>OX940879.1:0-10000000 GCA_954870665.1 Stratiomys singularior | reverse complement strand
ATCTACCACAGAGCCCTGATGCTCCTATGACCGCTTGAATCCTATACAATAAAGTCGACATTTTTCGATGTCTCGAGGAGTTCTTAACGCATTTTTGGCAGGCCTTTCTAGTCTAGCTTTTTTGAATGAAAAGAAAACAAGATGTTGAATTCTGAAAATTTAATTGTTGCAATGAAGTGATTTGAAATTTCGAATTTTCTCGGTCGATAATTCGTATAGTCCAATCCACCGTATATTTTATCGGGGAATTAAGCTTTCATCTTAAATAATCAGATTTCAATCAAATTGAATTTGATAAATTAAACGCTGGTGTTAAAAAGAAAAAAAAAAATATATTTCTAATTTATTACAATCTAATAGCTATTTTATGATGTTTTACAAGAAGACACTTTTCGACAATGTCGCATCAAACTAGGACGAAAACCATGCATACTTACATATGTTAAACACAAACATCATCATTGCCGTTCCAATGGTGATTAAAATCTTGGCAAACACAGTGTTGAAATTTCAAAAAATACAATTTGTTACTTATTTATTTAAAATTTTGTCGTATCTTCATTCACCTCTTTTTTCATCGTTTCACTAATTCTATCCGATTGATTAAAGGAAAATAGGAGAGCGAACAAAGATATCGCTATTTAAAAATGCCGCTTGTTTATTTATATATAAATTTCATGATTTATTTTTCTCCAATGTTTGTAAAGATTTATCGCTTTTATTTTAAATATGTTAATGTATACTTATATAAATTTTTGTTTTTTTTTCGCTAAATGCACTAAAATAGGACGATTGCAAGCATCGTTGTGGAATTTTGGTTTTGTCGTTTTGGTACTAAGAATGAGCAAAAATGGTGCACTACGCTGAAATGACATTAAATTTGCTAATTTTTGGATCATGTCTACGTGAATAATCTAAATTTCTAATTTTGCAAATCAAATTTAGTTAGTTTTATGCTGTTTCTCTAATGTGAATTTTGGAATATTTTTAATTTGATTTTCGGCAATGCAGAGCGATTATAAAACATACTATTTGGCGATGACTTCGATGAAAGAAAATTCAGGCTAAATATTGTTTCGACTAAGTAGCTTAAGTGAAAAATATAGATAATTTCTGAATAAGGTATATTCGTTTAGAAAATCTACATAGTAAGGAATCGAATTTGTAGAGAATAATGCAAAATATGAACTAATTTCACACATTCTTGAACACATCAGAACTGAATGATTATAACGAATTTTTCGAAGATAAAATTAAAAAAATACATCTGTGTTTAATTATTGATGCCTTCTGAAATTAATTTTCGACTTTTGATTCGATCTTTCTTTTAGCTGGTCATTTTGTGAAAGTGGCAGCAATAAAATTTTTCTATGAGTGATTTTTAAAATTTTCCTATGAGTTTCCATTTCAAGTGTGTTTTTTTATTTTAATAATGAAAGATAAATTATTACGAGCAAAAATGTCTAAGGTAATAAAAAGATGCTTCGCCCATTCGTAATTAGTCTTCACACTGCAGAAGGGACTCTACCGGCCCCGAAACCAACAAATGGAAATAGAAAATGATCTTTGAGACTGTTTATAAATGTCAATTGAATTAATAATGTAATATATTTAACGTTTTTGTTTCTATTCTACCCAACTATGTCTCCGATCTTCTGAACAAACTCGATTTAGTAAAGATTTAGCAGGATATTAAAAACTCAATCCTATTAACTAAACAAAATTAATAAATCAACGATTTCAGAGAGTGCAATTAATCTTTACATTAACTTTTTATGTTTCCCTGATTATAGTAACCTCATTAGATATTGAACGGGTAAAAAATGTTGTTCGATTTCCACTTTAGTAAATAATAACTTAAATCAATGCTGAATAGTATGTTTTATTGACATGCATTTCAAAATAGACGAGGACGAATATGTTCCATGTTGTTCTTTTAACTTTTGGCTTTCAATTAAGGTTTTCTTGTTTTCTTTTTCCCTAATTCAAATATCACAAGTGAAAGTTTCTTGAACCTGCCAGAGGAAAGTGATAAATAAATGAGCAGGAACTTAAGAGTTTCAACTCAATAGTAAACGCTGCAAACAAAATAAAACGCAAAAACTTATAAACATTATAAAGATGATTTCTTTATTGTGTACAGTTGTTGTGAATTATATCGGCTTCATTTTAACCTATTTTTAATCCGTGGTACTCTTTGTTACATGATAAACTTTTTTTTTGCTGAAGGAGTATAAAAATTGTGTTGCTTTTTTGTCTCTTTAGTTAAATATATTTTTAAAGTGTATATTTTGCAAATAATTTACGTGTTATAAAATAAATTCTATTTGTTTACTTTACTTTTTGCTTAAACTGGTTCCGTTTATATTCTTCGCGTAACAGGGGGAAGGAAGATGAAGAAAAAATAAAAAGAGCATAAAATATTCGCGAAAAATACTATCCGTTCAAATGCTTTTGTCTCTTGAATCATCACAAAATTTTTTCATTGAAATTACCACTTTCTTATTGGAAATTCAAATTTTTCTTTTTGGAATAAAAATCAACATAGATATTTTCTTTGATTGAAAAATTAATCGTAAAATAAAAATATAAAATATTATCGTTAAACAAAAACAAGAAAAAATAAATTCACTTTTTTATGTGGTGTAGTTATTCTAATGTATAAATTGCATTCAATTATGATTATCTTTATAATACAATAAATCAGATAAAATCCATAGTGACACTTTTGTTTGTCTCCTAAATATGTCCATCACAAGTAATTATTCTTATCCTTTTTCTTTTTGATAAATTTCAATCGAACTTAATGCTAGTTTTTATGCTAGTTGGTGTGCAGTATTCGTCATCGGAATAAAACATGCACAGGAAGTGCTTTCTACGAAGACATTACGTTTGGGAATTGCGTAAGTTTATTTGAGGGATTAAAAGACTTTGGAATATAACACAAAGCAATTCCGTAACGTTATTTCTCTTACTGCAAAATTCCATGTATACACAATCATGTTTATGTTGCTCTTAGAATGGCTATTAACGTGAAATCCTTTTCGTATGATGAATTGAATAACAAGTTTAAAGTATCATGCCCGTAAGAATCTGTTTTAGTAAATAATTAATCAGGACGGGGCCGTGAGTTTCGGAGTGTTGATAGCGACGGAATCAGTACACAATGGACGTAATTCATGTTTTAAGGAAAGAAGAAATTCAATCTTAACACGAAAGTAGATTCAACCAAATTTTTAAGACACCATCTATACACTAGTGGAAAATAGCAAATTACAAGAAAAAAAATCATAATTAACGAACGGTACACTAGAAAAGGCACTTAATTGCAATATATATAAACATTCATGTTGACATGTCTTTAAACTCGGTATCAATTGAATTTGTTATTTCTCGAATAATAGGAACCTTGGCTTAAAGTAAACTCGAATCTGAAAAAAAGTTGCAGATGTTTGTGCAACATATGGTATATGGATTGCATTTAAAATTAGAATGATTTCTTCGTTGTTTCTAATAGCAACAAATTTGACCGTATACGTGGATCTTCCCGTTGCACTAATTGGCATTTACTTTTAAAATTCAACTACATACACAGATCGGCAGCTTCAGAAGTTCAGCGAGTTGTTGTCACTTTTTCGTGCACATATGAAGTTGTCCTCCCTTATATCTAGTAGGAAACTAGCAGCAATCACGAGAGGATAGCAATACTCCGCCTTGGGCCACCTTGACTAATGTTATCCATTGACGACCATTTCTTCATGCCGTTCTTCAGAGCTTCCGCCGTCACTTTGTCCTGCATGACTCGTGACATTGCTTCCAGCTTTTGAGCGCGTTCCTTCGAAAGTGGTTCAGTTGGGAAGGACAAATCATTGGCCTCAGCCAATGTTCTTAGATCGAAGTAGTACTTGGCATAAACCGACGAGGGTACGTTGATATTAAATTGTAGCAACTCTAAAAATTCTCTTTCGAGCTCATTCATATCTTCCACGGTGATGTCTTTGAGAATTTGACAATAATCAACGTTCCACACTGCTTGATCATCCCACACTTTACTTGCTAGCAGGATTGCTCCCAATACCATTCGCTTCCAGTTGCAAGGGGCGATATCCAATTCAGCGTACGTTAACAATCGTTCTAAATAGACTAGGGTTATAATAGCACATTCGGCTGTCAGCTGGGCAGCATTAAATAACGTTCGTACAAACTTGTATATTTGTCGATGTTCCGGATTGTGTACATCGTATACGTCAGGAACCGGATCCCTAGTTAGAGGATGCAGTTTTTCATCGAAAATGTCTAATCTTCGTTCGGATTGTCGATTTTTAATGTGATAGTAAATAGCTAGCGATACGCATTTTACAGTGTTTTTAAGATTCGGCTGCGACACAGTACTATCGTCTAGATAGATCGTCGAACATGATGAACTCTTCTTTAGTCCTGTCACACTAACACTTGTCGAGCCGTGAGGCTGGGCTATTTGGTGTTGGGATTTCTTTCTCGTTATCGCGCCATTCTCAATTTTCGATCTTTCTAAGAAAATTGTCGCTGCTGACGGATCCACCGAAGGGTCAGCATCACCATCTGTCGTTTCACGTTCCGATATATGTTGTATGTTATTCGTAGATTGATTTCCTTCCGGCAAATGTTCTTCATAAACGGGAACTTCCTTGACCTTTCGCTCAGGCGGTGGACTCGAATACGCGCAACAGGAATTTTTATTACCCATAGTTTATGATAGAACCGCTAAAACTCTGAAGATGGACCGTCTTCTCTACGGTGTTTAAAATCTTTTTGTCGAGATTCACTTTGCAATTTGCGATTCGTGGGTTCCTATTTTAAATTCACTTTTACGGACTATGTAGTAGTTTATTCATGGATAAGAGGTTAAAATTTCTTTGAATGCGTCTCTAAGAGTATGTCGTATGTTATAAAAATGTTAACGTTTTGCATGGTTTTGTTACTGATTAGTTAAACTTTTCTCATGTGTTATGAGTAACTTCGTTTTAGAAACGTATATCTTAGTATTTCACGGGATAAGTTTGTCTTATGTGTCGAATTTGACTTATCTAAACAAAACAAAACAATTTTTTTATACTGCTTTAAACTAAATTTCGTGACTAGGTTAAGATTTTATCTAAAATTAACAAAAGGATTACGTTTTTTTCGCATGAAATTCTAAATGAGAATTTCATTGAAATTTAGTGATGAAAATGCATTTGTTATAACTAATGTTGATATTATCTTCATATTATGTGAAATATTTTCCACGAAAGCAATGTTTTCGTTTTTTGGCACTGAGTTCATGGCCTATCGTCAATGTTTGTTTGAATGCAACCAAAAGTTTGTGGTGTTTGATGAAGACTATTGATGTATCCAAGGCATTGGTCTGTAAATTTCAATCTGCAAACGAAAAATAAAAATTGTTTTGAGTCCATCGAATACTTTAGAATGTACATTGAATATTTTATAACTAAAGGAATCAAGGAATGTAGCGTAGCTCTAAATAATGTTTAGAAAATTCATAATATCAGATAAGACGTGTACAAAAGCTCTGTCAAAAAATATGAGGTGTGGCGACAGGATTATTAACAATGATTCTTTGGAAATTTTCTGTCCTAAATTCAAAAGAGTTATCGTCCATCTTTGATTGTCTGCTCATTCATGAAAGGTTGGCTTTATAAAATCTAAATATAATAACGATTTGGTGCTTGCAGTTGATGTTTTTTCAAGTTACAATGCAAAAACAAATGCAAACTTTATTGTTTCCATGTTCTATTTAGTTGCAATTCTTGTTTATAAGACAATATGGCATTAAATTCTAAATGACTTAAATTTTCGTCATCAGTTGCCAACAGCTAATAAATAAAGGATGGTAATTCGCGTCTTCAGTGTGAAAGACGCTCTGAGTATCGGTCTCCTAGTGGTACAAAACCAACTAAACACTGACTAAGCATCTCCTCTGTCAACCGGAGCAGGCCTGGAGCCATTTGACAAGTAATTTTGGGCTAGGCCTCCCTATTCTACGCCTAATAGCGACTTCGGGTTACAGGAATTGTAATAGGTGCAGTTCCTTATTGAGTGCTTCGCTCCATATCACCACTCCGTATAGAAACATCGATTGTATGAGATAATAAAATCATCGTTGAGTCTATCTGCTGATAGACTGATATGATATTAGTTAAGGACATGGCTGATAGCCATGTGCTTAACTCATAGTGCTGACTCTACTAATGTATCCCTCTCACGAATTGTTCTTACTCTTGTGGCCAGCCTTCCGTGAACACTTCATTCTTGTCAGGATGGTCACCTCAGTTTTTTCTAGCGAGTCGAGTGAAATGTTCATCCTCGTCAGGATAACCACCTCAGTTTTTTCTAGCTAAATCCATGAGTGGTTATCCAGCTCCGTACCTGATGCATGAGCGGGTTTAGCCTTAATTGCGCTTGATCGACTGTGTCCTAGCGACCAGTGCTTCAACATCATCCTGCGCTATGGATAATATCAGTGGGACTTCCTTTTATGAGTTTCTCGAGCACATTTCCGGCTGTATCTAGGGTGCATAAAAGGCGGAATTACGAGTCTCACAGTTTAACACGAGTCTCACCTTCTTGCACGCAGACAGCAAGCTTTTGTTGTAACTTTTATTTATATTTATATGTAAAATCAAAATGTTAGAACTTTGCATGCAAGAAATATTCTAATTAGTTTATCTATTAAGCATGTTGAAACTTGTAAATCCTCGCAGGATTCTAACTTTAATTGAATTCACCAAAATTACAAAAATTTTGTCAATAAAATGAAGTATTCTCAAGTGTAAACGATGAGACATTGATTGATTTTGGACTTGGAATAATCCATTGCAAATGGTTCGGAATTGCCATTTCCTTTCTATTAAGATAAAACCCGTTATATCCGATTAGATAAGAACTTTCAATACTTTCATTAATTATAAGCCTCTTGTTATCAACTTGATTGATAAAGAGGAATTACAACGGAAGGAGCATTTCCGTATTGATACCAATTTATAACTTGTCTTGTGACTTTTATTTGAAAAGTCAAAGTAGCATTGAATAATCGGTGGGCCATAAGATGAAGGGTATAAAAAGGAGAAAAAAATGCGTATAATGTATAATGCGAGTGAAGTGGAAAATATTGTATGCATTCACTATACATCGATTTATCAAATTTAAATTAACAAAAGTCCATGCGTTGTTGTATTATCTGCACTGATTTCAACAAATTTGGTTGTTGCATATCATTTAATATCAATTTAGGATTTTTCCCATAAGTAATAGTTTAATTTGATTACAGATAGTTTTTGAAGTGTGTCTGATGCGTTTATTTATTTTATTTGAAATAATTTGATTAAGCTGTATTCAAATGAATTCATTACAATAGAACTTTATTATTATATTAAATTATTCCATTTCAATGGAAAAATATGATTGACATGTAATAGCTGAATTTTTTGAATGACACAAAACGACTATGCTTCCAGATCCGTCAAATAGGAGATTCAAAAGAAGGAGACATTCAGAAACGATTTGATTTTCCATCAATTCTGAAATTTTTACATCAGGACTTCAACGGAAAGTTTTTCCTCATACGGCCGTATCTTATGTTTGAAAGTGAAATGAGCATCTGCTGTTATAGTTCCAAGGCAAGCAATAAATTCTAATCATAACCCATCCACAGCACGTTGAGTAAGAATTTTTATTACCATTTGAATCATGCATAACTACTTCCTCGCATCAAATTCACGACTCAAACTCGGGTCATTGGAATAACGAGCTATTTGTTGTAGTGCGATCTTATTGGAATTCACATTAATTAAATTCACTGTAGATCGCAGTAAGTAATAGCGCTATCTTACTTATATTGGCGCTTCATTTTTATCAAGCCGCCTTATCGTCTCTACCATTTGGCGCCACAATTGTTTGTTTCTAAATTCGCTTACGCATTCCGTCCCATGGTTTTGTCTTTTTTTTGCGGTTTTATTTGAACAATTCCGTGCATATGTTGTTATTTCAATAAAAACATTCTAGTATACAAATGCAAGTGATATCAGTATGAAAGATTGTTTGACTTTAAAATTGAAACCTTTGGTACAGCGACCAAACAGGCCAAATATTTCCGCATCAGTAACTTAAAGATAACGGTCATTGGAAATTACGAAAGTTAAGTATGTAGCTAAATGACTCCACGTATGTGTAGTGGCACATACGAAGACTATGGTCACTGTGAACTGATTGCTTTCACTTTCTATAACATGGTATATCTTTAATCTACTGTTTATCCCAAGCGGAAAACGATATAAGGTTCCTAGGTATTGCGTATATAAGTACATCGTGCTGGTGTAATATGCGAATTAGGACGCTAGGCAAAAAATCTTCTTAGAACCGATACTGAATCCTGGGCCGAGAATATTTACAAAAAGTTCGTATGGTAATACAATACTCCAATATTTACGTAATTAATCAATGATATCCTATGAAAATAATACAAAATGTTAAATATTTTCGTAATAGTAATAATAATAATTATTGGAAACAATATAATAATTATTGAAAACATGGACGCAGGTAAGTCCTGCGTCCATGTTTTCGTTTCTTTTCCAAAAAATTGGAAATTATGTGGTGCGAATCTGAGAAATTTAAACGAGTGAATTTAGTACTTAATTTATCTAGGTGTTGTATGATTACTATTTTTTTCGCAAAGGAGAAGCTAATGGGTTTTAATGAGTAAATTTAATGGAGTCATTCAAGTGCATGCGGTAATCAACAGGCGATAAATTTCGGAGATTAAGCCTGCAAACTTCATGGCGAGACCTTTGCGTTCCTATTTCATGATAGCTTTTTGCGATGTTTTATTTGTTGTTAAATGAAGTGTTGTTGAGGTCATGGTGTTGCTTTTGATTATTCAATTCGTATAAAGAGCATCGCGTAATTTTTAATGTATACCAGATGCTCGCAATTGATAGACAAGCGAACAAGCGTTCCGCATGAAATGTTTAAATCTTAGAACAAAAAATGCATCCTCATTTCATTCGATCTATATGTTATGGTTAACTTTTCGTAAACCATGTGCATTAAAGTTACGAGGATCGTCCCAGAAGTACGCGGCCCAACAAAGAAAACACAAAATGTTTGAAAAAAAATACAAAAAAAATGATTGTATATATAGATTTATAAATTTTTCAACATAATCTCCGTTCAGCTCTATACACTTTTCCCAGCGATGGTCAATAGGTTCGATACCTTTTTTTTATAATAACAACTGTCCTGTTTTTCAACATAGCCATTAACTGTCGGTATCACTTCTTCATCCTTGGAAGCTGAGCCATTTTTATCCATGTTTGGGAATAGAAAATAATCCGAGGGTATTTATCTGACGAAAAGGGTGTATGAGGTAGCAATTCAAACTTTAATTCATTCATTTTGGCTATTGCAATAACAGATTTGTGAGCTGGTGCATTGTCGTGAAGAGACTAAGCCTCCTTTTTTGGACGATGAAACGCCAAATGCAGCCATTTTTGACTGATTTCTTTACTCAAACGTAATAAGTTCGGAAAATACTCGAAATTGATAGTTTTTTCTTTTTGAAGATCCTCGATGGAAATTATCGAATTATGGATTCCAAATAACCGATGGAGCCTGTTCTCCTTTTTAAATGCATTGTTTTGATCGTTCTTTTGTCTCAGGTATAATACGATGCACCAATGTTTGATCCATGGTTATGGAATGGCGCAAAAATTTTGCTCTATTGCTGTGAAACTTTGCTAAGCACTCGATTGAAAAACCTGCGCGTCACGAATTTTGCTCCGTGTGAGCAAATCCGGCACCCATCTTGCACATAGCTTTGTCAAGTTCAAATCTGGTAATATGCGTTGTAAAACAGTTTTTGAAATGCCTAACCCGAATCCCAGGATTTGTGAAACATTAGCGGAATGGAAGGAAAACTCTGCGGATTCAACATTGTTTTTTTTTTTATTTTCTAAACGAGATGTTAAATATTCAGACGGTTTTTGGTAAGAACTCTTACTGTCATTTTTCGTCTCCTGATTATAACATTGAGATTCTAATGGGCTACGTTTATAGTCCGGATTTCGGGTTCATGGAGATTTTGATTATCGGGGACGTTAATGTGTTGCGTTGTAACTCTTGTGATTTTAATTGAGGTTGTTGAGCAGAAGATATGGTAGGTTATGAACACTTCTTCGTTTTGCAGGAAGCATTCCATTTATTTTTACAACGTAGAGTCAGCAGTTGTTATGTTGATTTTGAAGTTCTTGCCAAATCATGGATGCTACCAAACTTTATTGCATTTTTATCCCACTGGACAATAATTGCAGACAACACATTTTTGGCATACAATATGAGGAAACCATGGCTTGTCTTGATTGGACTATTTTATTGTGAATTTTTAAAATACTTAGTTTTTATAAACCGGATAAAAGTTTTCGATAAATATAGCAAAAGAGCAATTTAGATTGCGCTAAAACCCTTTTGTTGACCAAGCAAAAAGCTAAACAAAATTGGTGAATGAGAGTTGTTTGCTGTTGCCATAAACTGAGAGAGAAACATGAAAAAATCACAGGAAACTCAATTGGTTTATTTTGTTGACCAGTTTGATAGTTTCAATTTAATGGATTACCAGGAGTTAGTATGAAATTCTTTCTAAACATAAATGCGTGGCTTTATTATTATGAAAAAGCCAGAAAACATATTTAAGAATATATAATTTAAGTTTGAAAGAGTGCCATGTGAGTTTGTATTAGCACTTTGAAGACAGAAACTGAACCTATTCTGCGAGTAATACGTTGAATAATACGTTACCAATCTCTTAAATTATTTATTCTGTTAAAATCAAACAACGTGGCTATTTGCAGGATATTATGTGTTTAAGATTTACATCGCTGGATGTAAAGTAGGTTACTTGTAATTAGTTATTGAATTGTACTGGTAACAAGAACGCGCTGAAGATTGCAAGTCACACGATGATGGACTTCTTTATGGATATAGTCTCTCCTTAGAAGTTTATTGCGGTAGTTTCTTGCCTTTTCGTCTATATCTTTTTGCTCCACATTGGTGTAAACTACTTTTAATTTCTGAATATCAGACTTTTGGATTTGTAATTGAATCAGTTTCTTGGCACTTCGAAGCAGCCCCCCGATGAATTCGCTAACTTTGAAGTAGTTTATTTGAGCTTTGTTTAAGGAAGTACAAAATATCTCGAAATTTTTTCATATTGTTCATATACCTTGTTGAGAAGAGTGTCGCTAATAAGCTAATTGGGAGTGTATTACCGAGTTCTATCTACGGTTGATTAGTTTGATTATAGGAGCATGAACGCAAATCGATAGGTTTTTATTATTTTATGATTCATTCCTATTTACGTTTATCTCTTTTACTGCAACCATATTTTTTTTTTATTTATCCATATATCCATCAATTTTAATTGGCTCGATGATATTTGAACTAGCATTTCCTCGATTTTCTAAGCAGCAGTTAAGCTAAATAATAATTTCTTTTCGTTCAATTATCTGAAGAACGTCAATACATTGTTACAATACCTGAAACATTTTTGTCTGAGTGAAAATTACAGGCCAGTGCTGAATGATGAATTTATGAAAGAAATAATTTTTGTTGAGTACAGAAGTAATAGCAAGTATCCTTTCATGACATTAAATATAAAACTAACGTGGGTATAAATAATCGGCACCAACTAAGTTGCGGAAAAAGTACCAATCGAACTATTTTATAAACAGCAATATCTGAGGGCCTTAGAATAAACTAAACTGCTTTTAGAAGAACACAAATTGTGTACTAAGCTTGTTGGGCGCTAGACCAAGAATGATACTAAATATCAAAACAATCCAAAGAATAGTTGTGTTTATTTTGCTTAAATCCGAATATATTCAATTTTTGAAATAGAGGTGCGGAGCGCAAACATCAGCTTGTTTGCCAAATTTACATTATTATATTATGCTTAACGAATCCATCAAATTATCACTACTTCAAATATGACTAAGATATTAGTTGAGTTAATCATACTAACAATTGTGCAAATAAGCAAATTATATCTAAATTGTCCTGTACGAGTATGTATATCGGGAATTTACTTTCAGCACTGGTGCTTATCTAGGCTTATCTTGTTTTATCGACATTTTTTTCCACATCATCGATCCTTTTTATTTGATGAGTGGAATTTGTCACACAAAAAATCTCTGCAACCGACAGTCGTCAGCCATTTGAATAGAATATTTTCGTACTGGAGCGTTTTTAACTGTGGAAACATTTTAAAGTGCTGGCGTTTGTCTGTCATATGTATTCATCACTAGCATCACCTCTCTGAGCCATTTTCCAAGGAGGATATCTTTAAAGTACTTTTTGTGGCTTGTGGCAATGCGCCTAACTGCATTATGGCGTAGGAAATGGTTTCAAAAGATGTCTCTTGAAAAAAATATTCATTTAATTACTCTCGGCCCATTGTTGTCACCCATGTGATGCTACCCATATAACACAAATCGTCTAATACATCATGCAACAGGGAGCACTCAAGGATACTATTCCATTACGCAAATTGCTCGAGGCAGGAATATTTTTCGGGATTCGAAACTCTTAGTGAAAACTAGAGTCGTGTAAGATATTTCACTTTCAAGTTCTTACTCTTTAAATTAATACTCTTTAATCAAATTGTCCCAATAAGTGTAAGAAAATTTCAAAGGCGAATTAATTTAATTGGAAGAGCCACTCCTCACAAAATACGCAACTTTCGATTCATTGGCTAAAAATATCACACTCACAAACATTATCATATTTGTACAATCAAGTTTTCGTGATTTACTTTGCTATCGGCAAGGTACGAATTTAATTAAACGTTTTGTTTGCCTAAGTTGCTTCCTATTCAGTATTAATATGAATGCATACATACATAATTTGTCTAATTAAATTTAATACCGAAAATATTATTAGTTCTATGTTAATTTCTTTTTCATTTTCTTGGTGTTCACAATATGTGATGATTTTTCACATTTCATTTTATTGATTTTAATCTATTTACAGCCAGCATTCGTTTCGTTTTTTCAAAACAATAAATTCGACAGAATGAAAATTCCATTTCGCACATATGACAAGACACATGAGCAACATCGAATATGTTGACATACGTAAATGATAAATTTTGATTCTTCTGCGACCGTTTCGAATTGTTCCACTTTTTGATTTTATCGATGATTGGTAGTAGTGTTCAGTTGGATGTAAAAATTTTTATTAAAAAAATTTTCAAATATTTGAGTTCAGTTCAAATATCTACAAAAATCAAAGATTTTAAAAAGTCTTGACGTTCCAAATTTCAGATATCTTCATCATATCACTATGAACTATTAGTCATGATTTTGAGATTTCCAATACAAACATTTAAATAGCGTAAAGCCTCCCTTCGTTGCAAAATTTCGAAGGACTGTCCTATACGTCTTTGCATTTTGAAAGAAAAATGGATATTTTGAAAGGTGCCTGAAGTTTGTATCGTTGCTAACGCAAGGGTCTATAATTGTGCCACTTTTAAATATTTTTTTTTTGGAGAATATGACACAAAATTTTGGTAAATTTTATTCAAATATTTGCATTTGAAGAGCTCTACTAGGAGTTCATTCATTTTTAAGCACCTATTAAAAAGACATAGTGAAACAATTTGACAGTGCTGGGTTCGAAACGATGCAAAATTCAGAAACCTTAGTTTGAAAGGAATTCAATTCAATTTAGTTGAAGCAAAAAAGGGACAATTTGAAGATAATTCACCAGTTTTCCTTCACAATGCAAAGACGTGTAAGCATGTCTTTAATAATTATTATGAAAAAATAAATATTCTATTTTAATATTTGTGTATTATATTTCCAAATTAATTTAAAAATTAAGAAAAAAATAAATGATATAAAAAACGAACAAAATTGTTTAAATAGTGAAAAGACTTAGAACAGATTAAATTTATTCATATATTATATACAGAAATTGACATTCGTATCAAAAAACGCTGTGTGTCAAATACATAAAAATCAGTAAATTATACCGATTTTATGAATGTCGACAAAAATCCATGCGAGTATCCAATCCATCAAATCTATTTTTGAGGACATTAATCTCATTGGTGACTGTTCAATGATCCTCCTGTTTAATCCAGAATCTTCATTAGACTATGTCCATAAAACAAGCAGATTATGATCAAAAAATGGGAAATACAGGACGTCTGAACAAGATTTCATATTTTGAAAACTTAAAAAGAAAAACAACTGGATATGCGAGCGAAACGATATCGATACCAAAACGGAGCAAATTATTCTGTGCCAAAACGTCAAACCATGATCTCATGGGAAGGTTAGCATCGAATGAAGATGTACAATAACTAAGGTTTCGTATTTAGTTCATACAGAAAAAAAAAATTACGCTGAAATAGCGAAAAGTCGTATTCGATCCAAAACTGAGCCGACCAGAGTTTGTGTTTCCGTGGTCCTCAGACGTGCAGTAAAAAGTGTTGGTACTTCCTAGTTGCCTGAAGTTTTTCACGGTCCCCAATTATTGACTTTTTGAACATTTTTTTGTAGATAATTTGACATTAAATATTGGAAATTTTTTTCGGCTATTTGAATTTTTGGCACCCTAGTAGATTCTAGACCTAGCAATCATCTACTAATGAGAAATAGGAAGAAAATTAACAAAGTTGCGTATGCAACGATGCAAACACCTGTATTTCTGTGGTCATCAGACGTTCTAACAATGAACGAACTAAAACTAAACTAAAGAACTAAACAATGGTACCTCGGTCGTACGTTTCAAAGAACTTTAATACGAAAATCAGAAATATTTTAGACTTTTTTCAGGAAGTTAAGCAATTTTATAAATACATTTCCTATTCACTTGCTGATTGTTTTCGCTTTTTAATGCAAACGCCGTGTTATTTTGGATTGTCCACTCAATCCTTTCTCAGTGCTAAACTAACAAATTCATTAACTGACTGTTATGGGTACAAACATGTTGCTCTTCGAGTGAAACCGCCCAGTGACATTTTCAAGTTTGGGAAACAAAAAGAAGACGCATGGGGCCAAACCTGGAGAATACGGTGGATGGAGCAGCATTTCGTAGCCTAATTTGATAAATCTAGCCGTGGCGAATGCGGGGGTGTGAGCCAGTGCAATGTCGTGTTGGAAGAGCATCTGTTTCTTCACCAAAGTGGACTTATTTTTTTGAATTCGGCATCAAATCGCCCCAATAATGCGACATAGTACTGCCCTGTGATCGTTTTGCCTTTCACCACCATGCGAATCCCAAATAACGGTGGCCATCCCCTTCCCGGCCGATGGGACAGTCTTCGCCTTCTTCGGAACAGGTTCACCGGGTAAAGTCCACTGTTTCGACTGTTTCTTGGACTCTGGTGTGTACCAGTGGGTTCATGTTTCGTCGACGGTCACGTAAGGACGCAAAAACTCCTTAGGATTGCGCTTAAACAGCGCCAAACACTGCTCTCAAGTGGTCACACGGTTGCGCTTGTTATCCGGAGTAAACAAACGCAAATGCGTGTGAAGGCAAACGCGACACCAATCTTGCCGACAGGTTTCTCATACCTAAAATTTCATATAGAATATGCGCCACGATATGGTCTTTTGAGATGTCTACTATCTCAGCTATCTCACGCACCTTCAATCGGCGGTCTGTTAAGACGGGATCGTGAACTTTCGTCACGTGATCCTCCATGGTTGCTGTTTTCGGGGCAACTGGGCGTGGCTCATTCAAAACCGACGTGCGACCGCGCTTAAATTCGTTGAACCAATTTTTGACGGTCGCCATCGAAGGAGAAGCGTGCCAGTACACTGCATCTAAGCGTTCTTTGATTTCACCGAGCGATTTTCCTTCCAAAAACAAGAATCGATTGGCCAACCGATATTGCTCCTTTTCCATTTTTTGAAATGAACGGACACGCTTGCTTTCACAG
This sequence comes from Stratiomys singularior, assembly GCA_954870665.1. NCBI lineage: Eukaryota > Metazoa > Arthropoda > Insecta > Diptera > Stratiomyidae > Stratiomys > Stratiomys singularior. Next base: position 9,984,018 of record OX940879.1, on the reverse strand, counting down.
GTATATTTCGTCGTCTTCAGGAAGGCACTACACTATAGTGTCGTTTCTCTTGCGATAGTGACACCATCCGGCAGTGATGCTAAGTACTTATCGAACCGCTCTCGTGTGTAACGATAGGTGTCCATTAATGAATTTGTTAGTTTACCACTGAAGAATTTAGTGTGTAATCCGAAATACCAACGAATCTTCTGCTTCGAATAGCAGAAATAATGAACGAATTGATTATCTATCTGAAGTTTCTCCGAAACTTGCTTTGTTCGAAGAATCAAATCGAAGACCGAATCGAAGACCGTTGCGAAACGCAACGGTCTTCGATTTTTTGAATGTACATTGAATAATTTGACATTAAATTCGGTAAATTTTATACGCATTTTCGATTTTTTTTTGCATTCAACAAGGTTTTCATCTCAGTTTAATCACCTACTAAAAACGAATAGTGGAAAAATTGACAGTGTTGTGTTTGGAACGATGCAAACTTTCCATAGCTTTAATTGAAATGTGCTTTTTTGAATTTTTTGAAAGAATTGTTCGTATTGCACTTGAATCTTAGTTCGAAACATAATGACCGGACTAACAAGATACTACGGTGTAGAGTACATTTGCGGCTCGTTTCGAGAACCATAACCATGGGGAAATAATCAGGTAATTGATAAATCCCCATTTGTTGATTGTATCAGCTTATTGGGTACGGCTCATCGGGGAGTATCTTGGTGGCTAGTTTTGCAAGTGATTAATAAAGAATGGCACCCACGAGTACGAATGTTGAATACCCCCAATGTTAATTGCGACAGTGGTTGACGGATCTTAACTTTTGTTTGAAGATAACATGAGATTATGTCCCAGAGAAAGATACTCAAGCGAATCACTTCGGCTTTCACATCGAACAATGGCATCCTGTAAGTCACATCCAAATATTAGAGCTCTCCTCACAGCTCTGTTTTTGAATTTGTGAGGACTATGATGGTGAACGTGTCTGAAGTTTGTATCGTTGCAAACACAACGTAGATATTTTTTTTCGAATATTTGTTTTTTGTAGATGATTATGCCGAAAAGTAAACCTAATAGAGTGGAAAAACACTCACTGACAGCTAATCCCGCTGCATTTGAAACGATGCAAGCTTCAGATACCTTGATTGTGAAGACTTATTAAAGTTTGTCTTATATTGCTTTAGGTGTGTTTTTATTTGCAGATTCAATCATTTGTCAGAATTACTTCCTTACAAATGCATTGTAGAATATAAATAAATCTTAGGGCATATAAGAATCATTAGACAGCGGATTGCTATCATTTCTGGATTGGCTCGTAGCATTCAGGGTACTTATTATACAGCAGATAATTCAATTCAGTTTGCTGTATACTATGCAATATTGACTAACAAAAAAGAACTGAAGTCCTTTCAAACGATTTGACTAAGTGAAATTTCGACAAATCGTGAAAAATGTGGACTACACATCAATAACAAATTAATCAAATATTTACGCATTCTTGTCATTATGTGACCTCACAATAAAATTCTTCGGCATCACAGAAAATAACCAAAAAAATTGGACTGAAAACCCTCGTCAAAGGCAAGAAATACACCAAATAATCATTTAATTCTAAAGAAATAAAAGGGGAGTCCAAATTGGTGACTGGAAAAGGCTTTGTGGTAGATCACACACATAAATAAAATCAATTTTTAAAATTTTCCCAGCTTACGTTTGATGTTTCAGAGTTCGTGTGATTGATTGGCTCAGCATAGTAATAAAAGCATTGCCAAAATAAATTTAGAAAACTTAAATGTCCTGGTTACTGGGAATTCGAAACAATCAATGCTTAACTTTTATAAGTTACCCCAGAAAGTTTTAATCAGCATTGAATATTAGTTTTGCGAACTTGTAGGACAGCATCACCGTGTAGGTAGGCATAGCTTTAAAATAAAAATCCAAGGCTAGTAAATATTTAATCTTGCATTTATCATTCATTATTTTAGCCTAATTTTCATAACGCACGAAGACAAATGAATTTGACCCATTCGCGTCCTTTATCGTCTAATTATTACGACCTTTGAATGCGGATTGTTGTTTTGCTAATTGGATCAGTGTCCAAGACGAAAATGAAACTCCCAAAACATGTTTTCATTTTTTCTTGCGAGCGCAGAGGCGTATGAATTTGAATATGTTCAACGAAAGCGAACGTATAAGGAAGCAAAGCAATTACGTCTGCACTCAACACGAGCACTCGTAACGCATATGGTCGAATGGGGAATCTGAATGCTGCGTCCGTTTCGCCTCAATGGGTCAGAATCTACTTTGATAAGTAAATTCTGATGAACGTGCGACACCGTCATGCTGAAATCGATCGACCGGACGAAATCAATGCTTTGTAATGCAAACAAAACGTTTCTTGAAACATTTGAACGGTTCAGCTCACACGCTAAGCCATGTGCAACCTTCACTGACCAAATCAGCCCGGCAATTAACACACATTTGTCACTAGACACACTTTCCCATTCTCCGCTGGGCTACGAGCACCTGCGGAATTTCGAGGAGTTATTTGTTGAATCATAGGAAATTCTCGGGATTGCTATGATATTGGGTAATGATCAAATACTGAAGTCCTCTTGCAGCGCGGGCGGAGGGCAGAGTTGATACTTGGAACTGTTTAGCGCTTTGCCGAGTGAAGCAATTATTCACGGTAAGTGTCATTACCGTCAGATTATCAGGAAAAGGGGATTAAACTGCTCAAGTGGTACAATCAGAGCATGAAGTGTTGCTGAGACATTGAACCTGGAGGCGGAGTTGGCAGTTAATTGTACACGTAATTGTCACTTCAACGAAGCGAATACACTTGAAATCGAATAGGAACATCTCAAATCCTTTTCGCCTTCTGTTTTCCTAAAGGGGTTGCAAATTTCACGAGAATATCTTTCATCCATACCGAAACGACGCCTCTGGTTATCCGACCGGCATCAATTTTTCAGCGAGGGCCCATCGCAATCTTCCGCCGCATGAAAATTTCATTTCATAAATAAATAAAAAACAACTCTTGCACTCCACTGCACACATACACTCGGGGGTACACTGACTTCTATATATTATAGACGTGCCGAAACGATTTTCATGAGGTACCTTAAGCTCGTTACATTTGCACATGTATTTCAACAAACACCGTCAATTCGATTTGTTTATAATCATTTTAATAGCTTTTAAAGTTCGTTCTGCCGCAATTCGATTCGCGAAACTGTCCCGGGGAACGCACTCAATAAGAAGATTCGCGCGATGTTCGCCTCACTGCCCCGAAATGTTGTCCATCGACCAGGCGACAAGATATCTGTCAGCCATATTTGTGATTTGGTACTGCCAACAGTTGGGAAATATTTGATTGAAGTGGGAAATTGTTATCACACTGTGCCATGGAATTGGAATGTTGTTAGATGTGCTTGCGTGAACTTCGAATGGAAAGGATGCTTAATTTTTTCATTTTGAAAAATGAAAAGTTTTTGTTGTTTCTTAGCTGCATTGGATTTCGTCGTGCTTAAAGGATTTTAATTTGGAAGAGGGCACTGGAGAGAATGAGCAAATGTGGTAATAGTTTTGCGGAATTTGATGAAGCAATCGAGTGGAATGAGTGACAAAATGATAGAAAATAGCGTTGTACAAATAAAAGTGAAAAACAAAAATCCACTAACATGCAGAAATCGCAATAATTGAAGTTCCGAATGTATTCTATCCGTTTTTTGCTTAACTTTATGAACCAAATACTAAAATTCTTTATTTAGTTTTTGAAAATAATGTTTTGGTATCAGAAATTAGAAAATTCTGTGATGACTGTAGAAGCCAGTTGCCTGCGCCATCTTGAAATAATTATTATGCATGTCGCACAGCTAAAACGAACCGGAAGTTCTTATGTGACGGACTGTTAATACTTCTCGTTCATTTTTTTAAGCGAAGCATTTTCTATTTTTCGCGTACACATACAGTTTTTTCTTCAAACAACGCAAAAAAATGAAATAAAAATAATAAAAAAAATTACATCAACTTTTTTACCTAAAATTATTGTATTAAATATGCATAATGATTGAAGCAGTATAACAGAATTTTTCGGTTGGTTTGATACATATAGCTCTAGCGCACAAGATTGCTCCTCCCGCAGACGAACCTGTATATCTCGAAACGACTGCAAAATGACAGCGAGTATTTTTCAGTAGCAGGTCTATTTTGGATTTTTTAAGCAGGAACATCTTATTTTATTCAATTTTTACCATGGACCCTAAAGCCAGGTGACAGATGTCGTAAAATGTAAAATGACTGTAAATAACTGTAAACGTGTTTTTCTCGAAATAACGTTTTTCGACCTCTTGTTGATAGAATTTCCGAAAGCGTTGAAGCCATCCATATAAAACTTTAAGCGCTCGTTTGTAACATGTGTAGCTCAAACGCAAAAGAAAACCTTGACGATATTTTGATTTTATTTTTGTAGGGGAAAAATATGAAAAAAAATCGAAAAATTTTCGCAGAAATCGAACAGAAAATTCGCCGCCAATTTCTCATTTTTGCATTTAAAGTCAAAATCCTAGTATGTGTGATAGCCATTATTATACTTAATATAAAACTTTTCGTTTTTTTTCACGTAAAATGAGCCATCTCGGAGATTTCACCAAGAGCGCAGGAGTATCAATTTTTGTAGGGACTACAAACTAGAATGTGAATAAAAAAAATTGTTCATGTATTTCAAGATTGTCTCTATTTAGCTTAAGAATGTTATATTCATATATTTAAGAGTTTGCTCTTGAAAAAAATCACAATGATAGCATTTGTTCACAGCGTTTAAACTAGGTAGACCCCATCATACTTGCTGAAATTTTGTATTCACATTCACAAGCTCTCTATCTTTCAAAGCTCGCTTTATTTGCTGCATCGAGCATTCGTATCTCTATCTTTGTGATGACCCTCCGCACCATTAGTGTGTTTTATTATTAACGATGCTAGACCTTGCTCCCAAGTGCACGATACATGTCGTCCGTGTAACTTCTGAAAATTGCTAGGGCTGGGAATCCTATCTACTGAGGTTGGACCGACTTTTTATAAGCCTTAATTTTTATAAATGTATTTTTTTGTGAACAAAACTGGTTGCAGTTAGGACACACAGAAAAAGGTGTGGGAAGATGCGCGCTGACATGCTAATATAAAATTTTCCTCACAATACATTCATTACTTGCCATAGTTGCATTCATGTCATAGATCTCAGCCTTTCCACTCTCAGCCTTCCACTCACCTAATTTTCACCCTCTCTAACTTGTATGGGTTCTCTTTATTTACTACATGGAGTATTCGTATCTTTTTCTTTGTCATACGCCTTGAAGGTGTCAGCGCTTTATAGGAGTTACGCTGTGCCGCCGGTTTGAAAAGTCAACTATTCGGATCGGCATTTACCTCAAAAGGCTCCGTCCTGTATGAGATAAATAAATGAAATCCTTAGATAGGATTTAGACCTTAGATTTTATAACACGAGGTATACTAGATATAAGCTTTATAACTTGGCTTCGAGGATATTTTCGTCAAAAAGTGGTAGGTATTGCACTGAGACTATTAAAGGAGCCCGTTGATGAGGCTTATCAAATTTTACAAATCAAAGCTTGTTAACTCAGAAGGGCTCCCTGCGTCTGAATAGGACAATATTGCGACTCTGACGCTAATCAAAAAATTTTTGGACAAAGAAAACAATTTTACTTAAATTTTTTTTACATGAGTACCTACTTTCTTACATGATTGGTTGTTTTGCGCGGAGACCACAGATACCGCCTGTCATAATATCTTTTATATGCAAGATGGTCCAGGTAACGACAGAACTTCTGCGTTTCTATAGATGGGTTCTCAACAGAAATTTAGCATTAAAGAAGAGAGTATCAACTTTGGAACTGTATATATTATCACGTAAGGATTGCGGTTCGTCTTGTAAAAAAGAGCATCTTCGACAACTTATCAACGCATTGGGAAGGGCTATAACTTTTGCAAAGACCACTATCTTTTCGGCATACCACAGCTGAAAGAGAGATCTTCCATACACGAAGAAGTGGGTCGGCGAGAATAAAGTGGCCTAGTCCGGTGTTATGCGATGAACAGATCTTTACCAGGTTACCAGGCTCATTCCATAATCCTGTTGTTTTGTACCACTGGTATTTTGACAATCTAAGCGAAAAACGCCTTCACCTCCCAATCGAACCAATAATTATTATTGGGTGCGGAGTTTTTTTCCGCATGGCATTGAATAATTTATTTTCCGTCATTAATTTATTTAAAATTTAATTAAATATATAAATACTATTATTATGTTTTCTGGAAGTTGGTGTTCTACAGAAGAAGGAGTTGCTTTTTCTACAGAAGAAGGAGTTCTTCTGTAGAAATCTTCCCCCTCATCCTCGGATAAAATTGCTTGTCGTGTACGAAGGTCCTCTTCAGTGTATTATCCCTTTCGCTACAGGTAGATGTCCAAGGATCCAACTTCTCCACTTATTCTAGCGCATGGGTTCTCCACTCTTTGGGGGTTCTGTGGACCTCGACCCTCACCAATAATTATCCTCGACAATTCTGCGAATGTCATCCTATCGTCTCCTTTTATGACTTCCAATATATCATTATCCGTCATCTTCTTAGGCGTTCTAATCGTGATTGATCTTCAATCAGTCGTTCTCCATTACGAAAGCGCTGAAACTACTGTTGACATGCTTGTAAGGTTGTCACATTTGTTACGCAAATTCTTATTTCCGATGGGGCTCCGCTGCGCGGTTTCCAATTTAAAATTCGTATAGTAAACGATGCCTCATATGCACTTCATGAGCTTCCATATTTAATTTAACACTTTTGCTTGAAAATTAAAATGCAAATGTAACGGCGATTTTTTTCTTTAGTCGCGATAATTCAATCTACAAACTGCTTCCTGACGCCGAACTTGAATCAAGGATTTATAATCCGCAGTTCAAAGAAAATCTACATATATGGAAAACTGCTGCAAAATGTTACGCATCCCCACTATGTTCATAACTATTGTGACAAACTGTTTTAGTGTATGACAGGGAACAGGATGACCGTTTTTCTACTTCTTTCTAACTTTCTTTCTAAGAAACATAAATTATTGTTACTATTAATGTTTGTTCCCGGGTCAATTGTTATCGTATAGGCTAACATCGTCCCTTAGCTTCTACGCGTTTTATGCGCTTGTTTACAAGTGGTCCAATTCGTTATCCTACAGAAATTTTAGAGATCCCGAGCAGTGTGAAGGGCATGGGTTCGGTTCTGTTACGCAAATACGCCTAAGCAAAGTGACGCATTTGTCGAGCAGCCTGATGCAATCTAGAAGAAAATGTTGCGAGGTTTCTTCATTTCACGTTGGGCTGGTGTTACTCGTTTGTGTTGATAAGGTCAAATAAATAATTTTTAATATTTTGCCTATCGAGAATGATCGTTTCACCTCCCCTTCAGGTCAATTGACGGGAGGATAACTTGGTTTGAGGCTGCAGTAGCTTTATTTTGAGTGAGAATCGTATGCATGGTAGATGATGAATTGCTTCTAACCCTTAGCTGGTATTGATATTTTAAATTACATTATTGGTATCGGGGGTCCAAGTGGACCCCAATAGAAAAACTTTAAATAAAGCTACTCTAAACTTAACAAAGACAGGAACTTCTTCTGAGATCAATAATACATGAAAAAAATAACAGGCATTATATAACTTAAAAATATTAGAGAAAAAAAAACCATTTGCTTTGAAAAGCTCACCGACTATTTATGTTTGGCATTTGGTACATATTACAGTCTTTTCTGAATGACTTTTACATATATATCCGCTACATTTAATATACTTTATGGATTGTTTTTGGTCCTTTTTTCGGTCACATACATAGCATCGTCCCCTTTTGCGTCCAGATATTTCAGCGTTGGCTACAGTTTGATGATCACTTTTTGATTGGCCTTCTGTAGATGTTGCCGCATTATCAATGTGCTCTAGAAAATTATCTATTCTTTTTTTTTCAAGTCAATAGAAAATTTAGAATATTCATCCTTCCTTTCTTTAACAAATGGTGTTAACAAATCTATGCCAATTTGCTTGATGAAATCATTGCGTTTCATTCGTTTTCCTAGACTCGATGCTTTCCACAAAACAAAACCATTAGCCGTGCAAATATTCATAATGGCAGAAAATATAACGAATGGCCATCGCTGTGTTCTTCTCGAAACGGAATAATTAGCATATTTTTGATCTAAGGAATCAACCCCTCCCTTAATGGCGAAATAAAACTGAATAATTTCAGGCTTGCCACTTTCCTGATCTACAGATTTGGCATGATGCATGGATGATATCATGACTACGCTTTGATTTTTTTTTGGTACATATGAAACTAATGTTTTATCATTTGTAAATCTAAAGGAGTGGAGCCTACGGGTCGACTTTTGAGTGGCAGAAACTGTGGTAGAATTTCACGCTTATTTTTCCGCATAGTCCCCACGAACGTCAATCCATTTTGTTTTAGTTTGTCGACTAACTCAATCGAAGAAAACCAATTATCTCCGGTAATATTTCTATTCGTATTGAAAACTAGTTCAACCAGTGATAACACAGTTTGGGTTGGGACAGCGAGTTCGTTTTTTCCTCTGGAATCGGATTTGCTACTGTATATGAATGCATTGTAGAGATAATGTGTTTTTGAATCACAGAGGCACATAATCTTTATGCCGTATTTTGCAGGCTTGGACTTCATATAAACCCTGAACAAACATCTTCAGCGTATCTCATCTCATCGTCACTTAGAAATCGCGCCATTTTTGCTTCAAAATACTGAAAAAATAAAAAAATGTTTCTAAACCCAAAAGAAAGAACACATAATTGGTATCGAGGGTCCATTTGGATCCCAAACTAGTTCATACCCTCACTTCTAATTAAGTTAAAACAATAAACGTCCGGCACCCACTACAACACATGACATAATATGATTATATCGATGTGCGTGCTCGTAAGTGAAAAGCTAGCGATACTGCAACGGTAAATATTTGCAGTGGGGTCCATTTGGACCCCACGATACCAGCTCAGGGTTAATATTCCAGTGCTTTAATGCAAGGGGCCCGTATTTTTCGCGTTGGTTATGGCTTTTTTGAGCGATCGAAGCGCATGTTTTGGGCATTTAATTGAAGGGAGTGCTGATTAAGAGTTGATTCTTTTACGAAGACGTCTTTTTGACAGCATCTTTGATGTCAGACAGGCATTATAGGTTGGTGGAAGTTTTTCTGTGCAGTTTACCAATTTTGGTTGCATTTGGCATTTTTCTTCTATTCAATAAGGGAAAGTTATATAATCCATTGCATTTCACAAGCTAAATCTGTGTGCGTTTTGTTGTTGCTCGAAGCATACTGACAACATGTTGACCATTTTGACACTTACCTGAATCAGGTCTTGGCTTTAAAACTTCCACTTAACAGACGAGATGACATATTGGCTTTAATTAATGCATCGTATCGTTTTCTTCTGTTCGGGATGCAGGTTCAGCACAAGATGTTATATTTAACTTGAAAATTTACCGATATCAAATAAAACGATTCAAAACACATTTTTACACAGTTTCTATATATTTCAAATATATCATTTCAACAGATTTTATCTAATTCTTGCTGTCTAAGAAGAAAGTATAATCAATAAAAAAAAAACTGAAATAAATATATTTCGAATGCTTTCACATAGGTTTATAGTATTTACATGACCAAGGATAATACATGATTTGATAATTAAGAGTTACAACTTGTATTTATTTGCTTTTATTTGTATTTTGAATAGATATATAGCGCATGATTTAGTTAGTTCCAGCCTAACACCATTTTTTAAATTATACACGCTTTAAATATTTGTATATTTGCAGAGCTAGATAATAATATTATTTAAAAATTCACATTGCTTTTCTTTAATCGAAATAAATTTCTTCTATTTATTTTGTTTGGCATTTATTAATAATTGGATGCTCTATGTCCAATGCTGTTGCCAACAGATCGCATTCGGTTTGCAATTTATATCTGCATTTTAATATCATTACATTGCAGGAAGTCCCTCTGGATTTCCTTGTTAGCATCTCCTTTTTTTTGTATATTTTTCGTTTCAAGACTTTGCTTTTCATTTATTCATTGCAGTTTTGTGTTCGCCAGCTGAATCGCATTTAATGTCTTTCTCGTTACTCACTATGAAATTGTAAGAAAATAAGCTACTTAAATGTTATTTGTTTAAATTTTGTTGGTTTGTTATATTCTGTGTATCTTACTTGTTCATTCTTTTTCTAAATTTGTTTCCTATTCACGCTAAAGTTTAAAGTTAGATATTAAATATTTTCATTCATTATAAAAAGATAGAGTCAATCCCTTTTTGGTAATGCTTTCCATTGTTTGCTAGAGACTTTTTCTTCCATTGAGTGAAAATGAGCTTGTATAAATATGTATACAAATGGAAATGAAAAGGCTTTTCTTTAAATTTTCTTTGATAGTTATTACATGCATTATTGTGTTAGATTATTAGGTTTTTTTGTTGTTTTTTTTTAGATTGATTACTTAGTTACTTATTAAAATATATAGATTGTTATGTATTTCACTAGGTGATGATTTAATGATGTTTTATGGTACACTTTTCATCATTTTTTTCTTCATTTAATATTTTCTACTATATTCTATGAGCGTTCAAGTACAATATTATATAATGTATGTCTAATAGATATTAAATTTAAAAAAAATATTTGAAAATGTTTGATATTGATGAAATTGAGTTCTATTTATAAATAAATGTACGTTCGTTGGATTGACTATGCTTCCACTGTGGTTGAGCCTTGATAATGTTCGTTATGTTGCTATTGTATTTAATTTAAAAAAGTTATAAAATCTATGTAATCTTATATAAAATCTATGTAAAATCAATCATGGTGGTGTAAAAGGCTTTATCCTGTATGTGAAGGATTATTGGTGCTGTCTTATTCTGAGACTAAATGAGCCCGAATCATTCCGTTTAGTCAGAACCAGACCTGACGTTGATAATTATCCAGGAGGGGCTTAAGAATACTGGGAGCGCTACTAGGTATACATCAGAAATTTAAATCTATATTCATGCAAATTGACGCCGTGATCCATTGTTCAGAATATAAAAGTCCGAATGACATTGCCTTTTAAGTGTTCCTAGTTTCTGCATCTGTTTTCATATTTTTGTTTCATTCTGAATACATACTAACGTGAATATTCAGAATTTGTTGATTTTTGAAAACAAACAACATTTTTTGTTATTGATTTTTTTAAAGTTATTATCTGTTTTTAAAGAAACAATGTTTGAAGGACGTCATCTACCTTAAAGTGATCCACGACAACAAACAAGGTACAGGATTAATGGAGAATGATGGAAAATTAATTAATTGAGAGTGATAAATTAATTACAAAAATTATTACTAACTACTATTGTAACAACTTAGTCATATTTGCTGGAATTTGCAACTTTATTATTTCATCTAAGAAAAGAAAAACAGGAATCGGATCAAACGAAGCATTTAAAAGCAATCATGAAATCCTCTCGCATTCAGAGAGATTGGGTTGATCCCTTTTTGTGATGGCTGTCTCTGTTAGTAAAATTTATTATAACTCATCTGGTTAGATACAATATATTATTTTTACTGATTAGTTGCAACATTTTATTACGAATCACAATACATTTTGATGTTGTTCCTGTATCGGTCATTCGTGAAGGAAGTTGTGGGAATATTTGAGACATTAAAAACAAAGTCCTTTCGTCTGTAATAACAATATTGCGACCCTCTTTGTTTGACAGGATTTCACATAGACGTTATTGAGCTGTTCTTACGGTCGAGCACACGTTACGAGCACCATTGCCCCCACTATAACCAAGGAGCTGGTGACTGTTTCAAGAGGCATATACTCATTCAATTCGGTTGTATTGTCAAAAATAACAAATACTTTGCAACAAATCCTTAATTTATAGCGAATTATGAAATTATAATTTATGACTAAAACGATGATTGCTTTGGGAGAGAGTAAGGTGTTGCACTCGCAAAGAATAATTTTGATGTAACAAAAGACATTCTTTTGGTGGTAAGGAGATGAAAGCTGTTAACGTCCTGAAGGCTAAGACTCCTAGGCATGCAACACTTCTGAACTAACCGCTAAACACTTCTTCTGTCAACTGGAGTACATAGCCTGCAACCGTTTGAAACATTACTTCGGGTTCCGTCTTGTGTTCCTATGCCTACAGGTGCCTTCGGCTGGGAATCACTTCTCTGGTGAGAAGTAAGGTGGTGCTCTAGGAAAGATTATCCAAGGAACATGAAATCTGTTTTTGCAGTGAAAACAACGTTTTCACGAACTATGGAACGAAGGGTTTAACCGCCTTGATAACAGCCAAAATCAATTGACCTAACCAAAATAAACTGAACCGAATTTCTGCGCCATTGCAGTCACTGAACGATGCCGTGGCTTAGGGTGCATGTGAGGACAAGGTTGTGGACGTGGCTGCGGTGCGAAACAGGATAATCAAGGATAATCTAGGAGAAACTGTCAGTAGCAGTGCTGAAGAAAAGAATCGATACAGTAGTGTAGGTAGGAAAAAATAAAGACTCACTACCTAAACTACACTTAGATACAACAGCCATATAGCATCGGCATAGATGATCAATGTAGATCTATTGTAGTCACAGGATCAATGCATAAAGATATTTAGGCTTTACGTTATCCTGTTTTTATAGACCGAGCTATGAATAATATACTTTACGAATACTCAGAGCAACCTGACTAGCTATCAGTATAGAAAGACATAAATATAAATAGGACACCAACAGAGCTATTTTGGAAAGGCTACTATACAATTGAATAATAGTAGCAATTTAATTTTAATCTGAATTTTGATCGGAGGTAATGGCTAGAGCCGTTTAAAATATTTGCCGCTTCTTACATATTTTCGCACTGCAATGAGCATATGGTCAGATCATCCAAAGCAACGTTTTCTAATGTGAACCCTTTTTCTTACTTAAATGTTTACGGCAAGATGTTTGATCATTCAATACAGAAAGATGGATTTGCTACTTCACAATATTGAGAAAACTACACAACTATTGAGAACAACAATCAAAATGGAAGCATTGTCAACCCCCTAAAGAAATCAACTTGGTTTTAATCGGTTATGTGTTGAGTGAATAATTTTTAAATGTGTATCTTTGTGAACATTTTGACGAATGGCGTTTTGTTATATCTTTGATTGAATAATGATCGAGTATGTCGGCATTTTTCAAATATTTTTTTCTTTTCAGTAATTAATTTCTACCTTAATAAAGCTATGATCCCAATGTCAGCTGATAATGGTACCTTACTGCTAAGCTATACTACCATTGCTCAACAGTATATAAAAAATATTCCAGTTTTTAGATTTACGGATTTGGTTTTCATAATTCGCTGAGATTTCATCTTTAGTTTGTGTGATTTTTCATTTTTCATATTTCGTCACAATCGATTTGGACACTTTAATTGAAATGTGCTTTTATTTGGACTTGGAAAACGGCTGACTCAAAATATGGGATGAAGAGTTAAGATTTCTGGTGATTTGTTCTTCGATAAATTTGTATGTTGCGGGAAAGAAAATCTTGAAGAGATTTCATTTCATTTAATAAGTCAATTTTTTTTATTAAAAAAGCTACAAGCTATTTAATTCTATGTTTGAGAAAACAATCTACTACTGTCAGTGTGTGATGAGGATACAAATTTTTCCTTCGTTTACTTTTTAAAAGAGATGCGAGAATTTTAAATTTTAATATTGTTTCGCTACGAAAAAATCTGCTTAAGGACTATTCTCTTCATTATTTTAAATGCTTCTAAAAAGCAATTTGCTAAGTATCTCAAAATTTTTTCTTGTTTATAAATGTCAAAGGTGTTCTTCGTACGTGTTGAGTGGAGCAATGGTGAAACTTAAAAGATGGTCCCTCAATCAAGCGTGTTAAAAACTTTTTCAAAATGAACAGTGATGAAAAATATAAACATTGAATCTTAATATGTATTCATATTGAAATATACTTTTAAAATAAAGAATTACTTTAAAGGTTCTCACTTATACCATTATAAATTTTGTGGATACTAGTAATATTTATTATGTAAAGTACGGGTGATTATTAAATTTGTTTTTGTTTTTCTTTCTTCTTCTTCAGATTCATTTGTTGGTTCACTAGTTTATTTAATTTACTACAGAAATTATTATTTTATTTACATATTTTATTATCGTTCCAGATTTTTAATTGCATTAATATTCAAGATTTTTAAAGATTGGTGTTTTTTCTGCGGCTTTAATTTTCTGGAACGCAATGAAATTTGCTTTTACTTTAGCTTAACAAATATACATCTTAAAAACCAAACAAAAATTCAACAATGGATGTTAATGTGAATGTGTGTGTTTATGTTTTGTGTGAGCTTGAAAAAATGTTTGGAATACAGTGAAGTGATGTTTTTGTATTCATCTTGATGTCGTTTCAACAAACACGGTGGTGAGATTTTGAAAAAAGAAAATGGTGAAAAATCATCGATTTTATAAAACTGATTTTTTGCACAGAAGTTTGTATGATTTCGCAATTGTTTGCTTATAATATGCTAAGGACGCATTCTTAGAAGGATTGGTTTGTCTGATGTAGCTCTGACATGGTTTTCTTTTAATTTGTCCTGAAATGGCCAAAAAACTTGTTTATTGTTGTGCTGCTAAATCACAGAAACAAGTTAGACAACAAGCAAAACTAAAGAAGCAAAGATTTACTTGGGTAGTGTTTGGAGAGTTTTTCTATGTATTGCGAATAATAAGGTTTGTTCTCTTTCCCAAAGGGATAAGAACCTTCCATGTCACTTATGCTTATTAAAGCGAAGCTAGCGTGCTGCGAAGTATTACGAAGTAATTTGAAAAAACAGTGAATTTCAATTTAGGAGACCCATCTTCTCCCATGCCTGAGATAACCCTGCAAGAGTCGCGATAAATGATAGTCCTTTTCCACATATTTCCCATAAGAAGTTTTAGCCAGACGTTTTTTTTTGTTACAGGAATTGTTACAAACAATTCTTGTAACAAGCAATTTCAAGTTTTTTGCAGGTGTTTTAGTCATTTAGTCAAATTCTTATTCTTAAATGCGTGTAAATTCTTATTCTTCAATAAGTAATTTACATACACTTTGTTGTACGATGAAATCTACTCATTCTGGGCGTATTCGCGTTCCGATTGCTTGATGTTGTACAAGAAACCTTAACAGATCATATTTTCTGACAAAACTTCATTAACGTAGGGAAGAAAATTGACTGGGATTGATAATTATCTTGTAGAATAAAGTGCCTACAAGTTTTCAGTTGGATAAACTAGTGGTGAAGGAAATTCTTCTCCGCCGGGTTATAGTATTGAGTCTAGACAACGAAAGAACACGAAAAACCTAGAATTCATTTCAAAAAATTTTATTTTTCGTTAATGGGTTCTAATTTAAAAACATCCTTTCAAAAAATGCATTAATGAAATTCATTATACAGCATAGAAACATTTTTTTAATAGTGGACATAATGAATGATCTACAGCAGAGTGAATGTCTCGCAAGATTCATTGATTTTTGAGTTTAAATCAAATATTCTAAATCAAATATATAAGTTTCGAAAAGAGAAACATTTCAGCATCCTGTATGCTTCTCAATTGATCCGATTCAACTTCTCGTTGAAAATCATTATCTATCTTTTTGCACAAGAGAAAAAACAACTCCCCAATAGAAATAAATCCTTATCAACTTGAAAGCGAGGCAGCCGTAAATATTTTCCACTACGACGACAACCATTCAATTCAGCACGAAGGCTATATCCTATTTCGATTTTCTTGTGTTGTGTTTCTGCTGATTGCTGTCTAATGTTGACACAAGCATTATTTTTATCCAAAAAGTATTATCGTGAAGGTCGCGCATTAACATGGGGAATGCGCAAAATTTTCCTGATTATTCTTAATATGAAAATTGAAGAGGCGGAGGTAGGAACAGCTGCGAAAAACAGGAACGTAAAATAAAGGTAATATGCCGAATTAAAAGGAAAATTTCATTCATCCTACGTTTCTATGGAAAGCTAAAACGAATATTTTCTTATAAAAGCAGACAATTTGCTATGACAACTGAAAAATCTTATTAACACGGGAATTCGCCGGATTGACTTTTCGCTTCCAGCTTGGTAAGCTCTTTGGAAAATACTCTCAACAGGTTGTTGGCAAGCGAGCTAGCAGTTATTGAACAGCCGTATAGGGATTGTTGTATTCCCGGACAACGCCTACGGTCTCATTAGGATAAATTGAAGGAAGTTAAATTTTAAGCACCGTCACTGATTTTTGTTTTTATTTTATAAGGCTCTGTACATTTATAATTGGTGTTCTGGGTAATCTGCCATTTGAACGGGCTTGGTTTTTAATTGAATGCTGAAAATTTCAGGATAAATCATTTCGAAAAAGGTCAGTTAGAAAGAGATGGGATCTCTATTAAGTTGCTAATTAGAATTTCCGAAAGTTTATTGGGCATAATGTTTCGCGGAAATCACCATCGCAAGTTTGGCATCTACGAATTAGCTCAAAGATTAATTGCTTTTTAGGGACATGCGAGATATAATCCAAATTGAAAATGAACGAATTTGTTCGAGTAGATGTAACTTAATATTTTAGTTGAATACGACTTGCTTGACTTTCATTCTAGATGAGGAAATGCTAATTATTCACAACGTGGTATGATAAAATTAGAATATTTTATAAAATATTCGAAAAGTTTGTGCTTTATTTCATTTTCATTTGGGTTTTTGGCTTTGATATTTAACTTTTTGAAAATATTACGAGTGTGTTTTTCTCTGTTTTCTGATCGTTATTCATTCATAAATTGTGTAATACACTGACGAACAACTAAATGCATAATTTCAAACATGATTCTAATGATTTTTCATTGCTACTGTTCATGTAAATTTGCATGTGTTTATGTGTTTGTTTATATATATATGTACATATATATATATATATATATATATATATATATATATATATAAAAAAATATTTATATATAGATACATATGTTTCTGTGTATGTATTTTATTTTTCGCCAAAGCTTTCCCTAAATAGTTTACTATTAATTTAATCTTTTTCGGAACAATATGCGTTATTTGTTTTCTTTTATCTTATGTTCAAGCGCAAAGGAAATACATGTTCAACAAACTTAATGTTTAGAATGAAGATCAACAAATTTACTTATATGACAGAAAATGTATTTACTAACATATCAACAAATATTAATTTGTCATTTAAATAAACAATTCGACATTGTTTGGAGTTTACGCTTATTAAGATTTAATAAATAATAAATAGGTAAATAAAGTCAAATATTTCAATAAACTTAACAATTTCAAAACCTAATGGTATATTAAATTTAAATTTTGTTGTTCTCTCTTAGTTTTGCTCTCATTCGTTCTTATTTCTACTAATCTAATGTAAGGTTTCATTTATTATTGCCTAATTCAATATACGCTAGCAAAATATGTTTTCGAAAAAAGCAAGAATGTTAATTGATACCATAAGCATACATAGGTATGATCGATTTGACATTGTTATTTCATTCGTTTCTTGCAGTTTTTTTTTTCATTTATGATCCATAAAACATATTTTGTGTCCAAGATGTTTTCTCTCTATTTCATACAGGTTTGCAATTGAAAATGAAAAAGGGAAAAACTTGATGTAATTATTTGCTTTATTTTGCTGCTACCTCTAATATTGAGTCGTGCATAAATATTATGAAAGCAATTAAAATGAAAGTGCAAAATTCTAGGAAATGAAATTATACGATCGATGCACTAATCTCGTGGAGAATTTTCACTTTCATTTTCTTTTGCACTTTCTGACGTTGATTGTTCCTCGGCTTGTGCTGATGCGGCGATCGCTCGCGATTCGGCATCTAAAAATAAAAGACATATAAAAGAGATATCCAATTAAAAGTATAATTAAAATTAAATTCGAAAGGTGAAATATTTTCAGTTAGCAATTTTGCTGTTTAAGGTGGAAAAATTTGACGAGCATAAACCGAAAACAATTTAAATCAGACCATGACATAAGTACTAAAAAAAGGAGGAACAAGAGGTAACAAACAAACGAAACATAATATCAATGCAAAAAAATTATTATTTGCACATAAATATTTTTGCATAGTTGTGCAATTTAACTGCCTCAATTGCACAAGAATTTTGTTCTGGGGTTTTGCATTGAAAGCTAAATATAAAAGGTGTCTACCAGCATATTGGAACCATCAACAGTGTCTGGTTTTTTGGCAAACACCCTCAAATAGGTCTCCAAATAATATGGTAAAGTTTCAGGTTTTATTAAATGACTTAAATTAAAACATTTCTGTCAAATTGTTTCAGTATTTGTTTTCAGTAAATGAATCAACTGTATTAAAAGCCATGAAAAGTGGAAAAATATTCAAAAAGGCTGATAAAGTTACCACAATTTGAAGTACAAATTATCCAAATTTTGGCCAAATTATAAATTATCCAAAAATCTTCGCAAAGCGAAAACATTGCTAACCGTTGCGTTTGGAACAATTTTAACTTCAAACAACTAGAGTTTGATTAACTAGTTATGCGAAGTGCGTGTTAGATATACGAGTACCAAAAGACAATCTATTTGTATGAAAACGTAACAAGAGATAATGAAAGGATTCTATATAATACTATAACATAGAATGTAGAATTATTTTGAATAGAGTTAAGGCGCTAGGAATTTTCGTCTGATATCAATGTCTAGAATAATATCAACCTTACTTTTTTATAAAAATAAGAAAGCCTATAGTAAGGGATGGTCTCTAGTTGTGGTGTAATGAGAACCCTCATTTCGCAACCACCACAAGTATGTCTGAGCTCAAATGGGAAACTAAAGCGAAAACGCAGACTTTTCCACGTTAATTAGAAGAAAAAGAGATATTGCTACGAACCATATTAGTCAGTGTGACGCTGTGATGTGAACCTTCCTTTCACTTGGAATCTTCGTTCACTTGGAACTTTCACTTTTCCCCTGATCTAATTAGATTAGGCACTTCTGTTTCATTTCCGTTTATAAGCGTATCTCCTATACTCAGGTTACAGGTGGTAAGAATCAACAAATTTTTTTGATCCTATAAAATATCAGAACCTTTAGGATACGAAAAGTATGGAAATGCTGTTTTGGCCCCTCCAATAGGAGAAGGGGCAGAGAATTTGTATCATTTTATTATTGTAATGCTGCGCTCTATTGCGTTTATATTTGCTTACTGCCCTCACATTTGATTCGGCAGCCACTTGTAGCCTTTTGCAATGGGATTGTTTTCTAAAGAGTTTATAATTAATTTGGTCCTAGGATACGATTTGCTACAAGCGAACCCAAAATCAATTTCATTTCATTTTATTATAAACAAATAAATATGAAGAGCAGTCAGAGGACCAGCTTACCTAGGAACATCTAAGGAAGTAGAAAGAGTTTACGACCGATCCTTTCGAGACAAATTTGCAATATAGTGCAAGATACAAGTCATGGAAAGGAACTAGAAACTAAGATAAACTTCCACTTATGTATAAATTAAACGGATATTAAACCTATTTTTGCTTTTATTGTTTTACTTGCCGTGATTAGATGTGAAATTTTTAGCTTATTCCTTCTTAAACTCAGCAAATAACCTTTATCTTAATTAAAATGACCTATATGTTGTATGCAGAAGGCTATTCTCACTCTGCATCTCTATCGTCAAGAGCCGAAATCCAGATAAATCAATTATTTA
The DNA here is from genome assembly GCA_954870665.1 of Stratiomys singularior. Lineage (NCBI taxonomy): Eukaryota > Metazoa > Arthropoda > Insecta > Diptera > Stratiomyidae > Stratiomys > Stratiomys singularior. Next base: position 9,964,194 of record OX940879.1, on the reverse strand, counting down.
CTAACATATAGAAATAACCACCCTAATGGGACAAACAAACGTGGCAGGTTAAGTCTCTTCTGAGTGATTTCAATCACAATCAGCTTATATTAATTGAGATCATAAGGGAAGGAAATTGTGTCTGGTGTTTACCAGAATAAAAGGAAGGAATTGTCATCCTAGCAAATCTAATTGAATTGTAGGTTAATTCGGAAAGATAAACGAGCTATAGCTTTTTCCAAGAAGTTGTTTGGAATTGAAGTTGTTTAGAATTATTTCCAGCGCGAAGAAATTCTGCAAATTAATACGTTGCAGAAGCTTAGGGTATGTTACTTGCTTCAATTCAAAACATGAAATTTTCAGGGCAGAAGGACGGAAAAAGTCGTAAAGTTTCAAATGAATTTTCAATTGAATTTTGTGTTTTGTTGCAGCCAAACTCATCTGTTTGTATAAAAAACTGACTAGAAAGGAATTTACTTTTGGGGCTAAAACTTCCATCGTTACCTTATTTAAGTAAGTCAGTTGGTTTCTCAAATTCGAAGTGTTGTGAGGAAATGAACTGAAAGAAGTCTTGTCGAAGTTAATTTTCACTTTTTAATAATTAGAGCGAATCAAAGAGAAATTTCCACAATTTCCACTTGAGCGCATCTCCTGGACACAAGGACAAATTCAATTTAAATAAGTTTTTGTCGGCGTTGAATAGATATTGCATTTCGTACAAAACTCGACCTTTTTATTTAATGTTTCAAGAAAAGTCTAAAACAAAAAATATTAAGAATACTCCTTGAAAAATCATTTTGGGGTTTTCACTTTATAAGTCAAACCAATACAACAAATTTTGCGTACATTTTCTTCTGGAATAAAATTTCAGGCGGTGACCCTTTCGTGCTTTGTTAGCTGTTTCATTGTTGCAGGATTAGACTCAACGGTATTGTTGGATTCACCGTCTTTCATTCTTCGTGGGAAAGCTCTGAAGCGTTTGGAAAAAGGGACTATTTCTGTCCTCTCCAGGCATTGAATTCAATTATTAATTTTTTTGGGTTTAGTCAAAGTGAAAGTTATAACAAGCATTCTGGAATAATAAAACTCCAAATTTTACCAACAGACAAATGGAAGGAGTAACGAGTGTGATGGGATTTATGAATTTTAAATTTGTGGAAAATCGCAGAAGTCATTAGAAGGCAACGCTTTGCAGATTTTTCGGTTCTTTCCATCGAGTGAAAAAGATTCAGAGAAATAAGTGTTAATTGAAAGTTTTGACAAATGATTTTAGACACTTTTTGGGTTTGTCTAGTATTAGAAATAATTGAATTTCAAAGTACAGTTTTTGCCTTCTGAACTTATATAAGGACTAAAGCGATTCGATTCAGAAGATTGAAAGCGAATTATTTGACTTGAGAAACATTTTTGACAAAACGCAAACTACTGTCAGTTACATAAACTTATGACTGTGGATGAAAACTGTGTCAATTTAAGGTATTTAATGCTCTTTTACAGGAAAGGGAAAATGCCTAACAAGCGGTAAACAATATATAAAATCATAACTGAAGGACTAGATTAAGGTAAAAATCTGGTAGCAGTAATCTTCAGATGCATAGCACCTGGTTAGGGACCTCCAGCCCTGATGTGGCCCAAATTTAAACCCTTAAACCCTTGAACTCACGCAAAACCTTAAATATGCCAAAATTTGCTACTTTTTTTGTCAATTTTGGACACATTTTGACCAAAAACAAGTAGTTTTTGTGCATGGGTTCTCTACAATATAGCGTAGGAAAATTTGATGGGTTGCATTAAAACGAAAACATCTTTACGAAAGCAATGTCAATTATCTGCAGGAGATCGTAGAAATTGTGTGATTTGACTCGAAGGAAATCCAGTGATATGAGACTTTATCTAATATCAGGACGATCTTACTGGAAAATAAGGAACAATATCCTAATTGGATGACTTAAATAAAATAAGTGAGGAAAAATGTTCACAAGTGGGTACAGAGTGGGAGAAATAGAGAGAGTGTGTTACATTTTATCAGGGCAGTGCATGTGCTTTTCATAATTTGACACAAGTTCTTGAAGCTCGATTGGGTTTTTGATTTGAACCGACATTCTACGCAATCGATCGTATACACCAAACTTAGCGCCCTCGGTTTTCCACTTATTTCGATCACATATCAAAATTTTTATTCATCCATTTATTTAGTGTTTGATGGGAATAAAGAAGACCAATGAGGTCTTTCGAAAATAAAAAGTGGAGAAAATATGCAAAACAGAGTATTGTAGAGATGATAAAGCAATAAATGAAAGATAAATATTCAATTAACAATTATGTACGCCTTCTGCTTTACAAACTTGAGCTATCGCATTTGCATTTAAATAATCAATTATTCAATTATATTCTTGCTATATAAATGAATAAACACAATGTTTTGCAAAAAAGAACTGACCTTTTAAGGCTTGCTCCTTCCAAATCTTCATATTCTCTGTTAAACACGTTACCCACGGTTTACGTATTCGGAATTTTTTGTTCTTTGTCGCGTCGTCTGTGGAAGCGCCATTTTTCGTTACATCACTATCCTCCTGAATCGATTGGAATTGCTTCATTGGTGTTCCATCCGCTGGTTCCAAGTTTGTATTCTTACATGCGATCGGAGCAATTGGCGCCAATATACATTCCAACATGTCCGAACAAACACCCATGCTCGGGTCCACAATAAATTCTATGAAACCAATTTGTGATTCAGCTACTAAGGTATTGTTTCTATCACACAAAGGACTAAATGGTAAGCCCAATTCTCGTTCCAGATCACCTTGACGGAAAAATTCTTCGAGAAGAAGTTTCGTCCATTGATGATGTAAATGCCACTTCTTTGCAGGATGCGAGATATCACAACAATGCAATACTAAAGCTAGAGCCTTTGACTTATCGACCGTTGGTTCGGCAAGTGTTAGCAAGTTTCGCATATTCTTCAACTGTTGGAAATGGTACGACATGTCCGTTGCTAAGACCATGTCGATAATGAGGGTTCGAAGTTCACGAAACTCTTCTCGGGATAGGTTTGCTAGAACATTGCAATCATCTTCCTTGAGAACTCGAAAAGCTGCACTCACGTGATGGTTTTCCAGGACGGCTCGATCGTTGTAGAGCAATGCTGTTTCCGAGCCAGACATCACATGGAAATTGTTGGTTGTTCCCGTGTGTTCATAGTCATGGATTAAAGCTGCTAGAAGGGTTGCAAAGATCTCCAGATCTGTGAGCCAATGCATCAACCCTGTTTGGCAAAGGATATGATGCACTGTTTGTGCTACATCAGCTGCATGTAAGTTGTTATGATATGGATTGCGAAAGCGGCAATAGCCCTCCTCGATTTTATTAAGAAACGTTTCTAGAGTAAGTGGCGGCACTTTGAATTTATGTATCATCCCATAGCGATTGAGCAAATCATATCCTAAATATTTGATAGGTTGGCCCTTTGCAGCATCGGCCAAGGCAAAAACGTCGAAGGACCAATCGTCAAGAGTCTGCAATGTGAAATGGTTACAAATGGCGTTAATGTTTTTAGTGTGGTATCAATTTTTACCTTCAAAACTTTAACCACCTCAGGTGGAAATTGCATAAGCGCTGAACTAGACACACGACGGTATATTCGATCAACAAATATGCCAGCGCGAATAGCATGTGCGACGGAGCGAAATTTGGGTTTTTCATCTGTTTTCCTTCGCGTTGTTGCCAGCTGACGTGTGAAAGTTGATGCTAACCATTCCCGAACTTCTGGAGGAACAGCATCCGGTTGCACTTCTGAGAGTTCATCGTCTTCGTCGGCCAGTCTCCTACAGATACCACGCGAAGATGAAAAACAGGAAGGAAAAATGGAATAGCGTTAGTAAATATTCTGAATAATTATCAATTTTCAATGTGAAAAATTGATATTTTCAGGATCGAAATCAAAACATAATATAATAAATTCTCTTATAAAGATGTAAAAAATACTTTCGTGTAGTTGAAAATGAAGAAGTATATCGTTAAGATGAGTGTGTCACAAAGTTGTTTTCAATAAAACATTTAGTAGTATAGGTGAAAGTTAAAGCATGCTCTCATAAACATTAAAAATTGCTAAACACATAGAAGCACATATACACAGAAAAATACAAAACTACACACATATAAAACCTGTAAAGGGTGAAGGAATAGTAGCCTTCTGATTCATTGATTATTTACATTAACAATGCGCTTACCACTTTTATTTCATATCATTTTAGCGCATATGCGAGTTACTGTACACTAAGCACATATGTATGTATATGCATTCAAAACAAAATAGATTATTTACACAAATCCGATTTTCAGTAATTATCTGGAATATTGGAAACATATTCTTCATATATATTGTGTACAGGCGACAACGTCTTTTTTTCATAAAATAAAGGATAACTTTCCCTTTTTCCCAAATACTAAACTTATATAATTTCGGTCTAAACAGAGAAGCTATCTGAGCTGACTAGTTTTAGATGTTATAACTAAGAAGGGACTGTTGAGCTGATACGGCTAAGGGTTCTCTTGCACCTTTAGTCATACATTTAGTCATAACATTAGTAGCGCCTTAGAAATAGACCTCGAATAAGCTCGAATTAATCCAAATCTTTGTTCGACCTCGGATCAGCTCCTAGTCGGTCGACTCAGATTGGGAAAATGAGCTCTGATTAAATTTATCTTAGAAAGTTCTTCTAGTTAGTACTGGTGGTATAGTTTACTTCCCGGAGAGTAACGAAAGCTTGAAAAAAAAAGAGTTTTTCTTTTTAATTTCTATTTATAATTTAAAATTATTCTTTAAGTCCAATAGCCTTTTTCTTATCTATCAACGTGCATCATAAAATTCCTTATTTGTTTTGATTAAAGAACGACCAGAATACAGTTTTTTTTGATTGACATATTTTTCATCCTTTCTGTGGAAAAATTCCTGAAGCAAGGTCTAAAATTTATGTTTCATCAAAGCAACTGCCTATTTTGTCAACTGAACATGAATTCTGAAAAATCAATTCTATAAATGATCTCCAGAATATTCAGAGGATATATAACTTTCACTATCGCGCCAGTTTTGAGTTAGTCGTATTTTTGTATTTATTTGTGTGTTTAATGAAGAAATCGTTTCATGCACTTCCAAGGAAAAGCATGCAGCATGGTTTTGTCACATTGGTCTCAAGTCTTGGGAAAAGTGCATGTATTTTAGTTGAGGTCAGTTATTCCACTGACTTTTCGTATCTAAATTTTGAAATTTTCGCAAATCTACTAATTTTCATGATATGCCCACTGTTGGAAAGTAGTAGTATGTAGTAGCTCTTTTCAGGAAATTTCAGGATTCCGGCCCGTATATTAAAATTGAATCATACAGTATCAAGCGTGTGTACAAAGTCGAAGTCCAACGACTAAGAAACCGACAAGCCCAATGGCAGAAATCACCAGAAATTTGGTAATTCTTATTGGAGCTACCCTGCAAATCCCAGGTGCGTTATATGCAATGGATTCCACCATTTCTCAGCGTACAGAAAACGAAAGGGATAAAAACCAAAATGTGTCAACCGTCACGGTGAGAACCCAGCTAACTATGAAGCTTTTCCAAAGAAGCCGATCAATGTCAGAAGACAGTCGCACGAATTGCTGTTAAATCTAAAGCGGAGCAAAGACCCCTCAAAATTCTACCCCCTCCCCTCTCACAAAACAAAAAAAAAACAAACAAATTTATCGTTATCTCGGTGCTTTTGCGCCATTTAAAATTTTTTTAAAACAATACTACTTTTCCCAACAAAAACGCAAATAAATTTAATTTTTTTATAAAACATATATATATATTTCGGAGGTAAGAGTTCCTCCTTCTTCAGTGTTTGTTCTTTTTATTAAAAAGATTATTATTATTTATTATTGTTACATAAAAAGAACAAACACTGAAGAAGGAGGAACTTTTACCTCCGAAATATATATATGTTTTATAAAAAAATAAAATTTATTTGCGTTTTTGTTGGGAAAAGTAGTATTGTTTAAAAAAAAAAACAGTCCGTAACAACTTACCATGGACAAAAGAATGCAAAATATTAGAGGACAAATGGCCGAGGGAGTTTTCCCACTAAACCTCCCGCTCACTCCACCTTAACCCAAAAAATTAGTCATATGAATCACACTTTTCTTCTTACATGCAATATAAACTCCCGGTTTCATTTTTCGGAAACAGGGAGGGACAACTAAAACAATTTATGTTAGATCATAAATTAAATATTCTGCTATTCAAAGAATCAATCCTGAAGCCAGGAATACGGTTCCCCTTCTGTATTGGAACGACTGACTGACTGGTAGGAAAGAATAAGCAGCTATTCCTGTAAAAGGAAGTGTCAATCATTAATAAAAATTTCTAATCTACATTCCCTACAAGCTAAAATAATGAAAGTGCAGACGAGCTCCTTTGAATTTGTCCTGGCGTTTCTGTGCGACTGTCTAGGGTCGCCAAATCTTTCCAAGATCTACGATGTTGACTTAATGACTCACTTAATGATTCAAAACATTTTGCAGGAGATGTGAACGTATATTATGGCAAATGGAGCGTGATGAGAAGCAATCAAGCTGGGATTATGTTCAACTGATTTACCACCAAAACATATGGACGCCTGCGTATCGTAAATGAGTCCACCGTTTTGGTTCAAGGAATAGTTACGCATAAGGTGTTGAAATCTCGTACACCTTTGAACATAACATCAGGTTTGACGTCCTCGACGAGTTGTTATATGATCACAAACCAGTACTCCTTAAAATAGAAGACATCTACATGGATGCTACTCTAAGAGTAAAGACAAAAACAAACGGGAAACCCTTTAAAAATCAACTAGCAAATGAAAACTTCACGCAAGCTGGAGGAATCTAGCACGGAAACGAATTAGGAAGACACGTGATCATAGCATTAGACGCCTAACTAATCGGCTCAAAAACTTAACTAGTGAACTGATCAATATATTTACAACGAGGATTGGGAGAGCTGTAAGCAAAGTTTTGAACCTGGTGAAGACCGATTCTGCAGAGTGACTAAATATTTCTGAAGCCAAAACAAAATATTATTTTCTCCAATTCACGGTCCGCATGGACATGATGTTTGAAAAGGTCGGGATGATAGAGGCTTTTGCAGATACAGTCAAATTGCAATTCCGGAAGAACTCTATCTCGCAAAAGGACACAACTCTACATAAACTCCCAGATAATTTCATACAAAAACTCACGGACATATAGCTAATTCTGTTTTGGAGGTGGATCTGCCTCAAATGCCCAGAAATGTCAAAGTATCCCTTTATGCCCATAGTACCTGTTGATGTTATATACAAGACAAAGCGAAGTCATCACTTTAAAACTGCCATTAACAATCCTTTTACGTGCTTTAGAGATACTTTCGCAAATGAAAGACAGAAAATAACACACAAAAAAAAAACTCTGACCATCTATATTACACGATGAAGGAGTCAAAAAAACAGTCTTAATCCGAAAATTACAACACAGAAAGATTCATTGGAAAACGATCGCTTTGTACCTGGAAATAACACTAGACAACAGACATTCCTAGACAGAACATTTACAAAAAACATTTCAACAGAACTTTCCCCCTCGTGAAAGTTAAAAATCTAAATTTTAAAAAACAAAATCCTTATATTTAAGCGTATATCTAAGCGCTTCAAACGAGTTGAAACAGCGCTTTAAGGAGGATATTCGGATATTCTTCGTTTGAAAGAAACATTGATATAAAATAAAAAACTACGACTAGAAACACTTGACAAATCCATACGGGAACGAGCCGTTAAAGTTTTCGATAAAATAGACAATGACTGTAGTATCTTGAATATCTTGATTTGATCTTGAATATCTTGAAATGGTTGACGCAACAAACCAGACGTACTTACAAAAAACCACGACAAATTCTAGGCTGAACAGAATACCAATCCAGCTGTGTGCTAAACTTGGGTATAAGTCTTAACAAAAGTCACAAGAGAAGTAAAAGTGACAATTCTACGTTTAATACATCTATGCCTCCATCTTCGTTTTCTCGTGTACCTATAACAATTGTCCAACTGCTTTCCTCCTATATGATTTAACACGTTCGATTTCAATTTCACAACCGATAAGGATATATTTATATATTGTATGTATTTTGAAAGGTTCATTAATTTAACCTATTCATTGAGCCTTTTAGTTTCATTACTGGTTAAAACCGGCTGTGCTTTATATCCACCGTAAACATATATCTTAGTGTTGTGTGGCCCCTCAGATCATATTCGTGGTGCTCAACACCTTCGTAATCAAAGAAATTATTCAGTATTGTTTTGATTTTCCTTCGACTTTATGGTGACTTTTCTGAGATCTTCCGATATGAAAGCTGTCATTTCGTTTTTAGATTATAACCATAAACCCATGATTTAACATCAGTAATAATCTTCTTGAGTACATTTTCGACCATTTCGATTTTTCTGTTTAGTCGTTAGCAACTTCGGGATGTCATTTCCCAGTCTTGGTGAAAATTCTTTAAACAGTAGTTTTTTGCATTTCAATATCACTTTTCAGTTCGCGTATGGTCAACAGATGACCTCTTTAAATCGCAAATCGCACATGCTCGATGTTTTCCGGTGCTACAGTGCTCGAAGCTCGGCCAGAACGACAATCACTGCTATCTGACGTGCGGCCATCTTTAAATCTATTGTATCAGTCTTTTATTCTTACCTTGTCCATACTTTCATACTTTTTCTGTCGTTTTTGTAATAAACAAATCCATCAAACACAAAAAAGTTTAAGTAAATAAATACACACTTTGTGCGAACTAAGGCGTGTCACAAAACTGCGCAATGAGGGCGTATATTTTCCTATGAAATCTTTTCTCTGATCAGTGTTGAAAATTTAATGTCTTACTCAGATAACTCGTGCAAAAGTGAATCAGTTCAAAACATTTATTTGAATGCTGAGTGGTATTCCTTTTTGCAGAGTTTACTATGGATATTCATAATATTTGTAAAGGATCTTGTCGTATCACTGAAAATGTACGAAAGCTCCCAATATGTGCATGCTAACGATTGTCAAAGAACTTTTTATGATTTGCATACACATGTGAAAACCGACTGTTGTCCGTACTTTACTGTTTGTCTTCTAAGAAGCTTTAAAATCTTACTTTAAGCGCAACAATGTCTCGATAAACTTATTTAGCTAAAACAACTCGTAACATTACTATTTCGTGAAACTAGGAAGCATTGCTTCAATTTTAGATTGAAAATATAACAACCAGTTAACAAACCAGGCTCTTGTTGCTAATAAATCGTAGAGATCGCTAGCCATTGTAACTTCACTTTCGAATTGTTATCCTTTAGAAATAATTAGGCTGCTTAGGTTCGTTTTTATTGATAAGTTGGTTTTTGGTCAATTGTTAATTTTTTTGTAAGGGGAAATTTTTAAATCATTTTTTACCGAAAAACCGCTGCATGTCCCGAGTTTTTGCATTAAAGTCTATCCAACGACACTGAAATACAAATATTTTCCGAAAAAGAAATTATTACTCATAAAAGAATGGAAAATTGAACATTTCTGCATTTCAAATTTGCTATTGTTGCATTGCATGATAGCAAAATGGTGTTCAAATTTTTAATAGCATGAAAATTATGTTAAAGTTTGTGCAAAGTTTGGACATAATTAGGTTACGTTAAAATGTTAGTGGCTTAGTGTTCTCTGAAAAGCTAGTCATGGATTGCTCATTCATTATCTCGTGGTGAATGGCAGAAAGTCTGAAGTTGTGAATTAATGGAAAATCTATTTAAAGCGGAATTGCACTGTTAGTATGTAAGCATGTGTGGCAAGACACGTGCTGGAGCCAGGATCGCAAACTTTAACGTGTAGGCGATGCATACCGTGTACTTCTTCTATGTAATATCCTTTTAATGATATAAATCCTACATTGGCAGCGTAAAGTTTAAATTTGGAATTAATCATCATTATGATTTGTATGGTTACTACGGTGATTCATATTTGTTTACGACATCAATGTGCGTATGGATGCGTATGTGCCATTTGTGTCTGTGCTGTACAAATGAGTCCTAGAATTTTTCAAAATTGTTCCGTCAGTTTTGATTAATTTAAGATGCTCCATGTGTATCGTTAAAAAGTGCGAATGAGTAGGACTAAAGTGTTGGAAGAATCTTAAAAGTAAAATGAGCTCGATTGCTTGCATCATATAAAACATATATTTAATGAGACGTATATTATGTAATGAATGAGACACAATAATTTTTTAAAAGAACTGATTCATGATCTGAGTCAGCATTCTTAGTAGGATTTAGTTCAGAACAAGATCAGTATCGAAAGTTCAACATGCTGAATCTAGATCTGGTCATGTTTTTTTGATATCGCGTAAGAATTTTTTGAACGTTTTTTTAATAGTTTGAAATTCAAGATTAATGTACTGTCGTTCTTGAGTTAAATCGACTTTATTATCGCACATCGGTCATCCACTATGATTCCTAACTTGCGAGTCCCCAACGAAGCCTCCAAGGAGTTACAAGCATGTGCTTCTTGTTGCTTAACAAAAGGAAATGTGCACGAAGTACTGTACTGAACTGTTTACATACTTGACATGTGAACTGATAGTATGTAGGAAAATTTTTACATTAGCATACATATTATATGAGATGGGTAATAGATTTCAGATTTACGTGGCGTAGTATTCACGGATTCACCGAATCATGTTTTAATGAAATATATACAAAGTGGAAGCCTGGAGTAGAATCATAGTGGGGTAAATTATATTTACACTGTATTTACGTACAAAGACAGCGTTGTGGCTCCGTGAAGCACAGTATGTTTAAAAGTTGTACAGTGTTGATTTCTGATTTATACTGGATATTTAGCTTCTTAATCACCAAGTAAAATAACCGAACATTATCCGATTATTGTTCTGAATTCATTGCAATCAATTTTGTTGTATGGATAATATGTCGTAAGCGTGCAAGCACCCTTCAAACGAATTTTCCTACATGGCAGTATTTTCCTACATCATAAAATCTTAATGAAGTTCATGATATATGCTTTTCAGCGTTACTTTGGGTTTCAGATAGATGGAAGAGACAAAAATTGCCTCCGAAAAATTTGCTGAAATAGTCAAGGAAGTCATGAGACCATGTGACACCAATGATTCGGAGTGAAATGAATGAAATTGGAGTGAAATGAATGGAACATGACACTGAAGATAGCGCAACGTGGAAACGCGTCTGTGGACGAAACGAAGAAAGTGATGACGGGGAACGACGAAACGTCCCGAGGCCAAAAATGTCGGAGTGAACTTCTAAAACGTGAGATTGATTGCTTTTTCTAAATGACCACGGCTAACGAATTTACGAGAAATAATATTGAATATCTGTGAATTCCATCCGCAGCAAGATGATGCGCTTAGATGCAGTGTATTGGGACGCTTCTCCTTCGATGGTGACCGTCAAAAATTGGTTCAACGAATTTCATCGCGGTCGCACGTCGGTTTTTGATGAGCCACGCCCAGGTGCCTCAAAAACAGCAACTACGGAGGATAACGTGACGAAAATGCACGATTTCGTTTTAGCAAACCGCTGACTGAAGGTGTGCAAGATAGCTGAGACAGTAGGCATCTCAAAAGACCGCGTGGCGCATATCCTACATAAAATTTTGGTTATGAGAAAGCTGTCGGCAAGATGGGCGCCACGTTCGCTCACTCTGTATAACAAGCGCAACCGTGTGACAACTTTAGAGCAGTGTTTGGCACTGTTTAAGCACAATTCGAAGGAGTTTTTGCATCTTGACGTGACCGTCGACAAAACATAGATCCAATGGTACACACCAGAGACCAACGAACAGTCGAAACAGTGGATTTTCCTCGGAGAACCTGCTTCGAAGGAGGCGAAGACTGTCCCATCGGCCGGAAATGTGATGGCCACCGTTTTCTGGGATTCGCAAGGTGTGATATTCATTGACTACCTGGGGAAGGTTTGGAAACGGTCACAGGGCAGTACTATATTTAATTGCTGGGCCAATTTGACGCCGAATTAAAAAATACGGCCCTTCCACCACGACAATGCACCGGCTAAACTGATCAAATTGTCCCATCTACCGTACTCTACACATTTGCCCTGTGTTACTTATTTTTGTTTCCCAACTTGAAAATGTCACTCGGCGCGCAGAAATTTCACTCGAATGAGGAAGTAATCACCGCCATGAAGGCCTAATTTGCAGGCCTCGATAACATTTTTTTTTCAGACGAGTTACAGAAGTACAGAAGAAAACTACAAAGTAAAAAATGATTATCTGATTAATGATATTTTTTTTTATTTAAAATGATTATGATCATGAGATTATGGGATGGAACGTTGAGAGCAGCGATTACTTTGAAGCGAAAAATTCCCAACTAAAAAGGAAGAAGTCTAGTTTAGTGTTTTCTTGCCAGTGCAAAGGATCTCGAAAACTTCTTTGATCTTACTTGGTCACGTTTTAATGCTTTTTGGTGGTGCTCGAGACGTTCTAGGAAGTATTTCTACAGGTATTATTATCGGAAGTTGGTCGGTCAAATATGATCATAGCGGTCAGTAGGCTTTCGACATGATTATATCTTTATAATAATATATAATTATTCACATTCTTCATTAAATGAATCACGGATAAGCAGCTGATTAGATATCTCTTAAGAGTAAAACTTGAAGTAATAGTTGATAAATTTGAAACTTTTTCCTTCTGAAAAAATGTTTGTCACTCTGCTATTGACTGGAAGCTGATTGACATGTATTGATTCCATCTTCTTCCCTTTTTTGAGTTATTAGAAATGGTTTTTCGTTATTTACGGAAACCCTCAGACTCTTTTGTGCTAAGATTTCTCGGCTCACATTTCTGCAGTTGAACACATCAAATTTGAACTTAATTGTGTTCAAATTTAATGTAGTGTTCCTTTACGTGAAATTCAACATAGACTGTACTGTACTTCAATCCTTACCATAGAATCGTTAATTACAGATTGTGGTTGCCGAAGTCTCCTGCCTCCACACGAATGTAACAAAAATTAAACTTCAAACCTTGTGAACTATGGGTTAAGCGGTCTCAATGCTGAAAGTCTATTACGTATTATTATTTCGGTGATTCAAATGCTGGAAAATTAGTTCAAAAGCTACTAAATTCTCCATGAAAATAACAACCACAATCAGACTTAACCCGAGTCATAAAAAAATTCAGTATATTTTTCTTCATTATCTATTATCTACTTATCTACTGTTGCCATTATAATGTTTTACTTGTTGCCCGGGAATGTTTGTTAAACTGATGGATATCGTCAATTAAGTAAGGAAGGATGAGTTCCTAAATTTTTTACGATCAGAAATATTGTTAGAAATCATTCTCATGAAAACATGGCACGAACTTTAAGCAGGTATTTAAATGTTTCCTATTGATTTTATTTACCGGCGTGATAACTATTAATAAATTTATTGCAATGTCTCCGAAGTCGCAATTTTTCCAAAGATGTGGAGATGGAGATATTCATTTTTAACTTTTTCGTATCTGGGTTTACTCTCTGATCGGGTGTGAGTGAATATTAAAACTTTACTTCGACGCAATGGTTGGCGTTTAATATAGAGTAGGGATACCTGATAAGGGATCAAGTACTAAAAAATTATACTTGCTGATAACTTTCAACTTAATTAAGGGATGATATTTTTTTACGTAGGGCAAATCGGGACGAATAAATTAATAATGCTTGGATAATTATGCGAAATTATTCTAATTCTACGTGCTTTCGTGTTCAATGGGTTGCTTTCAAGGATTCGTGAAGGTTATACTACATTACTTCTAATGTAAGCAACGCTTTTATTTTCTTGATCCATCAAATTATTCATCTTTGCTCATAATGAGAGTGAATCTAGATTAGTTTGATGTGTACTAAGATGCGTATATGATAGCATTAATAACGCATGTAATGTGTACTGATATAATTACATTTGTATACCTTTGATTCAGTTTCGCTTCCTGAGCACGATACTTAATAATGAATTGGATTAATTCCATCGTGATAACACTTTGACGCCGAACATTTTTGTTTGCTTTGTTCATATGTGTTGGAGATTGAACAGAATATACACTAAATACTGCAGCTACTTTACTTTAATTGTAAGTAATTACACTCGTTTGTTTCAGGACCACGCGGCACTAGCCTTTCGCGATTGCAACCCAATGAAAGTCTTTTAATGACTAAAAGTGCTTTTACCGAAGTTTGGTTCCTCTAGTGACTAGTGTTGACGAAAGAGTTCCAGTCTGCAAGTAATACAGGTGGTGGATTCAAACCTCATCCTGTGATGGCAAGTGGGCGATATGAATTTTTCGTGATGTCTGGTATCTATGTACCTATCGCAATGCTATTAAAATCGAACAAGTAATTGTCTTAATTCAAGAGATTGAGGGGGTAGGTCTTTGTCCTTTTCTTCTTTAACATTTTCTGCGGCATCGCATTAGATTCAGGGTTGAAATTAAAGGTTTCCAATACGTTATTTGTTAACTAGAGAGTAGAGTCAAAAAATATGTGTGCGTGATTGTCTTATGCAAAGTGTGTCAGGTCAGGTTTTAAATTTTTTTTTGCAGGGAACGAAAGTCTTTCCACCAAATTTTATAAATAGAAAGTTTGGTTTTTTCTTTTCAGTACAAACTGTATTCTCATTAAACTAACGAAATTTCTATCACAATGGTATTCATTGCATGTCGGTAGCACACTTTCTTTCGTGACTATTAACTTTGAATCTCCTACTTTCCGTGTTTCTTTTGTGGCTATCCTTTATTATACGAGTTGTTAGTTTAAAAGAGTAAGAAAACCAACATTTGATAAGGGAAAGCAGTTGTTCAGTCTTTCGACCATTACGTATTAAATTTCCAACAATATCTGTTTCAGCAGAGTTGAATATTTTGCACACGTTCAACGTGTTCAACAGGGCTAAAAAGGATGCACGTATTTTTTTCAATTATGTGGATAATACGTTGGAATTTTTCCTAATATAAAGTTCTGCTACTTGGAATATTAGAGAAATATAAGCTGAAAAGCTTTATTTTCTTAGTAAATTTTGTCTTTTTCTCCTATAGATTAGGGGTTTCAATAAATGTTTAGCAAGAGTTTCGTTGCCAATCCTTTTTCCGAACATTACGCGTTACACATTTGGTGAAATCTTAGGTACGAGTATATCAATTTTGTATCTCATTTTCAGTGTCGCTTGAACGAAGAATGTGCAGTTCATTTTGAAATGTATGAAAAGTAAAATCTGATTCGATTTTTCTATCAGTATCAAATTCTTTACTTTGGAATATACTGGCTTCTCAGCGATAATACCACGTTCAACCAAATAATGCTCTTATTATTGCGGTTTCCAACTAACTTGGAAAAACTTAAGTGAATAATCAAGAACGTCAAATCAAATTACTAATGGATTCTGAATTAAGCGGCTTATATTGGATATGTGAGTTTCGACATGGTTTTCAATCTGCAAAAAGTGAACATCATTGGAGGCATCATTAATTTGAAACCATTGTTCCTGAAAAGATTTCCGAAGCTTGTAGAGGATTTTCAGACAGCAAAAATTCGAGAAATAGGGAATTGATGTAAGGTATATGTCTTATTTGTATTTTCCGGGAGTTCGGCAAGAAAAAAATGTCGAAAAGGTGGCTTCCAATACAGTAATGTTGGTAGAGTATTTAGCCGTGAGTTTTTTTGTGTTGCTTTATGTCCCGCAACCAGTTTGTATTTCCATGACATAAGAATGGTGTTATAGGCTTTTACTTGTCTTAGAAGACCTCGAGATAATCATCTTCAATAGTCGTAGTTCAGACGGCTCTTTTCGGTTGGATAATTCTAGTAGCAATCTGCTATCTCTGCCAAGATTAACCAGCGCTTCCTTTCGTCTTCGCTATTTAGCTGTAGCTGGAAACACTTTCCTAAGAATCCGCCCGTCTTTTACCCACTTCCACTGTTGATATAATTCTGATAAAACCCTGATGCAATTTCGAGAACCTTTTTTTCATCAAAAATCAAAAATGTCAAAAAAGTTTTCTCTATTTTGCAATTTTTCCCCATCATATATTGCTCGTATAAAGTACCTTAGAACCTACCCACAAAATGTCTTTATTTTGATATGAGATGTTTCGGATGTCCACGTCTCATAATCGTAGAATAACACAGGTCTTATCTCCGCTCAGTATATGTGGACATTAGTTCTCTTGTGAATGCAAGAAAGCGAACTGGTAAAATTGAGAAGAACAAAGTATACAAGAGTATGTTTTCTTATTTTCACTTCAGGTCATTTACAGCCGTCTCAAGCTATAGTATACAAATTCTCGCATCTTCAAGCATTTAACTTTGGTTATGGCTTGTTAATTTTCGCTTTATTTATACTACTCATTAGTGTATAGTTCACTGGATTTCTTCAGAAAATGTAGATAACAGTGGTAAGATGTTAATTTTTAGATGTCTTCCGTAGTCCCGATTGGAAGTGAATGTTAAAGAAGAGGGATGAGGAGACTCTAGGTTCTAGCTGAATGCAACAGGAGCCCAAGTATGCTTCCCAGGCATCAGAAGTCGAAATCGGCCCAGAAATCGGACCAGAAATCGGCCTAAGCAGTATATTGCAGCTAACGGTTGCCATCTGAAAGACTTTATTTTTAAAAATTTAAAAACTTCTGATTTCAAAGATAAACACATTAGTGGCATATAAGTCCTGGTTTCTTGATTGAACTCTTCAAAACTCCTCGACAGGTTCTGCTGCATTCTCAATTTTCTGTGTTGTCTACAATTAGTGAACTGTTGATCACGAATAGGTGGTAGGTGATCTAGAAACATTTCCAACGACGTATTCTGCATAAATAGCGATTTTGTATTCCAAGCAGCTTAGAAATATTTGGGTATGTTGTGCAGAGTAGTGATTTTACTTTCGTACCTTAGTTTGTCTTGTTTGTTGTCGATAGGAATGATAATGGATGGCCACCAGTTCTGCGGTATCTTTATTCAGTTTATGGATGGCTTTGATGGCTTTGAGCCATCATCGCTTAATGCCATCATATCTTATTAGTGCTGCTAGAATTCCTTAGAATAGTCTGCATTTCTTTTTATTGTCTGACTATTGTTGGTAGACGCTATTAATTTCAGCGTTGTTGATGGCAATCGAGCCTATTTCTCCTTGATGCTAATGTCATCAGGGAGGATGCTGCCGTTATCGTCCTTGCATAATGTGTTCAGAGCTGGTGTTGATGTCGCAAACTGTTCATTGCTCTATACGATTGCATGGATTCATTATTGAGTAAATTTTTGTCGATTATTTTTAATTTCCCATCATTAAATTTGTGTTTCTTACATGTAGTTATCTCATTTGCTAGTCGCCGGAAGGTCTAAAAGATTTTTCTCTTTGGCCTGGCATCTTTGTTAACGTCGGGGATGTTGATTGCAAATTGGGAAGTTTTTATTGATTCACGAAGCCTTTACTGCGTTCTTCATACATAGAAGCTCTTATTTCCTAGAATTCCGTGTAGTTCAATATCAATACGGGCTTTATTTGCCAAATGTTAGCTATACCAAATTTTGATTTGCGTTATAGTATTCCTCGATAAACCAAATACACCTTATAGAGTAAATCATGCTGAAGTTGGTTATGAGTCTCTAACGAGCCACGTATAGAAAAACTATCAGGTGTTCTGGTCGGGCAGGCAGGAAAGATTATTAGTAGACAAATGTCAAGGGGCTCGAATTGGACCTTAGGTAGGGCTTTGAGTAGTTCTTGATTAGGTTTATGTATGGAAGAGGAAACGATTGCATTTTATACATAAAAGGTAGCATTAGAATTGTGAATCAATGAGTTTCATTTTAAATCCCTTCCACCAGGGGCTTCCAACTCCATGGCCACTGCAAATTTCATAGCAATCTGAACCAGAATATACTGCAGCAATTCGGAATAGAAAAGAATATACTGAATTCGATACAGCATAAATCACAAGATACAATTAACATTAACATTAAAATACTTTGAATTAAAACAACGAGAGCTTGGCACATACACTGTGACAAAAAAGTATCCGGAAATTCTCATTTAAATTGCCCGCGTTGAGTATTTTTAAGTATTTGAAGTTTCTGTGTGTTGGTAGGACTGTCCGTAATTACTATGCCAAACAAGAGCGCGGTCTGTCAACTAGTTTGTTTACGACAGCTGTTGAAACCAGTCGACCTCAGTGGTAGTCTGCGAATTTTACAATGGAAAAAAATATTGAGAGTTTGTGTCCAATTTTGTGTTTTGAACGAAATTTCGTGTGCTGACTCGTTGCGAATGTTGGAAAAGGCTTATGGAGACTCTGTTTTATCGAAAACCCAAGTGTGCAAACAGTACAAAGCCTTTAAAAACGGTCGGGAGATCGTCGAAGATTTGCCTCGTTCAGGACGACCGTCGACCTCTTCAACCAACGATAACGTCGAAAAAATCAAGGAAATTGTGCTCGAAAATCGTCATGCCAGTGTTAGAGAGATAGCTCGTGATCTCAACATCTCTCGTGAAACCGCTCGTTTGATTTTGGTGAACCAATTGGGCATGCAGCGCGTCGCCGCTCGGCTTGTTCCGTTAGAGCTGAATTTTATTCAGAAACAGTACCAGATGCAGGTAGCTGCAGACATGCTAGATCGTGCGAAAAAACCGAAACCGAAAAAACCTCGCAAAAGTCGTTCGAAAATCAAGACGATGCTTATTGTTTTCTTCGATATTCGTGGTGTGGTTCATCATGAATTCGTTCCGCAAGGTCAAACGGTCAATAAGGACTTCTATTTAACTATTTTGAGACCGGCCGGATTTGTGGCAAAACAATTCGTGGATTTTGCATGACGATAACGCACAATCACATCGAGCCACGATTATTAACGATTTTAAGACCAAACACTCGATAAATACCATCGACCAGCCACCTTATTCGCCTGATCTAGCTCCGTGTGACTTTTTTCTTTTCTCCAGACTGAAATTACCGCTCCGGGGAACCAGATTTGATTCCATAGACGCCATAAAAGAAAATTCACAGAAGGAGCTGAAGGCCATCCCTGAAAGCGCCTATAAAAAATGTTTCCATGATTGAAAAAAACGTTGGCACATGTGTATCGCTTCAAATGGAGCATATTTTGAAGGAGATTCAATAAATATTGAAGAAGTTTAATATTTTTGCGTTTTATTTCAAATTTCCGGATACTTTTTTGTCACAGTGTATCCTTACATCCAATACTAGTTCCATCTGAATAATTACTATTAAGTTGCCGCTACAGCGAATGTCCTGAGTAAACCTAATCAGATCCGAGTCCAAATATCACTTTATTTACAGGATAGAGGTTATAATTATTCGTGCAACATGCATACCATATGATATATTAGGAATGTGAAATGTTATTTAAGGTTCTTTATATTCTTGTTGAGTTTATAATTATTATCTTATCTTCCATTGGGCATCGAAGCCTTTGTTCAAATCAAGTTCAAATCTGTTAATTTTTCAATCAAAACTTTACTTCCCAAATACATGTGGATAATTTGTTTCTATTTTTCCACACTGGGTCTATTTCTATCACATTATAACGATCTGCAATTAGCCTCGTAAAAGCACACCCTGACCTAATTAAAGGAATACTTAAGGATGAGATAATTATTCAACATTGAAGTAACTTGTCCGCTGTATATGTAAGATTCCGGCACAAGACCCTACAATGGAGGTTTCCTTTACTGTTGAACTACGATCCTATTCAATTGACTATTCCCAGGCTACCGCTGTGCTCATATTTCTTAGGCAAATTAGTTGACACACTGTTGAACGATGTTTTTTGTCTCCAAATATACACGTGAAATATATACTTGCAAATATATCCATGTGTATGTAAATGGCGTGGTAGTCCTCCTGAGCCATTGCATAATAACACGCGTTCCTTATTTTTGTAGAATCATTGTGGCGTTACATTGTGTATGAAAATTGAAAGGAAAATCTATTGGAATGGTGAAACAACAACTAGACATGAAAGGAAAACAAGCACAAGAGAAATGCTTCATAAGACGTTGGTTTGTTCCTTGTTGTGCGCTCATACAAAAGGAGAAATCAATTTTCTAATTGATATCGGGTTCCATTTTTTGCTGTTGCTTGTTAAACAACGGTTCCAGTTGGCCATCGACTAATGATGAAGCAGTTCAGAAAAAAAAACAAACTCTAATAATAATTGTAAATATCAAAAGGAGCGAAATCATTTGGAACAAATTACGCTATTAAAATTGAACTTGCAAGCGTGACTTTATGAGTAATATTCATTGAACATGGAGTTATATAATCAATTAAAGTTAATAATGACAACTTTTATGATTTTTAGGGATTATTTTAAATTTAATCTAATAGTTATGTAGTAAATAAAAAAATTAAATAGATACATGCTTCATGTTTATCCAAAATATCCACTCTCTGAATAAGTAATTTTTTGGATTAGTGTTTTAAATGTACAGTTGTACCCCGTTTCGAAGATACGTTTCGAAATTCGAAGATACACGATTTTTCTTTTTGCTGGTCGTGCGAAGCAGCTCTCGCACTTTGCCCTGTCAGTTTTCCTTTTATGACGGATTCGACGTGTAATTATTTTACGTACGCTGTTCGTTTTATTTCATAATAGTCTAATTATGTCATACAAATGAGCAAAAAAATGAATTATTTGAACGTAACAAGAAAAGATAAACACTGTCATTGGAGTGTAAACGGAATATTATCAAAGACTTTGAAGCAAAAAGGAAAATATGTGAATTGGCAAAAAAAAACTCGACCTACGGGGATCACCAGTGTGAACAGTCATATAAGGGAGAGAAAAAATAGGGTAACTGTAAAAGATTGTCAATCTTTTCATTCAAGCATCATTCGTAAATGTCATGGTATTATCGCTCAGATGGAAACATTGTTACAATTATGGTGTGATAATAATGTGACGTGATCAAAACACGACAAGCTAAACAGATTTTTAAAAAGTTAAGAAGCCGCGGAGGCGGGCAAAAAAAGTGTTAAAAGCTAGCAACGTCCGTTCCAGCCAATTAAAAAGTTGTAATTGGCATAGCATCTTAGAGAATGGAGAAGCAGCAATGGCTGATAAAGAAGCTGTGTCTTTCTATCCAGATAAAACTCAAAACTATGGTAGACGGTTGGCTACACTGTCCAAAGTATTTCTAACGAAAACGGAACTGTTTTTGGACAAAAATGACTACAAGAACCGTCGTTGTGCGTAAAGCAAACTTTTTCATTTTTTTAAGCCGCCAAGGATAGATTTGCAGTGATGGTTGGTGAAACTGATCTACTCGTTTACCTAGAAAATTAGTTTTTTCACTGCTTTTCTCATTTCTTTCAAAGCAGAATAGTTCATAAGATTTGTAAGCAACCGTGTTTGTTATTAGGGTTTTTCGTTAATTTCAAACCCTTCCTAGAGAATGTTTTTCTTTTACTTAAAGTATTATAAAGGAAGTTGTAACTTCTCTTCCTCCATTAAGGAGCTTGAGGACATCATCTTGTGGAAGTCCTTTACGTTTGGAGAACATCTAAAGACTGGGCCTCTTTCGGCTTTTTCGTCAGAAAAGAAATGCTACTCTACCAGGATTGAAAAAATATTACTCTGACCGACTGAAAAATGGTAAGGGAGTGGTAAGGAACAACACTGAACGAAAACACCAAATGGGTAGGATATCCTTTTACGGATTACACAACAATTGGCTGAGCGTTGACATGATAGATCACTTTGTCATGTCGTTCGGCATGTTGGGGGCTTTTTTATTGAATGCTTGGCTGAATTGTATCAATGATTGTTGATAAACTCATGGCAACATCCTGGGACTCGGTAGGCATATTATACTTCAGACTTTTAAAAAGCGTTGTAACAACGCCAACTGAAAAATTAATGTATTAAGTTAATGCTTAGCATTGAAATCTATGTTAAGGTTAACTAGCTATGTACGTTGAGTCAAATGGTATTCATGTCAACTACTTTCGAGTGTTAAGTTGTAGCTCCCTGTATTGCGACATATTCTAGGTTTTTATTTTGACTTTTATTTCTATCAAGTTCTAGGTTTTATCGGTCTCAAGGGTCGTTATTTATAGGTTCGTCGCATACGCAAGCAGGTAGGTCTATGTTTGATTGCCTGTTGTTGCCGAATGGTTTTCGTTTCATTTTATTTAAGGACTTTAGCGGCTCGAAAATTATATCCGAATGTTTGTTTGTTCGATTGTTTGTTGATTCGATTATTCGTATATTCTTGTTTGCTAGTGCGTTCAAACATCATCCTCTAATTTGTACATGATGTAACTTCATTGTTTCCTTAACTCGAGTTGGTGTACATTTGTTCTTAATCATGTGGTTTTGGTTTCATTTCTTTTGTCCTTATTCTAGAAATTAAGCATATTCAATGTGAAAAGTTGAATATTATTGAAGGTGAGGTTACATGGATTTACAATGTTATCAGACATGTTTAAGGAAGAGGTTTGCCCTGTAATATTGGATCGCGCATTAATCATGCAGAAAAAAGTTCCGACGTGGATGAAAATGACATGCAGGATCAAAATATTGATGTTATTCAGACGCAGCAGTTTGATTGAGCCAATAAAGTGATTGGGATTTCTCTGATTTAGTCTCAGCTACTTCATGATCCCTTTGGCTTAGCGATGTTTATTTGTTGTTATACGGCAGTAATTTGGAAGCATTTCATTGACTTCGAGCCCGTAT
Source organism: Stratiomys singularior (assembly GCA_954870665.1). Lineage (NCBI taxonomy): Eukaryota > Metazoa > Arthropoda > Insecta > Diptera > Stratiomyidae > Stratiomys > Stratiomys singularior. The sequence continues at coordinate 9,941,429 of OX940879.1, read as the reverse complement.
CCGTAGCATTAATATTAGGTGAAGGCTATTTAGGCCCCGAATGTTATACTTCTTGTTATACTTCTTGTTATACTTCTTGGTGATCTAACACCATTGAAACGTGGAACTAAGCTTTGTCTGATTCTCCCGTAGAAATAATTTTGTTTGACTGAAACTGTCCTAAAACGTTCCATGCCACATATTTGACCAACACAATCACTTTATTAGTTTTAATTAAAACTCAATATAAAAGTAAAATTAAAAGTATATTAATTTAAAATAAAGCATTGAAAAGGAAAACGGATTGTTTTAGAGTACTGAATTGATAATTTCCGAAATATTCGCGAACGTTTTAAGTTTTCAAATTGAAGATCCTTCAGCGTAAAGGAGTTTTTTTTGCCATCAAAACCATTTTTTCAAATACGCTTATGCATGCTTCCAATTCATTTGCAACTGTTGTTGTGTGTGGTTTTTATCATATTTTCTGAAAAGGCTTTTGAAATTCAACGAGAAATTCGAAAAATTCCAGAAAACTTAATTTCTTTTGACTACGTGTATAAGGAATGCTTCATTGCATTGCAAATGAAATGTTTTATATAAATTGAAGAGTAGGCCATTGAACTCCTTGCAGGAATTTTTCATATTCCACGCATAGATTTTATGATTTCGAATACTTTCCCCCACTTTTCTTTCTGGTTCCTATTCAGGTATTCAATAAACGATTGAAAGACATTTTCAGGGGTGGAAATTCCAGGAAACGAAGATTGATTTTAATACTATGAGTGTATCGTAGGTATGTGAAAATATATTTGTTGATTTTGAAACCGAGCCAAAGCAATGAGATATCAGCGGAAAAATATATTCCATAAATATGAAAATTTTTTCCAATACTAATATTAACTCAGTTTGCATAAATTTCCTTTCATTTACTAATCAGGGATTACGCATTTTTAAAATGTAATAAATCTTCCTGGGAATCACGTGCAAAATAAATTTCATAGACAATCAAACCAATAAATCTTAGGGCCACGCTCCATTACAAATGCCTGAAAATTAGCTATCTTGGTTAATGGACATAATTGTCATTAGGGGAGCATTAATTCTACGAAATTCCTGAAACTTTTCCCATGAAAACTTTAGGACAATCGATTATTTTTGTCGTTGTTGCAACATTTCGGGCTTCTACAGGAGATTTCTGTGAGTTTACTTCTAGCTTAATTCTCACCAAGAAAAATATCAATACGAAGAGCTTGAGCACACAAACCTTGTACACGTCTAGATGTGTCCTTGAACGAAAGCTACTGTGATAAATGATCGGGTCCTTGCGTTGTTTCACGAATTGGGTTAGTTGTGTATTGATAAAGTGAATTGTGTTAATATTGATATAAGATGAGAAATTAAGTTTTCAGAAGAGATTCAATGTTTACTTTTGTGGATTATGCTGGAGAGCAATTTTAAATTGATGGATCGATTGTTCATGCAATTTATCTGAGTGGTGCTCGATTAGTGTCCTGTATTGGCATTTATTCGTATCAATTATGTTTCTGTTAATAGTAAGAACTGTAATGATGGCAATGATCACTACATATAAGCGTTGGTTTCATTATCGTTTATCTAAATTATGAACATGACAATATATAAATATATTTCAAGTACATAAAAAAAATATGGAAACAGTCTGTAGAATAGACTCTGGATAATAAATGTTTAAAATCGGAGCTTCATTTAAGATAATGCTGGAATCTGCACAACGACTGCAACAACGATCTATGTGGATCGATAATATGAATTGAATCGAATTATAGTTCAGTTTTTTATTTATAGAAATTTTATTTTCAGATACAATTATTTAGGAGATGACATGGTGTACTCAGAGTAAGGATGTTTCTTGTTTGATTCAGTTTAAATCACCCGTAGATTAGAAGTCGTTGAAGTAGTTTGTTGAGACATGGATTACACAGTATTTTTTGAAGTTTACAATTCTGAAGGGCCAAGTCCCCGGTGCTGGTCTTTCTGACAAGTTTTTGACAAATATAATTAATAAACTATGATTTAGTACTATTATTTGATCTACTCAAAGACGGAAAATTTATAATTGTACAGTGCTTGTTTCATATTATTTTAAATGAGCTCGATAGTACGCTTGTTCTAGTGATACATGCCATGGCATATCTTTTTGCATGATTACTTCTATACTTTCTCTCCATAAAAAATAAGATAAGATCTCTCAAATATACACACGCGCTCCTTCTATGGTTGGGATATCCGTTCGTTGTCTTTAACGAGGTTGTGATAGTCTAATCTGAGTCGCATTTTAAAGTGAGTCTGAATCAAAATTTGAGTTCCTGAGAGTTTCTCTGCATATATTTATAGTACTTCTGTGAAAAGTTTCGAATAGTTTATTAATTTAAAAATATGTTTCTCTGTACTCATTTCCTATTCTCCAGTAATTAGATTGAAAACTCCTACGTTTGGGTAGAAAGAAAGCTTTCCAGCCAATTAGAAATGGTCAAATTCATCGAATATACTTTTACTTTTTACACTGAGCTCCTGTGTTGGAAAAAGCATAGGCTAGCCTTCTTTATCAAGCTAGCTTCTATCCTTAGATCCCCGCGTTAAATACTGCAACCATAGATAACATAGTCTGTTTGTCATCCTACAGAAATCAAGAACTGTTCTGTTACGCTAGTGCGGCTCAGCTAAGTGTGGTGTTTGTTAGGCAGACTCGATCAACCTAGAAGGATGTATTGAGTACTTTTTTCTTACCAATGTTAACCTCCGCAAGTGTCATTCCTGTGGATCCTGATTCGTTTGTCATATTGACAGAAAAAATTGTGGCCCATTAAAATTAACAATCAAGTTCTCGCGCTATTTCTGTTTTTCTTTCCCAAAACTTCTTTGGGTGTTGAGTGTGGTCAAAAAGATCGGTGCGTCTCTTTCCAAAGGATTTTGAACAGTTCCTTGTCACTGTTGATAGTGGCACTTTAACCGTGATTATTCTAGTTGCATATTTGTGGGCGTATCTACTTCTTTCTAGTTCATACAAATTTCCATTCTCCTCTGCATCTTTTGAACGTTTACTCAGATTGTTGTCCAGTTCGGGATAGTTTTGTAATTTTCGGGTTAGAAAAACTCCAACATACCATTTTTACAGTAGATGTAATATTTTTTAGACATACTCCATTCAAAATGCCATATTTTAATAGAATTGCAATCAAATGAAAATTGGTTAATTATCATTTCTTGCCTCCTTGAATAAATAATTGTATAAATATGGAAGAAGATCGTGATTTGACTTTGTATTGTTAAACGTGTTAAAATGTTGTTTTACATGGCATATTGGTTTTCACGAAGAAGCAAAGCTATTATTTGTTTTTCGCTTCAGCTCACTTTTCGGACAGTGGCTAACTAATAGCTGATGAGTGTATTGGCCCACTTACAGCTAACGTACGGGGTAACTTCAGAAAAAGACGAAGCATACTAACCGTTGTACTGTACATCTGCAACTCCATAAATATGGGGCAATGTACCCAGCAATGGAATGCATCATAAACGGCCTTCTCCGTCTGAATAGTGTCCGAGTCGCTGAATCGACGATGTTCGTATTCGCAGACGTGATTACGGTTTCTCTCCGTACAAGAGTTTGCAATCTTATCATGCAAAAATCAAGTCAACTGGAGGCATTCCATGCACAGACTCAGGAGAGAAAATAAGTAAGAAACTTGAGTATGAACTCAGGTTTGGGCGGCTCGATTGAAAAGATTCTCACTTCATTTGACAAACGAAGCGTTGTGGGACGTAACATTGAAAAAGGACGTGACATTATCGCGTAACATTGGGAGTCGTAAGGGAGGTTTTTCTTCTTTAAACGCCTCTATACTCTGGCTTTACAACATAACGAATACGAGGCCTAGCTTGAAGTTATGTGTCAAACGGTTCCAGGCCTGATTTTCAAATTAAAAACGAAAGTGGTTTGTGTGTTATATAGCAGTCTTGTGCTTCTGAGACTCCTACACTCCTACATAGTGATTCAAATTGAGCAATAATATTCAGTTTATTCTAAGTGCGAGGTATGCATTTATTCTGTATAGTAGAATCAAAACAGTCATAATCCAAACTATGTGAATTGTTAATAAGACGCATAATTGCTTTCCTGTTCTTCCTGGATTTAAGGACTCTCATCGCAATGTTATCGCGCGAGATTAAGTTGGTATGCTAAATTTCTATTGAAAACGTTTGCTTATACTCTAACATAAATTACTTGTATGGTGAGTTAAAACTAAAAATAAACACCGACATCAATCAACACCACAAACATTACAAACATACATTCTCTGTTTTCCGCAACTAGAATTCGAACAACTACAATAAGAGGCGGTAACGCCCCCGTATCGTGGCCTTTCGTGAAACCTACGAAAGAAAATACAAATAGAAGCATAGCAACATTGATTTATTTACAAGAGCGAAATTTAGTAGATAAAAATTTTCCAGGGACCATGCACAAAGTACATAACGAAATCACTTTAATTCCCTTCAATCGGATAATTGATTGAAATCAAATTTCCCAAGAAATAATTCCTCTTCGTTTTATTTCGCCGAAAAATTTCCTCGCGGCGAAGAATGGTTCAGAATGCTTAATTTTGGTTTGATCCAGGTATGAGGATAACAACGTTCGTTCCAGTAGCTTAAACTTAATTGTTCGTGTACGTCTAATGTGTGTATAATACTGTGAACAATAATTGGATTAATTTGGCGGTATACGTGTAGTTTAAGGATTCATACAACGTTTACTACTATTGCTGTCATACTTGCTGTGGTTTCAATCGGCATTTAAGAAGAGAAATCTGATATCCTTGTGTGATACGTGTTTGGAAATGTAATAAGGCAAATTTTAAAAAATCCGAAGGATTTGAGTCTATTTCAGTTTTTGCAGGATTGAAAAATTGGTATTTTAATTATTATATTCTAAATTGAAAATATGTATTTTTTTTCCTGTAGAATATTTCACACTATGTGAATGTGCACATAGTAAGAAATGTGTCTCTGATTCATTTTCATGATTAACCATATTTTTGTTACATCTAGTGCCATCACGAAAAAGATCGACGAAGAGAAATGGATTTTAGATTGGCGGATTTCCAGTTTTCTGTAAATATGATACCTACCACCCGGGGATAAAATAAAATTTAAGGAAACTGAAAAGTGAAAATTTGATTCCTCTGAATGCGGATCAATAACGAAAGTTCTTCTTCCGTTTCGGATGAACAGTCTTTCGGCATGACAATCTACCTTTGCTGGAAGCAAAATAATATTTCATCCAAATAAATCTAATTCAATATCTTGGAACCATCTTACTATCTTCAACTCAATTGCTTTGTTCAGACAAAAAAGGAACCGTCCCCACCCCAACAACATTTTCACCTTCTCAATGTCATACTCCCAATTAGGTAATCCAGAGACAGAGCATCAGACGTAGCAACTAAATTGCTTCATTTACCAAAAACTTGATTATTGCTTGATATAACCCTTCTTCACTTGTAAGCAAAGCAACAGAAACAATGGAAGGATAACAAACAAAACTTTATTAGCCACAAAACAATTTTGAACGCGTTAAGCTCAAGTAAAAATCAGATAGGTTTCTTCAGAACACAGACAACTAGACAAATGACTGGGCAAGCACGAATACATAGTTAATGGCGGGAATGGGTAAAGTTTTCGAAATTCTATAAGTCCCTACTCCAATATATATAATATATGTATTTCACGTTGGAAGGATGAAAATAGGCTCGTCTGATTTGCCTGGAACATTAATTTCAATGCCTGGAAGATTCTCTGGGAATTTTTCATTTGCCTGTATCATATAGCTGCGTGAAGGATATGTTTATAGATTTTAGGATAAAGTCTGTCAGTGTACGGAATGAGCGGTTCGGGGAAAAATCTGTTTCATCCTTCAAATGACGCTTTCAAGCTCAATTTCAATTCATTTTCTTTCTCTGGTTTCACTGACAATTTCGCTTTGTACGATAAAAGGAAATCTTATGTTGTTAAGGATTTTATCCGTCTACTAGTCTGCGGGCTTTTAAATAGTAGACAATAACGGGGAAAAAAATTCAAAGAATGTTCACGTCAATAGTGTTAATCCCGAGGGATTGTCGGTGATGAATAAAAAGGGATTAATAAAGGATGAAAAGCTCTGCAAGATAGCCGTCTTGTACGACTTTGCGTTAACATTTGGGAGACTGCAAATGCTCTTTAGTATAACAGAGAGAGTATAACAGCCAAATCGGAATAATTAAACACAATAAATTAGAACAAAGCTCCGGCATTTCTCCGGCATGTATACTTATAAATAATCTTATTTTTATTGAATTTCTTGCCGTATAATTTTCTGGTAGCTACGATTGAAATGTATGACTTGATTTTCTTTCGGTAATTGAAGTTCTAGATAGAGCTTTAGTTTTTTGAACGTTTAAGTCTGTTTAATGTTCCTATGTCGCTTTTGTTCCTTGCTCTAATAATCTATTGGTATCTACTGGTACTGGTATCAGTTGTTCGACGGTCATCAAAGCGGAAAAGATCTTCTTATAAAAACCTTCTAAGAGAGACTCAAGGCCAAGGTACAATGCTGGTGAGGCCACGTTAACAAAGCACGACGCGAGTTTCGCAGTTAATGTCACCCAGTTTTCAATACCAGTTAATATCAAATGTCATATTGTCAGTTTACTAGTCAATGTCAAATAATTATATATTTCCATGGCATTATATACCATAACACGCCACCGAAAAATTTTTGTGGCCAATGCGAAGGGTAAAATGTTCAGAAAATCCAACGAGATGCTTTGACATGTGTCATTCGTCGATTTGAAATTTCGAAATGAATAAGGGAGCAAATTAATGTTAAAAGGACTGCACCCTACAGAAATATAGATTTTATAATTATTTCTATTCCTCATTAGGTATTGACATTCGCAAGACTTAAAAAGTTCCCTGCACGATGCAAAATAAATTTGAAAAAATAATAAACTAATAAATAAACGTTCATTGAACAGATCAAAGACCTTCAGTGTTGATCGGTTATAAACATTTTTTTGAGCGGCTCGAGTAAATCATTAATTTAAACAAATAAGTACCGAAGAAAACATATTAAAATAATTATTTTGAGGTTTTTTCCTGCACAAAAATTGGTTACGATTTCATTTAATTTATGCCAATGACATATTCTTCGGTGGTTTGATGGTGTTGTATAGAAGGAAGCATTCAAACTTGCAAAAACTTCGAAGGTTCAGCTATTTCTGCATTGTCTATAGCTTCTCAAAAAATATTAGTTGCCAGAGTTGGCAAAGGAGTGCCTCCTTTTTGAATGTGGAGCGAAATAAAACCTGATCGAACTCCGTCAAGCGGACATGCCTCGACGCGTCCGAGAAGAATGTCGCAAGCCACTGTAAAGGAGAAGTGCTTAGTCTTAGCACTGACAGTGCTGGAATTGAACTGCTATTGAGCTGCAACGACTTTCGCAACGAATTAATGGGAGTCCTTTTTTAAATCTGAACCCCAGGCCCTGCGCGCAAACATATTCCAACAAGCTACCACCAATTATAAGCAAGAGTACGAAGGGATCTGTGCTATTCGTTATAAGAGAAAATTCATTAATATATGGCTGGCCAATTTTTGTGTGCCTACTGAAAAAGGAGGACAAAGGAAGATTAACAGCATCTCAGAACGGACTTTGTCCGTATTAGGGTGATATAAAGTCGAAAGATCGAACGACCCTAGAAGCTTTACATTAAGTTGGTAAGGAAGAAGTGATCCTCGTATGCCTCTATCAAATAACTGACAGAAGGCTTCAGTCCACGAACGAGTCTTTGCAAAAGGGCACAAAGAAAAACAGAGTTATAAACGAAAATGAAAACAGATGGTTTCAGTATTTTCAGAAGTTTTTCGGATCGCGTTCAACAAAAATCGAAGCTGTGAAAATTGCAGAAGCAAAAATGTGCGATTGTGAAAATGGCAGCAGTCTGAAAACTAACAGACAAAGCACAAGCAGCAGTAGTTGACCGCAGGCTCAAAGACAAGGCTCCTGGGAAAGATTGAATCACAGCAGAACTGCGCCACAGAGACCATTTTCTACCGCTTGATCTGTAAAATATGATCTGAAAAGTGGAACAGTTATCAGAGGACTGTCGAAAACGTTTCCTTTACTCTGTGCGCGAAAAAGGATACAAGTTAAGGTGTGAAAATAGAGGCGTCATGTTGCTGCGTACGTCTGATAAAGTGTTCTCTGAAAACATCGAAAGAAAATGAAAGCCATACTATGAAAGTATTATACGAGAGTATCAGGAATACTTTCGAAGTTGCCGGTCTACAATAGATCAATTATTCTCACTTAAACAAGTGTTCGGAACATAACTTTGACATGCACCAACTTTTTGTGGGCTGCAAGCAAGCATATAACAGAGATGCGTTGCACAAAATCATGCTTGACTGCGGTGCCTCAAAGAAACTAGTCCATGTTTAAAGTTATAATGTCAGCATACAGTTCCAAACCTAACTTACAAACTTAGTTAATCTTCAAAATGGAATCAAGTAAAAAATAGGGAATGTACTTGTCCCGATACTCTTAAATATTGTACTAGAATACGTCAGCAGAAGGACAACAGATGAATTTCTTGACGATGTCAATACTACAGCACGACAAATCTCAAACTGAATTGGCCTTCGAGTTAATGAAGCGAAACAAATTCATGGTTCTAACGAGGAAGAATACTCCAACCTGATAGAATCTGATCGTAGGAGACTTCAACTTTAAAAATTTGGATAACTTTTGATTATCTTGGAGCATTGTAAGGATGATTTTATTTAGCCAATCTAAATAAAAAGGGCATTGTAACGATGATTTTAAACGCTACATGAAATGCTGTATGGAAGCAAAAACATGGAACCTGATGAGCGAAACCTACAATGCAGTGAAAACATTTGAATTCAAAGTTCTGCTGAGAACCTATGGCCCAGTAAAAAGCATACGTCGCAACGATAGATTGTATGAATTATTTCGTGAAGCACCTGTATCTGGTTACGTAAAGTAACAAAAACTGCACTGAGCAGGCCATGTAGGATCAATGGAAGAAAGTCAGCTGCCTTAAAGAACATTAAAGGGTAGAGCGGAAGGCAAAGTCCAGCAGAAAGGCCGAGGATTCGATATGAAGAGACGATAAACACTGACATGCCAATGCTGCCAATAAACGGGGTCGAAGGACCGTGACGGTCGGAGGAGATAAATCTACGAGGCCAATGCCGGCTAGGACTGTCGTGCCATAGACGATGATGCCATTAAGATGCATAGAACAAAAAGAATATGAAAAATATCCTATTAAAACACACGAGTTCTATAGTCTTCCATTATGAGCTGACTGGCTTAAAATCTGTCTGGAGGGAATTGTGTAAAAGTTTTATATAGTTCCATATGACATAGGTAGTTTAATTGACTAGTCTTGTATTGGGTTTTAATGATTAGGGAAATTAGTTTAAGGACCCACGTTTGGGCAGGGTACCCGTCATTTATACTTCTCTGTTGCTTTTGGCTTGTTGTTTCATTTATTTTTAGAAAAAGTCCATCACTAGAAGTGTCCTTGATACGACGTTACTGTGTTTTTTTTGACTTCAGTGTTGTTCGGTGTTAATATTTTGACAACACTTTGCAATTCAATTTATAAATTTAAAATATAACGCCAAATAGTGATGGATGGAGATAAAATTTTTTCAGGGATGTAGAATCGAAATTATTTCGAATTACAAGCATTTGAATTAGTAGCTTAACTAAGTATAGACGTGACTAGAATTTAAGATTGACTTGCGTATATTATGATAATGATTTCATTGAAAAAAATTATGATGCACCACAATTTCGTCCGGATTCCCATTTTAAAATTATTTGTGCTTTGACTTGTGATCAAACATTTTTAAGAATCGCAAAGTCTACCATTTATTCATTGGTTCGAGTCAGTCCTTGTGCTATATGCTCGAAAATCCATTCAACCATTGTATGTGTTGAATTGAAAGCTTTAATTGAAATTTCGCATGAATCAAGGTGAAATTCAATTACTCCAATAATTATTTATTCATAGTACTCTATTTTGGGCAAGCACTTTATTAATTGTTGAGACAAATCCATTCTATCCAAACTTTATTGGATTTTCAACTTACTTTTGGTTTGAACCTTGTCAGCAGGTCTTGAGCATTATGAAACAAACTAGCTATAAAAGGGTTAAGCATTTCCAAAAGTCTCATTTATTTGTTGTTGCAAGGGACTTGGTATATTATAGAGTGGTATATACCAATGGTGTATTATATGTCAGTCGCAATAAGACCTGCTCTTTATTGATTTCAAAAATTCTATTATTAGTTCATGGTCAAAATTATTCTTAGTAGCATCATAAGGCAAATAGTGGTTTAAATGACGGAGAAATTACTTTTGACGTTTTTATCGCCGATATCAAATTTTATCATGATACGAACGGCTTAACATCCTGTTCCTTACCGAATCTGAAATCCATGAAAAATAGACAACACACACAACAGAAAAACAACACACTCGGCATGAGTTGTGATAGGAGTTTTAAGATTTCAAAATGTATCTACAATCTAAAATCTATCAAAAATCTTTTAAGATTTCAAAATCCTTCAGACTGCACTCAATATGCTTGCACTATGTTAGATACCGTGGAATATGTGGGCTTGTCTGTGCAAGTCTACCCTTACAGAAAGGTACGTTACTTGCGATTTGCACTAAAGGAAGCGAGCGAGGAATAGGGAGAGTAAAAGGTTATCCTGGTATTATCTTTGAAAAATCAAATGCGATTTGTAGTCTTGGTTGAAAGCCGAGAAAGCGTATATAAAACGATATTTTCTACTAAAACTTTTATGATGCAATGAAACTTGAGATTAGGACATGTCTGGTTTACACGTTCTTGTGCAATTTTGAAACAGAAACAAATTGTAGTATATTCCCTCATAACTATATTTCGGGCTAATAGAAAATGTTTCAAATATTTCAGTTCAAACAGTTTTTGTATGCGAATTTACAAAAAAAATGTAACACCTGTAAGGATATCAGCGGAAAATAATTTCGCTGAATACGAGCAATACCTTAGGAACATTATTCGAGGTTGTATCCTTTAACAATAGTTTTTTTATGAAACGAAATATAAGAAATAGACAGCTGTGTGCGCTTTTTTAATATTTTAATTAAAATTTGCAGATGTTTGCTTCGCAAAGCAGCTGAAGGATCTACACAAAGAAATATTAAATTTGTAGGTCGTTAAAAGTTCCTGTGCTTTATGAGTTGTAAGGAAATGCCTTCGAGATATGCTGTAATGATGATTACGGACACTACAATATACTCTGAGTGGTCTTTTAGAGCGAAATGCGGAGTACTTTGAAGGGTTGATTAAAATTAGTCCTGTTTAAAAATGGAGAGCATCTTTTGTTAATACTTTAAGATTGTAAATTGCGCTCAGCTACCGCTTCTCATAGTTAATGTAATTTGAAATTCAATATTATTTAGTTTTTTCCAAGTTTTGTGTGACAACATATGATACTGAAAAGCAGTCGGTGAAAATTCATAATGTGTAAATTTGGGTTAGGTAGATTATATAGTATCCCTAACAAAACTTATACTTTTTTTAATAAAGCTTTAAGACATTCTGAGTTAGTTGAGTTATTTGGAAACACTGGCGTATAGATCAAAAATGGAGTTTAATAGTCGTCAAAATTTATAAAGCATCGATATGATTTTCAAATATATCATATTTATGCTTTCAATTCTGACTATTTAAAGTTATTTGGAATGAAATGCTTCAAAAAAATTTCTATTTTTAGTGTGACATGAGCTCACAGTGCATTTAGTGCATTTTGTGCCTGAAAATCGTTTTCAGCGTTGAGGTTTACATCTACTTTTTGACACTATCTCTTTTTGCCACATCAATAAAGAGGAATAATATGCGTGTAGAGCACTTACGAATTCTTATTCGAATTTTATATTTGTCGAAAGAACTATTCATGAGTTCAACGCCACTCAAGTGTGCATTACAATTTTTGATGTCTTTTTTACAGGGTGTAGTGATTTGAGGGCTTTGTTTTCTGACAGATTCACAGCTTTTCCTTCATCAGCACAACAACCACCCAACAGAGTTACGCGTAATCCAAGTCAAACGCTCAATCCTGAACTTACTGAGTTCAATCTGAGTTCGAAAACGCCTCTCTCTACACTTTTCCCAGTACTCCAATGAAATTTGTATCCGATAAAAAACTATGTTAGGTATACCAAACCAACAAAAAATCTGCCGGAAATGAAAGGATTTTAAGGAAAAGAAACATAATCGAAAAATTTGACTAACCCCTAAGCATGTTATCTTGTCGGGCTCTTCAATCACTACGTACTACATGAATAGTGTCACACTCATATGGTCACACTTCCATTGTCCCAATCTTCAAAAAGCGTGAAAATCTGTTGCTACCGAAAAGCTACCGTCTCATGTCCCTCCAGTTCTACCATGGAAACATTTCAAAAATTTTCATCGCAAACTTTTTAGACAAACAACTGGCTACAAACAAAATATATTGTTCATTATCTTCAGTTTACAAACCTCCCACATATAGTTGGTTAAGCTTTCCATATTCAAGATAACAAAAAATTGTCTGTTCTCACCCATATAAAAACTTTTCTAGAGCTTCCTAAAGCCTTTGACTCAGTTTTGCAGAGCGTTTTTGTCCACAATATGTTCATCACTTTCCATTGTCATCCTTACTTTTGTAAACGAATCCACTCGTTTGTTACTGACCGAACATTCTCTGTCAGAATTGGCAAAACTTTTTCTCATTACGTTACAGGTTCTCAAACTCATACGCAATCCCACAAGGCTCTGTCCTTTTTACCCCTTTGTTCTTAATATATACTGCAGACTTGCCTAACTCTGCTCCTCACCACAATCTAAGCCTGGATGGCTTGGCGTTCATAACATTATCACTTATATTGGAACTCACCATTAGCCCCCTCCCGCCGGTTATCTCGCCTCAATAACCATCTTTCATCAAATGGAAACAGAAAGAGAATTCATGTTGATTGCAATAATTGCGAATTCATTTGATGGAAATGACCGTCCTCTCAAACAGTTTAGAAATAATACCCGTTTCCTGTCCTTAAAACTCAACTACTCCACTATTCCATTTTCAAAACAGACAGCCTCCCTAACAACTCCTTGGCATCCCTCACCAAAAAAAAGTCAACAATGCAAGTATCGCATTCAGAGTTGTTTCTCTGTGTTTGCGCAGAAGTTCAACCCAAATATAGAAATCCTGTGTCACCTCGGAATAATCTGCCCTATCTTCAGTTTCGGCTTCTCTTTTGGGCGTAATCTATCACCAGCTCAAATTGAACGCCTTTGTGTTCCAGCGTTCCATTCTACGCCATCATGTCAACTTTTTCAGACATGAAGACTCCTTGCGCTTCATCAAAAATCAACTGGTCTACAATCAAATAATTCGGTCTCCTTTTTTTCGTTAAATCTGGACTGACTACCCAAAGAGGCCCAGGAGTGGTTGTTGTTTGGATTAAGTACGATAAAGCATTTTTACTCCATTCTTATCTATAAGCTCTTACTCTATTTTGGAAGGATTGTGCTTATCCTTAACGTCGCTGGATTTCATTGTTTATGTTAGTCTGGTTTTGATCTGAGACTTGGTTTCACAAATCTTACCCTTCTTTGTGAGACCATAAGGAATTCCAAGGTGACTGTTTTGTTCGTCAATTTTGTCGGGGAGATTTAAGACCCTGTTGACTACATTTTTTTGTATTGTGTCAATCCATAGGTCCTTGATGTCCTATATATCCTGAAGTTGAACAGATCTACCTTAACGCTTTGTTCTGTATTTTTTGAAGGCGTGGTTTGTTTGTGTGATAGAAGGCAGTACTGCTGTCGAGTAGTGTAGGTCGTTTAATCTGTCTGTAGGTTAGTAGTTTGTTTATCATTGTTCAGATTCAGCTTCCATTTCCGAAAATACTGCAACAGTGCATCGACTGCCCGTTCCAATTTTAATGTGAGGAACTTCCTTATCGTGACGCACGTATTATCGGCTTATGAAACTATTTGTACGTTGTTTTGCGGATGAAGCTGCAGTATATTTGCAATATATATATGAATCCGCAGCATATATGTGTAGAAGCACGGTAATAGAGATGATCCTTGTGGGACTCCAGCTTGAATTGAGCGCAGGTTAGACAGACAGAGTTGATTTTGACGCGAAAGGTTTTGCTCCATAGGAATGAGTTTACGGCTTTAATGACTGGAAGCGGAAAATTGAGTGAATATGTTTTGAAGAGACGTCCTGCATACAAGATATTGTTGAAGACGTTCGCTATATTTAACATAACTATACCGGTTGACTTCATGTCATTTAGTCTATTTCTTATGTGTCAAACCATCCTTGTAAGTTGGCTTTTTGTGGAGTGTGCTGTTCTCATGTCATATTGCCCATCAAGGATTATATACTGTTTGTTGATGATTTTATCTACCTTGGTCAGCAATGCTTTTTCAGCTGATTTAACGAGAAAAGACTCACGGGTCTTCAATACTGTGGGGAGATGTGATCTTTTCCTGGTTTTGGAATTACTGGTCGGATACTCCTGTAAACTGAAAATAGCTTCATGAATATTTGCCATTGTTTGCATAAACTTATGTTTTAGTCGTTTTAGTGCTATAATTGCTATGAAACGTGATGATTTTTGATTCTTTAGTCCTTGTATGATGACTTGTATTTCCTTCTCTGCTACAGGTAAAATGTTGTATTTTTGCAGTATTGGTGAATGTATCAACCTCCTGACTTTTGTCAGTATTATTTCTTACCCCTCAAAGCTCTTCACCTGAAAAGTGTTTTTCCAAAAGTCCTATGCTGGTGAATCCGCAAAGAGTGTTGCTTTGACCGCACTATCATATTTGAGTACATTAGACTGGCAGACTATCAGAATAAATTCGTCTTCTCCTAGACTTTGTAGGAAACTCTCCTATTGCTTATTTTGGAACTCGTTTATTTTGTTATGTACTTGTTACCTTTTGTTTCCAGTCAAGGCTCACCCAAGTTTTAAGTTTTAAATTTTTTTTGGAAATTCGCATGAGATTCCGAGGTCTAGAATGTTTGCATGTGTGTAGTCCCAGCTTGATTGTTTCTCAAACTATTTCAAAGTCGGTAGGATACGCTGAAGTCCTTTTATCATTAGCTGCTTTTCAATACTGAAGAGAGTGTCCATGTCGTGTTCGAGTTTCTAGTTTTTTGAGGGATTTTATAGCGAAACCACTAACGGATTCAAAGGAACTCATTTTGATCTTGACAGCTACGCCTTTGGTTTTTGGATCGGAGTTGTGGCGTTTTGATCGAGTGATATTCGCAATTCTTGTCACGAATCAGCATCTCCCCTGCTCGATAACGTGTCGTTCCCAAAAAGATGAACTTTTTCAAAATTTGTTAGAGTGTGATCCTGTGAGCGTCACAGTCAGGGTTCAAAGCTTACTGCTCTATTACAAACGGAACACATCCTTCCAAAAGATTCATAATAAATGTTTGTATACCTCAACATCATTGTCATATGCATTTAAGCACGAGGTTTCCTTTGTCTTCAGACAGGAATCGTAGACAAAGCTGATAAGTGCAATAGTGTAGTATACTCGCTCTATATAATATTTCGTAGAAAGACTTAGAAACGGTTAGTGTGAGTGTTTGCTATGCCGGTATTGTTTGTTTCAAAGACGTTAAAAGGGAACATTTCATTTTAAATTGATTTTGAAACTACCTTAGTTGAATTTTCATGTAATACCATAAAAAATATAATGATAAATCGCAATCTAATAAATCGTTTTTCCTCCCTACTTGCTTCACAATTAAGTCATGCTACTGGAAGTAATTTTCAGGACGATTTGAATGTGTCGTGGTTTTGAAAATTTCCTATAGAACTTTATCATAATTTTATTTTTTACGTTAGCTGCATCAGCTGTATTTATATTCAAAAACAAAAAAACACTTTTGTAAACATCACAAAGCATGCATGGAAATTTTGAATGCAGTTAAATTTTAAATCTTAAATCTAGTGAAAACTTACACCATAAGAACTGTTCAATTAAAAATGCGAATTTATAATCAGGCGACAAAATGGTTCTATAAATATAAGGGCACAAGGCAAAGGACGAAACGCAGGCAATTTTGCTAATTAGCATCAAAACGCAAGACAAGGACCACACTTTTTGAAAAGGGTTTCACGAAACAATTACACAGGGTTGATGGAATGCTTGTTAAAAATTTCACACAAGGAACAGAGAAAGATAGAAAGAGAGATATATATAAACGTCTCATACTTTACACATGTGTTTTTTTTAGTGAGAACTACAATCAATAATTATAGGGAACATAAAAACTAAATGAGAGGTGTGAGAAGTAGAAAAAGTTTGGTGGAAATTTGTTGAAAATAGTGGAAGTATCTATTGCTCTTAAAATATGAGTAAAATATGTTGGAAGAAAAAAAAAACCAATCTAAATTATCTGCTAATGCTTTAAGTTTCTAAGCACTGAATTTAAATTTCGAAATTCAAGATGAAACTATAATAAAATTAAAATTTTCCGTATTTTAACTTTTGAATAAAAACTTATTTCTTTTCTTTGTACATTTTCGACATGGATCGCGCCCATACTGGAGTTCGCAGACGTCGTCGTTGTATTGCACCACCGCCAGCACCACTACTATTATTACTATTTTTCCCATCGGGGGGCGGCGGACCGGTTGGCCCGCCATGTGTTGGAGGTGCAGTTGATGGACCTTTCGTCCTTGCCGTCACTCCATCGTTTGTACTCGATTGATTGCTACAACTGTTGTTTTTATCACGTGAGGCACCAGTTTGACTTTATTTTTGGTTAAAAATGTTGCAAAATTTTGTTCGTACCGATTTAACAATAGTTATATGTTTTTTTTATGTGTCAGTAGTCAGTATCCAAAATTTTCGATGTTGATAATTATTGTTTAGTGTTTTGTAGCAACAATCGAATAGAATTTATTAGCCCCGCGATACAGATAAAGAAAGTTTGCGATGAAAGAAAAAGTGATAAAACATTTTAATATTAAATAGTTAACATCGTTTTTTTTTGATTGGGAGGTGTGTGAGGTTGACGGCTTTGTTATATCTTATTTTTTTTTGGATTAACAATGAACTTTTTGATATTTCAGTAGGTAAAATTTGGTTTTTAAATTTTTTTTAAAAATGGCTGAATTTCATTTTTAGTACAGAGCAAGCAAGTTGTTAAAAAGAACAACATAAAAAGAACGATCCTTGCACAGACTGAAGAAACCGGCAAGCGGCAAACGAAATTCGAATTCGTGTATAAACAAAATATATAGAAAAATTCAAGGATAAAGGCTCAGTTAAATGAAATCAACAATTCTGTCTCATTGCATTGACAAACCTATCTTTTATTTTAAATGAAAATGAAAACATGTATATCATGAATTAATCTTTTCAAATTCAATTTACAATTCACTTTTGTCAATTCGAACTTAGCATTTATTGACTCTACCTGTTTTCATGAGGATATATGAAATTCATTTCAGTCTAACAATTTTGAAAGTTGGTATCTTCATCACGGAAATACCATTTCAGGTTCGATGAACAATGGCACCCGGTATTGCATAGCAGTTTGTTTGATTTATAACTTAAACTTTCATACAGAAATACTGCACTCAGAACAGTAACCTAACTTCAGATCAACCGTCTCTAATATTATGACTTCTATTTCAAGGGGTTGTATCTAGTTGTCAGGCTGTCTAGCTCATTTGTTTGTAGTATATTGAGTTAAAAATATTCTAACTAAATTTCAAAACGACTGGAGGGTCAGTTCCGAAGTTATAGGTATTTAGAGCGCGCTATCTGGAAGAATAAGTGTGGCACGCGTCCGCCATGGAACCGTATTCAGAAGGATACTATGCCGCTCGACCTACATGCTCTCTTCCACTATCGTTCTTTTCCCACATACAAATATGTTTGTTTTGCATGAATACCTCGGTACTATATGTTGTGGTGGAATGATGCTATATGGTCCTAGAATCAATGACTCAATGGCAGTTGAGCCAAATTTATTTGAGTGGGAGAAATGTAAATGTATACCTTTGAATTTACTTATATCTCGAAATCGTGTTTTTTGAAGAACACTTACTTGGCGGACAGTATTAAAAAAAAAAACTATTAGTCCGCTCGATCCGAAATCCGCCGTCCTTTTTATAATGGACTGACTTGTGGAGCTAGGGTCTGAACGATGAATTTTAATTCACTGATAAAAAAAGCCAAAAATATTGGCCCCTTGAAACTTTAATTTTTCGGTGACACTTTGTAAAAAATTGAAAATTTTTACAGCTTCTTCGTTCAGGATCTAGCCAATGAAATGAACTAACAAAGTCTTCTTGATATTTGATTTCAGATGAGCTGTTCTCGAGCTATTATGTCCACCACAAGAGTTGGAAAAAAGGGACCTTTGGGAGCATACTTTAGTCCCGTTATGTATGAATGTTCCTTTGATGAAAAAATTGAGAATTACATGAAGACATGTATTTATTGATAAGACTAATAGTTTTGTAATAAATATTGATGATCGTGTTGAAAAGAATCCCGAAAATGACGTTACTTTTCCGCCAAAACTCGATATACCCTCTTAAGTTTTTTTTTAAATTTATATTTATGTGTATGTGTACGCATTTCTTCATTTTCTTTGAAGTTTTTCACAAACAGCTTTTCACAAAAGTTTATCGTTAAAACCTTCACTTCAATTAAGATTTTACTTATTCTAAAAGTTCATTGTTAATCAAATTTTCACGCACAAGGATAAAAATAATTTGCAGACCCTCGAAAAAAGTTTATTAATTTGGGGTAGCGAACACCTTTAACCTAAAAGTAATAAAAACCTTTTTGATTTATTCATGAGATCATAGCATTATATCCTAATTTTTTGTTCATGTCTCACCTTCTCAATTAACATATTTATCATTTTGTATATTGTATACTTTTTGCGCTTTTCAAACACGTAATGGACATTTGATATTTTCCCGTCTCACCATTAACTATATCTCAAATAAAATAACTCTGTGCTTAATTATTTTTTTTTGCTAGATAAAATTTTCATTTGGACGATTTTAATTTTGACTTGGACTGTTGGATAGAAAGGATATGAGGAGAAAATGCTGAGAAGTTATTATTATTGACGAAGACTGAAAAGGAAGAGCACTTTTAAACATGAGAATATTCCAAGGTGGAATGCATAATAAGCCCACACCGTAGTCTTGATAGGGGAATAGAAAGCATAAACTCACTAAAACAGGTAAAACATTAAAATAAAAATAAAATAAATGTTCTATGACTATATATATTAAGTTTTCTAGAAAGAATAATTTCGGGAGCTCATAAATGAATTACATGAATGAATGTGGTTATATCTCCTAATTAATTCGAACAAGTAACACAGGCAAAATTACAAGCTTTTCCGTAGTAATTTGGCGTTCTAAGATAATTTGCCTAAATAGCCAAATATTAATGGCGCGAATCAGAAATAGCAGCAATAAATGCAATTATATATTAGCAATAAACTTTGGGTAAACCACTAATTTTTGGAACTAGCAAATTTCTCTGCAAACGATTGTTGTTATTTACTACACATAACTTGAATGTTTCTTTGGAATCGAGTATTGAATATTTATTCAGCTTTTTCGAAGCCAAATTAGTGTTTTTGGTCTCGTTAAACAAGTTGAAAGCAAAACTTACTTCTCCTTAGAATGATTTTTATTAAATTGCCCCGATATCATATCGACTTTATTCGTTTCGGGTGCGGGGCTTCTGGAAAAATATAGACATAGAAGTTTTCCATTTTCAGCATGCTCGGTACTTTTTAAATTTCTAAAAAATTAATTGTGTTGATTTAATTACGCGGGATAAAATGCGATTGGGTGAATATTACTTAAGGATATTTTCGATTTTCCATCAAAACTTAATTTTTAAATTCAAGGAAAAGGTACGATTTGAAATAATCAAACTATAATTAAATTAAATAAGAGAAACGACAACAAAAAACACGATAAAACAAGAGACAATAATGGAAAATCGAAAAAAAACAAACACCTTGAAATGTTCTTGACACACTTACATACCAGCTTAATTTTGATCTTATGATCTCATGATGCATCAAAGTTTTTTTTTTTGCAGAAATAAATATAGATTTATGAACTATTTCTCAAACCGTTTCAAATAGTTTAAGAAGACATTTAATATTTTAGCTCTCTAAGATTTATTCTAATGAAGATCACCTTATTCAGTAATTTATTCTTCTTTGCGGGAAAATGAAAGTTTACATCTGCCCACAAAATACTCAGTTACTGCTTATGTGTTATTACACAACTAGCTTACAAAAAGGATCTGATAGTAATGACAATACTTACTTAGTTTCATCTATAAATACAGCCTCGAGAACTCGAGCTGCGTAATGTAAATTTTTTTGCAGGACTTCGGCGGAAATTTCGCCACGCTGCAAAAGCCGCAACAGATATCGTAATCTGCAAATTAAATAAAAATATAATGTCAATCTTAACGTCTTTTGAAAATAACTTTAAAAATTGTTCTTAACTAATAACCAGCAAATTAACTAATATTTAAGGGTAAATTGAAAAAAAAAAAATGGCAAATATGTTGAATAATTTTCGCAGGGAGGACAATTGAACACACATTTATGCGTTTGCATCTTCAGTTTTAAAGATGTGAGAAAATGAATCAATAAAACGCAGGATTTTACTTTTAAGGAACACGAATTTATATATAAACAGGAAGTTAAATGAAAACTGTTTTTTCCATACAGTTTCTCGTTATAGAAATAAATTTTCCTCAGTGAGATTGAAGATTTTATTAGCAGGACATAGGTATGCGGCGAGTTACAATCGATACCGATTGCGTCCTAGTTTTTTCGAGCCCTCATTTCCCTCAAGCTCTCAAGATTGCAACCTTCTTAAAGTTTTTAAAACAGTCCCAACACAAATAGAAAATAGAATACCCGCACCGTACGCCCTGGCAGTAAGAAAGACGACGACGCGCAGTTCAGTGTATTTTTTGTACTTTTTAGACTTCAAGCGCTCAATATGACCTTCTTAATTGGACTATCTCGTTTTTTGGAGCAATATCCTTCAATTTGTTGAAAAACTCACTGAATTAAGCTTCATCAGTGGAAGTACTTGGCATCACGCAGAAAATCAGTGAATAAAAGGTCTTACCGGTACAGGAAAAGTCCTCAAACTCAAAAGTAATTTCATTGCAGATTTTCGGCACTATCTCGTCCTCCTTTGAGCTTGATTTGTCTTCACTTTTGACCACTGCGAAAGTTCAAGCAGCGTTAACACTATGGAGCTACTTCTCTCAGACAGAGATAGAAAAAAACATGTCTACATTTATGTTTGAATTGGATTTTCATGCACTCTTGAGAGAGGTACTGCTGTTTAGCACAAAAGTAAGGGAAAATTTACAAATTCGAATAAAGTTTTTCTTAAATTCGAATAAACCTTCTTTTCGGTGAATACCGTTAGACGGTAGTTTTTTTTTCAAAATAAAAAAGTTCAAAGCATTGATTAGTAGCTACGCTATGTTTTTACTCACATAAATAATATCCTGAAAAATCTATCGCCTGAACAGCTTTAGGATTAGCTAGTAAGGCCGACTCCCACCAGCAATTTTCGGCCAAATGGCGAATAATTGGGGGGGGGGGGACTCAGCACTATTCCTATTCTTATTTATTCCCACTTTCCTATTTATCCCGAGTATAATGTAAACATGGCTTGGTGATATCGACAATAACTGTCAGGATCTAAAATATTGTCTAGATATTTTTAATTTAGCATCTTCATCACTCCGTATAATCTAATTTGTAGTTTATTTTTTATAAATTTTTTTATAATTTTCCACAGAACGTACGCTGCATGAACTTATTTAACTCTCACAACATTGACAGTAGTATTGAAAGTTGGCGCTCTAGATAAATCGGTTGCTGGTTATTGTTAGGGAGATTTCTGTAAGTTGCGAGCGTAAGGTCACCCTTACCCTTAACATATAAGCATTGAATAAGACTTAAAATATTTAAAATTCCAGAGTTTAAAATTCTACCAAAAAAAAAAAACAAGTCAACAAGTCTTTCTCAAGCTAATTTTGAATTGAATTTGGCTTCAAAGAAAAAACTGAAGTCCTTAAGACTCAGAAAAGTCTGTGAACTGACCGACAAATAAACCTCGGATTACTATATGGCACAATTGGCCAAAAGGGTGATTGTGCGGGCAGATCAGCATGTTCTTAGCGCAGGATAATTTATTCAAATGATACAATTAGGACATGATAGTGCTGCAGCGGTAAAATCAATAACCCACTCGCTGAGTTCTAGTAGTGAAGTTCGTTGAGTAGTGAAGTTCGTTCTCGGGTAGTTTTATAATTTGAAAAAAACCCGATACCGATTACGAAGTTGTAAGGAACCCACGGGCAAGTTGTCAACAGAATATTCAAGCAGATATGTTGAAAGTGTGGAATCTGGGATGAGTATGAATGATGATCTTGATAACACATAGAGACTGTAATACGAAGACAAATATACCAGCAATTGCACGTAAAATGAACAGCTAATGGAATAGATCTGGAGGATCATAGGCATGGAAGCTTTAAGAAGCCAATTTCTACAGTTCTGTTAAAGTGTTGAAGGGGAATGCCTGGGAATGAAATCGCTGTTTATATTTTGACACATACGTCATTCTTGATATACTTGACATTTTTGAAGTCATTATGACGTCAAGAACTAGTTCAAACGGCATCGTCTGTCCCAGGTATTAGAAGCCTGCAACAAAACTACTCTGAAGTTCATAGTTAGTGTAAGTAAAGGCAAAGCAACTGTGTTCTCGCTTTGTTGCTTGGTTTGTGCCGCAAGTGAATGGCATGCACGACCAGGTATGGTAGGTTGGGATGTTCTCAAAGAAAGTCTTCTTTGAGTTAAATCGCACAGATGACCTATGAGTAACGAAGCTTAACAGTTATAAAGGGTCATTATTTGTCATATACTCCGGTCTCCGATTATTTGGATAAGTGTCAAACAGTTTTGTGGAGCAGCTTTTGATTGACAATCATTGAAAAAAATATATTTATTTGATATTTCATGAAATTTATAAAATTAAAATTAGTCAAATTGTAAGGAAAAAATGAATGTTTTTTAAATTGACATTTCTCACCTCATTGCGGCTTTATCACATGCATCTGGTGTATCGACGGCAGGTAAATTATCGGTAGTAAGATCAACAGTATCGAGATTATCGGTAACGGACGCCGTTGAAAGATTCGATGTACCGCTCATCGAACTGGCCGAACCCGTTAGATTGCTTGTCGTTTGAAGGGCTTGCATATCCGAATGTTCACCCGTCACTGTCACCGTCGTCGACGTCAAATGTCCCGACCGATCGATTTTTCGTACGGTATCCTCAACTTGTGTGATCGCCACACTGCTGTGACCTAGCTCCCTAGTACAAGTATGGTCCCGACTTTTCTCATCTACATTGGCCGACAAATGGATTGCTGCTAGCGATGATGATGATGGTTGCTCTTGAGATGGTGATGGTTGCTGATATTGTTGATCAGACTGATATGATAAGTTGCCTTTACGACTATTCGAGCGACGAACAATGGTCAGGGCTCCTTGTTCTGAAAAAGATAAAGAAACGAAACTCATCAATTTTGCCAAAAAAAAAATGGTTAAAATAAGCATCAGATTTTGACAATCATGAACTAAAGTCAACCAAGCATGCATGATAGTATTTTGAAGGACTTGTGAATGTTATGAGATACACTCTGAATAAACTTAAAGATAAAGGCTTTCAAAAACGAAAACTGCAATAATTTATTGAGGACAAGGCCACAACCAAGTGGTAATTATGACTTCCACCAGTTCACAACTGTAATGTTAATATGCATTGGTTATTATACCGATGTATTATAGCGTGTGGACATTTTAACATGAGGAAAAGAGCAGAAGTAATTGACGTCACTCTAATCACAAAACAGACTTAGGAAGATTTACTTGCAGCCTGTCCGGCAAAACGATCGCTAAATTTATCGATAATTTCAGAGAAATGTGGTCAATCTCTACCATCAAACAAAAGAAAGTAAACTAGTGGAATAGAGAACTATGAGAGACGAGGAAAAACACTCAAAGGTTATTTAGAGCTTTCCGCCTCGCAAACCAAGACACGGATTGGGATCGATTAATAGATCGAATAATTATCGATTAATATCGACTGCAACAAAAGCTGCGAATCTTAAATATGTTTGTCAGAAGAGGGAAAAGGAAACGTTGGGGTTTTTTCCTGTGCTGCCATTAGCCGATTAAACGAGATTCCTAGGCCACATATGGACACGATTCTTTCAAGGGGGACAGATCGTGATCAACAAATATCGTTAAAGGCCTCGAGTACTTGCTGAGTCAAAACTCTCTGGACCTAACGGATGAAGAGATTGAACGAGATGGGCATATGGGCTATAAACTCCTTCCAACTATACAAATCACCAGGAACCGACAAAGTGTATCTGACGATGCTTATATAAGCGGATATCAGAAAAATGCGGATCTTGATGAAGGTATACCGAGCTTCCCTATCCAAAGGATAAACCCATTAGATTGAAGAGAGGCTTTAAAATCGTTTTAACACTCAAGCTGACGAAAACTAGCCGCTACAAAGCAACACCCTATCTGCTTAAGGTTCTTTATGCTGAAAATTCTGAAGCTCCTATTAAAAACCATGTCGTTTTGGAGAAATGGGCTGACATGTGTGCACCACTGGATGGTAAAGTATGTACCTTCACTTGCTTGGTTACAGTCAGAGTTGACCAATTAGTTCAAGACTTAAGCTGGAAGAGTTTCAGAGCGATGCCGTACGTTGACGATATCGTTGTACTGATTACTGGATGGTTTGGAGTCTGGATTGAAGTTGGGAAAACTCGTCACTCCCACTTTCTGAGTGGCAAAATTAAAAGGACACGCCGTTAAAACAGAGCTTATACTAACACAAAACGCCGAAAAGTGGCAAAAAAATGTTAACGTTTGTGCTGCTTTGCTTTTGTCGTCTTTTATTAAGAAAACGGAGTTCAGGACAATACTACGCAAGGCTACGGAAGTTGTTATACCTCTATAAAAATTTGTTGGTTTTTCCGATGTTTATAAAGTAATCTTGAGGCAGTGGGTAAGTCAAATGCAAAAAAAAATTTAAGATGACAATGTATTCCGAAGCAGGTCCTTTGAAACGACTTGTTTTGATTGATATTCTAAGAAAACCAGGATTTAAAAATAACTTAGAAAGAATATCTCATTATCTCTTTAGAATTGTTGAATTCTAGTAAGTCGAGACAGAAGAACATTGAACGTAAGCTTCGAATGACTTCGAACTCTAACCAAATACTTCCTAAGGTGATTGGACGACGCTGAATAAGGCTTTCATTGGAATGCTGGATGTACGCAAGAAGAAAATCATCCCGATAAAAACTTCCCCTTTACTGTTCAATTTCTCCAGACAAAAGCGTGTGCTATTGTCCACAATGCTTTTGGGTCATTGGTTTGTACTTGGGAAGTGAAAACCTCTCAAAGCAGTCGAATCCTCTTCACATGCAAGGGATATGTGCAATTACATTGATCTACAAATAGCTTCTTTCTCTGCTAAAGTTGGAAAATCACTTTGCCTTTGTCCTTTGACAGTTTTGTTATTTCTTAGAATCTCGGAATACGCAACATCTCCTATACAACGCAAATTACTCATATTCGCCCTTGAAGTCACCCTGGTTCTGCAAAAACTAACCAACAGTGAAAGACATTATCTTGGACGAAGCAAACGAAGCGTATAAGCTTTATCTTTCCACGTTTAGTGAATTTACTGGGAACTCGAAAATTGTTCCACACTTCGCGACAATTGGGAGCAGATGTTACAACAAAGATTTTGTGCTCCAACGTATTCCTTTTATCGTTGGACACATCTGTGAAATATTCAGTATCGATAGAAAGCGACACCGCTCTGAAACCCTTTTCCTTTTGATGACATTCTCACAGTACAATGATTTCATTCACAATGAATGCAGAAAAAAGTTAAAGCAGAATAAATTTCAACAATATCGATTCGGAGAGAAAGGAAGATAAATTTATCTGAGGATTGTAGAAAGTGATTTTGATTTGATTATCGAACAGAACTTTGCTTTGGTTGCACAAAGAAAACAATTGAATTGATCAATATTCGATAGCATTTGGGAAGAAAAGTTGCAGTTTGATTATTTTTTCAAGGCACCCATTTTCCATTATTTCACAGAATATCTGGTTGAGTAAACATCGCTTGACATGCCCACAGTCCGTTACGTCTTGTTTCCATGAAGCCATTTACAAGCCTTTTACAAGTATCCCTTGAAGCCTAAATCCCGAGCCAGCGTATAAGCATCACGACAGAGCCTTCATCAGAAAATGGGACTCCTGGCATAAAGTATCCCGGGAGTATGTTCATATTTGCATTTAAGTACTTACACAAAGTGAATCTGTTAATACTTGAGTGGAGTATTTCCGGTTGAGATTAAGTCAATCTAGATTTACCTTTTGCTTTTGCTGTTGTAGCATAAGCACTTTACCTTTGGTACCTTCACCCTCGTTCCGCGACCTTTTTTGGTAATATGGTGGTAAGATTTCAGCACGCTGGCTGCCTCCTAATGTTGACTCTCAATTATAGTCGAACCGAAAGTCTTATCTTACTAATGCCCTTAAGCTGATAGGTAATAAATGAGACGCCGAGGGTTGGAGTCACGTCTAAAGAAAGTTCAGGCAACCTTCGGCAACCCTGAATAGAGGAGGTTTGGCACGGAAACGAATTGAGCATTTGGCAATTACATGATAGCTCCAAGGCTATTTTAGCTTGTTTGTTTTCGAGAGTTCCTTCAAGATGATAAAGGATGGCAAATTAAACGAGAAAATAGACAGAATTGAATAAAATATTCGTTTATTTGAATTTGTGTTGCTTGGAACTCCGAAGGAATGCAGTGTTGGCATTTTGCCTACTTCAAAACTGATTCGAATTATTTCAATAAGAACATTCCATTGTCGTGTTGTGAAAGCAAAACAACAATCTGAGAGAAACCTTGCATATATTTTGCAAAATTGTAGAGCTAAGAATCTGCCTTAGCATTCATTCATGGACTTTGCACGAAGGAGCAGTAAATACTCGTAGCATAAGCTAAGACAAGTGACAAGACATTTGGCCAAGTGCGGATTGAAAAGTTATTTCTATTTTACTCTGGAAGGCAGACCACGAGAAGATGACTTTATGCTATTAATTTAACAATACACGATTCAAGAAAAAACTCATGTTAATAGCGTAAAAATTCTTTTCTTCCCTGGAAAATAAGAATCGCTGGAGGAAGTACCCTGTACTGGCGATCAAATAATATTATTATGAATTCGAATTTGAACATTAATATAATAATACTTTTGCCGAGATCTCTTCTGATCTAATTCTTATTAAATCCAGAGAAGAGCTGGAAAGACGACTTTTGCTAAGATAAGGCATGTAAATCGGCTTACAAACGAATTTTGAATTCAGATTGACAAATTCACAAATCAATCATGCGAGAAAACTCATTAAAAGCTTGGAAGCTAGCAATAATACCTTTGCGAAGATTTTCAAATATTTCTGTGAAAATAATGATGGGTGTTCTGTCATCTTTTCAGGAATCAAACGGCTTACTAATCGATGTCGTAGGGAAAACAGATGCTTTTAGCATTCATTTTAAAGATGCAAATTTATAACAACTATTGATATAACATTTGACACAAATGCAGGGAGAAGGGATTTGCTTTTTAATTGGGCTCTGGAATATGTCTTAAGAACCGGTCGATATCAGAGGCACACTATTATACAAGTCAACACCAATGGTGGTTTATGTGGATGTCATCAATATTTTGTCACGGTCACGAATAACCGCCAAAGAACTTTCAATAACACTCCATCGCGAAGCAAGACTGTAAGGGCTTCAAATCAATGAGATGAAAAAAAAGCTCATGACGCAATTGAGAAAAATATGTCAAATGCCCAATATATCTCATTTTGCGAAAAAAACTGTCGAAAACTGGGCGTGTTTGTGTGTCTAAGCGCCCAAATAACGAGAGCGGCCAATGTGAGAGACGAAATACGCCGAAGAGGGCGGAGGCCAGTGGGGAAACTGAGGAAACGTTGGTCTGACTTTGTTGACGAAGACAGTCCATCGCTGCTCGGATTTCAAAAACGGAGGACGCGGTCAACGGACCAAGACAGTTTGTAGGAAGGCACGTGTTTAGGAAGCGAGAGCCCAACAGGGGCTGTAGTGCTTAGAAGAAGAAGCAGGAGAAGATCATTCGACAGAGGATCTGAACGTGGAAGAAGAGATTTTAGAGAAGATAAAATGAATAGCAGTACTTTATGGTGACCCGAAAAAAACAAAACACTAGAAATTATAAGAAGTTCAAAAATTGCAATTGTCCAAGCTGCGACTCATTCACCAACATATTGCATTTCTAACTCCAATCTAACGTAAGATCGGCCAGAAAAGACGTAATCAAGCCTACTTTTTGACTTCAAAAAGTCAATAGTGTGCAATAGTGTGTTATGGTATCATAAAAACCCAAAAATAAGAAGTAAATGAGAATATGCAGCCCTGCAAAAGTTTCTAACCTTCGACGTGAAAAATCAACCCAAATAAATTTATCAAAGTAAAACTATCTTCAAAAACTTTGACACGTACTTTACATTTTCCTCTAGCCACATAGCTTTAATTAATTTTCCCCATGAAGAGTGTAAACAGACCAGATGATAGTTCGAATAAAGAAACCAAGAACCAAAAAAAGTTTAAGAACCAAAAAAAGAAAAAGATTTGTGGGTACGCCTACCTACAATTAAAATATGAAGACTTGTAATCGATTGGGTATTTTTTATGTGATTTAGGTGTTAATTCTTTTAAAATTAAATGACATTCGAAAATATAAATATATTCATTCAGATTTGGTAATTTGAGGTGAAAATACAAAATTTATCGGATGACTTTATTTTTAAAGATCTTCTGATAAGGTAGATTTAAAGATAATGACACGCAGTAAAATTCAAAAACGCTTAGGCATAATATGCGTGCATCGATTTCAATACAGATGAGCCAACTTAGGATCAGCAAAAACCCTGCGATAAATTGGTGCGGTGTCGATGAACGAAACCTGGGGAATATTCAAAAAATGGCTTTGCAAAGTGGCCAGCAAAGATTAGCTGATAAAGACCAGGAGTGGGGACGCAAACAGTGATAAGACGGCGTTACTGCTCTTGAGTGGCCACTGTGTGGAGGCGAGCCGGTCAGAGAAACATTTGGTGCAACAACAGGGGTTGATAAGCCTATAGACGCAATGCAAGAAGTCTCTAGTTTCCAAGAAGAATTCCTGCCAAAATCTCAAAAACCCCGTATTTGCTGCTGACAATGATCGTGGTGGAAGGCTTTGTGTAAACATCCTTTTTGCTTCCGAGTTGGAGATCTAGCTGCATCCAAAACACAATGGACAGAGTATGACATTGAGAGCCAGCGATCTCACAAAACAGACTTCGATTTTCTCCGAAATTCAACTTTAAAATTATGGTCGCTGGAGGAGCGAGCTCTCGTAAAAAAAAAATAAACTTGCTTCGTTCAGCAAGAAGGGTCTGTTAACCTTGAATAACCTGAGAAAATATTCTCCTTATTCTTGTGCAATGCCTTGCTAAACACCAAATTTTCAGGAACGGAAAGGAAGTGATTTTGATGCAAGATAGCGCTGTAGTGCACACTAGCTTGTAAATTTATGAGGTGACTTATGGGTATTTTACTAATGTGTGGATTGATTGGCTTGGTATTTCGTCTGATTTGAGCCAAATAAGCTGATTTCATTAAGATTTAATGTGTAGTCCAAATTAATGGAGAGCGCCTTTAGAGATCTTAGGCCAAAAATAAGCAATAGCTTTTCCGACGTGTACACGTTGAATGGAAAGAAATTTCATTAGAGTACCTCAAAACATATGTGAAAGTTTCAGAAAATGACTTTAAAAATGTTTAAAAAATGAAGCAGGACAGGACAGGCATATTACATAATATGATAATAAAATTATAATATGAAACCAAGCTTTTTCTTTGAATTTTCACAGAAGATATACTATGGTTTGAAACTTTTGCGCCACCCTTTATTTGCCAATTCAAATACAATTCAAGTACGATTGGTTAAATACCGGCAGATTGAGAGATTTTTCCGAGTGTTATCGCTATTTTGTTATTACGCTGCGGTATAGGCAGTATTTTTCGTATATATCCTCTTCTCAAATCAGATCGACAAAATTTGAAAAATAAGAATACCATTACGTAAAAATATAATATAACCATCTTTATTTTTTGGAAAAATCGCGTTCAAGGACTTCGTAAGGGCACACATAATTTGCATTACTATACTTGCAGAACACGGTTATATTAGTGGAGCTCATTTCCATGGCCTATTAGGAAGAACGTCATAAGTAAGCGTTTGAGAGAAAAAATAAAAATATCAAAAGCAATTCAATAGGCAATACCATACGATAGAGCAAAAACTTAAACTCCTTGACAATTGTTCCAAAAGTCAACTAGACACATTAGACTGGGTTATAAGAAAACACGGAAATTATACCTCATCCTCCAAAATCTCACTGAAGAATAAATTAAAAGTCGCCCGAAAAGTTAACTTTTCGCAAAACCATGAATGGACCCAAGCGCTCACATATAGGAAAGGAGCTAACCTATTCAATTGCACCAGCTTCACGTAGTTATTAGTACAAGCCTAGAACGCGATGTGAGGAGTTACAAATTCAATGCGATTTTTCATGTAAGTGAATGTATATCATAAGCGAAACCGGACAAAAAAAATCACTCCGAAAAATATCTCCGGGGCTAATGGTATTCAACCAAAGTAAGTAGAATTTTATTTGTGTTGGTAATTTTCTTCGCAACGCTTTAGAAGAAACTCGCAACACAAATATAGATTTAGTATTGATTTTCTATCTCTTCCTGCCAGAAGCCGCACTGCAGTGTTTAAGCTGTTAGTGTTTTGGATACAGGTTTTTGAGAGTTTTAGTTCGCATGTTAATGCAGATTTGGCTCAATTTCTTTTCCGCATCTAGTTTTGCTAAGAAGTGTTAATGAATCTGGAGAGTGATCAGTCGAATATTTTCCCATTGGCAGATTCCTCGGAGTTTTGTCGCTTTTCATAATAGCTTTTCAATAATCATGACAGAAATTCGGCGTGCACATTAGAGTTTAGAATACAGGATTGATGTTGCCTTGACCCTAGATGAGCTCCTTTCCACAACCTCAAACATACTTATAGTTTTCTTGAACAATTTCTAAATTCAGATGAAGAGCTTTGGGTTTTACAATCCAAATAGACTATCTATTTCTATGTCTTCTTGATGGAGCAGGATATTTAGATTAGTATTAAAGCTTGTCGTAATTTTAACGAATATATAATAACTTGGAAAAAGCATGAAACAAATGAGGTACATTTAAGCTTGTCGATACTCTTGGACTAATCAAACTTAATACTGAATTTAAAATATTTTCTG
Organism: Stratiomys singularior; assembly: GCA_954870665.1. Classification (NCBI taxonomy): domain Eukaryota; kingdom Metazoa; phylum Arthropoda; class Insecta; order Diptera; family Stratiomyidae; genus Stratiomys; species Stratiomys singularior. The sequence goes on along the minus strand of OX940879.1, from coordinate 9,909,718 downwards.
ACACTTATTGTGATATAGTTTCCAAACCAAATGCGTGTGAATAATTCAAATAATTAAGTCACAATTGATTATATCATTTTTAACCTGTACTCTAATGTACTTGGCAAAATTTTCATTCGAAACGCATAATACAACTCACGCTTTTGTTACAATGCGCACGCACAAAGCTAATAAAACAAGGACTCATCACTGTTCAAAATTTCTACCACACATGCATGTAAGTTAACGATATCAACATTAAGATAGTCTAATTAACTGAAAATTTATTGCTCTGGCAGCGATGGAGTACAAAAATTATTTTTAGGTTGCTAAGTGTCTTATTACTCAAGTTAATTAAAATGAATAACATTGAGACAACCGAATTAAGGTTCGTTCTCTGGTGAAAATTTACTAGACGACACGTTACTGCCAGGATAAATCGTTAGGTGAAAGCGACACTGCCATTAGGGTGGAAATTTTTAAAGAGTTGGGTTAGAATGTTGGAATTGATCGAGTTAAGTCATCTCAATATAAGACCTAAAGTGGAACTAGTCTACTACATAATCAGTGGTTAACAAAATGGGAATAGTGTAAAAAATTTGGGTATGGTTTCAATAGTCTTCAATTTTTATTTTCCTTATATATATTGACTTCAACTAACAAACAGCTCAACAAAGCTGCAACCAATCAGACCTGACAGTCCATAAATGCATCTAGAACCATAAAATCCTTCGCTAACGAGAACGAACGAAATCCTTCCTTGCTAGTTCAATTATTTCAACACATGAATCTTAAGACCCATTAATCAGTGAGCAAATGATGAGACAAAATTGTAAATGAAATAGATTCCCGGTTCTTTTTCTCTGGTCCTTAATTGTTAGGTACCTCAAAGTATCACTTTTTTGTGCAATATGGTTTCAACACCGTCTTAAAGTTTCTGGGAACAATTTGCGGACCTTCCTTTCCAGTATGTAGTTCAGTTCTTTCGTCATTCTTTTTATCTTTCGATGGTCATAATTTCGGACCTTTGAATCCTGAATTTTGAACAAGGAGAACGAAAACGTAGTATAGATCGATGCCATTTTTGGAATGCGAATTTCCGAAAATTAATTTGGAGTATTATTCTTCCTAGAATTTCGCACGTTTCTTAAGATGGTATTTTAATTAATTAATTAATTATCGATGAAGTCGTAAATTATTTTTGGTTAAATATGTATATCATACTTGCTTCCTAGTACCCTCCTAGTATACAGGAATTTAAGTAGCCAGCCATTAGAAGCAATCAAGACTGGAGAAGGTCTAGGAATCAATTGATCCCAGATTTGGAAGATCTTTCCAGTTGACCAGTGAAAATGAAATGAAAGCCCACTAAATTATATATTTAAAATATATTTAAAATATATTTTCTACTTAAACTTTATGACTTATTTCTTATCGTCGTAATATTCAAGGCATTTTACTGCCTGGTGGTCGGGGCAAATCCATCTGTTGCAAGTCCTGCACTATTTCTTCGTCGATCGATTTCGAGTTCTTGAGCAAACTGCGCAACTGTGTGATATCGTGTTGTGTATCTTGAGGTGTACTTATGAGGATTTTGATTCTAGATTAGGTTTCCTACAGTTGTCTGGCGAATCAAAGAAGTTTTATCAAATTGAAGGACAATTCTTGTAAAGAGGTACGCCTTAGAATTGTTTCTAGATTTACGTTCATTTGGTTGATTTCCAACGCATTGTTCGCGGCAATGATCATTAGATTAAGAAACATGTAATGGGCCATCGGTGGCTGCTTCTTAGAACATTGTACTCCTTACACATTTTGTCAACAGTGTCCACAACAAACTTAGTGCGGTTATAACACGTGAAAATTTCCAGCTTGCGTTCTTTATCAGTGCCGGGATCAGTGGTTTCATCGTGATACGAGGGTGGGGTGAAAAGTTTCCGCCCTGACGAAGAGATGGCGCCACTAGGTCTACTTTTGGAATGGTATCCTACGGTACCATTTCTACCGAGCTTGTGTGTACGGTTTCAGCCCAATCGATACGTTAGTTTGCGTTTGAGAGCACATTGCGCGAGACGCTTCCGTTTTTGTCGTGAAAATGGAAAAATTCGAAAAACGTGCTGCTTTCAAATACTTCTATTTGAACGGTTTTACACCAAAATAAATAAAAGAAGAGATGATACAACAGTAAGAGACTCCTCACCATCATATTCAACTATTAATCAGTGGGTTTCTGAATTTAAAATGGGTTGTTTGAGCACCTCTGACGAGCCTCGCTCAGGACGGCCTGTTGCGGTCACAACTTCAAAAATGATTGAGAAAATTCATCTAATAGTGTTGGAAGACCGCAGGTTGAAAATGCATGAGATAGCTGAGACCTGTAGGATGTCAGCTGAATGTGTGCGAAATATTTTGTACAACCACTTGAGCACGGAACATTTGAGCACAGGTGGGTGCCGCGTTTGCTAACGCTCAACCAAAAACTGATTCAAAAAAACATTTCTACCGACAATTTGACGCTGTATAGTCCGTAATCTAAACAAATTTTTGAGTCGATTCATAACTGTTGATGAGATTTGGGTCCACCACTACACTTCTGAAAATAAAGAACAGTCAAAACCGTAGGTTGGAAGGGAAAACGAACCCCAAGCAAGGCAAAAACAATTTTGTTGGCAAACAAGGTTATGGCTATTGTTTTTTGGGATGCGAGAAGAATTATATACATTGATTACGTTGGTAAAAGGGTAAGACTAGCACTGGTCAATACTACGCAGAGTTATTGCAACGTCTGTAGCGTGAGGTGCAAATTAAACGACCTCATTCGGCGAAGAAAAAAATTCTATTTCATTATGATAACGCACCAGCGCATTCGTCGATTGTTGCCATGTTCAAAATCCACGAATTGAAGTTTGAATTGATGCTGCATCCTCCCTACTCTCCAGACTTAGCCCCCAGCGACTATCACCTGTTTGATAACCTCAAAAAATTGCTTGGCGGTAATAGACTTAAGAGCAACGAAGAAGTTATCGAAGGTGTAAATTAGTATTTTGAGGAGCTTGACGAATCGACGTTCGAAACTAGTATAACTAAATTAGAAAACCGTTATGAGAAATGTTTGATGGAGATTATGTTGAAAAATAAAGCAAAAAAATTTAAAAACATGGTTTTTCTTGGTCAGGCCGGAAACTTTTCACCCCACCCTCGTTAATTCAAGAAAGTAGATTGACCGCTTTGTTTAATTAAGGTACGTATAAAAAGAGAGTTGCGCCCTTTTGAAACACAAAAAAAAATAACCTTTTTGTGTATCTTGTCTTAGAAGCTTTGAATTCTTTCGGAATCACCAGCCTATTAGCTTTCATCGTACCAACAATCGTTATTCTCTTTTGCAATAGTTCCTTAGCAAGGGGCAGGCTCTTAAAATAATTGTCTATTGTCACATAACAACCTAAATTGTAAAGCGGCTCTAGCACTCTATGGAGAACTTTAGACTCTATGGAGGACTATGGAGGACTATCTTTACTTTGTTCGATTTTCGAAATGAGCCTTCAAGTTGCGCTCCAACGTATATCCCGAAGTTGAACACATATGGGTATTTGGTGTCAGCTGTTCATCTAGCGTCAAATAGTCAATTGGAGTCAGTTGTGAACAAACAGCACAAAAATCTGTCTTATACGAGTATGAGCCATTTTGTCGACATTTCGGCATTTTTCTCTGTCGGTTATGTCATCAAATCTTAGTACACGAAAGAAAAATCTAAACCTATTGATCGACATTAAGATCAAACAGAAACGTAAGAAACAATTTCTAACCCAGTACCTTTGGAATCATCCCAAAAATCTTTCAACATGCGCCGTCCATTTCGGGACACTCCCATTATGTACACCAAACCTAAGAAGGCTCTCATTTCAATCAGATCAGTTGACCTAGCTTCCCTTTCTCTTTGATAATGTTCTTTTAGTTTTAAGAAATGGATATTTGTGCTTGTTACAAATATGTCCAAAATATTTTGGGAGAAAGAAGGGTCCAAACACTTCACAGGATTTTATTAAAAGATTTATAATCCTGTTTATACAAACAAATTAATCAACCTTTATTCAGATTCTTCTACCGATATCGGTAGATTTCTATTAAAATAAACATGAAGTCTACGAGAAATGAGAAGACTAGGTGATGACTTGAAAACCTACCATTTTTTGATTATAAGGGTATGTGATTTAGTTGATTAAGTCATGTTTGACTAATTATATATGGAAACTTATTAACTACTGCAACCATTTGATCTTTTATTAAACTAGAACGATGTTAGTGATGTTGAAAAAGAAAATGTTACATAACTAAAAGTCTTGAAGTAATATAATTTTTTGAATATTTGTCCTGCAGCAAACGCCCCAAAATCAATCCAAATCAATCATCAAAATTAAAAGGAGGCAAAACCATTTCAAACCTGTCTAATTTCAATCAATAATTTCTTAATGATCGCCTGATTTGGTATAGATGAGTAGCATCTACACCAAACCGTTTGCTCTCATTGGTCCTTTTAAATTTATTCATAATATATTTAAATTCATCAAATATCTTTCAATAACTTGCCCTCAGCTCATCTAAAAACACATAACCAAAATAATATCTTTCCAATACCCCTATACCATACATGATAATTCAAATCCGCCTTCGATGAAAAACTCCCATTCGGAACAAAGCGATTCTGTAACGATGGTACGCTGTTATCCTTGGAAATATCTTGTGTCATAAATGGAACCATTTCGAACATGGTGAGTTCGATTTTCCATTCCCTTATTTTACTCCCGAAAAAATGATTCTTCCCCTAGCCACGCCAGCCAAGCAAACATAATCGCTGACAAAATAAATGGATCAGATTAGATTTAAGATATACTTGTATATAAGCGGATATTCCTCTGCTTTTACGACCATATAAAATTCAGTAATTGGTCAATCATTGTGGAATCTATTTGAGGGATTTTTTATGCGATCCGTTTGAAAATGAACTTAAAGTCATAAAATCAAGGGAAAATATCTTCAGGCTTAGATCCATATGATTCTGAAGTAAATTTATTTAGACTGAAAGTCGTGGGAGAAGATACTTTTTTTTTTCAAAGGATAAAGCAGTTGATTATGGAATCTTGTATTCATCGTACACCTAGACGACTGAGCTTCTTCATGGAATTAGTTTAGGAGTATGAAGTCTATTGTTTTCGACTCCGTGTTGAGCATGAGAATGGGCCGAATTTTATATGAAACAATCACTTTATTTCATTCGATTGTCCTCGTGCTTCACGTTTCGCTGGATTAGGCTTCAGTCAATAATTTTTGATTAAGTCACAAAGGTTCTCAACTCTGCCAAAGCAACTCAAGCAGCGTTTCCATTTTATTTTCAGTAGCGTTGAAAAACTGAAACAACATTTTCTTCGAATCAAAACTCTCACAGGCATAGCACAATTGAAAATATCAGAAAATCACTTGACATAATAAACTCGACACTCAATGCTATCATTTTCTTGATTTTTTCGTCCTATAAGGATCAGCAAAAATTTGCCTGTTGCGGTGGGAAAAACAAGAAATTTATTTCGCTTGATAGAGCACAACAGGCTCCTTGAAATTTTAATAGACACGTGTGCAATATGTTGACAAGTTTCAGGATAGTTTGAATATGAGCCAATGAGGAAATATTCTAGGAAAAAACTCGTAGTACTTTGGTTACCTTATTTGTTTTTTTATTTATTTTTCTACGAAGCAAAATAAGTTTCTTCGAAGTAAGAAAGAAATTCAAAAAGTTTCATTGATTGCGGAAAGTTGCATAGCTTGGATGGAAGTGAAAAAAATATAAATGTAAGGACTTCATTTAGTATACATGTATTTCTCAGGTTGGTTATAACTTAGCCAAGTGGAATAAATCTGTCCTCCTACAATTTAATTAATGTGACAATTCGAACAATATTATGTCACGAAACTTTTTGTTGTAGACTTTTTTATCGAATTAGCAATTCTTATATTTTATCGCACTATCCTTTTCATACGCAAATAAACAGGTGGTGGTGTTGCTAATTACTAACAGCGAAGAAGACAAGAAACGTTTTATGTTCGCGGTATTAGAGGCATACGTGCGAGTGTTTCTAGTCCAATGGTATTTGGCTGGGCCATGTCAAGTATAGTATCGAAGCTCAAAAATCCAATTAATTACAAAGATTCCCGGGCGGACCAGAAGATTTGTTTGAAATGTTCGTCCTTCTACCGTACTTATCATTGGCTAATGTCAAAGGAAGAACAAATCGAAATGCTAATTGAAATTCTTTACGTGCAACCGCTTATCCAAATTGAATACAGAGGAATCCAACGATTGACATAGCAACAAGTCTTTGATGAATATGTAAACAGTTTAGCTTCCATCGAATGAGCGAGTAACTTTTATGTTCAAAGAACCACACAAAATAACAAAGGAATCACATTCCAATGTAAACATGTGACTACATTCGATTTGATCGCATATGACGTTATTTTCAAAGTTATGCTATTTGTTCACTATTGGTTTGGTCCTTGAATAAGCTAATGTGGTTCTCGATTCAATTGTGGTCGAACTAAACTTCATGCTCCGTTTAACTTACATCCCTGCTTGTACATTCGAATGCATACGAATAGTAAGCATGTGTAGCATGTAGAGAAATAACGAGAAAGAGAGAGAGAGAGAGAGAGAGAGAGCGCGTTAAAAAGCAGCATGGAAGCTATGCGATGTGTGCATGTATTTGAAGGAATCAAGTACCAATAGGTTCAGTTTTCGATGCTATTTTCGTGTAATTTTCTTTTGTGGCTTTCTGATGAATTGTTGAAATATGCATGGTTCCAACAAACGTTGCTATCAAATGTCTGCTGTCGGCAGCCTGGTTTGGAATTTGGTTTTCATTACAGTGCCCTGGTAATAACCCACTGATTTTAATCTTGGATAGTCAGTTTTATTGGCAGTATAAATAGAATATACAGGATTTATGTGAATAATTTATTAAGGTTAAGGGATACTCTTCGCTACCTACCCATCTTAGAAAATGATAATAAATTTAAACAATTCTACGTAGAGCATGGTGAAAAGTTAGGTGGATTTTGAGCTTCATGCAATGAAGAAGGTCCTCTTTAATTTTTAATTGTCTTGAAAACAGTTCTGCGATGGGCATTTTATAAAATTTCCTGGCATTTACCATATTGTCAGCAAATGTATATGAAGTGGCATTTTCAAATAGAGTGCTGGCTGCACTTCAAATCCTGACGGTTTTCGCCAAGAAGTGCTCAATATTCATTAAAGAATTGTAGCAAGCTTTTAGATTCAGGGATAAATTAAGCAATTTATGGGCGAATTTGTATGTTCGAATGCTTCTTACGAATAGTTATCAGAAAATATTGATAAACGATTTTTACCAGTTCGCATAAAATCCAAAAATTTAATGCTTGTTTTACCCACTAGGATAGCATAAAAGTCATATGAATAGCCCGCGATTCCTGGAAGTTACATTCATTTGAACTGTATGCGTCGTATTGATAGCATCAAAACAGAGTAACATGATATTAGGACTATCGCCAAGTAGTTGTATTGCCAAAGACATACACAGTGATTTGGTGGAAAAACTCTGAGAGATTCTGCTCCGTCGTATACCGCACCTGCAATCTGGACCAAGAAGTTTGAGTTGGATAGAAGATCTACTCAGGATGGACATGACGAACGATAACCATTCATACTAATAATTTAATTAAATAAAATCGTGCATGTACCTTTTTCATCTGCCAACGATCAAAAAGTATCTGACATGTAGCTGACTTGGCAGAATATGATAAGTTCGCTCCGAAACGTTATTTAAAAGCAATAAATTATATGACATTGGTTTTAAACAGATCAGGAGAACATTTCGACAAAATTGACGAGATCTGGATCAACCATTTCAAATCTGGAACCAAACCATAATTGATGACTTGGACGCTTTGAAGATGAGTAGCAGCACCAAAAAATTCAGAGGGTCAGTGTGGACGCAAAAGGATCATTATTGTGGAATACTTCGAAAAGAAAGCTACTATTTTCGGGTTTTACTACCAAATTGTTACTACCTGCATGACAAAACTGCATGTTGTCGTGCTGTTACAGCCGCAGGCGCAATAGTTGTAACTGAAGAAGCACGACTCCAACTGGACAAACACCGACAATATTAGCGAGACCTGGAAATTCCCAAGGCTCCAGGCGTGCAAAATTGAAAAAAAATAAGCTAAAAATTACAGTCGTTCATTAAAAAAAGTTCGAAATTTGACCTTTATTCCGATCGATACTTGTTGAGTTCGATACTGCGGTAGAAGTAGAGTAGATTAACTGTCCGCCGTTTGATTTCGAGAAATACGTGTGTTAAGTTAATTTAGCACATATCTTTTCGAAAATCTATTTTTATAGTTTACTATCAATTAATCTATAAATATTGTACCATATAAGCCTTTATCCTCAAATGCCTGCTGTTTGTCAAATTGGGACTTTTTTGTCATTTTTCTATGAGAAAGTACTTCTGTAACGACTAAAATAGAACTGAGAATCCATGAGTAATCGAACAATATCGATGCAAATATATAACCGGTATTTTGGAAAACGGGAAATACTTTCAAGCCGAGCAAGCGGCAGCGGCGTATGTCATCTGCAGCGAGCCGAGAGCACGCACTCACTAAAGTATAGCTCACTGATGTATCTCGTTTTCGGTTATGATTTTTTGTATAATATTAAAGGAAGTAATATCGAAATTCTAAGTAATCGAAATCCGTTTAAGGCAATCGATTTTTTTCAAAATTCGAATAGATAAAAGTACCTTAAAGAAAAGCCATGCTATATTTTCATTAGTACTACGTTTCGATTAAGCCTCGTACTTCCATTAGGAATTCAGAGAAAGCTGTATAAATAATACTTTATGTAAACACACAAAGCAGCCTTCGGGTGATTCCATGTTACCGGTAATAGTTTTAATTAATTCACTCGAATAACGTGTCCTACCATCTAATCACATCTGACGTCCATTCATTTATTTTGATTATCATTGTGCTTCGGCATAAGTAAATGTTGATTTGTGAAATCTGGAAACGTAATCATTTAATGTGCATGCAACATAATTTCGTAGAATTTCACCTGAACAGTGGAGTCCTGCAAGGGTACATTTATCATAGGGACTATTATTGCGAAAATGCTGCGTGCATATACTCGGTTCACTATACCTTCATATTGATAGCCAGGTTAATGCAATTTGTTGGCATTTATGTAAGAATTGGAGAGTTTAGTCAGATTCGGGTAGTTTAGACCAAAGTCATGTTGAATTGAATTGATATGTATCCATAGAATTGATAATTGATATTTCGAAAATTCACACACATTCAAATTTTATAGAAGAAAATTTTTTCTAGATTCTTTTTTCTAGGTTTTCTAGATACATTTTTAATATTTTTAAACCCATAAATGCATAGAAGTTAGAGATAAATCAATTGATTTTATGTGAATTTAAGAAAAAAAACTTTCGAAGATTTCGGTTCCAATGAAAGTTCGAATCTTTTGTGAAATTAAGAGGTAATAGGACCTCGACGAATTCTTTTGAATATCAAATATTTTTTTTGAGAACAGATTAGGAGAGCATCCTATTTCGCCTCTCCTATTTTACGACAGTCATTTATAAGGTCTTTATCTTCTACATTTATTGATAAATTCGTCCTTACAACACGTGTGCAATGAAGGTTTGGAATTGAAAGTAATGTGGTGTGAAGAATTGAATTGTCACAAACTTCCCAAAAAGGAAATATGGCCTAAAACAGTTTGTTATGAAGCTTTTCAAATAGGGAAAGATTCTTTGAGAAAACAGTCAAAAATACATTATGAAAATAAGGAACATAAGGATAAAGTGGGTTATCAGACAGTGAAGCAATGTTTAAGAATTTATAAAAGTATAAAATAATCTAATTATTTTGCACAAACAGACCACACCCTACAAGGACATCTCGTCAACGTTTAGCAGACCCATTTCTACCGTTTGGAGGTGTATAGACAGGAACTGCAAACAAAAGTCTTAGCAAATAAAAAGCGATCTAAGAGAAAAGATGTTATCAGAACATGATCTGCGTCAAGTCAAAAAAAAAAACATCCCTGAATCATAATTATGCCGAAATTGTTTCACAAATAGCAGTTATCAATGTTGTGTCCCACAAAAGAAAGTTTTTGTCAGCAAACCCGTGAAATAAGATTGAGTTTCGTCAAAGAGACTTATATACTCATGAATTCTAGATCTCTAAGGATCTAGAATTCAGAATTCCGGAAAAGGATCCTATTTATAGATAAAAGTAAATTAAATGCATTTTCAGATAATGGACGAGCACAATAAAAGTGTGCTGCAAACCGCGTACGGTTTCCGGTAAAAATTGGTTGCTTCAATGTCAAGAAGTCTCCAAGCCGTCATAGGTAAGAAAGGAAACCCTACCAACTACTGACAATTCTTAATTTCGATACGAAAATGAGCATGGTTTAATTGATTGTATAAAAAATGTCTCCAAAAGCTTGGCGAACTGTGAATGATTAAGCGTACATACAGAAAAAAGTATTTTAAACGCAGTAATACGGTGAGAGGAGCTTTGAAATGAAATTAAATACACAACGAAAATCTAAACAATTGGTCCGATTTTCGACTACTCGGACCAATAATTTGGAACCGTATCTCGCTCATAACGCGACGAATATTGTCTTCCAAATATTCAAGTGTCTCGGGCTTTTTGGTCTAGACGAGTGATTTGGCAAGTCCTTACAAGAAATAGTCTAGCGGTGCTAAATCACAAGATCTTGCAGGTCAGTTGACAGATTCAAAACGAGAAATGATGTGCTTAACAAATGCTTCTATCAAAAACTCGATGGTTAAAGGGTAAGGAGCTATATGGCAAGTTGTTGAAACTGGAGATCCACTTAATTAAGGCGAGTCAATTCTGTAACGAGGAGGTCATTGATCATGTCTCTATAGCGGTCACGGTTGACTGTAATGTTGTAAACAGTGACATTTTTCGGTTGTAACGGTATTTTGACATCTGCCTGTCGTTGCCTATCTGTTAAAATGCGGCAATTTTCTTTATTGATGTAGCCATTTAACCAAAAATGTCCTGTCTCATCGCTGAGCAAATGTATGTGCAACTTTTTTTTTATTGGACCCGTACGCCGAATGTACGCCGTGCCTTGTGGGTTTTAGACCTTATTTCCTACACGAGTTAAATTTTAGAGACCCTCAAACAATGATACTTCCGTAAAATCTTCCATAATTTGGATTAGCACAGGTTTAATTGTTGAGAATGAGCTCGTTCGGGTCTTGATCGATACTACGCTCTACAGCTTCTATGGTTTCTACATTACGCATTGAACACTGTCTCAACCGATGTGTATTACAATGATAGTAAATGGGGTTGCGATCCATGGTTAAACGAATTAATTGTTCTGATGGGCGATTAAGTTGGTTATAAAATTGAAGCGACGATTTCCTCGAACAAAACGTTTTTTTTTTAAATAAATCTGTACATTTCGGCGATGTTTCTGAAGCGGCAACATATTTATGATGAAAGTGAAAACCAAAGTTACCATAAAACACCTGACACCTGTCACACCATACGTAACATTGAAAAGTGTTGCCAACTTAAAATTCTATGCGTCTTAAAAAAATTCTGTAGTTCATATCCATCATGAATTTATCAGCTATAAATGAAGGAATTAGTTTGAAAGAGTTTCATTTGTTTTTCTGAGCTTTTTCGGAGAGGCTTTTGTTTGGACACAAAAAAATTATTTGTATGTAATTCTTCCGTTAACTTCCTCATTCTCCATTCGCTTTAAGCCTGCACAGACACAGGCTGTGGTTCATAGGCGAATTAAAACCAACAAAGACTATGAGAACAAACAAGTATAATTAAGAATGATGGTACACACGTTTATCTTCTCTATGCTCAAATCATCTAGAAAGGACAACTTGAGTGTATATGTATTCAGAAGGAAGTAGCGCAACTATATTTATAGGTAGCTTCGTTGCCAGGAGCATAAACATAAACATTTATATATACATTTATCAAAATATAGATAATAGCATGCTATAAAGTCCACAAGCTATCAGTGCAGGAAGAAACCGTATAACTTACACAGGTACAAATGTGTAAGCAGACACAAACATATATTTTTTTCACTTGAACTGCAGTAAGGAGGGCATATAATCTAATGAAGGATAGGATGGATAGAACAAGCAAATGTAGAACATTCAGTGTTTTATGATCATATGAGATATCATGTGAACAGAATTCTTAATAGTGTAATACAGAGGGAAAGATGTAGACATTGCATATGTATATGTAGGCTTAGGAAGTTGTAAGAATGTGTGTATGTACGAATGATATAGTGATGGGAGTATTAAGCAATAGAAATTTAGGTTTGGGGTTGAAATGCTTAATACTTACTTGATACTTGACCATTCAAAGGACATGGAATATTTGAGCTTGTTGGACTATTACTTGACGTTAATTTCTCATTACCACGTCGTTCGAATAAAGTCGTTTCGTCCCTTTCGCTTTTATTTTCAGGGGAACTAGCAACTGAAAATAAAATAAGAAAAAGAAAACATTGAAGACACAGTGAAGCTTATGATTGTCATTAAGAATAAGATGTAAAAAATCATATTCATGTGGAAATCCTGAACATATGATCCGACCATTCAGTGACACGTCAAATTTATGAACGTTCCATAAAACAATGTTCACGAAGTTATTAACAGGTGGTGAATATTTCATTATTTCCTGGGGATAATGGAAAGTGACGTGTGGTTTGTCGAATTGGTGTATGAAAAGGTTTTTTTTGACAAAATTAGTACAAGATCTGGTTTGTATACTGTGTGAAACCATTTTGAACTGTGGAAAAGTATTTCGTAGCAAAACAGAGGCGTTCAAAAACAAATAACTATTAAATTTAAATTTAGCATTGTCAGTTATTTAATACAAAAGATCAACAAAATTCGCTAGCTGAATAGAATAAATATCAAATTTCTTATTCCACCTTATTAATTCTTTAGTGGGAACGATTTTTTGAACGACTTGATCATATGCTTCAACATACGTACAACACATTTGAATGACTTAATCGTCTAATTTCCAAACACATCCTGCTGTGAAATATCCATAACTATTTTCCTAATCATCATCATCATTGTACAGAATTCATCCAATAACGCTGTGAACAGCAACTAAATAGCAATTCTCCGTGCCAGGTCACGTCATCGTCATTTATTTTATTGGTACCATACGATTTCATCAAAAAGACTTTGCAGAAAACTTTCTATTCTGGTCAAATGGAGTCCACCCACAAGTTCCTTTCGCCCAACTATTCGTACAAGTGTAGTGAAAGCTTATTTGAATTTTTCAGCTGTAATATATACATATATATATATACATGTCATTAAATTACTTCAGACACCAGGGACCGGTAGAATGAAACTTATTTTTTTTGTTTAGAATTCTTTTGAGGATAGTGTTTCCTTTTTTTTTGTTGAATAGCACTCTCAAATTTTATGTTTGCATAAGTGAGGGTGACTACAAAGAGGAAAGCAAAGCGAAATGCTGGAAAAGGGCAGAAGTCAAACGAGTGACATGAAAAACGTTTTGATTAGAATTCAAAACAGGCACGAGAAAAGTTTCAAGTAGTGAAAAGTAGATGGGAATAATTCTGCAGGGCACACTTTTCAATGGTTGATTTGTTCTATGTACACGATCTTGATAAAAAGCACACAGAAATCATATAAGCAAATTCCAAACAACATGGCAGTAGAGTTCAGTGTTGAATTCTTTCTACGGTTCTCAGGAAAATTCCTTAAAGCAACTCGGATGCGGGTTTTCTTCCTGCGCCCGATTATATGTCCCATTTGGTATCCCTGATTGGGACATCTTATTCCTAGATAATAGATATGTTACTTACTAAAATTTTATTTTGGAAGAAATAAATAGTATGAACTAACGCCATAATTTGACGGAAAGCCAAATTTAAGGAATTCTTGAGGAAGACTCTGATCTGGACAACTTTAGTTCTTCCCATTCCGAATGCAATCCGGGTCCAAGTGGTCATGACGGTACGGAATGTCATATTTCTGAAGAATCACATGAATATGCAAGCATAAGTTTCCGACCGTTGCCAAATGAAAGCCACGAAGACCCTTCTCAATTAGCGATTTATGGAAATCCTTCACCATTGTTTGGCCTCCATTCGCTATATCGGAAGAAATTCTTCCTGTTAAAACAACTCCGATTTTCAGGAATCGAAAAGAATTTTTCATTTGCGGGAAGACTGTATGTGAAAGCAACTTTTTCCGAAAGTCCCGTTATATTTATAGCACAAATCACTAATGAGCCGGCACAAGTTTTCAATCAGAACGTGATGAATCGAGCTCAAAAAGTCCCACAAACCGATGCGGTTAAGATGGTTCATCCTAACGAAGAAGAGAATCCCCAGAAAACGGCCTATCAGTATAGGGGACGAGCTGGTCGAATCGAAATCAGTAGTAAAGTATCTGGGCGTCCTGATAGATTCGAAGATGAGTTTTTTCCAACAAATCAAGGCAGTAGCTGACAAGGCTGCAGCGCGTGTGACGGCACTCACCCGATTAATGGCCAACATAGGGGGCCCACCACATCAAGGAGACGGCTCTTAATGAGCGTTGTGTAGTCGCTTCTACTCTACGGATCAGAACTGTGGGGCGATGCTCTCAGCAAGGAGTTACACCGGAAGCGGTTGGCACAGGTGCAGAGACAAGGAGCATTGCGAATCGCATGTGCATATCGAACGGTCTCCGGGGCGGCGGTGCTGGTAATCGCAGGGGTGATACCCATCACCCTCCTTGCGAGAGAGCGCAGAAGTATTTACCTGCGCAGAGGCGAAGATCGAAGAGAAGAGATCACCAAGGAAGAGAGACGTCGCTCTCTCAGCGATTGGCAACAGTCCTGGGAGCAAGAAACAAGGGGAAGGTGGACTGCACGTCTGATCCCTGACCTGTGGCCGTGGTTCAGTTGATTGCATGGTGAGACCGATTTCTACTTGACCCAGCTCTTAAGCGGGCACGGTTGTTTTCGGTCCTACCTGTGCAAAATTGATAGAGCACGGTCTCCTAACTGTGTGTTTTGTGCAGGAGAGTTGGATGACGCCTGTCACACATTCTTCTACTGCAAAAGGTGGAGCCAGCAGCGAGGGGTCCTACTCAGCGAAATCGGAGAGCTCTGTCCGGAAACTATCATCGGAGTAATGCTGAAAACAGTTGACAATTGGAATCGCATGGCGCAATATGCTCGGGCAGTGCTTACATTAAAAAAAGCTTTATTGGAGCGCTTGGAGGCATCGGGGATGGATGGATCTCTTTTGTAGCACTTCCTTCCTCTCCTGTCCTTCCCGTTAGAGAGGAGATACCCATAATGCGAAGGCGCCTCTAGGTGTAGGAACACGAGGCCTAGCCCGAAGTAATGTGTCAAACGGTTCCAGGCTAGGTTCTCAGGTTGACAGGGGAGGTGTTTAGTGGGTAGTCCAAATGCATTTTGCGTCTGGGAGTCCCACACTCAGGGCGTAAACAGCCTTCACCTCCCTACCACAAAAAAAAAAGATGGTTCAGGGAATTTCTTTTGGAATGTGCTTCAATAAAGTCCTTAAGAAACGGATTACAGGTCGAGTTATATTATAAAAATGATGTCGCAAACAGGATATTAAACTCGAATGTCGAAAATATATCTCAATAGTCCCGAAAGAACCAAGAGTTCATAAAAACTTCATTAGATTGAAGAAATCATGAACTGTATTAATCTTACTTTTCCCAAGGATCGCAGTAAGAGTTTACGCCAAAGGATTTATGAATCAATGACAACATTTAAAGACATATTCTCATTCAAGCAGTATATCCTGCTGAATCCTATAAAATGTGGCATAAAAATATGGCAAAGATGTGACTCCAAAACAGGTTACAAATATGATCTTAACGTATTCTCTGGAAAAATTTAGTTTCTGCAAATGAAGGAGTTTCGGATGAAAAAGTTGTGAATAGACTGTTCAAAACCATTCGTGACCCAAACCAGTTGTAGTTTTCGATCGATTCTTTACATTGTATACCTTCATGACCACTCACCCTTATGCTTGCGTCGGCACATGCATGCAAAACAAAACAAAAAACATATCCATAGTTACCGATCGACTTGAAAGAGGGCAATCATTGTCAGGAACCTGTTCAGAAGGAATTATGGTAGCTTAATGGAAGGATGCGCGGGAAATTATGTTTTTGTTGAGTACCTAATACTGCAAACCTACAGCACCATCGTAATGAGAACGCAGAAAGACGGAAGTCGAACGGATGTTGATTGCCTGGAAGCATTGGCGTTTAATAACGAAATTATGGAAAGTGTAGATCTATAGGATCGAGAAATCCGAACATATGATTTGAATAGGAAATTGACTTAACGTTGGCAAAAAATTTTCTTCAAGTCGTTAAAATTTTATTGCTTATAGTTCGGGTTATTTTAGGGGTTTAGCAAGCGTTGGCAAGTTGATATCACATCTATGAATTCGAATGAAGAGAGCTATGTTAAATATTGATATCAGAAGCTGCCTTTGGTTTCGTTACCCCAACAGACGTCTATACCGCCCTCTACCAAGCCACCAAGACGGACAGAAAACCTTTCCAGTCCTGCAAAATAGAGTTTCACGGTGGATTATTGGTGGTACATTATACCACATTATACCACATACCGTTGTACATTAAGGACACTGAAACTCACAAGAACCTTCAACTAAAAACAAAGGATAAATACATACGAGACAAAGTAAACTATTCAATAAAATAGATGAAATTCCAAGTTATACGAGGGGATTCCGACAGACACGCATAACTAAGATCCTTCTGAAGTAATGACGGATGGTTGACAGTTACAGGTAGAAATGGAGGAAGAGTGCTCAATTGTAATGGCTCAGAGTGAATAAAATTCCTGATGCAACCGACACAAAACACTATACAAACTCATTAATCATTGCTTTTATTGTGATTTATAAGTCCAATATCTTCCTCTCGTGTTAGGAATTTTTAGTAACAAAGTAGCGAGTACAAAATTTTCGAGAAAGTTGTTGTCTGCCTTAGGGTCATAAGAGATCAAAGGTTAAAAGTCGAAGAAATCAGTTTGTTAGAAAGTCAGTCAGTCAATAAGTCAGTTAAAAAGTCCTTGCAAATTAAAAAATACGAGCTGAATACGAAAGAGCTGAAGATGGCTGCATGCAGTCAAAACGCGTCCTCGATAGCAATAGGAAGGGTTCAGCACGGCGGGCTGAAACAATCATCAAACAATCATCAAGAAAATTTGGCTGCGGCAAAAGAAAAAAAATAAATTACAACATAAATTTAGCTGCAACATGACGTTGTTTAGTGACTGATTTGAACATCAACGAGGCTCGACTTCCTTAATTTTATGCCTGTGCAAATAGTTTCATTAACTGTCTCCCATATATTCTTATTTTGTTGGAGACTCCTTTGATGATACTGTTTTGATTTTGATGATATTTTCAACCATGCTGTTGATTTTCCATAGCTTCGAGCTGGCATCCTGTTTCAGGGGCTATTGACAAGCTTATTCTCCAGAATAATGATATACTATTGGATTATATGCTCTGAATTTTAACAGAAATTACTTCAGGATCTTTCTTGTTTTCCAGGTAATTTTATCGCGAGGCCATATCCCGATTTCTGCAAATGCAGCGATATCTTAGATGGTTTTGTGGTAGTTGCGTTCACAATTACAGGACTAAATTACACAATGCCTGCTGTTAGTAGTAATTGAATAATCGCTGTTACCTTCGAATGTACCTTCTCAGGCAAATTTTTAACGCATTTATTGTACTGTTAAATTTCATCGAATAAAATGTAATAATTAATTCCTGTCTCCTTTTCCTCTATTATTAAAAAAAAAATTTCTTCTGAGCCATTCTAATGGTACCATTTGCAATATTTTCAGTAAAAGTTGAAGTTGGAACTATGAATTTTGTATTTAATATTGTAATTTAATTAATGTATTTAATATCAAAATTCAAAAATAAAAATCGAAACAAATATTTTTTCAGTAGTCTGCTAGCAATATCAAAGTAAGTTTGGCTTGCCGCTAGGCTTGTGTCATCAAGTTCTCCTTTTCAAATAACACTCCATAGAAAAGGAATTTTCCGCTTCTGGGGCAAATGTTATCCTGAGTGGTGAGTGTTATTTATTACAGACTTCCTTGTTGTCGTGTGACAACGTAGTGGAAAATTCCAACAACAAATGCATTTCAATGTACACACACCCCTTGTGTGGTGCTAAAAAAAAAACAGAAAAAAAACAACTGGAAAACGAGAAGAAAAGAAAATATCTCAAGGGATAAACTGTCACCCGAGAATCTTAGAAAGCTTGAAAGAGTTGTTGGGTAAAGATGCTTTCATCTGTCTTGATTTTGAAGCCGTATTAAGGTAATATCCTCTTACGAGTGAAAATTTATTCGAGCAAAAGGAGCTCGACAAAAATGTACTTTTATTTTTGGACTGTGTCTTTCCAAAGTATATAGGATTAATAATGGAGCCTTTGACGTGATTAACAGATGTTACTTATTGCAAAGTCCTTGAAGTGTAACTGAAATTCAACCGTGAAAGGATATATTCTATTTCTGTTGATATCAAATTGTGGTCACTATAGCCGACCAAAAAGATGATATCGCGATAAGAAGGCTTAAACGAAACCTTCTAAAACAATGAAGATTCTTATTTTAAATCTTAGTAAAGACAAAAGACGTAACCCTCAATACAATTATCTTTAAATTAATCTAAATATGTTTTGAAATTTTTTTATTTCTTTGAAAATGACTTCGGATGTACATAGGGGCAATTGTGAGACATGACAAGGTAGTGAGGATAAAACATAACGAGCGTATTCAAATTTTCCATGCAAACATGAGAGACGTGTATATGATTTAGTTACCGGTGAGCTAAGGACATATACTTAAGTTTCAATATATTTCCTTCATTCGTGCGTTTTGCATGACTGCTTGTTTGATTATTTAAATCTTCGAAAGAGTGTTTAAAATGGCGTTTGACCATGAAACTAAATGTGACTTTATTCGAAAATTTAATAAAACAAATTGTCGTACTGTCGTACTTTAATGTCCTGTGTCTTCTATACGTTGCAACTTGACATCTATTGTTACCACACGACTGAAATATACTAGAAATATCATCACCGCGTATGAATCGTTACGAAAATATTATTAGGGTGAACATGTAAATAAAACATTAAAAAATTTACAACGGTCAAAATATAAAACCCTGCGCGGTCTCTTAACATCTTTTTCTCAGGTTGTTTCTAAATTTGACGTTTATTGTCGTGAGTCAAAAACTCTTGAATTTGGTTGTATATCTGCGATTTCAGGAAAACACTTCTATAACACCGTTGGGCGATTGTTGGCGACTAATTAATTAAAACATAAAACTAATTTTATAAGCCAGGACATTAAACAACCAATGAAACACTTACAATCATACGTTTTATTGTATTCAATATTTTAAGTAAGGAATCGACGTACTCCACATGCCTTGAATCATGAGTCAATTAATTTTTATTGCTGACCAAATGCCTTAAGAAGTCATAAGTTCAAATGTGGTGTAATTTTGATTACTAAAGAAAATCTACTATTGTGAATCTACAATTTGAATAACGTGGTGAATCTCGCAATTTGAAGATCCTGTCTAGTCTAGTCTAATATTCAATAAAAAATTGAAATGGTGGATTCTCTGCTTAAGGGATCTAATCCAGTATTCGTCATCTATATTGGTGACTCCGACGTGATGAATATTAGCAAAATATTCTTATGGAGCGAAATCTCATGTTTGTCAAAAACACACTATACAGTGTTGATCTTAACACAAACGCGCCTATATGTTTTGACTGATTAATCGATCGAGGCCATCCATTTGTTGACACAGATATGTGACAAGCAGCTTTTGATTCTATTCCTTCCCCTTCCCGTCCAAGAGATACGATTACTGCTAAAATGATAACTGTTCGTTTTGTCCGGCCGTCAATCAAAAAGGAGTGTATAGAGATGACCTAAGCTTCTCTTGCTCGTTAACGATCTAAAATATACAGCCACAGCAAGCCGCTTTTTGCAATATTACTTGTTCCTGGTGAGCGACATTGTGACATCAACATTGTTGGGCTTTCACTTCCTTCGCATCCTTCTTGATTTTCGTTATGTGATAACTCGCTGTGTTAGACTCACTCGTTGGCTTAACAGCCGAAACTGTCAGCCATGATTGGATTTCTCGTTTCGGTGTTCCTCGTTACATTGTTACTGGCTGAGGAAGCCGATTTAAGACTTATTAGATCAACGAGTTGACTGAAATGCTAGGAATCGAGCACCTGTGGAAAATTTCCTTCAATACTCAAAGTTCTGAATTGATTGAACGTACACATGTGATGATTACGACCTCAAACAAATGCCAAGACTTTAAAAACTGAATGAATTTGTTACGGTCGTTTTTTTTGGAATATTGTTCTGCATTCAAAGAAGATACCAAAGCCACCCAAGCCGAATTTGTCTACGGAGCAGCAGTTAGATTTCCAGCAGAGTTTTTCGAAAACCAAACCGACTTAAAAGAACGATTTCACCATCAAGCTGAAGGAAACTATGTATGCATTAAGACCACAACCAACTTCTAATCATGCTAATCTAAAAAAAAATTTCTTTGAAAGAGCCTCGAAATTCGCGACTACGTCTTTCTACAAAAGAATGCAGGTTCACCACCTTTGACCCCAACTTATGACGGACCATTTAAGGTAACACGTCGACAAAAATCCACTGACATCTTAAACAAAAATAGGAAGGAGGAAGAATTTTCAGTTTAAGGGCTCAAGACAGCTTTCATTACGAGAAAAACAATTCACTTGATAAGGAAACTACCCCAGAGCTGATCGAACAAACCCCTATATGAAAGAGAACTGTGAGATTTCAACCGAACTTCCCGCATTATGCCTCACAACGTTCTGGATATCAGATGAAACCATCAGCAAAGTTGTTATTGTGATTCCTTCACGGGTAGGGTCCACAATTTGAATTTCCCGCCTACTCAATCTCGCTATTATTAAATAAAAAATGAAAATACTAGAAATTATATTGGTTATTGGAGATCGAATTCAGGACTCGTATAAAATCTGGTGAAGTGAATTCTGAATCAATTGTAATAATTTTTAATGTTGCTCTGACCTAGAAAGAAAAGTGGGACATGCCTAATATAGGCTGTCATATCTGAAAGAATTGAAAATGGAAGGTCTAATATTATTGTCAACATTGACTACCTTAAATGTGAATATTTTGAATGCAAGCAATGTTTTCCTACCGAAATCTTATTTCGAATATTTGAAATTGTTCCAACCAGTTTCAACCAAAGCTATTTTCCAGAATCATAAATCTCAAAAGGCACGCAATCTTATACATTTGGATGGAAAATATTCTATATGGATTCCATTCGGGAAAAATGCCAGCATCAAACTCCATCACAAAGTCCCGAGGAATTCAAGCCAGGTGTACATGTTTGAATGAGAACTACACGAATTTTCCACAGGAATTTTCTCACAAATCCCTTAAATTCTCCACTTTTAGATTTATCCTCTGATCAATAGCTAATCGTCCTTGTGAATGAATCGGCAACAAGATTTCGGGGAAATGCTATTGTGAATCACAGGCTTTGAATTTGCCCGAATGAAATTTTGCGTTCCGCTTAACATTTGACTGTGTATTAGGAACGTAGAATGTGGTGAAAACGATTCAAAGATATCTAGATACGTGCCATGTGTGCCTGCGTGTTCAATTGAATGTCCCTATCTGTCTACTTGCCAAAGCTTGAAAGATAACAATTTTCTGTTGAAGTAAATTCAATGAATCCCTCACGTAGTGAAGTAGACAATCTTCAATTTGCTACTGCGCTCACATTCATTTCGAACCGAACTTCCTTTCCAGTATAGCGGCTGGAAGCTTCAAGAAGATTTCAAAATATATCGGAAGAGAATAAAAGGATTTATGGCAAGGGAAGCGGTGTTTGTGTGAAAAATTGATTTATGGACGGCAGTGTAGCTGGTTCTTAGGTGATCACGTTTCATTAATTAATTGGAAAATTCAATTTGGTTGAACGATTGTGGAGGAGCGATTAGGTATTCCATGGCAAATAAGGTACTCATTGGCCGTAGCGGATTTAATTAACTTCAGTTTCAACCTTTAAATGGTAAGATACCCTCGCACACTAGTGCGAGGTGTCCGAAGTTCACAAAATCGGGAAAGTCCGAAGTCCACAAAATCAGGGATTTGTTAAAAATAATATTTATCATAATTCTTCAGCTTCAAACAGTCTATGCTCGTCCTTTAATGAACAACATTTGCATGTATAACAGAATTGCAAAATATTATCTTCAATGTTTGGAAGTTTACATTTCAATGTGTATTCCTCCTCTGTAACCGAAAAGTTCAGGCAAGGATATATGGTGTAAACTGTTGATGACTTCTACATCTACCTGCATTGCGTCTTCCAATTATCCATAAAATGTTGCTTACCTTGCAGATTTCATTGGAGTTTCAAGAGTGACGACATCAACACTAGGGATTGTAGATTGATCCTTAAACGGATTTGGTTGGGGCTTTGTGACGCATAACAAACTGTGAATAGGTGTACAAAAGTTTCAACAGTTTGGAGGAGCTAAAATAACCACCAAACAGTTTTACTCAATTACTTTGTTTCTGTCATTTGCCAATGAGCTCCCAGAGCTTCCGGGTGAAACATTGTTCGTGTTGATGTAGAACAATTCCGCAAGGACTAAACTAAAGAGATACAATGAATTTCGGAAGTTCACTATTGTTAGGTTAACATAATGCGATAAGCTCATGAAAAGTTTTTAATTAGCGATCCCACAAAGCCTTAAATGTGTAAAATTCTGGATTTAATTAGATGTAGTGTAGGAAATTTATACAGACACATAGGGATAAGGACTCTGCTTTATAATTATTTTTTCAACGCATTTGTAAGGTAGTATTTTGGTCACAATAACAACAATATCAGAGATGATCGAAAGTGTTCAAAACAATTTTAGTTGTTTAAAGTTGCATTTATTTAACATTGTAATCCTCTGGAAAGTCAGAACCTTCAATTGGACTGTAGTCCCCTGGATTTTAAAAAATTAAATTTTTAAAATGCATATTTCTGTAAGAAAGGAAAAAAAATTAAACAAAAAAATATTTTGGGGTTTTTTCAGCGTGTTTTTTGGCTGCTGCAGTTTTTTGAAAATAACATCAAAAAATCACGGCCGGTGTGATTTTGGCTCACTGAACGTCTGAAAAAAAAAATAAAAACGGGGTTTTAATCAGCATTAAAGCCGCTATAGATTGAACTAAAAGAAATTGTTTTTGGCCAAAATTGACAAACTGGCGGTGTTTTTTTCGAAATAAACCGATTTTTGGAACCAAAAAATCCCTTGAAAACCGAAAAATACTTTACCGATCGCTCTATCCCTAGATAGAACGATCCGTTCAATCTGTAGAATCTGTTCAATCTGTGCAATAATATATTAGAATTTCAGAACGATCAGTCCAGTAGTTTTGGTTTTATCACGCCCGCCGTGTTGATTTTTACGTTATTTTCAAAACCTGCAGCAGCCAAAAAACACGCTGAAAACCCCCAAAAGATGTTTTTGTATCCTTTTTTGTATGTAAAATTTCAATGGGGTATCTTTTTCCTTTCTTAAAAAAATTTGCGCTTTAAAAATTTCGTTTTTTTTTAAATCGAGGGTTGTACTGTCCCCTTAAGTGATCAATTTTGTATTCCTGAATAAGTTGCGAAATAACACATTGTTTAACTTTCGAAATAACACATTGTCTAGTTTCTCCACACCATCTTAGTATCCTTCACAAAAGAGGCAGCAGTTCCTCAAGGCGAATTCTTGGAAGAAAGGGGGGTTTCAGCATATCTGAGCTTGTTGCTCTGGTGGCAGCCATCACAGCTTTAGCTTTATTGACCCACAGTTTTTCTCTAATTATCCTGCGTATTCTGCTAATCTCACCCATGCAGTGAGAAGCCGTAATAGTGCATCAATGTTTTCAACCCCTGATGTTCTTTTAGTCGCCTAAAAACGGCCGCTGTAACGTCCTCCATACTGCATAAAAATTCGAAAATTTTCGATGCTGCTGAGGACGAGGACTTTTAAAATTTATTGTTGCCAGGTTTTGAGTTAAAAATGATGGATTAATGCTCTGTCACCACTTCTAAACTGGGCCGAAATGATCTCCTAGTTGGACTTGTAGTTTTCAAGACATTCAATCAAAACGACAACTCGTTTCATAAATTTATATTCCTTAGGTTCGGCACAGATAATAGCCAGTGCACAGGCAAATTCAGATAGATTGATAGATAGATAGATAGATAGATAGATATGTAGATAGATAGATAGATAAAGGGATAGATAGAAAGATCGATAGATAGATAGATGAATTGATAAATAGATGGATAGATAGATCGATTGACAGGCAGATGGATAGATAGAGATATAGATCGATAGATAGGTGGATAGATAAATAACAAATAGATACAAAGATAAATAGATAGATAGATAGATATATAGAAAGATTGACAGATAGATAGATGGGTTGATAGATGGATAGAAAGATGGGTAGATAGAAAGATAGATGGATAGATACATAGACATTGTGACAAATTTTCCTTGTCTAATATGATACCAAAGATACTAATAATGTTTGACAGCGAGAGAATTGTCAAAAAGCGTTTTCAATAAAATCAGTGCATTTTCTTTTAAATTTATCCTTAGCTGATAAGAGTTTTTGCCTGGAAAGAAGTAAACCTTCAACGCAACTTACTCTAACTTAATTTTACGACCGTTTTGAGGGTTTTTGATGCTGAGGTTGTAAACGGATGGAGATTGGGAGTCGGAGTTGTGGCTGTAGTGAGACTTGTTGAACCTGGGGGGAGGGCCGCTGTGACTTGGTGGCATGATTGGTCAACATAGAGGTACGTCTGATGCTAGCGCTATTTGGTTAGCCACGGTTACCCTGGTCGGTCTGTGCATTGAAGGGGGGCTTGTTGTTGAGTAACATACTAGGGTTTGGTTTCGTAGCAGAATTGGAGGTAAGTAGTTTAATGGGCGAGAAGTTAGAGAAGCGATGTTTCCAACGATATTCAAGAAAACCAATCCTTTTATTACAGTTTCTGGATAAGTTGACAATTTCCTTAAGCGTTTCAAGCTTTTCAAAACTAGCTAGCTAGTTTTCATAATATTTGATTTGAAGGGATTACTTTTCCTCTATATAGAATGGTGCTCCGATATTGCTTTTGTTTGGCTTTTCATATCAGGACGGACATTTCTTCGATACTTTCCATTCGAAAAAATTTACATCGTCCGTTACGTTGGGGAAATAGTAAACCAGGCAGGGAAGCTGTCGTTGAAAAAGGGTCTGATGAGGGTTTCCTTATATTAGAACTTTAGTGCTTACTTCGATTGACTTGTTAGAGAGCAGAGGAGCTCTAGCTGTAGAAGCCCAAGGTACTTGTCCGATTACTCTGCTGGCGTCAGGATTAAATGTAAGGCGGAAGGAGAAAATGAAGTCCAAGCATTTTATAGAATTTCTGAGTAGAGGGACGTTTTCGATGTGTAGTGAGAGTTCTTTGCTTTCAGCTGGCGTGAATCGGTGGCCTTTATCACCAAGAATCGTTACAAACGCAATCATATGCACTCAAAACGCCTTTTTCTCTTATTCTTTTCAATTTTCTTTCAAATTTTTCTGCATTTATTGAGCAGGCCCATTTCGAGCATTCCTTCTGTACAGATTTTCTGGGCTGGTTTGACGCTTGAAGGCTTCTAGAGGGACGGTGTCAATGTGAGGCAAGGACCAGTATGTCATCACCGAGTAGAATAGGGCGAAGCAGAGGGGTAGTGGTATAGTTTCGATCAGAGTGCTGTATAATTTTTTGACGGTTGCAATAGAGTTGGGATATCGTGGAGATCGAAGTTAAAGAAATGGGGACCGTGTGTTGATCCTTGAGGAACGACAGAGTAAATGTTGTAAGTACTGGGTTAGGCAGGGGATTAGGCATTTAGACCAGCTAGGTGCTACGGTCTAAATAGTTGGCTATAATGTGCGTCAGCAGGGTCGGGCAGTAAGATTTTAGATGACTAAATAGACGGCCTTCAGTCCAGGTCGAGTCGAACGCTTTCTCAAGATCTCAAGATCTCAAGATTGAGCAAGGCAACGTCACTTCTTTCTTTCTTAGACCAGATTAAATCTAGTTGTGTAAAAAAAGGACTCCTTATTTGGTAGACACGTTTTCTTCGAATCCAGAGTATTGTATTAGGAGTTTAGTGAAGGCTTTGAAGGAAAATACACGATTTTCGCCAAAATTTTACCTAGATTTCAGAGTAGACAATTGGCTTCATTTTTTGGTGTGGAGAGTAATAAAGCTCGTTCCCAGGTACGGCTCAATAATAATGGTGGTGAGTTACTTCGAACGGTGCACGTTTGCGCATTTCCTCAAGGAGTTAATTGAAAAAGACGTCATAATTTCGATCTGCAACATTTTCAAAAAAGGACAGTATATAGAAACATTATAGGGAATTTCGGAAATTGGAAAAAGTAATTACTTGCGAGTGTTTTTTTTGGGTGTATTTTTCATGAAGGCCGTTGCCTGGTATATAAAATTAATAATTTTTGAAGACAAATTTTGTAGTCTGTCTAAAATTGTTTTTTTTTCTCTTGAGAAAGGTTTTACTTTATTTGGCTTGGTAATTTAAAGAAGAATAAGTCATGAAATGCCATTTCAAGTCAAACCAGTCCTATGAAATACGAAATACACATCAAAATATAATTAAAAGACGCAACTATGAAGCACCCGTTGCAGGATTTACAACAAGCAATCTGGATCCTTTATTTTGTGTACAAGATAGGTTGTATCTCAAACTTTATTCCAAGTTACACTGTAGTCATCGCACTATTATAATTCTAGCCTTCTATTACATTATTACGTTCCACTTTTAATAATGAACTGATTGCTGTCGGGGATTTAGTAATCATTTTTCTTATCCCAAATATCATAACCATCAATTCAACCCAGTGCCATATAAAAGGATAATACTGTTTTGTCTAGGCACAAAATCAACAGACTCTATTATCTTTTCTGATTTCATTAACATTCATGATAGCACACTTTATGATTGACTCCTTTCCTGACTGGCTCGAAAATGTCAAGCATGTAGATACTCGTCAGTCGGTATATAGAGTATATTACAATTTCACCCTCATCATATGTCAATTTACATTCTTCTAAGGATACAGACATTCATATGAGACTCGAATGTCTTTTTGGGGAGAATTTCCAAGTTAAGATCTGATTCATGTTTGTGTTTTATGTGA
Organism: Stratiomys singularior; assembly: GCA_954870665.1. Classification (NCBI taxonomy): domain Eukaryota; kingdom Metazoa; phylum Arthropoda; class Insecta; order Diptera; family Stratiomyidae; genus Stratiomys; species Stratiomys singularior. Next base: position 9,882,229 of record OX940879.1, on the reverse strand, counting down.
ATTGTTGACTCGAAAAATTGTAAACAAGAACAAGTAAATGGAGAATACGGGCTTGGAGCTAATTTAAATTGAGATGTTCTTTACAGAGTCCTTCTTTCAAGATCTTTCATTAATTCTGTGTATTTTCAGTGTATTAAAGCGGGTTATAAGCGACGAGTTATTGTAGGAAGATTATTTACATTTCACATGAGTATAAATGTATTGCATTTGCGTTTTTAATGCGCGCATATTTCCGTTCTAACATAAGAACAACAAGGGGGTATAGCAGAAAGTGAATATATCACATCCAACTATTATTTTCATCTAGAGTAAAGTCTAGTAAGTCAGCAGGTTAGGAAAACGGATACCTCACAATTCTAGTAAACAAAATAAAGAAGATCACATGTTAATTGCCACGAGTCTGCTCTTGCAGGGAAAAATTGAGCCTTTCTTTAAAAAGATTGTAACACGCGATGAAAAGTATTAAGTCTACCGGAAAATTCTGTCCGGTAGTGTCACTTTAAGTTGCAATCCATATGCACATGTTGGTTTGAGAAATATATGACTATCTCTTTTTATCATTACATTTGTACACATCTAGGCTCCTGAGAGAAATTAAATAAAGACGTCTCATGTCATTATCAAGTGAGACGTGATCGTGAAAACATGGGGAGTGATAAAGTTCATATACGCCACTGTATTTTGTATGAATTCCAACAGGGATGAAATGCTACAGAAGCGTGTCGGTATTTAGTGAGAGTTTTTGGTGCAGATGCAGTTTATGATAGAACGCGCAGAAGATGGTTTGAAAAATTTGAAGCAAGTGATTTTGACCTTAGTGACAAGAAACGTTCAGGACGAATGTACAGGCGTTACTGTAAGCAGATGGTTGATTTGACTAAAACAATAAGAGAAAAGAGGCCGGCGATATTCAATAGGAAGCTCGTTTGTATCGACATTTCGTTCTGTTAAGAAATGTCTAAATTCTCCGATCTTTTGAAGCATGGCATTCGCGTTTCATCACGCATTTGATAAAGTAAAAACGACTATAGTTTGCGTTTCGCTTTGCGCTACTTAAGTCTGGAAAGGAATCAACCATTCAAAATAACAACATAATCACTGTGCATCAGTGAAGTGAATAGTGTATTCGTGATTGCTGAATTAAATGCAGGAACGCTGAAAATTTGATTATTTTGGTGAAAGCTTTAAGGTGAAGTTCTGCAAGTCTCAGTCTCCTTTACATCTCGTAATGGCTTCCATCACAAAAAAATATGCTGATTTTACGACATAGTAAATTTACAATGCCATATATACATATATGTATGTATTTATGATGTTATACCGAAAAGAATTACGCGTCACTTACTTTACATATATGACGCTTTTCCCATAAAATCCATTGTCTATGATCCACTTTCTCCCGCATCAATTTTTTTTTGTCTTGTTTTCGGGTTTTTAAGGTTGCTTCAGTGGCGTTTGGCATTTTTGTGCGGTATGTCGTGAATTTTTCAGATGAAAATTTTCAACCATTCTAGCGATGCATGTGTTATGGATGTCTGTCTCTTTGCTTCGAACTTTTCATATGTGAACGTTGAGTGAAAAGGGATTTTATGAACGAGATATAAGATAGCCAAAATGAACATACTTGCACGTACTTTTTTGTTTAACTGCAGGGCATGTAATATAAGAAACCCATTTGTGTCTAATTTCATATTCTTGTCGTACGATAATGTTGTAGGGATAAATTTTTTTTATGAACGAAACGAGATTAGAAAAGCCTTTTCAGAATGATGTCAGTCGCAAAGACAAATGTATTTTCGTCAGTCTGATAGAAAAATGTAATTTTTCAACTGAATTTTCAGAAATTAAATAGAAAAAAGTGGCAGGCAGTCGAAATAAATGCGTAATTCTTAGACGTATGCAGATTTGAAAAATTTCAGTCAATTTTCACGCATGGAGTTTCAAGGAAGGAATTTTTTTTTGGAGCTTTGAAAATATATGGGGGGTAATGATAATTCATGACAAGTACAAAGAGAGTCAGTGGATTAAGCTTTAACAACTTTGCGGCCGATACAAGGGGGTTCAAATTTTGCTGATGAAACCATACGTGCGGCTTAACATATTCCTTGAAATGATGTGTAGTAAGTTGCAAAACCAATCAACACACCTAGAGGTCAGCAATGACATGTCCATCTCCAGATTGTAGGTTCAGATCTGTTGTCAGAACGCCCTACAATGTTTAAAGGTGATTGATGATGATATTAGACCTGATCCTCTTGAGGATTGTACGGACATCTTTCAGCAGCATGATCAAATGGTTTTCATTGTTGCTGTTGTCACTTCAGTTTAAACCTCCAAACGTATTATCATAGTGTAAGACCATGCAATGATATCATTCTTAAGCGGTTTTTCAAGCAGAGGTGGAAAAGACACAAGAAGATTTGTATTTGTATACCATTTTGACATAAGAGCTCTGAAGGATATATATTTTTAATTTGTTTTATTCTTGTTTTGACCATTTTTTGTGGTAGGTAGATGAAGGCTCACGCTCAATATTTCTGGACTAAGCACTCAACACCTCCGCTGTTAATTTGAGAACCTAGTATGGAATCGTCTGACACACTACTTCGGGCTGGGCCTCGTGTTCCTACGCCTAGAGGGAGTTTCAAATTACGGGAATTCCTCCTCCAGCAGGAAGGAAGCGAGGGAAGAAAAACTCATTTTACTCCGTCGATATGAGGAAATTCGCCAATTCAAAAAACTTGTTCCTCTTACTTTGGTTGTTCAACATTGGGAATGTTAATACCGTCGAATACCGTTAGACTGGGAATTTGTTACAAGTGTTTTACTGGATCGTCTATGATGTTAGCATGAAAGGACGCATAGAGCTGGGTTTTCAACTCATTCGAGTGGCAATGCTGCTAAAGACGGTTCTTGTAAAGACAGAAGTCAATAGAGGGGTAGTGAAATAGTAAAGAACGTTAACGTTTCACAGTTCCAATTCAGAAGTGGACTATTGCACAAAAATAACAAAATATGCAGTTTTATGGTACCTTTATTATGCTTGAAGGCTGTACCCTGAAGACGATGTTTTATTACTACTAGTTATTCCAGACGGCATGGGTAGTGTTTAGTGAATTATACTGGGAGCTCCAAACTCAGAGTTCTACTAGAATTTTCCTCTCAGCCAAGAAAGAATAAGCTAAATAACTTTTATAATTATGTAGGTGGTTGGGGGATGAAAACTGTTTACGCACTGAGTGTTGTACTCCTTTTCACGACCAGAATCTAGCCTGGAACTTTTGTTCCAGCCGGGCTAGGTCTCATGGAACTCATCTAGCAGTGCTGTCAAAAAAACCGAAATTCCTCTTTCAGCAGATTTTGATTGAATGTAGGACTGCGGTTAAGACTGAAATTTTCCTTGCCCAATGAACAAATGCGTCAGGTAATAATCAGTTTTACCATGCTTTCTGCGTTTCCAAGGCTGATAAGATTTGCGATCCACGTGCCTTGCGCTCAGTGAACCCACATTTCCTACCACAAAGAAAGGGCCTTTCTGCTTGGTCCTCTTCATCCTTTCTACGTTAGGGAACTCGTCTTTGCTCTTCAGCGAGTAGTCCTATGGGTTGCGAGACAATGACAGAGGCATTGGATTCCATACTCACAAAGCTCCTTGCCTATGTAACTGTACGAGACGCCCTCAGCCGGACTCCTATCTAAGAACCTCAGCCCAAACTTCGAGCCCGTAGAAAAACACTGACTCGATCGCACTCATGATTTCCTCGAGGTTGGTCCCCAAGTGTTGCTCATAAGGTGACTGAAAGTCAACACTCCCGCAGCAGCCTTATCCGCTGAGTTCATCTTCGAGTTAATCATCAAGCAAAGGTGTTTTATTAATTCATTCGATCCGATGAACACTTCTCCGATACCGGGGAGCGCAACACGATATTATAATAATAATACGAACGAAAATAGGCACAAAGAAAATTCAAATTTATAATAAAGGAGTGATGACCGCGAAGTATTGATTTTGCCTTTGGTTTTGGTATTCACTTATCCCTAAATAAAGTAAGAAACAATTTCTGTAGATTTCTCAGAGAGCTGACTTTAATGTTTTTTACATTGAGTCCTTTAATTCAAAGTTATTCTAGTGTATAATTGTTGACCTGGGTTGGTATTGTTATCTACCAAGGATGAATACATTTTCTATTCCAAATCTGTGTCATAACAATTAAATTTTGGATACTGAGTCTTGAGGTATGTTAAAAGTAGCAATTTCGAGACCCGAGGCCAGAGACTACATTTTACAGACAAACTTGTTACAGCCATGTGTGCTGTAATTTTAATACAAGGATTGCTTGAATAAAGGATTTCTTGTATGAAGGCCGCATACCCTGGTACAATTCAGTTTGATAAGGCAAGATGAACTGCTCGCATCAGTAGATGATGGTCCCTGATAAGTAGATATAACCAAGCTGGATTACTATCGAGTAAATAACTCAATATTGGGTTGTTCGTTTTTTCTCGACAGAGTATTTAATTAGCAAGCCTTGTGTGTGAAAAAGTCCAATTGATTGAACGCAGTAGTTTTTGATTGGTGTCCTTTTAAATATGGAGAGCAATAAGCAGCATTTTCGTCATATTTTACTCTTTCACTGTAGCAAAGATATAAATGCTGTTCAAGCCAGAAAGAAATTAACCAATGTGTATGGAGAAGATGTGTTGACAGCACGTCAGTGCCAGAACTGGCTTACAAAATTTCGATCCGATAATTTTCGATAATTCGAAGATGCACACAATAAAGGCATGAGTTGATGCAAACCGGCGGATAACAACACGTGAGATCGGTGAGAGGTCAAGTTTATCAAATTCAACTGTTTATGATCCCTTGAAAGGCCTGGGTTCAAAATCGAAACTCATTATATGGGTTCCCCATGTTCTCACGGAGGGAAATTTGTGTCGTCACGTTGTGATTCGCTTCTCAAACGTTATGAAAAAGATTCATTTTTGAAGTGCATCATTATTGGGGACGAAAAATGGGTTGTATATAACAATCTCAAATGCAAGAGATAATAGAGCAAAACAGATGAACCGACTCAAAGCATTTCCAAAGCCGATATGCATAAAAAAGCGATGCCATCTGTCTGGTGGGATTTTCTAGGAATAGTTTTTTTGAGGTTTTACCGAATAACACAACAGTTAGTTCAAGAGTCTACTGTCATTAGCTGTTCGAACTGAATGATGCACAATCCAGATCTGGCACCTTCGGATTATTCTTTGATCCAGTCTCAAATCAAAGTTTTTAGAGCGTGAAATTATGAGCGTGAAATCATGCTACTACCAGAAAGATGTCAAAACGTATTGGACCAGAATGGCCAATATATAATTTAATAAAATATTTGCTCATTATACGAGAAAATTGTCTTTCATTTGAACAAAAAAAAAAAACCAAATTACTTTCCGAACAACCCAATATTTGAATCATTTTGGTAGGACTAAAAAGCCTGTGACATTGATAGCTTTGAATGAAGTTTAATGTGGTCTCACCACGAGTGAGAGAGACGGGTAACCACGGTGCAGATAAGAAAAATTAATAAACAAGCAAAAAGGAAATTAAGCAAACAATTTCTCACAAACATTAATTTGACAATCAAACTCGAAAAGTGGTGTTTCAAATAAAAGTCAATGGGCGGCAATTCGAATCATTTCCAATAAAACATTTATATCATAAACGTGATTTTATTTTCAACCTTTCCATTTTTTCTGAATGACATCATTCTCACTGCGATGTTCATAATGTGACTCTCAGTGCTGTACTTGTGATTTTATTCATTTAATTTATTGGTAAATTTGTACTTATGCATGCATACAAGCTCGTGTAGGATATAAAATTCCCGAAGTGGGTGCATGTGGAATGGAGAAGAACCAATCCCTGCGCGAATACCGTAAAAAAACCTTCACTACAGCATTGCGACTCTGTTACAAATGAATATCCTCCTCATTTCGCCATTTGGCACAAGAATGAATTAGACCATGTCCCTCCCTAATAGGCCGCATCACATCCATCCGTGTCTATGTGTTTGTGAACGTAGATGCAAGCCCATCATGAAAATAATGAGTAAATCGTAAAGTACAGGAAAAGATGAGTGCGATAAACATTCGATGACACTTTTATTGCCAGTCAAAATGTATTAAAAGAAGTGAAACCATCCATGCCCCTTTTATCAAAGTCGAACGCTCTACATGTATACAAAAGTAGACACATAGGTCCTTTATTGAAGAGCATATGGAAACATTATACGATGGAAAAGCTTTCAAGGATGTAGGAGTTCTGAAAGAAATAACAGTAAAATCTTTTCCTGCAAAATATGTTGCATGAAGAACAACCGACATCTTGGTTACGTTCGAAATACTCCAGGCATGGAGGTATGATGCATAAATTTAGCTGGAGCAGGATCTTCTATGCTTTATGTATTTATTTTCATCCACCCTGGTGGAAAACGCATGCTGATGAGTTAAAGTCTTAAAAAATAGTAATGTGGAGTACTCGTTTAACAAGCTGATTGCAAGTTTGTGTTTAAATAGTTTCTTCTTGCTTAGCAAAACGGAGCAATTCGGTGTTTGAAAAATCAAAGATAAGATATTTACAAGTCGAGTCCTTACTCAGCATTTCATACTTGTTTCAACCTCGATTCATACCAAACCACTAGGGCTTATCAACATTTCTTCTTGCTCCGATCTTCATCATAGACTATCTACTTGAGTTAAGTGTCATTGCGAGGTAGAAAAGGAGGAGTGAGTCCTTTGGGTATAAATTTAGCATAGATATAGTTCAACGACTCAATCCAATTCAATTTTATGGAAATGTGGAATCGTTCACGGCACAAAAGGTTAGTAAGGATATGAATTTCGTTAAGAAACATTGAATACATCCGAAATAAGATTAGACTTTGAGAACTTGATTGAATAGTAAAAGTTTAAAAACATTGTCGATCACACTGGTTGCTCCCTTTCTTACTATGCATAAATTATGCTATGCTTACTATGCATAAATTCTTGAGGAATAGAATAATTCGGGTTTAGCGTACTATTATAAAGAGTAGCAAACTCATTCACTATGGCGGAAATGTTCATGTTCAAGTAGCATCTAATATAGTTTCTTCGTTTTCCCTCCTATCCAAGCCGAGGTATTCCTAACACAGGACCTCTGACCCAGACACTTGACTGAGGTAGGCTGAAATGTGTGTAGGCAACGTATTTGTGCAAATTTTACCTAAAAAAATCAGGAATAAACATGCAAATGTAATTCCACTCTGAACAAATAAATTCAAAGTAGCATTAACAGTCAAACATAACAACGTTTAGAAAGAGAAGAATATAAAAACCAGAGAGACCAAAAAGCAATTCATTTTAACTCATGATAAAGGGAGGGGAAAATCAAGTGCATAGATGTGTAATATTATGAATTTGAATATAATACCCGCAAGTATTAATCAAGGATAGTTACGCCAAAGGAAGATCCAGTCGGCCGGAAAGGTTTTGACGACGATTTTTTGGGATGCTTATGGCGTCCTTTAGAAAAAGGAAGAACCATTACTGGACAATGCTAACCCACCAGGACATTCGTCCGGAGTTTTCACCGCCAAACTGCATAAATTGCGTTATTTGCGTTAATTGCTGCCGCATCCTCGTATTTACTCGATTTGGATCCCTGCGACTTTTTCTTCCTCCTTAACATGAAGACATGGCTCGTGGGAAAAAATTGGCTCAAACAGATAGAGGTGCTCAACAAATGGGCATTTCGAAAAATTCTATTTTTTGGAGAGGTTAAAAAAAATGGCAGGAACGTTGGGAGGAGTGTATCCATCTAAAAGAGGATTTTTTGGAAACTTATTGATCCGCCCTCGTACTACAAGTATTTATCAATATTCCTGTGCAAGTTCTAGCAAGTTGATACATTCATAGCTTTCGCGTTTTTCTGGGTCCACCAATTTCTCCACGTTGAATTTTTTTATCTTAGTGAAAGTCAGATTTGACAGATATCATTCTTTCAAAGTCTGAGCAAATACTGATATTTTTGCACTAATTTTATTGTTTTACGCTTCTTATTGCATTTTAAGTCTTACCAAAGTCTAATTTCAAAAATGAAACAAAACATCAGCTTCAATGAATAGATGTAGGGGGAGTAGTTCAAGTAGTGAAAGTTCTTAAGAATAAGTCGCTAATTATTATGTTTAGATTGCTGCCATCATTTTCAAGTAATTTTTTTTAATAAATTCAAATCTGTGGATAAATCAATATAAATTGATTTTTTTGGAAACAATAAGCCGATTAAGCCGAAAATGATAATAACGATTCGATAAGGTATTGATGTTATTTCCATGAGAAGTACTTCATCACATTTGATGAAAATTGTCCGATTTGAATTTTCCTTCCTTTTTGGGAATATCTCACTCAGAATCTGTTGATTTGAAAATTACATAAACGTACAAAGTTATATAGGCATTATAATCCGATAATGAGAGTCCCTAGCATGCATCTGACAACTCGATCGCATGATTTAAGAGGCTTTTGGGAACTGTCAAAAGCTATTGAAGCGGTTGAAAAATAATACAAAGGGTTGGATGAGAGCATCAAAAACATTTGCAGATCTTCAAAGAACGTTTTGGAGGTATGTTTTAGGTGCAAATAAGTTTTTAAAATCCAAACCGAAATGGCCGAGTTAGTTCAAAATTTGATGCTACTCAGCTTTATCTTAAGAGTAACCTCCGCTGTCTGAATTGACATAAACTTCAGTTCGAGCTAGTATTTGAGATGGTTAAAAGAAAAGGTTTCTGTCATAAATTTAATGAACAAAAAGGAATTGGGGGGGGGGGGGGGTATCAAACATGGCTGACAAAAAGGGTTTTTGAAACGTAGTAGCAATTTTCCTTTACGTAAGCCTGAACCAATATCGGCAGTCGGCTCTCACGCGTTTACACGTTTTTTGATCTCAATGGAAACCTCTTGGAGTCTGTGAATTTCAGTCATATCCTATATATAATACAGACGATTCAGGTCTCTCCATTGTACGGAAGCTATAAAAAAATTGGCTAGAACAGAAAGAAAGCAAGTTGGCGTTATAACTAGGGTCAAATGTCATTGTTTGTTTTGTTAATGCTGTTGGTACGCATGTTGCAACGATGATGATTTTTCTTTGGAAAAAAATTAAAAATTACTTGATTGACCAACTGAAGAAAAACAAAAGACTCGGCATTTTACCATTATTTTAAGCATCTCCTTCGAATATCATAGCCACTAAATAACTGAATGAGAGAAGGAGACGTAACAATGTAACTTACACAGACATTTTATAAAGAAGGCAGCGAAGAAGGAAGTTTGCCCAGTAATTATCAGAATAATGAGAGATAAATACTGTACGATAATCAATGGAGAATGTAGTAGTCTCTTAATTTAAGAATAAAAAGTTATTGCTCCACAAGAAAGTCGTATGTCCTTTTGCATGTGCTTCCCCGACTTAGATAGATCCTTTTCTCCTTCGACATCAGACTCAGACTGTAATCATTGAATTGACTGACTGTAATCAGGAATTTTACCCATCCTGAACATCACAGAAGCTATAGTATGTAGTACATTGAAAGAAAGATCAAGACAGGGAAAAAGTGGCACCAGACATGAGAGGGTGTCATACTACATCCCGCAAACTATCCTCTGCAGCTGAAAAATACAATCAGGAATTAATTTACTCATTTTCAACAACAAAGTCACGCTCTTGCAGCCAATCTCTTAGTAATAAAACTCTAGATGCAACATTAAACAATGTCCCAACAATGTTTGTTGAATCGATGCGATGTCTATAATAAGTTGACTATAATAAGTGCGTTGACAGGCAGGATACTGCTCGGGAGTCTAGGAATAACGATAGAACTTTATAGCAAGGGTAGCAAACAATCACTGCTTGTCATTAAACATTGATCAAGACGCCGTACTTAACATTCCCAATGGCAGTGCGGGTCTAATATTTTATCTCCGAGAGTTTGAAGATTAAATTGTACCCGTAAATTTATAGTCGGTTAAAGGAACACCCAGTAACCAAGACCCACCACAGGTGTACATCCTACGGCTTCCAATTACAACATCGAATCGAAAAATCAATGGCAAGGATCTCGCGGTTCTGAAACCTTACAACACATACTATTCAGATATCATAGGTTTGTCTGACATGAGGCACAACGCGACTGAGCCCCTGAAGCTTGGGCTTACGTCCAGCTACGAAAATGAATAGCAACTCAAATAAGGACTAAGATGACTTGAAGTGCCCATGGCTATATTTAAACTCTGATTTGATTTTTTTTATCTAATTCTAAATGTTCAATAATAGAAGTAAAAGGCAACTTATACATTAGACTGTGTCAAATTCATCTATGTGACAACTCTGACACCATGGTCATCCATAATCTGAATCTTAGATCTAATCTTTTAGTAGAATTGTGAAAGAAGGATTTTGCAGATAGCTCACACAAAAAAGGATTTAGCACTTAGGTGACTTTGGCGTAGCTCCGACAATATATAGTGTTATTCTATTACATGACATCTAAAAGAAAAAGGACTAGTGTATCCTCATATGAAAAAGTTGAACACAAAACAAAGGATTTAAAATTTTTATGCTCTCGTTCATTATTTACACTCCGTCGCAAATTAATGGCTTTTAAATTTACTTTGAAGCGAGAGTCCTTATCCTGCTTTCAAAATGGATTTTCTTCGTAAGACAAGCAGGGATGCAGCCTTTCCAACGAAATTTTTCGTTGAAGTCTCATGTGTACGCTGAACGGAGCATTCCCACATGAATTGAGCGAAACTTTTGACAAGACAATACCATGCAAGCGCTTTAGTACTTTTAAGTTTGTTATTAAATGGAAAGTGGCGAAGAATTTGTGAATATTTAAATCTGAATATGCGCAAACACACCATTTTACTAGCCACCCTAGCATCCGTTCACTATCTCTGCATCTCCGCGAAGTTAATATTGAAAACGTGTCACGACTGAGTATGCGAGAGTTTTCTCTACTTCGTCAAGAATTTAATTAAGGAAAATCGTCAAGCTGCCAAGCCATCCCCATGTGGTACATCTGGGAAGACATCTTCGAGTGGATGTTGGATCTGAGTGTCATCTAGCATCGCGGGATTATCTCTTCACACCACGAACTTAACCGTAGCGCCAACTTGAGAGAAATGTACATGCGAGTACATGAGCGCTACTAACGTACGCGCGAATTCCGCGAATTCGCTGGCGTATCTTATCGATTCAGCGCTCGTCGTATGACGCTCAGTTGGTGGCATCTTCAAGATAGATGAGTTCTTGAGTTGTACGACTTAGATACTTCTGTAACGGGGGTAATTCTAAGTGAAATATCTACAATTAAGAAAGTTTTGTGTTATGAGACCGCAAAGTGTAAAGTGCAAATGGATTTATCGTATATGATTCGCTGAAAGCATCGCGATCCTCATATTTTTCGTATTCCCTCAGGTTTTGGGGGAATTAATCTCAGTGCTCAGGTAGTATGTTAACGAATTGATGAATGAGTTTAAGATAGAGCATGCAGCGATATGTTGATAGGCACATGATTCGTATGCGGTCGCCAAATTTTGATTAATTTCACTCGTATGTTATTTTTTTATTAGTTTAACTTTGTATTGTGCATGTTTTGATCAAGTTTTGTTTACGGTTGATTTTAAAAATGGATTATTAATCGCGGCGCGTAATTAAGAACATTTAATTGGCATTGATAAGAATAGTAAGCTTAAAGCTAATTGTTGGAAGTGGGAATTATCTTACTTGTTTTTTTTCAAAATGGAATAAAATATTGTGACGGAATCATTTTTTCAGAACCATCTATTAAAAAATTGAATGTTACATAATTTTTTCTAGACAAACCGGATTGAATTATTAACTTGTTGATCCATTGAATTTTCACTTTTTGATTAGCTTAAATGAATTAACCTTCAGCATATAAAGTAAGTTTATTTAAGCCCCAAGACATTCGAAATGCATTGAAATTTATTTGAAAATCATACAATGATGGCGCGTCATTTGACAGTGCTAAATAAGGGCTGCAGACAGCAGGGGCACTCACACCAATTGAGTAAAATAATTCAAGCAAGTATCATCAGAGACCGGTACTGAGGTCATTAAATTACTGACATTCTTCACCCTCACTACATATATTTACCTTTACAACATATTTCATCTACATATATTATCCTTTTTATATCTAGTTTATTACTTGATGGAGCTCTTTGTATTTCAAAGGCCCTATAGGGATCTGGAATCTACTCTAATTACATGGCAGTACATAGGAAATGTTTGAAAGATGAGAAAAATCCTACCATATACATAGTTGAGGATTTTGTGAAATTATTCAGGAAGCCTTCGAGCTTGAACTATGGAATTCACAGATTTTTCAAAAACATAGTTTTTGTCCAAATTCGGAAAATCTTAGTGAATGGTATGTGCTGATTTATGTGTTTATTCGTTAGTTGCAGATATTATTGTTATTTTATTTTAATCAAAGGTAATTAATTGAATTTGCCAAGGAACTTACCACAACTACGCTGAAGGAAACCGGTCCTTTGTCAGCTGATGAACTATTTGAAATCGAAAGTAAGATCGAATCAGATAATATTAGCGAGTAGTCTAACGTACATATGTAGTGATACGGACGTGGAAGACCATGAAATATTCGGTATGAGAATAAGTTTCCGAGACAGATTTCCTTACAGATACTATTTTTGTGTCTGCTGTGGTAGTGCTCTTGGAATTGGAAGTCGTATTAGTGGGCTCACAAGCACTGTAGTCGACATTCATTCAAAGCGTGAACACTATTTTTTTTTCTCCTGATGAAAATGTCGACTTTCATAGCGAAAAACTTGCATTTGGGGGAAGTCTTAGTTCATTATTTCATTCTCAAGAAAAGTGCTGCGGAAACTTGTTGTATAATTTCCGATGTTCACGGTGATCATGCTCCATCTGAGACGACTTGCAGAGAGTGGTTTTGGCGTTTTAAAAATGGTGACTGTGGTTTGACGTGACTGAAAAGATCTTGAAGTGGTACCAGAAAAGTTTGAAGATGCACAACTGCGAGAATTGTTGAATGAAAATTCATGTCGAAGGCTAGAAGAATTGTCGCATAAGTTAAATGTTGACTGATCTACCGTCGGAAAGCGCTTGCTTGCCATGGGAGTGATCCAAAAAGCAGGGACTTGGGTGCCGCATCAGCTGAGAGAGAATGAGAGAGAAATTGAACGGTGTTTGATGACGTGCGAGATGATCCTTCAACGACAAAAAAGAAAGGATTTCATGCATCGAATTTTGGCAGGGGATGAGAAATGGATTTACTACGACTACCCCGTAGCGACCAAAACATTGGGTAATGTGGGGTTAACCAGGGTGAACCATGGGCGCCAAAACGGAATATACATGCTTCCAAGGTCATGTTGTGGATTTGGCGAGACGAAAGTCGCGTCACCTGTTACGAACTTATTAACACATCTGAAATAATCACTGGGGATGTGTACACACGGCAACTTATCCATCTGAATCGAGCTCTGAAGGGATTGTCAATATGAATTGAAATATATGAAGCAGAAGATTTCCTTGGCGACGATCGTACCTCTTCATCAATTTTCATCATCAATAAAGCAATTTTTAGACTTTTCTGCCGTTCAACATGCAATCGATTTGTAGAGTATCAATGTTGCTAGAGTCTCAATATTCAGTCAAATGATGTCAGATTTTGTTCTTGGTACGGTAAGAGCTGCTTTAAATCGCTTACCACCATTTCGAGTTCTTTTTAACATATTCGTCAAAATCTGACAATTTATGACCCCTTACCAACGTCTGTATATTTGATCATTGACGAAAAACTGGTAAGTTACCGCGGAAAATGCTCCTTCCGTCAATATATTCCTGTCAACCTGAAAAATATCGGTTGAAAATTTATGCTCTTGCAGATGTTGAATCGATTCTAACGTTGAATTTGAATATTTACTGTCCCACAATAAATTAAATAATTTACACAATAAATCACAGCGAGGGCCCAAATCCTCCAGCACGATAAGAGTCCCTGTTCAGTTAGTTATAAGCCGTTTGATGTAGTAAAACACTTGGTGAGATCCCTGCTAAGATCTGGAAGGAACATTAGTATCGATAACTTTTTCATGATCGGCAAAGTAAACTGCATCAGAACTCGAGTTTACTGCTGTTAGGACACTAAGAAACTAAGAAGGGCATTCGTGGCTAAAGGTCACGAAAAATCCTCAGTTTTTGTTTAAATTCTTTTTTCTGTACCAAGGCTATGAATATGTAAAGATGATGCCTTTCTTATACCACGATGACGACGTGGATCCAGAAAACCGGCTACTATAACATTTTAGAGTTCGAAAAAGAGTGACGTTTATGTCATTGCTCAATTAATTGGCTCATAATAAAAAACGTTGGCTTCCATGAGGATTTTTCTCAATATCAAGCCATGCGGGTTAAAAACTCCTTCATCGTGTATCCAACAAAAAAAGGCATTGAGAAAAACAAAATTAACCTTAGAAAGGATTTCATCAAACGGTTGGGACTTTCAATGCTTGAAGACCTCGAAAATATCAGGAAAAGGAATGAAAATCTACATTTGCCACGAAATATATGAACACGCATGCATGAAATTCGGATTAGAAAAACGCAGCATTGAAGGAAACACAACCAAAAATATGTTTATTCAGTCTAAGGAAGAACGGCAGGAAGACCGTTAACGGTTGCATTGGCAGTAATACTCTTACATGTAAGGAACATGGAAAACTGCTCTACAAAAGTTTTATTGATTATCTTTAGATTCCTCTATTCCTGCTTGCTTTGCTTTTTATCCAGTTTAAAGTAATTTTGATTCATTTGAAGAACCCAATCCTATCGACAATTCCACATTTCGAAACAGTCTTGTTGGTGACTTTCGGGATAGAAACCATGTCGAAATTAAGACGATCCTTGCTCAATAAAGCAGCCAGAGAAATCATTACGGGTAGCTACATACAGTGCTTACACTTTCGGACGACTACTTTCAGAGGGAGATAGAAAAAGGTGTAAGAAGATTTTTATTGGAGTCATCATGCTTTACTCAGAAATGAGAGGAAATTCATCAATCCACATATTAATTCTGGACTTAAACTGGTAGATTGAAAGTTTGTTCAAAGTGTGAGCACTGTGTTTAACTACGTCATGCTAGTAGCCTACATACATCGTTCAGGCTCTTGAACACAAGATGTTATGGATAATTTTGGGACACACATCGTCCAACTTAGTCCATCATCGATATCCAGTTACCTGTTTAGAACTGAGTACTTATGATTACTTCATGTTAACACTAACAGCGAAATTTGCAACTATTACCACATAGTTATAGAAGCTGGATTGAAATGTGTTCTGAACTACTTCACTAGAACTTTCCACCATCACATCAATTATCGTCTTTTGGCTTTAGTTTCATCATGACATGTTTCTTGAACAATGTTGAAACTTTTGTTGAAACTTCACTACCGTCATAAAACTAATTCTGTTCTTGTAGTAACTTTTCAGCTAATGCATCTTCCATTTTCTTTGAAACTTGGAATTTCGAACATCATTACATATGAAAAACGCTCAAATTTTTCCAACCAGATGTGGTTAACTTTAACAGACAAATTAATGTCTAGGGACATTGTACCGAATCAGGTTGAAAAGTTCAAAACATTGACATATGGTCGAGTATATAGTTTTGATGGCGAGTAAAGGTTACCTACCGAGTGTACTGTTGAAAAACGATATGATTTTCCACAAATTGACTCTCGCGATTATATTAAATGCAAACAGCAGTCACTATTTCATATGAAACACATAAAAATTCTGTCGTCCCGATGGATTGAATACTCATGATCGACAACAAACCGATATGACTGACAGTGTCGAAGCAGTTTTTGAAGCCCTTTTTTGGATCTTCTACATCACATTCTACAGGATGTTTAAGGCAAGTCAAAACCATGATGGGATATTTGTATTTTGTTGAGGCGATTGGATAAGAATATCAACGCAATGCCTTCCCAATTGAACAAGAACAAAATTTAATTTTTTTCTACCGCACTCTCTAGCGGGTCATTTGGAATTGTCGTAATAAATTTTATCGAACACCTGGTACATGACAATCCAGACCATGTTAATTTCTCAGTGAAGAAAATAAGCTTCAACGATGAAGTAATCTGTTGACAAAGACTGTTCAACGCTGTTCGGATTTCAAAATTGAAGGACGCGGCCAATGGACTGAGAAAGTTGGGTGCGATTGTTGTAGAAACCGAAGGGCTGAGAGGAGCTGTAGTGCTAAGAAAAAGAAGAAGGAGATGAGGTTTTGACAAATCCAGAGGCTTATTTCGAGCATTCTGGCAAACCAATTTTTTGTTTTCTAAATTCAAAGTTGGCTGAAGAAACGTTGGAAAAAGATTCGTTGTAGACATAAAAGGAAATTTCATCAAGAAAGAAGCTTTCTGGCCCATGACAGATTCATTTTTCATCGTTTTTCTACATAATGTAGAGGTAATAAAGATTAAGAAACTCGTTTAAGTTAGACGCATACGAAAGCATTAATATCTGCAAACTACCTGAGGATAAAATACTAAGCACTGATGTAGGAAATATAGCCTCAAAACTAATTAGTTTCATTACTTAGATTTTAGTTAAAATGTAGATAAGATATATTTTGGGAAATTGTAAAAGAAAGTTTAGCAAAAACACTGAAGAAGGGAACAAGTAGTTCCCGAAATACGTATTTGTTGAATAATAAAAACATTTTAGTGAAATAAAGGGAAAAAAAGAAAATTTTAATTAAGACTTATATCATGCTATTGTATATTACAATTACCGCCGTTTAAGGTTTTATTAAATCGGGATAGCTGACAACTCAAAGCAGCTGTCAATGAAAAATTAAGGAAAAATATTGAAAATTCGTTATTTTCCCTCTGCCTTCAGATTCTTTATCTATGAAAGGCTGTTATTTCACATTCCTTTTTAATGGAACTTTTGGAATACTAATTAAAACCAGTATTTCTCCATGATTTTTCGATTTAAGTATTCAAGTAAAGAAATCGAGAGGCATCGTATGTAAATTTTTTGCCCTCGTAAATGCTCTCCAAGGTAGTGAAGTGCTGCGTTATCAATTCACGTAGCTATAACCATAGATATATAACAAAAGAAACGTTTTCCCATGCTCAATACCATACACAAATTGTTTCCTAATAAAATTAGACACGGAATGTTAGGTTCAAGCAAATAAATCATTTCACACTTGTGCAGCAGTTTGTGATTGACATAATTGTTGTATGACAAAAAATTTAATGGCTTATTAGCTTGAAATGATGATTGCTATCTTTTAAATTAATAAATTATATTGTTTTGATTCACTTGTTTTTAAGGCTTAATAAATTTTATTATTTGAACTTCAGACAGACAATAATCATATGTTGTGATGGTGTTACAAATAATCAAATTGGTAACGAGCATTTGTAAAAGACATAAGAGTGAAAAAAACAAATGAAGTTTACTTCGAATGCTTTTTTTCATAATAAGCAAAATGTTATCTTATTATGACTACTTCCTTAAGACTACTAGGATACTATTTAGTTCAAGCAAAGTCTGTCAGTGACCATGACCGTTGAGGGGTTATGTTGTTGCATCTAGTAAAGGACAAAAAATACACAGGAGAACAAACTACGGTATGGCTTCATCAATTCGAAGGCCAAGACGTTTCTCTTACTATCCGTGGTTTCAACCAACCTTTCTTTCCGACCGATGTCATTGACAATCTCAAAAGTGAAGGAGTAAGAAAATTCTTCGAGCAAAGGCTTTCAGAGCTCCCCACTTCAAGAAAAACAACTTCTGCCTAAACTTTTAGTGGATAGAATACTTAATAGAGAATATTCTTTGACACCAACTTATTAAAAAAAATTCCGCTGATTTTTTGCCATATGATCTGCTTTGAGGCAATGAAAACAAAATAACCCATCATTGTAAAACTGCCAGAAATCAGGTCACGCTACCAGTAACTTCAATCTTCCTTTTCAATGTGTGAGCCAGACAAGTGCCTTAAGATTCAGGACGTTCAATGCCAGGACAAACACGACAAATTTTTGTCCAGCCATCTCCGCCACCTGTAAGCTGTATCACAAACATGTGTCGTGTCGCAATAAAGCCAATGTGGTTCAGCTACAGATTTACTGGTGTAGCTTATGTGATTACTGGCATTGAGAAATCAGTATTTCTATCACATGGGCCACATTGTCATTAGTTTCAACCATCCGTTGCAATGATCATATTCAAGGAGCTCCTTTCCTTCTTTAAACAACATGTGCCATTCAAAAACACTGAGCTCATTGCAATATCCTCATACGCCTGCTCGTTCGTCGATTTCCAGAGATTGACACAAAACTTTATCGAAAATCGCTGCTCGAGATTTTCACCCATTTTCTACATTCTACACTGACAACGGCAACAACTCGTTCTGCAATAACCATGACTATACTCAACCAAAATCCATAAGCGACTGTGGCTAGCGTTTTTGACTTCCCAGTTCGACTTCCAATATTGGACGCGGAACTTCGTAAAACTGTTTTTTTGATCATCTGATTACCCAATAAATTTTGGGTGTTGAAACAATGGCAGCAGGAGGAACTTTTCTCTTTCTAACCAAAAGTCTAATAATCATTTTGTCGTTGAACTGTGGAGAGTGCATTTTGATAATTACGAAAATGACTAATTGAATGAAATTTACAACATTTGGATTTGTTTGTATTTCCAGACTTTACTAGTGAACAATAGGCTGAATAGTAATCTACGGAAAAAAACCAGTAATTATTTTCTCCGATGTGCGAATACCCAATACAGTGAACGAAATCGCTCAACCGTGGAAATACAACACATAATAAATTTATTCTGAGCTCAAATCAAGACTCAGTTGAAGTATTTTCGTGGTTATCGTGCGTTGTGGATAGCAAGTTCCCTAGAACAAAATATCTAACCTTGATGTTCGTTTTTACTACTTTTATACTCAGAGAATTGCCGTAAGTCCTGGCTACATTGCAATACCGTGGGAAATTTGTTATAGTTAGACCAACTTCCTTCTTGTGAAGTTTCAGAATATTTGAATTTATATCAGAATTTATTTCCAAGTTTTAGTGGTTGACGCGAATAAATTTTCTACGTCCAGACTGAGCTTACGAGCTTGGTGTTAATTTGCCGAAAAGTTTCCTCAGAGCTCAGAACGGTTGTGAAAAAGTGAAAATTTATTGAATGGAGCGAAGGTGGCTTTTATTATTTCTGTTTTATTTTTGTTCTGTAAACTTTCTAAAGTGTGATGCATTGAATCCATCAAATAATGGAAAATTGGATTGGTGGCAAAATACAATTCTCTATCAAATCTATCCGCGCTCGTTTATGGACAGCGATGGAGACGGCGTTGGCGATCTGAAAGGTAAGTTTTAATTTTACATTCAGTTTTAATACTATCGAGGTGGATTTAGGTTGAGATAATTCATAAAATTCCTATTTTCTCACTACAGTGCTGTGAAAATTATAGACTCAACCATATTTTTGGTTCTCCTATTAGAGCAAAGTTTAATTTCCACTAACTGCAGGGTACCTTGAAAAATATGCATATAAGGGAATATAATAGCAAAAACTAGTCATAACATTGCTTGCAAAAATAAAATATAATTAAAAAATAATGCAATAAATTGATTTATTGATACCATAATGTCAAATGTTTGGCGTTCTTATCAAATTTTCGGTGAATTTCAGTCTGACATCAACATTTCGTTGTTTGAATTTTGCCTTCGCATACAAATATGGGAAATATTTGAATATTCTCGATGGTGCTATCAATTTGCTAACGAAACAAAGATCACAACGTCCAGGATTTGGACGTCAAGCAATTTATGATGGTGAAGCACCTGTGGTCGATAATAAGTTTAAAACTTAGCGTATAACAGCAGCGAACTACTTTCGCGGATACCCAGGCGACTTCTTTCTCTCAGAATTTTCAATTCCCACCCTAAAAAATGTTCACAACCGACCTTTATTCGTATTATTTCCAACCGAACTTAACTCTTTATTCAAATCCGACCTTTATTCTTAATTTTACTAGCGATACCTATTTGATATTTTACAGCAGTACGTCTTGTCATGAATTGTTTGTTATTCAACGTCATATAACTTTCGTTCGCAACTCGCGACCCTTTTTCGTTTCAGTCATTTACATAAAGAAGGCAAACATTGATTTATTAATTGCGTCACTTTGGTTTACTGAAAATAATAATAACAAATCTATGAATACCAATGAAGACCAAATGAATACCAAAACAGGAAACCCTAAATGAATACCGAACATGTTAAAAATTAATTTTTGAAAATGGAGCTTTTCGTATTTCATTTGTGTATGGATGAACTTTCCCGAAACTACCCTCGAATGAAATCTCCCATCATGTTGTCGTTGTATTGGCCCTCATAACGTTTCTTGAAATTCATCTCATCTTGAGGGAAGTGCTCCTCTTGCTCCTCTGACAATGCTCCAAAGTTGTTTTAAAATTGATCTAAGTGAGCATAAAAGGACATTTTGCAACCCATGACTTTGAAATAAGAAATTGAAAATTAGAAGTAAGCTCTTAATAATTTCAGTTCTTTTCTCACCGAGGAAGCCGTGTATCACTGACTTTTTTTTCATTCGTGGACCGACGAAAAAACGATTTTAATTTTGAATTCTGACAGTCCAAGGATAACAGTCTTTGAATATGGGAACGCTTCAGAATCTTGACGTAAAATCTTAAAACACTTTGCGACATTAGACCTTGTTTCAAGAGTCAGGTATACTGTGCCATAAGATCAGCGTGAATACTTTGTATATCCTCCTGGAAGTTCCACAAGAAAACCAACCATTTTGAAGTCGTTCAGCACTGGCCAGGCATCTTCTTCTTCCTCCTAGCACTACTGCCCCTTGCGGACCTTTCCTTCCTACAACAAGCGCCTCCAATAGTCTCGGTCCATTCACCGAGTCTTCCAATTTGGAAATCTTATCAGCGATAGACAGTCTCTGTGAATAGAGTAACACCAGCGTTTCCTCCGTTTCCCAATTCGTCTCCGACCTTCAGTTCTACCAATGATTACATTTTTTGGGTATCCATTCTTTGATGATACGATTCATATGGCCAGGCATACTTTTCATATTTTATAGTTTGAAGCAACATTTATACGCTTTCGTAATTTTGTTTGAGCATTATAGAATGAGCCAGTGAAGAATGGCCATTGTGAAGAAGTACTGCTCTTAAGCTTTTTGTAGATATGTCAATAAAAAGACGCCATTCCACTTCATTGAAGAATAGAAAACCGTTCATAGCGCTTTCTTGGACCACTTGTTTTGTCATCGTTCACTAGCGAATTCGGGGAAGCAAATATTTCTGCCTTTATTTCAGGAAGCTTTAAATCTAACGCAAACCCGATAAATTCTGTTGAATTAACGAGATGTAATTCCTTTGACGTTAGTTGACTTTTGTGATAGGGGATGTTTGACGGTGGAGGAGGGGATGCTCAGGAGGAGAACGTTCTATGGAGCATTGGAGCGGACGTTGAGGATAGATCTGGGTAAAGAGAACTGTTTGCTTTTTGTCCAATTCGGCGCTCAGTCGGTGCCCCACATATTTTTAGCGTTGAAAATTTCATCCCGTTTTTACCACGATACCGTTATGGTTAAAACATATCGTATCATAAACAAATTGATATCGCATTAGATTTTATTTCATACAGTTTTTATAGAAATTGATGTATAAAAATTTCTGAACGAACTCTGAATGACGTCTGTCAATGTAAAAATGATGTCCCGCCAATTTAAGGAGTTGCAATGGACTTATTGCAAACATGTAAAGGGCTTGTACGAGTATGATCAGAGTTATGGATGACGTTTTAGCAATTGAAAGGTTTTAAATAAACGTATGTCATTTTTACTCACAAACGTTTTTTTCAAAAAGGATGGGAAAAAGTTGTTGAAAAAAAATGGCTGTTGCAAGTATGATATGAGAATTTTAGCGCCCATATATGGGTTGTTTTATAGAGGTCAAAAATCAGGATATTATTGAAATGGTATGAAAATTCATTGAAATTATTTGGAAATAAAGTGCAAAATAGCCTGGAGTCTATAGTTCTTCACAGTATTGTACTGCTATCTTGCTTGGAAAAATCAGTAAGGATTAGATCGGTCAGGATTGATTTATATTTAATTTTTCTGTCATAAATTTTATTAAGGAAGCAAATAGTTGATTGTTTATTGATAAAATGAAAAGGATTTATTTTGATATTTGGTAAAACGATATTGGATGTCGTGATATTTGATAAAAATGGTTCCTTTGTTTTGCAGGAATCATTTCCAGATTAAGTCATTTGAAGGAGAGTGGAATTGCAGCAACATGGCTTAGTCCAATATTCAAATCACCTATGGTAGATTTCGGATATGACATATCCGATTTTAAAGAGATTCAAAAGGAGTATGGTACAATGGCTGACTTCGAGGCTTTGATAAATGAAGCCAACAGATTGGGTGAGTAAATATATTAGTTGTAATTAAAGTACTGAAGATATTCGAGAAGCCACCTTTGTCTAGTTAGTGAGAATTCTTATGAATATAAAATAAACGAAAAGACAGATTGTAGAACCATCTGTCTTTTCGTTTATTTTCGTTGGTGTATTTAATGAAAACCGACTTAACTTCACAATTCAATCTAGCCTGAAAATATATCGTTATCACCTATGTTTAAACCTTCCGTGAAAGATAGACGCAGAGAACGCAGTTGTCTAGTTGTATCGCAAAGGCTGTTCATTTGATGTTAACATCGTTGATTTGCCGGGGAATGTGACCTTATATTGACAATGAGAAACGAGGAAACATAGCAATTAAAATCTTTGGTCCCTCCTTGTTATAGCCAAAACGTTTAAATTCAGCCGAATCAGTGCGTGAAGTGAACGCTTTGAGCAGAGAATTTATTTATCCTCATCAATAAAATCTTTAATGAAGTCCTTATAAGGAATCCAGAACGTTATTGTAGGTCGAAGTTGAGTGAATATCTGTTATACGAAAATATTGCTTTTATCTTATGATAAGTTATTCAGATTGAGAGACGTTTATAGAAGGAAAAGGGACAGATGGAAAAGGTGGCGGATGAGTAAGAGATTCATAAACAATTCATTTTGTTAATCGAAATTTTTTTTTCAAGGGACTCAAAAAACAAATTAAAAATGCAATTGCAGTCAGTATGTCAAAATTAAAATAAAAAGTCATGCTCGTGAAATTCTTCTTTCCGTATTTAATCTTCCTTTTCTTTGTTGAAACTGTTAAGCTTTTGCAGAATATGATTGCTTTGCTATAACGGCTGTTTGCTGACCAATAATCATTAAACGTCGCTTGGAACTTGTTTTTTTTTTGCTGTTACGGTGCTTCTGATTTTGGGAAAATGCAGAAATATTATCAAAGCAGAACTGTTTCAGTAACATTTGTGGATGTGGCTAGCTCGCAAAACGCAGAAAAATCATGACAAATGCACTCAAAGATATGTATTTCCAATACTTTGGTTTTGTTGTAGTAGATTTACGGAAGAAAACATTGACAAGCCATGGCTACCGAAATTGTTTTGTAAAGCGTACAGGATAAACCTGTACATTTGATCGCTTGGCGAAAGTATATACTTTTTATTTTCTGCGCCAACGTTATGGAGAGAAGATGAAAATCATGTAGATGTTACATACAGTAACAGGTAGATGATTCCCACTTTTTCCCGATGAATATCGTCGGTATTAATGCAAGAAACCAGCACGATTTTAATATCGTAAGGGCAATGATAAATCACTAATTTGTCGAGGTAAAAGGGCAAAACACACGTTAAGAATTTCGTCTTCATCTATTGATCTTTTGGTTGAAAGGCAAGCTGTATGCAAGAAAATTTGGTGTTTTGTTTTATATATATGGGAGAGTCGTGCAGTCATGATGAGACAAAAGTGTGGCCGAGTCTTATTCATTATTCTGAACTACTCGCGAACCCGCAGGACGTCTTATTGCTGTCTATTCAAATTAAACTTCGCTTAGTCAAAACTTTGTCAAAGCGCTAAATCGACAAGGACTTTTGCAAAATTACCACAGGATTGGAGCTCAAGGTTTGTCATGACATGAGCGACGAGCAAGGAAAGCAGCTACATGTAGCGAACATTGAAAAGTGATACCAGGGATTTTGAGACGAAAGCATGGTGAGGGACTTCTGTTGGACTCTTATGTGACAAACTGATCCCAAGGAGTGTAGAACTTTAGCTGAGGGGTTGGGCTGCTGTTTTCATTTCTGTTTTATACATTTTACTTCAAAAAACGCCCCCTTATTTTCTAAAATATTGACCAATTTTACAAAAATTGGCTACTGATTTTGATTCAGCCCCCCAATTCACCTAATAAATAGATTTTGGTTGTTCAGATCCTTGTGTAATTATTAATACATACAATAAAATGATATTTAGTTTTTTTCGTATTTAAAATCGAAACAAAAAAATAACACAAGTCTTTCATACACTAATCTATGCAAATACTTTTTTAAGGAATTAAAATAATTTTGGATTTCGTTCCGAATCACACTTCCAATGAATGCGAATGGTTTCGCAAATCGGTGAAACGAGAGCCAGGATACGAGGATTTCTATGTATGGCACGATGGACAAAAGGATAGTAATGGAAAAATCCATCCGCCGAATAATTGGGTTCGTATTGAACAGAAACAAATTTATTTCCACAATGGTTGAGTCCTTCCGATTCGCTTTGTTCTTGTTGTTGTTGTTGTCACGTATCCTTCAATGTGAATATGAGACCTAGATACGATTTGATTTTAAGGAACCTATAATTTTTACTGGCAGATTTCCGTTTTTGAAGGACCAGCATGGACGTGGAATGAAGAACGTGGTCAATTCTATTTGCATCAGTTTACATCCCGCCAACCCGATTTAAATTTTCGTGACCCGAAAGTATTGAAAGCGATGGATGAAGTGTTATTATTTTGGTTGGAAAAGGGCGTGACCGGGTTTCGTGTGGACGCCATTTGTCATTTGTTTGAGGTTGCCGATTTCAGGGACGAACCCGAAAGCGGCAAGAAGAATAATCAGTCATATGACTTTTTGAGGCACATCTACACAAAAGATTTGGTAAGTCGGAAGCAGAGGAATGTAATTTGTATCAAATGCGAAATACGAGTAATATATGGAATTTCCGCAGCCAGAATCATTTGAGGTTGTTTATCACTGGCGTCAGATTATGGACAAATTCACAAAAGACCACGGCGGCGACACAAGGATAATGCTAACTGAAGCCTATGCAAATATTACATCAACAATGGATTACTATGAGAGCGCGAATGGAGAAAAAGGAGCACATGTTCCATTCAATTTCTTCCTGATTACCGATTTAGATGAAAATTCCGACGCTAGAGACTTTGTTTTTGTGATACAAAAATGGCTTTCCTACATGCCAATATGGGGAACTCCGCATTGGGTTTTGGGCAATCATGATCGACCGCGGGTCGCTTCTCGATTTGGTCCGGAAAGAGTGGATGGAGTAAATATGTTGCTGTTAACACTCCCTGGAATCGCAGTTACTTATAATGTATGTTTCACGTAATTGTAACAGCTATGAGAAGAAAAGTGTTTGTTTCTTCAAGGGAGAGGAAATCGGTATGGAGGATTATAGAGACATTACATGGGAACAAACAAAGAACCCCGCTGCGAGACGTTTCGGCTTTTCTGAAGATTTCAAGGAGATATCAAGAGATCCCGTGCGCACGCCGTTCCAATGGGATGATTCGAAAAACGCTGGTATGTTTGTATGATTGTTACTTAAGATTTTAATAACAAAATCATAATTAGGATTTTCAAAGGCTGCCACCACTTGGCTTCCCGTTCATCCCAACTATGAAAACTTAAACCTAGCGAAGCAAAAGCTGGCGGAAAGGAGTACATACAAATTATACCAACGTGTAGCTCATTTACGAGAACATCCGACACTTCAAAAAGGAGCGTTTGTGCCATTGGCAATTAAAAGGGATGTTTTGGCTTTTAAGAGGTAAATAATAATATGTTGTAAGTACGGCATGCTCGGCAATGTGGCACAGTTGAAGTTAAGTGGAAGTCTTATTTATTCAACGTGGCTAATCTAAGGATCAAAGGCACTTTGCTTAGAATACTCGAATATTGCTTTATTTTCTGCACTTTCAGGGAATTAAAAGGTGAAGATACATTCGTCACAGTCATAAATTTTGGAAATAAAGAGCAAGTGGTTGATTTACGCCATCTTGGAGGATTGCCTGATACGCTCATTGTAGCTGCCGCTGGTTCAGGATCAATATACCGGGAAGGGTGAGTGAGAAATTAAATTTACATGTTTGTACTGATGTGCGTTTGCATGGAATTTATTTGTAAATGTATGTTTCATGCTATGAATTCGACTTTACAGGGACAAACCACCGACTGAAAATTTAAAATTGGGCAAATATGATGCATTGTTGCTTACAACCCGAATTTTGTCGTAATAAGTATAAAAAAAGTTCAGTACGGTGGCTATGTTTTTGTTGATGTAATAAATGTCGTAACAATAACAGCATTTGTTTATTGTATTTTTTTTTGTTTATGTTTGTGCAGCGTTTAGTATTGATAATGCATTAAAAAATCGTACACCAAAAACTGATACATTTGTTTGAACTAGCAATTATTTGTGTTATTCTGAATTGCCTAATGATTGTTAGTATTTCAAGGTTTGTGACTTATTTATTCCTAAAAATGTACGTGTCATCGTTATTTTGTACTGCTGACGTTGATTTTGATTTTTGAAACAAATAAATTTTGAATTTAGTATTGAATATCTTTTATTTATCTATTGAAATGCATTTGTTCGAAAGAATTGAAACGCTACCTTTTCAATGTAATGCATGTATGTATCATTCAAGCTTGCACGGGAGTTCTGTGTTTGTTTTTCTGTCAAAACTACGCATGAAGCCAATACGCAATCCTTTTCGTGCAGTAATGAAATTCAATGAACATTTAGAAATTCTGGATTTTATATTATGCCAGAGGTCAGTTAATATCTAATGCGATATTAACGTATAGTTATATAAGCTCCTGTTGCTCGTTTGTTAATATTTGCTAAAATGATCTTTGGCAGATGGCAGTCAGCTGATCTGATTCAATGTCAGATATCAGTTTCAGATCAAATGTCAGGTTTGAGTGTGTCATTCATATTCGTACAGGTGAATAACACATTGTCACTATTAGCCAAGTGTACTTTTGTTAAATTTCTTACTTCTAGAGTATCATTTGAAATAATATTGTAAGTATTAGGAGCATATTTCTTATTGATAAATGTTTATATATAATTTTTGCCTTCAAATGGATATTATGATATATGAAGGATATATGAAGGTGTACGAAACATCTTTGAACGCTTGGAACTAGTTGTTGCGTTGCATAGCTAAGGCAAATGATTAAGAGAAATAAGCAAAATCTTTGGCCAAGCTTGATCCACACTACAATATATTGCCAAGGTGTGTCTAATCTACGCTAACCTACAAAACTTGCCAAAGAATCGAAATCAAAACAAGCTAACAAACCAATGGAAAGAGATATATGATATATAAGTAAATTGGTCGCACGTAATTCTGAACTAAGAGCCCTGAAAATACCAGCACTCTAAAAAAACTTCAAAAAAGGAAATGTCCTTAAAAACGTTTCGCCGTGCGTTTAAGACAACATGGGTACATTAACTGTGGCGCAAGAAAGAAACCTGACATTAACTGTGTCGCATGAAAAGAACCTTACATAAGTAAGGTGAATCAAAATTAGGGGCTTTAGATCGTTAAAGAAATGAAAATGAAATTTTCCAAACGTTTTTGTTAAGACACTTCTGTGTACGAATACGGGGTGCATACTATTTGTTGCTCTTGTAATTATTTCGTGTCTTTCTATGAGTGCCAATATCTTACACGATTGCTTTACGAAATTAAAAAAAAATAATTACGAAAAATCGAATGAAGGAACTGATAATACGTAAATACGCTCACCTGAAATTGGCTGGATTAACTCGGATTAACTCTGAAACGAATGACTCTCTAACTCTAAAAAATGTTTGGATGGGAAGCAAAAAAACCCGAAATATTTTCATTCCCAGAAATGATAACATCATGACACAGATCTGGTTAAAAGTTTAATACAGGATACGAAGGGGTAATTGAAAGACAGTAAAAATGGCGCATGTCATACTTTTTGGTGAAGTTTGTGTTGAATTCTAAGAAATCACAATAAATTAAATGTTGAACCAAAAATTTTAAATCAAACTTATTGAAGATTAAATTTTTGGCAACAAAAATTTCTACATGTGATTTCGAAAAAGCGTTTCAATTTATTAATTTTTGTCTGCATTACCAAACTATTAAGGGGACATATCGGAAAATATATTTTATCCTTAAGAAAATATGGTAATATTGTAAAACATCTACTTCGAAAATGAAGTTGAAGAAATAATCTATAAACTGACTTAACTGAATTATACGCAGCGGAGTTTCACACATATTGGTAATGATAGTGACGTTTTCGGAAATGTATTTGGTTGTTACTTCAATAGATTTCAAACATAGATATCAACTTAAATTGTTCCACATATGCATGGTCGATGACGTGAATCAAACCCGGTCCAATGGAACGAAACGTCATTTTCAAATCGTTACAACATTTGATAGAAAGTCTCACTGGAAGTAATACATCACGGTCAATGGTCCTCAATCTCTCATGAAAAATTGAAAGCCGCTTATGGATAAAAATGGTAAAACATCAATATACGTTCAATTTATTTCCACTCATGCTCTCCGAAACTCTTGTGATTCCGTCGATTTATCAATCTATAAAAAGCCTGAAAAAGTGAAGCATTTTCTACGAACAAGGGAAAGAAATTATTCACGTCGATTATAGGACGTTAATATTTTGAAAAAAAAAAGAAAATGTCGATTTCGAAGAGAAAAGGTCAATGAATATATTCAATAGTTCACGAAATGACGAATATATACAATGTGAGTCTGTGAGATGGATTTCCAATATCTTATCAGAAAAAATTAAAAATCATTCAGGACTTTTTCAACGAGGCTTAACCTTAATTTGTAGAATGGACATAACTCTAGTCATATTCAATCAACCATAGATAAGAATTACAGATGATAATCTCCTGTTGGATATGTAATGAGCGGGACTTATTTTCAATTCATGATTTTTATCTCTGCTTTACCAACGACTTACTGGCATGGAAATACTTATTTTGCCAATAGGATATTGATTTGACATAAAGCCAATAACCGACACAAATAAAACTATCTCGATGCCAGGTAAAAAGATACACCGAAAATTGTTCCGCTCTATCAACAACAAGATAAATGCATTAACATCAGGTTTGAATGTCTCCATCATCTAGATAAAAGATTTCGAACCTGAATGGTTTTATACACTCAAAAGTGATACGGAAAACTAATCCATTTATCTTGATGCGTTAGACCAAATCCGATGGACATTTGACGCAACATGCAGACCTGGTTCACATGTTGCAGCAATGGTCAAAGATACGCCGATAGACAGATGCAGAAAGAATGCTTTCACGTTACTACACATTAGATTGTCATTGCTAGATATTCGCTATTTGCAACTAGACGGGCAACATTTCCAACACTTCAGTTGTTATTTTTTAACATTGGCTTTATAGGTGTAGCGACGAGTATATGTCCATATTTATCAGCCGATGCACGTATTCGTAGCAGGTTGAGTCCATTAACGTCAATTTTGTTAGCCATTATAACGCGGAGCGATGTCCTTGTTTAACAACTTGACTGTCACGATGTGTTTTTACCATAAATTAATCCATTTAGTTTGAAATTTCACAACACCATGTGTGAAATATGGTGTTTGTGATCGTCAGGATAAAACTAGAAATTATTTAAGTTTATAACAAACAAGATAAAGGATAATTGTGTTATGTTATCAGTGGCATCGTTTCATATGGGAAAATATCAGCTAAATATTTATTCTAGCGTGAATAGGAAGTTGACGGGAATAAACGAATTTGGGAGCACAAGGATAGCGAGATAATTTTATAGTATTATCTGAAACCGGCGTAATATACAGGATAGAATATTAACTTTTACGATGATTGTATGACAATGTAAATATTTCAGGCCCATGCCAAATTCAAGCAAGGTATCAACTATTCATGTAAAATGATACTGTGCTATTATCTTTCGCCGGTTTTATGATATCAAATCTGTTTCATAATTCAAAATAAATCGAGCAGAGATAATGTCATTCGTAATACTCAATTTATTATAATGATGTCCTGCAAAGGCATTGTGTATGTGGGATTTCACATTAGTTGAACAATAGATGTAGGTCACTTTGGTCGGGTTTGGTGATTGTCCTTGTATTAGCGAATGATTTAGTGCCTACGTGACAATATATAGAAAGAGGAGCATTGCTTACGGGAGTCATGAATGTACAATTGTCCTTTCTGCTAACATTTGATTTTTGAAAGATCAATTTGCTTCTGTTTTTAAATCCAAATAATTTTTCAAAATTAATGCAGTAGAAAATCTGGTTACTGCGCCATAATGTTGACAAAAGAAGGTTTTTTTTAAGGTCATGAAAAGAAATTGACAGTACTAGGCAGCATATGTGTATCAATAAAAAAGTGTAGACTTGACGTCTTGACGTCAAATGTAATTGCAATATTTTTGTAACTAACCCTTTATTATTGATCCTCACTGGCCAGAAAATATAATCAATCATTACCTTCCGCACAATGGTAAAGTCTAAGCAATAAATCAAACCGTATCTGCCAAATCACACGTCAAAAAGTTACATGAGCTGGTAAGAACGTTCAAAATAATAGTAGTATTCACGTTGTTTTCGTGTTTAAAATTATATTTGCTACTCTAAAAATCTATTCTGATTAGAAAAATAATTATGTTAAATATAATTTTATTGGTTTTAAGCAGAAAACATTATTATTTTTAAAAAATTGGACTTGGAAAGCATTGTATCGTAGAAAAAGGGGGAATTATAAATAATAAGTTGATCGAAGATGGAATTAAAGGACATTCAGAATCTTCTGCAATATTTTGCTGAAATGGTTGCAAATGCTCTCAAAATTGAATACAACTCCGAAATAAAAGATGGGAAGGGGCAATGCCGTCGTTGTTACAAGGTCGGCAAGCAAGTGGTACTCTAACTACTTGCTGGCTTCATGAGGTCAACCCAGCTAACAGACGAGCTATGTGTCACGGCTACCGTTACATCTTTTCACCAAGAATTGACAGACAATAACTCAAAACCCCGAGA
The DNA here is from genome assembly GCA_954870665.1 of Stratiomys singularior. Lineage (NCBI taxonomy): Eukaryota > Metazoa > Arthropoda > Insecta > Diptera > Stratiomyidae > Stratiomys > Stratiomys singularior. Next base: position 9,850,762 of record OX940879.1, on the reverse strand, counting down.
AAAGTTCCTACCTAAAGTTCCAACCTCTAATAATCATTAAGTTGGGAGCCCGTGAAATGGGGTGACATTTTATGGTCTGACGAATCCGAAATAGTTTTCTATAATGGCAAAGTGTCCCGTAGCTATGTAAGGCACCCGCATCATTCCAAGTTTGAGAATAAGTACACTGTAAAAACACTTATGGATGCCGATTCAAAATCGAAACCGCTATGGATCAAAATTTTTATGTGGTTATACTACAAAACGTCATGCTGCCTGAAATCAGTGAGAGAATCTATCAGCAAGATAATGATCCAATAAATACAAGCCAAAAAGTGATTTAAGGGCAATAAGATGTAGTTTTTGAAGTGCAAGCGCAATCACAACATACAAACCCACTTAAAAACAGGGGCTGATGTTAGGGACATCGTTAGTGTTGTAAAACTTAAGAAGAACTGTGACCTTTTGCGTAAGGAACCAGAATATTGGAGTGCCATTTCTACAGACTAATGTCAATCAGTTGTCAAATCGATGAACAGTCGATGTAAGGGCGCCATAAAAAAAATAAAGGCCTTGCTTTGAAGTATTAAATATAATTTAATTTTTTTTTTCAATTGAATGTAATAATATTTTCTCGAGTAATACTGGCATACAGTCAGTGAAATAAGCGCAATTCACATATAAATTCGTATTCATGTTAAGATTTTATATTTATGCTATACTAACATGATTTTGAGAAAAACTAAATTTGATTTGTCATTTTTGGAGGTATTTTCGCTCGATGTTTCATCCTTCTGAAGTCTTGTACGCAGACTTTTTTGAGTGACTGTATGTGTTCAATACATTTGCATGAAGCCTTTCGTTGAAGCTTTTCGAGCTTAAAAAAGTTGCGTATGTTTCTTTTGCCGGTGGCAGTTCCTCGAGATGTTTGCAATTCCACTAAATCATCTCTTAATAATACAATAACCACAGCGCGACTATAACCAGCGTCAACATATTGAACAAATTCCCGTTCTAACGGTATTCAACCGGAATAAAGAGAAGTTTATTTGGCTTGGTAAATTCTTTCTTATTTTAGTTCGAAACAAAAAAACACCTCGCAAAGCTTATGCATGGAAATGTATTACAAATATAAATGTAATTGTGCTTTTTCTATCTTTGTCTGAAACCAACCGCCCGAGAGTGTTAGTGCTGTATGGTATTACGCTATGGTATCCAAAACAAGCAGAAATCTCCCGGGTGGCTTCGGGTAGACGGAGATTTAAAAAGTATAACCATATTTATGGTTGCATTGCGTTTAAATTTAAAAGCTTCGGGAGGAGTATTAGAAAAGTAGAAAAAAAAAACATTCTATGGATTTTGGTTGGATTCCCTTAGATCAGGAGTTGGTTTGATTTGTCATCGCTGATTCGTGCTTATGCTTTGATAATCCTTTGATGGACATGCCTTGGATGAAGAAGAATAAGTGTGTTGTGCATTTCGAAAGTTGTAAATCTTTGTACAAACTTGGACTTGCAAGCTGCATTATCCTTTATGTTTTGGTTTCCCATTCCAAAATGATATGTTTTTGTTTTAATTTGGCAGACATATATTTCGGGAGTAAGTTTGCTTCCTTCTTCAGTGTCAGTTAATTTCTTTTCTTCTCTCTCACTCCTAAAATATATATCTATTAAAATTAAAACAAAAACATAGGATTTTGGAATAGAAAATCAAAAAAATAATGGATTATTTGGAAGTGCTTAGCGGCGGAAAAAACACACAGTATAGGATTTGATATTGTCAGATTCTAATCATGTATTAACCATAATAATTTCTTAAAATTTGCAGGGACTTGGCGGAGCGTGATAGGATTAACCTCTTACCAAACGATTCTGTTCTTTTGCGAGGAGTTATTGTAAACAAAAGGTAAGGATTACCTTGTTGGATCAAATAAAATATTTCTACGGCTTTTTCTTTGTTCTAGGGAAGAAAATATTCGATTAGTACGCAATGTAGTTTCTGCGTTAAATGTTGGCGTGTTTCTTCTAGTCGTATATAAGTTCTACAGAGGCAGTTTCAAGTCAAACTTTTCATACAAGTCTCTCTAGCCTTCTAATGTGTGTGAATATTTAAGGAATTAATTATCGAAAAATAAAATTAAGAAGAATTTTACAGTGATAGAGTTATGTCTAGAATTATGTTATATAGAATCTTTGAATTGTGTAATCTGTATTTGTATAAAAAATGTCGGCGGTTTTCCAGCCCTGACAACGCAGCGTCAGCTCTTAACCGCATGAAGAGCAATGACATCTTTTGCATAGCAAAAAAGTGGTAATAATCCGTGAAGCTACTAAAGAGTGAGAAGACCAAGCTTTAAAAAAAATATGGTTTGTGACAGCCGAAAATAAGCGACGCAAGGATCCTTAGTACTAATAATTGCTATATTTGGTTATGTGTGGATTTGTGATTTGCTTCTTGACGCTTTTGGATTGAAGATCCTCTTTCAAAGTACTACACAAGTGTTTCTGTTGGAATACATGTACTATATACAAATTAAATGCAGCTATTCAGTTATCAAAACCGCATGCATTCGAGCCACAAAACTCTAACATGAATCTAAACATACAATTCAGGAGCATTTGCAATGAAAAGTCGTTGTAGATGAAGGAATTCGATTCATTTCAGACACCGTAAATATTTTGCGAGCATACAAAATGTCAATCAAACCATTAAATTTCGAAATTCCATTTATCGAAATAAATCAAATCCAAATCATCTTACGAGGACAATAAAATTTAATACGATCAACCAAAACAAATCCATTTGAACGGTCACTATATGTGCGGGCACATATGCATGTTTCAACAATTTAGTGTTCAAACCCATGTGCTCGGTTTTCTTGAGAAAAGCTTTGAAACCTAGAAATTTTTATATTCATCATAAATCGAATGCAACCGAGTCCGGCGAGTTTAACTCAAACAAACCAAAGTTTCTATCACAAATCCAAAGACTTTTCCTTAAAATTTATGTCTTTTGGACATATGTTAAAGGATCTGTAGCAAAATGTTTGGAAGCAGTCTTGATGCCAGACGACGATAAGACAAGGTAAGGTAGAGTCCATAAAAAGAAAACTTTTAATGGAAAAGCAAGTTAGAAATTGTTCCCGGGAGATCCATTTACATCATTTTTAGCTTAGTATCGTAAGCATTAAATTCGTATGGGACTTGAACTTGAATTGGACTGAACGATGAGAGTATAGTTCGTTTTAAGGATACGGAGTTGGGTTTGAGTTTTTGTTTGCTTAGGTTACGGATTACGTGGGAAAAAAGTATTTTTGGACGTAGTTATCCGTTTTTCGACCGCAGCAAGACTTGAAGTTTATCATTCCGAAAATCTATGACCGATGAACGTATCCCGAAATTCCCAGTTGAGCTGTTCGGATTTCTGTGTGCAAATTTAAGGACAAAAGTAAGCGTTCCGAAGATGCGCTGTAAGTTTTCACAAAATTCTTGCAAAGTAAAGGTACGATTCGGGCAAATATTTACACATACGATGAACTTATGAATCATGATTCAAAATGAAAATTACTTTTCAGGCTTTGCCAAGCTTTTCAAGATCGTAATACTTCAAATCTTTTGTAGAGATTCCTACTCGTTTCTGATTCAGATATAATTTTTCTATCTAGTTCAAAAATAGGTTCCAATACAAAGGGTTACGATATGTAGTGGAGGAGTTTGTAATACTGATAGTTCGCTACATTTTGAAACATTTCATCTAAAGAAAACAGCAAAAGTTATGAAGGTTTGTTATGAGCTTGATATAATATTTCCTGTTAAGCTCATACATACCAATATCAAGCAAATGAAATTCTAGGAAAATTACTCAAAATATATCAAAGGCCGCTTTCCGCATCGTCAAAATAAGAGAAGGAAATATATGGAATTTTTGCGTACTAAACAGGCATTAGTTTTTTTTCGATAAAGGATATACGTATTTTATTTCGGCTCAGAGGTGATTCGATATCCATTTTTGTTTGCGCGCGAATTATAATTGATAAAACAAAAGATTTCTGCGAAAGCTCATTGAATGCGTGCATAAGCCAAGTCTGTTCAGTTCGAATTACTTCGAAACTTCCGCTTTTTTATGATCAGGATTTGCGCCCATTTTGCTCGGTAGTCATTTAGATTTTGGTCTTTATTAAGATTTCTACTCTGTCTTTGGGTTATAGTCTTAAAGTATTAGGAAAATCCAGGTTTCTTTTTTTTTGGTTGAATCAATGGCGACAATATTGAAATTTCGGACAGAAAAAGCTAGATGTTAAACTATCACACTGATGTTTCTGAGTAGGAAGATGATAGGTGTGTCGGACTCCAGGGGGCACAAATTTCCTGGCGCACAAACAACCCACCTTCCCTGTCAACTGGAGGACACTGCTTGGAACCGTTTCACTCATTACTTCCGTTTAGCTCTTCCTATTCTAAACCATGTGGCACTTGCGGGCTACAGGAAACATCCAGGACTAGGGAGGGATAGTAAAAAAGGAATTCTTGAGAAGAGATCTCTAATTTGAACTTATCCAGCCAATCATTTTAGTTACTTTTTCAATAATTAGGTTTACTCGAGCATGATCCCCTACCTTGTTGCCTTTGTTAGCCGATTTCGATTAGGCTATCCGAAAGTAACTTCTACATAAAAACACGTAAAGTAAAACACGCGTCATCTGTTTCTCTTACGCAGAATATACCATTTGGAGAATGTGACTTATCAATCTTATGTAGGTTGGACTGAAAACAACTAAGACCACTGAGTAGCTGGGCTAGGTAAAGGCCAATCTCACTATGCTCTCGCATAAGCATTGGTCTCAAATCATTGTTGAGCCGTGTCAGCTACCTTCCTTTGTGTTCACGTTCTCAAGACTGTTGCCACATTTCGAAAGTTCTTCCTAATTGATCCCTAGCGGCTGCTTCTTTGTTACTGTCGTGTCTTTGGTGGTATATTCTTTTATGTTCTCTCGCAAGTAGGGCATTGCGTATCATTCCTGCGATTACCAACACTGTTAACTCAGAGATTTCCTAGTACGCTGATGTACTCCGCAGCGCTTATTTTCGCTACAGCTGCTTGCTGGTTGTTTCGCTCCATATAAAAGCCCAGATAGTATGACACTCATCAAGGAGCACCTTTTTGTTGAACTTGTTCGGACAACAATGGCCATTATTTGCTTGGTTGGCGAGACTCCTGCGGCGGCTTTATTTGCCGTTGTCCACATTTGTTCCAAAAAACTCTGCTTAGAGTCTATTAGCAACCCCAGCAACTTAACCCACTGCACTAATGTATCACCGACACTGATTGTTCTTACTTTCAGAATACTCTTCTTAGCCAGGATGACCACTTCAGTAGCACTAGGCTAAATTTATTTCGCTAAATAATTTCTCTAGCACTAGGCTAAATGCATGATTGGTCGTCTAGCTCCCTACCCAATGTATAAGTGTATTCTGTCTCCATTGTGCTTGATCGAATAAGCGCCCAGCGATCAGTGCTGAAATATCATTCGCATCAGTCGCAAATCCCCTGCCAGTTCGAGTATGAGCAGCCCGTCGCAGGAAATTTACCCCAAGTCTGCCTCGGCACGGATCTGGTAGGAATAGCATTCTCCGTTGACCTTGCGCCATGTCCTAGATCAGACTAGGATCAGATCTTTCAGGTAATTTTAAATTATCCGCACAAGATATTCTGTTAATTGGAATGAGTTTTCCAAGGCATTCAGGAAATCCATCCATCTAGCGAAGTTGAACGATTTCGCTACTAGGAGGCTTTCTTGCCGGCTCGACCCATTGAGTACCTCCACCTTTTGGATCGCAGTCACCACGTCTGCAACTGCATCTGTAGTGGAGCATTACTATCCATCAAGATCCTGATCAGACACATCAAGATCCCCAGTGGGATGGAGAACGCCAGTGAGTCTTTCCTTTGTAAGTTTCATGAACACTTTCTAGGACGTGCTTAGCATACATTACGGTATGCTGACGGTGAATCGAAATTTGCTGATCAGCCCGAGTTTTACCAACTCGTGGTCTTATGCCTTGTTGTGAATGGGTTGGTAGCATCCCCTGATTACAACGAAATAACAGAAAAACTACTAAATAGTTTGATACATAGTGAACAGCTTTGGTACTTAGACTGACTCTGGAATAGCGAAATAATTAAAGAAGCACCAAAAAGAGCTTCAAAAATTCGATAGAAAAGTATTAATTGCTAGCAGTTTTGGAAGTCCTTATAAAAACTCAGTCACTATCCCAGAAAGTGGTTTCTTAGAAGCTTGATTTTGAAAATGTCTTCTCAGGCTTTTTATATTTCATTCCTTTAAGTCCTGAAGCAGCGTTGAAATCTTACATATCGTAGGAGAGCGTTTGAAACTTGCTATCAATCTTGTTTCCGGCGGCACTTTCAAAATGTTAAATGGGAACATTTTTAAGATTTTTGATGCGTATACAACCCGAAACAAATCTGTTGGCATATGAATAATATGAAAAATACCAAGTTAGCAACTGTCAACTCGAATGTGGGAGCGCATTTTTTTGTAATTCAGGCTATATCATTTCAATATCGAAAAACCAGACTTTAGAATCATTCTTTGCCTCTCCTAATAAGGTGTGTCTAAGTTTCCCTAGATAAAAACAAACAATCTAGCGACTTCCTGCATAAAAGTAAGCATTCTCATCACTACCACGTATGTGATTAAGACTCGTTACGTTACAAAGTTCTCCAACCCTGAAAATTGGTCTGGAAGCTAAAGAACTAGAATTCAAAGGATTATATGCTACCATTTTCAAGAAAGATGATTATGCACATGATAATGGTAATAAAATTTTTCCTTTGCGGTAATTGTTGAACGTGAAAACCTGAACTACATCATCGTATTTGCTCCTCATTCCTGCTTTGATGAAAAAGTCATCATGAAAGCCTCCATAGCATGGTTTCCATTCAACGTGCAATTGACTTAATGTAAGGCCAGTGGTCTGAACATTTCATGCATTCGGGAATGTGTGAATTAGCGCACTATAGAACATGTGTCCTAATTCCCAACTATGGTCAAATCGATACACAGGATAGCGTGTTCATAATTGCTAAACGTGGCAGACCAAGAAAAGTCCACAAAGTCGTCCTACTCCCCCAATATGTTTGCAGGATCTACAAAATACAAAACGGTCAAATTATGCGGAGCATAATGTCCTTTGGCTATTTGCGTTCAGTCATGCATATTAAAATGCCGGAAGAAAATTTAGACAAGTTCAAAAACCGTAAGCGTTGAATAGGGAAACTTGAACTAGGTATTAAAATTGTATGGAAAATGCTTGTGTGGGAAAGTTATGTGCATGACGTGACATTGGGTCATTCATCCTTTTCCAAATAGCGCATACATTCATCCGGCAGAATGCATTTACCCGAACATTTAATATATCTTCCATAATTTTCCAACGCGATTAGTCATTCTGATTTCACAGTGATTTTTATTTGCTATGCCCAACTTTAACTTTGCGGGATTCAAGAAGGATATGTAGAGAATTAACTGACTGCATCAGATATGCTAATGACGTTGAAATACAACCGCAGGAACATGAATAGGAGCTAAAGCACTTCCTCGAGGTAACAATCTTTATTTGAATATCGCAGTAGCACTTAACGTGTTATCCAAGAAATACTCCCAGTGGAATTACATAGGTAGGTATTTGGATTTTCATTTTGTATTTAAATGTATGTAAATGGAACGAAAGGAGCAGAATCAAATCGAAGCATTCTCTTGCCACCCAGAGTATTGTACAAGTATGCGGTTTCGGATGGTTCTGTTAAACCAGAAATGAATTCGAACTAGGACTCATAAGTCGAGCGCAGACATTGTAGACTGCGATATTCGATTACCGTTCAGCAGTTTTCCAATCATATCGAGAATATTCTGATTTTAGCAAATAAAGACGATTCGTTTTTCATCTCCTAATATCATTAAATCTCAAACGAAAGCAAATTTCAATATCAAATATTATCCTGATAAGCTTGTATATACTTATCTACGAATCACCTTTCCATCGGACATTACATGAATGTACGGATGTTTCCCAGAAACCATTTTCTCTGTAGGACTTATTGGAAATTGTTCTTACTTTAGTTGGGTTTAAAGAACAATTTCGTATTCTGTATATATAAATGAAGGTATCAGACTTTCTGTGCAGAATCGTCTGTTTCTATTCTAATGCTAAACTACAACGTTCATGTGAACAATAAAAACATTTGCTTAGAGCTATAAATGTAAAAAATGTGTAGCACATGCACTGCTAACCAATCCACTGTATTATATTACACATGAGTGCTTGTGGTTACGCGACACACTACCGTTGAGAGAATAGATCCTCTGTTGTTTTGATACCTTTCAATTCGTCTGTATGTTTCTTGTCTTCGTCCTTTTCCCAAAGTACTTTTTGTAACCATTGAAGAAGTTAATGCGTCGTTGTTGTTTTTCATTGGTTACACAAAAGAATAATAAATATAAATGCGAATTCTAGGAATTAAAGATGAAAGTTCATTTTGAGGTTCACAATAATTCGTAAAAATATCACAATTAAACTTCACTACGTAAACAAAACAAACTTTACATAGTTTTTAAATATTGGCCGACCAGAAAAGTAAAGCAAATTGTCTCATGTGATGTCCTCATCGTTTTAATATTTGTTATAAAATTTTATAAATATCTTATAAATTAATCAATTAAATTTTTTTTGATATTTGAAAGATTTCATACTTTTTCTAACAATATTTTGAAAAACAACAGCTCAGAAGGCGCTACTTTAGCACTGGAAGAAGGGATATTGGAATGCGCCATTTCATATACAAAATAAGTGATGAAATCGATCTAAGGCTTAGTCAATAATAGCGAGAAAGGTTCCAAACCAAAATTAAAAACATAAGACAGGGCCCCACCTTCTACAAAGACATAAAATCACTTTCTGGGCATTTCTCAAGAAAGGCACTTCCAATACTGGAAAATGCTATTGAAGAAGACAAAAGTGCAAACGCATGTGCTAAATATTTTGCAAACGAGCACAACCAATCGGATGCAGGACAACACCAACTCAATACTAATGAACACCCTGTTGTTAACTCTTATATAGAGGTCAGAAATACGCATCACAACGAATTCAAGTTCGATAGTTTTTTCACAGCAGATGGAGAAGCCAAAAACGCCCCGATCGAATATAATGCCTTTGTGAACAGACAATATATTAAGGATATTGTTAGGAATCTAAAACGCAAGTCCTCATTTGGTATCAATGGGATTTCAAACAAAGTTCTGAGGAAACTGCCTGATAGTTACATAAAAGCGCTGACGATACTAATAAACAACTGTCTTAATAAATGCTACTTTCCAAAAATCTGGAACGAAGCAATTGTCGTCCCGATGCCGAAAACAACCAGCATGGCCTCAAATACATCTATGTACAGACCGATCTCCCTGCTACCATGTGATAGCAAAATCTTAGAATATGTCCTGAAAGACAAAATCTTGTCGGACATCGATGAGCTAAGTGTTGCCAAATCAAACCAATACGGATTTGTTAAGCAACGATCAACGAGTCATGCTCTGATAAGACTGGCGGAAGATGTGAACGAAGGTTTTCGAAAAAACTTAGTGACACTAGCCTGTACAATAGACTTGAAAAAAGCCTTTGACACAGTGTGGATCGAAGGACTTATACACAAAATGAAACTACTAAGATTTCTGCTTAACATGTGTAAAATTATTGCAAGTTATCTGCAAGATCGTAGTCTAAGGGTAAAATTCAACAACACCCGATCGGAAAATAATCGTATTAGGGCCGGGTACCACTAGGTTCGTTCTTTGGACCCAATCTATTTAATATCTTCATGTCAGATTTTCCTCAAGACCCCTCAAGCAATGTCAAGGTGATCCTTTTTGCTGACGATACACTTATCTACACAACAGGCATGGGCACAAAAACTCTAATTAATAGAATGAATGCTTTCATATCGACGGTATCTAATTATCTAGCAAAATGGAAACTAACAACTAACACTAGTAAATGTAATGCTATATTATTCAGACAGCTCCAACGGCATGTAAAACCCAAAGAATATAGGGAAAACAACCGAATAAAAATCTGCCTTAACAAAACACCCATACAAATAGTGAGCCACGTAAAGTACCTTGGGGTCACGCTTTCCTCCCTACGGAACCCAAAAATACACGTTGAAAACATAATCAGAAAATGTAACGCGGTATTAGGTACCCTAAAAAATATATATAAAATCAGTACGATTGCATATAATCTAAAGTATGCAATATATAGACAAATGATTCGACCAATAATAATGTATGGTTTTGAAGAGTGGTACAACCTTTCATCATGTCAAATAAAAAAAATTAAAATTCTAGGACGGAAATGCCTATACAAATGTCTTACAGTCCATGAAGCCTATAGAAAATTAAGGAAAGGAAACAATGAAATATATGTTTGTCCTTTCTTCTTCGTAATGACGGATTGAGTTTAGCACGAAGAAGGCTAGTTGATTTTAAACAAGATTATTCAAATAGGCAGAGGCAGAGAAACACGAATACTTTTCTAAGGACAGTCTTAAGGGAGTTCAGGTTACTTCCGCAGTATTTCAGAAGAAGGCAGGAACGACTTCAAAAACCACTCAATTAGTTCGCCCACCAAAGTCGCAAGGATTTTCTTTAAAGCAGAAAACTATCGAGCTATAAAAATCAGAAGTCGAAAAATAAAAGGAATTAAAATAAGATGCAGAGGATTTTGAAATTTTCATCTTTCTTTCAATAGTTTCGCGTCTTTCTCCGAAGAAGAGGTGGAAGAGAAAGATGTTGAACTAGAAGAAATCGAAGAAGAAATAATAGAAGAAGCCATGAGGACAGACTGGAAAGAAGAAGAGTAATTCCCCATCCTCCCGGCCACGAAACAATCTATGGCTATCCAAGAACTGGGATTATCCAAAAATCACAACCCAAACCTACCCGGCAATTAATCTAAACTCTGTAACTAAAGTTCGTTTTGACGTATTCAGGTAGATCCAGATAAGATCTAAATCCAGATGGAAAGTGTTCGAAAGATTCAGATGGTTTTCGATAAGGATACTGCCGGGTTGGACTGTGAGGAGCTATGAACTTACCCAAATGATGACCTTATTCCCAAAGAGAACGCAGTCGAGACGCGAAATTACCGCGTAAAAAATTCGATGGACAAAGGCGTCAATCTTTTTTTTGGACAGCTTCCATTACCTCCGAAGATTTGGGTATGAGAAGAGAGATTGCAAAAAAATGTCAAAACTGCTAAAGTTAAAGCACAAGCCACTTCGCGTTTAAATCTTTTGGCAAATACTGTACTCACCAAACAGTCAACCATATTTTGTAGGTCTTGGTCTTACGGAAACACCTAGGAATCTGCATCGGAGTCGCTATAGTGAAAATGTCCGCGTTAAAGGGATGCTGAATTCCTTAAGCTTCGGCGTTGTGGTAACCAAAAGGTCAAACAATAATTTTTTTGCATACAAAAAGTTAAACAATAACCAAAGAGTACTAGAGGGAAAGTCTCAGGCCCAAAAGAAATGCGGGGTCTGGCGCAAAAGACCTGAGTTGTAATCAACGAAAACCATCCGTCGAAAGAATGCTCCAGAACAGGCCATGCAGTTATTTCAGATTTTTTGGTAAAAAAGTGAACTAGGCTCCTAGGGCACATCCGGCTCTTTGCTGTGTCAATACAACACTCTGCAGGTTGTGGCTTCTACTTAAACTCCACTGGTAATTGCAAGAAAAATGGTTTAAATCAGTAGATGACATAGTGGCCGCAAAAACAGTTTGACTAAACTCGTTAACGAACTCTTCCAACAATGGCGGCAATGCTGGAAAAATTGTGTGGAGTTGATGGAAAGTTTTTTAAGGAGTTTCACCGCTTAACGTATGCCAGTAACCAAGTTAGCCAGAGTTGCCAGTTAGTAACCGAAGGTTAGTTCTAGTTCTTGTCTAACAAACCATATACAATTAGACTGATGGATCCTTTCTAACAACAGATCGTTTTGATTGATCTATGGCAAAATTCTTTTGGCGTTCAGGAGAAGATTTTGATGGATCAGATACGATGCATTGTCGTGGTTATTATAGGTAAAGCACCCTAAAACTTTGTGGTAATGATGCCGAAAATGAAAAAAGTGGAAACAAAACAAATGAAATCCCAATTTCGAAAATATCACTGCCCTATCATCTTTTAGAAAGAAACATGCGTAAATCTTTCCACGTCCTTTAAGAGCAGAAAAAGCAGACGACTGAAACGAAAAATAAAACGACAGATAAATAAATTTATCTGGGACGAGTATAGATATGAACCACTATCGGGAGTCTACACTTCCAATGACCGAAAGGTCACACCTTCATTTTATTTCATGACCCCTAAAAACAATTTCTCACAACTATTACATACAATTCATTAGACCCGTGGTCCAATTACATTTCCTCGCTCCTTCTTCGGTTACACAAGTTGAAAGTGGCCTTTCGTCCGTAACGAGGGCAAAGGTACTTAATACAATAAAATCTTTGGTTCAGATTACATGAAGCTAACATATTCGGATCGTATGGTGTCTGAAAGCCTTTTAGTCTGATGAGAAAACGTGAATGAATACCAAAGAGCTTGCAGGTATATCCCATATCTGTTTCCCACTAACAAGTCTATCTAACAATAGCCATGAAATCTTTTCTATATGGTCGAAGAGAATTTTCCAGGGTTCATAGATGTTAGGTCAGTGAAAGGTATCAAATAAAATTAATGTGGGCTTGTTGGGTAACACAACCGACTCCATAAATCATGACTGGAAGATGAGAATGGTAATGGTAATTATAATGCCAAGACTTTAATGCAGAGTTTTAAGAGTTTACTTATTACGGATGTCAAGACTAGGTTTGTTGGAGGTGTCCGAATGCAAAAAGAATGTTCAATCGGACTGGATTGATTCTCGAATTTCCTATCGAAGGATACATAATTCAATTCATCGGCACGTTCATGCGTGGGAAATGTAACCTTTCCTTTTTCCGGTTAGTGACGACAAACGTACAAGGCAAGTTGGCGTCTGCAGACACTTCTGACCTCAGATTGCGGCTGGAGTTTTGCAGCTTTTTCATTACAATTTGCAAAATACATGCATTTCGGCTATGGTTGGTTTATTTATAGTATTTTGTTGGTTGCTATTACGATAATCCTTGATTTTCCAGGTTCAGCTGGGTCTTGGCTGTATGTGGTCATCATTTCTACACCACAGCCATAGTCTGCATTTGTACCTGGGAAGTTTTGGTTAAGGATTTGCGTATTTAAGCTTGAAATCACACCTTTTCGATTTATTTCCAAACCTCCTCAACGTACCCGAAACCTTTCATTGGGCCCAACATTCAACCGAATTACGACATCAAAACAAATGATAAGCACGTACAATTCCCTATTCAATTTACCCACAAACCCAAAAGATCAAATGACGAAATAAAGGGATTAATTGGATGGGAGCCTTAACTCGAAAATCTTTTCACTAAACTTTTGTCCCCCTGTCATCCGACCGATTACCATCTCAAACGGAATCGAAATCGACAGCAAGGATAATGATGATGGCTACCATCATCGCCTTTATGGCCGAGACAATGAGCTGTGAAAGATAAAACATTTTCATAAAGCCAAATCGCTTTACTTTCGCTTAGCAAGGATCAACAATAAAAAAGCCAGAATACTACATCAACAATGAAAGCATTGAGCTGGTCAAAAGACATGGGACATTGGAAGATACCATTTTCCGGTTAAAGTGCTGAGAATGCACATGCGGAACTTTTCGTCACTATTGCGGACTGTGGCAGCAACTTTTTGTCCACAAACTCGATAGTGATTAAGATGTCAACAACGGAAATGTTCTTATTAAACCATAACCGCCAAACAGCTTTAAATCACGACCCAGGACGATATAGTGAACAACATCCTGATCGTTATGTGGGCGCACAAGTATGGTGAAGACAGGATGTTTCACCGGTGCTATCGTAAAAGCCAATTCGAATAGGTTGTGCTCAATCTAGCTAGGGATGCGTTTACACTTATTATGAAACATTATTTGTAATGTTTCCGCAATAAAAGATGCGATGTGAAAGTTTCGTTAGTCCGTACGGAAACCTAAATATTACATATAAGATATCTACACCCTTTCACACATTAGTGTGTAGGTGAAGATGTTCTAACGCAACGAGTATATCCCAACCTTGGAGACTGATATGTGTTCCAGCTTCGAGACTAACCACAATTTCGGGAAAATGAATTCGTGTTGATTTCCATTAGGGATACTTTGTTAAGGAATGAGCTATACGAAACACATTTAATGGTTGCGGGCAATGGTGTTTATGACTTTCGGGTCATAAGTGAATTGCTCGTGGACGATGGCGCAGATGATTCTATCTTACAATTTTCCGAGATCAATTTTCGATGGAAAAGTACAATTTCCTTCGATGACCATGTTACGAGCTGGCGAATATTACTCTGTATTATACTTTGTAAGAAATTCCATGCAATATAAATTACAATTTGCGCAAAACGGCACTAGCTATAAAAACTTCTTGAGGAAAAGTTAGGAAGCGTCCTTAATTGGCTCAACGGCAAATGCAGTGATTGCAATAGGTTTACTAGAACTTTGTATTACAAAGTGAAAGGTAAGCAATTTTCTTCAACTCACTGAAAAGAGTGAATAATCTCGCTAAAGCGAATCGTAAAGTTAATTGAGTTTCCTCCACCATCCACTTAGATTTTCGTCAAGTTTCGTCCGTCTGTAGACGCAGTAAAATTCGCTTTATAGCCTGTCAAGCCAGCTTTTCCGGATTTGATTATACAATGTTACTGTACTTCCATCTTATCTGCATTTAAATACTCAAAGAATGAATACTGTACGTGAGTTCCAGGTTAGAGGCTTTGGAGCCTGGACTGAAGTTGATGATATCTAGTTTTCCGCATTTTTGCTACTTTGAAATAAATTATCGTTGGTTTAAGATAAGTGGAAAGGAAAGACCAAATGTGAACATTTGTTCTGAATTTTTGTATCGAGAGAATTTGGAGAACAGCACAAACCAGTATTCCAAGATTCGGATGCAAGGAGGAGAATATGTTAGGATATATTGTAGAATTTATGTTTAGATTAAGATATAGCAATCACTGTCAAAGATTGCATAATTTTTTTATTTTGTTACAGGAGTTTTTCGAAGATAATATGAGTAATCAGAAATGAGTAGTCAGAAATCCATAGGAAATCTTCAAGTGAGATAAAAAATGAATAAACAAACATTTTTAAATTTTTTTCCCCCGAAAATGTTCGTTTTTTGGTGCAGATTAACAAAAAAAATATATGAATTGCGTTTGATGCTCTGTAAAAAAGTTATGAACGATTATATGTGAGGAAGTGCGTTTATGAGTCATAAAACTATATGAAATCCTCAGGTAAAATATTTCCCATAATTTTTTTCATAAATCCGCCGTGAAAACGAAGATTTAAAAAAAAATCCATCGAAATCGGATGTTTTTTAGATTTTCTACAGCCAAAAAACGAGGGGACCGCGATAGTATAAAATTACACAAAGTAGTTTTCATATAGAACTGTGCCGTGTGACATTTTGAATATTGGTCTGCACAATTCATGAAATTTACAAGCTTCACTGGTTAATTTATGCATTTTGACATCCTGTCTCATCAACATTTTGAACCCAGACTTCTTGGATCATGAGTATGTTCTTGTAAAAAAAAAATAAAAAAAATATTGACGTGAAGTTTCTGGCCTAAGACAATATCAACTCAATTTTTTGCCCCCATGGGAGTAGTGTGGGCGTATAAGTCTGTACATGCGTACATCTACCCTCATGAGCAACAGTTAAACTGGAAAGTAACTTAGTTTGTTTGTTGAACTCCTCCTGAAGTTGGAGGAGTTGAATTCCTCCTTCAAATTTTGAATGTTTATTATTATTTTTCATGGGACTGTGTCATCACACAAACATAGAGAAACCCAAACGCCAAAGACATAACAACAAACTGGTAAGGCTAAAGTAGTTATCCGAATCAGGAAAAGTAAGAGCCATGCTGCAAATGTCATTGATAAAAGTGAATACTGTCTGCGCAAGAGACTTAAACTTGGCAAAGCTGCAGATTCAACGGGTCGATTGAACCCAAAATTCAATAATGAACAGGAGAAAGAGTCCGTATTTCATTGCAAAAAAGTGGATGTACGATATTTCAGTCTCACCATAATTGATTAAAGTCCTTATGCTGTAATATGAATTGCGTCCACCATGAATTTGCTTTCACTTATAAGACTGATAACCCTTTTAATCAGGATTTAAAACTCTCAGGGCGCAGGGCGTGAGTGGCTTGAATGATTTTCAAAATCTCTTCCTGAACCAGTCATATGACAATCTGCAGCATCAGTCTCGAGCGATCAGGTCTCGTGAAGTTAAAGCTTACCGATTCTACAAAAACTCAAAGGTTTTGTATCAAAAATACGAGTTTGAGCCAAGCTGATCTGGTAACAATATAATATAATTCTAGGATATTGCGAAAGAAATGCCGATTGATCGGCACCCTGATTATTGCTATCAGCCTGAGTATATTTTCATGATGACACTTTACTTGGCTGTAATGAAGTATCAGATAAAGTGATCCTTTTGGTTCACCGTTTAGAACCTTTTGGAACCTTTCAGAACCTCGGAATGTTAACCTTTCGGTTTTCTTTACGTTTGAAAAGTTCATTGTAAACTTTCAGAAAGTTCATTTTAAACGTTCGTTGATTACAAAGGTTGCTGACTCGGTGATTTCTTGATAACAAAGAAACGGCAAGGATAATAACGTTTCCTTGAATTTGTTTCATAGTTTTCCACACTATACAGAAGCAAATGCGACCGGTTATATTGAAGTGAATCAAGTCTTCTTGATAACAAACCCAATTGTAAGTGTGTTTTCGAAGCAAAATAAGTTGAAGTTCGTTTTGGTGTTGCCGCAGGCCAAAATTAACTCTGGGTGGCTTGGGTCCGCCGGGCCTTGCTTTGTGGGTCTCGAGGACGCGTTTCGGCTGCATACAGCCATCTTCAGCTGAAGATGCTGTATGCAGCCGAAACGCGTCCTCGAGACCCACAAAGCAAGGCCCGGCGGACCCAAGCCACCCAGAGTCAAAATAAGTTGAATTGAAAAAAATGTCTGGAAGAAATTTTTTAAATCCGTACAAAAAATGGAAAAGAGAATCTTTATTGAAAATAAAAGCCGATGAACCGTAGGTGAAAAATTCGTTGTGGAGGCTTGTGTAAATGTAAAATGTCTAGGATTTGGGATCAACATTGAAGATCGAAACCAACTGAAATTCGCCTTAAATATCAGTACCCAAAAACAACGAAATCCATTCAATCACAATTTCGGCACCATGCTTTTGTAGTGGTCCCAAGAAAGAGTTAGGAACTCAAAAATAATCTGTTCCATGTTACAATCGAAGTGTGAAAAGTTCGGAAGACTTTCAGGCGATACTTTTGAATTCAACATCGGCTGACTGGATCGCACAAGTGGAGAATGTGCTTCAGTAGATAAGGACGTTGTTGAAGATTGGATAGCAAAGGTTTGAACGAATTCGCAGAAGATTTTGCTCCGGAAAATATTTTTAAACAATGACAAGGAAGTGTATTAGCCTGGATAATACGTAGCTGATAGTATTCACATTACAGAAATAGAAATTTCTAATAACAGTCAAGATCAGCTGCTGGAGTTAGCCTGGACAGCTATTATACAAATTTGCTAAACGGAGACAATCTATTTTGTGTAGATGGTAAAATTGTTAATCATGCACGTGACGAAAGTGTACTCTGAGAAGCTGCTACGCCAAATTCTTTTATAAATGAGTCCCTAAGGGAAAAGCTTACTGTGAACGCTTCATCGATGAGTAACGTGTCTAATAATCCTTGCAGTGAAATGAGACGCTGTACAAATGAAATAATTGATAAAATTAACATTTGTATCGGATGTAAAAGGTTTAGATTATCTGGATCTTGGATATCTTTCGTAGGATCTTTTAATGGAGAACATGAAAAGACCCTGAAATTGAGGTTTTAATAAAATCAAACCCATTTTTTGACACATAAACTGAATAAAGGTGTTGTTAGGCTGACTATAATATAAATCAAAAGACAACAATTAGCTGATATGTTCTGTATCTCACCTCTCACCTCTTTCTCGGCTGAAAGAAAACATACGTGGATCCCAAGGTTTCATAAAAAAATTACAAATGATTACAGACAGTCCACAAAAGCAATACACAGAAAAAAAGAAACGCACAGAAGAAGCAACAACAAAAATGAGCAAAGAGAAGGTTCCAGCTTTGTTTTTGACGGTTCATGCTGAAGATACAAGCTTCAACAAGAAAGAAAAAAAGAGATCCTTTTAAAAATCCTTATAAAAACAAGCGGGAAATCCCTGCCTCGAAAGTGAAAAAAACTATTGCCTTCTTCGTCTAGAAAGATATGAAGAGCCATCAACCAAAGGAAGGATCAATTGTAGAGTTTGTGAAGAATAGTGACACAAATAATGCCATTGAAGGATATGCTTTCATACGCGACAATTGCATTGACGATTAGTAAAAACAGCTTCCAAAGTTGAACATTTTATGAAATATTCTTTTGCTTTGATATAATAAGTTTACAAAGTACGTACTGTAGATACGATACGATATGATATGATAATAGTATCTTCTTGATTTCAAAGGAATAATAAGATTTGTGAAGAGAAAGATGAATCTCGTATTTCATTTGTTTTCCGTTTATATTTCCAATATATTTTTCATTTTCGGTAATGAATTAGACAGGTCTTTGTGATGTCTTTGAAATTAATAAATCTGTATATCCTTTTAGATTCAGATAAATATGATCAAAATAATTCTACATTATTGAATAAGGCTGAGTTGTCAGTAAAAACAAGTTATATTCCGAACCAAAGACAACTATTTTTCGTAGTTCTTTGTATTCTGCGCTCAGGCATGCGTTTAATTACACCATGTGCGTTTACTATCTCCATAAGGATGCGCTCCGCTTCCAGTATAAAATCATTTTTTTTCATTTTTCAATTTTTCAATTTCAATTTTTTTAATTTTCTCCTGTCATTTATAGATAAATAAATGCGATTTCTGAAATATACGCACTGACTGATATCGTTTGACAGATATATTGAATTTGGCATTAGATGTTTTAATCATCAGTACTGATATATAAGGACACCAATACTAAACTTAATAAATCTGGGAAAAATCAACTGTGACTTTTCTTGAAATTCTAACTAAGCCACAATGATTCCTACTCCATTCCTACTTCTACTCCAATATAGTTGCAAATTCTGCAGATAATAGAATAAGAAAATTCTTTACCACAAGAACCCTTTTTCGAATCTTTAACCTTCGAATTTTTAATACCTTGCACCACATATTAAATGTCATCATCAAAACTTTCGTGAGGGTCCATAAAAACAAAAGACGAAACCCGACCCTTGTCAAGCAAACGTAAACCTGAAGTGTGTCAAAAACCTAATAGCTTGTCAAATATGTCCCTCATATATAGGTCTTCGTTTGTATTTGGATAAAATGAATAGTATCGATAAAACGTAGGCGTCGCGTTGGTAAAAGCTAATACTAAAAGGCTACGATGCATCTACCTCAAGCTAAATCTAAGGCTACTTCTTAGAAAAATATGAGCCTATCCTTACCCTGTTCGTTTCCATTTGGTGAGAATGGATGCTTACCTGAAATTAAAGGAGAAATGATGTCAGTAAATTATATAGATTTAATTTTAAGACAATACAAATTTCCAATTAAATCGTTAAAAAATTTATTCAAGATGCTCTTCTTCGTTGGAAGAAAGAATTAGTTTAATTATCACTTCGTTACTAATTTTTAACAACAATGTCAAACCAGTGAAAATTACTAGATTCTAATCCAGTGAGTTTTTAAACATGATTACAAAGATAAATATACGGGTCATGCAAATTCTACACGCATGTGTTTAGTATAGTTTCATTCAGTTATATAGTGTGACAGGATATATGAAACTATAGTCTACAAAAAATTTAAATTCATAATGTATGAATGTAGTTGATGGACATCTTTATTTGCAATGATAAAATCACATGCAAAAATTTTAGTATGAGAATCATGTTTTGTATACTACCGAATTCGATGAAATCCTTCATCAATTCTCTCTCCTTTGAGGCAACATAAATTCAATGAAACTACGACTCTGTTTCAAAGGCCCAAAAGCAACGTCCTTGATGTATAGTTGGCATATTTTTAATTCAAACACATTCCACTTCACATTCATTTCACTTGACTACCCCAATTGTATCAAGCAAATGAGATTGCATTTCCTTTGTGATAGTCTTCAGCAACAAACGATAACATCGTGCAAATGAGTGAATTTTTGCAGGATATTCCCAATACCATAACATTTCTGTTGAATTGAATGCCAAGCATATCCCTAAAATTGCTGCGCAACATTTTAATTTATTCACAACATTCATATTATCATTTGGAACTCCCCACTGTAATTAGCCAGTAGGTCGAAGCATAACTTTATATCCTAGTAATTAAATTATATGGTGAACAACGAAGGACGTGAAAGCAAATGAAAGGCATTACCTTGGCAGAGCCAATTCTTTTGAAATATTTGGTTCATTAATTTGGAGAGGATGTATTTATTTGATTTCAAATAATATTTTAGTTTGTTTCAAGGGGGGAGGGGCGTAAGGTTTCAATTTTTTTATTATTATCATATCGTATTATTTATATATGCAAGTGGTACCCGATAAGATGTTAGAATAGATTTATTTAGTTATATTTGAATTCGTCAGTAAGATATGCCAAGAGTTTTGTGTCGGAATTTAAAGTAAATCCCAAGTAATCTTATCGCCAACAATGTAAAAAAGCTTGCTTAAAAAAATGCTCGGTATCGCCACATTCAAGGAATGGTACGAAGAGTACGCCAACCGTGGGAAATGTAAAGCAAAACAAGTTGATTCAATAGGAAATATGGAAGTAGATCCCGCATTCACATATTCAAACGCTTTTTAAAATATTTTGGCTAAGCCATATGCTGAAGATTTCGCGATAAAGAAGAGGGAGTGCATAGGACATGTGCAAAAACGAATAGGTATTCCTATACGGGAACTAGGTCAAAGTGGCAGTGACGAGATAGTAATTAGCAAGGGAAGATCCTTCGGAACATTTTAACTCCCTGCAAAAGTGATCGACACATTTACATTATGTTATGGACTAGGCGTGCAAGTCAACCGAAATTGCGCAAAAAAAAAACGAAAATGTGATTTTGGTGACAAACTTTCATCACTTTTGCGAAAGAGACGAGGAAGCAAGCATAGTTCATGTCCAAGTGGTAAGGACTCTTGGTGTAAATGACAAAAACCGGCAGCTGCACACACTCTGTATTCTTTCAAACACATCACAGCAGTGTCTTCCTGCAGACTTTACTGAGATCATATAGTGCATCTACGAAGATGAGCGCAAGGACACACTTTTGCATAGATGTTTTGGAGTGTTCTCGCAGTATTATATCGAGAGTGTCAATTGACTTTTTTGGAAAATCTCTCCGAAATCAATTAGTAGCACTAAAATCTTTGTTGAAATTGCAGCATATGTAGCAGCTTCGATTTTTAAACACGGATCTTTTGCTGTGTTCCTTTTGAATGAAATCCACATCGCTACAGGCCTAAGTGCTCAGCATAGGGCGAGTGCATTTGACTAACTACGAATAACCAGAGCGGACCAAAAGCTGCACTTTAAAGTAAAAAGGGTAGAATCCAACGGCAAAGATGTGCACCGGACATCCTGAGGGATCCGTACAGGGCTGATATTGCTGAATCAGAATAAGTATAAAAAATTATATCCTTCTATCGATGCATACTTTTCGATCATCGAGTAGTAAAATTTTAGATCGGTTTCTCGTTCGTCACCATTATATTTCACTTCCCGACCGAACCCACATTCTTTCCGCCTCGAGTTGCCAGATCTACCCTTGATATCATATTAGGTGATGATTATATTGGCCCTTCAGATATTAGTGTATTACAAGCGCTTTCATTTCCTCATTTACCAGTTCTTTTCACATTAGACTCAAATGAAGTGTATCACTATAAACCCAATCAAGCCTTCCTCTTCACAAAAGCTGACTGGAGAAAATTTAGAAGACATATTAACAACAATGTATCGATTTCGCAAAATACGTCAAATTCTTTGAACACAGCGCAAGCGGTCGATGAAAAAATCAACGAATTTAAGAGCACTATTTGGAGGAGTATAGAATGCAGTGTACCCAAATCTAATGCCAAATATACAAGCTTCGAATTAGATCAGGAAGTTCTGAAGCTTATCCGGACTCGAAATAACGTAAGAAGACAGTGGCAAAGATCTAGTGATCTGGTCTTAAAGTTAGGTGCGAACACACTCACTAGAGCAATCTGGAACAAAATCTCAAACCTACGGAATCAGTAATGGGTTCAAATGCTCCAGAGCTTAGATTATAACTCAAGGGGACTTTGGCGCTGAAATAAAATATTCAAAAGAACATTTCACAACCTCCCCTACCCACTTAAAGACGCAAGTGGCCAGCAGACTTACTCATGTGAAGAAAAAGCAGAAATTCTCGCTGATAAATTTCATAATTACCACAAAATCTCAATCAAAATGCGCAATGATATCATAGAACCGATGATAGATAACTCTCTACTCTAGTCTAACACATCTGACTTGCCCCCTGGCACCTACATCAAGACTAGCAAAATAGTTAGGCTACTAAATAACCTTTAGAATCGTACAGCTCCTGTGACCGATGGAATTCCTAATTCTGTGATGAAAAATCTGCCAAAGAAAGGGATTATGCTCACTTGCCTCTTATTTAATGCGTGCCTCAAATTTTTTTATTTTCCACTCGCCTGGAAAGAAGCTGTTGTAGTACCACTTCTAACGCCTGGGAAGGATCCACATGAGCCAGGTAGCTACAGGCCAATAAGCCTATTGCCAGCCTTCGGTAAACTCTTCAAAAAGTTAATTCTCAAAAGACTCACAGACTTCGTGGAAAATGCCGACATACTTCCTAACTTTCAGTTTGGTTTCAGACACGGCTATTAAACGGAGCACCAGCTGTATCACGTCTCAAAGGACATGAAGACAGCTCTAATAGGCAAACAATCAGTTGGAATGGTCACCTTTGATATAGAGAAAGCATTTGATAGAGTCTGGCACGAAGGTTTACTTTATAAGCTCCAAGAATACAAAACTCCAACATACATACCTAATTTGATAGCTTCCTACCTCAAAGATAGATCATTTAAGGTAAAGGTCCTAGATAGCACCTCTACTGTGAGAAGCATCCCTGCTGGTGTTCCCCAAGGCTCATGTCTGAGCCCTACTCTTTTCAATATCTAAACCTCCGACCTCCCTACAAGCGAGCACTGTCAAACAGCTGCCTTTGCGGACGATACCTGTTTTTATACTTCAGGAACTCACCCAAGTACCATATCAGCTAACTTAGAGAAAATGCTTGATAAAGTATATCAGTTCATCTACAGGTGGAAAATAAGCATTTTAAGCATATTTTCAAAACTAATGCAATATTCTTCACTAAAAAACGTAAACGTTCATTGCTGCCTAATCGATCGATTAACATTTTAGGACAAACCATACCATGGTCCGAAAATCTGCAGTACCTTGGGCTAATGTTGGACAAGAAACTCATGTTCGAAGACCACATTGAACGAATAAGCATTAAAGCATTTAATTCTGTACTTCAACTGTATCCAGTACTTAACAGAAGGTCCCAATTGAACATAAAGAATAAGATAATAATTTTAAAGATGGTCATTCAGCCTATAATATTATACGGAGCACCTACTTGGAACCAATGCGCAACTTATTTGAGGTTAAAGGTTTGAGGTTAAAGTACTGCGTCTTGATTGATATTTTTACTGTTGTTTTGTATAAAAAAGTGTAAGAAATGAGTAGTAAACTGTACAGTGGCCGTAAAGGCAGTAAAGCAAGTAGTTCATCGCAGAAGCGCAGCAAGATTAGCATCAGGCGTCCGCCTAACCACCATTTGTTTGAGAACGATTCGGAGTACGTGAGCGCGTCATCAAAGAAATTAAAATTGAGCGATTTGAATAATGAAAGAGATGTAAATAGTCATTTTGGCAACAGACTTATTAACTTTTTTACTGTTTTTACCGCTCCGTCTGACGCAGTTTCATGTAAACAGTGTCATGATGAAGTGCGATTTTCGGAGGGAAGCAGACGCGGACTTGGCTCAAAAATTATTGTTAGCTGCTCGAATGGCGGTGATGTCTCAATCAATAGCTGCCCAGTAATAAACGATCGAGCTTATGAGATCAACAACTCGCTTTGTGTGCTTTAATTGGGGCTTTAGCTGTCTCAAAAGTATGCAATAATATCCTAACAATATAACCAAGTCTGAAAAAAAATTCAACAGGAAGGAAGGTAAACATTCCTTTCAGTGCTTTTGATGAAGTAATCGCAACCATATTTGAAATTTCAACATTGAAAAGTTTCGGATCAAATTTCTAGGGAACATCTTTAATTTTAAATTATGTTCAATTAAAACCGTTTTCCATTTAAATTATGTCCACCCATATTCCATAAATAATGTGGAGTAATTACAGCGGAAGTATGAAAAAGTATAACGCATAGCATGACTAAAATTCAGTCCTTACATTTAGGTCAAGCTCCTAATATTGGTATTTAGTGGATGACAGCAGGAATGTAAGTCAACTTTAAAAAAAAAACCAGAATATATTGGTTACAAACAGTAAGAGTCTTTCTTGAGTCCTTTTTTCTGGATCAGTATGTGTCGAGACCTGATACATACAAGTTGCGTATCGTATTCTGCCCATTTGAGTATTTGATTTATTTTTAGAATATCCAAGGCGGTGTGTCTGTAAACATAATTGGAAATAGACAGGATACAAAGACGAAGGTGTGGTAACATGCGCAAATATTCTGTGCTTGTTTTAGTTACAGTAGCACAGCATAAGCGCGCACTATTTTGTTAGTTTAGTTGTAGATATACATTTAGTTATGTTCCTTCTATGTAGTTCAAACCCTTCGAGTTTTCTACAGCTTTTGCATATAAAAGAAGGAGGTGGGGCCACATATTCAGACAATTGAGCTAGTGTGGCAACTGTTGAAATAATGCATGGTTCCATGCTAAACAAAAGGAATTATGAGGTGAGCTATATTGGAACATTGGAAAGATAAAGAAACCAATATTTAGATGACTATTAAGATCACTCATTTTACCACTGTTGACAGTGGAAAAGCGTGAAATATGATGAATCACGTGAATCGAGAGGGACGCATTATCTTAATTTCGAAATTCGACCATCACGAAATTGGACTCTGAGGCTCCAGAATAAACCTGGATTGTAATAGATTCTTACTTTATATCTTTACATTACAGATAGTTCGTATAAACGTTACAGAGGCGTTTGTTTATGACTCGTGATTATATTTCCCATCTATTATACAGTCCTTTAAATCAACTGAGATAAGGTCGATGGGGAAGGATAGTTGATGGGGAAAGAAAAAAAGGTTTATGAACTTAAAGTTCACTTGTTCGTATTTAAAATTTCAATTAATTTCCATATAGATTTTAATTTATTGTATTTTAATTGTTGATTAAGTTAAATTTAGAGTTAAAGGTCTTCAGTTGTTTCTAGCTTTCAACTTTTCATCGTTTCAACTTTCTACCATTGCTTCATTGAAAGAACAACGAAATCCAGTACCATTTGAAATGACTTGAAATACCACCGAGGAAACACCGTGCACAGAATTTTTATATTTTTCTCTTCTTTCATCCCTTTCGTTTAATCAAGGAAATTTTACGGCTTTTCCTAGCTATCTTCACTTCGTATTCGAGAAATTCTTTCAAAAATGAATAGAAGGAAAATACGAAATTACCAATGCTATATACGACTTCCATACTTCCATTAATCAATCGTAGGTTGGAATTACGAAATCTTCATATCACGTCTTGAAAACTCAAAACTTTGCCTAAATCAAAACCAGCAGAATGAAGTGAGCGAAATTGTTATTAATTAACTTGAAGACAAAGAGAAATGGTATAAATGTATACATACGATGAATATAAACAATGTTTCTATCATGTATCATTCAAATATAATTCAAAGTCTCGGCAACTAGTTAGGCTTAAGTCTTTTTTTCAGATAAAAGCAGTTTTCACTACATTGTCGTTTTCAGAACAACGATCGGGATACATTTTCTAATTTCCCAGAGCTTACTCACCCATGAATATTAATAACAACCATTCATTGAGGTGTATTTTGGTATCAAATTGGTTTGAAAAAGGATTGCAAACTCAATTAAGTGGTTATGCTCGGTAGGCATGTCAGCTTTCCTACATGTGCTACGAAAAATCGCTTGATGTGAAACTAATTAATTAACGTGTGAAAATTGTAATTTAACTCAACTTAACTAATTTAACTTAACTTTAATTGTAATGCAACTCTATAAATGGAGAACTCTATCAACTCTAGAAACTATATAATGCACGCGTAGATCCCCCATCAAAGTTGAATCCTTGCCCGATATAATTAATTTGTTTTATATTTCTCGTTTGAAAGTGTCAATCTCTGTTGCCAAATAAATCACATTTTCCACATTAATCTTATTTCTAATTATTACATTTGACCTTTAAGCCTTTTGAATTAACAAAATCCCCACCACAGAATCTATTCGTTTCACAGAACGTGATGATGTATGAAACATTTTGAATTTAATTGGATCACTGTCTCATTTTGGTCTGCTTTGGAAAATTCTCTGTTTCACACCGAACGTTGTAGCAATTTACAAGCGTCCACTCAATTTAATTTCAAATTAAATTTCTTCAGCAAATCTTCTTGCAGTCAAATCACTTTTATATGCTACAAAATTTCGGTATGAAATTGCGGCATCCATTGCATACTTATAAGTCAGCTTCAGCGATGATTCAAAAATGAAAATTTCAACGACTTGAAAGCAAAAGGACGAAATCAAGTTATAAAGCGAAGCTTCAAATATTACGTTGAATAGAATCTGATGAAAGAGTGAGCTGAAAATTTATATTTAAACAGGATTAGGTCGACTATCACGATTCATACTTATGGGATCAACTTAGGGATTGCGGACTTGGTGATTTTCATGCATCAAATGCACTCTTGGATTTCAAACTATATTGACGCAGCGATGCGAATTGTTGGTAATGAAAGCTCCCACATTTATAATGGAAATTTGATGCAAAGCTCTAAATTCAGTTGAAATGGAAAACCTTCTTTGTTCTCCATGCCAACTAATGCCCTCTAGTTTCTAGTGAAAATTAGATGTGTAAATGGTGAAGTTCATTTGGGATTTTCATTTGAGAATTTCAACTAATTGACATCCTTCTTAGCTACAAGGGACAAAAGATAAAGAATGAAAAAGAGGAGGAAACTCCATCGCGTTTTTTTTTAGGAGAAAACGGAATAAAATGGAATCGACAGTATGGTCAATAAAGGCAAGTATTCTTTGAAAATATGGGAAAGCAAAAGCTACACATGCAAATACTGTGAATAAATTTAAAATAGGGAGTTGCTCCGTATCGAATTACCTATGGGAAAACCATGAGACCTAAAATGAATAGTAAAATTGACAACGGAAGTGAAAGAAAATGAATTTGCATTAGCAATACAATAAGTTTATTTTTTTAAATATAATATTTTTTTAATATTATTTCGGAGACATTAACTCTTTGAACTAGATAGACATCATAATCAGATTTGAATGGCATAAGCCAAAATATACACATAAGTTGAAATTATGAAGATTGGTTCTTTTTGCAACCTGAGTTAAAGAGTTAATAGAGTAGAATTTATAGAGTAATACCAACAGGTTCATGGAAATCATGGATCAGGACTACCATGTGACAATAATGCTTATGTTATAGTATTACCTGCCACTAATATTACGTATTAACATTTTCACTACAAATTAAAAACCTTGCAAAAACAATGCACAATGAAAAGAATCTTCGAGGCACCATTTCGTCTTTTGTCTATCATATTTCATTCTGTTGTATTTTCTCGGGAAAATTTAACTTTGCTGAAGATTGTAAAAGGGTAAATATGATTCATGTGTTCGTAGTACGTTTTCATGTAATAATAATTTATCAAAGAAAATCACTTTTTTTTTGAAGATCCCATGAAGATCGATACGCTTTTGCATGCGTTTAAGCTTGATGTCAAAACATTTTTTCGCTCCATTTGCGAAACCTGCAAGACATGCTTTGTCGGGTTTGGCTCGTCAAAGAAAGTCTATTCAGTCGACACAGCTGGTTGCTGGAAATTTTATAAATTGCATCAATTTACGCAATGCAGAAAAATGAATGCAGACCAACCAAAATTCGTTGAACGCTGCAGAAAAAATCCCAAAAGCTACAGAGTCTTTCCAAAAACAAAAAACCCTCAAAACACTAAGAAAACCTTAACACAGATCACTGCTGCAGACAAATAGCCTTCGCAAGGAACAACAAGGACCCTGACATTCCACAAACAAGTTAAAACGATCAAACACAAAATCCTCTCATCCCAACCCCCCCACCCCCCAATAATTTTCACTCCTAGACTCCATAGCATGCAATGAGAGTTACAACTGATGATGTAACACATGATAGCACAAATGATCCAGGCCCTCTTTGCATCACATGTCGCCCCGCATAATGAAATGAAAATGAATGAATCAGCGGAGTCACATCTCCATACTCATGTTGAATGCTAATTCCTTGCTGCAGTAAATCAATTTATTGAGAACATTTATTCTTAGCAAGAAAATTGACATAATCCTCATTCAGGAAAGAAATAATTCTCATTTTTTATTCAAGGCTAGGATGCGGCTTAATTGCCTTAACTATAATCAATAGAGAAACGATAGATTAACAGGTAGCGGAGAAGAACGAACATCCTTGTGAGAAAAAATCATCTTAAACATACATACACCAGAACTACACAAAACAGAAGCATAGGTCATAAATGTGCAGACAAATCTGAGTTTGTGGTTATTTTGGTGTACAATCAACATTGCCCGCACAACACATTAAGCCCTCCCCACTTTATTTGAAAAAGTTGGGTCGTTTTTGGTCATTGGCAACTTTAATGCCAATTGTGGGCATTAGTGCATTAAGTTAAGAGAATCATTACAAGCACGAACACTAGCCTGAACTCAATTTGGCCAGATACGCGGAAATAACCTTGACTTGAATTTCCTTTAGAATTTCAAGCAGACTTAAGAATAGATTTCCCGAACAAGCTCTCGGCACACTTTCCAATAGAGGATCATCAACCAGGACAATTCTTAAAAGAGGACGTCGATACAGATGAATCTACAAGAAGTAGGAGGAAAACTGATCGCCATGCTTTTCACGACTATCTGTCTAATGAAAGATTCACCAGAGAAGTAAAGACAGCCAACATCGTTGATAAAATTAGTAACAAAGCATATCAAGCAAGCAAAAGAGCACAACACAGTCACAATTCTGACAAAAGAATACAATCCCCATGAACACCCTCGAGATATGAAGATCATTATAAGGGGTAGGAATCAATATTGGAGAAGAGCCAGGAGCACGAGTTTTCCTAGGTTATGAACAAAAGCCAACCGGTTGACAAATGAGATGAAAGAACAATGGGAGAGCCTTCTGCAGTACTTCGAGCCATGCGGGCCTTCTGGAAAATGTCAAAATACCGGCGCATATAGAAAAAGATGGTTATGCCTTTCGTATACTATCGAAACAGTATAAAGTTTATAAAAAGTATAACTCTGGAGCTATTATTTTGCGAAAACACTTTTTGAGCAGACTGTCTTGAAAAAAGGACAAAATAATTAAAAAAGTAAGGGTGCTCCTGAAAAAAGTGCTCCAGGCGTAAGAGATGATACGGCCAATTGATACAAAGGGAAGGAAAGACTTGCTATTAAGACTTAACAGAAGGAAAGCATCAAGACAGCACACTGTGACTAACAAATGCTTATGTCGCTCGCAGACAACGTTTTACACATCTTGACGGACACAATTATCTTAGTCTGCAAAGGTTTCCTACCGCGTGGAAATTGGCAATTATAAACGTGAAACCTAAACCCAAAAGAATCATGCCCGCCATTAGAACTGGAGACCCATAAATTTTAAGTTTCTCTCGTTGTTCTCTAGAAGCTTAAAAGTCAATACTGATAAGATTGAACGAAATGATAACCACAAATCACAAAATTTCAGACAAGCAATATGGGGCTCAGAGCTGCAAATTCGGCTCTGAATAGTTAAGGTGATTCCAGTAAATAAGAAATTGCATGAAACGCAGGAAGCGAACTAATCTAGTTATGACCGACATAGGCAAAACCTTTAACAAAACCTACACCTGCAAAATGTATGAATTCTCTGTTCATCTGCCATACATCGAGCTAATACACACATTTCCAAGTGGTCAATCTTTTAGTGTTAGGACAGATCATCTCTTGAGCCTGTGACCTATTGAGGCTGGAATTCCACAAGGATCACCTATATTACCAGTACTATTCAATCTTTCCCGCGCAGACATTCCAATATTGGCAAACACTGTCCAAGAAATAGATTAAGGACAAAGCACTGAAACTAGTCGTTTAGATAGACGAGATTCCGAAGAGAACTATACAAATCCTCAAAATCCTAGATGACTTAAATCGAAATAGATATCCAAACCTCAGATCATTGAACGACAGAACGGACTAGAGTATTTTGTGAGGTTTTGGTTAGTATGCAACACTCATAGGCAGGAATCAAGGGTTCTTAATCGCTCTAACTCTACGTAACCCATATTTCCCGAATTAAAACTTTCGGTGCTACTCAGTTCGTCTGAATAATTTTGATGCATAAACGAGTAGAAACACAAAAACCAATCTCTTTTGGTTTGTATTATGCAAGAGCTTCACATGAATTTAATTTGCTTCAGGGAAATTTACAATTTCAATTATCAAATGAAACCAATTACTCTGTTTATTTCCCCCCCTAAACATAACATTTTTTTCGTTTTCCCTAAACAAATTGCTGGCTTCAGGAAAGAAATTCACTCTTCTTATCTTTCGTCACTAAATTTTTTTCAAGAGAAAAAGTATTAATTAATGAAGATTGCAAAAAAAGAGCACAACTCATTTCACTCTGATTATAATACTGAAATTACAATATCTGACAAATATGTTAACAAAAGATACTAAAGAATTGTTTCCTGTATTTAAACGAGAAAGATAGTATCCAATCTGAAACAAATCACGTGTATAGATTTTTTGTTGTATTTATTTTATTTGAAAATAGATAATAAACTAATGATACTGACCTTGTAAATTAGCGATAAATTTATTGAAAAGTATTTCTCAGAAATTCAATTTTTTTTTCTATCGCGATGAAATGAAATTTTGTTTTAAAGATACGTTAGTCGTAAAAGTTCTTTTCACATTTGATAAAAATATGAAACATCATAAAAACTTTTCTCTTTTCGAGAGGGCAATAGCACTTCGTCGAAGTGCCCATTGAAGTAGTTTAAGCTGATTTTCACAATAATGAACGAATGTAGATTGCCCTGAGCTGCTTTTGTGTTTTAAAGAAGAATTCATTATGAATCAGAAGAAAATCAGAAAAGAACGAAAGAAATGGAAGCAGAAGAGAATAATTCTTATATTATCATAAAGTTCTATTAAAACTTAACAAGAATGATTGGAAAGTATTTCATTGTATATCCTTGACTTTATTCTTGCACGTGAGCATAAAACTTTTTAAATATGTCCAAAAAAAAAATCCTCGCTTTGAAATTTAAATGATACTCAGATATATTGAAATCACTAAAGTATGTGAGG
Source organism: Stratiomys singularior (assembly GCA_954870665.1). Lineage (NCBI taxonomy): Eukaryota > Metazoa > Arthropoda > Insecta > Diptera > Stratiomyidae > Stratiomys > Stratiomys singularior. Next base: position 9,818,782 of record OX940879.1, on the reverse strand, counting down.
AATAAACTTTATGGGGAGCAATGAATTTCTATCGTAATTCATTGTTTTCATTTGTTCATACAAATAAATTACATAAACTAAATCGATATTCGCAACCCTAAAAGGCTAAAAGGCTACATATATTAACAGTCTTTCTGAATATGTTGATGTACGTGCTTTGCCATCGAAGGATGCATTTTAATTTATTCATATAGCCCGAAAATGTTGGAAATCGGACTACTTCATTCGGCCGTTTTATTTGATACATTTTTTATCGTCCCTATAGCAATATGAAACAATATTTTGCTTTAAATTCCATTATGATGTTGGGCTTTGTGAAAGTAGTATGTACTTGGTATTGGGGCTTGAACGTATTTTCAATTATATTGCAGTTTGCCTTTTGATGCTAATGGAAATGCAAGATGTACGTATTTGGAAAATGTATAGGAGTACTAAAATGGTTGGTTATGATTTAATAGTCCAATTTAGGTACCGAAAAGGAGCTTACTTTGCTATACATCAAGAGGTACGTCCAGAGGCAATAAAGCTTACTTTAAAAATGTTTGTAACACGAATGAATAAGAGAAATCATACTTTAGAGACTTGGTAAGTATGGTTATTTATGTAGGAGGAGTATAATATTAAAACAACATCAAAGAAAATTTAGTTTTTTGTTGGTTATGGGTTTTGATTTTTTCTTGAATTTCCTCTTCAACTGATAAAAGTATTTCTGTGCTTCACAAATTTAACATGCATTAATGCGTATTCTGTATTATACCCTCCAATTAAAAAGTTCAATATCTTTTAAACAGAAAATTGTTCTTGCAAGATGCCCTACGTCTTCATTGGCAAAAAAGCGTTCATGACCAGATATACAACTGGAATTAGCTTATTTTTGATTTCATTCAAAGTTCAATTCGAATCGTTCATTACCCTGAAACTAAGCATCACCACAAAGCTCAATTAGTCATTTCATTTCCCATCCAATTAACTTCGCTCTTTTCGATTCCGATTGTCTTCTATCTCACTTTGTCTCTATGCTTCCATCCAAAAAACTACTATTCTTTTTTTGCCCTCGATTAGTTTCTTCTTGTCCTTCGAAAGCACAGCCACTACAGCCAGGAAAGGCTTGTTACCATTCCAAAGGGATGACAGCAGTCTGTCATGCCTTTGACATGTAGTCCTCAAGCCTTGGTAAAATCATAGCGTACCTACGAACCAGTATTAAAATTTCGAATAAACTCCTGATCCAAGAGAACTTCATTCAAAAATTAATTTTATTAAGTTTTTCCTGAAGTATGACAACAAAGCCAGACTGCTCCGGTTATGGCGAAGAGAGAAAAACCAGCGGAGAAATACTTGAATAAAAACGAAATACAAATACAAATCTACATGTACATTTTCTATCTCTGTTTGAGAGTCGCTGCTTGGGAATGTGTTTGCTACTCAAATAAACTTCTCATCAGATTCTGATTATTTTTTTTTGGAGGCTTAGAAGGGGAGTGTGTGGAAAGTCTTTACGTAGGATTGTTAAGATTCCACAATTCATGGAAATATCAATATCGCGAGCATTTCTGATATCCCGAGTTCATTCGCTAAGAAAAAATCATCATTCATAACTCGGCAAAAATCGTTCAGCTCGACTTCTACTGCTTTGTAAATCACATGGTGATAATTACTTCGTAGAACTGAAGCATTTAAATTAAACGTAGGTCGTTGCTGCAATTATTAAAGATCATACTTGGTCCAAAGTTTGGACAATATAAAAAATCATATCCCTTTCATGTTTACAGTCCATCAACTTGCCAGATAATATAAATGCTCTTTTCTATTCATTCTTCAGAAATATAGGAGTTTAGAAGCACATTTTGTTTTAAATCCCCTAATGTCTAAGTGATACCCTGTACCCGTCCCTAATCCCTTAATTAGTAAGATGTATCCGTTCATTACTCATGTATTGGCCCATCGGAGAGTCTAATCTTTCAGTTTCGCAGGAAAAAATTCATCAACTCACAAAAACTCCATATTTATTCAGTTTACGACATAAGACCATTCTCCAATATGTTCTCACTGAAAATACGTTCCCACAATGTTAAATGTATAGCGTAACTCTCCACATTACTATGTACCGACTAACCTTTCGAATAAACTCGAAATTAATAAGGGTATTTGACGAAAAAAGCGTGTTTAAGATAGTACATTAAGACGAAGATGCGGAGAAATGCGCATTAACATTCTCTTAAACTTAAAAGTTAAACGCAACATCTCACATACGTATTTTATTACATCTGAATTGTTTTTCTTATATACATCAAAGCTCAGAAAGCAAACCATCGCTATCTTCACATACTCCAATGCCATTTTATTTTCAAGCTCGCTGTCTTACAAAGCTCGCTTTATTTGCTACATAGGGTATACCACATCTCTTTCTTCGTAATGCTCTTCCGAAGTGTGCGCGCTTTTTAGAAGTTCCGCTTTAACTAAATACCTCATTTTTGAGCCTACTGAAAATCCAACGGCTACTACTATAGGCTACTAGAGTTTGGGCCTAGAAATAACCCTTGTGTATACATCACACCCACTTCCTTTTCCCTGTATCCTTATTTCCCTTTTTACCAAATTGTTTCACTTGGTTTGATTGTTCTTTCTTTTATGTTATTTCTTTTATATTTCATGACGGATATTTCTCTTACTATTGTACTAATGCATATAATTTTCTTTAAATACAATGCGTAAAATGAGATTGGAATCGGTGATCGAGGTAGAGAGAGATCCTAAGTTTTAAGGAGGAACCACACTTGCTATATGAGAACTGGATTCATTTTCCAGACACTATGTCACTGCACTATAGATATATATCTTACCAGTACCAGTTCTAGCTGCAACTGCTGCATATTCTTTTCATTGATCATTCAATTGGTTCCCTGTGGTTTCATTGAAAACTTTTGTCGTCGCATCCATGTACGTGAAAAATCAATGGAAATGGCATCTCTTTCCTCATCCTTCAAGGCCCTTTTTCAAAAATCATAGATATGAACAATTTTGGCTGTTAATGGAGAGCTGTCATCGTGGTTTGTCCGAATGAATACTTCACAGCAAACTTACAAATCGCAAAGGAGCCCGCATAGTTTTTCTCCTGGTTAGGAGGCGCAGTCTTCTTGTAATACCCACTGCACACATCTCATGTAAGCTTGAATCATTTGATAAATTACAATGGGATGACTATCGATATTCAGATCGCTATCCCTATCCCTACGTTCAGATTCCGGTAACCACTTTTCTAGCAGGAGCAAAGAGAAGGGAGTCAAGTGCTAGAAAACAGATGTTGAAAACCTTGACATCTTATGATGCTCCTGTTTGCCTTATTTAACTGTCACGACACTGCCTGGCCAACATGTGCAACGCGATTTTATTTGTCAGTTGTTTTAACCATTCCTCTGACTGTAGTTTCTAGGAGCAGCTCTCTTCTGGAGAAAAAGCTTTGGGAAAAGGGTAGTTCATTGTAAAACATGCAGCAAGGCTCAAGCTATGATATGACCGCTGTCAGTTTTTATCCTTTCATCTTTTTCGTCCGCACTCAAAAGCTGGAACAAGCAAAACTCAGTCTCAAAATTCAGACTGAGCAACGACCTCAGTCTCAGGAATCAGATGGGCAGTCCCCCTTCCGATTGCGTAACGTTTCGAAGACCGTTCAATCTCTGAGAAAGTTGTGCCTCTCGTCCCTGGCCAGCTCTTCGGGATTGTCTTGTCTAGCATGGACAATGATGGGTATCACTTCTTCCATGCAATTCGCATCGCTCTTTGTCTGGGTCTGTGCGAACCCATTCTTGATAGGCTTCACGCCGATGTAACTATGCTTTGGCTACACTTATCCGTGTCATGAAGGAAACCGCAGTCTTTCAGAATCCTTATCAGATGTCATGGTGCTTGTAAATGATTTTCAAGCGATTCAAAGATATTCGCGTGGCATCTTAGCAGTCCGGGCCCGATGGATCACGGTTGACATCAATCATAAGACCTTGACAACTACCAGCATTACTGTTGCTAAGTTTCCCAAATATTTTCCCATCTGACTGACAGCTGACTACTAAGTTACTGACTTGGCGCATGCCTCTCCACACATTCAAGCTTGATCGATCTCTCGTCGGATTTTGTGACATTGTCTTTGGTTTTAGGCAATTTCCGGTGACCTCCCGATAATTGGAGAGGGGCTTGCCATGCTGAGGTCTTCGTAGAGGGAGGTAATACTTTCGCGCTGGCGTGATGATTTCTATTGTCTTGAACAAGTCCTCCGCTTCCTAACAGAAGTCTTATTATAGTCAAGTTCCTTTGTAAAAACATTTACTTCTTTTCCTGGCTAGCGTTAGACCTGAAGTTAAATTCTATTCCAATTCACATTTAAAAGACTCAGTGCCTTAAAAACAATAAAATAGGATTGGAAATGGTTGAAATTCTTCCGCCGATTACATTTTGGGTTATCCATTAAAATGTGTTAGAAAAATGTCCTCATTGTCCTCAGCCACCTAAATACACAAAATTGTTCCAAAAAATTACAACTAGTTAATGAACCATGATAGCGAAAAAAGGACAGAAATCATTTCATAATCCATTAGCATCTGACTTCCTTCCGCGGCAGTAATGTTTACAAATTAGACAGGAACGTCATCATCGTTTCGATGGAATAATGAACGCTGTTTTTCCTGACTTGTGAAAGCCATTAAGCATTCCGAACATTCTTTTCATAAGTTTTTACGCAAACGTAAGACTGATAATGAAGCGTGCGAAAGAAAGTTCCAGGACTTGCGACAGAAGCCACGTTCAGCCTTGTTAACACGCGTCATTTACAAGAAAATTTATTTGTACTATTTCGTTCCTATTCTATTTGCAATAGAGTGACTTCACCACATCATTACCATAACAGTCATCATCATTCTTTGCATATCTTAAGTCATACAGATGTATTGTAAAGCGCAGACAGCATATCCTTTGCCATTAAACTTGTAGGATCGGTTCGTTTGAAGACTTCTTGTTATGGAATACAATATTTAATGTATTTTGTTTGTATGTTGTATGCCGAGACAACAAAAAGTTTGCATCGCCATGAGTGTGGTAAGGGTGGAAAATGTTCATTTGTCTTTGCCTTTTGGCAGTTTATTATGACAAGAGTTACTTCATCAGATAACGATCCCACCACGTCATATACCGTATTTTATATCTGGATTCTCGTCCTTGATAGGCTATCAGTTAATGGAAATGCTCTAGGGTTCAAAGGAAACACTGAATAAGTATCTTCCTTTAAATGAAATGTAAGTGTGTGAGATATTTCATTTTCTGGATACGCTTGGAGTAGATTAGCTTGATGTCGGGTCGGAAAATCCAATAGGAGCTTGTAACAGAGTATGATACTATTCGTAGTTGTTGTGGTTCCTACATAGCGCGTTGATTTTAAATCGTAAATGAACAATCTGAAGATGATGTTTGTTTGTTCGGTAGGAATAATGAGAATTTATCAATTTCTTGACAAAGCGGTACTGCTCGAATACTGATGGCGACGTATCGAGGCTCTTTCAGTTAGGTCCCTTTGGAGTACCATATATTTACAGACGTGGCACTTATTGCATTGACATTGGCTGGATTGAGTCGTATACATTTATAATACAAATAAAATGACTTAACAATGGAAATGATCATAAAGTGGAAATTTTGGAAATTCGTTTGGTATCTGAGGAGTTTGTGGATGTTTAAAAAAGTGGGCAAATATTAGTTGTACCAGCATATCAAAATAATTTGATACTATTAATGCATGATCATATACACTCCCATGTTCAAATTCAAAACATTCCATCAACATACGTCCCTGTCATCCCGAGAACACAACTTGAACTTTTCTCATATCTCATATCTTGGGATTACGCCTTTTTAGTCTCACCTGGCGACTCCTTTTGGCCAGGGCAATCCCCTTTTCGGCAGGAACTGATGGAAAGGAGAAGGATTACCATGAGACAGACCCCCTCTTCTATGCAAAGGGACCCAGGATGTCTTTCTTTATAAGAAGAGTTGCCCGCACGTCATGTGACATGCAGTCCCGATTATGTTTGGATGTCAAAAACTTTCATATTACACTTTCTGGAGAGCCTGTTTTTTCTTTCGGAGGGATGTAAACAGGGTCTGGACTAACTTCTGCGTGCGAGGAAGGTACGGCAGGCGTCACATAGGGTCCCAAGGGAAAAGAAGCAATTAAAAAAGCGGTACCTACCCATCTCATGCACGTGACAGTAATTGCGACCCCTACAATATATATATATATATATATATATATATATATAGCCAAAATAGGCTTTTCACGTTGTAGAGGCGTGGGAGTAGTTTGTCAAACGTAACTTTTCTCCTTGAAATGAAAATGCTTTTGACAATGTGACGCATATGCGCACAAGTTACTTGGGAAATCTTTATTTGAAATAAGAAAATGAAGTAAATCCGAATCTGAAAAATAACCAAGTTTAAGCAACATATACTAGCGATATACTAGAGAATTATTTATGGAAACAACCTACTGAAAAATTAATCAGCGAAAGTCTAGCAATAGCCGTAGTAGTAATAGCAGTAGTAGTAGTAGAAGTAGCAGTGTAATAAAAGTATTATTTTATTAGTTGTAGTAGTAGTAGAAACAGTAGAGGCAGTATAAAAATCACAAATATTACTATTTCAAAACGATTCAAGACAACCAATTAATTAGGAGGCAGACATTAGAAATATTTTCGAAATATTTTCCACCTCTTAGCGAAGAGAGGAATAAGTTTGTAGAAATTGCAAAGTAAATATTATAGTGTCAACAATATATGAATCTCTAGTATTACTTACTCACTAAGTATCAAAAGTTATTTGGAATAAAGAACACATAAAACTACGACAACATCAACATAACTCTTATTTGTTAAACACATAAACAAAAATACCTGAAAATTAAACACACCATTTTTAAAAAAACTACTTGTTATTTTCGTCCTACCTATAACGTATGAATATCCGTCCAAAGTGAGTACGCATTTACGGGTCGTACCACCACCGGACGGATATCGAAGTGATCGCGTAAATAAACTTCGCGGATATAGGGGCGTTTGTCCAACCGTGTTTTTATGAATATCCAAAGTACCATCACTGCAACCACCAGTTCCACTAGGACCACCAGGTTCACCACTACCACTATTAAGTTCCAATTGACCACACTGTGCGGCAGGATTAGGGCCAACCAATGGACGATTTGTTGCCGTCATTGCCTCATGCTTTTCTTGGTTCGCGTCCCGTACGAAACGTTGATCCCCGGCGTTGGATCGCGAAATCACCGAACTAGCACCCGGATCCGAATTACACTTGTGCACAAGGTCCTTAGGCCGCATACATTGCATTTCACTTTGATTCACGAACGGGTTAGTTTCCGACCTGGCAGGGCAGTCACTACCCTGTTGCTTTTCACCCATTATACGATTGAAACCCTATCGGGATGATATGTTTAATTGGATATCATGTTTTTAAGCTTAGTTTATATAATTGATATTATATTTAGAATTCATTTTCCATTAAATTTAAGTCATTTCATTTTTCTTTAACCGCTGCTTGCTTTTCTTGCGATTCTACTTTGCTCAGCCCAAAGCTAAGAGGGTGAAGCCGTCTTCATCCTTATTTTAAATATTTGTTTGTTCCACTTTTTCTTATATTACATTACAGAGTTACCGAACTGATTTATTTTTAGAGCTTTCGGTAATGTGTCGCATAAGGATTATTTCGTCATTTTGGCTCTCTTCTCCGTTCAAGTGCGGCACTATTTTCGTAAACCCAATTTTCTTAACATAAGCCACACCAGCATAGGGAAAACTCGCATCTACCGACAGAAAAACATTTCAGGAGCAGCAACAACGACAACAACAAAAGTTATCATCACAGGAAAAAAATCGCCGGGGTAAAAGTGTTTACTCCCAATGTCGAAACGTTCATTTACGTTAAAAATTCCACTCACCGCGAACTGCGACCCAGCTCCTTCATATGTCGTTGCGATGCTGAATTTGATGTCGACATAATATGAAAAGCTCGAAGTAGGAGTGGGGATGAATACTGTGAAGGAAAACTGCCATCACAACGTAATATTTTCACGAGGAACGGCAAATCAATTGGATTCTGTTGAATGCTGAGCCAAAACTTTGTATAGTAGGCAGTTGACACTGACTATGAATGTCTTTGACGAATACTTTTTTTTTTGTATAAAACCAGCCAGCACTCCTGCTTGACTCTTATCCTACTCTGCACCACTTCCTTTATATATTATACGATATTATGTTTTCACCTGCCGCCTTAGGCTCCGGGAAACAACTTTTCCCAGTGACATCGCGCAAACAGGGACAACGAACAATAACAAGCTCCTTTGCACGAGTTGAAATAGAGTTCATGAGAGGGAATGTCGAATGTTGATTAAATTTTCCGTTGAGACAAAAAAAAAAAAAAGAATGATAAATTATGTAACAATAAGCAGATTGCTACAAAATAAAGTTCATTTTTTCGGATGCTTTATTTTTTTGAAATCACGGCGAAACTGTTGCAAGTTGCTATCCCGGGCGCGTTGCTATGCCGTCGCGATAAGGAGATTTTTCGCAGAACCTGCCGTCGATAACACCAAACTCGAAGATCCCAGGAACGATTTTGTTTTCACTTTTCACTAAATTTTTATACCTTTATTGTGATTAGGGAGAGTAACTAAAATAGGAAGACGAATAAAAAATAAATAAATGGATTGAAGGGAAATTCTATGGAAATTCATTTCATTGTATTTGTAATAAAGCCATTACCATTGAAGCTTTCGATTTCGCTATTAAGAACAAAATAGATGTATTTGCAATTAATGAAACGTGGCTAAGGCTCACATGATGATCGTGGCTCACATGACAAGCTTACACACCTCTTATATAAAATATACAGAAATGACCGAGTAGGAAAAATTGGTAGCGTTGTAGCCTTGGCCATTAGTAAGTCTTTAAAACACCATCAAGTGCCTTCTTTTGAGTCCTCGTCAATTGGAAATGTTGGGGTGATGATTGAAGCGATCAATATTAAAATCTACTCTGTATATTTCCCAGGAAGTAAAATCGATCCTGAAAAGATACGTAGCTTTGAGAAAGATCTCAAAAGATTTGCTAAAAATAATCAAGGGTATCTACTTTGTGGTGACTTAAATGCCAAACACCAACAAACTGCCCTCGGTCAAACCAGCTTGGTAGAGCTCTACACAACATAATATCTAAAACTAACATCTTCTTGCACTCACCAGACGAGCCAAAATTTTATTCTTATAAGGGTACTGGTTCAATATTAGACGTTGTTCTAAGTGATGGTCGATGTCATTTTTCAGAATTTTCCGTTCTCGAAGCCCTGTCCTCACCACATCTGCTCGTAACTTTTTCAATTAAAACAGACGATAAAGTGGAGAATCCCACACAAAACAATTTTTCATACCAAGCCACAAATTGGGCAATAATTCAATTGGACAGCTCATAAATGATAACAATAAGATAACTCAAAATATTCCAGATCTGATGAGAACAAAATCCCAGATTGATAAGCAAATCGAGGATTTTAATGATTCTATGTGGAAAGGAATCCATCGCTGCATACCCAAAAAGAATCCTGACTACAAAGTTCTGAAATTGGATGCTAAAACGTACCAACTTATCCGTGTGAGAAATTGTCTAAGAAGGTGCTGGCACAGAACCAGAGACATACAAATGAAAGCCGGAATCAATAGCTTAACAACTGCTATTCGTACCAAAATCGTCAAGCTCCGAAATTAGAATTGGAATTCCATGCTCCGTCGACTGGAATACAATTCTCGTAAAATCTGGCGAATAAATAAAATATTTAAAAGAAATCAGTTTCTTGATCCCCCACTGCTTGAGGGAAGCAACGGTGTAAAAGAATTTTCAAATCAAGGCAAAGCCGAGCCCCTTGCTGAAACATTCCTTAAACATCGCAACGTCACCCAAAATACAAAAAACCACCCCACTGAGCAGATGGTGATGCGAGTTCTAGACGCAGTCCCATCAACAGCGTCTGTTCCCATGAACGATCGGATCAAGCCAGAGGAAGTGTTTAAAACAGGCCTGGATAGGATACCGATTATAGTTCTGAAGAATCTCCCAAGAAAAGCGGTTATCCTACTACACTACATCTTTAATGCCTGCCTCAACATTGGCTACTTCCCCTCTACATTGAAGAATGCTATAGTTATTTCGATCCCAAAATCAAATAAGGAACGTCACCTCCCAAACAACTATAGGCCAATAAGCCTCTTACTGGCACTCGGCAAACTGCTGGAAAAATTATTCCTAGACCGGTTAAACAAATTTGTTGAAAATAGTGAAGTTCTCCCTAATTTTCAATTCGGTTTAAGACATGGGCATTCAACCGAGCAACAATTATACCGTGTCACCCAGGACATTAAACATGTCTTGAAAGAAAAGCAGTCTACAGGAATGATTCCACTTGATATCGAAAAAGCATTTGTTACAGTATGGCATAATGGCTTCCTCTACAAGTTGGTTCAACTTGAATTCCCTCCATACTTAGTTAACATAATCAGCTCATTCCGTTATTAACGGAATATTCCGAAATATTCCGTTAAAATTCAAGACACTCTATCCCACTCTCAGAGTGTACCTGCAGGAGTTTCCCAAGGCTCATGTCTAAGCCTACTACTTTTCAACATACATGCCTCGGACATGCCTGTCCTGGATACATGCAAACTAGCCACCTTTGCGGACGACACGTGTTTTTATACATCTTCAATAGACCCCAATAAAATAATTAAAAGCTTAGAATCATTGCTTGAAAAAATGTACCAATATTACCATCGGTGGAAAATTAAAGTCAATATCTCCAAAACCAAAGCAGTGTTCTTTACAAAGAAAAGAAAACTGAACCTTCTTACTAACCGAAACGTCAATTTCTTAGGTCAGGAAATAGTATGTTCAAATGAATTTTCATACCTTGGGCTTACTTTTGACAAAAAGCTGACATTCAAAAGCCATATTGAATCGACTGTGACTAAAGTATCCAAGGCAATATGAGCACTATATCCTCTGATGAACCGCAAATCACTGCTCAACCCAAGCAACAAGATCCTTATCGTCAAAATGGTGATTATGCCCATTAGCTCCTGTCTGGAGCTGATGTGCGAGATACCTTAAAGCTCAACTTCAAGTTTCGCAAAATCGATGCTTGAAAATGGCTCTCAACAAACCTTTCTATTTCTCCACTGAAAAGCTACATAAACTTGCTGGAACACAAAGTATTGAACAACTCGCATTTAAAAGACGGAGTGAAATGTTGACCAGGGCTATCTACTCCCCCAATCCATTGATTTCGGCATTTCTAAATATAAGCGCACTAAAGCAATCATGCTTTCTTAGTCTTTAGCTTATTTAATCTTATGTGGTTAGATATAAGGTATTATAAGTTACACTAGGGTAGTTGTATAGTGAAGTAAGGTTTTTTTAGTTTATTGTTTTTTCCTTCAAATTTAAATTTAATAACATTCAATGAAGAAAAACACACACAAGCTATGCTAAATTTTATAGAATTAAGGTTGCAATGAATTAAATTCAAATCTCAAAAAAAAATTGTCATATTATAAACACAGAGAAATATAAATAAAATAGTTTTGAAAAAAAAAAAAATAAAGCCATCAGAAGTCAATATGGGGTTGAATTGGAATACGTCATTTGGGGGAAATTTTCTTCCTGTATTGATTCTCCGGTATCCTTCAAAGATCGCGGAAACATAAATTTTAAACGTATAATTACGTATACTATTGACAGTTTATCCAAATATAAATGCGAGTTCTTTCGTTCTGCTATTTTGAATAGGAGAACCGTCTACTTTCAGATCTATGATATTTGAAATATTATAAAACTGAAAACTGAACAATTTTTTTATATTTTTGTCACTCATTAGAAATCCTACTATCTTCATTGAATTTTTATCTGTCAAACGCTTCCAAAGATACAACTCGTTAATATTTGTAAGGTCAACAACGCTGAAAAGGCTAATCTGATTAGTTGCTGTTAATAAATAAATAAATTGGTCTGTTCGTTGCTTGGAAAACGCTTCTTGTGTGCTGATTACAACGAATTACGAGCTCTGATGAAAAATATGCAACCATTTCTCTGGAAAAACGTATAACAACCAGTTGCTGCACATAACGACTTAACCTATTTCTCAGTTGAATCAAGATGTCTTTTCTCATAAAATACGCACACCGCAGGTTCGGTCTGACCGACGAATATTGTATAGTATGCTAGCGTACCCTGAGTTATACCTTTATATAGTCCTTGAATACGTTTTTCAAATGTAAACTGATTTATTTTACGTATTCGTACATAACTTTTAGGTAATCATGTTCAAATCTAATGGATAACTTATTCTCATACCACGCAATACAAAGGACTGTGTTGAAAATATTCATTTCGAGGCTTGAATTAGTTGCGACAGATATCTTGCCAGAATCACAGTGGATCCTGATTATTGCCCTGATAGCCTGACAACAGAAAAACACCTTCCCGCAGATATTTACCCCGTAGAAAGTAGAGTACCTTGACTATAATACTCTCTTACTCCTGTCGACCAAGAAGGTCCACAACATTAGAGAACGATATGCTAAGGGCAGAACTGGATGAAAATCCTTAAATAATCGAGAAACTGTCAAACATCCTTCACCAAGCTTGATCAACCACCCAGAAACACATAGAGCAGGTTGGAAAAATGAGCAGAGAGGACAGAGACCAAACGAAGAATCAAATGTCACGTATTGCTTCAATGGCGCCATTCAAAACCGATTTTCGATCGTTTGATCACTTGAGATGATGAGTTAGTCCTTTATACTAATCAAAAACACAAATGACAGTGGCCGTGTCCAAATAATACATCACGGAATGTTTACATCGCGAAGACGCGCTTCAGTTTGGTTGGCGGAGTACTTTTCACGGAATTGTTCAGTTTAGAATACTGAATCCTGAACAAACTATGAATGATTGCCTTTATTGTGAACAATTTGATTAAGATAACCAATTTGTAACCGAAAATCGTCCAACGATTGTCAACAGAAAGACCATCATTCTGCTACACGCCTATGCAAGACCGTGTACAAGGCAACTACTACAAAATTAAATCATACCAAATAATAATTCAGACTGAGGATTCTTGCCTCCACTCGATACTCGCCCGAACTCAGACCGTCAGATTTAAGGATATTTCGATTCTTCAAAACATTTCCTTAGTGCCAAAATATTTTAAAATTTGAATGTTTTCTAAAATAACACCTTGAGAACTTTAACTCAAAAATCAATTGGTTTCACTAGCTTACAAAATGTTTTCCTACTGCTGTGAATTTTGTGGGTTATTTCGTTCACATCTAATATACTTTTCAAATCTACTGTCAAAAATTTTTGAGAATTTCAACTCAGAATTTTCAAAAAATAAAAACAATCTGCAGAAACTCTATGTTTCTGACTCTCAACATTTATGCTTATTTCAAAGACAAGTTGTTTAAACAACTCTTATCATTTTTGCTAAATATTGGTAAGTCTAAAAAGCATGGAGCCTTTTTTGTCATTTTTCGATTGAATATTTCTTTTATTTAAAATGGATTTTATTCAAGTACATAATGTCCATTATTATCAATGACCTGTTGCCATTTTTAGAGTAGAGCCATTATTCCATCTGCGTAGAACTTCTGTGATTTATCGGCGAAAAACTTGGCCAAGTGATTTTCACAGTCCCTTGTTGAAGTGAATTTCTTTCATTAAGGAAGTTTTGCAGAGATCGAAACAAATGATAGTCTGATGGTGCAAGGTCTGGACTATACGGTGGATGCATCAAAACTTCCCAGCCAAGCTCTGTCGATTATTGCCGGGTCATCAAAGATGTGTGCGGTCTGGCATTGTCATGATGGAAGCCAACGCCCTTTCTATTGATCAATTCCGACCGGTTGTTTTGAATTGCTTGTTGCAATCTTGTTAATTGCTGACAGTACAGAGCCGAATTGAGTGTTTGGCCAGATTCTAGCAGCTCATGATAAACAATTCCCTTCCAATCCCACCATACACACAGCATAACCTTATTTAGTGTCAATCCTGACTTTGAAGTCGTTTGTGATGATTCACCTATTTTTGACCATGATTTTTTCGAACGATATTCTCGTATCTTACCCATTGTTCATCGGATGTAATGATTTACTTCAAAAATAGCTCGATTTTGGTGCGTTTTATTAGCTTTTCGCATAAGGAAATTTAGTTAATAAATTTTTTTGTGTTAATTCATGCGGCACCCAAACGTCGAGCTTCTTTGTGTATGCAGCCTTTCGAGAATGATTCAAAACTGTTTGTTAATGGATATGCAGTTCCTTAGCACATCATGGCTGCTTATGTTTCGGTGTTCCTTAATGTTTTGTAAGATTTCATCGACATTTTCAGTGATTGGTCGACCTGAGCGAGGTGCATCTTTGACATCAAAATTTCCCGAACGAAAGCGAGCGAACCATCTCTTGGCTGTGGCTTTTGATAAAGTATCTTTACCATAGGCACTAAAAGTTTTTTCACGAGCCTCCGATGCATTCTCACCTTGATCGTAATGATATTGTAGAGATAACGATTTTTTCAGAAATTCTACTCATTTTTAAATGAATACAACTTTTGACACGAATGACGAAACAAAAAACTGCCCAAATGAAAATTGTAGACTGGAGTGTCTACATTTTTCAAACCTTTCAAACACATATCAGTTTGACTCAATCTGATTAGCATTGCCCGATATATGACAATGAACACCATCTAGTGACAAAAAAGGCTCAATACTTTTTGGACTGACCAATATGTGGAGATTATGTATTGAAAGAGTAAAGAAAGGCTGTATCAGAGTGCGTTAAATAGTTCTTTTTAATGTACTCTGTGATATACTTGGACAAAAATGAGCAGTCACGAGCATCTGATTGTGTTTGTTTGAATATTTAAGATTGTGGAAAGTCGGTAAGATCAGATTTAAATTTGGAACCATTTGGCACCACAAAATAATCTGGATGACTGTTACTTTTTTAAGTGTCAACATTAACACATAAACTTTGCAAACCAAGCTAAATGGCAGAACCCAACTAATACTTGTATTCAGCTTTCAGCACAACAATCACCTAACTTTTCAGTTTCTCAAAATAATACAAGAGAGTCTAGGACTAAGTAAAGAACATAGCACTGATCACCGAATTACATGAAAGGAGCTGAAATGCTTCTCACGAAATTTGTTAGATGATCTTTTCATAGATTTAAATCCTTCCAAATAAGCTTCAAAATTGTTGGCATCAAGACTGAAAGGAAAATTACCTTCTTCAGGCACTAAAATTTATATTTACTGTAAAAGGGAGGTTTACGGGGTTATTTTTCCGAAGTAGACAATATAACTTTTATTTAAATAATAAAACATGTTGATGAAAATATGCTTAAGGAAATCGGCACCAAGAGAATGGCGCTTATTCATTGACACCCGCTATTGAATTGAAACTTGGAAGCACGCAGAAGGAACTATGTCTCAAATTACAAAGTTAAAGAAAGAATATGATAACAACTCGCTAGTCATGAATAAAATAAAATCAAGTGTGTTTGAAATAAAATAAAAATAATTTCAGTTGTTTTGATTGCTATGATTTTGGAAAGGGAAAACTTGGAAAATTCTTTGTCATTTTAACTTGATTATAGGAGCGCCAAGACTGGCCTGCAGGAAGTCCAAGCGGGAGGTCCGATTTTCGAAGGCAAATGGTCTTCTAAATAGTCAAATATCTCAAGTTTCTCAGCGCTGACGAGTAATTTGACGTACTCCTACAAGAAATAGTCCAGCGGTGTCTAATCATAAGGTCTTGCAAGCCAGTTCACAGGTTCAAAACGAGAAATTATATGCTCATGAAAAAGTTCCATCAATAAATCTATAGTTGTACAAACTGTATGGCATGTCGCACCATCCTGATGAAACCAGGGGTCTTCTGTATTACGGCAAGTCAATTTCGGAAGGAGAAAGCCATTGATCATGGCTATTTAGAGGTCACCATTGACTGTAATGTTATTCCTAGCAGCGTTTTTGAAGACATAAAGACCAATGATTCCACCGGCTAGTGAAACAAACCAAACAGTGACTTTCTCCGTTTGTAACGATGTTTCGACCATCACATGGGGTTGTTCATCACTCCATACGCGGCAGTTTTGTTTATTGATGTAGCAATTCCACTAGAAATGAGCGTCGTCACTAAACTTTTTTCATGCAATTTCGGTTCTTCAGCAATTTATTATTGGTTCCAAAGACATATAAAACATGGCAACTATTTTCAAATCAACACAAATGTTCCACGGGTGATCATTGTGAAAGGTGTTTTTTCGAGGTATAGAACAAGTTGGAAACATTCCAATGTTACACATGTTGTGACAGCTGTCATGTGCATTCTGGCCCATAAACCGAATGTACGAAGTGCCTAATGGTCGGTCGGTCTCAAGTCCTGCACGAGTTGGATTTTATGAGCCCGCAAACTAAGATACTTCCGTAATATTTTTCATGATATGGGTGGGCACAGCACGATTACATAGACCATCAAATCAACGGTGTGGGCGATGAGTTTCTGTGACAGAGTCGTTTTTTTTTGTCAAAATAAATCAGCACAATTTGCTGAAATTACTCAGGTTTCAAACTATTTATGATGGAATGGCAATTCAACCCTACCATAAAACGCATGACAGCTGTCACACCATGTGTAACATTAAAAAGTGTTGCCACCAGTTCTATACTTAAAAAAACCATTCTTTACAATGAGCACAAGTGGAACGTTGGTGTTGATTTGAGAATCGTATACATGTTTTATATGTTTTTCCGACAACAGAGTGTGACAATAACTTTGTTAGAAGCCCGCGATAAAATTAATTTGCCGGAAAAACCTATAAAACTGTCAATCATTAAGCAGTTTATCAAAGCACTCGATAAAAATTGGAATTACTTTCATACATTTGCCAAAAATTTTCTCCGCTTTGGAAAAGATTAAAACTGAAATTTTTGACGAACCACAATTTAGACAACATAAGAAAATCACAAAAATTCTATGCCTGAGCTTGAATTAAGAGCAAGGACAGCTTTCGTAACTGTGATGCACAATTTCTTCGGAAGCAATTTAACTGAACTAGTAGAAAATTTTATTGAATCGTTTAACAATTAAAAATACTTTTACAAAAAAAAAAAACTTTGTGATGCAGTGTGAGCATAAAACTCCACTTTCTTCATAGTCACCTAGACAGGCTTCCGGAAGACCTGGCAGACATGAGCCATGAGCAGGGAGAGCGTTATACCAAAAGTTACTCTCGTTAGAAAGGAGCATTATCATGGTTTTGGGGGGTAGGAATATGATATCGCGCCATTTCTGGTGCCTTAGACGCTACATAAGAGAAGAGCTTTAAAGGGAAGTTTTAACGAACTCAATGATTTTTTATAATAACTTTTTGGTAGTATCCCTTTTTTTCACAGCAGGCACGGAAAACTCATAAACTAGAGCTGATGGGTAAACCTACTTTTATATATGCAATTATCGAGAACAAGTGGGCTGTAAACTAGAGCCATCCGGGACTGAAAATTTGTTCTTTAAATAGGTTATAGATTGTTAATAACGTGGATGATTATGTTAATGATCAAAAATACTTTTTAATATGAGAAAACGACATTACTTTCTGACCCCTCTAATGTAAGAAGGAAAAAAATAAAATCAGGTCAGGGAAGAGTATGACTTTGTAAACAAAATTGATGATTTTCATTTTTTCTCAATGTACAAAAAGTCAGCCATGGTATATAAGCTTATGAACATGTTAATGAAACATTCAACCGACATATCACATAGTTTTTGAGATGCATACATTGCAGCTTTAAGGCATGTTAACATTGTCGTTTTTATAGTTAGTATAGAAAAAAAGTGGTGCACTGGTGACTATAAATTTTAACTTCGAACATTGGTGAATTGGTGAACATTGGTGAACATTAAATTGGACACCAGTGAAAGCACAGTTTTTTTTTAACTTGATTTATCATCGTTCATGAAATAAATCCACAACACAAAATCGATTACTGAACTGCTCTAATCCTCACTCAAAAACTCATAAAAGTCTGAATGCATTCGCGTTTTATGATTTTCACCACAAAGTGAATTTTCTCCATAAAAGAAATATCAAGAGAATAAGTCCAAAGAAACTTATTGCTCCCTTCGGTAATTTATTTTCTTTGTACTGCATAAAAATTTGTTATTAATTATTCGAGGATATTATGCTCGCTACACAAGCGTAGCGCCTCCTTACTAAAGATTTACCTACACCAATTTATCCTGAGTGTTGTTCCTGTACTTTGTCATTTACACATCGAACATTTATTGTCGAATAATTCGTTTTGCGAGTGTTCAGATAAAATGAAATTTATGGATACAATGATTCGGTGATTTATTTTATGCAGTAGACACACATCTGTGTTACTAACCTCGCAAATAAATTCAGTGACTTGTTTTGTTTATTTATGGAATAATTTTATTGGCAGGAAAAGGCTATGAATGTCGCAAAGTTTTGATGTGTGTGAAATTACGTTTTATACATTGCGGGAAGGAATTAATGGAGAATTGAATATGGGTTTCCTAAAGCATTTCAGAGTCCATTAGCTTTCTTCTTTATATCAATTCCATATCTGTACTCGGAAAATATCAAGGAATATACTTAATGGGACCAAGTACGTAAGGATGTATGGCGCGCAAAAATCAATCGGGCTTACTATATTAAATATGATGACATGTGAGAATTGACTGTCGTATTTCAAAAAGGCTCATTTCTGATTTGTTAAGTACCAAAATTGGTGCACATACATTTGTGTTTGTTAATTGAGAGCATGTGTGGGGTGTGCACTTCACAACAAATTAACATCCCAACCATAATATTTTGCGAAACTGCAGCAGTTGAGCACCATGCAAATGCTTGTTAAAGGTGTTCATATGCATGATTGAAATAAAGAATATCCTTATTACGTGGACACTTCGGTATTAACTTTGAAAGTTTATAATTATTCTAAATTTATTATATTATAATTTACTTTTGGCATATCCATGACAAATAACCAACAAGTAATTTTGTTGTCACATACAAGGACAAGGCAAGGACAATAATACTGCAAAACGAAATGATCCTTATATTTGACCTCGAAAAAAGGCAAGCAAGTTACGTACGATGGTCATATGAAATTTCAACAGGTTTTCCATATAACTGTGCAAATATATGAAAATCATGAAAATTTTGATAGACGCATAGCCACTGAAAATATCCTGCATTTTTCACACATTTAAAATGCGATCCTGTAGGCGGGCACTTAGCTTTTGAGCAGTTTTTGGGGAATCAATAGGACCATGGACGTGATTCGTTCCTATCCATGTTCGCCCGATATTTTGTCAAGATCTAAGCGTGTTTAAGAAAATGTAATGTTCTATTTTATGAGAACCTATAGATTGTTAAACACTTCTCGCATCCTCTAAACAATCACAAAAGTAGAACAAAAATAGAATGATTTGAGCGAAAAAACCTCAGTATCAGAAGGATATGGTCAAGGAAACGGACCACAAAATCCAATGAATCATATGTTGTGTTGTTGTGACCCAACCGCTCACTACAGAGCTTGAATAGTGGGGCGTGTGGTTGCGATATCAATTCGAGAGCACGAGCTGGTCCCCAAGGAGGTGATCGAGTCACTTTTGCTATAATTTTTCCTAAGGTAATCACCTATTGTGAGGTGTGCTATCCTCCTTTGGTTGTTATAAGGGATTGTTTGTATTTGAAAGAACGTTTAAGGCTTCAGAGACCTTTGACGCGGGCCAGAAGAGAGGTCTTCCACAAGCCTTATTACTTAATTTAACCTAGGAAATGTTCAGAATATAAAAAAAATCGTACAAAATAAAATTTAAGGACTGTGTGATATTATTCAGGAATTTTTAGAGCTTAAACATAGGGATTCAATGTTTTATTTCAAAAACGTATTCCTTTTCTTAAATAATTTTTTTGCTTTTGAAATAATCTCAGTGAAAGGTATGAATTGATTCATGTGCTTAATCGTTAGTTACGTTTATTATCATTATTTTTTACAGTATATCATTTCCATCAAAGGTAAATCATATTTAAAATGGGTAGGAAGTTATCGAATGAACATATTTTAGCGAATGAAGAACAATCAAGACGATCAGATCAAAGAAGGTCAAATTAGCGAAGCACCTAGAGTTTGAAAGATGACGAAATATACGCATAATATACAGACCTTTGGATAACACGTCATCTATGTCTTAACAATTTTCCACGGCATAGGTTGGAAAACAAAATGATAAAACTCGTAATCAAGGACCAATTTACGAACAAGAATAGAAAGGTTTCAAATGCATTTCAGAGGATTTAAAAGAATACCTTTCTCAAGTGACAGCTCGAAAACTCACGAGGAATGTTTTGAGGTATGTTTTATGGAAGGAATCATGGTCATAATTTTGAAGTGCTACTTGATACTTGTTTCTTCGAACGAAACTCCGTCGTTCCCGGTCTGTTTTCTTGTATTATTCAAATACACGCTTTGGCAGTGTGTGATCTTCGGTTTTTAGCTTCGTCTTCAGTTTATCGGCCTTTGGTGTCCTTTTTTTAAATAGGTCCGCAAGTCAGTCCGTAATTTACACAAGCAGGTATGAGTTTTTTTACGCTGGTCTGTAACTTTTCTATTTTAAGGCAGTCACTGTGAAATGTACCAACCAGAAGATTTTGTATATGCCGAAAATCCTTCCAGTCATACAATCCTTCCGTCATACAAGACTACTGACATATTACTGAATCGAAAGCAAGTTTGTGATGCTTAATTTTTTGGAAGCTTATTTAGGTTTGACAGACAAAGGATAATCAATTCGTGGAGTAACGGCGGTACTGAAGTCGAAATATTTAGACAAACGGTGTTTGGGAAAAGATTTTCATTTTTGGTGAACATTTTTAGATTTTATGATGAGTCAACTTATACAGAAATAGCCATTTTCGATCGCTTAGCAATTGAGTCGAAAATTTATGCTCCCGCAGAGTTTTAAACGTTGAATTCGAGACTTCACTGTGAGGAAACAGCCCCAAAAGAGCACGAATGAGGTAAAAAACAAACTACTTGCTGTATTAGATGATTTTGAAAGATTTGTGTCAGGAAATGGAAGAAACAATACCACAGAAAACATTTTCATAAGCTCCGAGGTTTCTGAAAACATATGGTTGGTGTTGGTCACTAAGATCGAACAAGGCGTGACTTCGACTCGAATTCAAGTCTTGACGTGAAGAAATTTTTTCCCTTTTTGCGTATACATGATGTCAACAAGGGGTGGATCCAGGAAGCAATGAACGAGGAAACCCCGCTATTTTGGCATTTTGTTGCTCGGCAAAGAGTTGCGCTAATGTCGTCGATAAATTGGCTGGAATGTACTATAGAATGTTTCCCGCAGCAGAAAACGCTGATCTTTCGCGATGTTTTTCTAAAAGCCATACCATGCTGGTATAAACTCTTTCATCGTGCATCAAAGAAACAATGGCATTCAAAAGAAAAAAAACAACCTTAGAACGATTTTGAACAACCACTCGGGCCTTTTTTTGCTTGAAAACCATGTTACGAGGACCTTCGACTTAAGCCATATGCCTCGAGACATTAGAAGACGGAGCGCATGAAATTCTGATAGAAGAGATCCAGGTTACAGAACCAAAGCTACCAAGAAAGTCACAAAGATGTTCATTTTGGTCAAGGAACAAAGCTAGGAAGCCTACCAATGGTGTCATTACTTGTAGGACTCCTAATACGTAACGAATATTGTTTTGATTAAAGGTTTTATCTTAGTTTTAGAGAAATTAAGAAAGCGTAAAGAGCTATTCATACATTTTTCCATCAAGCCAAATAAGTGTTAATGGCATAAAGAAATGACAATAATATTTCCTTATTGATTTTGCAGAGGTAAGAACATGATGTTGATTGTTGACGTGTGAGCATGTGTTTATTTCTTAATTTTTCACGTGTTTTTATTTGTTTATTAACAAATTCTTATTAATTTCCTTACTTACTGACGTATTATATTTAATCAAGGCACAGAATAAAAACAATATGTCATGGGATAGAACCAAGCCAACGTATTATGGACGAAGAGTTAACTTGAAATTTTTGGGTTTTGATTTTTGATTCTTATTTTTCAGACTGTATTTAGAGCCGAATGCAGATTAGAAGCGGTATCAAAAAGGACTTGCTAGTTCGAAGAAGACCACATAAAGGATACAATGAAGATTGTGCTATGAGGGCGGTGAAGCAAACATTAGTTATTATGATGTAGTCTTGCATTCCAGCAGATGGGTGTGGATCGTTGTAGTTTGTCAATGAAATAATGAGTACTCCGCGGCATTGCGGTTACATATTTACTTTATATTTAAATATTTTGAGATGCAATTGAACTTGCAAATCCATATCATCACACCCCAAATATTTTATAGCACTAGTATTCCTGCTTTTCCATGGTCTGGGAACTCCCACGACCTGAACTTTATTGAAAATATACGAAGCTCTAAAATTCCGACGATTATACCTCTACTAAGCCCTTTGGAGATATTTTTTGATGTTATTTTTTGCATCCCAATATAGTATTGCGCATTGGGAAACAGTGAAAAATAAAGGACATGATTGATAAAAGCATCGTTATTAAAGCAAATGATGTTCTTATGAAATATTTGTGTTTTCGAACAGGTTGTAAATAATATGTTGCTCAGAAATTGTCAATGAATATCGAAACGTTTTCTCTGCATTTTTTCATTTTTTTTAAAGAGCTTCCAGAGGCAAAAGTGTAAATTTTTGCAATAATTGTAGTCTTACTAATTTTTTGGTCAGACTCTGTAATGTTATATGCTCATCAGTATAACTTAAAAACTGTGTCCATTTGATTTTTTTCGTATATTAGTCTATTACATATGTATATAGTTGCATATACATAATCTACTACTCTGGTTTGCGGCATTTTGATCGGAAATGAAGGAATTCTCAATTGATTGCAATCTTATTCAAGACTTTTGATTTACTATCACATATCGTGCTCACCTACAAACAATTAATAAGATACGCACATTGACTAGATTTCGATCAAATTATCTCATACTCATGGATCAATTCAATTTATTTACACATAAACACCTTTCGAATGCGCGAACCGCCAACGATTTAACCCTATTCGAAATTCCCAGAGTAGTTTCGTGCCTGCAGTCAATCGAATTTATGTCTGCTGATGAAGGGAAATCGAACGAAATACGAAAAACCCTCACATGTGTGGAGCACGACAAAATACATTTATATGATAACGTAATTGATGCTTAAGGCGATTCATATGTGTTTGCCTACTTGCGGTATGAGCTTTTGTGTTAATTAGCATAATTGATTGTCTGCTAGCTGCAGAGGTATAAGTCAAATAGTTAAAATGGATAGACGCTGTTTTCTAGCTTGAGGGTGTTTTTTATGATTTAATTGAACGTTATGAAGTTCAATGTGAAGCGTGAATTGCAAGTGAGTTAAGTTGTCTGCTGGTCTTACAAAGTAGGCAAAGTAGATGGGCCCTAGGCTGCGCGGATTATCATGATTGAATCCATGGAAATCGTGTTCAAACCC
Source organism: Stratiomys singularior (assembly GCA_954870665.1). Taxonomy (NCBI): domain Eukaryota; kingdom Metazoa; phylum Arthropoda; class Insecta; order Diptera; family Stratiomyidae; genus Stratiomys; species Stratiomys singularior. The sequence continues at coordinate 9,795,031 of OX940879.1, read as the reverse complement.
TCCAATTTGAAATGCAGTAGAAAGGTTGAAAAGATTAAGCGTTGGAAGTATGTGAGAAGCTCACATATGGTGATAAACAACAGCTTTTCATATAGCACTACTGAGTCCAGTATAATTGGTTTACATTAATTGGTAATTTACACCTAACATTTAAAATTGTTTTCGAAAGTCCTGAACTATCCCGCGATAATTGTCTTGCATGATATCATTAACCCTTAGTAGTTAGAGCGCTTGACCTGTTAGATATGTTTGTCAGTTCAAACAACGCTAATGAACTTATTTATTTTATTGCTTTAGCGACTCCGAAGAAGATTGAACAGCTGAACTTTTCAACCATTGTCTGCCCGTTCAGAAGGATTAAGTGTAAGATGGGCGTTTTTAAAGGACCTCTTTTGCTTATCTGGGTGTAATTCGCCAAGAAACAAGTATGGAGTATGGAGAAGATTTCGCCTCCGGAGACTAAACCTCAAAACACGTCAAAATTATTGCTAGTGTAGCAGCTTGCATATGGAATGATGGATATTTTCATTTATTGGCCGTTTTATTTTAAGAGAGCTGAAATTAAAAAAACGCTGAGCTCTCATACATATATGCGCAAGGTTGATAGCCTCAAAATGAGTAGAGTTGATCACAAAGTTGCGGAAGCAACCAATAAAGGCATAATAGGCCGCAGACAGAGAGACAAAGACACCTTTCGTATTTTGAGTGACATAGTTTCATTTTGCGATCCTGGGAGTCGATGATTCTGTCTGTGTATTTCAAAGACAATTGATTAAAAAATTTTAAATGCGTTTTTCTCGAATGTATATAGCTGTTTCGGGGTCGTTCGACACTGTACCACAGACCAATCCACTGATCCTCATAAAATTCGGTGAAGGCTTTTTTATAGATTTTTCAGGTATCGCTGTCGATTTTTTGAAGCATATACAATCAGAAATGTGCTGAATTTTGACATTTTTTTCTTCAAAATTCATTTCCTTGGCTTCCATGCGATGTTTAAAGGTTAGAAAACAATTTTAAAATTAAAATTGATTGGGTTACATAGAAATCGCTGTACCAATTTTGAAAAAATTGAAAAAGTCTTGAAATTTTGATAAGCATTCAAAACCCTTCAATCATTTTGACTTAACATAATTCAGTGTCAAGTCATGATGTCTACTATAAAATTTTTTTTTTGAGTTTACTCATATTCGTTGTCACTCACTTTTCAATATTTTACTCTACAATTTTACAGTATACTCCTGAAACAATCATTAATATGGGAATTTTACTTTGAAATAAAGTAGTGCAATCGTTTTTTCGGAAAAAAGGTCGTAAAAGTATGCTTAAAATACGGCTTATAAAGTTTATCACCCCCAAAAGCAAGACCCAAAAAGTTTTGAAATCGAAAAAAACAATTGATGAAAAATGTATTAAAATGAAGTACACAATGAAAACACCAGTCCTTCCTTCCTCAGGTCATTTTTTATCTAGGGGGAAAGTGATTGTGCATAGGCAAGAGTTTTCGGAATGAAGGGCCATGAATTGCTCCTTCGATTGGGGCTCACGGTGCAGCAGTTTCCATCAGATTAGTATTTTTTTCCACGTATTGGTAAGTTTTTATCAGACGGATTCATCACACGTCCTTATGTCAGTCGTCGATTTGTCGTCTAAAGCTCAGGTATCATTTAAAATCCATAACAAAGATAAGGCGAAGCAAAAATATGAAAAAGTATATTTGATATTTGATTAAAATTCTCGCTTGAATATCTTCAATTTTAATCGCGTTGGTATTTTCAAGAAGACAGTCCTTCTCTTCTCTAATGTAATTAATTTCTTGCGTAGTACAGTCAGAAGTAATGAACATGTATTTTACTTTACTTTTTACATTACTTTATCATATGTACTTTTCATTATTAAGATTGGCTTTATTTGAAAATTCTTGTTTGTCATTTTTCGTAATTCAAAGTGATACGTATGGATCAATTTTTAAAAGCCTAGAAGCCAATAGTAGTCACTAGTGGTTTCAGAGACATTTTACCTTCTCAGGACAGAGCAGCATGATTATTCGTTCCATTAGACAGTCTAGGATCATGAGAGTGACGTTTCTTAATCGGAAATTCTCTGCCTAGAACATTATTATTAACAAAATGAATATACGAGTATGCATTTCGGAGAACCTTATCACAAATGTATCTTTATTACTTTGTTGTTTATAAAGCTTGTCGAGCTACGTGGAAAATCACTGGAGATAATTGCTTAGTTAGGTTATCCTGGATGTGATTTTTAACTTTAGTAAGCTCCACATTACATGTGGAGCGTATTGTGCTACAGGCAAAATTACGTATTGCTTCGCAAACCATAGATTTTTTCTCTATATATTGAATCTGTGAAGCTTTCAGTGCAAGGACTCTCTTCTAACGAGTTTGTTTTTATTTTCCTACGTTATTTTCTGCTCAAATTACTTGGATTTTCGTATTTGGGTCCTTGAATACAGCCAAGACTGAACTGCAACTAGAGATAATAGTAACTAGGTTATGCAAAAGCGTACTGAAAAAAAGGAATAGTTCCAGCAACTGAATTGTGGTGTAGACAAGTTTATTAGAAGAAGCAAATCGACATTAATTAATTGAGACTTTTATTCTGGGATTGATTTTTTTTGTTTTGAAAAAATTATAAGAATTTTGCTAGACGATGACAATCTCATCCAGACATATGTAGCTTCATATTCGAAACGACCAGCTAATAACAATGCCAAAATCATTTTTATTTATGTTTATATCTGCATCTGCGGTTTCAGTGAGCTTGTGATACTTAACCGTTTTGTAATATGTTTCATGTGCTTCAAAGTAGAACATTTTTAAAATTACCAAAGTGTCTTTCAACTTTGCGTTGAATATCATTCTATTCTTAGTTTTAACACGCTTCGCTAGTAATCTAACATCAATTATGTTCTATATATATTGGCACAATATAACAATATAAAGTGATATCAAGGCGGAGGAAGCAACTCTTTGAATTTTTCCGTTTACATTTCGCGTTTGGCTTATTTTGGCGGCAGTCCAACAAATTGTGACCACGCAGGGGAAAGCAAAACAACCACCGAGCTAGCTGGTACCATAATATCCTGACGACAATGCATACATAAAGGTTAACACACAGCAAACAATCAACAGTGAAAACAGGAATAAATTATAGTTCATGCAAGCAAATGTTTTGCGTGTATTTTACTAGTCGCACTGGCAAGCAGGGTGACAAAATACTCTTGTGTTGCACGAAACGTGCTAAAAATTTAAGCGTATGTTAATATGTGCTAGAATATTTCGTAATTTCTAAAGCATCCGAACGAATTACTGGTGAAAGATTAAACGAATTTGTTTGTAATGTTTGCGGGTAGTGGTTTAGCTGAGATTATAATTAGGGATATCAATGTCCGACTAAAGAAATTGCACATACGTTGTATTGTCTAGTGAAGCAAATTGTAATTCATTGTTTGCTGTATAATTTATCACCTGGTGCCAAAATATTTTCAAATGATGCAACGAATTTCCGCCTAATCAGATCCCTTATCTGATTTCTAGTTGAAATAAACGATAATAATTCATAAAGGAATAAACATTTGAGGAGTAAGGGGCAGTGTAACCTTCTGCGAATTTTTCCGAATTCTGTTAAGGGAAAAATAATTGAGAAATCAATTCTTGCAAAATGCTTATTATGAATAAGCTTGCAACGTATTGTAAAATAATAAAGCATTCTTAGGCCTGAAAATAATCCGACGTAGTTCGAACTTGAAATATTTTCTAGCAAGAACATTGGGACAATGACTAAGGGTGAGTTTTGCCCGGTGAATCGAAAGTATGGGTTTAAGCATCTTAAAATTGAATTGTTTGGCTTTGCTCAAGGCAGAATCCACCGTAACTTTTATTTTACTTGGAAAACGGATGTGCTTAAGTCATTGAGGAAAGGTTAATCGAGGGTATTTAACGCATATTTGAATGCGACTCAATCCAGAAAACCCTTTTCCCTGTACTTGTAAATATTTCAAATTCTCAAAAAGCTGAGATTGATTCCGTTCCAGTTAAACACTAAGTTAAAAGTGACTTCGACCTTAAGACACAATACGTTTCTTTCAAATGTACTTATTTTCTATAGCGTGGATATGTGATGCAAAAAGCGATCATCAAGGCACAAGTAGTATCCAATTCGTCCATAGTTAACATAAAAGAAACAATCGTAGAAACTCTTTTGTATTGAATCGAAAACGGTCAAAAATCGCCTGAAACGAACCAATTCCTTACATATAACATATACCAATTTCAAATCTAAGGCTCTTCAAACGGACAAGGATATCTTGAGAGTCATTCTTTTGAATTTATAATAAACATTGGATTTCCGCAGTAATAACTCTTGAAAACGTGTGTTCGTATTGATTTTATCCCTTCTTCAGTTATGTGCCCGTGTAATTTGATCTGAACTTTATGTAATGGCTCTTACGTGTAATGAGAGTTCCTTCTCTGAAAATCTGAATTGAAATTTTTCAGTAAGGACCGGCAATATTTGCAAATATTCTTTTCGTCAGTAAAAAAAAATAACTTAAAACGAACGATTAAAGGGATGGACGAATCAGCCCCTCAAATGATCTACCAAGGGAAAATTTTTATCACTTTTGCGCATGCATTATTTATAGCTGTTCGTATATTTTCCATGCTTATTTGTACAAAAGCTTTGAATGATAACAGGAAGATGAATTGTTTTATTTGTAACATCTTCCATGTGAGGCATATTTTGTTTTTACCGCTGGGAAATTAAAATTTTAACAATGGCCGAAGCCTTACAAAGTGATTGGCGGCGTTCAACCCATTGGTGGAACGCAAGAAAATAATCATTTTTTTGTGTAATAATAATCTTCCTTGCTGGTAACAATACGAGCATTGATCAATAATTCTTAAAAAATTTCCAGAGCTGAATCTCTCTATTCAAAGGGGCCATTTAGATATGACCACAAATCCGTTGACAGCTTTGACATTTTCATTGTGAGAAGAATTTCAGCGAATAGTTTCTCTTCAGACCCTCTCATTATAGAGATAAAGTGAAAAAAAATTATAAAAACTTTGAAAATAATATTAGAAAAAAACTACTTCTACTGATAACGTCTTTGCAGCTGTTAGCTATCATGCGGTTTGTTTTAACGTGGTCCTAAATAATGCATAAACGCTGAAAATCGTTTTGGGTGCAAGTTGACTTTATGACTTAAATAATGACTTAAATAATGTTATATTTAAATAAGTGCAAACGCTGAGGACATAAACATATTACCAAATGCAGTTTTCGGTTTCGGGCGAAAAATTAAATTTTATAAAACTATCTGCGAATTTTATATAGGATTTGTTATCAGTGTAGAATAAATGTAAACATAAGTTTAACCCTAAATATGTTCAAGTGTTACTCTGTCATAACAAGTTATAGACTAAAGATGAATCCTTTATTTCATTTCAGATACATGAAAGCAATTTCAATTTAGGGTGAAATGTGGTAAGGCTGACAAAGATGGCAGCACAAATTGAAAGTTTATGTGCCCTTTGTTGAGTTCCAACTTTGACTAGGAGCCTGTCAAAAGTTCATGAAATTTTGTTCATTCATTCTCAAGTCGAAGCTTGCAAAGTAACGCTAGCCCTGAATTTTTAAAAGCAATGGAAATTGTTTTTTGATGGAAAAAAAATTGTGGAAACAAAGCAATCACTTGAAAAATGTTATCTGACAAATGACTAATTTGCTCCACCATATTCACCAATTAATTATTGGTTTGCTAAATTTCGTTGTAGCCGTAAGAGCGCCAGTGATTCCCGCGATCAGAAAGGTCAAGTGAGGCAGTAACATCGGAAATCATTAAAAAAGCCATGGATCTTGGGTTGAATGATCCCAAAATCAAATTCGATGCAATATCATAGGCATCTCAAAGGAATGCTTTGGACACATACGAGGTCTAGCTATTAAATATCGAGACTACGCGGCTAGAGGGTGCCGTAGAGGGGTGGGGAAAAAACGAGTAGTGCTTAGGGTATCTAGATATCTTGTCTATGCACGTACCAAAACACGTTCTCGTCACTATTATTGTATTTGTGCAGTATCGGTTTGAAACGAACGTGTTTTTTTCTCGTGCCGAAAACCATGTGTGACGAAAAACAGGAGCAACGTATCAATCTCAAATTTCTCGTTAAATTGAAAAAAAAAACTTCGGCTGAGTGTTATAAATTCTTGCAAGAGGCCTATGGGGACAATTCTGTATCTCGTGCGCGTGTTTTTGAGTGGTGTAAGCGCTTCAGTGAGGGCCAAGAGAGCACTGAAGATAACCAACGCCCAGGTTGCCCTGTCACTGTTTCAACTCCGGAAACAGTGACCAAAATCAACCAAATTGTGCGTGTAGATCGTCTAATGATTGCCGAGGCTGTAAACGCCGATAAAGAAACGGTTAGACGAATTCTACACGAGGAATTACACATGACAAAAGTCTGTGCGAAGTTGGTGCCAAAAAACCTGACTCCTGACCAAAAGCTCTTGCGTCAACAGGTCTGCTCAGATTTCCTTGAAAGGTTAAAAAAAGATTCCGGACTGATAAAAAACATTATTAATTGCGAGGAAACGTGGATTTTTCAATACGATGTTGAAACAAAGCGGCAATCGATGCATTGTAAGACGCCTGAATCGCCCAGAATCAAAAAAACAAGGATGTCCAAATCAAAATTCAAAGCAATGTTGATCGTTTCTTTCGACATTAACGGTATCGTGATGACTGAATGGATTCCAGAGGGTCAGGCTGTCAATCAGACTTACTATTTGTCAGTTTTGGCAACACTGCGAGAACGAGTATGAAATGACCCGAATTGTGGAAGAACAACTCGTGGATTTTGCACCAGGACAACGCACCTGCCCATAACGCGCTATCTGTGAAGCAGTATTTGGCCGGTAAGCGCACTACAGTGCTCGAACACGCGCCGTACTTGCCAGATTTGGCACAGTGCGACTTTTTTTTGTTTCTGAAGATAAAATCTGCTTTGAAGGGGACCCGATTTGAGTCGATGGAAGTGGTAAAGCAAAAAACGGCAGAGCTCCTAAAGGCCCTCACCAAAGAAGACTTCCAGCACTGCTTCGATCAATGGAAAAAACGTATGGAAAGGTGTGTGGCGAGGAAAGGCGAGTTTATTGAAGGGGAGCATTCGAATGTAGAATAATTTTATAATAAAACCCTTTTTCGTAACCAGTCTCGTTATTTAATAGCCAGACCTCGTACTTCATGAGTTATTATAAAAGCGAAAGTTTTGCCCGCGATGGCTGTAACGTTTTCTAGCATTTGACCTCAAAGCAAACGTGTTTTTCTTTCAAATCAAAAGTTGGAGTTATGTCACCACGATAAAAGAGAATTTATGGCAAGTTTATTGATTTCTGACAGTGGATAGAACATGGATTCATCAATTCACGACTGATTCGAATTGACAGTCAGCGAAATGCTTATTGCCTGGTTAAAGTTGTAGCAAGAGCCCAAAGACGTAACAATCAGCTGGCAAAATTCTATTTAGTTTTTTTTTTTGATGGACATGGTATAATCCTCACCGGCTGTCTTCAAATGAAGGAACAATCTACGAACAATATGGCATTGCATTTTTGGATCGATAGGACAACGAAATCAAGTTTAAATCACCAAATTTAGCAAGAAAAGCTCATCACGCTTACAAGCTCATGACCGATAAATTGAAGCAATTACGTTACGAAGCGGTTGAACACACATCATATTCGCCTGATTTCACCTCCAGCAACTATGTCCTGTTTCGCCGGTTGGAAAGGCACCGAAATATTGGAAGATCGACAAACTTAGCTCATTAAACTTATTAAAAATTAATTATTAATTAATTTTTAATTAAATTAATTAAGCTGATTATTTGGAAGAATAAAATAGTTGTTCCGCCATTAATAATTTTTTTGACATGACGAAACCAAAAACTTTTGCATTATAACAGATTTCAGAAAATAAAACGAACCATGGACGGTGCATATATTTTCAGGGGATGGAAATCTAAAGATTACCCTTTGAATTTGTTTTAGAAGAGGACAGACGATGAGAAGAGGTGATCATTCGAGGTCATGAAATCAAGAAAAAAATATGCACATTGAAGGAGCAAAGAAATTCTGTGCTATTTAACCAAAGAAGATTCGATGGTTAAGTTTATAAAATTGAAAGTTATGCCTATAACATCAAAAGAACCAAAATAAATGAATTCGATTACAGTATATTATATATTAATATATTATATATTATATAATAATACTGAAAATGGCTTAAGGTACAACTACTGAAAGCAGGATATGAGTAATATTTAGATGTCAAATCAAATTTAAAATGCGACTAAAATCAAAAAAAATCATACAGTCTAATTATAAGGCAATCATATCCAAATCATCCTAAAATAAGAATTCAATCGAAAGTCGAAAATCAAAATTCAAAAGAGGAGTACGGCAAATTTCAAAATTGACATAATTTTTGACCCAAACTTACGGAATGCAAGGAACACTATTCATAGATATCAACCCTTTCGTTTATGATTATTTGAATTTTTGAAGATAATGAATGCCGAATATTTTGACAACAAGAAAGATATCAAACAATCCGATAAAGCATTGAATTTCCGCCCTTGAAATTATTTTTGAAAATTAAACTTCATTATTTTTGGACTTTTGCTGACCATGAATGAGTGAAATAGAGCGTTAGCACATTTTAACAGATATTGGCGCTTGTAGTTTGAAACGTTTTTGCCCTTAACCTCTATAAGGAGGCTAAGTGTTGAAGAGTGTATTTGTCAATAACAATTTGTACCAAGAATTTCAGGACTATTTCAACTATACTCGCTTTCTTGATGCAAGGAGATTTCTTGGAGTATAGGTTGCGGGGAGCTAGTGCGATATAGCACTCTTGCTCCATTCCTGCCTGTGAGTGTTAAACACTCACCATAACCTGACACAACTCTCTATTATTTAGCTTACTAGTTGTGTATTGATCTGAGGCTTGGGTATTTGCTGTTTACTTCGTCTCGGATTTTGAGGATTTCCATGGTTCTGTTTGGGTTCTCGTCTATTCTGTCAAATAGTTTCAGTGCTCCGTCTCGTATGTATTTTTCGACTGTGTCGATACGTAAGTCTTTGTGTATGTCCGTATTCCGAACATACCATGTAATTTGGCAAATCCACCGTAGGGGTCTCTTTTGTAGGGACTCGAGCGCTTTTTTGTTTGTTTTTGCTGTTTGACCGGAAGCGGTACTGCCGTATAGTAGTGTTAGTCTGATGATTGGTTTGTATATTAGGATTTTGTTTCTTAAAATTAACCGACCGGGTGCGAGGAGCGGGTGTAAGGAGGAGCGGATACCTATGCAATGTGATCTTTTTTTATTTATGTGGGTTTTCCAAGTAATCCTGTCGTCTAGAGTAAGTCCTAAGTATTTAGCTGTCCTGTTCCATGGTATTTTGTCAGGGTCTACGTGTAGAGTCGTTGGATGTTGTGCTCTGCGTCTTGTGAAGAATATTGCTTGGGTCTATTCTTTGTTTGTCTTGAATTTCCATTTGCGAAAGTATTCTTGCATAATTTAAATTGAGTGATCCAGTTTTGAAGTGCTGACTTCTGCTTGTCTTGAGGTGAAGAATGTGCAGATGTAGTTCGCATATAATGATACTTGAACATTATTTGGAAGGGTTGGGATGTCTGCGGTGTACAGATTGTACAATATTGGTGAAATGGGTGATCCTTGTGGAACTCCAGCTTGGATCGTTCGCAGGCTCGAGAGATGATCTTCCTCACTAACTCTGAAAGATCTACCTTTTAGGAAGGTGTGTATGAGTTGAATGTACGGTTGCGGGATAGAGAATTCATGCATTTTGAAGATAAGTCCTGCATGCCCGACTTTGTCAAAGGCTTTCACTTTGGCAAACATTACTAGACCTGTTGACTTCCTGCGGTTGAATCCGTTTCTGATGTGCTGGGTCACCCTCATCAGTTGGAGTTCCGTCGAATGTGCTTCTATGAATCCATATTGTTCGTCCGGAATTATGCGTTTTTCGGCTCACTTCATTCAGTCTGGTCAATAATGCCTTTTCGGCTACTTTGGAGATTGACGAGAGGAGGCTTTTTGGTCTCCAATTTTGAGGGAAGGCGTGGTTTTTCCGAGGTTTGGGTATGACTGTTACGATAGCCGATTTCCAGGCCGTAGTAAACCTACGCAAACGGAAAATAGTGTTGATTGTGTCTGTCAAGATGCTTAAAAAGTTGTCTGGGAGTCACTTCAACATTATGTTCTTAGCTGCGCCGGGTCCTGGTGCTTTCCGTTTGTCAAGGTTTAGTATTAAGTCTTTTGTTTTCTGTGTGTCAAGTGGCCGTATCACCTCTTCCGCTTGTGGTAGGTTTATGAGAAGCATTCTAACTTGGATTAATATGGCGTCCTCTTCGTCAAGATCTTCATCCCATCGCGTATGAAGCGCCAGCTTATATGCAAAGGCTTCTGCTTTACCGGGTTTGTCGTATTTTATTCCATTTTGGCCGTGTATTGGTGGCATAACTACCTTGTTCCGTGTCCGGAAGTATTTGGACATCCTTCGGAAGGCATTCTCGTCAGGCTCGAGGCTCTGCATGAAACTCTCCCATTGCTCATTTCGAAACTGGTGGATATGGTCTCGAATTTCGTTTATCAACCGGTTAGCTTTCGTTCTTAGTCTAGGATCACTCGTGCTCCTAGCTCTTCTCCGGTGTTGCTTCCTCCTCCTTATTTTAATTTCGATGTTGCGCGGGAGTTCGTAGGGATTGTATCCCTTATCGGAGTTGTGACTGTGTTGTTCTCTTTTGCCTGCTGGATAGTATTGGTTACTATCTCTATAGTTTTCTCGACACCATCGGCTGTGTTTATTTCTTGGGTGAAACTTTCGTTAGCCAGATGTTCATGGAAAGCTTGCCAGTCAGTTTTCTTCCTACTTCTTATAGGTTCATCTATATAGACGTCTTCTTTTAAGAAGTGTACCGGTTTGTGGTCTGAGGAGAGTTCGTTGAGGACGTTTATTCATATATTAGCCTAGAATTCTCGGGAAATCTCAAAGTCGAGGATAGTTCGGCGTATATGACCAAAATGCTTTGGCTCATTGGGTAGGTGCATGAATCTCATTGGGTAGGGTTGTGATGAATCTTTTAAGCTCAGTCCCAGCTTGATTATTTCTCGCAGCACCCCATTGCCTATATCCAATGATCAGAAGCGGCCCATTTCGAATCAAGTGTGTAAGTTTTGTTTGAAGTGCCTATTTTTTGGTGGGTTGTCCACCGTTCAATAACCATAAACTCAAAAGAGTTCGTTTGAACTTTGATGGCTGTTGCTTCTGTTGTGTGTAGCTGTGGGGTATGGATCAGTTGATGTCTCTCGCTTCTCCTCACGAGTATGGCCGTTCCTCCTCTCCTGCCTGTCAATCTGTCATTTTGCTATAAATTGTAGTTAGGAAAGTGAAGACGCATTCCAGGCTTCATGAAGGTTTCCTGAATGAGAATAATTTCAAATTTATTATCGAGAATAAATTGTCTAAACTCTCCAGTTCGTTGAAGCAAGGAATGAGCATTCCACGTGAGTATAGAGACGTGATTCAACTGGTTCATTTGTGTTTAAGTGAGGTGAGTTGTGCTGCGAACATACCCTGGACCATTTTTGCCATCATGTCTTTCATCATCAGTTGAAACTGAGATTGCATGTTGTCAAAAAATTGTCCCATGTCTGGCGGTGTGATTGTTTGTGTGTGATTTTCTGTTTGGTGGGTTTTGTGTGTATGTGAAGTACTGGACGTCGGTGTTTGTGTGGGCTGTTTGTTTTGTGAAGCGATCTGTGCGAACGTCTTCTTGACATTTTTTGGGTTTTTCGGGCAACCTCCATAGCTTGCGGGAGGTTCTCCGCCGCAGTTCACGCATTTTGGCTTTTCTTCTATTTTTTTCTTGCACTGTGTGAAGCGATGTCAACCGTCACATTTCACACAACGAGCCTGAGCGCAAGGAGACTCATATTCGACTAAGATTCATACGTGAAATTTTTTATAAGCGTCACACATATGTGCGTAAATATTTTGTAGCCAGCATTTAAACTTTCCCGTGCACTTGACAAATATGGTATCCTTTATTTTATTGACGCAAATTTCCAAACGAATACTCACAAAATTATAGCCTATAAGAAGACAATTCGATTTAAAATGACAATACAATAAATAAAATGGGATATAAAAACAAATGAGAATAAAGTGCACGTAGTTGCACGCCTCAATTCAGGTGATGTAAATGCCATTATAGGAATATTTCGAATGGGTAATATTTATATTGCAGAAATCTTACGTGATTCGAGTATAAGACAATGTATAAAAATGTTATGTGTTTGATAAGCCAACGTTCATGTGTTTTTTTCCAACAGGCAATTCGACCGTTTCATCAGATAATTTAGAAATGCTTGTTTGAGTATTCATATTGCAAACGTTTTTTTTAAGGATATATTTTTGAATGTTGATTGTAATTGAAAGTTATTTTTGAACTAGAATTCTAGATAAGTTTCTCCGCTAAAGGTAAAATATGCATTCAACATGTTGGGCACCACCACAAGCTGATTTCAAATCATTGAAATCAGCATGAACATGCACATTTTAATTTATTTCCATGACAAAATTGTACAATATGCACTGACTGCATTGCATTGATCCTAGTGTGCTTGGCTATGTGACTATGCACTTTTGCTTCCTTTTTTATGTTCCTTTCTTTCGTTTGACCCAATTCGAAGCATAGCAATAGTTTTCCGCAAACTTGAGCTTCTTCCTTGTACATGTGCGTTCCATATAACATAATACAATGGGTGACAGTCTGCTGGCAATCTATGCTGCGACTTCCATTTCAAATCCTACTGACTCTACCATATTTTATCGTTAGTATACCATAAAATACTACAATGCCGCACCACTGTTTTACTTAGCAACACACACTGGTCCCTTCACTCCAAGTCCTCTAGCTCTTTGTAGGCGTCAATGCATGTAGTCCGTTTGCAAAGTTCAAGATATTTCCACCATACTCTTCATATTACAGGCACCGTAGTCATCATCCAACCTTGCTCTGATCACCTTCAGCCACGACGCAGGATATTTTACACCGTACTTCCGCACTGCAATAATAGCGAGAAAAGTGAAGCGGGAACAAATTGAAGAGTTTATACACAGCTAACGATTTTCAGTAAATCGCTAGTCGACATAGCAGAACTCGGACAGCACGAGCTTAAGGGATACGAGTGAAAGGAATGAAAATGTTGTTTTCATTTGTTACTCCTTCCTAACGTCGCACGGTTCAAAAATTGTACAAGTGGACGACGTGTTCTCCGACCACTTAGGTCTCTTACTTTCCTATTCAACCATTTAATTGCAAGCTATGACACAAGCAACTCAAGTATCCGCTCAGCTGAAGGATGTGAAATTGGAAAAGCAAATTGTTCGCTTTAGGACATTGTTGATGGTCAAGACCAATCTACTGCCACTCGCAGTATGTGGAAGTGTGCACGGGAAAAAAACTGGCGTCGACGAGATACTTGCTCTCGGTCAAGAGGAAAATGTAATATAATTTTTCGCACTTAGAGCTTGACATCAACATTATTGATCCCATTTTGTTTATTCGAAATGACATTAATGATATCTGTTTACGATATTTAGTTAAGGACTATACGGACGTGAATAACTAGGGATTACCACCGAGAAGATGGGCTTAAATCATTTACATGAAATGTGAATGTCCACCGAAGGCGTTCGTTATCGCTAATAAATTTTTGTGTTTTACCCTGATTGAACGAATTTGATGGGCTTATACCAACGCTAACAATATAGAAATTCACTTTTTTCCAATATTTTTTCCAATAAGCTTATATTGGTATTACAAGTAAAATATGCCCTGTAGTTGTTAGATAAAGTGATTTTCATGATGGAAACGAAGTGAGTCATGTGTGAAAAATTAGCTCTTTATCGAAATAGGATGAAACCAAATGAGTCATGTGTGGAAAATTAGCTCTTTACCGAAATAGGATGATTTTAAAGAATCCTGCTCACCTACTACGTTCGCTGTTGTACCAGCAACCCAATCAGCAACCTGCTTGCTGCAGGAATCTCGTCCCTATTCTATATAAAGCTTGACCTACTGCACACTAAATAAAATTTATTGTTAGCGAATATTAACCAAGTCCTGTTGCTTGTGACATCATAATCTACGATGCATTACAAAAATCCAGAAGTCATCTGCAAACCTTCTAACCAAATGTTGGAACACACAAGAACTACCAACTTTTCATTTGAATAGACGAGAGGCTTTCATGTAAAGTTTTTAGAAGCAGGAAAGTATGAAATTTATGATAAAACTTCCTTTTAAGCTCCTCTCCAAACTTCAGTTGAAGTTAGAAGGTACTTTTTCCGTCTGTGCACCTTCTTGGTTTTTTCGAAAAAGCAGATGTTTAATAGATCATTAACTTGAACGTTATTATCACCTTGAAATATCCTGCAATGAAATCTTGAAAACTTGTCAGTAGGGTTTGGCGCAAACTTAGTTCAAACTCTTGAAAATCCACTCCTCACTACTTTCATCTGCAGTAGTTTGGTCTTCAAAGTTTTATTACACCGGCAAAATGTTTCATAGTTTATATGCGACTTTTAAAGAGGTTTAATTTAGAGGAAAACATATTGAAAAGGAAATAAAGGATCACAATATGCAATTTGAGAGAAAAGAAGTTCCAAGAAATACTCTATTCCACTGTCATTGCAGAAACAATTGTATCAACCCACTTAAAAGGACCAGAAACGGACATGTTATGATTGCAAACATCGTTTCATTTCCGACCAATAGAAATTTTCTATTATTTGTGATGAATGATTTTTCAATTTCCGTTCTGTGCTCCAATTGTGTTTCATTCGAGTAAATATACTGGACGTGAATGATACAATGAAACGCAGAAAACGTTTATTAATTTATTTGAAAGCGAGGTTTGATTCCCTTCAATCATTTTGAGTGCTAGTATGGATTAAAGCGTGTTTGGTTGCGATGCAAACGTTTTATATCAGCAACACACTTTATTGATTTAATTGGTTCAGGCCTTGGATATAGGACTGTTGGATAAAGTTAAACATTGACATCCTTGCGCCTAAAGCAGGCGAATTTCCACGCATTGGGATTTGGGTATGAGTTCTACGTATCCGAAGAATGATTATACAATATAGGTGAGATAGGTGATCCCTGTGGAATCCCAGCTTTAATATTTCGCAGGGATGATTAAAAGATCTTTTATCCTTGCCCCTAAAGGTTCTGCTGGTAAAAAAGTGTAAATTAGTTGGAGATAAAGGAGAAGTAGGGAGAATTCGTGCATTTTGAAGACAAGTCCTGCATGCCAGGCTTAAATATGTCTAACATAACTAAACTTGTTGATTTCTTGCGGTTGAATCCGTTTCGGGAGTGTTTTATCATTCTTTCTAGTTGGAATTCAGTAGAGTATGCTACTTTGATTCGATTCTCGATCACGGATAATGTGTTTTTCGGCTATCATCTCGTTTAGTTTGGTCAGTTTTCTCGCTATTTCTGAGATTTAGGAAGTAAGACTTGTATGGCTCTAATTTGAAAGAGAGGCGTGTCTAAGCAAGGCAAAAATATAAGTGTGGTTCAATTGGTTTAGATATGACCGCACATCAGTTTGTAGCGATTCTCACTCGAACCGACCGTTCAGCGGAATAACATCAGAAAATGTTGAGCATATGGAACCTGCAAATCAAATACATCGCGAGTTGACTATACGCGAGCAAGAAAGTGATTTTGAAATACCAAAAACTACTGTTTGAAATACCAAAAACTACACACATCTTGTGTAATATACACAAGATGTGTGGTCGGTAATCATGACGAAAGTGTTCTCAAAAAGATTAATACAAGAGAGGAATAATGCATTTACGGCTTTGATTGGGAAACAAAGGGATAGTCCTCCCAGTGGCAACATTTTGAATTGCAAAGGTCAAAAGGCATGAGATTAAAGCAATGTGAAGAGATTATGAATGTCTTCTTTCATGATGAAGGTTTTGAGCAAAATGAATATGCGCCAACAGGCTAAATGATCTCTGAATAATAAAGTGGTCATTGCCATTGAAAATACTGCGTATTTTAAATAAGTTTGGTCAAAAAGTGTTTGGCTGTTTCACCACGACAATAGGATAAGGCATTCATAGAAACTTATGCAGCAATATTTGGCAAAGCATCAAGTTGTTTAGCTTCACTAACCCCCAACTAGTCCCGACATACCTCCTCGTGACTTCTCGCTGTTTCTCGTATTCAAAAAGCCGCTCAAGGACACCGGTTCGATGACAATGACCGGGTTGAAACTAAAACGACGAATACATCGGAAGCATTTTGGAAAAATTGACTCCAAGGACTGCTTGAAGACGTTGGAACACCACTTGGAGTGTTTGGTTAGATTTCACTATTCGCAAGTTGTCTTGAGCAATTCGAGAGCTATGATCCTTCGATTGTGATGTAAGTAATGTTAGGACTATGCATTAGGGACTACCTTAAAGGATGTTACTAACCGGGTGATCCAGCATAAGATGAGTAAGGAGATATGAAGTAGACTCGATAATATTGGGGCAAACCCCGTATGTCGAAAGAGTGTAGACATATTGTTTGCTGCTAAATTCTTGAAAACGTTTGAGTTTTACTATTTTAAGGACATGCAATTGAATTTAAAAAAAACACCACTTTATCAAAGCAGCGCATTTTGCAGAGCAAAATGGGTCTCGAATGACGTACAGGATCCCGATCAGATTATTTAGTGAATTAAATATTCTATAATATATTAAAATATCATTCTGTGGGAAGATTATGAAGAGGTTTTGATAGAAACGCGCAAACTAGTCATTGATATTTCAATAGGTTCATCAGGCTTTTTCGAGTGGAAGTCGGATACTATAATCTAAGCTAATTTCAGTCCACTGACAAGTTTTTTTCTGGTAAAATGATGCTTAAGATGATATACTGAACTTGAAATTAAACCTGAAGCCCTGATTTCTGATCCATCCACCAATATCCACTGGTTTATTAAGCTGCGTCATCTTAACTGCGGTCCTATGGTGTCAATTTATTAAACTTTCATGTATTTGTACGTTAGGCGTATGATTTTCAATTATTTTTATTGTTCGTTCCATGTAACAACAGGCAGGTAACGAAAAATTATCAAGCGTGAAATATTTGGCAATGATCGATTACTTTGACCGTACACAAACAAATGAGCCCAATTAATCCGAGCTACATGTCCTAGCGAAATTTCATTTTTCAAACGTATCAATAACATGACCCAAAAAATTATTGTTTGCATCGAAAATCCAACAAATCGAGTACAAACTATGTGGGTGGTCAATACATAAAATAACAACAAAATCTAACTATGGATATCTACAACTCAACACCATTTTTGCACAATCCAAGCGGAATATTCGATATCCAATCCCTCGAAAAAGATAACAAGCAACCAACAATATGGACGTGTAATACCATTTTGGAGTATCTGTCACATGAGTAATCTTTGTGTCCAAATAGGAGAGACCAAGATATCCACAAGAAATCGTAAGTACTTTTTCGAAAAACAGAAGCGGAAAGGAGTAGTTGCAATAGATGTTGAGGTACAATGACATGCAGCATAACATGGAAATATAGTGTCTTATGGTACTAACTTCTCTGACACTGATTCCGGTCCCTACGGATTCAAATGGACTTTTAACGTGACCTGTGGTGTAGAAGACATCTTAATCGGACTTGCCATTAGGAGTTTAGCCCACGCTTTCATCGCTTATCTGCGCTTATCAATGTATCTGTTATCTGTGCAATTCTTTTTGTCTCCTACCACATATTGAATTTTATCGATTCTTTTCTTCCCGTCCATGCGGATTAGATATTATGAAAAGAATTATGAAACCATAAATTATCGCAGCGCCTAAAACACTCATCAGCGATTATACCTTTACACACTACCTCATCATTTTCTCGAGGCTTCCACTGTCATTATTTAACAAGTGATTTTTCCACCTACTTAACTGCCAAGGAAATCGATAGAAGGTTGAGTTGTATTTTCACTACTAGTTGGTGGTAAGATCGGTTTACGGATAACATAGTACATTCAACGACATATCCTTGCTGAGTAGATGCCATTTATTGCTAGTCGACAGAGGGGAAAACACTCTAATGAATAGGAACAATAAAGGACTTGAGAATTTTCCGCCGTAAATGCTTGTGTGGTTCTATTTTACAGCGACAATCTATTACAATATGTGGAGAGTTTTACGCACGTTCTACTGATAAATTTACAAGATATCAAATCTGAAAACATTGCCGACGCCGGGTTTGATGGAGCTGAATATCGCAAGAACGTTGTGGTGTCTGCTAGAATTGAATATTTTCAATAGTATCAGGTGTTTACTTAAGATTTATTGAACGAAAATTCTTTTTTATTTCGTTCTACGAATATTCGATATGGACAGAAAATGTTTCGGGCAATCATCGTGACGTCATAGTCATGATTACCAGACAACTATGAGGATGATATCAGTTGAATTTCAATGATATCTTTAATGATGTGTAAATAATTCCTTACACACACCTTGTATGATAATTATCGAAAACATTCTTGACTAGGTGCTTTTCAAGGAAACATTCTAATGATATTTGTATTCAATTATGTTCATCAATTACTTATCAAAAATAAATTGTATTAATTTCTAATGTAGAATTTTGATGAATCAATTTATGAATCATAGATTGCAAAGTAACATTCTCAGAAGACTAAAATACCGATCATCTGTTCTTCCGGATGTGAGGAAATATTTTGGCAATAGAAGACTACATCTCGCTAGAATTTGTCTGCATTATTGTCCAAATAATTTAGCTGGCCCCATTTGGTTCAGTAGTCCCCTGAGTAGAACTTCGACGTATTTGAACCGCGATTCGTATTCAGCTTTCAGCAATTTTTTTCAAAATATCCAACCATATCCAACCATGGCATCTTTAGGGGAGTTTATTTCGTGAAGGCTTCTGAAAACGGAGCTTCAGGGTGTCCTTATAGAAGAAATATAATTTATTGCGTAATTCACAACACTAAATAAACTGAAGAAAAGAGAAAAGATCGGAAAGTTGACCTTTAAGAATTCAAAGCGGAGCTATAAGACGATAAAAACTCAAATACTTGGTAATACGAGGTTTGTTCTAAAGTATTGCTTTTTTCGCGGGCTACGTATGTTCGATTTTTGATCTTTTGTTGGCGTTATGTTGGTACTTATGACCCTCACTTATGTTGACAATTCCGGCCATTTTGAATGTCCAGTCAGTTTTTGACAGTTATTGTGCGTTGACGTGTTGTAGTTTGTCTTCGATTTTCGTCTATCCCAAAAAATGGATCAAAGAATTTGTATTGAATTTTGTGTGAAGAACAACTTAAAGTGTGCGGATGAATTCAGAATGTTGACTGTTGCATACGGCGAAGCTACTTTGGACAAAAGCAACGTTTATCGATGGTACAAAGTGTTCTCAAAGGGACCGAAAAAAGCACGCCAAGTTCGGTCGAATGTGAAGGTTTTGCTGACAGTTTTCTTCGATTGCAGGGGCGTGGTGCATTATGAGTTCTTACCGCAGGGTAGGACGGTCAATAAGGAATATTACTTTCAAGAAATGCCTTATTTGCGAGAGGCATTCCGCCAGAAACGCACGGATTTGTGGAAGAACAAAAATTGGCTTTTGCACCATGATAACATCACTGCTCACACATCGTTACTTGTGCGCGAATTTTTGGCCAAAAACAACACTCAAATAATGCGGCAGCCACCGTATTATCCAGACCTGGCCCCCTGTGACTTTTTCTTGTTCCCTAAACTGAAGAAGCCCATGAAAAGACGACGCTACGCCACGATTAAGGAGATAAAGACGGCATCGAAGGAGGAGCTGAACAAGATCACAAAAAAAATGATTTTTCAAAATGCTTCGAGGATTGGAAAAAACGTTATCACAAGTGTATAATGTCTGACGGGGATTACTTTGAAGGGGACAAAATAGATATTCATGAATATATAAATAATTCGTGAAAAAACATGAAATTCGCGATACTTTTTGAACAAACCTCGTATAGTTCATGGTGTCTGCTTCCTGTTGAATAAAATTTTCTAAGATTTTCGAATCTGTTTATAGCGCCGGTAGTTGCGGCAGCCGGTTAGAGATGCTTCTGATTATTTTCACATTCCACAGTGGTCCCTCGAACGGACTCGCCCAGTATAGGTACTAACCGCAGACATTGCATTTTAGTTAGGCAATACAACAAGTGAACCACATTATCATTGAATTCATAATTGAAGTCCCTATAATCTAGCTTTAATACTAGAAAGGATAATTTTAAAGAATGGAGTTCGTCGAACAGGTACACAGGCAGTTTTGTTCTTGGGCTCTAGGATTAAATGTTTGCTCATGAACAGATTATTACTCCAGTCTACAAACATATTTAAAATAAAGGAAAATTCGACCTGAAAACATGTTGTGACAATAAACGTATTCAAGATCCAACCTTTCCTTTAGTTCAAAGAAAATAGTTTCAGGACTGCATTTCTTTCATGAATATATGTCGATCCAGTGGATAGGGAACAACCAAAAATGTTCATTAAATTAAGAAGAACTTCAAACTAAAATGAAACTTCGTTTCATTCAATGACAAAGCGTTTCAGCGTGAATTGTTACGTGAATTGAAAAGCTAGCTTTGACGTGAGATATGTGCTAAACGGCTCATGGTATAATCGTTGTCCTTTGAATAACTATAGAGCCGGTAAGATAGTTGTAACTCCAATTACATGTTTGTGCTCCGTTACCTATTTCCTCTATTAAAAAAGGACCTTCAGGGAAACAGATACGTCAATAATGAACAAGTGAAAGCCGCTGTCAGCAATTGGATACCAAAGCAACCGGAAGAAAGTGTGTGTAGCGAGATGGCAACTATGTAAATTTTTTTTTTAATTTTGTGAATATCTCATTTCATTCTCGAGTTATAAGTAAGTGTGCATTACTTTTCAGCCACTCGTCGTTCTTTCTAGGAAAACATTTTATTCACACATCGTTCTGGAACGCGACCTGAACCACTTCCTTTTCTACCTTTCACGTTGAAACAAAATTACTGAGAAAGACGTAGAAACTGTAAACCTTGTATCATTGTTAAAGAACATATTGTTTGAACCACAACATTTTAACACAGCAGTATGATGGAATTTATTCAATCAAAGGACACAAATTTGCTGAGGCGGGAAATTCATTCATCCTGGCGTGAAAATCGTTAGCTTGGAAAACCCCGAATCGTACTACAGTTCGAATAACACTAGCAACTTATGTGTGTAGTATTCAAATTTATGCTCGCTTGAAAAAAAGCCTCCATGAAAGATTTTTCCATTTATAAGTTTTTGAGCTTCTGAAAAATAGCAAATGTAACCATAATCGCAACATCGGGAACTGGCCAGATCCTGGTAGTTATCTCTATGTAAGTCTCTCCACTCTTGAAGCTATAGAAAAAAAACTATAAGCAATAAGTTATAAGTTTGTACCTAGCGATTCCAGCGCTGTTGATGGGAACCGATGAGAATATTTTGAAATCGTGTCACAATGAAACATTTCGAAATCCATGTATGTATATTAGTAAAATTGTACAGAAATGGCACAACTAGTTGAAAATACATCAAACTGTGATAAACGTATTAAAAAGCATTCAATTAACACTTGGGTCCTTACATTCCATCAGTTCACATATTCAAGCGAATATAATCCTAACCCGACCAGTCGATCCACGCTACTGAAATATTTTTTAACTTATCATAAAAATCCAATTGCAATATCATCACAATCTTTGTTTTTTTTTAAGCTGATAACTAATTATTGATGATTTGAATGCCTCACTGATAGTAAAGATTGTTTCTAAATATTAATTTGGATACTTAATTGTTCACATCACGTTTTTTATCTTGTGGTTAATTCAGTGTGGAAGAGCTATATTTGTACCACATGAACCAGAATATCTATCTTTCTTTCCGATAGATACTCAATGGCTTTTAATCTAAACGTTTTATTTTGGCGTGTGAATAACACACCACATGTCATCATCGATTTATCTGATTTCGATACATTACGCATACATCATCTTCCGGTTCTAATTTTCTTTCATGAATCAAAGGAAAAATGTCGGAAAGTATGTTTAGTGTTGCGAGCGAGAAACGAAAATTACGAAAAGTTTGTACTTAGCAAAATGAGATTTCCTATTCGATTTGAAATCGTTTTTTTTGATTTTTCGACGAAATATCGGTGGAACTTGTGATGAATATTTTGATTTCTCAGGAAGCGAGGGCATTAAACATATTACGAGACTAAAATTGACAATCTCTGCTTACCGAAAAACACATAATTTCCAACAAATTTCTGAGAAACTTCATTCATAATTAAACTTTCATTAAACAAACTCAATTTGATGTAAAACACATAAGGCAAGGCAAGTAACTAGTACGAAAAGCTACGACAAATTGATTTTCTTTTTAGAATGAAGAAGGAATTTCAGACAAGCAATCATGTCGGTATCTAGAATGTCGAACCTCTCATCTTTATTCGGAAAACGATGAAAATTACTTCCCAAAGACAGAGTCATTTCGAATCTTTTCATGACAAAAAGTAACAAAAACGCTAGTGATTTTTAAGATGTTTCAAACAGATATCATAAATTTATTGTCTAGAGCTATAAAATATCATATATTATGAGCTGCTCCCATTACTTTTATATTAACATTGCGCCAAAATCAGCATTCACACCGTGCACTCTACAAATGATGCCAACTTTTTCCCAAATCTTCAGTTCAGATGTTTTTCGAATTCTTTTCACTCCTCAACAAACCTTTTGTGAAGGTCTTGTAAGTCTTCGTGTTATATTTTATCGAATGAACTTTGAACTTAGATTCAATGCATAATACTGCATTGTGTAGGAGAAACCCTCGTCCTGTTTTGTTCAAAACACTGCTCGTGTCGGGAAAATTTTCGTGGGCGACAGAAAACTGCACAGATCAGTGAAAGTTTATTATCTAACTAATCAAGTTGTTTTTTTTTTTCATCATAAGAGAGTTTGTATAAAATTTTATTAATCTCCAGCTCTCATATGTTGTAATTATATTAATCCCCAGCTTAAGACCGATATATGATCAAAAGATATAAATATAAATCATCAAATTGTTTCCCTTCTAATTCCTTTCTGATGCAAGGCACAATTATCACTGTGCAGTCACCGACTTGGATCCTCAAGGTAAATTTGGAACGTTCATCTTATCTGGAATCCAAGCTTTTAAGACAACTTGGTGATTTGGATATAATCAGATTTTACCCTAACTCACTTCTGATAGCATGACTCGCTGATTGCTTTGAACATGAATCACATACCCCTGTATCATGGCAACCAGTAAATGAAGAAATACTTTAAGATAAAATGATTGTTGAACAACAATAGCTAACAAATAATAGTTTCGGAAAATAAGTATTAGCGTAAAAGAATTGATTCTGATCTGTAAACTTCTGAAGGCAACATGAGAACATTATCCTGCCAACATTCAACGATGTATGAAAGGGAAGCCTGGGGCTTAAACAGCGACTCCAAATCAAATTGAGGTCCTTTCAAGAGATCACTATAGATCAGATTGGAATAGGTTTACGATAGTTTGACGGTAGACACTGCATTTTTTTGTTGTTGTGAAATTTGGCTGAGTTTTAAAGTTAGATAACTTTAAAATAAGTGAAAATAAATAAAATACGTTCTGCAAGAATCACAAAACTAGTCGCCATCGGCCGAAAATGTAGACAATTTCTAATGACGAGGATATGCTAGAAAATATAGTTTGTGAATGATTTGCTCGTTCAGTCCCAAGATTGATTAATTTGATTTCTAAGACATTGTCTGTCAAATAACAAGGCCTAATTGATCCATTTATGCGAAAAGATAAGGAAGACCGGCCCGTAAACAAATCGTAACAATGCTAATATAAAGGTTAAGCCAAAAGTAAACCAGACTGAAACACTCTTACATATGGGATGATTCAGAAAAAAGCTCTGTCCAATATGAGGTAACCATGAAACACTTGACGGACCAAATTTCCATCGAGGAAGCGTTGCTAGAACGGAACGAAACCGAGCCGGTTGTTTAAAACTCGATAAAGCGCTGACGGAAAAGTCGTTCCCGAAGCAAAGTGACGTTTCTCAAATAGTTCAAAGTTAGATCTAACACCAAGGAGAATAATGTTGTGTGTTTGGTGGCACTTCAAGGAAATCAAGAGTTTGTGAGTGTGGAAAAACAACGGTTCTAAGCTACATTGTGACCAACTAGTTCGCAGTTGGAACTAGATCACAGCAAGGAGTTCAAAGGAGCGGCCAGAATTGATATAGATGGTGAAGAAGCGTCAGTTCGCTAGATGTGAAACAGACAACATGACAGTAACAGATCGCGCACATCTTTGAAGAGTCGACAAAAGATGGAAAACCTCAGCTGAGAAGTTTTCTATCTTCCAACTGACAACCCGAGCTTGCGTCTTGAGACTGTTACTGTTTCGGTCCTTGTGGAAGTAACATGTTGGTCAGTTAGCTTCAACAGCCTCTTTTGAAAATTATTTTGACAGGCTCTCGAGTCAAAAAAAAACATAGAAAGTCAGTTTTTATTTTGTCCGAAAAAAATGGCAAACATTGAGTCAAATTGCACATATTTTATTCAAAAATCATTCACCATCTAAAAATTTTTTTAAGATTTTGAGATCAAAATCAGTGGTGACTGTTGATCGTGGGAGTGGAAAGTTATGTTATTGGATACATTGGATTGGATTGTTATTGTTACTGGATAATTGGGTCATCAAGTTTAGGATGATTAGAAGCCAATCCTTTTGAAGTTCCTTTTACATGTGTTATTTTCAGGATATATGCATTGTCAACTAATGTTTTTCGACTTTTGCTTCGATACTTCAAATTCACATCATCGAGTTGTAGTTATTAAAGACACGGTTCTAATCTGAAAATTTTGAGCTTATGCATGATAGCCAAATTCGCAAAAATAATAGGTAATAAGTACACATTTTAAAACAAATTCGGGGTACAATTTATTCCCATTAAATAGATTTATGTCTTTGAAAAATCTTCTCAGTGTTCTACATCTTCGATAACAAAAAAAAAAGTCAAAAGAAACAAAACCACATAAGTACGTATAAGTCACAATATTTCAAAATATTGGCTATTGCTGCTAAAAACTCGATCTGCTGAGCACTGTCAGTTCGCAAGGACAATATACTCTAATTGTATGTCAGGCTCGTAAAGCTCGTTTCTTGATCTAACATGTCAGAAGCATCGCTTCAGCCGTTCAACTTTAAAGAGTACTATAATACATTTGTTTTGTTTAATTATCAACTCCAATGTATCCTTCGTAGTTCACACAGTACAAAGAACACACTCAAAAAGGATTCCCTTTGAAATTTCATTACTTCCGCGTGGGAAAAAAAATCATGTTGAACAAGTGGAGCCCAACTGCTTCCAGGAAAGTAATCACACAAATGATTTCACTTTCACTTTCCTTCTCACAAATGCGTAGATATAAAGCTAAGATTAAGCAAATTCCCACAGAGTCATGCTGTGAAAGTGGTTTGCTGTAGCAAATGTACTGAATTTTGGACGAACGATTTTTGTTCTTTAATGTGCCATTCCGAGATAATCAGCCATCGCAAAGTAAAAGTCAGTTAATAAAATGAACATATTTTTTTTTTCATATGTCAGGGAATGATTTTAATCGGAATCAACGCATGTCCGCTCTTTCTTTGATATTTACGTGACTTTCTCTCTAATATTGGAGGATACTACCCTTTAACTATGGGCAACATTAGATTGATTATAAACGATAAATACATTGAAACAAGGATGTTCATGTAGGAAGAAATTCGATGGATTAAAAAAATGTAACAAAGCCTTCATCCGAAATGTGTTTCTAAATGTTTTTATCAGTTTCTAACTTCGTTTTCAACACATTTGTCAACTGATGAAATGAGACTTCGATGCCGTCAGATCTTGCTTGGATAAACTTTTTCAAAGGAGAACTTGTTTCGACAGTTACTAAATGAAAAGTTGTGACTTAATTTTCAAGTTTTTCGTTTAAGTGAATTAGTAGCCTCCAATTAACAATCACATTTTTATATTAAAATGATAAAAGTCGGAAACTGGTTTTTCAATCTGTTTTTGTCTGATTTAATTTAAGCTTCATGTCGAGAAATGAATTTGTCATCTCATGACGGGGGAAAACGCATATTTACTTTGAAGGACAGTCAAAAACTTAAAATATTAAATTTTATTGGAATATTTTTGTTCGGGACTAACTGAAAATCAAGAAATAAGAAAGCGATAATTATCTCTGATTTGTTTTACACTTTAAACACTGCACTAATATATTAACCACACACATCAACGACTTCTTCGCTGACTTCAACTCCGTGAAGATTTCGACGGTGGATTTGATAGATTGTATTAAGAGGCGCTCGGTAATGAATGCTCGAACGATTTTTATCAACTTAATGGGTTTGTTTCGAAAAGTTATTAGATCATTGGTGTTAAAAGATTTTGAATGCTGAGGATTTGGACTAGAGATCACTTTTAACACCTGATCAACACGTTTTATTAACGGACGCGCACATATCGCTCATTCGCGAACTACCATCGACCGGTTCAACTATATCAAGAATTCGTTATTTACTCATATTGGTTAGTCGATAAACCACTTATTTTTCATAATCAATTCATGTCTTGACTAAATAGCACTTCTTTCAATTCAACGATCTGCACCATTATCATATATGGCATATATGATTACACTTGTCGATTACTCCGAAACCGTTGGAGGTAATTATATGCAAATTTGAAACCGTCGTCTTGATTGAAGCTTTTCAACTGATCGTGCCCGCATAATTTAAAATAGAAAAATAAGCTGGCATTTTGCGTTGCTGCTCAACTATTTTTGCAATTAATCTACTCACTGAAAATATTCATACAAATCAGAACTTGTATTTTTTTAAGATATTTTTATACATCACACTTGCGAACGCGAAAAATTAAATACCGAATCTATGGCAATTAATCCCGACGTTTATGGATATGAAACTTCCATGCGTCACCGATAACGCAGATATTATGGACAATTTACGAAAAAGATAAATACATTTTCGCACTTCATGCCTCTCTGGACCAATTTCGTTTAGTTGACTGACCAACGTATTGCCGCCGTCAGCTCCTTAAGCGCTAAGAGTTTGTCGATAAATAAAAGTAACCAAGTAAGTATCTAAGACAGTTTAGATACTAACACATTTGTTCGCGCCTTCCGATTCCGAATGAAAATCGTCACTGTAACACGTAATTTGTACGGCAAAGAGTAAAAACTGATCGACATGTCCTCTGTGGACAAACTGAAGATGGTTTTTGGTAATGCAAGTTTTCCATCCACCGTCAACCGAGTGGCAAATAACGGGAAAAAAGCTAATCAAAATGTGTTTGACAACATACCCTGAAAATGGAGCGGCGCATTGTGTATCTACTATCTATCTATCTCACAGTATCAGAACAACCTAAAGCTGCGCTCTATGTAAAACAAGCAACATCAAGAACTTTTACACTCATGTAAAATTTCACTGCAAAAGCTTCAGCAACTTTTCACTGTAGGGGAACGACGGGAATTTAAGATTTCTTTGAAAATTTGTTTTGAATACTGGCTAGATAATGTCGCCAGGACTGTTCAAGGAATAAAGTATATGAATTCATACCTTTAAGCCGTTGATGGAATAGTTCAGGAGCTGAGATATTTTTTAAATCTTTCTCCGATAGGGCCAACTGCAATTCTTTTTAATCAAAATTTGCCTTGTACATGTGGTTTTTCGTCATCAATCCGGGAAAATCCTTTGAGTCAGATCTAATAGACTTGAATATGGCTTGTGTATTCAAAAAATAATGGTTCAATAAATCAATTGCCTTTTAGATGCTGATTGTTACACACTCATTGGCGTATACTTTTTTATCAGTACAATATATTTTAATTATTATGTTTAATCGATGGAACACTTTAAGATTTCAGAATCCTTGTAAGCTCCTCCTAGGATTTGATGATTTACACCAATCAAATGAGATTTTTGTTCATTTCGCTCGTGCGGTCAACGTGGTTTCATCAAATATTTCGAAATTTGCAGTACGGCAATTGCGTTCTACGATTTAAAATGATAAATTCATTACAAAATAAAATTAAAACTCAACGTAAGGATAGTGTGTGTTGGGAGTCATAAATTCACTTCTTAAATGGTGGTTGTAGTTGTCTCGAGTCGCACAGCCATTACCTCACCATAATGTAATAATAATATACAACTAGTACATGTCATTTCACCCCCGAGGCAGAAATTGTCGAGAGGTGAGAGTTCAAAAAAGCACTTAGTTAATCCACTAAAGCTAATTAATGCAACTCGTTTAATATTATTTGTTCTCGATAAAACTCTACAAAATCATCAGCAATGCAACATTTAGATGGCTTGCTTTTAGCCATAGATTTTTGTAAACATGTCCCCAGCGATCCATCATTCATGACATCATCCTTCATCACAGTACTATCAATGTATCTACGTAAGAAATTATTTTTGAGTGAGGAGGGGGTCAGGAGGTCGGCTTCATCAAAATTAGGTGATTGCTAATGAAAATCAACAAAACTTTTTGAATTGCGTCAAGTGAAACATTCAATAGGATCGAACAGATTTACAGAGATCCAGAGATATTCCTTTGTCACCAGTTATCTTGATGTGAATTCAAAATTACTGCTTAGTATGTGATTTACATGTTTGAATCGAAAAAATTATGCAAAGCACTGGAGTACTCTGCGCAAGGAACGCCATTCATGAATAAAAATAATAAACATAAGGCAGAAGCAACGTTAAACTGCATATCACTTCCAGAGACAATTACATACCTGTTTGAATACAAAAAAGCCCAATTACCATCACGATTACTAATACTGCTATTATTGGAATTGCAACAACTTATATTGTTGCAATTCCAATATCTACTACCACTTCTACTTCTACTACTAAAACTATGAAGCAAAACAATCAATACGTGAAACTTCCTAAAATTTTATTTTGAACAATCGAAACCTTGACATGTAGTTACGGTTAATTGGAGTTGATGCGATTAAGGACTCTTGCTTTAGTTATTACAGAAAGGACAACAACAACACTCATCACCGCTCACCTCAAGGTTCTAGTCTTTTCCGTCTCTTGATATCAATGGATTGCTTTGGTATTTATTTTGAATTTCGTCGAGGATTTCCAGGATTTCTTTGATTCAAACTGCGCCATAGACGGTCCCAAGTCCGGTTTAGGAAAGAGGACTGATCTTCTTGTTTCATAAGCCTACAGCTTCCATGATTCCTCATCCAAAATCGCCCGGATAAATGTTAACAAAAGGTCAATGATGTTGCAGCTCTGCTACTAAATCCTACTTACGCTTCTTTTTTGTGGACGTAAGAGGATGGAAGCAAGTACTTTCAATCAAATATAACCACGCCCCAGAAATGAAGGTTGAGCGTCGGGTTAACGCGTCCTCGTCCCTGTAAAAACCTTAATTGTTTCTAAAGCTGTAGTAGAGCCTCGAAATGGAGTGAACATACGACAACGACCTCACAATTGAAAAAGGGCTGCTCTGATTTCTAAAATAGAGGACTCGTTCAATGGACCGAGACAAATAGAAGTAATTGCTGCAGGAAGCGTAGTCCTGTGTAGTGTAGTCCTAAGAAGAAAGAGATGATTCGATAAGGTATCTTATATACCTTGTCAAACAGTTTCAGTGCGTTGTCCCACATGTATTTCTCTAGTGTCTTCTGATGTCCCATAGAAATTGGCTAATCTACCGTATGGCAGGAAGTAAAGTTTCATTGTCAGTATTGGCTGTCTGACAGTGAGCAGTGCCGCCACAAAGTATTTTTAATTGAATCATCTACAAATAGATGAGAGTTTTTTTATTTAGACGGCTAGATCAAAGGAGCGGGTGTTTGCATTCAGTCTTTTCGGGTGGGGGGTGGTAAAGTGTTACTCCTAGATAGTTAATTTGTCGGTCTTTGTTCTCTGTGTTTGATGATGAATATGGTTTGGGTCTGATTTTGCATTTTGATAAATAGAAAATTATGATTTTCCAATTACATAAATTTTTCGCTTCATTTCCACTGAGAGTTGCAGTTTTAAGGGGACTTCTACTTATTTTTGAGTATGTTACATGCAAGTGTTGACCGTACATGTGACTATCACGTCCGCATTTGGCAATATTGGGATGATATATAAGAACTTTCCTTATATTTTGCGCATTAAGTTTTTTATTTTCTCCCGATAGTTTTCACTGGGCGTAACCAGTGGCAGTGGAAAACCCATCAGCAACAACGCCACCATAAGTTTTCCACTGATTATGGAAATACAAAATATAACCATAATATAACCATCAAAATAAATAAAATAATAACCAAAACCAAAATTTTAAAAGGAACGTCTTGTTTTTATTTTTTCAGAAATATTTTGCAAAGGTGAAACTAAATACGCAGATTGAGATATTTGTGTTGTACATATTGCATGATATTACAGAAGTGTGTGATCCTTGCAGAACTCCAGCTTGAATCGTCTTTAGACATTGATCTTTTTTTTTTGACCCTAAAAGATCGGCCTTTAACAAAGGCGTGGATTAGTTGAAGACATGCAGCGGAAATAAAGAGCTCATGCACTTTGAAGATCAGTCCCGTATTGCTTAGGCTTTAGGAATGTCAAACTATAAGCCGGTTGAATTCATGCGATTCATGCAGTTTCTAATGTATTAAACCATCCTTGTTAAATTGAGTTCCGTTGGGAGTGCTTTCCTAAAACCAGAAATTTTCATCCGGGATTATGTGTTTTCGGGTATCAGTTCTTTAAGACTCGTCCGTAATTTTTTCCAGCTATTTAGGCGATTGACGAGAGAAGACTTATAGGTCTCTATAGTTTAGGGGGCTGCTGATAATCAATCTAATTTAATATGCTCGTCAAGGTAGCGTTGATTATCCTTTAAAGTAGCCTTAATCATAAATGACAAGCTATATTTTTATTAAAGAGCATCAATTGATTGGCGAACCAACAGTGTGTGCTTTTCACTGATGCCAGGCCGAACTAGTTTTTACGACACGCGGTTTATTTTGTCAATTTGGTTTCTATGCTTCGTTCGATTATTGATACTAATGTTGACCCTTGTAAGCAGATTCCAAAACAAAACTTAGTAGTAAGGATAATATAATAATAGGCTACTCAAACCTGCACAAAGGACAAATCACTACAAAAATGTCCAAAAAGCCACTCATGGAAACTTTGGCATGACCCTTTGGCAGCTGGAAGCAGAGCCTGCTATAAGAAAAATATTACTATCTGGAGGACACGGTAATGATGCTAGAACCTTAAAATTTTTTTTAACATACATTGAATCGTCGATTCCTGGGCCATAAAGAAAACAACCTACAGCAGCTGCAATGTCCAGGGCATCCTTTTGCTCCTGTCTATGACGAATCCTGGCTTTTCCTGGACTTTTCCTGAATTCTGGACGAATTTTCATCAGCATTTCGAGCATATTCATGGGAATTTCGGCCAAGTTTCAAATCCATACCATGCATGAATTATAATAAATCTGATGTTCCTTCATTAAAAATACAAACAGCGACTAATGCAGCAATATTAACGATTTTTGAACCAGCAGGAAGTATTTTTGGAGTAATCATCCAGATTAACTGGTTCAAGCTTTCATTATTATTTTGTGTGAAACCACCAACACACCGCGCCAGAAGCTCATCCTTACTGAGATCTTCATAGATAGGTTTCATTGCAGTTAAAGCATCATCTGTGAGTGCAGTATAATCATGTTTGAATGATGAAATAGTGTTTGTAGCCGATGCTCGATGCCAGGTGCACCAGGAGTCTGGACCTTTTGGGCAATTTCCGTGCTGATGATTTTTGTCTGTAGAGCTATAGTGGTAATAAATAGCCCATGTAGCATCTTTCATGTTTTCAACTGACTCACAATTTCTTCTTATTGCCAAACCATAATAACTAGTCAATTTATCAATTAATTTAACACTAAGATTACCTTTGCCAGAAAGAGTTTTTTTTTAGTTTTTTTTTTACCATTGAATAGTTTTTCCTCAACGGTTTTGCTGACTAAATCAGGTAAACGGGTACCCATCCTCTTCTGTACATATCCAATGCATTCTTTTTTGTTGATAATAAAATCTTCACCATAAGGTTGGGCTTTGAGAATACCAGAGTATATTTTTGCATCCCCATCTCCTATATAGTTGACGTACCTCAGGTCATATTTTACAATAGAGCGTTTAAACATTTTAACGATCGAAGATACTTCCATGTTCCCAGATGCTCCAGTGTGATTGGCGCTGCACAGATTTGTTGCGATATGTTCTTCTTTCCACTCTTCATACTCTGCCGTGTTCATGTTTTTTTCCAAAACTCACATAATTTACAGTAAAAGCATTTTACAAGCTCATCCAACACTTTTCCCGAATAATATCCGATTAGTGACCTAACACCGTATAGTGATGCGAAGCCACGCTTCTTCCACGTACCGTAACCGGAAACATTCACATTTATCGTAGCTTTAACTTTCGAGGCTCGTTAATTGCTTTTCTTCTTGAGCAGCAGGGGAGAACATTGTATGAGCAATTGTTCCGATACACTCATGTATTTTATGAAAAAATAAAAATCTTATGTTGATTGATTTAAAAATGAACTGCTGAGATCCATCAAAACGCAAAATTTCTTGCATCCGGCAAGCCCCAAGCCCAATATTCGCATAACCAAAATGGACCGGCGATTAAATACCGACATTTTTCCGATTTTTCTACATGATAAAATATATTTCGGATCACATCGTTCACATGTTACCACAATTTTGAATCCCAGACCGAATTTCGAGCATTCTTTAAAATCCAATTTTTCTTCATCTTTATTTTTAATAATGTTAGAACACGGCACAAAAGATGACAGTTTTGAAAAAACTGAGGCAAAGTCTATAATTGAATATTGGAGCGTGTCTTCCTGTGGCACGTGCTCTTTATCGTCACTTTTCAATTTTTTGCCGACGTGCTCGTAAAGGAATCATCATCAAATTTTGGATTTTTTTGGATTGAATGACTGCCTGCTTTTCTTTGGTCTATCTTTTCTACAAGCGCCGTCTGTTAACTGAGTTCTCGAAAGTTTAGGCATTTTTAAATAAATTTCACAGCAGACACTTTGCATAACCTCAA
The DNA here is from genome assembly GCA_954870665.1 of Stratiomys singularior. Classification (NCBI taxonomy): domain Eukaryota; kingdom Metazoa; phylum Arthropoda; class Insecta; order Diptera; family Stratiomyidae; genus Stratiomys; species Stratiomys singularior. Next base: position 9,761,588 of record OX940879.1, on the reverse strand, counting down.
ATGAACTTCGTGATTCAAGAAGTAATCACTAACAAAAGTATTTCATACTAGTTGCCCTTAGAAAGTCAAAACAGTAGACAATAAAAACAGACAAACAATGGCGCTCCGAGCCTAGCTGAGCTCGAACGCGCACCTTCACAAGGATGTATCTCCGAAACTTTTATTCGGACCGACCTAAAAATTTACGAGGATATTCTTGAAAGGTTGTAGAAATAAATAAGACAATAAAAAAATAATACAAAAAACAATAAGAAAACCCGATTTTTTTGAAATTGCGAAACCCATGTAACCTCTTAAGATATTCCGAGTAAGTGGCGTTGCTTAAGAGGTAAAATCTTCTGTTAAACTGACAGGAAACAAAATCTAAAGCATCAGAAAAAAGATTATATTATTCCGATTTAGGAAAATTCTAACTTAATCTCTACAAAATATCTACTAAAGCATCGAAATAAAAAAATATACTCTATTAGAATTGGATAATTCTTATTATGTATTCATGTGTTCATACGAATCTTCAAGATTTTGAAACACCGATTTACCTTATTCCCAACATAAAAGGTATTGTCTTCCTTTCATTGTCAGCCTTCATCCTTTGACAGGGGAATAAGAGAAAAGTTGCTTCAAAAGTCCATTTACGTTTGCTCGTCCTTTACTCATGGTTCACTTGTTCAACGCAAACATGCTTCATGATTTGCCAGACGGTCGGATCATATCTGCTGTTTCATATGTCTTGTATAAATACCATGAACTCACATCGTTTCCAGACTAGCAACGACATATACATGAACAACATGTCGAACTAAGAGTGGAAAAGTCGGGAAAGAGATTTTCCCGAGTGCAACATCCGAAGAAAGTGAGCTTTTTTTGCAATTCAGCAGAGCTTTACACGAAACGTGTGAAAATATTGATGTTGAAATGCGTATTTGAAGAAGTATCTACGTTTGTATCTTATTCTGAATTCTGTTCAAGTTCTCAGCAGGAGAGCGATTCATATGAGAGTAATAAACTCAGCAATTCGGTTCTTATCATGCGTGCTAGGTAAGAGAACATCCAAGATAATAATCAGCTGGGAATGTACTCCTAACGTTAAGGGTATGGTAAATATTGATAAACTATTGAAAGCCTGCTTGCAGGATAGTCGGAATTATCGAAGCTAAAGATAAGTGATTTTATCTAAAGTTGAATATCCATTCGGAGATTAGTAAACACCATGCGAAAGCTAATATAAGCGTTTGGCTACGTCACTGTCAGCGAGCAATGATAAATTATTACGTTCTAAACGTTTTCGAGTTATTTATAAATAATACACAGACAGCGAATGAGTGTCAAGCTTAATTAATATTATTTTGCCATTGATAAAATGTCTAAATTGAGAACCAAATCAACCGACTGGTTGGCAGTAGGGCAGCGTTTCTAAATAGAGACAAAATGTATTTACGCGATACACGCGAGCCGCCAGTTTTTGAATAAAGGTTAAGATGAAATTATTGCTTTCGATAATTCATTCTGTCCTTCCATTATCAAATTTACCATAAAAAAAACTAGGATATTTCCGAAAAAAAATAAAGAAAAATTAAAAAAGTCCTAAAGCTTACGGAAATAAATTCAGCAGCATTAATTAATCCATTACGATCATCAAACAGAAGAGACATAAAATTGTCCAACATCAATTCAGATAATATAAATTTTAATCACCATGTCATAAGTTGTATCCATCTTTGGCGATTCCAACCTTCTCTGTCACATTCAACTGGAGATTCAGCGTAATCGGTTGTTTTATAGTACGGTTCTTAATTAAGGAATAATAGCGATACAAGATGTTTTGATGGTACCTCTGTGAGTGTCTGGGGAGTCCTTAAAATTTTGCAGATACAATCATACTGTTGTTATATGTCTTTCATTAAGAAAAATGAAACGTGATTCATATTGATGTTACCTCCTGATTATTGGGGATGCACGATAGTCTGGAACGAAGTTCTGCTGAAGTTGGTTTGACGATGGTCAGAGTAATTAAAGTTTGTGTTTGTTAGGAAGTTTTGAGTGATATGATACATTTCAACATTTTGTTTGAATGCACCGCTACATTTTGAGGGTCTATTACTATTCCAATTAGTGTTTTGTAGAGTTTTGGTGAATTCAAGTTAGATCGATCACACAAAAATGTTGGGTCAAATGTATACTACGCAGGAGTTTGTTTTAACAGACGCCTGACTTCTGAAGTCTGTTTAAACACTCCTTTTTCATACAAAATGGCTACCAAAAAATACAATTTCGTATGAAGAGGGCAAAAATATCTATGAGAGGTATCTGTATGTACCAAAGAAAATAAATTTCAATTAAATAAATGAAAATAAATTGATTTTAGAGAAACTGAATTTATTTTATTATTTAACTAACAACTTTTATTTAATAAAAGTTGATGCTTTCTTAGTGTTTAGAGCAGCGAACTTCTTTCCCAACACATCTGAATGATCAGGTGTCCTGAAATCGTAATCTATTGGAAATTTCTTCATAAAATAACTTGAAACGCAGGACATTTCATATGGTACATTAGTCACTAATAATACCACTACCGTGTTTTCGGAGTGAGAACGTAAGACAATTTATTTGTACGTGTTTTTCATAAAATCGGGCGGCACAACTAAGGTGCGTTGTAACGTTTCACTGGTATCCTATAAAGTATGCCCTATAAATTTTTTGTACTCAGATCTTTCTAATTATTCATAGCCCATTTTCCTGTGCATATCCCTAGGAGTATATTTTTCTCCGCCAGTAAGATTCATAGATTAACAACAATTCAAATTGACTAGTATGGTGGTATTGTGTCATAGCATTTAGGTTATTGATCTTGGTACCTCTTTCCTTTTAAATTTTTCACTGTTCCAACTCGGCTAACTCAAGCTCCTATTATATCCTATGTATACACATCGAAAATATTGATGTTAAAATAAGGTTGGGAATCCAATTTTAAGGATACTCCTCTTCAGGTTTGTTTCGCTGCTATATTAAACAGGAAAAATTTGTATCTCTCTATACTTCAAGTATGGAGGACTTGGACAAAAGGCTCAGCGCCTCCTCCTTGAACCACATAACATGCTTGTAGCCTGTATATCTTGTTGCACCTTTTTTGTAAACGAGGATGTCTATTTTCAATTTCTTGTCGAAGGTAGTTTCGAGAAACTTAACCGCAGCTTCCCAAGAAAATGTCGTTATGAAACTGTCAATGTCAATGAAACGATAAATGGGTACTTAGACTACATACATGCTGATCTATTTTGTTTTAAATACGTGTACAATACCATGAGCATCAACACGGATATCGGGCTGGAGAAAGGGGTAGAAAAAGCATGAGTACATTTATATTTGTGTCATATTTTGATCAGGCAGTGTGCAGCCACAGGTCTGGAAGTATACACACGCATCCAAACACACATTAACCTTAACTACTCATCGTGAAAATTTGCATGGAAGTTTATAGTTTTATATCGCTATGGGTGGAAAGTGTCCGAAAAATTTCGCGATGCGTCAACATTTGTCAAATTGTTCGCCAAAAAAGGGTCAACCATGCGCATAGGTGATGTTTCGCTCTACTACTCTGAAGTGATGTTACTCTTGTCAAAGTAAGTTTGTGGTAAGTGAAAAAACTAGAAACTTTGTGATTGGCCAAAGATCGTGATCGTGCTGATCCTGCCAACAATAGTATCGTAATATACCTGAACATGTCTCATGTTGACATGTGTCATGTCTCAAAGCTCAGTTGAATATAAGAAGAGTTCAGGTAAGTTATTTAGTATTTTTAGTTATCAAAAAGAGCCGACAATTGCACTTTCCAGTAATGACATTTGTGCGGTGGCCATTTAATAGGTGCTGACATTTTGTCTTCGGTTTTTATGCAAAAGCCTAAAGAGTCTTATTCTCGTGGTAAAAATACCGTTAGATCGGGACAATTTTTAAAAAGTCTTTGCTGTTTTGTGTTAGTGTTGCGCCTGATCTTTCGGCTGCTCTTTTTGATTTATTAATAAATGTTTGCCAGGAACTCGTCATCTAGATCGGCCATCTATCAGCTGAATTGGTAAAAACATCAACTTGCAGCATTGAGACACTGCAATACGTCACTCACCTACTTCGGATCCTGATCGTAGTGTTACAAAAACTTCAACATACAGCATTAAGTTTCTGGTTTCTTGAGTTTCTGGCGACATTTAATCTTTTATCCTATTATCAGCAATCTTGGCATGTTTTATTTACCTTAAGAGTAACTCCTCTTATATAGCCTATTTAGGGTATGGGACTGATGATAACCTATTTCATATTTCCTATTTCCTAATCCTTCTAAGGACTATTCATGTAATTTCATTACGATTACCTTTAATTATGTCAAACCTTTTTCAAGGCCGAAAAGGACTCTCACTTAGTGCTTCTTTCAACGTTTTATATTAATATAGTGTTTATTTCAAAAACAAATATTATATTCTGAATGGTATCTCATATTTCATGCTTCAATTATTTAATTTTTTGATTGTTGTTTCAACGAAAACGCATTTTTTTCATGTTTTTTTGACATTTTTTTTTATTTCGGGACTAAATTTCTACCTTTCTGATTCATCCAGATTCCAGAAAAGCAGTGAGTCCTAGAAATGGAGGCTAGGACAGAACTTATCGTCATGAACGTCGGGAACACACAAACCCATCGTAAACTGCTCATTCCGGAAATCCGTTCACTCCGGACGGAACGTGCTTTCCGGAGTTCTAAGTCTTTATGATACGCAAGTGGAGGGTACTTCAGGGCTAATCGGCGAGCACATTGCATTGGTGTATAATAGTGCTCAGCAAAAACTGCTGAAAGACGAATGGAATAACACAGACTTCGCCGCGAAACCAAACCTTCAAGGGATCGAGAAGAGTCAGATTCCCCAATGCTGGCATACAGGTCGGCTAGAAAATTCCACTGGTTATTTAATGAAAACCAGGCTCGGAGCTGGTAAAATTTCCCTGAGCACAGCAATAGGGGCCTGCGAGGCTCGGATAATTAGCTCAGGAGACACACGGACGTCCTGTGTGCTTGAGGCGGAAAAAATGCACAAGTTTGTTCAATTTTTCCAGTGCATCCAGTTCGTTTTTATGCTATTTACGAAGAATGTCCTGTTGGGTGCCGTGTCACATTACGTGCAGACCATTCCTCTCGTGAAGACGGGTTTGCTTGAAGCGCAGAATAGACAGGATGTTTCTTCCTCTCAGTAATCCCTCTCTTTTCCAACCGTCCAATCAATCAAATTGGAACTTCTTAACACAAAGGAGAACACCGATGAAAAATATGAAAAAAAGGAAAAAACAAACGAAAAAAAATGTGATAAATACTTCCTGACTAGGAACGCAATGTTTAGTTGGAAACCCAGTTTTATCATATTAATGTTACTTCATTGATTCTTTTATTTTCTGTTTTCTGAAGTATTATTTTAAATGTTTGTTACTTGACTACTACGAAAGCTACTATTACTACTACTACCACTTCAACCACTACTACTACTCATACTACTACTGGTACTACTGACGCTACTACGATCGTTCTGTTATAATTTCAAATTCTAAAATTAAGATAATTACTTGCATTTTTGCGGTGTTGAAACGGAGATAGAATGTATTCAAATGTTAAGTTAACATATTTCCAATTATCTACGATTTAGCATAGCACCAACTTTAATATGGTAATAAAATATACAAATTAAATATTCGCAATTAAACAGCAAAACGTTAATCTATTTTATCGACAGTGTGCAAATTAACATTTTTAGTATTCTACAAGTTAAATTACAAACAGGCAACGTGATTCGATTGAAAATGCAAGGAATTTTTTAGGGGTATGAAATTCACTTAAATTCAACTAAATTCACCTTCAATTCACAAAGGATAAATAAAATGTGGTTTAAAGGTTAAACACTGCATGCAGCAACATATGCACGCAAAACATATGGTGCCGATAGAAATGCCTCAATTTTTTGCGTTAAGTATCGTAGGACGATATCATCCTTTAAATTGAATATTAAGGAGCTGGGATCATATTCATAACACGAATTCAAAAGAAAACGACTAAAGTTGGGCTACAACTTTTTGCACGCATAATTTAAAAGTTTGATTGGCATATTTTATCTTTCATATGTCGTTAAAATTTCAGAATTATAGAAAATAATTTTGAAAGCTTTCATGCCTCACTTCACTTCACTTCAAATTTACATCATTCAATTCGTATTTGCACTTCTGTAACATTTCCATATGCTAAAATTCCTCAAAGTTTGTAACTTCATACTCCTTTGATTCGTTTCATACATTTTGACGATGAAACAAAGGATCGCTCTTAGAAAAAAGGCGTTCGGCTCCTGGCAACAGGTTTCCAAAATCAATAAACGAAAGTTACTTGTTTCACTTTTAATTATGGAAATCGTGGTGCGTTCGCTTTGGCAAATGGTTACATAGTCATATGTAGAATCAGGGCACAATCATACCGTAATGTGCATTTGAAAAGTGCCGCCATAAATAATTCAAATTATTTCAGGAAAGAAAAAATGAAATACCGAACCACATTTATTACATCAATTTGCATTATTTTCTGCGAATCCCTCAACGAATGTGTCGAGTAAGTTATGATGCGTAAAAACGGCTCACCCAACGATCGCACAAGCCCATCAATAGTCTCCCATCTTGGTCCTTGTATTCTGCACATGGAAAGGAGAATCGTATTGTACGCTCCATGCTCGTAGGTCAATATTTCCAATATGCAAATGTTTCAAATATCTGTCAGCTGAATAATGTGTCGAGGCTCATATATCTTGACTTTCGCTTCGGCGTCATTCAATCTGAATTGTGTATATTTCTCCACATATGAGTAGATTAAGCCGTACGGCTGACATGCTCATGTAATTGAACTCGTAGGTCCTTGCTATGAATATTTATGGCACAATTTTCCACACTGACGTCTCTTTGATTGATGAGAATGAGCGGATGATTATATAGATGGTGACATGATATGTATGAATACTTGAGTATAAATTATTTAAAATCATAATAGAATTGACAAGATTCTCGTTTAGACTTACAAAGTGCAATCCTTCGAATATATTTTCAGGGAGTCGTTAGAAATACGAGATTTAAACGCAATTTGCTAAATTTGCAGCCATTCAAAGTGAAATATCGCCCAAACGACTGACTCTTTTATGTTTTTTAATTTACTTTTAGATATTTGATGATAAAGTTTTTTAAATATTATTATTTCCATACAAACATTTGCTGTATAACATTACACAACACATTATGAATTGTACGACAACACATAATATGTATTTTTATTTAGATATTGGGTGTACAAATTGCATAACGCTGATTTTTTTTAAAGTTCGCGGCAATATCGTAAAGAAATGATCACATATTTATGTTTTAAAACATTTTCCATCACTGGCTACCCCTTCTTCCATTTTTCGAGTACCATACGGGTCCCGTGACAGACAAAAATACGTCTTTTTTTAATAAAGTCCATGAGTCGATCAAGCTTTTCACTTCTTCATACGAAAAAAATGTTTTCCTGGTCCTGCCCGATATACTCCTGTGCGAAATAAATGGTAGCCATGGGAGCAGCATCCAGAGAGCACGGCGGATGAGCTGAAATTCCTCTTCTGAATGTTTCACATATTTTGACCACCTTTGCGACGAGAGGTAGGGGAAGTATCTTTTCTCTCGTTGTATTGCGTACGTTTATATTACAACTTCAATCATGTGGATGAGTAGGACGCGAGACTAATACAATTGTTAATAGTGATTAGCATGGCGTTTAAAATTGCATTAATGTTGATATACATGTTGTGTGGGTTATTAACCCGCTATACATTTGTGATATATGACGCCAGGTGACGCAGGGGACTGATAAGTCGGAGCCATAGCCTAGGATCTTAGTCTTTAGGTGGTGGAATCCCTTTTATGTTCTTAGTATTTAGGGGGTGCAATCCCTACGTACCCTAGGTTGAGGAAGGGCAATAAGTCCCATGTGCCCGAAGAAATAACTGAGAGTTATTCTTGGACTGCAGGGAAAGACAATCTCATAAGAAGTTTAACTGAACCACATATTTGGAGGACCCCCATGACAGGTTTCTGATAGCCCCTTACACGCTGAGGAGCCTTTCCTGGCTGAAACGTGATGATTGTCTTTTCGAAAGGTATAAAAGTAGGTTGAGCTCGAACCAGTTCTGCTCGGGAATCTAGTTTAAACAAGGCTGAGACCCCAGACTGAAACTTGTTCCAGATCATAGGGGTGGTTGACACATTGTTTCAGCACCGTAGTAACGCTAGCTGTTCATGTTAAACTCTTCAACTTCATCTCATAACATACTATACTGAGCTGATCCCACCAAATGTAGTGCATACGTTTGCAGCCATGATTATGCTGTCAAGATGGTGTGGAAGCATGGCCGCGCAATCCCCATGATTTTCAGCGCTTAGGGCTATCAAAATCAATAAATACAAAATACAATACAGTAATCCCTTCCAGTTTTGCATTTCGAGTAACTGTCCACCACCAAACAAATGAGGTTCAACATTTCTTGGTTCCCATTCGTTTGGAACCCTCGCTTCTGGATTATTCCCCTACCTTAGAGTCCCTTTGAAACTGCTTGCTGAGCTGTGATTTTATCATACTGTTTGACACAAGTGAAGAGGCGTGTCAAAGTCAAGACGTTTGACATGGTATTTTGTAAAGGCAATCTTAAGATCTCCCACGAAGAACTGATTGAAAAATTTAATTAAGACCCTCAGTGCATGAGACAATATGTGAAAAAGTATATGGTGTCATCAATATTGAGCACAAAAAAGGGGGAAATGGGCTGGCTATTATACTCTTGAGTCCTGCTTACTATTCAAAAGCATAAGAGTGAGTTTATTATCTAATCAATCTTCGGTGGCTTCTCCAACTCTGTAAAAAAAAGGGTTGAGGTATTGATAAAATTCTCTACCCGACAGCCATACACAGTTTACTTCAATACACCTAAGGTCATTCCCTGTTGCCTAAGAAATCGATGACAATCCATTTAGATTCTTCTTCACAGAAGATGAGGAAAACAACATTTCAAAGTCCATAGAACTAAGTTGCTACTTAGTATATCAGACAGAATTATTTTCAAAATACACAAAATATTTGAATTAAGCAGGCTGGTGTCCTGGCTCTCAGTGCCTAAACAAGTGACACCAAAATTTTAGTTAAATTAAAGTGTCAGCTCCAGAGTGACGAGACGTGTACTACGGTGCTGGTGCCACTAATAAGTGCCCAAATATACTTAGCGCCTTCTAATGACGGTGCCTTAGTTGAATAATAGATAAGAACGTGTAAGGGATCAAATGCGAATAAGATACTACAACCTGCCAATAAACAAATTTGGGAAACGTTACGTGACATATCCGATACTACAGTAAGTTGGAAAACCACAGAAACGATAGTCTAACCCTAAATTTATTGTGTCAGACTCCATTGTGTGAAAATTTCAAATTTCGGAAGATCCTTAAAAGCAAGGCATTGTATAGTGTTAATTTTTCATTGAGTAGATACCCAAGTATTTGTGTTTGTCAATCAGTTTGACATTTCTGGTGGGAATTTGGACTGGTTTATATATTCTTTTTTAAAGAAAGAAGGAGATTCGCTCTGTATTCCTTCGTTAACCTTGATCTCTCATTTTTCGTTCCAGCAAAATATTTCGTACCGGTTGTGTTGGATCACACTATATTAGCCGCGTTGGGGTTCTTGTATGCAAAGATGAGTGCCGTATCACATAAAAATGTTGTTGTTAATATCATGTTGTACGTTGAGAGATCTGCTAGGTTCCGGAAGGAAAGCAGGACCCTATCGTACTTCTTTGGAAGATTCCTAAATTGATTAGATGAATTTCGCTGTAGCAGTAGTTAACGGCTACTTGGGGTGAAATGGGTGAACATTTCTTTCATCTTTATCTATTTCTTTTCCATGGTGTCTTTTATGATTTTGAAGAGCTTGTGAACTGCTGAAGGCTTTTGAAACAAAGTAAATTTGGAAGCCCCAGTTTCTCATAGTTGCTTTTCAATAGTTTTAAGATCACGAAAAGATGGCTTGTAGCTCTGTAGGACTTTACCTTGAATATATAATTTTCCAGTTTCGGAATATTCAAAGGCTTGAACTTGTGTTGTCCTGATTCGGGTCGTCGTTTGGAATTTCTTCCCTCATTTCAAGGATGCAATTCTAACCGACGATGGCCTTTAGACCCGAATCAGGACAACACCAGTTCATCAACTGGCCGCGAAAGCCTCAACCAATTCATTCAAAGGCGTGTTGCTATTTTCCATTGCTGTGAGTTGTATTTAGGTGAAGCATTGCGCCCGGAATAGATAATATTCCAACTATACTACTTAGTGGCAAAGCTGCTATCAGCTCCCTGTGATTTGGACCCGGCCTAGTGTTTTTTTCGGGCTTAGCTCCTTGTGAGTGTTTTTCTTGTAGGAGGTTAGTATTAATCTTCTAAATATAATATGCTTCTTTGGAATATCATTTTCAATTCTGGCGCAAAAACACTGCTTTAACCAGTTCGTCAATAATCCACTGATTGATTGCCCCAAAAAAGGTGGGTTTTTTAATATACGTTTTTTGATACCTTTAGTTTCCTTCAATATGGAGAAAAACGTTTCTGGAAGATAGTTAAGCCCTGTTGTGCAGACAAGTAGACTTTGGTTTTTTTCGGCTGCCAGTTCTTTTTCTAAAAAGTGCACAGCAAGGTTTTCTTCTGTTTTTGCCTGTGATGATGTTGTTTGCTAACAAGTTACTTATGCACTTTTTTGGTTTTGCAAAACTTCCAGCTTGGTAGGGTTGTATAGTACTGGGATTGTATAGTACTGGTTGTATAGTACTACTCAGCACGAATGCGAATGATATTGTTGAGGTAGTCTATGACGTTTTCAATACCTTCTTCGGTTTTCAGTTTAACGCCAGCAGTTTTTCTTAAACAGATCCTGAAAATAACGCTAGTTATGAAACCTATAAATTGTCAGAAGTAGATCCATATTGGTGATGGTTCTAAGGAGGTGTGTAAAAGTGCCTTTGATGAGGCACAATTTTATATTGTCCGGTTTAGTACATCTGTCTCATGGCTCATGTGATGTACTTTCTCTGTAGTCTCTCTGTTTTAGTTTTCTTTGCTTTCCTCTTAGGGACGTGATCTTTGAGGCCCATAGAGGTATTTTGTGATAGAATCGTCTGTAACTAGGAGTTCCAGTAAATTGTTAAAGCAATATAGGTGCAACCATTGTCTTAATTGATGGATTAGAATGGGTATCAACAGAAAATAACATTTCACTCAACAAGAATCTTGCATAAGAGTCATGTAAAGTGCTCACTTTTGAGCAGTTATCTGTAAAGAATATACCAAGCGGTTCAATCAAAATTAGTGTTGGGTATGGAAATAAGTTTCCACTGTTGGAAGACAGATGTCCTTACAGATACTATTTTAGTGTCTGCTATGGTATTGTTCTAGAAATTGGAAGTTGTATGCGTAGGCTCACAGTGGTAATCCAACGCAGTAGTTGGAATTCCTTCAAAGCGTGAACACCGTTTTTTTCTCGTGTTGAAAATGTCGGCATGAGCGAGAAGTCTTAATTCATTTTTACATTCTCAAGAAAACGTGTTTATGTTTACGGTAATCATCATGTTAAAAATGTTTACGGTAATCATCCTCCATCTGAGACGACTTGCAGAGTGCGGTTTCGGTGTTTTTAAAATGGTGAATTTGACGTGACTGATAAAGATCGTAAAGGAGTATCGAAAAAGTTTGAAGATTCACAACTACGGTAATTGTTAGATAAAGCTCCAAGTCCGAGTCTTGAAAAATTGTCGCAGGAGTAAAATAGTGACAGATCTACCTTTGGTCAGCACTTGCACGCCATCGGAATGGCGTGCAAGTGGCGTCCCAAAAAGTTAGGACTTTGGTGCCGCATCAACTGAGAGAAAGGAACATCGAGCGGCGTTTGATGACATGTGAGATGCTTCTTCAACGACAAAAAAGAAAGGGTTTCATGCATCGAATTGCAATAAGGCCGGAGAAATGGATTTACTATGACCACCCCTTAGTGACCAAAACATTGGGTAATGCCAGGTGAACCAGGTTCACCGAAGCCAAAACGAAATATTCACACTTCCACTTCCAATGGCGTAATCTATTACGAACTCCTGAACATATCTGAAACAATCACTGGGGATGTGCACAGACGGTAATTCATCCGTCTGAATTGCGCTCTAAAGAAAAACGGTCAGAATAGATTGACAGACATGACAAGCTGATTTTGATGCATGACAATGCAAGCCAAGCCGTTCAGAAACTATTTGGAAGGTGTGAATTTGGAAATCCTGCCCCACCCACCGTATTCGCCAGACTTTGCTCTCTTGGATTTCCATTTGTTCCACTCCATGGTGGAATCAGCCTTGACTGGAGAACCATTTAATTCTTATGAACGCATCAAAAATGACTCGATAACTGCATCGAATCAGAGGATGGGGATTTTTTCCGCCAAGGTAGCCAACTACTACCAGAAAGAAGAGAGAAGGTAAAAGCTTCAATTGGTGCATACTTCGACTGTTTCTTAAATGTTGAAATAAACTAAAATTTCAATTCACGTCGCTATCAGAGGTACAACGTTTAGCGGGAAGGAAAATTCGAAATCCTAAATCCGTCGATCCGATCACTTTTCATTTACAGTTAGAGAAATTTCCTAGAGGGTGTGAATGGATTTCATGGCGTCTGAAGGAACGAAATGCTTTTAGCAAAATGACATGTTGATTTATTTGGATTTACATGGGCTTTATTATTCGTTCCAGACATTGTCAGCCGAAAAATGAAAATACAATATTGGCGTTGGAGAGTGTTAGATAGGACATTAGGATGGAGAATGGAAATGTTTGCGGGAAAATACTATTAAGTTTATTTAAAACTTCAAGAGGGTTTGAAAAGGTTTAAAAGGTCTAAATTAGCTCTATTTAGTATTATAACCTTGAAAATTTTCAGCTGATCTAGATTTATCTGTTGTAACGAAAAGCAACCTTTCATTTTAGCTAGTCTCTACATTATATTTCTTACAGTTTGAACCAACTGTGTTGAAGTTGGTTAAATGGAACGAGATGGTTTAATTGTAAATTCAACACTCACCCTTTCTCTCATTAAAAGTATTGATAAAAACTGTACACTAACTTCAACACATCCGACCTCAGACAATTTTCAATTGATACTTGATTTCTGTATATGATTCTGTGATTAAATGACTTGTCCGCGTATGGAAAACTAAATAAGTAATCTCAGTAGCACGAACCTAGCATATGTTCCACGTGTGAATTACCTGATTGAGTGCAACTACATCTGGTTAAGCTACGTTTTAATCTCCTAAAGCCACTCTTAAGCGAGACAAATATAATTTACGTGTTTTATAGTGACAAGTATCTGTGGTAAGTCTGGTAACAAATCAAGACTTTAATTTGCTGCAACATTTTTGCCTCTAAGGTCTGCCGTGTCCACTTGTTTATTCCTCAGAATTATATCAAGGTGTGTCAACATCCGTTGGCTTGAAGTCGGTTCTACATTATTCTGTCTCATAAAAAAATTGACAAATATTGCGAATTATTCAGATAATATCAGTTTTAATTGAATGTTAATTGATTCTCATTTATTTCAGGTTTTTCATTAAACGCAACAAAATTCTTGTTATCAAAAAATTACATGGAAACTAATTCCACTCTCATGCGTTACAGAAAGCTCTTTTGCATGAAGCATGAAACATTAGCTGACTTTTACTCAACGACTGGTCTGGAAAAAGCTCTTGAGTTTTCCCCGCGTTTCTTTTCAATCTGAATTGTGGAAGAAAAGTATAACAAAACAGAGGGTTCAATCTTAGGTAAAAGCGAACTTCAAATCGTCAGGATGTGAAAACTTTTCATAGAAATTTTCGTTTGGATCCAGCAACCATATATTAACACCGTTTCGGAGCAAAAGTTTTGCTGAGACTAAGCTTATGTCTGTGTTAAAGTTTGGTATTGGACAGAGCTTAAAATCAAAGTTCGAATAGTACTTCAAAACTGCATTATCCTAATTCCAGGCACACTTCGGTTGGTTTCCCTTTAACTATAAGAAGATTTAGCCTGAATACACTCAAATATTCTAAACAGTAATAAGGAAATTTCAAAATTAATCTTTTAGATTACTTCTGACATCAAATTTAGTTCAATTTGAGATAATTTTGATTAGAAATTAGTTTTTGGATCGAATTTGCTTAAAATATCTTCAATTTATGTTTGAAAAATTTAATTGACTTCGTTACGTTTCCGAAAACTATTCCGAAAACTTTGTCTTTGCAACAAAGGTAACAAAATTTGAATTGCTGAATTGTATTTCAAGGAATAAGCATTAAAGTGGTTTTTATGCTAATGGTTGAAAACTTTGAATAATGTGAATGTAACATGAATGGAATGTCCTTTTTAATGATTGGCAAGCATTTATTCTGATTCGCAGAGAAGCTTTCATAATTTCTAGCAAAGTTAACCCTACAGTGCACGATTTTATAACATTGTGAAAACATACGAAATATATTTCTGTATTACAATCTAAATGCTAGAGAAAAACCTTCAAATGGTCAGGAAAATGATCAAACCCGTCCAGCATTTATATCTCAGGGGAAAAGATTGCTTCAGTACACTTTTTCCTAAGAGTCTATCATTTTTCTTCTGTCAGAATGGATAACACAATGACTCTAAGCCATTTCTAGCTTGACATCTTGAATTATTTTATTCTCCGACCCATCTAGTATAAAAAAACAAGTAAATTATGATTATAAGGTCGAGAAAACGGTAAAATAACCGTTAATATCATTGTGCTTGTTTTCATTTAATATTTACCAAGAAATGTGTCCAATAAATTACCTCCTACGAGGTGCTGATTGTAGGCTTCTATTTTTTGGGGCAATTTATTTCTGTATAATTTTTTCGAATACCGTCTGACCCTTTCCGACAGTTGACGTCCAGCAAAAGTTAATAATATCACGAGGTGCTTATAGTTGAACTACATTACTGTGTTGACTTCTGTCCCATCAACATCAGAGGAATGGGTTCCTCTGAGTGGGCTCTTCCGACTTCAGTACTATGTATTTTTGAAAGAGTTGGGATTTTTGGACCTTTGCCGAGGTGGTCTTTATTTGTCGTGCCCAATTGCTGGATTCCTTGTTTTGCGAGTTAAGAAATTGATTCGAAATTGAAGTATGGTAATTGTCAAAGAAGAAGTGGAATTGATGGTTTTCCAGAGTAGATCGGGCCATGTTAACCACAATATTACCACTGGCATCCAAGTCAGGTTTTTTGGGGTATCTTCGTTCAGAGTTATTCTCCATTTCAGAGTATATCTCGGAAGTAAAAGGAGTATGTGACCTATTTAATGTCGTTTGTTCGGAAGATATCGACTCTGGATGTTTGTAAATTTCGTGGCACACATTTTTTTTGTCAACGAACAATGCTTCCATCTTAGATATAGTCTGGTATTTCTTTCTGAGGTGTTCTAATATTAGTCAAATCTTGTATAGAATATCATTTTTCATTTCCAAGAATATATGAAGCTACTTATAACGAATGTTAGTTTGGGAACTGGCGAGTTATCTCGAATTTATTCAGGATCATCGTATCTCTTAGAGATCGTCTCTCTTGTCTAGGTAGACATTATTCAGATTCAGTAAATTAAGCATTGTAATGGAGCAGCGCTCATGTTTCAGTAGCATACCTGGGAAACAACTCACTGATTCACAATTCACATTCAATGCTTTTTGAATGCTGAATTAGCTATGAAGATACGTAGATCGACATTAAAAGAGTAAAAAACATATTGTTTATTGACATGAAATTTATTTTGCCACTGAATTGAAGATAATCAGTACAGATGCCTTTTTTCAGATCAAATTGTTTTTTATGCTTATGACTGTATTTTTTGAATATCTATTGCTCTTAGTTTCAATGGTGTTGGAAATTCTGCGTAGCCTTAAAGTAGTTGGCCGAGGATCTGATAACTGCTCGTGTACATGTTTTAACACGGAGGTGCCAGTACCCTTAGAGCTAGATGATGCATACCTGATAGGTGGAAAAACGATTTGGATTCACTGAGATCGTCATTGACTTCTTTCAAGTTTTGTTTTATGTTGGAAACGTGTAAAAAAGGATAAGACTGTTTCCGAATTAGTCTTAAAATTCCAGTCGTTTAATGCGAACCGATTGTTTTTGCAGGCTGCAGTCCAGTTGGGACCCCGATGTGGCGTGACGTGCTGTCCATACGATTGTTAATTTGTCATAGTATGAAATATGTTCTTCACTCAAGAGCCCGCTTTCATTCTTAATAATTCTCTGTATTTATCTGAATAAGGCTTATGTTACTTTTCAATGTTTAACGTGAATAAAGTTGCACTTTTTCTTAGCGACTCCTTCCGTAATAGAAAACAATTAGACATGAAACGCACGTACTAGTGGATCAGCTCGTGCAGATCCTTAGTACATTCAACCAGCACTGAGTCAGTACAACTAGCCTTCGTTATGGCCATTCTATCCTAGACAACATCTACAGCAAAAAAACACAAAATTTGTATATCCTCCAGCAGAATAAAGAGGACTCAACTCGTTATCTAATTCTGATATAAAACAAGGGTTCACATCTAAAGGACGATCATCCTTGTGAGAACGAATCAAATAACTTGAAAGCCTTTAACCTACTCACGATGTGTCAACTTTTTAAATTGTATTGTCTTTTATGTGTTTCCAGAAAAAAACCTAGACATATCATCCCTCATATCTAACGATTTTTGTAACATCAAGATTCAGTTGGATCTGGAAGTGTGGACCGTGCCCCACAATTAAGCAAATGGAACTTTTGACCGACAGAATATGAATTACAAAAACTAAATTATATTGTGTTTCTTCGCCAACTTCTTTGAAATGTATAGCGTTTTGCGCAGAATTGTTATCGGTATAGTATACCTCTGTGGTGTCTCCACACAAAATACCATAAGCAAACCATCTCGTCACGGAAATTCGTATGAGAGTTTTATGTTTTGTATAGCTGAGGAAAAGTAGCAATATTATAGAGATATCGTCTTCGAGAGGAGAGTAACCATCGACATCGTCTTGTAGATATACAAAAAAAAAGTAAAAGCTGATGATTGAGTGAAAGACTGAGTACGTGGCAATGGTTTGAAGTGAAAGTTACTGTTTTGTTTACGTGCCGCTCGTTTTTATGAGCGTACGTCAAAGTGTTCGTCATCGTCAAAGTGGCCGCAAAACACGTGTGGCTCCTGTCATCAAAAGCACCGTTATTTCACCTTAAAATAACACAAGCCTGGTTGGAAAGAAAGTTGGAGGTGCTCAGGTGAGTTGTTTAATGGTTTAAGCTACCGAAAAGTGCAGAAAATTGCACTTTGTGAGAATGACATTTGTACAATGGAGATTTCAAGATTGGTATATTGTCTTCTGTGAGACATCTGTAGATTACTACTATAGTACCATTAACGGCAAGTGTGTCCGGGCCAATTATTACGTTCGGCGTCAGTGTCTGTGTCAGTGTAAATTACATTCAAGTTTGAAAACATATCATGTTCACGTAAAGCACATATACCTTGGATAAACTGTTTGAATTAGTTGATCGTTTCACCACCTTAGCTATTTTTTGCTAATTTTTTAATAGACAAGGTCCACTCATATCAACTTTGAAATCGAAATTCCCAATCGATTTCGAATCGCTTCCAATCTGCATTTAACGTGTTTTTGGCTTTAGTAATGAAATCACAATTGTCACTACTAATTTCAATGAAACTCCTGAACAAAATTAAGACCATGAAGCATTGTGATTTAAATAACCTGGACCGGCGTTATTAGCAATGAGGTCCTCGGCAGGTATAATCACAAACAAATTTTAAAGTTCTTATCAAAGGTAGCCAAATTGCTGGAGAAACTGTTTTAAAGTCTTGCGGACAGTTGCTGATGGAAAAGTTTTCGTGTAAGCTAAAATGTGTTCAAACAAAATTACATGTGAGATTAATATTGACGTTTGTCAATCTGCTGTTAGCGTTTGTCCAATTTCGAATCATTGCAAAAACTTATAATATCCTTATAATTATAAATTTAATTTACAAGATTTCAAAGCACTTTGCTTGTGGAATGTGCTAGCCATCTAACTATCTTGCAATTAGATGAATCTGAATAGTGCAAAATGTTAAATACACCGCGAGGACATATAGTATGGTATGTTTCGTTTAGTCGAAGGAGGGTGGATCATGTTTACTTGTCCTCAACTAAAACATAATTGGAAGTCGAGCATACTTGTTCAAACAATCGTTACTCATTTTTCATTTATGGTTTTTTTAAGTCCACGTATTCCACAAGTTAATGTAGATATAGACTTATATGCTTCCTGTACACATCCTGTGGGAGTGAAAACGTAAACTATGAAAATGCTGTAGAAAAACTTAATTGCTTCAAACTATTTGCCTTGTGTGACCGAATAAAGTATGAGCTCAATGGCGGTAGCTAGTATCTGGAATGTAATCAAAGCGAATGTAAATAAATTCAACTCCTACCATAGGACGAAGTTGGCTCATTTGAAAACTTTGTGGAAAAATCCAAGTTCTGTTTGAATACTCGACAAAATTTACACGACTTTTAAAAAATAAATTTTTTATCATGGAATTACATACGACTTTCCAGTTAATTGACTTATTTTACGATCTCACTGAATGCCGGTGGCTTATGTCCTACTGCACTTTTTATCCTATTTTTCATGTGAATCGGTATTCATTCCATTTTGTTTTCACGTTGATTAACTTTGCATTTTAGACGCTTAGCTGGAAGGCGTTTGCAATGGAATATGTGACGATTGAATTGCATTGCAGTGAGAACCAAGTTTGAGAGAGTATGTTGTTTCAGTTGCAATTTGCTTGGTGTAAATCAGTTAGGGCAGAATGCAATGACATACTTCTCGGAAGGGATGTTTGCATATGCATATCATCTTGCATCATGCATGACTGGCTGCTAAGATTTAATGCTTTATGTCAATGGTATCCTTAAGGGAGATCATGTCGTTCCTTTTATTAAAGATTTTCGGTATGCAATATAAATGAAGGTAAGCAAGGGACTCAAGTTGCGGAAGAAAATGTAATCTAGCTTACATCACCGACGTAAAAGTAAGTAAATATGGGTTTTAATTAAGCACTCATGCATATGAAGTACTGGTAGCGAAATTACAGTCCTTGTCCAGAGCTATATTTACCATTTACATGAATGTCCCAATAAGAACGAAATTTATTTGGTGCGCTCTTAAGCTCAGGACTTTATTTAAAATACTAATGTAGTGTTTTCACGAACACATATGGTATCTGGAACAGATTTTGATCAGAGGTATCTTTGGGAATAAATTCTTGAAATGAGCAACGAAATAGAACACCACAACAATCCGCTTAATATCACAATTCAATATTTCCAACAAGACTTCAAAGTCGCGTGACTATCTGTGCTATCCGTGCGAATCCAGCGACAGATCAACGGCAACTGAACCTTGCATTTCACAATGATGGTGATTTCAGTAGTTCTTCTAGGAATTGTGTTGCTGCGGAAGCATATTGTTGGTAATGAGTTCCCGACATTTTGTTCAGCTAAGTTGATTTGACCTTGTAAATCTTCATACGCTTGTTCTGGTTTTTGTTTAATAAGCTAGTCGTTTGATCTTCTATTATACGGAGAAATGGCTACCATTCAAAAACATCTTTAGTGGCATCATCACCACATACCACATGCTCAACATAGTTTGGATAGTTCACTCATCACAATCGATGGCTTCAGAATTTTATTGCTCATTTGTAAACGTAAAACACAGATGCACATAGCAACGAACCATTTAACCCTTCTGACTCTCTTTTTGTACTGTCCATTCCTTGTTCGTTATTGTTCTTTTTTTATGAATTGCATATTTATTCCCCTTCATTTGGTACATTCTTTTGCTCTCTGATTTTCTGACTATGCTGTTAAAGGTTTCAGGTATGTTTACTTGATAGACATAGAATGAAAGCAGCCATTTCAGGAGCTCTTATACCAAAGGAAAATTATCCTTTTAGTTCCGTTTGTAGAGTTCTGCTCAAATTGCTAGCCAGATTTTTATATAAGGCTGTGTACTGATGGAAATAGGAAATCAAAAAGCATTAGTCAAAATAATTACAATAAAAATTAAGGGGAGTGAATGCAAAACATGTTCAGATCGAAAAATCACGTCATAAACAAAGGACAAAAGCATTTAGACCGATTTTACTGGAGAATTTCAGGTTCAAAGGGGTGCCAAAATTGAGTTGCATATAGGAAGCGAGCTCAAGATTGCTAGGTTTTGATTTGAGCGTTTATGGTTGTTTCAAATCAATAAGAATTATGTTCTTATCCTCCGTTTTACAAAAAAGATGATTGCCAAATCGATTTTATTGTAGTATTTTTTAAATCTGTTGGTTTTATCATTATTTTATATTTTGCAATTAATTCTACAATGTCATCATCTTGAAGATCGATCAGAAATTGATCTTATTGAGATCATCATAGATTATGACCTTAAATGATCCTTTTGATGACCATAGATGATCATCAGAGATTGCTTTCGGTTGACAATTGAAAAATGCCTTTTTTCTAAGACATTGACTGAAAATATTCATATGATAACCTTGAGTGGCAGAATCATGGTTGGACAACTTTTAATGAAAGATAAATAGAAATATAGTAAAAAAACTAGAAAGTGTAGTTTACTGTATTAAAAATTGCTATTTGCTAGTAAAAATGAATGAAATGAAACCACAGACTATCAACTATTCAAATTTGGTACAAACAGTTGTCTTCATTAATTTGACTGTTCTGATGGGACATATAAAGGATAAATATTATATCTCAATAAATTCAAAGTGTAAACTTTAAAACACTGATAAATAACTATGCCATTCTTTTTGAACTTTCTTTCATTGTTGGAAGTCGTGGGTAGGTTTCTCAAAGAGAGCGATAAGAGTTCCTCATATACCAAACATAGCGAGCTTTGCAAGATAGAGAGCTTGAAAATCAAGCAACGTAGGTAAGTAAGGAGATTTAAGTTGAGATGACTCGCTTTCGTAACTTAACTGTGTGTGAGAGAAACTTCCCGGTGTCGTATGTTTGTGAGCCATTATGAGGAAATCTAAGAGATGTGTTTTCTTTTGTTAGTAGTCAGGTGTGGGCTTTTTACGCCCATTTATTATACTATTGTACAGGCTTTTTTAAATTATGCACTATATTATACGTTTTTTCGTGACTAACGGCGAAAAATCTCCCCTGTGCACTGAATTAGCTAACCAGGAACTATTTAACAACTTCTTTCGCGCTAGGCCTCCCTATTTTACGTGTATAGCATTTTCGAATTATAGAAATTCCGACTCCAGCAGGGGAGGAGGAGAATTGCTCGAGATCGGATCCCTCTATCCACGATGCCTCTAGGTAATCAAGAATCCAATTTTTTTTTTCTAAGATTGCCGGAATATAATATATCATTTGGTTTGACTCGTCAGCCGCTTTCAGCATGTCTTCGATCAGGCTATCCGGAAGGAGCTCTACCACTATTTCGACGAGATCACCGCGCAGTCTGTCTCATCTTGTGAACTGATGAGCAGCATAAAAGAACGTATGGCATGCGTTATCTTTCTCTCCAATGCCAAACATGCAAATCTAGAGACTGTGACTTATCAATCTTATCCAGGTAAGACTGAACTAACAGTGTCCTCAATAGATGGGTCCGACTGAAGTGAGTCTCACCATGCTTTCGACTGGACTCTGACCTCAATTCGTTGATGAGCCACGCCGATTGAATGTTAATGCATATCTCTCCATAATGTCATCTTGACCTTTCATCTCCAACAAGTTTTTCCTACAGCTATCGTTGTAGCTAAAAGGTTCTAATAAATTGTGTGAATGACACAGAGCTGTCAGTAGTGTGAACCGCAGTAGCGTCATAGCCACGGCTCTTCAGTGTATAGGATTAAATTTAAAAACAATATCAAATTAGATTGGTAATTTTCCGCTTGCAATAAATAGGAAATGAACATGTAGGGAAACCAATGGCTTGCTTTAATGAATTACAAAGCAAGCCATTGGTTTCCCTACAATATTCCCCTTCGTTTTATTTTCACGCTCGCTTATATGCATTAAATCGCCTGCTACCCGCAGGATTTCTTTCGCTTTCTAAGTGTTGCCCCCCAGGAGTGTTAGCCCTAGTTTGCAGCTAAGGTCTGATGTGCATTATTTAATCATAATATAGGGACCGAATGTGTAATTCGCATTCGCAACCGCGGGAAAATCGCATGTGAAATACATACTGTTGATTCAATACACCAAGGAATCTACATCACCAGTTAGTTTATTCGCAGTTTTTCGCTTCATGATGGCAAGTAAGCTTATAAGTACGAAAAAGAGTCCTTCCTATATCTTACATAAGGGATCAATAGTATAGTGGTAATTGCTAAATAATGTTTTCGAAAATTTTTGAGTCATTTCACGAATTTTGCCTGCTCAGTAAGGCCACTGATTATGTAGGTTTTTTCCTCCATAGACAGCTTTTGGATAAATTTATTTATTTATCCAAAAGATTTTAATTTATAATATTATAAATCTATTTATTTTTTCTTATTACTCATGAATTTTACACCACATTCACCAACTGATCATGACACCACCAAAGTTGTGCAGAATACTATCACCGGCCTACAAGAGTCAAAACGATAAATTAGACAGAATAATTTTGAAAAAGTTAAAAACCAAATAAATGCCTTTTGAACAAAAGATTGATTCGGTCATTGCATAAATCGTAGAAGGTTCTGTTTATTTAATATTTAAATCCTGTCAGTGAATGCAATTTATAATGACTTCGTCGTATGTTATCCTTTCCATCGAAAATTAAAGTAACTTGTGCCTTAATCGGTGAAGTATTTCCAATAAAAATTTGGATTTCATGGTTTTACTTTTAAACACCTTTCAATAAAAAAGGGATTTTGTGTTGTCGATCTATGAAATCTAAGCATTTTTGACCCAATAGTGAAACTGATGCTTTTCGCTCCTTAAACATGTATTTCAGCTTTAACTTTTCCACCACAACTTCATTCGAATTAGTCCACAGAGTTTAGTTCGCATGAATTCAATTAGGAGCTGGTAACAATCCTTCTCATTTACACCCTTTATGTGTGTACAATTAGATCTATTTAATTGTTCTATGGGAATTTAGCAGCAACGTATCGCTAACTCATACGTGTGCAATTGTAGCATATACATGCATATACATGCATAGATACGTAATCCAAACCTAAGGATGAACATTGCATACTAAGTAGTCATTCGTTTTGATTTTCTTTAAATTACATACAACGGAATCCAGCGTGCACACTGTTGTCTTCGTTGGCTTCCCAATATAATCCCATGATTTTCAGACAGATTATCCTTAATTAAACCACTTATTTAACTTGCGTGAAATTGTAAACAGACGGCTAAAGAGTTTAATGCAAATGCAAAATTGAACATGCGGAAAATGCAGACATGTTTGACGCCTTGGAATACTGAAAGACGTAAAAAGGAAAACGAAAATATAATTATGACGCGATTCGTCAGAGTGATGGCGACTTGTTTATAATTTCAACACGAATAACGAAAAATATGAATCCTATTTTTCACGGTTTGAAATTGACAAATCTTACGTGATATTGCAATTGGAATAGCTTCGTTACTCATGTTGTTGATGCCAATTTATTCAAAATAATTGAGACAACACTCATTAAAAGCAATTTCTTTGATTGATTTTGCGATGAAGTTTCATTTGTCTTCGTTGCATACGAGTAGGTCCCGGTTATAAATGATGCATGTAAATCTGAAACTTATTTGAGTTTGTCCCGGAGCAGAGAATGTGAACGTGTAATATGCAGAAGGTATTCTTCACTGTCAATTGCTTCTGGGAATCCTGTTTCCTGACTTGAATTCATTCATGCTCGTACACGAGCCTTCGTTTCCATTTGCCACCCTACTGGCCTGAAATTGAATTACGTTTTCCCAGAGTGTCTACAAGCGCCAGGACGTGCATTTGTTGCTACGACACGGAGAATGAGTCAAGTGCTGTACCTCAGCCTTAAAATGTAGACTTGACAAGGGATTCAGCAAACTGTGCCAGTTGGGAAAAATGTTCAGGTGAACAAACAAAAGCACCAGGCATTCGAGAGCTTACTAATACTATCACATACAAGCTCCAATAATGCACTGACAATTCTCTGCGGGTTGATGAATGCGCCAGCGGAAAAACTCCTTTACACCGCGGTGTCAGGTTTTCCACTGTGTGGTTTGTTTGGTTCGCCAGAATATTGTTCTGGAAGTTTTAGATGGGATCCTTTTCAATCTAAAGTGATTATTGCCATCCAACTATGACTAATTGCCAGCTGATGATGGCGTCATGAATCAAAATTCGTAAAGTTTCGTACAGGCTTTAGCCTTTTTTTCAATTCTGCCATACATCATATGCACACGAAAAACCTCTTTCCCGTAAAACACTGCCAAACATTAACCACTTCGTTCATATGTGAAAATGATATTTGAAATGTATGCCCGGATGGGTACATGCGTATTTCATAACAATGATATAAATGACATTGGTGGATATTTTGGCAACACAACACCAAAGGACGAGATGAGGACTTTTTCATAAGTGCACGAACATATGGACACATATGCATGTTACTTCCTAATGATTACATTCAGTAACATAATATTTTCGGGAACTAGACATACATATAACAGGAATAATTACAGGAACTGCTCTTCGACTGTTTGTATATGATTGGAAGTGTACTTGCTTGGAAACCAATAGATGGCTTCTGTTAATTGGAAGTTTTGAGTCCTGCTGAAGGATTTTGCGATGCAAATGTCATACAAGTTTGGTTGGTACGATTATATCACGTAATATGAAGGATATATTTGGATGACATATTTATAATCGCAAAGGATTGCGTGTTTGAATTGGTGACTAGAATAAAACATTAAAAATAAACGAATTGCTTCAAACGAACACTGCTGTTCAACATGATATTTATAAAAGACTTTCAAGTTAATTTTATTTTTATTATTAAATGTCTGATGCATGAACTAAGTAGGAAAAACGTATGAATTTCCAAAGACTTGCTTTTTCGAATTTCTTAAAGGATAGCCAAGCAAATAAGTGTTGAAACTTCTATATCCTTATAATAAAGTTGTCATTTACGCTCGACAGACATTCAAGCTAGTTTTTATAGAATACTATTATTCGCAACTTGTATTACGACAAATGTTATTGTAGATTGCGAAATAAATAAAGAGTAAATGTTTTATTCTTGTTAGCTGGGTCAGTTCCTAGTGACATAGTCCACAGGGACGAGAAGACACATACTGAGGATTGAAGGTATTGGCAATCATCACGAGACTTTGTGGCTTTAAGTGAACACCGTGTAAGGATTATCGAGGTATCATGTCCGTAGCTTGGATGAGTGCTTCTTTTCGATCGATGCAAAACTTTCCATGTGTTTTACAATAAACACATGTAACGATCACCAGGATTCATTCAATGTGCTTGTGTGAAAGCCGCCAAACTTCCTCTTCGTATTCAAGAGAAGATCATTTAACTACCACAGAACTTATTCTGATATGATTTGAAAAGTTCGACCGTGCGCCGGTGACATGAAACCTCTTGTATGTTTTTCAGAAAACGTCAGATGACGATCACAGGAGTTCAGATCACTTATTTTCCTGTGATTGTCGCCAAACTCTCAGTTTGTATTCAAGAGAAAACCATGTAATGAAGACAGGAAATCAAATGAATGTGATTTCAACAGATCGTTTACCACAGTTCGCTGTGATTCGTGATCTATTCCCCACAAGAGTCTTGAGCAGACTCGCATTGTCATAGCACTGCAAGGATTTTCAAAAACGGACATGTATCGAGGAGAAACAAAAAAATAAGATGATAAGACATCTGACAAAAAGGACTTGAGTTTTAACAAAGCACACGAAAAAAGGCAAGCGCATCAGTAAAGTTCAATGTAATGCTCATGACTCACAAACTATTGTAAATAAGCGGTGAGCAAAACGTAGAAAATCAATGAAGACAGAAAATAATTAGGAGATCTCTACGCTAGTAAGACTGCGGAAGCTGCAATGTTCTGACCATATGAATCATATGGACAAACAACGGATACCCATATACAACGGAGACCCAATAACGGATACGGACGGAGAAATGAAGGGCGGAAACATGCGGGGAAATCGCGGAAACGCTCGTCTGACTCTATTATCGAAGAAATTTCATCACCGCTCAAATTTCAAAATCGGAGGACGCGGACAATGGACTGAAAGTGTTGGAGGCGCTTGTTGCAGGAAGCGAAGGCCCGCGAGGAGTTATGGTGCTAAGAAGAAGAAGACAAATACTATTGTATGCACTAACCCATCACCGTGCTGTTGATATTATCTTAATTTTAGTTTATTGCCTTAAGGTGGGAAAACGGTCTGATTTTTTCTGATATGACAACTTAGAAGAAATATTCTCGGAAAAATTTGAAGTCATTAGGAGCAAAATTTTCCTAGTTAAAGTTGATAGTCAAAATTTCTCGAAAACCTTCGGACCGATTTCGCCTAAACATTGCACGCTGCATTTACATACTAAATACTCGTTTCTGAACGATTTCCTTTTTGTTCAGTTTAAAGTTATTTTTTAATAAGCAAAACGAGCCATTTTTGCCAAAAATCAGAGTTTTTTGGTCGCACCTTTACCAAAAATTGAAAAATGAATATTTTGTTGATTACTTCGTTCAAATTCAAGATAAAAATACGTACTAAGAATCATTTTAGTTTTTTTTTAATTTCAGTTCAAGCAATCATGAGTTATCCTGACTACCGCATGGAAACTTTTTTTTAAGGTGAGTCGGTTCTCAGCACTACCACCAGCTGAATTTTCAATATTTTTTTATGAAAATGTAGCAGAATATTCTTAGAATTTTACTTGATAATGTACAGAAAGTTTAAAAATATTAATAAATAAGGTACTCTGTAAAAAAAATCACAAAAATATGCTTTTTTTTTGTAGTTTCTCAGACCCTTGTAGCCCTTAATCGTTGGCTACACCTCCCCTTCTTAATATTATATATCCCCTTCTTAAAAATGGTACATTCAACGACTTTTTCAGTATAATTCAGCAATTTTTTTGCTCAGTAATGCATAGAAGGAAAAACGCAACACTTGGAAAATTATGTTTGTTTATTTAACGCAACTGCTTCATGGAATTCTTTCATTCTAGTTGGTTGACAGATATATTTCTTGTGAAGTTACGTAGTATTCATCACCTATCTGACAGCAGCAGTAACCACCAATGAGACCACAGTAAGGCCAAAGGAAGTGCACGTTTATTGATTGCCTCCCTTTTACTGGTTTCTATCACGAAAATTTACATTGATATACATGATGTAGCATATTTTGTAAGTTTTTTTTTTTAAATGTGAGGAAACTATCCGAGTTTTTTCCTGCAGATTGTTGAAAAACACTAATGATTCTGGATTTTTGAGAAATTTTCCTCTTTTGATGGAAATAATCCGTCTCATGTGATTTACTGAAACAACGCATTTTTGTGTAAGCCGTCTCCGCATCAAATACAATTCTTCCAGCAATTTTTTCTTAACGACTGCTACAACAGTCGCCTGCTTCTAAACCTTGGTAACATTTCACTAAAATTTGTTTCATTGTTTCTTTTCATCAGAAAGAGTGCTTGCTTCACTTACAGGGTACTAACCCTGGAAGGTTTTTAAATAAGGCAGTTTTTTTCTACAATTTTAAATATGTATAAATTTCACGTTACTGGAATACAACGAAACATCCCCGAACCTCGATATTCCACCGCATGGGGTTCATGCATGTACATGGAGATGTCACCAAATGAAATAAATGAAATAAATAAATGAAATAAATATAGCAGCAACTTTGCTGTGGAAATCGGTTGATTCCGCAAATGAATTCCAACAGGTTTTTGTGATTCAATTTAATTTATACAGGGAGTGCTCTCGAACTACCCTCCCAAAACAATCATCATACACCCCACCCCGGTAAAAAGTTTACGTCAACAAAAAAAAAATTAAATTGAATTAGATCTTCTACAACAGCACGCTTGTGTGACTAAGCATTCACCTGTGTCCTGTTGAGACAAAACCACGAATGAAAGTAATTATCAGTCTTATTATCCGTTGGTAACTTGGAAGTATCCGCAAAACAGCAAATGTACACATCTTTACAAAATGAAACTCATTTCAACGATTACTAATTATGCCACTCACTTGTATCGCTTATAATTAAACTCTTCCATTCACATCCTGTTTAGTAAAAAGCCTCGGCTAACCAACTGCTCTCTTCTCTCCCTTTTTGTTCGCGTTGCCTGCGTTGCTATATGAGCTTAAAGTATAATTGCGAAAATCGATTGCATAGTTCTTTCGTCCCTTTTCATTGCTTCCTTGCTCCATCATTGGTTGTTTTAATTTTTCAATTTTCTGTCTAGGAAGGAAATGATAGCAGGCATTGCGATGTAGTAGCGTTGCCAGTTGAAAAGAGAGTTGCAGAGTATTTGCCGGGGTTAATTTTCCTCGACCTTTATTACTTCTAAGTGATTTTCTTATCACTTTCCATCTATCTTACGGTAAAGACTTTTGCTTCTGGCGCTTTTAAGTCTTGTGTACATTGTTGGGCATTTGGATAGAAACGACACCTTGCAAGGATTATAATATTGTAAAGTAGAATGGTAAGCGGATAGAGAATGAAGGAGGGCTTCGTGACTTTGAGACTCTATTCTGCTTAACAATCTATGCAGATTGTTAAGTATATTTGGGAGATTTGAAATCAGAGCTAGGTTACAATAGTATAGATGGTTATGTTATATGTTGAGGACACTCAAATCGTGCTTTGGATTTTACGAATTGAAGAATTTAGTTTGAGTAAATTTATTCACTCAACCTTCAGTGTACTTAAGGCATTAGCTTCGTGTCCTGTTTAAAGTGGAGAAACCGAATATGAAATAATTAGGGTTTTGCCGTGCATCCCATAATTTCGGCTTGGAAAATTGAAGAAGATATAAATGTTCAAATATAAATGCAAAGTATGTCCCGATAAGTATTTAATTTCAAAGTTTCCGGTCTGTTACACAATAAAAGTGAAGCTAATATAAAGTATTGTTGTGATGCAAATGTTTGGATCATGCTGGGAAGCTGACGCACCCTCTGAGTACAATTACGTCAGATACTACGACTAGTTACACAGCTGCTGCTTTTTAATTAACTTTTGCCACCCAGGGATTGTACTTAAAAGTTATTTCATCGTCCTTATTAGAATTAATTGCATACAAGCGGTCGGTAATTATTTGAGCTGATTGCTTCAATAGAGTAATAAGAAATGCGTCTAAGGTCTTCAAAATTTAAATGAGTACCGAAGCCTGTTGAAAGGACGTCTAATTTCTAGGATCAAGTCATAAAGTTAAAAATATACACAGTCTACACACTCTTAACCGATTTTTCAATGGAACCGTCGTGCTGAGTGATTCTGTGGACATTTCTGCGCTGTAGAAAATGTACATATAAGAATGAGCTACTTATTGCTGGATACTTCATAAAGACAAGAAAGGATTCCATATGCGATAGAGTCTGGTTTGAAATAACAACTGTCGTTCTTCCTATGTATTCTTAACTAACAACCAGCTTTATTGTCACTTGGCGTCAGGAAAACATGAAGCTTCTCTCCCTGCTCTTATCTTTCAGGTGTGTGGTCACTGTGTTTATTACATTGTTTTATGTTCATGGTTTATAGTTGAGATTATCGTCAGATTGAAAAGTATTGATTTTTCAGGATATAAATAAAAGTAGATCTCCATCACAAAGGGCTTGTTGAAATGTGTTTCAGACTATACGAGACTTGACGTCGAAGTGAAGTAAGAAGAAAATGATTAGTTTTGATAATTTCGACGTTCGCGTCGTAAAAATGTGTTTTGGAGAAAATGGTAAAATTCAGAATAACTAAAAGCAGTGGAAATTTTTCCTTACATGCAAACTTGTGGGATATAATCGAAGCTGATTATTATGAGTATCTGCGTGGAAGTTCTAACTAGCCATTTTTTCTAAAAAAAAAGAGATGAACTCTTTGAATCCTGGTGGTAATATCATAATTATTGCTGTTTTATATAAATAACAAGTCTTGAAATAGTTCATTATTTGCAGGTCGGCAAGATTTTGATGATCTTAAAGGTTCGTATCTGACTTCTCTTTAAACCCCTTTAGTTTCGCTTAACCATATTGATCTGAGTCATATATTGTTAAATTTTACATATCAGCCCGTTTCAGCAACGAGGAAAAATATTTCGTCGGGCAAAATTGTCTTTGAAATCGAGTTTTTCCAGTGATCCTTTCTTTATCAGTCACTTAATAATATTGATTGTAAGGAATACTTTAATGAATTGCTTGGAGAATGTCGGTCTTAAACTTCTTCGAACAGTTCGGGAACTTACATCAACCGCAGTTTAACAATCGCTGGAAAATGAAGGAATAAAATCCACCCTTGTGCGTACCAGGTCAGCGAATACATTCTTCATATCATATTTTTCAGGCAGAATTTCACTTTCCTTCATTAGCACACAGTACACAGCAGTTTTATTGTGTCAAGGCCGTCGCCTGGTCACAGAGCAGACGCACGCATTCTTGATGAGCCTCATAGTGGAGTTCACCATGTTTTCAGCTGAGGCTTCCCCCGTTGCCGTCATAGTTTCACCGCTCATAAAAACTGCGGCGAACGCGTCGACATCTATTTTAGAAATATTCCAACCTACAGTTGAGGGTTGGGTTGCTACGCGTCGAGTAGCAAACTCGCCAATTTCGAAACCAATGTACTAGTGATCGCTCGCCGAGTAGTCCTCCAGTACCCTCCATCTGTGTATCCTAAGCACTCAGGACTCCGAAGCAAATGTCACATCAGGTATAGTTCCCAAGCAACCTCCTCGTCGAAAAGTTGGTGTGTTCTCAACGTTCATGATGACAAGTAGCCTCCTAGCCGCCATTTCTAGGATACTTTTTCCCTAGTCCCAAGTCTATCGCCTTGGCATTAAAGTCACCGCTAACAAGGATTCGGCCTTCTGTGCTCGAGACAGATTCCTCCAGTTCATCAAGCCTGCTCTGAAAACATGAAATTGACTCATTCGGCGTGAAATAGACGCTTATGAATGTCAAATCGGCGCACTCAATAAGCACAAAGCCATTTCCGCTGGAGCAAGTCCGAGCTGTGGGTAGAGCCCCATCACGTACCCAGATGGCGGCGGTGCTGGGTCGATCACAATACCATCCAGCCTCCTCCTTGTTGTGGTGTTGCTCAGATATCAGCAACAAGTCGACTTTTTTCTCCCACGCAACATGGTCTAGTAAATCTTGTGCGGTTGAGCTACGCTGTACGTTGATCTGCAGGACTTGAATCATGTCTATGCTCTTTTCTTGCTTAGTGCCTCTTTCAACTCCTGGCACCTACCACTTCCTGGGATATGAGCAAGATCTTCAGACTTCCACCCCTTATCTTTGCACAAGATGCAACTGGGTTCGTTTGGGCAGTCTTTCACCTTATGGCCGGAAGTGCCACACTTGTAGCACAGTTTGCTTCGATCTGGCCTCATGCAGTTCAAGGAGATGTGTCCGAAGCTAAGTCTGAGCTAGTGCTACCCTCCGACGTATCCTGCACACAACCCAGCCGACATTAATTTTCTCCTTGGCCAGGAGTTGAACAGCGTCTTTCTCTGGGATGTCTATTATTGCCGCCCTTTGCCCTCTAGGATTGGTAGGCATTAGCCTTACCCTGAATCTCTCTCCCGTAGGAAGAATTCGCTTAATGGAATCTTCTACTTCTTTGGCATCCGCAATGCAGTCAAGGTCTCTTATTTCCAAAGAGGCCATTGGCTGTAACGTCGAGATAACAGCTTTAGAGCCAAGAAGGTCCTTGACAGCGCTCTTGAACAGGCCCTTGTCGGTGGATTCCGAGTAGCATTTTCGGTGAAATGAGTTTCATTTTCAGGAACTTTCTGAATCTCTTTCAATTCACCCTTCGCCCGTAGCCACCTGCGGTGATAGTGCTGGATCCTATCACGAGGTCCTCCAATTTGTCAATCCCATTTTTGATGTCCTTGTTGACATTTTTTTGGAAATTTCTCAAAATGGAAATTTCTTTCGCATTTCTCATCACGTTTATTATAGTGCTTATGTTCCTTGTTAGCCGCTCTTCCTCACTTCTGTCAACGGCTATTTTCGTGATCAGGTCGTCCTCAGGTGAGGTTCTCGGTATACTGTCAGCAGGAGGGTCTTGTTGCTGTTGAGCATCATTGTTTTCGCTTTCCACGTTATTCGGTTTCTGACTATCGATGACCCCGGAGAATGGCACTTCGGATCGATGGCTCCAATACCCAAAGCCTCCACTACGCTTCTTGCATCGCCTTATGAAGGAGGAATGTTGTGGACAAGCACCTTTTTCGCTGTTGCAAAGCGTTCGATGAAGGTTTGCTTCCACGATGTTTTCTCGCTGCCTTGTTTAAGTTGGCTACTCTTTGAGGCGGAGTTCGCAGTAGTTTCGGCCTTCGGGCAAACATGCTTGCATCGTTGATTTTTTCACTTGTGGTTTTTGATTCTTCAGTGGCCAAGTGTTCCCCCACTGAAAAATGCCCTGGCGACTTATCCCCAGCAAGACTGCTGGAGAGAAGCCCGCATGAGGTCGAGGCTCCCTAACACGTCGGGGTGTATATCCTCACCCCTAGTTTATTACTTTGTTTGCACTCATCATATATTTTTGTTGGGAACTTTTAATGACTTGATCACGCGTCTGGATGACGGACAACCCTCACCACACCAAGGTAGTACCCATGGGGGGAAGTCTATTGCTTGGCGTGTAATTTTAGAAAATTATTGGGTTAACCCGAGTAATTAAAACATCCAGTGATCAAAAGTTCTATAGTCTTTCAAGCGCAAAACATTCAAGGAATACTAGAATACTTTCCTTCGCCTTATTTTATTTCACCCATTCTTTTTCACATTCCTACTCGTGCTAAACTTTCGTCCTGACATCTCATCGAATACCTTGATGTCGGCTGGTGTTAATGGTATTCAATAAGAACTACCATTTAACACCGTCGATTGTCATTCACTTCGGTTCTTATTGCAATAGCCATAGAATGTGTCGATATAAATTGAACTATGTCTGGAATGCATGTGTGCGTGTAACCTAGAATGGTTTCTATATTCCTCGAAGGAGACTATGTGATATAAATCAATGGAATTCGAATAGGGATCGAGCTTATCTGAACTTATCATCCCACAGTATTTTCTAGTAGGTTGTGTGTGTGTGTGGTGTTAGGGATAATTTTAGTATTAAATTAAATATAGCGTAAGGTACTATATTGATCGCATTTCAACAAGAATAGTGGTTAGACAAGAAGGACTAGATTTATGTGTTTTGGCCCGACACCGGACATACACTCAGCGTAAAATTTCTGTATTCACCAGTACGTCACAGGTTGCAGGATAGCCTCGCGTTCGTACCTCTATTGCAACCTATTTCCCATGTAGTTTACAAGCTTCACTGCTCTAAATAGGTTATTTTGTTCCATTCTTCCTTGTAAACAGTTTGGAGGATTTGCTTTTTATTTACAAAAGAATTGGGAAGCGCAAACTATCGTGGATTATGGAACTGTCATTTATAGAATATCTTTTAATTTTATCAATGTGTCTCGTATCCTTATCTTATTAGAAGAAAAATTCAGGCTATGGTCCAAGTTTTATTGATATCTGCTCTAAATTGCTCTTCTTCTTATACAGATATTAGTTTTGGCTTGGTGATCCCAAGTTCAATAAACTCTGTATAATATATAGGACAAAATGCTCTCGTCATCAAAACGTTTGATAGTAAGCACAAAATCATTTTTCACTACGTCTTTCCCTTGTGCTTCTTCCTTTTATTAAAACCAAAACTAAAGAATTTACTTTCGTCTTATAGTATGATCACTGTATTCCAGAACTGAGAGGACTTACAAAGATGCTGTTTGGCAAGAGCAACTCGTTTTAATCAATTGAAGTAAAAGATTTTCTACGAGCAACCCCTCTATAGTGCCAATCCTTTTTTTTTACCACAGTGCCGGTGTTTTTCGTTTTATCGGCGCAAGCTTGGTTACTGATTCCTCCGTACCCTTAAATTTTATCTGATTTATGGTTACTTCAGGATTAACCTTCATCAGAAGGAATAATCTATGTTATTTGCTAGATTATAGTTTTGATTGGTGGGCAGATTCAGGCCACAATATTAAACCTCTCATGGCTTGTAGTTATTAATCACAGTTTGAACAGCGGAATGTGTTTTTAGGACTACTTTCCCTTTTTATCAATGGCGCTATGTACTTTTCCATCGCTTGACTATTATCTCTTTCTCAATTTAATTGCTTCTGTCTTCGCTTCCATAATAGAAAAGTTATTCACAACTGCCTAACATTGAACAGGCAAGCTGAATATACAGTGGCTCAATAAAGATGTCGGACACATACCCATTTACACTTGAAAAGGGAATAAACGACAGAAGAATGTATTTTAGAAAAAAAAAAAAAAATTTATTTTTTTAGCTCTACATTATTAACTTACGAAAAATAAGAACATTGAAAACATAACTCGATTTTGTGATTATTAAAAAAAATAAGATGTCGAAATGCAGCCAAAATTCATGTCAAAAAAGAACTCGGACAGTTAATTCTTTGTGAGATTTTTGAATTTTATTATTATTTTTAATATTTAGTTGGCAATCCTTTATTTTTCACTATGGTTTCCAATCTTATAGGCATGGATTCGACAAGTTTTTAGCAAAAGGAAGGGTCGATTTTGGCCCATCCTGCCTGAAGAGCTACTTTCAAGTCCTCTTTATTTTTAATTGAATAGCTTTTTAATTGGTGTTCTAAATAAGCCGATAAATACTCAATAACATTAATGTCAGGAGATTGTGGACGTGTTTCCAGTACATGTGGACAATTGTACAGCAGCCATAAACGCACATTGAGTGCTTTGTGCTTTGGGTCGTTATCCTGGTAGTATTGGAAGTTATCTTTTATTACGAATTTTTGAGCACTTTCCACCAAATTTTCTTTCAGAATGGTCAAATACTTTGTTTGGTCCATAATTCCATCGATTACAGAAAGTTTACCTGGACCAGCAGCGGACATGCAGCCCCACACCATTATCGAGCCACCTCCATGTTTCACAGTAGATCGTAGATTGCACTCTTTGAGCTCTTGATTAGCTTTTCGCCAAGCATAGCATTGACCATCTGAGCGAAATACATTAAATTAACTTTCGTCCGCGAATATCACAGTTTTCCAAAATGATAGGTCTTTATTTTTATATGTTTTGGCAAACTTGAGTCTCTTTTTCCTATTGCACTTACTAACGAATGGTTTTTTACGGGCTACTCTTCCATGTAGATTTCTTCGTCTCAAAACTAACCTTATCGTTTCAGGATGTACACTTTTATTAAGATATTTCGATACTTGTTGAGCTAATTTTGGAGCACTTAATTTCGAATTTTTATAAATTTGTACCGGACCGGTAATCCTTCTTTATAATGTTTCAAAATGAGTTCTCTTACTTCTAAAGAAGTTTGACCACGTTGCCTTCCTATTTTACACAATTTCACCCCCGTGAAGGTTCACAATTCACACAATTTCCCCACGTATAAAATTTACGGTTTCAATTTGTTTCGCTCAGGTGCTAAGAGCTGTCAACTACACAAAATCCGGGGAATCCCCCTTTTAAACTCAAAAAGAGGGTGATTGCTGTTCTTTTTTGACGTGAATTTTGGCTGCATTTCAACTTTTTATTTTTTTAATAATCACAAAATTGAGTTATGTTTTCAATGTTTTTATTTTTCGTAAGTTAATAATATAGAGCTAAAAAAATAAATTTTGTTTTTTTTTTCTAAAATACATTCTTCTGTCGTTTATTCCCTTTTCAAGTGTAAATGGGTATGTGTCCGACATCTTTATTGAGCCACTGTAAATCAAAGTGATAAAAGGGATTAACTTGTTAAAACTCCATTATGGAAAGTGAGATTTGGGCGAACCCTTTTTAAATAAAATTGAACATCAAATTGAACTTCCGGCAGGCCTTCCTTGTTGTGGCAAAACTGTAAAAATTCCCTGTTTTAAAACCAAACCAAACTGAAAAGAGAAACTAAATAAATGGAAGTGATTCTCAGAAAGTGTAAGGATAATGCATGTACAACAAATAATGCAATTATTGTTTCATCTTATCTTATTGTCTTTGAATCCTAAATCAATGGTGAACGTAAAATTTTGCTGGTGAGTGTAGGCATATGTTTGAAAGGATTTCTTATCGGTTTAACATAGGAAGTTGAAAGTTGTATTGGCATTTCGCGCCAGGATAAGTTGACAAGTTGAATGTACGCATATATGATTTGAACTTTCTTTCAAATTAACCCAAGCAGAATAACAAATTAAGTTTATCATATAGTTGGACTCCGCTGAAAATATTTTCGGGAGCTTCTTCTGGTGAAAGTTCGAAATAATCTATAATAAAATACTCAAAAGGCATGGAGTACATTATTAATACCAAGGCTTATGTTATTTGGCCAAAAAGTTTCAAATAAAAACGTGATAGATTACTATTTTCAAAATTCAGCCATCTCCATGCATGTCACATGGCCGAATCCAGTTTCGTAAAATCTTCCAAGTAAATATCGAAACATTCAAAAGATATTCAACCAAATCAAACTTGGATAATTTATCGATTGAACTTTTCACATCCGAACGCTCTTGTAGTGGGCAGGTTTCCTTTTCTATGCAGAATGATAACAATTTAGTCCTCTTCAAGATCTCATTGTTATAGCTTATAGCAGAAAAAAAACCGATGTGCTTTAAAAGACGACCCAAAATAGAATGTGTCCTACCCAAAGCAATGAACGCGGGTTGATCCTAAATAGCAATGTTTGTATTATGAGTCTAAATATTGTGTTTACATAAAATGTATTAGTGTTTGCCAGCAACATTAGTCACAAAACAAAATCTGCATTTTCTTATTATCAATATTTATATTATATGTAACAAAAGGTAGGAATGCAGGAGTAAAGTCGCCAGCTATGAAATTATGAAAGCAAAACTCCCACATCCTTTCCAGCCGCTAGTCTCCAGCCTCCATTTCAGTTGCAATTCAATATTCATCTGTATATGCTAGATCAAAAATCAATCAGTCTATCTTTGAAACTATTTTGTATTGAAGAGTATTGAAGACTCGACCCGAAAGTTTGTCTTTCGATGTCTTTTAGTTGAAATCAGCAATAAATCATCTTTATGGTAGATATATGGTAGATTGTACTGTACAAAGCTGTACAAAGCTGAACAAGGAGTGGGAGAGAGAAGGGAATTCGAAAGTTATTTCCTCATCCTTTTCCTGTGAGTTACGACGAAATTGGAAATATTTCGTTTATTTTTCAGATGATTCGATAATGTATTTACTTAAGTTTCCTTCACAACAAATAAAAAATTTCCATTAATGGAGGTCGAAGATTGACATCGTGTTTATTGATAATATAGAGGAAGGACATTTTATAACGGTTTTCTATTTCAGTGCGCATTCATGTTAATAATCGATGGTACAAAAGTCTATTGTGAAATATGAACATTTGATTGTGGAAGAGCATGACACTAGGAAGGAACATAGAAAAGAGAAATGTATTCAGTGATGACAAGGCTTTAGCCTACAATCATTTGCATTAAATTGTCGTACCTTCTACACATGTGCAAGGATTTTATATGTAATTTTGGTAATGTATCACTGGAAATGGTGGAAAGCAACATATTTTTTAGTCGATTTCACTTTTGTTCAGTTTTCTTTAGTTCAAAACAACGTGAAACTTATTTATTTCAACTTATTTATTATAATTAATTTATTCTTCAATTGAATACGTAAACATTTATTAATTTAACATTTTGATACATTCACGGGCTGTATCTGCAACATCTTTGTCACAATTTAATTCTGAAGAGTAAGAATCATTTTTGTTTATATGATAGGAGGGGATTCCTTTAACTAGTCCTAATATAACAAGGGTTTTTCTAACTTTTTTTACCCATAGTTCCGATTCTGGATTCTTAGCGTATATTTTTGAATATGTTCTGGATATTTGCAAATATGAAAATTTGTCTGGTTGGGACATAATTATAATTCTTTCGAAATCCCTCTTCAAAATGACGAACTTTATTCGTAGGTTAAGGGGACTCATTGATCTAGTATTCTCAA
The DNA here is from genome assembly GCA_954870665.1 of Stratiomys singularior. NCBI lineage: Eukaryota > Metazoa > Arthropoda > Insecta > Diptera > Stratiomyidae > Stratiomys > Stratiomys singularior. The sequence goes on along the minus strand of OX940879.1, from coordinate 9,723,134 downwards.
AAAAATTCTCAATATTTCGAAGATGTAGAGTTTGAAGAATGTGCTGTCGAATTTTCATAATCATTTTGACAATATTTCACGATTTACAGCCTTTTAGCAGGTATTAGCGAGCGGTCGCTCCGCCTCACGTATGAGTATATACTTCAAAGTGATGAAAACGCTCTTAGTTATCAATAAAATTTGGATTGCTAATATGAAACAACTCTGGATTAATAAGTAATACAAAGAAGTATCAAAGAAATTTTTGACAAAGCACCGAGAGATGGAAGAGGAATCGGTGAAAAGTAAAGGCATCTCGCTGACAGACTATTCATATTCTTTAGGCGTTCTTTCATTTAACATCATCATCCTTGACATACAAGCACAACAAGTCCCCTGACGTCATAACACGTAGCAGATATATGTATAAAACTAAACACCGGTCCAGAAGAGCTGCAAAAAATTCTGGCCAGACTCGTACGAACGTAAAAAGAAAAGCCAAAAGAAGATGACGAACATGAGGTTATGGAAGGAATTCTGTGTTGGAGTTTTCGATTAATGTCGCCTACTTTGCTTGTTCGCACCGCCATTTGTTTTTTTTCATTTGGATTTCAAAATATGTAACCTTTCTCAGTTCGTTTTTAACATTCGCCCAGACCGGTTCTCAAATAAATAAAGTTTCTTTCCGAAAATAACTTCTGTGTTTCCACTGTGACTTTACAACCTAGCCAACATTCTGTATGATGCTGCCATTGTAAATTGATTTGTATCAAACGTTCATTAAAAAAATTAAAAAAAAGTCGAATGTAAAATTTTAATCTCATTTCAAATAATATCAAATTTCAAAGTTTTTCTCAAAACTACTTTTTTTTTGACACGCAATAGAGCAAAAGAAAAATCGTCGATCAGATTAAGCTGAAACTTAAGTATAGTATTCAGCATACTAGCGACTATCGTATGAACACAAAAATAATTTTGTTTATTTTTGATTTTTCTTTATTTTGTGTAATTTTGCTTATAGAATTTTAATAATTTTCTTTATAAGTAATGAAGTCGTGTTTTTGCTAACTCGATTTTATGTTGACTATTTTGACAAAAACAAAAACAACTTTTTTAAAAAAATTAATTGAGTTCAAACTGCTATAGTTGGCATACAGATTAATACATACAAAACTCATACAGATCAATTATAGTTTTTATTTTAATTTTCAAATGACTGACAGAGCTGAAGTCATAAATGCCATCGAGGATCATTGAGGGTATTATCTTTAGGAACTTTTTACATACTTAAAATCGTGATTACTTTCCATAATAACTTTGATTGGTATGAGTATCTAGTGAGCTTTTTAACATACGAGTACATGGTTTAATAATTGATTTTTCGCATTCAAAGAACTCTTGAAGAAGTATTTACGTATAAGTTTACGCGTACTGAACCACTGGGTTCCCGTTTGAACCAAGTTGACTCATTGTAGGCCACATATGCCGACAATCTTTATTACAGAAAATTAAGGCATACAATCTTTTACATCCTTATATGTTTACCCTGGCCAATATGCACCAACAAACAACGAAACTAATCTATGTATCATATTTTTTTCCCTAAATTTTGTTGCTTTGATTGGCTTTGACGACCGAAAAAAGAGTTCAAAAATAGCAGGGTAAGGAATACAAATGCGCATTGTTTAAAAAAATATCTAAAATATGCCCTACGCCAACTTGTGCTTTGTCGTTACGCCAAGAGACCTAATCCGGCAAAAGACCCCGTTGGACTGCTGAAGGCCTTGTAATTTTTTTTAAATATGTATGATGTTATCGTTGGAATTTTACCAAAATTTCAGTAAAAAGAAAGCATTAATCATTTATTTATTTATTTATTCATTTATTTTTTGTCTTGTAGAACAGAATATCGCACCGAAGATGGCACACTGAAGATGGCGCACCGCCAAGCGCGTCTGTTGACGAAACAAAGGAAGTTTCGGGGAACGACTGAATGTTCTTAGGACGAAAAAATAATTCCATCCCCATACGAACACAATAATTTGCCGTGAATTATTGTTGGGAATGACAACAACTTTTCTGTTCTGTTTTCTTTGTGCAATTTTTAACACTGGCGTCTCGAATCCATCGATGAAGGCAGTTTTCTAACCCTAGAATCATCCTGTACAACCGAGAAACTCCCATACAACTGCAGAATCCCTGATGTATATATTATTATTTATAAAATACTTGCATTTGAATGTGTGCCAGATATTCATCGTGAATACCAGAAAAATGATATAGAAGGGTATCGGTCATTTAAAATAGGAAGGGGCACTATTACCAATATATGTTCAAGCTAATTCAGGCTTTTTTTCGTATTTTCTGGGTATCCCCGAAAGTTTTTCGCTATGCAGAGAACGCAGAAACGATAAAAACATCAACGATTAAGGCAATTAAATTGAGGAATCCGTATGTTATATTGATGTTAGTACAAATGCTAATTTGTTAAGTCCTTTGGCGTTTACCTTTACTTATCGTTTGTTCCACATGTACTTCATACATAACAAATCGTATTCCCACTAATGACAGACAATCTAATCACTCCGACCCAGCTAACTATTTGTTAAGTTGAACGTATCCCACAACTTTTGAAATCCTTTGTGCAGAAATTCACTTAATTAAAAAAGAAGAAAATACGAATTACAACATGAAAAAGGAAAAACTATGTACACGATCTTACCCTTACAAAACCAGGTCATATTCCGAAAGACCTAAGACCAAAAAAAAGACCGACATCATCAGCCAGGCATCATCATCATCATCATCAACATCGTTGTCGTCGTGAAAAGTCGAGAAAACTCTACATCACATCTAAGCGAAAAGAATCTTCATAATCTCTGGAATTTTTATGACACGCAAAACCAAGGGAAATTCCTTTTATAAATATAAAAGGAAAGAGCTCTTTCAGAGAATTACTTGTAAGAACGAGTAAGGGTGGAGCTGGGACAGAGAACTGACTTGAACGTGTCTGCTAGTTCTGCGAGGGACACGTTGATGAAGGATATCAATTATGTGAAAAAATGCTAGCCTAAGTACCGACCAGCTTAAGCTTCGATTCTACTTGGCGCTATATCTCCAGATGGAAATATATAGAAAATAAACATATATGAACGTTTCAGCAAACGTCTCGCAATTTTTTGCGTCTGTTCTCAACTAGACGCTACCACTAATTACACTGTTTATGTAGAAGTGAGAATGTTGGGACACACCGTTTATCAGTTTAAAAGAAAGACAAACAAGAGCCCCTACCTTGTCTTGATTTCAACAAAATTAACTTCATTGTTAGAATGTCTAACAAATGAGTACGACCATGCTTTGATTGGAATATATTCCAGGCCAGTGCTTATTTGCAGCGGTCAAAAAATTAAAATGATTTATGTAATTGTTTTGTAATTTCAAATAATAGGATCAAGACCATAACTAACGCAATTGTAATTCACTATTGTACACCATTTTATATTTGAATACATGTCACGACAATGGTAAAACAACTAAGAAAAGTAAGTTCAAAAGTAATCTTTATTCCATTTATGAAGGAGGAACACTTATTTATTAAAGTATCGATCGTACAAGAAAGTTCACATACAAAGCTAACATTTCCAAAACTTATTTTAACATGTTTTCCCACATCCTGCTTGTTTTCTTTTGGAAGACTTTTAAGCTGCATGCACTTTTCCGTCTCCCACAACATTAAGAAACGGCTTTGTTGCGGTAATTTTGGAAAACTTTAACGATGCCACTTAAAGGCAACTTTTTCCATTGATTTTCCCTTCTCTTTGTTGTACACATTATGGTGATGTACTTTCTTTGCTTTTATCTTTTGAGAAACTCTAAAACTTTCTAAGCACATTCAAATAAAAATTTATTGCAGTAAGCGGCAGTCAATAATTGACGGGAATTGAATTTCCATTCTTGGCGAGGATTTTGTGGTAAACAAACATAATGATTGCAGTCATGTTTTTGAATTCGTTTTAGATATTCAATTGACTCATTTGACTTCGAAAAGTGGATACTACTAGACACTTGAATGAACGATATTCTAGTCATCTAAACGACAATTTTCTTTCTTTATTTTTATATTTTTATCAAAGGTATTCTCTTACCGAATTGGAATAAATTTTAAATTATATTTTACGTCGACGTTTTCGAAGTCTTACACCTTTTTTGGTATTCCGTGGTCGTGCATACGCTCATCAGCCCACTCTCATCTCTCACGCACAAATCATTGTTATATTTAATTCACCATTGGTTTCCGCCTGGTTTTACTCCTTTGGATCACTTAGTATTTTTCCAGATAGTTTTTCTTCCAATATAGCACTTTATCAGCATAGCACATGCTATATAATGGGGTTGTATACTTGGAACCTCTTATCCTGTATATATAAAATCCGCTTCTCCGAATTGGGTTCGAAAACCAATTCTTTGCTCCTGATTACAGTTTTAAGAAAATTCTCTCGAAGATAAAAAAGGATTGAAATGTTGATCATCTGAATACGATACTGTTTGACTTGTTAAAAAATTGTGCCTTCGATATCAGGCGATAACATTCAGATTATAGCGCAGCCACTAATTCTTAAAATCAAAGCAAGTTCCTAATGTAACGATATTTAACTCCGATTTTTCAGATGTATATCTTTAAGCAAAAGAAGTTGGAAATAGGAAAAGAAGACGAAGATGCGGAAAGATACGAGTTGATATTCTTTTAAAATGTGTATTAACACGCAATGCCCCATATACTCTATTATACCCGAAAAGTTATTTTCAGTACATATGACCACAGAAAGCTAATCATCGCGGCCTCTCCATCACCTACGTCGTTTCACTTGCAAGCTCGCTATTTCGCAAAGCTCGTTTTATTTGATTTATGGGCTAGGGAGGTCTGAAGAGACGTCAAAAAGAAAGAGATAATCATAGCTCACGTACATCAACCATTCTATCTTCTACATCCAACCAAATGTGCCTTGTGCTCACAAATTCCAATGCATTTGGAAAGTATCGGCCGAATCCAAATCAAAATCCGGTATCAGCTGAATCAGGAGTTTGTTTGAAATATTAACGCTTTTAAGTGGTTACTTCAGTTTTGTGTTTGTTATTTTTAAAAGATTAGTGGTACGGCCGTAGCTCTTCTTGAGCCTGCTTTTAAAACGCCTGCTTTACTTAATATGTTGTGGATTCTTATCTATGCTGAAGACTGCAAAATAGTATATCAAGTGAGTCAAGTGAGAATTTTCATGAGATCCCCTAGTCAAGGATAATTTGGAACGAATTCGAATTCTTTCTGTAACTTAATATTCAATGAAGTTCTATCTTAAATCTCAAATTTTCCTGTACATGCTTATAACCATGCAATATATCTACAAAATTACGATATTCTCGTTAAACTTTAGATGTTTTCGAAAAAAGTGATTTCTAATGACAAGCAACACACAGTCAACCCAAGTATAGTCAGACCACATCCCGAACTATATGGTAAATAAAAAGTGCCAACAAAACAACATTGATAAAGAGTGAATAAAATTCAACATTTCGAATCATTCTCGCGAAAATCCTTTTACACATCATTTCAGCATTTTCTAACGATATAACTTGTTGCATAACCAATCCGGTAGAACCCCTGTCAGCAAAATTAGTTTTATTAGTCAGTAAGCAACTAGTAGAGTCTGAAACACCAGTAGAACATTCTGAATAAACGAACGAAAGGACGAAACATGAATGTCACACTTGCTAGGCAATTCAACGATATGAGGTTGAGTTTATCTAAGACGTGAAGACACTTGAAAGCTAATAAAAGTAAAGAAGAAGAAGAAAAAAAAACAAACTGCAAATAAAATTCATTGACAGTTTCGAAGCTCTCCTTGGCAGTAGAAAGAATATCGATTTGGGCAGAAACGTGTATCTAGTCCTTGTTTCACCGTTTACTGTGAGTGTATGCGAATCGTAAATGTGACCTAGCATGTATTGGAGGAAAGCAAAAAAAAAAAAAAATGCTGACAGTAGAGTGGCCTTATCACGTGGAGAAAATTTATCAGTCGGCTCCGACAAGCCAACTATAATAAGATTTCAATTTACTTTTGTGTATTTAGGTTTCCACATTGACGGGACGACTGGCTTTATAAGAAGATTATCGCGTCTGTTTGGAATCAAATCTGTGAAGTAATTTTCGGTTATGATTCTGAAGACATGACTGGTATTGTGTGCAACTTAGCAATTATCTGTTTGAAAGTAACCCATTATGCTCAGTTTTTTGATGTGAACATTTAAGGAACGACAGAATTTGACGTTTGCCGGAAAATAAGTTTTTATAATAAAAACGAATTTTCTGACAAATTATTCAATGAAAGAATTAAGTGTTACGCTTATTTATGGGGTAGTTAAGCCTTAATTTAAAAAACTATCAAATTTAGATTCTATGAAAGAAAAATAACGAAACGGAACATCGGTGGATATCGGGAACGAACACATATGATTATTTTAGTATGTACTACACTCCTGAACAACTGTCTTGTTTTATAGGTGGTAGCTTATTTAACTGATCTCCAAAGCGTTCCAAAAACATACAGGAACATTCGAAACAATTATTTTTTTGAAATGATGGAAGCATTCTTGAAAGTCATCTTGCACAATCTATAGCCATCCCAAAATGTTGAACATCCTTCGATGTTTGAGCGGGTTGATTCAAATACTCCTACAAATGTTGGAAGTTTCTTTCGGACATCTTCCTAACAAATTTCTATTTCTTTATAGCTTCTAGTCTCCCACCAGCACTCCATGCTGAGGTTCGTCTTCTACCATACTTGAAGCGCGCTGTGGTTTACAAGCCGTAACAGAGCCCCATCCGAAGCTGATATATTTTTGTTCGTAGTGATCTCTGCTGATCATGTCTTTATGTTTGATTAGAGGATTTATCACGGCACGGTTCTTATTTTTTTCATTGTTGCACTTTCCTGTGAACATATTAAAGTTCAAATTCGAATTTCAAACTCAAATATTAAATAACAAATCAAGTTAACTGGATGGCTGGACTGCATGGAGGACATGTCACCTCTCTTTCGGCTGCATGTCCCTATTCGCTAAAAACGTGAATAATGACATGCGTCTACATTAATTTTCTATTATAATTTGGTATAATAGAAAATTAATGATCAAATATAGTTTGTTCAAAGATCAATGATAGGCACATACAAAGAGTAGTTGATAAGAGCGATATTAGAGCGAGATAAGAATATATTTTGCCAGTAAATACGATGAGGCTTAAGCCTCTAAATCCTTTGTGAGTAAGAATGTTGCAAGTAGCTAATAAAATTCCATACCAAGTTTAGAGCGTAGATTTTTGTGTTTATGTAAGAAGTGTTGGACCATCGGTTGAATCGAAAATATCAGAGACATCTTAGCTGAGATAATTTTTAAATTGATTTTATTTTTCATTTAAAAAATTAACACACTTGTTAAAGGTTATCCAGATTTCATTCCGCATCTAAGCCCTTGCTTGGAAATAGGGCGAATGGGGGACATGGGAGTAGAGGGAGATCTCTGCGCGATCAAAGCTGCATTTACACGAAAAGCAGAGAAGGAACTTACAGAGCTATGCGAAAAATTCGATGGAAATATTTGAGAAAATATCATTTTAATCATTTAACACGCAAACTTAAAAGGAAGGTTTTTCTTTTATTTTTCAGAAACATTTTTTGAAGATGAAACCAATTACGAGCACATCACATAGGCTGCAAAAGACGAATTAAGCTATCATTTTGGACGAACTATTATTTCGTTCTTTCGTCCCTTAAATCCAATTGTTTATTTCCAAAAACCGTGTAGCTAATCATTTCACACGTTAATTGAATGGCCAGAGCGAGGTGGACTTGTTGATACACTTTTGATTATCCAATTTTAATGTGATGAAAACATTTTCGTTTGTATCCTAATGATCTTAACAGACGTTATAACTTTGAAATGAAGCAAATAAAGTAATTTTCTGAGCTTGAACTCAATTTGATGAGAAAAAAAATTCAAATAATATTCAATTTTAATTAAAACCTCGAGCATTTCACTTGAAAGTTTTCACCCCACTTTTAAATGGCCAGTAATGTTGCACAAAGCAATTTATTGTATCCACTCTTTTTAGGAATTTTACTTTTCACATTTTACTCGTGCCTCAATTTCCAACCCCGCAAGCATCATTTTGCCAATTCAACTGGAAAGTTAAATCGAAAAAGGCAATTTATCTGTTCATTGTTGCACAACACCCATTTAAAACTCACATTCTAACGTATGCACAGTTCAGCCAGCCAATACAACATATTTCAAAGTAAAGTGGATATGCAAAGTATCAACATACTGCCATAGGATGAAGTAGATCCTTACGACGAACCTCACATTTCGGTTCTTTCGCGTTTATCATTCAGTTATAAATTTTTCATAGTTTGTATTGAAAAACATCATGAAATACTCTCACGTAGGGTATCAATTTTCCAAATAGCCTTCAAGCAAGGCCAGAGAAAAAACCTCAATTCCTGAATCTTTAATTCATTCATGCATCCTTTGAGTTGCATTTCGTAATGTGCATTGATTTCTAGCTCTCAACAACTTCAGGTGAAAATCTGGTGAAATGGATTTTAACTTGCAGGTCTCGATAAGTTAACACTTTGCACAACCTTGAATGAGTAAATCTGGTGAATAAATAAAATATCTCAATATTCACGTACAAACATAATATCCAGTCATGATTGATTCAAGATCCTTTGAGCAATTATTGTCTTCACATGGAAGAATCATGAAAAGAAAAGAAATGAAAAGAAAACAGCTGCTGAGGCAATAAAAATTGGGGTCAGGATCAATTTCGATTTTTGCATCAATTGCTTCGAATGAAAGAACTTAATGCATCCTACCTTCCGAGCACATTCAATTCCAATCCTAGAACACATACATAAGAGCGCAGGCAATGAGTTCAATTCAACGCTCTTACCAATGCTACAAAATTTACCGGGGTGTAATCATTACCGTGTGATCCTTTCTACGAATAAGAAAGAATCCTTAAAACGATTTTCGAATTGAACGTGTGATACCCTACATTTAGCGTAGCCTTCATCGCTGTTGACCGTCGCTTTGGTGAAATGAAAATGTCCTTTGCTATGTGTACTTCACTTGCTTGCCTCAGATACATTTTGAATGAATGAAAGCTTTTTCGTATTCAGCATCCAATAATTTTCGAGTTGATGATAAGTGCTCTTTCCTTCTATTCTTTGAATAGATTCTTCAACTGATGGAAAATAAATGACACTCGCCATCGTTCTGTCGTATTTATCCCCTGGAACACCAACTGCCGTCCAAGCTATGATGTAAATTAGTATTTCCAGTCACGTTTGTCGATGGTCTTTAGGAGAACAATAATCATATATCGTCGATGACGCTTATATGCGGCATAAAACTTTTACACAGCTATTGGGTATTCCAGTGATTGTATGTCTTTTATTAGATTACGATTTCTGAGTACTTTGTGCGACTCTGAAGTGGGAAATTGGATTAAGGTGGAGAGTGTCCTATTCTTCGCCCTTGTGAAAATACCAAAGCCAATGAGAAAATCGAAAATTCGATTTCCCTTAATTAATGATAATGAGCCATTCATTACGTGAAAATTGTTTGCATTTTGTTAATTAATTGGTCGCGTACGATGCCCTGAGTGTGAATTAGAACCGAATGAATTGTAAAGTATTTGTATCATATGCACTCGTTACTGCCATGATGTATAAGAATTTTGACAACAAATAAGTTTTTTTTATTATTATGAACTTCGATTGGAAGCTGAAAAAGTTCAATTCAGCAAACATTCGAATTGTTGTGCATCAATAACAGCAAAAACTGATTTGCTTTCAACTAAACATGGCTCCCTTTTAAATTTTCGACAGTGAAGCTCTATTGAAAAGATGAACTTTTGGGCTTATATTGTTTTTCTACGCTCATCTACCTCATATTGGTATTGGCAAGTTTCTTCTTTATTTGCTCCATATTAGTACTGAATGAAATCTCAATGTCTATTACAAGTGCCCGCCTCGATTTCGTCTTATTTCACTCTCTGCAAGCCTTGAGTTTTGTCAACTAGCATTCCACATTCCTTCGTGAAAAGCTACCAATATACATTGAGCATCTTCAATTTCTATTAGGGTGTCACAGAGGTATCTTCTGCATGACTCTAACTGGGTTTGTTTTTATAAATACTCAGGCTCATTTCTGAACCGATTATGGCATCGGTGTCGGTCGTCCCAGACCTCTGTAAGAGTCATTTTGTTGGTAAGAAGGTCTCTATTTTCTATAAACCTTCTCCTATCCATGAATAAAATTCTTTCCGTATATGCAAACGTACGATTTTTTAGCAGTATGGCTAGTCCATCTTCATGTTTTACTCCATCTTTTCTTACTCCATCTTTCTTTACTTCATCTTTTACTCCAGCATATTTGTGTCAACAACATTAGTTCGCTGGATGTTCATTCGGAATTGCGATGCTCTTAACGTCTTAACGTCTTTCAGCCTAATCTACCATCCTTATTGTACAAGAAAAAGGGATCATAATCGGAAGGCGTCACACAATTCCTGGGAATGACGTCACCTTTGAAAGTACTTTTTGATGTAATAATTGCATCAACGTTCAACAAATGTATGAAATTCTTTTAGAGTTGGCGTCAAGAACTAGTTCAAACGGCGTTATCTTTCTCAGGCAAAATTCATCTGAACTTGATTCAAATTTATTGGATCCGTTTTTGGATAGTTTTTTGAGCACTGCTATATTATTTTAGGTTTCACTGGAATCTCATAATGGATTCGTATTTAATGTTTGATCATTATTTGGCATCCAAATTTTGTCTAATTTTCTCAAATACTTAAAAAAATGTTATTTCGTCAAAAGCTATTGTGATCAGCTAAGAATGTGTATCTCGCTGAAATTTGAAAAATACTGACATGGTCAAGTCTAGTAGCAACTAAAGCTGATTGGAATGTTTATTTTATTATAAATAATGGAGGCAGTAAATTTGATTGTGCATTCAAACATATTTTGCTTTCGTATTATAACCGATTCAAATAGTTTACATAATATAATTTTCATGTTAAATGTCAAAACCCACGATAAAAAATGAAAGTGTTGGGCAATTATGGGATCGGCTTCTGAACATTAATCAATAAATACTACGATCAGGAAATCTGTTTCAAAATTATTCTCCGAAAAATTATAAAATTATGCCTATTTAGGACATTCTAGCATATCAAAAGCCGACCAGTTTTCGGTAAAAAACTTGATCCTTTGGTAAAAATTCGCTGCTACTGGAAACATAACAACCTTGAGCTTCATCGAATCATCAAAGGATACATACGTCAACAAAGTCAGTAATTCGTTTCAAATGGGAAGAGTTTTTTCATTGTCTTGTCAAACGGATGCACAATAAATGTAATTTGAAAGCTTTAGATCTTCCGCGAAGATGTCAGACAAATATAAACTTGATAATTGTTACAAAACAAGTCGCTCGTTGGTATTATACACCTTATTATAGCGTCATACTTTTTAATAATATAAAATACATTAATTTCATTGAGTTTAGCCACAGTACTTGATAGGCATTGCGTGGTGTAACATTCCGAAGCTTTAGTGTCCTTTGAAGAAACTGTAGAAATAGTGACGCTGCTATGATGCAAATGCAAAAACAAATTTCATCCAGGAATATTTTCAAAATTGAATATATTTATCATCTGACTTAATCCTTTACATACAAACTGAATGAAAAATATACCCAGATACTTATATCAATAAGTCATGAAAAATAGGGCGTGGTGAAAGAAGTATTGATTGATTCGTTGATTGGTTGTGTTAGCGATAATGTATTCCAATCTTTAAAGATTCGTTTTCCCCCCATTTCTAATGCTAGAAGCATCTAGTTCGCCTGAAGCATGCCTTGGTTTCAGGCGTCCAAATCCCTCTTCTTTTCTTCTTCTATGAAGTAGCTTCCTAGATTTCCTTTTTTCTGGTAAAAGAGTGCCTCACAGTGTGCTATCAAATGCACTGGTGTCTCCTACGCAAGATTGTAGAATCTGTACTTCCTGCTCACATTCAAGGCCAGTTTTTAGGTCCTCTAAGTGTGTAATGCTCGGTGGAGATCCCATTAAGGATCCTTAGCTTTCTCTTATTTTTTTCTGACCGATGCACGAAACTTCTACTCATCACAAACGACGAATTGAAGGTCCAACATTCCAACTCCTTAAAGTCCACTGTCAAATGTCAACTTCAGAGCTTTCTGCGTTCCATATACTCGTTTTTTCTGTAAGACCCCGTAAATGAAATTCATTTTAGTTGCACTAAAGGACTCATAATCGAGGATTTTTCTTGAAACTAATTTTCTCACTAGTTGATATACCTAAAAATTGTTCTCAATACCCGCGTGCTGCGGCACAAAGTGAAGGATAATCCTTTCTTAAGCACCCAACGCTTTGAGTACATCACAACAATCTAGAACCATTTTTCAAGGATTGACCAGAGATTCTAGCGCTTATAAGACTGCTTCACGATGAGTATGACTATAGTCCTACCTTTGTGTCCTCTGTCAATGCTAAGTTATGAGCTTAAACTGATTAAATAGGACTCAACCGGTAAGACATTTGACATGCTATCCATCACTGAAGAGTATTTGGTTCCAGGCCTAAATACTCCAAAGGCAGTATGATACATGTTGAGTTTTACAAATCATAGGTCGATTGTGATTGCACAAATACAACTTTCAGCTGGCAATTCGGTTCACGAAACAGGTAAGAAGTTATTTTTTTTTTTATTTGAAGCTACGCCTGCACTCCTGAATGAGCCTCAACAATGAATCCCTGAAGTTCTAGCAAACGAATCGAAAACATCGCCACGTTCATCCTACACTTAAGGATTTCTATTGATTTATATCAGAAATGTTCTGCTTATGTTTATCCTCCCACCACATAAACATATCTCATTTCTCATTTCTATAATATTACCTCGAAATATGATTGGGCTTTATTACAGTTGTATACATTTTACAAGGGCACAAAACACGAAAGCTTACCAATTTATACTCATATGTACATACGCATGTACCATTCAATAGTATTACAGTCATTTAGAAAAGCATCGAACCATGTGAATGGGATGAAAGTTCCTTGTAAAACATGAAATGCCGCCATTGAGTGGATCGACCTTAAGTAGATAACAAATAAATAACAATCGAAAGCACCGATCCTGATAAGTACAATAAACCTGCAAACCCATAACAGATGGTTCTGCTTATTGCACACATCGAAACATAGGTATTCTGTGAAGTTTACACATAAGGACGTTATATATATTGGATGTGAAAATAGGTCTTCTCCGAAATGGATTTTTCATATATGAGCAATTCACTGTAGAACCAATATATGCTTGAATGGAACCTGAAGAATAAAAGTTAATTGTCAAAAAGGTACTTGTTAAAAATTATTGATGGTAGTTTCCGGGGCGCCTTTTATTGGCTATTAGTGCCAGTCTCTAGAAATTTTCAATGGTTGTATTCTATTCGTACTTTTCACTACATACTTTCACCTATTTCCATTGATCTAGTATTGAAGTGGAACCTTCGAGATATGTAGCGTAGGAATTTGTTGATGCTTAATACAAAATATTTCAATCTTTCAAAAAAATGTTGTTATTTGCCTTGAAATTATATATTTAATAATTAAATGTGTTTTGACATAGAAACAATTCAAGCAAATATAATTTAGATTCAAATTTAAAGCACTTTAATGTCAATCACATGCTTCCTTGGGACTATCCATTATTAGATATCAAAGGCGATGAAGCTTCAAAAAAAAAACCCCCCTATCCCCAGAAGGGCCCAAACTATTCAGTTATGATTTCTACAAACCACGATGTAAGATTGCGAGTTTTGTAACATTTTCAACATTCGTTTTGGAGCAGGACACACTTCAAAGTTACGAGCTAAAATTATTGAAAAACGTTCCATTGTATTGGAAACATAAATTGTCATCTCCAGGATTTTTGACATTTATTTCGAAATTGGCGTTTATAATTTTAGTTAGATACAACGATACCATCAATAGAGTGGAATCATTTCAATTTTCTACTAAAGATTTAATTTGTAAATGTGAAAACTCGGCAAACCGCTTCTGTGGTCTCGATAAAACGCTTTTGAATATCAATTAGATTCTAATCTGAATAATCTTCTCAACAGTCATCAATGTAAATTTTATTCTCACAATCAAATGCAAATTATTCGGCACCCTCTCGTTGTTTGTATGTATTTGCTGCTGCGTTGCTGGTGACAAAGACCCATCAACTGACACGATCCTTTTTTTTATGTCTTTCTCATAGAACGTCTACAGCTATCCTTCGCCCGAGCCACGTTCGCTCGCTTCTCCGTATTATCCACTACTTAGTGTGGATGAGAAATAATGTTATTTTATTTTTCCATTTGCTTAATTCAAATATATACGATTCCAACGATGTATATTTGCTACTTCTTGGTACGTTCAAGTCAGTTGTAAATAATGCCATGCAGATTTCCCAAGCATCGCCCTCAACGAGTTTGGGTGAAAAAATGAGTTCATTACTAAGCCGAAAGCGAATGATATGTTTGGCCTCCTCCCGAGAGATGAGATATAAAATGAAATGCTAATTTTCACTTTTCTTCATCAAGAAACTGGAAAACAGCGTAAAGTGTTTATATTTTCATTTTAGGCGTTAGGAGGCAGCCTTTGCGCAATGTTGGTAGCATTATACAAACGGATTGTAATAGACCCTCGACTATATCTAAGATGTTGTGCTCTTGTTCTGTATGTTAGCATATGGAGAAATTTACCAACTTCATCCATGAGAAAATTGCGCATTTCACGTGAAATATGGTAATATAGTCTTCCCGGAATTTCATTAGCGAGAATAATAATTTCCAAAACACAATTAATTGAGCGTACGCAAGTTTCTCATACATATATTGAAGTGAATTCGGTGTTTTAAAGATTACGCGGGTCATGAGTTATTTTTCGAGAAAGATATGCTAAAGTTCCTTGCATGAAAAGTAAATATTAACTAAAATGCGAAGAAATATAGAGTAATTTCATTTTAACCTTTCAAACGTAAAATAGCGCCTTTCATAGTTTTAGATTTATTGTTGATACCAACTGATTTTAAAAGTGTCACGTTTCAGGCCAGCGTTTAGTCAAATTGTATCTATTCACATTTTTTGTGTATTGCAACAGTCACGCAACCTCTAATTCTGTTTATTTGAAATGTCACATCAGCGCCAAACTAGCAACGAACCCTTACTCCGATATGTCTTGCTCCTATGAGTATTTTATATGGTTCTAACAACTCTTCAAAAGCTGACCCTAAAAATTGCCTTATTAAGAATGAAATCACTAGACAAATGTCAAACTGAATTTTTTTTGTCCTCGGAACATTCCGTAGCTTCCCGTCTCTTGTGTTGTTTCGTCCACAGACGCGTTTCGGTGGTGCGCCATCTTCGGCGAGATGATCCTTTCTCTTTATTTTTAAGCCCAGACCCAAAGGTGTGATTATTATTCCTTGTTATTATATTTAGAAATTTAAATTATTTTAAATTATTTAAATTCATTATTTATATATAATAATTATTTTATTTATTATTTATTATTTTCAAATTATTTTCAACTGCTGTTGGAGTATTTTCATCTAGAAAATATTTCAACCGTGCATTGGAGTGAAAAAGCAAAAGTTAAGGATCTCACTGGGAATTTTACGGGACATTTCATACCCGGAGATCATCTTGAGACAGTAGGCTTCGAAGCGAATAGTGAGTGAAGCAATCTCGCAGAGTAGACACCAGTGCATTTGCTAGAGCATTACCAAGGACAATGCAGCAGAAGAAGAGACAATCTAGGATACTACTTTCTTTTTGAAGAGGAATTGGGACGCCGAAGGGAATGATTAACTTTCTCAGAATATCGAGCTGCTTCAGGCGCTCTAAGAGTATTTCAGACGGGACGTAATAAGCCATTTCAGGGTAACGTGCTCTTTTTCCGATGCTTTGCCGGCTTGATAATATTGTCCTAATGAGGTCGGATGAAAATCGTTGTGAGAGTGCCCATTCGAACGAGTAATTGCTGTATATGGCAGTAATTTTCGCACATTTTGAAGCAAGCTAGTACTTTGGAGAAAGACCTCTTTACAAAATATCCCTAACCAGATTTCCCATGTGGCTTCTTAATCTTATTTCAGCGTAACTTTGAGCCAAAACAAGTAAAACCTTAGAAAAGATTCCACCCATGAAAATTGGTGCCTAAGTTTTTCTAAGCGTAAGGTGCAATCGGAACTTTAGAACCATAAAAAGCTTAATTTGTAATGCTGAAGGAAGAATGCCACATGTTTGCTCACAAAAAGGGTAAGGTGTGTTAAATGTAATGGCGTTTCCTTCGAATGAACGCAATTGTCTCCAATTTCAGTGTTTTGTAATCTGCTTCTTTGTAAAATTCAATTGACACTAATCTGGTGAAAATAACTCTAGAATTTCTTAATACATAATTTAAAAAAAAACAAATATCTGAATCATTTGCCAGGGAAATTCTCAGTTTTCGGTCGAAAAGAGAAAAGTAGTCTTTCTCTATTATACAACTTTGTTTAATAATAAAAAATCATTTTATGTCGTGGAGCATAGTTGAAGTAAGTACTGCATAAATGTTATTTATTTCAACCCTTGTGACTACAGCTAATGCCGAAAGATCATTTTCGCGCATTGTCGTGTAACAAAATCAATTTGCCATGTTATCTGGCCCATTCCGGTCGTCATTCGATTAATGCGCAGTTTAAATCTACCATTTGTCGAAGATAACGTTGTTTTTAAAGGTTTTGCCGGGCTTCAAGAGTTCAAAATACACGATATGTGATATAGATAAAGAGCATGGTTTTCTTGCCGAAGCGATTTGGCCTTGATCTTGAAGGACCCGCTTCGCCAGGTGAAAGACACGATTTTTTCCGCTTAGAGTTTTCTAAAGAAATCCACTCTTCATCACCCGTCACAATTCGATGCATAATTAATTTCCATTCGTGGCGCCGAAGCAGCATTTCACAAGTGACTTTGTGACTTTCCATTTGACATTCATTCAAATTGTGTGAGACACATTGCTCGGAAACGTCTGCTGATCGTTTCCTGTGACATTTTTAATGCTCACTTTCATATTGAAATTACCACTTTTGAATCGTCGAAGCCATGCCTCACATGTTCAACTCGATGGAGCGTATCAACCACATGTTCTTACCGGCAGTTGATGACTTTCAACAGCCTCTTTGTTTTGGTTAAACGAAGATGCGTGCCGCAAACGCTTTTTTCAGGCACAAAATTCGACATAGTTGATCTAATGTGTGTTTGAAGCTAAATGACCGACGGTCAAAGTAGCGTATGTGTCAAATTAAAACGCTTCGTACTTTTCGCTGGCGCCATCTCCTAGTAAACCCAGAGAAGACGTATGCCTACACCTATTACATTCTAGATTGATATTATTTTTCATATTTAATCAACTAAGAAAGTAAGTAAAGAAAAAGTAAATGGGAGCTCATACACAGCCACCTTAAGGGAAAACCATAGAAAAGAAAATTTGTGACAGATCTTGCCTCTCCTGCCTTTCACTGATCTTTGACTCCTTAAAATATAATAGCCAAGGATTTAAAGCGTTCGTATAACAATCAGTTATGCTTTAATTGTTTCCAATACTTTTGCAACTACGTAGTGAATAGCACGAAATATATCTTCACCAGTTGTATATCTCTCGAGCTCTATATAATATTCCAAAAAAGTGTCCATACCGAATCCCAGATTTTAATAACTATTAATTAACCTTCAGCTTCAAATGCTTATTTCATTCCAAGCGTACATTCATTTTCTCGGAGCGCCTTTTGTGGGCAACGACGCAAAGAAAATATTTCTCTTTGATGCCAAGTACCTCTTGCTAGACCAAATATTTCAAATATGAATGGTTTTCATGCTCCAGCGAATATTGTTTGACTACTTTCATGGGAAAAGTTAAATTTGTTGAACTTTTGAAGACTTGACGTAGTTTCCTCTCTTCCACTTCACTTCAACGTCTCAATTGCAAATGCCGAGCAAATGGAATTTTACAATTTCGCCTATTTTCATTTTTAATTTCTTTATCTTATTTTGCTATTCGCATAATAAATTGTTGAGCAGAGGGATAAACACTTTTGAGGGCACATGTAAAGAGATCTGCATGCAACCAACTGTTGTTGGAGCAACATAAGCATTGTGTGGAAGATGATTTTAAGGACATTGTTTCTGAAAATCGCATCAGAATTAAAGTAATTTTTTCAATAAGCAACAACAAAGAGCAATTTGACATCATTTGGTTTGTAGGGATCACGGCAATTATTTTGAAAAACAATCAGGAATTTTGGCAATTTCAACACCAGGAAAGTTTAAGGGGCTTTCAAATGTGTGTTGAAAGACTAAAGAGTTTTGATCAAATCAAAAAAAGCCAAAGACTATTCATTAATCCCATTTGCAATTGACTTAGAACAGAAATTCTTCTAACACATACAGTGTTCCAATAATGTCCTCGTCGGGCAGCTATTTGAAAGTCAAGTCAGAAAAATTAAAAAATTGTTGCAAGAACTTTGAGAAATTCTTAATGCAGATTTGTTCATTGATTTTTATACATACATCATACATCCTCTGAAGTTAGCATGTGTCTAATTTCATAGGTTGTATACCATTTTTGATGTGCTGGGTCATCCTCATTAGTTCGAGTTCTGCCGAATATGCTTCTTTGAATCTTAACTGCTCGTCTGGAATTATGTGTTTTTTTCGGTTAGCACTTTAATCAATCTAATTAGCATTGCCTTTTCACAAATTTTGGCAATCGGGGAGGGAAGACCTTTGGGTCTCCAGTTTTGAAGGTAGGCATGGTTTTTACCGAGCTTAGGTATGGTACACTGTTTCCACGTCGTATGAGAGATATTGTCTAGGTCACTTCAGCATTTTGTAACTCGCTGCTTCGAGTCCTGTGCTTTCCGTGTGTCAAGTCTTATTATTTTGTCTTTTGTTTCCAGTGTATCAACTGACTTTGTCAGCTGTGGAACATTTTTCAGAAGCTCTTAATTCTTTTAAATATAACGTCCTCTTTACCAAGAGCCTAATCCCAAAAGGTTCTTTTCACAAAACGCAAGCTCCATCGTATCTGCTTCCGCTTTTCCGGAATTGTCATATTTTATGACGTTTGGACCGTAAATGCGTAGCATTACTACCTTATTTCGTATACGGAAGTATTTGGACATTATTAGCCTGATGGACGTGGAGAGATATTCAGTTTTCCCCGGTCTTTCTATTATGCCTATATGGACGCATTCTATTAAGAATTGTGATGGGCTAATGTTGGGAGGAGAGCTCATCAAGGATATTTACTCTTTTTTATGTGAAAGTCCATAATCAAGGATATTTACGCATTAAAAGGATGTTTCCGCGTACCTCACCAAAATGCATTGGCTCACCGGGTACGTACAGGCTTGCGTTCGTGCTTTTGATGAATCTGTCTAGCTCAGTCCTTTCTCACAAAGCTTCAAAGCCTGTGATAGGCATTAAAGTCACCAATGATCAGAAGTGGTCCTTCAATCTCAAAAAGAGTGTGTAATTCTTGTTTGTGTTTGTTTTGTGGTAGATTGTACACCGAAATAACCACAAACTTAAACGAATTTGTCTGCACTTGATGGCTGTTACTCCGTTGTATGAATCACATTTCATCCCACGGTAATGGCCGCTCCTCCTCCGACACCTGTTAATCGATCGTTTCTATGTAGACTATGGTTGGAGATGTGTTGAAGGCTTGAAGAAAGACTCCTTAATGAGGACTCTTTCAAATTTTGCCTAGAATAAATTGTCTGATTTAACTAACTCTACGAAGCAAAGAATTAGCGCATGTGTATATGAATCAACCGAATAAGTCTTGATTTTCACTGATAATATTCCTTGCACTATTTTTGTCATCATGTCTTGCATTATTAGTTGAAACTGTTATTGCATGTTGGCAAACGGTTGTCCTATGTCTATGAATATTTGCGTATGATTTTGTATTTGTTTGTTTTTATTTGTATGAAAAGTAGAGATACCTGACAATATTTGCTGCTATTTGCTCAGGCTGACAACAAAAGCATCAGGACGTGTTTGAGCCAGTTCGGAAACATTACGGTAAAGAAATGTGAATTTCAGAAGCTTACGTCTGTTAATATAAATATAGTCTTCCACAAAAATTCGATGAAACACATCACAAAGAAAATGTGATGGTATGAAAGATTCTTTTTGGTATCAAATCTCCCAATTGAGAATACTCACATTCATATTGGAAACATGACAAATTTTCTAATCATAAATCGATGAAGAAGTGTCCTTCGTTCGACGCTTAAGCAAACTCCCACGTGTGTGTGTTATTTGAAATTATATTGTATAATATAATATCTAAAGCTCCCGCCAAGTTTAACTCTTTAATTTTCGACAAACACAAAGTTTGTTAGTATCGGCTCCTTTTAACAATTGGTTTAAATTTTCTCCGATGCTCATATTAAGCCAACAACGACTGAATTCCAACCTGATTTCACAGCGCGATACCCATTTCAAGTATCAAGAACAAATCTCTTACATAATCAACAAAGTATAGGACATATGTAACATATACTTCGTGTGGTATTCCTTTAAGGACTATTGGCATGAAGTCGATTTCGATCAGTAGTGATGGTGGTTGCTGTAGTAGCCTTGGAAATCGATTGCTCAGCACAAAACATGAAGGAAGCGTGTTCTGAACGTAAAAGGAATAGGATGAATTCTCGCCAACGACTAATAGGTTTCTTGCGCAATTAACTTCGATTTTCTGCTTACAGATGAAACCCTTTCTTCCGTTTCTCAGCTCATAGAAGAAATGAACTCGTTGGGTTGTTGCTTGGATGTGTACTAGTCGATGTTTTCGTGCAAATTGAAGCGCGGGTATCCACTTGTCGCTTGTGGTTCCTTTGTGGTTATTGCCAGAGCTTTTATTATAGACAGGTCACGTATTTTGCACTAATTCACTTCATAAATTGAATTTCTGATGACGCGTTGTATTGTTTGTCTTTGGTGTTAATGAAATTTATATCCTCTTCTGCACTGGAAAGGAATCCAACAAGTCTCATATATGAAGAGAGTAAAGCGTCTAACGAAATGGTAGAAACTTGTTGGCGAACATCGAACCATTTCATGTGTATATGTTGGTACGTACACAATAATGTGCCACGCTGAGAGATGATAAGGAAATCCAATAGTGTGATATAGAAGAAAGGAAGATTTCCGATTCTTAAGATTAAGCTCTGAACAGGATCAAATTTAATAGTGAATGAATTATTCTGGAATTCATGTATGATACAGGAATAACAATGCTCAGGTGTTATTAGAAAATACTCGCATTCAACGAATACAAGTCCGTAAAATAGCGATTGTAAAATTGATTTCACAGTTTTTAGGCATCCAGAAAGCTCATTGTTACCATTATTACGCGATATAACTACAAATATATTTTGAAGGGGCTGTCGCTTCAAAATGTTCCCAAGCAACGAATGCTTTGTATTATTCATAGTGCAAAATACTGCAAATTCCTGGCTTGTCCTTCGCGAATGAGTACTTTGCTACTGCATCATTTACAAGTCTTGATTGTAGCGCTGAGTATACAATTTAAAAATTATAAAAATTTTGAATGCTTTGTAAATTTTAAGGCGAAAGCCTCTTCCGGGAAACCTTTAAAAAATTTGTATAGTTATAAACTAACCAGCGAAGGACCCAGGAATTTTGTTGAACACCATGTGTTTATTGTTATCCTAAACAACAGTGACTATTGCATCCTTTTTTAAATGTACAAACTATTTTGACATTGTTGTCTTCGATTTGTCTTAGCACGTTGAAATAGATTAAATTTTAGTACCACATTTTCTACTTTTTTCTAATGTGTAACCAACAGCACACAAAATATTAATAGGTATCTTCGAGGAAATCATCGAGTTCACAATGTTTCTATGTAAATCTCTACCTTGTGCACCTCTCGGTTCGAAAAGACAGGATTCAAAACAGATCTCTTACACCATCGGTGTTCAGTCTACCGCAATATGGAACAACATTCGTATGCTATTCGATCTGGAAACACAAATACAAAAGTTCCTCAGAATAATTTGTACAGAAATCCCAAAATCAAATTAAGAAATGCTTTATTTTTTGTTTTTCGGATCAGGTAGTCTTTTGCTCAAGAAAATTAAGCAATAAAACGGCGGAATCGATCCAATAATGTCAATTTCACCGTCAAAACTCAATTTTTAAAAATTCCTACCAAACAGTCTGTCACTGTCTACCTCACTTTCAACATCAAATTAAATTCAACGTAACGATATAGTCAAGATTCTGCATTTCGTTCTGTGCAAAAAGATAAACTTGAAGAACACTTGAAGAAATATAGGTCACGAGACTGTGCGAAGTCCTCTTCAAGTTTTTACGAGCAGATCTCTTACCAGTCGCAGAGGAAATATTTGCTGAAACCGAGACGTTCTGAAATAATTTTTCACATTTCATAAATGCCACTCCAACACATTATGACAGCGTGTTCATTACAGCCATTGCCAAGTGCTATGACTAGCGACAACATTTTAATCCCTTTTCAGGCAAATGATACTTTAAAAGGAATCTCTCAACCACGTAATTATTACCCTCTCGGAATATTCACTTGACCTCGCTCGTTTAGCGCCATCGCAAGACCAATTGTGCTAGTGAAGAGTATTTGCTGCATTGAAAAGTGCCATTCTGTAGTTGAAAAATCGAAATAATCGAAGAATTTTGTTAAAAAAAATTAAAAGCTTTTATAGAAGACTTGAAATGTTGCAGTGAGAAAAGAAAACACCAACAGTAACAACAGAAGCATCCCATTAATCGGGAAATAAACACTAATTGCAGCAACCTCTGTGTATTTTAAAATCTAATTTGCAGCTAATTAACACGTACATTTACCTTGAAAAAATATCTTAACATCTTTTAATGCAAGAATATTCAACCACGCGTACAGCGCAACACGAAATGTGCAAAATAAAAGAATAATGTTTCTCTTCCACTTCAGAAAATTCACCATAAAATTCAGAGCCCTTGTAAATCATTTTTTCACTCCATCCCAATTAGTTATTCCTTTTATATTATCTACATATTTTCACCGTTTGAAATGCTAACGCTAGGATTCTAACAAATTTCTTGGGAAAATGAAAGAAATGGTTGAACGAGTAGCACTCCTTGCAATGTAAGTCTGCTAACGTAATTTTTATGTTGTCTTTCGTGGCAAAAGCAGAATTTTCATATAATTTATACCACCATGACCAGCCTCTGGAAAAAGTTATTTCGCGCGTCGCTAGTTCGGAAAGCTACAAAAGGACTTATGGTATCCAGACCGACCAGATATATGTAAATTATGTTAGAATGCGGCGAGGTCTCAAAGAGGTCAAAAGAGTCCTTCCACAATTTTCTCATCGTTTTTCGGTGCCAATAATTTTTTCGAATGTGTTTCACAAATTTGTAATTATCTAAGTAATTATTCAGAGGTGTTTTTGAGTTGAAGGAGGTTTTCTTGGAAAACACAATTCTATCGAATTCAATGAAAAAGTTTCGCGTTATAATTTGTATTTGGGTAAATATTCTGTTGGATTGAATTGATCTCTTAACATGAGGCACATTGGCAAGTAGGGGAATTTGTAGAATTTGTAAATATTTCTGCACATAACCTCATTGACTGTGAATTCAAACCCGCTTGAATGGAGTTTCTAGCTACGTAATATCATTGCGTCCTTTATATTTCTATGCCCGTCGTAACACAAATCTGTTCTTCTTAGTTGTGCCTTTTTACATTCTATCGTACGAAAACATGAAGATTTTTTCCATTTCGGCGCGTATTTTATTTGACTCTTAATATTGATTATTTCGTTACTTTCTACCATCTGGAGACGTGTTGAACCCATTATAGGCAATCAAAAAGGAACATAAAATGGCTAAAGATGATATTATTTCTCTAAATTGCATTACGTGACTGAAAACTTTTCGATGTAGCTACACAAAATTTGACCAAAATTCAAAATGACATGCCTAAAAAATTGGTAGCAAGTATGAATTTTGATTGGTTTATCAATACGTACATATATGTCCTTGTAAATTTTAATGCTACATGTCATGTGAATTTAAACAATTTATAACACATATAATATAACATATAATAACACATATAACATAACAATTTATAACACAAAATTGATTCCATTTCGGCAGCAGATAGGATTTTGGAAATCTCACGTCTATAGAAAGAAACCATCCTTGCATTTGTATTTTAGTTTTCATAAAAGCGGTAAGATAAAAATGAGAACAAAAAGTGCAGAGCAGGCACTATTTTCTTTCTTTCCCGAGGTTCACAGGAATGTAAGCAGACTTTATGAAGAAAACGTGCTCGCATGTCAACAGCCGTTTCAGAGCTTTCGTAACGACAACTTGAAGATCATTCACGATCAGAAGGGTCCAAGAAAGTGGCAGATGTTGATCTTTTGGAAAAAGGAAGATTGGCAGAATTATCGGACAGGTTCCAGATCGACAGAACCCCTTTAAAGAGAAGAATCCATGCGCTAACATATGTGGTGAAATTTTAAGCTTGGGTATATCACATAATTTCGCAAAGAAACAGAGAGGACAGTATGGTCTGTAGTATTTTTACTCTTGTTCGTAAAACTGATGAAAGATTTCTCCAACGGATTGTGAGGTGAAAAGTGAGACCATACAATAACGTGCAACGGCGCCCCCTCCCTCCATTTTCTTTAACGAGTTTGTGTGTTTTTTATTCAAATGTATCGGTTTGCGTTAATCGTAGGTTTTTAAAGGTATTGAAAAATTCAAATAGAAAAAAGATCATTCATGCGACTTTCGACAAGGCTTTTGATCCTTTCTAAAAAATTGCATTCATGTTGAAGTTAGAGAGAACACAATCAAGATTTTGAATTCACTGCGGACAGATTTGATTATAAGCTTTTTGTTCCTTTCAAAAATGGCATTTGACTGCATCAAGATTTTCGCACTTATATTTTATTCACAGATCATAAACCTTATTAAAACATTGAAACCTGAATCTACGGGATGACCTACGAATTCTGCACCCTACATAACGAATATACTTCCAGAATCACTGCACAGCAAAAGTTTAGTTAAAGAAATTCTAATCTTGTGGAATTAAGTTGCATCAAATATTTATTTCACGCACACTTGTATCATAGTGCTTGTACCTCCTCAAAAAGAAAACAATGTCCTCAATATCCAATTTGAATTACGGTTTCTAAGACTTCTCATTACGTGGTTCGCTATTCATATGACCATTAAACTCACTATTTTTCCACGATTTGCCACAAATAATGCTCCCTTTAGCATGCTTTATAGGTAGCAGCACGTAACAACTGAGCTTTTCAAGGATCACGTTACGAATATCTAAGAAGTGATAAAAAGCAAAAACTTCCACAATTATGTCTATATCCATTGTGCAAAGCTACTTATCTCTCATAATAATCTCGCTCACGAGAGTCCACTTTCTTATTGTGCTATTTGCTTTGAATACAAAACTTTCACCCGGAAAAGTTTTCTTCAACAGCAAAGTAAACAGAGCGGGAAATGAGACGTCTAACGAGGTCCTTGATTTATGTAGGCGAAGACTATTTGGTAACTTGTTTTGTAGTTTACCGGGAGTTATTAACATAAGGAAAGTGGTAAAAGCTCATTCTCATGATTTTCAACCAAGTATTTAACACTTTTGAACTGTGTTCGGCCGATTCCAAAAATTTAATTGGAGATTCAGTGAGAGGCAAACGACAACCAAACTCAATGGCGGAAGTTCAAACTTTTTTGAAGAAAGCCTTTAATAGTTTTTTTTATAGATTTTTTATAGACACATAAAAGAATCGTTTAAACAGAGCCAGGTACATTAAGTTAATTAGTCACCATACAATTTTCAAGTGATTTTAAAAGTTTCATAAGGACCAGTTTTCAAAAAGGTGTTTTGCGTCGATAATATGAAAAATATGATGTCTGCAAAGAAAATATTTATTAATTATTGAAGAACACTAGTCTGGCAATTACTTCTTAAACAGAAAGATTGTCTAAATGTAAGCCATTGTGTTGGTATTCACAATGGTATTGTGTTGGTATTTATTTGAGCAGTAAAATTTCGTGATGTCCGCGATGTCTGCGTCTTTTAGGGTTAAAATAAGTCTAATCCGATAACAAAATGTTGTTAAACGTCGAAAAATGGTCAATTGCCAGATTTACAACTTTTTGTACCAATGAAATTTTGTACGGATGCAACTACAAATCTTTATGCATAATCTGATGCAATTATAATCTATCCATATTTAATGCATTACGCGCCTCCAAAATGAAAGATTCTGATCGTCATACCATACTGGTTTAAACTCTTCACACTTTCTGCCGTTCTTGAAGAACTTGGCTGTCCCGATGTAGGTTTTTCTTACGTTGAAGCGGTTCCTTCAAATTTTTTGACCCATTTTCTGAAGAAGGATGCTTCGTGGGTCATTTAAATGTCGCAAACCTCGTATATTGCAGAATCTTTGAAGACCTACAGTCGCTGAATCACTGTTTTTATAAAACTCTCGCAGGCACTGCGCACGGTCCGTTTCCGAGAAATGCTCCATGGCAACCTTATTTTCCCAAGAACCAGTGCCTACTCGCTTGCCCACCCTCCCCTTTGACCCAATGCTTTCACGAAGTCAGATGATCAAATACAAACTTTTTTTTTGAAACCCCATATATACCCCATATATAAGACAACGTTTACACAAAGTCAGTAATTATTTATTGAAATGATATAAATCCTACATACTGCATACTAAAAATCAACATTCATACCAGTTACTGCAATCATGCGAAACGTTTTTCTTCCGTAATATTTCTTTTGAGAGGACATTTTTTATGAACATTTTTTATGAGATTATATTATGACATTAATAAAAGTTCTAAAGTTACATCTTCTTAAATTTTGCCGCGTCGGTTTAAAATATTCGATTTGCTTTCGCATGTGAGCAATATCCTTAATATACACATATCCGACATCAATATTTACTCAGTTACCAGATTGACGCTTCAATCTCAGCCCACTCAGACCATAAAACATTTCAAAGAAAATTCCATTTTCAGAAATAGAAACTACATCAAACATTCTACATGTATGTACACATGTCGAATGAGATGACGTGCAGCATATTCAAGAGAAGTAAATTTTCAATGATTTTCCTTGCATTCAAACTTTTAAGGAAACACTTGAAGCATATTGTGGATAAAGTTATTGAAATGAATAGTTAAAGCGTATACTTTACTAAACGCCGGAAGGATTGTGAAATATTTGTATTGGGTATAATTGATCCATGCGCTTTTAAAGGGGCTTTATAATAAGGACAAAATTTTATTGCTTGACGCCGTCCAGCGAGTTAATAAAAAATGTTAAAGAAACCTTTCCAGTGAACAAGATATTTTGATTTTTATAAAAGCCATTGGCATGGTTAAATTTTTAAATCTATCTTACTTATAGATATACTAACATTGCAGCTACGATTTATACATGAATGAACAACTAATTCTGAGAATAAACGCTTTTCCGAATGATTATATTTGACAGGAGCCAATTCAGTCAGATGGAAGTCAACTTTGTTTTTGAATTTTAATAAAAATTGATTATTCAAGCCTCAAAGCCCATAACAATGTAATCAAATACCACGAAAAACATAAAAAGTGATCACATATGCCAACAACAGCTAACACTACCCACATATAAATTTGTTTCCATTTAAAAATCGTCATTTGAATTCTGTTGAAATGAATCATACGGAAAAGGGTTCAGTTTCGTTTTTAAAGTCAGAATCGTGGGTATTTGCGCTAAAGTTATGCAATTTTCAATGCAGTCTTTGAAAAAACTGCTTATACAATGTCCGTCCAGCGTTGCAGAATATACGTGCAAACCTTATCTACCTTGGCAGTTTAAATTGGTATTTTGTAAAGAAGAGAAAAATTGGACTCCACAGAATAATTAAACTTGACATAATAAATTATCAAAATTCAATGGGTACGCTGAATTATTATTGGAATCTAGAGCAATTTATAGTATACAGGTTGAATTTGACAGAAACAGTCTTGTTCCACATATTATATGTTTCTTAGCTGACTGACCCGCATATGTGAATGTATGCGACCGGATGATGGCATACAAAAGCAATGAAATTCTGCGAACAAAACAATATATTTTCTCAATTGTGTATGGAGTCTTGAAAAAGCACTCAGCCTCCTTTAAAAACTCCGTGTCTGAATATTCGAGCCTCTTTTTGGGATGTGAAATTCATCAATTCCCAATCGTGAACGCGCCAGCTGTCACAAGTACCAATGAAAAGTGTTACTCCGTCGATCCTTAAAAAAGGGAGGAAATGTGTTCAACACGTTTAACTGCCAATCAAATTTTTTTTGGCAATCGATGTTTTAAATAGCTCTTCATCAACATAACTTGCTGCTACTTTGACTAATTTCAAGGTTCAAACTGACGCATTTTTTTGAGCTGAAACCTTTTTTTTAGCTGAATCCCATTTTGTAATCGGATCTCCGTCTGGAAAGTCTCCTAAGATAGTGTAGTCTTTCCTCATTTTAATGAGTTCTTCCATAAAAGGCTTACATCGTCGAAGAAATGAACTAATAGAAGACAAATATTACCAACGTGGAACTACTTGTAAAACATACGCTGAGGCTGCCAAATAGCTTTTAAGCCGGTATCCTTGATGGTGAGTTAAAATTACGCAGTGTGTTTCAAAATGTAGTCTTAACGTATGCCCGCGACGCCACCATTCTTGTTTGAAGCTGGAGACAATGGGGTATTCTAGAGATTTTTTTAAAAGAAAATTAGTCGAACGGGAACCCCCCTGGGAGCTGAACGCGCAAATTTGTCAAAATGGTTAAAATGTCAGAATTACGTAACAATTTCACACCTTATTTAATTAAGATATTATTTTATTGACTTTGGTTTTTTTCGTGTATATTTTTGAAGTTTTTTTTTGTGTGTTGTTGTTCATGTCTTTCAAATTTTTTTTTTCCTTGTCGCACGATATCTAGGAACATGAACAAAGAGAACCAGCCAATCGTATTAATTCTTGAGGAATCTGATTCAGAAGAACGCTTGTCTGATAACTATAATGTGAATGAAGAGGATAACATGAGTGTTTGCAACGAGCAATGCTATATGGAACAGTAGGGCCGAGACAGCGTTGCCAAAAATATCCCATAACATGAAATAAGGATGCAATTGAAATCGAGCCCGAATTATTCTAAACTGCCGCAGCAGGAGCGTCCTGTTTCTCCAGATTCATTTCCACGATAAGAGGTACGTTCACGCTGTATTTGTTAAGATGTAACAAACTAGTTGAACACAGTTTTTTGACGGAATGTCAAAATAAGTAAAATAGCAATAGCAATCACACAATTGGGAAGTATGCTTGAAAATTTCAAGCCTGCTATTCTGAGTTTTAGAATGCGGGAATTTGTTTTTCAGTGGTGACATGTCACTAAAAGTTTTGTCGTACGCAAATGCACGCACCGAACGTAAAATGGCTTCGTGCCCAGATGTGCACGAAGCCATTTTGCCATTCGGAAATAAGATATTTAATACTGAGGTATGCAATTGACATCGTAGAGGATGAAACCAAACATCAATGATGCCATTCTACCAAAACGCGAATGTGAAGCATACTAGAAAACAGGCGGGTAACGATGAAATTCTGTTCGGGAAACCAAAAAACACATTTGTATCCTTGTTGGAAAAAAAACACAAGGAGTAAAGTGAAATAACTCAAAACTTGAATTAATACCTTGTTATTAATTGCCAGTTTATTCCGTTCAAGAAGACAAAGTCTGGGTGACCGACTGGCGTCTGATGGCACAGGAGTCGAAATATTAAGACTTTTGATGTCTTAGTTCAGACAGCATTCATTTTCGTCTTGGGCCCAGCAGTCTTTGCTTTGATGAGAAGACTTGTCGCAACGAGAAGAAGAAAATCAACATCTTAGCACGGAACAGACCACTTCTTCTTCTCCTTCTTCTTCTTCTTCCTCTTCATACCACTGCAGCCCCTGTCGGGCCTTCGCTTCCTGTCACAAGTACCTCCAAGTGTCTTGGTTCATTGACCGCGTCCTCCACTTTTGAAATCGATCTGAGGACTTTTCAAAAAATTTGTTGAAAATTCAAAAACTGCATGGATTCCCGGTGAATATTTTACTGTTTATGATATGCAACTAGCTTTTCAGGCCTGCAAAGTGTTGTATTAAGATATAAAATTTGGTAGATGATAAAAAATTTGCTAAGTTGTGAATATTGAAACACATGCCGGAAAATAAATCCCTGATTTTTTGCTGCTAGTAATAAGCCACACGATAACGAATCGCATTGTGCGACCCATTTAAAAATCAAACCGTAATATAATATTTGATAACTGGTTCACCAGTTACGAACTAGTTCAGCACTTAACATCAGTTAGAACCCTGCATTAAAACAAAAGACAAACCCCTTTCGTGATTACTTAAACTCGTAGCATAGCAGTTTTTCATCCCAATTTGGCCTTCAAGCAATCGTTACTCATGTTTCCCTTATCTCTAGGAAGAGTAAGGTGGCTTTCCTCATGTCGAGTTTTCACCATGATGATTTTACGTTGATGGTTTTACGTTGATGGATGGATTACGTTGACGGATTACGAAAAACTAAAACGCATGGAACGCAGGCGAAATTCGAATTTGTGTAAAAAATAAATAAATAAATAGTGGGATTCAAAGGATTCATTAAATAAAAAAAAACTCAAAACAGAAATTAGCGAATACGATTGAACCGAATGTGGAATATGCTTCGGTGATGAACAGAGTACCACATATGACGTGAGTCCTAGTTCGCAAAGAAGGCTTCTCATCATTTTTATGCCGTGTTGAACATTTCAGTTGAACATTTTGAAACGGTAATAATCCAATGTAAAAACAACGTCGTTTTTGAAAAGCTTAGGCCTTTCCCTTGTAGGTGTTCTAGTGTTAAAACCGGCAGAATTTGAATCGTTTGCCACGAGGAATGCGTAAGACAATCCGAGGAGTTTATACGTGCATATCCTGTATATGCCAAAATATCTCCTGCCCTCATCAAGGAAACACGAAATACACATGTCTCGGTTTTGAAAAATTTATTTACCCTGGGCATATCATAGCCTTTCTGCAGTGAGTGTGTAAGCTATGAGCATTCGAATTAGTTTCGTTATTTTTTTTTTTTTCAAAGGTAATATTAGAAAGGAATAATTTAAATACCATATATAACTGCAAAGTTTTTATTTTAGGGTAGGAAAGCAATTGACTTTCAGAAATCTCGATTTTGTTAATTTTTGTGAACTTGAGTAAAAGTTTCAATACATTCATTTAGTGTTCTGTAATAAATTTTGTTTTTCCTTGATTTCCTTGAAGATCAGAGTGTCAATATACATTTTACTAACATATATTACGAATATATTCAATAAAAGATGAAAATGCCGTCCATGACATACACCGGTTATATTGTTCCCTCTCAACCTCCGTGTAAGAATTGCGTACCAGAATGACGCCAGCTAAAATATTAAAAATAATCGACATATCCGTAAAATTGTTATTTTCTGTGTTTAGCTTAGAGTTACAATGTGGAATTGTCATGAAATTCCCTCGTGATAATTAACTACCCAATTGCTGTATAAGAACAAGAAATTTGACTATAGAATAGTTGAATATTTGAATATAATAATACTTACATTAGCTGTAACTGGTAAGTACATGCAATACAAATAAGGGTTTTCATTCGTATCGACGAAGCTCTTTTTTACCAGTTTTAAGGGAAACTGAGGACTGTATGAGTTCAACATTCTTATGGTTCAGTGGTAATACATATCTAACGGTCAGAAATACTCATGAATCTAGAAAAGTATTCAATTTAATACACTCGCATCACTGATATCCTTGCGCTACCTTTCAGCTACCTTTCCTATTACTAATTAACTTCAAAACTTCCTTCTACTCCTTCATGCGAACACTCTATCTTGTAAAGTTAATTCATTCATCTACTTTGATTTTCACTTTGTAATTCAACATTTTTTGTTTCCGTAAAGTAAAATTTTTCTAGGCTTAACATTGCTCAAAACTTTGAAAATTCAAACAAAACCGACTGTTTCTACTAAGAAAGGAAGCAGCAAACGTCACCAAAATATCTCCGGCAACTTGACTTTTACCTTCAGATCCATACATTTGGTCGCTGCGCGGTCATTCAAGAAGACGTTTGCGTTTTTGACGATCAGTCGAAACATCTTTGTGAATGACAATTCCCGCCGATTTCAATGACACCGCACGGGTTATAATTGAGTTGGCACAATGTTTTGACGATGTCTCAACCAAAACATTATGAGTTCGATGTCCAGATGGTAGACTCCACAAGTATTTAACACGACAGCTTTCGTCCATATCCTTCAATAATTGAGTCGCTGTCAGTAACGGGTCATTGGTGGAATGCTTTGGTAAATGCATTACAACATTGCTTTCGCATTGTCTAGCCGACAAAATACTGACTTTTTTCTCAAGTTCGTTGCATTTGTCAGTCATTTGTTTTAAGCTTTCCTTTAGATAAAATATTTCTTCTTTGATTGTAAGGATTTCGGCCTTTGAAATGAACAGGTCATTTCTCAGTTCAACTAGGTCATGTTTCTTTGCAACATTTTTCAGTTTGAAATCAATGAGCGCTGCTATGTGTTGTTCTTGTCTGTACGGCAAATGAGACCCATCATTGTCAGTTTGATCCTGAGCTCTGACTTTACTGGGCTGTCGTATTTCTAACGAAGGTAAAGAATCTCTACGGCTCATTTTTATTCGGTTGTATTGAGGTCAAGATCCAGAATCAGATTTTGATTTTTTTTAAGAACGAGAAGTTTACCGTAGTAGTTAATAGTAGTTAGTCTGTGATTAGTGACTTAATATTTCATTTCACTTGGAAAGCCAGCCAGAAGTTATCGCATAATTTAAGAACACCTGGAAAGGACATATATTTTTAAACTATGAGTCTGAAAAAGCGTTTGAGTTCTCATACGTTCTACTGATTCAATTTCTTTCACTAAGATATGGAGAATTATATACAGATGTTAAAGAAAGGTTTGCATGGTATACTCGTGTGGCGAGAAAAAAGTAAGAAATACGAAAATGGATTGATTTGCATCAATGAAAAGTTATAGTCTAAAATAACCATTTACCACAAAAAGGTTGATTTTGAAGGAATTGCTATCACTGTAACGCTGATCTTGCACGATCGCCAAAAGTCGAATCGAATTCATCTTTGCTTTGAATAAAAGTTGAACTTTATCAAAATGTTACGAAAGTGTCAGACTAGTACGAGTTTGACGGTTCTTGGTACTACCTATATACATGTATTTGACAACTGGATTCGCGGATCGAAAAATTGACTATATTTGACGTTCTCTAAAATCATCGTTTCAAAGTACATTCAGCAAACATCCGATTTTTTTGAATTTGTTTAATGACAACATTCTCTTATATCTAGCTGTGCGTGCTGTGATGGTCCTCCTCAAGACAAGGAGGAGTCGAAAAACGACGATTTTCACAGCATTCTAGAATGGACCGT
Organism: Stratiomys singularior; assembly: GCA_954870665.1. Classification (NCBI taxonomy): domain Eukaryota; kingdom Metazoa; phylum Arthropoda; class Insecta; order Diptera; family Stratiomyidae; genus Stratiomys; species Stratiomys singularior. The sequence continues at coordinate 9,689,339 of OX940879.1, read as the reverse complement.
AGTTGTTTGCTCTGGGTTGTCCTGGGTAATTTCAATACAAAAATCTGCCGAGAAATTGCGCATATATGGACAAACGGAGGGTATAAGCTTTATGCGGAACCCAACAACTATTGCCAAAGCCTGATAGACATTGCTACCAGCTTTATGATAAGTTCTACACATTTCCAAAACGAACCACCTACAAAGTTCACATACAGTGAGCGGCCAACAGCATTGTCAACACAGTATGGTTAATCCAGTGTACCAGCTCCACAGGCTAAACGAAAGCTCAGTAACATCCACACACATTTTAGCCATAAAAAACGATTTCAAAACACCTCAACAGGAGTATGAAGGTACTGATGTTATAAAATCTACGTGTTGAGCAGTGGAAGATGCAGTAACAAGAACGGTCGAAGAGATCTTGTTGCACCAACCAACGAAAATTAAACCAAAGTAAAAAATGGATAAATGGAACAGGCGCACAAGGAGTACATTGAGTGACCAACCCTAGGACCGGAAGACCAATATAGTAATTAAGATCGAGAATCTTAGAAGGTGAACCGAAAAAAGGGTTCACCACCAACGCCAATACCTAAATGTTAAACGAAGAATGACGTTACATGAACTCAGATCGGAGTATGCCTACATCAAACAACTGAGACAGCTCTTCAATGTACGAACAATCATTTGCGGATGTGCTTAAGGATCAAGCAAAGGTAGCCCAGTCGAAAATAAAAAGCTGCAATATTTCAGCGTTTCCAACAACAATTCAAGGTGCGAATGTTTCTGGAGCAGAACAAGAAGTCTCACCACCTACCAGAGCCGTAGTTAATGCAGCACTTCTTTACATTAGAAAATGTAAGGCGCCTGGAAATGATGCAAGCCAAGCAGAACTATCTCCATCCAAACACCCTTCGCCACCGCTTGATTTGTAAAATATGGTCACCGAAGTAGTTACCAGAGGACTGGCGTAACAGCATAACTTGTCTCGACCCCACCAACCGAAGCAAATTAATGTGTGAAAACGATAGAGGAATCTCGTTACTGTGTACTGTGTAGCATTTTGTACTCTTTAAATATCATTTGAAAGAAAATTGAAGGCCTATTATGAAAGTACAAGACAGTATCAGGGAAGCTTTCGATGATCTGCAGTAGAGCAAATGTTCTCAATTAAGCAGGTGCTTGAAAATTGTTGAGAATAGCAGATCGACGTGTAGACTTCAAGGATCCTTGAATCTGGATGCGTCCGCACGCGGCCATGTAGAAAGCTTGGAAGAAAACCAGGTACCCAAGGGTCAAGGGTAGATTGCAGGACAAATTTCGTCCAGGAAGTCTGAGGATTCGATGGGAAGACGGGAGCAACATAGACAGTTGATGCTTTAAGGGGGAATCAACTGAAGAACGAGGTTAACCCAGCCTTGGGGTTGGATCTTCGGTTCTTCCTCATGACGGTCCCAAGCCCATGTAAATGGGGAGTGAAGGTATCAGTGGCGTTGGTCCTATGTTGAGTTGAATCGGTTAAAAAGAAGTGACGACAGAAGTACAAAAGAACGATACATGTTTGTAAAAAGTCCGCGAGATAACAAGTTGAAACCGATGTATGGAAGGAGAGCTGTATGATAGGAAGGAGTTGCAGTCGGAAGGAACTGTCTATAATACGTACCGAAGACGTCGCTCACGGCCCCTGCCGTAGTGTATCGAGTGAAATGTATAGCAACCTAGCCGCTGGTGTTGATTTATGTTTGTGAAAAGTCCGTCGAAAAAGCTGAAACCGTTGTATGAGGGAAAGGAGTTCCAGTCGGAAGGACCTGACTATATTAGTACCGAGAGAAAGTATAGCAACCTACCCGCTGCTGTTGAACGTGTGAACGGAAGAGCGTGTAAACGTGAGAACTGCTGAACCGAAGTAACATACGAAAAAGCGAGGATTCGAGGTCTATACTGCTGAGGAGAGGTTGATCTAACGAGTTTCATAGGTGTACTATGAGAAAGTTAGTGAAACTGAACCAAGGGGTGATAGCAGCCGAGATGATTTTATGACCACAACGATTGATTAATTGATTTTTGTCTTAGATGAAAGTAAGGTGTGGACTGAAATTAACGAACTGTATGTTGACTGTAGTGCAAGTGTCTGATGTTATTGAAGGGAATCGTTGATTTGCCTGAAGATGGTGAAAGGATTGAGGAAGAGATGTAGAGGAAGAAGGTGGAGATTGAATAGGTGTACGGTAGAGTTGTTTATGGTATTGACGGATGAGTTGAGATGGAAGAAGAATTGTTGTAGAAGAAGAAAAAGAAGAAGTTGAGGAAGTGGAAGTATAGGAAGAAGAAGATTTAATGAAAGAATTAATGAAGATGTAGTTGAAGAAAAAGATTAATCATTGGATTAATGAAGAAGATAGATGGAATTGACGGAGAGATGGAGGAACTGATGAATAATAATTGATAATGATGTAATTGGTGATAGTGATATATGTTGCTTGACTGACTGAGGACTTCGAGAAACTGAATGTAACTGACTGAGTGTCATGTAGACGAAGTGAGTTAAATGTTGTTAGCAGGTCGAAAAGCTCGTATCGCAACATCAACAATGTTGACGATGTGGATGCGAGACTAGTACACCTGTTAAAAATGTGAAATGGAAAATGTTGAGTATTTGGTGCAATAAATGTTGTCCCTATGTTTTGACAGTGGAATCCGGGTAAACGCAGGGGGGCTGATAGTCTAGGCTTTGGCTTGTTCCATTCAGTCTTTGGGGAGTACCGACCCCACGTCTTCGAGGTGTGAGAAAGGGCCATCATTCCCGTGTGCCTGGAACAAAAACTGAGAGTTTTTTCGGACAGTAGAGAAGCGCAACCTGATCAGAGGTTATCTGAACAACGGGTTAGGAGGATGCCCATGACAGGTTACTGTCAGCCTCCTACACGGTGAGGAGCCTATCCTTGGCTGAAACGTGATGGTTGTGGTTTCGAAGGCTAGGGAGTGGCGAAGAGCACTCACAATTTGTGTTCGGGAATCCAGGTAGCATGAAGAACGAGGTCGCAGAACCTTCACGATTGAAGGAGGTTAATCTTGAAGACCATAGCTCGGCTTTCGCAGTCGCACCATGGATGATGAAAACGTATGTTGAAGATCTGCCTAGCAAGATGATAGGGATGGGAGGAGGTAAGAGTTTTTAATACTGAACAAATGCATCTTTATTGTGCAATATTATTAATGAGGTTTAACTTTTTTACGGTATGTTTGAAACCCGGGTCTTCTGCTTTGCAAATTAGAATATTCGACACGTTGATCAATAAATTGAATGTCATATAAGTAAAAATTAACTCATTGAAGCAGTTCCTTTGCTTTGCTATCGGAAAATAAACGAAAAAACTATGAGTTAAGTGAAACTAAATTACAAAGGATTAAAATAAATATTGCTTAAGATGTGTTTATTATAACATCAGGCAAACCACAAACATTGAAATATTCGTGAAAAATATGTTCAGTAACTTGAAAGACTTGTCCAAATTTGCGATCCGTCATAGCGAGGTAGTTTGGACGGGAAAACTTAAGTAGTTTTCATGCAAAACTTGCATGAACGAACGCTGAGTCGACGCAAAGTATAGCTTTAAGTTGATAGTTTTTGTTTAGTTTCTGTATTCTAATTTATTCAAATAAATCGCGGCAAGTTGTATTTTATATCGATTCACAAAAAATCCAAACTTATATAGCAAATAAACCAAACGTCCAAACGAAAATAATGTTGCATACTTCCAACAAGAAATCACTAACCAACACGAAACTGGTGTAACCCTAATTATGCTATAATACAAGAATCTTCATTTTACCCAAAAACCGGTCGCCCAATATCGGCCAACAGCTCATCCTGGCGGAAAATAAGATAATCTATTGTCCACAGCATCCGACCGACCTTTGAAGATTTATATTATTTCGGTTGGTATCCTTACACTAATTGCCACTTAGCTTTTATACCTTTCTCAAGGAGAGAGATCAAATTTCATTTGTTGGTGAATTGCTTCATGTTAACAATTAATTTGTAAGCAATACGACCCTTTAGCCACCTTAAAAGCTGAACGTAAATCAATTTACATTTCGTGACATGATGCAATAAAACCATGTCAGTATTTTGCTTTGCATGTAGACAATAAGGAATCAAACACATACGGATTAGAGCTCGCATGCAAGTTGTATATTGATTTGATTGAGTACGATTTGATCCACAATACCTTTACTTCAATGATGCATCTCTCTTCATGTGGTTAAATGTTGATTTCCAAGTTTAAAAGGTGTTTAAAAATCTTAAGGATTTAGAGGAAGGATTAAACATTTTTAAGCATGAAACAGCCAATGTCTTCAATTTTTCTATTCAGACCTCCGCAACACACAGGCAATGTAATAAAGAGTAACTGCTGAGTTTTCCAGCTGTTTGTTTAATGGATTTCTATTTTGGACCCCCTTTAACAGGATACAGAGTCTCCTCTGTGTATCCTACCGAGTCTATTCGTAAAAGAAATAATAGACATTATCAAGACATCCTATTCTCGAATAACAAGTTGAAAATTATAAGATGATACGTAGAAGAATAAAACCAAGGGAAAACATCCATTATAATACAATGAAAAGGCGCTCATGTAGATCGTTAGTCCTGATAAGTAAAGATGATTAAGGTTAAAATATCTTTTCTTGATAGTCACTGCCCGAGCTGTCACTCCATCGTTGGCATTTACTAGTGCAACGTTTCTAATACCGCGGAACCGGTAAAGCTGGTTTACAGGAAGTTCCTCCCTGTTGCTGGATTTAAATTATTGGCTTGTGTGCGGTCCTTCCTTTGTAAAAACATAACAGCTAGGCTCTTGGTTTGGAGAACAGCGGCCGAGCTTGTTCGGATACTACCGTTTGGAGTATCATGGCGTCTTGGTTGACCAACATCAACCCTGAAGGTACATTATGATACCCCATCTTCGAATGAATCAGTTTGATGCTTGTACTATATAATATTCCTTGTTGGGGTATTGAAGTGGCTGTGGTACATAAGGTCAGCTTTGTCCGTAGCATTGGCAAGGATTGCTAGTTTCCGTATCTACCGGTTTGAATACTTAGAGGAACCCTAATATAGACTGGCCCTGCCTGATTCCGTCAATAAAACGATAAATTCTCATAAAAACATATAGACATTCGGACGATATGATTTATATCACAGGATCCACTTAAGGACCCTCGAAAATTGTCGTTACATAAGTCCCAAAGCTTTGGGGTGCTTCCTTACCCATCAGGCATATCCATCATATGAATAATACTTCATCCCACTGAGAAAACTATGAAAAATGCAATTATTAAGTTCCATTAAATTTAAAATAGATCAACTAAATCAAGACTTCGAAAAGCCTCGTACTTTTTTCATACAACCACTGTAGCCTCTTAGAAGTTTGGGCGTTCAAAAAGAGGAAAATCGGGGTTCGAACATGCTCGTGAGCAAACAGCTTTCAGTAAAACAGTGTCAAAATAGAGGCAAATGTTGGCTATTGGGAACGACGGGACAATGCGGAAAACTATTCACCAGCAACATATGAACATATATATATGAATTTTATGTCTTTTTTTGGTTCGGATAGAAAACGGACCCACACTGATTCAACTCGAGGTGACACTAAATGACGTTTCACCGTGAGAATAAGAAATCAAAGGAGATGCTCTGTATATCTAACAAGTTTGTAACGTTTCTGATGGTACTCAGTTCTTTCATCTTTAAAGGATTAAATGACACAAATTTCGACTTTTGACTGACAGAAGTTGCACATAAGAATTTCGCCACTTCCCGTTTCGCTCGTTTTGCACACTTTAGAAATATTTAACCCACGGTTTATTGCGGTCAACTACTGGGATTATTAGTCCATTGACAGCGCCAATAAGGTAGTTTGAGCTGTTCTTTAGAATGCAAAATAAAAAATATCACCCCCTCTTCCTGGCTACTCTTCTAAAAGTCGGACCAAAGTCTCACTTACAGCGTTTAATCTTACTGTATCATTACAGAATAGTGAGTTGTCTAACTTGTATAACATATAAAATGCTTTAAAAATTTCATACACAACAACAAATTCAAAGTATTTGCGAAAATACTCTTATCCGAAATCCAGTTGCCAATATGCTGCCGCTTTTTGACAGTATTTACAAACTCTTTTCTACGCGAATCCAGGTCCTCTGCGTCAGTCTCCCAGCAAGATCCAAACGGAAACAAATCAACTGCTGAGACAAACAATTAATCACTGTGCAAACCTTAAATCTGTCCAATAAATACCCACAATCTCCCCCCGGATTACACCACCCTTCACAGCAATAATAAAAATAAAAACGTCATTTATTGGATCCATCAACCAAATTAATTGTAGTCTCAATGACTGTCAATAGTAAGTGGAAAACCCATAAGGCATAGATTAGTACGGTACAGTAAGTAGTCATTGGGAAATGGTAGATTTATTGAGTTCCACAATTGGACAGTAAAGTGGTTTTTCTTTCAAGGATGTTCATAGCATGTTGTTCGTCAGATTTATTGTTCTTCTTTCGGCTGTTTTAGCCCATTCCGACATTGAATTGTATCCTGTTGTACAGTTACATTTTCTCTGTATGGTCTTTCCACGTACCAACTGTAACAGTATGGGTTAAGGGTTGTGTTTCATACAATTTACCCAAAGTTGCACCCTCGTTTCGGGTCGAGATGAGATCTCTTTGAAAGGAAATTTATGAGCATCAAAGTCCACCTCCTGCACGTAGTCGTTCGTGTTAACCAGTCAGGTTGTGTAACATAAATTTCATTGCGGAAAAATATTAAATTACATTGTAGTTAAAGGTGGCGTTAAGGGTGGAAAGCGGAGCAAGAAAAGTTATTTTGAACTTGCTGCGACTTATTAGCATATTTTCTTCGTGATGTCGACATGGATGTACCAGATAGGCGATTGTTTGCGAATTTCTTGAGTGTTTGCTGTTAAGCAGTTAGCAAAGTTTGTCGGCAGGAAATTGATGAATGGTTAAAGAGTAAGTGAGAAGTACTAATTCGTGTAGCCCAAGGACAATGAAATTGTCGCTGTCTACAAAATCGAATGGAAAAGTTACAACACTAGAGTGACAATATAGATTCGATGACAAAAAAAAACACAGTGGGTTGTATGCATTCTAAATTAAGTTTAGTTTGATAATCCTCGAAACGATCCTCCATGTGAAAACTTGTAACTATTAACCTCACACGGCGTTTGGTGACTGTCAAAATTTTCAATCGAGGCTTTTCAATATTTTTGTAGATACTATATTTATATGATATTATTTATTGAAAATTTCAAAAAGAATAAATAGAAAACCAATCTTTGATTTTGGCCATTCATTCAGTTTAATTTTCTGTAATCGCTTTTCGACCGTCATCGTTCGATCGATCGCTGAGGAAGACCGAAATTTTCCAAAGAAGAAATCAGTCTTAACCGGACGTCAAATAAATGATGCATACTGAGGACAGTATGATGTGTTCGACGTCTGCAAATTATAAACTCTTCATCCTTTTTGGCAGTAAAATTGTCCTTTTGTTGGTTTTATTAGTGTAACTACAAAAACTCATTGGTCTTGAAATTATATCTTAAGTTCCAAATAAAAGCTTCAAGTGAATAATTTACCGTATTGACATAAGCAACATATATGAGAAGCCCATACAAGAAGAATGAGCATAGTTACACTCGTTGTCGTCAAAACACTACAGCCCATATCTGGCCTTGATCTTCAAAGTTTCAGGTTTCAAATAGGAAATATTCAAGTTTTTTGCACAGGAGAATGACATGAAATGTAAGCAGACCATCGCTAGCGTTTCTTGAGCGAATCATTGTTAATTACAAGGTTTTCGGATTCCTAAGCTCTATTGGTTAATGCTCACAAAAACCATTCCAGCCTTTGGGGTCAGCTATAATCAGGATACAGTCCATACAAAAGATCGGAATTCATCGGAAATAATACTCGGGAAGGACAATAAAACGAGATATTGCAGAATTAGAATACCCGTTGTAATACGTGTAATAATATGCGAAATTTGTGTAAGCCTTTGCGAAACTGATTCAACGAATAATCTAAGACGTTTTTTGCAAAGTCTTGCAAGTTGCGAACATAGTTAATAATTTAGATTGAATGTTGCTTTGCAAGTAAAAATTATATCTGATATTTTTTGATGGGAAAACTTAAGGACCGTAACTAGTAAACTGAAGATAGGAAGAGCTGTTGCAGATGTACATATTTTGTAGAAGTAAGGCGTTGTTGCATTGGATTTACCATGGAGGGAGCAAACAACGTATAAATTAGGAACGCTTTTATTACTCAGAAGACACAAAATTTTATTGCGGAAATGTACGCTTATTTAAAAATGTAAGAAACTTGAATAATGAATACTATGGTTTTTTTGTCAGGTTTCGTTATAATAGCGAGCAGCAGTGTGTCACAGACTATACTAGACAATTTCCAGAAATTGAAAAAATTTTGCGGCCACCAGAAACAATATAAAATTTTTCAATAATTAATCCTCATAGCTTTAAGTGTACGTTTCAAAAATTCTTGAAAATGAGCAGATGCGGAATATTAGAAGGGTTGATTTGGCAGTGATATTTGAGATATTTCAGGTCTGCCAAACTGCTATATAGCTATGAAAACAACGCACAAGAATATTGAGTATTGGATGCTTGGAAAATTCATGGACTTCCACTAAGAAAAAAGTAGGAATGAAGTAAAAGCTTGTTTGAACATCACGCTGAAAAGGTATTTCTTTAACATTTGCTGCCAACGAGATGTGCGTCTTGTGTGAGAACTTGTGCGTCTTATGTGACGTTGGACAAATAATCAGGTAAAAAACTATTAGCAACCACTTTAAAAAAGGACTGTTTCCTACCAAAAAAACCCTTGAAAATAATTTCTGAGATCACTGCCGAGTCACTTATCAAAAGGATGACCAGCATCCGCTAATTATTACTCGTAGTGACCATAACTGGGACACTGGGATATTTACAAGCATATTGAGGTTGCATTACAGCATCATCAGCTGGTCTATCCTGATTTTCAATACCTAATGAAAACTACCTAAGGAAAACTACAGAGCCGGTATATGACTTTGAAAGAAAATTCTGCACAGGACTGATAAACCTTTTGCAAGATAAGGTGAAATATTTGTTGTGAGAAAAATAAATACTTGGTGATGTAGCGCGTCGATAGATTTTAAGTCTCCTGATGCGGTCGCCCCACTATAAGTAATGAAATCGCTTCCATACTAGATTCAATTTAAAAAACTTTCGAACAAACGGATTATATCATTCAAACCCAAAAAGATATATGAGAACAATGGCCATCAGTGTGTCCCTCGATGGCGTGTAGTCAGAAGCATTTCTTCTTCGAGAGGCGACAAACTTTTTACACTTAGCTTATACTACTATCTGATACAAATTCCCTGTAAATTGGCAAATTAAAATATCAATTGAATTATGAAATTGAATTGAATAGAATTTACAAAAATTTAAGCTAATTGGCTAATCGTAGGTCCACAAAGGACCATTATCACCCAAGGATAAAAATATTCTTGGCTGTTAATGTCTTCTATTTCATACTTTAAATCGTTCAAAACTGTTTCTAAGCGTGTTTTTAATAGGAATCAGAAACTTGTTTTTACATAGATGATGGGTTTAGAAACTTGCTTAATCTCATTCAATAGGGTAATACAATGGATGTTGTTATCCCACAATTATAGGCTTTCTTTTTCAGTATGTGTCGTTCCTCTGAAGTGTGAACAACATAGTTTTTCTATGCTCCGTTTATGTCAACTTTTGTGTCAACAAAACACAATTCGCGGGAAGGATTACTTCTTTGCTTTTATTTGAAGAAATCTGCAGCTGAAAGTCATCGTGTGCTGCAGGAAGCCTCTGGAGTTTATGCTCCATGGTATATGTCTACTTTTGTGTCAACAAAACACAATTCGCGGGAAGGATTATTTCTTTGCTTTTATTTGAAGAAATCTGCAGCTGAAAGTCATCGTGTGCTGCAGGAAGCCTCTGGAGTTTATGCTCCATGGAATTCTTCTTGTGAGTACTGGTTTCGACGTTTTAGAAGTGGTGATTTTAATACAGATGACAAAGAGCGCGAAGGACGACCAGAAAAGTTTGAGGATGCTGAATTGTAGGCTCTATTGGATGAAGACTCGTGCCAAACGCAAGAACAGCTCGTTCCAAATGCAAGAAGAAGCATTGGAAGTGACTCAACAAGCCATATCTGTTAGCCTCAAAGCCATGGGAATTATCCGGAAGGTAGGATATTGGTTGCTCTTGCATTGAAGCCGGGAGTTGTCGAATGACGTTTTTTCACTTGTGGAACAGCCGCTGTAACGGCAAAAAGAAAAGGGATTTTTGCATCGTATTGTAACTGGTGATGAAAAATGGGTTCTTTACGATAACCTCAAGAGCGAAAATTCATCCTGGCCGCTCGGCCATACGCCAAAGCCGAATATTCACGGTGGCAAGATCATGTATTTGGTGGGACAAATTGGAGGCGGTGTACTATGAGCTGTTAAAACCAGATGAAACAATCACAAGACAACTCGACAGACTACAATTGATGTGTTTGAGTCAAGCATTGAAACAAAAACGGCCGCAATATGAGCAAAGAAGATAAAGTTATTCTTTAGCGTGAGAATGCTCGACCAAATATTGAAAGGCCAATCGAAACATACCTTGAAACGCATAAATGGGAAGTCCTACCCCAATCGCCGTGTAGCCCAGACATTGCCCCTTCCGTCGATGACGCATACATTTGAAGAACAGCATTTCCGATAGTTTGAAGCACACTAAAATTGAATTGACTTGTGAATAGCTTAAAAATATGAGTCGTTCTTTCGCCGAGGAATCCATATGAAAGATGGACCAGAAAGATGAAAAAAACAAGTGGCTGGCGATGGATAATACTTTGAAAAATGGTTTTGTAACAAATTTAAAAATAATAAAGCGTCAAACATGAAACAAAAATTCTTTAAAACTTTTTTGTACAACTTATATCCTTATATATATATTCATATGCTATCTAGTTGGTCAAACCAATATGGATTGTTTTACTTCATTTTTTTCACATTTATATAAGAGAACCAAATTAAGTAAATGTAACAAAGCAATGTATACTGGTTTAACCAATTTAATAGCTCATCATCAGCTAAGAAAAAACAAAACTTTATTAGAAATGAAACAATTTCACATTTCATCGACATGTCAGAAAAACAATGCTGCACTTTTCAGATTTTCTGTCTATTTTTTTTTCTATTTTCTTTCTTTTTTAAATATCTAATTCAAACACGAGTGTGCTCTAGTTAATATAATAGTTTTCCATTTATCAAAGTAAAAACTGCCTTTTTTTATTACGAAAATAATTTTACAGACAAATGATAACGTTTTGACAAATCAGTTCGCATCCTAACAGCGTGGCACTATTATCTTTACAATCTTGATGCCTTACTATTGAAACTGGGCAAGCTGCAGTCACTTCATTCCCCGAATAAGTTCTACGATTACAACAAAAGAAAAAATATAATTTAAAAACCACACACCGATGATTTTTTCAATTATTTTACCGAAAATGGTCAAGAGAAAATCCATTCAATTGATCGCCTAGTCTTGACGATTTGAAATCTTTTGAAATGTTTTATCAAAAATTGTAAAGAAATAATTCATCCCCTTGATTGCCTAGATTCTACGATTTGATACCATTCGTCTGTTGACTGAGGGAGCTATTCGTCATAGGTTTACATCTACAAATCCTAAAGACTAAAGCTCAACTTGAGATCAATATTTACCCCCTTGTTTGTGCCTTCCCATCTCGAATACTGCCTTGTCATCCGAAATTCCTTGTCAATCCGTAAATTTTGGTAAATTGGTACGAACCATGCGTGTGTAACAAGAACCATCGTCCACACTTGAGTAAATTTAAAAAAAAATTAAAACTAAAATAAAAACTATCTTGCACTGTATTTTATTTCAATATTAAATCCTACATCCATCTTCAGAGTCCTTTGATGCAGCGATTCCTTCTAATGCTGCGTGGTGCCGTGACTTTTTCCTAAATTATTCTCTTTCTAGCTTAAACTAAGCTAAAGTTTTGGTAAAACAGCAAGAACTGGTAAATACTCATTCAAAATGAATCATCAACATCATATAACCCTTGGTCTGATTATCCTGAAAATTTGAACAGTATCATCTTAAGTTGGAATGGAAAACGTACTTAATTTACGTTTCCGTAAAACAAACAGACTGCAACATACGCCAAAACCTTATTAATATGCTGATCAAATTAGCCCATCATGAGTTTGCTTCTTTTCATTCGTTGTCATCAATGCACATAGATCCTTGCAAACCACTTCAAGCTTCCTCTCACGGAAACATTACATGAAGAATGACGGAGGTGTTTGCCAGGTGAAGGCCAGGTGCAAAGATAAAAGAGCTAAAAGGGAAATTATCCTTGCAAATGCTACCATTTCTAGGACAATTGCTTTTAAAAGTGCTTGCCGTTGTATAGTTCGTATGAACTGAAGATGTTAGAACTCCGAATGAGAAAGAGTTTCTTTTTTCTTAGTAACAGTTCAACAAGCATGCATGCAGTCTTTCCATGTGGATACAGAACGTGATAGGGTGGCGAAATTCATGATACCACGGAATGAGAACGATTATGTGATATGATGTGAAGCTTCAGTAGGATGAAGAATGTGCTAATTTTATTACGTGGTAAAAGATGTGGTAATGAGATAAATTTCATTAACGAAGTGCTGTCTTTATTGGTATATTCAGGATATATGTTCAGTGTACACGTGGCATATCACATGCATTTAATTGTTAAGCTAATGAACCAACCCTTGTATTTATGGAATCATAATCTATGTACGAGCTTACATTTAAGTGCATTAATTTTTTGTTGTGTTTGAACTTGAGGAAGGAGCTCTCACACATTCGTCATTTGCCATTGTTAGTATTTGCCAAAACATTCATATGACTCATTTGGAAGGTGATAGCTAAAGTTTACATGAATTACGAACAACGAAATGGATTTTTTTTGTAGTATTTATTACTATTGCTTTTCTTTTTATAATTTCTAAGCTACTTACTACTTCAGCTTCTAGTCCAAAATGAGTAATCACACAAACCTGAAATAAATTAAAAACAATCGAAGAATAATTAAACATATTCAGATTACAAGTTATCAATGTTGAAACAACAGCATGCTAAATTGAAATTCACTCAATAATATAAGTTAAAAATTTTGATGCAAATTTTTCGAGCTATGAAGGCCGGGACTATTAATGTCATCGGAAACTTCGACGGCTCTGGCAAGAATACCCATGGACTTAAATTCAATATCTACGGAAAAAATCGCAAAAAATTATCTACATTAAGTATTCAAACCAAGCAAAACTACAGACCATATAGTTCTTTTTAGAAAATTTCAAAAATTCTCTAGGTTTTCAGCAGTTTCTTGATTTTCAGTTTCAATGATTTCATTTGTCAAGCATGCAAACCAAATATCTACGGTTTGTATGGATTGAAATCAATCAATAAAAGGCCAGAATATTGAAGATAGTATAACTTACTCAATTCTAGTAACACAGTTTTCCAGTGTGTCAAATATATTTTTTAAGCTTTGCCGAAAAAGTAAGAGGTTGAATTTAAATATAATTTTTGAGTTCGATTCTTGTAATCACTGTTTTTTGGCTAAGATATATTTCTCAGTTTCGATTTCAACAGCTAATTCTTCACAACTAATTGAAGACTTCTGTCTCACTCTTCATTAGGAGCACTTCGGAACTCAACTAGACACTTTGAAGGTACTGGCCTAACATGAGCTTTCACATGTTCCAGCAATGTATGACCTATGTCCGGAGTTGCACTAGGGTACTTGCCTCAGGAAATAAACTGCCCATTTGATTTTACATGTATATAAAGAATATTTATGATGTATATGGAATAAAATTTTCATCTGCTTTTCCTATGTCATACACTTGCTGTATGTATAAAACAAATTATGTTTCCACCTATAAAATTCCTGCTACATTCTTTGATTCTCTAAGATTGGAAATCCACCAAAAGCAGGAAATCAGCAAGCTTACACGTTGTTTTCTTTTATTCATTAAAAATCAGGTCCTCCTGATCATGGCTTTCTATTAATGGCGCTTGATGTTTGTGCGTGACGAAAGAATTGGTAGCCATTGTGATCGTCGGATTTCTAAAACTAAGTCTTCTGTCAGCTATAATTTTCATAATCAGTGGCTCCAAAACGTACTCATTATCTTTGAATTTTATAACCATACTACTACAATAAGCATGAAAATATATTTTATTTATGGGGATTTATAGACGCGTTTGAACTCTATTACATGAACAAAAGTGTATTATAACGTAATACATAAACAATAAAGAAAAACAAAAGGTTCTAGATCACTTTTAAACATGAAAAAAAAAATTCCCTCTTTTTGCAATATCTGAAATAGTCTACGAAAACTTAAAACAAATTAAATATATAATAATTATTGGGCTGGTTCTCCATTATTTCTGAATACATATTTGGGCCTTGTTGGTACAGGTCCTTCGCAATTTCGCTTTCTAGTTAACATTGGTTATATTTTCCCACTCAGTAACTAAAGCTGCTTATAAATCTGTTTCATTTCGAATAGTTTAATCATTTTTTTTCTATGCGTTTCACAAATTTTCAGTTCGATTGATATCCGGAGATCAACGTCATTAAAGTTAAATATACTTGCCATAACAACCATGTCTTAGTATACTATGTTTGGGATCGTTGTCCTGTGTGAAGACGTTACTGGGGTGGGGTTCCTTTAGAATTTAATGTATTTCTTGTGGTTTAGAATTCCATCTGCAAAATACTAATCTCGAAGACCTTGAGCACTCATACAGCCCAATATTAATACAAACAAGAGACACACCCATGTTAAATGGCTTTAAGTTTTTCCTCTGTGGCACTGCATTCTCTTGCCGCCACACAATTCACCTTCTGTCTAACCCATAAATATTAAACTTTCTTTCATAAGTCTAAAAGTCGAATTCGATATACCGAAGCACCGAATTCGTTACATTCCACTTGCATTAATGTCCTAAAAAGTACCGATATGTTCATTCAACTGAAACAGACGCTTTTGGATGCAGAATTGTACACAAAATCCTTTTATTTTATCTTAATTTTCATGTGTAACGTTAAACCACATTTTTGTTTATATAATTCGTTAGAGTACAAGAGCGTCTATAAACGCACTAAATAAAATATTTATAGTTTGGATTTTGTAGTTGCAAATTTATCAAATTCACAGGTGAATAAATAATTCTTGGAGCTAGTGTATGTTAGGTTTATTGATGTTATAAGTATCTTCGTAGAAATATCTGCTGTTTCGGAAATTTTTTTTCACAACAAATTAATCATTGAATGGCAAACTCTTAGTTTCATCTAATCGATGCAGGGAAAACATAAGACTCGAATCGTAGCTCGAGATTTTCATTCGATTCACAAAAAGATTCCTTCTCTCATATGTAAGACAAACTTGTTTAATGCGAAAGTCACTTACGATATTCATCATGCCTAAGCAGCCTGTTGCCGAATTAACACAAAGTCCTCACATGAATCACCGCTAAATATACAAAGGTTGCAATTGGCAGCACTAGCGTGAACCACAAGAAACCATTGTGATATTCGCAAAAGTTGACTTTTTTAAGCATATAAGTAGTCAGAACGTTTTTATGTACGAATTTCTGTCGTTTTGTTCATAGCCACGTGAAAAATCAACATCAGCCAACAAATGGAATGAAATAGAGAATATTTTTGGACGATGATGTACTAGGGTTTTGACCTGCATTATCAAGACAAGCATACAACGTTCATCTCAAATCTACTCTTGGTGCAGCTTCATTCTTAAGCGATGTAAAACTTGTTGTCGAATTCAATCGTGGTCGCCGTTTCGTACAGAGCGTCCAAAATCAACAATTATACCAGAAAACATCGATGCAGTCAGAAAATCGTCAAAGGAATATCATCATGTCGTATGAAGATCTCATCTCGACCAATCATGATGTGCATTGTCATTTCATGACAATCATGACAATTGACAATCTCATGACGTGGATTGTCTTACTCTGGGCATTGATTCCTCCAGCTTACATAATTTAGGAAACGAACATTTGAGCGGAAAAAATTGGGTTCCCGTTAGATCCCACATAATTTGATAATCACTCGAAAAATTCTTTTCCCGAAATTCAAAAAATTCTTTTGCCCCTCAAACGATTCTTTGCGAAGAAGCTGTTGAAGCGTCCAAGGATATGACGCCAAGTTTGAATGTTAATCAAACCAAGTGAAAGTAAATATTTTGACAATTGTCAATGCAGCTTGCAGTTTGTTTGGTTTCAACGCATGCAAAAGTGTATGGATCTTCATTAAGAATACTTTGAAAAACAATGCAGCGATGTTCATTGATAGATTATTGTCTATTCATTTTTCGCTCAGAAGTATAAGAAGCAAAAAACGTGACTGGATACAAACGCTTAGCTTAGAAATATTAGCAAAAATTACAAAAAATCCTATCACGTGTATGAGAAAAAATCGATTTATTACAATTTTCGACTGTGAACTGCTTTAGCCTTGAATACTTTATTTAGTCCAGTCCTAAAGTAATCATAAATAGCAGATTTGTGCAAACTTTTTCACCTAAACCTGGCTTAAGTTTTGCTGAAATGCACGAATTTTCAACCATTCGTAAACTGTCCTAAACGCAATATTTCACTTGATTGATTTTAGATAAGCAAGGATAAAGCTAATAAATCAATAAACACTTAGCACATGCTTTTATTTTAGAATGAAATTAATACATTTGATCCGTACCTTCGGGGCAAAGCTGATAGCAAAGGCAAAATATGCCATGTGTTAAAAAGAAAATACATGTGGTGTATGTATCATGAACGAGAATCTCCCAAATCCCCTTGCACAGAAATCGACCTAAATTTGCTGCTTTAATAATTAATTTTTCCCAGATGCCGAGCTTTTCCCAGTCTAAGCGCAGAGGAATCTGGAAAAATCCTGCCAGCTTGTATTGTTCATCATTCCTTGGGTACAGATAAAAGGAGCACTAGAACTCCTAAACATTAATTATTTTTCTTCCGCCCAAATGATACAAACCGTTTAACCAAATGTGCCTATTCATGCGCCTATTCGAATTTTTCTCCTAGTGCACTTGTACTTTGCCATTCATTAAATTCCCGACAAGGAGCAAACGTATATTTACACACACATATAACTCAGCGTTGAAGACTGTGCACATGTGACTTTCATGTATATTTGCAACCCACAACGTACAGGTATGTTGTTTTTGTAGACTCGCTCTTGAATCTTTGTGAAAGAACATCAGTAAGCACGGAGTTCACCTCAAGGGGAAGTTGACAGCTATAAGAAGATAAGCCATTAATTTATCAGGAGCAGATTCGAAGTAGCTTCAACTGAACAATCAGTATTCCCTGAGTAATAAATAACAATCTATTCGTCGATTCCCAACATGCTAAATAATTTTCAACACATCATGGAAAGAAAAAAAAATGAATGTTTACCAATTTACATAAGACCTTTAGCCCTACTATTATGTCCTGATTTCACTACTTACTTAGACGGCAGATTATCGATTGACGAAAACATTGGCATACAACAGGACATACATTCGTGTGTAGGCAAAAAGATTTTTAAGCATGATTTATCATAAGCTGCCCTTGGACATATTGAGACGGGATGGCGAAGTTGTTGGCTATTTGCGAAGAAATGATGAAATGGAAAATAAGCTGGCATGAAAAATTAGGGCAGATGAAAGAGCAGAGCTCATCATTAAATGTAATCTGGCGTTTCAGGACAAATACAAAAAATATTTCAAGGAATTTGTGGATACTTAGAGGATTATCTTGTCGCTCCTGGTTGAAATCGCTCTGAAAAAATGAACTCGTTTGGAAGCACATTGTTTGGAATGGATAAGATGATCGGGGAAGCGCATGCGAAACGCAGATGACAAATCGACTTCACGTCGTTTCGAACAAACACATTAAATCCTTCCACATGGGGAGCTTCAATCACAAGCCTGTTGCAATAAAGTTATATTAATTTCACCCTTCAAGCTGTTTGCATATCTTATCATATGTGTCTTACTTTCCTCCATTATCACCGTAACTCTTCAAAGCAAGCCTCAACTTGTACTTCGGAAAATCAAATACGGTGTACAGCTCATATGTTCAACGTACATATGTGAAACAAATTCATTTGTCTGTTCCATCTAAGCACCGTGATGATACATGCATTAAGAGAACAAACGAACGTAGAAGAAGCAAAACGAAAGGAAATTTTGGCAATTTCCTTGCTCTGCCTAACAATTCTCATCCGTTACCTTCCGTTTCCTTTCGGTAAGGCTGGATTTTCAAAATGGAAAATATTACAGCGAGCCAAGAGAAATATTTTTGAATATATTCATGTTTGCCTCGCAAAACGACCAGCTCAAATGTTAAATTACATTCAGTTTGCAAGAAGCGTATGGACGTATAACTTTCACCAGGACGACCCACGATGCTATAAATCTCCCACCGACTTATATTTCCTTCGAACAGATACAATACGAACGTACAATTTGCGAGAACATAAAGAATACGCTTCAACGTGAATGTTGGCATGGTATTTTTCGTGTCAGTTATACTTAGGAGGGTTTCTTACATGTCAAGCTAAATTTACGTTTCTAAAGTGATTTGTCTTCAATTTAGTGAACACCTTTGAGTTTCAAAACGTGATGTGCTTTGCCTAAATCTTGAGAATTTCAAACGGTTGCTAACTTTCGCCTTTGTAAACATGTCAACAGCAGCTAAAACAAATGTGTCTTTTGTTATTCACAAGTTTTTAAGCTTTTTTTCGGGATGGGTAACGACACGCTTCCACAAAGACATTTTTATGGGAAAAACAATTGTTCGATTTCACATGGAATAGGCTTAATTCATGGAACTTATGTGGCTACACATACATCTAAAATCTGCAGTTAGTGATACTGGAACGTTCCTTCAGTTATCATGAAGACGTCAAAGTGACGTAAGGCAAAATTTTTACAGTAACGTTAAGATCTTAGGAAAAATAGATCTGAATTATTGTTAATCAGCTCTTGGGGTGGACTTTTTTTTGACAGCCTTAACATAAAAGCTATGACTAAATGCCTAATAAAAATGAAGTATGCAAATATCCAGTACCAGAGCGATAAAAATAAATTCGTTTTTCAGTAAAATATCTCGAGTGGTCACTGTCGACATCATGCAAATTTTCAAATTTTTTGCCACTAAAGAGCTGTAGGGACCGAAATAAATGGAAATCTGAGGGTTTATTAGGAATGATAAGTAGTTGAAATATTTTAGAAAGATGGAAAGAGCTCAAGCTGGTTTCGAACACGCATCCCTGCCGCTTCTCGTCAGGTGCCAACTCACAGGCCGGGACGCATCGATTGGAACTACCAGCTTTTAGTTACTGTTATTTACCTCAGCTTGAACTGGCGTCTGTTTTTTCCAAGTTTCTCTCAGTGAACTTATTAATAGCAATTCAATTAACTCAAAGCTTTTGGACTTCAGGAACATTTTTTTGTGTGGCAACAAAATTTAATAGAAAACGATACAGAAATTTTCTAAGAAAACTCAAGATTTATCAGCTGATCAATTCGGTAGTATTCAATCACATTTTTAAGAAAATTTCTGCTAGGAAAAATTTCTTGGATGCAATCGAATCATTTTTCGAGCTCCTACAAGCATTCCAGGTATTCAGGAGATAAGCAGAATGTTAGGAACAAGGAATCTATTTCAAAAAGTCACTTAATAGAATCAAAGTGAGCTTGTGAAATCCAGTAAATGGTATTACTGGTTTGTCTTTTTAGGTTATGACCTTCGACTGAAATTTTATGGAGCCCGCTCAAATCATCACAAGAGGATGAAATCCGAAACCGAATAAGTGAGGGCATATATTTTGTTAATTATGGAGAACTACAAGGAAGAAGATAGAAGCCCGGAAGATTTTCTGAAAAAAAAAATTGGAAGTGATTTGAATGGGTGCTTCGAGCAAGCCTTTCGGTAGATTCAGATAATCTCGAGTTTGTCAACCTGATTTAAGGTAACTTGGTTTATTATTTATACTGATCTTCAAACACAAAACAGAGTTAGCTCAAAATAAAATAAAATCAGAGATTCAGTGATTCCGAATCCGTAAGAGCACAGTAGAGCACGTGTGTGAATGACTAGAAACTACAATACGAGAAGAATTAACCCCTTAGCAATACTGCATACAGTCCCATCAAAGATGTACAAATCAGAATATTTGAAATGATGCCATTACATTGTCATGCATAATTTCCTTTGTTGCAAGAGGAAGCTCTAGCTTCCAAATGACATGCCTGTGAATTAAGGTAAATCATCAAATTTTTTGCTTATTTTCGATTCAATTCAAATGTTACCTTCAATCAATCATGTTGAATCTAGTGAATTCGACTTTTCCCGGACGGGTTGACAATTCAATGGTTTCATGCGATCAAAAACAACCAGGCACAACTCAAATATGACGCACGTAAAAATGTTTTTTTTACGTGCACGACCGTACGAAATTCGTTTTTCCAAGATATTCCATTTGATTTCAAATAAAAATTTATTTTCATACAACCGAATAATAAATCGATAAAAAATTAAAATATCAATTTCTGCGTGAATGTAAATAGCTGCGTGGATATAAGGAATCGAATCGTAAGAAATGCCTTAAAAAATTGAAATGCACTTGAGACGAATCGAATTTAAATTTTCTATTTTAGGCTACCTACCATTCACTTTGCCTCCCTCTCTTGTACTGTTATTGCTTTTCGTATTTCTTCGCTGATACCCGTTCGAAAAAATATATCTAGGAATCTAGGAATTGTGGCTATGAAAAAGGATATATACGAGGGTAGGCCTTCCTAGACGTGTACATACCGAACGACTCACACTTGTCGTAAAAGTTGAATTGAAATTTCGAACAATTCTTTTGTTAGGATTTCTTTACAGCCATCAAGTGTTATTAGAGACGATCTGTGATGCTTCCCTTTTCTGGCGAATTTGACATGTTTGCCAGTAGTCTTTCATAAAAATGTTCACAGTCATCCATCAACAGCGCTGCGAAGGAAGATTGATTGGGTTCTGCTTTAGATAGGCTTGTCAGATTTAACTTCAAGTATCCAGACAAGTGACAAGTAAAATCGATAGAAAATGCTCGAATACACTACATGCGCAACGATGCTATTTCGCTGTTGCGGAACGTCTGTAGTCTATTAATATACAAAAAATAAATCAAGATGACTCGAGGTAAACAGACTGACAGGTATTTTTATCATTTATGGGATCAGTTTTAATTTGGCTGCGTTGGATATATTCGCCCGAGCTAAGAAAATTTCAAAAAGGACAACGGAAAATATTCAGACAATCCGTAATAAATTTTTCTACACCCATATTGACTATACTTAACGTAAACTATCACCCAATTAAATTACTTACGATTTTTGGATGGGTCATCTGACATTTTCCTTGGCTCAGCAATTTTGAAGCAATTACAATGAATAACAACTTTGTTTATAATAGACATATAAGATGAGAAATGTCCTTAATGGTGCAATGTTATGGATCTAAAGCAAGCAAGCTGTACAGAATCCAAAAAAGGTACCAATACGTATATTTGCAGTGCCAGCGACAACATAAAATAATGCGGCACAATAAATTATGCACATAAATTCTTTGGTGGAATTTCAATTCTGTACGTTCCGTAAAAACTCAACCACAAAAGAATTTTGAAAGTGGGATTTTTGGGGAGTTCGGCGCTTGCATGTTCGGACAGCCAAACATTATTTGATGATTTCAATGTTTGGAGAATTCAATTAAAAAAAGAGTAAACACAAGTAAACTAAGCAAAGTAAAAAACAAATCCGAAAAAAAATTATCCGCTTTCCTATAAGGAGAATGTTTCGAGCTGTTGGCGGCACCTCGTTTTTGTACTTTTGTACAATTTCTTTGAAGATTTTTTCGCTTTTTCTCCTTCCAGCATCCCGTAAACATTTTGATAGTAAAGTGTAGACCTCTATAGTCATAGCAATACTCTTTGATTTGACCCGACGAGGACATTTGCTGTGGTGACCCCTGTTCGACCCACTTCAGAGAGTCATCTTTGAACACAAACCCACAACCACGACCTCAAAAAGAGTTGAAAATCCCGCGAGAAAACACGACTCGCTGTTATTTCAAGTATTTCATAAAAATCCTCCGCATTCACATTTGAACGGCAACGATCATTCTATAGATTGTTCAAGTTAGTTGTAGCAGATTCTACAGGCACCTCTGTAAGCCATTTCTTCTTTTTCTTTCTTCTCACAAAATGCGTTTTTAAGGCATTGTAACGATTACACTGTCGCAATCGCTTCGTAATCTCTTCGATTGGCTGCCCCTGCGTTGGTAGTATTCAATTGGATTCCTGCGTTACTTGGACAGGTTATGACCTTTGTGCCCCAATTTAACCAGGGGAAGAATCTCTATAAAAAGGAAACACATATTTTGAAATCAGATGAGATGCATCCTTGCTTGGTGAACCCTTGAGTACTGGAGTAAAGCAAACATTCCACTTGGATACAATTTTTTTTTCTGATGGACTTTCTTTGTATCAATGACAAATCATTTGCGTTTTATGAAACATTGCCGTCATATCCATTATAAGAGTCGCTACAAGCAAGCGTAGATTAAAGTAATCCTACTCTACCTACCTAGACCATAACGCTAACTCTATTAGCCTTTTGCCCCAACATCATACTGCTAAAATTGAGAAGCTTTAACTATATCAGAGAATATGGTCCATCGAAGAATATTGGACCATATTTTCCAATAAAAACATATTTAGGCGCAGACGTATAAAAGCGTTGCGGCAGTTAAGTTTTATGAAATATAATCAAATGCACGAGAAAACTTTTCGTCAAACAGATAAATTAGAGGAAAATTAAAAGAATATCATTGTAGTATTCACATATTTACATTATTACATTTTGGGATATCGCAAAAACGCTGACAGGGAACCTGAAACGGCCTTCCGAATGGGTCCTTGCAAATCTTCCAAACGAAGAATGAATTACGAGATTGGATTTTGCAATGATAGGTTTTTCAATAGGTCTGTTGCTGTTAAATCAGTGAAAGATGGCAATGAATCATAAATAGGAAATCAGATTGTCCATATGACGTGCTTCCTTGCATTTCCTATTCTTAAGATCAACAATGTACACCGGAGAACAAACCTCCCACGATCAAGCTGCACTAAGTCCTGTGGTAGACTGCAATCCCTCAAGTAATCTATAAACAAAATCTTCAGGGGTATTACGGAGCCTACGGCTAAACCCAAAAGAGACGTATGAATAATAAAGTACAACCACAAACCTCTCACCAAGCCATAAATATACTTGATTGTAAAACAGCGGGTTTAGCTGGCAACGTGTAGTAAAGGATAGCGAGGAAGCTACTCAACGGTAAGAATAAGGGATGGTGATCAGTTGGACAACCCAAAAAACACAGAAAAGTTTAAACTATAGCGCAATCACTAACAATAGCTAACACAATAGCTAAAACAACACACAAATGCTAACACTGCATACAAACCATCAATCTAATGGAATTCGACTGAAATTTCCAGTTATTTTTGTATATGAAACCACAACTTTTGGTAGACATTAACGCGAACTTGTGAAAAATCGCGAATTAACATTCTATTACATCATAAAAAATGACTCACATAGGTGACTACACTAGAAATATTATTCTAACGTACATTTTAGCTCAGAAAGCCAGCTATCGTGATGGCTCCACTCAACTGCGTCATTTATTTTGCAAGCTCTCTACCTCGCAAAGCACAATATGTTTGCTACATGAGCTTTTGAATGGTTACGCGATGGTTCCAACTGACGATAGCAATCGATTGGTGAAAGAATCCTTGGGTTTTTCATTTAGTAGAACAGTGTGACAAATGATTCAATTCAAACCTTAAATTAAATGTAGTTTTACAAAACATATTATCATGTTTGATACTGAAAAGCTTGAAAATGAAAATTATAAACGTTTAATTAAAGTCTAGTTATCTAGTTTAAACTATCTATTATGATAGAATTCATATTATTCTTTATCGTATTTACGGCGAATGATTGATTTTTCAGAGATAAAGATTAAATAAAATATGAAGGCTAAATCACTGGCAAAATTTCGACAACTGGTTGAAAGGCTCCTGTCAAATACCTGCAAATACCTGTTTAGAAACCGCTTGACATTGTTAGACATCTCAACATGATAATTTGGATGTAGTGCGATAGTTTCTGTATATGTGATGCGCTAGGAATGGTTCCAATTCGCCTTTTAAGCACTTTGATGGTATAATTCTTCTTCATCCGATTCAAGCCGTGCGTCAAATTATTCTTAAATCCATGGAAGATGGTCCTTTCATTGATGATCTCACATCTCAAAACCGCTTTCAAGTCAGTTTTCAAATGGACATTGTACACTCGTCGCTTTCATTTGAATCAACTATCATTCAATTTTGAGGATAGATTATCGTCAGATAATGTCATGTCTTGAATAAAAGTCAACATAACACACAGAGTTCCGAGTCATGTCCTGAAATTACTGAAAATAAATTGTATACATCGGATTAACGAGCATAACGCGAATACTTTCAGAAGATACCTCAAAAAGAGCAACTATGAGATTCTGGCATTTGGAATCATTTTTAACCTATTTGCTATTCGATTGGAATTACTTCTATTCGAAAGAACTCGGTGGATATTAGATACATGCCGACAATTTTATTTAAGAGCTTTTTTTAAATCGAGGATGACATGAAAACAATGCAGTCTTATCCTAGACTTATCGGTTGCAAATAGGCAGAAAAATATAACATTGACAGAATATTGCCAGCTGAACAACCACTACTTTTTTTTTCGTCGGTCTTAAAGTTAATTATTCCTTGATTCCATCGTGGAAAGGATGATTTTCATACACTCCGATGACGTCAGTTTATTTAGTGTAGAAACTTATACGCTACGATTAAAAAATCAGTCCTTTCAAAGCTGATACAATAAATTCAGTAGTTCAAGAATTTCAATGGAATGTGTACCCTTCAATCCTTGAAGTTTCAGAGCAACTATGCAAACCAAACTTCAAATCACTTTACCCAATCCAGCCAACTTCTACTTGGGAAACATGGCAAATGCTTTCACCCAATAAAGTGTAGTGTATTGTGCCGAACAGTGAAAATGTGAAATGGTATTATGTTACACGGAATGGTAGACTGCTAGAATTCAGGCCAAGATAAAAGGAAACTCACTTCAGTGCTGCGTATATTATGCTACACATTCACGCAAGTGTAGTCAGAAAAAAACACAATAGAGATGCTGAGCTTAAAATTTAGCAAGTTTTCGCAAATATACATTTTCTTTCAGCTGTACTGTAAACAAAACAGCCCAAAAATGACCTGCAAAGTCAATACGCCCGAAAAAAATGACTGGAAGAAGTTTCCTTCCATAATTTAGCTTTCAGGTTGCCTTTGTTATGCGTTCCATTTGAAAACAGTCCGAATAGAACTGAGTTAGTCTTTTGAACAGCACAATGGATCCTTTCACACCCGGCTGCGTTTCGCATAATAAACAATACTGCTACATGGAAATGCAAATTCAAACTGCGAAAAGGTCTTCCTTCACGGATCATTAAGCAATTAACGTATTAAATTCTATATTATTTGGCTTGCGATTAAATGATGGATGTCATGTGGACCAGAAACTACTGATTCTAAATTCTGGACGTATAAAGTAATTCTTGTTAAATCAGCTGCCTAAGTGATATTCTCTGAATAAATTGATAGATCGTATTGAGAAAACTTATTGTCTTTCAAACGCAAATAACCCTATCTCGAGAAACACCTTAAAACTCTCCTCACATTTGTTTTATATGTGAAATGTACCGCAATTAGCATACAAGTAAGGCAACCGTACTTTCTCTCGATCCGCCTCTTCGAACTGCTACCAACCGACAATTATTTCACCTTTCGGCTTCCTTGATTCAATAACTGAAACACAATTTGAACAAGTTAAAAGGCAGTTTGCCGGTTTTCCTCGGAAAACTTTCCAAATTATTCTCTGGCTCTATTACATAATGACCCTTGAACAATTTCTAGAAGGATTTCAACAAAAGACAATTGCGTTTCGTTGTTCGTCACATCCATTCGTAGCCGAACTTACCAAGTTACTGCAGAGTATGCGGTTAAGTGGAATAAGTCTAGCAATATGAGAGGAAAACCTTCAAAAGCTTATACGAAAAGCGTCATGATGGCGGGAAGGTGAAACGGAAACGACCATTTTTCCATTATAATTCAATTAACAAGTATTCGGACTGTAATCGGATTACGTAAGATACGCAAGAAGGTAGAATGTTTGCATCGATACACAGCCACGAAATGTTCTCAATTTATCCTGATATTGTATCTGCGAAAGTTTCGATAGAAATAATGAGACGAGTTGAAAGTAAAACGAATTGGTCCCGAAACAATTTTCTAGAATTATCAATTAGTTTTCAAAAGAATTCTTGATAAGCTGCTGAGAATATTCCACTGATCCTGTTTACAAGCCAATTATATGCTATTCGAGCAGCATTCCTGTATAAGCAATCGATCTGCGCCCATGTTTAAAACAATAGTAGCGAAAATATCTAAGCAAGAGATACTTATATTGCGAAGATGCCTGCGACATGTCCTTGATCCTTCCAGGAGAAAAAAGTAAAGGAGAGTAAACTGTAAACCTTATCAAGTTTTTCCATAAATTAATGTCTTCTGTTGGATAATACGTTTGTCTCCTGCCAATGAAATGAAAAGTGCAGATTTTACACGATTACAACTAACTTCCTCTGCCCTGCATTTCGAGCTGAAAACTATGTGAATACCACCACTCTTCCTTTTATGAATACGAATAATACTGAGCAAAAAAGAATGTCTAACGTATGGATCATAAACTCAATACAATAAAATGAAAGTTCAAGCGACTCTTCCTAATTTTTATATGATCGTCCATGAAGTTGTTGAAGTTTCTTTGCCAAGAATATGCTACCATTCAAAGTCTCATTTGATTCATCCATATAAATTTCTGATTAGCATCAAAGTTTTGCAATATGACTGAGTTGTTATAACTTTTTATGAACGTTTCAACTTCAACAAATTATATTCGAAATATCATGTCTTGGCCATACGGTGCAGAGTTTCAGGCAACTATGTCAAATATATATCGCTCCTACTCAAATGATTATTGGTTGTAAAAAGAAAAGAATCCTAGATCTTCAGGACACTTTCACTCTTGAATAGCCTTGCATTGAAAGGATTATAAATGCAATGACAATCAAGAAGCACACTAGCAACCAATTATGCGATATTTTCACAGGCTGTCCAAAATTAATGCTTGTAATTAGTTGTTATAGCTATCAAAGAAGTCATTCGATGTTCATTGCGGATAATACTAGTTAAAAAATATTTAATAATGAATCTTATTATCTTATTATTAATATCCTGCTTTGAGCTAAGTTTTCCAAAATTGACTTAAACAAAACACACGATTACCTATTAGCTTCCATCCTGATAAAAGTCCCTCCATAATAACAACTCATAATTAATTTTCCGCTAATGTGTCCACTTGCATCGGTCTTCCATTGCTGACACTGGTTTCAACCCTCAAAATAATATGCGGCTTACTCGCTCATAGCTTAAATGACCAAACAGAGAAATTTGTACAGGAAATGAAGATAGCTACAGACAACAAATAACAAAAACGAGGACATTGTTGTCAAGTGGCTGATTGGAGATTTAGTTGGACGGTAAAATTCAGTCAAGCAGGGAATGCATGATTCAGGAACTTGATGGATGAGTCCAACACAATAAAGAACTATTTGTGGTTCAATAAAAAGGATATTACGGTTGCGAGACAAATAAGTATGACGCTCGATGCGGATATATTTATGTGGAAATGGAAACACGAAACATTGTGGGCTTATTACATCCTTGTATATTTAATGATAACATACTTTTATTTTACAACCTTCGGGACAGGAATTAAGTAGAATTTCTGAAGTACTAAATAATATGATGATGACCTCAATATTTACCTGCACAATTCTTGGGTCACATCTTCAAGTACAACATTGTGTATTCGGAGATAAAATGTAAAATAATAAAAAAAAATATCTTTCATTACAAGAAATCATAAACCAAATCAAGTCCAGCGTGTCTGCACCTCCGGACAATCTTTCCTTTGCCATTGGAATTTTATAAAGAGTTAGAACAATAAAAATTTGTAAAAAGAACGCAGATATTTTATAAGAAACTCCCGTCGTAAGGATTTCCGCTCGTATTTCGCATTTCCCATTGGATTGCGCCGTCAATATGACACTAATGTCTCATGGGTATGCTGCTGAATCATATTCGTCATGCAGATATCCTGCAGTCTCCTCGCATTGAAAAATGTAGCTTGTGTACTTTCTGATGCCCTCAAGCGCAACCAGAAGGCATTTGCATTTAAAAAGACAGAATTTTATCCTTGGTTACAAATAATGCACCAAGTCAACACCGCGATGTGTCAGAAGAAGCATTCAATGTTTCGTGTACATTGAAAGATTGGAAAGAGAACATGTGTGACGTGAATTTATGGGGTATAAAGGACGAACTTGCCTCCAGACTACTATTACAGTAGTAAAAGCAGAATCGTCCCAAATGCGCCAGACGTTTTCCTTTTCATATAAAAATTTAACGAGCCGGTTGAAAATAGCAGGACAACAGTTCCATAACATTTTCAGTGTGATCGTCTGAAGTATCTGAAAGTTATACGAGGATGTTGTAACAATTCAATAAAATATGACTGTCTTCTGTGGGACAAAAACAATAAAAAGTGTCAGGTTTTATTACTGTCAAATGTTTTACGACAATTATGATGAGCTTTTTTTGAAGTGAAAAAATTAATATCATGTTTGACATCTCCATTTTGACTAGAAGATCGGTTGTAGCAACTCGAGAGGAACAAGTCAAAAATCCCTTGCAAGTGCAGTAGGATTTCATTTATGGGTTGTTAACTTTTATTTCAATTGAAAGGAGTCTTAGTTTTATGATATCCTCATCGATCCGACGTTGCAATCGTAAGTTTCACATTTCATGGGAACGGTGTGAAAAAATAATTAAATTCTGTTAGAATATTTAATGCATTAATAGGAATATTTTTTTTAATGAAAAACGCGAATAATTCAATGGCAAATTACATATAAACCAAGAATCAAGATTTTGAACGATCTCAACTTATCTGAATATTAAACATATTGCTCATGTTACCTTTGTTTTAATTGTATAGGAATCGCTTTCATAATGTTTTCCTTTGATGGGGATTGTGCGTTAATTATCTAAATTTTTGCATATTTGCAGAATGCAGAATTGGCTGCATTAATTAATTTGTACTTTTGTGAATGATTTGAAAGGTAATAAATATATAAAAATCAACGTTTTGAAAAATTGTTGATATAATTGAAATATACTTCATTATTCAAGTATTTTCCTTCATATAATTGAATGCCGTAAACAAACTCTGATCCTTTGAAATTAAAAAACTCTGAGCATTACTGTTTGGGAGACCTTAACAAATTTGTAGATAATTATAGGATTCTTTTGTGCTGGCATAATTTCTAGACCATTCAATTTACATAATAGGTGTATAAATATTTTCTGTCTGAAATATGCATTTATTTCAATAACAGAACGAATGAATTCAATAATCAAAGTATTGGCCATCGTTAGCGATGACTTTTTTCCATCTTTTAGTACCAGTACCACTTCTCAGTACCCAGTACCACCCAGGACCACTTCACAGTTTTTGAGGCTAACCACTCATCAAGTCAATTTTCAACTTCTTCGTAAGAATGGAAGTGCTGTTCCGAAAGTCCGTGCTGCATCGATCGAAACAAGTAGTAGTCAGAAGGAGCCAGCCAGGAGTCTGGTGAATACGGCGGGTGGGGCAGAACTTCCCAATTAATGTTTTCCAAGTAGTTCCGGACAGGTATTGCAACATGTGGCCAAGCATTGTTATGTTGAAAAATAACTTTATCATGTCTTTGGTGAAATTCTGGTCGTTTTTCCTTAAGTGCGCGGTTCAATTTGATCAGTTGTTGTCGGTAACGTTCGCCGGTAATAGTCTCACCAGGTTTCTGTAGTTCGTCATACTAAAGTCCCTTACTATCCCACCAACTACACAGCAAAGTCTTCTTTGCATGAATATTTCGGACTGGTTGTGATGTTGATGGCTGGCCTGGGTCTACCCATGATTTTTCCGATTGGGATTTTCGAAAGCAATCTACTCTTCATCGCCAGTAACAATCCGATTAAAAAAACCTTTTCTTTTCTGTCTGGCAAGCAAAATTTCACAAATGGTTTTTCGCCTTTCGATGTCTCTTTCTTTCAATTGATACGGCACCCATTTTCCAGCTTTTTGGATCTTTCCCATGGCTTTTAAACGTTGTAAATGGCTGTCTGAGTAACTTCCAACGCTTCTGCCAACTGTTTTTCAGTTTGTGTGTTGTCTTCATCCAATAATGCTTGCAAATCTGTATCTTCGAATTTTTTGGGTGGATTTCTACGGTCTTTGATGCTGACATCGAAATCGCCACTTTTAAATCTTTTAAACCATCGTTCACAAGTGTCTTGGCTTGGGGCATGTTCACGACATGCTTCCACTAACAATCGGTAAGTTTTTGTTGCCGTTTTCTTCAAATGAAAGAAGGTTATTAGACTTCCCCGCAAAACATCTTTTTCTGGCACGTAATTCGACACTTTTTAAGCGAAAAAAACTATGTTGTTTGTATAATCAAAACATATGATGTCTACCCTCCAAAATGCCATATTAGTTATCTCAGACAAAAATCATATGTAATGGTTATGCCATCTGTTATTAAAATCCGCAATTCATATTTATACACCTAATAATAAAATTTTGGATGGTGTATTTGGCTAACTCCGTATAAATCTTGGAATTTTAGAACCCAAAGAATTATTCTCAAAATTATTTTGGGAGTACAAATTATTAGGTACAATGAAATAAATTAAATTAAGTAAATTTAATTTTAATTAATTTACTTAAATTGTGTAAAATTATATAATAGAGACAAACTAAAACATACAACATTTCAGGGTATGTTCATGTGAAATGATATGTTTTATTGCTGTGACCTTGTTTTGCCTTCCTGGCTAGTGTTTTTCATGATAATTTATATGAGACACTCCTACAAACTACAGATGGTGGAGAATGCTGTTTGATTAACGTTTACACAATCTAAAAAACTCTGGTCATTCATGAAATACTCGCACCGTTGGTTCATAGGATATTCATATGCTCACGTTGAAGGAAAATACCTGGTTCCAAATGAATACATCTCACATTTATAGATTCCAAAAAAACCGCACCATGCAACTCCCCCCCCCCCCACCTCTTTACAATTAACCAAGTCCTCCTTATCCTCAAAAAATTTATCTGCTCTAACCTACGCAACAACTCCCTTGAAACGATCTGTCTTCTTGGGATGGTATGGCAAAACGATCTGATCCAACATATGCGCATCACTTTCCAGTTTCGTCCTGACTTCTGCAAAATAATTTACCCGTTCATATCCGAGCAAATATTCTGATTTGAATTTGTCGACACTCTGTCTCGTCGCTTTTCAAACTCAGGAATTCCACAAGGTTCTCTCCTTGCAATCCTCTTGTTCTCAATATATAATACCTCACCATAGTTCAACCCATACCATCGAATACGCTGATAAAATTTTTAACTTAAACTGCCTCTCAAAAATAAATGTTTTATCGCTCAACTCCTTCTATAGCAGATGGGAAATTCAACTTAAAGTTCATGAATGTGAACCCATTAAGTCAAACGGAGACGCTCGTTCTCCTTAAACAATCTTGGAGACACTTTTGATCAACAACTTACGCATTCATTGCTAATATTTCGCTTGAGTGTAGAAGTTGGTCCCTCGATCTAAAGTCAAATCTATCACCAGCTCAAATTTTTGATAAAATCTATCACCAGCTCAAATGAAATGCTCCAGCGTTAAGGAGCGTTCGATTCTCCGCCATTATTTCAACAACCAATTGCTCACATCATCAACAATGTATTGCTCAACAACAAAGCAGCAATTTCTCAAATTGACTATTTCCTCATAACAAACCTCCTTAAAAATGTAGCCAAATACATCGACCATCGAAATTCCATCGTCCCTAGCCTCAACATCTCCGAAGAAGTTGTAACTCCCCAAACATGCATCATTTCACCCAAACTTTTCAGAGTGCACTACTCTTGTGGTGACCTCTTGGACTCAAACCAAATTTACTCCCAATAAATTAAGGAAAATCCATCCCTTTTTTCTTTACCGCGACCATTTCTATTTTATGTTGTAAATCGTTTAAATTGTGTTTTTCCACCAGCACAACTAGGGAGTTTTTGAACATCATCAGATTTTCTTAAGCAAAAAATACGATACAATTACTAAAAAAGTAATAATGAATATATATATAAAAATATAGAAAATAAGTTTAAAAATTAGCCAGAAACAAATGCTGAATTGAAAATTTTTATTGACAAAATATATGAAAAAAATATTGCTAATATAATATAAAATGCACGGTGATACTGATTATTACCTTACCCAGCTTCTTAGCGGGCATGGGTATTTTCAGTCTTATCTGCACATGATTGGTAATTCACGGTCTCCAGACTGCATTTACTGCCCAGGGGAAAGGGACGACGCATTCACACCTTCTTCAATTGTAGAAGGTGGAACAGGATGCGGCAGCACTTGTGGGAGGTAATGGGAGAGCTTTCTCCAGACAATCTAGACGGAGAAATACTGAAAACATTCGACAAATGGACCTGTGTGGCACATTACTCTCGGGCAATACTAACAGCAAAAAAAGTGACCATGGATAACCTTAGGCGCGGGGTCTAGAGGGGTCTCCTTTCCAGCAGTCCTCCTCCATCCTGCCCTCTCCCGCTGGTGGGAGATTTCTTTACGCTGACGGTGCCCTAGGGCGAAGTAAAAATGAGGCCTAGCCTGAAGTAATGTGTCAAACAGATCCAGGCTAGAGTCTATTGACATGGGGGGGGGGGTTTAGTAGGTAGTCTGGTAGCATGCGCTCCTAGGAGTCCCACACTCCGGGCGTAAATTGCCTTCATCCTCCAACCCAAAAATATGTATATAATATAAAATAGAATGCTTGTGAGCCAACGAATTCATTGCGCAAAAGTTCGCAAAAGGGACTAAACTCAATTTCATGAAATGTCTGAGAGCATTTTTGACTCAGTTGTATAAAATCCTGTACATTATAGGATTTGCTGTTTTAATAATCAACCTATTCTGAGCAAAAAAAAAGTATTTGAAAAAAAGGCCTTGGCTGTAACCAGGGAAGTTAGACTAAGGGTTGTTTATTTTTAAGCCCTTATGTATTTGTTTCAGTTTTCGATTTTCAGAAATATGTTAGAAATGTTTCTATAAGTTCAATTTTCTTTCTGAAGCAAGTTCGTTGAAATTCATTCGTTCGAAACAATCCTGTTGAAAGCATTTCCACCAATAATTTTTACGCTTCATAGTACACAGATTAGAACGATTTTCCACACAACTTCATATCAAATTATCAAATGCAAATAATATCCTGTTTTCATTTCTTAGACTCATTTCTTATACAAATCTTCTAAAAAAACATCGAAACTTCTTTTACCTGTATCAGTTGGTTTTGATGGTTTCCTTACCTGTAAAATAAACAGAAATTTTTATTAAAGCACATGTAGACTCATGTTATTTCTTTTAAACTGAAATGAATATAATGCATGGAAAAAAACGAAATGTTTTTATATCCATATCCTCGAAGTTAAGCAATCAAACAACTACTATTGGTAATCCAATAAAATATCCAATTATTTATGTCATCATCATGCCATATATGGCATATTAATGTCAATTTTATTGATATAAAAACGCGATTTTTTGGCAATTTTTCGAAGGTTATTGTTTTTGAATTTTTATGCATAATCTTCAAAAGAATTGCCTCGACCTGTTCTAGGGTTGTTATGTTAACTTATAAATCATCCACGCATTGTTAAATATCTGGTTGGCTCTTGAAGGAATGTTAGCTTCCAACCAATAACCCAATGAAGTAAATTTTTGTATCGCATCAATCGCACCCTCGAAATATAGCGTAACTGCTGGCCGGCTCCTAAAACAAACTACCCTCGTTTTACTCTGAAATGTCTTGGACCGGTATAGAAGCCAAACGGAAAAAGCGTTGAGATACGGATTGACCAAAAGCTTTAAGATCATTTGAATATTACATGTCAGTTCACAAAATAAATCAAAACTCATTATATCTAATATATCAAAACCAAGATCAGATCTTTAAAATTACGAGTAGTCGAACCATCAATCGAAACAAAGTAAAAAATCCATAACCTTTTAAAGGATTCTAGTCAGAAACATGTTTTCCTCTTTATTAGCTTACCCTAGTTTCTTCCTGCAGTTTTTAATTTCTATTCTATCAAATCCGTTCGATGTCTGTTATGTTGGTATTTATTGTCAATTTCAAAGGATTATGATCGCTGAATACGAACTTTTCAATTCCAGTCAACTTGCACAACAAATGTGATAGGACTTTGGATTCTATTCTAAACGAGAATCAGCTATTGACCAAAAATACATAATCATCATTCCAACATCATGGGTTATACAAACATCGGCGAGGTAGTACCCATCCGGGGCGACAACAGGCTGTCATTTCAATGATTTCTTGGGAGAGTCACCGCTAGCTATCGAGGATCAACAATGAAGAAAAAACGATATGTGAAAAGTCTCTCCCTTCCTCCTATTGAAAAGGACCCACCTTCCACAGTACGAGGGTGCGTTTTTAATATCACGGAATGGAAGAGTAGGTCATCAGTAAACTCATTATCAGTAACTCATTATCAGTATAAATAGCAAGTTCTATCTTTATCCGTGAACTGAAAAAATCGTCTACCCCGCCGACACTAAGTTCCTTACCAAGCAAGGAAAGTGAGTTGAAACCATACTGGAAGAGATGACATCGGTTCGCAAACGCTCTTGTCCGGAAATCATTCAAAAAGTCAGAAAACTATTATTCAAAGATACCAGTCTAAAGAAAAAGCGACTTGCAGGAATGGTTGGAATATCGGATCGACAATTTTCCAAACCTTTCACAATCATCTTGGCATGACTAAGGTCAGCTTTGAATTAGTGCCAAGAGTATGCACGTCACCTCAGAAACAACACCACGTAGAGTATTCCTTCGCGTTTTTGGACCCATGTAGTGAAGAAAAGGATAAACTACTGAAGTAAATTTTTACTGGAACCAAATATTCGGTTAATCATTATCAACCTGAGTACAAACAGACGTCCATGCAGCGGCACAAAAAGAGAACATCGCCAAACCACAAGTTTAAGGTGTCACAATCGACTTGCAAAACCATGACGACAGTCTTTTGGGACGTTCCAAAGGCCTCGAAAATATTTTGTAGAGGAACGTCCAGTGTGCATATGTGAAAGCATCGATGTTAGTCTGGAATTACGAAAAATAAAGTGAATGAAAAATAACGGAAGCCAAAAAGAAAGAAATAAGGAACGTAAGAAAGGTTCTCAGGTTACCTTAAATTTCCTCTCCAAAACTTAAAACAGAAATCCTAACTCGGTAAATGTTACCATTCAAGCATTTTGACTTCACTGAAAATTCGTATTTTTATGTATTCTTCGTTGCGAAAGTCCTTGGCTTGAATCATATGCGCTAGAATGATTTCGTACTAGATATTAATGACAGTATACTTGCTTTCATCATAATATCCCGAAAAGTGTATGGTACCTGCAACTTATCACTAGCGTAATAAATCTTCAATAAACTTTCTTTAAATTGCTTTGGTTGCTTTGAAAACCTAAGTAAATTTCTGCAAATCGATATGTGAGGAAATTAACAAGGACCCAAGAAAAAATTGCAGCTGCTGAGGAAGGACCCGCAAAAACTGAATTCTGATTTATCCTTCTCTATGTTGAATTTATTCGTACGTTCTCAAAATAGTTAAAACAATGTTCAAACGTCAAGGCAGGAACTGCTGTGCTTCTCAAAAGCACAACCTTCTTGGAAAACTGGGAGTCTGAAATGGATAACACAGGATAGCTTCTAGGTTTTAACTACAAACTAGTGGTGAGAGATTATACACAACCGTAACAATGCGTTCAGTACTGCATCCAGGCACATGGACTTCACTTATTCTTGCAATTCTAATTGCCCTACGATGGATTATACGCTGTGATGATTTTGTGAATTTCAAAGGTAGCTTGCTTATATGAGAGAGGATATGAGCACATGAATATCAGCAAATCATACCACATGGTACAAGCAACAACAGCCACTTATATCTAAATAATTTCAAATGATGACCTGTGTTTCATATTCTACCGACTTTCCATTTAAAGTGCATACATGAACATATATGAACTGTAGAATGTGATATCCCATAGAGGCTCTAAAACATATATTGGAATGTTCACTCGACAACTCGCTTAACTACGTTTTCTGTTTCATAGCATGCCTGGAACTAACTTCAACAATTGAAGAGCAAGGATATTATGAATTTTTCAAACAAGCTTTTTCAACGCATATGACTTTTCTAAGCTGCTGTTGGTAAAGTAGAACTCATTTTCCACTGTGCATTTTCAACTCAACATGAAGGCTTAGTTGCCTCGGTAGCCTTTTTGTGTGTTTGGTTATTTCCGGCAAACGAAACACTTCTGGATGAGTTGGTTTGTGCAAAGAATCCAAAATTTCAAAAAGGGCTAAGACCGGATCTATACTTTGCCGTAGTCAATGTTTTTACGAATGTGGCTACTGTGAACTTTGAAGTAGGAGAGGTCGCTTCGAAAAACAAAAAGAGTTACATAACAATTTGAGTTATACAGCAATTCATATGGTAATAAATTAAAATAAAATCTAAACGCTTTAACGGCGTCTATTCAATATAAGACTGGGCTCAGTACACAATACATAACTTTAGCACTTTCGCCATATAACCTTAGCACCAAGGTGTGGTCTTGTTTCCAATAAATCAAAATATAAAAAGAAGCAGCCTGAAAATTGATTTCTCTGGAAAAGCCCCACAAAGCTGAACAGATCCTAAAATAAAATGGAATTCCCCAAAGTGCCATTAAACGAAACAATCATGCAACAAGACACTACAAGGCGACAAAATAATTCATTCAAGAGATGTACAGGGAAAAAGCAATAAAGGAAATTTACTGAACAGCCTGAAGTTCTTTCAAGACAGCTTTATTTAAAAGATCGTTATCACAACACCAACCACTGCAACTCAAGCTTCTATGAAGAATGCACGCTTTGTACTTTAGAAATTTATAGGACCCATATGAATTCCTTTTCGAACAACTTAAGGATATTTATAGCTACTACGCAATTTATCTCGGAGACAATTTATAGACATACCATCGAGGAGCACCTCTCAATTCACAGCTTCGTATTGCGAGCATTTTCGTTGGAAACCCCTAAAGAATTTATATATAGTATCACACATTCCAACTTAACATTGTCTCAGCAAACTTTTGTAAATTCTCAAATTTTACATTAAAATAGTATTTTCTCTGGTAATTTGGTCCTGCGAACAAGTATGATTGCAATATGTTCATATGATTGCGGCATTGAAGCTCATGACGGTTGTTTACGTTCATCCTTTCTCAAGTAAGGATTTGTGTTAGCTCATGGTTAAAACTGTTATTACATCAAATCTACGGCTAAGAAAATTTTTTAATTCGACGTTTCATATGAACGTTTATTTCAGGTCAAGTAAAGCCTGCGATTTCTATATCCATCTCAAATAATAAGCAAATTCTTAGGCCCTGGCTAGCTCATAAGATGGAAATCCGATAAGTAACGATTTACTAATCATCTTTGCTTGTAGCTCTCTTGCAATGCCGAAACTCGGTCACGAAGATATACATGCACTGCTCCTGAGTTTTTGTTTCTGAACACTCATATTTTGTTCGGCCACCTTTAGCTTTGATAATGGCTTTTATTCTTACAGTCGATGAAGTTATCATTCATGTCCATTACTTTTCACTGTTTTCCCATAATTTCAAACATTATCCTTCAATATATCGACTGTGGGATTGGTAGAGGCCAAAATGTCGGTTCTCTAGAGTCTCCATTTGATCTTCTCCACATGAACGAATGGGGACACTGCCGGCCTCAATCGTATTTAGCAAATACTGGGTCGATGGCATGGAACACCATCATATACAAGATGGTGCACGCACTGCTGCAACTCGAAAAATTAAAATATGGAATCAATACGTCTTACATGACCTCAGCATACTGAAGGGTTTCCAGTTCAAGAAGAGTATTTAGGCAAACAAACAACTCAATATTCATATGTTTAAATGCAAGACAATAATATAACCATGATGAAAGCTTTAAGGTCCTCAAAATACAGACTTCATTATATAACTCATGTTGTCTTCTCCGAAGAAGATGATGGCATTCTGTTAGTGTATCCTGCATAAGTCACTACATGCAATCTGATAAATAAGAATAGCAAACCAAAATTCAAAAATGTATGCTTTAAAGCGAGGGAAACAGCAGAACATTTTTACAAGATTTTATTTAATTGTTAAAATTAATTAATAAAATTAACTAATTAAAGTTAATTTATTAATCAATTACAATCAACGGAAAAATCATTGAAAATTCATTGCCATATTTATTTAAATATGACCTTAGGCATGTGAGTGCCACAAAAGGCGCGGAGCAAGTCCTAACGAGACTAACCAATAATTGGAGCCTTATCTCTAGTGTCTTCGAAATTGCCAAGTGTCTCGGGCTTGTCGGCGTAGACGAATGATTTGACGTCCGAACTGATGCGTTTTATCAGTGAGAGTAAACGTAGTGCAGAAAAGACCCATATTTAATAAAATTAATTGTCCTGGTCGGCGAATATGACGGAGATAAAATTAATTGAATTCGGGATGAGTTTATCGAACAGAACCGTTTTTTCTGTGAAATGAATCACCACAATTTGCAGACCTTGCTCAAGCCTCAACCCATTCATGATAAAATAAGAATTCAAACTAACCATTAAACGCATGAAAACCTTCATACACATGATACATAGCTAGCAAAAGTGTTGCCAACTTTAAGTTCTGCCTCTTAAAAACTGGATCATGAATTCATGCAAAGTATCGATTTTTTATTGCCATTAAGGTCAATTGTTTATCATGTCAAAAACTACTGTCTCTGAAAATTGAAATTATTTACGTTTAACATTTGGGTGATTTGTTCAACATATAACAGCTAGTATGTTAAATCCATTGCAAGAACAATTACGATCACATGTGATGTCCCGCTTAACCCCAGACAGTCAGAGCAAGAAACGTAATTCAACACAAGCAACAGATATTTAATATAATTTGTAAAATCAAACAAAACGAGAGTAGTATTTCGAGCACACTAGCATCACTTAGAGTAACACAAAACTTATGTATGTCCTTTGAAAATCGTTTAACAATGGAGAGAAGAGTATAAGGAGCAACTACAAAACTTTTCATGCAGAAACAAATAGATTGCTTTCAACTTGATTTCTTGTTAAATCTACCACTATTCACTTTGTCCTTGATCCAGCATGGAATCTCTCTGATATAGAGTTGGTGCCATTTATTCTTCTGGAGTTTAGCAGACATGATAAGTTTTACGAACTTCTCACACAAAATCATGTTAACTCTGTCGAACAGTATTATTGTCTGGTAAGACAAAACGGGTGTCTGAAGTCACCGAAGAAGTGAATTTCTGCTAGCTGTATTAATATATGTTGAATGAAGATTTCATTAGAGCGTTAAAAGGGTTCAGCTATCTTTTCGTCTTTTTGACTATGTGTGTGCTTCTTGTAAAATGTAGAAAAGGATGATATCGTTGTAACCACTTCATGATATTTTGTGAAATTTTCAC
This sequence comes from Stratiomys singularior, assembly GCA_954870665.1. NCBI lineage: Eukaryota > Metazoa > Arthropoda > Insecta > Diptera > Stratiomyidae > Stratiomys > Stratiomys singularior. The sequence goes on along the minus strand of OX940879.1, from coordinate 9,649,160 downwards.
TTCATTCATATGCTTGAAATATACTTACACGATTATCTCCTATTCCCGTATTTTAAAGTTGGTTAAGATACTTTGAAATCGAGTTTATCTGTTTTGTTGATAATTTTGTTAAATTTTACCAATAAGGGACACAATCCAAACTGATATGGGCAATAACGATATATGTTCAATTTTGAATGTGTTCCATATCCTTGAAACCTCTATGAATTTACATTAATCAACATTATATTGTTTTGTCATTATAGAAAAAGGACATGGGTAGATGAATGAGCCCTGGTAAGCGATTTGGTTTGATGCCTTTATCAACTAGGAAGTACTCCAAGGTTGGATATAGTTTGCGTGGACTTTGAGGTTGCAAAACACATTGCATCAAACTGCTGCAGAGTTTAGTATTGAAAAACAATCGCTAATTAATCAAGCTATGCCAAAAATCCTATCTGCACTATTCTGAAAAGACTGCATTACTTTTGCCTTCTCGTTTCGTAAAAAATTAACCGATGTGAATCAAATTTGTTCTTAGCATACTTTCATTTACGTTTAGTATACCAAGTAATCTGGATTGAAAGAGGGAGACCAGAATTAAAGCATCCTGCATTGCATCCTTATTTTTCTGTACATGTCAACAATCCAAGTAGTTATCAGTTAGCTTTTCATATCTTTGCAATTTCATAATGTATCTGTTGGTCGCAATTGACACTGGGTGGATCCCCGTTCGTAGCAGGAAAACTCTCTCCTCTCGAAAAAAAATACAAATGATTTGGATGAGTTGGAAATATATTTGACGTTCCCTTTTTAGATATGAGTCCTAACTGCCTGGCTACCTCAACTTTGCTATGTCAAATATAACGATGTATGTTGAAACCCTCTGATTGAAATCGTTTCTCATAATATGGACACCTTTTCACCTGATATTCCATGTAGAGCAATTGTTTGAATTCAAAATTTTCTACTAGGATCAGTTTTTATTTAAAAGGAACCTCATTAACTAAACAATCTAAGTACTGTGGGGGCATAGGGATCATCTGACGGACCTGAGTTGTGGTTAAGTATTTGCGATGTTTCAAGTGATTCTCTTTCATCGTTACTTACAAACTGAAGAAAAAGAAGTTTAGGTTTGACTTGTCTAGGAGTGAACCATGGATTGTTTTGAAATTCGAGGATTTATTTCAAACTCCATTTGTATACAGATAAAATTTACCTACTGAATAACAACGTTGGTAAGATATCGAAACATCACCCCGATATATCGCATATTCAATTTGTTCTTCACAGTAAAGGAACTGAAAATTTGATTTATTGCTTGAATCGGTTCCCTCTTTCCATTTGCGCCCCTCGTGCATTATCTCTTTGCATCGTTCTTGCTCTCAGCCCAAGCTCAAAAGCAACTCAAATGTTCTTACAAATCCTTATATAAACGCGAACACATATCAAAAACTAATGAGGTTGCAATACCTAATGATTATGTACTGCAAATATTACGTCAATCAGCGTGATAAGGAATTTGTTGATGTCATTAAAAATTATCCTTTGAAAATGTTAAATATAAAAGAGTCTGAGTTTGTTGATGACCCAATCCATTAATTTAAATAATGAAGAATTCAAACGTGATAATTCAATTCCAATTAAAACCCGCTTCTCTTTGTATGATTATGTTTAAGCAAGCGAAGGACTAAATAATGGCCCCATCATAATTACTACCTGGGCGTTTTTCTTTTGATATTTACAAATTTGTGAAAATTTAATTTACCTTCCAATTAATAACTTTTCATGCAGATATTGTAAATTACTCCCAGTTTTCGTTGGTTCAAAGGATATGTATAATAGCTATTAAATCGGAATTAAAAAAAATTTTCAAATAGTGATTAAAAAATCAAGTGTTTTTCAAGGATATTCTGCTATTTTATTCAGTCTTTATGAATTGTCGCTTACTTTTTTAAAATTGTTAATGTAAATAGTAGTAGTACGAATGCTTTCAAATAAAGTACAGTTGAAAGTTACAAGTGCTGGAAGTTTTTAAGGACTATAATGGGAAGAATCCTGAGATTACTTCAATGCGTTAAAACGTTACTGAGATGCACAGATGCATAAAATATAACGAAGTAGCAACAGAGTATTCTCTTGTCAAAAAGAAATGCTTTAACTTTTAACGAAAAATGACCGTAAAATACTACAAAGTAGTCATAAAAAATTCATTCCTCGTTTTCAACAAAAAATCTGACTGTAACAAAAATATTCCCAACAACATTTGTTTACTTTTCGTATTTTTTCCATACAGCAAAGAAGCCACCACAAGTATCTCGTTTATTTAACCGTGCGTAAAAGCTAACATGCTACGAACACAATTTTATGCTCATCCTCGGTCATTTTTTATAATCTATTCTTTTTTATATAAAAAGATGCATTTGCAGCTTCGGAACTACTCTTGCAGTGAAAACAGAAACTTTTAGCGCCATAGTCAGTCCGATAGGGAAAATTTGAATGGAATCAACATTTCGCTCAGTCCATATCCTTGAATACGTTTGCGAGGGATGGTAGATTGTAAGACTATAAATACACTTTTATTTATGATAAAGTTTTTAAGGGATGAAGTTTGAAATTAGTATTTAATGTGCGCAGTACATTGTTCATCATGCCTTTCTGACGTTCGCCCTGAGTAATCCTTCCGTTCCCCATTAGTGCTGCAAGCTAATTGTAACTTTTTAACAACTTTTCGATATGAAAATCATTCGTTCATTCGTCCAACGTCAATTGCAGCTAGCGTTGACAAATTATATTATCTTTAGAGGCAACGTACAAGTTTTTTAACTTATTAGCCTTCACTCACAGTCCGCTAACTTCAAGGATAAAGTCTGCTTCATAAGTCGTGCTTGCAGTGGGGTATTCCAGCCGACCGAATTCAAATACAATTGCTGCTTAAGTAAGCACTTTCCCTCTGACCAGAATGTTGAAAAACTTCGTTGAGTTAGAACTTCTTTTCCTCCTCCTTTTGTGTCCTGAATCACGCATCTATGTCGCCTTTTATGGTCAAAAGGAATAAGCTACGTTTTTTTCTTGATTTAATAAATATATGACGAAATTGGTGGAAATACTTTACGGCATTGCCATGATTTTCGTTGAAAGTTCCAAGTATTTATTAATGCTGCAGATCTTTCAATGGATCCCTCATACTACCATTGCCAGTTACTAGCAAAAATACAAATCCAATCACGTGGACTTGCAAAATCACATTCACAAATCACCACATCATTGCACTTTTCTGATAAAATTGTTATGAAAAGAAGAAGTGTGTCGAAAAGATAAACAGGGCATTGCTATTGCTTGGTGAAGTGAATGTGACTTTATCCAAGAATAAACTCCATTTGTACAAAGATGTGTACTTGAACATGTGTGGTATACATATATGACAAAGGAGGTGGATAAAATATGATCATGTTGAAAGCTTTAAAAAAAACTCTAACTTGAAACGCGCTCCTACAGGGTGAAAATATTGAAGTTGAGAACACCCTCGAGATGTTTTGCTAGTTGGTCCCGAAAAAACTTCTGCAATTTATCATTCGATACATTTTTCTGCTTGAAATGATGCAAAATGGTTTTCCACTTTGTTGGATAATGGATATGAGGTTTACTTCTTGGAAGTATTTTGGAAAAGTGCTGAAAACTTTAGATCATGCAAGATTCTGAAATGGAATCGGTTGTGCGGCTGGAAACTTAATGGGCATTTAATTGAGTTCAAACAATGAACATTCGAATTCTGGTAAATTGGTTCATATGTTTTCAAGACTAATTTTATTGCAATGTATGAACAGCATCGAACATTTTCAAAGCGTTGATTTAAACCCGCTTCAAACCTTAAGACTATCGTTAAATGTGTCAGTTATTTTTAACGAATGACTACTATGAAACTTAACGTGCATAGATCAATATTTTCCCATAACATATTACTCTTTTATACTTTCTTAAACTAACTTTAACATAAGCTAACTCCAACCTAGAAAAACTCAGTTATCATGTAACTTTTAAACAATGCGGAATAAATTTGGAGACGCATAAATTAGTATGAAATCATGAACCTTCTCGGTAAGTCATATCAAATTTTAACTGACAGTTTATGGTATTGAAATTTGACACAGTATTTCAAATTTATACAAAATTACGCTTTCGAAAACCGAATCGAACGAAACACAAACAAGAGTTTGAATTGAGCAATGAATTGTTTCATTTTGGGCTAAATACAAAGAAATAACTTTATTTTCAAGTCATTATGCTTGGCAGCTGTACTATCACACTTGTTTAGTTAAAGTATCTTTTAAACATTGCTTTTCCACAGAACACCAACTGCTACGTGTCTCCAAAGACATAAAAGCAGCACTAACTGGAAAACAGTCGGTAGGCCTACCGACCATTGACATTGAAAAGGCGTATGATACCGTGTGGCATAATGGCCTAACTCACAAACTCAAAGAGTGTAGTACTCCTCCTTACCTGCTGAAACTAATCGCATCCTTCTTGAATGACAGAACATACCACGTGAAACTCCGAGGAGCAACATCTGCTTCCAAAACTGCTTCTGCTGGTGTTCCACAAGGCTCATGCCGACCCTATACAATATATACACGTCTGACATTCCGGTGAGCCAAAATTACCAATTAGCGGCTTTTGCGGATGACATTTGTTTGTACACCACTGGAAATAATCCTAACCAGATAATCTCCAATCTAGAAGAAATGCTACAAAAAATTTATCAATTCTTCTACATATTTCAGTAGAAAACGTAAGTCCACCATGCTGCCAAACAGACCCATAAACGTTTTAGGCCACATGATTCCCTGTTCTGTAGAACTGACCTATTTGGGTCTAAAACTAGATAGGAAACTCACATTTAAAAACTACATCGAGCACATAAGTTTTAAGGCATTCAAGTCGATCCTGTCCCTATATCCGTTGCTCAATCGAAAGTCGCACATGAGTTTGTGCAATAAAATCCTCATCCTCAAAATGAGCATACAACCCATAATTACCTACGGAGCTCTTACTTGGTATCAATGCGCTAAATACCTTAAAGATAAGCTTCAAGTCACCCAAAATCGTCATTTGAAAATGGCGCTAAACATACCATACTATTACTCCTCTATATTACTACACCAAAAAGCCAATATTACCCATATCAGCAAACTTGCAGAATCACGTAGAATTAACCTTATTAAAAAAGCCGTATACTCCCCGAATTCCCTCATCCAATCTCTTAGACATATTTAAAAGCCAAGAATAAGTGTCCTCAACCATGGATCTGCCTAGAATAATAAGTTTATATTTTAGGTCATACTTATTATAAGATAAAGTTAGTTATAAGTTAGATCTAAGCCTAGTAGGGGTTTTTGTCAATTTTCCTCTCGAACTAGATACTAGTACTTTTAAAAATAAATTATCATGAACTCGTATAAAATTTATGTTAGAATAGTTGTAATGAAGTCTCCTTCAAATCTCTAGACATAAGAAATCAACAGTTATAACTCTGTAAATAAGCCATATCAATAAAGAATTATTATATACATACATATATAAACATTGCATAATGATATATGATATCAATGGTATGTATAGAGTAAAATTTGCGTGCCCACCCAACTTAATTCTTTTTCTTTTTTAAATACAATGCGAACATACTAATGTGGCGTCAAAGTTTCTGATCATAGTATTTCTTCTTTATAATTAGAAAGGAAAAAGATTAGTTGAATATTATAATTTTATTATAAACTGTACATATCAGGTTTTGTACGTATCAGGTTCTCCTTCGTTGTCTCTACTACCAAAGGCGTTTTGTGAAACTTTCATCTACATTTTCTAGGTTGTCTGCAGAAATTCCATCCCACAACTTGTGCATGTAAAAGCAGCTGCTGCCTATTTTTTCGCCTGAGATCTCTAATGAAATTTTCCCTTAATTTATGTCACACTTTTACGATGGTGAATAAATCAGGGAATCAATGGGCCCATTAATTCCCACATCAAAAGAGTGTTGGTAAATCGCCTCATAAGTATAGGAAGCAGTCAAATCAAAATCGAATCAATTTCATCAAATTCATTTCCTGTCCATCCCTGTATTTCGAGGCTTTGCGAAAAAACACTGAGAATATTTTCCTTACAATATTCTCCATTCATTTACCGGCGACTTCTCACTCTCCCAGCTATCATGATTTTTAATTAAAATTTCGGAGTCTTTATTTGGGGAATATTTACTAGACCGCTGGTTCTCACTGTTTCAATTTTCGATTTATATCTGTGGAGTATAGGATAGTGTTGAATCTACGTCTCGACTGTAAAATAATGTTTGCATTCTGCCTTTCGACAACAGCACTGTCATTTTTTGAGATTTTGACGGGTATTCAGACGATCTTGAATGCTCTTCTCAGACAGTAGAGGTTTCTTACGTTGTCTATAAGTCTAGCCCAATAGCCTCTGTTGTTTAATCGGAAATATCAACGAATGGACCTCGCGACAAGATTTTGAAGGCCGCAAGGAAAGCTGTTATCCTTATTCCTAGTCTCCTGTCAGTGAATGGTCGAATATTCCTTTTTGCATTTTCTGAAACCACCTCTGAAAATCTACTTCTATGCATATCCTCCACGTTTTCTTCCTCATTATTGCACCATTTTTTCACGTTATTCTTGTTGAACGTAAGTATTCTTCGTATGTTGCTGAGGTTGTACCCCAATCGATGCATACTTTGTATTTCTTCGAATTTGCTGAAGGTTACATGAAAATTATTTGTCAGAATATATTTGACATTTCAAAATATATTTGACATGGGGATGTTACTTCAACGGTGGAAAGAACAAATAGTTAAATGCAATATTGTTCTAGACAGTACTAAAGGTGCAGAAGACAGTCTGGATGGAACCTTAGTTCATTTTTTTATAATTCAGAACACCATTTGCATGACAATGGCCTTTCATTCGCACCCCCCCCTAAGTTTTGACCCGGCTAAACATTTTTTTGAACGCATAAATTATAACAAAAGTATAATTGAAAAGTTTGTTATTTTTCAAAATCGAGGCCGTAATAGAATATCCTTCCTTAATTCTATTTAACAGTTGCATCTGTTTTTCTTCTTGCGAATCGCACAGCTCCTGACCGCTCCATGCCTTTTTTCCATCTCACCCCGCACGAAAACACTTTTACTGTATTATAAAGGCACACTAATCCTTGTCAAGTATTCATATCCACATCATACTTGGATTCGAATTCCACCGTCTTGCAAACAAGCGATGGCCCTGTGAATATTCAATGATTGTTCCTTGACTATGTCCTCAAGTCGGAAATTATCTCTCGTGTCAGAACGTTTTATATCAGCTACGAATTTTTTTCAATTCCAACTAGAAAATCCTGCAATGCAGCAGGGAACCTACATGCGCATGCATCATGATGACTGAATTGCTATAATGATCGTCAAACCCTTCCTGCTCGAAACAACAAATTCTGAATATATTTGTGTTGCTTCCAATTTAATTATGTATAAATGTTTTCATTTTACAAAGATTTCTTCTAAGATAGCATATTTCCCTTTCACATGTGCTTCCTTGTTATCTATCAATATAGTACCCGGAAGATACGATATTTTGATATAAACATCTGTGTTTTACAATTCCTTCTCCCAACTTGCTTAATAACATTGGCACTAATATCAATGAAATTTAATTCTATACATATAGTATGTTGTCAAGGTGAGGAAAAGCTTGTTCATGCACTAATGGTGAGCGCCCGATTCTTTTCACGCTGAAATAATTGACACTACGAAAGATATTCTGTAGTCTATCTTTGCGCTATTCACTTTGATAGCAACAATTATAAACATCCACCCAAGGCAAAGAAAGCCATTAGAAAATATAAGCTTCAATAATGTTAAATAGCTGCTTCCTCGACTACCACTTCCACCTTGACTCGCCTGACTCAAACACTACCACTGTCGCTCGATGAAAAGCCTTTTATTGCAGCATCAAACTCGTTCATCCTGCCTTCGAGCTACTCATATGCATAAGAATACAAGTGAATCGAGGCTCCTGCTCCTGCTCCTGCAGCAGGAGGAAAAATCAAGCAGAAAAACTTACGAGCTTTAATGCTTCAACATCTTCTGGTCGCATGTATGAGCTCATATAACGTTCACATATCTTATTTATTGCATTAAAACGTGCTAACGTTATTATGAAGATTGCTCGTCGCAGTGTGTACGGAGCAAGGATACTGTGTGTGCACTCACTCCATAGTATCTTCATCATCATTTCCACCAATTTATGTATCTATGAATATATTTATATGCTCATAAGTGCTAATGTTTTCACCATTACTGAATATAAGAGCTCGTCTAGGAAATTCGATTGAAATATCGTGTGTCGAATTCAAAGTACGACTATAGTTCATATATCAGCATATAATGTGTGGGACATTTTCAGTAATAACCGTCACTTTAAACGACCGACTTAAATATTTGGTTGGAAATGTTAGCATATGATGCAGAGCACATACTGTCATTGTAAACTTAGCAGTCAGAAAAATATGCGGCAAGCAATCGCGTCTATTTTAGGTTTCAGAAATTGAATTGAGCAGACAACATAGGGGAAGGTTCATGGTAAAAATTCTCAGTGGAATGTTTAATCGGAGTTGTTTTTATTCAATTGAATATTTGTTAGTAAGATATTCAAACAACGTTTGTTAACAATATTAACTGATCATAATCGTCGGTATTTTGATTTGTTGATTTTGAGGAAACGATACTCAGGACCTGTGTGTATCTCTCCCGAAACCCTAGGCTTCGGGATTACACTTACTAAACCCCCGGTAACACTGAAATACTAGACTGTTACTATTTCTGACATTATTTCCGCCTAGGGCTCTTAAATCACTTCGAATGATGTTTTCGCATAGGGTATATCCCTATGTTAGCAGAGACAGATGCAAAGAAAAATATTCACTTAAGGAGTGTCCACCCCTGCCTTTACACTGACAAGCGGTGAAAGATGTCCTTAACGACGAGAAAAATCCCCACACATATTATGACATCTAGCTCCATTTATCATTTTTTTAAGATGTTGTTATCCCTAAAGTTTATGGAGAGAGGCAAACTAATCATGATAATAATAACCTTTATGATGTTTTTTGTTTTGTGCTACAATCCCAATGGTAACCGGACTACTGACTAAACACCTCCCCTGTTACACCGAGAACCTAAGCTGTATCATTGTCTTTTTCCTTTGAGCTAGGCTTCTGTGGTCTCACCTAGCAGCACCTTTAGGGTAAGGGAACCCCTGCTTCAGCAGTGTTGTATGAGAAGGAGGGAAAATACTGTCAAGAGAACTTCTATCTGCAACGACAAGCGGTCAATTATGCCAAACCGCCCGCACGTAATCCCAATCCATTTCAATTGCCTTTGCATATAAACATCGGTCCCGTTATTCCCGTCCCGTATTTCCTGTACTGTCAGGTACTGTTTATACCTGGCTCTTTTGCCACATACGAAGAAGAAACCGCAGGCATCATCTGTGAACCACAATCAGAACAAACATACACGCTCTATGACTTTTCGATCTTATGTATGTAAGACAGAAACGACCCGTACCCACTGAATAATAATAATAAAATTTATAGCTCTAAATATTTTTTTTTTGGTTGGGAGTGGAAAACAATTTACGATGTAGGTTTGACTCACAATGGTACACAGTAACTGAACTACCGACTAAACACCTCACCAAACCGCGTCAGATAGTAATCACTCTCGCCGTGCTCTCGGTTCAGTCATGGTTCCATGTCATTGATAAGCTGCATAGTCCACCTGTTCAATCTCTTAGGGTTTCGGATACTGACAATTAGTCTGCTCGCTGCTGACACACCAGCTGTATCACTATTGGCTGACGTGCTTATTTGACGGATCATATTCTAGTCAACTATCAAGTCAGCGTATTGAATCGCTTTTTTTTAGACTTATCTCTGCTACATCATAGATAATCTCGAAAAATACCGTGCATAGAGCAACACAAACTGTTTGTGTCATTCCTTTCGTCAATGAGAAATGAGAATACAAACCGCCAGAGTAAGGGCGATGAGGATGCTTTAAGGCCTAAAATACTGTGAAATGTTCGAATAATGTCACTCGCCACTGAATTCGTCTTAAGAGAAAAGTCGTAAACAAGTTTCAATTACCAATACATCGATAATTCTCGAAGACATAACATAAACGCATTGCATGCATTGAGTCGAGAACTCGAGAACAATCCACATTGAAGATTCTGGGTTGATTGGTAGATGTTTAAAAGTGACTACAGCGAGCGGTGAAGAGAGTCTTGTGAATTAAGTGGAGAAACGAGCGACAGTGCTCGGTGAAAGTAGTGCGGTAATCGAAAAGTGTTGTGAGATAAACACGTATGCGAATTTTAAAAAGCGAGTGAAAGTGATAGTTATAAGTGTTTAATTAATTAATGTAAAAGTGAATAATTGCATTAGTGATTAAGTGAAAATATATGTAAAGTGTTAGTGATTTTCAACAATAAAATTTCAAACATCTAATTTTAAATCAGTCGGTTGTGTTTCACTCATTATTGCAAACATTTGCGAAAAGCAAATATACCAATGTCTAGACCAAAATTTTCAGGCCTGGAATACCAATGTTTAGCACACTATGAGACACTGGAGATGGCATTTGAATGATGTCTTAATGTCTCACCGAGTAGTAAGAAAGAGATAACAAGCCTCTGATAATGTCTACAGATATCAGTACTATGAAAAGCTTGAAATAGAAAAGATTATAGTGAAATCGTCACTGACCAGTCCAATCTAGTCCAAATATAAGTGAATGTTTATGTGCATCTCATATCGCATCTCTCTCATCGTTTTCCTCTTTATGTCCTACCTCCGAAAAGTTTAAACAAACACTAATAAACGTGGAAAATTGGCTTCGGAAACTGTTAGATTGAGGGTTTGTTCGAAGTGTTATCGCTTGTCAGTGGTAACTCTATGGTATGGTGATGGCGGATTCAATGTCAAGATATCAGAGAACTAGCCTAAACGCAACGGAGCATAAAGAGATAATTATGCTGCTAGACTCCATATAATAACAGCGAAATTAAATTCTTCTAGCCTCTGAAGAGGTGCAGTTGGCAAAATATTGTTAACACCCAATGCATCAAGCATATATGCGCAGAATTGGCGACAAAGAAGCAACGATTACATGGATAACAGGCCATAAAAGAATACTGGACTACGACTGTACTGCTCTTTAAGCTAATGCATGGGACAGACGACGCTGTTTGAACTAGTTCCTGACGTCATAATGACGTCAACATTCAAAAGAATGTAAAAAGTTCATCTGAGTTCGAGTTCAAGCTGCGTCGTCTATCCCAGGCATAAGAAGAGTAGCTCTAGCTCTTGAGTTTGGAACAAAGTCAATTCGAATATCTGTTATTGATTGCCTGAAACATGTAAAGAAATTAATATCAAGGTGCCACGAGTACGACATCAAAATGAAATGAAATCATCGTGAAGGTGGTGGGATCTAAACATATGGAGTCAAATCAAATCTAATATACTCAAAAGGAAAGAAAAACGGTGTTTTCTAGAATAGCTTTCAAATTTTGACGAATGTTACACTTTGTTGCTTACGGAAAGATATAAGCCAATCTGCCTAATATATAGTCGACCAAATTTGACCATCCGCCATTTAATGGAACCCCCCCCACTGTTTTTCACCCGAGAAGTTTACACTTTATAATTACTCTGGCAACCAAAATCACTTCGCTAATGAAATTTAATCCAGATCCTAGCATTTATTCTCGGAATGAACATTCAGTTAAGTGCTCCGAAAAATTTATTTCTTTATTTTCACGTTTGCTACGTATGCCAGAGATTTTTATCAGTATGTAGCATATATGCACACCTTTTGTGATCTACCATGCAACTCACCATATACGAGATAGTAAATTGTGTACACATATTGTACTAAGATGCATGTACTTATGCGGATACTTTTGTGGACGTCTTCCAGGTATGTTTTCCTTTTGGATTAGTAGAAAATAGTAAAAGATGAAGAATGTTCCTTCTCAAAATGTTCTCGTTCTCTAGTTAGGTCAATACGTTCATAGCCTTAAGGGTAACACTTGGATGGCTACTCTAAAAATAGTTGGTGAAAAAGGTCAAAATGTCATAAAATATGTGAACTGTATGAGGGGGGGGGTCTGCTCATTCTTAAAGAGAAAAATACGGAACATGGAAAACAAAGCGTCATTGAAAAGTTGATACCATCTCAATAAATTAACAAACCCATAGAAAGAGTATATTTTTGGGAGAGTGCAACACAGGGGAGAAAGAAGTGTTGAAATAGAGTTCATCTATTGTCATCTAGTGTCATTTATCTTATTACTTTTTTTTGGAAATACAACGTTGATTTCAAATAGATCATGCCTATCCCACCGTAACCATGAGAATGTAAAGAATGCTGTATTACATTTTTATGGACCTCCATCTTGTTTAACTTCGTCTAGTAGTGAGACTGACATAGTCAACATAGATAGTAGATACTGACCATAGAAAATAATATGCGAGGAAATTTTATTAAAAATGGCTATGAATGCGTTGACTGGTAGGGAAATAAGTTCAAGACTAAACAAAATATTTCAATCGTACAAAATCAGTGAGAAAAATAATTTGAAAAATTGATTCAAGCATTGTGCAGAATTGAAATGCTCAACAAAATTTACGATTCACATATGCATTAATACTCGGCTGTTAACAAAGCATACACTCTGACACCTGCAGTTTCGTACTTGTACTTATATGGTGCATAGCAGTTTATCATTACTCGCATTAGTTTATTTAAAATTCTGATATTATATCTACACCTGGCACAATTCCACACATTTGTTATATTTTTCATTCTGTTGACTTTACTTCATACTTTACAGAAGGATATACTCGTTTGCCGCTGAAAAGCAAAAGTACATTATACTGATTGCAGCATCAATATCACTTATGGTTCTAAACGATTGCGGGAATCATCATTTTCATTAAAATTATGCATTTCGTTAAACTTTCATTTGAACACGATAACGAATAGAATATGAACGTATGCTCGCGGCGCTAGTTTCAGGACTGAAATTCAATGCAGTAGTGAAATTCTCATGTGATACATCATCATCACCATCATCATCACATTCAGCTTGTTCAACCATATTTCTAAGTTATGCAGCAGCCTCCCTTACATACTGACTCCCTATCCAAGTCTGCCTACTTTCAGCTATTTAAATCCAAGATGTGCCGGCTTTTTTCATTATGTCATTGTTCCATCGAGCCTTTGGGCGTCCTCTTGGTCGTTTGATTCATGTGAAATACATCAGGAAGAAAAGGGAAGAAAACAACAAAAGACTTCACAAACAAAAAATTCACGCCCAGAGAAGTCCTCGTATATTGGTTTCAGACCTGATCTTTCGGATAAAGTGAGAGGTTGATCTATATCAAAATCAATTCCTCAGTTCCCGCGCAGTGATATACGCACCAATTCTCTGCACCTTCTTGACTGTTTCCATCGTTTGGGCTCCTATCAGTCGAATTCAAATGATGCTAGTCCGGGTTTTTTTGCAGGTGGGGTGATAAGCTTCCGGCCTGACTAAGAGATGGCACCAATAGGTCTACTTTTGAAGCGGCGTCCTACAGTACCATTCCTACCGAGCTTGTATGTATGGTTTCAGCCGAATCGCTATGTTAGTTTGCGTTTCAGAGCCCATTGCGCGAGACGCAATGAAATAGGAAAAATTGGAAAAACGTGCTGCCATCAAATACTGCTATTTGAAAGGTTTTATACCAAAACAAATAAAAGAAGAGATGGCTTCAACACACGGGGATTCCTCTCCATCATATTCAACCATTAAGTAGTGGGTTTCTGAAATTAAAATGGGTCGTGTGAGCACCTCTGACGAGTCTCGCTCAGGACGGCCCGTTGAGGTCACAAATTCAGAAATGATTGAGAAAATCCATCAAATTGTGTTGGAAGACCGCAGGTTGAAAATGCATGAGATAGCTGAGACCTGTAGGATGTCAGCTGAACGTGTGCGAAATATTTTGCACAACCATTTGAGCACGGAAAAGCAGTGTGCAAGGTGGGTGCCGCGTTTGCTAACGCTCGATCAAAAACTGATTCGAAAAAACATTTCTGCCGACAATTTGGCGCTGTATAGGCGTAATTCAAACGAATTTTTGCGTCGATTCATAACTTTTGATGAGACTTGGGTCCACCACTACACTCCTGAAAATAAAGAACAATCAAAACAGTGGGTTGGATTCCCCTTTTCCAACCCACTGTTCCCCACTCCAAAGAAGACAAAAACAATTTTATCGGTAACCAAGGCTATGGCTACTGTTTTTTGGGATGCGAAAGGAATTATATGTATTGATTACCTTAACAAGGGTAAGACTGGTCATTGGTCAATACTACGTAGAGTTATTGCAACGTTTGAAGCACGAGGTACAAATTGAACGACCTCATTTGGCGAAGAAAAACATTTTGTTTCATCACGATAATGCACCATGGCGCTGGGCGTTTGTTGCCATGTCCAAAATCCAAGAATTGAAGTTTGAATTGATGCCGCATCCTCTCTTCTCTCCAGACTTAGCCCCCAGCGACTATTATCTGTTTCCTAACCTCAAAAAATGGCTTGGCGGTAAAAGATTTAAGAGCAACGAAGAAGCAATCGAAGCTATAAATCAGTATTTTGAGGAGCTTGACGAATCGACGTTTAAAACTGGTATAACTAAATTAGAACACCGTTATAAGAAATGTATCAGTGTTGATAGAGATTATGTTGAAAAATCAACCAAAAATAAATTTAAAAACAACATTTTTCTTGGTCAGGCCGTACACTTTTCACCCCTCCCATATGTCATCCATATTTCCTTGATGTGGCATGATTGTTGGGACATAATACTTTGATGTTTTAATTGTCAGCTAACTTGAATGTGTTTTTACTTTTTCCATTAATAATTAACCAATACCACCAATATACCGCGAATATTTCAAATCGTATTCACGAATATTTCCCAACGAATTCACTTATCAGGCAAAGAAACATGTCTTTCAACTAGAAACTTCCTTTTTTGAAGGCAATCCTATATGAGTTATGTTGCAATCATCTTCGTATAAGTAGAGCCATTGTTCATAAGCTTCGGGATCACTATCCTTTGTTTTATCCCGAAAGACATAACTCCAACAGTAAGTAGACGCAAGAATCAATGCTTTTTCCAGAAAAATTTAATTGGACTAAGGTGTAGTGTGGAGTTACAACATTAAAATGTGATGTATGCCCACGTTTTTTCCGCGCCTCATATCCCGAAACAGTTGAGTTCGACTCAGAAATTTCTTTGTCCAATGGTTGCTTCTTCTCTTCTTATTTCTTAGTTCTCTTCTTATTTCCTCTTCTTCTTCTTCTTCTTATTTCTCTTCTTCTTCTTCGAATTTACCAACTGTTTCTGCTGCTGTTCATAAATTTTTTAAGCTTTCAGCAAAATTTTGATGATAAAGTTTATTTGCTAGGTCCAGAAAAACGCAAAAAAATTGACTCCATTTATTCCAACATCCAAAAGATGTTTAAAATTTCAAATGAATCATAGGCCCGGAATAGATCTACAGGACACCCTATTCACGCTTCACAGCAATTTCGAAGTCAGGACCTCGCAATCTTGCTTGACTAGACGTCACATTTTTTCATAAGTTTTATAAATTACTAATTGCATGAAAAAACCAAATAAACTCGAGTTTATGCAGTCCAACTCCTAGTGATGGATCAATTACAATATTTTCTTTTTTATTTCGTAATAATTTTTCAGCTGACCTACTGGTATTTGCGGTAGACTTCATGCTTATAATTTGGTCGGCCGAAAATTTTCGATTACGTTCAACTCTACGCCTGGGAGCGTCTATCCCTTTTTGGTTTGAACCACATTTTTTCCATTCATCTTTACTAAAATAACTTTCAAAATGCGCAGCAGCACGGTCACTATTTAAACTAAATATATTTCGTTCCGATCACATGTGACGAAGTTATAAACGAAATACTCCCAAAGATTTTATCTATTCATATCTCAAGGAAAACAATAAAAATAGAAATTCTATGGCAACAAAGCTCGAACCATAACTCCAGTAGGCCCCATAACAAACATAACTTTCTAATGCGTGATGGGCTACATCTTAGAAGACTACAAATCAAAAACTGTTTGAAATTTTCAAAGATATAGACTGTTGAAACTCGTAAAAAGGAAAACCTTGACATTTTCATACTAGGTTTATATTGCCTTCGCTATATCCTCCTTTTTTGCGTCTGAGACGGAAAAGTTGTTTTATTTTGTCTTTAGAATGAACTTTAGTCGCCGATTGTTTTTTTGTATCGTTCCGACGGTGTGCCATCGTCGGTGCATGGTTTTTCCGCCATATCTCCCCTATTCGCAATCCTTGACGGAGGGGACAGGCAGGGGAAAGGGGAAAGTTTTTTGATAAAATAAAAACACAACTTAATATTTGCTCTTGAACGATTTCAGAAAAGGGGACCTAATTGGTTGGCAATGATTCTAGTAAAGTTATTACAAAGTCAAATATACATAGATGCATGGAAACATATCAGAACATTACAATAAACGTTTCATTTAATACCTTAATGAAGAAATACCCATTTATAATTCAAAAATATGTTTCTCAGTCAAAGGAAATATAAATAAACACCGGTTTGAAACATAAAACGCAGCTCGCACTCCATTAAAATTCGATATCCATTAATGGAAACTTAAAGATATTTCGCAAAAAGTAAAACTTTAATACTCTCGCACTACATGTATTGTTATTGCAGTCTGATTGTCGATTTAGCCATGAATGGACCAACACCATCTATCGTGACTGTTCCTTTGAATCACTGGTTTTTTAATTCCATTTTCCTGAGGATATTTCGTGGAAAATTTCGTGGAATTTCGGGTTTAATCACCATTAAATTGTGACATTTCATTAAAGAATAACTTCTTCTAAATTTTCAAAAAGGAGTAACACATAGGCGTTTGTAGGCAAATAAAAAAACGAATCCGATTGATTTCGGACTAAATTTATAACCAGTAGAAGGTATTAAAGTATCTTTTGAATTCTCAGCCCGGAAAACAGACAACCAGTATACAAAGTAAGCAACCATACTAGTCATATAAAAGCAAATAAGTTGCCAATAGGTGCTTCTTCGAATTAATCGTTTATATTAAAGTTTATAACGTGTTAATAAATGCTAACGTTTTGATAAAAGGGAACTTCTTAAGAAGTGGACAATGCGGGTCAGCTTATTGTTAATAATTTTGCATGCGTCAGAGGTTGTGTTACGCCGAAATTAAAAAACGGGAAGGTTTATCTGTTCCTTCTCACCTCAACAGATCATTTTGAAAAACGAGCATCATATCTATTATTAAGAACACCTTCAATACCAGGCAAACACCTACTTTCAGCATATATAATAGTTCTTTGAAAATCACCCCATTTATAAGAAAAAACATGGCGCGAGGCAAGAACCTTTTTCGTGACATAGGAAAATATTTTTCCAACAAGCAAACAGGAAAATCATTCAACCATGTCAACTATGTATGCTTGCGTAGTAAGACCCTTCTCTTTAACCTATATTACTAACAATAATAGCATAATTACATGTTGTATTACACACTCAAACACCACTTCCATGCTGAAATGAACAAGTTTCCTATTTAATCTGCATAATTTTGAAACATTAAGCTACTGCATATCACACACTTCCTTTTTTCGTAACGATTTCATTACGGCGAATGTTATGTCCAGGGGATCGGATTATTCGAACAAACACGTAATTCTCTGCCATATGATGTGCGTTTACCTTAGATAGCTTAATATTTTACGTGTAGACCCTTTTCAGGTTTGGACTTAAAATCATAAAATGACCGAGGGGCTTAAAGATTAAAATTTTGTATTTTGAATATGGAAATGTTCGAGAAATTTTGTCTTTGAAGCTTCCTCCGGTGTGTTTAATGAGATTATTGTCGAATTTACTATGACCTAAATTATCTTAACGAAAGGTTTTTAACAATATCACAGAATTATTTACTCTTTTAAGGATTGGTTTCCAGCATTGAAATAAAATCGTAAAATAAGCTTGTGCAATTAAGCTTCAAGTCACAGACCTTTGTCTCGTTAACAATATCCTTATGCTGGAAATAGGACACGAATCGATGGCAGATGAGAACTGGTTGGAACCTTTTAACTAATTTTCTATCTTGTGAAAAAGAGTACTAACAAATCAATAGCGTGAAAATTCTCGCAACACAAAACATTTCTTCTCACTTGTGTGGACAATGGTATACTGACTCGGTTAAGGGAAATCGCTAAGAAATTCATCGGTGAAAACTTTAAATGCAATATGGTTACCATCATATGCAACAGTCATCAGAGCGCAATTCTATAGGTGCAGTTCGTAGTTTGTACGTCCATAATTTTGAAAAAAAAAAGATTATAGAGAGGCAAACTCATATTATAATAGAAGCAAGCTCTTACCGAATCACTAACCACTAACAAATTGGCATAAAACTTTCATGCGATAATGGAAAATTATACAATATAGAGTCCTTTAAGCACTTAAATCAGGTGAAATAATCTTACAAAGCAGTACGTACGTCCTGCAACAAAAAAGGGACATGAATTATAAGTTCGTGATGTGAACACATCTTTAGAAAAGATAGTTTCTCCAGCGCTACAGATATATCTAATTTAGCCACTTGGCTGCCAACTGCACGATGCAGTATCACTGCGCAAAATGCAGGAAATTCCAGAGCACAAATCGACGAAGAATTATACTGTATAAGCTTGGACAACGTCATATCAAGGCTACCTCTGATGTCATGATATCAAGTCAAAACTCAATCCAACCCAAGTCAAGTCCACTCATGTAATATGCCTTATTACAGTCTTGACAAACTCTGAGGCATACGAGCGTAATTATCAACAGTGTTAAAACTCTCGAACAACTTCTCTTAGACAGAGATGCAGAAAGCATAACTAGATTTATAGTTGTATTGCGATTTTATATAAACGCTCTGAGCGCCGAGTTATTGTTTTACGTAAACATGAGAGGAGATCCAATAATCCAAAAATAAAGCCACTTAACTGGTCGGATATCGTTAAATCGGGAGTTTGTTCGTAGTTTTAGCACTGTATGTTCTTTTTTCATTATTCGGATACTTGATTTTTTATTGAGAAAATTTGATAAATTACACAAGATTCGACCTAGCTGCGAACTGAGATGAATTGCCTTTCAACGACATTGGCATGGGATAGCTAAATCTAAATCATTGTAAATTTGATTCGAAAATTCTATCGGTGTATAATCCTTTGTGTTTCATGACATTATGTATAAAATTCTTAATTCATGAACTCCTGATTATGTTGGTCCTTACAAATGGAGAACAATTTCACGAATTCAAGAAAGAGTTTAATATCTTGTGTGAAATACTTGAGCTGAATTGGCTTACAATTACTTTATTTCTATGCTCAACACACGTCTTAGCAAAACACTAAATATCCAAGAAGCATATCCATCAAATTGTGCATAACAACGAATCATATTTTCAAATAAAATTCATACTACATGTGTTTGAGTTCCAAACTGTACCGAGCACATATTCATGCATGCCCATGCAGTGCTGACGCAAGGCAAAATCTTCAACCTCGCAATCCTCAAGTCATCCACGGGTCGTTATTGTCCTCTTTCCAATTGAAAATCAAAGTAAAACGACTGAACTTTGAAAGAACAAATTAAAATAGCGTGAAATATCGGTCAGTCGAGACAACCAGAAGGAAACTTTCAGATAGCGAGTATCTTAATCTATGTTTTGTGACGAAGGGAACATAAGCAACATTGAAATGGATAGCTAATATATAAATATGTCGAGCGCATAAAAATTGATAATGCAAATTTAAAACTTTAACATAAATATAAAATTATGAAAATAATAAATGTAAGGTCATTCATATAATACTGAAAAAACAAAAATTAAATTAAATTGTATGTTTTTGAAAGCTCAGAACTCATTATATCGCCAACGCGGCCATTATTAACATCTACTGGTGATCTAATTATTTCTGCGGCAGGCAGAAAGCTTCAGTAGTTCAAAACCACCTTCAAAACAGCTTTAATGTCATTCAGTTCTACATTGACAGCTGGCGAATGAAAGCGCATAATGGTTTATGGTTTTTGTTTCGAACAAAAATGTGGGCAACTGAAACCAAGTGCAATTGTCTTCAGATTATGGTCGGTAAAGGTGAAACAGCACAGGTTCCACATAAATCCTGGGTTTCTTTGAAGGGCATCTGGATTATTCGCTGTACTATACTGATCACATGCAAATTGTTCCCAATAAAGTTCAAAAAGTGTTCATGTCTATTTGGAAACCCTCTCACTTCAGACATATGATTGGAAGCTCAAAATTATCCGCTAAACGACTCTGATGAAGACAGTCATGACATATGGAAGTCAGATCTTCCACAAACAGAGGGTAGTATGACTGATATTTCGAAATGTCAAAATCATAACCGTGAAACAGATTTCTGAATTCATGTACCTAACTGGAGACTTTCTAAACGGAGCGGCTAATTCATTTTTAAACAACTTCCAAATCACACTGCAAATACTGTGATGGCAAACGAAAATGGCTGGTTTTTGTATATATTTCACTCTACTGGTAGGTACAGTGAAGCAAGAATTGGTATGTTTTTGATTCGAACCTTATTATCGGAACACATTAGGTATCTATACAGACCGGTTAGCAGCATGGAAATAGAATAATCCCCTGATTTGGGCTTAGATGACTTTTGACGGAATTAATCCAGGTTGGAGAGATGTCTTAATAATGTCAGCTGAATTTCAATTATGAGTTACCAGAAATTCGTTGTGCAAGTTCGTTATTGATATTGCTGGAAGTTTTGTTCCTGTTCGTTTTTATTTAAGAATCAGCAATTTGAATAACAACTGGAATAGGATTATTTTTGTGTCAATAAATAGACTAAAAAAATAGAATTATCTTATTATTATATTCATTGTGATATATATTCAACAAAAGGCTTAAGAAGATATCAGTTGTGCTCTATTTCATTTTGCTTCTTAAAACAAGGCAGGTGTAAGACTTTCCTAGATTAACACGCAAGTCTCTAGTTTCACCATCAAAATGAGGAAAGACACAAACAGTTCAGAAATACTCTCAAGCTCTCAGGAAGCCTGAGGAAGAAAAAGCCTTCCCGATTTAAGAACAACAACAGATTTCTCCTCAAGTCCTCTCTCTTCGTTTCTTCTTCTATAAATTATAGAGAGTGCTGCATTCAGACAGGGGCGAAACTCCTTGTTCGAATCCTTCAAATCATTCGCAGAGATCATTGGAGGAAAGCCAAAGTCCTCACCAAAAAGACGTTCGGATAGTGCCATCGACGTTTTCGATATGGACGACCACCAAACATTTTAAAGAAATACATTGTTACGCAGTTTCTCAGAAATGCAGGGAAGATTATATCGATATGCTTCCCAAATCCAATTTACCTTATAAAACCTTCAACATTTGCAATGGCAAACCTTTTATCGGACCCTGCTGATAAAACATTATTTATGGCTTCACGATAATTTCAAATTTAATTTTCGTTATTGTATTCCGACTGAATATTAACTACGCACAAAAAACCATTCATTAATTCAAAGCTGTAATAATAAAGCGAAAAGAAAAGTCGCCTGCCTCATGTAGTTTTCCAAAACAGCATTTCAATAATATTATCACAGAAAACAATTATCTGAAATGTCTTGCCTGTTAAGTGAATATCAAATTCTAAGCATACATCATTTTTGTCCCCTAATAGATTCGATAAATGTTTATCTTCTTTTGTTATTCAGTCCGTCCATATCCTTTGTTCCCACTTCTGTTGGACATTGTGCCAACCGAAAATAGTCCACATTAATTGAAATTCGATAAATTGCTCAACTGAAAAAAGTACATTGGTATGAAAGAATATAATCAATAATAAATATAAAAAAATACAACAACCGAAAACGTGCTGCACTAGATTAGGGATATAATTTAGGACGAATAAATCTATCGATACAAATACAAATAGATACATTCTGAAAGTGAGGCCGTATGAAAACCTTCAATATTAACGAAAATGAAAGGTGGAAACTAATTGCAGAAGCCGTACAAGAACTTGACCAGGATGAGGATTCAGTGTAAGTTATCATGCTATGTTCGTTAATGTGGAAACAACAGTAAGTTGTTAAGGATGTGATTAATCAAAGTTATTAAAACGCAGGACATTGCTTTAATGATGACAATCAATAAAATTCGGTCTGTATAGTTGTAAATGATGTATGTCGGAAGTGATTAATTGATAAGTTAAGTAGCTACTTTGGAAACTTGAGAATGCTCACATTTAAATTCGACTCAGCAAAAGAGACAGAAAAAATTATATTGACGTCTTACGATGGTTTCAATTCAGAATTCAAAAGATTCAAAAGATTCTTTTCAAATAAATCATTCTTGCATCCAAGCATCTTGTGCACTTCAAACTCACTTCCCTTGCAATTTCATGCTGAATCTTGATTGAAAATCTTGCGCTCTTTTGAATCATTTCCATTTCAGACAAAAACCCTCTTCCTTTCACTCAAGCGTTCAACATCTCAAATTTGAATTACCATAAACGAATATAACCCACATTGCCAAGTCGACCAAGTCCTACCGCGAATAGGATTAATAACTTTTATGAATTTGTCATGAGCAGTATCCCTTCGTGACGAATTCTTTAAACGAAAAACTTCAAATTATATAATTGGAAGCGAAATCAAAATCGTACAGTATCATCTCGAGGGCAAAGTTCTTGGACAGAGACGCGCAGCGAAAACGTTCATATATCTTACACATTTTCTTTTACTCGTCCTTTTTTACTGCACTAAGAGACGAGGGTTGACAGCCAAGTATCCTTTGTTGACAGATCTTCTGAGTGGATAATTTGAAATTGTTTTAATATATCATATAATTTTCCTCTCGTTTTTTCATTTCATAGTGGAGAACTTCGTTCTCCAAATCAAATGACAAACTTCCAACTCGATAGAGCATATAAAATGGGCAAATATCAAATTTGAAACGTTTGTGGGGAGACTTACACATGTTGAAAACTCATTTCCATGACCTGACAACAACTGTCTGTCATGTTAACACATACTTCGACACTTCAAGTGTGCACTTGAAATTCGCTCATGAAGTATTATGTAGAATATCGATTTAAAGAGCTTGTTGACTAAATGCTTCGTACTTCTGATTTTATAAATGCTTGCTGCGGGAAATTTCATGTAACACACTCCGAAAAATTTTCACTGCTTATTCGCTTATTTATGCATATAAGAAACATTATTATTTGGTGTATCTTCCTTCCTTCGAATCGAAAAACAATATTTCAAGATAAGTTTTTCAGCTTTTTAGAAACATCACAATGTCAAATCAATACTCAATAAATTAGAGAGATTGGGAAGTTTGGTGGATTTGAAATACAACGATCAACAATGATTGCGTTTGACCACTTCTAGCTCTTTTAACTAGAATGCTGCGCTTGAGCATCTGAAAACTTAACAAAATACTTATGATCAGTGTTCTGTGATCTATAAATTCATTATAAACGCAAAGTTTGACAGGTTGAATTCCGGAAAGTATGACCTCACATTCGACGTTTCTGTAAATACTCTTTGATAATTCGACCGGTGCAGATTACCCAAATGTAGAAATACTCCTCGTAAATTTTGAAATAACTTTAAGATCCTTTGTTGAATTCTACTACACACTTATGTTTAAGTTTTCAAAAAAAATGTACTTAACATGTTTTTCCACCTGTGGCTTAAATTTCTTCATTGCACAAACTGATATACTTGAAGAAACATAGATACTAGTGTAATTTAATACGACTAAAATGTTATCTGTGCCCCTCATTAAATAGAACAATCCTTTCTACTCTTGTATTTTAAGTTTTCTTGTAAATAAATCAACTTTTCCTCAACGAATTCATCAAATCAACTTTTACTCATACAACGAATCTATACGTTTCATATTCCCTGAAATCTCCTTAGAACGCTCTTTGCACGATCATTGAGTACAAGCGATACAACCTAAAATGAGATGTCATTGGTAAATCAGACCGCTTGTCGGTTTACGGTCGAAAATTTGATTGTCCTGCTTTATGATGACTTCAAACTGTGTAAACAATAATTAATTATAATAATAATTATAATAATAATAATAATAATAATTTTTTCCAGTCAAAATTTCTTCATTAACTGCCCGTATCATTCACAAATTTCTAAACTACTTGCAAATGTGTCGTGATTTTTCGAATCAATTGTATCCTTATATGAGGGAAACAAAAAATTTTCAATACAAGTCATATTCAAAATTGACCCCGCCTTTGTTCATAACCATGCGTCAGAACATACAAGTTCGCCTAGCCTCACAAGTGTCAATGTGACATGTTGGCTCGTAGAACGCGAGTATTTACTAGCGAATTTGTGTTCAAAAAAGATTGTTTGAAAATTTTGGTTTTTTGACATAAATATTTAATTAAGAAGTAAGATGTTCCCTTCCACAATATCAATACATTTATATGCCAAAGAAACAACAACAAAATAGCAATAATCGCAGATTTAAACAGGGAATAACGTTTTTGTTCCGACCTCTTGAAATTTTCAATTTTCCCATTGTTTTGGTTCAGAAGATCCAAACTTAGTTCTCCTACACAGTGGTTATGTTGTTATTAAGGGGGTATCACCTAAGAAATAAGGCCTAACATCACTTTACCATGGACACCATTTAGAAAATTGTAAAGCAATTGTCTAGATTACTCCATGTCCATAAATTGATTGACACTTCAGTCTTGGCAACCCTATTCATCATTGAAATTAACACTGGAATTTCATTTGAGGCAAACGGACGTCATTTTGCAGAAAATCTTGATCTTAAGCTATTGTACAATGTGTCTGTAACACACACCACACATTAACATTCTGACAAGTCATTATTTGATTGTAATTTTTCTGCACATTATGTAACTCGAAAGCGTGTCAAACTTTAAGATTTTTGTGACTGCTTCACTTCAATCAAATTTTTGTAGCAACTTGGTATAAAACGTCCAAATACCAGCATAACATATATTTGGAGTTTCGCAAAGATAATAGCGGAAACGTTGCGGCTGAATGCATTTGCAATGTTAAGCCAGGTACATGATGCGTTGGTAAGTGCCACAGATCGTTTTCTAACTTCAGATCTCGAAATTTTGAACTCTGACTGCTCTCGATCATAAAGATCAACATCAGTAGACAACGACATGCTCAGTGCAGAAATAAAAAAAGGACACACGTCAAACAATCGAGACACTCTCAACTACCCTTAACAAACCTCGGTGGACCACCAAGGAACATTCCCAGCAGATTGGAAAACTAAGTTGAGCAGGGGTTTGGATACTCCATAATATGTCTGAAGAAAACAAACCCATCCTATCATCATATGCAACGCTACGCTTCAGCGACGCAATACGGAACCATATTCGATAATTTGATGGCTGGAGACGAAAAATGGGTCCTTTATGGCTAATCCTAAACGCAAAATGCTGTAGCTCTCTTTAAATTATCATCACGAAATACTGCGAATCCGGGTTCCCATCCCATAAAGCGCTTCTGTGTTAGGTGGACCAGTTGCAGAATGAAACCTGTACAAGCTGTTGATGTAGATCCAGATTGCGAATGTCAGTGGCGATGGTCAATAAAAAGGGCGTCATTCTGCAACACAACAATGCAAGAACGCAATGTGCAAGGCAATTGCTGGAGAAAGATATGAATTTGCGTGGGAGGTACAGCCTCAACCACCATTTTCGCCAGATATCACATCTACGGAATTCCAGCCCCAACAACATTTTTTTAATAGGCAAATACTTGAAAATTTGAATAATGTCCAAAATTTTCCCAACCCAGAATTGAAAATTTGCTAATCAGATTACACAAGTTTCTTGAAAACGAAGGCATTATTGATTAAAAATTTTTTATTGCATTATTGATTAAAAATGAATGCGTATCAAAAATTTATTCGTTTGAATTTAAGGTATGCAAGTGACATTATTTTCCAGTTCCCCATAATATAAAACAATTTCCACAAAACGAAATCGCTGTGAGCATTTTATACATCAGGCATTAAACTTGGACTACCAAAAATGGGTAGATCTATCCAATTATTTTTAAGAAATGAGGACCGAATAAACAGAATAATTTCGGGGTATGATATATTTGGCATTGTGGATGGACTATATATTCATCAACATCCTCGATTAATTATTTTAATCACAATAGCCGAAAGGAATCGATTACGTCTAATTTAGCAAAATCAGAATTGCAATTCAGGTTCAGTATTCTAGAACCACTATACTGTGTTTGTATTCTGTACCACAACGGGTGTCATTAATATTACAGAGCCATTGATGTTCCGCGTATCGTGCAGTATTTAGTAGTTTTTATCCACATTTCTGCACACCAATTTATTGATGGTCCTAACGAATCGACTGCTAAATCTGTTTCAGGTACATCACGCGAATTTTTTGCCAATAAATGCTTTCTTTCCCCCACTCTATGCCACACATGCTAGCATGTAAAGATCCCATTTGTTTGGTTTTGATATCCATAACTTTTTCAAAAATATTGAAAAAGTACATCGTTGGCCAATGCTATTCATTTTTACGAAATAATTGAGAAGAAACCTGTTTGTACTAACCAAGGTGAAATGGTTTATGTTCACCTAAATGTAACCATAAATTCGGTTTCAGTCACCATGTAAACAACATGCACGGATTCACATCCCATTGGCAATTATTTGATTAGATTTAAAGATTTGATCTACGACGCCTGCTTTCCACCATATCACTGTCAGTATTTTCCATTCACTTCTTATCTTTCTAAAATATTTAGACTCAATTAGACTATAAGCAGATCACGCAGAGCCTCAATCAAAGTCAGACAAAACCGTCTACCCCGAAAAAGAGTTTCAAAAACTTTTCCTCTACCATCACGACTCTCATCTTGAAAATTCGCTGAGAAACTTTACGACGGTACAAAAATAAACATAAATATCTGCAAGGACTCCTTTCATTCCAGACTCTTGCAATTTATTTAAAAGCTTCAAATAACATTTTTATAACTTTTTAACACTTTTTGAATCGCTCCCAGAAACCGTAGCCTAAATGATTTGACACTCAGAAATTGAAATTTCCATTCTCTATAGACAGTAGAAGATATGCAACCGAAAAAAGTTGAATACATTTAGCATGGGTGAAACACATAAGTTAACAAAGTTTCGTTCACTTTCTAGAGGAAAAGTTGACTTTCAGCAATGTCTTAGAGCGCAAACTAAAAACATTTGCCGAGGACGACTGTGTTACGCCGAATCTTCGAATTATGGTTCCTTGTGTTTATGAAAAAGGTTTATCTTTCAATTTAGTTGTTTACACTCCAAATTCGAGCTTAGCATACATTTCCTTTCCTTTACTCAAGCAGTGAAAATTTAAAAAAAATTATTTGTAGGGGAACATTTTGATGGTCTTTGAACGATCCCTATTTACAATGAAATTAAATTTTTCTTTTATTTTGCCAAGGAATTAGTCTTCCTGAACGCTCACTTATTTCAATTTGTTTTCTTTTTTTGTTTCTATTTTTAACCTTGTTCTGTAGATACTTAATTGCAAATCCATAAAGTACCTATAACAACAAAATGTCGATTGAAATTTAAAAATTTTTGTCGCTACCACTTGTACAGCCCAAAGAAAAGAGTATTTTCCGCTGCTGAAACAACCTTTCTTCCGTCTCTCCCAGCGAAATTAGATTCTACTTCCTTCTTTAGGAATGAACGCGATACTGACATGCGCCATAACATGCCAAGGGTGCCTGATTCGGCTGATGCAGCCTTAAAATCTTTTCATACTCGGTACCGCAAAGGTATTGCCTAAAAACTATGTCCAACACCAGATTTGACACATATTTTTCAGTACCTCCTCTAGGCTAAGAGACAGCCTAGCATTCCATTAGCCTACCTTCTCTCAGGCGAACTTCCAATACAGATAGGAACTCGCTTGGCGTCAAAAATAACTATTTTCTAGGAATATTCCTCATAGTGAGCTGCACAAATTTTGTTATACGCAAGAATATTATAGAAGCATCCATAACTGCGTTAGCAAGGACACAAAAACCGTACGAATTGATAAAAGTCATCTTGAACTGGTGATTCAAAGGTCTCGATTGCAAACTATTAGCAAACGTAAGAATTCGAGCCACAAAACGATCTTGACGCCTCAAATAGACCAACAAATTATACAGAAAGCCTGTGAAAATCATCTTTCATCCGTGAAAAATTTTAATGCGGATCTGGTTCTCAAGGAATACTTATACCGCGGATTTCCCTGACAAGACGATTACGAAAACCAAACATATATTACCACGCGAAAAATCAATGTTCAAAATCCACACAGCTAGATTAGAATTCGCAGAAACATTATGCTGTTAAAAATTTTAAGAGTTAAAGGTAATTATCATCTTTTAATAAATAACCGTTGTCTTTTTCGCTTGAAAGCATAATTTTTGAAGTTCAAAATTAGTTTTATCTGTGCAAAATATTTCCGATAAGTGAATCGATTTCCGACCGATATCCTTCGATCTCCTTTCGTTCGATCTTCGAGTAATTAAAAAAAATTTGAAATATAATTTTTTTTTTTCTTCTTTTCCAGGTTCCTTTTAGTGACGAATTCAGGGTAGCAATGGTAACAGAAATTTACCAGTTCATTCAGAGAAAAGCACGTAATCGATACAATGAAGCTTAGGTTGTGGCGACCGTCAAGCATTTACCAGTCGTTATGATATAGTCTTGAATCTCAGAGGGATATGGATTACATATTTCATTAATTTTCAGTATATTGTGGTCACAAAAGACGTATTCATTCAACCTTTATGCAGAAACTGCTCAATGCGCGTGCCAAATACATCGGAAATAGATTTGAAGGCGCCTGTTCTTCCATAGCCTGGCAACTGGCAACTTCCTGACCGCCCCCCCCCCCCGCCCTCTGTCGAACCGTATTGAAAACATATGCAGCAACCTTTATTCCTCACCTAATCTCTAGATATATGTAAGGAAAATAGTAGGTTGGAACAAAGGAAATCCTTAAGATACCGTAAGTCCGTAGATACCTAGGGTGATCGATATTTCTTAAACCTTCGATTAAACTATTTCAGATTCAGGCTCGTTGTCAAAGTGACATTTCACACTAGAAAAATTATTTTGCTGTTCTTGTAGAGATTATTCAATTGCAAATTAAAGGGTTTTGAAAAATGAAACGAAACAAACTGGAAATTCGGTAGATTTTACAGTTTTTCTTTGATAATAGGAAAAATGCAGGCCGGTGACTCAAATTGCGAATAGTTTCTATGGTCCTAATACTGCAGGTGAATTTCATCAATTCCGCTCAGTAGTTTCAGATGTTAAAGATGCACTTCCGACATCAATAATTTCGATAAAACCAAAGAGATAAAGTTTGAGAGAGAAAGAGAGAGACAAAGAGAGATGTTTGGGTGTTTAACACCATATAATATGATGATTTGGATTTCCTTCTGCGAAGCCTTGGCCACTCAGAATGAAATCGATCCGTTTTTAAGGCGGGTGGTGAATTGGAGATCAAAAATGGGCCATAAAAGATAACACTGTGCGAAAATGATAGTTGTCAAAGACCGGTGAAGCAACTCAAAAAATCAGCAGTGTTAAAACCAGGACTAACAGCCAGAGATTATGCTGTGGTATAGAAAAAAAATACTTTATGATAAGTTGCTTCGATATGACCGTTTGAAGCAAGCTACCGGAAATGACCAGAATTGGCCAACAGAAGTCGCGTCGCCTTCCATCTGGACAACTCGATAGAAACTCCGGAAGGTTGGTTGGGAAGTTTTGATCTATTCACCATTTAGCAAGGATCTGGCACCAAGCGATTACCAATTCTTATTGCATTCTTTTCTTGCAAAATTTCTGGATGATGCAAAATCGATATCAAGGCAGGATTATAAAATCAACTACTTTAGTTTTCGCCAATAATAATCAAAACTTAGCTCTCAAGCTGTCCTTGAATTGGCAACAAATTATAAGACAAAGTGGTGCACATTTTATCCATCTCAGACAAACCGATATAGAATAAAGTCTTCAACTTCAGGTTAGTTGTGAATTTTAGCACCTTAAAATTCACGTATGGATTTCTTTTATTAAAACCATTTATTCATAGTATATGGGAAAACAGTGAAAAATAAGGACATACTGGGTTGTTGGTGTGATCTCAAGAATGAACCAGCTGTTAAACCTGATAAGGGATTGCAAAATATTAGTATTTAGATACATTTAATATTTAATTTGTGATTAATAAAAAAATTTCAGGCATAGAAAAAGATTTTTCAAAATTTTATTATCATTTAAAAAAAACTTTCAGGTGCAAAAGTGAGAATGTTTGCATAAATTTTAGTGTGCCAAATTTTTCGACTAGGAACCTTTACATTCACGTATTTCGAATTAGTAATTCAGAATGTATCTGCACCAGATTGCCAGGGCACACATATTGCCTTCGAAGTAAATCTTGACGACGAATTCAAATCAATCACGAAAATTTTTGAAAACCGATTTGGAAAACTCGAGTCTGAAGCGTGTATACTGCATACTTTCAAAATCATAAATAAATTACTGCTGACTGCCTCGATGCCGTATTTTCCTGATAACTGAGAAAGGAACGTAGGACAATCTATGAACTAAACGCAGTTTACTTTAAAGGCTGTTCAGGGCGCTTCATCACATTGCGGACTAATAAAGAGGTAGTTTTCATGAAACTAGCAGAAAAAATAAGAAACAATAGAGATCGATGTCATGTTGTTATGTAGGATTCCTTTGGATCACCACCGAATTAGAAGTACATAAGAGACGTTTAAGAACATGTGGAAGCGATTCTGCAAGAATATGATCGTGTTCATACGCCAGAACCTGAGAAAATAATTGATATAATGAAAAAATCAGTTATAACAATGATGAAGACAATCAAAAACAAATATTATCTTTTACATTAGCTTTATATGTAATTATAATGATTATCAAAATAATAATAACGAAAAATATACCAACAGTAACAGGAATTAAATCTTGATCAACGTAACAAATATGTTTGTTCTTTCCTCAAATACAACGAAATTTAGCACCAAACTGAAGGAGCTTAATTTTATGCGAACCATTTCACCGTACTCCAGGCCGATTATTATTATCAGGAGTATTCCTAATATTCACCAAATTTTATATATTTGACATTTTATTTCAGCAGTTTCGATTCAAATTAAGCAATTATACTCACAAAGTCCCTCGATGTTGTATTTCAATGCTACTCCTCATGTATTTTATGTTCATACTTCGTAGATGTTGAAATGTCCTTTCAGATCCAGTTCACTCACATCTGGATTGCATTCTCTGCGATAACATATTAAGCATGAAACTCTTCCATCCGGAAATTTCAATATCACTTTAACAAACTTGGATATCCTTTGCTATTCACAACAATATTAAATAGTCTCTGCTTTATCACGAATTGAATTATATTTTTTATATTTTAATATTGATTGCAACCGTGGAGAATTATAACATTTTCACTTTGCATGATTGAACGATTTTTTACACTTGGAAGCACTTTTTAAATTTGCTCCAATGACCGAATGTGGGAAAAGGAAATCAGGTCGATGATAATGCCTCAAACAGAATTTATAGTATAGACCGACTCCAACTTTTATTCGACAATAAAAACGTTGGCGACACAGACAAATAGTAGCACACACAATATTAGAGGTGATGCAATTAGAATCAATTATTTACACAAAATGAAAACCTAGAAAAAAATAGAAAACAGATACGGTGAAATCATCACCATCAGATAGGAAGGATCTGTAATCAAATGGCTCAAATCGTGACGTTTTATTATTAATGACTTCTTTGCAACAACACTTCAGTTCGGCTTGAATTCTGCAGATGTATCAACAATATAAGGAGGAAATTACAATTTATAATTACACAGGAATTAAATACAACATCAAAAAGATTACACAGGACGTGTACTGTTTTAAGAGGCAGCACAATTCCAACTGACATTTGTGCCTTTCGGCCTCATGATGCCTTTGCAGTGGCAGGAGGAAATTCATGTCACGAGTTCATGCTTTACAATTGTCAATGTAAGGTAGCCAGAAGCTTAAACCAAAGGTCTTTCGGTTCATACGAACAGCACTAATACAACCAGATGCTTTCGCCGCACAAATTTTGGGGTGGAATGAACAGAGCTTTTGCCTCCTTTTCAGCATCGTACGAAACTCCCCCGAAGAAAAGTTTCCACCTTGACATCTTGTTGATTTTTGTCAATAAGAGTTTCCGCAATTGAGGAATTGATACTTGAGGAATTCTTGTGGCCTGATTTATTTGCATATTCTCAAGTCTATTGTTTTTTTTAACATGAGTAAACTAAGGTGTAAGGACGTGAGCATTTTAATTTCATTAGTGCTAGTTATTCTTCGTTAAAATGCTGAAGCCTGATGAGAAAAGACATTATGTCGTCCTTAAAATCTGAATATTTTGAAAAATACTGTATATGAGACAGTATATACCCTAGAACATTTATGCTAGGAAAAGGACATGATGACATCAGCAATTCCTTATGTTCGCTTCTCTTTTTAAAGTGTGATTATAATAGGAGAATCATTCAAACAACATTTCAAATACTATTCAACAAAAACTGCTCTGAGCAATCTCCATCGTAACAATAAACGTCTCATCAATCAATATGGTAAACATCGTACTCTTGAGATTTTCAACATCATTTAACTCAAACGATTGTCTTCCCAAACGCATAATATATCAATTTCTCACCGCCCACCTGCCAATTATTTACTGTCACGTCATTTTTTACGTTCACTGACTACACACTAACACGCGTTCTCCTTGGAGCTGACGTCTCGAATTGCTTCAGCGATTGAACCAACGACAGGAACTCTAATAGTAGACTAGGATAATAAAAAGCTTTCCACAGGAAGAAAGCTCAAAATTGCGCGTGGATAGTTCTAAGTAGCTTCCGGCCTGCGCAATAAACTCCGTACTACAACGCCTCACCCCTATTTAACATCCGATACCGTGTGCATCCTTATGAAATAGAACAAATACATACAATTCCTTCATCAATCAACAACGCGATTTTCATAAGCGATAAAATTGAATTGATTGTCTAAAGCTATAAATTAAATATCAACTGCTACCACGCCGACCTAATTCCGAGGAATTTATAAAACATTTATCGAGACATTAAGTTTTTATGTTCTTTCTTTCGAGCGCAAGAAAAGAACATTTTCCATTTGAATTCAAACAGGTGTCTGTTGGCTGTTGATAAAGAGTTTCATGAGCTTTCTAGTAATTATTCGCCGTGCTAGCTCATACTTTTCCGGCGAATCCAATTGAAGCGGAAAACACATTCCGTATTTTCCTTTATTTATGAAATAAAACATAGTCGTACACAAATGCCATGGTTAGAGAAATTAATTAATCAAAAACTTGAAAATTTACCTTAATTCGACAAGCAATAATCATCACATTTTCCTTTTCCAATCACAGGATCACAGGATCACTTCAATGACTGACAAAACTTGTTTCAATTATTTTTTTTTTTTGCTATTTTAAATTTTTAGTCTTTTTGATTCGCATAGTCCATTCTTTTCTGTGTGGAAATCTTATCGAATTTGCTATTGTATATGGTTCGTGTATGTGATTCTGTAGAAAAATTCAACGTTATATAATACACCCGACATGAAGGGTTGCTTTCAGAGTCCTTCTAGTATAGCGTTTTTCACCACTACTGTATGATCAGCAGACCACTGATATTCCAATCTTGCCAAACGATGTTCTACTTCCACTATACGTGGACGACACTTACATATACTACACTTCCCGGCATGCAGAAGTCCTACTTCTTTCAAAAAATCTTCCGTATATGGAGAATTCAACAGACAATATCATAGAAAAATAAGTAAATATAAAGGACACTGGATAAGTTAGAAAGACTGCATATTATACAAATGAAAACATTCTGCCAACATTTTGCTTACGTATAAGAAGGTTCTTCCTACAAAAAAGTGCGGAAGCCCCAGCGAAATAGAGCCTTACGATGGATTTACCGATTTACTGTGGATTTAAGGGGAAAAAATGCCAAACGCTCGCCTCGACTCTCGTACTACAAAAGGCATTTGACACCAGACTTTATCAAAGGTCTTATCTACAAAATGAGTCGACTTAAATTCCCAGTCTACCTTTGGAACTTCATCGTTCAGTATCGCAATCACAGGAAGATATTTGTAAAATTGAGCAGTTTATCTGATACTGTGATTGTTGGGGTACCCTTGAGTGTACCCAAGGGTACCCCAAGAATCGGCTTTAGGACCAATTTTCTTTAATATCTCTGTTTAAAACCTTGCAAAGGGTAACGGGAATAAGATAAGCTCAAGTCCCTATGCTAATCTTACAATTTTGTACTCTACCCGTGTTAATATCAAAATAATTATTTGTAGTTTTAACATGTTGTTAAACCCAACCACAAATGAAAACCCACTTTGAATCCAAATAAGTCCAAAACAATTTTATTTAGGGCGGAACGAAAACTACGAAAAAGAGTGCAAAACATAAATCAAACATAAACGTAATCCTCAATGACCAAAAAACAGAACCATTTGACAATCTAAAATACTTGAAGGTAACTTTATCCTCTGAGTGTACCATGAAAATTCACAAGAAAAATATTCTGCAAAGAGCAAACCTTATACCCTGTCTGTCAAAAAATTTAAAGTTAATTTAGAAATAGGGAATTAGACGAATAAGTTAAGTTTATAACTGTTTACCTCAATAAATAAGAGGGTCATACCATATTCCCATTTACACTTGAAAAGCGAATAAACGAAAAAGGAATGTATTTTTTAAAAATATACATATTTTCGGCTCGGTATTATTTACTCACTAAAAAACATCTGAAACACGATGTCAAGTCGATTCGATTTGGTGATAATAAAAAAATAAGTAGTCAAAATTCATCCGAATTTCATGTCAAAAAAGAACTCGGACATGTGGCAGCACTTTCTTTTTGATTGTATGTAGGGATGCCATCTGCATATTTTTCTATTGTTTATTTCACTTTCATGTGTAAATAGATATGTGTATGACTTCTTCATTGAGCCACTGTATAAAGAGTTAACTAGGCTTACTAGGCCAACGAGGCTCCCTCACATATGGCTTTCAAGCAAGATGTCATTTCCCAAAGTGCCAGATGATCCAAATCAAAGTATTTAAACGAAAATGTTTGTACACGATATTACTCATGAAAACAGCCAACTCCTGGCCGAGTTTTAATCAAACTTTATAAAAATATAGCGAAAATATAGTTTTATAGTAAATATAGTTGTGTATAGTAAGATTAAGAATTTTAAAATTGTTAATTGATTTATTTAAGCTGTTTAATGTTAAAAAAATTCAATAAATTAAGTTATTTAGACAGTACTGGATTGGATTAGTTAACCAATAGATTATCTTCACTCGGTCTGTGATGACTTTAATTTCTGTATAAATCTTTCCTTTTATAATACAAATCTTTCCTCTATCCTTTTTGTATGATGGGAAAACGCCCTAATAAATAAAGCTTTAAGTTTTTTTTAAACGTAGATTTCACACAAATTATTTACAGAATATCTTATTCTTCCCAAAGGCATTTGATAGAGTCTGGCATGTGGGGCAGATATTCAAAATGCATCCCCTCCACACAACCACTACTATTATACAAACGATACGCTGTTTCGCCCAAGGCAGATCCTTCTACATCAGAATTGACAAGCACCTCGCTAACCTCAAGAAGGAGTCCAGCAAGGAGTCACCAATACAATATAACATCTATACGACAGATCTCCAACGATTCCTCAAAAAAGTCCGGTGCCGATGATACTTGTATATATTTTCCATCCGCACAAGCAGGATTCCAACAAAGTGTATTTGAGGTTGTTTTGTAAATCAAAGCTAACAATCAGCTCAGACAAAATTCTCACCATTTTCATCACATGAAGAGTTGAACAAGATCAGTATTCTCAACAATAGAAGACGGACACATACAGCTAAAACGACAGCTAAATAGCTAAGAGTAACGCTGAAGAACAGACTTTACCTATAGAACGGAGGTTAGCTCTTGGAATCTCTAAACTCCAACTCCCTCTAGTGAAATCCAAAAAGGTTAAATTTAAAAAAAACAGGATCCTCATTGTTATAAAGAATATATGACCGACGCTACTCTACGGCTTCTGCTAGATAACGAACACCCAAAAAAAGTGCTCCAATTGTTTCAAAACCTCGCTTCGAGGGTTTCCTTAGCCTATCTCTGGTATGTGAGATATAAATTCATTCATAAAGAACGACAACTAGAGAAAGTTGACAAAGACAAACGGGACAGAATTCCTTCGACAAAATTGACAATTAAGGTAATACTACTTTGGTTATAATCTCATCACCAATAAATCAGCAATCCAACTGAGTACTACGTCTACAAGTACAAGCAGAAGTGGCAAGGCTACCTTCAAGAAACCCTCATATCCTAGCTCAGTGCGAGGTTGTTTATAGGGTTTCCCCCTTATACATGATTGTGTTATCTAAATTTATAGAAAAGATAAATAAAAAAAGAATATGTGAAACATTGAGTATTGAAACATTTTCAGTATGATAATCCAGTACCAAAAAATGACATATTACTAAGAAGCACTTTCTGACAGTAAATTTTAATCCTTTGGCATCAATAAAAACTTGTCTATAAACCATGTCTTCTTATTATTTTTAAATATAAAGTTACACCAACTATAACATAAAATTAAATTAACCAATAGTGGTACACAAATGTCTCTCATATCATTTAACTTGTATTAATTTTTAATTTTTTAAACAAATTAGCATTTTTTCCTCGTCTACTTAAATAAATGAATTACTAGTTGGGCACTCGCACGCTGACATTAACTCCTTTCAATGGTCAGCGGAATTGTTAATTAAATGATAAGTTGGTATTCGGGGGGAAACTTCCAATTAAGTACGGATGATTTGTGAATCCCTGTGGCATTGCACCAAAATACGTTTGCGTGTACACCACAAAATTAAATTGAAAATCCACCCAACAATTCCGATCGGAAAATAAAATAATCAACTTTTATTCATTCGCTGTATGAAAATCCGTTTTATTTTCATTGTTTCCCTGCATCGATAATAAACAAAATGTGTTTAAATTGTGAAAGATGATGTGGTGCGACCAATGTTTACACACATTTGTGATAATTATATGAATATTTGCGTACACGTATGTGGATACATGTTTGTTGGCATTGCGCAACAGGAAAACAATTTATTTGCCAACATGTTTTGGTTGCAGATTTATTTTTGTTTAGCTGCGGTCAGCTGACTGCTACGTGCAGATCCAATGTGTCCAAAACAACGAATGTTTAATTATCGTTATTGTATCAGCTAATGTTTGCAGAAAACTGACCATTTTGTGGTTTATCTGTAAGCGTGCAAGCGTAAACACGGATTATTAATGAATTATTTTTCCAAAGTCAAGACAGTCAAGACACGACACACAACTTTCAAACCTGAGCAGTAATTTCCCTAAGGATCAAAGTGCAGTATTGGATGCAAACATGCTGGAAAACCTTCCGCGGCTGTGGCCTTAAGTCTTTAGACATTCAGCGTGAATACTTTGAATAAATACAATTTTTTGGCTACCAGTTGCTTTCCAATTGAATGTGCTAAAGCTGCCTCCATCAATGGAAAATTGCTACCCTACATTTTCCCGCATAAATATTTAAGCCAATGGCAAAAATATTTGGGCTGTTTTTTAGATCCCAAGGCTCCGACACTAAATTTTCGTTTATATACGAGTCTTTGAACGTAACTTCCTTAATGTTTTTACGTTCTGATGCTGTTTATTTATTTTTTGGGCTGAATAAAACGTCCTTGTATCTTGCCTGTCCTTTGCACCAAAAAAACCAAACCGTTTCAAAAAAAATGAATGCGGCAATCAAATGCGTCCCTATTTTAATATTAAAATATTCTAAGTCTCGAACTGAATATACCACGCAAGAGACGGTGCCTACATCCTGAAACACATAAATATCCTCCTTCGAATAGGCAAGCAAATCTTTTAAACTCGGAACAATCTTCCCACATTTGAAACCTTACACACGCACGCCGACTAAAAGGCAAATGAAAATGTTATTCAACATGACATAAATTTGTCAAACAATACTTCCGGTAAGCTAATGAGATGATAACACCTCTCCCTTCACTGGAAATGAATGTGATATTAAGTCTGAATAGTCCAAGTACAATCCTGTACGTGCGCCGATACAAGGAGAAGGAAGAACGTTTTCCGTTTTCTAAATTGCTTCCACTGTTCTCGTGCTATCGATTTCCTTGTGAGTACTACTGCCATCGTATACCTTATTTCTTAAGAAATTTTTATCTTTCGTACAAGGAGCAAAGCTTGAGTACGTTTAACGGGGTTACTTCTGTAGATGGATAACCTTGAGGAAAAAGATATATAAAGCATACCATAAGCAGCTTTTAAAATCTTAAGTACAGTCTCAGCCACAGCTCATTGTGAAAGAATTTTAAATACATATCCTCGATACGCCTGCATAACGAGAATAGTGGAAATGATCCAAGAGCTTCATTTCTCGATAGAATCAAGGATACTAAAGGCCGTTTCCATTCATCGTGAGTACTGCGAAAATCGCAAATAGATTCTGTATCTAAGTGATGGCTAATCTATTTTCATCCGTCAGTTTATACGGAGGTGGAACGAACGTTACGCAAAGTATTTTTGCCCAGAAACCAATGAAACATTTTTGCATTGTAGTTCAGTATTCATAGATGTAAAGCATTGAGTTCAATCCTTACTAACTGCACATTAAGGGAAGAAGTCTCATATAAGACATTGTTGGAGAAAAACGATTTGGCGATGGAAAAACGACTGGCATTAAATGGTATCAACATATTGAAACTTAAGTCCTTGACGGGTGTTGTTGGACTAGAATTAAGTCTACTACGTGAAAAGAAATACTCTAACAATGCTTACCACATCAAAAAACTAACGAAATACACAACAGTTTTGTGAGAGAAAAGGAGAATGTCCAAACGCTTCCATAGTACAAAACTCTTGCGCATCGTAACACATATCCCAGCATTACTCTCTCCCTGCGTTGGCAGGAAAGCGCTTGAAATGTTTGCAGATGTATCAAGAGCTTACTACACGGCTTAACATCGAATGACATAGAGCTATTTTTCAAAATAATTTTGGGTTGATTAATCACGTTGCCGATGTGTGTAATCGATAACAGATTTAGTGGAGACGTATTCCTATATATATCTTATTGATTGAGTGCTATCGTCTGAAATTTGGATCCTGAGTTGATAGAGTTCAATATTCACAAAACTTGGTTGCGTTCAGAAACATTTCCCGCGCAGAAATACGCCCAGGATCCAGTCTTAAGAAAGGATTCTTGTTGTCAAAGTACTATTGGTGGTACCTTTTTTCGAATCTAATTCAATAGAGCTCGAGTTTAACTTCGGGACGGGACTTGAAAACTATCGATAGATGTTTCAAGGCATTGCTCAACTACGTTTTGAATATACATCTAAGTACTCTCCCTCCAAACAGTGGCAGGGTAAGTGCATAATGGAAATTATGCATTTACAGCAACGGTTGCAATTTTTAACTACGCCCAACTGTTGCATAGCTACAATGCCAAGCTCTTCGGAAAACGTGACAATCAAAATACACCAAACTTCAATGGAAGTGGAAAAATAACAAAAACTAATAGGTTTTTAATGGCTCGGAAAACCCAGAGCGGCCACTATGATGAATAGGTACACTCCAAGATTTCTGCTCCCATGAATAAACACGGGGGGTGTGAATCGTGAGTAAACAGCAATAAAAAAACATTTTAACGAAAAGCAACATCAAACTAAGACTATGTAGCAGACAATTTAGCTGTCTATCACGGAAACGTGAAACGGGAGGTAGATATAATGGTGTCACTTTCAGGGGCTATTTAAGAAAACAATGAACGTTAAAGCAAATAGCTGACTAATCGACAGCAATGGCCTAAATGTCCTTCTTGCCTCCCATAGCCAAGTGGCGACGCTCGCTTATAAAAAATTTACATTATTAACACTTCAATTTTCTTTCAGCTAATGTCTTCGAAAATGGAAAGCTGAACTGGAACATTAGCTGGATAAAATGTCAATAACGACGAAACGGTGAAGATACGCAAATGAACCGTTTCAACGGTAGGCGCTGATGTAGACATTTCACATTTCATGGCTTGAAGAGCTCAACTGAGAGGCTAATGTTGGAGCTTTTCTATGTTGGATGCCTAAAAGGACTGTAGAATTATTTCACGCAGATACATTTATTCGGTTTTATGTTTATTTTTGAATCTTCGTAGTGATCAAAATAAACCAGGAGAACATTCAAGGAAACAAGGAAGACCGGCGAAACTTTGTTCGTGGAAATACATAAAAGCTAAGAAATCTACTTAGTAGGCAGTGGACCGTCACTAATGTTTGAATAAACA
Organism: Stratiomys singularior; assembly: GCA_954870665.1. Classification (NCBI taxonomy): domain Eukaryota; kingdom Metazoa; phylum Arthropoda; class Insecta; order Diptera; family Stratiomyidae; genus Stratiomys; species Stratiomys singularior. The sequence goes on along the minus strand of OX940879.1, from coordinate 9,608,352 downwards.
GAATACAAGGTAGTCTGACTGCAATTACCACCACTCTTCAACATCTGGCTACCGCCAAGCGAATTAAAGCTTGTATTTCGATAAGGAACTCAACACTTACCAGTGAATATAACTGTGATCTTGCATGAAGCAGGACCTCTGAGATGAATATCACCCGATAAAGTACACCCAAGCTGCGTAAAATTTGAGACAACCGCTATTATAGATGGTTCACCATACAAAAAGGTTTGAATTTCCAACTGCCACAATCGTAGAGTCATAAGATTAATTATTCAATGTATATCATACCTTTATTGCCACATATATACACATAAATCAAAACGTCACAATCAAACTTCCGCTGCGTCCAGTACTATTTGGCATGTGATTATAGAAAAGTTGACGATTCAACAATGCAGAAACGTTATTCAAAACGAAGACATGGTCCTGCTGATATCAACAAGTGGTAATGCCAACTAACCCTGAAGGCCTTACGATTATACTCTTGATGTTTTCCTACGGCGTTTTTGAAATCCTAGAACGACGAGCAGAAAAGCAAAAATAGTCTGAAGTCTAAGAAAAATTAGTAAGGGCACTTTTGAAAATTAACCACGCGATAACTAGAACGAAGCAGTAGAGAAATGAGTATAAAGTGTATATTCATCATTTATTACTTGAAAACAATTTCGATTTTGCAGAAACCATGATTTGATGAAAAACTTGGTTGTATTTTCAATGAATATCAGAATACGTAGGGTAGCAAACATTATGAAAAGACCTCCGCAAAATTTCAGAACATTTGGCCAATTATTTTGTGAGATATCGTGGTTGACTTATGATTAGTTTGAAAAAATTCAGTTTTGAAAAACAGCGTTTTAGAACTTTCAGAACAAAAAAGTCGACATTATATGGGTGTTTTTTTTTTCAAAGAGGATCACCAAGAGCCAATTCATGAGAGCCAATTTAACATGAGAGATGTTTCCAGTTCTTTTGACTCAAAGTTGATAACGAGAAAACGGTTTGAGAAAATGCCTTATGATTAAATCCCTGAAAGTAAAATGCTTTATGACACCTACTTTTATGTTTTTCAAACGATTTCTTGAACACCTCTCCTTTTCTGTCGAGTTCAATATTTCCAACGAAATCTTTATGACTTTTTGAGTACTCATTCTCGTAAACAGGCCAACACTCGATATATTTTCCTTTAAACAGGAAAATAAGTGGCACGTCTCGCCTTTCCATGGTACGTCTAGCCATGACAAGGTCAACATTTTCCATGGCTAGACCTGCTTCGCACAAACTCCTTTGGACAATCAAATCGACTACTTTGCCACTCGCATTAGCTTTAAATTTTATTACCCCAAACAATGATTGAAGCGCCATCCTTTTCAAGATCCATCTCGTTAAATGTCGTTATCATCTACTGGCTTGTTTTTTGGGTTTTTTTGTTTTATAACTTTCTATTGAACTTAAAATTTGTTTGAAAAACTATTGTTCATTCAAAAACAGACTGTGTCAAATAACCTTCTTTTTATAAATCATAAGAAATATTTTCTGATCAAGGAGCGATACATTAAAAAAATTGAAGTAAGTTTATCACATAAGTTACATACGTTTTAAGTTACTTTAGACCACTTAGGAATTTTTTGTAGATACATTTAAATTTTGTTGACTCTTAGTGATTTTTCGGATGGCTGTAAAGTTGAAATTATAAAGGAGCGGAAATCATATAAAATTTTGAGGAAAAAAAACAGCGCTATGCAAGAAAAAACCTTTCAATTATTATTAAACATGGAGGGATCAGTAATAGCTTAGAGATGATTGGCTGCCTCAGGAGTTGATAATCTGGTATTTATTGAAGATACGATGAAACACAGAACTACTTTAAAATTTGCAGAGAAGTCGACATCATTACGTGGAAATTCATCATTCCTGATTATTTCAAAAGAGAAATAAAGGCGTGATTACTGTTTTGAACTCTCCGGCAAGTACAATATCCTCCATTCCAAAATTTATGACGTCGTCTAGACAGGAAAACTTGCAAATCTAACATTACTTGCAAAAATGATCTTAGCTAAGCATTGCCTCTAGAATGGTTGAAAATCCCATCACGATTCACTAAAAAGCTGGTTAAATGTCAAGGCGATTGAGTGCTGTGATTAAAGCGAAAGGAGATCCAACAAAATGTTGAAGGAAGATATTATCAATTTGCTAACTATTATACTATATTGACGCATGAGTTTATAACTAATTTTGCTTTCATGACTTTCAGTTTTTTGACAATAATATGATAATTTTAATAATATTTAATAATATTTTTTAATTTTCTTTTAATAATATTATCCAGATATAAAAAATAAATATGACAGGGTCAGACGCTTTTCAATGAGTAGCCCTAGAAACACTGGTGTTAACTTTATTTTGACGCTCACTATACGTCTCGATATGTCTGGATCTGGTTACTTTATGTCAAAAAAAGCTGAAAATAAGAATGGCGTCCTCAACACAAGAAATATAATTGTGTCGAAATACCTGAAAGGTATTATTGACGTCTTCTAGTTCTTCCTACGTTCAGAGTTGACGACATCTTTGTTTAAATTCTGGTTCCATATTCACACAATGACATATATTTCTACATTTTCTCGAATTTCACGAACGAAAAAACCCCAAAAACAAATAAATAAAAGGATCGCGCCAGAAATATACACCGACAAAGATAAAACAGAAGGTACTTGAAAATCGATGGTCCTGTATCTCTGTGTACAATGAATAAAGATATTGCGTTTTTATTAGGTTTTCTATACTGAGAGTTCAAATTTGAATTTCATATTGATGTGCTCCTCTTATTTTACTTTATATGCGTGTTTAACTTTTCCAGGATATTCGATGATTGTATTAGATCCAATTAACTGTTGAGGCAGGCACAATCGAACAAAGGTTGAAAGTTTAATAGTAGTCAGTGTTTGTGCTGTTGCAATAAATTAGATAATAGAAACCTGGAAAAGACAATCAAAGCGCAGCGTGATCCTGTTAAAAAAAACACATAAGTATAACAGTTCGGATCCGCCCGAACTGTTGCTATCCATTATATCCATTTTTCAATTTTAAGAAAGCATTTGATTCAAGTGCTACTGAGTCCCGACATATTGGGTGCTTAAATTTGTGGTTAACATTTTTTTTGGAACTTGTCGTTAAACCTTTTTCTCCTATCTTTCTTATGTTACTCATGGAAAACGTCCATTGCGGTGTTCCTGCCGAATGTCTACTTCTCAACGTATAAGTAAAAGAAATGAGTTGTACAACTATTGACATGAGATTTTTCTCGTACTTAGTTTGAAGACCCATGAAATTATCCATTGAAGAGTATAGTGTGAGCACCTGGTTGGCTAATTACATTCCAACGTAAGAAACCCCGAAACTACTCAAAAAAACCTATGACTGCGCACAACAGACCATTTGTACTTATATCCTTCCAAGCAAGAAAAACGGACAACGCAAGTGTAAAGAATCGACGGACTCTACACAAGATAGCTTTGCATTTTCCTTTATTTGGCCATAACCCAATTCAGTGAATAGGAAGAGTATTTCCACTTATATATGAAATCAACGCGGGGCATAGTTAAAATATGACGATGTAAAATGAAAACTAATAACAAATACTACTGAATTTAAACGTATATGAAGAATACATAGGTTTTATTCTTCTCCAGTGAAACGTATTGAAAAACATACAAAAAAACATTTCCCTGAAGCGTACATCACATTAACCATGAAGAGCAAACATTTCATTCAACACTTGAAAATTTCTGCCAAAGCCAACAACGAAGCGAAAATAAGCTCATTTGAATATCACAATTGAACGTATCGAACAAAAGAAGTTTTTATCAGCCATTTCGTGCAATGGCATCGCCATCGTTACAATTTTTGCAAATGTCATTTACGGTCCATGATATTTTCATAACCTGCATCAGGTATGACAAGGAAAATTTACGAAATATCATTAGCATATAGTGTTTAACATTGACATTTTCTTATAAATAGAAAAATCATTAAATATAATTAGAGAAGTAAAAATGATTGTCATATTTTGACACTCAGAGCATTTTGGTGATTCTTTTGACACTTTTGACAAACATTCTCCGAGCATTTAACATCATTTTTCTCACAGTCTCCTAATAAATTTTCTCATAATAGTTCCAATAAATTTTTTTACAACTACAATTAGAGAAGTCTTTTATTCTTAAAACCTGCAAGTGATGGGTTTCTAGGTCACTAATAATTCGTCTTTCATCAACAAGTAATTCATTTTAGAGCTTATAGTCATGATGATTAGCTTCCGTGATCTCAGACAATTAAAAAACAACCCAGTTCCTTGAACGGTTATTGTTAATTCGCGAAAAAAAATACTGGGAGAGTCCTCGTGAGTATTGAAATACAGGAAGTCCCATTAAGCTTTATGCGAACCGTTTGTCGTTAATAACGATTAGAAATAGCGCGCATAAAAACAAAAGAAAGTATCATTTAAATATATTGGCTAATGCTTGCGTCCCTTATGAAACTCAGTAAAGTATAAGCCAACACAGCGTACATCACAAATGTATGTTAACTCAATACAGTAACACCGATTCCTTCATCATTCATATCTAACATATCATCCCGTGTATCAATGAGGTATCCTTTTAAATTTCACTCATTAAAAAGCTTCGTTATACTCAGTTGTACCTTAAAGGTAAACTTAAACAATTGAAATGCTTGTCGACAGGATTTTCAAATGGATTCAGATAAGCAGCTTGGTTTGAATACAAACAAACGAACAACAGAAAATTATTCCACAATTGAAAAAGCTTTTTATGCACTTTTGTGTACCATGTGCATGCACGTATTTTCACGCTTTTCACCAACATTTACGATTCATAGCACAATCAATGGAAATCCTAAATTACTTCCACGTAATGCTCACAGGAATACGGATGGATAGAACAACTCTTTGATAAGTTGCACCGGATCCAATTTGGAAACAAAAAGTTTAACAACAGAACGGATTGGGTTTTCTTGATACTCTTCAGGCTAATGTATGTAGGTTTTTTATTACATTTTCCTTTATTTCTCTTTTGATAACTCAAATGAGAGAAAACAAATATTCATACCAGGCATGTGATGCCCTATACTAACACTTTCAGTTTCGATACTTACAATAAATTTTTTTTCATGAATATTTTGGGTTATTTCACTTCCAAGAATCTATTCCTAATAATAGGTTGGGAAAGAAGAACTTCTTTATTTCTTCAGTAGATGGCTAATATCTCTTGAAGAATCGATCAAACAATTTCAGAGTTGTTTATGCTAGTTGTCATGGTGACATATCGCAACTAAATGGAATCTTCTCCTGTTTTTTGATTGGTACATTGTGATTTCTGAGTTACAGAGTGTTACAAAAAGTCGACAAAGAGAAATTTCGGTACATTTCACCGGTTTTCCTTGATAAAAGCAAAAATGCAAGCCATGCGGAGCCATACTGGATTCTACAAGAAGACTGATGTTTGTGAGCTACACTAATCAACACCAAAAACATGATGAATCGAACTTTCCTCTGCGAAGTCTTTACCAGACAGAATGAAATCGACCCACTTCTTGGATTGTGACCACGGATGAAAAATGGGTCAAAAACGACCAAAATTATTTGGAAACCATCATGGTAAAAGCGTCGCAAAGTAGCTCAAGCAATGGCGTCACCAGGACAGAAGGTTAGGCCAGGAAGGTTCTGCTGTGCCCTTTGCAGGACTGGAAAAAAATCATTAATTTCGAGGTGGTCCCATATGGCGAAATAAGTCCGAAACAAATTAAAAAGAGTCTTATATCACGTAAAAAACGATGGATTTCATTTTCCCAACCTTACATACATAATAGTAATATATACATACGCGCCCTTGTTTTTAAAAATAACAATTACAAACTTGAAACAACGGGCTCTACACGGAGTTTCAAGTTAGATTGGTCATAGTTTTGAAATTCTTTTGAAGGCCTCAATTTCAATGTTGAATCAGAGCAATACGTAATTGGGGTCATGGTTTACAATGTATTACAACTATCTTGATCCTTTCTTCTAAGCACACTGACTTTATTCTCCTCAAACTTCTAAGGACTTCGATTACAAAGTTGAAGTGAAGCATAATGGAAGAAGTTCGTAAGAAACGGCCCGAGTTGAAGAAGAACAACTCATGGATTTTGCACCAGGACAACGCACCTGCCCATAACGCGCTATCTGTGAAGCAGTATTTGGCCGGTAAGCTCACTTCAGTGCTCGAACACGCGCCGTACTCACCAGATTTGGCATCGCGCGACTTTTTTTGTTTCCGAAGATAAAATCTGCTTTGAAAGGGACCCGATTTGAGTCGATGGAAGCGGTAAAGCAAAAACCGGCAGAGCTCCTAAATACCCTCACCAAAGAAGACTCCAGCACTGCTTCGGTCAATGGACAAAATGTATGTAAAGGTGTGTGGCAAGGAAAGGGAAGTATATTGAAGGGGAGCATTCGGATGTTGAATAATTTTTAAAACAAAACCCTTTTTCGTAACCAGTCTCGATATTTAATAGCCAGACCTCATATGCTCGATCTTCAGTAGCTTACTATTAGGAAAACATGTATGAACATCCACCAGCATTTCTCCAAAATAGGGTGTTTAGAGTGTCGTTCGAAATGATATCTTGGCACAAACTCGAAAAACTGATGGGAAATTCAAGCCCATGCACAAAAATAACCGCCCACTCACAAGCAGCTCCACTTAAGCAACCCTTTCCAAAATTTTCAATTCCAGCATTCGTCCTGTAAGTCCAAACGTCCAAACCGCTCGAATGAGCTACAGTCATCAGTAGAAATAAAATTCAGTCTATTTTTCTAGGGTTTTTTGCGTCCAGAGATCATTTAAATGTAGTGCCCCTTAAATGTCCTTTATAAATCTACAGAAACAAGACTTATCAGCTAATCAACAAGGATCAAACGACGTGAGGAAAAAGGAATAGTTAGTCTATAATCGATTTAAGTTGAGCTTCTACTTACATCACAATAAGTAAATAATAGGAAAAACGATTTAAGTTTACGTTCATCTGTCAGATCCCAACATATTATACATATATAATGTGGACATGGCGTGTTCTGCATGGCATACTAAGATTACTTCGGTGTGCCCGAAACGCTGTAATATAATTTTACTCTTTATATCCGTAGTTAAAATAATTGGTGGGAAACGGAGAGAAATATTTCCTCTAATTGTGGAACTTCCATCATTGTACGATGGTTTGAGAATAAATAGCATGCAAAGGACTTAAATCCCTGTTAATTTTATCACTAAGCCATGTCATAAGTGTTAGATGAAAAGGAGTCGTATTATATATGTAATATCGAGGACGTAAACTCATGTCGATGTAGACTTAGTTTTTAGGATTTTAAAACGACTGGCTTTTCCCATTTTCACAGATGTAAAAAAAACCCGAATCCAAAACAGATGTCGAAGGAGAGAGTAGTAAAAAAAAACCCCAAGCCCCGAAAAACCCCAAACCTGACAGGTAAAGGGAAAAATGTTGAAGAGTAGGGGAAAAGAAAGTTTTCCTCCTTCGCCATCGACAAGGGAAGAGTCAGTCGAAGACGCCACCTTGACGACATCAACACGTATATTGTAACTTTGTACTTTCTTTTAATAAACTTTTCATTTTTCTTAAACAACACATTGGTTGTTTGTTGAGCACTACTCTTTATCTTTACATAGATAGCATTATCTTTAATTAAAATTGTTACTTTACCTTTTCTTGTCTGCATATTCAGATAACTCTCCGTCACAACCACTTTTGTTTCAGGAAGCTGAAATCGGATGAAATGCATTCATGTATTCCGTATGTATATAGTTCAATGTTATATACTTACGGCCAGGACATATGCACTATCACTAGCTGATAGTCCACTGGGAGCGAGTTCGTATCCATCTAAAATATGATCCAATATGTAATGAAAACGAATTTTTCAAATTTCATTTACTGGCTACCTTGCGACCTGATAATGATGTTTGGAAGGCATGAATTCACACATCGACTGCATGACGATGTGAACTCGTTGGGACGTAGAGGATGACATACCACGGTTCCCATGGACGATTAAATTGTTTAATGATACGAACACAATTTAAGGCATTCAAATTATATAATTCTATTCACATTGTGCAAATGAAGATTTCTTTAACACAAAACAAAAGAAACTTTCTACAAAATTGAAGTAAATTAATTTAAAAAAACAAAAACTGGTAATTAAAACTGTTGGAGTTTGGTTATCGCCTTGCGTAGTATCCTGAAAATATAGAAAAATATATACTCACAAGATTGAACTTCAAAATATATACATCAAATACTGTTGCCAATCGGCTTTTGAGTTTTTCAATAAAATATTTAGGACGTCCTACAATTTAGTAGTAGAAAATATGAAAAGTTCTAGCTTAACAGGGTAGTCATATGCAAAGAGAAAGCTATTTAAATCAAGATGTTCTTGTAATCATACTAACGTAACCACAAGGCCTAACTATGTACTCCCAAACTAAAACGATTTATAAAATATTTAAATTTTTTGATGAATGTCAAACACAATTGACAGCCCACTTGAATTGATTGGATATGCTAATGTTCAACGTTTTTCATTCAATTTAAGCGATGTGAGATTCCTTGATCCTCGAAAGTGTGTTGATGTAAAGCCTAAATTAGTACTTTCTATTTATCGTTTTCTTTATATCTTAACGCATTAAAGTAGGAGCACTTAACAATCACTTAGCACCCAACAAACGAAAATGTCTACTATTTAATGTTCAGATATTAAAATAATGTTGATTCATCATCAGCGTAAATGAATTATCTCTGGGAAAAACAATTAAATCTTTTATTAATAATGAAGACGCAACCATGAACCGTCACAAGTCAATAGAACGATAATCTGAAATTCAGCGCTTTAAATATAACAAGCATTTTATTTTCCTTTAACGGGAGAAAAATTATATCCATGGAAATTCCACTTGGTAAACTTCCCAATAGCCTAAGGGATGAAGTTTCATAATAAAAAATATTATTTGGTAACGGAAAGAAGAGTACACGCAGATCCTCACCTCCCACCATGTGTACCTTGAAGCATATTCCCCGAACAAATTGGGACGGCAGGCAACTTAATAACGTCAGCTACAAAAATTTCAACCGAAGCACTAGGATTTGAGCGAGCAAGCGTTGAACAAGTCATGTCAACTTTTGGGAGCAACAAATGAGTTGACTCCAGGCGAAAATATATTTTGATATGGCCCATTCTTACCATTGACTGTTGCTATATCGGAAGGAAGCAGCATGACCTAACCAGCGTCTCGGCCGTTCTATTAATAATTCAGTATATCACGAGTGCCATTGCCGTTTAGCAATTCGGAAACACTTGAGTTTCTATACATCGTCTTATAATATTCAACGTACAGTCTATTGACTATCGACGCTCAACTTCAGCCCGAATACTACCTGCAGACACGTATAAGCACTAGGATAATGGAGCGTGCAGATGGGAAAAGTGTTCAAGGACGCAATAAATAATGAAATTCAGTCTCCAATACTTTGTATAGGATGTATTTTCCGGGGACGTTAGCATCATTAGATTTCCAAAATGATCGTTTCACAAATTTATAATTATTAAAGCCGGCCATACTCCCAAAAACAATTTGGCAAGCCACTAACATAAGAAGTTACCACAATTAGTTCAAAGTCACGGGTCATTAGGAAGTCAAGGAAATCACTATAGTTACATATTAAAACCATCATTATCACATTCATGAAAATGGCGAAAAACGGATGGACAACCTAAATGAGTTCTTCCAAAGGTAGCAAATATGGTGCCGGACAGATTTTCTGCATAACTAGGCGGGAACACTTGACACGCTTTATATGTTGTATATGTTGGATTCACTGGTTGTCGATCTTTACAGCACATACAGGAGATGTAAAGGGAATTCATTAATTAATAAATGAATAAACGGACAATTTTTATGATAAAAACCTTAAAAATACCTTGAGAAAAAACGCTCCTTGATTTAATTTCTCCTTCATTCCACGAAACACTCGCTTCATTTGTTCTAAATATTAGGTGTATAAATATGAAATGCGGATTTTACTAACAGATGGCATAACCATTACATATGGTTTGTGTCGGAGATAACTAATATTGGAAGGTTAAATTTCGAGGGTAAACATCTGTCAACAAATTCCAGTATGTCATAGGTTTTGATTGTACAAACAACATAGTTTTTTTTTGCTTCAAAAATGTCGAATTACGTGCCAGAAAAAGATGTTTTGCGGGGAAGTCTAATAACCTTGTTTCATTTGAAGAAAACGGCAGCAAAAACTTATCGATTGTTAATGGAAGCATATAGTGAACATGCCCCAAGCCAAGACACCTGTGAACGATGGTTTATAAGATTTAAAAGTGGCGATTTTGATATCAGCAACAATAATCGTGGAAAACCACCAAAAAAATTCGAAGATACAGATTTGTAAGCATTATTGGATGAAGACATCACACAAACTGAAAAACAGTTGGCACAGCGTTGGAAGTTACTCAGGCAGCCATTGCACAACGTTTCAAAGCCATGGGAAAGATCCAAAAAGCTGGAAAATGGGTGCCATTTCAATTGAAAGAAAGAGACATCGAAAGGCGAAAAACCATTTGTGAAATTCGCCAGACAGAAAAGAAAAGATTTTTTAATCGGATTGTTACTGGCGATGAAGAGTGGATTGATTTCGACAATTCCAAGCGGAAAAATCATGGGTAGGCCCAGGCCAGCCATCAACATCACAACCAGTCCGAAATATTCATTTCGAAAGAAGACTGCTGTGTATTTGGTGGGATAGTAACGGACTTTTGTATTACGAACTGCTGAAACCTGGTGAGACTATTACTGACAAACGTTACCGACAACAACTGATCAAATTGAACCGCGCACTTAAGGAAAAATGACCAAAATTTCACCAAAGACATGATAAAGTTATTTTTCAACATAACAATGCTTGGCCGCATGTTGCAATACCTGTCCAGAACTACTTGGGAAACATTCATTGGGAAGTTCTGCCCCACCCGCCGTTTGCACCAGACTTGGCTCCTTCTGACTACTATTTGTTTCGATCGATGCAGCACGGACTTTCGGAACAGCACTTCCATTCTTACGAAGAAGTTAAAAATTGGCTTCATGAGTGGTTAGCCTCAAAAACTGAGAAGTGGTACTGGGACGAAATCCGTCAATTGACAGAAAGATGGGAAAAAGTCGTAGCTAACGATGGTCAATACTTTGATTATTGAATTCATTCGTTCTGTTATTCAAATAAATGCATATTTCAAACAGAAAAAATCCGCATTTCATATTTATACACCTATTACGTGTTGTTAATGATCAATATTCTAAATACATTCTGGGTTCAGAATGTATCTTATGTAGTTTTTAATAATCATAAGCAATTAACACATTGATAAAATACCAGACTTGGTGCAATTGTTTTCGATAAGCAAAATTGTTGCTAACCTTTTGATTTTTATTTACATAGCATTACCACTCACAAACGCTAGAACCTTGAACCATCCTCAAACTAACCGTATTAGACTCCAATTTTCCAGATGCGTTGGTATCTAGACAAAAAGACAAAACATGTTCCAGATAGGAGATAGAGACGAATATGCGGAGAGGTGCGCATTAACTATCTTAAGTCTTATTTTCATGCACAGTAACTCAATGAAACTTTTCTACTGTTGCACTTATACGTTTAAGTTCAGAAGGCTAACCATCACGATCCCTCTGCTCGACCACATCGTTTCATTTACAAGCTCTCGTTCTTTCAAAGCTCGCATTGTTTGTTAATTGGAGCACTCGTATCTCTTTCTTTCTGATGCATTGTTAGCATTGTTATTTGTTATATAATAGTGCTTACACTCTAGTTCCCAAACAGAAAAGTTGTCTCACAGAGTACTTAGCAAAATCCTCCTAGAAAATTCAAGCAAATGTAACGAGTAAGCCAAAAGGACCATCTTCTCATCGGGTTACGCGGATATCACGTCGAAAACAGTCTAAAAAAAATGCTACACCTCGTTAAGGTTGTTAAATATGAAATTTCTCTTCAACCCGTTTTTGAAACCTACAATAATCATAAGCAAAAATCGAATGGTATTACAACTACAAATATTTATACTAGATGAAACATACATGGAATTCATTGCTTTTTCTGCAATTTTTAAATACAAATGTAATAATAAAGCTTGTTATGTGAAATCATCTTTCAAGCTTGTCCCACATGAGGAACGATTTTCGCAGAAATAGTTCTACCAAACTCTCATTAATTCACTACAGTGATTTTCAGCCGAGTTATTTCTTTGAATGCATCATTTGAATAAAATAATTCATTTAATGGCTTAATAGCAAAAATGTACCTGTAATTTCGAATACACCCAAATAATTTACACAAAAAATCGATCATTTCAATTCTGAGCGAAGCTTCAATGAAGTTTGAGGTATTTGTAATCAAGTACATACAATATTTCCTGATGATGTGACAGCAACCTGGATCCAACCTAATGGAACCTAATAGAAATGTGATATTTTCCCTTACAGTAATTTGCTCGTTACATTTGATAGCACACCTCAGTCCCTGTATGTAATTCACCTTGCTGGCCACAATTAATGGTTGAAATGCATAATCAATTAACAGCTCACTATATCGACTACATCAAACACCTTTGTATTATTGTTACAGACTGGTTCACGTATAATGCATTTCTATGAATTTAGTTCCTTAGCTTTCCCGTCATGTTCAACTGGAAAAAGTGGTTACACGATCCACAGATCCAAATCATACTTTTAACAGCACATTACACGTTCATTGAATAGGTGTGAATCATATGTAATAAAGACATTACACAATAAAAAAGGGGGTTTTCAGTTGTGCTAGTTGTGAATGAATGAAATTTCTGATAAATATATAAAAATTAAGATAAAGGGTATAACTGGAATAACAAACGCACATATTTCAACTTGCATTTAATTCTTAATTTTATGGTTGTTAATTTCTCCAAGCATCAGTACTAGTATGCATTTGCGGTGAGAAAGATGTCATCGAATTTCTGTATCTTAAACCAACCACATTAACAACACGTACCCTAAGCTTGCACACATGGTGATTCTGATGAAGATACTTCATAACATCCAACAAAAAATTTACGTCCCCTTAATTAATTTCTCTTTCTCAACGGCATACATAGTACCAACATGCAAAAAAAAATTTTATTCGATCCAGTTTCAACTCAATCATAGACAACATATTTGTATCTTTGCCCTCGAGACTCCGCTCTCTGTGCTAAAAGAATTAAAAGCCATGCTTAAATCAAAGGATGCGATCTAGAGATGTGATTAAAGGTATTTTGTGAGCACCACATACTGCTTCGCCCGCTGAATATTGGATAAAGAATTCTTAATCATACTTCCCCATTTGAATCTCCTTATTTACTAACTTCCGCCCTAATACCTTATATAATTAAAAATTGTTTAATTCCAAATATATTCGCTGCATGCATTGCTTTGATATAAGTTTGGATAACTATTCTCGACATAACCACACTTTTGCGCATTAGTCAACACAATTGACTTTAATTTAGAAACTCTTTACATAACATTTTACACAGTAATCGCGTGTATCCTTATGTGTAGGATACACTAAATCAAGATATTTTCACCTGTGCAGATTTTTCACCGCAAACATCAGCTTGGTATGTAGTCAAAAATACTTCAAAACACGTGTATCCCTTCAAATTCAAATTCTTCCATCAAGTCCTTTTCACGAAACAAGAATTCCACTTGAATTTTCAAAGATGTATAGAATCGAGCACTGAAGCATTTTCAACAGCCATTTACTGTGGATCTGAATTACCGTGAAATCAATTCGAATTTATTTGTTGTGTGTTTGTGCGTTTAGTCTTTCGGTCAAGAGGAATGACATTCACGAAACCCATAAATTAAATGTTAGATTGTTGGTTACCACATTTGAAGCAAAGGTTTTTCAAGAAATGTCAAGATTATTTGAAAAATTTCAAGTGCATGATTAATTTGAAAGGCCTGAAGACTCTTTGTGGCGAATTTCTCAAATAAAAATTTTTATGCATATAAACCCAGTAATAAAAGAACATTTGTCGAAAACTCAAATGATGATAAAAATTTGAGTTTGAAATTTTAGTCGGTGAGTTAACGCTAAAAAAATCAGATTCTCTATTCTCTCTCCTAATAAATGACACCATGTATTGAAATCAAGTACCATAAGGAGGGCATACGACTCATAAGAAATATTTATTCACCATAAAGTTCCAAAAACAAATACTCAGATACCCCAATAAAATTGATGCAACTTTTCTCAGAAGCATTTGAAGCGCATTATCATCAACCCAAAGTACAAGAAATTCGCTTTGACAAAAGCAAAAACAACCATTTGTTCTTCCTGTAATCTAAGGTATTTAGGAGCGACCTTTACTGATTCAGTAAGACTCAATCCTTACCTAGGCAGCAGCACCAAACAAGCGTGCAGGGCGTTCTCTCGCATTCGGTTTCTACAAAGCAAGTAGAAACTATTTATCCGCCATAATTAAGTCAATTTCCTACAAAACCATCCTTTCGCCCGACGAGAAAATTCGTGCAGGTCGTTCAAAACCAATGATTTTACCAGAATACATGATGTAGTCTGAAAATTGATAATGTAAGAGATTTTGTTACTCTATGCATTTATTTTACTAGCGGACACAACATCTTACGTGAACATTTAGCGTGAAAATTTAAGTTGGATCCCACATAGTTTGACGACCGCTCAAAAACAAACCTGTGTCGAAATCCTCATAAAATTGAATTGCTTTAATAGACATTTATAAGATTGGCCCAGACGACAATTTATGAATTTATAAGCCAAGACATCAGACAACTTTGTGGGTCTTTCAAGATGAGCGAAACCCGAAAAAATTGTACGGGCAAGAAACACTGCGAAGCATATGGCAGCCTGTTTTTAGGACTAACTGGAGAGCAGTTCCAGAAAAACAACGTGAAATGGTCAATTCTGAACGCTACCCAAGTATTTGTTTCCCCAATATCTTTGGAGAAATGAAAAAAAGACGTCAAAGCACTCCGCACCATGATAATGCGACACCTCTGACTCATCTCGTCAAGCAACTGACTTTTTGACCAGTCAAAACGATGGGCTTCCACTGAACAGTCCTGATTTTACACCCAACGAATTCTTCATCACTGTAAACTGCATGGACAGTAATTTTCGATGGCCGAAAAAGCTGTGGAAGCGTCCAAAAACCGTGTTATGGAAGTTTCTCAAACGGAGCTGAAAAATGTTTTGACAATTTAAAACAGTTTACACGCATACAAACGTGTATCGATCCTCATGAAGAAAACTCTGATATTACATATTCGTTTTTAGGCCAGAAATATAAATAGTCACCTACCAATAACCGGTAGGATTCATGTAAACCAGTAAAGTCAACCAAGAAGTAGAGGATATATTTGGTGAGCTGTTTGCACACAAGCGTGATCGTACATAAGTTGATAAGGAAACATGTAAAGCGATACTAAGAAAATCATTTAATTGCCAAGTTTTATTATATATAGTAGATTAAGTATTTCTGTAGGCTTAGAATTAGTATGTTAAGTTTTTATTTAAGCTTATGATAAAAAAGAAAGTCTTGACAGCACATTGATCCTTAAACCAGGTTTCGAAAAATTTCGAAACAACTGAAATACATCTAACATTTTTCGCGCATTCTCCTCCCGGAAATTTCTACCAAAAGCACTAAATCTGATTAAATTATTTACAATAGGAATTAGGCATGGAATCCTAATTCAAACTGATTATAATAAACAACACTCAGTGCCGGTAAACCATTGTATTGGTTTTCCTAGATAAATTTCGCTAATCAATGCTTCCATTTCTTTGACATTGCATTGCTGTCTCAATGAAATTCAATTTCTACATTACAGATATATGATACCTTCGTTCTTCGTCAACTATTCACCTCAAATTCACTACGATTATACTACCGACATGTAAATTGATAGTTTTGTTTGCCTCCTTTTATTGTCATCGCAGACCGACAATACACCATAAAGAGGGAGGCAATTATAACCGGCCGTGGCATAATAACAAAAAATTATGGTAACTATAAATAGTTCAGTGAGACAGTAAGTCAGAGTAGTCTGAATTTTGAAATCTATCTGCAATACGCGCAACAGTTGCACGAGGGTAGACGGAACCAACTACTTTTCTTACCAACCATTCAACTTTAATTAATTATTCGACTTCATCTTCCCTTGAAAGATATCGTTTGCTGCCAAGGAGTTGAAAATATGGCAAGAGTAAGTTTCGCTAAGGCTACAGGAAGTAATAGAACGAATGACGCTATAACTTGGAACTCTTGTTCAAATTTAGCTCTGTCATGTGCACTCATAAATACTCGAACTGGATGGAAGCCCATCGGAAATCTGACTCTAAAACTGACTTTGACGAAGTTGAATAAGTTCAGAGTAAAAGTTTTGTGAAATTGTTTAAGGGCTTGTTTAAGGCTTGTAACATAGCGTGGAAGCATCTAAGCTATTTCCAGATTTAGAAGATTGAGTTCATGTTGAACTCCTTGCAAGTAAATTCTATTCGATATGATTCAAGTCACCTATTTGATTTCATTGTTTTTGCCGACATTTTTCACTGTGAAGGGCGCCAAAGTTGTTATGAAACGTGCATGTACAATATTGCATCACTCAACCACCTTACAGATGTCTAAATTTCCCCGGAATGTTTACTCAGTGGTCGAAGTTATTGGAAATTCTAGCGTGATGGAAAACCCAAGCCATCCAAGCTAAAACGTATCATAAAACAAACAGAAATTGATCGCTCTCTCCAAATTGCCGGATACACATTCCTCTTCGTATTCATCCAAACGCATTTCATTTACAATCTATATTCTATTCGAACTATAAGACCTCCCACCTCTGTGTTCAGGTGTTAAATTTTTTCACCGCTTCATCTAAAACCAAATTACCTAAACATAACAATTCACTATCCCACGTTTCTCAAAATATTGCTTCCATTCGTCAGGATGCGTGCACAAAAATCATCATTCTCACTACACTGCTATCAAGTTTTCACGTAAAAGCATTCTCTGTGCAAACATTACCTCAAATACTAGGATCTTCAGCGAGACGTCTAGCACCTTCACGGCTATCAGCATCCTTCACATCATCTTCGTCATCATCGTCCTCGTCCGCAGCATCATCATCATCATCATTATCATCATCTGTGCCGTCTTCACCGGGCAGCACTTATTCGGGCGAAGCAACACTACATAGTGCTGAAATATCCGAGGATTATGATACTCATCCTCAATACTCATTCTCTTATTCCGTGGAAGATTTGAGTGCCGGATATGACAAACAACAGGAAGAGAAACGTGACGGTGACTCAGTACAAGGAAAGGTAACGTAATCAACCTTCAACTCAACTTTTATTTTTGCACAGAAAAATTGCCCATGACATAACAATTTTCTTCTTTTCTATATGTTCATCGTGCTGGATGGCTGGCTGACTGCCTGCTTGCTTGCCAGCCTTCCAGCCTCCCAGGCTGCATGACTTCCGAGAACAAATTTAGAACGAAGTACACAGAAGCTGTACACAGGAAATATTCAAATATGATATTCGAGAAAATGAATTTAATTTTTGCTCCTACCTCGCGTTGGAATCCAAAACTTTGCTCATTTATTCAAATTAAAGCTCAAAAGGGATCAAATTCAGATGAACATTGCAAATATTATTCAAAGTGACTCCATAAGCAGTGCTAAAATTATTTCTGAAAATCTCTTGAGCATATTTTTAGGTAGTTGATTCACTTTTTTCGACTTCAAACAAGGCAGCTACCTCCGTTCATTTTGCCAAGACAAACCTGATAAACTTTCTAGTTATTCAAATGATTCAATACCATTTGCTTTACTTTAAATATTATAGAGCCACTTGAAATTAACCTTATTGGCTTAAAAATTGCGTTGCCAATTCAAAACAGAATTTTTAGAAATATGTTTTTTTTTTCTTATTACTCGTAAGTAAATTAACTAATTGTGTCAATTTTTTAATATTTACAAATTTTTACCATCTCATGCAGTACTCTTTGCTAGAATCAAGTGGATTATATCGTGAAACTTCAAACAATCAAAAGGAATCAAACGTCACCGTTTCGAAAAAGGAGAACAGTGTTCGTGTCCAACATCGACAGCAAGGAAAAACTGAAGCCACTAAGTACGCGAATTCCAACGACGAATCAAGCTTCCTGCTACCGAAATTTCATCAATCAATACCTGGAGTGCCGCAAAATCACCAGACCTCACCAAGAACCCAAAGAGTTACCCTAACCAGCCGCTACCCGGCATCAGTTTTAGGTCAACCCGTTCAAACAACATATGTCGATCATGAACCAACGTTATTTACCGCACGACCGGGTGAAGCTGTGCTCATCGAGAGCGGAGAGCAGAATTTTCAAGCATTTCGAAACACTGGAAAGACGTATATCAAACGATTCCAACACCCTGCAACTATAATTAAACACCGCCCGGTAACTACGCTCATAACACAATTATCACCCGAATCTGAAACGTTAAGCCTTTTGCGTGACACATACACGTATAATTGAAACAATTCAAGCTATTACCTCACAAAAATTTCAAATTTACCCCCACGGTACCGTGAAACACAAAAAGAGCAACGTACAAACCTTACCACGCTTATCGTTCCATTCGTTCTAGGTATGTATTCCAAGGATAACATGTAATTTTTGCGCACATCCGCATCCGTATTTGATAAGTATTATGTAATTATTGATGGAAATGGTTTTATGCGTATCGCATAGGTACCGATTTTGCATTAGAGTTATGCCACTTATCAGTTATAGTAATAAAGTTTACAAGGATTTAAACTATGCGTATCGAGAAGTATCAGGAACGGATTAATCGCTCCTGTGCGCTGATTAATCGCTACAATGATAGTTGGGATGTGTTAGCTGTTATATGTACTATGAGCAAATTCTTTGCGAGAAAAGTGAGGAATATTTTGCAGGAAGTATCAGACATGGGAATGTTGAATGAATCTTGGCACACATTTTACCTTCGTCGATTTTTCTTGAGAATCATAACATCACCCGAAGTATGCAAATCACAGAGCAGTTCCTATAACAAACATTGAACTAACTACCCTAAATAACATTCGTTTCCATTAACGATCTATCAAAGCCAAGAGATTTAGAGAAGTTAATAATTAAGCTCAAAATAAGGTAATAAAGGTAGTGACTCTCGAACGTCCAATATTTTCGAATTCGACAGACGAATTGAAACAAGTTAGATGAAACCTCCAATATTTTCCTGAAAAATCTACCTAGAAAAGCAATTGTACTTCTGAATTACTTCCTGAAGGAGGAACCTTAGAATTTCGATTCCAAAACCTTATAAGAACCGGCTCTCCAATAATCATAAGCAATAAGCCTTTAAACCAACATTAAGTAAATTATTAGACAATTCAGTTCTTAACCGGCTGAATGGTTTTTTGATCAGGGCAAGACTCTCCTTGACTATCAATTTATTTTAAGACATCGACCCTCAACCGAACAGCAATCCGAAAAACCAAATCGTGTTACATAGCAAATTAAAGTTGCCTTAAAAAGAAGTTGTCTGTGGGAATTATTTCAATAGATATCAAAAACTATTCGATACAGTATCGCATGATACTTCTCTTCCTCAACAAACCATGTTCTCTACGAATTTATTTCGTAGAGAAGAGAATAACTAACATTATCAGATCTTTTTTAAAATACCGTAATTACTATTTCAAAATTCAAGACATCTTATCTCTCTTTCACAGTAAACCAGCTGGACTACTCTAAGACTCATCCTTAAGCCCATTACTATTAAATGTACATAACGCAGATATGCCATTTTCGAATGCGTATAAACTACCCCTTTTTATCGGAAGACACTTACTTTCATGAAAACGCAGCAGAACCGAACGAAGTACTTATCAAATTGGCGACGCTGGTCGAAAAAATATACTAATATTTACATCGGTGAATAGTTAAAATTTAACTAAAGAAAACCATGCCTGTTGCCTAGTCAAGATATAAATTTATTAGGTCAAAAAAATTTTCGGTCAATATTTGGCTTAATCTTGGCAAGAAATTGGAATTCATTTAATTATTCAAGTAATATTTCAGGCTAAGATATGGCAAAAGCTAGGCAATATTCCATGCTTATTTTCGCATGACGATCAGGGAATCACAAGACCAATGAATCCACACTTACGAAAAAAAGTTATAAATCACCTCATAAGTTATCAAAGCAACACCCGGCCTTAGCTCCATCTTGGATCAAAATCACCTACTTTCCGTCCTTGAATTGTTGACATTTATCAAGGTACAGGGCGAAAACAGTGAGAATCACATCCCTTTATCCTCCCCCTTACTATTATTCGTTAACAGACATTCATTACTGAGTAAAGTGAAGTTGGCTTTTTCGGCAACTGGTAACACCGCCAGCTAATGTCTAATTTTCTTCTCGGAAAGTAAAAGTAAAAAACTTTCTTTTGAAAGTAAAGTAAGCAAAGTAAAATGTAAAGTGGGAGTCAAAATTTTTGATGATAGTTTTTTCCGATAAATGTATTCGGTTTGATTTTTCATGTCGAGGGTCAGGATATTTCGCGTCACTTCTTCGTTAAGTGAAAACTGAACTACAGTTATTCAAATAATTTATGTTACACTACATCACTTATTATTTTACCCACTTAAACCCATGGCGCATATTTCCATTACTGTGATTGATCGATGCTAATCAAAAAAATCAGAAAGTGGAACTAAGCACTTTCGCTTCCGGTTGAGCTACTTATTAACAACACAGCACAAACATATAACTATATCTTAAAACTATTTCAACCAGCATAAGTAGAATTTCATTGGCGCTGGTAAATTATGATTTACCAACATGATTTCACTTGACAATAAAACTAAATAATCAACACAAGCATAAATCTACTTATGCCTTTTCTATCTCAGTCTGTCAGCAGCCATTCGGGAGTGATCCCACTGTTTGTGCTTATGGTATGCCTTTTCCCTTTGGTTTGTACACCGGGAATTATCAGATCTAAGCATAAGAACTAGATCCCATTCTAAATCCTTTCTAACAAACTACTTGAAGCGAAAATGCCTTTATATATATAAATTTAAAATATATATAAAATACCTTTTATGTGTGGCACACTGCCCACACATGGTTCTGTTCGCTGGAGAAAACTAACCTGTTGATTTATCCAATATATTTATGATTATGAATACTCAAAATTTTAGCTCTTCGCTTCAATGCAACAAGGACACTCCTAAGAAAGAAAGCGAATGGAAGAGACCGTCGTTAACCCATCGTCCGTCGAGACCGTCGTATTTTTTTATCATTGCCTCTTCATATAACTCTATTCAATCAATAGATGAATGCTTTTGATATTAGGATAAAAAAATTTTTAAATAAGTTCGTTTCTTTTTCGTAATAATTAATCCAGTTTACGTTCACGTATAATTCCCATAATTTCACACAAACAACTTTACGTCCTTGTAGTTGCCACATCAAACGACTTTATTTCAAAAACTTAGTTCTACCTTAAACTAAAACTATTCAACGAAATAAGGTCAGCCCGTCCACATGAATCTAAACAAGCTCTTGAAACGTTAAAACTCTTTTCCAATAGTTCCAGGACAAATTGGTTTTCCATACAGTTTTACTGGATCATTCAGTGTGGATAGTATAGTCATATGTATGTTGTATACAAGCAATCTTTACCAATGTGTATTCATGTTTACCACTTAATGTTAGCGTTTAGTGTGGAAAACGAAGTTGCCGATGGCGACCCAGCAGTCTCAAATTGAGTCGAACTTTGTGCTTCTATTCTCGTGGGTGTAATGTTCTCACAACGGTCTATGAAATTATCGTGGGATAAACAGATATAAATCTATGCACACACGCATTTACAACTATCTTGGCGTTAATATACAGTTTATAAATATAAGGCAAAGTATTTAGGCAAAAGATTGCCTCGAAATAAACTTATATGTACGTACAAGCTACTGCCAGCATGGATATATACTCGAATGTATGTATATGTAGTATGCAAGGCTCCGCCGCAAGTTAATGGTGATGCCTGATAAATTATTCGCTAGATGTTTCTGCACGTCCCAAGTCTGAAATAGTCGTTATGACTTTGAATAAATGACAAGCCAGAGTCCAACCTTAGAAAGCGAAACTTTCATACGATAAAATTCTACTCAAAAAAGACTCATGACTTTCATTAACACTAAAGGACGCACAACTCGTTAGCTAACCGTACAACGACTTATAAGCATTATTATTAGAAAATTACGTGATCTGCATAATAATTTGAGGAATTTAAGGACGAATTCAAGGAAATTTGAAGCTTTAAAACATTTTGTGTATTTTTTCCACAGATATGCAAAAGAAAAAATGCAGGTTTGTATGTATTTAGCTAAATTTTAAACATTGCTTGAATTTAACATTTCGTAAATGTTCACATAATGTCGTTCATACACTTTCATACATGTGAAACGAAAGGCGCATATTATCGCCATTCTAAACTGTTGAAATTTTCTGAACAAAAGCTCATGTAAAATTAAACCATCAAAACTACATAAAACTATCTTCTTGCATATAATATCAATAAAAATTGTAAAATTATTGGGAAGTTTTTAACAAGGTAGTATTTTGTTGTCAAGATTCAGGGTTTGTTAAAAAAATAATAGTTGAATCTTTATTTTAGGGATTAGTTCAGTTTTCTTCTACAACAGCTCACTGAATTCCAATTACATATTAAAGATCATATTAAGTTCGTGGATGTTTAATGCAAGGCAAATGATAGTAGCCAAAACAATATGACAGATTAATTGATTGGTTTGATTCACCTATCGCAAAGTGATCTCCAATTTTTATTCAGAAAACGAAAACATTTCAATAGAAATATGACCAGGATATTTTTCTTCAGCAATTGATTGAAAATGAGGAAGTAAAGAGACTCGGACTGTGTGACAGTGGAGGAACGCTACGAGAATATTCCTTAAACTGCTTTGAAGTATTTTTTATATAATATTTAAAGTATTTACACTTCTCAAAGATGACGAAAAAATTGTTGTCTGTTAGAAAGCATTCGTGTCTATTTTCGGAGTCACGGAAATCCACGTTAGACGTCTTGTCACTCTACTTTAGCAATCGCAAACACCATTCGATGAACGAGGCGAACATGACAATACTAACACCACTAGTCCTCCAACATTAAATGTCCAAATTCACAAAGGAAAACATACTCACAGGAAAACAAAATATTCTGGCAAGGCATTCTTCCAATATTTGGACGCGCGGTTGAATGTTTAAAAAATGCATAACTTATCCAAAACAAAAAATTTTTAGTCATCTTTGCTTTTTCCATGCGAATGATTTCAAAACACCCTTTCTTCGTGGGTTGGACACCCAGAAATAGACACTTCAATTACCTGTGAAGAGTAAGTGGTGAAGATTATAAGCCATGCTTTGGCGGCTTATATGAAAATGCAGCTGAGGCAGGACTAACTGTCTACAAATGAGGGGGGGAAGCTCCACACCTTAACTGCCGCTGTTAAGGATATTTCATTCACGGGATGATTTTGCAGTTTTAATCTTTGCTTTTATGCAGACCTGGCCCTCCGAAATATTCCCAGACAGGAAATATTTTATCTCAGTCAATAATGGGGAAATTCAAATTGAAAACCCATAAATCGGTAGCAGGATAGCACACGGCATTGACAGAGAGGAATGTCAAGAAGTTGCACCTATTTTCAGGTTTGAATTTTTTCTGACAGATTTCGGCGAAATTAAAGTTATAAATCACATTTTTCCAGTAAGAGGTCATTTATATCTGCCAAATGAGAAACATTTCGAAGTTATTAAATGAAAAATATTAAAAATTTTAGCAAATATACGTTCCTCAGGAATATTATATTCAATATCGAATAAATATTGCCAAGTGCTTGAATTTTCAAAATCGTGTCCTTCCTACTATAAAAACGTTTTAATTAAAAACAGATCAGCAACTATGTATCATTCATTCATTGAAAGAACAAAGCTATTATTGTAGCTTTACCAACCGATCAGCAATACCAATAGTTGTTTTCCCATCAGTTCAAAAGGAATATCCGACTTTGAATAAAATAAGGGTAGTATACTCAAGCCAACAGGAGGAGAGGATGGTTTTGAGGATGATGACGAGCATATCTATGTGCTATGTATCATCATTTAATCTTTTCTTTCAACAAAGAGTAATATGTAAGAAAAATTAAAAATGTTCCGTGGGAAAACCACACAATTTATGTTTCATATTACAAATATTCTATATTTTTTCCCCTCAATATTTTATCTTGCCACTAAATACTTTACTTTAAAAAATACAAACTACTTCCAAGAAATAATCCTTTTCCAATGAAGTAGTCTTATCATCATTATACAAAATTTTTACAGCTCGCCGAATCTAAACTTTCCTTATAAAATTTACTTTAAAAAGTCACTACATGTATAAGTTGTTTGCTTTAAACAATTTCGCGGATTAATTCTTCCTCTCCGCAATAAATAACTGATTGAAAAACAAAAACGCCTTAATTAATTTTAATGATATTTAATGCTTCTGTCGTCATTAGTATCATTTCATGTGCACAAAACCAATCGAAATTCCGTCTGAACACCAAACAACAGCAGATCCCTTGTTTAATACTGTAATTACTCAACCCGAATATCCTGGGACTTGCCATTTTTTTTCGCCCTCATTCTTTTTATTACATGTGATGAGTAAGATTACACAGGAAATCTTTTATACGAACAACAGTCCACTCACGACAATGTTATTTAAAATGCAAATTTCTACCAGGACCGGCCTTTCAAACCTATTCAACCTTTAGCCTTTAACGAAAAAAGGTTTTCACCAGGGAAAATATGTTGAAAGCTTTTTATTCTTTATGTTTCATGTTGTTCAGTTGGTGAACTTGAAAAAAAAATTTGCTAAGATGTTTGTATCTCCATTGTCACGTTTCGGCTACTCAAATGAAATTTTGCTTGAAGAGGAATTAAACTGTTATTAAATGTTCAAATTTGATAAAGCATTTTCACGTAGTGTGAATTTCAAGCTTCCGGACCTTTAATTTATTCATGGGTCACAAATCCCAGTATTGAAATTCTTCCATCGAATATTTCAGATATTGAAGCTAATATCCAGATAAAAAGTTTCACATATATTCGGCTCCATAGGCTTAGGCTATGAGTAAACAGTTCGACAAAAGTTTGTTCATAACTTCATCAAACAAAGTAAACACCCAATTTCCGGGAGTAGCTACAGCCCCAAGAACTGCTGCTGGGGTTTGTAACGAATATACTGAAGCTTGGTGGTGTTGATTAGGAAAAGATACGAACTAGAGCATTTCCATCAAAGTGTATTCCCATGTTTCGTAGCTTATTTAATGAATTACCAGTGACAGTAGAAACGATCCATGCCTAACTCTTATTACACTTTTTCGTATGTGAGGCTTGACCGTATCATTGTTCATATCAAAGTAATCGATACAAACACTAGAGTAACCCCTCCAAATAGGCTTACGCATCGTATCACATTGCATTTAATTGGACGTATCTAGCTTTTGAGGATGTCTCCAAGCAAATTGAACGAAATCCTTGCAACTTTTCCCGAATAAAATTGAAGCCTATACCAATCCCTTCGGCAAGCACTTTCGTATAAAAAATACAAAAACGGATATGGCCTTCAATACATTCTCATTTTTAGTAAAAGGGAATTTTATCGAAAAAATCAGTCATACCAATTCAGTACATTAAAGTAAATACGTTCACGTATTTCCGTCACCATTGAGATACCTCATCCACTAGATTCTAATCAATCAATTTGCAAAAACTAAATTTATGTATCATACAATGTTTCTGATGACATGCAGTTAATAGCTTAAATATTGCATCTAGAGCACTTAAAAAAATATTCAGACAATATGAATACACCATTTGCAACCGTAAAGAACATACTTCACATTCGTATACTGTCACTGGCAGCGTTACAACACGTTAACCACATATCTCATTCAATTTCATACAACAGAATGTCCAACAATTTTCGGAACTAATTTCGAATTCAACTCAACTAACCGCAGTACTCTAAGGCAACAAATACGAAATGAATTGTTCAATTTAATTACGCAATTGAAAAGGGACAAAATAAGATATTTATAATGACTGTAATCCACATCAAATGAATTGAAATATTCCATATGATATGAGTAACGAATGTGTCCGTATTTGCATAACAAATCTGGATATACGTAATCATTTTCACTGTGTAATTAAATAATTACCTAAGCGACTCTTAGATTTTAGTCAATATTCATCATATATATGTTCAATTTTAAATCAATTCGAGGTAACTTAACAAAAGGTTAGTAAAAGGCATAATTGTGTCTGATGAATGATAAGCATCAAATGATGTATACACGTATCGTATTCAACTCTCGAAATCCGACATAATATCTTGAACAATAAAGACATTAAAAAAACGCAATAAGGAAATTTATAATTCAAAAAAATGGACGTTTCTACCTCATTGTCGACTCTGTTTTGGTTTTTCGGCACTGTTTAGTATATCCACCAAGGCATTTCCGCTCATAAAGCACTTGCTTACTGATTACACACGATGTATATAAAAACATATACAACAAATTAACAAATTAATTAAGTTAAAATTAACATAAGTTAATTTTATAAAATAAGAATATAAACTATTGGCTGGCCCAAACGGGAATACAAATTTATGCATCAACAAATAAATAATCCTCAAAATCATCTCATTCGTAAAACTATTGATTATATTGCCGTTATATATTCCCGAAAAAAAAACGTTGAGAACCCCTGAGATGAGCGAGCAACCATAGTAATGGAGGAAGAATGACTTTGTCACCTTAACAACCAATAAACAATGGCTCCAACAAAGAGATATGAGATACATAGGCAGGCCCTTTCCGTGTACATGAGCATATGTGAGCTTGATATGAATTGTGTCAATATGCATAAATTTGGAGAAATCCGGACAAAAATTTGGGCTCGAAGGCTTTGGATTTTTTTATCTCTATAGGTTCAAAGCAAGAATAAAGTGAATGAAGATGACAAGCGAATGAGAACGTGTCAATAATTTTTCGCGGAAAAATTATAGGCTCGAAATTATAATTTGGTTTAAGTCCATCGGACCATGCGACGCTTTTTGTGACGATGCGTTCCGACTTCTTCAAGCAGTCGCAGGGTACGTCTTTGAATTGTTAAGGATTAATTAGATGCTAAGTCCGATATAGAGTTGCAAAGAATCGCAACGGAGCGATGAGTTGATTTACTTAAGCTTAATGGGGTTTTTCTCCACGAATCCAAGAAGAGCAAAACATAACATCCTCATTACCCTTGCGTAACTAAATTCATCATTCTTCCTCTTCGAATGAAATTATTCCATCTTCTTTTGTTTATTTTTAACCAATATCACTTCTTGTATTGTATCTCTCAATGTTTGCTTCCCATATATAGTCAATACTTTTTCAGCATTTTCTTCAAACAGCTAGTCCTATTTTTTAGCTTATCATTTTCTGTTTTTACATTTACAAGCTCTCTTTTCCTTGAAATGTTATACAGTTGGCTCTGTTTATATTGACCAGACTTGTCGAGCTCTTCTATCCCATTTTTGCAGGGATATCGGTAGATTCCTCCGCTTTTATTCCAAGAGGGTTTTTTTGTAATAGAATCGCAATGATTCCCGATTCGAACCAAGGCTTTGAAAAGGAACAAGGGTTTTTTGGGCAACTGGTTTGCATCACATAGGACTACCGAAAGTTCTTATGCACAGTAATGAGCACCGATCAACTAATTCAAAATGATCAAGCACAGATCAAAGGACAATTTGTTGTTCCCGAAGACAACGATTTCGGAACGATTTTGGAATCAATAAATCACTAACCTCATTTAAGATTCCTGAATAATTTCACGTCACACTTACACGTCTTACAAATCTCCACCAATTTTACTAATGCAAGATATATTGGAAGCAATAGAGTCCGACGGTCTTGAATCCTAGTAAACTACCTCAAGATTCCAATCGAATGAACCTTGCAATTATAATTCAAGAGTAAGCGAAAACTTTCCGACAAAGTTTATCAACTTCTCAGTTTTCAAATGCTTCATGCCATTGCACAGGTAACGCCAGGAAAGAATTTTCTTTCATTCATTCACAGCCAATCGATTATGCGGGCCAGGAAAATTTTGACGCAAAGGATGCATCATTAATACTGTTGGTAGTCAAGTTATTCATTAAAACCAATTAAAATGATTGACAAGACTCCGTCTTTGATTGATTATATTTTAATCGACCGAATTTTTATCATTGGTTTCGAAAGTTCAGCGAATTTCATTGAAACCAATTTTCTTTTACAAATTTTGTCGAGCAAATGTTTTGAGCTAAAGCCTTTCCATAAATCTTCTCATATGAATTATTAATATGATCTAATATAAACAATTCATCTCGTAAATCTCTCCAGGGATGCGATGGTCAGATACTGGAAAAAAGAGATTTATGGAAATCAAATGAATTTAGTAGAAAGTGATAAAAGATAAGAGACGCTTTCCGTAAGTCCGATAAATAACGTTTAAGGTGAGGGTAGTGGAGTGGCTGAATTGATTTTCTCCTCCTTCAGTTCCGTAAGTCAATCGGTGTAATTCGTAGATATATTTGATAAGGCGTGCATAAAGTTTGTGGTTTCGTTTGGGTAGAAAAGTCCCTTTTTCCATGAAATTATTAAGCTAACTTAAGAAAGGTGGATTTCAGACTGTATAGTCGATTGGAAAATGTAAATGAAATATGGTCGTAAGGTTGGCCAATGAATCAAATTGTGCGAACTGTTGCACAATATCCTGTGAAAGTCCTTAATAAGAATTTACTTTTTGAAGTGCAATTGCTTGGTTTGTTTGTTATTTGTTGTTTGCTCTACTTTAAACATAATTTATAAAAAACATATCAATAGTTGAATCGTCGACTCTAAATGGCAATATTACATGCAATTGAGTGAAGTTCTTTCACTTACGTTCCAATATTCATTATGCATATTATTTCAATTTAGGCATTATTTTGAATTGGACTACTTTGAAAGTCAGGGATGGGTTTGAAGTAAGACTTAATCGTTCATATTTCAATATAATTATCTTTACATTCAATAATTCGGATGCAGCAACCATTTGTTATCTTCCCGGCAACTTGACTGTTCTATCCTTCGAAAAATATCTCAGGTTTTACGTTTAAACACTTTTCTAGATAACCTTTACCTGAAAAATTAAATAAAGTGCTTTGAATTAAGGGAGACTTTATAATAATCGGAATCGAATTATGACTAAATCATCGATCGAAAAAAATTATGAACTTCAATGTTCTTCAATTCGATATGACAAAACTAATTTCATTCATTAGATATAATTATCAAGCAGACAAACATATTAAGTACAAATTGAAACAAAACAGTGTTGAAACATTGTTGCGAATGAAGACTTAATAAAGATTTATGAAGATTAATTAATTTATTATTGTAAATGGGGATAATGTGTAATAAATGAGGAGGATCCAAGTAAATTTGACCGAAAATGTCTGCAAACTCATTTTTTAAATTTTTTGTTCACTCTGCTGATCTGAAAGATTGTTAAAACTGAACACGAAATCGAAACATTCAACTCATTACAATCATAGGAAAACTTTCTCTGCATTTGATCCAATCAAACATCAAAACCGGAACGTAGTTTTTCAGGAAGACAAAGTTTTAGTAAGTTTAACAAGTGACAGTAGACTTTGAAGCATACTTTTCCAGGCATTGAAAGTAGTAGTCCACTTTTTTAGGCATATGAAACGAATGCATGGTATCGTAGTCTCCATGCATGGTCGTGCATTCGTGAAATAAGATTATTGACGCCAGAATAATCTGTCGTCATATAATCTAATGTCTGTATCTATGTCTATCGAATGTCCACAATCCAACGCCACATAATCTCGATAACACTCGAAATACCAAGAAAAAAACAAATAATCTTTATGGGTCTTATATTTATTAGAGTTTTATACTCTAACCTATCTAAGTTATATACTCTAAGAGTTATACTCTAACCTAACCTATAGTTATAAAGGTCTCCATAGATTATATGGAATTCGATTCTAGCGTCAACTTGTAGGATGTTATTCCACAAGCCATTTTTTGAGTAACAATACCAGGATTTGAGTTCGAATCTTCTCTACTACAAAATTTAATTATTCTTGCATACTCGCATTTCTTTGGAAAACAAAAGCACTGAAAAACGGACTAAAAACGCTCAAAATGCGGACATACATTGCTCTCATATGAAGATAAGCCTCCTAAGGTAAACTTTTTCTCTGGTGTCGACACTGGATCATATAGAATTGATGGCATTATGCGTGTTTAATTCACTATATTAAATAAAACATAAAAAATTCTCGGGAATTGCATCCAATTGTGCCAAGTAGTCGTTCATCTTCACAAACAAATCCCTTTTTCACCAGCCAAACATAATCTTATCAGAAAAATATTTGTTTATGCAATTTATTGAACAATATATAGAACAGCTCCTTGGGGAATTCCCAGCGAATCTTTCATGAAGAAATGATTGAACTCCCACAACCAAGGATTCATTTTCGATTCATACCATCCAAACACCACATATTGCTCAAACCAAACAGTCAAATATTTCAAATTTACTTTTGCAAAATAAAATTGGCGTTAAAAAGTTCAAAATAACTCTTGGGGTAAAGAATCATTTTACAACACATGCAAAGCAATACCTATTACAACAAAGTTCAGAGAAAACATGACGAAGAAAAATCATTCAAACTTTCAACAGAGAAGCTTCACCATTGGAAAATTCCTATTGTAAAAAGGGTAACCCAACTGGGTAGCTGCATACGAGTATTGAATACATGAATTTATGTAGGAAAACATCTGTGGTAACAACATAAACCAAACTTCTACTTTAAAAATTCCGGTTACGCGTGTAGGGAAATATCCTTGGATTTCCATTGAAAAAATATGCAGAAACACTAGTACTCCGCTCTTCTGATGATTGTCACCCTCATTGGCATTGCTTTCAAACGCAAACATTTCCTTCTTGAGAAAAGAAACAACAACTATGGGGTAGTTTGTTTACAATAGGGAAAAATGTCTTGTATAATGTTGAATTAAACGTGTATATCGTGTCCACTCGCCATAGATTCTTGGAAAATGCTTTCAATATTAAATTGACAATTACTCGGACATAATTAAACATTTCCACAAATTCGATTTCCCATTTAATTGAAAATAAAAGTAGACATTTTAATTAGAGTTTCGGACGCTCATATTTAAGCACGCTACGAATGGAGAAACGACATACTCACTACGAATAAACACACTAAACAATAAAACTTTATTTACTTACAACACTAAATTACATGTGCGCTATGAACAAGAAAACCCAACGAAACTTTCTATTTTCATATCAGTAATCTGGAAAACTTTGAGTGTTTTATTATTAGATCTTGGGTAAATGATTACTGCGAGATAAGGAAGTCCCCAAGAGAGACGTGAAAACAAAGTGTTTTATGAAGGTGTTCATTTGCGACCGTATAACTATATTGCTGTGCTCACGTTCTCCATCTCAAATCACGTTGAAGGACTATTTGCTTGCATCAGGCGGATACGATATTCAGCTTGTATATAAATTGTTCAACAACACGAACCATTGTGGAAGTTCCACTTTAAAATTTAATGTCCTTTACGTTTACTGGTTGAAGAAAATTTAGGGGTATTGTGAAAACAATTATTCTGAAACTCTTGTAGCTACCAACTACAAAAATAATGTGTAACTTCAGTTGGTTTTGCTGTTAATTTTTTAAACATTTTTTGGAATTGTTACTACTTAGACTTGCTTCGTGCATTTATAATATTCTTCTACTGCATCAGTCTACACAATGTATATTCCATGGGTAATTAATGGAATAACACAGTTATTTCTACTTAATCAAATTTATTTCATATAAATAGATTCAATGAAGAAGACTGTCCGATTATTATTAATAATATTTCAACCCAACTGGGTACATGCCCCGCTACGCCTCAAGCTATTTATTATCGTTCTCATATCATCTTGAGAAATCTTTTTTTTTCGTTGCGCTCAGCCACGACTTGAAGGACGCTCGTATGTTTATTTTGGGACATAATATGATCTTAAATAAAGAGAAATAATACGTATGAAGCATTTGATACATACAGATATTGATTGGAGGTTCGGTATAACTTTTATTTTCCTAAAATAAGTATTAACAATGCTACGTGGATTCTTTCAGATTAAAGATAATTTTGCATCTTTAACAGGTTGATATATTATGAGATGGATACTTATTATGAGAAGTATGAACGCTTTCATCGTAACAAAGTTGAATATTTATCTCTTATGTTCTTCTGCCTTACATAAATATGGTATGTATAATCATATATTTTTTGTAATCACAAATTTGTATAAACTTCATCAATCAAATAATCACCAATATTATCTATGACATGTCTCCAATGTACTTAAAGTTTCTGCATCTTGCTCCTATGCCCTCCCCATTTCCATCGAACAAGTTTGCCTGTCCTAAAAGATCCTTTTCAGGGTTGTGCACTCTTCTCTGTAGGTATCCTTGTCCAGGGATCGGAACAAGTGATAATTCCTTGGGATTTGATGGGGAGAATATTGTGGGGTTGTTAAATGTTCCCAGCAAATCTTCTTTAATTTGCGCTGAGGAAGTGGAGCTGTGAGCATACTCGTATTGTTGTGGTGAAAGATAACTTCGCGAGGATTGACTAATGGAGGACGCTTATCAGGCATTGTTAGTCGAAGCGACTGCATTTGCTGATAGTACAATTTAGCATTCAACGGTTGACTTCATTCTAGAAGCTCCCAATTACTGATTCCCCGAGAATCTCATCATACAAACTATAAGACCTTTCGTGAATACAAGCCTGGTTATGAAGTGAATGCTGATGATTTACCTCTTTTGCAAAATGTTCTGGACCGTTTCCCGTTATTTTACAGGATCTACTTTTAATTTCTTGTAACCATGCTTCGGAGACTATAGTCTATTGTTCACAGATCTAGGAGCTCCAAGTCCACAGATCTAGGACTTGGAATCTTTCCGATGATTCTGTGATGGTCATCCGCTATGCCTTGCCTGTATGACTTTCAACATATCACCATCTGTCTCATTGTCTCATTGTCTCATTGTGATCACTTTACCTCTCCTATACCATTGAATATTCAGAAGTCCATTCACATTAAATGATAATGTTAATACTATGGACAAAAAATGGGAACCTTGCATAACACTCGAACTAGCTAAAATTGTTTAAGTTGCTCTTTAAGGATGATACAATCTTATGAGAGTGTTATTGCTCCTACTGCAATTATTGAACGCATTTGAAGATAGAATCAATGAAGACATTTTCCCTACAGATAAGTTCATTAACACAATGTGTTTTCGACCAACACCCATACTCGGGTAATTTTACAAACGTAGTTGAAAAAATAGGATAATTTTGCAAATTTCAAGCATTACTATACTTCTGGATTAACAAAAATAAAAATTAACATATCTGTGTTAATCGCAGAAAAACTGCTTTGCAGTGTAATTCATTTTGACATGCTTTACCGAATTCATACAGGAAAACTTTCATTATTCCAAAAATTCTTTCTAACCTATGCGAGTCAAGGCTAACTTCAAAACATTTCGAATAATCATTAGACATGCCCAAGTTCTGGAGTAATGCATCGAACTACACTTTTTATTAGTGCATTACCACACCTGATCTTTCTAAATTTATTGTCCGGCACATATTTCCCAATAAACTATCAAAAATATATTAAACTATTTAATTTGTTCACTCTGCCATAAATCCACAAAGCGAATTCCGTACAATCTTTCTTCTATTCAAGAGTCAAAGGTTACATAACAATCTTCGTACGCATCAAGCTGAATAGTTTTGCAAATACTTCATTTCCCACAAACTCCTATTCGATATTACGTCTAGCATGTAATTTGAAATTTCCACTTCTTCCTTCGTAATTTCGTTGTTTCCTTAAACTTTGTAATTCAATATTAATTTAACGGTTCGGTAATTTGATTAAGTTTTCTTGGTCGCCGCATCTTTCAACATAAATATGATCGTTGTATCTTCGTATATTTAGTTATAGGTGAGTGAATTGATATGGAACCCCATTGATTTATTTTCTATGTATATAAATATATACACATATGTATATCGCAACATGCTCCAGGAAGCGATGATTTCAAGGAGTCCATTTGCAATAAGCACATTAATTGACTGAAATTTGTGATTATTATCTTGAATGTTGGCTGTGCAATATCCTGGACAATTATACTTACAAGTAGTTGATTCTCAGCACCACAAATTAAAATATATTTTATGTAATTGTTTATTGTTTTGAATTTCGCAAATTCAGTTTGAAGTTTTCAAGTGGAAAGATAAAATAATTTTTCCAAATACTAAGTTTCAGTACATGCAGTGCAACATAATCTTTAAAGATTTTCCGGGAAATGTTAGCCCTTGTAAGTTCATGTTCAGCAATCAACCTTTGTTTAGATGTTCATTTGTTGTGTTCCCTTTTTTCCCCGTGGAAGCCTACGTTTCATAAAGGACGGTTTCAAACGATATTTTCATCAACTTTTATTTTGTATCGTTTCATTCGTTTTCATCAAAATTTAATGAAATTCGTTGACGCCAGCAATACATACTTTATACTATGTAGTACTATGTTACTTTTTGTACTATGCTACTTATTTTTAAAACCACTGGATTAAGAAAAACCTTACAAGATTTAAACTAATGTCTATAATCCTGATTTTGGAATATGTGAAAATTTCAAAATCAGTCTCGCAATAGAAGAATGACTTACTATGCAATCCATCACATAATTGTATTCAACCTGAGACCAACATTGAAAATTGGATTAAACACCATTAAAGTATAGAAAAAGGACACCATTAAAGTATTGGAACTCTAAAATCTAGCAGCGGACGCTTGTGTGTATTTGATCTAAGTGCAACTGGTCTTGCACTTGGTCTTGCTAAAAGAGGTTAAAGCTGAAGAAATGAAAAGGAATGAATGTGTCAGAAAACTGGAATAAAGAACATCCTAATGAACTTTATTTAAACAAAAAGCGTTCAGCAAGATGCGTACGTCATTCGATGTCAAACAATCAAAAAGGACAAGTTATTCATTCAGAAAATTATTGGCCATGGTATTGCTTTATCCAAAAAATGAATTACCACTTTTGAATTGTCGAAACCATGCCTCACATGTCCAAATCGATGGAGCGTGTCCACATATGTTGTTACCAGGAACCGGATTTCAACAGCTTTCTTCTTTTGTTTAAACAGGATAAGCAATGCGTGCCACAAATGCTCTTTTTCAGGCACAACATTCGACATAATTGATCAACACGATAAAAAAAAGTTTCCGCTTCTTTTGGTAGACTCAACTTGTGTGTGTTGGAAGCCAAATGTCAAACAATCGAAATGGCGCATGTGTCAAATTAATACGCTACATACTGTTTGCTGGCGCCATCTCTTAGTAAAACTGGAAAAAACTTATGCATATACATGGTAGAATTGATTACAGAAGCGATTTAATTGATAATTTTCCATTCTCTCTTACAACGTCTAAGTGAATTATACTGTTTTCTAAGTTTACTTCTCGATAAACTCGAAAGCGAAGTCACATTCGAAAGAGAAGCCATATTAGATAGAAATGTGCAAGAATTCATGTTGGTTTTAAACATGCGTCGCTTCTGATTGTCATCAGGTGCCAACTTCTTGATCGAGAGCTTGGATTCATCGATCAACTCATGGTGGATCATTCATGGTTGTGCCACCCATGCGTCCCGACTAAAACTGGTCCGATACGAATATATGAAACTAATTTCAATCAGTCTGTATGAATTCGGTACAGCATTTTGTTAACAAAAAAACCGCCTTTCAGCGTTCAACAAAGACATAAAATTTTTGATGAACTTGGAAGCTTTGATACTGCTGATATTTGTTAAATTATATTATTTTTCCGACTTAATTTTTTGAATTCGCCGAGTATTGGTGTTGCTCGGAAATTGATTGCGCCAGTGAATTGAATTGAAGTCTTCATTGGTTCCATCTTTAAGACCATTTCCGATTTAAACGTTCTTTATTTTTTTCAGTCATATTACATAAATTATCATTTAGGATTAACCTCTACAGGTTCAATGATATTAAACGTTCAGATAAAATTCCAGCATGAATTTTTTGGCGGCAGGAAATGAGATTACAACGTGGGATGTAAAAACGCACGCTTGAATTTGAAGGGATCACGAATTCTATGCTCGATTTTGTTGTGTTGCGCCAGAAATGGTCCTCGAGAGTAATTATGGTGATTGCAAGTTACTCTATATAGTAAATTGAAGCCGAGTTTCTCAAATTGGTTTCATTAAATCGTTTATGTAATTTTTTTTTATTTATCAGCTTGAACTTTGCTTTTTTGCGTAAGGGTTGGTTTCCTTCATTATTTCATGCAACATTTTTCCAATAAAACGAATTTCCAAAGTTGAATCGGCTATTGAATCACTGCAGAAACTACTTTTAGAGTTACAATATTGTATTTAAACGAACCTGAATAAAATTATAAAATGATTTTGTTATATTTGCCATTTCAACCGTCATCTCTCAAACATGAAATACAAAAGGATTCTGATGAAAACACACATTTTCATTTGATTCTGACCTACAAGTCCTGTTCACCACATGTTTATCTTGTTCATCACATGACCAGTTAAAACATTAATTTCATCGGATAATGAGTCAAAAATAAAACTGTCTTCATCGCAATTGAAACACGATATTTCTTTCATGAATAAAATATTTTTAAAAATCTTTATGGGATAGCAAGAAAAAAAATAAATATTATATAATAATATATAAAATATATAAAAAATATATATTAAATATATTTTTAATAAATCGCTAGACAAAAAGGTAAAAATCGTTTCGGTAAATTATGTTTTGAACTATTTTGTTGTATTCTGCCGAATATAGATGCGGCTCATTTGTATCAAGACGTAACGATTACCAAACGTTAATACTACGAACAAAGTCCTAACGGCCTTTGACGCCAATTTTTCAGTTGCATTTGGCAATAAGATTTTGTTGGAGTTAAAAATAGAGTGGGTGTGGAGATTTTTGTATTAACATTGCCTTGAATTATGTTTTCATACACAACGAGCCACATACCCAATTATTATTCTCACACTTCATTCAGGTTCAGAAAAAACTCTACATACATTTACGTCATTTGATTTCTAAGCTCTCTATGTTGTAAAGCTCACTTTATATGCTACATTAGATATTTGTATTTCTATCTATATGATACCACGTACTTTTATATTTTTGATTCGCATGGTATGTTTTGCATATAGTACTCATAACATAAAATAACAAACTATGTTTTGCTCATGTCGCTACAGCGGTGGGAATGGACCTGAATGGGATTTAAATCACTTTTTGAAAAGATATCGAATTCAATCACTTGAAAAGTGTACCCCATTCTCTTTAAGAAACACAATTGGCCTCTGTGTCTTTAGAAAAATCATGATAACTCTGATGTTAAAATTAAAGAAAAGGCAATTTTTATGAGTGAGTCAAGCTAGCAACCTTTATTGCGTAAATTCCTTTTTGCAAAAGGAATTTTGGCAAATGGCTCAGTTAATTTCATGCTATTTTATATCAAGTTCCCAAATCTGAAATTTCGATAAACTTCAACTGTTCCATAGTCTGCCGACGAAAAATCATTGACACAGTAGAACTTGAAGCATTTCAAAAAGTTCCTATTGGTACTGGGACGTTTTTACCCGGCTGTCAGTTATTTTATCATTCTTCTTCGTTCTTTTATATACATGTATTAACACATATGCATACTTTTAACTATTTATGTCAGAAGTTATGCTTTGCTGCTCAGTAACAATGGGCGTACCTGTTATTATCAGCATGATGATTACGTGTTGAAAGTTTTTTTAAGGGTGCAAGCCATTATCAGCTTCTAATAATTCATAACCACTTTACTTATTCAGCTTCGAGCTCAGCGTCAGCATTACGGAGAGATTCGTTTCCTTAGTCAAGCCTCCTTGAAATCAGCACAAAAACTTTACTTTTCGAAGTAGAACACGTGCTTCTAATTATATCGTTGTTAATCATTGTACAATACATTTTCTCGAAATTTTCAGGCAAACCCACGCTTTATGAATTTCCCGTGGATTTTGTTTATCTCTAGCAATAATTTTCGTTAATCAGATGGAGGCATAAATTTTCGAAAATTTCAATTGAGTAATTGTCATTCGTACAAACGTATCAATTCCACTGATTGTTGCCAAACTGAAAATAAATTGGTTTACGAAAGGACCAGAATTGGTTCATTTTCAAGTTAACATTTCGCTTTTAAAGCACAACGTAACCTACTCGTGAAATACAATTATTGGCTACACAAGCAATTCAAACGTTGATTATTGAACGTCTTTCAAAAGGATATGACATGACAAGACACGGAAATGATTTTCGAGCACCATATCAACTTGACGACATGTACATAGCTTCGAATTTCCAAAATCATTTCCCAGCGTTCGTTCAGTCAGTCACAGTCAGTGTAGTGGTAATACCCAGAATTTAAATTATTGCAGAACACAGTGAAATGCGGGAGAAATAAAGCAAGTTTCCCGATGGGCTATATTAATTTTATTTTCTGCTTACTTGTTGACTATATTTATGGTCATAGTTACTGAGTCTATACTTTAACAATAGATGAAATAATTTGTTTGTGTGTGTAAAGAATGAGAATAATAAACACTAAGAATTATTTCAATTTTTGCCAAAATTATTCGAGGACAGCTTAACTCAGACAAATATCGAATGTTATATTCCATTGTTTGACTTGATAAAAGATTTGGTTATGATCACCAATATTGAAATTTTGTAAAATTAACAAAATTAATTTAATCGTTAACTTTATATTATCAAATGTGGGGGATAAAGGTTAACGCTAAAAAAGCGAACTGATTGTTTTGAAGGACCCACATAAAAAATCTGGACGTCGAACGAGGAGTATCTGTGAGATCAGAATGAAGGCCGAAATACAATAGTGCGACACTGCGATGCAAGAGCGCGGCGAGAGTCTCGCAGCAAATGTCAACCCGTTTTCGAAACATGCATTTGTATACGACATCGTACAATGATTGCGATGATTTAATGCAAGGCGAGAAATATTCGGAAAATCGAAAAGTCCTCGCAACGAGATACGTTGACGTTTGTCAGATGCTATATGGCGCTTAAATGAAATTTGAAATTCAAACACATTAATTACATTTTAAGTACTAGGGTTATTCTGAATGAATTTTGAATGAAAATTTCGTACATCCTTGTTGAGACTATGATTTGCCAAACAAAGGAAAATTCCAAATTCAAAACTTTTCAACAATCAAAACTAATTGCAAGCAAATTTCATTTAAAACGTCACCAATTTTACATTTATCATATGAACATTATTCTTCCTCGCATCGCGTGCATTGTAAATTGAATGCGTTGCGCCGCTAGGTAAGAGAATCGCATCTCGCTCACGCATCGCCGTCACGCAGTATTGTATCTGCGCCTTAAAGCTGAACGGGCAGGTGATGCACTGCTCGAAGCAAACAAAGTATCTGAGGGTGAATTTCGATACCTTTAGTGCTCACGCAGACGCTGTATTGAAGAAAACCACACATGCATACCAACTTCTTCTACCTCTTTCCATGGAACAGTCAACAACCAACAAGCGGGTGAAGATATTCGCCTACGAGTCACTCATTAGGGCCAAACCCAGGTATGCGGTTCTGATATGGTAGGCAACAAGTGGAGCAGGATAGGGTTATTGGAGCCAAAAATCCTTCGGGCTTGTACAAAAGAAAGGACGGACGGCTCTACTCCAACCGAGTACTGTAACGAGATGCAGCTGTTGAACCAATCAATCTTTATGTTAAGAGGTTGATAGAGCGATCGGCAAAACGGAGGGCGGAGCATGAGACCACCGCGATCAGAAATGCGGCGGACAATAGAACCATGGAGGCAGCCAACGGTTCCAGATAAGTAGTTAATAAGAAGATTAAATATCGTATATAAATATTGTATTAGAGTATAAGCAAATTATAGTAAAAATAATATTATAAAAATATAAGCGAAAAGATGGAGATTAAAGGTCACACTTATTAGATAATCAATTAAAGGATATCGGATAGGATAAAGGAAAAAATAATTAAAGGAATCAAAAAAGGTTTGTATTGAGCTCTGGGTACAGCCAGCAGGCAAAACCCGTAAGGTAAGTATGAGGTTAAGTAAATAATTGTTAATAATTTTACATAGCAAAAAACTCACCCAATAAATTACTTTAAACTTGAAAAAACAAATATTGAAATGAAATATTTTTACAAATTCGATAAAATAAAAAAGCATACATTGCAATATCTGGCCGTTGTTTGTAGTTGCTTTTGAATTTTTGCAAAAGGAACAATATATCCTTACAACAACAATTTTTTTCAATGCATATGCGCATTTTGGAAAGCGCTAACCCCCTTCTCAAATGTAAAGCTATCACAACTTTTGTTTTTGAAGATGTACTACTAATGGGATTGCTACAAGATAACTTAAATAAATCTCTTAAACTTTTATTTTTAAAGTATTAAATTATATTATTGAAATATTTAAATTTGGAATAATTATTTTTGAGTTCTTTCTTTCGTTACCACAGACCAAAATTCCTTTTTTGTTGCTTTGGTGCAACAGGCCTTGCTTTTTTGCTGTGGAGGATGTGTTTCCGCTCTATGCAGCCATCTTCGCCTCGTTTAAAGCTCTCTTCGCGTCTCAACAGCAAAACACAAGGCCCAGCCGACGAAAGCAACCGCAAAAATTATTTTTAAGCTAAATTTAAACATGTATTTCTTCTTTTTTTGGCTTTTTTACTACCTGCTAGATTTCCTTATCAATTTTATTATAGTAAATTACCAATTCCCTGCATCGTCGGATAGCTTCAGGCACCTTCGTTATCTCCACAATGCAAGTGACTCTAGCTTCAGGATCCTACTGACCTGCGTCACCAATCCCATGTTGTGTCATTTGATATTATGTTCTTCCTCAACCAAATGAATCACGGTTACCTCGTTATGGATGTTTGTGGGATTGCTTCTAACATCCAGGTCTTTGTCCCTTACCAGAGTGTCCTTGTCCGTTGTAAGTTTTAAGGCAGGAGTTATAACTAATCTCACCAACTTTTATTTAGATTAATTTCCAGCTGTTGTTGAGCCTATGGAACTCAGTGCATGCATCATTAATCATACTCGATCCTGCCACTTATATTTCAACAATCCCAAATTTCGTATATTTTTATTCGTCAATTAGATCAATGGACCAATGGATTCCAATTTCTTTTAGTGAAAACTGGATACATTTGGAAATCAGTAGCAGATCCACTTTGTTTAACTAAAGTTTCTTAGACGTGCAAAAGTTTTCTGCTTAGCTCTAGTTAATTTTCAATGAAATAAAAGTTAAAAGGAATATAGAATAGGAGCATATCGGGGCCTATTTTAGAATCTTCACAAAATCGTTCAGCAGATGTTTTCCCACACAGCTAAGAAAATTTCTGACAGATTAATTCTCGTTCAAAACAATTTGCTTTGTGTATTGTTGAATAATTAACGCATATAAGCACCCCAAGGATAAAACTGTAATAATCTGGAAGCCTTTTTGTGATAATAAACACAGCCAAATTTTTATACAGCCAACTGCTGTATGTAGATATTACATATATTATACGTGTTTTGAAATATGATATTGTAAATAAATTAATATTAAAAACTTCCGTCATAGTTTGAATAATCCTGAAACAAATTTCTACAAAGGCATTTGAGCATGCATTTGCGATAAGTTTCGATAAAATAAATCAATAAAGCAATAATTAAAATAAAATCAATAAAAAAAATGAAATAAATAAAAATAAAACAATCTAAAAAATTGAAATTAGTTGAAACACCTGAAAAAATTGATTCACAAAGTTTGGCAGGATGAAAAATAGTTCATTATGGACATTTTTATTCATCTCGTGATATGAATATATGAAAATAAGCTTAGTATACAGCTGGCAAACGTTTTACTAGCTATCTTTCGCTTAGCATCATCTTTTGAGAGACCATGGTTTCCATACCACCTTTTGTAGTTTAGGCTGGCTACAATTTTTGTGTTTCACTTGTGTTTTGTGATTTGCGTTTCACTTGTTTAATTTTCTATAAAATTCGGTGGGACTATTCCTCACATGCAGAACATACAAAAAACTGTCACGATTAATCCCCGTCTTATCTTTTGGGACTCCATCACAACTGTTATTCAAATGGAACTCTTATATTAATATGCCAAGATTTTGAAGATAAACTCGCGGGACTAAAGACGTAAAGACGTGCACATTATAGGCACAGGAAAACGGAAACCTTTCGCCAGAGTTTGATACAAAGCAGACCAGGAAACACTAAGCTCGTTAATTATCAACGTATACTTAGTTTTGAATTTTGAGAAACATTTGCGCGTCAGATAAACGTCTTCCCTTCGGGACCTCTTGACCATTTTCTTGATACCATTTTCTCTTGAAGTATTTTGCATAAACTTGTATGCCCTTTGTAGAACCTTCCGGCATTTCTTCAATCTCAGACGGGTTTGCCAAGATCTAGCTTTTTTGATTGTTTAACTCCTTCTACCTATTTCAGTACCGATCAATTTTATTCTTTCATCAATTTTTAAGATTCCTGTTGCATTTAAGAAGGTTTTTCACATTTTGCGCTTTGTTTGATTTAATTGAATGTTGAACCAATTATAAATAATTATTGTTACAATAAAATATCTCTACTTGGGAACTTATGTCACCGGATGTCCCTTTTTTCAGTTGGTCAGTTGGTCAATGTTCCAAGGAAGTTTAGTTCTATTCTCAATGGAAATTAAAAGTTAAGTTAGAAGGTTTACACAATGAAAATAAAAATCACAGCTTTTATATTTTTGGAAAACAGAAGCGCTAATGCAAAATATGATTCATTGACTTTCTTCTTTTATGGGGCTTCACATGCGATCCGAAAATTCATTAGAAAAGAAAGTTATTTATTACACTATTACATATTAATAAATTGTAATAAATAACTTTTACACAAAGTTATTTATTACAATTTATTTATTAACAAATGAACAAAACGCTCCCTTACATAAAATTTTGTGACAAATGCACTCTGGCTTGTCAGATTTTTTTTTCACAAGCAGCAGAAGCAAAATAAACTATAATTTTCAACTACTGGCAAATCGACAGAAAACCTCTACAAGGACATACTTTCATCCCAGAATTATTCGTTCCGTATGCGCAGATGCACTCAGACTGAAACAACTCACTTTAATTTCTAATTTTAACTTTTGATTCTTTTATTCCCTAAACAAAAGCCGGTTTATTGAATGCATTAATAAGACGAGCCAACAGTTAAAAGAGACACATCCTTCGAGCCAACTAGCCAAATATGTACTAAACTTCCACAGAAAGGTCACAAAATTTCAAATTAAAATCTCATTGCTTTAACCGCTCCCTTATAAATGAATAAAAGTTCAACATCACCTCGACATGCAACAATGTCAACAGCTTGTCGTATATTAACCATTATTATTGTTTACATCCATACGAAGCAGTCAAACTGAATGCCAAAGGTAACATCGACGAAGGATATATTTACTCGGAATTTATACTGATTGCATTTACTTATAACAAAAGAAATCTAACAGATAAAGTCGTACAGTCTTATTTCTTACCTAAAGATTAAACTGACGATATCAATGTGCTCCTTTCCTCCCACGGAGTATCCTGCTTTGAAAGAAATCCAATAAACACCGGAAGTTACTTGCAGAAACGTTCCAATAGGAGGTGGCTCAGTATACACGGAAGGTGTGCATTTCACTAATTAACTCACGAACTTAAGTGCTACTTGCCGAGAGACAACAATCAAATGACCGTTCAAAAAATGTTTCGAGCCTCATTTAACGTTGCGTTCAGGACTCCCTTCTAATTATTACAATGGAAAAACTTTAACAACCTTATCGACAATATCCTATCACAACCGCTGAAGGGGAATCCCACTAGGATTGAATATTTCTTCGCACTGCAAAATCACGGCCAAAGATCCTTCCACGGACGAAAACACTGTTGAACTGAAAAGCCTTTAAGGAAACGTATTTGCAATAGACATTTCAATGTAGTTGTAGCAACGTGAATCAAAACACACAATACAAACACACTCGGCAGGGTTCTATAGCATACGAAAAGCTGCAAACTCTTCTCGTATCTTTCAGATACTCCAGAACGATAGACATCAGCCCTAAGTTAACAAGA
Organism: Stratiomys singularior; assembly: GCA_954870665.1. Lineage (NCBI taxonomy): Eukaryota > Metazoa > Arthropoda > Insecta > Diptera > Stratiomyidae > Stratiomys > Stratiomys singularior. The sequence goes on along the minus strand of OX940879.1, from coordinate 9,563,624 downwards.
AGGATGTCGACACTTCTAAAAGCTCGCATAATATGAATCGCTGCTCGCTGTGAGCCTGCTATCGCCGTGCTCCTGCAATATGAAAACTTGCTTAAGTACTGTTGAAGTCTTGCCCATGTCAAGATCCTGTCCAAAGTTCAATTGATAAGGTTAGATAAGATATAAAAAATACCCTTCCGCCGCAGGAATGAAGTAGAATATCGAATATTATGTGAACGGGTTTTTGTTTGCCACTCTTAGCCCAGCTAGATTAGAATGCCAATTGCAATTTGTCACGTGTACGTTGTACATACATGTCCTTGAAATTTCACACACTCAAACGCACAAACCTACCTGTTGTAAGTTTAAGCTTTAAGCTGTCGAAACTGTGCAATTGTGCTGATTGTATAAAATCAAAGCAAAGTCTTATTTTAACGTCTGAACATCATCCTTTCTGGCCGATTTAAAAGTATCAATAATAATTGATTTATTCGGACGTGTTCAAACTATCAATTTTATTTACATTCAAACTGAACGTCTTTAGCATTCATCTGGATATCCCCGACATGAACTAAAAATCTACAAAATATTGAATTTCAGAAGATAATAGAAGTCGGGCTGTGATTTTTTCAGTTTCAAACAAACTTTACCATGATTATATCATTGAGGTGAATTAAGACTGCTTTTCTGGTGCTAATAAAGGCAACAAAAGCGCACCTGGTTGGGGTGACGAAATGAGCTCCGAAAACAGAGGTTGCGGAGTGTCCAATCAATAAGCCCAGGCCTAGTAAAGAAAACTGGAGAAACTGGCTGAAAAAGGCTCTCGAACGATAATAAGGTCTCGTGGACGCATGTTCCGCTCCGAAACGATCCAAATTTTTTTTCTCGGGCCATCACCAATGACGAATCATGGTGCTATGGTAATGATCCTCGAAACAAAGTAACAATCAAGCCGGTGGTAGATTTCACGTTCGACTCGCGTCAAAAACGTAGATAAAAATGAAACCAAGCAGCAAATACTTCCTTGTGCTTTCTACATTTATACCAATCATATCACAAATACAAACTGTCTGTAATAGACCAAAGCTAAGTTTATTTTGTAGCCGTGATAGTGAAATTTATAACTTTAACGTACACCTGACTATGATTATTGACGCAAGAGAAGTAATTAAAGTTATATAACCGTGGGCTATCACTGTTTGTACCCTAGAAACCAATGAAATTCGACAAGTGCTTAAATAATTGGGATCAAAACTTGTTTCAGATCTTAGGGGTGGTGGCTGACACATTGTTTCAACCCCATCTGCGGAGACCCTGGAATTAAGCCATACAGGCCGGTGTCCACGTAAAATCTCTCCACTTCATGTTAAATTATTCTATGTTACTAGGATTCGAATAATTTCAAACCATTTCTCCATGAGTCCAATACCAGGCTGAGGTGATGCGTTTGCTTGTTTTGAGTTTACGCTATGGTGTTACTCTTATTAATGGATTAATAAGTTATATGCTTTATGCATCAAGAACAACTGCTCTATTTTTAAGAAAATATCACAAGGTGCCTAGAGTACAGTTAGTGTATTTTTTTCGAGTTTTTTTGGGTTTAATAAATTCACTATCAAAAAGTACGAAAAAAATTTTTACACAATGTTCAAAAAAAAATTAAAACATTTAACACAATCGTGACTTTTTCATAGCCATCTCAAAAATATTCACATAAAAGTGCGACAATGATCCTGTACCGAGAAATGATCGGAAACAAAATTTAAAAAAGCTTAAAGTAAACCAGCAATCTAAAGTAAACTAGTCTACCAGTGGCTATCGTGTGGAAATTTTCGAGTTATATACAATAATAAACGCCATATACCTATGGCTACTCGCTAAGCTCAGCCCGGTACAAAGTGCCTCCATTTTCTTCAAAGGTCCATCCTCATGCATTTTATCATCCCTCTGCTTCACCCTGTTCTTCTTGGAAGCTTCAGAACTGTCACGGGTCGATAGGTATATGTGAAGGTTTTCGCGATTGCGAGCGTACTCAAGCATTATGGGACCAATCTGGAAACCTTATTTTCGATATCCCTTTCCATCATTTTCAAAATTGGCTCAAATACTGCAAGCTGCAATATGTTTTGCATTTTCAACGATGTCCTCACCATTGAATATATGTTTATCTTCTTCTTCTAAGCACTACAGCCCATTTCTGGCCTTCGCTTCCTTCCTGCCATTAAATATGCTTAAGAGCTATCCGGCACACGGAACTATTAAACGCTTCCTTACTATTTTACGTGAGATACCTAAGTATCCTTTTAATATGTCTTTATAAGTCAAATCTTCAGATATGGGCTTAAAAATTTCTAGGACTTCTGCAGAGAGGCGAACAGGATGCTTTTATGGTTTCCAAGAATTTTTCAGCTTCAGTTTTTCGGCTCAAGTTTGTCAACAATCGACACCTGAACGGCAGTTTGTATGCTGCGGTTTGGTGTCCGTCGAAATCTTTTGATAATATGTTTCCAAGATTGCACCACGCCTATCTTTTACTGAATTTTTATGACGTGAAATAGATAAATCAAGGCAAGTTGACCAATCTTTCATCAACTTTTGCGTCAAAACAGCGTTTCTCAGAACAGGAACTTGTTCTGTTTTAGGTGGCGCTTTCTTTTTTCCTGATAATTTTCTTTTTTGGCTTTTTTCCTTCCGCTTTATAACTTTTTTTTCATTTGGGTCAGAACTATTTCAGTTTCCACTGGGCGTTAACCCTTTTTCACATGTAAAACACGCTCTGACTTTTTCACAGGAAAGCGCCGCATGTGTCGATGAGTTTACGCATGAAGCGCTCAGTTCAAACGAGCATAACTATTATAATTATGACTGGACCTACCGAAAATTTTAACATGATATTCCTGCCGAAACTACTCAGCCGGTTGGTAGTTACGCTGAGATATAAACTGCTCTAAACTACTTTCGATTGTCAATTTCAGGAAATTTCGTATAAGACGGTCATTGAAAAAAGTAAATCGATTCTTTTGTAGATTATTTTCAATAAAAAAGGTACACACTACTGAATTCATACTCCTCGAAGCTTGGTTTTGCGTTTCTTTTTTCATAAACAGAAATATAAGTCATAACAAGCGGCTTCATCTTACAGTCGACATTGAAAAACATCCTAAACCGACTTTTAGAGCCACTTCATCCGCCTATTCCGTTCTTAGATCAAACCATTACACTCCCCGCATTTATTTTTATATCCTCGAATCACCGTGCATTCATATAAAAGCCATATCTCTAAAATCTTCCATCAACCGAAAATTTCACCTTTTCCGAATCAATCGTGAAATTGCCTTCTGATTGACTAAACCGATCTAAGTAGCCCGAAAGGGATAGCGCTACGACGAAATCACGAACTCATAAAAATGAATAAATCCTCATAACACGGCGTATCGTTCCGCTGCCTTTCTTCCAGGATAACAACCCTTAGGGAAATCTGTTGCTTTGTGACTCTACATGCAAAACACCATGTGCATCGACAGTGAATAACAACCATAATCGTGCTTGCAAAATACACCAAAATGCTTCGTGTGCGTAAGCCCAATGACCGACAAAAAGCTCTGTCTAGGGACATGTCTTTCTCGTCCTTTATCCTCTTCATGTATTCTAGGGGCAATGGGAAAAGGAAATCAAAGTACCTACGTCACAAGCTGCCTTCTTGAGAAAATGTATAACCAAGCTGCTGAGATTGCAATTCGTTTATGTTTCATTGTCATGCCATTGCCAAGCAAAAGCTCTTTTGACGAACCCGAGTCCGGGGGACGAAGGACGTTTGCAATAGTAACGAAGAAAGTTGAAATTTGTTAAGAACGAAGAAGACAGTTTTGCTCAGTAGACAACCAGACATTAAAGCAGAGATTTGAATGGGAATCAATAGCTTGGGTTCGCTGTGGGCCAAGCAATAATTCGTTTTCATGGACCAGCGGATTTAATGACCTTAATAATATAATAAGGAATAAGCAGGCGCCTGTCTTTTTCATCCAGGAAAAGTTCCCGGGACATGTGATATAGCAGCATGACTTTTATTAGATTCGTGTTGTTCGTGTTTGTTAGGGAAATTTCGATTCAGCTCTTGTTTTTGTCGTTTTTTATGATTTTCCGATTATTAGATTTATTATTATGATTGGTGCTAAGCATCCGAAACTTGTTTTCTGGAATCACGCAATCTTGGATACAAGATCCCTAGAATTGAATTTGTTTCGAGTTCCCGGCGAAAATATCAATTAAGGTGGTGTGAAATAAATCATCTTCATCTTGGGAATGGTAGCTATTGGCGGTCTATTGCTATCAGTTATATAGACTCAACCAAAAAATCAATGTTCAAAGGCTGAAAGGATACGTTAGATGCTGATTCAATACTTTTTCATTTAACCATTTAACAAAAAAGTTTCAACGTGAAAGTAATGTGCTCCATTCGGAAAAAAATAGCAAAATATCTGCCTTATTTCTATGAATCTAAGAAGCGCACTCAAATTCATGCATTTGCCACAACTCCTGAAGTGATTTTGTTTTTATCTTAATAATGTTAGAAAAAGCCATCCTTTCTTCGCTTCCTGTACCCTTACAGACAGAGAGAAACCAACGAATTTCTTTTCCAGTGAGCGCGATGTTTGATGCATAATAATTGTAATAATTCACCAATTATACGAAAACTAGTACAATATTTATGGGCTTTCCTGTTTAAGACTAAACTTTTCTAGGAATCAACATACATTGGCAGCATGGTGTGTTGATAATTAAAAAAAAATCTTATATATATCTTGTAGATAAAGGCCGAAACAAGATATTGCGAGACTGCGATACGAGAGCGCGACGAGAGTCTCGCAGCAAATGTCGTCATCGTACAATGATTGCGATGCGTCGATGCGAGGCGAGAAATATTGGGAAAAATGAAAATTCCTCGCAACGATGTGCGTGACGTTTGTCAAATGCAATATGGCGCTTAAATGAAATTTGAAATTCAAACGCCTTAATTACTTTTTAAGTACATTGGTTATTATAAATGAATTTTTAATGAAAATTTCCTGCATCCTAGTCAAGACTTTTATTTGCTAAACGAAGGAACATTCCAAATTCAAAACTTTTAAAAAATCAAAAACAATTTCCAGCAAATCGAATTTAAAATGTCACCAATTTGACATTTGTCATATGAACATTAATGTTCCCCGCATCGAGTGCATTGTAAATTGAAGGCGTTGCGTGACGACGAGGGAGAATCGCATCGCGCTCACGTATAATCAACGAAAATTTTTAAAATGATCCATGCTGAACACCATCTTTAACTTTTTCATTACTTTCGCTTCGGCAAGATCAAACTTTAATTCTTTTCCCAACTCTTCCTTGATTATAAAATTCAAAGCTACTAGATGACAGACACTTATTTATTGCTGCATACCCCACGACGTCAAGAAAACAAACAACATTTCCGTTCGGTGGCGCTGCATTCATTTAATGGTCGCTTCATCCGTTCCTGCAAGAATTGTCAGTCAGACAAATGAAATGTCACCTTTTTGCTTGTTGTCCTCGTTGGTCCAGAATGTACTTATATATCACGATCTTCTCTCCCCGTTATTGACGAAATATAATGGTGTTGTTTGTTCGATCTCTGGAGGAAGCATGAATTCCGGTTTCAAATTGAAATCACAGTTTCTTTTCCATCCACTAAGATTTTGAATGCTTTTGAATTCCAGTTGTGACTGCGCATCAGCTATTGTATTTGAATCCCCTTTAATCTGCGAAATATCCGTGCTAAATTGTGAAATACATTGGATTTAACGTGCTTTTTGGTGCGACCTTGACGAAGAAATTTTGAAATCTGATAGCTTTCTTTCCTCCCGATGGTGAAAATGTGTAGTGGCGGGTTTTCCTAATCGTAGACGGTATAGTTTAGTTCTGAATCGTAAAGTTTATTTGTTTATCGAACTTCTTGCTGAAGAACTCAAATGGCTTACATTGATTTTGAACTAGTTGTGCCAACATGGTTCCTATCGCAGTTTTGGGGCATCTTTTGTAATTTTAAATGGGGCATTTTTAATAGGATGCGTTTACATTGTGGTGTTGCCAATAACGGTTTACTTTTTTTGAAAGCAACAGCAGCTACAAGAGTCTAATCCACTGTTAGCTTATCGTTTTCCCGCTGTACGTGTGGGTAGTCGTTGACTGTTACCAAAAATTTTGGCAGTATTCTCCAGGAATTTTTTGATAGAAATTTAAAATACCAAGACATTTTCTGAAACTGTGGATTTTACGTAGCTTTTCAGCTTTGAAGGTGTTATAAAACTTTTTTTTGTCCTCGGAACGTTCCGTCGTTCCCCGTCATTTTCGTTTAAAGACGCATTTCGGCGGTGCGCCATCTTCCATTCTCAGAACATCACACCGAAGCATCCTATCATCGCACCACATGATTGCCTCCTCGTCGAAGGAAACCATTTCGGTGAAACATTTAATTTCTCCTTTAATGACTTCATCCCATCGTTTTTGACAACAAATCCTAAATACTGAAGTTGGTCCGAGTTGGTTTTGTCTTCATGTTGTCCCCTTTCAATCTTTGGAATATTGCACAGATAGGCTTTTGATGTTTGTCCTCCGATTTTGACGCTAACATTCAATTATTTGTAACAGCAATCTTAATCGGATAGGACCATATCGATTAACCTTTAGAAGTTTTAAGCTTCGTTCCTGAGTATAAAAATCATTTTTTTGGGACTCAAGTAGATCAAAAGACATGATAACAGCTGAATTTTTGAATGTATTCCTCTGCAAGTGGCAGTTGATGTTAAGCGCGGATAAAATCTATCGTCGAAAATATAAAACCTTTTTTCATGCAAATTAAGAATGAAGGTTTCAACCCTGGCGAAAGAGTAACGATCCCGAATGGTTATAGCGTTTAATCTCCTTTGATGCCACGGGGTCCCCATTCTCCCAACTACTTCGGGAAGGTGTCTATTCTGTGTCCAAATCTTTTGAGGTATCCCATGAACTGCTTCATGGACGATACATTCCTTAGGCTATACGGAAACTCCGTCTTGGCTGATGGAAACTTATCTTGTGGTAAACGATGAGCACGTTCTGCGAAGTTCCTTAGTAACGGAATATTTTTTGGACACTGTCCCACGATTTCCTGCAGCTAATGCTGGATTTATAATTTCCTGAAACTCAGAGAGAATTCGATGGTATGGTTTTCGTTTTTCCACCATTTTAATCGAAACGGTCAAGCCATTTGTGTTGCTGCATCACTCTTGGGTATTCGTTTTTCTGTCTACTAACATATTCCCTTTTACATCCAAAATTACGTTTAAATGATTTATGTAATGAAGAGTTGGTTCCTTGAACTGGTTGTTCCACAGCAGCAATACAAAGTGATCTTTTGAAGAATCGTCCAAGTCCTAGGTCTATCGAAAAAATTGTTATTGTCAAAAGCGTTAATTTTTGTCTTTTTTGTCGCATAGTATTTTGTTCCCGCTTTTTGAGGTTTCATTGTAGACGGCTTACCGAAACTTCTGCACCTGTATCCACTGAAAATATCTTTCCCGTATTTTTCACGGTATTTGACAAACGATTCTTCCTGTTAACGTAACCCTGACTGTTTTTGAGGAAGACGCATTTAGTTCCTCAGCCGCTGGCAATAACCGAGGTTCGACAGCTGATTGCCGTTTCACCATGGTAGTAACTGATGCGTACTGATTCTCCTTTTTGTATTCCCTCCTTTGATCGTTAATACATCGTTCAAATGCTGTTTTTTGACCAAGATCGACGCCCTCTGTTTTGGAAATTAACAACCAATATCGTTGTAGTCTGAAAAGAAATTTTTTAAGGGAATAGTCACACTTTTTATTTGAATGTTGAAATCATCATGCAAAATGCACCTTCCTTAGGAAACCTCAGTTAAAAATATTTTTAAAAAACTTACATTTAACATTGCCAATTCTCATTATATAAAAGGATATCCTCATAAAACACATTAATAACGGAATTATTGATTTGAAAATATTTTAAATAGCTTAGTTTAGACCTGATATCAATTGAAGATTGTATTGCCTGCAAGTTCCCTCCACTCCAGCAAATTAATCCGAAGTCGAGCATCTGTCAAAATTGTATGGATTTTCGGGACTTAATTCTTTGGAAAACTGTATTCGTTTGGAATTAAAAGACGATTTCCCGGCATGCAGAGGCTGTACTATAAGTTTTTGATGATGAGGCATTTAAAGTAATATTTTATCGAAACTTTATTAATTCAATGACGAAATAAAGTATTTGAATATTCCATGCGAATCAAAATCAAACCTGCTAAATTCGTAGCAAGCCAAAATTTAATGGTAGCTTTAATGGTAACAGTTCAAGTCTCGAAATTTTCCCCCATTCATAGATACCACCTGTGGGTATTTTGATTTGAACATTCGTGAATTTGTGTCAATATGCGTAAATTGTGAGGTAGCGCAGACAAAAATTTTGGCTTAGAAAACAACTAAATCAAAGTTTTTAGGCGCTCACGGACATTCACGTTCACAGGAATAATCTCTCCATCAAATCTTACACCGTCATACGAGAAAAAAAAATTATTTCTGCAGAGGGGAAACGCTTGGGGTGTTTGCAGTTAGCGCGTTATAATTTTGTTTTATATTGTTTAATGTCGGCCTTGGTGAATTTGGCTGGAAGAAACTTCAGGAACTTTAACCAAATTGAGGCACAACCAATTTATTTCACAAATGCATCCATTAAAATTATGAAAGCGTAATTGCATTATTGTATAATTGAAAATTCAGTATAAGGATAAAAGTATCAAATCAATTACAGTGCAGTCTCTGGAATTCTTGAACTGCATTGTCTGAGTCTGTTGGACTGGTTCGTAGCATGGCTATTCAACGTTCATTTTATTCATTTTATACAATTTTATGCGAGATACTAACCAACGATGTCCTAAATTGTCGCAACTAAGTTTGGCTACCGGAGGATGTAGTCTTGAGTGCTATCTTGTGAGTTTATAAAGTTGAGCAAGAAATGAAATAGCAAAGATTTAAACCTCGGAAATTAACATTTTGCTCATCTTATGTACATTTTAGTACCTTTTTTCTTAGCCCTAGTGCAATGTCTATGCTCAGACTATGCAAGAGACTATGCTCGATTTTTACCATTATGTTGTCCTTTCATTTTCAAATGACGATGTTCAGCTATATCTACAATTGAAACTCTTATCTGTTTTTTACGGTAATAGCAAATATATGAAAGTATTTGTTTTGCTAAATGATGGACTCATAACGAACTTTGCCTCGTTGCTTTGATCTATATCGGTACATCCATTAGATTACTAAATCTCAGAGAATTAAATTTGTAAAGTAGATTTGTAAATAAAAAACTCTCTGAAAATAAAAGGTCAGAAGTATATCAAAGCAAGGTAGCTGCAAATATTTATCTATTTAGCACGCTGCTCGCCGAGAGACAACAAATGCTGAAATTACAAACACAAAAGAAACAATGTGAAAGTGTAGAATAAAGTGAAGAAACACTGTATATTGAACCGACGAGTTAATCAAACACTCAAAGGTGTTTGTTTAACAAACTTTAATATTGAATTTCAGAAGTTTTTGGTAGATCAATTTTTCCATTTTCACTTACAACATTGTAAGTGATTTATACCCTTGCTAAGCTAACTCAGCGAAGACTCATGGGTGCGGAAGTTCTGATCAAATTTTGTCGAATTTGCAGCTTAGCAAGGGTATAAATCACTTACAATGTTGTAAGTGAAAATGGAATAATTGATCTACCAAAAACTTCTGAAATTGATAAAGCCAGACCAAAGGCAATTTGGAATATAGGAGAAGTTCAAAGCTGTAGAGCAATATTCATAACTACTAAATAACCAGTGGACATCCACCTAAGCTGGTAGTGCCAATTGATGCGTCCCGGCCTGTGAGTTGGCACCTGACGAGAAGCGGCAGGGATGCGTGTTCGAAACCAGCTTGAGCTCTTTCCATCTTTCTAAAATTTTAATATTGAAACTTGTTAGAAATCACATAGGAAATTCATGAACTCTAGTGCCTGGGACAAATGACGCCATTAAGACTAGTTTTTGACGTCAGCATCGCAAGAACTTATTATATATTCTAAACGTTGACTTCATTATGACGTCAAGAAGTAATTCAGGCAGCCTCGCCCGTCCAGTTTCAGAGTTCCAGAAGAATTTGTTTAGAATTTGGTAATAAAATGTTTGAAAAATTGATCGCGAAAGATCCATGTATTGCAAAAACTTTTACTCCTAGTAATCGCATAGCAAAAAAAATTCTACGATTAATACTGTATCCTTTTTCTGTAAAAAGAGAACTCAACATGTCAACTTTCTCACAATTACTACACGATATAACTACCTTGAAGCCAAGGTCACACTTTGCTTACTACGGATTCAGTGAAGACCACGTCAGAGTGGTACTTGTTGCATAAAACGGCTTGCGAAATTGCAGATAAACCGGCCAAGAAATTGAAAAATCGATATCAAAAGTCTTCCGCTTAGCAGTTGCTTACTTTCTAGCCTACGCATCATTATTTTTGACGCATGGTATCTCGATTTCAAAGCGAAACGATTTTTTTACAGACCAATTGCATCTGACTTTTATGACTCTAAGCCCGGTTTAAGCAAAAAAAATCCAAATTTTCCAATATTCGACAGCAGTGGTGCCCCTTGAAGCAAATAAACGACCTCTTTTCAGATTCAACAAACCAAACCCGCAATAACAAATTTTCCCATTTGAATGAAACGCATATATTTTAGCAACAAATAAAATTTTACTTCATTTTTGCCATTCATTTTTTCAAATATTTAATTTTGTCCATCAATTATCAGAATGAAATTTTACATGTTTATCCTTTATGTTGATTTATTTGAATCTTTTCTCAAATATCGATTCAATAAATTTATTTACTTAATTCTCTTAGATCTCTAAATTTATACCCCATAATTATAATATCTCCATAATAATCCAGCTCTTGCACAATTTAGGGATTCAGTTTGATTTGGAATAAAAATTGTTCGAAAGTCGCGAAATTTGAAAATATTGACTTGGTTGTGTTGGGAACCGAATGGTACTGGATTTTTTTCTATCCTGCAGTTAAGTAAAATATAAGTGGACTGGATTATTACAGCTCAATCTTTTAATATGCATTACCAAAAATCCCCTCTACAATATTCGTTTTGAGTTTTTCTTTTTTTTTTTTGCTATTTTTCTTTCATTTCATATATGAATATACATATAAGTGTATGTAAATATATATTCTAAACATATCATCAACTTAATATATATTTACTTGTGACTTTAATCGTGTGAATACTTTTGCAGGGATTACTTTCAATAGTGTGTATAACTTGGAAATATCTTCTATATTTCTGTTCCTTCTTGCTTTGTATATATAGACGACCTTTTTCAATGTTTGTTTTTATTCCACTATTTTGTATTTATTAATAAATCGTACATTCACGTTGTGCTCCTCGAAAGATCAAATTTGAACAAGACAGAATGCGAGTGCCAAAGACTGCAAAGAAGTGGCAGCAGCAATGTCTGGTAAAAATTTCATCTTTAGTTATTTTAATATTAATATTAGTGTCAAGTAATTGTAATTGTCAATATTATTACTCAATAATTTAAAATCACAGACTTAGTGTTTTCTTTACATACCATCTTCTCAGTTTACGGGTCGAATGCCAACCTATGACGACTAAATATGTTTAATTAAAGAATTAATTTTCAATGAACGTAGGCTTTGCCAAACGAAATCATCGTATCTCACATTGTCTTAAATAAATTCAACCGCAAATTAGTTACAATCGTTTCAAGAACTCTGCGCTTCAAAAAGAGTCCTTATATCATTTTATTTCTTAATTTAATTTCAATTCAATATTCATTCACGCGTCGTCAAACTGCATCGAAACCAAATGTTAATTAACTAAATTTTAAACTAAATATTGCACATGTAACACATCCCCAATTCAAATTACTCACGTCCTTAAATTTACTGATTCTGTAATATCTCTTAAATTCAAATTAATTACGTATTCTTGAATTTGTGTACTTATTGTATGTTAATTTAAGTATTTCACCGAATAGTATTTCATTTATAAATTCTGAAGGAAATCATTTTTGCTTATTTAGTCCGAATGTGGTATAGTAGCATTTATTTTCTTCTCAACTCTTAATCCTTAATGTTTACATCGAAAATAAAACCCTGAAATTTTGTACTTTGCAAAAGAGATTAATATTGAGTATAGTTCGCTGCATGCCAACATATGCTCAAGATCATTATTTGTTTCTTCCTTTATTATTATTTTATTTGTTTTTTTTTTTTAATTTTATTTTATCCTTTTTGAATTTAGATTCTAAAGCATCGCAATTTCTAAACGTGTACTGCATGTAGCTTTCTCTTGTTTTCTTTAATTTAAATTTGTACTTTTGTGATGGTGTTCCGAAATATAAATTTTGTTACGATATCTTTGCTTTCATCTATAAGTACGAAATCTTAATTTTATTTAGATAATTTCCACTTAGCCAAATCGGATTCATCTTATTATGTGTCAAAGGTATTAGTGATGTCATTAGGACATGATTACTTTTAATTTATTAGTTTAAACGCAAATACACGATTACTTTTGCTATCCTTAGATGGTATACACCGCGAAGAAAATAAAGCTAAAGTTTATTTTATTCCTTTTCGCTAACGATTACGCCGCCCAATATTTACAAACGTCTTACAGCTCATAGACATTTTCGGCATCGAAATCAACGTTAGAAATTCACAAATGAAAACCAAAATTTTGACAGTCCAATCTGAATAATCAAATGAAATTGTTTAAGCATTTTTACGTTCCTTTGTTTTCAAGGAATATACTGTCTGAAAATGTCGCTCAATTAATTTTAATTTTATTTTCTAGATGTATACTTTTTCATGCTTAATTTTAAAACTCTTAATTTTATGGTTTTTGGTTACCTTCATACTTGTTTTTGAACTGTATTCCTAATATAAAGTCATTCAATTCGTAAATTTATGTACAATTAATTTTTAATTATTCAAGTATACGTATTGTGCCAAAATCCTCTTCTGTTCTAAATATTATTTTATCATCATCATATTTTTTTTTTGTTTTTAAATATTATACCTATTATTCATGCTAAAAAAAACCTACAATCAAATAAAAATGCTTCTGTCAATGTTTTTTTATGGAAGAAAATTTTATTGTGGTTATGGAACGATTTTATTCAACACGGCTCAAGCAAGTGGAAGAAAACGGAAGGTTATATTTTAGCAACAAAATCGCTCCACCAGATCTAGACAACATACCCACCACTTATGAAATACTTAAAAATAAATCATAACGAAATATTCATGATATGAAAACTTAAACGTGTACGTGCAATACTCTGAGCATGTTATAAGCGAAATAAAGATAACTTAAAAGTTAGTTGATAATTTCAAAATAACTTCGTAAGTTGATAATTTCAAAATAAAAAAACAAAGGGATCTTCAATGGTATAACACGTATAACATCAACGGACGCTTCTTGGTCGCGCCAAGAAAATTATCGCAAAACTTTGTGGCGATGTTTTCAGCGACTCAGAGATCACCAATTCGACACCAAGTGTTTAGAGTACAGAAAAATCTGTTAATTTTTTTCTGCTTGACAGACTCAGGAAGGTGGGCTAGTAAATGATTCTTCACCTAATACTCACCTAATCGAAAACTCAACACGCAGAATACAAAGCCTAGAGCCATTCTCAACTCAATATTCTCGTCAATGAGCGAAACTCTCTCATTTGACGATCAGGCAAACTACAAATATATGAAATACAAATGATGAAAACCTAGCGCATCTACCATATGACACTGTTTGGAAGGAGTGTAAGCAAGAAAGGATTTGTCAATTGCAATCAATGGCCTTTAATGAGATTTTTTATTTCCAAAGGATATGTGTTTCAACTGAAGGACATCGCATGCTACATACCATACGAGGCAGTCACCCTACGAAAACGAGCTCAGTCCGGTAATGTCGCCCTCACGACCGCAGAGTATGATTTCGGATTATACTTTCAAAAACATTTGGCAACACACCGCCCAAGCATTGAAAGAAGGAATTCTTGAAATTCTAAGTCAACTATGCAAAACGGTCACAAAGAATTTTAAGGAAAGATCCTTCCTATCACGGCCTTGAAAGTCATTTACCAGTCATAATAGTTATTAAATTCAAAACTAAAAAGCTAAAACCTCGTTTGAAACTCAAATAAACATTTTTTTAATTAAAGCGAATGGGGATTATGTAAATAAATTTAGAAAAGTTGACCGAAATTTAAGCTCCTTTTTGTCGAGACTACCTTGCTGTTTCTTAAAATTTCGGAATATTGTAGGTTCAATTACGGGCATTTGATTTGCGAAAGACATGCAATAGACATCTGCCATGTGCTCTTCTAATTACAAATAAGTCTAAGAAACCAAGCGGAAACGCAGGAATAACTTTACTTTTAATTTCAAATCCATTTAGAATTTATCCTAGAATTGAACCGTTTTGTTCGGTCCTCGTCAGTGATTAAAGACCAATTCATAGATAAACACAATAGTAAATTGAAGCTTTGAGTTCATTTTCCGCAAAATAGTCCCCAGAAGATGCAGACAATCACAAAAAACGTGAATAATTGAATAATTTTTAATGAGAAAAAAGATTTCATCCATGGTTCAAGCAACTCTCCTTGCTTGATTGAAGATAACCAAAAATTATACGCTGAGGGCATATGCGAATAATTAGCCGTGCCTTAGCCGCACTTGCATCTATCAATAAATTTTTCCTTGAAAGCAACATTTTCCTAAGAAATGCTCTAGAAATCCTGCTATATACGGAAATAATATTCAACACGACCGACTTTGTTGCTGAGTTGAAGCTTAGACCACTTCAAAACCCGAAACCACTCCGATCTCATTTGAGAAAAAGTCGAAAAATGATAGGCCAATCGATTTCTTCAAAAAATATTTGCTTCTCATGGGTACGCACGTGAAAAATTCATTTCAGTGAAATTAAGAATTTTCAGAAACAGAAGGGAGCAATAATGTTACAAAAATTGTATCGTTGAACTAAGTATAAGAAAAATTGGCTGTATCCAATTCGAAACATTTGTAGGTTTCTTGTTTTTGATATGGGTCAACCCAGTAAATTTTTTTTGTATGCGGAATGAGCGGATCCAGCTGCGGAAGTTGTCTTCATTATATTAAACATGATCAAGTCAAAGTATTACTAGGTATCCTTCTCGCGTCCCTTCAGAATATAAGAGATGGTGTATGTACTCAACACTCCTTAAAGTACAGATTTCGAAAATCGACCATTACGTCATTATTATTACTAAATTATTATAATCCTTTTATTATTATTAAAAGAAAATTAACTTTGTTCTGTTACTGCTGCAGACCGCAATTGTAGGGTTTCATGATGGGCCGTGTTATATTTGTACTTTGGAAATGTTGCGATTATGGCCTCAAACAGCCGAAACGCGTCCTCAATAAGAAATACAAAATATCCCAGCGACACTTAAAAACACAACCGTATAAACACTTATTCGATTCTAAACTTTTTAATGCTGGACGTCATGTAACGCTGAAGCTTTTTGACATGATCAAATGATGTTGAAAATAGATGTCTTTCAAAAAAGCCCAGAATTCAACCCAAATCAAGCTCACCATTTATAAAAAACAATGTCACAATCCCTTTTTTAATTCTGACAGAACTAAAAACGAATAGCAATGTTTCCCATTTTAATCTCACCCAGCGAAAAAATTCAGAGAAAATTCGAGAAATAACATCAGAGGAATTTAATCCAATATTTCTAATCCACTTCCCATTAAAATGCATAATGTGAATAGTTGGACGATAATGGCCTGTGTAATCACTAGGATAAAGTCTAAAACCACTTAATTTTTGGTGTTGCAAGTGAATGTGCCCGATTGTCGAATTTTAATGAGTTAAGTCTGCCATTACGTTAAAACCGTCCGTCAAAAGAATTAATTTTAAGTCGCCACAGGAAATTCACTTTTGCATTTCGAAAACGGTTGCTTCAGAAATTCTTGCATTTGGAAAACATTGGAAATTAGCTTCTTTCAAATATAAATCAAATGGAAATGCAAGGCGACGTGTCAAAGTTCTGCTGCAACTCGTGCCATTTGTTCACATATTTGAAAGTTGAACTATAACTGAAAATAATACGCATAAAACTCAAATATACGTCAATAAAAAATGTTGGATGTCGGTTTTATGCAATACTTGAACAACGTGATGGAAGCTGACACAGAATATCCAAGTTTTTCTTTCAAACTCCAAAAAACCAACTCATCTGTTTTAAATAACTGAACTGAAAGTACTTTTTAAAAGTAAAAAAAGCTTCCGTCATGCACAACAATCATCTCTGTAATTATCAGCAACAACAATAAATGTATAGGAACAAAAAATAAAAAACCAAGTACCTGAAATTATAAAGTATTTATATTTTTCGTTTTTTGATTGATTTTTTTTTTTAAATTTTTTCTTATGTTTATTTTTTCCTGTATTAAATATAAAATTATTTCATCAACATTATTCCTCCTTTTAAAAAATCCGTTCTAACAGCTATTGCTTCTAACTATACATGTATGTATATATTATGTGGAACTATTGTTACAGTATGTATATCTCTATTTTCAAGTTCTTTCATTACTTCCATTTAATTACACTATGTTAGATCCAATTTGTACAGTGAATCAAATATATCTACGAAACGGCAACAGGAAGGGGGATAACGATGAATTCTCCGGTAAGGTGCAAGGACCAACGGGCTGAGAAGAAAGGATACAACAGTGATGGGTGGTTAATAAATATGTACAATATTCGAGGCTGATAGATTATTTGGATCTATTTCACTTGATATCTTCAAAAGTGTAGTCATCATAACTTACGTTAAATACTATTAACAAAGCGTACTAATAGCGATTATCTAAAAATAATAAGAAAACTATTTACAGGGGTCAATCTATTTTAACGGTTTATTATTAATATAGGAACAATACAAGCTCTGCTGAACTGATTTCACTGGATTCATTGATTATGTCGGCTAAAAACAGATGAGGAAATGATATGGTGCGAATATATTAAGGAAAGGTTACTTGCGGTTCTGCGACAGTACACTGGGAGAAAATATATTTTCTTCTACTTTACAAATTGAATCGTTTCTATGTTTTTATTTCGGACTAGATTTGTATGTGTTAGAGCGTGTTTATTCCATAGTTAATTTCGTTTCTTATTTGGAATTGCCTTTTAGTAAACAGAAGAATTCAAATTTTAACACAAGTTCCAATCTAAAATAAAACATTTTTTCTTTCGATAACAAAAATTAACGAGTTCAAACGAAACGAACAAAACCTTAAGATTGCAATTTACACATTTCTTTTATAATGCAGTAGTGGCAATGAAAATTATAAATTTCCATTTAACTAAAAGCTTAAAAGATAAACTTCAGATTTTTTATCTTCTTACAAAGAATGTCACAAACTAATCAGAGTTGAAAACTCACTAGTTTCTTATTAATCATATGCATAACTAAAAATAAACGGAAATTAGTGCGCAGAAAAGTTATTTTCTTTCCTTTTTATCATTTTAAGTCAAGCTAGTTTTCGTTAGCAACATTTTTTTTTACAAAAATTACGCTTCGCAAATTAGTGTGTCCATACATAGTTTAGCGCTTATGAAACAGAAAGAAAAAGAAATTAATATATATTAAACATATAATCATAATGATTTTATTCCATGTTTTATTTCTGTTTTACCTAAACTTAGCATCTAAAATATTTTTTAATTTTAATTTTTAGCTTTAGCTTTGATTATTCTTCATTTTGTCAAACAAATTACGAAGTTTAAACGGAAAACAGAAAGGTTATGCCACTTTTTTTCAAAAAAAAAGTTTAGTTGGTTTTATAAACTTTATTTTTTTTTTCTCTCTTTTTTACTTATTTCCTTTTTAGATTCTATGAATGTATTGTACCTGAGTGTGTTGCACATCTGACTAGTTGAGTTTATCCTTTTTACGTTACTACTTTTTGTTAAGGGTTTAAAGGTAAGAATTTCTGGGCATATGATATACAATTCTTATTATTAATACTGCCTAGATATTTTTGATAGTTTAGGCAACATTTGATCGGGCAAGTATTATTTGAATTTGATAAGATTTTATTAATTTTTTTCCGTGCAATTAATTTTTCGCCCTTTGAAACAATTTATCGCGCAAATGAAATATTAGAATTAAATCAATCCATAAGCATAATGCATTCTTATAATATAACAAAAGATTCTAAATATATTTATTTTGTCCAAACATTTGAATGTAATACTTGCCACCACTATTTTACCTTACTTTCCCTTAACTTTATAACCCGCAAAAGAGGATATTACGTATTACGACCTTTTCATAACGGAAAACTATTATGGGAAAGATTCATATTAAAGGAAGTTTTAGCGAATAAGAGAAAATTTCTACGAGACAAGGGAAATTTTTCAGTAGTTCGTTCGATTTTTTTATATTTTTTCATTTTTAAATTTTAATGTTCTTACATACTAAATAAATGTATCAAACAGTGTATGAAATACACACTTATTTCGTTCATCTCTCCCTAATCTTTGTTTATATTTTTGTTGAAGTGTTATTTCACATTTACGACTGAAGCTTGAGCAATTTAAAACCGAATAAGATCAAGTATTGTTTCAAGGTCTTACTAATTGCATTTAATAGAAATAAACAATAATTATGGACGAGAGATAAAACATAAAACGATAAACGAAATATACAAGTGACGAAGTGATTCTATTTCACATTTTTCTCCCTTTTCTATTTTCACTAATTTTTTTACAATATTCAAAGTGAATTTCTATGCATAACGAAACGCACTTAAAATTTTCGAATTGCAAAATGGCGACAAATTTTCATTTTTTTTTTTATGTTCACTAAGCCAAAATATATTTAAAGTTCATTCATATCGCACGTCGTGTTTTATAAGTCGAAATTCAAAATTATTCGGATTTAAAAATTACCTAAACTGGTGTATGTTGTCCTCAATATAAACCATATTTTTTTATTCAACACTTTTATCTACTAAGTATAATTTCACATTATATAATCGAATTTTGTGCCTAAATTGTTTCAATTATAGAATTGGTTTATGCTAAAAATTTCAATAAATTTGCCATACAGTGTTTTGTTTCAATTTTAGACCGAATAATTTCTTCAACTGAACATAACTGTGGCTCTTTATATGCAATGCAGATGAAATTTAGATTTTACTAGTACATCCGATCCGCTTCATAGCGTTTTATCTAAGCTTTCTCTTTTTTTTCTCATGTTTATAAATTTCAATTTTGAAAAGTTGTATGTACAAAATCCTATCTAAAGATACATAATTCCAATTATTTTTTTTTTAATTATTATTCATTAGCAATTTAAGCCAAACGTTTTGTTAATTTCAAATATCCTCAAGTTTTCATACCCCGAAATACTCCTATGCATTACTTCCTTCAATTTTCTTGGTTTTTTTTTCTCTTTATAATATTTCAAAAAAATTTACATTTTGTCCATGGTATCCTATCGTACAATTATGATTAGTTGTTTTATGTATTACAGTTATATATAGCCATATTTATTTCTTAGATCAATACTCCTATTTTGGGTAAATTTTGTTTATGTTTATCATTAAATTTTGTGTCTATCCTAAAATGCAACTTATTTTGAATTTAAGCTGTTTCAAAAAAAATGTCACCATTTTACGTTGTGGTAATTTGAAATTTTTCAATGTTTATCTTTCCGGTTAAAATTATTGATTTTTTGTTTTTGTTTTTTTTTTTGGTTTTTGTTTTGTTTTTGTTTTGTTTTTGTTTTCATTGGAAGTCAATTACTTTTGCAATCAAAAGCATCATTTGAAATTTAGTGATTGTGTATGAATGTGAATGGGTAAAAAATCAGTCGGTATTCAACTGTTCGAATTTTCGTGTGAGATGTATTTATCAAAGTCTCTTGTATTTGGTATATGGAAAATTGAAGAAATTGCCATTGCAGCAAAATAATTCTAGTGTTTTGCCCAATTCGGTTGCAAACAGATACTCTCTGCGTAAAACTGTACGAATGAGTATTTCAAATGTGCGAATAATTGTTTTGCCTATAAAATCTTCTCTAAAATGTCCAAATCCTCACACGAAAATTCTACAGTTGAATTCGCAAATTTCATTTTCTTAATTGGTACATAGTTCTTATCCACTTTGATATAAAATCCCTGAATTATAAAAACATCGGTATTACAAAATGAAAAACAGCTTTGAAAACAGAAATATATTTAACAAAAGCATATTGCTGAGGTATGTCTTCTGAATATACGTACCAAAATAAACTTTAATAACTAAACACGTTATATTTTCTTTTTTCTTTGAGGTAGTTTAGTTTCAATGCTTAATTACTGTCTATTGCAAATGTATATCAATGTTGTCTTTTATGTTTATTACTTTTAGGTCTTTAAATTTACACGTTATAAATATTTTGTATAAATGAGGTATATCAGTTACTATGGGATACTTTTTTGCTTTGCTTTATGGGTAGTTTCACGGTTTTTATTTCATTGCTTTCACTGTAGTTTTTGTATGTTTTCATTTTCATTTCTATTGAAAATTACCAAAAAGACATTAAAAATATTTATCTAAAATTCTTAACAATCATTTTATGACCAAACAAAACAAATAAGTAGTACAAAAAATAAGTAAAAGAACAAAAATAAAAGTATTTACCAATATTGTGTTTAGTTGAGTTCTGTTGTTTTCTTATATTTTTCTTCTTAGTCACAACTTCCAATAGCAGCTCAAGTTATAAAATAAAATGTAATTCAGACTCTCCAACAGAGCTACTATTTAAAGCTGTTTTTCTCGAAAAAGAACTTATAATTATCATTATTGTAATTCTCTACATTTAATAATTAACTTTTTACAATTTTACTTCTGCCATTTCCTTATACAACAAATAAAACTAATTACAGTTTTTACATGATCAAGACACAAAAATACTTACAGTATTACTATTTCGAAAACATAAGAAGTATTTTAATCAAGTTTCACGTTGTTTTCCTGTTTTAAAATAGTGCTACTTTCGCTTCATCTTTTCTAGACAATGGAGTTATTTTTAAGTTTAATTTGTTTTCGCATTTTCTTTTCAAAAGGAAATTCTTGAGTCTATTTTTTAGTGAAAATTTTCTTCATCGATTTTGTTTATTTTCATATAATAATAAAATAAAATAGAAGTGAAACTGCGAATCGTCACAACTACAATATCTATTGAACTCATTTTTCATTTGAGAAATATTGGAAACTGAATTCCTCGTTGACGTTTGGAAAATGTTCATTTCATAGAATTTTTGAAATTTCTTGGTAAAGGCTGCGTACTGAATTCGAAAATAAAATTTTTAGTTCAAAGCTTAGAAGCAATTGTTTTTGATTGCGTCATTCATTATAGACTTGTCTTGTCATCCCACGATTATGCAATTTTAAATTTCCCAGCATCCACTGGTTCTTTTAATTGCAACTTTATTTAATATTGGTGAATTGTTTTCATTTATGGTAAACTGCGTTAAATATATCAATGTATAACATGAAACCCTGTATTTATGTATTTTACTTGTAACATGGAGCTAAAGTTTATTTGGTTGGTCCAATAATATTTATTGTAAGAATGAGAGCCATTTCCACATACATTTCACATTGCCAACCAAATCTAACTGCCGACTCCTTTGTGTGCACCCTTAACAATTTTTAAGTAAATTAAAAAAATCAATTTTGCTTCATTTTGTTGTTCATGAAAGATCATTTTTGCCAGAAATTAGAATAGTTTACATTCTCAGCGATTCAAGTTCATCCAATCAAACACGAAATTTACATCCCGAAAAGACCCTGGACTCACTCTTGTCATTGTTTGTAGCGGGATGCAAACACCCACTGATCTTTTCAGACTGTGCTTGCAACACGAGCTCGACTGATATTAATGGTAAATTCTATGTAAAATAAATAAAATTATTCATTTTTATATTTAGTGTTTTAACAAGCAAGTAAGCATTGTAGTTTCCAATGGATCAGTTAAATCTAATATTATGCGATTATTGGTTCTCACTATTGTTTCTCTATTACGGTTCAGTTGAATTGAGGGCTTTTTCATCGGTAACTTCAGTTAACTTTTAATCATACGTATATCATTTACAAGATCCGCATTTAAGTGCATGCATGCATAACATAAGTTGGCTTTTCCAGGAGCCGACTAATAACTGCAGATGAACATATTCGCTTGAATTGAAAATAATCTCGTTGTACTTTACTATTGTGTTCACATATCAGTTCAATATTGTAATGAGTCCGGGAGACACTCCCATCTCATGATTTCTTCACACTCTTGAAAAATTTAAATTTCACATATGCCAAGACCAAATTTGCTATGAAAATTAAAAATCTACAACACTTTTCATTTGCAATGAATTAGTAAAAATTATTTCGAAGCTGTCTGTGTAAAATATTTAACGTGGAATCATCAATTAGGCTGTGTGATATTGCTTCTATTTTATTATTATTATCATTTGAAAATCAACGAAATGCTATTTCAGTATAAACACGAACGTTTTTGATTGGTTTGATTCGAAAAACATGTAGATTATATAAATAACGACATCCAAAGTATACTTTTAAAAACTGCTATTGTATTTTTAGTGTTTGTTTCTTGTAATCCTTTCTAGTAGTAATAGTAGTACTGGTGTATGGGCGATTTCATTGAAATACTCTATTGCTATTGAGATCAAGTATAGTAGTAGTAGTAGTAACAGTAATTTATCGGTTATAAGAACTAATTTTGTGGTATTGTAGATATATGCAGGTCAATAAAAATATTGTTTTGTTTCAGGCACCCGGGTTATGGAGTTTATTTTTTGATACTTGGAGGTAGCAATGAAAAGGATGGATTGAGAATCGAGAGCGAAACTCAACACAAGTTGGTGATGTGTTCTGTGCATGAATATATTTAAAACCTTGTCAACGAAATATTTAAATCATAACTTTGTGTTAGCCAAAAACATAGTTTTCCAGCCGCACATTCCGTATGATCATATAACAACATTTATTAAATTTTACATAAACGAACACCAGCTAGCATGAATTTCTGCTTCTCTCAGGATACTGTGTAGTTAAAAACAAACAATAAATATGACAAGCTTTCGTTAGCCCATGCCAATTAAATAATATTGAAATTTTAATCAAATTTTCTTGAAACATTGAAAGAACAACTTAATTTAGGAATCAACCAAAATAAGAACAAGTTAGTTCCTTACGTTTGTTTTTTAAGCGAACGAAACTAATTTCATTCTCCTCTCTGAATAAGCACTTGATATTTTGTACATGTTTTCCATACTCTTCATAAGAGTATTTTATATTTAATGCAGTTCTTGTCAACAATGTTCTAATCTGTTAGTTTTTTTTTTTGTGGTCTATTTTCTTTAATTAAGTTGTCTTAATTCATTTCATTTATTGTATTGTATTGTTTTTAAGAACATGATTGTAATCAATGTTATTATTAAATAACTAGTCATCGGTCTTCCTACTTCTTTTGTCGTGCTATTCTTTTTGTAATGATAAGAGACCAAAATAGGTGACCCAAGGGCGACGCAAGCTGGAGCTTTTCATTACAAGAAGAAATAAGTTGCTTTTTCGGTTATGTATTATATTTAAATTACTATTTAATTATATTATCTTATCGAAGGTATTTATTTCATTTAAGAGGCAGGTACTTGAGTTTATATTCTATTTCTTCAATGAACGTTATCGAGCGTTAAAAAGTGGTTTATAAAATATTTTGTAGTTTCAACTTCTTTTGTTCAATTGCTTTCAATGAATCAAATGTTTATTGGTTAATGTTAACCAAACCACAGGAGATTCATGCACGACGCTCGGCAAAAGAAATATCGGTACATGCTGTTTTCGTCTAAATAAATGCGTCCTAGTTGGATTGACATCTCAAGCTACCCTTATCCTATATTTTGAAAAGGACAATGATAGGTGCAACTTCATGATCGCATTGTATCTACCTAAACCAGCTGATTCAGCTTTGCAACATTCTTGCAGTTTTTATTTTTTAATAGACAATTGCAGACATTTATTTGTTCCTCAGTTAATAAATATTCTTTCAACTTCACTGTAATGACACTTGTGGTGAATGTAAACACTATAGATATTTGAAAATTAAAGGTTTGGCTGTTAATTGTAAAAAAATAAATAAAGGCTGTAAAAATAAAATTACAAAATAAACGGTGTATAATAATAAATGCTGTCCTTCTTTTAAAACGGATATCCTATTGATTTCAACCAGTCAAAAACGTTCCGACCTACGGTTTTATATATATATGCTTCTCATTAGTATTCGCTGTATTTTATGCATGTGTGAACAGTTTCCGTTTCAAATATTTTAACTATTTCTTTAACGTTAAATAGTATACTTCATATTGTGTTTCTTCGCCTTTTGTGTTTAAGTTATTTTTAATAGCACCCTAAAACATTTCAGTCGGATATAGTGAAAGATTAAAGTAAAAAAACAAAATTTTTAAACAATTGATTCTAGAAAAATTTCCAAGCTACTACGAGGAGTTGTGGAGGATAAATAGATGGATCACATTAACGAAGTGAAAACTCCATCATCATGCGGCATTCTCTTAACTTTTTGGTAACAAGAACTTTACCAGAGTTGTTTGCTGGTATTTTCATATTCATCTTATCTTGCACTTTAATTCTATTTTGCACTCGCGATAATTGGAAATTTTTCTTCAATTGGTTTCTGCTTTGAAGTAACTGTTGGCTATGTGTTTGATGTAACTGTTGCTCAAGTTGCTCGGACTTTTCGACAGATACGGTTTGAGGTAAGCAGTAGATAAGTAAAGCACGATCCTACTGAGTGTGGTTTTGTTCCTGCAGTTGATTTATAGCAATTTCGTGTTTATGCTCACGCGCAATATGTCGGCGTACCGTGTTATTCCTGGTGAAAGTTCGTGAACAAAATGGACAGGGTACTCGTATACCTTGGTGACGTTGCCTTATGTGAGCTCTTAGATTTGTCTCGTAGCCGTACAATCGATCACAAAACGGGCATTTTAGTTTTTTTCCTAAATTGAAATGAAAAGTTGATTAAAAAGCTATTTGTCTGCAACAGATTTTATTATATGCCTGCCAACATTAACTAAGGCACCTCTTATCTTTTATGAATTAATTTCTTACGGTCAACAAAGCTCCTTGCGAGGTACGCATATCGAACGTTTCCACCATGAATGTTTATTTCAAAAATAGCTTATCTTGATTTTTCAAGAACTCCAACAATGATTTAGAATCGAATATTACAACATCCTACCTTCAAATTTCAATAATGCAATATGCTCTCTATGAAGACCTGTTTTCAAGATAAAAATAATGTGCGGCCCAAACAAATTTATATAATTCACAATACGGTCGGCAAAACGAATAGTAGAAGGCCCGGTACAGAGAGCCGAAAACAACAAGACGAAATGGATAGTCCTAAGACAATAGAATAACTAAATATTGCTTTCCTTGATTCCACAGAAGGCCATTGTCAGAATGAGGTTAGTTGCATAAAAAAATGGTCACTGTGAGCCATTTATGATTCACCTCAGCATCGCGATACCCATGCAGAGGAGAATCCTAAAATGGCTAGAACTCCGCGGTCTAATGCATTGATTAGCCACATCATACAGTACCTAACATATATCAATACATCACTAACACTAACCGTAAACACGTAAACACGTAAATTGACTGAAAAAACAAAATTCTAGAGTTAGCCAATGAATACCGACAGTATACGTTGCGTATGAGAATCAAAATACAATAAACTGCATCGGAAGGACAACAAAATGGATCCGGTATAATTTTGGAGAATATACTTAGTGAACTTTCTCTCTTTAAGAATTAAAGAGGGCACAATCGCTAGGCTAACAGGACATCATATTTCTCATAGGTTCATAAACGTGCGCAAGAAAAATATCCACAACATTTATGAAACATGAAATCGCTCAGCAAAAATTAAAGTAAAACTGCAGATATATTTATCAAGCGCGACATGAACATCATTATGATATATGCGAACAAGTGCCTTGTATCATTAAAACTGTATTGTAGAAAAATATCGAACGAATATTTTTTAAAGCTGAGACTTTGTGTTTGTTTTATACTTTAAAATAATAATTTTCAATAGTAATTGGAAAAGGTCGTCGAATAAGTTCCTATGTAAACCAGAGCCAGGAACATTGAAATACATCTGATAGTCAATGGATAATTGAATGCTTGGAATTAACGGTTAAATACTTGAAGTTGAGAAACAAATTCCAAAGTTATAGCGCCTACATTGTCAAAAGTGCATATTATTTGTAAAGAATGATGCTACTGAGATTTGTAAAATGTTGCAGATTGAAGTAACCAAACTGTTACTGATAAACTTAAAGAGCCTAAGAAGAATTTACTACCATATTCCAAAAAAATCCAATACTAACATGACTTAATTGAAAATAAAATGTGAAATAGTCATACCGTCCGCCGTGTCCACTGTTCCACAATTTTTATTGTTTAATTTTGCAGCATTCCAAACATTCAACATATCCGCTGGGTCAATCGATGCAGCTAAACCTCCTGGCAAACCACCTGGTTCCGTTTTGAACTTTGTCAATGTGGTTGGTGTTGGCGGTGCTGTATTCGACGTTGGGGGCTGTTGTGCATAATCTTCCATTTTTACTCGTAAATCCTCTGCGCCATTCTAGTTAATGTTAAATAAAGTAAAAATAAAATATTTCTATGATCAAAAATTGAGTTTATAACGATGCTCGCACTTATAACGAAATTTGGAAAAATATTTCATAAATTAAATTTTGCGCCAAAGATATTCAAAATCATATATCCAAAATAATTTTGACTAAAAATTTTGAGTCAAATTTTTCTAAAAAATACGAATGTAAAACTTTTATCATTCATTATACTCAAAACCACAAATTGTTATCCTTAGTGATAAACATATCTAGTTATAAATCGCGCAGCCGCGAAGAAGGTATGGAAAACATCTCAAATAAATTCATAATCATATTGAAAAATTTAATCAACTTAACTACATTGCTCGACACCAGACTTGCACCTAGAGCAATTCGATCAATTCAAATTAAGGCGAATAATTCAAATTATCAAGTGAAAACCATGACAAAGTCTTCCTATTCATCGATTTGCAACAATTAAATATTTGCAACCACTGCAATTTATGAACTTTGATAGTTTTCCAACCTTATATATTTATATATATTCAGATCGAAACGTTAGATAAACTTTATTTAAAGGCTATGATGATAAAAATGCAATGAAACGAAGGCAATAAGTTTCATTGGTAAAAGAAATTAAGAACAAGATTATAATTATTCAAATACATTTCAAAAAGTACACACAGAGCAAACAAAAAAGAGAGAAGAATTTGCCCACTAGTAGACAATTACAATCGAAAAAAAAAAACAATAAAACGAGACAAACATAGTTTCTTACTGTTTGAAAAATAACAAAATATCATATATAAATAAAAACTTAATACAATGAATACCTTGGGCGCAAAATTTTGTGAACTGCCTTCGTTTGTTATCCTTACATCGTTAGATTCCCGTTCGTCTTTCTCATTGTCATTGGTCTCATTTGTACTTCCATTATTCCTTGCCGTTCTTTCTTGACAGGATCCTGTACCATTGCCGGCTGAAGCTGTCGTGCTAGGTGGGCTGTGGTTTTCGTATCGGCTTTATAAAAAATGAAAGCCATATTCAGTTAGACTGGAGTAATGTTCCTGTAACGAACAAAAGGTCTTACCAGGATTGAGGTGAGGCTCTCTCCGCTTGCATTGTATCTGCTTCTGTAGGCGCCGAAGAGGATGCACTGCTAGATGGTCTGAAAAGTAAAATAGTGGTCAAATTTCCAAATTCATCCTAAGAATTGTTGGAAAAATATGTAGATCATAAGTTCGCGTTAACCTTAACACAGTAAATATTAGAAAATGTTAAAATTCTGATTAAAAACGTAGGCAGCCAGCAGCTGTTCCGAAGTTAAATGATATCGGCCAGAAAATAAATCTTATTTTGGCCTTCTCACTTTGACTGTTTTCAAACGTACATTTTAGTCTAAACTCTCAATAGTTTAACTTAAAATATGAACTTAGTAAACAGAATAATCCTACCTGTATGATTTATTTACAGGGCTTGCACTATCCGCACTACCTTTCGAGCCATCACGTAAAACGCTACCCCGGGCTTCTTGCTCTGAAAACGGACTTCGTAAATGCCTTTTCCGCGGCGGGTCAAACGATAACGGTCGATACATAGGCGGCAAATATGATGGCATACCAGCCAATGCCGAGCTGCTCGGATGCATCAAGGAATCACATTCCTGTTTTAAACTGCTTAATCCTAAATGAGCACTGGAGTTTCCTGATCCTGAATTATTCCCTGAGGTACTACCCGACATACTATTACGCTGTTGTCGTCTTCCGCACATCGGGGACGTTTCCATATGCTGTGGTTGCTGTTCATGGGATTGAGTTTGAGCTGCCGCTAGGCGACCATGCTCAGTTGATAGTCCCTTGACCTGAAAAATAGGAGCATTAAATGAGAAACACTGACAAAGTTGTCATTTTTTCATTGACATCTTGACGGTGCCGTACTTACTTGCAGATTCTCTGCCGATTTGAGAAAACTGTTTAGAGCCTCTTGTGATACATGAACTTCACCCTTATACATGAATTCTAGCAATGCAGACATATTTTCAGGTGAAGTAGCCTCCAGTATGACAACACATTGTCCATTCGTTGGTGGTGCCGCTTCGAATAATTCTGCGAACTTCTTCGAACAAGCTGCCAAAATAAGTTTGTGCGCCTTGAATACTGTACCTATAAAAATAAAACGGAGTACAATTTAGTTTTTGAAGCCATGTTCTTTCGGATTTTGTCATATCTTCTGAACTTCAAAGCATTTTCAAGATTTCAAATTTCGAAGGGGCAAAAGTTGAATAGAGATTCAAGGCAAATTCGAACGTGTCGCAGTTTCATTCTTATTAACTTTTTTGTTGAACAAGCGTTAATATACGAGAGAAATTAATTAAAAATTGTTTGAATGGACTAAATAAAATAAAAAAATAAATTTCATAATGTCGTGAGATATTGCTTGGAAAGTTCAATAAGATAACATTATTTTGTATTAATTTTGACACACAATAATGTATGAATGGACGTCTTAATGTACAACTAAATATTATGTATGGAAATAAAATGTTTTATGTATTGAAATAAATGTTGATAGCCACTCCATTATACGATGGACCTTAAAAAAATTTACCTCTTATTTTTGACAAGGAATGTTTTTGTTTTTTGTTTTGTTGGTATTAATTGTGACTCGAAAATTTTTTGGCTCACATTTTTTAAACATATTGAGATAGCTTGTTCTGCAACGTTTTATAGTGGTTACAAATATTAGCATGAGAAATAGAGTATGTACAATATTGATTCTGCATTGCAGACTCGGATCATCACAACATTACAATGGAAAAACTCAATAATTAACTCAATTTACCCAGATTTCTTTGGATCGGTTTATGTATTAACTGTAATTTTTTTTTCTTAAAGTCTGTTTATTTCATTATTTCCAAAAAGTCTATACAAGGCTCTACTACGAATTCATATTCATGCTCTTTTCTACTATTTGAAGTCGGGTTTGAACAATTGAACTTTATAAGGACACTTTTGAAGAAACCATTCTACCTCGCAACTAATAAACCCAAACTTTAAATACTTAACGAATTTATGGATGGAATCTGTTTTCAGATTTGCCATACTTGTACATACTATATTATTTTGCACAAACATATGTGTACATACGTCGCCATGGTTTTAAGCTCGTTGCATGGCTACCAAACGAATCGCCAATTGTACAGACATTGAGAGTGTACTGCTGTGAGAACAAGTAAACAACCCTCTTTCTGAGACTGTTTTGTTACATTACCTTGCAATTTACAAATTGACGACAAATCAATCTAAAGGAAATGACCTTGAACACATCGTTAAATCTGCTGAATATAACAGTTATCATGAGAGTAAATATATGATTTTGCAAAACACGGCATTTCTACACATGATGCATAAATTCCTTTTTTGTATTCATCAAAAAATTACAATTCGTTTGAATTTATTAGCAGGATTTGTGTAAATTCGAATGATGACTATCGGAGCTATGATTAAAGTTTCCTTAACGCACAATTTAAGGACCATAATTAATAATGTTGTAAACAAGTAATTATTCAATAATGAGACCCAACGCATTGGGTTCCTTCAAGGATCCGTATTGTTATTTCATACCAATGAACAAAAATTAGCAGTAGTCAAGTTTCCATCAAAATCAATGGTTATTCAATACAGATTTTCATTAAATGAAAATGTGATAAACAAATTTCCTTCGAGCAACACGTGATACCATTGTATTACCATTCAATGAGAACCAAAAATCATATTGCACTCGAGAACAAAGTTAATTGTTTTCAAATCATTTGTCAGAAAAAATCAGAATTCTTATTTGAAAAAGAATGTGATTTCGAAATAGAATTCCTAATATTTTTTTAAACTTCATAGAAAAATGACCATGTTCAAAGCAAATAATTTGAATTACACTGCGGTGAATGTCAGGATGCCATTGAAGTCTAGATTTTATATACCTTATTCAACATTTCTATTTAGGCGATCACTAATCTAAGTTTTCAAAGATTTTAATATGGATCATACTATTTGTTAGGTTAGATCTCGAGGGAGGCCAAACTGGTAATTTTAAATGTTTTCCCGCAATTCCAATCACTCAAATAATATAGTGAAGAATTCAGCTGATGCTGTTAATTCCTCACATGCTTGAAGCTAATTTGTGGGCTGGGTTGTCAACGTAGGTCTTTTGTAAAAGTTAAGTAAATAAGATGCAAAATATGAAATCACAGAAACGCTGTCATTAGTCCTATAAACGCAAATGAATAAATTATATAAGATAGTGATCTTAAATATATCCATGAAGGAAATTTCTGCAAACTGATTTCGGAGAGTTGATGTTCATAAGTGCTTATTTGAAAGCAGATAATGTCTGAACCTGATAATATTTTCAGACACCAGAGCATACAGCATAGTTTTCTTGCGAGAATGAATCTTTCAACAAATTAATCTCCCAACGCTAGATTACATAAATTTCTCATCGCTCCTGGAGTCGGACCATGCTCTATGCTTACCGAATTTCTTGTTCATGTATCAAACATCACGATCACCTTTAATTAGACAATCAGGCGAATTAGAAAGCGTAAAGACGACAAATATTTCAGTATTACTAAAGTTTCCTCTCTTCTTTATTACTTTTATTGCAATATAGTCAGCCGGAAGTAAACAACCAATTTTACAAATCAAAAACCGGGAATGCAACTAGACCTTCTCAGTAGCAGTATTTCTTGTTTTGTCTAAATAAAACTCCAACTTTGTATTTCACTATGCAAAATACAGGAGCAAATTGAATTTTTCCGATTCTATGGTTCATTAAAAATACAGATATCAACGGAAAATTTGCGAAAGAAAAAACTCAAAAATGCACATGCGAAAGAGCAGTGAAATCCTTCGACAATGTTGATCAAAACTCTTATAGTGCCCTGCAGACCTCGAATCGCCGCTAAATAATGACATAATTAATAGGACCCGACAGAAACCAACAACAGAAACCCGACCTAATTAGGGCCAGGCGCGAATTTTGGTAATAGATAAAAATAAAGCAACAGTGATCATCATACCAGCTGCAGATCTCAAATACTCTTGCAAGTGACAAAATATGTTTTATTAAAAATTCGCCATTGTTTCAATTCGGTTAAAGGTTCAGTTGATTCAGCAATTCAGACCTGCTCTTAAGCACGATTATTTTCTCTTATGGTAGAATGTTGAAAGTTATATATTCTAAGTTGAAGACTCACAGCAGCACTAGACTTTTTGAAAACCCCCTAAACAACTCCTTCGTATCCTGAGATCTTTACCTGGTCCCGTTTGACGCACTACTTCGAATTTAATTTCTAATTTCATTTTGACTAAAGCCCCATAGACCTGTATAAATCCTTCTTTTGTGAGATGGACGAAGTAGAAAAGAATAATTCAACGAAATCAAATGCGTATTATGAGCTTTTAATAGGACTCTCCGAATGCAATTTGTTGAATAACTTCATTTATTGAAAAAATCATTTAAAAAATTCATTTATTGAAAAAAATTATCAGATAAACTGTCCGCTGAGAACTCAAGCATTCCATCAAAGAAGTTTCCAATAAAATACAAATCGCAACTATGACAGTTAATCAAATTGCTGCATCGGATCTATTTCAGCTCTGGAAACCTTATTTTTGATGTTTGTTAGTGTTACCTTATCACGAAACAAGGGGTGATTAAGAAGGATCGATTATTACCGCGGATACACATCCCAACTAAGTAAAGTGGTATTAAAACATTGTTGGTTGTTATTGCATCGAGGGTCACTCGTTTGACATTTTTACTATCCGGACTTAAAGCATAACTAATGGTATGTCAAATATACTTATATCACTAATGACGAATACACAACCCCAGCGTTAGCTACAAAATTTGTTGTGAAAACAAATGGTCAAAATAAATTTGAGTAATTATCAAAAAAATTCCCTTTTTAATAGGATTGTCAAAATATATTTGAATAATTATCAAAAAAAATCCCTTTTTAATAGGATGTTTCCCTTCTACTGTTGGCCCGTCTAAATAATTTTTCATGACAGTAATGAAATTACCATTCGGCTTATTTGTGTAGAAAATGTAATTGAACTTATAAAATTTATATTTTTAAATTTAATTTTAAAATAGAATTTATAAAGTCTAGTATGTGATTGAATTTATCTAATTAACTCTTCAAATGTTGTATTGTTAAATTGTTAAATTTTTAGAAACAATATTGATCAATATTATTCTGTTTGAAATTAAAATCAATGAATTCAAATTAGTTTACCGGGACTAATCTTCAGGAGTACATTTTTATTTTTCAATCTTCCTGCCAAAAATTGAACACCCGCTTGCTTTTGTGGCTATAAACTTATCTGTTAATTATGCAAAACGTGATACGAACAATTAAATTGAATTTAAATAGCAGGTGAGTGTCCTTTCCGTATGATCGGTGTCGATATGAAGGCACAGGTTTGATCAAATCACATTTGTGATGCCTACCGCGCGTCGTATTCTTGGAGGAAGCCAATGTCCGAAATTTGCTAATGCTATAGAAAAAGATGTTTCATAATGAGCTGAAGACAGGTGTGACAAAGTATGCGGCCAGTGCATACTGTATATGCATGCATGCACAAGTCGTTTTCTCAAATCAATTACGTATTCAAAGCTACTCGCGCGCAAGCTTTTTTCACAATACGTGCGCATATGCACCGCAGCTGGCCTACTGCAACACGTATAACGGCGCTCATGAATTCTAGCTGGTCGTTTGTCGCATTCAAAAATACTCTCGCATTGCTGTTTCGTTTTCCTCACAATATCACCTCCATTCATTCATTCAATTCATTTCATTCAATCTATTCACTTCAACCATTTCATATTTATTTTATTGTATTTTCTGAAACCTCCGCTGCACCGTCGTCAAATGCGTTTTAGCATTTATAATTATATATGACGGCCGTACGTATTTGAAACACCGTTGCTTAATGCACGGGCAATCATTCATCATATGTCACCTATGTGCGCATTACTAAGCTTTAGCATGTACAGTACAGTTTACTAGCACTATTACCACCTTAGATTATTCTTAATCGGGGTTCGCATCCAAATACAACACACGCTTGGAAAAAATAAAGTGCTGAGCCGCTTTGTCCTATTTACGTACAGCTAAAAAGTGTGTCAAACACATGCATATATAGAATTTTATTTGATTAGTATCTTTGGCCATTTCGCTTAGCCGCATGGACTCATACTTTATCAAATGGCATTATTTTCCTATGTAGCGAATTTTTGGTATTTGGAACAAGTATGCAATCATATCTTTAGCACACATTTGTTTCGAAAATAAATAATAACATGATGGTCAGTCATTTCACTCAGACGGAAGTTATCTCAGGTACAGGGGCTTAAATAATGCTAAATATTATTGTAAGCCATTGTACCTTTGATGGCATAGTATGCTAATAACCAAAACACTACCCCCAGCGATGTAGAACAGGAGAAAACAAATCAAATTAAAAAGGACAAAAGAATAATTTAACATATTTCAAACTCTATTATTGATTTAGAAGTATAAACGGAAAAATAAGAAAAAAAGTGCAAAACGCATCAACAAGAGTGAATAATTCGTTGCAAAGTCAAGCGCACGTTGAAGTATTCTCGTGTAAGCACTTCAAGTCTATGAATTCCCAAAGGAAATTTAGCTCCCGATTAGGACGATGAATCAATGCCAGTGATGATCTAGACTTTTTGGTGATCAACCAAAGATTGAATGTCAAAAAAGCTATTGGCCCATTCTTAAAGTAGTATAATTTTGCATACCATAATTGACATAAGCTTTTCAGGTTTGCAAAGTATAAGAGGCGGCGTCCTCTCAGGATCAGCTTTATACTCAGTCCTATTCGACCAAAATAAAATACTGAAACTATTTGGAATAAAAGGTAACACATTTAAATTAATAAAGCCACGCATCTAATTAATAAAGCCATGGCTTTCCTTTGATCTATCTGTTTCGTTTTCCACCTTCTGAGTGATGTACCAGTTCAAGTTGTTACCTTGCCTCAATAAGGAATTCGTATCTCCTGCTTTGTGATGCTTCGTGAAGTGTTACTTGCCTCAGTGGTTACGTACAAACGCCGTTTGAGATGGGGGAACACGAATATGCATATGGAGACTGAGCCAGCATTATACTCTGATTTGTTTAATACGAAGATTCAACGTACTAAATCTACCTATACACGCTAGGAGAAAAAAACCACATCTAGTTGTGGCCTTTCATGCTAAAGTTAAAGAGAACCTCCATACCAGCAAAATTCAAAGCCTGATGGTTGGAAGATTGCACCAACCAAAAAAGGCACTAAACTTTCACGACGAAAAACTTTAAAACATGTCCCGACCTCAAGCTCTGAACTGAAAATCGGAGGACTCTGCTACGCGGTACTCGTAATAGAAATAAGATGATGATAAAGGAACCCTTTTTCATTTACCATATACTCAGCTTAAAAATGTTGAAGAATTTTCTTGAATACGACGATTTTTAATCTCATGAAGGCTGTGTTATTTAAATTTTGGTTTGGATTGGTGATGAACAAAATGCATTTTAATCTGAGGCAGAAAAAAGGAATCAAGGAACCAAAATCAACGAAAATTAATATTCAAAGTGAAACAGTTTGCTCTTCAAAAAAGGCTTTAAACAAAGAAGCAATATTTTTTTAAATACGCCGAAATTAAAAAAAAGAAACACACAAAAATCGATACTGTAGAAAATTTGTGAAACTTCATACAAATACTGAGGGACTTTTACGAGTTCATTGAATGTAAAGCGAACCAAGATAATCAATGCGGAATAAACTGATACTGGTATATAATTATTGTTAAAAAATGAATTGGAATGTGTCAAATTTAATATTTTTATTTAAAGTCAATTTTTATCGTGAATTTCAAATATTTGCCAAGTTTAAAAAATATCTATTCATATAATATAAACTTATAGTTTTAAATATATTTTATAAATTCGTATAATTACTAAAGTAGCTAAGGAAACCTCAAGCCATTAGAATTTAACTACTTGTTTCAACAAATTTGTTGAAAAAGTGTTTGAGGAAGAGTTGAAACAATAACCAACACTACGATTTGATCGAAACAAAAGTAACTCTTATTGTAAATACGCATTTCGATGACTTGAAAACAATTTTCATATCATTCATCTTATCAGATATCATGTTCTCTATTTTTTATGTTGTTCCTTATCGATTCGCCCCATGTTTCTTCGCATTATTCGTCGCAAAATGCACGCAAACAAAAGATGTATTTCAAAGAATAAATTTTTCATTGAGTGAATTCGTAACTCATCACTCGTTTACGGAAACAGAAATTTACGAATACAACATTTAGCTATTCTCTACAATCGCCATTATTAACTCTCCAATAAAACCATAAGCTTATTTCAGTCATTTTGATATGTTTATCATTTGCACTGACTCTACTTTGAAAATAAAAAACATATGGAACTAGCAACAATTATAAAAGCATATGGACGCGAACGAGTGATAAATGTATTACACATGAATTTATATGTGTATGTATCAATCTGCAAAATATACTGATAGAAAGCACGTGTTCGCGGCAAATTTAGATAAGATCGCATTCGATTTAGTGAATAAATACAAAAACATTTTCGCCAATGGCTATTACTCAGAAGATAGTTATTCAAGTTGAAAATTTTTTTTTGACTACTAATCAACAAAAAGAATTGAGTTCAAATACCAACGCAAGTCAATTACAATTTGCCCCCTCTATTGCTGGAACTACTGGAACTCACGGTAATTTACTATTAAATACGCAAATGGGGTATTTAATAGTAAATACAGGTAATATAGGTATAGGTTAACTTATATACCTGTATTTAACTTATAAGTATATAAGTAAAGTAAAAATAGACCACAATACGCAAATGGCGCACAGCTTTTAAGTTGATGCACGAGATTGTAAATCATACTGAACACATTACTGATTCTTCTGTAATAATTCAAAACAACGATTCCATTCCTCAGCCTTTCTCAAGAAATTATTTTCAACAGCATTATCAACCAGAACTATGTGAAGGAAAAAACGAAGAAGGTATCTTCCAAAACCCGGAAATTGACCCGGCAGTGGTCTCCCCGAGTTACATGAAAAGCATCTTCAAATATGTATGTAATAAAAAATCATGGGAAGCACGGATACGTCACACGAATAATTTTCACAACTCTGGTTTGCATTGCGAAAATTTTTCAACCAACCCCTACTTTTAACAATCATCAACTCAAGACCACCAGCGATTGTGAAAGATTTAGGATATACTTCTATATACCCAACGAACATATACACTGTGATATATCCATGCATATCTGGAAGCGATAAGGAGCACGAACAGCAGGGAAACAAATATGCAAGCGATGTTGAGAAGGTCCGGGAAAATCAAGATGAAGAAGTGTTAGATATCATCAGCAGCAGTGGAAACAACGCTACGATTGACGGAGGCAAGAAAAGCAAAAGCAATCAGAGAAAAACATCCCCACCCCTTAAGACACACAGACAACATCCAACTCATTCTTAGTCCTTTGATGGGGGCAAAAGACACAAAAAATTTCTCGTGGTAGCAACAAACACGAAGGAAATCCCATGAAATACGCTCTGAGTTGGCGCCGCGCATCCCGCGAATCGTTGACAAGCTTTCGACAACCAACAACGTTGAAATAGTTGGAGAGAATAGGTAGTACTCCGTTTGTAAAAGAAAACTCCAAGGCCTGAAATGAGACGAGACA
Source organism: Stratiomys singularior (assembly GCA_954870665.1). Lineage (NCBI taxonomy): Eukaryota > Metazoa > Arthropoda > Insecta > Diptera > Stratiomyidae > Stratiomys > Stratiomys singularior. The sequence continues at coordinate 9,525,942 of OX940879.1, read as the reverse complement.
AGCAAAACAAACAACGATTTTCCCTGTTTTCAGAGATATACTAGTCCATGATGTGATTCCGCTTCTTTTTCTTTTACTCATTTTTTCCCTCGTCCTTCGCAATACGGGTTTCCCTTCTCGGAAAAATTCGCAAAGGAAAAAATAAAGGAATCGGTCTGATAGAAGATGTGGAGCGGTGGGTTGTAAATGTCATAAAATGAATGAATGGATTATCACGAGACACACTAACCTTCTTCCTTAATTTTATTTTCATAACCTTCACGACGATGATGATTACGTCACGGGTATTATTATGATCTCACTTGGTCCCTACCCCTCCACAATTTTTATATTGGCCGTTTTTTTTCTCGTTTTCTTTTGCAGATGAATTGTGGTATTCATCATTTATCTGAATCGACTTCCATTTCGGTTAGCAAGATTATATGAAAATTTGCTTTCAGGATAATAATTTAATAAAAGAGTTTATTCAACTTTACATGGTATAAGATTATGCAGCAGCAATGATTGACTAGTTTTGTTTTTTAAATTTCTCAGCTTTGCTCTCGTGTTATCAAAACGGACATGGATCAGACAGGCTGTAATTTGAACAAAAATATGCTGATTTTTTCAATAGTATTTGAACTCGACACGTTTCAAACGAAAGTCATTGCCTAAACATGATCGGCAAAAATTTGAGTCACACATTTCTCCCTGGAAATAAAGCACACCATCGCAATCTTTCCATTCACCTACGTCGTCATGTTATCTCTTTGTTTATTTGTTTAATCGTAGCTCTTGCAACGTGATACTTGCGAAGGTGCTGTTTTGGTGCTACTAAGTGATTACAATACGTCTCAAGAGAGAGGAGATATAGGTTCTAAATCAGTCCGGAAAAAGCTAGTGGATAGAACAGAATCCAAGCCGACCATACAATATATACAAATAATTGAAAAAAAACAGGAGTCAAAATCGATGACAATGTGTCTTCTAAGGCACACTTACTTCACCTTTTGTCGTTTTCATTGTCGAATCTTTTGCAATAGTTTTTATATTTAGTCACGTAGAACTCTGAAATATAGTTAAAGTCTGGTTTCTACAAACCAAATACATAGAGTGCATCAAGTATGAATAATTTCCGTATGCCGGATTTAAATGTTCCTAAGGAATTGCGTGATTGATACTATAAATTCTGATTTACAAAAGTAATGATTTAATCATCAATACTTACCATTACATGACAACGTCACATCAGCCAGTAGTTCTGACTTGAACAAGTTGGAAAAAGTCAATGCCAAATTGGACGAGTAGCTATTCCACTTCAAGCAAAACTGTTGTTGTGGGTCCATTTTGTCTAAATTGTTAATTTTCTATATGCTCACAATCGAAATATACAACTTTAGCCAAATAAATAAATTCCTCCGAACGGTTCCGAATTTATCGCCGTCGTATTAATTTTGTCGAATTTTTTGATATTCAATATATGAGACTTTCAATTTCAATGAATTTTGAAATGATCTGCACATTCGTGTGTTGCTATTTAGTACTTGAAGATTTAAATTGCACATCGAGTCTGTGTAAAGCCAATATTTTTTGCCAAAAAGATGAACCCTGTAAGTAATTTAGAAAAATCATGTTATTCCAAAGCTGCATAATTATCAGAAGGATTTGTTTGTTAATTGCTGGCATCAAATTTTTAAATTTTTTTTAACAATGAATTTTCGCAACAGGTCTTAAACACTGTATCTAGATAGCTATAATCTTTTCAACCATTCGTATGCGTAAATCGCAAAGAAATGCTCGCCACAACCAAAATTGAATTATCCCAAAAGTTCAATCAACGTAAGGGAATGAATTTGCGCATCGTTTGGTATTTATCTCCAGTAACGATAGACTCTTCCCCGTTTTCAGTTCTACTCTAAGGACCTCCATCTAAAATCGTCCTATTCTTTTCAACCAGATGCCGTACTTAACAATTTCAAAAGATATAACAGGCAAATTTTGATAACCATGACTTCTCCTTCCGTTTATACGCCAACAAAACATGTTACATTCCAGTTGCATACTATCCTCCTACAAAGGCTCTTTAAGTGAAATAAGAGGGAAAAAATTACCACCAAAATGTACAAGACGCTATTCAGAGGAAATATTCTCGCCCTTACTTTACCATGTCTTAAGAAAACGTACAAGCAACATGCTAAAGAGCTTTGTTGTAATTGATAATGAGGATGATTTTGCGGTTGTTGTTGGTGATGATGAATCTGCATGAATGAAGTAAATTTTCTATGAGATGATATTCATGTTAATGAGTTTCTTTGGTAAAACAATCCCGAAAGATTTCTAAGTGATGAACGAATTTTGATAATAATTCGATTTCGTCCTGGCGCAGAGTTGCCAACAGCGAAGTAAACCGTTCCGAGAATTCTACTAGCTTTATTTATAAACTATAAACTATACTGTTTTCTTTTTGCAGAAGTTGAATGAGCGATTTTTTATTATTTATTTAGTCATGCGTTTCGATATTCAAAGCTTCTCTAAATTGAACAAAATCTAGAGTAACGTTTTTGCTGACAATAAATCTATGCCTACTTATTTTGATATTATCGCGAATGTTTTTGAATCGGCTACTGAAAAGTTTCTATGTACTTGCACTTTGTCATCCGTACAAATGTACAAACCCTCATCATTTTTTTGTTACCTCAAATCAGATGTAAATGCATTGCATCGTTGAATTGAACGCAGTGTTCATTCATGGGAAGGACTGGTTTGAAATATTCTGTGAATAAGTCGTCTCATTAGCTTCAACATATATTATTTATTTGTTCTCGGATGATTTTATTTAAATTTACCCTTTCCGAAACAAATAACATCGAATATATACTCAAAAAAGTCCGTGAAAGCTTGACGAAAAACATTCTGAAATTCTTCATTCTCAAAGATTCGCCCAACGTATCTTCCCATGTGTTTGCTATACTGTCGTAGTGCAAAATCAATCTTTTCGTATATATATCTACACAGAGTAACTGCGTCACTCATTCTATTGCACTATATCTGCCCCGCTATTCAGCAACAAACAAAATAACAACAACCATTGGGTGTAGGATGCATTTTTCTCAGAATTTGGTTAATCGAGAGAACTCTTATAATTTGATGTTTCGTCGTTACAAATATCGTTCGGTACATGATAAATAAAGTAAAGAAGATACGATGCGTCGACCTGCGAATCTTGTGGCCGACCGCCTAAATATTCGCGGACAATTCCTGGGAAAAAGGTGAAGCTGCCGTTGCGCTGCTATTATTGCACACGAGATACATTTCTTTGACCATTTCCTTCGGTCAGCGATTGTGCACCTAGTGTGCTTATGCAAATTGCGAACGTGATATGATGGTCAAAATATAATATTCAGAATTGGTAATGTTTCTACCAATCATATAATTGAGAGATTTTTCTGAACTATTGTTTGACCAGGTCGTTATTAAATGAATTATTATTGAACATTTTTTCAGGCTTTTTAAAAATTTCTATGTAAAGTTTTCTTAATCATGTATTTTCGACACATATTATGCGCTTTGAAAACGAAAAGAATAATTTTCATATCAAAGAATAATTATTAATTATTCATATTAAAGAATCACAATACTGAATTTAAACAAAAAAATAGCACAGATGCTCTCTGGATGGGTTTGGTCCCATTGATTATTGTATGAATTATTAGGTAATTGCCACGAATCTCAGACTACATATACAACGAAGTAAATCTCAGAAAAAAATTATAAGCTAGGCAGTTCGAGCATTGAACATACATATGAATTTGATACTCAAAAGTATAAGGCTTTTGCCCACCTCGCTGCAGAACTCTACATTCAATTCCGAATTCACTCAATGTGCCGGTAAGTATAATTGAAAAAATTGATTTTGGCCAGCTATGAAGAAAGCGACTGAAACATTCAAAAGTATTCGGACTTCCACAAAATTTTTAAAAATCAACAAAAATGTAATTATTCGAATTTAAAATTTTTTTTATAAATTTTACGAATTTTTCTCTTTATAATCTTTTGTTCTGCTTTCCAGTAAAAACGGTTGAGGAGCTCTACTATCAAAACTTTTATTTCATTGATATATAATCGACGACTTTGTGCCCTCATGTTACGGTTCATTGATGCACTCTAGGCGGAATTCTTGTGCATTCACGGCTAAACGATGGGCTATGAGTGAGGATCAGGTTTCATATTTGCAAAGCCATCACACTCATGAAATGAAGAGGGCATCAGCGCGAGAATAGTAACTGCTGGGTCTTCTGGTGTTAAAAATTCTGGAGGATGCAACGAGAACGTGTAAAGACATCTTATAATCTAACAAAATTGAGAATTTCTAAATAAAACTTTTTTCCTTTCAATAACTTTAGAAATTCAGCTAAACCAAAGAGCAAACAGCACACATTGCTAAATAATTCTCCATATATTTGTCGTGCACATGTCAATTAGCTTCGCATAACCATTTTACTATGATCTACTATGCAAAAGTGCAGTTAAAAAATCAAGCTCACCTTGACCTAATAGTTGACATTATTAATGAATGCGGCTAGTGCCTACTTCCTCACACGTTTATACACTCGCATATGCATTAGCTGTGGACGAGCCCACATGATGGAAATATCACATCTTCCATCCATATCACAAATCAATCAACATTTAAAATGCCGATTGCGTTATTTTTCCTCTCCTCGTTCGTGTTTTGAATGATACGGCAAAACGCACCACACGTAAGTGACGCAATGACAAAAGATTTCAATCCAATGAACAACATCTAGACTAGCTGGAAAGCATATGCATTGACTAGATTGCTCAACCATTTTTGATCGCAGGCGCAACGCTTTGATATTCATCAGATGCAGCAAGCAGCGAACCAAAAACGGCAGGAAAAAATAAAAAACAAAAAAAAACAAAAAAAAATCATGATCTACTCCAAATTCAAAGAACTTGAAATGATACAAGCTGAGGAGCTTTATTTGAAGTTCCCAGGGCTCCTTCCTAGTACACGCAGTAGATGTCCCAACTACGGTGACGTCATGTCGGGGTTAGATACTAACGAAGGGCAAGTACATGGAACGTGAGATTACTTTCAAATGACATTGTGCATTCATTTGTTTTGTGCCCATCACCAAAACTACGAATATCGAAACTGCTGAGCAAAGCTTAAGCTAATTGTATACAAAAAGTCACACCACAAAAGCCAATTCTAGTCGCAGCAAGCCCTTTAAATTGAAATTTATGAGGCTCTGACTGTGCGTTACTTCGAGTCAGATTCATGAAATTTCGTCAAACAAAAAACTATGCCAAACATACTTGACCTAAAAAACTTCGCTGCGCACACACCATTACACATGTGACGAAAAGAAAACGTTTTACTGCACTTTTAAGAGTAACAGATATCGTAATTTTGGCTGAAAATTCAAAAATGGATTAGGGGAGACCAGTAAAGCTTCACGTGAAAGACGAGTCAGGCGAACATGCGTGCCAGCGTTGATTAGGGGGGACCAATGGAAATAATGCAGCCGTGTTACAAACTGATGGGCATACTTTAATTCAACATTAAATCACTAACAGTTTAACAGCTTGAACGTGTGCAGTGCAGAGTCTATCAAATATGTGGGATTTCTTCATATGCGATCGGATTGCATGCACCTATTTCGCAATTTACATAGAGGGAGGTCACGACAAGATACTATTCAATTCCTATTTAGAAGTTTTAGAAGTTTCAGAAGTTTTGCTTCAACGTCGTTTTAGGTATGTATGACATAACCATAGCTAAAGTATTTGGGAAAACTTCAAGAATATTGCGCTGGCTAGTAAAACTGTTTCACATTACCCAATGATTAAACTCAATGCAGTGAATTATCTTTGTTAATTCAAAAAATCATAGACATCTCTGCATAAATAAACCATGCTTGCAATAAACTTCATAATTTTTATTAACCTTCCCTTTCGATCTATATTTTATACAACGATCTTCACGATTACGGAGGCTAAACCACTTGTGAAATTTTAAAAATATTTTTAACAATTGCTTATGGAATATTCCCGACCAATCTAGAACTCCTTGAAGAACTTTTAACTATTTATTGTAAATGGGAATACATTGTTGTATAAGTTCTCTTCAATTTGAATCGTTCAAAGAAACTATTATCCATCTCCTTACTATTGTATGCTGTAATTCATATTACATTATCTTCATGTATCATATCCCTTCATGCATAATGAATCCTTTAGATGAGCGTTCATTTCAGTGTACTCTTTACGCTAGGAGTGAATCACGTTGCCTCTGTTGCATGGAAAATATATTATTGAGTCTATCTGAGTGTTTGAATTGCAACTCCAACCCTTCTTATGCATTCTCTTCCGTAAAAAATCATTCTTATTCCTATTCAACCGAATTCTCAATTAACCCTAAAGTGTTCTTTCATGAAAATCCATATTTAAGTTTCATAACAAAACATATTGTATAAAATTTGGAATGAAAAGGAGCATGTACACTAGTGGAATACATGAGGATACATGAATGTACCATTTCACGTGCGATTTTTTTTTTAAATATTTCGCTTCGGGCTAGTCATATTGCGAATAAAAGTTTGATTTGGTGTTAACTGTGGTCTGTGACACCACATTTTCTAAAAATTTAAAAAAAATTTTCAAAAATTTAAACGTCGTCAAGCTGGACGAACTATTGAGATATTTTTTTATTATTGTCTATATTTATAATTTTTCCTCTTTATCAGCAACGTATGTTGTACAGAAACTCGCTAAATATTAACTCTAGATGTTCATTCTCGAGAAAAATTTATATTTTGATTTAAAAAAATTACAAAATAAAAAAATTTGAATTAAAAAATTAAATATTTCGGCAGGTAGAACTGTATAATTAGACATTTTCTTCAAAAGCGTATTTTGTTAGGCCGAAATAAGTGCTATTTGGAAGCCCTGCAGTAAAAAAAATTATGAATTCAGAATTTTTTCGAATGTTTTGTTGCCCAACTGATTTACTCTGACAACGTCACTACACCTTTGTAAAATCAATATGGAACCTTCCTCCGTTCTAATTTCTTACAACCTCCCAATCCTCCTCAGGAAAAGAATTCACATGTCACTCTATAAAAATGTGCACTGCAGTATTGAAACCAAAATTGCTTGAAACAATTTTTTATGTGCCTAATTACAGTAAGCATTATGTTCGTAATTGGTTTCACTTTCACAAAATATTTCTGAAAAATAAAAGAAACACCTTCCTTGTAATTTTGTGTGTTAAATTTTTATTTTTCCGTAATCGATTTTCGATTCGTCCTCCTCAACGATAGCAGTGTCATTATTTTTGTCAGTCTGACGTTTACTCAATATAATTGCTACTACTACTATTTTGAAGCATTCCTAACCATTTTCTAATCACATCACTACAGAACTTATCTTAAAATTTCGATTTTATCTCTTACATACCCTCATTGAATTTAGTAATCAGCATGCTGGTATATATCTATTTCGATTGCGATTCATCTGTTTCAAAAAACTTTCCGCAAATTTCCATTTCTGTGTATATTTTTACTACATAATTCTTATTCTTACATAATTCTGATTCCTGTGAATTTTCAAGCTTAAGCTGGAAAAACAAAAGAATGCGTGGTAGAACTAAGTGATAGAACCGTATTAAAGTCGCTTTGTCAAAATTTTTACACGAAAATTGCTGCTTGAAAACCTAATATTACCACTATAACGACAAATCTCAAAAGAGCTAGTCGTGTTTTACTATTTTCTGGAATATTATGATGGTTCACACTAAAACAAGCTCTGTTAATATACTAGCTTTCACGTACGTTAAGTACTGTATTTCGAATGCAAAAAAAAAACTGCTTTATATTTTTATAAAAGGAAAATAAATTAAAGACAGTGTATCAAAATTATTTTAGGAAACCAATAATTACGAGAAACACATTATGAGCTAGACGGAGGTTCTTACAATGAAAGGCGAATAAAAGTGACAGGCAAATCCAGCTTGAGTCAATGTTCAGCTAAACTTTTTTCTAAATACTGGGAGCCACACCTAGGAGTCTAGATATAGTGATGTTTCCTTGTCAGTTCAACAACATGGCAAATGTGACAATACTTTGGTGACAATACTTTAGTATGAAAATATTTTAGTGAAAAATAAAAACTAGCAGAATTTATGTTTTCGTTATTGGGGCTGACACCAAATCTAATCATGTGTTCAATTCGATTGTCACCTGCTACGGCTGCCTTCCCAGCTAAACTTATTCGAATTCCTTTCGTTACACAGTTATATTGAAACACCTCTACCTACAGAATTATTAAGGATTATATCTCTTAATGCAGCATATTCACTCTTCAGAAATTAATATTATAGTTTTTTAACTGGATGTCTAACTAAACGTTGAGTTGTTGCATTGAGCAGAACTAAAAAACTATTTTTCTATAAATTAATTAAATAAATGTGTAGATAAGGATTAAGTCAACTTTTTTAAAGGGTTCGCGGAGATTACATTCATTATATCAAAATTATATCAAAACCTCATTGACAAAAGCCGTAGGTATCGTCTTTCAACGTCAACACATATCATCAAATTTTAAATTTTGATGAGCCCGAAAAGATAGCAGGAATTCATTTCATACCATCCACTTTACCATTCCATTTCTTACTCATAGAAAAAGTCATATATCAGCTGAAAGTCAACAGAATTGATATATACAATAGCACATCCGTATTCTCCATTTTAGACTAGAAAGTTTTTTTTTTCCTAAAAAAGGACTCATGCCCACATCGTCTTTCTATGTGAATTGCTCTAAAATCCCGACAAACCCTTACGTGGAAAGCTAGCAAAACTACGATAAGGAATTATTCACGTATCCACGAAGCGGAATTGAATGTCAGCCAAATATCCAGGATGCCATTTCAGAATACAATTCAACATATCGTTATACGTATGTACACAATCATTCATCTACACAGCAATAGCTTGAATTTAGTAGCTCAAACGGTGAACAACACGGAAAAATCAAAAGGAAAGAGATTTGAGTGTACTGAAGCTCGAATTATATACTCGAACGTTCGCCAACCAATCCAGGTCGGTACAGGAACACTTCGTGAGTAATAAAAAATGTGGACCCTGTGATGAGAATGGTATTGTTTTGAATTTTTGTAAAGTTAGATCAAATCAAAATTTTACGTTCACGTGTTCATCACTTACTACGTCTTTCAAGTCTCATCAGTAGATAGAATTCAAATGAATTCTATCTGAATGAAAGTGTTTAAATAAACACACCCATACCATCTTCTTCAATAAATGTGCAAATTTAATTGGACCTTGAATTGGTATGTTTCCTCGAACAAGTTCTAGTAATAATATAGACGTGAAACAGCATCACATTTGATCCTCAGTCTAATGAAGAGTCGTAGCAAAGAATCATTTAACAAGAATACGTCAAGTGAATCAATTCTTTAACAATTTTCCACTCCGGATTCTTCACATCCCTAAATTCTTTCCTAGACAACCCCATCTGTTGATGTTAATATTACAGGCTCATAAAACAGAGACAAATATTGATATTTGCACACCAAGCGAAGGAACATACCGAGCTTAATTCCATTCGAGACGATACAAAACATATCCTCTTCCTGTAACCAAATTTCCAATGGTTTTGTTCTTCATATTCGCTACCTGTCTGGACCTTAGACAGTTGGTTAATGAATAAATGGACTTTTTTCGTTTTCAAAAGAAAAAACGTAAAAAAGAAAAAAATGGGACAGACGTCCTCCCTACCTTGTATAGATTTCCACCACTCACCATTTGACTATCTGTCATTTATCCAATAACAGGATATCGATGTTCAATTGATGAATGTAAAGAAGTGGAAAATGAATATACACATTTTGCTTGAAAGCCTTTGTATGTTTCGACTAGGCAGCACATAGATTTATATAATCATATAGAGGTTCCACGGCCAAGGAGGATGTTCAGGTGAAACTTAACATTTCGATTGTATCTGTATAACTGTTATATTTAGCATCTGCATCATAAGACTATATTTGTTCAAACTATGACGTATTGGAACGATGGACGGTCAACGAGTGAATAGTATTATTCATACTTTGTTCGGGAATGAAATTAGCTTGAAAAGTTTGTATCTTAAACTGCTTCAACCGCCACTTGCACTAGATTGGAAACGGGTTGAGGTTCCTAGAATCCGATAAAGTTTAAAGCTTGTCATTAAATACTTTTTTTATGTCGAGTATGAGCAGATTATGCAATTTGGTAACTGATAATATTTTAAATTATATGTCACTTAAGATTTTTTCAACGGGCAATTTTGAAAAGCATCCTTTTTTTTGTTTGTACTGAAATTCAATATTTCTTTCAAGTTAAATGAGTGCTTCTTAGATCCACAATCAAGTATTTTCAATTTCTAAAAGTAGCTGTTATATGGGATAATATCTAAATTAGTTATTTCATCCTTAATATTTTGTTTTACACAGCAACTATCCACTTAGTATTAAAGCAACTAGGGCCTGAGGGATTAGTGTCAATAAAATTTAACGAAATTTCTTATAGAAACATGAGTTCTATACTTGCCTTATCCACAATTTTTTTCATGGATAGCCTGAAATTTAAACACGATACATAAAGCATTTAAGATTGATTGAATTGATGCCATGTGAAACATGAAATTAAATTCAATGCGCGATATACTTTTGAACTGAACTGTATGCCAATCTCTTCAAAGACTTCTTTTAACTTTATTAGAATTTCAAGGTTTAGCTCCTTCGTAGTTTCATTTTGAGTATAATAATACTATATTGTTTATAGATTGTAGAATTTAACTCGAAAATTGAAAATTCTTATGATAAATCTACACTTGATAGAAAATGGACAACGGAGGTTCAGCTATTAAGTAAAAAAAAATCTACTTAAAAACTTATTCCTATGTCGATTACTATCAAAAATAAAACTCCAGAAGAGTTACAACGAAGATATTCCCATTGCAAGAGACAAGTGCCACAACCACTCGCCTCCCGAACCGTTTTCTATTTCCCGTGAAAGAAGCTCATATGATTTTGCAACCAAAACACGAAACAAAATTGATCACCACACTACTATCGCAGAAGACCAACCAAGCCATGAAAATGCTCTATATAACTTCGGCGCAATCCCTATCCTTCTATTCTGTCTTCCTTCTTCTACATTTTTTGCATCATATTACAACATTCTGTCATCTACCATTCGTTTTCTAATCCACACCCGACTACATATATTTACGACCTGCAGCATAACCAAAACTTTCTCCACTTCATCTTAGTCTTCCAAGCCATCATCCGAAACCACCCCCTTGAATCATCTCTGTAGTGGAACACAAATATTCACCGCTTCTCCCTCCTATTCGCAATGACTATACACTAAAGTAAAAACGCATCCACAAACACTGTCTCCCACAATCTAAACAGCCTCATCCCGACCTCCCACAAGTATGCTTCTGGAATCACAAAGGGAGAAAGCAGTCAGGATTTCTAGTAAAACTTTCACTTCCACTTCGTTTCAACAGGAAGGAATCGTGCAACAAAAATAAATTTTGCAGTATTCGCTAGGGCTTCCAGTTCTTCTTTGAAAATACATTCAAACCAAACTTGAATGTATGCGAAACTCAATCTCACCCCAACTCCAAGGTCGTTTATACTACCTTCAATGAAGTCTGAGACAGGGTGAAGAGTGACCGTTTTCCAGGAAAAACTTTCACTGCAATCCACCCACAGGGGTCGTAGGGTTTACGGAGAAAGTTTCCGTCGGATGTGTGCAAGTATATATTCGAAAGTGAAAGCGGAAACGTACGAAACTTGGAATTTGTTGGTTCGTACGTTCAGGTTTAAGGACGCTTGAGCGTGTAGTAGTGGTTTTGAGTGGTGGTGTGATTTTTCATATGAGAAAATGTATTTCTGTATACATGTTTATTACATACAACACTGCTTTCGCTTTCATTTGTACGTTCAATTTCGTTCACTTGCAGTTTAGCATTGCGATGAAGATTGGGAACAGAAACCAGGGAACAAAGCTTGAATGGGAGATGCGGGGAAAGTCACATAGACTGAATCTTTTAAATACAGATTCATTTAGTTTGGAGCGCAGCAGAATTGATTGTAATAGTAAAGTTACAAAGGGGTGCAACTAAGGTTTTATATTTACAAAATTCTTTTTGGTTGGCAACAATATTTAGTATAATATCAGCTGCAACTGGAAAACGCCTGATACAATCAATCATGTTAAAGCATTCTCACTAAACGCGCCCTTAAAAGTTTACTTAGAGCGCAAAAGGAAGAAACTGTTGAGAAGTAAACGTCTTTCTTAAGGTCGAAGTAACCGTATATGCACGCGCACTTAGTGTACAAAAACAAGCACGCACTGCTTCCAATATTTCATATTATTTAATCGAATCCCCTTTATCACGTTTGGACCCCTGTATATTTGAATCCTTCACGCATCTTTCAATTATAATGCAACCCTCCTTGCACGTGCTGCTTTTCTCCCAACATAAAATCAAAAACCCAATGCATCCATCCAATTGCGAGTAGCATGGGGACCAAATGATTTTTCCATGACATGAACAACATTTAACCAGGACTTTGAGCTTTGTGCGTATGCATTTCAAATTAATATCGATCCGAAAATCCGGAATAATGATGTGGTCCTACCGAAAATATAATTCATTCGAAGAACTAGAACACTCAATGTCGCATTCCCTCCTCATCCCCGTTTTTCTAAAAGCAGCCATAGAGAAATAATGTGCAACCCCTCTGTGCGTTCGGTAGAAATTCCGCGTTCGTTGCAATCTCATCGGTAGTTGTGAACTCATCCAATCTATTCCTTACATAGACAATCGCATTACACCGTCTCTGTCGTATCTTGGAAACGAGTTCACCATTTAGGCAAGCACTAGACTTGAATGTCCTTGTATGCATTGCAGAGTTATCAGCTACAGCAACAGCAACAGCAACAGCAGCAGCACATAGCGCAGGGTGGATGGATGGGTTTACACTCAACTTTAGCCATTCGATGTGCGTGCAATATTCTCCTTTGCAAAAGAACACCATACAACGGATAAGATACATTGCCTAAGGCTGAATAAGTATATAACTGAACATATATAAACATGTTTTTTATATTTATATCAGTGAACGAACATAGATAATTGTAGTGACAAGCGAATGGGGATGAATAATGAGAATGAGAGGGTTAACATTTAAATCATCCATATAAATATCGAAATGTACTTCACAAATGAAAACTGTTAGGCTATCAATATACAAAAAAAACGGTCAAATAGAACAAAAATTGGTATTAAAGGGAAATACTTCAATGTTACTAACAACTGCGGTTAAAACTCAAAATACACAAATCATGGACGTCAACAGAGTTTGACTTGGAACGATTTGCACTTGTCCAATTGTTAAAACGTTACTTCATGCAAAATGCCAAAGCGACTCTATTTTCTCTAATCCAGTGTGCCCTCAGACTCTTACAGTGAAGTGGTTTATAGTTATATGAAAATCTTGACACAAATCATGACACAATTTTAGTTGAAATTTTGGATTCGATATCCAAAAGTCATTCCCATTACGTAAATTCCCATACTGCAGTACACATTTGCAAAGCTATAGCTTGCAAAACAACAAGAAGGGTGAAATATGTCATTAAGCTTCAGTGGGTGGTGGGAAGCGTGCATAAATTCGAAAACAGAAATATAGAGCACAAAGCATGTTACACGCAACACAACACACTCTACGCACTTCTGCTCAACTCATCAAATTTATACTACATACTATTCTACGTACTTCTGTTGTCCACCTTCTTCCTATAAGAAAAAGGATGGGGATGGTTGGTAAACGCAAGGCTGCTTTGAGGAAGAGAGCAGCTCAACTGCTTGGTGGAAAATAGAAACGCCAGTAGTATAGTTTTAAAACAAGTATATGCCATTTATCGATCCAATGTGCCAATGTACATGGTCCTCAATATAGAGCCTAGCTGTGCTTCTGTGTCAGCCATCTAGCTAACGTTTCCCTAGAATGGGAGTGCGTTTTAACTCCAGCTCCACCGCTGCGACTCTATACTAGAAACGCACTGGCACTGTGTGATATCACACAAATTTAATGGACTTGCGTGCAAATAGGCTACGGTTTACCTCCCAGCTTATCGGAACCATCCTTAAGCATTAGTGCAAAATACATACAACAGCCTCAGCTTCGAGAAAATGTGCCATGGAACAATAAAAATCAATAAAACACAATTTGAAGTGCATAAGTTTGGGTGTGGGCCAGTATCTGGGAAAGGCGTTTTACCCAAATAATATTTATACGTACGTTATCGTAGTTATGCAGTTTGACTATCATATTTTATCCTTTAAAAGAATGTTCAAACCGAATAAGAAAAGGTACTTTTATAGCAGAACAATTGCAAACAGCAAAAGATTCGTTTATGTGTGTTTGGCAATCCTCGAATAAATGACTCAAAAACTACGAAATTACTTGAATATTTATTCACGATAGTAGCTTTTATACATGTGTATCATTCACGTAGCTCCTTTTCAGTTTAATGGCTCAGATTCGAGAACAATATGATATCTGCAATTTTATTAAACTTTACAAAATTCCATCAAAAATTAAAAATTAAAGATGTCTGAAGTGTGCATTGGTGCAAACGCAACGCTATTCATTAGAATGTAATTAGAATTAAAATTGATTAGAATTTAATTTAATTAATTCACTAGAATTTCAAGTCAAACTATCCAAAAAAATCAAAAGATTTAAAAATGGAGGCCGTTGCGTTTGCAAAGAAACAAAGTAAAGAATAATTTTGTTTTTTCTTTCTAAAATTCCAGAATTTTGCTAAAATTTTAAAAATAAAATTAAAAAAATAGTAAAATAATAAAATAAATAATATAAAATAAAAAAAAAGTAAAATTTCCGCAACTAAGCCTTTTATTCGGGGAATTATTTAATTGTGAGGTGTAATGTTTATTAAAAATGTCTAAATGACCAGTACTGACAAAGTATGTACAATGTTAATTAGTGCTCCGTGGTTGCGACCACACAAATAATGTTAATAAGAATTTATTTGCGCCAAATGAGGATAAAATGTATCTAGCGCCGAAGGGTTGGATATATTTCCCAAACCAAATTACTTGAAAAAAATTAATTTTAGTTCTTTCGCGGCCATTTATTTGCTCAATGTAATTTTTTGCATTATTTCGACAGTAAATTTCTGAAGCCTTCCTTTTGTATCCTTTTGTGGAAGGATTAAAGTGATTTCTAGGAAACCGCTATTCGCTAAAAGTGAAGAAAATGTAATTAATAGCGATCTATACATTATAAGTTTTCTAACCCGAAAGATAGTGTCGAGCTACTAGCATATATTCTAACAAAAGATCCCTTTTAGTAACAACCGAGGAAAATAGTGATTCTGACCCAATCAGAATCACATATTGATTTTGTATTGAAGTCAGATGACTCTAGCACTCTGCAAACCCTGTATTCATTCATGTGCAATGCTGGGAAGTTCAATACGGTGTTAGACTAGAGGTTGTAGAGGCTTTTCAGTATCTGGTCTCTTACTAATGACCTTTCAAAACCTAGATTTTTTATCAAAAATGTATCATCAAATATCATCACCTGCGACTAGTACCATCTACACCCCATTATGATATATCAGAATCCAGAATCGTGGTTGGTTATAACAATGATTGCTTAGTTGCTAATCTTGTGTAGTTAGCGGGCAATAAATGTAAGAGATGACGAGAACTCTATGGCGAAAGATGATAGCGCATTTTTACAAGCTATTACACCGTCCATTTTGGAATTAAGGTTTAGTCCAAGTTAAAGGCTTCTATATACGTAAGTAGGTAAGTATAAAGTACTGGCTTAAACAAATATGTCAATGTTGTGCGCTTCATCTTCAAATCTATTTCTGATGCAATTTAACTTAATATAGAACGCTTAAGAACTGCAACACCTTTCCAATTTGGGTATTTGATCGCCCCACACCCATAGTTAGAAGATAGCCTTTCCACTGCACATTAAAATCTTCCAATTTCCTCAATAAGATGAATGTACATATCACATTAGCCAAATCGCAACCCACCAACCATATCTCAGCCTGCCACGCTAAACGCAATGTGATATGTTATGCAATATTGCAAAATTCCATACATAAGCCGGCAAACCGGCCCAATGCCGGTCAGTCGCGATGCAATTCAAGGCGTCCCTGAGCAAAATATACCCCCACCAAGCGCACTAAAACAGCAAACGTCTGGCGCCAGCGGTGGGGCTACGGCCACACATAAGTGTTGCATTGCATTTTCGCAAACGCACTCAAGTGTTCAAGTGCATGTGCAATTTTCATTTTGCAACGTACTTGCACATACACTTTCGCTTTTATGTAGGGACAAGGGTGGAGCCCGCAGACGCTTGTCTGGTTGCATCAAGTGTAAGAACTTGGCTAGCTGGCATCGGCTGACAAAGTGGGAGTGGATACACATTCTGCAGCCCCAAAGCAACCGGCACGGGTTCGCAAAAATGAAACCCGTGCAAATACAGGGCTCTCTTGTAACCGGCAGATAGCACACTTGGATATTGCAGCCTTTGTGTGGGTGTGGATAAATTTATGTGCATCGTAGTGCAATTTGTATGCATAGGTGCAAAAAATCATCGCAGCCGTGGTACTTCTGAAATACTCACTGGTGTGGGGAGCGATTCTTCGCCTTCTTCGTCGTCTTCATATTCTTCTTTTGCGCTGCATGTGAACTGATACGCCACACAAATGCACTGAGCGAATTGCACAAAGATGAAGCCTTCCAATGTCAAGGCGAAAGTGGTATTGAAGTATTTTTTCATTTTTTTTTTTTTGTGAGTCAACAACGACTACTGGGCTATTTCTCCCGGTATGACTTGGCGCTTGTGGGAAAAGTAATCGGTCCAATTCTCACATTTGAGTAGTTGCATGTGAACATCGCAGGTATGAGAGCCAATTGCTTTTTGATGTAGCCTATCCCGAACTCTTAAGGAGGTATTTGGTTGCAAGGTGGAAGACGACGTTACCACTTCGCTATAAATTGACTACCTCTGGATGAATGTCTCAAATAAATCGTGAAATACAATGAAATATTCTGAAGAATCGGAATATTCTGGTTGCGAAACTGATCGTCATCTCGAATACACGAATACTAACATGGTTTCATTCAAACCAATAGTTTTAATTGTTTTTTTTTACATACGCACATATTCCAAAACACAGCAGTGTTGAAATGTGATAGTCCAATAAGGTCACTTCTTGATTCTACACCTGAAGTTCAATCATCTTATATCAGTTTAATTTTCGATTCTATGTACACTTGAAGCTGTTTATTTATTTACTTTTTTATTAATAAATGCTTAAAATATAACGTTTGAATGAGTCTAGTAATAGTAATAGTTATGATTTAAGTCTAAGATATGTACGTGAAATAAATTGTCACACGGCATAAATTACGATTATAATATCGATCCAGTAAAATTTTGCTACGAAGAAATTAAAAAATTTGTATGAGAAATTCGCGCTGAATTTGCTTTCGCGCATGGAGAGCCCACCCTTAATTGTTATTCTTCAGATGTTTTTTTCACTTGCCTAATATGTGAACATACATATAAAGATCCTTTGCATTTCTTTCTCTTTTGCCTCTTTTTTTGCATCGAAAATTTGCTGACACCAAGAAATGCACTCGTTGCGCCACTTTATGTATTATCTTTAAAAATAAAAATTGGGCTGATAGAGTTGTTGTTTGTTTGAATATCGGTCGCTTCCCCGCTTGATTTGGAGGTTTTTATTTTTATCACACATATTACATCTGAGATACAAAGAACACGTGCTGATCTAACAATTCAAGGGGAATTCAAGAACACTACGATTGTTTGATGGTAGATGGTAGATGGTTGGTGGAGAGGGTTCAGCTGTATTCAAGGGGTAGTACGAATTTTGAATGATTTATCAAAAAGTTGGCAGCTTAACTTTGCGGATTTTACGACGCAAAATTGCATTTTTAGATTAAGCTTTTTTTGATGCAACCGCGAAATTATGTCAAGGTCAACGGAATGCGATAATAAGACGTGTTTTGTTTGCGAAATGATGCCAAAAGCTGATTGGGCCAAAAATAATTTGGTGTACATAGTCAGGGTATTGGAATATAAGTGATTTGAATGAGAAGCTATACATTTGTATTTGATTAGTTCCACCACACTTTATTATCATTTTTTCACATGAGCCTAATAATTATATTAAAACAATAGAATACTCTAAAAGAAAAACAATTCAATAAAAGCTATAAACAATGAGTTCACTGACAGGCTAACAATCGATATTCTGACTAGTTTTGATTCCGAAAGGATTATCGTTGGTTACAGGATAAATATTGGAGGAATTAGAATGAATCGCATGATGACGAGGTTTTAAATGCACTTGTGATCTACATGGGCTAGATGATTCAGTTAGACGAAAATGAAAACATTGCAGCCGCAATCGTTTGCTTTTGGCAAGTGATGAGGCATATAACTACAAATTCGAAGCTCATGGACCAACCATATTTCATGCTTCAAGTGGCAAATCTTTAAATAAGGGTTAAGTGGTTTCAACAACAACGTATCTCGCTGAAATTTTATCTCTTTGTTGACTGTATATACTGTCAAAATAAACCTTATAGCTTTGCGCTGGAGAACCTATACGACTTGTTCGGATTGGCGTGGTATGAATGTAAGTTTTGCTCCACAATTTCAGGACACAAACGATACTCAAGCTATTCTCACTGCATCTACATTTATCTTAGCTTGTTTTAGTTAAAATTATCAGAATCTATAATTGATAAGCTTGCATTTTGTATAATAAATTAACGAAGTACGTTTTAAATTATCTTTTTCTAGTGAGTGTGAATGTATTTTCTATACTTTCTGTCTACAAACAAATATCCCATAACCCTGCAACGATGCGTTGATTCGACGCTGTGAGTAGGGCAGCGTGAGCATTTTGGAAAGCCAACGTGCGACTGCTCATCTGATTTGGATTTGGCGTTATTTTCTGGAAACTCTTGATCACTATGAATTCATTCTGCCCATTATTTTTCAATGTCCGTCGCTGGTCCAGCTTTCTATATTCTTTCTATATTTTCAAAAATACTTTCGACTTATTTTTTGAAATTTTATCAAAGCACGAGGACTCAGGCAAGATGATAACAGTTTATAGTTCTATAATTTTAACTCTGATGATCAAAATTATTCGCTGCACCTTTACATGGTTATGTAAAGGTTCACTCGATCGCGGTGAAAATTCAAGATGTGAATATCTGGGAATTAAAACTTTACACCTTCTGACGTAAATTTGTGACATTGATTTTTCGAGATTCATTGGACCGGAACCCACTTTCGGCAAAATTCCAGCCCTCTATGGTTTCAGTTACAATTTATGAGAATTGCTCATATATCAGAATCGGCTTCAAAAAATTAATAATAAATATCATGTTGATGTTTAAGCTCTCTGTTCCATCCCCCAAACCTTACATCTTTACCAATACATTAAAAGTAACGGTTGATCAGTTTCTCTTAAAGTAATCTGCAGTCAACACATTATAATAATATTCAAATACAGTTTGAAAACTTTAAACTTCTTTCCAATGCATAATGACGGCCAAAAAATCGTTTATATTAGGAAAGATAAACAAGAATGACTTCTGGCAAAAATTAAAAAAACAAAGACATCTAAGACAAGTTTGGAAAGATTTTCGCTATAATGAAACACTCAGACGGTTAAAACCTGTGCTATGTTCAAATAAAATGCAAAAGTGCCTGCAGAGCCATTAGTACCCCAACGGGCGAAAATCCATACCAAAATCATAAAACATCCGCAATACGTCGACAATGAGCTCATACAGATTAATTCTGTGGATAAGAATGAATGTAAGGATGGGTTCAGCTCTATTTTGTCGATGCAAACTGAATCAGGCACCACTCTTACAAAACAAAAAAAAAACCTTCATGTTCACTTTCAGTTTCGGTTTCGTTTCAAAAATGAAAGGTACAGTAGAAGGAAGTGGAACTCCATACAAAATGCCAAAAGTTGTTTTTAACAGACTGCAAACTCAACCAAGGATGGGTTCTCATAGTAGACTATGGGGGACCAAGACCAGAAGCCTAGCGTACTTATTCGTGGTAGAACCTATACGACCAACATTACGTACCCAGGAATAAAAACAAATAAGACTCATTGTACCGACTGTCGGCAGCTAAACAACCCCATTAGTGGAATGAGGCTTCGTTCTACGGCACAAAAGCATTTCCTTATATAGCATTAGCTTTCACTTTATGCCGAAATGCATGCAAAACTTTCCTGCTATCTCAAATACACGTAGTGGTGATTTGCCATTGCAGCAGTAGTTAATCGATGAAAGTCAGTTTTTAGTTGCGCAAAAAGTTCCACGTCGGAAACCGAAGTCCCACAATCTTCTGCTCAAATGCTTACTACAGTACCTTGGTCTAGTATTTACATTCCCTTAGTTTTCAAGTTCAACTCGACGAATACAGGCATATTCAATATCGGAGAGCAAGCAATTTTACAGCCAATGAGTCTTGCTAAAACAAATCTCTTAGTAAGAGCAACTCGAAGGTGTAGAAAACAATGAAAATTTTCTGGTAGCCCAATATTTCCAATATTAAGTCAAATGAATCACAAAAGCTAACGAATGCGCCCAAATATTGACAGACAATATTTAACTCTACCACACTTGGATTATCGAAAATTATAATAACGTTGGCATTAGAAATACGATGCTTGTACCACTAACATTGAAGCAAGATTGCACCATGTTGCAAGTTTGCATGAACAGATGTATCTGCCAATAAATATGACTGCAAACTTTTTCGCGATTTCTTCTTGCATTCTGCCTGGTTAAAAAGTTTGGGTAGAAGGAAATGCTGGAATAAGGAGAGTTTTTCACTTCTGTCCGTGAAACTTTTCTCATATGCCCCGCCATATCGTGTTTACCTATCGACCAAACCCTTAGAATATTGCAGATTGGTAAGGCAAAAAACAATTTTCGCGGTTGTTATTGCATCAATGCATGCATGCCTGGACAATGGAGCGGGAATTTCAAATAAATCCATAACTTAGTGCTTGTATATACAAACTAGACCCATTCAAAAATTAAGCTGCTAAAATTTCAGTCAGAACTGAGTACAAGATACCCAAAAGCGGATTTCTTACCAGCACCGAATTTTCAGAAGACGACTAAAAGATCAATTCTTGCAATCATATTTTCTATTTTGCCGTAGCACAACACCAACAGCTGAATAATTAATAAGAGCTGAAAGAACTCCTGAACAATAAAATTGTGCAAATGGTAGTCAATATTTTGTTTATTTGCTGCATCACTTTCATGCATGGGTAAGAAACTGTTTTCAGATTGATTTAATTTAGGGAACATCGACGACATATTAGCATTGTCATTTTATCACAGTTTATAAATTTCTCAGTAGTAGTGAGTGAGCATTCTAATCTACGAGCAACTTTATTCATATCCCATCACAATTAAAACAAAGAAATTCGTTCAAAGTAAATTTGAACGAGAAGGAAATAATGATACCAAAAGGTCTTCACTTGCTGCATAACATCTAATGATGTCGCAGCTATAACTACTATTCTGTTGAAGTTCAAGTTAGATCAACATCGGTGGTAACTAAGCTGCATATGATTTTACGGTACAGTAACTTCCAATTAAAATTGTTGGCAGACCAAAGTCTTTGTTGTTACCACTTCATACTGGCACACCAGCTGCATAATGGGAATCATAGGTAATCTACAGGAACTCTGCACGTCTTAAGAATCTATCATTATATAGACATACAGTTATGCTGGGCCAACTTCGAGAAAATACTGAAACCCCACAAAATTGGACTCCGTCAATTTTATACGCTTCGTCTTTAACGCACAATGCATTAATGCTTTCTTGCCTAGGTGGATCCAATTATTATTCAACGTTAAAAAACCGAATACGCACTCTGACAATCAACTTTGCGTGCATTTTGTTTCGTTCGCTGTAAATGCACCATGTAAGTGAGATTGCTTCTCAAGCTAGTGGAGATTCACCTTTCTTTAGTGCGTTTGTCCATATACATACTTACAGGTGAGTCCGCAACTTCTAGGTTTGTGCTTCTTTGATTAGTGTCATTAAAAAGTTACTGGAGTGTTGGAAGACTATTAAAGATAAAATGTAGACGGCGCAGACCAATTGAGTTGTGCTTGATACGCTTCGTAACAACTCCGTGGACATTTACACTGTTCCCAACTAGCCAACACCACGAAATAAACGAGTGCATTCAACAAATGCGTATACAATTTCCAAAAAATCGTTCAACTCGGAACCTTATGTAATTTTGGTAATTACTGCTTTCTGTGTGTTTTGTGCCTCGGAAATTAGCCAAATTAACCATCAAATGCACTTATTTCGTTTCATTTCGACCAAATACTCTTTCCATGAGACCTTCCTCCATCACAATCGACTGAATGTTGCCCGCCTAGCACCTGGGAAATCCTATGCACTTTTCCAAATAATAACGCCAAGACGAAGCATAACAAGAATTGGAATGAGAATTACATACAATGCGGCTTGTATGTAACTCTTTCATTGTTACATGTACCCAGGGAAGCGAGAATTCGATAATTGCATTTCCCACAGACGTGCTTGCTAGCGTCTAACGGAATCTGTTCGTGTCTGCAGCTTCACGTTGAGAAATAACAACGATATACAACAATAAAAAAACACTAACATTCCTTTCATACGCATGTTACTAACAAAATAAATCGATCTCGTGGTGAGTAATTTGAAAGGTTTTCAGCCGCACATTTGACTTTTGGCGGTTGCTTGTGAGTTCGTTTCGGCTGCGTATTGGTTACTTACTATTTTCTTTTCTAACAATGACCCCATTGCTTTTGAAACATTGCATTCTATTGGTATGTTGCATTATTCAGTTTTTCCCTGATGCTTATCAAAAAACTATGCTTATCAATAATCTTTTTCAGGAATCAAAATATTGCTAGTGTAGATTCCCATTGACACTCCGCTAAGAAAATAAAACAAAACCTACAAATTAGTGGTGCCTTAAGTTCGTATCGCTGCAAGTGCTACGGTCTCAAATTTTTTTAACATTTGATTTTTTTTTATTGAATTGAAATATCGGTAAATCCTTTTAGCATTTTTTCGCTTTTTTAAACACGTTACTAGTTTTTCTTTCAGTCCACCAATCGAGAAAAATTTTAAACTGAAAAAATTCGACAGTTCATTCAAATTTCGAAACGTCTAATCCTGACACCTGATCCTCTTTGGTTTTGGTTGAATGATTGAGGATCAAAGATCCTCTTTCTTTTTGGTAGAAGGCTCTCTGCCCCTGGACATAAGTGCAGACATGAAAAATAAGTAAGAAGACAAGATCTATCATTAGTTTCTGTCAAAAATTAGAGATGACAAAAGTGGCTAATTGTTGCGTGAGTCTGCACAAGAGCAAATTAATGCGACTACTAGCTCTCTAGTCCCCCTCGCTTATACCTAACAATTCAAGTAAAGGATGTCAACGTTCGCTGTACACCTAATCTGAAATGAGCAGTTTTTTTCGAAAGATCGTACACCGTGCAGCTACAACGATTGTGAATAAAAACAGAGTTGCCAAGGATACGGGAAGCTACTGAGAAGAATAACTGAAATGTGTGAACTGCGATGGTAAACATCGTACGATTAACGGAAAAAGCCCTCATACGCTACACCAGCTCCAATTAGATCGCAAGGATCACTCAAAGCCACACTAATTGGATTTTATGGATAAATTCTGAGTTCCGATGCAAATGAATGCTTTCATAGTTTTTTGCAGGAAATGTTACGAAAATTTGATCTAAAAAGTTTTTGATGCGCATATAATGGCATACTCGTATCGTTTTATTTTAAAACAAATTATAGTGAAACTAAATGTATTCAATCAAATCGCTTCAGCGGGATGAAATTCTTTGTTTTTTATTAACAGGCAATAGAACTTTTCAAATAAATATACAAAATGCTTCATGCACGTGCCAATAATAAATTGACTAGCAATAAAAACGTATTTCAATCTTGTGAGAAACTTGTTTTCAAATGTGGTATTCGATCTGTGAGTTTTATTTTGGCATTTTCTGGATTTTCGTTAAATCGTGAAATATATGGTCAATAAACTTTGAGTTTTCTGCAAGATTTTCTCAACCTGTTTATAACAAATGCGTGATTTAATTATTTCACTGCAATTATATCTTATACACGATGGGTTTTTTAGATAGATAGTAAATTTTTTTTCCTTCTTCAACATTTTAATAGATGGGTTTTACCTCTGCAGCCTTTAAATGTTTCAATTTGTATTTTGATGTACCTGTAGTTAGAGTGTCCATTTGACACGTACACTTTGCGAATGTTAATGAAATCGTCCCGATCCTCAATTTCTCTCGACAGATCAAAGAAAATTTGCGATTCATAGAGTTAAGGTATGAGTTATGAAAACGTCATGGTTGCAAGTAACATTTCAGATGAAAAAATTAATATAGAATTAAAGAAGAATAAAAGGTCGACAAATAATTTATCACTTTTTACATTAAGCATACGTTGCTTCCTTTTTTATTGTTTAGTAAATCCTTGTGCTTTAATAAAAAGAGCATGACGTTACAATTGAAATAAAAAATTGCGATATTAACATTTCTGTTATGCATTTTTAAAGCAGAAATGAAAACGTCTAAATATCTAATTTAAAATTCATTTCGATTAACCGATTTTCAATTCATTCTGATTCTATCAATTTTCAAAATTTGTTCCGATTTGATTTACTTGTTTATTTGTAACAGTTTTAATTATCAAAGTGAAAAACATGTAAAACATTTTCCAACAAATTTTTGCGTCTTTCGGCGAGTCCCATTCTTCGTTACATATCTCATAAATTTTCTAAATTAACCGGCTGATAGCTTTTCCACTTGGAATTTCCCTCCTGTATTTATATATACAATGTGGTTAAGGGTTTAAGATCAATAAAGTTATTACGTCTATTATCGTCTATTATTATCAAAATTTATTGTCACACGTCTGCAGCATCTTTTCGCAAAGACAGAGTTAGTGTTATATGGCAATCTGTCGATCCTTCAAATTATTTGATATTAATATTCCTGATCAACAAATAGTTCTAGTAGTATATTCATAGAATAGCCGGGATTCGTTGAAAAAGATTTTGTGTTTTAATTTATTGTGAATTTTGAATGAATTTTGAATGAATTTTCAAGCCTAGAAGTTTGACCGAATGTTTTTAATTCGTCATTGCGTTTTGACAGATTATCATGAGATCGGAAAATCCAAATTAACAAATCAAATATATAGCGCATACCTGAAAGTCAAAACAGGATGACTTTCGGCCTGGAAATCAATTTTTCTATAGGGAAAATGCCAACAAATACAATACATCAACGCAAATAGCAACACGGTATTTTACTTGATTTATTTATTTACTTGAATTTTTATGTTTATATAGCCTAAGATGAATTTCGTAAGTATGTAGCTCACAATAGTTCAAGTAGAAAACATGGCACGTTCAGTAAGGCAGTCGACATGCTTCCCATCGTCAACAGGGAGATGAGTTCCTGCGATATCTCGCAGGAAATGACCTTTTATAAAAAAATTTTTATTAAAATTTTTATAATTCAAAAGATAATTAATTCAAGATAAAGATAATTAATTCAAAACTGAAAGACAATTTTTTATTATTTTTAAGAAACTATTACAGATAATGATTGCGAAGAAATCATCTCAATCTAGACTTAATTTTTAAAATAAACTCCGGCGAACTACAAGTAAAATTTATACTTGTTATATAACAGACTCTGTTAGTTTTATGTTAAGCAGGATTTGATTGATAGGATTGATACCATTTTCGTTAAATACAAATGTTTTTAAATATGTATTTGTATTAAAATGTATAATGTATCAATTGTCCTATGTGTCATAGAGTTAAAACGAATTAAGGATTCAAAAACCATTAATTAGGTGTTAAAAACAAGATGTGTCTGTCTCGACTTTTTTGATGATTCAACTAAAACGTTCACGTTTCGAAATTTCGATTCTGCTGACACTCTACTAGACCATCATTTAAGCCCAAAAATGCACAAAAATTAAAAAGTGGACAATGTGGAGCCCATTGCGTTTGCAACAAGGAAATCCGCACAAGTCATGAAAAATATCCTATTCAAGTTAGCAATAATTTTGATCACATCTCTACCCTATAAGGTGATTGGTTAAAATTTGGAATTTGATACGTGGCAAATTTAAAAAGATTAATTTTTTGATGAATAAGTAGAGAATTAGAAATTAGCACAACGAAAAGAACATAAAATATATGTGAAGTCTGCTTGTTTGGTTATTTTTATTTCTTTTGTTTGATTTCTTATGTACAAATATTGGCAAGTGGAACAAATTACGAAAATACAAATGCAACAGTTCAGGCAGCTTTGTAGGAAAGGGCGATGGGCATATCGAGGATATGAGGAACATAGAGAATCAATCGCATATTCTCTAGTTCCATAGTCCTTCGGTCTGAAGTGAAACAATTTTAATCAATGGATCTTGTTAGGCATTATTTAGATACTTTGAATAATATCTTCCTATATATGATTTGCAAAATAATATTTACTCTAATGTCTACTTTCATTTTTTGTAAGTATGGAACTGCCAAAAACGTTTTTTCAAACTATGTTCAGTCAACATTATCAGTAAACAATCGAACATATTGTTTCGACAGCTGCTTTTCTTCTTAAACATGCTTTCGACGAAATTTTCGCCACGCAAAAAACAGTCATTTCAAATCGAGGACCGCGATATCGAATCGCAGTAAGTGTTTGGTTTTTTGGTTTATGAATCCCGCGAATTAGAACCTACTGAACAACCAGCTACAAGCGCACTGATCTTAAAAATTTCGTCGATTGGAATAATTCAAGTTATGCGGAAAAATATATGATAACGTAAAGTTAGCAACTGTCAAGTATAGTCAATTAACTATGCGTTATACAGTAAGGTTGGAGAACCTTCCTTTGGAAATTTTCAGCTTTCGTTAGTTCAAAATGTTGCATACATTAAAAATGCGTTTCGTAACAATGCAACCAAGCATTCAAACGTTTTATGTACTTTTACGTTGACCATACATTAAGGGTCGTTTGAAAGCGATCGCGTCGTTCTTATCCTTAATTTTAAGCTGTTTTTAGTTGAATATCTAATTTTTGATTTGGTTTTTTTAAATCTTTGTCACGACTTCGCTAGAATATACATTTATATGCTAATCAAATAGAATAAATACTTTTAACTCCCATACGTGAGAAAACGTCAACTTTTTCTTTCAAAAAATTCTATTTTGTATTTAAGATTTTCCTTTAATTGAATCTAAGAATCTAGAGGAAGAGACCAAGGTAATGAATACACAGCGTGATACACATACCTAATTTGACTTATTTTTGTGACATAACTCTTAAGTTTGTAGGTTTGATGAAAAAAATTGCAAGAATGTGCGAAAACTAATCATAATGACTCAAAAGAAAAGTAAGTGAACAAACATGTGGAGTGCGGAATGATCAAACTTTAATTTCTGTTTA
Source organism: Stratiomys singularior (assembly GCA_954870665.1). Classification (NCBI taxonomy): domain Eukaryota; kingdom Metazoa; phylum Arthropoda; class Insecta; order Diptera; family Stratiomyidae; genus Stratiomys; species Stratiomys singularior. The sequence continues at coordinate 9,498,214 of OX940879.1, read as the reverse complement.
CCTTGGAAATGGAAAAAACAAAGCTGTGAGATCTGAATACCAATGAGCAACATTAACCATTTATGGTACATATATGCACTACTAAATAAACAAAAAACATATATATATATATATTAAGCAGCAAAACCTGGCAACGCAGCGTCTCCAATGCCAAGCATCGTTTTATTTGTCTTGATGCAAATTAACGAAAGCAACACTGGTTGAAACAAAACTTGTCCAAAAGTCAATTTTAATCAAAATCCTCAAATTGTTGCTGGCAGTACACCAAATTCAAAAATATACAAATGTGTAACCAACACTTAAAAACAGCGAAAAATTGCTGAGATTCGTAGTTGTTCGAGCAAAATTCAATAAAAGTTAAAAAATACTATCATCAAACTGGAAGAAAAAAATAAATAAAGCAAAGTCTGGGTGTACGTGTATAAAAAATACGAATGTCTCTGCTGTTTATTATACTCATGCAATTTGATAGGACAGTGGCATTAGACATTTAATTTTTTTTTCTATTTGGCTCGTAAACGACAAGGCAAAAATAGTACTATTACTGAAAAAATTTACTGTCTACAAAAGAAATACTAACCCATCCTAACCAATTTAGCTGTAACACACACGCAAACAACGCACACTGCAAAAAGAACGCATTTGCATGTTAAGCTCCCGCAGAACACAACCACCGAAATGTAGCTCGAATCCAGCCATACATACATAATAACATCGCACGCATGATAATGCGTTAGAAAAATAGTGCGCATATTTCCTGTGTTCTTTGCCTTGGTTTTCAAATTTTTTACATGGAGCGTTTAGTTGCTTGCGCGAAAAATCAAAAGCTTTGCGCGCTCGGCTCTGCTTGTGAATTTGATATAAGATGCGTGCGCAAGCGTGTTGTGCGTGTTCGCACATCACGCACACGATTGTAAGCTAATAACATACTTGAGCATTCCTCATTTTGCATTGTTGAGGTATAAAAAATAGGCCTATCACCAAACACGCTCAAGTGTTGCAAGCTATGGCGAGCGCTAGAAGAACTGCAAATGGCGCAGACCTTAACTAGCTTAAATTATCAAATAGGCTACAGCGCGGGACGAAGCTTCAGCAACAGCAGCACACATCTCTGGAAAACTACATGTGGAGCTTACCAAAAAAACTTCAACTTCAACTTCTTGCCAGGCGCGATGGGAGGGGGCAAGAAACTATCTTAGTGACTAGATCTAATCGAAAGATATGTTTTGCAATTTTTTGTAGGGGTGTGCGTAAGAAGAGGCATAAAGATACGGGAAAAAATCACTATTAGAAACCAAACGACGAATATTCAGCGATCGTTCAAGGCGAAACTTTGAACCTCGTACACACTGTTGACTTTTAAAGTTTTCAAATGTGAACTTATGTGTATTGGTATATAGAAAATAGCAATAAAATGCACAAGCCAAGCTTTTTTTTCGGCAACACACAGCCTAAAAGAAGTGCTGACCAGAATAAGTTTCCTACTAGCCTATCTAGATGACGTAATTCTATTTATGTGTATTTATGATAGGTTGCCTTGTAGTTCTCTATGCTGCCTGTGAAGGTCTTTTGAAATTCGCTAGGAAAAAAACCCAATTCGCTGTCTATTTAATGCGAATGGTCCAAAATTACATTTTTTGTGCTTGATATGTTTCGAGTTTGGCTGATTTGAATTCATTTAATCTCTGTGGCGTTCTGAAGAAGTTACACAGCCTAACGTCCACGATGAATGAAATGTGATTGTGAATTTCATGATTCATTAGAAACTTTTCAGTTCGATTTTTATGGCTCAATTCGGATGGGATACATTGTTGTGAAATCCTTTTCGCGACATAGAGGAGCTGCAATACACTAAAATATTTCTTTTGCGACTAGGAGCAGGCGCCCTATCAAGGCGCTCAATATTTGAATTTGGGCACAGCTACGCCGGTTTTGTAGGCGAGCAGCAAACAAAAAAATTTCTTATTGTGTTAGAAGCAGTATTATGTACATATCGTTGTATTTTGCAGCATGCGTTTATTTCTTCTTTTTCCTTACGTGACCACATATGTACACATGCGTCCAAATATAAATGGTGACTCACTGACAAGAGCATTCATCTATGCAAACTTTGAGCCATGTGGCTGGATTAAATTGAACATTAGAATTGAAAAAAGTAAATAAATAAACTGGTGCTACACGCATACGTTTTACCAAGGATTGGATAGTGTCAAAGTTTTTAAAACAAACTCAATTCTATCAAAATTTACAAAGAAAATGGATTCTAAATCTATTGTAATATGTCTTATGTGGCACTACAAATAACTATTACATGCTGTTGTATATCTTGGAATCCTGGCGTTATTCAAGGAAGTTTTCCCTCGTAAACGTCAAAATAAGCTTTAGGCGTGAATTTCGTTACTTGTTAGTCGATTTAAGTAAAATATTTGGTAAACATTTTACCAAAAAATAGCAGGGCACCTTGGGAAAACTCGGCTCTACGTAATACTTGCACAGATTAGCACCAAAATGGCTAAAGACAGGATGTCAACGATGGATGGATGGAGGATGTCAACTTACCTTTGAATAAGGGCGTACCAAAAATGGAACTTTTTAGTAAGCCATTAGTAATGATAAATAATCAAAAAGGCAACAGACTGTCAAAGTATCTAAATGTTTTTGGAAACGCTTTTTACGAGAAAATCTTGCACAAGCTGATGTCGTCAGTCATGTGACACATCTGGTTACTACTCCGATATGAATCGGTAGTACGAGCTATGATGCGCGCAATCAGTCTTATGATATTTGCTTTTCAACCCTATTGTCGCTATATATTTTTGAATCAAGCGAAATGCTGCAAAGCCTTCATATTTCAATGCTACTCACACTAAAGTTCTCATCCAGCAAAGCAATTACAAACTACGTAAAATATTGGTACAAATTTTCAGCAAACATGCAGCAAATAGAAAGCTTTAAAATACAAAATATAAAAAAGCATGCATAAAATAACTGCCTTGAAAATCATGAACAAATAATTATTTAATTGCATTCCAATCAAACAGACTTCTGATGACTAGCCCGTATTTGAGAAAAATAGGGACTTTGTATTAATTAATTAATTAGTCGGCAATCTAAAAATTAGAAAACGGTTGACAAACCACTATAAATTAAATCCCTATCTATAAATATTGATTTAAGATTTGTAGACACTTAGCTCACGATAGTCATAGTATTTTTGTGTTGCTTAAGACCTCTTTTGGTATATAACCTTCTTATGCAATTCAATTCTCATCTGATTCTTCTCACACTGCGTGTGTTAACTATCCAAAGCTAAGCGAAATTGTTAATGACGGGTTTTTGTTGACTGATTCGATTATTTTCCATTGGATTCGTATTATCAAATAACGAAAGGAACTGTTTTTCTAAACGTTTCCTCAGTGAAAAGCAACTACACCTTCTGACAACTACGAAACCATTGGCCAGAAAAGTAAGCGTTTGATTTTTATTATTTTGAACTGATATGTGAATTGAAATATCCCCGAAAAATTAGGAAAGCAGGTAATATGTTCGTCATGCCTTTCATTAGGATCCCTTTTAGGAATATCGAAGTTTCGGCCAAATCAATATAAATTATGGATAATCCTCGTCACCAATTTCAACGATTAATAAATAATAAAATAAAAACAATAGCTTCCTTTATTGTTCGTTGTGTTTTTTTTTACATTTTATTTTTATATCAGTGCAAACTGAGGATGGAATAGGTGTATATTCCGAAACCCGCGGTGTTTGCAGAAATAAAATTAAAAAAAAAAACACAACGAACAATAAAGGAAGCTATTGTTTTTATTTTTTAATCATAAATTAATTAAAACGATCAAGTAAATCAAGAACGAATTCGAGACCGCTGCATTTGCAACGATGCAATCATCAGACAACTATATTTCCGCCAAATTTGTACCCGAACAAAGTTTAAGGGCTCCTTGATGGCATGAACAGCCCTCCAAATAGTCTCTTGGTTAACTTATCGTGCCCTTATACGATGAGTTACTTTATTATACCTATATGTTTGACTAATTATGAATTTTGAGCGCAAATTCATTCCTGAATGATAGTAAGTAAATATAAAAGTAAGTATAAGTAATAAGTAGTAAGTAAAGATAAAAGTAAGATATAAGTAGATTTCAAAAGATGAAATCACAACCGAAGCTCGAAACGAAACCAACTTTCAGCATTGCTCTGGAAAGCAAAATTCTGAAGCTAAAGCAATGAAACATACTTTTATCACAGTTCAAATTCGATGCATTCTGTTCGGAAGTCGCATCTTATCAAGCCGTTGTAAATCCCACCGACTTGGACTTCTTCACATAATTATTATGTAATTTCCACAACACTGCTAAATATTTTTTAATGAAGTAAATCAAAAGTTGTACTTTATAAGTAAATATCTAATTTTTTTGCTGTCTTAATTTATAAGGTAACAGCACGAAAATGATGAGCGTTTGGAATTAATAAATACAATTTTAATATACAAAAATCGTTAAAACGAGTATAACCTTCAACTTCATTCGAAAGCTTTTACATTTGAATTTATAATCAGGAGGGGCAGTCACAGGTTTTATTTATTATGATGTATGAAATTGCACTTGACTGACATTCGTTGGCTAAATGATTCTCCACACGAGATCTGAACAAGCACATTATAACCTACAAATCAATCGGAGTTTTGTATTGAAAAAACATATTTTCTAATTGAGAAAAATAATATCAATTGATACCTTAACATTTTTTATTATTAGTAGAATTAATGGCACTCATCTTACCTTATGACTCGCTTAGCTTCCACACGTATTGCAAATCCGTTTCCGTAAGTGGAGTTTTTTGAAATATATCCGTGTAGGTTTGAGATAAATTTTTCGTTTCGTTACGTTTATTTAATTTTGTTTTCTGTTTTCTTAATAAATTTTGTTTACGTTTATTAAGAAATTTAGTAGTAGGTATACTTGGTACTGGTATGTTTAGATCAACGAAATTCCAAAAATTAACGTTTAAGGTGATTTTTTTATCAATTTTTATATTTCCAGAAGAGACTTTTGAAAAATTTTGTCAATAGGTTTTTTATATATGTACATGAATTCGAATTTAGTTCCCGTTTTCGTGTCAGTCAGACGATTAAAATGCAAGAAAAGTATAATTTTTAAGCCCAAACAATCACCTTTTATAAAAATTTTGAAGTTTCAAATTTTTAATCAAATTTTGACGCGATTATTTCAAATAGTGTATATGATTTTAATTTTTTTCAATTTTTTAACACTTTCAATCCATTTTGTGTGTGGAGTGTAGTATTTTATTGAATATTATTTCATTTGTCGTTCCGTGATCGTTAATCGTCGCTTTGCTTTTATACGACTTCATCTATTCACGAATCAACTGATCCACACGCACTTTCCGTTTTAGAACTGCTGAATCAACTTGATATTAATGCAATTTTGAAAATTGCTAGTCGAAGTACACACTGCAACTACGTCTAGGCGAGGAATCAAGGAAAACAGAAGTCTTGTGTCTTTTTCATTTTCACAATCTTTGAACATCACTATTTTGGGTGTTGTTAGTCCGATTTAGCGAATGTTTTCAAACTATTTTCGAAACTTGCTCGAAATATTTTCCTTTTTTTTTTGAATTTTTAATATCGATTCTTCTCTTATCACTCACTGGTCGCCATTATTTTTGATTTTCTTATACAACGATAACATTTTCAAATTTCTATAAAGTATAAGATTAAACGTGATTTAATAAAAAATCTTCACAAACTTTCATTGAGGGAGTTCCGGTGAAAAGATATTATAAAGAGCCAAATGAACCATGCCGAAATTCAAACAGAGCATCCAAGGGTCGTCAAATATGTCCCTATGAGATCATTTGCAGACAAATGAGTAAACTTTTTCTATCATGTTTAATTGAAAAAGTTGGGTTGATCAGGGTTTTTGAAATTGTTTTGCAGTTTGTGCCTGTGATTGTTCCAAATGAAATTAATTTTTGTCTGAGTTCTCGCGCAACTCATGTCAAGCAATGCTACATTATTTTCTCTCTATAACTCCCTTTTTGACCAAATTTCAATAAACAGCACGATAGTTATAAGACTTAAAGGTTTTTCGTATTTCAATGAAAATTGTAAAATCTTCGAAACCCTGACAAAACGTGCTCACAAAGTCAAACTGAACTGATTTAACATTTGCTAGACCATGATAGAGTGAATATCAATGGGATAATTAGTACAACGCATATCTGATAAATGCTAATTTTTACGCGTTCAAAAAAGTTTTCCCATTAAATTCTTCTATTTACGATCGGTTGTGAATAAAATCCTTGAATTTCAGTCAACGATTCAATTTTCTTGCGTTTTCATAGTAAAACAAGCATTTCTTGTGAACGTAAAAAGAAAAACGGGTACAAACGTTTATTAGCAATTAATTATTGGATTTTTGGATACGTTCCTTGTTTTGAATTTCCCTCAAATTATGCGAGTATTACAAAGCACAAATACTTTAATTTGAAATTGACTTCTAATGCCTGGAGATCGATTTTCGCAAAAAGTAATAATGCTTGCTAGCAGATCGAGTCTTTTAAGGTTGAATAAAGATATCGTTCAAAATCACCCTTACAGTCACCGTAAAAATTTGTATATATTATCCCAAAGGCATTAAATGTTAGGTAAATGCGATCCGGAGTAGCTCAGCGAATTCATTAAAATTTCCTATTAAAAATCGACTCGAATTAACTTTCGACCCATGTCCACCTTTGCCACTTGCAACGCTATATGCAGAAATCTTGGTCAAAATGGAAAATAATTGGAGAAACGAAAATGCATTCAAATGAAGGGAAGGTAACTTTTGCAATCACGGGGTACAAACGAATACAATTTAACAAGCTAGTCAAAGGGTTCACTTGGCACTGTTTATCCTTATCACTGGAAAATAACTTTTATAGTACTGATAAACACTCATTGATGCAAATACAGTTTTCAAAAGGTCCTGATTTTTTCAAAGATTCTCAAAATTTTTGTATATTTTTCGTTTTCTTTAACATTTCCGGGTCGATCTCACTTCGTATGCTTGCTATCTGCACTTCATTTGTTTACACACAGGGATTACATGAATGTGAGCAAATTTTGGCGCATTTTACCGAGTTGAAAATCGCTCCAAGGATATTCATATTTTTTGTTTCATATGTGTATATTTTTTGTGTTTTGCTTCCAATCCCGTTTAACTTAAATATTGGCAATATCCCCGTTGCAGGAGACATCACTCGCTTGCCTCGACCACTACTAGAGATCCAGAATAAGGGCAATAGTGTCACTTAAGCCGAAGGACATCGCACCGTGTTCGCACTTCGCGCACTCCCAATGCACTTCCGTCACTTTGAGGCAAACAGCAACTGAGCGTATAATTTTGCGCGAATCGCGATCGCGAATAGAACACAAACACCGTACCGAGCACTGCGCCAAAAAATGCTTCTCTAGTATTTTAGAACAATCCCAATTTGATTTGTTTTTCACCAAGTGCAATTTCCATTGAGTGAGACCACCTTGAGAACAGAACAGAACGAATCAAGTATGGGGAGGAGCACAGGCGGTAGTAGTAACTTCAGCAACAGCAGCAGCAAACAAAACTGGCGGAAAACTGCCCGGTTAATGATTAATCAAACAAGTGAACGCTCTTCCTGCTTGTTTTTTAGGTTTTTCGCGAAATTCTCGTAAGGACGTACCAAACATTGCGCACCGTTCACATACTCCGTGTAGTGTAACTTCCTTTTGCGAGCTTCCTGCAGCCGTGAAAACGATGTACTGAAACGTTCGAGGATGAGGTTGTTTATTCCGCGATTAAACTGAACTTTTTCTCGGACTCAAGGGAAAACAAATATGCAACAAAATAATGTAGATATATAATAATAATATTAGATTTTTTGTTATTATATTCAAGTGCACGCTCCAAGCACCTCCAAAACCTAGGGCCGAATAGACAAACATGAATTTAGAGAGCTGCGTTTTCGGCCCAGCACTGCCGAAAATGCGATAGAGGAAGATGGGGCGATAGCATAAAATGCGTGTGAATGAAATACACGTACACATCTACGTATATAGCAACTATATTCTGCTTCCAATCTATAATACTTCGTACACAATATAGAAATGCTTGTAAATTCGGAGTGGTGTGTACGAATTTGCCGAAAAATGAAGGCAGCGCGGCTCGGCTCGTCAAGGCAAGGCAACAAGAGAGTGAGAGTATGTTGTCGTTGAATTGAATGCTCTAGTGCCCGCTGCCGCATTTCGCTTCCTCACTTCTTCCACTGCCTATTGCCCGTCACCCCTGCCTGCTTTCCTTCCTTCCTCCTCGCGCTCGCAACCCCAACCAACGCTCAACACTCAACGCTCCTGTGGGGCGGGAGGATTCAGGGGTCACTCGAATCCTTCTTCTGCGAGGAGTAAAACACCGAAAAAACTACCATTGTCACTGCCAGGGGACGACGACGGGGCAGCGCTCTGCCACTACGAAACCCAGCACAAAACGTACCCTCCAAAAACCAACCATTCCGTCTTCACTGGAAAAAAGCTCGCGTCCAAACCAACGACGTACGCTTCGCACTCGTATTCCGTATTTCGTATATTGTTAGTCGTTAACAAGCACATCTTGTTCGCCTGTGCCTGCCTGCCTGCTTGCTTGCTTGCTTTGGTTCCCCCGAAATTTCCTTCGCTTTCGTTCCATTCTAAGCATACCAAAAAACGTATCAACGCAACGCTCCGCTCCGGTTCAACATTGCCATCCACACAACAATAATAGCCAACAACAAAAAGCAACAACGATTTTTTTGACAACACACAAGCATGCGGCCTATGCTTTTTGCATGCTGCCGCTGCTGCTGCTGCTGCTGCTGCTGCCTTCGCCTCAGCCGCCTTCCATCTACTTCCAACACTACCCAGCCATCCATCTACCATCCAGCATAACCAACAGCACGGCAAACTTCCTTCGCTTCAACTTCATCATGGCCAAAAATCGCCAGAGAGAGAGGGAAGAGTGGTCCACTGATTTGCCGCTCTTGCCTCGTTTGGCAATTCCTATTTCAAATGCACAATGTGCGCGCGAAATGCCGAAATGCCGAAACCGCGATACGGATCCAGTCAAGCTCCATGCATGCACGCACACATATTTCGGCTGTGGCATTTTTTCTAACCCTACCCTAAGCATCGCAACCATTTCAAGCACAAACACTATTCGGGCGAGTTGCCGTTCTTGCGTACAACGTAATCATATCAGTTAATGACTCTACAATTATTGCGAGATTGCAAAGCCAACAATTCGACTTTGCCCTCCACAAAACCTGGACTTTATGGAGTTCATGAAACCTGGATGGAAAAGGACAAACGTCCATAAATTTGGCAATTTCCGGTTTCAAAGCTTGCATCGACTGTTCAGTACACATCAGGGGTTTTGGTTCTCGAATGCATAAAGTATTTCAATTCTCACTGCAGTAATTTTCTTCAAAATAAAATCAGTTCAGCTTTGACTGAAGTAGGCTATAAAATACAGTTAGTTGATTTCGCAAGAAATAAATAAAACCAACGATTAGGTAGATGGGTGTGTGATATTCGAAGATAGAAAGGTGCAAAATTTCAGCATTGCACCAGCTCGAAGTTGACCATATACATAGCTTACAGTTTCGTATGTCGAAAATTTTCATTGTGTTCCCACATATGAACTTGTCCTTTGACTCAAAGCCACAGTTGTCAACATAATTCGAGAACGATGCGTTGACTAAATTAAAGTAAACTAAATGTATATATATACAATACATATATTGCATGTATCACATATTACAATTTACGATTACAAAAAACAAATGTTACAATTACATATATTGAGCACACATAATGGGGATGCTTAGATTCAACGGGTTTGAACGAGATTCAACGGGTTATGCTCAAAGCAATTTATATGGTGTTATTTTGAAAAGGCCGTTGTAATTTTCTGTGTATGGAACTGAAGAAGCCCATCAGGAACAAATTTGAATAAAGGTACTAAACGCTAAATTTGCATTGGAGGGGATCTTGTGGGGTTTTTGGGGCATATTTGTTATGACTTAACAGTTGACGCTTTCAAAATGAAATTGATTATAAAATTGCTATCAGGCCCACATATCCATAGCATAAAGAGTTCCTACATCATATTTATACAAATAAATGAATACATCCCAACGCCTCCTCTAATTCGCAAGCATAATCAGATGAGATGATATCCTCGAGTTGATGGCATGTATTCACTCCCCTTGAGTGAGGCTAATAGTAGCGGTCATGAAGATACGATTGTCAATTTTCTTGAACTATTCAAAAGAAGATTTTCAGATGTAAGACAAGACACAGTGTGGGGTTCACAGCAATATTAGAATAGTTTATACCTAAGTATACTTAAATTCGATTCTCTTACCAATTCCATGCAAAAACCGATCCGATACTAAAATATCGAAGCCATACGCATAGAACATATCAATCTCGTCGAAGGACATAGTTCTTTTGCTCGCACAATTCAAAACAAACATGTAATCGACCTAAATAATCAACATTTCGATCCACCAAATTCGACATATTGATAGGATTTCACATGCGAAGCATACTCGGCAACTCTGGCGCGCACTTCAAATCTCCCAAAAATTCAATGCCAAATTTCGGCAATCGGCCACCACTACACCTGTACGCTAGCGAAGTCCGTAGCATTCAAGCAGTTTTGCTTCACCAGCAGGGTGGTCAGGGTGGTACTTGCGCATGCATATGGCATCCGTCGCACTATCGCAAGTCGCAGCACATCCGCACACCGCATTCCATATGAAAAACGCAAGTCGTGTGGATGTGTTGGAGTGGGTCGATTGGGTGGAGAGATGAACGTGCCCTGCGATCCTGTGTCGAGAGAGGTGCAGAAAAGCTAAGCGGCTGCAAGCTTTCGAACTATACTCAGAAGAGAGAAGACGGCGCGTTCTGATTCACTCTTCTATTCCGTGAGGCGCGCTAACCTCACAAACCCACTCTTCGGGCAAGCATGCCTGGCTGGGCGCTTGCATGCACGCTCTCGGAGAATGACAAAAAATGAAGTAAACATCAGCAAACATATGATGATGATGTATTGTACATATTCGCCTATTTCACCGGGCCGGTTCACTTTTGGTGTTTTTGTTTTGTGTAGTACTTTCCATTCCATTCGGCAACGCATGGTGTGTGCCGTGTGGACCGCGCTCATCGCGCTTTACTTATGCATAAACGAGTTACGCGTGTGGTTCCCCTTGCATTTTTAGTTCGGGTGTCTATTGTTTAGATGGTATAGGACAAGTTTTGAAGTTTAGGGGGGAATGGAATGGATGTGTGAAGCTATGCGCGAAGTCATGCACATATGTGGCAATGGTTTGACTATTTGCGCAGCAAGTGCTTATAATTGAGCGGAACAGTTCTGCGCGAAAGGATAGGTTGCGACTTCGTCTTAGGGTTGTGTAGGATATTTGTAAGGCAATTTCTTCGCAATTTTAGGAGCACATTGCTTAAATGATAGGAACGAATATCATAGAACGCAAATGTGGCATTTATGACGCCTTAGAAATATGTTTGCATTTAAAGTTCTTCTGAATTAAGTCATTTACTGTGAGGTCCTTTGTATTTTAACGAAGAAAACGGACTTTTTACTATTTTCTGTACGTTCACTTGAATAATTAATTTAACTTATGGGTTTGTCCGAACTAAGGATGCCCGAAAGGCTAAAAAAAACCCCAACGCCCTGCCAACCAACAAAACAAACTGATCTTGTTCGGTGTTTTATTTGCTGAATCAAAACTTTTGTCAGAAATAAGGCATGGAAGCTGTTTAAACACAACTTTGGCGAAGAAAAGAACGATCATACAAAACAATATTCAAAAATATTGATATAGTATTCACGAAACATTCCACAATGACCAAGTATAATCAGTTGACATTACAATCGTTTTGAGCGGAACAGAAACAGGACCCGACGACATACGACGTCCTTTTATTGATGCCCTACAATATAAATACATGTCAGACATAATTATTGCTTAGTTATGAAAATTTTTCTTTATTAAAGTGCCTATGCTAGGTACGTTTACTTTTTCTTATCCAATTGTACATTATTAAATTTTCTGTCGCATTTTTACTGATACATATACGCTTGCAACGACCTATGCAGGAGTGACATATAATGTAAACCTAATTCTTTTTCACATTGATTACAGTTACATTTACAGTTGATTTACCGAGTTGAAATGAAAATATCCTCTTTTTACATGAAATGTTCTCTCTCAACACGATTTTCAATATGCTGAGATTTTTTTTAATCTCATAGAGCAAATAGAGCTCGAATTTTCGACGCGTGTACATAAATCTCACGTGTACGAGTTTAGGATGTTAGAATATCAGCGTGGACTTCCTGGATTGCCCAAAGAGTAGAGGCGTTGGGTACACTTCCCCAATTCAGTTTGATTTTGAGCTGAGAAATGGTATAACGGCCTTTAACGAATTCAATCATGATCGATCAAACATGATCAACTCAGGAAAAGGGTGGAGTTTAGCGAATTGAAAATATCGATTTTGGCAGCATAACAAGGTTTCCTTGTTGCAACGCTTCCTAGGATTTGATATGCTTTCGTACAAACAGTTCACCGAAATTTATATTGCCAAGGTTGTAATGAAATTTGAAATGGAATTTTTAATCACAACAATTTTGGTAGATTTGTCAACAATATAAGTCAAATCGTATTTGAACCAATTTTTTCTTGAAGGATTAAGTCGAGAAGAAATCCGCGCAAGAAATGGAACGATTAACAAAGTTTGGTTATTTTATTTTTGTCAGCTGTTTAGTTGATGAATTTAATTAAATTCAAAAAAATTGTATTAAAGCAGTTGCAAAAATTGAAATTATGTGTTTACTGATGCAAATCAGGTTTATAATAACATATAAAAATATATTTTCTAGTGCTGGTTCGATAGCGGCATTTCACTCCTGCGGAATAAGGTACCAACCATCGCAAGTAGTAAAAATTTACGTCTCTAATAACACGGAAGAACAAACAGACGAACTCGAACTGAACAGAACAAAGTATGTGTGAAAGGAAATGTGATGCTTGTGTTTTTCAGTTGGTTGCGAATCGCCAATTTAACGCCAAATATTGTCGAGAATAATAAGAGTAATTAAATAATTTACTTTAAAAGTTTAGGAAAAACAAATCATTTCATTTTGCGTGTTAAATTTTATACGTCGTAATCGATTTTTGACCGATATCGTTCAGTTTTCCGCAGCTATTATTTTTCTGAAATATTTCCCGGAAATAAAACCAATTACGGACGCTAAAAATAATATTTATTTTTATTGCAATGCAATATTTAATCAAAAACAATTGGTTCCTTTCACGCATTTCTATGAGAAATCCTTTACCGGAATTTTTGTCGTCAAGAACAACTAGTTCCAATATTTTCTCTCAGCGTCATAACATTCATTGATTGATCAAATATGTAAATATTAGCTCAACTTTCATTATTTGTTACAAGAAATTCACACATTATCTTGCGTTGTTATTTTATATTCGCTTTGTTTAGTCTGAATGAGCCACTACTATTTAGAATATTATTATATTTAATTGTTTAGTTACTAACTATTTTGTTAGATTTTTTCGAGCTGATGTAGGTCATTAAATTATTTGAATTTCTAAATTTATCTTCAACGTTTTACTTCACATTGTCTACAAGTTGCATGAACAAACTTATTAGATTGGCAACATTGCGGGCGATCTGGCAGCATTGTATCTACCGAAGCAGGTCTATGGGGGACAAAGACCCGTTCAAACTGTCAGCAGTGTGTTTTATAAATGAATCCTTGAAAGGCTTAGGAAAAGAGCGATTTGCGTGAGACCAGACTTTGCAAACAAGTGGATGCTTCATCATGATAATGTCTTGTGCCATACGGCCATTTCCATCAGTGGTACCAGGTATGTTGTACCACACCCTCAAATCACCTGATTTGAGTGAAAAATGTTTTGAAAGGATCTCATTTTGGAACATTGGAAAATATTCTTAAGATTGTGACCGACCACTTAAAAGCCACACTAGTTATAGACTTCCAGCGCTGCTACCAAAAGTGGAAACAACGACTCCACCGTGCAAAGCTATCCAAGAGAACTCATTCAAGGGGATAGCATTGTTGTTTGAAAAAAAAAACTAGATATAAAAACTGATCCGAAGGAAAAATCAGTCTCATTATTTTTCTTACGACTCGTCTCTCTAGCAGAAGGCTAGGACATATAGTACCATCTTCAAAAGGTGCCAACTCCTTAGTTTTGAAAACTTGAAGTAGTCAATTCACGCCAAATTTGTCATTACAATAAACTACTGACACTCTCGGGACTGTTGTATGGGTTGCGCGGAACTAGTACGATTAAGCTTATGCTCTAGTTGCACCCTCATCACCACTCAAAAGAGCACTCTACGGTCAGTTGTTAGGACTTCCATGTTCCTGTTGGGTTCCTTTTCTTGTCAAATAGTTTCAGTGCTCTGTGTTTGATGTAATTCTCTGCTGTGCCTCAGTCTGCCTAATCGCTGAGGAAGACCGAACGATAATGGTTGAAAATCGAATCAGAATAATAAAAATTTAACACACAGTGTAAAAGCAAGGTCTTTCCTTTATATTTCAAAATCATTGGGTAAACATGAAATCAATTACAAACATTAAAAAGTATGCGATGAAACTTTTTTAGTGGACCATTGGGTTCTTGCTGGTTTCGCAGTATTACCACCGAGCCCACGCATCCTTTTTACTTCCTATCCTGAATACAGTGTATAGCATTGATTTTTTATCTTTATTGAAATGTACTAAGGGTAACATTACAATGCTTCGTTTTGAATAGTACTCCAGATGGTAAAGCCTAGGAGTACTCATGCACCATGCATCAAATTTCGGGTTCGAATCGCATTGATGACCGGTGATATATGGAACATGCCTTGGTCTGTTTTATCAACAAGAGTCTTATACCAATTTAGGTAAGCTGATGCCTGGATCATTTGTCCGTGGCGAAACAGACCAAATTTGGGGTTTCGGAGAATTATGTTTAGAGCTACATTTGGCATTGTCCGAAAGGTTCCTTTCATAGTCAATTGTGTTAAGACTTTGTTGACCGAATTACAGATTTTTTTTATTAGATTTCATTCACGCTGTTGGATTTAATTCCGGAGTGTGCTGCTTTAAAGATAGGTGACGACTTTAAATAAACAAATGCATAATGAGGTCTACATTATTCCACATGTGACGTTTGAAATTAAGGAAAAAATATAAAATATTATTTTTGTAGTATACAAACCGGATAAAGAGCGGGTTCAGAAAATTGTCTTACAGCACCTAAACCAGAGTGTGCTCGTTGTTACCTACATTTCTGATAGTTTTCGATCATTGGACCTCCTTATTCATTCTTACAAATCAGGTTTGATTAGTTTTTTTTTATAATTGCACGGTTAGTTTTAAGCATTTCTGAAACTAATCATTTATCAAATCATGTCATCCTTTTTCCAATATTTATAGTATTCTGTAAGTTTATTTTACAATAATAAGAAATTATGTCGATTTAGCTGATCAGTTCGCATCTTTAATGGCGCTTAGAGGATGTTTTATTTTGTTCTAGAGAAGGAATAGTGAGGGAATTACAAAAAACTGCCAATGGAACCACGAATCAAATTTATTGTTTCTATAACCCATTCAATGAAGTCGTCAATGAGTCAATTTTTAATAGCTTTTCGCTAGTAACGCTTTTGTTGTTTTGAAAATTTCTTTGAACTCTGATCTAGAAGAACCGAAAGAGAGTTATCGGGTACAAAATTTTGAATGAATTAAAAGAAAAAAACTCTCCCGAGGCGTATAATGTACAAGAACCCAATATCTAGCACCTTTGTACTTAAAAGATTCAACATAACTGAGCGGACGTCGAAATGAAGTACTTCGGCTCTATTTAGCACACTTTCACCCTGCTTCACCTGACGTCCCGCCACCTGCTAACTATGTCCGTGCAATCCATTTTGATATCTAACAATTTTGCGTGTTTCAGGCAACATTTCGAAAAGCATAATTTAATCTAGAGCAGGAACTAATACTACGTGCGCAAACATCATTCTACTCGTTGCCTTGGCTCTACGCTACAGAACTTATTTCACGTTGAACGATTATAAAGAAAAGGGGAAAGCTAAAAGGACATGGATGCCATGGCGTTCAACTTCTGTGCTCGGTCGGTCTGCTGGTGTGCGTGCACGTGTGCAAGCAATTTCTAAAGTGCGTACTTGCCATCGAACATATAGCAGGGCCACTATGCATATACAACCTATGAAGAAAGCTATGAACGTTCTCAGGGCCGTGTCGCCGCCGTTGCGTTGCTTGGTGCTTTGGTCTGGTCCTTGCTGCGAGGATACCTTGTTTTGCTCTTTCACTATACTTTACTTTCGCCTAAATTTGCAATGGGGATGATGGCCATGGTAACTGCTCCGGGTGAATTTCAACTGATGGCTGTATTGGTGTGTTAATTCCCGTGCGATAGGGTTTCCTTTCCCAGGGCAACTATTTTCATAGCTCAACTTTTACTCATATTGTTGCTAGCTCAGCGAACAAATAATTATTTACATGCTCAAAGTGGTAGATGGTTAATGTTCGTAAGAGCCATGATTTAAACTGGAACGATTTCCTTAAATTTTTAATGGAGCCACTGCTGCTGACAATTTTCGGCATTTCGCTGCGTTAGTTATGAGCACTTCATTTCAGTTTTTTCCATTAAATATCTATGGACTCTTCTCCCTTCGTTTGACCGTCGCATCGAGTTAACACTTTCGTCTTGCAAAAATTAGTATCGTTAATTAAGAAAGAACAAGTTTAGAATAAGAAAACACTATTTATGGACGAATGAAACTATTTTTAGATAGTCAGAGCGCAAGTAGTCACACAATCAATTAGCATTAAATATTTTTGGTTTTGGGAATATTTGCGTTGAAGTTTTTTCGACGTTCAAAACTGGTTGAAATATGCAACGTTCATCCAAAACTGACGAACCATATTTTGCTCAACATACAATAATATAGAAATTCAATATTCAACGAACAAACTGCACCAAAAAGACCCTGAGGTTGTTCTTAAGTGAAGAAATCAATGCGTAATTAATTTTCCCATATAGAAAGTAATAATCTTGAAGACTACTTTTCTGTTTTGTAAGACTACTTTTTCGACTGTGTTCGACTTTTCGTTGATTAAATATATGTCTCATCTTTATTAATTGGTTTCATCACACTTTCGATCCACAAAAACTCATCTATAATTCTTTCGGCTTATTTGTCATCTTTTTAGGAATATGATTACGCGTTTTGCTTACAATCGATGAGCCTTTTGCAAACTTTGATGGATGCTTCTTGGATCGGAAGATACCACACTGCAGTTTACGATATGATTGCCCATGTCATCTTTAAAAAAATTACCGTCAAACTATTGGAGAATCAAATAGTTCGATAGTAAATGAGGCTTATTGATAGTCTTAATCATTTTTACCTAACCAGTATATCAGTGGTCAAATCTAGAGCCACCTTTCTTAGTGAACCAATTTTATTGATTATTCCTTAAGTGATGTAGGAAGTGCCAAGAACCTCTTACAACCCCGTTGACATTAAGTAACATTTTAGTTACGATGTGTATATGCTATTCATATTTTTTGTCAAAAAAGAAGCTTAACAATTACTCAAAAAGTTGCTGAGTACGAAAAACACTTCGTCAATGCCACAATTTTTGGTATTTTGGAAACTTATGAAAGTCTGTTAGAATACCTTCAAATAGGTTCTGTTGATGGGCTCTTCTTGTAAATATATTTTTAAAGGACTTTTTAGTTGATGCAAGCAATGAGTTATACATGGGTAAGTTGCTGCTTATTCACGCCATTGGCCCAAATATAGGGCACGTTGCAGAGCCAACCTTGCATGAGTTAAATAATATGGAAATGTTCAACCATAAAGTAAGCCCAAAACAGCAATCACTCTCTCGGAAGGCTTCTTGTAGAAAGAGATAGAGCAAGCAATAGTACAGAGTTGTATAGTGCTTTTACTCAAACGTTTTGAGAGTTTTATTCTTATTACGCAAAACAATGGAAATGCGAAAATAACCCACAAAAATAAAATTCTACTATTTTCGGTTGTATTTTGTTGGGTTAGAAGTTTCTTCTGAGTGTTATCGCTACTTTCTTATTAAAAAATGGGTAACCTTTGTCAAAGAAGTAACTCTGAGCTGGAAATCAATAGTATAGAAATATACTGAACCACAAGTTAGCTGAGAAAACATGAACTACCGCAATTTATAACATATGGTAGATTTGGTTATGTTTCGTCCAGTCTCTTTGAAAAAAACTCTGAGCTAAATTGAATTGAACACACCAGTCGTTCGTAATCTTGCTGGCAAAGAATTTGTTAACTATTAGAAGCAGAGCTGGTACCATGATAGTTCCTTCTGTCTTGGTACCAGCCCTGCTTCTAATAGGAAATGGTTCTAATAGACTTCCAGACTCTGTAGGCTGAAGAAAAGAGAGAAAGTAGCCCAAAACCGCTGCTCACATCATTGTCAAAACAATTTTATTTGACAACAATACTGGACCTCTGTTAGTTCGATGGTTGTGCAGCTAAACTGCTACCTGGTTCCAAACGATCTTTACGGTATTTCCGCGAAAAATTGTTGAATCATCTGTTGAAACAGTTGACACATTCTCAACACATTCCTTATCTTTAAGCACACCTTTGATCTAATATATTGATTTTTTTTTCTCTAAAAGGTTGTTTTCCTAGACAGAAAGTTTCCTTAGCAATGAATAGAAGGCTAAAAATGAAAAAAAAGAAAAGTGCTTAAAATGAATAGCTGGGATGATGGATAACAAAGCATTCTGACACGATGTGGATAAGACTCCACTTGAAAAATGTATATGAACCATTATGAGTCGCAAGGCCTCTCGAGCTTTAGGGCCGAACCCCACAAACTTAGGCCTGGTGGGCAGTTCTGAAACGTGTTAATAGTTTTTACTTCAAACATGTAAAAGGAATAGTTCTGCAACGTGTGCAATAAACTCTTTGATCTTGCCAAAAGAATCATGTTCACAACATTGAAGACATAGGAGTTTCGCCTTGTACTTCGTCTCCCCGTGCTTTCCACATTTAAGGAACCGTGTAAGCCCGTCAAAGTCATGTTCCTCTCTTTGTTTTTCCTTAAGAAGCGACTTTCTTATTGCTGTAGTTATGAGAGCCGATGGAAGGTGTTTTTATTAAATTAGGGAGTGGTAGTATGATATTGAATCATGATATGTATTGAGACAGTACTACATCCTTGTCTTAATAATAACTGAAAACACAACATTTACCTCAGATAAAATCAAGTACTCTTCCTTCAAACGCATTTATCATTGGGAAGGATTATGGCAGAAGAAATATGGCAGATTAGAAGCAGAAGTTTTATAAAATTTGTATTTTCAATGTCCGTGAACATCTTCGCTTTCGCAAACTTCCTAGTACCTGATAACCAAACAAAGAATCTGAAGGTCAGTATCGCAGTCCAGAATCCACTTTGAACTTTGCTGCCTCCCTAGATTCAACCGTAATTCTACCTAGACGACATATCAAAATAAGGTATTAAGAAGGATATAATTCCCAATTACCGGCCGACTTCCACATATTTCCATACAAAATGCATTTTAAGTCAAAAAAACAATTTAAGGACATGAGTCCTGTCTTGCGCCATGTGTGTAAAGCTTGCAGAAGTTGGCAAAATATTGCACCGTGAGGTAATGTCATATCCATGTTGACCAAATTAGGACAAGCTGCGACGAAATTACTACCGGCGATCGCAACTTTCGAGTGTTTTGAAAATCAGAAATAAGTCTTGGCGGAAATAGAAAAAAATAATTCATGCAAGCGAGCCTGCATACATATGCATACCCGTTTATGTACGCTCAGTGGCACTTTATTCATAGAGTAAATTCACAATTCGTGCTTTGCACACTTGAATGGTATTGGAAAAATTTCGCCTTCTCATTAACCGTCCAAATCCGTCGAGTTTCCGTGCAGGCTCACTCTTATTGCGTTCAATTGCATACGAACGTACACCATCGAGCCTACGAAAGCCCAAAGGCATCATTCGTGATGTGCCTTGTACACGTGACAAGCAGATTGGTGTGGAAGATATTGCAAAGCAAACAAGCGAAATTCATCAGAAGAGAATTTTTGTTGACAAATAAAGAGCTTTCCTCTCTCCTGGAGAACGTATTGAGCTGCGTTGACGTTGCTAGTGCTACTTTTGGTTTTGTTTTGCTTCTGTATGACTTCACCAACTATTTGCGCGGTTGTACATAGAACTTTTACGCGTAATGAGGGGGGCGACGGGCGGGCACGGCGTGCTACATAGGATTTGATAGTGTGCGTATGCACGGGCAAATTCTCGTTGCGTTTTGCTGGAGATGCGTGCGTACAGCAGGGTATAGAGTGTAAGGCCATTGCAAAATGCTCGACGCGGAATGTGTACTCCCATAGTGCGTGCTTCGGGCTTCCCACACAAGCATGGGTAGCGGCCGTAGAATGCTTGGGATGCGATTAAGTTGAACCTTGCGTTGCGCTAACTTGAAGTAAGTGGGGTAAAGTGCTGATGCCGAGGTTGAAGTACAATGGTGGTGTGCGTACCACCTTTTTAACTTTTCCAAGCCGCACGGAAGAGGGGTTGGGTTTTGTGTGCTAGAACCGCACAACTGCCTCCCGCTCAACATAAAAACGCATGATAGCATTTTCGCTTCTCGTGCATCGCACGAACGCAGTACCCGAAGCTTTTCAGTATTGGCATGCTTTTTTATTTTGATTGCGTTCTATGATTGCTGGTGGTTTTTGGTGAGGACAGTTTGACATCATTTCGTGCTGCTTGGCATTATGTACAGCATAGAAGCGAATCCTGTCGATGTGTGCGTGGAATCTATGCTGGAATTGGCGTTTCCGGGATGGAATGGAGAGCACAAAAGAAAACTATCTCCTCTTACAAAGGTAGCCGCGAGCCAGCATCCTTTTCAATGCGTGAGGATCACAATGCCTGCTTTTAATTAAATGCAGAAGAGCGACGAACATCATAACAGGATTTGATCCCAACATTTTGAGGGGCTTGTAAGCTGCGCAGTGTACATTACGAGCAATCATTGTAATTTGAAAAATCGGGTCAATGTGTTATGTTGGATTGATTTCACTTATGCGATGCAAAATCATGATGCATAGGTGCGTAGTTATAAGCAATTCATTGATGTTTTCATCGCCTTGATAACCTTTTCTTATCAAATTTGCGTGCCACTGAAGCACCCATCAGGTGCAGTGCTGATTGCTTCATTCTTGGTAAATTTTTAATCACCGTTTACCATTCCTACTTCCAGCAATGGCTTTTCAAAGTTTCAACAGAAAACGTTCCTACAGACATGAGTTCGACAAAAAAGGGACATAATTAGGTGTAATGTTTAGCCATTACTGGAAAAAGTTGTAAATTGATCAATGTTGGTTTATATACTGAAAAATCTCATTAGAGTCGTGGTCAATTAGTTTTCTTCTTTACAAATTTACGCATGCATATTGCGTCAATTTCCTGCTTTCAAATTTATTCTACAATGATAAGAACTAAAAAGTTCATCCAAGCTTTTGATAATCGACGGTAAAACAAACTATTCCTGCAATCCTTTGAGTTCGGGCGTTAAGATGATTATGATGATTAAGATCATAATTACCTGAAACGGAATCTTAGCTAAAAGGGTTGATTAACCGACAACAAAAGCACAATTCCAAGTGGTACTGCCACCATAGGTAGAATCTGTTCAAAAAGTGCTTATTCTCACCCATATATCGTCTTCAATACAATACTGCGCTAAAAATAAGGATAACAATATACTCACAACTTAGGTTTTTTTGCTGGCGAAGTACTCACTCAGTTCCAGTCAGCCATACAACTTTAAAAGCTAATTTGAATCATATATCGAAAAGTCTTCACTATCAAAGTGTTTTGTGCTCTTGTATGTCGGGTGATCGGAAGCCTTTGGAAGGAATGCCGTGGGCCGTACCGCCATATAATATTTTTTGTTAAAATGCTTACAAATTGAATCCGAATATTACCTGTTAGAGTCGATCGTAGAACTTGAATGAAGGCCATTAAACATTAAATTTAATATTTGTAGGTTTGATCCTAGCACAAAATCATACACTACTTAGTATGAGACTAGTAGACTTATTTTGACTTTACAGGCAATATTACTAACAGCTGACTTACTTGACTATTTGAAGAAGTCACACAAATAGAGAAAGTGGCAAATGAAACTGAGATGGAACACAATGGATTTGACATTTAGCTCAGTTTTTGATTAAGTTGTTGCCCCATTCTGTTGCCCAGAATATATATCAAAGAATATCAAATATGATCGCATTGCCTCGTTTTTTTTTTAAACTTTCAAATGAATTTGTGAAATTCATGTAATTTATTTGTAATTTATTTTAAAATTCATCATTGGCGAATTTTTCTTTATATAAAAGTTACCCTGCACCTTTTGTCTAATGGCTAAGTTCAGAATTTTACTAAGACATTCATTCTATCATATATTACTTAACTGGTTTATCGACGAAAATTACTGCATCACCAATTACACTTATAATTTGATATTCTGACCTCAGAAAAAAGTCTCCTTCTATTTAGTAATTGATTAATCATATTATCCGTCAATTGCCTTCATCGCTCGATTATCTTCGGGGTTAACCTGTTAACGTATAAAACAATCCGCTCCACTGCTGCAGCCCGATAAATTACTGGATCAGGTTAATTTCGATCATGTTCATGCTACTTTTTAATAATTTTATCTACGAACAACGGCCTACATACGTCAACGAACTACATCATAAAGATGCGCCTGATGATGTCTTAGCGCGCTTGTTTGACTTTGATTGCTGAGTGCTTCCTGAAAAGAAATTGTACAATTTAATTTTTTCCCCAACTGAGTGTACGTAACATTGAAGGCATTTTTCCGAAAATCAGCCCCATCGACTTGGGTTGGGTTGCTCGTTTAAATGTAGTCTGGTATCGTAGATGCTCTTCGTTTGACACCCTTAGTTTTTATGTAGATTTTTCAACACAATCAGCTTGCATTTCTTTGCGTTGATCCACATATCCCACTTTTGGGAGTAAGAAGCTTGCGAGCTCCTACAACATTGGAGGCACGTTCTTGCAAAGCGCAGTTTATCCTCAGATATTATTCCAAATATTGACTACCGGTATCATTCCTCTGATCACTGCAGATATTTTCATTGAATTCATAACATGTAACTCTGGCCGATGAATAAATAAAGAATAAAATTCCACGCAATTTCTAAAATTAATACAATCATCCTTTTATTTTGTGTATATTTCGCCTTTCAGATTTGATATCACTAGTTTGGATCGGGATCAATTTCAACAGATGATAATCTGCATAAAATCTGCATATTTTGTGACGAACGAAATTTGTTGTGAATGTGAAACATCACAAACATCGCAGGAGTAGCAAAAACAGTGGATTGTGGATCGTGTCAAATGGTAAAGTTGGCCGACAAATACTAATCTGTATAGAAATCGTGTTATAAATTCTCCGCAAAACGTTCAGTTTTTATTTGTGGTGAAGAATTTCACTAGGGCAGTCGACAGTTGTACCCAACAAGAATAGTTCCTCGTTTGAAAACACAAATTATCCCTTGGGGAATACAATGAAAGGTTAGACACTTCTATAGAGAGACTAGCCAAAGCTATGAAATAAAACTAGTATCTCAACACCATTCTAAAATCTACCATAGACTTTGTATTAACTCGATCATTCAAGTCAAATATAAGAATAAATGTCCTCAACGAACTTGCAACGGATCATCAACCGGTACTCTTTCTAATAGGATCGATAAATCCTTAAACATAAGGAAGGTAACGAATTGGCAGGCTTTAAACGACGTTTTGGCCGAAGATGTCAAAAATATCAAAGTCAAAATCACAGACACCATCAAACAGGCAAAAGAGGACATCACAGTCACAACTCCTTCGAACTTCCTCAAGACATCAAAGTCATGATGTCTGAATATTTTCGGTAGTGAAATCAGGCAATTATGCCACAGATACACGGCTTTGAGAGGGAAAAGCAGAAACCTTTGCAGACACGCAGGATTCAGGATCACGCATTTTGAATGGTTTCCAGAAAATATCATTGCCAATCTGCCGGACACCATGAACGCAATTTATTCCCAGCGAAGATTCCTCGAATTTAGGAAACCGGGGCTCAGTACGAATTCTGGCAAAACCATGCCTCCTTGTAAAATTGAAGACCTGTAAGTCTTCTCTCTTCAATTACAGGCATTACTAACCAGACTAAATGTAGTGATCGCTGAAAAATACATTATACCTAATGAAAAATTAGGATTCAGAAAAGCAAACTCTACTGAACTACAACTAGCAAGCGTCACCCAACACAACCAAAATAGATTCAACCCATGAAGTCAACAGGCTTAGTTACGTTTGACATAGCGAAAGGTTTTGAGAAAGTCTGGGATGCAAAACGTATCTTCAAAATGCATGAACTCTCTAAACCCCTGCCATGTCTCCAATTAAATTTAATTTTTCGAAAATGCAAGCCTTTGAGAGGCAAGAAATCAGACCAATCTCTCAATCCAGCAAATGTATGAAGCTGGAGGAAGTTTCACACCAGATGTCCAAGATAGCGACCGACTACACTTTTCATTGACTCTGAAACTATTGAATGAAATTGTACCGTCATATTTCTGTCGAAATTCCCGACCCGTCACAAAAGTAATATCAATCAAATATTTTTCACAGGTTTTGAAAACACATGTGAACCTGCAAATAAAGACTTCTGATTGAAATGCGCACTGCATTATAATAGTTCAGCAGTCCTTAGGTGCCGGCCTGCAAGTCTCGCAAGATAGATCCAGAATTTAAATTCAAAAATTTCAAACCACAGACAAAACATCAGCTTTAAAGATGTCTTTGAACCAAATTAGCCCTGACATCATTGGATTTGTTCGATATACTTCTTAGAATATTGAAACCGATGGATATCACCCAAACCGTTACCTATTAAGGGTATTATTCGGTCAATTTAATCTTTGAATAATTTGAAAAGGACGGAGGGACGCTTGGAAAAGTGCATACTTAGAATTAGAATTGGTTGGCTTTATAAAATAAAAAATCAATTCCAACAATTCAATTTATTCTCTATCTTTTCTAAAGAACTTATTGGAAGACCTTCCTCCTTCAGCCTAGACGTCGTTGACACTGAAACAAAAAGAATTTAAGGCTTTTTCGTTGATCGGGGCGTTCCTCATCTTCGGAAGCACTAAGGTTAAATTTGAAAGTTAGACAAAAAATTGTA
Source organism: Stratiomys singularior (assembly GCA_954870665.1). Classification (NCBI taxonomy): domain Eukaryota; kingdom Metazoa; phylum Arthropoda; class Insecta; order Diptera; family Stratiomyidae; genus Stratiomys; species Stratiomys singularior. Next base: position 9,472,735 of record OX940879.1, on the reverse strand, counting down.
CGACGAAGAGCAGAATACTTAACACTGGTTGCAAGAGTATCCTCTATTCGAAAAAATACTTGAGCCTATTGAGCATGTTCAAAATATTTGAACTGTTTAATTTTATCATTCAATGCACTACATACAATTGCTGAAAGTTAACGCGGAACATTTTGAAGAAAACATGTTGAAAAGCTGCCAGAATTTCACGCTGTGGAATGGATTATTATGTAATAGCATATCCCTACAAGAGTTGCGTATCAAGATGTCTTTCATTCGGTCTTTTAGCAGTCGGCATGCCGTACCTCCATAAAATTAGCATTTGGTCAATCGTATGAATTGATAAAGCATTATGTATTCGAGAAGCAATTTTGTGTATACGTACGCGAATATGAAGATCTGTTGTCAATGTTCTTTATAATGACATCAAATGAGCGTTTTACATATTTACTGTTCATGTTAATTTTTATGAATATGTGAGTTTATTGCTACACCAAGGAATGCGACATCAAACATATAGGCATAGCCCTCGGTTTTTATGAAAGTTGTCGTGCCGTGAGACTACAAGAAAGCTTTCCGACACTAATTCCCTTGAACACGTGGCGATGATGATGGTGAGTATTTTTATATCTGCAAATATTCAATTCTCGAGGTGCGGACCTGACCGTTGGAGGCTTTTGGTAACATAGGGAAACGTAATGCGATTTCAACAGGATGAGGATGTTAGGAAAGAACGATTTTTTATTGTACTTGTGCGTTTCTAGCTGCTATTTAGGGGCAAGCTAGTTGCTTTCCGGTTGCATGCCTACAATACGCAAACTACGTTTCCTTTAAAAATTATTCAATATTACCACCATAAAGGCTTCACTTTCGGAACGGAAACCGTTCATGGGAGGGGTATTTAATGCGTGTATGCTTTCCGGGCGCACGAAAATCCAAAGGCCAACATTTTATTAACCAAAATAGGGCTTTGATACTTTCGCTAGCTTGCATTTCATAGGATTCGTCATGGTACTCCGAGCGAGGTTCACCAAACTCGTAAAACGAGGATTCATTGGATTGGATGAAGTGGTCAGCATTAACTGCATCCAATCTAATGCCTTTTTCCCCATATGCCATGTTACATTCGTGTCATTAGCATTCAATCGCCGTGCTCAACAAAATTTGCGACAAAAGTTAAAGCACTATTGTTAAGCTGCAACCTTTAAAATCCTGGTGGCCGTCCATAGACAAACAGCTTAGAAGTCAACATCTCTAAGAAATCTTCTTGGAAGCAGTTCCGTGTGGAAGAAAACAATAATTTCTATCGAAAATAGGCTTGCGTGTAGATTTGTGTGGCGCCATCAGTCTTCCCGGAAAAATTTCCCTTATTTTTTATACAAGTTTTATCTCTAGCAAGTCTGCTTGCCACGAAAACAGCCTAACCTTGTTTCCACTTGGTGTGTATCAGCGAAATTCTTTGCTAAGCTCGTTGACTCCTTTGGCGACTCAATTGGTGCTATGACCTCCGCTTTTCACTAAAGTTCACGGAAAATATCACCCATTCTCTTGCCTATATATCCTGCCCACAGTTGCTTATTGGCGAAACAGTTTTGATTTTATTGCCCCGAATCACTTTCAATGTCCGGATAACAAAACTAATGCGAATACGCAACGAAAACAACGAAAAATTCATAGCAGTGTTGCGAAAAGGAGAACTATTTGCTTTGAAATATTTTTATAGTTGCTGCGACGATGGGGTAAGCCAAAGGACACAACTTTTGACATGTTGATATGAAAAGTATCGAACAGCGAATAAAATTTAGATGAATATTTCCCGGAGATGATCTGTATCAATTTGGGGATGAAGAAGTTGAATGTGGTGTTATAATTTTCCACATAGAATAAACTATGTGAATTACTTCCAAAGTTTATTCGGAAGTGTGAGCTTACTTAAACAGATAATAATCTGATAGATGATAATCTGAATTTAATTCGTAATGCTCGCAAAATGTGGATGCATTTAAGAGGAGAATTTATTCATTTTACAGATATTTTTCTTTCAATCGTCATAATAAAAGAAAATCGTGAATTCAGAAGAAAAAAATGCAGAAGGACTCGCGTTACGCTCTGCAATGCTTTATTTGCTATTCGTCGAATATAACACAAGCTGTGTACTCGTACGTGTTTGTGCGTGGTGGAATTATCATATGCATAGTTGATTTGTGATTTCAAATATTTGGTTAGACAACCGTTGAATAGAATTATTCTTATCGAAAGGGATGATCAAAGCAACACACTGACTCTTTGCTTAAGAATTTCTTCAGTTCAGACACATGCGTAGGTATTTCCATTTTAAATGCGCTTGTTTGCCTGAATCGAAAATTTCTAGTGTCGCGACAAAAAACAAAATCGTTTTTTCCGAGTTTCACAAACTCCAAAATATTTTGATGCTCGCAGGCATCTGCTGCAAATACAAAGGATGTCGGACTGAATTTGCAAGTACTAAACTGAATACTAGATTATTCGTAATGCAAAACATAGTAAGAATGTCAAAACAAGGTTGAAGAACACATAAAATGATTTGTGATTAATTTAATTCGAGGCTTTAAAATGAATGCGTTACATCCTTGGGAAATTTTGTACTTATTCTCTTAAGATTGTTACACGTGCTTATAATAGTAAATTCGAAGATTACCAATGAATGTTTTATCAAGCTTTCCACGTTTGAATTTTTATATCAAAATAATGAAATAGTTCTTAATAATGAATAAATATGTAAACAGGCCCTAAAATTTTTCTCCTGAAAACTCGAAAAAGAAATAACTCGCATGCCTCTCTTATCTTCGAATAATAATCGATTAAGTTACACTTTCAAAAGTTAAGGGTAACAATGCAATAGATATACGAATCTTCTATTCCTTTTTACATCTTGGGGGATGTATCCTTGCAGTGTTCTCAAGAATACATTAAGAAACAGCAATCGTAGTTTATATACAGATCACCTTCGGATGGCTTCTCTCACATAGAGATAGAATAAACGCAAGTAGGTTTTTACTTGTGCTACGATTTTACGAAAGGTTCTAGAGGGGTTATGCTTTATTACGCTAAAATGAAGGGTGACTTACCAATCCAAACATAATCACACTTATTTCGATTGAATACCGTTAGAGCGGGATTTCTTTCGAAATGTTTATTCATTTTTGTGCCTCAACCCAGAACCATCGCGTCAGTACAAACACTGAGTATACTTCTTTTCGAAATAATAATGAAAATGGATCAGCAAATTTTCACACATCCAAATAAATTATGGTTAAAACGGTACCACTCCATGGGTTTCAGTCAGAAAAACTTATAATTAGGGCACCTACAGACACCGTGATGAGCAGCCACGTCAGCGAGTTACACATCCTTTTGGCCAGCACTGCAGGCACTTGCTTCTAACTACATAGTTATAAAAAAGAGTTAAGATGGAGAGGATACAATTAAGAACCGGCAGCCAGCAATACCAGCAACTAATGGAAATAAGCAAGACCCTTTGAAAGCGAGTCTTGAAAGAAAAAGCGAGTGGGCTTGGAATAGCAACAGCGAATTGAGAATAAGGCAATTCTTCAACCTCACCACGAAAAATGAGGATCGAACGACTCCCAAGGATGCAAATGATGTAAGCTTTCTAGAGGCATTATCAAAAGACTACCTCTTTTGAAGTCGAAATGCCAAAAGAAAAGAAATTCAAACAGATGACACTTTCCGAGCTCAGTGGGAATAGGAGAAAAGAATCGTCTAGATCGTCCGAACCTTACCAACAAGCATCGCAAAGCGTTGGATAAATATTTCATTTGAATAACCTCGACCCAAAACGGCAATCGGAGAAGACTTTTCTTGGTGTCTGTACAGTATGGACCATCTGTCAAAATTAAACCATATTTGGGAAGCTAACGAGCGATCTAAGTCTAAGCTTCGTCCAAAAGTGGACTTTGAAGAACGAACTAGTGGTAATCACATCACAGATAGGTACCACCAAGTTATGAATTAATTTGATGATTTACAAATCATATTCAGGAATATATTTCATATGAGCATGCATTAGATGCAGAACCTTTTTCGTATTCCGAGCAATATCATAAGTTGCATTATCTTCCAATCTGAAAATATTGCTTCGATTTCATAATCTCACATAAAAGAATAAAATCATGCTTTCTACTGACGGCGTTGACTATGTTCTTCGCACCCCCAGATTTATCGTTCGCATCAACCAATAAAAAAAATTCTCTGATGCAAAAGCCATGTTGCGTTATCATATTGTGATTATCTTTTCACAAGTATGTAGTATTCTTCTACCCCGCAATAATGCACCACACCATCGCAAAACAATAACAACGTTTATACGTAATATATGCGTTCATGCTTTATTTTGGGTTTAGGTTTGCAACATAAAGCACATAAATGCTTTCAGCACATATGTGACACACGCGCTTCTATGCTGAAGACCCTTCTGCAATGCTTGTGCATGAATGCTACGAAAATATAGAATGTAAATACATATTCGTATATACTCATGCGAACGTGAGTGTGTATTTTCTAGATGTTTTATGTACAATGAAGTAAAGTTAATTAGTCCAAATCTAAATCGAGGCCAGCGCACTTCAAAAATAGGTCACGCAGCACACATTTACTCGATGGGCCCAGAACATTTGCCTTCCATGGCGGAAGCTATCGACGAAATAATCGGGGGTATTTTTGGGATAACAATTACAAGAAGAAATGCAACTGACTTAGATTATGAAAATTGAGCAAATGGGTCAATTGGTTTGCATCTTTGGCGTTTCATGTTACCATAAAACTGAAGGCATAGAGAAATTTAGGGAAATTTTTAAGAACTTTGTCGACATTTTGCACACAAGCCACCTCGTTGGGATAAAGATAGAAATTAGACATTGCGATTCGAAAATAATAGACGTTCAGGCAAACCATAGCCATAAGTTCGCAGGATTTGATTTAACCAATATTCTTGAAAATTGGGACAGATTGATCATTCCATGTGTTAACTTGCCATATGTACAGAATATCTAAGAGTTAGTTCGGAGGAGGCTTATCGATAAGCGATGCAAATCGCTCTGTAGGCGGAGCGATTTTCTGATCAAAATAGGGACGCTTCAATGTGTTTGAGTATGATCAAATATTAATATTAATAATAATATTTTGATAGACATCAATAATGAATATACCTTAAAATTTACTTCGTATACATCACAATCATGCGTAGATTTCTTTTGTATTAAAATCTATAATTTTTGGACGAACTGCGTCGTAGAGTTATATAGGACGCAAAAGCATTTGCCCTACGCAATATCGAGAGTAGTGAGAGAAATTAAAAATTACAAAAAATAGAGGAATAATGAAAATATTGGTGCTCAATCTGTTTTGTTTAACCTTTTCACTGCTACACCCTCCTATAGTGGGGCCGGTAAGGCTCTCCCATCTTGCATCTTAGTTATAATAGATGTGAAATTTCAGTAGAAACAATGAATGTTTGAATGAAAAACAAACGTAACAACAATTCTGTTGAAGTAGAGAGGCGCGAAAATACTCAGCACGGGAGGTAAGTTTTAGTGGGGAAAGGCCAGCACCCAGAGTAGAGTCGGGCCCCTACCACGTAGCAGGGACAAGGTTAAATCAGATTATTAGAGTGCAATGATTGATAGGAAAATTTTTATTTTGACCTCAACTTAATAATTGCAAAGAGGGATATAAGCTCAGACAACATTTCAAACATTTCGGCACACAATACAACCGTGTTTTACTTCTCAAACCTTTTGTCATATTTTAGGGCTTATTGAGTTGATATGCAGTGATAACTATGAATCCCAAAGTTTTATTCTTGTTGAAGTTGAATTCTTCAGCTGTTGACCAAGTCCACGAATTTTCACTATGCTATGTATGTCGCAGTGTTTGAGGCTTTTCTTTTGACTTTTGATGAGTTTTTTTTTCAAATTTGCTATCCAGGGGCAGGTTTCGATGGTTCTAAACGTATGTCGCCAAATTTGATTGCACTAATTCTTCGATTTCCTTCTCCAGCTTGCGAAGGGATCTGGTCATCCTGTCTACATACACTATTTGTGCAGGTTTTACAATTAGCGTAACCATTCACTATTCACAATCTATGCGAAATTTGTCATGATGTGTCGCATCAGCCTGTTGTGTTAATTGTACCATTTCTGTTCGAAATGAAGAAGATTTATGTAAATCGGTTTTGTTTTTGCATTTGATACTCCTTTTTGATCGTCGGAGTTTTCATGAGACGATCCAATCAGGCAGATCCAATTGCATTGGCATTAAAATTGGCGTTTTCATAAGCTTGAAGGATAACTACAAACAGCTTGAATATTATTCTATTATGTCGCAGCACTCCGCAAACCTTTTTTCATCGAGGAAATATGGTCAAGAAATTGCCCTTTGAAACTCGAAAGTAGTGAAGCCATCTAAGATATCGTTTAACAATCAATCATCTCCGTAGATTCCGCATTGACTTTCGATGATTTTGCTAAGTCTATCTCCTTTTTAAATAACATCTCAATAACGCTTCGGTTCTGTCTTATGAGTCTATGCCGTATAATATCGAAGAATTTATTTAATTTTTTATTTTTAAATTTAATTTTTAGAATGCAAAACAAATACTTTTTTAAGTTTTCACATAAGGTCATGTGTTAATTGCTTTAAACCAAATAATGTTTAGTTAGATTCTCAGTTGCGCAAATTGAAAATGTGAAATATGTCTATAAATTAGTTAAAAATATACAGTAGTACAACAAATTCACTGGGATAACTAAAATATAAGAAGCAAAGTAGATTTTAAAATCTCAAATGAGCACTTGCGCATAAAATAGCTTCAGATTTATTAACAAGTCCACCTTACGTGGGGATTTTTTGCAGCAAATAACAGAATACGCACGCTGACGATCTAAAGCTTCGAATTCAAAAATAGCTGAAGGGCAGAGCTCCAATAAAACGCCACAAAATTGTGTAAGATTAGGGCCCACAAGGCTATCATAGTAGTTTTTTTTTATTGTTAATATACAACGCCTGATTTTTAGAAGTGCCACTAAGTTTATTTTAGTATTGATATTTGTAAGTCTTATTGTTACAAATGGTATCTATGCATGTGTATGACAAAGAACAAAAAAAATTTGTAATTATGAGTTTAACTTCCGTGTTATTGTGTGGTGCGCATGGAGCTGATACTCTTGCACTTACAACGAACGTTTATTTAAAAAAAAAGCCGAAAAGAAGTCCAGCATAACTTAGCAAGCCAAGCATAGCATAGAATCTATGTTGCTGAAGCTTTAGTTAGCTTTTTCGGCGATAGTTTTTTCGGCATCTTTTGTACAACACGGGCATGATATCTCTGTATTTTGTAGCTTGATGTAATGATAGTGTGCGTTTGTATATGCGTTTTTGTAATGTGCAGGTTTTTGATATCGCCAGCCCAAAATGACGCACAGCATTTTAATAGTTTCATGGCCACAATCTCCATGCTTGAATTTTATGCTGTTTCTTGACTAGGCCATTTTGTTTCTCATTGAGAATCTTTTGCGTGGCTATGTTATGCTGTTGCTATGTGAGTTTATGCGTTCTGTGGCTCGATCTGCCAATAGAATAGGGCCTTTACAATTCGTTTTGAATTTCTGATCAGCTCTTGTATGCGTGGTGAAAAAAATTTTTTCAACATTGGTGTAAAAGTGCCTACGAACTGAAGATACGCCAGACGTTCATTTACACTTTCAAAAATAAAATGCAAATAGGCTGCGGATTTCTTCACGAAAATTATTCGATATTTAAATGTCAATTACCGGTGTGGAAATATCAAGAGCGAAAAACTCGTCTCAGTCTGACATGTCGAATCAACTGCAAATTTCAAAATATGCAGGTTCAAAACACAAATTGTGTGTGTTCGCCTTTAAGGCTTTATGTTTATTTTTTATGCGTCGATAATTCGGATTCTCCATTAAAATACTTAAAGTTAACTGATATGTCAAAATCCTTCGAACTTTGCCACTCTCATACTTTAAGGTGATTTCTAAAAAAGCCATGAGTATGTAAATATGCATCCTTGTATATGCGTATACCTAAACGTGATTTTTGCCAGAAACTCCTTCCTTAGTTCAATTTTAGCAGTCTAGGCAGCGGAAATATGTCGTCACTTTTCTTCCGTAACTCTTAGTTTTTGAATTTAAATGAAGGTTGCTCGTGCACTAAGTACATTTTCGACGTAAAATATTCACAGGATGTTTTATATGCGTGTGAAAGTAACATTTGAAAGGGTTACTTTACCTTCCCACTGTTTATGCTAAGCGCAAGTTCGTTTACAGTTGAACTTAATGCAGCTATGCGTGTACGAAGGATACTCGAAAGCCTTTGAGACTTTGGTTGTTCAGCTTAATTACATAATGCTTCTCTGCTCTTATCATATATCCGACAGGAATGATACCCGATTACCTTGAACCTAACTATTTTGAAAGATTTGTGGAAGTTTCGTCATTTGATGGAATTTCGCACAGTGCAATAAATTTGGATTTAGATATTTCGACATGAAATGCGGGCATGAAACACAAGGACTTGAAACTGATGCATACCTCATATTCTTCCAGGTGCTTGAGAGGATTGTTTTACTCATTTGTCAAGATTCAAGACAGCAAATGGCTAGCATATGAAGATCACAACGAGTATCGACAGTATTGAAACTAATGGAAACAAAGTACAATATATTTGAAAAAAGTATAGAAAATTTGAAAAGTTAACTGGCAGGGTAGGAAAACTGAAAGAAAACAAAAGAGAAAATGTTAACTAAACGATATTATAGTTAGTTGCTGGCGTGAAACGTTCGGAATTCCATCAACAAAACTGGACTATCCAAATTTAAATAAATTATCAAAGTTTACACTAGAATATACTACGCGGTTTCCAAGCGTTGTTTTCCAATAATTCTAGGCATTCATCGCGATTTTTTGTTTTGTGATGAAAGAAAAAATTTACCCTTACTAAGATAACTCAATAGAACAAACAAGAAAACCTTTTAATTGAGATGGCTTCATTTAATAACTAATTTATAATTAAATTTAAACAAATCCATGGCTAAATTAAAAAAAAATTATCCTAAGATTCCGAATAATCAACCTACAATCCTTCGAACAACATAATCATTAAAACTTCTGCAAGGATTCTACAAAGATTAGATCTTTACTACTTGGAGTAAATGCCGCGTGGACCTAGTGCAATTTAGCAACTGTGCAACTCTCCGTGTAAGTGAGAGCCTCTTACTTATCTAGTATGAAACACTTTTCTGTTTACTTTCCCAATTAAATTTTATGAAATATCGCTGGTTGGTGTACAAATGTCTGATTTTTTTTTATCAGTTTGCCTGAGCAGTTCCAGTGTTCGTCTATTTTGTCGAATAGTTTAAGTGCTTCGTCTCGTATGTGTATAATAATCACCTATTGTCTCAGTGCTTAAGGTTTTGAATGTAACATGAAGTCGATCACAACGCTCCAATGGCCCTGTTCTGCAAGGATTGAAGTATTTTTCTATTTGTTCTTGATGTCCGGCAGAAATGCGATACTGACGTAGAGTATTATCTGCAAAACTGTATTATAATTTTAATATTAACCTGACTTAATTTGAGGAGCGGATATAGGGAATTAAAGACTCCGAAGTAATGGTGTCCTTTGTTTCGTACATGGTCAGTCCAGCCTAGACAGTGACCCAAAGAACATCCTAAGTACTTGATCTGGCTCCAATGTATTGCGTTAGAGTTAACTTTTACTGTTGTAGGCTCGGAAATGAGGGTTTCCTTAAGCAAGTGTTTCCAGTTTTCCTTCATTTTCCGCTTGTGGAACTATGGAATGTCCAAATCAAGCACTCAATAAGGTTGGTTGTCTGTTCAGTTAATTATTTGTCGTAGTGGTTTGAACGTCTGTCTAGTTTGATGCATCAAGAATCTTAGGATTTCCACGGTAGTATCATCGTGATTGTCGATTTTGTCGAGGAGCTTAAGTATGAATTTGCCAACTGTCCCTAGTCGTAGTTCTTTATGTATGCCTGTGTCTGTTACATACCAAGGATATCTGAAGATTCTCTTAAAAGCGAGGTTCTGACACTATCTGTTATAAGCGGCTGTTATCATTGTCTTATTTGTCTTCTGTTCCAGAAATGGCGTTATTCATCTCGATCTTCAATCTGTAAAAGCATAATGACACAATATTAACGCATTGTTTTTGGTTTCGGTGTGATGTCATCTGACATATGAAAATACATGTATCACCTGCGTTAAGAGATAGTTTTCAATGTTGAAGAAAGGGGAGATCCTCGAGAATCTTCCGCTTGTAAATGTATCGAGTAATAAGGATGGTTTCCAATTTGAAGTGGAAATTATCTGTATTGAAAAATGAGTTTTAATCGCTAGAAGTGGAATTTTTGGAGGCGAAAATGCATGGATTTATAAAATTAGACAGGCTTTAGACTCGAACATTTTATAGTTTTTATACAGTTTTTTATTGAACATTATTATCGCTGTTGATTTGGGTCAATTCATCCTAATCGAATTTCTTCGACCAACCCGGGAAGCTGGAGCTCCGTTTGAGAGAGTATGTTTTCCTTCGATTATTTCTTGTTGTAGGTCTGAAGTTTAGTTTTGTAACTTGTAACCTTTTTCTGCTAATCTGGTTACGGATGAGAGATGACTTACAGGTCCCCAAATTTTTATAATGCTTGTTTTTCACTTGGTTTTGAAATGACGATTATGATGGCTGATTTTCACAGCTTGGGGTATTTTGATCAGTATTTTAAACTTTCGAACAGTACTACTCCGTATATAGCATGGGATGGAAGGACCACTTTATAGCCATCTTACTGCCAATTTTGCTTGCCGTGTTGGGCAATGGATACACGCAACATGAACGTATGCAGCTTTATTCGGCAGGTAAGTCTGTACTATATGTGCTGTAAAGAAAGGATGGATAGATTGGATTGGTACTGCTACTTGCATTTGTTGCCGGTAAGACAGGTAATATATCTATCTTAATATTACCTTTGTAATAAGTTACTGGATTCAGTTTTCTTATTTCCATACCAGATTGACTTCGGTGTATGTTAGGTACATACACCGTTTTGTGATGTTTATATGGCTCGAATTCCACATGAAAAATTTTGGCAAAACCATTAGCAGCAGAGGGGAAAAAAAACATAGATTACAAACACAAAATAGATTCAATTTACAACACATTATTTTTCTATCAGTCATCAACACCTAGAGGGGCCAATGGAAAGTGTAGCCTATCTTATTTCTTGCCATAAAAAAGTTAAGATCCAGAAAAAAGCAGTGGAAAGGACAATAAATTTCACTGAACATTCGATTTTTTCGAAGAGCATTGTACTTCGCCGGAAATAAAGGAGATCAACATTTGTTAATGCAGTCAGTTTAGGTAAGCAGAACTGATAACATAACGATCGGTAATACTCGCTGACAGACATTAAAAAAAGAACTCCGAAAAGTCAGCGGTGCGAAAGGTGCGAGCCGGGCGATATTGATTTACGAAGGCATATTGCATTAGAACCTATGCACGACTTAGTAGATGGACCAAGCTTAACAACAATGACACTTTAGAGATTAGATTGATCTTAACCATCATCCAAAAGTAGATATTGCGATACAATGTCATCGGTAAGGATTCGGTACTTCAGCACATGAAGTTTAAAACTTCATGATATACAAATTGTTGACAGATGAATTCTTTATCTGTAGGTTTTGTGGTATATTCGGTAAAGTGTTGGTGGTATATTCGGATGGTAAAGGACGACTTCCGGTATCAATCGATACATTCTCTTTTTATACGCATTTGCGTGTATGCCAACTATTTAGCAAGATTTAATCTTATTCATTTGACCTCGATATTGCATTTGTGTGTATCTAAAGTGGCATTTTACCTAACCCATCTCCACTTGTTTCAAAATTATTCAGGAAGCAAGCGAGCGCAAACTACGTTGATTTGCTTTATATAACCCGAATAGCCTTATGCAAACAAAGTGATTTAGCCATGTTTATCAATTATTATCTATGCACTATCGTCTGGCTCTTGAAATTCCTAACAAGTTTCAGTGTCTAATCACTTACCAGACGCTAGCATGAACCTGATAAAAAAGTGAGAAAAATAGCTGAAATGACGTACATATGTAGATCTAATCGTATATTTATTGTTCAAATTATTTCCATTCACATTCACTGCCAAGTGTACTAAGCGCCAACGCGTTAGCACAACTACAATTGTGCCAAGAAATCTGTATATGAAAGTGCGTGAGATATTGCGTTTTCCTTCTTTTCGGCGGAAAAACGTGCAAAACTCTGTGTTGGTTGAAAAATCTGTTTGTCACGCGCATGATGCGTTTTTATTTATATCTTCTTTACAATTTTCGAAGTAATTTATGATTTGAACATATATTTTGGGAGTCAAGTTGATTTGCACTGGAAACATTGTAATACGCCTGTAACAGTCATCTAATAAAAACTCAAAAATTTTGTTAGGGAAAGGATTCAGCACGACCGCAGATCGAAATAATCTAAACCGCTGGCATATTTGACGCCCTGCAATCTCTGAAAAAGATGTCGTCTAAATTGGGCATGGAAGTTACATTGGCATTTCGTATTTTGATATGTTTGGATGAATTCTTCAGTTCGATGGTTATGCGGAGTTCATCGTTGTAACCAATACATTTGCAAGCTTATTCAATGTGACAAATTTATTATTCTTTGTAGTCAGAGAGGCTCTAAACAGTGCTAGCATAAGCACGGAATTCTTGCCCATTCTCATCTTGCCATCGATATGTGATTGTATGGACAGTACACTGGTAAAGTTGTTTTGTTTGTAGTCGTAGTGCGTAAAAGCAAAAGCGTTTCTAATTCTATTTTGAATTTCTTCTCGTTTTGATATTATAACTAGTTGTATTCTAATTGCCAAAGGCGATCAAGATGCTGCGATTTTTATCTGGCAATCTGTTAGCCCAACATAAATGTATGTACATCCATTCACTGGTGTTTCCTAGTGATATCTTGACTTGAATATCGCTCAAGCTCAAAGTTTGCACACTTCAAGGCTAGAAGGTTACTGGCCCGCTTCAAGTCAATAGGTTGAAAAGAGATAGTGCACGAATAATGTCTTGAAAATCCCGAAGCAATAGATTTTTGCCATTTTTTACGTAGAATCTTTTGCGAAATCTGAACAAATCTGTTTGAATCCCCCCGCGATCTACTCAAAGAAGTTGCCCTGTTTTATTTTTTCGTTTATCTAACAAGATGTATATTGAAAAATGTGCACAAAATTACTGATAAACTTCAACCACTTGGCTAGGGAACATGGCAAAAAGGGCGATCAATACAGTAGAAAAACTTCTTTATTATCATACTGCTCTTAAATGGCATGAAATGCGCAAGGACTTGTTGAATTTTTGTGATAAATTAAGTAGCGTGAAAATTTCACCAATACCTTCCACATCATTCTCATTTGTTACTGCACGTGGAAACCAATTATGTGTTAGACAATACCAGTAACATATCATTCACCCAGGCACAATCTTCAGATGGATTTAAACGCCTACTGCAGACTAAAACATAATACGGTTGTTGTTTTAAGGACAACATAATTTTCGATATCCATGGTATTGCGCGTCAAGAGTAAAGACGACTTCGTCTCTATAGAAAAGCAGTACAAGAAATCAAAAAATTTAAACAAAACTATATAGCATGCATTGTGTGAAAAGTTGCATACATCTTCCTGATGCCAAAAAATTAATGCGTAGTAAAATTTTATATTTTTCACAAACAGCTGAAGCTGTGAGGGTTTTTTATGATTATTTATTATGCACACTACTAACTGCACATGCAAACATTGTGTCATCCATTGGATTAGAACGTGAATATTTTTTTCCAAGCTAATCCAAAACTCGAAATACAATCGTGCCATAAGCTATTCCATCAGTACACACAGTCATAACGACTTCATTATAAATATGTTTGGACTAACATACCAAAAATTGAGCTTTAAACATTAGTAAACTATCGCTTTTTAACACAAAGAAACCCTGAAAATCGCAACTAGTCTCCATTGTAAATGTAGCTTAATGAAAAGTGCGTATCTTGCAGATATACACACATTCAAAATGTTCGCGTGCGTTCGTACGGTCAGATTGCGATGTATGTTGCTATCCGTGAATGAGAAATGTTATTTATTGATGAATGCGATTTCGCAACACTGAGTAGACCCAAGTTTCTCTGTAAAAAGCTTTCAAGGTTATGTTCATGGTTAGACATCATATTCGTCGGTTGTTACCGTAACAAGTTTAGAAGCATCGAAAGAGTAGGAACGCATGCATTATGTATTCCGTAATTATGTTTAAGATTTACGTTCCCTTTCTATCGAACGAAAATATGAGCATATGAGTGTGATTGATCGGGTGCAAGCTCAGCAGATTTGTAAGCTGTACTTAAACGATTAGTGGAATTCACATTCATTTTTCAACTTCTTAATTGTCAATCTAGTGTTCCTTCAAAGGCCTCGCATATGGTCAAAAGTAGCATTTTCAACTGCATGAAGTAAGTGGTAATTTCTAGAGAGTCAGCACATGCTTTTACACTGGATTGTTGGTCCATGTTGCTTCGAATTTGAAAGTTAAGGCTTGGTTTGCAAATAACAGAAGAAAAGAATAATAATGATCGCATTTGAAGAGAAAAATTCATTTTACATCTTGTTATTCAGAAAGGTGGAAAGAGCTCAAGCTGGTTTCGAACACGCGTCCCTGCCGCTTCTCGTCAGGTTTTTTCTTCTTATTGACTATCATTCACTTTAGTTTGGGGAATCCAATTTGATCAAGTTCCAAAATAATCAAACTCCACCTTTTACGTATTTGATTCACTGACTTTATGCGACGTTTTTCCTTTGTGATCGCGATGTTTCCAAGAAATCCGGTCCTCGTTCACGTTAAAAGACGATGTTCACATCGAAAATAATCGCAAGTCAGATTCTATCTCGCCCTCAGTTAAAGTTTCAAACAAGTGCCAAAATTGCAGCAATTCACATAGAATGTTTGCGGTAATAAATTTCACGTAAAAATTTTAACATGAAAAATATCTGAAAATGTGGTCGCCGGGGTTCTGCCTGAAATGCTAACGTTTGAAGAGCAAAAATTTTGTCAAAATGTTCAAACTGACAATTTAAAATGCCATTGGAAATGATCCAAGCTTAGAAAGGATAAGAACAAGAGGGCGTGTTCTTTACCTAAAATCTTGAATTGAAGATATGATTCGTCCTCGGGATAACCTCAACTTAACCATAAACCAAAAAAAACATGAACGTCCAAATTAAAATTAGGAATTAGAAGCATGTATGATAGTTTTTTTCGGAAACTCGTGGATCTGCGTACTTGTACCAGATTTCTGAAGGCTTGACAATTACTATTCGGCGTTGTAAGCTTCTCATTCTTCCGTGAAAAGATAAGAAAATGGGCCAGGTAGTCGTTTGCTTCATACCACTTCGCCATTTCATTCCACAATTTCAGTCAAAAGTATTAAACCATTCAACTTAATCGCCGCGCGATTTATATGTTTTTTAAAGTTTTTAACTGACTCTCTCGAAAATTGCCTATTAAAAAATAATCCTTGACATAAAGTCTAAGCCATGAGAACAAAATTTGACTTAGAGATCAGCTTCGAAAGAGAAAGCAGATCAAATCGTGAAGTAGTTTATAAATTAAGACTTCTAGCGGTGTTCGAACAACGACAGATTCGTTGAACTAACAACGAAAAACGAAATATGGAGCTTTGAAGGAATGAAAAATTGATGTTTATTGACGGTTATATAAGTTAATGTTAAGTTAAGCCTTATTAGTCGCTGAAGAAGACCGAACGATTACGGTCGAAAGTTGGTCGAAAAATTTAAATAAAACGCAAAATTAAAAGGAAAATTTTATTTTTATTTTTGTAGGACAATTCACGGTTGAAACTTTTTTGAATCGTAAACGTCAGAGTAAGTTTTACCTTGCAAACTAACCATCTGTCATGTGCATTCATATGCACCGTTTTTCTTCAAGAGTTTTATGACATTGTCGGCACGCGACAAGAATCCTTTCCGGCTTATTACCTTGTTTTGTTGTCGCCCTAAAAAAAATTGACTCCTTGTAAAAGATTTCGTAATGCAGCTGAATTTTGTATTTAATTTCCGTCGTGTTACGATCAATTTACTAGTTTAGTTACTAGGTTCAATACATCAGTTACTACATACTATGGTACCTAGTATCTAGTAAGTCAAATCGTCCATCTTTTCCAAGTTAGATTTGTGTAACGTTATATTATGTATGGTGAGAATGTCTCCCCTAGTTTGTCTTGATATATGTAACGTGCCAATCACTCTACGTGTAGTCCTTCCTTTACCAATATGAGCACGCTTTCTTCCTTGGCTATGTTAAAGGTGGGTCAATCACATTTAAATCAATGATATTAGATGATGGTTTCTTCTAGACCATATGTGTTTCTCAATGTTACTGGTATTGCTCGCGTAGTTGGGGTAGCGGAATTTAGAATCATTCTCTTATATTTTTTAAGAGTTCTTTTTTATTATATATTATATTATACGCATGTGTAAATACAACCTATCAAAGATAAATGTCATTCAAGTTGACACCTTTTAGTCCTGGAAAGAGGCTACTGGCTTAAGACTATACATGTCCCCCGTGTCGGGGAGAGAATGGCGTTAGTCTTCAGAAATATCAATTTATAAGGCGTTTTCCGGAAGAAGAACTTCATTAAAATTGTAACGTAACTGATGTCGGTCCTGTGTACTGGCAAATGGGTTCCACGGGTGGATAGTTTTTTTCTTCGGAACCAACCAACTACGCCTGTCAACTTTCTACTCAAACAAGAAAACTAAAGAGCCCAAGCGGATGGTTTTTCGGAAAACTTGGCGGTGGTTAACAATGTTTAGTTCAAAATTTTTAATCAATATTTTCTGAAAATTTCATTTTTATCAAAAACATCATTAATATCACGACACGAATCTAGGTCGATTAATTTAAAATATTTCAACCTTTAAAATTTAAGTAATTCAATTAACTCACAACTTTATAACACAGATGGTTCGAATACTACTTATTTAGCTCTATCTAGTTGAACATTGGTAGTTGTTTAGTAGGTCACAACAGCATAGAGCCCAATAATCATAACGATTTTTTATAGATATATAAAAAATAATTATAATCATAATAATAATTATAGAATAGTTATGAAATTTCATAATTATCAATAGTCAGTACAAAATATTTAACTGATTTATTGTTTAATTCATAAAAATTAATTCCTCTAAGGTTTTAAATTATAGTGAAGTTGGTGGACCTGAATATAAGATGGATAACATGTTAATATTTTCGAATTGTGTGCTCTCGGAAAGAAAAGAATTCCAATAAACAAGGAACTTGAGGGTAATTACAATCAATTTTAAATAGTTCGAGTGATTCACATAAGAAAATTGAAATCAATTGGTTTGTTGGGTTGGTTAAGAGTTAACTACAAGCTTTATCGACAAACTGACATTTTACCAACAAGAACTAGAATTGCTCGGAATCCCCAAAAATTTCAAAAAAAAAAAACAGAATCTCAGTTGGTATTTCAAATATAAATCAATGTTAAAAGCTTACTAACCTTGAAACCTTCATTTCCCTACAGTAACTTTGAAATGATTGTCAAGGTCCACAGACGCGGCTCACGTACACGCATGAATTTGTTTAAGCGATTCAAATTTTATCTTAATTTTATAGCATAACTGGTCGTGTGATATTGCACTACACCTATTAGCGCATACACATATGTACATATATTAACCTTTGTTTGAAAACCGTCAAATTCAAGGTGATGCCCTTAAATGAATGTTTTTTCATAGATATTAAGCAGACTCGATAGCAATAGTATATTTTTATGCTGATAGTAAATTTTCTGATGTATTCTCAACACACATCAAATTGAGTTACATAACACTAAAAGCATTAACTGGATAATCCGTTTGCATACAGCAGGTGAGTGTTGGTGAGTAGGTTGATTGAGAGATGAAAAGTGTGATGCAAGGGAAATTTAGACAGGTGATTTTGAAGCAAAACAGTCTATCATACACACATGGAGATGTATATGCTACGAACGATCTTCATTAGGAGTATTTGTATTCAAGGTAAAATGGAATATGTTTAATTCATTATCTAAGAAGAAGGAAATGAATTGTGCGGAGAATGAGATTTACTGTTCTCTTATGTGAGAATTTTGGCAAAAACATATTCTAATTGCTGAATGGCTTTTAAGACCTCGCTTAAGTTTTTCTGAAATAAACTATCATTTCAGAATAAGACTGTTTGGATTGTCTAGTCTGAGACATTCGGATGAAACCTTCCACATTCCTGTTCTAAACATAATGAATTGCAAGCATACAATCGTAAATAAAACATACACATATTACCTGTCTTAGAACTTCAGCATTTAGTCCGGCTTACATATACGACATACAATTCTATGCTGAACTTTCTGAAGGTCACGATGATGCGTAAAAAACTAACAAGTTAGACAGCTTTGCCATCATAGGATCTATCTAACGCTAGAGCTAGAATGCCATGGTCTAGTCGGGCGGCTGCCATTCATACGGAAATTGTTGCGGCATTATAAGTTTTTGGCGATATCTGTTGCCGAGAGAAACTGGTATAGAATCGAAAAGATGCTCGAGTCTATAAACATGTCCACGTAAATACCTGGTCCATCTTCATTTATGTTGAGTTTTTAAGAATTTATAGCATTTTCTATACGCATGATATCAACAAAAAGTATGCAAAGTTGGAACTGAATAAGGCTTGAAAACTACTAATTTTGATAATTTTCATGCGAAACTATACAGGATACTCCCACGTTTCAATGTGAATACGGAAATTTTGAAGGAGAAATAATAAATAATTCATCGTGATGACACGTGTATACAAAATGCATAGTGAGAATTGTAAGTAAATAATTCTTACAGGATTTACGATTTTAATTCTTTGTGATATTCTTCCAAAAAGACATCATTCCAGGTACAAATCAAATGCCAATATCTGTATTATTTTTTGAAATTGGTCTCTAGAAATTGCTTTTAATCATATACTATTAAATACAACACCTTTAATAAAAGCAAACGGAAGCAGAAAATTACCTAATAAGTGTGTGGAAAATAATAAATACGGCAACGATCATCAGGATTTTTCGAAGCCTGTTTACTTCTTTGCGTTCAAAAATGAATAAACATCTGCGTCGCATCTACATTTGTGCATAATAAAAGATATTTATGATATTTACTTCAAAATTTCTTGATTTGGCGTTGACAGGCAAAGAAGGTTATATGGTGTACTCGACACCTGGATGTTTTTTAATATAAATTTCTGGTTGCCATGATTATATTTAGGTATTTCAATTATTATAATATACATTGTATGAATAGAAAATAAAATAAATCAAGTAAAAATAAAAAGAATTAAATCAAATTCCAATCTAAACTAGACGCACATTTGATTTAATTTATCAAAAAAACAAAAATTCTTCGAAAAATTGATCCTAACACAGTGGAAAGACGACGGTGCCTGAACTAGTTCATGACGTAGTAATGACACCAACGTACCAAAGATACATGGGGAACTAATTTATGAATTAGTAATATTTATAAACTCATTTATTTATCAAAAATATTCTTCGAAAAATTGATCCTTACACCGTGGACAGACGACGGTGCCTGAACCAGTTCATGACGTAATAATGACACCAACGTGCCAAAGATAAATGGGGAACTAATTCATGAATTCGCTATTCCTCATTTAAATTTCAAATTCAACTTGTTCAAACTGAATTGAGCAAGTTCCAGCCCTAAAGACATAGAAAGTGAAAAAGTGAAAAAAGATCAAGAGTGCTGGTATTTGCAGTCATTCAAATGTCATTTTTGCGCTTTGAAAATTGAAAAATTCTGAATTCCGCAACAGAGATGAAACACATTAAGAAATTAGGAAAATGAAAACGAATTAAAAAGTTCCCTTTACATACCCCAGCTATGCCAATATAATAGTTATCCAGTAACTTATAAGAACAATACGTTTTATTCAGGTTTGATTGGAGAGTTAAGAAGGAAGGTATTACCAAGTAACATGAAAGAATCAGATAATTAGAAAAACCATTACTAAAATTATTGCATGTTGTCATCGTTTCATACTAATAAACAAACATATCATATTCTTCGTATATCTTCCCCTATGGCATCAGTCATTCTTTTCTTAAATTTATTTTGACAATTTTCCCAGTTTTAGTTAAGCTTAACTTTATAGAACTTGTCAATACAAACACGATTTCCAAGAATGCTTCCTTATACTAGAAACAAATAACTCCCAAATACTGTCAAATATAAGATGACCACCCTTTCATAAAGTTCACTGACGCATAGCCCCAAGAAAAACCACCTGAATGCACTATTTATAGCATTTGTTTTTAATTATAGTTAATTAAATGTTTTGCACTGGAATAGAAATCAAATTTCTCAATTTTATCTGCTTTTGTAGATATAAGTGCGAGTGAGCATTTGAGTCAACGACCGATATTTTGTGAAACAATTCGAGCAGCTTCTCGCCGCAAATCGCATGCTTTCTGCAAGGTAAAATGCTTTTGCTTTCCTCTTTAAATCTCCCATAGCTTAACACTTGGTCTAATATTCGTCAAAGCTAAAATATGAATTGGAGAGTGGAGTATTTCAGTCATTGAATGCAAACATCCATTTGAGTGTAACATATATGGTAGAATCACACATGTATCCCTTATATCTGTATGGACAAGTACTTGGCAAAACTCATGTACGTACATTAAATTTATTTGCATTCAAAGCTCTTTCTCGGATCTTCCAGTTTTGCCGCGGCATATTCGCCGAGTACTCTGGCACAGACTCTGAATCAAGGCGACCGGGGGTGTAGATTAGATTGCAAAAATTTCTTGCACACTACCCAATGCGTTCGGCTTGGTAGAATAACAAATAGAATAAGTAATAGTGGTTGAAAAATTAGCTGAAGAGAAGTGTAATATGTCATAGATAATATTTTTGAATAGGGTGGGGGGAACGTGAAGAAACATTCAAGTTCAATGCACTGGTAACACACAATTTCGTGGTCATTGCTAAGCGCAATTTTTAGATATGTATGAAAACGTACATTTAGCAGATATGGAGTTTGCAGTGCGAAATCATTTCTGAGACGCATGATTTGCTTTTGGATGATGGATCAATGGATGCAAGTGAGGATCGAGGCATGTAAATAGTTATGTAAGAATGGTCAGCTAGAAAAATTCTTTTGAAATGGACAACGAATGATTTGATGCTTCAGATTTCGCTCATTTTGAACTATGATTTGGTTTTAATGACTAAAAAATTAAGCATTTGAATCTGCCAAATAGGCCACGTTTATGACATATCAATGCTTTTATTGATTACACACCTTGCTCTTGTTTATTGTAAAGTATCGTGTTTACAAAATATTGCCTAACAGGCACCTAACATCTAACTAACAGGCACAAGATATGTAAAGATTAATAATGAATATATCATTGCAGGCTCATAGAGTTATTTAAATAAACATATATTATTAGTAGGATTATGCACTAACTATTCCAGATGGGTGTGGTGAAGGTATGCCTTTAAACTTTTATGATAATCAGTACTGCCCATATGCATCTTTTGAGTGGAATTCTGACGGAGACTTCCTAACCAACAGCATACAAAACAAGGAAAAATAGCCTTACTATAAGAACAAAGATGAAATATAAAATTAAACTTGTCAAAGGTATTCGACGAAAGGTGGCGCGTGGGACTTAAATGTAAAATTCATGCACTTAAAAAAGCCCTTGCTATTGTACGAACGGTAGGCAGTTTCCTCAAAGGCAGAAGCTTCTGCATCGGTCAATTGACAGCCACCTTTTCAACCTGCCGCTAACTGATTGCTTGAAGAAAATTGAAGAACTTGATTGGAGTCACCACTGTCGCCCAAACTATATTAGCACTGCATAACTACCCGTAAATGTTAAAATATCCCTATAAACCGATGAAACCTGTATATTTTATACATCCAGAGAAGCCGTAGACAATCCATTAAGGCACTTTAGAGATACTTTCGCAAAAGGAAAATGAAAATCAACGCCGTTAAAACTCAAATAAAAGTCTTTACGCGAAGGAGACTTCAAATGCCACCAAACGATACATTACGAGCCAAAGAGATTCACTGCAAAATGACAGTAAAGTATCAGAAATTAACTCTGGATAACAGACTTCATGGACAGAACGTATCAAACAAAATCAGTTGACTAGTTTCTTGAATCCTAACTTCCCTCCAATCTTACAAATAAGGCCACAAATAAAAAGTTTAAATATAAAAAACAAGGTCATCATTTTTTAAAACAATACTACTTTTGCTAACAAAACCGCAAATAAATTTAATTTTTTTATAAAACATATCTATATTTCGGAGGTAAGAGTTCCTCCTTCTTCATTGTTTGTTCTTTATGACACTGAAGAAACACTGAAGAAGGAGGAACTCTTACCTCCGAAATATATATATGTTTTATAAAAATATTCAATTTATTTGCGTTTTTGTTGGGAAAAGTAGTATTGTTTTAAAAATTTTTAAATGGCGCAAAAACACCGAGATAACGATAAATAAAAGTTCATCATATTTAAATAGATTGACCAATGCTACTCTACGACAGTACCGCTTTCTGTCAGATAATGAAAACCAATGAAAAGCGCTTCAAACGTGTCAGAACTTCGCTTTAAACAGAATCTTCGGAGAGTTTTGTCTCGCAATAGTATACAACTCCTATCCGCCGGCCATACATATTTTTTATCTACGATTATAATTTAAACCTATTGTTTATTTCTTACACTCCCAAATCACAGACAAGTTGACAAATATTGTGCAAATTTCGTTTGACTTCTGAAGCAATCAGCATTTCGACGAAAAAGGAGTTGAAGTGCTAATTCGCAGTAGTGAACTGTAGCCATAGCAACTATTTCAAATGCATTTCCAAATAAATTATTGTAAGCAACAAAGTATATTAGAGACTACTCAAAATATCAAAAAATGTAATGAAAAACTGTACGGGTACCTGATGTCCCTTGTCCATTCCATATATGTCAATGTTCCTGATCCTTTCACTTATGATATCTCGTCAGCCCTTCTCTGCGAACGTAATGAAAACATAATTCTTCCACTATCGCTAAATAAATATCGAATGTACGCAAACACTGCACCTGAAGGTAGTTTCGGAAATTGGAAAAAGTATTTACCTTGAACGAGGGCCATATTTTCAACAATGCTTAAATCGCTGCCCAAGTATCTTTGATCTAACAAGCGACATTCCACGGACATTGGTGATTTAATTCGAATGGTCAATAACTTTACCGAGCTGGTTGGATGATAAATCTTTAATTTTTGTCCGATAAATAAATGCTTGAGCAGAATAAATCTAATCAATAGATTCTATTGCATCCATAATCCAATGATCTAGATCGGAATCGATCGTTACTAAAACAATTCCGCCAAAAAACTTTACAAATGATTTCAAAGATTTAATTTAAATTTGTTAACAATGAGTAGAGCTGGCGCCAAGCGTAATTTTGAAGGGAACGCACTGGTCGTAAGCAAACATCAACTTTTCATGGTAGTGCTGCCACATCAACTGAAAATTCAAAGGATCTGTTTGTTGTTCCTGATACGAAATATTGGTTTGAAATTTGATATTATCAACTTGGATTGCGATGGGTGAAATCAATACTTCATGAGTAATTGTACTTGAACTATTGCAAGTTCTGGTAATACATCAGTTCTGCAAGTGCAAGGGATTTGAGTATCCTTTTGAGTAGACTTTTCTCATGACAATGGGTTGCTATTGATGGGTGATTCTTGTTGTTGCAACACTTTTTTCTCCAAAGAAATGTATGCCAAACGGCAAACAGTAAACTCCGGCAAGGGCATATAGTTAACGCTTGGTATATTTCTCTTATTCATTTGACTCGCATATGAGAAACGAACTATACAATTCAGAATACTTGGCACCGATTACTACGAGGCAGAATAGCCACTGGGCGAGTATCATAGTGAAATCCGCCGAAAATTTGCGTACGATGCGAATTTGATTGCCAAGATTTAGATGCTGCTATTTTGGGGCGCAGTTTATTGTGTTAGAACTTGTTAAGAATTACTATGGTTAGCATGAGCCTATAGTTGGCTATTAGTTGGTGGAAGTTACAGTGGACAGTGATTTCTTATGTTGTTATGTTTGGCTGTTTCGTGTTGGAACAGCAGTGGCAGAGGCTTTTTTTAATTTCGTTGGAAATGTGCACATTCAAAATTCATAGTTCAACAACCTGAGCTTCGAGCCGCTCGCACTTTTGCGCACCAAGGCGCGTGCGATAAAATTTAGATTATCTTCGTAATATATCCAAGCGGTTCCCTCCCAGCTTTTTATAAATCATCATTTTAGCGATTTTACTTTTAGATCAAGTTTGCAAATTAGTCGCGAGACAAAAAAAATATAAAGCCTGTACTTGCATCACCTGAATTTCAACTAAAGTGCTTGTCGAAAACCTGCGAAGTCTTGATCTGTTGACTATTTTTGCTATTTGATAGAACTAGTTTCTCACTCCATGACCGAATCATTTTGCAGAATCTTCAATATTTGCCATCTTAACACTCGCCTGTCATTCAAACGCAGCAAATTAGTGCGCAAAGTTAACAGGGTTAAACAGATTGTGTTAACAGTTGATAACAACCTATAAGGCAGCATAGCGTGAATGTATTCAGGTTCACTAAGCTCAAGAAAAACATAAAACTGGAAACGTTAAGAAATCAATTTCGCGTGCTGCATAGTATTTGCATTAAGATTTGATGTAAAGTAATAAACTTTTAAAGAGCAAAATGGTCACCTTACCGCATCTTTATAGCAAGCAGCCCAGCCAGCGTTGGTACGCAGCTATTTTTTCGGCATTTGCGTCGCCAAATAGATTATGCATATGTACATTTTAATAAAATGCGTTGAGGCACATGCGTGTGTTCTCGATGCGTAATCTTATCTAAGGCTATTTAAAACACAAAATATATACGCTTTTTTCGCATGAAATTGACTTGTGTTAGTCGAGTGCAAAGCTTATTCTACGAATTAAGTTGACGCTTACCTAATGGCTTGGATGACATTGGAAAGTTTTTCAAACTCTGATGCATATGTAAGTCAATTAGAGGAGTGCGTCAAAACGCGTAAATGATGCGTTGATGCGACTTTTAAAATTATTTAGCAAAAACAAGAAAAGAAAATATCATGTGATTTCGAAACGGCGTGCAACGGTCAAAGCTTTTGGTTTGAATTTTGTCCCAATGCATTCAACCGAAAATTCTAATGTGTATTTTTGGATTTATCAAAGCATATTTAGCGTGTGCAATTATTTGGAAATTCAACAAATTCCAGTAATTTCTTGCTGTCAGATATGATTTGCAACTTGGTATTTAGCTACTATTTTAAGCATTAATATAATAACTTAATATATCTATAAGGCTCTTGGTGAAACAGTGCAGGTGTCTTTGGTTTGACATATGTAAACATGTAAAGCAGCCACTCCTATAACATGCTATGCAACAAATCTAAGTCCATATTTTTACCAACTGTTTACCAAATAATAATTGAGGTATGATTTTAATTTATGTATGGACAGAATAAAGTAAACTGATGTAGATCACAGATACAGCATACAGAAAACTGACAGAATGCTTCGCAAGCAATTATTTGTGTATCATAAGGGAAAATCATATAAATTTTGCAATAAAATTGTAAAGAGGATAAAAAATTTGTTTTTTAAAGCAGTGTACACAAAATAGGGATTCAAAGTTTCCTGAAATAAAAAAAAACTGATAATTACAAAAAATTTCAGAATTGCTCAGGCTTTTGAAAGTTGTTAAATCCGACTCAACTTCGAAAATAGACTAATGTACAGTTTATGCAAGCTTATGAAGATGGTTGAAGAAGAGAATGAAGACGAACTGTAAGTTTTCTCAATTGAGTCATCTAAAGAATTTACGTGTTATTAGGTGTATAGGATAGACCACGTGTTCCTTTGTGTGTTGCTTTGTCATGAAAGTCTTAATTTCATACGAAATTCCTTGTTTACAATTCTCCTAAGATTTCTTTTGCTTGCATTGTTTACCTAATTTGAGCATCACAATTTCATTTTCATGATACGTTAAAAAAGTCATTTCAAAATAGAAATGTGAAATGAATTTAAAATACATAAAGCCAATTTTTGAGAAAATAAATGTAGATTATTCAATATTATACGTTTCGGGTGGATCGCAAATCATTTCGACACGTGAACTATTCTTTCTAAATTCAAAGTTTTGTGACTATGGATCATGTAGATGATTGAGTTTTGTCAGTCGATGATGCTTAGGTATCATTTATCGACGTTATATATATATTTAAAGATTAACTGTCTCGAGTCAATACTTTAGATAAAATCATTTCATACGATTCAAACCAAGTAACAACTATGTTCTGAAGTTGAATTTCTATTCTCAAACTTTTTCACTTATTAAACGATGATATGTGTAGAACATGTAATCACACATGTAATCACACTTTGACCGATTTCCGGACTATATTTTTTATTAAATTATCCTCTTGTTTATACTTTGTGATATTATGTTGATGCCTCAATTTCAACATATGAACGTCCAAACCTACAGTTAATTTAGGATAAAATGCTTGGGAGGTTATCCTACGTTTCGTGGATTTAATTTTACCGACACCTTGATTGAGTAGTTACTTGGAATACCACAATCGAACCCTAAGCCGCTGTTGCCAAATATATATACTAATGCCAAATATATACGACTAATTGCCCTTCCTATGCATTTTCCCAAACTTTATTTTATGTTTTTTTTTTGCAAAGCAATAACATTCCCTGAATTTTTCCAAATTTGTGAATATTTGAGTATATCCGCTTTTATAATTTTCCATCAATAATACATTTTGTGGGGAACAGGAAGTTTTGAAAGGATCACTCCTATCAACAAACAGTTTTTCGTAGAGCGATTTAGAGATTTAGTTTAGAGATCGTAGGTACTCATGACCTACGTTTCGTTTGACCTAGTACTAGAAAACTCTAAGAAATATCGATTGGTTGTCCGAATCGTGATAATCTGGATTGCATACGAACGCCCACAAAATAATTCGAATTTTGAGTGACTGCAGTCTTTTGTGATCCCCTCTTGATCCATACCACCCTTCCCTTGCTATCATGCTTACTGTCGATTTCCAAATAATAAGCCCCATTCAACGAAAATTCCAAAGAAATATTTTTAATAAATATTAAATACTGCCAATATTTCGAAAAGCACTACTTGGACGGCATTATTGACTTAATGGAATCAAATCTATTAGGTTTTTCTTATCATCAAATAAGCAAAACTTATATCACAAACACCAAACAAATGTACACGCATGTACATATATAAAAAACGTATGCATGTAGAGCATGTATACAAATGTGAAGTTACATGTCCTAATTAAGATGCTAGTCGGGTGTTATCATACTCTCTAAGAAGTTTCTTTTTGAGCAAGATTATGTATAAACGTTTCCATGATTCTTAAATTTCCTCACCCTCCCACTCTTTCTTATGCGCAAATTACGAATATGTTCATTCAAAAATTTCAGTTGAAATAGTATAACGTGAAGTACTTCTGGCGCTATTGAGGATGTTATGAATGGTCTTATCGCACCAATGTCGCCATGGGAGACCTCCAGAAGTGGATAAGCTGCAGTATTTACTTATGCCTATATATGTACACATATGTTTCGCGTATTTTCAGCTGTTTAGTGATTAGAACTGTTCGATTCACTTCCTCGACCAGATAGGATTTAATGTAAGAAACTACATAGACTCGTTGCGTCGGGGGGAAAAATCGTCCTAGCCAAGAGCACTACCGGGGACCCTGGTTTGAATGAAATCAGTTTCATACCAAATACAATAGGTAAGCTTAAGCGCTCTAAAATTTGTTCATGCATAAAAGTCTTCTCATCATGTTTCCACACCGCCCTTGTTCAAATTGATCATTCATGGTTCAACTTCTAATCTTCGTCCTGATCGATGAGTCTGATCTGCTCAGCGATTATGTACAATCTGCAGCTACACGCGCCATAACGTAGGCGTGCTAACACGTGCCTCCTTCTGCACATGCGAAAATGCAATTTCAGTGATTATCTAATTCGAGGACGTTGGCTTCATTCAGCGAATATTCAAGTTTATTGCCAACACTCGCTTCATTAGCTGGTGATCGCACTTTAGGTCGTTAACACTGAAATGACAATGCGTGATGCAGAATTTGAGCAGTGAATGCTTCCATGTCCGAATTTTCTGGTATTATATCGTTTGTCCTATGCGCGAATTTCAAAAATCATAAAGCAAGTTCTACTTTTATAAATCTAATTTTAACTCGAAACAAGAGTGCACATTTTTTCGTGAGATATGTAAAAATTAATTGCATTCGTACGAAAATTTGACCAAAGCTTTGATTTCGAGTTACACTCTTTGCAATTTTATTTCTAAGACTTGTGGAACTCAGGAAATATTATCTTCATATGAATGTGTGTTTTGTGTTTCGCCATACAGAATCTTAGGAATTTTCTTGGACTGCCATTGCCATTTTATAATGAATAGACCACTGCAATGTTTGCAAATTGTTCCAAACCAATATGTATTTATATGTTGTTTTTTTTCTTAATTTGAATATGGAAGCCAGTTTTCATGGAATTATTGTTGAAAACTGACCATTAAACCTGCGAAAAGTGATAGGAAATATGGCTTCAAAATTAATTCAGGAATTAATTCAGGTCTGCTCCTGCTCAGCTCATATGTTCATATGTCGGAAACAATGCTCAAGACGAACTGTTTAAGTTATTTTTTTCTTAAAATTCTCATTTTTATCGTATTGTTCTCTGTATACTATTTATTTCAACTCAGAATACCTTTCCTTAATCCTATATAACCATCCTTAATCCATCTCGAAATTTCCAATCGCTTTTTTTAAATCACTTTTGCCCTGAAATAGCTAGCTTTACAAAAAAATTATTAGAAATATGCCTGCCAACGTCTTGGCGAACCAAACATATACGCCTATTTTGCCTGCATTATTTATGTGAAGTATGCGGTACTGTAGTTAATGCAACGTAGCAATTTGACTCTCACACATCTGATAGCGCTATATCCCCGCTCACTTTTACTTGGCCTGTCTGGATATTAGGAAAAGTGTAGGCCGGTTAATATTAGAGGTTCTTGGGAACTTCAGTGTTCTGAATTCTTGGTTTTCAAAAGGGAATTTTACTTTCTCTTTACTTTTCTGTTGTCTCTACTTTGATCTCTTTGTATATGTCAATGTTTCTACTGTACCATGAGCTTCCAAGCACTATTCTTGTCACTCAGATTTGGAAGGACTGTAGTGTTTTTTGTTTGCCCAATACACACTACTTTGTAAACCGTGCTTACCTTATGGAACCCGCTACATCTCAACATCATCCTGAATACATCCTATCCCCCAGTAAATATAGAAGTATACGGAGTCTTAAAATCTTTGTGTTTTAAGGTATCACTAGAGACTAATTCACAACATCGCAAAATCTTGATGACCATAACACAAAAAGGGAAAGCAATCCATAAGTTCTACGAAGTATAAGGCAACACATTTTTCATATTTTGAACGAAAAAATCTCAGGATCAGTAACGCAGCAAACAATTAGATGATATTTGGAGAAGATTGTTCTACCCACAAAAAGAAACAAAAAGACTGAATGGTTTTTGGACGATTTGCTGCAATATGTGAGGATAATGGCAATTTTTGTCGCCAAATACTGCCAATTTTCGCAGAGAACGAATCACTTCAGGATTGCTAGCAAAAAGAGCTCGATGCCTTTTTTCCACAAAACCGACCAAGTTTAATTGTGTTTATTTATTCTTATTTAAAAACAACAAAAATTTGATATTCAGAGTTTACAAGCATTAACTTGAAGCTGTTGCTTCCTATTACTTTATTTATATTAGATAGATGTTTATTATTACAAAGAATAAAAATGTATATTTGAAAGTTGGTAGTAAACACACACGTGATACATAGAATGAACTTACGGAGCAATTATAACCCTACGCCACATCGGTAAGGAATTATTTTTACGATGTATGGCAAAGGTTTATGTTACTTTAGCAGATAGTTTTATTAAAATTGAAATAATCTCAGCAACTGCACCAGCTTCTGGCAAAAAAAGCTAACAAGTTCCCTGTCAAATTTTAAATGTGGTTCATTTTGATTTAGATGAGAAGGCCAACATTCGTACAAAAATATTTTATAGTCCCACCAGCAAGTGCTCAATTCGCTTCCATTTTTATTACCTTGCACAAATATATTTTTATTATGCTGTACGCAGTGCAATTATTTCTTGCGCCTGCAATAAAATGTTAAAAAAAACAAGTCGCACTGGTATTATTTTTTAAACAAGATTCAGTGGCTGAATTTGTAAATGTATTACCATCATCATAGTCACAAAACTTAGGCCACGCCGCACACAATTTTTAACTGTATAAGAAATCACTACTTATGAATTCTAATGCGCAGCTTAGAAATGATCATTAGAAAAGCTTTACGATGTTGATTATCTTTTCATTTGAAGGTGATATCCTTGAACCGGGTCATCAACATTTTCTCCTTCACAAACTAGAAACTAGAAAAGTCTCCCTATCGGGTGTATGCTGTTGTGCAGATAGGGGTAGGGGAGAGCTTGAGACTTTGCACTAGCACTGGATCCGGCATTGGCGTGCGTTTTATTGGCCCATGCCTAATATACATAAAATAAAAACGAAGAACTGAATTATTTCTAATAAAAAACAGCGCGATTGCACTTCCAGATCGAGTTCCACATACCGAGTCCCAGGCGGAGCTTTACGCGGGGAGTGGGTGAAGTGCAGCATTCTCAGGTATTTTTCGCAAGTGTTAGAATAGTATCAAAAAGTTTCTAACGAGCGGCATTCGCTTAGAACGCGCACAACACATGTGTTGGCGAGTATGCCCCACCATGCGTGGTGAACAATCGTTATTACGTCCTATTTGTACATATTAGATGTGTGTGCAAAACTTGTTTTGAAGTTTTTGCATTGGGTGCAACCTCTGGTTCGTGCACAAAAAAAACATCATGTATGCTTTTGATATTTTTTTTTTCCTCACAATTGAAGGAGGAAATGACATTGTGTGAAATTCTTTGTTATAAATAACAGTGGTAGGTACTAGTAGATTGGAAAATAAAATTTGGGGTGAGCAAGGGAGGGATTAATTTAACACAAAATAGCAAATCTAGTTTTAGTATTCGCAACCGCAGTTTTTGCTGCGTAACGAGTTATCCATCCCATGCATAATAGAATATCAAAATGTTTGGATGTTGACGATCAGTAATTCAATTTTCTAAAGACAAGTAACCTGAACAAATGTGAAAACCTAAACCAGAATCTTTTTCATATCATTCCCAATGTATTGGAAATTAAATAACTAATCATTTACGAAACCTTTTACCTCTCACCGATCATCTACGACCAGTATCAGCGAGACTTCTGGAAATAACTTCGCATGAAATTCTTTATTTAAATGATTTCAAATCATGTTGTCCCTGAATATGCTGCTCATGAAAGCATACATGAATATCAACTAAGTTGAGAACCCGTCGCCTAGAGGAATCACTGAAACAACCGGCAAATTAGATTGTTGTCAGCAAAACTTTTGAATATCTTGAAATATTTCGATTGGTCTCTAATTCTCGGATTCTAAGTGAAAATGGACTAATGTTGAGGTTCCGATATTGAATAGGCGTTGGAGCACGATCATTTCTCGGAGCATTCACAATTGATCCTTAACTCTTGATCGATTAAATAAACATATTCATCTGGTCTTTTACCACTGGGAAAATAGTTGACTCAACAGAATTCCGCAGGACAAAGCAGTGCATTCTTCCACGGGGTCAGGTTATCAACTGCATTTCACTCGATCATTCCATATTTTAATATTGGCGTTATCGATCACTTGTTGTTAATACGTCAAGTATAACCGAACAAATTAAGGACATACTAAGGAGCAAAATACAGTAATTTGTAGCGAGAAATCTCATAATCTCATTTATTATTACATCAAAAGTATCCCATACACCAAGCCATGAGTAATTTAAATTACAGCAGACAGTAGCTCTTTAGTTTAAATTGATGAAGTTTTTACGGGCGCTTTCGATTGCAAAATGATTTTCCTCTCGAACTGATCGTTTCTACTTTATGGGCTATGTTCGTCAAATTCTTCTTGCAATTCAATAAAAACTCAATAGTCATATCTTCCTTTACATTTGCCGAAACGTATTGCTGGCATTAACATTTTCTTTTGAACATATTGCAAGGATCACATACGTCGCTTCCCACTGGTCTAATAAACTTTACTTTCTGCAAAAATGCGATTGTTCTCTTTGGCCAAATGCTTCACCTCGCGTTGGTTTTGTATACCGAAGAAAAGAGGTATCCAAGCGAAGGTAGAATATCTCAAGCAAGTTTCAGTTAAATACATACCTAGCTTAGTGAAACTGAATAAAAAAGAGCGCATCTATTTGTACAGATGTTGCGCATTAGATGAATCTCCGTTTGGTCAAAATGGCAACTGAACTTTTCAAGGTGAACTAAAGAACTCACTAGAAAAGCACATTAATTCAATGTCATTGCTATCGAGTAATCAACTTGTTGACAAAGACCACTGTAATTTTCTGTAAGAGTGCAAGGCTAATAAGTTCATGTTGTCTCTGCAGTTTTTAGTGAGGATTTCCAGGAACGGAGAAGGTGACGTCAGAAATTCGTTAGAATAGAAGATATGAAGAATAGATGAAGTGTTGCTAATGCAATTCTTCAACTTTAGTTTTATGAAGAACACATGATTGTCGAGAGAAATGAAAATGCCATGAAGCGTCTTTTGTACAATGGGCAAATAATTATGTAGTTAATTGTTAATAAAAACATTATACTTCGTACGGATTTGGTTGTTTCTTTTACTCTTCACTTATATGTAATTCCGATGGCTATCTACACGAAAAATCTACGAGTTTGTGGTGGAAAAGAACCATGTCAAGGCCGAAACTCCAATTCGTTTCCCTAGTCTCCACCATTATTTCGCATATTGCCTTCCTTTCATTCGTGTTTTTTAATTCAGAAATTTAGTCCAAGCTCAAATAAGAAGCATATAAATAAATGCCGATAAATGATAAAAAGGAAAGGTAATCCCGCACGGGACTTAGCTTCCCCGAAGAAGTTGGTAGATATTGGGATGTCTACCCCTAAATGTATATGAATTCTTATATCTCCGATGAAAGCAATCAATGCAAGGCAAAAATGTGTTAAGGAATCGATTAGAACTATAAAGTAGATTATAGTTTATAGATTAGTTTGTTTGAGTACGCTAATCAAGGTGGAAATGATAACTTTTAACTCCTTTCCAAACGAATGAGCCACTGGAGAGTTATTTCGTCCCATTGATTATCTGAAAAAGTGGCAATCATACAAAATATATTTTTTTTTAAATTGACTAGTACTATAACAATAGCGATGAATGCCTTTTTCAGATATTGTCAGAAACTTTTAAATAGCTCTTAACAAATGCAAGCCTCGCACTTGCATTTACTGTCCGCCTGTCCTTAAAGTGGCATCCTTTTAATTCATCCGTCGGGTTCAGTCGGAATTTGTAATTATGTCTATTCCATGAACCACTTATTTTCAATTTTACAAAAAAGTACCCTGTCTCAGTTTTATTCAATCAAATCACAAACGAACTTTCCTTAATGTTATTTGGTATTGCTACTGCAGGCTATGCATTTGTTTGCTATTGGTACAGTAGGTTACGTGAAAACTCCCTCCTAACATCGAAAATTCAACAAAGGTGTCTGCTTCGCGTCTGATTTTTGCTCCTTTTCTAATTTTGAGAATTCACTAGATTCTTATGACAATAATTTTGAAAATTTCAAGAAGAGAACTCTCAAAAATATTTAACAGAACGTTCTAAAATAACGTAAATAATTAATCATACCCATTTCAACAACTGACGCCCTTCACACTTTTGAAAAAAGGATCAAACCATCAATATTTTATGGTAAACATCAACACTTTATATTTTTAAAATGACAGTGTAGTTCGATTTGCGTTTCAGCAGTTGTTATACCAGTACAAACAGTGTTGATGAGTACCTTTGAGCGTTAGGATCGACCTTTAATAAAGATCGATTGTCTGATTCTCATACACTTGGGTCTTGAAACGATATTGGTCTAAAACACCTGAAACCCTACGTTTCTAAAGTAAATCTTTGGTCCAATTTATTATTATTCATTAATACTAGTATTTATTATTATTTTTCCTTTATGCGCTGTTCCCGCCGTGTGCTTGTGGTTACCAGAGATCATAGAAAAATGAAGAGAATGTCAGGGTGCGGCAAAACCCAGAGTAAAAGGATTCAGAAAGGGTCACATTCTCGAATATTTGCATGCATAACAACAAGGATACTCCTTCAAAACCTGATGAATAAAAGCAAGATTAGGTGTTGGTATAGCTGACGACATCAACAGATATCTGTGAGGGTTGCGTTATAAACTGGTCGCACGGAAACCCAATAAAAATTAATTTCGTGTTACGTTCATTTCTGAATTTTTCTGAATCTATTTTCTATTTTCATTAAATATTATTAATTGAAAAAACATTAAATATTGTTTATCCTCCTGCATTAGGAAGCCTTAAATCGGAATTAAAACTTCAAATATGCGATCAATTTCCTCGATTCTAGGAGGTCAATATGGCTTTTATTTAAGCTATTGAACTTGTTGTGAGTTAAAGGACAATAGGCCCAATATATGAATTCAAAACCAATGTCAACGTGGAACTTTTTTAAAAAGAAACATAAATAAACGGAGCAGAAGTTCCAAGGGAACATATAAAAAAAAATATGTTGGTTAAATTCATTAGTCCTTATAAATTTTGATCAAAAATCCATGAAAAGAAAGCGATCTAACTGGTAATGTAGGATTTCAAACGTTTATTCTTTGACTAGGTCTAAGGATTATAATCTCCTGCTACCATTTTTTAGGCCTAAATAAAAAAAGTTGAAAGTTGTAGTAAACTATATTTGTCATTATTTACTGGTTCCCAGAGCAAAGTGTATTGCCTTTGCAATCTTACATATAATGAGAATCGGCAATATATAACCGCTTACCAGCTTTCAAATCAAGCCGCTATACATAGATGTAATTTATTGATTTATATCAAGGTGCGCCCTGTTTCTAGTCGTAGTATTCCGCCAGCATCCTGCATAGCAAAGGTATTACGTATAAGTATGTCTATAATGCTGTGAAAAGTTAACTTCACTGACTCTACACGATATCCTCACTCCGCTTTCGTGAAAGTGTGTCTTATTAATGGTACAGTCGCAGGGAGAATCAAGCAATGGATGTATTGAAGTTTACTTCGTGGGTGTATAATTAGAGCATTGAAAGTGACTGTTTAGAGTTTAAAACTCAAAATTAAATTCATTGTGTGCCACATCTTTGATCTAATTAATGAAAATTTTCTAGAAAGCAGAGGAATTGTTTGGTAAAAGTATGGAATGCCAGAAAATCGTATATTAGAGGATTTTGTGACGGAAACAATGCGACTAGGCATTGGGAAAGTTAAAGGAAGATAAATTTATTTGCGTGTAGATTATTGGAAATCTTTCAATCTTATATAATATGAAACGCCTTGGTTTTCAAAACTAGTTTGGAAATCAAGGATGCCCATATTATTTTACAGCAATAGACTCTACAAACCGCTCATCAAGCTACAATTTAATTTGAGTTAATATAAAAGTTGTTTCTTTTTAGCTATATTTTCTCACTTCTTGTCTATTGTAGAGAAATAAATTAATAACATTTAGAATAAATGAGAAAGTTAATTCGAATGGTTGCCCGCATACTGTCAAACAATAAATACAACACTTGAAGCCGCTTACGTTTAAATAAAGACTTTGACTTAAAAGACTATAATCTGAAGATTATTTTTAAAGATTATTATATTATAGATTATAATCTTTATTATTAATTAAATAATTTTAGTAATTATGTAATGTCTTAACTAGTAAACAAGAAAGGATTCCTATCAATTTATCAATTCTTCCTTTATATTTGAAATGATTGTTTCGAATATGCCCATGCATGTTATGATGATGATTATGATGGTGAAATGGTGAATGAGGAACAGTTGAAAATGTGCTTAAATTCACGAAACCCAAAATGTTCTTCATAATTGACTTTCCGTTTCATTAGATGCTGTTTACTTAATATAAACGATTAATTACGAATCGAAAGGAAAGTTTTGTTTGTTTGAACACTTTTCAGGGCAGTAGAGTGCGTTCCCATACCCTCATTACGTACAGCGCGGTTTGTTTCAAACACAACAAAATGGAGCCACATTTCTAATGCGATATACGGCAATTACATATAGACAGAATGGTTCTTAAAGTAAATTTTCCCGCAGGACTTATACATTTCCACTAAACCAAGTGTCCCTCAATAGCATTCAGTACAGATACAAATGGTGTCCTTAAGACTGGCTGTAATCAGTTTTCCTTTCTATTATCTATCAGCGTGTATATCAGAAGCCTAAAAGGTATTTTTGCTACTCATGGAGCGTCCCAATACAACGACCATTTACGATTCTAACATGCACTTATGGCTGCTGAACTTTCAATTATATACCGACTTTAAGGCGTATTTAATTCCGTTTGAGAAAGCTATTTAAACATCACTTTCCTGCAGAGGTCCCATTGCCCTATTTGTCCTTGCACACGCATTTCTTGCCGCAGCCATACATAATAAGAAGCCAAATGGCCTCTTTCAACGTTCTTCTGCATTGCTATGCGTGCAGATCATTACTTGGCTGCTCCGTCAGCCGTGCGTACATAAAAGTTAAGGAAAAGCAGAAGAAAGTGCCCGTGTACCAAATCATATAGCATTTTCTATACACAAGATTCTCTTCGTTTCCTGATGACCTAGATAGACGATATTGTTTTCACTTTTGCTTCGTTGTCAAACCAAAGATAGTAAGTATCCTTGAATAAGATCATACCATTCACTAGCAAATGCGCCTTCCGACGACTACAATCTAGTCGAAATAGGAAGAGCTATCAAGGACCGTTAAGTGCATTGCTTCTCGCTCCAACTAATATTCGTAGATATTACTTCGTTTCTGTGCTGTGGAAGTATTCGAGATACTTGACGACTGCCAACTACCTACTCATGCTGGCGCCCATATCCTAGGACGCTTGCAGTACCATACACCTATGTATAACTACTCCTAACTTTTCAGTTTAATGCGACCCACTGGCAAGCTTCGCCATGCTCCTTCAGTTTCGGTTGGTTTGCTTCCATAGAATTCAATGAGGGGATGTGTCACCCGGGATCGGCAAAGTGCGGGTGGATACATTGCGTTCCCTGGTGCTTAGGATTACGAAAAGCTTCCGTTTCACTTTCATCGTGATAAAGTGTGCACCGGATGTATTATTTGATATAGTTGGATGAATGTAGTATGATTCTACGAAGGACGCTTGAAAGCAAAATTCAATAGATGGTGAACGAAATCGAGAGTGCTTGGAGAGGAGAGTTTTCAAGCGAATACCCGTTGGGATTGCATTTCTGCTGATTGTTTGCTTAGGATACTGATTAGCTTGCATTATAACAAACGAATTACGTGTACAAAAGGAACGTATGTATCCTAGAATATTTTCAATTTAGCCAACACTAACATAAAAGCTCGTTTATATCATATTATGTACATCATATTAGCTGAACAATCGAATGTCCGGACTTCCCAAGATGCTTTCAAATGTGCACTTTGTGTGATTTTCCAAAATTTCCTTAGGACTCAATTCAACTAAATACTCGGAATAAGTTTTAGAATGCATGCGAAGAAATAGTGCAATAAATTGGCCTTCCAATCATTGAAGCCTTGGTCAAGAATTGAAATAAAGATAGAAACAAAATACAGTATAGGATTACATTTTACATCTTTGAAGTTACCACAGAATATTGAATACGATCATTTACTCAATTCGACTTGAAAGGTAGTACGCGTGAACTTGCCTCAAGAGTAAAATAAAATATTTGGCTCGGATAAAATTCACATAATTCCCTGATTTTTTCAGGTCGCTGCAAGAACCTCGAAAATGCATTAGAAAGTAAAATTTATTTCACCCAACCAAACAAAATTAGACCAAATTAGTTTTTGCAGCTGTGTGAGTTTGACTCTCAACATTTATTTACAACTTTAGATCCATCCACATTACTTTGCAAACCACCCGAAGAAATAAAAAACAAAAGAAAACACTGTGCCATATCACTTATGTGAGTTACGTAAGATCTTTCCTGATGCGTATTTGGAAACCTGACTGTTGTGTGTTAGTTAGAAGGGGTTCTTGTAGTTTCTTTGTAAAGCTTCTTTTATTCGGTTTGGTGTGCAAACTGTATTCAATGCGCTTTCGGGCTTCATATGAGGAATAAACAATGTCTTCATGTTTGAATGTGCTTCTGAGTCGAGTTCAAAATATTGTTTGGATTTTTGATTCTCTTTTGATCAATTTCATGTTTCACAGATATATTTATATATATTTAGATGTTTTCTAAATTCTCGATTGCCGTGAAACTGGAATCAGCTGATAATTATTCAAAATATCTGAATTTGTAATTTATGGGTCGCACAATCTTTGTTTGAGCTTTAATTTTCCTTCGACCTTGAGAATAAATTAGAACGCACAGAGTATTGATAACGCAGGCACGAGCGTCGTTGATTTATTGAACTGAGAGGAGGAAAAGTTGTACCACATGCGTGCATCCACACTATACATGTTTCATATCTCTGCATAAATTTCACTCTTGCATAAACGGTCCACGCAGAGTTTGCTTTTTGTTACCATACAAACATTGCTATGATTTTGAAAAAAAGGCATTAATCAAGCTGCTGATAAGTTTACATCAGATCCTAGTCACATGAGCTGCTTGTTCTCAAGAATTTTGTGAAAATTTTCAGTCTTTGTTGCACTTATATTACTGTTCCATCAAACTAAACTTTCGAATAAGACTCTATTTTTGACAATAGCTGCATTACTGGCTATGCATAGCAAATGCTATGTAACGTCTTAAGCATTCCTATATATTTCCACTTGCAAATGTTAACCACATGATGGCCTTCTATGCGGTCACTGTCTTCTAAATTTCAAATGATATTCCAAGTCCATTGCGCTGAAATTATTGCAAGATTAGAAGTTCCGCCTGAAGGTAAAAAGAGTTGTTCCAAAAAAGCAAACACGAGCTTTGAAAGAATGCTGCGCGTGTGTGCAACGAAAATGTTTACTTGCAATCAACAAAACGCCGATGACGCTGACTAATAGTCAAAGTGAATTTAGATTTCGTTAAAAGTGTAGGCAAGGAGTTGAATAAAGAGGAAAGTGAAGTTCTCGATGCAAACTACACAAGCAAATGCAAAGAAATAACTTGGACCGAATAGTCATTTAAAGTGCTCATACATATATTGAAGAAATTGCTTAGAAAACGGGTTAGATTGTCAATTGTTGGTTGTTTGCAGAGGGAGGGTGATATGAGACATACTAACAAAGCGGTAGTTCTGCGCAGCAAAATAAATCTTACATTATGAAAATGGCCAGAGCTTGAAGCATACAAGCTCATAAACTACACGATGTTCAAAAATATTTTCTATAATTTATTTTTCATTCAGTTTAGTTTCAGTTATTCTTTCTAATTCTTCAGAAAAAAGGCTTAGAACCCAATAAAGAAAAAACAAATTATTACAATTGCTTTATTCACTTACATACATTAAAATACTTTTGACAAAAATTTCTGATTTCTAAACATTTTTATGTCGGGCTTACTATCACACTGTCAACCATCACACGCTATTCAATGTTTGAACGCTTGAAATAGTCGATACAGTTTTTAAAAAAATCATATATTACTCCTGTCTTTAGCCGGCTTGTTTAAAAATGTTGCTGCTGTAGATGGATGTAATTTTAATGACCTGGAGATCATCATGATTCCCAGGCTGATTTGATGATTGGTCAACAAAGAAGCTTAACACCCCAACACTATCAGAATCAACCGCATCAGAGGAATCAACGAATCAGCGGAATCAAAAGTAGTATGGGTCGTATGGTAGAAGCGTCTCGCACCTCTTTCAATAATGTATCGTATAAGAATACCCACCTGGAAAATGTGAATTGATTGTGGAGCCAGTTTTGTCCTTTTCGAATCAAGTGAACTCAACTTTGTCTCGCGGACGATAGACACAGAGTTCTTAGACGCGTTTATTATGTATTAAACGTTAAACGGTAAAATTAGTATTGCACCTTTGCACCTTTGACTATGTACACAGGACTAAACACTTATTATAGTATCGTCCCCATACTGTCTTATGTATGAGTCAGATATTATCATGTAACAAGCAACCTCTTCATCTGAATTTTTCCCTGCTTATGATATTTTGCATTAATCGTCTTCTTTAGGTGCTGAGATCCAGCCAAAATCACGCCATTTATATACAAACTCGCTGGGGATATTACTTTTAACCTTAAATTAGTGCTCAGATTTATGTTAAACCACGTAAGTACCATCTACAGTCACGACAGATTACAGGATAACCACAGCTACGAACCGAATCTGTTCAATATACCTGGTGATGCAGTATATCAGGTATTTCTTACACTGCTTGGTCAGACATTTTGGGAACCATCCTGCGCATATTCCTTGTCATCAAGCGTTTCTGTATGTAGCTCGTAAAACAGAGTTCTGGAAGGTTCAAAGTAATTTTATACATAGAAATTTAACGAGTTTCAAAAACGGATTTCTTGATTTTTGTCCCAAATCGTTAGTTCCAATGGAAGGTGTTAGACTCCTCGCTAAACTCTATCTTACACTTGAACACACTAATTCTGTTCACAAAGGTCTTCACGGCAACCCGTGTTTTTTTCACGACATTAGGTGTTCTGCTTTGAGTAGTAGGAGCAAGGAGCAGATTACAACAGGCAACAGGTCACTGGAGCGTGGATTACTTCAAAAGCAATAAACGAAAACCATTTCTGGTACCAGTTCATTTGCTTCCAAAATCTTTTGCATACGATACGAAGCAATTGCGAAAATTGCTCCTTAAATTGGGTCCAACCATAACAAATTGAAATTATACGAAAATGCACTTGTAAATTTGTAGATTAGCCAATCTCTGACAAAAAAGTATCCGGAAATTTGAAATAAAACGCAAAAATATTAAACTTCTTCAATATTTATTGAATCTCCTCCAAAATATGCTCCATTTGAAGCGATACACATGTGCCAACGTTTTTCCAATCATGGAAACATTTTTTATAGGCGCTTTCAGGGATAGCCTTCAGCTCCTTCTGCGAATTTTTTTTTATGGCGTCTATGGAGTCAAATCTGGTTCCCCGGAGCAGTAATTTCAGTCTGGAGAAAAGAAAAAAATCACACGGAGCTAGATCAGGCGAATAAGGTGGCTGGTCGATAGTATTTATCGAGTGTTTGGTCTTAAAATCGTTAATAATCGTGGCTCGATGTGATGGTGCGTTATCGTCATGCAAAATCCACGAATTGTTTTGCCACAAATCCGGCCGTTTACTGCAAATATTTTCACGCAAAACAGTTAAATAGAAGTCCTTATTGACCATTTGACCTTGCGGAACGAATTCATGATGAACCACACCACGAATATCGAAGAAAACAATAGGCATCGTCTTGATTTTCGAACGACTTTTGCGAGGTTTTTTCGGTTTCGGCTCATTTTTTCCCACCCATTCAGATGATTATTGGCTCGTTTGTGTGTCGTATTCATAGACCCATGTCTCATCACCAGTTATGATCCGTCCCATGAACGTGGGATCAGAATTCGCACGATCTAGCATGTCTACAGCTACCTGCATCCGGTACTGTTTCTGAAGAAAATTCAGCTCTAACGGAACAAGCCGAGCGGCGACGCGCTGCATGCCCAATCAAACAAGCGGTTTCACGAGAGATTTTGAGATCACGTGCTATCTCTCTAACACTGGCATGACGATTTTCGAGCACAATTTCCTTGATTTTTTCGACGTTATCGTTGGTTGAAGAGGTCGACGGTGTCCTGAATGAGGCAAATCTTCAACGATCTCCCGACCGTTTTTAAAGGCTTTGTACCATTTGTACACTTGGGTTTTCGATAAAACAGAGTCTCCATAAGCCTTTTCCAGCATTCGCAACGAGTCAGCACACGAAATTTCGTTCAAAACACAAAATTGGAGACAAACTCTTTGTTAAATATTTTTTTCCATTGTAAAATTCGCAGACTACCACTGAGGTCGACTGGTTTAAACAGCTGTCGTAAACAAACTAGTTGACAGACCGGGCTCATGTTTGGCATAGTAATTACAGACAGTCCTACCAACATACAGAAACTTCAAATACTTAAAAATACTAAACGCGGGCAATTTAAATGAGAATTTCCGGATACTTTTTTGTCACAGTGTACATCATTGTTGAATTATGCCACACGACGAAGATGAGGAAAGTATACTGAACTCTCTGTAGAATAAGGTGCCGTGAAGATCGTTTTGCAGAATCCTTGGTACGTTTACAATACTTACGAAGACAATGAGTTCGGAAATGAGGTGAAATTATCAGTGAACATCAGTGAAACTTAGATCAGAAAATCCAAAGAAGCGAATAGAAAGATTTATCCTATCCTATGATAAACTCTGAGAAAATTTTACGAATTTGAAGTTCTTAGAATTTCAATTTTAAATAGAAAATTTTGCCAGAACATATCTATGCTACACAAGTTAACCTAAAAATATTTATTTGGTTAAATTTTTGCTAAATGCGAAACGCAAAAAGTTTTATGCACGCTAAATTTTGTTGGTCAACTCAAAATTTGGCAGGCTTGTTTGAATTAAGATTACATCGGAAGGGATAAGGAATTCATATCAGAGATATAATGAAACATCCAACATAACCCCAGATCAAATTTTGGAATTTAGTTGTTGATCAGTGAATAATATTTGATTGAAATTTTTTCATTGCATAATTCATTCATTGCATGGTTCCTGTTTTTTCAATGGTTTGTAGAAGAAATGTTGTCGACTAACATTCTCATGTTAGCACCGACACAGATTTGGCGTTTCTTTGTCTTAGATATTTTATATGTTGGGATGAGGATGGAAAGGATCAATGCTGATATCGCGGTCATTACTTTATTGATCTCTGCTTTATGATTGGGGCGCATTTTCAGACGATGTCAAATGGCATAAAAATACTCTGACTACTGATCTTGGCATCCTTTTCTAGGTGGTGATGGTAGACATAGTTGAAAGCATTCTTCCATAATCTAAAATCTATTTACGCAACTGGCCAGCAGACTTACTCATGTGAAGAAAAAGCAGAAATTCTCGCTGATAAATTTCATAATTACCACAACACCTCAATCAAAATGCGCAATGATATCATAGAAACGTTGATAGATAACTCTGTGCAAAGTATATCTAACATATCAGACTTGGCCCCTGGCGCCTGCATCAAGACTAGAGAAATAGTTAGGCTTTTAAAAAACTTTAAGAATTGTACAGCTCCTGGGACCGATGGAATTCCTAACTTTGTGATGAAAAATCTGCCAAAGAAAGGGATTATGCGCACTTGCCTCTTATTTGATGCGTGCCTCAAACGATCTTATTTTCCACTCTCCTGGAAACAAGCTGTTGTAGTACCACTTCTAAAGCCTTGGAAGGATCGACATGAGCCAGATAGCTACAGGCCAATAAGCCTATTGCCAGCCTTTGCTAAACTCTTCTAAAAGGTATTTCTCAAAAGACTCACAGACTTCGTGGAAAATGCTGACATACTTCCTAACTTTCAGTCTGATTTCAGACACGGATATTGAACGGAGCACCAGCTGTATCGCATCTCAAAAGATATTAAGACAGCTCTAATAGGAAAACAATCAGTTGGAATTTCAGATAAAGGTTGCGATAGTTCCTCTACTGTGAGAAGCATCCCTGCTGGTGTTCCCCAAGGCTCATGTCTGAGCCGATCTCCCTGTCTTCCTACAAGCGAGCACTGTCAAATAGCTGCCTTTACGGAACAAACCTGTTTTGATACTTCAGAAACTCACCCAAGTACCATATCAGCTAGCTTAGAGAAAATGCTTGATAAAGTATATCAGTTCTTCTACAGGTGGAAAATAAGCATCAATATTGACAAAACTAAGGCAATATTTTTCAGTAAAAAACGTAAACGTTCCTTGCTGCCTAATCGACCGATTAACATTTTAGGACAAATCATACCATGGTCCGAAAATCTGCAGTACCTTAGGCTTATGTTGGACAAGAAACTCATGTTCAAAGACCACATTGAACGAATAAGCATTAAAGCATTTAATTCTGTACTTCAACTGTATCCACTACTTCACAGAAGGTCCCAATTGAACATAAAGAATAAGATAACAATTTTAAAGATGGTCATTCAGCCTATAATATTATACGGGGCACCTAAGCCCCGTAATAAATAAGCCTTTTTATTTCCCATCACGCAAATTACATGAGCTTGCTAATATTAGCCCTATCAATAAACTCGCGCTCTCACGCAGAGATAATCTACTCGTATATCTACGCGTCGGCATCCGTACATTCAAGCACTCAGGATTTAAATTAATAGATCAACCTGAGAGATCATGCACCCTCAACCGAGTATTGATAGTTATTACTAA
This sequence comes from Stratiomys singularior, assembly GCA_954870665.1. Lineage (NCBI taxonomy): Eukaryota > Metazoa > Arthropoda > Insecta > Diptera > Stratiomyidae > Stratiomys > Stratiomys singularior. The sequence continues at coordinate 9,427,783 of OX940879.1, read as the reverse complement.
GATCCGAAATAGTATGTAAATAGGTTTTAACATAGGTAGTAGTAGTTTAAGTTTAAGTTAGAGTTAAGTTTAAAAGAGGTTTTAGTGGAATTTTCCTCTGCTATTATAAATATACCATATGAATAAGAAATATTTGTGGTACAAATAAAAAAAAAAATACTGTAGATACAATGAATACCAAATTTAGAACTCTCACTTTAAGTTATTTGCTTAGTCCTGTAAATGTTTAGAAACAATAAAGCACTTATTAATATATATATATAAATATATATAAAATCTATTTGTAAATGTGTAATGATAAAGAAAAACAGTTCAATGTGACCAAAAGTTTAAGAAATATTTTAAAGAAAAATCAGGTCTTAGTTACCGTGTCCCAGTGACACAAAGATCCGTGTAACTCTTTAAAATTCCCTTTGTTTCTCTGTTGTTAAATACTACATATGTTGATTATTTTAATTGTTTTTGTTTTGTTACTACGTTTGAATAGAGAGAACGCAATATTTTTTTTTTTTTGAATAAAATACACAAATTTTTGAAATTATTCATTCCTTGCCCTGATAATTCTTGGCGTTTGAGAAACCCCACATTTTATGCACATGGCTTACGGAAGGTCTATCATGTTAAATACCACCTACATATCTAGATGCAAACTATTCAGTCCTTTGCGTATAAGCCATACGTGTATTAATTTTCGAATCATTCCAATGCATTCAACAACAATTTATTCAAATTTTCGCAGTAAATTTTATTTATATTCATCAATACAAAATTTGATAAAATGCCACAATATCGATATGAAGAATGCATTTCAGATACTGCTGACTAGTTTTCTCATGAGTCCAAGATCATTTTCAATCGTATTACTGACATTTCTGACCTAATGTTCCAAATTCACACGATATTCAGAATTTTAAGCTACCAACATTATTTACGATTGGAATCAAAAAGCAACAACTAGCTTAAAACGATTTGTACCATTCGTCACCTACTGTTCTAAGAAAACAACGTTTGCATTGCGATAGAAGTTAATCCACGTGTGGGTTTTGCTAACCCGATCCTTTCCGTGAAGCTCAATGGGGCAACTAATCAAGTAAACGAAAAGCTCACGTTTAGAACCCATTGCACACTACAAAGCAGCGTTCTACGTTTGCTCCTAGCTCGCTATTTGCGAGCTGATAAACAACTTCTTCCGCTAAGTAAGGTCATGTGCTCAAACGGGTCAACATTCTCTTGCATGGTTGCTTGCATGCGCAAAAAAATAAGCTCGTGCAACGCGAGCCGAGTTCCAATGTCCACGGACATGGCACATCAGAATACATCCCAGATCGCAACTTCCACCTCCATTTCGACCACTTTTCCACTCTTGCTTGAAGACTTGAGGAGCGTGAGAGTACCTCAAAGTCGGAATGTACAAGCGAAATTTGGCCTAGCTGGGTGTTATGTAAGAGAGGGGGCGCTTCTGATTACGGCATACTGCCATCAACACAAAAAAACGTCAAGCGTAGCGCAACAAGCTTGCGCGGTTGCGATGCAGAAAGCAGCAAACCCCATCAATCGCCAGAACCACTCTTCACTTGGCCGCTTCGGCATTTGGAATTTCGTAATTTGTAATGTACAACGCGGCCCGCGAGACCTCACCCCCGCGAAATTGTTTTTGTTAATGCGAGCGAGCCCGCGGGAGCTTTCTTAAGCCGGCTTTCCGTTTCGACAGCATGGTAACCGGCAAATGAGAAGTTTGACAGCTGATGCTGCTATTGGTTTTTCACGCTTTTCGGCGAACCGAACCGGGCCGGGCGCGCCGGCATTGCCGCGGCTCTGGAATAAAGCGCAAAACAGGCTTTTGAATAATGAATGACGTTTTGCAGTTTTCAAATGCTGATTGCTGATTTTACTGTGAAGCGCGCGCGTTACCTTGAACATTAAAAGAGGTCAATAATTTGCAACGACCATGAATTAGATTTCCTTGTTGGGTTGGAGCTTAGATGCGATGAAACGCGAGGCAACCCCCAGCACCAAAAGCACACGCGGTATTGGGCTGTTTTGTTATTTTCGAGCCGTTTTCTGTTGGTTGTTATATCTGTCGACTTCGCCGTGTATTTGCTATAAAATATAATTAAGCGCTGATGCACGAGAGCAAATGATTAGTCACTACTGCTTTGATGACTGTTGCGATCTTAAGTTCTTTTGTCGTCTTCAATATGATCTTTCGAAAATTGACATATGTAGAAGTCGAAGCCCAGAAATTCTTGAAAGCTGAAAAATTACGATACTAACTCCAGATTGGGCGCAAGCATGTCGAAGAAGAAAATGAAATTATTTCAATATAACACATTCAGGCATCTAGGAGGCGAATGCGTCACTTATTGCCAACAAGGATGATTTCAACTAATCATCCGAATACAATGTGCATAAACTAATGGCAGATCCATTCATTTCCAAAGGAACACCATTTGGATCGCTAATCCTTGTACTACAGAAAAAGCGACACTTCAGCGGTAGAAAACCTATATTGTGTAAAACATTCCAATGGTTTGATCCTATTTGTGATAAGAAATTTGAGATTTGTTCGTTTGAGCATGAGCTGGAATATGTTAAACGTATTTAGAGTTTTACATGCGATATAAAACAAACAAAAATATGATAGGAAAAACTATTATTCTGTGCCTTCCTAATTGAAATTTTCATTTGAATCAAACAAAACCAACCTTTACAAACCAAGTTAAAGAAATATTTCTCATTGCGGCTTTCTTTCTGAATTTAATAATTGAAAGCAGTGTCAGGAATTTCTTTATATTCTAATTTGAAGCTACAAACTTTACAGGCATATGCATCATGCAATAAATTGTTGATGAATGCCCACCAGAATGCTCCGCATGTACGAACCCAAACTTCTTCACAGGATAATAGCAAAATTATTGGTTTGAAATACATTGCCTTTCATTATTTTATGATTCTACAGCTTGATAAAACCTTTTAAAGTATTAAAAAAAAAATATTCGATTAAACCAATGACATGTTTGCTACAAGTTTTTTAACGTTCTATTTTGAATGATTTTAATGATTAAAACGAAAGATCAAAACAATACATTCTATCAATTTTCGTTGTATTAATCTGAATTAATTCAGAGCTTCTATTTGTACCAAGTGTAACGTGTGGTTCATCCTGGTCTGTCAATTGTAGATTTTTTTCGTTTATGATTTGATGGCTGACACCCCTAGGATATGGTAGTAGTTACTTCCATCGAACTTTATTTACATACAGCTGGTCGTTGGCGGTTTAATTTGCATGTAATGCAAAAATATGTACTTTCGATATATATTGCTCGTAAATTTTCAAACAGGCAGTCAAACATCTGAGGTTCACAAAGAGTCTTTCAAATAGAAAGCTAGACTGCACTTAGAAACAATTATGCCTAATAATGGTAGTTGTGTTGGAGATGGTGACTTCACTTTATTCTTTTCAGCAAGCGCTGTTTTAGGCTCGTCTATGAACTAACCTGGTTGTCTATTTAGTTATGATTCTGTGCAGCCGATATGTCAATCTGAAGCTTCTCTCTGTTTTTTTTTGCTATGAATACCATGGCACTATTGTTTTATTGGTCAATATTTTCGAAGAGTTTTGAAGCTGTGTCCGGTTCGTATTTTCGTTTTGGGGTAACCCGTGAGAGTTTGTAAATGTTAGTATTTCCAAAGTACTATCAAGTCAACCTTAAAGTTTTGCTTTACATTATTTGAAGGGGTTTTTAGCTTGGCTTTCTAATTTGATGTAAGCTAAAACCGCTCTAGAGTAATAATGACTGTTAAATCTGTTGTATATCAGTAGATGTTCTTTATTTCATCTTGATTTACCAGACTTCATTATGAGATGCAATGATTTAAGGAAGCATACTCAATGCCTTTGTTTTTATCATAAGTTTTCTGTCCATGTTAGTTGCAGCCTCGCATTCTACTTTGTTTGAGTCTATCCTGAAAGATGGATGTCTTTGTCGTTTTCATGTTGTCATAAATATGGCCCGTATCATGTTATTATCAATTTTATTTGGTATTTCCGTGAAACCCAAATAGAAAATCTATTGAATGTTGCAGTTTTGACGGGATTCTTCTGTTTGTCCGCACGTACAAGAAACACCTTTATGGTAGGTATAGATGAACCTTATGGAGGAAGGTTCAGCTTGAATTGATCGCAGGTTAGAGAAGTTGCCGAGCTAGGAGCTAGATACTGTCTGTAGAAAGGTTTTATGAGTTTTCCGAGTAGAAGTAAACAGTTGAGCGTCTACATGTTGAACATATATCCTACATTCCAGACATTGTCAAAAACTTGCGTTTGGCAAACATGACATGGCGTTTGAATTCATGCCATTTTTACCGGGATGGCGGACCCTTGGATGTAGATAATCAATGAAATGCTCTGTTCTAAAGCTTAATAAATCATCACGAATAATATGCAGCCTTGCTTTCCAAGAATGCTGATCATTAGTTCTTTTTCAGGTGATTTAGCAACAAAAGTAGGAAGGTGGATTGATGTTATCTTCGGTTTTGATAAACCGATGAGATTTGTTGAGTATATTATGCCATGCGATACATGAGCTAACCGTACACAGTGATGTACCAAGCTCGGAACTATTTAGGGAGCCTCGAAAAACCTGCGATTCTGCCAAATTCAGACTTAGTAGGAAGTTCTCCCATTGCTCATTTTTGTAGTTATGTTATCACGTTTCTTGTTAGTTAGATTTAAGTCTTCAAAATCACCTGACAATGTTTGCATGAAGGCTCGTTCCGATCGAATCGATCGACTCGTTCCGAATTTGAAACGTGTACTCACCGAGAAGGAAGCAACTTTAGTGTTTATTGGCTATTTGATAAGTGAGATAACTATGAAAAAGACAAAATCTCGTAGTTTTTCCAAGTGGCTGGATCAAGAGCAAAAGTGCTGCAGTACTTTTAAGACGGCGTGATTAGAAAAAGCACTAGGAGAACATTTCTTGCTATATATGGAGTGTGTACACTTATAAAATCTTTAATTCCAAGGCTATTGACAAGTGCAGATTCGACAGCGCCTTCAAATCTTATGACACGAGAAGAAATCATTTTTGTAGTACCTCGGGAATTTTAAGAATTCATGCTAAGGAAATTTGTCAAGTGTAAAGAAAGTTAAAACCAGTTGTTAGTTAATTCGAAAGAATTATTATTTATGGTAAATAAAAATGAAATAAATATCCAACCGTTACGATAATTGGTGAACGCTCTCAGCTAACAGATAGGATTGGTGTAAAAATTATGAATAGTTCCACTCCCCAGTAAAATGTATTCAAAGGCAAGGCTGGATACGAGCCAATTGTTACCGAAAAACCGCAGTGGCAGCACAGAACATGCATGAATTGTACAATGAAGTATTGGATCAATTATTCATTTTTCTTTATTGGTGCTGATTGCTTCAATTTTCAAACAAGAAATTATATTTACAGTTAATAGATATATTTAAAACGGGAAAAAATTGAAAATTAGGAAAAATTGAAAGTGAATTTTGAAAAACTGTGCAAATAATTTAAAAAACGTTTGAAAAAAACTACAGACATATATACTTGGGCTTATAAAGTAATGCAGTTGTTTTTTTTAATTTTACTACTACGAGGTGTTATTTCGAAAAAAATCAATCATGAGCTTTCAAAAATTTTATAAATTTATAACAAATAGCAATTGTGGTAATGTCCTTGTTTCTGCTGTTTTATAATACAGCGGACAATTAATTATATTTCTGAACATGAGTGTAGTGAGAATGGTCAAAATTAAGTAATCAAACAAATCAAATTACGCTGATCCAATATTTTCGATCAAAAAAAAAAAAAAATAATATGTGCATTAAATTATATTATTGTAAATTAAAAATTATACATAGCACTCATAAATAAAATAGTTTTGCCCCCAAAAATAAGCTCAAGGTAAACGGAAACCCCTTGACTTTTTATAATTGAATAAATCTTTATGAGTGAATCTAGTCCCGAAGGCCAATTTGCTTTTATTTTATTGCTCCGGCAAGCTTGCTTTAATTGTTTTGAGGACTTGTTTTGGATCTCTTGTGCCATCTTCTGCCGGTTCTTAAGTAATACTATAATATGATGTGCAATTAGCCTCAAGTAATAGTAAGTAATCAAGTAATTCGCTTATTGATATTTCCATGTTGCCTTAAAAGTTGATTAAAACGCATAAATATGATAAATTTATTTCTTATAACTATTATTAGCCGTATCGCACTCACGCCGACATAGTTGATAAATTATATCCCGGCCTGTGTCCTGCCACGTCTTTAAAGAGGCTGTTTGTTCTGTTATGAAATTATTAAGGCTGTTACCTTTGTTTGAGTGGGAACTTATAAAACTGAATGCAAGCTTATTCTTTTGAGCAGACTCAATTCAGAAAAGAGTAATCCATCTCGTGCTCTAAAGTATTGTTTTTATTTAGAAATGGGTTGAAAGGGTTATACGTATACCCATAGCGTGCATTAATTTCCAAGCTGACTTGCAAGCAGTTAAAGATGAAGCAGAAAGCCTTTCATTTCTGCCTTCGGATTGAGTCACTCTCAAACCTCTTGGTTCATGGCAACTCGGAATGCATGTAGTATAAAACCGAACTGATTGAAGTTTTTTACAACTTTTTATCCACTTCAAATCTCAAATCCAACTCTAGATAAGTAGAATCCCAAAAAATCAACATAATCTTCACCATTTGCAGTATGCCACATCATCCCCCACCCGCTTTGCAATCGTGTGCGTATTTGTCTTCGTATCAAGATCTCTCGAATTCCTTCATATGCTTGCATGCACATAACTTACACATCCCTAGAAATCAGTCGATTCCGGATGCTTCGCTTCAAACTCTAATATCCTTCGTTATCCTTCCTTGCTTCCTGCTCCAATAATGGACCAATGTTGCTTCCTACTCCACATCAATTATTGTCTTCATGCAGCTCGGAAACTTTCAACGAATTGAAAAGGCAAAAGAGATTGAAAAATGGGGGGCTAAGCAAATGACGTTAACAACTTATAACCGTGGTAAGATGGAAGAGGAATGAAAGTACAAGTAAACCGGAAAACGAAAGTGGAGAAAAGTGAAAGTTGGGAACGCGCAGGCAATCAATACAAATATGCCTGTATGCACATGTAAATACAAACACGTGGAAATATTGGAGAAATGTAGTATTGCATGAGGGTGGCTCCGGATTAGATTCGATAGTAGTCTGTGGATTGCATACTTTCACTTTCCGCCCAGGACGTACATCCTCACGTTCACAGTTTCATTTTATTGACTAACATCCTTGGCAGCCATGCGCTTTTGAACGTTGCACGCACGACTACAATGATGGGGCGTGTGGATGTAGACTCTGCAATTTTTAGAAAATTTACTTTATTTATTTATTTTTGTTGCTTTATTGCTGTCGTGTTGACGCCAAGAAAAGAGTGCCTAAGTAATTGTGTTACCATCGTAATTCAGTCGAATAAGGTTTTTTTTTTGGATTGTGCAAAAAATATTTATATAACAATTTATATGTGAATTATTTCAACTGAAGCTGCTGAATGTTTCTGCAATTTTATATGGCTCATAACCAATAATCAGCAAATTTTACGGGTATATTACTCAAAGTTATTCATCTAAAGACAAGACAAAGCGAACTGCAATCAAGTCTTGGCAATCTCATGCTAACACTTAGAACAACCCTTTGATATCCAATGGGATATGGATACAAAGACAACATATTTTTTCTCTTAGATCTACACCATTCAATGTTCACCTTTTGCATCATGCATTTAGCTTTATTTGCTACTGGCGAGTTTGTTTACCTTTCTTATGGTTGCTCGCGACGAGTATTAGCACTCATTGTAGTTACACTGTGCGTAAAATGTCATATTCACCAAGATCTGAGGACCTGGGAAAAGTACTGCATTTCTGTTGAAGCAACTTTGGTTATAGATATTTGAGATATCGTTAGAAAAATGGTGCGAAACGTCATGCAGTTTGTGGTATTTTCACACTATTTGCTGAGTTATGTTGATAACCAGCTAAACGGCTTTTGTTATATGAGATATTGCGTGAATGTCATCATGTGCAAATCTAGGACTTGAAGACAGATTGAACAATTACCATTTTTTCATGATCACACACTTTTGATTACAATTTTTTCTATAGGAATTTTTTTTAAACAGAATCTGATCTAATCTTAGTATCGAAAGTCGGAGTTTAGTATTGTAACGCTCAATTTTAATATATTTGGGAAATACTAATCGGGAATTTAAAATAATGGGCCAGATTCAAACAATTGCGCTAATTGATTGTAAGGAATAATAAGGAATAATTGATAATTATAAAAATATACCTTCCTCTTGACTGAGTAATAATCAATGGCTTCACAGTCTTTTTAGAACCTATGCTTTGATGAAAATTGTGCTTTGCAGAATTTTTGAAAAATTATTCCCTCTACAATGTATGGTTCTCCTTTGTAGGCCTTTATACTTATGTTATGATTCTCTTATACATCAAACGGTATTCAATTAAGCAGAAAGAAGAACTGAAAGGAAACATGGGTTTGAAAATATTGACCGCAAATATTACCACGAGATGGCTATATTCTGCACAATATTTCAGTACAACCAACTAATGTGATTTCTTCTAAAATACCAAAAACTTCGCATTATTTTTGCTTCTCATTATTATTGTTCCTAAATGTTCTTCTTATGTGCTCAAAAAAAGGTTTGTGGGCCCATAATTTCCTCCCAATTTAATTCAATTTCAATTAAATGCAATTCCAAATCATCAAAAAACGGAGAAGTTAAGTTTGCAACAAAATAAAAACTAAGATTTCAAAATAGAAAACAAAACGGATTTTTTTTAGGTCTAGTTAGGTTTACGTCTAATTAGGTCTGTCTCCACCAGGATCAGATTATTTTTTCACGTGATTTTTATGTATTTAATATAGACAGTGCTGTAGACTTAATATAAGCTGCTTCTTTTCGTTATAGTCTGAATGGTCAAAGTGCGACATACAAAATAAAAATAGACTACTTTAAACAAAATACATAGTCCTAAATATAAGTCCGATAGTTAACAGCTCTAGTTTTACGGCCCTTTTCAGAAATTTGGACCTCCCTTACCTACTTGTACGATCTCTTGTACTTGTATCTTTCGCCCATTAAACTGCTTACCTCATACTCTCATAGCTTAGCTAAAACTGGCACAATACTTGACCACATACGGAATACTGTAATCGCGGCTGGTATCCTTGTGGCAGCAAATAAGCGAACTTGAAAATTGATCACCAAGACCATCAGTGCCATTAAAGCAGCATTCAGAGATCACCGCAATCCTCAAGTCTAACATTAGCTAGGACTGCGACTCCTTATCTCGACCCGTTTACGGCCGCAGAGTCTATTAAACTCAAAAATGTTAATAAAATGAAAAGAAAATTACGTTAGAATTAATGAGTTAAGGATGTATGAACAAAATTTTTCACTAATTTCCAGTCAAAAATCGGGTATGACTAGATCCATAGAAATATTTGTTTGATTAATCTGTCGCTGTCAAATATTAGAAATAATCATTTCAGATGAGAAAACCAAATAAGTATGAAAGTCGCAAAACTATGAGGGCGACGTTAGTTAGTTATTGTCGGTGATTCGGATGTCGGATGTCGGAGATCTTACGGAGAGCTAGCATGACTTTTTGGGCATAATTCCCAACCTGATCCCATATCTTATTAGTTCAAAATTTTCAGCTCAGCATTAAATGGTATTGACATCGGTTAAAGAAAAAGGACAAAAGTAAACTGACTATGCAGTTTTTGAAAGGCAAATGACAATAGATAAACCGCGACAGTGATGTGGAAACTTAGATCCTACCTGGGATGTTGCGCCATATACGATGACATTGCTTCTTGCGCTTTTCGTAGGTTTTCGCAGTTTAATCTGTTTTACGTTTTCATAATTTCGCCCTTTTATGAACATGCATATTGAATTTAGTGTCAATTTCCAATGGTTATCATCTGATATTATCGGATAAAACCATTGATATTTTCCCAGAACTGTTGTTTGATATTTTCGTCGATTCGTCAGAATCACTCTATGTTTCGTATCCACCATACTCATTCGTTACAATTGCGTGATGTAGTAACATACTACTTACTTGAGCGGTCACCTAATGATCCTAGTCGTCAATGAATTGATTTGAAATCGATAGATGCAAATGAGTCTTATTAGCAAATGAATGAGCGCAAAAGATATTTAGACATTATGCACTGACAAGTGTCCTCTAAATTTAGCACATAATGATACTAACGACTAAAAATTTGTTAATCTTAAGCAGCACGCATTAGATCACCACATTAGATATAAATATAAAAATAGTAAACAAAAAGTAACGGCCAAGAAGTGTTCACACGATCCCTTTTGATATTAATATCACTTCATAAATCTCATGATACAAATACAGCAATGGACATCTAGTGTCCGTTTTTATAGACATATATCCGAGTTCAAGATAAGTATAAGAATGATTCAAGACAATATAAGTATAAGAATAATTAACACCACCTAGCGCATATATCACGATTGTCAGATTACATCTGATTCAAAACCACAAATTTCTGTCTACCTTATTTAGAGCCACCTAGCCTCGAATAGAGTTGAAAATCTTCTAAACGGTGTTACGAACTCTTTTTGTCATTACGAGAAGCTTGAACATTGCTGCAACATTGACTCAAGCAGTCTCTAGTCTGCCACCGTCTTTTCGTGAACTGTCAACTGTGTACGATTTCGATAGTCGACGGGCATTTAGCACTTTTGGTATAGATTTTTCTTAAAATAACTGAAGAAATTCAATAATAGTGTTATTTGTAGAACGATGATTAACGCCGTATCAAAAGCATACTTGCGGGGTGCTTCCCAGGTTGTATCCAATGCGCTGAAGCCTGTCGTCGTTGCAACTGCAGGTCAGGACAAAGTCGTTATAAATGCTAGGCCTGCAGATCAATCTGTTCCAAAAGGCTTTGTCCAGGCTACAACCGGACTAACAAGTGAATATTTAGAATTGTTTCATACATTCGAATCTGCTCAAATAATTGCATAATTAGAAATTGGAAATAAGAATATTTGTTATGTAATTTAGGGATGAGGTTATGTTCATGTCGATTGCGTTCTTGTTTGAATCGATATTTTTAATATTAATTGCAGCTGCAACTCAAATTCGCGGTGTCCACACTGATCTTCAAGTACCGGATTTCAGTGCATACAGACGTGATGGAACTCAGAGATCAACAAGGAAAAACGATACGCACGAAAATCGTAAGGCGTTCACTTACATGTTGGTGGGAGCAACAACCGTAGGATCAGCATACGGTGCAAAGGCTTTAGTAACGCAATTCGTTAGTTCAATGAGCGCTTCAGCTGATGTATTAGCTTTGGCCAAAATCGAAATTAAGCTGGCTGAAATTCCTGAAGGAAAGTCAATGACGTTCAAGTGGCGAGGAAAGCCCCTGTTCATCCGTCACCGGACTGGTGAGGAAATCAACACTGAAAAATCTGTTCCAGTTTCGTCATTGAGAGATCCGCAACATGATGATGTAGGTTTTATATTTATATATTTGGTAAACAATGAATTTCATACTGTCATTTGCTTTTAGGAACGAGTTCAAAAGTCCGAGTGGTTGGTCGTGATAGGTGTGTGCACACATTTGGGATGTGTGCCGATCGCAAATGCTGGTGACTTTGGTGGATATTATTGTCCCTGCCACGGCTCTCACTACGACGCCTCTGGTCGAATCCGGAAAGGGCCCGCACCTCTTAACTTGGAAGTGCCACCGTACGAATTTCCAGATGAGGGAACCCTAATTGTTGGTTAAATATTTGTAGGATTTTAGCCAATTTATCCATATTTAAATTGTTCCACCGTAAACATCGAACGGTGATTGGAAGGAACCGAAGTCAAGTGTACACAAAAGCATAAAGTGATTTCCATATTAGACTAAAATAGCCAAACCAACTCCAATTGAAACTGTATTAATAATGTGCGCTATTGTGAATTCCTTCAATAAGCTATTAAAGTTCTATCCGAAATGAAAACCTTACAGCGTGCGATTTTATTGCGACCGAAACTATTTATCACACATATCTGGAAAGGAAACCCATCAACTGTATTCCATGTAAAGAAGCATAAAATATTCCTCAATTTGTCCAATCAGCTGTTCTTGATATATTTGTTACATCGAAGATAATGATACATAAAACCGCTTGTAGCGAGTAATTAATAGAGCGCAGGTAAAATGAGCTGTGTTACTATCTGGAATAAAATAAGAATCCGCTTTAGAAATTTTTTCACCAGGTTTCAAAATTCATGCAACATGCATTTGGTTTTTTGTTCTGTAATTGCGTATCAAATTTCATCGTTGCTTAAACAGGCCGCTCTAACATCAAACAAATTATTGACTTACCTTAGTTTGGTGCCGTCGACTGCACAAAGGGGCAGTACAGACTTCTGCCAAACGAACTAAACACAATTTTACATCTATGCAAACACATTGGTAAAGTTTATTCAAGTTCATGATATACTAAAAACAATGATGTCTACAAGCCCTCGAAAACCAAAAGATTGAAAAAGAGTCGCACGTTATTTCTCAAAAGCACAGTTGGAAGAGGCAGAAATGCAACAATAATGTTGCGTGGCACATAATATAAGAACTGAGTGTACGAAATAGGAATTGAAATTCTCAAATGAAGTGAAAGGTAGGAGTAAAAGTACTTCATTTCATGGTTTTATGGGAAATTACAATCCAAACTTCTACGCTGTTGTGGGCAACCTTACCTCTCCATCGCATTCTAGTTTGGAAGACTTTTTAGATCAACCGAGATATATTATACAGTGGGAAACTTTTCAAAAAAAAAGCAGCTGCATGTCAACTTTTGACTCGCAAAGCGAAAGCGTCAGCCATTGAAGAGAACCGTTACGTACCGAATAAAATGTTTCATGGGATCAACGAAAAAATCGATCAACCAAAAGTAAACAAATTTAAAGCATCCAAAAAGAAGCAAAAGCCACTTATGCTGTTAGCAGTATCATATCACCACCAAAAGGCACGAGAATACAATATACATCATACTACTTCGGAATAGAGAGAAACAACTTGGAATGAGATTCTCTTGGAAAAAATCTAGTGAAATATAAAAGAAAATTTACGATGCACATTAAGGTAGGTAATTTTTTAGTTGTAATTGCCCAAATGAAATGATAGCTATCTTATTTAATTGATGGCCGTTGTAGAAGTATTGACGCAGAATTTTAATTTTAACCCTGACGTAGATCAAATCGGAATGACACGACATAAGAAAAATTAAAAAATGAAAAGAAAGTCTCTTTCAATTTAATATACATTGTAAAGTGTTTCTCTGTGAGAAACTCTACAACGCCCCTTGCTCCATGCCAAACATCGGTTGAGAATGAAATTAAAGCACAATCTTGTTGATTTACTAATTTTTTAAATCGTCGTAAGAACGAAATGATATAATGCACAGTAGATCCTTATTAATTTTAATAAATGTTTTTTGTTTCGGAACCGCTTTCGGCCGTAATCGTTTGGTCCTTACGCCAGCACAATATTTAGTGAAGATGACAATCAACGGTTGACAACAAAACATACATTTTTCTGATTATTTTCTTGTTAGTACATTGTATAGTATTTGAAAATTTAGTTTCTTGAATGTGGAGCCGCACTCGAATTAAATGTTGTGGCCAGGACATTTACGATCACTTACTTGAAAGCTATTACTGAAATCCACGCACAGATGTCGCCACATGTTTCATACATACACACTCATTCCCCACTTTTCCTTATAATCAGACAACTGTCAAAAGTGTAAACGAAGATTTAACTCGCAAATGATGAATTCTGCAACTAAGGTATAATCATTTAGTTTAGGTTACTTACATTGTTGTTTTGTGCTTAAAATTATAGCCAAACAATTTAATTCGTTTAGGTTGGTGAAATATTTACCGCGGCGGGAACAGCCTTCAATCGACTTGGTGAGCTAACAATGCAATTGCATCCAACGGCCGATTCGCCTGCCGGGTTAGTTTCAATTTGTCTAATTCTTATTTTGCTGACACTATTTCTACTCTAGGAGCAAGTGGACAGATGAAGAAATAGAAATGTTGCACGCTTCCATAAACCGCTTTGCGGAAGATTTAAATAAGATCAGTCTGCGTATAAAAAATCGCACGGTGTAAGTTTCTTCATCTGTTCTTTACAAATTAAAGCTTATGAAATGAACGCTTTATTTTTTGGTCATAGGTCACAAATTCGGCAAACTCTGAGGAAAAAAGTATTTGAAGAGTCTGGCATAACCGTAAAGCAAGTTTCAATGCAGCAACAACAGTCGATTGTGCAAACGATTCAACAACAATCACAGCAGAGCAATATCACTCAGCATGTAGTCAAACAGGAGTCAGATTCGGCCCCTGGCCTTGTGATTGGAACGAAATCGGCTGAAGCGATGATGACGCTGAACCGTTTGAATACACAAGAAACGGAAGTTGACGTTGAGGGCCTTCCCTCTGACGTTAAACTCGATTTTGATGCTGGGACGGACGAAGTGGCCGGATGAAATTCGGCCGAAGGCTTCTACTTTTGAAGCAGGCCGGCAAATCAATTTTAAGACTGGACGCGCGATTGAGAATTGGAATACTAAATATGTAAAAAAGTGTGTAAATTACAATAAAATTAGTTTTTATTAGGTGTACGGTATATACATATTTTTCTATTCCATTTGGTTGGTATTGCGGTGTGTACAAGTGTGCACCCAAGCTTTTCAACTATGTACGCTTGTATTTCGTCTTCGATATTTGAACGCCACTTGAGCTCCGAGAAGAATCTGAAGGTATCTCCAGCTTTTCGCAGCCTTTTTACAGCTGTTTGGTAACATTTCCAAGGCTGAGGTTCTAAGATCAACAGTGAAGCCAATGTTGAACACTTCTGAAGGAAAGTTCGGAGACCGTCATCGCCATTGTTTATATGAATCCACATGGTTATTGATAAGCAAAATACAGCATCGAAGAAGTCTCTGTTGTTTCGCGAAAGGAATTTCGCAATCGAAGTAGGAATCACATCGTTCATTATGTCTACGCACTCATAACTAATTTCATCTAAATCATTTGACTCATCAGCACGTTCTATCAAGACAGGGTCAATATCCACACCAAGCACGAGAACTTTACGTTTGGTGTGTTTGCTAAGAAATTTGTGTAAGAGTTGAGTCACAGCGCCCGAATTACATCCTACATCTAGGACAATATAAGGCTCATTGGTTTCGGCATTTGTATTCCAAATACCATCTGGCAACAGTTTTATCCGGTCTTCGGCTGAGTTGAACCGATAATAGTTAATGAAATTCCCATGCTGCACAGCACCTGGGTCATTACCACGATAGTCCATCCCGCAACGCAAGTAACCTAAATTCAACACTACTTCAGGTGCAAATTTGTTTCAAGTGAGGTTCTGGTGGAAGTTCTATTCTACATCCTTGTTTCAAAGTAAACTGAAAAAAATATTCAGTACGGCGAAATGAGCATGGAAGTCGTGAGATAAAATTTCTTTTAAATGTGCATTTACTTGGAGTACGCGTCCGGCACAATCATCTCATCCCACTCGAAATCGTTTGTTGGTACACAAATCGTGCAGATTGTTTGGAAAAACTTTCTTGACAGTACGAACGTCAAAAGATAAGCCAATTTTGCCTCTGGTACCTCTTACGGAAATTTCAGGAAGTATTTTGTAATATTTACCATAGACGGTTTTACTCAAAGTCATCTTACCCTTTTTTGTAATGTGTCTCGGATATACTTCGCAGCAAACAGTGACGAACAGGTGTGCAAGCAATCGCTTCAGTGAAAATGGCATAAGGCTTTGACCCTGTTCTAAGTAGTTTCTTATCCCTTAGCGACAATTTTACAGATTCTTCGGTGTTGAACTTTCGTTTCCCTAATTACTGGATTTATTCATTCACACTTAATTTTCATTAAATAATATACGGTCGAAAATTGCGTAAAGTTAAGTGTGTACATTCCAATGATTATACCGATTCGCAGTAGATTAAGTTAGGTCTATTGCAAGCCGATTAAGATAAAGTCTAAAATCTGGTAGTTCAAGGACCCACTGGGTTTGTGTGTACCCAAAAGAAATCTGCGATTGTATAGCTGAGTTGATTCACACAACTTTAGGTTGATGTTCTGCAATGAACGTACTTACAGTGAGACAATTTTGCGAAGCAGTGAACATCATAATCATAAAAGAAATGTGTCCGTAAACAGTCTGATCCTGTGCATTACTCGGCTTTCAAACTTCCGAGTGAAATACACTCTGAGCAACCAAACCATTCAGACGTACTACTGTTTCTGTGAAAAATTTCCTTATGATTTAATTAATTTTAACGTCAATCCAGTCAAAAAATTACATTTCAAAACCGAATTTAATTTAAAGAATTAGCAAGTAAAGAAGAAAAACTTAAGAAATGTCAATTACATACAAATCAACACGAATACAAGACGGTAAAATCAACAGATACCGGCTTAATCAAAGAAAGAAACGCCCAGGGCTAGCTGCATTTCTTGACATTGAGAATGCTGGTCATGGTTCAGTGAGGAGAGCGCTAGTCGTAAGAGCGGTTAACCTTATCCTCATTCCCTTTTGGGGGAGAGCCGTCGCATGTAAAGTATGATCAAGCATTATCAACATACGGATGGATTGTGAATATCTACAAGGGGTTGTTCTTTCACCTCTATTATGCACTCTTGTAGCATATGAAGTCTTAGTCTGTTCAGTCTGTCTGTCAGATTGCCGAAAGCAGGGGCGATATGTCACAATTTTAACCAGGGGAAAATATAAGTGGAAACAGTGTGATTTTATGCAGAGGGCATTTCGAATTGGGAGCAACTGGTGTTGTGAGATAGGTTTAAGTCTTAACCCTGATAAAACTATACTGATGCCATATACAAGAAGACGAAATATGAGCATGCTCTCCACCATATATCTAAAGCGACTGAGACTGGCTATGAAAATGAAGGTAAACTCATATCGAACGGAAATATCAAAGCAGTGTCTTCAAAGGCTACCAAATGTATGCAGAAACACGATAGCCAAGTCTAGGAGCAATCCAGGTGGATACAATCCATGGTGGTGAGACCAATCAGCTTCAATGACCGTCGCAGTGGCTTGGGCAGACAAAATACAACAACGCAAAACGAAGCTAGCAATCGATCGAATCCAGCGTATGTGTCTGTACCATTGCGGCCATAAGGTCATATCCAAAAGCAGCCCTTGACAAAATCTTAAACATATGTCCAATGAAGTGGATATAGGTTTAAGATTTTTGATAGAAACGGTAGCCACGTTTACAATTTCCAGCATCTTCCGTGAAGGAATCGACAGTCACTTCCGCATTGGGCACAAAAATCAAGCTGAATTAGCGAAGGTATCCTAATGAAAATATGACTCGTAAATCGATTGATGGCAGGTTTCAGCTTTCACGACAAATTTTGTGGAATGCTGAATGAAAAGAGGAAATGGAGCGTTCAATAAAATATGCTCTTCATAAGATGGAATGCGATCAGTTGCTTCACGGGTGGTACGATGACATCTTGGAGTATTTGGGCTTCCCAACCGATGGGAAGTATGCCATTTTTCTTTCTGATTTCTGAAGGTCTTTGCCATTGCTTTAAGTGCAGAATTTAGCATAGACAGACGAAACAAAAGTAAATCTATACCTATCTTATCTGATAACCTAAAAGGAGTTACTATCTTCAGATCTTCGAAAAGAATTCAGGCATGAGTAAAAATCAAAACTAAATATGTTTACATCGATGCCAATCGATGCGTCCCGGCCTGTGAGTTGGCACCTGACGAGAAGCGGCAGGGGCGCGTGTTCGAAACCAGCTTGAGCTCTTTCCACCTTTCTCAATATTAAATATGTTTACATGCTTAAAGTTGGAAGACGTAAAGAGACAACTTATCGGGACGAAGATATCTGATCTATTGGGTGGTGTTTCGTGTTTAAAAATGTTGCGAGCCACTGGGGTTGACAAACAACAAAATAAATAAACTTGGTGGTAGTATTCTTCAATTATTTGTTAGTAGTAAGCAATGGATCACAAAATGCCAGGTCACTGAAATCTTTCGATATTTACATAATTTGTGACCGTTTCAAATAAACATAAAAACTGAATGCGAACAAAAACTATACATTTTTTAAATGTTATTAGATAAATCATCATCAAAGCGGGAAGCTGTGAAGCGCAATTTAGTAGAGATTTGGAAGAGATTTAAATTTATTGATTTTTATTCTTTTGTTTTTTGTATTTTTATTTTGTTTAAATTAAGTATCATATATTTTCCACTTAGAGACATCCAAAGACACTGAAATAACAAACAGTTCACATTCTTGTGTTGTTAAATTTGAAAAGTACTTACGGTAATAAGGGCAACGCAATATAAATGAATCAATGCCTGAGATGGAACAGAGGAAAATCTCGACGGGAGGTCGGGAGCAAGGCAAGGTTAAGCATCCACTTAAGCCACAATTTAGTCCTTTGCAGAAGCGATGTCCTCTACGCCTTAGATGCCAGCAGGCTCAGGTTTCATTTGCACTGTTGCATCAATCATTGATAAAATAATCTTACTCAATCGAATCAAAAATATTTCCCCATGAAGAAGCATTCAAATAGCCTCCAATGTATCATTGAAAATTCACAAACATCTCAGATATGGAGTTCGTCTTAGCTTTGTTGCGACCACATTTTCTTTACGGATTACCGTGAAGAATTGCTACAAGCGCATTTTCTTTGAGCGTTGCAATCCAACTGTGACAATTTTACTTTCCGTTTCGCTCATAACAACTAAATCGGTTACAATAATTTCAAAGAATTAAATACCGAGAGAATGCTTTCTCTTTATTGCAGAAAGTAAGTATCATATTCGAAAGCCCTAATATAGTCAATCTCTAGTTGCACTTTTCATGCATTTAAGAAGTGGAGGGAAAATAAATACATGAACTATTTTGATTTTAAATGCAGATGCACATTTAGTGCATAAAAAAGATACAAATAGTAATTGAGCTCAAAGAAGATCCGCATGAATATTTTCTCTTTTAAATTAGGAGCTAGCGCGTTTACAGAAAATCAGGGCCAGCTTACGGGGCGTTGTGTTGATTTAAGAGCAGAAGATCCTTTGCACATTTCCTGCAAATGCGTTAATCCACCTGATTTAATAACAAGAACGCTATTCTTAATCATATGGTCGACATAAATTATGTACATTATGTTAATGTTAGCACAGTTTCTGGACTGCAATGGTGAGTGGATCTATTTGTCCGACAACATTAACACGAAGGTGCTCTCGGAGATGAAGTTTCACATCAATGTCTAGGTGGTGTAATCACGCAATTTTTCCACAGCACTGAGCATTATTAATTATTAGATGCATTCATTATAAGAAGCAGAGCATTGAAACTTATTTAAAAAGAACCGGACGCGTCTGAGCATAGTTAGTTGAGTGAAAATCTTCTTGGTTATTCGTGGTTTGAGAGTGGTCTATTTTTCGAACGGAAATGTCGTCGCGAATTGTATTGGAAAGCTTATGGATCATGGGTCTCGTATCCTTGGTGGTATCAGCTAGTGAAAAAAATTGGTTCGGTCCAGAATTGACAGTGCTGAAAAGAGTGTACTATGATTGCCACCCCATGGAGGATTTTTTAGGATGCTTGAAACAAAAGGCACTGATTGTGGTATCTCGAGCAATGAATAAGGTGCTTTCTTTTGATATGTAGTTTTGATGCGAATTGTGTGCGACATAGTTGAGATTTCTTTAGCAGGCCGTGCATGAATCACGTTTGCAAATGCAACGTCTCCAAACCCTCGCTTCCGTCACTGTCCTATAATTGTTTTGTATAGAGGTGATTTTTCCCAACGTCTATCTCGTCGAAATGTGATGATTTTGTGAGTGTTATAAAGAATTCTAAACTTCAAAAACAATTCCTGCGTGTATTCAAAAATATGAGTAACTTTGTAGACATGTTTTCAAATAGCATTCAAAAAGATTGTAGTAATAGACCTTTATTCACATTATCCGGAGACGTCAGAGTAAATGATACAAATGAAAGATAGTTGATATACAAATTCTATTGTGTACAAGAAACATTTGTATTAGATGTTTAAACTAACGTTAACGCAAGCAGAACATAATTATAAACGAAATTTGTTGTAGGATGTGATACGGGTGATGGATGGCATTACATTAGAAAAGCAAAGCTCAACGTTTGAAGAAAGTTCCTTGGATGCGGCCGAATTAAGAGCATTAAATGATCTCTCACCACTGGATCGCACTCTTCTGAAGAAAGTGGACAGGTTTTTGCAAACCCATTTTCTGGTTGTCGATATGACAGAGAGTCGTGGCAAAGATAAGGATAAGAAATTATATAAATTCTTAGTGGCTGCAATGCTCACAGCCATGGGAATAGTTGGCCCAATCGGAATCAAAGCGGTGGCACTTCTTGCTGGCAAAGCATTGCTTGTTAGCAAGATAGCATTGACAATTGCAGGAATAATTGCGTTGAAGAAAGTTTTCACTCCTGAAAAGGAAGAAGAAGCTAACATTCAAATACATGCTGACGACCACAATAGGTATGCTTTTTCGGAAATTCTTTTGGATATATTAAATAGAAAATATTTGTATTTTTTCAGGAGAAACGCATTCCTTGTAAAGCCAATGAAGAAGAACCCTCAAACAAATGATCCTTATCGGTATTATTACGAATATCCTACACAATAAATAGATTTATACTAACATTATCAATGAAGAATCATTTAGCGAAAATTCCACATATTTACTTTTACCATTTTTACATCTATGAGTTTAAATTATTGAAATATATTTAAGTACTTCATAATAATCCGTAAGTGATAATGTAAACTAATTAACTTCTTGGAATAAAAAAAAAAGACAATACGACAGAACTTGTCGCTTTATCTGTGTTTTATGTAATGGCAGGGTTTAGCAGTTTGGTCGAAATAAAAATATGTGGTAAACATCTGTTTTCTCATATATTAACTACTTGAATTTTTATAATTTTGAATATTTAATTATTAAAGTTCGTGTTGGTGTTGCCGCAGGCCAAAATTAACTCTGGGTAGCTTTTTTTTGGAAGGGATTGCTTCGTAGACCCACGAAGCAAGGCCCGGCGCACCCAAGCTACCCAGATTTAATTATTACTTGGATTTGTTTGATTATTTGGATAAAGCTTATGTCAACATTATTCGCATAAATTTCATATTTATGCCTATTTTCATATTTATGGGCGTCAACAATAGTATTAGTAGTTTTGTAACAAAAAATCATATGATAAATTGGTAAATATTTGAAAACCTCTTGCTCAGAAATTTAACTATCTTTTGCAAATTGATGTTGTACACAACAAACAGGATAGGCCCATGAAAAATAAATACGAAAATACGAATATGACATAGGAAACAATGTTAAGTAAAATTGGCAATTACATTTTTTTTAATTAAAATGTTTTTAACATTAAAGTTGATTTTCAATAATAATTTTGTATATTTTAAAAAAGCCTTTCGAATATTAATACCGCCATTGTGTTGGTGCTGCAGCCGATTTAAAGCATCAACCATATCCTTCAATTTCAAGATGCGAGTAGCGATGTGCTATCCTCGTTATTCAGCTAATACGTGTGTGTGCAAATTAATTTCTTTTCAAAATGTTATAAACGATTAATACAGATAATTTCATTATTTGTATAACATTTTCATTGCTACCCAAATAACATCACCAACATAAAATAAAAATTGGACCTCCAAATTGCGTAATGTAAGTTACCGGCACGACACTAAACTTCTTAGATCATATCCAAACATTCATTACATAAATTTTTATTCATGATTGTATTTTATTCTAGGCCGAAAGTAGTTCCTGTTTTTTTTTTACTTAAAGTCAAAGCTCTATTTCTAGACTTCTATTAAATTGCAGCACGACGATATACCAAATTAGAAAAAAATGGTCTTTTGTTCTGAATGAAACTGAATGAAGTGAACAAAGGGCGAAAAAGAAGGACGAATGTCGATATTGTCTACAGACCATAGACATCTCGACCATTTCTACTTGAAAACACTGAAATACATATAAGCAGTTTGAATCTAAATCAGGGAACTTCCAAACTTTCTTTGCCCAAACAAAGAAACGTGTTCTAAGTGAATTCATTAGGATATGAATTCATCATGCTAGATTTAGTCAACCTTCGAATCTATTTAATTTAATTTTATTTAACCCGCATACAGGTAGATATCCAAGTCACTTCAAATGTGCATGCTTTCTTCAATTATAACTGAACAATTCCTCACAGGACCACAACAAAATTTAATTCAAGGCAAATAACAAAAGTAACTCAAGATTGACAAGGTTCTCTGTAAATTTGCTTTGGCAACAATAGTGGAAGGACTCGGCAAACGTTATTTTATATTATTCTTCTTCTGGACTAAGCTTTTACGCTAGTGTCCAGTATAATATGTGTAGATGTTGTTTACATGATCTACTAAGCATTTTCTTTTGACAATCTCGTTGTCCTTCCCGCCAGCGTTCGGCTGCTACTGCCCCAACAATTCTACACAAATGTGAGTTTGTTGTTGTCGCTCTTCACAAAGTAAATATATTTTCCAAGACCACGAATGATTTAAAATTCAACTTGAAAACTTTTCGTATTATCTATTACGTTTGTACCTGATTATTTACATTGGGTTGAAATTATTTACAGAATGCATGTGCATTTATGGTCAGTCTACACCAAACAAATATAGAGAAAATACAATACAACAAATATTAGAGAAAGTTTATAATAAATTCATGAAAATGGATCAAAAAGGACAATTGGCATTTGTGATTATTTTATTATGTTTCATTGATTTTTTGTTAGTACTAACTACTAAGTTAGTTAGTAGTACTAACTACTAAGCTTGGCTCTGAATTTCTTCTCATGTCATTTTAATCACATTCATTAATGAATTTAGCATAAGAAAATCATTATTGTCTGAAAATATGGAAATCGAAAGGGCGCAATAACATATGTTATTCCGTTTTTCAAGTAAAACATGCGTTGATAGTCTGCAACACTTGGTACGATCCATAATAACCATTTGCTGCAATGGAATTTTTCTATACGTCCAAGAATACGAAATATGTTTGATTTTCGCCATTTGTTTCAAATCACTCAGACAAAAATAAATAAATAATTGTCGATTGGAGAGTTACTGGAGTATGTATCTATGCAATTCAACTATTTGTTTGCACATTTACTTTAGAAAGATATCTTTTGTGTAGAAGATGATTTTCAGGTATTACATACTTGTGAGTACATCGGCAAAGATATTTCGATTCAATAAATAATTAATTTTTCTATCATTGGTTACAAAATTGTTTGACATCCCTCCATTTCTTCGTTGTTGCTGGCAATCAACTCTTGAATCACATTTTTTCCAGACGACGTGGAAAAACTCCACAAAAGGATATCGTGAGCAAAATGGACAGTAATAACGCAAATAAAAAAAAAGAAACAAAGGAAAAACTACCCATCCGTATCCTTTCTCGAGCACATAGATAAGCACTTTGCAAGGCATTATTGTTGTTGTGTATCGCAGTTATAGTCACTGGAAGGCGCTATTAACCATATCGGCTTTACCTAACGTCTCCCATCTCGTTGCTCACATACAGCGTAAAATCACATACAGCAATCGTACGATATAAACGTTAGTATAGCAAGCACGTCCTTGCATCATCTAACTAGCAACGAAGGATACGCGACCCCAAAGTTTCCATATACCGGGTGCTACCTATCCACAACAAAAGCACGAATCAACTAGAGAAGTGATGGGTAGTCATGTCCATCTATAACCCGAATCAATGGCACTCGGTGTCTGCTATCTCCGGAGTATCATGCACAACATACATCCAGCTCTTGCAGAATTTCATAACATCTATTACATAGACGATTCGATAAGGTTCAGCCCCGGGGGTGGTTTCAACTATGCTTGCCTTGTAGATTCCATAAGAACTTGCACTCTTGTGATAGATCAAATAATGGAGAGAGCGAATGGCTAGTTGCTGTAGGTGAAAATATGTTTCAGCGGGAAATGAGGAAAATTAAGAACAGAACTCGTAAATTTATTTTCTGCAAAAGTTTATTGCCTTGTCGTAAAGAATACACATGCATATACGTATATGTTTCTGTACTGCTGGAAGCTATACAGATTGTGTCTAAAATCCTGTATAAAGCCTTGTTCATACGGATACTGTACGCTATATGATATGAATACGTTTGAGTTTTTCTTTTTTTGTTTTTGATAATACGGAAATACCTTTGAAAATGCAACAAACATTAATTTTGAGCCAGCATTTTCTTCAACGATTATTCTAAGGTTCACTTGTTCCAAGGAGCATATCATGTAAAAGTGTAATTATGCTTTGTTGTTTCTTGGTCTGCAATATAACTTTGCGTTTCCTAACCAGAAACTATGCTTAAGTTGGAATTTACACTAGGAAAATTGATAGGATCTCATTTTCATTCAAAAAATTCAATTTATAAATACATGCAACTATTGTTTGATGGAAACCGTTGAGCTAAATAACTTGTTAAGGAGGCTGATAAAAATCGCTTAAGACAGGGAAATACAATACAAATGACAAAGTTTTGTTGTTATTATTGCCGTCAATGTTGGTTGTTCATAGGAGTATATTTTACCTGTATTTTGAAAATCTCGAATTTGTTTCAATATGTTACATAATTACTTGGGTTTTCGTTAGTTTTTACAAGTTTTAGCTGCATTACGAGTGGAACCTCCGAAGTTTTGGTATTTTTATTGCTTGTATACGTTGAGTAGAATATATTCACTAAAGGAATATCATTGTATTGTATTAATTGTAGTATCTTCCTCGGTTGTTCTTAATCTTTTTAAATCTTTTTTAATCATTTTGAAATTTTATTGTATTTATTACAATACTGAAAAGTATATAAATACGAAACATAAGAATTATGATAGTTAAAATCGATACTCATTTTCAACGGTTTCTAATTATTAGAATCTTTCTTCACAATGAATCGATAAAATAGTGATAACAAGAATATTATGATATCATTAATCGTAGAAATACTATGACTTCATGGCAAACTTACCAGAAATAAGTACCAAATAAATGATAGTATTGGAAACTATCGATGGTTTACGAGAGCAATCTGAAGTAAAAATGGAAATTCAATACAGGTTACTCTGTTAAAAGTAGTAATTGTTCATGACAGGTGAGAATGTTTGACATTTGAATGTTTGATGTTTGATTCATGACAGTTGAATGTCAAACGAGAGTCTTATGAGGCCATGCACAGCACAGAAACACGATCAGTATACGAGCGGTACATGAAACGACTGGTTTTACTGACTACCGATTTTACTTAAGACGTAAATCAGATTTTTCAGACCTCCTTAAAGCGCTGTTTTGGTGCTAAAGATTTTTTATACGATTTACTTGATTGAATGACTGCAGGATGACATCGTTGCAAAATCAAGTAGCAGTGGGCCACCTTTCTTAATAACGCTCTCCAATTTTCCGTGCATCCAGAGGAGATCGTGTATGCATTGTAGGCAACGTTGAGAAAGATACGAGCTCACTAAAGCATAGCCATTCTAGATGAGATCCAGATGAGATCAACCATC
Source organism: Stratiomys singularior (assembly GCA_954870665.1). NCBI lineage: Eukaryota > Metazoa > Arthropoda > Insecta > Diptera > Stratiomyidae > Stratiomys > Stratiomys singularior. Next base: position 9,401,992 of record OX940879.1, on the reverse strand, counting down.
TTGCTTCTCACCAAAAACCCCAAGAAATTCTGGGAATCGGTCTAAATGCGAGTGCAGGATGGGCATTTTTATGCTTTTGTTGCAACCTAGCTCTTGTTGCCTAATTTGTGACCCATCAAAAATATCTGCTTTTAATATCTCTATACGAAATCCTGGAAACTTGCGTGGAAGAATAGCGATACATTCATCAATTCAAAAACTGTTTAATTATGCTGAGCTTCATATGGAGAGATAGAAGTATGATGCGGTCTTGGCTAACAAATGCACGTTCATAGCATTATTTGGATCAACTTCGAGCGCTTCTTGTATCTGCCAAACTTTATATAACCAATGATGTCGCTTGTCACGACTGTCCCAAGGAAGCTTTGCGTTTACCTAGAAGAAAGTTATCAATTTTTTAAATCAACACAAATGGCCCAGTTGTAGTCTTGGAACTAAATTATTTCGATAACCAAACTTTTTCTTTTATTCTGGCTTCAAAGTTGTCAAACTTGCAATTTGGCCTTACGAAGCAAAACTCACTTTAAACATCTTTTGCAGCTGTCTAACAGACGCCATTTGATAGACTAGTACTTTTCTAAACCTACTGTTGCAACATCTGATGGGGCGCATTGATTGGCTGAATCAGAGTCTTCCTTCTGATGTATTCTGTTCGGACTCATAGAGATTTGGATCATCAGGGGTTGCATTCTCTTAATTGAATGGAGGCCATTTCGCAGATTTAACCACTTACTTCGATTTCCCGGACCAAGTTTATTTATTTTCACAACGCAGAAGTAGCAATTGTCATGGTGATTTTGAGGTTCTTGCCATATTATGGGTTTTAAGAAATTAGTTACATATCTTTTTCGACTGGGACCATATCGCAGACGCCCAATATATTTGTTGCATACAATATGAGAAACCCCTGGCTTGTCTGGGTTGAACAAATTTATTTTATAGTATTGAAGATACGCAGTCTATACGAACTCTGATATAGGGTTCCGATGTTGTTCAGAGATACATGTTCAATCTAACCCAGATTGTCTTTAACATTCACAAGTATGTTAAAGACAATCTGGGTTAGGCAAACTAGAATAAAAATTGTTTCATATTAAAAATTTAGCGCCAAACTAGAATCAAAGGAAATAAACCATTTTATTTTTGCATTGACCAGTGTTTCATAGTATTCATATTAATCACTTTGATCAGTGTTAATATTTATATAATATTTTGAAGCAATAAGTAATTACTCATTGTTTAATTTTTGGTAATTTCTTATTAAATCAAATAAGTATAAATACACCTGCATTTCAGTGAATTCAAACCTTCTCTACTCAAGCCTTATTCAAGTTAAATTATTCAGTTACACCCAATCAATCACTTAAATCGTCCTAATTAGCTACTTTTAGCATGTATAAGTCCTGTTGAGTTTAACAAGGCAGAAATCCCATTGTCATAAGAGCGTGATGATAAAGGCACAAGAATAACAGCGCGATAATATAGATGCAAGAACGAGTCTAGCGGAGCACCAAAGGCGGCATACATAGCGGCCGAATCTTAGATATTTACCGTCAACATGCTTATCCGACAAAATTCAAATGAAGAAAGTCGTTATATTTCTGATACATGTTATCCAATATTAAAAAAATTCTCAAGAACCAGAAGGCCAGTATTGACTATATCACTCGGTTTACCATATCGCACTCTGCAACAATCGAACAATCGTATTTGTGAAAAAAGGAGCTTGACCATTTTTATACACGCCTCCAAAAGTATATCCCCGAGTTGTGGATCTACTTTTGGCTATGCTACTCACTGGCTTTGGAAGGAAGTTCTATCACATGGAAACTAGTAACACCACATTTTAAGAAGATTACGACAACAGGGACGAACTTAAATAGGACGACTAATCAAAACGCTTGTCTTATATCCAGGTCCAAAGATTGGGCACAAGTAAACGTGTTTCCTTAAAATAAGGATATAACTAAGCAATAGACTATTAATGTGAAAGATGGACTAAGGGGCATAAAGTGACGATAGCAAGCATTTAAATTGAATTGCAAAAGATGGACAAAGGGGCATAAGGCGACGATTGATTTTTTGTAACTGGCTTACAATTTGTAACTATTGAATATATTGGAGACTCTATCCGAGTAATAGTTTGTACAGAAAAAAAGAAAGAGAAGCATATGCAAGTCAAAAAAGCAAACGACGCTTAAAACTCAAATATTTCTTGTAAGTAGTGCGGCCAGTTGGAAGGAATATTATATGGAATATTACATTGATATGAACATAGTCTTTTGAAATTCCAACAATCACAGCAAGGTCCCTTATTGATGATCAAGATTTTCTCAGCACAAGGCTTTGTACCATACCTTTAAAATATTTCTGTCATATAGTCAACGTTCAATTCAAATTAGATAAATTGGAAATCTATAAACTAGATTATCACTTGTTTGAAAACGTCCGGTTAGTTTTATGATACCTTTCACGAACAGTACTATTTATCTACAAAGTTGTTGCCATTCTTATATAAACTGTGATTTTTAAACAAGCGATTCGCCCAATTTTTCGAAACAGTCGTATATATTGCAGGCAAGGTTGAGAATCATATGATCGGGCTCACTAAAGTATACATCAACAAATCATTCTAGCTTTTTTTCTTCAAACTTATGTATGGATATTGATTGTTATATACTCCGCAAGAAAATGTTGGGATTCACTGAGGTGGGCGAGGAAGTAATGTAAGTAATGATAATGCTTTACTTTATTTAATTCATAAAAGTGAAGCAATTGGCCAGGTATCGTCTCATGGGCCAGAAGAGAATAGGAGTGAACAATGCTGACGTGAATACAAAACAAGCCAATTACAATCTTCCGGTTTCATTTCCTTTTTTGCACGCGGTATTCTATTCTCGCGGTAAGTGGGAGAGTTTCTAAAGAAAGTTTCTAAATGTGGAAAAAAAAGTTTCGAGCCTTGATATCGACTTTCAAGAAGGATATCATAAGGTATGGAGACTCAATAAATGCAATGCAAATGACAAATAGGACAAATAGCAAGCTTTTATTTGAGTGGACCTTTTCTCACATATACAAGGCAGCAATACATAAACCAAAGACCAGCTGGATGATATGGTCGTAAATTTAAGCATGACTTCGTTTGTTCAGATTTAAGTCGTCGAATTGAGTTTTTCCAAATTTTTCCTGAATATGATGTTTGAAATGTGATGTTTTGCGTAAAAACTCATAGCAAATGTCCATGTAACAAATGTTGCAGCCTTCAAAGTCACATGAATAGTATCTGTCCAAGTCAAAAGCATTGAGCGCAACCACTATCTGAGTTTCCAGTGTTTGAACAATTCCATTAAGATGAGATGCACCTTTAGAAAAGGAAAAAGCAATTTTCGTGTATTGGTTGCATCTTTCATCTACCCGATGGCATTTCATAGAAATTATTTTTCTTCTCCCAATTGAATGCTTTACTCATTCCTTTCACCATTCTTGGTTTTAGCTTTCTATCTTATATTTTATCTTTAAATTGCAGATAGGTTAAAGAAAAAAGTGTTGTCGAACTCAGCTCAAAATCTGCTGTTCATACAATATTTGTGTTTCGATCGAAGTTTTCAGAACAAGTAATTTGAGAAGTAAAATGTTGTTTATTAGAAAATTGAACATTACCTTGCATATGTGCTTTGTGTGACTATGAACTTTAATTACATTTAAAATCCTCGAAAGCTGGTTATACATACAAATTCAGATAGCATCAATGGACAATATCTACAACTGCTAAAGACAAGCATACAAGAGACGATGTTGAAAAAGAGAAAGGAGTAATGCCTTTGAGCTAAAAGCATTCGCAGAGCTGTTAGAGAACTAAAAGATTACTTGGAGATAAAACGGATTATCCTTAAAATACTATTCACAAACTTTATAGGAATTCTAAATTCTTGATATTCTTTGCGGTTATGTTTAGCTTTTGTGAAATAAGAAAGGATTTTTGTGATTACAGAAATATATTTCAGGAAATGGATAATTTATTTACAGGTGAGCGAAACTTAAGATTACGAATTTAGACAACTGAGTTTAATATGTATCCATATAATAATTCAGTGGAAAGGTGTGGTTAACACTTTTATATAATTTACAATTTACTTAATGCATAATCATCCACATTCTCCGAAAAATATCTACAATGCTTATTATCGTAATTTGTCACACGAATTTTCCAATCAAACGAACATAATATGAACATATGACCAACTAATGTCTCCTCAATTATATTTGCCCTTGTGAACATAAAAGAAGTGACAACCGAGTTATGCCTGATGCTCGCGTCTCGATCCTCCAGCTATCGATATTGTGTTCTACCTCACACCCATCATAGTTGACCCTTGAGACATTCTATCAATTTTCTTTTTTCTCTCAATGTGCTTACATTTGCTGGAAGAATAAACTCTAGGGGATGATCATTGGCAATTGATTTGCAACGCATCGAAAATTCCGAAGTTTCAGCGTTTGTCGCAGCGCTATCCTTTAGTCAGTATTTGCTTATTTGGTAAATTCATGCTTCACAATTAGAAAGCTCTGTATCTTGCGGAAAACAATTTGGCTTCATTGAAACTTAGATGATTATGCAACGCTTCAATATTTACTAAATCTTAAAAAAAGTTTTATTTTTTATATTTTAGGAAACATGGTCAGCAAGATGCTTTGAAACATGATAAACAGGGTTTTGTCAATTGATCAGGAACCACGATAGGGTTCTGATATTGATGAAATAAATCATTGAGGCTTCGTGGGTAGCCGAACATTTCAGATAATTTAAAAGCTAGGATCGATTGTTTTTTATAAAATACTAGGAAGGATTTGAGTTAATTTCTATAGAAAGTATGAAGTGCTCTATACTACCTTTATGAAGAAATAAGTGGATTTTCGATCGAAATCGATGTTGTAGTCACTGTTTTTGACTATATACAAAATTCCAATTGCATTCATGTAAACATATGAAAGAATTCAATTTACTGGTGTCCAACCTCCAACCTGAACACAGTGATGATGAATTTGGTTGCAGGGAAAATGCCGAGAAATTACTAGAATTAACGCGAATGCGTTCTGATATTCAAAAACAGTTTTCTACAGTTTCACCACGTTTTGTTGATTGAGTTTAAATATTTGACTTGAAATTTACCTCCATTCTGATTGGCAACAATATCCAAAATGGACAAAATACAATTCAAAATGGAGGAATAGAAAATACGCACGCGTTATCTGAAATCTAGGCTACCATAAAAGAAAATTCCAAGATATATTGTGTAGGACTACTACCCATAGAAACTCCCTTATTCAAACTTTCGTCAACACACTAAAAAGGCGAATGGAACGAATAGTACAGTAAAATAAAATTTGATATCAAAATTTACGATAAGCAATATTCTTTCATGAGACGTTCATCGCATACGAAAAAATATTTATCCATTTTCTCACCCTAAACAAAAGCAAATCGTTTCTCGTAGTATAACCGTTTCGAATGCTCCACTTGAATATCGAGGCAAACTTCCTTTTAGAGAAACCTTGCCGTTTTTCCTTCTGTAATCTGAAAAAAAAATCCAATCCTTTGCTGCGAAAAAATTGCTGGGATAAGTGTATTGGGGGAAAAATGTCCAGCCCACTACCTTAAGGAGGGTTGGTTTTCCAGAATGCAAGGAAGGAGCAAGTGTTTGCTAGTCGAAACAATGCTCTTGCGGGTATTTATTTTCTGCAGTTTCTTTGTATATTGATATGATTTTATATGAAAATATTTCAAGTCAGATCAGGATACTGACGGCAACAAATGTGGTGGTTATATATTGGATAAATTGAAGAATGGCGAATAGTTCGTATAGGGAGTTCTTTGCTTGGTTAGTCGAATGACTTGGTTCATATATTATTGTGTGCGATGATTTCGAATTTGATCTATCATCATCACCGCCTTCGGCATTGATTAAAAAGTGGGATGATAAAGGATTAGGGATTTCAAGATTCACTTGACTGTAATATGTTGTTTGTGCTACAGGGAACAAAATCTTATCAAGTTTATTTGGTGCAATAATTTATGCAAATCACGCGAAATCCATTACTTCCGCTCCTACTTACTCCTGTAGATCCTTTAATTTGAAACGATAACTGCCATGCTCTCTTCTATGCAAACATTTCAAATAATCCCGCCAATATTCATTTCGCAGTACAAATACACCGCTCACACATATCCTTTTCGCAAACATATTATTTTCTCCAGCAAAGCCACATTCCGATTGAATTCAGTTCAGTTGTTTCTTGTTTCATCCCATTTGGGGATGCTTGAAGCGAAGATGAAATCGTAACAGAATTCATGGATTTTTATATCTTTCCATATCTTTAGTATAAATTTATCCAATATAACGAATCCAACCCCCACACTTTGTATACTTTTGTGTTCGTATGTTTTGGCATATGTGCTTGGATATGTGCACAATCATCAGCTCAACTATATGATCGCAATAAAAACGAAATTGGATCTACATTTTGGTAAAGACCTTCAGCACTACTTTGGGTAAATATGGCTCGTCATATACGAATGGAGTTTTAGGGGGATATTGCTGTTGCTACTACTGTCCTTGCGAAGATGCTGCCAAATATTTCAAGTAAGCAATACTTTGAGGGAAACTGAGGTTCGTGGCATAAGCGAGCATGATTTGATGCGGAAAAAAATCAAATTTTGGGATGCATTCTCGCAAATTATTTACAAATAGATAAGGTAAGAGATATTTACTTTTACGCGTTTCAAAATTTTCCACTCATAAATGATAACTGAATTACAAATCCAAGAAACGAGACTGATGTTATTATAACTGCAATTATGTGAATCTTTTGGGGGTTTTCATTAAAATTGGTGCTTTTCACCCTAATGTTCTCTATAGAAAAATCTTGATCGCCAGAGAAAGTACGCGACTAAGTAGGATGCAAAGGCTGTTATTCTTCAGAAAACTGAGGCACTCATCCTATTGGATAGAAACAATAAAAGAAAAGGAGCTTGGCAGAAATATATAAATTGTACGTTAGATTTTTGTTTTTCTTGTCGATGTATGAGTAGTTACTGTACGTGAATGAAGAAAATTGCCATCAGAATGATTGGAAGATTTTGTTGATTCCTGAAAATGAGTTCTACACGATTTTCGCAAATGCTCACTAGTTGGGAAAATACGTGAAACAAACGAAACCTCCGACTGAAATTGTTGTCATTTTTGTTTTATCTTTGTCATTCGTGTTGTTGGGCTCTGATTGTATTCAATGCAAGAATAGTAGAATATTTCAGCTAGGAAAAGGACGCATGGAAGGAATATTATATGTATAGCAACCCTCGTAGTGCGTTCAGTATTTCGTGCACTTGTGCTTGTTATAGGTTGCCAAAGAGGACGAGTAACGAGTAACGAACACTATTACAAGCTATGATCCTAGACACACTCCGGACTGAGATATGACACCCATATTTAATGCTGAATAATCCGAAGCACACTCCGTTGAAGTAACTTTTTGTTGAAATTAGGGATTTCCCGTATAATTTCGCTATTACGCAAAGAATTTAGTAGCAGCAGTCTTTCGCTACTTGATATCTAAGAAAATTATCAAATGTTTACATATGTCAAGGATTATTGTGACAATTCGGTAGTTAATGTGACTAAATTAGAATATAGTATAACTTATTAAATGAAAAATGATGAGAAGTGTTGGTCGCCATCAACTTCGATGTAAATGTGAGATCTCGTTGACTGTCGTCAGAATGTTGATACAGAAATCATTTAAATTTCCACTTAGTAGGAAAACATTTAATAAGTCGTGAGGTCAAGCTCAATTGTCTTTTCCGGTATGAATTTTAAACTGCGAAATTTGCTTAAAATCTTTTACATTTATTTCAATAATGTTACTACGATTGGTCAGCGTTGCTATTGTGTAGATGAAATTGGTCAAGTACAAGTGGTAGCGATCCCTTCGAGGTACAATCCATCAACGATCAAGGCACCATAAAATTTTTCGAAAATATTTAAATTATTGTAACAGGCCGCTGTGTCGCTTCAATTGTTCTCAATGAAGTTCAATAAAAAAAAATCGATTCGACGTTAGTTGATTTTTATAAGTGTCTTGGGACCGTCACATACTCAGGAGTGGATATAAGGGAAATATTAATAATAAAACGCCCAATAGTGTACAAGAAAATGTCAAAATATGTATCAGCAATCGTTATGGCGTGTCAAAGAGAAGTCCAAACAGAATCTTTCCAACAATGAAGTCAACAGGGTCGAGCAGAATATTTAGGATCCTGAAATGAAAAAGTTGATACATGATCAAGTTGTAATTTTAGTAAATAAGGAAATTTACCATTTCCAAATTATTATTCAATAACTAAATGAACACAATGAAAACACTGTATATTCAAAAAATATTATCAGCTCTTGCAATGAAATTCATTAACCAGAATCTTCACAAAGAGGGTAACCTGGTAATTATTGTAACTAAAGGGATTTATTTTATAATAATGTCTCTATGAAATTACTATATAAACAATATATGCGTACTCAGTGCAGTTGATTATTTTGTGGACTTTTTCCTCTAAGGAAATTATTTAAATAAATTGAATTTCATCTCAGGTTAGAGCTGCGGGAAAATTTCTGAATTTCACATCCAAAGCCTATTCCATCTGCTTTCCATATGAATTTCGTCCTTTAAAATGTTCAGCGTAGGTTGGAAATGGCTGATATATAATTCACAGCCAATTTCCTAGATTATTTCGCTTGGGACTGTTGGTTGGAACTGGAACAATAATACAATTTTCTAGTTCACTTTATTTTTTTGCAATGAGTACTTAAAATTTGCATAATATTGTAGGCAGCATAATGCGCTCAATATCCGCACAATATGCACAAAAGGAAGATAAAAAAACTACTATTCACAAAAGTCTTGAAATTTTTCTTCCGTTAAAGACGGTTTACTTAATATTATGTCATTCAGTGTACGTTTTGTTACCAAAAGCAAGCGTGTAGGTACCAATTGTTTTTTTTCTAGTGTTCTCGAAAATAATGTACAAAATTAATGGAAAAGGTTGTTGAAAAATGTCATATGGGGTGCAAACAACAAGATTAAAGCAATCGAATAATCCAAAGAGAAATTCATATCTACCGTGTAAGCAAGGATGACACCCTTGAATTCATGTTACCCTTTTATGGTATCCCACACCCCCAAGTCATATTCTTGAGCCTCTTTGTCAAATAACAAAAAGCTATTTGACACTAGTACTGTGCTGGGTACTTAAACAAGTGCAGGATTTCACACTCAATAAGATGAACAGCATCTCAGTGTCGCTTGAATTTCGTTAGGAAGATAAGGGATAAATATTAACAATAGGAAGTATGTAAATCTCTGACAATGTCCATAAATTCAATTTATGGCAGAGAATATACACGCACATAATATCACATGGGAAAAATATTCCTTCTTGATACAGAAGGGATTTTATACTCCTTTACTGCCACTGAAAATACTGTCACCAAGAGAGGAAAATGTTTCCTACAGGGGGATTAAGCAAAGGCCAATGTCATTTTGTTTGCAGGGAGCGATAAATTTTGAAATCTCAAACCAGTAAAACTACTCAGGGGTTGAATTTCGCTTATGACAAAAGTTCATTGTCTAGTCGAAAATTGGATGGTACAAAAAAACAGACTCTTGCAAGGACATTCGCATGTATCAGAAGAACTGAAACTTTAATATCGTACGACCACTAATTTTGAGTTGCGCGTTTCATGGATTTTATTTTGTTTAACATAAAAACATCACATCAAGTCTAATTCGTCCGTTCATCAAGACAATTGTCAGACTAAATAAATTTTCAAAACGTAAATGAGAAATGATCGTGGGGAAAAAGGGAAAGAATCAGTTTCTGTATGATTGTTTGGAACCACTGTGGAAGATTATAAATGAAATCATGATGTGCAAACAAGTGGATCTGCTGTCTTTTCATCGAAAGATGACATATGTGTGCAAACAATAAAAATGTTAAGTGAAATGGATACAATTAGGTATATGTTAGACATCGATCTGGGGTTGTAGCAAGTTACTCATGCTATTTGGTGCATCATTATTCTTTGGATTTTTACGCTTGAATGAGATTAATGCTATTATGGTTAATTTTTGGGAGGTAATCTAAGGTTGCATGAATAAGCTATGAACTAAATAGAAAAAGAATTTTGTGAAAAAGTCCAAGGAGAATTCAAAGCACTCAAAATAATTTACAGTACCGATAGCTCCCTCACAAAATTAAACATTGTGTTAGGTTGATAGTAAACAAATTTGACAAACTTTACAAAGCTTTTTTATGGATAAATTAAACGTCATACGCCGTATTTAATCCTTGTCTTGTAACAATTATCCATTGAATATTGCTCCTTCTATTAGTTGTGAAACAAATCAGCATAAAAAGCGAAACATTAAAAGAGGAAATATAAGCTCCAGGAGATAAATGCTGTTACACTGGCGGATAATTTGATTGTATCAATTTTTGTGATGGCTACAGGTCTATAAAATCAATCCAGTCCACCTGTATCCCTTAAAGAACAACATGTTGAACATATTAATACGTATCTAAAAAACAAACTACTATATTGAATGTCTAAAGAATCGATCAAACGCTGAAAAGTCTACCGACCATGCATATTAATATAATTTATTGCCGGTGAACGATATTAAAAAGTAATGTCAGTGGGCCTTCCGGTAATTAGTAATAAAATATCAATCTTTTTACAATGTCAAAAGAAAAATTTTGCGTGCATTGAAATCAGCACTCTCATGTGATACAAACAGAGCACCAAGCACCAAACATCCTGATTTCCATTAATTTTTCACACCTGAATATCAATCTTTAAATGCAATCTATGATATACTATTCTATTTGCAATCCTCCACTCTGTATATTTTCCCTGCCGCAAATACCAATATTATTTCAAATATTATTATCCAACCCCATGCCGGGCTCTAACCCCACTCGGTGTAAATTTTAAACCATAATTTGTTTAAAACAGTTCTTTTCTTCAGACACAAAAAGGGTTCCGTGATTTATTTGCCTTTTCGCACGCACACTTAGACAAATTCAAGCGGTTCATCCATCCACCAGAGCCAGGAATACTGATTTCAAATAACTTTATTCAATATATCTTCATTTGAATTTCATGCAGGGGCAATAAAGAGAATACTGTCCCACTGCTGGGACATTTTTATATGCTTAATATGGATGTGCTTGTTTTGGCAGCCCTTCGCTTGTTTTCGCATATTTATATAAATTTTTTTCAATGCTTTGTTTTATTTTCGCTGTTTTTCATTATTACCCGAACCAACCCTACTTGCAGCATTTTCCACTTTTTTCGAAGGGGTGTAACGGAAAATATTTGATGGCATAAGGTCGTCAATGTAAAGTGCGAAAGAGGAATTTCAATGGGCGAGATAAGAGGGATAGGCGAGCGCAAAAAATCACTTTGTAAATTGTTGACATGCGAAAAAATCGGCCCGCAAGGGATGAGCAAGTGCTGTAAATAAATAATAATGGAACAAGTGGCATCTGTCAAGGCAACAAAGTGTGAAATTATGGAATAAAAGGTCCTAGGCGGATTCAATTTGCGCCAAGATTTTTCTTGTTTTCATAAAGTTTTATGAATGTTCCCCACTTGTACCTCCAATGTTTGCTTACAACGAGAATAATTTTGGGATGATAGATTGACGTACAAAAGAGGAAGAAGTTTATATATATATATATATATACTTATTGTCGATATTATCCAAAGGAGTCGAAAAATTTATTTGAAAGAATATTTTTATGTCGAATTAATGATATCAGTGAAAATATGCTCGGTTGATGATATGGAGCTGCCTCATACCACAACTAATTCTTCCAATTCGAAATTCGAAAGTGAATCTTGAAAATCTCAGGAGACAAATTTGGAAATAAATCGTCGCTAACGAAATAAATCGAGAAATCGAACTTACAGAGGTAAGTTCTGCTCTTTAGCAATATTGTGATGACTTATGATTAGGGCTAAGCAGCGTCAAAGAGAAAGGGATTATGTAGGGCGCATATAAAAGCTGTACCAAACTCCGGAAATCAACCGCTAAAATAGTAAGGATTGAGGTTTCCAGCTTATAAAATATATATACATCTATATATGTGAAAGATAAGTTGAGGAAAACACCAGAGAAAATTTAGGATATTAATGTATTGTTAAGTATTTTATAGAGATATAAACAAATACAAAAAAAACAATACAGATAATTACTTGATACTTGATTTGTAGATGCGTCCTTTTATAATATTGTAATGTGTAATGTTTGTGACTTTTACTCAACTTTTACTCAAGGTGCGCGAGTTTTCAATTTGACGCAATCTAGATACACTAGGTAACTTATCAGAGTTGCATCCATTTCGCTTTTGTTTGTACAGAAGCATATATAGAAGAAGTTTGCATGGAAGAATATAGCCCCATCTGAATCATCAAATATGAAGAATAAACGAGGACTTTCCCATGAAAACTAGAAAACTGTAGATCTAAGTGTTATTCGCAACACAAAATATTGGGCTATATAAGTTAATTATTTTACTTATTTGACGTTAAAAAATATATTTATTTACTACAGTGATCGGGCATAGGGTTCCCGTCACGACCAAGAATGAAAAATACAATAGAATTTTGTTACAATTTACAAATGCTTTTATAGAAACTTTATGTTGATGTTGCAGTTTCCCGGATTGTGAGAACTTCGTCGTTCCCATGAAGTGCATGTGCAGGTATTTGCATCGTCAGCGCTTTAGCGTGGGATCGCTCGTTAACTTATATATGACTGAAAAGCACAGTGACTATTGATGAATGCAAATTGTTTGCTAAAAACTTAACAGGCGGCACTGATTGATGCCCTAGTTTAAGAGTTCAAGTATTGTTTCGTAATGAGTAATCATTTCATTCTATAATCGTCAAAATACGATGACAACATTAAAGTGTATCCTAAACATTATTGGGCATTAGATATTTCACTATCAATATATTTTATATTGAAATTGCTTAACTTCGTCAATTGTCACCGATTTAAGCATGCATTATGCAGCCAATCTGTGTCTCTACATAAAAATCGCGGGATGTTAGGCGGAAGAAATTTATCGAGTTGTGTATTGGCTCATACGTTGTTTCATTCTAACCCAAACTAATACAAAGGCTTTTCAAGGGAAAGGATCAAACTGCTCGCCCCATTGATAATCGTACGTTAGTTGCCAAAAATATTGGATAACCCGTAGGTTATCCAGTATTTAAGTTTAAAAAGTTGAAAAGTTTAGGAAAAAAATGAAAATTTCGTCAATATGTATTACCTGATGTACAAAACTCTCAAATGGGTTGAAATGTTTCAGCTCATTAACGTTAAAACTTCTTCTTTTTAAATCATTACGAAATGATTCATCGATTTTTATAGAAGAAACATTTTTGAAAATCGAATTTTTACTAAAATGTAAATAGCCGTATATTATTTTTCCCTGTTTTACTAAAAGGAATATGAATCTCTTGCGTGTTGTTTATGAAGAAAAATAAAAAAAATCATGTATTTTTCTGATTCACGACATCTGTCAAGGATTTCAAAAATTTCCTACATGCAGATTTTATCTTGAAAAGTCGATTTCATTGAATATTATTGCAATGAAGTATTAGCGACAACGGCTTATAGTATCACTATCAAATCGAGTAAAATACACTTCAAGAAAATATCCACAGCAAGTGAACGTAATATATCTTCATGTTTAAAAAGGAACGATCTACGCAAAACAACTTATAACAAAAAGATCTAAATTAAAATATATTATCTTGCATGCACACACCTTAAACGTAAGTGTGGCTTCTTCAGCTTTGTTGTAGGTCTTTGGTGGCTGTTCACACCACACCGTTGTGATTTATAAGCCTTTTAACGTATTTTATTAAAATGCATATTCGTTGCTTGAATGTCACACGACAAACTTTATGATTTTCATATGAGCATATATAAGAGGCGCTGAAGATAAACAAGATCTTGGACTATTGTACATCATAAATTGTCTCACAGGGCATAATTGCGTTTCGTTTATTCCTTTAGTTCTTCACCCATCGAACAGTTCGTGCTTCACATTCGGAACAAGTCTTGCAGATTTAATTGTGACTGTTTCACACTAGCTCTTCGATTAGTCGCAATATTTAACACTCAGGATGCCACTGATTCCACAAGAAGATGCACAGGTAAGCAACGAGAAGAATATGCTGGAGCAAAGCATGCTCATCACTTTTATCGGTTTTTCTAGTTTATGGGTTTTCAAATAGTTGTAAATCAAATCTATGTATTATAAACCTAATTGTATTCGTTGTCCTGAAAGCTCAATTCAGCTGAACTGTGTGTATATCACTATTCACACAATCGAAGCTGTCCCGACAGCAAGCTAAGGTGTTAAGAAATTCTTTCAGTGTGTTATTCCTCCCTTGCAGAAGTAAATACGAGTCGGAATCACTTTATACGAAAACACAAACTGATTAAAAGAGTGTTGAACATGAAAAATTAAAGACCAACAAGACACGCTATTCTGTATTTCCTTACACGAATTGCACCGATCATACTTCCAACGGTTTCCTTGCAAAAGCTGAAGATGCATGCAAATGCGGGGGTTAATAGTTAATAATTTATGCATTTCAAAACTCTCAAATTCAAAATAATTTCTGGGCGTGAAATATTTAAGCGGCAATTACTTACCGCCTAAGCAGCTTAATCCTTTAAACCCCCATAACGTCTAATCAAATTTTGTATGATACGTAAAAAGAATTTTTTAATAAAATTAGCATAAAGCCGTGAAATTGTAAAATTAATAAAATGTCTGGAAGTAGCTGAAAAGGGATACCATCGTATTTTCTGCAGATGCGTCTACCCGGGTGATTGTTCGTTTAGCTTAAATCTCCACTCTACCCTCCATTTTATGATCCCAATAAGTAAGGGTGAAACTGTTTGTAATGTGAGCATTTAATGGAATTGTGCATGCATGAGGCCGAAGGGTACGTGTTAAGTAATATGAGAAGCTTAAGTTATATTGGCTAATAGCCATGTAATGCAAATATTAAGATGTCAACTGGATTGTTATCCATAATGTGTGGATAATTGACTGTATTGTAATATCAAGCTTCCATTTTTAGATTACTCTGTACAATTGTGAAATTACGACTATGAATTGTTTGTGCTCTAGTGAAGGACGATTGGAGCTGTCCTACGGAGATGACAAATAGCTTTTCAAATTTGCACGGGATTCGTGAATGGAAATGAAAAACATGCTAAAGTTATGATGACTCCCATAGTAATAGGCTTATTTTGATCAATAATGAAGGTAGAAAAAATATTAAATTAACTAGAATTTCAAAAAAGCAACACACAAGATACTATTGAACATATTTCATTAAAAGGATAACATCTGCAATTATTTTATCCATTAAATAAAAGGCATCTGACAAGAAAGAGAACAAATCCACAATATATCATTCATTATGAACAAACCAGTAGAACAGAAGAGGAACCATCCCCAATTCCAATGGTGGCGTTGTAATTCTCTCGGCTTGTGGCAGAAATCACTATGTTTGCAAAGTAGCAGCATAAATCAATGGGAATCGGACATAAATTAAGTTCCTGCGCCTTTTTCTGTCACCCTGATTGTTTTTCGATTTTGCGTTTTTCTTGTAATTCATGGCAGGCAGATTACTGCCATTTCCTTTCTACTGTTAAGCTTATTAGGAATCA
This sequence comes from Stratiomys singularior, assembly GCA_954870665.1. Classification (NCBI taxonomy): domain Eukaryota; kingdom Metazoa; phylum Arthropoda; class Insecta; order Diptera; family Stratiomyidae; genus Stratiomys; species Stratiomys singularior. Next base: position 9,386,173 of record OX940879.1, on the reverse strand, counting down.
CACAGCATGACAATATCCTGGAATTTTAAAAGGTCCCTTCAGCTTTGACTTTTGGCAAGTGAAGAATTGACTTTATACGCGTATAATTGTGATGAAAACCAGTGTAGACCTTAAATTGAACCAAATTAAACGTTTGTTCTTGAATATTTACATACTGTTCGCATCTTCGTTGGCAGAGAGTCAAAAAGCAATGTTTGAATTCTTCTTTTCAATCTCTCCAAGAAAAGGCTTTTATGGGGAGAAGAAATTAGACATTTCTCTTCGGACAAATGTAAACAGAGTCGAGCACAAATCAATGTCTGTGGCATTAGACAAGAGCATTTTAATCATTTAAAGAAATTTTAATCGTAGACGTAAATGTGTGTAGAAAGATTGTAGCTTAATTCAAACATATACTATATTCCATTGTCTAAATCACTGCTTTGCGTTTGAATGTGTTAGAATCATCTATTTAACATTTATTTTGTACAACCTTTTGCATTATAGTATCATTGTAAAATTTTTCTTACAGACAATGTCTCTGTTATCATATAGGCAAATAAAAATAAAGCAGTTTTCTACACTGTAATATTAGGGCAAACAAGAGTGAGAAATCTATTAGATAGCTACATATAATTCCGTCATTTCTTATACTTTCTATGTATTTCTTAAGAATTTTGAATAGACTTTTTCAAAAAACCAAATACACTATCGAGAACAACAAGAAAAACTACACAACACAATGAAATAAACTTGAATAGACTTTTCCTTCCTATCCGCGGTGTATCTTTCAGGATAGCATATTTTTTCCTGTATTTAGTATTTTTGGAATAACCACAGGGAACTCAAATCAAAACTCGACCTTTCAAAACTTTGAATCAAGCTTCGAAGTTTTTTTTTTAAATTTGTCTAACTTAAATTTGTAAAATTTAAATGAACTCCATAATCAGGAAAAATTTCCTAATTTCTGCGGAGGGTATCGGCCCAGAAGATAGGTGTGGGTGCTACGCACTTCTTCTCTCAATACCAGACATTTCTGCCTTGTTTAATTCCAGCAATACAATAATTACCTCCTCTCGAATGATTAATTTCTCAACGACCCTCGATTATTCTGCTCTTTGTATTTCGTACAATTGTTCGCTATCAAGTTGCTGCCGCAATTTCTCTTTGCTCAGTTTGTATCAATGTTGAATGAACTTTTGTGTAAAATATATTAAAATTGGACCTACATTGATGATCATTTTAAACATTACTTCGTCTTTCCCTTTTGCATTTTTGGCTGCCGTCCCTTAACAAGGAATGTATTATTTCCTTCAGCAGCAAGAGATATCGACGACTGGACCCTTTTGTTCGAATGGCTATGGGCAAGAACATGATGATGATGATGATTTAGAAATTAAAATTTACATGCAACGGAATGGGTGTTATGAAGGCTTCATTCGTTCGTAGAAGATTTCGCAAGAACTTTCGCATGTTGAACATGTTTCATAGCAAGTGCTGGTCCCTTCGAAGATTATTTCATAAAATCGATACTACATTGAAACTCGAACCCTCTGGTTACAAAGTATTTCCATTGTGTTCATATAATGTGTCCATGAATTGTTGCATTTTAAAGATCTCATCGATTTGTGTGGATATTTGAGCAACATGAAATTCCAGCAAGTCCAATTTATGTGTCAAAATATTTTGCCAAAAGTCCATCAAGTGTCAGGATCAATAATTGCAAGAATTTACAGAACTATAATCAAAGTACAGCCTTTCGGTACGCTAAGCATCAAATTCATAGGATAATAATATAGTAGTGGATGGCACTTGAACCGTCCTTTCTCAAACGGATGATAGAATTTTGACTGCCTAAGTGCAGGTGAATGAATTCTTTCTGAACGTAGTGGATAATAACTTGATTATGAAAATTTCCGTTGATTTTCATTTCAATCAATTTTGAATGCAAAAATGTTGCCGGCTAGGCAATTTTTGTATCAACGATATAAAATTTTCACTTTTCGATACGGAACCTTTACGGGTATAAGTTGTCTACTGATGTTTATATTTTGAACAAAAAAAAAATTACATTTAAAAAGTAGTTTTTGCAATGAATGTCGATTTATGATTAATTTTAGGTCTTGAGTCGATTTTCTCAAAAGCAAGTAAGATGATTACGTGTGACAGGATGAAATGACACTTGCTTAATTTTTGTTTTAATAAATTACCTTTTTTCCAAATGAACACTCATTGTTTCTCTTATAGCTTTTTTTCAAATAAAGAGCGTTATTTTCTTGAAAAAGTAATCTTTTGTCAATGACAAAGCGAACTTACTAATGTAGTTTTCTTCAATTTTTTATAACAAGCTAATCATTATCGATTTTAAGGAATTCTTCCAGGTCAGTTTTCGAAAATCGCAAGAAACATTTTTGTGAATCAAATTCAGAAGTTTTTGGTCGATCAATTTTTCCATTTTCACTTACAACATTGCAAGCGATTTATACCCTTGCTAAGCTAAGTCAGCTAAGACTCACGGGCCCGGAAATTCTGATCAAATTTGTCGAATATCTCGAAAGTGAATTAATATTGAGAAAGGTGGAAAGAGCTCAAGCTGGGTGAACAGCTTGGACTGAACAATGGGATTCATGGGCGCTTCCGCGCCCAGACGTCCACCTAGCTGGTAGTGCCAATCGATGCGTCCCGGCCTGTGAGTTGGCACCTGACGAGAAGCGGCAGGGGCGCGTGTTCGAAACCAGCTTGAGCTCTTTCCACCTTTCTCAATATTCGTGGGAATGTTTAAAATGATAAACGAACGTTATCAATCCACTATGTTGGAAAAGGCATGCAATTCGCTATTCTGGTTTGAAAGTTAAGTTCTTGTTAGTCGATCGGGTCCGTGGGGTCTTGCTTTCTTATTGTTTCTTATCGTTTCGGTTGCATGCAGATATCGACCTGCAGATTGTATCCTCGCCAACAACGCTTCCAACGCGATGAAGAATCGCGGCCTTAACATCAATAAAAAAGCGGACCCAATCAGCCAAAAAAACAAACGAACTGACAGATTAAGGTTTGAGTGCTTCTTATTTTGGGTCCTCCACGGTTATGGATAAGATGCCAATTCAAGTATATGTCAAAGATAGTAGTAATGTAAGTGACGTCCTTGGCATCAGAATACGTCATTCTAATGTTTTCTCCAACATTTGTAGAAGGCGTGGAAATAAGTTTAGGTCACAAGACGAATGATTGAAGAGTGATCCAGGGCAGCAAACCATTGTGAAATCCTAATACACGATAAGTCAAGCATAGAACAAAAAGAACGATTGTTAGGATAGCTTTTGGGACTCAAATCAAATCATGCTCATCGCGCTTCTCCAACAACAAAGAGTCCAATAATCACCCAGCGGTGACGGGAAATAGGTCGGCAATACAGAATAAATCCCCAGTAAAGGAGTCAGGAAAGATTCAATGAATAGATCATCAATTTCGTCAAAATGGATCAAATTACATAATCTAAAGTGAAAGATGCAACTGGAATGTAGTTTCGAGACGATACACAATTCAGGAAAAATTACAAGCTGAAAAGTCATACCACTGTCTTTCCAATTGAGTATGCCATTGAAACGAATATGATTAACATGATTTCATGATCAATATGATTTAAAATAAGTATACATTTTCATAACTTTATTGCATCGAAAGCTCCCTTCAAGAAGAAGAGACTTTCATTGTGTTTAAAATCATGCCGAACTGTTTGTTGAAAATATAGATTATCCAGTGATCGGATTTTTCGCAGAATGATTCGATTGGTTTGGTAAGCATGTTTTTGATATCGTATATATTTTGAAAAAATGTACAAACTGCACAAATAAATTCAATTAACAGAATTGAATGACAGGAAACTAAGAATTTTTTTGACTAGATGTGTTCACTTCTTCTATAACAATGCGTTACCAGGTAATTTTATTTGTTAAACAGAAGTGAGAAATGATAAATCGATTATCTACACTCGGAAAACTTGCAAATGGCAGTTGGTTTTATTCTGTGAAAGTTCAGTCTAAAGGAAAAGTCTAAGGGAAAAGTCTTAACGATAGTTGACAAAGACACTCGATATTTTGGAATCGTAAATTCATCTGCTCTTTCCAATCACATCTTTATGTAGTTTTCATTACTGAATTTCGCCTGTCACCGCAATGGTAGCAGTCGAGTTTTTTTTTCTGTACATCCGCCGTTTAAGGCCTTTTATCTGAAGAATTTTCGTTATAACCAGAACAGCAAGCTCACCCGAATATTCAAACTTTTGGTTTTACTTGTTCATGGCACTCACATTTGAAGTCTTCATATGTACATCTACTAACACGTACATCTCTCTGCAGTAAAATTCTACAATAGGTATTTTTGCATCATTCTCGGGACAATTGCATATGGCATGCATAGCTTGTATGCACATGGTTCGTACCGAATTCACATATTCAACCAAATAGGGAGCATCTCAATATGCAGATACCCGGTTGTTTCTATCATGATTGAATGACTACTGTGTTCCCGTTGCCGGTAGAAGGGTTAAAGGAAAAGTATGAAAATAAATAAAAAGAGAAGTTGCTAGGAGGAAAAATGGCAGAAATCAGAGTGAAATTGCCAAAAAAAGGAAAAATAAATTGGAAACAAAAAATATTTCAATCCAACGTTCATGTCAGGATATAATAAAATCAAAGCAAATACGAGAAAAATGCACATTTCATGTATTGGCATTTTTAACTTTATCCTGGATTTTATTCGTTTTAACTGCTGGCTGTGCTGCTGGTGCGATTCAGAGAGTTTCAGATTTCATTTCTTGTCTGTCGGTTTTTTCAGTGGATATGCATCAAAATTGAAAATGCTGACAAATGAAAGTCATTGAGTAGTAACAACTGGAAAACTTGTCATGTGAATGAATGTTTGTGTTTTCGGCTTGATAAGGTTTCAATGACGATTCATTAGTCACTGAATTGTTCAAGGAGATAATAACATTATATGAAAATAGATACAGATATAAAAATGAAAAAATTTCAAATTGTCGTCGCTTTCGTCGTTTTAAGTCATACTTACAGGGCTGTTTGGATTTGAAATGAAAAGTGCTTGTAATTATTGAAAAACAAAATTAAACATTATTAAAATTCGCAGCTCCGTTTCCTTCATCAACGAATTCGTGCGCTTGTCTGAAATACAAAAATTTATCGATTTCCGACCTTTCATTCGTGCTCTCGTCACAAGGATTTCTTCAATTACACTCCTATTAAGATTCAGGTGGTAACATTGTTCAAGGTGAACAAGTAAACACCGGAAGTGATTAATTTCCACATGAATTAGCATACTTGAAAGCAATTAAATTTCTGAAATTACTTATTACACGCAAGACATGATTTGGAATCATCTAACAAGACTAGCGCAGCCCCTGTCTTTTTTCCTATTGTTGCAAAAGTCGACAAAGTGGTAAGGTTGATATGTAGGTGGTGAAGTTGTACCGGTAGGGAGTCCTTTAGAAAAATTGATAACAGAATTATAGCGGACAGGATAGGTTTTGAGCAGTGAGTGCACTGATTTGTATACGTCAATATTACATGAAGGGTGAATGAATTCAGAAGAGAATATGTTTACGCGTGTTTGCATTTAGGCGAAACTAATTACCCTCAAAGGAAGAATGAAATCAAATTTGGCAAGAACAGGATATACACTAGGATAGGGGGTACTAACTTTTAATTTTACCAAATATTAATCTATTTCACTCAAAATAAATTAAAAATTATCTAAGTAAATTGTATGATGAAAATTCATTTTGTGTGGATAATCTAATTCATCATCCTTGTTTGAGATATAATTCTCTTTAATTTGGATGAACAGTGATATATTAATCTTTGCGGTATGATAAATTTGATAATATCTATAATTTTAGAAATTTTCATATACGTTTCAGTTATTTTGTGTGAATTTCCGAAGAAATGCACTAGAAACTATATATACTAGTGAAAAAAACAAGACGAACTGAATCTAATCTTTATCTTTACAAATATCCAACGAAATATTCGTAGCTACATTGAAAACTTTCAGCCATCTTGTAACTATGTCAGTCTGTTAATATGTTGATGATAAATGTATGTCCACATGATCTCAACATATCTTGCGCTATAACATTTTGATTTATGGCTGTCGTAAAGATCGTCTCGCGACGCTTTTAAAATTAACAACTAAAAAGATTCATAATTTGTAGCGCTCTCCCATTAGCTGTAACAAGTTAAACACTTAGACATTATGGCTGAAAAATCTTCTCTGTTCTGCTCTGATTGATCATGTGGAATAAAATAGCTTTTGGAAAATCGTTTTTAAACATAATAAAACAATTTCATGTCAATACAAATACATGCACATGAAACTACATGTTCACATAGTTGGATATAAAGTCACACTATCCTATAAACATAATTTGTTGAGTCATTGTCTAAATGCAAGGTAGCATCAGCCAAGTAGCATCCGCGGCCTTTCCTGTCGCCGATTATTTTGTTTATGGTTTGTTTGTTTTACTACACCGATTAACCACCGACAGGTCGGTCCACGGAGGCTGTCATCGCCCCCGGGATAAAAATGATGAGATATCTGTTACTGAATTTAAATTGATCCTTTGTATTTTTGCCGCGATCCCAATAATTTTCAGTGGATCGATGAAAATGTGACTGAGTTCGTGATCGCTAGCAATGAATACGAGCCCGCTGTCTATTGTATATTTGCGGAGCTCTGATCGTTGTCACACATGAATGTCACACATATAACAAACGTTACGTTTGAAAGGTGACTTTTTGGAGTTCATATAAATTATTACTAGGTCGGTGGGATGTGTAAGGAGTAATAACACAGTAAATTCAAAAAGAAGTTTTCAGCGAGTTCAAAGCATCACGAAATATGATCAGGCGTTATGAATTATTTCAAAATATACTAAAATATTATTTTTGCTTGGAGTACGATCATCATTTTCAATATCCTTTCAAATTAGCAACGGAATATTTAAGAGTTTATTCGAATTGGGTTCTCATGGCAGCTATTTTGCAAACGTGGATTCTAAATTATTCCACCAAATGTGCTCCAAATTCAATTGGGTATTTTTTCACTATGGACCAACCTTCAGCATGGAAATGCCTTTGTTCGAATCCAGAGATCGTTGAGCAAGCAAGCAGAATTTGCATATGACCGTGAAAGCATATGGCAAAGGGACGCATATATGATGTATTCGATGACATTTTTCTCGGAAAATATTTGGATTATTTATAAGATGTTATACATTGATTGAAAAGTGCATTCTAACAAAGGTACATGATTTTGCCTTTATGAATTTCAATGCTTTGGTGCTACGTACGTTTGTTACGTTTATTTTGTAAAAGTATGTTCGAGTTTTTTTCAAATAAAATAGAATAATACTTGTGAGCGTTTGGCGAATTGGGCAAACTTGATTATTTGCTTTTAAAACAATTATTACGATTCTTACTGCATTTTGATAAATTGTGATAAGAAGAAGATAAATTTAGTATAGATCAAAGTAATGCGTTTGATTACATGCTTATTCATTGGAGATGCTTCCGCATTGAGTTTATCTTTTAAATTCTAACTTGAAAATGAGAGTACACAAGGAATGTATAACTAACAGTTTTTAAATTGATTTAGCATTACTGCGTTTCAGTTTTGGACGATATGCAGAAGTTTTCATCATTTTTGCACTAAGGGAGCTTAGCTTAGTATTCATTGCTTCCACTTCGAACGTTTTTGACTAATTTTACGGAAATGTGATTTTTCAGTTGATTTTAGGACATTAAATATATTCATTTCATATTCATTTTGCACACTAATACAAATTAGTCAAAAAACAGTTTTGGCTTGACCACCTTTTGTGTAGAGATAATTTTTGATGGATGAATTGGATATTGTGTTCATTTGAATATTTTGTTTTGTAATTTCAGGGGTCATTCTTATTGGGCGAATATATTGCAAGCTCAGTTGCTTCAATCTGTTGGGTACACCTGCAACAAGAATGCATTTTTTGCGTTAGATTCAGTCTGCAGAGTTCGGAAAATAAAAGTACACAATAAAGTAAGTATACAATAAAAACATTAACCAATGAAAAAATGCATTTTGTAATTATTTAATAACTGCCAGCACGATATTTTCTACGGATATATCAATCAGATAAACGTACCAACAAGCAAATATATGGGCTCTGATTCTCTGAAATATTCATGATTTTCAAGCCGATACATCATCAATCTCCTAGTGCAACTTATTTCGGTTGGACAAAAGTGTCTTCCTTTTTCTCTTATTCGTTTGAGCTTCAATAAAATTTGTGTACAAAAAGTTACATTGAATGAGATGATGTGTCCTTATAGTGTTCCTGTCATCATTGCTCCAAGCCTCGTTATCATGAAATGCGGCTGGGAAACCAGGAAGAAGATGCAACATTCTGAATAATCTACCGCACCATACACAGAGATGAGCCTGGTGAGACACGAGAGATAGGACAAGTGCACAATTTCACACTCTGTAGACAAAAATAAAAGACCCTTCCGTACGTCCATATTGTAACTTAAATTGAATTTATGGTAAATACTGGGATCTGCGTTGTATGGGGAAAACATAAAAGGGCCGGAAAGGATGAAAAGGATGCTTCATATGCATCACACATGCAGTTTAAATATTTGTATCATTTGTAAGCTCTTTATGCATAGTATGTTGACTTCATTGGGGGTCGCTCTTTCGATTGAAATCGCGAAATCGGCGCATTCGTTGCGTATTGGAAGTGGACAAGCAACCTTCAAATGAATGGAAGTAAGTCACATCCTTGATGAAACGATGCATTTATTCTAGTAGGAGTTCTTGTAACCAGTTTGTATAAAACATTTGTGATGTTTTGTTATATATACTGAGGTACTCGGGGATATGTGTGAATTGTAGTAGTCAAGTCAATTTCTCGATTAAATGCGAAGCCAACAGCATGAAAAAGAGATTCCGTTCTTCCCCTTTCTCAAAGTTCATCAAATGGTTCAATTATTAAACACGAAAATCTCATACGCTAGTCATCAATGCAGAGCGCAATAGGGATGATCCTTTGAAATCGCATCCATAGATACATGCATCTGCCAATGAATGGGTTTTATACAAGTGACAATTTATGACAATCAAATGGGGTGCCTAAAAGGACAAGAGATAGTGATCACTGGTTGGCATTAGACATAGAAAGGATACGGTGTTTATTATTTGAAAGATGACATATGTATAAACATTGGATGGAACATCAGAAAAGTGTGGTGTTAAACTTATATGGTAAGAATGTTTACCTTCTATTAGAAATGGATATGTTTGGTTCGTTCCAGAGATAAATATTTCAACAGGATTAATGTATAGCGTTTCTTTCATAAGGATTTCGGGTTCACTTATCGCTATTCGAATTTAGCCCTTGTTAATTTTTAGCTAAACATTAACAGTCGCGATAAATTTAATTTTTCAGCACAAATTAATGCTGTAAATTAAATTAGCGGTGTGTGTTTTATTTTTACCAGCGAATCAAGAGACTGTTGTTGTTGTAATTTTTTTTTTAAATTTTACGAATGAAATTTTATGAAAGAAATCAAACCCGTGACTTCGTATATAGTATAATTTGTGAAAAGTCTACAGGAGCATGATAAGTTCATTGCCACTGGCGAAATATATTTATTTTTGCTTGCGTCCGCCGTGCTTTACTTTTTTAATTCTCGAGGACTTGTTACGACTGTATGCAACCATCTCCACAATTCTGGGATCATAGCATAGGAACAAAATATCGAACTGAAGCGCCCGGAAATGTTTTTGCTACATGTGCTTCCGCTTTGCTGGGGTCCATATGACGGTTTGAATCTTTTTATTAGTGCAAATTTTATGTTCAACACAGTGCAAAAGAATGGATTGGAATGTATACGGGCAAATTAGGGTCGTTGTACCTTGGTCTTTCCAGGTTCGCGAAATGTTCATATCTGGGTTTATAACGTTTTCATTTTTTGCTAAGAATTGGTTTAAGGGCTGAAAATATTGTTTTGGAATTGCGTTTTTACTATTGGTTGATTATTTTTACGTGTATTTTTTCTGTTTAAGGATTCTAGACTTTCTGGTCCGTCGAGAGTCCTTTCTTTACTTTGTATAGTAGCAACATTGAATTTGAGATGGCATTCGATTTGTGTATATGATTGTGTAGATGTGTTGCATAGTTGTCGAAAGCAGATTTTCTTTGTATACATTTGTCAAATTGAGTGCAGTTTACGATGACCTTCCTAGCTAAGGTGATCAAGTAATGCCGGTTATTATCATTACAAACGACTCAGTGTATTTTATTTTCCAACAGACTTAAATGCTTGGAACTAGACTACAAGAATGAAACCACTGAAAGTCTTACCATTAAAAATTTCGAATTTCGCTTAAGATTAAACCCTCAATAGTGTTATTTTCAAAAAAGGCTTGTACCAGATACTCGCGACAGTCACTCGATAATAAAATCATAGAACAAAGTAAATATTACAGTAACATAGAAAGTGAATGAAAAAGCATGTCATTCTCAGTCTGCCAGTCTGCGATAACCCCGAAGTAAAGTATAAAGTCTTTTCCAAATATAGACTTTGGTAGTGTTCAATACAGCACATATGAGCCCTCAAATTTATATAATTAATAAGAACTGCAAAAGGTGATGGTGGTATGGTTGAGCACAATATCGAGGAGTACTATGATTGCAAGAAAGGCCTTAGTTAAATTTTGACTTGAAAATATGAAAGACTTCCGAAATGAAAGGTATGTCAAAAAAGAGTCCAACGAGCCCAAAAGACAGGGTAGAAGTGTGATACGGCCTCGTGATATTCACAACACACAGCATAATACAGATGTTATAATACGAAAAGCAGAATGCTACAGCGCAAAGGGCATATAGGACAAGCAAAAGCTAAGGGGCCTAGTCATACTTGACCAACCGAATATATATGGAGAAATCTGGATGGCGCATAAAATGAGCTAATATTCGCAACATCTATGCTCTTAGTATTGTAGCAGCCATGTCTCATTTTATCCAGACGAAGCGTTCCAAAGATTAAAAGCATGTTATTAGTGTTTATCTTTCTTTATCTCTCATCTTTTGAAAAAGATAAAAGCTGAAGTTCGGCATTGTCACTTATCATTCTCATTCGCTGCAGTGTATATACGATGATTTTTTGGCTCTCATATCACACTGGGAATTTGTTTTCAATATTCGATTGGAATATTGTCTTTGTTGGAAGACAGGATCAAATAAAATTTTTCAAAACATGTAAAAAAATTATTTATGAAATCGGCTTAGCTAGACTCTAGCTAGACATATCTAATTTTAAGTAGGAAAGCTGATCTAAATGTAAGGAAGAGAATGTGTTCAGGTCCAACAGTATTATTCAGTTGCTTAGAGGCATGGATAATGTATTTTATCAAACTTAAATACTTATAGGGCTTTCATTTTTTTCATGATCGTCCGCAAACCTCCAGACAGTTGTTGGTCGCATCATTGATTTGAACAGTTCGTGCTTTGAATTTGCGTATTTGTCAATAAACCTCTGAAACATACCCCAATATTTTATTTCAAAAAAGTTCAGGCCACAAGTCTCCATAAATTGTTGAAAAGTCACATTCAAATTATTCCAGGTGATGGCAAAAAAGCAACAACAAGCGAATACACAACTGAACAAGAGACCAGCATAAAGTAGAAAATCATGTGAATTATTCAGTCACGAAATATAAAAACGAAAAATTATTCGAATCGCTCGATTTGATGAATTTTTACGTGCAGTATTAACTCCGGGTTCACCTTTCCTTTCCTATATCACAAATTTCGATCCTCAACGAAACCATATAACGTTTATTTAATTCGTTTGGCTAAAATAATTTTTCACACACATTCATTACCGCCAAATCAACTATTGCACTAATAAATGCGTGTGATTGTTAGTTGATTCGGTCGCCAATGAGGGAATAAGAAAAATGTGAACAAAAATAAAATGTGAAAAGTTTGAAATTTAAACCAAATTCATGGTGGCACATTTTATTGAAATTCAAATTCAGTTCATGCTGTTATGTGAACTCAGTTTTTGGTGGCAATCTATAAAATGAAACGGTGTATGCTACTCTACAATGTGCTTGTACCAAAGCGAGGTTCAGGAGGGAAAAACGACGAAAAACAAAAAAATTACATACACGCCTGAACGTTTTTTCGTAAAAAATTGAAAATTCAGACCAATAAAGGCATTTTATTGATGGAGCGGTACAAAGCAATTGCGAATCATACATTATTTATAAAATAGAAAGAATAATTGGAAAGCAAGAGATTGGTTTTGTGTGGAAAAGTGAAACTAGATGACCCCAAATTCATGCGTTGCCTGTACAGACGAGTGACAAAGTTTGAAATTTAAAAGTATTTATAATATTTGCATGGCGTTGTAAATTGCCTCGAAGACTTCCAAAAATTTGTCTTGAATATTTTTTGAACAGAATGTTTGCTCGGTGCAAGAAGGTCTCCAATGCTCTTCCAATTTGAAATTTTTCGAAAAGGATTTGGATGCAAATATGCATAACCAATCAAACAACCTAGTTAGTGTTTGAAAGTCCATTGACATATGTTGAGAAATTTGCAAGAAGTATCTTTCGATCTTCGAAAGCATCGCGCCATCTTGCTTGGACTCCTTCGAAAGCAACAACAATCATCGTTCCTTCAAACCACACCTAAAATCACCAAGCACTAAGTCAGCAATGTAGACGAGAAAAGGACAATAACTTTTGCCTGAAGCCTATATAAATCTACATGTCTCCTCATTTATTTATGGAAGAGATAGAATAGATGGCATAATCGGGTTCAATATTTTGGGGGATATTTTCGTTGGAGGATTGTGACACTTTTATTCATTGAATGAAGGAGCAAAGGGGGTAAAACAGACACAAGCGCAGAAGCTTTTCTATCGAAATGGCGTCGACTAATTAGACAGTGTCTTGGGCTGCATTTTTAATTATGAAACCAACAATATCTGGGCTGGTTCGTGGACAGCAGATGTAGGGGTGACAACAGGCTAAAGTGGGTGGCTTGGCAATATTCCAGACTTTTTCTCCTTGTTATTTATGTTCAATGTTCTAGATGTAACGCTTTGAGTATGATATAAATTTCTTCTCGTTTCCTTTTTGGACTTTCTCTGGGCAAATGTCGGCGACGGTATACGATGCTCAGCTGCTGTGCAGCAGTGCTTTAAGATATTTTCGTTTGCTTCTCAGGGATACGCCAAAATGTCCCAGAAGCAATTAGTTTCCGGTCTGTTGAGCTGGACGTCATTATGATTGACGCTGTAACATGAAAACATGATTACTTAATTAGTTCGATTACAGTAACATTCAAGTGTAACTGTTGGCCTGGTGCAGGGAAAGTATTGGCTTTTCCGTTGGGGTAAGGATGGGTTGTAAGGGAATTAAATGGATGGCTTGTTTGTTGATACCGAAAAGCGTGAAATCTCAGGCACCGATAGTAAAATCGTTTCGATGATGCCTTCAGTGTTACGTAGTCGATGAAAGCCGTTCTTGGTGGGACGCATGGAGAGTCTTGGTTTGGAATACATTTTTTTTTCGGTGAGATCCATATTATTTGTAAATTAAAGTTTCCGGGAATAATGAAAATAGAGTTTAAGAAATTATACCCGTGTTGATTAAATTTGATTTGAGCTGTTTTTGCTCAAGTATGATAGTTTGTAAGCTAATATCACTAAACAGAGGATCAAAAGTGTCTGTAAGTTGTTGAAAGTGATTAGGCGAATTCGCAAAATAATCTGCTTGACACATTCGATGTCAATTTATATAGAGGAGTACCAAGAAGGTACTGAGATGATCGATGCTAACAATGATAGTAGCTACTAAAGATTGAAATTGGCCTCGAATTAGTTTAACATAAGTGTATACAATTTATAATGAAATTATATTAGCATCGTCGAATTAGCGACAGCAAATTGACTAATTCTTGCATTCTCTTCAAGTACGTTTAAAAAAGAAATTTACGAAGCTTATTTCTTAGATTATTGTTTTTTTAGATGCAATGAACTGTTATTGACTAAGCAACAAGATTTCTATTCTACTGTATACGGTTTTTAAATCACAGTTGGGAAACTACACATCCTTTTGGATAACAAGATACCTCTGCAAGCACTTACCACTTACTATGTAAGTTCACAGCTGGTTCACAGCTAGTTTACAGCTAAATTCAAAAAATAGGCAGGTTCATGTTTTCGTTCGAGCCGTAAGGGGAGACTAGCTAGCTTGATAAGCTAGAGATCAGCTAGCTAGTCTAGGAAAGTTTAAAATGACAGATAAGATAGTAGGATGTAGAATCAACATGGTTCGCCTCAGACCAACAGAACGAGGACTAAACAACACCAAACGAAGAACAGATATTGCGTACACATCGTATATTATTTTTTTGGCCAACATGCCAAAGATTTGAAATTTTAACGGACGTACCTCCTAAGCTGACAAGGAGTCGGTCCAGGTCTGACTCATAAGGGTCTAAGGCGGTAGGGGAACGTTCACAAAACGATACTGGAACATCAGGTTTCCACGGATTTAGATGCTCTTTTGGCTTCCCTAGAATGGTCGGACGTGTCATCTTTTAGACTTGACCCATATGCAAAGGATATATGAATAAGTGTACGTTGGTGTTATATCCGACAGTGTACGACGAAGAGTAATAATATTAACCTGGTCAGTAGATCACTAGATAAGAAAAATTGTTCCAAGTAAATGAAGAATTGAATAATTCGGTTAATAGAAAGCGAACTGAACTAAAGTCTTACTTAGAGTGTCCCAACATATTAGAGAAGTTCATGCTTATTTTGCGAGAAACATGCGAAAAATTTCACGTTTAAATTTTTATTGAGTGAACAAACTCTAGTACAGGACTAGCAGCTCACTTAGCTGTGAAAAGTACCTTCGGAATAATAAGCAGTGTCAAGCGCAATTCTGTCCTGTTCAAAGCATGATTACTTGCGCACACTCAAGGCGTTTTCTTGATAAGTAAATCATGCATTCAATTACTAAACTTGCTCATATTTAACCAGAAATGAGCTTCATCACTAAACACAATTTTTCGGAAAAAATGCTCATCTTCGGCCAGTTTAAAATTAGCCCTATCAGCGAAAATGCGACATAAATGGTGGTTATTTGGCTTTAATTATGGGATGAGCTGTATTTTATAGGCACGTAAGCCAAGATCCCTATTTAAAATTTTCTAGAAAGTCGAAGGAAAAAGGCCAACAAGTTGAGAACGACGACGAATTGACATTTCGGGGTCTTCTTCACAACTTTCTTCGGTATGCATGTTTCTTTGTCTTGTTGATGGTTTTGAATCGGACTAAAATAAATGCAACAGCAACAACTACATGAATCGCTTGCTCACTAGGCCGGTTATGTTCACTGTGAAATGGATGAAGTGCGCTATGAATTTCGCACACAAATTTATTTCTTTTATATAAATTTCCACAATTTGGAAGCGTGATCTCGCGTTTAACGATTTATGATGAATAGCCAATCTTCACTGAATAGAAATGCCAACACAGTTTGACAATTGTCAAACCATAGACAAAAACCATTGCAGCTAAAAAAAACACCCTTTATAAATGAAAATATAATAATGAACAAATTTAAAGTATTTCTTTTTGCAAAAAGCAAAAGAAACAAATTCTGAATGCGTTTACTCCATCTGTATTGCGTGTTGCTGTGCGCACGGGTTAAGTGAACGCATACAGTTTGAGTATGCGCAGTTCTTAGTGAAGTACACAAATAATTACAAAAAATGTTTATTTTTGTTTGCAACAATTCTCGTTCTTACTGATAATTCATTTTTATTTATAAATACAAATAAAAATTTTGCTTCATTAAAGTACTTGGACTTGGTATTATTTAGCTCAATCTGAAAGTAGATTACAAACATGAGTTATATTAGTCAACTCATTTAAAAGATATCGCAAAGATTAGTCTGATTAATCATATCACATATATAAAAAATAAACCATGTTATGGCAAAACAGAAGATGATACATCTAGATACGATCAATTAGATACGATTTTCTTCATAGTACGTACTTAGTGATCTTATATACTACAAAAATGAAACATACATAACATGCATATACGAGGTTCAGTTAAAAAGTAAGTTTAAGGGTGGCAGCGCTCCACGTGGTGAACAGTTAAAGTAACGAAATTTTAAAAGGTTGGTCTCTCATCTGTCCTAACCAATTTGATGCATCACTGAGCCCGATAAGTCTTTTTTTGTGTTTTTTGCAAGGATTTTAAATGGAGAAGTAGCGTCCAAATGTGAACCACGTATTGTGATACGTTTTTTGACCGCAAAAAAATTATCCACTAGTCAAATTTATCGAGAATTATACGGAGTGTATGTACGTACGCAGTGTATGAGCCTTCTAATGATTACGCGTTGGTGAACATCGTATCTAAACGGAAGAAAAGAACTCCATGACGAAGTTAGCAACAGTATTTTGGGATTATCGAGGTATTCTTTTGATTGATTACCTCAAAAAAGGCAAGACTCTCAACGCAGACTACTACTGTGGCTTTCTGGATCGTTTACGAAAAGCAATCAAAAACAAACGGCCAGGTTTGTTGAGTCGCAAAGTATTTTTGATTCACGATAATGCTCGTCCGCATTCTGCCTGTTTATCCCAAGAAAAATTGGCCTCATTTAAATGGGACATTTTTGAACATCCTCCTTATTCCTCTGACTTGGCCCCAAGTAATTTCCATCTTTTCCCAACGATGAAAACAGCATTTAGTGGCATACAATTTGACACGACAGATGACATCACCCTGCTTTGGTTTGGACAGCGTACTTTAAAAATTTGGACTTAAAAAACTTACTTTAAGAACATTCCGATGTCGGAATTACAAAATTAGTTTGTAGAATCAAAAAAAATGTATTGAAAGAGATGGCGACCTTCTAGAAAAACAAAAAAACAATTCTGAATTTTCCGAAAATGAGCTTATTTTTTTTGTTTTGACCACTCCTTCCCTCAAATCGGATACTTACACTTACTTTCTGACTGACCCTCGTACATTGCTCGTAAATTCTACTCTTGGTCCATTCGTCGGTTGGTGGTTCTTCTTATTTTTCTAGATAAACAGTACAATAGTAGCACCTTTCTTTTACTTGTGAGGTAGGGAACTTCTGTTTTAAAGATTTATACACTTGTTTTGTCTGTTGAAGCTCATATCTATTTTTTAGCAGGAGCAGTTAAAGTTGCAGCTGGGACCTTCCTGTTGCTCGTTGTTTTTCATTTTCTTAGCGCTACTTACCTTCTAGCTGTTTTGGTTATGAGGACTGTCTGTAATTGCTTGTAATTTCATGAAAACTTTGCCACCATGGCATTTTTTTTCATGTAAGGAAAGGGTTAAGGGCGAGATACCTGGCACATTGTTGGCTTTTGATTTAAGTTATAGTAAGCAAGACTACGTTTTTTATGGAAGGAGTGAAAAGACGGGCTTATTGTTATTAGAATCTCCATCTCAGGATCTGCTAATGGGAGATATCCAAAACTAAAGTCAATTTCATTTCTGCCGCATTTTTTTTCAATTCTAGAATATTAGGTACGCTACTCATCGATGGAGCTTTGGCAATAGACTTTTCTCTTAGGGATCAATTATTGAACGATTTGTGTAGGAAGTTTCACTAAATAAATTTTGTTCACATGCATGAAGGGAAGAATTTGTCTCTGTGAGAACAATCTGTGTATGAGCTGTCTTGGTTACTTTCTCCAGCTGATCTTGACTTTCCTTAGAAGGTTCCGCTCCTGTAGGGTGGCCATTCTCAGCATCATTTCTTTCAGGCTGTTACACCTCCATAGATTAGTTTGATGCCTTTCGTACATCTTGTGGCATTTGATCTGTAACTAATGATGGTTCGAAATCTGCTTCGTCGAAGAAGTAATCATCGTAGGAGTAGTAAGTAACCATCCCTTCACTTTAAAACCAGGCTCGGAACTTTTCAGCGTAGCAACTTTTCATAAGCTTCATGATATAAGCGAGCCAGATGATCTTTTGTGATGCAAAATACACCCTCGTCCAGGATGTCGCCATATGAATTTGCGACAATCAATCCAGTATTTAAATTTTAATGGATTTTAAAGGCACCAGTACTGTGACTTTCATGCGGAGAGCGTTAACAGCACAATGTTATTTTCACGAGGTTATGCCTCTTAGCTGAAATGAGGTGGATAGTTGTCAAGAAAAATAATATAGGATCTACCTCTGTGGAATGTAAAAATATTTAAAATGATTCAGCCAGTTTACGAAAAGCGATATATTTACAGAACCACCGTCGGACATCTTTTTTTGGGCCTTCATCTAATAAATAATTACGAGGTTTTTGCGAGCTTCAACAAAAACTGGTGAGATATGAAGACCATAAATATTCATCTAACAGATCGCTGTCAGGGCAATGCCTCTTTCTACGGATGCAACATTAGAGACCCTTTTTTTGGTTTTGTAGTTCATATTTGGGGTTTTCTTTAGTGCAGTGTTCATATCTACATTAAATATGCCTCTGAAATTTGTATTTTTCTTATAGTTGCTTCACGTTTTTGTGGAATCTGTGAAGTAAAACATGAATAAAACCGATACCTCGAGTCAAGTTGTTCGCTGCAGATTTCCTATGACGAGTTCAGGATGACGTTATATTAAAAAAATTAACCCCAGACCCGTCCTGCTTTTTTAAAGGCTGACCAAATCGGTTTTCAATCTTATTAGCAATAGCACGTTCATATACCAAACGCCATAATTCATTTCGGTTTGATCGGAATATAGTTCATCTATTGTCTTCCAATAAACTACAAACTTGTCCTCTTGCTTCAATGTTGAATGTTGGCTTAAATGACAGGTTAAATCTGCAGTTTAAGCCAGTTTAAGTCTTTTGCGCGGATATAATTCATTTATACTAATGGCATTTGCGGCACCTTTATTACTTTTTCCACTAAACAGGATGATCTCTTTCGCCATAGCGATTGGTTGTTTAGTTAGAGATGCTGGGTCGAGTTTTTTTTCCCCCTAATATATGTTCGCGCCATGATGAAACTGAAACGTAAGAAATAATTATTAGGACTACGTTTAGCAGCAAATCAACTACGTCACTTCGGTGTGACCTTCCACATCAGGGTAAGCGTAGGCATTCGCACACTTCGATCGAGGATATCACACAGTGGCGAGTCCAAATAAGTTTTCGCGTCGGCCAATAAAAAACTTGGTCTCTGTACAAGGATTTAGTTCAGCAAGGTGGCATCACTTACATGAGACACTCATTCAATGTTCTTGCTGGAATGTTGGGGGGTTCTAAGTAAACAGGAAAGAGTGCGTGACATTAAAATCATCACAGGGGCAAGAAGTACAGATGCAGATGCAGTAAGTGTACTCCTGAAATATTTGGCTGAAAATATTGAAAATTGGAGATATTTCCCAGAGCAAACAAAAGAATATCAGCCCGAAAATTGTTCTGCCAAAGAGGAAAGATGTATGCCTGGAATCGAAGTAAGAAAAGATCACACGCTTCTAGTGTACTACTACAGCACTTTTATGAATATTGACGTAAGAAGGCTGTCAATAAGTTGCAAATTCAATACCAACGCTTTGTTTACGTGAACGCTTTTCGAAGACTGTGTCAATGCACACCTTGTTCCACAGTTCAAGGGATATATATGGGATGACGTATAATGATGATACGTATAATTATACCTTAAGTCATCACCTCACATAAGTGAAAAAGCTGTAATATCGGTGAGTTCCATGTAAATGTTGTTTTGTTTACCCATGTGCCATGCCCTAATAAAGCCTATAAAAAATGTATAGGCCTTATAACGGCACAAGTACAGGCCTTATTTCGACAATATTTTATGTCAGTTAAAAAGTATCACAGTAAAATAGAAAACCCTTGTTTTCAGTAACATCATGGAAACGGATCACCAGCTTTTACGACACGGAAAAAAGGGCACAACGGACATCGCAACAGATGAAAAACGCTGTTAAAATGGTAAAAAGGGGAATGTTACCTACATATGCTGCTGCAGTCAGTCACAGCATCCCGAGAAGAACCCTACGCAACCATATAGCGAGTGGTTCGACTACACGAAAGCTAGGTCGGTCGGCTATATTGACTACTGAACGAGAAGCTGGACTTGCCAGAAGAATCATACGTTTGACTGATGTTAGAGTACCGATGACTTCATAGATGTTGCGCGTACAGGCTTTTTCATTCTGTAAAATTAAGAAAATTCCAAACACTTTCAATGATGTCAAAAATGTCTCGGGAAAGAAATGGTTGAGGGTTTTTCTCAAACGACATCCTGAATTAGCACGTTGTAAAGCACAGATGATGAATCCAGCTCGTGCTCAAAAATTAAATAAAGATATTGTTGGCGATCACTTTTCCAAATACAAAAGCGTGCTGGATAGACTTGGAATTGAACATAAACCTGAAAGCATTCACAACGGCGATGAAAAAAATTGTCGCATATATTTGCAACATCAGCAGGAAGTTCTGACAGTCAAATGGAAAAAGAGAGTTCATCAAATAGCGAACGAGCATGCTGAAAGTGTGACTTTGGTAGGCTGCGGAAATTCTATAGGATCAGTTATTCCGCGAATGATGTAGTTCAAAGGCAAGAGACTAAAGCCAGAATTCCAAGATAATTTACCTCCAGGCTCTTTGGTGAAGATAGAGCCAAAAGCAAGTATGACGACAGGAACTTTCAAAGAGTTTATTAATCATTTGCATAAAAACAGAAGATCAGAGACTTGTCTCCTCATATTTGATAGTGCAAAATGCCACCTGGACTTTACTTTTGTGGAGGAAGTTAAGAAATGTGGCATCACTTTATATTGTCTTCCGTCAAATACCACGCACGCGTTACATACCATGGACAAATCTGTTTATCGTTCTTTTGAGCACCATTGGGACCAAGAGTTGATTCAATATTTCCGTCGGCATCCCGAACGAACCCTTAATAAGACAAGCTTCTATGTCATTCTCTCGCACGTATGGCCGAAATGTATGACCATTGCCAATATCTCGAATGGGTTTCGCGGTACAGGGTTATATCCATATAATCCAGATGCGATTCCTGAAGAGGCGTTTGCGCCCTCTGCGTTGTCAGAACTTCCAATTCCTACAAACAGTGACAATATTGCTGTCTTATCTGCTGAATCGGGGAACAAGAGATTTCAACTGCAAATGTGGAAAAGTGACAGATGGGTCAGGCACAGATACCTAGCATTTGTCACTGTCCTTGCTCTCAAAAAACAATCCGATTACTGGAACTTCCCATAAGATAGAGAATCAATCAACCACGTGGGAGATTCATGAATTTTTATCAACTCCTAAGTTTAAAGTTGCAGCGACTGGCTCCACGCAAAAGTCTCTGAATTACAGGGCTCAAGAGGTAACAAAAGATTTGTCTGGTGTCAATGCTACGAATTCCACATCACAGATTACTGTACCATCGTCAAGAGTAGTAGATGTTCCTGGTACTTCTTTCATGATAAAGATGAACACAAGGACACCAAAATCAGCGTCAGTTACTGGTTGTACATCTGCACAACCTTCTTGGTACTGTCCAGCTTGTGAAGAAGATCGAGTTGATTATATACGACAATGTCCTACTTGTGGCGTTTGGTATCAAGAGTTGTGTGTTGGACTCACACCCGCTGATAAAATATTTTATTGTTCAAGAGATTGTTTAGAAAATAAGATGAAAAAGTTTGATTAATATAGTACTTTTACATGATGAGAATCTCGTTAAGTCTGATCTAAAACGAACAAAATTATTTGTTAGGATCTTATTATATTTAATATAGGTATTGACAACGTTTTATATTAATTAAGAAGTTGAATGCTTACTTGACAGCGTTTGCTTACAAGACACAGAGTTCCGAATAAGGCCAAAGTGACATTTTAGTTATTTGTGTCCACCAAAGTGTGATTTTTGTTTCTAAAGCAATTTTGTTTCATTTATTACAAATTTTAATAAATAAATATAAGTATTTACAAATTACCAGTGCATTTTTATTATAAACCTGCTAGTTTGGTAATAAAAAAATTAAGGTAGGCCTTATTTGGTTCACCCACATTACATTTATATGAAAATGTGAGAACATTTAATTAAAAAATAAAGCATAAGGATACTTAATCAATTTCCAAACTTGACTTACTTAAAATCTTAGTAGCTTAAAATTCTACGGTGAGCATTAATTACGTATGTCAGGGATGCCTGCATATCCTCATAATCACAAGCCGTATAGTTTGTTATTTTTTTTTGCATTTGGTCATTAATTTCTCAGCAAGCTTCCATCTTTATAAACCTCTAAATAGATCTGATCAACGACCATTTTGATTTTGATTCGTTGCATGCAACGCGGTGCCACTTGTCACTACCCAAATCATAGAGAAACTGAGCGGTCGGTGGCACATTTTGTTTCTTCATTCCAACGAACTCATCTTGTCGCACGATCTTAATCGGTGAAAAAGTCGATTCTGAAATTATGTTACCAACTCTTATTGCCACGCTACCAGTGAGCATCACTGACGTGCGGGTGTAAAAAATTATGCATGAGACCAAGTGCAAATCTACGGGAGTTTTTAATCGTTGCTTATCAAAAGAAAACTCAACAAAGTAAACAACCCCTAAAGAAATTGCTTGCATTTCACACACTTCCAAAAGCACTTCGGCATCGCATTACCCCTTCGCTATTGTTCAATGGAATGATTTCGGTTTTCGAATAGTTGCTTGCTACTTACAGGCCCCGCCTTTGGGACAGACTTTATCGCTGATATGAATAGCATGCAACATGTTGCCCCATGTTTCGAAGTTTTATTTGATTTCGAACTCGATGTGTTCGGGTTGTGCGTTTGCTTGGTGTCGCGACTATGAGAAAGGAAGAAGTTGTTTGCAATTAGACTTTTTACTTCCTATTGGACAGTAATGGGAATATGATAGAAGGCAGTTTTTTCCTTCGCGGGGAATTGATTTCGCTTTGAAACGTATGTTTAGCCGACGTCGGATTCGTATCGGATTTAAAGTTATGTGCAGCAAACTGGAAAATCGATGAAACTATATTTGGTTAATTTGATGTCTTTAAGAAAGGCAAACAATCAGACGAGCCTGATGTGTTAGTGTAACATTTGGACTGTTAGTTTGTAATGTGACACAATTACCGTTATGTTAACAAAAGTTAAGCCCGTTAATTTAAGCTCGATTGCTCTCCCACAGACTTTTTCTTATTTTATGCAAAAGTAGTATTCCAACATTGAAAACAAAGCTGTTGTCCTTAAGGCGAAATAAATTGAACAGACATGGACATGTAAAGCTACAACACGAATCCATAAAGAGTTTTCGGAAGCAGGAAGGCTATATTCTTGTTGACATGTCCTAATTGCTCATGAAGAGGAGATTATTTGTTTCAAGGAAGTATTGCTGGAAACGGTCGATTCCAAGAGAAAGCCCCAGTTGAACGACGTACACTGGCTTATGCGTGAAATGAATTGATGAAAAATGAAACCTTACATAAATTGTGAGTTGCGCGGTCTTGGAAAAATTATTTTTAATTCGGAAATATCCAGGAAATATCACTTTCAACTTGCTGAATTTTGTAATGTGCATATTGCATTTAAATAATTAATTTTTTTAGTATCCAGACGTTAGTGGCCTATCAAATGTATTTCGCAAAAATAAAATAGGAATAAAAGTAGAATGAACTGTTGGCAAAAAAAAGATACTGAATACTACAGATACATGGTAGATAAGTACACTCACCCCTTATTTACACGGTAGAAACATTCAAGCCAAATTCGTGCACTAAAATTATGAACAAAAAATGTTGCAAATAATGGAAATCCCTCATAGTAAAATCAAACATTTGTTCTAAAAGTGAACAAAACCATGTGAGATGGAAACGACTAAAAACTTTATGACAAAATCGTGCAAAATTCTTAAGCTCTATATTATTCAATAAAGTGTGTAACGATTGAATAAAAATGTAAGGAATAAAATCGATGACACCTTAAATAAATAATTAAACTATTTTGTTGAAATAAAGTGTTCAAGCACTGAAAACTTCTCATGATTTCATCTTTATTTACGGCTGATGAAGATCTCTGTTTATTGCTAACTGGTCCAGGATTGCTTTAAACGCTCGATAATACAGCCTCCCTTTCAAGGATCTGCTCTCCCGATTTGAGCTTTCTTTTTGCCAGGAACTCTGTTATTCGAGCATGTGTTCCTAGTTTTTTTGCTAGTTTGTAGAGTTCACGGTATTTGGGCTGATGTTGTTGAAAATTGACGACACGTTCGGAGTTGGGATTATGAGCTTGAAAACGTTGAGCCCTATTGGTAGCCCTATTGGTCGCAAGCTCTCGCCAGTCAAAGCAGCTAAATTTGCAGTTCCCTCTTCGCAGTCATTTTCTTGGTTTTGTTCCGGAAACGTAACCAAATCACTCAGATTGTCGTTTCGGGACGATTTTTGATCAACAGTTGATTACTATGCGCGCACTGTATTTTTTCAAAGTAGGGGGGGGGGGGGTGGGGATAGTGCTACAATTTCTGAGCAGATGATTTGTGGATCCATTGCAATACGTGAAGTCGTAAGACAATCTGGGCATTTTTTTGTAGCATGCATTCAAAGAAGGCCTTAGAACGTGCTAAATGTCACAAGAAGCATTGTTAAATATTTCATTTTCAGAATTTTTTGGTAGATTAATTTTTCCATTTTCACTTACAACATTGTAAGTGATTTATACGCTTGCTAAGCTAACTCAGCGAAGACTCATGTGTGCGGAAGTTCTGATCAAATTTGTCGAATATCTCGAAAGTGAATTAATATTGAGAAAGGTGGAAAGAGCTCAAGCTGGTTTCGAACACGCGTCCCTGCCGCTTCTCGTCAGGTGCCAACTCACAGGCATCGATTGGTACCACCAGCTAAGGTGGATGTCGACTGGTTATTTTTTACTAGTTATGAATATTGCTTTCAGCCTGAACTTGTCCTATTTTTCCTAATTGCCTTTGGCCTGGCTTTATCAATTTCAGAAGTTTTTGGTGAGTTTTGAGTGAGTTGGCACCTGACGAGAAGCGGCAGGGACGCGTGTTCGAAATCAGCTTGAGCTCTTTCCACCTTTCTTAATGTAAATAGTTCATGTTTGTTTTATTTTTCACGCTTCTGTAACAGTCATTTGATTTTCCTCGACAGAACCCAACGAATATTTAAATTATTAATGTGCGTATTTATTTAGTTTTCATGTTTTCGCTTATTTAGAACAGCTTAGAATTTAATGTTCAGAATCGATGTTAATTTCATCTATGACGAATTTGTTGGTTTTTTAGGAATGGACTTTAGCTATGAAATGATGACTTTCAGTCAAGAGGAAACTTCTATACAAACCTCTTTTGGACTTAACCCTTTGCACTCGTATGTCACACTGGAGGTGACAATACTAATTTAATCTACAACTCGTATGTCACACTGGTGGCACACAGGCGGAGGTGGCAATACTAATCTATGTCGACAGACAATAACACTAACTAACTGTAAAATACATTGCGGCATTCGAGATCTTTCACAGTAAATTTAGTTAGTCAAGTGTAAGTCGTGCACGGTATTTGTTCTCTTTGTATAATTCAGTACACATATATTTCCCATGTGGCAGTCAGTCAGGATAATGACAATGTATTTGAATTTACGAATATAGATGTTGGAGATAGTAAATAAATGAAATAAATATACGTTGAATGCTATCACTGTAAATTACTTTGACTTATTTAGCTAAAAATAATTACAAGTTGACACGCAGTAACCTTGAAAATAAATCGAGTGCAAAGGGTCAAATCGAACTTAACTTAATTGTCTTATATCTACCGACCTAACCTAAAGCTAACTTAACCCTTCCTGTCCCACTATTGCCATATAGCATCCGTTTTCAAATGTCTATAAGTAATGCTTGCAGTGCAATAAAGGCTTTCCTTTGATTTTCGCTTTTCAGTTGATCTTTGTTGTTATTCCTTGTTGTAATGAAGTTGAAGTAATTTATAGTCCGTAATTTTGATAGCCTGCATTTTATATTGCAAACTACCAGGCGGAGACACTTGATTAGGTAAAAAATTGCCATTCTCTATTCATGAAACAAATTTAATATGTAACAATACCTGAAATTTCCTTTGACACAGGATGTTTCAAAGGACTGGAATGCATTATCAGAAGGACTTATCCTTGTTTATCAATGTCAACAAACAATTAGCTGAATATAGTCATTTTTTTTTAAATATTTAAGGAAAAATGCTTGATGCCGAATGGTATCATTGGGAAGAAGGGCTAAAATTTTTACTAAATTTCAAGGCAGGATTGATAACTTACCGACCTTTTTCGCGAAAATTCCCCTTTCACTGTTTTAGAACTTTATGAGTGGGTCTAGACATGGATTTTTCGTTTTCCCTTTAAATCAGTTAAGTTTCAAAGAATATATTCCAACTTTCCGAGAAATTAAGGCCGGTTAATAATTACAATTTATTATTCTATTTGAATATTGGGATCCTGAAAATATATAAGACGGCGCATATTTTGTGTTTCCATCCAAACTTACTTGACATTCAAGCTGGTAGGACAGATTTTACCAAATTTAACTAATTGTATAATAAATTTTTCCAACATTTAAATTGTACCGATGATGTGGTTTGACTGATCAAGAGATTCTTCTTGAATTGGAAGGAGATTACCCAGGAAATGGTTTAAGTGACTCAGACTACGATGACATTCGTGGTGCCATTAGAATGCAAGAATTTGTTTCTGGGGTGGATACATAAGAGGATTTCCAACGGTTAATAGCTGAAGCAGGTTGTTATACAAAACTAAACTTTAGTAAATTGCCACCATATTTTTTGTTTTGCGATTCGCAAACTCGCCGAGGTATGAGGAAGAGCCAAAAGATGCACAATCTTCTTCGTGCTATACATTACCAAGAATAGGGAAGAATGGGTGAAAAGTAAATATTGCCAATATCGATGCCGAATTTTCTATTGATCTTATAGACTAGGACGAATTTGTAGATTGGACTCTTTTGGACTGCTGTCGTCACTTCATGGATGCCGATATAACCAGTTACATTGCGGCGTAGACGAATTTCCATGCGAAGCAAAATATACTACAAACCCCCATTTTCAGACCGATGAAACGGAAATATGGATGTCGCTTGGTATAAACATCTTTAGTATCATCATTAAGATTCCTTGTTACAGGATGAGATGGCCTTAGTCCCTTAGTTTTCCCAGCATCCCCAATCTTCATCTCAACGACAATTCAGTAATGAAAGATCGAAGTAATCCTGCATGCGGAAAATTTTGAGGGCTCAGCCATTTTTAGTAAAAATTAGAAAGAACTTCATGAAAATAATTTTTGCAAAAAACAATTCTGCACAAGAAGTTCTTATACCCTGGAAGAGTCGTAAGGTGATGGTTCAATAAAATAAGGGCACACCCCACAAATGGGGCATTAAAAGATTTGCTTGTTGTAGTTCTGCAGGCTTCATGCACGATTTTGAGATCTGCCCTTACAAAATCAATACGGTTTCAGTGACAGATCTCGGTATAAGTGGCGAAGTTGTTTTGCGTCTGTGCGAACACCATTAATCATTATTAATCATCATTAAGTTGACAAAAAATTTAAAATTCATACCGATAATTGCTTCTCTTGGTAATAAAGTGACATGTTCCTTGAAGAACATAGGGATACTCACGGTATGAGCTGTTCATTCAAATTGTCTATTAAGGTGCTAATTCACAAACGACAATATTTTAAAAAAGCAAGGACGACGATCATTTAGTTTCAGAACAGTGACTGGTCATAAAATGGTTCGTGAACAAGTCTGTGTACTAGATATCTTAATTCCTGGCTCTAGAGGCCTAAAACCATGTACCCCGCGGAAGTGTTGCTGAAAAAGTGTACATAGAAGTACCAAGGTCCGACGTTGTTGCCGAGTACAACCAACACAAAGGCGGAGTTGCTTGAACGACATGCAGGCAGCGCTCTACAGAATGGATACCGGAGCAAAAAACACTATTTTGGAATTTTTCATAGACAGAGCGATTTTTGTATCGTCAATGCTTGGCTCCTTTACCGAATAGTATCATGAAATGCTATTTTTTTTCAAAGTAAAGCCGCTAATGATCTTCAGATTGGAAGGAGTTCATGGACCTGTGACGTTGGGGCAAATTATTTCGTTCAAAAAAAGGAAGCAGCAGAGAAGCGAGTTAAACCCCGTCGAAGCAATCATATAGACCTGGCCCTATCTGTCGGACAACTTTAGATGCTAGTTTTGACAACAACACCCATTCTAATTTACGGCAAAAATTAAGATGCAAACATTAAACTATAAATATTAATTTATAAATTCATGTTATAGGATTAAATGTTTAATAGAGAAGTTTAACTGGAGTCCTCGTTTTTTGTACCCCTACTACCCAATGATGCCATGTAGCATTGTTCCTTATACTCCCGTCAGAAACAACATTGAGATATAATAAAGATAAATATATTTCTCTGGTCCTTAGCTTAAGGACCATAAAAAATATTACGTTGGAAGATTTTGAAGTGTTGGAAGGAAAGGATAAATGATCTTTTCATTCTTTTATTGCAACCACAATAAAGGCCGCGATCACTGAAGGATCATCACTGGAGAACCTATTTGTAGTGACTTGGAAGATAGCGAATAAGACGCTGAGAATTAAATTTTATCTTTGAAAAATTTTACTTTATACTCTTATATTATATATTATTATACTTTATTTATTATTATACTTTATATTTATATTATTTATATTTATATTTTACTTTACATTCTTAAAAGATCTCATGCAGTAATTTTCTGTTGGAAAATTCCCAAAAATCATCTCTTGTGAAGGCCCCTTAAGGTATCGAAATTCTATAAGCAGCCCCTGTATAGGATGTTGGGTTGGGTCACCATTCTGATAATGAGGACTTTTTTCTTGGTTTACTAACTTGCTTAACTGAGATTTTTTTGAAAAAATTCTTGTTACTTTCCATTTTTAGGTTGAGGTTTTTATTATGGAACACATAGCTGTTTCGAGGCCGATATGGTCCCTTCTTCAGTGTTACGTCTATTAAAGTACAAGCGAATTACCTTTTAAAGATATTGTTTTAAGATTGTTTTGTTCAACCATCGCAGAACTGTCTTAAAAGCCTTCGTGCTGATGCCAAAGTTAACTTTTTGTGTTAGCAGTCTAAGTCTAAAGAACTGTCATATGACAGTTTATAGACTACGAGATGTTTTGTCCAATGAAACCTTATGGTGTACTCGGAAGCAGTGTAGATTTTCGTTTTCTGCAAGAGTTTGTATTTTGACTTTCGTTTTCTGCATGCATTTTGTTTGGTTAATGTTCATTCCAAACTCAAATTTGATTCAGAAAAACTTGCACTTATGAAAAGCAGATAATCTTGCTAACGTTAGCTCCACATTTCGCATAATTTCTACAATAAACAATAAACATTGCTATTTGACAGTTCGCACTGACACGGATGTTGAAGATGTAAATGTTAAATAATATGGTTATCAGACAAGAGCCTTGAGGGACGCCAATAGATATATTTTTCGTAGATGAGGAGCTTCCTCTAACGTTTACTTGGAATGTCTTATCTTTCAGGAACGATTTGATCAAATTGACCAGGTATAGTGAAGTACTGTAGCGAATCAATCAGAAGACTTTCGTACCAGTAAAAAGTACCAATAGTACTTTGGCACTTATCGTATCTAATGCTGAATGTAAAGTGCATGTTTCCAAAAAGGAGGAAAATACACAATTTTGATACATGCATTAAAAAGGAAGCTTATAAATACAACTACTTATCTTGGCGTGTTTTATAAGCATCCTAAATGTTAGGCGTCATGTGAGGCCGATCGTCTACACCAGGTGGTTTCCCGTTTTTAACTATCTTAAGTAAGTTCATTATCTCACCAGGTTAAATTTAAGCCTTTTGGGGAATGTTTGAATTACTATGGACTGTTTTCAGGAAGTCACCTCCTAATATTTGGGTTGGATCGTTACGTATTATCTCTGACATGTCATAGCATTTATGGAATTTTTCAGCCATAACCTTCGCTTTTACGCAAATATATTTAAACGCTTGCTTAATGTAATAAATTATCAATGTTGCCATACAACCTAGGTTTAATGTCTGAATCAAAAATGTGGTGAAAGAACACTATTTTGATGTTAGGGTGTTGCAGTGGAGGATTAATTGGCACCTTATCGATCCATGCGTTTTCATCCATGCTTTTTCGTTGGCCATCCAATGTGCAGAGGGTTTTACAATTTTCTGGCCCTGTAAGTCACTTTGGTTACAATTATCGGTTCATTCCCGAAGGCTTTATAATTCTGTCGTCAGATGCTTTGCTAAGTAATGGATGCATCATACATTTTAGTAAAGTGAAGCATTATTTCAGCATTTGGAAAATTACATTTTCTTCAGTTTTTTTTTCAAAACAAAAATTAATATCATTCACAAGACCACAAGAAGCATTATTCTAACAAAAATATTTCAATCCATAGCAGAGTTTGCGAACAACAACCAATAACGCTAATAATAAACAAAATTCAATTCGGATTCGTTTTCGTACAGTAAGTACAATTGTAGTGAAATTAAAAATTCTTAAAACTATTATTGTTAAGGGTATCTTTTTCGACTGGTAACCTGTCTCAATCTGTTTGGAAAGGGTTTGACCACCTATTCTGTACAAGTCCGTAAGATTTTTGCATTTTCTTTGGTGAGAGTCTTTCTGAGATGCCTTTCAAGTTCTCCAATACTGTTTGCTCACCGATCTTCTATTATCTTCTATATTATATCTGTAGAATATGCGAGATGTAAGACTGTAAGGGGAAATGAGACTATGATAAAAGTCTTAAGTAGGAGATTAAAATTTAAAAATTAGAAGGAAGAAAAAGAAATAGAAATTAGCAGGAAATCAGGCAGCATAGTGAACTTTTGTTTTCTGGTGAAAAATGTTGCTATTGTTTTCCTTTATCTTAGGTTGACTTTCCACCGGTTTAAGGTATGGGTAGATTTTTTCCAGCATTTGCTTTAGGTTTCCTCAGATTTCGGTTGTTCCCGGAAGCGTGGGAGCAGACGTCATCCATAAACGCGCTAATTGGCAGTTTTGACTTGTGGGTAACCAAGATTTGTACATATTAAAAGTGTGGGATTGAGACATGAGCCTTCTGGATCAACAGCAGGAAAAGTGTTTTAGTGGCGAATGATGATCAAACTTTAACACAGTGTGTTCAAGAAGTCAGGGGGGATGGAACCTGTTTGTACATGTGTGGTGGGGCAGCGCTATTTGAGTTTAAGAAGTAGAAAGTCTGCCAAAGGGGATTATAGTTTTTCAATATCTATCGTTAACAGGCCCTCTGACCGTTTTCTATTCAACACATTTCTAATGTCTGTTGAGACACACAGTAGATGGTGCTCTGTTGAGTACCTAGCCTGAAGTCAAACCTATGAATGATATTATTCTTTTCGACAGAATTGGTCAACCTTTTCAATAATGACTTTTCACAATAGTTTCAAGGCGACGGCAATAAACTTCTCAGTCTGTAGTAAATAACTTGTCTAATAAGTGGAGAGCTTAAATTTGAAACTTTTGCTTTGCATGAAAAGAACATTACGTAAGTTTTTGATTAGGCAAAAGCAATGAGCCTAATTATAAACATATTTTGGTTGTGAAATGATGATAGGGCAAAATTGAAAGTATTTGAAAAATAAAATACAAATAAGGACATGTGTAAGCTTGAATGCCTTGCAGTACAAACAACCCTTAATATCTGGTAGCTCTAATTAGGTATTATCAGCAGATGGTCGCTATGGCTGTGTTCGAGGAGTGATAAAGAACACTTTTTCCAACACACGTAAAGCATCATGAGCAGCAAATCGGTATGAATGGATTGGCCTAGTCAAACACTCCATGGTTATGTATTTTTATTTATTCTTCTTTTTTGCCTATTTTTGATTGAACAACATTTGAAAATATTGGAGATACTTCTTGGTATGAAATGCGGTGTTTAATAATTTTGATCACGATGGTTCAATGGCTTCATTTATAATTTCCAGATATGTCGAGAGTGCAAGTCTCAAATTTGGAATTGTTTCTGCCTATTAAAAATGAGTGAGTCGTTACTATGAAAAATGTTAACACGAAATAATCCTGTATAATAACTTTAAGCAATAAACGTTTATCTTTGAAGGAGAATACCCAATTGAGATTTCTTATGCTAGCATTAACCTGATATATATATGATAATGAAAATTTTGTTATTGACTCCAGAAATTATGAATATCTTCACAAAATTTCTTTAGTTCCAGGAAATAATGGTAAAAATTATGTAAAATATTACAATATTAGTAATAATACAATTATTGCATTTAATTCGTTCGCGTTAGAGATATTGAACGAAATGTGTTCGGAAAAACGCTGGGTGTTAAAAATAAGTGGAGAAATATCTGTAATGAAATTTACTTGGAATGGACTCTAACCATATGCACCGCCGGCTAACAAACGAGTTCCTCTTTTTACCCATATCTTTGTTCAAAATCATAAGTAAGTATGAAAGATGAATGCAAAAAATATTGAAAGTTCATATTCATTACACAAAACGATACAAGCTCAACGCAGGCACCAAAATGTCGCCAAGATCTTATCAGACAGCCAGTCGCCTTCGTTAGTCAATTTAAAATGTTCATGTTTCCTTTTGCATCCGAATTTAGGGTTTGGTCTGTCTGGACCTTGTACACCGTCCTTCAAAGTAGCCATAAGTCAAATCAAATCGAAAGGCAAAAATATCATCATAGGCAGCGTATTTTGCGTGATCTCATGTTGTTTCTGTCCTTTCTTACATTTGTGCATATGCAAATTGCACTAATGAGTTTGCATTTCTTTTGTTTCACGAAAATCAAACAGAATGTGCAGGAAGAGAATTTTTGCATTTGTTCTGACTGTGGTGAAGCTTTCACGAGACAATTCCTTCGGATTTATTTGTGATGATGGCTCTAGATGGCAGAAGGCAGAAGGCATCCCAATCATCTTCTAAAAATCTGTCAGCTAGTGATTTAGAATTTTCAATTTCTATTTAAATTGGGAGTAGCAAAAAGAAGTTGAGATTAATGCTGTGACAAAGTAAGGTATGGGCACAAGAAAAGGAATCAGTATTGCCAACGAACTCTTCCACGGGTTTTCATGAAATTTTGGACTGTGAAATCTTGTCTTGTATGTGTGATTTGTTTAAACTGGGGCAAGTTTTGAGTTTGTATCAGATTTCTTCCAAAATTCATTCGAGAAACCATTCAGAGAAATTTAGAATTTTGAATCGTACAACTTATTTATGCCATAGCAACATAGTCCTGGCTAGTTCTTTAAATGACATACAACGTATGACATAATACGTGCCATGGCAGCCCTTCAAATAAATGATACAATGAAAAATATACACGCTCAGAATCGAAGAAACGAATGCCTCTTAATAAAAGTGTTTGTCATTTGGTAACTTCTTTTCTTTGGTTTGAAATTGAAGACATCGTTAAAACAAGTGGAAAGAGCAGGGGCGTATAAAGAATGGCAAACAAAGTCGAAAGGACCTTCATTAAAATTGAGTTTTCAACCAATAAATAAATTTCTAAAGTCCGTGCTATTGCCAAAACAACGATAATCTGCTCCTGATATAATTTTTAAGACGACATTGTTCTTATTTTTCTTTGGATTTCTGATCAAACGCTCGAAAGCTGACCAAGTTCGCATATGCACAAGTATATGTAACCCAAACGTAACGTGGATACATTCGTTGGTCCGTGAATCAGTAGGCAGTGAATGGGATGAGAACGAGAAGATATCAATTTGTGGGACCGGTCAAAATTCTGTGAATGTTCAATCAATTTGCGAACGTTGGGATGGCGATTGTTTGAATTATGACCGACAGGATTTTTCCATTTTATTGTGAATCAAAGTAGCTACTGTAGATGCGTGGGGTCGTAAGTCGAAGGAAGTTCGTCTGCTCTTGAACTATATTCAAGACGAAGCGTATGCATTTATAACATTATTGCTTGCCAAATTTACGATGCAAATGTAAAATGAATGGGAAACACATCATCCACGCGCTGGATTAGAATGCACGATTTATTAGCGTGTTAGATGAAAATAATTAACAGGCGAAGTCTCATAAAGGAACTAGTTCATGAATTGGGACTCACTTATACTTAGTCAAAGTTTTGCTGCATTCGCATTCATTTTGAACTTGAACCGATACATTACAGCCTGCCAGATCGTTTCCACTAATTGCAAATAGAACAGCAACTTCTTAGACGGTATCATATCTCAATGCTAAAAGGACATTTTACGAATTTTGTATTGCTAAGTCTGCTTCGGAATCACGCTCAAGTTTTCAGTAAACGAAATTATCAAAATTTGTTTCACAATTTGTAAAGGTAGAATGTTGGTTCATAAACTTCTTCGAATATTTCTTTTGCCTGAACCTGCGGTGTTTCAATTCAACAAAGATTTCTCGAATATCTTTCATTTATAATCTACATTTATTGATTAAGTATTTTTTAACTTTCAAATTTATAAATAATTTTATGAAAATCGGTTCCTTCGCTTATATTTTATGCATAATTATTATTTGCTTGAAGTCTTGGAGAAGCCTTTAAAGAAGTATTTTTTTGTGTGAATTTCCATGACTATGTTGGGCCACATACATTTTCTCGACAGATCGTTCCAATGAATGCATACATAGTATAGCAGGGACCTTTTGTCATCACACTACGATTTGTTTCGTTCAATGCAGAGCTCGTTTGGTAGTGTAAAGTTGGCTTCAAAAGAGGATTGTGGCTGATTCCTATACACCGAAAAATCAAATTTTCTGCAGCAAAAAAGTAATTGCATTGACTGGAAACTGGAAAAAAATGAAAACTATTCGCCGCAGTAAAGTTTGTGTACATTGTTTAAAAAATCTATGTACTTTATTTCAATATAAATAAATAAATAAATAGATTCAGATTTAGATTCTTTGCTGGGGGACTATTATCATGAACAGATTTTCTATTAAGATTAGGAAATTAATGGAGGAGTTGACTCGCTGGATTGACTCGCTGGATCTTCTAATATGAAGACGTTGGTGCGCTCAAAGAGATCAATTTGGTGGGGACGTTGCAAATGTAGACCAGAATGGAATATCTATATGAAATGTAATGAATAATTCAACTCACTGAATAAAATGCATGTGTAAGATCGGTATTTCAACTGTACCTATCAGCGGATACTATAATATAGGTTAGTAGCAGTATACATTTTTGGGTTATTTTCGAAAACTTGGAAAACTTGGACTTGGACTTTTGGCCATTATATTTTTGGTTTTCTAGCTTCGTTCGGCTTTGCGTTCTCCAGAACAATCCTTAGCTCATTCTGACGAGGTGATAAACAACATCTTTTTCGGGCGCACTTAAGCGTCAGGTGGAACACATCGGTATGGATGCGTTGGGACAGTTAAAATACATGAACGCTCAAAAACAAAATTGAATTAAACAAAATGACAAAAACATCTGTAGCGAAAACATTATCGTATTGACCAAAAAATAGGATAAATAACTTACTTTTTTTAATTGCTTCAATAATGTTCGTGTATTTCAGTTGAATTTCAGTTGAAACTTCGCGAAGACTTTCATTTTCGAACGCATAGAAAATAGAAAAATCTTACTTAATTTATAAATTAGATTTTTCTATTTGATCAAATGAAACAAAGTATATAGTTGACTAGGATTGTTGCTAATCATAACGATGGGCCTATTTCAAGTGTTGCATCATCACCACAAATTACACTACAACCAGCATGTGGGGAATGTTAATCATATTTAAACTGACTTCTAACTGCTTTGAAATTGCAGTATTATCTACTATTACTACTAGTGTCTCTATTTTTACTTCTTTATGTATGACACTCGTCTTGTAACTGCAATATGGTCACTATCGCAGAATTGAATACTTCATGATCATCTTTTGGATATACGTAATCCTAAAAAATAAACTTGACTACCATCTCAAATATTGTCCTCCAAAAATGTGCTCTTCCCTGTTCTCTACATTTAAGCTATAAATACGTTTACTATTTCAATCATTTTAAGAGTTTATTCAAGTTGTTTTTCATAGATTGTTCGAATTAGAAATTTCGTTTTGCTATGATATTTACAGGCAAACTTAGTAAAGTCTTCATGTTTTATGGCGGTAAGATTTCTTCAAAGGACCCCATTCAGTATTTCATCAAAGTATTGAGTTCAACTAGTCCTAATATCCGAATTTGAATGCTTAACTATCCATATGTTATACACGCTGCACATATGCTTTAAGCAACTTCCAGAAGCACCGTTGGTGCATGTATCCTGTGACTCGTAAATCAAATTGTACTTAACATTTTTACTTAAGCCTACACCGGCATTCAGTTAATATTTCATATTACATACCTTTTCATATAGAATAGATTGTATGATTATACATGCGTGCATACTTTCAAAGGAAAGCACCTATATTTTTTAGATTCAGGTTTACTCTGAAATAAAAAAGGATTTTGTGGAGACGCGATAAGACAACTTCAAGTACAACAATAATTTGCAGCGAAATTCAAGCGCTTAATCCACTTTTTTCTTCATTGCAGTGCACATACTCGTACATATGATGATAACGTGGAGGCTGTCCTCAAAGGGACGTATGAACGTATGGCAACATATTCTGCATGTGATATAATTTTTGCATATTTCAGCGTGGAATATTAAAAACTTGTTTGTTGTCTGCTATGAACCTGTTCTTGAACGAGTGGAGGGTGGCTAATATTTAGTTAAAATCTTGCATATACCTTTTAAGAAGTGGCAGGCTCCTGAGGATGGTTGGTGCCAATCTTTGGAGATTTGCTTTACTTGTGCACAAAAATAAATTGGAGTTATCATATTCGCCGGCAGCCAAATGAATGCTGCGCGCACACAGATTTACACCGCATCAACCATTGAACATTGTGAAGAGCATCTTCAGCAGAACATGGTAATCTATCTAAAATTGTAGTGCGTATAAAAATCACAGTAGCTATTGTGAGAATGCGTCCACCGTATAGATGTTGCTCGAAGAAAAAGTTTTTTAATGTTTTTAACTGAGTACCGTGCAAGGATACGTCCTAAAATGTTTCCAAGTACCAAAATATCGTCAGCCTTCTCGATGATTTTTAAGGCAGAAAAACAATCTGAACATAAGAAAGTACTGTTGCGGTCTAACCATTACTGATTAGAAAATAGATTGAATGTGAGAGATTAAAATCTTGTTTAATCAAACGGTCAGGATACAAGGTTCCAATCCATAACTGGAGTTTTCCACTGTACATTGTACTGGTTTTTATACTTTCCCGACCTTCGGTGTCTGCTCGATTGCTCCGTTTAGTATAAATTCTGCTTGAACGCGATAACAGAACGCCGACGTCTTAGCTATAAAAATTCACATATAAGGCGAGAGGTAAGGTATCACCAAATTCATAAATCAAGCGACTAATTAATGGGATTTTTAGCGGAGACCACAGTCAGTGTCCGTGTAAAGGGGAATCAACGTGTACATATAAAAAATTACAAACTAAATGAATAAATAAATCGTTATTGCAAAACTGATAATATTGCCATCTCTAGTAGAAAGTACATATCAGCAACATTAATAAACATATACATAGAAGATACACACATGTTGTTATGGAATGGTTGATTCTTGTCGGTGCCTTTTCAAGCAATATTGGATACTAATTCCTTGATGTCATGACGCGTTTTTTTTTGGATTAAGTGAATGCAATTTACAGTGTAAAGGGTATCTAATTCAACGTGATGTCGCAGTGGCTAATAACACACAATGTGACCAGTTGGAGAACTCAAACTCTCTTCTAAATTTGAGTACAAAGCTTAGCTTTTTCAATTCAAACCCGATCCTGAAATAATAGCGATTATGATTGGACTATACAGTAAAATATAAAGAGTCGTTCAAGAACCATATCTTAATA
Organism: Stratiomys singularior; assembly: GCA_954870665.1. Taxonomy (NCBI): domain Eukaryota; kingdom Metazoa; phylum Arthropoda; class Insecta; order Diptera; family Stratiomyidae; genus Stratiomys; species Stratiomys singularior. The sequence goes on along the minus strand of OX940879.1, from coordinate 9,348,017 downwards.
TAACTTACAAATTTCGTCATCTATTGACCGTGGACCAAATGACGGATATGCTTTTCCTGCCCTTTGTTGAATTATGTCAAAAAATATAAATTAAAATTATGTCAAAAATAAATGCATATGCATAAATTGTACAGTGGTGTGTATTAGTTTCCATAATTGTAATGGCTGCACTAATAGGGAGACCCGTTGAAAAGATTAAAACCACGAATCACGAAGAGCAGTAATGATATGATAAATTGTTTAAAAATTGCCGCGGAAATTACTCAAATGATGAGTTTTTTTTTGATCTCAAAATTTTTGGAATGTAAATTTCCATTGTACAGCTATTTTCGTTTCGCAGACTCTTCTTGGCTATCATGTACCACTTCTAGATATTACTCTTCCTGCTTTGTCATTTTGCTGGAACTAGCAGTTTAAGGAATTTAAATTTGGCAGTTTTCAAGCTCCATCGGAACACAAAATTGGAGCCAAAATAACAAGGAAAACGTAACAACTTGCAGCCTTTATCGATTCTTTCGATTATGCCGTTTTGTAGAGCAAGTTTATGAAATATTCTTTGCATTCAAAAATTTTATATTTAGGCTTTTATTTTAATTACAAATTCTTGCGTCCAATACACACATGTATTTGTGCACGACAATTGTAGGTGACTCTGAAAAAATCCTGACAGAGAAGAAAATAAAAACACTAAAGTATTCGAAACCGGTGACATTCGGAATATGTGTTCATTGAAAAGATAAAATATTAATCGGTTATTCAATATTTGGCAGTTCAGTTTACTTGGCAATATGTTGAAAATAAAATGTATAAATTTAGAAAAACTTACATGGACCTTTTAATACTATTATAACATGCATTACAATTCATTCAGATCCACTTCACAAATACTAACATTAACAGCAAAATAAGAAACAATACAGCAAAATTGCAATCTTTCAAAGCCTAAACTTATTCCTTTCTAACACATGAAGCATACATCAGTTCGACCTGTTCATGAGTTTTTTGTATTCAATATTTGGTTGATTTACATCAAAATATAGAAGGTATATTTATTGTTAGTCAGAGTGATACCAGTATTCTCTTAGTTCAGTCCAATCAATTTAGGACTGAGGAACGACTGAGATTTGTACTAGCCTGAAATAGTTTACTTCATCCTCTTCAGAAAAAATAATATCCAAAGTGCAGGACGACAACTGAATAATTTCATTCATATTCTCTTTATTATGGAAATTTATTCATTTATTCTGCAACCTCAGTCATTATCATGGCCACTGTCATCTTCCCACCTCCAATTGTGTCGCGAAAATGCAGACGACACAAGAAACCGCACAAAAATGTAATGTAATTCTCCCAATTTTGAACAACTGGCCGATGATGATGATGATGGTGATCACGATCATGATCAAAACCAAATTGAATTTCTTATATGGTTCGTTCAGATGTTTCCAATACTTGTACTAAAAAGCATGAGTGCCGATATTTATGATCAGGCAGCGTTTCCATGTTATTTATGTCTTCAAAAACACAAAAATGTAAAAGGTTCCTCGAAAGAATTCCTTCTTCTGACATGCACTCCGAAAAAATACATACAGCAACATATGAACGTGCGTTGTTGTTAGCAGGCTGGTTTGTTTTGCGTTCGAAATGTACAAGAACAAAAGCCGAATGTGAGAAATTTAGGCGAGTTTTTAAAGCGCGAAAAATGTCACTTCGGTCTCGATTGTCTCCGGCATTGGGGCCGCTTGTTGTTCAAAAATATTTTTGATATTTCTTGTGGTAGCCGAAAAAATATTAAAAATTCCAATAAAACAACAAACACGGGGAAACTGGCAGCCTGTGAATTTTGCGATTCCCTTTACCAGGACTCACTATCTGAAATAGCATCAAACATTTCAGACGGATGATTTTGATAGGTTTCATTTATAACTTTATGCTTTTAATACGCTCAGCGAATAACTAAGGGTTTTGTCTCAAGAAAACGATTGATTTTCACTAATCAATAATTTAGCGATCTTTTGCTTTTACCTGTAGAGGAGTTGAATTTCAAAAATTCGTGGTGCGGAAACAAAATTTGTTCTGATGATCTTAAACAATTCCTGGATACTCGCAAAGTTCAAAAGTAACAAGGACGGCAACGGCCGTTTCTCTAGCTTAGATAGTTATGTCCTGCTGCACAATTATCATACCGTCAAATCCTTAATTGATGAATGACACTATCAGCCTGCGGTCACTTCGGCGTCCCGTAGGTCGGAATGGTAATCCATTGAACATCTTCACTATATGCAGTGCGTCGCTCGGCATTGTGAAGAATTAGGCATGTAAAGGTTACATTATCACCTGTTTTGGTCATTTATCATATGTTAACACAATTTCCCGAATTATTCCTTCCACCTCGGCTTAAGAACGGGCTTTGGATGTTTGTTTACACTTCACGCCTTTGAAATGCATTATTTATAGCGCCTTTCAATGATAAATACGATCAAGTGGAAGTGGCATGTGTGCAACTGAAAGGCCTGCAGACCACAGATCGACGCAAGTTACTTGGGGTCCCGGCTAGTGATCATGGTGCCAACCATAGTCTGAGAACAATTGTCTGATTCATAAGAAATTGTACCTGTACGATAAAGTGTCTTGCATGTCTGCCACTTGGTCTGCTACAGCTGATCCTCCCCCGTTAACGTACATTTGAATTGCAACTGAAAGATTGTGCAGGAACGGACAACTGGCGCGTGTATCACTTGAGGGTGCAGATGCATGAGCATATCTCCATAGAAACAAATGATATGGATCCAACAGGATATTAAACTTTTGTATTATTTCGCAAGCGCAGTGATCCTCGGACAGAAATGCGCAGTTTGTAGATTTATGAGTATGCCCGAAGCTGCGAATACCCTCAAAATGAAGTATAACTGTGAAGGTGCATGAAGTTTCTAGGATTAACGAAAAGTGTATCCTGCGAAAAACAATTGTCTCAATGTGTGACTCCCATTGCAAACAATTCTCACATATCAAGACTCAAACCTTATGTCTTAAGTCATTCACACCCGTAAGCCATCTTACAAATGCAAGATTGTTTAGCCCGACGCAAGTGAATAATTGGTGAAAAATTGTTGAATTCTTTTATTTTGCGCAAATGTACAAAGTGGTAAAGAGCCAGCCGATCGATGTCGAGGGTTTAAAAAGTACCAACTACTGAAAGACCACGTCTCGATAATGGCAACAATCAAACGAATGTTTTGTACGGATAACACTTGCAATTGCAGCGAAACTTGATAAATTTTGGTAGCAAGAATGTAAACAGTAAACAATATCAATATCATTGGCGATAAAGGATCTACGCGAATTTGCTAACATGTGTACTGCTTACAGATGCATGAGGAGTGAAGAATTAATTGGACAATTGAAACTTTTTTTTGGAATATTTATTTGGTACTCAAGGTAAGCGGGATAGTGAAATTTAAGAGAGTGATCATTGCAATTGAAATCGAATGCAAAATATAATTATCTTTTTCAACGATTGTTGAATTTCGGAGCGACTTTCGGAAAAATTTATAACTACTCAAAGAATTTTAACTAGCGAACATCAATAGCAATTATAACCTCGAGGCATCAACATTAAGAAGATACATATGATTTTAAAATTTTTGAGAACACATTTAAGGTGTAGATTGTTCCAGCTTTTCCTCTATTATGATTGTACATTTACACAAACTGTTATGAGGATTGTCCATAACTTCTGAAACCATGCAAAATATACAAAAGGCAAACTTGCTCCATTTGTCCTTTTGCTTAAATCGTACACTTCCCTTACCTCGTCCTAAGTTATAGGTATTCTAGCCTATTTGGTGGTGAAAAAGGCAAATAACCATCATCCATATTATTATCTGCGAGTTAGCATATAGTGTTTTGTTGCTTACAGCAAAAATAATGAAAGTGTACGTTTCTTTCTACATACTCTGTTATATTTTGCACAATTCGTAAAGAACGTTCTTCAAATGGTAAAGAGTTAAATTTGTGTAGTAATTTGTAATGCATTAGCACGTACCTGTATGAAAAGATGATATGTAAACATGTTTCGCCCACATATTTTGCCAGTAGAAATTTTTCAACTCTTGTAAATATTTCGTACTTCTGTCAACGCTTAGCCTTCAGACTGAACACGACTATTAGCAAACAAAATGACCAAAACTAAATGGCTGCTTGACTAAGCGTCTAAAAGGAAATATAATTCTTCGATCTCACAGAGTATGAATGAACAAATCAATAAAATACTAATATGACGCCTTGCGTTTCATTGAAGTTTTCCGTATTACACATATAACGCATTCATAACGTACTAACTCCGACATTAAGGCTTTATTCGAAATCAGCGAAATGGACGTCTTAGAGTTTTGACCTATCAAATGGATCCGAACTCACTAAACACGATTTTTTATTGGAATAAAGGCTTTTTGGTTTTACAATCTTCGTTTAACGGCGTCGGCTCCCTTTCTGCACTTTCTATTCAATTTCACACTACCGATGAGAGAAACCAGCTATCATACATTAAAAGATTTCAATATGAAACCAAAAATCGATTCGGGAATACTCCCGAAACGCGTGTATACGTTATAGGGAAATAGACGGGAAACGACAGAATTTGGTTCGGATAACTAGTTCGGAAATTGTAGACGACTTACTTTCGTCAGACCGACTGGACTAGAACGCTTCCATTGTTAGGCATAACGTAGATTTTGTAGTTCATTTTTAAAAATATTTCCCCAAACGCCTTTGGAAGATACGCAACTAAAATAAAAACGAACAAATTCTCTGAGCCTTAAGACACAAAAAATGCAATTAACCTTAATGTTGCCGCAAACTTTGAACAAAATATTACAAACAGGTAAATGACTTCCGATTAGAATCCCTGGGGGTATATATATCATATGCAAACGAAATAAGTGTAAATATTATTCAAGATGGAACAAAATCAATTTTATCAATACTAAAAGTAAGTCTCGCAGCTTTTCTAAACATATGAGGTATCAAATCGAGCTCATGGAACCCCAAAGATAGTGAATAAACTGCGTTTTTGCTGATCATCGACCTCCAGCTCATCACGCTTTACACTCGCTTGTAAAAGAGCCTTAGTGATTGCTTATTAATTAGTTGTAAATGACAAAAAAAAAAAGAAATATTTAATCCAAAAGAAGAGCTTGAGCTCAATAAAGGTCCTGGCCTTGATTTACTCTCTCCCTGTTATTTATTGTATTCTAAAGTGCAATTGACTTTTCTCTTATACATCATTTCAAATAAATAGCTCACATTAAGAGTTTTTTCCTCATATTGATAGAGATCAATTCATAGAAACAGCGACAAAGATTCCGTTGAAAATTGCAGAGTTATGACCCTCCTATCAGCTATCCAAAACTCGAAATTGTCTCCACCATCGAGCCTCGGCTGAACGACCAACAACATGGTTTTAGTAAACGTCGCTCTGCAGTTTCAAATTTTTCAGTGATGAAAATGAGAAAGGACACGAAATTGGCAAATTGATTTCGGAAAAACATTCAATTGCGTCAATCATGAAATTCTTATACAGAAATTGAAAGTGTTTGGAATAACTGCTTCCGTGCTAAGCAGGCTTGAGTGATTTATACATGACCGGATTGAAGGCGCTAGGTTTAAGGTTTCATATATCATGGGGTCGAAATTCTCTCTGGAGTACCGCAAAGTAGCCATTCGGGCCATTTCCGATCCCTCAGAAGTTTTGTCAGATATTCGGCATGTTTTCTATGCCGATGATCTTAAAATTTACGATATCCATGGATCACAAATTTGTCGTTTTGCTTTAAATTATTACACGATCAAAGAAACTTTTTAAATTCACCAAAATATCAACAAACTTCAGGCTTTGAATATGCCTTCACTGGCCCCTAGAAGAAACTAGAAGGCAACAATAATATACCATTTCTAGCAGAAACATTCAAAACGAATGACAGACTATGTTTCACTAGGCATTCGCGTTTGCTAGCTGAAGAAAAAAAAATCATACAACTTTGTCGACATAAAGACAAAGAGCTCTAAACAGATTTTGTAAGACTTTAACTTTTCTAAGCATGTTGTGTTCTTATCGATTTCCAGTTCTCATTTTAAACTCCTACTATTTAAATCCTTTATTTCTGTGTCTTAGCTAACTCCACGTTGCCACGAATGTTTTTTTTACTAATTATTTAAATGATTATAATTAATATTGTTTTTGACTTGTATGTTTTTATGAACTGTGAATAATAATAAATTTATTAACGTCTTAAATGGTAGTGGTAAATAAAAAAGAAATTTTTCACTTATACAAAGATAAACTATAAGAAATCGCAGGTTGGTGGATGAAGATTTATGAAGATTCATCCAGAAAATCATCCAGACGCAACATCGATGTCGCAGAGGATTTGAAAAAAAACAGTTACAACTATCTTCGACTTTCTTGGACTGAAATGAATGAAAATGAAAAGATTATAACATGGGTGAGACCAGTCAAAACGCACCGTCGTTGAAATTTTGGCTAAAAATGTTACTTTAAATTTTGAGCTGCAGCTAGTGACGAGCGAGGCGTCAACAAAACATGTATTTTCAATACGAATGTTGCTTAAATATAATATAAATACATAAATACATAAATAGACAAATTAAACCAATCATTTCCGCAAGAGAGTCTCATTCATTTTGTTCTTTTTACAAGCACATACCACACAAAAATTGCAATTCTTGCATAAGAATTTTTTTAAAAATTATTTGAGCAGAATTTCTGTACTCTTTGTTCCTCATGAGTACGGAATAATTCAACTTCAATGTTTTATAATGATCCCCAATGCAGAATTTACGGAGGAGGCATATTTTCAGGGGTTGTTTGTAGGGATAAAGGAATGTATGGCTTCATATCTTGCGGGTCGTGGCCGTGATCTTGGATTACTTGATCAAAGACGGAGACATTGTTGTTCTTCATGAAGCCCCTCATGGAAGTCACCCGGCGGCAGTACACAAAAGCCTATTACTGAAGGACATCACGAAAAATTTGATATATTCGCATGTATACTAGAATAAAATCAAGATCCTGAGCAAAAAAAGAAGTTAACAGATCTATGCCTACTTAACTAAATGTTTTCAATGATGATAAAGCTGGAGCAACACTTAAAAAATATTCCTACTATGAGCTGTTTCTGGTACTTTAAAACAAAAAAAAGATAAAGTACAGGAGCTCCCACTCTTAGCGAAACCATTTATGAAGAAGAACTCGATAAACAAATAGAGGGGTCTAGAAAAAAAATCTTCTTTGATGACCCTTATTCAAAAGAAAAATAAATATTTTCTTAAGGGCACAAAAAGCAAAAACCTGAATCCAAAATATGATTCAAATGACTTTTGCTCCTGTAAAGTAGACTATAAAGACATTAAGCAGGACATGGTTATATGTACGTAGACTAGAATATGGAGATATGACTTTTACGCTTTTACTTTTACTTTTACTGCAAAGCGATACACTAATGCGATGTCTGTCGAAAATTGATAGAAATTATACTCCAAAATTATTGAAATTAATTCATTTCCGGTGTTTTTCATTATTGAAAGACTTTCTTTATTTTCTTTAGTCTTTCATTATTGAATCAAAACATCAAAAAGAACTTAAAGTACGATTTGAAAATATGTCAGAATGATTTAAGGTGAATGGTGCTAAATCGTGTTTCTGTCCAGTTTATGAAAATAGTTTGTTTCATTGAAATTTCTAAAATTTCTCTTAAATTCGATTATAATATATGCTACTAAATGAAACACAGCCTCGAAAAAAGTTACTTTAAGTAAAATTTAGATTATTTATATTAAATTATTACTTGTTGTGTATTCGTTACATTGTGTTTACTCATTTAAGTTTCTTTCGAGGTTGAAGATTTTTAAATTTTAGAAGTCTTATTAGAAATATAGAAAGGATTCTTTCGGAGCCAACAGGATGACGTATGAAACAGGATAGAGTTTATTCAGATACATTGAAAACTAACAATTTGTAAGTCAAGCGGCAACAAACAACCTTAATGGAAGAATACAATAACTCTCGGACAGTAAGTCGGTACTGCAGGCACTTGCCTCTAACCGCGTAGTTTCACAACTGGTGCAGGATTGTAGGCAAGCTCTCAAAGCCGCAACAACCCGAGTAAATGTAAAACTGACATGGGTCCGTGGACACAGAGGTGTAGAGGGAAACGAAAGAGCGGATGAGCTAGCGAGAGCTGAATCAGTTGACGAAAATGCCACTAGAAAAGACGCAATTGAAGGGCCACTAGCAACGGTAAAAAGGGAACTGGACGAAATTCTCTGAAAAAAAAAACAGACAGATACGGTTTGGAATGACAGGAACGACTGTAGGATAATTTGGCCTCACCCTAATAAAACGAGGAGAAAACAACTTCTGGGGAAAAACAGAAATGGAGTTAGAACATTGGTGGCAGTATTAACGGGCCATAATCTTCTAGGTCAACACGCCAAACGAATAGGAAACCAAATGGATGACACCTGCCGAGCTTACGGCGAGGAGGAAGAAAGCACAGAACACTTCTTCCTAGATTGGCCGAGTCTAGCCAACAAACGCCTTATTTCGCTGAGGTGTACTAGCGCAACAGAATTGGAACACTTGGCGACCACAGAACTGGGGGAAGTCTTTGGCTTCTGTAGGACGACAGGATGGACCATCTGCAAACAATAGTACTACACATGGGGAGCTAAATTATATATATATAAATATATAAATAAATTTTTATACCTTCAAACACTTTAAAATAGTTTCTTAATGAAGTTTCGTCAGTTTCGTTTGGGGATTCATCTATAATTGAGCTGTTACGGATCTCGATTTGAGGAGGTGAATTTTTGGTGAATTCTAAATTTTTTCTGTACTCTCTTATCAAAAAAGCTATTTTTCAATTATATTTCTTGTCATATGTATTTTCAGTAATCAAAGATCGGCTCAACCTGCATATATTTACATTTAAAAATTGGTTTTAGATTTTAAAACGGTCAAATTACCAAAAATGAAGGTAACGAAAGATAAGAATACAGGAACGGTAGCAGTAAGTAATCACAGCATGTGGCGTTGCTGTCGCTATGAAAAAACCAGCAGGTAAGGATGAGATACAAGCTTCTTGTTTCTCCTAACATCAGATGAAATCTTCATATCCATGTTCTTTTCAGGTTAGTATGAGGCAGTATGAGGCTCCAACTGTGACGGCGAAATAGTCAATAACTTATAACTTTGGTGGTAAGCTAATGTAAATTATGGAGGCTTCTAAAGCTCGTTTCTGTTTTAGTCATTTATGGGAACACATGTGGAAACAATTCTGGAGTAGATTTGCATTGATTTAACAGAGAATAAAATACAATTTAGAAACTGATTCGCTCTGTTTACAAGTTCTAAAGTAAGTTCATAAGGATTTGGATAATGCTCTAAATTGGCTGTAGCATTAGTAGAAAGGCAAAAGAATTGTTTGTCTGTATCGAAAAAACGTATTCACACGAACCTTCCGAGTTCAAACTATTTGAAAGCCGACTGCCAAGCCAATGTGTGTGGCTACTCTATTGAAACACTTGACTATAAATCAGCATCATATTTGACGTTCCTGTTTCATGCTAATATAATTCATTCTACGTCGTCTTCCTTGCCTGAAATGGTAAGCACTGCATGCATCTATTACCTTTCGTATAAATGGGCTCATGTTCCAGGGAAGTATTGCGGCTTCCCTATTACAATTTCTCCCAGCCATTCTGCATTGTATATGATCATAAAATTAGCATAGTACATAACTCACAATCTGAACATGGAAAATTGGTAAGAAAAGAAGGCGTAGTCTTCCGCATATATTTTAACATTCATAAATATTATTTTGCTCCTACAGGCTGCGGCTCCCAATCCTATCATTTGATTCTGAAGCAAACTAGGGGTGAATAATTTTGATGGCATGTCCATTCTTCTTCCAAGTTGAAGTCCGTGCGCTTGTGGCGGTAACAAATTTGTATTTATTTCATTATATTTCAAGTGTGATTCAACCATAACATCTAACACCTTACACCTTCAATCTTATCTACAAGAGTGTAATTTTTTAACATGAAAATATCATTAGAGGAACAAATGACCATGGAAAGGGGGAAGGCACCGAATGTGTTATAACGTCGAGCTTAGCCTATCTGCCAACAACGTTTGGTGGATTCGGAACCGTTCCGGTTGGTTTACATGCTCACCATGAGCCTCGCCATTACAAAAGTATATATATTCATTTTAATGTTGTAAAAATGAAAATCGTATAAAACCGCATAAAGCAAATAGAGGAAAATAAGCAGCAGCCAAAGCAAAAAAATGTTGAAAAAATAAATACAATGACTTCGTACTGGTAATTTGTAAACGCAGACAAATAATGAAGAAATGCTATGAAATTTCATTAAGCGTAATTAGTTTTGATGGTAATCAAGAAGAATTCAGTGGGTGGTAGCTGGTTATTGCACTCATTTCCGCCATTGCGTATTTTTCATTCGATGAATTGAGAAACAAGGCGTGCATACTTCAATTGTTCAATTTTCCCATGGCAGTGATGATTTGAAAAGAATATTCAAATGTATAATGCGTTGCTTTCTAGTTTGGAAATAGGTCATTCGAAAAAAAATAGTTGGGCTCGCGGTGGCAAAAAATTTATAGTATTCATGCTGTAATCCCATTCGCTATTGGAACAAAGTCCATGCTGCAATCATATACACATTTAAGCTCATTACAGCAAACAGATACAATCCCTTACAACAAATCGATGCCATCGAATGAATATTCCAAACTATTGTGTTATTTCATCCCCCCAAGGACTGCAGCGAAGCCTTTAAGGCGACGATATATCTTACTATACAAAGTTGTTTGCTTTCTAATTTGTCTCTAGAGTCGTGCAATAAACTCATTTTCACGTTAAGATTCTTTACGTCCTGAGTTCGTTTCAACCTTCTTATCGGCAACGGAACACTCATAGTGATTTTTGTTCTACTGATTCACCTCATTGGTTTATCAGCAGATAATTCCTTTTTATTGACTTATGAAATTACTAAGATTAACGTTCCTTTGTTTTACTATAATTGGAATTAAATGGAAAATGGGAAAATTCAGGAAAATTCTTACTTGGTGGAATTTATTTGTATCTGGGGTGCTGTAGCTTTATTGCGAAAGAGCGATGTAAGTGAGGGAAGTATTGGTTTGGATCTTGTGGACTTATTTGTTTCAGATTTGAAGAATGAAAATGGATAATCAGTGAGGGCACTTTTTGAGTACGTTTTCCACCCTAGTTCAAATCGAAACTAAAAAATAAGCTGCTTGTTGTATATTTTTATTCCTTTCCAAAACCGTTTTCCAGTTGGCAACCAATTTGAGTATTTAATTTCTTTTGGTCCTCAAATGATTCTCTTTCTAGGAAGTTTGTATTGTCATGGAATAAAGAAAGAAGTTTGATTAGCAAATAGGATTTCGAGTATGAATATGGAACCAAGTTACCTCGGTGTAACTCCATCAACCATCTGGAGATCCGTAGCCTTCAGGTATCTAAATATTGCAATTACTCACTGTTTAAAAAGTTCATCTTAACCTGGCATCTTTGAACAAGCGATATTGTCGAACGGACGTTTATTTATTCAATAAATATAAACTTTAAAATTATTCTGAAAATAAAGATATTCTGTAGATTATTGTATATATAGAGTAAATAACAATTTCACACATCTCTCAGGACTTCAACTGCCACTCATAACTATATTAATTAAAAATTCTACTTTTAAATGCATAAGCAATCAAATGTTATGAAATTATCCATCGTAATCAAAGCAGATTGACATTGTTAAATAACTGCAAGCTGTAGAACTTCCTCCAAACTGTAACCATAAATAATTTCAAACATGTATCTAAACTTCATTTGTCCAAACATACCATGAAATCCAACGCGGCTTCAAGTCGTTTTTATTCCTTCATGCTTGGACCGGAATTGTATTATTATTCTAAAACTCAAAGAAAATAAAATAACTTAATTTCCATGCATTAAATATTGTTTGATACGAAATTATAGCCCTTTTAAGCAAATAATGAGCATTTCAAAATACCATTGTGGACAATTTATATGTTGGTAGCTCCGATGTTAAGTTTTCAACGTTGTTGATCGTAATAAGCGATTAACCATGATCATTTCGATCGGCTGATTATCACAGCAGGAGGTGTGTGAATCGAAGTGAAGCGAAGAAAATATCCCGCCTGAGGTGTGGATGTAGTTTTAAGGAATATGATGTTAAAGGTGTTTGTTGGATTAGCAAATGGTCGGTTATTATCACCGCGTAGTGCCATGGTCACATAAAATGTTCGTAGGGTAAGATGGTCATTTCATGTTAATTTATAGATTGTGGTTGAGAAAATACTGAATATACTCCGGTAAGGTTTTGAGGTTGAAGGAATGTGTTGGTTTTGTTTAAGTGATCAGTTTTCACGAAATGAAATTGTTAAGGTAACAATTTATCTGGACACTCAAATGAATTTGCAATAATCGTCAATAATTGCAACAGCATGTTTAATTTTGCATTCAAACTTGGAAGGCTGCAATTATATTTTCATTTCTGGATAGATGAATAAGAAAATTAATTTCCCCGATAAAATGTGATTTTAAAGTGCAGACTGAATCGGTTTTTTAAATGTTTTTTTGCGAGGTAACAAAATTCAACTAGCTAGTCAAATAAAAAAAATCACAAAAAAAAACTGAAAATAAATTTTCCGTGAATTGTCACGATCAATGAGGATCACTTAAGCAAGCCTTGAAATGAAACAAAATTATTCTCAACATACATGACTTGTGGTAGCTGAGCCTTTTGCATTATAGTCTTCATTATTCTGGCATAACTAATCCGTGTTCACGTCTGAAGTCGAACTATTGTTCGATTCCTGCAGTATGGGCTTATAAACCTTCTTAACTATATCCTTCTGTAGCTTGCTTTTCTTCTTTTATTTTTCCCTTACTTTTCTCAGCTTTAGCATTCCAATTGTTTTCTCTTTCAACCAGAGCATCTTTGAGCATTGATGTTAGATTCAAAATTGTTGCCCGTTGTTTATTTCTTCCTTACCTCTTCTTAGAATCAGGAGCCTCCTTAGGCATCTGAATGAAATTTTTGATACTTGGCAGGTTCCCAGATGTTGGTATTGCCTGCTCGAATTTAGACAATGATATAGTCACTTAGTCAGAAATTGTGGGACCCACTACATCCCACCCACTTATCTTGTTTTAGCTCAACAGGAGCTGTTGGTATGGAAATAGAGTCGACAGTTCGCGTAACAGTCGATTCTGAAAACGAGTCAGCTAGAATCTCGTATTAAAATGGGTTTTCATTGAAGGACTTCAGCTGCTTAAAAGATTATCTGGAATGATATTGAGATTTAAGCTCTGGAGCCCGCTTTACCCTTGCTGAACACTTGAGGATCTTTTTTGACCAATGAAACTACATCATAAGGTTTGGTTTTTTCTGGAAGAATACGGCTCCTCTTGAAAATATCATAGAACTCGATAAAACTTTTAACTGTCCAAAATAGGACACACCCAACGGCTGCGTGCCCTGTGAAGTGTGGGGTTGTACAGACAGCATATGAATATATTTTTCTACAATACCTCGTCGAATTATCGAATATTGACAGAGCCAATTCTTCAGCAAATGGTTTGGCTCTTGGATAAAACGGTTGAGCTATATAAGAAAAAGTTTCTAAATATCTCGTTCTTTTTATCCTTTTCCATGGCCGGGGACATCCTCTTTCTGGGAAAGATAAAGACAGGAGGAATATTCTGATTCTTCCTCTTTTCCCAGCTTGCTATAGATCTTATGTTAGCAGCATATATTATTCGCTGCTTCAACAGCTTGATTACAGTTGAAGATGTGTTTCGGCAGAAATTTGTTTTTTTCGTTAAATTTTTCTAGCAGCTTGTAAAAACATTGAACGTTTAATTAAAAGCCGTAATCATCTTGATGTAATGACTTCAGACCCCCGCATCGGAATATTATTCCTGCTAACAAATCCAACTAACCAAACTCTTGCAGCCAATGTTAAGGACATTTTCAAATTTTGTTTGAAATTTAGGTGGTCCGAACATCGGACTATAACGTATTCGAACGTCGCTCTTTGGTCTTGAGTACAACCGTACAAAGGATTGGCGACTTTCTAGATGCTTTACCTTTATCATTATAGACGTGATGCAGCCTTGCCGACGTTTCTTAGTTGTTTTTTGCGTATATCTTTTAAAGACTGGATATTTTCATGATATTCGTAACATTCCTCATTGAATAATTTTGTTCGTCGGTCAGCTTCACAAGTTTTTCTTGTTGGTTCATAGACCAGCTAGCTTTGTTTGTCTTCCCAGGAAGAAATTTCTGCATTTACGATAAAAAAAATACACTGTTTCATCAAGGTTGAGTAACGTGGGCAATTAGAATCACTCCAATGTTGTGACTCCAATTGCCTACATGGGGCACCAAATAATCCACATTCATATGAATATGATATGAATTTGTGATTTATTGCTCGTACTGCTCAGCTTTGCTGACTCACATTATTCTTTTTTAAACGAATAATTTTTGGTTTTTAATATGATGATTATAGGTGAAATGTAATTGTTTAAAAATTTTATTGGCAGCTATGAACACTCTCCACAAACAGTTGGATTGTTACTATTACTCTAAATAGGTTGATACTTTGCAAGAATATAGAGAATATTTTGAGCTTCTTTCCCGCTCTTGACTTTTTGGTTGCCCAATGCAGCAATGAAAGTATATATTAAGCAAAACAAAGTACAATTGCAGAGCAATCACTACAAAAGAAAGTTAAACAAGTCAGTAACACGAAGGGAACACATGTTTAACACGGGATAAGAGTAAATCTACACAATGCAAAAGTTTTTATGTCTGATATTTGCGGGGTTTCAAAAGAAGACAACGACACCTCAACACTCGAAAGCATCTGCCCAGAAGGCGAGGGAACTCGCTAGCAACATCGGCAGTATCGGCAATGGTAACAACAGACGAAGAAGAATCATTTTACGTTGGTTACTTGTCGCCGTTTGTTCTTTAGATTTTCAAGAAGTTCTTTTCCTTATTTGCACTTGCACTGAGACAAGACTTACCCATCCAATAGGTAGGATTATATGTATATTCGTTTACGCGACAGTACTAAGCAAAGACACTGTTGTGTTGCGACGTACATACTATTCATATCGGTATGTACGTAGGTGCATTTATTCCGGTAGACGTGAATGCTTCCGATGCAGAATATGTTGGCAGTGTGACCTTGCAAGCGATTTTCCAAAAGTAAGCCGCCTTTGAATGAATACTATTTATTTGGTGTAAATTGGAAACAAACAATCATAAACAATACACATGAAGAAAAATCTTTTTAGCTTACCTAAAAGAATCGCGCTTCGAACAGTAGATGCGCAACTAGGAGGTTTTGGGGATGAATAATGATAGTGAGGCTTTCATGCGCAAATGCTTCAAAGAGCAGAATATTACAACAACCTTAAATAGCAAAGGAGCGTTCTCTTTATGGGGTCACAAGCATCAAAACAAGAGCTTAATCTAACTTTTTTTAATATTCTTGTCTATTATTCTATTCCATGTTTATTATGCTGACTCTATTCCACGAAGTCGAGTTGTCCTATTCCTAGTTTGTAAGAGTTTTACGTAAGAATAGGGTTCTTCGTAATGACGTCGCTAATTGATCACCTTAACGTTAACGTATAAATCATATCCACCTGTGCCAGAAAGAAGGAATTCTTAGTAAGTTGCCTGTTGCGTGGGGGTTGGTATTAAATATAGAAATATACACGCAAATCATTAGTCGACAATGCGGTGCAACTTAAAGGATGTCCTTATTTCAGTATTTGCAGCAGCAAACAAAAGCCATTAGCAACGGCAGAGTCGGCGGCCAAAACTTATCTGCATACACTAACATCGAATGCATGCGGCTGTTATGGACATTTTTCCAACTTTTTGTTAAATTTTATCCGTTTTCTCATATGCATATGGCAGAGAAGTGGAATATCAGAATATCAGAATTTCTTGGCGAAAATCTGCAGGCCATAACCATGGATGGTTTTTACGTGAATCGTCGATATAAGAAATTCATTTGCATATGGTCGAACAAGATGCGAGTCCAAGAGCCCAAAGATGAGGACTAGTTTCCGAAGGTTTTGTCATGGTGCAATGTGCACGGGACAGGGGATTTGGTACTTAGTTCGATTTTAAATCGTTCACATTAAAGCGACTGGCTCCCTGTCCATGGGATACCGAGCACATTTGTTTATGTTGCAGTCAGCCAATTAGTAAGATTGTAACTCAGGCCCATTGTAATGTAAAAAGAATTGGATAAAAATGTTTTCAGGTAGCACTACTGACAGTGGTCTGTGGGATTAAACAAAGAAGAAGACATTCATGGAAAAGATTTGCTTCGTTGAACGAAAACAGTGGCTGTATCCTAAATGTCGTTGTTTACTAGGGGTAATTTATATGACTTATCCGAAAAAGTGCCCTGTGAAGTTTCTAGATTACTTGTTAGCTTAAACCATTAAAAAAGCGATGGCTCAATCTGAAATCGAAATTTAACTTTCTATTTTTTCACATCACTTCCGGTCGACATCTATAAATTCATTTTAAGTAAAATCCAAATTGCAATAACCATTCAACGACCAACCATACTGCAAGTGCTTCTGAGGGAAGCACAACAACACCTTCCGGCTAAATTGCATCTAAATTATCTCCAACTGAGACTGCCCACACCAATCGAAAGAACAAACCTAAACATTGTACTTGAAGGCTTTGTTCAAGTAAGGAAGTTAAAATACGCAGCTCGGCAAAAAGTACCACGTATTGCACAACTGAACAGTTGGGTAGCATCTGTCAGGGTAGTTAGTGTGAAATTATAAACAAGTCAACCCCAATTGCGCCCGAGGGAAATTTTTACGAGTGTATCTGCGATTTAATAAAGAGGGATGAAGTCAGTCATGATAGAGGCGAAATGAAACGATATATAATTGACATCGAATTATTTTCCAATACACATTTCTTCTTTTCCATTTACAAGAGATGACGATCTGGAAGCGACATTTTAAATTGCATCGCAGATACAGGTGCACAAAGAAGAACTTATGAATTAAGTCATATGCATGGTTAGGGATGACTGATGGAATATTTCAATTGAAAAATTTGAGAAAATATAATTGTTATTCCAATCGTTGGACATCTCCGATTGACTCTATATGGAAAGCGCTTTTTTTCAAATAATGGTTGCAGTATGATTTCAATTGTCGACCTATTGAGAGCAAAAGGAGTCCTCATATTGGAGCGGTTCTGAAAAACAGAAAGGCTTGGCCCCCAGGTTTGAGACTGAAAAAAAAAACACACGAGACCAACACGAAATCAGCAATTTTGCAGAGCAACTTTAAAATGAGTACAGAAATACCTCTCTCTCTACAGAAATAGACCCTCTCATGTTTGTTAATGATCTTCTGTGTGATCCGAATATTATAAGTAACTCCAAGGAATAATTTCAACAAATAACATTTACACACAAACTAACAGACAAATCGTGCATTCTAAGTGCCATTCAAATGTTGATTACAAAGGATCAATTCTTTTAGATGCAATAAAGAAAGTTTTCGAAATTTGTCACGTGCCAGGCTTTGGATTGCTGGATTTCTGTGGATGGTATTCCTGTAAATAGTGCTTGTTAATGTTTGCATTAAGCTGCCGAACGGCTATTTCCATAGATGCAGATTACACACTTGACAACCGCCTTTTTGAATTTACATTGCAGTCAATAAAACTTGATCAGAACAAAGTTTTTTATTAGGTACAGCACAAAACTTCGCTTTTCAACTCAATAGCCAACGCACTCAGAACAATATGAGACCCCTAGTTTAAAAACAAAATACATACTAAATATATCTTTGGAACATAACATTTAAAGGCAGCGAAAAATTACACATATCGCATTAATATTGCATCCGTTTTCCCCTTGCAACAATCATTTTCGGTTCACCCGTCAATATTGTCCTTTACAAAAAGATATTTTTCTTTGACCAGCAGCAATGCCTGCAGGATATTGAATCAAGTGAAAAACTTCTAACAGAATATTGAAAACTTGGTGGTTTAATAGTGGCCGCAATTGATATTCTTCTGACAGTGTTTCAATAGGGAATAACGTAGAATAGATGAAGACAAGGCAACGAAAAAAAAATTTCATCCCTTAAAAGGAGCATCAACAAACGATAACAAATTTGTGGCAATAAATAAATAAAATATTTCCGTATATTCGTAGATATGATATCGAAATGTGTCTAAGAAACTCAAGCAAAATATAAATCCTGTTTGCCAAGTAGCACACAGTCACGTATCATTTGATATGTATCATGTTATACACAGGAGCTCCTTATTGGTGATGAACATAAGACGAAGTCAAATTTCGTGAAAGCGGCACCAAAGCGGACGATATTGATTCGGAGTCTTTAAAAGAATGTTGAATCTGCCAGAACAATTCAATTATTTTATGTGTTTTGCAGACATTGTATGCTTAATTTTTTTTCAAAGAGATATGTTTGGCACTGTAATATTTTAAATCTTGTAAAATTTATTAGAATACTTTCATGGAAAAGAACAACCGTGTTTCCCTACCACACCAAACAAATCACACATGTTCCAAGATAAAAATCCTAGCATCCAAGGCTGGCGAATGAAGAAGGATAAGTGCGTAGCATATCCGCTTGCAATAAATAATTCTCGAATTTTATCGGAGGTAATATTACGTGTACCACCCTCTATGATGGACATCATCTTTTTTCCTTTTTATATTTCTTAATACCAATTTCATCCGGGGCCAAAGAAAGCAGTGAAAAGGCTAAGCTTTTTAGATGTAATGCGCGAGATAAGAAGGCGAACCTTTAAAAGTGCCTGAATGAATGGCAAGCTGTTTTCATAACATGAAAAGGACGATCAGGCAACAAATGATGAAATGGGGAAATATGTTTAGCTAGAAAAATAAGTGAATGTGGGTTGAGAGTCGACTGTCCAAAGTAATTAAGGATTAATCAAGCTGAAATAAGTTGTTTTATCTTAATGAAGGGAGCGATTTATTTGCCGATGTTGGACAGATATTTCTCCGGATGGTCATTCTTTTTCCTTTTCAAAGCGTTCCCGGGTAAAATGACATGAAATAAGATTATGGCATATCGTCTAATTTGAAGCTTTAAAATTTCGTGGAAGAGTTGATTATCACTTTTTGTGCTCTTCAATTTATGCACATGTATCATCTTCACCCTCCGCTGATATGAGCGGCTAGGAATAAAATCAAAAATTCAACAGTGAACAAGGATGTATTGTCAAGACAACGCTTCTACAACTCAGGTCCGCATGGACATTTACAGTGTGACTTTAAAATTGCAAAAATATTTAGGATAAAGAATATTATATCATCGATACACATGTTTGAGATACGAGTACATTCCGTTCAGGCTTAAGGAAGACGCCGCGTTTTATACCGTAAGTTGAAGTAAAACGAATATCTCAATGGCTTATATCATATGTTTGAGAATCAAATTTATGTGCATTTTATGCATACATTCGCAGAAGAATAATCGGTAACAAAAGATTTGATTCGTTATGGGTACCGGTTCTTTGGTCCTTAGTATACAAAACAAACCAAGTGAAACGATTGTTTAGATGAGAAAATTCTAGATGAGGATTGCGAATGCTCCAAATTGATTAGAAATGGGAAATTTTTTCGATGAAGTGAATTAGAAATTTAAAATCAGCTATTTATTTATAGCTGAATGTGGTAAATCGCGAGTGAAATAAATTTATTTGGGTAATCGCATGTTCCAGAAACAAATAAATACGCAGTTCGAGCGTAGAATGTATAAGAAATCGACCGAAAATATTGTAAACATTTTTCAAATAAAGTTCTAACAATGTTGGTTACACAACATTAGCGGTGTTATGTTGTGAAAATGAGAACAATTTAAAAAGGAGAGCTTGTGCATCCTACCAGGAAAAAGCTAGTAAATTATTATCGATGGTACGAAATTATTGCACTATGGCGTAATCCAACATATTGCTGAAAAGCACCTCCTATTCCAATCTCGGAATGAGGACGGCGTGGAGGCTTTTCTTCACGAGGAGGGGCAACACGCTTCTAGCGTGTGTTGCAGCACCTTACCACGAAATCCGTGAGTGATTATGGATGTGCGAACATATGATTCAGCTGTTGAGCAGACATGAATGGTTTCATAATATTATAAGGGTGCAGGATGTTGCTTGCTATAGATTTCTTTCATTCTTTCACAACGGCCAACAGCGACATTGCAGTAACCTCAGCTTTTCATCGCAAAACGTAATTAGTTATCGCTGCAAAATTTAATTAGAGCGATAATTAGCTCGGGTGATAGTTTTTGGGTTGTTTTAACAGTTGGCAATCATGAACAATTCATTCTGATTAAATTAATTTTCTATTGTCGTTGTCCGACCTACTAGGAAAAAATGCCTTATGATACCCTAGACTTAGTCCTAAGTTCTGTGTGAAAACAGACCAGAAAAGACCTAGTAGACAAGATAAAAAGGAACTTCAAAACACCCCAACAGCACAAAAAAGAAGAAGAAAGTAACAAAACATAAATTAGCAAAATTAATCAAAATATACAACATCAATGCAGCCTTCAAAAGAAGAAGTAGATTAGGACAAATATTACGCACAAACACAAACATTTCATTGTGTGACTTTCATTAGCACATAAGGGAATACAACAAAAGGATATGGAAGGGAGACGCAACAACTGAATCCAGAGTTTCTAACCACATGATCAAACAAAAAGTTTAAAAAGTTATCAAAAGTTAGAAAAACAGGTTTTTTGTTTCTTTGTTTCTTTTCACTCCCACCGCGGTCTTTCGTATGGCACACTCTTTTTTTGAATAAGGAGTATAAGGAGTTATTTATTTTTATAATAAATAACCCTTATTTTGAATAAGGCCACTTAAGACCTACAAACTCACATCAAAACTACACAGCGAAGACAACACAACACCGAAACGCGTATGTGAACGATAAAAAAAACACACGGGGATGACAGATTTTCGTTCGGAAAATAAACTTTCTTGGTTTCTTTAAGTGAAAATTATAGATCCAAAACATATGAAATAAGACTCTCGTCGTAAGGACTTAAAACGTTTAATTTCAGACACTTGAACAGTTTCCTGCAGAGTAATTTGTTATGACCGAGCAACAAATGTGTCCTTTACAATAAATGACAAATATTTGGATATCAAAATAAAAAATCAAAAAAATAATTGGGTTCTATCATTTGTACTCTATGGGAATGAATTGACTATTGAATAAAACTTCTAAGATGCTACAGATATTCAGCAACATGTCAGTATAACAAGTCAATATGCCTCGCGCTGGAGAATGGAGTCCTCAAAAGCGTGTTGCGATGTACTGAATTCGAAAATATTCTAACAAGAATTTCTCTATTTGAGAAATAATTGTTTCTGATACACAATGTTCCCTATGAAGTTTTCCGAAGGAAAAACATTTTGTACGGAAAGGACTCTAACTTTCTTAATATGAAGACAAAGGTTGCATAAGCCATAAGGAGAAATGCACGCATTAAAGCTTTTAAGTTCATTGATATATCATATAATATATCATATTATGATAAATTATGATATTATGATAAGGAGAAAGTATCATCAACGTCCTTGGAGTAAGTATTCAAGCAACCCTTCGGCAAAATAAATTTTATTGCAGTTCTACTTACATCTTCAATTTGCTTACACATTCAACTCCAAACACATCAGTAAACCTGCATTTGAAGCAACCATGTTTGGTAATAGTATAGTACAGCCTTGCAACGACTGAGATACGTGATCAGAATGCTGATCATATTACTCACAAGGAATTCATAAATAATATTTCTTATTATAAATATTTTAATGCATCATCCGACATTGTCTTGATTGCAATGTATTTATCCTTTTGAGTTAAACGTACAATTTAAGTTTCAACAGTTTTTTCAAACAATTTAGTACACAAAGACAATTTTAATCCGGTAGGGCCAACACAGGTGGTCCAATCATAATTCATAACATAATTGAATTCTCTTGCCATGTTCCTTGAATAACAATGTCTCCTCATTTGCAGAGATGAAAAGATGAATGCCGCTGTTTACATGCATTAATGTCCTCTGGTAGAGGCTATCATACTCTCATGATTGTGCAATTTTTCGTTATAGTGACTGGTTCTGACCCCTACAACCTACGCAGTTCGAAGAACTCCTTGAATATTTTAACTCGTTCTTAAATAATTTGGACAAATCGCTTCACTGTAAAGTAAGAGTACCATACTCATACAATCGGCTATAAAAATTAGTGACGCGAAGAAATTTCGCGGAATCCAACAATGACATGAGGGCTCGTTGCCAGTAAAATGTTGGTTCTAATATACATGCCTATATTTTCTTTGAATATTTTTAAAAATCCTTAAAATCATCAATGAAACTCTTAACGAAATGAAATTCGAATTTTGAACCTGTTTGTCTACCACAAGCTTCGTATATTCCTGAATGAAAAAATATAATTTAGCGCCATCAGAGGCTTCCGTAAAAGCATAATTAATGTGTGAGAAAACTAAACATAACATTTCATTAATCATAATTTGTCATCGTTGCACTCTTCTCGCATTGACATAAAGTATTCGAAGTTCTGTTGAAATGTGACAGCATTCATGTTTTCAACGTAAAATGATTAATGACGAGCTGTTCCAGTGCGTAGTCAAAAAAGCATCAGTTGATTTTTCAGCTGCATTTGGTGAGTATAGGGAAAACAGGCACAGGAAAATACAAACAGGCACACACCATCATCAAACCGAGAATATCACACCCAAGTAACAATTAATCATTGAAATCGACTTTATAATACAAGGATTTTAAATTCGCGATACGATTTGAAAGGATTAGAATGGAATTTCGACGCCATCATCAATTGAAATTGAATTCAAAGACCAATTTTTCGTTGCTACAGTTGCAGATGAGGGTAGTTGCTAAGAATATGTGTAAATATTCAATTTCTTTTCCAGTTTTCCTGTTAAATTGCAGGCCATGTATTTGCCTACTGTCAAAGAGCGCGGTGGGCAATCATGAAAATCATTAATTTGATTTCAAAACCTTTATCCCTGTGTTAAATTTCAACACCATCTCCCCTGCCAATTTATTAGGTCCAGGAAGAGAAATCGTTATATTTGGCGACTGTTTTTCTTAGGTAAAGTGTTGACATATCCTAGGAATTTCATTTGGTCAAATTAGTTTTTAAATGAACTGGTTGAAAAAATATTTAGAGCTTAAATCAGTTTTATTGTCTATGCAGTGGTTGGATATATTGTAACTAAATCCTTGGGCTCTTTTCTTGCATTCAAAATTGCCTGAGCCCTGTCTGAATTAATTCGAATTTTCCATTTACGTAAGCATTCCAATAACAATCTGTTGGAAAGATGAAATTGTGTGGTGACAAATTTTGCGTTTTGGTCTGTGAAGAAAGACAGATGTCATTAGCTTTCTTTGGTATGTGGAATGGTGGAAGAATATTTGCAACTATAAGATATGTAGAATAGTATAACTTATAACTCCAATTTAAATTGACCACAAGACTGAGAGCCGAATGTTTATATGGAAATTTCTGGCCCCTAGATATGGGTCATTTCGGTGATCGTTGTAGATTCTAGCAAGTAAGATCCTTTTTCTTTTGTTTACGTTACCAATAAAAGGGTTCCTTCTGATTTCTCTACCATAATATCAATTATATCTTTAGAATACATTTATCACTGCTTTACCACACACTTTTTAAACTGCACTTGTTATTTTCACACATTTTTTTCGCCCCATATAGATTTTTTCTTTTGCGTTAAGCCTTTGGGGTCAGCCCGATTTAGGGCGATTTGTTTTGAACGTTTGCTCATAGAATGTCAATAAAATATTTCACTGTTTAATGAAGTCTTTTAACTTTTAAACTTTTAACTGTCTTTTAACTTGAAACTTTTGAATTTCCTAAATCGATTTTCTTCTAAAATATCTTTTCTTTAGTCTACTTTCGCTTCGTTTTGTTTGTGGCCTATTTTTACTGTATGATCAGAATAAAATTATTCTCGCGCACGGAGGTTAACATTCAAATAGAAGCGAAAAGACTTTTTATTGGCCTGAAAAGTACCGTTATCTTCAGTTTACTCAAACAGATCCTTAATTGAGCAAACATTTTTGGTTGCACGAACGTGAAATAGAACCTATAATTCTTCTTATTCTTTGTGTATAACCTTGAAACAGATTTTTGTTTAAATAAATGGTTGGAGTACATTATCTTCTGTAAACGCATGAGCTATAGTAAAATATCTTTTTGTTTTCAATAAAATTAGCAATTGAAAGACCTTTTAGAGGAATATATAATAAAATATCTTTAGGTCCTATGCTTTTTGTTTAGATTTAGTGTTAGCAAAATTATAGATGAAAGAAATTATACATGAAAAAATACTTATTGGAGCCACTGTATGTTGATATCTTTCAGATTAATCTTTTGAGAATATTCTTGGGTAACTTCAGAGATAAATGTTGATACGATTTGCCAGATGAAAGTGTCTCTCATTCAACTAATATTTTCCGTCTTGACAACAAATTGATTGACAGGTCATGCTTAAACTTCAGTCGCATAGGCTTCGACAAAATCTTTATCCATTTACCCATAACAAACTCATAAAAATTATACGAATAATTGGGGACAATACCCAAGAATAAGCATAATTCTGACGTGTTTTCATTGTTTACCTTTGACTTCAAAAGAGGTAGCTTCCGTCTCCGAGGGTTACCTTAAAGTAGTCATGTTTAAGCAAGATGCAACTGCCAGATACTTTTGTGAATCAAGTGCTTCTGAATGATTCAAGGTTACGTAATTCTTGGAAAATAAACTATGCGAGTGAAATTTTGTTCGAAAAATTGGATTTGGAACGTCTGTCACTGTCATATTCGCGAGCTGTATATTATTTAACTTGATTCCAGCTTTGATATGTCACTTGGATCACCAAAATATCGTAGGTCATTGAGTATTTCATTATATGCCAGTGGACACAAGTAACAATATGGTGACACTGGCTTGAAAACTCAAGCATTCAATACATGACTTAACGCGCTCAGTATGAAATAATATGTTGATCGCATCAAAACTTATGTTAAATGATGTTTCTTTGAGCTAGAAACGCAACATTCAATATTAGAAACGCAAAGCCTGTGACACCTTGCTCACCTAATTTTCTTATACCAAACTTTAATATAATGGAGACATTATATTAAAGTTTGGTATCTCAATAACTCCAGCTGAGAGATATTGGTAACACTTAATTGAATTTATATCCAAAGCGTTAAGACCCAGTTGAATGATTTCGGGGCTCATACAATTAAATTAATTTTCATTTGTAATCAAATCACAACTTGCTTTAATTGATAGCTTGAAAAAAAAACACAAACAATTTTTTAGAATCGTACTAGAGTCAAGCTACAGCCTGAAATAATTAAAACCAAAACAAATACTAAGAAATGTGACGAAGTGATAAATGACTTGTTCCTGTTTCGAACCCGTACCATGTCATTGAATCGTGTTGTGGCACCTTAATGACATGCAATCGTTCAGGACCGCCACTAACTTAAAGAAGGGACGGGAAGTATCTATTGTGTTGGTTACTATAAGAAAGAAAAATCTAACTAGAATCATGTTGATTTGTATGGAATTATGCACAAAGATGGTTTCAGTGTGTCTTGAAAAAACCTTTCACAATCAGTGTAACAGTGTTTGATTTAATGATTAATTCTCGGTGGGTACGCTTTAATGATTGCACAAAGTAATGATTTCACATAGAACTTGAATTGTAGCCAATGCAGTAAATTGAACAATCATTGCTGCCCATCCAAGAGATTTATTTACCTAAAATTTTACTTTGAAGGCAATGTCTTGAAAATGATTGAGAAATATAGAAAGAAACGCAATTTTAGGTGAAAATCGATGACTTTTATTTTAAAGAAAAATACGCATTCAATTATATCTGTGAGATCATATTTTCATCGAAAGGATTTCAACCCTTAAGCCATATGAAACGTTCCACCACATTCAATTAAACGTTCTGAAGTGTTACCTGGACCATAATATTTCAATCTTTCATAGATTTTTCGTTAAAAAGTTTATTCTTAAATAAAAAGAGTGGGTTAATTCACCTTAATGACGTGATTTTTGCTGTAAGATTTAATAATCTTAATCTTAATCACGAATTTTCAGGTTTGTGGATCAGTTTATACGTGAATTTTCATTCAAAATGAGATAGTGATAATGAAGTGTTAATAAAGTCGAGATATGTTTATTAAGAATAATTCGTCTATCAACAAAGTTTATACCTATTGCTTTTTTCGTGATATTTTATGAGACTTACTGTCTCTGATATGTTTTAATAAGCGTCCTGCCCTCTGACACGATTTCCAAAACATTTTTGAGAATGGTAAGGGATTCAACATTTTAGTATCTAATTTCGCTCATCGCGTTGAAATTCGTAAAGGTGTTGTTTTGCAAACTACACCACGAATTCCTAAGGATCATTAACGAGAATATCAATCAAAACATTCTCAATGTGCCAAAATACTACAGCGCACAAAAACAAACTCTTTATTTAATTTGATAAGAAGCCTCTTTTCGTCGACAAATCTTTCAATGAATGTAAAGAACACATATTTCATCAAACAGTTTCTATACAACTCGTCTTCTCTTTTGGCAAGTCTTCTGGGTCTGTCAAAAGATAAATTATCTTTTATAAATTAAATTTTATTTAATAAATTAAAAATGTGATAATTTTTTATTTAGACTAAAAGATCGTGTTATATTGCAAAGGCAAAACATAATATTTGCGATTTCGAAGGATGCATTGAAACATATTCATATCTATTCCTGATGATTTAATGCTTCTTATAATAACTAAATGCATTATTCCAATTTCCGAGATGCTGATCCAAGCTTCGCGTAGGCATTAAAACTCGACTCTGAACTAAATTAGTCCTGGAGAATTTTTGTGCGACTCAAATATCTTATTTTATTAGAATCCTGTCCATAAATGCGAGAGCTATTGATTTTGATGAAGTTTGAATTAATGTTGGTAGGAAGTAAAGGATTGCCGGAAAGAAACGGCCAACACACTTCTTTTCTGCCCGTGCCCAACTGACCAGCAGATACGCTCATCAATCAGATTAACAACTAATACAATAATGGGAACAATACTTCGGATTTGGTAAAATTTAATTCTTACCAACAATACACTAATCTTGCAATGAAAGCATTATGGGGGATGAAAATATTCACCTTCCTAACAAACTATTCAATTGTCCAGATTTGTTGCTTCAAATTGAATTCGTGGGCGTTGAAAATGGTCAAGAATATTAACGGATTATTTGATGATTGTTGATGATGACCAGTGGTGAGTGGTACTCATGTTTCGGGTTAACATACGTGTCACATAAGACGGATGACGGCTCTGTGCAGCTGTTACCGTATGTTTGAACTTCTTTTATTGTAGTTCAAGATAATAAATAGTTCTTTCTACTCATTGTACTCGGGCTGATAGTGGTGGTCCGCTGCAATTAGGTTATATGCCGGTGGGGAGATCATGAATAAATATGTAATTGCCGCGTTTTATAGTAAAATATCGACATGGCATTGTCAAATGCGTAGAATGCTTTACTCATTGTTTTTGTTGAACCTCCTGACTGGATTCTAGAATTCTGGTCACGTCGCTGTGATATTTTTATGAAAGTCAACTATTGTTTTTTGTTACTTGGCCATATATGTGACGGATATCATTATGAAGAACATGGGAACATTGTAATGTTTAACTTGCCATTAAATTGCGCTTTGGTAAGTAAATAAATTCGTATGTTTCATTGTCGTTTTGAGTTTATTGTTTTAAATTTTAATTTATTATCAGTTAGTTTAGCAGCGGCACTAAATAATTCCAGCCATATATGACAAATACGCATTCAGCCTACACGGTTGGCTATGAAATTGAAGCAAATTTGAAATTAATGTGGGAAAACGATGTGGGATGAGGATTTCTAGATACAACTGATAAGGGTACTATATTCGTTATTAGTACTATTTTGTAAAACTGTGGATATAGCATCTGGTTTCAGTTTCTGTGTGTAATTTCCAGATATGTAAAATAAGGTTTAACGATGCGAACAAGCAATCAAGTGTGTAAGGTTGGTACCAGAAACGCGTTAAAATTTACATTTGTCCTCTAGATCTTGCTTTCAGATTGATATTCTTAAATTAAATTTTTTTTTAAATTTTTATTATGTTCAACTTCTTTTTGCCATCGGCCTTTAGTTTGGGAGCTTTTTACTTATATCTTATTTTGCTTTTAGACACTGATTGATAACTTTCAGAAGGTATTTATACAATTCAGTAGTTAAAATGTTACCTCAAAATAATTTGGAATATATTACTTGATATACAATTCTTATGTAAACGCACTAAAATAAATGGAGTGGTTTATTGACACGTCCTTCAAAGAATATTAAAAAGTCAAATTCAGCATATTATTGCTCAACATCTTATTACCAGTCGACTTTTACTCGATGTAAATTGCGAGAGCTAAACGTTTTATAAAGTCAAAATAAATTGTTTTTTTCACAATAACCGAGCTCAGGGACGTAACTTCTTTCCATTTTTTCAAATTTCATAGCAAAGATCTAAATTATTAGTATTTCAGGATTGTCACGCTTTTCAACAGGGAACGATGATTGCGTTCACCTTATCTCCTGTATGACTGAATCCTTTTTGATGTAATTTGGCTTGAGCGAAATGGTGGCGTTTGCTGATGACAGGGTCATATAAACGGCAGTCAGCAACGTTACAGTGGTTACAGGTGAGCTGCAGAGTGTGTTTCAAGTTTCAAGAACTGTCGAAAAGCGCTTAAGAACTTGCACTGCATTGTACAAAAGCGCGGAAACCAACATTCTGCACTATTATTAGGGAATTATGCGACGCGGGAGTTATTTCCTGAAGACATTCTTGCACTATACACGAAACTCTATCAGCAATCATGATTTACTGGAGAGGATATGTGAGATCGGTTATTCAGATTATTCTAGTCAGGTGTAATTTGAATGATACAGAGAGATAGGCTTCATACGAGCAGACGCATCTACCATGTTTACAGACGGAATAGCGAGAAGAGACTTGCATATGTTGAGTAGTACTGGTTTAGACAGCTCAGATCAGAATATTGAATGGCAATATTCGAAGCATATGATCCAAATGGGAAGGTAACTTGACCAGAAATGGTGGGTGGAAAGAGATGCTATTTATCGGTCCGATGGTTGACGTTCCAATTTCTAAAGTTTCACCTGCTTTGTGAAATAAAAAATAGAATTATAAGTAAGTTAGAAAAACGTATTAATGAAAAAATAGTGAAAATTTTATACTGTGTGCATTTATATTGTACATACTGTGTATAAATTATATATTTTATATACTGTGTTTGACACAGATCTGCAAGCATTATTGGGTAAAGACAACACACTAACTGAAAAACAGTTGGCAGAAGCGTTAGAAGTTACTCAG
Source organism: Stratiomys singularior (assembly GCA_954870665.1). NCBI lineage: Eukaryota > Metazoa > Arthropoda > Insecta > Diptera > Stratiomyidae > Stratiomys > Stratiomys singularior. The sequence goes on along the minus strand of OX940879.1, from coordinate 9,318,278 downwards.
GCAGCCATTTCACAACGTTTAAAAGCCATGGAAAAGATCCAAAAAGCTGGAAAATGGGTGCCGTATCAATTGAAAGAAAGAGACATCGAAAGGCGAAAAACCGTTTGTGAAATTTTGCTTGCCAGACAGAAAAGAAAAGGTTTTTTGCATCGGATTGTTACTGGCGATGAATAGTGGATTTATTTCGACAATCCCAAGCGGAAAAAATCATGGGTAGACCCAGGCTAGCCGTCAACATCACAACCAGTCCGAAATATTCATATAAAGAAGACTTTGCTGTGTATTTGGTGGGATAGTAAGGGACCTTTGTATTACGAACTGCTGAAACCTGGTGAGACTATTACTGGCGAACGTTAAAGACAACAACTGATCAAATTGAACCGCGCAGTTAAGGAAAAACGACCAGAATTTCACCAAAGACATGATAAAGTCATTTTTCAACATAACAATGCTTGGCCGCATGTTGCAATACCTGTCCAGAACTACTTGGGAAACCTTAATTGGGAAGCTCTGCCCCACCCCCTATTCACCAGACTGACTACTACTTGTTTGGATCGATGCAGCACGGACTGTCGGAACAGCACTTCCATTCTTACGAAGAAGTTAAATTTGGCTTGATAACTAGTTAGCCTCAAAAAATGAGAAGTGGTACTGGGACGGAATCCATCAATTGACAGAAGGATAGGAAAAAGTCGTAGCTAACGATGGCCAATACTTTGATTATTGAATTCATTCGTTCTGTTATTCAAATAAATGCATATTTCAAGCAGAAAAATTCGTATTTCATATATATACACCTATTATATTTTTAATTTTGACAGTTATATATTTCGGGAGTAAGTTGCTGGGCTCTTCGTAATCGGAAGGCCCCTCTAGGCGTCGGAATACGAGGCCCAGCTCGAAGTTATGTGTCAAACGGTTCCAGTCAAGGTTCTCAGGCTGACAGGGGAAGTGTTTAGTAGGTGCGCACTCAGAGCATCAACAGCCAACCACAAAAAAAATAATTTATAAAGATTTTATTAGCGTCTCCACTTTTTTTATATATTCCGGATACCCTTTCTTACATCTAGCTTCCTGAAATCCTTCGAACTGAATATGATTATCGCGCCTTCTTTAACGCTCCTGGAGTTCATCGCTACTAAGTGCTACTTTTGATTTGAATTCTGTTTGCTAACATGCATTTATGCTTTTCTTCGATCTGTTTACCTCGCTGATGTATGCGGTTATGTACTCTCACCGATCGTTTCGCCTGCCCAATTTACTTTTTGTTGCAGTCCTTGCAGTTTATTTCGTATATGTGCTTCATATTTCACCATTTTATTTGCATTGTTCTTTGCATTGTTCTGCTGTTCCTAGTTTTTGTTCCAGTTGGTTCCTTAGATTCTCCTATTAAGTTCTTAGGTGAATTTGTTGTATCTAAATGATACTCTTCGTTTCTTTTCATTTTCTTTAGTTAGGTTTGCGCCTGTTTAGATTATCTTCTTGATCAATTAATGTAATTTTCTGTTTTCGTAACCGCTTACTTTCTCTACCTTCTTGATAAAATTTCGCTTTCTATCCTTGCCCTCATAATTGAGTAGCAGCGTAAACATCCTGTGAGCCAAGTGATCCACTGCTGCAATTTTGTGTTGATCGCCATGATTTAATGTGTTAAGCATTCCAGTTTCCGGTGCATTTCTACCTTACAGAAATCTTCCCGGACGGAAATATATCCATAAATGGTACTTTCGCGTCACCTAGTATGTGAATTTGATTTTTTTGTACGCTCTTGATCTCTTACAGTGTCCTGTGCATTTCGTCCATTTTGATGGTCGCAATCAAAATCGTATCCAGTGTTTTGGTACCAATTGGCGAACCTCCTGTTTGCTTTTAATAGTCTCCACTCGAGGCAAAGTAGTTCTCCTCCATGCATAAGCGTGCAAGTTGCATGTAAGCTTGCCTTCAAATTAAAAACTAGCTAATAGAAAGTACACAACGTAATTTAAAAAAAAAGTTAATACAAACTACATTAAATGAATGAATAAATAAAATATATACAAATAAAAATAAATTAGAATTATGAATTAGAAAAAAACATCTTCATTTCCAAAATAAACTAGACACAATTTAGCAGTAGTTGTTTGAACTTTTATGTACAAAATTTTCCTCTTATATTTATTGAAATGTAAAGAACTAAATAAGTAAAGAATAAAAGCAGGGACTCACATATATTGGCACTGCCATAAGCCGAGATACCCTTAGAGAGAAGATAGATTTTAATAGGTTGAAGTTGTTGTTATATTATTGTTAAAAGTATGGAAAAGAACAAAAATATTATTTAACTGATGACTATTAACTGTCTTTCTCCAGATTCCAGTCTTAATAGCATGGTAATATTCCAATCCCGCTGGTATGAATTCGTATGAAAGGATTCTGTTTGTGCAGTGTCAAAGTAATATTGATGCTGAAGACATTTTCAGTAATACACTTAAGTTTCGACGGATTTCTTTTATCATGCGCAATGGACACAAGGATATGAACGATGTACTGAATTCAAAATATTCAAAGAACTTTCCGACGATTCAATCGATAACGTCATATTATTGCGTGTTTTACAATCATCATTTCTTTTTCACAGAAGTCACTATCTCCTCATTCATAAAACGCATGGTACAGACTTGGCGAATTTCAAAAGAAAGCATACGTGAGCATTTAACATCCGTGCATGCACAAAATTAATAATAGGTACTTAATTTGAACATTATCAACAATATCGCGACAAACTGCTTACAACGTGCCAAGAGAAACGTGGGAATGTAACAGAGTCCCGAATATTTCTAGACCAAAATCTAACCTTCAACAACCTTCAGGTGCATGTCGGCGCAACTTAATAGTTTAATTAAATAGTTGCACAGTATTGGATTTATTGCGAACAGAGCTCCATGTTAACAATGATAGTATGACAAGTGATCACGATTCCAACAAAAAAAATTATCAATGCTACACACATCCCATATTTTACCGTTTCACGAATGGGCAACATATAACAAAAACACAGTTTAGTCAAGTGCATGATGCGGACACAAAAATTATTATGAGCGAATATTTAATGTAGGTACATCGCGGTATATCAGCAATACTGCCGGTATTTCGAAAGAGTGGTGCGTGCACAAGTTGAGACCACAGTCTTTGAGATGACTGTTATCCTGATATCTAGAAAATTACGTGGACTGGATTACCGAGTAACAAGGGAGAACTTTTATCCTTGTCCCATATAAAGTCGGAGAATCCTGAAAAATCTTTATGAAGGGAGTTCAGCTTTACTGCAGCGCCTCGAATCCAATTTGAACAGAATATTATGCCCAGAAATCAAGCATGGTGGACAAATACTCATGAGCACCATTCTCACCAGGTGTGCAAAGTGTGGGAAAATAACCCGAAATGCCTATGCACAAATCGAGGCACGGCAAGACGGCCAATTCCAAAGACGATGACATACTATCGCGCTTAAAAAAAGATAACAAAACGTGCAGCAGCCATGCTAACAGGAAAACTAGCACTGCTCGTACCAACATAAATATTAGCTACGTAACATTTCGACTATCGAACCGATTCGGGAAATTAGTTTGGAGTATCTGAAATGCCTACTGCCAAGACAATCGCCGAAGACAGGGAAGACCTCACCTAGCTAGATGTGTGCATATTACGCTTGGCGTAGTACGAGTATGTGCAATTTGTAATTCAGGTAATGTCGGCAACATATTCTTGCGGCTGGCCGTTTTATTATTTATCGCGAATATCATTTTTCTTCTTTGAATTTTTGATTTTTGCTTTTAGTGGTAGTTAATGTCGGTCAGTAGGTTTTGCCGTAAAACGTACTAGGGCTGATCAATGAGAGATGCATTATTCCTGCTGTCTTTTATTATGTGAGTCCGTTTGAGCGTGTCGTGAGTGGGTTGCCAATGAAATCTTCCGGGAACGAAAGATGGTTACCAAATGATTATTCGATTTTCGTACTTGGATCATATTTGATTGAGCTGTTGCCATTATGCGTTATGAAATCGTAACAACGTACGAATCACTTGGCGGATGTTATTGGGGACACTGGAAACCAAATGCTGGCCGTCCAGATAAAGTCATCTCATAAAGTCTCGCTTTGATTCGGCTGTAGAAGAAAATTTTTTTACCATCCTTAGCCAATCAAATATTTGGAGGGAGTGAGAGTAGCAGAACAGCTCCAGCTACAGCGAGCTGTTAAGGGGAAGTGAAAAGAAAGAAAGGACCCATATTAACACATAAAAATCTAATTATAGTCTTTTTTACCATCAAATAGCCATCGGATGTTTCTATTCTACTTACTCCGAATGACGACCACAATCAAATTTATCGGATTGATTAATCATTAATCCGAAAAGAAGAAAATAATATCTCTCCACAAGATTATTGAGTAATTGCTTCCAGGAAACCAAAACCAACGAAACTAGTTGAAAAATCCACCATTAGTGGGATACGATGTAACATTACTTACACAGCTGTAGATACAACGAACCGCAGTAGATGGGGATACAATAGATAGACCTGATGTAGACCCTATCAGTTCCCAATTCCCATAGACATCAGAAATCAATAAATTTCCATTTCATAGTTCGTTTCTTAGTAATTGCTGGATTAATATTAGTACAATCCGTGAAAACAGACCAACAAAATAACAGAAAACAAGAGAAGATGAGAAATATTCAATGCTATGTGAAAGGGGAGTGTGGTTTGATTGATTCCTTCTTCGCCGTATCCTATTGATGGGAGAAATGTCCAATGCGAGAGGTAATGGTGAAACATTTTTATGGGCTTTTTATTGATCTGTTAAGTATTACTGAAGTGCTATTAAATTAAAAATTGGTCTTATTAGGGACGTCATGGATTTCTCAGAAACTGATCGTTAAAAGTATGCCAAATGATCATAAAAGAAATAAGTTGTAACAAGAGTTTTAAAACAATTTAGTGGTTTGATTTATTTTACATATAATTTATAATAGTAATTATCCTTGAGTTAAAGAACTTTCCTACTGATTGGGTATGTAAAGCAAAGGTATGTTTTGCAGCGGCTTTCCTGCCTGTGATGAACGATATTAAATATTCCGAAAAACTGTTAAGTTGCGTCAAGCTTATGAGCAATGAAATGTTCAATCCTTGAAATGTTGACTCCTTATAGTGTGCTGGGAAAATCTTAGATAAAATAAACTCGAAAGTTGGCTGTAAGAGGAGCATACATTTAATTAGTTTTTGCATGTTTGTTGAGAGTTCTCCTAATTATCGTGAGACCAAATTCGAATTCTAAAAGGAATCAGTTCATTATTAGTCTACGGTGGAAATTATCAGATCAAGTTCTATATGAAAAAAGTGAAAATTACGCTTTTAATTACTTCAATTAGTAAGCTCATTCGAGCCGACTTAGCACACCCCGATGCATTAATTTGAGATGACCGTATTTTTGATTAGATTAGATTAGGGATTAAGAATTGTACTTTCAATAACTTTATTCACGGGATAGACTTTTGACGGTGATCACATCCGCCCTCATAAATACTCATCCTTTGCATATCATAGTATGGCTTTAAAGTCGGGCGATCATCAATCAGCCTAATTATAGGGTAGGTGACCGCATTTAAGTGGGCATATCGCACAACCAGCCTTCAATTAAACAGTCGCGATCAATTCTGCTAAGTCAATGGATATTTTCGGTTCTCTGAAATATTTCAGGGTACCGCAGTATCTGATGCAAATATTGAGAGCCTTCCTCAAGCACTGAAAGCTAGCCTTTGACACATTTGAGGGACGGCGAAGATTGTATGTTACATAAAGGGTACCACAAGGTTCCTTTGACGTCGCAGACCTATGGATTGTCTCGTATCAAAGGAGGAGTCGCGCCTGATCGACTATGCTGATGATATTGCAGCATTAGGCGCTAAAGACTCGTCGAACAGCCAAGTATGATACTGCGCAGAGTGAGCGAGTGGATGATCGGCCGTGGGCTTAGTGTAGCGATGGAAAAAATAACCCAAGTCATCATACTGCCCAAGAAGTGAAACCTTCGTATTTCCTGTTCGTATTGGACGACCATCGACCATCGATAATCATATTGATGATTCACTCAAAGATAAGCTTATTCGAGCAAGTCTGATCGTCAGCGGATAAGGTAGCTGCGGGACTTTCGGCGCTCAGTCACCGACATTGGGGATCAACTTCAAACAAAAGACGTCTACTCATGAGTGTAATGGAGTTGGTGCTCTTGGACGGCTCTGAAGTATCGTCTAACGCTCTTAGTAACGAACAGAGTCAAGGAGCTACATACGGCAATGTCTCTATGTCAGTGGTGCTGGTTATCGTGAGAGTGGTCCCCATGTTGCTTCTTGCTAGAGAGCAAAGGTAAGTCTACTAACGAAGGGCGAAGTTGGAGGAAGAAACTGCGAGTTGTAGTTATGCAGAAAGTATAGTTTGACTGATTATTGCTTGACGCAACCACTCAGTGGACACGGGCATTTTCAGTCTTACCTGTATAAAGTGGGAATCATAACGTCCCTTGTTTACTTGAACTGCCGGGGAACACATATGACACCTGCCACATCATCTTCGCTTCGCGTGTGGAAGATGATCAAGGCTACATTCGCACCTCCCCGATAGACAGTTGTGCCACCTCGAGAAAACATAACTGGAAAGAAATTGACATCTAAGGACACACCACGTGTCTTAAGAAAGCAGTATGAGATAGACCTATGACAGTAATCTTTCTTCCTTCCATCTATCCCTGCTATAGATATTTCTGTAGCAGAGACAGATTTCTCCTTTATTTCTCATTATAGGCGAAATTGAAGTGGGCTAGTTCGAAGTGCGAGTACCATCTCAGTGTGACAGAGAGGTGTTTAGTCGGTAGTATAGTTGCAATTTGGAGCCTAACACTCAGGACATTAATACCTTACACCTCTCAACGACCAAAACAAATTCTTATTGACATTATGTTATCTTATTAACATGGTGTTACGAATGCATCATGATTTGTTTAAAAAGTAAAGTGCTTTGTATTTTTATTGTATTGAAACTCTATAAAACAAAATCCACATAGCAAAACCATATGAATTGCTGGAATGGACCAGTCAAAAAGCGACATGTTTCTACCTTAAGGCGTAGGTTCTCAAGAAGAGTTTGTACACCATCGATCATTATTGACCGACAAAAATCGTCCAAGGCGTGGAATAAAGGTTGGTAGTTTATTTCTCTTTAAAATTAAATAACATTTATTACCCGAATGGAAAAAAATATATAACTTATAGAATTTTTGCCTTAATGTCTCCAGCTCTAAGTGGAGACAGTTTAATTCAGATAGGAAAATCCTTTTGTATAGAATTAATCGAATCTAATTATATGGAAAGAATTGTCTGCTACAACTATTTCACAGCATTGTACCTAGATTCAAGTCATTTAATTTCTTGAAATTTAAATCATTCAGGCTAAGATAATATTCTTTTTAATACGATCTAAAACTATACGACATATGCGCATTTCCGCACTGGCAACGCAATATTAATAATGAACATAATTTTTATCGTCACATTTCCTACAAAGAAAAAAATATCTTATCTTCGTTTGTACCTTTTGGCTGTGAATTTATTTATCCTTCTCTTAATTACCCATTATTCTTAGATTCATGCGACGTGAAATGATGACGACAAGCGAAAAATATCAAATGAGACAATTTTCATTTCAGGATAGAGGCGCCATTGTCACGAGAAGAAGGCAAAAGGGATGACTACGTCCATCCGTCCGTCGTCCAGTGATAAGGAATTATTTATGTGCCGCCAAAATTCAGGACATTTGTTTTAGTGTTTTTCTTCTCTGACGTTTCTTGATTGTCTTTCTTGCATCGCTCGTGTCAGTCGAGGATAATATCATATGAATGTATGGCTTTGAAACGAAGAAAAGGACAAGGACTACGATTTTTTATTTCACTTAAAAAATTTTGTCATTTGTTGTCCTTTTTGTGACATATGACCAGCATAAAGAAGATTCGCATTTGAAAATATGTCGTAAATAAATCGTTTACGAAGTTTTCGGGTGTAGCGTTAAAAGCTAAATTGATCAGAACGGAACTTCGGGTTACAATAAAAAAATTATCGCCTGGATGAACGAATTATAAATAATTCTCTTTCAATCCAGAACTGAATGAATGCTGTACACTGCACGGTTTCAATATATGTAATTCTTCTTGAAGGTGAAACTCCCGTTGCGTTCACATGCATGAGCTGTACTTTGAAAATTTTTGCTAAACACTAAACCGAGTACGCATTGCCCTTGGAAACGAAATCCTTAAATCATTTTTCATTCTTCTCCGCCAAGCATTTGCTGATGGACTTGGCTCTGGGTTTTCCGAAGAAAGGAGTGGTTATAAATAATATTTCAAACAAAAGTAAGCCCGCTGTAAAGTATCTTATTCCTTTCAAACTTTGAAAATATCCTTTCTTGTCGATCAGTTATGATACGCATAAGAAAGGATTTGAAACCAGGTAACTTTTATCTTTGCTGGTGACAAACAACATGTGCATCTCAGTTGGATATCTTACAAATTACGGTTAAGAAGTTTACGATCATCGAACAAACTAGACATTTTGCGCAGTGTAACGCAGATCCTATTGTGCACCAGACAATTTGTCAAGCGGACGTTTTTGATAATGCAAATATTTGCAGTAATTACAAGTGTTGGATATAGTTAATGATGTTCACGCCAATGTCCTGAAGGAGTGTGCAAAATATACAATTAGTTTATTTTCATTTCAAAGAAGTTTGCAGGTAAATTTTCTTTCTTTGAGGAGGAGATGACTTTGAAATTCGGTTAGGGATTGTAATGAAATGAACGAGACGGTTTCCAGTTGACAATACCTCCTGCAAACATGGACACATAGACAACGGTAGGAGATATGTGATAGGCATTTGATAGACTATAGCAAAAATGAAATATTTATCTCCATTTATGAATCACTACATGCCGAAAACTTCAGCGAAAATTCAATCAATTAATGTGAGCTTACATTGGAATCTTCCAGGATGTATGACCAAGCACATTGTATGCCTGAATGAAGATTCTTAATTTCCAATTGCCACTCCGATTATTTACGGTCACCGGAAAAAATATTTTCAAATTAAAATTTTTCCATCACTATTCAAAAATATCAGTAGATCATATTACTCAAAAAATCTCACTAGACATCAACTTCTTTGACTGTGTACCGGCATAAATGCTTTGTAGGTAAATTTATTATTGCCGCAACAAAGTGCCTTTCCGAATTTTTTCTTCAATAAATTTTCATGCATTCTACTGTCATGACACAGGTGAAGATGACGAGTATGAATTGGCCGAAGGTAGCGATAGTGCATTGTTGCGGTGCCTATAAAATTGGTCTCTCGATGAACTTGACTAGCTCCATGACTTGTATCTTTTGAATTCCGACACGAAGAAGACTGAATTTTCCCCCCAAGTTGTTATTGTGATGGCACTGGCGTAATCAAGTAGCTACGCCGATTTTCTTCGGCTCGAAATGAAAGATGAAGGATATTTAGCTTCTGATGAAACGATAGATCTGTGCCTCAGTATTTCGTGATTGCTGGTATTGGTGTACGTTTTTTTGTTCATTTTATGGGTTTTGATTGCGTGTTACGAAGTTTGACTATGATATGACTTCTTATATGATTGAGAGTGTTACGGTTGATTTCTTCGAATCAAAAGGCGTTTAAACTGTCGGCGCTAACTTTTTTGAAGGACGCGAGGCTTGGGAACCCAGGCGTGTTTGTAACAATTAAACATTGATGATTCAAAACCTTGAAAAGAATGTTTATTCTGTAAATATTATTACTTTAGTGCATACCATTTTCAGTGGACAGCTACGCTCGCTTATCGTTTATTATGCTTTTATGTTGAATCGCAGAAGGGAAACAATTTATTGGAAAGTATTTGTCCCAATATCTTGGATGTGTCTGTGTTGATTCGTAGTCTTTTCAAGACAAGCAAATTATTAACCAGTAAAAATTAAAATTCGGCATTACGCTCTGATGAAAATAATAAAATACAATGAATCTTGTGTTTGTCTTAATTAAGGAATTTTTTTAAGATTTTGAGGTTTAAGATTTTATTTTTAAGGTTTTGATAAGAATAGTTTTTGATGATGTTTTTAAAATACTTGACAAAATAATTTAAGATTTCTGATTAAGCTTTTAAGTAGAAAAGTCATCAAAACATGAAATATTGATATATAATTTATTCTTGTTTAATTCTTATCATTTATCATTGACCTCTATCGTTCGAAATGTCGTTTCGGCAAACATTTAAAAGCCTAATACTTAGAGTTAATTGCTGGATTTTTCGTTCGGGTGTGTGGACTCTGGGAGCGGCGAAACTAATATTCCAGGCAATGTGAGGGATAGTTTTGTTCAGGTAAATAAAGCGTTCTTATTCGAATCGTAAATCTGGAATTTTTGAAATAATTGTTATCCCAAAATTTAAATTTTCAGCTTCGTATTTTCATATGTGCCATTTTTGTTTCAGAAAGTACAAAAATGACAATTTTTCCAAGATTCCAAAAAAAATATATTTTTGATATTTGGTCCGAAATCCTAATTCAGTATTTTTCAAGTAAATGACACCTGATCCGATGATCTAGTCGGGACAAACTGTGCAGAAACTAGATCTAGTTTCTCGGACTGATTTCCTGAAATTTATTTTGGACGAAACAATGAATAGGAACTAAAATTCATGTGTATAGGTGAATAAGCTCATTCCGCATTGGCTTTTAAGGTATGATTCCTGGATAAGTTTAGATATGCAACCATAAATTCTTGATTGACTGTGCAAATGTTTATCTGAATACGATCCAAAATTTAACGGTAAATTCCTTAAATTAAATAATTTTTCAAAAAGGAGACGTCTAGAACGCCGAGACCCAGCATGAAAAGTAAGCCCTTCACGAGCTTGAAAAAATTTAGTCCCTAAACTAGCGCCTAATATAACAACACTGCTTGTTTTCGAAGCTTGGCAGATGTTAGGGTTTTGTACTTAATATGATTGGTGTAGGCTTAATGGCAGCAGATACAGATATTTTAACTGCTAATAAACGAAGAAAATGTTGTTCTACGGAGTAAGATGAAAATATGTCACCACCAACTACAGCCAACTTTGAGCCTATATATGAAAACTTTTATTTGTTTATGCTCCTAAAAGGGTTTTCGACAGAGATACAAAAATTAAATATGGATTCTCGGAACTTCCTCTAAGCCAACAACATGCATAATTCGATTTTTGCTTAAATTGCATTTTCACTACGTGCACCAATCATTTTCTGTTTAGGTCGGCATTTATGTAGCGATTTCCCTTTGATTTATTTGCATTCCAATCATCATGTTAAAACTAGATCGAAGCCTTAGAATCTGGTTGTCGCGGATGGATATTTGCATATACAAGTTAACTTTGAATCAGAGTGTTCCAATCTATCTGTACTCCATGAGTGGGTACTCCTGAAGCGTCGTTTCATCTTATCAGTTAAACATAATCTCAACGGCTGTCATATCCATTTAACGTTGTCCGAAGCCTTGCAAGCAAATTGTTTAGATACACTCTTACATGATGTGTGTTTTCTATGCAACGCGTTGTCTGTCGTTATTTTCAACATCATATCATTTTTACATATTTTCCTCCTTTTCTACACACTTTCCTTCACAACATGTTTCGTTCGAGTCCAGGTTTTCAAGATCTACGCCAGCAGATATAATTCAAATCATTGAATATAATATTTCCGTTCGCATAAATTCTCATCTCATTTGAATAAAATATTTTCGATCGGACCAAGTGTAGTTTATCTAAGTTCGAGTAAGGAAAGTGTAAGGCGAAATCGGGATGGTGTGCACAAAGGAAAATAAGTAACCTGGACGCGACATGGTCTCCAAGATTTGAATGCGGAATGCTGGTGTGTAGTGCGCAGGCACGAAACTCTGTCACACATGCGTACGAATATGTCGAAAATTGCCACTTGTATCGGGAACAAATCGCGGTACTGCATCGAGTGCCATAAAATACTCGTCAACCTTACACATGACTCTTGAATGCACGCCAGCCCAGAAAGAAATCACTAAAGTATAATTTCCTTCCATTCCTTTATGCGAAAACATGATTTATGTGGAGACAGTGCAGCGATGAGTGCAAAAAAGAGTTGTGATTTCATCGTGAAGGTTGTCCGGTTGTTTTGCATGTTAAGGATAATGCTATCGATAGGTTGGTTGGGAAGGGCTTGCATTATGCGTAGAAATTTGATTGGTTTTGATTCAACCGCTGTTTGTGTGCAGACGTTGATTTTATTTCTTGAAAATTTTTGCTATAAGATATCGGTTTTCAAAAATATATGCCACGAACCTGCGCAACTCTCTCTCTCTCTCTAAGGAAATGTATTTTCTCTCGTCCGTTTCGTTGAACTAAATTTCTTTAAGAGGGTAAAGAAAATTTCGACTGTTTTTCATACGAGTTATAATGGATAGTGATATTTTTCTGCAAATGATGTGTTTCCCGTCCAGATACTGACGCAAAGACTTTCTGTGAAGGATGTCCTTTAGAAGTACAGAATTTTATGTTGGCAGCACTTTTAGTGCAAAGTATGGTGTGACAGTTGTGATAGATTTTATGATATGTTTAGTTTGCCATTTTATCATAAATATGTTGATATCTGAGAAACGTCTGCTAATTGTCTACTAATTGTCGTAAAAAGATGTCCTATTTACTCTGAACGATAATATGCACACATCCAGTTAACATACAATACGTATTGTAGAAACTATAGTAGCTGTAAAGCGATGAAAACCTGAGTCCTTTTGATATCATGTTCAACAATTAAACCTGTGCCAATCCATATTATGGAAGGTTTGAGGGATGAATCTTGGTTCGCGGGCATACGAAATGCAACTCGTCCACAGATTGAAGTCAAAAGATCACCAGGCATGGCGTAGATTCAATGTATGGGCCCTAGAACAAATTGATGCAGATCCCGAATCTCATAAGAAAATTTTGTTGAGCGGTGAGGTGCATTTCTGATTGAATGGCTACCTCAATAAGCGAAACTGTCACATTTGGAGTGATGACCAGCCGCAGGTAATTGTCCAAGCATCGTTACATCAGGAGAAAGTCCCTGTATGATGTGTTTTATGGGTCGGTGGAATCATTGGTCCAGAAGTCTGCAAAAATGCTACCGAGAATGACATTACAGTCAATCGTGACCGCTATAGACCAATGGTCAACGACTTTCGTATTCCGCAATTGATTGGCTGTAACGCAGAGGACCTCCGGTTTCAACAAGATGGCGCGAAATGCCATACAGCTTGTGAAACCATTGACTTATTGAAAGAAGCATTTGATGAACACATTGGGACAAAATCAACCCGTCTATCAACAAAGGACTAATGGTGGAAGAAACACTGCAAATAAAACTACTCAACTGCTTTATCTGAACTGATATAAACAGAATTGGATTTATATTATTTGTGGTTGAATGAAACTGGGATGAAACTGAAAATGGTTACGTTATTTATCTTTTTAATTTGCTCCATTATCAAAAAAGCCTTAAAATGCCGCTATTACGTTTGAGTGTTTGATTTGGAAATACTTATCAAGTTTTCAAACACCTCCCGATGTCCCGGTGTCCGATGAATAATGCCCCGAATTGCTCTGGAATAATGATTCCATTATATTCTTGCTGTTAGCAAAAAATTTAAGTTCAAACATCTACAAATCTCAAATGTATTTTTTATTTTTGAATTTTTTTTGTAATTTTTATCTTTCTAAAAACATAAATCGATCTTACATAAGGGGAGAAACAGATCTAGGAGGGCGTATTTAGGGTATTTTGTGAAGGTATGAAGTTTTTGAACATTTCAGGAACAAAAATATTTATTAATACCATATAAGGAATAAAATTCGAATTTAAGCAATAAAATTTGCTATATAATAATGAGTATATAGGAATAAGTATAGGAATAAGTATAGAATATATAAGTATAGGAATAAGTATTTTATTAAGGTTTTGGTTTATTATTGATAATATATATCATATTTTCACATACATGGTAATGTTTTCTCAAATTTTCACAGATTTTCGTTCGAAACCTTATAGATAGTAGCTGCTGCGCATTGGACAGATTGTGCACATTTTTGATGTCAACAGTTTTAACTGAAATAAATTTTACAAAATAATTTAGGGTCTCACCTATTTGAACTACAATCATAGATTAATTTCATTTCGAATTCATTACATTTGTAATTTGAAAACTGAGTATGATTTTTGACCGTTTTTCGTTCGTTTTTGTAAATTAAAAAAAGGTCAAAATTAAGGTGTTCCTTAAAATTAAAGTTGAAAAGAAATTATACCCAAAAACTAAATGCATGTTAAATTTCATAAGGATTGATCGAAAATTCTGGGAGCTACAGTGTACACAAATTTGAAGAAAGTAGTATTGGGAACCCTACGTAGTAAGTCCCTGCTAGTAGTTATAACTTTAATGGAGTCTCAAAGAGGACGTTGCTTTCCGAAAGAAGTCCACCTGGATTCTACAAAGACACCCAAAATACACAGTCAAAGGAACTCCTGTCACAAAACGTTAGGAATTTCAATTAAATTAGAGAAAGTTGTTCTATGCTGACGATAATTGCTGTATCTGATTGCTTACGCTTAAGTAATAAATTAATTAAACTATCAATACAAAATTACTTTTCTGACAAGTAGTTACGCTTTTTAGAATTTCTTAGAATTCAGGTAGTTGTGTTACCTCAAACATGTTCTCTACTTTATTTCCACTATAACTAACCATTCCCATCCTAGTATCCAAATTGTATCAGATTAAATTTGACAGGTACATTAAAGGAAACTTATCTTAGGTAATATGTTCATTATTAAACATTAGCAGTCACTTGGACCCTAGTTCATTGGGCCAAGGATAGATTTATACAACTTTCATAGTCCTTTTTAAGGAATTACCTCAGATTTCCCGTTGTCTTCATTGGTTAAAATCCGTATTACTTTAGAGAAATAAGGGTCACAAGAGTCCCTTTGCTGTACTGTTTAACTATTTTTAAACATTGGTTATTGTTTCGCTTTTACTTCGACAACCAGTTGATATTACCAAATACGCTGTGATTGAAGTTTTACCATGCCGTGCTAAATATTTCACTTCATGCAAAGTAAATCATTCGTATCTCAAATCCTCATGACTGGAAGATGTTTTTAGAAAGGTTGCAGTATGAGCATGAGAGTTACTTAACCGCCATGTTATTTGTAGCTTGTATTTATGATTTCCATGCCTATTTGTGAGTAAGACGGATGTGGGACCACCTCGATTTCAAAAATATTTGCACTAAAAGTATTATCCTTTGCTGGAGAACTACTAAGAAATCACCAGTTAAATTTTATTCCGATTATACAAAATCTGAGGGGTCCCTTTAGTGTTAACTTCCATACAGTCGCCTACCAACAGCATTAACCAATTTTCTCACAAATCCAGTCGCATTTGAAGCAACCAAAGAAAATATGAAAAGGATGAAAAAGTCACAAGCGCGTAGGCTTTTGACATGGTTTGGTGTATGGGTATCACATCTCGAATATGGTGGCCCCCAAGGAACATAACTCAACACAGTGTCACCGATATGGATGACAAGACGCAACAAATGTTAATATCTTCGTCCACAACGTAAGAAATATAACCAATAATTAATTGTAGTGTTTCGTATATCACATGCATATCTAAATCGAACTCTTCTCAAAACGGCCTTCGCTTAAATATTATGTGGTGTTCATTTTGTCACATGTTTTGATAAGAACATATTATACAATATGGATGCGTGCGTGCATGTATGTTTGAATGGTCTGAGAACATATTGATGATGGCAGCAGGGACAGGTTTCTGCCTTTGCGTATAGTTATAATCATGTTTAAAAAAATATTTGAAAAACTCAAAACTGAAATGAAAATTTATGATAATGTCCAGCGAAGGCACAATTTTCAAGAGCTGATTTGGACGACCTGGTCAGCTGAAATACCAACCTTGGTCGACAGTCGATTCCAGTGTTGATTTATTTTTATTTTCGATTACTAGTGACAAGAGTTGAAACAAAGGGACGTATCAGCCACATTATACCTTAGAATCTACCCTTTGCCCAAGGTCCCTTTCAAGCGGCATTGTGCTGCACTTGAGGAGTGAATGTTTACACTGGTGGAGAAAATTATTTGAAACGCAGATTGCTTTCAGTTTAACAAGCTCCTCAAGAGACAAAATCCATTAAAATGAACGCTCTTACGATGACTTATACCTTAAGCCTTCTGAACTACATGTTAGATGCAAACGGGTAAGAAATTTGACTTTAAGCATATACGGGAATGTTTCGCTAAACGCGTGCGATTTTTCGGACTTTCTGTTTCCTCCAGCACTGTGTGAGAATAAAAGACATCCAAACGTCTTGTCAACGCACTATCGGTGAATATTTCCCAGCCAGACGGTTCGGCGTCTTGTTGGAGAATTTCCAAAGATCTTTTCTTATTTCAACTCGCTTTTTGTAGTTGCTTCTTTGATTTGTACCTTCGATCGTTGTCTTGACTTTCAATAAATTATGAAAGAAAATGTTAACCGGCCGACGCGTAAGAGGTGTTGTGCTAGTTAAAGAATTTTTTACCCAACAATGCTGACACATATCATTAAAATATATTTATTCGGCGATGGTTCAAAGGAACAGTGAGTTAATAAGCTTCATTTATTCCTAACAGACTCTCTCCAAAAAAAAGGATATATGCGCATGCATAGATAACGGCCACCCAAGTTATCGTGGATAAATGAATCTAAGATTCATCCTAACAGAAGTCGCGCATAACCCATTGAACGTTTTCGTTGCAGTTGAAACACTTCATCGGATAGCAAACACATCCTAACAGAATTTTTACATTTTAACATTTTGTACTATTTTTTCGCTCTGTTCCCATAATTTAAATGTCAGGCGGCGATAAAAGAAAATTATCTTGGGACTCCGGCAATTTTCTTGTTTGATTTCGTACGTTTATAATTTCATGATCACTATCCACGATTCCTTCAATTGGCGAACTCGTGCAAATCGCGGAGGTATAATTGGTGAAAATAAACGATTTGAAATGAAGAAAGACGGATGGTTGAAGTGAGCGGAAATATGGTATTTAATTAGCAAATAATCAAATTCATCAGCGTGAAGCGACCTGAGGGTGATACCTGCATATTATGATTAATCGAAATTGCTGGTGTGGAATTCTTCATCGAAGAGTTGCTGGCTAAACTACGAATCAATAGCACTCAAATGTTTGAAATGGTTTTGTTTATAACCATATTGTTAAATGCCTCAAATTTTTTGTTGAAATTAATTTATCGAATTTCGAATAACGAAAACTGAATCCATTTAAAACAAAAGCTTGTCCTATTATTGTGGATAGACATTTATAAACGTGGATTTCATAAAGTGGCCTTGCTAAATTTGTCATGGGAAGTTATGTTTTTCGTGAAAATTTGACTTTGGGCGAGTTTTTGAGTGAGTTTGTGAGTTTCTGTGTAAGACAATCCTTCAACTAAGAATTGTTGAGCATTTTTTCTGAAAAACAAAAACACTTCAGGAATATACAAAGTAGAATTCACTGTAAAAGAACTTACCTGAGCGCTTGACAACTCACGCGACTCTAGTCCTGAACATGACCGTATTCCATATCAGACGAACTCCTAAATATATTCAATAAAATACGGAGACCTGGGACTCACTCTACGCATGCAAACAAGCCACAATAATCGCAATTCCCAAACGAGGCAAAGATCCAATGCCTTGTTTGGGAAGCATATGATCATATTGTTCATATGAGTATATCGCATTGGATCATATGGGTCATATATTTAACATTTGGGTCAAATATTGACGGTAGTCAATTTTTACATAAATGGTCAATGAAATCTAATAGCAAATATACTTCAAACGCAAAGATTTTTGGCACCCTTAAAAATAGTATACCGCAGGGCTCCATATTGAGCAGAACAGTTTTTAAGATTGCTTTTAATGGAACAGCAGAACATTTATGACCCTATGGGAGCTGACGAATGCCTTGAATGTAAATATTAATAAAGTAAACAAAGCAGTTGAAAGTAGAGGCCTAAAATTTTCGAAAAGTAAAAGACTAACGAGGAATTTTTAGAATTGAAAACCACATGACATGTCAATGCCCACATTTGGAGAATCATCAATGTCTTACAAAGATAAGATCAATTCCTTCACTTACCTTCCATAAGAAACTGACTGATGCACACAAACAAGCTAATCCAACTTCTATAGAAAAGTGGGCAACCACTATTAATAAAGCTTTATGAGATGCGCAGCTGACGCGACGCAAGCTTGCCTGAAAATGGACTATCCAGGAGATAAATTTTTTTATTGTGGAAGTGATGAGGAGTGACTATTACGAAACATTTGTGAATTCCTGTATACCATGGTTAAAACGGGATCAGTGAGGTGAAGAATCTGATTAAAGGATTACAGCACTATTGCTGTAGAGAGCAAGCTGGAAAAAGCAAGCTGGAAAAAGTTGTTCTCGATCGAAACGGCCAAAAGATGGCTTATAGCTTTCAACAGCTAGATCACAGAAAGGAAAGAAAGCAATGCAAACCTCTAGCTCGCAGCAATGGGGTAGAAAACGAAGCTGATTTTCCAGTGGCACGCTCCAAAGCACAAATTCGATCTTGATGAGGGCGATCTTGATGAGGTGTAAGGCAGCTAGAAGCAACTAGACACACTCCCTCAAGTGCATCGGAATCGAAACAAGTGACTAGGCCAACTGACTGGAGGACTTACGTTAATATTCTTAAAGAAATATGGAGAATTTTCGTGGAATTTGGTGAATAATTTCTAAGTTTTGGGCTCTAAAGGTTGGTCTACATTTTCTTATGGTTTCACGTCGTAAAACTGCAAAGGCACATACCAAAGCATCTTGTATTTACTGGTATTACATTCCGGCGACAAAGGGTGAAAGAATGCACAAATACAGCGTTTCGCATCGTAAAAAAAAATCAAGAATCTCAAGCTCAAAGGTTTGGTGTGTGGTTCGAGGGGCATGAATGGTCTGGTAGCCATTAACACGCTTACCAAACCTTAAAAAAAAGCTATAGTCCCGGTACCACGGATTGCATGGGATTTGCATCACAATGCAGTCCAATAAGACCTGCTGGACCAGGCAACGGGGCAAAACATAGGTTAATCTGTTGCTGCAATTTGAACGGCACCGCAAGGATAAAAGTTAATGTAGTTTTGTGACATTTCTAATATGGCCGCCATAAGGGTTCGGGATACTCTGACACTCTGCAACATGTCCAAATATACGTCAGCGATGGCTTTGTGCTAACCAAATGTTCGGATATTGCTTTTTCAGTACCTTTAGAATAACGAATGAGCTAACACGATCTTTTCCGAGCGCTACAATGAACTGGAGACGGGTGTGCACCTTTGAATGGGATATTGGAGGGTTACAGAAATTTACTTATTAACTGCAAAGTTCCAAAAAGCCGAAGTACATTTGAGCCTTTTATCTCAACCACTTAAAATTTTCTTTTATTATTATTCAGTTATTATGTTTTGATACATTATAATTATGTCCTACTTGTATCAAATACATTATCTCATGATTTTCATAACAAAGTTTGCTTCCATTGTTGCTCATCTTATGGGTGAACGAGAGGGTTTTCGATTTCCAAATAACAGCGAGCCGTGTTCATAGGGTAAATGTAAATAAAATTATTTATCTTCAACCTGATTCCATTTGCCCTCTCTTTTATTGGTAGGAATTTGTCGTTGTCAAGACAAAACCATCTAAAACGTTTAGCACGTAGCATAGTAAACATCATTAATTCAAATAAGAAACTCATAGATCTATTCTCGATGAACCTACAAGACTGGTTAATAGCTTTTGATTTTCAGTTTGATGTCCTATTTTATGTGGCAATATATAAGTAAAAACACTTTAAATTAGCAACAATTTATTAGATAATGCCATACCATCGATCTAACGTTGAGCGCAGAAAATAAATTAGTTATTTGATATTGGATACAAATGTGATGAACTCAATCCGACACTAATTTATCAATAGTCCTCCTACTATAGTGCAAGTATCAAGTAACAATAAAATTGGGAAGCTACAAAAAGACAACAACAATATAACACAAAAAATCAAGAAATTCCTAAAGTTTAAATGTTAATGACTTCTGACAACACCCCGTCATCCTATAACTAGTAAACGCTTAGTTCAGTCATAACATGGGACGGTGTCAAACGCATCGATTTGCTACTATTCAATTTTCCATTTATCTTCCGGGGATTTCAGTGAAGAAAAGCTTCAACAATAGTTCCGAGTCATTGCCATAATTCTTCATTCAATTTCACCCAAGAAAACGTAGCACGCGTATTTTCGGATATTTAGTGCGTCAAATTACGCTTCATCGCCTGTAAAATGACGACGACGTGGTAGCATTTAGGAGCCACCACGATAAAAAATGAGTTAAGCAGGTGACAAAACAATTTTCACGGAAGATTCCTTAAATGTATAAACGTTGGAATGCGCTCGAGTAATGGCATCTCCGCGCGCATTCCTTAACGGATACTTTAACACATTTTATGCCACGACGCATCAGTTCTCGCCATATACTATAGAAAGCTATTTAAAAACATTTTTAAACTTAGCGCGATTAATAAGCCAGCAGCAGATTTTCGAGAGCGGTTGGGATGATTGCAAAGCATATCCGTCCTTCACGTGTTAATTTTTCTGCATTATCTTCACCAAACAATCGACTGGGAAATGAAGAAAGTCAATTAGGCTTTATATGAATTAAGCATGGGCCAGTCATAAATTCTAATTTGATTGGGAGCATGCATCAGGAGAAAGCAATTTTTATTCTATTTTCGGAGTAAAATCCATTTAAATATCTTCTCTGCTGGCAATGTAATTTCTCTTGTCCTTTATTCCTACTAAGACGTTTCGTTAATTCTAAGTGCTATTACAGGGATGCGGTCTATTTAAGATATAACGAACAAACAAACAGATCGTTCAATTTTCGATTGGAAAATCTCATATTGTATCCCGTTTGGGTCGCGGCCTTTAATTGTTTTTTAAGACCATTTAAGTTCGGTGTTCGATCTAAAAGAATTAACTTCACTCCCAGATACATTTCAAAATTTTCATTAGTTTTTATAGTATGGTTAGAGTTTTTTCCGGGAATACACACAGCGAAAAACGATTTTTGTACATTGGGAAAACATACACATTGATTTTTTTGAATGGATTTCTCGTGAATTGTAAACATTAGTAGAAAATCCGTCGATGGTGGCATGAATAGTTTTATTTCTGTGTGCAAGGTTCCATACATCTTCTACCTCATTCAGGACATGAATTGATTCGTCGATATCCACATATATGACTACAGTAGTGCTGGGCAATGCATACAGTACCCACTTTGTTCGTATTCGTATTCAATCACGGTTTTTGGGTCGAAATTTTATTTGTGTTTTCCCGAGATCTAGTGGTGGATTTATGGGCTGCACTGTACAAAAATATTTCCATTAATATGACATGACCATAAATTTATCTTCCATCCATCACAGTTTTCGTCAATTGGTTGCATAATTGTTTGCTTAAAGTTAGTAACTTCGTTTGAACAAATTGAGAATAAATATACATATTGTGTAAGCCAAATATTAAAGGATTGACTCAAAAGTACAAAGCTACAACATTGTAAACATCGATGTAGGTGGTAAAAATCGAAGATAATTAGTTCCTCATAAATATTTTATCGGGAAATTTGACGCTGTACATTCATCGATGTTTTGATTGGCGAAATTCGTGGCTGGTTTGCGATGCTATTAAATATGGCGAGGACTAATAAAAATTTTGAATCATTGAAATATGTCACAGTGTTGAATCTGAATATTCTGAGGCTCTGGTATGCTATAAATGGATTTATTGGATTTTATTTATATTGGATAAATGGAGTTTCTCCGATGATTCACTAACTATATAGGGCAGATCAAGTCTTAGAAAAACTCGGATTTTCAGTGTTGTGTGTCGAAGAAGGATGAGGACTCAGTTTAATACTTAAAAGTCATTCACTAATAATTAGGTGCTTTTGTCATGTAAGAGAAACGAAAATAGAAGACAAGATAAATATCCTTTTTTGAGAATATTTGTTGAATAACCGACGTATCTTTTTTTAAGATTAAATTTGAATAATATTAAGACAAAACTGGACTAAAGTTAACGATATATTCAAAATATTTTATGCGCAGAGTTTTTTTGTTTTCCCTATACTTTGTTAATGTATTTTCCATTTAATTCAGAGACCGTGTTCATGCACCAAATTTGAATACACCAAGTGCTTTCGAGGCGCCGCACTACCGTTTTTCGCAGGGTTCATTACCGACGAAACATGTGTTATGTTTATATACGCGCGGACTCATTGTGTATGAGTGATAGAGATGGCGGCAACGTGTGAGAAATAGAACCGTTTTTCATATGTCGGAAACGGTAAGAAATATATAGCTGCAGCGTATAGCTCAGCAAATGTCATAATTCGTTTTGTCCTTTGGGTGATGATCATTTGCGTCTATACGTGCAACTGTTTAGAGATATGATAAAACGATCGTGCTAAAACTCTTCAAGTAAATTTCGCCTTACATCAAACACTCTAAAGAAATGTTCAAGCAAGCGGAGCGAATTATTTTTGAGGACCGCCAAATGACTCTCGAACATATTATCCTAAAAGCTTGTGTTTGCATGAGATCTTTGCACACAATTCTGCATGTAGACTCAAAAATACATAAGATGTCCTCTAGGAAGTTTCCGCGCATGATGACACATGTCCGAAAGGTTACACGCGTGACGTATTATCAGGCGATGTTGACGCATGATGACGGAAACATCGGTTGTGACAATGAAGGAGACATGGGCACCTTTTGTCAATTATGAAATGAATCGCCAGGCACCTCAATGGTATGTGCTACCATTCTATCATCGCTGCCAAACAACATCGGTCATGCGCTTGTGATGTGAAAATTAGATCGATGGGCTATGATCGTTACTCATTGCGTTCCAAATAATTTGACGTTGACCGGTGCATCCTACCGAGATGCACTTTAGAAAAACTTTTCTTCCAGAAATACCTGAAAGCCTGCAATGAAAGTCTGTGCATGAACTCTTTCATCAAAAGTATTGAAGTGTTTTACTATACCTATTCAGTTGAACAGGTTTTCTGGCTTGGCTTTTTCCAACAATGTTAGATGGTTTTCGGCACAGTGACACATCAAAAAATAAGGACTTTATTGGACTGTGTTGAATTTTCATTGAATTGCTTTTAGGCTGAGTTTTTTTTTCTAAGCTCCTATTAGTTATTTTTAAGACCCGTTTGAAGGAGTCATACTAACAGTCTATATTTTCACTAGCTTTTAACTCGACAAAATATTATCCCAATTAATGTCAAACTCATATCACCATCAAGACCACCATCAAGTTTTCAATAACACCCGAACATTCGTCGTTCGAAACCTTTAAATTCTTTTATCGATATTTAAAATTTCTCGTTTTGAAATTATCCGAAAATAATGTGTTTGAATCCGCTTATCAGCAACACATATCAAATGACCATGAAAAGTATTTTAATTGTATCTAGAATTTGAGAGCATCTGCTCTTGACCCGTTGTCACAATCATGTCCCATTCAAATCCTTCACTTGTATTCTATTCATATGTTGAGCTGACCACTCGTCGTCATGCTTGCTGTCCATTATCTTGCCGCCGCTGCTGCCTTTCAGTGAACTTGTGTGTGATATTTCCTTTCATATCCTTTTATATTGATTTTATTCTATTTCATTTTCCTTTTTGTTGGAAAAATACTCAATACAACAATAGGCGAGCAATAAATTTTGTGACATTTATTGGATTCGGGAGTTGCATGACCTGTGGGTAGATTTTGTAATATGCAAGCATGTATTGAATGAACAGGATTTAAATTCATTGAACGCGGAAGAGTGTGGACACTCAGATTGCAGGAACTCTGCCTATTCTCATTTCCACAGGTTTAATTTGAAGTATTTCTGATTGAGATATCCTTGAACATGGGGTTCTGTGTTCATTTTCTAACCTAACGTGTGAATCAGCAGGGAAATTGGAAATATTTTAGTTTAAAATTCAAACTCGAAGAAATTTCGATGCATTTCGAGGGAAAAATGTCGATTTCGTTTTTTATTGGTGGGTTTGTAACTAAATATTCTAGTTCCCTTGAAGCCTCGGATGCTCATGCTACGTTTGTTATGGTAGAGGGCGGTGAATGAAAAAGGTAACTCAATTTAACTGAATCGATTTTAGTTTTGCTTTCATAAGAGCCCTTAGATAGTTGATTGACATATTTGTCATAGAAAAACACACAAAATTCTCTAGAAAACTCAAATATATTATCCTACCATGTGCCACTATTTCACCATGATTTGCTCAAAGGAATTGTCTTGTCTCTATTAATAACCAAATGTAATTTTTGTAGAAATCCCCTATTCAACGAATACTGTCTCTCAATGATAAGTTACAACATTTCACTGCCAAAAATTTTTCCTTAATTTCACCCCAAAATTGAAAGAAATTTCAAAACGGCTTCCCGCGAAGTAAAGATGAGTCTCACTTGCACCCATGCCTCGACACACGCTTCTATGTATGCACAGATTTATTTCATAGCAAAACTGTGGCACGCGACATATGACAATTTCAAATTTCAAAAAGGAAAATCCATATCCTCCTCCTTATTCTTCATTGTAATCCTCATTGAAAGGTCGCCTTTGGAACAAGGAAGGGGCTACGAAATGATGGCATTGATCAGTGCAAAGACTGATCGTATGCGATCAGTGTTAAATGACAATTTCAGTTGTCAGGATTTACATTATTTATGGAATATGTGGATTTTGGGAGGGAGAGATTCTGGTTTAAATGGTCATTAAATGGATATTTTTAGAGTATTTTAAAGTGCATGTCATTTGAACTTTTCACTCAAATGTCTTAATTTGGAATGAAAGTGGTTACAGGATGCAATAGCGTGCATGCAATTACGTAAATGAGGGTTTCTAGTTGGTATTTGAAAAGTAATTTTTGAATGAAAATTAATGTGACGATTGGCTGCAGATAATGGGTTGATTGTGGTTACAGCTGCCAAAATATAAAATTTTTTGCCAGACCGAAGACTACAACCGAAATTTAATACTCTCAGTATTTATATGGCATGAGAAACGGTTTAGAATCGTTCAGAATTCAATGAAGGCACAAATATTTGATGTTTTGCTAAGGGTTTGCTAACGAGTAGTAACTGGTACGCCTGATAATGAGAATGTGCTTTGCATCACCTCAAAGAGATTTTCATGTTTCTTCACTCGTTGATATCCCCATTATCAAACATTCATGTTTTCTTTGTTTTTTATTTTTTTTTATCTTTATTAAAGTCTTATTTTATAACTCTTTAAAGTTAATGTGAGTAACCGTTGCAGAACACATTATAGTTGGAACATGTCTTTTGCGGGATAGCAAGAAAAAACGTTTTCGCCTTACTTAATGTGTATGGAATGGATCAAAATTTGACAGGACTTTCTTAACTGGAGGTTTGTTGACTGGGGCGGGAATTTTTGTAGAATTGTGTAAAAAGTATGTAACAAAACAAATTGGGCCCTAAAAATCTTAATAGACCGTTTGTTAACTTAAAAATGAAATAAAATGACTATTTGAGGGTGAAAGTCTAGTTATTTAATTTTAATCAAAAAAGAAAAAAAATCAAGTGGAGCTTAGATCAAGTACAAAATAATGCCAAACCAAGCAACTATTGTAACAGAAATTTGCAACACCAGTGTCTATGGGTTTTGTTATCTTTTGGTCAGTTCTCGCCCTTTTTCGATTCCACAATTTCTTTGTAAGACATTTTTCTTGATTCTTCGAAAAAATAATAAAGAATTTGAATGCGCTTCGTCGGTAGTGCAAGGCAACAGTCAATATTGTTAAAGTTGGTATTTTCTTGTGAGTGCGTCCCTTACACTTATACCTTACGTTACCAAAGTTGTCAGAATTTGGTCTGCATTGACTGCTAACTTGATAATCTTTTATCAGAAGCGAAATAATCATCATCATTTTTCTCATTAGCGAAAGAATATAAAATTGAGACATAACTCTAGAGTTTCAGCTTAAAATCTGAGGGTATATAGTACACAGTATCAGAACTAAATGAAAATTTGACCCAACCATGACAATGATAAATTGGTACAAAATAATTGAAACTTTATATAATTCCTGGGCCATTGATAATTGTTTTCTTCTATTTATTACACATGTACTGGTAATCTGATAATATTGTTGGAAGGAACTTAAATTATTTTTCATTCAAATCCAAGTTCAGTTCTATTCGTCTCACATTCACTTATCTTTAATTTTATGGTTTCCTCATTGTTCTACAATGTTTGAATTCCTATTTTGATACCGATCGTCGAATTAAAGTCCAACAAGACTTTAGCTTAATATTTCAATTTACCGAGTTAAATTACAGAGATCATGCTGAAGTACATTTTCTTACGGTGACTCATTGAAATTGGCGGTTGATAAATTTCAAAAATTGTTTTATTCGTTTACCGGAAGCTGTTTCAATATTTCATGAGGAACACAAAGAATCAGGACTGCAGTTTTCCAAACAAAGACCAGTTTATTGTTTACTTGATCAATACTTATGTAACCGTCTTTCCATACGCGATACAACATTATGAAAAAATGAAATCAAAACATGAAAAATATTGGACAGGTATTAGCAAATCAAGGTCGGTATGCTTATCAGCTATGAATATTCCATTAAAAGCCAAATCCCCGACATGTGTATCCTTCTTTGCTAAATTGAAATTTTTAATATTTAACCAAATCGAACCGTTCACAGCCGGACCGATGCTTATTAAGGAATCTCAGGGTAGTCAACTTGAATATTTCATTTTATGTCAACTTTTAATATCCTACACTTCTGGTTTTTTTCTATGGATTATGACATACGGAAAAAAGCTCGAGCGCGGCCAATCAGTTAAAATAAATCTGCTCTAAAAACCTTTACTTGTTTCCAAACTGAAAATATACAAATATAAATCTTTATTAGCTGCTATAAAATCAAAAAGACAAAAATGACAAAAAATCCAATACACCGAAGGCCATGCCATTAAGTCAAAAAATTATTTTCCATCATCAACAAACTTATATATTAGCGCTATCAAAAAATTTAGAAAACAAATCGAATATAAATTCATTCGGAGAACTAATAAATCGTTTTCATTTTGGATTTAGTAATATTTATAAATAAGTCTTCGTCTTCTCCATCCGCCTTGTCCATGTTTTTCCTATTTTTTTTTTTTTTTGTTTAATTCGGTTTTTTTTAATCCATAAACACTGTTTGACTAATGATGGCTGAACTCATTAGTCTAGCTGGATTGTAGCCCACGCGTCTGCTAACGATTCATATGAATGCCGAATAGGTAAATTAATGAAACAACCACAAGGAAACTACTAAACTTGTTTATTCGGAAATTATTAAATATCAACAAAGGTATTCGTCATAACGCTGAGCATTAATAATGCTTTTAAATTATTTCCAAAACGATTTTTGTTAAAAAAAACGTATCGAAACAATCGTCCGGTCTCGACGACTAACCAATTCAGCGAATTTATGCATTAGGAAATCAATTCGTTGTGTTTATCTTTTTATACAATGTCGTTTTCACTTTACTCTATTAATATTTTAACTTGTCAAAACTATTTCTGCATGGCGCGGTGCTTATTGTCAAACATTTCTTATCGGGAACTGCCAGAAGCTTTCCCTGGTTGTGAGTATAGTCATAAAAATTGTATGAAAAATTATTAATCTGGACTGTTTAGTTACGGCATATTAACATATATCGCGGTAACTATCTCCAGATGTTTTGCATGGAACTATTTTTAAATGGATGTATTTCGAAGTCCGAAGTTCTATTGAAGATTAATTTTTTGCAAATGAATGCTCAAGACGCATCTTTTCTACATTTGAAAATTAAGACGGCGTTTCATATCAAAAAACAAGCATGATGACAAAAACTAATATCAATATGAAATTCATAATCAAGTTTCATTTCCAGATCACGAGCAATTTATTGTATTGCTATAAATATTTATTGGTCGCCTGCTGCGACTGAGTTATGGAGTCTAAGGTTCGATATCTTGTCTCACAACAGGCTTCTGTTTCTTCGTGTGATTTTCTGCGTGGGTTTATCTTTTTGGATGCTGATATGCGACTCAGATTAGAGGAATTAGATCAATATAACACAAAATAAATCTCGTCAAGTTCATCTCATGTCAGGTTTAAAAAATTTATTCATAACATCGCAATGACAAGATCATGGAAATCAGTTTTGCCGAATTTTTCCGATACATTTGTATACCAACGCTTTGAATTTGGTGGAGTGAAAGATGTCACGTACCAAAACTCAAAATATATTTGATCATTTGCGATAAGTCCAACAATTTGCGATAATGCAAGTATAATGCATTGATGTTGTGAATGCCTTCCCTAACTTTTTTTAATTAAATGGGGTTGCAAAATAACATGCTAAGCATCTAGCCAGAAAGGATAATGCCAGAATAGAGTTATGAGCGCAGATCGCAGAGTTTTTGAGATATAATTTGTTTGTATTCGATTTGTGATTCTAGCAAACTTATTCTAGAATTTCTAAAAGAAAAGAATACGGATAACGCTTTTCCATTATTACCGTTTTGAAATCACCATTTTCGATTTTAATCGAATACACAAATCATATGAATAACTACGCTTCGCCCTGCATTATTGTCCATCAATTGATGCAGATACACACAAATACGGATACAGATTCCACGCATGAAATTTCCACAGATTGAAGTGAACGGAATTAAATAACTAACAAATGATTTCACTTACGAAAACTATCACACAAACACGGCTAACCAATGTTAAAACTAATAATTCAATGAATTTAAACTTGTCATTTTCCAAAAAAAAGAAACTCTTAAATGTGTGCAATTCATTAACAGGTGGTTATGCGGCGCCATATTTATTAACTAGCGAAACACATCTATCCACTAAACGCAATCATATCATTTTAACACCCACACGGCTATTGAAACGTTAACATTCGATCCGAAGTTTTTCCTAAAATGTATATGGCATTAATTTTCATGGGTAATCGCACATTGATGTCTACATGTTGTAAAATTGACTCAAAATATGGAAAAGAGCTACTCTGGGCTTGTTTTCGATGTCACTAATTTCTCTCCACGTTTTTTTTTTTTTGTTTTGATTTAGGAAAAAAGTTAAGCAAATTAGTTTAGTCGCGTGTTGAAATCGATTTTGAAATAGAGGAGAATGATTGGATGCTAGCTCTATCCCTTATTGAATAAATTAAACATATTTTCCAACTCAATTCAATTAGTCCACAGTTGCTTCAAACTCAATTTGAACTCATTTATCGCGGACAAATCATTAAATAAAAGGAAGATAGAAAACATAAGGACTTACCTTAGTCTTTGTAAGCCAACATTTTTTTTCTTCCCGATGTCTTATAATCAGTTACGCTGGCGAAAAGTCAACCAAAGTTATTTATCATTTAATCGTGTGGTTATAAGATGTACTCATAAACCTAACATATGTTACACTATTTGCATCCCCGATACATTTTCCTGTACTCCTTCCTTCCTTCCTTCACTCCTTCCTACGTACACTAGTCAAAGATGGAAGCGTTAATGCATAATTTTCCGTTTGGATACATTTCTGACAACACTTGATGACATAAATATTGTTGGTCAATTTATCCCTTGAGACTCACAAAATTTTTCACACTTGAATATGCCTTAAAAAGGAAATGTCAGAATAGAATTATATGATAACATATATGAACAGCGAGCAGACATGTTTTTCATTGGATAAATGTATGTTGTTTTTAATATATTGAGGAAAGGCGTTGTGTGGAAAACTATGAATAAGGTGTGAAAATATAAATTTTCATGTTTGATGATAGTGTCGGATATGTTAAAAAAAAATAGGAAAGCAAAGGGGGCTTGGGAGCATGTTTTACATTTCCTGAGGGTGAGTTTCTCAGAGGCTATCTAATCAACCTGATCTGAAAATTTCTTATTCAGGATCAGATCATTTCGACTATTGTGCTTTGTTCTCGGGTAGGTGAGACGTTTGGATTCATTTCGATATCAGGAGATATATTCTTACAAAACATATGTTTGACTAGAATAGCATGCGTGTGAATCATATCATGCATTCAGGTATAGGTCCATTCAAAATAGGTCCTCAACTGAAATCAAACTCATGGTAACACTACTGCAATACTTTAAAGAAAATTTGTTAAAAGGGATTATGTAATTATTACTTTGCATTACTATGCATATTAAGGACTACAAAAAATAGCATTATGCATACCACATAGACAATGTCTTGCATTCATGAAATCCAAGCAGCGATCGGAATCCCCATGCACAGAGTTGAAATAGTTAAATCAAACTCTTGGCTGTTCCATTTTTGAATCAGGAACCATTAAAATAAAAGTTGTTCGATCATTCGGTTCCAATACTGATCCAATTGTTGCTTCGATTTAGTCCAAGGGCCAGCGACCGCCAGACATACGTCATAGTATAAAAGCTGAACATTTTTCTGCGCAATTATTGTAAACCAGGCACCAACATTTCATTATTATTTAGTTTGTTGTGGTGGCTTTGACAGGTAACAGTTGACAAACGTGTGAAAAATTTGACATTATTCACGTCAGGCCAGAACCTGTGATTGGTGGAAACCTCTACCCGGCACCTTCGAATTTTCAAAAAAAATTTGCAAATTTACGTCATCTTATAAAAACTGAATTTGGCCTGAATAGAGGACGTAATTTAAGATGTTTGTTAAAAATTAGACACTTTCCATGGCTCCAAAATATCGCCAAACATCTTTAGGGTCAGCTTTTGGTGTAAACTGCAAGGCAAAACGAGTTCAAGCGAGTAAAAGTGGAGGTGGTTTGCTACCTGTTATTTCTCAAAGCCACCACAACTCAATGTTAATAGTATCCGAACGTTCCTAATTGGTGTATAACAATATCGCAGGACAATTTTCAGAACGCAGAACAAATGGCGTTTGCCTGGCTGTCGCTGGCGTTTGCTCTGCCTGTTTTATGCATGTGTAGATTTCTGGCTCATCGCATATCCTAGAGCTTGTAACTGTTTCTTGTTTCCGATCGACTTGCCCCTGGCTTTTCATAAACCAATATCAAAAAGAATGTCTTAAACATTTGTACGTTTGGAATTGTTGTTTCAAGCATATGTAGCTGACCTTCGAAATCGTCAAAAATAATGTTAAAAATTCTTTAAAAGTCGTCATTTGATTCTACAACTTCATATTTTGAAGTCTGAGACATGTTTTCACCACTTTTGCTTAAAATTTCTTGACTCACTTATGCAGATAAGCGGACCACGATAAGATACTTATATCATCCGTATAGCATCAAATTCAGTTGGTTTTCAGGTACTTTTCCCTTGGGATCAACATTTAATTTACGTATAACTTACCTTATAGTCTAGCTGTCTAGAAGTGGGCTTAGTTCATCGTCTAAAGTCGAATCTTTGCATTAATTTTGTGATATAATATTACTTAACTAAATTTCAATAAAATTTGTTGTACACATTGGGTGATTTTTTGTCAAAGTTTTCCAAAATATGCTCCTATGTAAATAGTCTCTCAGTAGTTGAACATATAAGTTGAAAGCCACCTTGATACTCTGCAATAGTTTGTCAGTAGAAATGCTGTCACTATCGTTCAAGTATTTTGTTAAGAACTTTACATGATGTACAAAGTGATATGCCGCTGATATTTTCTTTTTTTCATTTGTAATACGTAAACATATTCGCTTATCGCCACAACTCAAGCATTTTTATTTGATCCTTGAAGTGGTTTATAGGTAATGTTAGAATTTCATCAAAGTTAGACGTTTCATTTCTAATCTGGCTTTTAATTTGGACGTCGCCTTTTTTCATACATCGAGAGATCTATTGTGACTTATCAGAGGCATAAACTTTCCAGCATAATTCCATGTTATTAAACCATATATTGGGTAGTCTAAAAAGTATTGATGCTTTTTTTCACTAGATGGTGTTCGTTGTCGTGTATCGGGCAATACTAATCAGATTGAGTCAAACTAAACTAACTAATCAAACTAACTAATGTGTTTGAAAGATGACATTCCAGTCTAGAATTTTCATATGGACAGTTTTGCAATTCGTCATTCCGAAACGTTATTTCTACAATATTTCGAAGAAAACGTTATTTCTACAATATGACTACGATCAAGGTGAGCATGCATCACAGGGTCGTGGAAAAACGTGTAGTGCCTGCGGTCAAGATACTTCATCAAGAGACACAGCCAAGAGATGACTCGCTCGCTTTCTTTCGGGAATTTTGATGTCAAAGATGCAACTCGCTCAGGTCGACCAATCACTGAAAAAGTCGATGAAATGTTACAAAAAATTGAAGAACTCCGACACATAAGCAGCCATGACATTGCTAAGGAACTGAATATCCATCACCAAACAGTTTTGAACCATTTGCGTAAGGCTGGATACACAAAGAAACTCGACGTTTGTATGCCGCATGAATTAACACAAAAAAGTTTGATCGACCGAATTTCCCTTTGCGAAAAGCTAATAAAACGCAGCGAAATCGAGCCATTTTTGAAACAAATCATTACAGACGATGAAAAATGGATAAGATACGAGAATATCGTTCGAAAAAGATCATGGTTAAAAAAAGGTGAATCATCACAAACGACTTCAAAGCCAGGATTGACACCAAATAAGGTTATGCTGTGTGTATGATGGGATTGGAAGGGAATTGTTTATCATGAGGTGCTAGAATCTGGTCAAACACTCAATTCGGCTCCGTACTGTCAGCAATTAACCAGATTGCAACAAGCAGTTCAAAAAAAGTGGCCAGAATTGGTCAATGGATAGGGCGTTGCCTTCCATCATGACAATCCCATACCACACACATATTTGATGACCCTGGGAAAATTGACAGAGCTTGCCTGGGAAGTTTTGATACATCCACCGTATAGTCCAGACCTTGCACCATCAGACTACTATTTGTTTGTATCTCTGCAAAACTTCCTTAATGAAAGAAATTCACTTCAAAAAGGGACTGTGAAAGTCACTTGGAGACAAGATTTTCGCCGATAAACCATAGAAGTTCTAAGCAGATGGAATAATGGCTCTACCCGAAAAATGGCAAAAGGTCATAGATAATAATGTACAATATGTACTTATATAAAATAAATTTTAAATAAAAGAAATATTCAATCGAAAAATGACAAAAAAGGCTGAATGCTTTTTAAATTATCAATATATGATGAATTTATGAAGCAGACAGGGACCTATTTCCTGTTGTTCTTAAGCGTTTCTTAAGTTTTATAACAAAGTTCTCATGAATGAAACTCAGTAAGGTATTTATCTTGGAAGTTTTGAATTCGGCTACGGGTTAAAGGAAAATCGACAGTTTAATGGTATCGTAATCCTCCAGCGACTTATAATACCGTTAAAGAACAATACTTAAAAAATAATACAGGACTTCGAGGCTTTTCTTAGTGTTGTATTTTAGACAGAATGTTTTCTTATTTTTGTCAAAACTACAATCTTTTGTTAAGGACCGCTTATACAACTCAACTTAATCTTTGAAAAAATAACATTGATTCTGTTTCTCAATATAACCATGGATACCGCAAAGTGAAATACTACAAAAGAAAGAGTTTTCATTAACATCATTGTTTCTGACCACTGAGATCACTTGAAACGCGGCATTTGAACCATTAAGAATAAGAGGAATTTAGAAAATTCTTTCTTCAATAAGAAAGTTTGCATCTTTTTCTCGAACATCACATTTCCTTAATTGGAAATAAAATTTCAATAATATCATTAACAATCATATGCCCCTTTTTAACTTCAATTGATATAGCATAAGGATATTATTTATCTAAGGCTAGGACGAAAATAATTCCATTTAATCGCTTCATATTCAAGGAAGACTATTATCTAGTACTTTTTGAGTGCAAATCAAATCTTATATTTATCCACAACACGAAGTGGAACATTAGATGGCTCCCTGATTTCGTTCGTGATATAGTCCGAATAATAAAATTATCATAAAAAACATAATTCTTGATGAATTAAAAAACTTCCTCAGGAATCAAATAAAATCAAAAACATTCCCAGGAAGCCAATACGAGCGTTGCAAGTAACATTGGAAATCGTAGAGTAATTATTGCATAACAAACATACCTGGGTCAACTGTTGTATAGAAGTAGCAATTAGTTGCATATTTTTTTAACAGCATTCATAGCAGAGCAAAAGAATATGTGTTCCTCTCATCAAGTATTTTAATGAGACTATACAGTAACTTTATCAAAAGATACAAGGCATTCAAGAATATTTGCCAGTACGTTACTTCATTACAATTTCACATAATCCATAAAGTCGTGAAATAAAACTGGCACCTTATATTTATGGAATTTTCATATATTCTATTCGTTATCATAACAGCGGCAATTTAACCGTTTTGTGTGTTACATTGTGATTCCTGCGAAAGGAGGGATGTTTTCACTACAAAAAATCTGGTGAAAATTTGAATAATTTTATCATAAAAACAGTGCTGAATCCTATCAACACGATATAGATTGTATTTCGTTACTGATTCTAACATGACTGTGTGAACGATTTGTTTTGTTTAATGAAACTATTATTTTGAACCCAGAATTGACTATATACGTACGGTTCTTTACATATTTTTCATGCACAGGTGAACGATCTATCTAATTAAAAATTTGTTTCTGTTAAATTTTCGCAGCATCTTTCATGCTTCGCACAGTATGTGGTATATGGAAAAGATAATTGATAACGCTGCGTTGTAAAATTTTTTGCTCAAGGTATCAGTCCAAGATGGAAATAAAAGCATAAATTTGAATAATTAATAATACGATTTTCACACGTTTTATTACCAGATAGAAACATATCCGCATTCAAATGAACTACGAAACTGGCTCACAATTTATTTCTTAATAAATATAAAGAAATCTTCAACTTTTAGAAATAGATTAAGATAAGATTTTCGGTCCAAAATAACGACACATGTGATGAAATGTGAAGATAATACATGGATATTAACCATCAATTAGTATAATCTTTGTATTCCGTTTGAAAATGTTAACAATGCAACTCTATTTCAAGCTGAATATTAAATTTGTCATCAAATCACAAATTTTTTGTATGCATTTATGCGAATATCTTATGCATGCATTTCACGTAACAAATAGATAATGAAAAACCATTGAACAACTTAATTATTTTATATGTCATTAAGATATATCAATATTTATCAAGTAAAACGGGAAAAGTGTTTTAGGTTCATTTTTATGCAAAAGAGCTTGGATTGTGGGCGAATCATTTTATTAATGCTTTGTCTGTTGGTGAATATTTGCAACGCATATTTTCGATGAGCTGGTGAAAGCTGGTTATTTAAAATATATCAATTCACATAAGTTGAGGTCGAAAGAGAATGAATAACACTGATTTATTTAATACGAAATAAACCATTTAATTTGTTTGAATTCAAAAACAAATGAGTGACTCACCAGACTCATTTGAATAAAAGGAGTTAAACAATCATGCAATGTGTCCGAATTTTTCCTTAAGCAAACTCATTTTGACTAGCTGAATCCTTATGATATTGCATTTTAAAACTATAAATATAGCATGAAGAACCAGGAACAAGAATATCGTGCTATTTGCATGCAAAGCTCTTATTTCTTATTTCTCTTATGATGATGGTGATGCTCACAATCATAATTATTATTGTTATTATTACATTTGTTGGTACTGATGCCCTTAATAAAACGATGTTTTTAAGTCTTATTTTCTTTAATTTCAGTCTTATTACTTATAACTAATTAGTTGGGCCGGTAAGCTGTTGGGTGACCAACATTTAGAGTGTTTACTTTTAACCTTAAAAAAGTGTTAGAATAATTGGTATCAGCATTATTTTCCTTCTTTTCTCCCGAATTTAGTGCTCTAGGACTACACACTTTATAAAATTAAACAAAAAATACTAGAAATAAAATCACATACTTACTGATGGTCGCGTTGAGGAAGAAAATAATGAAGTTTTTGGGAAATTATCCTTACTTGATGAGTTGATCAACTGCTCAGTCCATAAACAGAGCCCTGTTATACCATTCCTATAGAAGACGATGGAGCCGCATCAAGAAGTTCGGACTTCATACGATTGCTTTGACCTACGCACGCTGGCGGAATAACGTTTCCAGAAGCATTGACTGTATTTTCAGGCATTTTATTTATTTTGTATTTTATTTATATTTAACGTTATGTTCGCACTATGTTCAGGAACTCAGAAATCTTGTTGACGCAGCTCTTCCCTGAGATGATGCCCTTTGGTAGATATTTGGTACTGTATATGTCCCCATTTAACCTATATAACAATTATGACAAGAGGGAGCTTGTATATATCCAAGAACTTTGACAGATTTTCAGAATAGCGAACATTTTCGAGCCACACTTGCTGTGGTTGGTTGTTTGCTTCTTTTCAGAAATGGTCGAACCCACTCAGTGACATCCATTTTTTCTCATTATTGAATCAATGTTGTAGCTTTCGTAATTTCTTCCTAACTTCGCATTACTATTTTGTAGTCAAACCATTCAGAAAATCATCGACTTACTTCAATATACTCGTATAGCTCTTTTTCCATTTCCGGAAAAAAAGTTTGGGAGTACGAGGGCCGGCTGAAATGTTATGAGCCTAACATTTTGAAACACGAGATACAAATTCAAAAAAAAATTAATTTTCAATGTAGTCCCCGTCGAGTTCAATACATTTTTCACAGCGTTTATATAACGCCTATAACCCATCCAAAAATATTTTTCGTTTTTGTCCTCAAAGTACTTGTCAGCTGCCGTCTTTAATTCGTCTTCACCTCCAAATCTTCGCCCCGCAAGTCCTTCTTTAAATTACTAAAAAGAAAGAAGTCGCTGGGAGCCAAGTCTGGGCTGTATGGTTATTAATTTCTTCGAAGCCAGTCTCTTGTAGTGCCTGCCTCGAAAGTCAAACGGCGTGCGGTGGTACGTTGTCCTGAAGGAACAAAATGCCTTTTGCAAGTTTGCTTTTCTTTTTTTTTTGTAATTAACTTGCGTACTTTTTCAATAGAGCAGCATAGTACTCGGCATTCATCGTAGTATTTATCGGAAGATAATCGATGATCAAAATTCCTTCACAGCCCCAAAAAATGGTGGCCATCAACTTGGTGGCTGACTTTTGCACTTTGAACTTCTTTGGCGGCTTTTCTCCTTTTTCAATCCACTGCATCGACTCGTGTTTTGATTCCGGATAATACAGTGGAATCCACGTTTCGACCACGGTCACAATGCGCCTGCAAACTCCTTCCAAGTTGTCCTTACAGAGGTCCAAAAACTCCTGTGATGTTTGAACTCGCCGCTGCTTGTTAAGGGGCGTGAGCATTTGTGGAACCCAACGCGCACTCACTTTTCTTATGTTCAAATGAGTGAGCAAAATGTCACCAATTCGTTCCTTACTAATGTTCAACTCCTCAGCGATCTGCCACATTTTTATTCTTTGATCGTCCAATACCAATTTCTTGACTTTGGCGATGTCATCATCCGTGACTGCTGTGTTTGGGCGGCCTGAGCGCGGGTCGTCTTCTAATGATTCTCGTCCCTGTTGGAATAGTCGAGCCCAACGTTTGATTGTTGCAGATGATGGTGCAGATTCTCTGTAAACCTCAGACATTTCTTCGAAAATTTCTTTAGCCGTTTTTCTTTTCTTCACAAGGAACTTTATGACGGCACGGTACTCCAATTTCCTTAAGTGCAGCGATGACTCAGACATGGTGATGTTAACTATTTAATGACTCAGAGAGTAATTATGCTATTTACCTAAAAGTCCGCTTATATACTCATTAGATGTTACGCAGCTAGTAACTTATCATTCAAGTAATTAGCGGTAGTGGCGATACCCTAGGCTCATAACTTTTCAGCCGGCCCTCGTAGCTACCCAGGCTCATGACTAGAGATCTTTTTCTATTATTAAGCCTTGACAAGGCTGTTAAATATCACGGCAACGATTCAAAAAGACTTCATATAAAAATATTTATCAAACATGAATAATAAGCAGCTTCATTTATTTTACAACGATTAATATTTAAGAAATATTATGGTCCTGTCAATAAATATTATGTTGACTTATCATACAAAAAGGTATACAAAAGAATCATCCGAGCCAGAGTGAAAGTTTAAATTCATGGGAAGAGGCAGTTTTCTAAAGATTTCTAGATGATCTTCGCGATTTTGTTCAATTGCATCTAGTCCGATGAGATTCTCTAGTATTAACAAATCTCTCTTACTTTTGGACATATTACAGACTACCGACAGAATTCCTCCACCATGATACACGACATATTCCATGTTCTCTATTCAATTTTATTTCCATGTTTTTTCTCTATTCCGATATTCATAATCATATTAGGATAGTGTGGTATCATTTTTGATACCTCAAACAAGGAGATTTTGTTTAGATCTCTTTGTTTGTTCTTGTTTTCTTATTTGTTTACAGCCTGACTTTCTTTGAATGATTTCATCACCAGTTGGAGGGACGATGGTAACATGTTAATATTAGATGTATGTCCGCCGTTCCGACGAGGTGTAGACCCGTTTGGGAAAAAAACTACTTCCGCGACTTTTTTCAAAGTTTGCGGCACTGACGTAAAATCGGTTTGCAGATTTAAGTTTTAAATTTTTCCATTTTTCGAGGAGCATACGAGAGACGGGGTTTCAAAAACGTTCCTCATCTTTTGATGGAATGTAGGACCCGATTCAGATTTTTATTCCTTCGTAAGAGTAAAAGTGCTTGCAGGCCAGGGCGTGTGCCATTATTCGGAATAAATGGGGACCAGAGAGAACTACGTCTGAAAAATACATCGGTTGGGGTACGTTCAAAGTTCAGGTTCGGTTGGGGTTCAAAGAATATTTTTAACACTTTTGCGAAGAAAAAGATATGTTTACAAATTTGAAAATTAATTTGATTTACATCTACTTCAATCATTCTATTTCAATCATGACGTACTGAGAAAACGGCGGGAGTAGAATCGCACACTTAATGAGATCTAAGTAGTCTACAATTTGGATTTATTTATAACATATCATATCGATGGTGTAGCGCACAAATGTGGTAAGTACACTTTTGGGCGCAATCGAGTTAAATGCACAGGCAGGACTTACCGGACATAACAAATCACTACGCACATTTGTGGGAAGTGTATCTGTATTCTTGACGCAGCTGGCACCAATTACGTTTTGTTGTAAGTGATATAATGTTTACAATGCGCGTGCACACTTGTGATAAAATCACTTACCACATATGTGCTTCATTTGGGACTTTGTGGAAAGCGATAAAGTTCTTGCACACATGTGGTAAAATCACTTATCACAATTGCGCACAAGTAATTTCTCTATAGTGTTTTTGCGTCCAAATAACGGTAAAATTAGACGGTAAGTTATGGGTGCACTTGCCACATAGACGTTTGTGCATGTTTAATCTTGTTGTGACGTTTGTGCGTGTTTAATGTTTTTCTGGCGTTTTTACTGAAAAGTCACGGGAAAAGCGATATAATATTTAGCCAATATATTATAAATCGTAAATGAGTAAATGGTAAGATAAATCGAAGTATGAGTACAAATTTATTGTAATTTTTTTATCCTTTCGTTGTGTACATCAGGCCGCCGTTAACAGGAAAATAACATCTCGTGCAAAGTGTAAATGTCTACCAAGCACTTCTGGAGTTTCGCAGAAATCAATGACAGAGCTTCTATCTAGTATAGAACATCGGGTTTCTGATTCCAGCATTGAAGACGTCAATTCCGAACCATATGCGTATTCAAGTGAATCGTATCAGCCCTCTAGTTTCGAGGTAATTTCAGAAGATAATGAAATGGAGGAGAACCAGTCCGAAAAAACTCTAAAAAGAAGGAAAAAATCCGGGGATAAATCTTTGTGGAAAAGGTCAATTGTAAAAAGAAAGAGGCTTACTGGACAGAAATACATAAATAGGGGTGGCAAGGAAGTTTCGAAGAAAAAGCCTTTAGCCGCAAATTGTGATAAATGCAGGTATAAGTGCAGCCAAAATTTTTCCGATGAACAACGAGAAATAATTTGTCGGGAATATTGGAACCTTGCGGATTATGAAAAGCAGAAATTACATCTGTGTTCTTTAATTACTAATGTACCTGTAAAAAGGAGGAAAGTAGATGCGCAAGAACAATGCAGGCGCAAGACTTCAAGAGTATTCTTTTTGAAGGATTCCAATGGTTCAAGAATCAGAGTTTGTTTAGACTTTTTTTGTAAAACTTTTTCTATATCCCATCGTGTTATTGAAACATGCATGAGAGATGTTAGTACCAGTGGCACGTACGTTGGGTATGATAAATGGAAGGATACAAAGCCCCATAATGCGACAAGTGAAGAGGCTAAGGCACATGTCAGAGAGCATATAGATAGTTTCTCGCGAGTAGAGTCTCATTACTGCAGACGTGACTCCAGCAAAGAATATTTAAACCCTGATCTAAACATATCTATACTGTACAGGCTGTACAAGGAAGATTTTTGTGTTAATAAGAATATAACCCCGGTTTCAAAGTTTGTGTATCAAAAGATTTTTCATCAACATGAGCCTGCTTTAGATTTTTTTATTCCTAAAAAAGACCAATGCTTTAAATGTAACGCCTATAACGCAGCAAAGGATAAGGAACCATTGAAAGCAGAATTCGACCGTCATAAGAAAAGGGAGAAAGATGCCATGGAGATGAAAAAGCAAGACAAAGAAAGGGCTGTTGCTGATAAGGGGAAAACATTTAGAGCTGTAACTTTTGATTTACAGGCTATTCTAACGGTTCCTCATGCTGGGGATAACAAAATTTTCTACAAGTTGAAACTGAACGTGCACAATTTCACAATATTTGATGCAGCGAATGCTGACGGATATTGCTACGTATGGGATGAGACCCATGGAAAGAAAGGCAGTAATGAAATCGGAACATGCCTCTTAAAGTATCTCTTCAACTTGCCAGAAACGGTAACACATGTTTCAACATTTAGCGACACATGTGGGGGGCAAAACAGGAACAAGTATGTAGCAGCTGCAATCCTGTATGCAGTTAATAAAAAAGAGAATTTGCAAATCATTGATATGAAGTTTATGGAAAGTGGGCATTCCTATTTAGAGGTAGACTCCATGCATGCCACAATCGAAAGAGCACGAAAACACAAAAAAATTTATACAACCAGGGAATTGTCTGTTTTAATTTCAGCTGCCAGGAGGCATCCGAGACCGTATTATGTAGAGGACTTACACTACAACGACTTTTACAATCTTCAAGATCTAGTAAGTAATATGGCTCTTAATTCTACGTTCAATACAAACAAAGAGAAAGTACGGTGTATGAAAATAAAGTGGATAAGAGTTGAAAAAAGGAATCCATTTTTGATAAAATATAAATATGATTTATACGGCGAAGATTTCTTAACAATCGATGTTAGAAGTAAAAGGATGTTGAGGGGAAGACCTCGAAATTGGACATCATTCCGGTTATCTAAAAAATATCCACAAAGGCTCTCAGTCTCCAAGAAGAAGAAGCAAGACCTATTATCACTCCTACATCATGGCGTTATACCCCAAGAATATAGCCAGTTCATCAATGGCATACCTGCAACTTCCAGGCCGCTGACGCGAGTCGACGATGGTGAATAAAAATCGTTCATTTTATTTTTATTTCATTGTTTTTTATTTCATTGTTTTTTATTAAAGTAAGCCTGGATTTTAATATTTTTATTTAATTGACTAAAGTAAAGATAACAAAATAAACATTATAAAAACCAGAACTTTTTAAGAGTTAGAATTCGTCCTCATCACCTATTTCCCAACACATTACTAATATAAGCACAAATGTGCAAAGTGCATAAAAAACAGAAAAAAGGGACAAGTACGATTTGAAATTGCACGCCAAGGGTTCCGCACTCAAGGCACGTTTGTACCAACTTGTAGGAAAGTCATTATGAAAAAAAAGTAAAACTATTATTTCTCTGTAGATATTTTTTCTCATTTCCAATGTTTGGAGATATTTTGGGAGTTTCAGAAGAAATCTCAATATTTTTTCCGTTTTGCCTCTAGTCTGGCGTATTTCTCAATTTCTATATGGAATTAATGAGCTCTTATCAATAACTCTATAATTAATAACAATAGAAAGATCGCTATAGTTTTCCTTACATTTCTCAATTGTCCCTGGTATTTAAGATTTTTTTCAGAATTTCTGGCCCAATACTTTTGGAAATAAGGATGGGGAATATAGTATAAAACGAACACTTTTGATAAAAATATCAGGAAAAAATGGTAAGAAAAAAATTTAAAAAAATGTTTTCATTAAGACCTTTCAAACGACACCCCACTTGTCTGCATTAACAGAAAAAAATTGTGGGCGAAGTAGAGAGAGAGACGGGGAGCGACGGAAGATCGTTCGGACAAAATAATAGAAAAAAATTGTTAAGGTTCTCATTTTGACTCACAAAAAGGGTTGCGACAAAATTTTTTTGAGACATCCATCCCTGAACTAACTGCGGAACATCTAACTCTGCCTACATGAATAATTTCACCTTTCTAGCTATTATAGTTTGGCTTTCGGAGATAAACCGCGCTGACAGACAGACAGACGGACGGACAAGTGAGTCCTTCTATACGGGTTCCTTTTTAAACCTTGGAAACGGAAACCTCAAAACAATAAAAATTTTGTCTAAACTGAAAGTAACTGTAAATTTTATCACCGACTATTAAATATAAGCCTTCTACGAAACAATTTATTGCTAGTAAAGAATTGTCTTTAAATTGCCTGAATTAAAAATAAGACTTAAGCTTTAAAGCTTATTTTCTCGAAAACAATATTTTTGCACTTACCACATTTGTGCGCTATACCATCGATATGCTTTACATCATTTCTGAGTTTGTTTCATTGCTTACTGATTAAAACATGTATCATTTATATTCAAGTCAATTGTAGGTATCTTCGCGATTAATTGGCGTTTCCATCATCTTGAGAAGTGTTCGATTATGTTATATTGTGCTGGTATTATCCGTTCTCTATGCTAAACGCAACTCTACTGAAATGTTTTCTTTGAATTGTTTTGTACTTGTGGTTTCTAAGTTCGTCTTCCAATAGTCATATATGATATTCCAAAACAACGATTCCATACAATAATCCCCAACATTCCGTATCATAAAATATCCTCAAATTTATAGTCTCAGTATTAGCTTTGCCAACCACTAAGTAACAAAGCACATCTTCACTGAATTTCACACAATGTAGGTATTAGAAAGCATTTTCCACATAAAAAAATTATCAGATAGATTTACATATGTTAAACCACGCCATCTGATTGGAATATTAACTATTTCGAATGACGCCAATTTAGAGCAACACCCGAAAACCCAATAAATCACATATAAATTATTTCGGGAATTTCGATTAGAAGATTAGTATATAGCAGTTGAAATTTTATTCAAAAATTCCAGGCATATTCTCATGTTTATTTGCAGGCCAACTAAACAATAATATTGTAAATAATGAGAATGTGAAGTACTCGATAACTTTGTTCACACCATTAAAAGTCCATTTGGTTGTTACCATTTTTTGAAATTGAATTTCAAATTCATACAACAACTAAAGGGGTATATTTTCAACTTTATAACCATCAAATTTACTTATTTTGTAATAGCCGGGCAGGACGTGATTTCCAAAAATCACGTAATCAGCGACGATGGTGTTTGTTTCTTTCTCGTTTTCGTTTTGAAAAGTTTATGGATATAATTTGAAAACGATTTTCAGTTTAATGGCATAAATCCTTTCGTGCATACCGATCTTGGTATAAAAGTAGATGAATGTATGATTTGGGCATGACTTCACATTTGAAATTCTCCTGATGCAATTGAGTGGGTAAAAACAGTTTGTAACAAAACTTCGTGATTTATTTATTCTGTCATTTTTTAACTACGGCGCGTTGCGTTTTGTAGCTTCAATTGGCTCTTCAAATGAATTCTACTTAGTTGGATCATCATCAAGCGTTGTTGTGTTGTTAAGGATAGTTCGGATAATGTTCGTATTGTTTAAAAAGGGCCTTCACCAACATTTTTGGGCATGGACTATATTACACTAGCTATTATTTAAAATTCTACGATCGAAATCTGTAATGTTCTCTCATTTCAAATTTGTTTTTT
The DNA here is from genome assembly GCA_954870665.1 of Stratiomys singularior. Taxonomy (NCBI): domain Eukaryota; kingdom Metazoa; phylum Arthropoda; class Insecta; order Diptera; family Stratiomyidae; genus Stratiomys; species Stratiomys singularior. The sequence continues at coordinate 9,273,754 of OX940879.1, read as the reverse complement.
ATATTTTGGGAAACGAAGAGTAATAGTTTCTACAGCTTTTTAATAACCCGGTCAAAGGCAAAACCGCGTACACGAGCTCCGTGAAGACCAAAGCGTAATGCATTACCAGTTTCCTTCACATAAACACGTACCTTGGATATCTTTCTTTCCACTAGACGAAACGGCGGCATTTTGAGATGCATCTGTTGGATTCGTTCGGTGTTGGGAGTACAGGTCACTGCGACTAACTTACCTATTTCCTCTAGTGACAACTTCATTTATCGGCAAATTTACGTACGCATGCCGGTGGAAGTATAAGAAAGGGATTGACTTGGTAGCGATCGGATGGCGAGAAGAATTTTAATTAGACTCCAATTAGTGCACAAGCAGCCGTTCTGATATCAACTTATCTACTACCTTGTAGTCATGTTTGATAGGAAATCATCTTCAATGACTGCGGCATTAATTAGCTTCAGCCCTCCTCTAATGCTGGTTGAGTGCAAGGAAAAGGCACACCAAATTCAAAGCGGCTTGTTGTCATGCATATCCTTCCGTCCGTCTTAGGTTCTCTATCCCCCGGTACATAAGCGGATTCAAAAATTGATTGTTTGGTTATTGGAACAAAAACATGGTTCCAGCAATGACTTGCAGCGATATGCGAGCAATTTTTCATAAATTAACATGTTCCTGAAGAACAGTTTTCTATTGAATCTCATTCGAAACTGTCCATGAGGAATACGCAGATTTTTCGACCGTCTAAAATATTTTGGATCAAATGTTCCGTCGTAACGTTTCTAGCATTCATTGTATCCGAGAAATTAATTGCCCCTTATCAGGACCTAATAAACACATGGGTTCCATCAATAACGAAATACCCAATCCTCGATAATAATTGGAGAAGCAAATTTTAATTCAATTAGTAGATGACTTTTCCTGGGTGCGGACGTGATAGTAGGTAACATGTTCAGCTGAAACAGACCGAGCACCGAGTACATCATTCTATCTTACATTGGGTTCTGTTGCAGCACATACGTAAGTTCTTTAGCTGGTATGCGGCCCATAGCGATATCATTTTTTAAAGGATAATAAAAATGTATATACGTGTCTTGATAGCGGCGGTATGCTGGCTATTGGTGCCAGTATGAAAGTTGAAATAGTTCAGAGAATATAAATTACTTGGAAGTGCAATTATTTCTGTAATCCATGATTGCAGTTGGTTGATTTATTAAGGAAGTAAATGGAGTTTGTAGATATTTTTATCTTCAAAGTTGCAATAAGCGATGTATATACATAAACTATCAGGCGGGCGTTTATATTGCATAAATGAATATAGGCTTACATAAAAATATATGTTGATTGATTGATCGCGTTTTCTATCCTACTTCTATTGAGTTCAGTTTGGGCATGTATAATTTCAGAAGTATTTCTTTGTCTGTTACACAATATTCAACAATCAGCTGAAAACGATGATTCATTGACGATGGCAAAATCTTTGAAGTCATCATATTAAAGCAACTAATTGTTGTGCGTAATCGGTCAAAGTTTTGAATATCCTAGAATTCGGAGATGACATAGTAATGTATATTGTGGGGGATACTAAAACAATTTATTTTCAGTTCAACCCATTTCCAGTTCGACAAATTAGTAGTCCAAGACTTCGATTTCTAAATGCAAAAATATGTGTTGAAAATAAACCACACGTCTTTGTTAATATTTTATTCGTAAGCTCGATAAATCGTAAACGGGATCCAGTGAAAAACGCATACAGGTTCAACCAAATCCAAGTGGCTCCTGTTTAAAAATAGACGCACAACAGCGAAGATAATTTGTTAATTCATCAGCTTATTATATCAAGCAGCGAAAAACCAGTAGCCGATCAAAATCATCGACTGAATAGGAGTCAACAACATTTTCTACCATTCTTTCGGGGAGGTGAGAATGCGCCGCCCTGGAATCGACATCAAAGCGAAACCCTTCGATCAAAATTTCATGAAATTAGAGATCAATGACGGGGCAAAAATTTTGATTAGTATTTTATGGGCAAACAAAAGTCGTCTTTCTTTGGAAGTAAATATTTTTAAGTGATCCTCAGATTATGTTTGGGCTTCTGAACTCAACCAGAAACATTCCTGCAACGTTTCTTCACGGTCTTACCGGGTATCAGTTCAGCATCATGTTTTCAGGTCTAGTCTTAATTAATCGAATAGATAGCGATTTCATGCAGTATGGAAATTAGCACGTTTAAGAATTTGTTCATTTCTTCGGGTTGAATGGGTAGCAAGGTTCGGAAAAAAAGAGTTCGGAGTATTGAAAATTTGTCTTCTTTTGGTCTGTTTTGAAATTTAAATTTATACAACTGCCTGTTCAATGAACGCGATTTTGGTGGCTTCCAAATTCATTCAACTGATTCGATTCAGCTTCTTCGGAAGCATTTAACGGCCGAATTGTGTGCTAAAAGGGAAGCATTTGTTCAGAGATTTCCATTGAGAAAAACTAAAAGGTGAGATTTCAGGTTTTGTGATTTTTGTTGCTGCATTGGATCAGCAAAGGTTAACAGATAGTCCGATAGGAAACTATTCATTCATAAAAACGTCTGCAGAAGGCCAAAAGCCTCTCTATCTGCGCTTTTCGTGAAATAGACTCACGAGTGAGTCACTTGACGTTGGACTTGTAGGAATTTTAATTGCTTTAGGGTATGTGAATGTTTAGTTCTCCGTATAGAAAATCAATTTGTACGGGGCAAAAATATTTTCTGTACCACTATTCGTAATTTGTTCGGATTCTCTAGCGATGAGGATTAGGTACAGCATTTCGCGTTCAGACTTTTATTTGATTGTTTAAATCAATTTATCGTGCATATTAATAAGCAACTCAATGAGATACACATCTCATCGGATTAGAAAAACGAACACAGATTCGGCTTTCACTGTTTTTTTCCTATGACTGCCAGAACGTAGCAACAAATACTGAATTTCAATATGAAATATTAAATTTCGTATGAATTATTGAACGAATTCGCGGATAACATCTTAATCATTTCATCTGTTAACACGTGCTGTGATATAACGTTTCATGCCATGGAAGATTCAATCAAATTAACTATATGAGTCGATCAAACTAACTGCATCAGTCAATCAAACTAAATTTTAAATTGGAAACTTTATGATTCAATAAAATCAAATTGCTATGATAATTTACAAGCAAATAAATATGCAAGTGACATCACAACGTTTATTGTTAAGGAGAGTATGAACTATAAATCTAGATTATCCTATGAATTTGTGATCGTCATTTTCTATTTTCAAAATCCAGGATATTTCATTTCAAAAAATATGTTCAAGGTTTTTTGGCACTTCACATAGTATTGCAATTTGATATAGGGCAGCTTATTCTTAAGTGTAGAATGACTTATTTATTGTCGTTTAAATGAATCAATTTTGCATATTATTTTCATGTTCCTTGCATATGTTTATCATGTTGCGCGGAGAACTAAAAAACTAAATAAATTACCTGGGTCATTACTGCTTGATATCATTTTTCGTTGAATTGCTGAAATGCCGTCGTAAATTTCCTCTTCACTAAACCGACTAAAAATTATATCAAATCGTTCATATGTTCTGATTCGCCCATGATTTCTCTCGCAAGCGTCAGTTTTTTTCAGAGCATCAAAACTTTTGCTGCATGTTTCCGCGCTGACTCGAACTTAAATCCTGTGCAGATAAAAAGGAGCGAGATATCAATTTGTTATCATTTGTGTTATCTTGCTTTGGCTGAAACCTCTTGTACATTGTGTTCAAATCACATCCCGAGTTGTGGAGAGGAGTAGAGGACTGCTCCTTTCCGAATAAAATTTTCATCCCGCAGGTTTTTCTTGTTTATAAACGCCGCAATTGTGTTCAATATCGTTATTCTTCGCTAGTTAAATCAAAGGCATTAGCAACTATAATTATTGCGAAAAATCTGAAAAACGGAACAAAAAATCTATTATATTTTGTGTTATCTGGGGCAGTTTAAAACAATGGTGTCAGTCTACTTGCGTCAAAATTGTGTCCTTATAAAATAAAGATCCTTGTGAAATAAATATATATTTTTGGATTTCTCCCTTTTTTCCTGTAATTGAAACTCTTGACAGTTTTCATTTAAGCTAGTAACCTAACGTTTATGAAGATTTATAATAGAGCTTTGGTTAGAAGGAAGTTTCAAGTGTGATTACCAAGCACTAACAGAAGCGCTCCGACTAAGAAGCGCTAACAGTCCGGAGCAGCATCACAATGGAAGAGATGCGATTACCCCATGTAGCAAATAAAGCGAGCTTTGCGAGACAGAGAGCTTAGAAATTGAACAACGCTATGGGTAGAATTCTTAACTTAAATATATGTGAGAATAATTTTTGCTGATTTGATTCATGCATACATGGTACACATATACAATTCCACAGCATAAAAATAAAAAAATTATTTTACATTTATTTTAAATGAACAGAATTCGGATCTCGTCTTTCCTGCATATTTATGACCAACAACAAATTTTGTATTCAAATTCAGATGGAAAATTGGAGTCGAATTCCGTCGGATTGGATGTTTGTTCGAAGTGTAATCGCTTGTAAGTGCGCTACGAAATTACACAACGAATCAATTTTCTAACCCTTAATTATTGGAACGAGAAGAAAGTGTGCTCTGCCAATGGCTATTATAACACCCTAAATGGCCAATAGTCAGGTTGCGAATCTCGTTGAATTTTCTGTTATTATTTGAGAATTTATGTGTTCCAAAGAAGGCTTTTGAGTTTTCCACGGCCAACTTATTTCTTAAGTTCAAAGCAGAAAGCACATATTTCCACTCATGTATATGATCAAATGCTTTAGCTACACATTTTCAATAAATTTGCGGTTGAAAATTGTCTCGAATCAGTTACGAGTAACATGTTTAACTGAGTTGCATGCTTAAGTAGTTTCTTTGATTCTAAAAATCTCGACTTTCCTGCAGAGATATTTTCATGGACATATAGTTGATGTAGACTGGAACCTATAAGATGAACTACAAATTGTTTCGACGTTGCACTTATTATTTGTATTATAGCCAAAATGAAACATTATTAGCAGCTAAATGTACTCGTCAACAGCGAACGAAGTCGCTTATTCATCCTTGCCAAAGTATTTCTAAAAAAACAGAATCAAACTTCTGGTGAAACTAATTGGTACTCACCCCGAAACTATTTCTATATTTAAAATACTAAGCAAAAGAATAAATAAACAGCAACAATTGCACTTCTTGCAGAGCGAGCAATTCATACCTTAGGGTCTATTGACCGGAATGTATAGATTTAAAGGAGCTAAGTTTTATCGATCATTTAAACACAACAATGCATCCTGCCAAGCATCATTCTGTCCAATATCAAGAATAATATGAATAAAACAAAAATCACTGCTTCAAATATTTTGGCGAGGTCCCAACAAAATCTTTTTGCATTCAATATTATATTCGAATGATCATGATAATGGCGCGTATGCAGATGAACAGAATTTTATTCTGAAATAATCGATTAGAGAAGAGATAGGTCCATCTGTGAATGTTATTCCCTTCGCGCTCGTATTAGATATAGATTTTGTCTTATGTTGTATTTTGTTACAAACTTAGAACACAAGTCAACCAAACCAAATGGAATGTCGTCTTCTCGTCATTGTTGTCTTATTGTAATTTCAATATTGAATTCGTTTCGTTTCGTCTAGAGAAACGTGCAATTGAGGTTGATAGCAATTTTCTCTGATCATTTCAATGATCGCATTTTTCAGTTGTTCCATTAAATGATTAGGCTGTAAATGTTGCAATTGTTTCGAAAGGATAGATAGTATGCAGCATCCGGCAGCGGCCATTGAATAGATTTGCAGTGAGGTGTTCAAATTTGATTGGAATAAGATCATAAGATTTATTTAACGATCTATTAATAAAGGCAACAGGAGCGGTGACTAAATTTGGTTATTGTTGATGTTACGTAGCTGTTCGATGCATACATTAGTAGACTTACACATTGCTACGGATAGAATTATTGTTGGCATTAAGGATATGGCAATAAAAAGACAATCACTGGATATTTACTGCTGGGAAAGCGTTTTTCAGTATCATTGATCCTGGTAGAATGATCTTTCGCTGGGACTATGGCATAGGAGTCAAAATTCCAGGAGTTTTTTTGGAATTATTTTACATCACGAGTGATTTGAACGGAATATTGACATCTTAGTCCTTGCCCTAATCTGAACCTCATAACTTTCTGAATTAAGAGCTCCAAACATTATAAACGATTAGAAATGGTTATAACATTTCGAGATTACATGAATCGGTTTGGAAATGGAAATCCCATTATGAAAAAGAATTTCAGATAAATAGAGACATGTATGAAAGGCCACTGGTTTTAGTTTCATAAATATTAAAAATTGTCCTGGAGTGTCCCAGTCCAATTATTGTGGAATGTCCTGGTTTCTCTTTTCTAAGCAAATTTCATTTCGATGTATTTATAATATTCTTATAAATATTCTTAATAGATAATTAATACATACAGAAGAAGAAAGAGATAAGAAATCAGAATGGTAAAAGTAATGTTAAAATTTAAAAAATGGGCAAACTCGTAAGGAAAGTAGTGAACTTTCACTGTAGAAGTGAAAAATTTCAATCAGTCTACTTAGTATCCCTTTCAACTTATAAGGAAATTAATGTTGAAACACTCTGCATCAATTCATCCAGGCAGTCAGTCTGAAACGCTTTTCTAGGGACAGCGAGACATACATTAAAACTTTTAATGTGGTTTCTTCCTTAATTGCTAGTACTTTTGATGTTACGATTTGCCAAATATTCCTTCTGAAATCTAAATTTTTTATTGCATGATAACCGAAAAGTATTCATTACTAAGTCTTTATAATTCATAGTACGCTGTAAACTTTGACTAAGTTGGATGTAGGCTGCTGTGACGGTAATTTCAGGTATCCAAAGTATATTTACCACTTTCGAAGAAAGTCCCAGGCTATCATGTACCCCAAACTGTTAGAAAGGATCTTTTATTTAAATGACTATAGAAAATCATACCATGCATCAAAATCATCGCGTCGGCTACAACGTTTAGATCAATGTTACGAATTTAGTCACATCCCTTCGATGATTTCTTATTCAATATCTGAAAGATGATTATACGCTAGCTTGTGGTGGTAAACATTTATATTGAAAATTTTACTTTTGCCCAGAAAATTCCTTTTTCAACAACGAAAAATTGCGAAAACCGTTTGCATAATGTCGAATTAAATATTTCTTGATTTACACATTCATTACAGGTTATTGGTCTATTGGCTGAAATGCAATTGGGATTCATAAAACTGTCCTGGTTTTGGTGGCTGCGGGACAGCCGTGTAGTTGATTAGCATGACGTGAGAAAGAGTTGTCGTGTTGTATCCATTATGAGTCAGGATAACAAAACGTGACCTCTGTAACACTTATCACTGCCACCTCTCACATTAAATATACGCCTTGCCAAGAACTTTTTCATAGCGCTCAGTTGCAAAGGACCGGCTTTCTGGTACGCAATGAAGTTGTTTCAAAAATCAGCTGGTGCGAAGTTTAAAAAATTTTAAACCCCTGATAATGCAGCAGCATGGGCATCGTTCAAAAATGTTGTTCAAAACTTTCTCGGTAACCACAAATAATCGGAAATAAGGCAAGTAAATTACCACAAGATTGGAGCTCGAATGTTTCTCAAGATAAATTTTTTGCATTCACATCTTGATTTTTTCCCACGAAATTTGGGGACCACGAGCGGCGAGTAAGGATCGCGACTACGCAAAGATATAGCGAAAAGCTGAACGCGATATTAAGGAGTTTGGGACGTAGGCATGATAAGCGTTAGGCCTTTCTGCGTCGAATAGATCCCAAGTAGTATAAAAGATTCAGTTTAACTTCTTTTCTTTTCTGATGCATACTTTTTAATTCAATGAACGGCCGTTGCTTGTCAAAAATATCAAGAATGAATGTATGCATTTCAAAAAGAACCAATTAGGCTATAATTGCAGGCTTTTCATACAAATTTTTTCATGCAATACATATAGAAATCTATTTTAACAGGGTGTGTAGATTTTTATTCTGAGACTTATTTCCAATATAATGTGAAAAATCATATTTTTAATTTGAACTCAATTTTCCACGAACAATGCAAGTCGAAATGTGAGGGCGGATAGATTCTAACCATATAAATCGTCACAACGAATGGACAATGATGAATTTAACCCCGGTAATAGCACAACCGAGTTCATCCGGCAGGATACTTCCCATTTGATTGCTCTTAATGCCAATCAATAGGAAACTTTGGACACTGGTCAGTTTTTCTTGTCTGAAACAATATTTGGGATTAAGACCGAAAGGGCAAATCAAGTGATTGATGAGTTATTTCAACTTTATACCATTTCACATTGGATTTGTAGAAATTTACGAGTTTGTCCCATCGTGCAACGTTGACGTCGTTATAAAAATAATGTCTTAGTAACGTTTGGGTCATTGTTCATTTTTATTTTCAAATTATGTGCACTCTCCAGTGTAGCTAACATATCTTTATCGAAAAGAGTGAGTGGCAGTTGCAGTTGAAGTTGCATTGCACTGCGGCAATTTATTATCTGCATGGGGTCGAATTTCTAGCTCCGAGCCATTTGACTTCAAATGCAACAAATATTCCTAACAAATTCGTCCGAAGAGCATCAGAGCAGATGTAATTACATCATTAAAATTCAATTCGCACTTCTGGCGATCAAAGACCAATCGAATAATGCGTGAAGACTGTTTTCTTATCTCACGTGTTTCTTATTATGTAAGGGTGGAATACGGATACGACTGAAATTTATTACGTGAGAGAAAGCGCAACCCGGAGTAATGGGTTAATGATAAATGGTGATTTTTTCCATCACTTCAATGCCCTTTCACCTGCCACGGTGCGTTGGTCGGGTGTCTCATCGTCCGGAGCTAAAAATTCTTCAAATTTAACGTGGAATTGATAATTAAGTGCGTTCGGCATTCATTTCAGTGAGCAAAGGCGATTTTGTTGATTAGTCAAGTCTTTTCTTTTGATTAATATTTGATCAGAAAATCAATCTTATCCTGCGTTTGAACCCTATTATAAGATGTTCGGAATAGTTAAAATTTGAGTGGGTTTGTCATTAGTCAAATTTATAAAGTGCATTAATAAAAAAACCAATAGAAAAGTTGCCTGTGCACTCTTTGATTTGCTGATCAATTAGAAATCTCTGAAACTTTCCAACACATCTTTAAAGTTTCATGATCGTGCGATTACTTTTTTCTCGTCCGCTAATCGAAACTTTGCTGTTTCAACACTAGTTACTCCTTTCATAAATATTTTTCAGCAACGACAACGACAAGGGTATCACAACATGCAGTTTGTATGCGTTGCAGTAAAGAGTCCTGTGGAATATTTATAGGGCAACGAATAAAAGTCAAAAAAAGGTAAGCAGCAAAAATAAGAGAAAATACAAAAAAGCAAAAACAAAAATACAAACATTGGAAATTAAAATAAGTAAAAACATAGAAATAATTAACAACTTTTTACTTTTACAAATGTCGAATAAAACTCAAAGACAGTACCAGAAAGTCGTGACTGAGATTATTTGCATACAGAAAATTTTTCTGCTACAGCAGTAACAGAATTGGAGATGGGAAGAAGTTCTAAAAACTGTTCCCGAACTCATGCTCCTTCGCCGGCTGGCGGCGATTGTTGTTTAACCATTGGCTAAACGTATCCTCGCGAGGTATATATGCGAACGAACTCAGTGGTAGAAAACTGTTAACTGGAGCATGTAGTTTGCGAATCCGCTCAGGTTCTCGTCAGGACAAAGTATTCACCGAAGAAACTCTGGGTAAGGGTAGTGCTTAGTTGACCATGCCTGCAGGTAAAGTTGGCTAGCGCTGTCCTAGATATTATTATATGAAAATAGGTAATGGTTGGAAATTCTACTGTAAGAATCTGCACAAGACCACGAACGAATTAGATTTAATACTGTAATGTCGAATTTTCAATTTCTTTTCGGAACACTGTCTACATATTCCTTCACGGCCAGTTCGTAAAGAAAAGGATTGAGAGGGGCTGTCGCAGTTTTTGGGTGAAGGCAATCGTACCTACGCTATTGAGATGTGAGATGTACTTAGAAGGTAAGATCTTGTAGGGCGCCATGTATTCGTACTATTCGCCCGACTCGAAACCAAAGAATCAAGTCTATCGTTTGCAGGAGGATATGGAGGTACTCTATGGTAATGTTTTTGTTGAAGATGAAAGAATTTTTACAACTATTTGTCGGCCATGTATTCTCGTATTTGGATTTCCATACTAGACTAGTTGTTGCATATTCGCGTCTTTTAATTTAATTCAATTCAGTTCGAGCAGTATGCATATTCGATTTGTTGCATCGTACGAAAGTTATTCAGGATTTGTGTAGTGTTAAGAAGCCTTTATCTATGTACAATGTCATGTTTCGGTTGTAAATTTTCGACTACTGGTCTTGGATTTTGTTTTGTGTGCAAGATACATTGGCAGATTAGTGGATACAACATCTAAATACGTATGGTCGAAAGTTATGACCTTTAGGGTTTATATTATGGATGTACGATTGCTTATCCGTTCCATCCTGTTTGGCTGCATTTTGCCCTAAAGAAGAGAATTAATTGCAAGTAGTGAAAAGTGCAGCGATCAACTGGTTGATAGTTTTTGTAACACAAATTTAACTTTGTGAAAAACATTAACCTCCGTATTATTTATTTGCTTGAACCGAGTGAATAACATATAAAGATGTCCTCACCAGGACCTGCCATGCGTACCAGACTTATTAATTTTCTTCCATATGTGATGGCGATATGCATTAGTCTGTAGACTGTTTTTGAATATGTTAATAATGCACGCTCTTAAAACGATCATGAGGAGTTTCTCTCGCAACAACGATGGCTGCCAGTCTGCATAAAACATATTATCTGATTTTGAAGGAGCAGCATGTATACTGGGATTTGTCTCATTATAATTAAGACCCTTATTAGTCTGTCTGATTTCCTCGTATGTCTTGCTGGTCTTGCCGTAAAACGTGCTGATTTTATACGTAGGTTAAAGCCAGTTACTGCCAATATATGCAGCTAATAAATAAAATGAATCGAAATTCGATCAGTTTCTGTGCTGCTGCTGCTTCTTGTATGGTTAAATACCGGCTGGATTATTAGTTAAGCGACTGTAGGGCAAAAGTGAGATGAGAGATTAAATGGAAGGGAAAAAGATTTATGAGATCGGATGAATCTATCAACAATGTCACTTTCATAAGGAACGAAGAACACGTTTTCTGCGTGAGGGTAAACATGCACAGAAATTTGTTAAACGTGAATTTCAACAAGCTCAAGTTCAACTTTCCGTATTCTGCTTCAGTTTCGACTGGTATTTCTCGAACTAAACAAATGTGAATTTTATTAAAACAATCAATTGGCTCGAATAAATATACCGGAAACGATTAATTGCTTTTTCCAATCTTGACAAGGCACTTAATAATCTCCATTTTGGAAAATAAATTTCCGAATAGGTGAAACAAATTAACATTAAAAGCTCAATTCATCATAACCCCGAACAAAGAAGCCAATTCTACCCACACGCCAAACTCACTCGATGAATTCTTAAAAACGACAAAAATACAAAGCGAAAAAACCGAATTTCACAATGCTGTAATATTTTGTGTGATAAATTTTAAAATGCTAACAACCGAAAAAATAACAAAATTCTTATTATTATTCATTTTTTTAATCCACAAAAACCTTTTAAGCACATTATTCACCTAATGTATTTCCAAGTGGTGGGTTTACATAAATTTCCATATTTAATGTCATCGACACAGAAAAGGAAGCTCAAGAAAGCATACCAAAATTGATGGTATTATACATTCACGGAAAGTAACTGACAATTAATCATAAAAATCTTTTAAAGGTCAACAAGTAGATCAAGTTTCAACGTAATTTGCATAAATTTTGATTGAGCTTATAAGCTAATCTATGCAATGTTTTATAGGTAACATACGAGAATCTTTGCTAATTAAAAATGATTTATATGGTCTTAAATATGTCGAATAACAAACAAAATTGTCTTTTGGATGGACAAAAGAATGTTTATTGGGCCGAAAGCGTTGTTTACGTCGATTCCAGTTGAAATCTCGATTCTTCTGTCGTCAATGCTTTTTTGCCGATTTCATTCATAGACCATGTGAGATCGGCTGAATCATTTGACGGAAAATATCCCCGGAGATTTGATCAATGCAGCGCAATCAAACTCTGGTTTTGGAACACACTCATTTAGAAGTTCAGGACGGGACTTGGGGAAATCTTGAAAGTGTATACTATTTGGAGATGGCTTGTCTTCTCATCTAATTAATCAAATTCAAAGCAAAAACGTAACGCAGGAAACCTGCTCTTTGTATTTTGTATTTTGTGACTCCTATTATTATACATAGACGAAGGATCACCAAAAATTCATAATTTTGAATATAACATTGACTATGCATAGAAGAATTTCCAGACAGCCTCATGATTTTGGATTGGAGTGCTTTTGCAATGGAAGGATTCTCTTTTAATTTCTGGTTGATTGCTTGTGTCAGGTCGACACGATATGCCGGACTAAACAGCGAACGATATGAAAATGTTATTTCGAATATCATTCAAATTATGAGAGTATCCTTGGAGTTATGATCACAAAACACATAAAAAACGCATGAAGCACAGAATACCCTTGGCGTCTACATTTCTTATAATCTTTTGAAAGGTGCTTTTATTTGAAATAATGTCTGCTTGTAGCGATAAGTCAAGCGAACTTCTATCAATACCTAAACTTACAAAACAACCAAGAAACTCAATGTATCATCCTTATAAGTAAATAAAACCTTATAACGCAATGATCGCTGTTACTCATTCCACCCACTGTGTTATAACGCATAGTGTTAGTATGAGGACAGAGGGAATAACATTTTGCAGGATTACAACGTCCAAACGGTCTAATTAAAAGTGAAATTAGTAACTCAGTATATTTTCTGCAACAACAAGACAATATTTGCAGCGATATAAATCCGAAATCAGAAACCCGAAGGGTTCTGAGCAAGGAAGTTTTTGTTTTTGAGTGTACCGGTTATGAACTTTTCGGGGATGTGTAGGGCGACATTTTTTCCGGGGTGAGCTGGTTTCTTTTGCACTTCAAACTCACCTGACACTTCATGCATTCATGTGGTTTTTTTTATAGAAATTGACTAATCTTAAATTCACGTCTTCAATGTATCGTACATAAATTAATAAATTTGATGCTCTCCTTGGTCAAAACCGTCGATTATTGTAAATTTATTATGCTTAGACTCCATGAAAGTCAGTCAAATGACTTTGTTCATTTCCACCTCAAGTTTGCAACTAAAGTGAAGTAACTAAATGAGTCGAATAATCAAAACAACAATCAAAAAAACTTTAGAAAAGTTAAGTTTCTAAATGGTGCATAGGACTAACTAAAGCATAAGTAAGACGAATAAGGATTTCCACTCGACAGTGGTACCCCGTAAAGTAAACGTTTGCCGAACTTAGCGTATTCTAATACACACAGTCTGATTCTGTTCCAGACAAACTCATTTTGGCTCTGAACCCAAACCACGAAAATCCGATCAAGTCCTGTGTCCTGTCCTTTTTCTTATCCCCAATACACACGTCTGCTTTCACTTCGTGAAACCTATTTTTCATTTAAGATCTCCGGAAAAAAAACGTCGATTAACCCGATTTCCATTTAGATCTTCAAATGCGTCATCCAGCAACATCGAACGAAGTAAAGACTTTTAATTTTATTCATAATTTTAACACGCGCTTCATATTTTCGGCAAACAGTTTTTCAAATATTTTAATAGATTTTTTCTAACGTTCCGCTCACCATGATGATCCTGTCTTTTATGGATATGTAGGTTTCATCTATTCAACCCAATAAAACATATTTTTTGCGCGCATTTCATTCGACTTTTATATTAAAAAACGCATACGGCTCTGTTACGTTTATATTTGATGTTGATGATATTGCCGAATGTGCATGGTATTCGCTATATAATTTCCGTATGGCCGAAATTTCCATTGAAGGCTTGTGAAAAACTTGAATGCGAAGTCAGCAAGTTATCATAATTAAAAAATAAAATATGCATTTCGAACCGAATGACTCTCCGACAAAAAAAAATGTGTGGGAGAGTTGAATTTATTTTCATTGATCAGTGAAAACCAGCGAAGTTTCGCTGGATCATTATGTTTTCCGGATGGATAAAGTTCAGGTTGACAGGTTTAAATAATCCTCTAATCTAGTTTAGATAGTTAATGAAATGATTAGTTTAGTAATATTCCTGGCTGACTGCCGTTGCGCATATTTTCCAATTAGCATAAATTCAGTTGCTTGAATATTCTCATGATATTGCTGGAATTCATTGGTTTCTGTCGCACGAGGACTAAGTCTTCATTTAGCTTTGCACATTTTGGCGATATGAAATTTTAAAAGATGAAAGATTGAAACGAGGCTACTTTTTTGAATAAGTAGAACCTCAAGAAGAAAGAAATTTATTTTCTACCCTCACATATGTTATTCAATCTCAAAATTAAATAAGGCATAACTTATTTTATAGCTGAAAAATTTAATGGCACGCAAGATTTGCTTCTAGCGTTACTACATGTTGGCCGCTGATCAGCATAAGATGTTAGGAACACTCTAAAATATTAATAAGATTTTTAATTCTTGATAAAATAAATGGCTTTCCCCGTTCTTGATTTGTTTGATTGTTGATTTGGGTAAAAGGCGACCGAAAATGTCTTACTTATCACCTGGATTGATCTTTATGACCATCGGTTGAAAGTCAGTCGTAAAAAGGCAGTTATGAAATTTTAAAATGGGCTATGATATTATGAAGTATTGAAAATCCAGAATTCTACGTTTGGGTCTTATGGAAAGCATCACATTAAGTTTGAAGTGATGTTTGTCTTAATCTTTTGCCTATTGAAATTAACTACAAGTCTAGATTGCATCTGAATGCATGTATAATTTTGAGTCTCGTTATAGTGAAATAAATAAAGTTACGGCGGTTTAAATCATGTCGAAATATGAAGCGCTTTTTAATGCATATTTTTCAACGTTCGTTCACTTATGGAAAATTATTTGAAAATATCTGAACCCAACTTGGTTGTTCCATCAGAATGACTCAAAGAATTCCAGATATTTTGAAAGTGCGTGTCATATTCCAATTAAGGCAGTTAACGTATTCAAAAGAAAGGCTGAGTTAGGGTCAAATGGAATGGCATTTATAAAACATTTAGCGAATAATGTATGTTTGGTTTGTTTGAATTCCTGTCGTCTGGCCAAAACTTAAAAACCAAGTTCGTCTTTTGTCTAACTCAAACTTTAATTCGCTGAAAAACTTTTCAAGAAATTCCTTTAATTGCCAAAAGGATTATTTGATTGCAGTGAACTTTATTCTTCCTAAGAGAACCTTCTGTTTTCTACGAAAAGTATCATCAAGTTATATGAACGTTAGGAAAAGTTAAGCAAGACCATCTGACATAAAATAATGTCAAGAATAGTTCACAGATCATTGACGGATCGCACTTGTACCTGAGATTGCGAGTTCACCCGATTCGGTGTAATGAAATTTTTGTATTTGGACAAAGGTTATTAATAAATAGTCAAGGAATATTAGCAGAATCTGCCTACACATTTTCAGAAATTTTCAGGAACAGAAGTGTGAATTTTTGCCCAAATCTTAGTTTCTTGATTTTCCGATCGGCGATTATTCAAGTTCGATCATTTTAGTGAGTGCATTACGAATACGTTAAAAAAGGTTGAGGTTGAAAATTTAGAGTGAACGAGCTGATGCCATCAACAAATAGCTGAAACGCGTCCTTATGAAAATGCTTATGAGCTTGGGCGTGGCGAAAATCAAAGGCAGGAGGAAATCTTAGTTCGAAAAAAAAAACTGTGAAAAGCCAGCAATAAATCGCATTAATCGCTAACATGAATCGTGGTCATGGTCGTGGAATTTTTGCAGCGCAAACAAGTGTAAGCCTTGTTCTTGTCAGTGGTTTGAAAAACGACAATCTGGAGATTTCCATCTGCAAAAGTAACCACATGGACGATCTGAGCGCAAGGTGGGCAGCTATCACCTAAAAATTGTCCTGGAGGTAAATCTCTCTGGAGCGAGCTGCAAGTTAGCAGTAATATTAAGACATTTAAATTTCATTTTCAGCATTAAAGAGCTGGAAAACCGGCTTCCGCTGAACTTAAGGAACATCTAAAATGGAATCTCCCAAAGCGTTCTGTTTTTTGTCACCCGACTTAAAACCTCGAAATTTTCCAGGTGATATGCCTGCATATAGCGCTAACACTCGAGGGTGAGTTTTCTTCGTTGCAACGCACAATTAGATTTATAACTTTATTTCCTTTTAACGTAAACGTTTAGGGGAGTGTTGTTTTGCAAAAGTAGGGAGCAAAAGAACAAAAAGAGAAATTTTTACAATCTGAATGTTATTCCTCTTCTTTTGGTGGAATTCCATCAAATTGGGAATTTGCTCTAAGCGTTAGCGTTGTATGTACAAACGCAATGCTTATGTGCAATGAAAAGTGGAAACTTTTTGATAATTACAATCGTTCAGCACAATCTTTGGTCACGCCAAAGTACATTTGAAACCTGTTTGATTGTCCAGGGCGGGTATTATTTAAAATAGTGTTTTGAAACTTCAACAATAGGAGCCAGTAGCCCCCAAGGGTCTATATAAGCCTCCCATAAAATTACAACAAAGTTCTGAATGCGTAAGAACTTGTTCTGATTAACTATATTATTTTGTGTACAAGATGTAAAAGACCAAACTTGCATCTTCAATCCGTCCTTATGACCGAATAATTTGACAAAGAACACTATTTACGCTGTTCGACTTACGAGAAAGATGGTAGGACACAGATAAAAAGTTAAGGTTCCCATATTTGGGATTGAATATGAGTAGAATCAGTTAATTAAAATCGACCTTGTGAAATTCTCCCAACTGCTGGTGGGTCTTCAATTAGGGATGCATGAATTGAAATACCCGAAAACTCCATCACGTTATGTTTTGAGACATGAAAGAAAATCCTCGAGATCCGAACAAATTAAAATCAAAATTTTGAGACGTAATGGACATAAATCGTGACCATTGAAAATATGAGAAAGAAAATCAAGGAGTTGGATAAATTTATGAGATTACTCTATACATTGCTATCAACTGTTTGGAAGAATCGGTTTGGAAAACCCTCATTGGATATGAACATTAAATATTATGTTTAAAAATAATGAATGAATAATTAATATCAATTAAATTAAATTTACGTTCAAGATGCTTTTGGGAGTACTTCCTGATTACTTTGACCATTTTTGTAATATTTACTTTCTCAGCATCCCATGCATGGGATCTCAAAACTACGACGTCTTTAGTCATTTTTACAAAATGCTCCAAACTCATGTGTTGGCCATTAATTACCAGCTTTTACCTTTAACCATTAAGAGCAATATTTACGGCATTTCATACAAGACATCCCAATTCGTCATACATTTCACTCCGTCATGAAATAAAATTTACAACCATTCCTTTCTGCTCTTCCATTATGATTTGAAATAAGTAATTTGACTGAGCTTCCACCATAAACTCATTAAACTGCTCAAAATAGCATCGCTGTGAAATCCGTGTAAGCAACTGAGGATGAGTTTGACGAGACGTCAACAGCCACTTGGACTGGTAATGTGTGGTCACACCAAATTACATATTGGATGGTGCAAAAGATAAAGATCTAATAAGTCATAACTACGCGTGAATTTGATGGATCATAAAACTAAATATGCATGAATGGAATGCATTCACAAATGAATTATTACAAATCAAAGGTAGCTGGAGGGCTGCTATCAAGGAAGCCCAACGTTAGTGGTCGTTTGGCCTTGGAGGATAAAGATATGCTTCGGAACGAATTTCAAATTAGTAGGAAAGACGTCGTTTTCCGTATGATGCAACGATGCCTTTGCAGTGATTGTCAATTAAAGGACGCAAAGGATAATCCTGATACATACAGCATTAATTAGGTGTTTACTGCTAAGTCTTTCCGATTAGCCTGTAAATCAACTTAAGCAGACTGTGATTTATCGCCTATTGTGGTTCTCGGACGTTTCACATTATTCACTTAAACTTTAAACTCCGATGTCCTCATAAAAATCTTAGTAGTTAGCCCCATATCTACTTTAAATTAACATATGTACATCAAACTACTTCATTCTCTAGCGTTTCTTAAAATTTATAGAGTTCACTTTGAAATTTCAAAGCTCACAGCACAAGTACATAAATATGCAAATTCATTTCTACGTTTTTGTTACTTTTTTGTAATTTCATCAAAATAAATTCAGAATAATGCGTCCTAGAAACATCACAAATTCAATAGACATGACTATCATTACGAAAAGAAATTGAAACGATTGGGAATGATTTATTCCTGAGGTGAACTAGAATAGACAGAAAACCTAACCAGTACTTGAAACCAAACGCTATTAGATACCCACGAAATGTTAACAAGGTGATTCCTATTCAATTTCGGTGAATTTCTATTAAAATATACTTGAGCACTATTAGGGTCAAATAAGGTGATGCATTTGATTTGATATTTGTTCATGTATTGGTTTTTTCTTTTTTGGTTTCTAGTATTTCGTGTTGGACCATGTACATAGATTGGTGGCTGCAAAGCAATTGTTTCAGGTTTTATGTGAATTTGAAGTGCTCTAAATAATGTATGTTTGATATATAATAGATAATTTGTGAGAGGGTCAACGTATTCAGGTATCACGAACCTGCTTCTCTCCACTAGAATTTTATCGTTTTTGGGGGTATTTCAATGAATTTGGAATAAGTTTTTGTATCGTTAAAAAGTACACAAAAACGTCTTTATTACGATTGCAGTGAAAAGTTATATCTCTCCATCCTGAATGTCGTTTGAATAAAAAGATATAAAAACGACTTTCTCATATGGAATGCAATCCGCATTTTCAATTTCAATACTTATGGAGATCGTTTGAAATTTTATTAAATTGCGTTAAAACAACACAAGTAGATTTAATTAGACTTTTAAGAGTTAGCTATTACAGCAGAAAGCAGAAAATGTATGAAAGGTATGGAATATTTATTCAAAAAGATAAAACTGTATTACGTCACAGATCTGTAACGTTTGGCAACGCAAACATTGTCAAACCTGCTAACATTTAAAAGTATTTAGGAAATTTTGATGACAGCCTTGGAAGCAATAAAAGAAATTTTCGATGGCGCCGGATGACCTCGTTGGTATCAAGTAGAAAAGAATGATTCTTTTATTCACGGCAAGACAAGCTGAGCTTTAAACGTTTTCTATTTCTTAATAAACGTTCCCGGGAATGTCAGTGTGAGTAAATCTTAGCTCGCCTACAATGAAAAAGATAAAGAACTGTAAAAAGCCCTATCTGAGGGTATTAATTTTTGACTGCAGTGAGGTGGTAGTGTAGGCAAATCAATGTGATACTTTCGGTAAGCACCCGTTGCAAGTATAGATCGTAATCGATACGTATCGAATCAGACGTCATCCTATTGCTACCATTCGGAGCTCCATCCATAAGTTCTACCTTCATCCTTTGACCGGAATAACGAATGCAGGTGAAACGTGGTTTCCAGTTCCCAAACAATTCTCGTAGTTTGACCGTGCCCTCCAGAAACAATTTTATAAACAATTTAATTTTTTCTTTTTCAAGATATGACTTTTGGAGTCTTTTAAGGGGCTCTGCTAATCTCAGTCTTGACCAATTTATATATATATGGCTTGGAGAAGAACTATATTTCTGTTGACACTGATACTTCTCTTGAGACTGCGACTCTGCGATCGCATCCAAGCGATCTACCAGGTGGTAGAATTGAGACTTAATGTGCTCGGATCCAATCTAACTATTCTAGCTGCAATTAGTTTTACATTTTTCATTTCTAAGTTTATACGCTGCATCAGCCCGCTCTTGAGTCCAGACCTTGCGCTCAGGACGTTTACTGAATTATTTACGTACTTTGCTCGTGATTTCCTGGTTGGGGCAAGAGTACGCATTGTAATCTGCAGATACTTACCTACGAACACTTTCCCAATATTTGTTGCCCTAGAATATCAGCGAATGATCATGAAAAAATGACTGACGACTTTCTACAAAATGACTTTACTGTCTCACCAAGCCCTTTCGTGCTGTACTGCACTTTTTTTTTATTATTTGATAAAATACTTACTTTAGTTTATAAAAACTTTACTTTATTTTAGGGCTATTTACGCCATGAGTGTCGGACTCCCCCGCTACCGGACTACCGAGAACCTAGCCTAGAACTGTTTGTCACATTATTTCGGACTAGGCCTCATTAATCATCGCTTAGCGATGTCTCCAGGCTAAGGGAAATCTCTCTTTCTCCACGGATGGACAAGAAGGAATCGCGATCAGTTACTATAATATTGCGTTACAGAGATGTTCCCTCCCTCGCCAAGCGATCCATTATGTCCTTCTTTATAATGAGTACTATCCGTACGTAATGCGACACACAGTTCCAATTGTCCTTTGATTTCATCATTTTTCCCGTTAAAATTTCTCGGGAAATTACGCCAATTTTCTCCGAGAGATGCGAACGGAGTCTTGTGAATCTATTACACGTAAAGAACGTATGGCAGGCGTCATCCGTCATCCCCGGGCAGAACACGCAAGTTGGGGATGGTGTCTTTCCCATCTTATACAGATAAGACTGAAAATACCCGTGACCACTGAGTAGTTGCGTCAGATAATAATCAGTCTCACCATGCATTCTGTCGAACCACGGCCCCAAGTCACTTATCAGCCGTGCTGTCCACCTGCCTCGCGTTTCGTTTTCCCATGTTTGCTGCCATAAGGTTTCTCTCGCCGACTTTCCCCTACGTGAGTATACACGTTTCCGTTCGTCTGCAAGTAACTTAATAGGAACCACCCTCGAGATTACCAGCACTGCAGGTTCAGAGACAGTGCGGTATGCAGCGGCTATCCGCAAAGCTCCTTGCCTCTGCACCTGTGCCAGACACCTTCGGTACGTCTCTTTACTAAGAGCGTCAGCCCAAACCTCGGAGCCATACAAGAACACTGACTCCATTGCACTCATCAGTAGACGTTTTTTGCTCGAGGTTGTCCCCTGCGTGTTGGCCATAATGCGGTTTAGCGCCGATACCCGCACGGAGGCCTTATCTGCTGACGCTCGAACCAGCTCGAAAAAACTCATCTTCGAGTCAATCATCAAGCCAAGGTATCTGATCGATTCTTTTGACTCGATGATAATTTCCCCCACACGAACCGGCACTGTACTACACTTTGGAAATTCACAAAAATAAATTAGAAAGAAGAATATGAGGCAAAGTATTCCGCAACCCCTACTACTCTTCACAAATCAATTGATGGAATATGAACATTTACGAGTGAAACACGAACTGCAAATGAAATTACATCCTTACTAGACTTCATTTATTCTGAAACGATTATTTGTCAGCAGATTATGGAGTAAATATATTTATACAAATAAATATGCAACTGTGGACAGACGGTCATTTTGAAATTGAAAAGTCAAATTGAAATTTTCTGCTCTTTTTATTTTAAAACTCTATAGCATGCATCTTAAATATTCATAATAATGATCACCTGAGTATAATAAATAATCGACTAGAAGACACGTACCTATGAAGAACATTGGCTAGTGATGAAAAATACCATCGCTTGCTCTGGACAATGTCTGGACTGTAGAGGGTGCTCGAGACAAGTGTCACCAATTTTTGAAGGATGAGCTAAAGAGAATGTGAACTATGTGGCCAATAAATGACTAAAGATATGAAGCCAGTCGAAAAAATGGTAGGACCGACTTCTACCTAATCATACTATTGAACGGATATGAATGTTTACCACAACATGATCGATAAATCGTGGTCGTTAGACTGCATTTTATGCACAAACTAAAATAGAACGCATAAAAAGCTTAGAAACACAGATTGAGACTGAGATTGGCTAAAAAACGGGAAACATTCGCCCAGACAGCTTAGTCGGAGTGATGCTGGGTTCAAAAATTCACAAATTCACGTTCGGGTCATTCTAACAGCAAGGAAAGCTATATTCGGTTGTTTTGAGACATCAATAGTAATTCGCCTTCCAAATACGACGCGCTGGAAAACGAATTGATACAGCCCAAACGAGCCGCAAGTTGTTCAAGAAATAGATCTCGTTTCAATTAGAACATGATGTACGGACTGGATAAACATTTAGTTAAAAGTCCAGGTGTTTTGGACCGCCGTGAATTAAATACTCAGGGTAAAAAATACTCCCAAGTCCGCTCCGAATTGCAATATCTCAAATGCAAAATTATGTTCAAAGTCCAACCATCCCCTGAATCCTTCATTAACTTAAATAAAGATATGAGAATTTTGTTACTTTTCAGATGCTCAAATAGACGCTTCTGAGTTTCTGTTGATGATCAGGATATTCAGATCACAGAGCGTATGCTATATAGTTCATAAGTTCTACTTAATACAGTGATCGAGGTATTGTAAAACATGCACCAGAGGAGTTTTCATATCTTTTGGTATACATAGTACAAACTCGCATTTCAGTTCATGTTGTGATGTCGATCTTGCATAATCGAATCAAGTTACATTTCAATGG
The DNA here is from genome assembly GCA_954870665.1 of Stratiomys singularior. NCBI lineage: Eukaryota > Metazoa > Arthropoda > Insecta > Diptera > Stratiomyidae > Stratiomys > Stratiomys singularior. Next base: position 9,250,995 of record OX940879.1, on the reverse strand, counting down.
TCGACATCAAATAATATTGCCATTCATTTTCATATTTAACATCACAACTGCACAACTTAGTGCCTAAAGCCAGCGTTCAAAACAGTAGTGAAAAACGTCAAATATTTCATAATTAATCCTGCAAAAACCAACATTAACTCTAATTTCCTTCAAATTAATTGCTTCGAATGAGAGACAGGTTAGTTTCATTAGTGAGATCTCCCGTAGAGTTTCAATAATTTCCAGCGACGTTCCTTCGAGCTCCTTGTTTCGAAATGTCATTTGGACGATTTCTGAATTCCCATTCATGGATTCATGGCAGCGCGCCTCCGCTCGACAGCGTCGACGGCTGCCCCATAAATCTCAACACTTTTTTCTTTTCCAAAACTCCCAAATTATCAACAGACCCTACCACAAATTCGGCCATTAATATCGTACACTGGACCAACGAAAAAGAGTCAAAAATCAAAATCATATCAAGTCGCCTCGACTCGACTTGACTCAACTACTTTACGCGCATATGTACACACCGGGTTCATGGCTGCATCATCGTTTTACCTGTGTTACCTGAGCAGACTTGGAAGTTTCTCAAGTCATCCCGAATGTCGTCCGTGTCGGTTTTCGTTTTGTAAATTATCTCTTCAGAATGTCTTGCGAGATGCACAAGAAATTGTTTCACTGGCTATCTTTTAGTGTTTTAGATTACGTGTGACAATCGGACATTTATTATAATGACCAAAGCTTATGTCGGCAAATAAATGGGAAGCTGAAATTTATATGCTCCCTTGAATTGTTTCGAAAACGATGAAAACGAAAACCAAAATCGTTTTCGTACGTTGATCGATCCGTTGCAGGACGAACATCAAAGGGATATTAGATTTTGGAAAAATAACAGTGAAAAATTTTAGTTTTTGAAGATATTTTGGAGTCATTATTTTCACAATCTGGATGGTTCCCATATGCGATAAGGATGGCAGCGATCGCTTCAAAGAAACGAAAATTGATGGTAGCAGTGTAGGTGAAGAAGTGGTTTTTTTTGAATTTATGAAATTTTATGCTGAATTTAATCGAGTTAAATTTTCATGAGATTGGTGTAGGTCTCATTTCCATCTTTACCGACCAAAGTTGGTATATTCAAATTATATATGTCTGAAGGATAAGTAATTTAATTTTAATAAGGAAACCTTCTACTGGTTCCATCAAATGTCGAACCTCAGATCCACTTTTAAAACCCAAATGGCCATTTGGAATTTAACCTATCTTTACCCTACGAAATTTACAATACCTGTGTTGTGATTTACAAAATTAATTTTAATTTATATTTCATGGTGGTGAAACATTAAAATAATGAATGGATGGTCGCTATGTAAACAGGTGTGACCCTTAATGGTAATGTCGATCTTTTTTATTTCAACTTTTGTATCTCTGCAGAGCTTCATTATGTCGCCCATCTTCGAGTTTGTTCAGACCTTCTTGCATTCCCGTCAAAAAGGAATATTTTTTATGTATCTAAATTTTTTTTCGAGATGCTTATTTTAGACATATTTCGGAGTTGATTTTCAAGTTATGGGAATGAGGGAAAAAGGAAGAATACAATAAATGCACACTTATAAATTTCCTTAGTCCCACGTTTTCAACGCCAAGGAACATTATTTAATGATGTGATGGAAGTCTAACGCTTATACGCAGGTATTATGTTTCATTTAGTGTTCTTATAGCATAGGATCGTGTTGATAAGGCGTTTTTCTGTTTTGTTTTTCATGAAAATTATTTAACACTTCATTTGGTGAGCATTTATCAAGAGCATTATTGGGCGATGGTGCGTTGGAATGAAAAATTTATATTACAGATATGGCCAGCCTCGAGAAGAACTTTTCAAGATTTAAGACCGGAGCTAACATTGTAAAATTTAAGTTTTGTGGTAATGAGTAACGTGATATTATGAATGAAGCTAAATCTGTTTTACCTGGAATGCATATTCATTGATATAATATTGGACTTAAAATTTATGTTCTCAATGAGTAGATGTTTTTATTAAGACTATTCATAACTTCCAACCGACAATAAATATCCCGGTTTATAAACAAGGTATAATTTATACCTTGAAAAGTGAATTTCAATTTATGGGTACGATGTTATTTGCATACAATTCATTCTCCTCTCAATTTAAGGACGTGTTTCATGCGCACTAATGATAAATTGCGTGGTGTTGTCATTTCTTAACTTCGGGTTTTATCCAGTAGCTTCTAACTCTTTTGTTTTCCTTCACCATATTTAGAGCAATGATAACTTGCACAATCAATACGCAATCTACCAAATACAGGGTAAAAATTTATGGCAACTGTTCAAAAACTTTTGTCAATATATGAATATGAATAAAAAAATCAAGATATAACATTGAAAATTATTCTGATGTGAGTGTGATTGTGATTCTGATGATTGTCTTCTCGGCATCAATAAATCGAAAGAAATGGCTCTGTAATACCTTCAGGTACTAGAGGAAACTGAAGGCGTCTGGGAACACAGCTAGCATGACTTTAATTTCCTAAGCTGTATTTACATACTCAAGGGTCAGATACCGATCGTACTTTAAGGCTGATCCACCGCACGGGTAATAACTATGATGAACAAGTTACCCATCGCGATTCAATCCACACTTGGCTTATAAATCTTCATTTTACCCGTCAAAAATTACTTTTGAAAATGTTCATTATTTGTACTTATTGGAAAAGGAGTATGCAAAGATGTTAAAGATAAGATCACCTCAGGAAGCCCGCCCTCTACTTCTTCCAAATGTTGTTAAAACCAGTCATTTTGACTGGTATTAATATGAATGTCAGTAAGAACAAATGTATTTAAATCGAATATATATAAACTTCATCAAATGTTTCTATACTTAAATTGAAATTACACTACCAAGGCCATTGTTTTCGAACAAATTTGGTATTTCTTTCAATAATTTTCTTAATTTTATAATTTTTTCTTCAGCATCACCTGAATTTCTTCTGAAACCATTCTACTTTTCCTTCTATGAGGTGGTTAGCATGGAAAAACTTTTTCATTATTCACGAGATATATTTGACTGCAGCGGCAGTTCACTTTCTGCTCAGCAAATGACAATGCCACTTTTCTTTTACTGAGATGAACCTCTGAATGCACTTGATGTTGTGTTTGGGTATTTGTCTTTTTGCTGCAGGATTCCGTCGATCCCTACTTGATTCAGCATCCCCCCCAAAAAAAAAACAGGCAATCGTCGTGCAACCCTGGTAGTAAGGAAGTTGAGCATCATTTTATCAAAAGCATCGACAATTTTGCTTGTGAACTGATTTTTTTTTTCGTTATTATCACACATCGCTCACAGCAATATGACTGATTTGTTAATCTTTTCATTACGTGAGACCAAATTTTCTCTCATGGTCAGATGTTACCTGCAACAAGTCAACATGAATCAACGACGTAAACTAGTTATCGAAAGTTTATTTAATTCTGCGCTAGTTTTCACTCGTAGGTTGGGTCAATCTTGGTCCCTGCACCTTTAATTTGTCTGTGTAAGGAATTGTGTATAATCTGTATAAACTGCATCTGTAAAATTTTCTGTATAATTGAATATTGCAATATGTTTTGATGCAATATGCTTGCTGTATGTCAACAGGATTCGAACGATGTACGACAAGTTGTGTTGGTATTTCAAAACAAAACTGAAAGGGAGATAGGACTCAAAGATATATGGGCGCACATTAGTTACTACATAAAGTATTCCTATCTTTTTCTTCTTGATGGATCTCAAGAGAAATAGGACCTGATGATTGCTGCGCGCCCAATAAACAGTGCATTGGCAAGAGAATACAAGATTCTCAAGCTGTCATTGTAACTCTAATATAATTCGATACTGTATAAACTAAATTTTTTGAAAGCACCCTCCAAGCATTTTTAGGGCTTTCAAATGAAATTCAGAATAGTTTATCGAAGACGGCGATGTATTTTCGTTCCAAGTCGTAAGTTTATAATCACTTTATAACGATCAATCGAATGCATTGATAGAATATCGATGCTTTCACAAAAATACTTCATATTTATTGCAATTTTGTTGCCAGGGCAAGGTTTCCCATTGTCTATGAAAACATCGTAAATTCCAGATTAGAAAATAAGCCAGCCGGACATAAGTTCTGCAACAAATAGTGTTCTGGAGACACCGCTGTATTTGCGGGTAGGGATATACTATAATCGCTGATATCTGGTATAATGTAACCAGTGTCCATTCGTATTACTTTTATGGTTGTCAATCCTTTCTTTGTTCTATGTTATACATGCATTACAAACTTTAAAATTCACTTAATACTAATCCTCTCATGCTTGCCAACATTAAACCTACCTAATATCCTTAACACATTCACTTCCACAACTTGAAATCATTTTCTAACTCTGTTCAACCATCACTGGCTATAAAACTGAAGCCATTTTGCACTTAAAAACTTTGCAAACATTCCAATTGCACGTTGCCGACTTCAACTATGACATAACCCACATGAAAATATCTAAAAAACCATGTTGATATCTTAGGTTGTTGCATGAATTCGCTACGTCAGCAGCAATGAACGTGTTAATCGCGCGATATGCGCGTGTATTAACTATTTTGCTTTTTTTCTATCACGGATATTATGTCCAACAATAATCTAATTAAAGACAAATGACCGAATGGTGATTAAAGTCAAACGATGTAACCGTAATGTAATACAAGGCAACTAACTAACGACAACCAGCCACATATCCTACATTTTCTAAATACATATGAGTGTACATTGTACACTTCCATTGAAAACATACAAATATCTATTTGATAATCAGGAATGCATTTTATAGGGAAAAAAACTCTGCAATGCTATTGTTTTTTGTTTTGTTGTTATTGTTGTTGCTACTCCTGCTACCACTGCTGCTGCTGCTACTACGATGGCATTTTGTTGTTGTTTCTGTGTTGTTCAGTTGTGGTATTATCAAATACTTACTGACTATATTCGATTCATTCAATTTTAATTTTCAAACATTGTTTCCCAATGCAATGTAAAAACATTTTCGAATCCATACAAGTGTCCCATTTGTATTTGTATTCTATTTTCTAATCAAATTGTAAACGAGGAACTGAAATCGAAGGAATATCTTGGATTTAATATCAAAGGGAATTGCTGGAAACTTATATCGCGTCGATATTGGTTGATATTCTGTTGGCAGAATGTAACGAAGTTTAAAGCCAACTAATTAAGGTGGTTATAACATATTCATAAAACTAATATCTATAGCATTCGATTATTCCGCAAAATATGTTTAATTCGAGTTTTGAACAGAATCATTGAGAACAAATTAAGATTCAAATTTTTTAACGATATATTTTCTGAATCATACATTTAGAATGCGCAAAAGGTGGATGAAGCGAGATGATCAGACACATATGAGTCCGAAACTGTCGAAATAACGAAACTATCCTCCCCTGTTCAACAATAAACTACGAATTGACTTATTCATTTCGATATTTCAAACTATTAACTATGTTGAGCGTTTATTTATTTAGATGTCCATCTTACGATGTTAATCTTATAAATTGTTATAAAAAGTTTAATTCAAAGCATAAACAATACTTGGTAGCTCATCAATTTTCACTTAATAAAATTGCAATTCACTAAAAGGAAACCGTCATAAATCCGAAACGATAAAACCACAAAACATGAATGCAACTCACAATAAACGCGTCCTACCTTCCTTTCGTATTCATCCTAGCAAGTTAACATAAATATTCAAAATATTTGAGCACTTCAGGCTTTTCGATTTACTCAGATCCTCGTTCGTGTGCAAATATTTACCTTTTACTGTTGGTCCGCCACTCTATAAGTTTGTTATCTTTCATTATAACATAAACTCGAAAATTGGTTTCTCTAGCTCTTATGGGTTAACACTTCACATGTGAAGAACAGTGCTTTACGAAAGCACTGCACTCAAATTTTACTGGGGAGACGTAGGCAGAGCGGCATGCAAAGGCTTTATTCAATCATTGGCTAAAACCATTTAGAATGCGAAGTTTAGTGCATTTCAAAATTGAATTTGCAAAAAACGTAACACGAAAATTCATCCAATTTGAAAATTTGTCAATTTTGAATAGTTTTGAAATGCCAAAGTGACAAAAATTTCTACTATTCCTTCAGGAATTAATTCTCCCCTATAATCTGATGGTAAATTCACACAGCTCAATGGAGGTGGCACAAGGTTTTGTCGAAGGAAATATCAGAAATTTTCCTACTTAAGATTTGACAAGTTTATTAACTTTGATATTGCACGCGATTTACTTGTCACCCCTGAAAGTGTAATGGAAAATCGTCGACCCACGAAAGGGTAACCGGAAAATCATACAAGCCGCAGACGATAAACTCATTCAACCCTTGCAAGACAAGATATTCTGAGTAAACCGATGAAACCTACATATTGGGATTGTGGCCATACGCCACAAATATATTCACCGATATAGATCCAATTCATATACTTGCTCATGTCGTATGAACGTATCCTTCTTCAAACATCGACCAGCCAAGCTACACAGTCGTTTCAATGTTGTTACTTACATATTTGAATGCCTGTAGGGCTGAATGGCTTCTATGGATAATATTTAGAGGATGTTTGAATTTATGAACTAGCTTACTGAAGTATCCTGACACAAACAATGTAGCTGGTTTAGAACATGACATATTTCCAACGGAAACTCGTCGGGAATATTGTCATCTCATAAGTCAAAGTAGATTTTCGATTTTCAGGGCCTTCAAGGTAGGGTTATCCGCTAAAATGATATCATACTTTAGTTGGAAGAATTATAACAGGCGAAAGCGGAGCGTAAATAAAAAAAATGTGGTCCCGAGAGATTCCGCCAGATGCATGTTAAAGGTAGTAAAAAGATTGGCGGTCCTTACATAGCATAAAAAAGGATTAAAGTTCATGTGGCAGACAATCAGTACTACGAAAATGGAGGCAAACTGAATTTTTGTAATTATGCACGTCCATAGACTTTAGATAAAAACCCTTGAAAATAAATCATCAAAATCTATCTCCCCTCTGGATTAATAAGTTTCAGACTGTTTTGCTTTGATTCTCATGTTTTTTTTTATTTGTTTAAGCATTACCGCAACGATATGAAATGTTTCCAGGATTTTGTCATCTGTTATTTTGGATTTTGCAAAAGCACTGATTAAATTACGACGCAAAGACCTGACGAAATTGCGTGATCCTAGAACTGAATTTCTTTTGCAGCCTGAAATAACTAAGGACTCTGTCAGGTATTCCAAATGCTCGCTCATGTTTAGCGTCTTGAGTCTTAATCTTATTTTCTTTTTTTTATTTGAATGACAAAGCTACTTGATCGTCATTTTTGATTGAATGTACGTATGTCGTATATATTTCAAGGATAAATTGCTCTCTCTCTCTCCTTCTCTCTCACTCCCCCTTTCTGTCAGTGTCAATTGTTTTCTTGTTATTTGATATTCTGTGAGGTTTTCTTTTTACCGAGATTTTTTTTACAATATGAAATATGATTTCAAGGGCAAAATGAAGAAGTGAAATTTATACTTCATACTTAGCATTATTATTATTATAATTGGCACAACAACGATCCTTACTATACTGAGGCAACAACAATAGAAAAACAATAAATGCTACTTCTGCTGCAACTATTACTACAGCTTCTATCGCTAAAACATCAACTACTGCTACTACCACTACTACTACCACCTCTTACTACATCTACGACTACTACCACGGCTACTACTACTACATCCACTTCTCCTACTACTACTCCTACTACTACTACTAATACTACTACTACTTCTACTACTACTACTACTACTACTTCTACTACTACTAATACTACTTTTCCTTTCTGAGAGATCTAGGTTTACTCGCGTTAGCTACAAAATATTGTTGCATGTTTCAATTACTGATTATACACCAATTTGCACGTCTAGGCAAAAATTGGGTAATTCTATTAATGTAAGTACTCAAAATGCATAGCGTCGTGCAACTAATACCTCTTTTCAATAGCGACCAATATTCTCCAACAATCCTGAAAGAAATAAGAAGATGTATCCATTGTAACCTCATCAAGCTAATTGTAAATGTACAAAATATCAATTCCAAATACCCATACGTAGCATCTAGCAAACAATTCATCTACGAAAGGATAAAAAAATGTTTGATGCGTTGATCCTGCCTTTTCAAACAGAACGTCATCTTTCAAGTAGTCTTGACGAAAATCAAGAGCATGTAATTTCTTTATTATCATCCAAAATTGATATAGCCAAGTAAATTTGTACGAACGCATCATCCTGCAGAGAAAGAGACATTGCAAGTTCATAAGCCCAACTTCCTTTCATCAGACTCAACATCTCAAGGTATGTCAAACAGCCTATTGTTCCGAATAGGTTGACATTTTTTTCCATCATTCAAAGTATTCTTCGTTTGTCATACTTATTCCCTGAGCCATATAATAATGATCATAAGGAATAAACACCATTGTGTGGAGTTATTCATGCGGTGACATATCTTTCAAAGATATAAATTTCTTTATGGTCTTAAAATTTCAATTCGTGACGATTATGAGCCCTACAACAACAGGGATATTACCTCAGTTCAGTGAAGGGACCTTTTGACAAATATTAGTTTTCAATTTTGTCATCCATTGTGGGATGTTTTATGCCCTAGTTGATCGTATTCTTTTCGATTTGTTCGTTTGTCATAGTCGTCCTGACAGTCGTTGTTGCGTTTCCCTTCTTGCCCTTCTTTATCGATTCGTCCTAAGCGAATTTTAATATGATATGCACCGAAATGCCGAAATATGATACCTTATGCTTGGAACATTCTTATGTTTCCGGTTTTACGAATCGTTTTTTAAGACATCGTTCATGTAATTTCACCGATGGTAGTTTATTTTAATTTATTACTGGAAGAAATAGAAAGAGAAGAAAAAAAACGCTCGAATCGTACAATCCTCGTTGAGTTTTCATGAGTGCGTCGCATATCTCAATGCGTCAAGTCATGTGTGGGCTAATTTGTTGTTCAAATAAGTGACGAATTAAATAGGCGCCGATGGCTACTCGAAAATTGTTACAATTTGAACGCGAGTATGTGATGTGTGCCTCTAAGTTTGTTTCCCCATCGGTGGTTGTTGTGTAACATTTCTAATTGAAGGGTCCTTCATATCAACACATGTCATCGTCATGGCATATTGAAAGCAATATTTTTTAATAAAAAAATTTAGTCATATTCCAAAAAAAATTCATATGGGTGGATAAATTTAGAGACACTTCACATGTGCTCAAAATTAATGAGGGGAAGTGATGTACAGTGTGGAAAATGATACTGTAATAATTATTTTATAATATGAACAGCGCTTCTGATAAAACTTTGCGAAACGAGATGCTTCCAAATTAAAGGCATTGCGTTTGCAAATTTATCGCTAGAGAATTGTGTTCATAAAACATGCATTGGATTGTCTAGACAATTGTTAGTCGGAAAGTATCAGATAGTTCGATTAAGAAGTAAGTAAGAAAGTAAGAAATATTATGAGTAAGAAACATTTTAAACAAATTAAATGCGTCAACATCGTAATAAATGGTTTCAAGGTTGTGTTTGTAGAAAAATTTGGATGCATCGCGATCGCTTTTATGAATTTCCCGCATTAATGCTATTCTCTTGCACGCATGGCAAGAAATCGGCGAAATTAGGTCCTTATCTACAGGTATAGAATAGGATAATTTTCCGCAGAGGATAGGATTACTATCAAAACTGGTTTTTGTTAGATATAACGCCGGTAGTTTCAACTTCAAAGAACAAGAACGTTCAGCTAAGTTATCTATCACAGATCAAAAACAGATTAAAAATATAACGAGAATAACTCAATCAATATCACATGTAATTTAGCATGTTAAATATGTAAAAATTCATTCTCCGCAAGTACTTTTTGGAGCTGAATAGTCAAGAAGATGAAATTTGTTTTGAAATTTGATGGAGCACGATTCATTTTGCCACGTTTTTTTAAATGTTATAGAGAGAGAGGGTACATAATAATTGTTTGATAAAAACATTCAGGGTAAAAGATGTTGAAAGCTGGTATCGGCCACTTTTGAGCACCCAAAAACCTGATCTTCTTCCAGGAATTATTTTCATTGTCTCGTGGAATTGTTACAGGAAACGATCGTTAAAGAAAATTGAAATGTGAGCGTTTACCAAGTAATGGTATGATAAGCCTCTCCTCTCAGCTTCAGGAAGATTGAAGAGTTGATGGTGACGATTGATCAGGTGGATTGAAGACTGTAACTAAACAAAAATATCCTGGAATAAGAAATCAAAGTGGCGCTGAATATCAAGAAGACAAGTAACTTCAGGTGCTTTTGATAACTGGTCAAAAAGATAGAAGACCTTGATTTCACCAATTTTATCAGATTTTGCGCCAGCTCATTTCCACCTTTTTTGAAAAAAATGACAATATACACACAGTGACGCAAAAAAAATTAACGCTCCCACATTTATAGGTCCCTCCAGTCCCTACAGTCTCCAAGACAAGTTTTCTGTGGAGTCTTGTCTTATCATTTATGTAATTATTTCTTCCAAATATGTTTCAGCAGATTTTTCTCGCCATTATAACGATTTAAGGACTATTTGCTGGTTAGAAAGCGATAAATATCATTCATATAATTTTGACTTTAAAATAAATTACATTTTCCATCCATACAGAATAATGAGAATAATTTATTTACATCTACAGAAGTAAGAATTCACGGGAATATAATAAAATAAATAAATTCTTTCTTTATAGAATGATGTTGTCAATCCTTTAGCTGAAATAACCGCGACAATTCTGCGAGGTATGGATTCATACAATCTTTACAAATATCATTTTGAAATTTCTTTAAATTATGAACGTTAAATCAAACTTGTCAAGAAATTAATCGAAGGAGGCTTACTATTCTGAATTCTCCTTCCCATATAAACCTAAACATACTTAAGAGGGTGAATGGTAAGACCGTTACTCGGACAAAATGCTACTTCTAAATCGGTTTCCTTCCTTGAAATCGGTTACCAACAAAAAGAAAACTCATTAACACACTTAGAAAAAATCACAGAACCGCGGAAGGGCATGTAAACTTACAGACTGAAAACGATGGCACGGAGCTGAAGCATCCTTAAAAATAGGATCTGGGATATGACAGTACAGTCCCTCTAGATTTGTGTTAACACAAATTGTAACACAAATATGAAGGGATATTATTATGTTATATATGTTAAAATTTGTGTTATTATATATATATGTAATTTTGTTTTAAATTCACAGAGTTTGCGTTGATGGTAATCGGCTGTCACCATTAGCCATTGAGTTCTGGGTGTGAGTTCAGAGGAATAGAAGGGAACAACTTTATCAGTTTAATATCCTGAATATCGTTTGCAATGTATGGGTCAGCAATAGAATTCGAACGTTTCATCTTTATAGTTTTCCAAAATCTTTGAACTTTAAGGGAAACTTTTGGGAGACAAAAAAGTGTAAATGATATCAGTTTCAAGTATGCGTTTCGAAAAAATAAAGTTTTATTTGTTTTTCAGAGAAAGGGTTAGACATGAATCCAAATTCCTTTATGTGAAATTTCATGAAATTGTGCTAGAAAACCAAAAAGTTTTGCACTTCCATCAAAGGATTCAGAATTACATCTTCCTTACAGTTTCTGAGAGTCTGCGTTTTTTGCAGTTTTCAATTCAGAATATTGAAATTGTAACAATATCATGATGATCATGCTATTGTTACTATTGTATAGTGTAATGCTATGCATACATAGTCAGATAGATCCGTATTTATTGTAAAATTCTAGTTAGTAATAGACGTCCACTCCAAATGCTTTAAAGTATATAACAATTACTTATAATTTCATAACTAGAAGACAGTCGCAAATTTTTAACAGTTGACACTATCGTTATCAAAGTCATCTTACATTTCAGAGTAAACATTTCAGAGTTTTTTTGCTTATCACGTGTACCATTGAAATTTCCCGAAAATTGAAATAATAAAATTGATTTGTTTCCAATAAATCACAATACTTCAGTTTCGGTTCATCCTCATTTCAACTCACATTACTAGCAGCTTGTAACTCAAGCATTCCAACACAAACAAAACAATACAATAAACCATTAAACGAGGGGTCAACCATCTGAGCACCAGGCACGAGTCCTTTGAACTTATAATGTATTTTTGTTTTTCATCTGAAAGTGTCGGCGAAGCCTTAATATTGTCAGTTGCTGTGTCGTCAATATGCGGGGGTGGTAGGCAGTTAGCAGCCTTAAAAGGGAACTATCTGCTGATAGAAGTCACGCATATATGAGCACTTCTTGTCTGAATTCGACAGACAATCCACGAATTAGGGCAATGTATTTCCTATTGGGTTCATCTGCTTTTGAAAAATGAAAACTACACTAAATGCGTGCAGGGGAGAATTTTCTATTTACAATGTGGCCGTTAAATTGTAAATTGAAAAATAGCCAAAGGATCATTTGGGCACGTGTCAAACTTTTAACCATTTGTGACTTTTGAATAAAATGCTATACGTGAGCATGTATGAATTGCGGTTAAACATCATAACATATGCATTAGAGTTTTCATGAGAGCAATGCGGAGACGCGTTGCAGTTTGAGTTAAAACTCATTTGAAAACTATTTAAAAGATGATTTCTGGGTGTGTCGCGAAATAAATTTAAATTATTATTTAATTTAGTTGTTTGCAAATCAAAATATCATACAGGAAACTTAACATTTAAAGTCACCTGAATTCCAGACCGACAATATCATTTCTATTTCCTTCAGCCAAGAAAACTTTCTCATTCCTAAGGATCATGTCACAATGTGCTTGCTTCGACATATAACACCAAACAATTAAGCTAAAACAAGAAAGTCAAAGCAACAATTGTCAACAAGGCCATTTTTATTCGGTGTACACAAAAGCGTCGAGCTTTAAAAGGCGTTTGCACTAAAATTTTCTGGTGTCCTAAAGACGACTCGTCATTGATTTTCCGTAAGCTCACATAAGCCTTCTTTAGTCGAAATCGAATTTCTCGTCTCAATTTTACTACATAGAAGTATATATATATATTCCTTTGTACATAAAGCATGGCATATTGTGTCTACATGTGGACATAGTCGGAGCGCCGAAGCATTTTTGGGGAGGTACCCCGATACAGATGGGAAAGGAAGGAAGTTTCGGAATTGTACTATTATACGAGTGCAAGGATATTGAAGGCATGAATGGATCGGGCTCTCGATTTAGAGAATGAATACACAAATGTATATTCGTGATTGTAAAAGCAAGTATAGATTACAAAGATCTATGGCAATAAAGCTAAATATTCCCTAAAAGTCATTTGACCTTTGAATTTGCATTCGGTCATTTGATAGAAGATAAATTTTGAAGGTATCATGGAGGTGAGTGAACAGATATTCAATGGCTGCGATTTGTAATTTAGATGGAATTGACAGAATGGGGTTTTTGCAGAATTATGCCAAATATCTTGTGCAACTTTATTGTTTTTGTTTTAATTTGCGATAGTTGTGCGGGCTATGAAGTGCCTCAATGAATTCTTGAAACAACAAAATTATAATTTTTGTGATTGCTAATTATGACGAGAGAAGACATAGTTAGTTAGTCATTTTTGGCGTGTGCAACTATCGCTTCGGAAATTTTTTAGAAAGAAAGCTTATTTTGAATCTGTTGTCTGCATAATTTAGGCAATACCTCTGTTGGGGTGCTCCTTTTTCCGATTTTATGGACATATTGTTCCTTATTCTGTTATGAATTCATAAAGGTATAAACTCATCTCTTCATTTTTACGACTGATACAGGAATCTTGCAATCCAACGAGCTTTAGCACTTATGTTGAAGCATCGTGGCCAGTTTTTGCAAGGTTCAGGCACGAGTCTTAGCAATGAATTAAATGCCACCAACTCCAACCGGCCTTCTTACTTTTCTTTACGTCAAATGTCAGAAAAACTGCATCTTTAGATACGGTAGCTGCAGACAACGTTTACGCTCCCAGTCGCTGCACGCTCGCACTTTATTTTTATGATTGCTGAAACCGAACCTATTATTAAGCCCCATTTTTCATGTGATTTTTAGCAGAAATACTGATAGCACGAAAGGAGAATAAGTTTTTAATAGAATACTCAAAAGTTATATTGTATCATGGTTTTCAATCTTACAGCTGCCCAGAAATTGTTTTGATTTCTGTTCCGTATTGGCTACGCAGGAGCATACAATGTTAAAAGTATGGGTACGAAGGAAAAAAGTTTAGGTCATGTTTTGTTTGCTAGATAAGGATTTGTAAGGAATGTTATGTTCGGGCGATCTTGAACACTTTTGTTTTAGTAAAGCATCAGCGATTGAACTGTTTCCGATCAAATAAAGGATCAAAAAACAAAAGATTCCTATCAGAGGCCGACCTCTGATTAACATCATTCTTGAGAGAAATATATAGCTCAAGCAAGCCTCACATTACCATTACTTTTAAAGGCAATCGCCCAACATTAGACATTGCCTCAAATAATGGGAAATTTATAGACTAAGACATCATAGTCTTACTTGCCATTTCTTGCTCTGCCTTCCAGTTAAATTTTTCCATTAAAGGAGCTGTATGAATAGAAAATTGATTTAAAAATACAACTTATTGAAAGACAGAACATACAGAACACATTACTGAAAAATATATTAAAAATAAAGTTCCTTAAACAGCAAATCCAGCGTGGCATACGCAAGCGAATATCTTAATTCAAAACCATATAATTTGCTCATGAAGCCTATAAGCTCATTCACCTTCAAAACAAACGAAGACAGCAATGGCTGAGAACCACAGACACTAAAGTTAAAGCTGGATAGACGTCTTTTCGGATAGAATTTTCCAATCTGCGCAATCTGAGTTGGATTTTGATGCTCGGCAAACTCAAAAAAATCATTAAGGATAATCATATAGATGTTCCACCACCAGAGATAACTAATGGTGATACTTACATGGTGGTGACACATTTTACTTAAAACACGATATATCCCGCTCACTTCATAGTAGGGCATAGAATAATTGTTTGCGCAAACTCTTGGCTCATTCGCTCAGCATAATTCCGTACCCGTTTATGGAAGAATTAAATCAAGAAACCTGATCGAGTAGCTTTAAAAACTGAGAAACGCCACAGTACTGCTTCAAGATCATCTCTCTAGCAAGACAATGAAAAACCTTCCCAAAAAATCCTTCCTCTCTTCCAGATCTTTACTGGCTTCCCAAAATTATTATCCCTACAGAATGAAAACACGCATCAGCCCTTCCCATTCAATACTAGGCAAGAAAATAAAGCTCTCTATTAACAAAACACCAATTAGTCTCCTGCCGGAGTTTGGTAAATAGCTGCAGAAACTCGTACTGAAATGGATAAACTAGCACGTAGAAAATTACAGTATCCAAACTAACTCCCAATTTAGTTGCAGACGTGAATATCCTACTGGTCACAAACTATATCGTTTCACGAAGGACATAAGAAGCGCGCTTAAGGGAAAACAGTATGTAGGATTGATTTTAATAGACATTGAAAAAGTACTTGACTCTGTATGACACAATGCCGTAGTCTTTAAACTGATCCAACTTGATTTCCCTAAATAACTGAAACTGAAAATTTTATTAACTTATTCCTGAACGAACGCAAATATTTCGGTCAAATAACAATACACCTTATCTACGTGCCCCAGGATTGTTGTGGCAGTATGGCACAGGGCTCTTGCCTAAGTCCGCTACCTTTTAATATATATGGCAGAGATAGTTTTGCTTAATCATTGCGCACTATCTGCATTCACCGATTATCTATGTTTGAAACTGCACCCTTAAATCCAAGTTAGATCATTCCAAACCTTAAAAGCTGTTAATACAATACTTCTTTCAGCGGAACTCAAAATCAAAATTCTTTAAAAGTTAGTCGATCTTCGTCGTAAAGAAGGCGAAACTAAGCTTGTTATCTATTCGAAGGTTGAGTTTCTGAGATCATGAAACTCCCTGGTCCAATGAAGCAAGTTATCTAGGTCTTACTCTGGACAATAAGCTAACTTTTAAAAACAATATCGGAGCAACATGCAACGGAGTCAACGAAGTGAAATGTATATATTGTCATATCTCTTGTTAAATCGGAATTCTAAGCTTGATATTAGGATTGAAATTCTTATCCTAAAAATGGTAATCCGGCATGTAATTCTCTGTGGAGTCCCTGCATGGAGACGATGCGCTCATTTCTGAAAATTCAAACTCTAAGTCGCCCAAAACAGGTGTCTTCAAATGTTTTTCAACTAACCATTCTATTTCCCCCCGCTGAAACTCCATGGGGTTGCCGGAACGAACAGATTTTAATAATCCTGCCTAGAACGTAGGTGT
Organism: Stratiomys singularior; assembly: GCA_954870665.1. Lineage (NCBI taxonomy): Eukaryota > Metazoa > Arthropoda > Insecta > Diptera > Stratiomyidae > Stratiomys > Stratiomys singularior. Next base: position 9,234,550 of record OX940879.1, on the reverse strand, counting down.
TAAATCGTAGCCAAGGCTAGTGCGGCAACAAACCCATCCAAACCTGTCGAATAAATATGTTGAAGCATCTGAAAGCTATTGTGCTACTGTAACCAGTAAAATTAGTTTCGGTCAAGCTAAGGAACTTAGTTTCAAGATACTTTAAGGCAGGTTAAGATGGAGTTAAGTTTGAATAAGGATTTCTTGTAATTTTAATCCTTGGAAATGTCTTTCTATATTCAGGAGACAAAATGCAGATACCTACACTGACTAATATGAGTTAAGGATGAAATGATTCATTTATCCGATCTGATATCCTAGCTCGCGCTTCATTTTATTACACATAGGAGGAATGATAAGTAAATATTCTAAATTTACCTTCAACCTCTTTCGGCACCAGTATTACATTATTCTATTTTTGTTTTCGTGAAAGGAAATGCAGCAAAGAATACAAGGTAGTTTGCCAATAGATTATTTGTTTAAGTATGTCTGTTCCGGCATAGCTGCAAAATGAAATATAAACGTGTAAAATTTCTTCACTGGAGCTGACATGCAGTTTCAGTAGACGACGCGTTTCCTTCATGTAGATACGAACCCTGTCAAAGGACGAAAACCAACATATTTAGTACGATTTCAAAGTAAAGCAGCATATCATACGTGTAAAAGGGCACAAAAAACACCACAGAATTTGGAAGAATCGAATCATTATTTATACTTTACGCCCTTATTCCGGTCCAATAAAAAACGTGATGAAAACTTCTCACAAAATCGGAACGAAGAACGATTATTACGGATGCCGAGAATGATGATAGCATTGAGTAGATCCTTGCATGTATAATTACATGATTTTCTTAAATGAAAATAGGTGAAATGTATTTTGAAGGTTTTGAAATGTAATTGAACCTTTAGAAATGTATTTCATATTTTGAATTTTTCATAAAATGACGTCTATTTTGAATCTTTAAATGTATTATAACCCAATGCATCACAGTCTAAGTCTGCTATTAATAACAATGCGATTTCTCAGTTATTTCCAATATGCTGATAGTCTAGCCCCTTAAATGTGTGATGTCTTAAGAGTTTGATAGTTCTGACGATAGCGTAACTACCAAAGAGCGCTAACACTTTGAACAACTCCTAATTTTACAAAATTCGACTCCGATTTTCCAACTGCATTGGCATTTCTACGAAAGTTTGCTTTTAAATTAGGGCATAAAGAAAAAGACGCAATGAGATTCACCGCATTATTCTCATAAAGTATTCTCATAAATCTCAAATGTATTACTAAACCTTAACACACGTATACTTTTACACCGGAAAAATTATGTTTACGTACATTTACCCTCAGAAAGCTGGTCAGTGCAATTTTTCCACGCACTTACGTCGTTTAATTTCTAAGCTCTTTATCTTGCAAAGCTCTCTTTCTTGCAAAGCTCTCTATCTTGTGGACTTTTAACGCTGTTTTGTGATTAAGCAATGGTTGTATGTTTGTGGAGGTAGATTTTCAAATACTAAAATTTTTTTCTCCGTACCTACTTCAAGACCAAAATTTACAAAGACATTTATATGGAGAATCTGAAACCAGAGGAAGCCATTTTAATAATTGATAGCCGTACATAATTTCTCCACGACTATGCAAACCCTTTTATTTTCTCGATTAAATCCCGTCAGCCATTGCGCACGATCCAAGCGTTGAATTGTAAAATCCACCCCTTTTACCAAATCAAAATGGCGCTAATCTTCAACCCTTTCACATGTGCACATATATAATAAAGATCAACCACCTTTGCGCTACCGGATTAAAATTATTCCATCATCTTTAATAATGCACCCCTGCAAAATTATATCTCGTCTGTTTGAGAGAAAAAAAGAAATATATGCAAGGATCAACTTTAGAATTGTGCGGTTGGGTGATCCTGCATACGCCGAGAACATATATAATCGTTCGTTTGCACAATGTCCTGATGATGCTCTAAACAATATTTTTTTTTTTTTGGTTTGATGCTGCTACTCCGGGCAATTGAGAATCAAACTAGATGTATCCTATGCTATCCTGTGCAACTATCGATCGAGATTATTACTATTGTCGGAGCCATCCCTTACTGTTGTAAATATTGCATAAAGAATGAAGACCTGAATTATTTACGTTTGAATGCAATTTAATAACAGATGAAAAACTAAACAAGCAAAATCGTCGCAATATACCGAGTAATATGGCGCGGAAAAATAAATCTCATTTTTAATTTCATTCCCATATATCGTAAGTGCAATCGTTCATGCGCATATGGAATAGTTGTTTCTGGTCACAAATTGTCAACCGTATCGGCTCTATTATATGACGATTGCTTGTTACATCCCTGAAGGCAATGTAATAACAATATTACGTGTTTGTTTAGGATGCAATCATTTCTACATATTTTCCGGCTATCAAGGGTCGTTCAGCTATTATGCTCGTGATCAACATTTCATCTCCAGGAGAGTGAAAAAAATGATTTGTCACTTGATTAATTCCCTTTTTGGCAATTGTAGTAAAAATCATGCTAAGGGTCGAGTAATTATGCTGTGAATTATATTTTCAGGGGAGGATTAAAGAGGATTTCTGTTTTTTTTTTGTATTGTTTTGTTTAGTTCTGGCAAAAATAAGATGTAATAAGATTTGTTTCGTAATGTGTGTGAAGTTTTTGGTATTATTTGATTGCTAGGACATGTCTTTACCTTATCTTGGAATTTATTCACGTAACGGCGAGCACAATTACAGCATAGCTTCTTGGGAAATTGTTCTATTATTTGGAAAGGACATGGATCATACGTTCAAATATTCACACTTGTCTGTAAACGTGGTTTGAATGAAGTGTTTTTTAATAATATTTTCTGTAGAGGGAATAACATTTGTTGCAAAATAGCGGATTTTAATTAATTTTTTGCACTCATATGGCTTGTTCGTCTGTTTGAGGTTGAAATTTCTCCTGGTATGACCTGAATGTTTGAACCATGTATCTGTGGTTTGTATCTGAAGATATTTCAAGGAATTAATCAGGATATGAAGATGGATTGAAAGTATGTAATTTTGAATATTAGGAATCAGCCCGGAAAAGTATTGATGAAAAGCCCATGGTCGCGGACAACGTTTAAGTGAGAGCAATTCGGGTGTTTTTGGTAAACCCTTGTTGCCGGGTAGTTTTTTGATGCCTACAAGACTTTAGGACCATTTACTTGCACTAAATTTGTTGTGATACTTGAGATTATATTCTTAAATTTTAGAAAGATAACATTTTGGTTTTGTGTAGACAATTTTAAACGTTTGCCTTCGAAAGTCGCTGCTACGGCGCCTGGGAGGTTTGAAAAGTCCACTGGAAGTGCACCGTATCGCTGATCCGGCGGATTGGAACGCGATATGCTTATAACTAACACGCGATAAGATATTTAATTGCAACAAATTTCGTGAACCAAGCACAGTCTGCGTTCTTAGCCGATTCTTTAGGTCCATTACTTAGTTAGGAGCATAGGACCAGAATTACTTAGTTAATTTCACCTTAGCATTCGCTTAAACAGCCCTGACACTGAGAATAGCAGTTTGAAACGTATAATTTGAATTATAGATAGTGAAAGCGAAAGTGAAAATCCAGAAGATGCAGCAGTTCAAAATGGGTACTTTGTGAAGAATACGAAGAAGTGCCGTGAAGAGCGCAATTTATACCTGGTGATCGCCGGTAATCCCCACCGGTTCACACATATTTTCAAATATAACAGAACCGGTTGATTTTTCTAAACTGTTTTACACTGATGAAATTTTGTCAAACGCATTGATATGCGAAAAAGAAATTGAAAAGGAGAAAACTATCCGCAAGTTCGATATAACAAAGTTGGCGTTATGTAGGGAATGCATAATTCTGGCTATTGATTGCTGTTTTGATCAATATTGATACAATTTCATTGGTCAATTTACAAGAATATTCGTCAAAAAATAATGCCAGCTATATCCCTTTCAATCGAGAAAATTTACAAGCGACAAATTCAATCCAGGATTCCGGATTTTCCATTTGACGAACATTCCAACAAACAAACGAATCCACGCCTGCAAAGAGTAAGTAGCTTTTCAGACAATATAAATTTGAAATTCTTGGATTTTTTTATACCGGACGAACAGATATGCGTGGACAAATCTACTGTGAAATTGAAGTCCCAAAAAAATGGGCTAAAAATCGACAAAATACGCTATCAGAATTTTTACTCTAGCTAATAGAAATAATGGCCAGGTTTGTTGCATTCTACCATATTACGAGTCACTCACAACCCAGCTGTTGGTCTGACCTGATTCGTCTGTTCCCTCAAGAATTCCGATACACCTATGCGAAATGTTGTTGGACAAAATTCCTGGTGCTCCTGAGGCACTATATGCACACCAACCGCCACTACACTTGTTACATCTTGGTTAAAGAACTAGGCAAACTGAAATACTGTTTCAGAAGGTATTTATTGGTAGATCAATTTTTCCATTTTCACTTACAACATTGCAAGTGATCTATACCCTTGCTAAGCTAACTCAGCGAAGACTCATGGGTGCGGAAGTTCTGATCAAACATGACCATGACCAGAGTAATAAAAAAGCCAATGTTAGTCAAAAATAAATCAACGGTATCTTACCACTTTTTATTAGAAGTGACACAGAAATGGAGAACATCAGAAGGATGACACGAAGTGATGTGGAAAGGACGATTAAGAATCGAAATATTATATAGGATTTTATAAACTATATGGATGATCGGGCAGACCAGTATGCATTGACATATTGATTGCTCAGAAAATCGGTAACATGGTGGTGAGGTTTTTTTCTGGGGCTTGGAAATTTACTGTTCAAACTAGAAGAAAAGAAAAGGAGGGACCCACCACACAATCATTTGCGCTTTTTAAAGACGTTTGTGGAGCGATTGAAAATACCATATAACTAGTTCCGTGAGCTAGTTCCGGCACGGCACCGACTGATGAGCCCCGACTAAACGGAAAGTTCCATTTTGTGCTGAAAGGAGATAAAAAGAGGGGACTGCTAGGTTTTCTCTAACACGAGCGACCTCGAATTATTTTGATACGTCTCCTGATAGACCAATGACACATCTTGGGGATTTTTTCACTTAATATACACAAACACTGATTACAGAGTGTAATATTTAACCGATATTGTTGTATTTAAGGAAACACTAAATAAATTTGCATATTTTTATTGAATTATATACCTACGTTTGTTTGAGTATAAAACGATTTCAAAGTGCCTGTAAGACGCTCCTCTAGTATAGCGAGATCGTCTCAAGTTGCTGGTTCGCCCGAGCGAAAAAAGCCTCGAGGAGAAAGTGTTAGTATATATACCATTCAAAGAATCACATTCGTTTGCATTCATTTGCAATCCAGTTGAAGACATTTTAAGTTTCCCACTTTGGTGGTTAAAAATTGTTGCCACATTTTGTAAAAACAAGTTGCTTTCGTTTTTTTCGAAGAAGCACGCCCGATAGCAGATACAGAGTTCCTTTCATTTGTTTGCATATTCTTTATCCACTAATTAAACGTTCTACGGGAACTGAACAGATTTCCTCTACAGGAAACAAAAGTGCCAATCATAATCATGAGTAGAACACCCATCATTATCAATCATACCTTATGATCCAAAAATAACGGTAATTTTGAATTGCTGCACTTATCCAATTTCTCAACGTTGGCAATACTTTTATTGGTGTTCTGTCAAATTTTGACGCATATCGTACGATCAGTAATCAATTGGCGTCAATACGAAGAAGTCGAAAAAGTGTAGTGTGGCGATTTTTATAATAGATGAAAAATTAGAACAATGCGAGTGCCTAAAATTTTGTGTTAAACATTAAATTTTATGTGCTGATTCATTGAAAATGTTACAAAAGGCGTATAGTGTTGCGTGTATATCGAAAACACAAGGACACGAATGCTATAAAAGGTTCAAAGACGGCCGAGAAGGCCTAGAGCACGGTGAGATCCCTGGATGGCCATCAGCGTTTGTTACCGAAGAAAAAATCGAATCGTCGAAGCAAAGCATGTTGGAAAATCGTTATGTATCGATTAGAGAGATTTTTGTGTTGTTGAGCATCTCATATGGATCAGCCAAACACATTTTAGCTGATATTCTGGGCACGAAACGCGTCACTTCTCGGCTCGTGCCAAAAAAGGTGAATTTCATTCAAAAACATTCAAAAACAATTTCCAACCCAGATCATTATTGGTGGCGAAACATGGGTTTATGAATTTGATATGACGACCGAATAACAATCCTTCGAATGGTACTGCGAAATGGAGCCAAAACCGAAGAAAGAGCGCCAAATTCGCTTCAAAGTCAAAGTTTTACTGACGGGCATCCTAGATATTCGTGGTGTGGTACACTACAAATTCTCTCCGGAGGGCGAAACTGTCAATAAAAAATACTTTTTAAGCATCATGCGTCATTTGCGTGAAGCCGTTCGCCAAAAAAGGCCCGATATGTGGAAGAAACAATTCATGGATATTACACGACGATAATGCGCCATCTCATACGGCCTTGATTATTTCGAAATTTTCGGCCAAAAAATCTACCAATGCCATCAGCCAAGCATCGCGCAGTCCAGACATGACTCCGTGTGCCTTTTTTTATTTCCCAAACTCAAAATGCCATTGCGGGAACTCGTTTTGAGACCATAGGGGCCATAAAAGAGAATTAACTGAGTGAGCTGAAGTTCATACCTTTGGCGGCCTATAAAAAAAGAAAAGGTTTGAAAGAAAAGACATTTTTATAAAAAAAAGTTCTATAAAAAAAATAATTTGATCCATTTAGTTGGCATACATGTCTTGCCGCATGAGGAGAATATTTTGTAGGGGATGGACAAAACATTATTAAAAGTTAGAATATTGCCTTTTTTTAAACGTTCCCGTTCTTTTTTTGATCTTAAGGTAAATTATACGCAATATTACTTTCTTTTAGTTCTCTTGGAAAAGTTTGTTTCATAATTACGTTCGTTAAGAGTGTTATCCAGGGGTATGTTTGTTTCCCAGGCAGCACATATTCAGAAGTTTTTGGTAGATCAATTTTCCATTTTCACTTACAACTTATAAGTGATTTATACCCTTGCTAAGCTAACTCAGCGAAGACTCATGGGTGCGGAAGTTCTGATCAAATGTTTCGAGTACCTCGATAGTGAATTTAATATTTATAAAGAATTGTGGAAAGAGCTCAAGCTGGTTTCGAACACGCGTCCCTGCCGCTTCTCATCAGGTGCCAACTCACAGGCTGGGACGCGTCGATTGGCACTACCAGCTTAGGTGGATGTCGACTGGTTAACCAGTAATAACCAGTCGACATCCACCTAAGCTGGTAGCACATATTGTTAAGTTAAGAAGCCAAATACCAGGCGCTTCAAGCCCATGGCAGCATTGTTGAACAGGAGCTGCTGTCCTGTGTTGAACAGCAAACCTGTTGTGTAACAACATTTACAGGACGTGGTCTAAACTGCTTGGTATTTCTTCACTAAAATTGGTTTTCAACGAGAAAAAAAGAAAAATCAATGGTCTGTATGCATGAGTGCAATGTGGTTGCAAACAAATTATGATAGTGCCATTTTACCTTGCATATTTTAGAGCTTCAAATCCTTTACGCTTAGCAAACCCGTGTGCAATCAATACGATCGTATCTTTGGTGAAAGATATGATTCAGGGTGAAACGTTCGATCCATTTTGAATATATGTCTGTTGTAATCCACCCTGATTATTGGGCTACGCCCAGAGTGCCAAATGGAGCTTCGCCAATCAATACATTTTTCTTGTTTTTCCTAAGAAAAATACAATATTGTACCAACAGCAGTAACACAGCAAACAACAGTGATGTTTGATACACACTCTACACTGTTTATGACGTCAAATTTTTTTCGTCTTCTTGTAACAAATATTTTTGGGGGCTTCTATACAGTGAAGAGACCTCACTCGTCTGCATTATGCATACGTGGTGGCTGATAATTCCCAGACTCAAACAATTTTCAATAAAACTTGAAAAATTTCTGAACTTGAGGCCGATTGAATGCTTAAACGCGTCAGTTTCCTAACGTAATAGATATCTCCATTACGTTTGAAACCATTCTTGTCCTGACTTCTGTTTTTGTTGACTAAACTATGGGAGAAAACATTTCTTTCGGCCATATCAAACCCTAACTATTGGAATTATGCTCGTGTCAATCTAAACAACCGAGATTCCAATAGCTACGAATATTTTCCAGAATTTCTCTCCATTTGATGGGGAAATTTCGCTGTACAAGCTCCGAGACCTTTTCAGCTTGACTTCAAACAATTATTCGCCCCTGAAGCAAATGTTTATGATACTTTTGGCCAACTCATTTCATTATTTTGTACCGCTTTAATAGCGTTTGAGATTGATTCTGCACTCCAATATTGGCAATCAGTTCTTCTGCTTCTGACAATGTCGATACCATTTTGTACGTATTTCCTCTGCATTCAATTTACATACTCCAGTTGGTTAGCCTTATCTTCTAACATCTCCAGTTGAAGACGAATTTTCCACATGCTCTATTGGAAACGATAATTTACCAGCTACCAATCCTCAAAGTTCTCCAATCGAAGGTCATTCTCAACCCCAGATTGATCTTCTCATTGGTCAACGAACTTGCCTCCCAAAAGTAATTGTTGGCTTAACTGAAATAAAAAGTACCGTTACAAATTTTTAAGGATATTTTTTCAAGGTTCTCCTTGGAAGTTGAAGTTAAAATTATTGGCGATTTTTTGGTAGATTGTTTTTGATTAATTATAATTACTATTGTATTATTGTTTCTGTGTACCATTCCGTCCGACACTCATGGAGTAAACAGCCTTCGAGGCGTTAATAGTCTTAACTCAACGACAAAAAATTAGCTCGTTGTAGCTAATTTTCAACAATAATTACACAAGAATTTTTTTAATTCTCAATATTTTATCAGAAGAAAATTTTTATTCCGATTTTTCAAAATCCGCAGTACGACCCAATTAGGCCGTCATGTAATCCCTGCAGTAGAATATTCAGTGAGAAAAATTCAATTTCGACTAGATGCCACCAAATCTGAAACTTTTTGTATTTGCATGTAATCCTCCGGCTTAGCGCTTAATATGAGCTAGATATAATCAAAACCACATGGCGTTGACAAGCCTTTGATTTTTGCTAAGGAAAACAAAACTTCTCTCCTGTAATAAGAACTCGAATTTTCCATGAATATCCCATTCCTGTATTGTGAAATTGTTATGCAACTTATTTGGGCCCAATCATGCTTTAATGGTTTGGTAAAATAATCAAATTTGCAAACATTGTCCCGAAAAGCGCAACATATCACAATGAATGCTAGTTGAAGTGTCATAATAATAAAATTCTTTTGTTCTTTCGATTATCGTTTTGATGTGACTCGTTCTATTTTGATCATCCAACGCGCTCTCCCTCGAGCAATAGGCCCACCGCTTCGGCTCTTAGTATGAATCTTTCGCGTGCGAAGTACTGCATCCTTACAAATTTCCTTGAGGAGTATTTGTCCGATTTCAAAATTCAATCATGAAATATCATAAAATATTTATTCTAAGCCCTGAAGGTTTTTGTAATAATTAGTGCAGAATGATAATCGAAATCCTGTAAAATTTATGATAAAAAAAATTAATTAATTAATTAACGTAAAAAATTATGATGTGATTTCTACTCTCAGTTAGCTTTAAAATAGTTTTGACTTTACTTGCTAGCGCACAAAACAAGGTATAACTTATCATTCAGGGATCTGCACTATGTAAAGAAAGAATATATGACTTAGTATGAATCTTTCGCGTGCGAAGTACTGCATCCTTACAAATGTCCTTGAGGAGTATTTGTCCGATTTCAAAATTCAATCATGAAATATCATAAAATATTTATTCTAAGCCCTGAAGGTTTTTGTAATAATTAGTGCAGAATGATAATCGAAATCCTGTAAAATTTATGATAAAAAAAATTAATTAATTAATTAACGTAAAAAATTATGATGTGATTTCTACTCTCAGTTAGCTTTAAAATAGTTTTGACTTTACTTGCTAGCGCACAAAACAAGGTATAACTTATCATTCAGGGATCTGCACTATGTAAAGAAAGAATATATGACGGTCAACGAATTCAAATATGTTGTTGCTATGATTAATCTTCAAATAATTGCCGTTTTAGTGCAAATTCATTTTATAATTCCTATATTTCAGTTAGATTCGTCATTGTGTCTCCCGGAGTATGCTTATCAAACATTATTTCAATGTAGAAACATATGATCAATCACATTCAAATCAAATTTTGAGAACATTCTTTTCAATGTCCACGAATTGGTTCAAAATCTTTCTTGCAGAAAATTTCAAGTAATTTGGCAAGTGTAGTTGACGAAATCTGGACGTTATGTTGTCTTAAGTTTGTGTACAGAATTCTAGAAAACTAATTTAGTATAGCATACAAAAATTGATATGTATGCCATCTGGTCATAAACTCTGAACGAAATTTTATATTTGGATATATTCCGTTCGGATCTTTACCAACCCTTGTAGCCTATTTAAGGAATTCAACTATCAGCTTATGATGTGCTACGATGCGGTGGAAATTTTCCACTATTTCAATTTTCACTCGCTCCAGCATTGATTTATCTGCAAAACATTAATCTCACCCGCAGTATAATTCGTTCCGAATTTTATCACGTCTACCTTCCATTTCACCTTGTGTCATTTCTCATTCACATATCACACATCCAATTCCACATATACCGAACATCCCACCTTTTTAAAATTAACAAGCATCTACCCAACTCCAACCCCTTTAATGCAGCATTAGTGGCGGCAGCAATAGCAGCAGCCGCCAAATAAAAAATTCAAAATTTTAATAAGCTGAAAAATATGCTCCGCCCTCGAATCATGAAATATAATTTTATAGCGCCAACCTCTCATCTACGAAACCATCCGCTGACGAATGCCAACATTTAAATTGACATTGAGAAACTGATTGTTAAGCCAACAACAGTAAAGCACACAATTATTGTACGACGATGGCGCGGCGCATCTTGCTCAGGAGAAAGATGAATTATGGGTTCGCCGATCAGTTAGTTACAAGTACGTTAGACGAAAGACACGGAATGCTGCGACGAGTGCAAGCGAGACAGAGTGTCATGCTTTCCGGCTTGGTAGCACTCAAAAATTTTATTCGCTCCGCCTAACCTTGTCATAATAATCTGCAGCTGAGAGGGGTAACGTGTGGCGGATTGTAAGAAAAGATATCGTTGGCAAATACAGATAAAGTGCCGTTTTCCGTCGCTTCGATGCAAGGATGGAGCACGACAAGTGACGAGCAAGAATACGAGTCGTCTGTGAAAGCAGTCACCGCGAGCGAACGAGCAACGTATGTACATGCTTCCCCGCTAATGAACTTCGAAAGTCTTCTCCTTGTTAGTTTTCTCAGAGCGGGGCATGGTAGCGAAGTTCGAATTTCTCTTATACGCTTAGGAAGATTGGAGAAGAGTGCACGGGTGAGATGAGATGCGAGTCGCGGAACGATATGTAAACAAGAGTGCTCTCGTGTACTTGTGCTATGTACTTGCGGGGCGAGGGAGGAGCACTTCAAAGAAGCCGCCGCTGCCACCAAAGGAGCTTGTGTGGGTGTCGTCTGGAGCTAAGGCGGCTAAGGGTGGACAGTGACGGAATACATGCGCGGCCTTTGCGCACTGTCAACAACGAGAATGCACCGACTCCTACCTTGGAGGATCCTCTGAACTGAATTTTCCGGCTGCTCAGCGATGCCCTTCGCTGAGAGTGGAAATTTGCAATCAGAACACAAGTCTCGATGTTTTTTGTGTGCAGGTTCGAGGCGAACCCTTTACTGCAAGGCTGTAGGGTAAAATCTTAAGTTTTCTCACATCCTGTTAAATGTATCTTTGCGCTGGCGACGCCAGAGTTTTCTTTAAAGTCCCGATTTTACGATGCAGGATGCATCTCTGCAAGAACAATGTTTGCTCGGCAGGGAAGCCATCATACTTGCCGTCGGGATGCTCCGCATCAATAAACAATGTGTGAAGTTGTCTTGGGCCAGAAAATGGTCCACGACATTTTAATAGCCGCGGGGTCCTCCAAAATATTAAATTGAATGAGTGTGTGTGCGACTGATAGTGTTTAGTGATTTTGACTGATGACAATTTGGGGTCTTGTTAGCACTTGGAGCGAAAACAAACACTAAATAATAGAAGTAAAATGTGTAAAAATAAAGTGGCGGCAATTAACGTGGCCGAGACCCGCGTGCCAGTGGCGTGCGTGTTTGTATTCAAACTGGAAAGTGATTTAGTGATGATGTTGACATCTGATCATGTTCGACATCATTTCACGATGACAACATGCCGTTGACAGGTGTCATTGCAAGGGAAGCCCCAAAGTAGACCGACGAACTGTGTGCGGGTACTTCACACTCTTATTTACATAGCGAATGTACATAACGGTTGGTGTGGCGTAAATATAGAGCAACGTACAGGCGAGCTGCATGCAAAGGAAACGGCGGCAGGTCGGTCGAGACAAAAATAAAATACTATAAAATACCGAAATTTTCTACGATGGGACAAATATAGATAGGAAACATACAAACTGAAATATCTTTGTGTGACTTAGAATGTGATGTTAATGAATTGGTGTCGTCTATTCATCATAACTGCATTTCAGCTATGATGCAATTTGGCATCGTTAAATTCGGCATACAACAGAAATATAAGGATCGGCAGAAGGATAGCAGAGGTAAAAATTTAAAGCAAGATTAAAACCATTGATAAAATCAGTAACAAATTTTGGTGAATAATGGACTGAATCCTAAGGAAATTCTAGAGAAGTCCTGTTGCGATATGCAAAAATAAACGTACTATTTTGCCGGTTAGAATTGAAAGGATGTAATATAGCAGCCCAATTTCGCCTTTCCCGTCGAACTGACAGTGTTCTATTCTGTGATTTGCTAGATCAGATTTGGTCTGTATGAGTAAATGAATATTCCGTAGCAGAAACGATGCTTGCCATACCATTGTTATATTATCTTTCAAAAAGATCTTCTTTCTCGCTGAACTACATCACAGTGACGACGAGATTGTGGTCTTGGGGGGGAAAAATAAATAAACAGACTTTGGGGATATTTGTTGGGGCAATTTGTTTCCGTACTTTAGCGCCACCTGGCCTTAACTCTAGACCTGTAAAGATGCATTTCAGCTCGTTCTGAGCCACTTGAGAACAAGCTGAATGTGGCCTTCTCAAGCATGAGCCTGTCATCAGTGTTTATCACTGATGCAACGTTTCAGCTTTTAAAGGAAACATTCAACTCATTCTTAGATGGCTCAGTAGAAAAAAATTTTGAAATAGAAATGAAGTGAAAAATCAATGGCAAGGCCAATTTTTAAAGGGATTTGGAACATGTAGTCTTAAATAACATGTTGGTCCCAATACTCTGATTATTTCTTTGCTGTTAGTCGAATGATAGGAGGATCTGCGTGCAAGTTTAAATTATGTTTTTGTTTTTAGTTACACATTTACAAACGAAAGCAAGAAAAACTTTCGCTGTTCATCACCACGGTGAAAAGTTTGCAAATTATTGGAATATAGTTCAATTTTTTTTTCAACATGTTTCAAGGATAAATCAATACAATTTCATTTGATTCCGAATTGATTTAGGATTCTTTCGGGATTGTGCTTTAATCGGAGGTAGTTTTCTGAAAGATTTTGAGGTGTATTTCCTCACGATGTAACTGCACTATTAAGATCCTCGGAATCTTATGTATTTGGTAATTTTGACTTTCCTCTACATTATAGGATGTGTTTGAAATTTATTGATTGGCATTTCTTCCCATTGCCTCCAAAAGGTGTCAATCACTCATTCGAATCATGCGAAAAGTTGATGTTCCATTTTCAAGCCTCCAAGAATCTTTTTGAAATAACTCAAAACGCCGCAAAAAGTCTTTTGTAAATGACTCAAAATTTCTCAAAAAGTATTTTTATTTATTCTTTTAGAATTGAAACAGTCATACGGCAACTTTAATATTTATGATTTACTTTTTGCTCGGCCAATTAAAAAAAAAATATCATCCAGGATTTAATTAGACATTTCGTACGCAATAAGAACACTCAAAAATCGTTTGAACGGTCGATGCATAAAAAAAAACTGCGGTAGATTTTAAGGTGCAGCTAATGAAACAGGACTTCATTCAGGAATCTAGCCATCACGAAGCTTGTCGCGTAGGTCTGAAAGGACTTCGTCTAAATCTGAATCTGCGACTGAGATTTGAAGAGAAAATTTGAGTTTTAAAGATTTGTCAGTTTGGTTCGTACTTGGCTCTCTTTTCTTCGCATGGCTTCATCTAGCGTGATTAGAAACGGGAGGACAATCAATTTCTCCTTCTGATAGTGATTCCCTTCAAGATAATACCGCGATATTTTTGATTGAATTTGTGAATAATCTTCGATGTAAGCATTCAAATCAGGTGGACTCTGTTCGATATAGCGAATGTTTCGGACTTTTTGAACGCAGTTTTTTGGTTTTTAAATGTTGAAGCACTTATTCCTCGATATATTGTGCCTCCAGTCAGTTAGGTCTTCCTTCAAATGCTTTTCAAAGATCAAAAGAAGGCTACACATTATGGTTGTAGCAAATGAGTAGCGTGGAAGACAATGCAATAAATTCCTTAAACCTTCATACGGCGGAGGTTATATGTGAAACGACCTTAGTTTTCCTTATTTCATTCAGGAGTATATAAATATATGTGTGAAGTAACAATCTGATGGACTATTGGCGGCCGAAGTACACAGTCTTTGTTGTATGGTGTAGTGATCTCTCCAACTCCCTTCAGTCTAAAGCTTCTCGGCCTTATAATTCACGCTCCAAGGAGCAAAAATCGCTGAATTTTGGAATGAACTTCTAGACTTTAAAATTGACGTGCAAAGATGCTAAATTCCAAATATAATCTTAATTTGGTATTGAGGACTTTTTCCTCCTTGGATTTTGGACTCGCATCAGTATTTCTCAAAATCTTAAAATATTTTCAAAGCACATGTCTCTTTATGGTGATTCTAGTTTATAATCAATGCTGCTCTAGTTTATAATCAATCTTCGTTTTGTGTCACGTGCCCAGTATTGTTGCCAATCACTGGGTAAAGTTTCTCCGCTCTCCAGCAACGACGACGATTGCTATCACTGCTGCAATCACCAACATCATCATCTTACACCACACATTCATCCTATCCATCTGTGGAGAAAGAGAGATTTCCCTTAGCCTGAAGACATCGCTAAGCGATGATTAATGAGGCCTAGTCGGAAGTAATGTGACAAACAGTTCCAGGCTAGGTTCTCGGTGTGACAGGGGAGGTGTTTAGTCGGTAGTCCAGTAGCGGGGGAGTCCGACACTTCACAAATAGCCTTCACCTCCCAAACAAAAAAAAAACATTATCATCCTAGAGAAAGTACGATATGGCATGCTTGTGTTCTCTATAGCTTTGCCAACCGCTTTCCGTGTAACTTCTTGCCCAGAGTGTTGCCTCATAAGTTTTCCTGATAGAGTAAAACAGAAGTCACAACGCTCGATAGAAGTCATCCCTCTGATGCGGTGAGCTCCCATCTGTAGGCCCTTAATCGATCGAGTCAGTGCCGTTGTAACCTTGTTAGTGGTCGTCCTGATGTGTTCGGAATAATTCATCTTTGAATCATCCGACAGGACCAGATATCTCGACGCTGGTTTTCGACTATTATTTCCCTAAAATTGATAGGCCTCACTCTGGAATCCTAACTTATTTGTCGCTCAATTTGACAGTCAGGGTAACATGGCGAGATTGAACACGCCACAATAGCAAATTTATCCTGAGATGTTGCATGTTCTACTGTATGTCTCGCGACTAGCGCCATAACATCGTCCGCAAAACCTATAGAGCGTAACTAATCCGACGGCTGAAGCCTCAGCAGTCTGTCATAGAAAATATGTACAAGAATGGGCAGAAAATGGAGCCTTGCATGACACCTGAGGTGAATATAATCCGAAAACTACTTTTCTTCGTGTCTTAGAGTAACCAGCAGTCCTGTACTTAGTCGATCAGAATCCGCAAAAGGTATTCTAGTACTCGAAAACGGTTTTTAAACACTTCTGCTATATGAACTCATCTAGCCCATTTCAATCTAATTTTAACGACCAGAAGAACTAACAGGACCACCTGTCGTGTAGAACGGCTGTGTGGATCTGTATGCTAAACTCAATCAATGGGTTGGTAAATTGCTCTGAAGTCATACTGCTGTGGCTTTAGATCTCCGGTAGCATGAAATTTTCTGGCCGTGTTTAGCCGACATATTAGGCGGTATGCGGTATATCCTCCTTGTCAATCTGCACGAGCCTCATCATCCTCCACCATTTTGAGGACACACCCCACGTACGCAAAGCTTGCGTTGAACGTAGTAAGGAGCCGGTGAGACCAAAGCGAGAGATCTTCTGCAGCGACTTAGCTGGACCCTATTGGGCTTTAGTCGGCATGACTGCTTCTTCCTATTGCCTATTTTTAAAAAGTATCTTTTCCACCGATATTTCAAAAAAAAAATGGAGAAAAAATGGTAAAAAATGGAGTAATTTTCCCTATTTGAAAAAAATCCTTAAATTTATGGAAATTTTGAATCTAAGTTAACAGAAAAAGGTTTTTTATTTACCTTGCATACAAATATTGCCTTGAAGTTTTCCTATATTTTATATATTCATTTCAAAATGCAAAGAAGTTCCTATCCTTGTTTAACATTTTATTTAAAGAAATAAAAAAAAATCATGTAATGGCACGGTGTTTCATTGATCATAATAAGTGCAGGTTTTTGTTTCTGTTGAATGTAATTTACTAATAAAATTGTCTCATTTTCAACAGTATTTGGTAGTTTTTCATCTTTGTTTGATGGGCATATATAGCAACAAATAATATTTGGTGTGACTGACTCTGGACTGACTCGGTCCAGCTTCAGCCTGCTTGGAGAAATACACTCCAAGCAGCTGGGCAAATGTACTTTTTAAGTCCTTAGGAAAATTCCTCGAATATTTGCTACGCTTTTTGACTTGAGGCATCACTATGGACATCCCTATGTCTTTGATGCAATCACGCCGACGTTATTTGTTACCTAGGTTGGATGCTTACCAAATAACGAAACTGTCTGCTGTTGTTAATATTTTAAATCGCTCCAAAGCAGTAGTGGACCAACGTTGAGTTCTTCTATCAACAGAATATATCGCACTTTTCTCCAAAAGAAAATATCACACGTTTCTAATCAAGAGTGTTTACGCCACCTTTGGTTGAATTATGTAATAAAATGATTTCAGGATCCGACGATGTTGCATCAATGTCTGACGAATGATACATCGAAGATATCAAGACAGCAAATTTGTTTCTCTTTGGTACATAGTCAGTGCTTTATTGCCATCAAATCTAGGTAAGGAGAACTAAAGAGGTCTTGGTTTGTGTGGCAGAAACTGTTTAAGGATTTCTCTTTTATACTAACGCATGGTTCCAACGTAGCTTAGACCATGACTTTTTAATGCATCCACTAAATTGATCGATGAAAGCTAGTTGCTATCAAAGAAAGGTCCTGCTCATCTCAAAACAATTCTCTTAGGTATTGATTGATCATTTCGCTTTGTCTGCTCTTCTTAATGGTAAATAAAAGCGGAGGACAAGTAATGAGTACTTGAATCAAAAATACACATAATTTTTATGCCTTATTATTACGGCTTTGATTTCATATATACGCGAAACTTGTATTGCCCCTAGAAAAAAAGGCACAGTCATCCGACGTCTATAGATATAGTCCATAGATACCGCCTATAGATACCGTCTATAAATAGTCTGAACATTCATAATTTGATTTACAGTTAAAACACAAATTGCAAATTACATAAAGTTACAAAAATATATAAAAAATAAGACCCAGGCGGTCAGTAACTCTTCTTTTTCCGCGACTTAATTGCGTCATCAATCCTTAGGGTAGATAGAAGAAATCAGAACCTGTTCACAGTCATTACCCCTCTGAAAAGTTTGTCTACAGCGTACGCATGGGCCACTGATGGAACTCAGGGTTGAACTTGAATATACTTCTCAGTATGAGAAGACTAATAAAGGGTCTGGTTTCCACTTTATAAGAATGACAAACGAAATCAGGCAATTTATTGCTAATTATCTTGTCTAAAATTTCACTAATCATCCCATTAGTTTTGGAAATAATGTACGAAATCATATCATTCGTGGTAAGCGATGACCATGATGCAAGGGTTGCCAAATTCTGTTTATTTCTACAGCGGATCATTGAAAGCCGGTTAATTGCAGTGCAATGCTAGGAGTCCTTGTTCGAGAAGTTGCAAGTGGAGCTTATGACCATTTGAAACCTTCGTAAAAATATCCCGACTCGCTTGTTATATCTTGTTCTCCTTGCTCCTTACTCTCATCATCAGAGTAACTTCCGATTTCACATTCTGTGTCGACATCAATAAGTTCCCATGCATCGTCGCTCCTCATGACAAAAGGAACTCCTCATGACAAAAAGATGAGCAATTTCTTTGTCGTTGATAGATAGATAGATAGACAGATATATTTATTGAGGCTTTATACGTACATGTCATTGTTAACTAGCTACGGCAAATATTTGACAGCAACAAATTGTCAAACAGCATTTGAAAAAGGAAAATCTGGTCGTAACCGATCCTTATACTAGATTTGAATTGTAGTTTTATTTATCTTTTGCTCGTAAAGCTTTTATTTGTTTGATTACAATGTTCTTATCTTAACTTATATCTAACTTATCCTAGTTAATTTTTATTTACAATTCGGGTTAGTGGTCCGATGAAAGAGAGTTGGTAAGTCTGAGGGGGTTGTGGAGCAGAGACCCTCTGCTGACTTTGGCTCTCTATAATCTCCGTGGCGTGTGCCGACCCGAATCTTTGAGGTTGGCGTAATGAGTGTCGTGTAATTCTCCGCGGTTTCCTGGTCCAGCCTGGACATAGAATGGTGGCCTATAATCCAAAGACGCATCGAAGGATGTCATTTTTGGCAGATTAGAGCAGAGAAGTTTGATGGGGGCTATGTAGGCTGAGGAGGCGTTAAGCGACATGTTCCGATGAAATAACTCACGTACTATAGCTTCGGGGTGAGTTGACCATCTACTCAGTCTACCATCTACGTCATCTACTGGTGTCAATCATATAATTGAGGATGGGTTTGACTTTTGTTTCCTCGTAAAGTATGCTGTTGCGGTAGTACTTTTTATTGCGCTTTCATTATTTAGACAGGCACTCCTAAGAATCTTTCTTTCGAAAATCTGTAGCTCTTCAGCGACAGTGGGGGAGATCGTTAGCCAAACCGACAAGCAGTACGATATTGTGGGCCTGGTAAAAGTTTTGTACATGAGCAGGTTTGTACTGAGGCTGACGAATCTGCTGAAGAGCAGTGGTGCCAGCGTTGTAGAGGCTATGGTCGCGCGGGCGTGCGGGTTGAATTTGAGGCGATGGTGGAATTCGACACCTAAATATTTTATAGTATTCTCTAGCGGAATGGGGGAGTCGTAGATGTGTAGAGTCATTTCTCTACTCTCTGACGGTGCCAATCGGTGGCCTTTCCCAGAGGCATTACGAAAGCAAATTAGTTCGCATTTTCCGGCGTTAATGGATAGCGCCCATTTTGTGAAGTACTTTTGGAGAGATTGTATCCGTGGTGTGATGGTCCTCAAGGCTTCCTGGGAGGAAGAGTGGGTGGCCAGTACGACGATGTTATCTGCGTAGAGGGTGGAGGGCGGTGGGTTAATGGGAGTAGCGTTCTGAGAGGGATAATTTGAAATACATGCTGGCTGCGCCATGGGGATATCGCGGAGGAAGAAGAGAAGAAGAGCGGCCCGAGAATAGATCCCTGTGGAACTCTCGAGTTCATACCAATAAAGTTGGAATATGTATTCGCTATTGTATATTTAATGAATAGAACCTTTCGTCGAGAAAGTTTGCTCTGATGCGTACAACTGGTATAGAACATTTTTTGTTGAGGAGTTTATAAATAAGTCCATTTGACCACACTGAATGGAATGCTTTTTCGAGATCAATGGAGCATGCCACGAGTGTTTGTTTTATTCTTAGCCTCGGTCACGGTCGTGTAGCAGTAGCGCTGCTTGCTCTGTTGATAACTTCTCTTGAAATCCGAATTCCTGGGCAAGTAAGAGGGGTTTGGCAAATGGTTTGAACGAGAGAAGTATGATCTTCTCTAATATCTTCCCTAAATTCGACAGCATGGATATTGCTCTGAATTTACCTATGTCTCCGATTGAATTTTTTTGGGCAAGGAGATTAGAACTGCGGTTTTTCAGGCTCAAGGAAAGTACCCGTTGTTTATGCAGTGGTTTATAATGCAGGTGACGGGTTTAAATATAGTGGAGGAACATTTCCTTAGCACGTAGTTGGAGATTTCGTCTCGCCCAGCTGACTTTTTATGGTTTAATGAGCTTAGTGTTGAGAGGACTTGGTCGGACGTTGCAAAGAAGCATTTGAAGGTTTCGCTTGATGGACATAAGGCTCGCTTGGTGGGGGAGAAGATTGTCAGAAAGGAGCCCTGTTATCCTTGCAGGAACTCGCTGACTTTCCACTCAACAATGGCGTTGAAGTTGCGATCGGTCAAGGACTTCTTTGCGTACAGATAGTGGAAGTAATTGGAGCACGCAGATAGTTTTTGCTCCGTTGGCCTTAATGTTTCCCATTCAGTTATGTTTCCCATATGTCGAAGTTTGTGGTCCGCCGGCTGATGAGAGCATTCATTTCCTTGAAAACATTTACGGATGGTTTCAAGGCGGCCAGGCGATCTTTGAAGATTATGTTCATCTCTGCGCGCGTGGTAGCCCTTATAAGGGAGTCAAGACAGTTTATTTGGGATTTCATTGAAACGTGTTCTACGTTAATGCGGTATAGATTCTTATGGAAGATTCTCTTAAGGCGTTTTTGCCACCTAGGTTTGGTTCGGATGGGGTGAGTAATATGAGGAGATAATTTTCCATCCTTGAAAAACGAAGGTGGTTTGGCGGGTGGGTATTTGTTTAGAGAATTTAGTATGCTCGAAGATAGTTTCTGGATGGAGTTGTCTATTTCTGAATTGCTGAGTATCCTATGGCCCGGGTATTTTCCCTGAAGATGATCTGAAAGCTCGTCGTTGAATACTGACCAGTTTAGGCCTGCGAAACAATGGCTGAGTCTCTGAGGCGGGATGATTGGGGTGATCCCGGGTAGTTGTACGTCGAGCACTAACGCGACGTGGTCGGAAGGTGGTCGGCGTAGTAGCGCAATTGAGATTTGAGTGCTTTGGGGTGAGAAGGTAGGCGGAGACCAGGAAATCGTCCAGGAAGGAGCTGCCCCTCGGGAATGTTGGTTCACCTGCATTAATAATACAAAGGGATGCTTGATCGATATCGTGAAGCCAATTGAAAAGTGTTGACCCATTTGTATTAGTAGCGCTATCGCCCCATGAAGGGTGTCTGGAGTTGAGATCGCCTCCTACAATTATTCCATCGCAGCTCTGCCCAATGTTTGTTATTTGGCTGAGTCTGGCTTCAATAGGGATTCCGGTATCGCATCCGGTATCGTAGATGGCGTTGGTTTTCCCGCAGGTGAACAGTGGCTAGAGTACACGAAAGTGGAGTGGCAGTGCATTCCACCTGGTAGGCGGTATGGATAGTTCGAACCATGATTAGGGTGCTTGAGCCTTTGTCATTACGTTATATGTTATAGGGTGGGAAGTGCAGTTTGTGTCTTACTGATAAGTGAGTTTCGCTGATGAGAGGAAATCTGGTGAGTACCGATCTAACAGGTGTTGTCGCGCTAGGCGCTTGTCGTGTCTCTGGAGGTTAATTTTTAGGTGGAGGTTAATTTTAATCTTAGCTTACTGCCCTCCATTGACATATAGGCAGAAGTTGAATAGTGCGTCAGGTTTCTGTTCTTGAGGTAAGTTTTTATAGTTTGCCGAGAATTCGCGGGATTTTATGAGAAGCGAAGGGAGTGAGATTCCAAACATGTTTTGAGTTTCCTGAGTGCGGTTACATCCGGTGTGTATCGGCGAATTATTGACAATCTATGTCTATTGACAACCGACTCGGTTGAAGTCTCAACTCGAACTTATCTTCGTCGTTGTCTGAAATGTTTTCTTCCAAAAATTTTGCCATGTCTTCTGCATTGAATTATCGCACCATTTCGTCTTAAAAAGTAAATACACAAGAAAAACGGTGGATAAAAATACCCCACGATTGTGAGGTACTTTTCTTCCCCAACGTATTTAAGAAATATAAAGCTGCTATCTGATGTAACACAATACACGTATGCACGATACACGGATGCACTCCGTGAGAGCACAACGGCAACTGAGATTACATGAAGTTTCCACGAGCACGGCCCGGTGCAAACATACTGATCAGCAAAAAAAGGAAAGGGCAGGAAAACTACCCCATACATGTAGTTAAGGTTTAAAGCAAGCAACAGTTGTTGCATCAAATACAAATTTTTTTAAGGTTCACACTCTCAGGAAATATTAATGTATGATAAGATATGCTATATGTGCTTATATCATATAGTTTTTGGCTCATGGCAGAATTACATAAATGCAATTTTGGAAATTGACATTTTAAATTTCTTAGTAATAATTTACTATCACACATCCTGGTTCACTCCTAATCCTGGTCCATATTTAAAGTTTTGTGTATTTAGTATGAATTTTAATGGAGTGAGAAAAAGGGATAAAATAGTTTAATTTTAAAGTTATTTCCCATAGAACTGTTAAATCATTTTAGGAATCACGAAAAGGCTTCCTTGACTGCGCCCAAAATCAATTTCTCGTATGTGCTCATAAATTAATGACTTTCAGTTAGTAAATAAACGAAATGCCCGCTTCGCTATTCCGCTCATGTCTGTCGAATCAACATTAACAAATAACAATTCTTTTGAAATACTACCCACTATGTGCATACACAAATTAAGGAAATATCATATTGATCGATACTTTGGTAAAATAATTGATAGGTTAAATACTTTCTTTTCAAATCGCATCTAAAGAGTCTAATTTTCAGTCAATTTTTCACCGGAGATATCCCACCGACAGGATATCTGATTTTAAACACTTCACCTCGACTCAGCGTAGTGGCATACGAGTACAGAATTCCGACTTTACACCGTCGAATAGCCTCTACATGTTGGTGTTGATGGTATCTCTTCAAATTAGATAGATCAATTTGGGTAACAAGTGATAGCTATCATGGATTAAGTGCTGACGGCGCTTACATGAAATGATTAAAAATTGAAGACTTTACAGTAAACATTTGACTTATGATGTACTAATTAGTATGATAGAAATGTTGTGTATGTTGTGTACGCGTTTTGTAGATGCTTAAACAGGCAGCTTAAACAGTGAAGGATCAATCATTTCGGACAGTGTTTAGTATTTTACATTATATTTACTTTCGAATTTTTTAATTTCAAAAACATTTACGAAGGAATTTCGGTTTGTTGAAAGTGCACTCACCGAAGGCTCCACTTGGTTTTGGCCGAATCCTTCAAAACTGAAAATATGGAAAATCTTCAAAAATAATTTAATATATATAATATTTTTAGATAATCTGTTAAAAATCAGCGCCCAGTTAACTTTACAAATAAAATTGAATCTTTCTCTATTGGTTGTAACATCCATTGTTTATTTACATCTCATGTGTGAATAAAAACTGCTAAGCTGAACAGCTGGAAGACGAAGTCCCGGCTGCTTTGATATCGTTTTTTTTAACTAAACTTGAGAACGAAAGAATTAAGGGAAGTTTATTGAAAAATACAAGTTGGTTTTGAACTTATGTCCTCGCCAGTTCTCATCAGCCGACTCCTCAAACAGCTGGGAAACATCGGCGGGTACGACTTGTGGGTCCTTTTTTTTGTTTCTTAGGATTTTCTGACTGTTAGTGGACTCACCCTTAACTAATTCCAGTTCTAAACAAAATCTTGGTAGGATTGCTTTTGCAATATTTTGATTGGTAATTCTATCTCTTGCTCATCAACGATCTATATAAGCTGCCCGGCACAAGGAGTCTGGAAGCGGTTGAGAATCTACAAAGAGATATGTCTAAAACCAACTTGAATTATTTCACGAAACTGCCTTAAATGTAGAAAGCGACTCAATGGTACTTAATTCGCCATCCTTTTGCCTTTTATTAGGAATTTTCCTTTTATTAGGACACTTTCCAACTTAACCTTAAGGTTCTACTAGAGCCTTACAGCCAATAATAGAGTTTATGCAATTTAAGACACCTAAATTCGGTTCCACCAGGCATTCACAACAGTTTCATAAAATTCAAACAATACGTTGACACTATTGACTACCAGCACATTTATAAAAGATTTCCTAAGTATTTTCACTTGAAATTCGAAAAATTTATTTCAGAAAGAGAATCCTTTATACTTGCAGATCCTGAAGTGGTTCATACAGGAAAACATGGTTTTAAGTAAATAAAACAATCTCTTGATGCTTTTGATTTATTTAATTATGTGTAGTGTTTGAAATAAAGTTCGGGCTTTCGGTAAGTGTGCTGCGTTTCAATATGAAAATGCATATAAATAAAGACTATGAAAAGGAAATACCGAAAAAAAGTTCTAAATACTCAATTATATTGTGCTCAATGGCGGTCAGGTCATGCTCTGCTGTTGATAAGGACGCATTCCGCAACTAAAAACCAACGCGTCCTCAGCAATAGTACAGCATGGCCCGGTGGAGGTGCTAATATACTTATATAGATATATAAGCTTCTGCCTTTTTTTTGATATGAAATGAGTACACGATATTTGTTGTTTAAGGTTGATCCATTATGTTACATAAGGATCGTTCTATTCCATAACATTCTTCTATCTAAGAGAAAGCCTCTTTCCAAAATTTTCAACGCTAACTTGGAAAAGATTTCACTTGAAGATTGAGAATTCGAAAGATTTATTTCGGAGAGAGTTCAAAAGGAGAGGAACAAGTAATAAACGGCTAGAACAAGATGGTTGAGAAGGATGAGGAAGAATGTTCCAATCACACTGTGGACACTGTGATAGTTTTTTCTTACGGCCAACGCAAAATGCTATCTTGTGTTGTAGCGGTGGAGACTGACACCTCATCGGTTTGCCATTTCTGGCCATTTTCCTCCTTTTGTGGCTTTACATTATTCGAATTGTTTGCAATATTTTCATTGGTCATATCTCCTTGAGGAAAAAGCTCGTAGTACACTACACCTGGCCATTACAACCAAATGCACAAAAGAACCTTCTTCGCACAAAATCCAAGCTTCGCAACATTTGAAAGTTTATTGCTCTAAGACTGAGTGCGTTTCCAATGCATATTTTGATGCCAAATCAAGGTTTCGTCTCTAGTGACAAGACTCTTTAAGGAAAGACGGTTAATAATCAAATCCCCATCAATATGTTTGGAACCGAAACTTTATACCGATCATATATTCCATTTTAATCAAATGCTCGTGTACCGTTGGCTTGGGAATCTTAGTGACATGCACTACCTCACGCTGGTTTTCAGAGAACGTATCCATGGTAAGGATTGTATCTATCGTTGCCGCTGTGGTCTTCACCTTTTAACTCGAAATTGCCAGCCCTATATTTATGACAAATGCGGACGATGTCATAGTCGTAGTACTACTCCCGTAAACGGCGGAAATATTTTCTGCAGTGTCCTTTGTACCATTAGCTTTTTTAAAGCAATGAAGCAGGACATCCCGCCAATGCTTCTTTTGGCTCTCCATAATGAAAGATGCAGAAATTTTAAAATTGACTTTCTCACCAACGAAACGGACTTGGAAAGAGCTCTGGGACGACTAAAACCGATGTCCACAAACGACTAAGAGATGAGCCATCATGTTCATGTAAACGTAGGCAGTTTGTGTCATTGATAGCCTGGCGCGGAAGAATCATAAGAGACACTCTAGTAATATCATCGGCCTGGGGGCACAACAAAATGAAATTCACGCTGAATGACAGTTATTTCTTTAGGCTTCGCATATTTAGGTCCGGAGATCACTTCCTTCGAAGTGAAGACTAAGTAAATTACTTAGTAAGTCTTAGTAAAACGGTTCTAAATGCATCCGTGACTTAAATTAATATGATATAATTGTTGTAATAGAAAGTTCCTCTCAGTTAAACATTAAAAAGGGTAGAAATTCAGTTTTTCCAATGCATTGATGTTCATGAGATTCAAGTGTGTGACCTAACCATGTGAAAAGAATAGAATAAAGTGAACTCAAGGGAGCTGCGGAGTGGAGCACACAGAAAGCGTTTGTCCCTTAGTAAGGAGGCACCGATGGGAAGACACCGTACATTCACAATCCTTGCAAGCCGATCAAGCCGATCGACATTGACGATCCAGATTTCCAATCTCGGAATGATTTGAGGCTGTTTTATCCATAAGCTTGGTTCATCATTAAAGAGCTGTCGCGCAATTCATGATTGTGAACGGTCCTAAGTAAGAGATACTAGGACTAAAACAGCCAGATAATACTTGGAAGTCAGCAAATATTTAGGAGCACAATTTAAATTTTGAGGTATTTTTTAATGTGCTGGTGCTTGCACAGTAGTTTACTAGCTGTCATTAAGTATTGCTTCGATCGTTGAAATGAAAAGAAAATTTGTTATTACTGTGACCAATTTTGCGGTATTCAGGTTTGGACATTGGGAAGGAAGCAAGTTGTGGAAATTTTCGGGATTGTAAGTGTACTTTATCAATGAATTGAAAACAGCTCCAGTCGTAGTAGTTCGATTTTATGTGGGCCAACCGGTCGGTAACTACAAACCATTTCTGCAACGAGAGACTTGTTAAGGCAACAAAATTATTCGGCAAATTAACTTCTGACTCCGCGATGCACTACACAGAGAATTTTGAGGAAATACCTTTACTATCACATTTAGAAGGTTTAGGTGACTAACGACTTTGATTAGAAGGCAAAGAAGATCCCTTGAAAATTTCCTTAAGCAAATCACTTCCATTCAATAGGTTAATTTTTATCTGATTGGTATCTTTCAGAAACAAAATCGTCAAATTAGGAGCTCAAAAAAGAAAAAACAAGAAATACATACATCCAGAACAGAACGGCCAACTGTCTGGTGCAGATTTTCGCGAGTAATTTTAAACATTAATCACAACAAAAACAAAAGCGACGAACGAACAACGAAACCCAGACGAATAACGGCCAGATTAACACAAAAAGGTACAGTGTCTCTACCAACCAGACATACTGGCGACATTTGGTCAAAAAAAAAAACAATACGCAAGGCGGAGCTCTAAGTAACACATTTTAAAAAGACCGAGCAAGAAATGCTTGGGAAATATTTGATGTGAGAAACCATTGATCGAATTCAAAAATTTATACGATACGATACTGCTACTGACACGGCTACTGAGCCCATCAGAGATTCTAGATTCAAGATTTTGGTGCAAAATGGGAAAAACCCGCCTTAAAATAGAGTTCAAAACAGTAATATTGTGCATCATCATGAGGAAGAATATCTGATGCGAAAGGCAGGAGATATAGTATACAAGATTAACGTTTGCTACGGTGTCCACAAAAACGTAAATAAGGATGGTAGAAACGGTATTTCAGAGCTGAAGAATCGCTTGGACCCCACTGGGCACTGCAAAGGTAAGTGACTAAAAAGCGATGCAAGAACAAAAAGCTTAGACCTCAGTTGCAGAGCAAGTGGTTTCTGTGCATTGCACAATCAAAAAATCTGCCTGCAGACCAATTCGAGAGGATTGAGACAGAAGGACGAAGCCGCAAACAAACAGGCTTCCTCAGATGACGGGTTCCTGGACCACCAGAACAGCATGAGAAAACCGTCGAAAAAGATTCTCCTCACAATAGTGGAAAATGATCTGCTTCTTCCTGGGGACCAAGGCAAAAAGCCCTGAAGAGGACGCAAGAACCTTGAAGTCATCAACGCCACAAAGTTGTAGGGCGGATTTTTATGCGGGAAATCAGAGGAGCTGCAAAATTCGTTGACATTCGAACTTCTATTAGAACAGTTTGGCCGACTGGATATCATGATCAGAGATAACGACATATTCCTTGACGCATTTAGAAAGACGGTTGGAGAAAAACCAATGTAGGTTTCATTGGAATCAATGACCACTGTCGAAATTAAAGAAATTGACTGCTTTACGACCTTTGCCGAGTTGAAAGATGCCTGAAGAGGGGTTGCCCGGTGTTAAGTAGGTTCAAAGTACGACTACATCCTTCATATTGGAGGATAGCGCAAAGCAACAGTCGACTTGCCTGAGAAACAAAACGAAAACTTCTCAGTATCCGTTTAATGCATAAAGGTTGGCTGGTCAACAGGATACCGCGCAACGCAGTTCCCTCTTCGCTGATTCAAATACCTTGGTAATGGCCGTACCGCACAACGTTGCAAAGGGCCTGATAGGAGCTCCTTGTACTATAAGTGTATGTAATATAAATATAAGCACGGGGCAGGAGCAGGGCATTCTCTGCCGGAACACTAATCTTGACGCCCTTAAACATATTCCAGGAATAATGAAGAGCCGACTCTTCGAAGAAATCCTAGCATAAGTCAAAGCAGTGCTGCTATGACCTGTGTCCTGTAGATAAGCTTACATTAGAATTCAAACACCCAATACCTGCTCGAGCTGTACGCAAACAATATTATAGCAAAACTGTACCACTGGTAGTCCGGCTTTCAGGATTGAATACCCTTCACCTTCCTACTCGAAACAAAGTTCTTTCGCGGTTACTTTCTCATAGGGTTACTTTTGACGGGAAGGGATTTCATACGAAGTATCTCATCAAACGTACACGGTATCAGCCAAGAGACAGCAACTAAATGTTTTCTTTCTTGCTGCAGTTTAGTTTAGTTTAATCGTAACTAACTGATCCGGTAGTCCAAAGCTACTAGGTTTATCCATAGAAAATACGAACTATAATAAATATAGTTAGAGTTGTTACAGACTATCCGT
This sequence comes from Stratiomys singularior, assembly GCA_954870665.1. Lineage (NCBI taxonomy): Eukaryota > Metazoa > Arthropoda > Insecta > Diptera > Stratiomyidae > Stratiomys > Stratiomys singularior. The sequence goes on along the minus strand of OX940879.1, from coordinate 9,205,528 downwards.
GCGTGCAAGCTGCAAATCGAGTGATGACGCTAAAAAAGGGTCTCTGAAATATTGTTCTAGTGAGATTTTATGCAACTGCTGTCGCTGCTACTACTACACTACTACTGCTAATACCACTATTTCTTCTATTAGTTCAATCGAATAAACGAATGGTAGCGAAATTTCAGTCAAATCCACTTTTAATAAAACAAAATAGTAACAAACTGATTTATGGCTTTGCTTGGGACTTAGAAGGAAGCGGACTGTGATCGTCTATTTAGATACTATAAATAATAAACAAATAAATAATAAATACTCAAACTAAGTGGTTGAAATTATTAGATGGAAACACAAGTGTTAAAAATCCTGTAAAAGGTTAAGCCTATGGAAAAGTCCCTTTAGGAGTATACCGACATTGGCAGAATTGAAATTGCTCGAAAATGATAAACCAGCAGGAAATGGAAGTTGTTTGGAAACGAATTTTCCGAAGAGATGAAGACCACATGAAAAAATACTTCACGTAGATAACTGTTTTTAAATGTGTGTGAAATATTATTTATTAAGCAGGAAATATTATACGAAGAAATATATGAATCCCATGAGCTCACAAGCATGCAATGGTTGAGTATCATAAGTTGTTGATTCCGCGCGGACTTTTTTTATGGCTACACAGGACTCTAAGGAAATGCTTACAAGCTTAAATCGAAGACAGGACCCTCACTTACTGGTCTTATTAAAAATCATAAGACTCTTCATTGTGGGTTGATCTGTCGGAACTTCCTGCGGTTTTCCGGATATCAAAAGACGTTAGGTAAGTAGTAATTAAATGTTAATTAAGTGTTTGAAGTTAAAATGTGTGACTTTTCCGAAAAGAGAAAGAACGACGAGGAAATGAATCGCTTCATTCTGAGAGGCAATAATTGTACTCAGAAATTACCATTTGCAGATGCGACCATTGAAAATTTGAGCAGCTTAAAAACTATTCCCGATAATTATTTCATGAAATCAATGGACGAAAATTAATTTCCGACAATGTTTCTCAAAATTGTTTTCCACCAACTTAGTATCACTCCCGTGCGAGTTGATTTATCCTTTAACAAAATCCTATACAAAAGGAAAGACTGTATGCGATCATTTCTCATCTGTTATGACTGGCCTCAATGGACTGAACGGCGTTTTTCAAGAAAGACCAGGAATCAGAAAACTGTATATACCTTGAAGTTTTGATTGAAATGATGCTAAACTTTCATTATTACCGTTTGAATTTTCTTTATCAAGATCAGTCTCGGCCAGCTCCCTGCTAATTTTCCATTGGTTTTTTTCTGGTCATTGCTATCAACAACCCATAAAAATGAAAGATGATGAAAACGATTATTTGTACACAGTCAATTCTTAATGCTAAAGTGTCTGGATTGTATCATTTTAATTCTATAATCGATTTATTTATTGAGAAAGCATCCGTGCGCGGTGTACAAATGTTGATTTTCTCTCATGAAAGTGAAAAGTCACAATAGGTGGTGCACTGATGGTATGGAAAATTATGTACGGTTTATTTGGAGCTGATTCCAAAAATATTATTTTAACGCACTATGAGAAATAATTGATCAAGCATTAATTACAGCGTAACAATACGGAAAGAATCATTGGAGCACTTTAGGTAACACAGACAGAATGAAGGAGAAATCACTGGAACTACCACCGAGTGTTGAGGATATCTTCGAGTATCACTAAGGTGAAGATGAACTTGCCATCTCGAAAGAAGTGTTACGAGCGTTAGGAGTTGTAAGGACAAAATTTTAGGCACTTTCAGAGTTCCACAGTAAATGAACATCTGGTATCGGTGGCGAGGATTTGTGGTTTGTTGTTGCCGGCATATTTGAAAGTTTTGCCAGCGATTTTCGGAATGGATGTGAACGCATCACTTTTTGTTTACTTGCGCTTGCTGGAAGATTCGACACTCATAACATGTTCTGACAAAAACCGACGTCTACATTAAAAAGGTGGTGATTTACCTGAGGCGCGTGTAAGCCATTTGATGGATTAGTTACGACCAACGATTTTCTCATTGGCTGGTTAGTTGTCCTGATTTTTACTTGAAGCACGTGATAACAACAATCCATATGCTGACCATTGGAAATATTCAGTGTTAAATAAACGGAATAAATTCATATCATTGCTTTTGATTATCTATAATTTTATGTATTTAGTCAAAGATAAAAATAAAATCGTAAGTTTTCGTGGACAGGAAAAGTTATTCACAAATGTCCTTCGGAATAGATTGGATGTACCTATTCCACTATTACTGTATGTTATTTTATACGCATATTTTAGTATAGAGATGGCGTCCACAATATACGGCGTAGTCATGAATTAATGTTTGATATGAATAATTGAATTGGCTCAAATTCGTGCTATATTGGCTTTATATAAATAAATTACCTGGAATCCCAACGATCAGTTATTTTTTGACGTTACGATACTTGGCCAAGCTGACAATATTCGTATAAAATTTTAGACTGTTTCGTAATTCGACGCGTATTATTTTAAATAAATGAATGTTTTTGTGTTTTGCAACAAAACGGAAATGATAAACTCTTTCATACCCTCAATAGTCTTATGGTTAGATAAAACATATTTCACGGATTTTAAATGTCCTAAAACGTATGCAAATACAACAGTCGCTACCAGAACAAATCAAAGAACCGATTTCTCGAAATTTCTCAGTCTACAATTGAATTCTGAAGTCTCTCTCACGTGGAGCGCAACTATTAAGTGTTGATAATGCACGGTCGTGTCCTGAACGGATGTTTCCAATGGAAAGTTCTGGAAAAGAATACATGAGACTCACCGTGTTTGGAGTTCGATCTCTTCTGGAGTTAAAGGTACAAAATTCTACTGGTTTCTGCACATGAAACGGATGCTGAAAATCAAATTTCAGCCAACACGTTGTGTCCTTGTATTGTACATGTGGAATATTCTGCAAAGGGTTGCTACTGAAATTAACTTAGGCAATCAAATATTTTGAATGGCTTCGGCGCTGAGTTCAAACAGATTTGCCACAGCGATAAATTGTTAAAATTCTACTTGGGAATCATCCAAAAAGTGTTATCAACAAGATCCCGCTTGGGACTACTGTTTAGTATTAGTTTTTATTTATAAGTTGTCTTCAACGGTTTTGTCCTTTGAAATATTTTGAATATCCTAACTATACACCAGTTTCCTAAACCTGAAAGGATCGCCTACTTATTGCTCGTGGTGCGTTATATATATGCTGTATGCTACGTAATAAACTAAGTTTGTATGAAAAGTGAAGTCAGTAAGAGGTTGATTGGATATTATGGTATTAAACTTTGATTTTATCAATTATTTCCAATCGATTAGTTAATTAATACTTTTGGAATTTACGTGATTCTGTTTCGCGGCGATGTATTTACGCAATTACATTTGAAATTTTTTTCTGATTTTGATTTGGAATGTTAGGAGAGAAGAGGTATCTTACGTGAAAATGATAAAAATACTCTTCCTTCAAAGCAGTGGTCACATAACTTCCTGTTCGATTAAATAATTTCTGCTTCAGAACTTAATATAACAATAGGTAGCTAATGCATTGTGATTTTAGTTAACATTACCCATTCGCTTATGTACTTCACATTTACAAGAATCAAGAGGCACAGAATCGGAAAGAAATGCCACAATCCTCCAAATTTTGTGTTTAGTATGTCAATTGAAAAGAAGATTGGTACATTACCTGCTCCCTTATGAAGTGTTGCTTCCCAGTCAGTGAACTGTCAGTGGGTTCTCAAAGCGAGAGTGAATGAAGTTGGGTCCGGTCTTCCTTAATAAAATATGAACAAGGAATTCAAAAGAAGCAGATGACATAGGAAGAGATACATCAGCCAACAAAAATGCAACTGGGAAACAGGATCACGATAAAACCCTACGGGATGGATGACATGGCTTGAAATCAGAAACGGCTGCTGCATACGCCTAGCTCTTTGATCATACTCTGACAAAACTCTGGTAAATCAACTCATGGAAACATAGTTAATGGCGTAAGAGTACGAGTGACATCCTTAACGGGCCTCAACCTCTTAAATTCAGACGTCGGGCGCATAACAATCTAAATGGGTGGAACTTGTGTTCAGCAAGAAGTAACGACAGAAGACCTTCATCTAGATTACCCGAGTATGATTTTCAAATAAGTCACTTGAGTGAGATAAATAAAAGCGATGGAGTTGAAACATCTGGTGACCACTGAACTGTACTCGAAATAGGGCACGAGATGATTTGCTTGGTTTTTAAGTCTTGGTTTCGTCAACAGGATTGACCACCTGTAAAACCATTACTTTAACCAACAGTGGTAATTTTCAAAATAGAGCAAAAATAATTCAAACCTGGGTTAAACTGAACTGGTCATAATCATTTAGACGTTATTATAAAGTTTTCATTGACTATGAAAGTCCCTAAAAGATCTAATAAAAAGCTAGTTTTTAAAGTTTTGCTTTGTTCATCAAGCTCTTAACCTTCGGAAAGATTTCTCCTTATGAACATTTTTTGCGCCATTAGATTATTTCGTTTTCTACTAATCTTGCTAATTATTAGGTGCGTAATCTGCGTTCACAGTTGCAAGAAGAAAGGACCTCTTCGGTGAGATTGAAAAATTCTTTCTTACAATAAGTCTGGCATCTCTCAAATTATCGACAACAAGTCCAAGAAATGGGGCTATACGACACAAATAAGGCGAGATATGATGTCCAAGGGTAGGGGTTAGCCTATTTCGCACTTATTATTGGGGAGGAGTTCAAATAATATTTGTGATTATCCTTTCTTTTATACACTATCGGGTATATGACCAAATGAGAAATATATTATATTTCAGCGTCTTCCCAGTTTGTTTGAAATACATGTGTCATATGCAAATGATGTTTATATGGCGGATTTTGAATTTTTACTCAGTTCCCTTGCATCCAATAACTTATTTTCAAAAGTTTATCTTTAGCATTCAAAACGAATAAAATGAAATCAAATTTTTCTTGCAGATCAGAATCATCAGATAAACGATGAAACCCACAAAAATGTTTTGACAAATGAGCCAAATATTTTGTCGAAAGCATCTGGATTGAAGCCAGTAAAGGAAAGAACTGATTTATCGCATGGAATTTTGGAAGACAAAACGTACGAAATGGAATCATTACTTGCCCCTGTCAATGCACATTTTTGTGAAAAGGACATATCCGCAACTGAAGTGTTTACATCAGATGAATTAGTAGACAATAGACCGACCCATGGTGAAAATAGTGAGCCCCAAGTCCTCGATTTATCGACAAGAAAAACGTCGTTACCGCTTCCAATAGCAGGACATGTGACTCTGGAAGCACTCGAAAATACCAAGGTTGCTGTAGCCCAATTCGCAGCTACTGCCCTCGCTCACAGCAATGGCAATGAAGACGCGCTAAAGGAGTTCGCTACAATACAGTCAACATTGTTCAACTTGCAAAGTCAACAATTGTGGCAAATTCAATTGATACATCAACTCAAGAATAAATTATCGGGGAACCCAGAGAAAACTACTAGATCGCAACTTGAAAAGGATCATTGTGATGCGTCGGTTAGTTTTAATATCAACGACAATGAAACGTTTAAGGAGAACGAATCTGAAAAGACTGAAACGAATTCAAAATCTACCAATAATGAAGTAAAAGGCGTTGATTTATTTGAAAATGTAAAAGATTTGAAGGGAAGTTCACCTCCTCCTCCTCCTCAATCTTCATTTACGATGAGTTCTTCATTAGCATCCAGTATCATTACCAATCATGATCCTCCACCCCCTTTCGATGAGCCCAACTCACTGGAAATGTTGCAAAAGCGAACGCAAGAAGTACTTGACTCGGCATCGCGTGATCTCCTAGGAGGTAATTTAGCCGATGAACTGCTGTTCCGTAGGGATAGTGATTCATCAGATGGCAAAGGAAAAAATGATCCATTCTTCAAGCATAGGTGTCGATATTGTGGCAAAATATTTGGGTCTGATTCTGCTCTACAAATCCACATTCGATCGCATACTGGTGAACGTCCCTTTAAGTGTGATGTTTGTGGCAGCCGTTTCACTACCAAAGGCAATTTAAAGGTGCATTACCAACGGCACACACAAAGGTATCCCTGCTTTCAAATGGTCGACAATATGGAACGATTTCCAGTTCCACCGCCGCATGTGCCCTTCGATAAATTCGGGCGAGTTATATACGAGCAACCGATGGATGTATCTCGAATCGGAGGAGATCTAACGTGCAATCCAGCTTCAGGTGCGGAGCAAAATGAACCAAAGGATCTCAGATTGCCTGAGAAACACGATGCATGTGTCCAGTTGGAAAAATCAGAGTCACAGAATGAACATCCTGTGGATAAATATAGCAATGATCAGCCGGAAAATTTATCAGTATTTCATAGTGTTCCGCCTAGTGAAAATTCGAATTCGTCCATTTCGCCAGAGTCACTGAATGTTCAGCAAAACTCCAATGCATCGATCAGTGTAAACGATAACTCCTGGGAAAGTCTGATCGAAATCGCCAAAACCTCCGAAACGTCCAAGTTGCAGATTTTAGTTGACAATATCGAAACTAAGCTGACCGAACCGAATCAGTGTGTGTTTTGCCACAGGACCCTTTCATGCAGAAGTGCATTGCAGATGCATCTACGAACTCACACCGGAGAGCGACCGTTCCGATGTCGGATTTGTGGAAGGGCTTTCGCGACGAAAGGGAATCTCAAGGCTCATATGATCATCCACAAAATAAAACCACCCATTCGAAGTCAATTCAAGTGTCCAGTGTGTCACACGAAATTCTCGAATTCCTCTACCCTCTCGGAGCACTTGCGTTGCCATGCGAGTGGGGAAATCGACCAGGCGAAAGGACTAAATGGAGAAGTAGGCCACGTGCAAAAGGAGAGCTCTGATGCCTCCTCGTCTGAGATTTCCGAAAAGCGCTCGGAGTGTTCAGCTGGAGATTACAGTGAATATGCAAACGATTTGGATGACATGGAGTATACGGTCACTGCTGAGGATTGTAACGGAGACGAAAAGTCTACATCAGGATCGGATTATTCAGAAGGCGCTTTGGATTTGTCGGTGCAAGTTAGCTGTAGAGATAAATCGGACTTCAAGCCGGGAGTGTCCACTTTCTACAACTGCCTGAGTTTCCTGGCGCATCCAAGCCCTGCTGTGCCACCAACCAGGAGCTCGTCCACCCAGCCGACCATACCAGAAGCTGCTGGTGAGTATCAAAACGTTGTTCTTGTATCAAATATTTAAAAGATGAGTTTGTGCTAGCTGGAAGTGATCTTTCTCACATGTCCTTCCGTACTTTGTGTTAACCGAATTTCACAACAGAACATCCTACATTCTGCTCTGTTTAACCGAATGATATGCCATCACTAAACTCGACAGCATTAACGAACAATGAAATATTGCACAGTGTAGAATTTGAGGAATTCCACTTCCATCCTAAAAATAAATGTTCAAATGGTATTAAAAGCACTTTCGATTGAAAAGATGCTTGGGGAAGATACGTGCGGCGGGCAGCCCGCCGCAAAACACATGAGCGCTCCATATCATCAGACATATGTAGATGTTTTATTCTTATAATCGTCCGGCGATAACTTATTTTCGTTTAGCATAAATGGCGTTCAACCGTCAGATTAATCTTTTTTAATGAATTCTAGATAAGATTGGTGAGGCAGAGATGCAGTAGTGCGCATATTGCATTGCGGCATTTCAGCGAAACTATGTCGCTTTTTGTGATTGATCAATGATCCGTACGAATTAAAATAAATAGGAAAAATGGAATAAAGGAAATTTGAATTTATGTAGGTATGTCAACGAATAGATACAAAGATACTAAACGGCGCGGCACAGTGGCAATCGGATGCAGATACTCATTGAATTATCTAAAAGATCAATAAGACACATAATGAAATGCAAAACGCTGAGGTTAGAGTATGACGCTGAGGGAACTTAGACTGCGACTGTTGTTTTTTTCTAGACAGCGCTAGAGTCCTGTCTGTTCGGTCTGCGGTACTTAAGTGTGGCGGCGATTATAGTTGGTATTGGCAAAATGCACAAAAATAGATTTCGATCGAACTGAAATGAATACGCGATCGGTCATCATGGCTAACATTTTAGTGTCAATTTATATATATGGTGCCGTACGTTGAATGTGCAATTGAAGTGTATGTAATGGTGGAAAATTCAGAATAGCGTCATTTATGCTTGCCCCAACTGATCACAGTTGGTGTTGTTGCAGCCGGCATGATGCTGTTTTTGTAGTTGTCGTCTCATAACAAATACGCAAGTTGCAATCGAAGAATTGAATGATGTATTGCTTTTTCAGGCTCGACACTATTGCCTGTCAACTTGATGCAATAAATAGTATTATTTGTTTATTTGCAAGTAAAGTTGGATTATAATCATCATTATCACCACCGTCAATAGTGATGTGAGTCATTTTCAAGATTTGCGAAGCCTTATGCTAATTTATCCAATTAAAGTGAGCGCTTTTGGAATGTAAAAGTTAGATAAACAGCACTGACAGAATTGGCTGTAAAAGTGAATTTATAGTAAGGATAGACAAGTGTGAAAGCATCATATTTAAGTTGCATCCACTGTTTTGGCGTAAGGTCTTACAAGACTCCAGAGACTTTTTAACCATCGGGTCCAGTATACGTAAATGGCTCCCATGATATGTAGAAATTGTATGCTGTGAATGTTATAGGTACGATTGAAAATCTAAGTTTGCAAATGAATCCTTGAGAAATAGTTTTGAAAATGTTTCAACAAGTATGAAATCAGTTATCAATTCCAATCATGTTTCTCGAGTAGATTCATTTTCCACTTTGTATACTGTATTGGTCAAGCTAGAGGAGTCTTCAGTTCACTAGTGTTCCAATCCGCTTGGTCGCCGTTGGCTAAAGAGTATAACAGTTCAAATTTGCTTGAATCTCTATAATTTTTAAAAAAATTTCCAAACTTTCTCAAACAAGAGTCCTCGCCGTCCCTTATCTTTCGCGGTTTAAAACGTCTTCATCAGTATTTCATATATTTGGGGAAAAAGAGGCCACTGTTGTGGGCTGTTTTTCAACTTTTCCCCAGTGAAACCAGGAAGCTTAGAATTCAGGATAAATTTTCATACAATTGATAAGATAAAAAATTGATATGCTCGACGTTGTTCGTATCATTTCTTGTATAATTTTCTTTCTTGCTGTTGTACTCGTATTACTGTCTGTCAAAACACAAAATCAAACAAAAACATGCATGAGTCAATTTCAGATGTTTTTTTGGTAGATAAATTTATCCATTTGCACTTACAACATTGTAAGTGATTTATACCCTTGCTAATCTAACTCAGCGAAAGCTGAGAATAAAAAACCCAAACTAGCACAAATAATCGCTAGTGGGGATTGTTGATCGATCTATGCTCACAGAAAGTATAGGCCTGAAAGTGTCTCAACATACTGGAATCCATATTCCAGTCAAACTTCTCAAGACTTTCGAACACGATGCCCATTTCCATTTGCCTGATTTCAAATTTATTTTCATTTGTTCTGAATTCCATTCTTCTTAGGCTTGGTCACAAAAAAACAACACGCAGACTAGGAGACAGTTTATTAAATTATACTTATAGGCGACGAAGGTATTAGTAACTTCGTATTATTGAATTATTTTGCAATGCGAAATAAAAAAATAATAAAATTCCATTTTCCGTGTTGATTTATTTCAATCCTTTGGTAGTTGAAAGCCTGAGTTTTGTGTAAGGCCGGGATTTTTATTTTTTGGAAATTTATTTTGAGCTCTTGTTATGGAAATATTACTTTTGCAATGCAAAACCAATTTATTGAGCTGTGGACGCTGAAAAAGTCAAAGTCAAATAACAAAAATTTTGTTATTGTGAAACAGCAGGAATAATCTTTTTCTGGAATTATGAAAAGGTCATGCATGGATCAGGAAATAATAAACACACCATGCTGGAATTATTTGCAATGTATTAACTTAAAATTGAAAAGCGGTTTTCAGATTAAATCGAATTGAAACAACTAATTAAGGTCCTAACTAATGAGGCTCTGGATAAATTTTTAAAATTTTTGAGATTTTTAACGAACAAATAAATTTTGAAGCAGAGGATAAACATTATGTGATATCGTCGTAACTCAGATCATTTCAGAACATAAAAACTTAAGGAAATTCATATTACTTTCCATTTTCAGGTTGAGGATTTTTATTTTAGAACAGACAGCTGTTTCGAGGCCGATATGGTCCCTTCGACAGTGTTATGTCTTTAAAGTACAAGTGGGCGTATCATCTTTTTTAAACCTTAGACATTTATCATACAATCAGTTACCCTTCATTATCCTTAAATATTTTTCTATCGTGTATATGGCATTAAATCGTAAAGATCATATTTAAATCTACCGATTATTATTATTTATGGTAATAAATAAAAACTTTTTTTCACTAATCATTACTTCTCTTTTTTGCAGTGCCCTGTTCTAAGGATGATTCTCTGAGAAGTTCTAGCTGTGATGAAACGTTTCCATCAAAGGTAATCAATCTTTTCGTCTTACTATTCATCCATTATTAGATTTGCAAAATGCTGAATCTTTCGAACAAATATTTTTTATGTTTTGGCTTTCGCTTAAAACAACAATTGAAGTCAACAATATAATAATTGTGAGTCTAGATATTTGATTGTCAGTAAATTTTGCCAGGAGTTTATCGTCCTATAAAGCTTTCAGCAATTAAATTAATATAAACATGCGGTCGCGAATTGCAAGTCCAAATCAAGCATAAATCACAAATAAACACATAAATCCGGAAAAACACTCCACATCTGATTAACCAAAACACGAAATAAACAACAATAATCGTTGCACATTTCATATTTTTATGTTATTTTGGGCAATCAAAAAATCTGACAACTTGGTGTTTATGCCAATCCATCTCCTGAATCAATATCGTAATTATGTGTTGTGGATAGTATGTGCAGAATAATTTTCCACATGATTGAATTCCTCAACTCGTTCTCTTCACCACTGTATCGTTGTTTCCTACATATGAACGTTCCGCGATCATTGCATGCATTTGCATTGACGATGCACTTTGCACAGTTTCCCAAATGGTAATTTGTTGCAATGTGGCCGAAAGCGCAAAATCATGTTCAAAGTCAGACGAAGCTGCCGCGAGTATGAAACGGATTCGAGATTTCTGTTCATTTGTTAGGTAGCCTGCAATCCGTAAGAGATGCAAGCAAACATGGGAAAAATAAATTAATTACAGAATTCCATCATTAATTAAACGTCCATGGTGTTTTGTTCGGGAAATTATGAGCGGATTATTAATTGTCGGCTTTCATGTTCATAAAAGTGATATGTCGCGTTCAATGTTGGATGGAAAATAATGCATGTCGTAGGGAATGAAGTCTGCTCGAGTTTTGCTTGTATAGGGGAATAAGGAATGTTTTGATCTGAATATTCTGAAGGATTACACATTGTCTTACAAGATAAATCATGATTCCTCGTCGCATAAATTTGTATGAAATATTTTGCGTCAAATACCATTGAAGCGATGGGTAGAGAAGAAGCAAATGTCCATCTCAAAAGGATGCTATTTGCAGGAAATGAATAGATATAATATTCTTTACTTAATATATAATATTAATATTCTGAACTGGTTCTATACTTAACTGGTAACTACTGATATGCTTAACTGGTTCAAATTCCAACACGATTGAATTTCAATGGAGTGAACAGAATACATTTCATGAAAATAAGTTTGATTTCCAAACGCATATCTCTCCTGTACAAAGTGTGCAGACTAGTCCTGCAATGAAAACTCCATGGAGCAATTGAATCAACGATTTTTTGGGGATTATGCTCCCAGCAAAATTATATATGGCTGCATATATGGATGTATGTTTCTGTTTCATGTCATATTTGCTACGAAATGCCCAGTGATTCAGGGCTGTATTATTTTTATCCTCTTTGGCTAGTATAGTGTAGACGCAGACGGTTCGAGGCTAGTTGTCACATCAGCTAAAGGATTTATGACAAATGTGACAGTTTTATATGAGACCGGGTGGCTAGTGATAGGATTGAGTATGATTTGTGTCTATAGAATGCTATTTCAAACGAAGATGATAATTAGACTGCTAAAGTTCCTGAGCCTGCCAATAAATAGTTCATACTAATAGCCGCAGAATAGTTTGAATTGTTAGCAAATAGACAGTTTAGTAAGACATATCAATTAAGCAGGCAGCGATAGTAATTTGCAGCAGCAATTAGTAAGCGAATGGTACGGAATACTAAAATAAAGGTGGATGAATTAATTACTTTTGAAATGAAATCAAGAAAATTCTAGAAACGTTAGACACATGTCTGTTTTTTTCACTTCAGATGCAAGGACATAAGAGCTTTTCTACTCAGTGGAAGGACATAAGGTCTAGTGCGATTGTTGTGAGTTCATTGCCTTTTTTCCTATATTAGCATTCGCCTATCAATATTTTGATATTTTCTGAGTTAAAAACAATAATGAAGACGTAATTCATGTTAACGAGCAGTAGCCCTCGACGCCCGGCAAAAACTGGCCAATTTAAAGGGCCAATCTCAATCGTTTCAATCTAACATCGAATGTGTTTTAGATGCATCTGAATTTAATAAGAAAATTGAATTTGGGTAGGATATGAATGCGAAGGTGTGGTGGAAAATGCATTAACTTATGCCTTATATTATGGATACGTGTATATGTAAACCATAGTTCATTCTTCAGTAGCAATTTCAGCCACTTTTTTCTGCAGAACCTTTGATACAGTTTTAAGCGTAATATTCGTAATCGGTAAGAGTTTAAGTAGAAAAAATGCACTTCTGAGTCATTTCTTTTACTACGAGTTATTTCCTTTCAATAGTACGGCGAACGTTGAAAAGCTATGGAGATCTAATATGCGTCGATCTACATCCGCCTGGTAATTGGTCTTAAAAATATCGAAAAGTTATTTTAAAAAATATTGAAAATTCTTTTGTCATACTTCGTGTTTTGTCCGACAGGGATGGAAATGTTGTGTTTTTTTTTTGTTCACCGAACGAAATTCATTCATTATCCATTTTTTTGCTTTCATTGTCCACATACGCGTTGCAGCAGTATGCCAGCTTCCATGGTTCGATACATCCTTCTCTGAAAATTTTGTCGTTATTTTTTAACAGATTTTCGAAACCATAGATGTAGCCACCAAACTTCTCCCGAAATAAGTTACTTCACTGAATCAGCCGTCCCGCCTGGAATACATCTCCTTGCATATTATTGCTCTCAATGATAACTAGCTGAACCAGCTAATACATTCAGAAGGGCAGTACTGGGTTTTAGCTCATTGAATATAGTTTCGTTTTTTTAAAAAGACACATTCCGACAACAAGAAAAACAACTAGTCCTTCTCCTGTGATCCCCAGTGGTTACAACTCTGGAACTTAATGTCACCCTATTTGAAGTATATATGAGACTTGGAATCGAGAAGAAAGGATCCCACTCATCTTTCCCGTCGAGATCTTATGCGATGTCTATTTGGTTCTTATTTCATTTGGCGTTTTGATTCAAAAAGACGTGCTCTTTTATCAATTCCACTATTGTTCTAGCACCGTTTCTCTTCTTTCGTTCGACTTTTTGATCCTCCATTTCAAGGTAAGGCTTTTTGGTTCGCCATTTTTAAGTGTTGCCAGAACTTGGGTAGCTAATCAGAAACATGAGTACTCAGTCCATGGCGTACAAGTTGTTTGCTCGTTGAGAAATTCCAGCTCAAACTTTAGCCTCAAAATTTAAACGGAAATATCTTTCAAAACCGACAAGGAGTAAAGGAATAGAGTTTTGGTGCAACTTAGTTTATTTGTTTATGGAATTCATTTCAAAGCATTTAGCGTAAGTGTTTTTTTTACCAGCCTACCTAGTAATGCTTGCCCGGCCAAAGAAGTAACTATTTTTTTTTTTGAATTTGAATCGACGAAACTGCATTTCTGCAACATGATAAGTATTTATTTGGTGATAAAATTGTGATAAAATTAGACCTTAGTCTTAAGCCCAACGAGTTTTTGCATATTACTTACCTGAATGCCCCATGAAAAATATTCCCACAAGACTAAATCTAGTAAATCCATCTACTACAGCTCTTCATTTTTCCCGACTGTCACTAAAGCGTCAGAGATAAATCATTTGAATGAGTATTATCTCATACAGAATTCATATCTTAATACTAGATACACTAAACATTAAGCAACAATAAACATATTCTGTATGAAATCTGAAAAAGTCCAAACAGAATAACCAAATACAACTCGAATGATGATCTCTTCTAGCGTGTTCTTGAATTCATTTGGCTCGATGCCAAAAATATCATGCATCGAAAACAGACAATTCTGTGGTAGCATGTTGAGCATTTCATTTTCAATAGAAGTTCTTAATGAATCGAAAATATAAAATAATCACAATTTGCACATGGTGTATTGTTCTCATATGCACACGTATGCATTTATAGGACGTATGCAGAAAATATGCTGCCTGTCGCCACATTTTTCTCATTTTTTTTCTTCTCCGTTTGATGCGTTCAGGAAAGGTTTTCACAATTCAAATTTTAGATTTAAGATTTCTCGATTTCAAGAACGTGACTCGCGAGCAACGAGTAAGGAAAGCTACTTATCATGTCAGTGGGGATCCAAGAAATATTCACAGTCTGTCGTCTGCACGAGATGGAACATTAAGTGAAGAAATGTTTCTTTTGTCACATGGGTGGTAGACTAGAAACAACAGCTGCTGGCTGGCTAATCATATCATAATGGCCCATTTATGTTTTCAGAATTTCTGTCATATTGAGTCTCAGATGTGTCTTGTACCGCAGTCTTGAAAATAGTAAATTTTGAAGTTAAAATTGGTTTGAATATGGTTGGTCTTTTGCTAATATTTTCATGGAAGAACTTATTTGAAGCACTGAACTATTGAGAGTGGGTCCAAAAGATCTAACAGATCCGCTATTGCAATTCGATTCCAAGGGCCATGTACGTCTCAGGCTCCAAATGTGACTACTGTGCCAAGCATTTTTACCATGATAACATCGTTATACCATGTGATTATTTTTCAAAGATTGAACAAAATAAATGTGTAAGCGATGAAGTGAGAAGAGTAAAAATGAATACAAATATTTGCCTTTGAAAGACAAAAAAAAAACGGTATTCACATACATATAACACTCTAAATAAAACAATTGCACTTTCTCGTCCTCATGACGACTGATTTATTTCAGATTCGTACCAATAACTCAATACACCTGAAAATGAATCATTCACATGCCATTTCTCAAGCCAATAGGATATAAACATAAATTTTGCGTGTAATGTTATTTCTAGCCAGAAGACATTTCAGTTCAAAGCAAATTTCCGCTTGCATTGCTTAATTAATTATGCATTTCAATATTTATCCTCATACTGGGTGAAAATTGTCCAATGATTAAAATTTATCTTCATGAATTTTCACACTATTTCGACTTTTGCATGCAATTAATTTCAATACGGACGCGTTTTATGCTTTCTTGATGTGTGAGAAAATAATTAGATGGCACGAATATCTACTTCGTGCTAGATGTGCTGTAGAGGAATTTATTAGAAATCAAACATGACATTAACATACTCAGTACTTTAGAATAGTCTTGCTGTAATTTGAATGGATACAGTACATAATCGATTATACTATTATGAGTGGCGCCAAGTATTTTAATATTTAATATGAATTTTAATAGTGGGATATTAGATATTGGGCTTTAGAAATTTTCCTGAAAGTTATCGAATACAAAACCTCTATTTATCTCTTTTGTCCATTTCGGAAACATGGAAAGATGCGGTGGATCATTGAAGTAATGTAGTGGAAGCAAAAGGGAAATATTGTATCTTCAAGAAAGAGCACTAACAGTTCCTGGAAGGGACTTGGCTTCTCTTTTGTGAAATCAGTCAAATTCAATCAGCAGCACTTTGAAGTTTATAAACGACAAGACAAATCACTTTTCAAATAATGTCCAACCGAAATGGAATAAAGCCAAAAATCAATAATCACAAAATATTTTGAAGGCAACTTCGGTTCATTCCCAAAGAAGACAGGCATTGTGCTGTAAATAATCAACAATCTTCCTAAGCTCAATTCCACAACTGGTTTTGCATGATTTCCGATAAGAAATCTTTAATGAAAAAAATAATCAAGACAAGTGAAGTTACGACACGGTCCTAGTTCATTTCGTTATAACCTGAGCATTTTTTCGAGCGAAAGAATAGGCAAGGCGTCTTACATGGGCTTGCAAAATAACTTTAGAGACTTCGTTGCCGTCATGCCGTTCCATCCGCTGGACCTACCATCTATCTTTGAAAGCTGAAGAGTGTGTATGATACGCAAACACAGAGATAGTGTATGCCCAGCAAAACTGTCCATACATTTCGGTTTAGGTGACTCCAAACGGTCATTGCTGTTGCGAAAGGTGAAGGATCTGGCTGATACGTCTATGAGCGACAAGACAGTCAAGTCTCTATGGCTCTCTAATCTGAATCGATTCGAACAATTGGTGGCACTCTGACGGTCGAATTGACAAGATCCAGATTTTGGGCAGTTTCGATACACTGGCAAGATCGACAACTTATGTGTGAGCTCGGCTGATGTCTCTTGTCAAATCAGTTCAAAGATCAGAGGACGATGTTAACGCCTACTCAGCTGGGTTCATTGTTCGAGTAGAGGCACTTTCAGATTCCGAATCCATCGAGATGGGGTAGCATAAAAAACTATGATTTGTTATTATTAGTGATTTGACGTTACATAACATAGAACTGTTAAGAAGATTGCTAGTACAAGAAAGAGTAAAAAAAACTAGCAGAATCTGGGACTATATAGACCTAATAGACCTGCAAATTTAAATCTTGTCTATCATCTCTCTCATCATTGATCATATCTCTCATTTTACCCAAAAATTAGTAAGCAATACAATCTAGCTTTACCCCTCAATCTCATCGCTGAGTACGTATCAGTTCTCAAAACGTTCGACCAGAAACTAAAGCAAATAAATCTTAGCCTGAGTCGCAGGTGAAATTCAACCTGTCGATATGAGTGAAGTGATATGACTACCTTAATCGGCGATTCTGACTTTCAAATTCTTCTACCTGAATTTATCGATCGGTCCAAATCAGGGACATTCAACGCAAAAGACCTTTGCAAACAACTGTTTCCCCCCATATTGGGTACAAAGACCCTCATGTACATGTCAAAGCCCGCCGTATGGCTTCAGAAAAAACGCTCTCTCAAAAAGAGAATTCGAATATACGGTCAAAATTGACATTAGATGACATCCGAGTTCACAAGAGGCTCAAAACTTGCAACACAGTTTCTCTCCAAAATCACAAACTGCTGCAAACTTTGAACTTACCTTACGTCGGACCAGTTAGAGTAACTCTTTGAAAATAATCTACCTATATTATAAGTAAATATAAGAAGAAGCAAGAGGTTTCAGCTCAACAACGCATGGCAGTATTCATTACGAACGATACGAAAGATTCAATTGATATAGAAGCTACCCAAGAGCTGATCCCTACACCATAGAGAACTGTGAGATCTCAACCTTATGTTCTGCAGAATGTTTCACAACGTTCTGCACGTTAACTAACGTGACTTCGTTATGTGGCGAATCTACGGTGGTGAATCGACAATTTGAATTTCGCCCTACTGTTGCTAGTATTCAATAAAAATAAAAACAATTGAATAATATTTGTCTGGTAGGAGAAATGAACACGCATTTCATTCCGTCTTAATAGAATTACATTTTTGAACTTAAAACTGCGAATCATATCTGCCGAGGGAATCCAGTTCAGGATCCAACTTCTCCGTCAGCTGTAGTTACTAGAGTGAAAAAAAGAAACATTGACGTCAGTCTTTTTCAACACAAGAGCTGAACGCGCAGTTTTCCTGAAATAGGGTGGAATTATTCGTCAAAACTCACCCCAACGTTGGTACACATGATTGCAGCAAAAAATCCATGAATATTTTGATGTTTTGGGGTTCCTGAATGCAATCGTCAACATTTCACATACGAGGTTTGTTCAAAAAGTATCGCGAATTTCGAATTTTCGCGGGCTACGTATGTTCGATTTTTGATCTTTAGGTGGAGTTAGGGTGGTACTCATGACCGTCACTTATGTTGACAATTCCGGCCATTTTGATTGTCCAGTCAGCTTAGCTTGTCTTCGATTTTCGTCTACCCCAAAAAATGGATCAAAGAATTTGTATTAAATTTTGTGTGAGTAACAACTTAAAGTGCGTGGATGCATTCAGAATGTTGACTGTTGCATACGGCGAAGCTACTTTGGACAAAAGCAATGTTTATCGGTGGTGCAAAATTTTCTAAGAGGGACCGAAAAAGCACACCAAGCCCTGTCGAATGTCAAGGTGTTGCTGACAGTTTTCTTCGATTGCAGGGGCGTGGTGCATTATGAGTTCTTGCCGCAGGGTAGAACGGTCAATAAGGAATATTACCTTAATGTAATGTGTAATTTGCGAGAAGCAATCCGCCAGAAACGCGCGGATTTGTGGAAGAACAAAAATTGGCTTTTGTACCATGATAACGCCCCTGCTCACACATAGTTACTTGTGCGCGAATTTTTGGCCAAAAACAACACTAATAATACTGCAGCCCCACTTATTTCCCAGACCTGGCCCCCTGTGACTTTTTCTTGTTCCGGAAACTGAAGAGGCCCATGAAAGGACGACGATACGCCACGATTGAGGAGATAAAGACGACATCGAAGGAGGAGCTGAACAAAATCACAAAAAAAGATTTTTCAAAATGCTTCGAGGATTGGAAAAAACGTTATCACAAGTGTATAATGTCTGACGGGGATTACTTTGAAGGGGACAAAATAGATATCCATGAATAAATAAATAATTCTTGAAAAAACAGGAAATTTGCGATACTTTTTGAACAAACCTCGTATGTAAAAATCATAATAATCACGATTCAGTCGTAAATATTCGTCAATCCGCAGAGGTATGCAAGTGTTTTTTTTTATATCCTCTCTCACCTAGTGTAGTAGATAAATCATAGATAAATTTCAAATGTCATTCCACTATTCTACAATATGGCTTTACAAATTTATTGGATATGGCTTGAATTTATGGCTTCCAATGGACTTTTGAACTGTTGGTGCACGGCAAAACTTGGTTAATGAGAACTTTTTAGGAATAGGAATCACAATTGACCTTAATCATATCTCTGAAATTACCTATCGCAGCAAGATTGGACGATACTGCGACACGAAAAACATCAGAATTTCACTGCGACCAGTGTGAATAGAACCCAGCATCTTTTGCACAAAGGGTGAATACTTTTACTACAACCCCATCCGGAGTGCTCTTAAGAGTCTCAATTTGGTTAAAGAGCTCATGTCCGAAATCGATACATCAGGTGATACACATGCTAAAATTCTGCCGAATGCAACAGCACATGACATGCAAATGACGTTGTCATGTTTGCGGCTCAATAATTGGGGCTATATTGATAAAAAAAAAACACAATACTTTGACTATGTGGTGATTACATGTTGGTTAATCAGTGGAAACCCCAAATAAATTTGATATAATTGAAAATATCTCAGAACTCAGACTTTTCACCAACTTCTTCTCATGTCATTACAATTCCATAATTTGACTTTTATGCAGCTGCTAGTTGTCCTAGTCTGTCCTAGCGATTCTTTATTGAAAATTCCTTCGTTTCTTAGCTCGATTAACAATCAGATCACAGATTTATACAGCATACCATAATCTGACGTCAACGATTTTTGGTCATATTTTTAAGACTTTATACTGCTCTTCCATTGACTATTTCGATTCCTCAAAATTCGTTTGTTTGGATCTGATGAAATTTCACTTCCAGTGAAAGGTTTGTTCGAAGCTTTATTCTGTGATCGCTTTTCCACAATTTAAATCCTTTTCATATAGACAGGAAGGAAGTAGGAAGTAGCTGTAACTTCTTAGTGTCTGGGGGTTGGTTCTGATTATTCCTGTATATAAAACAGCTTTTTTTCGAGTCCTGTAAAAAATATAATCTTTATTACACGATTAAAGCAAATGAGGAGTAAAAAAGACCATATGTGTGGAAATGGTCGATTTAGCACCCCGAAACCCTTTCACAGTTGGCCAGTAAATCTCGACATACAATGAAAATTCGAAATAACGAATGGAAGTTGCAAAAAACAAACTTACCATTCCCTAAAGACTGGACTCTGAATGAGATTTTTTTCAACGTATTGAAATTCATAAATTAGATTTTTTTCAACGCACTGAAACACATAATTTAGATCACCAACCAATACTGACTTTCATATCGCTTATTAACTTAATTTGCTATAATACGATTCACGTTGAACAAATTTTACTCACCAGGATAATTTGAGTCAACTTATTGCCAGGCATAAAGATCCAGAATGTATCATGCAATCGACTAGTCCTATTCAACAAACATCAGAAAATGATGCCAAGTTCCATTCTCCGCTGCAATCTCCATTATCGCTGTTAATTCAACAATCATCGGAACGAAATGTTGAATCCTTTCATAGACAAGGACATTCAACTGACATCAAATCAGAACAGAAAAGTTTTACAAATAATTTATTCGCTACGAAACTGGCATCCGAAACAGTGGACCATGTTGATGCGAAACATAAAAGTAAGTCCTAACAACATTTGCGTAGAACAAGTTCCAAACATACTGAACTGATTTTATCGTGACTTTAGTCCCCGAAAATTCAACAAATGAATTGCCGCTTCATCTGCATCAAATACAACAACATCAACCACAGCAACAACTAAATTCCGATGGATCAGCAAACATGAAACATTTTTGTACAATTTGTCGTAAAAATTTCAGCTCCAGTTCAGCACTTCAAATTCATATGAGAACACACACGGGCGACAAACCATTTCAGTGTACAGTATGCCAGAAAGCTTTTACTACAAAAGGCAACCTTAAGGTGGATTTACAGAGATTACGCGAGTTATTTTGAATTAATCTATTATTGATTTGATTTATTAAAGGTGCACATGGGCACACATATGTGGACAAACGGTTCGTCCAGGCGAGGAAGAAGAATGTCGCTGGAGCTGCCAATCGGGCGTCCTGTTCTTATGAAAACGGATGCGGAATTCTTGCACAGACGGCCAGATTTATTTTATCCTTATTTCCCACCAGTGCTCAATGGTGTTCAGAATAAGGTATTTTAATTAACAGAACCTTTGAATACTTTTGCATTTGTTTAAATATTCTTGTAAACACATGAAGATTTTTTCATTTTGTCTTGTTTTCGTTGCAAATACCTTCAAACTCTAGTTCGGTGACGCGACATCCTTTCCATTTGCGCCAAATCAACACGAGAATGGTATGTCAAGTAAATACGCCCGACTTCTTGGACTCGGAACCTTCCTCCCGGGTCATAGTCCACCATTATCTAGTCTTATCCAAAATCCTTTTCAAAATATGTTGTCACCGCTTTTCACGAACGAAAAGCTTCACGGGAATACAGGACATGCCGGACAAGAAGAGACACAATCAAAACGATGTGAGTCGAATCAAGTCAAAGGAAACGCTTTTCGAATAGAGGATAAATTCTGGGACGCTAGTAGTAGTGAAAACAATGAAGTCATGGCGAAGAGTGCTAAGGCGATATTTTCTATGAGTCAATCAAATAAAAGTGAAGAATTAGCTACATAGTTAACTTGAACATGGTTCTAGTCTATCAACTTATATACGTAAAATGAGGTATCGGACATATCTAAAGAAATAAGCAGAATGAATAAATAGATAGCGTATATTGTTTTTAAGTCATGTAGTAATCATCATGTGAAGAAAAATCATTCCGACTTTAGTTGTAACAATATCTGCATTTATGTATAAAAATTGTGATGAATAAATAAGAATATGTAAAAAGACAGGAATGTTTTACTCATGTGCAATCATTTCGGGACTCATATTAGTGATTCAATTTAAAACGCAGCGGAGTCCTGTCAGATGGTAATAGTTATAGGCACCACAAGAACTATTGATCAAGTTGCTTTCGGCAAATACCATCAAAGTCGTAGACAGCAAATAAAATATTTTATTAAAATTCAGAACGGAGTCCTCGAAGAGTCCATACCGCAAAAAAAATTGAAGATATTCGCGGTTGTAAATACGCGAGAAAAGGCGTATTTACAATATTTTTCTTTTTTGTGAAAAATGATGTTTTGATTACTTCATATCCGCATTATAGACATGAAAAATACTTCAGATGTTACATCTGAATTATTTTTGGAAAACTTTGCAGAATTAATCAAATCAATCATGTTAATTAAAAATATTAATAAATAAGTCTGTGGCAGTGAATCGTTGGCGTTGCCTCGATAAAAGTTGTAATGCGGAAAACTCTGTAACTCATTACCGGATCATCGAAAACAGAAAAACTGAAATGCGTTCAAAAGGAGATTTGTTTATCTCACTCGTCACAGAGAGTTTTTTATTTTCGATTTTTAATTTTTGGCAGCATTTGGAGGTGAGTAACGCGTTCTACACTCAAAAATTTCGATGCATTGGGTACTATAAAATGGAAAGCAATGGTAAAAAAACTTTCTCTGATTACCTGTTGATTTCTGTGCAGAAATCATGTGTCAAACTTCTAAAGGATATGTCAAGTCGATTTTGAGTTGCAACGTTCACGAACTTCAAACATGACTTTGGCGAGAAAATCGATTTAAAGTTTTGTATACCCGAATAGCTAAAATTTATCATCAATAAAAGGGTATAATTTTTCATAGCTACACCGAATAATCAATGCTAACTCCATATCGTGAAACACTGTAATTCAGGACGACCAATTCAAGTTTTTGCTCTTGGAGTTGGATTCTACCCTTGTCACATATACGTGCACCTTGTTCGTGAGACGCACGCGCCTATTGGTGAGCACTAGGGCCGCATCACATTCGAAAAGGACAACAGAGCGAAGGATCCTTCATTGAAAGTACATGCTGCTAAATTTGCCAATAACGATTGCAGTACCACTTACAGTATTCGGAGAGATTTTTCAAACAAGTTGAGTAAGACTCACATCGTTATTCCGCGTGAAACCTCCAAGGTATCGCTACAAAGTGCGTCTTTGATCATATCTTCAAAGATTGGTTTCGAGGCTTCTGTGAAATTTGAAGGAAAGCACTGAAGCTGTGTTTGAATGAATCCAGGATGTCTCTAGCGGCCAAGAGTTCTCAAGGCTCGAGCATTTGTCATTTAATGATTTGTCCTTTGGCGAGCTATTACTACTTTTCCCCCCTGAGTCGCATCTTCACGTTTTTTTACACTATCAAAGTTTCGTCTAATGGCCAGTCCATAAAATATAATTTTATTATGGATTTCTAGTACGGTGCGTCTTTGGTGTCAACTTGGAGTTATCATACTCCACTGTCAAATAAAACAGAGGATACGGCAAACCACTAAGCCTGTCTAGTCTACCTTTGATTTCAAATTGTTAAGCCAGATTGTCACTTATGTCTGAGTTGTGCTTTGTAATTAAAAATTGCTAGTTCCTGGAGTCGAAGCACTGTCAGAGGGATCTAGAAGTCTAACATTTCATCTTACACCGTCGAATGTTTGCTTAAATAAAACAAATATTTGACGAATTCCGATGTTAAACCCCAAACATGATTCAAGAGCCTGCTGAACCATATACAGTAGATCTGTTAGTTCTGAAACCTTACTGGTATTTACCAGTCTTCATGTCAACACACAGTCTTTACAACGCCGCTAAATTTAGACAAACAATCTCACACAAGCTTAAACAAACAGATAAAATTACTACAATAGGAACGTCTTCAGGATAATTGTCAAATTACTATATACGTCAAAGATCTCCGTGGTTATTGTGAAAGATTCAATTTTCTGCTCATTTACTGAACAAATGAACTTCGATTGTCTGTCAAATTTTTTTGCGAAAAACGTCTAGGTATAATTGATTTACTTCCAGTTTGATGACCCGTAACAATGAAAGATATCCAATTCTATTTATTCATATGAACGTTATAACTTTTAAACCAATTTCAAATATAAAGTGCCAAACAGGAAAATTCAACGTATCGCTATGAAAATCAGGAAAACACCAATCAGAATGGCTGAAATTCTGAGACTCAGGACACGACTAGCAATTCGATGGTCACACAAACCTAGTAGGTAAGTTATTTCATTGAAAAATCCTTCGACGTGTATTTTAGAAAGATATTCTATATCGGCTAGTTTCGTAGAATCATTTGGTTATTTAATTCGAGTATTATCATCAATTGAAGGTGCGAAATGCCAGTGGGGCCGAAATTTTGACCATCGATTAAGCATTAGTTCTAGCTTAAGGAACTTCTAAAGCTTCTTAATTGCTTTCAAGAGTTTTTTCGCTGCTTTTCAATGAACGTGTACCGTGTTTCCCTAAGTTATGTACATATCATTGAGACGAAACCTCTTTCGAGTCCCTTAAAATCAGCTTTGGTAAAGTCACTGTATTTCGTTAACTTTCATTTTCGCTTGTCCCCAAATCTAGAAATAGTCTTCGCTTTACTCGTCTCTGATAAAGGGGTCTTGCATTCGTTTTTCTTCTTGTGTTAATTTACTTCGGTTTCGATAAGGATACCATAAATTTATGTAAGTGACCACAACATTAGCTGGAACGCTTTTCTCTTGGATGCATAGAATTCCATTCGCCATTCTCCCATCATCTTTCTGAAGTAGGTAATTCAGCTGTATGCCTCATTTACCATTGTCCCACAGCCTCGTTCGTCGTCTGCTACTGGTTCTGCTTTATGACTATGCAATGTCTTTAATAAGACACAAAAGATGGTTTGCAAATTGAAAGATTTATAAACATTTCCGCACACGCTGCACTGCGGCAAAATACGCTTCACCCGCAACAAGCAGGTTCCGTCCCCCTCCGCAACTGGCTCGTCATCATCATTACCATGATGGAGAAAAAGACGTAGCTGTTGGCTACTTTTCCATTCGCTGACTGCTTGCTGTCCTCGTTCTTGGTCTCCATCTTTTCGGAGGGAATATCTTCATATCTTCATGATCTCATTGATCATGATATAAAGCAAGTTGCAAGCTTGCGGTCGTTGGCGAGACAATTTTCTTATGTTCGCGGTGCGAGTTGAGCTCGAGCGTTCGTATAAATTTGCGTTTTGAGAAAATTTCTTGCTAATAAATTTATTAAATGCGATTTTATCTTGAAGACCGTATCCGACTTTTTCTGCTTCAGTTTAGTCGCCAATAAGCCCTATATATATGTACTTCGGAACTCGTATGTTATGTATGATCATGTGAGGCACTTCTTTGAGTTTGAGGAGTTGTTGGAAGGCTTTAAGTCAACAACAGGTTGAAATACTAAACTCATGTCTGTTGCTAGTCGGCGAATAGTGCGTATATTTGCATTTTGCATTTAGCATTAAAGATTTTCTGTTTTTCCTATTAGTTTGGATCTTTGATGGCTTAGTGAAAAGGGAGGTTTATTGTCAGTTTTCCGGATAATTTAAAACAACGGGGCTTGCTAAGAAAGGCTGATGCCAATCGTCCAACGCAACGCCAGCTTTCCACGTTGAAGACATTGAACGCTCAGATCTCGAAATTATTCGCAATGAGGAGGATAATGATGTCAAGTTTTCTCAAATATACGCTTAATGTCGATGATGACTATATCTGTAGTGAACGATCGATAAGTCGATGTATGGAGTCGATAGCTAAACTACATGCTGACTATTATGTTGATAATGACGATGACGACGATGACGGAGAGAAAAACGATTGGTAGTTGATGATAAAAAAACCTTTGATATTTGCTATAGTTTGATGTTAATATACTCAACTATTTGTGCTTGTTACGCTCGTGTACATATTATGGCTCTACTGTCCGTTATTGTTGTCATTTGTGCCTAAGATAAATGTACCATTGCGTAGGCAAATGAGACCGAGGGAAATTGTTTAATTATCTCACGGAAATGTTGAGAATTTTTCTTATTATTTTCTGCCCGACTGAGTGGATACACGTTCACGTCTGCAACGTTTCAGTCTATCAGTGCTTTAGTTTGTAATTGATGATGTTAAGATTTATTGACTTCAGGGCGTTTGTGAATACTTGACAATTGATTGAAAGAAAGCTATAATATTTTTAATTAAGTTTGATCAAGATCTTCAGGCCCCACATGTGCTGAGATAAGCTGTTTTGCACAAAGAAAAGAATGCGTTGCACTTAGAAAAAAAACCTTTCTCAAAAGTTTAAGCGTGTTATAAGTTTGAATAAATAATTTAAGTAATAGGAAGATGTAACTACCAAATGAACTAGAATTCATTCAAATTTCATTTGATTGCAACTTGCTATGGCCTAATCAAATTCAAACTTTCGCGGCAGGAAGAAAAGAAATTACCGACAAAATTTAAAGCAAATGCTACATATAAATTTAAAATAAAAAAAACCCACCATATCCCTTATTAAATCATCTGAAAAAAGCAGAAACAACTTGTGTCATTAAAATTTATTTTGAAAATATTTTACATTTTCATCTAGTCAACAAATTAGTGATACCGCCACCCATACGTAATGGCAAGTTCACATCTTCTCGCCTGTTATAATTTGACTATGCTGCTTTCTGCTCGCATCAATTTATTAAAAGAAAAGCAGAAACATAATACAAACATGAGAGTCAAAACCACTGATACAACACACGAGTCATCATCATTAAAAACCACACATCATGCTAGCAAACAAACAAACAGACATACATTTATATTTCATTTTCATGATATCTTAAATGGTGTGATGGAAAAAGAAAAGTCTTTCGTCTCGTGCCGGCTGTGGTAGTGATTGTTGTTGGAGGAATTCTGAAGAAAATCAAATTTGGAAAAATTAATTCTGCTGGGATTCGTACGAGATGATGCTTTCGAGAGCAAAAAGGTGAACTATTGGACACCCATAACCCATTATGTCGTTCCATTATAAATTTTAATATCATGTCAGAACTGTTGTGGTGTCTTCTGATGATATTTTTCGGGTCCGAGTTGTCGTGTCAAAACTTTTAGCTTGCGAATCAAAGGAGACTTGTAAATTGACTAAAGATGTCCTCCTGCAAACAAATGGACACAGTAAGAAAAGTGAAAACTAAAAAAAATAACGAAAACTACTATGGATGTGGTGTAATATGGAGTCTTATTTAAATTTACCTCTGAAATAAGGAGGAGGCATCTTCTTCGGCCGACGAAATTAAGAAAACTATGTAAAGTGATGATAACGTAATGCAAATAAACAGATTAAGACCTAACATAAAGCATAGGCTAACTACGTTAAGCAAACGAATTGTACATAAGAAAAAAGTAGAAATAAATGTAATATAATGTAATGAGTAAATTTGCATTCCATTCATATATCAATTCTTGAGAAAATTTCAGCCGCTGCTACCTAGGATTTTGTTATTCATCTAAAAAAATTAATGAGTTTCATCACAACATGATGTTAAGCTCCTGCTCATCATAGATTCATTCCCTAAAAAGTTCATTAAAAAATTGGTAAAATTTAATATTCGATATATTTGACAAAAGATGCATCTAAACTTAAACGGCTAAAAAAGTTAAAAGTTAAAATCAAATCAAGATTTTAAGTTGTGGTATAGGCTTTCCTCCTAGATTTTCTATCTTTTTAACTTTCTGTGACAACAGACCTGATTAAAATCCACAAACACACGGAATCAACTACATAATTAAATCGCATTTACGATGAATGCAATTCAGAGCATCGAGGAATTCGAATTCCATAAATTCTTTTAATTGCAGTCTATTTTCGAAATTATCAATTTAAAAACTGTTTGAATGCTAATAAGAAATTTAAATATTATCAATCATGAATGAAGCACATATTCTTTGAGACTATCCTGTCCTCAAACACAAAAAAATGTCAGGATGTCAATCAATGCAAATAAGTATTCACATCATAAAATGTGATCTGTATTGAAATCAAATAAAACAAACGCAGCAACTGTATATAGCTCACAAAAAAATTGTATTAAGGTATTGGAGAAAGGAAGAGATGTCCAAGGATGCTTAAAACTATCGAATTTTCAAAAATCAAAGTAAGATTTTCAATCCATGAAAGAAATCAAGCTGAATTGGCTTATGATATCCTTTGAAGCTTGCGAAATTTGAGATCGGAACTCCAATTCGACGGAACAAAAATGGAGCCCTGAGCTCGCGTCTAGAGTTTAGTCTTGTGTAATTGAAAGAAGTCTCGTTGGATAGCAGCCGTTGGACACCTTTGCAAGGGAGCGCCACCTCCTCAGGAAGATTTTGATACAATCAAATTAATCTATCAGGAACTGAGCCCTGAAGAATCACAAAGTCATTGCTAGGAGAGCTTTAATTATGACATATACTGCTGAGTTCTTTTTATTTTAAAAGATTGTGGTCTTACGCATAGTTTACAGCTCATGAAAGTTTTAGAGAAGGGTAAGGATATTCGATTATATAATATCGGTGAGGATGCTAACCGCATATAGTACAAAGCCGCAGAAAGCCGATGCAGATCGCATACAGTACACTTCGCTTTCCTAGCATAGTCTGTCCTAGACGTAAAATTTGACTAAGACAGGACAATTTGATAGTCCTGGGATAGAAGATGCATGAGGCGACATTTTTACAAATGTTTTTTTGTTTGATTATGTCTGTAGCACGAAGCAAAGATCCAACCCTATTTTTATTGAAACGTAGTTGTAAACAACACACACGCAGTTACGTACAGCGGACGTCTGAAATTTAAAAAATTATATATCAGATCATCAAAATCTAGATACATTGCAGTGTAGGTCACCTGGAGATTGAGCACTCGTGCACCATTCTTCTCCATTAGTGTCGAACACTTACCACCACCTTCAACAACACTCTAGCCTGTTCAGCCATTTAGTATTGATATGAAGATTGCATCTAGATTTCGATCCTCTTCATCAAGGACTTAAGGATTTTAAGGATTAAGTTCTTGGTTTTGAGGATTTAATTTGGTTCATGGTTCTGTTCGAAATCTCGAACTTTTTGTAAGCCTTCACTGTCTGACAGAAAGTGTTACTACCCTATAGTAGGGACGGTCTGATTTTCAGCTGTAGGTGAGAATCTTTTTTTTAGCCACCGAATATGGCGAGAGATTGTAGGGAGGAGAGTGTGCCTTAGCTGTGGGTTGTTTTCTTTTGTTGTGGACTTTCTAAATCATCCTGTGTATGAGTATGAGATCTAAGTACTTAACTGCTCTATTTCATGGTATTGTGTCTATGGAGTCTATGATTACAGCCGTTGATTTTTGTATTCTGTCGGGTAGGGAGGTTTTGCTCTACATTTTGTGGAAAAGGAATCATTTTTGATGAGCTATTTCCATGTGGCCAAACACTAATGTCAGAACTTTACTGTCTTCAACTAGACAGTTCGCAGCTAGTGAAGGACTAAGAAGGGCCAAAAGAATAGGTGCCGTGTTCCTTCAAAAAAAGTGATTGGAAAAAAAGTGATTCGGTGATTGTTTGACCCAAAACGGACGATCCGAAACATTTTAATTAAAGTGTTGAAGTTCACATAAAAATAGTTGGTTGTATACCTCATATAGGATACATTATATATGACCTTATATTGGGTTGACTCAAGTAATATTTAATAACCAACGGTCGTTCTCATTGAAGTGATTTTACCCTCACTCTCCCCTTTTCTTCATGGAAAAAAAAGTGAACGATCGTTTTCCTTTTTTCCATGATCGGATTTCAATTTACAACATCTTTTGGTAGAATGGCAGTATCGTAATTTAAGTGAAATTTAAACGCAAGATACTCAAATGTATGTTCAATAACTTTCCTAAGTACTAGTGATCAACTACCTTTTCAGCTAGAAACAAGAGGCTTTATTTTAGGACATTACAAGTCTTTAACGGGTATGTCTTTAACGGAATATGAAAATTCATATTCTCCACTATTCGGTATGAGGAATATGAATTTTCACTTACTGTGAGCATTTGTATCACGCACATACTTCAGAAAAAAGCTAATATGTGAAACGATAAACTGTATTCCATTCATATAAGTCTGATAATTATTTTTTACGTATTTTTACTTCCATACAGAACTATTACATTCGATTAATATCCTGCTTAACATTTGAACACTATGTGCCACAATACATAGTATTCTCTTACGTACAAGGTATCCTTAATATCCTTTATCAAAGCTCTGTTATATCTTTATGTTCGTGCCAAAGGCTTTTAATATTCTATTCTAGTTCCTTAAATCTCCAGTTCAGAAATTTAACTTTTTAACAAGAGCCGTGATGTTAACACTGTTTAGAGTCTTTCTGGCTATTAATTTTGAAACAATTTACGTACCTTCACCAAAAACCATATGTTGCAGATTTACACTCAGACAAAAGTAATATAGAAGATTTATTGGCCTTATTATTCCAGGGATCACTATTAAGACTCATTTATGCGATGATGCACCGTTGGCACATAGCAAAACCTCAGACTGCATGGAGCTGTTTCTCGTGTAAATTAAATTTAACATTTTTACTTATATGAATATTTCTAATTATAGCATGGTCATGCTCCATATTAGTTCATCACGACTTTATCAAAGACAAGCTGATGTAGATAATTCAGGGCAAATTGGTAGGAACTGATGTCGAACATTCAAGTCAAGGATGTCAACCCGCGTAGGTTATTAAAATAATATTTTACATGCTTAGATATGGACCAAGCTGGTGTTGATAATTGCTTGGTTTCAATCCCATCCTCCGTAAAGAAGGAAGCAAATTATATTAATCACCAGATAAACCTTATTACCATGCCTAATAATAACATTGAATTTACACATTGATATCTCCACAATCTTACGATCCCGACAGCATTCTTGAAGATACGACTATTTCCTTTTCAATTATCATTGACTACTTGGGGATAATAAACAAAGCGACACCAGATGAATTGGAAAAAGGAATTTTGACGTGGCCGTGTATACAGTATCGGTTCGGTTTGAGTTTATGCTTGTTACCTTCTGAATTTATTTCATTTCCAATTGAATGGTGGATATGTTGAAAAGGGGGTCTCTTTGAAAATATCAATATAGTAGTCGGTAGTCGAGCGACATTGGAAATCTGACTGGTCGGGAACATGCTTCTGCTGTAGCCAAAGTGCTAACTCACCTTTCGCAACAGTCAGCGCTTATGAATTGAAAAGTCCGTCTCATGTCAAACGTTTATCAACAGGGCATTCATAAAATATCTTGTACCTTCGCTTTTTTCGTCCATACACTTGAAAACGTTTCATACACAGATACTTGGAAATGTTTGCTCGCTGCCTTGCTCAAGTTGGCTTTTTCATTCATTTTTGTAAATTCATGATCCTGAAAAGTTGATTTTTGCATACTGGCCGCTATTGATGGAAGATTCACCACCATATCTATATAGTAGCGCATTGCCGCCACCGCTTCAATATGTACAACAGGTTAGATGAGGATTTGATAACATGTTTAGAGGTATCGGCACCTGAAGACTTCGATTTCGTCTGATTCCATTACTGGAATCTTTTGAAAGTCAGTGCAGCAGATCTCATCCTGATTTCTTACTTGCGCAATCCTTGCTCAGAGACTACTGTAAGTCGACCCGACTCTTTTCATTGAACGTCAATAGAGTATTGTCTGTACTATTTGCGACGCTTTGAATATGTCGTATGAAATATTGTATAAAATATGTACCCTCACATATTAACCAAAATGATAGACAGGATTAAGCCTAGTGAAGCCCGCTGTAATCGATATAAACCAGCAAGAGTTTGCTACCATAACCCTATCCCTCTGAAAGACTACTCATACAATTGAAGTATTTGATAGCGATTTGGTGTTGTTGTCGGTCCAATGTGGCTCAACGCTCGAACGATAAATCTGACGACAAGCAAGCACAGCCAACAAAGATAGATAGATAGATCCCCGCTACATGCTCTATGGATTATATTCCAGCGCTACCTATAACATTCGTGCCGAACACTGGCATTTGAATATTGAAGAGAAAGATGTACATATTTCTTTTCTTATTTATACATTTTTGCAGTATAAGGACTCGGTAAAAGTGCTAGCAAAAAAAAACATAGTTCCAACTTACTATGCATAGTTGAAAAGTTTCTGTTGCGATTCACAAAAAGTAATGCTGTCCATTTCTATGAATCTTTTAGATCCTTCTCGTCATTCTCTCTGAAGGCGTGCTTGATTTGTTGCGCTCTGGAATTGATAAATCTTGAGATATTTTTTGGAATAAACAGTCTTCATAACTGACTGTAATCCAAGGAATGAGTAGTTTAGGATTTGAAAATGTAGTTTGCTGCCTGCTTATGTGATAAGAGCGTAACCATAGTAAGCTCGTTGTTAAATGAGCAAAAAAATGTAAACCAAATCCTTAAATCCAACGTTGGAGGGTCTATGAATCCAATAAAATGTTCAACTAAGGGTGTCCAATTTGGGATCATCCAGACCCTGAAACATTGACGCTCTCATTGAGAATAGCCTTAAGAACAAAACAAAACAACAACTTTAACAAAACTTTAAACAAAACTTTAAACAACTTTAAACAAAAGTTCAGCAATGGATCAACTTAATTCCTGATTGAATACACGTGGTGTTCACATGTGAAAGTTAAGAAAGCTACGGATGTATTCGGTTATAGTTAGTTCGTCCTAGATGCGCCATGGCATCTTATTTTTAAGAACTCCTTAATATTGTTTAAATATTGAACCATGCCTAATCGAGTTTAATTGGTTAGAGGTGAGTACGTCAATCATTAACATTAACTATAAATTTTGTTTTGATATGCATTGATAAAAGCTAATAAGTGAAACAGTCTTATGAAAAAAATAAAACTAATTCCAATCATTTGGTAGTTTTCAACGATTTGCAGCAATTTTCCAATTTAGAATACATTTTACGAAGGGTCGTGGCCTTAACAAAAAAAATTTGAGTATGCAATAGAACGGCATAACATCGAACAAGCTTGTTATGGAACCAGGGAAACTGATTATGCTATGGACCTCTCAAATTACAGAATCGAAATAGGAAGATCGTCATTATTGTCAATATAAAGGCGAAAAATTCTACCTTTTATCCACAAACAGGATAAAACTGGTGCTTGCACTACGATCAGATTCCAAAAGATTCATCTGACCTCGAATTTCATCAAAAAAGAGGAGTAAGCAAATGTCAAGGATTACGGGATAAGGGATAGGGGTGATAAGGGAAGGAACATAAGAGAGTGAAGACAAAGTAAACATATGATCAACTAAATGACTATTAAGAAAGAAAATAAGAAAGATCATCAGGTTCAACGAAAAAAGCTTTGTCCTGTTGAAGAAACCGAGACTTTGTCTTGGAGGAAACCGAAAATGAGTTCGAATCCATTTTACCTACGAGTTTCCAATTGGGGTCTATCTAAAATCCAATCGGCAGGACATACATCCAACATCGATAGAGCCAGTGCAAGGACTTTAAGTTATGGTTAGCAAAGTTATAAATTTAATCACAGAATACGGGCTAGTTCTCAATAAGATGAGGGTGGGTATTATGGAGATCGAATTTTATCAATCTATGCTGAGCGTATGAGGTCTCATCAACAACATCCCAAAAGAATATTTTTGATATTTATTTAATGTGGACTTTGAGAACCAGCAGCAACAAAGCGAGACGGTACTTTCAGGCGGTTTGCACAGATTGGTCTTGTGCTTCCTTCAATGTCAATCCTATCGAAAAAGTGTTAAGAAACACGTTTTAAAGGATCAATTAAATATATTATAACAAACCAAATCGTTAATCTTTAATTAAATGAGTACGAGACAAGTGGAATCGTATCAGTATGGACGACATTTTCAAGCTGTGTGATAGTTTTAGCGAAAGAATAGTTTAATAATATAAATGAAAGAATTGCACGCACAGTAGGTATTAAAAAAGTTAACTTTTTCTTATACCATCTAGCATTAACGCAGTAAGGTACGCTCTAATCAGAAAATTCGGCCAGAAAACTGTATTTCAACGGCAAAATAATTTTGAATATGTTAAAAAATTTTCTCGAATTTTACACTCTATGAGGACGTGTCGGAGATGGAAAATGATATACGGTTATTTGGCAACTGAGTATCAGTTGTGTAGCTGGGCTGTCTTTGGAAATGTGCCGTGTTCTGAGTGGAAAACCAGCTAGGAAAGAAATTGTGGAGGATAATTTGCATGAAAGAGGACGATTTAATATTCCTAGGATAGTAGATTCTGGAATTAATTTACGTAACTTACGATACAGGCAATCAAAACACTAAACGTAAGATTTTTTCCTAAGATGCAGCTTCAATGAATGAAATAGTAACCAAAATTTTTGCAGGTGAAAAACATCGCATTGGGTTTTCACTGGTATTCCTCGTTAAGCATAATTAAAAAAAAAAACAGGGATAATCCTGCGTTGGCCCTCGAAGCGTGACAATTATGTCATAAGGGTACTCTACATTAGCATTTGTTGCATTCTTTTCAATGAGCTGCGTATCAAAAGGTCTCCGAGAATACTTACTGAGAATCAGAAAAAGGGACGAGTGGACATTTAAAGCTGCTTTTTGGAGCTTTTTGCATTTTTATCTTGAAACTTAGGTTAATCTTGATTTTATCTTGAAACTCCTGTTTCCAGAGTTCAAACAAACGATCGCTTCGAAAAATACTTTCTTGACTTCAAACTTCAAAACTCAAATTTTCAAGTTCTGAGGGAAGATTTTTGCTTCGGGATAAAAAGGGATTTATTGAGCGGGAATATTTGGAAAAGTATTCAAATAATATGGGCTATTCTAACGTACACCAAAGTCGAAGTAAGCTTTGAATAAAGGTCTTGTTTCCTAAAGGCAATGTGACTGGACACAAAGCAAAATGCGCTGTCGCTAGCACCTTAGAAGCTGGCTTGAAATTCAGGAACGTTTGCTGCATTATCGAAGTCTAGCACGAGTGTGCTCAAGGATAAACTGTGTGTTAAGAAATTCGGAGGCGATAGTAAGATGCTTAGAATATGTTGTACAATAATTACATTTTTTTTGGCTAATTATAATCATTTTTTTTTGATAGGTCAATTTTAAACTCTTATGGAACAAATTTAACAATATTAAGATTGAAAATACATACTTTGCAACGATGAGTTTTTTTAGATTCATTTATAAAGATAAAAAAAAGGCATGGAACCTTCCAAAGATCGAAATGTTAGCTCAAAGTCAACCTTCCGAAATTCGAAATGTTAGCTCAAAGTCATTATGATGTATCAGATGTTTTCGTATGGATTTATATTCGAAGGAGGAAAACATACAGAAAGTTAAGATTCTGCATACTTTTCTTCGCCGGAACTTTTATTTATTTTAACAGTTAAAGCAAGTACATTAAGGCTTTAGGGCCGAGTGAAAAAAGCAAAACGCTGCTTAACGTCTAATACTAATCATGAATTATTCTCCAACGATACTTAACGTTTTTTACAAAATACATTTCATAAAAATGAAGTCCCAATTAGATATATCTTAGCCCTTCAAGTTTGTACGATACTTTGGCATCTAGTATACAAAAGAAAAGTTACAAGTCTGGAGCTTAAGCCAGAGTTAGCCGCTTTTGATTTGAATATGTTGAGTTGCTTGTTATGAAGAGAATGAGTTTTCGTCACCAACTAAATAATTAAATAATAATATAAATTTCAAACTCAAAACCAGCTCGACACATGCGAAATCCTATTTTGCAAAAACACACCCACTAACGAGGATTCTTTTTATCTGCGAAGCTCCAAACAAATAAAGCAATTATGTGTGGCACAATTATTTTGAACATTTTATTTATCAAAATTTTCCATTCACTTTGCATTAAAAACAAGTCAATTCGTTTGTTCTGCATTCAACATATCAAAGTATAAAAAAAAAACAAACAAATGAATTCGTATGTAGAAATCTTATATATTCCTCACACAAATTGAGTATCTTTGGCTATACACGGATATCTGCTCTCGTTTTTGTTTCTTTTCGTCTTCATTTTATTTAAACAACAATCAATGGATTAACTAAAGCCAATGCAAAGTGGACTTGGACATGTATAGCAAAACTGACTTTTTACTCTATGCCGATGGAGCGCTAAGGGAGATATGTGGCGAAGAGGTGGAGCTGTTGAGTATCTTTAAGATGTTGTTTGGTTGGTTCGCATTTGAATGGATTTCATAAATTTTCATAATTTTTTGCAGGTACAAATAGACTGACGGGAAATAAGGCGGTGCTCAGTGCTGAACGTGGTCATTGGGAGCACCAGAATGAATGGAGCATGGCGTTGTATTCAGTCAAGGAATATTTAAATAATTTAAAAGTGAACGTTGTGCTGTTGTTTCGGCCAGAAAAACTATAACAGTTGGAATGGAAAACTTACGTTCAGTTGCTGTGCGATACAAGAGCACTTCTTTTATTCGTACGTCATGGAAGGCGTAAATAAATGTCTAAAATTGAATACTGGAGCAATTCCTTTTTCCCATTAAATTTCAATATTTTTGTAACTGAGCAACTGACTATAGACTAAGCACCATGACCAACTTTCCAGAAAATTAACCTTTGCATCTTCCATATGGGTATCCCATTTATTTATATATTTCTTACCTAAACATTTTAAAATTAATTTAGCCTCAAGTTTTTCGCGATTTATTCATTGCAGGATTGCATAATTTCTGACTGGATCGTCAAAATTCAATTATGTTAACCGCATTCATTACCTCCTGAATGGATTTTTTGCCGGAATCGCACAACATTAGTTTGACTTGTTACTAGATAAATTTTTAATGGAATATTGTTTGAGCGGAGTACAACGATAAATAATTTGATTTTATAGGATTTCACAGTATTCATGAAATTAAGTTGTTCACAATACTTGCCGAAGCACGCAAGTACGCATTAGGTATGTTCATTTCTAGATTCAATTGTTGCAACGTCTGTATATTACTTCAGGATCATCGCTACAGATGAAATTTTATGTTTTTTGTGGATAATTGCATACACATAGACTTTAAAGTGCCTAATCGAGCAGAAGCCAATCATCGTTTGTCTAACATATCATGTCTGAAATGGATTGAAATGGATGCCTTTTATTGAACTTTGAATAAGGACTAATTTACGAAATTATTTTATTATTCCTGTGTACATCCGATAGATTTGAGCATTCATTCTGCAGACTCTTCATTCTGGTTCAATTGTTGAGCTTTTTGGTTGGCATGCCAAAGCTATGAGCTATTCAGTATTTAAGTACACATGGAATAAACATTAACAATATTCAGATCTAAACAGCGCAAATCTCATGCATTATATTTGAGACTCCTTTTTATCTTTGGCATTTTTTACTTTACAAGCAGATTTCTTATGAATGCTGATACAAATATTTTTAAAAAATAAAAGAAAACCTTCTGTGTCCTTCGATCCTATATTTGGCAAAAAAAAAAAAATTGTTTCACGCGAATCAACTCTAAATTCAATTCTGATATCATTGTCTCAGAATCTCATTATTTATTATTCTTTCGTTATGAGTCAGTTTCGGGGTGGAATATTTAATATTTATTCTCGCCACATCCCATGCGGAACCACCTTGGATTTCGGATCTAACATCAACAATAAATCAAACAATACTATTTGTTCACTCAAATTCACGTCAAATTTTATTACATGTCCTATTAATTTATGAATATTTCTATTTTCGTTAGCATATGTGGCTGCAAACCGTTCGCCACATAACATACGGGTCGAATTAAACAATACCAAGAAAAACATCATATTAAACCTATTAATAACGAAAATTTATTCTGACATGAAACAATTTAAAGCGAATTAACTGAAATAACATAAATTTTTCGAGTAGTCCACACATCACATCTTGCAATATGTTTTCGCTTTCGCTAGTCCGTCGCATAAACAAATATAAGTATGAAGAGAAAATTAAAAGGACCAAAACTGAACCCTGCGAATCGTGAAGAAACATTTTTTCCTATGCAAAAAACAATGAAAAGGAAATGTATAAATTGTTCGATGTCCATATCTATATTTATTTCAGCTAAGCCTAAGGAAAATTCGCAGGAGAAATATGAACACGCATTTTGATTTCTGAAATTCAAGTGGCAGATTTTTGATGCGTTACTGTTTGAATGTGAGAATAATGTGGATATTAAAATTACTGTGAATGTGTGGCAGACAAT
Source organism: Stratiomys singularior (assembly GCA_954870665.1). NCBI lineage: Eukaryota > Metazoa > Arthropoda > Insecta > Diptera > Stratiomyidae > Stratiomys > Stratiomys singularior. The sequence goes on along the minus strand of OX940879.1, from coordinate 9,167,183 downwards.
AACTTACTCTGCGCTATTCTGGCATCTGCGCTGGATTGTAGCCAAATATGTTCACGCTACATATCGTCCTTTGTAGACAAGCAAAGGGACCAATTTGATTAGTCACCGACAGATATTTAAATTATTAGCGTGTGACTTCTTAAATGAGTTTATCAGGTCTGTCGCGTGACTAGGACTTAATTAATTTAATAGATTATTTAATTATAGATAATTAATTATAGATTTAGTTATAAGCCAATATTAGCTTAAATTTTTTTGACTATGACGAGTAATAATTTTCAACTAAATGTTGGGGGACTGGGAGGACAAAGGTTCATATAAATGTGTTGTCCACAGCTCGTATAAGGTTTGGATATATAAATAAATTTAAAAAAAAAATTACTTTAAAGAAGTTTAAACATCTTGGAAAGTGTAAGGCCCCGATTGAAATTAAAAATTTCAATTATGATTTAAATTTCATTGAAATTAAAAATTTGAATTTTTTCGAAAAAATTTCTTCAAACATCAAAAAAATTAAAAATTTCTGTTGACGATGTTCTGATTCGTGATTATTTTAAATTCGTGTTGAATTTGTATTTGATTCTAAGCCTTGCCTTGAATAGAGCCTTACCACAGAATAATTTAATCGTATTATCCTTGTAGAACCTACTTCTGGTATGAAAACAAAATGAGAGAATTATTTTTATTTGGCGCGAAATATTTTTAGGCTAAAAATACGCGGCGTCAGAACTTTAAATTCACACAAAATCACATACACCAGTTGTTATCTGGGGTCTCTCTTTTATTATTTCGAAGAAAAATCGATAACATTAAGTACTTATATTAACTTTGCTCAAAGAAATTCCTTGTATCCTGATGGAATGTAATCTTGATTCGTAACATTTCACTAGTTTTTCGTTTTAATTGTGTCTTAAATTTTTAATGGTGTTCTTGTTGTTTCATGTAAGATGGCGAATTGTTCTTGGCTTGTTCTCGTAGGTCGAAAAGATCAATAGCTCATGAAAAATATTTTAACAATGTTTTAATTTCTAAAAAGTGTCTTTGTGTTGTTGAATTGTCAAATTCAAATTGCATTAAAAACAGCCGTTAAGGTTTGGGTTTGAATTTTTGATCAGTGTTTTCATTGCTGCAGTTGAAAGTTCTACGTTGATTCCGGCCCACGCTACATTTGTTTGACATGTATAAATTGTTTCATTCCATAGTTTGATTCCTTTGCGATTAATAAAGAATATTTATGAAATCAGGTGAACATAACAGAGCGTAACGAGGGCTGAATATAAAATACCCACAACTCGAATGAAAAATGCCCGAAAAACATCAAAAGCAACGTTTTCTGCCAGGACCTCGCTCTCATCTAATATTCAGATTGTATTTTATAAAATAGTGCAATATATTATCCAATACAATGCGTAAGATTCACTTCCAGATTGAAGGAAAGCGACGTTCTGCATTCAAGGCTTCCTTTAAAGGAAACCTTGATTGCTTTTCCTCCTTCCTTTCTTTTGAGTGCATCCTTTTCCTCCTGCCTTCCTTTAAACATCAAACAAGAGAACACGCTCGCATTGGTATTTCGACGTCCTGAAGCTTTCGAAACGAAAGCATCTTACTACGAGGGTGGATCAATAAGTCCTTAGAAAAAAGCGGTAAAACAATTTTTTTAAGTAATTTTTTTTTTATTTTATAACATAATCTCCTTGGAGCTCAATACACTTGGTTAGACGTTTCGTTAATTTTTTTAACCCGTCAGAAAAAAAAAGATTTTGGAATTTCTTTAAAGTAAGCATTTGTTTGATCGATGACTTGAAAGGTTGTCCAGCGAGCCATTTTTTCAGGTTTGGAAATAGGAAAAAGTCACTGGGGGCTAAATCTGGCGAATACGGTGAGTGGTCGACCAATTCGAACTATAATTCTTCAACTTTAGAGGCAACCAACTTATTACGTTTATTGTCGACTGTGTGCAAACGCGGCACCAATCTTGCCGAAATATTTTTCATACCCAATGTGTCAAATGAAATGACGCTACCCTTTGAAATGTCTGTAACCGCAACTATCTCACTCAACTTTAATTTTCAACCACTTAACACCATATCGTCGATATTATTGATCATTTCTGGCGTGCGTAGTCACCTCTACAGGTCGTTCTGAGCGTGATTCATCGTTTGTTGATATACGACCACGTTTAAATTCATTTGACCAGATCTAAATAGTTGCAAGTGAAGGAGCAGATGTGCCGTGAACTAAATCCAATTCATTTTTTATTTCTTTTGCTGTTAAGCCTTTTATATGATAATGTTTAATAACAGATCTAAACTCAACTTTTTCCATTTTTGTAATCAAACAATTTTTTTTTCAATACACGAGAAACACACAACAACTCAACCAATCCGGCTGAAACTTCACAGCATACCTAGTCGCTAGTACCGCTGCATAAAAACGAACCGCTCATAGTGCTAGTCAAGCCATCTGTTGAATTTTCTAAGGACTTATTGACCTACCCTCGTAAGTACATTTCTGTGCAGTAAATGTCGCATTTTTTTGATTTCTTGGTGCCTTCCGGAATCTATTTCATTTGAACGGAAGAGTCCACAATCTAAGAAGCTTGCTTGGTTTTTGCCAAAATTTTCTGCAGGGATTGATACACGGTTGTTATATCAAAAGAATGACTTGGTCACCCCATAATCCGTTGGACTTATAAATAGAAACACTTACGATAGAACACAATATAAAACGACCGTACGATAAATAGAAACACGCTGCGTAAAAGATTCTACGTATCTTGAGTAACTACTGGAGCTACCGATCTTGGCTGATCGACAAATCAACTCAATGACAAAAATAGAACCAATTCTAGATATATTGGAAACAAAACATGATCCTGGGCTAGGCTAAATTGAAAAGACTTCAGTGCAGGACAATGTCAGCAAAAAACATCGAAATTTACAGTGAGATGAAATTACAGTGCAAGAAACCAAAATTAAGAATGACTATGAAGGTATCGTTAAGGACGAAGCAAATATTCCTGTTGCGATTCAGCATATATGGTAAGCATTTCATGGTAAGCCGCGGTTTTGTTCTCACCGTCTTCAGTGAGTCAACAGTCCGTCAGCAGATTTTTAGAACGATTTCTAGACACTGTAGCCCACACTCAGTATCCTTAAAAGGATTGATAATTTAATTTGCAATTATAATTGGGTCCTTTCATTATCATAATGGCATGCATTTCCCCGCCTTCAAAGCCCAAGTTCTATAGAGACAAAACGAATTATCTTGTTTTATTTCCTCTATTTCCTTTTTTTTATTATTATGTTTTATTTATCCAGAGAACTTATTTCATCCAGGCTTGTGATGTCTTAGAAGAAACAAAAAACATTCTCTAACATACTCGGACAGTAAGAGTTGCCACTTATTATTAGTTGGACGATAAATAATGGTAAATTTTCGGTTTTACAATGTTTTATGATCGGAAAATGTGGAAAACTTCACCTGCAAGCGGCTCAAGCATGTAATCTGGTAGTGAGCATTTACTAATGCACTTATACTACACTGATAACTTATAATAATACGGCCAAGTGCTCATAAGCATAAAAACGACTTAGGTTAGGTATTTAGTAGCCTGTCGTAACTTTATTCAATCGTGTCGCATAAGCATATTAGTTTCAGCTGTTTTCAAGTTTGATGTCACACTTCAAGCCGTTGTTTTCAGCTCTGAAGACAATTGATGTCTTTGTTGGATATTATGAAATTTTATTATCGTGCTGCCATTGTATGGGATTCTATCAACTTAGATATTATCATAATCTGTGGCATATACTTTGCACGTTGTTCTATTGAAGTTTTTCCATTACAGTCACCATTGAACATCTGTTTTCTAGCAATAACAAATGGTTATTGTTACAAGCTAAATTTTTCACACTACAACAAATTAATTATTTTTGGGATTATATTATACATCGGGATAAATTATTCAAATGCAATCATAACCCGTCCTTTATTATATTGGCATAAAAATGATGCTGCATTTTGATTTTATTTCAAGTAAGAATGAAACGTATCAAAAGTCCCAAGCTGATTCATCCTTAATTATTCGTTGAAATCTATTTCGGTTTAATTATTTAAATCGCGATGCAGACTTCCTCCCCTACGATGTCGACAATAATTTCTGCGAATTCTCCAAATAATTACGCAATGTAACGCAAAGAGGCGGAAAACAGAATTTCAATTTAAACAGAATTTCATGCGTTGGAAGTCCTACGGATAGAAGTCATAAAAATATTAAATAAATGCATAAACACAAACAAATTGATCTTTCAAGATTGCGCACATGGCGCCGTTACTGTTCACATTTTGCAAAATAAGACTTAAAATTCGAATATTTTCTTAATGGAGAGAGGAACAGAGTGGGGCAGATTCAAATAATTGTTACAATTTCGGGAAAGCATTGAAAGTGTTAAGGTTTGGTTAAGACGATTTCGATATTTTTTATCTTTGGCTTTGAGGTGTCCTTTTTAATGGGGAGATTTATTCCTTTAATTAAATTTATTGATCCCCTAGATTCCTTTGGCAGACCTGACAATAATACCCTATACGGTAGGTAAGGGCTGATACTGACCTATGCTTTATCCAGGAGACTTTGGTGGGACTTAACAATTTATGGAACACAATTTTTGGTTGCATAGCACCAGCACAATAGCAGCATACAAACATTTTAAAATTAATTTGTTTTGTACTTCCAAAGTATTTCATGATATTAAAAGGTTGCAGACCTGTGGAAGGTTCTTTGAAGATTGTTATCATTAGGATCATTGGGACTAAGGGAGGACGTAATACTAGAGGTGGCGCAAAGTTATATTTCCGAATCGAACCTAAGGTATGTTTCGGTTGATCAATTTTTTGAAACTGTACTGGTTGCACCATCGAGCAAGTTCAACTCAAACTATTATAATATTGAGTCTGATAAGTGGATGAATGACAAACTACGGGCTTAGCTCTGCGCATCAGAAAACTTTCTTCATACTGATCATAAGACAATCGATGGTAGAACCTGCAATGCCGAGATTTACTTGAATTCGAATTGCAGGTTTGACCACCTAGTTCAAAAAGATTCTATACATGAAAGCATGATTTGATCATTTATTTGAAGATGAGCTTCTTAGTGCAAATAAAAGCGTTAGCATATGTATCCACTTCTGGTATCCTCTTTCCGCCTATCTCATGAACGAAATAGATTTAGTGCTGCTGTATGAGTTCCGAGCATTAAGCTAGAGTTCTTTGTAGATAATCTTCCTGCATCGTCCGCGTACCACAATATCTCTTAATCAACAGCTCAGATTTTCACCGTTACAGAGCCTATTAAGCTCCTATCTCATGCATGAAGAAGAATCTATCAGCTTAGTGGGAAGACTTTAGAGAAGCCGCTTCACTATAGAAGAATTATATGACCTTAGGTTTGTGACAGGCAGGATGGGGAAAGAGGGACACGGTGAATCAAGGACATGGACCCGTGGCTCAATTGAAAGCACGCCGAAACCGATTACTGACTGAATACCCGACTCAGCTGTAATGCAGAGGAAAAATTACAGTCTCTTGAACGACTGTTTTGCCTGGAGACCGCGGACAATATCCATCACATTTTCATAATATGCAAAAGATGGGTAAGATGTCGTTTACATTGAGAGAATCTCTATATAGTTTGGAATAAAAGATTGGTCTTATTCAAGGACAAATAGTAGTGTGTAACGCATGTTTCATCGCTTTCCGGTGCAGAATAAATGCCACATATTCACTCCGTAATCCTTTTCCCTTCCTCTCGTCGCTGCTGTAAAAGAGATATTTCGAAGCCGTGAGCGTCACAGGACGAAACTAAAGAGAACTAGTCCGCAATAATATGAAAATTATCATGCATGCTTGCTGGAGGGCGCGTTACCCAAACGCTGAAATGAAGCGATATAAATGCTTATCTGCAAGGCAACAAAGAGGGACTCGACGAGGACATCTGAGGTGCTGGTGGTTTATTTCATCACCTCCTCACCTGGGCGTCTCCATTCGATCGATGTGCTATGAACGATTCACCACAGAAGTGGTGAACGTGATCCACCGGTTGGATGGCCACAATTAGAACTCGCGGCGTCTGTTTATAACACTCGATGTGAAGTATTCTTGAACTAAGTGGATGGATTTTCTCATTACTCCTATCTCTGAGCTGGCGGTGCTGGTTATCGTGGGTATGGTCCCTATAGCATCAGTTGCTGAAGTGGAGTCTTCTAACCTAGATGGCAGTTGGAAATAGAAATTTTTAGCGGAGAAGAGAGAAAATGGACCCTAGCTTTGGGGTATACAAAGCGCAAGGCAGGTGACCCCTACATCTCCTGGATCTACATCTGACCTGGAGCCGTGATTCTGCAGGAAGAATGGTGAGACTGATTATCACCTGATGCCAGTACTCAGTGAGCACGGGCATTTTCAGTTCCACCTGCGTAACTAGGTAAAGTCACGATTCCCTGTTTGCTTATTTTACCCGGAGACTATATATAATGCCTGCAACACCTTTTTTGCATGCGAAAGATGATACAAGCTATGTTTGCGTCTATCCGACAAAATAGGCCTACTCTCTCCAGAAAATTTAACGGGAAATATGTTGACATAAAAGGCGAATTGGAACTGCATGTCACATTTCCTGAAGCGATTCTTCTTATCAAAAAGGACCATCTAGCTTTTCTTTGATGCAAACTCAAACAGTCTTTTTTGAATATTTTTCCTTGCCTTGTCAAACTTTTTGGCATAACTAGTTTCGGTTTGACATGAGGATCAATCCAACGATTTTTTTCCGAGCAACCCATATTTCCTCAATTTAAAGCAATACCACCGCTACTGAGTTAAGGTAAACCTAGTAGTCAATGTAAAAGGGCTTGAGGACAACTAATTCCTTGCAAGACTTTGGAAAATATTAGCAGAAATTACTGCATCTGCACTATCTGAGAAATATGAAATCAATTCCTGCAGGGATAAATAGCGGAAAGTTATCTCTTTAACGGCGAAAAGAGTCAAGGATGAAAACAATAACGACCGGTGGACGTTGGAGGCCTAAAAATCGTTCTTGCTTTTTGGTGAACAGCGTCTATTTAATAAACAGTTTCTCTGATCTGTAGAATGGAATTAGGATGGCATTTGTACTAGTATCGTCACTGTAACCTGAACCTGAACTCAATAACGTAATCCAGTATTTTGGCAGGACTTCATCCAGTAGATAGGAGAATACCATGCAAAAGTTAGAAGATAAAGAATGAATTTTGGAATGACACTGTTTTTTAAGCTTTGGAAGGAGTTTGAGGAAGAAAATTGTCCTTTCGCTACGAAGACCCAGCGAGAAATTCAGTATGAAGTTAACAATGTAATCTACAGCTCAGACATGGCCTCCAATCCAAAATCCAAAAAAAAACTCAAGCCAAGATCTTAAGAAATGAAGATGGAATGCCTAGGGGTAAGTCAATGAAGCGGATAATTGAAGGCTTGCTATTTGTTATGCAGTTTACAGGACCTTTTCGAAATTTGTCGAAAAAATATTTAAAAAGATGCAAGAGGGGTGGGTTGCAAAGTTATAGAATTTTACCTTCTAGATTTTTAAGCTTTATTAGCATTACAGTTGAATTTTTACATTTTTTTAACATGTAATCAGAACAAGTAGTGAAAAACAGGATTTGCGCTTCAATTCTCCGTTTGACAAGTTGAGAATAATTTTTTCCACAGAGTCATCACCGCGTTTTGTAATTTTCCATTTGCTATTGGAAGGCATATGATTATAAGTTAATAAAAGTAAAAAAATTTGACGATGAGACTAGGGCTAAGACAAAAGAGATTACAAAAGCGAGTTGAATCATACTCAAGACGTCACTTGCGTTGATAGGAATTAAACTATGCATATAGCAGAATCGGCCGTGTTGAAGAAATGGTAGATAATCCAAATTAAGTGAGTAGACTTTAAAAATTCCACCCAGTAGAGAAATGGCAAAAGCGATGAAGAGACAGAGTAGATGCTATCGGTGACGCTTACAATCCGTTGTAACCAAGACAGTAAGCTTGCTTAATGGATATGATAGGATCTCGACTTCCTTTGGTGATCAATCCCAGACCTTTGGATATCCTTGCTAGATCTTTGGAGATCAAGGGTATTATGTGTTTGGTTGTTCTGGAGGAATAGTATACAATTCCGGAAATAAGCATTTTGCTTACAACGAAACTTTTCCAAAATCCAGCGAACTCTAGGAAAGCTATTCGACTGGAAAAAAATATAGTATAAATACAATGAACTTAATCCAGTTTTGTAAGTTATTTACATGAAATTGCTTTTCGCGCCAACGTGATTTCACCCTTGAAATCGCCATATCCACTTGATGTATTATCTTCCGTATCAATCATAATTTTAATCCTTAGCAATCAATAAATATTGGAGAAATAAAAGTTTTGAAAAATGTATGTAATGTTATTTCTTCATGCGCCGTTCTAAGATGCATGCTTAACCACATACTTGCACCGTACATGCGAATATGTGAATTTATTCGTCTATGCCTTGGATTACGGTTGAGTGAGGAAGAAAACGCGATCGACGCGAGGATCGTATAAAAGTATTTAGACGGCAATTACCAATGATTAGAATAATCTTAATCGCATGAGTTTGCACATCTTTCGGATATATATCCTGAAAGATTGGAGCAAATTCATAACATACTGACACTGATACGCACTGAAGTATGTTCGTTTGTATGAATTATTCTATGTGAGAATCGTACAGAATATGAAACAGAAAAATCTTTTGACTTTTATAAGTTCAAATGATGCGCAAGGAATGTTTTGAAATATTAATTACAGCTTGTTAATGCAGAATTGATTAAGTGGAATGGCAGCCTATTAAGTCAAGTAAATTACGGATAATGAACATTTTGTAAATAACGAACTTGAAGATCATTCCTGTTTGATAGAGTGCGTTAAGTATTAATTCTTAGGACTTGTTGGGTTGGTGAGGGTTATAAAATTTTAATTTTGAATATTATGAGTTTTTCAGGGAAATTTTCGAGTGTTTTCATGATAAATATTCATCTTAAGCACGATTCAGCTTAAGGAGGTGGAAATGAAGTCGTCTTTCTGCCTAATTTGTACAAAAAACAACCGATAAAATGCATATTAATACGACAAGAAATTTAATAATGATCGTCACGAATGATTTTCCCTCATTTTATTAATCGAAAGGTTTTGTCGTAAAATATTACTCGCACTATCTTATTCGTTTATTGTGTGAAGAGATAAATGCGCAATAAAATTTCATACTTTAACTCCCAAGCATGGCGCAGGGTAGCGATTTGCAAGTCACATATACTTTGTATGTGTGTATAAGTACGTATGCATGTTGAACATCATCAAATTATATAGGATGGCAGCATAATACAGAAAATGGAAATTCTAGCCAATAAAATTGAAGAAGTTATTTCGTCCATTAATCAACAACGCCATTATTACAGCTCATACCCTGCGTGCCTTTTATATAGGCTTTCATATAAATGGATACATACGCGTCTATATGCAGGAGTATGAGCATTTGCTTGCGATGTTCTAAACCTCAGTTAGATATGAAAGTATGGAAGCACCATATTATGCTGGAACGCAAAGGCATGCCGTACAGATTTGTCCCTTTCCTTATCCATCGTGCTGAGCAGATTTCAGACGCTCTATATGCATCGCTTGCCAAGATAAAGGTAGAACAATAACCAATATAACTTGATTACGTATTCATTTATTCTATAAAAGACCAAGACGAACAAGAAAACTCTTCAATAAAAGACTCCCATGTATGTATGTCGGAGGTTTGGTTACAAAAACCAAACAAGCTTCATTTTTAAGATATGGGTGAAAACGTAGAAAATTATCGTCGTCGGCCAAGGGGAAAATATTAAACGGAGCAAAACTTTCGAGTCTTTGCCGTTGAGATCCTCCATTAGCGACAAAATATATATGCAACATCAGCGAGCAAAACATCAGTGACAACAAAAGTGACCCAAGTCTGCGAATTCAGCCAAGGCAAACGGGGAGTAGATGCTTATATGCAAGTTACAGGACGCAGCACAACCGTACAACAGTGTAACGCAAACACACACATAATATCCATAAATCTTGTTAATAACCAATCCCATGTTGAAAATGCAAATTGCTCATGTCATATGCCTTCTTATAAAATATATGGCTGGAGTTTGAACACGAACAGGATGAAATCCAAACGTTTGCAGAGCGATGAGCAGAGCAATAATCTTGGCGGTTATAACAGCCAAAGAAGGGATGAGTTGAGGGTAGTAAGAAATATTAACACAAAATATAAAATTGAAAGTCAAGTCATTTTTGTTAATTGATAGAATGGATCGATTACAAAGATTTCAGATCAGATTGAAAAGGGTTCCATTATTTTCAGCCTATCGTAATAGGCTGCAAACAAAATATCATCATAAATATTATTTGACCTCGTCTGAGTTGAATACCGATTGAATTGGACCAATAGCCGTCTTCAGATTACCCAATGAATATTGAGGATATCATATGGTGTTTGACTTCTGCGAAACTGCACCAAGGACTCATACCATTTCATTATGCATGGATATGTAAGACCGGAGCATTAAATGACAAGTGGATGACATTAAATGACAAGCTAGAAAACTGTGTTTAGCACGAATAACACTGGTTTCTTTAATGCGAAACCGAAATTGACTGAAAATAGGAGCACTTTGTTTCGTTATGAAGTCCTTGAAGGCAAGTAAACAGAAGTTACAGATCGTCTTAATGAGCCGAAAACACATTTTATGGACTAAGGTAAGACATTAAACAGTGAAAAACAGTGAAAAAATTTTAAACTAATTTTTGAAGTGAGAAGTTGCGCAAGGAGACAAAGTTTGGATCTGACTATGATGAATTCTCTGCAGCTGGCCTGATTTTACATGTACATTACCATCACGCCTAACTGTGATGCCTTGCCTTAAGGTGAGAACCAAATTCTAGTCATCATCTAAGACGAACTCAGTCAGGAAATTCCGAAAAGTGACCCAATATATGTCCAGCTGCGGAAAGACAAGTAAGGAATTTTTAATATAACGATAAAGGCGTATTTCCTAAAAACTTCTCCTGTTCAGGATTCCCATGCTCAAAGCAACAGAGCAAAACCTACAAGAAACCCAGTTGGGGTGTGGAGAGCGGAATTGTCAACCTGAAGCGAAGTCTCCAGGGACTGTTGAGAGTCACATACCGGAAATTCCTTAGAGTAGAAACATGATGCTGATAATGTTCAGCAGCTAGAAAACACTTTATTTGTCAGCGGACCAAAATTAACAACTAAGGACGGGCTGGACGTGAAGATAGCCAGCGATGATTTGCCAATGAGGCCATTGGCAAATGGAACGGCAAAATGGAAGACCTTGTTAGCAGGATTCATCGCCATCGAAGCAGATGGCTTCTGGCGGAGAATGAGCTGGAAGAGCTCAACGAAATCACTTAAAATATTACTCCCTATACTGGAAATATCACTTCCTGCGTGAATGGCAAAAGCTTTGCATACGGCCTGCCAAAGCCGAATCGCAGGAAAAGAGTAAAGTGGCCTGAGCCAACGGCCCAATAAAGAAGAAGGGATTGACACTGACTTTCAACTGGAATGCTCTAGCGTGCAACCGAAGGCAGCGAAGAAGCTACAGCGTGCGAGGGCGAAAAAATGATCGAACCCACGCCTGAATAGGACGAATGTGCAAAACTTAGCGCGATGCTCTACTGATGGAACTGATAAACGGGACGACCTACGACGGTGTCCTAAAACAAGGGAAATATGTGGAGCCCAAAAAAATAACATAGTCTGCATATTGACGAAACGAGGGTCCTAAACAGGTGCAGGGACCTCCACGTGGGCCTGGGTTAGAGACTGCATCTCTCTTAGCTGTAAACATTTAAGCATAGCCGTATAGGTCCCATCACTTTCTCTTCTTTGGCTTATTGTAATAGATTTCTGTTTGATCGTTTATAACCGCACGGTGAAACAAATGCTTGATCACATCTGGTGATCAGATTAAAAAATATTTAAAATATTCGTCCGGATATCCTCGGCTTCAGTTCAATGGCTTGACAGACAATGGCTTATGGAGTTTCAGTTAAAGTTCTTCTTATAGTTGCGGCAAATTTTCCTTCTCTAAACTTCGGTATGAAACGTGGGGTCATTTTAATCCCAAGACTTTTAAAATGCGTCAAATTTGATGTGAACCACAACCAAACGTATTGAATTTGACATTAGCTGGAGGTTCTGTGCATGTATTCTATTCACAGAACAGAAACAATATTTTATGGGGTAAATTTAACCCCACGTTGTATGGGTGAGGAGTTTTTTCACACATTGTATGCCGAAGGTTAATGGTTGCAGATCGACATGTTCATAGAATTTCGATTTTGTGTTCTGTTCTTCTTGGTTGGGGACCTTGAATCTTTGGAAAAGTGGAGTTTTTGGAAGTTTCGGCTCAAACAGGCTATTCTCGGCTCAAGCAGGCGGCTCAAAAACTCTTATCTGACTCTGAAGTTGTTTGTCAACGCGCTGTCATCTTAAGATTACATTGTTGAAAAGTGATGGCCCCTTGCCCGTTTTCATTGGCCATGAATCCTCCTGCAATATGAAAGTTGGGATGTGAAAATCGTTTAAATTGTGCTTGAAAAATAGACAAGGTTTCTCCGGACCTAATTTATAAGATGCTAGCATGAACGGGTTATAAAGTGATAACACTCCGCTCGAATTATCCTCTTCTTTTGACAGGTCATCTTAGGTTACTTCACCCATCTTAGGAGGACACGTTAGGACAGGTCATCTTCGGAGGGGAAATAGGTCATCCAATTGCAGTAGCCTCAATCGACCTTTTCCTTTTCAGCTGTATAAGGCATTCTATCCACCAATCAGCAATTTCCTTCAGAACGCCGAATGGAAGTAGCTTCAAACTAGGTTTTCTAGGCAACAGAGAAAGCGCGTACCCCTTAAATTTTGCGCTGTTGTATCTCCATACACAGACTTTAAAGAGCTTACTACCCTCTAAACCGAAAAAAAAAGTTTTTTAGCAGTTTGCCCTGATTTAAGGTTGTGAAAATCCAAGTTGGAGGCACCGATATTCCAAGAAAAATACATTTGTTCTAAGGATAGTGCAACTAAAACATTTGTGGGAGATTAGTCTTTACTTTAGTCATCATTGTATCTTAGCAGCTCGAGAGTAACAGTAAAGATACGCACGTTGAAGACAAAATCTCGTAAGAATAAAGTTGAAATCAAAGTATGCTTCAAATAAGGTTTCATGGGCTGTATTATAGTTTCAATTTCGATAATAAAGAGAACGAATTTTAAATGTATTCAATGCTGATTCGGGCGAACTTGATATAAACATTATATTAAATAGGAAACTTGAAAAGATATTTTTAAAAATGTTATGGAGCAAAAAACTGCATCACCGATAAAAATATTGTACTATACCCGATACTCAAGTTCATTTATTTGATTTGAACATCTCAATAAATTCAATAAATGCGAGTAGCTTCAATCTATTAGCTAATAAACAAATTTATAACCCAGTCGAAGCCCTTTCAACCCATCCCATCCAACAAGGCTTGTTCATATAAAACTAGCGATGATTCAACTTTCCAAATTTATATTCAATCCATGTTTCCTTTCAACTCAAGAAAAGGGTAAACACCCGAAAAAAAAAAACAAAAACCGTTACATATAAATCATTCCCTTTCACAAGGAAAGATGGAATCCTTCATAAACAGGAAAATTTAGAATTCAATATACACTAAATCTGCCAATATGATATCTATCTTCCTGAGGCACACATTCGGATATATTCTTATTCCAAACAAAAGTAAACAAACAACCCCCATCTCTCCATCATTTCCTATTATATGTATCATCATCTTTGCAAATATTCACTGAATGGGAATACCGCGCAACCGGGTTCTATATGTAATCAATGGAGAAGGAAAATATCTATAAACTTATCTCAGTATATTTTCTATGATCTGATATTGGAATAATGGTAAGAACATTTTGGGGGGTTGTGAAGTTGTAAGGAATCTTTGTTGTCCTTGTCCTTATTCCACCTCTTCTCGTGGAGGTGGAATACGCGATTTTTTCTGTAGCTGGAAAAAGTACGAGAAGAAAATGCCGATGTTGCGCCCTTCATAATTTTCTGCACCATTAACTACATATTAAAATGTTTTTCGCAGGGTGAAATTGAAAATGCTGCGCGTTGGGAAAGCAGGTGATTGAGTATGCAGATATCAAGGATGATATTATGCGGGTGAGAGGGGGAATACAGGAGGGAGATTTAGCTTTATAGTATATTGTGCTTCGGGACTTTCAGTTGGAAATGTTGATGTTCAGCATCACCGCGGTTGGGTTCCCAGGTGGTCACGCATATATACCAACTTCTAAGACCAAACACGCAGTTTGAGAAAGAAACGATCACTGTCACCAAGGACGAATCCATCGAAGAAGAAATATTTAAATTCCACGGTATCACTTAGTGTCAGAGCAAATCTGTATAAAACGACCAATTTAGCATAACACATTACATGCGTGACAATTTTATCAGATAAAATTCTTCATTTCAAAATCGTACCAGTCAACACACACATGCATGCGAATCAGTCCGGTCAAGAATTTCATGAAATTTCAATCATTAAGAAAAAATATTGCTAATTGCGCTAATGACTACCCAATGTCACTTGTTATCTATAACTCATTTCAGGCATATTAATTGTCAGCATTTCTTTCTCGTAGCGATTTTGTTGTCTGCCATTGATATATTTCCGCGTAAAGGCAAGCGGACCTGTACCTGTACCTGCACACCTTTTCCTTCAACGTGTGTAGATATGTTGGATTACAGTGTGGGCATCTCATGATGATCATTGATCTTTCAGCTTCTTCGTTTCTTCGACTGTGGAGTGACTGTGACTGTAGCTGCGACTCCGGCTACGACTGTATAAGAAAAATCAGTAATAAAAAAATATTCAAGCACAGTCGTTGACACTATTAAAAATCACGGAATTGCTGTTCATGAATACGTAATTAAATCTATAAATCGGCCAATTAAAATACTTTTTGAATAAGGCGACAACGTGGATAACATTGAATTCGAAAGGGCTGCGACGACGATGACGACGGAATGGCAATCGAGACGACGAAGAAGGCGTTCAGGATAGGTACGAGCAGAATGGATTTCTACGGATTTTCTACCATCGGAAGGGTTCCAGCTTTGTTCAAGAAAAAAACGCATCCTTCGAACTAGTCGAATCGAAGAAAAAATATGGGAGATAAGAAACTAAATTCAGCATGAAGCGAGCCTTAGATGTTTGTTTTTAAGGTTGTGGACAACCTTTGGAAATGTACGAGGAGCAGAATGTTCATTTTGAAATTTGCATGATATCCCGAAAGGAAGCGAAATCATGATCTTGGCCGGCGGTAACAGCAACGGTAACATATTGAAAAATTAATTCTCTTATAGACGTTTCCCGAAGATGTTTGTTATACATGCACGATTTCATGGATCTTGTTTAACCCTCGGACTGACGCGGTTTGTAAGAGGTCAACTTATGAATTTACATGGTGTGGAAAACCATTCATCCGATAGGATTTCTAATAGGATAACATGATTGATCAACATTCTAGCCCCTATAATATACAAATCTTGACGTTAGCATCCTTTATGAATAAATAATTCTATTCCTAATTCTAATTCTAAATTCCATTTGTTGTCGAAGGAAAATCTATTTCCATTTTGAGTTTCTTCAGACTTCTTTTAGTTGTTTTCTTCAATACGAACTGACGATTGTTCAGGAGAGCTCAGGTGTCTTCTAAACTCTGAGTAAGACAATGCCGAGCTACAAGACTAAATTATGGTGCCATTTCTATCGTCTTAGAAAGTTTCATTAAGTTCAACTTATCCCTTGTTGAAATGTCACAAAATTGATTTTTGTGACTTCGTGGTCCCTTACAATATTCCATGGATAACATTATAATTTAGATTTGCAAAGACATATCTATGGAGGTTGCAACACTCAATTTGACTGAACATTGTATTATTTACAAATAAAATAAAATTGTCATAAATACGTACAGTATAATACGTATTGTTTAATATTTGAAGGAGGATAATAGAGTATACCCCTGGAAACTGGTGCCTGCCTGGTTCAAAGCCTACTAACAAAACGGTAATTTGAGATACATGGGATATTGAAGATTTTAAAAGGACTCAAAGTTTATTTGTTGAAAATGATTTTCACAAATAAACTTTGAGTCAAACAAGGCTTTTATGTAGAACGTCCAGTCCTGCCGTTTGTAAGGACCCGTGAACACTGCAAAATACTCTTCTGTGTTTTCAACAGATCAAACCGTGTGTTAGGAAACTGAAGAAAACAGTAAAGGGTTAACAAACTTACAAACAACTCCAACAACACGATCTGTGAATACATTTTATGCAAAACAAGTCACAAATACAAAAAACTCCTCGGCGACTCCCACGATCGATCTGTGTGGCGAGTTGGCTGCTTTTATTATCCTTTTTGAAAATTTTGAATTTTATTTCTCAATTTTTGCCGCGATGGCGCATCCTCAGCCGTACAATATCTTGCAACTTGCCATTTTTATGTATATCTTCTTTGGGCCAGTTCATGACTTGAGCCTTGTGAATTTAATTCTTCATTTTTCACGAAAACAAGACGAGAAAAAAGCAACTTGGAAAAAATTAAAGAGAAATTCATTTGCTGTAGGTAATTTTCAAATTCGCCGCCATAATGTCGTCTTGATGGAGCACAATATGTTGTTTGTTGGACCCCGTCGACGGGTTCGGCGTGGCTCGGATGCGAAGAAATCTTCACCGGTCTTTTGAAGATGCCAAGGAAGCCTTCGCCACCAGTTGTAAGAATTTTTCTTCATGTCCAAATGGTATGGTACAAGATCACCACATAATCGTCCCAGGAACAAAACATTTCAACGTGCAGAACCAGAATCGGACGAGGCGGAGGGAGCGAAGTTTGATATGTATTAAACCTGAGATTTGTGACCATCCAGGCGGTTTGTTAGTTATAAAAATATGGTTGTTGGTTATTCGATTTTTAAGGTAGTTGAGGTCTTGTATGGTGTCGCCGCAAGTGAGTCACTTTTTATTAATTTATTGGTTTGGTGAGTTAACCCGAGAACGAATGTGTGGTGCGGAGTGGAAAGGCGACTTATCATATAGACGTTCCAGATACATGAGCTGTGAGGGAAATATTTTTCGATTGTCTCTAAAAGTTTGAGTTTAATAGTTGATTGGACGAGGATCTCTTTGAATTTATTTGTAGCGATATAGTTTGCCATGTTTGAAAAAAAAAATATTTTGTCGATATGTTCACGAATAATTTTTATCCTAGTGTTGTTCAATTTAAAAAGATGAGTCCTGCCTCAAGGGTTAACCAGTAGAACATTCAGGCTCCCATTGAGGTTGTTTTAGGCAAATGCTCAAATCTTTGGATTGCCTAAGCAACGCACAGAGGCGGGAGTAGTGCAGCAGAAGAAGATCTTGCTGCTGCTGACGATTGTTTTGGGCGGTAGCCTGCCTGAGTGGAGGCCCAAGTGACCAAACGAGGCGTCTGTGTCCAAGGCGACGGTAAGTAGCTGACGCTATGTCGCTTGGGACGCGCGGAATGCCCTGAATCATTGTCCCATGGAAGTGAGGTTTGTCTCATCTGTTTGTTCCTGTCCGTCGGACAAGGCTCAATCGACTAATTTTGTCCGGCTCCTTAGATGTGCGCTGGATTGGGCACTCTATCTAGGCTTCATTTGTTACCATTGTAATGTTTTCTGCAACAATTGCACGCCGATAATAGTCGAAGGGAAAGTCTATATCCACATGAACTAAGGAACAGCGTACAGGGAAAGAAACATTTTGCAGGCTGTTGTTCTTCGGAAGATCAACAGAAGGTAGAACAAGTCGCTTCGACATAACTCGCAGTACAATGAGCGCCATATAATTCGAATGGCGTGGAATACCAAGGGGTTAGCTAGGTGCCCAGGACAAGGAGGAGGATTTACATAATTGTCACTTAATCGTTTGTTATTTGTGGCGGTCGTGTTGCTATTTTTCACACAGCCGGTGTTAAAGTTGAGACGTGAACATTGATGATGGTAAAAAGGTAGCTGGCAGACGTTGACTAGGAGTTTGTTTGAAAACTGAACGAATTGAAAAAGAAGAAAAGAATATTGCAAGCAGATTACCGAGCATGTTACAAGAACTATTAAAGGCTACTGCCTTGGTGGGATCTAAGTAGCTGGCGCTTTACTTCGTCGACATTTCTTACTAATTAGTACTTGTTTCTGGTGACAGCATGAGCAGTGACTAAATGAGACTAAGGACCGCGATACATTTGGTCTACAGCAAGTTTAATCAATGACCGCGCGTCGATGTAAAAGTCTTCGAAATCGCATTTGCAATAGACTATAATTTATATTGTTCACTGTTGGTCAACAAGCTGAACTAAATCAGTTTGTTTCATCCACTCTTTACTCTTCGTTGATGAGTGAGGTACAGTCAATTAATATTTCAAGCTTGGACGGATATAATTTTCTTAGCGGATTCGACTATACCAAACTCTTTTTCTTATTTGCGACGTAAAGCCTTCGAATCGGGGAATCGTTTTGCTGCAATACAAACGAACAACCTCTAAGTTCTTTCTTCTTAGACCAAGATTATGTCAACATTCCGACATGAAGCAATATTGAGATCAAGTCGATTGATTTTTTCTTCACGATGCCATTGTCAGTTATGACATATTGACTAGAAAATTATAACAGAGGGACATTTCGAATATGGTCTTCCAGAACCCTTTGGTAGCGTGATGTTATAACGCTATTTACACATGTTTCTACACAGTTTATGAATTTGTTATATAATTAATAACAAATTATTGGCCGGGTTAGGATCATCTTGATAATCGTTCAGTAAAAGTTGTCTTAATAGGTCTATAGCATACACATATAATAGAAATATAGAATAACCTCCAGAATAGGAAGTTGATCTGACCTGGTCATCACGGAGCGACCTCACTTCAAATTTTTAAACTTATAATCACTCTAGTTTATCCATCTACAGATAGTACGATATAGTCTTTCCTTGCTTTCAACGACTTGGAAAGTGACATATTTATGATCACTCTGTCAGCACTCTTCATACCGCATTTCAGAGTTTTTGGTAGGTATGGGCACAAGAATTATGAACGCCACAGTAGATTCAAATTTTTCAGTATATTGCGCATTGATATTGACGCATGTGTTCCACATAACCCTTGCTATCGTAC
The DNA here is from genome assembly GCA_954870665.1 of Stratiomys singularior. Taxonomy (NCBI): domain Eukaryota; kingdom Metazoa; phylum Arthropoda; class Insecta; order Diptera; family Stratiomyidae; genus Stratiomys; species Stratiomys singularior. Next base: position 9,147,806 of record OX940879.1, on the reverse strand, counting down.
AAATGATGGGATCTACCCATCAAGGCAGAATCTTCCGCGTTAAAATTGGCAACCACTTCTACAACCTGATCGAACCTAGAGTCCCACAAGGATTACCACTGTCAACCATACTATATAACATCTATTTGGCGGATCTTTCACAAACATCCACAAACGTCCAATTGTCCTTCTTTGCCGATAACGTTTGTATATATTATACATCCAGACGAGGGAAAGTCCTCATTAACTGCAAGAGTCTGTCAACGTATTTGTGAGGTATTTTCGCAAACGGAAGATAAAAATCAAAACAGACATAGCTCAGATCATTTTCATTACCTGAAAAATAGACGGAAGACCATCTTAGCAATTCAAGACGAACAAATAAAATGGCCAACGATAGCTAAGAACCTCGAACTAAGTCTGGATAACAGACTTTCCTGTACAGAACACATAGAGAAAAAAAACGAAAATTAGTTTCTGGAATACTGACATCCCTACTCTCCCTTAAAAAAAGTTACATTATAAAAAAGAGGCTCCTTATTGTTAAACAGATTCTGTGACCGACGCTACTCTACGGCAGTACTGCTTTCTGTTTAACGGAAACCAACAAAAAAGACTTTTTGGTGAGGCGAGGTCCTGAAACTTCAATCGTGTTAGAACCTCGCCATAAGGAATTTCTTCGATTATCGTTGGCACGGAAGAAAGCGAGACATACATAAAGAACTACGACTAGAGACAATTATTAGAAACATACGAGAAAGAGCTGTTAGACAAAATCACCAACCACTATAACTTTTTCTTGGATATTCTAAGATTCTTTGCGAATCAAACTAGATAGACATACAAATCGTTACCACAAACAATTCATTGAACAGGTCACCAGTTCAACTGATTACTAAATCTGAACATTAATAGTTGCAGAAACGAGAAGTGGAGCAAAAGTGGAAGCACTAGGTTCGTTATCCATCTCCACCCACATCCTATATTAGTATCAGCGATGTGGAAAGAAAAGGCTTGACACGATTAACAGGATACTGAGCGCGATGAACAGGACTAATAGGATAGTCGAGCGGGTTTTCATATTGTTACGAAAGATCTGATCACACGTTGTATTTTGTAGATATCATACTCGTGTGTATGATTTATTGATAGTCCTGTCGTTGGATAGCTGATCCCATCATTGGATAGTTTTTATCCATCCCATGAAATTTATCGGAGATCTTACGCATAGTTGTGGTTCGTTGCCAAATTTTGACACGGAGTATAAAGATTATTGAGTAACCTCAATACGTAAAAATTTTCCAATGTTACCAGAACTAAATACTGATTTGTTTATAATCAGTATAAGCATTCGCACTCCATAAGATAACTCGTTGGCAACTTATTAAGATCTAGTTTGGTGGAAAAAGTAGTTCAAGTAGTCTTCAATTTTACTAAACACATCAAAAGAAATGTTGCATTCTTTTACCGAGACATCTTATGTCCAATAACCGTTTGGAAATCGTTTAACCTGGAATCCAAAACTATTATACAGGTGGAATTTATCTAATGAGAGTCGCTTGCAAAGAAAATCGGAAAGAAATATTCCAAAATAATGAAGCATTTACGAAGAGCGAAATGTTTGCTTCTATATTTTTTTCTTTCTAAATTCTCTGCCCAATGTCGTTTTATCATTGCAAATTCGCGCACTTAACCCAGTAACATGATCTGTATTGGTCGCAATATAATAAATAAGTTTTCGCATTCCAACCGCATTCAATTCAACTTAATTGTAAGTACGTTATGCATCTGATTCTGATTCCTGGTTTCTTCCACTCATATGTGCTCGGCGGATGCATACCTGCCGTATGTTTTGTTCGTTCAGCTTTCGTGGCCACACACTAGCCGACTTACATGCCATATCATGTATCTTTCACCAAGTGCTCCATTTAAGCCAAATCATAAATCGATTCAATATTGTTCTATACACGAAATAAATAAATAATTCAGTAACTACGCGCTCTGCAATTGAATCAGACCAAAGAGTTGGCCTCTCACCACTGCTTCAGCTTGAGTTGTTGTTCTTGTTACATTGTTGGTCATGTTGTCTGCAAGTCCGCTCGTTGTCATCGGCGTCTTTTGCTTTTGCACTAATAATAAGTAAGTATGTAAGTTAGTGAGTGAAATTCAAACGGGCGAAAAAGTATCTGCGTCCGCAAGTAAGTGAAGCAGTCAGTCAAAGTTGAAGTCCGTTTGATAAAATGAGAACGGTTTAGGAAATCCCCGACTCGAAAATCACTCGAGCCACGTCGCTGAACATAATAAAAATCTGAGAAACGCTAAATAATATTGGCAACAAGTTGGTTTCTTGCCGATGGCGAACCAGTCGAAGAAATGGTAAGGAATTGCAAAGTTCCTTCATTTCATATTCAAATAATGTCTGAAATAACTGTCGCTACGCGAATTAAATATTGCACTTTGCGTAAACACAGTAGCAAGAAACAACGATGGTGACAACTTTCGGCTACCGGCGGAAAAGATATCCAGGCATAGGTGAGTGTGTTGATAATTCAGATAACGAGAATATTGGCCGGCAGGAAGGAGAAACGACCATCTGACTGGTATACATTTGAATATTTTAGAATTGAGTTGAACTCCGAAATGGAACTTATTCGCGAGCATGCATTCAAATTGACAGCACGCATTGATTTGTATGATTTATATGATTTGATCTGCACTGGCTTTCTCTGCTTCGATCAAGGATTCGTTCAATGGAATTATTAATGTTCCGTAGAAGCGAAAATGAACAAATAAGTCCATCTAGATTGTGAGTTCGTATCATTTAAATTCGTATTTCAAAGGGATGCGGAATAGTGTTTGGTCCTAAATAGTCATAAACTTGATCACCTGATGTTTCCTGGACTGACTCTGACTAAGTTCGTTTTGAACTTTCATTCCAAATAATTTATACAGAAGGCATAGTGCTCATGGTCTTTTATGAGAGCTCGTCCTAGAATCGGGATTCTCTAAGTGACTCACTTGAGCAGAGTCACATTTGATAAAAGGTAAAAGTAAAGATTTCACCAAATAAACACGAATTTATTAGTGCGACATTAAAGCCTTATTCTATCAGGTTAAGGCCGCAATGACTCCTTAATATGGTGAATAACCTCGTTGTTGGTCGATTGCTTCACCCGCTTGTTGTTCGCTGACTGCTTCCTGGAAAGAGACGTTAGAGGATTGTGTGCCTATGCACACATAGTTTTCTGCCAAACAGAATCTAAACACAAAAGGTATTTTTTATTATTCGAAATAAATTGAGTGAGATAGCTCAGGTCATATGTGCCTCAAAAGAATGCATCGTACACATAATACATGAATACATACGAATGTGAAATTTTTGCGTGTGATGTGTGCCGCGCTTCCTCACACTGGTCCATTGTTCACGAAAACGTGTTCGTCTTCGAATAGTGAAATTCGGCCTTATACCCCCACAATAAAAAGGTATTTTTGCGATAATTTGTTCGAATGGACAAAAAATGAAAATTTCATCACTACATGCCTGAGCCAAATTGGCAGTCAGCAGAATGGTCATTGCCTGGTGAAAGCCAAAGGAAGTGGCTGAAGACGAAACAATCAGTTGTAAAGGTGCTGTACAGTATTTTGTGGGATGCACACGATATAATCTTCATAGACTATCTTCAGCATGTTAAGACAATCAACACATAGTATGACTATGCATCACTGGATCAATTGGACAACGAAATTAAGTCTAAACGACCTCAAAGATGATCGTGTTTCATCAAGACAACGCTCGATTTCATTCTGCTCGCGATCTGACAGATAAATTGAACGAATTAGATTGACAGATAAATTGAAGGAATTTGGTTACGAAGTGGTTGAACACCCACTGTATTCAATACAAATGCTTATTTTGAAGGACTTGTGTTGAATACAGTGGGTATGAGAAAGGCATCGAAATATTGGAACAACATATCGAACAATAAGTGCATTTATTTAGGATTTATGTAAGCTTTAAGGTAAGGATACAATATTCGGTAAATAAGTTTAATAAGATTCAATGAATTGTATTGCATGAAGGGCCATGGCCTATTACATTACAAATAAAATCTATTTTCTCTTATTTTAAAATTGACGACTCTACGAAACTAATTCTTCTTGGCATTGAACAACCTCTCTGAAGGAATATTCAACAAAGAGTACGAGGATATTATATTTAATGTGATGCACTTAGTTTATTACTCTCAGAAAGGACAACTTTCCATTTTTCTTAATAATTACTTCAGTCAATCTTTTGTAGTACTAGTTTTTAGTTGAGAGGCACAAATCGCCGGGTTGCGGTGTCCTCAAATGCAGGACCAATATGAATTCCCTCTCCTACGCATATATCTGTCAGCACAGAAATACATCATGTTCACACTGCATGGGTGAAGACCTATCAAAAAACTCAGCACTGGAAGAAATCAATCCTCATTTATCATTCGTGATTACATTTTACCATGTTTGAAAGATATGGATAAGATTTTTTCCTAATTATTTCTTCACGATAAGCTCGTTGCAAGCATATACAAATTTACGCTCGCGTATGTGCATTATTCAATTCATGTGAACTATGTTCTAACTGACATACCTGTAGACTTGCTGGTGAATGCCACGTTTTTTAATGCGCGAAAAACGTAAAGGCGATTTTGATGATAAGACACGAGCAGACGAGTGTACCGGTTGATTTGTGCATGATCACCATATGTGCACATATGTATACGCCGATTGTCATGCACGCCGATGGACATGGCCGGTTGAAAGTTTTTAAAATCAAGACACGAGGTGCATTAACACCATTCATCCACATATCAATGGTCGGCATATACCGTGGTTTTATGAGTGACTCCTTCCACAATGAATGCAGTTGTTGAGAGGATCGATGTCGATGGTCAATTAGATAGTTCATGATGTTGACTATATACTAGATACTGGTAGTCGAGTAAGTTTGGCGCGAACCTCCCACGTTGGAAATGACATTATGGCTAAGAATTTAGCTTATCAGATTTTTCACTGAGCTATTGATCATGTTTATAAGTGAGTATGATTGATAACAGGATATGCAAATCATGCTAAGGTAATTACAAACACAAGAATTCTTCTTGGACCATGTCAAACAGCATCGTCAATGATGAATTTTTTTGAACAGCATCAATGTCAAACATAAATCCAATTAGCTGTTGAAATCTCCTTCAGAATAACGTCATACAGATTATCAGAACCCTCGACTTCCTAATATTTTTCAATATCTTATTTAAACTTGTCCGGGACCATCATAATAAAATGGTAATAACATACCAACTAAGCTCATCTGTGTTGACATATCGGATTACAATAATTAGCTTCTTAATTAACCCTTTCAAATAATCTATTTTTTCTACTTCTTTCCCTCTAGCATTAAAGCTTCCATTTCATCGTATTGCGAAGACAAAATTATTCTGAAAATTCTCCCTATCTAACCCGTACCCAGCATAATGTGGCAACCCTTTAAGAGAAAACCATCCAATTTTCAGCGCTTACATCCACGTCTTGGCTCACTAGTTCCGCAGGAATGCTTTCTGCTTTTTTTTCCCAGACAGCTATCGTTTACGGATTAAAAACTCCTTTTCCACCCTATTTAGTATCCTTCGCTATTTTCTCACCCGAGGGATAATAATTGTGCAAGTTGGAGTTGTTGCTAGTTCATGTTGACGACAGAATATCAGCTGGGAAAACTCTTGTCCGGATCAGATTACATAATTTGCGCTTTAAGAACAAGAAAATATTGTTTTAGGTTAAATTTGCGCTGAAAGTTGAAAATGATTAGGGTACAGCAGCCCCATTTGAAAGTTCTTTGCATTATTTTTTTTGCAGCAGAGCACCTTAAAACCTTTGGAAAGTCCGGAAAACTTCTGGGGTTGAATATTGAATTTTTAGAAAACATGTTGTTTTGGTAATGGTAAATTCAAATAACATATTTTTCAAAATCGATGAGTGCTCCATGTGGGAAAATTAAACTTTTTTTAAAATTTTAATGGCAGGCTGAGGACGTTTTATGAGTTTAGGTTTTGTATCCAATCATCACCGTTTTTTTTTAGTCAAAATTTGGATCTCACCTGTTCGCTATTAATTTAAGGCCACACCTCCACGTATGGTTGTTGGGTTTTCAACATCTGCGCGTGATCACTACCATGTGATTTCAAAATTTTGTTTCTGTTCAAATCGACGGAGCAATTTGTTGTATTTTAATACAGAAGTCTACCAGAGGTGTCAGAAATTTGCATCGTTGCAAACGCAATGGTATCGAATTGTGTCACTTTTTGATCTTTCACGTTTTTGGACTGAAATGAGAAACTAAGAAGATGCAAATAGATCCGAATCACGAAAAAAATGTCGAAGCTTCACTTCATCTATCAAAGGAAAATTCAAAAAGGTGAAAAAAGTCAAGCCCACTGCATTTGAGACAATTCAGGCACATGCCCCTAACGAAGTCAATTTTGGATAGAAAAAATTGTTGTGTTGTGGGCTTCTAAGCCCAAAAAATAATAAAATAAATAAAAAATTTAAATACACAAAAAATACACCGGATTTTAATTTTAATGCATGCCGTGAAACAACTTCTTTTTTGAGGATCAGATTGCAGCCCTTGAGTTTTTGGAAGTTACTTGAATTTGCTTGAATTTCATCTTTCTTTTGGGGTTTTGCGATTTCTAAAGAGATCCATGTTCAACACTCATCGATCAATTTTAGTCCCGAGCTCGATAGTTTCAAGTGAATCAATGCAAACGAAAATATTGTCCTATGTATTCATAATTAATCGATGGCCCGTTTCCTTGCAATTTACAGATTTGGTTATTATTATGTTGGCTTTTCATGCCAAATAGTCATTTTTTTCAGGATTATGCTCGCCATCGTTCTGTTTTTTTCCTAAAGAAAAGGCAAGTGTTCATCGAGAAAATAATTAAAAAAAAACTTAGTCGGGTCTCCTTTGTTCAGCGGCAGCAAAATCAAGCGGCAGCAATCAGTGCTAGATTTAATGAGAAAATTCGTTATCAGCAACATGGAGGAACCTTGATATCGTGAAAAAAATCATAAAGACCATAATTGTCCTCCGAATTCACATTTTTAGCACATTCTTATTTTTGCAAGATCTACTTCACCTCCTTAGAGACAAATAATTTCCAAACGAATAATTTTCTGATTATTTGTACTCGTTACTGCGGAATGTACAAACTCACAAACACCCTTCAATTTTCGTTGTTCCAACTAATTTTCTTATCCATTTCAATCTTTATTTTCCACATGTAGAAAACAAAAATCCTTGACCCTTTATTACACCGTCCATAAAATTCGAGATGATTTACAACGTTCGAGCCTCAACCCTAACCATCCTTGCATACGAGAATTTTCAGAGCATCCTCCACGATTACGATCACTCTGGGATCAGATGTCAATATAAAAATTATTTTCCAGAATATTATTTTTGATTTAAGGAAAATTCAGTTTTGTTGGAGTTTCGCTTCTCTGTATCTGTATCATCTCTAGAGGACGACGGAAGAAAATCCTGAAGTGGAAGTTTGACTATAAAAGTTATTGCGTTCGATATAGATATTGATTGTTATGATTTTGCTGAGGGAAGTAAAGAAAAGGACAATGGATTTAAGGTGCATGCATGGCAAAGTGACCAGTTGTCTTTATTGCTTTTCGTGATTGCAAAAAGATATCAAAGGGATTCAAGTAGGTGAATTTTGTGCTTTCTGTGCAGTCTGCAGCTTAGGCGAAATCCGTAATGTGGAAATCGATGGACTGCGTTGCATTGCACGCTCAACCCAGCAGAAATGATTGAAGAGCTATGAATGAGATATTTTTAGTACGAGGTGGAATAAAAGGAGTAGGTTGAAAAGATTTTATTCCAAAACCAGCCAACTAATGGTATAGAAGTTATTTGAAAATTTTCACATAAGTGCAAGCTGTATGAACTAAACTTGCCAAAATCATCGCAGTGGAATCTTAGTATTTGTCCTTACATAACAGCTCTGTCTTCGGCACAGCACTGCTGGCTGAATTCTCAACGGACTTGGAAACAAGAATAACTTTTTGCGACTTGCTCTAATTAATGATAACCATATTTTATAATCAACATTTTCCATAACTGAATGTTAAATTCAACATAAATAGTTTATAAGCTTGGAAAATGACTAAAATACTGCGAAAATCCCATAAAATCCACTTTAATTTTTTCAACCAAACTCAGCATGAGATCAATATAATATCTATCATCTACTGGCTTGCACGTTAGTTATAGTCAAATGTCACTTACACTGAGACTACACATAGGTATGGAAAAAATGTCAATCTTGTTTTTAATTAATGCATAACGACATGGTGATGTACGTTCGACATGTGTTTTAGTTTAAGAGTCAAACCAGCTGAACAGTTATGGATTGCAACTAGTAATGTCTCAGGTGAGATCTCAGATGTAATCGACTAGAATCTGTTTTCGGTATTAACCATTTACTTGATTAAGCCACTTGGAAGAGTGCGACATGGACAGGTACCTACATATCAGCTATGTGTTATTGATAGCGTCTATAAATAAATGAAATGCCTTTTTGTTAGAACGTGCCAATAAAACGAATAATGGATTAGAATACAGTGGCGTTGGATGATGTGTGGGATCGAAACAGAGTTTTCGTTTACTTTCATATTACTATCCAACACTATTCTGTACATTGTCAATCCGTTAAAGATAAGATAATAAATAATCCTTAAAACGTTAAAAAGGTACAATCATCCTCGTACTGCTCACTTAATCAGGACTTAAAATGCTGAAAATGGTTATGAATTGTCCCACAGAATGATTCAACGTGCATTCATACTTCTGCATGAGAAGGTTCCAATGGTATCTTGGAGTACTCATCAAAAACTCAATGATTGTCAAAATTGCGGATGAGATTTGCTAGTTGCCTTGCAGCATAACTCCCGCCCCCCTCGCTTCGACTTTTCAACCTTTCGGGATTGGAAATTCTGCCTAAGGAGCGACTATTTGAATACACTGAAAGTATTAAAGCTGCTACTGCCAGCACATTAAGGAGCTATGCAATATGACAAAGTGCGGATATTGACAAGGGCATGCTCTTAGGTCAAATCGAAATTTCTTTATAAGACGTCATGTCGCGCCGAATGACGAAGAAAAATGCTTTTGGTATTTAGTTTTGAAAATCAAACAAAATAGAGCCAGAAAACACCCCAGACATGTTTTCTAGCCTTATACTAAGTAGCCTAAAACTAAGTCTTAAGAATTAAATTGAAAGTGCAAGATGTCATGCACCAGAACTTTTTGAAGCAACGGGCAAGTATTTTTATTGAAGTTTTTAAAAACCCAAAGATGATTATTGAACATTGAAGATTACACAAGGATTCTAAAAGGAGCTCTAGGAAATGAATATTACAGATTTCAATGGAGCGTCTTATGTTGTTTTCCTTCTAGTATTTATTGACCTTACTCCAATCGAATATTACCCCGCAGAAACTCCATTAAAATATTTACATATACGGTCAAGCTATGTAACATATGATTTTTAATACTTCTAGACAAATATTCAATTTTAAAATGTACACTTCAGCAAATCAGATTGAGTCATTATAGTTGTCTCACAGTTTATTTTACATTTGACTACACTAGCTGTGAATATAATATTTGAATTTAGTTGTGCAGCTGCGGCACTGATCAGGGTGATAAAAGTTTCACAATCTAATTATTTCTAGCATTCTTATATCTTCCGAGGATGCCGAAAAATCTTTTCTTAAGTCCATCAGGAAAACAAATATTTCTATTAATATTTACTTTCAAATAATTGTCCTTTGTACATATCTCGTAATTTTTGATGTATGGAAAAGAAAGCTAAAATCTGACCTCTCAAAGAAGCCTGAAAACAATTTTAACAACAGTGAATGATTCTTGTGCTGAATAGATCGCTAAGTAAATGAGGAAATACCTCCCTGAATGATTTTGTTCTCCAACTTATGCATCGATTGACTACAACCGCAGCACCATATGCATAATACGCAGGGTCCAGTAAGAAAACTGTCAAAAAAACTGTTTGACAGTAGGAACACTGTCAAACCATGGAGGTTACGAAAAGAAATTGTCGTCCGTCACTATTTACAGCAGTAGCAAACAAATTCCAATATACGCTGAAGATCAGGGACAAAAGATTTGGACGTGAAAAGTGATGAAGCGGCCTAACACCTCACTGGAGTCTACCATAAACATATCGAGGCGGCCCGTTCAGCAATACACTCGATCTATCAACTGGGGACTGCAAGTCTAAACGCCATGCAAAAAACCTCTAGTTTCCGAGGAGAACATTCGAGGCCAGTTGAATTTCTACCAAAACTCAAAAACCTCTGATTTGCTGATGAAAAAGCCAATGGTGAAAGGCTGCGTGCAAACATCCTTTTTCACGGACGAGACGTTAATACCACTGCATTCAAAACCCAATAAAATAATACATTATACCAATATGAATTATAGAACAGTGAGAACCAGTGATCTAAATCATGGTTAATGGGAATGTAAGCAATCCCGGAAAATGCCAACATAACACCTTGGTAGGTTTGTACCTGTTAATGGAAAACACAACAGGGAAATTGGGTCCCTGTTTTTGTGCAATGCCTTACTAATCACAAACCACCCAAGGATGGAAAGAAGAAATATTGATCCAAGATGGCACCAAACTTCATCGAGATTATGTATGTCAAATTAATGGGAATCGTCTTTTGAAATCCTAGAAAAAAAAGCTGCAGCTATTTCGACGTGTACAAATTGCATGGGACCCGAGTTTTTCCAGAATAAGATTTATACCAATTTGAGAATTTTCTACAATGTTCGATTTCTGAACAATTGTTCTGTTCGACAAAGAGTGACTTATTAAAAATTATTATTTAATTTTAATTTTTATTTATTAACTATTATTAATATTATAAATTATTAAAATATTTTCAAAAAGAAACTCAAAGTCGTTAACACATAAATGCTTCCGCAGTTCATTGCACTAGGTTTGTTCCAATATGTATGGAGCCTATATTTTTTTCTTCATGCCACAAAAATCAAGCGCTCATTACCGATTATATAAACTATCTACTACTCTCTACGAACTCCCTCGATGCCTCTTCAAGTCTCCTTCACATTCCTGGTTATTGTTTATGACGTAAAAATATAAAAAAAATCCATTATATTCCGCATCTTTCTCACGAACAAAGTTAAATTTTCGGAAACAACGAGGACACAGATAATCTACGCCACTGGCATTTTCAACATACCTAATACAATCCAATTAAAATGAAATAATCTCTCTCAAAACATTATACCATGTATGATTTTCGATATCGTTTCAGGTTTAGTGAAAATGATACTGTCACACATTAATATGGTCAAACGACTCGCAACAATTTATCATAGTCAATAGATCATGGCATCATATTATATTATAACACTTTGATTAATATGGTCAATGTGTGAATGACAAAAAAAATCTTACCTCATCGCAAATTAGTACGATGGAATAGTAATTAATACTGGCCCGATTAAGGTTTGTACCAGGGAGAGGGGGAGATTACTGACACGCTTGAATGTCCAAGCATTTCTGTTTGTTTTTGTTGTTGAGTTTTTTCTCAACCAAAAATATAACTCTATAGAATTTAGTGTAAACGAGTCCTGCCGAGTGAAACTTTTTGGTCACACCAAGGTAGAACCTTCTGCTCTAATTTAACGCTAGCACGCTTCTCTGCGTTTAATGTGGTTTTCACAAAAGACAAAGTACAGAAACTTTTGAGACACGAAACATATTTATTTTACTGTGGACAAACATCTTAAGATTTTCTTCTTCTTCTTCTTGCTGCCAGGCTTCCATGCCGACCAACATCTGTCCTGGCCCAGGTGAGTGAGGTGATAGAAAATTATGGCTGTACGGCAAAAATGGATTTAAATCTCAAAACTTTTCAAAGAATGTAAAAGGTCTTAATCTTAAGTTTTTAGTAAGCATTAATGGATGAAATTGATTTTTGGGAATAAGTCGTAAAATATTGCACACAGGATTGAGTCTACTACACTACATGAGCTGTAATATTTTCAAAGTTTTGTTACATGAATTCATCCTAATTTTTGCCATCTTTTCTGAGTGGGGGAAGCATGTTGGAAGCAAAGTTTCCGAAGGGTATAAAATTCTCGAGATCGTTGTAAATACGCTTGCAAACTCGAAACAGCGTGAATAAATCCTTCTTTATCTCATCCTTGTGCATTCTGTTTGCTTAGCAGATTTCATTCCTCTCAACTTCAGTTATAAAATGGAAAATACAAATAACAATATTCTAACAGGATAGCACTCGTCGAATACATATTTTCTTATATCCTAGCAATTCATAGTCGTGACTTGCTCTCTCAATTCTCAGTTCCAGTCTTGTACTCTTTTCGTTTTTATGAATTTTATATGCAATATAGGAAAGCATAAGACACACATGTCGAGGATACATATGAGGTCAAACTTTGTCATGTCATTGTTTTTATTGTCCCCAAGGAGAGCAATACAATGTTGTGTCGATCAAATGTGCTTGTTCGTACGGTCCATGGAAATTGTATATTTTCATAAACGAAATGGACTGGCATCGCCATTATCATAAAGAAATCTCTGATATCGCCATACAACACAATGAGGCAGGAATAATTTTGTGTGTTTCATATATATGACGAATCCGTGTAAATACAAAATCGTCTGTATTACGATTCGTCCCACGGGACATACAAAACCATTTTCACATATTCGACGAGTATCCCTGAAATACTTTCGACATCCGTTTCTGCTCTTTCTCGAGTACTCCAATACGTATCCATTCTGCTCGTCCTGGGATACTGGCCTGAACTGGCTTTTGACTTTGATTACCAGTACGTGCCCACTAGACTTTCTTCCGTCATAACATCATATGATAGTAAAAATGTTATTGTTATATGGTGTCAAGATTGGGAGTGTGGTTAAGTAGTATTGCTTGTATTGTCAGATATTTCGATGACTCGTCATTTTGGGCGTGTTACATTATTTCCTTCCGTTTACAACTCAATAATGTGAGTTGCTTTTCTTTTGCTAGTTAAAATTATAAATAAAGTTGCTTTGTCAACTTTATAACAGCATACGTATCAAGCGAAAGCTGTTTGAGTCAAAGAGTTTTACATACCCTAACTTGGGACTTCTGTTAGAAAAATTTATTTAAAATAGTGAAAATAGTTTCAAATGCAGTAAGTGATTGTGTATTCACTATATATACAGAGTACCAGTCAAACTAGCGCTTTATTTGATGAGATATCATTAATTTTCCATGATATAAAGCAAACACTAAAAAACTGCTTAAAAACATAATGGCTCTCTAAATGGGTCCCTAATGGGTCTCTAAATTTACTCATTAATCGAAATCATTTTGGCAAAGAAAAAATTCAATTGCAGAATTATTTGTATTTCTAAGATTCAATTGAAAAATGGAGAGAAAAATCAACCAACACCTTCAAAAATAAGTTATAATATTAATAAATAAAACCAGTAAACTTTTGAAACTTGGTAAGACCTGATTGGAATAACTTATCGTAGTATTGTAATCACCACAGAAAACCTACTCGTAGTATTCAAACCTATGACTGATCTACTAAGGATAACAAATAACAACAACACAAAAGATAGCAATAATGAGCGGAAAATCAAGGACAAAAAAAAACAAGAAAAAAGACGAAAAACAAAAACCAAAAATAAACACGAATAATTCAGACATTCCCCTTCAACCGCCAACACCTAGATTTTCAGCCTAATCAGCCTCGTCGTAGCCTAATCAGCCTTGGCACGTGCCTCAAAGGAGTATTTTTTTGTGGTAGGGAGGTGAAAGCTGTTTGCGCCCTGAGAGTGGGAATAGGTTCCTAGCCTTGAACCGTTTGACACATTACTTCGGGGTAGGTCTCGTGTTCCTACTCCAAGAGGCGCCTTCAAATTATTGGAAACTCTTCTCCAGCGGGAAAGAAGGGAGAGGAAGGAAGTTCTAGAAAAGAAGTGCCTCCATCCCCGATGCTTCCCAACGCTCCACTTTAGCTTTTGAAGTGTCAGGACTGCCCGAGCATATTATGCCATACCTATTCCATTTGTCAACCGTTTTTCGACTCCAACTGTCAAAGGAGTATGTCTTCATTAGAATTGTTGGCCTCGTGAACTCAAATTTGGAAAAAATTTTATATTCTTATCGATGGCCCACCCAAATGTGTGATATATATTTGGGACACCGTCAGAATCAAAAACGTATCTTTTCATGTCCACATATATGAATGTTTCTGAGGACTGAAGCTAATAGTGAGGCAAGTCTCAATTTAACTCTTCTGTGTGGTAGAACGACTGCAAAATTCAGGTTGTTACGCTCTCAGTTACAAATCTTGCGAGATGATTCTCTCTCTCTCTCTCTCTTAGGAATCTCAATATGAGGACATCAACTCTCGTCAGCTTAGCGGTTTGAAAAATTATTAGCACTCTGGCTGTAACAAGTCTAACATCTATTTGTAAATAAGGTCTTGTAGCAGATGACTTTGAGATTTTCTTAAAAGTATCTACAATAAAATGGTCATCGAAGGAACTTTCACTTGATTAGTATAGCATAGTTGCTGATCGAAATGAACATCGAGGTATCCAACACAGGACTCAGACAACCGACTATATTTTGCCATAATGGTTAGAAATTTATGCTGGAATACAAAAATACAATGGCCATATGAACTGTAACCAAATGCGCAGCAGCTTGTACTATATCCCGAAGTATCCTGGATCGCAAGTGCTCCCAGGTTTCCGCCTGTGCAATCCTCCTGACCACCTGTAATTGCAGATCTCCTCAGCATTTGCTTCCTTCATTGAAAATGACCCAGGTTTCCTTTGTGTGGGGGAAAGGTTTTCTTGGCCTGAATTGGAATAAACTAGTCCCCTTTGACCTTCTTGATCCTAACCATTAACCTAACGAACTGGGTATCAATTCTTATTCAAATTATTTGTTCTGAAGTATGCACTTTAATTTGACCGTATGGTATGGTGTTGGGGATACGCATAATTGTACTCCTGGACATTCAAACAGAAACATATCACTTTATCGGGGTTGATCCTTTAAGTTTGGTGGCAGCTTAAGTATTCCAGGTTTCATTAAAATTGGTTGGAGTTGAAGTGCATTGGAGTTCATTGGTTGCAGACTTTTCAATTAAAACCGCAATGAACTTACAGAAGTCCGTCGCTTATGAAACTACCTGGCTTCAACCTTGTAAGATCTTAGTGTCAAAATGACATGATGAGATACACTTTATCTCACAAAGATGGTCCAAGGAAAACAGCCTGAAAATATAGAAAACAAAGATATACACCTGAAAACGTTTGAATACGAATGGAAATTTTGAAGAATTGGCAAAATGTGGAGCAAACATTCTGTAAACCACTCAAATGCGATTCTATCAGATTTTCATCAAAAAAATTGTACAAATACAATGCAATGTAGCATGAATCCAGTGCATTGACTCTCTCATACCACCATTGATTGTCATCTCAGCCCACACTCTCAATATGTTTCATCATTATTAATCAAGTATAAATTATTTTACGTTGTAACACAACACAATACAACACTCTATTACGTCAGCACCAATCGTGGGTTAATTCAGACAAGTTTTTTCCACCAAAACGATACCAAAACAATAACTTGTAATGGATCCCTTATTGGGGCTAAGTACTTCCGATGGATTGCGCAATGAATGTTAAAGACACCTTACAAGTGTCCGAACGATGTGCAATGGTATTTTTGTCCATACGGATATGGTAACATTCTGAAAAATAATAATTACTATTATTATGCCAGACTTTTTCTAGGACTATGAATTTCAAGGATTATCCACCCTATATGTCTGAAGCAATGAGCGTTTCGTTGCACCTTTTCAAGGATTATTTTACGGTTGTCAATGCTAAAGTCGTATTTAATTTTTTTCTCTTGTTAGGAGTACGTACTATGCTTATCACTCGTTTGCTGTTTAGAAGGAATTAGGAGGATTTGCAAGAAAACATAATTCATATCTAGAGCCTGTTGGATGTATACAAATAGAACACAAAAATAGAGTTTACACATGAGACCAGGTAAGTTTAACAGCAGAAAGCTATAATTTGAATAAGGCATCAATAGAGATTCGGCCGGTGATCGCCTATTATGATACATTTAAGAGTTTAATCCTGTTCTTAATTTGAACACGAGTCAAACAAAAAATGTTCAAGTGTTCTTTGGAATTTTGTCAAAAAATGTTGTTGACAAGGAGATGTTCTAACAGGAACGATGTATAATCGGACCGATTGAAGATAATGTTTTTTGTAATCTGTAGATTAGCATGGACAATGCGTTTGCTCAACAGTTTTATCTGGATCAATTTGTCATCCAAAAATATATTCTAGTTAGCAGTGAATAAAAATTATTTTTGGAAATGTCAACGGTAGAGGAGTCGAATAGGGGAATGCTTAGTAATAAACCCGATTTAAAAGATTGAATAAATATAATATGCACAATATACAACTCTAATACAGGAACCAAGTGCAGACTAGCACATTCATGTCCCGAATGTATCAATGAAATGAATTGTGAATGAATAAAAAAGGATTCAAGGCTAGCAGTTGGAGTCTGGCTTTCCTTCTCGAAAATCGATAAATAAACACAATCATGACCTTGCCGGTAGACAATCGAAAACGAAAATACCGAATGTGTATTGAACCCTTGCCAAAGGAAGAAAGTAAGCGGAGCTGCCGCATGCCAAAATGAAGACTCGCCAACAAACACTTCGAGCAAAAATCAACGTAACAAAAGCAAAGAATCGAAAAGCATCTCATGATCCCTTTAATTTTCGGTAAACATTTCCGCAACAGGACGATTACGAGATTCCAATCCCTTGCTCAATAGACTTGCCATATGTAATGCATGTTAGATAGCAGCAGAAACATATCGTCGTCCTAGTAGTAAAACAAGTTCAGTGAACCAAACGATTTCGAAAACACTTTGATCTAAGTATGGAGTTTAACCAGAAGCCACTTAAGAGCAAAACATATTTCAATTGCCGACACTAAGTGATGGGAAAGGACTCGCACATAAGGATAATGATGATGATAAGAAGATGAGTAGATGATGATGGGTGCAAAATTCATGAAATATTCAAAAAATGAATCTCAAGAATGAGTCCATTCTGAAATTACTACCTCGGCCCGGCTCCTTGGTGCAGGGTGAGTGATGCTCACATTTCAAATCAGAAGGTACGTTTTGCGAGCTGGAGCCATTCGTTTGGCAATCGGAGCGTGAGTCCCTTCGCAACAGCTAAAGTATGCTCCTCAATATCTCTTCCGTGTGTACGTGCATGACTGCCTCTTCAGTGATAAAAATCTATTACTTTGTAGATCCTTGAAAGCCATGCTCGTATATCACTCGAACATCAGATGACCACTCATAGCTATATTAAAAATAATGGAAACAAATGGCCTCACATTTTCGTCGATAATAAAATGTCTTTTTTCATATAGACGAACGACTTTGACTTCTTCGTTGGATCCGTGGGGGTAGATATAGGTTGGAGAGTTTACGCAGAGCTTGGGGCAGCGTGCCATTAAGAAATGTGTTAAGGATGGACTATATCTTTTTTATATTGTTATATAAATGCCAAGTTTTTACGGATTTATTTTTCCATTCTCAGAAATGAAATATGGAATGATTTGGCGAAACATTGAGACAAATACAAAGAACTTTTCTTTTATGATAAAAGCTTTATTGTGTTTAATCATCATTTGCTTAACGTTCCTCTCACATTCATACATCGATTTTGTTCGCATCTTTTGTTACAACTGCAACAGATTAGAATCAATCATACCCAACCCAATATGTATTTGCCTTATCAGATGCCTGCCTTACAAAACTCATAAAAAATCCTTTCTCGTTTGTTTGTGGCACTCTATCAACGGCAACGTTATGACAAAATGATAAAGTCTTGTCGCCAGGTCCGAGTCGGTTCAAATTTGATTGAATCACTTTTTTCATCGTCTCGGAGACGAAAGGACAATAAAATAGACGTAAAATTTATCTAGTTACTTTGGTACAGGTTACATCACCTTAATTCTAATCACTATAAAAAACTACACACGTTGACATAATAACCAATGAAATATAGGTCTTTCAGGGTATGGCGCATGAATAACAGGTTTTTAACTGCAAAGGACTCTTACACATATCTTGAAAACATCTCTGTATGTTGCAAGAAAATGTACTTATATTTTTCAGTGCAGGATTTACCGATCCGATTTTTATTTGTAAGTCAAAGTTGACAGAAAAGGCAATTTGTAGGGCCTCGCAGAGTTGTTTTATCAGGTAAAAAGTGGAAAAAGTGATTGAATTACGCAGTAATTAATTTTTTTGGCTTCCGCTAAAAAAGGCTGACCTAGAAAACCAGTTAACTTTTGATAATACTGAAAAAATTCAACCAACTTTTTCGCGGCCTTCTACTCATTGTTACTTATTTACCTAATGCCTCCGGGACGATGATTGTAGTTGTGTAGGAGTTGCGGCAGGACTAATCAACGCAAAGTCAACGACACTTCGATGGTACGGAATGCAGGAGGAAACCGAAATATTGAGAAGCAGGATATCAGCAATTATATCACAGGTTTCGAAGAAACTTACAATATGCGCTAGTGGTGCTGTTTAGACTTGACTTTATATTCAGTTCCTACTGATGGATTAGAGGGCTGCTAATTCAATCCATGTAGGATAACAGCCGGTCTGCATATTGAAAACACTAACGCGAATCTGCGAAATTGCAGTCGGTGTCGTACAAAAAGTCCTTGCGCGATTTTACAAACGGGCTACTATCACAAGCCCTGTTGAAAATGTGGCAAGAGCTGTTGTAGCATATTGCACCGGTAGAGCAATCATCCTGCAGATAGTCCTGAATAATTTGACCAGAAAGACAGATTTTATTCGCTCTCTTGAGCGGAAGTTCTGGATTCAAAATCGTTGCTGCATATATGGCATCAAAGAAGGAGCACGGAAAAGTTCAGTTACGTGTGCGACAATGTGTGAGCAGTTACAGGATGGGTTTCATTCACAACCGAGCAAAAGGCGAAAGTTTAAATAGACACTAGCTTCACATACATGGACTTAAGACCTGAAATTAGCACAAATCTTGGAGTAGAGATCCTTTTTACTTCTTAGCCTTGCGAGGATGTTTTATAAAACAATTTTGATCAAGTGTCCCTTTTCACATTTATACCATACCAATGTTTCTTTTACATAACAGAAGCAGTGATTACCACAAGTCAAGCGTTGCATGATCTTCTCAGGATATACGAGTTAATTCACAGACAAAATTTCAATTGACTGAATACAATAGTTTCTGATTCATTGAGTTTGCTGGCCCATTTACTGAAAACCTGCCCTTTTTTACTGAAAGGGAACCTTTCGGCTATCTGTTGCCCTTATCTAATCAATCTAGATTCGATATTCCGTTAATATATGACTTCCAATAGCCGTAATACGTCCTCTTCCATAAAATGTGTAAACCTTAATTCGGTGCACATTTCATTGTTAAGCCCCGTGCATCTGAATATAGGACCGACGGGAAATTCGAACAAATCCGAGACAGTCCTGTAGGATTCTGCATGTTACTTTATTTCCCCACATTCTTTGCTCATGTCGAAGTTTCCCTAAAGCCCTCATTATTTAGCTATTTATGTTTCCTTCTCGTTATTCACCTGAAAATTTGACACCTACGGAGGGTTAAATTCAAAATATTATTTATTTGCCTTACCGGTTGCAGAAACGCAATACTATAACCAAGTAAATTTCAATGATATACTTTGCTCATTGTTTAGCAAACGAAGTGGTGCGTATATTCCTGTTGTTTGAAATTCATTCATGAGAACTCATAAGAATCATATCAAGTGGACATGAAGGGCGAATCCTCAAAATAAGTACCGGACGGATGTGAAAACGATATGCACAATAATGTTATGAACTGTGAGAAAAATCAAAATACGATCATGTTCTTTGATCGATTTGCGGTTAGCGCGCAACATTTTGTCAAAAGAGATCCTGTCCTGGTTTTACAGGTGATATCGTCGTAAGAGTTAAATTACGCATGGTTAAGGTAAAGACAGGAGGTAATGCGTAAAACCGCAGGAAAGGAAGTTTAATGATGCATGGAAATTGAGTTGAAAGTGGTGGAATGATGCAACAAAATGAGTATTGCATTGTTTTAAATTAACTTAAAAGTCCTATTGGACGAAACAGAGAACATTCGGCAGGATGTGTAAAAAACTGGATGGTACTTGGAGTGAATTGGTATTTTCCAGTTGACAAACCGAATAATTGCATTTTCAAGTAGTTAAACTATCAGCTAAACTAATTTCGGTTGCTTCGCATAAATACACGCGAAATCTTTTTTACAACCGCGAATCGTCGTAATCCATCCATACCATGAAAATATATTCGAAATAATGAATATTCTATGCATTTAAGCGAATAATCGGTGATGGCTATAAACACTTGTGGGCATAACACACAAAACGGCTGGACCAGAACGTTGAACGTTCCGCGTGTGATGATCAAATCTGAACCGGAAATCAGAACAAAAATTTCAATTTGAAGCGGCAACAAACGAATTTTCATACGAAAACATGAAATCGTCTCCTCCAATTGAGCGTAAAATACGTAACCATTCATCCCTTCTTCCGTTTCATCCACAAGAGCGGCTCCAAAAAACCAAACCCTACCACTGCAGCCTACCAACGCTTCACGTCTCATTCAAAATGTTCACTCACCGTCAATTCGCGTTGAATTTGTTCGATTCAACAAGTCCGGGAAAATACCAACCACGTCCCGCACTAAAGTATCTACTTTTCCCTTATTCGTTCATATATCTGGACAATTGTCCATACCCCAAATACAATCCAATCAACGGTCAGAGTCAAAAAAATCGGGGGGCCGCGGGATGAAAAAACGTTAAAGAATTTAAAATTTAACATTAAAAACGACACCGCAGCTAACAAATAGGAAAGCAAACTCCGGTAAAAACATTTCGATCAATAATTAATTTCAGTCATAGAATCAGATGAAAAATTAAACCGTGCATCCGATTGTTAATCGAAAAAAAAAAAAATGGTGGAAGAGTGCATGCAATGAGCTCAATGAAGTGTAGACAAGGTGGAATATAAGAAAGAATTCCGATTAAATTGATTATAAAAGTTAAAAGTGTTGAAGTCATCAGTCGAGCGGATTCTATGGTAGAGTTATTTGAATAAATCGGAGGATGACTCACGAATACGTTTGGGGAAAAACCATCACAATTCTTAGATAGCCTACCACTATCAAACGCTTCCAGTGTCAGTGAAATCGGTCTTTGTGACGACGATAACTATCTTAGCCGTAGAAACTTAATTACTTCTCGTTCTTCTTCTTGGCACTATAGCCCCTCTTGGGCCTTTGGTTCCTGAGAAACTTAATTTACCAATGAGAACTACCAAAACTTCAATCCATCCTAAAAAGTAAAGGAAATGTTGAGAAGCATCTCCGCGTGCTCGCAAATTCGTGTCCCTATTATATTTAAGGAACCATCTTCGATTTTCAATCGATTCATTCTGTTCTTTTAAGAATTACTGGAGTCTCGGGGATTGGATTTTAATTCCCTTTTCATGAGGATTGCAGGGGCTGAAGGAAGCCCATCAACTGTAACCACGGGTTCTAGTTTTCTAATCTAGTCATGCATTGATGCTATGCGTTACAAAATTTTTAAGCTTCACAGCAGAAACACAACCCAAAAGTCCTGATTTTTTTGGAAAAACTGAGGTTGGCTTCAATGCCTTTTTTTTTTAAATAAAAATATTTTCGCTCAAATGTGCAATACGTGAAATTATTGGATGTTATTGCCGTGTTTAATGTTAAATTTCAAATTCTTTAACGTTTTATTTATCCCGCGGCCGCGAATAATTTCCATAAATAAGCACAAGTTGAAAACAAACATTAATATTAAATTTTCCTAACCTTACCTTCATGTATAAGAAAAATATGGTTGGAAAGATTTTAGATAAAAATTCGTAAAATTTCAAGTTCACAAACATTTTTAAATTTTAGGAGTAAGCTAATCTATTCCTAAATATACGAGTTTTGTCCAAAAACGACCTTCACATCTCCAGATTGGTGTTATTCATTAAAATTCGGTGAAAATCCTTTAAAGCTGTCCCCATTTGATCGGACAACATGCTCCAGGTAATGTTTACACTTCCTGTAGCAGTCCTGGAAATCAGTTTTTGTAATAGCCTTCATTGCTTTATCGCATTACTTTCACTTGTCTCATTGCTATTGAACATATGTCCTTATAACGGGATATATTGGATAGGATAAGTATTGAGCCTTTTTCTCACTAGATCGTATTCGTTGTCATATATCGGGCAATACTAATCAGATTAAGTCAAACTGACATACGTTTGAAAGGTGATATTCCAGTCTACAATTTTCATACGGAAAGTTTTGTATTTCGTCATTCGTGTCAAAAGTTGTATTCATTTAAAAATGAGTGAAATCTCTGAAAAAATTCGTAATTTTTTACAATATCATTACTATCAAGTTCGTGAAAACCTGTGGTGTCTACGGTCAAGATGCTTTATCAAAAGTCACAGCCAAGAGATGGTTCGCTCGCTTTCGTTCAGGAAATTTTGATGCACCATGCTCAGGTAGACCAGTTATTGAAAAAGTCGATGAAAACTTACGAAAAATTGAAGAAGACCGACACATAAACAGCCATGACATTGCTAAAGAACTGAACGTGTATCACCAAACAGTTTTGAACCATTTGCGTAAAGCTGGATACACAAAGAAGCTCGACGTTTGGGTGCCGCATGAATTAACACAAAAAAATTTGATGAACTAAATTTCCATTTGCGAAATGCTAATAAAACGCAACGAAATCGAGCCATTTTTGAAGCAAATCATTACGGGCGATACAAAGTGGGTAAGGTACGAGAATGTCGTTCGAAAAAGATCATGGTCAAAAAAAGGTGAATCGTAACAAACAACTTCAAAGCCAGGATTGACACTAAATAAGGTTATGCTGTGTGTATGGTGGGATTGGAAAGGGATTGTTTATGATGAGGTGCGAGAATCTTGCTAATCACTCAATTCGGCTCTGTACTGTCAGCAATTACCTAAATTGCACCAAGCAATTCAAAAAAACCGGCCAGAATTGATCAATAGAAAGGGCGTTGTCTTCTGTCATGACAATGCCAGACTACACACATTTTTGATGACCCGGCAGAAATTGACAGAGCTTGGCTGCGAAGTTTTGATAAATCCACCGTATAGTCCAGAGCTTGCACCATCAGACTAGCATTTATTTCCGTCTCTGCAAAACTTCCTTAATGAAAAGAAATTCACTTCAAAAAGGGACTGTGAAAATCACTTGGCTAAGTTTTTCGCCGATAAACCACAGAAGTTCTACACAGATGGACAAATGGCTCTACCGAGAAAATGGGAAAGGTCATAGATAATAATGGACAATATGTATTTAAATAAAATCCATTTTAAATAAAACAAATATTCAATCGGAAAGTGACCAAAAAAGGCTGAATACTTTTTGGACTTACCAATATAATCTGCGAAGGAGTAAGAATTGCATGGAACTGTGTACGAATCATGCGGAGGTTAGGGAAGCCATAAAACGTGATACTTTGTCAAATATTTTTTGACAAGTTCCGATAAACGTGCTATCGCATTGTCGTGTTGAACCTCGTAATGAAGGTTTTACCAAAAATGTGGAAGTTTTCTTGTTACCACATCATGATAATTTTTTCAATACATTAACGTCATATTCTCTTGGAGCATATTTGTGGTGCACAACATTTTCATAATCAAAGAAAACGGGCAATATATATGATCAACCTTTGTCGTTCCTCTGGAGTCTTGGCAATTCAGAATGCTTCCACTGTGAAGATTGCCGTTTTATCTCTGGATTACCTTAGCATCTAAAATTGTTGCTTTATTTCTGGATCGTGGCCGTTAAGTCATGGTTCGTCACCAGCAATCACATCCTTGAGTAAATATTTGTCATTAGAAACCATTTCCAACTCGTCGTCAGCGAATGAAAAAAATGGTTCTAAAAATGAAACCATTCCCAAGGTGTCCACAGAGATTTCAAAGAAAAAATTTTTTTCTTTTGTTTTGTCATTGGCAATTTCAGCACATGAATTTCGAACACACCTGAGTCATTCACGAGTTTACCAAACCCAAACCGTTGTTTCCGGTATTTCACGATCACTTTTTAGTTCACATATATTCAATCGATGATCTCCTTCGACTGCATGGCGCCCACGGACGATCGTTTTTCGACATTCGTGTTCGACGGTCGACCAGAGCGAGAATTCTGGATAAATTATGAGCGGCCATCTTTAATCCGCTAGCACAACTCTTTTGTCCTTACTTAGTTCATTCACTCTTCTCCAAATACCTACTTCATGCGCCTGCGAGCTTGTCGGTCAAAGGTTGAAGAAAAACTTTATGCAGATTTGTTGATCTAGATTTTAAGTCATTTATAGCAATAAACAAATCTTAGAAACACGAAAAACTCTATGTAAATAAATACTTGCTGTATGTGAATCAAAGAATTGCGGGGAGAACTGCCTAATCGAGAGACGTCACGGAGAGAATGAGAATCAAAAGCTTATACCGATACCTCGTAGAGGACATTCGATGTCCTCGTAGAGGCGTTGGGGCGCGGCGATATTAAGATGGGACGATACTTACACGAAAAATCTCGTATGTTAGATTAGATTTCTACTTTCTAGAAAAAAATTCTTTACTTTCTTGGCCTTTTTAAAGCCAAAACAAAATTTTAAAGCCAATAAGGTGACTACATACGTAAAATAGCGAATACTATAACATCTTAATTAATTTACGAATGATTGTATCATCGGCATTAGCTTCTTAATACTCAATCGCCATCGAGCTTCTTCTCTTCAAAGGATTCAAAAGTCAGAACTCTGTTTTTGCTATATCAATGCTGAATAACTCAATAATTTTATTATTAATCAAATCAAGAAAATGACGGTTCATCAGAACTTTCGCTACGATATTCATCACAAACGGCAATAAATTGAAATGCTAGTCGACAGAACTCAATGAATCCACCCTTTGGAAAGTATGGCCAAAGACCTTTTTTTTTTATATCCACTGTCCAGGAGCTATCCAAAAGGGTTGACATTTTACAGTCATCGATTGAACTGTTCTCGTTCATTTCAGTAACAATTGAAAAAGGCGGCCATGAGCCGAGGGAACTCAATGCAAAAGACTTGGCCTCTCTGTAATCAACTTTTCATTTCAATCCTTTTTAAAAGGATGAATGTGAACGTTGAATCGCACAATTCCAAGGGGGTGGTGGATTATTGATGCCCTTAATGGGGTTCAGTATGATTGGAAGTTATTGTTATGCCAATCTTTTGTTTGGTACTTTTTGATTAAGATGAATACTGTAATGAATTATTAGAAGGGTTAGAAGACAACTAAATGGACCGGAAAGAGTTGTTTTCCAAGTAATTTAAATGTTAAGATGCCTCCGTGTAATCAATTTTCGGAGGGCAGTCATGTGTAATTTGTTCCGGCACAGCAACAAATATCCAAGTAATATTAGCACATCATATTCCATCAATTGGCCTTAACCGAAACAACACAGATGCCCTTCAGTAGTAAATATTAATGATTTTTGAAATGAAAACAGCATTCGACAATTTAATTTGTTTATCACTATTCATCGAGCCAATCCATTCAGCTTACACTTTTCGACGAGGTCTAGTTCTGCAGCAACATTCAGATAAATAAATTCCACTAAAGTTCGAGTATTTTTCGAAAATTCATCTCTTCGCCGAGCTAAACGTGCGTTAATAACAAGTCAAATTTCACTCAAGTATCAGCCGCAAAGCAAACAATCTGTCAAACTTTTATGTCAGCATTCAATCAACGCCAACAAAATAAGGTAATCAAAAAATAATCAAAACTACCCTCGTTCTCCCTCCATCGGCATCAGTGCCGCCACTAGCGTAGCGCGTTGCGTTACTTTCTAATCGACCTGAAGGAAGTTTCCAAAGAAAAGAAATCTCTCATATAAATCTGTGTAGTGTTAACCATTTTCGACATCAAACGAAATGGCATGCAGACAGACTTGTGTAAACACAAGCAAATTTTACGTGTGATCTAGACCTACATCCATAGATCCCATCATTCTCCAGCTTTGCGCATAGAGTCCTCGTCTAAGTATCTTTTCAAGAAAGATTCGTGTTGATACTTCTTTGCCGCCCTGGTCCGTGTTAAAACGCTTCACTACAAAAAGTATGCGCACGTACATCATGTCAGTGTTAAGATTGCAGTTCACTTGATCTGTTTACAGCTGTTTTCGTTCATAAACTCCAAACATATAAAATATGAGTACATTGATTTATGATTATATCCAGGGGCACCTGGTTATCTTAATTTCCAAAAGAGAAAAATAATGTTATATCATTAATGAGATCATTAAGACAGGAATGATCCACAAGATCAGGACTTGTGAATGTGTCAGCGATGCTTCAGGGATGAGCACAATAAATGCGGGTACGGTACGAGAGATTGTGGCGTATTGGTCGTATTCGAATGTTACAGCAACGAATTGAAATTTCGAATTGACTTTCATTTCACATAGGATTGGCGTACCATTCCCTGAAAACCTCGCCTATCTGACAAGCAATGACCGTCGGGGTCACCGTCGCGGTTGTCAAATCGTGGGCTAAGCTCATGATGTCCTTCTGACCATCGGATTTGCCAAGCGTGTTCCAGCTCTAGCAGCCAGAGTGGCTACGTTTCTTGGTACTCCAGGGAAGACTTTGTATTCTCAGGGAATTTTCATTAAAACAAAAAAAAAATTATCAACTACGGTAGGTACATAATAACCTTGATGAAAACGATCCTATTCAGGTTATCTAGATCTTATCAAACCAAAAATATCTAAATATGCTCTGCAACTTGGCGGTGTTCCTGTGTTGGCGAAAAAAGAGAAGTCTGGTATCCAGTAAAATGCATATGGAAATTCCCTTAACAATTTTTTTAATAGTCTGAATAACGATTCTCGTCTTTCCCAATTTCCTTTTACAAATGATTTGAGAGAAAAGATGCAGTTTCACGTGGAATAAAAATGGTCAAACATTGATCGCAAACAGGAAAAAGGCAGATGTTTTTGGATTCTTTATAATGTTTCATATCTCGTTGATCAATAACAAAAACTAAAGTTCTAGAAGGATTTTAGTAGATCAATTTATCCATTTTCACTTAGAACTTATAAGTGATTTATATCCTTGCTAAGCTAACTCAGCGAAGACTCAGTGCGTCCCAGCCTGTGAGTTGGCACCTGACGAGAAGCGGCAGGGACGCGTGTTCGAAACCAACTTGAGCTCTTTCCACCTCTCTTTCTTTAAAAAAAAAACTGAAGGTTTTCACGCCAAGCTAGGAGTAGAACCTCAAAACAAAATAGTCTGATACTACGGAGTTAGCGTAAATTGCTAAATTGCCAACTGAAAACATTCCATTGTGTCATTTCTAACATTCCTTTCTTAAAAAAAAATCAAAATTAGAAACGCATTCGCATTTTCACATCACTAACTAACAAACTTTAATTTATATAAATTGCAAGACATCGCGCATAGAGAGGCAAATTTGACTTCTTGAGATCATTTCTAGCGAACAAACCCACCGTTTCCGCTCAATCTGGCTCTACTAATAATCCTCGGTTCCAACTCCTTTAGAATTAGTCTTTAAGCGTCAGACTTTTGTTGAATTCGAATCCGAAATAATGTAGCACATCTGTATTTGCAATATTATACCCAGTTGAAGCATCTCGTGGGAAGAAAATAATTTTTCCAGTGCTTTGTGAAGGATATGGTTCTGGTTTTTTCTTTGTTTATTTTAATTTTTCACCTGAGGAATTCCGTTTATTATGCATATGCTCTAAGTTTTCAAGTACGGTATGTGAATCGGCTGCCAATGTATGTATACAGGTATAATCTACAAAACCTGCCAGATTACACGCTTGGTTAATAGGTAGATTTGCAGTGAAGAAGTTGAAAAGAGTTTGGCTTAAGCAAGAGCCTTGTGGGACTCCAGCTGAGACTGATTTTGTGTCGGAATGGATTTCTTTGGTGCTGACAGTAAATCTCCTCCCGATAAGAAACGAATTTATTAGTTTGACCAGGTGGGCTGAAAAACCATATCCAGAAAATTTATAAATAAATTCTCCGTCCCAGACGGAACCGAAGGCTTTCTCTGTGATAACAACGAGTGAGTTTGGGGCGCGTATGAAAAGACAGTTTCAAAAGAACTTTTGCTTTCTTAGGCACATGCTGTACTTCATAATCTGGAACAGCATCGTTATCTGGCGTTTTATCATTTTTTAGTTATCCCAGTAATTTTGAAATGTCTCTGTGTTTGGACAAGGGTATGGGGCGAGTATTTATTTCGCCGGGAGAAAAGTCGAAGTGGTTAGAAATAAGGCATCCTGTCCAGTGGTAGGACATATTGCAGTAGTTACATGAATCCTTTAGATGTTGATGGATTCCACTTAACTCAGGTACTGGAGGAGTAAACTTCTTGACCGTTGGCGTCATTGAGCGAGATCTTAATTATCTAAAAACTTCGTTTTAAAAAATGATCGATTTTATCTCTGCGTTCAGTTTGGAGTCTGTAAAATATGCTACGTAAACTGTAAGGTTTGTTTCGGTAATGCGATGGCCTTTGCTTTCAATCAACTTTAAATTGAAGCCATTCAAACCATCATGTTAAACAGTATTCTTGATGACAAGAGCCATACCTCCGGGCTACTTAATACGTCTATCGCAGTGGTAAAGTGCGTTGTATTTATTATAATTTATTTATTATTATAACAAAAAAAAAGTTACAGAGTAGTTTGTAGATTCTTCTGCACCATCACAATTTTCTATTTAATTTTGTCAAGGATATAAGATTTGATTCAAGATTCATGTCCTTTTTCAATATTAAAATCAACGCCAACTTCGTTTCTATTTGGCAACGCAATAAAAGACCATGATTTATATTGAACTTTATTCAATTGACACCTCTGAAAGCCAGTTCGTAAAATTGGAAAGCTTCTCAAGTGCCAATTGGCTTTAGCATGAAGGAAAGTCATTGCAAATATAGGAAAAGTTTTATTATAACCGGCTTCAAACATCATCAAATTTACGACCGTAAAGTTCATGTAAAGTGGAACGTTCCAAAAAAGTTTGGCAGCTAAGGAAAGTGCATCTCTTGTGCGTAGTCCTGTCAGACAGTCTGTCTAAAAAATCGTTTCCATACACTAGCATGCTACCGAAACTACCGAATCATTCATACCGAATTCAAGGTTTTGGTAGCAGGCCAGTCATCACCATTCCCTATACAAGAGAGGCTTCACTCCAGAGGTTAAAATCACATCATGATAAGTGGAGAAAAGTGAAGTAAATGTCAATTTGTTTCCTTACTACTACCTTAACACTAAAAAAACTCCTTAATCCTTAAAACTACTTACTGGTTTCTTACTAACCAGTAGGTAGTATTGGCTTTAGTGCTGTGCACGTGAACCAGCGAGCCGATCCACAAAGAGCAACTGTTTGGTGTATCAGAGGGCGAAGCAGCGAGCTTAGCAAGATAGAGAGCTTAAAAATTAAACGACGTAGGTGAGTGGATAGATCGCAATGGACAGTTTTCTTTGCCAAAATGTATGTAAGAATAATTTTATTGATAGTATATGTAAGTCATTGTGTATGAATACAAAATTTAAGAGAATGTTAATATTCATCTCGGGACATCTTCACCCCCTGGCTTTTGTGCAACAAGTTTTACTCACAAATACCATTTTATCTTTAATATTTGTGTCGAATAGTGTTAGATTGCGAGCTTGTTGGTGAGTTAGTGTTGTGTATAAGTGTTAGTAGTAACGCTATGATTGGAACACTCAGGAAGTGCAAATAATCACTCTATAAAACCCAGCTTTAGATTGATTTTATATTGAGGGCTTGGCAATATTTTCACGAATATGAAAACAAGACGCAAAATTTATAGAAAAAATAGGTACTTCATGGAAGGACTCCAATTGAGTTGGGTGTGATTCAGGTTGCACGCGTGCTATATCCTTTCGCCATGAAAAATCCAGTCGAGAAATTTATTGTTTGAAACTGAATGATTTTTCTCTGCAAAATCCTTTTCCTATATTTCTAATTTTAAAGCATGAACAGATCAAATAATTTGAATTTTGCCAGTGCCCGAACGTTTCGTATTGTTCAGTGGTTTCGGTATTGCAGGTCTCCCCTACACTTCAACAAACATTAAGTCACACCTCCTTCATAAGCCAATTTATGTAAATAGAAAATCTATGAAAGTATCTGAGATATCTTTAAGATACCGCGCGTTTTATCGATCGATGCGTTAATTTCAAATCGGAACGTACCCTGGCAATGTATGGCGGCGGTATGTTGCGCTGTCTTGCATTGATTGAAGTCGAAACGAAATATAAGTTTATGAAGGAGAAGGAAGCATATTGATGGTGTTTAGTTTCAGCAGTGTTGAAAGCTGATCGCCTCTGTAACGATTACGAGCTCCAATCTTCGATCCTGGCATCTTACAAATACACACATTCAATTTATCGATGGGCATCATAATTTACGGAATTGGGAACATCTATCTTTTGAAGCCTTTGTAGTTGATATACGGTAACGTTCGTAATAGCATTTCCAATTTTTTTCGGAAATCATTAATTTCATGATTATAGGACTGGGGTCGTAAAAATTATTGCTAATTTTTTGACGTTTTATTTAGATCGTAACAAAATTAGTGACTGATTTCATTTAGTTATTCATTTTGAATCGTCCGCGACCGAAACAGCGCGCTCAAAACTTTCGCATATGGGATGATAAAATTGGAAAAAGTTTATTTGAAATTGAAAAAAAGTTTAGTTGAATGTAGCGAGAGAAATTTATATGGAAATGGCATAGTGGTGAAAGATGTAATATTGAAAACAGATCTGAATTAGAGTTCCGAGCAGTCGAGTTTTTCTTTTTCTTATTGCACGAAAGTGAAAAGGAATAAATCAAATCGTGAGGCGATAAATTTTCAGTAACGAAATATCTGGTAAATATTTTCTTTTCAGGTTCAGTTCTGGAATCATGTAGGTCTTGTGAAAAGTTGTGCTGGCATTAATCATTGTGGCGGAGGGTGATGTCGAAAGCATTTTGGGTTGGAAGCGTGATCTCTCGGTAAAGTCGCGTCCTGGAACATGAACAGAGTGTGTTTGTTGGAGTGAAGCAAACTGTAATAACCTAACAACTAGCTCCCAAATAATGCGCAGAAGACCCTTTCAAACGTATCACAAATCTCATCCTTATCAGGACTCGAGCAAATGCTCTATAAACAAAAAATATAAAACACAACTTTCTAACAATATAACTGCATTACCGCAGTCGAAGAAATACATATAATTGGAAGAGCACAAGACATTTTCGCAACTTTCTGTTTTATCTCTCAGTGCCGCGAATCACACCGCAAAGGAGTTTTCCAATTAAACTTTGTCGTTGCTTTTAATTTAACCCACACTACAATTCACCTCGTTCACCAACCGACGTCGACCCTGCAGGGAAGATGGGTGTTTGGTCAAGGCAAAAGTTCTCAAACATATTTTCCGCAGCCTTTCAAGAGTTGAATGGATGAAAAGCCCTTTTCATACGGAACTGATATACGTAAGCACTTATATTCATTTATTTATTTATTTGCGCTGTTGCTGTAGTTGGCTTTTCTTCTTACTTTCGCGGCAAACTCCCCTTTTTCGGAGTGCAAAATAAATCAAAAGTCATGTGTCTGGTGGAGCGGAGAATGGAAACTTATTATCCAACATAATACCAACAAGCAGACATTGACCATTGGCCTGAAATATGATACGGGCTATGAATTCAGTGTGTCGTTTCCTGGAGGAAGTTATGGAGATATAATTTTTGATATAAAATGCCCAATGGACCATTATCTATATCAATTATGGTACAAAAACAGATTGAAAAGAGCGAGGCAAGTGGCTGCACGAGAAGGACACTTCAGTTTGCTGTAGGAGTTGTAGGGTAGTGAGTCCTGGACGGAAAACTCTATTTCGAAAAAATTTGCTGCTCCACTGTTCGATGAATATTCACGGGCTATGAACTCGAATCAACTTATCGACTTGTAATGTACCTACACCGCTGGTTCTGCTACTTTTTCAGGACTCGGTGCCCTAAACTCCGCACATTCCCATATTACTTCACGACTCGTTCCTATTGACCTTTTTCTTCTCAAAAAACCTCAGATACATTTATAGTATTTAAAAGTCATCTTCCATACATAGTTCATCTGGTGAATAATTAATTCACCATAATTTCTGTTTTATTAGCTATATGTTATCGTGTGGCTTGTATGGTTAGGTCGACGACCAGAATTACCTTTCGCTGCGAAATTTTCACGTAGATCGCTTAGACGCTATCGCCGCCAAGTGTGATGCCTGGCCACAATGAGAACAAGTCCGCAAAGTACTTGAACTTGAACCACGTTGTGTAGGCGGACTATATGGATTTCGGACAAGACTGCTTAGACATTATGACTGTCTTGAAGAAAACATAAAAAACTCTTATATAACCGCACGGGTATTATTTTTCGCATGTATGGAACAATAAAAATCCATTATAATATCATAAAAATCTATTATGATGAAATATGAGTGTGCCGAGTATGGGGGAGTTTGTTGGTTGAAATATATTTTGAGGAATATGACGGTAACATTCTAGCTTGGGATTCAGACTTGAAGGACGAATTGGATTTTTATGGAATTCCGGTCGATTTTCAGGGCGAAACAAATCTTACGAACTCTAAGAATTTAAGAGAAGGGAGTGATCGATTTATTCCATTTGGCAATCAAATTTGAAGTTTGCTGAGAATCCACAAATTTTTCCTTTCAAACCGTCGTGAAAGTAGCTTTCAAACAATATTATTCTTAGCTCTAAGATCTGTGGATTTTCGGAGCAGAAAGCAATGATGCCGTTGATATGAAGTTTAGAAGTTTGATGATAAGATTTTAGAACATGACTCGTTGATGATCATAACCAAAAAGTTGATAATTATCTTTAATTCTTATTATTAATGCAACCCCGTTCTCCTGTTTGGGGCAGCTCGCAAAATTCTGTTATTGGCGTTCCTGAAAACTTCATTTTTTCCTCTCCATAATGAGCGATTTCCTTGCATTCGCCTTTTGGTTTATAGTTGGTAACCAGTTAATCGTGTGGACGTTTTCGGCATCCTCAAGACTTCACAGCGTGGTTCGGTTTTTGCCTCGCTTTCCGTTTTCTAGATCGTTTGATCGCGTCCTCCGATTTCGAAGTCCCAATAGCTTGTCACTCTCTTTACTGATAGAGTGGACCTAGAGTGCAGTTCAGGTTTCTTGAATGTCTTTAGTCTTTTCATCCCTTTGTTGGCACACGTTTTTGGTTTTGCGAGTGACATCAATATGCTACTAGACACCATTCACTGAATGTAGGTAGAATGTAAGGTCAATGAAGTTTCTAGATTTTTATTATTTTTGGAACTTGTTGTTCTAAGAAAGTATCACACCATTTCGGACATTCCGGACCTTAAGGAGTGATATGAAAACGTTAGAACCTTAACATTTTGATACGCATAGCAAAACGTTTCGCCCAAATTAGGTCAGAAATTGACTTCTTAGCTCTTGACTCTTGCAATAAAATTCCTCTGGCTCGAAAATTATTAGTTAAATTATTATACAAACCCGAATTGGTTTGAATTGTTATTCAAACCAAATCTCGGCGACTGCATATGACGCAGCTTTCTCTGCAGTGATTCTGTCGTCAGTTATTTTCTGTCCTAGGAGTGTTTTTAGACCCACATAAACTACAACATAATTCATGTCGTTCTACATCCAATTGATCGTAGTTCTTGATAAAAGTTTAAGTTTCCAAAGACGAGCACCACCGACCATTTTCGTTCATTATTCAAATCACAAAATTAGGTTGAGTTGTGGCCAATAATAATAAATAGGTGAAATATGAAAGAAAATTGCACAAACATGATTCCATATTTGATATTTCAATACACGTCGCACTTATAAACATAAAAATTGAATAAATACATAAATATGATGCAGAATATATGTTAGAGGTGTAGCCGCAAAGTAAAAATGTTTATTTGGCTCACATTATCCATTCTTGCAATCTGAGTCAGGTGTGACTGGCTATTGCAAAAGTCCATATCAACATACTTATATTGGACATTCTTTGGCGCTATGCGAAATAAATAAATAAATATGTTATGAAGAAATTGCCAATAATTGATCACGAACGTAATGCGTATGGAGAATTTATGCGAGAACTTGAATATGTGTCTGAAAGAATTCGTGGATTAACCCACGGTTTAGTACTCGTATGTGGAATGATATTGAAGTCATAAATGTTTTGATAAATGGGCGATGAAGTCAAATTGAATGGTTCTTTAAATTATGTCTGAGTGGATAAATGTTTCGAGGAAATATGCAATCACTGCAGGTGGATTTGGATAGTTTCCCAGGCAATTGAATTATCATACGAATTGATAGCGGCTAACAAGAAAGACAATCTATCTCAGGTGTGAGAAGAATGCAAACAAAAGACCTCTTACACTGAGTTATAATTACAGTTGAATAAATTTGTTAATATTAAAACCGTGCCTACGGTAGCTTTTGTAACCTGTATCAAACGAATTTCGAGCTCGCTAGAGGTGATAGCAGATCCTTAGATAGAATTACAACATAACGTTGTCAACCATAAGTAGGTCCAAAAACAATTGTTCAATCCTAACGTTGTGCGAACGCGTAGAGCCATATTTCATTAGTATACACATACACGTTTGCTACTGGGTATTGTTTAGAGTGCAATAACGAAGCAACCCTAGCCGAAAAGGATCCGCTCGGTACCATTTTGAATACGCACACAAATGCGCGGCATAAGGAAAGTAATGTATGCAAATTTATTTAATACATAACACAAGTTAGGTACCCGAAAAGCCTCAAAATTCAATGCTCCATTTCTCCAATATGGAATAGAATATCGTAGCATCATCATTTTGGAGCAGCCTCCCTAATAGCACGAGCATACACAGAGGGTGGTTCAATGGTTGAATCCTCCCGTTCCAACCAATCTTTAAATTCATCACAATCGTTATGCTCATGTGGAGCGTTATGGGTGTAGGATTCCATCTACATGGAAGGAGCATCATCAACGATATGTATTCTAGATGAATAGGACTGTTTATGTGATAAAACGAAAAGGATGATTGGATTCTGTGGTTGAATTTTCGATATGCGATTAATATTCTACGGGATAATGTTCTAATTCAAACACAACTGCGTGCATATTGAACGAAATTATGTCGGGCCCGGCCTGGACCTAATGCCGGGCGATTGTGCGTTGGTCATAAACTAGGCAAGGATAATAGCATTTCAAAATTGTTTACTCGCCATCATGTTTTATTTGAATTGGAAATATTTAACAAAGCTGACATTAATACGTTAGCGTGCATTCACCAAAATTAGATAGCGAATCTAAATTTATGTATTCTGATGGAATAAATTATAAAATAATGGTCAATATTCACGTTTCCTAATATTTGACGTCACGATATTCAATCTGTTTGTTTGACTTGCTAATGAACGCTCCTCGCTAAATTTTTTCAGTTAAAATGAGGATGCATCCTAAATTCTAATACAGCCAAATGTGCATGCGTGTTGCATAAAATTTTTTTGGACCGAACAAAAAGATTGTCATATAATTTATTGCACCGCTTGAGTCGCATGTAATCCGATTTTAATTTATGATATCCGTCACAAAGGGGGCTCATCGAATCAAATAGAATTCATTTTAAATTCACATACGTAGAAACTACTCATGTTTTCTCATATCACGCGCAGTCATCAGGAATGTCTGAAACGAAACCACCATCACCTGACTACATCACCTTTGCTTGCGCGATTGAAAATTGTTCGCCCAGAACAATTTTCACACGAGCGCCAATAAGCAATTCTCTTTATTCACAGCTCCTTCCTTTCTATTCTCTCGGGACGCGGTCTGGAGATTTCTAATAATTTTGATATCTAGATCCAATAAAATATACCAGTCACGTCATAAATGTCAAATTATCGCCTGCGTAGATTCATTTAGCGCCACAAGAATCGTTCGGGATTGGACGCGGCGCGAAAGCATGAAGAACACGTAAGATTTCATAAATAGATACGTCGTGGGTTAACAAGCAATTATATGACGAAAAATGATTTAATTAAAAGACAACAACTAGCATTGCTCGCCACGAAATCTATTGGAATTACCTTGCTAGAATTTCAATGAATTTATTACGGCTTGCAGACAATTGGGTGAAATTCAATGATGAGTGGCAATAAAGAACATTTTACGACCGCTGACACTTTTTTTTCCGAGCTTTGGTATAAAATAAATGATTCATTAAGGTTGGCTTTTGCGTTACAACCGCTAAGCATGCGTCCTCGAGACACGAAGGATGTTGAAAGTTTGGGTCAGTAAATCTTCGAGGCAAAATAGAATCAAGAAAAAAGACTCTTCAAACTGTTTTGACTCAAGTAAATTTAGAGAAGAATCTCAATCATAATCAATTTGATCGTTTCAAATCTTATACCAAGTTTTTTATCCGCAAATATTCAAACCATTTGAGAAACTTCATGGAAACTTCAACTTTTGTACGATTAACTTTTTCATTGAGCAAGGGACGCCAACGCAACGCGAAAATGCTGGATCTTGCTCTTAAAATGGTTAAAGCATCATAGATATCACTGTTTCACCTGAGAAAAACTGCTGTGGAAGTTCAATAAGATACTGAAAGGGAAACTCGAACGAAGTACTCGCAAAGCTCAATTTTCTCGTTCTATACAGACTTAAACCGCAAGCATATGTGGTTCTACAGAGGACAAAATCAAAAATCGTAATTTCCTACATCTAGATTATGACGAGCCCTTATTTCAGGAGATTATGATGAGATTATCATGAAAAAATTGACTAAAAAAAACTGAAGAAACAAATATTTCTTGGAAGGGAAAAATGAGTAGAAGATCAGAGAACTTGGCCTGACTCTGTGCGGTGTTTATTGGGGGGGATGAGGCAGAACGTTCTAGGTTTTATCAGAAAAAAGACTGTTGTAAAAACTTATAAAAACGTACACTGCCCACGTCCATTGGACTGTAACACTATAGAGGATTTCTTTGACCAAAAGACTCGCCTTGTGAGAATTTCCAATGTCTTCCCTAGCATTAGAGAAATAGCAGTCAATATCAGTTTTAGTTAGCCTCAAAAATCTTTACTCGAGCGGCACCTCTTAAGTTTTCCACGAAATCCAACACAAGGGCAATCGACAAACAATATACAGCATTCTGCCAGAATCAATATCCAATCAATATCACTCCTCTACATAACTCTATACGCGGATGATATACTCGTTCTTGCTACTCACGCGCCCCCTCCAATGGCATAGTGGATCATAGTAAGAGGCTTAGAATCCCTGCAGAAATACGTTTTAAAATGTGCCTTCTCAATCAATAATCGAAAAGGCGAATTCATATTCTTCCGAAAGGCTCCTGAAAAGTAACCATCGATCTCTGACAGCTGAATACAACGAACTCTTACTAGGCATTGGTAAGGTCCTTATGCCCGCAATGAACTCTATAAAGTGTTTTGGGGTACTGTTTCACCGCCCATTCAAATTGAATCTCTACGCCCATAGAGTCATCAAAAAACCCACTTAGGCTAGCGCAGCTCTAGCCCTCTTACTCTCTAGCAAGTCAGACCTCAAAACCCCTCATAAGTCCCATTATTAGCTGCTGCTTTGTTGTCTGGTTTAGTTTTTGACGGCCATAGCTGAGGAGCTGGAAGTTTTTAGAGAAAAATAAGGAGGATCTGTCTGTGCAAATATAACTGAGCAAATATAAGCCAATCACAGGAGCACTTTCCTTTACAGAAAAATAAAAATCCACGCGATCATGTAATATATGATTCGTATAGCTTAAAAGTCGGATTAAGGAAACTCCACAGATTTCTTAGGTCTCACGCCAGCGAGGACTCTGACTTCCCATCTATATCTGATTACCACTTTTGCACCAAATACCTTAAATTGTAAATGAAGTACGTAGAATTAAGTTAGAATAAGTTTGGTTTAACGTTCACCAATAAGTTTTATAATTCAAAGTCTCTTATTTCGGATTTTTCAAAGGCTCAAAGCTTCAAAGTCTCAAAAAATAAATTTATCAATTTCTCTATCTATCTAGTCGGTTAATTATTTTCTGCCTCTTATCTGAGCACGAACAGTCTCAGGTTTTTCACTCTCTGCTCGTTTAGGACAGTATCGTAGATTTTCCCAATGATTCCAGAGACGGAGTCCATTAAAAATCTTTACTAAAAGTACTTGCATGGCTACACTTAACGTCTGCTACCCAATATGTGCCATGCAGAATATGATTGATGCAATCAGCAGCCGGATATGCCACTTTACATGGAGAGTTTATTTATTTCTACAGCCCAATTTTACGTGCGACGACTTATTTTCTTTTTAGTTTGAGGATTCTGCTCACAGGATATTATTTGAACAATACCTAGACAATTCATAGCAATACAATGAATAGTGCACTGAAAATCGTTCTGGAAGGAGGAGGACACGAGGAACAATGGCAACAGGGAGCCTTCAGTTGAGTGGGGCTCACTTTAAAGGATGTTTTGAAGCAGTTGATGAAGAGCATTGCAACTCGGAACCATGAACACTGGATAGGGACTTTTGAGTCACTTGTTGTGGATTGACTCTAGTTTTGAAATTTTTTTGTCCAAAGTTATCCAACGATCTAACAAAATCGTTTTTTGTGTCTTAATAAACGATTATAATTGATTTATTGATGATTTTTTTCGCAAAATTATACCTCCCGCTTTCAGTCAGTATTTCAGCCACTGATAGACTTATTGTAAGCTTGGAGAAATGTGAACACATATGGTTTATTTGTTTCCAAATTAAGCGTTTGACTTAAGGAATTGTATCCAGATAATTCAAAACCTATTGCTCATAAGTTTGTTATATATTATGCGAATCAATTTTCGGATTTATTGTTGAGTAGGTTTCAGCTTGTAGGTGTCGCATAATGCTTTGTTACACCAGGCTCAAAGGATCCTCAAGAAATTTTCCGGTTTTTTCAATTGATGAAACGTAGTTTTTTTGCATGTATGTTACATGTATTAAAATGATTTTGGCAGCCATATAACTTTCATGGGGAACAAAGGCTTAATTGCAAAAAAATGAAAAAAATAAAGTGAAATAAAGGCTAAAGAGGTTACAAACACTGCTTTGTTCTGGTAATAATATTTTTTAACACCTTGTAACGCTTTTAACAGCTGATAAAAGGCGTAGGAGCCCCTTCTTTTCTCAATAGGAGAAACACATTCAGGACCCTTTGATTTATTAGAAATTATGACGACGTGAACCTAAGACAGGCTCAGACAAGCATTTGTAAAGGTTTGTTATTCACACAATAGAAAAGATTACCCCAGACAATCTCGATCAGCCATAGGATAATATTAGTAGACTTCGTTTCATATCTCTCTCTTCAATATTTAGAATAGGAATTAGTCAAAAGTATGGTGATTGACCATAATTTCGATTATGCTGATGGACGTGACAGTTTGAATTACTTACAATTTGTTTTTTATCAGTGTAATCAGTTTTAAATCAGTGAAAAAACCATCTGATTGAAATTTTGGACAAAGAGGGACAATTATATCTTATATCTCTTTATTGCTGGGAAATGCTGTACGGTGAACATGGCTGAAAATATTCTAAGTGTCAGAAAAAGCTTAGAGGAAAATCAGGCAGTCACATCAGCCTGGAGAAGTTTAAGACAACTTGAGTTTTTACGAAGATCACATTTCTCGACAAAAATTATAAGAACTATTTCGCTTCATCTGATTTAATTTTGTTAGGATACTTTTTTACAAAGGTTCACACGCGTGTTTAGCGATGCTCTTCGTGAGATCTTCAGTGTGTGGTTTCATTCTTAGTTTATCGGTAGTAAGTGTCCTTATTTAAAGGTACGTCGTTTGAAAAAGCAAGTAATGGTCTTTTAATTGAGGTAAGAGAAAATCTGTTATTATTCTATTTTGAGGGAACCTTTTTTTCTTCTGTCACATTTTTATAATGATTGACAAAATCGATTTTTAGTTAAATTGCTCGTCAAAAGCCAAAATGGCAAAAATGTGCAATGGAGAACCCAAGGACAGTTGATGGGAACCCTTCACAAGCACGCGTAAGTACATTTTCATTGATTGCTTCGTATTCGTAGAAAGGATCATTCGCAAGTTTTGCTCTTCTGTCACCAGTACCCATTAATTGTGGTCGGTATCAAGCCATGAAGAAACTTTTCAAGGAACAGTCAACTCCGTGATTCGTATAAGACAGACATATCTGAATGGACTCAATGGCTGTGTCAAAGAGATCTTTGGCGAGCGAATTATAACCTCCATCATAAAGCCTCATGTTCCCCTGGTTTAACCACTCGTGACTCTTGATATGCGGATATCTTAAAGACGGCGTTTATTTGAAACGGTTCTGAATCATTTCAGAACTTATTAAATATTCCTAATGACATTGAATCAATAAAACCCCAAAACTTGCAAAATTTATGACAAATACTTTTAAATAAATTTCTTGGCGTGGGAAAGCAAACAATTGGTAGCGTTTCCTAAGTCAAGGAAAAATCCTCGCTAATTTATACGGGGCCATTTCTGTTCTAATTTTGAAGAAATAGGTTCATGTCTCTTGCTGTAAATTACACCAGCGACTAAGAAACAACAATGGAAACCTCTTTGTCAACCATTTGTTTAAAAATGGCTTTGATTGCAGACCCTTCAAACCCGAAATCAACTAGATAAATCGAATAGCCCTTCTGGATTGAAATCCTTAGTATGTGTCCAGTTCTCCTTATGTGAATGCATGTAAACAAACTTCAGCGACTGCCTTGCTTTAAAAATCACTCTAGGAATGATTCAGTCCATTTGGATTATTTAGATGAAAATAATTAAGAACTTTAGGTTAATTTTTAACGTTAGATCTGCTTTGTAAACATTTGCAGCTGTTGATTAGTGAAATTGGGGGTCGGAGAAGGGTTTCCTTAATAAAAGGCTTTAAATATATGCCACTCGCAGATGTATTTTCTTACAATTCTCACCGCGCGTCATACATCTTTAGATTCTTCATCCTATTAATTCAAGTCAAATTAAAATGCCAAGCGGCAGAATTGAGCAACACATAAACCAAAAATCTGTTATTTATGCGCTCTTTAAAACTTATTTTGTCACTACGTTATATGCTAATTGATTGAACGTGTCCATTGTCTTTCCACTGCCATAAATCATCAGCAACAATTTATGTCTCCCACACTGTCTTCGTTTCAATAAAGAGAAACACCCTCTCACGGCTAATTTTTGACAAAGCGAATGAAGAAAATAAAAGTTTAAAAACAAAAATATACAAAAACCAGCACGTTATTCACTGAATTCTTTTTTATTAATCAAAGCGATAACCAACAGATTGAAACACAAAATGTAGTCGTTGCTGCAAGCAAATAAAGAATTGGAAAAGCAAAAATTTTATTTGTTTTCCTGTGGTGAATTTCAAATTTTTCTTACACGATATTATTTATTTGTTTCTATTTCTATTTATTTATGAAAATAACGCGTGATCTAACGCGACAATTCTAGAAACAATTTGGCCTTCGGGTAGCACTGTTTTATGGCATAACCATTTTTATGAAATTTTTTAACGAATATTATGGTAAATGAAGTTTTTGTTTGATTCCAAGCATGCAAAAGAGCTTTTTACGTGTAGTTTTATGTTGTTTTTTTTTTTCACATTAATAGTATTTGTTTATTTTTCATTATATATTCCTCAGGCTATCGTTAAATATGTCAATATAAAATATATCCTCATTTTAATTCAAAACGATAAAAATCCAAACTGAGCATTTCATCAGACAACTATGGAAGCATTCAAATTCGTGCCTGCAAACAGTCATATTGGCAATCAAGGCTTGAAATAATATTTTATTAGAGTTTTATTAAATCCATGCAGGAATTGGGTAAAAAGTTTATTAATTTATTGTTATTCTGCTGGGTAATATTCACACCGCAAATGTCTTTTTAACTTTTAGGTCAACGAAATCGTTTAATGAATTGTTTATCAAAGCCATTAAAGGTGACTCGTGCAGGGAGAATCTTTTTGAATATCTTGTTTTGAATTTTCTCCACTAAATAATTACCTAAAAATTATAGGATAAGAAATCTACTGATAGCCTCGCTGCTTTTTGCAAAGGTATAAAATATACATTAGATACAAATCGATTATCAATTTGATAATCAATTAGAGCAAATCGAGGAAACAGCTAATTATTTAGACTTGAAGATTACGAAGGAATATAGGTGAAAGAGGTTAAGCCCAGAAACTCCCAGGAATCCACCGCTCAAGAATGAAAACAAACTCAAACAATATGATAATATTGTATATGGTAAATGCAGAAATTGCGCGATTGCCCGTGTATAATAAATGTAGAAAATCTGCAACCACAGATACAATAATGCAGTATTCGTTCAACCAATCCCTAACAGCACAAAAATGCAGAACGAATAACAAAATAATGTCCTAACCACAATATGTACCACAACGAACCGATGGACAAGATCGAAAGCCACTTCAAACGTCAGCAAACAAGAAAATCCATAACACACGGCAAAAAATTTCAATCAATTTAACTCAATGGT
Organism: Stratiomys singularior; assembly: GCA_954870665.1. Lineage (NCBI taxonomy): Eukaryota > Metazoa > Arthropoda > Insecta > Diptera > Stratiomyidae > Stratiomys > Stratiomys singularior. The sequence continues at coordinate 9,104,805 of OX940879.1, read as the reverse complement.
TCCAGAACAAGGCTTTCAAAACGAGGAACAACTATAGCAAAAACTAATCTGCGAGAAAAAGAGGAGGCAGAAAAGAAGACGGACAGACTAAAATGCGCAGATTTTGAAAAAATCAATTAATTTTGACGAAGTCCTCACCCCTGGCATCACGTAATCACTCATAAGCGTTAACACTCTCTGGTGTATCAGAAAGAAAGAGATACTAAAACTCCATTAAGCGAACTCTTGGATACAAGGGAGCATAAACATTAAACAACGTAGATTCGAGGAGAGACTGAGAGAGAATATATACCAAGCTGATACCAGATTGTAGTTCATTGTGTCATTACTTGAACGTTCTGATAGACGGATAAAAAGTATCAAACTTAAAAAAAAACGAAATTATGAGAATGAAATGATCAACAATCACTACCTGTGGTTGCTCTGGATCGCTTGTCTCTTTTTGTCTAGATCTAGAGTTCGGCCTATTCTTATAAAGCTTCTCTCGTTAGTTGGAATTTCTATGCGCTTTTTGCATAGTATCCTAGCTGACGGTATCAATTGCCTCATGGGTACTGAAGCCACTGGTTTTATTGGCTAGTAGAACTCGGTCTTCAAATGCATGTGTGTCTTCACCAAGCTATCCACTAAGTTTTCCTGATCCTAGAGATCTCCTTGCTCCCCCTCCCCGCCTGCTAAGTATATTTTTAATTTTTTCATTCTTATTTCATTTAAATTATCACTTAGCTTCGCTGTTCCTCCCTTGCCTTTATGCAAGATCAAAACCACAGTACAAACGAATTCTAATTAATAATTCTAAGTAATTAAAATGATTTATTGGCATCACTTTGCTAAACATTACAATGAAAATTAATGTAAATCGAATCTAATCTAAGGATAAGATATTTTGAACTCGTCACTTTCAACGGCCAACAAACTTATATTCTGTGTCGAAACGTTATGTTTTCGAAAATTGCTACCCCTAGGGAAAAATTTCAAATTTTATACATTTTGATGAGTCAATGGGAAGGGTAGGTTGGATTGATCAAGATCAATACACTTGTTCTGCTAGAATCATATTTTGGTTTCAATCCTTATCATGGATATCAGTCTTAATACGATTTCGTTGAAGGTTCACCAATTTTTTCGGTGACTTTTTTGATAATAAATATCAAGTATTTCCAATCTGCCAGCAGTTGGCTATTCATTTTGTTTGTATAGCAATGTTATCGTGCTCCTGTGTGTGGTTTAGTTATGTTTCATGTGTGGTAAGTATGATACGTAGTCGGAGTTTGTTTTGTTGGCAATAGACCAAAGTTTATACTCCTCGTTTTTGAGTTGGTTATGATCAGGAATATGATATGAAAACACAATTTCAACGTTTTCAAACTAAAAATGTTGTTAGTAAGACAGTAGATGAAATTATTCAGTCCCTTCGTTCCAATTTTAATACGTTTTCTGACATAGCAAGACCACATGGAACGACTACTTAGATAGGAGAGAGAGGAGTCCGCCTTTGAAAAGCTAGGGATCCGCCAGGTTTACTGTAGGAAAACAGGACGAGCCATCCATCAAAAAATAGTACCATACATGGGGAGCTAACCGCCGTTGCTAGCCTAAGCTTATTCTTACTGTAGACTCTAGACGGCTTGGAATGGCAGGATACTGTCATTTTTATTTAATTTATCATTTTGTCATTTTGTACTTTGGCCTCACCCTAATCAAATGAGGACAAAACAACTCCTGGGGAAAACAGAAATGGCGTTAGAACATTGGTGGCAGTATTAACGGGCCTTAATCTTCTAGGTCAACACGCCAAACAAATAGGAATCCAAACGGATGACACCTGCCGAACTTGCGGCGAGGAGGAAGAAAGTACAGAACACTTCCTACTAGATTGTCCGAGTCTGGCCAACAAACGCCTTACTTGGCTAAGGTGTACTGGCGTAACAGAATTGGAACACTTGATGACCACAGAACTGGGGGTCTCCTTGGCTTCTGTACGATGACAGGATGGACCATCTGTAAACAACAGTACTACACATGGGGAGCTAAGGGCCGATTTCTGGCCCTATGCTATTTCCAGCAAGTGAACAATAATAATACTGTAGACTCTAACTATCAGGTTAATACCAACTGACTTACTATATACTTAGACCTTGGCGTGAGAATATTTGCAATCTTCCAAGGGCGAAGCAGAAAGTATGTGCAACTTTGAAGATAAGAGACTTCCATATGCCCCATATTCAGTCATCTTCTGTAATCTTCTGGCTTTTCAAACTGAGATTAAAACAAAGAGGAAAACAATGCGTATAAGGGCACCGATCCTTTTGAGGGGTGATGAAAATCTTAAGAAATAATCTAAAAAGCTTCACAAAACTAGTGAAAGAATATCTAGATCTGCTGAAAATTACCAAACGCTTAATAACGATTTCCAAGATATTTTTCCTCGCAAATTGTAAATCTAAACTTACTTACTAGAGTTCGAATTCTTAAAATATGATATGTAACAGACTGTTCGAACATTCTAAGCATGGAAATTTCGACGGAAAACCGATCAACAGTCTTGGATCACTTTTGGAAATTTCAATTCAATTTTGACTGTGAAATTAGTTGAGTAATGTGCACCAATAAGCGGAACATTTGCGGAAAAATGGGCCCTTTAAAATTTTTAAGAAACGTTGGTTTGTCTTTTAACCAAAAAATTGCGTGAATTTTTCTACTTACAGCCTTCAAATGAAGCTTGTTGAAAAGGGTAAGGCATTGTCCGAATGAACGCCATGTTTCTCCAAAGTATTCTTTTGTTTTCTGGATGCCAAGAAATTCGCAGATTTCAAGAAATTGAGTTCAAAAATTATGTTATAAAACATTAATTTTCCAAGGGATATAATTTGATTATATAATTTTTTGTAACTCAAAGTAAATACTTTCATATATAAAACTGTATAAACATATTTAAAGATTTTCTTGTCATACATATAATAAAAACAACTCAAATAAGAGATGGAATGTATGTATTAATTATGTATTTTCTGTCTAGAGATATATGTAGTTTACTTTAAATAGTTGTTTCGAGATCGATTTCTCAGTGTTATGTAACACATCATTATTAAGAAGGAAACTATTCAGTGTCTATGTTGATTCCGTATTTTGATTTCCTATTGCCTATAATAATAAACTGCCGCCCTTGAATAGTTTCACTTCAAAACAATTCATCTCATTACAGCCTTGTTTTTAACTATGAATTAGGCTTATTTTTATTCTGTATCAATTAATACACGAGGCACAAGGTATATACTTGTAACAGCCTTACAAATAGAATAGCTCCCACGGCACCTTTGAGTAAAGTATCCGTACGATGTTAACAGATAAACGTTTCTGAAATGCAAACGTTCAACGTTTTGTCAGACTCATGAATTTTTGACATTTGAGATAAAATGCATAATGATCTCACAAAAATACTAGTGGATAACTTCTTGAAAACAGTCTAAAGTTAGAACAAAAAAGACTGTCTAGTTTTGAGGAGAGTAACAACATTCTGCCAAATTTTCAATTCAGTTTTAGAAATGGTTATCCAACTAAACATAAAGTTAAGTTAGTAACGCTTTATATCAAAGCTGCACTCAATCAAAAATCACATAAGTCAATGGTGACATTAGACTGAAAGATAGCTTTCGATACTCTCATAACTGCACAAAACTGTTCTCTATTAAGTTATTCCTACACAATATGCCACTACACCTGGACAATCTGATCAAATGTATCCTGCAAAATAAGACATACCAAATAAAAGATAGAGGAGGCACCCCTTCTACCAAAAATATATCTACCGGCGTCCCCCAAGGCTTCTGTCTGAGCCCAATATTCTTTAATATTTACATCTACCACCGAACTCTGACGGATCTTTCATTGTATCTTCTTTTACACAAAAAATCTCAGTTAAGCATAAAGAATAAAGTCCTCGTTATCAAAAAGGTGATCTGACTCATCATTTTATACGAAGCCCCCAACCGCAACTAATGCGCTAAATACTTTTAAAATCAGCTTCAAGTTACGCAAAATTGATACCTTGAAGCAAGAAAAAAAGAAATTAGCCAACATTTGTGAAAATGTTTTGTATGTTGCATCATAATAATTATTGCTGAGAAATTCTTCATTCCTTCCTAGTAATGGCAAATTTGTAACTTTTGTCGCTCTTCTCTCTTTAGGTTATCACTCATGGGGTTGAATTGTTTACTTAAGAGAATCAAATTATTTTAGCTTCATAAGATCATTCCAACCAAATTGCCAAGCTCCATGCTCCAATATATCAGACCATGATACAGATTCCACTTAAGCAATAATGTTTATTTCTACGACTAATTGAAATTAGTCCTGCCTTTTTGATATGTTTCGAATTCATATCAAAAGTTTAGAAATCATGAGATACGTGCGAATAACATAAAGTATAGAGTAAAGTATGCGAATAATTTAACATTTTAATGATCCAAGTCCTAGTCAAGTGGCAACTTCTCGCATTCTACCAACGCCAAACCCAACAAATCGGTCCATGTTTCTCGCCAATTCAATACCTATTCAAAAATTTTATGTAATTGTCATTGAATAGCAATCCTTTATTGGGTTTATTACAACAAATTCATAAGCTGTTGCAATATTGCATCGCAAACGCGACAAACTTGTACATGCATCTTGAATTCAAACAAATAAGGTGTTGCATGTATTGCACATATGCGACTACGAACGAAAACAAACACTCGCTACATTCATGCATGCTTGCGCACATATCGCATCAGATGCACCTAATTGCCATAAAAATAATTTTAATTAGTAGTTCGCTTTCAATCAGGTATCAACACCTGTCATTGGCACCAGTTCGCCTCCCACCGAATATGGTGCGGCCAGTCTAATTAAAGGCTCTGTGAACGCCAATAAAAAACAAGTGGTCGTACCATTTGCATTAATTGCAACATAATGAGCCTCTAATTATTAATTGTATTTCGCGAAACGATTTTCAATATTTTAAATTGACAGAAAAAAAGGAGCGAAAAGGACTCGAAATGACGCTGCCCGTTGTACTACACTAGTGGCATGAATCACAGTATTCTCGGTTGTACTGCGATGTGTATCGCCAACGTGGATTATTTCTTGCGTCCTGTTGCTGACTGAGGTGCCTATTGCTGCAAGTACTCCCTGCCTCCTTGTTGCAATTACCATAAAAAGTTTTGTTATAGATCGTTTAGCACTTGGCACGTTTGGGCAACATGTCGGACAACATGTCAACTACGGCAGGAATGACGAGATGCATCGCAATGCAATGCAACTGCACTCGCTGACGATGATGGTGACTGCTGACTGACTGCCTAATATGTGATCGATTGCCAGCGTGATCGATCATACGTAATTCCTGCGATGCGATCGCGATTACAAATGTATCAATTTTTCATCGATCAGCTCTCGAAACTGCGCCTAAAAATAGATGCAGTGCCGATGTAAATACCATAAAGATGTTTTTATCTTTGAATTTTCCGTTCTGTAGATGCTTTTGCTTTGTTCTCAACGTGTTATCGCAACAGGTACAAAAAGACTCGCAAAGGTGAAGTAATCATCGCTGGTATGCTCTCATATTATTGAAAATTTTCCTTACCAGTTAACCCGCAGCATCCATCAGTTCCGGTAAGTAAAACATCTCCTGCTTAGAAATATCCTTTTGGTACTAGCAACCAAAGCGGTAACTCTTGTGTCAGGAAAATGTTAAAAAAATACCCAAAAGAGCCTGCAAATACTGTCGTTTTCCTATAACAAATCGTTCGCAAGGGTAATTTGCAAGGGTAGAAATTAAAATGAAATAGAATTTAAAAAATATATAAAATATCACTTGCTATGGAATAATTCGGTTGAAGTCCATTTGCGTCCTGCACATCCTTCTACATCAATTAGTGTACTAAACTTGTACACATATCGTGAATATCCTGAAGATCGAACGATCAGTAAGTTTGATGGAGCAAGGAGATGGGTTTGCCCCACTACTGTTTAATCTTCCTTTAGAATATGTAACTCTAGAACATGTGATAAGGAAACTAGTTGTTCATATAAGAGCGACACAAAGTATAAATAAGATCAAAATGTGTAAATCCGCTGAAGAGTGATGTTACCCATTCAACTTAAAGGGGCTAGAAAAACGGTGTTATATCCAAGTCGCATGGCATCCCCATTAGACAACTGTCTCCACATTATTGACGTAGTGTGACGACTATTTAATGATTAATATTTGAACAGTACAAAAGCTTAAATTGCATACTTTCATGACAACGTTTTGAAAGACGACAAAGGAAGCAAAATAAATCAATGGAAGTAAAGTAAATCAGGCAAAGCGAAAATATAGAGGAAAAGTTAAAACTTAAGTATAGAGGAAAATGAAGTTCGTGCATACGACGTTCTTCCAGTACTATCACAGCAGCTAGACCAGCTGCATCGATAACAACGCTTCAAATACTACACGGTAATAACTACTTCGATGTTCTGAGCCGTTGACGGGAATAAGTTGACAATAAACCGCATTTGAAAGACAGGCTCTAAGGCGAAATTGGAGTAACCAGGCTTTAAGGCAAAGTGAAGGCTCTAAGAGCAAAACGATGGAGGCGCAGCCAAGAGTTGTTCGAAGTTACGAGGTATCTAAGATGAATAACGACACAATCAACACTGTGGACGATCTACCAACAATCTGTCCACTATCCTCTCCAGACCGGCTGCCTGATTCCTTCCCCTTTTTTAATCCATTTCGGCTCCCTACAGAAAAATCATTTTTTTTTACGCAGCCTTCAGTGAACTCGTGTTTTTGCTTTGTATTACGAAAATAGAGCATTGAAATTTGAAGCTACGTTGTGCCGTCAAATTTTGTGTCGAATTTGATGATTCAGCGAGTGTGACTTTGCAGGTGTTACAGACATATGGACAACAAAGCTTACCAAGACGACAAGTAATCAGCTAGCACTAATCGCTTTTCGAAAGTGCAGAACACATCAACGATCAACATTGCTCAGGAAAATCTTCAACTTCGAAAATTGATGCAAGATCAGACCGTAGTTTCACAAAAAGGATGATGGGGGAAGCGTTAAAGTGAAGAACTTTCACAGTACATCAAATTTAAACAGAGGATTCGGACGAGCAAATGGTTTGTGTGAAAAAAGTGACAAGTGAATAGAATCTTTGACTTCAAACACATTTCTGTTGCCCCTCAACCTGCCTTTTTTATCTGATTTAAGACCTTGTGGCTTTCACTTTACCTCAAAATTGAAATATATCTTAAAGAAACGTGATTTTGAAACTCCGGGGAGCATTCAATAGAGTGGGACGGACACAATTAGAATGCATTCCAGGTGAAGACTTCCGGCGCTGCTTCCAACAACTTCTCCAGTGTATAGCTGCCAAAGAGAATAACACTAAAGGGAGTAAGGTTGTTTTTCGAAAATATTAAAACTTTGGTCAATTAAAACTCAGTTTCAATACTCTTCTTACAGATCTCGTATTGAAGAGACCGAAATCTTCCTGATTTTATGACAAACGGATGCGGAGAGTGCTAGTTGGTAAGACTAAGGGACAATTGAAAACGCTGGCCGAATTTGTCTTAAGATAATTGTGAAGCTATCAAAATCGGTGGACTAATACTGTTGGATACAAAAAGAACTGACAACTAGCGTAAGGTCAAGGCCGAATAATAATTGGCCTTTGCCACACAGAAGAGTAGAGTCTACAATATGTCCTTCGGCTGGAAGGTTCCGACTGGAAAATGGGATACCAAGCAAATTACTACGATATCTCGAATCATCCAAAAACCGTGTGCGTTCACGTTTGTTAGAAATGCATTGATCCTTCGAAAGATCATAAACTCTTCACGTCATCAGGAACAAAGGAACAATAATTCTAGCAGGTAAATGAGACCAAATAAACTATACAGATGTTATCATCACAGTTTTTTTGCTGCTTGCACCCGAGGATTCTAAGTTAATCTGGATGACTATATTCAGTTTGCGAAAATGTTTCCATAGCGAGCAGTGAATGTCTTTTTAAAGTTACCAAGGCTGCAATTATCAAATGCATAGTCAAATATGCCTGCAGTACGGATCCTAGGTCTCTTCAATTAGTCTTTACAGGACAAAGGACGATCTCGGTAAATCGGGCTAGTTAAATGTAGAAAATGTTGTCTTGACGCAGTTGGATTAAATTTTCCTCAATTAAGAAAGATTTATATCGTTCCAGATTACATGATTGGTCCTAGATTGGGCTTAAGTCGCGAATAAGCAAGGCGGAAGGGGAAGGCGTGAAAAACATTTCATACTTAGGTCGGTACCAAAGATTTCGAAGCACGTACAACTTCTCTATTAAAACAAATTTGAATAGTAGTAGTAGTAGTAGTAGTAGTAGAAGTAGTAGTAATAGTAGTCGTAGTAGTAGTAGTTTTAGTAGTAGTAGTAGTAAAAGTAGTAGTAGAAGTCGCATTAGTAGTAGTAGTAGTAGCAGTACCAGCAGCAGTAGTAGCAGTAAAATATTCCTTTTGAAAAACTGTGTAAAAGTCGAAGCGGTAGTAGTAAAATCGATTGTAGCAGTGGAACCAGTACTAGTATTCATAGTATCTTGTATCTTGACTAGCTGCAATTGCAATTTTTTGGTGTTAGATTGTTGGTAGAAGCTTTGCACAAAATACAATACCTTCCTTTGATTTTGCACTAACAGTTATATATTTGATTTCGAATCCAACAGATAAAAAGAATGGTTCGAAATTTTGAAGCAACAATTCGTTCGATAAAAGACAAATTGTTGACAATATCATCAAAATTTTCAGAAATATGCAAGGTCAGGGTGACAGATACTTTTGAATGAACATAAAAGCTGCCAACCTCGAAAGTAGTTTTCTCAAATCCATACGAAAAACTTGTAGAAGAGACACTCTTCTTACTTCAAACATTCTCATAGGATGCATGCAAGGGTTAAATGTCTTCGTTCACGACCTTGCTTTCATCGTCTTGCGAAAGGTTTCATCTTAAACGCATATTAACGTAATGATGGATCAGTGTTTCGCCTCTTGGATTTCTTTATGTTTTTATGAATCTATAGAGCCATTACGCGTTCACTATTACAACTATGTACTAGTATAATTCTCCCCGTTAACATCAATTGCACCGTTTTTGTTGCGATCATTATAAATTTTATTTTAATGCACAGCAACAATTTCAGATTTTATGGTGGCGCCAATTAACATATACACACACGTGCCGAAAGTATAATATGTTCGGCTCCATCGGTAATTCCAAAAAAGATTTTCATGTAATTCAAAGTCGCGAAGACGTTCCTTATAAGAAATGAAATTCCACCAAAGTTTCCTTTCTGCTCCAGACTCAAAGAGAAAACAAAACTTTGACTTAGTTTTCATGTCTTTATGAATATTTATATCCGTGCAATAGATTTTTACGAATTTGTTTACTCGTGTGTGATCAATGAAAAATCGTGGAAATCTACTGCCGAATGTGACGACTTGTAGACGAAGGTGCGTTATGTTGAAACGTTTTGAGTGTGTTGCGGATGCATTCATGCATGAACTTCACGAAATCCCGCCAATAGAAAGAATCATTATGTGTACTAGACGCTGCCACTGTTCATTCATTTATTCACAGGAAATCTATGGAGTGCTAGATATAAACGGATCCTTCCTGCTCTAAGTCCTCTGGAATTTTTTTAGGTGAAATACGAGACTCGAAAAATTGAGCTCACTCATCAATTTCGACTGTACCAAATACCTTTATCAAAAATAGATATTCGAAATGGCATTTTTCGGTTGGAAAATCCATTTTTGGTGGAATTTTTATATTGGGGGGGAAAATTGTGGAAAACTTCGTGCGGGAAATTGTTTATTTTTTCGAAAATTTATTGCAGTTTTCATTCTCCTCGCTGCAGCCTAGTCTTGCAAGGAGTCATTGATATGGTTGACTTGATACATTGTAGTGTGCCCGTCAAGTAGTTTTTAGTTACAATGGAAAACTGAAATGGCAGCGATTGAATGAACTAATTGATGCTTGTGAACGCCTCAAGGGAAACAAGATGATATGAGAATTGATGGGAATATCAATGTTGAGGTATTTTTAGTGGGATAAAATAATGGCTGATTGTTCTTACGATGCATTTTAATTTTTTGTTCTTATAAATAAGAAGCAAAGTCAGTTGAATGATGAAGTGATGTTGAGATGAAATTCAGCTGTTTCGTTGTATACTGATGTGGTGATATGTTTTTTTTACGTTATCCTTATCAATCGAGAATGCTCAGCTTAGAATTTTTTGTAGTTTCCTTTGATAAAAATGAGAGGCAATATATTTTTAAAATTTGCGATAATGCTCTGGTGATTCATTAATTGATTTATTTTGTTAGTTTTATTTATTTTATTCTATTCGATTTGAAATATTATTTTCTACTGGTTTGGGAAATTAACCTGAATCCATAGTGATGAAAACAATGGCAGACCGTCAATCTTCAAGCCATTTTCTATCAGAAAATGCTGTCCAGTCCAAATTTACATAAATTTGTTCTTCTGAACTAATCATCCTCTCTTTCACTATTAGTTTTTCATAATTATTTTGATTTTTTTTAAGGTTGCAACTGTCTATACTTCATTGATCACATTGATCACAGACTGTGGATGTCAGTCGCTAGAAAATTGTGGGATAAAAAATCGTCAATCAGCTTACAAAACCTCAGATAAATCCTTTACTAACCAAATTTTGACTAACTTCCGTCTCTGCTCATTTCTAACATTTCTTGAAACATTTAATCAAAGCTATAGGGATAAGTTATTGTAAATTATGAAATGTTTTCGGTTGGCGAAAACTTTCCCAATCCCTGTTGATTACCTAGTCTAGCTTGCGTCATAATTTTCGCTTTTCTAACAAGAACATACAAATAGAACTTTTCAAGTACTTTATATTTAAATTAGCATATTTGCCCACTAAAATTGTATGCCCTTTTTGTAGTTACAGCATTCGTAGTCTATGCGTCCTCGATGGCGTACTCTTTTCACTTGGCACATCCTACGTCACGATTCCCTACTCATAGAAAAATATGTACTCTTGCAACAAACATTCCTATTCTTTGTTAACCAACTCTAGTCCTTTAGTTTTCCTGTTAACAAATTAATTAATTATTAAAAAATTTCTTTGTTAGTGAAATTTTCAAAAATTTCAACCCAATCGTTGTATCTGTTTCGCAAAGGTTCGCTTAAATTTCGCATAGGAATATTGAATTGCCATTATTCAAATATATCGCAGTGAACTAATCGCGGTGCGAAACAGACTCAAAACCAACGAAACCATTTTATTTATTCCCAGAGACAATTTATTATTTTAACGACAATTTTCAAAAACCAAATAAGAAATAGTGCGGTACTAGACTGAGACGTGGCTACTGCTCATGATGAACAAATTTAAAAAAAAATTTACAAGCAAAGAAAGATAGAAACAAACAAAAGCCGGAGGAAATAAAATGTCCCAGAACGTATTCCGGTAATAGACAGACTCTAAAGTGATTTCTAATGTTTTTCATAATAATTCCAGATACGGCTGCTATCAACGTCTCCTGAATTTATACGGAGGTCAAGTCAGAGTAGCATTGGATTTTTTTTCTTAAATTTAATAATTCACAAACATAATCAGAACTAGAATCAAAAACTTTATGTTCTCTGAAATAATGTAAATATCAAAAATTAAAAAACTTAATTAATTTTCGGTATCTTTTTTCATCAATGTTGAAAAAAACACAAACGACATTCACTTTTCATTCGTCTAGATAGCCTCTTCTCGCTTTCCTCTTCGCATCCGTATATGTTAATGTGAAATTGGTACGTGTAGGTGATCCAGCAAGGATAAAAGCTTTCCTATAACGACCCACACTGACAAATCGGAGCCAGCAGCGGGGAAAAAAGGAGACTACTACCAACAAATGACTGCGACCGCAGCAGCCGTGGTTCGTTACCATTTTTCGCGTAGAGAATTAGTGGATTTCTGACTCCGAATCCTGTTGGAAGTGTTTACATATTTTCAATAAATTTCAGGTTTGCTTCGTCAGATTGCATATGGTCCACCAATTTTTCAAATCAAGACTATAACCATTATGACGATATTTTGACGACGTATTTTTCGTCAAATTATTTGGTTTGTGCAAAAAATGTTTACGGTTCGAATAAATTATTTTTTATCACATTATTTTTTTTTAAATATATAATCATGTTTATAATCTGACTATGACTATGACTATATGACTTGTCTCCTATGAACTAGAAATTGCTGTATCTCTTCTCTGTAGGAATCTTCCATTCTCCATCAATTTGCGCTGTGTAACTGATACTTTATGTAGGGTCACGGATTGTTGTGGTGAAACAATGGTGAAAGATGATTCCGCGACGATTGATTCTTTTGGAACGCTTATCACGCAAAATTTTTTGAAGCTGCTCCAATTACTGATAAATAGACGTCTGCATTTTACGATTGATTTCGTTTCAATAGCTCTTTGCAAACGGTTTATTGAGAATCCCACGGAAGACACAATAAGACTATCCTTTAATGTATTTGTTTTTTTTTTTTTTAGATTTTTCATTCCCAAATGCTATGTTTCGGCTTTAATTTTGACCGATAAATATTTATATTTCAATTCTAATTGTAGAAGAAGAAAATAATTGACACTGAAGAAGGGAGCAACTTACTCGCGAAATAAATATCTGTCAAAATTAAAACAAAAACATAGCACTTTGAATGGAGAGTCAAAAACAAAATTAAGGATAGTTTGGAATTGCTAAACAGGGTAAAATACACACAGTATAGACATTAATTTTTAAGTTGACGTTGGTGATTCGCCTATTCTTCCAACTGTTCGGCGCTCCTTCACGTTAATGTACAAGACCCCCTTTTTATCTCCACTAACCGTCGGTCAGAGTAGTTTTTCATTGAGTCAGTTGGAAATACAACAGGCAATTCAGTCTTATTTGTTCCTTTGCAATAGTTTGTGGAATATGAAAGCATCCAACTTTACCACATATTCTAACTTTTGCATTCTCGTCTCCATGGTAATTCTGTGGACTCCGAACTTCATCAATTATTTCGGGATGATCACCGCCGTTTTATATGACGTCCAGCAGATCACCATCTGTCACCTCCTTTGGCCGATCTAATCGCGACTAATCTTCAAACTGACGTTCTCCAATAGGAAAGCGCGAGACCCACTGTTCGCATGTTTGATTTGGTAGCGCATTTTCTCCATAAGATCAGACTCCGTCAAGTCCTCCATATCAGATCATCCATCCATCCATCCATCCATCACACTGCAAGAACCCTTCACTGCGCGGTCTCTTTGATTGAACCGTAAGACAAACAATAGCCCAGCTTTCATGTTTAACACACCACGTTTGCTTGGAAAGTTCAATGCAAATGAAACTGCGAATACTTTTTATAGTCATGAAAATGCGATCTCCTAAATGCTACCTTCAAAATGGGATCAAGGATTTATGATTTACAGTTCACAAGAAATCGATTTGGGAAAACTGAATGAAAAATTTTGCATGCAACCAATAGAATCATCTTTTTTTCTGCCTCCAATTCCAGAGACCTGCTTCATAAACTTCAAAAACAAACAGTAGGGTCTTAGGACTTATATTTAAATGTTATTATAAAACTATGTGTTGCCAATTCTTTTCAGGCCGTAAGCTTCCTTACATTCATGACAAGTCTTTATAAGGCTCTTATTGTCAGGCCCTAAGTTCCCTTGCAATTGCATCGAAAGCATTTTACTTTCTCGTTCGTTCCTTTACGACTTTATCGAGCCAAATGGCGACGCATACTCTTGTTAAACAAATGCATCTCTTAGGACCAAGTTCACATCAGTTGGAACGTAAGGAATTCGGTTTTTTGCTACAATAATTAAGAATTCAATGCATTGAGCTCTGATCGTTTTTGTGTTTACTTTTTTTGTTGAAAAATTTTGAAGCCCTCGAACTCTCCATGTATGCTTTTTAAATTCAAAGCCCCTCTAAACTGCTGTTGTTATTGGATATAAACTGATGTTTTTGTCAATTTTGATATGACTCTCATCTTTGAGAGTGACATTGACTCATTTGAAAGGTTTTTCCGAATTTGTATCATGGATAAAAATAGTATATAATGAATTTGCGACGAAACTCCAGACAAATAAGATTTCGCAATCGTTAGATATCATTAAGATGAGTTAGTCCTTTTGAAAAGAGAGAAAAAATGTTAATTTTCTACCGATTGTAGACTCCATTCATAATGAATCAAATATGTGCAAGCGTCAGTTGAAAACAATTCAACATGTGATCATCTATAGCTTTCACAAGCGTACACATGCATAATCTGTAGAAAAGCCTTTCTCTTGGAAATTATGTCGCCTTATAAAAGTATTCATGATAGAAAATTTTGCATGATGATCAAACGGATTGTTATCAATTTCTGGAGCATCTTTTCAAACCAAATTTCAGCTAAATATTCAGCACGCGTTCGCTCTATCTTTGTTTCGTTCAATAAATTTCCTTAATGGTTTGACCATTTCTAACCAAGCTTATTCGACAAAAATTAACATATCCCAATGATAATTCCATGGCTATTACTAGTATTTTTATTAAATACTTTCATTCACTTAAGCCACAGAGCAAGCGATAGCACCTGTGTCTCATTTTCGAAAGGAGGAGAGAATGTGTCGCATAAAATATCCGAGAAAATTGCCAAAAATATGCTTGATAATGTGTGGAAATGTCTTGCAAAAGCTAATCTCGTTAATGTAGCTTTTGTCCAAAATAAATTCACAAACAATCTGAAATTTATGGATACTGCGGATGATATGACACAATTTCTTATGTGAGCCAGATGCTGACTGTCATAGACACAGTTGATTTCTCTGCAGATGAATGGCATTTTAATTGGGTTCCGCATCGAACTGTATTGTGCAGCACCATAAAAGCCATCATAACACGGCAGAGAAAATTTAGGTATATTACCCGGTCCAATGAAATATCTAATAAAGTGCCATTAATATCTCACGCTATTATTGATAGCAGCTCATAATACGCGCATTACTAAATGTACTATAGTTGGATTAATGTGGACAGTGAATAATTTTTAACAGGTCGACAAGACGGCAAAAAATAAGCTGGACCATATCGCTAAGACAACAATAAGATCTTCGGCATGTAGACAAAACAGGTTGACTACTTTCTGTTTAGGATATTATAAAAATCTGTTTTGATAAATGCTAAGCTGTGACTAATCAAGATCTCATTTTTTATCCAACAGTTAAATAATATCGTAAAAGCTCACAACAAAGGCTTAGAGCGGCTTGGAAGATGTTTTTATGGCCACGGGCGAGTAAAAAATAAACACATTTCAGTCATTCGAATATTTGAATGCTTTTTATTTTGATTTTTCTCAAACTTCTGATTAATTTCTGACAATAAAACATCAATATCGTTTTTCCAAAACGGTGTCTGCTTTATTTCGCGCGATTTTATTGATTCCGATAATTGACTTTAAAAACTGAAAAATCACCTACGCGCGTATATTTCGACCCGAAATAATTTCTGCAATCTGTTACATCCTCGCAAATTTGTTTGTATATTATAAATGACCCAGTTTTCACTGGAAAAAATACCTTTGAACACACGTAATTGTCACCTTGACACTGTAGAGAAATATCTTTTACAAAAAAGTTATCATTATCTCTGCTATGTAGAAAGGAAATAAAT
The DNA here is from genome assembly GCA_954870665.1 of Stratiomys singularior. NCBI lineage: Eukaryota > Metazoa > Arthropoda > Insecta > Diptera > Stratiomyidae > Stratiomys > Stratiomys singularior. Next base: position 9,089,041 of record OX940879.1, on the reverse strand, counting down.
TACATTTTATTAGTTGTTCGTATCAAAAACCACAAACCTTCTATGCCATAGATACAAACTTTTATGTCTTCCTTACAGCCTTACATCACATCCCATCAAACCCCCTAACCGTCTGTACTGGAGCGTGGACTGACTGCAGGATAGACGTAGAAATGATAAATGAATGACATCGATGACTCCATTTGGGCCCGAAATTTGGCCTTAGTTGAACAATTTGTCTTCAGATGAAAACCATTTATCATATGTGAACATATCATGTTAGACATTATACTATGAGATAGGGATAAGAATAAGAGATTTGTGAATCTATCTGGACATTTATTCGTGGACCACATGAGAATAGTTAAATGACTGCTAAATGAAGTGTTGGAAAATTGAAAAGGGATACGAGTTGCTACACGAAACCAGTTGCCAGAAAATATTTGTAACCGGTGTAGATTAGTGATCGGATTGAATTTAAAGTAAGAATTCATCCGAGCTTCGTATATAAATCAGGTCAATATTGAAAACAGACAAGTCAATATTGAAGATTGACCAACTCAATACATGATTTAGAGAATGTTCACTGCACCTTGCCCAATTTTTCTTAATATATTTTCACAGAGAGCAAAGCAAATATAAAGTTACTAGAACTATAATTACTAGAACCAGAACTAGAACTTTAATTACACCAGAAATTACTAGAATTGGGGTTTATTGTTTGTAGACGTATGTTTTCGTTTTATAATGCATATGAATTTTTCATTATCAGTGCACTATGAATAGTAATATCTTATGTATGTAGTGACATTAATGCCCAAAAGATGCCTCAGTCTCAAGGTGTGACTCATGACGATCTTCCATTATCAATTTACCGACTGCATCGATGTTATCTGATGTTATCATCCGATATCACTTATTTTGGACAACGTGCACAAAACGGCGAGAGAATGGCAACCATGATTAAATTCGTAAGACCGATTTTCACAATTGTTAAAAATGGAGCACGATTGGCAAAATTGTTTACACTGGCATTTGATCAACGCCCTCCGGTTTTGAAAATCCATGTCGAAAAATGAAACATCGCAAGAAATGTTAATAATTTAATAATAAATAATAAATTTAATTTAATCTTGACACAGACATATTTTTCGAATTGGTTAAAGGAAAACAAATAGCTCTCGTACTTCAAAACGTTCTGAGTACGTATATGCCAAAATATGTCAAAATTTACGACTATGACAAAAGTTTGCTTTCGTTAGCACTTGTATTGCCACAGGCACGAAATATAAAACACAATGCTCGCATACTATAATTTTAAAGCATCGATCTTTAAGAACTAACCGAAAAATGCCTCAGCGCTTTCGACAGCCTTCTTCTCCGAAGAATTATTCTTACAAAACCATATGGAGACGAATAGTAAATCGGGTACAACAAGAAATGGGACAATACATTTGACTAACACAAAGTTTCCAAAGTAACAAAGCATTAGAAAATCTAGATACAAAATCTAGAAAATAGATGTTTAAATGGAGAACTGAAGTACGATGGCTAGAAAAGGTCCCGAATTTAATGAGACAAAGAGAAGCCACAGTTCAAGGACACGATCAAATTATCGAGTAAGTTTGGTCGGCAGAGATCCTTAAAGTAGTTAATTGCTGAAAGGGCTGTAGCGCCTCGTGAGTGCTGAACTGGCCAAATCATATTCCGGCACTCATCTTAACAAACATATACATGTTGCTCTCTTAACGAAGAAGAGAACATGTTCGTAAGCTTCAAACCGGACAAAGCTTAAAGGAAGCATGATTTGAACATGTGAAACGATCAGTACAGCAACGAACCCCTCAGAATCAGTTAATGTTCAATATTATTGGGTGCATAATGGGATGCTTAGTAAATTTCGCAGACTTAAAAGGAAAATACCGTCACAATTTCGTCAAGGAAATCTAGTTCCAACGATTTCGATAGCAAAACACTAAACAATTTGTCAGAATTAAATACGAAGAATCGAAGAATCTCAAGTGAACCTAAATTGACGTGAGCCCCGAAAAAAGAAACCCTAGAAAGGGATGTCTGTCTATCGACCTTAACGAGTTTGTTCTGAGTTTTTTATTGTATTAATGTAAAGGTGATGCAACATATGGGTCAGTGTTCAAAGCCAAAATATCATTTGGGTCGTAACTTTGAAGTGGCAAAAGCATTCGACGAAACCAGACTTGCTCGACTTATATTTGAAAAGCATAAACATCATTTGCTGGGAAAGGTAGACAAATAATTTCGCGTTTTTTGAAATCAAAACTACTCATCTCTTAGGCCAACAACTAACTGAAGGTGGCTTCTATCAAGGATAACCCATTTATACGCCTTATTCATTGCTGAGTCTTTTCATCTGTTCCAATCGTGAAAGTAGTCCAGCGTTCTGACAATATTTTTCGTATACATTACAGCCCAAAATGCAGTAAAATTTACGTAAAACTTGCTACCTGAATCCAATCCTTGTTGGAAGATTTTCAAAGATTGAACTCAGATATAGCACAAGATGTAATCATCAAGAGGGAGAGATGACAAGCAGGAAGACATTCTTCTAAACCACACTTTAATCACATGTGCTTCAGACTCTCCTTCGACGATGGGCTCTATTGCGTGACCTCACAAATGTTCAAATTCTGACGATTTAGCATGGAAAACTGATGGCTTATCCACAAACTTATATCTTGACCAACATACTCCATGGTAGCATCAGTTTCAGTCAAACAACCAAGTCCAAGAAAACCACATACCAGCCATTCCAGAAGAGAGAAAATGACAGAGTATCCTTAATGTTTGTATTATTATTTTAACTATATTAATACTGGTAATTTTATGAATAATGGTATAGTATTTAGACAGCAATTTGTGAGGACATAAACATAAAGAAAGGACGCGGGAAAGAACTCAAAATCTCCAAACCACGGGCACGGACTTCATCAGAAATTTTCCCTGTTTGAAGGAATTTCAAAATGAATGAAAAAACGAACTTAACAAAAAATTAAAAACAGAGAAGCGCAAGTGAAGACTGTTGGATGTGCAATGCAACCAAATACTCCAAAGGAACAAATGTTTGTAACCCCAATCTACACCAACTATGGGGATTCCTTTCTTTCTCATGTGATAAACAATGTGAAAAAGACCTCAAACAAATTGTTGCTTAAAGTATTTTAAAGACTTTGCATATAGCTGCGTATGTCGTTTTGAGAAAGTTGCTTAAATTTTGCCTGTTTGAGATTTGTTTTTTGGTAGGGAGGTGAAGGCTGTAGACGCCCTGATTGTGGGACTCCCAGCTGGAAAATGCTTTTTAACTACCCACTAAGCACCTCTCCTGTCTACCTGAGAACCTAGCGTGGAACCGTTTGACACATTACTTCGGGCTAAGCCTCGTGTTCCTACGCCTAGAGGCGCCTTCGGATTATGAGAATCTCTTCTCTAACGGGAAGGAAGAGAGAGGAATGAAGTGCTAGAAAAGAGATCCATCCATCCCCGATGCCTCCCAGCGCTCCAACAAAGCTTTTTTCAGTATCAGCACTGCCCGAGCATATTGCGCCACGCAATTCCAATTGTCAACTGTTTTCAGCATTACTCCGACGATCGTTTCCGGGCAAAGCTCTCCAATTTCGCTGCGGAGGTCCCATCGCTGCTGTCTCCACCTTTTACAGTAGAAGAATGTGTGACAGACGTCATCCAATTCTCCTGCACAAAACACACAGTTAGGAGGCCGTGCTCTGTCAATGTGTCAATGCTCTGTGTTTGAGATAATCGAACTATTTATTAACGTCGCTCAGGGGATGTTTTATTGTGCGACCCGCAGGATTTTGCACACTTTCGTCTCGCTCACAAAACTGAACTGGTTTGAGATTTATATCAAGGATTTGGTAACATTTTTGAACCTACAATATCGAGCAAGCATTTAACATTGGTTAAGTGTTACTCCATATTCTTTTATCACTTTTCAAGTTTGTCCTTATTTTCAACATTATAATTCTTTCTTCACGGTAATTTAAGTCAATTGTGAAAATATCAAAACAATCTGTTGGAATTGAAAGATATGAAGCATTGTGCATTCTATAACGATTACTAAATCGTATGAGATTAATGAACCTGTCTATCTTCGAGTCTCGTTTAATCATTTCACAACAAGGTTAGATAGAAAAGATCTCATAAACCAGAGATCAATGTAAATTATTTTCTTCCCTTTATCCAACCCTCATAAAAGCTGACAAAATGTATAGGCTACCATGTCCAATCAATTTAACTGTGAGCTGTATAAGTACAAAGTTATGATCACTTCACTTTGACCATATCGGAGAAATAGTAACTGAAATCAAAACATAAGATGGCTTTGAAGAATCACACACTTGAGACGATGCACTTACTACTACTAAAGATACTACCACTAGATTCAGAATGCGTATTCCTTTACTTTCCACGATCTTTGTGGTCTTGTTGACACTACACGTGTATCTAAATCAAGTGATCAAAACGGATGATACAAACAATCAAGTAACGCTGAAATTTCTGGGAAAACATCCTGAAGTACGTTAGAAAATCCTCGAATGCGATCCTGAAATACGTTAGAAAATAGTTGAATAATCCAAAAATCGGATAACATTTGTCACAAGAAAGATGTTCAAGATTAGACCTAGGAGTTTGAGCACTTTTTTCATTTCTCCAAACACTTGAATTCTTTACACGTTGAACATTTGAGTTGATCAGGACGGCTTTGCCAACAAGTTCCCTTTTCTTTAAAACCTTCCGCTCTTTCACACACATGCGCCGTCAAGCTTGGAGTCAAGTAGAAAATAGCAAAATATCATCAATCCTATAACTTATCGATAACATACTAGACTCGCGGTGGACTGTAATGAGATGAAAATTTACAATACGTACTTGAAAAGGATGCGCGATTGCTTCCTTGTACTTAGTCGGCATCATTGCTTGACCTTCTTAACACGTTTAACACGATTGGAACCTTGGCGCGCTATTAAAATGGTTCTTTGGACAACGCATAGGTTCCTACTCTCTTCCCGTCGTCATCGTCGCATCTTTGTTACCACGCCAAACGTCTTATGCTTGGCATGTTGAAAAGAATTAACAGGAATAAATGATACCAACAATGGATTGCACATAATGTTAGTTGAAGATCGTCTTAAGTGCCAATCTGGTTACCAATGGTTTATGACACCATTAATAAGTTCAACATTGGTAACAAGGCCTTGGTTGCTGTTTTGCTATGCACGACGGGAGTACAGAAAAGGCGTCACATATGGGGCTGAGTCATTTTTTTCATCAATATGCCTCGAATTCATTGATTTAATTTTGTTTCTCTTTTCAAATTTTCTGTCCTGAATTTTAGTGTAACACTTAGGACAGACGACACCGTTTGAACTGGTTCTTGACGTCATTATGATGTCACCGTCTGATGAATTTCTTGGATTTTGTGAACTTTGACATCACTTTGACGTCAAGAACTCGTTCAAACGGTGTCATCTGTCCCAGTCACAAGGATTTCGGAACTAGGAGTAACGTTAACGAGATCAGATGTATCTAAGAAGATAATTTGATTATTATCACGATTGGTTACACTTAAATGACTTATTCATCTCATAACATATTACACCGATTACGAGATTTGTCAGGTTCGACCCAGGTTGAAGTGTTTTCGAAACTTCTAAACCAAGGATAACAGTAGCAGTCGATTGGAATGCAAATAGATGAAAGTGAAAGATACGACTATGGCTCCCAATATTTTCAATTGTTCCAAAGCCTATTATAGGGGAAAGTCCAGTGTCTAGCAAAACTCTTTATGTGGACCACGTCATAGTTTAGGGTTCCTTGAAAATCATGCTGACATTGAAATGTCACAATGGTAGCTGAAGTTTTCATAAGACTAAAGCTCGGAGTGTCAACTATATGTCTCGGAATCAAAAACAAATTTGCCTTTACTTAGCATTCCTTGCACGGTTTTTTTGAAGGGCTTTCTGGACTGATTCCTTTTTTCTCCCTATTTTTCATATATCCGACCGTTTGATTTCTCACCAGCAATATTTTGATTTCCTTGATTTGAACTAAAGTCTATCGATTCTATTGCTCGTGTAGTATTGTATACAGCGAGAATTGGAGCTGTCCGTCAATATATTTAGAATAAAGAGTCAATAAACCTTGCTTAATCGTGGTTTTACGGTCGAAATGCAGCATATTATATTTTCCCACACACATTTATCCCATTCACAGATATCGTGAAGCATGTTTTGGCTATTTTTCGTAAATTCATGAAACTCAATGTATTGTAATTTGGAGAAATTACTGAACGTCTTTTGTCGAGATGATCAACGTTCTTGGTGACCTTACAACTTTCATGAATCGTTCACATCACCCATATGGGCCAGGCGTTTTTTTTTTTTATTATTTCAAACGTCATAGTTAAAATTTCACTTAATTATTTAAAAAATATTTTAGGTAGGACTTACGTTGAATGATAGCGTCGCTAGGAATTTTTTTTTTTTTACAAAGTATCCATTAAAGTGCCAAAATATTTGACGACCTGGAAAAAAGTGCAAGTGATTATATTCGTAGATGAATGCGGTGAAAAATTGAATAAATCGAAAAACCTTCTGAGTTAAAACTTTTTATTCAGCTCAGATGGAAAATATCGTTTAAAGCATTGCATGCAAGTTTTTTTTCTAGTTCAGAGTTCTTAGCCCTCCTCGATGCAAATACAATTGCAAGCATTAAAAATTCTAAAGTTCAGAGGATTCCGCCATCCTAATGTAAAGCTGTAGAACCTAGAAGAGAACCGGCGTTGTGAATTTTATCTGTTTTGATGTTGATGATGAGTGCCTATTGAAGATGAGCCTAGTCCTAGCCATCGGGCCACCAATATATCGCGGTATTATAAGCTATTGACTAATGAATTTGATGGACTTGAACACATATCTGTAAAACGATGGGCTTAGAAATTGTTTGAAAAGCTTCCACAAAATATGAATTTGTGTGTGAAGTGATGATTGCGAAATTAATAAAAAGATCAACAACCATAGCTCCGGGTCCAACAAAAACTTAACAGGCAAATTTTTAAAAATTTTGGTCTGCACAAGAGAATCTGATGAAGCTTTCATTTTACGACCACTGCAATTCTCACTGACTTTAAAAGAAATCTCAACTGGCAAACAATTTGCGTCAAGAGGAAACTGAAGATTTTGGCAACATCCATCAATAGAAGAAATTAAAGAAATAATTTTACACCAAAAAAATGGAAATAACATTGGGAAAACATTTTTAAAGGAATAATATTTATGATTTTGCAGGAACTTCAATTGAATAATTGAGTTTTGTTTGGTACTGAAATGTTCTGACTTTTCTTAGACTCAAGCCACATATTTGTGCTCTTATGATCAACTAAGGGTTCATCTGGCTAAGAGATGCCTCCAATTGTTCCGTAAATCTAAGAATTTACGGTGTTATAACCACGATTTTCTGCGTTTCTTTACGATGTCAATCATATTTATTATTTTTGACGAAGAAATAATATTACGAGAATACAGGATGACCTGATGGTGGGTACCCGAAACGCGTCCTCGCAGAAATTAAAGTACAGCTAATCAAAAAATGTAGTAAAAAAATGTATGTAAACTCACTTACAAGTACCACATTTTATCTGACGAATTTGCATGAAGACATTTTACTGACTACTGCACTGACTAAACCTGCAATCCTACAATGTTTTCTTTAGAGTCAAGGATAATACAATATAAAATAAGTTAACTTAATAAATTTCAGAACGAATTTTTCGAGCAGTTTTGAACGTATTATTGTTTCCATCAAAAGCGCATTCGAGGTTTTTCGATATGATTCGAACAAATTAGAGAAACCTATACCTGTGTGACCAATTAATAGTGGCATCACGTTGGACGCCCGGAACAACTAGGAGTTGAAATTTCTATTAAGCTAGAACACTGGATTATCACAAATGTTTGCCAACCACATTTGCCATACTTTGATTTCTGCACATTTCTACAGAATAATAATATACCATTTTTCCTCTAAATTCATCTTCTTCCGGGACAAGAGGAGACCTTCTTATTTCTTGTCTGCTGTTAACAGTGACGAGTTCATGTCTACGATCACAGAAGTTGTTTATCCGTGTCTGTGGAAGTTGGTTACCGGTAGGACTAACTTGTCCATGTCTGTCACCTTCGGGTCCTGCTTTTGCAGTATAATCGAGCTTATTAGTAAATACGAAATTTTTTTTTCTTTTTGTACGGCGATGTTAGGCGAACTACCCCATTTTCATTTGGGGCTCTTCTTAAACCTTATACTCGTTTCTACCAGTCCGTACAATACTACTAACCTTTCGTAACTATCTCGATTTCCCGTTTCTGCGCTGACATTTTCTATAATGTAGATTAAGTAGTAAAAGTGAAAATACAGAAAATATCACCAACATACACCCGTCCCCCCCGCCGCTCCGTCAAATATTTCACGCTTAGTCAGTGACACACCTAACTTGAACGCAACGTTATAAAACTAATCTTACTGCATTTTGACACCAAACGTGGCTATAAATTGCTCCTTGGCAATTCAATTTGAAAATAGTTTTGAAAAATAAATATTATATAAATATATAAATATTAGAAATAAAACCCACGATACTTCTTGATAAAACCTGTACATATCGTCAATTACAAAATTTTCAATAATATCATCATTATTCAATTATCATTGCAATCGATTGTAAGGCGCAAAGTAACACTGCAGATGGGAATAGTAAATATTAAGGTTACTTTTAATGAATTCAATCAACATTTCTTAGCCTTCATGCAAAAGACCGTATGAAGGTCCTAGACATTGGCCATTCTCCCCTATCAACTCTACAAAAGAGACCGTTGCGTTTTGTCATCTATTTTCCGTCACTATAAACTGTTGTATCTTTGCCAAAGTATCTTGCAGTTGTGATGTTGCCTTATAAAGATACACAACGCAAGATCGTCAACAGATCATGGTAGCATAAATTAATTAAAGCCATTCAAAGCGTCGAAAGAGTTAATTGAGTTGTTTGACCCAGCATGTCACCCACATCTCAGCTCCACATAACGTTAAGGGAAATCTGTTTGAAAAATAGTCCACCGACGAGGCGAACACACTCCGAATACCAAAACTATATTTCCTTGCTTCAACAGCCATTCATTCGTAATAATATCAAACAATAACAGGTGCGCCCTTTATTCTTATGGAGTCATCCATGCACGAATGATTCCATTGAACAGAACTCGGAAATAGTTTTGAAATGGTAACAGCACGACATGGGTCATAATTTCCTTTAAATATGACTTAAATGGGCGATAATCGAAGAATGGACACTTTTGTAAATGACCCCCATGTCCAACTTGATATTCGTTATTAATATTTTGATGCATATAAATTTAACACATAGTGAGACATTAGCATAAATTTCGAATTGAGCTGCGCAAAGCTTAAAGGAGTTCAGTTTGATAGTGGACGTTTGAATTTTAAAAATACATTTAGCGTCCCATAACTTTAATAAGAAAATTGGACAAATGGGACGTGCTGTAAGTTATGAATTAATTGTATTTTGTTAGAAAATTTATCGTATTGTGGGCATCATCAATATCTAGAAAGATGTTTGTTTATAATTTACTAAATCGCCTTAAGGACCATTCGCAATTAACGACTGTACGGAGAGTGGGATCCCAATTAGTCCCGAAAACAACTCCACTCTAATGCACTTTTTGAGCTGATTGCAATAGATTAGACGAGTGTCTCAGCTACTAGGCAAGCATTTATTCCGGACAATTATTCAGCCATTTGATATATTTCTTAGGGAGTAGCCATCGATGGATAATAAACGTATTCCCCTAACATGATTTGTTGCCATCTTATCCAGGTCTCACGAAAGATTCCTAATGGACGGACGTAATGTAATTTTCCTTGCTATAATGATCATTAGGCTTGTAATGAATTATTTTCGGTGAATTCGAAGGAATGCTAGACCAGGAAAAACGAACTCGAATCAAGTTCGGGGGAATAATAATGGCAAGTGGTCGTGCGTATTAAAGCTTGGAAATTGATACTCTCCTGTGGGCCAGTAGGTTAATAAAAATAATTACGGCTAGAAGTATAATTAGGTGGACGTCATAAATTTGTTTCATTACGAAAAAAGATTCTGACGAATATTCTGGGCTCTGACAAAACTAGGATATCAACTTTAATTTCGGGTACTTCATGATGCTCCTTCTAATAAAGGAGACCAACAAAATTATAGCTCTTCGAAAGCCATTACTTGCCTAATGCAAGAGAAAATACGTCAATTGGGTTGGTGTTTCGTAACTGAATCGAACACTGTGAAAATTTAATAAAACTACAAATGTCCTGCTGAGAAGTAGTACTATCAGTAGTAGTAATAGTAGTAGTCTGAATAGCATCTGCAATACTGTTTGTAGAGCTCCACATAGCCACAAGAATTTCGAAAACAAAAGAATAATGCATTGTTCAACACTTTAATTTAATATAATAGCCATCAAACGATTCAAATGTCTGCCCGTCCATAACATTTTTATTGACAAGCCATGAGCTCTTTAAAAAAATATTATAGCGAGATATGTTCGCCGAACAACAGTCGGTTTTTGTATGTACATATCTCAGACAATCACTTTTTCACTTAATTTTCTCACGGATATGCCTGAGAATTAAAAACTCCCACATATGTGTGTGCATGCTCACGTATGTACTTATTCGAAACACTGTCCATATAAAAGCTTAATTCACCATTACTTTTCGGTCATTTTAACAAATTTTGCACGTTTTCGGCTAAATATTTTTATTATGTTTTCTCTCGAAACTGAAATTTTATTATATTACTGTTGTTGATTTTATATCCATGGAAAAAAAAAGAAGAAACACAACAATCCGTGAAATTCCAAAATTTAAACACAAAATAGCACAAAAGTGAACTGTAGAGTTCAAGTGGAACCTATCATCGAAATAAATCCACAAAAGTACAGATACTATCCATATGCAGATGTGTCTATAAAAATAATGGTAAGTGTGTACGAGTGTATCAACGACAACCGGAGAGTCAGTACTAAAGATGTCCATCAAGTGGTAAAGGCGAATTGAAATGGCCAATGAATGAATGTTACGAGAATCGTGTATGCGAATGGTGCATGGATGTGAATATGTGAAACGCTCCTTAAAAAATATTTGCGTGTACGCGTGTTGTAAAGCACATTCAGGAAGTAAGTTTACTTCAAAATTTCGTATTAAAGACAATACGAGGTTTACATAGACGTACACTAATATATGGACGAGTAAGTTTTCACAACCACTGTTAAAAATCAGCAAACAAACAAACAATTTAATAACAATGATTTTTAGTATCAATTCGACCACTGTTGAAATAACTAATTCAGAAGAAGTTGACCATCACTCTGCATTACTGCAGACAAATAGAGGCATGTACAGGAGACCTGGCTACAGACTAAAGTAAACTTTCCCATCTGTCGTTTCTGGTCCGACCTTTACTGCCTGTCTTGTGCAACTATGCTTTTTACAATGTTCAACTCCTGGGATGCATTTGGCTCCCAACAACATTTGCCATACTTTGTGTTTAGGGCAGCTCAATTATTTACCATTTTTTCCCGGCTGAATCGCCATTTCTAAACTATCTCTAGACACTTTTTTATCATTCTTATATTGCTGACAGCGACCAGCTCATGCAACCCGTCACTGAAGATCCTTACAAGTATCTGTATAAGTTGGTTTAGTCTAATTGGTAGTTCGACTAATATGCCAACATCTGGCAGATCCTTCTCTTTCAGTGTGATCAAGCTTAAGAGAGGTAGGGCGTCAAGTCCATAATTTGGGGTCCTCCAAATCATCATGAACCCATCATTTGGGGTTCTCTCTACACATGGGCTCTGTATCTACATACCTTGATTATACGCTAAGTGTACACGCCTTTCTCCCAGTTCATACAGTACTTCATTTTACCTGTCATAACTATCTCGATTCCCTATTTGTGCGTTGAAATGTATGTTTTCTTTTATGTATGTTTATTATTTGAAACCAAAATGTAAGAAAGACTTTCGCTTCACCCTTTCTTACATTTTTTCTAGATTTATTAAGATATCTTTTGCTTATTAATACTCAGATACTACAGATACATACATCAATAAACCATAAAGATTATATTTTCATCTAGCAAAAACTCACAGAGGCCACTCGCATCCTTTCCGAATAAATAAATTGGAAGAATTTCAGAAAAGCCATAGACTAATAAGAATATCGAAATTCCAAAGGACAATTAATTAGAGCTTGGCTATCACAATCAGAACACAAAGCATGTCACACTTTTACCAAGCATCAAAGTAATAACGAGACAAACCTTGCATACGTAGCTAGAATATTTAGCACTAGAAGGAGCATTCAGCGCGGGGAATGGAGGGTAAGAAGTGAAAATTAAAATACAAAATGATTTAAGATCCTTTTCAAGCTTTGGGAATAAATAATATTCATTGGGACCCAGGCTGGGACTGTAGGGCGAGTGATGCACAATATCGGGTTCCACCTTTTGCAAGGCACCCAATGTAACACACCATTGGTCAATTTTCCCCTTTTTTTCTATGATACACTCTTTAACCTCTCCTTTTTTGAGGGGAAATATACCAGTATCCGGTTATTCAGACGCCCTTATTTTTGTAATCTGTCAACAGGGTCCCTTCTGAGTCCCAAAAGCCAGTCGCTATGATTTTACTTGCCGACTTTAATGCCCTAAAGTTCATGGTTGATGGTGTAGCCTTTTGGTGCCATTAAATGAGTCCTGTTTGCTCATAAAAATGAACTCAAGTTGCGGTTCCAGTAATAATTCGAGTCAATAATTCATTATTGTCTTCACTGTGGTGTTGTTTCTGAGGTGGCGTGAGCATTCTCGGCACCCATCTAACGCTGGACTTCTCCGTGCCAACATGATAAGACTTGACCAATACTTCAATCGTTTCTGCAAGCTGTTTTTCCTCTAGACTAGCATCTTCCAATATTAATTTTACGACTTTTCGAATCATTTTCGAAATATTTACTTGGATCGGTGGTCAGGTCCGTCTTGAAGTGAGTCCTTCAATAGGAGGCTATACCACTTGAAAGCCATGTTTTAATCCAACTTTCCTTGCCCGCCTGGAACTCAATGACTACGTGGTGCACGATCTTTTCCTTGGTTCGCAATTACTTCTTGTTTGAGAGGTTTAATCGACGACAGTTCAAGGATTACTGCCCCAATTAAGATGAAACTTGCTTTTTACGCTGATAATCTGTTACTGAACGCATTATCACTCCTAGAATTACACTTACTAATGACTTACCCCTCCCCTCCCCGATTCCATGAAAATAAAAAGTACCCTCGTATCGGTAGTTGAGATAAGCTTCTTTCACCGAGTCTTTGACAAATAATCGCTTGCAAGGAATGATGGGCGTTCAGGTGCCATAAACATGGCGAGAATCCTTGGGGTTTGCTGCATAAGCTCGAAGGAAACATCATTGGAAATTATAAGTCCCATTTACACATTCTATAAGATCGCTCGCATCAAAATATGTTTATTATGGTTCATACTCTCTCCGTCATGTATTGAAATTTAATTAATTCATTTTTAGAACGATTTTCGATCGGTGCCCAAATTGTTTTTAAATACAGAAACGCGTTTCAGCGGTTCGTCAGCTTAAGTATGTTTTAAGTTATCCTCGAAGAAACAATTTTCCAATCTTTTTAATGTTGTTTAATATCAATCTTAATCTAAAAAGTGTCTGCACGTTACTGTTGCACTTACGCCAAGGTTATTCTGACGGAAAAAACTGCAACCTCGGCAGAACTTCGGTATAATGCAAACATAGTCGTGAGAATAAAGGATTAATTCAAAGGGCAGCCAAACAATGATAACGTTGAACCAGAAGCAGATGCAGCACAAGAACTACTTCAGGATCTTGAGAATACGAATTTAAGGATCTAATCGAATTTCTTTTAAAGCCGAATGGTTATTGCTTTGAAAGATTATTTGCGCCGAATGCAGAGGAAAATTGTGACTAAAAAATTTCGGACCCAGCTCGGACACGTTTGCGGACAATCTTGTATATATATTTATTTCTGATTTGCGGGAGTAGTGATCAAATCAGAAAGTCAATATTTAACGTGTTACAGGACTTCTTTCCAATCCATGTGAACAACGATTCGTGGTTTTGTGAAAGCAGAGCTAGGATGCACCGTCCCTTCTCCGTTTCGTTTTAATTTTTCTGAAGAGTTTCACGATTCTTGCCATACACTGTTGCATCAACCAATCCAAAGGCTTTGTTCCATTCACGTTCAGCTCACAATCGTGATATTCATAAATTCGCTCTAGTTCACTTGTCGCGGGTAAAAGAGATTAAATGTGGATTTACATGAAAAGCCGAAAAAAATTCATTTCATTTCATTTTTGGCACGAACTTTTCAAACCAAATAAAACATTTATTCAAGCTTTTCAGCGAATGGAATGGAATGGAAGATACGTTATACGGTAGCTGAACTTTATGTGCTCAGAATTATTAAATCTCTTATCGTGCACAGCAGGAGGGTTTGATGTCTTCCGCTCCGAATCGCGATTTTGAAACCATAAACGTCGTCTTTAAGGCTGATAGGGCTATGGATAAGCCCACACAAACGTTCAAACTCACATTCATAACACGCCAACCAAATAGACGGGCGGAATCTCCTAAAAATTATCTCTAATATGCCGTGTAAATGCTAATGAGATTCTTTTTTTATTGAATGGACCTATAAAAAATTGTCCACTACGACCCGTTTTAAATTTCAAAGATGCTTTCTTATATGTGTAAACGCAGATGATATCAATGACAATTATTACGCTCGTACATGGTTTGTTTGCACATATGCCATTCTTCATATTTGTCGCGCAGGATTAAATTGTGAGATTTTTCAGGGTTGGTCTCGCGGACATCAAATCGAAGTATGTCGAATGGTATCTTTTTCGCGTTAACAATGGTCACATATCTAACAGCACAACCGTTTAACGAATTCTACTATCTATAATTCCCTTCTGATTCTGCTCCACTGGCAAAAGTAGTTATCGATACTGATTATCCTGCTGGTTTCCCTGCTAAAAACAAATCGAATCAAAATACATGCTAAAGAAAAGATAAACGTGTCGATGACATTCGTTCTGCCACGCGAACAAAACAACCCTCCGGGATGATCTCCGTATTGACACACTCTATGTGTCTATCTATTCCGGGTCCTTGAGAACTCTTGCAACTCTTCAGTGTCATGTCGCTTGTCAACAAGTTAAATTCAATCATTTTTCATCAAATTTCCAGTCCTTTGTAAGTATTACAAATATTTGACCAGATGTGATTTCTTTCATGGATCTTCCTCTAATATAACCATTGCGGAAATCCGTAAAGGGTTCGCATCCGATCCAAACTCACCCGAGAAGAAACTCCCCAGATACTTTTCAATTATTTTTTTATATTCTTAGGTATCTGTGAAAGCATTCAGTTATCATTAAATGGGAATGGAAACCAAAATAGCTGATGAATTTCCCTACTTGCAAAACAAAAAAAACCCACGGGGGTGCGGAAAATTCAATGCTCGCAGTTTGATACAGGCGCAGGTGTTGGTCCAGGTGTGATGAATGGGGAGAAAAACGAATATTTCTTAGATATTACGTTTTGAAATCAAGATATTCTAGAGACTGTTTTGAGTGCTCTAGTAACGATGCATTATTCTTTGTGGTTTGGAGCTGAAAACATATTAAACAGTGTGAGATATCCGGTTGCAACTCGTAAGTGCAACAAGTCTAGCTAAGGAAGCTTATCGGAGTGGAAATTATTCTGTATTTCCTACCCGTTCGACTGATTGATTGCTGGAATCCAAATAAATAATGCACCTACACATTCTGAAAATGGAACATTCTTCAATTTTACTCATTACGTTTTGTGAGATGCCATGAACGGGGTAGCATGGGAAATATTTAAAACTGTTTGTATGATTTACCCTGAAAACCAAGGGGGCTATTTCAGTCGAACGAGCAAAGAAAGATAAACGGAGCAACACTGAGTGAGGAAAATTTTTCCTGTTTGTCGACTATGATATTATCCTTTTGCTTTGGCGCATATTGTAAATTCGTTTGCGATAAATTTTTTAACACAAAGTCTAACGTTGGGCCATTCCGCTTATAAATGATAAAACTTCCATCTTAGATTGATATCAACCGCAACAGTACTGAAGGACGAGCACACATACGAGCCGAGATAAAACGTCGCTTCCGAATAAAATAAATGAACAAGCGCAATGGTAATGCATTGCTTGACGATGTAGAGTTTCTTTTTAAAATTATTCTTTAGACATACACAAAAGCAAAAATCGTGACTAATTACGGAAATTAAAACGCTGTAATTAATTATGTATCTCGAGTTGATACCTTTTAGATCTGTCTTTTTCCTCAGACAGGGTCCGTCTGAATCGGTAGACGTACTACATAAAAACTTTTAATGGTGCTGTATGGTTTGACGACGTTGGCCTGGCGATAAGAATTTGTTGGCGCTTAAATTTAGTTTTTCCCTTTGTTTTTGTTGTTTAGCAGCTGCCTTATTTGCAATGAGAATAGGAGAATAAAAGGATATGTGCAATAAAGGAAATTAAAAATTCTTTGAACAAATTACAAAGTACAAGTCGTTACAAATATAATGCCTAGCATACGACAGTATGCGCAGAACATGCTTATCTTGTTCATTTGCATATAAGATACGATATATAGAAAGTTAAATTTTCTAGCCTAAGAGTTGTTATACTTGCTCTATTAGGTATGCAAATCATCCAAGCTTTCTAATAATTATTTGAAATAAACCCAGAGAAATGCTTCATCTGAATTTTTCAGGTCCAGAATCACTCGAAATGATTTGTTTTTATCATATTTTTACAATACTTTAATAAATTGTTGTATAGTAAAGCGTAGTATTACACAAATATACAAATATAAATATATTTGAAACCTGGACTTTAGGGGAAAATATTATTGCTTGCTGTTATTTATATTGAGCAGCACTACTCCAATGAAGTTTGGGGACGCTACATCATTGATGCCAACAATCATTTAAGATAAAATTGTCTGAATGTTCAGGATTATTTGAAAGAAAATGAACCCCGAATATTCTGGCAAATTTAACATTTTCTTTGAATACTAGCCACAATGTATTCAATATTATATCCTTCTACCAATTTGTATCAAATCATTCAAACTGAACATACATTCAACCAAACATGTACCGAAAAGTGACAATTTAAAAACTGGCTTCTTCATGGGCCTATACCCATTTGGCAGGGTCGAAAAAATTCAAATAAGTTTTGTTCATTTACTTGAAATATATTGAGTCAGGAATATTCTCAAAAAATTTCACAACAATTGGAGCATCGATTTCCAAGTTATAAGTATTGAAATTCCGCTATGTAGAACAAGAAACGCATGCTAGTCCGCCATGGAGAAATGCCCTACAGGATATAATGTACCACGGCCCAAAAAAATCTACCTGAATTATGAAACGTCAGAGCAGCTGCGTGTAGGGTCTCTAAAGAGTTCGAACCAAGTATGTTTGTAAATAGTTGCTCAAAATTCTAGAATCTGTTTTATCTGGAGCTTCGAATGGTCAAATTGTATACGAATATTCCTCTGTCCTCTGACTTTTGTCGCGATGACCAGTTCACATCATAAAACTAGGTGCCAACTAAGACCTTCAGGAATACTTCGTAAAGAACATAAGCCTGGAGGTGAGTCATAGTCCGAGTGGCAGAATTCTTATGCCGCGCTACCCGAAAATAAAAAGGATGGTAAAGTATCTTCCTTCCTCGGTAGATGTTCTGAAAGCTGAACAAAGATGTTCTATTTTTGAAGATTTGCCGAAGAGAGAGCTGCTTGAAAGACGCGTTGAAGGATATACCAAGAATAAATTGAAAATCTGAAAAATCTCACCGAAGCATCTTCCGGGATACGCGGTACCCACTCAAATTAGAGTATATGCATCGATTCAACGTAGGTGAATTAGGCCCACTCAACAATTTCGAGTAATTAAGAGCGCCATGCGATCCTAACGCCCACGCCTACGTTGTCGAGAGGACGATGAAGATAGTAGCGATAAGAATGGTAGCGCGGCTCGGAGGCAACAACGAATCGATTTTTCGAAGATACAGAATAAGTAGGAAGAATACCCTGTATAGCCCTGGAATTGATGACTGCATATTAGTTGAGCCGTATTTATTACAAATGGGAAAAACGCAAATGTATAATTTTCAAAGTGAATGTATCTACATCCTTTTTTTTGTAAAAAAAACGAAGCAAAAAACAACTTTGTGGTGAAATCGCTGCAAATTTGAGATCCAAAATTGTAAGGCCGTTTTTCAATTACAATATCTAGGACCTTGTCGATGAAAGTTTAAATATTAATGGTATTTTTTTCATTGACAAATTTTTTTTTCACCCAAAAATAACCATAAATTCGGTACCTTTAATTGGTAACTTTTCAGCTAAGTTGTTGTCATTTCGTAAAAAATTTAAATTATGACGAACACTCTCACATTCTTGCCCTAGCCGACATATAAACGGAGTCTTTTTCATGCCTGATCTCAGATGAGCCGTTCTCGTGCAATCATGCCGTAGGAAGACATGCCCAAAAAAGGTCCTGCTGCTGCGACACAGCTTTAGTCTCCTTGTGTAGAAATGCTACTAACCGAAAAGAATGAGAAGTGCATTAAGATTTATACTCGTTGATGCCCCTCAAAATATTGATTATGACGTTGAGAAAATCGAGAAAATGTCGTTACTTTTTGATTGGCCACAACACCAACATAACCCCTTAAGTCACTTCAAATTCCTGCATCGAAGTCTCCCTAAACGTGTAACATGATGTATGCAAGTTGATCTATATCATGCCGCAAAGGATACTAACTTTGATGAGAAAGTTTCAATTTCGATTTTGTTTTTTGCTAACATAATTAAATCTATTGTAAAAACTTATTCCAGCAGAGTCGTCAATTCATTAAAATTGACAGTTGTCCAATCAATTTTTTGCCTACATAAGCATTGGGATATATTTTTGCCAGCCGCTTGGCAGATGTGTGATGGCGAAAGCAGCAGCAATATTGCATTCAATACAAGCTACCGTCCTCTTTTTGAAAGCTTCCATTTCATACAGGCACTTCCCTGTCCACTGCAGGACTACTGGTGCTCTTGGTCAACGTGCTACAACTCCAGCATGCATGGCTACCATTCAGAACATTGTACAAATCCATTTAACGTAAATATAATGAATTGCAATGGTATGAAGTTTTATTAAAATTGCAAAACTGACACTTACCAATAAATTGGTACATTTCATATAGACTGTCGGATAATAATGGTCTCAGCTGGAAACTGGATCCTGTACAGCTTGACTGGCCAACGTCCAGCTCGACGAGTTGAAGATAGGGGGAGGCAGAATCGGTATAATGATTGCACAAGGGGCGGAAGTGTACTCCTGGTCTTTCCCTTTACGAGTCGAGTCCGTTTGCCGAACGGGCTGCTCTACCTACACGTATGGAGAGTATTATCAAAGGACTCACGTTCGAGGCATATGGATGTAATATGGATTTCGAATTTTTTCCATTTTCATTTTAGGTTCAGCGAACATAAATAAAATCCCAATTTCACATATATGAGCCGTCAATTTATGTATTGCCAGCAATAAATTATCTCATTTAATTTTACATTGTCATATGAATGTTACGAAATAGATGAACATGCTGCATTATCTGTGCCGAAATTTATTTTCATCCGTACTCGATGCGTTCTGTGTAAATACATGGAATATTTTCGAAATGATATTGTTTCTGTATCAAGTGAAATAATTTATGCTGATCTGATTTATTCGTTATTAAATAAATCTTGCAAAGTGGATTGTTTCGGACAGTGGCATTCGCATGTCCAGCGTTGCACCCACCCCAGCGGGATGGCAATAAAACTATTTAATAAGGCACATTCGAGTGCAATAACTCAACGGTTTAATTAATTTTGATGCATTTAAGCATATTATTCAAATTTCGATCAAACCATAAACAAAACCTATTAACGGAAATAAATCCTTACGCAAAACTTTTTACCATTTCATTAAATCCATGTGCTTTGAGCGCCTGCTAAGTACCTTGCCTGGCGTATTTAAATTGATTCGGCGGCTGCAATTCGAATCCTAAATGGGATTTGGAATATTATCGAATCTGGAAGCCAACGCCAAAGTACATACTGAGAGCTGTGTCGTTGTTCCGGCATGAAGGCCGCGCAATTCCAAGCCGCGAACACATAGACACCACCTTAAGTTCATGCTTTCCAACCATTCGCTCGCGGATTGATTCCCTGAACGCGAGACATCTTGGCGATTGATCTTAGCTATTTGTTTTCCTTCGATCGTTTCCAAGTCCGACGAATGACAAAATTTCATCGCTCGCAAATAAAAGTGATTGTATAAAATATTGGT
The DNA here is from genome assembly GCA_954870665.1 of Stratiomys singularior. NCBI lineage: Eukaryota > Metazoa > Arthropoda > Insecta > Diptera > Stratiomyidae > Stratiomys > Stratiomys singularior. Next base: position 9,068,470 of record OX940879.1, on the reverse strand, counting down.
TGCTCCGCGGTTAGCAGTTAGCTGTCACCAGGTAGCACTTCTCACCACGCTCTTCCACCTGAACATCTAGCCAAGGTACCCGCAGTTTATTCAAATTCGACGTCTCCACTAGAATTTTAATTTCGACTTTTTCGATCGCTTTTTTTCACCTCCTTGTCGCGATGTAGATACTTATTCCTTAACTTTGTTTTGGATGGAAAAATCTTTTCCAGCAGATACTACTTCAGCGACATCATACTCGAGAGCGTCTGGGCTCGCGTTTTGAACGGTGAATGATAGGTCGGCGATAAGACGAGTTAATTTAACCGATTATTCTTGTGAATTTTAACACTACTGCGGCTGCGGTGGGTACCGTTGCCATTGAAAGGCGGCTACTACACACCTATATTTCATCTAAATGTCTGTTTTGTAAAGGAAATCGATAATCGATACGGATCACATATGCTACATGTCGCGGACTATACAAATACTATATGAGCGAAGAGCTAGCGCTTCATATGCGCTTATGAAACCGCTAAAGAAATATAATTAGTAAGTTGTTTTTCGTTGGGCTGATCTTATCGATCGAGGATTTCTTCTTGGAAGTCTCTTTAAGAATGGGTGGCCATGTACGGTTTCGATATTTTTTGCTCTCGACTTCCCGCTGCATTCACGTCTTGACGAGCTTATTGTCGTGCCAATGAAAAAAGGTATCCTTTCTAGTGCTTTCGAGAGAATGTTATGTTGTTCGTACACAGTGATGTGGATAAGAAGATGCCTTGAGTTTAGACCGAAAGTCAAAAAAGTATTTTCAATTCATAGTTGTAAACCGCACTCAGATAATTTTCTTATCATGGAATAGTGGCCAGCATAAAACTGCTCGTACTTCCTCCATCCATAAATATTATTATACGTTCTCAGTAAGCAGTTGATCCATATGATCCATTCAAAACTTGAAACTCAACTACATTAGGAGACTACGCAGTGTAATCAGCTTTAACATATTTCACCAAGTATCCTTCAAAGTATTCCCTTTTATTCACACACGATGAATATGAAACAAATCGTATCCATTCATTGAAATGTGGTCTGAAGAATGCTTAGAATAGCATTGGAGAATCTTCTTTGCGATGCCAAGCGGATTTAAACAATGTCAGACGTTTAGGAGCTTACCCAACGAGAGCTTTATTCGTTATTCGTTATCTACTATGGAGCCAAAATACGACTTCAATGGCGAATGGAATGAAATGGCCTCTAACCATCACTGAATCACTCTTTTCAGAACTACCAATCCAATCCAATTTCCCAGATCCAGTAGTGTTTGTACCTTAAACTTGTTGGAGATGGGATGGGGCATCACGACAACTTTCAACATCAACATCAACTTTCTCATAAATTTTGTGTTTATCCACAACAATCCACATTTACTGTTACACCGGAAAAACCATTCTATTATACATTGAAGCTCATAACGCCATCCCGATTTTTCTACTCGCCTACGTCGTTTGATCTACAAGCTCTCTACCTTGCAAAGCTCCCTTTATTTGCGATATGGAGTATTCTTCTCTATTGGTTCGTGATGCCCGTCCGAACTGTGAGCGCTTCTTATATCTTACACTTTGATGTAAACTAGTGATCACGTTAAAAGTCAGCAAATCAACCGTGCGGCTGATTTTGAAGCATGTTTTAAAAATTCATTCCTATGAACCCTAGATTATGCAGGGAATACCGGAAAAATACAAAAATTGACCTTTTAGTGAAGTTCTGTACTATGAATACTGTATTTTGAAATTTTCGAAAAGATGATGATCCTTATTTCCATTTAAATGAATATGAGAAGAAATAGAATGTCACTTCTGGTTTCTGCTGATCACAAACAAGAACATAAAACACTGCTAAATATCCCAATGTAGTGCCAGTGCAGCGTGATCTGTTAGTAAACAGATTAGAATAATCATTCCTAATTAATTTTCAAATCTGCAACCAAGAAACATTTCTCGTTGTTGAGGAATGTGAGTAAGTGATACGCATTTCTTTGAAGCCTCAGATTCGCGAACACGGATATAGTCTCAGCAGTTTTTTTTTTTTTTTTTTTTTGGTTGGGAGGTGGAGGCTATTTACGCCCTGAGTGTCGGACTCCCCCGCTACCGGACTACCGACTAAACACCTCCCCTGTCACACCGAGAACCTAGCCTGGAACTGTTTGTCACATTACTTCGGACTAGGCCTCATTAATCATCGCTTAGCGATGTCTTCAGGCTAAGGGAAATCTCTCTTTCTCCACGGATGGATAGGAAGGAATTGCGATCAGTTACTATAATATTGCGTTACAGAGATGTTCCCTCCCTCGCCAAGCGATCCATTATGTCCTTCTTTATAATTAGTACTGTCCGTACGTAATGTGACACACAGTTCCAATTGTCCTTTGATTTCATCATTTTTCCCGTTAGATTTTCTGGGGAAATTACGCCAATTTTCTCCGAGAGATGCGAACGGAGTCTTGTAAATCTATTACACGTAAAGAACGTGTGGCATGCGTCATCCGTCAACCCCGGGCAGAACACGCAAGTTGGGGATGGTGTTTTTCCCATCTTATACAGGTAAGACTGAAAACACCCGTGACCACTGAGTAGTTGCGTCAGATAATAATCAGTCTCACCATGCATTCTGTAGAACCACGGCCCCAAGTCACTTATCAGCCGTGCGGTCCATCTGCCTCGCGTTTCGTTTTCCCATATTTGCTGCCATAAGATAAGGGTTCTTCTCCGTTCCTCTCGGCTGACGGTTTCTCTCGCCGACTCCCCCTACGTGAGTATACACGTTTCCGTTCGTCAGCAAGTAATTTAATTGGAACCACCCTCGAGATTACCAGCACTGCAGGTTCAGAGACAGTGCGGTATGCAGCGGCTATCCGCAAAGCTCCTTGCCTCTGCACCTGTGCCAGACGCCTTCGGTACGTCTCTTTATTAAGAGCATCAGCCCAAACCTCGGAGCCATACAAGAGCACTGACTCCATTACACTCATCAGTAGACGTCTTTTGCTCGAGGTTGGCCCCTGCCTGTTGGCCATAATGCGGTTTAGCGCCGATACCCGCGCGGAGGCCTTATCTGCTGACGCTCGAACCTGCTCGAAAAAACTCATCTTCGAATCAATCATCAAGCCAAGGTATCTGATTGATTCTTTTGACTCGATGATCATTCCCCCTACACAAACCGGCATAACACGAGGGATTCGCTTCTTTGTGAGGACGACAACCTCGGTCTTTTCCAGCGCTAGGCTAAGCCCACGGTCTGTCATCCACTCGCTCACTCGGCGTATTACCGCATCCAGTTTGAGCTGCGTCTGTCCGACAGTATGTCCGGCGACTAGTACTGCTACGTCATCTGCGTAGCCAACCAGGCGCGACTCCTCCGGTAACTGCAGTCTCAAAAGCTCATCGTACGAGACATTCCAGAGGTCCGGGCCCAGAACGGAACCTTGCGCGACCCCTGATGTCAAATCAATTCTTCGCCGGCCTCCCAACGAATCATAGATGAGTTTCCGATTTTTGAGGTAGTCTTTCAATATCTGCATCAGCTACCTCGGCACCCTGAAATATTCCAGAGCACCAAGAATATCTGTCCATCTAGTTGAGTTGAAGGCATTTCTCACATCTAGAGTTATGAGCAGTACTATTCGTCTCGAGTAATGATTGTGGGCTTCTGCCTGCTGGGCCGCGCTCACTACCTCTGCTATTGCACCAATTGTGGATCGACCAGCCCTGAAGCCGTACTGCCGAGGAGACAGATCGCCGGCATTTCGAATGGCTTCTCCAAGTCTTTCTCTAATGAGCCTCTCGAGTACCTTCCCAGCGGCATTCAGCATACATAGGGGCCGATATGCAGATGGTTGCTCCGCGTTCCCCTTCCCCTTGTGGATTCGCACGATTCTCGCCTCTTTCCAGCAATTTGGAAACACCCCCTGCCGCAAACAGGCATTGAAAGTCGTGAGCAGCTTTTCAGGACAAAGTTGATGTGCAAGCTGTATCACTTCCGCTGGTATACCGTCTGGTCCTGGGGCCTTTTTCGATTTTAAAGCTTTTACCGCATTATCCAGTTCGATGGCGGTAAAAAGTGGGCATTCTCCGAGACATTCAATATCTGCATCATCGGGACGAATACGATGCATAGGGAAGAGCGCTCTTACAATCTGGTCCATTTTTTCCGTTTCGAGGACACAGGGCCTCCTTGCAGCTCCTAGTTTCCGCATGGCAAGCTTGTAACCCAGCCCCCACGGGTCTCTGTCGATGTCCACAACTAGGTTGCGCCAGCAGCGAGCCTTGCTTTCGTTAATTAACCTACGGAGAACTTTTCTAGCCGACCTGTATGCCAGCGTTCGGGAGTGTGACTCGTCTCGATTTCTTAAACGTTGAGATTCGCGGCGGAGTTTGTGACATTCTCTCCGCTTTTCGGCGATTTCTGCCGACCACCAGTACACAGCAGGCTTATTGTGTCGAAGCCGTCGCCTGGGCATAGAGCAGTCGCACGCATTCTTGATGAGCCTCATGGTGGAGTTCACCATGTTTTCAGCTGAGGCTCCTCCCGTTACCGTCATAGTTTCACCTCTCATAAGAGCTGCGGCGAACGCGTCGACCTCTATTTTAGATATATTCCAACCTACAGTTGAGGGTTGGGTTGCTACGCGACGAGTAGCACAGTCGCCAATTGCGAAAGGAATGTACTGATGATCGCTCGCCGAGTAGTCCTCCAGTACTCTCCATCTGTGCATCCTAGGCACTAAGGACTCCGAAGCAAATGTCACATCCGGTATAGTTCCCAAGCAGCCTCCCCGTCGAAAAGTTGGTGTGTTCCCAACGTTCATGATGACAAGTTGCCTCCTAGCCGCCATTTCTAGGATTCTTTTTCCTCTCGAGTCTGGCAGAGGCATTCCCCATTCTATCGCTTTGGCGTTAAAATCACCGCCAACAAGGATTCGGCCTTCTGTGCTCGAGACAGCTTCCTCCAGTTCATCGAGCCTGCTCTGAAAACATGAAATTGACTCATTTGGAGTGAAATAGACGCTTATGAATGTCAAATCGGCGCACCCAATGAGCACGAAGCCATTTCCACTGGTGCAAGTCCGAGCTGTAGGTAGAGCCCTATCACGTACCCAGATGGCGGCGGTGCCGGATCGATCACAATACCATCCAGCTTCCTTTTTGTTGTGGTGTGGCTCAGATATCAGCAACAAGTCAACTTTTTTCTCTTTTGCAACCTGGTCTAGTAGATCTTGTGCGGTTGAGCTACGGTGTAGGTTGATTTGCAGGACTTGGATCATGTCTTTGCTCTTTTCTTGCTTAGTGCCTCTTTGAACTCCTGGCACCTACCACTTCCTGGAATGTGAGTTAGATCTTCAGACTTCCATCCCTTATCTTTGCACAAGATACAACTGGGTTCGTTTGGGCAGTCTTTCGCCTTATGACCGGAAGTGCCACACCTGTAGCACAGTTTGCTTCGATCTGGCCCCTTGCAGTTCAAGGAGATGTGTCCGAAGTTAAGGCACTTGTAGCATCGAGTTAGGGCTACCCTCCGACGTATCCTGCACACAACCCAGCCGATTTTAATTTTCTCCTTCGTCAGGAGTTGCACAGCGTCTTTCTCTGGGATGTCTATTATTGCCGCCCTTTGTCCTCTAGGGTTGGTTGGCGTTAGCCTTACCCTAAAGCTCTCTGCCGTAGGAAGAATTGACCTAATTGAATCTTCTACTTCTTTGGCCTCCGCAATGCAGTCGAGGTCTCTTATTTCCAAAGACGCCATTGGCTGCAAAGTCGAGATAACAGCTTTAGAGCCCAGGAGGTCCTTGACAGCGCTCTCGAACCGTCCCTTGTCGGTGGACTCCGCTCCGAGTTCTACGAGGAGACCACCTGTTCTGGTCGCTCTTACTGTTCGTATACAGACACCGTTTTTTTCGGGTTCCACATTTTGCCTGATTTTCTTGAGGACCTCGGCGTAAGTTCTCCCATCTGCAGGTTTGATCAGTAAAGCATCCCTGCGCTGCTTGTTCCTGGTCTTTTTTGGCATTGCGCTGTGTTTCGTGTGTGTGCCCGAAAAGCGCTTCTTGCTTTTCGGGCGCCTGTTTGGAATCTTTTGTTATCGCTTGGTGTATCTTCTTCGCAGCCTTCTGTTGCGATTTAGAGCGCAGTTTGTCTCAGCAGTTTGGAGCTCCTACGCTTCTTACATAAAGTGAAGTCGTGAGCTGTATCCCATATCAATTAATATTCTTAAAGCTTATTTTCTTTATAGTTTTATAATGCATGACATTTCACGACAACCAGATTTAGCCTGCATTGACTTTACCCGTTGAAGTACCTCAACAGTAAATTTCACGACATTATTTTAAGGAATACGTTCAAGTGAAAAAGAAATATCTGACGTGAAGAACGCAATACTGAGGTTACTTTACTCAGCGTGTTATGCAGAATGCGATGCACAGATGTATGTTTTAATCGAAACGGATAGATATGTTAACATTTATATAAAAACTTGAAAATTGACTTTGAAAAATAAAGTCCGCACTATCATTATTTGACTTTCAATAAAAGAATTTCAAATAAAATGTGAGAATATTTTTCATGAAAATTTTCATGAAAATAAACAATGTTTAATGATGTTTTGATGCCAAATTCAACATTTTTTGACAACAAAGGAGATGGAGAAAATGGAACGACGTAGAGTAACGAAGGCAACGCAATTACTAGCCTTATGAACTTTAATATATTACATCAAGAAATTTTCGCTACTAATAGTATATATACGTCATTGTGCATAGAAAAATGTTGTAAGAATGCAAATCCCACCAGTTTTCGAAATAAGCACCAATGTACCTCGAAGGATATCAAAGGATTTTGTAGTCCCAAAAATATTTAAATGTCATGAGTCGATGTTTGGTTGAGTTCTGCGTTCAAGTGTTTTAACAAAACGTATTGATTGTTAAGTTGCGTATTGTAATGAATAACTTGCTGTGGACATGTGACAGGCTTCTAAAAGTATTTTCCAGACATTACTGCTTCGGATTTAGACTTGTACCGCTGCAAGCAATCGACTCACTGGAGGACGATTTACTTCTTATGAAGGCATCAAAAAATTGCTTGGTGATTGCATCGAATCGAAGGATGGGGATTTTTTCGACCGAGGAATCCATCTACTACCAGAAAGATTGGTGAAGGTCATAGTTTCAATCGGTGCTTGCTTTGAATTACGTGACTGTATCAAAGAACACTGTCAATTTTAGTTGAAACAAACTAAATTCAAACTGATTCCCATACCCAATACCAAGAAATACAAGCCTGGTTCTTTGACAATGTGAAACAATTACATTTAAATTCGGTAACACATTTCAAATTTCCCAAGCTTTCGTCAAACAAAGTCAGTTAACTGATTTATAAAAAATTATGAAATAACGAAGAAAATTCCATGAAATCTGAAAATTAATATCCCATAATTATATTCGCCCAACACAAAAGAATCATCTTTCTATCCTTTACCAATTAATATCCAAACACTATAGAGATTCGTTCACATTTCATCGGACCCTTCGTCATTTTGAAAGAATCATGTCCAATATCAATCAAACCGATAAAGATCTGAAAATCACAAGACTTTCAGCTCAAGTCCAAGACGACATGGAATCGCCAACTATGGAAGAAGCAAACAATAATCGCAATATTCCCATAGAATTGTAGTGTTCTACGTCGAAGCCTAGCTACTGAACACCTGAACAAACTCCTCGCGAATGGAACTTATCCACGCAGGTAAAGCCAAGCTTAGATTCTTCGTCCCAGCCAAGTCGAGAGATATGACATCATGTCATCATGGAATTTGATATACGACCATATCGGCTCTAATTTATATGAAACGATGTTTAAGATAAAACTGTAGTTATTCAGCGGATTCATGTGAAACCGAAAGATATTTCGGCCTTCGATGCCCGATACATTAGGACAACATTACTTGAATTCTTTTGACGATACAAAGATGGAAAGGTCAAAGTTTTGACTGCAAAGTATTTCGTCAAATGAGGACTAGTTCGAGCTGCCTCCCGGTGCCCGAAAGGAGATTTTAAAGGCTTTTCCACCGATTTGACCTCGCCGTTCACTCCCTCAAACAATTTCAAAAAAATTAATTACCACTGTCAGAATTCGGATCTGCCAAGATTTGCGGCTTATAACTTTACCAACCTTCACATACCACACAAGCATGTTTTGGGGTGACGAGATTTTCAGTGGATGTTTTATGGGATCATCGACAGCATGAAACAAGGGTAGAGATGGGGGTGCATTCCAAACTTCGCGCCATACATCACGCCGCACTACTCGTTCCGACATGTATGAATACATACGGGAAAGTTTATTACTCCCATGTTCCTAATTACAAGTCTTCGTCCTTTTTCTTGCCAACTAGCGTGAAGGTATCGCAATTGGAAGTTTCCGAAGCTTCGATAGATTCATGTGTGCGCTGTGCTACTACATACATATCGCTGAATTCTCTCGCAGGGAGCTGGGGTCATAACGACCGACACAAGTGCATCGGAATGAGACAATGAATGGCTGGAAGCACATCTGAGGGTTATGGAGGATGGAGACGGGCATGCTGAATTGTTAGCGAATATGGTGTATGCTACTGGTCTCACTATACGGTCGAGTTGAAGTCTCGTAACTTATTGAACGAATTATATCTTCATATATTGATGGTAATGTACTACTTGGAAACTTCACTTTCATATAATTTCGACTCGACTGATTTATTGACGGCACAAACTTTTGCTCATGTTGAACTAATGGTGGGCAGGAAGGCCATCAGGCTACCACTTTTATGGTACCGTTGGCTCATGCAGCTGGAATCAGAAGCTTCATGTGAACTATTTCAGCCAAAAAGGTGAACTTTTCCATTGTTTATGTGTGTGCTCGCTTGTTCTTAGAGCCAAAGCCAGTTGAATCATCTTGTTTAAAACAGACTGCAGTGATATTTGCTAAATTTTTTTTTTTGGAAAACTTGCAGAAAACTCCTTCTACTATATATTATGTTGCTTAGCTGATTTGCAAATAATCTTAGACGCACATGTTTGCTTTATGTTTATTTTTAATCTCTATATTTCTATTGAATCAATGCACGTTCGCTACCATTAGCTGTGAAACTTTGCAAAAGAGAATGATAAACGCTTGGCGTCTAGGCCCAGAAAACTTTTTTTACACTCATTTATATGTATTTTACAATATTCGCACTTGAATTTGTAACTCCATGTTTAACGTATTAGGTGTATAAATATGAAATGCGGATTTTACTAGCAGATGGCATAACCATTACATATGGTTTGTGTCGGGGATAACTAATATGACATTTTGGAGGACATTTTGGAGGGTAAGTAATCTGTCAACAAATTCCAGTATGTCATAGGTTTTGATTGTACAAACAACATAGTTTTTTTTTCGCTTCAAAAATGTCGAATTACGTGCCAGAAAAAGAGGTTTTTCCGGGAAGTCTAAAAACTCTCTTTCATTTGAAGAAAACGGCAGCAGAAAATTATCGATTGTTAGTGGGAGCATATGGTGAACATGCTCCAAGTCAAGACACTTGTGATCGATGGCTTAAAAGATTTAAAAGTGACGATTTCGATGTCAGCAACAAAGACCGTGGAAAACCACCAAAAAAATTCGAAGATACAGATTTGCAAGCATTATTGGCTGAAGGCAACACACAAACTGAAAAACAGTTGACAGAAGCGTTGCAAGTTATTCTGGCAGCGTTTTCACTACGTTTAAATGCCATGCGAAAAATCCAAAAAGCTGGAAAATGGGTGCCGTATCAATTGAACGAAAGAGACATCGAATGGCGAAAAACCATTTGTGAAATTTTGCTTGCCAGACAGAAAATAAAATGTTTTTTGCATCGAATTGTTAGTGGCGATGAAAAGTGGATTTATTTCGACAATCCCAAGCGGAAAAATCATGGGTAGACCCAGGCCAGCCATCAACATCACAACCAGTCCGAAATATTCATGGAAAGAAGACTTTGCTGCGCATTTGGTGGGATAGAAAGGGACCTTTGTATTACGAACTGCTGAACCTGGTGAGACTATTACTGGCGAACGTTATCGACAACAACTGATCAAATTGAACCGCGCACTTAAGGCGCGCACTTAACGACCCGAATTTCACCAAAGACATGATAAAGTCATTTTTCAACATGACAATGCTCGGCCGCATGTTGCAATAATTGTCCAGAACTACTTGGGAAACATTAATTGGGAAGTTCTGCCCCACCAGCCGCCGTATTCACCAGACTTGGCTCCTTCTGACTAGTACTTATTTCGATCGATGCAGCACGGACTTTCGGAACAGCACTTCCATTCTTACGAAGAAGTTAAAAATTGGCTTGATGAGTGGTTATCCTCAAAAAATGAGAAGTGGTACTGGGACGGAATCCATCAATTGACAGAAAGATGGGAAAAAGTCGTAGCTAACGATGGCCAATACTTTGATTATTGAATTCATTCGTTCTGTTATTCAAATAAATGCACCTATACACCTATTACGTAACAACGTTAACGCGATTAGACGGAATACCTTTAATTATTAGTAAGCACTAACTACTCTAGCTTTAAAGATTGATATACAAATGATTCAGTCAGTATAACGTTCCACAAAATTTACTATCATGGGCAGGTAACGGCTTTTTAGGACGTCCCACCTCTCCCGTCAACCTGTAAGTCTTGGCTGAAATCGATTGACAAATTACTCCAGAATAGCGTTCGCTTTTAATATGCATTGAATTGAACAGATAGGATCAGGATCCTACCATGCTTTTGATTAACTAAGGTTGAAATCTGTTCGTTTGATTGAGTCCTTCGTGAACCTCATATGTTCTATGCTTCTAACTCCCCCAGATGCTTTTAATTCGCTTACTACATAAGGTGTTTTGTCTCATATGTGACTGTGAGTCTTCAACGTAAGCAAGTCAAACAACGGGCTACGCACCTGCGGTCAACAACGTTGACGTCTCTAGAAACACTCAAGGGGAGCAAGAAAAGTGATTCGATAGCAAGAAAACTTAAGTAAATCATAGCTATGATCACTATGATTATCTCTGCAGCTGCTCCAGTCGTTTTTGGTGTAATTCTTTGCTGAGACGATTACCTCAAATTACCGAACCGTTAAGTAACATTGACTGTTCGCTGCTCGTTAACAGCCACCATCCTGTTGAAGCGAGTCTGCCTCCTTTTGACATAAGACAAAAAGAAGATGCCACTAACTCTACAGCATTGTCAGCTATTATCCTAATATCATCTTCTTCTTAGCACTACAGTCCTTCGCTTCCTGCCACAATCGCCTCCAACTGTCTGCGTCAACTGCGTCCTCCAATTTTTAAATTCGAGCAGCGATGAACTGTTTTCCTCAATAAAATCATACCAGCGTTACCTCGATCGAATACTCACGGTCATGGAAGACTTCTTCACTTATCTTCTATTTGCATGGAAAACACCTTCAGATTCGCGTTGTTCTTTGCATTTCTAATATCTAATATCAACACAAACACACAGAGGAAAAAATTGTGAATAGTGCACCTGTGAACTGTGCTACGCTGATTCGGTCCACCCGTCAATTGTGCTGCGCAGATTCTGACAACCTGTCAATTGTATTGTGCTGACTCTGGACACCTATGAATTGTGCTGCGCTGACTCTGAACACCTCTGAATTGTGCTGCGTTGATTCTGACCACGTGTCAATTGTGCTGAGCTGATCCTGACCACCTGTCAATTGTGTCGCGTAGCACGAACGCTTCCTGTAGCACGAACCTCCACTTCAGCTAGTTTCGGGACTTCACTTGTTCTGCTGCGCTGCCTCTAATCGTGCTTCCTGTAGCACGAATCTGCACCTAAATTGGTTTCCACGGATCGTGCTTCCTCTAGAATGAATCTGCACCTCAGCTGGTTTCACGATTCACCGGTTCTGCTGCGCTAGCTCGGATCGAGCTTCCTCTATTGATTGATAGTCTTATTTAGTCCTATTGGTTGATTCTTCCATTGATTGATATTTCTATTTAAGCTCCGATTGATACTTCAATTGATACTTCAATTGATACTTTATTTATACTTCTATTGATACTTGAATTGATTCCTCTATTGGTTATCTCATACCTCACAATTTCTATTCTATTTCTACTGATACGTACACAACAATCTTGTGAATCAAATCCATAGAAAACTTCATCGCAAATTACTTCCAAGATTTTTTTTGGGGTTTTTTTGGGGGGGGGGGGGAGGAACTGGGAATATATTATGTTTGAGACTTTTTTTTCTGACGTTTAATTTTACTGAGATTTTTTTATTTATTTTTTTTTGTTTGTTATCAAATAATTTAACTTAATACATAAATCTAACTATAAATGTTTCTATTTTAATTTTATTCTTACTTCTCTTTCATCTCGTATGATTTTCTTTTATCTTAACAATATGGATACATATAAAAAAACTTAACCATAACAATTAATTGTTGTATTCAAAATATATTGTTATTTTATAATTTATTCATTTATTTATTTTCGTCTGTTTAGTGTAATGTGTGTAATTTATTCATTTATTATTTAAATGTTTGTTTAATGTCGCCTACACCTCGGAATACGTAACAAAGGTTAGGTATGAGGTGCAACAAATAGCTGAGACATGGTCTAGTGGTGGTATCTTCATAACCTATGAGTGTCATATTCATGAAAAGTGGGCATCTCATTCGAAAAGACAGATCTCGGCTTTTCTCAGTTACAATTAAGAAGGAGAGCCTGTATAGCATCGAGGCTCCTGAAGACAACATTAGAGTATGGACCTCGTGGCCATATTGTTCGACTCACAAAAATGGTAGGAAGGCAATACATCTCGATTCAACTGCCAATTTAGATACATTCCGTATATATAACACTCTTTTCATTGTTCAACAGTTTCACTTGATTTCGTTTAGATTGGGGACTTATCGTGCCGAGGTCTCCTGGAGGACAAAGAAGGCACTCAAACAAACGTCATTAGGTGCACACTTGCATTGATTACATCATCAGCTGTCGCTCTTCCACATTCTAGTAAATCCCAAGGAGGCAATCTTAAAGCTAATTACAAATAAATTTATCTTTTGATTTCAATGAGTGAAAAGATCTTTGCAGTAGCAATGGTGTAACATAATTCGCTACTTGAGTCTATTACTTTGCTTTTATTTCGCCGAGGGGGACGCAGTACAGATGAGCTCATATTGCAATGGCATCCGAGATAAGTCGAAAGAAACAGAAGAAGAGAGAAATTTTCGAATCAAAACGAAAATGCAATTTTTAACAAACAGTTCCTGTGGCCATTCTGATAACTACGTGTATTAAACATCATAACCCTGAAGTTCTTCAGAAGCGGATTAAGCTTTTCCGATCACTATTTCAACATCAATTGAATTACGAATTTAAGGAAATCGCAGTAAAATACTCCCCAGTTTAAGTTTAAAGGATACAAGACCCTACTATGAACAAAACACGTAATTGAACATTGACTCCTTGAGCTAGAAATATGTACAAGCTTCCATTCGATAGCATACTTCGAGTTCTTGATGACTTTTACGACCGTCTTCCTTTTAAGGGTGAAATAGTGCAAATGATTGTCAGGACATTAGAAACGCCAAATTGAGGTAATCATCGCCATTCCATCAAATTAGAAAACTTTTCGAATTTGCGTGAAATACAAGGAAATTTTTGAATATAATATCAATACCGAACGTTGTAACACGTACTGAGTTGAAAAAAAAGAGTTTTCAGTACTTGCGAGCCGCGATATAGTTATGACACCGCTCTCCAACTCCACTCCTCTCAATATAAGCAAGCGAATATAAACACTTTTGGTCACGGAATTATGCAGCTACAAATTATCCGCTCATGTCTTCGTTTTGTTAATTGAAACAACCAACTTGACACACCTGTATGTTTCCTCAACCTGGACTCACTCCACTCGTTCAGGTATTGTGTTTGTGGCCTTTTATAATACCTGCACCTCTGTTTCACCGCTGGAGCCTCTCCGTGCTACTTAGTACCTCCTCACCTCAACGTCATGGTGCCGTAATCATTTCGTTTACACTTGATTGTTGTCGGAGGTATCGAATCAACCTATAAAATAGATAATTGGCGGATTTTTTACTTCAATGTTTTATTATGTGGAAGCATTCATATATGAAAACGGGAATATTGAGCTTGAACATGCACACTAGACTCGAGTGGAAGAGGTAAATTGAAATTAGCGGAAGTTATTATGGGGTGTGGCATCAATTTGCTCGGATGATGTGATACTTGATTGATATTAATTTTTTCCAGCTTGTTATGTGTGCAATTGTGCAATTAAACGTAAAGTATTACAATCTGAAATGTGTCTGGTGGCCTGGGGTGTTTCGTGGGAAAGAATTTGATTGTACTAATAAAGTTATTAGCCCAGCGTTACAGGATATTCGACAGTACAACCGAAAATCCACGCCACAAATGATAATGACTGATTTCGAAATGAATTTTCATGGAAAATGATAGTGATTGGAAAACTTTCATTACAGACGGCAGCCGATGTCCGTCCGAAGGAAACTTAAAACACGATTTGTTCTGGTCGAATGGGTGAATTTCCTTAGTCGTTTAGTAATGTTTAAGCATCACTTGCATCATAAGGATCACATTCCCGAGGAAAGATTAAAAAATTGCGACGATTGGCAAATCTTTGGCATCACCAGAGAAGGGCATCATCAACAGACAATTACAACAAATCACTGTCTGTCATTTCAACAGACAATTACAACAAATAACAATAAAGTGGGGCAGCAAACATTAGATAGGAAAAACGTCTCAGCAGAAATCCTACAATGACGTGACCAAGGTCTCTAATCTCCATTTTCAGTTTGATTACATATTCCAAAACGAAGAACAAATATCGCAGGATTGGTCAAAACCCTGATGTACCTTATCCACTACAAAAAAGAGACATCCAGCGATTATCATTGACAAATACCAAGCAGGTATATAGAGCTAAACGATCGACAATGACCAAGTATTTACGATCAAGCTGACGCTGGTAAACTATTGAAGATTCATCATCGAGGTCCATCAAGCAGTCAAGCAGATATAAGACAGTATCAACCGAACTGCGTGACATTATTTTTTACTTCGGGGTCACCGCCGTGTGACTGACAAAATCGTCTATGCTGAACTTGAAAGACAGGATCAAAAAAACCCAAATGAAAAGTTCGAAATGAAAGCCGGGCAAAATCAGGATGATGGGCTGACACTTCTTCCATTAAATTTGGCTGTCGACCACGTTAAAAACATACTAAGTGCTACCAAAGGCTTACATGTACTGCTCAACAAGTTTAACCGAAAAATAGATGATGCAGATGACATCAACTCCATGTCTTACTATTTTTCACTTTAATTTAATAGATTGTAATGAATTTCAATTTAATGAGTTTTTTTGAGCATCTTATCAGCATGAAACGAAGTCGGTCTTGAAATCATTTAAAAATAAAACATAAAATATGACACTAGAAGTGAACTAAAACCCGGAAGAAAAACTTTAGAAAACTTAAAATCTGGCCCGACACGCAACTGAAGCTATCTAGATTAAAGAACGAATCCAACCCGAATGTATGACGCTTTATTTTATTTCAGTTAATATGAATTCTATATGTATGTATTATATGCATATCTAGATACGTATAAACAAATCTAGTAACGGTCTGCAGTTTTACCAAAGGCGAAAAAAGGGTCCGTACGTAACCATCTGAAATATTGAAGGTGAGTAATTTTGATGCTGACGTTCAAGAAAGGCCATAAGGACATCATTTCATTATGACGAAATGCATACATTGAACGATAAAGTACCTAAAGAGAAAAGGAAAATTTGAAGGACCACATCGTTAGCGTTACGTGAATGCTTTGTTTCAGATCAAGATAAATAAAATAATGAAAAAGTTATCTCCTTCAAAGTTGTTCCCTTGGACAGAGATACACCGCGGAAGTCGTTGTTCTAAGTTTTGTTAGCAGCGTTGCAAGTCTTTAACTGGCTTCTTACTGGTCGATCTTAGTCTTTTGAATGATTTCCAGAGTCTCACATCGACGTCCTTTGAAGACATGTCTCGATTCCGGGAGAAGATATAGGTCAAAAAGACTCAAATCAGGTGAAAACGAGGTAGGGGTTGAAAAGCAACGAAATTTTCTTTTGAGGACAGAAATTTGCTTCTGGAAATGGCCGTGACGCATTATCAACATGTGTGCAATATCTACTCTCATACGAATGATTCTTTTCTTGAGCCTTTCTCATCATAAATTAACTGGAAAACGTTCAAGGAAACTTTTGTGAAAATTTTTTGACAGTTTGTTCTGACAGATAATTTGTGTACCATACCGTTGCTGTCAAAAAAGCAAACCAGCATTGTGGTTGGTTTGCACATTACACATTTTTTCTGTTTAGATTTTCGAGGGGGGGGGGAGATAACGGAGTGTACTACTCTTTGATTTGCGGCTTTGTTACAGCATCAAATTCAAATATCCAGGGTATGATAATCCAAATAGCGAATTTCTAATCATTACCAATCCTATCAAGAACATCAACGCACACGTTCCTTCAATCGTCCTTCTGTTCAGATGTGAGGTTCTTCGGCACCTTTTTGACACAAATGCATCGCATACTCAAATCATCCGTTGAAATTTGATGTACGGTAAAAGTGATTAGATTTACAGTCCACTTATCAACCTGATTGTTAAAAAAACGGTCTGAATCTCACAAGGGCCATCAGAGCCTTAAATGTGGTTCACTGTCATTCGCAACAAAATATTGTGAAGGAGCGGTGGTCTGAATTTCTGAATCTCCCGATTCAATGGTACCTACCTTCTCCTTTGTCTATTTTTTCGTCATCATGTGTTTGTTCTCTAAACACAAGTTTGTACAATGACATTCCTGAAAGGATACTTTTAAAGCGTCCTCTTAAATAGTGTACACACCTTAATCAACAATATCTGAGTGGTCAAGATTTTTTAATAGTCTCCATAAGATTCTAATCAAAATATACATTTTAAATTGTATTTTTCTCGTTCTCGATTCGAACTTGAAGTATATTCTCTACACAGAAAATATAAAAGGACTTTTGAGCACTTTTGATTCATATTCGAGCAGTATTTACACTTCTTTGATATAAAAATGTACGGAAAATAACTTAAAACCTGCCCCAATCAACCACATTGAATCGAAAAATCACCCAGAATAGATCGCCGTCAGCTACAGGAGTTGTAATAATATTATTGGTCAAGGACTAACTATATAGCACATGGAAAATGAGGGTATATATTATGCCTACAAGTTCCAGTTTAATTTTTTTGTATTATGACCAGCTATGATGACTTACTTCAACACATTCTCAAAATTTATGTGAAATTTTTATGTCTAATTCATTTAGATGCTTCGATATAAATGGAATATTCTTATTGTTTTTCTATAATATTTAAACATTAGCGATAGCAACAAGATACAAATGGATTCACGACAAAAAGTCGTGTTGACCAGTGTAATTTTGCTATTTCTTACAACTTAGTATCACCGCGTAGCTACACAAAGCGCTAACACTCCCGGGCGAGATCTCGCAGACAGAGATAGAAATATCACAAGTAGATTCATATTTGTATTGCGATGCTACGTAAAAGCTTTAAGAGGGTTATTCCGTTTTTTAATGTATAGTATATACTATGTAATTAATTTGCTCTTTTTGGTCAAATACCGTTAGATCAGGAGTTTGTGCGAAGTTTTAGCGCTTTCTGTACTGACACTATACACTCAAAAGGATGTTTATCGAGTACTGTTGATTTTGTAGAATGCCTAGTTTTACAGAGAGTTAATATGTTGATGATTTTTTCTGTGATTGATTAGTCAACGAAAGTCTGCAATTCAGTCTGGGAAATTTAATTAAATATATTTAATTTTGATGAAATTTTAGAAAATCTAACCGGGGATATCGTGTTCAAAGCAGTTGCAGATCTAAGTGAAAATGAAGCGTGTATCTAAACTAGAACCATTAGAAGTTACTGCCGACTTTCCTCGTTCTTTGGTTCAAGATCTATGGAAAATTCTTTCAATCATGAAACTGTTCGTAGTGTCAGAATAATTTTCGAATTAAATTTGATTTTACACATTTGCAATGAACTCATTAAAAATTCCCACCTCCTTGGCAAACCATTTATCCTACAACTATACCTTCAAGAATTACCGGTCAATAGATAAATAAATGAATTTCTTCCTTTGTGATTTCATTCTCTGAACTCTTAAAGACTTTACTGCATTGTCCGATTTCGGGTTGTAGCATAGCAGCATGAAATAAAACGGTGTACTCGCGCAAAAATTATTTCAATTGATTTGCATTCAGTTTGCATACAACATTCATCTAATTTCTGACTTAAGACAGGCTTCAGTCTTCAGATAAAGTATCTCGTCGGCCATTAGCGGCAGGTACATATGGTGGTACTCTAGAAAATTTCCATGTCATGATTCCGCAGCGCATTAACTTTAAACCTCGACTAAGAGCGTAGAAATCAACTTAATTCAAATTGATAGCTATAATGATAGGTTTCCGATAGGCCACCACCATCAACATAATTTTCTGTTTCGCATTCATTTGACAAGACTTGATGGAATGATTGACTTTGGAAATTGTTTTGCAAAAGGAAATAGGTTATTGCTTCTACCTCCACCGCATGCAGACAATGCCTAATTGAGTGAAAGAGTATCGGTTTGCAGTGTCTTTATTAAGTTTTAGTGGACGCGAGTAGGGCTTATGTTTGCCAATGTTTGTGTGGATTTGATTTTGATGATCTGTTTTTAGTGAATTCATATGAATGTAGAGTCCTCTTAGAAAATATTTGCAATACCATCAGATTGCTGGCGAAACCAGTGCGTAAATCATTGTCTCATAAAAATGTCACTCTTAAATTCTCAAAACAACAAACAAACGAAAACTTTCGTTTTGCGCATAACATACTCGGCCATCCGCACTCGTACATATGCTGATTTGTGGCTACAACATTCGTTTAGAAGAAAAATTTCACCTTCCAACAATCACCCTTGCCTTCGCCGCCAGGTCGCTACCGGTAGGTAGTATTATAGTATGTAATACAATGATCGCCGTGGTGGAAAAAACGTTTAAGAAAATAGTATGAGCCATAAACTATACACTGATAAGTATCTCTCTCCCCAAAACGAAAATGAAACGAACAAAATATTCAAAATAGGAAGCTTGGAAAACTAGAAAAGCATGGAACATGCAATTTCTATTCCTCGAGTCCAACCGTAAATACAAATTGCATAATACTTCCATTAATCTTTGCTCTACTTCGTGGCACCCGGCGTGTCCCTTCGTATGCTGCTAACCAGCCACCCTTCAAATAAATGTATGCGATTCATCGGTATGTTGAACGTGGTAGCAGAATCAGTGGCGAAATATTGTTAAGTCCTCTTCATCCGACGAACCCCAAGCAGATATTAGATGCAATTTAGGGATTTTAATCAGCGGATATGTTTGTCTTGCACACAGATACGGCTGGTGGATTTAATTCGTACAGGGATAAGCTCGAAACTACAAGTTACAACCCCGGTCACGTGTCTCCAACGAACTGGACCAAAGAGTAGGCATTGTTCGCAATCAAAACATTTTGACATCCTTCACTGCTAATATGATTGAATCTTACATATTGCAACCATAAGCAGGGACAATAAATCGTGAGGATATCCGGCCAAAGGCTGATGTAATCCCTGACACCAGTCCCGTCCGAGGGCGTGTCTCTCTTTTGGCCACACTCTTCATAAAACCAGTCAGAACGCTATGATATCATCAATATTTATCGTTTCATACAAATCCCACAAGGATGCTCCATGCTTTGCATAAACGGCGAATTCTCTGCAAAATGGCTTTGCAACATAATATTTGTCATCATAATGCCGCGTAGTATCTCAGCCAACAGCACACAGGCAAGGATATGTAAGAGGTTCGGAAAATATGCTGATAAAGAAATCCAGTCTGTGCGCATGAACGCACTCTCCTGTTCCTACGTACAGAACATGAGAATATTAGAGCTTGGATGCTATGACAGGATAGATTAACAGCAATATTGTGCGAATTCTAGTTCTTCCGTCCGGGAAAGCAGTATGGAAAGCATGGAAATCAGCATGTCGGGACATGAGCGTCAACAGTCGACAGACATACAATCTGTGCTGCACCATTTCGAGACACACCCTGACACTTGACTGGCATGTAAAAGCACTCTCGTCACTGAACAATGAATGCATCTTTGATGCACTATGGCCAATTGCAGATTGAAAAGTGCCGAATGGAGATGCATATGCAATTTCCCAATGAAAAATCAATAAACTGATCATGATTGATAAGTAACGATTTTTCTTGAATGTTTGCAGATAGATGAATGGGCACATGCACAAGGTGCGTATTTATTGGTGGTTAAAATATGTCTCGGCTCTTCGATTCTTCCGTAAAAACTTTTTTGGCCAATCATCACTTAAGCTTGCCACAATACCACATAAATTTCTCTATTTATCGAAATATCTCTTACAAGCTCGTGTGTTAGTTACAAGGAATACTGATATGGTACGCACAAACGGCTCAACTTTGTGTCGGTATTTCTTGGAAAGCTTCTAGTAAAATGCTTTATAATTGTTAGAACCTGAAGTAAACCTTCTTTTTGTAACCTTATTTGATGAAAAAGAAAAAGCACCCGGTGTCATAATTCTAATTAAACAATGAGATAAACTTGTAATTTCTCTTTATAATTAATAAGAAACACATTCACAATTTAATTAAAATGAATAAATTAATGAACAAAATTTTATCATTTTCGTCAAATTTAATCATGATTCTGGTACTCGATGAAAAGTCCACTATGAGATCTGTGATCTCAAGCTCGTCATGATTCTTCTAATGAACTAAGGTTTGCTATGGACCTCAATCGTTTGAATATGCTCCTTCGATATGAGGGAGCACGATATGATTCTATTTAGACTAGCTTGGTAACAGGTTCTCCCTTATATGGATCTAGAATGGGTTTCCACCTTTCCTTTATTTTGTTTTTAAATTTGTAATCCAGCACTATTCAATTCGGATTTTAAGCTCAAAAGGTTTACACTACCGCCTGCATAACATCCTAGCACCACAGTCTCGGGTGAATAACAGTCAAGAAACGTGACATCGTTGGGCTAGGATTTTGCAAATTCTCAGAAATAATTTTACTGATTTTTTAACTTTGACGGAATGCAAAAAGCTCAAAGTAAATCTACACTTGGGAGGACTCGGCTGCAGGACTAAGAACATCCTCTAGCAAGCGTTGCTGATAAAATGATTTCAATAAGAACATATGAGCGATTAGCAAAAAAGTTGGGATTAACTTTAAGTCTAGTGAGTTAAGTTGAGCCAAGCGATCATCATAAGCGATGTATTGTTTTGGAAAGTGTGTTAAGATGGTCACACGTCTTCTAACCCAAAATCAAAGGAAGAGAAAATTTGAAAATTGTCAGTGTAGTGCAGTGTTGTGCAGGTTTGAGAAATGGATTTGAGTCGCATCTTTGAGGTCTCCTCGAAGGGGATAAGTTAGTAATGAGAAGCGGAAGAACGCATGCCTAAATTCGTTCCATTGAAAGTCAAGACCCAACTTCCGGGTCCTACGAGACCCCTACGAGACGAGATACGGTTAGACGTATCGATGTTCACTTCTCAAACCAGGTTAGACGATGTTCCTAATGTTTTGCATGAGAAACGATTAAAATATTCTACTTACTATTCTTAGGGCTGCCAAACAAGGTCGGGAATGCCTATCACCACCAAAGATGTCATCGATTCGACGGGCTTCTACATTATTTTATCAGGACCAAAAAGTTAGCTTAATTGTTCTAAGAACTACAGGAAATAGATAACGTGATAAGATGTATTTTAGATGTATTCCTCTAAAATTTCGGCTTTGATGAACCAAAGAAATAGATCCTAGGTATGCAAATTCGTTCGGAGTCCACTCCCCACACTACCAGTTCATTCTTCAATGTTGCAATAAAAACCACCTTCTGGCTGGCGAAAATGGATTTCAAAGGTGACAAAACATGCATATGTGGAATCATAAAACATAATTTTATCTTCATTTTTAATTAGGGATTAACTTTTTCAAATAACAATCTGTAAATGTAATTTAATTTTGAAATTTAAGTTTATTATTACTACAAAAAGGTTTGTTTTCGCATATTCATCACTGGCTTAAATCAAATATGATAACTTCTTGCTTTATTGCCATTATCAAGGAATTCAAAACTTTTTTGGGTTGAGTAACGAGTAGAATAAAAAATTAGTAATATATTAACAGTTTTCGAAAAAATATTCGAAATCGAATGTTCACCTAATCGAATGAAGGATATCGTAGTACTGAAATAACATTGATGATGAGGCCGATCTCATGTTAAAGAAATGGAGACAAACATGAGTATTGTACAAGAGATATGGGCGTCATCCACTCAACTCCGATATATTTCAATGACACATCATAATTCAGACACGTCCTGACAGCTGCATGACTGGCGAGTGGGAAGTCCAGGAAAACACCACGATTCAAAACCCAAAAAACTACGAATAATTCCAAAATGAGTGGTGGAATGGATTTACCAAGGAGGGGATAGTTGAATAAAAGCAAACCAACAGTGGAAGGTTAACTTTCTGATAACGTAAGAGTGGTAAAGGACACTGGCTTTAGCTTTAGAAGAGAGTTGAACCACTGTTCATAACTTCGATTCTGCAACACATGACACAATCGATACTAGGATTTACTTCCACTTCTACACGACAATTTGAATCATTCCAAATAAATAAACATTCAAAAGGATAGCACATGAGCTTGGGACGATAAGGAAGAAAGCTGAAAACACTGCGTCGTTGACCTATTCATGTACAAATGATTGAGGCTGAAATGTGCAGCAGTGGTGGAATAAAAGTCAGTGGCCGAAGAACAAGGATTGTAAGAACTCTGCTTGGTTTCTGTAGGTAGGCCGAAATCTACCAGATCTACCAGAAATGATCTACCAGCCAATATTATGGCTTAAGGCAACCACCAGGAGCCTCTGGAAAAACAGCATAAACGTCGTCAAACTTACCTGACTTTGGTCATAAGTGCGAATTCCATAACGTTTTCATGGTTTTGAGTGATCAGTCGATAGCAAACTATCTTCTGATACTATCTTCTATCTATCTAACTATCTTCTGAAATCAGCAGACGCTGATCCTTGATTCGATTTCCAATGATAGCAACCACGTTATGAATGAGCGATTCTGACCCAGAAAACCCAAAGCAGCAGTAAGATTAGCAACAGGTTCCCTTGAAGTAAAGAAAAACCAGCCGCAATTCTGGTGAAACATTTTCATGCACTTTTGGTCTCAAAATATGTTGACTCTAAGTCTTTTTGCGGGTCACTTCCAAGGTGAACTATTGTAAAATCATTTTAATATACAGGATCGAATTTATGCCATTGCTCTGCTGGAATCTTGGAAGAGGACCAAAGAGAATTGGAAAATTTTGATTGTTGGAATCGCATCGATACCTGCCCAAAGTGGGTAAATTGCACAGATTTTGAAAATTGTATTGAATATAACATTGCAATCGTGCAGCACAAAGAAGATATTTTGTAACATAGAAAGTTTTTGTTGTAGATTTGTGGTGCAACAGTTCACTGCAGAATTGGAGCATTCCGGCGGGTTAGAGTCGCCTGATTTTAAGACAAAGGGCACTTGGGAAGGTAGCTGGTCAGAATTAAAAGCGTGATTCTGTACAAATCACAACGATAGGATCTTGGGGGCCAATACTCCGACACTAGAAACACAAATTTTCAGTACGATTTACACCCCAAATCTATTGCATAAGATTTTGGGTGTAGCGTACTGGGACTGGAACTACACCATCCAGAACAACGTATGGAGTAGAGTACTATGAATTCATACACTACATGTGTGGTATTACCAGCCAATCGTCACTGTGAGATATTTGTGCAAGAATCTTTCAGCAGAGGAGGTAATTTTTTGAAAATGTATCATTTTTTCTCACCTCAAGGACACCGAGTTTTTTACGTTTTGTTAAAAGTGGAATTTTTTCACCGCTAAAACGCATCGTTCACATATGCGTTTCAGCGGTGAAAAAAAAGCGGTGTGACGTCTTCATTGTGTGGTTTCGTCCCTCAAATCGTACAAAAAATCTCCAGAAACCTCATATAAATGATCGTGTCAAAGAAAATGAATAAATCAAAACGGCATCACAAAAACTACCAATATTACGAAGAAGTAGGAACATTTAAGGAAAGACCAACCTTTGTACCCCGACCAAAATTCAACTCACCCGGGAACTTACGTTCAGAAAATCCTGCCCGGCGCGTGCTATTCACAATGGAGCAACATGAAGAGAATCCTCATTAAGCGAAGCAAATCTATAAATAATCTTCATCTATAAGGACTGCTTAGAATTGGGTCGTTTCGTCAACAAAGGAAACTGTTCCAATGGGAGCACAGAAAACCCACACATAATACAAAAAAAAACAACTGCTTCAACAACGACCAACTATCTAGTGCGGATTGGGCTTTACAAGTTTGAAATTCACACCAGGAATGGAGTGATTATGAAAGGTATTCATGAAACTCATGACATACGTTCAAGGAACATGATGACGGAGCCCTTGACACGTCAACTGGACGACAAAATCAGAACAGTAGGACCTGGATGGTAAAGATCTGCACGGTAAGTATCTGGATAGTAGAGGATTATGGATTTTTCATGACTTCTAATCGAAGATAATGATCTGGACCTTGACGATGGTGCGAGGAATAGTGTATGTCAAATCAATTTATTGGCAAAACGATTTCAGGACCTAAGCATTACTCCAAATCTCAACATCAAGTGGCCATCAAGATCTTCTGCACGGACACATAGTGTTGTTTTCCTTGGGTTTCTTTTTCAAATATCATGGTTTTGCGAATAAACTACAAACGATTCCCGGCATCATAGTTAAAAATGAGCTCATAATCGAAATTTTCATTAAGAGAATAAAGTCTTATCCTTAGAACTGTCAGTGCCATGTGGCATGCACTTTATTTGATAATTAAAAGCTATTCGTTTACGTTACTATGCAATAAAATGGACATGATCAAGGAAAAACGAGATTAACTCTCAAATAAAATTGTGTATTATTGTTGAGATATCCTTGGTAATCTAGATAATTAGATAATCCTAGATAATCTACGTAGCAAAACCGGTATTTATTTTATGGCTAAACGTATAACTTTGCATTAATGGTATTGCATTGCCCTTCCCGGATTGTTTTCACTTTGAGAAAGTAAAAGAACTTCGGAACAGGACTACAATAACAATGACAAAATTACAACAGCTCTAACCATTTCGTGCAACAGATGGATTTTTACTTTTCGAAATTTTTGGAATCGAAAAGCCCAACAACATTTGAACATTTGACACTCCCTACAGATACAGAATGCCGAATTTCAAAATTGAAGGACGGTAGACAACGGTAGGCGCTTCTTGCAAGAAGCGACGGCCCTACAGGGTCTGTAATTCTAAGAAGAAAAAGCAGATATGGAAAGCTCTGAAATATTTAAAGACCCCATTTTACCGACAACGTATACTTACCCATTCCAAAATGAATTCCTACGCTCAAACATTATTTAAACATCCAATTTTTTCAATTCCATTTATTATTTTTTTTTCCATTTTTTCAATTTTCAATTTATTGTTTTTGTATTCAATAAGAATTTGATACTTTCATCATTTGTATAATTATCATTACATAATTATATTCTAATATTTTTCACTACAGATTTTTTTTTATTTTATTTATTCATTCATTTTTTAATGACTTAACACTGTTGTTTTTTTTTTTAATTATAGTTTATTTTGCATTTATTTAATTCTATTACGGTTTTACATAATAATTATGCTCAATTACATATTACAAATAATAGTTACTCTAGTAAAAGTTGAGTTTGTTTTTAACCATTATGTATTAAGTGATATTTTAATTCTATTTTATTCATATATATGTATATTTGCTTTAAATAATAATTGCCTTTTGTTGTAGTACTATATATAAATTTTGCATTTTACACAGGTATAGAAAAATTCAATGAAAAATTTAAATAAAATGATTGCATCTGAAAACAAACAAAGAAACTTTGAAACAGGAAGAACGGATGAATCCTAGAATTTCCATTGGTTAAATCAAATAATAATAGTAGTAAAAAATAACATCACAAGTGAAACACGCAATCCGTCCACGATGTGTTACTCACATTACTCAAAATGAAATGAAAAAGGGGTTTTTCTTGCGGATAGAATTGATTTCTATATATTTTTTTTTTTACTGACATGTTTCACAATTTAAATTACTTGTTTTGATTTAACTACCACATCTGCTTGAATATATTTTTTTGTTCTTTTGTTTATGCATGAAAGTTTTGCATGAAGAGTTTTCTTCGATTGATTCGTGAAGGGGATGTACGCGAGCGATTGTTTGATTTCATTTATTTTTCTTTATACAATTAGGGCTATCTGTTTTACATAAATAAGTTAATTATATTTGCATAGCTTTATACAACGTAAACAAAATATCGATTTTTGATTGAACCATCATAATTACACTCTGTAGATATTTTTGTCCGAAGGTACCAATCGGGGATGCATTTTAATTCTTTTTTACACTAAACCATATGCTTGGATGCCGCGATTATTTATCAATAAATACATGATTCGTTTGATCATTTACTTTTCATTGCAACTCATGCTTAAATCTGTTAGTTTTTAATTTTTTTATGTATATAACGTATATCACAAATTTGGTTTTCTTTGCATTTTTTTTATATTATAGATATAATATTCGCGCTTTTGCTTCTCTAGTTTGTAGTTTATTTGAAATATTGATTTCTCATAAAAATTACTCTACGTATTTACAATAAAATAAATTACAATCTATCAAAAGAATTGGAAATGGAAGAATTATGTTGTAAAATATATAAGGTAGGGCTTGATTGAATTCATATAAAACATTTGGTTTCATAATTCTATGCAATAGTTTGTTTTACCAACGCAAGGTAGTCTTTTTGAAATTTACACATCAATCATACATATAATGCAAACCATCAACGAGGTGTGGTCACTGGTCGACAAATTCTGTTGAGACTATGAAAAATTCGTCGAAAGAAATAAATAAATTAAGGAATTCGGGGAAATTAATTTTTGATTTTCACAACAGTAATGGTGTCGCACGCGTTAGTCCTAGCATCTACATTCAATGAAAATGATCAGTCCATTTCCCGCATTTCAAAATATCTTTACTTCATTTAGATATTTTTATGTTGATTTTTCACATTCATTTCGGTCGATTTGAGATCTTTGAAATTATGGGATCATTTTGGTGAATACCACTACGCACATTAAATGTTAATATATACAGAGAAATTTAAATATACATGCATGATGATACTTTGCTCGATTCCGGCGTGGCAGAGAGGATCATCGATCATTCATTCCGGCTAAAGAGAGATGATCGCGATATCGATCTTCAATTTTATGTATCTACGGCGAGGCGACGAATGTATCTCTGGCATGTCCATACCACGGCATCTATGGCAAACGCGAAGATAACCATAAATTTTACTTTCAAATATATGCAGTGACATCTATCGAGGTCACTTGGATCACACAACTTTTAATCCGCGCCGATCGTACTCATATGAATGTATCTTTTCACTCGCACTCACACGACAAGCGGTTGGATGATCTAGTCAAGCCTTGCCTAGCGTAGACTAGCCTAGCCTAGCCCAGCCATCGCAGATCGATTACGCTCCCATCAAAATATACTTAATGCGGTGACATGAGACATTATTCAAAGCCTTCTTTCCAGTTGCTCATCTATTTGGGGACAAGAAAACAGATAAATCATAAATATCTACTGGTACAAATGCTAATCGATTGGTAGAACTACAATTTAGGCAGCGACTCCGCTGAACGGACGAAACGCAAGCAACCGATCTTGTACTCTTTACGTAACTGGTAATAAATGCTCAACTCATACACGGTCATAATAAATTAATAAAAACATTTAATAATATATTGGAAAATATCTAAGAGACGACACTTACATATTTAACTGCACGATTTCTGAACGCGTCTTGTTCCATGTCGCGTATTTTATGCGTCAGCATATGTTGCTTTAAATTTCCCTGTAAACAAAAAAGAGAACACAAACAGAATGGTTAGAAACTTATAGTTGACTGTGGGACAAGAAATATAACATTTAGATGATTGGGCCAACGGATAAAAAAATATGAATTCGAAATAACAAACTCAAAGTGCACACGGACATATGTTTGCTGGCCTATGGAATAATATTAAGATTGATAGATATGATAGTTTGAAATTTCCAAGTGTCCAGATGTCGTTTTCTTTAAATTCGAGACACGAAAAGAAAAATGCTCGTTTGTAATCAGGTAAAACCAGTTAACATATTTCTGTGTTATGAATTTCGAATGTTTACGTTTTGAATAGAGTGGCCGGAAGGTAAGGAAAGGTGATCTGCTCTGAATTTTGTGCCATTACGAAAAATATGTCAGCACTACCTTCAAATGCTAAATTTTGCACATTTATTAGTGATTTTTTGGCTGAGCCGCGACAGTTTCATGCATAAATTGGCCTTCTGTGCCGCGATGAAGCCGATAAAACTTGAAAATTCCAATTTGATAAGCATCGACGGTGTAATGATTAATTATCGAGCGATCAATAGACGTTAATTGTCAACTTGATGCATTTTCGCGCATTCAAATTTAAGAGGTTCCTCGGAGAGAAATCGCGGTTTCAGAAATTTCACCCAAATTTATAACCAGCGCTGAATACGCCTCAACATCGAAAATACAATCAAAGATTACTTCAATTTTAGTCTATTTTTTTCAAATTATTTTATTCACAGCGAATATACCTTCGAATTCTCACACTTCATGTGATTTATTTCCCTCATTATGTTTGTTGATTTCCTTTCGCATGTTTTTGATTATATCTTTGATCGTCATCTATGCATTCCTTTCCAATTTTGAAAATTAACGCATTCCTAGCATTTTCAATAGGTAAAAGAAACTTGAAACAGTTTTCATGTAGCGAAATGAACGATTTTTTTTGCAATTGCAACTTTCCCTGGCATAATTCTGACATCTCCTGACATCTTTCCTGAATTAGCTTGAAGAGTTTGCTCTCTACAAAACAGGAAATGCATTCAACTGTCAAAGGTGACAGATACGCTTGCATTTGAATTTCTGTATACAGCTGGTAGCATAGTTGCCTGAGAAACGCACCCTCAGATTAACAATCAAGGTTTAGTTTTGTATGTCAAACGCTTCCAAGCTGAGGTGACCAAAATGGACAATGCAGACACTTTACAGAAGTTCTACACGTCAGGTGTCAACAGGTATAGTCTCCCTACCATAAAGAGTTCAAACGAAACCGCATATGCATGTGGAATTTCTATTCTGTTTTTTTAATGCTGAAATGAGGTTTGTCAAACTTACTTTGAGACCTTCAATTATTACTATCCTATGTATATTATTTACATTGTCGGCATTTGATTCCTTATCTTTGTGTTTTATTTTTTTAAATTCTGCTATATTTTGGTATTTCTAACATAATTTGCAACGGAGAAGTCGCTGTCTCACCAAAGTTACTACAGAGACGGGAGCAGACCAGCACTATATCTTATGGTTTGAACGTTTATTTAACCAGCGGTGATGGGAAGTTAAGCCAATCCCTGGATAGGTGAAGGAAAGTAATTTCAACCAGCAATTCTAGAAGCAATCTTGGGCTCAATAATTTCAGACATTGTTAGGAGTCGTCTTTACAGTGTTAACACACTGCTTCCGAGATTTAAGCCTCAAATTGTTATATTGTACATAATACAATGTTAATACATGAGAAAATATTTCAGTAATTCAATTAAAATATTGACTGTATTCCCAATCGATTTAGTAGTTAATCTATCGAAAGTGTATGAGGGTGGACAGATGCAAATATTTTTAATGAAAAACGAAAAAGTTCGACTTGTAGACGCAAAAACTCAATAAGAAACAGCAGTGCTTTGAGGTTTGTTTCTAAGAAATACTCGTTAGTGCTGTTCAGTGTTGTTAAAATAATTGTGTGATCCTTTGTCGAAATCGTTTGTTTTCCAATTTAGTCAAAATCCTGTTTGGCATAGAAGATCTACTACCAACAGAAGCCAAAAAAGTTGATGAAAATAAGGGTAAGAAATGGAAATACAGCATGAAATTATTCTTGCTCTTCAATATATTTTCCTTTTGCGCCATTACTTCTCTCAGAAAACGTGTTGACAGCTGTCATAAAAGCTGTCACCTTTATACCTTCTGTTATCTTTCGTACACATTCGAAATTAACTTCATTTTGGCATCAGAACATCCGACGTTTTTGGCTTTATTTCTTGGTTTCGTGACGATTTTTTTTTGATTTTTTTTCGACACAGCTCTTTTACAATTTTGGCAATAAATATCAGTCACAAGGGGCCAGGGTAATGGGAGATAAATGTGTTTTAAACGTGTTACTTCAAACTTTTCGTGTATCCTGATTAGTTCCTCAATAATGCTGTCTCAAGGACGAATATTTCTCCTAGCAACAGTTTTCTATTCCGCGCACCAATTGCCCGAAAAAAAATGTATAAGTGTCTGCAACGTAACAGTAAGACCTGCACGGTTAACACTTTGAGGCGAGAATGAACGACAATGCGCTGTACTCTTTGTTAAGGAAACTATTCTCGCATACATGCTTTGTAAAAGAAAAGTTTTTTTTAGGTTTTTCTTATCCTTAAAATCGCAAACTAAAATTTTTAGTTTGCGTTTTTAGTTTTTAGTTTTTTTAAGGCAATCAACTGGCAATGAAGCATTCACGTAAGATTAATATTTTGAACACAAAGTTGAAAACTGAAAGATAATGCATGAAAAGTCAGCAAATCTCGATACAGCGAACATGTCAATCATGTAGAAATCGAGAAGGTAGAAGCAATTTCATTTCGAATTTAATTTGGTCCAATTTTTATAAATTTTTTTCCAGTGTATCTCTTAATTTTGATACTATAAACGTCTCTTTTCTGAACAAGAACACCATAAAGGAAGCAAAAAGTTCATACATGAAAATTTTGGGAAGTTTGACAAGGAAATTTTGGAGAATTTGACACACGATGTTCGGGAGATTCACCTATTGTAATATAAGAACAGAGCGGTGGAATGGAGCACGGAGTTTTAGCATAGGAAGAGTTAACATGCATCCAGTGAATGTAACTAAGATGATGCACAGCTTTGGCGATTACGTATAATAAATCAAATTTTCTATTTGTAATGATTGATTTCATTGTTCCGGAGAATTTTGGGTGTTAAAGGTGATTCCAAGCTATAGTTTTGATTTTAAGTACATATTCAGAAGGAAAGACAGAGGCAAGACAGATATATTTAGAGGAAAACATTGTAGGTACTGCAAAATGGAATTTTAGATCAATAGAAATTCACGTGAGATTTGAAACTCAAATGCTTAATTTCAATCAAATCATAGCTTGATCAAGTCATCTCCGAATTTGCCTTTGCACTTTCCTTTGAAATGTATCTTTAGTCTCTTTGCCATTGTAAACTGAGTATGATGGTTCCTCGTCTTTCGGATAAATTCTAACATTTTGTTTAGGGTTTCACTGTGGCCGAGTGCGGCGTATTAAGTTTATATCATGATCAATTCGTTGGTAGTTATACTTCATTTTCTCAGAGAATATGTAAGGACACAAATTATTTGATCAAAACCTGCTTGGGTGAGACGCAAACAATGGAACTTTCCGTCTCCAAGGTATATTAAATCGCTGAAAATCTAATGCTGTAATTTCGGACTTAATCCATTCAGCTGCAAGCTGACGCCTGACCTATACCATGACCATCAATTTTCAAAATTGATGTTGTTGCTTCAGCAAGTGAGCTTCTAATCCTTGTCTCGGAACTCGTTAACATGCTCCGGTTCCTACCATTTTCGGGGCATTCCCTTTTACTTCTAAAATAATTTCCAAATCGATGGATTACTTAGGCTTAACTTCGTCCTCATAACTAGTCTTACTAAACTTATAAATTGTAGGAAGTTACTTTTTAACTTGACTTAGCTCTTCGAATTTCATTTGTTAATGAAAACTTCAAAGTCTTAAGAAGCAAAACGACGTGAAACTATCTACCATACGTCCGACAACAAGGTCTGTATTATTTAAGTGAAATAATTATTGACAACAATGACGATAACTGAAATTTTTATATGATTTCAAAAACACTTAAGAAGTCGTGACAAAATAGGGAGAAATTTCTAAGCAAGGCCTTGTACAATCCGAATATAAGCTCTTCCTAATGATACTAACATAATTTTGCCACAATTTCGCAACAACAATTTGAATACAATTGAGCACAGGATACTCAAAGCTACTCTGTGTGAGTGATTACTATATTCCATAGTGGAGCCAATGAACAGACCTTGCATATTTGGGGACTGTGGAACTAGGAGCTCTCTTCAACTACTGTGGGGATACTGGATGGTCCATCCTGAAAAACTGAGCCTTTTCGTCAGCTTAGGATGAACGTTGGCCATTGCCACATCCAAGAATGAGGCCCAGAAAAATATTAAGAATAATATTGATCCGATGTTACATTC
Source organism: Stratiomys singularior (assembly GCA_954870665.1). Taxonomy (NCBI): domain Eukaryota; kingdom Metazoa; phylum Arthropoda; class Insecta; order Diptera; family Stratiomyidae; genus Stratiomys; species Stratiomys singularior. Next base: position 9,035,665 of record OX940879.1, on the reverse strand, counting down.
TAGTTTTATTAGTATCGTAAGTTTGCTCTTAATAATAAGTAGAAATAACAAACCTTATGAAACATTACGTAAACTGCGTTTGCATACGTTAATTATTTTAGAGAAAACCACATGAACCATCTAAACGAAAATTATCATCATCCATAAAATTAAAAAGCCTCACTCTGAACAATTTTATTCCGACTTCAGAAGTATGCACACAATAAACTAAAAACAATAATATTTTCAATGCAACTACTTACTTTTGTTGTGAATCCTCGATCGCATATTGAACATTTGAATGGTCGCTCCTTGGTATGGCTTCGATAATGTATTTCCAAGGCTGAATGACATGGGAATGTTTTGAAACATAAACCACACGTTGTGCTCCCCCGCACACCTGTCGCAGTGTATTAAAATACAACGATGTTAGTTACTTAGAAAAATTAATTGATCCTTTCAGGAGTATTTATTTCGCGAGAAAAATGTGAATGTGATTCAGAAACAATTCGCTAATGCCGCGAAAATTGTGTGGAATTCAATTCCATGAAATCAACAAAAGAATTTCGAATCGAGAGTTAAATCTTCAACTGCCGATTACATACGAGTTTGAGTTTCAATAGTTGCCTTAATAACATTTATCGCGCGTTTGCACTATTTAAAACAATTATCTTCACAGCACGAGCGAATTAGTGGGAATTTATAAACAATTTGATTGATTGAAATGAATGTCTTACCTGACAACGCAAGCGGATTAAATGGCGCCGCTGGCATCACCGACTGCGCAATCGTATTCATCGCAGTGCACATATTCTGCGTGGAGCTAACAGGCGGGAATAGTGGTAAATTCGGGAACATACCGAATGGTGGTCGAGTGTGCATCATCGTTGGGGGCGGTGGCGGTGGTGGGGTAGGTTGCGGGAGTGAGGACCTGGGCGTTAGATCCAACGCGCCTTGCGACGTGTCCGATGGCGCAGGTGAACATTTATTGATTGCACTGACAGGACTTGTGGGCGCCGAACTGGTACTAGCCTCAGACTTTGGTCGACAATTTTCTATTTTCAACTTTTGCTCCAACATCCCTTTCATATCGTCGCTTGACTTTGGTCGATCGCTATCGCCTCCATTCGACATCTGATCCGAGATGTCCTCGTCTTCGAAATCGTCGCTGCAGTCCATCGCCTCATCGTTGTCACCTTGCGAGGATTCGGAACCCATGTGTCCATTTTGGGGGTGCAGGCCGAAATTAAATGCAAACGGATTCATAAAGGATCCCGGGACCATTGTTGGCGGGAAATCTCTGATTTCTGCGGCCTGAATCTGCTCAGGTGTGAGATCAGTGGGTTCGCCCGTATGCAGTCGAATGTGTTGTTGTAGCACTAGCGCGTTCGAGTACTTTTTGTGGCACACAGGACATTGGTGGAAATTTCGCATTGGTGGGCGAATCTTGTGGACCGCCATGTGGGTCTTAAGGTTCCCTTTAGTGGTGAACGCTCGCCCACATATTCTGCATTTGAACGGCCTTTCCCCGGTGTGCGTTCTGTAGTGCATTTGGAGTGCACTTTTGCAGGATAGCACCCGATCACAAACCACACATTGGTTAGGATCTGTAATTTTCTTGTTTTTCATCAACTCTTTCAGCTTCACAGTCTCAGACGTGTTGGACACTTCTATGAAATTCTCCCAGGAGTTGTCATTGCTATGCGGTCGGGGGAGGAGAGTCATTTCGTGTTTTATTGGACCTAGGAATGGTGAACGAGGTATACTAACTGGACTGCGAATCGGGGACTTCCTGTCAGGCGAAGATTTGGTGAAATTCAGAGGCAAACGATCCTGCAGCTCTGCTTCCCGGTTGCTGTTGAATGTGTAGAGGTGATGCATTTGCTGAAGTACTGGAGGCGGCGGTTGCGAAGAAATCGGAGGTTGGAACGATGGGAGGTGTAGGGACTGTGTTACCTGAGGTGGCAACGAAAGTTCCGGAATATGTGTTGTCAACATTGAAGATGATACTGAAGACGCTGATTGGGTAGTAGACGCGGGCGGTGGAGGTGGTGGCGGTGGCGGGCTTATTGTACTTTTTGGACTTACTCTATTATCAGTGTCTTCGCGCTCGACCTTTTCTTCCTTAACTCTAAGACTTAATGGCTCATACTCCTTCGCGCCTTCTGTACTCTCCTCTTTCACTTTGGGGGATTCTTCTGGTGGCGGTGGTGGGGGAGGTTGCGGTTTACGAAGATCAGTCGGTTGTTCTATGTCACGTTTCAGCGGCATCGGTGGCAGGGCTCCAAAGAACGGACCAGGATAAGGTCCTAATGACTTCAGGAGTTCTAGGGGCGGCCGATACAGCGGAAGTCCTGGAAATCCAGAACCAGGTGGGAATGGTAGAGGTAATGTTGCAGGAACGTTGGGGACGTGAGGCATCGACGGCTGATGTTGAGGTGATGTTTCCGGCGACATTTGCTCGAGCAAAGGCGGGTGAAACTTGTCCAAATGCTCGGGAATAGGAGTGGAGTTCATTGGGACATTAGGGAATTTCTGTGCATGTCGCTGGAAGTGGACTTTCAGATTTCCTTTGGTTGTGAAGCGGCTCCCGCACACATTGCATTTAAATGGTCTTTCACCTGTGTGTGATCTGATATGAATTTGCAGGGCGGAATCTGATCCGAAAACTTTCCCACAGTACCGGCAACGATGCTTGAAAAATGGCTCGTTCCTGTTTTTCCCATCACCGGACTTATCTTTACCGAATGCGAATTCGTCCGCTAAATTACCGGCCAGTATGCCTTGCGAAGCAGATTCAAGTACTTCCTGTGCTCGTTTCTGGAGCATTTCCAACGAGTTTGGTTCATCCAGTGACGGTGGGTTGTCGTGATTCGTTATAATGCTTGAAGCTAAGTCTGAACCAAAAGGAAGCGGTGTGTTTTCGTCTTGTTTCACTACTGGCACTGAAGCATCCTTTGACGCACCTAGTCGAGAACTAGTCCCCTCTGACTTTTCTAATTCGAAATGTGAATTCTCCTCCTTGTAATCCACACTTTCCTCATGGTTTGACAAGTCCATGCTACTGCTGCGACCATCTTTAAACTGCCTCTGCTCGTTCTCATTCAAGTCCATACTAGAACGATGCGAAAGATGATGATAGTTGTTAATCGATCCATCTACGCTGTTATGGTGAGGTCGGTCCTCCTCCCGTCCACTGCAATCCTCACTCTCCGCGTCCTCCTCCTCGTCTTCTTCATTGTTCTCCTGGCCGTCTGTTTTCATTTGGTTCATGGCCAGCTGCGACTGAAGTTGTTGGATCAATTGCAATTGGAATATTTGTTGCTGCTGCAAGTTAAAAAGCGTTTGTTGCAGAAACGCTAATTGCTTCATTGCAGCCTCGTTATCAGCGCCACCATTGGCCAGGGTCTTGGCCGCAAACTGCGCTATTGCAATTTGCATGTTCTGGATCGCCTCTAGCGTCATTGGTGGATTCGGGAATTGTGGTATCGACGAGGGCAGACTGGAAATCGTTGACCCACTCATGATATTCTCCAGCGCCACTGATATGGGGTGCTTGCTCGTCTCCACCTCGTCTTCCATGTCTTGCGCATGGTGCGAGGATACGGGCAAATCCGAAGGTTCCCGCTTGCCACCCGTCGCATTTTCTTCCAGCTCATTCTCGCCATCTGATTCATTTTGCATATTGTCGTCATCGTCCCGCGATTCCGAACGCGATTGCCTCAGTGCCGGCGAAATGAATTGATTGGGCTGCGGCGAAGATGGCGGTGATATTCGTTTTTGTTGGTGGCTCTCTTTGTTGTGATCTACATCTAAATCAGGATATGTATCATTTGTTTCGGCTTTCATCGCACCAACATGTTCATCAATGGTGTTATTGTTGTGATTGTGGTCCTCAGTTCCGGAACCATTGTTGCGCTCACTGTTGTGCAATGGTGGGCTGGGTGACTTGCATTCAGCTACGGGCGAACAAGGTAGTGAAGCTCCATTTTCTTCTTGATCGCTGGGAACGTCTGTAAGTAGAAGAAAGAGAGGAAGAAGTGTGTTAAATGAGTTAATTATTATGCTACACTAATTAAGAGTCGTGTTTCGAGGACGAGGCTCTGCCCCTTTTTATTCGCATCGCCTGGAATAGACGGCGCATTCCGTCTATGCACTATCAAATTAAAAACCGCGGAAAATGAACGGAATCTGGTAGAAATCGTGCGGGACTAGGCACGTGCTAAATAACTTGCAACAATTCAATGAACAACATTATATCGAGAGAAAAAGCGAATTAGAAACATATTATAATGCAATATCAGATTGCAACATATCTCGATCGCTGCACCTCCAACCGGACTAGTGCGTCGAGTGTAGTTCCAGTGTTTGCTGGGACTTGGAGGCTCTGAAACCGTGAAGCTAACACGTTCTCATTCTTGCCAAATGCATGACGTTGGTGTTGGGGCATGAAGGCATGAAAATCTAGCATTTGTTCATACCAAAGCACTTGGGGCTTGAAAGCAGCATTTCTTGTATAGTGACGTTAAACGGAGAGCACTCATAACGCCATGGTGCACACAGGCTGGCAAAAAAGCTAAAATTCCCCCCAGATACATTCTTCGGAGGGCATGATGTTGCAGTGGAAAGATCGCGTGGTACATTTGTACGCTTGATCTCTTGCAGCGTCAACATCTCACACATGTGGATGCGGTTCAAACTGTTAGCTTGGTCGATGACTTAATTTCCACTGGAAACTCACTAGAGTGGATGCTCTATGGAAACTGAATTGACTGCAATAACAGCCGCGGCATGCATGATGTAACGATTGCGCACGCGAACCATACTTGCTCCTCTTCTGCATCTCCTACAATTTCAATTCCGCCAATTCCAATTGCTGTTTTGACATTATTCGATTCAACTCCTGCTTGATTCGATCCGATTCGTGCTTGTCGGTGCTGATTAATCTACACCTGACGCATACAATGCATATCTATCGTTTCTTTTGAGCCTCACTTTTGCACACATAGCAGGTACTCGTCGAATAACATGTTGATGGCGGCGGTTATAGGTGACTAGTTGCAATTTTCTGTTTGTATGGGAAGATACGCGCTAGAGTATAAAATTGCATTGCAAAAGTGCAGGCTATATGGTTGTATTGCACTCGAGTGAATTTTTTTAATGCTTTTGCATTGGTATATAGTGCAAACAGTGATTTCCTTAATTGCTATGGCATGTAAAAGGGATACATTGTGGAAGAGCTTCCACATATTTGTTTATATGTTTAAGACTCTATTATTCATAAGAGATTGTCTAATGTTGTAGGCAATGCTTCCAGCGTTATTTTCAATTGTTGATAAAAATTGGATAATTTGTTAAGATCTCCAGGTTGTTCTTCACTTAACCGAAACTGCGGCCAAAATGAATATACCTGCAGGACTTTGCATTATCTCAACCAGCTTGCAATTAAGGCTATTGGGGAATAATGGCTCAATTGCTTTATTTCGTGTTGCAGTAAGGAGGTGTTGGGTTAAATGAACTTAACGTAACAAAAATCGACAATAGCAATGCTCTAGCAATATGCAAAGACCGAATAGCTAGGAAATAAGGAACTTCACAGAATTCGAAGTAACTATTCGTTAAATGCACCAGGCAAAGATGGTTGATTTGAGCATATGTAACGTTTTGCTCCTGTTTACGATATAGATCTTAATCCCATGTAGTTCAACATTGAAACATAATTCTGAAACTCTACACATCTCCAGTTTCCTGAAATGCATAATTTATTTAATTTGACGCTAAAGTTCCTCGACAAGGTAATGAAACCACAATCATTATTACGCCTGCACTCCGATAAAATCGTGCACATTTTAGTGTTAATTTTCTGAATTTTGGGACAGATTATTTAATTTTATCCATTAATAACTACATGCTCACATTATTTTGTGAAATCAAATCAGAGCTTCTCAGCCAAGCGCGTTTGACTTAAACTGCCAAGAATGTTGGCAATAACCGTAGTACAAATAAATTAATTTGATTGGATCAAGACTTGAGTTCCAGAATTTTATCGAATGCTCGTTTATGTAAATTTCGTTTTTGCAATTATTAAATCTTATTTTGAAGCGCATTAAAATCTTGATGTTGGAATAGTAAGCGAATCACTATCATAATAAATATCACAAAGATCATCATACTAATTGAAATTCCGTTCAAATCATTTTCCAAAATAGAAAACAATGTCGGTCAGTAGATCGATTGCTTCGCTTCAGTTTCTTCTGTTTAACATATTTGCAAAAGATTTACTGACTCCGGCATTTTTAATCAAATGCGAAATTGTCACAGACATCACTGGGAAACAAGTATTCTGCGATTTATTTTATAATGTCAGCAAGAAAATTAAAGAAGATAAGACACAACTTACACCTTTAATTATACGTGAAGCTTCAACGCTCAACCCACGATTTTTAAAAATTTTCAAAAAAAAGTACAGACTTAGTCATTAATATGTCGAGTCGTCAACTTTTGGTATTTTCGTTTGCCATGACAGCAAAAATTGGTGCATTATTATGAAATTGGAGCATTTAATATCGAAAATCCGAAAACCTGTTCCATTTAAAACAAAAATTAATCAAAATATTCCCATCGGGTCCGCTCATTTCAATACTTAAAATGTTAACCGTTTTCAAGGAGATGTTGAACTTAAAAAAAGAGAACCCAAATGAAATATCAACATGGTTTTTGTCAAATATATGAATTATGACCAATACGTCGCCATCGTGTAAGCATGTGACACGCGGAACCATATACGAGCTCTATTTTAATCTAAATGGATCAACGAGTATTAAAATTAAGCAATTTTTTGCTTCTTTTGACCGCATTCGAAAACCGAAACACACTAATTTCGAACGAATTTCATTTCATATTCATTCTACGCCGAAATAAAAGACGATGACGATAATTAATTTACATTATTTTTTCCTTTAACAATATCATCCAAATTATGGTTCACTTAGTTGATTGGGAGATATCGTAAAAATTTCGAAGAAAATGGATAAATCAACTTTCGAACAATAAAAAAAAAATCCAAATCGCCTATCCGCTTGCCTGTCTGCGAGATCATTTCATGTTTGATTGCAATGTTCCAGCTCATCATGAATAAATGTGATCGTTAAAAATTTATTTTAATTTATTAAATATTTATTCCACGATATTATTTTTGCGAGCAAATATGTTGCTCGTTGCGTTCAAGGCTGTGCTTTGGATATGGCTGATTTTTGACGGAGATAAAAATGATTTAGTAGGGTTTGGTGGAGCTGTAAGGAGGTGATTGCTAATGATTGCTAACGACACATATTTACATATTGCTCATATGTTGTTTTGATACCTCACAGAATTTTTAATATTGTTACAAGCCCAATTATTGATCCAGTTTACCGAAAAGCTTTTAAACAATTTAAACTCTACGTTAAACTTATGTTAATGTATGAACTCTTACAGAGAGGAATTTATACAAAAACAAAAAAAAAACATTTGGAATGCCTTCGTCAGTTCCTGCTCTAATTTCACCGCATGTCGTCTGACAACCTAATTGAAATTCTTACGAAATTGATAAAATAATACTTAATAAATAATTTATTGGATTACGTTTTAGAAACTCCACTCGCAGTAAGGCATCTATCAAATGTTTTCGGGTATTAGGTCAACTTTTCCTTAAAAGCTTTTTTTCCTCTCAGAAGCATACATTTTTATCTAAATATAGCAAATCATTTTCAATATTTTCCAAACTAAGGCGACTGAATGAATTCAAGCTGATGTTAATAAATAATGATAAATTATTATTTTTTAAATAATTTGAGATGACGATAGTGCCGTGCCTGTCACCATCTCTACACACTAATGGGTCCCAAGTATTTGTTTATTTAATTTTTTTTTCGAGTCCAAGTCTTATCTTCCCTGAGCGTCTCTAATTATAAATTCAAGTTTAATATTACCCATTGGGAATGTATCGTTTTTGTTTTCGTTTGTTTTTTCAATCCAATGATCTTCCATAGTGTCTTATTTATATTCCATTCACCGAATTTGATTGTATTCCGGTGTTGAATTAAAAATTCATGCTCCCGTTGAATCTTTCGAATCAAAAAAATATATAATTTTTTTATTGTTGTGAATAAATTACTGATCCATTTATCTCTTGAGTTTTCGTTCGGCTACATAAAAGATTGTTTCATATTTATGCAGATAAATGTATGTATGAATTTGAGATGCTCTTAAATAAAATTGGACGGTATCTTAATTTTTTCTAAAAAATTTTTTTGTTTGTGACTTTGGACGATGTGTTCGCTATACATATTCAAATATCAATGGCATAATACATAACTCTTAAATAACTCTGCTAAATTGAGTACAATGAATAAGTTTTTAACGAGGAAGCGAAGATGTCGATTTATCAAAATATTTGTCAAATTAGTTGGCCAAAGATGAGTTTTCTGCAGGTGATTTTTCAGATTTTGTTCCAATTTCAACAAACGAGACAACGAGAAAAAAAAAGAAAGGAAAACATATATTGAATTTTGTTATTTTGAAAAATATTTTAAAGCGTGCTGTCAACATGAAATTAGCATGACATAAGTATAGATGACCAAACTCATTTTGACTTGAGTATTGAAAAAAAATGGTTCTCTGATTTTTATATTGTTTTAGACTTTGTTCTATTATTCAAGTTTTGTTTGAATTAAAATGTTTCTGTTGATGTTTAGAGCAAATTGGATTGTAAAATATAATGAAATGTGACAGTAGTATTGAAGCCATCACAAGATTTTATTGAAAATAAAGATGTGACTCAGCACATGGAATCTAAATTTATTCCCAGGGGCCTGTCCCGATACAGTAAATTTCGTTCGCATTTCGATTCGTATGCCACTATCGTAACGCTTAAACCATATCTTAACATCCAGCAATAATTAGTCGGTTCTTTTTGACAGTTTAAACCCAAATTTAGTTTAAAATGTTGTACTGTTGTGAGAAATATATGTTATTTACTGTGTTAAAACATATTCATAAAATAATATACCATGTGGTGGTAGTTTCAAAAATAAAATGATAATACTCTGCATAAAACGAAACAAAGATTGTTTGGATTTTTGTTCTTTCTAGATAACAAAAAACTAGCATGAACACCGCCAAGTGAGCAAAGGATGGAAAGAGAAACAATACCCTGTAGTAAACACAAATTTAACTATTGAAAAGCGCGAAACCTTCAAAGTGGCATGACAAAAAAAGTGATACGAATACACTATATAGCGAATAGAGCGAGCTTTTCAAGATGCCGAGCTCAAAAACTAAACGACGTGCTATGTGGAGGCAAGTGAAGAGACCACGATAGCGAATCATTATGAGTTTAAACATATGTTCCAATAATTTTGCCAATAATATTATGAAAATTAAGCAAAATAGAATAATGAGAAAAACGCAATCGACAGGTATTTGAATTGAGAAAATGTAAATGCTTATGCATACAAAATTGTCAGTTTTAAAAGACTTTTGGCAACTTGCTCTTCATTGGAGTATTGAATTTTCTGACGCTGTGGCGATGGAAAATATACCTTTAACAATAGGACAACAAAATCCGCAAAAAATTATTCTAAATCAAAGTACGACTTTAAGTGTATCATAATCGATCCAAATAGTCTCTGCTATGCTATGGGAACGAGTCTGATAAAAACTCAAATATTGGATAGTCTAAAAAGTATTGAACCTTTTTTGTCACTAGATGGTGTTCGTTGTTATAAATCAGGCAATACTAATCAGATTGAGTCAAACTGACATGCGTTTGAAAGGTGACATTTCAGTCTGCAATTTTCATAGTTTTGGACAGTCTTGTATTTCGTCATTCGTGTCAAAAGTTGTATTCATTTAAAAATGAGTGAAATTTCGGAAAAAATTTGTTATATTTTACAATATCACTACGATCAAGGTGAGAATGCATCGCAGGCTCGTGAAACATAAATTTTTTGACGTCTGGGGTCAAGATACTTTATCAAAAGCCACAACCAAGGGATGACTCGCTCGCTTTCGTTCGGAAAATTTTGATGTCAAAGATGCACCTCTGTCAGGTCGACCAATCACTGGAAAAGTCGATGAAATCTTACAAAAAATTGAAGAAGACCGACACCTGAGCAGCCATGATATTGCTAAGGTACTGAATATCAAGCAACAAACAGTTTTGAACCATTTGCGTAAGGCTGGATACACAAAGACGCTCGACGTTTGGGTGCCGCATAAATTAGCACAAAAAAATTTCATTGACGAATTTTCATTTGTGACATGCTAATAAAACGCAACGAAATTGAGCCATTTTTGGAGCAAATCATTATGGGTCATGTAAAAGGGGTAAGATACGAGAATGTTGTTCGAAAAAGATCATGGTCAAAAAAAGGTGAATCATAACAAACGACTTCAAAGCCAGGATTGACACCAAATAAGGTTATGCTGTGTGTATGGTTGGATTGGGAGGGTATTGTTTATGATGACGTGCGAGAACCCTGCAAAGCACTCATTTCGGCTCTGTACTGTCAGCAATTAACCAAATTGCAACAAGCAATTCAAAAAAACCGACCAGAAGTTATCAATAGAAACGGCGTTGTCTTCTGTCATGACAATGCCAGACAACATACATCTTTGATGACCCGGAAAAAAGTGCCAGAGCGTGGCTGGGAAGTTTGGATACATCCACCGTATAATCCAGACCTTGCACCATCAGACTACCATTTGTTTGGATCTCTGCAAAACTTCTTTAATGAAAAAAAATTCACTTCAAAAAGGGACTGTCAAAATCACTTGGCTAAGTTTTTCGCCGATAAACCACAGAAGTTCTACACAAATGGAATAATAGCTCTAGCATCAAAATAGCAAATGATCATAGATAATAATGGACAATATGTACTTAAATAAAATCCATTTTAAATAAAAGAAATGTTCAATCGAAAAATGACAAGAAGAAGTTCAATTGTTTTTAGACTTACGGATATTATAAGATAAGAAAATAAAGGAGATAATTAGATAAACAGACCATAAAAGATAGGAAAAGAAAGGAAAAAATTAAATTATTATAGATACATAAAAAGGAAATAATCTAGATACGAAATAGAAGGGAATACGTTCCTTACTGAATGAGTTTAAGGTGTTCTTTTTGTTATTTAATAATGCAGCAGCGCATTCAATTCACCCAGATCCATTGCTACCAAATTGTACAAATCATCCTGCTAATTTTGCGCCCAATCTGGCACGCCATGGCTCCTTTTCTTCGTTACGTGAAAATATGGGTCGTCTGGAAAAATCCTGCTCAACGGAGGAAGTTTACCTGAAGTTTTCTAAAGAAACAATAGTATTGAAACAATTGATTGTCTATTTGAATAATAGTTTTGACTATTTTCTGAAATCATACTGAATCAAGGAAGCATACAACCCGGATAGAGGCGTATTCTGAAGTGTCCTGCAGAAACCATCGTTTTTGGAGAGAAGAAAAGTTAAGAAAGATGCAAAGAAGGTAGAGGAATGTTGTAAATTATGTTATAAGAATATGAGAAAGTATGGTTTTGTATCAAAAAGAAGATTAGACTGAAAAATTAAAAATAGTCTCTTCCACTTTTAAGGGGTTCCATTATATATACGAGCTTATACTGATCACTACTTGTTACCTTTTTGGAGTTTTCCTTTAAATTTCGAAACACATAAACAACGCATATAAAATGTATAAAAACATTAAATTTTAATAACGATTTCGACCCCTATTCTGGCTTTTCAAAGACTGAACATTTTTTTAGCACAACCCAACTGGGTTGGTGAAGACAACCAGACAACTACTATTAAGCGAAAATCCTAGAATATCACGCGCAAAATTTATGAATTTTTACGGATTTTTTTTTTGAGCATGGAAGTTATGAATCAAAGAAACAATAAATTAAAGGAACTCTCAAAAAACGAGACTAAGATACTGCTTAAACTGCTGCGAACCATGAAATACCCTCAACATCGTTAGTACACTTTGGCAGCATATTCTCCAAACTCTATGGTTGCAAAATATTGTACGAAAAACAACGATTTTTTTTTTTGAAAATACTAGACCACCGGGTTGTCATTAGCTGGGAGTCTTGCTGATATGTGGGTTTCATCGTTGAAGCCGATGGTGTTTCGCATTAATTCATTTTTAACATTACTGTTTGGACGTCATTTCAAATCCCTAACTTGGAGGCGATCAAAATTGTCGAATATTAAAAGAAGAACTCGTAAAATGTTTGGGAGCCCATACAGAAACCATTGTGTTTCGTCTGAAGTCATTGATCTTTCAGCTAAAAAGCTGGATAACATGTGGCCTGTTGTCAAATAATTTGACAAAATAATTAATTGGGACTCTTTCAATTACAATTGGTATGAAGCTATGATTGGCTCCGTAAATTCCCAAGCATTGTCTAAACAATAGTCCCGGTCGATTAATTAAAAAGCTGGTTTGGTCAAATCGGCCGGGGGTTCCATCAACGTAAACTCATAGTGCTGGCACAGTTCATAAGTGAATAACATCTGCTGTCGTTACTAGGATTCGAATCTGTGAATTTATTGGTAACACAACACAATTGTCTACGTCGAGGAGTCGGAACCCGTCTTCCGGAAGTTCGGCCGTAGGAACCATGTAAGAGTCAAATTCGATGTCTATAAAGTTTGAAAACAGAAAAGGGCTGACAAATCGAAAACAGAAAAGGGCTGTTATAAACAGAAAAGGGCTGACATACGCTGAAAAATCAAAATACAAGAAGCAAAAATGGATTTAATTATCAAAAATTTGATCAATGTATTTCGGGGTTACAAAGTTTGGCAAATATTTTGATGCAGAATCCATGACTTGTTCAAAACCTTACAAAAAGTGGACGCGTCTGATGTAAAACATTTTGAATAACAGAAACAGCTGAATTTTCGAAAGCAAAGAATAAATTGACTTTAAAATCCAACAGAATTCACTAGAATTTATAATTAGAGATGAAATAAATGCTCGAAATAATATCCTTCATGATACTCAAAGTTTATAAAGCTGTTTATATAGCGGTCAGGATATCTAAGTTTTCATTTTCAATCAGTTTTGAACTTGCAAATTAGGCACAACTAGACACAATTCAAATCAAATAAAGTGCAGAGTTTGCACAAGGATGATCAATACCGATTGTTAAAAATCTGTAAATTGACATCATGGACTTCAAATATTGGTATGATATTGCCAAATTTATTAGCCTTCTCTCAAGGCAAAGTATTAAAACAATATCAAACGGAATTTTAAATGGATATCGGTCAATAAGTTAAAGAATTGGAAATACCACTCGCAAAAAAGACACCAGTCCATGAAATAATTCTCACCTCTCAGCTTTGCCGGTCTGGATATTCCTATTTCACGATTCCATAAAGTTTTATTGCACCTAATAAATTGATAAGACAATGGAACATGTGAAATTGAATAATTCAACACCTATTTCGTCAGCCATTAAATATACCTTAACATTAGATGCAAGGCTTGGAAACTGGTAGTTGTATTAATTTCATATTCTGAAACTGGAATGAACGAACTTTGTGCTGTTTCAAATTTTCTTTTTGCCTGCTTTTTTACTATGCAATAAATAAATATAAAATTTATTTCATATCAATTGAATGTGTTTAGAATATTAATGATTTCTCGGAGCGTTAATTATGTCTTTAACCCCAATATTTTATTTCGTTACATTACCCCTCGAACATTTCCATACGTTATCAATCAAGACCATAATTCAAATCAATAAAATTGTTTGCTCTTTCCACATTCGAAATATTTACTGTAATATTTGCAAAATTTATATATGAGTCCATTTCAATCAAACGCTTGCTCTTAGGATATGAGTGTGGTTTTTTTTTTCATATAAATTAAAGATGAATGGATTTTTATAGGCTTTAGTCATAGAAGAAAATCATATTGAACTTGATGAAAGTGCGTCAATGCGAAAACGACGTTGGTGTATTTGTCTAGAAGGTTTTGATTAAATTATGCTAATGCTTTTGTTCTTTTATACTCTACTTGGACATAATAACATCAGAATAAATTTACTGCCCAACTCAAGTTAAACGTTTGCCGACAAATTGTGAAGAAATATGTTGGCTTCTCTGGTTCTCGGTGAAATTTAGACAGACTAGGCATATTGTCAGGAAATTTGCTTTAAAACAAACAAAATTTCTGCTTTATTCAAAGAAATGTCATTAATTTTTGTAGAATTCCGCGCAGTCGATTTGTAAATAAGATTGGAATGTATCAGCGACGTTTACATATAGGATAATCGTTTTAGAATATTTTAAAGAGCTTTAATATTCAGTTCTCGCTTGTCGAGAGTGATTTTCTGCAGAGTTTTAAGTTCGAGTTATTTATTAAAATATAATGAACAAAGGAAAAAAAATCGTACTGCACTTTTAGTACATGTAAATGCAATTTAAAATGGTATGCCCCTAATTTACATTGATTTGTTAATTCCCTTTTATCTTTTGTTCATTTAATTTTTCTTTTTTTTTCATTAAAATTCAATCAGAATTCTTGACCTGATTTAAATAGCAAAAAATTATTCCGCAGAGTCAAGTATAAAGTATTAACAATCAACTGTTTAAGTATTCATAAATGAAAATTGTCCGCGATTATGCATACTTACTCTATTATTCTATTAATTATAAAAACATTCAGTCATCGTCACATCCGTCACACAAATTTACATATAATCAAACTTTTAACAGTAAGTACACACTAGCAAAACAGAAATTGCCTCGTTAAAACAATACCAATATGTGTGAATGCTGCGGAGTATACGCGCACAATTCTTGAATAAATAGAAATATATGAACAATTTAACCAGTATTAGTGTTTAAATGATACCTTAAAACAAATACTATGTTCAAATGTGCTATGTGCCTTATGGTTAGATGCGTATACATCGTATAGTGTGTCTCCACATATGACATGTAGGTAAACTTGAAGCAAAAGGCATCACCTCACAACGCCATACAAGCCTATAATTGAAAGTTTATGAGTAATGTAATGAAATATTTCATTGCATTTCAGTTTTAAGTGACACTTTAATAATTTATGTGTATAAACATTAAAACGTGAACTATACTGAACATTGCATACATGTTAACATAGTCCCGCGCATACAAGACGACAGCGTCTTGGATAGTTTAGTAGATATGCCATGCAATAAATAGAATTCTTAATTGTCTTTTAAAAATTCTATCGGTTATAAGCGCTGGTTTGTTTTGTTTTTTTCCTTTATTTCATTGTTCATACCATACAATTCGAGAAGTTTTATTAAAATTTCTATGTGTGACAAGTATGAATAATTCATTTAATACTTTAATATACGAATTATACAAAACGACGTACGTAACATGTGAACGTAACTTGTGATAAGTTATTTATGGTTTTTGAAAATTGATAATTGCCTTTGATTGAGCTTAGTTATGCAAAATGTTGAGCAATTTCCTCAATGGTCGAGGATAACAGCGCTCACTATCTGCAGTTTGTAATGTGTGTAATTGTAAATGGATTTATGCTTGCTATCGATTTATTGTAGCCTTGCTTTTTGACTATTGCGCGGATTCTCCCTGGAAATTGACAACTTTTAATATAATGAAAAATTCATGAGAACAAAATAGTACATGGGTTTGAATGCAAGCTATTATTCATTTCTTAAGTTGTTTTTGTGTTTTTCATTTTCTTTTGTTTTTATTCTAATTTTGATAGGTTTAGTGCGAGTCCTTGGATGCATACTTGGCTGTCGCCTCCTAAAATTAGTATAAAATTATGCTGTTCAATGAACAAAGTGCTTTAAATATACTATAAAATGTTGGATTTGGGGACCAATATTTGAAAAAATACACACTGGGTATCAAGTCTTAGAGACTAGATCTATTTCGAGACAAGAACGAGACTCTGTTGTCAATGAAAGCATATGAATGCAATTTTTTATATGCAAATATGCACGTACGTCTAGGAAGCAAAACCAATTGTCATATTAAAAAGTCAATTTTAATACATTTTAAGGGCAGAAAAATGTGTAACGAAATCAAAAAATTGAGGTTAGAATCGAAATTTTATTATGACTAGTTCATGAATTATTTATTTATTTAATTATTAATTATTCTAGAACTCTTCATGAATATACTTTGAAAAATTCAAAGCGAAACTCCACGCCAGTTAAAATTTATAAGCGTTTTATGAAGGATGTTCCTTTCTGCCGACCGGTTGAAGAGCTCGAGATGCAGTACCGAGCGGTTCTAGGCACTATTTTTGTCGAATTTCCAACGCTCTAGCTGGCAGAGTTTTTGATCAATCGTTATGAGATTTAGCACACATTTTCTTTATGTATACGCTATATTTGCACGTAATTTCTAAAGAATATTTCTTTACTTTAATTGTTTTTATTAAAAGAAAGAAAGACGGTTGAAATCTGTACTTTTTCACATTCTAAAATAACAAGAAATATTCGAATTCTTCTAAATATTGCATTTCAAATGGAATAGATACTGATACAAAGGAAATGTTTTTGAAAAATTCATTTCAAATAAAAAATGTGACCTCCAGGATGTGCACAAACTGCTCATCCGAGTGGTGACCTACGATGCGCAGCTGCTGATATCTTCTGGAATTTTGAAGATAAATTTTCAAAAAAATCTTGACAAATTGTTCCCCGACAACTGTACGAAATATCCCCAAAACCTTAATCAAATATATTCTTTTTTAATATGCTAAGAAAATTCATTAAAATTATCCAAAATACCAGAATATTTGAATTATACTCTTGGAAACTTTATTTTTACATACATTATAGGATTAACTTTTCGCCTCATTTTAAAAAAGGTGCCGTAATGATGTTTGGTTTTTGATAGAGGATCTGCAAAACTTTATTTATTATATATAGCAATACAATACTAGGAACATCCTTTGCCAAAATATTTGATAAATTCTCATTCAAATGCAAAGTTAAGGTTGCGAGCCTTATAGTCCAACACGATTTTGGCAATGCTAGTCTGGAGTTTTTCCTAAAATTTTTCCAATTTAAAGTTTTCTCACCTTTACTGTAGCACAACTACTGGCAAGAACCTAATCCCGAATTCAAGAAGATTCACCCCATTTGGTAGCTCTGTTAGTAAAACTGGATGAGGATTGGATGGAAAGACGAAGATACGGGAGTTTTGTTTTAACATTTCCTTAAAAGACGTATCCATACTCAATGATTTATCACTGGCTTGAAATGGCGTTGGATAATTTCTGTTTGGAATACATCAAACTTCAGAAAACCAGCCATTGCTTTCTTTAAAGCCGTTTACGTGTTTTTTTTTTTCAAACTCATACTGTTTGCTCTTTTTTTTTTGATACTTTTCGAGAGTATAATTGTTTTTTGGGGATTGCCATGGATCATATATTCGTTTTCTCACAGCGTTAATTTAAAGAACACAAATGATCTAGTGAGTCTATATGCGTCTTTAGTTTCATTGTAGCATAGATCTTCAGGGTTTTCACTGCGCTCATTAGGATTTGCATGCCCTTAACAGGGTTAAACCATTTAGATTGAGTCTGGCTTCTGGTAGACTGAATAAGGAGTCGAAAATTAGTGCAATTTCAAGAAGTTCAGAGCGAAAACTATGCACTTCTTGGAGTTTTACAATAAATTTTTTGCTAAAATTGTTTATTGCTCATTCATTTCTGGCCGCTTAATTATAAAAAAACAAAATATTCGTCTTCCAACAGGCAGTACGACTGACATTACTCTAGGGCAATTTCGCTTTCTGTAGGCAGTCAGTACCAACACGGAACTGCTGCAGTCACTGCAGAACAGAGCCCTAGTGTGGATTTGTCCAATTCCATGATGCATTAGGAACACAAACATACACAAGGACCTACGGCTAGAAATGGTAAAGTCATACATATGAGACAGAGCCCTGAAACTATTTGACAAGATAGACAGGATTACTTTCCATATCATATTCTCCTCAAAGTTCTGGCTAGGAAGAGTCCAATCAACTATCCCAGCCTCCGAATGATCACACAACATAGATAAAAATAGAGTTTTTGGTTAATGGGTGTCCAAGAGTGTTCAACCTCACTACCTCTACGTAATCCTTGCCTCAAGTCAACTGACACATTTTCGCCGCTAATATTATGAAAAATACTATACAGAAGGTATCTGTAGCTTACATCGTTGTAAAGACAAAGATCTCGAGAGAACGAGCTGAAAATGGCTGTATACAGCCGAAACGCGTCCTCGAAACCAATCAAGCAAGGCCCGGCGGACCCAAGCAACACAGAACAAAGATCTCGTTGTTTTTACACTTTTGAAATTTTGCTTCCGGTTTTGCATTCTGATGGTTTTTTAGGTCCAATCATCTTCAAACAAAACCAGAAAGTTAAAAAAATTCATTTTGCGACGACGGAAGCTTCTAAAACCACCTGCAGGGCCTTTGATGACTCCTATTCACTACGGGGCGAGTTACTTGTCGGAGTTGGTAAGTTAGTCCTTCGAAATCAAGCAATTTTCAAATTAACTACTACGAATTATTTTGAACGAATGTCAAACCAGCATGTCAATCCTGACTTGTTACGAATACACAGTCTAAATGAATACTGCCGTCAAAAGTCAGACGACTATTCGATTATGGTTAAGCAAGGTCTTGGAGCTAATGACGTTTTTCTTTGAGTTTGGGAAGAGATTTTGGATTTTTAACACAGAAGAAGCATCATTCCTTGTCCAGTGTGTCGAATAAGAAATAAAAAAAAACCAACCCTTCATGACTCAGCACAGAGGCATACACCATTGACGAAGATCGATCAAATAGCTCATCTGTACTTATGTTAACTAAACAGTGATGCGCAACGCCTCCATTCCAATTCACCAGGGAATCTTATCTTTCTTTTTGGGCAAAATTCAGCAGCAATCATCGATTCCCGTCGCATCACAGATATCGTAACATTAGTCCTTTCTATGATTTCGATTAATTCATCATCAGAATTGGATCATGTGCATCCCGACACATTTGTACTGGACCCATTTGGCAGTTACCAAATATTTCGTGCTGAAACTATCATATGTCTTGTTTCCTGTATGGTTAATCAGCTTTACCTTTTTGTATTTGTAATCGTCCTCCGCCCTAAAAAATGGAAATTCCACGACAGGGTAATTATAAACCCGGTTGTACAAATCTCATCACCTCGTCTGAAAATTAGTGTTGATTGGAATCCCCTTTCCACCTCCTTCTCACGTACAAAGGCTTCTTGTACGGCTTTTTGCACGACGCTTTGGGTATCATATTCACTCTTATGATCTTCCACTTCATTATACGCCTCTTCACGAAGTAGCCCGTCCTTATAATCTGAAAATGTGGCCCGAAGAAGTTTTTCTCTCCCAAAACCTCGATTCCGCATTACTGCATTGCGTAAACTAACTCCTTTACGATATAAAATTTTGCTCTATTTTGCCATATATAAAATCAAAAGTATATAAAAATACAAACTAAAAATCTCTGCTGTTTTGACGAATCAAGACTGAATAAAATTCAGGATCAAATAATAGGCTGAAAACTAAAGGAGCAAACATATATCGATCTTAAAGGAGCCTGTTTGTTTTCTTAAAATGCAATCGGAAAAATGGAAAGAATTCTCTTCAATGTTTTAAACTGTTCGCTATTATTGGTAAAGGTTACTAATAAATACTGTGATTTCTTACAAATGAAACTTTAATTTATCAATTAGGACGAAACTCTCGAAAGGAGGACACGATCTGAACTCAATGAGAATCCTTACAAGACTATCCTAACTGACTATACTTAGAAAAATATGAAAAAATTAAGCTTGCAGATGCTGTGAAGGGTTTTAATGAATCCTTTGTGCTTACGAAACAATTTTCTATACTGTGTTAAAATTACCAAGTGATGTTTCCAAGACAAATTTTGTTACTCATCTGGTTTGAATTTCATTGAAGAGTTTAAACAACATTCTTTAGTCACACACAATACTCCGAAAAACATTCAGTTCTGTTTCTAGGAAATAAATGTTCTAAAAGATCATGATTATTGCTTCGATGGATTCGTTCACAGCCAGGTACCAAAGGAGCGCGATACTTTTAATTCGAGAAATCACATTCCAGCTGCGAACCGAAGGGGTTGAAGCCGAGTTTTGGAAATTCGGACCTCGGTCTTTGGAACTTGAATTCACACCGCTATTGGTAGAAACCCGATGGAACTTAATAAAACATCGTCAGGACTGAGGTGCCTAATGTATGCTTCGTTGCATAATGTATAATGTATGCTTCGTTTTCTTGGATAAGATTGCTTAAAGTTTTGGTAAATTTCATTCGTAATTTTTAATTTTTTTTAACATTCTACTAGGTTTTCAGTTTAGTTTTAAGTTTAAAAGTGAAAAAAATTCACAGTGGTGCGATTGCAACGATGCAAAGACTTCAGACACTTTAAAAACAAAAATTTTGAAAACAATTCCATTTCATTTTCAGCTTATCTAGTTTTGTCCACATATTTTTCTTGACATTATGTGTACGCTATAAAATTTTTATAACACGATATTATTATAACACGGTTGTCATTATGTGCGCTCCTGATACGTAGGCAAATCTTCTGCAAAACAGTACTTTTATAGCACTGTTTTCAATAAAAAAAAATTGGAAGACTTGAGAATATTCTCAAAACTTGAGACTAAAAATCGATTCTAACGCACAAACTAATTTAACTTAGACTTTATGACATGAATTTCACGGATTTGCTACAGCCTGATCCTGCAGTTATTTGACAACTGACTACTGTATACAGTTATAGTTTGATAACATTTATCCTGCAGTTAATTGATCCGCTCCACTTCAAGACTGAAGTTGAAAATTTTCACCTACTAGAAGTATGACTCATTGTACTTGAACTCAGAATCGGCTGAATAGAAAGCGAGTGCTCTGAACACTTCACAATTTGAGATGAAATTTTCAAAAACTAACTTGGGTCAAATATTTGAATAACCTCAAATCAAATTAGTGGCACACATGAGTCAACATCATACGTTCTCATGCAAGACCAAAACAATTTCAAAATATTCGTCCTGTCATCGTATATAAATATGATTATGTCTTCCAGCATAGCTTGATCTTGTCTTGATTGTATTGAGGCTGTTCAGCATCGTTCGTATTTTGGTTCGCAATGGCGTTTAGGTCGAACCGTGTCCGAAGCCAATAAAGGCCTGAGAACCAAGGATGAAACAATAAAGAGGATAACAAACGAAGCCTGATTTAATAGAACAACCAGTGTGAGTACTCATTACGATAATTTCGCTTTTGTGAACGCGAAGAACTATGATATTGTGAGATACACGAAGAAACGTGAAAATGAAAATGAAAATATCAAGCGAAGGGTCTGTATTTAAAAAAATTTTATTCATGATTGGTTAAAATAACTTGAGAACTAGAATGGAAACAAAAATGTGCATAATTCCCAAAAATGTAAAATTTGAGGACATTTTACGCGTTTTTTTCAATTTATTTTCAGCAGGAAAAGACACTCCATATGTCCATCTTGAATGCAATATCTGCTTTTTTACAATTTTCAGAGATAAACCTCTGAATAGATTCTACTGGAGCTATTACTAACATTACTTCTTATGTAACTTGTAATATTACAACTGCCTGAAACTCCATCATTATCAGGATCCTGATATCGATATGCCGTGATCGTTTCGAGAGAATATCTTAAAGTGTGGTTTCCAATTAACTCTTGAAACAATCGTTCCTGAACATAGAATTGATGCAAGCGGCAAGGGTTTCGATTTTTCTTTTCAATTTTCGAATTTAGGTTTGAATATTGAGATTGAAATTTTTAAGAATTATGTTTGCTATATTGAGTTATTTGTACTCTACCTGTTTTTTATTGCGATTAAATCACGAGCAAAAGTCAAAAAGTCAAAAAAATGAGACAGTTGCGTTTCTAGCAAAGCGAACTTTAGACACGTTTATACAAATAACTAATTGATTAAAAGTTGTGCCAAAATAGGAAAACAAATATTTGGATCGACCGTTAAACAAAATTTTTGATCTAAATTATTCTATTTCAGGTTTTCCAGGGTGAAGTAATGTCTGTACTATCAACAAACCTACCTCGATGATCAGGGATAAATTTTTATGAAATCTTTACTATCAATTGTTTAAAATAAATTAATACTCAACAATTCTAACTTCAACTGCTGGGGAAAACTATAAGTAAACACAGAATTCTGGCATTTCCCCAAAAACATTACAAGATGTCCTCTAATGGTATTCGTAAAGTCTGCAAGAGAGATCAAGGCATAAAACCATATCTTAGCTTTCTTACCATCGATCGCGATAACATAAGGATAGTCAGTTCCTTTTTTTCTGAAAAAAAATAACGGCCAGTACACGACTGATTAAACCATTGGTCATAGAATTAATTTTTTTCCTACATAATCTTTTTTTCCTTATTTTCCTACATAATCTACGCGATTCCCCCGATTTCTTCTTGCTCTCCTGAATCTTTTTGGATCACTTTGAAATGTAAGTAGCGAAATAAATTCTTTTCTTCTTGCAGATTTTTTGCTAAAATAGTTGTTTCGGTAGACTTAGACATAGTAGTAGTAGTAGTAGTAGTAGTAGTAGTAGTAGTAGTAGCAGTAGTAGCAGTAGTAGTGGTAGTAGCAGCAGTAGTAGCAGTAACAGTAATAGTAGAGTAGTTCTTTTTTATTTGTGTTTAGTGTTGCTGTTTACGTCCTTAGTGTCGGGCTCCCATAGGCAACCGGGCCACGACTAGTCGTAGTAATAGTTATAGTAGTAGCAGCAGTAGTAGAAGTTGTAGTTTTAGTAGTAGTAGTAGTAGTAATATTAGTGGAGGTTGTTTGGTATTTTCGAGAGTGAACGTAGTAGATATCTGGTTCCTAATGTAGACTATGAAGCTTTGATGACATCTTCTGTTTTTCCTCATAATATAACCGCCCACCCTTCATCGCAGTAAAGCAGGAAGCAGTAATTGATGAATAGTAGTAACTAGGTACAAGAATATTAGAATGAAATTGAAAGAAGAAGAAAGAATAGAAATTAGAATGATAGTAAATATGAAGTTTTTTGGGACCCCTACCACCACAAGTTCAAGTTTCAAAAATCCTTGAGGTTGGACCACTTTTGATAAAATTATTTTGAAAGTATGACAAAAAAAAAAACAATAAATAATGAGTTAACTAGGCAAATTCAAAGGGCATAGCACAAGGATAATGACTGAAAGACATATAAAGCAAACAATTATCTGTACTTAAATGAAGCACAAAGCTATGAAATTTGAACGCAAGGAGACAATTTCCTATTCAAACTCAAGTTTTGTAATGGGCTGTTGTGTCACAAAGTATCCTGATGATAACGGTACAGTTACCCAACGAAGAATCAGTGACCAACTTGATGTAAAATTTTATCCTGCGAAGAGTATATAATGAATTTACTTAAAAGAATTTTTCTGTTCATTTCTACCATGAAATTTTGTTTTTCAGCTGATGCCTGTTTAATCCTGTTCACTTCTAATTTATTATGATGTATTCATAATTAATTGAACATAATAAATAAATTAGTTGGATTTAAATTAAAAATAAAAATGTAAGAAACTTGCATTTATGCATACGCAACAAATCATCGATTTTTGTGGGTTTTTAGTCCTATTTAAAGCTTTTCGTTTAGGAAAATCCTATGGTGAACTCTTTTGAATTGGGGTAGGCATAAACTCGCATACAAGGACTAGCCTGTATGTACTTAACATTTCCACACACATATGTGTATTAGCTTGACCCAAAAAAGATGAGACATAATTATCTACTGTGATCGGTAAAATTCATACAAAAAACTAAACAATGAGTTCATTAGAAATTGAAAACTAATAACGGACAAGTACAAATATGAAACATTAAATATCAGCAACTAGAAAACATGGGATACCAGTGTCTTGGGAGTCCTGCAAGCTGCCCTTTCTAAACATATTATTAAGTCAGTTCTTGATGCGCTATTCATTTTTTTATAATTTTTATTAATATGTGCAATATTTTGACAGCCATCACTATGCTCTCCTTCCTTTTATGCTGCCAAAAAGGGGCTTCCTTTGTCTGACAATGCCATCTGGTGAGAAAAATAGTCCTAGCACGGAAGAAGACGCATACATTTCCAGATTGGGTTGCCGGTCTGGCAGGGAAGATTATGCTTTTTTCCATATTTTGCTTAACATTTTTAACGTTGTTTTATTATCTTATACATTTTATTTTGTAGGTATGGGAGGGGTCTGACGCATTTTCTAACCCGTAATCATACGAATGCTATACTCCGAAATCGTGGTTTATATCCCCAAAGCATTTCAATTCCAGCACATTCTTAATATTAATATTTATATCATTATATCGCTGTTTTTTCTGCTGTTTTCCTCCCTTCGGTCCTTAAAATATTTATAACGTTCATTCAGTGTGTTCATATTTATGTAAATCTGATTGTCTTTGACAAAACGCAAGCAATATTTCTTGATGAAAGTTTTTGAAGTATCCAAAACCTCTTACTGTTAACTGAGAGGCGGTAACTTGAGCAAGGATTATGAAAAAACTACACTAACAATCTAACTAACTAACACATATTATTATATTAAGGCTTGTTTACACGATTTATCTTTGAATCGAAAATTGGCTATTTCGTGCAGCTTTATTTGTGTCTCTCTCCTAAGGTCAAAAATTCTAGCTTTAATTCTATTGTGCTTAGCTCTATAATCTCCGGATCTTCCAATACATGGGTCAAAAATAGTTAAAAATAAATATAAAAAACCAGATTTTTTCTGTTGAAAATGGTCAGCACGTAATTTTTACGAGCACACAGCCAAGAACAATAAATAAATCGCAGAATCCTTTTTGCCATACCATACCAATATGACAATCAATCATATTGGACATACCATACCAATATGGCAACGCGTTCAGATTCTAAAAAGGATAATTATCTTACATGACCATTTATAATTTACTTCATCTAAATTACACAAAATTATTATTAAATAAAAAAAAATATTTATTTGCAAAGAAATTAGCTTAATTGCAAGGATTTCTGTAGGAGTATGTTTCAAAAGATTTTCAAAGCTCATTTAGATTGCGCTCTTAGCAGGATAATTTGAAAACTACAATTGAAAATTTCCTAAAGAATGACTGAATACACGCCTACACAATTCGAGTTCCAACTTATCGAATTTGAATTGAGCTCACGATAGAAGTCTTCAGAAAACCATATTTGAAAACCCTGTGGACAAAATTTGATTGCGATGAAATCCGGTATGTATCCAATTTACCTAAAGTTTTTCTTTAGTTCGCTTTGGCATGGAGTTCTAGCGCCATGGTAAACCGTTTTCAAGTGCATAAGGATAAGCCGGAAAATCTCTACTAACCCTTTCGACAAGCGTTGAAAGTTAGATGGCAGTTAGAAGTCAGAAAACAGTGAAAAACGAAAAAATTAAGTTAAAAATCGTTATCATCTGTTTGATACAGTAGCAAAACGTTGTTCTATTTTCCCTCTTGCTATTCCGTCGATTCGAGACTAATTCTTTCATATTTATGGACATGTTTTGCTAGCTTTGAGCCACATTCGTCTATTCTCAAGGTCGATTAACCAATCTCTTCTGCATCGTTCCAATCAGAAGAGGCTATTGGACGTCTATAAGAACTGATATCGCATGGAGGTTCCTTAAACGATTTTCAACCACGAGTTGAAAATTTAAACTAATGTACATTCGATTAACCAAAAATCCGAAGATATTTCACTACGAAAGAACTTGAAGTACATTTCCCACACTTTCATTTCCCATTCATCAGCTATTTCCGAAGTTTCTTGTAGTTAATCAATATTTTTTCATGAATCCAAAAAATTTTCACAATAATCAGGAAAAAAAAACGCTCACTACCGTCGGCTATAAATCCTCGACACAATAATTTCCAAATAAAATTCATTGTTCGAAATATTTGATTTGCAACTTACCCCGTTCCGATCGAGCACGATCCTTGAGTTGTTTGACAATTCCATATTTAACGGTACCAAACTGTATCATTTTAGTGATAGTATCTGATGTATCTCTCAAATCACTTCGCATTTCACACAACAAAAAACACAAAAGATACGAAAATTGTTGAATATTTTCTTTCTCAACGTGGCTTTACTCTCGTTCAATAAGTTGCTGTAGAATGGTCAAAAAGCGTTTTGGATTTTCATTTAGGCAAAGATAAATAGAGAGAAAGAGAGAGAGAAAAAATAATCGTGCACTTTATCAAAGATACATTTAAACAATTATTTAATTTTAAACATTCGGAGTTTCACTTAGAATTCGTTAAAAATATTTTTCGAATATCGTCAGAAGATTTGTAACTGGTGCAGTAGAGAGTTTTCATTTTAGGCGTTTGAATAAAAAAAATATATTTATTAACTTGAGTACGGATGTTTGATTTAATTTTTTTTTTTTTTGGGCTCGAAAACAAGTAAATATTGCACAATTTTTATTTAATTATTTGTTTTCCGCTTTGCTGATGGGATTTATTTTAGATAGATCAACACTTAACATTTCAATTGTGGTCACTGAATACATGTCACAACTGCCTCCTTATTTCTTCGTTACAGAGTTTTGTCGGGCACAATTAAACAATGGAAAATCGGTAAAAGTGTCACAGCAGAGTACATTAAATTGCTATTAGCGTTGACGCGCAGTGCCCTTTGATTTTTCCTAATTGAAAAGTTTCTCGTATGTTAGATGTCATCGTTTTACCACTCTTTTCATAAATCTGATTGCGATTTGTTATTGATGGCAAACTCGACGTTTACTATGAAAACCGGCTCGGCAACATGTTTACGCTACACAATACTATCAACTACTGTCAACTAGAGTACCGAAACATGTTGTACAGGTGACCGCACCGAAAGAAGTCATATGAATTTCAGTATTATTTATTGTACATAATAACTATATACAGCGTGTCGATTCATATGTATATACACATAGATCAATGAATTGTTGGTTTGTATTTGTCAAGAGAGATGAGTTGTGTATGTTTGCCGCTGCTCCTGCCGTGCTTCTGTTACTGTTGCTCGACGTCTTCTTTATCATTTATTTATAATATTGAGAATATCGAACCAATCGAAATCATCAAACACAAATTGATTATTTTTTTCTTTTTCATATTATATACACGTTTCGTATATTATTTTTGACTATAATTTGTTCGAAATATGAGTGTGTGTGTACATGGCGCAATGTATGTAGTTAGCACTGATTTAAGAAGGGATGCAAGAAAATATTTATAGAATTTTATGCACGCACTTTAAATTATTTTAATGTTCACCCGCACCGCGCGCCAGTCATAACTTTATAGAAAAAAATTTTCAAACAGTTTTTCTTCCTTTCTGATTTTTGTTTTTTAATAATTTCCAACACGCGCGACTTATCCGTTTCAAGTAAATTTCAACGAGTTTTAAAATATTATCAAATTGTGCAGTTGACAATCACAACAAACTGTATCTAAACTGCTCTCTCTCGCCTAGATACGAACGTCGTCCGTCATCGTCGTACAGATATGTTCACAGCGCGCGTCAAAACACCACTGACACTATGAAAACCGAAAGCAAAGAATAGCAATCGCTCAACCTAAACTCCACCAACAATCCGAGCACCAGCTTGAGTCGGGTTGGCTTCCACCACCATTATTTCCCGTACACCTTCCTTCATATCAAAACGCACATCTGACATTCGAAATTCACTCTTAGCAGCGCTCTGCGAAAGAGAAGCAACGGCGCAAGATTTTAAAAATCCAACAAACATGTCCGAAAGCTGCCTACTCCTTTCTGAACAGCACGTCAAGCACCAAAACCAACACCACCAAACCCCTTTACCAATTCGACGGCTCGGAACAGCACGAGTCCGAGCTGCGTGGCCAGTGGGAAACCATCAATTTTCGAAGATATTCCCTCAAGCTCAGGTAGTCAAGTTCGAATTAGAAAAAAAAGACACCCAAGAAAAATAATGCAAGGCCAACAGCACGAGAATATCGCGCTCGACCCCTCCCACCGGAATCCGAGCCTTCTCATAATTCCGCTATCATCATATACATAATACACATGTCATAAGCCAGCAACCCCTCCATGGCAATTTGCTTATGGGCATGTCATAACTTTATCGTCCCTCTGGTGAATAAACAGGTTCCAATTTTGCCACTACCGCACACAGCCACGTTCCGTTGCATTCGAAGAGAGGCCAATCTGTACTTGCTTCCTTTCCATTCGCAGCTCAACCTTATTTACTCTCGTTCGTCGCGAACTGGTTCAGAGAAACCTGTTCGCACAACAATTTCCCCTCAACTTTGTTATTGCTTCCTCGCGAATCTTTCAATTATTCCATCCAGCGAGGAGATTCGAACTCGACTGCCGCGTATAAGACTTCTACGTGTCCGCTCTCCGCTGCGACAGCCACCTCGCTCTAGCACGCGACACCCAAGCGTTCGAAATGTTTTTCGCGCATGACTTCTCTCGCGCCGTCCCACTTGCACATCCACTTGCTCTTCAGCTTCGTGCCGAGTGTCTGTCTTTCAGTTTCCATACGTTTTGTGGAAATATTTTCGAATCTTGTTCGGCGAAGAATTTTTATGAGGTTATGACAAGGTTAGGCGGAGCGATATGATAATCGAATTTGAGTAATCCCCCCACTTTCTTGGCGTTATCACACTCTCCCGCGCCCACTTGCTTGTGAAAATTTCATCTTTTCCCAACTCCTCTATTTTTAGTATATTTCCTGTGTATGTTTTGCCAGTCGGTGGCAGATAGAGCATTATTATTATGCTTTTGCTTTTGGATTCTTCGCGTCGCTTCTCTTTCGCTCCAGCGGCGAGCGAGCCGCGCGTCTCGCTCGCGCCCACAACGCGCGGCTCCTAAGACAATTTCCTATGAGGGAGTGTAGCAGTCTGCCGTGCCTGAAGCTCGGCAGTCGAGTCCTAGGAGCTTGGTGGGTTTTATAGCTAGACTTTTCCTAGCGTCCGGGCGCATTTTATGAATATTGTATAAATGCGGTGGAAAATTCAGGATGAAAGGAGACGAACTGGTGCACCCAAGCCCAGCGCTAGCGTTACGCGCCTAGCATAGGGGTGAACGTGGTCTTGTGATATGACGATTGTGCTCGGCGAGCTCCTGCAAGTAGGTGTGTGGCGTGCGCGATAGAGTAGGGAATAGTCGCTGGTGGTGGGAGGGTGATGTAGGTCTTATAGCATTTCTTTTATGGCATAGCGAATATGAAATGTTGAAATGATATTGCAAAGCGAACGAGCTGGAAAAGCTCTTGTGCACGCCAGCGGGCGACCGAGGTGCACCGGGCGGACGGTGGAAGCAATGGGAAGTTATTAGAGATTTTTGGTTCGAGGAGGGCGGAGTCATAAATTTTTGCTCCTTATATAGCAGACAGGGATAGTCTGTTTGTGCAGTTGGTGTTGTTGTCGTTTTTGTTGTTTTATTTTCTGGCTTTCGTTCCCACCGTTGTGTTTTTCTTCTTCTTCATTTTTTACGTCCGAAGAAAAGGAGATTTCATTATTTTTGATATATGAAGGAAATATATAGGAATGAAAAACGAATTGAAGATGACAACTTGGTACGCGAGATGCCGAGTGTATTTCATTGGAACGGTTGTGCTGAGTGTGTGGTATATGACTGGTATGATATGATGGTGTAGGAGAATACAACAATAAAACTGGGTTGCGAATTGGGCGGCGATTGGTTTGATATGGCAAGAAACGAGAAGATGGTTAACAAGTTTTTAAAGCCGACTATGTAGCGAATCGATAATATTGAAATTTTTGCTGGCTGTGGCGATTAGATCGAGAATGTAGCGTATGGAATAGGTTGGTAGGTCCTTTCAATGCATTGATGGTTACTCAAATACATTTAACGCGATTGTCGATTGACTTTATCTCAGGCCCACGCACCCATCAACGGAATTTACTGAGCTGTACCCCGCACCTCTATAATTCGCCGGCAAAATGGCATTTTTATTATTGTTTCAATTGTTGCAAATGAATTTCATGCTGCTACCATGGGAAGATATTCTACAACGACTTCCTTTGTTGGCCTTAAAATACATTAAAACATACAAAATACTAAAATATTCCGATATTTTGGTTAGTTTTCGCAGGACTTACATCTTTTAAAACTGAAAGTATCATTGGGTAGACTTCGCTTTTCCACTTTGAACATTTTTTCGACTCAGTTTTGCATAATGGAGTGCTTAGCATGTATAGCAATGAACTCACATGCTTTCAGGAACTTTAATTTTTAGTGTTTGGTATGTAAGTGATAATTATCTGACTTTTGATGTACGATTTACCCTAGACAACATAAATCAGCGATAAACCCGTTGCTTAAAAAAACTTTATCTCAATTTTTAGCAATTGTTGCCTAGCTTAGAAAGCTAGTCCTATATGAAGTCCTTTCACCGTCTGATAAGTAGAAGTATTGTCGTGGAGTTGTGGCTTCATATTTTAAGGCCATTTCTGTGTCATTTAAGCTGACAAGCTTCCCAAGTCGCATTGAAACCAATGAACACGCAAAATGTTTTCGAATCCACAACAATTTATTGGACCGACGTTATAAGGTACGCGCGTTATCCTTGCAAAATCAATTTATTCAATATACTTTGTTCTCTATTTCGGTAAGATGGGGAAATCGCGGTTACTTAAGCAGTAACCTAACTAACGGTAAAAGTAACTTACTTGTTACATAGCTTATTTAGAGGACTTAAGATATCTATCTGTCAAACAGTTGCAGGCTAGGGTTCCAGGTTAACGAGAGGGGTGGGGGGGGGGTGTGTGTTTAGTGCGCATTCTGGTAGCATGCGCTACGCTACATGCGTAAATTACCTTATCCCCTAACCAAAAAAACCATGTCTATCATACACATTATTCATCTATTACGGGTTTGTTATTTTTAATAATTTCTTTCGCGGTCTACTATTACGGTTTTATCGCTAATCCAAAATGAACACAGCTTTCCTTCTTAAATGTACTTAAATAAACATTTTAGTTTTTTTTTTTGACCATACATGAAATTTTTTTTCACTTTAAAAAAGTGACTAGTTCAGTAAAACGCGTCGTGCAGTAAAAAAGATAAATATGTTGATCACATAATTGCAAAGTAGTTATTTTTTATCAAAAATTCTCGTCTAGGAATGGATCAAAAAGTGAATAAACGTTACATCGAACTCTTTTGAACCATACATATTCTTTATATTTTGTTAAAATGTCACGCCATGTATAAAAATAACTCCAATCTGTAGCAAAGCTTACTCTGACACTTTTTTATAATAATCCAAGCATGTTATTAATTATTTATTATTATATTTATTATTTTACCTATCAAAATTACAGATCAAGTCGCCTAAGAACTATTCATTTACTCTCAGAATAATCGGATAAATAGGTCTCAGGGGAATAAGCACCATGGATTCCACCAACAGGGTGGAATCATGAGTCCATCGGAAACAACTTCGAGTTATTTACCATACTTCGTTCATTCCCAACTCTTTAAAGACTAAACATGTTTCTTTGATTTTCGGAGAAACGTCATCTGTTTTACTTCATGAATGAGAACTTGGTTAGGGTTTTTTTTTTTGAAAGACAAAATTTCTTCATCCGAAGACGAAAAATCTTCACTGGACCTTTATTTCGTATTCTCGCGCTGTCATGTTTTGATGTTGATACCAATATTTTCTTTTGGGTTATCTTCTTATCCTGTTTGTTAGTTTTGCTATTAGCTGATATTTTCGTTTTTTGGTTAGTCATTTTATTCATATTTTTAGTAAGTTTTTGGTTTAACCCTTTCTCTTTTTAAGCTTGTTTTCTAGCATTTTTTTTCATAAGTGTTGCTGTGAAGATGACAGAATGCTGTTTGGTGTTTGCGCGTTTAGTGGTCGTTTTTGGAAGGTTTCAATGGAGATTATATAGTTTTACTTGAATATGATCCTCAGGTACAATTGCTGCTGGCTCTGTTTGATCCTGGTCCATTGTTTCGTTTCGTGCTAAGAGCTTAAGTGTGATGAGCGAATCCATCACAGTAACAGAGTCGTTTCCAGTACCCAATAAATAGCTAGAAACCAGGAAGTCTTTTTCTCCAAAAATGTTTGAATTAATGGGAAAATGTCAGATGCCTTTGAACCCAGACACCTCTTTTTGAACTTTAGCCGTGTCATAGTAAACTTTCTTGAGGATAGAAGTCATATCAAATGAAGTAGTTTTTCGCATGACGTGACATGTCATAAACACCTTACACTCCTTCCTGAAGGCGTTTTTAGCGGTCCATAAAATGTGACGTCTAGCGGCTGCAACCCGTGCAAGGTGTAGGGTGGAATTGACACTACAACGACATATATAATTGATTGTAGCTCTAAAATACGGACACATCGCCCGTCGCTCTAATTTATTTTCCACAAGGACATACATGCTGCATAAGATGCCTTGCTGTAAAGATTATCTAATATTAGCAGAACAGGTTCATCAGCAGAGGTTTTGAAAATTTCACAAAATGCTTGGGCCATACGAAAAACAATGTTTATTTGTCCAGCAATTTTTGGACCAGTGGTGAAAAGCCTCAGCTGGACAATCTTTGCACACGTGAGGTGACATTGTGTTTTCTGGGTAAATAAACATTGGAGGTATGTATGATGCTGAAGCTGACATTGCACAAATTACAGTTATGTGTTATCCTCTTTCATAGGTTGAACCTACTCTTTTCTGTCCATTTCGGCAATTATTGTGAATTTTTTATCCAGTAAACTGTTATTTCTCCGTAACATCCTACATATTTTAGAAGAACAAGTTAACCTTATCACTGTTAAATGCTGTAACATGATTATTACTGGTTGCCTTTGATTGGCGGATGGTTATTGAAGGATTTCTCTTTTAAAAAACTATACAGCCAATCCTTTCCTAAAAGCTTCCTCTCCCTGTTTAAGTTGTGCTTTATATTATGTTTCGCAGCATAAATGTCAGCTGCATTATGAACAGTGCAGTGGACTTCGACCGTAAAACTGTTTGACAAAAAGTTTTATATTCTCAGCCTTCTCTGCTTCTGGAGAAGAAGAAGAATGTCTTCATAGAAGAGGTCGCCTAATTGGATCATTCTTCTTGATCCGATCTTGTAACGTACTAAAGCGTATGCCCAACTACTTAGGAGTTCACGGCAGAGAATATCCAGCACTAAGGGCTTCAACAGCCTTTTCTAATTCTTCTTTTGTCCTGTTTCATTTTTCAGTTTCGTTGTAGTTTTTTCCTGTTGCGCGGCTGTAAGAACAAAAATAAGTGAATGAGATATTATTTTAACAAACAAAAGAGTAAATAATTGTCTTTAAATTTCATACGGATGACTGTCATGGCCTTAAAATAAGAAAATGTATTCTTTGGTTGATCATTAAAACCCCAAATTACTTGCATAAAATCCAACCGGCTCATGGAATTCACCAATGCTTGAGTAATTATAGACTTGTAGAAGAATGTTGATTGGTATAAAGCAATTTAAGCCGATCTGTTATCGGATTTTCATATTTTTACAAGAAAACACGTCCTAACCTTTACACAGCTGTCAAACTCACTGCACACGATACAAAATGGCGCAATGGCTTGGTATGTCAGTAGTGTTTGGTCGAGTAGTAGATGACATGGTCGTGTACTATTAGAAGATATCCTACAGCCGGAGCTGCAATCCCCTTTAGTCACCCAGATGACTACTGGCTGGTCTACACGGCAAAACAAAATTTCGCTCAACCTCTTCAGAGTTGCGCTCTTCTCAGAAGAAGATCTGCGAAAAATTATAAAAATAAAATTTATACTTAACTGTAAAGTGACATGGGAAAAGCCCACAAAGGGAGACCTCACTCAATGCTTTCATTGCCAGCGCTTAGGACATGTTGCTGCAAATTGTGGCTACTCCCAAAGGTGCGACGCTTGTGGAAAAGAGCACGGAGGTTAACAGTGCCCAAGAAAAAGTTTATATAATCCTCGAGAGGATGTCTCAACAGACCCAGCCATTTCCCCAGTTTTCTGTGTCCTTTGTTCGCACACGGGCCACCCGGCCAACTATTCTAACTGCCCCGAGCGTGTCAAGGTTAGGGCCAAACTAGCCGAGAAGCGGACACTGAGAAGCCAACCTCAGTTCAATTGGGACTTAAAAAGCTTCCAGCAGTTGAGCCCATCTGCAACTGGCGGATACTTCGATCATTCGACCAGACTCCCTCCGAGGCAGCAGTACTCCACAGTCTTAAAGAGAGCCGCAGCCCTATACTCTGAGCCAGTCCAACAAGAGCAACCCCAAAGCGAGAATGTCTTAAATCTGATTTCACAGGAAACTGCAAAGCATTTAGGGGTTTCCCTCGTCGTGTTTATCAGAAAAGCCCGTGAATTTTGGAAGACGTATAGGCAACTTCCAAATGAAGAGAAAACAGAAGCGTTGCTAAACTTTTATATAAATGTGGTCGGCGAGCAGTAGGCTCCGAATCATCGCAATCAATATAAACTCTCTTCAAAGGCATGAAAAGCGTATAGCACTAGAGCAGCTACAGAAATACAGGCCCGACCTAGTATTCCTGAACGAAACATGTCTTCGAGAAAAACACAAACTACATTTTCCTTACTGCAATATTTTTCTTAATGACGAGGGTAGAGGTACTGCCATTCTGGCACGCACCAACCAAATGATCTACCAAGTTGACTGTCATATCATGCCACTTTCTTGCACTTTAGCCACGCTTTACCTACGCGGCCAGCAGGGGCTCGTCCGCAAGGTCTTGCTCGGGTCACTCTACATTCCATGTGGCAGCGGATATGCCTTGACATCTAAGCTGGACCAAATAACTACCATTGGGCAGGGTTATGATGAAATCATTATTGGGGGTGACCTCAACGCCCGACACCCGTCGTGGGGTGACCATAAGACTAACAGCAACGGTTTAGCCATATTCAGCTGGTTATCGGATGGATATCAAACTTCTCTAAGAGTCATCAATGCAGGGGTGCCAACATTCCCACGAGGCAGTTCATTCCTCGATAACTTCATCCTATCCGCTTCATTAGTAGGATTTAATGGCTCAGCTATAGATTGCATTAGCATCCTGGCACCATCTGATCATCACGCATTACTCCTTGATGTCGCCCCTTCCGGAGTAAGAATATGACCACCACAAGAACTTACACGATCATACCTAGGCGTAGACTGGAAAATCTTTAATGAACAGCTTTCCAACCAGCTTGAAGGGAAATTCCCGGACCTTAGGATATACAGCAATCATGAAATAGATGATTCGATTCAAACCCTCTCAAACTGTATTCTAGACCTGATGAATACCCACGCAGCTGCTAAACTTCGCTCATTTATGGGATAATATGCTCCAAATATGGGAGCATATCCCCTCATACAGAACACTTAATTCGAACAAGGGCTAGATGGCAGCAACACCTTATAAGAACCTTCCATAGAAACTTAAATAGAATAAATTCGGAATACGTTGCACTAAAGTCTCAAATAAACTGCATGGAAACTCTGATAAGGCAAAATGTGCACGCCGAAATTAACAAAGCGTTCAAAGACAGGCTAACTGCTATGAAACCTTCCCCATTCGTATTCAAGGAGATCGATGCCCTTACAGGCCGTCACATGGCAAAGTTCTCAATAAATAGAGATCCCATTCAACTAAACGGACAAGTGTTCACTACGACGGAACAAAAACTATCTGCTTGCTCCCTACATTACGCCCACCTGTACAGGGAGAGATCGTCCTCAGACCAAGGCACTAACACCATCATGGAAAAAACGGTCACGGAATTCCTAAACGGAAACCAAGGTTCATATCTCACGATCTTTTCAAGAACCAGTAGAGCCTCTAGCCCGTCAAGCGAGCCGTTCAAATATTCCTTTGCAAGTCCTGATCAGGTACTATTCGCCCTCAGCTCAATCAATTCAAAAAAGTCCAGCGGCCCCGATGGTATCCCGAACTACTTACTTACGAAATGCTCCAACACCATTCACAGGCCTCTAATTATCATTATTAATCACTGCATTAATAATGGATACTTCCCCGTGCGTGGAAAACAGCCTTACTTCTCCCCACACCCAAAAAAGAAGCCAATGGCGATCTAAAAAAAGCTCAGAGCAATATCTTTGCTTTCAAACCTTGGAAAAATTTTAGAAAAGATCGTCCTACTCTCCTTTAAAACCTTTGCTAAACCCCTTGTACCTGCGCAACAGTTTGGGGTTAAAGAAAAGGTATCTACGGAACAAGCGGTCCTCCTCTTACATGACTACATCTCATCCGGCCTAAGGAAAAAAGAAGCAACCGTGGCCTGCTCAATTGACCTAGAAAAAGCGTTCGACTCTATGTGGGCCTAAGGGCTCATATACAAACTCCTAAAGGCTCACTGCCCGACCCCGCTGACGCGCATTATAGCCAACTATCTAGATCAAAGGACTCTTTTGGTGAAAATTGCCAATGTCTACTCCAACAACATCAATATTCGCTCTGGTGTTCCCAAGGATCAATACTCGGCCCTCATCTTTTCAACTTCTATCTCCACGACATCCCAACCGTAATGCAACCAACGAACGTTATTCAGCACACTGCACAAAACTATATCACCAACCCCTCTTTTCACACAATCTTATATGCAGACGACATATTGGTCCTCGCTACTCGCAAGTCCCCTCTCAAAGCCTTGCAAGACATCTCTCCACACCTAGAAGCCCTACAAAAATATCTCTCAAAATGGGCTCTCCCAATCAACTCAGGAAAATGCGAGCTTATATGCTTTAGAAACGCCTCGGGCAAAGGCCACCGAAACGCGCCAGCTGAAAGCAAGGAACTCTCAATATATATCGATAACGTTCGTGTGCCCCTAAGAAAATCCATAAAATACTTGGGTGTCCTGTTCCACCATCGTCTCAAATTTAATCCCCACGCCCGTAGAGCCATCGAAAAAGCCAGTTGGGCCACTACAGCCTTAGCCCCTTTACTCTCTAACAAATCAGTACAAGTAAGCACGAAGGTTCTTATGTACAAAACCCTTACCAGACCCATAATCTGCTACTGCTTCCCTATCTGGTTTACTATCTCCCCAACCGTAGCGGACGAATTGCAAATCTTCGAAAGGAAAATATTGAGGAAGTCTCTGTCCAAATTTAGGAGGCCAAATAAAAAGCACTACCGGAGTACCATCCTATATAGAGATGCAAAAATTAAGCCCATCTTAAAATATATGGTCGAGACTAGTTCGAAACGCCTAAAGAAATTTGCAAATCACCACGAATCTATAATAAGGGAACTGTTCTCTCGAAATATCGCTGATAATATCGTTTTTCCATACCTCTCGCCCATTAAACTGCTCACATCCAACTGTACTACCATAACGAACCCCACCACCTCACCGAATCACAAGCCACCGCTCTATATACAAACAGGGGAGGGTGACCGCGGCTAACAGAATTGCGCGAGCAACAGGCGAATTTTCACTTTTGATCACCAAGACGATGGGGCCACCTTGGTAAGCTCCAGAGACCCTCCACACTTCTCAACTCGTTTCTTCTGACAGGACTCCGACTCCCATTCTCCATCCGATCACCGCCTCCACATCAAGCACCTCTATAATTGTAAATAAAAATAAGTACGTAGAATTAAGTTAGGTTTAAGGTTTACCATGTTCAAAAAATAAAAAGCCTTATGAATTTATAATAAAAAAAAAACGAATTATGCATTAATTTTAAACTAACTATCGGTTGCGACCAGATCTATAAAAATAAGTTGTTTGACAAATTTTTCGCTGTCAAACATTACAGTATCGTAGTAGATAAGGACAACAAATATTATGTACGCTTAAAGTCTCAATAAATATATCCATCTATCTATCTATCTGGTCGTGTACTAGATGCCGGCACTAGTAGGGATAGTGCAATGACTATGGAAGTTTTAGATTTGAGCGTAACTGACATTGCCTGCTGACCGCCATTCTCCCATCGTACCCTAAATAGCTTTCACCATCGGACAACAAAATATTATTGTTATTATTTTATCAAAACAATCATTTAGACAAATTATTTTTCAACTACTGCTTCCACCAGCACGGTGGTGTAATTTGATTAAAACCAAATATCTTAAAATCAATACAATTATTAGTAATCATTAAAATATGGGAGGTAGATCGGCGAGTCCCTAATGAATGAGAAAGATGCGAAGAACACGGAGATACACAGGAAAGATACTGCATGAAAAGCAGAAATGTTAATGCAAAATCAAAAAAAATTGAATTCAAACTCAGAATAAATTGTAGAATTTTCTTTAGTTTTGACACAACGCAACAGTAAGATTGTAGCTTATTTTCAGATACCCATTCGGCAAGTCAATCTTTTCTCGTGCACACCGAAATTCTCATCTTGCATTGATCTCAAACCACACCACCAACTTTCCCGACATTCGAATCGAAAATGTTCTTTTAATTTCCACAAAAGATACATCATGAAAATTTACGACTAGGAAATACAAGACGTGTGCGCATGTGTCTTGTATATCATTAACATCCTCTGCACTATCTGTTGGATGCCGCAAAGCATTTCGTCAAAAATTATATTAAAACAAATTTTCTACCCTAATGCATCGCATACTCCGCGGCATTCAACAATCATCCGCAACATACGACGACGTGACGGGACGTAAGTTAACGAAA
The DNA here is from genome assembly GCA_954870665.1 of Stratiomys singularior. Taxonomy (NCBI): domain Eukaryota; kingdom Metazoa; phylum Arthropoda; class Insecta; order Diptera; family Stratiomyidae; genus Stratiomys; species Stratiomys singularior. The sequence goes on along the minus strand of OX940879.1, from coordinate 8,996,874 downwards.
AAGGAGTCGAAAAGATTTTATTAATGCACGAGATATAGCTCGCGGACCCACAAATATGATATCCTTCTAGCACTTGTGATCGGCAATTCTTTTTTGAAATTTTATTGAAAGTAATTTGATATTCCAGCCAAGGGTTGTTTTTAGCGTAGCAATTTACAAATGCTCAAAATATTTTTAATTCCTGGCGCGTTTTTTTTATATTCTTGAAATTTTATTAATTTTTACGATGCTATTATTCTCACCCTCATTAGAATTACCATTTCCTTATGGTTATGATTATCTGTTTTGTTTGTAGTCATCAAATTTAAGGTGGGATCATGCGGCATCAGTCGCTCAGTTTTTTCATGATTTGTCCTTTGCCGCGACTCGTACGTTGTTACTATTTTCATCTGTGGGAATGTGTTGTATAGTAAAAATAGAAAGTGTTCGAAACATTGCCTTGATGTGCATAGGAAGCAATAAAACATTCACTAAAAGGACTCTCCGATATTTAGAGCTTTCAACTAATTTAACACACACCCCCTTAGCATTCAGTTGAAAAAGTGTTTCCCGACATTTTAATACATATTTACTACACGTATCATTAGACACCGAAAGTCCTTGTTATCTGTGCCGATACTCGTTCAACTCGTTCAAACAACATCGTAACAGATCAAAAAATTATTCACATGCTGACAATGTGTGTTGTGTGTTGAAATTTTTAACTGGAAAACGGAACGCATTCATTCAAATTTCATAGCGGGCTATAAAAATATTTTATCCCTATCCTTAAATCCGAAGGTATTTTGACAAAAGTAAACAAAATTTGAGTTAAGCCGACCATTAAGTAATAAATCCTTTCTAACTTACCGTGTGCATGTTAAGTATGCATTCGTGCCAACCTAAAATCCATTGTACAGAATGCTTGAAATTACATTTGTGTAGGATGTAGAGTGGTTCGCTTCGGTCAAGAGCGACGACGGTCCTCGAAACAATGTATGTATTTTGGGTATTTAACTTTTGTATGCTACATTCAAAAGACTTTAATGCCTAGAAGATAATTTACTATGCCCAATTTAAGGATTTACTCATAAATCCGCCTTACGGTCAGCTACTGATACAAAGGGATAATTTTTGCGTGCCCAATTGAATTTATCAGGAAAATTGTGCTGGGATGCTGAAACAAGCAGGCAAATATTTTGCGAACTAATTAAACGGTGAATGGGATATTTCAGGTCAAGGAGTATTTTGTCCGACCTTTGGTTGAAACTATCAAACAAATGTAATTCCTAGAACATGTTCGCATTTGCAACGATGGTTGCCTAATTCACAAGTCACATATCAAAATAGTACAAATATGAAACAAACAATATCAGGACATGAAATTCACGTATAGGATGCGATGCATCAAATAAATTTAAATTGATGAAATATTTCTACGCGGAAAACCTCTTCCATCGGCAATAAAGAAACGTCCTTAATAATCACAAGTGAAAAAAAAACAACAAAACAATTGCGAGAGTACGTTCTAATTTTCGTCCTCATATCCACACCAATAGATACTATCGGAAAATTTCAACATTTACCAAATCCTATTCGCATAAATTAAACGATTTCCGACATGTTACCGATGACAGTGGCGCCTTCAAAAAGTTATTTCAGCATCCAGGAGTCATGTTTGCGTTCATAACTTATTACTGTGTGCAATCGACGACGTCTGAGATCCTGCAATGAATATCGGACAGGTATCAGTTGTGTGTTAATATGACGTAGGGATCAAATGAAAAGATAACCATCAAAACAGGAGAAAAAAAAATATTTATTACTATAAACCCATCTCAATAGGAGAATTCGTAAAAATATGTCGTGTAGATAATAATTGTTCAATGATCACTCATCCTGATTTTTCTAAACATGATTTTAAAAGGATTTGAAAATGAAAAGCAACAAAAAAAATTATACTGTGGTAACCTCCAACAAAGAGGTGTTTTGCATTTGATTATTTGTAAAGATTTTTTTATACTTCGATTGCATTTGTAATAAAATTCATTTATTTTCGATTATTATATTTAAATCAAAATGTTATTTGTGACTAGTCTCTTTGCTGCATTTTAACTGACATATTAAATTAAAAAGAAAGAACTATTGACACCAACAGGAAAGATATACATTCAATTTTTAAATGTGATTTATTTCTTAAAATATTTCTAGACATAATTTTGAATGTTTACTTACTGGTGTAAATATATATTTTTTTGGTACGAACTCCTATCATCGCTCCTGTCAACCAATGCTCCCGTCAACCAACCTGGGCTTCACAATAAACATCGCTCCTATCCACCGACGCAGCCATGGTATCCCCATGTGTTCTAAAGTAAGCTTAAATTCGACGTGTCTTCGTTTATTCGAAGCTATCTCTCGCAATTCTAGGACGTGATCTGTTGAAATCATAAAAACAGATCGTATATAGATGTAAGCGAATCCTCCGTAAACAAAAATCCTTTTCGTATGTAGAGAAATCTATCCCAAACTTTCATTTTCTCACGGCCATAAAACCAAGCCAAGACGCCTGGCAGTCCACGTGTGGAAAACATGCAATTCTCACTCGTGCAACTACTTCAACCCATCTGGACTATGTCCACCACCAAAAAAACCCTTCTCCCACAATTTTCCTCTTTGTTCTGTACTAAAACCCCTTCTCCTTAAGACTAAAACAGTCAGTCTTAGACAAGAGTCCAGCGGGAAACATATCTTCCTTCTGATCGTTCTTTTGCCAGTTTCTTGTGATTCACCTTCGTGCAGTGATTTTAGTGCCGCGGCTGTGAATACAGTGACTTCCTTTGTGTCTTTAATTCATAACAGTGTTTGGACAATCATTGCCAGCAATTAAATAAAGGACAACACCTCACAACTTTCTTGTTGTGGTAAGATAGTCACTACCTCCTACTCGTCTTTCTCTCCTTTTTTCAAACTCTGTAGATGAGCCTCCACGTAGGCTAAGAGTTCTCCACGTTTAAAAGTTTTCCACGCAGACCAGTCTATTTCTAGGTCTGTAGAGGAGTCTCCTCCGAGGCGAATCTCCTCTAAAGAGGTCAAACACAAGACCATTCTTTGCAAAGTTCTGTAGAAGAGTCTCCTCGCAGACTGGACACTTCTACAGAGATCCTCTTAGGATAATTCTATCAAGCAGTTTCTAACTCTGTCTACCCAGGAAGCGATGCTCAAACATCCTTCAGCAATTTTGGTCTGTCAACTCTACAATTGACAGAATTGCATTTCTTTCTATTTCAGCGCAAAAAACTTCCGTGTGGTGCACTCAACGCCGTTGATTGTATCCAATTGAACTATTCTTTCCAATCCAATCCAATTGTTATCCAAGTGAACTTACTTTCCTATTTATGCAGATTGTACACCTCACAACCCGATCATAGCGTTCATTGTTAAGCTTACAATCTGAACGCTACCCAGAAGGCTCATACTCTGAAGACACCTCCGATATAACGTTAATAGACCAAAATATGTGGATCTATCTTTGTATTGGTAACATTCTTCTCACGTTTTCCTAAAACAAGATCAGCCCTCTTAAATCTTTAGCGTATAATCGCAATACAAATGCAAACCTACAAGTGCTTTTTCTGTCTCTGTCTGAGAGACGTCGCGTGAAGGTGTTAGAGCTGTATGTTATTAGGCTATGATGATGCTATATGGGCTAGAGGGAGCTTGAATTTGACGTTTCTTCGTTCATCCCTTGAAGTAATCATCGATGTCTCGATAGCCCGAATTAGATCTTGGTATCTATTAGAAGTCATGTTTTGTTATTTAAATACAGGATTAAGGCCTGCAGATTACAGATTCAGGGCACTTCTAATACTTTCAAAAATCGCTTGGGTAACTTGCCATTCGGTCCAGGAAATCAGTGCATTGTAAGTAGGATAATTTTTTAACTTGTCACCACAAATCGACCATCATAAGAATCAGGAAAATTGTAATAGTCCCTACTTTGTTTCACACTTCAGTGGTTCAGGTTTGTAGGGTTCGCATTCTTCAGAAAATCGGAGTTTCTCCAAGCTGAAAACGAACACGCGGTAAAGTAAATTTATTTGATTACCTGTTAAATAGTGATCTTGGAACTTGACATTAAAGTCCAAAAAAGAATGCGCGTTGGGAATGATCTCTTGACCTTTCCCCAATAGATTTGATTTGAATTGACAATCAATAGATCACACTTAAATCTCAGAACAGTGCAGAAGTGTCCACAAAAGAAGAATGACGGTCAAAATAATACGTATGTCATTCTAAGGATCTACAGAAATAAGCTTACTTTCCACGGTATGGGTTCTGAAGAATCTAGACCTTGGAGTCCTCAGTATGCAAGATGCACAAGTGCAGAGTTTTAGAGAACTATTTAGCCAGTGACCATCAGTATATTCTGTTTAGGATCCGTGATAATCTCTGGCAACGTACATGCTTTCGACTTTTTGCAATAGGGTGGAACATTAGGAAGATGGACGCTGAGAGGTTTCTTGAGGCGCTCACAGAAGGCCCTCTGCTGCTGGAGGATTCGCAGAAGATCGGAGGAATCGAAGAGCTAACAGCTCGAGCTGTGGTGAACCAAACTATGAGCAATGTCGTCAAAAACCCCACCACGGGAAGCTCCAGTATACTGGTGGTAGACCGAAATCACTGAAGAGCGCAGGGTGTGTCATAAACTTCGGCGTGAAGCTCAACGGGAATGGAACCGTCACGATGCATGCAACCGAGTAAAAGTATAAAAGTTGGCCAGGAAATGCCTCTTGAAACTGATCAACAACTGCAAGGCTATACAAGTATGCAGACAAGATCTAGTGGGCAGTAAGAAAAAGGACTCGTGCGGCCTCCATTGAAAGCTGATCACACGGAAGCTTAGTGCCCTACGGACGCCTTGCATGCATAAAGGAAAAATGTGGACGAGATAGTGCAGGCTCCCTTCCCTACATCCTCGCTCATCTTGGCGCACACTTCATGCAGTGGGAATCGGAAAAGGCAGTTCATTTATTAAAAACAAGGAAGGGCACAGGCCCAGATGGTATTTCAGCTGACGTACTGCAGCTCGTCTTTCACCATTGTCTTCACTTGCTACTCAGAACATTGAACGCCTGCCTGCGGGAAGACGTTTTCCCCGAACAATTTAAAATGACATGGCGTGTGCTGATTACCTAGAGGAAAGCCGAACCCGAAACGGCTTCGGCGCATCTTTTGTTATACATGCTAGAATTGAGGGTAGGACGATAAGACTGTTTTCGTTTCCACTGTTTAGGTTAATATTGTGGATACGTTGAAAACTTCTGTTCATGTTCGGGAATATCTTATTCGACTTCTGAGGGACTACGTCAATGGCCGAAGCCTCCTTTATGACACTTCAAAGGGCCATGAAAGTATGTACGTTACTCCGGTTATTGCCCAGTTATGTATCCTTGGTCTAGACCTGTGGAACTTGTGTTTTGACGGAATACTGTCATGCATATGCCAGATGAGTCGGTCTTGATCGGCTACGTGGATGATGTTGCGGCTATAGTCGCTGGACGCATCGTCTGACATGCGTAACTTATACTGGGTATGCTAAGCGTGCAGTAAGGTACAGGCTGAATACTCGCGGATTTAGTTTACAGCTGAAGAAAACGCAAGTGGTCAAGTGGCTTAGATGAGAATCTCTAGTATCACTAGAATCGAAAACTGTGGTTAACTACTTCGGGCGACTGACCGGCCCCAAGATGAGTTTGGAAATAAGAAAGAGTTTGAAAAAATGAGAAATCAGGGCAAAGCCTGACAAGGTTGCTTCAGGCTTTGATTCAGCAGCGAGAGTCAATGCAGGTGTGATGCATTGCAATTTCCTTGCTAGGGAGCGCGACATCATTTTGTCATTGAATTCTCCACACGAGGATTCAATGGAGACAATTACCCGCGAAGAAAGACAGCGTTCACGCAAAGAATCAATTGCTCGAAGTGAACGTGGGCTGCACGGTTTAGCACGTATCTGAAACAATGACTAAAGCGAGGGCAGGGTTAGGCTGACTTCTACCTGGCCCAGGTTCTTAGTGGGCATGGAAATTTTCAGTCTTGTCTCCACAATATTCCCAAGTCAAAAACTTCCGAATACAGATTATGCTCAGGAGAACAAGACGACGGCTGCCATACATTTTTCACGTGGAAAAGATTGAACAGGCTGCAACAAGACAGCTGTAAGGAAACCAAAGAGGTCACCCCGGAAAGTCCAATCGTGGAGGGGCTTGGATCGGTTGACACATGGAACCACGTGGCACATTTTGTGAGGACAGTACTGAAAGACAAAATCGACTCAGAACAGTCAAAGACGTGCGAGTTGGGGAATCACTTATCTAGCAGTCCCATTTCGTCGCTTCCCTCCCGCTAGGGGAGAATCCATTCCAATTGCTTCAGCTCTTGTGAAGTGTCTATTTGATTATTTTGTCAAGTTATTTAGCCATACGTCGGCTGAAGCATGAATAATGGAATAAAAATTATAAGGCATATTTCTTCATAAAGTCTCACTATATCATTTCTCATTATATCCCACATAGTCTCATCTTTCTGAATTTGATTCTTCGCGCATCGTAAACCGTAGAAGCAAGGACCTATAAATCAGGCGTGCAGACCTGTCAGCTTGTTCAGTTATTTTAGTTTTTTTCTCATTTGTGTTGGTAATGTGCCGACATATCATAGGTCCACACATAAGAGGGAGAGCCAAGTGTCAGGGTCTGCTTTTGGTGAATACAGGTCAATGATTGAACACATTTTTGAAAAATTGTACTTAATATGAAAGCAAATGGCATTGATAAACCTCCATTGCTTATGACATTGAATCTATTTATTCTTGTAAAATTACTTTTGATTATTTCTTATCAAATCATGAAAAACTGAGACGAAATATTCAGAAATTTTATTGACAATTTTTGTTATTAGAAACTTTTGGTCATGCTATTTGGGTTTATTAACATTCCTTCGATTTTTCATTTGCATTATACACTTCAAATAATTGTCCCGCTCGAGTCTACAAGCTACATATTGAATTTCTTGCATGAAACAAACCACATAAACTCCTATTCTAAGATTGATTTCATCACAGCTCTATAATATCTGCTCATTTCATTGTAATATAATACTATAAATATATAGTGTCAAATGAAAAGCATCTTCTAAGCCAATGTCTTTCATTCTCATATTCAACAAAAAGGCAAAGATGTACAACACACCACGACTACGCCCTGTGTATCTTTTCAAAGGTTGGCCAACGAAAATTGCTCCGCAACATCTTAACATTGAGATTTTGGATATTCGCAAACCGTATTCGTACTACGATGCCGGGAGTCGAATACTGAAATTCGATGGTACCATTGTCATCATCATTATCATCATCACCATCGTAGCCATCGTCATCTTATATTTTGTGATGTTTTAGTTTTTAAGAGATCTTTTAAGCTGTTTTGTATGCTCTTGGAAGATCAGCTTTCAAGACATTCGATGTATACCAACTATGGTGGAGTGGTGTGGCAAATGATGAGTTTGTTAGAGGGTTGTCGGACTCATCACTTAGATATGTTGGTTGAGGATATATTTTATGTGTGAACACGGATGAACGCTGCTTGAGCATTTATCTAATTTGAGCTATAGTCGCATAATTATTGCAGGCACAAAACTTAATTCTCGCAATCTTTCTGTTTTCTCTTAAAATAATGTCTTACAGATGTTTAAGCATTTCTAATGCATATTTGATCGCCAGTTCTTTGTCAAGGCTAGTCCAACTCACAGCTTCAGCACATTTTTTCGGCGTCCAACACTCCTCAAGTATAATCCTTAAGGAAACGGGAACACTTCAACATCAAACATTTGAAAGATACAACTTCCACGCCCCAACTTTTCCCATACCTTACCGCGATGGTTTCATTATTGTTGCTGTTATTGTGATTGCCACTGATGTTGTTGATGCTTTTCTTGGTGTTGCCCACGTTGCTGTTGTTCTTCTTGTTGTTTAAACGCGTCTAGTGTTGTTACTCTTCCTAGAGGTACAACAAGCTATAGCCAACACTGTTTCCAACCCTCTTCGCCTTCTGCTTGCAAACTCCATCGGGAGTTAGAATTGAGGATTAACAATGGTAATTGTGATGTTCTCCATTCAAATGATGGCATTATTATATGGGAGATATGTTTGTTATCTTATATCCATCCAGTCGGGCTTTAGCGTTAGAGCTTGCATCGCAAGTAGTCAAACTAGAATTGGTAGCAAAGTAACATCGATATCCATGCGAGAGACACTCTCACATAGATACTATACATTGCCGGCACCTTAGTCCTTAGCCGGATCCATCGAATGAGTTTCCACTGGGCAGGGTGTTTAGCGTATAGTATGCAATGAAGAGAATGTGCTCATATCTATTAAATTCCACACAAGATTCGTACTGTTACTACATACAATCTTCACATGCTTGATGATAGTACTCAAAATATACTACGTTTCATCCACTTTAGATATAAGATATGTTATTCCAGATTGGATTGTACACTCGGTTGTATTGTCTAGTGTCGCTGAATTTCTTTGTGCCACAGAGGCGAGCAAAAAAAGAAGAGATATCCACACAATGTATGGCATTTGAGGATAAAATAAATGCAATTAAAATGATTAATATTGTTCAGGGAGAAAAGGTTTGTGTTCTTCTGTGCAACTCCTTGAACTATTTTGATCATTTAATGCGTCATGATAATGCATAAATGCATTCATAAGTCAGGAATTTGTTTTAGAAAATGCAACAATATTAATATGCTGCAATTTGTTTTATTTTACAACAATAATTTTCATACGAGAGGCGGCTGGAAAGTTCGCGGCCTAGGTTACTCAACGAAGAGTAATTAGCTTGTTACTCATGTCACTAGTTGCGTCATTCAGTAGTATTATGAAAGCAATCACTAATAAAGTTTGCACTAATAGTTCAACTATTTATCGAACAACCAACATCACCACGTCAGCCAAATCTGGAAATTCACGGCATTTTGAACACCGCGCCATGATAAAATTCTTCGTAAAGAAGGAAAATACACCGAAAGACGTTTTTAAAGAGATGTCATCGGTTCTTCAGGATTCTGCGCCTTAATATACGATGGTGAAGAAATGGGCCCGACTTTTTCAACAAGGACGAGAGAGCTGTGAAGACGACGGTCGCCCGGGTCGCTGTGTCACGGTACTGACCGAAGAAAACGTCCGAAAAGTCGGAAAAATCATTCTGACCGACCAAAGAATTAAATTGTGGCAGATTGCTGAAGAACTGTAGACACGCAAAAAATGAATTGAAGAAATTTTACGTGAACATTTGATAATGAGAATAATTAGCGCGCGCTGGGTACCGAAAATACTCACACCGCTCCACAAGCAACACCGACTCGAAAGTTGCAAAGATTTTCGGAGCTAGTCGGTGATAACAAGGAAGACATTTGGCAGCGGATAGTCACTGTAGATAAAACATGGATTCGCCAATATGATGCGGAGTCCACACAAGAGTCCGTGCAATGGATATAAAAGGAGAAAGGCCGCCGAAGCAATTCAAGGTGGAAAAGTCTACGTCGAGGCTAATGGGGACTGTTTTCTGGGATAGCGAGGGAATTTTTCCTACCCAGGGGAACTACGATGATTAACCAATCTCACACCAATTTATTGACTCAGGTTCCCGAGGCTTTTGTACAGAAACAACGTGGGAAACTGACGCGCGGAGTGCTCCTTCTGCAAAACAACGCGCACGTTCACACCGCATATGTTGCGAGGCAAGCCCTAAAAGACACGAGGTTCTCAAAGATTGACCACTCTCCATATAGCCCAGCCTTAGCAACTAATACTATTTTTCAATTAGAAAAAGGACGTACGGGTCTGGAGATTTGCAGATGACAACGAAATAAAGCGCTTGATCGTCATTTTGAAGAGAAAGATACAGAATATTTTTTAGTTAAAGGGTTAAAGGCATTGTATGCGAGATGTGAGAAATGTATTTCACTTGAGGGAGATTATATTGAAAAATAAAAAAAGGAACCATAAATTTTCTTCCGTTAAGTAAATTAAGCCGCGGACTTCTCAGCCGTCCACCGTACATCAATATTAAATGAACTAATTATTAAAATTTAAGAATTTGGGAAATTTCAAACTCTTCACGCCTTTGGCCATTTATGGGGACATTGAGTTAGTAATTATTGTAGTTGCATCAAAATAACCAAAATTTTATAACAAATTATTCACTACAGAGTCCTTCAATCATAGAAATAAGAAAAATATGGATTTGGCCGTCCTGGTAATAGTTATTTACCAAATTACCAAACCTACAAATTTCTATACAATTATCGTTTGGCTCTATGGTTATAGTTAAGTTAAAATTTTAAGCGTTAAAACACAGTCTGAGAAAATGTTTCATTATATTAGCCCGAAAAAAACGAAGACGTCTTTTAGGAAGCGAAGATGAAGGCCCAGTTCATCCGAAGCAACATCAACGATCTGCAGTTTCATACGGTAAAGAAATTAATTTATTTGCCGAAAGCGTACCAACTTTTGGACACTCCCGTGAAATAAAAAGACCAGTGGTACACCATAAAAATATTTCATCCAACTATTCGCTATAATGGCATATATTAAATACCATCCTTACATATTATTTTCGTCTTTCGAAGCTTCACAATACTATCATTGCTGAAAAAATGTATCTTAATCACTTTGAAGAACTAAATATTAACCTCCATTATGAAAACAATATTACGTGAACCTTTGCAAATGCCTCGACACCGGCAGAGTTTCTGTTAATTTATAACATAATTAAACCTTATTTTGTGCTATAGCTGCTTTATCCCAAATTTTATTCAATAGGGCCCGAATTGCGAATCGGTGGCTTGAGTAATGACTTCTACATTGATTGATTGATTTATTTATTGTCGAGGATAGTGCACGCCAACTTTTACAGCTTTATTGTCCCCCCGCTTCCAGTGCTCCTAGAGCGCCTCAAGCAGATCGATCTTTCTGAGAAAGTCAATGATCTGCTTCGGCCTTAGGCGTCCCAATTCCTCCTCGACAAGGAAGCAGCTTCCTAAGTTGTCTCTTCTCCTGCGGGACAGTGCGTCACACTGTGCAAGCAAATGCACTGGTGTCTCTTCCGCAAGATTGCAAAATCTGCACTCATCATTCGCTGTCAAGCCGATCCTTTTGCGATGCCCTCCGAGTGGGCAGTGCCCCATGAAGATCCCAGTCAGGACCCTTAGCTTTCTTTTATTCATTTCGATGCACGCTCGAAACTTCTTCTCGTCATAAACGTTGAGGTACCGCTTCGAAATTCGAAGCCCTGGAAGTCCATTCCAGAGCCTATTGCATTCTCTATCCTCAGTTTCCTTTCGGGCCCTGTGAATGAAATTCATTTCAGTTGCGCTAAAGGGTTCAGGACCGATGAATGCTGTCGATGTTCCTTACCTCGCCAGTTGGTCCACCTGCTCATTACCCCCGGTACCCAGTATAGGGTAACTCTATTGTCCGCACTCAATTTGTTGAGTGTAGTGCAACAATCTAGAACCATTCTTGATGTCATCACCGGAGATTCCAGTGATTTTAAGGCTGCTTGGCTATCGGATTTCCTATCCTCAGCCTATGCTGAGTTATGCGCTTACAGCGATGGCATCGACCTTAGCCAGAAAGATACTTGGCATACTTTCCATCGGTTGGTAGTATTTGGTGCCAGGCACAAATACTCCAATTCCTGTTCCATCAGATGTCTTGGAACCATCCGTATACCACCCGATTGCATGCCATCTTATGAGGTGCATATTGGAATCATTCTCTGTTGTCACTCAGAACTACACTAAAATTGTTGTGAAAGCTCAATGCTGATGCCATGCGATCCGACGGTGCATATATGAATGGGGACACATTCACTAGTTTAGCCTGGTCCTTGGTCCTGGTCCTTGTCTATGGAAGATTCTTGTCATTGTAGATGTCGCTACTGTTTCTATCACCAAATGAAGTGGCGATCGGTTTAAAATTTTCTGGAAAGCGGTCGTGGGACACGACTTTATGGCTCCGGTGATACAGACACATGCCAAATGCTGAGCTCGGTCGAGTGCAAGCCTTGTCTTGTGTTCTTTTATTTTGTCTGCCCAGTCCACCACTCCATAGGTGATGATTGGTCTCACCACCATGGTGTACATCCACCGCAGAAGTCCGGGTTACCCTAGGACTCTCATGACATGTTCCTGCACACCATCAGAGCTCTGACAGCCTTTCCAGAAACTGCCTTAATGTTTCCGTTCCACCTAAGCCTGCAATCTATCAGCAATCCGAGATACTTGATTTCATTCTTATACCCGATCTCCGTCCCATTTAGATATGAGGTGCGGAGTTGGTTCATATTTCTTTTGCTTGTAAGCGGCACTAGTATGGTTTTATCGGGGCTATGCCTTAAACCTATCTCCTGGCACTAGCTGTTCACAATACGATGTGCCCCTACATTATATCACACAGTGTCCCTTCGTATTTTTCTGTGGTTAGTATAGTGGTATCATCCACATATTCGTGACATATTACCCCAGCTTCTGACAGTCTGCCTAAAACTTCATCTGTCACAAGAGTCCATAGTAGTGGTGATAGAACACATCCCTCTGGGTATCCACGGTCCGTACGTACGTTGATGGTGCTTGATCCCACTTTACATACGACAGTTCACGCCGCCAGTGACCGAGACAGTCAACGAATAAGGGTAGGATTAACCTCCCTTTTCTTCAGCGCCCTCTTTACCGCATTGTGGCTGGTATTGTCAAAGGCCCCTTCGATATCAAGAAATGCACCTTGTGCTGCCTCTTTATATTCTAAGGATTCTTTAATTCTGCGAGTCAACTCGGACAGTGCGATGTCTGTTGATTTTCCCGTCCTGTATGCGTGTTGATTTGAATGTAGTGGATATTTTGCTAGATGAGTTGTCCTTATATAATTATCTACCACATTCTCCATAGTTTTGAAAATAAACGACGTTAAGCTAATCGGTCGGTACGCCTTTAGATTAGTTTTATAATTTCTTCCAACTTTGGGTATAAAGACTGCTTTCGCCTGCCTCCATGGCTTTGGTATGCATCCCAATGCCAGGCTACTTCTAAAGAGGCGTGTCAGATGTGATATAAGCAGATTCTGTCCCTTCTGAAAAAGGGCTGGATACACCCTATCAACCATCCGGTGACTCTTCTACATGGTCAAAATTGTTCAGAAAAATTAGGTTTAAAAGATTCAAAAACGAGCCTATCAACAAGATGTGTGCGTTGGGAAAGAAATCATACTCAAGCATAAGTACAGATTTTATCGGCATCGCTGTTGTGAAATTTCTTTCTCTTCAACATCTATACAACAAAATTTCATATCAAAGTCTACTCAAATACTAGTATCCTGCAATACGCAAATGATTTTCTCATACCGGAAGAAGGCACCAATCAGAAGGAAACTATAAACATGCTACAATAAAAAGTGGAGTCATTTGCTCAAGTTTTAAATGTGCGAAGCTACCAACCATAGAATACCTCCAGAGAACAACTATTTTTATTAACCCTATTAACTGGAGTAATAATAACAAATGCGCTTGCAAGGCTAATAAAGCTTGTTCCTTCAAAAAACTTGGAGCCTAAAACAAATCCTTCGTAGAGTGCGACAATATTATCGAAATTCCAAGTAGACAGACTACTCTGTTTAAGTCTACACAGAAACATAACTTATCATGCCGTAGCTAAAGCCACATTACGACTTTTGCTCCAGGAGATTGTTTTTCAAAACACAGTCAAGATTAAAGGTAGCACACTGCAATACTGTCTAGAGCTACCGTGGAGGGCACCGAATCTTGACGCTTTTGAAATTTATGCTACTGAGCCTACAATCAAGTTAAGAGCACAATTCCTGATTGCGAAGGAGGTGGAATTATCCTTCAACCGACTAATGAAGATTGGAAGAGTAATCTCAATACAGGCTATAGAGACATATTTTTTGAAATCCAAGAGCCACGTAAAGCAACAATGAATCATAAAACTTTCAAGCCGCCTTTTCCTCCTGCATTGCCTTTGCTCATGCCAGACCAGAGAAAACTGAAGCAAAACTTAATACAACTTAACTTAACTTAACTGAACTTAATACAACAGAGGATGGCAGTGCTTGTACTCGATGTTGAAGAAAATCTGTTCGATACTGACATTGGTCATTAGTCTTTTCCTTTAGACTTCGTAGTATAGTCACTACGCTAGATCACTCTATACTATATGGTAGAATACACTCTATACTTGCCCTAGAATAGAATCCCCTGTAACCGTAACCAAGTAATGATCTTTACTGAGACTAGTATGGTCCTTAAGAACTTCCACTAAAATATAGACATGAGGTGGGTTACACACGCCAAATGGAAATTCATGCGGGATGATCCTGAAAAAAACCTACACCATCCTGTGGATGCTTTGGCACATTGGCTCTCAAGCATTTCATACGGTCGACAGTGCGATAATGGGAAACTAAGTAAGAAACGCATTTGAAACTGAATTAAATTCTTTCCCTGCTATATGATGAACGCATGGTAAACTGGCAGGCGATAGACCCTGAGGGTACTAAATACTGTATTTGCACATGTATTGCAAGGTATTTGCAAGTATGACCATGTATTTGCAAGGAAGAATGTCAACAAATCACAACAATCAAAACAAAACTTAATTTCATGGCTTACTTCATGACTTATTTTCAATGTCCACGTAAATGTATTAAGGTCCTTGACAGGTTACTTACTAGTAATAGAATAGGGAGGAAGACTACTCTAGACTAGAAAGGCTACCTCCGACAAATCCAAGCTCTGCGACACTACAGTCACTGTGGATCACCAAATATTTCAACGTTCCAAATACAACAAGGGATAACTACGTTATTTCCATTAAGTATCTTAAGATATTTACTTCTAAAAAACAGCAGAAAAATGTTGAAAGATGTTATTTGTCAATTTTTTTCAGGGATAATACACAAATTCTCGACATTTTTAATTATTGTCGTTATAAATACGATCATAAGTATGAAACGTCATGAAAAACATATTTGTTGTATAACTTTCAACAGAAATGAATGAAAACCCATTGTATAAAAGAAAGCCTTTATACCTATGACTCCTGTCCTCAATCAATATAAATTCTCAATGTAGTGCTCTAAATTACATAATAATAGTGCTTGAAAATAGGAAGAACTGTTGGCATATAGTGCTGTCACTGCTTCATTTTACTTCCAATTTATTTGAAAAAGTGAGAATTGACAATTTATTTTAAAGATACATCAAAAAATCAACTTTCTTTAATATCTCCAAATACTCTAGAAATAAATATTTGTACACATCAATTAGTATTGAATATTAATGTCTGACAAGTCGAAGACATTAAACTATAAATGCTTGGGTATCACGTTCTAATCCTCTTCATTTCTATTTCCGTCTTTCCAAAAACGAAAACATTTAATTTCGGATAGTGCACCACAACTCAATATCATTTCGCCTTAATAACAAATACAATACGAAATTCTTTCATTTTTCCCTAATACAGCGTACGATGAAAACGCAGAACCCTAGACCCTAGTTTTTAAATTGTTAGGACCAATTGCCTCCTCAGAGGGAGAGAGAGATAGAGAAAAGGAGACTGAAATCTCTCAAATTGACGACAAACACAAATGACAAATTGAGCACGCAACGGCTAACCACCACCTTTCTTCGTTTTTGTATGATCCGCATAATGATACAAACGCAGAGCATGACTGAATGTTATCGTGGATGAGTGAATAGATAACTTATGAAAAGAACATTTTTTTTGTCTAATTTTATCCTGCCACATCGTTTACAAAATCTATCCAGAAGAGAAGAAAAAATTATCTGTGAAGGAATTTTGAAAGCATAAGTTAATATTTGTCATTTAAGGGAGTGTTGAATTGGACATTTTCGATACGCTAGCTGAATTATCCCTGAATATACATATATACATAAATAATTATAGCAATTATATTATACCCTGAATTATAATATGAAACACAAAATAAACAGTAAAAAATAAAAAAAAAACATGAAAATCATCAAGTTTATCAAAAATTTTGGGATTGATTTGAGCATGATGCGAGCTGTCAGTGAACTGGTCAAAAATAATATTAATCATGACAACGAAATAAATGAAAAAAATTCATTTTTTAAAGGTTCAGAGTTTAGTGTAATTTGCGAGTCGAATATTGGACTCCTGATCCCACACAGCAACTGGAGTTCCAGCAAAACACCTCCTATGTAACACTGAAAACGTAACCTGTAACTTGTCACATTAATTCGGACGAGGCTTCTCAAGTCCCGCCTAGCGACTTCTTTAGGTAATGAAAATCTCTCTTTCAGCAGAGATAGACGCAAAAGGGATTTTAAGAAAGATGCTCGCTCCCTTTTATCTTCACCAACAAGGGATTGATGATACCCTTAAGATAATAGGATTCGTTCAAGCGTAGGTCGCCAGACAGTAGCAGAAACTGCCTTGTTTCTACCAAGTTTTCTTTCGCTATACTCCTTGATTTGTCCGTCAGGAAAAGTTTTTTGGAAGTTCTCCGAATTTAATTCTGTCATCTTTTCTCTATTTTCTTGGAACGGTCACATATGCGTTTCGGTGGAGAGCTATTTTCGTAGGAACCCACAGAGTGAATGACGGAATCGATCAAAGAACATACAAACAGCTCGCCCTTTTTCTCTGCAGGATCTGAATAATGTTTCGACCAGATTTTGTATGTGTACAAAGTGTTGGAATCATAATGTGTGATCCCCGGATGAACCCGGCAGTCAGAAGACTGTGACTTTCCCATTTTGTGCATATAAGACTGAAAATACCACTACCAATTAGAAGCTTAGTTAGTAACAAGCCTTCAATTCTTTCGGTTGATTCATGGTTCCAGGTCACTGATGAAGCCCGCAACCTACCCCTCTCGTGTTTCATTCGTGATAACTTCTTCTCACAGAAAGAGAGCTCTTCCTCCACTCCGTCATGGAGTGGCCTTTTTTCTTTCCTCTTTTGCAGGATAATTCAGCTACGTTTTTCAACGATGAACTCAATTTTTTTCCTCTTGTGCAGGATAACCCACCAACGTCTTTCAACAATCGGCTCAATGGGCAACGCACCCGTAATAAACAGCACAGTTGGCTTAGAAACAATGCAATTCACGGATGAAACCTGCAGAGACCTTGCCTTTGCACTGGCATCAATAAGTTCCGGTAAGGGGGTTAGAAGATAAGAAGAGTACCGACTCTACAAAGCTCATCAGCACGCGTTTCTCACTTGAAATGGGTCTCCCATGCACGGGTGTTAATACACTGATTACAGCGTGTAACTTCCAGGATTTGCTTTTTGACGCCTTCAGTTTATTCAAGCGCTAAGCTGAAACCAAGATCAGTCTCGGTAGTTTCGTTGCTAAAAACGAGATGAATGAAACCGCGTCTTAATTCAAGAACCAAGGACACTCGGTGGATAGAGGAAAAAAAATTGACATCGGTTTGCAGTAAACTATCAACGAGCGCCAAAGACTTAAGAAACTTCAAGATTGGCTTCAAGATTGAGTAGCTTCTGATCAACAATTTAAAGTGTAATCAGTATAAATTTAACATCAAAGTTCCCAAATTTGTCCATCGTTCTGTATAACATCCATTTCCCATATCCCTCATCCATATAACGGTATTGGTCGAAACCATTGACATCGTATTTTGCCTACTTTCGTAGTCCTTTGAAATTAGCCTCACAAGTAAGAATTAATTTGAGTAACAATCAGTTCACTAAAACCTTTGAATCAATGATCAGACTTGCGCAGGATGATGGGTTGATGCCCGTTGAATCAGATAATAGGTAGAAAGACAAAATAGGGACGATTGCGAAAATGGGCAAATTACTCGACATTAGAGTCCATGCGCATAGAATAGATTTCTCATATTGGCTCTTTATACCCAGAAAAAAATCAGGGTCTACCAATCAACACTGAATACGTACGTAAGTCTGCAAAACAAAAAATCAAAACGATGGTAATGTGGATATAAACAAGGAGAATATACCCGTTATAAAGAAGACTAATTTATTTACTCCGGCGCAAAGCTGTTGAAGGACAATGAAGCTTGGAAAAGCAAATGAGAATCCAGTTTTTGAGTTTTACATAGTTGTGGCAATTTTAAGGGCCAGTTTTTTACAAATAAAACCAAAGTTTTAAGTATAAAGTCTACAAGGACACTTGTGTCAAGCTGGTTTGGGATGGATGACATGTAGTCAATTAAATCATACTCACACGTAACTGATCCTTATTCAAATCGTAGATGCAAAGTGCGAAGGCAATCAACGGTGAATAAGATGCTTTCACGCTTGAAGTGTTGAAGTGGACTTGTGAAATCTAATCAAAACACATTGAATATGGATCAGAATAATATTTTTTCCCACAATAAAGGGACGTAACCCTATTAAAACCTCTGTACAACCTTCCTGACGGCCAAAACTGCGCAAATAAAATATAGAAGCTGAATAGATTTGCTGAATAGGCTCAAAATCAATGGAAGCAAATCAGAAAAATTTGAGGGAAGAAAATCTCTTAAAAAATTCGGAAAATTTTGGTCCAAATCTGTTGACGAATATAGTCCTTGAGGACTTCAATTTAAACACTGAAAGACGCAGTCGATTGGTAAAGTAAATGTGATGCAAAAATTTCAGAAAAAGCTTGAAATAGGCTTAAGTCGCCTTAAATCACCCTGAAATCGTGATGGAAAGAATTTCAGTTGAATTTCAACAAGGATAATAAAGAAAATGCACCAAAAGGTTGTCGTTCGCAGTAAATGGATCATATCAGAAATAGAAGTGCAGGATTTTATTACAACCATTAAATCGGTACCTCGACCAAGTTCTTATAAATGCCATCATATTGCAGATCATAGCGTAACCACTAAAAGCACTAACAGTTCAAAGGAGCACCAAATACAGAGAGAGATACGAATACCCCAAACCCCAAGATTCGAGATTAAACAGTGTAAGAAAAAGGAGAGTTCGCGATAGCTAGTTCCTCGGACCTGAATGCATGGGAGAACATTTTTTTCGGTCTTGTAGTATTTTATGTGAGTATGTATACAAAATTTAAGAGAATGGTAAAACGCATCCATCCGCATCTCCGCATCTTCGTCTTTATGTTCTATCTCCAACAAGCTTTTCTTATTCCAACACATCCTGAAATTTGGACTCGAATAATGCTAGATTGGGAGTTTGTCCTAAGTGTAAGTGCTCTTTATTGGTTACTCTTTATTGAAAATATTGAAGCATTTTTCTATTGCTGCGTTTTGGCTTGATTGTCAGTGGTCAGGATATTTTCTTATTTTTCGCATCAGTACTCGAAAGAGAAATAAGAATCTCGAAAGTTTGAATTCAAGTCATAAACTGTCGACTTTTGAACCAGCACTTACAGCTGATACCTGGAGAATGATCGGGAAATCGGAAAATGATTACGATTTTTCATTTGTACTTCGTTGGCATTAACGTTTAAAGAGCTCATACGAGGGTGATGTTAGTAGTTCCAGTAGCTGGAGCTCGTCTTTTACAAAGCAGATCTTGACTTCAAATCCTTACACTGGTAGCGGTTTTTGAATTTCTGATTCTGATACTAGAATGTTTAAGGATCTAGTAATGGCGATTATTCTGGATATTATTGAAGATCAACCGGGATTACGTGCGTATCATTCTTGTGCAATCTTGGTTTCAAAACTGCAGTCATTCTAAAGCATCTTGGAGCCCAAGTTTGAGGTCGGTTGTTGGGTCAGAGTGGACATGTTCGACTATTTATCCTTACCTTTAAGCTGCATATTTATTTTTCTTGCTACTCAATCAATATTCTTCTTTCCTGTGGAATAAATCCTCAATCGAATGATCCCCTACTTCGATACTTTCTTCTGCATCCTCCTGTATATCGCAGCAACCCTCAACAGACATCTAGATCAATTAAACTAATCGATCAATGCAACCAAGTGAATGTAAACATATGATACGCAACTTCAAATGTAGTGCAACAGATGCACCAACTATATCTTGCTCATCACCATCAATACAATACACGACGATACTTTATCTTAATTTCCAAAAGTTAATTTCACCGCTTTTTCATTCCCTTTTTGTCCATAGAAATCTCCAAGACAAATAAATGATCCGGATGATCATCCGCCAAAGTGTTTTCTAGATCTCCTTAACTTCGACACGCGTCTTCTCAATGTTCCTGATTGCGGTACCCACTAATATTTCAGATTCAGATAGATGCATCTTAATAAAGTTCCATTTGAGATCGGTTCGGGATGAACAACGTGCTGGAAAAGTGAAAAAGAAAGTTTTCCATGTTTCATGTTTCGGAAAAATTTTTTGTTGTTGAAAATATTCATGGTTTTGGCTAAATTTAGACTCGATGTTTATTGTCTGACCTTTTAGGAGGAATATGTGAACTTAATACTGTCGCAGCACATAAATCTATCGAAGATGATGTTGTCTGAGCGAATGCTGCTGTAGTTATTTCAAAGAGAGAGTGAATGTTTGTTGTGTCCCGGGTAAACTGGAGGAAAATCATTCGAATCGATGCATTATGTCGGTCTTGGAATCATAAATTTTAAAAATTGACTTGTTACGTGATTTATACATTATTTGGCGTTTCTGTTCAAGGTGCGCGTGTGTCTGACTAAGTCGTATGGGGTGAGGAATAATTAGAGAGCAGTCGAAGGACTCATTATTTCCTCTTATTTAATATTCTTTCATCATAGCTCGAAACGCGACTCATATATTGAAATGTTCAAGGATGAATGCTGAACAGATGGCACACCCATGTTCATCGTTCTAATATAGATTCGACTCCCTTCATCTTGTCTCAAATATCAATTTAATGAAAAATCCTCCAAGTTTTCAATTCATTTAATCATCATCGTCATCATCATGACGATCCAAACCATCATCATCAAATCGCTAACATGCCATCTACGTATGTATCCTCTATCTGCATAACTTGGATGAAGGAAGGATATTCCTCCATAATACCCTATAACGCTAACGCCATCGCTGCCAATTCAAATGATGGTGGAGGTTTGAAATTGTATAATATTGGAGCCCTAAAAGTAAATTTATCATGTTAAATGTATTCCCTATCGTTAGTCCTTGCGATCCGCATTTTAGGGGTTGGCTGGGATGAGCTTGGGGGCTGGATGTCCCGTCATTTCATCGACATATAATACACATGCATCAAGGCAGCCCGTGAGGGTAATTGAGTTAGGGTTATTGCGGCAGGTATGGGGCTGAAATTACATTTGCCAAGAATAGGATAAAGATGATCAGGGTGAAAATCGTGCTGAGAAGTTAGAAACGATTTCATGATTATGGCATATAACACTTTTAATCAAATTTTACACAGTGTCGATAGACGTTGAATTCTGGTTTGGGGATTGGCTCATGACAACGATGCTGATGATGTTAATGATGATTCAAGATATTTTGATGGATGATAGGTTTTTTAGTGTTGATATGTTCCATGGTATTTATAGATTCCTTGGAAGGATTAAAACTAAAACTTAAAACTGCAAAGAAATATAAACATCAAACAACGTAGGGAACGAATCAAATTAATGGAGTTTACAATTAGAATGAAACCACGTAATATAAAATGCATACCAACAACATTTGCAAGATGATACTCAGCTTTCCTAGCAAGCAAAGAGTTGTACATATTTCAGCTAAAAATTGAGGGGGATAGAACCCTTAGAACCTTAAAAATCACCAATTCGGTGATTGTCAAAATCCAAAAAATTCACCGAAAAAATCACCGAATTTGTCCGTCAAATTCAATCTGTAACCGAAAAATGATCACGCAATACTGGTCTAAATTTTTAAATATAGATTGAGCTACTTTGTTTCTGACCTTATTCTATCAAAATCTTTTCAAGTGAAATTTTCCATTTAATAGAATTCCATAAGGAAAAGGTCTGGTTAGAATATGGTCTTCATTCTCAGGCCAAAGTTATGCGAGAATGAAATTCTATCAGTATCCGGAAGCAATCTCACTAATAGAAGTGTCTGCAATCCTGTAACAGTTTCATACATCATATGAGAATACTTTGATCGTATGAAAAACAAAATAAACTATTCATTGACACCATGCGTGCCAAGAACAAAAAGGAAAGAGGTTTTTTAATGGCCTAAGGACTCTGTTCCCACAAAACTCTTGCTGAAGTACCCACAAACACCGCATGTGAAGATAAGTAGAACTCAACAAGGACTTATATCATATTTATCATTATCTCCGTCAGAAATCGTCTGTCACGATATTCCAGCATGCTAAGAAGCAACCGAAGTTATTCTGTAGGAAAGACCAGCTTCAAAAAGCTGCTCAACGGACGTAGTATCGTAAAACAGCTAACAATAAGCCCGCGGCTTACATGTCTGCCAGGAATTGCCTTCACTGATCAATAGTATCAAGGCTAAATGCCGGTACTACTTCAAGGATGGTGTGAACCAGCGTTTGCTGACTGCGCTACAAATCATTCATACGGAATCTTAGAACCCTAGTGTCGCTTTATATTTATAGACAGGGCAGGGCCTTTGCCATTCGTTGACCTGAACTTCATCGACATCATGAACAAAAGGATATTCTAAAAAACATAAGTTTACACCTTTTTGGAGCTGCGTAACGAAAAGCTTTTTATAAGGTAAATTTGTGTGTGTGGTGGCTGAATATAAGCAGTCCGCTTTTCCTTTCCTTCTATAACCAAATTGCTTTTATTGCTCGCCAGTGATGACAATTTTTTAGGACATTTTTCTGCACTTTTACCTGGACAAATTGTTGGTAGATCACTGTCTGTATGTGGAATTGGTTTCGATACCAATAATACGTTAGAATATTTATACTGTGCTAGTTTTTTTGCATTTTTATCGACAAAAATTATCGAGCAGATATAGCAATTATCTTCAGGACTGTTCTGGTCTATGTATCGCGCAGAAAATGAAAAGTAGACAATTTCACCAAGTGTAAAAGTGTACAATTTGACTTGTACAGCTTTGTTCTGCAAACATTACAAAACAATTACGGTGCTCATGGCTTGTCACTGTTCGAAAATTTTCCGCATCAAACCCAAATCGCTGCAAATACGCATCTTTGAGTGCATTTGTAATTTTTTGTATGTTTTGCGAGCATTTAACATTCACAAACGTAACAAAAACTCTTTGAAATGACTTTACAAAGTTGTCTCCGCATTTTCGTATGTTTTTAAGCACAATCGCAGCACAAAAACAAGTTCCGAATAATGATTATGGCGACATGGTCAGCTGACAGTCGTCATAAGAACGCAGTACTGCCAACGTGCGTGAACTCAGAAACCAATTTTAAGTACTAATCTTAATACACGGGTTGAACATCTGAACAAAAATTGATTGAATTTCCCATTTAATATTAAAGCTCAAGAGCTTCAAGAGTTCAAGCGATTTGATGGAAGTATGGGTGATTCATAGTTTGAGGTTTGAGCAAGGATTTACTTATTTTTATGATATTTATCTTGTAAACAGAAAATGTCTAAAAGTCTGTATTTGTTCATTGCTACCACAAGGACCAAATTACAGAGTTTCAGGTTATAAACCTATGATAATAATTGTGCTTGAATTCATTACTATGGTATCGAACTATCGGAATACGCAGCGGTCAGTCAAATCCTTGATATTGCTTGCAGGGAGTATGGTCGGGCTCTTACCAGTCCCATATGAGTAATTTTAAACGTAATCATTCATGTTGAGCGCAATTCTGACCTAACCACTTAATCGTAAACTTCTATTTCGCTCTTTTGGTTCAAATGAGATTATCCTAACATGGTTTGAAAGCCTGTTCCCATTGTATACCGTTTTTTGTCAGTAAAATTATCTTTCATGTAACGAAAATTATCCAGATAAAAGTTGGAATCCCTTTCACGAGAAATTTTGCTGATATTGAAGTGATTTAATTCACTCTCTATTATTATCCTTATATTTAATATAGGATGGAAGTACTCCCCGAACTCCCTTTCCGACCTATTATTCTATTAAGAATAATAGCCATATCTATACTCGTATCTTCACTCTCAATCATCTCCTTGATTAAACAAACATTTATATTGTCATACAGATACAAATCTGAGAAAAATTTGAGTCATAAATAGAACGCCTTCCGCCACGTGACTTCTTCCTTGTGTCGATTTCGTCACATTATGAATGATGATAATCTCAACTTACATTAACTCTTGCTTTGCCCTCGTTTACTTATACCATACCCATTACCTTCAAGGGCAATCTCAACAAAAACATACGACCGTTAACTGTTAACACATCACAAAAGAGGGCAAATGTCATGTAATATTATGTTAGCTTGCGAACATATTAATACGATCTAACCCCCCGAATTATGAAATTATTTTCCATAAGCATAAACGCAACGGAGAGCGTTTTCCTTTTAGCTTCCGTGCGCCCAACTCTAAGACACGTGGCATCATTTAGGCTCCATTAGAGGGAACGCAAAACTCTTTATAGCTCGAAAAAGACTTTTGGATGGCTGTTGTCTTAACAAAAGGAGGAAGGGTGACGTGCAACGGGGATAAAAACATATGACAATGTGTTTATTTTACAAGGACGCTTGTAGTTCGTCCCGGCTCCGACGCGGATGGTTGTTTGTGCATTGCAGAGATACTCATCTCACGTGATGATTTAATGTTCTCGATGTTAGGATTATGGATAGGGTTTAAATGTGCTGACTCCTAGGCCGTAACCCATAAGACTTCCTGGTGTGGTGCGTAACATTTCATATTTTCAGTTTTGTTTTGGATTTTTCCAAGGGCACATACGCATATCTCACATGTTCGATAAATTATGAAATTGGGTTGACACAGGATGTTATGATTCGAAACGGCGTTTATGGCCGTGCAAAGTCGCTGTGGGGAAGGGTTGCGTGATTATTGATAGAGTCAAAGCAGTCGGGGAGTAATTAGGCAATTATCACTTAATCTAGATATTTGTTTATGAAAAAATATGAACTGGGGTTAGAGTTTATGAGTGCAGTCAAGAAAGGATGTGGGGGCTTTTGTTTGAAATAAATTATTTCGAGAAAGTCTTAGACGTACTACGACTGAAAAGTCTTTTAAGGCGCATTCTGGAAAGAAAGTATTGGGAAGTCATTAAAGAAATTTGGGGGAGCTAACGTAAATGCCACACAAAATGTTCTGTAAAATATGTCGTCAATGTTTGATCTTGGCTTGTCATTTTTAAAATATTAATCTGCATTTTCAACTATTCCATATATTTTGAGCATCAGGCGATTATAAGATTTCTCTAGGAATGAGTTGAGAATTTTTTCTATACACAAACCATAATTGGTATCCTTTAGGATGGTAAAGAATGCATTGACGGTGTTAAAATACATATGATTAGAAATTGTAGCACTCATTGCTTAGGCTTGATAAGCATCGATTGAATTCCAGTGATCATATGGAAGAAAAATAATATCAACTTTTTCATCATTATTCGGTTTTACATAAGCTAACATTTTCTAATTTAAAACAATAAAACTGAAGAAAAACTCCCAAAGAATGGATGTAAAATCGTAATCTGCCTGGCATGCAACAAGGACTATTGACACTGTGGCATTGACAGTAGCCGTTTTACATTTTGCGAACGCCTGAAAAAATCCTCTTGAAAAATTTTAACACGAAATAGAAGCTCACTTATTTTTCTTTTGGTTTTGCCGATTTTTCCCAAATAATTTGAGAATGCCAAGACGGCTGAAACACTGGGCGAGTAACTGATTCTTGCAGTCAAAAAAATTTTCAAAACTTTTCGAAAAGTAATTGCGCGTCCTTCGACTTTCATTGTAAATTATCTGGAATATGGTTGCATTGCTTGAAACTTATTCTCCTAGTGTTATAAAGTTTGGTCCATAATTGTTCATATAATAAAGGCCGTAAGGTACTAAACTGAATTTATGAGTTTTTTATTTAAAATGAGTAAACAAGCCCACTGAAAGTTCTGATTGGAATAAGAGAAAGAAAGACAGAGATTATCTGGCGCCAACATTACACCCTTAAGCACATTATGGGGAAGTTTCTTGCATTGTGCAAACCGTACAATGATAACGATAATAGAAAAAGTATTCCACGAATACAAAGAACGCAATCAATGGACCTGGTTGGAATATCAATAACAGTCAAACAATCAAAAAATATCAGATCAAAATCTAAACATCAACAATTGTATTGCCGCTGGTAGGAAAACTCCCCTTAAAATGTTCATAAAAGTTGATTCGTGGATGCACCGCAGCGTTGATCGGCGGATTATTAGTCGCAACGTCAACGAAAAACACACGCACGGGTTCAAACGCGTAACGAAAATTTTTCAAATTTCTCCCCAAAACGAAACCCTGCCTAAGAATTTCACGAAAATTTCTCGAATTGTATCGAAGAAGTTGTCAAAATTAAGCTCTCTTGTAATGCGCAATAATAACAAAAACGAAGAACGCTGCCCTCTGAGGACTTTTAGGAAGGGTTGCAGGATTGACAAAAACTACGCTTAAAGTGCTCGTGGAAGCACCGCAGCGCGGAATCGACTGATCATGGTCCTAATGGCTACGAGAACAAACCGCGGAAATTTTTTTCTTCTAATTTACCTTAAAATATCACAAGAATCCTGAAGTCTTTCTATTTGGATAAAGGAGATGTTAAAATGAATCTCTTGGCTTGTGCAATGCACAGCAATGACAAAACAGTAGATCAACGCCCCTTGAGGGCATTTAGGAAGGATGGAAGGGTTGGTAACAAAATCTTCCTTAAACTCATCGTATAAGTTGATTCGCAACGCAACGCATGGTGGGATCGACTCAATACGATTCTGATGTCATCGGAGAATCACCCCCACATATTCAATGACGACAATCAGATTTTAAACTAGTTAACCGATCCCCTGGCGAGAGAAGTTACTCAAGATATGCAATAAACCTCATGAGTTCTCAAACATAGGTTCCCAACGTTAGTATGGAAGAAAAAACTGACAATATGTATATAATAACATTTGCCATTGCCAATATGCATATAATAACCATTGCAATTCAGATATTACATGGAGAAACCTCATTCAAAACAGAAAAAAACTGTACTAGACTGCTGTGGGAACCGTCTCCCTACTCTCGGGATTAAAATGACTCGAACCCAGGATTAAGGTTTTTTAAGTCCGTAGTAATCTTGTAGTAGTAGTCCGTAGCCCGTGAAAATCTTGATCAACCAAGAAGCCGTCAGACCGCGCACCATCTGCATCATTATAGGTAATATTCCGTCTTTTGTCCTTAATTACATCTTTCGTCTAATTTTCTCGGCGTCATGCGCTAGCTGTTCTCTATAGTTCGTAGATGGGTTATCTATACTTTAGTGTATGTAAAATTAGAAATACGATATATTCCTGTGCTATCCCTCCATACCTTAGTCTTTATGTTGTCTCCCAAAAAAAACTTTCTTGCAAATACCGATGCACTATGCGTTTTTTAATACCTCTGGAGAGAATTTATGTTGTTTGCCAGGATTTTAAGTCTACTCTTCGTCGACCACATCCATGGAAAAACTCAGTTAAGCTTCATCTCTAATCATTTGGGAGTTGCCTGTACGTCATCTAGAATTCCTAACCTTCTTTAATAATACCGAGATAGAAACTCCTAAATGCTTTGCGGTTTCCTTTGAATTATTTAGTATTTAGTATGAAATTTAGTATGTTGTAGTTCCGGGAGAACTATAACTTACGGAGTCGAACTCATGAGTAGCAGGTCTCAACCCAGAGTTCAGGATCGGAATTATGAGTTGCAGGTCTCATTACTGCTTTGGATAACTGCAGCCCGGAGAGAATGTTGGTCAAAGAATTGACAAGAGGTTAGCAGGTGAACTCAGCTGCTGGAAGTTTTTGGTATGCAGAATGAACTGACGTTGATATAACAGTGTCAATTTTTCTAGCAATTTTAACTTTGAACTTAAAATGCTTGGATAGTAAGAATAATTGGCTGGGTTCCCCGTTCTCGAACAAAGAAGGCACAAGATTTCGGGAAACTACAAAAGGAAATTGCAATCCGTGAATCGTTCTTCGTGATTCGTTGTGAATCCAAAATAAGTGGGAGGGTGGTATTACCTTCACTTTAGTAATAAGTGAAACAAGAGAACTAAGATCCGTAGAAAAAAACGTTAATGTCCTTCCTTATCAAATATATAATTCAAAATATAGATCAACCTATTAGAGTGCTAGAATTGTAAAACATATTTTATGCCAGAGTAACTTTTTAGTGATTCCATTTGTATTTCGACTCCTCTTGGTGATCTGCTTCAACTCTGGACTTTTGTACTGTGAAAGTCACGGTCAGTAGTTTCTTCTCTGAGAAAGAGGATGGAGTTTCCCGAAGAAGGGCTGCATACTAGCAGTTATTCTAAATGGTTTTTTTCGCTAGTAACGAGTATATCTTCGTTCAGCCAAATATCATCGAGCAAATTGTCTATTGCCTTGATATAAGTCTGACCAT
This sequence comes from Stratiomys singularior, assembly GCA_954870665.1. Taxonomy (NCBI): domain Eukaryota; kingdom Metazoa; phylum Arthropoda; class Insecta; order Diptera; family Stratiomyidae; genus Stratiomys; species Stratiomys singularior. Next base: position 8,968,277 of record OX940879.1, on the reverse strand, counting down.
CTGAACTTGAGAATGAACAACTTATTACATTTAACAACGATTTCATTCTAGACGTAGTCCAATAGTAAGACTTTGACTTTGACTCTATGACCATTTTTGGCGGATAGCCTAGACGCGCGTCATTGGTTCACTGGATAATATATTTTTAACAAAGTCCAGGAGGGTCCTGGAAGTTTCTCGTTATCTGGAAATCTTTAATCACTTTACGAAGGTGATTTGCACTATTGCTCTCATTCTGATCTCGATCCCCTCATCGATTTCCTCGATTTTAATGGGCGTTGTAGATTGTCTCAAGTTTTTAAGTTAGGAGGTTCTAGAGATGGTTTTAATTTTTCAAGATACCCAAATATTTCTACTTTTTGCGTGCTTCCAGCCATGGACAGTGCGATCTACTACATCCCTATCAATTCTAAAAAAAATGGAAGCAGCTATTTGGTACTTTTTCATATTGGGATTTTCAGAGCACTTTGCTCTCATTTCTTAATATATTCATCAATATAGTAGGCGCTCTTCACCCAAGAGATGTCCTGTATTTTTCCATTCAGTTTTTTTGCATTGAGATATTCGCTTTGCCTTCAGTAGTGATGTTGTTCGCTTCACGAGAAACACACAGTTCGTCCCCCGATGCAATTATAATATCCTTCCACATCGTTGTTTTAATAGTCGTTGTTTGATGTTTCGTTCTCATATTTAAACCCAATTATCATCTTGATTCCTTGCTCTCAACGCATGCCGTTTCGCCTAAGCTTGCGTAAATTTTGCACTTTTTACAGTGCATGGAACATATTTCTATGTCTTTTACCTCAGCTGAGCAAACAAGATCCTGCTTACTTTTGAAACATGACCAAGTTTGGGCAGATTCATGCAAATCTGGTGAGCTTACGCGAGCCTGGCTCCAACATTCTAATATAGTTTAGCGGAAACACTACTTTCTAGAAAGGCTACCCTGGTTGAAAAGGATAAAGCAAACGAGAATTTTCGATGAAATTTAACATAAGTCTAAGTAAGGAAAGAATTGCTCTACGTAGATGCGTGGAGGAGGAGAGGAAAGTAAATACTTGGGAAACTTGCATTCTTACGAGACACTAATTTATATTGAGGTAACATCAGTCTTTACTTTGGAGTGTTGTGTAACTATACTAAAATTGTTCAATGGCAAACAGCGGATTGAGGTCTGCAGTCGCTTACATAGTTTTGTTTCCACCAAGCAGCCGCGTGGAGGAAACAAGCTAGAACTTTTGGACCATTATCTGTTGAACGTAGTATAGACTAGTAGAAATCTAACTAAGGTCAGCCGAGCCTGTAAACCTCTCCTTATATTAAAGTCTCTATGTAGAATTTTAAGGCAAGGAAAATTGTTATCATGGAATAATTCTTTGATGATGTACAAAGAGTGGTTCTCAGTTTCGGATCGAGAGTATTATATTGGTGGAAATCTAAAGCGCCATGGACTTACATTACTTTGTGCCTTTGCAATCGTTGATTTGATAATATAGGTCAACTTGAAATGCATGAACTATTTTTTTTATGTTAACAGTGATTACTCACAGCATTTAATAGACTGAAAACGTAAATTCACGTACGAATTGACTTCATTGATTAGTCAAAAATTTCTAGCCAAATTAGCCTAATTCACACAAAATCAAACCTCAGCCAAAAATAATCTCCTGAAACTTTCCGCCAAATTCTCCCATGACCAAAATTTACAAAGTTTTTCTCATTGTTAAAATTGATTTCTTCGGAAAGAAATTTCAATTCAATTTAATTGATCATCATTCGAAACAAACGTTAACGTCGTCATTGATCTTCACTTTATAATCTAATCAAATTGAAGTATTATTTGGTATCCCATACCCTCCTCTTTTATATAAAGGTTCCAATGAAATCATAAATTCACCATTCCAATAAGTACCAGCAACAATTCACTCCTGCACGAATCAAAACGTTTTCTAAAAGTATGGCCCGGCATCTATTACAGTCGTTTCAAATAGCCACTAAAAATTGTCTTATCGATTTTCGGTATAAATTGAATATCCATAAAAGCAAAAAAATGGTGGTTTCATTTTTATATCCTAATTAAAATTTCCGAAATTTTCTATTATTCGATGGGCGTGTATTGATAGGTGCTGGCGTTAGCTACACTTTGTGCCTGAATCGAAAGGAAGACATGCCGTCTTTCATCAAGAATATCTTGAAATCTCGTTTATGTATTCGAAATGAGGAAACTGTGATGAATCTCATGAGAATTTTTCGTCTACATATAGGAAAAATAAATTCAGATTAATTTCTTTCTTTCAAAGCAATAAAATTCGTTGAAATGAAACAATGGATTTAAATGTTCGTCTTTTATAAATCGATGAAACACCATAAAATGGAATATCTGATCGGAATGGAGTTGGATGAAAATCATCAAAGCAGGACAATTAAAAATAATTACGCCAACGTAATATTCACATCTTTTCAATTTTTCCACGAATTTGCTCACATTAAAAATATTTTTAATAGTCATCCAATCATATGGAAGCAAAATGGTCATGAAATTCAATATTTTGTGTAAATCAATATGTGGCCAAACCAGTGGATGCGAAGTGTTAGTGGTGGTGGTTATAGCATCAAATACAAGCAACACAAATTTAGTGGTAACTTTGATGGGTTTTGCATCAAAAATACATATCGGATCTGGAAAAACAAACAAGTGAATCAGAAAATTTAATTGATTTCGAAAAAGAAAAGCAAAACGTTTTATGACTTTTTCTTCACCTTTAGTCAGGCTAATGGTTGAGGCGAAACGACAGCTATTGGAGGAGACAAGGTTTAGTGCCTTTATTACATTCTTTGTCAATATGAAGGCCTCTAATTTCCATATGCATAGTAGAGCATCAGCGAAACAGGTTGACATATACCCGTCGACAACTGCACTTATCTACTGAATTCGGTAGGAAATGCTGCATATGAACAGAGGTGATGATTAGAATATTGACATGAAACCTGGAGTTTTCTAATGTTCTCCGAAAAATTCTCCTCATAAACGATTCTTCTTTCAAAAACCACATATTTTTGAACTTCAGAAGAATTGAAGGTGGATTTATTGGGAATGGTAGTGAATAAGTGTCAGCATCATCATTTATCATTCAAAGCGCCATACAGTGAAAAAGACCTTGAGACTACTACAGGAGATAATAAATTTAAGCAAATACACGATGTTTTGGCGATTAAGCAAAGCGAAAGTTACTTCAATCCATCTGATACCATAACCCAATTGACTAGTGTCAAATAAACATCAAACTTATTCGTTATATAATGGACCGAGACAAACACGAATCATGGAAGAAGATATAGACAGAAAAATTTGATCGCCTATTACTCAACTTGGCAATGCTGATGCAGTTGTTACCAACTTTGTAGCTCAAAATACTGCAGAGACTACAGAAGATTACTTTAAACCTCATTTTGCAATTATAAGATAGAGAGACAATGCCGATCAACCTCTAACAAAGCATTACAAAAAATTAATATTAAAAATCCCAAACGAATCCTCTTCTCTTTTACTGAAGCTATCGCTGGTTCATGTGAAGAAGAAATAAAAAAATTCCACAAAAACCTAGAAAATCTCAGACTGAAGAAGTAGGACTCCCTATGCTTCCTATGCTCCCACCCTAAAGCTTTCAAAAGGTTTGTCAGCGGCAGCATGGTCAATGAAAAACAGCCAAAGACAACAGAATCCTGAAATAAAACCTTTGTTTCCCAAGTAATACACCATGCCGTTAAATAAAATCGACAGTCCTCATCATTTTTGGAAAGCGTGAGAAATATGAAAATCTGCAATTCAGAAATATCATGTAAATCATGATAATCTAATGTTCCTGGAAATTTTCAAACGAAAACTCCAGAGAGATCACAGGGAATAAATGAGCCGCTTAAATAACATTTGTCTCCTGATATGGAATGGTACCGCTCTACTTCCATGAACCGAAGAAGATTTCATTTGATTCATAAATTATATATCCACGAAGAAACAGTTTTGTTATCTCCTTCGTATACTGTAATGACAGAATACATCGAAGGAATGGTAGATGTGGATGAAAGATGGATGGAACACCCATCGATAACGTGATAACGAACTCCTTTGCCTTTTAAATGTACGTATACCTTCCTATGAAACTAAAGGATCAGTGTACTCAGGTCCCGAAAAATAGACAGCAAACATGACTAGGGAAAAGAATCAGAATCCGTGCTGAACAACTCTGGGTGATCCAATAATTTCCATTACCTACGTTCTCTGTTGGAATTTAATGTTCTAACCATATCGTAAGCTTATCTTATGCAGCAAAGATCCCCTCAACAGAATTTTTCGAAAACCAAAAATACAAAAAAAACTTCGTTATAAATGAACTTGTACAAAGAAAATCTTCAAAAACTGCTCGCCGAGAAGCGTTTTGTTTCCGCATGGTGAACTTAGACATGGGGAAATACTCACTGAAATATTCTCCAGAAAGAAAGTATCCTTTTCAAATAGTCTTGTATCATGTTTCTTCACTCTTTTGAACTCCAGACAGTAAAATTTGTAAAACTTTTAATACGCAATAGCTGTAGCAATTCCAAATCCACCAGCTATAATAAGCGTCTCTTAGGAAATTCCTTTGATAAGTGCTTCAAGGAGGAAGGCATTCAAATTCCAGGAGCACCCACCTTCCGACAATTGAATAAGAAACACCCTGTTTTCTCTAAGCTTTTCAATGTTTACAATTGACAATTACAATTGACCTCCCCATATTGCCAAAAATTAAAATCCAGGGAGATCATCACTGTATCGCATGCTATAGAACATGTACCCAGTCTTGACATTACCCTCAAATAACAAAACATCCTTTTACACCGATGAGGGTCAGATACATTCAGGGTGGTGTATAATCACTTTGAAATTGCAACGATCGAAAAAGTACATGCCCTTAGTTAAAGATCAAAATAAAGCTAGACAAAACTTGACCTAGACAAACTATTATTCCAAAGAGGACAAAAACAGGACGTAAACGGGCAAAATTTAAATTGTTTTTCCAGAAAAATTGCAATCTTATTCTCCTTTCCGAAAAGTAAAAATGAAAGTATCAAGGACAATTTTGTCATATGTGAACAATGAGTGTGGTGTTGGAATCCAACAAAAAGTGATTCAGGCATATTTAATTTCGAGGAGCGCTCCGGGCGGAACATGGTACGTTGGAACCATAGACATCATGCTATGTTCAAGCATCATACTATGCGTTGTTGAAGCTAGTGTTTCAGCCACGGATTTTCCAATGTCTCTCACAAAATTTCACAACAAGCTTCTCTGTTTTATCATCCTGGGATGCAACAAATTCAGTAACTACATTTGAATAGAGAAACATATCCTTGAGAAATGACGTATTGAACAGCTGATCTGTACAAATTTAACAACACCAAGCCCACGACACTGGAGTCAACCTTAGTTGGTTCTGCTATATAAACCGCTCACAGGATCATTTACGAAGCTTTGCATGCTCATAGCGACCACTTACATATATCCTCGAAACCTTATATCCGTTCGATTGAACCTTTAGTTCTGATGAAAAATGGAGTCCTTACAAAAAGGGGACGATGCGTAGTCATTGGTTACATCTGATTTGGCTATTGTTTCATGTTAGAAAGAGAGGTTGGAAGAGCTCAAGCAGGTTTCGAACACGCGTCCTTGTCGCTTCTCGTCAGGTGCCAACTCACAGGCTCGGAAGCATGTTTCATGGGACACATTCCTTCATGGTCAGCACTTTTCCACACAGAAAATTTTAATTAGAATTTGTTGAAATGCGACTTGAAGATGATTTTTTCCCATGCTTAACTATGTCGCGATCTGAAGTTACTCCGGCGTTTCTAGGAATGAAGTTAAAACGAGAGTGCACGAAGTATATTTTTATGAACATAGCTCATGAAAATAAGAAACTTTTCAAGTTTTCCAATTGGTAGTTTCTGGCAAAGAATGCGAATTTATACATTCTTGGAAAATGTTCATGTTTGTTTTACGTAACCACAAAATTTCTTCTTTCTATTTAGTTTGAGTTTTATACACGAAACTGGCGAAAAATGCGATGTTTGGTTGTATTAATGCAGCACATTTCATACGTTTTGATCCTCGAAGAAGAGCTTTCCTTTTGACACGATCTTTATTAAGAAAGTTAATTTATCTGTCGGCATTGTCTTATCGACAAATCAAAAAGCAGAATTAAATATATCAAGGCTATTAGTAACGAAATAGGGTCCGAAATTTAAAATCGCTATTAGCGTTCTATTTAATTTTGTGATGATGAATTTCATAGTTTCATGGGACCTTTTGGTCCAATGGTGTGGGTTTTGTCCAAAATTGGTGGGTAAATGTTTATTTACGATATTTCAAAAGCACACTTTAAACTTATTGCATCAATAAATGCGTTTTTGCTACTTTATACTCTTTACACAAAATGTTGATTAGACCATTGCTATTATAACAAAATATCACATAATTATCCTATAAAATACTGCTTTGCTCTTCGCCTCGGAACGTCCAAAGTCCTGTCTGGTCTTTGGATAAATAGTAGTCCTAAACCAAATCAACGTGATCTCCTAGAGATAGTAGTTTTGTCTCGTTTGATGCCTGAAACTTCTTTTGTTTCTTGAAATTCAGGATACAACAGTATTGCAATAAGTATTTCCTCCAATAAATTTAAAAAAATAAGAATTTAAAGCACTCGAGTGCTTTCACTGTGGGCGAACGAATTTTTAGCAAACGACAGATATGGATAATTAACTTTTTGAGTTTAAATTGCAATATTTTTCTCACACAAGCAATATACAAACCCGATGAATGTTACGTAGATTCAATCAGAACCAGAGAAATTTGTTAAAAAAAATGTGGAGACAGACGGGCCAGTAATAAATGCTTATGGATCTCACAAATATCACAGATCAAGTGACAAAGCTCACACATCTCTTTCCTTTTCAGCAAAAAGACTAACACAACAGGGACGAGGAAAGACACCGACCTTCTGGAATAATAATGGTCACAACATATTCAGGCAAGGAAGTTAACCAGAAACGTAGCAAAACTTTTATCGTAACAAATATTTTAAAATTGGAAATCACTTTTTTTGTTGCAAACATTTCTAAGGTCAGAGGTGTTCCTGAAAAATCCATGTTTCACACGCATGAATTAAATTTTATTACTTTTGGGACTATTTTTTTAATTATTTCTAGTATATAAAGGTCTTATTAAATGAGTTCAATGAAAGTATATGTTACATCACCTGTTCGGACACGGACGAATAAAGCCTAACACCATGGCCCTTGGACGGAATCCTCGCAGAACAGGGATGCAACAAGATTTTTCAAGATCTCAGGATTGATCAGGCTCATGATTTATTTTGAATTTTCCAGTCAAAGTCTTTTAATAAGAATCTGAATAATAGACGAAATTCTTCATTAACCCTTCTCATGGGCATACATAGATTTTCACCTATTACGTTGTTGAGTTTGACAATTTGGGATAATAAATCGACTTAGAAAACTGTTCAAAATACTCAGAAATATGACAGGAAAAGTTTTTTTCTTGATTTTAGGTTTTTTTTTTTTCAAAAATTTATGTATTTATGTTTAATTTTTTTTTTTTAATTTATGCTATCGAATATTATTGGGTGGTTGCATTGAAATTGTCGGTTGCGGACAAAGTAAAATCTGTAAATTTTTTAAATCAAGGGTATTATATTTAATCTTGAAAATGGTTACCATTTGCGACTTTGACTCGTTGCCATCGTGATGGGCAACAATATATTCCTTTTTGAGAAAAGTCTCTCTCTCGCCGATCGAAGAAATTTCGTAATGCTATCTCTAAGTCGATCTCTATCGAATTGCCGTCGTCGCATGAAGTTATCCATCGCCCGGAAAAGCTGAAAATCTGATGGCGAAATTTCGGGAGAATATGGTGGATGTGGTAAAGTTTCCCAGCCAAGTCCCTGGTGAATCCCGCTGTATGTGGTCGCGGGTTATCCTGGAGGACAGGACTCCCCCGCCTATTTACGAGCGCTGTATGCTTACGTCGTAATTCCTGATGAACTTCTCTTAATTGCTGACTGAACACTTCAGCTATAATTCTTTGGCCAGGTTCCAACAGTTGATACCACATGATGCTTCCATACACACAACAAGGTCTTCCGCTGATGAAGGGATAGTTCCAGGAGGGTCGTCTGGCGATAACCACTGATACGTGCGTTGTCTATTGCCATACATAATCCATTTTTCATCGCACACGATCACTTGATTCAAAAACGCCTCCCGTTTGTTGCGCAACAACAGCGAAGTACAGATCCTTATTCATTGCCTTTTATCGTTGTCGGTAAGTTGATGAGAAACCCACTGATCAAGTCAGACGGTGAAGATGGCACTTTTGTCAGCGTCGAACTTTACGCTAAATTCGTGCTAAGGTTGGCGGGGATTGTCCTCTATGTCGGCAAGAAGCCGAAACATCGCTCCAAGATGATCGTCGCCTTCAAGGCTGTCATCCACGGTGCGGAATCGGGCAAACCATCTTTGAGCTGTACGTTCTGACACAATATCGTCTCCAAATGCGTCATATATCCTGCGGGCAGCCATTGCTGCATTTGTCCGTAATTTAAATTCGTAGTAGAGAGCACACCTTACTTTTACAGTTTCAGTGACCATCTTTACACTTCAATATTTTCCAAAGGACTTAATACACATGAGTCACACTCGACATTTTATAATGGCCGCCGACATAACTTTTCAGGTAGGTTTACGGATTCCGGGAAAATGAGCTGACGTTCTGGAATAAAGAGGAATACAGATGAGTCATTCGTAAGCCGACACTTTCATTGCAACCACCCAATATTTGTTCTTACTTTCCAGAGTTATCAATCGGAATTTGTCAGCAACTATAAAACTTATATTATAGCGACTAGAACAGACATTTTAGTCGCTGAAAAGGATTGGAAGACTACTGTCGAATTTCAAAAACACAAATATTAAACAACAAAGCTTACAATCGATTTTGTCTTCGTAAAACGAAAAGAAAAATAAAAAGGAAGACCTTTCTTTTTATTTTGCGTTCTACATTTAAATTTTTCGATAAACGATTTTCGACCGATATCGTTTAGTCTTCCCTAAGGTAATTAAGGACCTCATATAAAAGTAGAGTTTCCAGGTTAAGCAAAACAATCACTGAGGAAAAACGAACAATAACGTTTGAAAATCGATTACGGAAAAATAGAGAGAGTTAAAAGAAAGGTCTTTCTTTTTATTTTTAAAGAGCACAATAAGTTAAAACTAAACGGAAAACTTCTTTTGGCATTTTCCTAGCCTAAACAGTTTTACAAAGCTGAGCTCCATTACAAAGTTTTCAAGTGACTGTCGAGTACCCTGAAGACATGGTCACATATGAAGAAATACGGTGGCACTTCGCAGCAAACTGTGTTGAGTATAGCATTGGTTATTAGACAAATCCAGGTTCACTAATAGGGAGTAAACAAACGAGAAAATTTCTTTTCCAAGAAAAATTTCGTGCCTGAACATATTGCAGATTATGTCACATATTGCGGAACTGAGTGAAAATCAGCTGTTTTGCGCGAAAAATCGAGCAGATCTTTTCGGTACAAGCTGGCGCAGCGCAATTTAAGTAGTTCTTATTTTTATTATATACTATTTAATAAAACAATGTTCTATTTTTCAAGACAAGATCCACGCACGAACGCTTTCAAAAAAAAAAAAAAAAAAACGGCGGAAAGCTACAAAGTCAAAAGACAGATTAACAGAACTGCAGTAAATATGTAAATATGAGCTGAATATATCAGAAGTGTCCCTTGGAAAATGCTTGGCCTGTTACAAATAAGTAAAGGAAGAAACTTATGCAGCGCGGTTTGTTTAAGACGCTTCACTGTTTATATATCTTTAATATAATTTTTTAAGAGCAGGGAAAAATCAGGAGTTTTTTTAAGTTTCAAGGAGTCAGGAGAAATCAGAAGTCTTTTTAAGTTTCAAGGGAAAAACTCCAGATTTTTTTGACTCAAACACTTATATTTAAGAACGAAATCGTGTGAACAGCTCAATACCTTGACTCCAATAAATACAATCTAGAATAGTCCGTTGACATTATTGTTCCATGCAATGAGTGTACATAAATTTCAGTCCAATTTATTCAAATCGCTACGAAAATCGACGAAAGTAGAGAGTCGAGGTCTAAGCAGAAGTCCAAAGAAAAATTGCAAGAAGGAGGGAAAAAAATACCTACTCAGTAAATGAATGGCTGTACTTAATCAAACGATAACCACCCACCCTCGATGATTTAGAGCACAATAAATGTAAATTAATTACGCGGACGACTTACGGAGATTAATTATGCCCGCCTTTTCCATTTTATTATATACGACAGAACGTAAGCCTCACACAAAGCCAAATGATACGAGCTACGAAGACGAGAATTTTAGCCGGTATAAAAGATACAACGATACAACTACAACACCAGGAACAACTACAACTACAACAAAGAAGGCCTAAAAGTTAGACGTTTCATTTTCCGTTTCCATATAAAATTTATTTGTAGCACTGTGCCGCGCCATAGCCCACCATTTAATAGGAGAGGACTTTGCCTCCTTATCAAGGTATGCCTGGACTAGATTCTAGGCCGTCAGTTTGTATGGAAGCAACATATTGTAATACCCACTAAAATATAACAGAAAATATAGGACTCTATCGCGTTTCACCTATACGATGCCATCGCCGCCACATTTCTTCTTCGCCGGAGGAGCTAAAGTTAATTGCAGAATGAGTTTGCTTAGAAGGTGGTTCGGCTGTTACTTGTCCAATAGAAGATCCCATCATTTGTGGTGCGACTATATTAACGGACATAAAGTGGAATGGTATTATGGTCGGTTTTATTTTTCGCAGGCGACGATGCATATTTAAAATAATTTGTGTGATATGACGATTAATAGTCTTGGGCCACATTTGAAACTGCTTCAGGACATTTTAATCGTTTGAACGGACGATGCATTTGTTGACGCAGAAGTTGCATTAGAAATTACAGGCGCCCAATACTGCTAGATTGTCTTTTTGCAAAGATCCTGGTAAGAATGAATTCCGCGACTAGATGAATGCATCTAACGCCGAAGGGTTAAAGTTAATTTACATTCAATCGCGTTCCGTATCGATTGTAGTGGATCTTGGTGTTCTACGATTACAGATAACTAAATTGTTTACAGCTCCCAGCACTCGACGGACAAGATAATACCGTGCGTATTGACACAATCTTTTATTCGTGATTGTTTGTGGTCTTGAAAACGCAGCCAATAACTAATTACACCGTGGAAACAACTACCCACACAATCGACTCTCGTTCAAGTTCACCAAATAGTGTTAACACGAAAGTGCCATTAAATCCGCGCATTAACCGCGACTATATCTTGCAAGTAGTGCATGTTCCGTAAGTACCGGTTGTCATTCAAACCCCAAGACATCCGGACATTCTTCAATAAATTCCGAGTCAAGCCAAGAGCGGTCACTCGACAGGAAGCAAGGGTTGAATGAAGCCCGCATATGACCAGCTAACATATCTCCGTGCCCTCCACATATGCATACATGTGTGTCGCTCGCAGGCTCTCGGTTGACTTTCTTATACGTAATTTCGTGTGAAAATTTAATTCGTTTAACTTTTCGGAATTTCACACGTTGTCATCGATACTCCTTGAAGCGATCGAAGTGGCAAAGAAATACTCACGGAAATAAGAAGTCACCAATACTTGACCCAGGGGTCTCAAAACGCCGCCGTGTGTACAATGAATGCGCATGCATCGGGGAGACAATGTGCGACATTAAACTGAAATTTACATGAAAACATCACAAAATCAAATTAACATAAAAATTTCATTACGAAATAATTAAAGTCAACGTTTTGTAGCGATGTCACATTTGTTGCTGCTCAACTACGGACCGCACGGGCATTCTAATAACAACAATAATAATTTAACACTAAAATACGAATTTATGTCGGCATTGTTATGTGAGTAGTATGTGAGCATGTGACAAAGTGCACGGAGCGAGCCAGTATAGGGCAGAGGGCAGAGGGGCAACCATTTCAGAAGTGATGTGAATATCTGCGATCTTTCTGTATGGGTATCTAGGCTAATACCAAACCGTCCCATATCCGGTTATTGATTTGCATAACGACCATCGTTGGATTGTTGTTAATATATGCTGGACCAAGACCTAGGACGCTAGTCATGTTAGTATTACAGAAGTATAACCTAACGGTGATGTTCCGTGCAACATGTATAGAAAATCGCGAATCACCTGTTATTCTATTAAGTAGTGCAAATAGGGGACAGCTAACACAAGTTTTTGTCTGACGACTGGTATTGCAGGGAGACATACAGGGAACTTCAAAAATTCCGATTGAAACGAAAATCAGGATATCATCCAGCTACAAAACCAACAACACTTGATTGATTTTCTTTCGCGGCGGGTTTCCAGCTACAGACAATATCGTTTATTTTTAGCCATCAACGGAGCGAACAATAATTCAGCGTTTTTTAAGCATTATTTTGTACAGGACATTTCTGTCGATACTGCTGTCGATACTTTGACGATTCTTCCTTGAAGTCAATAAAGATTTGGTGTGCGTCGATGTTATGTTCCGTGCAATTTCGACCACAAACTTAACTAAGAATGTTTGGTCTATTGTAGACCATCCACTTGGAAAGCCTCCCTGATTTTCTTTAATACTTTCATAGTCAGAGTCCTAATCCATAGTTCAATTTTCTTTCTCTGATGTAGGATAGCGCCTTGTATGATGTACACAGTAATGTAACGCCTCTCTAATTTTCAAACATTAACTTGTCTCCGTTTTCAGTACAGAACAAATAGTCCTTTTTCGCCGATTCTCGATTAACTGCACCTTTGGCCTTTTCCAAATAAGGCACCAGAGGGTGGTACTTTGTGGGAGCCTCTTTTCTAGAGTAGTCCTGATGGGATTCCATCTATTACTGGAGCCTTATTTTCTATGTGTTCAAGTACTCTTAGTACTTGGTATCTGGTTGCTGATGAGACTATGATATTTGGCTCTGCTTCTGGCAGACTTCTGCTTCACAGCCTTAATTTTTGATGAAGACGCCATGAAAAGTTACTAGAAATATTGGATCCATCTATTTTTGATTTGAACTGAGTTACCAATAATTGATTCTTTTGCACTTTTTCAAAAACTCTTGTTTTGACTGAAGCCTTCTCTCATTTGTTTGATAGAGGCATACTATGATCTGAGTTCATGTAGTGTAATATTTTCGTCTAACAGTTGGATCTTGACTTGGTTCGCAGTAACTTTTTCTGGAAAACTTTCTTAGTTTGCCACTGCAGGAATGTTAAAGTGGTCTTCCCCGACTCAGGATAGTCGCTGAATGTACTTTTTAGATGCCTTTTTTCTTACATCTACCGCCTTTTATGCATGCTGTGTCGTTCTGAATTTTCTCTATTTGATGAGGCAGGGCCTCTTCTGCTACCGTGGCTCCTACTGTCCTCCACAAGGTTTTAAGGTAATCACTATCATCCTCCGCTTGTTGAGGTGTTCATACGGTTATTCTACCGCTGACATGGACGTTGCTAAGCTATCGTTAATCCTGTGGAGATTGTATGCTGTTGAATATGCAATATCGGAACTTGACCCTTAGAAGATAGTGGTCGGAATCACTGATAGCGCCGCGGAATGAACAATTTCCTTCGACGGCAACGCGCCTAGTATCTGTTCAAGAATGCTGTAAAAGTCTTCTTGAACCTCTCCTTTTTGGTTGATAATTGATCAGCCAAATATTAAAGAAATTGGTTTTAATACGAATTACTAAGGTCCATTAGTCAAAGGACTTAAAACCAGGGATAATTTATTCTCAACTCAATACTTCCTTGCGATTTTCCACTTTAAAAATGGTTTGCGTGCGCGTGTTGGACATGCTGTTCCTCTGACATCTCTTATACTGGGAAGATTTTCATTTTATAATTTCTTGCTTCATCAAGAAGCTGTCGCAGCGCACCTGATGACCTACCTTTCCAAGTTCCAAAACAATAGTCCTTAATTCGTTGCAAGAGTCGTTGCAGTTTTTCTAATCCAATCAGTGGATGTTGGCCTGGTTTCATGACAGTTGAGACTAGTTGAAGCGGTATCAGACTTTTCTCCTTTACACTGACAGTTATTATGGGCGCGATACTTGGCACAATTTTCTTATCAATTTTTCAGTGACATTTTGGCAATACCAATATGTATGTATTCTTTTAATTAAACACTAAATAGGTACAGTTTGGTATAGTAAATAAAAAAGCGTAGAATTTAAAATATCCAAATATATTCGCAGCCATCCAGAGTATGTGGTGCATGGAGTCAGTGTGATTTAGCATCCTTATTTATATTCCCTCTTTCTGACTGCCTCATATCTCTAAACACTATATGCCGACTCGCATTAACATGGTCTGTCTGGATGTGACTAGGACTTTCGACTTAAGCTACTTTTTGGTGGATGTTAGAATAAGTTGAATTCAGTTTATTTCAAAGGACTCTTACGATTCTTATTCTTATCTTCGTGGTTTCCTATTGTGTCAAAGAGCTTTCGAGCCTTGTCTCGTTCGCACTTTTTTACTGTTTCCATTGTCTTTGTTTACGGCCATGTTTCTGATATACCATGGAAATCGCAAGACTCGTCTTTTCAGTGGAAGGCTGCGGAAGAACTGAAGCGCTTTTTTGTTTCCTTTGTTGTTTGGTAGAAAACTATCGTAGGGAAGTATCAATCATATGATTTTGTTTCAAAATCAACACCCTGTTTTTCAAAGACCTACGTTGAACACAACGAACCAAGTTGATTTCCTGCACTCTAGACGTGATCTTATATCCTGGACTATTCTTAGGAACTGGAGCTCTGTGGAGTGATTGGGTTTGAAGCTGAATTTTTCGTCCGGAATGATATTTCGATTACATAGAGCCTCAGTGAGGCGATGCATCATCATCCTTTCTCCAATTTTCACGGTCGATGACACGAGGCTAATAGACGTCTAGGTTTGTGGAAGTATCGTGTTCGTCTGATGTTTCTGGAAGACAATGATTGCCGCTGATTTCTATACCTTGGCATATCATATATCCATTTCTTTACAATATTTAGAATTTCTATCTAAATTGTAGTAAGGGGTACGGAATCGGTTTTCCAGCTGCAGGAAGAGCTCTTGAATGAGTATGATGTCGACTGTATTTTCGAGTATAAATAACTTTAAACTCACCGGTGCTCCGAAGCAAGTAATTTGCATTCCACGGGAGTTTAAAAATTTGAGCCATTGATGTCATCAATGTCTTTTGTTTGCAGTTTTGCAGTTTGCGCGGCAGTGGACATGGATCATGTTTACCATCATTTTCGACATCATGCTTGGGAATTGTGTTATCATTTTAGCAAACATGTGCCCCATATCTGGAGTTTTTATTTTTATGACAGGTTTTGTTGTTGTCTGTGGTTTTATGGTGGAGGGAAATGTGGTTTAGGGAAGCGTGGTCACTGCCCGGTAACTTGGGTTACTAATCCATTTCGGACGTTCTTCGGGTGTTTTGATCGACCCTCATATTTGCAAGGATATTTGCCTTCACAATTTACGCACTGTGGGATGTCTTCTGCCATTTTAGGGCAGGTTGAGATATGGTAGGGTTGATTGCATTTCACACAGTGAGACTGAACATGACTCCATGATGCAGAATGTCAGAGCTGCTAATAGTTCTGGCACATGGCTTGGCTGTTACATGAACGATGCAGCTCGACAGGGCAGATTAGCTGGCAAATGGCTTAAATGTTATATGTTTCATTATCGTTTTCCGGGAATAGAACATTGACATGTTTAGATGATCCACGCCGCGATTTAAGGAAGAATGCCTTAGTTAAATTGACTCCCAGGGCTTCTATGATTCTACGATCTCTCCTGTCTATGCCATGGAGAGCCCTGTTAACCATTTCTACTTGTCTATCCTCAGGTAGTACGCGGGAGTGGTATTTTCTGTGCTGTGAGTAATTTTATAAGGTTTATGCGATCTGTTGGTAATTTTGTACCAATTATAGTATAGCAATATAGATTGACTTTTGACTGATTTGTAGAAGATTTCATCATGAGTTTCAAGGGACCACTTTTTTGGTTATAACTTGTCTCTTATTACGATTGGAAGGATTGGATCGGGCTGAGATAGTGTTCTATGGTTTCTTTCACTTGGTGACGGCCATCTGCCGGAAATATACACTTGATTTAGGAGGTGAGAAGGCAGAAAACTCATGTGCTCCTCTCTCCTTTTACTCTGTGTAACTGGCCGATTCCATATTGAAATGCTTATTTTCCTTTACTAAAGCTTCAGCTGTTCTTCGGAAGAAGAAGACTAAATTTGGATTTGCTGCTTTTTCCTTGCGATGTTGCGCTGTTTCGAATTTTTCGTTCTGTATTTCTTCATCAATTTTGCTTTTTTAAACTCCTTGGTTTGCAGAACGCTTCTTACTAGTTCAGCATTTGTCCTAGGGAGAACTGTGGAGAGAATGTTAGTTTGTTCAAGTGCCTGATTTAATTTATTTGATATTTTTTTGAGCTGAGCGCGCAGTGCCTTGATCTGTTGGTCCTTAGTAATGTCAGCAAGGTAAATGACGGTCCTTCGTTCGTGCGAAAAGGAGTGATATGAAAATATTCGCAAAAAAAATTTAACAATACGTCCAATAAATTTATGACAACAGACTATGCTAATGCTAGTGGAATTTAAGCACTCCACATTCAATGAAATATTGCGCCGTTCTGACGTCCTTTCAGCTTCTCATTTCGCACGTTCATTTGCACTATTATCACTGACCATTTGATGATGATTGCGATGTATCGATGCCGACCAACGAAAAATCTCTTTGTTTTCAGTTATCATTATTAGTTATATATTATTACTTTTTTTCTGTTTATCTTTATCGGTTACACGGTTTGATCCGGGTTTGATCAAGATCCGGTCAAGTCTAAACTCAACGTGAAATGGCGATGAGCCAATTGGATGGAATTTCATGGATATGCCAATCTAGACGGAATATTTCAAAGGAAATTTTTAAACCCAAAACAAGCATTAGAAAATGGCTAGGTTAAGGCTTAAACTTATGTTAAGTATTTCTAAATAAACTAAGTTATGTATTGGCCTGATATACTTGATCTTCATTATTCTGCTAGGAATGAATACTATGGTAAGCACCCAATATCCTGATTTTTTGTTGGATTAAAGGATGTACGTGGGACGTTCTCTTTCAATTGAGTTCTATGAAAAGTCCATTCTCAATACTTATTTACTGAAAGGATATGGATTAGTAATACTTTTATTTGTAGGAAGAACAGATGATTTGCCATTTGTACCCAGTATATCCGGACACTAAAGTCCATATTTTTCCTCCTTTCCTCATCCAATGTCAAATTGATATGATTTTCTGTACGATTATGAGAATGGACCTGACCACTCCGCTTAAGTGGGACATAATGTGTGCTACAATTTCATGTCCTATGAATAATTCATCTTATTATCACAGTAAACAATCATTGCAATTAACTGTCGTCATATTCATAACACGGATATTGAACTTGCATATCCGAAAGATATTACCCACTCCCTGGATACACTACCACAAGTACATACGCGAACAATTCACACTCGTTCGCTCGACTAAACACTTTTCCTATATTTCCTATGGATATTCATACATTCTGGCATATTTCCAGTTCATGAATTTTTTCTTCCTCTCGGCTCCGGAAGTTTCGTTATGAATTAAACGATCGAGCAGAACTTTATGGCACTTCACTTTACAGATAGACAGGAGATATTCTATTCCGGTCAATTCAGCTATTCCATACATGCATGTGTACCACGTAGATACTCATTCGTTCATAATACTCAGCAATGCATGATCGAAAATTTCCATAAGAATGAAATGAATGGTAATTTAATGGTTATTTAATGCTGGACATTGGAATTGTTGTCATAATTTAAATAGAAACAATATTTCACCCCAGAGTTGTTGAACGATTTATTGGAGTTGTTGGGAATATGTATGAGATACATACATGCGCGTTAGATACGCGAATCAAAATACGGAGAGGCTAGCTAAAAGGTTGACATGAATGATGAAAAGAATGATTCTAAACCCCCTCGGACCTGAATTTATATAAAGCATCAATAAAAATATTTTTAAAGTTTTTCTGTAAGTTAGTAGTATAGTTAAAGGATTTTTGTATCAGTATGCGATTTATTGTTTTTAGATTTTTGAAAATTTTGATGTCCACTTGAGTGGACAACCGGTCTAGATTGTTGTATTAATACGTATTTAATAAATGAATGATTTGTAGTACTGTTTTGAAATAAGTAAGCAAAACTTTAATCATATTATTATAATGGTTTATTTATTATTTAATATTTTACACGGTTAGGATTATTTTTATTTTTGATGAAACTTTCGAAAGCAATTTCGCTCACTAGTAAAACATAGATGTATTTCACATTTCAGGCAGTAAACATGTGTCTTTCCTTTACATCCTGGATTTTTACATCGTGTAGCTTCTTTTTTCTTATCATATTCTGGCAGATGGTCGACAGTGTCATACTGAATTTCGCTCGCTGGTCTTATTTCAGGTCTGAAACGGTGTCGTATTGGTGTAACTGGTAAATTTACTGGACTGCTACCACTAGATGCAGGCCGTCCTCTTTTTCTGCTAGCAATTGGATGCCCCATTTTTATTAGAGCCTCTGCAACACGCTGCCGAAAGTGCAACAGATCTAAAACATCTGTACTTGGTATATTACAGGTTTTGCAATCTTCTTGGTATTCTAGCCAGCTATTAGTTAGGGCTAGGTCAATGGCGTGAAATATCATACGCAAAGTCCATTTTTTGGACCTAATGAAGATACGATATAAACTAATCAGATGATCAGTTTTATCTACACCTCCCATACCATTGTTATATAATTGCACAAGTTCAGGACGCGGTATAGTTACGTATTTTTTAGATGTTTTATCCCAGCGTCGAACTTCATCTTGGTTTCCTATTCCAACAAAATTTGATGCAAGAACTACACCTTTAACGTCCATCCACTTGATAACAACCACATCTTTAGTATTATTCGTAACTTGATCAGTATATCCCCTATCTTTTTTGGATCCTTCCTTGTCGGTTATGAGTGGCAGTTTTCCAAAACGATTTATTCTGATCGTTCCTCCTGCATAAACTTCCCTCTCGCGAAGATCCTTCAGCAAAACATAATTGGAAAAATAATTGTCAAAAAAGAGGTAATGACCAGACCCATTTATTCTTTTTGACAAGGCATTTACATAAGCAGCAGAAGTGCCATATTTCAAAACGTCATTTTTATCTAGATTTGTAGTTGCGCCTTGATAAATTATAAAATCGTAAACTAATCCACTCTTACCGGAAATCATGAATATCTTTACACCCCATGGCTGTGGTTTTCCTTTAACATATTGTTTGACTTCCAGTTTTCCTCGAAAAGGTACAATCTGTTCATCAACGCTCAATATTTGCTCTAACTTTAGTTCTAGACATCGTTTTCTAACTGATTCATATAAAGGTCGAACTTTGATAAAACGGTCAGTGTTATTTTTTGGAATGGAATTGTTATCAATTATGTGCAAATTGTTTCTCATCTGAAGAAATCTATCTCTGACCATATTCTCTAAAAATATTTTCATATCTAAACTAGAATCCCAATACAGACGAACACGAGGAAACTTCAGGTTACCCATTATGATATGAAGACCCAAAAATATTTTCATTTCTGTTGAAGTACATGGCTTGAAATTACGGACTTCATTTCTCACTGCATACAAATTTGTATTGAACGTAAAATCTTCAATTAGGGACTCTGATATGTATTTAGAAAAATAATCGATGGGAGCACGAGGTGAATCTATTTCTGAAGGTGGTGGAGCTGACCAAATGAATTGTGGTGATTCAAACTGTAAATGTTTTCTCCAAATTATTTCACTTTTAGGCTTACTACTTGATCCGGTTTTCCGGCTTGGTTCTTCCTCCTTTAAGTCTTCTTCTTCTACTATATCTTCCTCATCTTCAGAGTGACCAAGTATCACTCTTTCGGTTGATAGCGTTATATTACTACCCACACGAACATTGTTTTCTGGTATTGCCTGTACAATTTCATCGTCACTTTCTTCGTCGAGATCCGATATTGTGCCGTTTTCTAATAAATTGAGTAAATTATTCACATCTTGGCTTTTGGATAAATCAAAACCTAAAAAGAAATAAAAATGATATGTATAATTCAGTATACAATTTTAACATAAATACGAACGCTCTACAACTATTGTGACCCTATGTCCACTGAAATGGACATAACTTCATCTGCAATATTTTATAACAACAACCACATATTTTGTATTCTTTGTAAACGAACATCTTAATAAATATGATCACTATACGGAATAAAAAATATCTAAACAATCGATCAAGCCATTATATAGTAAATAAAATAAAACTAAAGACTTACTTGCTTTGTGCGTATCCATGGCGAACGTCAACACTTGACTAATGATTTCATACTACCCACAAAAAAATCCGATAGTGTTTTGTTTATTGTAACGTTTCTAGGTAAGTCGCGGGTAGAGTTAAATATTTACACTAGCATTTTTATTATTCTGTTTCATATTACACGCAATAATAAATCGTGTCCATTGAAATGGACGCCGGGTCCGAAGGGGTTAAAAGACGAAACGCAGATGACGGTTTAATTAAATTTTTATCACACCATACTAAATAATTGCTGAAGCATCCTTCTAAATATTGTTCTTTGATACTTTAGTTAGTAACCAAGGACAGTCGTCAGAAATACGCGTAAAATTAAAATATCCTTGTTTTTCACTTACATTAAAGCAACGACAAATGGCACCAACATTTATTGGACATTAAATTGAACTATTGAAATAAGAAACGGTTTCTGTTCCCACCAAAGTAGACACACTCGGCTTGAAAACTCGCTTTTCCATCCCAGTCTTTGTTTGTTTATTCCCAGCTTAATACATCAACTCCTACCATA
This sequence comes from Stratiomys singularior, assembly GCA_954870665.1. Classification (NCBI taxonomy): domain Eukaryota; kingdom Metazoa; phylum Arthropoda; class Insecta; order Diptera; family Stratiomyidae; genus Stratiomys; species Stratiomys singularior. Next base: position 8,947,153 of record OX940879.1, on the reverse strand, counting down.
AAAATTAAATTAATGTCCTTATTAAATTTTCAGAAATCAAAACATTATTAATAAAAACATCAAGTCATAAATAAAATTTATATTGTCTCGACGTCCAACAGGACTCAATCGTTACAAATCGATACTTTTAATCGTCGCAGAGCTCCTTGCTGCCAGTTTAATTGATATTTAATAAGGCAACCGCGATCGTAAAAGAAATCAATAAAACTTACCCTACTATTTGGTCGTAATATTGAATATTGATACAATAGATATGTGTATGTGGATCGAATAAAAATGTTTCATCGTATTTCCTTTTCGTGTTTATTTTTGGTCGTAACGAAAAAATAGAGGAAAAAAATTGGAAGAATTATCATTAGGAGAATAGGAATTGGTTAACTTGTTAATTAAGAGGACGATGTGATTCAATAATTTCGGTTGAAATGTTGTATCCGATTTCAACTACTATGGATTTATTTGATATATTGGGAGATAAAACGGTTGAGTTCCTTGAATCCACGGTGGCGATGTTATAAATCATTGTTTTATTATAAGTTTAAAGCTAGATTTTATGGAGACACATTATTTTTTCAAATGGTAGATCCGAAAGTTTGCCCTTAATTAAAACATTCATAAGTCATTCATTTATTTACATGAAATCGAACTTCTGTATTTATCTTTTATTGGAGTGATTAGAAGAATACTCATAAGTATTTTTTATGACTTGTGTCCAGGGTATTGATATATTTCGCTTTTTGAAGTCAGCGTCGTCTATGTTTTATAAACTGTCCGGTGGTAGCTTCTTGGTAAATTGTTCGGACTTAAAGCGTGGTAATGGTAACGCAGATGAATTTGTGCACGGTTTTTCATGAAAGGTATGGGACAAAATAAATATGAATATATGTCAGCCGATCGTTTATTTTATTTTATCAGTCATTGCCTCGAAACTCTTTTGTGGAATTTAATAAATATCAATAATCGCGTTTTTCATATATATAATCTAATTTCATATTTACCTAAGCATCTCCCCTGTGGACCTGAGAACTCAGCGTGGAATCGTGTGACACATTACTTTGGCCTAGATCTCGTGTTCCTACACCTAGAGGCGCCTTATGAGAACCTCTTCTTCAGCGGAAAGGTACTGAGAGGAATACAGTAGTTAAAAAGAGATCACCCGATCTCAAATCTCTCAAATCGACTCCTCTCAAATTATAGGTTTTTCAGTGTCAGCACTGCCAGAGCACATTGTACTACGTGATTCCATTTATCAACCGTTTTCAGCGTTTCTTCGACCATAGTTTGTAGACTGAGCTCTCCGATTTTGCTGAAGAGGTCCCCGCACTGCTTATTCCTTCTTTTGCAAGAGAAGAATATATGACAGGTGTCATACACATCTTCTGCACAAAATACGCGGTTAGGAGACCGTGACCTGTCAGTCTTGTGTTGATAAGATCGAAAAAAACTATGCCCGCTTAAAAACTGGTTCAAGTAGAAATAAGTCTCACCATGCGGTCAACTTAGCCACAGTCTCAGGTCAGGGATTAGACGTGCAGTTCACTTTCTCTTTATGTCATACGCCCAGAACTATTGTCATTTACTCAGAAAGCTTTATCTCTCTGCCCTTGTGACCTTATCTCCGCTCTTTGCTTCTGCTCAGGTAAATATTTCTATGCCCTTTCGCAGAGATGGCGATAGGGAATTACTAGCACTGCCGTCCAGGAAACCGTTCGATATGCACATTAAATTCGCAGCGCTTCTTGTTCCTGATCTGTGCCAACTGCGCTGACTAAGAGTCGTCTCCTTGATGTGGTGGGCTTCCTATGAGTGTTATTAATCAGGTGAGTGCCGTTACAAGCGCTGCAGCCACACATTTGAGTCTATCAGGATGGCCAGGTTACTGCTAATTTAGGTTCAACACGCGCCTCCCCAACGCTCTTTTTTGATTCTCTCCTTTGTTAGGATGACCACTTTGGTTTTTTAGGTCATTTAGTCATTATTTAGTCTAAGTATGGTCCAGCGACTAGCCGCGCGACATCGTTCGCATGACTGGTCAAGCGTGATTCGATTGGAGTCTGTATTGTCGGAATATTTGCAGGATCGTTGCTTGTCACTGTCGTTGATTGTTGTTTTGTCGATTGGGTTTGGATTTTGGGAATTGATTCAATGACTCGTCCATAAAAACAATGTTTGCACCTGGCCTTTCACTGCGTGCATTGATATCTGCAAATTCGAGTTCAAATGTCTTCGGAAAGAAAAGGATTCTGGTGGTGCCGTCAGGGTTGCCAAACTCATTTGGAGGGCCGAATGTATCGCTGAAAGGTTAATCTCGGCGTGGTGTTAGCGGCGCCCAGAGAGCTATATAAATTTTTTCTCACTGTTCGCGTCCTCAATCCTTGTCTATTTTCAGCCTTTGGTCGAATTTCCGTTTTTCTTTTGATGAAAGTATCGACGGTTGATCACTTCTTTGCATACTTCTGCGTTTCCCTTCCTGGCATTCGACCGACTGTTAATTTCAAAACTTTCGACACATGCTCATTCGGCTCTCCAAAATTATGCCTGTAGACGAGTAAATGGCAACACGACAAAAACTGTCGCGATTTAAAAAAAATTGTGTAAGTTTGACGTCAAACTGCTATTATTATTTGTTTGGAAGTATTATACTTGTATTGATTGACTTTAAATTGAAACGCCCACAATTGTTCTAATGGGTTAGATCGTAATCTTCGTGCAGTGAACTTCATGAAGTGTTTACAGTCCTCTTAACTTTCTTCCCCTGTATCCATTGATATGCCAAAACGATTAAAACCGGAGTTGATTGTTAATTTTTGTCATTCAAAAGGATAAGAATTAATACTGAAAAGAAGAAAACTTTCTGGATTTTCTTCTCTTGAGTTTTCTGCTGTAAACATTGGAAATGTACAAATAATAAAATTTTTAGATTATTTAATATTTTTACCAATCAAATTCATAATGAATGTACTAGTTAGGAAATTTCTACCCTTCAATTTACACTGCCTGCGTTAATATTTTGTTATTGTTGGTAAATTTATCTAAAAATTAGTGAACTAAACGAAAATTAGGACACAAAATGTATTTATTGTCCTCTTTATGGTCTTAAACCTCCATGGCAAGTGCATTAGGACTTTTATCCACCAGTAAAGCGAAAATTTGATGTCTTTAGGGTCCTTCATTAAGTCCTTCCTGTCTTTAAATTTAAATAAAACCAAGCGTGTGTGAAATATCATCGAAATTTTTTATTCGTTTCAGGAGCCTTTTGATGCCATTATGTGTGAAAGATAACATTGTTCAAATGTCTGCTGCGGTTTCTCTAGGTGGCGCGTGGCATGACTCTGGCGCATTAATCAGGCTGAACTTGAGGAAGGGGATGGGTTATATTGAATTTGCGGACCGCTATGGTTTGTGACTTATGCGCAAAGTCCTGCGACTTAAGCAAACCCCACAAGAACAAGTCTAACGGGGTCAAATCGCACGATATCGGTGGCAAGTTTACATCACCTCCACGTGAGATAATCATACCCTCCAATCGCTCGTGCAGAATGTCGAATGTGGCATGAGCTGTGCATGAACGTAGCGCCATCCTGTTGAAACCACATGTTTTTGGTGTCCATATCATCCAATTCAGGCCAAAAGAAGTTGGTAATCATCGACCTTTATTGCTCGCCGCTGACGGTGATAGTCTTGCCAACGTCGGTCTCAATAATATATGGACCGATGACGCCGCCAGTCCAAAATCCATACCCAACAACAACTTTTTCAGAATGCGTTGGACGCATTTGGATCTCATGTGGATTAGTATCGTCCCGATTTCGACAATTTTCTTAGTTCACGTACCCTTTCATCCGGAAATGGACCTCATCGCTGCAGATGATTTTTCGATGAAAATTAGGGTCAGTTACCAACTGCTCCAGAGCCAATTCAGTGAGCACACGTCGTTTTCTATGATTGCTTCCCTTCAGCTCCTGGGTCAGTTGAATTTGGTATGGGTGCAGGACCAAGTCATGATACGAAATTCGCCAAGGTTTATGAAAGGCAGAGTTGTTGTGAGATATGCGAAATTGACTGCCTCGAGTTCTCCTGCACACTCTCATGGACAGCTGCGATGTTTTCTACTGATCTTGCATTTCGTCGACGGACGAGTATTGGTTGATCGTTTACTGAACAAGTAGACTCAAATTTATCCACCACACTGTGACTGTCCTCTCAGTAGGACGATTATGAGGACCGTAAAATGGGTGAAGCGGGCGGAATGTTGCCCAAACAGAACACCCATTTTAACAAAACATTTTTATCATTTGCACGTGTTGTCGAACGCTATATCCATTCATGAAGATTTGGCAAAGCAGACTGAACAAACGACAGCTATTTGACAGATGTAGCTTCACCAATATGGCCGCTATCAACTGTCACGGGTTTGGAAGTCCCTATTGGAAGACCATATATATATGGGAAATGCACTTTCTAAAAAAGACTCAAACGTGGCTTAAACCTGGACGATAAGGTCAGACAAATGCGGGATACAAAAATCGGCTAAATATCAAATGCCAATGGAAAAAGAAAATTAGCGGATGCATTCCTGTTCTTGGTTGAAGGGTGGACAATTTAGATTTCGTAGATTTGGATAGCTTACATCGTTTGAACGTTTATAATTTTTTCCACAGGGGAGCAACGACATAGCATAACTTTTATTAAAAAGTAAACAAGTGCATGCCAAACTGATTCTCAACTTAAGAAATTTGATAGAAATTTTCGTATCGACCGACATTTTAAAGTTGAATAACGACAGAAAATGATTTATGTGACTAAATTTGTTGATTCATTTAAGTTAGCCGGAATAATAAATCTTCATTTTAAGTGGTTCCATTTCAGTTTCATTGTTGAAAGTGAAGCATCGAAGGCTCTTGGAATAAACATTTTAAAATATTTCACAAATATTCAAAATTCTTATGAATGTATTAAACATTCATAAATTTCAAAACCATTTACTTCGCACCACATCATATCCGAATCGTTACCATCAGTGCTATGAATCAATACCAAAATCTTGAATATTTCTTAGTCAGCTCAGCCTTGACGAAAATGCCTCATCCAAATCATTATTATGCACATTAATATTATCAGCATATTTGTTAGAAATATGAATATATTTCACATGACATCATCCACCGACGGACTACAGTCCAACCAAACACAACATTTATATCTCATCTCGGCTTATTGAAAAATTCCTAATATTTATTTTGTATCCGTCGTGTTTCGCCGATAAATCAACAAAATTTGTAATCCCATTGGAAATTTGAACAAAGTTTAACAAAATAACGAAAAGCCTTGATAAGTCAAAATATGATAGACGACGACGAATTTGTAGACTGTGATTAATTCTCGAACAAAAACATCCATAAATTTTATTTTGGGACAAGAGAAATCATTTTAAGGATGAGATATTTTGATTTCGGATGTTAATGGGCTTAAAATATTGTTGATTTAATTATTAAATGGGACAATTGGCTGATTTGGTTGAAAGAGATACGCATTGAGATGAATTTCTCTTTGATATATTTCCCGAAATTAAGAAAGTGTTCGCTGGGCCACTCAAATCGAAGCTTAAAATGTCTTCATTTGTAATAAATTGCTTTTAATTTGCGCTGGATGAAAGTGATACGAGCGGACAAACGCTCAAAGATTGATTAATTTCGGTTCCATCATAAAAGCAGGAAGAAAGCCACCGAAATTATCGGACTGTGTGGCAACAATAACACCAGCAGCAGTCATTTGGGATTTTATTTGAGGCAAATATAAGCAGCACTCGAAGAAAACGTGTATTCCTGATTATTTTACTTGCCGTTATGCCAGCGTATTAAGGCTTTAATCAGCCTTATCTGATCTAGCAAACTCTATTCCCGTAAAAATGCTCAGTGTTGAACCCGGACGAAACTTGACAGGTATATTAAGTCCAAGCATGAAACCATCTCGCCGCCGCGATCACAGGTGAATTCAAGTTCATCTTTCGAGTTTTTAACAACAACTATCTGTAAATCATATTGCCAACAATAAAACCCGCAAATGATCAATTTTCTTAGCCTCGGAGAATGTCTTCTTGGCGACCTTTATGACCCTCCGGCAATGATATGTCTTTATGCTCTTTATATTGTTTATTTTTTTTTCCTGAAATGTTGTCTTTCTCAAGGCCGGAGCGCATAGTTGAGTCGAGCCGCGCCACTGCTGCAGATACATCTATCTGAAATGCCCAAAAAGATATCAAACGCCTGTTGGGGCTGTTGAAATATTTCGCATACAAAGAGGAAGACTTGCACACGCACAAATGTAGGCCAATTTTCAACCAGCACCCAATAAAAACGTTTGGAAAGAAGCGAAATACGATAAATAGAGTTATGGACGCTTATAAAATATTTAATTTTATGATTTAGCCACCAAAAGCGTTTTTTCTCTGAGGGGTCCCCGGAAAGCTTGGTTCGGAAAAAACAAATCCTCAACTTTTGCAATAAGCTTCATTTTGATAATTTTTTGCTCGTACTAATTTTTTTCTGATCCGAGAAAAGGAGAAAAATGATATAATGCCATTGCTCGTTGTTGGTGTGGAGTCGGGCCAGCGGCATTTGTTACTGTGGGAACTTTAAAGATATTTTTCAGGTTGAAATTTCAGTTTTTAACTTCAGTCATATAAAATATAATTTCATTCAGATTATGTGGCCATAATAAAAAATTTTTGTCTTTATTGCCGTTGTTTCAACTTCATATCGAAACGAGGCAAACTGAATGCCTTTCATTAGACTTGCATGTTCAAATTTGTGGCAAAGAAATCGTACCAAGTGCCAGAGTCTGATTATACAAAAGACGCGGATGGTTTCCATTTCGCCACTAAACAAAGTGTGGTTGTTAATTTTTTACTGCACCCAACAACTACAACAACACAATCATTAGGGGTGGCGGCGGTCGGCGTCCCTAATCCGCAGGTGATTATGAAGTTTGGTGAACGTTAAACGTTGATGGATAATCTTGATGATGTTTATTGCTCACCAGAATATCATAATTTCCATTCTATTGTAGATCCATGAACGCAACGAGGAAGACCAGCAATTGATTGCATAGGCCTTTGTTGTAGTAGTAACGTTGGGTGGGCAGAATCTTCTAATTTGATAGGAGTCCACTTGCTACCTGGTTTGACTGACGAGCAGAGGTTTTTCGGAAAAACTCAAAATTTGTGCATGGAAAAAGCGCCAACGTGAAGTTAAGTAGTTCAAAATTTGAATGGGAGTAAGTGCTTGAAGTTGAGAATCTTTTAATTTTTTCTCGCAAATAACGAGAAACGACTTTATGCATTTCATTTAGCCGTGGGAGCTTCGCGGGCATAAACAGAATAGAGTTCCGGGTCCAGCTTAATCTCTAGTACATTCAATTCAGAATAGGAAAAAAATTAAGAAGCGCAACATTTAAACATCCTGGACCCTTTTATCCACTTCGTACGGTTTGTTTCTGGTAATTTAATTCATAAATTAAAAATCAATTTATTTCAAAATAAAAAGCAAGAGAAGATCGGCTACAATAATATGGATTATCAGCGACATAACTATACCATCTGACGCCCGTGGCAATATCAATAAAAAAGCAGCCGCAGTGGTTTATTTTGGATGCGATGTCACGTTGTAATTGAGTTCTTTCAAATCTGAAAACTGTTAACAAGCACTTGCCGCAAGATCCGGGCAATAAGGTGGGCGTGGAAGCTATTGCCATTGTAAATCATTCAAAACATCCTTCGGGTTTCTTGTGAAGGTAGTCTTGCATTATCCTGTTTCAACAACGTACGCGTATGTAACTTTCAAGACTCTATTGGTCTGACAAGCGCCTCTCGCAATCGTCCAGATAATGAATTCAAGTATGTTCTGCGTTCATTGTAATATCTTTCGCCAGATGATCCATAAAAATAATCCCTTTGCAATTTCAGTATACAGTAACCACTCCCTTTCCAAAAGACGGAACTGCTCGCTCTTTAATAGGGGGCCTTTCTTTAGGTTTGGGTCACTCTTTGGACTGACTTTTGGTTTCAGAATTGAAATAAGGACTCCACGTTTTGTCAGTTGTTATTATTATTTCCCATAATTCATCACTGCAACGGGTTAACAGCCCTTAAAGTTGACGGCAAGTATCAGACTGAGTTTCTGTTCTGGTACCAATAGTCTTTTCACTCAGAGCGTTGAAACCCTGCTAACGCCCAAACTATCATGCAAAACGTCATGAACTTGTCTTGTAACTATTCCTAGACGTATACTAATTTGGCGTATGGTCATTCGCCTGTTCTCTTTCAGTAGATCCTCCACGACAGTAATGTTTCTTTCATTTAAATATATGCTTGGCCACTGCGTGGGGATCGTCTTTTAGTGACATTCTATCAGCATTATCAGCAATAAAACAATCGATCCACCGATAGATAGCGGTTTTAGTCCTGCTGATTCACCAAATACTGCTTATAGACGCTGAATAAGTTCTGAAGCTTTCACACCTTCTTTATACAAAAAGAAAACTATTGCTTTGAGATTTTGCTACGTCTTTCATGGTTACAAAAACAGTGCTGCGGAAACGCATCTACCGATATATCTCAGTGAATATGTTGAGTTTCGTTCCAAGTAAATCGCATTTGCGACATTCGTTGCTTTTCTTATTTCATCAAAAGAAAACAGCAGTTGAATCTCATCGGTTGGTGGTAGAAACTTATGGCGAAGATGAACGAGTGATGAGAACATGTGAGATGTTTCGTCAATTTAAAAGTGGAGAATTCGAATTAACAGACAATGAACATCCTGGCGCAGCGAAAAAGTTCGAAGACGAGGAATTGTAGGCGTTATTGGATGAAGACCCAACCCAATCGCAACAACGATTGGCACAAACACTACATGTGACCCGAGGAGCAATTTGCCTACGTTTAAAAGCCACGGAAAAGTTCCAAAAGTATGGAAAATGGGTACCACACCAACTGAACGATAGAAAAATGGAAAATCGAAAAACCATTTGTGAAATGCTGCTCCAAATGTTCGAAAGGAAATCTTTTCTGCATCGAATTATCACGGGGGACGAAAAATGGATTTATTTTGAGAACTCGAAACGGAAAAAATCATGGCTTTCACCTGGTGAGGCTGATCCATCGACTCCAAGGCCAAATGCAAATGAGACTATGCTCTGTTTGGTGGGACCAGCGTGGAATGGCGTACTTCGAGTTATTAAAACCAAGTGAGACGGTGAATACGCACCAATACCCACAAAAAATTATCAATTTGAATCATGCGTTGATCGAAAAACGGCCATGATGGGCCGGAAGAAAGCAAAGGCAAAGTTATCCTTCAACAGGACAACGCACCGTCTCATACCGCTAAAGTGGTGAAGAACGCTCTAAAAGCATTGAATTGGGAAATACTATCGCACGCGCCGTACTCTCCAGACCTCGCCCCGTCCGACAATCACCTTTTTGCATCGATGGAACTCTTACTCGCAGAGCAGTGCTTCGCCAATTTTGAAGAAGTCAAATAATGGCTCGTCGAATGATTTGCCTCGAAAGAGAAAAAGTTTTTTTAGAATGGTATCTATGATTTGCCTGAAAGATGGGCAAAATGTATAGAATCCAATGGTCAATACTTTGAATAAATTTTTTTTGAGATTTCCTTGAAAATTGAGTGTTTTCTTTATTGAAAAAAAAACCGGTAAACTTCATCAAACACCCCTAGTAAATCTGCGAGTTCTCTGTTGTAGAAAGACTCTAAAAGTCCCTGAAAGCGGACCAAAAATTAACTATTTCCCTGGCAATTTCTTAGAAGAAACGAATAGAGCGATTCTATGGCAAATCATTGAAATGATGAAACCGAAAAATTCTCGATGAAAAAATTAAATCTAAATTATGGCTCACTTACAACGTGACCAAAATCATTTGTTCCTTCGATAGATAGTCTGCCAAAAATTTAAAAAAAATTATTGTTAAATTTGAAATTTTTTGAATTTGTATTATAATATTTAATCAAAATTAAAACTTGAAAGTTCTTTTTTATTACTTCTTACTTCCTTCTTATTAATTCAAACTTGAATTAATCATTTAAAATTAAGACAATTAATGGTATTATGGGTTTTTTTATTGACACTTTTGACACGTTTCCTACTTAGTTTTTATTATATTATTTATATAATAAATAATTTTATTGATACCTTTGTCCTTTCACAGTAGTTTGAAAGGTGTTTGTATAGCGTATAGAGTATGCATGCTGTATGCTGTTGTATGGAGTATGATGCTGTAGTTACATTAGTAATTTTCTCACAAAATGATCATCTTAAATTTCAGACTGGCAAGTTCGATTGCAATCGCAAACAGCTATGATAATTGGCCTTGTAATAATGATGAGGGTATATTGTGTACCTGTCTCAATTAAATTCGTTTGTCCTTTTGATTGAGCAAGGCATTAGGATGGCTTTCCAAAAATCTAATATCATTTATTATAATAATTATATCAATTATGTACCAGTCGCATCGCTCAATCCATCGGAGCTGAGTCTGCGGATGAGGAAGATGAGGAAGAAACCTCAGAAGGTTTCTGTCCCAGTAGTCTTCTATACAATGCACGAAGAAATTTTTACACCTGCGGACAGGAGTCGCATTATTCGCAACAAACCAACATCTTTGGGCGAGGAAGGAACTGATTTGTAATCAAGAGCATTTTATTTATAATCGCTGATATAAGCTGATTATGTGCTCATGACTAGAGCTTGCGGGAAACAGTTGTATTCGAAGTTAATATGTAAGAATGTGCCATCAAAGGTCCCTGGTTAGTGCTTACAATATGATAAGTGAACCCTCTCAGTCTTATCGAAGCTCTTCCTGGCGTACCAGTAAGTAGTAAATTAAGAGAGAAATTAATTAATAAATTTCTTTCGTATGCTTTGGGCCAATCTATTGACCAGATCGCACGTCGTAAGGCAAAAATGACCATTTCTGCCACAATTGTGAAGTTTTTGCTCATGGTAGGTTAGCTTGCAGCTTTCTCAATCGGGACCATTTCAGCTATCATTAGTGCTGCTGATTCAGAGACAGTTCGATTGCTCCAAAAAGCCCACTTTGAACGTTAAACTCGAACGTACAATTCTCCGTCAGCTTTCGATTGGTATTGTAATCCACTCTGACACTGTGTGTGCACCGCCCTTCTTATAGTCTTACCCTTGTCAGTGTGACAGGCATAATTTGGTCCCCTACAATATTGCTGAGTGATTACCCGGAGACTGAACTAATCTTGGTGATATATGCCGAGCGTCTAACGTTAAAAACTCGATCGACCTCTAAAAAAGCTAAAGACCATATGAACAATAAACAAGATGAAAATCTTGATATCTTTTTTATTGTCTAAAATCCATCCACGAACTAGAAGGCTGGCTGTAACTAAGGAAATTGAAGCTATGGAAAAAAGAAAGTTATAAAACTAAATAGAAACAATTAACTTCACCAGGTTTCAGCAGTTCGTAATACAAAGGTCCCTTACTATCCCACCAAATACACAGCAAAGTCTTCTTTCCATGAATATTTCGGACTGGTTGTGATGTTGATGGCTGGCCTGGGTCTATCCATGATTTTTCCGCTTGGGATTGTCGAAATAAATCCACTTTTCATCGCTAGTAACAATTCGATGCAAAAAACCTTTTATTTTCTGTCTGGGAAGCAGAATTTCACAAATGGTTTTTCGCCTTTCAATGTTTCTTTCTTTCAATTGATACGGCACCCATTTTCCAGAATTTCGGATCTTTTCCATGGCTTTTAAGCGCTGTGAAATGGCTGCCTGACTAACTTCCAACGCTTCTGCCAAATGTTTTTCAGTTTGTGTGTTGTCTTCATCCAATAATGCTTTCGAAACCGTATCTTCGAATTTTTTTGGTGGTTTTCCACGGTCTTTGTTGCTGACATGGAAATCACCACTTTTAAATCTTTTAAACCATCGTTCGCAAGTGTCTTGGCTTGGGGCATGTTCACCATATGCTTCCACTAACAACCGATAAGTTTCTGCTGCCGTTTTCTTCAAATGAAAGAAGGTTATTAGACTTCCCGGCGAAACCTCTTTTTCTGGCAAGTAATTCGACATTTTTGAATCGAAAAAAAAACTATTGTTTGTACAATCAAAACCTATGACATACTGGAATTCGTTGACAGATGTTTACCCTGCAAAATGCCATATTAGTTATCCCCGACACAAACCACATGTAATGGTTATGCCATCTGTTAGTAAAATCCGCATTTCATATTTATACACCTAATATTTTTCATTTTCAGATTAAGCTTTTTATATATTTTTTTAGAACAGACAGCTGTTTCGTGGCCGATATGATCCCTGCTTCATTATTATGTCTATTGAAAACAATGAACTATCCAAATCCAATCAAATTAAAATTTGAATTAAATTACTTATTAAAAATATTTTAAAATTATAAGAACTTCGTCGTATTTGTCCCATGAAAACTACTGCAGGATAGCGGAAAATTCTACAATACTACAGCAGGAGTCAGTTACCTCTGCCGTCAACCTATTGAAATTTTCATGGAATGAATCAATTCTTCGAGAAGAGAAAGAGGACAAAGGAGACATTAGGTTAGTCCCGAAGGCATGTTTAAGGTACGTCGATAACGTATTCACCATTTCTGCAAAGAACAAAGCAAAAAATATGCTCGACACTATTGATATGGTTAATTCAAAAAATTCATTTAAGTACAGGAGGTGAGAGGAAGTAAAGACTACCTTGAGAATATTGAACAGATTGAATGGATTCAAATTCTGCTTTCTTCAAGGACTACATTTACCCGAATGGCTCTATCTGTAAGATTTTACTGAAAAGCCTTTATGAACCAGCTTAAACTCTCCAATAACGCTTAACTAAACATGAGTTTAAGGGAAAAATGGGCACATCTTCGTCACCCCAAGTAACTCTGATAACTTTCTGAATAAGATAATGCAAAAACAACACCACGTCGTCTCACAAAATCAACAAAGAATTTTTCACTGAAGAAAGTACAGGAAATGATTGGAAAATTAATGTCTGAATAAAAGGACTCCTCAAAGAATTCGACATCCATTTCATAGCATTCGGTAGAGGTGCAATTTTTAAACCGAATGAGGAGAGGCGTACGTTTTGAAAATTATTGAAAAGGGATAGGTCTTCAGAATCAACCGTGAAGACAGCGAAAAAGCTGCACTAATCAAACCTGATCTGCCCATTACAAGACTAACAACAAGTTTCCAGGATCACATAAACAAAACCAAAATTGAAGAAATAAAAGAGCTTAATGTTGTTCTTTCGGTGGTAGACCTTTACATGATTGAAAAAGGACAAAGAGAATAACAGCTCAGATATAGCCAGACACTAAAGCCCGTCCACGACTTGATATTTCCCGGAGAATGGAAGACCATGATCATTGAGTCATTGTGGCAAGTTCCTTTTACCAAGGACTGTTTTTGACTGAAAACAAATACTGCCTGGCATTTAACATCATCAGAATATCTTGTAAGTTCGCTGTGAGACAACATTCGTTACAGAATTCGAGCCATGAGACGTATTAGAGCTACCTTCCGGGAGCTCGTCCCCTTTGATAATTTGTGCTAAGGTACCTATTATAACTAGATCGACGGATTTGGAACAGTGCAAATTGAACCCATCAAGGATTCCGCATGGACAGCGAGAATTCGAATTACCAGAAAACTATGGCGGAAGTACAATCAATGAATTGAAGCTTTCAAGACTATGTCAATATTATAGAAGCAAATTATTGTAGGTATTGTAGGCGAAACAGAGGTTTTTTACAGCAAACTGCAAGCTTCGTAAAAGTCGAAGGCAGGCTTGGTATAGATTTGTGGATAATTCAATAAAGTGGCATGCGAATTCAGAAAGATCCGATGCATTGACTAGTTTATTATTGATTTATCATCGAATTCGATCGATGATAAAAGGTGAAATCAACGACAGCGTCCAAAATTGGGAACTTTTTTTGAGTGAAATGAGCACAATGTGGAGGATTAACGTGCAATCTCCGACAAACATCGAACTTAACACTCGAAACTGTATAATAATTGGTAAAAATATACGTTTATTATGGCTGAATAATGAGGGCAGGATATAACGCAATATTCAAACATATTTCGAAACTTCTCAGTAAAAGTAATTGAAAAATAGGGTAACCACTTAAAACCGCAAAAATTCGCGAGAAGAGTGACAAGAAAAGAGATACGAGAACTCCATATTGCAAACATAGTGAGCTTTCCCAGAAAGAGAGCTTAGAAATTAAATGACGTAGATTAGTGGAGATATCGAGGTGGCTTGCTTTCAATAAATGCCATCTGGCTGACTAATCAATGATCATATATATCTTAGACCTCGGAATCAGGTGGCCTTCACGCATTGTTTAACTCAGTTGGACTTTCGCTTTAAAGGTTCTTTTTTGGAGAGTTAAAAAAATCTGAAAAAGTTTGCCCTGAAGAGTTTCTACAAAAGGAATGTTTGTGTGATTTCTTTTGTAAAAAATTAAACTTTTGAAAAATGAGTTTTTCTACTAATTAAATAATTTTTTAAAGGATTTTATAATTTTGTTTTTCACTACAACCCCAATGAAAATAAGTTGCAGCTATTCAAAATAGATTTGACTTTATAACCTTGAGCACAACACAACACTTCCTTAGTTCTTCACGCTAATATTATCACCATATAATCATTGTCAGGATGTAAAAGGGAAAACCGTGTATCTGACAATATCCGTAAATTTCAGATATCATCTCATTTTCTTCTATTCCAGTTGCCAAGTTGAGAAGCAGATAATATACATGATATGTCAGATGAGAAGCTACATATGAAATCACTTTGTTATAATCTCCCTTAGAGCTGCTCACTCTCCCGGTGATATGCATTTATGTAGTCGACACTGAATATTTTAGTCAGCATTTCCACTTTCCTTTTTGCCAACGCTAACGTATGTGCCAATATAGTGAATACAGCGAAGTTTTCGGTATGTCACAATACATCACAGTTTGGCAGCATACGAGTAAGGACTTATGCCTTCGGGAAAGAATTGTTGCTGAGATAATATTCCAATATGTCATTTTATCGGGACTAATGTGATGTATGTCTGCCATGAAAAGGACCAAGACGACTATTCCTGCATACTATTTCTTCCCTGGATTTTATTTTTGCAGCGACAAAGTCGAACTAGGATACGAGGTCTCCTGATGCGATTTTGCATTTTTTATGGAATTTCACGTGAATACTGTCATATGGAAGCGATTTGCTGTCGAAAGGATTAAAATGATTCCGATTGAAGTATCTGAGAATGTACTTAGGAGAAGAAATTTTGAGTGACGTTGAAATGCTAACCATGAGAGGATGGACGACAGCGAGCAGAGCATTTTTCCAGAGCAATTCAAGGAATTTTCCTTCCGGATTAGATTGCAAGGGAAGGTCTGTTTGATGTGTGTTGTTTGTCGATATGTCGATAATTAGTTTTGCAGTGCACGAACTTCTGGTGCAGTCCAGATCGATTACAAAACAACTACTTTGTTCTTGCCAATTATTCGTGGTTCGAACGCAGCTTAATCATTTGTAAGGCTACCAAATCTAATTTCTTTCCATTTATACCATCCAGAGTTCACTCTTCTCGTGATCCTCCTAAAATCGATTTCGTTCACGTAACGAACGACATTATATTTATTTAAAGAATTAGACTTAATGCATGGCTATTCTCTTCGATGGTTTTGTATGTCGGTCAGAAACCGTTTATCACATCCGGAAAATGCTTCATACTGGATGTTTCCATATGTCACAGGAGCTCATTAACGCAAAATGATGGAGGAACGTTCGATTTTCACCTGAGCCGTGCGCTACACCAATCCTGGAGCCAGATGAAGTTTTCCGCTCGTCTGTTGGCAATTCTGATTTCACCGCACATTTTGTAGGATTTCAAATACATTCATCAGTAAACATGGAAGCAGCTACGCATTGAAGTAGTGTGGACTTGGATGTAAGGACAGTGAACAACGGTTTGAGTAGGCCACCATGTTTATTGAAAGATGGTGTTAGAAGTTCAGGCTGGCGAAAGGTAATTTTTAGGGCCTACAGATTTCTTTCAACAGAGATCGCCCGCTCCTCCTACGTTTGAATATGGAAACTGGTGCGCCTATGCGGACTGCTATCATATTCTTGACTATTATTCACAATGTTGGTTATACCTGAGCGTCCCAGAGTGCAGACTTCATTAGAGCCACCTAAATGTTCCGTATGCCTTTTGTGTTAGATGTTAGCATCCTCGGCCGAATTCTAAATTCGATTGTGCATCTAGGTCTATTTGCTCGTTTTATAGTTCGGTGTGTGCGTACACGTCGTGCAGGACTCTGGCAATGATATTTGGAATATTCATGGTATTTAGTCATCTATATTGAAACCGCTTGGCAGAGGACGAATATTCTCTGTATGTAAGTAGAGGTTTGTAATGAACTGAGGCCACGATGGAACGGGCGAACTAATGTCCAACGCCAGCCCGGAACACAATCCATCAGAGAATTTCGGATCTCGCCTGCCATTATACACACAATCGTATACGAACGAACGTTCTATGCTTTCACATCGAATTTAATTTCGT
This sequence comes from Stratiomys singularior, assembly GCA_954870665.1. Taxonomy (NCBI): domain Eukaryota; kingdom Metazoa; phylum Arthropoda; class Insecta; order Diptera; family Stratiomyidae; genus Stratiomys; species Stratiomys singularior. The sequence continues at coordinate 8,930,503 of OX940879.1, read as the reverse complement.
TGAACTTAATTCCATCAGCTTCTATTATGTCATGATCCTGCATAGAATCGGCCCCGGTTGCTCTTATCCCACTATCATAATTAATGCCGATGCGATGTTGACATTCCTATGTGTTTGCCAATTTTCAGCCCATCATCCATCCTTTTGATCCTAATGGCAGAATTCATCAAGCCGCCTTGCTGCCGTTCGTTCTAATTCATAGATGGGCATTGTGTTTGTGAGATTAGTGCAACCTTCCATGCGTCCATCCATTCATCGTATCGTATCCCCATTCTATCTTTTGTCAACTTCATTAAGGATTTGATAATTTTCAAAATGTGCAAAATGTCATCTAATTTAAAACAATTCAACCACAACTTACGAACGACGCGCCGTCAATTGGAAAACTTGTGCAATTTCCATCTGTTCAAGTCCAATACATTTTCCAGCTTGCGAGATAAATTGAAAAAGTTCAGTAGCGCTCAAGAAGATTTTCTTTAAGTTGTAGCTAAGAAGGTGTTTGGTCATTTGGAATAAATGGAAAGGTAAACTTATTTTTGTATATTGCAGAAATCAGCGGTTTTTATTAATCCTTTTCAGAAAAAATCGGGTTGTTTTTCATTTTTGATAGTTCTTCTGGAAATTCTACAGTTGGAAACGCATGATGTGAATTAGTTTAGGTTTCAAAGCTTGATTCAAAGCTTGATTCAAAGATTAAGTTTTCAAAATTTTAGACAAGTTGCATTTAGTGTTGCAACCCTTCAAAGAGTTTTAGTGCCATGTTGACTGTTGTGACCAGAGAGCGAGAGACTATAAGTGACCAGAAAAAGACTATGAAGTTCTTCTATTGATTGCTAGAAAAAAATGGGCGTCCATTAAAGATCATGGAACATCTAGCTTCCATACTTATCACACAGTTGCTGAAGGATTTTGTGTTGATTTAAAATGTGTCCTAGGGTAACATGTGTATATTATTGTGTTTCGCTGTATTGAAACTTCGGATATCCAGTATTGTGATTTTTTGTGAATAAAATTGAGTATTTTTTCTTTTATTCAGAGCTCTTACTCCCTGTTTTTTGTGTTTTTATGACTCGAAGAAATCACGCATATGCAGGAACTCATTTGAAAACGAAGTTGTAGCGAGCTTTGAACGTTTTTTTCGCGCAAAAAGTTGTGTTGCCGTACAGCAGCTCATAGTAGTGTAAGTGGGGAATAAACGAATTTATTTAAAATGTTAGTTTTTGTTGGCGAACTGCAAGAGTTATTATACAACGAAAATATGAATGTAACCGACATGTCTTTGGACAAATGTACTTCTCTCTATCATTCTCCTTTTTGGCCTGACTTTCGTGACTGTGAGAGAGAGGACGTCTCAACCCACGCCTTCGCTCAGCAGGGAGAGTAACAAACGGCGGGTGCAGACGACACCTCTATTCTTATAAAGATTTTTTACTGGAATACACTATTATTCAGCATAATTCATCGAGTTACGCTGTGTGTATTATAATGAAATGAAGGTTCATTGAAATAAAACATACAACGTTCCGTCTACCTACAGTATTACGCCTTAATAGAGAAAAGAAAATAACGAAAGGATGAGTAGTTCAGCTTAGAAACATAAAAAATTTTAGGCGAAAGACCAATTGAGGTTGATGAAGTTCTAAATACCCATATATAAGCAATGACAAAAAAGTCGAAGAAGAAAAAACAGCGCTCCAAAAAAATTCATTCTACTAAGCAAAATACTCAGTTGAGTTTTTCTCCTTAACAGTTTTCTCTCTTCTTCCAGTCCTTTTAACATTTTCGTTTTCGAGGGATCCTATTAATTGGATATTATTTAGTTCAATTTTCCCGTTGTATGCTTCGTTCTATCCGATTTGATTTGAATTTCCTTTTTACATTATGCATTGAAAAAGTTGTTAATCAAGGATCCACATATTTCACACTTTTTTTTATACAATTCAACCATACTCACCAGAGTCTTTTTGAGTGATTTTAATTTTCTCTGAGAATTAAATTTTTTGCTTGAAAAATTCTCGCTTGTTGAGAGTAACATTACACTTACGTTATATAAATTTGGTTTTTTGGCCGGGTAGTGAAGGCTGTGGCACCCTGAGTGAAGGACTCACAACAGCAGAAGGTTGCTAGCTTACCCGCTAAATGGCTCCGCTGTCACACAAAGAATCCACTGGGCCTTTACTTGCTAGCCAGTTTTTCCTTCCCCAAGAGCACGGAGCCGATTGGGTAGAAGTTACTTTAAAAGATATGCCATTATTAATCTCAGCGCCAACCATTAGTCCAATAAGCCATTTTTCGTCACACACACGTCAAGAAACACACTTGCTTCGCCAAACAACTCCATTTCCAATTGATAATATCAGTACATTCTGCAGACTTTCCTCTTATGAAGGAGAGATGGCTCATTTTATTTATCAATCGATAATATCATGGTATATGTCAGACGCTCCAAATAAAGTTTACCAATTTTTTCGCAAAATAGGGAATGCACGTATGCCTACGATCTGCACTTGGGAGAATAATCCGCCGGAGGACAAGGACCTTCAAATCTTGTTCAGCTAAGACAGAACATAAACAAGCCCATCGACCAGTTTAGTCAGATAGTTATTGATTTCACCGTTTCCTAAGTCCTTTCATCACGTTGCAATGAGTGACGTCGTCCACCTAACCCGGGTCTCATGTTCAGAGTGGTTCTGCCACAGATCAAGTGCTTGTTGCTACTCATTGTGTGCGGTAACCTCTCACTCCTGTTCATCAAATCGGAAATAAATCCCTCTACGCTCTACTACTAGTCACTAGGCACTACCTTGCTCTGCCTGAATTTTCATCACCACTAGATCTAAGGAAGTGCGAAATTTTAATGCGATTTGTAGGGCTCCTCATCACTGCACCTGAATTAAACGATTAATTTATCAATTCTTTTAATTGAAAAGTTAATTTAATTTTTTTACAACCTAAGCGTTAATAATCCTCTTCTAAAGCTAAATTGAATGAGTCTAAGATAATAAACTTTCTAGAAAAAACTTGCATCATGATAAAAAAGTTGAATATTAACACCTACGTTACGTTAAATTTGTACCCTCAACAGTTTGATTGAGATATCAATAACGAACTAACGAAACCTCAGAGATTTTCTTTATTGTTTTTCAGAGATTGACAAGGATTCATAAGGAAATTGCAACCTAATTTCGTTACTAAATAACTACTAATAATTCTATTATAAAGCTAAATCCCATCAGTCTTAAATCAAAAACTTTCGTGAAAAATATGCATTAAGCATAAAAGATTAATGGATAACCGTCTTAAGGCTTCTACTCAGAATCTTCGGATTAACATATCCTGATGTGCAGAGTCATCAAGAACAAACCAACGAAACTGCGGGGCTACATTACCTCGGCAACCAATATTCGATAGCTCAAAGACCCACTTCGTTGTTTTGCTTCTGAGAAAACAGAGAATTCACAGGATAAAGTTTGATGAGATTATTTTCTCTACATTTCAGTATAATCAAATAATATAATGGTCAAACTAATTCAACTCTGGAATCTACGCCACAGTGGAACCTCTACCAAATTCTAAAATTTCAAACAATCTCCCAATCCTATGGCTCCTATTATGCAGATGCATTGATATTTGTGCTCAAAGCTTGTCGAAGATAGAACACAAGGACGAAAATTCGGATAGAGACGTTTCTCTTTTTTTTGAAGCATACATAATGACACACATATATAGTTACATCGAACAAATTTTTTTCAAATACATTAAGGCTCAGAAAGCTAGATATCGCGATCTCTCCACTCACGTTCGTCATTTAATTAACGAGCTCTCTAGTGGATAGCAAGACATTCTCTAACTCGTTCGTTTGCTACGTCGAGTATTTGTATCTCTTTCTACATGATGCCCCTACGAAGTGTGACCACTTGTTGTAGTTACGCTATGCTGTGGACGATGAAAGGATTGATTCAAGAAATAATAATGAAAGAATAAATCGGGATTGGGTAGATATCAACTTATGACTTTGTACACCAAATATTGAAAAAAAAATAACAAAGAAGGACGTGTTTGAAAGGAATTTTGATTGAGCTTTGTTGATTATAATAATAATTAAGTAAACTAGGATATTTCAATAGGGTTCTGCAAATGTTTTTTTTTTTTGTTGCCAATGCGCCAATTATCTCTACTACTTGTTGACTTCAACATTGCCCGGAGAACGTAAATGAAGTTCATTTGTTATAAAACTGAAGTTTTATTTCTGAGACTTGAAAGACATCTTTCTCAGTAGTTGGTAGATACTATCTGTTTGCCAATGGTCAATCAATGTTCTCCGATGAACTCAAATGTATCGAATAATTCGGTTGGATTCATAAAACTTCATAGACCTGAAACTACTTTTTGGGTTCTATTAAATTCGCGAAAAATCGTTGGGATCGCATTTTCAGCTTTAATCTTCTTCGAATTGTTGGTTGAGATTTCAATAGGTTTAAGGTAGGTGAGTTCGAAGATGTTTTATATTCCTTGACTCCGACAGTGATATTGATGGGTTGGGTATATTTTTTTTATATTTTTCAGGCTCTTTTAATCCTGCTACATCCTCTCCACCTCGTCCGCTGGCTGCGCTGGGGCTGAGTAAAGAAATTCGTTCCAACAGAACGAAATAATCTCAAGTTCCTTCGATTTCTCAAGTAAACAGTCCAAAACATGAACTAAATATGAGCATTTTCAAATTTGTGGCGAATCACGACTCTTGCTACGTGACGCCGAATGGACCAGAGGAGTGAAGACATCACTGGGACCTGTAGGGTGCATGTAGTCAAACGATATCAGAATTACTATTAGAATCGGAATTAGTATACGGGTAACATAAATCAATGCTAGTGCTCGATCGATTGTTCATAATAATATCTCCTTTGTTGAGTCAAACTTGAAATGGTAAAGTTGAAATGAATCGGTACAGGCATCCCTAAATAGTGAGCTTGTAATAATATAACCTAAAACAGATATGCGCAAAAATATGAGCAGGAACAAACGTCACTTTTTATACCATTTTTTAAATCTTTTTGGTTTCCGAATTGGAAATTGTTAAAATTCGATAGCGCTTTCCACTCCAGTCACTTCACATTGATCACGGTGAGGCCTACGCCACTGTCTTCCAAAGTTCGTTATTTTCAAAATATTTATCCAAACAATAAAACTCATACCTTAAACATCGTATCGTAGTGTTCACCTACCCATCCGGAAAAGCATTTTCCAATTATAAATCAATTTTCGGTTAAAATAACTTTGGGTGCGGTAAGAATTTCTTTACGAAAGTTTCCGGCCACGACATCATCCAATATCCTTGTCAAGGGTTTCTCTTGCACTGATTTCGCTGCTTGCTTACTTGCTTGCTCCAACACCACATCAGCCCGCTCACGAGGATTCTCTTATATCTTCTGAGCTTTTCTTCCATGCACACAACCTTTGCCGAACAACTCTAGTAAATTATTGGGGGCTAGAAGTTTTCCTGTTTTACAAAAGTACTGAACCGAATCCGCTTTTGATGCACTATATATATATATATATATAACAGAGGAAATTGTGTAAACTCCTTTTTACCAAAACAGGCGGCAACAGCGATAAGATGGAAAAGATTTTCATTCTTAGCTCACTCTGGGGTTGTCTAATTTTGAAGAAAAGTTAAATTGTGCGGCGAAGCATTCTGGTGTCTTAAGAAATTAGTTTTAGAAGAAGTTGTCTATCGGCGAGAGAAGTTTTATTGTATGGAAGATGAAGAAGAGCTCCCTTTGCTAGTTAGTGAATGTTGTAATGCGATGGATTATGGATTTTATATCAAGTTGGAAAACTTCCTCGCAGGATGGAAGCTGTTCATACCGGGGCGACAGAATGAAGTTTATCCTTGTGCTACAACGGAATTACCCCAGCCCTGCAATTAACTTTCAACCCAATAAAAACGTTGCGCATTTACAATTAACTGAAATTAATAAATCCTTAAGTGCATTAACTTTGCATTGAAAAACAAATTCCTTAACCTCCTTCCTTGACGCCATCATACCAATCATTTTTCAATTTATATTCACCCCTATCATTTTGCCTTCATGCATAAATGTACTCTACATAACATTCGAATTTGAATCCTTCCTGCTTTGTCATGATCCTCATCGTTGTCGTCATCATCATTAAATGATTTATATTTTCTTGAATATCCTCAATATGTCTTAACAACTTCCGAACTAATTTCCATATTCAATCGAACCAACTTAATATGTTGAATGAATTCAAAAAGGGGTGCGTACGATCCCCAGCTCGTAAGTGAAAGGGCTCCTCGCGGATGCAATAAGCATTGCTCGTTTCTCGTTTTCGTTTCGATTCGCTTTTTTTTGTCAGTGGATATATATCAACAATGTAATCATACATATGTTTTGTTAAAAACGAGTTGACGACATATTTTTTGTGTCATTTAACACACATTTGCTTGATTAAATTGATGAATTCAATTATATTTGCCATGCCATTGGTGTGGCGTTGCGACATTTTCAAATATGTTTGAAGGGTGACAGGGAAATATCTCGGGAATTTAACTTGGAAAAATTATTTCAGTGTGCCTAGCAAAAATACATAATTTCTAAAGGAGATTGAATGACTGGGTAGCTAAAAGAGTTGTTGAAGGAATGGGGAATGAAGTGGAAGGGAATGATCGACTCGAAGAAAATTAAGTAGATTAGAAATTTTCATTCGTTTGGCTTTAAAAACTTGCATATGAAAAACTCGTGAGCACAACGTAATTACCTTTTGAACTAGTTAACCGGAGAATTCCATGCTTTATTATGCAGCATTTAAACGGCGCGAACTCTTTAACTAGGATCTGTCAGTACCTCACGCCCGGAGGATTTGATTCCATATTATAATTTTATTATTTGTGCTTACAATAACGGAAAAGATTATAAAATATGTATGTATTTTTATAAAAGATTATGAAATATTTCTGTTTTCGTTAATCTTTATATTGGATAATCTAAATAGACCCACAAAGCAAGGCCCGGCGGACCCAAGCTACCCAGAGTTAATTTTGGCCTGCGGCAACACCAAAACGAACTTCAATCTAAAAAGTATTGAGCCTGTTTTGTCACTAGTTGGTGTTCGTTGTCATATATCGGGCAATACTAATCAGATTGCGTCAAACTTGCAAAAGGTGACATTCCAGTCTGCAATTTTCATATGGACAGTTTGGTATTTCGTCATTCGTGTCGAAAGTTGTATTCATTTAAAAATGAGTGAAATTTCTGAAAAACTTCGTTATATTTTATAATTTCACTACGATCAAGGTGAGAATGCATCGTAGGCTCGTGAAAAAATTTGTGGTGGCTGCGGTCAAGATACTTTATCAAGAGCCACAGCCAAGAGATGGTTCGCTCGCTTTCGTTCGGGAAATTTTGATGTCAAAGATGCACCTCGCTCAGGTCGACCAATCACTGAAAAACATGGTGAAATCTTACAAAAAATTGAAGAAGACCAACACCTAAGCAGCCATGACATTGCTAAGGAACTGAATATCCATCAACAAACAGTTTTGAACCATTTGCGTCAGGCTGGATACACAAAGAAGCTCGACGTTTGGGTGCCGTATGAATTGACGCAAAAAAATTTGATCAACCGAATTTCCATTTGCGAAATGCTAATAAAACGCAACGAAATTGAGCCATTTTTGAAGCAAATCATTACGGACGGTAAGAAATGGGTAAGGTACGAGAATGTCGTTCGAAACAGATCATGGTCAAAAAAAGGTGAATCATCACACACGACTTCAAAGCCAAGATCGACACCAAATAAGGTTATGCTATGTGTATGGTGGGATTAGAAAGAGATTGTTTATGATGAGGTGCGAGAACCTTGCCAAACACTCAATTCGGCTCTGTACTGTCAGCAGTTACCCAAATTGCAACAAGCAATTCAAAAAAACCGGCCAGAATTGATCAATAGAAAGGGCGTTGTCTTCTATCATGACAATACCAGACTACACAAACATTTGATGACCCGGCATAAATTGACAGAGCTTGACTGGGAAGTTTTGATACATCCACCGTATAGTCCAGACCTTGCACCATCAGAATACCATTTGTTTCGGTCCTTCCAAAACTTCCTTAATGAAAAGAAATTCACTTCAAAAAGGGACTGTGAAAATCACTTGGCCAAGTTTTTCGCCGATAAACCACAGAAGTTCTACGCAGATGGAATAATGGCTCTATCCACAAAATGACAAAAGGTCAAAGATAATAATGAACAATATGTAATTAAATAACCTTTATATTGGTAAGTTTAAAAAGTATTGAGCCTTTTTTTGCCATTTTTCGATTGAATATTTCTTTTATTTAAATTAGATTTTATTTAAGTACATATTGTTCAATGTACAAAGGAAAATACAACATTACAAACGAATACCTTATGAAAAAGGTATTTGATATCTGATGATGTCTGCTGAAGAAAAGGAGTAGACTGGTTATTATTTCGCTTTGGTTTCGAATCGAAAACTTCAAACAATTTGATTTAGATGCGATTTCGTTGGAGATATTAATACAAGGTTGAAATTTATGAGGCTATGAATCGACCAAAGGACCTCTATCTCAGATACTACATACTAAACCTACAGCAACCTCCAACCAGGTCGTTATAAATTTATTTAACGGGTTTCCTACTAATAGATTCATTTGTTCCAACCCATTTCGTCATGTTTTTAGGCCAGGATAAGGGGGCCACAGTGTTTATTACCTTATATCATAGTGGAAAGAACGAGAGATCTTGTATAAATATTGGTTTTAATAATATCCTTTGGTGACGGTTCAGACGGTTGGTTCTTTGGAATGATATTTGGTTTTTCTACTCCAACGTTGAAGGCAAAAGGCAAAACGATACTATTATCCTATCACAATAGTGTCGCCATATCTGTCAAATTGTCAATTCATTCACTTCTACGTAAATAATTACGGTCTATACACTTTTTTCAAAATTTTTCAGTGATCTTCTAACAGAGCGCTTGACTTGTTGTTTTTTCAAACCTACCCATAGAATATTGTCCTTTTTCGGTATCGGTAGATAATTTGTTGGAATTTACTTGTTAAATTGTCAAACAAAGATAATGTGATGTTATTTTTCTAAAATATTCTTAATTACTCTTTGGGTCATCAGCGAATAGAACTCTTTTGACAATGTCAATTCTTGGGTTATCGGGCAAGGCATTTGTGTATTTTTTTTTTCTTTTTCGTCAAATTCTTTTTCTTCCCTTTCAAAGGTTTCTGGTTCTATTTCATTCTAAGTCGGTGTATAAGTGTCAGAATGCAGCATTTCTTTCTTATTCTACGCTGGTTTAATTGTTGTCTCGGTTCAACTTGTGGATAAGCTCGACTTCCTACAGAAGTTACTCCTTAGTTACTAACAGATTGAAAAAGCAGAGAAATAGATCTCTAGTAACAAGAGATTTAGAGATCTAGAGATCTATTACTCTGCTTTTTCAATCTGTTACTCCTATAGAAGCACCGCAATTGTCAAACATGCATTTAGTTTAACGACGAGAACCGCAGCCTGCGGTGTTCTTAACTTAATCTGGTAACTTAATCTGGTATCACAATGAATTTGTGGGACTCGTGACTGATTAGAGCCAAAGTTTCGACTTGAAATTGGAGCATTCGAAAGAGCTGAAGCTATTTGAACTTCAAAAAGATCGGTCCGAGGGTATTAGAAGGGCTTCTGAGCGACGGATTTGCCACTTCACTTGATGTACAATCGGCTTCGATGAAAGTTCCAACTTTTTGAAATCCTGAATCCATGAATCAGCAGCTGCGTCATAATACAAATGCAATTGACGCAAGACAGACATTTCAAGTCACTGCAGGATACAACTGAAATATTGTCGTAAAGCTTATAGGTTACCTCCATTATATATATTATATTATATGGGATATTTAACATCGAGAGTACCAGGTGACTGTTGTGACCGTCACCACCCAGAATCTTCGCTTTTTAAAATCAGAATTCGTTGTTTCCGAGGTATTGAAATGTTATACATTCATGGCTTTGAACAAGTATCTCTCATTAAAATTTGACGTACGGCAAAAGATATCGGAAAAACGCGATGAAAAAAAGGATATTCAAGCGGCTAAGATGGAAAAATATTAAAACTGAAAACAAAACTTCTAACTCAATTGGCTAGCAATTCTAACCCAGCTAGCAAACTACGTGCTTGATTACATTTGTAGGATTAGAAATTTACTGTATACTAATTTTGACCTAGGATCAAACAGAAAAGGAAGAAATGCATGAAACGGCTGACAAAAAGAAAATACAGAATTTTTCCCAAGGAAAACACAGAGAAAAATCATTACACGTTAAGTTTAGAATACCAGCATAAATATACTGTGAACATTTGAACTTGTCGAAAAATCAAGGATACCGCTGCTTCCGTTCTGTTGGAAAGCTTTGCTTAGTGTCTACTTTGATCAAAATGAGGTTTGCATAGGCTAAATAATGACAGAATTAGGAGAAAGACTAGGGAAAAGTAGAATACCAGTATTAGTAGTAGATTCTGATTAAAAAGTCATTCCGGGCTTACTTTCTCGAGGATTCAATGTTTAAAACATTAAAGGACAGAAAAAAAATGTCGTCAACATTTTAAGATTGCTGTTAAGCTGTTTCCAAAGAGCAGTGAACCAAAAGATAATCCATAGTGATGGTTTCTGACATTCGCGTTATGGAATCTGGACTTCCTAAGGAAGCAAGGAGTCAAAAACGGTAGGAAAAGTTCGTGCAAACGCGTCTTCTCCCACAGTTCCAGGCATGGCTTCTGAATGAATTAACGTTTGTTGTTAAGCTCGTTTAGATGTTTCTTGTTATGACTCACGTCCGCTCTATTATTCACAAAAGTGAATATTTGGTTTTTTGAAGGTGAAAAAATAAAGAAATTTTCGCAACATCCAAAAAACTTTTAATATTTGAATTCCATCAAAAATTTCCGGGAAGTTTAGCTGAGTTAAAAAGCATTAAAGCAATCAAAAGGTAAATGTGATCAAAAGGTATTTGAACTTATTAATATTTGGAACCACTCTGAGCAAATAAAGGATGCCAGAAAACGAGTACAGGTATATAGTACAGGCATATAGTCTGGCAACCGTCATTAAAAAAATTTCAAAAAAGAGTAATCGAAAAATGCTCACCAAATCCGACAGAATAAATGAAAAATTAGAGGTACAAGGAATAAGGATATTGCAATTCATTTTGTTTTATTTAAAATAAATAAAAGTCATACGTGCATTTGATATATCAAAAATTTTTGGGAGAGAGAAAAATAGAGACAACAAAAAATTAAAAATTAGTTTTTTTATATTGAAAAAGATTTACATTGAACATTTATTGTGTCATAATAGTTCATTAAACTTAGACAGGGCTTTTGTTATACGCGTAAACCAATAACTTTTTTGCAGACGACTCAATTTTCGACACAGCTTCAGTTTGTCCTCATGAAATCATCCTTGTCTTAGAGATTTGCTAAAATAATGCATCAATCACTGAGCAAGACTGAACGACAACAGTGGAACATCGACGAATAAAATTAAACACTCAAAATTAAAAAGTACGTCGGTCTTTTATTTTCCAGAAATAATTTTTATATAATTGATTACATCGATTACGAAGAATATATCAGTATTTATTTTGGTGGGAAATTCAAAATAATATTTCCGAAATCATACTGGAATTCATAACAAAAGCAACAAACTGAGACTAGCGCTATGTTGGTGCATAAAATTCTAAGGACCAGAAACTCTTTAATGAAACGAAATATTATGTCTTGGGCCCATTTTTGATGACAAGTTTATATTCAAGTTTTCACTGAAGTTTTCAAGGATATGTTGACATATCGCGTTGACATATCGCTGACATTGGGCTGATGCATAGCAAACAATCATTTGATCCAAAAAAAACAACAAAATTTTCGTCTTCTAAACGGTAACTACAACCACTATGTATCATGGAACTCATGTGCATAGTGATTCATTAAAAGTATCATATCTCCTTTGAAAAATAATTTGCTGGAACATATAACATCGCCTGAAAATGAGAGAGTGGAATGATGATCAATGCTCCCTGTTCTGCCAATCGTTAAGGAGTTAAAGTTCTTGTGGTGGTAGTAGTTCTCGGCTTTTTTTCAACACCATATTCAATATCCATTACAAAACTACACGTAACAACGATTAGTACATGTCTTCATATGATTCTCCACAGTTTTATTACTAAAAAATATTTATGCATAACGGGACTACAGCGGGGCCTTTTCGAGATACTTCGTTAATTTGCGTTTTTTGTCCGCCAGGGATGGAAAAGTTGTAGATTCTATTTCAGGTGAAGTACCATCGTTCTTCGTCAGTTTCCTTGTTTTTCGGCAGTGTTTCATATTCGGTGTGTCCTTCTGGAGCGAGAAACCACACATCGAAGCCCAAAAATGGGAATTATATCCAAAACGCCGTTGTGGACATCTCTTGCGGTGGACACGTTAGAGTGACGCAGGCATGGAAGTCAGGATCACATACCACTCCGAGTGCCTCGAAATCTTGAGCAAAGCTATGTTACCTTTATTTTATATGCAAGTACATACATATACTCTTATATGCTGCAATTTGAACGGGTTCCTCGAAAGCCGGAAGATGCTTTGGTGTTATTTTCCAGATGAATTGATTCGTTGTACGTCTAGGTAAATCCTCCAAAGCATCTTTCAAGCTGCTCGTCCTTCGACAAATCTCGATTAATCAGCTTAATCACATTCAGGAAATCTGCGGGAGTAGCTCAACAAGTGTGCTTGAAAAAGGCTCTGTCATCCTTATTATCTTCGTATAGCACGGCATAATCTTTTGGTATGATCGTAATTTTAATCATTATCATTAGAATAATCCATGCTTATTTTTCCAAGGAGCGTGCTTCATGTAAGCATAACTTCGTAACTAATAATCCGTTTATTATGAAATTTTGTGTGAATATTTTTTACTTTATATGCTTTTGAAATTTGAGAAAATGAAAGTAAAATTCTACCATGACAATTAGATATCGCCCGTTGAATTCATTAGTTCCAACCGAATAATAATTCCATGTAGCTCGCACTTTTTTTAACGTTTAGCATACTCTGTGAAAATTTATTTAAACTTAAAATAGGTGTAACATGAAATAAGAATTTGTTCGTTTGATTTTCTCCTTAAAAAGTCATAGTTTCTGACTTTTTGACCTAGAAAATCGAAAGCATAAATTCAAAAAAAAATAAACTAAAATAATCTATTTGTGAAAGTTAACATGCTCATAATAAACATCACATTATCAGCATATGTATAACGCAAAATCCCGAATCAAAATCAATTCACTGTGACCTCTTTCGATTCGGATCACTTTTTTCGTTCGAATGAACTTAATTTTTGTAAAAATCAAGCGAATATTTTTTCGAGCAAGTTTCCAATAGACAATTGAATGACACTTTGCATTTCGAAATAATTATTTCAATTTCTTTTTACACGCCGCTAGCACGTCAATATAAATATTCCTTTCCATCCGATGGAAAGTTGAAATGTCTATTGCTGGCGAATAATTACTGAAATCATGAAATCAAGTAGTAAAATGCTTCTAACTACCCATTAGCATTTAAATATTTCGATTCGTTAGGCTGAATATCAGTTTTTTTCTCTGTTTAACTTCTAAATGGCAATTCGTTGTTAAATTTCTTTGCATTGGAAATGACGGCAGAATATGTGAATAAATTCATAGGTAAGAATATTTTAGACGAATCAATTGAGAATCAAACGTTTTAGTGATTCAGCAATTCTACATTCGCAATAAATCATTTGATTAAATGTCGTCATTAAATTTAATGTACCAACACAAATATCCACATAGGTCTAAACAAACGCTAGATTTCCCATTATGTTTCAGTATATGTTAACATATTTTTCAACCATGTCCTTAATAAATCGAACTCGTGTTACGCTTTTCTCTATTTTCCTTTTCAATCAAGCATTGACAACCAATTCACTCCTCTGCTTGTCGAAATAGCTGGCCTACACCCAAGGGATCAGTCCTTATCAAAAATAGCCAACTAAACCTGTGGTTATCGCGTGTCAAACGATAAAACAAGACAGCCGGATCGTTTGATCAGCAAATACTATTACCACTATCATATCTAGCCAAATTGCGAAGAAACCTAAGAAGCTGCGGACAGTGCGGAAATAGCGTCGCTCTTCGGCACTATGACCATGGCAAGACAATTTAGCTATAAATGGCCTCAAAGGCGAGAATCCATGTGAATCATGGCTGTACGGCTGCATAATAGGTGGACCGACCACTCATAGGCAACATTTACATACTTCCATCGCTTAGCTGGATGCAACAGTTTGGAAGAAATAAATTTACATTCAGTCGATCGCATGTTGCAACCTCAACGAAAAATCTGTCGTCTTGTTTGTAACCAACCGTTGCCAGTGTCTATCTGCCTATGCGGATACTGCAGCAAGCAGAACAGAACAGAACAGCACCGAGCCCTGCGGTATTCCAGCTCAGAATGGAACTCAAAGAACGAGGCCCATATTGATGATGCTTCCCGTACTGGTCACTCGAACTTATGGAGTGCTGTGCAGCTCCTTATCAACGATCTCAAAGTGTTTGTATTGAATAATTGTTACATATGATTGCAGCCCATTGAATTGATCTGATCTTGCAATGGTCCATGGCAATTGCAAACGATGTCACTGCAACAGCCGCGTTGACTTCTTTCGCTTCGTTCGTACGAGTATGATGATCGGTATCATTATTGCACTTTGCATCCCATTTGGATATCGATATTTGCGTTTTATTCGCAGTCATTTATCTATCAATTAGCAATAGCGACTCGATAATGGAATATCCAATGTAGTGGTGCTTCTCGGGGTTGTCCACTGGTGCAACAAAATCATCAGAAATGTTCCCACCATACGAATCCAAAGGATTCTCCAAAAGCTTCGCATATCTGAAGCTTGAGAGCTGTAACGCTATCCTAAGAATATTCAAAGCACTTAAATGTGTTGATTAAAGAATTATTACTCACCTCGTGCATCAAGGATATGGAAAATGCACAATAAAGTGCTTTGCAACGTTTTGAATGTGCCCGCGTAATAATTGCTAAAATGTCCGAATCCATTCACTCCTGAGCCCGTTAAAACAAAACTATTTCAATGCGAGACATAATTGAATTTGACATCCTTGTTCTTGACCGTGATAAACTCCAATAAAATTGCAATTGTAAGTGCATACTCGTTGATGCATCAAACACAGGATGACTGGAATGGTTGCTTGATAGTTCTTAACCATTCATTACACATTGTATGCACACTTGATCAAGTGCATTTCCATGTCATCTTTGTTGAATTCATTTTCACTTTGCCAACTAGCACTTGAAGAATTTCGCTTGGATCTCCACCATCACATTATTGAAGTGGGAAATTTGTGGGATATTTGAGTGTTATTGAATCATTTCCGCTCAACTTGATTTCAAGGTTTTTCTGTTTCGCCAATACCAACATGCTACCATTGAATGACGGAGGGTGATGAAGTCATGGAGAAATTTTTGGAGTTGCTTCGCTCTAGGAAAAACTTCACAGAAAGATTGAAAAAGAAGGCAATCCTTAATGGAATAAGAGAATTTTCATAAAAGATGGTTGGTTGAATGCTTGGTTGATTTGATGGGTAAAAATTTCTGTTTTAAGTATTTGTGGTTCGTTAGCTCATTAAGTTTTCTCGGTCTCACTTGCGGTAGATTCTTTGGGGGTTGATTGGGGTATTAGCCCAATCTACTGAGGACTTTTCCAGGCAATATCTAATTTCGAAAGCACAATATGTTAACATTCGTTTATATTCTTTCGCAAAATTGGGGACTTGTGGATTCAGTTAAACTACATTTGAACATAAAGTAAAATCAATCCGGCAAATGAATTATTCAGTGCCGAAACAGGATTTTGTCAGCACAAGCTAGAGCCAGTTGAGTCTGTTTTATTTGGAATTGAATATCCTGTGTTCTAATTTGAGTATTCAATATTGTTAAGTTCAGACTATTATGAAACGACGAAAGGACTTAACTTTCGTTAGTTAAGTTTGCGTTCAGAATGTTAACCCGTAAAGTCAGCTGTCCAATCGAGCTGTTCTACCCTGCAGTCGGTTGCGTGCTGGTGTTAACATGCTTATTACGGTAGCGTGCAATATATGATAGTATGAGTTGTTTTCTTTGTTCACAAATGAGGCCGTCTCTAGTCAGATAACAAAGAAAATCATGTATTCAAATTGAAAAAAAAAACTTGAAAAGAAGGAGTCTTACTTACTTTTTTTGTCATTAATGATAAAGAGGTTTTTTCTTGCTCCTTTTCGTAAGATTCGACGTTTTTTCTTCTTCTTTAAGTCATCCGAAATTAATTTGAAAGTGGGTATGCAAACCAATTCAGGACCCGCACGAAATCACTAGTGACCCCAAAAGAAGTAAACGCCCACAAAGTAAGTTTGAAATGTTACTAGATTTCCAATCTTAAGCCCTTCACGAAGTAAAGGGAACACATGGCAGCTTGCTGTTGCTCCTGTTTTTTAAAGGATGCAATGGAAGCAACTGAGTTACCATGAACCTCAACCTGCATAAAAGAACCCTTATCTGCGTGCGTTAACGCCAGACTATTAAACAAGGACACTTATGCCGACAAAGTCAGAACAAAACCACACATCGAAGATGGGAAAAATTTTCAGCAGAACAGAATTTCCGTTGGAGAACAAATAACCAAATTTAAAGTCCTTTCGGATGAAACACGTAGTAAAGCGAAATAATTAACTTAGCTTTAATGTGATTGCATCAGTTTTAGTATGCCGGGTGGGCTGATAATAAATAATCTCAATCATAGAAAGCCTATGTTTGATGCCCTTACTCGTCCGAAGAAACCACTTGACAGTCTGATAGATCTTTTGTCCTGGGAAATCCGTCGATCTGCTAAGGTGCAGCCAGGTAATAATCCATCAATTCATAAACGATTTTGACATCGTGAGAGACTGATCGTATTTTGTCTTAAATTCAAAGAAGAAATTCACATGTTCGGTGGGAAGACCACGGATAGAATAATTATTGCGAAAAGATAAAAGTGGAAGACTAGGTCTATCGAATGGTTTAGACAAAAGTACTGTTAATTAATTGGAATATTATTCATTAAAACTAATAAAAGTGTTTGTAAATTCACATATGCAAATCATTAGAACAGGAAAAGTTTGAGTTTTGTTTAAGAAAATCAAAGATCAACGGAACAGAAGATCAATGAAACATGGTATATGTGGAACATACACCATTTAGATGCTAACATATACCATTGTGAAGAGCGTAATGTGTATTTACTCACGATAATAGCATTGAAAGAATAATACTTTTGATCCTTCCATCTCAAAGGCTCCCATTCTCAGAGGCTCAAGCATTCTCAGAAAACTTTTATGGGTTGTTTTGTTGCACTCAGTTGTTATCATTATATTCTAGGAAGCGGAATGTACCACGAGATCAAAGAGGTCAACCCACAACATAGTGCAACCGCACAGAACTTCCTCGACCAGGTTGGAAGGAACAAAAAAGCCGACGTGCTGTTAATATTTGAACAACGTCACAACAGGGAGGAGTCTGTATGGTCCTGCAAATAATTTGGCACCACCGCAATCTGGTTGCGGAATAGAGTTCTCCCAGTTCAGACTTGGTTCTGCGGGAACGACATAGGCCTGATCAAATGTCCGGTTGTCTATCTAACGCCAAATGAGCCTTTCTTCCTTTCACAGCAAGCTCGATGAACTGGTGGAAGCTGTCTCGCGTACGAAAGGGTGAATCCTTGTTGGCAGTGACTTCAATGTCAAAGCGATTGAATGGGGAATGGCTCATCCAGACTCCAGAGGAAAAACGACTTCGAGAAATGGTGGCTCGCAGGGAAAAAGTCATCATGAACGTTGCAAATACACCAACCCTTCGTCGAAGACGCTGCTTGAAAGCCATCTCAGACATGACGTTTGCTTCAGAGTCTTTAGTGCCAATAATACCGAAATGGAGTATATTGAAGCACTACCAAGGCAAGTGATCGCCAGTACATTGCATAAGAAATTGGCGAACGTGGTGCTCGACGCGCAACAACGTGATCTTCGACTATAGGTTGGAACTTTGCTAAAGTGTCGATGAGCTCACCCGAGTCCTCATCAAACTATCAAGAAGGCCACGACGGAGACGAGGGGAGTCTCAGCCAAAAACGTGGCGACCTCCACGATGAGTCTCGCTATGGCTACGTGCAACTTTTCGATGTCCAAGCGACGGCCACGATGTGCTGAGCCTGCTATGTACTGGCGGTCAACAGGAATCGCTGAAAAGCGAAGGAGCACAGTTTCCACAATTTAGCACATTACCGAGCACTGGCAAACAGATCGGCTTGGAAACTTTTTACTAGGCTAATCAATAAGAGCAAGGCTCGATGCTTACGAAACCGCTTTGAGGACATCAACAGGAACAATTTGATTGCCTTACGCACGCCCTGTGTATTTGCGATGAAAACATGGACGAGGCTATTCGGGGCCTTTCCACTTCGAATCTTGTTATAAGGGATGTCCTGTGGTGTGCCCGCTTTTCAGTGCCATAGAGCTGAACAGAGTGGTGCCGATTTCCAAAATGAGAAGGTCATGAGACAAGGTGGCATCCTAGTGGAAGTGGTACAGCTTGTATAGAAATTGTGCCCTGACATGTTGTCTAGCATTTTCAACGCCTGCCTGCAAGAAAGTGTGTTCCCAAAATTCTGGAAGAAGACGAGGCTGAACGGCTGGGTTTATCCTGAAGTCGTTCTTGTTTGTTACAAACTAAGCATTCTGAATGACACATATTTTGTTCTTCCTTCGTGCAGTATTAGTTCGGTGCACAATTATTGACAACTAAACAGCTCAATTGCCTTTCATTAATAAAAAAGAGGCAAAAGTTGACGAAATGAAATCGTTCACGGCAATGAAGCAGGAATCAGCTTCATGGCCGTGAACGATTCTAAGCCCCTGATTATCATCAAAATAGTCGAAGAATAGGCCCAAAGAGAGTCTGGGTTATAAGTTCAGTTAACGGGGTGTCTTTTAGATGTTTTCTTTGGTTGAGATTTGTAGTCCTGGAGGAATTGGTGGCCTGTACCTGTACCAGGGTTATTGAGTAGCTTGAGATCTTTACCACAGTTCGAGTGAATCGATCCACTTTGTGCTGAAGCATATAACGAGAGCCCATCAAATGGGTGCCTTCTGCGAGTTTCAAAAAGTCATTTACGTATTGTGGGATGCTGGTGTCTCAATCGGCTATGGCATGTTATAATCTGGTAATGATGTTGAAGAGAAGGGGACGTAGCAGTTCACCCTATGGTGTACCATTTGTGGTCTATATCTTAGCCTTTGTTTGGATGTAATACTCTATAGGTGTGCAGATTTAAGAGTGAGTGCGCGTATGTTTAGGACGGGATGTACCTGAACAAAAAAAGATCTGCTTATCCATAGACCATTGAAGGGTTTCGCAGTTTATGTGCTTAATTTTGGGCCATTTCTCTAGCAATTTCTCTAATCTCTATAATTTTCTTGGTTTGTTCTTTGTGTATGCGAAGCTATGGGCTACTGAGGTATTTTCATCGTATATTAGCTTACAGATTCTATGTTGGATTACTTTGTTTTTAACGTAGGACCGCTTAAAAGTGTGATTGAAAATAGGTTGCCGTGGTCAGAAAGAAATTTGTTGGGTTTGAGAATCCTGATTTGTCTGCCTGCTTCGAGGATCAGACCTTCTGCTACGTTACTATTAATGGCACTGGCGAGACTTTCTTCATAGTGCTGCAAAAGGAATTGAAAAAAAAGGAAAAAAGGAATTTCATCATTTCATAGTTTATATAGTTAGGGCCAGGTGCCTTGGATTTGCTTTATTCGGTCAGTATGCATTCAAACTACACTGGTCTTAGAGCTATGTAGTTTTCGAGAAAAGAAGACTCTGAGAAGTGTGTTGCCTGTTCCACATTGCCAAATTTTGTGGTTAGATTTTCCTATCATGCCTGATGAATTTGATGAAGTTCCAGAAATCTTCAATGTTACTCATATTCATCTATTCCTTGTATTTTGGCATCCTAGCATTTCTATTTCACTGATTTAGTGCTTATCCTCCACTTCTCGAGAGCTCATTTAGAATGGACGAGTTGACTATACGTTTCATTCTTATGTAACTTGGGAGAACCTTGTTCTTATTGTATTTTTGGCAAAATTTCAAGTTCTTTATGCCATCAGCACGTCGGGAAATATTTCTAGCTCTGTTTCATTATGCTTCGCTGTATAATATCCAGCATTTTGTCATTAGGTCTTAGTCGAGTCATCCAAAAAGATACGCCAATGGATGTTCAGTTGAATATTTTCGACAATCGGTTAGGGTTGCGTGACTTGGGAGTTGTTAGTGTCCAAGTCACGCTTCACGGGACTATGATTGCTTTTAAATTTGTCCTGTTCAGGTCCTTCTTTGTGATGTTATCTTTGTTCATGTACTGGACGGTGACACCTGGTGCAGAGCTTAAACATTTACCATTCTTGTCCAATCTATCAAAGCTATGTTTGCCCGTTTTCAAAATGTAGATGCGATTCCTAATGCAGTCTGACTTCAGTATTTGTGAAATGATCCCCGGGTAGATGGTGTTTGGTATTAGGGCCGCCTTCTATACACTCTTGGTGTAGCCCAGGCGGTTCAGTAGGTAGACCAGGTTCATATTGGATTACGAATTTTTTTTTTGTTTTATTATTTCTGTTTCACTTTATATTATTCCTCAAACATTGAAAGAAAATTTTGGTAAATTGTGGCAGGATAATACTCATGACAATCGTTATAAATTCTCCATCGATTTACTTGATCCTGCCATTGTTTCTTGTTTTGTAGAAGCAATCAAATCTGAATGCATATTTTATTTTGCGACGGATCTGGTTCATGCCAAAAGACAATACAAAAAATTGTCTACATTGTTATCACATGATTATGCAAGAATCCAAACAAATTGAAATACCAGTTTGGATCAATTCACTAATAACAAAATTAACTAGATCTAACCCAATACCATCATGATTTCAAGCTAATCAATGATGATCCATTCACAGATTTTATATATATGTGTGTGCCAATGAAGGTGATCTCATTTATTAAACTGACCATTGAATAATTTATTGTTCAACGAATTCGGCAAAACCACTTTTTCATTTCCTCGGCCCGATACTGTTTTTCTTTTATCGTAAATGTATGTTGGCAAGACAGTCTCCGCGATCGATTGTTGTTATTAATAATTTTTATTTTTGTTGTTAATTTTTTTATATGTAACATTCATATGCAAATGTGATTGACTAAAAAGTTTTGCGGGAAATATTTCAGAATTGAAGAAAATGACGAGCTTTTGTGACTAGTAGATCACTTTCCGTATGAAAAAATTGCGATTTTGTTTTGTTATCTTTCTTTTATTTCGTTATTGAACACGGATTTAAATGGTCTTAATTGGTTGCTGAAGTGTGAAATCGAGTTTAACCCGTTGTGATGGTATTTTTCAGGGAAATTTGGTAAAGATTAAATGAGTGGAGGAACACAAGAAATGGTAACTTTTATAACCCATGAATTGGTTTGATAATTGCTTCATCAGAATGGGCACACTTTTTCCTCATTCTTTCGGCAGCGAACGGGCAGAAAAGGTTTAATTTTTTAAAATCAAGGACATCGATGATTATTCTAAATAATTCAAACTGATCTTTAAGATGAATATATTAGCAATGATTAATATTAAAGTCAATAAGCTAACAAGATTATGAAAATTTTTATGGTGCCTGCGACTGCTGAAACTTCACGTTTGAAGCACTTCAGGAATATTTGCATAAAATCCAGCTCGTTTTGTATGCTATAGAAATGCATATACTGCATCCTATTTATATAAATCAGATACCTAACAAAATATTTATATTTTGAATACATAAAAGTTACTGTGTTAAACCTCATTGCCTTGAGGATTCATTAAAAAGAGCTCCTGGATTTTGATCTATTTCAAAGATTTCCACCAGGTCTTGCAGGACGAAAGAGTTCAAGACAATTCGACTTCTTGGAGAAAAATGCATTCAATCCGGATTCAATAACGCAACCAGCCAAAGGGAAAACTCTTTTTTTCTGTGTTTTTTTTTCCACCAAGTGGTAGCAGTAGTCTCAATAAACAAAGTCTGAAACAGATTTTCGTAAAGTCAATCCTCTTTTCGCGAATCTGAATCACAGCAAACAGTAGAATGGATAATAGCATAGATGAGAATTTAAAATAATAAACCCTACAAAACTCACAAAGTAAAAGCACAATGATTTCTTTCAGTTAAGACAAGAACATTTCTCTTCTACAGTCGAGTGAAATCCAAGTAAGTAAAGTGAATCAAAGCGAAAAGAAAAACCAAAAGGAAAGCCAACTCAAGTAAAATAAACTTCAGTTCACTGAATCGCAGATATAAGATGATTCACTGCTGATGCTGCAATGGTAGGAAGGATAGGATACACTTTATAGAATAAAATCCGAAAGGCATCTTTTGGTAGTGAAGAATTTTCTTTATTATTATTTTTATTTTAAATGTGAGAATCGTTTCACCGGTTATCTAAAGTAAGAAAGTTTTTCTGAAGCCTTTGATATACTCATCGCGGTTTGCTTAAAGGCCACCTTTTTTTCCGATTTGGAAGCAATTCCTTTGGCTCGAAGAGTCTAAGTGTCAAAAATTGATATTGGATCTGACAGAAACATAAGACATTGTTCTATGGTCGATAAATTATAGCTGCTTGAGGATGTCTTTGGCATTCATGGAGAATTTGACATCCAGGGTTCTTATATTGAAATGAAATACCTTGTTTCTACCGAAATGTGACAGTGGAGGGGGGAGCGGGGGAGAATATCTAACGCCTTTTTTAACTGGCTTCCAATGCATTATTAGGTTTGGCTGATAGCTCAGAAAAAGTGCCACCATTGGAAGACTAGGTTTTAGCCGACCTCCGAACGGCTCATGCAGCACTTCAGGCTTAAGTCTTTTCTCGTTTTTTAGGACCCTCTTCTTAGACCAGCATTTAGAGTTTGTTTTTTGTCGCCTTGACTATTGGTAAAGCCAAACATTCACACCGTTTGACGAAGCCTGGCTGCATTCTGCATCCAATCGAACCAGATAAACCTGAACTATAATGGAACTGGGGACACTTCTCTCTGAAGGAATGTGATTGTAGCCTCACAGGCAAAAAGTTTAGCCGTAAAGATTATGTGCTACTGCACTATGGCTTGGTTTCAAAAAATCAAGAGAATTTAGCTTTCCTTACTAATCTTTCTCATTCTATCAACCGTCAAAAATTTAGAAAGGCATTTATTAATAATTTCAGCCTTTTTCGAAGTTCGATCCTACATTATTTACACTATCTGTTTTGGGAAATACACAGCCAAATTTGAAATGATTATTGACTTGACATGGATAGACATTTTCCGATATCAAAGACCTGAACGTCTTTGCTTCTAGGCAGAGCTAACCACTTCTTGCGCTATTTTGGAATGCGACTACTTTGTATCTAGCTCTACAGAAGCGAGTCCGAAAAAAATCGAATATGCTCATCCTCCAGATCAGTGCATATGATCTCCTTTTTATAATACGCTCAGAAAAAAATGCTTTCTAAAATTCATATTTTCCGATACAAGTAGTACATTTCCTCCGCCAGTTTGAAATAATAAATTGTGTGGACCTGCCATACGCACTTATGAACTAATAAAGGGGGTCTCTATCCATCGATGCTGATTTCAGTTGATTGTTTTCCCAACTGAAAAGAAAAGTCGCCATGTAGGAAGTCTTATTTTCTCATCAATACCAAAACACTTAGGATGATAATAACTTACCAATCTTCATTTTCGTTGTACCATTTTGATGTGCAAATAAGTTACCCGCTAGTGCCCGTTCTTTGACTCTGGCTAGTGCCGCGCAATTAAAAAGGGAGTCAACGTTGGTTTTTTCCCCCGTTCACGTCCCTATAACTACATAACAACATAAAATGTGTTGTCCGTAATACTGACTTAGACGGACTCAGATCGACAAATAGGACTCAGAGGACGGCACTAACTGCTTCAGATTTGAGTATGCCTTGGCGATATAACGCTATGACACTAAGGAATTAACCCGTTTCTTGTGGTATGGTCACCTTATTGAACGTGAGGTTCATTAAGATAAGAAACGGTGATTCCTTCTTTAACGATTTCTTTACAGCAGTACACTCATCAATTCCGTGAACGAAATATCAAAGGTCCTATCTAGCATGAAACTCTGCAGTTTCATGTCTATTTCAAGGCACCAAGAAGTGGGTAACAGTGAGCTGATTGCCCTCGGGTCTGAGTCCGCTGTAAACTATCTTAGAAATTTAGAGGGTAGAATGCCTGAGTGTCGAGCATTTATATGAGTTTATCTCCTTATATATGATTAATAAGTCGTCATATCATCGTTATATCAATAGGCCTTAACATATGCTGACAACAAATCCAATGACTCAGAAATCACTGGGAAGCAAGGAAAATAATCGTAGGAACCATTTATGCGGAAAGAATTCTGTCCCATTCCACATTCGATTTTCGAACCATTTCTGTACTGGACATAGCTCTCTAGCTCTTTACAATATCTCCAATCTGACTCCAATGGAAAGTTTGCCACGAAGGACTTCCTGAGAATTAGTTGAAACTACAGTGAGTTTCTACAGTCCTCACAGTTTCCCGTGATTGTTTCTTTGGTCTATCATGGCACTGTGACAGTAAGGTTTGGCTATAATGCATTTGGACTCGCTCAGCCTCCGAAAACTTTACAACATAACTATTTCAAGGTTGAAGAAAGGATACTATCTTGCAAATTTGAAACATCCGTATGGATTGCTCGTAAGGCACACGCAATCCCTACAGCTTATTGATCTTCAGTGTGTTTTTTGAAATGTAGCTGTTGTGTGGATCTACCATACTACTGCTGAGTGTTATTCTTTTAAGTCTCACTTCAGAGAAAACGGTTTGCCGCAGACTTCTAAGGATCACTGTAGCCTTCCTGAAGCGATTTTTTGTGTTAACCTCTTGTTCATCTCTTGTTAATCTCTTTTGGGGTCTTGGAGTCCTGAACTAGAGGATAACTTATGATGCTATCTATTCATCCATGAACGACTAAAGTAAGGTATTTTGGTTTTACTGGTGATGATCATAATTTCAGTTTTTTTCTGCGTTGATGCCAATGTCACAACTCGCTGCCTGTGAAGTAGCGTTGTTATTATCAAACAAATTTGTGCAGAAAACCTTATGTTTTGATGGCGCTTTAACCTAGGTCTCTCTATTGAACGTACACAAACTCCTTTTTCACCAGAGATTCAATTAAGTTTTGATCATATCCTCAGAGTCTTCATTGGCGTTGAATCCGAACTGAAATGATGAAATTTGCTCCTGAGCTATCATAAGCTTGTTTGAAGATAAACAGTGCCTGCAACGGAAAACTATTTATTCATCCTTGCATTCGTAAGTTTAATCAGTCGAGCTTTCTATTACAACTCGATGAAATTTCAACCCTTCTACCAACCTGACAATAAATAAAAATCAAACAAGTTCGTACTGGCTTTCTAATCAACTTTTTCGTCCCTGGCGAGTTAAAAGCTATATTTCGATCTACCATAAATCTATATATGATCCTGCTCTGCATGAACTGTGCAACCCTCAAAATGAAGTTATTAAAATTTCAAATATATTAGGTCATAAAACCAAATACTAACCCTTTTTTCCTTTTTCCTTCATTCGCGTTCAAGTTTCCATGAAGGGAAATTCCTTTCAACCACCATATAAGCTTCATTTTCGGTTAACATTTTTCGTTTGTGTAGTAACATTGGCTTTGCCCACGATACTAAAGCTCTGTAGTAATAAATTTCTTGTAAGTCAATCGACAGCCCATAAATACTGCATTTCCATAGCCAGCATCCCTTAATCCTCTACCTATCGATCAATCACCGACATTGTGAATATTCTTAAGCTCTACGCTCCATCGGAACTATGATAAGTTTTCTACCCCGGCAATTTGGGGATGTTCGATGCACCCAGGGACTCCGCAAAATTGAATGAAATTTTTTTTTACAGTGTTTCAATGAAAAAAAAAACATTCTTTTACTCGAACCTGAGTTATTTGGTGCGTCTGTCTAAAAAAAATGTCTTAGATATTCCGATCCTTTTTGACACAATAAAGTAATATATTCGTCCTTGGGGAGACACCTTCCTTTTGGTCGTGTGTCATTTATATTTCATGATTTCTGGCGGCTTTTTATGCTCGTGTTCATGGTTTTCGACGGTTGTTTTACAGCATTTTGGAAAAATGACATTTTTGGATGTAAATTTAATACGTTGATTCGAAAATATTTCAAAAATTGCATTTTATTCTTTCAGGAGCTTGTTTGACCAAGAGTCATAATTTGATATTTCATCTTGACGTTAATGAGCGTGTGAAGTGCGGCATTGAGGACTACAGCGGAAGTAACCAATGCGACGGAAGTACACTAGGATCCTGCGTTCATCTAGAGTATAACGACTTACCCTCATCTGCATAATACATCATCCACTTCAATGTTCAGTTTGCCAAAGGACTACCTTGATTTCCCCGATTCTGAATTCGGGAAAAATCTGTTCAGATATGAACGATAGCTGCCATTCGGCATTGACATGTGAAATAGTTTCCCGGCCGTATTTTCCATGCTCATGTTAAAAAACTCAGTGGAAATATGGAAATCGTAACAAAAACCAAAAAAACAAACACACAAACTGAAAATAGTCGAGGCTAAGATTGATGGTTCTGATTGAATTTATATGTACTACAATTTTTCGAGTTTTCCCGGGAAAAGAGGAAGTTATTCTCGTAGTCTCGTAATATCGACAGGATATGACCTCGATACATGATGATGTATGGGTGAAATATGTAAAAATCAAACCACAAACAAAGAGTCGTGAGATGAGTGGGTGCGGATGATGGAGGGGATAATTTATTTGCATTTCGTATGTTGATATCGAAATTCAACCCTCGTTTCAAAGTCATTTTCTAGGAAATCGTTTTCTTTCGTCCGAAATATCTCTACTCAACGCGTCGCAACCACAAACCCTTCGAAACTTTTATAGGTGGCACTTAAAATGATATCCTGGCACCGAAAAGTAGGCATTCGGCTTTTCAAGGACTGTACAGTGTACAGTTCCAGCTTGTCGAAGGGGTTTGTACGCGTTGAATGCGGAAAGTGTTGAAGAAACCTGTGCTTGAGTGGTCGACTTGATTCTTTAATGGGTCGTATTTCATTGAAGAATGGCCAAATTGGAGTAAACAATTCGTCATTTTGACTCCTTATTTTGGCATTCATTACACACCATCCCTTCCATGACTTATGGAGCGTTAATATTCGGGCAACTATAAAAGTGTCACGAATTTTCTTTTATTCTATGGAAATTTGTGCATTGTTCAATTACGCTTGAGTAAGTGTGGAAACTCTTAAGGTTACACTCGCGAATTCGATACAGGATTTGGTTGTTGAGAGGAACGAGATATGTTTTTTTGAACATTCTTTGCCTGTATTTTTTCCCTGTTGGACCGTAGTGAGTTGGATAAAAAAGTAGATTTTAAGGTAAAGATGACAGCAGTGACAAGTTTGAAAACTATTTGAACATGTAACTCAATACATTAGCAAAAATAAAAAGTCTTCAGTTTTGAATCCAGTTTTGATTGCTCCAGGAGACAATCATTAGAAATAAACAAAATGATGACAAAAGCAAATCAGATACAATAACAAAGTAATCGAAATGATAGAAAAGATTAAACACTCTACAATAAAGCAGCCCAAATTCCATTGGGCCAATCACTTGCATCGTGAGAGCCGCTGCCGGGAATTAGCAAAGCGTATTTGACGGGAGACCAAAGGAATCTGTTAAGCAAAGAACGTGCTACAGCGCTGGACAGATTCGATGACGTTGGAAAGACGATAGACTGTAATAAGAGGATTAGAACTAAGAATTGTGACCCTTGAAGGCGAGGTTCATGACAACCCCATGCCTCCTTCCAATGACGCCAATGTTGGACTAGAATGGAACATTTTAAGAATAAATTCACGCTGAAATATACAAAGCGTGAAAACAGATTATGCGGGCTTCAATGTATTTTCTCTGCGCCCTCGAAAACCTCAAGGAAACAAATCGAGAAGTGAGGGATAAGTAAAGAGGAAACCCAATAATAAAGAACATCCTGACAAACACGCATATTAGTCCAGCGACTGTCACATAGGCATGTTGGAAGCAATATTTAAATGCGGACAATCTTACCCACAAAATTGACCACTGGTTATATAAAACAGAAGTGAGAACCACATGTAAACCGACGGAGCACCGATGATGAGGCCAGCCTTGAAAAACACTGCAAAAGAACTGGAGACGGTCCACAATAGGCCTTCCTTGGCATGAAAAGTACCGTTAAGACAACGCCAACTGTTGCACTCGACAAATTCATGGTCAAAGGGTCATCACTTGCGAGTATCAGATTCGAAATCACCAAAAACTTGTTGAACTCTAAATCTATCCTCAAACGCCTCCATATATTGAAACCAAGGGAGAGACAGCCGCCTTCAAACCAAAGGAAGTTAGATAGAATTCAACCAGTGGAGGGCACAATGATTCAATTCAGGATCAATTACCAGAAAAGAGTACAAGATGGTCAGAGGAACTGTTCAGGACTTCACATCTAGAAATGAAATCATGAAATACAAATCAAATCCTCATCAATTAAGATGAGGTAAATCACGCTAGAGATACAATCTGCAATCCTGCTGATGTTATAACCTTAAGAGCCAAACGACAGATTTCTAAGCCGAAGTATTAGCTTTACAAGCGACGAGAGAAGTAGTTCTAAACAATCTTGACGAGGGACTACAAAAACCTAGTTGGCACTACAGACGCTTGCCTCTAACTTCGCCGTTACATAAGTAGTACAGGACTGTAGGCAGGCCCTCAAAGCAAATGTACAAGTTACACGGGTTTCTGGACGGAGGGACGTTAAGGAAAACCAAAGAACGGATGATCTAGAAAGAGCAGGATCAGCAAAATAAAACGATACTAGTATACACGTACTACTAGCGACAGACCAAATCAAAGTGCCACAAGCTACAGTTATAAGAAAGCTAAAAAATGTCTCTGGAGATATATACACAGGGCTCGGAATGACAGAAAAAATGGCAGGATAAGACAAAATTTTTGTCCCCACCCTAAGAAAATGAGGACCAAACCACTCCTATGTAAAATGTGAAATTAAAGGCTTAAGAACGCTTATAGCAATACTAACAGTGCACAATCTCTGATTTCAACACATCAAACGGGTGAGGGAAGGGGACATGAGGGAAGACCGGAACATTTATTTCTAGATTTTTCGAGCCTTGTCAAGAAGCATCTCACATGGTTGTTGAGTGCCAACATAAATTAACTGGAACACTTCGCGATAACAGAGCTAAGAGACCTTCTTGGTTTTTGTAGGATGATAAAATGGACGGTTTGTAAACAATAGCACCACACGCATGGAGCAACAGTTTGATGCTTGCCTTTGCTGTTTTCCAGCAGTAGACCACAATTAAAAAACAACACCAAAGGCCTCGCGTCACCACGAATCAAAGATGTTATAAACCTAAAGCAGCAGACATTGCTGATACCAGTGCACACATGACACATGTTGAGATCATAGCTCTAAAGTCGAAAACCAGGAAACAACAGCAGCTTAACATAGTGGTGAAGCCACTACGAGTGCTCTCAGGGAGGAAATTGAAACGGAGTGGAATTCCTAGTATGACCTCGAGTTTGCTTTGAAGAGCGATTTGAGCCAATAATCGGGTTAATTAATGGTTTTAAAAAAGATGCACGAAATTCAAGTTTGTATCCGTTCTTAGCACCGAAATCCCTTAGACATTGCTGGCGAAAACCTTTTGGCAGCAGGCAAAATTCACTAAAAATCGGTCATTGCCTAGAAACTGTGTCATGAAGCACAGCTGTCTGAATGCGAAACAAACCCAGTTCCTCGTCCAGTATAAGATAGACGTATCAGATACAAAAGAATATGCGGTTGTTATGACCACCATGAAACAGAATCGCTTAGGTGGCAATTCATACCTAATCCAAGGTGTATACTTTTTTGATTGTAAAGGATCCTGATCTCGTTTTTGCAGAGCAGCAATGAATACAAGACAGATTACGGAGGAAACGAAACAGCTCCAATGTCCATTTCTGAAACAAGTGTTCCTGAGTAGTCACCACAAAATGAAATACTACGAAAGTTTAAAGTTGTACGTCATCATCAGGATCAATAAGGCCCATGGTAGTAGCCAAGAAAAGGAGCCCAGACGCAATAGTTAACGTTGTCAGCGATTGGGCTATGATTTCTGTAACCGCAGTTATTCACAGAGGTGTGTTTATTGTGGGCAAAAAAGAAGGTAAACTGTGGCCAAGGAAAAGATCCCTAAGAGAATGTTAACAATGACTGTAGAATCTCAAGAGTTTCGGTGACTGCAGAGCACTAGTAGATGGGAGTAACTTTTTTTGATATTTTCGTTTCATTATTGTATTGTCATTATTGTTCCTTGTAATGTTTCAACTTACTGAAGGATGGAGACTTTTGAAGCTTCTTCATGCGGCAGGCCCCTTAACTTTCTGTCGTCGAAATCGAAACGATTGTTTTTGCAGCTATGCCGAAAATGATTACAATTCAAATAATAAAATTATTATAGTTTCCGTAATAGAAACGTTTACCTTTATGATTTCTTAACGACTCCAATCACTCATTCCGCGGAGTCAAGCTCTATTTTCAGCAATTTATAGGAAAAATGCTTTTTTCTTTGCGTTTTCGTGGTTTTTTTTTTCATTATTCATTTATATTCATATACGAACAAGTGTATCAAACATACATGCAAACGTATGCGTACTAACAATTCAAGTGTAATTGGCCAAGTCGTAAAACTGTCGTTTATCATAATTTTTTGGGGTTCTTTTAATGTTTTAATGTCTTGGCTGACCGTAATGAGACGAAACCAAATAAAAATGTGAGATTATGGAGCACCAGGAGATTGATGATTTGATAATTTCTAATTGCTCGGATCATAACTTACATATCATGTTTACGACATGACTAAATAGTGCGCGTTGGAAACCATAAAAAACATACATTTTGCTCGAATCCGAGAAGGAAAAGTATTAAAAAGGAATAAGCAGTTATGAATCATAATCATGTGTGTTAGTTACGGTTGGGGCTAGTTGTGTTATTATGCGCAGATACATGTAGCTTACAACATGCATGTAAGTATGAATGATGGTCGTGCTCATTTTTTAATTGCTTAAACTATGAAAATCTTAAACCGAGCAAAATTAAAATTTTTCATTAGATATTTGATTTTAATTGAGTTGGTGTTTATGGCGCACTCGTCAAACCGCTCGGATCCAGTGCCTTGGCTTTTGTATTTAGGATTTTAGATTTTCAAATGAACAGTAACATCCAAGGCTCTGAAATACACTCTTACTCGTGCACAGCGTATTTAAGAAATAATTTCAGATGAATCCATAAAAACAAGTAAAATTCAAATGGTTTAGCCTGAAAAGCAGTAGGAAAACGTTTGCAAGCTGAAGTAATTCAAGCGAATTGCAAAAACGCGAACATACTTGGCCGTTGGATAGTTAAAATATGCGTAATATCTGCAAGGTCAACGAATTTTTCTTATTCCGTTCGCGAATCCTCAATCAGCTCGAGTCTCCTTATCCTAATATCCCGCACCTTGCCGAATGTTAGCTCCCGTCGGTGACTACTGAAGCAATTCAAAATCACTCGAGCACTGAAGCCTGGGTTTTTACCGGCTGGACCACATCGCAAGATGATGTCTTTGGAATTTTGACGAATTTATTATGGAGATGAATGGCGCCCACCAAATGAGACATACCACATGGGCGACAGTCGATATGACTTATGTTCCGCGTCAATTTCTTTCGAATAGGACACCGCATAGGCTTGGCTGCAAGAAAGTAAGCATCATCATCATCATTATCATCAACATCTTTGTGGTCATCATCATCAGTCTCATCATTCTGCTGGACATATCGCCCTATCTGAGCTCCTCAATTGTGCAGAAAAGTATAAAGTTCTCGGTCCACGATTATCCTTATAAAGAATGCTTGGCATTCAGGAGAGAAGTCAAAGTCATTTATGAAAGGATGGATCGTTTAGAATTTTGATAGCAAAATATTTAATTACTGTATGCTTTTTATTGATTTAGGCGCGCTTGCAAACGTTTCGATACGGATGACGATCGGACATGGTGAGCTGTTTTATAGCTACTGAATCAGGATGAAGAGTTAATTGATTGATTTATTTCTGAGAAGAAGGTTTTTCGTTGTATCATTCGTTTGACTTTTTGGCATTAATGGTCATAATGGAGCCAGCGAAGGAATTTCACTGAAAAGATGAAAAAATATATTATGGGCTAACAATTCAGGGATATATGGATTTAAATATTCAAATTGAAGGCTCATGACACTTGAATTAGCAAGAGTGAAGATGAACTTTTGAATGCAGACATGGGGAGGGCGTAGTTCATGTAATTTTTGATGCTGTCTCGAGCACAGAAGAGCAAGTTTTTGTGAAGTAGGGAAATTTGAACTAGAACTAAACTAGTAGATACAGATAGAGTTGAACCGTTGACAGATCTTAGGGAAGACTAAATCCTGATGATAGCAGGCAACAGTTCCACTTTTTCTCGCGTTAAGGATATAACTCCTGATGTAACATTCGTCACGGAGTTCTTGATCTAAAACATATGGAATTGACGAGTTCTAGAGGGGTTCCCAACCAATAATCATCCCTATACAGCCTTCGAAATTCGCGATTATATTCCGGTAAGTCTATTCACTGGCGCTGACCCTACATTTAAAATACCCAAAAAAATGGACTAAGAGAAGTTAGACGACATGTTCACGAGACGTACCCGAGAGTTTGACTCTTCGCCGGGGACCAGATGATTGATTGCTTAACACATGATACACGATGGAATGTGTACCATTTTGTCGGCTTGTAAATCATATCACCCCGTCATAGATTAGCCACGTTAAGCTCGCAGTGTATTTACTAAAGCTTGCGATCAAGTCATTGAACAACGCCGGCGCGAAGCCCGATGGATGCGAACTAACGACGAAGTTTGCACTAGAATTCAAGGAGTAATGATCGGCCAGAAAATGTCTTCCCGGATCGACCAACAAAAATACGGCCCGCTACCAGCAAAGTCTCGTCTAAGCCGTGAACAGTGACCTGTGCGGCTTATATTTTAGCCAGTTATTCGGAAGCTAAGTTGTCTACAGCACCCTTTTTACGCCAAGCGGACAAGGTGGGCGGTATAGTAGGGATTACCTTCCCCCTGAATCCTATCCGTGCTTAAGCTGGCTACGCAAAATGCGTAGAAAAGACAGTTGACTGTCCATTCTTTACGAAAAAATATCTGCAACTAGTAGTTGTTTCCGTAAAGTCGAAGCAAATTGCCCTATCTGGTGGTCTTCATTTTACTTGTACCTCCTTTTGTTGCTCAGTAGTTTGAAAGCCTGGTTACGATATGAGAAACAATGGGATATTTCAAAACCTGCATTGATTAGCAACCGTCTACATCAGCTCACCACTCATTATACTTGCTAGGTACAGTCAGGGAAAGTATTTGAGAAATTCTAGAAGTAAAGACTTGGAAACATTATATTTGAAGCTGAAAGCATTTGGCTCCTGTGCACGATGTTCCATTGTCAATGTAATGGCGGAGCCGGAAACAGCGTTCCATCAGGTCCAAGTAGAAGGTATCTTCGTGATAATGCGCATAAGTAATGAATTTAACTGCACTAGGTAACGAATAGTAGGTAGCCCTCGGAAACGCATTCCCAACACCAAAATATCTGATGCGAACAATTGGAATTTATTGAAGAATCGTAGACTGATCTACGACATCAAGCAATCACGAGTAAGCTGTTCATATAAAAATGGTTTCATCCTTGATTCAGACCAATTGAACGCCTCCTATGACATCCTAAATTGAAGCGGTCATATAGGATAATTAGGAAGATTCGGAAACGATCAGTGCAGAAATACATAAGTGTAGATGAAACTGTCAATTAAATGACTGCCGAGTTTCACTCAAACCTTGATCTCTTGGAGCCAATTAGGGAAACTGATTGTTTCAGGGATAAAACCAGAGGGAGAAAGTTGAGCTCTAGTCTACTGAAAGCCAATTTGAGCAACAAATTAAAATAGAAATTAAATTAAATTAAATTTTAAAAAATATAAAACTTATCTCTCAATAAGGAACTGCCCTGAAAACGGCGGGTCTATAAACGAAAACTATTGTGGAACACAACAGCACCCTAGAAGGTCTCTGTGTCATCCAAAACATTTCGTTTAAAAAAAGTCTTTAACGATATAAGACGATTCATCCGCGACAGTCTTCAGAGGTTGAGCTAAAATGACGTCAAAGTGTGGGGAGACAGACTTCTATCTAATTCAGCCATGACTCCTTCTATCTCCCCAATAGTTTTTTTCCGGCTTGCTGGCATACACTTGACAAATCATGGTGCGTTATCGAAGCTGTCGAGTTGTTAAAGGAACACTTCCTACTGATGACTTATTCGAAAGAATACTGAAATAAGTTTTCAAAAATAAGCAGGTGGAATATAACGTTCGGACTATCCTTACAATAATAAAAGATAATCAGGGGCATCCAGGGCAGAGATTCCCTCCCTCAGATATTCTCCAACTACCATTCCATTGGAAATGGAATTCCTGTTACCTGAAGACGTCGTAACACTTAGAATTAGCAGATTCCAAGCTGGATTCTTTGGTTGAAAAGGAGGGATGTTGATCGGCAATTCACTTGGTTTGCATCATGGAAAATCGGACACCGTACTTCCCGAAAAATCTGATTTCCAAGAGAAAAAAATGGGGTTCAAGACGGTTTCAGGCATTGGTTTTATAAAATTATTTTTTTTGTTTTTCTTAAAGTTATTATAAATATTATTTGATTAAATCGCGTTAGATAGGGAATTGAGAAATGATTGGAAGCTATAATAGCACTTGACAGTGATCATGGTATGAGAGTCGAAATTAATTGAAGACATTTAGGTCTGCAGGCAACCTAAATGTTTTCAATTAATTTCAACTCCAGGCAATGGTTTTAACCAGGCATGGTTTTGCATTTCAATAAACAATCCATCTAACGTCGGCTCTCTTTGGTTTTGGTATTTTAGGAAGATTTTTGGTTTTTTTTGAATATGTTTCAACTAGATAATAATCAAACGTATTGGGAATGCGAATCATTTGAAGATGGTAAAGATAAATTCGAAATTTTTGACAGTTGTCAAAATTGAAGAAGAAGCGAAATGAGGATCGGAATCGTGTTACTCTGGAACGGGGTAAAACGAACAGGCCACTGTTTTTTTGAAATTTTCGATGTAGTTTAAATTGATGAAAATGTTTAAAATTGTTTGAAATTGTTTCAGTAACAAAGTAACAAAGTTAATAGACAATGTACGAGGTTTAATTTTGAATCCTTTTTCCCGCCTCCATCAGCTTATTAATTGAAAAAAGTATTCAATAAACTAATTGAATGCTTTTTTCCCCAATCGCAGGATCAACATCTCTGCTCACTGTTAATATATTCTCCAACTGCACTGGATGACCTCCGAGATATATTGTAAGATCAATAAAATCCTCTCATTCCTTATCATTCATGCCGATGCATCCTTACCAATAGAGCTGGACTGGTCAAAGGCATGGAATACCCAGTGGTCATGGTCAGTGTACTCATCCCAGTATGAATTTGATCGAAACAACTCAAATAATGGATCGTCGATCAAGGAAAAAGTTATGTGCACATTACCAGTTATAAAATCACATATCCCGTATGATCCATCGACAAATCATCGTGCAGCAACATTAACGTTCTTCATTAATTAAATTAAGGTTTATGGGATCACCGAAAGCAATAATCATGATAATTATCCTGAAAACTGCCCGTGGAACATGATTCACATTTCAGCAGCCTTATTAGCTGTGTACTCGTATGTTTGCGGTTGTCTTCAAAGAATTTCCACGAATCATATTTTCCAAACTATATTTATGACATTGTTGCGTCTCTTAATCATTATTTCAAGTATCTCATACCGAATTTATGATGCAATCACCCAGAACAAAGCGCTAAAGCCAGTAGGCAGCCGTAAGCTGCCGACAGCAGCAGTAAGCAATAAGTAGCAGCAAGCAGCCGTAAAACAGGAGCATAAATACGAAGAGTGGCTTTGAAAAGCGTCACGAGGGCACAACACGCGCAAACCTGGCCGTTTCAAATAGCATGTACCACTTTGTGAGTATGACGATATGACTTGTATGACGGCTGGTTAAGGTACACCGAGGTACAGAGTATGCAGCGATCAGAAATCACAGTAAACCTGTCACCAGCATAAATGGTAAGCCAACATAGTCATGCATTTATGGACAAAATTCAATGCTAAGTATGCCTGATCATACCTAAGTTATGGCACGCTTCATTCAATATTTAATCGCTGTGTGTTGCAGGAATTCGCCTTGAAGCTGATACTGCAGTGCTGGCCTGAACTTGGATTACATTGCATCGCCTTGCACCTTACTCACCCCTATCGCCTCATATAGCGTTTGGTTAGCATGGAAAATGTTAGTAGTTTTCATGTCAGCTTGTTGACGACAATTTTATATTATTGTAATTGTATTTTAAAATGAATTTTGTGCAGAATTTCCTCAAGCCACAATCGATCCGCTGAGACGATGAGGAGTCGAGTTAACGGAGAATTCGCGAGCGGGAAATTCATTTCGGAAAAGAGACTTGGCGCGTGCCCATCGCATGGGAAATTAATAAATATAATTGTAATGAGGACGAGGCTCGTCTTATTAACGCTTTGAATATCAGTAACGATCATTGAGTTGCTGAAGGTTCCAAACTGATTTTCAAGGACAATAAAATGGAAATAATGTGGTACCGATAGGAAACTGAAACCATAACCTAGGAAAAGTTATGACTATTGCCATTAGCCCCGATTCAACACTCATATCACGTCTCCTTTTCGAAAATTTGATCAATAGAGCATCATATGTTTGATCCTTATGAGGCCAAACGTGGTCGAAGCTCAAATTTAATATAAATTACTTGAGATTAATTTGCATTGAATTTCCTATTTTGAATCAAATCATTTCAGCTGATTAGATTTTTCAACGCTGCTACTGCCAAATATTTTTAACGAATTTAACGTAATTGCTGATCGGTTTTGAAGGATGGTAGCAATGCTGGATGCTTTGATACAGATAAGCACCGTCTAAGGAGTGCTATGATTTTATCGAACGAAACAGATCAAGATACTTTTCCATTTAAGTCTACTGTACTCTCATCTATAAAAGTCTTTGT
This sequence comes from Stratiomys singularior, assembly GCA_954870665.1. NCBI lineage: Eukaryota > Metazoa > Arthropoda > Insecta > Diptera > Stratiomyidae > Stratiomys > Stratiomys singularior. Next base: position 8,892,927 of record OX940879.1, on the reverse strand, counting down.
GTAATAATCCTGAACACAAGCTGTTAATTTTTCGTTATAAGTCACCATATGATATTTTCATCGATGACCAAACGATGGTAAGTGACCCTAGCGAGTAAAGACCAAACAAAAATCCCAGGAAGCCCAGTTGTATCATTCCATTTACCATGCTACTGTATCGCAATTCGACTTCTCTAGTAAGAGGACATGGCTGCCACCGAAGATGTCACATAGTGGAGACCAAGGTCTGACAGATGCTGTGGCTCCACTGATTTTATCTTGTATCTATTTTTATTACGAAATAAAAAGTTTCTGGTAGAACCCTTATTAGTTTTATGATACCTAAGCTAGATGATCCACTAGGGAATTTCAGATGGTCTATGTTTTGGTGTCAATGTCGCCCAAATCGTCCTTTCATTCTTCTAAAAGGTAAATATACGTACATAAAACATATATCATATACTTGCATACACATACACAGCAATATTGAAACATCTATTTGACAAAGTAGAAGTCCATTCGTTGTTTCCCGAAGACTACATACTTTGCATGATTCTGAGCCTGAGCATGGTTCTGACCAAAATATGGATGCAGGAAGTATGTTGGAGGTTAGCGATGTTCTGTTGTGACCGAAATCAATCAAGCGTTGGTCGTTGTCATTTCTCTGATGAGATGACTTTAAATTCAATTTCAGTCTCAAAAAAACGGCAGCCACGCTTCCGATGTTTGCAGAAGCTATTCCTTATTCTTAATTCAATCTTTTTCACTCTGTTTCCAACGTTATTGCTTGATCAACAATACCTTCAGAAATTCTGCTTAAAATCGGATTCCTGTCATATACGGTTCCTTTTTTTTGAAGTCAATCATAATAACTTTGACTCCCCAAATGCTACGCTAAAGTGAACGTTATCCCAAGTTTTCGACTTTGATTTCTTGCTATGCAGTCCTTGTTGAAAATATTACCAAAATTTTCAAATATTCCGTTTTCGATGACATCAATACTGGGATTTCCAGAATGTTTTCAATTTACAATTATGCCTGGAGGTATACTGAAGGTGTTTTATGTGCTTTTGAAAATGATGGTAGTATCAAATTCTTTCAAGAAGTGTTTTTACGATCCTGTTTGCACATCCTAGCGACTATTACCACTGTTAAAAGTGTGCTTATGTCCTGTTATGCTGTTTGTAAGTACTAGCTTTAGTTTTTTAAAAGCTGTTTCAGCTGTATAAAGTTTTAAAGGCAAATGTGATTGATTTGTGAAAACAAAAGATTTAAAATGTTTTCGGGGTTATTTGGTTATCTGAATCCTTCTGTCTACATACTAGATGACCAGAGGACAACGTAGATTAACCGCCAAAGATAGATCGGAATCAGAAAAAGTACTTCATGATTATTATGTTGAAGACTTTCGAGTGGTAGTTTTCATTTTTCAATAAGTTTTTGCTTTTTTTCTCGGTTAAAACCCAATATTTCGAATTTTAGTTATTTTTCTCTTGTTTTCCAGATTGTATTTAGCGTCAAATGCAGGTAAGAAGTGGTAACATAAAGCCACCAGTTCATTTCCGGCCTGACCAAGAAAAACGATGTTTTTAAATTTTTTTTTTTGCTTTATTTTTCAACATAATCTCCATCAACACTGATACATTTCTAATAACGGTGTTCTAATTTAGTTACATCAGTTTTAAGCGCAGATTCGTCAAGCTCCTTAAAATACTGATTTACAGCTTCGATAAAACTTTCGTTGCTCTGAAATCTTTTACCGCCAAGCCATTTTTTGAGGTTAGGAAACAAGTAATAGTCGTGGGGGGCTATGTCGGGAGAGTACGGAGGATGTGGCATCAATTCAAACTTCAATTCGTGGATTTTGGACATGCCAACAATCGACGAATGCGCTGATGCGTTATCGTGATGAAACAAAATTTTTTTCTTCGCCAAACGAGGTCGTTTATTTTGCATCTCGTCATTCAAATGTTGCAATAACTCTGCGTAATATTGACCAGTAATAGTCTTACCCTTGTCAAGTGAATCAATGTATATAATTCCTTTCGCATCCCAAAAAACAGTAGCCATAACTTTGTTTACCGATAAAATTGTTTTTGCCTTCTTTCGAGTTGGTTCCCCTTTTCCAACCCACTGTTTTGACTGCTCTTTATTTTCAGGAGTGTAGTAGTGCACCCATGTCTCATTAACAATTATGATTCGACGCGAAAAATCGTTTGGATTACGCCTATACAGCGCCAAATTGTCGGTAGAAATGTTTTTTCGAATCAGTTTTCAGTCGAGCGTTAGCAAACGCGGCACCCACCTTGCACACAGCTTTTCCATGCTCAAATGGTTGTGCAAAATATTTCGCACACGTTCATCTGACATCCTACAGGTTTCAGCTATCTCATGCACTTTCAACCTGCGGTCTTCCAACACTATTTAACGGATATTCTCAATCATTTCTGAAGTTGTGACCTCAACGGGCCGTCCTGAGCAAGGCGCGTCAGAGGTGCTCACACGACCCATTTTAAATTCAGAAACCTAATTCTCAATAGTTGAATATGATGAGGACGAGTCTCCTAGTGTTGAGTCCATCTCTTCTTTTATTTGTTTTGGTGTAAAACCTTTCAAATAGAAGCATTTGATGACAGCACGTTTTTCCAATTTTCCTATTTTCACGAAAACAACGGAAGCGTCTCGCGCAATGTGCTCTCAAGCGCAAACTAACGTAGCGATTGGGCTGAAACTGTACATACAAGCTCGGTAGGAATGGTACTGTAGGACGCCGCTCCAAAAGTGGACCTAGTGGCGCCGTCTCTTGGTCAGGCCGCAAACTTTTCCCCCCACCCTCGTATAGTGAATTTTGTATTGAGTTGAACGTCAAGCATCCTGCAGACATTATGATATTGACCTTGACCAGATGAATGTAGACTGCAGTGTTCCAGCCACGGGGCAATAAGTATTCGCGAGCATTATGAATCCTTGGAAGATGTTGATTTCATATCTCATGTTGATTTCATCTCTCAAGTTTGAGAGATTGGGAGGACTTCACTAAATTGTGCATGGTGAATCTGCATATCGTGCTGAGTATGTTTTTCTATGGCCAGGTAATTCTGAAAGCCTGAACCCTTTTCGAACATCTATGAAGCCTCTTGACATTGGAAGTTTATGCTCCTACCAACCCCACTGTCGATATATTGAAGTAAAGTATTTGTGTGGGGGGAGAGGGTGGTGTTAGTCCCGAGTGTATAATTATTTCTGCGCATATCGATATTTGTTTATCATTCGTCAGTTTATTGTGTATATCGGAGGCGTTTCAAAGTTATTTTAAGATTATTGTAGCATATCCAAGTATATTAGAGATAAGTCAATGCCTAAAAATAATTTTCGAAGTTCAAATCCAGTAATTTTATTCTTTATGACTCCTTTGTATCAGGAAGACCGAGAACGGCGTGCTTGGGGCAGAGGGGGAAGCAAATCCATGTCAACCACTAAGGAATACCTACAGTAAATTGGGCAAATTAACAAAGCAGATGGGTAGGTACCCCATTATCTGCCCAAAGAGAATAAAATCAAATGATCCATCACATGCAAAATATTGCTTCAGTGACACATTATAGAATCATTTTTTGTTTGTTTGAACACTGGAAAAGAAAAAAGATCCCTTCAGTAAATCCAAAATACAAATGGCACTGGTTTTCGCCGAAAGAATCACTGCAAAGTATTGCGAAGACGAGCTTACATCTCGAAATGGCGTTTCTGTATATTTGGTGGAGTATTCGCGCGATTGTTCACTTTAAGCTGCTGAAACCTGGACAAACTATCATGGCAGACATTTACAATGAACAATCCGATCGAGTGAATTAATTTTCAATCGAAATGGATCATTCTGCAACAGGAAAAGTGCAAAAAAGTGGAAAGAAAACTAATGAAATAGGGTGGGAAGTACTGTCTCACCCACCATGCCAGCCCGAAATCACACATTCGGACTTCCATTCATTTCCATCCCTTAAAAATTATATTGGTTGCGTTGAATTTCATGATTCATGCAATTTTGAGTCATGTCCAAAATGCAATCTCGGCATAATTTAATAAAAAACCAATTTAATTTTTTCTATTTGCGATTGCAATTTTGGTTGGTGATCATACTTTTGACTTAAAAATAAACTTAAACTCTGTTTAAACTCTAAAAATATATCAAACTTATTTATCAAAATAATTCTAACGACTTTAATGTTAGTAAGTGACCTGACATTCCCGTCCCCATGAATGGGAAAACAGTGAGACAGATTTGATTGATAAGGATGTTCGCATGAATAAACCCTATTGTTTAAGCTAAGGGTGATTTTCCGAACCATTGATAATTAGACATGTTGCATTTAATTTGATATTACTAAAACCTATACAACCTGAAACCTTATCATTACTTAAGGGCAGGGGTCCTAATCTTGGAAAATGTGGATTTTTGTTAAATAAAAAATATTTTATGAATCAAATAACAGTTTTATTATATAATTAGAATCTATCTAATAAATAAACTTCAATTAATAAAACGCTGGGGCATATGATGGGTTATCGGGATCCTCATCTGCTTGAAAAAGGTCTTCTAGTTTTTTCTGGGCCCTCGTTTGTTTCTCTCTGCTTTTTATATGGAGATTTTTTAATTCCTGCTCTGATTTTTCTAGTCTTGAAAAATCAATTGATTTCATTAATTCAGCACACGAGCCTCCTGGTTCTATGGTCAGTTCTCGTAGAACTCTGCATTTTGCAATATTCCCTTCGTTGAATGTTAGTATCGCCTCTTGTACTGCTAAGCTTGGAGGGACAAGAATAACAAACGTTCTTTTTGGCACCCTGAACCATATAACATTATTGATACTCTCGTTGGGGTTCCTATCTATTCTATCTATTTTTACTAAAATCAACAAAGAAAAGAAGTAATACAAGTCGTAAGTTGTTAGTATCACTACTTTGTTTATACTGGTCGAGGCAGGTTCTAAAACGATTGAGAAGGTTTTAGAAAGGAAAAATTAAAGAAAAGACAAGTGAAAGGCAATTCTACCAACCGAAATAACAATCGATACAAATTAGAAACGAAATCGATCAATTGAAGTCGAAAAAGAGCGAAGGCGCCTCCAGGTTAGTTTGAAACCGCTCTCCTGAAAAGTTTGGTTTTTAGAACTTTAGGAACACAGATTTTCTTTCCCAGTGGGAATAATTCACTGAAATTTTTTATGTGTATTCAAAACAAGGGTAAAAATGCCCTGACGGAGGCTTTTCTAATTTAAAATCATAGATTCTGAGAAAAAAATTCCTAAGTGAGTGAAATTCTGGCAGTTTTTTTCAAACTCAATAAAAACTTTATTTCTCATAATTTTTAAAAAAACGTCCATCAGGATCCGCTCTAAACGTCCGCTTTAAGTGTTCTAAAGAAGCCCTAAAAATTTTATTTAGAAATTATTAAATACAAAAATTGAAGGAGATACGTGTTCCTAGACGAAGGCGAAAATACACTGAAAAGGATAGGGTGCACATCCCCCATACCCCTGCCCTTAAACCTACTTTTTAAAACTAATATAAAATCAAATATGAAATCTGTTTTTCACACTTTTCCTTCGTTTAAAAAAAAAGAGTTTTCAGGGGTATATTGGGAGTACAAATTAGTTCGGTCCGTTTTCAAAAGATGGCTCTGGCTGTTATGAATATTGAATAGTAACAGCTGATGTCGATAGTTTTAGAAAGGTTAGACATCTGTCAATAATATTCAGTTCATATTGCTTCGCGTTTTTTTAAAAAAACCTTGTTTTTCACTGTGTTAATTATGAGCAATTTTGTGTTAACTAAGCAGCATTTGCGGGAGGTTTTAGTTTTCTGTTTTAATTTGAAGAAAAGTGCAGCTGAAGCGCATCGAATGCTTGTGGAAGTTTATGGTGACAATACTCCAACTGATAAATCATGTAGGGAATGGTTTTGACGTTTCAAGAATGGAGATTTCAGCGTTGAAGACAAGCTTCGCTCTGGACAACCAAAAAAATTCGAAGACAAACAGTTGGAGGCATTGCTCGATGAAGATCCGAGTCAAACGCAAGAGGAGCTTGCAGAATCTTTAGAAGTGACACAACAAGCAGTTTCTGTACGGTTAAAATCTATGGGAATGATTCAAAAGCAAGGCAACTGGGTTCCTTATGAACTGAAACTGAGAGATATTGAAAGGTGACTTTTCACTTGCGAGCATTTGATTCAAAGGCAACAAAGAAAAGGTTTTTTACATCGAATTATTACTGGGGACGAAAAATGGGTATTCTATGATAACCCCAAGAAGAAAAAATACTGCGCTATGCCCGGTCAATCGTTGCCATCGACCTCAACATCAACACCAAAGCCGAATATTCATGGTTCGAAGGTCTTGTTGTGTATCTGGTGGGACCAAAAGGGTGTTGTGTACTATGAGCTGCTACAACCTGGCGAGACCATAACGGGCGATTGGTATAGGCTGCAATTGATGCGTTTGAGCCGTGCATTACGAGAAAAACGGCCGGAATACAAGCAAAGACATGACAAAGTTGTTCTCCTGCATGACAACGCTCGGCCTCATGTCGCAAAAGTCGTGAAAAAATATTTGGAAACGCTCAAGTGGGATATTTTGCCGCACCCGCCGTATTCTCCGGACATTGTTCCTTCTGATTACTAGTTGTTCCGACGGATGCAGCACGATTTGGCAGGTCATCGGTTCACTTCTTTCGCAGAAATCGAAAATTGGCTTCTAACTTGGATCACCTCAAAAGACGAGACATTTTTTCGAGAGGGAATTCAAAAATTGCCTGAGAGGTGGGAAAAAGTAGTAACTAGCGATGGACGGATACTTTGATTAATCTTTTAATTCTTTTTATTTTGAAATAAATGCATTTTTGACCACACAAAAACGGACCGAATTAATTTGTACTCCCAATAAATGTATTTTTTTCGCTAGAAGTTAGTGCTCCTTATTTTTAGATCAGGGACTGCACATGAAGTTGAAATCAAATCAAGTGTGTAGAATTAATCTGTGCCCGCACATATTGTTAGAAGTTGTACAGCCCCATCAGATTCCAGTGAAATGAGTATCTATTTCTGCTAAAGAAGCAGTCAATAGCCTATCAAATTCAAACTTCTATTAAAACTTCAATAATTATCCTCATCATCACATGATTCGAACAAAATTGCTACCATATTACTAAAATTTAAGCGCAAACAAACGCAAGGACATGATAATTAACCAACCCATTAAGCTGGACATTTAGTTGTTTTGAATTAATGTCAAATCCACGCGTAACCCATAAATATAAATCTATGCAACCACATGCCAAAACGATGGACATCATTAGATACATATCGTATGTAGTTTTTATGACATTTCATTCAAAATTGCGTTTATTGTGGCTAATTTGTAATTTTCAATAGGTTTTCTGGATCTCCTTCTCGTCTCGTGTGAAACGAATATTCAAAACTATTCAAAACCTACCCTAGCCGTGTATGCCATACGTTTGTTTTTTCCTTTTTCTGTTTTAATTGATTTTGCCTTTTCATTTGAAAAGTCCAAGGCATGTATAAAACTATCTTCAGTTGGTTTCATTGAATTTCATTGATTATTATTATTTTGCTGGTAGCATAAAAACACACAAAAACATAATAAAAACTTTTCAAATCCGATTTTTATTGAGCCGAAATTTACATAAAGTCTCGATTAATCTTGTGAAACTTAAAATTTTATCAAATTTTTTGATATTTTAATGGAATTTCCAATGAAATGTTTTGTTTGGAAAAAATTTACGTGAAATGTTATTTATATTTAAATAATTTAACATCCAAAGAACATCAAAATGCTTTGACGAGTTGTTGAAAACTTCATATTGGTTGTGATCTATTATCGTTGGTTGACTATAACATTTTTAGGGACTTCTGACAGTTTTATGCAGTGTTCGATCGAGCAAAAACATAATAAATTTTAATGGAATGATTTGAAGACTATTCGATTTCTGGGAAATTCAAAATGTTTTGAACAACATTTAGATGATTAACTCATTATAGGCCTTAAAATTTTATTAAAACTTCTAAGATTTCAGCAAGCTGTTGATTTATCGGTCGGCAATGTAGCGAGAGAAGAAATTGATTTATTAAATCCGCTTGGATACACTTTTATGTCCACAGTAAATATGGAAAACTTAAAATCTTTACTTAATGTCTTCCATTTTAGTTGCTGTTCTGATCCAAAATGTTCACCAACCTTTGATTAAGCATAGTTCAGTTTTCGGTTCGAAATGCGCTAACAAGCTTTATAATTTTGAGAATTTATTGGAGGAAACATTCGAGTCGCCATTAACTTATTGGACGCCTCCTGCAAGCATTTAAAATAAAATGCAAAAACGAGCTAATTTGTGAGCATTAAATCAAATAAATGTATTAGAGTTCAGCAACTGCTTGTACGGTCGATATGTTTGCTTCAAATTGGTCGAATGATAAAATATTAAAGGCTTTCAGACATTTCCCAACACAAAGTATCAATCACATTCCCATCACGTTCAAAAATAATCGAGAGCTCAGACGACACATAAAAAATTCAATTGATTCAAAGCTAATGAAATTACTCCCATGTCGCAATCACAAACACGAAATCCAAACAATTTCCTTCAATTATATCAAATTGAGTGTAATCTGTTAACATGATTTAATTTCCATCAATGTCCTCCTCCAAAGCTTCAACATCGGCTAAGGTCTCCCCCCAAGTCCACAATCTTAAATTTACCTTGAATATTTCAAATATATGCTATCATCTCCATCGACGTCTTGCATAACGAACTTTTTTTACTTTGCCATCCCGTTCATCATCAAACCCACATGCTCTATACTACCACCATCCTCCCCACCAGCACCCTGCCTTTGGATTTCTTTTAATTTTTTAGCATCTTGACTAACATAGACGACCAAAATGATGATATCCTTGATATTTTTTGTCGCTGTGAGAACATGTAAAAATGGACGAGGCAAAACCATGCCAAGCTCGAGAATGTTGGAATGAAAAAAAACTGGAAAAAAAAATTCGGAAAGAAAAATTCGACCCCAATTCATCAGGAAGCTTGACTATGTACCCTCCTGTATTATTCGTCAGCTCCTGCCGTTGCTGGTCCTTTAATTTTCATTTCACTTCATCATCGTTGAGTTGAGCGGAAAAATTCGACTGTCATTATGGTAAGTATTAAATGAAATGAACAGAATGAATTATGGAAAGAAAAAGTTTTGTCGTTATTTTTCCTTGCCTGCTATTTTCGCATACACTGCTTCCTACACCGACCATAGAAAGGGAGAGAGTACATGGAAGAAAGCTAAGAAATATTTCAGATGCCGGGAGATTTATTTTTCTTCTATTAACTTTTTTTTTGTTGTTGTAATTATTGGCAAGACTTAGGGAAATATGTGAGAAATTCTGTTAGACAAAAATAAATAAGAATTAGGGGTGTTAGTAAAGTGCCTGTAATGCTAATTAAAAAGTAAAGAACTTTTCGCACGGCGAGATTGCAAAGGATGTTGTTTTATTTTAATGTGATGGGTGATTGGCAGTCTCGCAATTGGACGTAAAACCTTCACTGGTTTCGAATTCCCATAGTATATTTTCAAAAACTTTTAATTAATGTTGAGCAGCTTCGAAGAGTTTTTGCTTTTAGTTTTATTTATTTTATATATTAATATATAAAAAACGTCCGTAAATGTACAAATAGAAGTCTGTCTCAAACGCATGTTGAAACTGAACAAATTGATCATATCTCGAAAATTCAAGGAATAAAATTGTTTGGGAAATCAAATCCCTTTAATACATTTTCAGTCTATTTCTCAGTTGAGTTTTGTTTTCTTATTTTTCCCTCTTATTCCTCTCTTCCTTTCCTTTCCATAACAAACGCTCATAATAACATGTTGCATCTGAGCTTATGACACGAAACATGAAGTCCGTGCAATGGCTCCTCACAACTTTTACATCCTGCCAAGAAAATCGTTACATATTAATTCAACAAGTGATTTTCTGAAATTTGAATATTTCGTCTCGAAGAATTTTATAAAACATACCGACAGATGTAGCTTTTTCTGTTATAACGGCACTTATACTCAAGTACTTTCATTGAAGATGCTTAAAAAATGGTGTCTCCCACCCATCCCTCTGCTCTAATCAAATTACAAAAGCCAACGCAATCTTTGTATGCAGTTGAGCAAAGGATCCTCGAAAATTATGTTAGTTGGTAGCACTGTAACTAATGAGGAAAGTAAAAAATGCTACATGGCAACGGCACAGCGTAGCGGCATTAAGAGTTAATACTCATTGTCGACTTCTTTCAGACACACAACAAGCATAAGTAGATTGATATTTATATTGCGTTAAAACACAAAACCATGACAGCGACTCCTTGTTTCAACGGGGCCAGACGTAATAAAAGGCTTGGTCGAAATCTCCACTGCACTAATGTCATGACTGAGAAGTACGATTTTCAGCACCTGTTGAGCACCTTCCTCTTTCTACTCAACCAAGCTTGAAACAAACTTAGATAAAATGACGGTTCTATTGATGACACAATGCCCATATTGACGTTTCGCTCATAAGTACGCCCGAAACGTAAACAGAAATCACCAAAATTTTCTTTTCATCAATTGTCGCCCACTCGCTGTCGCAATTCCACTTATTTGAACGATACAGTTCACGCAAGTGTCGCGTCGATATCGCAAATTTTTCCAAGGCTATCCACGTGCAACGGTATAAAGTCACGAACTTGAATACAAATTTTCGGGACATATCGGCCTTACTATAACTATGTGGAGATGGGTGCGAGTGGAGACGTTCCAAGCCTATTATTGGGTACCGGCACAGTTTATAGCAAAAATGAAAGAAAATTCACCTATCCAAATGAAATTTCACTTATTTCACTAAAATAGGGAGCTCTCACTGGCACACAATTGTACTTCCTGATACGACCGATCGGTATAAATTTGATTGACTGATCCATTCTCATAGGACAGATGCTTGCCTTGTTGCTGAATACCTTAGACGAATAGCATCTACAAAACAATCAGTTTAATAAATTTCATCTATTTGCGAGCATATCTGAAGAAACTAAATCAATAGGAGCAGGTTAAAACTCTTCAAACTGAAGAAATTCATCATTATCGCGAGCCATGTCCAAGAAAACATTCCACACATGTGTAAGTGTAGGTCAATAGAAGTGTTAATCACGTTCACCTATCAGTCGGCATAAATGAGCAAAACCGTTGCAAGTTATCTATAACAAGAATAATAAATCCTGATATAAAAAGATATCATTTCAGCAGTCGTCATCTAGTTACATTATCCGCGTCTTTCTTTGGTTATTACTCACTATATGCGATCATGCGGAATTTATAACCATAAATCAGAGCGTTTTTTGCCATAACATATCTATAACTCAAAAAATGATTGAAATGATACTCAACCGACGAATACGGGTTGTTAAGGTATGAATGCTGTCTGATTTTATTGAGCAGTAGTACCAGCAAACGACAGTAGTAAAGGGAAATCCAAGTGCAATGCATGGTACACGAGATCACCCATGCCCAATGCAACTGGGACTGCATGCAACTGCAATACTCATTGCTTATTGCCATTTGCAATTGCGCGAGTCCCATATGAATGCCGTTGAGCAGTTAAATAGTTTGCAACAAATGTCAGGGAAGAAAGAATAATAATAAAAACAAACAGACAAACAAAGCAGCAAATAAGGAGCATTCCATCGATCACACTGGCAATAATAACGAAATGCAGAACAACTTACTGACACGGAGACATATTGCATTGCTCGTTGATGCATTATAGGAAATATGACCATCGACTTGCCGAGGTGCATTGAATCCAAAGAAGTGTTTTACAATCTTTTCCAATAACGAGCAAATCCGATGCATGTTCCCGAGTTTTTATCGACACCGGGTATCGGAGACTGCAAACAATCCTCGATATATCACAGAACCTTTCCTGCTTTTTCAACCAAATTATTTCGACGGATGCGAAGGAACTAATCGAGTGTAGAAACTCCAGCGTATCTAGAATCAAAGCTGCACCTATGACCTCCGCTGATCCTGAAAAGGTCAGGAACTTCACATTGCAACTTTGCAAGCCCCTGATCCATCAAGATCCGACTCATAACTTTGATATCAAGTCATATATTACGTACAGGTGATTAGTATGCTGGCTGTTATATCTGGGTTTGCCTTTTATGACACCTGGTCATTATGGATGTTATCGTATTTCCCGCGTCTTCAGGGCCCCTGTCGAATCTAGGAGTCTCTAGGCTCTAGCTGCAGGCAGGCATGCTTCCCTTTTAGCTGATTTCTACAACTTACTTGCACTGGATGGTTTTGTGGCGGGAACGAGTAGTGTCGATCTTATTAAGTGATGACACAACATTGACAGACTTGTGTAGTTTATCCAGATTAAAAGTGATAGTGGATTGTGCCACGGCAAGTTGTGTGATATGTTGGACTTTTCACTTAGGAATTTCACAGCGTGTGTGGAATTATAACTGCAAGCAAATTATCGAGAATTATGAGCAATAGATATCCAGGCAAGTTTTTTATTTATATTTTATCTTTTTGTGAGCAATAAATATAATTAGAAGCAAAGCAAGCAGCTTGAACCGAAGATTGATCGATGTGCAGACATGAAAATGCGGATTTACTACTAGTAATACTAATTGGGTGGCTCGCGGATACGTTTTATTTAAATTCCAATGTTTTCATGGTGATCTGAGCTGTAGCGTAGCTTTTTCACTAAACTTTTGTTACAATGATTCTTTTATTTATGATAAACAGAGGGTAAAAGACACTTCCCCAAAAGAATGCCTGTGCAATTACCTCGATAACGAAGAATCTTACTTTGTCTGTCATAGGTGAAAGTTAATTTAAATTGAAGTTCGTTTTGGTGTTGCCGCAGGCCAAAATTAACTCTGGGTAGCTTGGGTCCGCCGGGCCTTGCTTTGTGGGTCTCGAGGACGCGTTTCGGCTGCATACAGCCATCTTCAGCTCGTTCTGATATCTTTGTCGCGGTGTCCATCTTTTTATATGTGAAACTTCTGTGAAACACCCCTCCGAAAAAAGTTTCACATATAAAAAGATGGACACCGCGACAAAGATATCAGAACGAGCTGAAGATGGCTGTATGCAGCCGAAACGCGTCCTCGAGACCCACAAAGCAAGGCCCGGCGGACCCAAGCTACCCAGAGTTAATTTAAATTGATTGAATATCCTGTATATCGTTTATGGGATCTTTTGGACGTTTTATTCATCACTCAAAGCGAATCCACACATGCCCTAGGGACTTCAATGTCATAGCGTCTGTACATACAGTGTTGATACTTCGAAAAAATTGAAAAGTGAAAATTATATTTTATAATTACAAAATTTAAAATTATATTTAATTACATATATATATTTCCTCTTATTTGTGCGTAAAATAATATTCGCCGGTCAAATGTCTTGCATAAAATCGCAAAAAATATATAAATCTGCTTCCGATCTCTGTATTACTGTCCTGTCTTATCTGTCTCTGTCGAAAATCGAATTTTAGCGTTGTGAATTTACCAAAACATTTGAGAATGTTGCCTGAAATAAGACCCATAATTGCCCACAATGTGGAATCTAGAATCTAACCAACTGTCATCGGTTTGCATAATTCATTTATTCTTTACAACATGTAAAAATCCCCAAAACCTGGGAGATCCCAGCAAAATGAAGAAGAACATGACATCTGTCAAAATAAAATCCAAAAACCTTTTTTCTCTGTTTAGCTTATGTTAGAATAAAGACTGAGGTTCATAATATTGGATTCGGGGAAAAAATGAAGCAGTTGAACGATTGACGATGACAGATCATTTTTCGATGACGATGACAGTTTGTTTCCAATATGCTCTCAATCTGTCTTTCCATTGTGTAACACTTACTTTTACAAACAAAATCGAATTGGAAACCATTATTCGGTTCGGAAACTAATTGAAGCTTGATTCCTTCAACGGTCACTTGTCAGATTATACATTTATTTATGATTGGGTATAAATGCTTTCCACATTTTGATAGATGAAGAAAAAGTGAAGAAATAGACGTTAAAAACAAAGGACTAAGCGATAGAATTAACTAATTTTCGATAGAGACAATAGATATGAAAGTACCATGTTATCTCAGACGTTATACAGTGAATTCACGCGAGAACTTCAATAGACATTGAATTTTCAAACAACGAAAAAAGCAGCGTTAAGAAAATTGAAGGATCAAACTGTCTTATCCAAGCCTACGATCATTTTGATTAAACGATTATGAAGTATTTCCGCTAAGGCTTTAGTTGATCGAGAAGTACTTACAGACAAGAATAGAGCAATAGTGACTCAAAGTAGCACTAGCTCCATAAAACCAGAAAATGTTCTGCTTGATGCTTATAATCAGTGAAAATCACAAATCAAAAAGTTGAGGTTTGTTAACATCCGATGGATTCCCAAAAAAAGTAATAAAAGAAATCGATGTGGATATTCGACAAAGCTCTCAATTATTTGCTTAAAATAATCAAAAAGTACCAGCGGGAGGAAAGTTGTACATCAAAAACTCTGTCAAAAAATCTATTTGAATGTTCCAAAAAACTAAACAAATTCGATTCTGCACCACTTTTTTGTCAGCTCTCTTATCTCTGGATGTTCGTAACTCTACTAAAGTATGTGAAATATTTTGTAGAAATGGGTGCATAAGAAAGTGTTTCAGTGAATAGGAACAAAAAGTGATCCAAATTTCTTCGTTGAGTTCATTTACAACTGGTTTGTGCCATAACATGGTCTAAACTCAGGAATTTCGTTAGACTGCTCAAGCTTGGTTGTAAATTTTACTTCTCTTTTAACAAATTCCTGTTCAAAATAGGAGGAGATATGTGAAGGCCAGCAAAAGAAAAGCACAATTAAGTCCTTGTATGCTATCTTTGCACAGGAAGGAGTGATAAAACCAAGCAGTGAATGAAAACTGACACTTACGGAGATGTTTTGAAAATTGACAATTATCATCGCTTGATTGGTTTAAAAAAAATTTAAAAATGTTTGTTTAAATAGTTAAAAAACGAAACATGAGTCTTAGAGATGTTGCACAGAAGGGACCACCCCGAATATAGGATAATGATACGCTGAGGGTGATGGTAGACTCAGATTTTCGTCAAAAAAGTGAGTAAATATCATTGCAAATTGACTGTCTATGGTCTACAGTTCAGGGCAATCTTCCTTGCCTAGGTGAATTGTACACGCAAGGAAATTGGATTCCCCAAGGATGGATGTTTGACCAACGGCATACAATCTGGGCGTCTCTTTTGTATCAGAATGAAGCTGATTGGTTTTTCAACGAGTTGTAATTGGAGATGGAAACTAGGTGTTACAAATAACTCTGTACGTAAAAGACAATGGTTTTATGCCAGGAAAGTGCCTTTTCCGTCCCCTTGACTATCACTGACAATAAAGAAAGTCCTATTTGTAATGTGGTCGGATTTTTCTTGAATCATGCACACTTAATTGGTCAAACCTGATCAGAACATTACAACTCGAGCGAATAAAACAAACAAAACATCCAGAACGCGGGATCTTACCCTGAAACAATAACACAGAAAAATTCAAGGAGTTTACATCGGAAGTTTCACCTCATCCGCCCGATTCACCAGATCTCACGCCATCGGATTACTATATTTTCAAGTTGTTAGAACATACACTAAGAGGTAAACAATCTTCAATGCTAGAGGGATGAAAACCAATTTGGGAAAGTTTTCCAAAAATAAACCGAAGGACTTTTTTCAAAAGATTAATCGATGAACTGGCTTTTAGTTGCAAAAAGGATTATAAATGTAATTGTCATTATTTCGTTTATGAGCATTTAAATTTTTTCTAAATAAATAAATGCTTTCCACCTGCTAAATAAAATTTGATTATTTTCAAATCCTTCTAATGGATACAAAGTTACTCCGAGAATTTCTATTGGTTCATTTCACGTTTCATTGATATACCAAGATAATCTCTAAGGTTTACAATACTTGTAACTCAAACCAGTTTCGCGAATGGCAATTAAAAAACGTAGAGTTGTGTTTTCTACCATAATTTTGAGGTAAGCAAACATTACCCTGACACTAAATATTTATTTTCCGATATTATTTATCCTGAGTGAACCAAATATTCCAGAAATCTCCCAACTCGTGTCCAGTCGGTGCATGAATAAAATCGAATGAAGAAAATTATTTTCGTATCCAGCAAAAACCAGCAAAAGTTGCAAAAATATTTGTGCAGGCTAAGCTCTATTTGATTGCGTAGCCATTACCCGCTCACTATTCACATTATCAAAATACACTATCAGACTGAAATCTTTATTATATTTTCCCAACAGAGGCGTGGAGTAATCTTATCGTCTGCCAGAAGGAGATCCAGAATTAATATTTGTCATATACAAGAGGATCCGTGTGAGATGTTACACATGTGCGCTGCTCATTTTCTGCTGACCACTTATTTCAGCTCGTACGCACATCGAATCCTCGAATCACCATCATCATCCTTCCACAATGTATGGCTAGAAAAACGGTCAAAGATATACTTGTCCTCCTTTTATGTAGAGCCATTTATGGGGGAGTTGCTAGGATACCAATAATAATCTCATATACGTGACGATAGTATGTTTGCAAGGATGATGTGAGTTGGCTCCGACTCAATACAGATGAAAAGAAAGATAGAGGATCCCGGAGTGGAACGATGCTGTTTTGAGTAGAGGGTTCGCTCTGCTGTCATATGTAGAATCTCTAAATGTTGGAAAAGATGAAGTTTGCATCCACTAGCCACACTTGGTATCAACTAACCTAAACTTTATTCCGCCAAATACAAGATTGGCAGCACCCAATGTGGTCAACATGGAACAATCCTTTTCAGTTTCGTACGCTCTCCGTTTTGAACTAACGACCTGCTCAAACTTTGCCCGCTTAACTGTTCGTCCTCCGTTTACTTGGTGATATATTCCTATATAATAGCATGACCATTCATAAATAACTGTTTAGGATGCCCATCGCTACACACACTCGCACACATGCGAAACAGTCAACATTGGACATTTTATGAAAGCCTTCGCCGTTAACCCCATTCATGTCAACCGTACCATTTATTTGTTCCATCAGCCCCCTGTCGCATCATGGCCAAGTGTCCAAGCCGGTACCACCGTCCAGTCAAATTCACCACCCGTAGACGTTGACTGAACGATGATGGTCCGTTTTCTAAAATGGAAATCTCTTCTGCATCACTATTCGGATGATGAAGCACATAAGCACGTTCTCGGCCAATACTTGCTCTACGTACGTACCGACTGAGCTACAGGATATGCGTAGACAAGGGTTGAAATTTGTGGGACGTTATCCCTAAGTGAGCATCCTTTTTCGCATATTTGGTCATCATACAGGGTTAATGGTTTATTTATGTCCGAAAGAGGGAAATTATAATTTTTCACCCCTTATATAAAAGACAGGGTGTCCAGAAGTTGAGTGGAATGGGAGATCCGTTA
Source organism: Stratiomys singularior (assembly GCA_954870665.1). Taxonomy (NCBI): domain Eukaryota; kingdom Metazoa; phylum Arthropoda; class Insecta; order Diptera; family Stratiomyidae; genus Stratiomys; species Stratiomys singularior. The sequence continues at coordinate 8,875,371 of OX940879.1, read as the reverse complement.
CAAAAAGGAGTCCCAATTTGTGATAGAATTGATTTTTAGTTGTGCTTTTGTTTGCGGAATTATGTTAGTATTCTTCTCTGAGAATGCCTGTACAAAAAAAACTCCGAATTCCATGAAATATTGACATTACAAAAAGTCGTTTTTGGTTTGCATACGTTATAAGTTAAAAACTCCAAGCTGTAAACTGCCACATATGAACATTTTGGATTAAAATTAAGGCTTTACTGGCGATTTGCACATTCACATTTCTTCAAATAATTGGAAGTTTGCTTTCCAAAACTTTCTTTCAAGAAAACCAAATCCTTCACTTAGATGTGCGAGCTGCGAATGACCTCAAACAATTGTCCCAAAATAGATTAACACTAACGGATATCAAAAGTAAATTAAAAAATAACATCAGTCGCACATGAAAGTACGCGGAATGTTTCAGAGATGTTGCTGTAAATGCTGAAAATAATACGTTAATAAATATTCACCCTCTTGGTATTAGTCTCCAACTGACAAATCGATCCTGATGTTAAAATTAATGTATTTTACTACTATTGGTAGAGTGGTGGTTTTGAGTTGTGTACATTTTCTGTTACACTAGCACAATTCTACAGCCTTCGTGTTCCTAGAAACCAAAGAAACTTTCAGAAAATCAAATGGAGTTGTCAATAGGGTTGCAGTGGCAATAGGCCTTTGACAAGTCGTCTTTTGTATTGAGTCATGCACACCGAATAAAATGAATCAAAATGGATGCATCGCTGAGTTTTGTAAATTTTGTGAAAATTCTAGAGACTACAAAGACCATAAGATACAAAAGTCAGTTGTTTAACTCTAACTAACACATCAAAAATTATATTGCGTTTCAAATTTTTTGGCGCCTACTCTTCAAACTCTTAAGCCCCTTAAAAAAGTCTTCATAAGTTCAAGTTTTTCCTCATCACACTCAAACAAACGCCTTTTCCAGCGATTACAAAGTAAGGACGTTAGAAACTTATCTGCAATCAGCAGTAACCTATCTTTGAAATTCTAGATTTTGATTTTATCGAATTAAAAATCAGACTTACAATTTCACAGACAATTTCTCTTTATTTGTAACATTCATTTAATTTTCGAAAGCCCCTTATTGCTATGAAATATTCGTTTTTCAGAAGAAACCTTAAACAGCAACTACTTTCAACTTTGTCATCCCTTGGAATCCCTTCGGCATTAAATAGCGCTTTTGTCAAATATCTTTTTTGTCAAACACTCCTTGGAAAAAGTGTTTTGTTTTACATAAAATTGGTATGTTCCGATCTTTTGATTGAAAGAGAAGGATAATGCTGACTGTAAATTTTTTTTGTTCAGAACTGTGACAGACAGCACGCGGTTGTTTGATGTAATTGGGGAGGCCTTTCAGGACAGTGTAATTACCAAAAATCGCAGTTTGGGTTAGAAAAAAAAACCTTATTGCGTATTAAGCCGGGACGATTTTATATTCTAGAAGCATATTAAATTGCCTGTTAGCGTAAGAGTGTAGTTTTTTTTGGAGCAGATTCTCTTCCCGCATACTTTTGACTGGAAAAATGAATCCTGTAACTCCATGTCAATTGAAGTCTAAGAAAATTGGTTGTAAGCTGGAAGCATGGTGCCAAAAGTTTGCAGAGCCGGTTCCGATGATAGCAGGGTATGTGTTTTGAGGGCAATCTGGAAGACAATTATAGCTTCAAAGTCCACACGGTTATCTCCTCTTTATCTATAATATAGAAAATCACTTTTTTATCAATAGCATTCACCAAGCTGGCTGTGCCAATCAATTCGTCCCGGCCAAGAAGTTGATACCTACTGAGAAATGGCATGGCTGCATGTTGTAGACCAATTTTAACTCGTCCACCTTTCCCTCCCATATTGTTGCACTTTCGGGTAAACAAGAACAAATTCTGTCATGTTCGTGGCTCTACAGCCCAAATTTCACGACCCTTTGAGCGCCCCTCGACTTTGGAATTCAAGCAGCTTGACCATTTCTTTTTCGATTGAATCCATTTATCGCTTGCGAGATCATCGTATTCACAGATTGTCTTCGTTCTCGATCCACCAATAAATAAATTTTCAACTATCTGTCAGTTGTCTGTGCATCCTAACTGACTAGGCCACTCGAGTTCTGTACCTTAATATTTAGAAGAATATTTGCTTGTCAAATCTTGTGTACAACTAATTGGTTTATCTGATTCAGTATGGCTTCAATTTTGCTGCCTTCCTATAGCTTTTCTGTGGAGTACATTTTGAAGGCTTCTAGCATATTTTCAGATATTTTAGTAGGAGTCTATAGCTCTTACCAATTCAGCTAAAATTAAAGACCACCAGATTCAAATGAAAAGCCTAATTGACGAGGAGATTTTACCAGTTAATCTCAACAGTTCCGCCCTCATGTGTCCTCAATTGTAAGCCAAGTTCTACCAAGCTTTCTATGGGTTCTGCTTCGTTCATAGTTTTTTGCAGAGACATCACGGTCTGTGTGATTGAAAGTCTTTGTTTAATTTTTACTTTGTTGCTGAAGATAGACGCCACACAATGTTGATGTTATTTGTATACGCTACTAGTTGACTGTACTTACAAAGCAGTGATCCTTGAATGGAGCTCGCTAGGGGCTATGTGATGAAATGTTTCAGCTTTAAATCACACAGAAGAATACAAAACAGAGTCCTTCTGGTCAAACCGTGCTTTCAAATGTGGTGAACCAACGTTAAAATTGTGTTTCGAGTCCATGGAGATACTTGTTTTATGAATTCGTTGTTCACATTTTGGTATAGAACTGTCCATTCAAGGTATTGGGGTGTTAGAGGGTCATTATATGCAGCCTTTTTCAATGTTCTTGACTCGGGAAGACCAGTTGTATGTATGATATTTAGAAGCGCTTTAAAGTCTCCTGTGCACCATCATCATCTTCTGTTGTGATTTTCTAAATTATTAACAGTTTTCGAAAACAGTTTCAGCCGTCGAAAACTCTAAACTGTTTTCGACGGAAACCTCTCTGTGATTTTGAACCTTCCGTCTTTATTGTCTTCTATGTCCTTTTTTCATGTATGGTAATTCTATCCACTGCATGAATAGAGTTGACAAATATCTCTTTCTGCGTCTTTGTTTGTTGATCATCTTTTCGCCTTATTTTCTCCGTGAAGTGCTCGTTGGTTTTCCAATTCAAAATAGTCATGTCTTTTTCACCTGCCCAGCTATGCAACTACTTCTCCGCTTACCGACTTGATTCCTTTCGAGTTCCAAACTTACGGATTGGGCTGGCTTTTATTTCACATTTTACAATGCATTAACCTAAGTTCCCTACGTGATAAGATCCCATGTGGAGGATGCTAGAAGTCTATCTTGTCAGGACCAGAATGGCATCGATCTTTTTCAAGAGAATCATGTCTTTTGTGGATTTGCTTTTGTTGGAACCATATCGATGGAGTCAATAGAGCGTTGGTAGTTTTAATTTGATGTTTCGCGGAGACGATGCCCAACTTTTTCTCTGTGTGACAATTCGTTCCCGATTTCCCGATGGTATATATTGGCGTCGTCTGGAAGTAATCATCTTTCCATGTTTCTCTTAAATTTGTCCATTTTCTTGACAATCAGACTCCAACAACATCCTTACTGTTGCAAAAATATGAAGCTCAATTTAAATTTGGTACGCTTGTAGTGTCTTTGTTAATTTATCAAATATGAAATATGAAAAAATATCCACTTTCTCACTATACACGAAGAAAGATCCGCACGCAAAAACAGCTGTCAAAATTGTGTTGAGTCAATAATAAATATCTGAATCGAAATTCTCTTCTATCCCAAAATTAAATCACTTCAAAATCCATTCATACATTTTGGTACAACTTCATCACTATTAATCAAAAAAGTACCTGTCATCTAACTTCTATGGCAATTTGTCAATATAAAAGCTATCACTTGAAACATTTTATTGTCACCCTCGGCGTTCTTTTATAAAAAGTCTAAAAGCAATGAATTAATCTCATGACCCTTCTAATCCATAAAGAATTAAATCACCTCATGCATATTGTGTACATTTTAGTTGTCCCCGCATATTTCATTACTATTGTAACGTCAATATAAAATCACCCCCGTCTATAAAACCAACAACATCGAGCACAGCAGGATAATTTGCCTTTTCGCTCCCCTGTATGGCCAGTTGGCGGTGGTAATGCTGGCGGTGTATCATTCAGACATTCATTCGTCGAAGCATTCATCCACCCACCTACAGCTACCAAATCTATATCCCTTGAAAAATTCTGAAACTTCATATCGAACAATAATAACTTGTAAGGATAATTTCACACTTAGTTCATTTGACAGATGCCACTTGTTTATAGTGACGATTGCTTCCCAACACATCCTGTTCACCTACTCCAAGGGTAAATGGTGTTTTCGTTGGTGTCTTTGTCGTACGGGGACCTAACAAAATTTGATTTTATTTCATGAAGGATCCTTGTAAGTGAATGAGTTGATTATGCACACTTGACGAATTCCGTGTAGCAGGAAGGATGCTCAGGGTTGTATTCATATGTTGGCTACATTGCTTGTTGGCTGACGAATACTGCAAGTTGGAATTGTAAATTTAAGAATCGATTCAAAGGATACTCGGCCAGATATTTTGATACTTTCAATACGAACAAATCATATTCGTTGTGACCCCTGAAGGCACAATCAGCTTTTGAATTAATTGGAACAGTGAAACTTTTCAATGACAGTGAGACTCCGATGACTTCCTGAAGTACTTAGATAATTTTCACAGGTAGAGTTCCTAAGCTATAGGATGCGCTCAGTTTAAACTGCCAATTTGCAGGAGTCAACTCCAATTTTTTTTTTTATTCAACAAAAGTTATTATTTTCGGGATCGATACTCAAATTATCCTAACAAGCATCCTTTGTTTCGGCTTTATCATCATCAATACCCACCCACAACATCCTCATACGGTCGATGCTCGTTGAGGAAGCTTAAAACACACACCACTCACACAGATTATGTGTATTTGAGTGACAAGCATCACATTTCCAGCAACCAAACCTGCTATAGCACTCCCGAATCCCACGTAGTTCCTCGCTTGCGTCCTCGTTCCTCGTGTTTGCTTATATATTTTCTTATAGGGCGAGTGACGAGAATTATTACTCAGTGCGGCTTACTTACTTTACTCAACCCCGTGGGGGTTTGTTCAAGGGGGTGCCATATGAAAATTCAATTTTGTGCCACATTATTTGACACGGATTATCACTGTATGTATTTATTTTCATCGTTTGCATTACGCGCATTGAAATTCTTCTTTGACGAAACGACATCATCGTCACACATACTCCATACAACAAACAGACAGGACTCGTATACGTCCCTGTGTCTCTAGCACAGGCTCCGTTTCTTCGAGTTTCATCCTATGACCCTATTATACAGTTCAAATTGAATAATTCGCGTTTAAAACAACCCCGGCATTGTAAAATTGTCAGGGTTCAAGCTGAGCATGTTGCATTAGTTTTGGATGGAACGGGGGTGCTGATTTAATTTTTCTAATGTGTAAATGTTGAATATGTGTGAGATAGATTGCCCCTTTCGCAAGCATGAAACATTTTTCAATTACTTTTAATTTTAAGTTAATCGTGAATTACTTTGATGGATGCAATAACGACATGGTAGCGCACATATGAGCGTTTCAAAATTGAATTCGATAAGCATGAAGGTGACGTGGCGAAAAACAGTCATTCGCGAGGGTTTTCAGTAAAAAAAAAAACAATTAAGCATAGTTAACAAAATAATTTTTTGCCAGGTTTAAAGGAATCCTGAACTTATCATAAAGGAGATTCAATTCAAATCGGTGGTTATTAGACGGTTCAACAGTTTTTTAGACTTAGCGCAAATGTTACCCGAGAAGAAAGCCAGGATAAAAGAAAATGACAGGGAAAGGACCCAAAGAAACTCCGGAAGCGATACAACGGAAACTGAGAACAGTTTTTTTCTGTAGCCAAGAGAGACTAAGCGATTGGCGCGCAACTTCGAGCGTAAATGACCTCGAATGGAAGTCTGGCCCCTTTGAGCCTATTTCATCATCGCCCGTTTTGGTGATAAAAGAAGTCCGTATCATCATTGGTTCCTGACTCCTATGGGTGACAAAGTACCTCAACCCATTGGAGGTCACCAGATTGGTCAAAAAAGGAATTGCCATCTGAGCATCAACTCTATATATAAACTTTAACCGGTTGAAACAAAGCAAAAAACATACAAGCACGGGCATCAACAGCACAATCCTTTTGTATCCTATTTATTAACCTTTCAAATGTAATATTGGTTATGTTTCAATAGAACGTCTCAGTTTATGCAACTATCATTTGCAGACAAATCGCACATTTAAAGGTAGGAAAATTGCTAGGCACATTGAATTGCTGAAACATGAACAAAAAGACGATCCAACCTTGAATAAAGGCTATTTTGAGCTTTGAATCTTTTATAAAAGAAAATGGGCTTGGACCCTTGCCCCTATTATGTCCGTCAATTTTAAACCCTCACCACTTCCTAACACAACAATCCAGTCTATTCTGCCGTTTATTATGGCTTGGATATGTTTTTTGATTTACTTCATCTGGGACTTGGAGGATAACCATGGTTCTGTTCAGAGTCTCATCTATTTTGTCACTAAGTTTCAGTGCTCTAGCAATTGGGTATCTCTCTGTTGTTTCTGGTCGCAAGATCTTGTCAACCTTCGTGTTCTTAATGTACTATGGAACTCGGCGAAAAGTCGTAGGGTTGTATTCTGCAGAGATTGGAGTACTTTTTTCTGGCTGTCTGACAGAAAGTGGAGCTAGTGTTGGTTTGATTATCTGCTGGTTTGATTGCAGAATATGAATCAACTGAGGACATAGACGAAGCAATTGTACTAAATCCATTAGCAAACCAGAACCCCACTCTCCTACGCTCAAACAAACACGTGCCCAATCTTTAAAACGCAATGACAGCTGGAACCTAGGTTTGACAAGATTATATAGGTTACAGCCTCGTCTATTCCTTAATACCAAATAAGGGAGCCTCGAATTTTTTTACTTCAATAATTTTTTGTCATATAATATAGTTAGCAATTACACTCAAGTATAAAGTGATATTCTACTTATAAATATAAGGATTAACGTATACTTACAAATATAAGGATATATTCTTCGCCCAATGTATCCTACCAGTCCTGTTATACGGTAGTGAAACGTGGGGGCTAACAAAAGTGATTACGAGCAAAATCAATGTTGCTCAAAGAGCCATGGAAAGATGCATACTGGCGATAATACGAAGGGATTATTAAAAATTATCATGGATACGAGTAAGGACCCAAGTAACAGACGTGATACATAGAGCGAAATCCTTGAAATGGCGATGGGCTGGTCACTTGGCGAGAATGACGGACGACAGATAGATCAGAAGGATGACGCAGTGGTACCCAAGAGGAATCAATCGACGGAGAGGACGCCCAAAGATTGGATGGGACTATGACATGAAGAAAATAACCGGCACATCTCGGATGAGAATAGCTGAAAACAGGCAGACTTGGAAAGCAAAGAGGAGTCAGTATGTAAGGGAGGCTGCACCATAACATAGAAATATGGTTGTTGAACAAGCTGAAAGTGATAAGATGATATAGATTTTTGATTACGTTAACGCAAGTCTCTTGAATTCTTCGGTTGTCTTTGGAACATTCACGTGTTCGACGCTTTTAAGACAGTTATTCGGCTGCTAAAGCCAAAAGGATGTTGGAAGCGGGTCAAATGCAACATACCGTGGCCTTACAGTTAGGACATTCACATAGAGCTGGCTATCCAAAATCTATGCAACTGGTATTTGGTAACCAGCAGTGTATCCCGGCATTGTGGATGTAGTCGTGTTTCTTCCCTATAAGACCAGGATGGAATACAAAACTTATTACACTTGGACAACTGATACCTTTGTGAGTGAGCAGACCATCACAGCCAACGGACCAAACGGATCAAAAGACCAAAGCAAATCAAATCGGATCACACTAAGTAGATCTCATCGTGCAAATCGTTACAGATTTACACGTCAACATCCTGAATGGTACATGGAGGAATTGCATAAGCTGATTCTCGTTTATAGTGAAGTTTTATAATGATAAACTGAAAAAGATTTCTGGTTCCTTGTATTCACAAAACTTCCAATCAAGTTTAGTGGTCCTAAGGTCCACCAAACTTGATGGTCTGTGACGGAACCAGCCTGCAAGCTAAAACTAGTCTTGCTTTACTGAATGTGGGTGAGTTAAATCGAACGGGTTATCAGGACATATGTGTTGTACAGTATCATCTTCATGCAGGATTGTATACGACCGCACACAGCCCGGGAAAGCATTACTGTCCTCCAGAACGCTAATACTACGGTCATGATATGGCTGCCAATAGCCCTTTTCTGAACCCAGTTGAATACCTTTTGGACCAATTGATGCGCCGTGTCCGGGCACCTGAACAATTTGTGTACAACAAACAACTGCTTCAGAGGTGCTGGGAGAAGATCTCCGAAGAAAACATATGCCATATCATGGAGATAATACCACTCAGGTTGCGAAAATCCATTTTTAAATGAACAGAATATACGCGATATTCAACAAAACAAAGAAACATCCCACTTGGTGTGTTAATTCTACAATTTTCTGTTATTTATTTAGGTTTATTCAGCCTTTAAAATTGATTTAAATGCAAAAGAAATCAGAGATTCGGTAATATTACTGAGATAGATATTATTTTATTAAATTTAAATAATAAGAGCACGATTTTTTTATTCCACAAAATAATATAATCCAAAAAAATTGTAGTTTTCCATTATATAGATTATATAGGCTGCAGCCGGCTCGCTCCTAGCTTATAAATTTAGCCAGCTTTACAAAGACTGCGGGTGTGATTTAAAGAACAGTACTTAAAAAGGATTGCTAACATATAAGCTGCAAGTGCAATCCGTAACTTTACCCTGGTGTCATTAGCATCTCCTCATATGGTAACGCAAGATTTATTAATTCCACACTGAACTAGAATCAACTAAATCACAGCGGCAGGCTACGATCACCAACAAACTGATGCGTCGCTAAACATAACTTAAATAAGGTTTGCAGTTCTTCCGTAGGCCTCAATATCTAGGAGCACTAACTCCAAGTTTGTGAACAACCCAAGCAAATCTTACATATAAACAGTATCCTTGTGATTCTTTCCTGTCCGATTCCTATCCTGATTCCGAACCAGTTGGATTGTTGGAGATAGCAGAGGCCTTGGCTGCATTACTAAAGTCATTCAGGCATTTATAGTACTCATGGTAAAGTGAAATTAACATTAGTATTGGATTTCTATAGAAGCGGAGACGATTTCCCTGCATTTATGAAATATTTTAGTTCTTTTTCGGTAGTTTTCTCCAGCGAAATAAGATGTTCATTGGCCACGCTGAATGACTCAGAAGACGCTGCTTCTCATACATCTTTGGTTCATCACTCAAATCTTCAGGATATTTTGCACGTATCTAACTCATCAATCCATAGGAATCTAGGCATTTCCTTGATTTGAAATTGTTTAAATCAGTTTGTGCTATAATTTATATTTCATTTTGAAATCATATAAGATTTATATGATTTTGATGTCTTCAAATGCCCTTAGGGCTTGTCACGAATCGTCGCTGTAGTTGTGGCGCTCGGCCCCTTTCGGACCTTAGACTTCCATTAGTTTAGCCAGTCTCGATCAATTGACCGGATCCTCCAATTGATAATTCCGAGTTAATTACTGGTATTCTCATCAAACGAATCTGACCAGGAAAAACTCACGAATGTTTTGTTGAAGATGGAATAGAAGAAACCTCGATATCAATTGGAAAAATCAAAAATAAATAAACTCAAAACTAAATTGGTCCAGAAGATCTACCTGAAGCAACTTCTGGTGTCTTATCTTCATCCTGGATGGTAAACTGTCTTCAAAACCCAAATCCGATAAGAGTTTAAAAAACAATCATTATTTTCAACTCCTGCTAGAAATTGTTTGGTAGGAGGTCAAGCCGATGTCCAGAGATATACCATTCGAAAGCCATTCTTCTTTATGGAAGTGAAGAATGGGGGATATCTGAAAAAAATAAAGTACTACAAAAATAGACATTTCTTAGACGTTTCTCACTGAACACGTGTGAAACTATGAAATCTCATGGTTGCGTTGACTCCGTAAGGCGAATTCCCGAAATATGAATTTGCCTCTTCAATGTCCTTACGGATAATGTAACTTTCAGAGCTACTATATCAATGCAATTTCAATGCAAGCTTTTTACAACGAAGCTACTATAAAAAGGAAATGATGAAGAAAGAAAATTCACAGGAGGCGATGACTATTTAGAAAGAGGGTTAGAAAGCGCAAACCGCCATACGTGGAACAGTACAAACGCAGGTCGTGATTTAAACCAGTTTCAGATTACAAGAATTTTGTCTAAAGATGGCGAGCTGTTACCCTCAGCGGTGACACAGAATCAAACGATTAGGATGAACTCAGATAATCAGACAGTTTTTAAGGCACAGGTGTCTTGTAATAAAAAAACCAAAAGCCTTTGACGGGGTCCATCTTAAGTGAGAACAAGAGGATAAAGATTCACTGGAGTCCACGACATGCAGTTGTTCGGATGACATAACCATGTTTGTAAGCTTTCAGGCACTGGGAGCTAGGTAAAGTAAGAGTCTTATCACAGGAAGTGGCCATGATGGGATAGTTGGAAAAGTTAAAATAAAAGAGAATCGGTTCAGCTTGTGCCAAACAGATATTTGTGCAAAGACAATCGTCATATAAGGCGTATGATCCGGAATAACTCCTCAGAAGTCCTTGAAGTGGTTCCGCAGTTTCACAATAATGAATCGCAAAATGTTTTCCCTCGCTTTAGAAAAGTTTAACCAAGATGAACTTGCAAAGATAAAAAACGATTCTAAATATAATATAATAAACCTTCGGCTGATCTATCAAAAATGCACTGCACTAATCACAACTTTAAAATGTCCAACTCGTTTCAAGCCTTTCAAACATTACCAATTATTTTCGAATTTCAATCATATATCGCAAATTTAATGGTAATGGGGTCGTAAGGGCTGTAAGTTTTATAAATTTTTCAAATTTAGTTTCTAAGTGATATTTTACTGAAAATTTCTAAGCATTTATGTGTATTAATTTTTTTCAAGCTTCTAAGGGATGGTTGAATTTTAGTGATATACTCGCGTTGAACTCATGCACGGATAATATTTTAATTTATAAACCTCGTCATCACAATGCCTTCCATCGCCATGTTCCTTTGAATATTTCAATCCCTTATCCTTTATTATTGCGTTATGCCCGATTAACTCGCCAAGACAATGGCTACGAGGCAAACGAACAGCAACGACACTATAGCAATGCGAGCGAAGGGGTTGCTTCCAAGATAAAATTATGTTCTTAATGTGAAAATTCTAATTTTGAACGCATAGTCGCACACACATACCATCACGATTCAAAGCTCTAAGTTTCACCGACATGATGAAGACGACGCTGGAAATGAAGATGACTCCGACGACAGCAACAACGACAGCAAGGACGAAGATGATGATGACGATGATAATGATGATGATGTCGCACAAGGATGCCGTTTTCTTTCATTTTAATTTCGCGTCTTACTATATTTGTTTGCTTGCCGCCTCTCATTTGCGTCTCACTTGCACTCACTCCTGTCGCGTCAACATTTTTGAGGAACGGGTCCTTTTTGGCAGCTTAGTAGGTGTGGGGATTTGATATAAACCCTTAAATTTGTGAATGCCGTAGTAAACCCTTTTGCGCCAGGAATTATCATGACTTTCCCTTTTCGAGAGCAAGTCGTTATATTAGCGTGTGGCTTTTCGTGCGACATTTCTTTATGTATATCTCATAGAAGCCATTCAAATAGAAGATAAGGACGTTTTGCCATTGCTATCTGCTTTTTATTTGGTCTTATCGCACAACAGTCTGTCTCGCCTCCATCTTCACATATTCGGCTGCTCGTTCGAGAAAGACATATTTGAATATCGTTGTGAAAAGGATTCATTAATAACTTTACGTACATTATGTATTCTGCTGGCTTTTTTGCTATTGCTGGGAAATGTAAGGCAGATTTGGTTGGAATGGCAACGATAGAGTGTACGAGTACCAGCAATGGATGGAGGGGGTGTGGTCGGGTACTTTGGGGTTAACTGACTTATTTGAGTTTAGTAATTAAAACGGGATTTGAATTAATTGAGTTCTTGTGCTTTTCGTTTATTCAGGAATTTCATATGAAATTTGAGCAGTTTAATTATGGTGCGCGAGTTGTGCCTGAGTGTGCGATAAAAATAGCATACAGAGAACGAATCCTTTTCAAATGTTGCAAGTCAACTAAATCTTAATAGACATCACAATCATTACGTTGAAAAGAATTTAGACTTAACTAAGCTACCATTGCTCATCGGCAAAAGATTTTTTCGAAGTTGTTTTTTTTTTCCTTTCTATAGTATCCATTCAACTAATGCGCTAGCTTCAAGGACCTCGTCCTAACGAAATCAAGAAAAATGAATGTTACTTTCTTCTCTTCCCCTGTCATTCCGTCATTAGTTCATGCACATTTACATTTCTACCATCCAGGACATTATTTTTATTCCGATTAAAAATTCACCCTTTGTAAAAACAAAATGACTGAAAGAATAATTAAAAGTAAAATGAGCGGAGCTATGAAAATACTACGAAGAAAAAAGTGTAAAGAACCATGCAAGGTATTAGGCAAAAATAAATAACAGGGACAAAGTATCTAGTCAGCATCTCCCCAATGTACCTACAGCCTCCCTCAAGAATATTAAGTGGTTCATGTCGCCTTCATGTTTCACCACTTAGAATCTCCGGTGATGAGAGGCAGAGGTCCTGTGAAGCGATGCGGACAAGGAGCAAAGGAACTAGCGGGGTGGGGGATAAATTAAATCTGTTTCGTAAGACAAATCGCCAATTTATATTCCGCTTGCACTACACAAAAAATATAGATATTCCAATTCATCCACCATTTTTGCAAGGACATAACACTAACCATTCGCCCTGGCTATCGTTTAACCAACCACACACCACACCACCCTTGCACACCCCAAGCCCGGCGGTCTCGTTGGCCATGCAAGTCAGAGCCGGGCAGATAAAAAAATGAAGAAAGAAAATCGGGTGAGGACGATATTGGCTGATAGCATCGCATAGGGTTATCGGGAGCTGGATGGGGTACACGGGCTGGGTGTTGACTGAGGGGACAATGGAAAAAGTTGCACGTGGAATAACTTCAGAGAATGCTTTTCTTCATTTTATTCTCATCTTTAGTATTTTCGCCACGATCCGTTATGAATACAGAACAGGTTGCCACCCAGGGTACGGAATCACGTCGGGTAATGGGGAGAAAAACGGTTAATGCAGGACATGATGCCGACATGAGCCAACAACCACCAATCGCAATTGGAACGGGGGAAAAATAAATATAGATAAAGAGCAGTAAAATCTTACAACCAACACCGTGTCGTTGTCCCACGACCACCCGTATCCTGCGTTATTTTTACGATTCTCCTTAAGATTTGCGAGACGACGACCAACAACGGCGAGAGGAAATGTCGAAAAAATATGGGGAAACATAAAATAAAATCTTATACTTTTTTGCTGTACAATATAAAACAACTTTTTCGTTTTGTTTTTCTCATGCGCTCGTCACACCCCGGGGAGCGTTGCAGGCGGTCGGGTCGTGGTGTTATTGGAGCTGTTCACAGGAGGAGGTTAGAGGTTGCCTTTGGTGTGTTGTTCATCTTTAAATCCGAAGGTGCTGTTGCGGGGTGACTACGAGTGAAATCAGCAACGATGGCAAGTTTAATTTGTTTCCAAAGCAATTTAAGGGATTTTAGCAATTTATGTTGTTTGTCAATTTTAATGAAAATTTTATTGCGCTTATATCGAACGGATGAGGGATTCAAAGCGTTTCGCCAACATCTTTAGATCATTGCAAAACTAGACGATTTTCTTAGGACAACTTACAGTATGTCACAGGAATATATTTCGTTTGGATTTTTGTTTTATATGTTACGGATAACCCTGGCATTGCATTTCCTGAACCTGAAAGAAATTATTTAAATAGACACATCATACTTAAAAAGGATATGACAAATACAAAATCAAAAGGTGATAAAAACTTACTGACTTTTCTGAAATTTCGCACGTTTTTAATATTTATAATCCGCTACTAAAAGCATTCTAGGCTTATATTCACAGCTTTTTGACTGCAAGGTTTATTTCCCCTGGTCTAAATATTTAGGTCTAGCTTTGAATAAAAATTAATATATAAAAATCAATGATTCACCCTTCACCACCTTGTTGCCTAGCAAATGTGGACAAATGAGTACCTGAAACTTTTTTCATTTATTGACTAAGTGAAATTATTGGAAGACTTTCTGCAGAGGATACGCACAGAATTTTCTCATGATGGGACGTATGTAGGGTTTGAGGACTCTATATCAGCTTCAGCATTGTTGCTACGCTTTTAATCTTGAAGCTACTGCACAATCACATCAGAGAAGTTGCGCAAACGTCCTGCCAGTTGAGATTCGTCCAGACTCTGCTAATAGGCTAATAAGGTTGAACTTTATAGCACAAATCTTTAGTGTTGCTTCTTTGAGAAATCAGACTTCCGAGCGTGCACCAAGTAAGCTAACATAAACTATCTTGTTTTTTTTTGACCGAATTTGACTTAGACGGAAGATTGACAGGCATTCCTTGTAATATTGTAGAAAACTTTTAACTCCATATCCTTAGGAGAACGCCCAGCGACTATTAAGCTTAGCGGCCCTCATCGCCTTTCTTTCTCTCCGGAATTGAAACTAACTATTATGAAAATATTTTTCTCTATTAATTTTCCAGCCATTGACCAAGTCGTAATAGCATCCAAGGAAAGGGTTCGCAGTATGAGCTCGAAATGGCCAATGGGTTGCCGAGTGCCTTTACCTCACAATGGTTTTACTTATTCATCTTAGTTCCCCAATCTGTTTTGACACCATTTAAATAATTGTTCTGGCAGTCGAGAAAGTTCACAATCAACTATTCATGGTTGTTTCCGTTGAGAGTCATCGGCTGTTGACTTTCGTATAAACACTCTCCATCGGCCGCGAAAAAATTACCCGAAAACTATCATTTACTTGTTTTCGACGCACAACTTCATTGGTAACTGTTTTTATCTATTGGTTAATGAGACGGAAAAGCACTGCTAGTCTTGAACATCCATTTTAGTTACATATTGAAGCTGCTCGCCCACCTCAGCGGCTCGTAACATTTTCTTTCGCGAAAAAAAAATCTGCAAACTGGACTGCATGAAACAATAAAAACTTACTTTGCTATTTACTTTTGGTATACAATCGTATGAAATAGTAGATAACGCATAGCAAATTACCAACTGTGGATTGCAGCTTAGTCATATAATCATAACATGAATTAGAAGTTCATGATTGCTAACGATAAGAGCGTGGGAGATGGGCCCAACGTAATTTGACGCTTCAACGGTCTTCTACGGTCAAATCATCTACTTCCTGTAAAACCATGGATATGGAGGTTTATTAGGAACAAGGCGCGGTTTCAATATAAACAAGGTTATTACCAGACATCAGAATCATTTAATGAACAAAAGTAGACACTATTCCAAACCAACGCGCAAAATGGATTTTGAGTCCTTCCACAATGTATTTTTCAGCTTTGGAGTCTGTAATTTTCGATTTTATTCATTGGAATCACCCACCCTTGAAGGGAATTTCATAATCTCATCAACGTGAAAAAATCCTGCTAAAAATCACCTAAAACATCTAAATACTTTGATATTTCATCCCTTGGGAACTTATTTGTAGGATACAATGTTAGCGCCCACCCAACGTCTTTCGTAGCATGCACCCATGCAGGATGGAATGGAGGCCAGTTATCAAGCGTTTGCCTGTTTGAAATTCTATAAAGCCTCGAATCTCGAATCCTTGGCAATACAATTTTCCTATCTTGTGCCGAACTAAAGTTTATGCTAAACTCTCAAACTCCCGCAACACTGACATGTTTTGTTTGGCTCCTCGTACGCTTATACTTTGGCTCCTGTGCGTTTTGCTTTCGCAGCATCGCAGTGTTTCGTCGATTGTGTGTATTATCATTGGGAAGGATACGACAGGGTGAATATTGGGTTTTACTGAGATTTATTGGATATTGAACAGCGGGTGGTGTTAGGCACGTATCCATCAATTGTATTCAATATTTCCCTTGTTTTGTTCGTATTTGAGTTTTCACCGACCAGAGTTTTGTACGCAAACAATAGACGGAACCAATAGAGCGCACAAACACGCTCACTTAGGCGAAGAAAGGAGCAACGCATCTTTCCACGGAGGATGCCAGCTTCGTCCAATAGCTAGCGATTGCGTTTAAATCCATGACTCCGTAAGATACCTGTCTCGAATACAAGATGCGACAATTTGATTTTCTAATTTAAGCGAATGTTTATTCGTTTTTAAATTAACATGGAAATTTATTTTGTTGTGAATTCGGAGAAAAAGTCAGCTCAATGTAAGTGTGCACAGCACAGTCCAATGATATTAAATGGGATTTTTATAATGGTCGTGATTGTAAGGGAATCGATTTTAATTAAATATTTTATAGGTTTTAATAAAGTTCTATTTAATGGTAATGATACAGACATATTAAATTTTGCGATTTCGTTCCTTGGACCAACATATCAAATGGGATTCCAATGGAATTGATGAAGCATAATGAAAATAGGTTAGATTAAAATGGAAGTGATTGGATTATAGTTCATTAGTGTTGTGAAAGACAATTAAATTGAGCCAACATCATCCGTTTGATATCTTAGAATAAACTGACGAAGAAATTTATATTTGTCTTTAATTTCAGTTTAACTTTTATTTAATTGACGAATGCAAAAAAGCACTCTAACAATAATCATATATCGTTCAAGAAAAAACGAATTTTGAGCGCATTTTATTACGTCAATCAGAATTCCAAAAATTCTCGAATAAAAAGCTATTTGAGTCCGAGATTAATCTCATAAAATATCGTGAGTATTCAGATTTATTGCTGAATTATAATTATTCAAGTTTATTTTCAGAGATGTCCCTCGAAATGTGAAAGCATTTCATTTCCTTGGAATTCTACATGGAACAGAGCTGTATAAGTTTGTTCTTACATCTCTGGTATATCTCAGCTTTTAAAATGTTTGCGTTAATTAAATTATTGCCAATTCATTTAGTAATAATTTATTTAATGTGTTTAAATTATTACACGATCTGTCCATATTAGAAACTATGCAGTTTTAATGTTTTAATGTGGTATTTAGCAATCCAGATCGATATCTAGCTATGTTAAGGGGGGAAGAGGGTGGTTAGAATTTTCGGTGTGAAAAAATACACTTGAGTAATCATTTTTTTAAGAATAAAAGCTCAAGTAAATTTATTGAAACCTTGTGTGCATGAGAAGTATGATTCCAAGAATTTTCTATAGAAATTTAATGCAAAAATAATTGCTCCACCGGCTTGGATGACGTCTGTGGAGGGCCCCGAAATACTTCCAAAAAAGACCATTTGCTGTGCTCACTATATCGCAGTCGAAAATTATCTGATATCAAAAACCTTTTGAATTGAGGCATTCATGAGCTCCTCCCCCAACGGTCCTTTTTTTCAATTCAAAATTTTGCCGACCACTTAAAGTGAGAAGGGCTGAGCAAAATTTTTGGTGGCCATTTTAAGTGAAAAGTGCTATTTTCCACCACAAACCCATCCATTTTGTACGTAAAAATCCCCTTAGTAATAAATAATCTAGAACTCATCGTTTGGGTTGGTACTTTACATGCAGTTCTATGTGTGTAAAAAATTTGAAATGAAACGGTCAAGTAGTTATAAAATGGTAGTGAACAGAATTTGAAAAAGTGGTTCTGAGAAAACCACGTTTAAAGTTTAAGAAGCTAAAAAAGTGAAGAAAAAAAACCGTATTTCAGCTCCAGAGAGTATAGTTCTTGCAACAGCTTTGAACTCTTCGTCCTGTTTTTAGAGTCTTTGCTATCTTTGGGATTTTGACTCAGCAAATATGTTGGTCCGGTTGATGCAATAGATATCCACCAGATATCCATCAATCTTGCCTATTTGGTTGCGCTCGGCCCATGGCTGACATTCATATCAGAAAGAAAGATTGGTATTGACCAGCTCCTTCATTGAAAATGCGTTTAACATCGTAGGCAAAAAATTTAACAATTTGCTTGCTATCAGATAATTATTTTTTGGTGCCATTTTCCCAATAAGTTGGTTCAAATTTTCGTAAAAACCTCCAAAACACCTCTCCAGAAGTTCGTTCTCGCTCAAATTTTCATGAATCAGTTTTATGGGTTGGATGACATCTTCTGTAAGGGGGATGTTTTTGTGCTGGAAATTCTCCAATCTTCTTATGGCCAAAGCATTTTGATAAGGACACCATGAAGTTTTATCGATCATGCACATAACGTTTTGAGGATTATCGTCATAAGATTGCTGGTGGTAGGCCCTGGCCCAAATTTTATTTTCTTATTTCCTCGGCCGAATTCCAATGATGCCTTATTGGAACTCCCTAGTATTGACTCAAATTATCGAATTCTTTTCCAGTTAATTGTCCTTTCTTGCCAAATATTTTACTTGGCCACGATCTAACCGCTTTTTTTCCTGTTTTCACGACTAAATTTCAGGAGTCGTATATTCGAAATAAAGTAAACGTTATTACACATTGCCTACACATTCTTATTTTGTTGATAGTGAGGTTTTTGATGTAAAGTTTCGCTCCTCCTTAATAGCCACAAGTGTCGCTGTCACCGTCTTCGATATAATTGCTAATCATTACTCCATATTTTAATTCTAAGCGGAAACTAATTTCGATAACTGCCCGTACTCCTATGTCACCTGATGGTGACAACGTATTGTGAGACCCAATCTTCAAGTTCAGGCGTCTCCTTGAGTTTCCCATAATTTTAACAAGTTGACGATGCCGAACTTATGAAAATTTCAATTACTTTTCTACTACAATAACCAATCAATGAAGTGACTCCAAAAAAGAGTAGTAGCCTTCTTTCTGCCACATATCATCTCCAGAAACAGTCGAAGTATCAGACTCCGAGTTTTCACGTCGCTTTGCTTCGTTTGCGGAAACAAGAAATTTCTCAGCAGTCGGTTCCGCGCAGGAGCTTTCATTGTCTCCAAAAAAGACGTCTTTGCTAAAAAAAATTACTTACTATATCAGTGAGAACACAAATCATATTACAGCCTACTAAACCTAAGCCGAATAATGCATTACAAAAGCCAATCGCCTGTTGGCTTCATGACGATCTTCAGTTTTGTCACTCGACGTTGTAAGATGTGGTTTTTTAAGGTTTAACTAAAGAATAGACAAAAAATCACAAAGAATTGAATACCAAATTCAGATTTTCAAAGAACAGCAAAGTGATCAACAGCCAAGGCGCTTACAACAACGCAACACTTCGAACAAATTTCCAATCTAACGATTATCGACTCCAATTTTCCAAATTAATTAGTATTTGTACGCAAAGCTTGTTGGTGATGAGACAGAAAAAACGATTGTGCGAGTCAGTCCATATAAATATTCTCTCAAATTTTGTAGTCATACAAAAATGATTCTCACATACTCTTCACATACACTCACCCACGTCGTTTAATTTTTAAGCTCTCTGTCCTGCAAAGCTCGCTTTGTTTGCTTCACGAGATATACGCACCTCATTCTTTGTAACGTTTATCTGAACTCGTAAATATAATAAAGCTGAAAGCGTAACTATTAACTATTAACGTTTTAAACCAGGATTTTTTCTTCACGGAAGGCGAGTAATCTCCCTACTTGAGCTCACAAATAAAAACTTTGAAGGCTTATATTGCCAACGGAAATGTATAACCATAACCTAATTGTTGGGGTTCAAATGCAAAATCAGTTTTCATAAACGATAGGATCGAAAACAAACTGGCATGCATTCTGAAATGCTCTGGCTAATGCAAGTTAGGCAAGAATTAAGAACAGTCAGAGACATCAAGAGGACACACAGGTCACAACTCCGACGAGGGTGTATAATCCATATGAACTTGCGCAGGAAATCACTTCTTCTAATAAGGAACTTCTAATAAGGAAGAAGAACCAAGCTCGGGAAAGAACAAGGAGCAGGGGTGATACTTTAGTGCGAGCCAAAGCAAACCAGCTAAAAAATCAAGTACGAAACCGAATATACGACAACCGTCAATTGAAACGCCTCTCGCAAAGTCTAGAGCCAGGAAATGTGCCAGTCTGAAAACTAGCCAAACGTTCTAAAATACAAAACAAAGCAGCTATGCCACCTATTTATTGCTAAAGGGACTTTTGCGAAACTTTTGCAGACAATTTGTAAATGCAATTTCGAAAAAATGCAGCCTAAGGACTCCAGGCATGAGTATCAAGTAAAAAACTCTGTAAGGTGATGATGATGAAAAGATGTGATATGGCCACAAAAAGTGACAGAGGCTAAAGACATCATGCAAGGACTAAACAAAAACAAAGCATCAGTATTGATGAACACTCTGATGAACATAATGTTACGATGATTTTCAGATAATTTGGTAGAGAACAATATCAGAAGATATATCCTTACGTTTACCAGAACATTACCCAGAAGAGTAGAAAACAGCAGTCATCATAGTTATACCCAAAGATTTAACTTTTCCCCAGAATTGGAGGCCCATTAGTCTTCTCGCAGCTGTATAAGAATTAGCGAAAAACAGGGTAGTTCAATTGGCTGAATTAAATACACTCAGAACCCTAGCTTAGACGGGTGGTTCAACACATTTGACATGGAATGAATCACAGAAAGTCAACAAACAAAAGAATTTAACGCACTTACCACCAACAACAAGGATATATCGGGGAAACCAACAGCTAAATACTTGGGACTTCTATTTGATGAAAAAGTAAACTGGCCGCAACATATAGCGAACAAAAAAAGGGCGAGGCATGAGCATTATCAAATTCCTAGTGCCCCTCCTGAACAAAGGTTCTCTCAACAATATGAAGAAACTTCTGTTCTACATCCAAATCATAAGACCGACACTAGTATACGGCACTAATGCACTGAATCAAAAACCCCAGATAGACAAAAAAGCAACCAAACCGTCCAAAGCAAAGCAATAAGGGAAATCTTCCGAATTCCATGGTATATGAGAAACAGAGAACTGCAAAAACATTCAAAAAAGACACAATCGGCAAGTACACACGTGAATAAGTACTTAAATTATTCAACTAAATCGACTAATATGACAAAGCTACTATGAAACTCCAAAGACGTAAGGACTCGCGAGGACGAAGGGTGTACCCGAGCCTCAGATCGATCAGTCTACCAAAGCAAAGTAAAGATAACCTTATTAGCAAAATTGAAAAGAATAGCTCTTATTGATGTTTTTACTGGACAGGCGATCTGCACGTACAGACACAAGGGAGTATGAGTGTCCTACCTTACCACTACGAGGTAAGACCAACGAAGAAGAAGCTAATTGTTGCGCACATCTTGAAGAGGTAGCTGATATTGAATTATATTATATTGAAATATTATCAATTCACCATTTTTCCGTTGAAAACACGTATGCATTTGCGAAAAAGGATATAACAAAAGCAATCAATACCTTGCTAAAATCGTACGAGCTTTATTCCACTTATCTAGAACAGCATAGAGAAGCAGACAAAGATAGAGAGAGGGAATAGCACACATAATTTATGAATCATAATTAAAGATAGAAGAAGAAACAACAAAAAATGTTTTACCCATTAGAAGCAAACCCCCCGAGAGATAAACCATAGTCAGCAATAAAATTCCCCATTTGGCAATTATCCAGATAAATTAGCAGATGGACAACGGTCAAGTGTGCACGGTTGTGTAGTATGAAGTTGTAGCAGGACACTCGTGAAATAGACGCCTACCATTTATTTCAGAAAACTGGGAGAAATCGAAGAATATAGAACCACATGCCATTAAATGTAGCAACTATAATTATATGAATGCGTGGATATACATGGAAACATTTTGTAGCTATCCATATACATATGCATTCATACCTTCACATTTGGATGGTTATGTTAAAAACATTTTACCTCGTTTGTATTATATTTTTGTTCAGGACACGCGTGTGATTTGGAAACTACCGGCAGAATGAATAAGTAGAGTTAATTTTTTTTTGGGGTTGCATGTTGTGGGTGAACTGTTAGAGGACTAGTTGGGGTTGTGACTAGGTTTTATGGACCTATTAAAAATTTTATTACAACTCGCTGTTTTGTTTCATTATAATTCAGCTTTAATTAGCATGATTCTGAGGGTTAGATATTCATACGCTTTCATAATTAGATGGAAAAGAAATTAATGAAAGTCCAAGGCTAACAAAAGCTTGATGGCCTCTACTTTGTTTTTACAAACAATCACCTAGTTTGCCGCACTTTGTCCTAGTTCAACTTACTTTGTTTACTCCTTGTTCGACTCAATTGAACTCAAGGATTGTTCGACGAGTAATCAATGTAGCAGTTTCGTATGACTCAAGGGAAGTCGTAGTGAAGGATTTTTGTACATTTATAAGTACACGTAGTTGTTGGTTGAATATCTTCTCCACGTTCTAACTTTACTATTACTAAATGAGAATGATGCTAAGAGCGTAACCCATTTATAAACTGCTGCCAAACGAACCACTGGAAATAAATCAAAAATTCAATATTACCCATTGAAGACATTCAAGTATATTAGCGCAGCTAAAAAAGAATTTAAATCAATTAAATCATAAATACTAAAAATTACAATAGAGTCAAGAAATGAAAAAAGCATTATTTTAAAAGATTGAAGCGTGAATAAAAATAGTTTTGTTTTGAACGCAGCAAATCAAAACCTGCAAAAACCTTAATGATTTCTGGACCAACAGAGAATTTTCTACACTCTGTTGAAATCTTATCAAAATCATTAAAACATTACGAAGTCTAGTCTTTATTTTATATCACTCCTTCTGTGCACTTACCTATAGAAATGTCCGCACATTAATCACTTCTGAAACGGTTTATGATAAACACAGACAGGAAATGCTGTCTGCAAAGATTTAGATCCCTAAAGCACTTACCTTCACCTCGTTGCGTGATCAAAGAAAGGAATCAAATAGAAATCCTTCAAAATACTATAGATACTGGGTATGAATTTTTTTTTAATTTTTCCAAGGGCAAAACTTTGAATTTCGTGCTCCACGAAGTCTTCTTAATGGTAACGGCCATAGAAGGACTCTATCCAGATACGATTTTGGGAATCAATGGGAATACAAGCAATAGCATCAACAATATAACTAACATATGCTCTGTGTCTGAATAACTCAAACACTTGACAACGTGAAAGGCCCGAATATCGCTTAGTCAGACTTACAGCTTTTATTCATATACACCTTATTGTCTGTGCCATCTAATTCCTGGCAAGAATTTTAGACCCATCAACGCTTCATGCTAGAGACGGTTCATTCCTTTTTAAGTTGGCTGCGTGTGTAATTACCGCTAGAGTACCGTGCTGAGTGACAACTGGAGATAGAGCCCTGAGCTGATAGTGCGCCTAATGAGAATGATTGCGTCTAAATGGTATATAAACGTTGTCAAGACATAAATACGACGAATATCTTTTGAATGAAGTCTTTGTCAACGCTGTAAGTGAACAATCCAGAATAGACGAAGGATATACAAGTAGAAACTGCAGCTTACTAACTGATAGCCAAGCAGCCTTGACTCTAGAATCACTAATCACTGGTATCCAGAATAGTTTTAGATTATTGTTAGGCATTCAATACCCTAGAGGTACTTAGAAGTCGAGGGTCATGAGCAGCAGAAACAACTAACGAAAAAAGGGACTACGACAACGTTCATTAGTCCTAATCATATTGAGGGAATCATTTACAGAGATCTAAACAAAAAAAAGAATGAGTATATAAGAGGATCTGGAGAAGGCTTGCTCGCTTCAATCATCGAAGCTCTTCTTGGAAGTCTATGACGCGAAGAAGTTCAAACTAAAAGAGCGCTTAAAAGCTAAGGGATCTTAACGGAATCTTCATGGGGCATTCCATACTTGAAAGATTCCTAATTTTCCTGAGAAGACAACAGTGCAACTCAAAGTAGACTGTTGACTATAGTTCCAAAATAGAATAGGCATTCTAGACAGTTGCTTACTTGTCAAAGGAACATTGGAACCCTGAAAGCTAAAGCAAATCACCCTCTTTCTTGTGAATTTAGACCTGATTGAAGCCCTCCATGTGCACTAACAACTGGGGCACAATAAAAGTGGGAAGGCAGTTAGATAGTACTCCCTCCCTCCGGGTTACAAAAACAATCAAGTACGCCCTGTAAATGGTCATCATCTCACTATTGTGATGTATGAGTTTCCGTTTCACTTTGAACGTCCTAGTTTCATTTTCCCTCGGAATGTTATTTTTTGCCTTTTTTGTTTCCTACTCA
Source organism: Stratiomys singularior (assembly GCA_954870665.1). Classification (NCBI taxonomy): domain Eukaryota; kingdom Metazoa; phylum Arthropoda; class Insecta; order Diptera; family Stratiomyidae; genus Stratiomys; species Stratiomys singularior. Next base: position 8,850,828 of record OX940879.1, on the reverse strand, counting down.
CTCAACATTTCCTCAACTTCTTCTTTGCTATTTGTCAAGCCTCCAGCTGTTAATACTTATAATTTTTCTTATTTTTCCCTGATGCTTTTCTGAATTCATTTAGGAAGGCTTGTCTTGAAGTAGACTGCAGTGTGAGTCAGTCTGCTTCTAATTGATTTGTTTTGATGAGTCCTAACTTGTTTTGGTCAATGGATGGTCTTTTAGTCTTTTAGTGACTATTGGATGGCCTGTGCTGGTACCAGAGATGGAGAACTGACAATTTCCCTTTCGGAAGTCGATGATAGGGAAGAATTTCTCTGTATTTTGAATTATTCCCTTCATCACGTGAATACATTCCGCTTTTCTCGTCAGACTCAACAATTGAGGCCGTTTACGGTAGCTACTACTGATGCGTCTTGCAGATAAACGTTCACAAAATCATTGCCTCCCAGATAGGGTCAAAAGCACGAAGCCGATGCTCTTGAAACCATTTTTTCACATTCTGCACTATAGTAAATGTTTCAATGCTCTACAGTAAGTCCTTCTCCGGACGATTTTGACACACTTGTTTTCGCTTTTCCTGGACTGCGTTTTCGACTGAATCATTGGTATTTAGCTGACATGCGTTTGGTCCAATTTACGTACTCATTTGCATGTCAATATTGCTTCGAAAACGTACAGTTCTTAAAACTTAAAAAAAAATGTTTATACAGAGAAACAATCGCAACATCTGCATTGCAAAAGTGAAAAGTTATTCAAGAACAAAAAAAAAGATTTGTCAATTTTATGTACGTGTAATGCATAGTCTGCAGTCATAACAAATCATCGAAATAAAGCCTCACTTTCAAATTTAATGCTTTACATTGCCTTCGAGAATGTTACTTTTCCAACCGCTTAACAATCTTTTAAGTTATTTGTACTCATCATATCCGTTACGCGCTCCTAAGATGGGTTCCTATCATCCTTAACTCACAAACCTGTCATGAACAAAAGCATATATTTTTAAGACCCTCGACAATAACAAGGTTCGAGTTGAACTGTCCCTACTAATAACAAGATTTCAACGAAGGCGTTTAAGGTATGATGAGCTATCATGCAAAGTTTACAGGAAATGAAAAGCCATCTTCACCCCTGGTTTACTTCCTCCTTCATGTTGTGCTTCGCAAACCTGCTATCTCGAGGACAACACGTATTACTCAGGACATTCGTTAAGTGCTCGCATTTATCTTTATTTGTTCAAAAACAATTATTTCCCATCCATTCATTTATAATTTTATGCACGTAAATACTTTATACGTTAAAACTAGGATTTAGGACAACATTATTTTTCTTGAAATGCCACAAACTAAAGTTACACTACAGCAACAATAGCTGATATAACATCCTATGAGCTACACAACTGGCTACTATCCTTTCCCCCGACTGCATTATATCAGCAAAACACAAAACGAATACATATCCCCCGCCTCGCAGTCCTTAGTCCACTGGATAGGGAAAATTACAAAACATAAATCTCATAAGAATGAGGTCTTAGCAAAATAAAAGAGTGTTCCTATAGTAGTGGAAGAACAAAATATAGCAAACGGGTTGAAACGAAACTTTTTACCTTTTTCAACCATAAACCTCATCCTTCTGCCAAGCAATTCTACCACCCAATTTTTTCTTTCCCTTGCTATCTCTCCATCTACCCTCACACCCTCGCAATCGGCCGCCCCGCACGCCATCAATGTCCAGCAAAGCATATACTGAAAATATTTCATAGTCTCCAGTACACCACACAAAAAAAAGGTTATAAAGAAAAACAACTATAGTTCGCCAGAATGGAACCAATACCAACAAAGCTAAGCCGCTAGCTGGACAATAGAATGGCAGCGTCCAGGACTGCTAACACAATCTTTTCGCCGGACCAGGAGTTTTCCTCTCTATGTGACACGGGTAGTTAGTTACCCGAGCGTGTAGCGCCCATTGTGTATAATGTCCATTCTCTTCCTCTGGTCCGTTGTTCCTCCTTCGCGGCGTCGTCGTTCGCCAAGCAATTCGACCAAAGGAAAAATTTTTATCGATTTCTGGTCAAAACGAAAGAAAAAATTCGCTGCCACCCCGATCCCTTAGGATAGTGGCAGCAAGAGAAAAAGAGCTCCAAGCGCTCTACAACAACAGCAGCGAGAGAACCCATTCCCGTTGCAAGACCCAGCCTGATGGACTCCTTGTATTTATTATCGCATATAGCAAACTTTTAGTGGACATAGAAAAATACTCATCCCGACGTTGTCTTTATCTGCGTTGACCATTCGTTTCTTTGCTTCCTGGATCATATTATCTTCAGCGAGGCCGCGGGGAGGGAGTTGATTGCTTTCAAGTGTTGCATTCTCATCCATTAGTTGTATTAAATTTTATGTAGCAGGATGAGCATTCAAACCGGCGGCCCCGTCTTCCGTTTGCTTCTTTTCGGGCAATACAACGGCGTGTTGGAAAAGGGGTCCAAACGTGTACACATAACCAGATGCCCACGATTCCATGTACCCCCTGCAACATAGTTTACCACACATTTCATTATTACTATTCTAGACTCATCTTGGCCACCCTTTTACTGAATATCTTCAATTTCCCGGGAGCAAACGAATTATTCGCTTTCACCCCCGCACCAGCGCCCCCTTCCTATTCCAACAAAACCCCGACGTCTGTCTACAAAAAAGACAATTCACCATTATAAATAGAAGGATGGATCATTTCTATTTCGCCTTGTGTTATATTTTCTCGACCTCACTCGCCTCGTTTCCACCTCAGACAACTGATGGGGTTATTGGGAAAAAAGCACCTTTTTGGTTGAACCGAAAATTCGGTTAACTGTCCTTCTTGGACTCTCCACCGACACATCTCCCTTCCTTTCTGCTATCGAGTTTTGGACTTGACCGATCCATGATAAATTATTGTAACCGATTTTATGAGGGTTGTAAAATGGTTAAAAGGATCCATAGAAAGGACAATGGCCCACCCCGTAAACGACATCCATTAAATTTTGCAATATTAGAAAATTTATTAAAGACCGGTCATCGTAGCTATGATGAGGCGGAGTTGAACCAAATAGTCTCGACTCAGACTTCCGACGAGGGTGAAACGACCCCCAGTCAGTAACTGTCATTTCCCAATGACTTATGGTTTAAAGATTCTCATTCGGTTGATGGAATACAAAAGATAATCGTAAAGTACGGCACTGAGGATGATGTGGCAATCAATCCTAAACTCGGGTTGTTGATACTGATATATTTTGTCCTTGCTTGCGAGGAGCCAATGGCAAGTTTACTGCGTTGCATTTTCCAGATTTCATTATTTATAAGGAACTAACGCACGAACCCCAAACCGTCAATTCACGTGATAGGAATAATACTGGACTTCTATGAGCATTCTTATAATATCTTCGAGGAGGCGGAAAATAAACCGCATCATCGCACAACATGGAACGGGACATGGACGAAAGGTGAGTTTTTGCGAAAAATTTCATGTGAATGATTACGAGGACGACAACAACGACCACAACGAAGACGAAGAAAATGATGGAGGAGAAGACGAAAAAGATAGCGAAAAGGTACATATTACCCATGTCCTTCTCCTGGACGAGAAATATTATTGGTCAATGCGCGATATTTCTCGTGTATTGCGCAATCCCCCAAGTTATGGCGATTTCTTTTTACCCTGCAACACAAATTCAACCCTCACGGGCGTCATTCCTCGTCGCACACAGCATTTCTTTGTTCCTTCAGCGAACGAGCGAACTAACGTTTCGATAGATGTTTGCCTGTGGGTGGGTGGTTGGGCTGATTGTATATCACTCTCAATATTACCGCACCATCGTCGCCGTCAAAGAAAATATGATATCCTTTTTTATGATTGTGTGCAAGTGTGGGCGAGAAAGTGAATCTTTACTGCTGTATGAAAAGAACTTCGCCCGTTGCTGAATTTCCCAATAGCGTTATGATAGCAATATTCACCCCTGAGTTCAAGCAGGATATACCAAGCAGGATATACTCTCAAGCTAGGTATACAAGGTGGATTTTTGTGTTGGTGATGATTCACAGCGACTATATACATGATGAGATTGGATATCACCCTTGGGTTCAAGGAAGACAGATATAATATTTGTGGCGCATAACTGACGATATGGTTATAATATTTCATAAATTCATAGGGCGTGGTATTTGGTTGATGAAGTTCCGCATGTGAGTTCGTGCTTTGCAGAACAAAATGGAGTTCTGGAGGCATCCGGTTGGCTAAAATTCCCTACGTTTCGAAATGTCTCATCCCAAAGACTTTTCGCACCAGGTAATGATTTCAGATTCGAACATTGTATATAAGTAAGGAAAATTTAGACCGATAATAAACACTTCAATAAACACTTAGAGGCAGTTTGAAAATTTCAATAGTTAATTTTTTTTTTGCATCGAATCTAGGATATGTTTTTCGATTGTCTGCTCGAAGCGGAATCATTTCACTTAGTGATCAAGAGAGACGTAAATAGCTGTAAGGTCAGCTAAGTCACCAATACCAACAAAAAAAAAATTAATAAAATCGAAAATAAATGTTGGAAATTATACTTTTATCCGTGTTACTCTTAAAATAAAATTTTAACTCATATAATTCATTTCAAAAATTGAATTTGACAAAGTCGCGATATAGATTTGTGCATTACTGACCTTAAAAACCAGTCAACGGATAAAGGAAACTAAGCCCAAGCACATCATCTAAGCAAAAAGGAATTTCCCAGACGGACAAGATCACTTCACAGTACTCTGCAACATAGCATCCGAGGGTAGCTTTACGTACTTAAGAGTCCAGCTTAGTCGGTAAAACTATCATCAACTACCACCGCAGATAAGGATAATGACGAGGTCACGATCGCTGACCGTTATCAATGAATTATTATTTTGAATTATTAAATTCAAAGAATTAGGACTGCAAAAAGCAGCTTTTTATTCCCAGACCACTCGTTGAGTTGATGGTGACGGATGCAAACGAAAAGGATTAAGGCTTTTACCCAAGAATGCCACGATGAAAACTCAACTCACTAATTTTGAAACTTTGTTTGGGGTACTTGATAACACAGTATTTTCATAAGTATGACAACCTACCGCCTTCCTATTCGTGAAGCTACGCAAATATCAACGAGTAGCTAAGCTACCACCCAAGTGCCTTCTAAAGGATAGATACAGCAAAACAGCAAACAGTTGACAGCAAACAGCAAATTTATGCTTATCATCAGGAAGTAGAGGATAAGGTCGTAGTTTTTCAATTGTTGCGATCAGATGAAATTTTTCGAAGATCAATGCTCAAAAAGGACTGTTACGCCATTGATGGTGATGAGGATGAGCTTGAAACCATAAAATTTTTGTCCTTTAATTTTTATTGGGAAATGGTATCATTGCATACTTAAGAAATTTCAATTATGCATTGAATATATGTTCCTTATATAAACATTAGCATTACCTAGAATTGAACTAAGAAACGAAAGACTAAGGAAACAGTTTCTTTGGAACAAGTTCGTCAAAATTAGAAGTCAAGTTCATCAAATTTTTAACAATTAGAGAAAGTCAAACACAAAATGAGATTTTAAGACAACGAAAGTTGAGAGAAATCGCGACGAAAATCAACTAAGATGTTCAGGTATTAAAAACGTTCATGCTATAGCAAAAATAATCTGAACTGACTTGAAAGCAACGATCAAAATTTTAACGCAAAATATTTTATTATAGGGATTATATATCGTTTAAATCAAATACGTGTATTTAAGATGTTTTAAGCGATTGTTAATCATATCTGCAGATAAAGCAGACGCAGTTAAAGCAGGAGTCAAAAATTAGAAAATATTGCATGCGAATAAAGCTCTCCTGTCCTGAAAGCCACTAAACAATTAATTTCATTTAATACACCACTGCGAAATTGTAGATCTTCTTCAATGGACCAATAAATTCGCTTCTATTATATGGGAATTATGTATTGGGAATACAAATCAGTACGATTTGTTTTCAAAAGATGGCTCTGCTATGATTGTTATAGAATGACAGTTGTTGATTTCAGTGACAGTTGTAGAGTTGTAGACGAGGTTCGAAACTGTTCATGGTATTCATTTTCTATCGCCTTTAGTTTTTCACTGTGTTATACATTTACAATTTACGCGAAATTTCCGTTTTCTGTTTTCATTAAAAGAAACGTACAGACAAAACACATCGAATGCATTTGGAAGGGAATGGTGATAATGCTCGCACTGATAAATCAACTAGGGAATGGTTCAGAACTTTTAATAAATAGCAAGACAACCCTTACCCTGGTTAGCCAGAAAAAAAGAAACCAAAAGATTGAAGGCATTGTTTTCCAAGAAGCCAAGTAAATCGCCGGACGAGTTGTCAAAGATATTGAAAGTTATACGGCAAGCGATGTTCGTGGGATATAAATGCATTGGATCTAAGGCTACTCTTTGCCTCATAGGCTGGAAGCATAAAATCTTAAAGGCGATTTTCTGTTAGGAGCTGATGATTTGAAAAAAGATTTTTCTAAAAATGGTGTTGAGGGTAACAGAATAAGAGGATAAATAAGGTAAAAAGAAAAGTAGTACGTTTGGCCTGGTAAATTATTGCCATTGACCTGAATACCCAGTTATGATATGTAGCTTGGGGAAAATGATCAACATCAATCTTGATTCAGATCATCCACTCGTGAATCCTTTGTCTTAAAATGAGGCAGCTCTAAACCACCCCAAGTCATAAGTTCTGGAGCGATTTATTGCATGACATCAAATGTCTCACGGGCTTCTCTCCTTTTTGTATTAACAGACCAAGTCATTGAAATTTGTAGATAATCATTTGGTGATTCAGTTTTTCATGGAGATTCAGTTTTTATCTACCAATAAGATTTTATTCGATAAATTTTCCCACATATTCTGAAGATATTCCCACAATCTTCATTACATTCCTCTATGGAGTATGGAGTCATATAAATGAATTCTTATCGAACTGTGCCTCATAAATTTATGATGCATCCTTCTTTCGATGCGCGATCCCCGCTTTGTCTGCACAGCTATATATCTGGAAGTTTTCCACATTTTGCAGCATCGTCATTTTGAGATTATCGTCGTTTATAATTTGGTTTCTATCAATTCTCTAATCGGAAGGTACTTGTATTTGTGAAGGTCCTGTTGTTTCCACTCTAATTCTTACTTTACTTACTCTAATTACTTACTTACTCTAATTCTAAAGATAAAACATTTCAACAATTGCTAATTTTTTTTTATTCTCACGTGACGATAAGAGACTCCATAGTGATTCCTACATGTTTTCATTTCATTTTACTGGTCTTTAAATGTAGTAAAATTGCCAGGAAAGATTTCTTTTCCTTTACTTTTAAGCGATTGCAGCAGAGCTGTCCAGAGTCTATGATTCAGCCATAAAAAGTTTAACCTATTTCTTCGTTGCTATGCTATGGACATCAAATAAATACCTGATTGTATTCATGGTGCAATCCTATCAAGCATACTGGAACACTGCATTCGATGCTTTGTTTTTAGTGAGAAATATATATATTTGTTCACGAAATAATCACATGAAATTCGCTCCTTACAATCCATTCAGAAACAAAAAAAAAAAACTAAATAAAAGCACAATCCCCGAAGGAAATGAATTTCTACTTTATCCTTTACACTTTGCCTTAATACCATTTGACTTAAACTGCCTCCTTACTACACTACATTTCAGCGATTCCTTCATTTGTACTACTCGACACCAACCATATCCTTTTCGGCTGAAAAAAAAATCCCCACCAGCGTCTCCAAACTTTTCCTCCCTTTTTTTAATTTCAATTTAATTTTTCGCTGTGTTTTATGCGCTTATTTTTTATCATTGCCTTCTTGCCAACCTCTTCAGTCAACCAACTTCAATGGTGAAAATTCGACTAGGGAACGAACGAATGAAAAAATACACTTTTTTTCATTTTAATTTTAATTTTTATTTTTCTGTATTTTCGTCGTTCGCTTCGCAATAGTAGTTACGTAGATATATTATGTAAGTATTATATAAAAGTATATCTGTAAGTCGTGCCATAGCCATCGTCATCGTCCTTTTTTAAGCCTCGAGCTGAATTTAAAAAAGAAAAGAAAATCTTTTTAATTGCATTTTCTGCTCGAAATGAATTAATTAATTTGTTATTGCTGCCTTTTATGTTGCCCGAATGTACAGGCACAGTGTCATTTTGGTAGTCAAAAGAAAATTTTTCATGGTTTTTTTTTCTGCTTTTTTCAGCTTTTATGTCGATTTTTTTTTTCTTACAAACAAACAATAGGAAGAAGTCTGAGCATCCAGACACACATATACACATAATTTTTTTTCGGGTGTGATTTCTTTTAAAAATTGAACAATGAGAACTAAAATGAAATTGGAAGCTTTTATAAATTTCAAGGAATCTACTTTGTATTTGAGCGAGAAATGGTTTTATAAGTCCCTGCTTTCCATTAGGAACCGGAAGTTGTTTCTTATGATTTGTATATAATACTATAATAAAATAAAGAAGATTGTCAGCAGCTGCTTGAGCCAACATTTAAGTCTTGCAATATGTTCCTCTTTTTACTTTCTTCACTTAAATCGCAGGAGTTGAGTGGAGAATCAATTTTCAATCAATCAAGCAATCAATCAATGGCTTCTGAAAACTCGTCTTTCATCATTTACTGGTGATACAAGTGGCCAATCTAGCATACAGCATGATTTCCAATAATCTACAAAGAGTCCTTGAAGGTTACCGCACTATAGGATGAGCCGAAGAATCATGCTATATAGCCTGACCAACAGTTTACTTGAGACGCTCGAATTTCGAAATTCTAGAAACGCAGCGAGAGGGACATACATGCTGGACACTCCTCAGTAGAGTTTCAAGACTGGAATAATGATGGAATATCTAAAAGACAGCTTCAGAAAAGCCATCATAGTAGGAGTTGCCTAAAGGTTTGGAAAGTTCTTCCAAAGCCCAGACGTTTGGAAAGCTTCGTATGATAGTTTGTTGGATAACGCACCAAGAATGACCGTTACCGTTTCACCACAACCACAATAGCGCGCGTGGTGAAAATTCAGGACGAACAGGGATTGGTGGTTACAAAATCTGAAACCGTAATGACGTAAAGAAGAAGAATACCAAGTGGTATTGATGATCGGCTCCAACCATGTCCAAATAAAAATAAAGATGAAGTATCTGTGGGTGTCCATCGATAGCAAATAGACCCATTAAGACCACATACCATAAGACTTTGCATAGTTTAATTATCAAGACCCCTTAAGAAAGAAGGTAATATCTAACCGTGGTAACGAACACCTTAATCCTGCGTTACATTGCAGTGGCTTAGACTCCACCGACATTTGGAACGCCACCGTTGAATGTAGCTGCTTGAACATTGTAGTGTATGATCGATGAGATACATCCTGGCAAGATCATAGATAAAATTGACATAAGTAAAGTTGTATGGAATCTCTTTGGAGAGCTCGAGAAATCACCTATTTGTATAAAGACCGCTGATAGTTGCTTCACAGATGAATAGCGTTGCACAAAATTCGGTAACTAAAAATTTGGCAGCCTGAAAAGCACGTACAGGAACTCTTTCTAGGTGCAATTAGTGAATTAGTATATATAAAGATCTATCTATCCTAGCCACCCATCCTAGAGTTCGTTTTCCTCTGGAATCTGAATGAGGCATTCCCCATTCAAACGCCTTGGCATTACAGTCACCGCCAACAAGGATTTGCCCCTCCGTGCTCAAGAGACTTTCCACCAGTTCATCGGGCTTGCTGTGAAAGAAGGAAAAGCGTGAGATAGGTACTGATAAATGTTATTATTATAATTAAGCAAGGCTGAACTGAGATTCGAAAACTTTCCTGCACATACATGACGGTGGTTCCAGATCGGTCACAGGACCATCCACTCTCCTCGCTATTGTAGTGTTGTTCATATATCAGCAGCAACCAGTTTTCTCTCGCGCAACCAGTTCTGGATGTCTTCGGACATCCTGTGGCACAAAGCGACTGGTCTAAGACTAAATGCCACTTCTCTCGTACCGAGAACCTTGCCTAGAACTGATTGCGACATTAATTCGCATTAATGGTCTCCATTCGCGCCGAGCGGCACTTTCGACCAAACCAATTGTACATGGTTCAGTATTATAGCAACGTGCGATAAGGCACTGCGATATCAGAAGCAGAAAACATGTCCTGGCATCAATTATAGACTGTTTCTGTTAATTCGAAAATTACCCTTCAAACAATTAAAAACTGAGCATTTCTGTAACAGCCATTATCATCTTTTTTTTCAATCTTATGTACGAGGACATGGTGCAATAGATGTAGATTGTGTAGAGATTACGAAAATTCAACGCTCATATGGGCTGTAGCGCCTCAACGACCGTGGCGACTTCAGTCCCACTAGTACGACCTTTATCCCTCTGGAAATGAGACTCTCCAGTCTCTTTTAGAATTTTTTTCAAAAATGCTCAGTATGACGATAATTATTTCTTTTCAAAAATTTGATCGATAAAGCCTGTAAAATTGAGGAAAATCGTCCTTTCCGGGTAACCTTAAGCCTTCCTTAAGTTAAATAAAAGAAATATTACGATTCTTCTATGGATTTATATGGAAAAGGTCATTTTTAATTCGGTGGAGCCTCATTTTCCCTCTTTATTTATACGCCAGAACATCAGCCCGGGATATCTTTCAACATGATAGCGCCTAAGGTGGATCTATTTAGAAACGTCGAATCAAAACAACTAGAAAAAGAACGTGACATTGATACTCATCTTCAGATATGCTCTCAACGACGCCTATCACTAAGGATAATTTATTTTTCAAATATTTGCATGCGTTCGAATTTTGTGGCACGTTTGCCCACCCCACTTGGGTGGAGTACAACGCTAATCTTCATAGAAAAAAAGCTACCTAACATACAAATATTCTTAGTACTCCACCAATAACGTTTCTTGGAACCAAAATGAAAAGAAAAAAATTAGAATTTTGTTATTCAACTCGAATAAATCTGAAAGGATGTGGAACGGGAAGAGCGTCTATTTGCACGTTATATCATATCTTATGAATCTTGTCGCCGTCTCAAGGGATTTATATTCAATTTTCGCTTCAATATGCTTTATTGAAAAGAGAGAAATTCACCAACATGTTTATATGTATTCAGTTTGCAGTATAAATGAACGAAAGGACGAGTGGGCCGAAATGGCAACAACGATTTGAAAGTTGAATTTTGAATAGAAGTAAGAACCGAACGGAATAAAATCATCGTATCATCGCGAGTCTCAAACAGCCATCGCTATTTATGTGATGATGATGGTATACTTTATCCTTTTCTTAGATTGAATAAATATTCACTTCCTCCCTACCCGCCACCGATCGAGTGGTGGGTGGGAAGCGTATGAATGACATGAAATTGTATGGAAACATTTTGATATGCAAACTTCCTCAATTCACTTTTCCTTTTTAGCAAGAATCCTGGTGGGGCCGGTTTTTTTCCTTTCGTTCATTCCTCTCTCCTTTTATGCGAAAATCAAATAAGGATGCGATATTGTGCGTATTCTGTATCCATTCCATTGTTCTCGTAAAACTCTTCCTGCCCATGCGAAAGATACTCTACTCACTTCACCTTGCGAACAGATTGACTATTTGACTTTCGGAACGAGCGAAGGGTGCAAATAACGGTACCGGGGGTGAGGTGAGATATCGTAAGAATTTGAGGAAATGAGTAATACTTGGTATCAATTTGAATCCTTGGGAAATTTATTTATAGGCGCCAAAAACTTTTCCTTTTCAGACACAATTATATTCGAGTTTTCATCGCACTTTGTGTTCAGCAAGCATTCGGCCAGGCACTTGGATGTTTGTTCTCTTATTCGACAGCGGCAAAGTAGAAATGAGAAATTGAGGAGTTTAGGTAATGGCAATGGTGTTTTACTGTTTTCTGAAGGATTTATGGCTGGCATTGTGTCTTAAATTTTCTTTCGTTTTTATATGGAAATTCGATATTTATTTGTTTTGCTCGTGAAATTGTATATGCGATAAATAAATGAGATGAAAACGAAATGGGGAGGGAAAGAGAAAAAAAAACGGTGGGCGAAGTTTTATTGGATGATTTTCGGTAAAAAGGAAAACGGATGTTACTACCTCACGATTTTAATTTGATGAGGTTATCCTGGTAAACTGTCTGGGCACGTGTTGCGTAAAGAATCATCTAGGTATTTTGTATTCATGATGTTAGGTGTTGCAGGATTTTTATATTCTTTGAGGAGTAGAATAGATAAAATGTGCGAAAATTCAATACATCTTTGCGAAAACCATTTATTGTTCTGGTATATGCTAGGCATAATCGAAGGCGCGACAGCTCAAATCAAGTAGGCACAATAATTATCGAACCAAAAAAATGATCACAAGCACCGCTCGATCCACTGTTAAACCATGTACCATGTGCATGTCCCATGTGCATGTCCCCGGGGGCTCATGCTTCTGTCCCCGCTTCTTCAACCGTCATCAATGCAAGCACTTGCAAATCCTTTCCTACCCCATTCCAATATTGATCTACTCTTCACAGAGTCTCATGTAAAATAAGAGGAGCTAAATAATGTTATTCTCTGCTTCGCAAAAAAATAAAAAGAAAATGCCGCATTCTTGTGAATAATACAAATAGTCAGAATAGAATAAGGGTCACAAAATTGAAAAGCAAATGCTGTTCCGAAAATAACTAACGTACAATTTTATTTAAGTAAATTCCGATTTTAACAAAAAACTCATTATTTAAGTTTAACAAGGAAATCAAGTTTATAGAACAGGGGAAAATTCACAAAACGCTTAGAATGGAATCTATGGGCAGTTATAGTTTAATTGATTTTATAAATTTAATCAGTTCTAAAATTATCAGATTGCAATCATATAGACTTTCGAAATTTCGACGTGAAAAGCGAAGAAGAAACAGACCTTGCGTCCTTTGAACATGTGAAAAAGAAAACACAAACCTGACATAAGACGACTTCCAACACTGTTCCGAATTCCAGGAGGTTCCGAGTTCGCGTGGTAGAAAAAACTGGTGCATATTGAAAGTGATGCTAAGCAAACATATACAGAAGCAATATCAAATATTTTGCAGCAACCCCGTCGGTCTTTAGCAGCCACATCTCGCATGTAGCCGAATTTGTTGAATTAGTTATACGGACTTTTTTCAGTATCATCTAATCAAATAACATTGCATAATATCAGCAATTCTCTCGCTGATTCCCATTCCTCCAATGGTATTAAGGAGACTTTTTTGTTTGGTTACTAAAGCAAAATGAATGACTTTCACTTACTCGGAATTATGGAGCATGTAACTTTATTTTTGTTTTCAGTGTGGCAAAGATGCCACTAAGTAGTGTTTTGGAACATAAACCATTTTTTCGTATAAGAGGGTTAACAAACTGATGAACATATTTATAAATAATTAAACGACTTAAAAATCAAAACAAATGCCAAAAATGCCAGCTCCAAAAATTAAAACAAAATTTCCGGAGCTCATGATCAACACTAGACCAAATACATGCAGCAATATGCTCCCGCAACAACACAGCTCCAGGGATAGCAACTGAAATTAAAATCATTGCCAAATGTCAAGTTCAGTTGCCGTTGATCTGTTGATGGATTAGTTTTGAAAGTGCAGTTAGTTACGCAACTTTGAAATCTTGTTGGAAATATTGAACGTGTGATATCAACCGGACTAGTTAGTTTATAACTGATCCCAAACCAGCAACATGCGCTGTTGTTTAAAGCTGATATAGGAATCTCAAAAGCAAAATATGTTTTATATAAGGAATGGGAACAGTTGTGAGCATAGTGTTCTGCTCAGAAGGTGATAAGGAGAGTGATTCGATAGAGGGACCGCTCAAAGCAGCAATTCAACACTATCCCAAAATCAATTCCTAGGAAAAAAACCCATTTAGTAGTTTGCGATATGATCGAAATAAGAATAGGCAGAAAAATTCAAGATGAGACGGAGTGACTATTTAGTCAAACTATCAGGATATCATGATCTTTATGATTTCAATTTAAAGCAATTCGGAGTGTTCTATTTGTAATTCAATCATTCAAAGTGAATATTCAGTAAACAAACCTTCGCGCACTAGCACGCCTTCAAATTGTTCTTTACTAGTTGCAATCCTCGTCCAATTTCAACTACTATTCTCGTCCTGTCATAAAATGTATTCACAATAGACCGAAACTAATTTCATCTAAACACAATCAGCAAAGTTTACGTTTCAACACTAGAATAAAAAAAAGGATGCGAAACATGGTTCATTTCATTCAATCCTCTTTACAAATTCCACACTAACTCAAAATAATCTCTCGCACATTTTGAATTCTCTCCTACACCAACTATCCAATATATCTTTCGAATTGATTTTGAATAATTTATCCACAAAAGATATTCATTCCAATGCTATACCTATCTATCCTTCACAATTTAATTCGAACACCTCATAAATTGTTTATGTTAGTGCACCCTGAAATCACTTTGCCATGCTGTTCTTCTGCCATACACAACTCCATCCTTATCCATGCATACGCTTAGTCGCCATCTCGCAACGTACATCATCCTATTTTACCCATTTTCATTGTATTGGTTCTAAATTCGTTTCGGTCAGTTCAATAGGAAACTAATCCGAAACATGGAAATCCTTATACGAAAAGAGTACAGTAGTCATAAGCTTAGAAATATCCGTTCCAATAAAGTCAAACTGTATTTCATTTGAGAATCTGTCAGTGTTCACTAAGAGGATGAGTATGCGGAAGAGCATCTACCTAGCACAGGATCTGCACGGTAGCCACTGTTCTGGCTATTTCTCGTACGCATTTCAATACGAAATGCTTGAACGTATGTTCAGTTGTGCGGATATGCTAACCCAAAACTATGCATCATTTCCGAAAAGCGTACAGAATTCCCTGTCCAAAGGTATTTCTGTACTAGATCGCTCGCTTGCTTTGTTCATTCGCTCGCTCGTCCATTCACTCGCTCCTTTACGTTTTTGTTATTGGCTTTTGATTGTTTATATCGCTAAGGGTAATTCCAAGTCCGCATCGTGATGTACAACATATGCCCCGAAACTCCCGATTTCTGTACACACTTGTGTATCGAAAATGTGCCGAGAAATGTTTCACCCTTTCAAGCTAGTTGCCTGGCTGGCTGGCAGCCGGGTCAGTTGTCCTTGCAAGTTTCCCTGAAAACCCCAAAAATGCCATTCGACCAAACGTAAGCGCACCTCCTCCTTTTTGACTCAATTACGTATTCAATATATGAATTTTGTAGAGAAATGGACATGCTGAGATTACAGAGAATAATATATGAAAGTCCGAACTAGGAATTTCAATAGGGTAACCTATCCCCTAAGTTCGTTGATAGAGGTACAAAGGATGGAAATAGTCGGTTTTGTATGACTATGGATTTCACTAGTCTCAATTCAAAGGCGTTTGATATTAGAATCAGTGTTGACTATCAGATACTTTTGAATATTTGCCGGTCAATTTAAAGCACTTCTTTGTTGTTGACACTAGTCGTGCAGACATTTCAGCTTAGAACTTAATGTGTGGCTTTTACTCGGCCCTAGACGAATTTCAGCATGGAAAATGTCAATCATTACTCCACACATTACCAAAGAAGCAGATTAGACGAAATAACTATAACACTTATCTAGGGAAGTTGGGCTAACGGGTTTCTTTAAGTTTAGTCAGTTTATCTTGGGGTAATCCTGCCATTTATTATTGATATGTTCCATGTTAGCCCTAATAACCTAATGGCTTTAATGGACTTTAATGGACGAAATCTTGATAAGGCATTACGCCGGATGCTTTATGATTGTTTAAATTAACTCCGAACATTTTCTATTTTAATTCAATCACTCAATCTCATACATATTAGCCTTTAACGAAAAGGACGAAAACACATAGATTATTGTTCAATAAATAAGCGCCAAACTTCAAAACGTTCTGCGATCTTTTCAAAACTAGTTTTCAAATATTTTACCTGCACGTCTCCTTTGAAAAATGTTGGCAGATCGGTTGCATGTCCTCCTCCATTGCAGTGGTGTCCAAGTTACCTGTTACATATTTAGTACTCCCCAGTTATACCCAAGTGCCCAAGTTATAAGTTTATAACTCTCGTGTTCTTGTTATTTAGATTTAATCTTCGGTTACCTCTCATTTATTTGTGTTTTAGTTGTTGTTAGTTGTTTAGTTATAAGTTGTGTTTAAGTGCTACACATTAGCTCCTACATAAATTTTGTTCCCATTCCTAGATAAATTTTGAGAATTTAAATATAAATAAACAATCACGACAAAACTTAAATCAATTAATGGCTGAATGCTCATGGTTTCTCAATGGCCGCGCAAGGTATTTATTTTGCCCATTCTAAGTTTCTAACAAACATTTTGCCCATCTAAGTTTCTAACAAAAAAAAAAGTTACATGCATTTCAATATCATTTAAATTGGTTCAGTTTCATTCTTGAAACAAAAAAAAGTCTCCAGTCTTACTTGTTGTGGGGGACCCCACAACAAGTAAGACTGGAGCTCAAAAAATTTGACCCCATGGAATAAACTCTAAATTGACGCACACCGAAAAACAAATCAGCCTGTTTGATTTTACTTGTCGCAGCCTGTTTTACTATTACTTTTAGCTTTTTTGGGGCACGACCAAAGGGCCCTCAAAGTCCTTCACTAGCTTGATTGTTCCTTTTTTCAGGTTCGTACCCGTAGTACCATTATTTATCACCCGTGAATTAAAAATCACCCGTTATCAAAAAGAAATTGGATCAGTTCGGAATTCTATATTCAAAGCAAAGCAACCTTGTTTTACCTCACTAGTCAGGGTAAAAATATGGGAGACACCCTTTTCATCCTCAATTATCCAAGTCCCTCCAAACAACTTCACAATTTCTTCAACAATCCAGAATGATTTCGCGAATTTTTTCAACATTTTCGTCGGTTCGGGCTGTAATTGACGGAAAAATTTCTCTGCGAACATAGAGAAAGGTCATAGAGAACATAGAGAAAATGTCATCAATTGACATTTCAAAATTTTTGAAAAGGAAAATCACGGAGGCACTTGAATTTTCCCAATAGCTTCATTCTTGTAGGCCGTTTGTAATATTCAAAGAGTTTCTGTGCCAGTTTTTCCGACCAAGAAACAAAACTTTGTGACCGCACACCGTTTACGAAGTTCGCCATTGCAAAAACGATGAGAACAACTGTCCATTAAAAACTGATACAAACCCAGCGGAACCGTCTTTGCCGACGACGACTGGCTTACTGATGTCGGGAATGGTGGCTCTATTCGCTTCTAGCGGCAGAACGTAGTACTACAGAATCTTGGCCAAACATATTATCAGTTCGATTTTTCAGATTTTCAGACCCCCTCCTATCTATCTTAATTTATGATTAGCTTCATGACAACATTGCTTCGGAATTTACTGATTTAATCTCAGTTTATGTTTATTTGAAAAATTATTATTGATGAATAGAAGCCCTTCCTTTTTTTAATTTCGATTAGCCATTCATTAAGGATGCGTAGCTGAAATTAATTGCAATGAATATGTTAAGCATAAGCCGCGTACTAGCTGGTATATATTTTTCTTGCATTTCTTTGAAGAAGAAGCAGGGAACCAATTGTTATTATCCTTTCACTTCCTCTCGATTGTCCGGCCCCCGGTTTTCTGTAATGTAAATTTTAACATTTCATAATAGAAGCTAATGGTAACACACATCTACCTCTATATGGGACACTGTTAACATTTCGTTACACACAACAAAATGGCCCTGTGACCACCATTTGTGAATATATGCACGCCATACTTTCCCTCCCATCCTGAATGCCTTCCAAATTTCTCTAGTTCTATCTAGTTCAATCTTCATGTCGTGTATTCAAGTTCAGTCGTACATATTGGACAGGATATGCTTCCGAACATCAAATATTCATTGGTAAATGCTCTTTTATTGAATGCAATAAGTTAACCTTATGTTGTAATTTCGACTGAGAAATCAGATAGTACAAACTTTACTTAGTTCATATCCCTTCACTCCTCGCTCGCATTCCACACTCGTCATACGTGTTTAACATCCAGGGACGCTAGTCCTTATAGTTTATGTCCATCGTCATGTCACGTCATCATGTCATGACTTCATGCTTTACCAAATCACCAAGATGGGACCAAAATTGGAATAGTGACCATCGATAATATCAAAAATTTATTAGATTTGCTTTTGTCCTCTTACACAAACTGTCTATGTATGTAGCATATACGCCGTAGTTTTTGCTTTGATGCTTTTTCCACTTGGACAAGCAAAGATTCATTTGTAGTTTAGTGTAATACACAACAATTCGACAATGGGGTCGAGCGACAACAAGAACGATAGAAAATAGAGGGCTACAAGTGAAATTGATCCCTGTCGGAATGCTTAAGATTGAAACTGAACTGAATTGAATGATAGATACTACCTCCATCTCCAGAGAATAAAGCAAAAATGCTAGTGGTATCCCTCATTTCAACAGGACTTCCAAATGCTAACTGCTATCAACTACCCCAGGGACATCATTAAAGTTATCTCTCGTCGTTCTTTTAAATTTCTTTTTCTGTTCGAACATGTAACAAACAACACAATTGTCGTATTTCAGAAAGCTTTCTTTCAATTTTTCAACACATTCCAACTTTTCTTTTCTTCTCCCATTTTGTTAGGAAACAATTTTTTTTTCCTTGTTGATTCTTTTCAATTTTTATATGCTCGTCTCCTCGTTAGGTTGGCAAACTTCTAGGCTGGGTCCTAGGCGATGTGGAAAAATCAGTAAGTATAGAGCACACCTTGTGTTAATGTTCTATAGTTTAGTTAAGGAACATATCACCTTATTCACCCGATCCTTTCTTTGGTCGTTGTTCGGGTCATTTCAATAAATGTTGTTGACCTATTGAAGGGTTGAATAGTATTTCGGTTAATGTTGAGTCAATATTGAGAAAAGATACAATTTCGTTTCGGGGAAATTGATAAAATTTGTAAGTGAAAGATTTGTGTACTTATTGAGAATACAAAATGATAAAAAAATATCCCATAAGGAGAAAATAACGTTAGATTCTCCGGGAAACTACTTTTCTTTTCGTCGTTTGTGCTTTGTTCCAAGCAGAAAATTTACACGTTTCTGAAAATATAAAACTTTATTCACATGAATTTGTTCAAATTTAATGTTAATTTAAAATATCAATATTGAACCCTCCATCAAAACCGAATGCTTCACGATATAGTTAGGACTTCAAAATGAAGGTGAAAATGTTAATTTTGACCAAAATGAGTTAATCGTAACAAGCATCTATTTATTTTTTTATTTTTTTTATTAATTCTTGCACACATCTTCCCTTTTGTGCCACAAATTCAGGGAGTCACTTGATCAATTTCGCATAACACACTTGAGTCATTGCAGTCCCCATTCCGCGTCGAAGAATTCTTTTAAGGCAGTGATTCTGCAGCAGATATTGTCCTAAATTTAACTCTAAAGGTACCTCCAGAAGCAAAAGCTATATTGGCAAAATCTGATCATCATTCAAGGTAACCATCTAAGATGCCATCAAAGAGGGATGTCAGTTTTTTAGAGTACAGCCCACGAAGGGGGTCGGACCCATTCTGTTTACACCGCAACCATTAAATGGCAAAGTGTTCTGGAGAAAGGGACGAAAATATCTAAACATACTTTGCTGATCTGCTTCACCACAATGAGGTGAACAGATTTTCATAAGTTCCATTTGACTTCGCTTACTCTCGAATACATTTTTGAGTAATAGCTCTAAAAATTTAGGAGCTGAATTTTCTATTCACCTGTATTTGCTGCGATTTGATTGATAAATATTTAAGCATACTTTTTAATATGAATATTCACGCGGCTATGGTTGATGTTACATTATAGATCAAACCAAAATGCAGCCTTTGCAGATAATTTTGATATCTTAACACGGCCCTCTACATCTGCAGAAGAACTTGTTTCATCTTTTATCAAGAAGCAATTCACATAGGACTACAAACCAACCAATTCAGCTCACAATGCATGGTGCCACAACGAAAAATGACGAAAATGATTTAACTCATGGTTATGAGTAAAAAATTAACAATTTAAAGTTGTGAAATACAACAAGGAATAACCCAAAATAAATCAAGGAAAACTGCTCGCACATAAAACCTCCTAAGCCTAAAATTGTTAAGGCCAGCTAAACTCATTGCAGAACAAAAGTACCAAAAGTCCAAGGCCCTGAAAAGTCTTGCGTAGTGTTGGTACGATTGGACTATAAGGCAAATGTCTAAAACAATAACAAAAATTGTATTGATAAGTTCCATTGCCCGGATTATTGGAACGAACAGTGATACAAATCAATGGCGAATAAGATACAACAACGAGCTATACGATCATTTAACAATCTAGAGGTCTCCACGATGGTCAAACAAGGGTCTCCATGATGGTCAAATATAGGAATTGCATTGGTCTGGCAAGGCTGAGAGGCGAATACCTGTGCGGTGGGAACGATGGTGAAATTCGTTGAGGAGAATAGTGATTTGCTACTCAGATTAGTCAATAGAAGGGCGCAATTTTTGGACTGAAACTTTTGCAAGCAGCACCGATACGAGCTGTAGCTTTAAATAAATAAATTTTTCTTTGATGGAATTTGTCAATATAAGGACATCACAATAAGTTTTTAATATAAATTTTCATATTGAGATAAATCATATCAAAAATTCTATGTTCAAAGAGACCGAAAGTTAAAGTCATAGGGGCACAAGTGCATAAGCTAAAACAAGAAAATAAGTTGTGAGTCTATCATACTAATTTGTTTCTTCTACTTTTTCTATCTTCTTAGTTCAAAAAACCCTTAGAATATCTAGAAAAACTCAAATTATTTACTGTCTAAGAATAGTACTTCAACTTGAAGTGTAACCAAGTTATCAATTTTTAATTCGCAGAATCTGGAAATCTGGATTTTCTCGCCCCGATTGAAAAGGAAATCCCGATTTTGCACTGATTTTCTTTAATTCGTTTTCAATTATTAATACTTTTTGCAATTTCCATATCTTCAGCGTATGTTATCTCATCGATTCAGAAAAATGACCTTAAAAATACCGGAGCTTAATATTTGTAATGGGCCTTTACTTACTTTTCCATACTATGACCTCTTGAGGATCCATGAGATCTAAGCAGCGGAAGGCCAATAAGCTTACTAAGCCAGTAAGGGAAAAAAATTTTAAGACGTAGCAAACAATAACATCCTCCCTAATTTTCAATTTGGCTTCTGGCATTAGTACTCAATACCATCTACTACGTGTCTCGAAAGACATATTAATAGCCCTGAATACAATTCAGTGTATCCACCTACATCGATATTAAAAGAGCCTTTGATACCGTTTGGCATGACGGTTCGCGGTACTCTATCATACTTTGACAAACTGATTTCATCCTTTCTGAATGATAGAATTTTGCTCGTTTAAATTCGACTGCCAAAATATACTATAAAACTTGTTTCTGCTGGTGTTCCACAAGGTTCATGGCTGTGTTAAATACTATTCAATATGTGGACGTCTAATTGACCCACAAGACAAAACTGCTAACTAGCCGCGTTTGCGAACGGCGATTGCTTCTTAACTTCTGGCGAAAATTTTAACGAAAGACTGACTAAACTAAAGGAAGTGCTGGAAAAATTCTACCAGTACTTCCACAGTTGGAATATTCAAATCAACGTTAAGGAAACCATGGCAATATCCTTTAGCAGAGAATTTAAGTATACCATGATAACTCATATACTTTGACCTGTTTACGCCTTAAAATCAATTGACAGCTTGCATATATGATCCATACCGTGTTCTAAGTTCTAAGGCATTGAAGTCTGTCCTGCTTTTACACCCAATTATTCAATCGAAAGTCACCCATGAATCTTCAAAAGAATATGCTAAATCGTTTAAATGAGTATCGAACCTATAATACTTATAATAATCTACGGAGTCCTCATATAGAACCAATGAGCTAAATACCATCGATTCACCCAGAATTGTTAAAATTAAAAATTATTAAGAAAAGGGCAATAAATAAACACTATTGCTTAGCCTCCAGATTGGTACACAAAATAGCTGACATCAGCCCTAAAACTTGCGGATTCGCACAAAGTCAATCTGCTCGAAAAAAAACGTTAAAACTCCTCGAATCTCCTTGGCAAATCAATCACTGTTTTACATATATAGCCTACAAAATCCTTATACCAATAAAGAAAATATATATATGTTTACGAACATGAGATGATTTTTCTTTCTGAATTGAGAGGCCCCAAGATCTTAACAAAAAGCATTTTACTATACTTCGAAAGTCAAATATTTATAGTCTAACAACGCTACACATCACTAGATTAAATAGAATATTATACATGCATATAAATATATATCCAGCATTATATTCACTATTCTTTATGGTTATATAAAGGAAACTCAATGGATATTAAATCGATTTCGAAATCGAAATAAAGTTTTATTTCATTTCAATCAAGATCTTAATTGCTATCATCTTGAACAGAAAACGCTTTCAATAATGCAAAGGATATAAACTAAATCGTTCCATCTATTGTGAAATACTTTCTCATTTTTATACCAGATCGTTATCATCACACCCAGCATCATCCACATCATCTTTATACCCCCGCCACAGCTCGTCGTTCACCTCTTTCTAAACACCTTTCACTAAGATAAACCATACATTCCTTTTAATGGACGAAGAAGAAAAAAATCCGTTCGGTTGATTTTATACAATAAAAGTGCGCATCAATATGAAAACACGCGGACCAATAACCATCGAGTTGAATATAGAAGACAATCGTTACATATCGCAACATATCTATTTCATTGGTTGCTATTGGTCACAGACGGCCAAAGTCCAGTCAGTATGGCCGAGCGCCCGAGATGAACTTCGCGAAACACCTTTTATCACTCATACCTGCCACCTGCCATACAAGGACACAATACCACCAGATGGTAAGGAAGCAAAGAAAACCCTCGCAAACTCTCGCCAGCATCACGAAAATCACCAATTCACTCACTCATTCACCCACACTTGACTCCAATCCGCACAACTTATTCTACGTAGCTGAGTCCTTCAAACGGACAAAAATAAGCAAAAATAAGAAGAAAATTCTCCACATATTCCAGCTAGCCAGCTTGCTAGCAAAACAGCAAGTCTGCGGTCCAAACAAAGCATAAAAAAAATAGAATCCACCCCTTTCTACCGTCCCGATAAGAAAATTGCCCGCTTTGCCACATTTGACCGTGCCATGAGCCACCACAATATGGTTAGAAAAATAACTCATAGGGAAGAAAAATTTCCTTGAAAAGCTTTTCCGACTCAAAGGCGAGATTTTTATTTTCTCAATTTCTTATCGATTCCCATTCCATGTCCTTGTCCATGTGGTCCAGTACTGTGCAGCCATAGTGTGTGGCAGAGTGAATTTTATGGATCAGGAGTATACACATATGAAGAAAATTATGAGATACATTGTATCATCATGACTTTTTGACGGCTGCGAGTATCCTTTGATATATTTTGTATGAAAACTTTGGTATATTTTGTTTTCTTTGTATACATCGAGTAAAATAACCATATTAGACGCTACGATACTAGAATTTGATGTATGGATTTGTTAAAAATAATAATTTATTTAATTATACCAATATGTATCTCGATTGACAAAATTTGACAGACACCATTAAGGCGTTTTCTAGAACTAACCAATGAGGTATGACCAAAGAGGTATGAAGCGCTTTAGACCTTTTTTATGAACTAATTTCATCTTGACAATATTTATTAATATAAATAATATAAAGTATAAATCGAGAATATTAATTATTATAAAATTAAACGTATATGTTCATTCAGTTTACTCTGATGAAAGAATTTCCACATGGTATTCGAACATTTCATATGCCTTTTATTGACTGTTATTCTATGTTTCTGGTCCTGCTGATCACAAGATCGACCAATTTGAAATATGGAAAACCAAACATAGGTTATGTTTGCCATAATAAAAATGTAATGGAGGATATAGATATGAAATAACCATAGATAGAATGGAGGAGTGGATAAATATGAGGAATAACCACCTGCAGACCTTACCACATCCAGAAAACTATGCCAAAACCTGCCCATGATGTATTAAACATGCAATCCCAAAGCACTTTTAATCCTAGAAAACCTAATCAGACTGTTTATCTACGACTGTACGACTGTAAGTCTTACGACGACTCCCTGCCGTTCTCAACTTTTGATATCAGTGAAGCGTATATCGAAATGGCGTTTATCGAAAACAGCACCTGTAAGCCTTATAACCTAGACACAATCAAATCAGGAACTGCCTCTCTCAGTCATGTTCTAGGTAACTCGACTGCAGGATCTAAACTGTTGTTTCAGATCTGCAACACAGGTTTGAGTCTGTCGTTGGTGCGATTCATTTTGAACTTAAGCTTTCTTTAAACTGTAATGATTAGTATATGATGAATAAGGAAGAAAAAATGTGTGAAAAAGGACTTAGCAACCCTCCATTCACACACAAAACATGACCAAGAATGCCGAGGAAACCAACTTTGACGTGGAAGTAGCAATGTCTCCTGTGTCAGAAGAAGAACAAAACTGAACAGGACACATAATGTAGACGAATTATTGAGAGTGAGGCCAAGTCCGAAAACAAGGCGAGAAAAGGAAAAAGCAGCAGTAGAAGAATATTTCGGGGAAAGAGAATAGTTTAGAAAATAAAAACAAAACAACGAAAACATCTTCTGTTCATTGTTGCTGAGAAGCGTATCCACTACGATGAATCGAAATAGGAGTAATTATGGGGACCACCTGTTGTTATTGTGAGGTTCTCAAACTGAACGAAACCATTAACATAGCAGGATGCACAACCAGCGAGAACACTCCCGGGTGGTTCATTGTAGAAAGAGATAGAAAACTCATAAGTTGATTCATACTCGTATTGCGTTGTTAAGTAAAAGCTTTGAATTGTATGTTCTCGTTGAACACAATACTGAGAGGATATTTACTAATCCAAATAAAATTTCATTTATTTCGGTTGAAAACCGTTACATCAGGAGTTTTTTCAAAGGGCTATCGCTCATTCTCACTGGGATCTGCATGGTGCCCTGGTTTTAAAACCAGGAGAAAATATGTCCTAAATATGTCTCATCCGTGACGCAATTGTGTCCTTTTCTAATGTGAAGACATCAGCGGACATGCAAGCAAAGCTAATACGCTGTATGGCAAAACGAATTCCAGGGAAATTTTCAGCGGAGCCAGCATTTAGACCGTGTCAATATGGGATGCGGCAAATCGTGAAAAAACTTGCAGGCCCCTTTTTTCCGAGGAAAACTATCGTACTGTAACTGATACTTCAAATTAGTCATTTGTCGACGCTACTGGAATTTGAAAAAAACGACATCTTGTTTCCAAAGATAATGGAAAACGGAATTTGAAAATTTTACTGAAAGAGCATTATCGAAAGAGCGAATGTCGCCTTGGTGGCTCGCCGGCTCATTTCTCTGGGACAACAACAACTCGCCCGCACACTGGCCTGATAAAGTCCCATGTGATATTCTCCCCTCAATTTGCTTAGAATAGAAAGTGAACCCTTCGCAATAAACTGGAGGACCTGTAAGAAAATATCGAGATTAATGTTAATAGATTACCGGTCGAGATTCTCCAAAGAGTTTATGAATATTGTTTACAACTTTAGACTTTATTTATTGTTATTATTATTATTATTGTACTGGGGTCCACTTACTGGAAATTAGCATAGGCCATAAATCGGCCCTTAACTCCCCATGTCTAGTACTATTGTTTACAGATGGTCCATCCTATCGTCCTACAAAAGCCAAGGAGTTCCCCCAGCTCTATGGTCGCCAAGTGTTCCAATTCTGGTACGCCACTACAACTCAGCCAAGTAAGGCGTTTGTTGGCCAGACTCGGGCAATATAGGAGGAAGTGTTCTGTACTTTCTTCCTCTTCACCGCAAGCTCGGCAGGTGTCATCCGTTTGGATTCCTATTCGTGTGGCGTGTTGACGGAGAAGATTATGGCCCGTTAATACTTCCATCAATGTTCTAACGCCATTTCGGTTTTCCCTAGGGGTTTTTTTTTGTTCATTTGATAAGGGTGAGGCCAAAGAGCTCGGCTTATCTTGCATTCGTTCCTGTCATTCCAAGCCGTATCTGTCTCTTTCCAGAGGATTTCGTCTAGTTCCCTTTCAACCGTTGCTAGTGGCACTTTAATTGTGTTTATTCTAGTGGCATTTTGGTCGGCTGATCAAGCTCTCGCTAGCTCATCCGCTCTTTCGTTTCCCTCTACACCGCTGTGTCCAGGGACCCATGTCAGTTTTACATTTACTTTTTTGCGGTTTTGAGAGCCTGCCTACAATCCTGCACCAGTTGTGAACTTACGCGGTTAGAGGCAAGCGCCTGCAATGCCGACTTACTGTCCGAGAGTATTTGTATAGATTTTAGACTTTAGCCACACTATATAAAATTATGTTATTTCAGAGTCTAAGTACACACAGCAATAACAGTCCCGGGTGGCTTCTCACAGACAAAGATAGAAAGAGTTCAAGATACGTATATTTCTATTACATTTTTACTTAAAATATTTATAACAGACATTCTATTCAAACTAAGTAATGACGGAAAATTCACCAATCCGAATGTTATTTAGTTTATTTTGGTTGTTCTTAATGTTATCGCTGGTAAGTAGCTACACTGTTGCAATCCTAAACATTAAATTGATTGCTCTCTATTGTCTTAACGTCTTAAGTCAAATAGAACACAAAATTTGGAATATAGAATTTTCCATTTTTCCTTAACTTACATATAAAAACCCTTGAATCTTCAACTGTTCATGTTGAACAAACAGAAATATTCATCCCCACCCCAACTCCCACTTATTTTTTATAACACCACAAGTGAATCATATCTTTTATACAGACATCCCGACGAACCACACAAACACCATCCGTACACACATTTATCGGTGCTATAATGCCAAGGTATAGAGGGCAGTAAAGAAAATTCGAATGGAAAAAAAATCCACGAGAACATCCAATCTCCCTCTGGTTCCTTTCCACCTTTAGCTTTGTCGACCGCTTGCTAGACCACAATCCATTCGAGCTTTCCTTTCCGTTTTTTTTGACTCCCACCTCCACTCCATCGTAACTCGATGCTTAAGCGTTTCACTTAAGATGACAGGAAAAAGTAAAAACATAGGGAATAAAAATAAATTGCTTCAATGAACCAACATAGGATAATCGGTACAGGGCATAGGAATATAAACAGCATAAAAAACGTCACACAGACATACAAATCTATAAACGGAAAAGCGGAGACGAAACGAGACCTCTGACTCTCAAGTTGAATGGGATGAACGCGAAATGAAAACCCTCCGACCGGATACAGGATTCAACCACAATGTCTTTCATACATAGGTACATATCTAATATAGCATGAATATATATCGACGGATGTGTTTAGATCATGCAACACGTAAAAATCGATAGGAAAATATACGATAGCAGTCCCTAGCGCGGAAAATTCAGCTCTCTCTACTATAGGGCTAAGTTGGCTGTTCAATTGCAAAGAACTCGTCCTTATGTGTGTATCAACAGAATGTAACATATGTCCATTGGCAAATCATCAGAAAAAATGATTACATCTTTTACATGCATGTAAATTGCAATTTTTAATTGCATTTTTAATTTTTAAGCAGGTTTTATGTAAAAACCGAAAGGAAAAACCTTTCGGTTTGACATGCATATCGAGGATTTTTTTTCAAGTTTCTCATATAGAATTTGATTTACTATATAAGCAAATGGCATGTTTTCCATCCTTCGTTAGTAGTTTTGATTGTTCTAGTTATGTGTTTTCAAACAACGACTATATTCAATCGTAACCCAAAAAATTAAAGTCGAATCGGAACTTATTAAAAATCATTAAAATAAACATCAAAAGCAAAGAGAACGTATTGTTATTGTCCTACGAACGAAGTTCCGTCGTTCCCAGTATGTTTCCTTGAATCGTACACATACGGGTTTCGGTGTGGTGAGTTTTTCGTCTTCAAAAAAAGCAGTCATTAAATTTAAGACTTTTGATGTCAACAGAATCGTTTGCACGACATGTGTCTACATCGACGAGCTTATTGATACTGTAGAGTTGACAGTTCAGCTAATATGGCTGATTGCAAATAACCCATTGTGAATCGCCACAATAAATCGTGCCGAAATGAAAAAGACTCGATTTGACAATGTTTCGCCTATCCTGACGCGTTTTTTTGGTCAGGAACCTCGAGTTCCTGTATTCTCGTTCAATTTTTCTGTTTTATTTTCACGACTGTAAATGAACATATTAAAAATAATAAACTTCAAATTAAAAAAAACATTCGATCGATTATTTTCTAGTGAAACTGAAAAAAGAAAAAACACAGTACACTACAGAATTCGCCATACGGCAGACGATCAGGTTCAAAAGAGTATTCTCCCTTATGCTGCGTTTGAATTTTGATTTCATGTATTTGACAGTAGTTGACGTTCCCGCAGTGTCTAGTGGGTTAGCAAAACAACTAGAACCAGGTTCTTAGTTCAAAGCATAACTGTCAAGCTGGCTAGATACAACCGTATGAAGTGTCATTGGATCGTACCGTACCGTTGAAGCTCAACCCTGAAGGTACTTTCGGGTTACTGGTAAACCTTCGCGTGGCCAGTTTATTGCTGTACTGCTCTACGTAGAGTATTACGGTAGCTCTTGATGGATAAGAATGGCATTGTCCCTTAAATCAGGAATCCTTATCTTCCAGTATAAAAGTAAGCTCATATACAGATTCACCGATTTAAAATTTAAGCAACATCTAATAGCAACGCAGCACAGAATTCTGTCGATGAATCTTTCATCGTTCAAAGAGGGGAAGTCTTTCTTCAATCGCGTATCAAGGTAGTGAATAGTTTTCAACGGAGAACAGTCAAGACGCACACATTTCTTAAGATGCATAAGCACGTTCCTAAGCAGTTTTGATTTCAGAGAAATTGAAACTAATACGGAATGAGATGCTTTTGCTGATAAGAACACATGACACTTCAAAAAAAACTTCAGAAACATCAAGAAAAACGCTAATATAGCAGAAAGATGCAACTTATGTAGCGGAATCCTGTTTAGAGCTTCTAGGGAAGGCAATTCAACCTTCGACGGGACTGAAATGGTTTCCAGATTATCGTTTTGCTCTGAAGGTTATTCATATGTAGGGAACTAAGGCATTTTTTTTGTGTTTGTTTCCAAAAAAATAAATCGATCCCCATCGGAAAACATCATTCCAACGCAGCGAGTAAGGCACCTAAACTCAAAGCCATTCGCTCAAATATTGCAACTCAAGGCTCTCCTTGTCAGGAAACACAAAGAGAAATCGACGTCCGCCAAATAACAGTCATTCGAAAGGCAAAAATCCTGGACAAATGAAAATCAGCGACGATGAACGTCACGACTTTTCATTAACTGGGGCTGTGGCGCAATCTAGAGTTTTACCTGTGTTAGATTGGTCAACCAAAGTCTCCTGATTTCATACTTTTTGTATGCGAGAAAGACGATGACTAGCACATATTCTTCGTTCTAGCAAATATTCTCTCCATACAAAGAATAACACATGCCATATAATAGACCGGAATTGTGAGGTGTCTCCTGCCAATTTCTGCAGAGAGATTTGATAAATTAAACCTGGTTTGACATTACCTTTGGACCTAACAATAGGAAGAGATTTTCAAAGCTTTTTCTCGCCTTTAGCGTTTCCGTTGGTGAAGTGATAAATGCAGCTTAATAAGATGCTTAAGATATAGAAAAAACGAAGCCTATTTTGAAGCCCTTCTAGCCAGCTTCTCAAGTTGACAGTAAGGCATATTTGAGGACGTTTTACTGTAGGATATCTATACTTTCGACCTAAATACCATCCACCTTCTGGCCGCAGAAAACTAAAGTGGATGGCATATGGTCCAATTTTATTTATTATTGAATTTGTACTCATATAATTTTAGGCCCATATCCATAAAACCTTTCGCTGCGCTGAGCTACACTTTTGATAAAACTTTGTTCGCGGTCTACCATAGTCTACCATTTTTTTTTTTTTGTACATTAGTTTTAATCACCTATTGTTTCACAACAGATGGGAGATGAATAAAGTTATCGAAAATCATTTTACGATCATGATGACCATGATCATATCATGATGAACAACTGACTCAGAAAGACAAAGGATATGGAGGTCTGAACACTTCAAATTTGAGAATTGATGGCTCAGTCGATCATCAAGCATGCTTTGGAAAGGTATCAAAATAATGCCATTATTTTAGCTTGTCCGTATTTGATGGATATTTTCTTCTTATCCGTCTTAACATTTTACTAACCAAAGACTACTAAAGAGACTGAAGGAAAGAAATTTTTCGTTACCATGGACTGAATGAAAACAGAATCTTTGAACATATCGCGACTTATGTTTGACGCAGTTGAAGGTGCTCAAAAAATTAAAAAGACGACTGCGTAAGCTTACAAAAGAGATAACTTAGAAGGACAAAGGATACTTTATTGAACACGAGACAAAAAACTGAATAGATATTATGCCTTTCTTGTGCACATCTTTGATGTCTACTTTCAGAATATTATGAAATAATCAACGGAATTTGCAAATAGTGAGGAAATCTAAGAAAAATGAGAAAATGAGTTTTTAAGCTGTCAAAAATAGTGACAATTATATGATAATATTAGAGGGACCAAAATTTAATCAAAATTAGATAATTATGTTCTGAAGGCGATGGTGAATTTTCATCTTCGGCTAAAAATCGAGGGAATATTATTGAATATTGAAGGCTATTCGGGGTTAACAGTTCAGAATCATCTCAGTAGCATAGGAAAATTGTCCAGGTTCGGAATTTCAATCGCTAAGGAAAATCGAAAGACAACATTCCAAAATTGGTTACGGAAAAAGAAAAAAATTTAATACGCAAAATTAACAAGAACGTTTTTCTTTAAATTTTAAGAAATATTTTGTGAAAATAAAACCAATTACAAGGAATGTGGGTTCCTCAAGAATTGACGGAGAGAGTTCTTGATCAATGGCATAGTATCAGCGCGTTTCTTTTGTCTCGAAATGAAGGCGATCCGTTTTTGGGACGGATTGAAACTGGAGATGAGAAGTGGATATCATACAATAATTTTGTACGAAAAAGACAATGGCTTTCTTCCGGAGCAGCACCTGTTTCAACACGTCAACCAAGACTAACAATAAGGAAGGTCCTTGATTGTTTGTGATTGGATGTTTTTGGAATCATACTCTATGAATTGCTTGAACTTAGTCAGACTGTCCAGCGTGAGCGTATTGTGAATATTTTGAGTGAATGAAACAAGAGCTAACAAAAAACGATATGTTTTGGTCAATAACATAATAAGAATCCTCAAACACGATAACACGAGTTTCATACTGCAAAAATAACAAAGGAAAAAATATCACGAAGCGTGGATTGGAACTTTTAACTCATGCACCCATTTCGTGAGTTTTGGCCCGTCGAAATACCACCTTTTCAGATTGTTACAACACAACAAAATTAAACAACTTTGGAGCAATGAAAACAATGAAAAATCGAATGACTTTTTCGGAAAGAGAATCAAGCAACAACCTTTGAGCTGACAGAAAGTATCAAAAAATGATTGAAATTATTTTATTCATCAGTATTTGAAATTTTATAATAAATTGATTTGTTTCGACTATTGGGAATGGGATGCTGTTGCACTCAATATATTTTTAAAAAAAGCACTTATTTCTGTGATTAATCAATTCAATTTTTATTTATTTTTAATATGTCGAAGGACTCATCTTTACGCATTCAGACTATAAACCGAACTAACAAAAATCTAGAAAAACTGTATCATTCTTAAGTTGTAACAAACTAAAATCTCCAGGCCACATGTGTGAAATCTACACTATAATGTTTAATCAAGAAACAAACAAACCAAAATACAGTCTGCAGGCCACATGTGTGAAATCTTTCATTTTATTATTTTGAAAACATTTCACACAATATTTGTCTGACCCTAAATTTATTTAATTTATTCATCGTCAATAAACGAATATAAGAATTTGAAAATTTATTTTTGTATTTCCAACACGCCCCCTCAAAAATAAATTTTCAATTCTACCAAATTCTTACTAACATTAATTTATATATATATGAGTAAAGACTTGTTTTTCCATTTAATCTGGGGTAGTTACAATGATCCAACATTCGCTGCAAAGGATTAGGATAAACCCAGAAAAACCTAACCAGATCAATCAACTTAATCTCTACTTTATAATAATAATAATAATGTTTACATCTATTTCAGACCCATTTTAATTCGAAATTCCAAAAAACGTCCTCCCGGTAGTGGCTTGGTGAAGGAGTCCGCTATTTGTTCACCTGTGGAAATATAATTCACTTTAATTACTTTCTTCTCTACCTGTTCTCTAGAGAAATGATATTTGATGTCAATATGTTTTGACCTTTTATGACATATTGGATTTTTAGCTATGCCAATACATCCATTATTATCTTCATTAATAATTATTGGTTCATCAATATTTATTTTAATACTTATAGATAAGGATTTTAGCCAAAGTGCTTCTCCTACAGCTTCATACAAAGCCATATATTCTGCTTCTGTAGATGAAGCAGCAACTGAATTTTGTTTCTTTGTGCACCAACTTATGGTGCATGTTTCAAATAGTTTAAAATATATCCTGTTGTGTACTTTTTCTATCACCTTGGTCACTACCCCAATCTGAATCTACATAGCCAACTAAAACATTCTTATAATCATTTTTCAAATATGTTCGTTTTTAGTTAGTCGATCCTTTTAAATATCGAAGTATTCTTTTGAGACATTTCCATACTTCTTCATTATTTTTATTCAACTACTTAGAATATTAATTGCGGTACATAAATCTGGTCTCGTGCATATCATATACATTATGCAACCTATCAGATTGCGACAAGGTGCATCATATCACGACAAGGTGCATTTTCATCTAAATTAAGGGCTTCAAAATTAATCTTATTTTCCATTGGTGTATTTACAGCCTTACAATCGTACATGTTAAACTTCTTTAGTACTGTATTAATATATGCTGACTGATCTAAAGATATACTATTATTTTCTCTTATTACTTTAATTCCTAGAAAAAGTTTGATTTCCTTTAAATCTACCATCGAGAATTTATTCTGTAAATAATTTTTTAAAACTATTCATTGTAGTTATATCTTCAGTAACTATAACTAAATCATCAACATATAAGACAACATATATGTTTTTATTAACGCTTCCTATATCCAGAATATATATACACCTATCAACTAGTGAGTTTTTAAACCCTTTCTCTGTGAGAGCCTTTTCAAAAACTTCAAACCAACATCGTGCTGCTTGTTTAAGTCCATATAAGGCTTTATTTAATTTACAGACTTGATCTTTTTCACAAATTATACCTTGAGGAACTTTCATATATATTTCGTCTTTCAGATTTCCATTCAAAAATGCCGTTTTAACATCCATATGGTGTATTAATAAACTAAATTGATTCGCTAATGCAATAATATATCTGAAACTTGTTATTCTTGCAACTGGTGCAAATGTTTCATCATAATCAATCAAATATTTTTGAGTAGAACCTCTTGCTACTAATTTAGCTTTATACCTTACTGGGTTACCAAACTCATCATTTTTGATAGCAAATACCCATTTACTATCTACAATATTTTTATTTTCCGGCCTTGTTACTAATACCCAAGTTTTATTTATCAACAATGAATTAATTTCATCTTGGTATGCTTGTTCCCGCTGTTGCTTATCATCCCTGTTTTTAGTTTCTTCATATGAAGTTGGAATTTTACATATTAGCGACTCTGCATACATCATATGATCGTGTATGCTATTTTCATTATAAGAAGTGGGTGAAAGGCTTTTAATTCTTTCACTCCTCCTAAGTGGAGAGAGTGTTTGTTCATTTTTACTATCATCAATTAATTTATTCTTTGTTTCTAATTCTAATCTAACTCTTTTATTTCAATATTTGTAATCGAATTCATTTTTTCTCCTTTTTCTTCACAAAATACTCCACGTGAGCAAATAAATAAAAGCTTCCTTTTAATTTTGTGTTTTATTTTCTTTCTCGAAACCATTCGACCGTAATCGTTCGGTCTTCTTCAGCGACTTAACTAATTTCTATAACAATTTCAGCTTATGTACTAACAGGTCTAAAGGTACTTAACCGAATAAAAGCAATAAAACGTAATTTTCAAGGGGTAATTAGTGAAGATATGAGCAGATAAAGATTTTTTAATTACATTTTTCAACGTTTTGAAAAGAGATTGTTACTTAATTAGTTGGAATAACCATGACCTGCAATTTCCCTCATCCTGGTTCATCAGCTTTTTCTTCTCCCGGCTTATTGCGAGGCTTTCTATGACATCCAACTCACGTGTGTCCCTAGCTTCCTTGATGACCTTTGCATCCCCCATTGTTATGTCGTGCCCTTTCGTGATCCTATGTTCCGCTACCGCAGACTTGAAATTTGAAGTTCTTCCCTTCTTCTTTGCTGTTGCTGCTTCGCTTAGATGCTCCTTGATTCTCGTGCCAATAAGTCTCCTTGTTTGCCCTATGTACACTTCGTTGCAGGTGGAACATTCTATGCGATAAACGCCAGATTTTTCCTGTGTTTCCCGTTTGTCCTTCGTTGATCCGAGTATGTTTTTAAGCTGGTTTTTGCTGCTTGATTCGGTTAGTTGCACGGAATTATACCGATTGATTTTTCTTTTTATCCGAGTGCTGATACCTTTATGGTAGGTCAGTGCCTTCCAGTATATCCTTTCCGTGCTTGCATTTGGTAACGTTGATCGCTCCTGTCGCTGTCTGGTGTTTTGGATCTTCTGTGACATTCTCCTGATCGTCGAGCGTTTGAATCCGTTTAATCTCGCTGTTTCAACGATGTACTGCCATTCTTTTTCTTTAGCTTCCTTACTTAGCGGCAAATCGAGCATTCGGTGAATCATAGCTCTGTATGGGGAGACCTTTAGTTGTTGTGAATGGTTCGATGTGCTCGGGATTGTTCTCTGCGTGTGAGTTGCTTTTCGGTACACTTCAAAAATAAGGTTTGTTTGTGTCTTTTTTACGACCGTGTCCAGGAAGGAAAGTTTTCTGTCTTTCTCTTCCTCCATTGTGAACCTTATGTTTTTATGGGCTCGATTTAGGTCGGCAAGCACCTTCTCCAGCTCACTCCTTTTCGCGTATGTAAAAACATCGTCCACATATCTTATCCAGCATTTAGGTAATTGGTTTCTATCTTGTAGTCCCTGTTCTAATCTCGTCATGAATATTTCGCCGAATAATGGTGAAAGTGGATTTCCCATCGCTACTCCTCCTTTGGTCTTGTAAAACTTCCCCCTGAAGGTGAAATAATTCTCCGTCATACAAAGCTTTGCAAGCTGTATGTACTGTCTGGTTTTTATCTTCCATGATAGTGATTTTTCCTGGTGTAAGATCCAATCCTCTATGTATCCTAATGTTTCCATCACCGGGATACTCGGGAATAGAGCTTTGACGTCAAAGGATACCATAACTTCGTCTTGTGCTGGTGGACCAAACTGTAGAAGTTTCTCAGCGAATTCCTTACTGTTTTTGACCGAATTGCTGTTTATTGGTTTCATTCCCTTAAACTCGTTCACAAGCCATCTTGCCAGTTTTTGGGT
Source organism: Stratiomys singularior (assembly GCA_954870665.1). Taxonomy (NCBI): domain Eukaryota; kingdom Metazoa; phylum Arthropoda; class Insecta; order Diptera; family Stratiomyidae; genus Stratiomys; species Stratiomys singularior. The sequence goes on along the minus strand of OX940879.1, from coordinate 8,814,964 downwards.
GGGTGCATTCATTGCGGATATTATCTCACGCATTTCGTTACCGTCTTTATGTATTTTTGGCAGACACTTTATCCTTGGCAGTGTGGGGTTGCTCACTCTCACCTTTGTTAGGTCACCTATCAATGGTTCACAACTTTTAATGGTTTTTTCGAATCTTTCAATGGATTCCTCCAACGGGTTCTGACGTAGCTCGAACAAATTTCCGCTGCTTAGCTTTTGCATAACCGCCTCATCATACTTGCTTTTGTCCATCACTACAACTGTGTTGCCTTTGTCCGCCTTGATGAAGTAAACCGGTTTTTGCTTTAGCCCCGCAACTATGCTCGCCTCTTCGCTGTGTGTTACCTTATTCCCTCCTCTTATCGCTTCGGCTATATCATCCCTTGCTATCGTTTTCTGCGCATCTGGTAGTCTGCCCATCGCTGCCTCCGTTTCTATGATCAAGTTTTCTACAGGGATTCTGGAAGGCTTTATCGCGTAGTTTAATCCCATATTGAGCAACCGCATCTCATTTTCATTGAATTCCACACTAGATTTATGCAACGAAGTGTACATAGGGCAAACAAGGAGACTTATTGGCACGAGAATCAAGGAGCATCTAAGCGAAGCAGCAACAGCAGAAGGGAAGAACTTCAAATTTCAAGTCTTTTATTTGCTATTTCATTTTTATTTAATGCTTCTTCAAAGTTTTTAGATTAATCTACTTCTATTATAGATTTTAATTCATTATTTAGTTTATCACTACTTCCAGAGTTATTCAAATTATCATCAATTATGGAACTAGTATCTTTTGACTTTAAAATGGGTCTTGTTTTCAAGAAATTCACTTCATCAACAATTACATCTCTAACAGTAATGAATTTTTCTTTTTCTACAGCCCATACAAGATATCCATTTGGTTCATATCCTACCAGTATTCCTTTCCAAGATTTTTCATCAAATTTTGTCTTACTGGTTTTATTATGGACAAATACAGTTGAACCAAATACTTTCAAATATTTTATTTGTGGCTTTTATTATGCCACAATTCATATGGTGTTTTATCTTGTTTTAAAGCTCTAGTTGGTGCTATATTAATTAAATAAGTAGCAGTTAAAACTGCTTTGCCCCAAAACATTTTATCTAGGCTAGCACCAGCTATCATCGCTCTAGTTTTTTCTGTAATTGTTCTTATCATTCTTTCGGATACATCATTTAATTGAGGAATTCGTGGGACTGTTAAATGAAACGAAATTCCTTTCTGCACACAATATTCTTTCATTTCATTTGACAAATATTCTCCTCCATTATCAATGTCTAAGTTCACTAATTTTGAATTAAACTTTGCCTCACTTTTAGCTACATAATCTTTGAAAATTGAAAATACATGTGATTTATGTTTGATTAAGTATGTTACACAATAATGTGTGTACTCATCTACAAAAACAACAAAATAGTTTTTCTCATCTATAGTGGATGGAGTAATTGGACCACAGACATCGAAATGAACTATAAACAACGGTTTTCTTATATGATCCTTATTTTTTTTTTCTTTATTAAATGGTAGTCGTGATTGTTTACCACTTATGCATGCTTCGCATAAGTTATCATCAGGCACTATGTTTTTAATCAGTGCTACATCATCTACCATTTGTTTATTTTCTAATTCTAAGAACTTATTCTTTCCTAAATGACCTAATCTTTTATGCCATATCTCGAAATTTTTTAATTTATTAGCTGTATTAATAGTACCTGTTTTTACTGCAAAGTCAACAATTATTAAGTTTTTAAAAAACTCACCCTTCATTACAGCTTTACTTCCTTAACTCACTACTACGCCTTGATTGTCAAAGATGATTGTCAGCCCACTCATTTGCATCTTTGAAACAGACAGCAAGTTGTAAGGAATAACTGGACAGTAGAGTAGATTTTCCAAAACTCCTTCGATGCCCATGTTGCTAATTAATCGTAGTGATCCTTTCTTTGTAGCATTGATGAAGGTTCCATTCTTCGCAACTGAAATCCTGATTGGTGGTTGAAGATTCTCAAAATCCTGAAATAAATCCTCCCTATTAATAAAATGATCTGAAGCTCCTGAGTCCAGAATGAATCTTAATCCAGAATTAAAAAATCTTAATCCAGAAGCTCCTGAGTCCAGAATTGTTAATTCTTGAAAATTAACACCAGCCATGAAGGCAAAACTTGATTGGTCACTTTGATCACTTATTTGGACTGTTTGAACAGTTCTCACTTTTTCTTTATTTTTATTTTTATTATACCGTAGTCCTTTTAAATAATAGTAACATTTATTTTTGTAATGTCCTCTTCTTCCACAATGGTAACATGTCACTAATAAGGTTTTTGTATTATATTTTTTATTAAATTTATCACTTTGCTTTCCAGAAAACTGTTTCCGTTTGTTATTATTATAATTTACTTTTGAACCTGTGTTTTGCATAGCTTCAACTTGAAGAAATTTACCACTTGTATCTCGACTTTCATTTAGCAAGTTAATTTCATGGTCAAGGAGCCTGGTTTTTACAAAAGCCAAAGATAAATTATCTTCCGAAAGAGTTTCAATTGCTGTTATCACTTCGTTATATGAAGGGGGTAGCGTTAATAATAAGTGTGAAACTTTATCTCCCTCATTTAATTTTGCCCCTGCAGCTATCAATTCGGTGCTTATGTCATCAAACACATGAAAGTGTTTCAATAATCACACTTCACCTTGTAATTTAAGGCTTAATATCTTCCTTAAATTCAATTGAGTAGCTAAACTCTTTCGTTCATAAATCCTGTCAAAACTAGCAATAATTTCTTTTGCTTTTGACTCTGGTTTTACGAATGCTAAAAATGAGTCAGCTAAATATTCTATTATAATATTTTTAACCTGCAGAGTCCGACTTATTCCAATTTTCTGAAGGATTTTCTGGAATGTCCTGATCAACTGTCTTTATCAAACCAAGTTCAGTTAAAAGTGCACGTATTCTAAATTTCCACACACTATATTTTTCACCATTTAAAGCTTTAATGTTTCTTTTTAGTCTATTATTTTCCATTATACTTAACATAATATCACTAAATATAATTAAATAAAACACACAAAACTTTCACGACCAATCACTTCAAAATGAAATAGTTTCAGTTTTAAAATATATTATTCACGTTTTTTTTTTAGTTAATTAAAACAAATTTAGTTAATTAAAACTGAGTATCCTGGGCCCATAACCTATTGGGAATGGGATGCTGTTGCACTCAATATATTTAAAAAAAACACTTATTTCTGTGATTATTCAATTCAATTTTTATTTATTTTTAATATGTCGAAGGACTCATCTTTACTCATTCAGACTATAAACCGAACTAACAAAAATCTAGAAAAACTGTATCATTCTTAATTTGTAACTAACTAAAATCTCCAGGCCACATGTGTGAAATCTACACTATAATGTTAAATCAAGAAACAAACAAACCAAAATACAATCTGCAGGCCACTTGCACTATTATTTTGAAAACATTTCACACAATATTTGTCTGACCCTAAATTTATTGCTATAGACTTTGAATGTAAATATTCATCGTCAATAAACGAATATAAGAATTTGAAAATTTATTTTTGTATTTCCAACATCGACAGTTAACCAAAATTTTGAATATTTTTTGAAACCCTACACCCCCCCCCCTTAAAATCGTTAAAATAAAATTTGTTTTTACTGCGACGTGGACACAAATTTGTATGCATAAAAGTCCTCTCATGTGCTGAAGACAAATTTAAGAAGTATATTTGTCGAAATACTAAATAATTAACTCTAAAATAAAAGAGTACCATGTTATAAGTTATTAAATAATTTGTTTAAAAGATTACATCACCAAAAGACTTTCGTTAATAGTGATAAATAATTTGAAAAGCACCAATCACAGCTATCAAATAATAATTGCCTTTCAAATTCATTATAATCATGGTGATCTTGGTTTCTATGGGTTGTAACAATGATTCAATCTTTATTCTCTGAAACACAAGGTTAGCGCTCCTCTTTAGCTGAACACTGTATACATAACATCCTTAAATTTTCTATTATGTTTCTCAAAAAAATATCATTCTTATTTTCATCATTGTAGACATTGTTAAAATATTAATATAATCAAAATAAAGTCGCCAACGAGTTTCTTAATACTTAAAAAATATCATCCGAAAATCAATTTAAAATATAATCATAACAAAATTTTAACGTACGTCCAAGCATAGCAACACGTTCCAATCGAAATAAAACCAATCAATTAAATCCATAAATTCATCCTATCACATTAATAAATAATCATATTAACCTTGTGAAATATTAGCATTCCATTATATTTATTCGTAAAATTTGAATAATTCATTTCATATCAGTGAATTTGCATAGATCCATTAATAACGCATTATGAAAATTCCAACGTGTTTGTGTGGTTTGAGTAAAAAATTCGATTAAAAACGTAGAAATAAATATAACAACTTTTATCAATTTAATTTCGACCAATTTACGTTGATTTCCATTTCAAATTTATCGACTCCCATTTGATCGTAAGTCTTCAAATAAAAAATGAAAAAAATAACAAAATTTTCATAACATCCAAATACCTGTTAGTTATTCATATGTTTAAATGAAACTGTAAAGCCATATGGACTTTTAAATATTCTGTATGACTGTATAATTCTTGCTAAACAATGAAATAATTTATTATTTATTAATTTAATTTATTTCAAAGTAAGACAATGTCGAAATAAATAAAATATCGAAACAAAAACCAACGGAAATATTAAAATTGTTCAATTTAATATCGAAGTGATTCATTGCAATTTCCGCTTGATGTTTTTTTTTTTGCTTTGCTGCATTTTTTGCCTTAAAAGGATTCTGGAATTTTGTTTGTTCGTTAAATTTTATCCTTCAAATATTTGAATAAAAAAATTTGTTGTTTGGTTTTGAACCCTTCGCGAAAATCAAAATCATTCGCGACTAACATTCAGTCCTTAAATAAATATAATTTTATCCGAAATTTCAGCGAGGTCCTTAAAAACAAAGGTAGATAAGGTGCCATGCCACTAGATTGGAACTGGACGCAAGAGGTCAAAGTGGTGCCTTTGGCTCTGCATACTCAACAAATTTTCATGGCAGATGTATTGGTTGGCCAAAAAGCAGTTCCTACAGAGAAGATCCTAAATCCTTGCGTATAGTTGCTCGGATGCCCATTATGACATGCGCAACGACCTTTGTGCTCGTCCTGATGACACCTGATTGAAGCCTTCAATTCTCCATAAAAACGCTTCACCTTTCTGTTTGCCTGCGGGTGGTATGTGGTAGTGTGCAGGTGATTTGTATCAACTAAATGGTTGAGATAACGTTAAAAGCTTGACTCGATTGTCGTCCTTGGTCAGTTGTTATTCCAAGTGGTGGACCACAGCGTCTGATCCAGACTTTCTACGAAGCGTATGCAAATTTTTCGGCTTCTGGTTGTGCGTTTGTATCTCATCTGACCAAAGTCAAAAAATTCAAACTATGATGTCAATGTGCACATATTCCAACCTTGTGGATGGTGCAAACTTACAAATGGGTGCTAAAACGTGTCTTGAAGCCTTGGATTTTTGGTACTAAGACGGTGGGTCAATAAGTTCTTAGAAAAAACCATTAAACATTTTTTTTGGTAATTTTTTACTTTAAATTTTCTTAATTTTAAATTTTTTACTTTTCATCATAATCTCCTTAGAGTTCAATACACTTGGTTAGACGTTTCTCTAAATTTTTTAACCCGTCGGAACAAAAAGTTTTTGGAACGTCCTTAAAATAAGCATTTATTTGATCGATGACTTCTTCATTTGAAAAAAACGTTGTTCAGCGAGCCATTTTTTCAAGCTTTTTTTCATTTTTTCAAGGCAATAGTAAAAAGTCACTGGGTGCTAAACCTGGCGAATACGGCGGGTGGTCGACAAATTCAAACTTTAATTCGTCAATTTTAGCCATTGATCGTGAACATGTGTGAACACAGGCATTGTCCTGATGAAAGAGGATTTTTTTCCAGTTTAAATGAGGCCGTTTTACTTTAATATTTTTCATTTAGCTGGTCCAATAAAGAAACATAATGCTCCCCTGTTATTGCTTTTCCTGTTCCCAAATAGTCAACGAAAATAATTCCATGTGCCTCTCAAAAAACAATAGTCATAACCTTACCAGCTGATTTTACGGTTGTAGCCTTCTTCGGACATAGTTCGCTTTTAACAATCCACTGCTTTGACAGTTCTTTAGTCACGGGAGTGTAGTGGTGTATCCATGTTTCATCAACAGTCACAAACCGACGAAAAAACTCACCCGGACTACGTTGCATGAGCGACAACAGAACTATAGAGGCAACCACCCTATTGTGTTTATTGTCAACTGTGAGCAAACGTGGCACCCATCTCGCCGAAATATTTTTCACACTGATTTGTCATGTAAAATAGAAATGACGCTACGTTTTGAAATTCCTTTAACCTCAACTATCTCACTCAATTTTAATCTTCGGTCACTTTACACCATATCATGGATATTATTGATCATTTCTGGCGTAGTCACCTCTACAGGGCGGCCTGAGGGTGGTTCATCCCTTTTAGATATACGATAGATATGTTTAAATTCATTCAACCAGTTACAAATAGTTGCAAGTGAAGGAGCAGATGTTCCGTGAACTAAATCCAATTCATTTTTCATTTCTTTTGCTGTTAAGCCTTTTATATTAAAATGTTTAATAACAGATCTAAACTTAACTTTTTCCATTGTTGTGATCAGACAATTTTTTTCAATACACGAGAAACACACAACTCAACCAATCCTTGGTATGAGGTGAAACTTCACCTCATACCAAGGTGGTAGTGCCGCTACATAAAAACGGACCTCTTATAGTGCCAGTTGCGCCATCTGTTTACTTTTCTGAGGTCTTATTGACCTAACCTCGTATATGCAGGCTCATGCGCATTCACAACGGTTCATCTTTATTAATAGTTACACAAATAGCTGAGTGACGAGTTTTGCGGTGGACTTGGCTCCAGGATGAGGGAGTTGGTGAATTGCCGTGAAATCAGCTTTGCTGAGAGTTTGTGTGGCGTATTGATGAGCCTGCATTGTTCAGATTTCCAAAAAAAAATGTTCATTGGTTTCTGAAATCTACAACTGCTGCTGCAAGAAAGATCCTGAACGTAGCAGAGCTGTGAGTTCCCTGTTATCGATTATTGCGCAAGGTTGGTAAAGTAGATTAAGTCTCGGTTTCTTCGATGCGTAATAACGTATCAGCCATGATGTGTTTTTCCCAGAGAAATGCTATATTTTGGTTGTAAATTGGCTGATAAAATCAATATATCTTGTTTTTGGTGGAGAAACCTTGTCGAGATTTTGATGGAATGCGAAAGTCAACTCGATTCTCGGATTCTCGGTCGTTAAGCATGTGTCAAAAAAAGCTTCATGACTTACCAGATTGCGTGCAGCTCTCTGTCAAAAGTGTTGGCCCGAAAATGTGCATGGTGATCTTCAGTTTCTAGCGTTTGCTTCAAATTTTTGATGAAGCCAACAGATGTCTTCATTTGAGCGATATTGTACTCTGGAATAACTACAAAGGCAAGATCTTGGAAACGCACGGTCTTACCCAGTCTTGGACGTCTAAAGTTACGGCGTGAAGGAAGCTCGTTTGGGTAGCTGCTTGGGTAGACTTATCGACTTAAAGCTGTGCGAACTCCATTGCTAAACTAGTTTCCACGCTTAGCGACACTTGGGATATTTGAGATTTGATTCATTTGATTTATGTCAAGGAAGTACTAGCATCCGCAAGTTCAGCAGAAGCCTCGAGCGATTGATTCCTTTGAGTAACCATGTTAGTTTGAATTTGCTGGGTAGTCTGCCGGTCCAAATTGTATACAGTACATCAAACATTTGAATATTTTCCCACCAAAGGCACGCAAGTTCCATAAAAACTGCAATAGTTTTCGATCGCCCATTAAAGTCTCCCCAAGAAAATTGCAAGTTCTTTCATCCTATGTGATGCGGAATCGATTACTCGGCTCATCATTGAGTTGACTGTAAGACAAGTCCTCAGGTGGGCCCATGATGACGCTCTTCACCTCGATGGTGTACCAGGGACCAAGAACGGATATCGCATAATTGAAATTCATGGTTTCACCTCTTTGTTTGCTACAGCAAATCTCATTTTTCTTATGTATGCTATAGCGCTGATTTTGTTGGCATAAACGGAGGAAGTTGGACGGATGAATCCTTTAATCGATTGAACCACACAAAATTAAATTAGATCATGAAAGATCAAGACGGGGATCATTAGTTATGGGTGGATTCACAATCAAAAATCGATAGCATGCAGTTCCGTGTTATAACCCGCTCTGCACCGTGAACGACTCTGAATACCAACGCCTCATATCTCGTTTATACTCTGGAAAAGGTAGGTTTCGCAGAAATTAAGGATATATACCGCGTTTCCCGTAATTATTGCACACAGCGTTGTCATTAGTTCGAAACGTGCAATCATTCGCACGTTTTCAAGACTTCGTCATTTAATTATGTTAAATTTACTCCACTTAGGACTCTTTGTCGGTGGTGGTCGACAATTTCATCTTCTAGCTTATCCCACCCAGAAACACCCTCTGAGTAGGACTTGAATGGTTGAGATGTGAAGTTTTGCTTCGGTAGTTATAGATTCTCAGCCTACCATCTCTGGATGCTGAAAATGGAAGCACTGTTCTGATCGGAGGGGAGCGAAACCCGATCAGAAGTCCAGTATGGGCCCATAACAGGTTCCTGTCACCCCTACAATGTGTGAACTGACACTTGGTGGTAGGTGATTTAATGTGAGTAGGGATGAGCACTTCCCGATTGTGACTTGGTAATCCTCAGCTGAGGTAGGGATTAGTTCCCCCATCTTTATAGGGGAGCGTTAATGCATGGATTGAACTACACTTATGAACATCATCATATTAGGCCCAATCGAGGCAATTATCCACATTTAATATTTCTATACATGTTATAGTTTCACGATTTCAATAAATAAAATAATATAATTTTAGGCTGCTAAAAGTAATTTTGTGTTTATATTTTGCAATATATTTGCAATATATAAAGATATATCCATCGCAATATTTATTGTCGTCTATTCCAAATATAATAATGAGTTAGTTATAATCACCAGATTGAAACCAAAAGTAGGCCATTTTTCCCCATTATATATACCCCTTTTATCTCTTTGATAGTCCCCGTAAAATTCTGCACTGGCAACTACGAGAAAATAACTCCGGGGACTAATTTTAAAATAATAAGAGCCTCCCACCTATGTTTCAACACCTGCTGGCACTTGATTGTGACATTGTTTTGGTTCCAATCCCTGGTCATTGTGTTCAACTTGTTCCTTGGTTCATTCCCTTTCAATCGCGCCAAATACAACATCTTCCTGCCCGTTTATTCTAGCTTCAAATGATCTAACAAATTCTGTCCGGCCTCCACCATGGCCGTGGGATTTTCAGGATATCGTTTATGATTCCTTTTCATCATCAAAAATTCGTTTTCGAAATGGTTTGATTCGTTGAAAGAGTGTCGGCCCAAATTTTTTTGGTTTTTGAAAATTCAATAGAGACCGAGGTATCGGACTTTTTATTCAATCCAGCCTACTTGAATTGCTTCAGCCGATTTTTTGTTTGAACTACAACTGCTGGGCGATTCTGCATCATACCGAGCTGCTTTTTCAATTAAAGTACAAATTTTTGCCCATTATAAACACAAATCCAGAATCTTAACTTGATTAAATACCGAGTAACATTAAATAGTTTATGAAAAACAAAAGAAAATAGAAAACATTGGTTTCAATACTATTTATTCAAATTAAAACTAAATCAACAAGTAAAGTATGGAAGTAAATTGAAAATGATATCGAATAAAGCTATATAGTATAGTATATATATTAGCATATAGTGAAAAAGTATAGACAATTAGTACATAAAACAACTAGGTCCGCTTAACCAGATGTCACTGTGACCGTTGACGCTCCTCCTAATAAGGAATCCTGCGAATGCATCATAATCATATCGATTTTGTCCGGCAACAAGTGCTTCAAAGGTTCCAAAATTTCTTTCTGATCAAAGAAAGCAATTTTCTCCTTTTGTAGTGTGATCAAATTAATTCCCAGATGACTTGTCAGTGTTGATTGTGGAAAGATGGCATGAATGCATCGCTGAATGTATGGTATCAAGTCATAAGCAAAACACGAGCAAAGTTTAACAAAACTATCTCTTTCATTGCCCGTGAACGCTTGTTGCTCCTGCTTGTAAAATAATAAAATATTCTTGGCGACCGTTTTTAGTGATGTCTCCATTATTTGAGTAATATCTACAGCCAATGATATTGGAGCGCATAAGCGCAACTCATTCAAAACATTCAAATAGCCGTTACAAAGTGACGCCAAAGGATGATAATCCAGTAGCGTTTCAGGCGGTGAATATGAATCAGACGGAGTGATTTCTTCTTTTCGTCGATGCAGACCAGTTGTTACTTTATTTATCAAAGTGTACTTTTCCAGTTCCGCCTCAAAATCGTAATTCACTTTTCTAATGTGACTGTTGAAGTTTTGCAATATTACACGCACAAATATCGGGGCCATCAGTGCACGAAAATCCGCACCAACTCGGCTAAAGGATAATCCGAAATACATGCATTGACCGAGAACAGCATCCAGTGAAGTAACACCTCGCGTTAAGTCCATTTCAAGGGTATGGAGAAAGTGCTCGATCTATTGATAACAAAATGAACAGTGGAAAAAGTTTTAAAATTAAAGAAATATATTAAAAGACTTATTATATATTAAGTTAAATGATTCTATTCAGACTCTTCTATTCGGTAGAACCACCAAAAACTGTCTAGTAATTTGCTCAATTACCTTTCGATGTAACCATGCATGGAATATTCTTATTCCCTCTCCCGACGCCAAATCCATTGCGGACGTTGTGAGATTATCGTCTGGAAAAATTGCTTTATACTGTGTGATTATGTTGAAAACATTTATTCTTGTCAACTCGATGGTTTTCGTTAAATGTTGTTGTGCTACAAAAAAATTGAACGATTTTTTTGTTAATTAGAAAGCGAAATTTTCGAGAACTCCTTACGATCATCCTTTGGAATGGAATTTAATACATCACATAGCCAAGCATCTCTGGTCTGCAAGAATTTCAATTTCAATTCGGTATTTCCAAAGGCTTGCATTCGCCGTAAATAACCAACAACTTGAAGACATTTCGGTAGCTGCAAATCGGTTCGAAGTTGTGCAAGCAGCTGAACTAGCATCGTATGCCATGATGCTTCAATTGATGTAACAATATCCTGAAATAACATAAAATTTGTTTCTAGGCGTTATTTGACCGGTATGTGCACCGCGGAAACTTCTCGCGGTCAATATTTTTCGTGAGCCGCACGTACAGAAAAAAAAATATTCTTGAGAGTTTCTACGGCAAATCAAGGCTTTAATGAAACAATTGTTTGTTTGCTAAATAGTAAAAAATGTATAAAGTAAATTAAATTTGATTGAAAATTGTTCAAAATGTTAACGCTTGTAATTACGCTATGCAGGAGCTCCATTCCCCAATTCTCAGCGGCCATAAATGTTTAGCCAAAGCTAAAGTTGCTGTTACACGATTAAATTATTACCTTGTATTATAATTCGAGTATTATAATACTCGATTAGTATTACTTTGCCATTCAATTATCGTTTCTCTCTCTCTTCTTGATTGAAACTCTTGACTATTGATGTCTATCAATCTGTTTCTATTAATCATCGAAGTGGCAATGGATTTTCTTCGGAGCTACTGTAGAATATGACTATGGCTCCAATGATAGACACCGAAGAAACGCTAAACACGATCGAGTGACAACGTCGTAGGACTTTCTCGAACCTTGTTAGCCCAGAAAATCATTCTGTAGATGATAATTAGTTTCACTATCACCTTGTACATCCTCCGCCGAATTCCAAGCTTACCCGCAGAGTTAACTGCGGTATTTCTGCATACCATCAGGGCTTTAATAGACCATCTTTTGCATCCCGAGAAACTAGTTGAAGGTATCAAATGCCTTCTCATCTTTTGATTCCTTGCAAATGCAGTTTTTCGGCTCGTTGCAAATGGAACAAGTGTGGTTTGGTCAGAGTTGACCTTTCTTTTTTTTTTTTTGAAAATTACCTGACGTGGATTAATCATAGTGGCTCCTATTCATTCATGGACCTTCATTTCTTCAGGTTGGAATGGCAATAGCGTGACATGATGTATCACTCTAACGCCTTATTGTAAGGGTGCAAGTTTAGGTGAACGAGTGTCTTCCTTTCAATAATGAGCCCCTTCGCAATTGGGGCTTAATACACACGGCTTGAGTTAGTTCCAAGACAATCCTGCACGCTTCTCGGGCCTCCTTTCATTCTAGACTGTCAGTGGCGCATATTCAATTCAAAACTATCTCCAGTGTGAATCGTTGTTGCTCGAGTTTTACGACGATTAACCATTCGAAAATGTTTTTATTTCAATTTAATGAAAGAAATCTCAATTATTTTAAACAACACAGCAGAATTTACAGATCCTAAAGTATCAAAAAGAAAGAGAGTATATTCAAACAATAGGATCTTCCATTCAGGGATTGTATACAAATTTGGTCTGGATAAAGCCAAGTGGTATCAAGCATTTATAATGCGATTCATATAATTTGAGCATACTCGTGCTGTGGAAGAAATTACTTTAAATTGATATAAGTTTCAGCAGCAGAAATCATTTCTTTGAAATTTGTTGGATTGATGACGCTGGCGGAAATGATAAATTTCGCAAAAGAACGAGCCGATGATGGCTCAAGGGCACCGAAACGTGCCCAGGAAAAAATGCGGCATATCCTGGCGGCTGTGAATGGCGGCGTAACTAATTCTATACTTACATTGATGACCGCAATATCCCCATGTTTCTGTCCTAGTTTTTGTACATATGCCGCCAACTCTAACGCCTCTTCATATCTGCCCTCCCGAATACACCTTTCCATTAGCTGAGGCAACTCTAGAATCTCCAGCAATTGAGCGTTGCGTTTAAGTGTGATTGAATTTAATCGTCGTTTAAGGTTTATCTCACTTGTTGCATGCAAGAACTCTTCACATTTCTTACTAAATTCCGGCAACTTCTCCTTCAATGTGTCCACTCGCGATTCCATTTGTTGAAATTCATTGTAGATTTGACGCGAACAGTCAGACGTTTGAATGAATGTTTTGTAATTTGAAATGGCTAGGTCTTGTGTTTGTTCAATTATAGATTTATTTTCATCGTTTAACCGCGCTTCCTCTTTCTTGAGCTGATCAACTTTATAAGTTCCTAATTTTTCCAAGTAAATAGGAAGTTCCGGATGTTCTTGAAGCGTTTCTAAAATAGACAACCATCGAATTATAACGTTGATGAATGTCTAAAACTCACCGGGTAGTCCACTAGGGAATATTAATTTCAATACTCGTTCACTTTCCAATTCCATTTTGTGAAGGAAGCAGAACTATCGCCAATGTTTATTTGCATTTGACACAAGCAAGGCAGAATGTTGACGTTGATATTTAGCTCTACAGCTGACAAATGTCATGCAATACTGCGCTTCTCAAACTGTTCAATTTCTATGTATTCGCTTTTGAGTCACCTTGCGGCTTGTCTCGGAAAAACTTACCAGCAATTGGTGATTCCCCGTCTTTGGTGGATTGATTCACTATTTCTTAACCCTATATAACGAATGCACAGCGAAGGCATAGTGTAAGAACGATATAGCGAGAATACTTCGAATAAACTATCAATTCAATCAAAATTACTAGAATTTCATTGGTATTGTTAAGTTTTTTTCTCATTATTTCGCCTAATAAGGATAACTCTCACATGGCATGTGATATATTATGTTCGAATGGTGTTTGAGGAAATTTGCGACATCATCGAGTTATTGTGCATTTTTGTGCCCACCGTCCAGGCGTGACAGTTTTGCGAATTGCATTGTGTAAACAGGGATATGAGTATTTGAACTGAAAGTTTGATATTATGTTTGCGTGGCGCTCCTACAAACGAAAGGAAGAATACAATAAACGAAAGGTCTCAAGTCCGGTTAGAAAGGAACGAGGAGGGTATTCAGGTAAAGGTATTTTATTCTTGAAATCACCGAAAATTGCAAAAAATCGAACTTTTCGGTAATGGCATTTTTGCGATGGAGACTTCATAGGCTATATTATGTATGGAGCACACATATGCCATATTATCTTCCGTGCAAATTAAGTAGGCCCCTACTCGCTACTTAAATCTCCGGCTTTCGACTCTTACCACATGATGATGTTGCCTTATTTTCCTTTTAAAAGGTTCAGTGAGGATGAGTAATTTCCTTCTCCTAATTGCGATTCGTCTTCGTTTTTGGCCTGTTGCATATAATTTCTATAATTTTAGTATATTTTGAAAATAAAGATCTGAAATCTTGTTGTGATTTAAAATACAACAATGACTGACATGATGCATATGATAACTCATCACCAAAAAATGAATAAAACGTGGAGGAGCAATTGGAGAGGAGACATACAATGCAAAGAATTGTCCTCAGAACTTGATTCTGACAATATATAACCAGCTAAGTGCCAAAAAAATCAGGTCATATATTTTTATGATTACCCACGGAGGAAATAAATAGATCTCGTCACTTCTATCAAACGGATCATCTTATACATATAAATGGTCATCTGTGTTACACGAAACCTAGTACTCTCCCACCATAATCAAAAGAGAGACCACAGGAATACAGGAGTACACAGATCTCTTATCTCTTTTTATAATCAATGACATGCTACAAAATATTGTGATCTTCATAAACGTAGACACATCCTCGGAAAAACAAGTGGAAACGCAGAACAGAAGCTGCGTACCTTGTGAGTAAAAGGCAACCTTTTACTCACAGGAGTTTCCAGTACAAAACGAACGGGCACAATTATCAAGGGGTGTATAAGCGATGAGATTTTTCAATAAAGTTTATGTGCTGAAAGAGAAAAGAACGAAACTTGTTAGGACGGTAATCGCAATTGGCACCTACAGATGATTTTTTGGAATGAACTGATTGATAGATAGTTTAATTTTCCTCTTCTTCCTCTTTAGGATGAACTGAATGATAGTTTCTTGAATTTATTATAAAGGCTTCTAATGGAAAATAACAATACACAATTGGTTAACGATTGCCTCCTATGTTGACGAACTGTTGGAGCTACTATCTAACTGTGAGTCGTAACATACTAGCAATTCCTGACAATCTATAAAATTGAAAATTCTGTTGTTTTAACTCTCCATTTTTTGTTACGTTGGAAAAAAACGTCATATGAACACTAAACTGTGTTCAAATAGGTTCTCTTTGTTTTGAGACGTACAGTACGTACGTATAGAGAAGGTTCACAAATAATTTAAACATAAAATTCTTCCAAATACGCAAATCTTTTAAATTTTATTTTAAAAGTTCGAATAAGTTTTTTTTCATTATTGCTAGTTATGGGGTCCAATACTAGATTTAGCAGCTGCTAGACCTGCGTTTGCTTTTAGCTCTCCCCACATATAGTTAAGTCTTTGCAGATCCTCTTGTACTCGAAGCCAAGGAGAGCCACCAGTTCCGTGATTGCCGGGTGTTCCAGTTCTAATGCTTGATTTCGTCCAAGCAATAAGGAGTGCGTATGCATCAGGCTCGAGAATCAAGACAACACTTTCCGCAGACATGGCAAGTATCGTTCATGTATTTCTGGTCTTCATTTATGTCCCTATGGAGTAGTCATTTACTTATTACTTTTTATAGCCAAACGGCTCGGCTTATCCTATAGTTATACCTGTCATTCCAAGTCGAATCTTTGATTTATGCTTTAAGATTGAAACATACAAAAAAAAAACTCTTAATTTGGACCCAATCCTTATTACAAACCGACAACGCGCTTGATGGTTAGTTAGGCTGCATGCATACCATTCTTAACTATTTTATGGTATATTGTTTGGCAACAATAAATTGTCAAACAAAAATTACGAAGTAAAAACTTGGTCTTAACTGATTTCTTATATTACATGTAGTTTATTTATCATCCGCTCGTAAGATTCTTATTTGTTTGATTGCATACGCTAATCGTAACTTCTTATTTTGATTAATTCATTCTGATTAATTCTAACTATTTTACAATTGGGTTGAATAGGGAAAGAGTAGAGAGTTTGGAGAAATTGTGGATGGAAGCGACTCTTCAACAAACTTGGGACTCATATCTTCTCCAGTGACACATGCCGAGTTACATTTGCATCCCAAATGTTCCTTTTAAATTGCACTTTGTTTCAAAAGAAACGCGTACCTGTAGGAAAAACGTTTCTTTAATACCACCGTCATTCGCGCCATTTGTTTAAGAAAAGGGTCGACGGTTATCTTTTATGATCGATGTCCTTATACGCCGCTATCAATTGCTTCTTCCTAGATGTACGTACATTTTAAATGTAATTAGTGAAATAAATATTTATAACCACCGTCTCGCAATCCTTATGTGAGTTTGTCGACGGTTTTCCTTTCCTTTTATTATTATCCATTTTAGGTAGATTTACTTGCGCATGTAGATTTTAGAATTTATGAAGGAATTTAAGTTTTGTTCAAGTAGTACTTAATCACCCTCATAAGAGGAAAATATATGAATATTAAGGACAAAAATATTAGTTTTAATTCGGCAGTTTGAAGACTAAAACTTTCAAACTGGTAATTGCCGACCCTTACCTATAAGGTTGACACATTTAGGCCCGCGTTATCACATGTGTTCACCACGATCCGGTCTGGACAAAGAATGGCCACCTTTAAATAGAGATGAATCAAAGAATGATATTGTTAATTCGAGGAGAGAAGTTTTATGTGGGCTAGGCGAGCCGATGAGGCGTTTAGCAACAAGTTTCAATAAAACAAATCACGTACGATGGCTTCAGTTAACCATTTACGCAAGATTTTTTCAATTCGATTGGATTAAATGATTGAAAATGGTTTTAATATTACTTTGCCAGTCTGTTATCCGAGTCCTTTTAAATTTTTTAAAGTTTTCTGAATTCGGACAAGCATTTTCTGACCCAGACATTGTGAACTTCATTTCTATGCTTAAGTATGCCAACGGATCGCTCCATAACAACTTACTATGACACATTTACCTGTCACTCTACCTGTCGTCTCACTCTATCCCAAATACATACCAAAAGACGTACACCTTGGTGGACTCTTAACAACGCGTCCTTACCAAAGATAACGCGCAGTCTGTCGCAGCTACAAAACCCAACAAAAAATAAAACACTTAAAGAAATCTTAAAAACTCTGCATTCAACACTGTTGTCTCACTCTTCACAATCACTGCAAAACTACACCGCATCAATTTCTCTTCGTACACATATCATTAAATATTTCATAATATTTATTAAAATCATTCAAAAACTACTCATAAATTACCACTACAACTTTCCCGAAGAGTTAATTCCAGTGTATTAAGCTGCCTTTTAACCACTTCTATATAAACGTTAAAATCTTTCACACATGTTTGCATGCATGAAAATTCCAATCTTTATCAGCCAATAAAGCGACGTCGCAAAGTCTACTCATGGTAGATTGTCGTGCTCGGGAAGAATACGAAATGCAACAACAAGCAATGGTTTTCTTCAACGATGTCTACTGAGATGCAATAATTATAAATTTTCTATCATTTATAAATTGCACATTAACAATTTAATGGGTTTGAGCGTTTTGTTCGTTAAATCATGTAAATCTTATGTGCGATGAAACTTCTTCATTTATTTTGTTCATACAATTAATAAATTATTAAGCTGTAAGGATTGATGTTGCAGTTTAAAAAAAATAAACAAATAATTTCAGTTTTTTAGAAAAAACGGATCTTGCACTCACATCTGTAACTATTTAATATAATATGGATTAATACAATAGCAACTGATATAATATTATACAACATGTATTATATCATATTAACATTATTATAATGCATGTATTATGATATTATACAACTAAGTCACTATTTACGGTTGAATTTTTCCCCATCATAGCATGAATAGGATTAACATCTTTTCAACTCTTTTCTTTGATTATTTTTTAACTTCTCCGAATGTCCGTCTGCACCATCACCATCAGTTCAGGTGAAAGTGGAACGTGATCCCGGCTCCAATTATCCATGAAGACTTATATATTTCAAATACACTCGCTTTGAATGCATCTGTAAGTAAATTTGTAAAGCTGCCCGAAAGATTCCTTAATTGTATTTATCGAGCGTGCATTGATTGATTTATGATGGTTCAACCGATGAAATTGTAGGATTTGAGTATTTCCACAATTGACAGTTGCATTGAATTTTACTGATTTGAAAGTGAATGCGGAGAAAAGTGAATCAGGCAGAAAAATATATGGCCAAAACGGATTTGCCTAGGGCAGCATAACGACAGATTTGATTTCATTTTTTAAGTACCAAGGAATGCTTTGAATGCACTCCCGTGAAATTGAAATATTTTCACTCCTTGTTGCGGCAAAATAGGATCTTTTCGGGAATTTCTATTATTAATTTATTAACAATCAAAGAATTGGCACAATGGGTAAATGTTGTTTTGCAAAAAAAAATCTTAGATTTTCCCTCTAGGTTTAAGTCGATTGGACTGAAAGGATTGAGTATTTAATAAAAGTTGTTGAGAAATAATACGCATTCAGTTAATTCAATAATTATAAATCAAATATTTTCCATCTATTTATAGGCTCGTTGTCGAAGTGTGAAGTAATTTGCGATGTATGCCTTCAATTTGCAGAAGGAACTGCCTAGCAAGCCAAGATGCCTAATTAATTTTGACTTTTATAGCTGGACACGATATTTTATCAGCGACTCTAATGTATATCACATGCGAAGCATGGTTAAACCAGAGAAAAATGATGATGAAAAAATTTAAAAAATTGATGACATATTGAAAATGAAAATTATTAATGCTCTTAATAGAATCGCTCGTCAACATCTAACCTCAACACAAAAGGACGATCTCCTATGAACAAACTCAAGCCCGTCTATTGAACATCAACGCCAGCATCTCAAAAGGGACAGGCAAGACAGGCATATTCAATACCAGGAAGTTCGAATGGGAAGATTAAATTTTTTGAGACTGAATAAAATATGCATAAATTGCAATTGAAGGAGTAGTTCATCAACATGTACTAGCTATTATGCCTTGCGCAGAAGATCAGCGCACATTTTTCTTGGAGATTCTATTGAAAAAAGTCGATCACTCATTGGTGTTTGACGTTATTACCAATGAGGTAATTTCGTAGAAATCCCAGGCAATGTAACGCGCCTAGATCCAGGATTCAATCTCGCTGTAAACGCTACAATCACCCATCAACATGGCAGTCAATAAAAATGAAACCATCTTGAAAATATCAATTTTATTGTGAATTCTGTGAGGCAACAGCCCGATGTCATCCCCAGAAAGCATGAAACTCAATTAAGATTAACTTGACCAACAATTCATTCAATTAAAAAAGAATAATGAAATTCAATGAGTACAGGTCGATTGAATTAAATAACAAATCAATTTTACATTATTATATTATATTTATATTTAAGATTATATCGCAATCAAGATAAGAAGGTAAGATTAAGATAAGAAATCTGATAACGCCTTCAAGTTTCAGATGGTGCAATTCCTTAATACAAATAACCTCAGTAAGAGACTGAATTAGTGCTTTTAATGTTGGACTGATTCAACAATGTTGGTTAAATTTTCTCCACCAAATCTTTGCGAGATTTGTGAGGACATGGTTTAATTAAGATAAGTTTTAAAGGAAGATTACACATTAATTTCCTGTATCTGTAATTTCGCGACGAAGTTATCTCGAGTGGCGAGCACGAAGCTCTGATTTAACCCCACTAGACTTTTTCGCTTATAGGGTTGTCTGAAAAACATCTACTGAAATCATCTACAACAACTTTCCCGACAATTTGTTGGAAAAGGAAGATTTGAATAAAAAGTATTCCTTGACAGCTGTTTGGGAATATCTTTGACATCTCCATGAAAGATTCAAGCAATGCCTGCAACAGAATGAACGCCATCTAAACGAAAGGTCTGATAAAAATATGTTAAAAAGAAGAGGACCAAAATATCTGCCTGAAGGTTCATCGCAATAAGCATTTATTGCAAAGAAAGTAATTGATACTGAGAAAAGGAGCAAGTTACTTCCAAAATATGTATAGATATCTATGTCAAAAACAAGATAAAATAATATTTTCATTGAAATAACAAATAGAAAATAATATTAATACTTTAAGCGCTGAACATGGGAGAGCATTCAGAAAAGCAATTATATTTTTACGCATAATTTTCAAAATGTAATTTTTGAGCTCAAATCAAGGGCAGTGGAAGTTGCTGAATGCATAGCTCCTGATTCCGATTTTTTTTTAAACCCTGCATCAGTATTTTCCGGTTGACATAATCAAATGCTGTATTCAAATGGATGTAAGTTATGTTAATTAGATGCCACATCCATTAGTCAAAAGATACGTTTAACTATCATTGCAAGGCTCATTGTCATCAAGCAATATTTGCGAAAATTATGCCATTTTACTTTAAATTATGCCTAAATTATGACAAACATTCTAGAAGATACTTTTTCTCGTGATTATTAGGTCGCGACAAACAGTCTAAATTTGTCTTCATGTTAGGTATTGGGGTCTTATGAAATTATCTTGAAAATGATAGTATGTACGGGTACGGTGGATAATATATCCGGGTAGAATCATACAGAAATGGACATGAACCCATATGTCATATTTCAATCTATTAGTGCAAATTAGTAAACCAGTACTTTACCATTTGGTAAATTAAACCAGTACTTTACCATTTGGTTGGGGGCTGAAGGCAATTCACGCCCGGAGTGTGGGACTCCCCACAGTGTATGGGACTCCCCACAGAGTGTGACTACCCAATAAACACACCCCCCCTCGTCAAGAAACCCTAGCCTGGAACTGTTTGACACATTACTTTGGGCTAGGCCTCTTTTTACTTCGCCCTAGGGCGCAGTCAGCGTAGAGAAATCTCCCTAGAAATCACCCCGCGCCCAAGGCTACCCATGGTCACTTTTTTTGCTGTAAGTATTGCCCGAGAGTAATGTGCCACACAGGTCCATTTGTCAAAAGTTTTCAGCATTTCTCCGACTAGATTGTCTGGAGAAAGCTCTCCTATTACCTCCCACAAATCCTGCCGCATCCTGTTCCACCTTATACAGTTGAAGAAGGTGTGAAATGCGTCGTCTCTTTCCCCTGGGCAGAAAATGCAGTCTGGGGACCGTGATTTACCAATCTTGTGCAGATAAGACTGAAAATACCCATACCCGCTAAGAAGCTGGGTAAGGTAGTAATCAGTCTCACCGTGCCTTCGATTTAGCCACAATCCCACCTCCCCTAAAAGGCTTTACCATAAAGGAGTGCATATTTTGAAATCTGAAATCCTGCCAGCGTTTGAAATTGATATTCAATGATTAATCTTAGATTCTTTTGCGTAAAACTATGCAGGAAGGAGCATCTTAAAAGATTTTTACATAGAGAACTAGATATTCTATAAACCTCTAATTTACATTTGTCTTCGTTCCGAAAATCACTCCCGACTACAAAGTATACTACTTTTGTTAGTTTTATGTTTACTGTTTGCTGCTGCTTAATGACTCAATTAAGTAATGATAAGGAAACTGAAACGTAAATTGGCAATAATTCTTCTTCATTGAACTTTACCCACAACTCAGTTACAACTCTTTTTCCCGGTCAAGCACTAACACACCTGTTTTATCGGACTGTCCATTTGATGAATGTGCTAATACTAGTCTAGATGCACTTGTAACTAAAAAAGACCAAAACCGCAATAGCAGTAGCATCTTCTTTGCTCCACATTACAACAACAACCCAATTCAGTTGGCATACTAACTTCAATTTAGGTCAATAGATTGTTACCAGACTTACATACATATCTATCTTTATCTTTATTTCTATGTCGCAAAGTTAGTATATGAAGTCTTAGGTCTGGGATATGATGGGGTCTGTAGAACCAGTGCAGCTCGATGCGCTTGCTTCATTGATTTAGCAAGTAAAATTTTTCATGTTATTGGAGTGTTGCGTGTGTTTTGAATATTTTCATTTCATTTGCTTTTCTTTTTGGCTGGCATGTGAGAAAAGGATTAAGAAATACCATGAGATTATAGTAGTAGTAGTCATGTAGTTGGTTATTGCTTTCAACAAAATGCATCCATTTAATCGTTACAACATTGATTTAGTGGTTTGTGAGCTGAGGCAATGTAGAGAGTGCCACCAGGTGATTGGTAATTGAGTAGCATGGTGGATGATCGAAATTATTATTATCGGAAGACTCAACTACATAGTTTTACTGGAAACTAATAGTATATTGAGACTCCTTAACAGCTTTTGGTTGCAGAAAATATAATATGGACCTTAGAGCCGATGGAAATATGTCTGTGAAACGATAGCAACCATAAGAAATGCTATCGTCCTAATGACATCAATGTCTTGTAATGTATCACCAAGAAGTAAGCACTTGAAGATAACCCGTTCTACTAAGTACGAAAATCGGCAATGGGAGAGTTGCAACGATTTTTATGAGAAAAGCTAACCTAGAACATAGCATCGAAAAATTTGAGGAATTTAGCCTTCGTTACAAATGCAAACCACCAAATAATAAATTGAAAAGAAGTTGACTCACGTGAGTCAAAACGTTGGCCTGAGTTGCATAGGACATAAATGTGGATACAAGAAATTCATATTAATTTGCAATAGCAAAAGACTTCAATACAATCAAGAATTATGCCTATCATATCTACATTTTATTTTAACTTCAATTAGGACAGCTTATTGCTAACCCCAACAATCAACTTGAATTTCATTCGTTTATGTAGAGTAAAAAAACTCTTTGTATCGAATTTAAAGGCAAACCAGAAGATAAATGCGATATAACAGCACTACAACTATTATCACGAATGTACTTAATGTAACTAGATTGGCGAGTAGTCCTGCAGTAGCCGCAAAGCCATAAGCACCACTTGAACCAGTTGCAATCGAATCCGGAACATGTGGCGTAAAGGATGAAGACTCCATCAACAACCCTTCAAAACTTTGAAATACGGAGAGAGCGCAAAGTCCAAATCGTACGTTTAAATAAGAAAATACCTAATGATTGCATAACATAAAAATGCATTCAAATTTTTCATAAGATTTATAAATAAATATATTATCCTCATAATCAATCTCTTTTCGCACAAAACAAGAAAGTATTCATAGATGAAAATTTCAGTTCTACTTCTACTATTATCGGTTTACATAATTAAGACTTCAATACAAATTGATTTTAAGGTATTTCGAAATGAGAATGAAGATACAGACATGAACTTCAAAATCAAATATAAAGGTCGTATTTCAGAGAGAAAAGTTTCAATCTGACACACCTTCTGGTTGATAAATGAACCTTGAAATTTAAATTGTTAACACATGCATAGTAGCTATCATTTCTTGTAGTTGACATAATCTAAAATACGTGCTTGCATTTGCCACTATCTAATTTTTCCCGGAAATGTATCTTTTTTAACCACTAAGAAGATCAAACGTAATAAGCATGTTTTTGTATGCTCCTAGAATGCGCTGTCCCTTGAGAATTTCAGTCAAATTTCTAGGACGAATCAAATTTCTAGGCAAGGAATCAGGTTTTCATGTATTCCGTTAATTCCTTTCTTTCGATTTTGGCACTGAATTTGGGAAAAGTATCAAGGATGAATGTGATGCAAGATGTTATTATCTTCTGATAATAATCTTCGCTTCGCTTCGCTTCTTACTGCTGATAAACTTTCACTGAACATAGATGCCTCACATGACACTAGGATCTAGTTGTTTTCTAGATACCTTAACCGACTTTCTTTAACCTTATGTTACACTCATCAATTTTTTTATCTGCCACTATTTATTTCAGAGAGAACAGATGATATGGCATGCAAATTTTGATAATAATTCAATTCGACTATGTAGAACGCATATGACGCCAATTTTTATGATTAATTAGATAAAATACGATGACAGCTTCCTTATATTATTTTACATACTTATAAAAACAAACTTTTTCGATAGCGACTGAACCTCATGAGGAAACCTATCTATTATAATTTAAATTAGTACACTTTAAAGCTTAACACCAATTTATTATTTTTTTTTTGATGGAGTGACTCGCCAGGCTTCGAAAAACCACCATTGATTTTGGTATGATATTAAAAAATAAGTGTCTATAAAGTTAAATAAAATATTTCTAAAACGTTACAGAATTTTTTAAAAGATTATGGCACAGGACAACAAACACGCTCAGGACTAACGTTTTGTGCCACAAGTCTTGATATAATTTGATTTTTTGAATGTCATTTACCGATGGTAGAATAATAGAAAGTCCATTGGAAATAAATTGGAAAATCTCTACTAGTATGTGACGTAGTACGGAAGTTAAAAATCTTTTGAATCTAACTGTCAGTATAAAATTGAATAAATATGTATGTAAATATTCAATGTAAATGTAAATGAAAGCTCTAATTTTTTTCTCAGTATAGAGATTTTTCAAATATTTTACTTTTTAGTAGGGAAAAAATAGAATAATCGGTTTTTCAGTGGAAAAACCAGCGGGTCTTTCGATTCTATCTTGCAGCAAAAGCCTTCATTTTATCTTCATGGTGCCAAATGGCTAAGTGAACTAGACTTGATATATGTAAGTCCTAGACGCAAAAAAGAGACAGTTTGGTCCTTTCTAATATAAAAGACCATACCTCAGACTAAATTTTGTGGCCGCAAAATGAGAAGAGGCACCTAAGTAGTACAATTAGAATTTTTTAGTAGTTACAAAACAAACATTGCTGCAAAAAGCGAGGTTACAAAAAGGATCATAAATTGACTCATAAATACTAATCAATGCGCGAGTTGTTTAACATATAGCGAAATATCAGATCAAAAATTGAAATTTTAAAGCAAATTGTTAATATTCGCTGAGTAAACAGAGACTAGTGACCGCGTCAATCGTTTTAACATAAAAAAATCGTCATCCATTGCACTGCTTTGTCATTTCTATTTGAATAATAAATTTCACTTTCCATAAGTCAACAATGGAAACTTGATTTGAGTTTCCGCATTTGGTGCAACAACTTAAAGTTTTCTTTATTCCTTGGGTTCCTAGTCTGGCGTTGAACTGTAGGTTGAATTCACAATTTAAGTCTAATCTTCAAAAAGAATAAACTTCGAATTTACTTTCAGTATAAAAAACGAGTTGAAACTCCTCAGCACAATAGATTTTCACCTTTTTGATCTTGTATATGCTCGCTATGTTACGATTTCCGTTAATCATATACAATAGCTATTTTAGATGACATTCAGGATAAAATTATCATCTAGAATTTTCCATAGCCCTTAGGAACCCGCGGTTCCTAAGACTCTTAGATGTCATCGAATTACATTGTCCACTCTTTAACAATTTTTTTGTCCACTTTTTAACAATTTGCTAATTCTAATAGCCACTGATTGCATGCTGATATGCACGTCAACAACAAAAGAATCGCTAGAGAATCTTTCATACTATTCCCAATAATTATGTAGCATTCATCAAATTCTTTTACAATCGCCAAAAACATTTGAATACGTCTCAAAATGATTAACATGTCAGATACTATACTAATAGCACAACAATCGATAGATCAAGTCAACTAACTAGTTTGTATAATGTTAATGTTACTAAACATTTGCCGCAATATTAAAATTTTTCTACCCACTGTGCCACATACGCTCAGGAAATCACTTAATCTAATGAAGATCTTCATACCGCCGAAGAGATCAAGCGTAAGGTCAACATTTTAAAATTGTTGGAAAAGATTGTGGGGCTCGAAGGCTAAGCTATCAATGAATTTCTTTTCTAATCAATGAAAATAGAAAAGAAAAGATTGCAATCGGTTAAATGACTTCACAAAAACATGGTGCTGTAGATCGGGACCGTGCTGGTTGTGACTGTGGGATCGTGGCTCATCCCATCATTGACAACTTAAACATTTGTGTGTATGAAAGAAATTCTTCTTCTCTGTGAAATTGTGGATTAAGTATACACGACCAACGATATACATTTGCCTGTCCAAGCATATAATACTCGGAGTCACGATGTCCCAGCCTGATCTTCTGAGCTTTGATGTCTCGAACCACCTGTTAGACCGGCTTAGATTTTAGAAGAGTGAATAGTTATGGTGTAATTTATCGTCTCATGGATTCAATTAATTGACGATCGATTTAAGTGCTGCCAATCGTATATTAACATAAGTGAAGACGAGACGAATCTCCGAAAGAACTATTTTTAGCATTTATTCAGCTATATCAGAAAAATCTCAAAGTTGTAGCGAACGATGACCAATATTTGGAGTAATGACACTAAAGTAATAATTTCATATTCATCCATTAAGTTTTGCAGAAAACCTTTCGACTTCATTCCAACGCCCAGTCATCAAATACCATGAAAAATACCATACCATACCATTAAATGCATGATTTAATCCTGCAACACAACAAAACCAGGAAATTTGAAACAAAGTTGTAAAAAGGTCTACTTGATGGTACCTCATCCAATGCCAAGCCACAAGGATCTACTTTAGAAAGAAAAAACACTAATTTTTCATTATTCTGTCCTCTACGAAAGAAAAGAAAGTATGAACTGCTTATAATCACTACTTATACTTGTATTCTTCCTTATACCATTAAGCTATGAGACCCTTACATTAAATAGTTAAAAGGATAAGATGTAGTCAATAGATATACATTGCAGAATTTTTTTGTTGGCCAGCTATTTGGGTATGCTGTTATGTTTTTTCTCATAGTTTTGCTTTTATACAATACAAATGAAATGTTTCTCTTTTTTCCGTAGCTTAAGTAGATGTAGATGAACCCCTCGTCCTCCTTCGTGCTCATATTTTTGCAACATAAAATGAAAACTACCAAGCCTGCAGTACGAACGTCATATTTTACTACACCTCATCTTTTATTTAAGTTTATTTATAAATTTATATATATAACTTTAATTTTAAATTCTGCTTGGATCCTCGTCAAAGTTTTTAATCAATGGTCAATCAGAACATAATAAATAGGATTTAATGAAAAGGATTTATTATTGAATTGATAAAAAAGTGTTTTATTGATGTTCCAAGACAGCTGCGTTTAAGATAAAGCATTGGCTAGGAAGGAATGTAATCAGCTATCATATTTGCTTGGTGCGGTCACAACTAATATTATTTCTAAATATCAATGACTATGGGTAAATAAGCCTAAGAAGTCAAAACATATTTCTTACTGCCACTCGTGAGTTTTAAATAACTACAGACGTAATATCAAAGTCAATAGCCAACCAGTCATATAACTATAGTCATTCTGATCCATGAGTACTTTCATTATTTAAGATTCATTCAGGAAGACATTTGACTAATGCCCAACTTACATCTATAGCCTTAATGTTTACCACAGCAACCAAAGCCCGCTTTCCGTGATAGGTTGAGATTTTTGCTGAAAATTATTTTCAATAATCATTAGCCATCGCAGTCTTTCGTTGCTTGCACTGATGCAACACTTGAAATGATTTGGCAAACACCTGTTGAAATATTAAAAATGTCACTTCCCATATTTCCAATTTTAATATTACTTTCAAGCTTAACTTCAGTTTGCTATCCTTCGATAAAATCATTTATTAGCATATTTAAAACTGTATTTTAGGCGAAAGTTTTTATGCGCAAACAAAAGACTTAGGCGAGTAACCTTATTTTCCTCACAAATGTTATTGACTTCAGGAGCAACTTCCGAAATAAAAATATCTACAATTGCACGACCTTTTATTCGTTTTTCTGTATTCTGAGTGAACGAATTGCAAAACATGCTTTGCTTATGATTACAATTTTAATGGAAATGTCAAAGATTCAACAATAATTTAGAGCCGATTTATTCGAACGAAGGTGGAAACCCAATAGCACAACAACAAAACAATCAATTAAATTACTTGAATATTCCGCATGCAGATGATAAGGTACTTGGTTTGGAAAGCTTTTCTGTGACTATCACTTAGTTTTAAGATTAATCAACTTAAAGCTCCCAGCGTTGCTCCATCCACAGCGTTTGTACTCTCACACAAAGTTATTTTACTCGTCTGGTTCTCAGTGATTGCACAAAGATATTTCCATAGATATGGTATTGTGGAAATGGATACGAGCGCGTACTATTTGTGTAGGTTGCAGAATGGTAAATTATACATACTTTGTAGATTATGATACTAAGAATATTCCAATGGGAAAAATGAAGTTGATTGTCATCTTGCTTAGTGGTACATGTGGAGTGTGATTAATTATGTTCATAAGTACTTAATAGTGCTTATTCATGTGAATGTAAATATTCAATTATTTTTATCTCTAGTTTTATTTTACATTTAGATATAGCAATCGCCAAGAGTTTCACGATAATATGCAAATTGAGACTTTAGAAAAATCTTCATTATTTGCATTAAGAGATGACTTCAGCTATGATTAATTTTAACAAAGTTGTCGATTAAAGTTAAAAACGTTTTTCACAATGGAGATTTGGTTATTATGTTCATTTGGCTCTCATAGTCTAGAGACACCTTTAACAAAAAATGGCTGCACTAAAAAACATGAGACTGTATTGTAACAATTGCCTTGTATGGAGACATCACATGCTCCCATTTCCAAATGGGATCCATTCAAGAAAAAAACCAACATATCCACCACCACAAATAGTCATTCATATCTCCCAGTACCATAGTCGCCATTGCCATCGCCATCACCTCCAACTACTTCTTCTCAGTTGGCATCGCATCCAATGATTATACTGTCACCGCCACCGCTGCAACAGTCTCAGTCTACCTTCTTGGTCGCAACTCACGCAATGAACGAAAAGATAAAGACCAAGACTAATACAAGACAGACTTGCGATCATGGCAAAAGAAATGTAAACGTTGTCTTCATCGTCGCTAGGTGTTTCACGTTTCGCGTTTCGTCTCGCGATCGCGTCCAGTGCACAGTGGTAGAGAGAAGGCCACTACTGACCTACTAAGCGAAAAGCCAGCCTCACTTTTTCTTATACAAAACACAAGAATACAACAGTTAAGCGCTTCACGTTCAGCAGTTGACGCGCCGCAGAAGACATTGTCGTTAATGTGCGCTAATATCAATAGTAGGCTCGTATTTCTTTTGCTGGGATAAAATTTCTTTCGTGTGCTTTTTTCTTTTATTTAAATATCGCGTGTGTGTGGTTTTCCGTCGAGAAACTAAAACCAATTATTAACCATTTTCTTTACGCACATCACACGCTTTTCAATTATTTGATGCAAAGGAAATCGTTTTGAAAAATTTATTGCGATAGCAGACGCATATCTTAACAGTGGTTTCCAGACGAGTGGTGTATACTTTTCAATCCCATTCCCATTTTCAAATTGAACAACACAACGAAAAACCTAATGAAATACAAGAAAAAAGCGACTAGTGGGTGCGATCATTACCTATCATCGAGAAAGTGCCAATACTATGACCAAATGCTTCTTTATCATTTCCGCTGTGAAAATCCATTTTAAATTAATAAACGAAAGTTAATGGAAGACCGAAAAAATTGTGAGCTAAGCACGCTTTATAATAGCCGGTGTTCGATTTTGTTATTTAACGTGCAATCGGTGAATTTTTTAATATTTGGCTGTTGTTCTTATTGCGTAGCAAGTGAAAGAAAATTCCGGTGTAATCTTTAATAATGGATTACAGAAGAAATTTTATTTACGTAAGTATGTGATGGTGGAAATGTGCTTAAAACATTTGTAAAGTAATTTTTTTCACAATAATTTAAGTTAAAAAT
Organism: Stratiomys singularior; assembly: GCA_954870665.1. NCBI lineage: Eukaryota > Metazoa > Arthropoda > Insecta > Diptera > Stratiomyidae > Stratiomys > Stratiomys singularior. The sequence goes on along the minus strand of OX940879.1, from coordinate 8,784,985 downwards.
GAAAAACGCCAGTTACAATTAAATTTCGGGCTTTAAAATATTTTAGCATCGCTAAAAGTTTTAACTAAGACTTGTAAATGATCTTACTTAAGCGCATAGGAATAAAATCGTTTGCCAATTTATTAGACATAAATATTAAGTAAGAAGTATACGAATGCTTAAGCTAGTTTATTGATATATTCGTCATCATTCATTTCGTGCTTCCCAATAAAATTATGTTTTCTTTTAATGAACGTATCAGGATTTGAATAATTTTTTGCAACTTTTTTGAATTTTAAAATCTTGAAAGTGTTCATTAATATGAGAGTTAATTCATTGCTGAATTTTCAATTAGCTTTAAGAAAGTATTAAATGCTTCACCTTTCATTTCATTTAAGAGTTTCAATCAAAATTTGTCAGCTTAAATAGGATCAAAGGCCCACTAATTTATCCAAGAATATTACGTGGAGCAATCGAATTTGCAAAAGATTGTAGCCATGCACGCTTTCCAGCATAAAACATTGCAGTTTAGTGCAATTTATGGCTGACAAAGTTCTGTAGTGTATGTCGAAACATTGTTTTTGATTTCTTATATGGTATTCAAATCCTTTCTGAACGATACCAATCTAAACAATTTTAAGCAAAAATAGATGGAGTATAACGTTATTATAACAATTAAAATATTTTACTTGAAGCATAGATAGGTAGGCAGGCATTGGAACAATCTCTCAGCAATACCCTGGAGAAGTCCCACTTACTTCTCCATTTCAGGAAATGTTCTTGGTATCTGTTTGCATTAAAGCCAGCAATTTCAGTCAAGTATGATGACAATCGATTTTATCAGTTTAAATAATTTTTGCCATTTGTTAATGAAACAAACTTTAGTTAAAATGTTCGCATCTGCTATTTCTATATGCTTTGTGCAGTTTTTTTTGGGATGTAGAATACTATATATAATTATATTATAATAAAATTGTTTGGATAATTAGTAATATTGGGTAGTTTGATGGCTAGTAAATTAATCTTAATTTCTTCTTTAGTATCGAATTGGTTATTATATGTCTATGTCTCATTAAATGTCGAAAATAATAGTCAAATGGAATTAAAACACAGGACCTTGGCAGCCAATTCAATAGAGCGTCTACATTATATGAGATTATTAAACATCATAGCTTAACTCGTAGTAGGTCTATTGCTACATCTATCCAAGTCTATTGCTATTGCTGTATCGCAAGTTTGCCCATATTATTGGAAATAAATGTCATCATAGCCAAACTCATCAAATCCAAAAGAGAAAAGTCTAAAGGGCATGCAACGAATGCGATTTCTATTAGTAATCACAATCCTTACCTCCCAGTATTTCCTTCCTGGTAAGATGGAAACTTATTAAGATATGCAGAAATCATAGAAGTTTCAAGTCATGGAAGGAAGGATCACGGAGCTTCAAAAAAACCGTTCAAACCCCTATTGAAACCTCGTCTAAAAATACGGATACGTTTTGATAATAATCAAAAGCATGATCCATTTGTAGATTAGGTATAGTTCCCTCTGAACCTCATTTGTTCCGATCAGTGTAGAGGTCTCTCAACGGAAATAAGCTTTTCCTAAGAAACAGTGAAAAGAAAATCTTCAAACTTGCTTTATCCATAGCATCTTGGCTCTTGAAAAATGGTCAACATTCCCGTGATGAAGGACCATATTTGATTTTGGCATAACTAAATTCATTTTAAAAATTAAACAGAAACCAAGTTAAGAAAATCTACGCAGAAAATGCTATGCACTTTATTTCGCAACAACAATTTATCATAATAATAATTTAATAATATAATAATTAATAATAATTTAATAATATAATAATAAATAATAAATTATTATTTATTCATCGTGTTTAATGCATAATTGCGTATTTCATGCAAAATCAGATTCTGCGAATTTCACATACATAACAATAAATTGTAGCATTTGACTACATTACAAAATCAAATCATTTTCCTTTTTTTTCCTAGTCATCATAGATGTTCATTTTCAATTATAGACTGCTAACTTACAAAATGATATTTTTGCTTTATTTCGTCCTTCATTACAATTTCATTTTAGTAAAACAAAAGACTTAAGACAGTAACCGGCTTTCGATCGTATTGAACTTCCATAGAAAAATTATAAAAATAACATGAATAGTTTTATCGATGTTGATTTATCAATAAAGTAATTGATATTTACTACTACTCATGTTATTTAACTGTCCATATCTATATTAGCGAGATTGGTAAATTAATATTGATAATTTACTCAGTTTTGTTAAGCAATATTTTCCCTAGTTTTCATTTCAAATAACTATATAATCTATAATGTCCTATCTATAATGTACTTAATCTTTCGCAGTAGAATAAAAGCTTTTCTTTCTATCAATATGAGAGAGCTTGGTGTTGAACAACCTGAGAAATTAAACAAACCATTTTGATATTAAAATTTCAATACAAATACGCAATTAAAAGTGAAAATTGTGCATCAAATAGTTTACACTGCAAAACTTTATACCTAGGACTATTGACACCTACTGACTATGAACACTTTAGACATTATAAACAGAAATGTCGAACCAAAAACAATAAAATTTTCAAATAGAATGTTAGATAGATATTTTATAGGATTTTTATTGGTTTGCTATGGAAAGTAGATCAAACAGATCACTATAAACGAGGAAAATATTTGAAATTTTTGAGAATTTTCTAGGAAAAAAACTTATAGCGAGGCTGATCAATAACGGGCGTCTTTGTATCTCCACGTTTTCCATTCACATTTTCAAGTTCAGTGGCCTTTTCTCGATAGCACATGCTATCTTTTCCTTTATATTCATATTTCATTCATTCGGTTTCCTTTTATCTGTATCTCAACACATCGAGATGATCACGTTGATCCAGTTGTTAAATACTTATGCTCTAATCAGCATTTTTCAAACTAGCTTTATTGAGCTATTAATAAAACTTTTAATAACTCATGGACAAAGTCAAATATTACTTTTTATTAATTTATTCAATATCTGGTTTTATTTCTAACATATATGTATTATTTGACAAGAAGAACCAAAAATATTGTTTCAACCACAATCAGTTGTTAATTTACTCCTCTCGACCTCATCTGTATTCGAGTCACAACTAAACACCGAAAATTGTTGCTAACCACACCATCAAAAATACTGATATAAATCGCACTAGAAGTGATTTTAACGACAGTAAAAGTTGTTCCACATTTCAAACATGTAAATATGTTACCACTGACTATTCGCTACTAACTGCTTTCGATATGGATTCTTATTATAAACTCATACAAACGATGTTGAGTCTGCCCGACAATGTATTGTCTTCTTACATATTCTTCACTCTCAATCACTATTTGACAATGTATCAATATAAGTGTAGTCCGTCCTTTCTTGATTGATTTTATTTGCGATTTAACCATATTTTGACCTACAATGCTAACGTCTAGAATAGCATGTCTATCCGTAGAATCCATCTAGATTGATTAGATTTTAATCACAGTGCATATATGCACATTATTTACACACATTAAAACATACGTGTTCATGTGTATAAATCGTGCATATGTGATGTGAGTATGGCCCGAACGAAAAGTATTGCTGAGTGATTATTTTAAAAGATCCGAGAAAAATGAAAAGCAAACATTAAAAACAAAATTGAAAGTGAAAGCACCTGTTAGCCAAACATATTCACGTATTTGAACTCATCATATAAAGTAACGACTCTCAAATAAAGATAACCAATAGATTGCGATTATAAAAGAAATTTCAACATCAAATTGTGAAATTATACCAATGATGATGCCGGTCAGTTGTTGTTGAAGTTATGGAGCTATGTGGTATGTCTTATAACAATACGTTGATCGCTTGCCAAAATATTGGTTTGAGTTGCCGAGTATGGTGATCATGCCCAGTTATGTAAAGAGATCAAGAATTTTGCCCGGGTGAAAACAATTTTTGTTTCGTGCATATGATGCTTTGTTATGAGCGTAAGGCACAGCTGAAAGTGTCCATATTTATCCAATCAAAATATTGTAACAATTTATTCGCTATAATAGCTAACACTAAGCGGTGCTTCCAGCTAAATTTCTAGTAGCAATAAATTGAAAGTTGCATCACAGTTCGAAAATTTTCACTTATTAGAATCAAACATAGTAAATAAATTGTGTTCATAAATATTAGTTATTATTTCATTCAGTTATTCAATTTAATTTCGTATAGCTTAAAACGGATTTTTACGTCACAATCGGCCCTTACCAGTAACATCTGCTCCAACTCTTGCAGAAGAAAAGTTAATTAGTTTTACTTAAACCGATGTACAATGAACAATAATTGATTTTACATAAACGAGAATATGTAACAAGAATGAGCAAATATGCATTTTTGCAATACCTTAATTCAATAATTAGATATCTCGTATGAGCATGGGCATCGAGAAAGTTAGTGAGCATACAACAAACAGCAGTTCCAGTACATGGAGCGGAAGCTGCAAAATATCCGGAGCAAAAAAGGAGTCGAATGCCATCAGAATGCACAACATTTACTCATTCTAAAATTGATTTGGTATTGTTCGCAAAATTTCTCAATGGAAGGAAATAAATCCCTGAATAGCAAGGATGTCTTCAAGAACGTTCAGCTTGATTAAGACAATAAAATACACAATTCTTGCACAATCTTCATGCGCCAGTGAACTGGAAGTATCATTTGGAAAATTTATTCATTTTCCGAAAACTTAAATACAAATAGTAACGGCATTATGGAGTAACGGTATTTTAAAGAATTTAGATACACATCCGTTTTGGCGGCTAAGACCATGTCGCTTTCTCTTCTTTAGCTTAAGTAAGGAAATAAAATGGTGCATTTTATTCAATAATAATAATATAAACTAAAAGTCAAAAATATTGAATTATATACATTGATATAAAATTTGTTTCCTATGGTGTGACGATTCATTTGAATATGGTCCTCTATTTGCCTTAGTATGTCGCGCATTCTCGTACAAAATCGAAAAAAGTATCATATAAATCACAAATCGATTTTTGTATGTTTTGATGTTATATGTGAACTAGCCTACCTACCCCATTCAACAAAAATTACTGAGTCATTCATAGACCACATACTAATTTTTTCCTTTAGCAATTTCAACTTATAGTATTATTCCTCAAAGTTCATTTGTCATACAGACAACATCTTAGTGAAAATGCTTTCTCATTCTGTTTTGGTCAAAAAATTTCAAATTTTCAGCAGAGATAATACGACTCAACTTTCGTAGTTAATGCAAGAAGTACTTAGGTCTCGGAGTAGCAGTCAATCGGTTAAGCCGCATGAAATCAAGCAATCACATAAGCGAAACTCAAGAGGGTTCGAAGAACCAAGAAAATATCTGCAAACCATAAAATTGAATTTCTTCATAGTAATTTTATGTACTTACATAATTGTTGACATCCAAGTACTTAGGTAAAGTACGTTACGACTATTGAACAATGCACCGATTACGTCCTTAACATACCAAATGTAAAATCATATATAATTACTAACGGGTTATGACTTTATTGTAGAGAGCACTATAGTTCCATTTTTGGAGACAGATTAGTCATTATTTGTCTAATGTCCATTTTTCAGTACAACCTACTACTACGTTACATTATGGTTCTTTAATTTTATGTGCTGAATGAGATTGTAATTTATGTATTAGTGAAAGTTGTATTTTCTTCGAGCTAAGGATGATCAGGAGTAAATAGGAAGGGAAAAAGATTTCGAAGAGACTCTGAGGGTCATTTGAGAATCGATAATTCATATATATGCATATGGATATTGGCTTATAGGCAAATTTTTTAGGGGAAGCTGGTATGGTACCAGGTACCATGATAATAATTTATATGGTGAAGTGGAGTGATGTACTAAGGTCTTAAAATCATTTTTATTTATTCTAAAAAGTATATTAACTAGTTCATTTCAACGTAGAGACAATGCATGGTAGCTATTGTGCCTTCTTGCAATATATCCTACAGCACTGCTTGAATTCCCATTACATTACATTACAAAAACTCACACATTCGATTCAAAATTACCATTTTGTAAAATAATTTTTTGTATTGCATATTTCATATTTTAAAGATTACTTCTTCAAAATGTCTTCCATTTTACAGCACTGATTCACGGATTCTTATCGCCGGCATATCGCCGAAGCTCCTAGAATTATCCTTTGTTATTTCTTTTCTATTACATTTGTTATCTAATTTCCTAAGATATCCTCTCAGGAAATAATCCATGTGTCGATTTATGACCATGCAATATCACGAAAACAAGATATTATTTTTTTAATTCAACAGCTCACGTAGGTGCTCCGTTGTCACTCATGCAGTCTTGAAATAGTCTAACTCAAAACTTTATACCTAAAACCATGTTCGTGAACTGTAAACAGGATAGTCTGGGAGCAGGGAAAAGGAGGACCTTACCAGATAGGTTTTCGTTGATTCATATTCGTTCATGCAGAGTGGAATCTGGGTTTATCCTACTAAAACCACGTCCGTCATACACCTGTGAAATAGAATGCTCTAGAGGCAAGGTTTTAAAATAATGCTGGATCAATTACTTTTGTACTTCAATTGTTAATCTGGCAAAACTCGCATTTTCAAAAAATGGGGACTTGTTATTCCAGTTACCAACACATATAACAAATAACTCTTTTTTTACATTTTGCAGACTCTATTTTCTGACCTTAAACTTTGGTGTCTATTAACAATAAGACCTACAACTCTGAAAGCGAATATTGATGTAACCATCGCTGAAATTGAGACCGAATAAATGGCAACCGATGTATTTAAAAAAGCAATTTTTTTGCAGCTTGAACGCCATGTAGCACTATCATATTTAAAATAAGGATCGTTTGTCATTGTATAAAATAATTGATTATCGTGTCTCTACAGCTCACTTTTTTTCACTCTCCCGTCTTCATTTTCAAAACTATATAATATATGCTATATAGGCTATATGATACCTCCGACCTGCAATCTTGCAAATCCCCTATTACAAATTTTCCTTGATTCTAAGATACCATAGTCAGCGTTTAACAGCTACCCAATGACTAGCAATCAAATAATACCTAACTTTGAAACCTTCAGCTCTTGTTGGGACACCTCGAGTTACGAAACGTGTCCCACCTAGATACAAATACCTATGAACAACTGGAAATCCAATTCTGAAATGACTTATTTCACAAACGCTGTAATGAAAATAAGTGGAAGCGAAATATTACAGACGCCTTCTTCAATAAAGTCAAATATTCAAATTTTTCCTTATTTTTTCTTCGAGAAAGTCAATTTGCCCTAGATCCAGATATGTTGATATATGTAACTCTAAGACTGTAATTACTACGCTGTTTCTTTTCAACTTCGCCTACTTTCAATTAAAAGTATTTCTCTAAACCCACTCTCATCTTAAAATCAGTAATTGAAGAAACTCAAGAACCAAAATTCCGACCAACCAGGTGATTATCAATCCAGAAAATATTGTACAAATGAATGGGAAAAAATAAACCAAAAACTTGAATGGGATTCTTCTTTTCTCTTCATTACGAAGATTCTTCCAAAGCAACATCTATAGATGTTTAAATACAAAGGTAGAATGTAACTACCTTCATTGCCAACACAATACAAATATATCTTCGAGTGTCTTATCAATTGTGCCTTGAAATTGTGTCATTGGAGCAAGTGCGAATAAACAATCAAACCCTGACTGTCTGAAACGTTTCTTCTTTGAGCTTCAAGTTCAAAGTTCCACGGCATGTTTGAAATCAATGTAGTTCGTTTTAATTTTTAATTGAAATTAATTGTATATTGAATTGCACTTAATGTCTACACAGTGTCTTGTCCATCTGGAATACAGAGATCAACCGTCAATGATGGCCTTCGTTAACGTGAACAAGTTCTTATAGAACGTGACGTGATGTTTAAGTTTCAATTCAACAATCTATTACGAATAGTAGAGATTGTGTTACTGATGCTGCTAGATACTACTGACTGGCACTGCTAACCGCTTCTTCGAATTGTAGAAAGATGGATCTACTTGATCATTCGTGGCTTGTTTGCTCACTGCCTACCTTCCAAGACAGCTGGACGATGGTAATCCAGGAAATTGTGTTGAAGAAGCGCAGAGCTGCGTAACCTTTCTACGCCCTACATGTTGGTATTAACTCACTAATAAAAAAAATATTAAGCAACAAATTGCATAAGAATTAAATTTACTGAGAAGAAATACTGCCTTGTAATTATAGCAATAGAGTAGCAAAGACTGGAATAGAATTGAACAGTACGGTATTGTTCTTCACTCAGATAGTTATAATCAATAAAGCTCAGCACAGAATCAAATCCATAAAGTTAACAAAGCATCAACTCAAACATTACACGACAAAAGCGGTGAGCCAAATTGCGCACAGGCAATAATTCCAATTTGCACCAGACCATCCTTCGCGATTCACACCTTTGAGAAAACATGCAAAACCTGCAAAGCCATACACCCTATATTCGCTTGTTAAAAATGATGATTAATATGTTACCTGATGCTATGGATGTTTGCTTATGATTAAAGTCTGCAAAAAGAATAAAATTACGCCCGAATTCGATGAAGCTAAAAGTTATCAACCGTATACGGACATTATACTGTGAATCTAAATAGTTCACATATATTATCAAAGAATTCAGATTATTAATTGAGGGAACATTTCTTTTATGAAAAAGTTTTCAGGCCATTCAAGTTGTACATTGTTTTATAAGCACTAGTGATCCAGCAAATGGTAGATGATGGTAAAGATGACGACAGCTTTGCTAGCAATTGAAGTGTAGTAGTTTATAATAAAAATTACTCTATATTAAGCCTTATTTGTCAATATAAAAAATGTTTCGATCCGCTGAGGTGGTCAAGCAATAAAATAAGCAGCACAATGGAAGCATAAAACTTTGTCGGTTGCGAGTCAGTCAGCCAATGTTACAATAAGATACATAGAGCTCCAAGGCTAGTATTGCATGCTTTTAGTGTATACGAGAAATTTTCAAATAGAAGGTTTGGACACTGTTGATGGTTAAACGTATCTACAAGACACAGTTTGAAGCTGAGACTAAAATACACCATAAGGTCAGTAGAAGCAGGCAACTTCGGTTATATTTACACTAAGCACTTATGGAGGTTCTTTACACTATCTCCGCTGACTTACAGCCAGTCTTCATAGTTATTTTGTAACAAAAGAACTACGATATGGAAAAGCCAACCAGAACTAAATATGCATGTTACATCTGTGTGGAAAACGGTTGGAGAGATCCGTTGATGTACATGATAAAATTTGAAGTAACTTAAAATTGCTACTCGTAACATAGCCAGGGCTTGTGGAATTGTGATACTTGTGTAATTAAAAAGGGCGTAAGTGAAAACAGGGAATCGCAGAAAAATACGGAGCCAGACCTGCGAATTGTTGCAAGCCAGGCAGACGAGTGGAAAGTACTCATTCAACGAGGCACGCTTCAGAATCGCTTCGAACACGACTTACAGAGGTCATAAGAAATACACCCATGTTTAGTGTTTCTTAAAGCTGAAATCCAACTATAAAGAAGACAAGCGTATGTCTGGACATTTCCGTATGCAACAAAAATTCGATTTTAAACGATGATTGTGGCATACTGCATGTGTACTTGACTGATTTGTGCCCCATCTGATCATACTATAGTAAGTATCCTTTTACCAAGACCTGTTAGAGCGGTTTAGTCAAGAATCGAACAAATGTGTTGGTCATGTTTGATTTTTTCAGCAATATCATTGAGATTTTGGGATTTAAAAATAGGCCTTACAATTACAGATCATCGAGTTAAATACGACCAACCAAATTAGGTTTTCTCCGCAATATGCAGTGTCTTTTCTCCCATAGAATTTAGAGCAGGTCAAAATTGACTTGATTTAGGAAGCAATTCTTTGAAAAAAAACATGAAATGTGACCGGCCAAACGCGTCGAAAAAAGCTTTCTTTTATTGAGAAATTAAGAAATTAAATAATGAGTGTTACCTGAGTGTTAGTACTCCTGGGTAGATTTTACTTTTTTTCAATGCGTAGGTAATCAGAAATATGTCTTGCATATAAGTAGTTAACAAGAAACAGCAGTTTTCACGAAATTTTTCCGAATTTCCATCCGGAGAAAATTTCTGCCTTCGTGAAATACTCAGCATTGATCAAAATCAGTATGCTATGACTTTAAAATGCAATAAATTAATCATTTAAATGCGAAAACTTTCCAGGAAATAACGTTCCTAACACAGTCATATTGATTTCCAAGCCAGTCAGTGTTTTCAAATAACTTTCATGATTCACTGAAAAATAATCTAATAATTTCATTGAAATGTTAACTCTCAAGCAAGCATTTTTGAAAGTCCCAGAAAATCTTTTATTAGTATCATGCGAGTCGCAAATAAGTACATACTTCGTGTAAAATAATACGAAATAATCATTTTCTAAATGGATATCAAATAATATTAATTTCATTTGTACTCATTTAAAGAAAACCCATCATTTCATGAGCATATAAATTTCTTTCATTTTCCATTTTAATCTTTTTAATGTGAGCCAATTAGAAAGCAATGCATCAAATGACTGCAATAACAACAAATTAAACGCTCATAACATCATAATTTCTATTCACGCTACGGACTTTCTTGTTCAGTTTCTCAACAATATTTCACATTTTTTAGTTAATTTTTTTTTTATGTGGGGAAAGCATTAATTTTCACCCCCTTAAGCGCCTTCAATTATCACAAACACTTGAAACACTTATGCATTTACCGTCGATCATTTTCACCAATTTTAGTTTATTTTTATTTCTTAATCCATGCAACCAAGTTGCCCACCACTGATTCGTCCGGTCATTTCTTCAAGTGCACTTTATTATTATTGCAAATTGATTAAACAACCAACGTTGGTGAGTGCGGTGACTCGTAAAGAGTGAAAGGTGTATCTGCATCTACATGAACATGTTGTACATCTATCCATGTGTGTTCATATGTATCTTTTCAAAACATGTGTGTACCCACATCATCGACTCATACAAATTGTAACTTCGTTTTCTCTTTTACGTTCACCTTCCATGGCTTCTTGAATAAGTGTCACCTCTTATATTGTGCCTGCCGTGGCTGAGATTTTTTATTTTTTCCCCTTACTATCTATTCCATGAGGTGCATTTCGTGACCACTACCGGTAACCGAACATGCTTTCTTTTCACATATTGAATATGCAACAAGTTTTTGTCAAACTTCAACTTATCATTAATCATTATTGATAGAAATTGAATGCTCCAACAAAACAATAAGAGAAACAAAAAGACATTATTGATCGCCTTAGCGGGAAATGATTCAAATTGTCTTTGTTACATTTCCAACAAACCTAGAGAAGAATTTCCCACACATGTACGTAGAAATGAAATTACTCAATCAGCCAAGCTGCATTTCTATAGTCAATTATGACCTTCAATCTTAATAGGCGGTTCGGTTCACTAACCACATATGAAAGTTTAAATGAAAGGAAATCAAATGAAATAATTATAAGTTTTAACAGATTACGGGAGAGAAGAAATGATCAATTTGGTGGTCGGGAACTTTCACTTTGGTCAATCTCTGGGGATGGCCACAAGAGCTTGGTAAATTGTAAAAATAAATATCATCATTAGTCATTTGTCGGGCAACGCAAGCTAAATCATCATCGTTATCACTATCATCATGTCCAACATGGGTGTCTAGTGCCTAGAGTGGAGCAATTTCACTTTCATTTTCAATGAAACCGGGAGTTAATGACCATTAATTTGAATGACAAATTATTTTTTTATGTTGTGATTTCTTGATGTTTATTATTGAAATTTTTCAAAATTATTAGATAATATTATGTATGGAAGTTTTTACGTTATGAGGACAGATCATCTGAGCAACTATGGTGAATCACCACAAGTTCTGAATAATAATTTGTAAGATATGAATTGCATAAAATACACCATTTTATTGCACTCAATAATATGTTTCTTCGACGCCACAGCTGGACGTGCAACATAGTTGGGCTATTTGCTTGTGTTGTTTCGTTTGGAGAACAAAAGGATTGAGACATAGCGTTGATGTCATCTGATATCGAATTACCCTCAAACCCTTCCAACACTGGAAGAAGTCTATTGTATTCACATTGAGAAGCTCTCTGAAGTACGACGCCCAACTTATCTATGCTTCTCTATCATCTGGCTATAACTCGGCCATTATTACTTTTGATTTAAAATCTCTCAGTAGAGAGACCAACAAGCATACTTTGCATGCTTGTTGCTCGCCAATGTTTTCAATTTTGATGTCCTTGTTTCTCGTTTCGCTACCATCGAATAACAAAAAGTGAATCTTAAACCTGAACCTTTCGTAGGACATGAAAGCGTAGGACAACATAAAAATTGCGATTACGACCACTCCATAAAACTTATGTTGCAGCTCGATTATCCTTGTTTACAGCAGTACCACAATGTTAAAGGATATACGACTAGTACCGTCTTTGTCAATTCTTTCGTAAACGTGTGTTCACTGGCATATGAAGCTTTATATTACAAATTTTCACAATTTGTGGAAAATAGTACAAACTCCAGCATTTTATCATATAAGAATAAATTTAAAAGGCCTTCGCCCAGCAGAACGTCTCTTACCAAATATTTCAGCCCATGTGTTATATATACAATATTCGAAGTGATTTTTTATGTATAAGTCAGGTAAGATTTGCCATAAACAAAGCATAAAATTATTGATTTTGCGCATAGATTCCAGCACCAAGTTTCTTCTGACAACCGAAAGAAGAAGTTAAATTCATACAGAACACTTTGTCCATTCTCCACTACGGAGTTATATTTCGCGAGATCATCATCGCTACAATGTTTCTTGCGGTCTTCAGGACATTGAAGGCCTTGCTGTCTTCAATGTCTTTTCTTCCTGTCTTTAATGTCTTGTTTCTTTTCTCCTATTTTGCTGTCTTAAATGTCCTTTCTTGTTGTCTTCAATGTTTTACTTCTTTTTCATTCAAACGATATCTTCCCAACTTTTCGAGTTAGCATGCAAAAAGGAAGACGTTGATGCCGAAAAATCGAGATGAGGCCAATATTCGCAAAAATAAAAAATAAAATCTCGATAATTTTATTACAAAGTTTTGTTTTTAAAGTTTTTGTCATTGAAGTACCTAATGAGCATTCCCAGATAGAGTGAGACCAAAGAAACCTCGTTAATCTTAGCCACATTCCAACACCTCATTATTTTTTAGGTTTGATTAGTCCACGGAAGTAGAGGACCTCATGCAGGTTACTGCTATCTCCTAATAGGTGAGGAGATTAATTGACAGCAACGTGGTAGCTTTCACTTCTGAAGGCTTCAAAATAGTGATTGGCATTCACTAACCAGCGGTGTTCAAGCATGCTGATGTTTCATTTCTTACGGCTAGTACCTTCCCACTATTGCATTTGCTCAAGTAAGAAGAAACTCCAGATAACGTAGAACAGAAAACTCTGTCGGTGGAGACCACCAGCTTAAGCGTGATAACGCTGGTAAATCCTCGTACTACTTATCTCTCTATCTCTCTTTACTTTACTTTCCAAATTCGTCACCTATGATATAATACAAAGCTAGCTCCTCGTCATCGTCATCATGTTATAGGTCGTAAGTAAATAAGATAAATTCTAAACTATTCGTTTTGCCTAAAACTCTGCGCTCTACTCGGTTCTGTTCACCTTTTTGTTCTTCTTTTTCGGTTTCATTTTTTGTTGAGGTTGAAATAGTAGACTGCTACAAGTTTGACCATGTCTTGAGCGGATGGTGTATTCGTTGTGAAATTGATAAGCCTCTCACCCTTTGTTTATTTTTTGTGGGATTACTTCCCTGCATGCAGAAACTACAATCAATGTTTCTTTCTCTTGTGTTTTTTGAGGTCTTCTCAAGGAGAATACTTGCAGATTCCATCTAAAACGAGCTTTTATTACCTTGAGTAACCACCGCTTCATCTGTTTCAGCAACTTTAAATTTTGGACCAATGAAAATATTTGAGTTTCTGGAAATCGTTATTGGAAAAATATAAGTGACCCTAAATACAAACTTCCAACCTATAGGAGCAACATTCGAATATGCCTTGATTATATTCAAAGCGTCAACGTATTTTATTATATTTTCTGCAAGCGGAGAACCGGTCGAAAATTTCTTTGGTCCGTATGAATGCCAGCACAAATTCGGTTTCAGTTTTAGTAAGAGTGAATGCAAAACATATCGATTGATAAGAATTGATAATTGTAGTTAACACTAAACTCTAAAACTCTCGATGATTTCTTCAAATTAGAACGATCACTATTAGATTGTTTGTTGCACCTTATTTTAAATAAGTCACCGACTTAACAAAACATTAAACAACAATCTATCCTTCATATAACTCCCATCTAAAATATCACCACAATTCGTAAGTAAACTTCGAAGAAGTAACATACATAAGAACTACCCAAAATATGCCAGATACGTCTCCTATTAATGTGTATTTGACAACAATGGTATCAACTATGAAGATTACTTAGCACTAGTTTTTGAAAATAAAGAATAACTTTTAAAAGTTCGGACTATAGAAATGGTAAAATAATTTGTAACAATCTACAAACAATTGAAAAAACACAAAAATTTCGAAGCACCAATGTTCCTGTGTCAATCATACATTCTTTGGTTCCTCTCTATTGAATTTTATCACTTCTATCAAAGCCAAGATCTACTCTTTTTTTCATTGTATTGTTTTTCGTGTTGCTTGACTGTAAGCCATATAATTTCTATGATTGGCACTCATTTAAGGTCGTGCGGAGTAAGTCTTATGTTCTATTAACGTCATTCAACTATTCGTCTAACTATCCAACCATTAAAACCTATTATTAAGAGAATTTTAATCAATCATATTTTGACTTGATTGTCTATTAAGCGATACTCGAATGACTTAAAGTTTACTAACAAATGCATTCTGTAATCTAATTACTTCAAATTTCTCTTGATGAATTTGCATTATAGAAATAAGCCATGTCTATCAAAGATTTTCGGAAAAAAATCGTTGAACTACGAAGATGAATAGGATGATTTTAGAAGACACTTTTAAATTCTGTAAGGTTCCGTCTGTTTCTTGCATAAGATATTGTTTACACAAAAATTTACTGAGTAAGGACGTTATCTGGAGTTATAAGGAGTTGCAAGTGTTGCAAAGTGGATAGAAACCCAAACATTATTCCCGTTGGCCTGCAAATACGTCCTAATCAGCAGAAAATTTAACGACGAACTTGATACTGCCAAAAAATGATGTCAACAGTCAATGAATCTGTCGTACATAAAGGTTAGAAGGGCATGATTCACAAAACAAACATTCACCAAAGAGCCGAAAATAAGGCTGGTGAACTAAGTAAAACTGTTGCAGTGAGAATCCAAAGTTTGATGAGGAACTGTGCATGTTTGATCAACCAATTAGATCATCGAATATCAATTAAAATTTTTAACCAACGGCTCAAAAATAAAAGTTTCACGAATGATATTGTCCGTAACGTCGCTCCGAATTAAAATTGAGTTTCCCGACGAGTCGTGAGTGCATTTCAATTCAAAACTGAGTTCAAAGAACAAGACAGTCCAAATGTGGTCCATTTGTCATCCAATTTTAGTCCAAATGTCACCAATTCATTTTAATCCATCACAAAAATATAATTGTTTAGTTTTAGAATTCTTTTCATTTAACCAGCACGACTGGCTTGGAAAAAATTTAATTTTATGCAGGCAGTTCGATGTATGATGTTTTAAAAGTACTTTTTAACGTATCTTAGATATTTTAAAGAATGAATAACACCACATCACCAGCGCTCTGTAATGAAAAATGAAAATTCTGCACAGAAAGCAGTAATATTTATTCATACAGCATAGTTTTTTCATTTTTATCATATTAAAATCGAAAGCTATGTATCTTCTTGATCTCATCGTAAACCATCACGGCCTTACAAAAAATATTTCTAATAGATAATATTGTCTATAATCACAAATACATCAAAACAATCCTAACATTCTTTTTCTTTCCAACTAGTAATCCCATCTAAGCAAGTTAAAATACATGTTAACACGATGTCTTAATGTAACCATCATCAAACGTAGCAACATGTCAAAGATCTAATTACATAATTATCACTTCAAGTTACATTTTCCACATAAAAAACCACCCAGTGCTCACAAAGAATAAAAATACATCAAACTAGCACAGATACTAAACACTCTTCTCGCAAAAAAATGACCCCCGGTATACGTAGCCGCAAGAAAGTTAAGAAAAACTTTTACTTAACCCATTTTCTGTCATGCATGCTAATTTTCTGATCCACCATGCGATACCTCGGTTTAAGATTTGATGTGCAGCTCACAGACCACGTCACGTTCCTCAGCGCAAACATTCAATCAATGAAACGTGATCAGTCAACCATCATAACAATTTCAACTTAGTACAAGTGTATCATTTACAACACATATTGTTTTTAGCACCATAGCAATTATGTTGATCTGGGAAAACTCATCAATCGTATTGGGTTTGAATTATTCCAAACATATTTATTTGATAGCTCGAAGCTTAAAAGTGGGGTATCGCTTAAAACGATATTGTAGCCTATTGTTAGTGAAGGCTACTCAAGGTCAGGCACATATTTCAATGAATCATAAATTCTTGAGCGGGTTACTGGCTTAAGTCTTTCGTTTTAGCTGAGTGTATGCGATTGGCTTATATTTCATTTTACAAATAACTATAACGGTGTATTTTTTATCAAATATCTTAAAATGACTTGCATGAAAATATTTATCATTTAATAGTTTTCATTTGTATTTATTTTCATTATTTTTCCAGATTTTATGGTTTTACATATTCACGATATCCATTCCACTGAATCACACTTTCGGATTTGACTCAGCTACGTCATGCAGCCCAAAAACCTCACGAAAAGGACGAGCACAGCTTCTTGCCTCAATTCCATGTGATTTGAAGCAACAAGCCTATTGCAATCTACCAGGGCCTGCGTATCCATGGCATGCAGTCCGACGATTTGTACACGAGAATCAAGGACTCATGAAACGAATGTACGGTGATGTTCGACATATATCAATTTTGCGCAACGAAATAAAAAACAACGATATTGATGTTGACGATATTGAAGAGACGGCCGCCAGATATTCCCGCGATGGATTTCGACGACGCAATAAATTGCTTCACACCGACTTTCAAAATATAAAAACAAATGATGTTCTAACCGAACCACATTTCCGACCGGCCTCAACATCAACAACCACAACTTCGACAACTGCCATACCTCCAACTGTGGAAACAGTTCCCACAACGCCCACACAAAATGATACAAACATAATTAACCCCACAATGGCCGAAACTGATCCCGATAATAATATTGAATCGAATAGTATTTTAGACTCAAGTACATCCAACCCGGGTGTAGATAATATCAAAGTCGTACCTTCACCGAATCTTAGCCAGAATAAAACAGAATCAGCTACAATATCTACAACTCTAAGAGTTGTACAGCAAATCATTAAAACCGAAACTCTATCTGAACAGAATACTGAAACGGAGGAATCGCCCGGAACTGAGCAAGTACAAAGTGTTGAAACTCGCGTAGAGACTACTTCGACAGCAGACTTCAAAGAAACATTCGCGAATTCAAATGGTGCCATCAACAGTACATCCAAAAATAGGCCAACCGAATCAGATCCTTCCTTACTGATGGAGGAGATCAATAGAGTCAATGAAAATTTCATTGACAAAAGAAAGAAATCCCCAAATGTAGGACCCGACAGCCTTCTATACCAAGACACCATACAAAAAGACACTATCCAAGTGGGAAATATGCGGGGAGTGTAAGAGCCAAATGTTGACAATTTATATCGAACAATATTTCATTTGTATTATTCTTACAGAAATGCATGTCCTGTCAAAGAAGAAGTTGTTGCACCATTCTGGGCGAACAACACCCGAGGTGAAGTTTTAGCCCTGCTCAATCTGTACCCATTCGAGCAATACGTTCATTGGGAGAAATGCACTCATGAGCATAAACAAATGTACTGCAGAGATGGATGCCGCTGTGAACAACAATATCGACTACATCGACTTCTTGCCTACGATCCCCACAACGAATGTCGTGGCATCTTCTCCGATTGGTTTCGATTTCCATCATGTTGCATATGCAAATGCTACGATATCCCTTTAGAATTTCGCTCCACATCGCGAAGTCCGAGAACTCTGATACAGGAACAAGACGAAAATCCTCCCAGCCGTCATCCAGTCGATGTTGCTGAGGATGAAGTACAGCGTGCCATTTACGAACATGCAACTGAAGATTGGTATCGACCTAGAGATGAATTTGATATATACGATGATTAATATTAATTTATTGTCTAGATATTTATTTAATTTATTAAGAAGTAGGTTAAGAACGAACTTTGTATTATTAATAGATAAACAAATTTATTGTTGAAAAATTGTGCTAGTCGTTGTGT
Source organism: Stratiomys singularior (assembly GCA_954870665.1). Taxonomy (NCBI): domain Eukaryota; kingdom Metazoa; phylum Arthropoda; class Insecta; order Diptera; family Stratiomyidae; genus Stratiomys; species Stratiomys singularior. Next base: position 8,766,391 of record OX940879.1, on the reverse strand, counting down.
TGAGAATGTAGTTGTGTACATTCGTACATATGTGCACATATGTAAATATGTTAGCTGAATTTCTGCATTCTTTCGATCACAAGAAATATTTTTTTCTGTTATTGTTTGTTCAGTAATTTATGTATAATAAGACATCAAATATATTGAAATATGTTTGTTAGCTGATTTTGTTGATATTTCCATTTAGAACACGGACAAAAAGGAAAATTTGAAAACATGATAGCTAGTTTAGCACAAATTCTTTGCACTCTATTTACTTTAACCTTCTTGTTTCGAATGTTTTTCGCTGTGACGCAACTGGAATAAAATTCACTTGAAAATTTGTTCTTATTGCCATTTGTAAGTTACGTTCACTTTTAAACTTTCCATTTTCATTCTGATTTGGCAAATTAGTATAAAAGTTATGTCAGCAGATTTTCGTGCAATATTGGGATAGGACGCCCTCTACAAGTCTGCATTGTCATGGAAATTGGATTATTTTCGAAGCATATAGAAAAAAACCTATAGAAACACACCAAAAAAAAACAAAATCTAATGGTAAAATTTAAAAAAAAATGACTGCACAAAACTGGCATTGTAGGCTGGAAACATACACAAATATGCGCAAGTAACGTGAAAAATCCATAGTCTACTTACTAACATTCAGAACCTGACCTGAAATCCTCTACCAAGTGTTCTGCATATTTATTCTTAAAAAAGCTGCAAAGGAATGAAAAGTTAAGACCTACAGTGCAAAAATTTAAGACCTTATTTTAGGATGGAAGAGAAAAAAATGCAAAAATGCGGCGAGATGATTTTGTACGATCTACATCCTGCTATGACTGACAACGAAGAAATTATCCAACGCGATAAGTCACAGCCAAAATTAAATTAAACGGAATTAAACTTTCCGGGCTTTGGCATAATGAGAAACTATTGTGCCTGGTAGAACCTGAATTGACTTACTCTTAACTAGTATTTTTAATATTTCCAAATATATACTATTTTTTAACTATTTTTTCCGTCAGTTATGAGTAAACTTTCAAAGGTCGGCACACTAGTAAAACATAGACCCCACTGAGAAATCACAAAACGCAAATTAAACTATATGTTTTTATGTAAATATATCATGGCTAGGAAACCATATACAAATCGATAAGCGTTATTGCATTGATGAGGAAATATTTACTTACTAAATCTCACATAACTTTAAGTTGTGCAGCAAGTTCGACCACCGCTTCTTCCTGTTTAATCAGAAGTATTCTCTTTGCATCACAGAGAACTTCGGATCTTGTACATGAGGTGCGCTTGTTTCTTTCCACTACATAGAGTCCCGCTCGACTCAGACTAATAATTCTAAACTATATGAAATCCATTTAAATGTCAATTTAAAACTTCTTTCGTCTTCTTACATTCGATTTTAATAACACCGTCTTCTATGATGGATAGACATTGCGCCTTGTTTGCTACAGGGTTTTTATCAAGTTAGGGATTACCAGGTTTTACTCGAGCATAACACTCAGAAGATCCTTAAAATTTAATTGAAAACCCCGTTACTTAATAATAGCACGTGCAATGTGATCTTTTGACTTTTTTGTTGCATTTTTTAATATATGCCATGCAATCCAGATCCAATTTTTAGTTTACAATGAAAACAAACTGTTTTACAATGTTTGATAGTTAAAATTAAAAAACTGCATGCAGTACCGCGTGTAATGCTCTTGTTAATTGTTTGTTTCACATTGGATTCTTACCCTATAATTCTTGTAATTTCAGCCTACATTTGAATGCGCATATTCAACATCATACTGACTTCTTTAATGGTCTGAAACTTTTTTTTCTTTTACTATCAGGATAAAAGTCAAACGTACACGCTTCCGTCGGGTTTACCGTGAAAACTCTCCCTGTCTGTCCGTTTCTTCGTGCTCTACATTTCAGAGATATCTCTAGTATCGTATGTACAAATTACAAGACGTCAGAAACATCATACAACCTATCATTGTAAATAAACCTCCACACTGTTCCATTCGTAACTATATTGAAGACTATACTCAATGCATTGGATACTTGCAGGGCCTATTCGAGGTCGCTTTTTGGTGCCCAGGTTTTGATTCCATATATCATCACAAATTTAATGATTGATTTGTGTATGGACCTGGACCTTAGTATGTGAGACACATTGAAATGAATATTTTGACCAGTTATTCTTTGTCAAATCAGAAGGGAAAAAACAAACCACGTACTATTGCGTCAACTTCTTTCTTCTTTACTTTCAACTTGTAAACTCAACAAATATTTATCGTATACTTTTCACAATAACTCTAAACACAACTAGCAATTTCCTCTATTGTCATATATATTCTACAAATTTACTTTCTTCAGAATACTTCAAAGTCATATAACATACAATAGTACACTATCAAAAATACTACGTCTACCTTTAACACCCTATCCAGCCAATATTGACTTTTTTAAGTGCCGAACTGCCTTGATGTATTTGTTTGTAGCTTTTTCTCCATATGAAATGCTGAAGGACGCAGATATAAAACTATATGGTAAATAAAATAAAATGTTGGTAGAAACCATTATATAAGGCACATTTACATACGGAACCAATGTGCACTCTTTTGTACAATAAATATTTTTTTAATTAATAATTAATTCTATTGTTTTCAGTTTTTTTTTTTTTTTTGCAATAGTCGTTTAAGTCGTCTCAAAGACATTGATAAAGCTTAACATTGGAATTCTAAAGATATTGCCATCCAAGATTTGCATGGAAGTTAGCCATTCTTTAATTTAGACTCAAAACAAAGTATTGTATTGAAATTATTAAGAAGTGATACGCCAATTTACATTGAGCATTTATAAATGAATTAAGGGTTTTTCTCTGCCATCCATTTTCAACAGGATTCTATATTTGAAAGTCCCAAGAGCGAGTTTTCCGATTTGCATTCAATACAATTAATCATATTCGAACGCCGAGCACATGAGCAATAATAATACATTGGAATTTCGATAAATAGTTACTTAGATATTCTAACCTCAATGACGTCGGCTATCCGTAGATATATAGCAGCTATACGCTGATTATTTTCGACTTTTGAACTATCCACTTCTAGATTTACTATTCACAGAATCTAAATCATCTGCTTTAATCGAGTTTGTTAGAGTTTAACCGTTTTTCCCGAGAAAACGACTCATTCAAAATTCTCCATCATAACCATACCTCAAATAATACACCATAAAACAAATCGTAGTAAATTCCTTCAACTAAATCTATAATCACTTTGACTAAAGAAAAAAAGACTTGACTTATGTGCCATTGATAATATTGATGTATATTTTACATGTTTTGTATGCGTCTCTGTGTTTTTGTTTGTAAATAAAAAAAATTCAAAAATCTATGGGTGCATTAAAGAAGTAAACAATTACACATCTAAAAATTAATAAATCAATTAAAAGAATATCAATTATAGTAATACATGCGTAAATAATTGTTTTAAAATAACTGTAAGCTATTCATTATTGTTGGTTGCTGTTTTTTAAATCGTTTGTTGGACGTTTATGGACGTTTTATATTATTTATATTTCGTTTTTTTTTTTAAGAATTCGTCACAGGAACCCATAAAACGCGGGACTGTTCTTCAACAACAGATGCTTTAATTTGTGTGCTCATATGTGTAATATTTACACCGGCTGGGATAACAGCTGAAAGATAACATTGAGCTATTTAGAACCTTGATTCAATTTTACTACTATCAGAGTAAATTACCCGAAATATATTGTTTATAATCAGATTCTAATTTTAATGCCCTCTCATACATATCTTTTGCAGCTTTTGCCGATATTTTATCCGTGGGATAACGAGAATCTTTAATTTCCTTGATTTGTTTAGCTGATTTAAATCGTAACAATAGTACGATTGGATAAATTTTTAAACGTTGTAACCGTTCGACGGCTGATATACAAACGTCAAGAATACAGTGACGATTCTGAAAGAAGAATAAATAATTGTAATTAAGTAATTTCAGTTGGTCGTCGATATGTATGGCATGTTAGCAAGGAATATGAATTGATATTAATAATTAGCAACTTAAAGGATATTATGGGTCTGATTTAGGTCGAGTTAAGAAATTATATTAACTCCCATCATCAGAGAAAATATAACTTTTAATTGAGTCAGCGGCGTCTTCTAGCAGATGCAGTGCACCAGAGAGGAAAACTTCACAGCTGCACATTGTTCACTTACATTTTCACATATATTCCGTATCGATTGCACTGTTGTGCATTCGAAAATATTATTTTTGCGTCTATAATCAACGAAAATGTTTTTCTGCAAGCCTTCTTCCATAGCTTCTTGGGAGCAATTCATTTCAGTCATAATGCAATGCTGGAATAGCTGCGGAAAGTCTATTGTCAATCGATCTGTTACACATTCGGATAGAGGACCCAGTACAAGAACAGGGCGACAAACAGGATCTGAAATAAATTGCAAAACCAAACAATGCGTTGTCATTTCATCCTGCAAGCATTCCAATTAACACTTACGGTCCAATCGTTCAACTCTCTGATAACTTAAAATCGATCCCTCGTCGCTTAGCATTCCAGAATCGGAGAAATAACTTAATTGCGTATTACTAAAGCTGGCTAATTCTTTCGAATCTCTTGATGAACTTCGGTGATGTTTTTTTCTTCTAAAAAATGATCGACGTGCCGATGTGCTTCCACGACGTGTTGTACCGCCATCGCAGTCGACAATATCACCTAATAAGCGTAATTCCTCCTCAACCCTATTGGAAAAGGAAACCGTCGAAAATTCAGTTACAATATTGTTTTGTATTACTTTGTTTGCTTTACTTTGATTGACTGGGAATTATCCCACACTCTTTCCTGTGACCATAAGCGTCTAGTTTCCATGCTCTCCACTGTCCGAAAACACCACGAAAAATCGTATTGTCCACATATAGCACTTCATCTTTCACAAATCTTAGCTCGCCTTCGCTCAACTCTCCTGTTCGATCGAAGCCAACCCGAATATAGAAAGAATCGCCCGCATTGTCCTGAATTTGATTAAGTTCTAAAGGGATATGAACAGCGAAAATTAACTCACATCACATTTTAATCTGCTTTCAACTGACTTACTTTGCAAATTATTTTGAACTAACAATGTAACAGTGTCTGTGAATCGTGCAATTTCATTTGCGGCTTGCTCCGCGGTAACGCATCGCAAATCGACACCATTATACTCTAAAATTTGATCTCCTTTCCGAATGCCAGCCAATTCTGCTGGTGAATCACGTTGCACATCGTGCACGAAAATACCCACCTGGTTGCCGCCTATTAACTTAATATTTAAATTTTTTCCTTTATCTACATGTAATGTTATAATTCGTGGTTCTTCCTCATAAATGCTATCGGCCGAACAATGTTGACTCGAGTCCGACTGATTCTCTAAACTATCAGAAAATTTCTGTTTTGTTATCTGTGACGAAATCGCTGATGACTTTGGAGGTGAAGTTTTAATTGGTGGTGGAGGTGCGGATGTAGCTGTTGGTGCTATTAATGATCGTGCTGGTCTAGGCGAATTACGAGGCGTTGGTGAACCGGAATGAGTGACGCTTTCTGGTTCCATTTGATGACCATCATATTCTGCGCAAATAGAAGAAATAAAATCAAGTCAGAATAAAAATAAATTTAAATGTTTGATTCACATACTTTCTGGATTATACTGCACCAACATGGTAATCGAATTACCACATTGTCTCAATACGTTTGCAGCAATATCTTTTGTGGCTGATCTCATATTGATACCACAAACTTCTAATAATTGATCACCTACTTGTAGACCTGCACGACTTGCTATACTTTTCTCTGTCACCGACGATACAAAGATTCCACCACCATTGTTGTTGCACTGTATCGTTATGCCTAAGGGCTTATCACTCTTATCGATCGTCACGCGTCTTAGATCGCCGGGACATAGAAAATCCGGAACATTTGAATTGCGTTTATTTGCTCCGTGACTTAGAATTTCAACATGAACGGGTGGCATGGGTGAGCCACGTTCGCTGCCATGATGTTCAATTGATCCTGTACTATTTTTAACACCACTTCCTTTGCTTGTTACGCTGGGATTTGACGGGATTCGAAATCGATGTTCTTTTTTACGGGGAAATGTACCACCTTCATAGCTAAAATTTTTGTTTCATTTAGTAACTAATGGTTCGTACAAAAGTGTATTCAAATAAGTGAGATCCAAGCGCTCGCGAGATAAAATAGAATAGTTTTCATTGATTTTCACTAACTTTGACTTTTATTTTAGACTTTGATTTCTTCAAATTGAAAAGCAGAGAGAAGACGTAAAAGACGTATGATAAACAATTGCATGATAGATATCATGCCTGTTAAAGGTTGATAAGCTGTTACGGGGACCTGTAAGATCTCTATCCTGAACTCATGGTTGACTAGTCCGATTCGACAAATGGATCAGAAAACCACGATGTTGGAGAAGAAGAGGAACAAATTAGTGTTCAAATACAACCAAACGGTACTGAACAATAATGTTTTTCAAATCAGAAAAAAATCCTGCTGCCATAAATTAGTTGACAAATGCATTCGAACACACATCACGGATCTTTTCAAGACCCAGAACGTCCGCTAACAGATGCAGCAACTTCAAATCTTGAGGTCAGAAGGCTACAATATGTTGGCAAAGACGGTATACGTCGACTGAAGATCCTTTTTCGACAAAATAAAAGGACTACAGTGGAAGATATAATCACTCAATCGCCGGGTGTGGCAAAGAAACTGAATCTAACGATTTTAGTTCGACTGGATATACAACAAAAACAAAAAAAAAAGTAATTTATATTGTCTGATTCACACTGATATGAACGAAAGCAACATTATATAATTGAAAGGATTTAGTAAAATTTTATAGTAACCTTTTCTGTGCTAACATACTCAGGAAAACACAATTTAATTGACCTATGGGCTTCCCATGATATATCATTTATTTTGTAGATGATGCATCTACGATACAAGCAACAGATATCCTTTATCTTTAAAATCAACTGGATGTAAAGAACATTCGGCGATCATGGCAAACCCTCTTTCAAATAGAATTGCAAAACGGAGAATAGAAATTTAGGGCCTGTAATATTAAATCTGGCTCATGCAAAAACTCAAGAAATGTTTTATGGTGTGTTGTGCCTATTGTGAAAGTTGAATTTTAAACGAGTGCACTTATATCTAACTTAGTGTATTGCTTACTGAAATTGAGTTATTTTATGTGCTACAATGACAATATCCATTTTTGGTATTGGATTTTTGAAACAATATCTATTTTTTGTTGAAATATTCCCTGATTATCAGCAGAAATTTAGATAACTTCCTTCTTACGTGATGTTATTGTATAGCTTGAAAACGAATTCCATATTTGTCGAACGCAAGGTTTGGATCCCACTTTTTCTAAAATGAACACGAGCCTGTTTGCATTTAAAAATATGTTTGATTTCTCTATAATATTGAACGCAACAAATGTTCATAGAAATTAAATTTCTCGTCATGCACCGTTGGATTTTATTTACAAATCGAAGAAGAATGTGAAAAATAATCTAAAGAAAAACGATAAAACATTTTTCTTCCAATTCATTTCGATTTCTAAATATTAACACTCTAACAAAGCCAACATTGTAATTAACGTTATTTAACGCTTATGGCGAGCCCACTAGCATTTTAAATTGATCGTGCATAATGAAATATCTAGAATTGATTCAAAGTATGAAAATATCAAAGGCTGCAATCAAATCAAACTCTAACTATTTTCTATGATACTCAAACGAAACGTTAACTTCGAAATTCGTCTTACAAATTAGAAATAGAGAAATTAACTTGATTTTGAACTTGAGGATGCTGTTGTTGCGCCTCCATCTTCCACACACTTAGTTAAAAAACATAGTGATGAAGGCTGCAAAATGTTTAATTCTCATTTTAAAGACTGATATTTCGAAATTTTATTTAAACTTTCAGACTGCCAATGACTCCTTCAATATTTTTCGAATTTCTTTCAAATAACTTAAATAAGGTTGTTATTGACTAAAAGGAATGTTTTTACTCACACATTATAATAACTTGTCGGATGATCATCATGGTCTCGCGTTGGCGCCATCCGACTACGATGGTATGAATATTCGGATGAAACATTATAGGCATGATGTGATGACGGCAAGTAATCTGAATCGAATTTGTCAACCGAGCTCACACCACCTGATCCTGGTATGCCCGACGGGTGTTCAATTGAATGTGTAGAAATTGGCAATGTTAGCGGACTTGAATGACGGATGCGGTGTGGGTGCGGATGCACATGGGCGGGAAAGGACGGAAACAGTGGAACATGCCGATGATTTGTCGACGACGAGCTCATATTTGGAGCAAATAATAAGGACGTGGGTGGCATATTACTTGAATTCGACATATGGATATGCCCACCCATGGACATTACATTATCCATTCCAATACTTTCGCTATCGCTGGGATATTTGGAAACATTTTTACTGTGTGCGGGCCGCTTCGTAAAAGTCACGGGGAAGTCATGACTTTGAGGACTTTTTTGCGATAGAAAAGAATCGATGGAGTTTTGAGATTTGAGTGAAATTACATCTAACGAATTTTGTTGGTTGCTACTGCTGCTGTGATGACCTTTGAAGTCTAAATTCGTAGGTGTGAACGAATGTCTCGGTATTGATTCGGGTTGGGATTTTTTCGGTATAAAATCCAATGAATTCTGTTGCGTGGATATCTGTTGTTGGGCGATTTGTCCTGAAGTCTTGTACATAAGGCTATTATCAGATGGAGTCAGATTTAAACTATAGCGGTTTTGATAATGATTATGGTTATGTCGACTGTTCGTCGTGTAGCGACTTCGACTTTCAGGAATTTTTAAACGCAAATTTGGATTGGCCTGACTACTTCGATTGCTTGAACTGCTACCAACTGGTGGGCCTGGCGAGTCCAGCAATATCGGTTCCGTTTCAAGCGTAGTTGCATACACTGAATGCCTTTGTAAGTATGAGTTCGGTTGATTTGTTTGGAATAAATTCGTCTGAATAGGTATTGAATTGCGATTTGGGTTTTGCTTCGCCGATCCAGAACTGCTGTTGCTACCATGAGATTGTAATTTTTGCGGTGATGCTTGTGGGGAAGAATTTTTAAAATATTCTTCGTTGTCTTCCTTATCAACGTTTATCGGCCCAGTAAAAAGTGACAATGCCGCCCTTTGCTTTTTCACCTGTTGTCCAATGGTTCCTGTGGGATTGTCTAACGCCGTATTCAGAATCGCCGCTCTCGGCCACGTCCCAATGCTCTTACTCGATTCTTTTTCTTTCTTTCCACGTTTAGATCGTTTGAATAAATTTTCTTTACTCTTGTCCGAGTTCTCACTCAAAACCGAATCCAACGCAGCTAAAGCATCATTCTCTTGACTAAAACTATCGCCATCAGCGCCAGATTTTGTGATATGCATCTTTTCTCGAAACTTATTTATCATCTCTGATATTTTTGATATTTGTTTAGTCGAGGACACTTTGTTTACTGAATCACACGAGTCAGTTTGAGCTGATGTGTTTGTCATGCGACGTTTTACGTCGCCATAACTAACGTCTTGGATATTTTTCAAAGCATAGATCGTTACAACATCTTGCCGGTGATCTTCCAAGATATTCAATGCTTCTTTAACTGATTGTACACCTTCCATCGACTTATTATTAATACTTAATATTCTGTCACCTACATCTAATTCAGGTTCGTAGGCCGCCAGCGAGTTTTGTTGAATTTTTGAAATGAACACACCATTTTCTAAACTGAGGCCATGATTTGGGTTATCTTGCAGATTTAAGTGAACTGTATACATGTGTCGTTTGCTTTGCTTCGTCCGACATATTAGCAATGTGCAACGTGGAGCCCTGGATCTTATTGCATCAATCACTACTCGTTTGGAAACCGCCTGACAGTCCATATCGTTTACTTTTAGAATCACGTCATTAATCTTAAGCTTTCCAAATGCTGGTGATTGATTTGTTATACCACAAATCAATTGTCGATTACTCGAATCATCTAACACAATTCCCACGTCGTCGTTCTGATGGTAGTTGGTCAATTCCATTTCGAATACATCAACGAAATCAAGTGGAGCTGAACTCCATCTAAAGCTGCGTCTAGAATTGCTCATTTGTGATTCCAACTGATCTTTCAACATATCAACCTCCTTACATGCTTCATCCTTTTGTTTTTTTATTTTCTCACTGTCCCGTATAGCAGACAACCAATCAGAGATTGCCTTATCACGTTCTTTTCGTAGCTCATCGCATAAAGTTTTCACCGAGTCTCTTTCCTGTACGATCTTCTCACGCTCGGAGATAGCCCAATCACGTCGACTTTTTGCTATTTCAGTCTCTTGTACAGCCTTGTCTACTTCGCTTCGTGCTTTTTCCAATGCTTTCCGCAATTTTTCGACTTCCTTGTAATCTTCATTTACTTCGGAAAATTCCTTGCTCCAATTGCTCTCACGTGATTTTAGCAGTTCTCGTTTTTCCAGTTTCTCAAGTTTTTGTTTTAGTTCGTAATTATTCTGTTGCAATAATTTTATCTCGTTTTTCAGTCTAGCTTCTTCCTTCTTCTTTTGATCGAGCTCCTTGCACACCGCAGCTAGGTCATCGCTAACTTTTTGACTCTCTTGTAATACGTTGTCCTTCTCCGACAAAATCTGATCCAGTTCTTCCTTCACCCGATTTCTATCCATTTTCGTCATTATCACCTCATTGCCTCGAGCCAAAAGCAACGCTTGAAGCTCTTTCATTTCCTTTTCTTGCTGGATAATCAACTGATCACGCGCCTCGCGAAATACTTTCTTCTCCCGCTCCAGCTCAGAATAAGCTGCGGACAGCTCAACAATCAGCTTATCCTTCTCCGCACATATCGCGATATGCTCATTATTCAAATCATTATACAATTTCTTGCAGATTTTCAATTCTTCCAAGAACTTGCTACTTTCATTGCATACCCCCTCGCAATTTTTGTGTGGCAGATCCGAATAGTGATCGTACAATTGAAATCCAGCCTGGCTGTTCGCAGCACTTTCCTTTTCCTGTTTCTTAACCGATTCCATTACGCGTCTAAGCTTCCGTTCCAAGTGTACATTTTGTTGCGTCAACCTTGCATTCTCGTTTGTCAGTTCGGCATACTTGCCACGTTCCTTCGCCGAAGCTTCCAACTGTTTCACCGCCGCCATATATTGCTCACGGAAAAATTGTAGTTCAGACTGCATCTCTTTATAACTTCTCATCGTTTCACTATGCTGCAACCGTAAATCACTCAGCTCCATCATCGCCTGATCGAATTGCTGCTTGACTTTGTCATATTTTTTGCTAGGATTATTGTTTGTTATATTAGCAGTTGTACTGCCACTACTATTCGATGACGGTCGTATCGTCCGTTCAGTTGTGTATCCTACGTAATCGGAACTTTCTGTAAAATTAATCATACCATGAGAAATATGAACGATAAATGAAAATCATGCAATTTCATTACCTTCCTGACTACTATTGCTAGTTAGTGATAAATCACCCGAAGCCATTTTTTCGAGTTAGTCTACTACTTAGTATACTAGAAAGAAAAAAGTGAGAAAGATGTAAGTATTCCCAGTTCAAATAAATCTGCAGCAAAATACATTTTGAAGCATCTAAATTTATATATTTTCTAATTGTAGTCTAGCGAATAAGCTACGGAAATAAATAGTTGCCTTTCTAGCTATGAACTTTTAACCAATGCCATTTTACTATCGGAAATTCGTTTTAAAAACCGTAGATAATAATTCCAATTCAAATTAAATAATTCAAAAAAAGATTTAATTTCATGTATAAGGAGTGCTGGAAGGCATTGAGTATGGGAAAGAGTAGGATGAAGGAGATAAAGGAAGCGGATGTTTCACATAGCATTACATAGTATCTGAAAGAGAATTTGTAAAACGTTCGCAAGAATAAAACTCTCAGAGAATGCTGTCGTAACTCAAACGAGCATTAGTATAAGGAGTAACTTTGCCTGAAGCACCGGATGAATAACCCTAACCCTGGTGAAATTTCTCAAATATGTACAACAGAGACGAGTGAAAATATTTTTTGATTCTGCAAACGAGGCCGTTGACAAATTGACGTTAAAAGCCCTTGACCTTAAGGCAAATTTTTGTGGAAATTTTCTGCTCTAATTTTGAGAAGTCAGGGGCACACTATTCCGTCAAGCCCAGTATTGGAAAATCCTGGGCGCTGTTGTGATATGGTAAACATCGAGGCCATGCAAACTGCAGACATCTTAATCTTGCCTTAGAAAGACTTACGAAAATAGGCAAAAAGATGTGTTAGGAACTGTTCAGTTAATAATCAAGCTTGACCTCGATTAATGTCTACAAGGCATCGATCACAGCTAGGTTTCCTGATGAGCCTGGATTTGATAAATGGATCAATGTAGTGCTTTAAACAGCGTTATGTGGTTCTTTCGCACAGAAAATGAATATTCTTACTAATACTCACCACAACGAAGTCAGAGGATTAATATAAAAACCGGCTACATGACTCGTTTCTCGGTTACTGAAGGAATCGTGAAACATTGAAGGAAATAATTAACCATACTATACACTCTCAAAATGTTAGGCAAAACTCTTCTAAAACAAACTCCAAGGAAAATGCGTGGGCACCTTCCAAACGGTTGACATCTAATAATGCACTTTTATCCGAGAAAATGTGATGATATAATAAATTTATGTCCATTGTATTTTCATTCAATGGAAGTATGCATACATTTCTTAAGGTAGGGTTATCTTGAACAAAAACATACGAAGAGGGAAAATCAAATATAAACATTTTGATCCTGAACGCGTTATCTTTAAGCGTGATGACTGCGTGAGACGTGAAGAAATCTGTTTGTATTATTTATATAGATCTTCTTCGCTTTTGACTACTATAACACGTTTTAGGACCCAAATCTACGGACATCAACTCTAGCATTTGTTGAAACCATTATTGAATATTGGAAAGTTGTACAAGCAAGGTTATTTTAAAGAAGCAAATGGATAGACATTGAGGACAAAGTTTGCAAGGGCGAATTTGCATCCGGCAGAAAAGATGCTCAACGTTTAAATCAATTACCAAAGTTAGTTCTACTAGGAACTATCCAACAATTTATTGATTGATTGATGATGAAAGTAAAGCGCTTAGCCTGGAAAGAACAATAACCAGCCTGGAAAACAATGTCTGGAATCAGGGAATAGAAGCGAGTCGTTTTCTAATAAGCCAAGAACAAACACCACACCTCTCTTCAAATGAAATTAAAATGTAAGTAATACATTGCCTGCTCTTCATTGCCTGTTCGGAACTTTCAAGATTGGACAATTATCTTTTCCGCTTTCTTCCGAATCATATGAATGACAAACATTTTGATTTTACAGAAGCCATAAATATGGATGTGTTTTCCCACATTAACGTATATGCTCTTATGAACTGTCTCAAGTTTGCAACGTTGCAAACGCAACTATTCCGATTTTATATTTTCACTTTTTGAATGTTTTTGGATAATTTAAATAATTTAAAAATACAAAAATTTTGTAATTTCTTTTCGTCATTTTGACTCTACAGACATTACGAGTATTTTACTTCAGAAAATTGTCAAGAAATGTTAAAAAGTGGAAAAATTTGAGACCTCGGCGTTTGCAACGATGTAAACTTTAGATGCCATTAGAGAGCTGACAATATGCTTGTGCCAGAACAATCGCAGAAAGCTATAGAAATCAACGAGCATCCCCTTTTTGATTCAATAAATTTTGAATATTAAATTAATAATGTTTGTCATATTTTCAACGCAAATTTGCAAGTAATTTTTAAGGCCTCCATAGAATGATTTGTTGCGCTGTCTGCATGGTCTCTACTTATTAGGTTAGTATATCGCTGAAAAATTCGCCTCGACACATGTTTAGCGGCATCAGGGAACTTTTAAGCCGTTCGAGGGCTAGTCTTGTTCCACTACTCCTTATTTATTTTCAGCTAATACTCAATCCATTTCTCAATTTCAAGGGCTCCCGTTTCTGAAATTTTAGGATCCCTACAATACGATTTGTTGCAATGTCTTTGTGCATGTCGCCTCCCTTTAGTGGATCAAATATATCAGTTAAAATTTATCTAGACAAATTTTAAGCGGCATCTGGGCATTTTTGAACGGTAATGACATAGCCCTTGTACTTACTCCTTGTTTATTTTCGGATAATTCTCAATTTCTGTGGACGATAACGACGGTCCAACCAATTACTTTGATTTCTCTCATCAGTCCTTATTTTACGTTGCATCGTATAAAACAGTCTCCAACCATAGAATTATCAAATTGTATAGCTTTTATATTTTCTGTATATATGTCGTTGCGCCTGTAGCACAATTGATGAACATTCTAAGTTTCAATTCGCTTCTAATTTCGTATAGCGATGATTCCTATTTCAACTCGATCAGTTGACAATCGCCAAAGTTTTTCATGTTTTGTGAAAAAGTTTTCAAAAATTTAATTTGTTTAAAGTTAATAAATTCTTAGATATATGCTTCCAGTTTTGATGCCCAAAGATTTTTGGTGAATTCATCATGAAAAATGAAAGAAGAAGAAAGTGTTGTGCTTCCAGCTGTAGATATCAGATCCATCAGTCGCTTCTGTCTTTTTGCGGTTTAGAGTAATATTATTATTATTGTACTGGAGTCCACTTGTTGGAATTTAGCATAGGCCAGAACTCGGCCCTTAGCTTCCCATGTGTAGTACTATTGTTTACAGATGGTCCATCCTGTCGTCCTACAGAAGCCAAGGAGTTCTCCCAGCTCTGTGGTCGCCAAATGTTCCAATTATGTTGCGCCAGTACATCTCAGCCAAGTAAGGCGTTTGTTGGCCAGACTCGGGCAACCTAGGAGGAAGTGTACTGTACTTTCTTCCTCCTCGCCGCAAGCTCGGCAAGTGTCATCCGTTCGGATTCCTATTCGTTTGGCGTGTTGACCTAGATTATGGCCCGTTAATACTGCCACCAATGTTCTAACGCCATTTCGGTTTTTCCCTAGGTGTTGTTTTGTCTTCATTTGATTAGGGTGAGGCCAAAGAGCTCGGCTTATCCTGCAGTCGTTCCTTTCATTCCAAGCCGTATCAGTTTCTTTCCAGAGGGCTCTAGTCGTCTAGTTCCCTTTTTACCGTTGCTAGTGGCACTTTAATTGTGTCTATTCTAGTGGCATTTTGGTCCGCTGATACAGCTCTCGCTAGTTCATCGGCTCTTTCGTTTCTCTCTACACCACTGTGTCCAGGGACTCATGTCAGTTTTACATTTACTCGGGTTGTTGCGGTTTTGAGAGCCTGCCTACAATCCTGCACCAGTTGTGAAACTAAGCGGTTAGAGGCAAGCGCCTGCAGTGTCGACTTACTGTCCGAGAGCATTTGTATACTTCCATCAAGGTTGTTTGTTGCCGCTTCTATAGCCGCATTTATTGCAAACACTTCCGACTGGAAAACTGTGGTATGGCTCTCCAGTTTATAACTTCGGTTGAGTTGCGGGTGATCTGGGTAAAAGATTCCAGCGCCGCTTCCCTCGTCCGTTTTGGAACCATCGGTGTAGATCATGATCTCACTTCCAGATGTGAAATCCACCACGTTTTCCACGCTTCTCTGGTCGGAATGTTGATTTTGTATGGAATTGTTGTGTCCAATATTGGTTGAATTCTATCCAGCTCCCTTTTACTTGACGGAGCCATTCTCTCCATTTTTTTTTCAAAATGTATACGTGCCCCGTTTGAGTGTGGTTAGATAACCCATATGTGGATTTTAATCTGATGCTCGCAAGTGATGCCTCTCTGAAGATGAATTTGTCGAGTGGCATGAGATTAAGCATTATCTCCATTGCAGCAGTTCGCGTAGTCCTAATGGCACCTGTGATGCCAAGGCAGGCCATTCGCTGGATCTTCTCTAGCTCTTTTGCAATGGTTTTTATTTGTAGTTTAGAGTAAAAATCTCCAGTATTCCGTCGCATGCGACAGTCCAACGTTGGGCTCCTTAGAGTATATCATGCAAATACTGGACTCCACACACTTCTTTACGGCAGCCACGTCCTGTTTTGACTGTCAACTGGCTGTTCTAGGTAGTTACTATTTTATCACACGTCAAGTACGGCTTAATTTTTGTTCTGTATTTATATAGTGACCCAAAGTGACGATATTAGACGTATATTGTTGCACTTTTTACAATGATCTGAATACTCTAAAGAATACTTTGAATATAGGACATTTATCACTGAGAACCACTAACGAACATGTAGAATTTAAGTGAAGAATACAACACGTATTGATATTGCATGCAACTGGTCTACAGGGTTATAGGGAGCTCCCTTTGATAATTTTTGTTAATGCAATTCAAACTGATATATTTTGCCATATTCCGCTTTTCGTTATCAAATTATTTACCTTATTTCTTTTCTATTTCAAAATTTTCTTTTTCTGATATCGTCCAAACTATTTTTTTTTTTTTGATGATTTTTCAATAATTTTTGTGATTTTGACCAATACCCCTGTTTAATGAATTTGTTTGGAACCCTATAGATAAAACAAAGGTAATTACTTATAACAAAAGAAATTTCTCATGCAACTTTTTATAACATCTGAAAAAGTTAATCCTACATAACTTAACATTCAAGAGGGTTCTTTCTAAATTATTTCCCTTGCTTTTCTTCGTCCACTTTCCTTCAAGTATCATTTCATGTTCATTCGATGTTTGGAGCATCATTTTCATATTCCGCCTCGATTAATTTTACACAGGAGGACGAAAGTTCTTTTGCATTCTCATACATGCATCTCATAAATTTCCTGAGTTTTCCTGAGTGTTGACTTCTTGACCTACATGAAAACATTGATCCTTTTCTCCACTTTGATCCACTTTGAGATAGTGTTTACACAAGTTACAGTGTATTGAGAAATGCAATTGAATTTTCGATTGCTTGTATGGCTCATGCGAATGAGAAGGGAAGTTAGGACAAGTAGTTTCTAAGCTGTTGTGTAGTATTTAAATCCACTTGAAATTAATTGTTAAAGGACCAGTGAGAAATTAAGCTGGCCACTGAGCAACGTTACCACAACTGAATCGAAACCAACAGGTCTACTCCATGCTCGTTAACTTCTGCATGTAATTTGTTCACCTTCATGTATTTTCCAGGCGGAATTTCTCATCAATCGCCGAAGCAATCTACGCTCAGAAGAAAGAAAATTTCCCCAACGACTGCATGCACTAATTGGCTACCTAGCAAGCGGAAAACGTTGCTATCGCTACTTTGAACATTTCATGCTTCAAAGACATCTTCAAACGTCTACAAATCCCAACTGTTCCTTACCTTAGTGATAATTATAAATAAATGCAAGTGCATTTACAAAAGCCCCATTAAACGCGAACTTTTCCAAACTTATCTCCAAATCCCAGCGTTCTCCAAACAAACGCCCATCAACATGCAGGCGGAACCGAAATAGCACAACTTTCTTCACATTTCATCGGAGCACCAACGAGTTGCAGAAAAAAAGAAAATATATCACTTGCCTTGAGCCCAACTCACGGGGGCCACTTGGGCGCTTTTCGTCGTGGCAATTTGTTTGTGTGGTTTTCACTGCACTTTACGAGCACTAAATCCAGCCACGACGGAACCAAAGTCTTCTTCGATCACCATCTCCGTCAAGTCACCAGCGACCACCCAAATCCAGTTCATTTTCAATTTTGTTGTTTTCTTATTTGCTGCCTCTCTACCCTGTTCCATGCAGGAATTTGCACACACGGAATCACTTACACTCGGCAGACACTGCCACTCTACAGTCCCCCACAGTTCTAGACTCGGGGGGAAAATTTCACGCGACCTTCACACCAGCCGCGAATTCCGGCCAACTGCGCCTCCGTACAAATCGCACATTAATCCGATCGATTCGATTCCAAACACCATTTGCACAACAGAAACGTCCAACCATTCGTTCAAATAACGCAAATTGCCTGGCCACGAAAAATCGGGATCATCTTAATATGTCTGAGCCGAGTATCACTTGACTGACTGACGGATGGATGTATGGGACGAGGATGGAATTGGACAGTGTGACGTCGCGCGAACTGAACCCGGTTGCAGGACTTTCACACGATTTGTGGGGTTGCAAACGCACACAGCACGACTAGACCAGGTTTTTGTGCACTATTCGCGAAATATTTTCAACGGTGAAAATTAAATGCGAAACGCGTTTGGAACTGGAAAAACGAGAAGTCGCGATGTATGAAAACCAAAAGAGAACTTGTCGGCTGCTACCCCACCTCGATCAAATGTCAAAATCTAATCTATTTGGGGAGCGACTAGGAAAAACAGTACAAAATTCATGAATGAATTTGCCTTCTTCTGTGCTTCACCGACAGGTGGCCGAGATGAAGCTGTCAAAGTCTTTTTAAAATCTTCAATTCTTTCCGAGGTCACAGTTGAAATTTCCCTCAATGCGTAATTCCGATGCAACATAATATCTCAGTTCTGAAAAAGTAGAAATATCGAACAAAGGAACCAATAAATTTTCTTTTCAATACACTGCCAAACATCAACCACACTGCTGGCCAACTTCATTCGAACGATGCGAAAGGCCAAGGACCTTATCAAACACTTGTCATCGACGAATTTTGACACAAGTCAATTCGTTTCGCGCAGTTGCCAGCCGTCCAAATAGAAGTTTAAAAGACTATAAGGACTTGCTCCTATAAATAGCTAAGCAACTGCATGAAGTAGAGATTATTACAGACGTTAAAAGTCAAGCAAAGCGCCAACAAAACGATTCCACTAGATCTCCACTAATATTTTGCAACCGGACATTGAAAGAGTTTGATAAGGCTAAGATGGTGAGTAATTTTTGTTGACTATCAAATGTCAATTCGTCACACCCAATATTATTTAATTCTATTCAATTATAATTTCCTGCTCTCACGTTAATAATTCAATTTTATGATAAAGTCGATAAGCCTAATAGGGGCCTAGTACAAAATGATGACCGGAGGTGGTTACTGATTTGGCAAGCAAAGTCGCTGAGTGAATCATCTTCATAGTATTTAGGTCTAATGCACAACGAAGGATTGTTTATATCTGTAAATATATGTGCAGTGTAGTTGAACTGGAAAGCAATCTTAAGTAGCGAATTTTTTAATCACATAATAATTTTCTGTAGACGTTCGTCTGTTAACATTTAAATAGCAATCCGTATCGACTTGATCGGGGAAAACGGTATGTATAATTGTAAAAAACCCATTTTACAGGACGATGGAGAAGTGTTATAAACAAATTGTGGCTTACAACCAAAACTCAAAAACAAATGTTTCTGCTTAGACACATATTTTTTCGTCTGTCTGTTCAGTATCTTCTTTTGTGAATAAATCTCTCAAAAGAAATCAACAATGGAGAAAACTGGATAGAACGAATGAATATTTAACGTTTCGCCTAAATACCTATTCGTTGTTCAACATTGCATCAAATTTCGCCACTGCTTCCGTGTTTCCTTCAGATTGATTTTCAGTGTTTTAGTCAGTGCAGCTTTTTACGCTCGAAATATAGCATCAAAAATATCTACGGCAACTTTGTTCGTCAGTCATTTTGTATAAGGACTGCATATTCAAATACCATTGCCATTTGTGCAACGTAAACTAAGTAGCTTTGGTTGAATGTGAACGTTTAAAAAGTATCCGAACGGTTTCTATCGAAATTCAAGGGGACAGACAAGCAGTCATTTGAGAAACGAATTCCTGCGTTATGATCGCTAAGACCAATATTCACTAGAGAAAAAAACTTATTGTTTTCTCTTTAACTTAATGCAAATTTTGCACGTATGTGAATTTCACAACCAGCGCTCTTTGGATAGATAGCTTTCTTTTTATTATAAAACAGCCTACGAGAGGCTCTAGAAGGTCATTGTTTACTTGGTCATATTCCAATCTCGCTAAGAACTTGTAAGTGAACTCAACTAACAGAGCGAAGAGAACTCGCAGATACGGAAATTCGATCAAATTTTTTGTTGAATTTATTCGAAAGCGAAACTCGGACAAACTGTATGGCGCTTTATAGACACATTAATATTTATCCGCAAAACCCACAGACACAAAGTTCTGCACCGTTTTCCGGAGCATTTGCTGGCTCCAACGCGTTGTTATCATCGAAACTAGTTTAAATCTTCATACTTAACCTAATGTCCAAAAACATAACCATCATCTTCAAAGTTTTCATCTTAGTTACTAGTAGATGCATTTGTAAAGATTTGCACACTGTCTCCGCTCAACTTCTTGTGTCAATCATGAAGTCTCCACGTGGATTGTGTCGAAGCCTTTATCGAAACAACGCAAATGTTCCATCACTTTCAAAGACCATACTTTATTCATTTTCTGACAATTCTCTTTTGTCCCCGCTGCATCTCAACAAAAATCGTCTGTAGCTTGCATTGAGCTGTCTACCTTTGCTGGTGTTCGTTTGGGTGATGGAGTGTTTTCGACTAGTTTTCAACTCGACTAGTTGTCACAAAGAGCCTTAATAGAATTCTGTCTGATGAAAATATTGTTGTTAGTTGTGAAATGAATAAGAGCAAATCAGGAATTTTTGTGGACTAGATCAATTATACGCTAAGAATTGAAGCAACTGGGAATCATCACGAAACTTTCTGAGTTTAAGTGAATTCACGAAACTCTCCATGGGTTTTAAAATAAAAGCATGAGGCGATCACTGGAATCCGCTTTTTGGGCGCCTGTGGCCGTCATGGAACTTTCTGTATCTTTTACAGGACTAAATCATGCGACGGCCACAGCAGTTCTACCTAAGGTGGTGTACTACCTTTGGGTGTAATTCGTCACGAGAACCTTCAAAAGACTCCCGGTCGGTGAATGCAATTTACGGGCTCTTAAACAAAAATGGACTTGTACAAAGCATAGCGAGCGGTTTCTGTTATGAATTTTAACAGAAAAATATATTTAAAAAATGATAAGTTTTAACCGTTGACAAAAGCACTTAGGAATTCACAAGCAGAAAGAGAATAGGCAATTGATTCAATAATTTTGACAGAAATGTTAATCGTTCGCAAACTAGTGCCAATCAGCAGTTCATGAAACTTCAAAGGTTTTAAACCGTGGATGAAAACAATGAAGGCAGACAATGATGTTGAGATTATCCGCAAAAACCCTAAAGAACGCGCTGATTATTTTATTTCAAAAGATTAAATTTATTGTCTTTATCCTTAACCCCTTAGTAAGCGATGAAAGTTGTGCTCGTGTAGTACTTTTTACAACCTTTCCATTACCATTTCGCAACTTTATTGTTTGTTTTTCTGTTCTGGAACGAAATTTCGCCTTTCTTCGTCTGTTTCCTTTTACTGCTCATATACGCATTTCGGTTGTGTGTCATCATAGGTGCGTTGTTTCGTCCTGAATTTGTCGGTCTTGTCTGGTGTCGAAACCGTGGACATTTCTTTCAGGCAACAAAAAACATTTTCATCATTGTCGGACAAAATAATGAGCATCGAAAAATATTATTGTTTAAAGTGAATACGGAGAAAACCGTTTGTTTATTTAACAAACTCTTTCTAACAAAATTAGTGGAATTCTGTGTTGGTATTCTCAAGACAGCGCGTATATTTGGAGACGATGAATCGATGGCGCGAAAAATAAAAGCCAACTAAGCCTGCACACGGTAATAATTATCCAACGATTTAGTTACGAAAAAATGATATGACTAAAGGTTACTCATGGACCGGTTGATACACTTTGCAAATTGTGCAATGTACTTTCTAAGACAAATTTCGAATCGCAAAAATTTTAAGACCCTTCGTCTGTTTCATGGTCGACATTGTTGTCCATCTTAGTGAGCTATACGTGATAGTAATGATTAATAATGCACTAGTTCTGCATGGCATGATGCGAAGCCATCAACGAAACAAATAAATGTGCGTAGCGATGTAAATATCATCACTGTTAGTGAAATTATTACCAAAGAACTAGGTATGCCAATTTGCAATTCGTCGACGCTCACAACAGCTTGAAATTTGTCCATACACAACATGGAAAATATTACAAAACATCTTGGTTTGCACCTTTACAAAATGCCACTGATTTAAGTATTTAAAGCTGATTTAAACCTATTTTTGTCTTTATACGTACGTAAATACTCAAAATACCATAATCAATCCGTTATTGATCCAGATTTTTACCGTGAAATTTGAAATTTTCTTCAGTGATGACGCTGATTTTTGGTAAACTGGATACGTCAACAAGCAAAATTCGGAATTCGGAGTGAAAACATTTCCAGGCAATATCTTGAAGCTTCATTACAAACATTTAAATTGGCGGTGGGCTGTGATGTTATGTAATGTAATAGAATACGGAGGATGCTGCCGGTACGGTCAATGATAGACATGATTGGTCAATGCTCATTGAATTTCATGTCCATAGTCAATAAGATGAACACCGAAAACATTCGGTTCCAACAGGATCACGTTGCATGTCACACGGCCACCGAAACAATCGAAATATTGAAAACGAAATTAAGAGACAACATTATATCACGAAACGGCCCAGTCGATTGGTCTTCAACATCATACAATTTAATGCCTCCAGAAAATTGTCTTTCGGGCTCACGTCGTTCGAAGCACTGGAGGAAAATATCGAGATAAAATCAGCTGTATTGGAAAAAGTGATGAAAAATTGTGTCGCTCGAATGCGCTTTGCATTGGCTAGGACTTTTGACTTTTGGACTTTTAACATAAAATAATTTGTATATGTTAAGTGGCATTGAATTTGCTTTCATTTAAAATAATAAATAATTAAAAAACAATTAGTTTTGAATGTTTTACTTCAATTTAAAGATCTCAAGCTCCTAGAAAAACAGTCTTTATAAAGCAACAACCCAATTGAAATTGAACGATGATCGAAAAGGACATCACAATTCCACACAAAATCAATAGACATCTTCAAGATGACATCGTCAAACCAAACTACATCTTTTTACAATGACGGGGGATTGGGTACGTTTATCTGTCGTTTTTTAACGTAACCAACCATAACTACCAGTTTCTGATGAACAAGCTGCTAATTCAAAATCTTGTTGGATTCGCCCAAAAAATTTTGGTAGTGTCTAAAGCTAATTTTTATAAAATGTCGACTAACATGTTCTCATTTTAACTAAAAATTTTACTCACAAGTTCTATTTACATAAGATACATTCTTATGTCGAGAGTAGTAACGCAATTTCTTTTGTGGTATATAATTATGATAAATTACAAGATTATACACAATAATGGCATGGAATTATTTCCTTATTTCAGGCTGAACTACAAATGGATTGTGCGCTCGATTTGATGCGTCGCTTACCACCTCAGCAAATCGAGAAGAATCTTATTGATTTAATCGATTTGGCGCCTGCTCTTTGTGAAGATCTGCTTTCGTCAGTCGATCAACCTTTGAAAATTGCAAAAGATAAGGAAACCGGCAAAGATTATTTGCTATGCGATTACAATCGCGACGGAGATTCGTATAGATCGCCATGGTCAAATACGTACGATCCGCCGCTTGAAGATGGCTCAATGCCATCGGAACGTCTTCGTAAATTAGAGATCGAAGCAAATTATGCATTTGATCAATATCGGGAAATGTATTTCGAAGGTGGAGTGTCGTCTGTTTATTTATGGGATTTGCAGCACGGCTTCGCCGGTGTCATACTAATCAAGAAAGCCGGCGATGGAAGTAAGAAAATCCGAGGCTGCTGGGACTCGATACATGTGGTAGAAGTGCAAGAAAAAAGTACTGGACGTACTGCACATTATAAGCTCACGTCGACCGCAATGTTATGGCTACAAACGAATAAGCAAGGCTCGGGAACTATGAATTTAGGAGGAAGTCTTACAAGACAAGTGGAACAGGACTGGAATGTAAGTGAATCGTCGCCACATATTGCCAATATCGGACGAATGGTGGAGGATATGGAAAATAAAATCAGAAATACATTGAACGAAATATATTTCGGAAAAACAAAAGATATCGTGAATGGCTTAAGGAGCATTCAATCGTTAGCAGATCAACGACAACAGGCTGCAATGAAACAAGATTTGGCCGCAGCCATTCTTAGGCGCAATGTTAAACCGGACGGGAACTGAAACGATGAGGAGTTTCAGTCCGATAGTTTTTATGATACGTGAACAAGATATGCCTTTATTTTTTTCTTGTATTTCCATTTTATTTTATTGATTATTTTTAAAGCTGATCTTACTTTCGTTGCAACCGCCTTTTCGAATAGCATAAAGTAACTGTAGCGCTTTCAACGAAAGAATGCGAAATATTAAAAATCAACTTTTGCATTGAAAGTGGGCTTTATAGTTGCTAAAAAATCGTCACAATTCATTTTCAAACACAAGGCATTTTCTTTTCAAAGCATTTCTTCTTTCACTTGTGTAACAAAATTTTGCTCATTTTCTATTTTTCTACTCGTTTCTATTAATTATTACAAATCAATTTTAGCTCTCATCGTTTTTCTTAATGAAAAATATATGTATATCATACAAATGTAATCTATACCAATCGCTTTTTAAACATTCACCGATTTAGTATTGTTTTTTATATGCTTTTGTTATCTATCAATCTATCTACTATTTTGCCTTGATGTGAATCCATCAGGATTTTATCGGAGGTTAAGAAAATTTAGAGAGATGAAATGAAACTAAAAAGTTTAAGAACATTTTTAAGGGAAAAATATATAAAATATATAATATGCGTTTCAATTAATTGTAAATATTTTGTGTTTTATTTTTGTTGACAAGTTAAACTTTGTTTTTTGTTAGCATCGAGGCTAATAATCTGCGGAATTTCCCCTTTGACTTGTATCTATTGGAGTTTACGCTATAAGTTGCTCAATTGTAGAGTTAAATTTTGTGAACGAACTTAACAAATTGCCGTGAAACATGCAAGCAATTTGATAAGATATAATCATCGTTTTGGTGGTTAATATTACTTTATACTTTATAATCACATAAAATTTGCTATCCAATGTGCAGTTTTTTTTTGCGCGGTAAATTTGCCGGAATTTATGCTTCAAAATAAAAATACATAAGAGATCGAAACTGCGAAAACATTGTATGGTAATCTTTAGCTAGAAAAATATTCCAACATATTAAAACTAATTACTAAATATTCCGTAAAAATGTGATAGAAAGCTAAAAAGATTCTTTAAAATTACACACGTGTGTCCAAGCAAATAAAACTGACCTGTGAGTAGATTGAAAATGTTCAGTAAATCCGCAAGATAAAATGTCATTAAAACGTAAATAAAACCATTGAAGTAAAATATGAGCACAATAAAGAGAAACGGCTATGCTTCTCTAATATTAAAAATATTTTTTATTGACTTCATAGTCAGATGTTTGAAGATCTAAGTAATTATCATCTTTTAACCCCATCTAGTTTTGCCCTAACCGATTTGAAAACTGCTTCCGGCCCAGTTTGTTGTTAAAAATAAGCAATAGGCATTGTTATAAGTGTACACGTGGAGAAAGAGGTCTAAGGTTCAAAAATATTGGTGAATCTATGGCACATTGATAAGAAGAAATAAGGCTGCTAGATAATAAACTCAAAAGATCTGCAGCACATGAACAATAATAAAGCCTTAGATCAATGTATTTCGTACGCTCATACTGGGTGAAAATTCTGCACTAAGTCGTCTTTAATAAATATTGGAATAGAAGGAATAGCTCCTTAGTTGAAAGTTAAAATTTTTCGGGAAAAGGGCGTCCTTGATTAATTGATCATATTCGCTCTACCGCGATCCATTCTTTTCTCACTAATGGATGCTTGTGACACTACCAACATTAATCTGCGGTTTGTTTAAGATCTGTGCAGGCCACTGCTCTAACATTTATAGCTAGAGAGTAATGATGAACTGATAACTGTTCAGAATTTGGCTAATCAAGAGGAAGCAAGATCTCCTATCCTAGCTCTCTCCCAGAGCTAATAATTGTCTAAATGCAATGAGAGATTACTCTCAAAGTTAGTAATCGCTGTGGGTAACGTAAACCAGAAAATCTTGGACCTTTTTTTCAGTAACATTGAAAAAGCTAAAGGCTAAGTTGACCTTGAAAAAAATCATATACGGACAAAAATCCCTTAAGGGAAGGTGGATAGCGGATAACTAGTAAACTGCTCATCTACTGTTGAAAATGAGACGTCGATAGCTACAACAGTTTTATTAGTTTAGATTTCTGAAGTACCTTTTATCTTTCATCTTAGGTTTTTCGCGACGACACTGGACACTGGTTTAATAATTAATAAAACTGCAAAAATCCAGTCAGCAATATTTTATAACCTAATATCTAGAAACTTTATGATCGGACGCAATCATTTTTGTTTCATTTAATGTGAAGCGAAATTACATAAACAAGAGTATTCAAAGTCATCTACAAAAAACCCTGCTATCATTAGTTGTTTTATTTGTTGTTATTCGTTTATTCTGCCGATTGTTCCGATATTCTGATTTATTTCCGAACGATTTATTATCGGGACTTGTCGATATTTGCTATGACTTCACTTCTGTTTCGGCAATTCAACATTTTCAGTGTCTCTCCGTTCGGGAACTAGTCACTGTTCCAGAAACAGTTGAGACGGCGAATCGGCACCCTAAAGCCGATGCCGATACGGTAAAATGAAGCTCAGATCAAAGTAGTTGCTGGTCAATTTCTAAACATGTTAATTGTGTGATCTACTAACTATCTTAGAAAGAAAACGGCGATTGATCAGGCAGGAAATGTTTTTTTGCTGGCCAAAAATGAGATGGTCGTCCCAAACGCCTTATCGTTTGCATACGTGATATACTTGTTTGAATTCTACTGCTATTCTTCGTTATTCACTTGTAGCGTATAAGTTTGTTATTGGCGCAGTTGGAATAATCATGAAATTATTCAAAATTTGTACTAAACAATTTATAGAGAGAATAAAACTGCTTGTGGTTATGACGCATGAGGGAACCCCAACTAGAAAATAACACAAAACCTTCTCTTAGTTCGTGTTACGAGGGATAAAAGATTATATTTCCTAGGAAGTAAAAAAAGCCCAGAAATATTGTCACAGTCTTGTTGAGACAGAAATGAACTATCATCGCCTTCCAAATCAAGGAATGTTTGTACATGTTATATTCTCATATGGTCTGTTGAAAACGACGAAGCCTTTAGTCTCGAATTTGAAGAGCAACATCATTAAAAAAAATAGTTTTTAACGAGTCTGTAACCAATCTTATAATATATTTGTACTCAAAACGTCGTTCTTAATACGAGTTACTTCGACCTAAGTCAACTCCTACATCATTAAAAGTTCTATATCACCACAGTCAATACAACAATTTTCACAGGATTAACACCAGAATAAATTACTTTGTGGACAACTTGCTACTATACCAGTTATTAGTCAGGGATATACTTGAATAGAGTTGAAAAACTAAAATTATTCACGTTGAAATGAAAATTTCCAAAGGTCAAAAATATTTAAGCCTACGCCGAGTATCAAAGCAGGAGCTCATGAAATCATGAGCAGGAACTTTGATACTCGGCGTAGGCTCAAATATTTTTGACCTTTGACTTTGATGAGCATGTCATCAAAATCATAAATTGATGACAAATATATTAAGCGACATTTAACATCTTCTATACCATAAAATTCATGAGCACTAGCTCAAATCGAAAGAGAAAATTTAGAAGAAAAAACAAAATATTTCAAACTATATTCATACATTTAGTTTTAATTCACTATTCTTTGAAATCAGCTTACAATTATTGAATTCACAGAAAATTATAACTAATTCTATCGAAAAATATATAAAACAATCAATAGGGTTTTGGGGTTGTTTTATTAAAACTCAGTTAAAATCAAAACATTCGGCGAAACCAGACGGGAAGAAACGCGCAGTCCTCTGAAATCGCTTGACTATAAAATATTTCTAAAACAGGAAAGTAGCAGCAAATTTCAAACATCTCATTCAACCGAAAAATGTTCAGCTTGGTCGAAGTATCTGCTTACGATTAGATACAATGTTTCAGTTCGAAATATCAGCTTCAGATTAAGGTTAAAACAATTTAATTTGTAAAAATCAGGACTGTAAAGCAATTGGGAATCTTTAAATAAATATATGCAGCACGCATTAAAGGAATAGCCGAATGCTATCTTCGTTGATGGCCTCGGCGTTTGTCTTTGTCGTTACCCGCCCTCCCGCGATTTTTATCGTTGAACCCTCGTATGTTTTGTTGCATGTTTCGGAATGGATTCAGATTTGGCGGAGGGAGTTGTCTATTCATGGGATTCGCAAAAGCATTTCTAATTGCCGAGTCAAATAAGCTCCCCATTACATGTCGATCGATTATAAGTTCTGTTCCCAGATTATTGAGATCAGTGGGTTTGAAAGGATTTGTCGATTCTGGCGTTCTCCGTGATCGTTTCGGATCAGGTGAAGGTTGCATACTTGGATCTAATCGACTATGCGTTCCACCTTTGCTACCCATTCGAAGAGCACTATCATCATGTTTGTACTTTTCTTTTGGCTCGCAGGTCTCTTCAAATTTTCGACGACTGCTGGCGGGTGGAGATTTATCCTCTGATAATGAGTTGCTGTCGATCCTTCGGCGTTTGCCTAAATTTGTGCTGGGATTTCGATAGCGAATAACTAAATCACGCTGAAATAAGCGTGTGCCCATGTAAAGTTCAATCGCATAAGGTACTGAACATGCATGCGCAAATGTCACAAACCCAAACTGCCGCTGCCGACCGTCTTTATCTTTGGGAATTCTTACTGATTCAATCGGCCCGGACTGTAACGCCAAAAAAAATTGTAATTGAATTCATCATATGACAAGCGTCGTCTTGTTTTACCTGAATAAATAGTTCATAGAGCAATTCTTCTGTTACCAATTCAGATAAATTGGCGCAAAATAATGTCCGCGTATCCTCATCATCGGGATCTACGTCTTCATCTTTTTGGGCGGGACTACTATCCAATTGAGTTCGTTCTGATGTTTGCATTTTTCTTATCTTATCGTTATGCAGAGTTCAACAAAACCAGTGTAAATTAACTTTCTCGAATGCTAAACGTCACCAACAAAGGATTTATATTATGACATTTATAGGACGAAGCAGGTGAACAAGTAAGTTTTGGTTTTTTCTTTTTAAAATGGCGTCCGTGACAGCTTCATATGACAATATCAGAGTAGATGTTTTGTTTAATTTAATCTAGTACGAAAATACTGTTGAAAATAAGTTGTTCGATTCTCGTAGGCAGAGCGGCGAATCAATTTAAAATAACAACAAATAAGCGAAATTCCTAATTTTTCGTGATTGGCTATTTTTTAATATTTTTAGTGGGAATTCACAAGAATGTATTATGTTTTCATATGATTCGAAACCCTCATGATTAAATGAAATTGAAACTTATATATTCCAAAGTTTGCTTTGGCGCTTTTCCTTAGAAGTCGGAGTAAAAGCGACTGTAGCGACTGGGAATGCTTATTTTGGGGTATCTATCGAGAACTTTATCAACGCAAAGGATAATTATTAAAGTTGCCAATTGATGCAACGCCTTGCATATTTGATCCTTATTAGAAAGTTGATGTTAGTTGAAGGTATGCCTAGGTGTGGCGACTACAGAGGAGTTCACAGAGTAACTACATGTATTGTGCACTATATCCTGTCTTTTCCAACATCGTAACAGTCAAGATGAAATCATAAATGTGTAAAGTTTCCTATGCTTTTGAGAAAACGAATCTCAGATGGAAATATTTTGTTGGGTTGTGCCTTGTGTTTAGATCACAAACGTAAATTAAATCAAATTAACTCTTTGGCCAAGCTTTTGGGTCAGAACATGCAGAAGTGCATTCGAAATTTGATAAGGTAAAGTGTTTTAGATAGCAAGCTATAATCTGTGTGTGATCATGAAAATATAGGTTTTTAATTCAAAGTATTGCAGTGTTGAGTCTTCTCTAAATATATCTCTTTTCCTTGAAAGAAGACAATCGGAAAAATTCTTAGGTGTATGTCTACCCTTATTGCAACATAACGCATTTAACGGTCTGAAATTTTCTACTTAAAAGAAGAAATTCCCATTTGGTCGGTGAAAAGTGTTTCAGGGAGTATTTCTTGTTCTCTGTGCTGCAATGTGTTTCGTTCAAATAAATTTCCTTAACTTGTATTTTATTACATTTGTTCATTCTTGTTAAAAATTGCGATGAACGAAAAGAACGAGTTTGAATATTTAGAGTTTTTTTTGAAAGGTACATAACAGAAACATTTATTGAGAGTTAACCGAATTTACATAGAATTTAGATTTAGGATTGTACGAGCGTGGAATGGATTTGGAAGAGATGAGAAGCATTCAAAATGCTGTTAACGAATCCATCGAGGAATCGTCGCATATTTTTGAAGATGAATTGCAAGCAGCTCTGAAGGTAAATAAAGACAATATATAACATAAAAGCGGCAAAGCTTATTTCATCTTTTCCAGGAAAGTGAACAAATTGCAAACGATAGTTTACAAAACAGCTATGAATCGTAAGTAGGTTAATTTGAAGAACTATCCTGTTATCCTCAGCTAAACTCTACTTTAAGGTCATCCTACTGTAGCGTTTCTTCGGAAAATTCAAATGTCGTATACACGGCAAAGTATATATTTTTCATTCTTTCAATCAAACTTTTTATCTAAATGTAATTTTCCGAAGGAGCTCAACACCTCCAAGTAGTCCGGATCACCCGGTTAAATTGAGCGTGGTAGCTGAAGTGCACATGGATTGGAATAATTCTCTTTCGGACCTTAGCCAAATGGAAGCATTGAGTAATGATGAAAAGTCGAAGTTACCTGGTAAAAAAATGCTTAAAACGGATAATCATGCATGTCCATTGCGAAAGGCAGATGATATTTATTCTATTTTAGAAGTTGATGATGATAAGATATAAAATTTGTTCGTTTGCCGTTGATTTATAGTTGCTGTTTGTTAATATTTATACTTTGATTGATATTTATTTATATTACTTAATTCAAATAAATTTGTTTTTTTTAAGCCTTTTCTAAGTTTTGACTTTAATATTTTCATTCGATTTTATTGATTTGATTACAAACAATAAATGACGCACAACATAAAGGGCATTTTGTCGGAATACTTCATCGATCAAATGCTCGCGTGATTTTGTGGAAATGTAAAGATTCCACAACTTTCACTTTAAACGTAGAGTGAAGCAATATAGAAACGTAGAGTAAAACATAGAGTAAGCAACATATACAGAAAGTTTATATACAATAAAGGGGATAATATTAATTGTCAAATCATAAACTTTTAATAGAAACTATGTTGGTGCAAATCACACGCTACATAAATTTAAAATTGCCGAATCTTTACCAATTTCTGATGAAGGGCTTTCTTGAGCTGTGCATGTCCGCATTGAGTTTGTCTGAATCTTTCATATACACTTGTGAGGAATATGAAAATTGAGATTTTGCCTAATGAATCCCTGGAATCTGATGTTGAAATTTTCAGAAACGAACGACTAACAAATGAGGCTGCTATTCCTTTCGAGGAGTGAGCAATCGATAAGGCAAAGTAGAGCCTCTTCGGGAAAAGGAGGCAGACCCAAATTCACTTTTTCCATATTGGTAGCAGAACCTAAAAAAGTATCGGAAAATTTACGAGTTATTGTTCTCTTGAATTCAAGAGAAAACTTCGAAAAAGTATCGGTCTTAGACATACGAATAGATCACCACGTGATGTATACACGAGACACGATCTAGACACAACCACGATCTAGATACACTAGACACGATCTGAAATGAGATCAAGGTGTTCAACTACTTCAAATACCGAATACCCTTGTAGAAAGGGTAAGATAAATAGAAAATTCATTTTCTTATTCAGCTGTCAAGACCAAAAGTCAGTCTGCGTAATTCTGGTATGGATACCGCTGACTACTATCCAGTAAGATACGGATACCGAAAAACTGACAAATTTAATAACTGACTTGTTTAGAAACTTTGGTTAACGAGGGAAAGAAATACGTTAAAACACGATCTACGTAATAGGCAAGTGCTCAGTCCGATGAAACGGAAGGCAATAAACCGCCAAGCTTTGGTAAAACGCCAACCTGAACGAAATTCCGGAAAGTAGCATGGAACAAATCCTAGATTTTTCCAAGCCGATTAATACGTTTTAGGTTTATCAGAAAAACACTTCCGCAAAAGGACGCTGGCACACTAACAAAAGGAATGACTATAAGATGCCATGGCTTTGAATTATTTGGGTTATGTTAATGAGAAAGAAAAAAATTGAGTAGATTGAACTGATCAAAAGCTTATAACTACAGTTCCCTCCAAAATTACATGGAAACAAAAACGGAATCTTCAAAACAGGACAGGGTAGTTGGCTCAAAAAGGGTAGGGAGACATGTCCACAGAAACTATTAGCCATGGATGCATATGAGCGACGTACACCGGAGATTTCAGTATTTCGCTATACTCCGTGTTTTGTCTGACATGGATCGAAAAGTTAATTTTTAGTTCCCCGTAGTTCCCCGTAGTTCCCCGTTTGTTTCCTTTGTTGCAATCTCTGATATCCGTCCTCTGAGAACGAAATAACACACCGAAAATGAGAACCCACCGAAATGGACCAGGTACACGATACAAAGAAACCGACGGGAAAAGACGGAACTTCGAGGAGAAACAAAAACCTTCTTTAAATATATTAAAAATATATATAAAATTAAATATAAAAATATAAAAAAAATTTCCCGGTAGTTTCTACCAAAATTTAATAAAATGAGGAAATCAAGGAGCTAAATACGTAATTTTATAGTTTCATTTAAATTAACATTTATTTTAAAATTGATTAGAGTTATTATAATCCCCGTAACTTAAGAATTTGTAATTTCTATTTTATATAGAATAATATAAGCGTGTCCAGTTGGAGATCATAACTCTTTGGTCAGATTTCATCGACCTCGGCTAAAGTTGTGAAACCAATCATTGCGCCTGTTGCGATCGATTATTTTTTTTTAATTTTTGGCTTTTATACTTTATATTTATTTACCTAATATATTTATATTTTAAAAAACCTTTCGCAAATCAAACGAATGACAGTTTTTTTTTTCAATTGTCCTTATCATCAATACATTCAATTATCTGTCAACGAAATACATATGTTATTTTGTTTTCGTTATTTAGCTATGGAAAAATTTATAAGTAATTCTTAAATTTGAAAGTGAAAATCACATAATGGACACTTTATTTCTCATCGAGATGAAGTTCTTGTTGATGATGATATCGTTTATTATATGGACGGTATTCTATAATGCTATCCGACATAATTATCCTGCAAAGTCGGCAAGAATTTGTAATCACTATATGACTGTATTTTACTCGTTATTATTCATCATTTTCATGTATTTATCACCAGGACTAGAAAACAATTCATGCGTTGAACGTAAGTAGTATGTTTTCTGTTGGGCCAAAAGTCAACGTAAAACATTTTTATTCCTTCAGATCGTCGTTACGCTTGGAATGTAATCAATATTTTTTCGTTGGTCCTAACATGGGGGTACCTTTCATTCAATTTAATATGGAGCATTTATCATGGTGACGATGATATCGTCTATGTGAATCAAATCATCTCTCTTGTCTTGATATTGCATTATCTCTTTGTAAAAACCAGCAATCCAGAAATTATTATCAAAGGATTAGGATTTTTAGAACTGTCCAATCCAAGTTCTCATGCAAAATGGTATCTTCGGAATCTTGAAAAAAAAGAATCGTTTCATTATGAAGTAATAGTAATTGTAACATTAAGTACTTTGGCAATACTTCGTTTTCTTTACGGTTCGTATTATCTTTCGGCAATTTTATTCAATTGTTTTTACGATACAGCCGATAAATTCATTGCATGTTACTTTTATACAATAGGACTTCTTCTATTTTATAATATTATTCCACTTTGGAGAAGTGTTTTAGCTCCTGACAAGCAAATGGACTTAATGCGTCACAAAACTGAATCCAATAAAGATGCAAAAAACAGGAAAATGTCCATGTAATTATATCACCTTGAGGTAGCCCAGTTTGAATAAAAACAAATAAAAACAAAGGGTTGCGTTTTATCAAGGTAAATTAAAATTCCACTAATAATAGGAGTGCAGCAAGTTCAATGCGAACAGAATTACCTTGTTTTAAGTTTGTTAAGTTTCTTAATTGTTTGGTCTCACCTCTTAATGTAAATTGTACATTGATAACTCTCCATAAGTAAAGCTCAATGAATATTGAGCTTATGATATATATCCATAAGTAAAGCGATTTTCCAACTATGTTAAGATATTAATATCTCGTATGTTGCATCTGGAGACGTTGGACATGTTAACTTCTTAACCTTGAAATTACTGTTTTGCATCATACATTCAATGGTATTGGAAACATGCGT
Source organism: Stratiomys singularior (assembly GCA_954870665.1). Taxonomy (NCBI): domain Eukaryota; kingdom Metazoa; phylum Arthropoda; class Insecta; order Diptera; family Stratiomyidae; genus Stratiomys; species Stratiomys singularior. The sequence goes on along the minus strand of OX940879.1, from coordinate 8,731,862 downwards.
TGATAAATTTGATTTCTTCCGTACGATGCATTAAATTGTAATATGTAAAAATCCACCAGACACTTGATCTTGTTAAGTAGCTTATTAATTGCAACAATGCAATTAATGTCCCTCGCATATGTTAACACTATCTAACAAGATACCCAACCAATAGTCTTTTTTTTTTAAATTTAACCATCTAAAGTTATACTGCATAACATATGAGTGATAATTTTGCGCCACTTGTATAAAAACTCTCCAGTTCTTGCCTACATGTATCAGTAGAAGTTTTTCGCTCTGAAAAATATCTCGTCCAACTTTAACAATGAAAGTAAATTTGCAATCGTTTCTGAGATTTTTCAAAATAACTTTCGGTCATATATTTTCAGTTCTTTATTTTGATTGTCTTATTGGCTGTTGCACTCGGTGCTCATGCTGCACTCATCATTGATCCACGTCCTGCAATGGCCGATATGAATATGTGGGATCCAAGGTTCGTCATGCCAGCTTTTATGCCTTTAAGGGCCAGAGCTCAATTTGCAGGAGCTGATGGAAGGACATATGATATCACAGCTTGAAGTTCTAAAATCGTCCCAAGTGTGACAAATCGTTGATGATTCTTTTAAATTTGTTTGATAACGAATATAATTTTGAAAAAAATTTCTTACATTTTCAAATATATTTGCATGGGTCAGAATTGCAATTGTTTCAATTCGACTTGTATTTAACAAACAGCACCTGTTTGGTGGGCGTTTATCTATGCCAAGTTTCAGATGTGTTTTACTTTCTATTTCATTTCGTCGAAACGAAAAACGTTCGTTCAGAAAGTTTTTAGAACACCGAAGTAAGCTATGACTTGTATGATATGCATTACTAACTTTGACTCACCTACCAAAGTAAACTATTTCTTTGGAACTATTCTATAGAACAGAAAATACTTTTTTAGTATTCATAATCATTACTCATAACTTAATAGGAATTTAATTTTGACTAGACACTTTACACTCGCTCGTTTCTATGGCTTTCTTAGACAAAATAACTTTAATTGCCTAGAAAAATATCAGAAACATGCCTAGAATAATATCGAAAGGGATAAAATTTGAGTTGGTTTTCTTTCGATTCATAAATTCGATTCATAAAAGATTGTAGTGATACAGAACGTTCTTTGGAATTGACCACCTCAAAATTGTCGCGGGAAATCTATGATATTGTTGGCCGTTGAGCAGGTGCGCGACCTGTTTGCTATTCGCAAATATTGCTAAAAGTGAAATAAAACACTCGCGAACTATTTTAAAATTAATTCTTAAAATTTTATTAAGTTTCTTCTACACTTTACAATTAATTTAGTAAAATCTCTAATCACTTTAATGAATTAAATTAATTAATTAGCACTTATTCAACGTAATTAAACACTAATTCACTTATTTAACACTTTTCTCACTTTTCTTATTTCGAACTTTTCTGGCGCGCACTGTCGGATACAAGTTACACATTACTTCTATAAAAATTTTGAGCGTAGTCCTTTGAACCACTCAAATAGGAACCCTTCAAACATTTGTGTTGATCCCAATTTAAGCGCTGCTTTATTTACGAGATAGTCAGCTAGCCCGCTCCCTTGTACACCTGCAAGGCCTCCTTATAGCACAATCTTCGGAAAAATCGGCAAAGCAACAAAACCTGGGCATAGAATACTTTCCACGAAGAAATCAGAAATTTAGATGGCCAAATAAGTTTAAAATTCCGTTTGTGAGTGAACAGATGTCGCAGAAGTAGGAAATAGCGTCTTCCCTAAAAAGGGAGATAAGTTGACATGTGAAAATTTGACTTTGGTATCCCTTTAAAGCTTTCGCTTGCACACCAGCTTGACGATATTGACCACAACTGCACAAATTCAACGAAAAATTTAAAGCAAAAGCCTAATGACCCAATATCTTTTTAACTTGATGTTGGATCATCTCATTTGATAGCCTCCACTTAACACCAAAGGAAGCTTGCTCTGAAAATATGTAAAAAGTGTAAGCCTACGTAAAAGATATTTTTCATTTATTTCTGAAACCAGAATGAGCAGCAATTTTGTGTATCTCGGTACACATTTATTGAAATATTTCGAAGAAATTTTTGAAATTAAACATTTTAAACTTAAATAAACATACACTTAAATTAAACAATTTACCAATCATGCATTTTACTTTGGAAAGGAAAAAAAAAACGAGTAAGTATACAAGTCAACAGAACGATTTACATTATGATATCTGTGCAAAGCATGGACTCACAATAAGTATCCAAAAAAGTGCTAAACACCATCGGAAAAAGGATCCTATGAAAATTCATGAGAGCAATACAAGCTAACAATATATTCGACAAGCCACAAGCTAGCTTAATAATAAAGCACTAACTCCAGTAAGTCCGTTCCAAAAAAGGAACAACACAAGAGGATGGAAGGACCGAGCTTAGTAATATTTCATCTCTGTTCTAACTTTAACATGATTTGATGTGTTATGTGTTCAAACGACCTCATAAAATGCAATTTTTAATTTTATTTTAATACCAATCTAACATATTTTATTCATTTATCAGTTTGCATACCTTACGTTTGCTGGTAAGTTATACATCATAATAATAATCAATGTTTAGCTGTTTACATTGAGGAAGAAGAAAGTGAAATTGTGCAACCGCTTTGCAGCTGTTTTTTGGGTTGAGGGGTGAAGGCAATTTACGCCCGGAGTGTGGGACTCCTAGCGGCGCATGCTACCAGACTACCCACTAAACACCCCCCCTGTCAAGAGACCCTAGCCTGGAATCGTTTGACACATTACTTCGGGCTAGCCCTCTTTTTACTTCGCCCTAGGGCGCCGTCAGCCTAGAGAAACCTCCCCCAGCGGAAAGGGGCAGGATGGAGGAGGACTGCTGGAAAGGAGACCCCCCTAGACCACGCGCCCAAGATTATCCATCGTACATTTTTTGGCAGTAAGTATTGCCCGAGAGTAATGTGCCACACAGTCCATTTGTCGTTTGTCCATTTGTCGCAACTTTTCAGCATTTCTCCGACCAGATTGTCTGGAGAAAGCTCTCCCATCACCTCCCGCAAGTCCTGCCGCATCCTGTTCCACCTTCTACAGTTGAAGAAGGTGTCACATGCGTCGTCCCTTTCCCCTGGGCAGAAAGTGCAGTCTGGGGACCGTGATTTACCAATCTTGTGCAGGTAAGACTGAAAATACCCATGCCCGCTAAGAAACTGGGTAAGGTAATAATCAGTCTCACCGTGCCTTCGATTTAGCCACGATCTCGCGTCCCCTATAAGCCGGGCAGTCCAGCGGCCATTAGAGTCGCCTTCCCAGGACTGTTGCCACTCGAGTATTGTGCGCTGCCTCTCCTCTCGGTTGACAGCATATCTTGAACCCTCCACTTTTCGGTCATAAATTCTCCGTCTCTCCCTAGCAAGGAGGGCGACGGGTATCACTCCTGCGATCACCAACACCGCCGACTCAGAGACAGTGGGGTATGCAGACGCAACCCGCAAAGCTCCTCGTCTCTGTACCTGGGCCAAGCACTTTCGGTACAGCTCCTTACTGAGAGCTCCGGCCCAAACCTCAGAGCCGTATAGTAGCACTGACTGTACAGCACTCATGAGGAGTCGACGTTTGCTTGGTGTGGGCCCATCGATGTTGCACATTAGTCGACTTAAAGCCGAAACGCTTATCGCGGCCTTTTTTGCCGTTGCCCTGATCTGTTCCGAAAAGCTCATTTTCGAATTGATCAATAGTCCCAAATATTTTATTGCAAGTTTAGACTCAACAGTCGCATCTCCGATCTGCAAAGGAATTACCGTGGAAATTCTTTTCTTCATGAGAATGATCACCTCGGTTTTCTCTAATGCCAAACTGAACCCGCGGGTGGTCATCCATTCCCTCACTTGACGCATTAGCATTCCCAGTCTGCGCTGCGCAACCGCTTTGCAGCTTGTGTTTATATCAATCGTCATGTTAATGTTTAAAATAAAAGCAAGCAATGAACCGATTTATAACATTAAAAGCATGCTCTCATTTATTCACTATGAAGAAGGCTTAGTTTGAAGATACATTTAGCTATGCCTATTAGCTGTTGCGTCCTACAATGTAATTTAATAAGTACCGACGGCGATGCATTTGATTTGTTCCATGCTTTTATAATAAATTATATTGTAATATGTAAAATTTAACCTGAAACGTGATCTCGTTTACTCACTTATTCAGTGACATATCAACAGCAGAATTAATAAGCCGCCAATATGTAGAAATTACCCAACGCCAAGAATGTAAACTTAAAACTGTTGAATTTAACTATCTTAGAATAGATTGCATCACATATGAATGGTAACTTCTCAACTATAAAAACTCCTCAACTTTACTTTGCTGATATCAGTAGAGATCTAAAGCTGCTACGAAAATCTCCTAAAATTTAACAATGAAGGTAAGAAAGAATCCAAGAATTTACATGCCTCTCTCTGCAATTTCTCTTTGATTTATTCCTTTATTTCACAGTTCTTTATTTTCATAGTTTTGTTGGCTGTTACACTTGGTGCTCATGCTGCTCTCATCGTTGATCCACGTCCTGACATGAACCTTTGGGCTGACCGATTAATAGTCGGAGCAGTTATGCCTTACAGCGCCAGAGCTCAGTTTGCTGGGGCTGATGGAAGGACTTTTGATATAACAGCTTGAGGATTGGAGAATATCAATACTGCCCAGATTGTTCACTGTTCAGTTATTGAATTCACAAAAAAAAAATTTTTAATAAACACTAAAAAATTTTAATAAACTTGCATGAGCAAAACGTGAAATCTTTTAGTTTTGGTGGTCGCAACTCTGAATAACGTCTATTTCTGTGACGGATAAAGGAATTTTCCGTTGAAGAAATAAATCATTCCTCATTCGTGTAACCTTGTACATTATTATTTTTCTATTGAAACTTTTCAGAGGATTATGTTTTATTATTTTTATTTTATCTATTCATCTTTGTGAGAAATATCTTATAAAGTCAGAGCTATATTTTCTGGCAATGAAAAACTCAATACGAACAGAGCATCAGTTACAATACACAAATATTGAAAGTATGGAAGGTCAATCCCAAATAAAATTCATGCGAATAGAAGTCAGTCATCACAGTAAAATAGTAAAAGTGAAATATATTTTCACTAATAATTTTTATTATTGGTGAAATATATATTAAAAACAAACCAATTTGCAAATAAAGATGAACAGATTCGGACTGATAAATCGACGCAGATAAAGCTCGTTCAGGTAAGATAAATCCATCCAGAAAAATAATATTAAGTATGTTAGTTCGTTGAGATGTATGGGGAGCTACTTTTCCTGCCCCCACATCTAATTTACAAGGAAGGTTCAAGCGAAACGTAGAATTCCATTCGCATGCGAAGAATTTATCAATGGTATCATTCCTTGATAAAATAAAAGACGAGGGCATAATGACATTCACATCTTATGCGGTCCCATTGATGTGATCAATCCGGAAAAAATGAGGCCCTTCATGCATCCTCTTATACGACAGTCTCTATTCAGTAACGAAACATACAGTCCACCTGTTTAGCGTTAAAATAACATAGAATCCTTGTATATAGATTTGATCCCTTTTCTTTTAAAGCAAATTTCATATCTGCTTGTTGGCTCCAATATTTGCTTCTAAGAATTCGAGAGTATCCCAGAAGTACTCGTTCAAGATGTCTTCTCTGTTTCATATCCGAACAGTTAATATTTATTTTGCTGAGTGTTCATAATAAGCCAGATATCATTCATCAATGATTCTCAATTTTTCTTCTAGTCGATAGTCAGAAAAACATTTTTAGAATCCAGGCAAATGTTTACCGGGTTGCTGGTTTTTTCGATGTTAGCCTTTGATGGCTATTGAACATTAACTGCAATGACCCGCATCCAAAAGTATTATTTTAACATTCTTCTATCCTTCAACCTTAGAAAGAGGAAAGGAATATTTAAAATTGAAATGTTTGCAGACGAACTCTATCTCTAGACATTTTTTTTTCACCGTCTCCATCATTCATCACTCATTCCAAAACAAATTTAGGAAAATTTTATTTTAACCCATGCAACCTAGACAATTCCAACTATATTAGAATTCAGAAAAACCGTCATAAAGCAAGCATCGCGAATGTTTTCGTTTACGTTATCTGTAAAAATTGAAAGCTTTTGATGAGTTATCCTTGCACTGTTTTCATCTCAAATGCAATTAAATTCAAATCGTAGCATTCATATTTTGAAATAAAATAGTTTTTTTCCAAATTCCCTCCTAATCTATGTTTAACAAATTCTTAATCCGAAATGCCAGATGCAATTGCTTTCATGATTTATTTTAAAAAATTTAATTGTTCTAATTAACTTATTGCAACGCTGATTACTTTGAAAAATTATTTTCTGTATAAGGTGCGTGCCTTTTCTTTTATTATGTACAAGTCGCCGTTTGAAATTTTTTCGCTTTGCATTTAGTATATGTGTGCGTGTCAGGACGGGAAAGAAATTTCAAACATGTTTTCAAAATCCTACAGCTGATAGTCGAAATTGTTTCAAATTTGAATCACGTTTAATTTTACATCGTTTTCTTTGGAACGAAAATAGTACATAAGTGTAAAACTTTTATGACTATTCTAACGATTGTACGAATACATAGTAACCATGCAAATTCGTAAAAGATCTTTGGTGGATTGTACCCGAAAATCTGTTGTTAGTGACGATGAAGAGGAGCAGAGGAAAATCTATTGTGGTAATTTAAGCGAAAAGGTTACACAAAACATTCTTTTCGAGCTATTTTTGCAGGTAAGTCTTTCTTCATTGCAATTTATTTAAAAAGTTAAAAGGTGCTTGTCTTTCCAGGCAGGACCCGTCGAGAGTGTAGAAATGCCCAAATCGAAAGATGGTCGACTTCGAAACTATGCTTTTATTACATATGCTCACGTTTCATCTGTGCCGTATGCGATGCAGCTTTTCGCCGATATTAAATTGTACAACCGCAATCTAGTTCTAAGAAATCGACAACGGGTTCATCTTAATACTAATGTCAAAAGTACCAGCAAACTAACCAGAGTTGTTGTGAAAGAGGTTAATTGTGTGACTAGTGAGCACCAAATAACGACAAGGACTAGACGTCAAGGAAAAAAGAACCCTGTACAAGAACAAGAACCTATACAGCTTGGCCAAAATAACGAATGTTTTCATAAGCTTAATAATATGAGAAGTCTATTGGCCAGGATACCACTCCGAGCGAGTAATGATTGTGAGGTACCAAAAAATAATCAAGACAGTATGAACCCAAAATGGTCCCCGAACTCAATTTGGTATCACGAATCAGTAATAAAACCTACTATTTCCTCCACTGACAATTTAAACAATCGAAGGTCTACATTTAACTTAACATCGCAGTTTTTGAACAATTATATCTATCTTATGCAAAAAGTTATTCCACATTGCCCTCATTCGGTGTGTCCTTAAACACCACCAAAATCAATTTAAAATTACTTTTTATTCATCTCCAATGAATTGTGTTCAGAATTTAATTTATTTTTTTCGGAAAATGTAAGTGTCTATGAAGCTGCGATTGTATATGATTCCAGGAGCAAATGAAACTTTGTTTATCATAAATTTTTAAGTTGGAAAAAATCCAATAAAAATGTTGACTTGGCTTTGAAAATATTTTACTTTATTACTTTGATTTAATTTCCATAATTAGGATTTTGAAATGATGCTGTTCAACATGTAATTTCAAAGTCTTTTTCTGATATATTTTCTTTTTTCACGAAAAAGATAACACATTTCTTAATCATTCATTTCAATTCATTGAAAGGAGACGAGATGGTGACGCATCTCCAAAAATTTCCAACAGCGAATAAACAAGCGGAGAATCAGAATACCTTGCTTTAAATTAAAATTAAACTTAAAAAAAACACTTAGAGAAGATGGTTGGCATTTTTGCTGTTCATTCTACTATTTCTTACAATAAGAACCGCCTACCGCCTTTTACTGACTTCGGCAAGGCAGACGCTGACATTGCGAAGCTATTTATCGGCTGAATGTAGACCTTCCGGTTTTGTAGGTAAGCTGGAGTAAAATCAACAATCAAGACGATATCGCTTACTTCAAACTAGTTAAGATGATGTCGGTTACATGAAAATAGCTTAAATTAAGGGAGTGCTTGTTACAGCGAATGTTTTGCATTTTCCATACATCCCCAATGCCGAAAAGGAGCAAAAGTAGTGTTGGCTTCAATTAAAAATTATTAGGTTTATTAGAGAATACAAAGCAAATCTCTGAAAGTAACTGTTCAAATATTTACTGGCACGAAAGGAACTCTAAATTAAAACTTATCAATATTCCAAACATTCATCGAAAGAAGTTCTCTATGTCATTAATAAAAATTATATTTTATATTGAATTAATTGGGAAAAAATGGGGGACAAAAACAAACTTTAATATAATTTTTCTATAGTTTAACAAGCACACATTGTAACTTTGGGCTTTAAAATGCTTGTTTGTACTTAAATCTAATAAAATACTGTAACATTGATCCTAGTTCTAATATACAACGAAAAAATTATCCCTTATGCAGATTATGCCAAGCAATGTTCATTGAAAAACACCAGAACAGAACAGAACGCTAAAGCGTAGCAATAATGAGGTACTACTAGACGAAAAAATTTTATATCAAATTTAAAAATTCCTGATAATCACTACGACTAGCGTCAGCCTCCTTCGCCAAATAGGATACTTCAATTTCCAGCTGGTCAGGTTATATACATATTCGGGTGGTAATTCTATCATGCGGTTTCGGTGTGTTAAATTCAATGAATCTTATATCCCGAGTGAATCCAAACTAATTACGAAAAGAAGTATGTGAATTGTCAGGCGCTTTGTGACACTGCATCATATTGAGGATACCCAGACACAGCGTTTTGTGCAATTGCATCCTCGAGTGATTCTAGTCATAAATTAGTTGTTTCTGCTGCTGTCAACTACTCCCGAATCATGTCTTCAGTTTGTTTATCAATGATGAAAAAATCTTATCAATGCTCTTCTACTGGCAGGTTCATCAGTAGTATGATTGATTAGTAAATTCGGTTACAACTTTAAAGCCTCCTGCGTTTATTGGTCGATTTTGTAACAGGTTGATTATGGTTTGCATTCAACAAAACAACAAAAACTCTTTTCAAAAAATTAATTTCACTTCCGAAACTTTACCCTTTCTACGCAACGATTTCATTCCCTGCAGGATTAAGAGAAACAAAATTATCGGCGAGCATATGCATAACTTTTATTTAAATAAAATATAAACTATATTTTACAAAGTCTTTAAACACAATCATTTTTCATATTATAAACTTTGAACTAAATCAAGTCAGTTTACATCACATATTAAGCGGTAAACGATGACATTTGCATATCCATTATTGAGAAATTACTTAAGGACTTTTAGAAAACTACACATTCACTTGTATTCCTATTTATCGAACACTCTAGGCGCTAGAATTGATGATAAACACATTTATCAGACCAATATTGAGGATACTATCTTAGCACTAAACGAAAGCAATCTAAATTAGAGTATGATACCCTAAGTTACTTTCGCTTATGTTTAAATTACTAGTTATTAAGTTAGTCTGTTATTGCGTTATCAAGTTAACACTTCCTCAAATCCAAGACAAAAACATTTCCATCAGATGCACTCGCACCGACTTTGGTTCCTTTTGAGTTCCAGCACACCTCGAAAATGCCACCTGTTCCCTTGTAACTGTGTACCAATTGACCAGTTTGAGTGCTCCAAATATGCACGCATTTATCGAAGCTGCCCGATGCCAAGTGTTTGCCATCTGGACTGAACGCCACCGAGTAAACAGGCTCAGTATGCTTTGTGAGAGTATGAATACAAACTCCTCGTTCAACGTCCCACAAGCGAACTGTAGAATCGAAAGATGCACTGGCCAGAATCAGATTCATGTTTGGATTTTGTGTTCCCGGCCCAGTTGGTGACCATTTAATTGTGTAGATCTCCTTTGAATGCGCCTGCAAATCATGTACGCAAGTGTCGTGCTTCATCGACCAAATCTTCAAAGTCATATCATCTGAACAAGATGCAAGCAATGATCCTTGTGGATCCCATTTGATTGCGTTGACTTCATTCTAAAGGAGAAAATGTGAAATATCATTGTCTTTCTTTAGCTTTTCAATTTTGAATGTTAGATGCCAAACTTACAGTGTGTCCTTGGAATGATTTGATTGGTTTGTTTTCGTTTAATTTGCACACATGAATTTTCTGATCGGTACTGCAACTGGCGAACGAATTATTCGTCTGCCAGTCAACATCGAGTGCCGGCGCATTGTGGAATGCAAATTGTTGAGTGCACTGACCAGTCGATGCGTCCCAAATTATGGTTGTTTTATCAACGCCGGCCGATAAAATGTAATTGCCTCGCTTGTTCCATTTTAACGCGAATATTGGTCCTTTATGTTGGCCAAGTGTTGATGCTAGACGCCCATCTGTAGTCCAAATTCGAGCGTAGCCATCATAGCTGCCGGTTGCTAATAACGACCCGTCACACTATCAAATAAATAAGTTTTGAGCCAAGCGGGGATTTTGCATTAATGGTTTATAAATTAGATCAGTTTATATGCAATTGAACGGAACAAAAAAATCAGACGGGGAACGACGTCTTTTCGTTCCGAATGCAAAGGAACATTTCCATGCCTTTCAGGCAAAGCCCGGAATATAGCGAAACAATTTAAAAAGAACCGAAGCCGTAAAGTATGCGATATACAAATAAAATAACAGTGGGAACACTCACATTCCAGTCCAACGAAGTCACGTCCTTATTACTTGGCACCTCCGCTCCTCCCTTTTGAATACAATGGCGCAAAACCAACTGATTTGCGCTGGCTGTATTATCCGACATATCCCAAATTCTAGCCGTGCTATCACCAGAACCGCTAGCCAACAAGTCCCTGCTCGGATTCCAAGCACAAATAAAAACTTCACTCTCGTGTCCCCTCAAAACAGTCGCCTTCGAAGCCGGAATCTCAATACTCTGATCAACATCCATATTTTCCAGGGTAGTTGTAGTGGAGACGGGAGACGGAGCCACCGCTGGCTCCTCTCCATTCGCTTCGGCGGGTTCGCTTTTAATCGGCTCTGTCTTGGCGGGATCCGTTTTGATCGGTTCCGACTTCACAGGCATTTTCTGACATTTTATCTCCGGCATAACAGCGTCAATCAGACTCAAGCCTTCAATTTGTCGTGGCGATTGACCATCTTCACCGACACTTAACTCTACTTCGGTATATTGTAAGCCCTTTTGAAGAATAGTGAGAAGCGCCGCAGGTGGTACCAATGCTCCATTTATGTTGCTTTGCGAAATGTGAGATTCAATCCCGAATGTGTAAGCAGAGTGATGAAAGCCTGCAAATATCGTTGAAAATAAACGCATTATAATTGGAAACTCAAGAAGTCGAATGTGTCAAGCTTTCTACGAAGAGATTTAATTCTCAGAAATGCTTTGTATATTTCTTCATATCTTTGTTTTTCTGTGAATTTATCACGACTGCCATTTGGAGCGTTTATCAGTTCGTACGAACATTGAGGTTTGTGTACACGCTGGAGGGGGCTACAAGTGGTAGCCAAAATGAATATTTCCAGGAAAATATAAAAAGATAACGGCAATACAAAATGCGTTTCTATATGTAATTCAAAGGTCACAAACAGAAAACAGCACACTATAATCTAATCATAGGCATAGAACAGTAAAACACCACAAAGAGGTGAAGCTCTTCTAACCTGATTCCTGTAAATAGCGATACACAAGAAAATTCACTTCGTCGCTCGAAAAACTCATGGCGCGCTAGATTTGCCGACAGAAGATTGTTAAGAGATTTTGTTTTAAGCGTGAAGTAAACGAGCAAAAACTATTGATAGCTCGTACGCAGAGGTAACTTTACTAGGAATGTCAGCGGATACACACAAACAGATCATTGACATTTGACAGCGGCAACCATGTTGAATGTTGACCGGAGCATTGTCCGACCGTACCAAAAGCTATAACAAGATGAGTTGCACCTTGCAGTATTTTTTTAAACTTCTTTGATGTATTTCAAGTAAAAATCAGAAATTTTAATGTGACTGCATTTTGCTTTTAACACACTTTATTATGCTTTTACGAAGTGATTTATACAATAAATGGAAGTAGAAGTAATCCTGGTAAAGGAAATCATACTCCGTGATAAAATTGAACAACGACTTCAAGCCTAATGCTGTGTATTCAATTCAAATATTTTCAAATATATAATATTAATAATGTCTTCAGTAATTATGAATTTAAAAAGGTTTTAAGCTGCCAGTTATAAGGTCTAGCTTCATAAATTCATACCGTGTTTATAAATAAATATGTAACACAAATTGCAATACTGAAATAAACAATTGATTGCACTTACACTTTTGATAATAGAATCCTTATCCCCTCACAAGGCGTTGATATATTGGTCACACGAATGCAATGAGACGACCACTAATGCAATTAATGATTCGAGCTACCAGGATAAGATGGTGTGATGTTTCCCTTCATAAACTCAGTGTTTAATTGACACCATGTGTAGTTTTGCTCGGAAATCTGGCTCTTTCCAACAGGAGTTCTGATTTTTTGGTTACTAGACGTAATCGACTAAAAAAATAACCTTCACCCACCATTTATAATTGATGGCATTAAATTTAATAAACCAGAATCTATAACTACCAAATATTTTTTTTTGGGTTTAAACAACTAATTAAGCGACTAATTAAAGCAACTAATTAATAATCCTCATATGCTCCTTCTTCTGATAAACGAACACTTATACATTAGATTACAAGGATTTATTAATTTAATATTAAAGCTTTACCTGCAATATAAAAGAATTCATTCGAATGTTAATACATTTAAGTGACAACCGCCAAAAACATATTCACAATTACTATATCATGCAGCGACATCTCTTGTTTTATCTCGCTTCGATTCGGAAACCGTCAACATGCGCTTGGTTGTCACGTTGACTTCTTCTTTCTTTCCGGTTAAAACATTGTCAAGTGTGCTTGTTCTCGATACCGAGCTAAGGCCTTTTCCCAATTTTTGGCAACTTGCACCAATTTAATTAAACAAACTACGTGTGAAAAATGACTAACAAGGCTGAACTCGCTTGCGTGTACTCCGCTCTCATTTTGGTTGATGATGATATTGCCGTAACCGTAAGTATACTTCGAGTCTTGTAAAGTGCGCCATTTGAACATCACTGAAATTCGCCTGGAATTGATAATCATCCTTGCGTCAGCGATGTTCAGACCATGCTTGTTGCATAGGCGAATCGTTCCCTGGTAGTATTTCAGTTGAATTAATTGCAGATGTGTAATTTCAGGGTGAAAAGATCTCAACCATTTTGAAGGCCGCCAATGTTGATGTCGAACCATATTGGCCCGGTTTGTTCGCCAAAGCCTTGGAAGGAATCAACGTTAAGGACTTGATCACCAGCATTGGATCAGGCGTCGGAGCCGCTCCAGCTGGTGGCGCTGCTGCACCTGCCGCGGCTGCTGATGCTGCCCCTGAAGCCAAGAAAGAAGAGAAGAAGAAGGAATCTGAAGACGAACAATCGGACGATGACATGGGCTTCGGTCTCTTCGATTAAGTTGAACGGGGTGTACAGTGCGAATGTACAAATTCCAATCTGTACAGTTTTAATGTACATGAATAAAACGTTTTTATAAAAACGAATTTGAAGTGTTTGAATTTTGTATGTTTTAACGGCGTAATCGATGGAATTAGCCGTAAGCAGCTGTCCTGTCGAAATAAGGTGGTGTATTTTTTCAGTTTCTGGTGAGGTACCAAGTCTGGCTTGGTACGGAAGAACAAGTCACATAAATGTACTCAGTTCATCCAGTTGTTCAGTGTAGATTTTTACCTCTGCAGCCACCAAAGAATCTCAAATTTGTATAGATAATATCAGGGATGCTAGAATGATCCGGCTGAAACGCTATGTAACGAAGCGAATCATACAGCGGAGTGGCCTTCAGGTTTTTCACGTAGAGCAAGTTGTTAGCTGGGAACATATTGGTTATTTTTTGCAGGACGAGAGGGGCAACGAAATAAGCAGAAAACGATATCCGGTGAACATAAGCTTTAATGAATATAGGACTTATCGCTAAATTATAATATCGTGTCCAACACTTTTACAATTTTCTTCAAACAGTCGCCATTTATTTCGTGCAATCCAATGCTGATCAGTATTTCCATAGAACTCCGTTTTAATTTTGAATTGCTTACGACGAATTGTACTGCGCTTCGAACTTCATCCGTATCTGCACCAAAATTATTGATGATATTTAGAGTTGGTGTAGCAGCCGGTAAACCGCCCATCATAAGATCAATCTGCTCGCCTTCGAATCTAACCGTATAAACATTTGGCATCTTTTGATATTGAGTGATTACGACAAAGAATTTGTTACGAAATCGTTTGAATACAAAATTTGTAAGTTTGCCATTAATCTCGTAGCTACACATCCGATCGAAAGCCTCAGTTTGTGACATTTTGGTCAGTTCAAAAATAACAAAATGACTGTCAAAAACAAATTGAATCACAGATGACAGTAGTGACTGCATGAAAAAGTACTGAAATCATAGTCGCTGTACTACATGGACTATTACGTATTGCTTAAGGCAAGCTTATACGAACTGGTTTTCTTTGCAAAACCAAGAACCAACGCTGGTATATGTTGGAACTCAATAGTGGTATGTGTAATTTAAATGCGAAAACATGAAAAAATAAATGTTTTAGGTACATGGAAGTGGAGAGATATTTGATACAAGCCATCAGTCACACATAATATCCACCATCTGGCTTAATTTTAATATTTCAAACTGGTACAAACTACTCATTTCTACTATTTATAATGAAGTAAGAAGTTTTGATGTGTTACGTTTCTTCATAACAAGAGGGTTCAGTTTTTGCAATTTGTGTGACTACCAAGCACATTGTACTGTGCTTGGTAGGCTTACAATGACATTGTGCTACTACCCAACGAAGTAGAACACATACAGATAAAAAAAAATGCATGAGTACTTTAGCGAGCACTGAATAGACACATTCCCATTTAGAGAACTAAATGAGCCATCAAATCAATGCTTAAAACAAGCAAGGATAAAAAAAGTAAAAATACCTGCAGTATATGATTCTCTTCTCTCAATTGGCTCTCAGATGAATTTCAAATACAAGAAATAGTGTAGTCCCTCGAACTATGAAATTAAACTATGAAGTATATTGAAGACATCTCATACTTACGAAAAAGATTTACTTTCCCTCTTTCAAAAGTAGAATAAATGTTCAACTGAAAGAGCATTGTTCACACTTAGCACATACTGGAATTAGTGAAAAGTGTTAAAATTAGAAGCAGACCCGTTTTTTTTGACTAATAGATTTGCAGATATGCATAATATTATTGCCTATCAATGATGTTGGCCAATGTCCATGGTACATTAAGAATAAGATTAAAAACGGCGATTAAGAAAATTGCGCAACGATAATGCATGGTAGTAAGGGTCTATTGTCCTCCTTTTCCTCTTCGACCATATTTCTACGTTCTGCAAATTCAGGTAATAAACAAAGTTTGTCACATGCTAATCAATAGAATCTTTAGGTTCTCCAATTTATGTGCGCTAAATATTTATTTGAAGAATGAATTGCACCTTCTTTTGCAAATATTTCCATTAATACGTATATTACGAATATTTCAATTTATGAAAGTACACAAAAGCTAACTTTATTAAATTTGTTTTCATATCAATGTGCCTGCAACCAACCATTTCCTGTTTAAGATTTTATCTTAATAGTAATAGGTTAAACGAGATGTCAGCCACCGTCACAAAAATCACTTCTCACTACGTCCACCAAATATTTCTATCAGTTCTTACTTATCTGGCAGCCCATTCCACTTGGGCGAAATGAGCGAATTTTAGCTGAAGTCCACCATCGCAAGAAAACGTCAGTCGAGCGAAATTCCGTGAATTGAAGAGACGTCAATCTCCAGCTGGTCGTGTTTGGTCTGTCGTCGGAAGTCTATTTTCCTTTCGTGCATTAAATGACGACGAGGGAAGATTCCTCTTGTGAAGAAAATAATTATTTCAGTTTTCCCACTGCTTCGCATCATATTTCGAATTGTCACCAAATTAATTAGTTAGCGTGCTGAATCTTCGAATTGTGTTTCAACCGTTTGATAAATTCCTTTGAGCCAATCAAATAGAAAATTCATTCCAAGTGCATTCATTCGCGTCTAAGTGACGGCAGTGAAGTTTCGCGAAAAGTTCGATTTAGTTAGTCGAAAACGAGAAGAAAGTATAAGAAACGTTTCTGTGTGGGCTGTCCTGGTGATAAGTGGAAATAGCCGTTTCAAACCCTGAGCGCTAGCCGAAGAAAATATTGAAAGCAAAGAAAAAGGAGAGGAGGGAAGTTAGTGTATGACTTGTTTGAATTGGATCCTGTCAACAGTGGTGAGAGAGTATTGTGAATAATATTCCGGTCGCTGGGAGATGGAAATTTAAATGTGTACTCGACCAGTGGAGAAGGATTGCAGTCAGCAGCGCGAAACACAGCGATCATCATATCATTCGGAACGCAAAACAGAAGGAAACCCAGCAGCAACATGGCGGTAGTGCGTAAGAAACAAGACGACAAAAACCTGAAAACTCTACGGGAGCTGGTGACTAGCGGAGGATCTGGGGGCAACCGTTGTTGCTTCGATTGCGGTCAGAAGGGGCCAACGTACGTCAACATGACAATCGGCTCATTTGTATGCACCCGCTGTTCCGGAGTACTGTAAGTGTCCACAGTAGATTTCACATTTCTCATATTTAGTCGCAGCTCAGTTGGTTTCTACTTTCCTATTTTTCTTTTCGGTTCACGTTTCCCTAGGCTGACCGAACGAGCTGAACGTAGCGGCGTACTTGGGCACTTGCCGTCCGGCTGGCAAAGGCTTTACGTGCTCACTTTCTTTTGGGTATTAGCTGAAAGCGTCGCCGCGGCGATGATCGAACCCGCAATCCCTCCGCAAGCGGCCTAGCGCTAGCATTTTTTATTTCTACAGCTTCTCGCAGTTACTATCTCTGGTTACAGCTGTCCGAGAACAATAATTGCCTGAGTGCATCGTAGCCGGACACTGAGCTTGGTAGGACAAGGCCAGACCGATGCAGCGTATCTGCTACTAAAATCCACTACTTCGCTACCGTAAACCCGCAATGGGAAAGCGCTTGGTAGTGCAATCTAACACAGCTAGAAAAGGAGCTGCACAGTGCTGAGCAGCTCTGACACTAAAGTGACATGGGATTTGTTTTGTCAGCCGCTCCAGAGTGCAACTCGAATAAATTTTTCGCTTTTCAGATTCATCTTCCCTGTGACTTGTTGAGGCCGTTTTGCGTTTTAATTTGATTAAATTGCCAAGCTCCGGCGGCGGTTTGGGCCGATGACAGTGTGCTGGGATTGATTACGAGATGAGTTTAAGTGGCTGCAATCCCTTGGAGAGCACTACGCTTCGAATGACACGAATCTGAATACTTGACTTGTCCCTAATTTAGTCAATTCCATCGTGATGATGATACTTAGGAAGCATCATCCCAGTTTAAAGGCCAGTCGGAGCCTCTGGTCTATAATTTACGCTAATGAGATCTGGCATGTGTGGCATATGCGGCTTTGTAATTCTCCCCTCTATTGAATGTTCAATTATAGAAGAATCTTTGACTTGCTTTGATACCAAGTCTAGGATTTTCCCGTAGATTACGTAACGCTTCCATTGCACAGAACATTCCGCTCACTCTGCTCGGGCGAGTTTGGAACTGGTTATGATTTTGCGATTAATATTGATCGATTGACGTAAATGAGATTTAGCATGAAAGCCGGCCGCGAAACAATCATGATTGATTGCATATGGTAGGCGTCTTTCAGTAGATTTCTCTCAGTCCTAAAGCGTCCCAGCTGCGTTTTGCAATCGAGTCGTATAACGCAGCTAAACGCCATACTAGTGTTCCACGGCCTCCAAGAGTCACGTTTTATTCGTCGTGCACTATTAGAACTACTATCGTTTCTGCCAGAACAGTGCTGTTGTAATTTGGGATAGTTTATGCAGTTGTTAGTGCATTTTGTGGTTGCCATTCGGTGAAGGGATCAGTTGACTAAAGTCATATTTGGTGGGTGGAATATTGGGGCGTTGGAGACACGTTTCTAGTATGCAGATTACACTATTCGTTTATGAACGATGAAATTTGCATAGAGTACAGTTTACAGTACGATAAGTGCACGCAATTCATACGAGACTATATTGAAAGTCTAAAGGGTAAGTTTATAGACTTGGTAGGAACATCATCAGGTGATTGGCAGAGAGCTTGCTCCAATCGTTAAATATCGTTAAAGTGTCACTTTTAAATTGCCGCTGTGTCTGTTATTGTACCTCGAGCAAAGTAATCTATTCGCATCCTACATGCGATAAGTCTCAAAATATCGTGAAAGTTCCTTATGGCTGAGGATAGTCGTCGGTGTAACTACAGTCCCAATGAGAAAGTGTAGTTAGAGTGTGAATGGCTTTGTACATGCTTATCTAGTCGACGGTATATGAAGAGAAATTACAAAAAGTTTACATTGATATCCATTAGCCGCTATCCATTGAAAGTTCTTATTCTTAAAACACAAACTTTCTCTAATGAACGCACGCTGAATAAGGAGGGCACCATACTACCCATAGTCGCCACCACATTACAATCTACTATAAGCCATATTTTCCTGAAAGTCGCATTTCGAATGTCTGAATGTCCATAGAATTCTGCAATTTGAACAGTGATTAGCTTGGTTAGAGTTGGAATAAGGATATATTTGTTGTACACTTGGTCTTAATCTTCCAGTTTTACCGGCGTGTTCCTTTCAAGTGTAAGTCGCTTGTTTCACATACAAAGCCGATTGAAGACTCCACAGCTTTAAAATCTGGAAAACCAACCTCGTAAAATGGTTGTTCATGTCTATTCAGTTTCCACGATTCGCCCAAGAATCAATTTTTCGAAGACATTTCAGCAGAGAATGGGCTGAAGGTCCATATTTCACACCAGCTTCATAGCTCTAGTCTTATCATAGATTTGTATACCTAAAACTTAAAAATTGAAAAATTAAAATTAAATTGTGGAAACTGAGTACAAGTTTTTCTGTTTCATTTCGCTGCTAAATATCTATAGCTACTATACGATAGATATAATTCAATTCGTAAGATTGAATTGTACCCGTTGAAGGTATCGAACCTGGTTTGCTTTATTTCCTCGTTCTTTAATAGCCACGTTTTTAATATTTATTTTGAATAAGGTAGAAGCATTTTGCATAAACGCCATGTTTTACTTGGAATCCAGCTAAACACTTCAAGTTATTCCCTTTTAAATCAATCGTTTTCTAAAGCTAGTAAACTTGTTCAAGGAAATCCTTGGTATGGATCTTATTAACAAAGGAAACCATAAAATTATTCTGATTAGCATCATATAGATCAAATTTAAAAATTTGAAAGTTAATATTTGAGACCGTTGCAAAGTTTAAAAACCTCGCGGCAAGCCACCATTTTTTAGTGGGCGTTTATGGCTAACATGCTTTAGCTTAGCAAATGCGCAGACCTTTTTTGCACGTTCGTTAATCAATACTGGAAATCATTATTCGTAAAACCAATTGATTTGACAGACAAACAACGTCCTGTGCAGAGAATAAAATTAAAAAAGGATTAAGAACATCGACTCTTCTATTTTTTCCGATATTTGGACTTTTAGACGCAATTTTTAATTTCTTCGTTGCAACAGTTTTTCATTTCAGTCTAATCATTGCCAAACGTCGAAAATCCAAAAAATTCGTGTTCGATATGTGTTTAACACTTCGAGACAAAACTTTGAAATTTAGAGACCACCTTCTGAAATTTAATATTTGTCTAAGCTTTTGTTGCTGAACCTTCGCGGTTTGAACAATTTTTCTAATTTCCCGTAAACTTGTTTGTTCGCGATGCAAATTTACTTAATTTTGTGTGTGTCGGACTAAGTTTCTTATCTTACTTTGGCTATTTTTTCCACAGCACGTTTTATATTAAATTAAACCTTTAAAAATTGACTTTTTCAAAAAATCTCTCATACATCATATCATAAACATACATATAATACATCGGTAGATATATGCTGATAAGTGGACATGATCACAGTTTGAGCATTCTTTTGTGTTTGCTAATACTAATTCATGTTCGAAGCGTTTTGTATTTTTAATTGCTTTGTTTTCGCTAAAGTTCTTATCTGATTGCTAAGTAGTTTATCTTTCTACACCATCATTACAGTATAATATGA
This sequence comes from Stratiomys singularior, assembly GCA_954870665.1. NCBI lineage: Eukaryota > Metazoa > Arthropoda > Insecta > Diptera > Stratiomyidae > Stratiomys > Stratiomys singularior. Next base: position 8,711,476 of record OX940879.1, on the reverse strand, counting down.
AAGCGAACCCAAAATACTGTATGCAACCACGCGCGCTTATCATATGATTCTCCCACGCGGGAAACAATAAATTTATAGCTTACTGTCAAAAATTCTTCACAAATCTATTAATAAGTCATGTTACAACGCTTTTCTCGCCTAAAAAATAATTCAAAATTGCCTCATCTGCTAGCGAGACTCGAGAACAGTGACAAATAAACGAAAAATGTGAGTTTCAAGGCAAGGTGAACATCACCTTGACCATGTGATAATGCTTGTAGTGCTTCGTAAATTTTTTTTTTGAAAATATTCTAAGTGAACATATAGGAAGCAGCGAGGAATCAAGTCATACTTTGTATTTGCGGGTTTAATAGAGTATTTAAACATCTATAGACAATTTAATTTTTGAAATTCAGATGTAGATTATATTATACCAATAAAGCTAACACTTTGTATCACTTCGGTATGCTAAACTGATTCGTTAACATTGAAAAATAGCAAAAAAAAAAAAAAAAAACACGTCGAGCCAGTCTAATATTCTGAGCATTTATACCATACATTGTGTACGCCATATCGTTATCAACAACTGAAGTTAGAACAGAATAGTTCAGAGACTTTTTTTGAATAACAAGCAAAATTCCGATAGTAGACAGCGTGGATTCTTGTTTATTTTCATATGGAAATTTCATCATTGGGACTTTTTATTATTTGAATAGGAATTTGAAATTCGGTATCTTTTCGGCAATGCTTGACAATGATATCACTTATGGGAATATAGAATGATGCTTTGATTTTGAGAAACCGCTAATGATATCTTATAAATTATTCCGATACTACTTCGACCGAATAAGTGTACATTTAGAAAATTCCACAATGATGACGATGAAATGTTTTACCCCATATAAAAGCTATCTATCTAAATTATTGACAACTTGGCTCTTTGTTCAATTTATCAAAAATATATCCACTTGCCTTTTAATCAAAGTCGTAAAATTGGTTTTTATATGACCGAAAAAAAAACTGTCTGGAATAATTTATTCACGAGCACAAGCAGTAAAATTTTGTAAAATCATCATTGGTGCAAAAAAATTCCCTAGAAATTCGAATCCAGATGAAAAAAGTAACCTGCCAACAATATCTCTCAATATTCTAATTTATTCCGTTCTGCAACATTAGTGCTTGCAATCGCCTTCTGCATTTTTTTCGGAATATTTCCACAGAAACCATTCAGTTGACAAATCCATTAAAAATTTATCCAGTAAAAAGAGCAAGCCGAGTGGACTTTTTCCTAGTAGATTCAAGCAAGGACTCAACTATGACTGGACACAATCCGTCTCCTTCTTTTTCTTTTCGAATCAAGCATTTATCCATAAAATACACATGGACACAATGGACTTATGCAATGTGTTCAATTTAGTTTGGTGGAGCGGTTGCTGACATTTAATCACAAATTCGCTTGAATGTCGGCTGGAAGTCGAACAAAACGATTTAGCTGAAGGAGACGAGGAAGAAAAATCACTCGAAGAAATCAAGGCAAATAATACCTGTGTGCAATCTAACAGTCTCACTGTTTCAGAGAGTCCGGGAGGTCAGTTCCTGCGAAGGTTATCTTCAGTGTTGTGGTTGGTATAAATTTGTTAGGGTCGTTTCTATCTCTGGTATTCAGCCTTTGTGCTTGTAGAATCTTTATATTTTCTAATAGAATTCCCATTCTATTGCAAGGCTTAGCTGAGTTTACTATCTCATCTGTGTTAATTTCGTGCGGGATGTCTCTGATGACTCCATATCTGTAAACGAAATTGCCGGGGATAAAGGCTCTGAGGTTGTATTCTTTCAACTTGGTGTTGTCGACAGCATTGTTTGCTTCTGTAGCAGTTTCAAAGATTACCCTTAGCCTATTGAACCCAGCTTGCTTAACATCTTTAATGCCTTGTATGTTTAAGCTTTTGTTGTATACGAACATCTTCATAGGGGTTAGTCTAACCCTGTCACCATTTGTATCAACACTATCGATGAGGATTGCAAAGGATTTACCTTTCGCATCGGGTTGATATTTATTGACTTTCATGTTGGCTAGCGGGGCTTGAGATGGTGTGGCACGTGGTATGTCTTCAGAGGGGTTTGGGTACAAGGATGTGTTATTTGGTACAAAGCTTTTCAACTCTCCCTTGCTTTTTGTATTGCCGTTGTTTTCAACTAATCTTCTTTTTTTGAGAGTTTTGGTGTTTGGGTCCCCTGGGTCTGGGGGTCTATCCTCATAGTTTTCTTCCATGTCGCAGTTCACAGAATGAAATATTAAGGTGCTAGATGTATGCTATATTATGCTCACCAATTGTTCACTTCACTTAAGAAAGTAAAAGGGTACTCACTGTTCTTTTCCTTTGTGAGAGTATTCCAGTAAGTCAGTCACAAGTCCAAAGATCGTTATTACGCCAGGAACCAAGATATGGCGTTCGTAGGATTCTGAGAAAAACAATAGATGCTCGGGGAAAACCCTTCACTTCACTGATCTGAATACGTCCTTCCACTAACACGTTCCACATAGGAAACTGGACATAGGAAACTGGAGAGTCCACTGGACTCTCTGAAATTCGAATACGTAATAAGCAAAGTTAGCTATTTTAAATTTCGACCAAGGCAATGTACAAACTGCGGCCTCCTAGGTCACTCGGCGCAGTTTTGCAAAAACAAAAAGAAAACCTGCCTTAAATGTGGTGCGGACGATTGCGACAACAAATGCACAAAAGTCATGTGTGTATTATGTAAGAGCGAGGAGCATGAAGCAACACATCAAAGATGCCCCAAATGGGTAGCATATAAACAAGAGATAGATGTAAGCTCCATCCTGAACATCACAAACAGAGAAGCAAGAGTTATTATTAACAGAAACAAATTTGCGGGTTTAGATGTAGCGGACCTTAATGAAGCCAACTTCCCCAGTCTAACGAACGCGGAAAGACACAATACCAGAAACCCCCAACAGGACACGCAAAAGGTACTATTCAGAAGCTCCTTTGCCCAAATCGCTGGCATAAACAATAAACCCAACACATCAAGAAACATCGTTAAAAATAGCTTCCCCTCTACTGAAACCCTCACCATACCAAACAAACCCATTACATGTAACCCACACAAAACCACTGAATTGGTAAAACTCCTAGGAAAGATGGAAGAGGAAATTAACAAAAAGACCGGTGACAACAAAGAAAACGAGGACTTACTAATAACCAGTGTTCAAACATGGGTAAAAACACTACAGAAATACCTCGCCAACTCTGGTAATGAGAAAAGTAACACAAGAAAGAATAACAATAACATTATCATCTAACACATGAACATTTTACAACTAAACATCCAAAGTATCAACAAGCACAAGGACAATCTAGAATACTACTTATACAAGAATAACATATCCTTCGCACTCCTACAAGAAATACTCAGTAATTTCAACATTAATATGAAGTTTACCAACTACAATATAATCTTCAAAACCAGAGACAACAACATAGGAGGAGGAGTTGCAATATTAATCAGAAAGGACATTAAGTTTAGACAGATCCACACGAACAGTCGTATAGAAAATGTAGCAATCCAGACCCTAAACCTTAAACACAACATAATTGTAGCATCCCTATATGCTCCCCCCTCGATCAATACCCAATTTTTCAAAGAAGAATTAGACAAGCTTTCCAACATCTTAGACTACACCAAAGACATACTCATCGGAGGAGATCTAAACGCAAGAAACAAGGCATGGGGAGATCATCTTAACAATGCCAAAGGCAGAATTCTGAAAAGTTGGATGACGGAACACAACCTCAAAACATTGAACACTGGCATATACACTTATAAAACAACAAACAAGAACGGAAAAATTCTACAGTCAACGCCGGATATAACGCTTAGTAATATGAATAGGAATAATATCCTCTGGATGGAAGACAAAGAACACATCAGCAACAGTAATCATATAACAATTAAAATCTGCTTGCCCAGTACACCCATTTCAAACACCAAGAAAATCAAATATAGGAACATCGCTCAAGAAATAAATAAAACCCCTTTTTCACCAAACCTCAATAATATATACGAGAAACTAAGCCACCTAATAGACCTAAACTCAAACACGATAAGATACAAGCACACACCCAAACACTGGTGGTCCAAGGATTTAGCAAGGCTCTGGAAAATAAAAAATAAGGCACTACTAAATTACAACAGACTCAAATCGAATGCCAACTGGGCAATTCTCCACGAGGCAAAAACAAACTGGAGGCAAAGATCCAAAGAAGCCAAGCAAAGAAGCTGGACAGACAAACTAGATGAAATCAGAGGCAGCGGAAACATAAATAACTTCTGGAGATTCATCAACAGTATCAGGAATAATAAAGAACCCCCCTCAAGATACAACCTTGATGAGGACCAGACCCAAACCTACCTCAACATGATTAAGGGGTTATATATGTTGAGGTCGGTCAAAAAATCGATCTTTTTTTTATTTTTGTATTTTAAAGAATGAGTTTTGAAGAATATAATCCCAAATTTTTGTAGATTTACAAGCAGTAGAATAGTGTTTTTCTTCTTGCTCCTTTACGGGCGCGTGGTGCGTCAAGCGGAGCGTACGACACTGGTCGGGCTATTTTCTCCAAAACCGGTTTTTTAATTAGAGTTTTCCGGAGTTCAGGAAAGGAAATTCCTCAAAACAGTCGAATACAAGTTTTCAAAGTATAAGCATCGTGAATTTCTCTTTGCTTCGGTTTTATTCGTTGTATTTCGTCAAAAATCAGTATGGGCCCTCGCAATAAAGTCACGCGCGAAACGAAAATGAAAAATCGCAGCCTAAAAAGAGAAGGCAGTATTTTAATCCCAAAACCGTCGAAGTGGACGATAGCAGTTTCAGTGCGTCACGAAAGAAACTCAAATTGAATCCTGATATCCACGTGCCAGTTGTTGGATCCATGGAATATCGAATGGTGAATTTCTTCGAAGTTTTCGCGGCTATTTCGATGTTTGTGAAATGCAAGACGTGCGACAGTGATGTACAATTCGCGCCAATTGAAACGCGAGGTCTTGGTTTCAAAATCGCGGTCACATGTGGCAAATGTACCCAGCGTAAAATTAATTCGAGTGGTATTGTTGATCGCGCGTATGAAATAAATAGACGCTTTATACTGACAATGAGATTACTTGGTTTAGGAGCAGCGGGATGTGCAAAATTTTGCGGCTTTATGGATATGCCACCATTTTTGAAGCAGTGTTCCTACGACACGATAGTGAAAAACATTTCGACCACCGTGATTGAAGTTTTTAACCAAGTCGTGAAAAGTGCTGTGCGGGACGAAGTTGAAGCAAATAATGGCCCAATTAAAAATCATGTAACTGTTTCCGGTGATGGAACATGGAAGAAACGTGGCTTCACTTCTTTGTACGGGGTCGCGTCTTTGATCGGATATCACACGGGTAAAATTCTTGACATCGTCGTAAAAAGTGCGTACTGCAAGTTGTGCCAAGTGTGGGAATCGCAAAAGGATACTGACGATTATGCCGACTGGATTAAAGAACATGAACCTGTTTGCACAGCGAATCATTCAGGATCATCCGGGAAGATGGAGGTTGACGCAATGATCGAAATGTTCAAACGCTCCGAAACTTTGAACGGGATAAAGTACGCCAACTACATTGGAGACGGCGATTCTAAAACGTTTGCTGCCGTAAAGAAATCAGCGCCATATGAAAACCTCGATGTGCAAAAGAAGGAGTGCATTGGGCATGTGCAGAAAAGAATGGGGACGCGATTGAGAAATGCGAAAAAAAATAATAAAGGGCTTGGAGGTAAGGGGAAATTGACTGGAAAAATTGTTGACAAGCTGACCGTTTATTACGGTTTAGCGATACGCCGTAATCCGGATTCAATCGAAAAAATGAAAAACGATATTTGGGCCACGTTTTTTCACTATAGTTCAACCGACAAAAATCCCCAACATACGAATTGTCCCGCCGGTGAAGACTCATGGTGTGAGTGGCAGAGAGCTCTCGCTGCGCTTCCCAAGAAAAAGCCGACGAAGAAGAACAAAATCCCCGGATTTGAACATTCCTACCAACCACTTCCCGCAGATGTTTTACAAACAATCAAACCAATCTACGAAGATTTGTCAAAAGATGAATTACTTGCACGTTGTCTCGGTGGGTTTACGCAAAATAACAATGAAAGTTATAATCAGTTGATTTGGAAACTGACCCCAAAACATCTTCCGGGAGGTGCGGTACCAGTTGGCATTGCAGCATATTTATCTGCCTGCATTTTCAATGAGGGTCAAAAAGCAGTTTTGAAGATATTCGAGGGATTAGGGGTGCCCTGCGGTAGAAATTCACACGAGTTCGTCGCTCAGGAGGACGAAAGGCGCATTTCAACGGCCGAGCAGCGGGCGCATAATGCGACCAGGGAAAACCGTATGGCTCTCAGACAACAGAAAATCGATCATTTGGAAGCCAAATCGATTACAGAGGACTCCTGTTACGGCCCCGGAATAGACGACGATTTGTAAGTTTACCTGATTGACCGCTACACTAGACAAAAGTATACTTGAAACTTTAAACGCGATTATCTCGAAATCGTGTTTTTCCTTAAAACGTCGTTGCGGTGCCTTGGATTGCCGGAAAAGTTTTCGACCGATTTCAAAATTTTTTTTTTCTAATTGTTCGTAATTTCTTTGCCATGTACTTGAACGATTCAATATTTCCGTATAATTTTTTATATTATTGTTATGAATTTTTTAATAAATTTTTTCAGACGCAAAAAGTGGTGTTTTTGGAAAAATTGTCCCCGTTTACAAAAAAAAAAAATTTTTTTATTTTTGAATCGTTTAAGTACACCACAAGTCTCTAAACTAACGAAATTTTTTTGGTTTCATGCTTTCAGTTGAGCTGTTGGACTGGAATCGTAGGCACGGCAAGCCTCTTTGAAAAAAACGCGTTTTGCGGGAATCGTTATAACTTTTATAATTATGAATATTTTTTTATTTTCTCAAGCTGATTTTGCACATTAAACATTGTACTACGCAAAACGTAAAACAATTTGTCAATAAAAATATGGCTACATACCTTCATAAAAATTCAAACTTTGCCCTATTTTCTCGCACCTCAACATATATAACCCCTTAAATCAAAGCACCACCCTGATAACACCTTAAACATGATGCCACACAATCCTCTGGAACACCCACCAGACTTCGAACTGGAAGAACTCAATAATGTTATAAATGAGAAACGTAAATCCACAACCCCTGGTCTCGATAACATTAATCACAATCTAATTAAAGCCTTACTCACACATCACCCGAACAATCTTTTACAGGCTTTTAATGATGCAGTCAATAGATGTGACATACCCACATCAGGAAGGCACATCAGAATCGTTCCCGTTCCCAAACCCAATAGAAATCTAGAAGACCTCAGCAACTACAGACCCATATCCCTCCTCAGTGTTCCCATTAAAATCATAAATAAACTTATAAAACAAAGAATCGAAACACACCTAATAAACACAAATCCACTACCAACGCTTACTTTTGCTTACACAAAAAACAAATCCTCGACTACATGCTTTAACACCCTTTTACAAAAACTTGAAAACAAATCCACTTTCCCCTTCAAAACTGCATGTGTTATAGATTTTTCAAATGCATATGAGAAAGTCGACCTACAGATCCTGAACAAACTTCTTTCAGACCTCAACATCCCAAAAACCTACACCTCATGGATCATAAATCTATATAAAGAAAGAATACTCCACCTCAACCAACAACACACGACAATTTCCAATGGTCTGCCACAAGGTGACGTCTTGAGCCCACTTCTTTTCAATATATACACTTCCAAACTGCACAACATATCTGACAGCAACACAACTCTTCTACAATACGCTGATGACTTCCTCATTCTAACTGAGGGAACTAATTTAAAGCACACGATTAACCTACTTCAACTCAAACTAAATCTCTTCTCCACAATGAGTGACAATCTCAAGCTACCCTTCAACCCGGACAAAATACAAGCCATTAATTTCCACCATAGCAGGAACACAGATAAAATTCTCAAACACAATAACACCCAAATAAAATGGAGCAATAGCATAAAATACCTAGGCATCAATCTAAATAAAAATCTAACCTTCAGAACACATGAAGAACACATCCAAACCTTTAACAACATAGGCAACATAATAAAATATCTGAACAGACCCACAAATCCCTTTAGCCCCACCTTGGCTCTAAATCTTTTCAAATCATTAGTCAGGCCCAAAATAGAATACGGACTAACTACAATGGCACATGCGCCAGCATACTTATTCAATACCATGGACAGGCTCAAAGCTAAGATTCTCAAGCAATGCCTAGGCTTACCCCCTAGCACACCCAACCTCTATGCTTTTAACATGGCATGCGAACATCAATCCATAGATAGAGCAGCTCTTCTAACAGCGAAAGAATTAGGTAAACAAATTGTCAACAACACTTTCAGACCAACATGGACTGAACAGGATCCAGTCCACAAAAGCAGCTACAATCACATACTCCACAAATTTAAGCACCACCTGAGAAAGCTCAACCCAACTCACCGAACTAAAAGACCAGCTAACCTATTCACCACACCTTTCTCAACAACGTCCTCTTTCCTCCATACCCACAACCAAACAAAACCCAACCTTACCTTCAAGAAGTATACAGATAACCTTAAAAAACAAAATGCCCTGATACTGGTGACCGATGCAGCCAAAAATCTCTTTGGCACAGGGATAGGATTCCTGAACCTTAACAACAACACCATCTACAATTCTAGCCTCCGCAATAGCGTAACAACAACAGCAGCAGAATTACACGCCATCCTGTCGGCCCTAAATAGGAACAACATACAGAATCACCACAAGATTTTTGTCTTCACTGATTCCAATAATGCTATCAAAAGTCTAAAGGAAAATCAAGAATACAGAAAGACCACACAAGATATATGGAAATTCATTGAAAATTACCCAGAGAAGATCTTCAATTTCATCTGGATCCCGGGACACGCGGGCATCATGCCATTAGAAACAGCCGAAAAACAAGCCAAAATAGGTGTTCTAAGCCAAAGTATCATGGACACACAATATGAACTGGACGAAATAACAAACTTAATAAAAGAAGAAATTGACAATGAATGGAAGGGCAGAATTAGAGCTCAAACCACCAACTACGCACCCTGCATATGGAAAGAGGCACACCATCTCAACAACAAAGGAAAACCGTGGTTTCATAAAAGCAACATCACCCCCAAACATATCAAAACCATCAACAGAATCCTCACAAACAGAGCCTACAACAAACTTCGTCTCTTTCAAATTAAAAAAAGCACTACCGACCTATGCATACAATGCAACAAAACTGACACAATAGATCACCAATTGTTTCACTGCACTAAATACGAAAGGATCAGGGCAAATCACAATCTTTTTCTTAATTACAATAATATTAAAGACCTAATTCTCAAAAACGACAGTAACTTACTTGACAGCTTTGGAGCGTTCTTAGCAGAAGCGAACCCTAACATATAACACACAACGAGATATCAATCATACCCACACAATCAAAATATAACTAAGCCACAGACTAACTATGAACAAGTAATAATGATATAATTTACAGGATCGACAACGCTGGCCAGTGCCATAGCAGCCCGGGCCAATTTTAAGCTGGTATCCCCCAGTGTGAACTTAAAAAAAAAAAAGTCTCACTGTTTGGGCGCAGTATAGTCTCAGTATCTATAGATTTGTGCATTGCATAAAAACTTGCCAAACTTAATATTAAGTTGGTATAAAAGCAAAAGATTGGATGAAGGAATACAAGAAGAAAAAGTTTCCCGAGTGCAGGCTGAAGTTATGTCTGCGCGAATGTTTGCTGAGAAAATGGTTCTGTTGTTTGGCTATGGTTTTGTCTCGACTTTGATGGGACGATGGCAAGAAAAATGCAAGATCACTCTATAATTCGAAGAATAAAGATTCAGACGATGACTATAATTCTTTTTTCACCTTAGTGGACTGAAAAAGTTGCAGTTTTACGGTTATGATGACATACGCAGGTTTGTGTAATGCAGACTATTGAAGAAGGCAAGATGATTGAACGCAAGGCTTCTTGCATTAGAAACTCTAGTTCAATCTATAAATTTCTTTTCCTCACAACATTGCGGTCCTTCGTTTAGTTAATATTATGTAATTATTATTACCAGCACTTCAATTAAATCTACAAATTGCCATGCTCGCTCTCAGAAGTTGAAACCTGTCAAAAACTTTCATGACAAAACATTAGTAGACGCATGAAGCCTAGACTTGGGACTAATGTTCTTAGAAGAAAAATCAGAGCCATAGTACTAACCGAAAAATAATATATGTACCATATTACTAAGTTTTACTGGTTTTGGGAATATCCGGCGAGGTATATTGAAGAGTCTTTGAAATAGAAAATTAATATTACCAGCGATAAATTTCGAATGTGGGGTGAAAAGTTCCCGTTTCCAAAGTTATTATTATATCTCTTGATGCCTCAACAGAACCCGTCAAGACTTATAAAATTAGTCTCCATGTTGTCTTGATTTGAAAGTAAGTGAACAAGACCCTCCATCAGTACAAATTAATTTTTCATAACGATGCTTTAATTCAGTGATACTATTTCTACAAAGCAATTTGTCAAATCACTGAAAATACTCATTTGCAGCCCCGAATGGTTTCCCAGTTGTTCTCGAATTTTGTACCTTCGTGCCGACGTTAACGTTAGGAACAATATGATAAACGTTTGAAGTTAAATAAAGTTTAAACTTCATATCGTTAATTTTATCCATACGATAAATCGTTTATCCAAACTATAAAATCGTTTGGTTTTATGGTGAAACAAAATTTTCTCAATCCAAAGTGAGGTCGTTGATTTCCAATTAATTTTTCGCAACAACATTGCAATAATTTTGTATAGTATTAACCATCGATTGTTTGGCTTTCTCTAGGGAACTTATTAAAATAATATCTTCCACATTGAAAAAAATAACCATTCCATGAGCTGCCTTGAAAATATTTGTTACTTTCTTTGAGGGAGATTCAGCGGGTCCAATCATTTGTTTTCACTGTTATTTTTCATGAATTCTGTGGAGAGTTCACAGTTAAAGATTTTTTTTTAGGGTTGGGGGGTGAAGGCAATTTACGCCCGGTGTGTGGGACTCCTAGCAGCGTATGCTACCAGACCACCCACTAAACACCCCCCTGTCAAGAGACTCTAGCCTGGAACCGTTTGACACATTACTTCGAGCTATACCTCTTTTTACTTCGCCCTAGGGCGCCGTCAGCCTAGAGAAATCTCACCCCAACGTGAGGGGGCAGGATGGAGGAGGACTGCTGGAAAGGAGACCCCGCGCCCAAGGTTATCCATTGTACATTTTTTGGCAGTAAGTATTGCCCGAGAGTAATGTGCCACACAGGTCCATTTGTCGAAACTTTTCAGCATCTCTCCGACCAGATTGTCTGGAGAAAGTTAAAGATTAAAAAAATTGAAAAAAATTTTAAAAAATTCGCAGGAATGTCCTTCAAACTTCACCAAATTTTCAACTGAAATAATTTCCTAGGACAATTTTTAATCTATATCTATATCTTTCAACTTGCGGTCAGTTATCAGTTAGTTTGTAGTTTATACCTCGCTACTATCCCTAGTCGGATATTCCGCTAGTCTGAGTTAATTCCCTCACATTAATTCTACGGTCCTCTATCGGATTGTTAGAATTATTTGAAGAATTTTTTTCGAACCTTCTGACCAGAACTGGCGCCCAAAACGTGATTCCTCCGAATCGCTCTTGCAAACTTGCTCTAATTCAGAAGGCCATTATTTGACCGTTGAGTATGATAAAATACATGTTTGAGTGCGAAAACCAGTTCTCCTTTAGTTTGAAATAATATTCCTGGGACAGACCACGCCGTTTGAAGTAGTTCTTGACATCGTGATGAGGTCAAGGTTCAAAAAATATAAGACGTTCTTCTCACGTTGTCATCGAGAACTACTTCAAACGTCGTCGTTTGTCCCTGGCATTCGGTATTCAGGAATAAGGCCAATTAGGAAGACATATTTAGTTGAATCTTAGTCATAAAAGAACTTTTACTTCTGTTTTGGTGATTGGTTAATGCTTTTATTAGATTTAAAACCTACTATCCCAACAGATCAAAATAACCACTCCGTTACTCACAGATGATGCTAAAATGAACAATTGAACTAGCTCAGTTTCTGGATCTTTTTGAATAAGTTCTTAAGCTATTTCCAACACAATCGTCTTTGCAAGGTATTAAGTTTTATGAAGGAGTAATTTGTTACTTTAGATTTTTCTAGTGTCACCTTGTCAAAACAAGTGACTTGGTTTGTAGGCTCTCGAAGTGTATAATAACTTTATACTCGACCTGAAAATTTGTAGACAAGTATAAAATAGTCAGTTGATAATTTTTTGAAGGGCATTAAATATGGTAGACCTATCTAAGTCTAACCCTTGAATGTTAGTATTCCGGGCAAGCTCTTACTTACTTACAATGAAAAAATGCAAGTAAAATTCTGCATAAAATTCTCAAATTTGAATAACAATTAATTTGAAATTTAATTTAAAATTTAATTTATTAAATTTAATTTAAAATTTAATTTATTAAATTTAATTTAAAACTGATTATATTCTCGACACAGAAAATTCTTTGCCATTAAAAATGGCGTAAAGTTATTAGAAAGGCTAAGCGGACGTGATCGATCGTGGTTTTTTACTTACATTTCCTCAAAGACGTGCGAATCCCAGCATGATAATCGTCCAGGTTTTCCGAGGTGTCAAAGTTTACATGGTTGCAATTGCAACGCTGTCAAACTTTATCACTGTTGGTTTTTAGTAGATGATTAAACTGAAATAAAACCCTAGTAGAGTGTAAATATTCAAAAATTTGCATAAAATATACCAAAGAGTCAAATTACCAAAAATACGTCCAAAAGTGAAAAAATTGCAGACCGTTTCGTTTGCAACGATTCGAACTTCAGACGCCTCTTTTCTGAGGCTAACTTGACTTGCTAAATCAAAATCTGATTTTTCAATGGTTTTTTTTTTCGATATTCATGAGATTGTGAAGCTTCACTAGGATTTCAAATTACAAATTAGCAGCCAACAATCCTTGTTTCATGTTATTGCTCAAATTCGTGAAGAAAAACTACCCGAATTTTAGAAGGCGAATATAGATGTTTCCCACAATGGCACTGTACCGGCTCATTCTAGATTGTCTGTGAAGAGGTGTCTGAAGTTCGCATCGTTGCAAACGCAACGGTCTGCAATTTTTTCACTTTTTGAATGTTTTTTGGCTGAATTGACTTGAACTTTTTGTAAGTTTCATTCGCCTTCATTACTCCTTTGCAATCTACTAGGGTTTCATTACAGTTCAATCATCTACCAACAATAAATTGTGAAAAATATTGACAGCGTTGCGATTGCAACGATGCAAACTTCAGACACCTTCTGTGAAGAGGTTTCTAGTCAAGTACAAGTATGCCAGTGTTAGATCATCTGCGTTATTCGTCAGAAGAAGGCCCTTCAATTATTTCCTCAATATGCGTTAGGATTTGCATCCGATGAATTTATAATAGGAAAGTGACATACGTCCCCCAGCAGTGGATGGAAAAATACCTGCAGTTCCGATTCTAACAATAGGAAACTCGTATGAAGTGCGGTAGATACTACTTTTGAAATCATTATCTAGAGAGTATATTAATGATCCTAATTGATTAATCTATACAAAATTTAAATTAAATGTTTTGCTGTATCAGATATAATAAATAGTCGTTAGACCTTGTAAACAATGTAAGGACATATTCAGAATTCTTATTCAGAATTTCCCTTAAAAGTGAATAAGTGTTTGTGCCTAGGCTCAAATGACAAAAGTAAAAATAATTCCGCCGAGTTAATATCTTTGGAATGCATATTCTTACTCCTTTATCATTTTCATTGCATTCTCTTTTGCCTGTAATGCAGGCAAAAAGTTGTACTCAATATTAATAAATCTTGAAAATGTTCAGGTGAAACTTTTTGTGACAATGAACACATCTATCACATTTGCATCGCCCGTTACTTTTCACCTCTTCTTAGTTCGAGTCATGCATGTGCAATGATTGCAACAGCACTGGCACTTGTAGCAGTTGCAGCAGCACATCTATAATATCCATCTATTCTGAACTTAGTGAACGGGGTCGGCTTTTAAAGGTCGATTCAGAAACGTCGTCTTGGTGCCTGTCGCTAGCGAGATCCCTAACTTCAACAGTATCTAAAACGAGTGGGAAGTATCTCACAGGGAGAAGATAGATACAATCAGATGCACGTTTGTATGCGCTATTGTAATAAAGCGAGAAGATGCTCTTTACCTACTGCTCTCGTTTGCTTCCTGTCGCATCTTCTTTCATTATTTTCAGCCATTGCGTCTTTCTGGTTTTTCGTTCCTTTTTCTTCTCGTACAGGTAAGAGAAACCTGCACAGATTTTATGAGATCTACGGCAGATTGTTTGCCTACTGAGAAATGATGGCAGCACGATGATGCCCAAGCCAGCGGAAACGATGGCAATTGTGATGACGGTGCTGACATACCTGTGTAGTATTCACATTACTTGACGATCTCAAAAGACATAGAAGCGCAATGGCATCACCAACCAAGTGCACTCGAGCTTATTTCCGAGCGAAAAGAAAATCCTCTAATGTTTTTCAACACTTATGAGAAAGAAAATATATCATAAAATGGATTGTCGCGTATAGGAAGTGTGTTTTCTTGTTCGTTTGTTTGCTTCCTTTCCCAAGAAGCAGGATAATTGTGTCTTCGTAGAAATATAAATTATTGCATGGGGAATTTTTTTTTCTAGGATGAGACAATCCTTGAAGAATGCCCACACCCGCCGCTACTCGCTTTCAACTTTCGATTGCTCCTTAGTAGTTAAGTGTTGACGACAAATCGTCATCAAGATTTTCTTCGTCTATTTTTCCCATCTATTCAATTGCTTTGCCATTTACATTTGAGATTCTATTATTCGTCAGCATACTTTTACTTTTTCCATCCCATTGAAATGAAAATCTGCATAATTTTCAATTGAAATTCGATTTGACGACATGATGAACTTACTCTAGGAAATGAATAAATCGCAGCTCGAAGCGGGAGGAAGATTCAAAATTCCATTATGGTTAATCATATTTTTTTGACATACTTGAATTTTTCTTAATCTGTGTTGTTGCAGAATTTAAGCTAGTCGTAATATTCAGTGTGCATGAGGCCTTAAGTATATTATGCAATAATTTGCATTTGAAAACTTGCCTCTGTGGTGTGCGGGTCCAATTCGTTAGCAAGAATTTTGCTGCGGGTCAAAATCGTGACTCATAGACCAACTTTTGAATGTAAGATTGCGAGCTGGAATCAAGGTGTGTTCCGTGTTTTTGTTGTTGTGGTTTCTTAGTAATCTGCGTCATACTATTGTTGTTGGCCAACGAGCTAACAACATTTGAACGCATTCACAATCGCTTTTTGTCTGAATCGAGTTGGTTTTAAAATCACTTAAGACATTCAACGATACATCAGATGGGGAGTGCAAAACAGGTCCCGGCTTTACTAATGAAAGCGAATGGTTGTTACTGTTGAAAATCTTAACCTTTAATAGAGTCTTGGTTATCTTTGTCGACGTTCATTTGGGTCCAGTTGAAAAGGGAAAGGTGTTATG
The DNA here is from genome assembly GCA_954870665.1 of Stratiomys singularior. Lineage (NCBI taxonomy): Eukaryota > Metazoa > Arthropoda > Insecta > Diptera > Stratiomyidae > Stratiomys > Stratiomys singularior. Next base: position 8,695,721 of record OX940879.1, on the reverse strand, counting down.
GAAATTTGTCGTTATAGGCATAAATGGCTATGGATAAATCGGAAGGTATTAGACGTTGGTTGTCGTGGAAAATTGAAATCAACATGCAGCAAAATTCAAGGCGCCTTGAGGATTTTTGGTAGAAAACATGTTTATGCAACACAAAATATGGCTAAGAAGAATTCTCAGCATACGGACATTGTTAAACCATAGTATTTTGCTTTAGGGAAAAGTGATAGTTGTGCTAATATTACCTTATGAAGCTTATATATGATATCAGGTATTAATATAAGGTCAATCTGTCCTATGAAGTTCAGATTTCATCGATGCAAACGCAACGCTGTCAAATGTTTTCAGTATTCCTTTCAAGTTGAAATGAAAATCAAATTGAAATGAAAACCTAGTCGAGTTCAAAAATATTCAAAAAACGCGAAAGAATTCGCCAAATTTTAAGTCAAAACATTCAAGATGCAAAAAAATTTACCATTGAAACAGCAAAAGTTCGGACACCTTAAAAGAGAGTGTCGCTATAAACTGAGAATGCAACTTTTTATTATTACAACATTCATGTGATGCTGCGATACAGAAAAAAGGTGCGAAATTGATGAAATGGGTGCTTTTTTCAAGGATAATGCACCCATGCACAAGTCCTTAGTTGGGCTAACTCCCATGCAAAGAGTGGGCTTCGAACCCTTGTATATTCTCGCTTTAGCCCATTTCAAGCTCTTGGAAATTATTATCTGCCCCCGAAAATAAATAAAAATCCCGCGAATGTAGTTGGAAGGGCATGATTTCGACCTATTTCATAGACAAACACAAGAGAAAGTGTTTATCTAAGATATAAATGAATGGATACACATTGATAAAAGGGATAATGCTTTGAGGAGGAAAAACAAAGAGATTTAAGATTTTGAAGTTTGCTTATGAAAATTTATGGCTTACTGTTCACTCTCCATTCTGTGAATTTTTGTGAGTTTAAATGTGAAGAAAATCACATTGAAAATGTGAAAATGGGAAGAAAATAATTGATACAATCAAAATTACAATTAACGTAAATAAACACAATAGATTCTTTCTTTAAAATTAAAACTATGATGAAAATCAAAATGCAATTTTCTTGGGAGCTTACATAAAGTAGAGATGCTTATTTTCTACTTATAACTATTTTTCATATTTGCAAAACTAACTTATAACTGATAGAACTGAATCATTAAGGCTCAACGATGTACTGAGGCTCGTAATTTTAACTAATAGCGTAGATTCATTTGATAACAAGACGAAAACGCCGCAATTAAAACAACCACCGTATGTTAGTTATTAAAAATTATCTTCCGCTCCAATCAAGTGTCTATCAGCAATTCAATTATATTTCCTATCATATTTTTCAAATCAACACGAAAACGACGAGGTGAGAAACGGCTGGTAAACTTCCAATATTTCAAATGCCAACCGTGCAAGAAACGCCAACTGCTTACTTGACGGGTAAAGACAACAAAAATCAATGGTTAAGTATTTCCATCTAGCTGCAAGACATCAACGTCTGTGCGAAGTCTTAAAACAAATCTGAAATATCGCAAATTGCATACAACATCAAGCAAAAATATTTGTTGCAACAGATAGTTCATTGCAATTTAACAACGATTATGTCATTGGAAAAATTGCAATGAAACATTTGGTTAGTACGAATTTCCGTCTTCCTGGTTTTTAATTATCGTGCACATTGCAAAAATGCTGAGCTCCGACGTAATTAGCGTTCCGTAATGATACGAGTAAGCTTTGTCCTTGTTTAAACGCTCATTTGTTTAGTGTTGCTGCTAGTAGCGCTGCGCTTATTCGCTAGTAAATTTGCTTAATGGTTTGTAACATAGAAAACTATTAGTGATTCACATGCAATGATATTGGAAGCATAATAACAAAAAGCCCTCAACCACACAAGCTGAAAGCATTTACGAGGGCTACAATCAACACCGTCTCCATATTTACAATGACCGCAAACTAACCATGTCACGGTTTTATGATGCGAAAATATTCAAATCAAAGTGATCTAATCCCATTGACTTTATTAGAAAATTGTGGCAAATAAGCTTTGACATTGATTCGTGAAAAATTAATGGGATAAAAAGCATGGTACTTCAATCAAAAGGGACTCGAACGTAAATGGTCGGAGAAGCTTCTAACAGATGCATTAAGGAAGTCTTTTCTAATGAAAGTCTACTCATAAAGACCCTTCCTCAATTTTTATCGTAATCGAAAGAAACATCCCACAGTCCCCGCTAATTTGTTGTCGTTGTTTCCAGTGTCTTGACATTCCACCCTTTGTCAATTCTTATATTGGGACGAGGATCCTTCCGAGGTATGCACTAATCCTGATGCTCGACACAATCTGAGTTGATGTCAATCCAATTGCTGGAAAAGATTTTCAAGTGGGTATACGTTCGAGGATAGACATTAAAAAAATTGTGTTGTATATTGTGGGAGTCATTGGATAATAGTAGGAGGGAATTAAGGTCATCGTAAAGCATTTGTTTGTGTGTGTGAGTTGAAAAAAAAGCCTTTGTATGGTAACTTGCCAACAAGCTTTGGAATACACATTGTTGACTGGATCGATGAAAAACGGAAATAATAGGAAACTGACGTTAAATTGTGCTTGCCTGGGAATGACTGTGCACAACAAAATATAGTTTGTTCCTACTTCGTTTCGATGTTATGGATCAACGAATAGTTCTGCCTCTCCAGCTGCTACTGCTTTTAGCTTATGGTATGACGGAGGATTTGACGTCAGGAACAATAGTTGTGCTCTTATTACGTAGGGCCACCTTCAATGCGGAGTTAGGAACTTCTGGCCAAGTTTCAGGCAGTTTGGAAAACGACTTTCATCTGTTATGAAAATTGCTTTCCAACTCTTTTGGATAGTTTTGCTTTATTCTGAGTTACCTTTGAACTATGGTCGTCAAATCGCATAAATTTTTCGGATTACATCGCATTTATACAGTTACAAAAGAATGAAAGGAGGATTATTACAACTGCTTGAACGTTGATTCAATCCGGCATTGTTGTTTTTTTTTCTGTAAGGTTAAGTTGAATTGCTCATAAGGATGTAGAGTTGGATCAGGATATGGGAAATCATTCAATTTCTTTTTATATAACTACCAGAAAAAATTAATGACAGTGCATAGAAAATTATTGATATCTTATTATTCTAATATGGAAATAAGTAGGACTGAACAGAAAGTTTTGTGTGAACCCGTTCTCGTTTTGCAGAAGAAATGTAGAAGGGACCAACACAAATCCTCGTATCAATCAATCAAGTCATTCCAGCGGAGCATCGAGGGAAAAATTAACAAAAAAGCATAAACAGAATAGAATCACCTAAGTAGGCTTAGGCCCAAATCACCATGTTCATCACGTTGTTTCAACACTGCAGCCAAAAGTCGATCCGAAAAGTGAAATTGTACCGTGTAGTTACGATATTTATTCACCTATTTTTGTTATACACCCGATCTTTGTTTTTGCCCATCCTCGAATTTATTTTATCTTGGTACCTGAACTCAAAACAAAAAAACAAAAACTTGAAAGCGTTAAGATTTGCGACAATTCTCCAGAATTCGACAATTCTCCATTTTGAGATTAAGAACAAATTTAAAAACTGTTGGAACTTAGTAGGGATCTCAAACAGAAGGTTCTAAATAAATGAAGCTCATTCTGTTTAATGGCGCCAGTCTACGTATTTTTTGACAGACCTTGTCGTATATTTGGGGGAGGTTGACCTCCTATTAATTCTATCTGCTCTGGAAGAGCTAAAGGTTAAAAGATATTGTGCTGCATCTTTTGCTTCTTGATATATATTTCCACGTACAGCAAACCGGACTGACTCTAGGCACAATCTATTTCAATTTGGTAGTGGGTGTCCAAGTGCACTGAGTTTCGTTTTTTTTCCAAAACAGCGAAGCCAAAAATACGAAAAATCACTTAACTTAAGAAAAAATCTCTTTCCATCCAAGGAGCTTCCTAGTTTGGTTCTTCTATAAAATCCAGTCACACACGTTTCCATTGTGACCAGTTTGGACACCAGAAAACCGCTAAATTTAAATAAGACTCCCACGTTTAATTCATGTGCAGCAGGAAATTTAAAATTCAATACTTGAACTCGAATCACATTCGATTAAATATAGCGGGGCCAAATCACTTATGATCCGAAAATTTGCAGTAGTATTACTACGACAACTACAGAAAATGTCTCCAACAATCAAACCAAGAGGTTTGCATAGAGACAACAAGATAACAAAGAAAGCGGTAAGAGGCAACTCTAATTACATTTACGAAGGTGGAAAATGCAAATAACGATTTTCTACCCTTTTCATAGCTATTTGTAGCCTATACATATACCTGCAGGCATATTTCATCTGAAAGTAGCACCTTAGAGTGCACTCAGGTATTCAAGACTACAAATGTGTCCGTGTCTGATGTGAATACGATATATGTAGGCTTCACATTGAAACGTATCGTGAAAGATTCTTTGGTGCTGAAATGAATTTATATGTGGTATTCAAGTCGCAAGTCCGTATGAAATGGAACTAGGTTAAAAACTGCTTGGAATTAAATTTCCACGGACGAGTTTTCTCAAGAAAATGCTATGCATTATTTCGCTTGGATTTTGTGAATGTGAAATTGCCTCTAGAAGACATAGAAACAATCTTAAATGTTAAGATTATTTGAATGAGACGGAACAATCTCTGGCAGCGATGAAGTATGTGTAAGTTGTAGCAATTTCGTACGAGCACCAGAAACGAGTTCCAAGAGTTCGATGATATTTTAATGCATTTTTTAAGTTCAACGAAATTACTCGGCAATCATAAAACTCAGCAATTGGTGTGGCCTTTCTTGTGGGGATTAAAGATACGCTTCAACCTAAGAAAGATCTGTTGAGAAAATACAATAAATTCCATTCCACCCCCACATCATCTCATCGCCACCTTCAGTGCACGCCAGAGACCTGCAATGTAGTCAAGATCTTGTTGTCTACGCTGTTACGAGCTTGCCCCGTCTCCTTCGAAATGTAGTTAAAATTTAATTTACCAAAACAACTTAAGAGACAAACAAAATATTTCCAAATGACATCATTTTCCAGCATAGAGCACCCCAAGTTCAATGGAACGAGGAAGACCACATCACGAAACGAGACTATTTTGATGGTCTCATTTGTTTGTTTCATTGTTATACGATGTAGCATTTTATCTTTGAAAACCTTTTGTAACTGATTCTGATTCTGGTTGCACTAGAAGTTGTGGATACTAACCGAAAATTTAGTGTATCTATCCATGTTTCCGTCTATAATAGATGATGTTGCGTAGGAAGTGTTTCGTTGACGTCTCCTTGCACAAATAAATAATGAGGTCAACGTTCATTGTCACATAATACATACACTAAACGAGTAAATATTTTATCAGCGTTGGATACTCTCCCATGATTAAAGATATTTTATTTTTAACACTTTTATGGGTTTGGGTAGCGGACATGCAAGTAGTTTTGTAGTTTGCTTTCTGCCTTTGCAGCTAAGCCTACACGAGAGAGGCGTTTAGCAAAATAAATTTGCTGTCCGAATATGTTTGCACTGTATTCAGCGTTCCATTTATTTATTATTATTTTTTTTTATAATAGCGCTAACATCTAATTAGACAATAAATTTGTTTAGCTTATCTTCGGACTAACACACTTAGACGGCTTAGAATCGTAGATGAGGTCGTTGCCGGGAACGAAGTGAGAGAATAGTGTGTATTTTGGTTAGAGTGCGCTAATTGCACACATCAAAGTAGTATTCACATGAAGATCCAATTAGTAATGTCTAGTGAAATGAATGTCTGCTCTGGGAACAACAATTTGATGCTTTCAACTGGACTGAACTTAGTATGTCAATTAAGTGTTCAGTATATGGTAAACGAAGCACTTATGGCAATCGACCGAATGGGGGTTCAAATCTGCAGTTTGTTATTGCGTTAGTTGTAGAAGATAAATAGAGGCTTATTTGATATAAATCCAGATAATTGGGTTAAAGATATTTTTTTCTGGTAATTAAAATTGTGCGTGATTAGTGATATGGACGCTGAAGGTTTTAACCATGGCTAATTAAATAGAGAACAAACTGCATATGGCGGGGTTTATCATTATAAAGCGCGATAATATCGTGAAATAAGTACTAAGTTGAACTAGTAAATAAAATCTTATTTTGATTCTGTAGCCCTTGTATCTGCTTCTAATCTTGAGTGTGTATATGGAAGCCTTAAATGGAAAGACCAGGGGTTGGAGTTCTGTAGAAAGTTTAAATAAAAAATGCAGTCAATATTTGGTTCTTGACTTGAATTTGAAAAAATAATATAAATATATTTTGATACAAAAACCTTTCTTATATCAAAATCATTTTGGAAAAATTGAGAAGATCGACTTATCTCGAATTAAACCGAGTTCGCCTCTAGGTTTTACACACAATTGAATCCCACACGATTACTCCATTAATCATATGCCGACCAGGACATCTTTGCAATCTGTAAGTCGAATTCGGTGCAGTGCAAGACTGTAACCTAAAGTTGTCATAAATGCATTTTTCTTTGAAAAGTTTGCAAGACTATCGTTATTTCTTCTAATTATGTAATTACTAATATCTGCAAGTTACAAAGTGAAATAATTGATTGATAATCTACGACCTGAAAAGACAAGAAAAAGAACACGTTCCACACTGGAAATAGAAGAAAGGGATTGAAACGGGTAAAGCTGGATCAATAAATAAAGAAATGTTGTTCGAAAAGAATATATTGCATACAGCCGAGTTTTCAGACGTTGAGAAATGTACGTTTTTATGGTTTTGAGTCTTCAACTTCTCCTGTTTTTATGCGTGCATCTGAATTAAATTATCTTGTAGGTTGCGCTAGCATGCAAGAAAGGCCGTCCAGTATGAACAATGTCTAGGAAGCGAAAGTTTTCCAGCTATCGTCATTTCGAAAATTTTAATAAAATTTAAAAAACTATTTACGTTAGTACTATTTTGTCGGAGATAAATGCTAATACGGAATATCCAGTAGTTTGTTTGCAATCTATTGATAATACACTAGAAAATTTGAGGTGGCATGTAAGTAAAACGTAAGTATGTAAGTAAAATTAACGCGAAAAAAAAACAGACGAATTGTGAATCAAATAACCGAAAAGTTATTTCCTAGGTTACATCAATAAGTTACTTTTGTATCGAGGCACACTGCATTTTATTTAAGTGAATAAAACGAAATGAAAAGTTATTTTTCAGGGTTTTATTTCTATGAAAACTAACTTGGGGTGAACATGCGCATAAACGAAATACATTCGAAATCCCAATAAACAAAAATCAATCGATCCGATTTTTTCACTTTTTTGATGTTTGCCGATGCGATCCGAAAAACTAGGACAATGCCAGTAGAAACGTAATTATGGAGGGAATTTACTAAAACTTAATATAAATTATCAAAAAAAAAGAAACAAGCCTAAGCGTAAGGTGCAAACTTCAGACTCCTTTATTTAATACCCGTCGAAAATAAAGGAGTCTGAAGTTTGCATTCAGAATTACATTTGTTTCCGTATTAATACCCTTCTAAATTGCCCATTGCTTACTTGATTCTCTGCGTTAATTTTTTACTATAAAAGCGTACATTGCAAGTTCGCAAATTCACACTTTCTTTTCGTTAGAAGGAAATTATATTGAAAAGAAAAAGTGAAAACAAAAAAAACAACTATTTTTCCGTTTATTTATAATTTGTTGGCCGTCATTTTAAGACTTATTCAATGATTAGCATTGCTTATCATTCAAAAATCTACGTTCCAACATATTCAAGTTGTAAAAAACGAAGACATAAGACAGAGTCTCATTGAACAAACTCAGTATGTTACCCCTTTCAGCAAGCAAATTGCTTTTATTTTTACCAAACAAACAGCAAGGTACAAAATTACCTTTGGAAACTCACCTAAACTCCAAGGCGGGAATATTGATAAATACATTTGCCAAACGTATACAATTCACAGCGATTGCTCATGTAAGCCCACCTGTTCTATTTTCTACCCCGAAGAAACAACCCTTGTTGTACTTCAATAATATTCTCCTTATTTTTTTCCGTCGTGTCTGAATTAGTTGATGAATTATCGGTCATATTCGTTTCCTTCTTCAGCTATGAATAATTTCGTAATAAAAATTTGTCACAAAATCGATAGTGGGTACGTTGTGCAATATCGTAAGAACGGGGGAAAAGAAAATACAAATCGTCTTGTACACTACGTAGTGAGAAAAGTGGAAAATATTGACTTAACTGAAAAGAAATTTTTCTAATTTGCATATGGCCATTCGTTTTCATTTTGTCGGTCCGAACGTGTTCATATACGAGACGTAGGTGAAGCGTGATTCACACTTTTTGATTATTTAAACAAATCCACATTTGTTTTTGTTTGCTTTTTGTTATACAACTTTATTATATGAGCTTTATCTATGCCAGTTATACATATGTGAGAAAGTCCGGTTGGAATTTTGTAGTTTTTGTTTTCTTTCTTCATGTTTTGCGATAAGAACTTTTTTTAAGACAGCATGTTATTTATTTATTTTCACTTCATTGCGCATATTTATAATGTGGGAGTTTATGAATGAACGTCATGCTTGTATGTTTTTTATGTTGAAGTTAAAAAAAAATTTGTAATCATACAATTTGCGGAAATTTCAGCCTTTTGAAACTGATAAACAAAATAAGACTCGTGTGTTTGCCCAGAAAATGGCAAATAATTAACAAGAGCGCATGGGATAATTCAGATGTTAACATGCAATTTAGAAGACTTTGTAGTGGAAAAGTTAGAGCAAGCAGTTTTAATTTAACGCTATAAACAATTTATAACTTACAAACTAAATAAAATAGAAAATATATTTTTGATTCATTGCTTCTTTGAGTGCTTTCAAAGAACATTCTTGTGATAATATATTGCCACAATGTATTCTTTCGCTCAATAGCGGTTGTAATTACAAGGAAGATGTAAATTTATTTCTCTTAAAGTTGGAAACGTGATGTTTGTTCTGTTAGGATGTCTTTCGCAGCTCCATTAGATCTCTGTTAAGAACTTACATGTTTTGCATTAAAATATCAACTACCATATTGTATTAGATTACTATTTTCCATATTCTATTTAATATGTTGTTTTCAATTACTGCTTCACGGGAAAACCAGCCTTTGTGTTTTATTTTATTGTAAAAAAATAAAAGATTTGTTACGGTGAGATGTCTTAAACGAACTGTTGTACTTGGCTTTGAGCTTTACTTGATTTCTTTATGACTTAATTCCAACGTACATGAATCAATAACATACACGCAATTTTCAACAAACAATTATTGTTTATTTAGCTGTTGCATAATTTGAAATTGTTTGGTTAAAACTTGGTAATTAACATCGTGATGCGAATCATGTCATTGTCATCGACATTTGTTCATGTCGCTACCAAAATTCTGTGATGATGATTTGGATGTCGCAAGGAGCACACTTGCTGTTTGGTAGTCTCTCAAAATCCGTACCCTTGATGATTAATTTATAGATTTTCTACCGGACGCTGTATCGTACTTTTATTTGAACGTAGTTTTATCACGTTCCATTTTTTTTTTAGAAATTCACAAATATACTCTAAGTTCATTAAAATATCAAAAAATTAGACAAGAAAAGTTTCATAAAATTTCACAACCACCATCTCAACACCTTCATACATATTTCAGGTGGTAGTAATCTTGCATAATTTCTATTTTTGTTTCCGATTAAGTACATTCCACCCCACACAGCTAATCAATTTAAAATTTAATTCTGTTTGGCATTTTGTGTTTGCATTTACTCCATGCAAATTTGTGTTGTCAACATTTTCAAATTGTTATTATTATACAATAGAATATTACACTTAATCTCTTTTAAATACTTAAGTAAATAATCGATTGGAAATTAATTCATAACAAAAGTGCTGGAAAGTGGTTGTGCGTCACAGTTGAGGGGGCAGGAGAAAGATTTCAATATGTTTGTGACTGAGAAATGAATATTAATTGAATAATTAATATAAGCATACCATGCGATTTCCAATAGTAATGGTATTGGCGAAATTTCAAATAATAGAAGATTTAATTATATCGATGTGATAAACTCGTGTCATCAATTCTGATGACTGAATTCTGATGTTTACCATTAATTTTTTTTTTTAATTTTCCCCCATGGCAAGCAATGCGATTCTTCTCATACACTTTTAATTATGTTTTCCGATTTTTTAAAGAAAACGCTAGAGTAATTTTTCCCGTCGTATATTCTTCCCTTCCTCAGACTCAATTGTCTTATGAAAAAATAACTAAAATATCATAAATTTGCTTTTTAAACGAAATAAAAGACGTTTTCAATTTCAATTGGGTCTTAGCATTTGAGCTACCATACAAATTTGTCAAAAAAAAAACCACCCGGCAATTAGATTCATTTTATTTTTTTGTGTTTTCACTTTTTTTTCAATCGTGAATTTTAAAGGATGAAATCTGTTAACTGACTTCATATAGTTCACACAGTTGTTGATTGAAGAAGTTGCTGTCGGGAGAATTCTGAGACCATTTTGCTTGACGCACATTTTGGACCGCTAAATTTCAATTTTGACGATGAAGTTTTTCTACTAGTGATGCTTCGAGTGGATTTGATAGCTTCATTCGTTCGTCCACGCCTAGGGGCAATATCGAGATAAACAGTGGATTAGAGACGAATATATTCGGTTTGAAACGACTGTTAATGTCATTGGTACAAGGAAAAACGACGCAGAAAGAGCAAATATTATGTTTAGTTTTAAACTTGGTACATAGTTGATTATCTCGTTAAATTATTGTTATTATGAGAAGAATTATTATTGGGTTTCGAGAACTTAAATGACCACTTATGATTCCTTACGTTGCGTACGTAACCGAAAGTCACTCATATTTTTCAGTAAAATAATTTGAAATGGAATTGATCCTAACAAAATCATGAATTTATTATATTTCGGACGATACGTTGACCTTGCTAAGACCGTGTGTATGTTTTTCTGAAAAAAATGGATGACTATCATAAGTTGCTAGAATGCATCATTGAAAAGATAACACTAATCCTAGATAGAATTAAATAGATATATCACGATACTCTTGATAACAGAAGACCATATGACTCGCATCTGATTTCTACTCGTTTTCATTTAGTTTAGGTTAAGGAAACTAATCCAAGTAATGACATTAAAACATCTGATTTTGTGTTCTTATTTAACTATAAAATAACCAAAAAACTGATATTCTCTTAGAATACAAAAAAAGGTTTGCTTGTTATCCGATGTGATAAAATATTACGTATCTAGTGTTATAAAAAAGAAGGTCAATTTACCTTTATCAAATTGATGGTTGTAATGAAAAGTAATTTTTCATTATCACTCAAAAGCCAAGCGTTAGAGTCCCAAATGGAGTCCAACCTTACTCAAAAAAATCTTTTTTGAAGAATTCGAAAGCGGAGACAATGTTGGCTTGTTCAAAAGACCTTTTACTCAAAAAACTTCTTCCATGCCTTTAATTTAGTGTTTGTCGTCGCAGTTTGCAGCGTGTGGTTCGTTGTTTTATTAACTTTCTGAAATAAATCAATTGAATTTGGTGATGAAAGGAAAATCCTTCGATGATCTAAAACCGAGATGAACCGAGGTTCGAGATGAATCTCAAAAACCAATTTGCTGCATGTCGTTGTAAAATCGTTGTTTCGCGGTATAATCTGAAACTTATTCGGTGATATGCTGGCAAAGATATTCAAGATATTCAAAGAATATCAACTAAAGATATACACGCTGACTTCTTAGAATTGTTAGGCTTCCTTTTTCGCTCGAAAAGCAAAAGAGGAAAAACGTTGGCGTTTAAAGGGATCATTTTGAAACGTTCAAAACTGACTAGGGAAATACATAACAGAAGATAAAACATGGATCAACCACATTGGACCCGTCATCAAACAATCACCAATAGTTTCGAAAAAAGGCACCGTCCCTAACAGCGAAGAACTTCCATGTTTCAAGCTCTATGATTAAGCTTATATCGCGTGGGTGTTTACGATGTTGGTAAAATCATTACGATGGGGTATGTGTGGAAAAGTAACATCAATAAAGGCTTTGGCTATGAGTACCAAATGAAGATTGCGATAGCATTTGCCTAAAATTTTCATAGTCGCAATCATGATGCTCTTAATTTTTTCAGTTGTTGAGACTTGAGAAGAACTAGTCTGAAATTTGATTATATTTAAGAGCGTACAAAAGTGTAAAATAGGCAAACGAATTTCATAATTTTCGATTACTCTGATTTTTCCCGGGTATCAAAATCCGGATAAAACGTTGAAGCCATTGAGTTTCGCCTTGATTAGCAGCCGTTAGCGACTTTAAACCTTACTCGTTCAACATTCCAAATACACTTTCCTTTTGTTGTTTCGCAATTAAAACTTTGCAGGACGACCATTTGCTGTCTCGCAAATGAAAATTTGTAGGATTATTATATCAGGCAGGATTATAATAATTATATTTTTAGAATTTCGCATTTACGTCTGACAAAATTCAATTTGGCAGTAACAAGCGGAATGAGAAGACATTCTGAAAATATTCGCAGAAAAAATCCCTTAAGATGTTGATGTGGTTCGAGATGAATCTCAAAAATCAATTTGCTGCATGTCGTTGTAAAATCGTTGTTTCGCGGTATAATCTGAAACTTATTCGGTGATATTCTGGCAAAGATATTCAAGATATTCAAGCAAAGTTTAATGCAGGACCAATATGCATTTTCCACGACCCTGTGTAAAACGCTTTTGCATTCAACTTGAAAGTATAAAAAGATTATAAAAAGATAGACTCTAAGTAGGAGTTGTTATGGTTGGATCGGTCATGCTTCTACTTCCTCGAACGCTTTCTCTATTCTCCGAAAGAAATCTATCTCGCTGCGGGTTTGACTTAAGCAGGCAATTTGCTAAGAACAATCATTAATTTTTTTGAATGAAACTAAGGAAAAAATGGGGGAAATGCACTTACTGGCTGGTTAGGAGAGTTGAAAACAAAACATCGTTTCAAGCCATGAACGTTGTTTCGCCCAAAAACATTCGACTGTCGTATGTATTTTAAAAATGTCTTACCCTAATTGGTGTATAATATGTATCGAAAAGGGTTTTCTCATAGCTTGATATTGCAAAAATTGAATTGCAAGAATACCTGAGGTAAAATTTTCTTCGGAATGTGAACGCCATGATCAGTAGCACTTTGCTTTCGATTTATTTCATAACCTTAATAAAGGAAACGATCAAAAAAACAAATGAACGTATCTGCTAAGATTTCACCTTGTCTTTCGTTATGTCTGTCATGTCATGACTCCGCCAAACACCCTTCTATATTGGAACATTTTTATCAAAGATCTATTTCTTTATAAAACTAGCTTTCTGTTGTGGATCATTCGATTCTCTGGATAATGTCTTCCATATGTATCTTTAATAATTGCTAACTTTAAGGCCCATAAATAGTTTTTATTGCATTATAAATTAATTAATTTTAAATTTATCTCTTTTCAGGTAAGTTGAGAACAATATGTCTAATGGGCTTAATGTTCGTAATCGTAAGTGAATTTGTTAATATTTAGAATTTATTTTTCCAGTTGGATTTGTTACAAGGATTAGATCGTTCAAATGTTCTAATCAATACAATGCTTTGTTTAAATCTACAGAAAATCCTAAAGACGCAAATATATTGGCGCCAAATGCAATACTTGATTGATTTCTCAATCATTTTCGTAGTAGAATTCCCTCTTTGTGCGTTTGTTGATATGTTGCTTCACACTCAACATTGACCTATTGTCTCTAGTAATTTCCATTATCAGTGCTTTGTCTATAATATTTCTGTCAATTAAACTCCCTGCTATGAACTCATAGCAGAACATCAGATGAGATTTCCACAATTTGTTTATTGGCTTTGTTTATTTTTCGAACGAGACGGTCTGTGTGTGGGCCTATTAAAATTTTTTATTTTAATTGAGATAATATTAATCGATTATGTGTTGAAACGGCGGTGACAATAACATATTAATGAAATAATTATTGCCCGGTTATCAGATCAATGGGCAGGAAAATTTTAAAAGCCAGTTCTAATTAAATTTTCAGGCTACATTTTAAGAAAACGATAATACCGACGATTGTTCCTGACTGAGTTTTATCTATTAGGATACTTTATGTTTTGTGTTTATTTTACTTTAACCATTTAATAAATGGATTTGCACCCGTTTATATTATTCTGTCTGTTCTTGGCGTTCTTAAATTGATTTTGTTTGTCCATTATAATGTATGCATTGAGCAGAACCACATGTTCCTGACGTAAACATCCCTTTCAACATGTTCGCATTAGCAACATGGAAGTTCAATTAGATGGAGTACATAATTTGATTTCGTCCATGAATATGATGAGTAGGAAATGGGCTTGGTCACACTCATGCTCCAGTTTCTATTAGCATTAACATGTGCATCCAGTGAATAATGGAAACATCATTTGCTGCCAGTTTCACATACGTTTGTAAGATTTGTTCAATTTTAGTTGCGACTAAGCTTTTGCTCGGATAAATCCACAGAACAAATTCAATATTCTGTTGACGATCTAAAAATTGTGTTTTCGCACATTCATTACATATTACAATTTAGATCAATACTCGCTGCCAACCATGGTATGTCCGCCATGAAAAGCATAACAATATCCAGAAAGGGATTTGTTTGCTAGCAAATCTTTGCCAAGCAACGCAATAATACAATATCAAAAAGCAAAGCATACGGAAGAGTTCTTTTGGAACTGCATTTTTGCTATTAAACTACCCCATTTCATCGATTCGTTTGTAAACGCGGTTTGGCGTCGACAGGGGAAGGAGGAATATTATTTTTGCTGGTACATAAACCCATTTGCTACATATGTACAACTCAGCGCGTAAGCCCTAATAGACTTATTGATTAGTTTACTTTAGTTCACCTTGGATATCCTGCCTTTCAGTAGTTTTTCTACGGCTTCTAATTAAACCAGGACGTATATGTGCCCATTGGATCGTAGAGTTGAAATAAGGGTCGAATTGAGGCAAACTTCTCAATATTTTATATTGACTTGTTGGCTGCCTGCCCGTCTTGATGCCGACTGCATATACGAGAAAGGTTCGAGCCCCGAAATGGACTACCAACACCAAACCAAGTAAGGGAAATTTAATCGATACTTAGGCCGCACGCACTAATTCTCCGGAGCGCAAGTTGAAATTCAAGCCAGAACAGTTCCTTAAACATTTACAAGGACTTGACAAGGAATTTGCGAGACGAGTTAATGATGACGCTATGACGAAGACATGAAAATAACAAGAAGGGTAGTTAGGCAGGTTGGTAGGAGTGATGGTTATTTGTCATGCAGTTTTCGTTGAATATTATGAAGCATACAATTTGCCAAGTTAATTTTCTCATTGGGAAGTGGATATTAGACACTAAGCGCTGTACGATGCGGGGGCGGAAGAAATGATTCGTAGTTAATTAATATACTAAAAGAGAATTAGTTTCGTTGGAAGCTAGTTTTCGAGCTTTGCAATCATTTTTATTAAGTGGGTAGCGCTTTATGTGATGAAGCTTATTATGGTGTGAATTTGGGGCTGTGAGTAATGGCGGTCGAAGGCGATGGAGAATTCCTTGGAACTTAATTGGGAAAGAGAAGTTATTTTGGGAGCTATTAGATCAGTTAGTCACTTTAGCGGTACGATTGGTAAACTCCGAAGTTAGGGTAGTGGAAACCTTTTGGAACTAATAAAGTTGGCTTATAAAAGATTTCTAGGGATGTTCATAAATCTAATTGGAACAAAACCCTAATCACTGATAAATTTTTTTCTTACCATCATGATCAGATATTAAGCAATTCAAAGAATTTTTGCATTTCTGCATTATATATTTCACACAGCTACTGGAAATGTTTTTTGTTACTTGCACTTTGAAGGCTTCCTGAAATCGGATCTCAATTTTAAATTTGAGTGCCACCGCTATCACCATTTTCACACGTTCATTTCATTCATGTTGATGGGACAGAAAGATTGTGATAGAATTCTAATACGCATTTGTTGCAAACTTCAATAAAATCAACTAAAACTGCTTAGATTATGTTGCTGCGCGGCGTTGCTGCACGCTTAACCTCATAGGATCTTATTACGAAACAGAGGACTTCCAGGAAAATAGTTTTCCTTAGTAAATCAATGATTTGTTTGGCAACTTTTGGCGTCCTTATCCCTCTTCGATAAGGAAGTAGCCTCCCATGTTGTCTTTTCTCTTGCCAAATGTACGCTAATGTTATGCATGCATTGATATCTTCCTCGCAGAACCTGCACTCGCGCCCATATTCTTCAAATATTCTCCTAGTTTGGAAAGCCTCGTCAAAATTCCAGTATGACGCCATTGAATTTCATTTCTTATATTGGTCTATACAAGTGTTATATACACGAATAGTCTGAAACTAACGATCATCTTGTAGTGCATATTTGCACGTAAAAAATATGAGTACATAATGGTTGCATAAGGCTGTTCGCCACACACTCAAAAAGGATACAATTAGTGTCCTTTTTACTGTGTATGAAATTGCTAAATGTGATTTCTCATTTTTTTCGTCTATTTCTCGTGGTGAAGATAACCTTAGATTTGTATGCAGTAATCTAATGCTTTAAACTACGAAAATTTCCAATAAAACATTGATTGATGTTTGTAGCTTTGATTTGACGTCCTTTGCGAGATGTTTTCAACGTACGGATCTATTTTTCCATCTGATGGGATCGATGGAACAACGACTGTGAAAAGCAATTTAGAATGGACGATATGAGGATCCTTTAGGAAATCTATTTTCACATTGTCGTGGATCTAAAATTATTGTTGTCAATAGTGATATGTAGTGTTCTACCCTCTAGGCACTTGAAATTCATGTAATATAAATGAATAATTCATTTCGCAAGTACGATATTTTTGTGTTAAAATTTTTTCGGATTTTTTTGAGCAGGCAAAATTATACATTAAATGAGAACGGAAATAATTTTTTGAAATAATTTTTGTCAATAGTTGTATTTACTGTTTTACCCTCTAAAAAGAATTTGAAATTCAATCAATTCAAATTAAAAAATTACATTTAGCACATTTTGTAAATCTGATATCTTTGAATTAAAACTCGTTCGGATCAGTGAATACCTTTTTAACAGACAAAATTTTACTTTAAGTGAGAACGTCAAAAAATGATGTTTTATTCCACGCAAATTTTCACAACGGAAGAATCATATAACTCCAGAAAAATGGAACAATGTATCGTATTAGGTTCGAGAGGTTACGTTTAGAAAAATATTTCTTTGTTATGAAAAAAATGAGTGTTCAATTTTCGAATAAACCTCTTTCCTAACAAGCCAACATACGATGTGGCGCCACATTACGATAAAATTTAATTAAAACAGTCAGGAAATTCCTTCAGGAGCACTTCGAGCAAACTAGACATAATTTATGATTACGATATCAGCGATCCCTTACGATTACGATAAGAGACCCACGGGTGGACCCACAGAATTGCAAGACTGTCAGCGATTTTATCGTGTTCACATTATACATTCTGCTCTGAACCCTTAAAATTATGGCTTTTCATGCTGGGGACTGACAATTTATCTCAATAGACAAGTATTTGACAAAATTTTGAGTCATTTTCAACTTGAATGCTAAACTTCCTGCCAATCCTTTAACACAATGCTAAACTTTCAGGTAATCCTTTTAGACTATCAAAGTAAATCCAGAGATTTGTCATGAGAGTGTGCCCAGTAAATCAATAAAATGCAAAATTTGCAAAAGTCGATGGTATCTATATGAGTATAAGGCATAATAAACTTCCATAGATGGCAGAAAAATATTTGCTGGATTGTAATCCACTTAAAGTCTGTACTTATCGTAAATATGATACTACACTCAATAACAACTCTGCAGTACTCACTTCAAGTCTACACCATATGAGTACGTTAAATTTTAATGCTATTTATGTTGACACAAGACTACTTCCTGCAGAAAAAAACATTGAAAAAAATATAAAGTGAATGATAATTGTTAAAAATATTTTATCATTTGTCGTTTGAGCACGTATAGTAAGACTCTTATAGGCTCAGCATGGATAGTTGATAGTGCTAATGAATGCATATTTTTTTCTTATATACGTTGGACTACAGTAACAAAACAAAAAAAAAAATCGTGCGATTGGAATTTATAAATACCCTTATAAGAAAGGTTTTAACACACACTCGAAGTTGTAACTTGCTGAGATGGGCGAAGCGTACATTGGTTCCATTGTTTGGACACAAAAGCCTACGATGGACGGAAGGCTAGTGTTGTTCTTTGTACAATGAGGCATACCAAAAATGGTTAATAACCGTTACTGCGCTCCTCCCTACCTAGAATTTAACAAGCAAGCAAGTGATGACTAATAGCACATTCATGATACTTTTTTTTAGTGTGTTAACGCGGATATTTGCATATGTGCCGCGGAATTACGTGTATTTACCACGGAGTGATATCACCTGTCTTCTTTGCAGTTTCTTTGCTGCACTTTGTTTTGCATGCACACCAAGCAGTCGACATTTAATGTCACCCTTCTTATTGTCAAGTTGAATGTAATGTGATATGAAAATTGCGTTTTGAATAATAAAATATTCACTCAAAGTATGAAAGTATTAAAGTTCCATGGTTGGTAATAATGTATGGTATTTTATCTGAGTTCAGAAATAAATTTTCCATTTTGTCTTATTTATTTCTTCGCATTCGACATTTCGAAAATTTATTTTCATTTATTCGACAAATGTTAGAACCAATAGAGTTCTAGAGCATTGATAAAAGGCGCAGGAAGGGTTTTTAGCCGAGAAAAGGACATTTAATTTCATTTAATCCAAATTTTGATTTTCATACTATCAATGCGCATTTTTTTCACAGATAGATTAAAACTCGTAGCGCATTCTATTAGACAAGATAGAAGAAATGAAAAAGCGTATATAATCTTCATACAGTGCTCAGTAGCTATTACAGTTCATGATTCAGCATAACAACTCTTTTGAATAATTGATTATTAGTTATAGAAGACCGGCTTATAATGCTTTTTGTCATCGTTGTGATTAAAAACATTCAAGTGAAAACTTACTTGGCTTCGGTTAATGATTCTGCCCCTAATGAAGACAGTTGCAAGGTATTAACGAATCGATAGGGGTCCAAGGTAGTCCCAAAACAACTAAGAATACCT
The DNA here is from genome assembly GCA_954870665.1 of Stratiomys singularior. Classification (NCBI taxonomy): domain Eukaryota; kingdom Metazoa; phylum Arthropoda; class Insecta; order Diptera; family Stratiomyidae; genus Stratiomys; species Stratiomys singularior. Next base: position 8,676,410 of record OX940879.1, on the reverse strand, counting down.
AATTATTAATGTTAGGGGGAAAAAAAATAAATTCACTAGCGCGACTAATCTTAAGCTTTCACGATCAGAGAGATTTTCTGGATCTCAGTTTTAAGAATAGATTAGAATTAACAATTTTCTAAACTATTGTTGTTATTTCCAATACATTTTCGTCAGGAGTTATAGTAAATTTCCTCACTTGAAACAAAACACCGAAAAGTTACATTCAACTTTTCTCTTTGTAAACTAAGAGTATTGAGACCATCTAAATTGTTCAGTTGACACAAATATGGCTTCATTCCAATAATAAAAATCCATTGTTTCCATTGAAGACATCATTCCAAGTAAATTTGATATAATATAAGGAGGATAATCCTGATATAAGATTAAGAGGAAGTGGAATTATAAGGCTTTTAAACGAGCACAGTAACTTTGATTCGTGAAATGTAGCTCTATCAGGAGTAAGATATTGTTATTGTAAGTTATGTATAAAGTAATTAAAAAAAATCGGTAGATCGAATCGCATCAATTTAAAAAAATATTTTTCAAATTTTTTTCTTTTTATGTCATATTTTTGGCAAAAGACGTCAGTGATAACGATATTCATTTCGAAGGGAAAAAGGATGCCACGAGAATGTTTCATTATCGAATATTATTTGATCACATTTTCTGAAAATGCAAAATTCAAATAAAATTATGAATACATGAGGAATCCTTCCTTGGAATATAGTATGATTCAATTTTATTTTGTTTTAAATTTTGAATATTACCCACCGAGATGAAGTGCAAGTTAACCAATTTCCTCACTTTATAAAACAACCCTGACGCACGATTCAACCGTGTGTGTTGTTTGAATACGAGTAAATCAAACATGAGTCCATAAATCCCGGACCAATTTTTTTCAGGAAATACTCCCCGTAATACCATGCCTTCTGGCGGATCATATTTCCTCTTTATAAATATTTAGCAGGAACTTTGGTTGAATCATCCACCCTATCGTCGGGGGCCGCCATCAGGTGTATGAATCATGACAAAAATATTTACAGAGTCAAATTCCATGCGATAACACTGTTTAATTTCATTCAAGAAAATCAAATGAGTCGTCATAGGTAGGTGTTGAATAGTATATTGCTTTAATAAATGCATGAACACAATCCATCTATGCTACGGTTTCAAATTACACAAATAAATGAAAAGCATAGTTAAACAATACACTTTTATTGCTACAATTGCAGTGGTGACATCAGAAAATATCGCGAAATTTCACGGTATTTGAATGTAGAATAAAAGCAATTTATAATCAATTTATGCGCGAAACAAAATGAAAGTGCAACGGGGATGAAACAGAAATAATAGTGCTGTCGTTTGCAGAAGATATTTACATTTGTAAAATGCTTTTAAACAATTAATGAATCAATGTTTTATTTGTATTTTTGCTGTAAGTGCACAATTGGAAAATTGAAGAATTCCGCGTATTAATGTCGATTGTTTACAGTTCGATGGGAAAGCTAATAAAAGATATGTTGTATGGGTGGTAGTAGTGGATCTCTTTTCCATATATGAGATGAGTATCTCATTTTCACTTATTGCCGATGATTTTGTAGGTTTGCAGTATTTTCACTTGGAATATATTTGAAATGCTTGGGCAAACCAACGATTCAAATTCTGTCTGATTCGTTGTTTGAAAACGAAAAAGAAAAATGGAAAAAGGAAATAAGCTCACTTCCAATTAGATCTAAATTGGAATTATATTCACCTGTAGAAAATGGTCGCTTTAAACCGGAATCCAATTGAAAAGTTCCCAACCCACATCCTCCATAAATAAAACAATGATTAGTTCCAAGTGAAAATATCGTTTCCGTCTAAGAAGTATGAAGAGAAGAAAGACAAGTGCTTGAGTCCTCTGGAGAGCAACGTCCATAACGCAAAAACCCCAACAGTTCCGCTCAAATCACCATCAATTGTGTATCCAAATGACACCAAATTTTTTTCGTTTCGAGTGTGGATTTTTGTGCCTTGCATAGAGTCTGCTTTCTTGTCCCAATTCCTCGACAAACTTCTGGCATATGGCATTGCAATTCGACTGTAATCAAAAGAAAACCGAGCCTGGAACAACAACACATTAAGGAGGCAGAGACGACGAGAGAGTTATAAAAACGACAAGAGTTATTGTGGAGACAATTTGGGTTTGATGGTTGGATTGGGACATCTTGGAGTGATTTGCTACATTCCGGGCACAAACAGCAAACATTCATCAAGAAGAAGTAACCCAAAAGGAAGGCTCCAATTAGACCGCAACAATTGCAGCCAACCAGCAAACCATAAATAATAGTGTTGTGTCTTTCAGAGTGATACACCTGCTGTTGTTAATGGTTTTGTCAAAGGTGGATGAATTCATTGTTGCATTGATGTGACCCTGGCTTAATGAGGATGGGCTTTGTATGGCTTTTCAAGGTTCAATGCTATCTCGGGCGAATATGCAAAATCTTTGAAATTAAAAATTTCACTAGCGTTTAAAGCGTTTAAAGGAAGTATAAGTAGATATATAGTAGACATATATAAGTAGATATATAGTAGACATATCATCTAATAATCTCACAAGAAATGCAAAAGATTAAGCCGGTGTTGGATATTGCAAAATGATACTATGGTTTCTATTAGATTGCAACAACTTACCAATGAGTTGGATAGTCATTCAAGTTTTTTACAAGGAAACACGACAGAAAGTTTTTCATGACTTCGAAGTGAACATTTGGAATCCATCACTGACTCTATCGATGTTCGGTTTCTTTGCTTCGAAAATGATGATATGGTTAATTAGAGAAATGGACACTCAAAAGTTCAAACGGTATTGGTATGAATTTTAATGCAATCACATAAAGGGAAAGTTAATGAAATCGTTTGTCCTTGTTCTGGATAAGTTAAAATTTTCTTAAACGTGGAATAATTTAACCGAAAAATTGTGAAAACCACTTTTAATGAGGATATGGTGAAGGACTTCATACATTATAGTAGATTTTTCGAGCTTTGGTGAGGCCAATATAGATCCCGAAAAAAACACTGATTTTGCAAAGCCAAAAACAGCACCGAAGATTTTTTGAAACAATTTCGGAAAGCATTCAGTCAAACCGACTATCTGCAGTGGTTTTCAAAACCAGTAAATGAAAAATTCATTTTTTTTCGAATTTAGAATATTTAAAAATAGAAAAATACTTAAAATAAAATATTTTTATAAACTAAAAAAAATAAATAAAAATTAAAAAAAAATATTTATTATTATATTCATAATAATAAATAAATATTAATATTTATTTATTATTTAAAAACCGAAAAATTACTTCACTTAAGGATCAAAAAACAATCCAAACCATTTTCTCAGAGAGTCAGTTCGAGGTTCAAATGATCCGTCATTGCGGAAACCTGACAAAGTATGTGCAAACTGAAATACATTTTCTGTTAATTTTGCTTCTCGGTTTTGTAGAATATTGAGAACACTTCTAGTAGAGGGTTTTATTTGTCTTGCAAGGGAAAAAATAAAAAGAACATATTTTTAATGGAAACTACAAAGCAAAAGAGTGAAGTAACAATTGTTTATATTAAAAAAAAAATAGTAGTAAAAACAAACATTAGCCTTTGAAAGTTTCGTTAATCAAAACAGTATACCAAGTAGGATTTCCATGAAACAAAATATTTTCCTCTTTCAATTATCGTGATTTTGGGGAAAAGGGTAAATGAAAACCCAATAATTAGTGTACAACAATTAGCATACCTGCCTTGAAACTAATGGAAAAAAAGTTTAATTCTGATATTATATAAAGACGTTGTACATGAAGACTTTTGACGTTTACAGAAACTTGAGAATAGAAAAATTATAAGAAATATCAATTACAAACAAAGAACAGCCATACATCAGTTGTGTGAGCCAGTACGCTGTCGTTATGGTTAAGGCTGTCTCGTGATGGACTTATTACGTGCCATGGGCCAAGGATGCTTTGCTACCAACTTTCTCCGTCCTTTGATGGCATTCTCCAATTTATGATGGTAACGATCCTAACTAGATTTGAAAACTTGTATATCTTTCAAGCTGTGAGGCGATTTTCTGATTTCAACAATTTTTGCTCATTGAAACAAGTAATTTTGTACTGATTTTTCATTAGAAATGAATTCTTAGGACACGAGTCAAACGACTGTTCCTGTATTTATAAATGGACTTTTCTTATTCTGAGAACAAAAAAATATTTTTTCAGGTATCAGATAGTGAAATCAATGAATGCGGATTAATGGCCTCAATCGTATAATTCGGAAAGATAAAAAATTCTTGTCTGACTGATTTGCTTGTGACTTTTCGTAAAATTGAATGGCTCTCCTGCCCTACTATCCGTGAATTTAGTAACTACAACACAACTAAAATGAATTTCTGTAACAAAAATACCAGGTTCGGTCGTAAATTCAACTAAATATTAAATAATCGCACGATATATAGCCAATACAATGCCGATCCCCAGCATAAATTTTCATGGAAACTTTTCACATTTCCCCCCAAATACCTCCAATTTCCAATCCAACTATCGGACTATTTATGTATCCATTTACATCCTAATCAAGTTTACTATGAAAACGTGAACTGTAGTAATATCACATATATTTTCCATTCGTCGTAAAAATACAAATTGCTCAATAAAAACTCAATTTTTGTTTACGCAGGAGCCGCATTAAAATCGTTCCTTGACTTGACTTGACAGAGAAAAGAAAATTCTCATTGATAGCAATAAAAATATATTTTCCTCACCACTATTACTTTACTACGAACTATGGCGTCGGAATCTACTTTATCTTCAAACCTTGTCGTACCGTACCTTTGATGAAGTTCAAGGGAAAAATTTATTCGGGAAAATTGGAAGCATGCACACCTACCTATGTGTGTAAAAAAAGAAAAGGAAAAGGAGCGCTGAAGATTTCAAGAAGAGTGGCCCGAAAAATAGGAAAACTTTTCTAATAATAATGTAAACACATTTTCATTTCGTTGTTGTAAAGCATAGATAAAAGTTTTATTGCGAAAAAAGCCATTTTTAAAAGATACCACACACCAATAGTACGTACAATGTTCAGATACGGAACCATAGGTACCTTTTGATACGCGTGTAAAGTCAGGTGCATGGAGATACGCGAGCATAGTATGAGAAATGGTGTTTACTTTCGCTGCTGCTCGACAATATCGCGGCCTTGAATGGATCGAAAGAAAGTAAAAGTGTTTCAGTTTGAAAGATTAATGCTCTTCACTTTATGAATCATATCCGTAAATAAATGCATAAATGAATGTACAGTATTTGATATGAGGCTGGATTTGTATGTGCTCTTACTACGTTCGTGTTGTAGGCAGATATATCAGTCGGAAGTTAAAGGTGTAATAAATTAAGACGAAGTAACAACAGACTCGAAACGATCGCGAAATTTTTGTGGAGAAAGAATCAGACGATTTGTTAAAGATAACACGAAATGTGTTTACCAGCAATAATTCAAAGTGTATTTAAGTGGAAAATCTCACTTAAACAAAATACCAACATGTTTTCAGTAAATTTCAATCGATGATTGTTTAATGTATGTGGGCAGCATTTCTCCTTTTTATTTGGTTTTGTGAAAGGCTGTACTTACTCAAACAGTAAAATGAACAGAGGCTACTTTGATGATATTATTATTTGTTCATGCAAATGATCCTTTCTTTCCTCTTGTACGGTTTCATTTATTTGAATGAAAACATTCGATTGGAAAAATTGTTCGGGCTGGTGCAATATAAGATATGACAAATCTGAAGATATGACGCGTTCAAAGCAAATGAGGAACTTATCAGGTGGGGAAAACCAATTTGATATCATGCGTAGTTTATGTTTGTCCAGCCAGTATTTTCAAACAACACAATCCATAAAAAATCGTTTAGCATTTGAAAAAGATCAGATCAGTACTTTTCAAACCTAACTTTCGGACAACTGCGAAGTGAGGAACACCATCAATATATTGTATTTGTTACTCGGCCTACAAGTTTTCCCATGCAAGTGGTTTCTGCAAACTTATCAAAATTCTTGACTGACAATAACTAGAGTTTCCGGTCTAACAATCTACTTTTTCATGTATCATTTGACAATCATTTGATTTGAAATGTTTGTTGAAATTTGCCTTTTACTTGTTTGCCATGTCTTTTTTGTTGTTATTTCTGGGTGGGGTTCGTTGGGCATTGTTTTTTCTGTCTTCTTGGTCTTTAAAATTTCAATATATTTGTTTTGCAGTTTTTGAGTTTTGAGGAACCGCAATTGTCAAATGCTCAATAAAATATCATTAAAACGATTACACTGACAAGTTAATATTTCAAATTTGAAACCATTCTAATAATAAGTACTGAATAATCTACTTATCTTAAAATAAAACAATCTAATAATCCAAAAATATCATCTGTGGGTTATAATAAATCTGCATCTATGATTTCCGAAAAAATACGAACAACGCGAAGGGAACAATTGATTTGATTATAAATTCGTCTTTTCCAGGCTTAGTGTCATGATTTTGAACAAGTCAAGTGCCTTTTCTAGTTATGAATTTTTCGTTCAATCCGCTCAATCGTTTTAACAATCCTGTATCACAAATTTCTAAAAGGATTTGCTTTTCGATGATATATAATAATTTGTAACAATTATAATACAACATTGCAACGAACATTTGCCATGAGCATAGTAATTTCACTAAGGGGCGTAACCATGCATGAATTTCTTGAATCTCTTTGAAGTTGGCAGTCATCAGATGACGTCCATATAAGGCGTTATAATATCATCGCATGGCTCCATTCATTGCAAAATTGTTGCCACCGTTCTCGAAGGCGTTTACAGTATATAAACTGGAACTTTCTCTAGATTTGATGGAATGCGAACCTACATGTTCCTACTCGAGACAATTCTGGATACATTCTTTTCACTTTCCAAGACGAATATAGGTTCGTTATTATAAAATCAACATTTTTTTGGCCTATCCTATTGCCATTAAGGCCTAAGTTGGCCTATCCTCTGGCAGAAATACTATTGCGTAATAAGCTCATGAAATTTTTAAAAGTCTTCCATGATAATGACGTTCCCTCTCCTTGGTTGGTTGGTTGCATGACGTCTGACTATGTTTTTTGGTAGACTTCATAAATATTCTGCTAGACACAGATCTTAAGATCTGACAAAACTTCAATATTGTTTCCTTGAAATTATGGCATAGTCCATGTTAGCATCAACAAATAGTGTGAAAAATAAGAAAATCAACGTCGATTCATATATGATTATTATTAAAGGTTTCAATAAGTTGTCAACTGTAGAGTCCGATAGGCAGCAACCAACTATAGGGCTGCTACTGCCATGCTTACTGTCAGGACTTTCTGGAAAGCGGGGAAGCTCAAGAAGTGCCTTACCTACTTGGCGACGCACAAATGTCTCACGAGGCTTATCAAGACTGCAATAAGGAGAGAAATATTGGATTCCGGAAGACTTTAGAAGGGATACCATATTTGTTCTCGCTAAATTAGGCTTAATGTTATCAGAGCATTAATAAGACTGGTTAATTTCAAAGTTTGCCAGGCGTGACAACGTGTGATCGCACTTCATTTGATAAATTTTTTAAATGAAAGATTGATGTTTTAAGGCACATTTATGCCGAGGGTTCTTTATGCTAACGTAGATCTATGGTTTCTTCCTGGCTTTAGCCTCTTTCAGACCAATTTTCGAAAGTAATCTCCGGAATCGGCGACTTAGCATATCTCAATCACATATGCTAATATTAACTCAGAAAACTAACTGCCACTAGTCGTGCTTTTGCGCTAAGTTATCACTTGCGCCTCTAATAATGAGACCTGGTAGCAGACCATACAGACCAGCGTAACTGTCAAAATTTGACAACTTGCTCATACAGAGGCTGTATCAGCATGATCTAATCCGATGAAACTTTGGTGCGCAAACGTTTTTCTTATTGCTATCTGTACCATGAATCATTTTTAAATCTCTTATGCCGCAGAAGAATCCTGGAACAAAAAGATAGGTTTCCTGCTACATTTCACGTTAATATACCCGAAAGTTGTAGGATTCTCGATAATTTTGGCCTAGATAATCTCTCTGAAAGTGAAATGTTGATAACATATTAAATGTTTGCTGTTGTTAACAATGCCTAACCCCTCACGGTTACAGTCAGATATATTAGTCAAAAGGATAGATTTAGGAAAACTTAAAAAAAAACCCGCTGATAAGAAAATTATTGATATGGTTGGCAATTATGAACATACTCCTTTCTATTAAAAAAATTGATTTTGGGAAACTTGAGAAAAAAAAATCCGTTAATAATCAAACTTCAGGCTTTGATTTTGAATTCCGCTTACTTGGAAAAACCGAATTACTTTTATCGAATCGTCTTGAGCGTTCAAGATTTAATAAAACTACATTATAAAGAAGATCGATTCTGGATTCCATCTATATTAATCTTAGTGAATTTGAGTATGAAACACACATTAAGATTGGGAGCTAAAATTTCTTAAAACCATTTATTTACAAAATATTAAATTTCAAGGAGTTTAAATCTGATTTGAGTGTCTGAATTGAGTGATTTGCAGAATAATTCGACTGGGTGTGATCCTTTCAGCTGCAAAGGAGAAAAAGAATGCGTGGACTGCTAAATATCACTTTATCTTACCAGATGGTACTTTCAATTTTCGTTCAATTCGAATTCACTTTCGTATGTCCTTGGGAGAGATATAAATGAAATTAACGCGTTGGATTTTAGTATCGATTTATCTTAAGAGCATTTTAATAGCACAAATACTAAGTTTCAAATTTTATTTGCGATAATTCTATTAGTTATGGCTAATTCGAGAAGAGTCATGACTTTTCTTGGATCATTTCAATGACTAGATGATCGTTAGAAATAGACTTTAGAGATGTTTATTAGCTTTTCCCAACGATCGCGTTGCGTTGAATGGTAAATGCAAGCTATCTTCATGCTGATTGCCCAACCAAAACTGCATTAAATTCACTATTGCAGCAAAAAAGAGCATCTCATATGTATTGCGTAAACATAAATCAAGTAATCGCCACAGCAACATCGCTTTTTTTCACAATTAGCGAATTAAAAGCTATAAAGCTTAGAAATATTTGGGTTACGAGTTGAGATACTCTCCAACTTTACTATCGTATTTGCACCATTCTACTCTGTCTCTGCTCAGTCTCCTGATGAGTACGTTGCATGTTTGGACTGTGATTCTGAAAGATATTTTTCATACTACACGTACTTCATATGCTGTTACGACACACTTAATTGTATTGCACTTAAGTTCGCTATAAACTCTATTTGTAAAGAGTACTTGAATTGTTGCTACATAACACTATAATTCTTTCTTGTTTCCTCCTTGTTTCATACACAAACTCAATGTTTTGTGTGTTTGTTATGTGTCGTTAAGTTGAGCATGAGTATCTTATTAAATCGTTTGAATACGTAAGGAGATGTACATATGTGTATCTTTAGTTTGTTAACACAACAATCTACCTAAGGAGTTGAGTGTATGATCTTAGAATAGTTAGTATTCTACCGTGAGATCTATTTATAGAAAGAGCAATTGAATTTATACAAATGTCGTTTGTTGTTTGTGCTGGCCTAATGACTTTGTACTATATAAAATTCCTTTAAATACTTTAGTGTGTCACTTTATGTGCATGGTGTTATGCTTGTCTAAAGATACTTTTGTATGGACGTATTCTTTGAGTTTTGTTTAGCTCTTTCGTTGTGACACAGAAGTGAGTCCCCTATTCAATGGTTGAACGCTAACCTACTATGAAAAAGATGCAACGTTTTAAAGATTCTTTTCTGCAGCTCAGCAAAGAAAATCTTGAGGAAAATAATTCGCTTAGAAATTAGTTTTCAAAACATTTGAAACACTGTGTCTTGGCGTACGCTTATTTTCGTCAGAATATTTTTAGAAAAGGGTACACAAATTTTTGTTGATGTCTTTTATTCGCAAGGGTCCTTGATATTAACTAAATATTAACACAAAATTGTAACAGCGACATCAACAACATGTGTATGGTTGAGTTATCTCTGCTAATCGCCTTTGTATGTACATACAAGGATGCGTTCAAATTTATTTTAAAAATTGCCTAAAGCTGTGACAAGACATTCTCAAAAGAATTGAATCAGTAACTGCAATTTGAAATGCTATATTCAAAATAATTACAATACAAAATTGTTTAGTAATGTTTAGATACATTGTTTCTATAATATTCCTTCTATATATAAGATTACTTTATAGTATAGCTTTACGTTCTATTTAGCATTGAATACACTAATCTTTGCATCAATTCAGGACTTATTATGCCAATTCTTATTGAATGCGGAGTTTTAATTGGTTTTGTCAGTATTTTGTATTGGCTAAGCGAATTCCATAGTAGTATCCACAAATTCTCGAGTAAGTTCACACCTACCTTAACTTTGCATCGTTGTTAACGCACTGGTTTCCAATTTTTTCACTTTTTGAATAGCTAGTTTGGCCTGAAAGCTTAATATATTTTATTCGCATTTATGAAACTTTTTGCATTCGGCTTGGTTCTCATTTTAGTAGAATCACCTTCCGAATCAAGTCGTGCAAAAATTTGATAGCATTGCGTTTGCCGCGATGCAAACTACAGACACCCAATTGTGGTGATATTTTGAGTTTCAATGTAGACTTTTTAGAATCCATTTCCTTTATTACATCATGATTTTGTTGTTTTGTATAACTTTGGTTGTTATATATAACTGTCGATACAAAACCTATTTCGTTACTTTTTTATCCAGGATACCCTCAATGAAATGCAGTCTCGCTACTTCTGCTCCTGAAAATTAATCCAGACCATTACGTATCCTCCAACATGAGGCGTCTAAAGTTTGCATCGTTATTGCATATATAACGATGCATCGATTGATCGATGTATCGACTTATTTATTTTTCTACTTTTGTTGCTGATTAAACTGCAGTTCAAAGTTAGTAAAGTGCAAATAATTCATTGTAGTAAACATAATTCTTATCTTCAGTCAAATTATTAAAAAAGAAGAATCAAAAATTAAAAGACAAAAACAATCGAGACTGTTGCGTTTGACCCGATGAAAACTTTAGACCCCTGCAACATTTTTACTGGGTATTGTAAGTTTCACCATTCATAATGGCCACTCGTCGTTTTCCAGAAAATTGATGTTTTACAGATTTTTTTAGACTATTAATGATTGATCGATCGGCTAATAGTGTCCTTGAAAAAAAAACCTTGATTCGCCCGTTTATTCTTATGTTGTGCAGCATTTTTGATTAACCTACACCGGATGGCTGTTTTCATACTTCTCTGATGACACTCTGTAAATTTAACACTATTCCCGACTCCTCTTCCATTGTTTTTTGACTAAATTGCACGATAAAATTTTTGTGTTGGTGCAGGTTGTGGTAGTTTCCTGGCAACAACTAGTATCGCTTCACTCAGCTAAAGGATTCATTAGTAATAAAAACTGGTTTTTCCATGTTGAAGTAACTTTCAGGGTAAGCTTGATGTGCAGGAGCCGAGAAGATTTCTTTACAGAAGAGAAGATTTAACATATTTGTTCTTAAAGCCTTGTTTGCCAAAACTATGATTTCCTAGACAATTTGTCTGTATTTTTCGGCGTTCACATATTTTTAAGGAGTTTTAATATATTCGTTGAAATACCTTTCACAAGTTTATGCCATAAGGTCTAACAAGATTGAATTTCAATTCATTCAAAAAACATGATTCGTGTGCAATTTTTTGTGATTTCCTTTTATCGGTTTTTTGTGCCACGCGAAACAACCTTTGTTGTCTTACCTGCGTAGCTTAAAGTGGTTCTTTCGCGAAGTGGGATCAACCTTATCCTTGGTGTTTCATAATTCTTATCTTCAGTCAAATTATTAAAAAAGAAGAATCAAAAATTAAAAGACAAAAACAATCGAGACTGTTGCGTTTGACCCGATGAAAACTTTAGACCCCTGCAACATTTTTACTGGGTATTGTAAGTTTCACCATTCATAATGGCCACTCGTCGTTTTCCAGAAAATTGATGTTTTACAGATTTTTTTAGACTATTAATGATTGATCGATCGGCTAATAGTGTCCTTGAAAAAAAAACCTTGATTCGCCCGTTTATTCTTATGTTGTGCAGCATTTTTGATTAACCTACACCGGATGGCTGTTTTCATACTTCTCTGATGACACTCTGTAAATTTAACACTATTCCCGACTCCTCTTCCATTGTTTTTTGACTAAATTGCACGATAAAATTTTTGTGTTGGTGCAGGTTGTGGTAGTTTCCTGGCAACAACTAGTATCGCTTCACTCAGCTAAAGGATTCATTAGTAATAAAAACTGGTTTTTCCATGTTGAAGTAACTTTCAGGGTAAGCTTGATGTGCAGGAGCCGAGAAGATTTCTTTACAGAAGAGAAGATTTAACATATTTGTTCTTAAAGCCTTGTTTGCCAAAACTATGATTTCCTAGACAATTTGTCTGTATTTTTCGGCGTTCACATATTTTTAAGGAGTTTTAATATATTCGTTGAAATACCTTTCACAAGTTTATGCCATAAGGTCTAACAAGATTGAATTTCAATTCATTCAAAAAACATGATTCGTGTGCAATTTTTTGTGATTTCCTTTTATCGGTTTTTTGTGCCACGCGAAACAACCTTTGTTGTCTTACCTGCGTAGCTTAAAGTGGTTCTTTCGCGAAGTGGGATCAACCTTATCCTTGGTGTTTCATAATTCTTATCTTCAGTCAAATTATTAAAAAAGAAGAATCAAAAATTAAAAGACAAAAACAATCGAGACTGTTGCGTTTGACCCGATGAAAACTTTAGACCCCTGCAACATTTTTACTGGGTATTGTAAGTTTCACCATTCATAATGGCCACTCGTCGTTTTCCAGAAAATTGATGTTTTACAGATTTTTTTAGACTATTAATGATTGATCGATCGGCTAATAGTGTCCTTGAAAAAAAAACCTTGATTCGCCCGTTTATTCTTATGTTGTGCAGCATTTTTGATTAACCTACACCGGATGGCTGTTTTCATACTTCTCTGATGACACTCTGTAAATTTAACACTATTCCCGACTCCTCTTCCATTGTTTTTTGACTAAATTGCACGATAAAATTTTTGTGTTGGTGCAGGTTGTGGTAGTTTCCTGGCAACAACTAGTATCGCTTCACTCAGCTAAAGGATTCATTAGTAATAAAAACTGGTTTTTCCATGTTGAAGTAACTTTCAGGGTAAGCTTGATGTGCAGGAGCCGAGAAGATTTCTTTACAGAAGAGAAGATTTAACATATTTGTTCTTAAAGCCTTGTTTGCCAAAACTATGATTTCCTAGACAATTTGTCTGTATTTTTCGGCGTTCACATATTTTTAAGGAGTTTTAATATATTCGTTGAAATACCTTTCACAAGTTTATGCCATAAGGTCTAACAAGATTGAATTTCAATTCATTCAAAAAACATGATTCGTGTGCAATTTTTTGTGATTTCCTTTTATCGGTTTTTTGTGCCACGCGAAACAACCTTTGTTGTCTTACCTGCGTAGCTTAAAGTGGTTCTTTCGCGAAGTGGGATCAACCTTATCCTTGGTGTTTCCATTTGTATTTATTGTTGGTGTGAATCGATTTGCTAGTGTGAAGAACTTATTTGAATTACAGAGTGACTCCTTAGTACGTTCTGATTGCTAGCCATATCCCAGTTCGGATCCATAATATTACAAATAGATGTCTAAATCTAAGCCTGTTGTTTCATTCTTAACTGAAGGCATTTTGGCATATCTGTGATTATTGTTTGTATAATCAAACCGATGCGATTGTATTATCCAGGCATGATAGTATCCCCAATATATACTAGGGAAACTTCGCACGTCTCTTGATATGTTAATTCAGGCAATTTTATGATTCTTGATTGCAATTATTTTATACCTGATTCATTGAGTTAAGACTTATAAGAAAACGCGTCGTAAAATTTGCGTTAAGTGTCAACAAAATGAAAAATCTCATGATTATTTCCAGACGTGAACGACCTTGCACAAACAACTCAATTTCCTTTGTCTTCGCAGGCGTTCAATTTGTTTCATAACAAGGAGCTGAAACTTATCATCTTACTTGCATATCGTAACATTTTTTTATTAATCTTGTATTATCATAAATTGAATGAGCACTTTAAAAAATTGCTATAAGCATCAAAACAATAACATTTTTGTGTAAGAATTATAAGTAATCAATATTTATCTTTCAAATCCGTTGAGTGCTATTAGAATTCCAAGTAATATTTCTAATCAGTATATGGAGTCATGTGTGCTCATTATTAACAGTAAGAATGTAACTAAGAATGCTCATTTCCATTTGATCAGCTCCATTGCACGTGCCGAAATAAATTTTGTCTGCATCTAGAACTTCCAACATATTCAGACTCTATCAAATGATTTTATGCAAATAAATTGACACTAATATTAACATTGCCATTGAATGCGCCAGTGTAAATAAATATAAGACGCAATTAACAATTGCGTACAGTGTATATATGTAACTGTATGCATTTGCATACAATGTATGTATGTAAGTGTGGTAGTGAAATGCGGAAAATATTCTTGTTCTATTTTGATTCACTCAAGCACTGCTAATATTGGTGTTGGCATAAGGATTTTGCAGTTTGTGAGTGCAGTTTCAGAAATAATTAATGAAAATTGGAATGAAAATATATTTTATTTGCTAATTTACTAGTGTAAAATTTTATTTAAACATTTATGGAATGAAAAATTCTCATAAATAAAAAAATTCTGGAAAATAAACAGTTGAATAAATTCAAATTTAAAATTCAGACGTTGCTAAATAAAACTGCACGCGTTTCCCACAATAAACCATCGCTTGACAAAAGTGGAACAAAAAACCCCGGAAACGTTTGTTATTTATCACAGTCAACATATTCAGAACAAAATGCCATTTATCTTAATCACTTAAGTGAATATATCAAACCACATATGCATGTTGTGATTCTAAACTCTTGACCATTGCCATTGGGGTCCAGATAAAAGTTCAAGTATGGCCCTCGTTCAGCCGAGATTGGTCCATGGGAGGCGACAAACTAATGCTTTAACTAGTTCAAAATCGTTTTTCACGCAACGGAAAATTTATTGAATTATGCTATACGCGAGAAATTCTACTGTATAATACAAAGTTCCTTAATAGATGTAGCATGCAATGCAATGCAATGCAATCTACATCGAGAATAGCACAGAATTAGCTGCACAAAAACATTATTTTAATTTTTAAGTGATTTATTTAACATCAACAAAACTTGGAACATACCAAGTAAGAACGTTTGCTGTGAAATGTCCGTGATCGAAACGTGAGATAAATATGATTAGCGACAACTTAATGGGGACGATGAGGTCACGATATAAATATTAAAAGCAGCGTAAAACGTATATTTTCATGTATTATTTAAGGAGTGTTTGCAATCTTCTTGAGCGTACTTGGTTACTATTATACTTACGATTGTTAATATTGTTAGATTGCATGCGCAATACAAAGCATATTTTTTCATGCGTATGCGGAAGATATAAAATATATGATTTATCTGTTTCTATTAGCGTCTTTTGGATACACACAATTTATAGCAGTTGTCAATGCGTTGAGCTTCGATTAGAATGGTTCGTGCCTCTTAAGAAGATTATTTGAGTATGCGTACGAATTTAGTATTTGTCGATATCCCGTCAATTGTTTCTGAAGAAAGGAATTAATAGAGTCCAAAAAAGATTCATGGTTGCATCCATTAAACAAGAAAAATTGTCCAAAAACGGATACTTGATTAAAAACTTAATAGGCACTCTGAAATTATTGCGGTTCCAATTTTTGCTTTGTATTGGTAGAAAATGGTACTTTAAGTACCTTCAAGTTAGAAATAAATATTTGCATATTCCAAAATTTTTCAATCTGCTTCTCATCTATTTTGGATCATGGATCTAATCGCGTCCAGTTTTGAGTAACTGTATTGAAATCCAGTGAACATCCACAAAAAAATGAGATCGTCCTCATAGATTTCCCCACCAACAACACAAATCAAGTAGCATGCACTATCTTTCTAGATATAAAGATTTCGGCTAGCAAACTACCAACCCTTGTATTTATAAAGCAATGACACCCTACTCACATCCACACGAAGAAGGAGATAAAAAAATTTCTGCACTGGCGGGTTAAGAGTGAAGAAGTTGGAGATAAATATTTAGACGGGCCATTTACTTTATCGTTGTTTATGTACTATGTGTGTACATAGTCTAAAATTTTTTATGTCGACATTCTAACCGTTAATAATTTTATCAATTTAATAATATGAAAAACAGAAAACTAAAGGAGGACCGAAAAAACTAAAACAGAAGGATAGTAGAGCTAAAAAAAGTTTTCTTGTTTCATTTCGACACCTTTTCAATCTTATTGCACGAAGTTTTTCAACCGTCCCTTGTATCTTGCACACTAAAACTCCGACAAATCATTAATTAAAGATCAGATGCCTTTGGAATGTAAACTCTTCCCGCTTGCCACTTAAATTAAAAAAAAATTAAATGCAAAAAAGAATTTCAGTAGAAACTTTATCCGCATTTCTTATTGTGTTATCGCATTTCTTATGTTATTGTGTTATGTTAAATTCATTTAAAATAAGTATGTTCTATTATTATGTACATATATATGTATTAATTTTATTTTTTTTTATATTATTTACATTGGGAATCTGTGTTCGTTTCATCTATGGTTGATTTCTTTAGCTTTACCTATTTAATGAACACTTTCAGTCATGAGGCACCTTCTAACGAAACCTTTTCTGTACTTAAATCAAGCTTAACTTAATTTTTTCAAGTCTACCTTCCTAATTTACAGCTCGCTTGAAACTAATCGGCCTATCATTGATAAAAATGATGAGCTATTGCCATAATATTGCTATTAGTTTACTAGCCTCTATATGTAAGGATTTAATGCATATCTGCTCTGGAAAGAAATTTGTCTTTATGCGAATTTACGAGTTAATCTGTATAAACTCCCTGTAATTTGTCTAGCTCGAGTGAAGAGAAGTAATAAAGGCTAATCAAGTGTCATTTTATGGTACTGATTTTGTGGAGCTTGAAGCTTATTTTTTTAAATAGTTGGCATATTGGTTCCAGCTGAAGCTCTCTGACTTTGGTCTTTATGCTTAACTGAGGGTTATCTTCCGGGGGAACCCTTGACACTTGAGATTGATTTAAGGAAGTTAAGGTCGTTACGCATTCTATGTGATATGCATTGAATCACAGAATGTATTGAAATTTTTTGTAAGAACTTCTGCTTTTTCTCCTTTTGAGAAAATTGTATCTCTGCTGTCGTTTTTAAGAGGGTAGGGCAACGAATGATATTTTTTTTTTCATAAGAATTCTTTTCAGGTTCCAATTTTCACGAGAGTTGTAGTGAAGGCTTTGAAGTCAATTATGCCAACATTTATTTCTGAGATGAATTTGTTGGTTATCGAATCTAATCCATATCCCAATTCTATATTACTTGTATTATATGCAAGGTTATGCCATTTCATGGGGCAGCCTCATAATGCAACTGATAAGAAACTCCTCTGTTTCCTCGTTGGAAAATTGAATGAACTGAGTGTTACTGGGTTCCTTTCAAAGAAACTTGACTCCATTGAGAGCTTATTTAAATTTTTTAATCTAGCATGTGTGACCTGGAATACGGAAAGGTACCTATGGTTAGAAGTTAAGTTTTCGAGAAAACAGCTGTTACAGATAACAAGTCCTGTGCGTGCGTCACGTTAGTATTTGCGCTTCTATCTCCTCCTTTTTCGTCTTACCCTTGGGTCTCCATCTCTCTTTAGACTTCCACCATACAGTGGTGCCTTTACAATAAATATTTTTGTACCTTATTAATGTAATTTCTCCTAAATAGCTAATTTTGTGAACGTTAAAAAAATTGGAATAATACGTTATAAGAGGAATTTAAAGCAGTGGAGAAATCTTCTTCGTAATGAAGAAATAATCTTCATCACAATGCACAAAATGCGGATTGTGATGAAGATTACGAAGATCAAGGTGGAGGTGCACGTCTCAAGGTCTCAGTCTGGAAAGGCAGTGATATATTTACAATAATTTGAGAGATTTGGTTCACGACAAAGTAAAAGCTGACTCAATTGCACCTCTACCAACTCAGAAAATACCTCAGAAAAGGAATGCAGCATCCACATCAGCAAAGAAAACATCCAAGTCAACGAAGAAAGCTGAAAAATCCTGAAAACAAAAAAGAACAACTGAACAAAACGCGACATCTGCGCCCCCAAAAAAAATTATTATGAACCAAACGAAGATTTGAAAAAAAAAAATCAGAAGAAAGAGGAAACATCGAAAAAAGCCCAAATTGTAATTTAAATCTGTAATTAAAGTCAGTCTGTAATTTAAAATGTTAAAATTATTTTTCTTTCTTGCATTTATGTAATTCCTGTTGAATTTGTGTAATTTATTTTGGTTTATGGTTTGTTTAATGGAAAAGGGTGTTCAATTTTCAATTTCTACAAATTTTCGTTAGAAAACATCGATTTTTTCGACTACAGGCGCAAATGATCAAAAACAACAATTCTTGATCTTTTTACAGTTTTTTTTCGCGATTTTTATAATTCATTTTGAACTTTAAAGATCATTTAAAGATAAAGTTTCAAACTTAGAAGTCTGCGGTTTGTTCCATTGAAAAATACGTTCAATTTTCTATAAATTTCGATCAAAAAACAAAAATTGATTCTTCCGGCCGTAGGTACCTTTCTATAGTCCAGGTCACATATATGCATGTGGTCAATTATTAATATGCACTTTTCTTTTCAGGTAAGTGTAAACATATGTTGATATTGATGAGCTGTGTAAGATAGTTTCTGTTTCTAACAAATAATTGCCGTGCTACTAATTTATTTAGACAAGAGCGAAAAGTATCCTAACAACGTATGTTTTAAACTAAACGGTCCCATTCGAATGTGTCTTAGCATTTAAACTTTCATGTCCATCTCAAAGGTTTCCCAATTAAGGCTTAATGTTAATCTCTTATAGGTGTCCAACATCAGTTTCGACAACACGCAAATCTATTTTATTATCTTACACATGGTGAGATGAAAGTGAAATCATTTGGATCGATCGTAAAATTTTCCGGTTTCCTTTTGAATGCTGGCACACGTTTGATCCTAATTACTAATCCAATAAGCTGAAATTGCATAATATTAAACAGCTACAAATATGGGTACTGTTTGCATTGGGCACGTAAACATATGTGCTATATTTAAACTGGTCGACCTCCAAAGTTCACCAACGATTCTACGTACACCTTTCTATTTGCCGCTGGCACAATCCTAGCAACACTTTACTTTAACATTCCTAAGCATTGAGATATTGTTTACTTCTAGTTCTGTAGTTCTTACGAAACACAAGATCAAAACCATTTAGCATCGCAACTCTGCCTCTCAGTCACCACTACCTTCTTCACCACTCCATTCACCATCAACAACACAAGCCAAGCGGGACTGTAGGCATCATCATTGGCACCACATCCACCATTATCATTTCCTCCTTGCTAGCAGGCGTCGAGACCGCAAGCGACAAACGTTTGAGGGGACAATTTGATTGATGATCTTAACAAAGCTTTTTGGTAAAAAACAATAACAACAAAAAATAAAATATAAAAAAAACGCACGCAAGAATGAAGGTCAAGTGCTTGCTTGTTAGATCTGTGCTAGGCGACGACGGTGGTGGTGTTAAGAAGTCAAGTAAGCAAGGCAAGCAGCAGGCCAGAAGGCGTGTTTCGTTTTTTTTTTTGTCCAACACAATGAGTATAGAAAATTAAATAACTATTTGAAATTGGATTTTTCGGTGCGTTCTTTCATAATTAAGATGGATTTCAAAGACGGAACGCAAGAATTATTGAAGAGAAGTAGAAAGTGAATGAGTGAATTTTCTTGTCGGGTCCCATCTTGTGATTGACTGCGAAAATTGAGATTGATTGAAGCTGCAAGGAGTGATAGGATAAGATTGCAAATATTTTTGTTTTATTTATTTATTTACTCTTTTATTTGGTCTTGTGCAAGAGCATATGGTTCCTGTATGAATTCGGGCGATAATGATGTGGCGGTTTTGAGTTGGGTGGAAATGAAAATAAAAGTTGCGATTGTTTAACGTTTTCGATTGCTTAGACAGCGATGAGAAACGAAATGTTGAAATTCAATTTATTCACGTTTCCGTTTTTGCGTAACAATTGTTTGTGTATTCCAAAGAGAAAATTATTTATTTGCGAAAACATTTTCGACCACTGTTTTTGTCCGGCTCCAAACTATATTCATGGGATGCAGCTTTAATTAGTGCTTTGTACTTCGAGTTGCGAAAATAGAGTATTTTTCAATTGTTTATTAACATTTTTCAAGTTAATGAGTGGATTTTTTCTTCTGTTTTCATTAGTTTTAAATGATGTAAGAAGAACGTAACAAGCGTAAAAGTTGAATCTACCACCTTTCTCCTTCTTCTGCTTCTGTAGTCAAGTTAGATTATATTAACCCATGATGAATATTTAAAAAAAAGACGTCCACCCCTCATTTTCATTGTACTATTGTTTACATATATTTCATAAATTTTTGATTTGATTTAACACTGCGTCTGGTCTTCTCTACGTTTGGCAGGGGATCATTGGGCCTGCATATTTTAATGAATGAGTCGGATTTGTAACGATTCGTACTTTCAATCTACAATTTTTAGTGATAAAACCATTTTTTCAGTTTGAACGTCAAATTTTTTGTTGTTATCGAAACAATTGAATGAATTTTCCCGTCAGTTCCTAAAAACTTTACTTCATAAAAACTTTGTCCTAACAATTGCGGACATAAACACAAATGTCAAAATCGATCAAATTCTCAAATGATGTTCTTCATGTATATGGCATCGCATGTATATATTTATTAAATTAAGTAATATTTTTATTGCTATATCAAATATTCATACAATCTATTTAACAGGTTTCCTGTCCAACGAATCACATGGTTTATGTGGTATTTTTTTGTATCAACCATACCATGTCCATGTATTGGTTATGGGGTTAAGTTTTCGCCGTTGTCAGACAGACGTAGACAGATGTCCTTACAGATACTATTTTTGTGTCTGCTGCAGTAGTCTTCTTGGAATTGGGAGTTGTATACGTAGGCTCACGAACGCAATAGTTGACATTCTTTCAAAGCGTGAAAACCGTTTTTTTTCTCGTGTTGAAAATGTCGACCTTCAAACCGGAAAAGCTGTGTTTGCCTAAAGTTTTAGTACATTTTTTTTTTCACAAGAAAAGTGCTGCGGAAACTTGTCGTAAAATGTACAATGTTTACGGTGATGATGCACCGTTTGAGACGACTTGCAGAGAGTGGTTTCGGCGTTTTACAAATGGTGGTTATGACGTGACTGATACAGATCGTGAAGGGGCACCGGAAAAGTTTGAAAATTTACAACTACGGGAATGGTTGAATGAAGATTCAAGTCGAAGTCTAGAGAAATTGTCACAGAAGTTAAATGTAGACAGATCTGCCATTGGTAAGTGCTTGCACGGGCTTGCATGCCATGGAAATGATCCAAAAGGCTGGGACATGGGTGCCGCATCACCTGAGAGAGAGGGACATCGAACGGCGTTTGGTGACATGCGAGGTGCTTCTTCAATGACAAAAAAGAAAAGGTTTCATGCATCGAATTGTGACATGGGATGTACTACGACAACCCTAAGCGACCAAAACATTGGGTAATGCGAGGTGAACCAGGTCTTTCGACGCCAAAAGGAAATTCACGCTCCCAAGGTCATTTTTTGGATCTGGTGGCACCACTGTGGCGTCATCTATCCTGAAACCATCTGAAACTCATGAAGCCATCTTAAACAAACACTAGGAATGTGTGCCAACGGTGTAACTCATCCGTCTGAATCGAGCTCTGAAGAAAAAACTGACATGTCAATCTGATTTTGCTGAATGACAATGCAAGGCCACAAGTAGCCAAGCCGGTCAAAAAATATTTGAAAGGTGTGAATTGGGAAATCTTGACCCACCCGCCTTATTCACCAGACATTGCTACTTTGGATTTCCATTCGTTCCTCTCCATGCAATCGCCGCTCACTGGAGAATGATTTACTTCTTATGAAGACAGAAAAAAATGGCTGAATGCTCCCATCTAGTAACAGAAAGATGGGAGAAAGGCATAGCTTTATATGATGCATACTTTGAATGACGTGACTGTAGTTTTTAATGTTGAAATAAACTAAAAAATTTGTCGAAAAAATGGTGGAAACTTATTCTCATATCTAACATCATATGAAAAAATGTTCAAGTGAATTTTCAGAGTGCATTTGTCAAATGGACCCAGCAGTAGAGTGGGATAATAAATTTGCTACAGAATATTCCTATAAATTTGCTCATATATTATGCATGGACTTGGTATGGTTGGTACGCACACTGTCATGTATCATATGTGATACAGTGCACAGGGGGTTGTTAAATCTGAAGACTATAGTTCATCAGCATTTATTATTACGTTTATATATAAAATGTTTATGCGTACACAGCAGCAGGCACTGTCCAATGCAACAATTAGCAGGCAAGAGAAGAAAACTGAAATTGCATTCCATTAACGTTTGGAGCGCTTCTTTGCTACCTACTTTGTAGCGAAGAAGTGTGAGGGGGAAATGTCTAAAACCGTGCCCGGCGACACCCGAAACAGTAGGCATTAGGATAGATAACAAATAGGGTACATAACCGAAAGCATTTGGATAGATAACCAAAACAGGCAGCTAAGTGTTGCTCTATTTATAGAGCTAACAGATGGGAGACTTATTTCGACCTCTTTCCCAAAATAAGGTGGTAAGTCTGGGCAGAACAAACAAACATAATCATTAAGATGGTATGAAAATCAACAACTTAGAGATTTGAAATTGCTACTAAGGCTCTACTAGGGCTGAAAGCTGGATGGCTTTGTACGCCTTGAGTATAAGGCCGGCTTCTGGTCGCCAATCTCACCTGTCAATGTATATATTATATTTTGTTTTCCCAGAGGTTCAATTTATTCTCTCGATGTATATTACTTTCTGGATTAAGGCCGTGACTTTTTTCTGCCTACATTGAATCAATCTCCATTTCGGCTTTTTCGTTTACTTGCTAGCTGAAGTATATTTAATTTTTCTCACAAAATTATTTTTGTTTTTATTTGGAAATAAATATACGAATATTTTTCATTGATTTCGCCTTCCAAAAACGAACAACAATAAACCTCTAAGCAATGATCTCATCGTCACCATTTTCAATACACCACAAAAAACCCAATTCACGTCCCATTCACCTCCATTCCTTTCATTTGATTTCTCACCTTAAATTTAATTTCCATACGCAAACACTTGACGAGAATAAAATGAAAAAGAAAAGTTGGATAAAAAAAACAACAACAGCAACAACAACTGCAAGTCGGCCACAATAGAATGAATGCTCAACGAGTGAAAAACAATAAAAATTTTCTTGTGTCCATACTTTAAGGAGTGAAATTGCAGTCAACAATCTTTGCATTCGTTTCTTAATAATAGATTTTCCAGATACTTTTTTATTCTTCGCGTTTATCTTTGTCTATATAGGCAGAAGTGTTTATTAGTTAGTGGATTGCAGCGATGCCCGACATTCCAACTTAGCATGTCACTAACTTCCTAGCCGAAGAAGCTCAGTTTCTTTTTCTTCGGCCATTTGCTTGCACATTACCATATAGAGCCATCAACAGGTATGTAACTATTTCACTCGTAGTTTCTTTCTTGCGCTACACCTGTCCGCGGTTGAGTTGTGCTGGACGTCTTAAACAATTCTTCTGGTCGCGATAGTCAACTCGCCCAGCGGTCCGTACTGGTGCCAAGTGATATGCTTGGTTTCATATTAAAATCGCGTCTTGTTTGACCATCACCTCAATGACCACCGTGACGATAATTTGAGAGTAAAATGTGGTACCATGCGGTATCAGGCAGACAAGCCGGCTATGTATGTATATAAAGAAGTATCGCGAAGTATCTACAGAACGGCCGAAGTTAGATGGATTCCATGACTAATAGCAAGTTGGAGCTGCCCCAATGGAGGTGGAATGCAACAGAGTCGCTATAAAGCAGTCAGCCGAGAGCTTTCGCGGGGATCGTTCAAAATAATGTTAGGAAAATGCATGAAAAGATAACGGATGGCAAATGGTCGCTCATATAAGGTCTAGTAGTACTCGTATCTTATCTATAGTTAATGCGACGTTAATAAACGTGTTTGACCATATCGCAGCAGCTATGCTGAAAACGAAGAAGAGGTTGATTAATGAACAGCAACTCGTTTTGGATCGATACAATAATTTCCACGGTAATGATATGTGAGAGACTATGAAAATTGATTGTGAGAAACTCACATGGTGTATAATTACAATTCCGTTAAAATTAATAAATAGACATTCAAGAGAAATCTTGGAAGAAAGAAAACTTGTTTTGAGATTCAATATTTTGATGCTTAAACCGATTAGTAGTGAGGTCAACGTTTGAGTTAGAATTTCCAAGTTCTGGCTATAATCCGAACGAACTTATGTTTGAAATACAAGGAGCTTAAAACAATCAAAAATAAGCAATGTATGTCGAAATCCAATGAGTAGTGTGGGGATGTAAATGCATTATAATGCGTGGCTCTCAAGCATCAATTAAAGCAAAAATGATAATGAAAGACATTCTTAGCACGATAGATCTGAAGGTTTTTTCACGATGCAAGTTTTGAAGCTTGTTATGGATGAAGTTTGTCTAGCGGATTAATGTATTGGAATCAGCTAGTCTTAGAAACTGTCCTCAGCAGAGAAATCCCGAAAAAAAAAATGAATTGCGTATATGCAATTCTGGTTTGAAAAGCAGTCTCTAATGGACCTTATAATTATCCCTCCCATTCCGAAGTTAATCTAGCAGTTCAACGTGTTGCAATTTATGAGAATATGCCTGCCGGGTTTTCCGGCAGTGTGAAGCATGAGCAGTGGACGATATTTTAAAAAAGGTAGATATAGGAGCTCGGTATAACACTCTAATTTACACGAAAGTCAAGGGTTGTACACACTCGTTACTTTAGTAAGAAGTGCTCACTATTTAAAATGAAAGAAAAGACGATAACTGTCGTTGGTGAACTATAATTTAATCAATTACCGATTGTTACACGTACATATTCAATTATTAGACGCATTCAACGCGAGATGCAAACTAAGACTCCTGAATTTTACTACAATGCAATCATAAATAGTTGTACATGCATAGGCGTATCTTAATACAAAGATATGATTGGCTAGTTACAATTGTCTTACAACTAGTTTTCATTGGTTCGCATTATGGAGATGTTTGCGATTTTTAAGATGAGTTAACAAGAATTTTACTAAATTTATGACATCACAGTTGGAACTGCAAGTCCTGCGGTCAGTTTATGACTTGATTGCACTCTTGCATTTTACATTACTTCATCCTTTGCAAGATGTTGAGTACCGGGATATTTTTTATTGAGGTCATATTAAGAACGAAATAATGTTTTCTGAGATAATTAGGTTTTCCCAAAGATACAATTAGGAGACAAATGCGTTAATGTGTGTTTTTTCCCAGATTGGGTTTCTTAAATAATGCTTTATGATGATATACGACTAACTTTACGATCTACTATGTTGCTGTGCGTCTGTCTTTATTACATGACTTATTTTTACAGTTCACATATATTTCCTTAATATAGAAATTTCCCGCACAACTTTCTAACGCTAAACAAAAAGGTTCCTGTTAACTTGTCCTTTGCTTAAAAGCACCTGTTATGTTTCGTTCGAAATAGATGGGGAAACCTAGTCGACTCGGCATGAATTATACTTGAATACTAAAGCCTCCTCGATACAAGGTTTAAGCCTATCGAAGTTATTAAACGAAGTTGTTAAACAAATGATCCTGTAGAGAGAGCTGATATTCGTATAAGTATTGATAATTTCATCTTAAACTTGCTCCGATATTATTGATACTAATCATAAAGTATGATAGAATCCAGAAACGTAGTAAAAATGACTAGAAAATATATGTACATTGATTGACACTTTTATCCCAGCAGTCGCGTTTAAAATTTTTTTGATCATTTTCAGAAACTAATTATTATTATTTCGAAAATTGCTTGTTATTTCAGAATGCTCATCTATGATTATGTGCACTTTAGATGATATATTAACATATAACTGCACAAATAGCTCCGAAAAAGGAGTGTTCAACGGACAAAGCTTGTGAGCATATTTAGGTTTTAGGAATTATTTTCCTAATAGCTTATAGTAGAAAATTCACTCGATTTATGAATTTGCAAATACATTTTCTACAAACTTGTTTTCTTCGCAAAAATATTACTTTCCATTATAAAAGCTCCTAAAACATCCTTCAGCAGTCACTTCAAGAACATAATCCTCAATAAACAATACAAAATGGAAGTCATCAAACATCAACAAACAAAAACCTAAATCAACACGCCAGAAGGCGAATATCTTAGCGGAACACTAAGAAACCATTTTAATATTTAAGAGTACGGGCGTGAATAAGATGTATTGCGGTTTATTTGTTATATCCTTGACATTTTATACGGTACTGTAGACTTTCCACTTGACATAACAAATTTTGGTACAAACGGAATAGCTTCCACGACGGAAGATCCTTACTATCTGTCATTTGGAAGTTGGTAGGACTGATAAATAATATCATTACAATTTCGAGGACATGCGAAGACAAGAATGTATTGATAGGATGAAGAGGAATTATGATGAAAATACCAAAGATCAAAAGTCCCACTGGCTTTTTTTTCTTGTTGTTGATGATGCAGCAATAATTCAGTGACATTTCATTAGTGAGCTTGTTGCGCAATACTTCGTAGAAAAGGATTTGTAAGGAGAATAATTTTCGAGATGGGGTTGTTAAATTTATGCATTTCCGTTTGGGTCTATCTGGGAAATAATTTTCACATGAGTGACTAAGTCGATTCGCAATCTATATTTATGTGCTACCTTGTGTGCTTAAGGACTCAGAAAATGAAAACGAAAACATTATGATAATTATGAAATATTTGTTACATTCCAACGTCATTATTCTGTTAAGCAAATACTAAAGATAACTTCACTAGTTGATTTGTTGACGTGTTCGGTTTTAAAGCGAAACTAATTTAGAATCAAATTAAATATTATTTTTTTGGTGAATTGAAATTAATTTCGGGTAACATGAGTATTTCACGTCATTGTAAATCCATACAGAGATGGGAACTATGTACGATTTCACAAGTTGAACGGATTCTTCATATATAATACGAGGGATAACTCTCGATATAAAAGGTCAAATTTAGTGATTTTTATTATGCAAGTACAGTAAGTAATTGCATAATAACAATCACCGAATTGCAGTAAGTATCAGATTTTTACCACAGGATTAAAATAGGACTATGTCATTGCGGAAATTTATAAAAAATATTAAAAGTTCAATAACCTCGGACACTTGCTAAATTATCGGTGGCTTATAAATATTCATAAGTTTACAACATAAATCCTACCAATATTTCTACCTGTCCCTGTTGATTGTCGTTCGCGAGCGTCAGATCCATTATATGCATATTCATGTCTTTCAACTTAACCAGGTTTGCACGTGAATCATTCCCTTTTCAACACCAATTTTAACTAACACGACGCATTAAAAGACATCCTTGTAAACTGGGACACGTCAAAAATTCCTAAACGACTTATTCCATGCGTTTCACTTACATATTTTCATGTCCTACAAGCGCTCACAACATTTGAAAGCGATCAAGTGAAAAATATTTTCGCAACATCTTCAATCTTTTTATACGACATGAACAAAATTTAATTACGAAGAATGTATCTTGATGTCATAAATATACAAGCACGGATTTCCACATCTACGGAAAAATAAACGCCTTCGGCTACGAAGTTATGTAGAACGGGTAAAATATGATAATCTGCCGAGGAATCCAATGAATACCTCTTACCAATTTAAGGACGGAGCAGGAATTTATGCATGAGCAAAAGTACAAATTCGAAAAATATGTGATTGAGTAGATTTTCCACATACACGTGCCGAACGGAAAAGATGATTTAATGAAATGCTACTGCTTGCATCCATTGCTGCCGGCATGAATTTCGTGGTGATATTCTAACGCATAAATTAATAGAAGTAATCTGTTTGCAAATCAGGAATTTTCCGGTACTGAGAAAAGATTCTACGCATTTATATGTAATCACAGTAATTTTCTTTCATTGAAATAGAGATACAACATGTAAAAATAGCTGAGCGTATGCGTGTCATAGAGTGAAAGACACCAACATCCCATACGCTGAGCATCCAGATGAAATGAAATACGAAACTTTTCCAAAAATTTAATGACTCGTACATATCCGTGGATATTCCCTTTCGGAGTTTCATATCTCCAGTAATTTCTCCCTGACTGGTAATTTTTCATCTGATGCAGAGATAATAATTGGTTTGTAATTGAAGATAAATCGATGGCATCTGAAGACGTCGCTACAACTTGCAATCTGGGATGAAAGATACAATTTCATTGGGCCGTGGGTTGATGGGTTATCATACGGGTATATGACTTCTGGTTAGCTGGAAACCTTGTGATATAATGCCAGAACGAGTGATAAAAATTTCTGTTCAGAATGATGTCTAGACATGCTGTTGAAATATAGCGAAGGACTCATACGTTGGTCATATAAATTCTTATTCATAGTTTATAGTTCCCAAAAAGTTGATGTAGTAACTTTTTATGTTCCTTTGACAAAAGAACAATGTGCCAGTGGTCTGTAAGCAACAGAATGATTTTCAAGTTAATTTCTTTTAAAGCTTGTCCATTGCCAGTGAGAAACAAATAGATTCGATGTCGACGAATCAAAAAAGTTATGACGAAAAGTATTTTTGGCAGGGTTAATTTTACATTTATATCTGAAGGTTACCTAGGAAGTTATGAGCAACGAGTAAAAGTGTGCGGCGGTTGTTTGCGACATACTTTATGAAATCTTTAACTGAATTAATTTGTACAATAATAAGGGGTAACACGCCGCATAAACTACCCTTTCAAATCCATTTTTTGTGGGTAATTAATTTGACTATTTATATAACATATTGGTGAATTTAATCAGCTTTGATCGGCAAATTTTCAAAAGTAAAATAGAAACAAATTGGAAAACTTTTGAGCTTTTTTGACAGGAATACTTATTTCAGGAATATTATTTACAAAAAGAATCATGATAATAACTACAAGAAATAAAGTATAAAAATTCTTTAAGCGATACTAGAACATTCCAAGCAAAGGAGATCGCAACACCAAAGACACTTTAACATTTTTATTCTTCATACTCTTCGTTCATGTTGACCAGTTTCAAGACTTCGGCTATTTTCTGTAACCATATTCTCACTCAGTACTCGTTTTAACACCAACAGTGACTCCCGCAGAAATTTCCTGTAGACAATATTTCTCTGGATATGGGAGAGCTCCAGCAAACGGACTTAACACTTTAAGAAATCTTCTCTTTCTGCAATCTTGGGTTGATACGGGGTAAAAAAGTCCATACGTCTCAAATACAGAATGCCTCCATTGAGGCATCCAAGATTGACCATTTTCTCATGCGGTGACAGTTGCAATAAAGATAGAGAAAGAAAGAAAGAACCATGCATTGGCTATTGGTACGTAAGACGATCGAGTGCTGCTAGACTTGCACTTCGATTATAATTACTTGGCTATTTGCTCGTCCATTTCGGTGGTCCGAAACATTTCTTTGGTCACATATCAGCGTTTTACACCAACATTTGATATTTTGAGAATTTAGAAAGTTGATACTTATTTGGTCTTCTTCAAGTAGACATTGTATTGTTATCAATTAATTGTTACTAGTATAGATGTCTGCTAAATTTATTTAATGATAAAAACATGGAAATATAAGTATATTATCCTAGTCCGGAGCGGAACTCCAGTAATTCATGTAGCTTTGCTGCCTTTTAAAAATCATGATCAAACTTTTGGTCACATAAATCTGAATTTCTGATTAAATCCTGAATTTCATCATTTGGAGGCTTCTCCATTGTGTGGCTAGCCAGTTTGTTTGAAATTTAATGACTTCGAGCGAATCGTAAGACAAAAACTTCTGAAAACGCAAAAAAGGATATCTTCAGGTTCGACAATATTCGCTGGTATACTGCCAATTCATTATTTTGGATCTGCTCTTTCACTTGAACGGCTTCTGATACTGCCCACTACAGTATTTGATTGATTGAATTTTCGCCAGAGGTTTATAGTAATCGTCATCTAAATTATCCGCTTCCTGATTCCCCTGCCCCACTAACGTGACCTAATAGTATGTCATCTTTGGCTCCTTTTTAAATGCCAGATTCCACATCTGAATCGTTGGTAGAAAAGATTTTGTCGTACGTAAGACATATACAAATCAAAATTAAATCAAAAAATAAAGATCTTCTTATTCAACATTAATAAAACTGCAAGAGTGACGGCGTCGATTTTCTAGCCAAATAAAATAAATTGTGTAAGCAATACAGAAATTATTAATATGCCATTTATATAAAACTTAGGAGAGTGTGCTTGTGTAGTAAGGCAACAACCAAATCCGCTTATTCATTGTTTGACACTCCAGCAAACAGATAGCAAACAATAATTAAGCCTTGAATTCGACGAAGGAGATCATGTGAATGCAACAAAATCATTTCAACTGTTAGCAAGATGAAATAATTAGACGATAAATATGCTACAAAAGATTTAAATAATACAAACGTGGGCTCCAATAAGGATGCAAATTGACGTAGAGATGAAATAAAGCAAACGGATTTGCATTATGATAGAGTGAATTAGATGCATGAGTATCACGGTTCACTGTTGGTTTGCGCTAGGAGCCAACTAATAAATGTCCGAAAGTTTGAATAAATTATTCAAATTCATTAAGTTAGAAAAGTAAATCGTTTTGGCATCATTTTCAAAACTATGAAACACGACAAGGAACTCCAATCCAATACATATGATTCTACTTATCATGGTCACAATGGCTATCAATCCTCAACAGAGTATTATATATCAGATGAATGCTCGGATTAGATAGAGAACTGAGCCAGCATACGACTAATTCGAGTATGTACCTAACGTGCACAATTTACCTTGAAATATATAGCATCCATATTTGGATAGCTTATCAATAAAGGTTGATGAGGATAAAATCCCATACTATAAGCAAACAAATAATGATAAGGAACCATGAATCAGACTACGAGAATGAACATTATCTCTCACAGGTCGCAATATTATGCAATGGGTAGCGTGTGCTGAGTAGAGCCCATGTTTATAAGCAGTATATTTGTCAAATAAAATTGATAGAAAATTAGGTTTCTAGATTTTAAAGGGTACTTCATGAGTCACTTGTATATGCAAGAATCTTCATGTATAATTAACATGCGAAATTTATACGACTTTGAGGGCAAATGACGGACAAAAAACGCTGTGATACCCCTAAAGAAAGGAAACTTTACCGCGTTAAGAGCTAGGAATTCATTCGATTGAGTGTCTTTATTTACTGGTCAAGATGGGTGGCATAGCGTACGCAGGTATTTTGCGGGAAATAAGGGGAGCTGCGAAACCCGATCATACTCAAATTGGCATTGGAAAAGTTCGGCTGACCGAGTCCGGTGGCCTGCTTGTTGAGTTTGACGTGAGACCAAAACGACCCATTCCGTGATATAGTTAAAAAGATCTTTGCCAAAATCACAAACGTAGCCTCACTTCAATCAACGATCACCCTCGGAATTAGGTACACTGACTGCTTTACGGACTGAGGTGGAAGATTGCCTCAAAAGGGTTTTCCCTGAGATGAGTGGCGAAGCTCAACTCCATAGTGATAACAACTTACAAGATGGCCGCTGTTGGTCTCATTTTCGTAAACGTTGGGCTCTTTGCAAATTTGCTACGCAGATGCTTGAAGAGCTAATTTTCCAAGGCAGTCTGCAGCTTTGATATTTGATCCTTTTTGATAGTCAATCAGCGCTATCGCTAATGCATGGGTTTCGACGTCTCAATAGGATCAGTTTCCTTGCCTGCGAGGTCTAGAGATCTCCATATTCCGACTTGGTAGTTCCTAGGCTACGTTTATCCAACCCATTCGTTTAAACCTATTTTCCCCCTTCCTCTTACGGGGCGGTGTTAAATTTTCCTGGAAACTAGTAATTAAATCCTAATCTTTCCAATGTTGGCTTTTGAATTTTGGCTGGTTTCAAACTGTTTTACTGATTTTTGTTTTGATTCTCTGTAATCCTTTGCTCGTCCAGCGATTGCACTTGTTTTGTTGCTGTCGCTGCTCCTTCAGTTAACTCTTCTAGCTCTGTGGAACTGGTGCTCCCTGCCATTCCACTGGCCATACGGTTCTCCGTAAATTTCTTCAATTTCTTCGCGATTGTGCAAAAAAGTGTCGTGGTAATATTTTAAAGAGTTTTTGAAATGGTTATCTTTAGTTACGCGGAGTAAAGGACTCAACTGCTAGACAACAGCCAAAGGTATGCATCCCATCTATTATCTTCTCATTCCTTTCAAATTGAATCGAAAAAATATTCGCAAAAAGTAGAAACAGTCACAATAACCCGCTTTTTTTTGGTTATTCCAATTCATATATGCAAAACGGAAATCAATTTCAAAATGCAAAAAAAAAGAGAGGAAGAATGACTTCATTTTTCATTCATACCAAGCATTTACAATTAAATTATTCTCCGAAAGAAATGAATTCATGATTTGCTTAAAAATAACCAGAAAAAATTCTCAGTTTTTGTTGTTGCCTGGTTTTATATTTAGATGAAAATAAAATTGCAAATAAAATGATGCTCTCATTTGAATCAGAACAGTGTGATTGATTAAGGCATAAGTTCAATGAAATCAATAAATTCACAACAACAGTCAGACGCGTCTATCTGGAATTATGAATTTTCTTTCTTTTCTTTTCTTGCATCATCTTTTTATTTTTAATTTATAATGTACGATTATAATCAGGAATTGATACAAGCTCCTCAATTGTCTAGACTCAATTGAAACTCATGAGACGATTAATGTTCGATGAAAGGAAAGAAAGAAAGAATTTTGGTGAAAGCCTTCCAGACAATAATAAAAAAAAAATTTACTTTCAATTATCGAAATCGATGAATTTCTCACGATAATTTCGATAAAACTTCAAAAAAACGTTTACCAGCTAGATTACTTTTCAAAACAAACAAAAAGCCCCTTGAACAAATCGATTAGGTGTAATTTTTCAAATAATGTCGCGGCTAATGCATTAATGATAAGGGAAATTTTTTTCATTGCTTATCTTGTCTTGCCCGCGATATGCCGCACATTTTCCTTTACTCAAAAAAAAGTTGTAACACACAAACTATTTTTAAAATCTCAGCTTTGGCCTTTACAATGTCAATAGCGGCCATTGACCAGTAGTGGTCCAAAATATTTCGTTTCTTTATCTTGTAACACTCAAATTTTTACGAAAAAAAAGACAACAAATTTCATTGCTCGGCTAGAGCGATTATGTTTGGTGTTCAAAGCTTTTGGATTATGATTTTATGTCTGTAATTGCGTGAAGCATGGTCATAAAGTTTTGCTGGAATTGCATCAAGCAGCAACACGTCTTCAAAGTATCTTAGAAATGTGGAGCTGAAGATAGACGAGCAGTAGATAACGATTCCGCCTCTTGTTTTTTGCGTTTCTGCACGCTATAAATTGCATGTAAAAGTGAAAGGAAAATTACTCATCGTCATCGTAATTATCATCACCAACACCATCATCCTGCTAAGCGTCGTCATCATCATTAAAATACAATAGAGGTCAGAGAAAGTATCTCTTTTACTACAAATAAAAATGGCTCGCTAAATACAAGGAGCCTTAAAAGTCATGGCAAAGTGTTTACTTAGCTCTTGAGCTAAAGCTGGTTGGCATTGAGTACATCTACTTAACATATTAATTTATGGCTTGGTCTATTGAAAGAAAATAGGCGCAAATATAAGTGGATTGAAGCCATGCTATATGGAGTCGATTCGAATGCAATTTAATGATTGGATCCAAAGCTAAAATGACAAATCATTTGTCGGAATGTAAATCAATTATATTTCTATTGATGGGTCGTTATAATGATTTGTGTCGTGACCTTACCTTACATCTATACCTTAATCTATACGAGGATCATCAGATAAACGCCATTCGAAATTTTCCGAAAGCTGCCTGAAAAATGAAGGAGAAATCGGAGGAAAATAAACCGTAAACCAAAAGGACCTCAATTTCTTGATAGCTATAGTAGCATTTTCATATGTTATCGTGTAGGTGATAGTAGTCTTTCTATTTCTTATCTTGATTTACATCAAATGTAAATTAAATTGTCATCTAATTGAATTTCCAAAAAATGTTTACAAAATGTATTGCGATGTTTTTCGCTGTCTGCTAAAATTAATCGAGCCCAAATAAAAACAAGCAACGCAACAAGGAGATTGGGTCGTTAACTTCAAGCACTAAAAATTTATCGTTGTCTCTTCATTCCATCCACGTTCATATACAACTCCAGGCAAAGTATCCTTGCGGTGTAGAAGTATCGCTTAAAAATAAAAACCTGAGTGGGTTTTATGTTGAATGAATGATTTTGTTAGCTCTCCGAAAACCTAAAAGGAAGGTAGTCGAGGGTGAATGGTATTTAATTTAGCTTTTGTAACAGCGGTAACGATTACGATGTCAACCAGACATTACGATTTTAGCGTTAAATGAAAGATGTTACCATTTTAGGAAGTCCGATTATTGCTTGGTTGTGTATGTACTTATATACTGCAGGATATATTCAAACCAAAATGCGGATGTTGACAGGTTTACGAGCTAATAAAGAAGAAGTAATGACTTTGGTAAAACGGAATCAACTGATGGTTAGGATTAGAGTTTTGTTTGCTTGTTGTACTACCATTGGTTTGAGGCCTACAGATACAAACGATTGAATTTCTGTACTCAGATTGTTTTGTCATGTCCTTTCTGTATGGAAGAGAAATAATATTTTTCTGTCCTTCCCACAGCTCCCAGATATTGTACCTTAACAATGAGCTGACTCGACGAGTCATGATTAGTAGTTTTGGAATTTCGCTATGAAAAATCCGTATTTCTGGTCATGTTTTTTGTACGGAGGGTTCAGTGTTTGCAATATTATCAATAAAATGACCTCAACATATCTCCAACGTTAGAATAAATTTTATTGCATCGATGTGTTATACCCAGTATACGGTTAAACAAATGTTAAGATATATTTGATATTGTCATATGCCAGCAATATCGAAATCAGTCAAAATGACGGATTTTAGTTAGTGCATAAATAAAATGGAATAGTTTTCTGAGCCATTGTGACTGCTCGTCAGTTAAGTTTCGACTTTCCACCGTTCCTGCTACGCATCTTTTGGCTTGTGATATGATAAAGTACCTTTATCCTTATTTACATTATTTGCATTACATAATCAAGGACGCACGGAAAATGAAAGACTATCTATTGTCGGGCAAGAAGAGAAGTCAAACAAAGGTTTCTCAACAGCTTCTTGTCAGATAATAATGGTTAGCCATATATTCCAATTAAAGATCTGTTCCTAAACGATCTGCAAAGTAGACGAGACTATTTTGAACCAAAAACTTCATTTCATTCGTACTGTCTTAAGTTCACATATAATTTAAGGTTTTAATCCGATATCTTATCGGCCGCTCGAATAATCCATTTGATGAAAGTAACTAACGTATCTCACAATAAATCCATCGTAATAGGCGTAAATGTATGGCTAATTCGTCCTTGCGAACAAATTTTTTATGTTTTTGAAAAATATACTCTAAGAAACCTCCGCACCATAACCCGTAATCACTGACTTTATTCAGACGTAATGACGCGTCAGATTGACATGAGAAATCATTGAGGGTTTGACTTTTGCCAGTAACGTTCCCCGATAGACAACAATGAAAATCACATAGTGAGGAAAAGAAATTTAATAAAACTTTATTTAAATATGTTCATCATCGGTTTTTATAAAATTATTGATTTAAATTAGACACAAAATTTATGAATTATAATGACATCAATATTTCCTCACATGATGAGACAACTGTTTTGTTCATTTGAACATCAATTTTTCATCCTTTAAACACTCTCTTAAATATTATAATATTTGAGATATTCAATAGTGTAAACATGATGATAATTTTTACAAGATAGTTGTGATCATTCAATGAATGCATTTGATATATTATTTTTAACACAAAATTTCTATCATATATTACCATCATCTAATGATTTGAATATGATAGAAATATGAAGGCAATTGTATCTGTATATTTTTAAAATTTTCAAAAAAGACGATAAAAAATATAGGTCTACCTGACGGATTATCGATTCTATTGGATTATAATTCTAGCCAACTTAAAGTTTCTCAGAGGACTCTATTCCCGCTTCCTACATGGCGATCCATCGTCACTCTTCGGTCAAGTTCGGATGTTTTCGGACTTATTCCATTATGGCGTCAGCGTCGGCGTCTGTTTTTCCGAGAAGACGCCATATTGCCATATTTGAAAATATTCTAGACGCGTCTGAACGTGAACACAACATTTTTGAGTGATTGTGTGTCTCTAAGTTCATCATTTGTTTTATTTCAAATAAATACATCGTAGAATTAAATTCGATTAGTGCGTTAGTGGTGATATACGCGTATCAATGTCCAATACGTTGGCGGAAAATTTCACGTGGACTGGCAAATCAAATGGATCACCAAAAAGACGTTTTTATAACACAAAATTAGCCAAGATTTTTCACAGTAAGAACATTGTACTGCTATACTTGAAATTATGACATTGTAATACATACATAAATCAAAAATATATAATTTTTTACAGGAGCTGCTAAAAAAGTGAGGAGAATTGGACAATTCACCAGAAGTGAATTTATTGAAAGTTTTCAGGAAATATTAAGATCATATAAACAAACTGCAAGGAACGCCCGTATATCGAATAGTCGAGGTCAACGTAACAGAAGAATGGAAGATGAAGAGGAACTTTTTCCCGATGACGATGATATGGTTGATGATGATGTATGAAGAAAATATGAATACTCTTAATAGACGTAGTTGATAAGTTCACATCTTAAAATTATGCTTGTTAATGCACGTATTAATATATATACATATATATATTTATATCATCGTTATATTATCATATCTTTAAAATAATATTATGGATATTTCTTATGTTAATTATATTATGATCTCTATTTATACCAAACATTATAATCATTAATATTAGCATTAAACATTAGGAATTATTTAGTAATTAGTAATTAATAAATGCATCGTTTTGTAATAAAAATATTGAATAAGTTTATAATAAACTTAATAATTTGAAAAAATAATAATGAAATAATAATTCCAAATAAAACCTCAATACACACACTTATTCACATATATATGCATATATAGGCCCAGGTATAGGGGTATGGGTTTTTTTTATGATCCTCATGGCATGACGCTTCCGTGAGGTACATATGACAGAAAACAATGACTCATATTGTGATCTGGAATTGTCGTAAATCCTCGTTAAAAGTAAACCTGAAAATCGTGATTTAAATTTTAAAAATAATTTAGTTAATATTTTTCATCAAATGTATGAATCAATATTTACATCACTTTTCTCATTCTAGCTGAGTCAAGTATTTTCATTAAAATAAATATCTTATGATGGATCATAAGAAACACAGTATTGATGCATAAAATGATTATCATTTACACAAATTTGCGTTCAATATGATGTATATCTGTCTATCGGGGGTTAGTAGAGTTGCCGGGATATGCAGATAGACAAGAGGTGCAGAGAGATTTGTATTAACATTCTTTTGAATTCTGTATAATATATATACAAATAACAAATAATTCTCACATACAGTCAGACTCTAAAGGTTAGCCATCGCGATTCCTCCACTCATCTACGTCCTATAATTTTTAAGCTGTCTATCCTGCAAAACCGACTTTATTTTCCAGATGGGGTATTCGTATCTCTTTCTTTGTGATGTCCTCCCCGGACTGTCAGTTACTAAAAATAAAACATGCATGTAGGAAAATTCGAAACTTTTGCGTTTGCAACGAGGCAAAGTTCAAACACATCAAATTCATTATGTTTACAATATTTAGTGTTCTACAATACAAGGAATAAACTCTACATTTAGCAACATTCCTAACAACTTGGCACTGCACGTTTGGCATATATTAATGTCTTGCAAATCTCGTGTTACGAGTCCTTAGAAAATGGAATCTTAAAACTACATATACAGCCGTATTTCTGATTGATGCGTTTTTAAGATTTTTTTCTATTCTTTGTGATGCTTTGCAAAAATTTTAATTAATTTATTTCTCTTTTATTTTATTTACAGGCGCGGTCTTACTCCCCCACATCGAGTTAAATCAATATCAATGGCAACGTTTACGCCGGAGGAAATTGACTTCCTAAAAACGCACGGAAATGAGATTTGCGCAAAAACATGGCTGGGCCTATGGGATCCGAAACGAATCGTTCATCAGGATCAACGTGAACTTATGATAGACAAATATGAGCGAAAACGTTATTATTTGGAGCCGGCTAGTCCTTTAAAATCGCTTACAAACAGTGCCGCGGCGAAGGCACCACCACTGGCGAATGGAAGCATTGTAAATGGAACGAGTAATGGAATCCATTTGAATGGAAATAGTATTAGTACTAATACCAACAGCAGCAACAATAATATAATTAGTAATGGCTTAAAGCACACATTGGAGAATAATTTAAAAAATATCGCGCTAATGCCACCGTCGACGCTGCATCTCTCTAACAATTCTCTCAATAGTAATTCTAGTAGTACTAATAGTAGTAGGCAACAACAGAATGGTTATCATTTTCAAACTCAATTCACACCTGAAGAGAATGGCTTCTTCGACGCCAAGCCATCTCTAAACGGCAACAGCAATAACAATCAAACGGCTCTAATGAATGGCGGTAGCACTAACTCTAATAGCACTAGTCAGCTACCAAGCGGCGGCTTGAGCTCAATAACAAATCATTTGAACAATTGTCAAATAAGTAACAAAAATAGCTTAAACGTTCAACAACATTCAAACGATGCAAATTTTCTCAACAACAAATTCACACCGGACTCAGATTTTGTTGCGGACTTTGGCTCAGCGAATATTTTCAATGCTGTTTCGACGGGGGTGACCAATAATGGCAGTGCGACCAGTGTTGCATCAGTCAAATCATCGGTGAATCCGCTAAATGGATTCAAGATTCACCAGAATGGAACGAACGGTGGAACGCATCATATTAACGCGAATAATTTCGTTAATGGTGAGGTGGGAAATGGCAAAAACCCAACAACAGGAGCAGTAACAACAACAAAGGCAAATGCTGCAAAAACAAATGGCAATTCCAACGTGAATGCAAATTTTGCAGATTTCGATCATGCATCAATATACAATGCAGCAGGTAAGCGCAAAAAATTCCTTTGAACGATTTAAATTATTGGCAAAAAGATACAATTTTGCAATGACGTGGAGTTTCAACAAAAACCATGAAATAGTTTTATTCAATTTATTTGCCGTCATGTTGCTAAAATGCAACTCCACCAATTTAAGGAACTCAAAGTGTTTACCAACATTTTTTACATCCCACATTATAATAAAAATATTTACATTTAATCATCTCGTAATATTTGTTTTATAAGCATAAGCAATTCCCATATACTATTCGTATTACGTACATGCAACCATGCGTGATCAGCGCTCAAATTGGCGTAAAATCAAGAAGAAAATAAACCATCAAATATTACGCTAGCTTATCC
This sequence comes from Stratiomys singularior, assembly GCA_954870665.1. NCBI lineage: Eukaryota > Metazoa > Arthropoda > Insecta > Diptera > Stratiomyidae > Stratiomys > Stratiomys singularior. The sequence goes on along the minus strand of OX940879.1, from coordinate 8,636,409 downwards.
ATCTTTAACTTGAAATTAAAGTTATACACTCTTTAAATTATCATAGCAAATTTGTAATTGTCTTGGAATAACTGCACAGCGAGAGGTTAATGTTCATGAAAGGTAATCAGGTGTAGTTTTTATTGACGATCAGATAATTGGTAAGATTTATTGGCGAAGAACTTTACTGTTTAGGTTTTTGATTGATAATTAGAATACGGAACTTATTTCTTTTCATGTTTGCTTATTTTTGGAAATTATTCGAAGTTTTCGTACAACAAAGCGTAGAACGATACTTGCACTAGAACGTAAAATTACACTTTAGGTCCAACAACAGGGAAACCAGTATTAAATAGAATGAATAAGAGTCTTATTAACTAGGAAATAAGCTTTAAAATAGGTGTCTGAACTTTGCAAATGATCGATGCAAACGCAACGGTCGAATTTTCCCATACACATGACCAACGTCCTTTTGCCTCGGCTTCAAATTTTGAAGAAAAAAATGGGGTCCCATATGAAACAGACTTTACTTAATTATTTATTGAACTACAGTTCTGCAAATTATGAGCCTTTCGGCCATCAATCAGTTTCAAAATGTCACTCATAGCACGATTGTTTTTTGTGGTAACTTGTCGCATTATGACCATCGTATAGCTGATCTTCCATGTGCTCATTTCCTCATTTGAAGTCTTCTTGCCAAAGACACGTTTACTCAACAAAATTCGAACGTCATAGCGTGAATATATACAGCACTGAATACTTTAAACAAGCTTCCTATATTCGATTGGTTAATTTCCTCCCATTTTTGCGTAACAAGAGATTTACCCTCAAAAGTGCTTCGTAAAATCCCAAAATAAACAAAATTTTGTCTACCATATGTAGCTCAGGAGTTACTTTGTTGAAAGGGTTCAGTTTGTTCAGTTCAGTTTGTTCAGGGTTCAGTTTGCAGAAAAGATGGATGCAACATCGTTGAGGAAAGCAGGAAGCAATAACACAATAATATCCGAGGAGCGCCAAATTTACTAAGCAAAGTTTGGTCCAACCAAATTTTGATTTGCCGCCCGAAAATTTTAACACTATGGCTGATACCACTGATACGCCACTGTGGCACTGTGACATAACCACTAAAGAGCGCTAATCCTTCGAACAAAATTCCAATCTAACAGTATCTACGCCAATTTTCAAAACTTGGTCTTAATTGATCAAAACTTAGAGATAGGACACCAAGTTGAAGGCGCGGAGAGATGCGCATTAGCATTCTCTTAAATTTTTCATATTCCTTTATAATATTACACCTGAAAAGTTATTCTCAGATAAATTGAGGTTCAGAAAGCTCGTCGTTTAATTTATAAGCTCTCTATCTTGTAAAGCTCGCTTTATTTGCCACATGGCGAATTTGTATCTCTATTCTATGATGCCTTTCCGGCCTGTTGGCGATTTTTAGTAGTCGCGTTGTAGCAGCTGCGCTGTCATCAAACTGTGCAGTCAACCAATGGACAAGTGGCCCGTTAAAACTCCTTTACGAACAAGAAACATTACTGTTATGCGTTGCGCACTTAAAAGGGTTCGTTTGATGCTACGAACTTGTGACATTACTAGTTTAGTGGTAGCGAATGTGATGTGAACGGCAGTCTCCGGTAATATCTCAGTACTTGTTCCTGCGTCCTGTTTTTGAACATTTTCCTGTTTTCCTGGCTTGAACATCGTGGCGTTGGGGTGCATGGAAGGAAAGAAGGAATTGTTTATGTGCGAAGACTGATGTAAAACATTTGTCAGGAAGCGAGACACAGGGCATCTGTGATGTTAGTTTTTTGTTATTTCAAACTATATGGCAGAGTCAGACGCGATAAATTTGTGATTTTTATGGATTGTGAGGTCCAGTATGGAGTAAATTACATCCGAGTTGGTCACATAGTGTCTGGTTATTAAAACTGTCGATTTCGCGTTTGAAATAAGGATAAATGCAAATTATTCATTAACCATAGTTGATATATGAATAAAATAGAACAACAGGATCCCGCAGTTGGAACATCGCATATATCATATGGTATGAATATTATCCGATAATTGTTTTAATCATTCGATTTAACATGCTTAATTTTTGACTTTAATCTTCGATGAGCATTAGAGATTTTAAAACTAAATAAAAAAAATTAACAAAAAAATTAAAGGGGTGAAGTCATGTTGATACTCATTCACTGAGTCTCTTTATTCAAGTTCTAGTTCATTATCTCCCATCAAACCAATTTTATCTGTGTTATGCCCTAATATGTATATTTGCAATTCATCGTTTTCAAATAAACAACCAAGAGCAAGAATCTTAAAAACAAATGCTCTAAAAACAAAAGGAAACAACAATGACATGCAAAACATTTTCGATACGAGCTAATTTTAAAATTAACCAACGTTCGAACTCACTCGATCCAGTATTTCTGTTTTGAAACAATTCACTGCAATTGCAGTTTATTTTAAATGAATCCAACAAGTGACTTGTGTTTATTCATCCTTCTTTCATTTACAACGAAGCAAAAATGAAATATAAGCGTCATGATGTTATTAATTTTTCTAGTAAATATTAGTGCACGTCGAGGAGTACCAATATCGGAAGATGTTAATAGAACTATGGGAAAGATAAATAGATTTATTATTATTATTTTTCTTCTTGGCTTTGATGGAAATTGAATTCAAATTGAAAGTTAACCATGAATAGATTGTTATATTAACACTGTTGAATTTGAAAGGTTCTGAGTTCTTGGAATTTCGTAAAGATGCTAAAATCGGAATTGTTTGCGTCAGTAGAATTTTTGGCGTAAATAAAATGTTACCAGTCGAAGGAACTATTGTTTCTACCTCAGGAAATTCAAAGACAGAGTTCGTCAGCATGTGGGTGGTTGTGATGTGATGAGTAATTTGTATTATTTTCGCAATTTTATTTCTTGCTTCGCAGAGTTGAGGATTATCTCATTCGCGAAAATGATCTAAGCTCTCTGATTTCATCAATATCGTCTAGTTTATTGCTAATGTTAAGCGAGGCGTTCTGACGTTATTGATGGATTAAATTTTCAGTGTATGATGCAAGAAAAACACCGGAAGAGATTATTTGGTATTCAATACACCATTTAAATGTTAATTTTAGATTTTCTACGACAAAAGACAAATCACAACCAAATGCCTCGAAAAGACATCAAGTAGGTCTTGATATCTTATCGTTTGTCTCCCTTGCGGATTTTCCAACACCAAAATAAACATTGGAGACAAGAAAAGTGGCTCCTCCATTATTTCATTCTTCAAAGCAACCCTTTACTTCAATTGAGTGCCATAACACAAGATGATACTTTCCCAACCTAAGCCTTGAGGACACGATGGAAGTGGCTCCTTAAAATTCATACAAGTATCTACATTGAACCACCCGAACGCATGTCTCCCGCATCCAATACATGCATGTAGAGGGCAACGTTACAGTTATTGCATTTGAAGTGCATTCGATCTTTTATAGCTTTCAAGGGTCCTCCTCTCGGATGGCATGAAAATGGTTCGTTTTCTCCATTTGTATTGTATGTCCCACGTCCTAGAATCCTATCATAAACTTTTTTCAACCATTTTCCACATTTATTGTGTATCACTTCATTCTAGCATCATAGTATTGATTGGAAAACATGAGAGGCGTTATATTGAAGAAAGTGGAATGTGGTGGTGATGATACGAGAAAAGACGATATTGCAAAGTAATTTGATCGAATGATTTTATTGGTTCTCCATTTGATATACAAGAAGTTGACTAGGTTAAAAGGAAGTGTGAGATTTGTAATATCTGGGGATGAAAACTGTTTATAGGAAAATTGGCAGTGTAATAAAATTGAGTATGAGTATGTTTGTGTGGAATGGAATTTTGGTAGCTATGTGATTTGTTGGTATCAATTCATTCGATCAAGAATAGTGCTTCAGAAATATTCGATCTACGTTCATAACCCGTGTTGGTGTTACTTCGGCTCAATAAACTTTTCAAAATATTCTGCACTTGACTGGAAGAACACACTCGCATCGACGAATGTTAGTCCTAAATAGGTTTTGGAAGTCAATTCTTCGGGGCAGCAGCCAAATGCCGCCGGATAATGTGGGAAGTGCATGGAAGGAATTTTTTCTATATTTATTTTTTGTCAAAAACTCTAGATGCAGAATTTTTGCTTACACCTATTCGTCGTTTTCAGCGATAAAATAATCTGACAAACTTAAAACTGGACTATTAATGTATATTAACTAATATGATACACAGTATGTCAGAAAAGTTCCCGAACTTTTGAAATAAAAAATCGAAAATTACATCTAAAGAAATTTATTCCAGTTATCTTTCAACATGAGCGCTCCATGAGTGATTCGAAGGCTCTCTGGTACTCCTCTGAAATTATCGCTGTGAGACGCTCGGTGCAAGCCGCTTGAATGCTCGGTACATCTTCAAAAAATCGTCCTTTCAAGGCCATTTTTAGTTTGGGAAATAGGAAAAAGTCGGCTGGAGCCAGATCTAGCGAGTATGGGGCGTGATTGATGCGTGGGATCTGATTTTTGGCGAGATAACGCTGTTCGAAGAATGAGCAGGCGCATTGTCATACGGGGCTTCAGACGTTTTAACACCTCTACGTAATACGCAGCATTAACGGTGGTGTTTGGGGGCACAAATTCTTTGTGTATCAGGCCTTTGGAGTCGAAGTCATCTTCTAACGACTCTCTACCCTTCATGAACCGACTGAACCACGTGTAAACAGTTGTACGCGACACTACACCTTCACCGTAAGCCGAATCGATCATTTTTTTGGTTTCCGCGAAAGTTTTTTAAAGTTTATAGCAGAATTTAATTGCGGCACGATGTTCAAATTTCTCGTCCATCGTAGAGCTTGCACCGGGGTACTCAACACAGGTTCGCTCAAGCACTTGTATCTCGGCAATTAATGAACGGATACTGGATACCGGATATAAAATTCTCAGACACTCCAGAGGGATGTAGCAACATAGTACCGGTGTCGTCCAAGAGGTGGCGCCACCCGTACAAGCGCTACAAAATAAGTTCGGGAACTTTTCCGACATACTGTGTATAATATGATCGTACAACAAAGAAGTCGCTCCGATGCTCTTATACAGTCCTATGCAAGGAGGTTGTTCTAATCAAAGCTTAGTAAGGTTCACGATAAATTAGAAGTATCTTTTCGAAAGCCATCGTAACCGATACTTACGGACAGTTTGCTCCATCTTGTTTAGAGTCAATATCCTCGAGCTCAACCTTGTCGATTAAAGAGAAGGTAAATTCGCATAGCGAATTGCGATAGCGGCTCAGACTCACAATTTACGAATTCTTGTGAGTCTGAACCAAAAAATTTTCTTGGTTGACAATTCTTTAGTTCTCATTATACACGTCAGACAGTAGAACTTTTCATATGTGATAAAATTTCAGGGCATGAGGAATTATAACCATTATTGGAAACTTTTTTTACTTATGAAGTCCTTCAATTATCATGCGCTTCCCATGAAAAGATAACTTTTCGGTATAAAAAGTTGGTTTTGCGATTGCATCAAGAGTTCAAACTCTCGACGTCAAAGAATAAGAACAAAATTGAACTGAATTGAATTGAAAATAAGAACTGAAACTGAGTTTTAGCTGTTACTCCAAAATCATCTTTTACAAGTGCAAAATAAGATTCAAGCGCCAAATGTGACTGAACGGCGTAAAACGGGGACATTTCGTTTCTCTTGGCTATATATAGGAAATCATTTTTCGTGGCTAGTTACCACGAGCAGTAAGCTCACCTTCCAAAGTTTCTTCTACCACATTGGATTGCTAGTACTGATCGAACCATAAGACAGGGACGATTTGTCGATTCGTGATAAAATAATTGAATGTTTTCCAAAAGATTTCTCCACGAAAAACTGCTTTTGATGTATGGCAAACGTTATTGATCGCAAATTGACAGCATATGTCAAATATTGTGGTTAAAAATGGTCGCTATAAATTATCAAAAATATATCATCCGTGTTAGAAAGCGTGTTATTATTTTTCAATTGAATTACTGGCTACAACTTTACCTCAAATTAAAAGTTAGTAAGATAATTCATCGACATGAATGAACTCAAATCTTATACTATATGACAAAAAAATTTTTCCTAGTTTAAAAAAATGGTCCTAATTTATTCTAAATTCCGTTTCCGCACGCAGTATACCAGCCAAGTATTTACAAAAATGCTACACTCAACAATAGTATGAGCAGTAACAATAATAATTACTTCGCGAATAATTTCAATTATCGATCAGACTACTATAATACAAGTAGTACGACAAACTACAGTAGCAGCAGCAGCAACAACAACAATAGTGTTGCCACATCTGCATACAGCAACTACAATAACAATACCAACTCTTATAATACCGTCCAAAATACGAATAATTTTTTCAATGATGTCAACGGAATTAATAACTACAATAGTCAAACACAACAACAGGTACAACCACAACAGCCACCACCACTACAATTCCAGCAACAACAGTGGAATATTTGGCAACAATTCCAATCGCCCCTTTCCACACCAAGTTCCGAACAAAATCGTTGGAGTAAGTGCTGGTGAATTTTGTTGTAGTGTTGCCACTAGTTTTCAATCTGAGATTACCTTGTTGTTGCAATGCGCGAGACCGCTAGTTAACTAGTTAATTATTTTCTATTTTTTTTTTTTTTTCAATAAATTATTGTAACTCTCTTTGATGTAAATAATAATTTTTTATCTAATTAATCGCTACGGCTATGGTAGCTGTTACTATTTGCTGTGTCTTCAGATTTCTTTGTAGCAATTTTAATTTGTAGAACAAAAATGAGATTGCTGACAAAATCAATTAGATGCTAATTGGTAGAAAATGTTGTCTTGTATTTTCGTTTTTAATCAACTTGTATAGACCTTGTTGCCTGTGCATTGTGATTGCTTTATTTAATTAGAATTTTCTCACCATGGCGATCGTGTAAGACTTAATTTGAATTTACATTTCGGATGAATTGCTTGATGTCGGTCATGATTCCTGTGCATGTTGGAGTATCGAAATCTTTATCAGAATTTAATTGGCATATTTTCTAAAGTAAATATTTGAACTTGAACCTGCATTCGTCTAGAATGTGTTCCATTCTGACTTTAAGCGTTTTTTACACTGTTTTTACACTAATAATAATAATAATAATAATAATTTTAATTGTGAACAGTCATAATTATGTGTCTTACATTTGAAGGGTGTGAAATAACTTCTTTTGATTTCTATTTAAAAATTGAATAAGTGTGATTCGAATGAAGGTTTATTTTACTTTTCTTTCTTTTTTTACTAATTATGAATTGATTTGGCTAGTCACGTTCATTGCGCAAGAGTATGACACATGTTTGTATCTCATTAATAAATTGCCATACATTATGAGTAGGAATAAGGTCATCGTCAATTCATGCTTCAGAAGAAAGAAAACAAAAAAAAAATGGCTTTGTTCCTTGTGTTTTTTTCCTATCAAGCTAAAATACAACATTACTCTTTCTAAAGATGTTTCAGATTAATCCATGTTAATTTTGGTGTTCTTTATTTTGTGTTTAGAATCAGAAAATGTGTTTTCGAATTCCATGTTAGTAAATTATTTTCAAACTTGCAGGTCTTCCGATGTCATTCAATTCAACAAGCAATTCGCTATCGTCAAGTGCCACATTTACTTCAAATTCATCAATAAATTCCACTCCTCCGGCCGATCGTTATGCGGCTCTCAAGGATTTGGATGATCAATTACGTGAAAGTAAAACCAGTTTGAATGGTGGCAGTTTCAGTTCACCCGGTAAGTTAAATTTCAGAGAACACTTTATAATTTCATCAAAAATAAATGTATTGTCATGCAGTCCTTTTTAATATTTCGGCAATATCTTGTTTTTTTTTGGGAGGAGGAAAAGATTTTCCTTTGTTGGAATCTTTGCATGAGATTAGTAATAAATATACAAATGTACTCCAATGCACGTTCTCGAAGTTTTGAGGTTCACTTTATATGAGAAAAAACTCATTTCCCTTGATTAGATTTTACGAGTATCGAAACTGTTTTGAGTCAGTCAAAAATGGTCATTTTTGCTGTTCTGTCTATTCAAGTGGAAAAGGGAATGTTTTCCATAAAATGTGTTCAGCGGAACACGTACAATTTTCAAATGAAACAAAAGCAAATAAATGTATCATTCTGACTCTTGCAAATATGCCAATCATTTTTTCAATGACGGCCACGCAACAACTGCTCTTGGATTGTTATATTAAATCCCGGCATTTAGACATTCCTAAAAAATCGTTTATAATATCCCGCAACCTGCATGGCCAAGATTGATCTTGGCCATGCAGGCCAATTTCTTTGCGAGAATCGTCCTCAATTTTAAAAGTCAATTAATCAATCATGTTTTGAATCAATTATTCAGCAATTCAGTTCAGTATTCACAGTGCCAACCTAATAAAAATTAGAGCCAAACATCGCAAACCCTAACTCGTTTCTACACAAGTCATCGTCTTGATGCCAGTCTCTAAGGTTGAGCCATCAATTTATAACTTTTACCGATTTTTCAAAATAGAATCATCAGATTATAGCTGCTCATACTGGAGAAGACACTTTATACAACTTGACCTGCGAACCATGAATATTCGGCTTCAGTGTTGAAATCGATGATACACATTGGATAAGACGCTCGATAGTATTTTCGGCATAACATAGTTGCCGTTGCATGGCATTTTTCCATCCCCAGTCACAATCTAATGAGAACCTGTAACATTGTTGGCTTTGAAGTAGTTGTCACAAGCCATTTCTAGCTTTCTGTTCGAAAGGCCCCCAAACATTTTGTTTAAGATTCGACTGATGATTAATGTTTCAAAATTCTCTTAACCCAGTGAATGACCTTAAAAATGTATCCTTATCGTTATCGATTGCTTACAACTTGCTTTTCTAACTTTGAATTCATCTCTTTGATAACGAATTGTATACGTTTGACCTAGATTTGAGTGAAAAGAGTTCAAGGAGAAAAGCACACAAAGCTTTTCTATTCACAAAGGAAATACACGCATCAGCAACTTTCTTCAGCAAGCCCTAAAATCAACATCATAGTCTTAACTGAGGACCAGCCGAACGACAATTTTTTTCTTCCTTGCTTGGCTTTTTTTGTCAACGGCAGAAACATTCAAAATGAATAATTTAGTATTTTTCTTACTTATGCGTTTTTTTTAATCTAATCTTCCTCGTTTAATTACAGCACCTGCAGCTGCATCACCGAATCCCTTCACCCAGTCAGCGCCAATAGCAATAACAGGAGCCACACCGACTGCAAATCCATTTCAAACATCTCTCAGTCAACCTATACCGCCAGCAACAAACATTTTCTCAACAAATCACCATAATAATAATCACCAGCAAACATTATTTGGTACAAGTCCACCATTCTCTGCAACCCCGCCAACATTTCTAGGATATAATAATGGATTTGGTAGTATGAATGGTGGTAACAATGTTGCAAATGGAATAAATGGTAATATGTTAGCAAATGGAGGAACTCTAAATAATGGATGTGGTGGCCTTGCATTCGTACCTCAACAAGTAACGACCGGCAACAATGCAGTTATAACTAATATGAAAAATCCTTTTGCTACTGTAAGTATTATAAGCATAAGCAAAAAAGTGAATACAGTCAAACAATGCGATTACATTATGTGGACAATGGAACATGAAAATTTAAAACGTGAACGCCTGAACGATTATGAGAAATAAGCAATGATTTGACTCAATGTTTACAAAATGAGTACTGTTCGTCATTTAGCACGAACTGACGCACATTTTATTTCCTTATTTTTAAGTTAACTAGTTATGGTGTTTTTTTATACTTTTTTTTATACAGATTTCCCGTCGTTCCCTGTTCGGAAAAGAATGAAAAAGGCCAAAAAATGGCGAATAGACGGATTACGTTTGTCGAAAAGAAAATTTTGTTGGGGAACGACGGAAAATCGCACCGAAGTACAGCCAGCTTGCAAAAATCTGTTAAAATTTTTCACGGATGAGCCCCATTTCTATAGTGATGGGAACGTCAACAAACAAAGTTTCCATATGTGCCATATGCGGGACGACGGGCACTGAAAAGAGGACGAGAGCTGCCATTTAATCCAAACTTAAAAACGATTTGAAATGTATAAATGGCCGTTGGAATATTCGGTCCGTATTTCTTCAAATGTGTGTCCAACATAGCTAAGAGCTGACGCCGACCTGTGCTACATCCAACAATGGATTCCAATGGGGATTAATGAAAAAAAAAATGTTACTTTTCACACAGGGTATATACCAATAGTAGTAGGATTGATTTCTGTAGTACGAGCGGTGGCGGGCGTGTGGGGAGGGGACACTTAGCAACAGAAAAACACCAAATTCTCAAAATAATTCAAAATCTTTATATTCGATAAAGTTTTGTGTCAAAGAATCGGAAAAAAATCGAGAAATTGGCAAGCGAAACCTTCCAAATGGTATAGCAGCCTTGCAGGGATACAGCAATGGGCGGATTCTATGTTGTTGAATGGCTCAAAATCGTTCAAAAAGATAAGAATCTCGTTAGAGAAGACCATCGTACCCGACAGCCATCAACGATTCGAAACGACGGCAATGTGGCCAAAGTTAGACGACTGCTAAATTTACTGAACTTGTGAAACACGCGCTAATCCGCCTCTGGGACCGAGTGAATTGAAACTGGAAGCTGCATCACTAGAATGCGCCCTGCATGACGTAACTTAACTATTAGTCCGATTCGCCATTGCCATATTGTCGCAACACACTTATAGTTCTGATAAAGCTTCACTTGACTTGTCTTCATCCCGACGGATTAAAGGACAAATGAAGGGGATTGGCTTTAATCAGAACGTTTAATTACTGAATCTGACTTCCACAGGGCGTACGGCGATTGGCAGCAGCTTTTTTCTTAATATGTAGCTGCGCTTTGCGTGTCTGGATGATATTAAGAAATTGTAAACATAATTTGAATCAATATTTTTTTCAGTCCTACGACTTTTGTATGGATTCTGTAGTACTGGATGATCCGTACTACAGATCCGACCCCATGGAAGCTTTGTAAAATTGAAATCCCGAATGTTCAGATATAAAATGTAATTATCAAACGACTCTTACTAGTTCGTCATAGTTTTTGCTTCGTAAACATTCGAACTAAAACACCCTAGTCCGCTAACCATGGACAACAACGCGGGAACATTTCCCTTTCAGATCTGTGTTGAGGCCGGTTGTTAAAGCCTGATTTTTTACGATATTATTTCCACTTCCGAAAGATCCAACGCATGCGGTAATGTGATCTGTGTAGCTTTCTCCTCCCACCCTGAAATTTATTCTAGACGATATGTTGGCTGAAATGCTGACGCTGTGCCAGGCACCTTTCGGGTAAGGTCATCCACATAACTATGTTGAACGGAGTAAGCGCCATCACAAACGTCGTTAGTAAATTCTCTACAATAGCTAGTTACGGAGCAAATTCCATCCATTGCGGGAGGGGTAACTTATATATCAGTAGTCGGGAACGGCACTGAACATGTCGTAAACCTTGGGGAGATAAAATAGTTTTACAGCAATTACAAACGCAGTTGCCGGATTACGTTCCATGGCAACAGCTGCAAGAGGTATAATCTGCTTCAAATCTATCGTAGCCATGTAAGTGGTCTCCACTTCTCTCCAACTCGAACACTTCTACTCTACGTTTCCAGTCTCAGGAAAGCTTCCCGAGAGATGATGAAATCGCTCAGGGTCTTCCATTACCTCATGCTGAGGTCTCTTTTCGAAGCTGCAGTCGTTTTGGGGGGTGAATTTTAACGGTACGAAGACGTCTTATTCCTTTTCCATCTACTATTTAAACGCAATAGCACACGCGCAATACACACACAATGCAATAGCACCTACATCCCATGCAGTTAGCTTTACGATGGTTCCCTACCGCAAATTTACGATGTTTTCGTTTACCATCAGCAGGAGCATTCCTGGTCTGATCTGCAAGCCTCCGAAGTAGAAGTCTTTTCCTTTTTTCAGTCCCCATACAATGGGGATCAATCAACAAATTTTACGTCGTCCCCATCTGCTACACGTTTTGGCACTCGTGATCAGTTTGCTTTTTGATCTTGAGGGAAGGGCGGTAATCGAGTATTTAGTTCGTTCCTTCCTCCGATCAGTAGGGATAGGTGCTGTTTCCCCTAACTTCGCTCATTGCGCCTGGCTCAATGGTTAATTTCTTCCTTCTATTAGAATTATCGCCATTTCCTTGGTTCTTGCAGTTTAAGTTTCTTATGTCCAATTTCACAAATAACTCTTTACTCTCGCTCTACTGAGCCGTTTCCGTAATGTGTCCTTTTTCCCTTCGTTTTCAATTCATATTTAATATAGACTTTGACAAAGGAAATGAATAAAAAGTGACAAATAATGGACGAACAACGCTGAACAAATGACTTTTCGGATCACAATCGACACCTGCAGACATTTTTATTTTTTCGATGTTGACGTATTCACTTTGAATCGTATTTTCATTTTTGTCATGAACTTTTAGCTTCTCATCAGTGGCATTCTTCATTTACAGGTGAATAGCCTTAGTAATACCAACAATCCGTTCTTATGAAAGCGCTGCTAACTGAGAACTTATGTGATGGAGGTCAAACAACAGCTTGGAAGACAATGTTAAGTGAAATACTTAGAAACATTTTTGCAGTTCTTTCTACATCGGCAAACAAAAAATATTCGATAGTCAGTTACTCATCGCAAACGTAAACCATTCAATTGCTAAGTTCCACGAGCGAAAAGAAAAAAAAAGAAAACAAAGCATACAAAATGTTTAAAAGTATTTTTTTTTTGTTGCAACAGTAACACGGAGTTTAAGCCGATGAACAAAGGAAATCGGAGAAGAGGGGGAAATTCTATAAATATATTGTTGTATATTTTTTTAAAATATCCTTTTTGAAACAAAAACTGCTATACTTGAAAAATTAATTTATTGCAATCTACTCAATGTTATTGGAAACAGTGAAGCAAAGTACTGTGGAAGATCGTGACAGCGAAAAAGGTTTATTATCTCGCGACAATAGAGGAATTGAAAAACTAAATTAAATTTACAATCTTATGCCAGCAAGAACATAGAATCTAAAGAAACAAACAGTAACAATAATGAAAACAAGTTCATGTAAAATATTACAAAAAATATTCATTCAATTAAGAAGTCAAAAGAGTAATAAATCAAAAAACAAAAGCTCTCAGCGGTATTTCACATAAACAAAACAAAGCGTAAAATTGTTGTATCTAAAAATATCTACATTAATTGATTAGAAATTAGTGCACATACTTTTCACATGCTCGAAATCGATAACTTTAAAATAAATTAAAAATACAACAACAACACAATCGATAAATCTTAAATAATCAACCAAAAAAGAAAGTTAAAATATTACTCCTAACCATAAATGAGTTTAAAAATAAAAACCGGAAATTAGTCTAAAAGTATAAAACTAAGCTAAATAACAGAATAAAAATTGATAAATTAAACTAATTGATAATCTGTTAAAAATCTTGTGTGAAAGATTTTCTAGCAGATATGTGCATGTATGCATATACATAAATGAAATTATGTTTCGGCCTTAAATTTGTATTTTAACAGATTCGTAGTAAGAGAGAGTAACACAAGTAAAAAGATTTATATATATATTATATGATATTTATTTATTTTAAACGAGGTAAATAGGGAGAGATAATGTGAAAAAAGAGCTGAATTGTGAAGAACTTGCAAAATATTTTGAAAAATCATAGAGAGATTGTAGTCAGGAATGGAGATGTGAATATTGGTATGTTTCATGTGGGTGTTGTATATCTATCGGCTTCGTAGTTGTTCTTTCTGTATTTCATAATGCTATTAATCCGTTGCTTCAGTTAAAATCATGGTAAGCCTTTTTACATGCCTTTGTGAAAGATATTTTGAAATCAATTTGATCGTTCCTTTTCCCATTAACCTTTTCCTTATTTCATGTCAAGTTTAAGGCAACACCCACAACAATGAAAGGAGTTTCCAACGTCACCATTTTATTGAAATATTTTTGTAATAAAATTGGCACCACTGCACAATGAAAATGGATCCAATTGAATGAGAATGAAATGACACAAAAGCATAGAAATTATTGTTCCTCATACCTTACCAAAAGATTGAAATAAATGCAAATATAACATAGAGCATAGCATAAATATTTTTTTGTATAAACAAAACGTGACTCGGTAAGAGCTTGTACACTATGAATTGGCTGCATGTATTGAAACAAATATATTTTGAATGAATCTCTAATTGCGCTCCTATCCTATGTTTCTCGAACGAAAGATAATAGATAGGAATGGATAGCTGGGGAAAATAGTTATTATCATGAACTATAACATTTTCTTCTTAGTCAATGTCTTATTATGAACGCAACGCAAAGCAAGTTGATAGGAAAAAGAAAGAATATAATCATGGTGAGAGAGAAAAGAACGCGAGAGATGGAGATGGAAGAAACAAAGTGATCAATATAATGATTAAACAATGAACATGATGTATGTATACTTTATTTTTTTATTATGTATTAGCTAGTTAGCGGTTATGTTACTTTTTAATATACTATTATTATATTATCTATACCTATTATAACAAACTACTATTACAACACCGTTTTCCTTGTTTTCTTTTTTCCAAGTTATACTGCTTAAATTATCGAACTGTATAGTAAAGAAAAGAAATAATACAAGCGGCCTCTTTACATCAAACATATATACATAATTGCATACTCGAACGTTTTTAAATAATTGTGAAGTAAGATATATTGTATAATGTGTTTATTATTTTTCTTTATTTTTCATTTTGAAATATATGCTGGTTAATATAAAAAAAGGTTTTTTTCTAATTTTGATCATCAAAGAAATTGAATTAACGCAGAAAGTTGTCTGTATTGAATAAACGGCATTGATTGTCAATTGTTTCAAGCCTTGTGCATCTTCTTCCTTGGACATTCAGTGTAATTAATTTAACGCTTAACTCCAACTGAAAATTTCCAGCCATGCGAAAGTTAACGCTTATCGAATTTGAACGGATTTGCGAAACGGGCTTAGTCGAAAAACCTAACTGAGGTATATGGGATTTAAAGAGTACGTTTTACATATTTATGTAAAAGGGAGACATGTCAGGTAACTAATAACAGTAACTAGAACCAAATGTTACGATGTCCATGCTAGAAGCAGAGTTGACTTATAGACTGATCCTGTTTCAGTATGAATATTCTCTCACTCCGCCTGCAATCTGTTGACTAAACCTGTCTGCTCTAGGTGTTTAGAAAGAAGTTTTGACAGCTCTCATGCGTTTTATGGTTAGTTTGGGATGCTATTTTATCATAGATAGGTTGACGTCTGCATAGCATCTGCAAATTCCGCAGATTTATTTAAAAAAAAAAAAACCGTTTTGTTTGAGAAACTCATCGCGTATAATTCCACATTTTAGACCTGTGTACTGGCCTGCAAGATTTTGTAATTTAACACCGCAGGACTATTTCTTGTGGGGATACGCCAAACTATTGGTCTACGCTAACAATCCAGTGACGCTTGATCAATTAGAAGAAAACATTCGCCGCGTTATGTGGCTCTATTTATTGATTAGATAAGTCGAAAATTTGACGTTTTCTGCGCCAGTCGTGACGCCCACATGTCCGAATTCGTATTAATATAAAAAGGGTAAATAATACTCTTTCCAATATTACCTTTTTAATGGTAATCTATATTTGGTCCGTTTTTATTTTATTTCAAAATTCTATACGTCTAAGGAACGCCATTTAGATAGAGGAGACACATCAACCTTCAACCGACTCAAGCAGATCGATCTTCCTTAGAAAGTAATTGAATAACTCTAACTTCAGTTGTTCCAATCCGACAAGATAGTAGCTTCCTAGATTGTCCCTTCTCCTAGGAAACAGTGATGAACTGTGTGCTAACAGATGCACTAATGTCTCCTCTGTAAAATTTTCTTGAGATTTTTGTTGTGTGTGCTATGTTCATTGAAAATCTCTACAAGAACACTTAGCAATCTCTTATCTATTCCGATACGTGCTCGAAACTCCTTATCGCCTTAGACGACGAGAAAGAATTTTGACAAATGAAAACCTGCATATCTACTCCATAGCCCAACGCATTCTCTCGTTTGATTTTAATTTAGGGCCCTGTAAATGAAACTCATTTCAGTTGTGCTGTTTAGTTTAGTTTAAGGCTGACGAACGCTGTCGAAGTTCTTTCGTTGATCCGTCTCCTTGGTTACCTGTGGGCGTCATTACCCAGTATTGGATAACCCTTTTGTACGCATTCCATATTACAGTAATTACGAACCATTTTCGATCTAATAATCGATGGGCATGAAACAATAAAGGCTGCTTGGTTGTAGGATATGATAGCTGTAGTTGACGCTTTAAAATCATTTACTCAGCCTAAGCTGAATTGTTTGCTTATAGCAATAGAACAGACCATTGGATACCGTGAATACTTTTTCTCTCAAATGGTGGTTCTTGGAAACATACGTATACCGTCTAATCCTATTCTGTTTTATGAGGTACTTGTTGCATTCAGTGTTGTATTGTTTCTTATCATTCCGTATTAACAAATTTTTTTGTGAAAGCTGAATATTGCGATCATACGATGCGACGAGGACAATATGAATGCGGACACCTTTGTTAATTGACTTTTTAAATACTTTTTGTTGCTGATTTGGAGCTCACTTACGCTCACTCTGTATTGAAGATTTTTGGCATTGGCAGACTTGACACATGACAGGTAAGGATTAATTAAAGGGTTTCCAGCAGAAAATTTTCAAGTTTACTAGTTCAATTGAATTAAATATAAACTGTAACGTTTAAGTGCAATTTTAACTGCACTGAAGACCCTTTATTATCATTTTCTGTCAAAGGACAAGTCTGTCAATGGCTTGAGCTCTGCTCCATGAGCTCCGAATAGGCCATGGGGCAACACGAAAGGGTACTAACATTTGACATAATGGACGATCAAAGGAAAAATATCATGGAATAGTTAAGAAACCCTGCTGAGAGGAAAAGACACAGCTAAGCCTAGGCTTTTCTCATATACTTGCTGAGAAAGATGTTTGGCAATGTCGGGTTTCGTATAACAAGAAAAACAACTCCCATCTAGCGAGAATGATCAAGTTATAATCACTTCAAGTCTTTTTTAAAACATAATTTGAACTTTGAAAGTGTTAAAACAAGGATAATTTTTCTTGATATGAAATAAAATTTCATCAAATTCTTCGCAATATGTATCGTAAAGATTTCTTTATTTATACTAAAATTTTATTATGACATTATATAGCTTCGCTTACATATAAACTTAAAGATATTAATAGAAATATAAAATAAAGGCCTTCTATATATAATAAATACTATTTAGCATTTTTAATTTTCCATTCTACATATGTCTCGCAATTTCGTTTCACAACTCGTACTATCTGTTATCGGTTTTCGTTAGCGTTAAATTTCATTTATTTCACCTTAGAAAATAAATTAATTTAGATTAAGAATGAATGTAGCAATTTTTTTAAAACGTTATTGTTTATATATGCAACAATTAATATTCATCCATTCCGCTACTGAATGAACCAATGCGTAGTCGGCAGTCATGCAAAAAAAAGCACAATTCAAAACTTTGATGACGTTTGGAGGATGAATAATTTCAAAAATATGAATTTCTTATAACATTTATTGGGTCTCGAGAATAAATTAGCCAAAAATAGTCAAGAAATGCCTTCAAAATTTCTACATATAAAATTAGATTCAAACAATTCAAACCAAATTAAACAATAATCAAGGGACGTCAAATGAAACAAGCGAAAAAAGTGTTAAGCCATCTATGACGAGATCCTTGGGGTACAGGATTCCAGCTTGTGGTCAACGTGTGGTCGTTCAACGCAACGCCATCGGTTAGAATTTTTTCACGAATGATGGGAAACTTCGTCGAGAAGAGTGCTTGCAACGTATCTAGAGCACATAAATAAACTGGACAGAGTGATCTGTCTATTTTTATCAAAGAAGAGGTAGCAAACGTTCTAGCCAAACTAAACATGGAGAAGGCGCCTCGGTCGCAAAGAGTATTAGTCAAGGTGGTGGAAACCCAATCAAAGCTACACCTGCAAATGTATAGTGTAATTTTGGAGCTGGGGTGTTTCTATTACGCAACAATATAACTCGACTTGGGATACATCTCTTCCGTCTTCCTACAGACCCCTCTGCATGTTAGACATAGAAAAGGAACTCCTGGAAACACTCATAGATCCGAGCTACTTGTTTTCATTAGAGGCAAACGAAATAAATTTCAAAAGAAACATGGACTATCTCGGTGCTGAGATCAGGGCTAACGCTATGTAAATCCAAAAGTATAAGATTAGAATAGCATGCATACAATCCTTGAGGATCCTTGCCATATGATCGAATTTTATCGTAGGAAAAACACTATTCCATCCCTGTCGGACAAAAGTGGAGATAGCGCAACGTACTCCCCTTTTTTCAGACGAACTCAGAGCCGATTATCATTGTAATTATACATTGTATCATCCTCTACATACGTTGAGTATGCAATAAGGGTGGAAATATGGTTACGTCTGTTTACAGATTGTGGTGAACGTTGGAAGAAAGGCGGACACTGCTCAAAGCAATAGTCCATTCTATTATTTTGTTCAGGGGGAGGTATAAGATCACACCGTGTGAATTAAAAACTATTAGTTCAGGATGTTATGTGCCCAATGATAACCAATCTTGGAATCAACTTTCAATTATCGAACTTCTTTTGAAGCAGCAATGCTAGGGACAGTATTCCCAATTGATCGGTTTGTTTCAAGAACAAGGGAGGGACAGTTGAGAAGCGAGAAGCCAATCATGCATAAAGTTTGTGACATTTTGGTTGTAATCGTAAGATTCTGTCAATAATAGTTTCATCTCAAAATTTCATTAATAGACTAGCCAAAAACCATGGGAAAGTAAACCATGACCCCGGTCAATTTCTTATGGGGCACGAAGACTTCCGAAAAGGTCGTCGATTTTTCCTAAAGATCAAAAGATTGCGGAAACTATACTATAAGTACTACCATCATTGAATCTGGCTGATTACTCGATTTAAGGGCCACGCATGTGTACTACGTCCATGTACATTACCAATAAAAAGCTGGTAAGTGAAGATGCATGGAACCGGGTTGGAAACTTCACGCAATAAACCTTTTGTCGGAAGAGCAAGAAGGTGGCTCAATCCTAATGTAATGTGCAAGCGATGGCAAGATGAAGGTATTCTGGGAGAAAATACGAAAGACGTTTTAGGCTATTGCAAGCCTGGTATGCCATGCCTCTTATTCATACTTTCATATCCCAACAAGAATAATGATAATCATCCCAACATAATAGTAAAAACAATATTGCTAATAATAATGATATTGGGAAAAGGTTAGTTGATTGTAGGATATTTTATTATATATTTATAATCCAAATAAATCTAGTCGTCGTTTTTGACGTATGAAATTCTAACTGAAGCAAAGATGTCGCTTTATAATTAAGATGTCAACGAAGCTCGGTGTAGTTGTCTTAATCGCAGGAGTATTATAACAGGGGCCGCACCAACTGAATAGGTCTGGAAGTCTCCATTTACACCCATCAAAAGATGACCAAAAGCGTGTCGTAAAAACTAGCAATATCGTTGGATTATCTCTCGTTTTTCTCATATGCCTAACACGTGCGAAAGGTTTCCGCAGAATAATAAATCAGTCAGTTCAAACGTGAGTTGAGGGTATGGGATTAAAGTGAAGAATAAGTGTTTTGTTTATATTTCATTCGTGCCTATGAGCGATACGTTAAAATGAAGATACATTTGTGTGTTTCCGACTACCAATAGAACCTTAATCCTACAGAAGTTGACACTGTACACAACTCTTAATGAAAGTCGGTAAAAAAATCTCTTTTTTCCCGATGATGAACCAAGGTGTACCGTATTGGTCACACGTTTTTTTTTTGGTAGGCCGTTAACACAACCAAAAAGTGCTCTTATAGGACTGTACCATGCACAAGCGGACTCGGCCAAGTGCAATTCTATGAGCTCCCGATGTTAGAGACTTGTTTTGTTACGTCTGGAAAGATTTAGATACACATATAGGCGGGTACAGCGCTAGAAGGTAATTGGGGACTTTACTGATAACGAGGGTACAGACTCTTACAGACTGTAAAAGCCTCAGCCTGTGGAATGTAAAGTTGCACAGAAAAAGTTTCGTGGACTGCTTGAACTCGAAAATGTTCATGGGTCATAGGTCATAGGTTCCTGGTGAGGAAGACTATACTGTGGGTGCAAGAAGTGAGAGAAATACAAGCAAAGAATATTTTTAAATTTGAATGCAGAAAAATTCCTTCAACTTAAAAATAAGTGAGCAGTTGATAATGTTGGAATCCAATGACAATTTATTTAAGGAAATCATCTTTGACCATCAGATACAAGAATTATATGATTGAAATTGAGTTGAGTGAAGTAATTTATCACAATTGGAAACGATAAAACGAATATCCTGCTAATTTTTTTAACTCATTTTACTTTTTGACAGCAATTTTTTCAAAATCTTTCATGCAGGCTCGAAAATTAATTTAGTTTGTTCATTCCATATTTTCCATATGAGACAACATAAACATTTATCATTTATCAATTGGACGATGTATGTACACATTTGAAATGTAGAAATTCTTTAAAATTTAAAAAGCGATTTCGAAATGATTTCGAGCAAACGAAAAATAAGTTTTTTTCTTTAAGCACGATTGGGTAAGCTATTTTATTTTCAAAATATCGTACATTCCTTTTGCAGCAAAAATTAACAAATTAAAATTAATTTTCATTCTTCTTATTTACATAAAAATTCATTAAAGTTATTCAAATAGCAATTGGCTTGGTTTGTAGTTTCGCAATACTAAATACATCTATATTTTTTATTAATCTATCCTATTAATTGATATAAAATAACGGTGTACACATATATGTGTATAACTAGTTACATCGTCAAAAATGCAGCATTACTTTGTTTCGAATTCCGTTCCATTTTGAGTCCAACATGCTGGTTTTCATTTTACTTTTCATTCTTCAACCTAATAAGCTTTAATTATAAAATTTTACCTTTGTTTTATTTTATTTCTTTATTTTTATTTTTGTTCAAATTTAAAGCACAGTTTTGTTTATTGTATCTCTTGATTTAAATTTAATTTATATAATTTTTTAAAGTCAATTTCAGTCCTAATATCATGGAGGCCATTTCTTGTTCATGATCGTTTTGTGTGATTCGAATATGAATAATTATATAATTTTTTAAAATTATATTTCCTGTAAATTTTCAGTCAATATTTTGTGAGGTGCTTGTAATTTGTCTTTATTTTGGTGTATTTGGTTGAACGTTTCGCTAGTTTTATTAAATGATTGACGATTTTGTGCTTTCTTTATTCTGGACTTGTTGAATGAAGTACATTAAAGTTCGTTATAGATCTCGAAAATGTTGTCAGCACGATACAAAAATTGTTTAATAATAAAATATTAAACAGTATGATGCTCACATATATGAAATTAAAGGTTTTCGCGTACATGTAATATATATTAAACTAAATACGATCTTAAATTAACACAAAGCCTACTCAGAATAACTTTTATTGTTAGTCTTTTTTGAAGAAATTAAGTAATAGATAGAATGAAGCTCAAACTTATAGAATTTTGTTATAGAATAAAGCACAAGTGAAAGGACATGAATAGTTGACTGCTATGAAATAGTCATTAGAGCTCCTACTAAGTACCCTGGAGGATCTCGGTTCGTCAGCCAATAATAAAAACTCATTGAACTATTATAGTCCCGTGCAAAATTTTTTGTGATTCCAAAACCGCTCCAAAATAATGATTATATTTGATTTAGTCAGTTTATGGCCACAAAAGTGCAGTCAATCGTTGCCCTGCGTCTTGTTCTCCTTAATATATGATCCCTGCATGTTCCAAGGAAAGAAAGAAAGAAAAGGAGGTGAGGAGGAGGTGAAAAGATGTTGGCCGTTTATTTGTTTTTTAATTTTTGGTCATAGTAATATTACTTTAAAATAATAATAAGAAAACGAACTATAACTTCAATTCTGATAGACAATTGAAAGCTATCGACGGGTCTCGAATACCCAGTTGGATTACTCACTAAACACTCTCCTTTTGTCGATAGTACCTGGTCAAGAACTGTTTGTCGTCTGAGTTACATGTAAGGACTCATTAGCCTCGTTTAAGAGAGCCTTTCAGCCAAAGGCGATCCCTACTACAACAGAAAATAAGGCCGAGTGTATTGCTAGGAATGTAGTCTCTCTTCCCTCGACATTAACGAACGATTGGAGACGCTCTTCTTAACGAGGATAATCATCGAATTGTAGAATGACATGCAGTTCCATTCTTGATATCTTATCTATTAAACTATCTGGAAAATAAGTCTTTTCTCGTCATTTTATAAGGGGGCCTCATCTTCAACGGGCAAAGAAGGTAAGTTAGGTTTCATCCGCAATCTCTTGGCGAAACAATGAGCCGGAGCGACAGGACCCTACAGTGTTATGCTACGAAGATTTAATTTTTCTCGATTGATTGAAAGATTTGACCACACTCTAAGTTCGTTCTTGAAAAGCGGGACTACGGACCTCAAAATTGATAAAAACTGCTGCTGGAAATATGAATTACCGTCATAATGCACTGAAAATACTCTGTGAAAAGGAACCAACCTTCTGCTCCTTCTATTCTTGTTAATGTCAATAAAATATTAAATATGAAAGACTATAACTCTAAACAAGTTAGTAATACGCAGAATTTGTGGTATACTTTTCTTAAAAATATCCAATAGTGACCCTTTATTTGCTGATGATCAAAAGATTGCAGCCTGTCATATTTTGTGGCGACCTCAACTCAGACATTACTCTATGGGGCTTACAGAAATCACCCTCTAAAAAGCACCAAAAGGCGGATCTTATTAGCTGATTTCAGCCTCATCTGCCTTAACTCGAGCAAATATACCCATTTGGAAGGTAGAGCCACAGGATTTCATCCAGATTAATCCGCTAAATTAAAACCTAGTGGACAACCTACATAACCTAATCATTATTCTCAAGGCGCAATTATGGTATCACAATTTAATGACACTAAAGATATAAACACAAAAAGTTCCGAAGAGTCAGAGATAATTAGACTATCGACGTTAAATTATATCAAGATCATATACAAGAAATAAACGGAGTATGCGGAGCATAGATGCACTGACAAACGCATTACTATTTTTGATTATCGAAAATAAAAGATTCTTTCAGCTTTCAAAAATGTTATTCAATCATGAAAAAACATCTCGAAACCCGTCTGTAAAAATACAAAAGAGAACAGAACAACGAATAATCATTCCGAAAACCTACTAGCAAGGTTTCAATTCCTATCAGAGAGCAAATTGCAGTTTCTGAAACAAAAAAAAACATTTTCGAATTTTGCAATCAGACTAACCATAGAAAACAATTTTAATTATTGTTTTTCTAAAACCATTAAAAATTTAATTTACCTCCAGGCTCAGAGACCCAGAAGTCTTCTCTTTTGTGAGAAATTTTACATCGATACATCTCATCTGTTATTCTCGTTTTGAAGAACAGATGAGATGTATCTACTAAGTAGATCAAATGACATCGTTCAGGAGAAAAGCATTATCCTGGACCAAGAGAAAGATTTCTAACAAAACCGTTGTACAAAATACTCTAGCTAGGATTATTATATATAAGAATAACATTCAAATTCAGAATGTCTGAGAAGAATTTGCACGCAGGACGTCAACAGGTCTAGGTATCATCATATCCAACTTGATTTGATTTTACGATACTTTAGAGCAATTTATTAACTAACGCTTGTCGTTTGCCATAGCGATTTAGCAAAATCCATTTTTGAAACCAAGTGCAGGATAACCATACAAATCCCAGAGGCCATTGAATCTTGTTCAAACTATATATTCTAAATCATTCTGAGAAAATTCTGAAATCATTCTGAGTTTCTTATTACTACTATTTTTTAAGCGTGCATAAAACTAGACCAAAAGCTCCTCAAGGATGAAACATTTCTCCGAACCAATACTAACTACTCACTCTAGATATTTCGAGGCTAAGTCCATTAATAACCCATTTAAACTGACGAAAATTGCATATTTTCTACAGGACTAATTTATAAAATCTTCTTGTGAAATTTGTCGAATTAAATACTGGTCCTTTTGGATCTTTTTCTTAAATGTCAGATTAAGGATGATTCTGATCACACCGAAGCAATTTTGGTGGCGATAAAAATAGACAACATAAGTATCAAATATACCAATGGAATGTGAACACATTTCAAAGAAACTAACAGCAAAGTACTTAGGTTTAACTGTTGGCTATGGGTTGTATTGGACAGAACATATTTACGACAAAAAGGACACCATCGAAGTTCATCTATATTCCTATATATCTTCGTTAAATCCAGGATACTTGGCGTAATAAAACGTGTAACTCGAAGTGACCACTGGTGAGTAGCGAACGCTCATAGCTATTGGCAAGTCCTGATTTTAGTAAAGAAAGCAGTGTTCCGAGAATGAGTAAAACCTATAAGAAGGGATCACATCGAATCCGACCTAGCAGTCTTTCTTTTAAATAAGACCACCGGAAAACGAAAGATTAATCAATTTTTTTTATGTAAAAAAAATGCGTTTCATCTTAGGCTAATGAGCTGCTAATATGCTAATGAGCATGAGCTAATATGTATAGGCATCCTTTGATTTATTTATCTAATAGGCAACGCATAACCCGGTGTTTAACATATGGAATGAACTATTTATGGTGATTATTAATGATTCAATGTTATATATTCCCATCAACATGCAATTATCTATTTAAGCAACTGATGGTAGAACTTTTTGGTTCCGCTTATTCCTTCTCTCCTTCATTGATTGGAATTTTTCATTTCTTTTTTGTTGATTTCAAACGTGCGCTGGGCTCTTGACTTTATAAATAAGTTTTAATTATAGCAGCCTAACAAATAAGTGATAGCCAATGGAATCTGGTTAGAGTCTAGATCCCAGTCAAAGTACAAATATTGAACAAACCTCATGCTGATAGATAATTCTATCCAATAATTAATTTATAAGGTGACATGTATGTTGAACACGATTTTGATTCCAGAAGTTTTTGGTAGATCAATTTTTCCATTTTCACTTACAACTTATAAGTGATTTATACCCTTGCTAAGCTAACTCAGCGAAGACTCATGGGTGCGGAAGTTCTGATCAAATGTTTCGAGTATCTCGATAGTGAATTTAATATTTATAAAGAATTGTGGAAAGAGCTCAAGCTGGTTTCGAACACGCTTCCCTGCCGCTTCTCATCTGGTGCCAACTCACAGGCTGGGACGCGTCGATTGGCACTAAAGCCAATCCTGATAAAGCCAGACCAAAGGCAATTTGGAATATAGGAAAAAGTTCAAAGCTGTAGAGCAATATTCATAACTAGTAAATAACCAGTCGACATCCACCTAAGCTGGTAGTGCCAATCGACGCGTCCCAGCCTGTGAGTTGGCACCTGATGAGAAGCGGCAGGGACGCGTGTTCGAAACCAGCTTGAGCTCTTCCCACAATTCTTTATAAATATACGATTTTGATGTTCCTACTATCTTGACACATGGACACATGATTTATTCATATGTATAAAAGTCTGTTAGTTAGCATGCTTACTATATACCACAGCTGTCTATGTATCTGACCCAGATCAGAGATGGCGCCAACAATACTTTCAACATAGAAATTTAATGTATAAATGTCTCCGTTTCTAACAATGTTGTCAAATCATCAGGTCCAACAGAGGCCAAAATCATATCACTAGCCCTAAGAGGCCTTGAACGATTAACGCTGGTCAATGCTTATTATAGGAATGACCAATAAATCTTCCTGAATAAAGGAAAAGAAGGGAAAAAAAAAACAATGCTGTCAAGCTGACATGTTGTTGTGAGATTTTCTTCGCATGATCAAACATTTAAAGGAAATAGCCCCTTAGTGATTACCAAACAAAGAAAAAGATTAAATATCGTACAGTGATTAAATATTTATTTTTAAAAGAAAACCGATATTAGATTTAAAAGGAGTCCGTTGAAATTTTCTTCGACTGCGGTGTGCTGAACTTCTAAATTTTGGCGAGCATAAACAGACATGGGGCTATATAAGCGTTTTCGATTAAGATTTTAGAGGACGTCTAAATGCGATTACCACATTCAGACTGAAAATAAAAGACTAAAAATTTAAGTTATGACAATAAAGAAGCGAACAGTGAGACTATGGTTATTTAAATAGATGTGTGTAAAATGTTGGAACGACTCCTTTAGATATGAAAATGATCTCCGCAAGATCGGGGCCACGTTCAATCACGATTTGGATTAGAGAAATTACCTTCAAAGAATATTTTGAGATGAGAAAACCGTAATCCGTAAGAGTTTTAACTTTATTTAATAACTCTTACTGAAACATGGAGTCATCATAGTACACCAGAGGCGAAGCAAAAGCGGAAACAGTGGGGTTTTGGTGAAAATATATGTCATGAATAAATCAATAAAGTTATACCTAAAGGTATTTGAAACGTACTCGGCGTACTGTATATCAATTAAATTGTAAAGGAAAAAAAACGATTAAAGGAAAGTAGGAATCGCACTCATTGAAGTTAAATCGTGTTTCAACCATGCTCGGAGCGAAAAACTTTCACTTTTTGCTCAAAATAAATACTCTCTAATTTGCACAATGTACGTTTGCACACTTGAGTAAGAGTTGATACGACCAAATTCAGCGAACTAGAATGCGGACTTTGCATCTAGCAACAAACAGTTGTCTGTTATGAGTAGCTCATTAATGAAATATATCAAAGTTATATTTAAAGTATTTTAGAGCTCTCGAAAATGCTTATTTCACATATTACCAGCCCCATTGCAGGGTCTAACCCACAGAACAGACTTGTCGCGTTTTCGTTCCATTTTGATTAGAATTGGAGGTCCTTTCTTAACAACAACAATGTGAGCTGAGAACAAAAGCACAAATTTTACCGCACGAAGACCTCTAATGCAATTTGCATGTCTTATGGAGGGCCCGAATAAATTAAATTTTACATATCCCATCATATCAATGCAATAATTGCGAGAAATTTATTTTAAACATTTGCAACAACAATAAACAAAATCATTTCTTTTATTAGTTGGGTTTTTTATTTTTCTATGAATGATTTCATTATATTTTCGAATAGGCAAAGTCAAGTCACGAAGACTATAATGTATTTCAGTCAACTCTTGTCCAAGCCTTGTCAATAATAGTTCTATGAAGTGAATGTGCGTTACATGATTATGATATCGTTTAATTTCAATATTTGTATGAACAGTACAATTGAAAAAGCATTTTTTATTTTAAATTTCCATTTTCTTTTGTTCAACTTGTTTTAACGAATAAATACAGAAAATACATACATACGAATTAGTTTGGTTTTGTTTCATTCTTCTTGTTTTTTCGTTTTATTTTACAATGCACATTAGTCGAAACCCATGAATATTTTTCTTAAAGTAAATTGTTAAAATTAGAGTTGCAATAAAAGTACTGTCGAAACTCCCATATTGTTTTTGAATTAATCGTCCTTTTATCTATTCTAACAGAAATTTCTGTTTGTTCCACACTTAAAGATCTATCGCATCCATAACGTTTTGTATAAACACAACCAATACATACATTCCGATTCTATTAATTTGATTCTTCATTCGAGTTGTTCCTTTTGTTTCAAGTTAGCATTTGTTCTGATCATTTATTTTATTTTTAAATTTAATAATTTCAACGTTTTCAAAGTGACCGAAAAATATTTTCTTTTACTGGTTCGTTTGGTTTTTCTTTTACTGAGAAAATTTATTTCAATAAAATTTAAAATAAATAAATAATTGCTGAAAACCAATCAAATTTCTGCTTTACATATTTTTCCTATTTACAAAATTGTCCGATAAAGCAATGTATAAAATTTTTAATCCGTACTATAATGTTATATTCATATAGAAGGTTTTTCTGTTGACAAGAAAATACTATTTATAAGGATCAAGACAAAGCTTGAGGTGAAATGCGTAGTTACGCAAATAATGATTAAGAACAAAGTTATAATATAATCGGCAACAAAATAAAAAAATATAGAAGGGGATGTGTATCTTGAACTTGAGTTTTAGCTTTTCTTTGGAAGACATTTTGAATTGATGTTTTTTGTTGGCAAAGCGATAAAATTCATGTCATTACTTACCAGTGTTCTTCGAGCCGTTTCTTTTAAATGAAAACAAAGTAAATGTAAGATGTAAATTAGATTAAATTACATTTAAATCACACAGCTCCAGCGAACATGTATTTCACTGAAATAATATGATCTGTATAAGCACGAGAAAATTCTTAGAAACGTTATTCCCATAGAAAAGTTATCCTTAATGCAATCAAGACATTGACATCGGCGAGAAAGACGAAATAAAAAACCAGAGAAATTGGCGGAGTATTTATTTCTACGTATTATAAGAAGGGATACAATGAGAGGTTGACTCATAAAATCAATCATATGATAGGATTTTTGTTCTTAACATCGACAGCTGATTAGACCGAGCCAGCACTGTTTATATGCTTAGTTGGGTTGGTTAAATGTTTTGTTGCCCAGCTGTTCCACACTTCCAACAATTTGATGCAATCATTAATGCCCAGGATGTCAGCTAATCATATGCACTTTTTCATTGCGCAACGAAAAGCTATAAAATTTCTTGTTTTTGATGTAGGTTAATCGATGGAAAGTTTCTAGAAATAATTGGCTCCTCACGCTAGTCTTACATAATCAAGGAGTTGCTGTTGCCTAATATGAAAAGTCCCAAGGAAGTTCGAGATGGCGTGTCAAATCACCAACACAAGTGACATCCTCCGACAAGCGATACAGACTCAAACATTTATGCGCATTATGCACATCGATATTTTGAATGAGGGGCCAGAGGCAATTGGAGCGCAATCAGCTCCTGACAATCCTGCGATAACAAACCTTCCCTCTGGCTGAGAAAAATGTACTTATGAAATGGCAAACTATACCTACGGGAAAATTATATGAACGTCTTTCTGTTGCTCAATAAATCAAAACTGTAAGTAATTCACCTGTTTAAACCTGTAAGTAATTCACCTGTTTTCGTTTTTTATGTATATATCGTTATTTATACCATTGAAAGGCCCTCATTCTTGATAAATTGGACAAAAATCGATGAGTATAAAGGGACTGAAAACACAAAAAAAAGTAAGTTCTTTTTATGCTCAAAGCAATTAAAAACGGCGAAGTTTCCATCCTCAACTATAAAAAATATGCAAATGAGTTTGTTAGGCGAGAACACATGGACTGGACCTGGACTCCTTCACATAGGACAATTCAAATAAGGAATAATGACTTAAACGAATGGTTGTGTGGATAACATCAGTACCCAGAGAATTACACCAACAGTGTTCAATGCGATATGCCATGATGGATGTTATGAGTGATGCACGCTTGGCGAGCGCGAGACTAGTTAGCCCGAGTGGGGCAACTACAGAATTTTCAAATCCATTGCGAGGTTGGCTCCCATTATGTTAAAGGTAATTGAATGCAATCAAACTAGCCCCTTTCAACGTTCAAAGTAAGTAGTAAGTCAGCATTGCCGACGCTTGCTTCTATCAGCCTAGCTTTAATCTATACTTAACCGAAGGGAAGTGAATTTCAGGTGGATCCCTGCATACAGATGTTCGCGGAAACAAAAGAGCGGACGAATTAGCAAACGCTCGTTTGCTAGTTCCTGGCAAGTTTCCAGTCGAATCGCATTATGCCGCTAGTAACCATGATATGAGCGTTGGATAAAATCTGCACGAAGGAGATTCACTAAGGATTGCCTGCAGGAAACGCCGAACTCTGACCTTAATCGAACATAACGAAGATAAAAAAAACTGAAACAGAAAGGAACAAAGTGGTACTGCTGAGTTAAAATTCGTTGGCGCTTCATGATATGACAACCAGGAAATTTGAGACGCTTCTTGGCTTCTGTAAGGCGACAGAGTGGACTATCCGCAGGAACTGAACCTTGTATTGGGGCTAAAAAATGATAAGAATGGGTATTAGGACACAATATCAATAGGTATAATTACAATATCAATAGGTACAAGGATCGCGAGCAACTGCTTGATGAATCGATGAATGACCAATGAATATATTATTGTAAGTCATCTTTATATGCTACCTTTTGCTGCGGGCACTACGGCGATCCAGCTATCAGTTAACTGAAACCGATCGACAAAGAAGACCCTTTCTGTCGTTTGGTGTCTATGCAAATTTAAAGTACAATCTTACAGATTTCGAATACGTTTGATTTAGTCAACCAAATATTCATTTCTTCAGTAGCTTGACAACAGCAACGACCCATTTCACAGCTCTTGCTCTAGGTAAAGGCAAGCGATGCATAATCGCCGGTAGAATTACTGCCAACGTCATACAGTTGAAAAATCGCCGTGGGCATCGCCCATTACATCGATGTGTAAGAAAATTAGAATAGAGGCATGGATTGTGTAGGTTCAGGCAATACCTCAGTACGGTATGGCAATCGCAATCAAGAAGTTGTGGAAGGTTCTAGCCATGTATCTAGGCTAGAATCGTTAAGGTATGAAGACTCTTTCCTGTTATCCAATTTCGAAGTATTGTTCGAAAAACGTATTTAGAGATGAGGTCACTGGCGATCCACGCTCCGGGTTGCCGAAAGTAAGAGTTAGACCATTATGTCGCCACATGCACACAGTGCGAGTGGCCCACCGATGATGTATGCCAGGATGATCGTTTTTCACTTTGACAACTTTACGATTGCTATGGAAGCGTATGATAATGTACGTACTATTGCTCACTTCTGATCATCTTGAGCGCCTTCAACAAATAAAAATAACACAAATAAACAAAATTATAATTTTACTTCACTTTTTATAATGAAATCATTTCACATTTTTATCATTCTTTTTCAACAACCATCAATCCAATCGATATTTCGCATATGTATAAAAAAATCTTAAAAATATTTGATATTCATACAAAATACACAAAAAAAATTTGCATTCTAAGCTTTTAAAAATTAAATTATCATATTTTACGATTGATTTTTACTCTAATTTCATTTTTTTTTGTATTCTTTTGTATTCATTTCGCTATAAATAATTTTATTTAAAATTGAAGAATTGAAATTAGCTTTAGACGTAAACATCTAGAAATTATTATAATGTAATAAGCAGTTGATTTCTATATATTTTATGTACAATTTCGTTTACTAATAATTATCATTTACGTTGATATTTTTATATCGTGACTATCATCTTGTTTAATATCTCTTCTTTGTTAGTCCTATTAATAGCAAATATACGATGATGAGTAGAGTGTGGGTTCTGTGTGTTTGTTTTCCATTTCATTCAGAAAATAAATGAGCGCATAGCATTTTGTTCGAATTCATATTTCGTATTATTTATTTATTTATTTATTACAGTTATCGCTTAGTGTTCAATATGTTTAATGTTGGATACTATTTCTTTGCGTTTCGAGGTTTTGTTTTTCATTTGCAGTATGGAATATGTTGCAGTGAAAATAAAGTTAGAAATGAAGTCGCGTATGGATTCTAGTTGACAAACTATGATCAGAGGTGGACAGAATAATGTGACTATCGATCAAAAGCCAGATTCTAATTCATAAATATGATCAAATAATCATTTTCGTTTCATGAAGAATTTCTTTGTTATGATATTATTTATATTTCATATAAATTATTATGACTTTTTTTTTCGTTTCAATTTTTATAATTTTATTTCTTACATAAATATAAATTTGGAAAATGAAAATTACTTTGACTTTCGGCAAAATTTGATGGAAACTAAGAGAATAAGGAAGAGAATTTACTTGATGTTTGTTTAAGTTCCGTTCGCTTTCGGTAAAGATCGCACTAAGTATAATTTTTCGCCTTGCTTATTTGTGTAGATTGGTGCTCTTTGGTAATGATCTACTAATTGATCTAACGTATGGAATTTGCGTTGACCGATACAATACATTCCACTTTCCACGTGAACACGAAAATGTTTATTACGTCCGGGCGCTTTGAGGGAAACGGAATAGTCGCCGAGCTGTAAGAGAATTAAATTAGATACTAAATTTGTTTTCAGCAAATCGAGAAGGGCAACTAGAATAAATAGCAGGAACATTTTCAACACATGGCCCGAGACTGACACACCGATGATATCAATTATATTGAATTATATTGTTTTTGGAAGAACAAGAAATCGCTCGTAGGTGCCTACAGATAAAGAGACATGGCGGTGTCGTAATAGTTTCACCCGCAGTAATCGATACTTTCATCGTATGTTTTGTAGACTGGATAAATGTTCTACTTCCTCCTGTTTAGGCACTTCAAATATAACTTTTTCAACATTTGAAACATGAAAAATTATGATTTGGAGGAAAAACATTCTTCCTTTATCACGAAAAACCTACTGAAAAGGAAGTCAATGCGTCGAACTGATTGAATGCGTTAAACTGAATGGTATACAAAATAAATATTAATTGAACGAATATACTAGGGGGATTTTGCTTCTGCACATATTTGAAAATAAGGAAACTTACGGATTTGCGAAGTGAAGCCTTTTTTGAGACAAAAAGGTTATCAGTCTATAAGTAACGCATAGATAAATTGGAAGTCCCGCTTGATTGTATTGCTTTGGAATATGGCAATATGGATGAATAAAGTCGAATTTTACAAAAACAAAATATTGTTTTAACCGATTAGTCCCAGGACTTGATCTCCCATGAGTAACTTTTCAAATACTTACATTGGTTTCACTATCACGAATCAAAAAATCACCATCGTGACCGTGTTGATTGAGTACAGTATCACATTGATTTCGTGTTATGGCTCCGTAGTACCAACTTTTGCCCGCTAAGTTCGGTCTTTCTGGAGGTACACCCTGTTGTTGCTGCTGTTGCATTGACGTTGACATTGAATCATTTCGTCGATCAATTGAATCACCCCCGGCACTTCCACTACCACTGCCTGATACGGCACCACCGCGATATGGTTGAGCTAAATATTCGGATAGCTCTTGGAGATAATTGCGTGGAACTAAACCAATTTGACCCGCTTGATTACGAGCCTTGTACCAATCTGGATCGGATGACGGTCTATCGAGTATTTCTAGACGATCACCCTTTTCGAATGAGAGTTCTTGGTCGTTGTTGGAAACGAAGCTATATAAAGCGACCTGAAAGCAAATGGTTATTACTAAATAGGATCAAGGAAATCGCTGCAAAGGACACAAACCACAATGTCTAACACATTTTCAGCCATAGCATATGTATGAACTTGTTCGTCATTATCACATTCTTCAGTCGTATAGTTACTCGGAAACCAGCCGACCGCATTTCCACTTTGCCCACGCCACCATCCATCATTCGATTTTTCGAGAATCAGGATACGTGTGCCTTTTGTGAGTGATAATTCGTCTGCTTGTTGAGCCTGATAATTGTATTTCACGATTGCAGTACCTGCGTTAAGTTATTTTATAGTATGATCATGAACAAACAATTTTAATAAAGTTGATCAAAGTACTCGACGTCAAAAACGAGTTTATATTATTTTAAAACAAGGACAGATGGAATGAAAAATGCTGAACTTATGCCCCTCGTCATATGATATACTTAAGCAATCTGATAAAAATAAGTTGAATAAAATTAAGTATGATTTTAATTCAATCAATGAGATTTTAATCAGGGGAATTATTACCAGACCAATCAATCTAAACGTTAGGGAAGTGTTCAGAAATGGTCTCCACGATTCCATTTCGCATCAAAGACAGTTTCATTCCGCCCATAACTTGATGGTGATTATCAAAGTATTCTGCAATTGCAGGGAGAATATTATCCCTGTAACATTTTCCATTAACAGGCACCCCTTACACAAGGAAATGCAGTTGGTTTTGTTTGTTAGTAAAACAACAAGGAAAGGAGTATTGCAACTACAAATTAGTTCGATTTTGCGGTTGTTATTAAATTTCCAATGGCTTTTTGAGTACGTTAGAGTTATTTAGTATTAGTTACAATCGCTATCGCAAGCTGTTTGGGATTAGTTATTAAGTTCTTCTTTAATAAATCTCTTGTTTTTCTTTCGCCCAATGTTTGCCACCCTTGAATTTGAAAAAAACTTGAATTTTGGTTTCTACAATATATACTTTTTATATGATTGGGTGCGATACACTGTCGAGCGAATGATGTCACGCATCGTAATTTTCTTTCAATCACGTGCCTCAAATGAAAGCAGTCATCCTGGTAAAGTAATGGCAATTTAATATTATATTCCTCAGGCGACAAGTGCCACTTACTTCCAGTAAATTTTTTGTATAGCAACATATGCATGTGCATTGAAAAATTAGCAGGATGGCTTACTCAAACGATTTTATGCGTTGTTGCGCTGTTTTATTTATAGTCAATCTACAAGGAAGAGAGGAAAACCTTCAAACTTTATATATTTATATGAACTATCAGAAATTACTCGTAAGGAAGCTCTCGATGACTCGTCTGAAGGAGGAGAAGGAGGAATAAGTGACAAATGATGATCAGCATCGATAGTTATCATCTGAATCTCCTTGGCTTACCGAATCAGTTTCTAAATGCGGCACAACTTTACACAGACTAAAACCATTATAAAATGTGTGTCCACTTAGGATGGCGCAAGAATCGACTGCTGAAGTCGCTAAATTGCTAAATTGAAAGTTGCTATTCCACGTGAAAATGAAGCAGATACGTCTTAATAGAAAGGCAGATACAAAATGGTAGCTCTAGAGACGTGAATCGGATTATTGATTCGTACAAAGCAGTGCAATGAGACACAGACTTGCAGTTTTACAGAGAGCATACTAATTGTTTGCTCTGGCTCATTAACATTTATACAAGCCAACCAAGCAGACATTTCAATATTAAAGGTTTTCGTAGTTAGATATCCTGATACAACGACTCGGTTGATATGACTACAATTCTTTAGATTTTTTTGATAAGAGTTTCTTATCACAAATAGTCGCTAGAATTTCTACATAACCAAACTAACGTAATTCAGTACCCGTGTCGTGAAGAATTCTACAGAACTGCGGTTTTTGGGACGGGAGCTTGCAAAACCGCAGCAAGAACTGATAACGAAAATCGAGCCTAATTCAGGGGATCAAATATCGTTTGTTTTTCATTAGAGGTCTCTTGAGGGCAAATAACCAAGTTTATTATTCAAGAAGGAAAGAACAATAGACATTTATGTCCATTAGAAAACAGTCGAAAAGAAGTCGAAAGACGATAAAAACGTGAACCTTAACATTTATTCTCCTAAGCTGATTCGAATTTTAGTAAGTAATTGATGAATACCATTAAAATTATTGAGTAAAATACTTTCAAACAAAGTGTCGTGCGGATCAGCGTTCGGTAAACACAGTTTACGGTGCAAACCAAAGTTACTTGAATCAGTGGGATTGAAATATGATGATGAAAATATCAGTAGACCTTCCATCATCAGGACACCAAGTACACAAATGAGTTCTCCGTACTAAAACCTGAGAGAAGTCTCGGTTGATAGGTCTGTACGAGACCCTTCCGTCTGCATTTGTTCAGGTAATTCTGGTACGTAATTCGGGTACGCGATTAAATTTCTTAGAGTGATACTCAGTTGTTGGACGGAAGTATTGTTCCCAGACACCAACCCCAACACACACAAATGTTAGTAACCCGAGCGTACATGCGCTTCAAGTTGTGCTCGAATGAATCAATTGCTTAATAAATCATTTTTGAATGAATGTTTCGGAGTTGTGAGAACATTAATGCATTGATGGGATGTAGAAATCAACCTCTGACAAAAAAGACATATCCTAGTAGAACATTGCGATTGCCCAAGCTAGGCGGCCAAAATCATGGGTAAATCATCATAACCTCTAGATATTAATAAGAGTCAATAGACAAGTGTTTCTCATGGATTTTTAGGTAGTCGAAAGCAGGAACTTCATGGCTAGAGGATGAGCCATATTGCTCAATCACACTTTACCCACGTAGCACATTCTACAACAGACAACATCATTCCTAATACATTTCTATCTTAAAAGATTGAGTATAAGACATTAAATGATCAAGATGAATTGTGATTGTATGTAAAAATAATAAATTCACATCTAAAGCAATATAGTAAAGAAACTAAGAATGCTTTTCTATTCTTGTTTCCCCACAAAGTTCAATTTTGAATATGTGATGACTTATTTCGTGAATACGGTGTACATTTGAATTTGAGTCGTAGAGTGTCAGATGCGCTTATCTTTTGTTTTTATCTAAAATTAATTTCACTTTATGCTTGTTATCAGTATATTGAAACGCGCGCTTTCATAGTATTGTTATTGCACAAAAAATTCGAAATTCCTTCAATGCATTTCAGTTTTCAGTCCAAAAGAAAACGCTTAAAATGAGTTTTCGATAAAACCTAGATTTACCGAAAATTGAAATTTGAATTTTGCTAAAACGCTTTCAATCCATAATAGGCTTTGACACTGAAACCGTACGACCCACAGTAAAGTGTTATTTTGTTTGTTAAATTGATATATTCTCTTTAAATCGCGACTTACCTATTGCTTCGGAAGGATCCGGTGGTAATCGCCTAGACATTGTTGGACTTTCAATTTGCCTAGACGGTGAAATATTTGGCAATGTTTTAGAACCGGAACCTTTTTTCACTTTTTTCTTAATACTAAAAACAAAAGAAATACCAAAATTAACTCGTACAATTTGCAAATGATAAAACAAAATTAAATGAAACATTCAATATCGCCGCTTAACGAAACGATAACGATTATTCATTATTAGTGTTGTTGCGATGAAATTGAAAATTTTTACCTATCGAACAGGGATGGCTTTTCCTTCTTAACATAATTACTTGGTACGTAACCCGATTGATTGCGATTGTTTTGAACACGCCACCAATGTTTGGAATCATCCAGTAGAAGATATCTTTCATTTTTCCTTAAATCTAACTCTTGTGCGCCTTGTGCTGCATAATCGTATTTGGCTACAACATAGCATACGTCTTCCTGTGATTTGCCTGGAAAATGTGAAATGATAAACGTTACTAATTATCATTTGAAACTTGTCTTATTGAAAAAATAAATTTTTGTCTGCTTCAAATATGGAGAGGTTTACTATCATTTCGGTTAGTATCAGCTAATGGCTGGCGCAATTAAAAAGGCAGGATAACTATGTACTGTACGGATTAAGCCGAACCACAGCCATAATTCCGCAATGGTCATGTGGAAAGCCTGCTTGGGAAACTGCTTCTAACCACCAGACCATATTACACCTTGTTAGTAAGTACCTTTATGGTTTATCACACGTCTTTTCAGAGGTAGTAAGCAGTCAGAGATTATCTCTATGGAGCATTTACTTACCGTGCTTCATGTTTCCCGCCATTAGTTGTCCACCACAACCAATAACACCGTTACTACAATCTCCGTTCGAATTATTGGTACTGCTACTGAACGTCACACTTTTCTGTGCGCTGTAATTAGATGAAGTCGATAGATTACGATG
The DNA here is from genome assembly GCA_954870665.1 of Stratiomys singularior. Lineage (NCBI taxonomy): Eukaryota > Metazoa > Arthropoda > Insecta > Diptera > Stratiomyidae > Stratiomys > Stratiomys singularior. The sequence goes on along the minus strand of OX940879.1, from coordinate 8,598,654 downwards.
ATGTGCTGCCGGCGATCCAGGTGCTCCTTGATGATATGATTGCTGCCATGAACCAGACGCTAAGCCACCGCTATTGCAGGAAGGACCATAGGAGGACGAGAAATTGTTAATGTCTGCTTGTGAACGATTTACCGCTGCTGAGGAGGAATCGGGGATGCTGCGTGTGAATCGTTGAGGATGTTCCAACATTCCAACAATGGGATGTTCTTTTTTTGTGATAATATGCTTGCTCCTTTGTGAGGTGTTAAGTACTGTTGTTTGCTTTCGGTGAGTGTTTTGTTGAGTTCACTCACTATTGTTTCATGTTTGTTAGTTTGCAAAATAATTGGCTAACAATGAGATCGTCTTGAGGAGTTTAATTTGGCACAAGTTTTAGTCTATGCTGAATAGTTTATCGTTTTTTTTTGTTGTTGCTTGCACGAATTTATCTGTACTGTACGCTGTTGGTCATAACTGCAACGAAAAAATAAGGATACAATTAATTATGCACACTTGAAATTGAGCATCTGTTCAGTCTTAATACGGTAACTTGAAAATAAATTCTTTTTGAAAGAGTTTCCGCGGCCAATGTACAACCATCCACAAAGCAATTACAGAATTAGCAATAAATCATATAAGAGCACGCTACTGTCGTTTCATTATCAACAGTAACGACAATTTTATTTTCAATGAATGCAACCAGATCCATAGAACATGCAGTATCTGTTTATAATTCGATTATTGCAATAATTTACACATGACAAATTTATTAGTTAACGCTACAGATATTGCTTTCGCCACACGTCGAGAGTAAGGGAGGCATCATTCCAAACAGGCAAACGCAAAGAATTTATTGTAGCGTTTATAGTTATACTTAAAAACATTCCCACAGTTGTTGCTCATATTCAATTAAACAATTTCTCGCCTAAACCAAACCCCTAGATAACAATTGGAGAGACAATAAAATTGATTGTATGTAGCCCATGTATGTGTGAAACGTAACAAGGAGGACATTGAACTGCTTTAGAAGTATTTGTAATTGGCAATGTGTTTGGCTTAAGTATTAAACAAATGAAAGTGCAAGTAGTATATATCCGGTGATCCGGTGATTGATTGGCAAATCATGGATAAAAAAGATGATCAATTATTAGAGATTTGATGTTTAATCCCCTGTATTTTCACTATTATTATTACTTTCTTGTGCCAAAGGAAAAGATATTAACTTTGCAATAATTATGACTTCCGTCTTTTTAGCTGAAAAAGAGGTCTCCCAACTATTATGGCGCAATTTTGCATTTGATGAAGCATCTAGTTGGATGTTGTGCGATAAATAGTTATTGGCTAAGTTCGCAGTGTGACACGCGAAGTTTTTAGTTGTTATGCCAGTTGCGTTTTTAATGGAAGTCTCACTCTTATGTCTTGATTTTTAACCTAATCACTGTTCAATACATCAGTGTTCAACGTCGGCTCTTGGCCCCTAGCAGATAGTTTCATTTTTCAGATTGCCCAACAGATCGCTCCTTAGAAGCCAAGAAAAGTCGCAAGTTCTGTGGTTAGTATGTCTACCAATTGCAGTCATCGACTGCTATTTAACGTGTTTATAAGTAACGCTTGGGCTATCTTAAACTTGTCTCATGTTTCCTATTCTTCGCAGTAAGTTCGTAAAGTTTCATTTTTTTGAATGTCTATTTATTTGACATGTTGCCCAAAAGACCGTGGCCTTTCCTTTCAACCATTCTTAACCGTCAGTATTAATTACGATTCTTCTCTCCTCTTAGATGCAATCCTGCAATATTCGAAACTCTTCCCCAATTTGTAGGTTAATTATAAAGGGATCTTTATATTCATCACTGGTTCGACTTCACCAAGATTCCTCCTACCTGACGGCGCTATTTTTTCTCCATCTATTTTAAAGTCTAGACTGGCGCGTTCAAGGATGCTCAGTCAGCCTCTTTGTGAATATGAATCTCTTGAGCACAAGCAGTGTTGCTCTTGGGATTTTTAGCATACTCTTATGGGATCTCTATCAAGCGGTAATGGGTAATGCACTATCTCTGTTGCAGCTGTTGGGGAAGTGCTCTGAAGACCAGTCCTCCCCAGGTGGGCGTTTCATTGGATCTTTTCTACATTTCGCACGGTTTTTTTCTTCTGTGCTACCATCCACCATGTCACTGCTTACTTGAAAGTTCTATACATCACTACAACAGCATAGAGTAGGTGAGTTGTAATCCCCGCTTCCTACTCTTAAGTCCTTATAAAGTGAGAAATGCCGCCGTCGTTCCTTAGGTAGTTTTTCCTACATGAGGAATTTACGGTAGTTTGCTATTCCAAATTACTAGCAAAATATGTCCCACGTTAATTGCATTGTCAGTTTTCCTTAAATATTTTTCCAATAAGAAATCTTTGTACTATAAAAGGACAACAGGACACCTAAATATTCCCAAGTTTGCTGTTATGTTGCTGCACTCCGATTGGTGTTCGTCTTGTAGATTTGCCTTGATATGCGGGGTGAACGCGTTTCAGCTTATCCATCAGGAAAAATCTTCATAAAGATAAGCAAGAGCAGCCTTTTGTTGTTGATTGGGTATGAAGGGTATTAGGGTATGAAGGACGAATGAAATGAGTTAGGTTCATGGTAGATTTTGTGTTTCCGTCTTTCTATGCAGCCGAAGACGACTCAAAAGAGCTGATCGAAAGATATTAACGCAATAGAACGCAAGAACTAAAAAACGCAATAGGAAAACATTTTAATAACCTGAAAGATATTAATATAAGGCCATGGAAAGCTGGAAGCTCCCGCGATTCTCTTTGATTTCAACTTATTTTACAACATAGCGACGAGCGCGAAATTGAAATTGTTAATTAACCGTCACCTAAACTGCTTTGATCACAAGCATTACTTGGGCCTGGACAACAAGTATTTGAGTTTGTTTGAGAAGCAAATGAAAGACTGTTTCCTGAAGTTATGTTTGAACGATGCAGGAACCAGGATAAGCTGCACGTAAATTCAATCAGGAAGACCAACAAAGGATGATCTCTCGAGTAGCAAACGCTTTTAACGCTTGAGATCCTATCACATGATTTTTATACGACGTATAGGGGTAGATAGGGTAGATATTACTGACTGGTGTACTCCAAAAAATTATTAAAACAATAAAAGCAATAGAAAGAATTTTAACAATAATAGCACAATATTTACTTTGGATCTAAGGACTTAATATTACTTTCAGTTGCGTCATTTCAAAATGCAACTTGAGATGGTTTTTGGAGCCATCACGCTCCAAAAACTCTCAATCTTTTGTTAACGATTAGGTTATTTCTTTTTGCGGTTTTTCAAAGGGTATCAGTCATAGCTTCATGCGCACATAGTCAGGAATCAGAACTGCTGATCCAAGAACGGAATTGTTGGATTAGTACGCGAACCTACTGCGTAGAAGACAAGTGCTTGACCTAACTATATGGGTTAGTAAATGCTTGCTTGATTCTTTGTGCAGTAAATGATATGGGGAAGTATGGTTTGAATTAAAATAGGACGAATTAAATTCGATTGAAATAAACAGAAGCAATTTGAGCGGGCACAAGATGCAGGGAGACCCAATTCAAGTTGCGGCTATCTTTCTCATTTAAATTTCCTAGTTAGTAAATGTAACATTTACTTTTCCATATTGTTATCATAGCTAGAAAACCAACGTAAATTACTTTCAATAGAGAACGCAAACTAGATCATTAAAACGAACCGAATATCATATATGGTCGATTATCAAACATGTAAGCTCATGCAGCTCGGAAACATGTTCATATGCTTTCACATGTTTCAACGCACAACATTTGTAAATCGCGTATCGTACTGGACTTGTATTAATATTTATTAAAATTTATTATGGGTTTTATGAATAAATGTGCATCAAATTTGATACAAAAAAATACATCACATAGGGTAGGTATTCAATAAAAGCGGACTTGATAAATTAGAGATGAGTGTAGAATGTATGACATAATTTTTTTTTCTGATATTAATTATCAATGTCAAAATTTACTATTACTTAATTTTTACCATTGTTTTTGCGGTTGGACTTACCAATTGATTTTGAATAGTAACTGATATCTTTATTTACATACCCAAATTAGATAATCCACTCGAATTTGAGCATGGCAATTTTATGAATGATTCACAAGGAAAAAAGCGTGAATAGAAAAATTGATGACCCACTAAACATGAAAAAATTTACAAAAAATAAAACTATGAAGACTGATATAGATTCTGCTTTCTGCACAAAACACAATAAGATTTTCTCAAGTTTATCGCTTTAGAAATTGGATTACAAATTAGCTATTATTTAATTGTATATAAGTGGGAAGCTATTTGTTATTGCGCTAGCACAGTCGCCTTTATAGATAATTTAGAAATTTCTCACGTTATTTTGTTTTGCTTGAACATTAAATACTTAAAAGTGGGGCTTTAGATTGAATTCTACGGTTATAAGCACCATCATAATTTCATCAATCGTGTGTTCCTTCCTGCTAGAGTAGAGGGAACCTATTTCTCTACTTATTGCTATATTATCTATCTATTTCAGGAGTGGAAAAAATAGGGAAAACTAATAAATGAGTTTTTTATAATGAGAATGGGTATTTCAAGGATTTTTTCAATTAGTTCCCGACGATTCTTATTTTACAGCCAGATAGCGAGATTGCGAAGAATAAAATACAGCAAAATTACGACATGATAAAAATGGTATTCTCTTGAAGTTAAACTTTTTTAAAAATTGCAATCCTCTGGCCAGATTCGTGGCAAGCTAACATATTGAAACTTCCTTGCACAGTATTGGAGATATGAAAATCAATATATTCGTTTTGACTTACTTTAATGGATGGACGTCCTTAAAAGAATTTTTTTGTGTAATCTTAATTGAAAAATCACGTGACAAAAAGCAAAACGGTTATACATTACATCCTTATTTACATTCTCATTCTCTATTATAGTACAGCTGAAACAGGTGAATAAAAGATGCTGTAAATCAGACGAGCTCCAAAAAAATTCAATCCGTATTCAAAACTGTACTCCGCCAAAAATTTTGCCATTAGCAGAAAATAATGGCGTCCTTTATATTCATCCTCATTTTAATGACTTAACAAAAACAAAAAAAAATGTTGCCACAAGTGTTTTCATGTCCTGAAGCAGTTCGAGAAGTCAGTTTGGTGAAGTTTAATACCGAGATTCGATGAATGCGTTATATTATAGTGATAGGGACGGCCGGTCGTCCTATGGCCGTATTTCCAAGGTTAGGTGTCTGTTAATCCTTATAATCGATAAATACAATCAGCATACGCTAAAAATTGACAAAAGCCGTGCAGTTTTTATTTGAACTTTTAGTAGTATCCAAAATTTTATCTATGCGATGTCCTCAGATGTCTCTTTGGGTCATTGTCAATGGATTGGGTAAAACTATTTTCTGAGTTTATGGTGCAAAACTTGATTTGAGCTGAAAATCCAAAACTTGTTGGAAAATTGTTAGTCGCGTTGCTCGATCATTCCGAAGCAACAAGAGAAATTCACAAAAAAAAATAGACGTTTTCGGTGAACTAACACGTAAAAAATCATGCATTTAGGTTGAATCCTTTTGAAATAAAACTTGTATATTTTTCTGTTAACTTCACCCAGAAAAGACTAATTTTTGTGTAGTAAATGTCACTTGGATGTTTCGTGAATTTCAATAATTTATCCTGTCTTAATACATCGAAGCAACATTGTATTTTTTTTGTACTCATCAGAGAAGTAGGAAAAAGTGCCACCATAAAAATGACAAATCAAAGAATTGGCACCAACAAAATGGACATAACTTCAGACGGCGTTGCGAGCATGGCGTTTACTCTATTCAAACTGCATGAAATTCAACATAAATTTAACCCTGCCACGAATTCTGTCTATCAATCAGAAAGCGCAAATTGCTATCAAAAGTGAAAAGTGTTTAAATTTTACAAACCTTTCATTTGTTGATTTTTTTGACCATTTTTGACTAGATCTTCGTAGTTATAGAGTGTCCGGTGCTCTCCAGTAAACAAGGTATCGCGTTAGGGGCTTCACAATTGTACCTGCACAAGAATGTCATTTTGGTAGTTTTTTTTTGGTGAATTTTTATACGTGCTACAAAAAAATGTTGCGTGGTTAAACCTTCATACGAATCCCTCCCCTTATCATTATAGTACCCTATTTGAATCCTGGACGTTATTATTGACGAAACTATTAAGACTCAATCTTAAATTGTTCATGAAGCCTTGAAGCATAAATTGAGATATAAATTCTAACTATATCAATAACATTCTTTTACAATAAAAATTGCATTTTTCATAGTTCAACACCTATCAAAATAATGCCGGGATTGGAGTTAAGTCAGCTATAGAATGGAAAACTATATATTCTCGTGAATAGTAAGTCGGCATAACAGGCGGTTTCGTCAACTTGAGTTTTTCAACAGGTGGTGAATTCAGAACTGTAGCCAACCAAAGGACTTAAAATAACGTAGGTCCCAGAACACTTGGATGTAAAAACCATAAGCGAATAAGCTAGCAAGTGTTAGCCGCAACAAAATAATCAAATTTAGCAAGGGAATGAGCGTTGCACTTTTTTAACAGACACAGATGGAGATATAAGGAATGTTTACAGGAAAATGTATGGCTTCAGTCTAGCAGAAAAAGAACGACACAGATTTTAGGGTTTTTATAAGAATAGAAATGATGTAGAGAACCTGCTGCCATTTTGGAAGCATGTAAAAGGAAGAAACACTCAGAAGAATGATAACTGAGCTTCTAACAAAAAACAAACATAAGATCTGTCCTTCTAAAGTGTTCCAGTGTGACTCACAAGCGCCTCAAGCCACAAGACATAGTCATGCTAGAGATTTGGTGACAATTGTCCTTAAGGCTCTTCTTGACTTCTTGCGAGCGACCGGATAGAAGAAGTCTGTCTGAAGATAGAAGTCTGTGGAGATTAAAGCACATGTGGAGAGATCAGTGTCAGCGCTGCCTTATGTTGTATTTAACAGTACGCGCTGAACAACAATAGAAATAAGGGACAATTTGCTACATTGTCTTGACACTTTCTAAGAGGCTTATATCCCAATCAAAAACTCGTTTATTTGAAAAAGAATAATATATTAACATCTTATTTAGTTAGACTTACAACATTTTTGGATCTCCACATAATGAACAACTAAATTGACTAAATATTTCATAAAAATAGTCTTGATCTCAATAGCCGCCGTCAAGTATTTCCATATGCAAACAATAAATAACGAATAACTCATTTGTTTTTATTATTTATTCAGCTCAATATTTTCTAACAGGAAAGCTATAAACTTCTTGCGTTTATATTTACAAAATACCAAGTACTTACAATTCAACTTCATGTACCATCCACCACACTTTTAATTCTTCCATTCATGTTCAGCGATAAATCATCAACAGCACATTAGCGTCTTCCAACTACGGCATAAATTCGAATGTCAACATTTGCCTCTTATGGCACTAGACGAAGGCTAGTCAAACTTCTCGTCTTAGAAGGCGAGTTTCTTGGGCCGTGACAAACGAAAATAAACTCAACCGGATTCTCGGATACTTCATTATGCTTTTCAAAGATTTTCCCCAACCAAAACGTTACCTAATCGAGTTATTTGTTAGTTTTCTCTTCACAAGTTGGCTTTGTCGCCAACGTTGACGCTAAAGGTCTATTTAGCGCCGCAGAGAACTTAAAAAATTTCAAGAAAGCTAGAACTCGAAGACTAGATACATAGCAACCATGTCTGCATGTACCATGGACACAGATTTGAATGAGTTGGACTTAATGAAAATCGACGTCGTCTAAGGTTAAAGGAGATTCGATTTCATTATCACTATTTATGGATACATAGCTGCTAGTCGTCTTGCTATCAGAATGAAAGAATGTAAATAGATAAAGATAAATACATTTGGCCCCTGAATGCAACTTACAAATTTATTCTCCGAATAATTTCTCCGATAACATACGATTGTGAAAAATGAATAAGAAGAAAAAAAAAACAAAACCGAATGGTTAAATAAACGAAATTTCTTTGAAGTCATTGATGAATTTTTTATTAAACGTTCAATATTTGCTTTTGGTTGGTATCTCAGCCGGGCAGGATGCTGCTCCAACAAAATATTTGTACTCGACCTTAAAAAGTGTGTTGAAGACGAAAGACTGTGCGATGACTTCAGTTTTTGGGTCATACGCATTAGTGCGCTACGATCTTATATAAAAAAACCATGACAACAACAACAACAACAGCAACAAAGACCAACGTCTACGATTGTGGAACAAATGTGAATGAGAAACGAAGTTGAAATAACAATTTAGAGGCATTCATCAGTATTTGCTAGCATTGAGGAAGTAGAACAGCTTTTTTTCCTATCAGGGTATTATCTTTTGATGATTTCAACATGAGATGAGCTTACACACAGATGCTAATGAATTTTGCAAAATAAGACGACATCGTTATCAGATGGAGAAAGATTTATGTTGAAAAATGACAACTTAATATTCGTAGCAACAGCTTGCACAACGTATATAGCCAGTGGTATCAAATAGAACGACTAGCAGCATCTTTTTCGCTAAGAATTCTGTCATTTTATGTCCTGCATTTCAATTTTTCTCGTATTTTCCTTGAACTGATACCCACCAGATGTAAGAGATTTGGTTCGTTTTAAGGTGAGTCAATTTGTTTCCAAATATGTATTCGATGTACTTTATATAAAAGTTGATACGAGAGTAATAACCATCTTTTTTCATGGAGAAGGTGGACAATGTCTTCTCCCTCATTAAAGTTATCAAAAATCGACCAACAAAAACAGAAATACATGCAAGCTTTACAAGTGCTATAGATGGTCAAAAATACAGACATGGTTCAATTACTAGACTCAATGCACATCTACTCACGGTCCTAGAAGTATTTATATAGTATATGGTACCTTATTACAACTTCAGTTTTTAACTGTATTGGAACAACATCTTTTTCTGCGAATTCGACACTGATTCCCGGCTCGGGATTATAGTTTTTTGCAGGATGATACACTTTCAATTTCTTGGACACAAATACGATTAAAATTACTTTCCTCGCCACGGAATAGTCCCAAAATGAATATTATAAACAATTTATGATTATTCGTCAAAAAGATAATCAGGCATCGCATCACAACGAGGAATTCTTTAATAGAGAACTTAAATTAAATTTGATATGATGACCCACAGATCAAAAGTATGCACAAGGCTCTTATTCAATGTATACAAGATAGGATAAAAAAGTTGATGTTTACTAAAGGACTGCATACCAAATATTCAAATGTGCTTTTCTAATTACAATATATGATTTTTTATTTTTGTATTCTAGTAAATGCTGAAATCAAGAAATAATCTTTTGGAGTCTAATATGTTCTCCTCGTTTGTAGTATGAAATCACTGATCTGCCCTTAATATATAGCATTCGACGCTTGTTTCCGTCGAAAGCCCTTTCTCTTCACTAAGAAAACATATCGTACCAGGTACTTGGTTGACACGGCAACAGGGGATGTATTTAGAGCGAAGTACATGACCTTTCTGCTATTTGGACTCCTACTATTAGCAAGGAAAAAGGTGACATTTCCTAAAAACATACCAGCAACAGGCGAACCAATGAAGAACAGATTATAAATTAATTTAAGAACAGAATATAAAAACCAAATTAATGGCCTTCACTAACATATTTGTGATCTGCGGTAGCAATTAATAATCATTATTTCACTTAGTGAACTAATAATGGTGCGATATCATTTTTTGAGTCGGATATTTACCTTCTAAAGAAAGTAGGGAAAATTTTGATTCTTTTACTATTACCAGGTTGATTTTATTTTTAAAGAAAATAAATGACATAAAAGAAAAAAGATTCTCATAAAGAGAAAAAAAGAGACTCTTCTGGCCGAGAAAGAAAACTAATAACGAAAAATTTTTCGCATCAAATTTGCAATGAAACAGCTAAAAAATCATATGACCATTCAAACATAAGTCACAATCTTGCCCTTTTCTAACAGTTCAAAATGTCTAGAGTCCCAAATCTAACATTTTATATCCTCATCCTTTCTTTCTTTTCTCTCATCACTCGTCTTTTGCCAACAGATCCTCAAACATCATAATCCGAAAGTGCATGTGCATTCCCCGAATTATTTCATCTTTTTTTTTGTCTATCATCATCATGTCAAAATGATGAAACTTATAACAAAATTATTTCAGCCATAACTTTTTTTGTATGCGGTATTGGTTGGAAACACAAATGAATAACACCAAACGCGTACCAAACGAGTGAAAACCCATTTAGGTACCTGAAACAGAACTAAAGAAAGCATCCAGCACATGCATTTCGAGTCCTTTTCTATCAATTTTAACCTTGTCTCATGCGAATTTCTTTTGATTGTTCGTGGTTTTAACAGTTTTCTTTATTTGGTGCACTAGGGTATATCAGGGAAAAGTTGTTATGCTTATGATGCATTTTCTAAATTATTTATTTTTAACATGTTCCAGGAGGATATGCATATATCAAACATAAAATCAACGCAAACTACTACAATTTGCGCCAATTATTCAAGTTGAATTTCACGCAAACTCGACATTTACCCTACATGTTTCGGACCAAATCTCATCAATGTTCATAAATAATTTTTTGACATTCAAACAAATTATGTAACTGAAGAGTAAAGGTTTAAAAAAGAAAATGTTTACTTCGCACGGACATAAGCGCGTCCGAAATGGCATTGCACGTTTACACTATCTACAAATGAAACTTTACTGTCCAGGAATTTCATACAATAAAAAAATTTTATGTAATTAAATAAATATGCAAAACTCAAGCACTTCTCTAGAGAATCCTTCAGAAGTGCGACGAACGGCTTTAAGAAATCCTCGTTGAAGTCGAAGGCTACCAGCTATGAAATTAAGGAATTGTGAGAAAGAAGTCGAGCAGTTCCCATTTGTCTAGTTCTCACTAACAGGTTCAAAGCTTCCCTCATTTTCTTTTCATATGAAAAGTATACGAGAAGATTGATCAGTATCACGCTTGACTTTATTACTTAAATTGACGTTGTTGAATTTTAGTATTACAGTATTAAAGATGTACTGATAGACAGTAGAATCAATCAAACTACCTAAATTTTGTATTCCTTCGTGATCCACTTCGAAACTTGACCCGTGGACATAATGCGTAGAAGACAAGTTCTTCGTTTACAGATGAACGAGTTCAACTACCGTTGATTAACAATCAATCATATATGACATCAAGACTGATTTTTCCACGAGAACAACCAGCCCATATAGAACATGGAAAGCCCAAAGCACATCGATTGGTATGCTTTGTGCATTGTCTATTTACGTGTGATATTTGAAACATTCTTAGAAGGACAACCATTTTCTTAACCAAACTTTTGTTCTTTTCTATGGAGCTATTCATCCTTGTTAACTTTACTTCTATTTTTAATTAAGTATCTTCAATAGCTGCTTCGAAAAAAACCGATGCCCTTATGTCGCTTCTTCGAATTAACTCACGTGTCAATCTTTGCGTCAAAATGTCAATGTCGAGACGAATGACGAACTCTACAAAGTTGAACGTGCCATGTCGATACCATTAATTTGCCATTCGTGAACATGGCATGGTTAACAATTCACAGTTATATATTCTGGAAATTTGTGCTTGTTCCAGAACATATATGTCCTCAATTCAATATTTCTCGAAACGTTATCTCATTTGAAATCGGAAAAGTTAAAGATATGTCAGCGCTATGCTACTACACTTTTAACGTGCACACATTTTACATTTGTGGTCATTTTAGATACAAGGATCTAGTGTAGCCTGTTTCATGAAAAGGGCAATTTTTTAATTCAGCCGATGACTTCTCCAAATCCAATTACTCATGACCACATCTGATATGGTGAGATTTTAAGAATTTAATTAATTTAATAATAATATCTTAACGAGAAAAAAACCGCCCCAATCTCCACTTCCAAAAACGAGACCCAGTAATCACTTGTTTACATCCCAAAAGAGTGATAACTCGCCGCATTCTGCATTCATGTACAAATCTATCTTGACTCTGACAAAGATAAATAGACGCTTTTTTTTAAAAAATTTCTTCACACATTTCTTCTAAAAAAATTTTATTCAGTCTACTGATAAACATACATTTTACTAGTTGGTTTTTCTGGCTTATTTTTAAAACAAACAGTCACATATCTTCGGATATATACATAGTATCTAGTATAAAGATACTTTTACTTTTCTTTTCACTTCACGCTCAATTCATGCGTCTAGTTATATATTTATTTTTATTTCATATGTCTGCAATTTGACGGCACATGAGCTAGACCGTGATGTGATTTTATATTTTTATAGATCTTTCTCTAAAAAGGGAGTTCATTAATGAAGTGAATATATATAGGCGGTATGCCGCCGTATCGCCAGTATAAAGCACAAAAACAACTTTCTTAGAGATAAGTTTTAACACGATCTGTAGATGAAAGGAGGCATGTGCAATTCGTCTTTAGCGAGTTCCTGTTGATTTTATTATAAATATGTGTCTCGTGGTAATTGAATCTTTTACGGAAATTATGCACAGTTTGAATAGTAAAATGGGGAGCGCTACAATCGTTCTGGGATTGAGTGCAGACAGATTTATAGTTTGATCTGCGAAGATTAAGAAGCAGATATGATGCTTTGATTTCGAAACCGAAGGGAAGTGAGAATGCATTAAATTCAATCCTTTTGGTAGGGATGAAAATTATTCTTGCTTGTCTAGTCGGAATTCCGTAACGATCTTCTCGCGGGTAGGGAAAAGTGATTTATTGAAAGCAATAAATTGGATGTCAAGAATTCATTATTAATTTTTACGCACTTCCAATTAAAATAAGATATTATGACGATGTAGTGCACACTAATTTACATCGACTTGACGTCGTGCGAAAATCATCTAGTAAAACTGAAAAACAACACGAAGTGTTGCAAAGAATTCCTACAATACCCCTGTCAAAAAATGTTGCTATCCCATTTTTAAGTTTATACTTACACACGAGTCATTGATCATTTGACTGGTGTCAGAAGCGGGCTGGCAAAAATGAATGGGTAATAGTTATATGACAATATATATTCACGAAACTCAGGAGATCAATTAAACTCTCCTTCAATACAAATAAAAATTTAATGCAACTTAATTAAATAATTTGACAGTATGTTATATAAATTTGGCGGATTACGTTATCATACTTTTCAGTAGAATCCAATAACATTGTTCGTTCATTTTTACTTAGCTCCAGGATATTCAATATATTCGAACTTGGTTACTAACCTAAGTTAACACTTTTCAGTATGACAAAAAAACAAATATCCCTCTATCTTGAACCTTTCTGATTCAAACACCTTAAAATTCCTGGCAAAATTCTCGCTATCTCGAAGAAAATACATGTAAAACACAGACCTTTGTAACTTGATTTCAATTATCTCAGCTCAATGGTTAAAAAGAGTGAACAGTTTATGAGGATAAAAACGAAGTTTTCCTTTGCAAATCGAAATCGCGCAGAGCAGAGTTACAATGAATGCTTTGACTTGTTAGAGGTTTGTAATAAAATATCTCATATTCGAATTGAATCATTGCTTTTGAATAACTCCTTGTATTGTCGCCATTTTTATCAGTCTTCTTCGTACGAGGATATGTTGATAGTTCTACACACGCAAAACTCTCATCATACAAAATACTACTTTGGACAACAGTCACAAATATATCAGAACAACTTAACAATTGATTTTCCTTCAACACGTACGTTGTTTTTATTGGATTTTAGAAAAAGAAAAACATCAATAATTTAATACATCAAAATGCTTGCAAGACGTTTAGAAACACTTTTACCCTCGTTTTTTGGTGGAAGTTACGATTCATCAGCATTCTAGTTGTACTCGTGGAAAATATTCCATATGGTTCAAATAGAGCGTTCAAATAGGTCAAAAGGGGTGCTGGCTTTTCTCACAGTTTAATATTTCTAACGAACGTGCTCTAAAGAGGGTAGAGTCTATGAATTCGAAAATTTACGACTGTACTATTCTATTATTTATTTAATTCCGTGACTACCAATCAAATGTAAGAAGAAAAAGTAATCGTGTCTTTAATATTTTTTTAAATTATTTAAAAGCTGCAACGTAAATCTTGTGGGAAATATGCCCATATGACAAACACTAAAGTGCTTTTTCAGTATTGAGATATAAGATTAAATTTCCGATTGGTTTTTTTGAAATCCTTTCTAGTTCTAATATTCAAACTGATTTTTGTTGTATATAAAGTCATAATAATTAAAATAATATGTTCAATCAAGGGACAGATTTGCGAACATAATGCGAACGGACACCATATTTCTACCGGCTAATTTTAGAATAAATACCTTGTTTGATTTTTGGAAGGCAGTGAAATATAAAAGAAATAAAATATCAAAAATATCATACACTATTGATTATTTCCCTTAACAAGGCAATTCCGAAATCCTAAAAGTTTATTGCTTTAGTGGTGGTTTTGTAACCGGTATGCTGGGAAGGACTCATGTTTTGTCCATGGTCATGAAATGGTTCAATACCCCTTTGAAATGCGTTTGGCAATTGCCAAACTTTCTTTTGAAGTGGATATATTGTTGTTGTTATGATCAAAAGTCAGTTAACGTGAGATCTGCCGAGGAACAGCTTTTAATCGCAGCAGTGCCCTCAATTTTTTTTTAAATTTTTTTATCTTTGCCGGTGATTGAACTGAAGAGAACTAATAGAGATTTTATTGATTTGGGTCCTCAAATATCCTCAAAACTCAAAATTGAATTGATTAGTGAAGTATTGAAACCAAAAACCAAACCAAAACCAAAAGAACAGAGACTGAATTCAAATCTTGGTAATTACGAGAGTAACGAACTGGAACTAATACGCATAGAATAGACAATAATCATGTAGTAAAATTGAAATATTTCATAATTGAAAACCATCAAAAAATTTGGCTATCGCATAAAAATAGAAATAAGCATTTCATCATTAGAAGTTTCATCAGTAGTATCTTTGTAAGAAAGCCGAGGGGTTACTGGCAAAACAAATGAAAGAGTAGAGCCCAAGAATTTTTTTGTCATTTTTTAACAAAAAAAAAAAAAAAAAAAAAAAACAAAAAAATGCATTTAACAGAGATTGCTTGAAACTTTTTAACCCAATATAAGCCAACACTATTACACACTATACACTATTCACATCATTGCTCCTGTGAAGCATCTTTTTTGGTGTTGGTTTTCATTTTTTTTATTGAAGAACTTCATGGTACAGGACTAGCAGAGTTAATCGAAGATATGTTGGAATATTACAGAAAAGAGACCGAGCAGCTTCCATAATAATGGTCATTATAATTGGGACTAAGTTATACTTTAGAACCCTGTTGCGGGGTTAACAAAACCCCACTCAATATTGCCGGGCCGGCAACTATTGGAACTAAAGTTGGCCCATTTTTTGAATTCGAAGGAGATATTTGATAGAAAAAATCGAGACCTCAAAAGCCTTTATATCTGTTCTAGAAATAAAGCTGTGAGCATTTAGAAAAAGTTCTGTTTTTATATTGTTCTGAACTCATTCATGCCAGCGTAAAATGGAGACGAGGTCGAAGACTAGACAGTCGGCGAAAGTTCGTCGTACGTTAGAAATTATAAATGTGAATGAGGCAGCCGTCAATGATGAATCGAATTATCCTGAATCAAATAATGAAGAAAAATTCGAAGGCTGAGATGATGATTGCTTAGATGCAGTTGATGGCGCAGATAGCAGTAATGATATAGTAGAGACAATGGCAAGTCACATACCGAACGCCACTAGCAGAGTCTAGCAGGGAGAAAAAAACGATAAAAATGGTCCCTTGCACCTGCTATAACTCAGTTACGCTGTACAAAACCTGGGTTACTGAAACCTGACACAGAGTCCCTGTGGCTTGGGAGCTGGTGTCCATGCTCCGTGCGGAGAGGAAGCGTGGTCTCTGTTACTACCTGATGAAATCTTGCAGAAAACAGTTCGGAAAACAAACATCAAAATAGAGACAAGGCGATCTACTTATACCACAAAATTTGCTTTCGTTCATGACTTAGACCTTAATGAACTAAAAGCATTTATTGAACTATTATATGAGTCTAGTCTTCAAGGTTCGCCGTGCCGTAATATCCGAACCTTGTAGGGAAATAGAGCTCACCAATTTCTGGTGCAACGATGACTTCTGCAAGCTCTGAGTTTTTGTGCTCTGTGATTCGTTTCGACGACAAATCGACAGGTCAAGAAAGAATCGAGACAGACAAATTAGCATCAAATAGGGAAGACAGTGACTCGTTTATTGGCAACAGCAAATCAAATTTCATTTCTGGACAAAAT
The DNA here is from genome assembly GCA_954870665.1 of Stratiomys singularior. Lineage (NCBI taxonomy): Eukaryota > Metazoa > Arthropoda > Insecta > Diptera > Stratiomyidae > Stratiomys > Stratiomys singularior. The sequence continues at coordinate 8,582,227 of OX940879.1, read as the reverse complement.
GTGATCCTTGATGAAAAAGTTTCGAGTTTTTGAGGTCGCTGCTGTTTCCGTGTTTATATAAATAATATGACACGATAAATACGGTCTGAAATTAGTGACAATGAACTACTCTGCGACTGCATATTTGATCGACGCCATCCCCTATACTGGATAAGTTCATGTGGAATCAAACGAAACTGTTCAATTTTGTACGATTCTGGCAACAAATATTTAAAAAACCGATCTTATCATGACAATTCTGCTAAAAGCATCGTTCCGAAGTCGTGTAGTTTGTGTAACGCCACTTGCCATACCAGGATCGTGTAGGGACTTAGGGTTATATAATGAGAATAAGAGCAGCTTTACCATTCCATTCTAAGCCGGAACAAGGCTTCTCTAAACTCCGGATCGATTTCAATGATTGCTTGGCTTAGCAATAAAACATTCCTTTTGTTAATGCAGGACTCCATAGTTAATGCTGAAATCTCTGCACAGTCGACCAAATGAGTTACTATTAAATTCCACAGTGAAAATCGATAGACCTGATTGGACTCAACGGGGCAAACTTGTTATTTAATGTTAATAAATGCAAATTGCAGTTTTCCAAACATCTATTAGTCTTCCAAAGTTGAAAAATATCAAAACGTTAATGTTTCAATGCTGAATCGTTTTAATCAACCCGATTTAAATTATATTTACTTTCTTATCAAAGCTTTATGCAGCCGACGGCAATAGCTATTATTTAATGAACACACATGAATGATAGGTGGACCTAGACATATTTCCACCATCCATTGATACCAAGCCATCTCTGAAGCAAAATGCTCATGCACGCTCCGTGAAACACATTCATGTATTCACATATATGCAAGATGTGAAAAGAAGGCTAAGGCCATCACCTAGAAACAGAAGCAAAGAAAAATTCAATGTTCTACGGGGATGAACATAAGTCACAAAGGCGAGAGAAAAAAAATGTGGAGGATGGAGAAAGTTTTATGATATATTGCGGTGGTTCAGCACGTTGGCGTATGTTAATATTCGTGGGGATGAACATGAAACATGTTGAAATCGCCGTTGTGACATGTCGTTTAAACCAGAACTTTCCTATGAGCAAAACAGAAGACATACACACGCTTTAAGGCATTTGTACGGGTTTAAATAAAAATTCTTCGAGAAAATTCATCGGCCTGAAAGCTATAAAAATACCGAAAAAAAATCACATAGTCTGTGTTGAAAAGATATTTTCGCGACAATTCCATAAAGCTTTTTTGTATTTTTTTTTTTTGCTTGTTCTTTTAAAACATGTTCAATAACAATGTGGAAATCCAATTTTAACATTACACACCTGATTTAACTCAAATTCCGAAACGTACACATCCATTACACGGGTCAACAAATAAAAGATTCCAACAAATGAAAAAAAAAACATGCATGCACACTATGTCTCGTCTGGCATTTTAATCAGTCACACATATTTCTATCTTTGTACATATGTACGCGTGATTGCGATAAATTATATTCAATCAACTTTCTACCAAACGCACTATTTACCACTATATGTACATATAATAAATACAAGTGGTGAATTAAGACATGCTTCAACCACTTTTTTTTCAATGACATGATCAAAAGTTCAGTGAAAGAAAGAAGGCAAGAAAAAATGTCATACAAATTAAACATTTCAATGGCACCCGCACAGCATTAACTAAATTTGAATGGTTGAAGTTGTGGCCATTCATAACGAAATGTTAATTGTAAATGCAATAGATAAAAATGACATGAGAACGAATGGTCGGCACATGAAAGAGGACAATTTGTTCATAATTCGAATTTATTTTTAACTTTGAACTACGCAATTGCGATTATTGATGACTGTTGGGATAAATTCACCAGTAAGAAGTTGAAGTGCTTGTACTTGGAGGTATCTTCAGTGTGCCTTGACAATACTGAGGGATTCCTATGTTTTCAAAGCGTGACTAAGATATACAGTCGCCCTATTAGGTAATAAGTTTTGCAATCTATTGGGTTGGCCAATGGGTCCTTACCGTCTTTAAAACACATTTCAACACGAATTCTTATGTTCAAACGTCTCACGACGAATGATTGTCGTTTGAACAAAAATTAATGATAGTGAAAATAAATAGTTAGGAAAATATTTCTTTTTTACTACTTAGTCCCCTTATAATTTAATACACCTAGTTCATCGTTTTTCTTAGCTCAAAATTGCTTCAGGACATCATTCTCTTGGCTCACCGAAAATGTGTCAACAGCGGCCATCGCCTCGCTATCATCTTGAAATTTGTGACCATAAAGATGTTCCTTGAGCAGAGAAAAGAGGTAGGAATCCACTGGATCTGGCGAATGAGGTGGGTGTTGGAGCAGTTCTATTCTCGTTCCTTGAATGGCAGCCATCATAACTGCGCCACTGATAGCTGTAGCATTGCCTTGGCCAAAGATCAAGCCAGTTCACAGTTTGGGGCGAACATTTCACTGTATAATCTCCCAAAATCTTGTTATGTGGTCTGCGTAGAAAGAGCTCAAAAAAGTCGCGACATTTTTCACATATAGAAAAAAGAGTTCTATACATTTTCCCGCCAAAGTTTAAACATCTTTCATGTCAATAAGAAGTGCCGCTTCAGTGTTATTGAATATTGTTTGGTTTCAGGAGCAAAATAGTGGATCAAGGTCTCGTTCATGATCAGGAAACGTAACAAAAGTATTCCTATCAAGCTACTAGTAATTTTTTGAGATTTAACTTTGAATTCGGGTCCGTTCTTCCGTTTTCCCATAGGTTATGTTCTCAATGCCCAACGCGCAAGAACCTTTCCCATATTCAATTCGTTGTAGGGATTTTCCAAACGTTACCATATCAGATACAGGTGACCTCAGTTACATGTTTGATAGTCACTCTGCGATTATTCGAGCCTTTTAGGATTTTTTGCATTATCCTCAATCGTTTTTCACGATGTCCACCTTCAGTGGCTTTTCTGCTTAATAGAAACTCATTAGCCCGGCGAGCAACTGATGTATACCAAACTGTCCTTCAATATTTTCCTATGGCTTTTTTTGTTTTTCATCTAGCCGAAGAGATAAAATACTTCCTATAAATTTTGTGATTCTTCTATTTTCGAAATGGATGTTCGACCTTTTTTAGCCTTAACCAAAAGTAAAGAGCACCCCATAAATTTTTCATGTACATCATAATTACTGTAGATAATAATATCTGATACTTGATTTTGCATTATGCTGGTTTTAGGTAGGAATTTTATTTAGGAATCTCAAATTTTGGTTTTGTACATATTTTGTATAGTTTTGTATATTTCAATACATTTTGGACCTAACATTTTTGTGTACCGAAAGCTAATATGTCATACATTATTATACCGTGTCCCAGTGAACTTTTTTCATTATTTTGTGATAAGTGGTATAGATTACAGTACGCTACGCCTGAAATAGCCCAGCTGTCTCTTAACAGTTTTACACGAACAAGGCAAATCTGAAGTAGGAATATCGAGAACCGTAAAATGCTCACGTCGAGCAATACAACAGACATTAAAACGGTTCGCCGTAACTGATTCACATTTCAGTTTGCCTAGATCAGACCGAAGACGTATAACAAATCGACGGGACATCGAAAATTGATGAGAGAGTCTCTGAAAAATAGGAAGCGAAGTTCATCTGAGCTCGCTGCTGAATGCTCAGTGGAAGTTGGAAAAGCAGTTTCCGCTAGAACGATTCAATTCGAACGATTCGATTGAAGACTTCTAGGAAGTGGCCTGAAAGCATGGAAAATCAGGAAGAAATCATTGCTCTCTGACAGGAACAAAAGGGCTCGCTATGCATGGGCCTTAAAGTACCAATGCTACAACCCGGAAGACTGGTCGAATATTGTAAGGTCGGATGAATTGTACTTTTGAGGTAAGCTAGATAACTTTGATTTCAAAATCGCAAAATAAATAGAATCGAAAGAGAAACCGCGATCCGGTTTATTTTAAGTTTTTGTCACTTCTGGCGCTGTCTTTGTGCGACGTCGAATTGGAGAAGAGTTCAAGCTCAAATGTGTGGTGCCTAATGTCAAACACCGTAGAGGAAGCAGAAAGGTCTGGGGCTGCTTGTCTGACACAGGAGTCGGAGAAATGTTCATTTGCGAGGGCCAAATCGACAGTCTGAAATACATAAATGTGCATTAAAGCCTTTGTTTTCTGCTCTATTTGGTGAAAGCATAATTCCAGCGGGACAACGCACCATGCCATAAATCAAGCTGGACTATAGAAAACTCTATCGATCTCCTGGAGTGGCCCGCTCGGTTGCCGGATCTGAATCGCATCGAGAATTAATGGGCGATCTTAAAGATCTTAAAAGTTGCCTCCGTCAAGGGTGGAACGCCATCACTGCGGAAGTATTCAAGAATCTTGTAAGCTCTATGCCAAGAAGAATTTCTGCTGTAATAATGGCAAAAGGTGGACCTACAAAATATTGATAAATTTACAATATAACTTATTTGAAAACTATTATAAATTGTTTTATTTTACTCCTTTTATCACTTCCGAAAATATCGATTCTCATAGGGGTTCTTCATACTTCTGGCCAAGGCTGTATTTTACCTTCTCGATCAATTTGAGTATTTAGTGAAATGAAAACTATTACAAATATCCATTTTAAGATATCTCTTCGAATGTTTGCACTCAAAAGAATTTCCCTCGCGGGACTCGTGCTTTATTTATGTTAATTGTTAAAGCTAACCAATTGGGTGTAAAGGCAAGTAGAAAAAAAATTTGGATTTTTATGCGGACTGGAAATGATTGATTATCATTGCTTTATGATCTTATACTGATTGTTGTCTCCTTTTGTAATTTCTGTATATCCGCCAATCTTACTGAGAATCCCATAATGGAGGAATACCTGATTTGTCTCAGCAAAGAACTCCAGTAGATGCTTGCTGGCCCCAGCCTACTTATCACAGCGAAGCCTATCTCAAGAATTTTGCAGACTGGAAAACTTTACAATAAAATAAGGTCAGATGACTATGACTATGAACTTATCCCGAATAGCAAAAAACTGAAAGGAGACGGACAACGCCCTTGCCATCAGCAAGTTGGTATATTTTTTTGAGTTCCAGTTTTTAATTTTGATTTAAACCTATCGTTCTATTGTTTGAGATCCAAATTTTACTTTATTCATTGTATGAATTTCTTCTGTGATTTTCTGAGATACCCTAAGACTGTTACCGCTCTATATAGTTATAAGCAATCTAGTTCACCTGTTCAAATGTTTTCAAAAACGGATCAGTTTTCTGACGTTTCAACTGAGAACCACAGAGCGAAAGGGCATAGGGCTCAATTGGATTCACTTTTGCTAAAAATTTGAACTTTCATGTACGACCGCTAAAATTTTTATATACGTTTAAAAAAATCATTTTGTGATCCTGAACTTTGCTATTTTTAAATGCTACTTGTATTGCATATAGTTCTGCATTATTTACCCCAAATATAGGTTGACATTATCGGCAGCTTCGAATAATTAGTTTGTTTTTCCAAATATGAAAGATAGACATGTTTCACTGTGCGAGGCGATTTTTTCGATATTAAAAATAAGTCAAAAAATCTCTACTAGCTTTTGTGCGAAAGTTCAAAGTGCTCCAACGCACTTAACAAATTGACTGTAGCAATTGGCGAGCCTACTCAAACATATTTACAAGTGATCTTGACTCTTCATAGAAGGCCGAGAAGATAGATAAGATGACCGCACTGAACGCGTGGATTTCTTGTAATATTGTATGTATGCTATAAATAATAGAGAATTTGTATTGAGAATTGTTAGCAACCATTTTAAAAATTTGTGTCACATGTGTGGCTATGGCTATCGGGGACGTTTTCGAGCCATGTATAACTCGCCTTGAAGAAACGAAACGCGTCCTCGCCAAAAAACGCAACATGGCATGACAGACTTAAAATGTAATATTATTTCAGTTTGTCGCAACTATCAATTGAATTTATTTTGAAAAGTTTTTGAAGATTTTTGAATAACGGATGGCTCATGCTGTGAAATTCATTTCGAATCTTTTGGCATGCAATGTGTGGCAGCAAATTTTCGCGCAAAATAGCTCAGCTTTACTTAAAGAAACCTTATCATGAGGTTAGCTCTCGAGCCGTAGAATAACGCCAACAACGATGCAATTTTGAACAACATTTCCATAAATGGGGACGAAACATAGGTACATGGTAATATAGGTTTACCATACATGGGTATAGGAAAAATATTTTGCTATTTTCTCGGTTATATTTTAGTAACAAATATTACCTTGAAGTTATGCACCGTTGCGGAAGCAATACGAAAAAAAAACGTCCCCATTTGACTTTTATTTTTAGTAAAATTGAAGACCCATGAAAGGACAGCTGTCTTAAATTTGTACCATTGCAAACGTATTGGTCTCGGTTTTTTCCAGTTTTTCGAATAATTAAAAATGAAATTTTTGTAATTTCTTTTCGTAATTTGCACTTTACTGAAACTTTAACCCTGGTAAAATAGTCAGAAAATATCAAAAAGTGAAAAATTAAAGACCGTTCGCAATGATGCAAACTTCACTACCTTGAAAGAAGTAGATTGATCAGAATTGAGGAAATAGGGATCTCTTCGCCAGAAGAGCTCAAGGCCATGTCAAAATGTGCGTATCACAACTGCTTCAAGTATTAGGAAAAGCGTGGTCACAATTGTACACCATCTCCGAAAATCTACTTTGAAGGGAACACAATAGATAGTGATGAATTTCACTATGTAAATAATAAATTGTGTTTTTTTTTTCATTATACATTTGTACAATAAAGAATCATTTTTTGAATGAACCTCTGTAACATGGATTTTATCAATTAATGCCTTCAACGCCTATTGGTTAACTTAAACGAGTCGCCTCTTACGTCCAAAACGTAAAACTTGAAGAGCCATTTTTGACATTTCAATTCTGTGATAGCATCTTGTCTGTACACAATGCATAGTTTATTGCGTTTATGGCGTTTCCGACATATGCAAATGCGTTTCTTTTATTGCCAATAAACGCATTTGCGCAGCTGATTCATGATATTCAAGGTTTGGTTACAGCGTTTCATGTACAATTTGACAGCGAGGTTTCACAAATTTAGGTCCGAATTTCAAAAGTGTTTGCCTAAAAATGTTACAAACATTATTTTGATGATATTTCTTAAAATCAATTTCCCATCTCTGTATTGCAATTTCAATATGCACAGGTTATGATATGAATCTTATTTCTGAATGAATTTTTCAAACCCATTTATCTGATTGGTCGACCCGGTATGTTGATTTTCTATGACTAATTTTCTTAAACTAATGAAGTTTTAATATAAATTCTTTTCCTAACGGCTATTCGCGTTAATTGGTTTTTTTTTCGAAGGAGTTAAATTTTTTCTAATAAGACTATTCCGCCACAAATATCAGTTTTTGGAAAGTTAAGTACAATTCACCACATGTGATAACAATTTTTCAATACATTTAAATTGAATAAAAAAATATTTGTCTCCTTGTTGTAGAGAAACTGTTGCTCAAATCCAACGGAAACAAATGAAAATTCGAAACAATTTTTCATAAGAATTAGAAAAGGAAACGAACAGAATAAACTAATTAAAGTCCCACTTGCTTATCTGCCTTTCAATCGTATTATTTTTGTTTTTTTATTTTTCAATTTAATTTCTTGGTATCCAAGAATTGACTGTATAATGAATTATTGATCAGTTTTCCGGTATTGGTAATCAGCAGACCGCGAGTCTGCTTTGATAGTTTTCAAGTGAAGGGAATTGAAATCATCATCGAGCGTATACGCTTCCGCTTACTCATTGCAATGCATCTTAAGCTTTCACATAAACAGTTGGTCAAATTACTCAGATATATCGCAACTCTTGCTGTTTGCATTGGCCAAAGTTAAGAGAAATCGCAATATTATTAGCCACCTAAATTTTTTCATAGTTGGAGGAAGGTTGTTGTATTTTTGGACTCTAATTGCTTGTTTCAGGCAATCGGCTTTAAAAGAAAAAGTAAAGTGATTTTCAGCCAGACATCGAGACGTAGGTTGAAAGTGACTGTCTTTGGAAATCAGACCTCAGGTTAATGAATGCCTTGCGTATAATCAAAAGAAAAAAGGTTAAGCAATAGCACCCTTTTTTCGTAAATTTTTAACACACTTGTACATACAATGTCGAGTGATACCAATTATTTTTTACCAGGAAGTTCACATGACTGTTGAAAACGAAAACATCTAAACTAGATACCAGGAAATATGAGAAATAAACCATGTAACACATATGTTTATCAGTCACACCAGATAGTAGGGAGTCGGCGGCTCTACAACAGCAACAACTAGGAGTGACCATTCTGTGAACGATTGACCTAGAAATCAACCAGATAGTGTGCTTGCTTGGTATTAATCACTTTACATTCATCAAAACATACTGCAAATACAACCTCCAACAAGACTTTCTCTGGAAATGGTATTAGTAACGCTTCATAGGTTCGTCCGACGCCAGAGTTAAGAAGTACATCGTAAGTGATTGTGACGACAAGTTTCATTTGCATAATTCTCTCTTGAATGTGTAAGAAGTTTTCAACTCTGTTTAGAAAACTATTTCATCAATTTTATGCTACTGGCAGTGAGTGGTCCTTGCAAGCTGTTCATGTAAAGATGTAAAGTGGAACATAAGAGGTTTGCATAAGGAGGGCGTACTTCTAACAAGTGGAAGAAAATCTGTTTGTGATGTCCATGCTTTAGACTCTTTACTTTAAACCTATTAACCCATCCATTGCCAGGCCAATGATAGGCGGTTAGAACCCAAGATGCCAAGAGTTCATCTAAATGAAAACATGAAATTTCTTCAAGTATTAAATTGGGAATTTACATATATAGTATCGAAATGATCTTTACAATAATTTTTATTGATAACGAAAACAACTAAAAGAAAATTCGTCGCTCAGGAAGAAGACTTTTGTGGTTGTCTTAGGTCAACGTATCGGCGTACTAATCGCATTTTATTCCCTCTTATCTGTGAGATTGCTCATAAACATTATCCGTTTTTTGTGTCTCTAATTTTAATCAATAGAAAAAAAGTAGTTGGGCGGTTATTGTCAAAGTTCAAAATTATTGGGATTTGTAGGACACCCGTGTCGTGTTTAATTTTCGTTATGGGCGCATTTCTTCGAATAGCGAAACAATGCTCTCGACCAACTAGTCAGCATGGTCATGAAAATCAGTGAAATTGAATTGTTAGTTTGTTCAATGCAAGTAAGTACCCTGGAGCCCACTGACATGTACAAAAAAAGTTTCATAAAATTTTGATATCCACGGGTGAGAGCCTTTTAATTCGAATAGAAAATTTTATAGGTCGGACAAATGCAATTATCGAGTAGCAAAAGTTAAAATCTACGCCCAACAATGAAACATGAACGTGGCGCTGATTTAGTGTGGATGTGTATAAACGCTTCGCGGTTGTAAATATTTATTAAAGTTGGACCTAAAATATAATACTAATTTTCTGAAAAGAAAATTTGTGTTCAAGTGCAGACGAAATCGAGATATTTACTTCATTATAACCACCTACAGCACTAGCAATGACTTGTGTAGACATACAGTCCCCCTCTCCTCCTCCTCCTCCTCTCTGTCATCAAACTCCCGGATATTAGTCCTTTAAAGCATGCTTTGGATGTTGTACACAAGCGGATTGTGAGCTATGATGTGAGTACAGAATGGAATTTAATATCGACGTTACCAACCACGTTTGCCCTCTTAACCAACAAATGAAGCGCGAGAAAACTAAAGACTATAGTTAGAGAGAAAGGATATTCTGCCAAATATTAGGTATAAGTGATAATACGGCATTGCTATTCGTTATTATGAGCTGGTAATTTGTTACTGTTTCGCAGGGCCGATCGTTCGACACTTGCGCGGAACTCTGGAACCCTGGAACTCTTCCCCATTTTCAACATTCTATTTTTAAATGGATTCTTATTTATTATTACATCGACTAAGCTGTGATACGAATATTTTTCAATTCTATTGCAGTTTATGTAAATAAATATACAATTACCGTTTACTCTTGCATTTCACAACTCAAGCGCCAAATTTGAATCAATCTAAACATGGCACGCAAAGTACGCGATACCGCGCAGACTGCACATGTCGTGCACACTCTCAATATGAGCTGACTCCTGGTAGGCAGTGAATGGGTTAAAATATAATTCATTACCGTAGGAAGTAGAACAATAACACATTAATAATGCTTTTATGGGTGCGAGTGCGAAAATGGCCGGATTTTGCGACTATAAACAATTATTTGGCGCGAAGGCTTTTTTTTGTGGTTCCAAGCACATATATGCTAAGTTATTTCATATGTGTTATAGCTAATCGATTCGAGCCAGCGCTAAATTCATACCAAACAAACATCAATACTTGTGCACCAGCACGATGCATGCCTGCCAAGGTCATTTGGCTGGAGCTGAAAAATTATTTATATCTCAGCATAAAACGTTTCAACACACTCAATTAGAAGTAAATATTGAATATATACTCCCACGAATTATCCGATTTCAGATAAAATCTCTTCGGGTTTCCTACTGTCAATGGGAGCGCGGCGTATTCAATTGGCATTAAAAAAAAAACTCACAATATTTTCAACGTCGCTCATTGGTTTCTATGGTAGCAATTTAGGATGAATGTTGTCATCTGTACCGGATCAGAATATCGTTTTTGTTGTTAGGTGCTGCTGTTGGCAACCAAGAAATGACTCAATCTAACATTGAAGTTTCACATCGCTAGCCAAGCTACAGAGGAAAAAGCAATAGCCAAGCAAAATGATGTGAAATGTCTTAAGGTAACTTTGTTTATTCAATAAGAAATCCTCTATGTAAGCTAATAGCTTGTAAAGTGCGGAGAGGAATATGTATCCTATGTTCGTACTGTAAAGTTCAAATGTTAAAAGTACCAACCTACCGAGATTTACTTAACAATCGAAGATATTGTACATTGTTTTGCTCTGCCAAGACGCAATTAGATAAGCCAACGGCAAGGTATCTGTAGGCTACAGCAAAGAGATTTTACCATCATTGAGTCCGCAAATAATGCAACCATTTTTCACTTAACTTTATGGGGCAAATTGTAGTAGCATTAACCATAGTACCGATAGAGTTCATGGACTACTTTCGATTAATTAAATTTTTCAAACACGTCTGCATAACACATGTATGCATGTTGGCATTAATGAACAACGCTCAGCGGAGCACACAAGTCGTTACCTTTGGCTAAGGAAACAATGCAATCAGCACTAATAATCTTGAACCAAGATGCTTCGACTCGCGGCAAAGAAAAGAGAATATCCATGCGATATTTTGAAATTGGTACTCATTGGTATACAACTTTGGTTGAGCAACTAGCGCAGAGTGCAATTAATTTCAAATGTATAGTTTGATGCTACCTTGTTAATAAGCGTAGAAAAAGGACGTTTTCTATGAATTTGTTACTTTATCTGAATTCTATTTTTATAGATTTCATCAATGGAAGTTAGACCAGTTTTTCAAAGATTGAGATTTTCTGTGGTCGTAAATGCTTTTATATCAGAAAAACTGAATGCACAGGTGAATCAACGTATCATCGTATTCAACGTATCCTTGGTCGCTCTTGCCTCTCAGGAAATTTTCGAATTACATCAAACCAGATGTCTCGTCGAGACATGTTGCGAGCCTAGTTTGGATTTCTGCGAAGGAGTAAACAGATGGCTAGTCAAATTTTGCTTCAACCGTCTGAGCAAGCAGTAATCCCAAGAATTAATATCCGCAGAATACGGAGAATGTTGGGAATAATTCCACTTAGGTCTTTTCGCATTTTAAAAAGCTGTTTTACGATATTTGAAGCCGAGCGTTGTCATGTACACTCTTCCCTCGAATTCTGGGAATTCTTCCCGTAATTCCCGCAAATCAGCAGCAACACACCAAGTGTATGCTAATCGCCAGTGGGGGCCGTCTAGTACGAAATAAACAATAATTTAAAATTTCTGGTTTGAAACAAACGCAATTTTCTTTCCTTATGTCAGTATAACCTTATGGCCAGAAATACCTTCAGAAACGTGAAAAATAGGTATTTTTCGAGAATTTTTTAGAGGGGATAAGATAATCTAATCATTTTCAAATTTTGACATAATTTTACTATGGCATTCAAGTTTCTGTCACAGTTTTTTTTTTTTTGAAATCACCAAACAATGGCTGCGTTATTAAGGGTATTCGAACGCCTGTTTCCCGTATCATCAAAAAGTGCTGCAGTTGCCACTCTTTTGCTATTGATCTGATAAAGATTTAACAAGTGTCATTCGTTTAATGACATATTAAAGGAAAGGATATACCTAAAAAATTATGAAAAAGTGCAAAATCGAAAATTCGGGAGCCTTTTTACTCCAACGTTCGAATTCTCGACCATTTTTTTTCGACATATTTGATTATATATTTGCACGCTACCTTACAAACTTTAGGTATATCCTTCCGATAATATTACTGAGAGTAATCTCCCGAAATTTCATCGAAATCGGTCGATAACTTTTTGAGCTACAACACGAGCAGTTTTTGAAAACGTAGTTTCGAGATAATCGCGTTTAAAGTTTCAACATGTGAAAACTATTAATTGTAGTGAGAATGTCCCCCCTATAAAATTTCCCGAAACATTTGTCTGATCCAAAAAAAAAGGCAAAACAAAAAGCAAAGGTTGCTAGGAGATTACAGCAAAGGGAGTAAAGCAAGAGTTGCTCTGTCTCTAACGGTACGAGCGCCCGTCTCTCTATTTATCTGACCACAAGCTGTCCCTCCGCACGACACTATATGCGATAACTCCGCAAATATTGATTATTTCGGATTTTCCATTGGTCAGTATATTCTTTGGGTATTAAACTTTCGAAATATGTAAAAAGAAAAAAATCGATTTTTGAAAATTTTAAAGGGATTTCGGGCCTTAACTGATAGAACTGAATCAAATTTTTCAAAGATTTCGAAATCGTTGCGTTTCCATCGATGCAATATACTTGACGTTTGTTGAAAAAGACGGTCTTATTAATACGTATGGAAATATGAGTATGCCTTCTGGCGACCAGAATGTTATTCAACATGTCATTCTGGGAGATAAGACACGAATCAATTCTTTCGGTACGGAACAGCACAGAAAAGGAGTCAATCGATGAATATAGTGCCAAAGATAGATTGAGACTTGTGGTAAACAGCACGACAAACCAACCCAGAAATTGAGATAGTATTAACTGATTACTTCTTGATATCAACGGTGACCTTCCTCCACGTGACCATACTGTTAATAAGGCTCGATTAGGGGCATAACGACCCCGATTTATTCATCACAGTATAGTGACATCGTATACGGCTTTAGTCCTTCGCGGTTCTTTCAGCAAACAGTAATATCGTTGTGCGACCGCTGTATTCTTCCGATTTAGCTCAACCAGATTTCTGTCTTTTCTTTCAGCTCAAAAAACTTTTTCGTTTCTATTGTTTTCACATGATTGAGGTAATAAAGCAAAGCGACGGACTCTGCTTTATCAACTTAAAATGAAGCCTTAAATAATTTTCAAAACTATTTCGAAAATTGAATATAACAATTGTCTTGGAGATAGGAAGAAACGTAAGCGCTAGTGCATTCGTTCCAAATTGGAGCAATTTGAAGGAAACGAAAAAAAATTTTAATGATACGTCTTCGTATTACTAAAGAACTTTTACTCTTTTTTTATCAATATGTTTAGTATTGATAAATAAATTTATCTTTTACTCTTTTTTAGTAATATAATATGTACTATCTGTACACACAACTTTTTTGTGTCTTACCAGGTTCGATGATCTTCAAACCATCAAACCGTTGATGAATGCACGCATTTGGTGTTGATGTTGAGATTGGTAGGAACGATTGACTGAACATACCTTATAATTTTATTTATTTATTTTTTGAGTATTAAAAAATATAAGTATAAAATCCATTTCTAAGCCCCAAGCGCTATCCGATCTGGGAAAACCTTCCACATGTTTCTTTGGATTCAGCGGCTTGTACGAGAAAACGTTCCTTTCTACGCCACACGATTTCAGGCTAGAAGACATCCAACTTCTATGTTTTTAACCATTCTCCATGAAGTGTTTTTATTAACGTATTACACGTCTGACAATGTATCGAAGAAAGCACACGAACTGATAAATCGGGACTTTCAGTCGTTTTAACCATAAAAAATTCAAGATTTTAGATCGTGGCTACCATTGGTTTACATGCTTCTGTGGATGTTTATTTTTACCCCGTATTTTTGAACCTTACTAACCAGGACTAAATGATGTTTGTGGTGTGTGGCCAGGTTGGGTTCGGAGAAATGCAAGTTTGAGTTAACTCTTATTTAGTGTAAACTTCGCCACTTTACCTCTAAATCTATACAAAAGAGGTGTCGGAAGTTTTATTCGCATTTATGAATTTTTTGCACTCTAGTAAGTTTTCATTTCACTTTAATCTTCTACTGAAAACAAATTGTGAAAAAATTGACAGCGTTGCGTTTGCAACGATACAAATTTCAGACATCTAAATTCAGTCCAATACGCTAACGATACATGCATATATCTCACAGGATGAAATGTAAAAGTAATCTCATTATAATTGCAACAGTCGATCAATATCTAAATATACATTTTCATAGATGGAAGATTAAGATTAATTCAGATAAGCTGCATGCAATGTATGTCCTAATACCTGGGACAGAAGACGCCGTTTGAACTAGTTCTTGTGGTTCGATCTCAGAACATATACGGTTCTGAACGTTGATATCCGTATGATGTCAAGAACTAGTTTAAACGGCGTCATCTGTTGCGCGCATTAGAAAACGACAAACATTCAAAAATAACTGTCCAGAGTGAAGACATCACTTTGAAACAAATAGCCAAGTACTTTGGACGAAGTCCGCCAATATGAATTGACTGACAAAATGACAAAAAACAGATGTGGATATTGTCGGTTACTTTTTATTTATTAACCCATGCTTTGGGATCATTTTTATGACAGGTATAAGCAGAATTCTAGTGCTTAAACGGACCGGACACACAATCGACGTTACTTTATGGCGGTTAATAGTATATAAAGAAACCAGGAAAGGATTAGGAATTTCTTCTTATGTTAGGAATTTAGATTTTTACAAGGATTTAGCCATAGAGACTAATGACAAACACAAACGCGCCGAAGTATTGAACTTTTTCGATACAATACGAAGCCTGCCATCTGGCTCCTAGTTATAGAAACTCATGCAATAAATTCGTATCGATGAGAAATTATTAGGAAAGTACAACTTTAACCAAATTGGATATGATGGATAAAATCAATTGTGATGGAGGAGGTTCGCCGCGTCGTCTAACGATTAATTCAGTTTGTTTTTAGAGGCAGTTAAACTTCATAACACTAGCCAGCGAATGTTTGTTTCATTCACTATCGCAAATTTCATGCAGGGCTAATCTTGTTAAAATTGACTTCTTTTTTTTCTGGCAAGACAATATAAAACTGTCTATAAAACTGAAGTCAACAATGCCAATTTGAATATTCCGTTAAGAGTCTTAGTACTACTCTTGGTACTACCGATTTCGTTTGCAGTGTCCTTTTCAAGCGCAGATGCTACTGATTGTTGGCTTACCATTACCAGTCGAAGTGTACATATCGAGTCGAGTGGCGTTTCGGTATCTAGAGCGAACCGCCCATTTAAGGATCTTTGCGGTATTCGTCTATGTTATGGACCATCAGTCAACCTTATTCTTTCTTGACTTGGAATTTTTTTAAGTAATTAGACATAATATGCTCTGAACTGTACTTATTGAATGATATGGAAAAAATTAAGGAACTGACTAACAAATACAACAGATTCTTGGGGTGGCTTGTAAACGGTGCAATAAGATGCTAATAGTTAAGGTTATATGATCCTGCGCAGAAGTAAAAGAATGAAATAGAAAATGTGATGAAAGACATTAGAACCAGTAGTGCATTCTTCGAATTTTGCTGTCATTTACGCCACAGGAATCTTTGTACTTATATTCCTTGAATCTTCCCATACTTTTTCATTGATGTGAGATTATACTGTCCGGATTATCTTTCTATTGAAGGAAAATACCGTACATTTTACTATTTCGTTGAAAGGATCATACCGATTTATATAAACCTCTTGCACCTTCTGTCATTTCGTATGTTCCGTTTTGTTTTTATGTTTATACATTATCAGCTTCCTTTTGGCTGCCATATAGCCAATAATCTCCTAATAAACGCCGGAATCTTGCACCATGCCATATTTAAAAAAAATTTTTTTTTTGGTTGGGAGGTGAAGGCTATTTACGCCCTGCGTGTCGGACTCCCAGTGGCACACAACAACTGAACTACCGACTAAACACCTCCCCTGTCACACCGAGAACCTAGCCTGGAACTGTTTGTCACATTACATCGGACTAGGCCTCTTACGTCTCGCCTACCGGCACCTTCGGATTGGAGAGATCACTCCCTCAGCAGGGATGGGCAGAAAGGAGAGGGATTACTGATAGAGTGAGCCCTCTTCCCTCTGCGCCGACAGGCGATCGACGATGTCCTTCTTCATAGTGAGAACCGCCCGAGCGTAGTGCCACACACAGTTTCATTTGTTTTTAGACACCAGCATCTACTCCACCAGGGTATTTGGAGCCATATTACAATGGATGCATTAATAATTGAAAAAAGGAGAATATTTGCAACATTTCCTGCTCCAAATTCATACGGAAAAAAACCAAAACAAAAACGGAAACATACGGAAAAACCAGACATCGTATTTGATTTGGGCGATTGTCTGGAGTCGGGAGTAATGTTTGGAACCTGTTTTTCAATAGCGCGGGAACCATTCGAAGTCGCGTTAATCTGGCGGTCGCTATTGTAGAAGTTATTTAAGGGCTGTTGGAGTGGAATGTTTGAAAATACTTATTTTCCATCGAGGATGATAAGTGCCCGCCCATAACCGCGCCTCGATTATTAACCAAAGAGAACTGGCATCCTCTCACAGGCATGATCCCGAAAGGCGGGTTTTTGCTACAAGTTGCAATTTTCGTAAGGATATCTGCGACCTAATTGGAGGCATAACACAGAGCTTATAAATTAACTCCAAGCACAACCAGAAGGACCTGCTAAGAGTAATAAAAGCGTATGTCACAAATTCCCCCCAACCTGTAACCATTGCTCGGAATAATTCAGATTTAACAAATGCCAGGAAGGAGCGAAGTGCTTTTGAAAGGGTTATACCAAATATTTACCAATCCTCGTCCCTACTTAAGCGAACTTGTTTCCCTCACGGAAACGAGATTGCATTGTGACTCAAGTGCAACAAAATAGAAAACGACGTTCAAGTGCTCCGATTTGCCTTCAAGATTGCAACCACCGATTTTCCACCTGCAACGTTGAAGGTGTCGGTGGCAGTGTCACTGCCCCGACTTATAAACAAATCAATATGCGGAAAGACAATGCTGTCTTCGCTATTCGCTTGGTCTATTGTTTGCGCAAATGATGTGAAGGTTTTCACCATTCATCAGACGAGCTAATCATTTCTGCTGCAAGTAACGCTACCAATCGATATTTCGCGACACCGGCCAAAGGAGGTTGTCGGTGGAACTGTACAGAGAACAACATATGGAAGCAGCACTCGACTCGATAAACACCCTCGCCCCGACACGCACCGTTCGATTCGGGGCTGCCGGCTTCCGTGCAAGTACGTGCATTAATTGCCTGGATTTGTTACCAAGCGCAAGCAGGAAGGATCACACTCGCTCGTTATCCAATAAAGTGCCTCTGAAATATTCCTCTGCTGGCTGGAAATAAGTGATTACGTACCCGTCCGTGACATCAATTCGCGGCGATGTCGTCAAGTGCCGCACTTTGCACAATCACACAAGAATTGCTCCCGGAGGCGACCCGTCACCACGTACTCCTCGTTCGATTCGGCTGTGCCTTAAATTTTCCTGCGAGCTCACTCGAATGCGACGGAAGCGGTCCTTTTGCACGCAACACTCACAAATTACACTGCAACTCGGGACGCGTTTCGAATTATTTGAATAACGCCAACCAGCTCGTAGTACGTTCAGTAAAGCAACATTTCACTCTTTATCGTTTCCGACAAGCGACAAGCTCTGACTTGAATCCACCCTCGTCGAGAAAAGGAGTCGTTCATCGGCCACAGTAGCGCACAACTCGACGATGATATTTTAGACCGGGAGCCCCACAATCGGGGCGCAGGCGTTTCCAAACAGAACCAACAAACTCACAAACTTCACACCGACCGAACCGTAAAACAGTCGACAAGTTAGAAAGGGGATGAATTCGTCCCCGTGCCTGCCATCATCCTTCGTCCTTTAGGGTGTGTTGCTGCTGCACTCGAGACACCACCCGTCGTCTTTCACCCGATCAACTATGCACAAAATCCGTCAAAACCCCTCATTAACGCCCGTCGCAAGAAAATTTCAATCACCAAATCTTTATTTTTGATTTTATTCACCTGGCTTTGAATTTGCTCACTATATTTCAATTACACTACGACTAGATGCACTTAATTCAGGATTCTCATGCAACTCCAATTCTTATTCGCAAGGATTTAGCTGTGAAAATCTGATTTGAAAAATTGCACTACCGTCACCTCAGACCTCGAAGATACTTTTCTCCTCTCTCTATGTACTTTTTGATGTGGTATTTCATGTACATTCACAATTGAAGCCGCAGTTCATTCCAGATGAATCGACAAATGAACTGATTGAATTCTGAATGAAGTTGGCTAAAATATGTGCTCGGCGCGTGTTTGAATTATTTATTTATTTAATCGACACCAATTGCAAGCAGATCTACATTTTTTAGGTTTTATGACAATTGTTATTATATATTGAGTCACAATGAAACATGTCTCCATTTCAATAAGCAAGCCAGTTTATGAAATTTACTAAACAAATGTATTGATGTTAAGAAAATCCATTATAATCATTGATCAATTTTAATAGAAAATTGAACTTGATTGATCGGAAAGAAAGGCCTTTGAAATTCAGTTCATTATTATGGGATTGCATTTATTAAGCACTAGTTTGTTGTTGTTATTTTTCTACCCTTTCCCCTCAACTAAACGTTCTTGACTAGGTTGATAGAAGGCAAAATCGGTTTTCACGGAGTGCTGTTATTAACATTAATAATATATAATAGTATTAATGATATAAGCTATTAATTTCAACTAAATGTTTCTGTATCACCGGTGTCGAATTTATTCTTGTGTCGATGCAAATGAAATTCGTATTTGTTCATTGGTACAATCGAATTTTCGCATCAAAAATGTCTTTTCATATCAAACAGCAAGTTGTGTTTAATAAAAATCTTGATTAGGTATAAACAATAAAGACAACACCGTAGCTGTGTGCAGGTGTATAAAACAAAGCAGTTGCAGTTACAGAAATAATACAAAATTAAGAGAAAAGGTTTCTTTTCCAGTTTTTGTTTTTATTTTGACGAAAATATTTCGTCTAAATGGAAGCACTTGCAAGTAGGGTTTTGAATTATTTCTGTATCATTTCTAATAACTCATAGTGTGGATAACGGGAAATTTTTATAATTTATGATGAAAGATGAGATATTATCAATCATTGTATGTTTATTTCATGTTCTATAATCCTAATGATATTGGAATGTCAATTGGTTGATGACATGCAATTTGATTGGATATTTTCAGTATGAAAAATCTAACAGCATTAAATCCGTGTCGATGTTATTATATCTAATCTTCTTTTTCCTTCTGCATTTATTTTTAGCCTAGCGAGATTGGTTCCGTCTCGACCTTCTGAAATAAAACCCTCTGTTATCATCCGCATTTCTTACCGCTCGGTTTCTGTTTCTCTTCTTCAACCTTCTTCTATTCTATTGTATTTAGGTCCGGCTTTTGGCACGTGGCAGCTTCTTGGATTTTTTAGTCAAGTTCGGTGACTGCTTTTCCATTTTAGTGGCTTGGTCCATTGCCTATTGTTTTAACCTTGCCCGCTTGACGTTTAACTCCTATTCTAGCTTAGCTTTGATAATAGGTAATCCTAATTAATATTTAATTAATGTATTTAGTTAATTTTACTATATCCAATATTCTGCTTAGTGTTTTGCTTAGCAAGAAGAGCTAAAAGCCTTACAGATAATACTTGGATCAATCTAAGAATGTGTAGGAAGAAAGTTCGCCAAGAAAAACTCCGTGTTTAATAGCTATCTAAAGTATTTCAAATAACTTTCTCACGGTAGTGTACCTGTTAGTACTTATACCAATCTATTCGTAAATGTACTCGGCCCGGAGACTGTGAAGTTGTAATTTGTTCCCAACTTCACAAGGTTTCAGTCACATATCAAAAGTCAATTGGGGAAGTGTAGTACAAGTGTATTTTCAGTTCGACACTGGTAGGATAAAAGTTAAATTAACATATCGTTGGTCTACGTCGGAATATCTGCGAGAAAAATTTGAAGTTTTGTGTCGTGTTTAGTTTTGTGAGTACAAATAACAAGCAGACATGACGATTATTACAAAGCCATCAAACGATAAAAGTGGCGAGAAATCGTCCGTCCCTTTGTTTACCGAAGGAGGGATTGTTGCGGCGACTGCACCATCTGTAAGTAGATTGCTAATTGTCGCATATTAACGGAAAGTTGAGCGGGTAATGCAACTTCACGGAAGAAATGTGTCATTGCACGCATTTGCAAATATTCTAATAATCTAGAACCGGTTCTAATCATCGTCGTCGTCTGTTTTCAGCCTTACGAAACCTTCCATAGCTCGTCGCAACTCTTAATTTGTTGGTGGAAATTCCCATCGTGACGATCGACCCAATTTATCTGAATTGCGCACTTTACAAAGCTACATCGAGTCATGTGATTCGAAGGGTTTTGTTGGGGGTATCTGCGACGGCAAAGGACAAGCCTCCTTCGCCTCCCTCGCGCAGAACCTTCGGCGGCATGGTTTCGATGAGTTTTGCGAGAAAATGTTGTGGCAAGTGGTGATAAGACAAAATTACCTTGGCGAGGGTGGAACAATCTTTGTCAAAGACTGATTTTGCTTGAGTGTGCTCGAAAAATGGATCAGGTGGAAGGCCGTGCGATAAAGGACGTTTGTTTGGATTTGCAAAAGTTTTGTGACCCAACAAAAGATAGTTGTCACTTCCTTATCTTGGCAATGTTTTGTTTTCTATTTGTTTTGTTTAGTGCCGGCGCATTTTCCATTTCCCAGTTGATTTGTTCAATTTGGTATCGCGTGAAGGCATCGCTCACTCGGCTAATCCATTTGAATAATCAAATTGGCGAAAATAAATGAGCTCAACTACACACTGTCGTCGATTGCCAATAAAATGCGTTGATAAGATCGCAATTTATCGCCGAGCAGTTGTTCAAATGGAAGCGACAACTCGACAAAAATTTGCATGTTTCCTCTAAAACGTTCACAATTTCAATTTCGTATGCATTTTGTCGTTCCTAAGATACTTCTAGAAACGTTTAGAGGGGTTTATTTCATCTTATCAAGTTGAAGGTGTGATGTAAATAAAAAAATTAACTTGTCGTTTGCTCTCCACCACATGCACATTTTGGGTTCTAATAAAAATGTTTACAATGTAATTTATTTCCTGGTCTCTAGGATAAAAGTTTCATGTTGCAATGCAGTGAAATTGGTTTCATGTTCATTGGGCGGATTAACAAATTTTATTGAATCATGGATGTGACTGTGGTAGGAGACCAAACCTGCCCGAAATAGTTTTAGCAATGAAGCACTTGGGGTTAAAAGTGGATGTCGATTTGCAATACGTTTCACACTTTTAATAATATCAAATGTAAACGTGGTTGTTGGATGTGGGGAGAAGAGCTGTTAATACTTAAAGAAAAAGTATTAAAAGCCTGATTTGGAATGTTGTTTAGCGCATGATCGCTTGCAGGATATCGAATTGAATGTGTTAATCAGTTTTAATATTATGCACCGAACAAATTGCTTTGTTGGCTGCCGGTTAATAAACAGTAAATAAGCATCGAACTATCATAGATTATAGACGTAGATTATAGAGAATGCGAGATACCTTGAACTCCATTTTTTCAGAACAAGCTAAGATCTATGCAAGGTTTCTTCATCTCTTCACTTATTTCCAAGTTACCCGACTTCATGGTCTTATATTTATTTAGGAAAGAAGTTGAACTTCGGTAGTATCCATACGAGAATAAAACCAAATCTAATAGATCACATTTACATTGATCTTCAGATTCTATCAAACGTGGCGCGACTGAAAGATTTATCTTATTCAATCCTTCGTGATTGATTCTATGGCAGAACTTTTAAGCAGATCGTTGTTGCTGCAACTCCTTGCGTCGAAGTGACGTGTCTTCTCTGGTACCTCATCTTACTATTTTTGTTCTTGTCTCGACATACTGCCATACATGCCGCCATCGATGATTTTTCAGGTTCAGAAACTATCAGAGTGACATTCGCGCCTGACCATATTGGAACACGGATCCTGTTCGTTTGGTGCCAATTTAAAGCAGCTTCAGTTCTTTTGTTTTCATTTCGAATGATTGCTGAAACTCTTGCTGAAATTTTTGTTTTTCCAAATTTCTCAGCAATTACAGAAGTCGCCATTGCCTCGTTCGGGTATGACTTCGTCTGAGCGGCTGAAATAGCAGTTGTCTGTTCTGAATTGTCTTAGATGCGTGTTGTATGGGACTGAATAATCAACATCGATTTAGAACTTCGTTTTAGATTACAAGTTAGGTAGAGATATATAGGAAGATAACAAAATCCTTGAGCAAAGGCGCATTGTAAACAACTACAGTCACGTTTCCTACAAAAAAAAAAACATCATCTTTCGAAAATCATTCCAGTAAGAGAAGTCAAAAAGCTCCCGAATTCTGTAATCATCCAAAGTATTTATAAATCATAGAGCAGAGCAAAACCAGGAGAACTTAATTTTAATGTCCGTAATAGTGGGCTTTAAGGGAAACGGCTAGTTTTACTTAAATAGCAAGAAATAAAGGTTTCGCTTCCATAGGAATGAGTAGCTTGTTGTCCATCCTATAAATAATAGTTCAACCTATAAATCAACACAAAATAGCGTAGCAAAAAAGGTTTTAATACTCGATGCGTTCAACATGGCCGAGCATCCAAATACGACCGCGGTCCAATATGTACCTAACAGCTCAACGTCGGCGCTATCTCAAGAAAAATTCACTATCTGTATTACATTCTAGTAGACGGCGCCAGTCTACATTTCAGCTGACAGCTCCTAGCTTTGTTTTGAAGGGGTCTGGTAGCGAGTGTGTCCACAGATTTCAGAAAAGTTGAGAAAGAGAAAAATCGGCCGATGATTTGACCGTTTTTTGGGATTCATAAGGTGTGATCTGCATCAACTACCATGATTTAAGGGCAAAACGGTCGCAGGGCTGTATTATGCTGAATAGTTTGGCCGATTCGAATTTCAAAAAAAATGCCCCATTTGGCGAAGGAAAATGTGTTCTTCCACAATGACAGCGCACCGGCTTACATATCCGCCGTCGTCACGGTCAAATTGGTCGAATTGGGGTACGAACTGCTATCCCATCCACGATAACTTCGAGATTCGGCTCCTTTTGTATCCAAAATTGAATAAGTCACTGCCCCAAGTCAAAAATTTAAGTCGAATGAAGAGGTCATCGCCCTCGAGGAGGCCAACTTTGCAAAGCGTAAATTTTAGACGGGTTCAAGAAGTGGCAACATCGCTGGATCAAGTGTACCGACCGAGAGAAGATTATGTTGAGAAATAAATCGTTAGTTTCATTTTCAAAATTCTCGTTTGCTTGTAAGTTAAGTAGTCGATATGGGAATAAGTTTCTGCCGTTGGACAAATATGTGATTACAAATTCGATTTTAGTGTCTTCTGTGGTAGTGTTCCTGGAATTGGAAGTTGTATGCGTAGGCTCACGACCTCAGTAGTTGACTTTCCTTCAAAACGTGAACATCATTTTTTTTCTCGCATTGTATTTTTCTCGTAAAATGTCGACTTGCATACCGAAAAAGCTGCATTTGCAGGAGGTCTTAGTTTATTATTTCATTCTCAAGAAAAGTGTTTTGGAAACTTATCGAATAATGCCCGATGTTTACGGTGATCATACTCCATCTAAGACGAATTGCAGAAAGTGGTTTCGGCTTTTTAAAAATGGTGATTTTGAGATAGACTGATAAAGATCGTGAATGGGCACCGAAAAAGTTTGAAGATTTACAACTACGGGAATTGTTGGATGAAGATTCAAGTCGAAGCCTAGAGGAATTGTCACAGAAGTTAAATGTAGACAGATCTACTGTCGGTAAGCGCTTGTACGCCATGTGAATGATCCAAAGAGCTTGGGCTTGGGTGCCGCATCAACTGAGATAGAGGGACATTGAACGGCGTTTGGTGACGTGCGAAATGCTTCTTCAATGACAAAAAAGAAAAGGGTTCAAATTGTGACATGTGATGTACAACGACAACCCTAAGCGACCAAAACATTGGGTAATGCGAGATGAACCAGGACCATCGACGCCACAACGGAATATTCACGCTTCCAAGGTCATGTTGTGCATCTGATGGGACCACAGTGGTTTCATCAATCCTGAAACCATCTAAAACTCTTGAAACAATCACTGGGAATGTGTACCGACGGCAACTCATCCGTCGGAATTGAACTCTGAGGGAAAACGATCAAAATGGAATGTCTGTCTGATTTTGCTGCTTGCAAATGCAAAGCCACACGTAGCCAAGCCGGTCAAAAAATATTTGGAAGGTGTGAATTGGGAAATCTTGCCCAACCCGCCGTATTCCCTAGACATTGCTCCTTCGGATTTCCTTTTATTCCGTTCCATGCAATCGGCCCTAACTGGGGAACGATTTACTTCTTATGAAGGCATCAAAAACTGGCTCGATAACTGGATCGAATCGAAAGATGGGGATTTTTTCCGCCGAGCAATCCATCTACTAACAGAAAGATGGGAGAAGGTCATAGGTTTAAATGATGCATAGTTTGAATGACGTGACTGTAGTTTTTAATGTTGAAATAAACGAAAAATGTTGTCGAAAAAATGGCGGAAACTTATTCCCATTCCGAGTCGTCGTAGGTGGTCGACTATCGTGGTCAAAATTGTGTAATGCCGTGTAGCGTGAGTGTGTCCTTTCCATGATCCACGTTCTGGCTTCAAGATCCTTGATATCTGTTTCAAAAGCTTATTATCTCTACTGTGCCATTTTATTGTATTGATCTAATAGTTGATCAATATTATGCGCACACAAAAAAGAAACTATTCTAGCCAGAAAATATTTTATTTGTGTTTCAAATCATTTTCTAGTCATAAACATTATGGAGGCCCACCAAAGTTTGTGTGAAGTCTGCAATTTTGAATCACTGAAAAGCATTTCATATGAGTAATATATTTACTTTAATAGCAGCATTTGCTGAAATATTCCGACATTTCACTTATGGCTAATGTACTTACATATGTTGTAATAAAGAGTGAATTTTCGATTTGACCAAGGGTTTTGTAATGTATAGGAATTTTGGTTGGAAGCATTGGTTTCAATCATGTCTTAATTGATTGATATATGGCTGATATAATTTTCCAGTTTGACCTTGCTGACTATTCAATGCGTGAGAAGGGAAGAGCCATTATCGAGCTAAAAATAAGATTGGGAATAGATTTGGAATATTCCTAACAATTTAGAAGTGAACTAGGCTGTCGTTCAATTAAGTCCTTTTGTTGTTACATGAACACCAAAAAGTGACTAGACTTCACAAAACGTAAGTACATAACGTGCTAGTAGTTATAATGTTAATGTGTGTAAAAAGCTCATACATGCAAAACACACTCGTAAATAAACAGCACATATGCATCACTAAGCTAAGGGATTAAGTGCAGTATTTATTCGATAAATACGAGTATCATGATTACATCATAGATACAAACGTGTACTGGAAATACATTTATTTGAATCGATCAAATAAATGCCATCGCAGGACTCTGATTTGTGTTTGTTATTTAGACTGAATATCGGTTTCTACGGGTGAACTTACTTGACATGGTAATTCATGAAAAATTGTGTCTTGTGCTCGTCTATATCTTATCTTTATTGAACATTCAACACTGTTGAAAGTATGTCCAATGCTCGACAATATTGATGGGAACACAAACAACACTGGATTACTGGTTATAAACTCCACCATGCAACCATATTCATTGTTCAGTTCGAATATACTTTAGCTCATTGCGTTCCATTATATGTTGAACTAATCCACCGATTAAGCGAATGATGGGCATCCGGTGCATGGACTCATCATCCAACATTGCCCTCGGCAAAGGTCATTGTATGTTGTCATTTATGCTTTAAGGCGGGAATTAACAAATGCACATATCTAATTTTTATCCTAATTGGCATAATCTATTGGCGCTGCTGCTATTTCATTGTTATTGTTGCACAACGCTGTTTATAGTGTAGTGTGTCTATGAATTTTGGAATTTGAAAACTTTCATTGGGCGTTTTACAGTGTAATCTCGAAAAGTATTTGTTTTGGCTTCGATATGATGGGACTTAATTGTTTATACGAGCGATTTGAGAACGGGTAATGAACGCATGATAATTATAATTAGGAAACAGGGTGGAGATATGCATTAATCAACAATGTTTTAATAGTTGTATGCAATTGGATATGACTTCAAATTGTTTTTGTTATCATGACGTAACATTGCAAGCTTGAAAAAAATTATTAGATTCGTCTGAAAATCTGTAAAATCTCGCAGAATCTGTACAATTAGGTAACAAAATTTTGTGAAACGATTAGACATCACCGTGACATTTTGGTCAAAAGTCATAACTTTTGGTAACTTGTGGTGTATTATTAAATTGTTTAAGAAAACAGTAACATATCGTACTTTGAACAAGACAAAAGTTTTAAAAACTAACAATTAAAAAATTCACATGACGGATGTACTACGTTCGTCAATCTCAAATTGCACAAATTCTGTCCGTCGATGAAAAATAAATTACAATGTTCTAAGAAATAATGTTCCTAGAGTAAGGTAAGGTAGATCCAGTAAGGAAACGTCCAATTAAGACGTTTCTAGCGTTTAAAAAATTCCTCGACGACGAAACCGCCGAAACCACCGAAATCAGTTGTGAGATTTAATCATCCCCAATTTCAGAACTCACCAACTCTGCACCATTCATTCATTCCCTTTAATTCTCTCAAAACTTGCATCTTACGAGATAAATTATCTAACTGAAACAAGACAACAATCAATTACGTTCTGGGAAACCAGAGATCTAATAACAGATATACACAAAACAAATAAAATATTGTTACGCGTTTAAGGTATGCGACCTTTAAATCTTTTACCCAAATTGAAAGTGGTTTGGGTCTGATTAACTTTCACCCAAAGCTAAATAATCAAATATAAGTGCTACGACTCAATCTACACTGCTTTGATTGTCAGAACTCTCTTCCTTTTTATTAAATGCGGAGTTTCCAATGCGTCTTTGTAACAACTCCTTCTACGACAGAATTCAACTAATTTCCACTTCATCGTGGTTTTATTTTGCGTTTCTGATTCGTATTTTTTATCGTTGGCGGACAGTTTACCGCGTTTACTTTGTAATTTACTTGCCGATAGTCCATCGCAACCGATTCGTTTTTTCTTGACTCTAAATCCGCACTGTTGCTGCGTAAATGCTTGTTCCAGCAACTGAGAAACTTTCCAATCATCCATTCGAATTGTTCTTGAATTATCAATATTAATAATCTGCCAACCACAATATTCTGTTTACTTCGATTTATTTTTTAATTGGAAAAGATAATAAATTTTTGGAATATATGAACATAACACCAGGACACAGTTTTCTCGTGTTGGGCGTCCCGTTTGCTACGGATAGATTAAGAAATATTCCGTGTTTTTACACTCTATCTTTAGATGTCATTTAATCTAACACATTGTATCTAACTTGTGAATTTAAGTATCTATATCAATAGACAATGTATTCAACTTGATGGCTTATTCTTAAACAAATAAAGTTGTAACGCTTTTAGTATGTACAAGGTTGCCCTAAAACGTACAGTCTCAGGCGCATATGCTACAATTTGGTCTGCGATCTTTAATTTGTTCACTGGCTTGCTTTCTATATCCTGATTATTGCTTCCTTCTATTGTCTATTGATTGATTGAAGGCCAGGGTTCTGTTAGTTTTGTACTTTTTATATGATTACCTACTACAGGGGTAGGCTACATGCCTCGATGGAACATGTGTGTCAATCCAAAGTGTCAATCCGGCCAAAAAATGGCTTGTCTAAAAGCCCGTTGATGTTGGTTGTATGAACATCAAATTTTGAACTTTATGTTTGGTGTTATTTTGTTTAAATAATTCAATATTTGGCTGGTCGTGTCTTTGCTAAGTGATGTTTTGCCACTGAAATTGATTCCTCTTTTCCCAAACGAATTTGCATCCATTTTTTTCTAAAGACTGAAGTTCTATTGCGACAAATATACAGTCGCTCACAGCTTATTTCAACCAACACTGTTTTCAGATTTTGAGAAGGTTTAACTTGTAAGCAAAGGCAGGTATCAAGGGACTTGAAAAGCAGAACTATAAACAAAGAAACATAAATTGAAGAAGTGAAAGACAAATTCGGAAAATATTTGTTCTACTGTAGTAAGGAAAGGAAAAAGAATTTGTCATCAATAATTTTGCTCACAGCTTATTTCAACCACAATGTTTATCGAGCAATAGAGATCGCTTATTGAATAAAATTGCGTTGTTTTTTTCTCCTATCATTTTTCTCTATCTTTGCGGTAATTTGTTAAAGTGGTTTGAGTTAGATTTCATCAATCGTTTTTAAGAAAAAAAATCTTTTTGATAATGGGAGGACGTACCACTATTGAGCAGTGTAAATTGGTCCTCCACCATTTTGAAAATGGCAATTCTCGGCGAAAAATGCAGAAATGGTAAATTTAAGCGACGGGACAGTGCAGAGCATTATATCGCGTTTCACATACGAGAATCGAGTACATGATAAAAGCAGAAAAGCACCAAACAAAATTTTCAACCCAACTGATGAGCGCTATATCGTGCGTAAAATTAAAGAAAACCCAAAATTATCAGCACCAAAATTGGCCATCGAGGTTAACCATGAGTTGGGTAAGTCATGTAGTGCTGAAACTATTCGTCGAGTTTTACGAAAGCACGACTTTAACGGCCGAGTTGCTTCCAAAAAACCTTTCATTACCAAAAAAAATCAGCAGTGTCGTTTTGCTTTCGCGAAACAGCATCTTTCTAAAGATATGAGCTTCTGGGGCAAGGTCTTATTTTCGGATGAGTCAAAATTTAATATTTTTGGCTCCGATGGACAAACCTATGTCTGGTGTAAACCAAATAAAGAGTTGGAAAACAAGAATTCAAAGGCAACCGTGAAACATGGTGCTGGAAGCGTCATGGTTTGGGGTTGTATGTCGGCTGCCGGGGTTGGTAATTTGATGTTCATAGAGGATAACATGGACAAAACAATGTACGTCAATATATTAAAAGAAAATTTACTACAAAATGCCCGAACACTTGGCAAAGAGTCAGATTTTTTACTTTTACCAAGATAACGACCCCAAACACAAGTCAGGTATTGCTAAGGCATGGCTCATTTTGAAATGCCCCCATCTAATGCAACCTCCAGCCCAATCACCGGATTTTAATGCGATTGAAAATTTGTGGTCAACTTTGGAGCTAAACATTCGGTAACATCAAATTTCCAACAAAACTGATTTAAAAAGAGCTTTGTTAGAGGAATGGGCGAAGATCACCCCCCAATACTAAGTATTAAAATTTAAATATAATGTTAAAAATATACATGAAAGTATTCTTATTGTAAGCTGGTTAAAACAAGCTGTGACATTATTTTCGTAACAATTTTGAGGTTTTTGCATGCAAGTTGCTAAAAAATTATGTATGAAAATGAATTATGTTCTTTTTTTATACTTAAAATATAGATCTACTAATCAACGTTTAACTTTTGTTTATATGTGTTTTTGTTTAAAAGTTAAAAAAGTCTCAAAAACTTGAAAACGTGTTGGTTGAAATAAGCTTTGAGCCACTGTAGATTATGATAACGTTATCACCTCAACAACTTCAGACCATAGTATAAGCACAAACAGCGAGACCTCTCTTAGACGGTTTCTGTAAGACAGAGAGATAGAAAAAGATCAAGTAGATTTATGTTTGTATTGAGTTTTAATCCGAAAGCCTGAGAAGGGTATTCTTGTTAAACGAATTAATGAGAAAAAAATTGACCAATACAGATGTCATTCTACTTATTTTGGTTGAATATTACGTCGCCAGGATCTTGGTAGCCAATTCGATTAGTGCAGTTTCAACAACTGAAATGTAAATCGCAGGTTCCACTTGGCCTTAAGACGAGAGAAACTTTTCTATCTCGCCCCAGGTCATGTAATCGCAATTGATTATGTTGCTTGCGTGCTTGACAGTTTGCATCTCACATTGTGGATGTAACGCTTCGCCAATTATGGTATGGGTGGAACAAAGGTCATGCCCGATTTCTGTAACATGTCGGATAGCTGATCGAACCACCACACGGGAATATCCGAATCAGAAAATTTTCCTCTCGAGCTTCATACTTCTCTATGCAGCAGTTGTATTTGTGGTTCAAACACTAGTTTCAAAAATTATATCTTTAGTTTTAGCCGTTTTTGAAAACTGGGAATGTAATCACAGTATAGAAATCAATTCTGACTATAGTGGTTTGTCGCTTTTTACATTGAACATAAGATCCAGAAGCAATTTGTGCGCTGATTATTTTGAGCGATTTAAATTACTTTCGTTGCTTTGGAATTTTATTTATTCAATCCACGACACAAGCCAGTTGCTCACAATACGAGGGTGGGGTGAAAAGTTTCCGGCCTGACCAAGAAAAACGATATTTTTAATTTTTTTTGCTTTATTTTTTAACATAATCTCCATCAACACTGATACATTTCTCATAACGGTGTTCTAATTTATTTATACCAGTTTTAAACGTAGATTCGTCAAGCTTCTAAAAAACTGATTTACAGCTTCGATAACTTCTTCGTTCCTCTCAAATCTTTTTCCGCCAAGCCATTTTTGAGGTTAGCAAACAGGCAATAGTCGCTCGGGGCTACTTTTGGAGAGTAGGGATGATACGGCATTAATTCAAACCTCAATTCGTGGATTTCGGACATGAAAACAATCGACGAATGCGCTGGTGCGTTATCGTGATGAAAAAATTTTTTTTTCTTCGCCAAATGAGGTCGTTTAATTTGCACCTCGTGCTTCAAACGTTGCAATAACTCTGCGTAGTATTGACCAGTGATTGTCTTACCCTTGTCAAGGTAATCAATGTATATAATTCCTCTCGCATCCCAAAAAACAGTGGCTATAACCTTGTTTGCCGATAAAATTGTTTTTTCTTATTTGGAGTTGATTCCCCTTTTACAACCCTCTGTTTTGACTGTTCTTTATTTTCAGGAGTGTAGTGGTGGACCCAAGTCTCATCAACAGTTATGAATCGACGCAAAAATTACTCGGTACATAGCGCCAAATTGTCGGTAGAAATGTTTTTTCGAATGAGGTTTTGGTTGAGTGTTAGCAAACGCGGAACCCACAAATATTTTCCATGTTTTTCCACACGTTAAGCTGACATCCTACAGGTCTCAACAATCTCATGCACTTTCAACCTGCGGTCTTCCAACACTATTTGATAGATTTTCTCAATCATTTCTGAAGTTGTGGCCTCAACGGGCCGTCCTGAGCGAGTCTCGTTAGAGGTACTCACACGACCCATTTTAAATTCGGAACCCACTGCTTAATAGTTGAATATGATGCGGAGGAGTCTCCTAGTGTTGAATCTATCTCTTCTTTTATTTGTTTTAGTGTAGGACCGTTCAAATAGAAGTATTTGATGACAGCACGTTTTTTCAATTTTTCCATTTTCACGAAAACAACGAAAGGGTCTCGCGCAATATGCTCTCAAACGCAAACTAACATATCGCTTGGGCTGAAACTCTACATACAAGCTCGGTAGGAATGGTACTGTGGGATACCGCCCCAAAAGTCGACCTAATGGCGCCATCTCCTCGTATATAAAAGTCAAAATTTATTTTATCTGTTTAACAAAAAAAAAAATAAAAATAAAATTCTCCTTTTAATTTTGCGTTTTGATTCAATTTTCGAAGTCAACTTACCAAATGCCAAGAAGTCTATATCGATCAAACAAAACAACTAGTAAACACCGGAATACAAGAACATATAAGTGAAGCGACAGCGGCAAAAAAAGGAAAGCTGAACAACTTCAGGTCAAACGTAGCCGTGCACAGTATCAGAAAACGTCCTAGAAAACCTGACAATTTGAAGATAGAATAGTCTTATGAACCAAGATAGGGATAATTGCAATTCCTGACAATAATTTTTTATGTTAAATATATTTTGCGAAGATGGAATCAATCACAAATTTTGATTCAACAGTTTGTTTATCTGTGTTTATTTAAGAGCCGAAGCGAGTTACATTGACTTTGCCATAATAGTATTGCACATCATTTTGCCATGTAGATCGTCATTTCTCAGTTGTTTGGCATTTCATTCTTCTAAGTTTAAAGTTTAAATCGCTCAAAGAACATTTCAATCAGGATATTTCCTATTAGAATGAAGAATGTAGCGAATGATTTGCGTTCGTTTCAGATCCAAATTTTTGGAAACTTCATTCATTCTCCACTAAAGAGAAGTGCCTCAGATTTCAATCGCAGTCTCGATTAAGTTTGTTTGTTAAGTACACAAATTAACTGCCACGACATTGCATGCCTTTGTTTAACTAACTCATGTTTCCAATAAATGATTTGTATCCTGTTTCAAATAATATTGAATAAATCAAAGTTTTTTCTTTAAATCCGATTCTCCGTTCAGCATAGAACAGACAAACAAGCTTTTGTTTAAAAAACGTAACTCATGTTAATAATCTTATTTTGATAAAGTCATGAGCTTGTGAACACGAAACTTTATATAATTTTTGCATTTAAACTTTTATGTGTTATTAACCGTGTGCAAAGAATTCCGCTAATCGTGTCATTAAATGATTCATATGATAATTATCATACAGTTCAAAATTTGTGTACGTAAAATTATGATTCAACGCACGTTTTGCGGAATTTTGTAATCTTAGTTGACATTCAGTATGTCTTCAAATATAAAAAAAAATGTATTTATTTAAAAGAGATTAAATTTTCAATATTTAATGGTTCCTAGATGAAAAATCAAAGCTGTCTGCCAGAATATGAAGATAGAACTTTTCTTATCTGAACTTACCTAGATAGTATTCTATTTATTTCTATTTAAAATTGAACTTATGTCGAACCTTCCAATGAACTCTACAATAAATTTACATTTTTACACGCTAATTAATATTTATTTGATTTTCTTAAGAGCAGGATTAAAGGTGTAAGTTAACGTTCTAATTTTATACTTTCAGGTATCATCATTGCCAGAAGATGTAGAAAGTCCAAGAGCTGAGTTTCAACATCGTCGAAAATCATCGGCCACAACACTTTTCCTATTTCTATCGGCATTAGCTGTTATGTGTATGGGCATCCTCGGTGGTATTGCCATTTATCGCATGTACGTTCCTTCTACGGAACGGCTTCGTTTCCATGGCTATTGTGGTGTACCCTATGACAGTCAAGCGATGACCGATGTCGACATGGCTCGAATTAATAATAATATTCGTGCTGGAATCAATAGTAATCCATTGGGCTTGGACGATTTCAATATCTACAGGTATGAGAATGATGTTTCTTTAATCCTGATTTAATCTGGTGCAAGATTTTTCGGCATGCTAAGGCGCGAATATATGCAAAAAAAAATGTATACGGCAATGAAAATAAATGAAAGAGTCCGATAACATATTTCCATTATTATCCAATTTATTATTCAATCGGAACAACAGCAACTTCGTAAATAAAGGAAACGTGAAATCGTCATGCTGTTAACACGATAATACCTTCTCGCTGCTATAAGAACTTGTCTAGCTGAAGAGAAACTTTTAGGGGGGTCTTGCGATGCCCCGAACTCAGTAGTTATGTAAGGAGTATCAGATAGTTAAATACTTGTGAAATCCTGCATTAGTATTATTAGACTTTTGGGGCAGCGGTGAGGCGTCAACTCGGCTGCATTTATGCTGGAAGGAAGAAGGCAATGCTATTCTTTACCACTTTTCAAGACGAATATTCCTGGCAATGTGCCACTGTTATGCGAAAGTATGCAATGAAATCGATAAGAGTTGGGTTTTAGTTTGTTAACATGGTTTAAAAGTTGGACGTTGTTTTCTTTTCTGCTAAGAAGCTTATCGTTAGAAGCAGAAAATAACTGTTTGTATGTTGTTTGCATGTTGAACATGACATTTTTGTTTATTTATGAATCAATCTGTTGAATCATAAAGCTGTAATAAAGTTAACTTAATTTAAATGCCGATTTAATTCATATGTTATCCAAATTATTTTACAAAAGCGTAGTTGCTATTATATATAAGAGTAAAAATTTGTATCGAACAATATCGGCTTACATCTTGCATTGATAAATTTATAAATTTTTCCTTCGAAATCTGAATCGACTTCCAGTGTTCTCCAAAATCCATTTTGTGGATGTTCAAAGCAAATTATGATAGGTACGGTTGAATTTTTGAGTTAGTTTAACCTTCCAGGTCTACGACATGTCCGTCCCTGGGTTCCTACCAATGACACGGCACAGAGATTCGGATTGAAGCTTGCACTCGGCTACGTTATTCTTCGCTGTACAAGCGTCTCAACGAATCTCAAATTTTGACTCATTTACATGGGCACCAGTTGTCTCAAATATTTCGATAAAACGATGAATAGAGCGTTGGGTCAATCGATAACGTGGATCATAAATTTGTATCAATGCACGCAACCTCTGGCAAACTGACCGATCATTTTGATGGTATAATTTGAGGATTTCTATGCGTTGTGGAATTGTCACCTTTACAAGACAACTTGTCAAACAGTGCTGAACGCAGCGGTCCATGTTATGTTATGTTTTGCATTAAATCTGTGATAGGTCAGCTCAGATAAGTCATGTGATAGGTTAGATAGCGGCCGATGGTTCTATTATGGAGGTCATTTGGAACACCGGTAAAAGCCTGACGACAACATTGAAACATTAATCCTGATGATAATTTGGTTGTTGCCATCAGATCAAATTTTGGCATCGATTTGTTCACATTTCATTGAAGAGCGTTGTTTGTATCCTTCAATTCCGGAACCAATTGAATGATATAGCTTTACATATGGCATTTTATACTTCATAACTGAGTTAGAGGACAATTTTGTACGCCTCAATATCTCACTCGATCTTTTCGTGGTCATTAACTAAACAAGGATGGTTGGTGTTGGCCATCGTCACTTGCTGTGCCGTAAAATCTTGTATTCTGTCGGGAAAATTTCATTACACCAGATTAAATTGCCTCTATTTAATCTCATTGAATCAAAGAACAAAAAAATTTTGATAAATTTACGTCAAAATTATTACAACCTTGACTTCAACCAATAAATAAGGATATTACCCTAAGCCTTAATCATTTTCTTATTGTCATTACAGAGATTTTCCGAGCATGCTACAAGATGATGAAATTCGAAATACTTTCTTCCCCGAAGCATTTGAACTGGATTTAAGTGACGAAGAGAGTTATTCGAAAATTGACGTTCCCGTCTTCAAGGGCGGACAACGCGGACGTTTTCTTCATGATTTCAAAATGAATCAAACATGCATTATTGATGCTGATACGTCACGTTGCTTCATAATGCCGTTGGATCGTGAAACTGTATTGCCACCTAAGAGCCTCTACGATTTACTGGTTAAAATGTCTGATGGATACTACAATATCGATACAGAGCGCGTTCGTAAGAACTTCCGCGTGATCACGCCCGAACTTGATGATTTATCATCGGTTGCGCCACGTATAGCGAACGAATGCAAGAATATGAAAGTGTACATGCTCGAGAAATACGTTTCAGGAGGTGAGTGTTGCATTAATAGACGTTTACTATATACATATATATTAATATAACGCAAATATAATAATTGTGCTGATCGTTTCGACGCTATAGTATTCAAACGAGACGTTGAAGGAGTCGATGCTGTGAAGTTTGGTGGATTTGCCGGTAAGCACATCGTTGAGTTTGGACTCCTCAATCTGGACGAAGTCGACCAACATGAGGCAGCGGCTAGAAAGTAGAAGTGGTAAATTATTTTCTTTTTTTTCTTTTGAGTGACAATTTTTTCTCCTGATTTATACTGAATGGAAATGAAATAGAAATAGAGTTGTTTGTAGTCGGTACGAAAGCAAACTGTATTTTTCTCCTTTCTCAATAATGTTAACTGTTTCAAAGAAAAAAACAAACAAAAGAAGGCATATGATATAAAATTTAGTAGATAATGATGATAATAATACAAAATATTTAGTGTAATCGATAAATAAAAAATTATTCAATCCTCTAACCTATGATTCAAATGTAATTTTAAATCTCCGCTCAATAATTCTGTTGATGTTAATATTTGCCTTGTTGTCGATTTTAGTGAATGCCGGTTGTGCGTAAGCGCACACCTAATTATTCTCTTCTTTTTGGTTCGATTTCCTTTCAATCTTCATATTTCAAATTTTAAGTTCTTCTTGCACTTGTTTCCTCTCATCAATTTAATATTTCCAAACTAAAAAGTATTAAAAATTGGCGTTTGTGTGCGTTCAAATATTCAGAATTTTTCAATTGGCATAAAAGGAAGCTGATAAATTATGATTAAACCATTCCTATTCAGAAAAAAAAACATATAATAAAATTTACAGTTACTCTCACATCACTGTACGCGTAAGTGAAAATACTATGACAACTATTTTTATAGTCTTGTTGAGTCAAAACGTTTAAAAGTTAAAAGGCTTAAGAGTAATAAATCTAGCTTTGATTTTTCAGTGCAAAACGAAATCAAATAATATTCTGAAAATATCGAAACAGAAAGATGATTTTGAAATTTGATTTAGATAAGAACAATGTATACTCTAGGAAGTGATATATGTTTGAAATTAGATTTGATTTATATGTAAAAGATATGTAAGGAATTAAGTCTTTGCCAATTAAATATTTTAACATTCTTTCCGACAATGAAGACATCCACGCGATAAAGAATTTAGGCCACTTGCAGCTAATTTGGAATTGAAATTGTAGGTTGTAATGCCATAGCGTATGTACGGAAAGGCATAACACTTGCGCAAGGCTCTCCTCAGACAGAGATAGGAAAAACCAAAGTATTTATGTCTGTATTGCAGTTTTTCACAAAAGCTTTTGGGCATATTATTCTTGAGGTTTCAGATAATAGAGGGACTGAATCCTATGACAATGACTGAATCTGTGCGTCCGGAAATTCGATTTAGCAAATTTTTCCCCTTTTCAGCTGTTAAAATGCTTGGCTCCATTTGTGTCTGGTGTAGAGTATGCAACATGATTTCTGAAATTCTATTGTATTTCAATGATTCCCAAGCGAGTCGAAACACATATCCTTACAAATGGTTAATGCTCACAATATACTGTCCAATCATATGCAAAAAGATAAAAAACACATTCATAAATCACTGAAAAATTTGTTACTTTTAAATGTTGTAATGGAAGGTATATATCTGCTTTGCCGTTGGATATGATTTATAAGAATTAAATCTGGCGATTTCACATCTATGTTGCCTAGTTAATGAAAGTATATCATGATATTTTGGAATATTTGAATATTCAAAGAAAATTAATTAATTAATCCTTTCGCTACGAGCGTCGCCTACCGACGGCATCCGCGTAACAGCCTGTGTGAAGTGTAATTTTTAACTTATAAATACATTTTTATTGTTAACAATTGAAAAATCTCCAAGTGATTTTGCATAACACTTAAAGAATCGTATGATCAAGAGAAAGACGACACCGGACGATATAAGTTAGAACACCATTTTACCTAAGTAAGCGCGATACACACATTTTGGCGTAGTGCTCCGTACAGTGACGCTAGTCCGGCGGCACGGTGTCCCGTTCAGCGGTGTCACTCTGACGGAGCACACTGTCGTAGCGAAAAGGTTAAAGAAAGATTAAATCACAGTAACCAAATATTAAATTTGTTACCGTACTTCAGATAACGAAGCATCCCCGCCTCTGCATCCATACGACCTTTGAGTGAATTTCGTAAGTAGTGGTGAATTTGTGTTAATATGCGTAAATTTAGAGAAAAAGTGGACGGAAATATTGTTTAACAGTCTCTCTATTGATCTTATACCTCTATGTATATTCTTGTCTACGCAGAAGTAAGTGAAAATTGACAAATCCAAGAAATTCCATTTATTTTGTTTAAATACCATTTGTTGGAAGTGTTAGCGCTGGTTAGTAGTTACGCTGTGGCACTGGTTAGAAGTTACGCTGTGGTAATGTTTGGTTAAGTGATTGGATTTCAATTTGATTAATATTTAGCCAATCATATTTTTGGAAATGAGGAAAGAACAATAAATTTATCTTATACTTATAAGAGTGTGTTTTTTTATTTGTTTTCAGTTTATTTAGTATAAAATATTTAATTGTTCATTTTCCACCCAACACAGTTTATGGTCTTAATTTAAGAGACCCGAATTTCATTCATAACAACGTTGCATCCACAGAATTCTAGAAATGGTTTATGACTCCTTGAATAATTTATAAATCTGACGGAATAATTGGCCAAGGAACAAACCTTACTTCATCTTCTGACTACGATTTTCTACTATAAGATGCACACCAAGTGTAATCGCCTTATTAATCGTAATTTTGTCGGCTTTTGACAACTCCCATAATATTACTTATTTTTAAATTGAACACGGTAGCGAAGTAATTTGATAATTGTATACTTTGAGACCATTGCGGAGGATTTTCGGAGCATAGTGCCAAAGTAAACAATTGTAGCTTTCGTTATTATTCTGTGTATTATTACCTTGACATTTATCAAGCAATTCACTCCGAGCTTCTTGAACTTTCGGATCGAGTGGGAGATGAACGTGCTTGAAGTTGTTTAGATTCCGCGCGGCGATCAGCGCACCAACTCCCTCATGAGAATAAGTTTTCTAGTGACGTTCCAGAAGAGGACACAACACCACGTGCGAACATAGAAAAATTTAACAGAATGTAAACCTTTGGACGCAATCGATATGATACCGGAGGAATAGCGATCAAACACGAAAATCAATAACGAGTGCAGCAAATTGCTTGGACTGTTCGGCGAAAGGAGCTGCTGGTAAGTTAACTAAAGTAAAGAGAACAGGTTAGCAAGTTGATGACCAACGAATAATTACCTAATTACTCAAAATCAAGAAACGAAGTACTCTTGAAATAAACATTTACTGGACACCACAATTATTTGTAATCATTATAAAAATGCTACATAATCGAGGAATCCTCGTGTAAAATTTCTAGCTAAAAACCAAATATTATAAAAACTTAGTAGGCTGTTAAGGGTGTTTTGTATTTTAGAGGTATAGAACTTTGAAATGAATGAAAATACGGATAAAATGTTTTGATTGTCATGAAATTGATTTTTTTGGGAAGATAATTCTCTGCCATCTTTATTTGAATATGATTTCGGGCAAAGAGCGCCACGATCGCCGCGGAGGATGTCCAAACGAGCGGTGCAATTCTCGACTACTCGAATCAATACTTGGAGCCGTATCTCGCCAATAACACGGCGAATGTTGTCTTCCAAATGACTACGTGTCTCATGCTTGACGGCGTAGACGAGCTTGTTGACATATCACACAAGGAATAGTCCAGCGGTATTAAATCACAATACCTTGCAAGCCAGTTCATAGGTCAAAAACGAGAAATTGTGCGCCAATCAACTGCTTCTTTCAATAAGTCGATGATTGCACGAGCTGTCTTGCGATCCTGTTGAAACCAGAGGTCCCCAGCGTTACGACGAGTCGATTCCTGAACGAGAAAGTTATTGATCATGGCTCTATAGTGGTCACAATTGACTGCAATGTCATTCTCAGCAGCATTTTCGAAGACATGGACCACTAATTCAGCTGACCTATAAAGCAGTGACCGGCTGTAACTGTGTTTAAACAATAGGCTTTGGTAGTTTCGTTTACTGACAATCAACCAGCAATGAGCCTTATCGCTAAACAGAACTCGAAATTCAGGATCTGCAGCCGTTTGTGCCTGGACCCACACACTGGATCTGCGTCGTGTTCTGTGGTCGTTCGACTTCAATTCCTGCTCGAGTTGGATTTTTTAAGTCCGTAAACTAAAACCAAGACTAAGACCTAAACTGAGACCAAACTAAGACATTAAAATCATCCATAATGTGGAAGGGCACAGTTTTGATAACTGAGCACGATCATTTTTGCTGTACTGCTACTATGGTTTCTTCATT
Source organism: Stratiomys singularior (assembly GCA_954870665.1). Classification (NCBI taxonomy): domain Eukaryota; kingdom Metazoa; phylum Arthropoda; class Insecta; order Diptera; family Stratiomyidae; genus Stratiomys; species Stratiomys singularior. Next base: position 8,541,713 of record OX940879.1, on the reverse strand, counting down.
ACGCGTTATATGACATCTGGATGGATGCGTATTAATAATGAGAGTCAACGTGGTGCCGAAAAGATCCATGGTTTCATCGAATGAAGTGTTCTGATAGACGATTATGTCGACCATAAAACTGACGAAGAGCGCGAGGACGTTTTCTAACAACGGTGTTTTATTAAATAAATCAGGCGTCAACCTATTCATGATAACGCATGACAGCTGTCACATCATACGTAGCAAAAAATTTCCAACTTAAAGTTCCCTTTTCGGAAACCTACCTAGCGTAAACGTCTTGTTGGCACCAGCAGGACCATTTTTTCGAAATAAATTCACAATTTTTCGCTGCCGCTCCGTCTTCAACCTATTCGTAATAAAATGGCAAACCATATCAAACATAAACAACGTCACACCATACGAAGTTAAAGTTTTAAATACTTATAGTTCTGGGCCCCGAAAAAAACACCCTTTACTAATAATAAGAGAATCTCCTAATTGCCAATGGATGCTTTTTCATAATATACATTATAATTGGAATATAGGAATTCTTAACAGCAAATTTTGCCTTTTCATTTGTTACCGAAAGAGATCCAATGTCGATCAAGAGGATTTTGAAAAGGCTCCAAACATCGTTGCCTAATGAAAAGTCAGGTACATCTTTCAAAAACTCAAATAACTTTTGTCACTCGGACGCCATTAAGGAATTAATTTTTGGACTTGTGGTACTACGAGAAAACGATCTTCAACCACTTTATTTATGGTTTTTTAGCTTTCTTTCGTTTTTTTAAAATTCTGAAAATGGAGAAAAATCCTACTATCTCCCAATTGCCTTTCGATGAAAACCTCTTCAAAACTGCAAGGCTAACCCAAACGCATTCTAATAAAAGGATATTAAATGTAAAATTCACAGAATATATTTTCAAGAATTTGTTTTTTCGTTTCATTATAATAAAACTTACAATAAAATGATTTTTGTTTTTGTTTTGATTTCAGTGTTTTTTTTAATGGGCATATAACAAATATATAATCTAAGAATTTTTCTCGAATTCTCTCATATACTTAAAATTCGCTTAATTAATTCATTTAATAAATAAAAAGTAAATCTTTGCAAATATAATAATATTACACAATGTATATTTAACATTTAAAAAATCTTCAAACGTAGGGAACAGACCAGTCTTTTGCATTTATATGTTTGTATTGTATAGAATAATATTTATACATATATTTTCTTCATTTGTTTTGTGTTGTTGAAAAAATATATTTTAGTAGATTTAAACATAGATGTATATGTGTATATATATATATGTACAGGGGGTATTTATTATGTATTTATTATATAGAGAACAATCCTTTGAACATGCGTTTTTAGTATTTTGTTTTTTATTTGCTTGAATTTTGTATAATTTTTGTTTTTCCTCATTATTTTTGTGCTCTTTAGTAAATGCTTTGACTGCAAGTTTTGACTTAGTCTAAAGGCTACGACGAGCAGTTTGTGTGTCGCGTGTTTGTAGAACTGTGGAGGAGACCGACAGGATGTTTTTACGCGACAAAAGTGAGCAATTTGAAATTCTGCAAATTTCAGTTAATTTTACTTTAGAAAAGGGATCAGATCCGATAAGGGCTATAAAGTGTGAATTTTTTCATTTTTATTTGAGAGGAGCTTAGGCTTACCTAGTAGAGTAACTGTATCCACACGAAGACAATCTTAAGGGTCGAGTTTACTATGTTGACCATTGATATTAAAAGACTAGTATATAGCGAGTGAAAAGATAAAACAACCATAGAGTTTCAATTGTGGTCACACAGAATCAAAGGACGCTTGTATTGTTTTATACCAATTTCTAATTGTATAAATTGCCTGCATTTATGTTCAGTGAAAATCATCAGTTCAATTATCGCCCAAGACATTGATTCAATTTGGGAAAAGGAAATAATTTGATTTAGAAACTTTTGTTTCACTTCAACAATTTTATTGAATTTTGAAAATAAGTAAATGGGGCGGAACGTACCGTGGGAGTATATCCATAGTATTCAGGCGCGTGGCAAAAAACAAAATTCTTTCTTCCTCCGATTTTCTACAAACTTTCGCATAATAATAATTGCTCAAAAGTAATTAGCAAGTAGTTAAAGATTTGTTTTTTTTTAAAAAAAAAAAGATGCGAACTCTTACACCATATTGTGCTATATCTAGTCGATCGATTTCTATAAAATTGTATTATCTTGATACGCACCCTCAACATCGATCGGACTATGTTTTGGACTATTCTTTGGACTATTGCTCGTTTTCTTTCCGATAACATACATCGGAACGTAACGTTTTAAACTCAGTGTACTGCTGGATACTTCTGGATTTTGGCGTAGGAGTGGTTCCATAGGACTGTACGAGGTAGTTAGGGTATTGTCGTCATTGGTTGATGGGTCGGGCAATACATTGAGATTCTTAACAGATATGGGAGTTTCAACTGGACGGGTTTCATGACAGGTTGATTGATCGAAATTATTGATAGCTGCTGATCGGGCAAGGATATCGAGTGTTTGTTGACCACTATTTATTCGTTTACGGACACGCGGAAGTAATTCCATTTGATCGCTTTCTGTTTCGGGCATTTCCACTGACGATATGGGTACATCCAAGCATGGTGTGAGCAGGCGAGGATAATTCGAGACGTATTCAAGTATTTCAGATGCTGAAGGTCGTTTCTTGTAGTCTTGACTCCAGCATGCTTTCAGTAAGCCTTCGAGGTGAGGCTTGGTACCGGCTGGAATTTGTAAAGTTTTACCGCTCTTGATGTATTCTAAAACTTCATTGTTTGTGAGGCCTTGGTATGGAAACGACCCAAATGTAATGATTTCATATAAAAGAATTCCAAACGACCAAATATCGGACGCTGGCGTGAAAATTCCTAGCGCTAGAGATTCCGGAGCCATCCAGCGAACGGGCAGCATTCCTTTACGATTGAACCGATAGTAATCGCTCTCGAAAGTCGGTCGAGCCATTCCAAAGTCGCCAAGTTTGACAACCTTTTGAGCGTTAACAAGACAGTTTCTGCACGCTACATCACGATGCACGTATTTCATGTCAGCCAAGTAGGACAGTGCTCGGACAATATCCAGCGACATCATGGTGAGTCTTTTTGGACTGATGTCCGAGTCATCGGTGGTCTTCTCATAAACGAGGTGTCGACGTGCGAGCAAGAAGGTTTTCAAATCACCATAAAGCATGAATTCCATAATTGTGTAGATAGGCTCGGACTGCAAGCATACTCCAAGCAGTTTAACGACGTTTTTATGGTCGAATCTTTTCATAGCTTCCGCTTCGGATAGAAAATCCAAACGGTCTTCGGTGGATGCGCCAGCTTTTAAGGTCTTAACAGCCACTGCGGTCCATCCACTGTCATTGAATTGTGCTTCGCCACCATACACTGTTCCGAATGCTCCTTCGCCTAGACGTCGATTTATGACCACCTTTTCTTTCGGAACTTCCCACTTATCCAATGTGTTAACCATATTTGCTGACGGAGAGAGCAGATCGATTCCGAAGTTCTTCATAACCTTGGCTGAATGTTTCAACTTCATATCATACTGGCGCTTCCAAAACATGAACGAGGCCATTGATACCAGCACGACGAAAATGAGGCAGCTGAATGTAATCAGGATAAGTGTGACATTGTCGCAATCTGTGTCGAACAGGTCGGCCAGACGCTGTAGCTTGCAAATGAGGGCTCCATCGGTAGGTCTCTCATTATTGTGTAGCCAAACAATTTTACTTTCGTTCAACTGCAACGTACCGCCAATGATTCTGAATTCGTCTTTGTCTATTTCGGGCTTATACAGACCAATATGCCTGAGCTGACCGTAGACCCATTGTAGAATATTGATATTACTTATCCTGGAGCCCCCCTCTCCAAACTTGATCCTCCCCGACACTCCGTTGAAGTCAGTTTTCCACATAAGCTCGACAAAGTCATTCACGACTTCGGGTTTTCTCAGATCGTCCAATGCACTTGGGTTTTGTTGCAGGAGCTTATCGGCAGCCAGAGCATACACCCAAATCGAGTCATACGCAAATCCCGAATAGTCAGATAGCTCGGTGGAATTCAAGATTTCCGAGTAGTCTTGCAGCCATTGTCCTACGGAGCGATTTTCTTGCATTATTGTATTATTTGGAGCGAAGGGTGTATGTGCTAGGGAGAAATGTCCGTTGATAGCCTAAAAATGCAAACGTGCTAAGCATACAATTTTCCTTTTGTGCTTTCAAACTATCTACAAACCTCGTAAAGTTGCTGCGATGTACAACTAACATTTTGCATTAGAATTAACTCATTGTCCACTATCCAACTTTTCGATAGCCACATGGGCAAAAACCAAACATACCCATTTTTTGGTGTCATCTGAAAATGAAAGTAAATTTCTTATGTAAATTGTTCCTAGGCAAAGCTATTTTAGTGTTGAATTTATTCATGAGATTGTTGGATCAATATTTATGTGGGAATTGGATAAATTTATTCCGCTACTTGTTTTACAGAATCGACGCACGAGACAAGAACTTAGAATAAAAGCATGATAAAAAAATGTTCCGAGCACCAGCAGCAAAGAAAAAAAGGAATTAAATTGACGAATCAAGCATGAATGGATATATTCTGTTTATTATTCGAGTCATTCGTTTTGAGGAAGTGCAGAAACTTTGCTGAATGTCAGCTTGAAGTTGGATATATTATTTTAAATGAACGAGAATGAGATGTTTGTACCAATTGGTCTAGGGGACGTTGAGTTCGAGAATGTAATAGAGTATTCAGTTGAGTTCGAGAATGTAATAGAGTATTAGGAAATGGAAAATATGATTTTGGGATTGAAAGTCAATTCGAGTATCAAAATATTTTGACATGAGTTTTATAATATACCAAAAGGTTGTCAAATAGTATTTTTATTGTTACTTTTAGGATGTGGTGTAGACCGTGTATTAACATTGATAGTAATAAAATATGGCTTAGGTTCATCATCACCCATTGCGAGACAGCCAAAGCAAAACCCTCCTCCAAATGACACAATTCTGTGGCCTAGTTCCTTAGTTGATCACTCCCAACAAACTTCCCATCGAACATTGCATCGATTCTCTTTATGTGCACAGGACAAATACCATAGATTCATATTGACAGTGTCAGGTAGCAATGAACTCAAGGTTTGGGGTTAAAAACAATTGCTTCAATCTCTTCTAAAACGTTTCTGTAGCTACAAATGCTCGCAGGATATGTAAGGATACAAGTCGATACCTAACGAATTCAGCGAAGAATAGTGGAATTTCATTTGCCTCATTAAATATATTTGTATGTAACCCTCATAACATTTTATCAAGAAAAACATTCTCAACGTTCTTGAGTACAAAACGACAATTGGCTTTTGCTTGTTCGATCTCTTTCTTGGAGAAGGCGTCCGGAGTGTCATGACTATTTTGTGTTTAAGCTTTTCTTTGAAGCTGAACAAAGCTGATGATTATTCTGTGATAGAGGGGCTGCCGAAGAATTTAAGGGTTTTGGACAAATCTTAAAACTTTTTAGAATTTTAAATGTCAGATCTACAATAAAGCCCTCTTCACATTATTTTTGATTTAAATCGCATCTACTTACCTTGAGATGATATGCTTCACACATCACAACTTGTGCTATATCATTATATATATCGCCTATAATAATTTTTGCTTGTTTCCGTTTCATATCGACTAGATACTGAAAAAACAAATATTGAATTCAACTCCAACCTATTGAAAAATAACAATTCAGAATTACCTTCTGCATTTCAGCTGTTGATATATCTTTGGGGAATTTTTTATTCATAATCAGTTCCATATTGTATTGCTTCAGCTGCGTTTCCAGATGCGATAAATATTCGGTGTATTTCTGTCCGTCTTCAGTGAGGGCTGCAACTCGCTTCCACTTCAGATGTTGCATAAGTTTAATGAAAACAGCTTCGTATTGCCGATTGGACCCGATAGTTCTGAAGAAGTACGGGTAGGTGTTCCGATCGGTGAAGGATGCGCCTTCAGCCGAATAGGAGACCACCGGCATACGAAGATGTTTAGAGATGCCTAAAGAAAGGTAAGGAAAAATTGAATACACCGAGGACTAGACAGCCATGCAACCTGGACTTACCAGCTATAGGTTCGATTGTTTCACTACACGCTGGGCCCACTACCCCTAGCATTGGCGCAACGAAATTGAAATAGTGGATGAAATATTTCATTACTATATCCGATTGGCACTTCCCATCGTTTACCCGCAACTGTAGATTATAGTTCGGCAAAATCGAGGCGTTTTCGTTAACTGCATTGATTGCCATTTGGACGGCAGGCACTAAATGTTTGTACGCATCTCCAGTTCCAGATAACGGGAAGATCCCTCCTAGCAAAAGTTCCACCTTTTCATGTGAAATCCATTCCGAATAGACATTCTTGTGACCGCGCAACCAATTGCAGGCTACACGATCATAGATTTCAGGGAGAATTGGCTGCACATATGTTCGTTTCAAGTCCTTGACTTCGGCAAGCATTTTATAGAGATCAGATTGTTGTATGTAGAAAGCGGAGAGGGCATCGTGCACTTTGTTCGAGTCGCGTAACTTTACCGAATAATACTTAAGCAAAGGGGTGAGTTCATATTTACATAGCGTGGTATCTGTTGAGTATAGTTTTTCACAGGGTGGCATGGTTAAAGCTTTGTATTCAATTTTTGCATTGATTATTTCGGAAGGCGTCCAATGTAATACCGCAAATTTCATACTGTTTTGGTAGTTCTTTGATGTATCCTGATAGTAGTTGTCAAGGAGAAAATCGATGGCATTGTCCAAGTCAGCGCCAAGCCAGAACACGTTGCTGAATAAGTTCATTTCGACGATGTGATTTTCAATGAAGGCAGTGTCGTTATAGTGTCCTGACAGGAACGTTACACAATGAATGCTTTTACAACCGTTCGATATAAATTTTTTTTCAACACTGCAGAGTGAAAATTGATTTAACACAATTGTTATGCTGTCGATAAAAGCAGACTCACCCAAATTTCTTCTCTAGTTGCGTTAAAACAAATCCTTCTACTATAAATTGCTTATAATATTGTGACGAGATATTTTGAAAGGTACTAAAATGCATTAATGTCGGCTCATCAGTTGCGTTGTTGAGTAGTTGGACAGGGACAAATAGTCCATACCGACCGGGTATTGTAGCCAGGCCAGCATCAGATACTCTCGGTGGATGTGAAGTTTTATAATCCGGAGGAATCCATATCTCCAGATCCAATATCGGTACAGTCCATTCGTCGAATCCACTATAATATAAATGTCCGGATGACAACACGGTACCAAGAACGTTAACAGTTTCTACTTACGCGACTAAATTATATAATGATACATGCAAATGCTCTATTTCGGTTTTTTTCGTGCGCTGCTGTTCCACCAGTGCTACGTTCGTATATCCTAGGATTTCCCGCAAGAATATTGCGAATATTCGAGACATTAGCTGATGCGTAGCCCTTTTTGATACTTGCATGCCAATAATGTTCTTATGGATAACGGTGAGATTTTGATAGTGATCTGTGGGAACAATAATTCATGAAAATCTACCTTAGAAACAATTCAAAATAAATTTTCAATTTCTTGCGGGAAGAAGGTGGTTTTTAAAATTAGAACAAACAGTTGGGCAACATTATAGGTTTCTGCAAAGATGGCGCTGAATTACGCTAAATTTTGATTTGATTTTCGGTTAGTTCCAACTATTGAACATGTTTCTTTTTAAATTTGACAGTTGTCAGATGCCTGGTTAGCGAGATATAGCATTGTGCATGAAACACCTTCATTATTGTCGAAAAAAGAATAAAAAAGTGTTCCATGTCTTAATGAAGCGTTGCTTCTTGGTGAAAAAATACTGTTGAAACCAAATTTTGGCTTGATACATATTCCTTAGACTCTGCATGAAGAAAGCAACTGTTGAGAAATGGTTAACTAAATTTAAACAAGGGAAAACGAGCATCGAAGGCGATGCAACAAAGCAGCCGCCCGTATGACGCTGTTACCGCTGAAAGCATAAAAAGAAAATCCAGAAAGTAATTTTTAATGATCATAAAGTGAAGTTGAACGAAGAGCTCAGAATTTGAAGTTGTCAAAGGATGTGTATAAGTATTTGGGTGTCTAGCGCGCTAACCATCGATCACGATGGTGAATTCAGGCAATGTTTAGTGGTATGCAAGCGTAATAAAAATCAAATAGTCCGTCCATTTTTGACAATGGATGAAAGGCGGCTCGATGATTATACTGGAGAGTCCAATTGACAGTCAGCTGAGTGGACTGCATGCGATGAACCGAATCGATAGCGAGGAAAGACGCAACAGATGATGACTCTTGGATACGCTTGGGATAATATTCATTCGGTTATTACATAAACTTGACACAGCGTTTGAACGATGAAATCACGAAAAAACGCCTCTTTTTGAAGAAGAAAAACAGCTGTTAAATCAAATGACAAGGATTGAGAAGTTGCATGAATTTTGTTACGAATTGCTTCTCGACCCACCATATTATGTACACCCGTCCATCAGTGACTAATTGCTGTTTACAAACCGCAAGAGGATGCTCTCTGGAAGATATTCGCAGAACGGAAGCTTGCTTTCGAGGCTAAAGAGAAATCTATTGGTATCGAAAATTTGTACAATCATAAAATAGAAGCCTTCGAACTCTTCACTTCATATGTTATACTAACTGGAACATATTATGAAAAAAAAAACAATAATTTTAAAACAAAACTGATGCAAAGTAGCACTTAAACTTACAACCGATAGGGCTAAATTTAAGAAAAAAAAATCGGGTTTCTATATCTAGGAAAAAAAGGCAGATAGGCAGCTCAACCATTTCACCTGGTCTTGTCATCGCCTTTGTCATTTTGCTTGCACCTTTCTGTTTGCCCTTTGCAGAGGCACATTCTCAGACTCCGTGTCACGGGAAGTAGTGATTTAGTGATATGAATGTTTGGGCCGTGGCTTGGATCTGTGTTGCGGTGACATTTTTTTCCACTCTTTTCGAAATTGGCGGGATTGGCACAAGCTTACAAAAACCCTCCTTCGTTTGTGGCTTGGTTACATGGCACGAGTGTCAATGAATGTAATATACACAACCTTGCAGCAGACATACTGAGCTAAGCATGTTATTTTCAACCTGAGGTGTACACGGCACCCCGAGTTCACGTATATTGTAACGAAGCAACCCCTTGGCTAGATAGGACTACAAATCCCAAATTTACAAATCCCTTTCTACAGAGTCCTCTCTACACAGGTTTCACAGCCCCCTATATAGCTTTTGTCATATGCTGCTTCACGTTAGCTGAGTGCCCTATTTTCGACTGTGGAGGAAGACAGTCCTCAAATTTTGGTTTCAGTTTACCAGATAACAGGTTCATGTTTACCTTTAAAACAAGTCATAAATATCGGGTTAGCTTACTCCCAGCCTGATTAACTCGATTGAAAGTGTTAACCCTACTTTACGGTGGCACAATTTTGTAGTGCGAATTGAGAAGTAAACAGGAAGAGGTCTAGGATTATATGATTTTGTTGTTCTTGGGCATAAGGATCGGATAATCTGTATGTTTATGTTTGAAGAAAGCAAGATTATAGCTAGGGTTTTATTGATTTGAATAGCAGAATTGCGGAGGAATATTATCATCCTGTTGAAGAGATACTCAATCACAGACTAGTATTATAAAGCTGCATATTTATCTGGCGATGACGATCAATATAAGGCAGTATAATTGCAAAATATTCTTCTGCTATACGTGATCCTTTGCAACTAAAAAACTACCCTTTTAAATAAAGTATTTGCTCTAAATTGAAGTTGATTCCGATGATGCATTTATGTTCGGGTGAGCGTTCCCTCGCGATGGTTATTTTTTCGGCTTTTGAAAGATAATTTGTTTCTTTTCAATATTTTCCTCTTCCTTAATTACAAAGTTAATGTGTCCTCGGAGCATTTTAATGTAATATGCAAAAAACTTGCTCAATGTTTTTGGCTACCTTGTAGGTATATGTATTTCAATTATTCATTGATTCTTTCAATGTAGTGAATATAAAATTTCCTGATTTGCATGTTTACGTGTAGGGAAAATTAAGGTGACCTAAGCATTTAACTTCCTATTTAACCTCTTTAAACGTTTGCGAACGGTTGGAAAGTTTCAAACGATTTGGGCATAAATGGATATTCTATGTGCAAAGCTGCATGTAATTTGATGCCTTTTATTGCTGTTTGGTCATTTGCAATTCTCTAGGGTTTAGCCCCTTGGCGATATCGTATCGCATATTTGAATGTAATTTGATGTATCTGTTGAAAATCTATAATTTTTGCTACGTTTACTGATCCTGTCTATCGTTTTAATAACTTTTGGAATTTATTTTGCAGGTTTTTGACCTATGCAATGGCAAATATTTCGTCCTAAGCAAATGTTCATATTTTCAGAATTTTACAACTAAGCGATTTAGTTGATCGTAAATTGTTTTCAATGGATCGAATCGAAACGTATTAAATATCCGCTAATGAAATGCAACACTCAAATGGATATCAGCTGAAATAAAGGAGAATGATTCGAAGATTTGGTTTTGTTCGCAAAAAGAGAAACAGAAAAACAAATATTCAAAGCTTAAAAATGCAATCTCCAATACTTTGAATGCATTCCAGACAAAATATGAACTCTACCTCTCTCCCAACTCCTCCCCCGTGACTAGTGTGAAAAGAATTTGGATATTTTATTGTCTCTTGTCGATCGTACATTTTGTTTATAGCAAAAATATAAACAGTTTTTTTCGAATCCGTGCTCAGTTTATCATTTTTGATTGTTTCATTGATACTTTTAAGTTATTTGATCGCTTACAACGTACGTGATACGGCTCACATGCATAAAAGCGTACAACCCACACTTATTCAATCTATAAACAATGGTGCTTCCAACACAATTATTTATAATTTATTTTGAATGATTATCAGCCGAAGCCACGTGACTTAAATATAAAAATTTCCAAACTACTTCAATATTTTTAGCGCACAATTGGGTTTGCTACACATCCCACATTCAATCGATAATTGGTGTATTGACTTTGTATCTTTGTATCTAATCAAATTCAAATTGTTCAATCAATCGAACATTGTTAGTTAAATTGTTCACTCGATTGTCTGTTTATTTTCTTGTTTAACATTATACGCGACGTCTATCAGAGGAGCTCGAGTCGAGCAATATTTGCGAGTAATATTCCGGGGAAAAAGGGAGAAGGCTGAAAAAATTCAAATTTCTATTCAAACTGATGGTAGCGATTGCAAAAGTGGAAGGATAATTTTGAGAAGAATATAAATATTAATCAGTGGGTATATTAATTTTAATTACACCACAATATCCAGTTCAAATTCATTCCAATTAGTTTATCAGTTTGTCTGGATCGAATAAATATTTTATCGATTACCAAATTATTCTATTTTTTATTTCTAAATCGAGAAAAAGATACCCAGACTAAAATTTTTGATTCCATTAATTGATAATGTTGAATACAAATCCATAATTAATATCAGCAAGTCTTTCAACATGAAGCTTCCCGTAGATTCCTAATATTGGATGAAAACGCTATAATTTGTTGGTTTTAAATCAAACAATTTTATGCTAGTGTAAAATTTCGGAACAAGTTTTGCAGGCATAAGTTATGTTGCAAATTGGTACACATGCAATCGATAAACGTTAAATATGCAGAAGGTCGTGGAAACTCGAAAAGTCGTTTTAATGGCTAATGACGAAATTTTACATAGCCAAAGGATTGCAGAAAGAAACGTAATGGTTTACTACTTACTTACGTTCAAATTGACATCTTAACAGGTAAATTCTATATTGGATTTTTTGGGAATTGGAAGACTGCCCAGATCCCGACTGTTGAATTCTCAGTGGATAAAAACATACCAACTCAATATACCCTCTGTCCACCAGAGTCTACCCTTTTTCCCTGTCCAGTCCTGTCCACCCTTTTTCTGACGTATGAAGGGGAAAGCAGTTTACGATATGAATGTGGGACTTGCAGACGTACAACGATTCTTGACTTTCTAGTAAACACTTTCGCTGACATTTGGAAAACCTTGCTTGGAGCCGTTTGATACATTACTTCGCGCTAGCTAAAACCAAAATCTGCCACGTCCACTCAAGAGCTAGATCAGGTGGAAATTATTCTGATAATGATTGCTTGATTAGGACACGATGAGGCGCCCAACTGATCTTCATTTTGTACCGCTTTCTCAAGTCTGTTGAAAATCGGTGAGAATGCGACGTCTCCCCTCTCTGGTAAAAACGTCTTTGATTCTATCGTTCAACGTGTAAAGATTTTGCAGCGCACTCTGACAACACGGACGGCGGGTACCATCTTTGCAAAAACAAACGGTTCGATACGCAGAAACAGTTAAATATGTGCGTGCGATTTGCATCACATTTGTTGTCTCTTTATCTATGCCAACCATTTTTGGTCCTATTCTCAGAGATCGTGCCGTATACTTCTCGGCGCTTATAATGAATCATTCCCTTGTTCTGGTGGCACTCCTTTTACTGACCATCTGTCGAATGAATATAATATATCGCTTTTAATGGTTGAAAAAACTCATCTTATATTCTATCAATACGCCCAGATATTGCACCACTAATTTAGGTTCTAACTTAGATTCCACCAATTACCACCTTTGCACCTTACAGCGGGGACTTTCTCTCTTCTTTATGAGGGTAATCACCTCGAAGTATTCTAGTATTAAAATGTAGCCGCTAGGATTCTCCTGACGCATCATATCCACAATCTAGTCACTAGCGCCGCTACGTAATCCGTATAGGCGACAAAGCTTTACTTATACAGGGTTCGTAAATAAAGTTTAAGGCCTGGTCTTTTACCAAAAACTTGTTCGTACATCGGGCTTAAGTTCTTCAAAATAATGCAAACATCTCCGCCAACGAGATTTCCACTGCTGATAAGCTTCCTGAAACACGCCGGCCGAAATTCCAAAAACAGTCGTCAAATCCTTTTGGGCGACACTGTCAAACCACTTCTTTTCAGGTTTTATTTAACCCGAGAGAATAACAAGAAGTTACTGGGGTTGATATCAGGTTCATTGTGATGCTACAGCAGGGTTACCACGTTGCATTGGGTCAACATTTTAGATATGGCCAAGTAAGGTGGACGATAGCACTGTCACGGTAGAGCATCCGTTCGTCTTCATTTTTGGGAGGACGTAGTGAACTCGATCCGACCTAATGGTGGTCGACGCCAGCGTAATAGTGGTCCTTCAACAAGGATCCTTCACGTCTTCGCGGCTATCTTTGCTTCCTTTGTGGAAAATAAAACCCAAGGCTTATGACATTGTTATAATGACTATTAAAAGTTTGTCCGACAGGCATAAACTCTTCTAGGATAATCATGATCCTTCACGTCTTTTCGACCATCTTTGAATCCTTTGTGCCACGTGACACCTAAAGCAGATGACATTGCGTCTTCTTTGCAAGCATTTTAAGTTATTTCGAACGCTTTCGTAATGGTTTTCTTCACGTGCTCCCATTTGTCGAGGGCGAAATGCACGATTCCTTCACGAGAGCATCTTGCTGGTGACTGCTGATACTTGGCTTGCTTAGCCCACAGCTCTCAACACATTGCCTCGGACTCAGGCGATTCCGCTTCGAAGGGAAAAAATCAGTTTCAAAACTTTATTTATACACGATGTACTGCAACTCAAGCGTCATTATGAGAATTGTTCGACATGCTAGGGTTAGGTTTGAGTCCTGAATTACATCCGATGGTACCATTATATAAGAGCAGGAAGAGTACTTTCAGATAGTCTCTCGGAATCTGCATAAGATATTCTGACACAAGAAAATCATTTTCTTCGTTTTCAAGATAGCTAGCTAGGTCTAGCTTGCTAGCTTAGCTGGAAAACAACCCGTGGATACTGGATAAAACTCAACTCAACAAATCAAGGATTGCAACGACAGTCGTGCAAACTAGCCTGAAATGTAACTGTGTTGGCGATAGATTCCGACTGCATGAATACGGTCAGCGTGACCAGCATACATAGTGGACTGAATGTAAATGCTCTATTCCTTTTCCTTGTTTTAAACGTTCAATGATAAAATGACTTTTTGAAATTATGTTTCAATTTCGAATTCGAAAGTCAAGCACTGAAGTTCAAATCGTTCGGAAAAGGTAGTAATATAGAGAAAAATGTAGAAGCTTATAGGCAGATCGGTTTTCGTACTCAATCGAATTACTTCAAGTTTCGATTGTAATACAAAATTTCAGTGGTAGCTTTTTAATGTGGAAGCAATACGTTGGCAAAGAAAGCGTACAAGGGAAAGAAAAGCGTTTTCCTTACAAGCATTTTTCCTTTTTTATGCTGACAGATATTAATTGTAAAATATTTGTGTCAAAAACGTAAGTTTAGCCAGTCAAAAGGCGACGCTTGGAGTTAGCCCTCTAGGGGAATACAAAACTCGACGATTTCTTTTTCTTCCTTCTAGGGCGATGTAAGGGATTAAAAAACCGATTAAAAATCCATTGCATCATTAGGTTAGTTGGACCTTTTCTTGTCGACCCACATTCGAATATAGAGGTTTAACTGGTAAGTAGCATATATAAAGAGTGACGATTCTAAATGTTCGATGAATTTAACACCTCAGTGTTTTACGTTAAATTTAATAAAAAATAATTCACTTCACGGAAATTTTTTCTCAAGTCACTAATTTTCTTGACGAGTTTCAATATTTTCGACATACACTGTATCATTTGACAGCTGATTCGAACATATCAAATGTCAAGCCATGAGCTTGCTTGGGGAATAGCATTGAGAAAACAAATGTGGAGAGGCCTTCAAAAAGGAAAAAAAACTGTGAAGGGTATGGTATGGTGACTTATTTTGCGGAACTTATTTTGATTTTAATCGAACTAATTTTTATTTTTGAACTAATTTTAAAGAAGTTACAAAGTTAAAGTTTAATTATTAATTAGTAGTCCAGATTAAATAAATCGAATTAAATTTTACCGAACTAGTTCTCTAATTCGGAGGAATCAATAATGTTGGCGGCCTTATCAAAATCATAACAACTCTCGATTCTGCATATTTGTGTAACATTCTCACCTATAGTTTTATATTTAATAAAAAAGAGTCCGATACATCTTTCCTGACTTCCTATCGAAAAAGAATGTTATTAAGCGGCTTTATTCATCAATGTATGAAATCCTTTAAATGTTTCAACATTATCGATTCAATAGAATTGAATAAGACATTTAATGGGAGCTTTTCATGTATCTGCATTGTTGTCCCATGTGTACCCACATAGGAAGGAAATAGTATTTCCTTCGTTCTATCGAGCGAAACCGATTTACTCGTTACAGTTCTCGTTTGTATCCGTTAAGTAGCATCGATCTATCAATTTTCCGCAAGACCTGCTTAAATTATTTATAATGCTTGTCTGACATTGAGTAGGTGATTGTGTTCAACACTCATAACTGAGAGAATATTTAAATAATAATCAAATATAATACGTCGATATACTTCATTTTTGTATTTATACTTTGTGAACTTTTATGTGAAAGTATTTACATTCACATCCAGGATGAATTCAACGCATAACACTTTGTACCTTTAAGACGTCAGAGAATAGAAACCCATGAATAAGTTTCTCTTTAAGATATGTTTTGTCTGGGAATATTCTCAATAAGATACGAAGAAACAAAACCACAATTTCTTCATTCATTTTCCACTGAATCCTTTTGTGTACCTTCTTTTGATCTGTGTACACAAAGGCTTCTTTGATATAATAACGAGATTACATTACTACTATAATTACAAAGGTTTTTGTGTGTAGTTCTTGTGCGTTATTCTATTGTGAGGATTATACAGGATAATGCAGTCGGGTTGGGTTTTTGTGTAAACAAACTATAAATCACTTAGCTTCTGGGTAGTCTACTCTACACGTTGGCGTTAACCAGTTTGTGCTGCCGCCGGATATTTTATTTTTGATCCTTGATTTACGTTGACCAACATTCCCAGCCGTATTGTCCTTACGTTTAATTATGGAGTCATAATTAGGTCACTGAGTTGGAGCTTATATGCTCTCATTTGTTTTTATTGTAAAAGTTTATTTATATGGAGATAATAAGTGGATATTTTGGGGGATAAAAGGCTTCTTTTTTCGAAGCATTTGCGAAGAGAAATAGTCCTGACATTATTCACTGGCCTCAAACGGTAGCTGTATTTCCTTTGTTTAGATATTTTGAGGCCATCTTCTGACAGCTGCATACAAAGTTTGAGAGACCGCTTCATGAGTGTATCATTCATTCATTCAAAAAGTTGGCATCCTTTTCATACAAATTCTGCACTGCCTTATAGGTTTACAAGCTAAATAAAAGAAAAACAAAATATCATATAAATAACCTTTGAAATGAAATGTATTTTTTGAAACCATTCCTTATAAAGGACTTTTATAAAGCCTATCATGTTTCCTTTATCCTAGTGGGTACACGAGCATTATGAATGATGAAATTTCAGAGAAAGAAGTGAAAAGAAGAGACATTCTCTTGCTTAATCTCGTTTATTGTCCTTTTTGTTTCACATCGAAGCAACCTTCTGCTGCCTCTGTATCTATCTTTGTCTTGTTGCGAGCAAATGTAGAGAAAACTTTCTTCTAGATTGTCCAAGCCTTGCAAAACAAACACAAAGCGGACGCAATAGAACTTTTCGGCGTCCTAGGTTTTCCGACTGGCATCGCAGTGAGTTAAGACACTTTTTATTAAAATAATTTCAGTTGTTGTAGCTGTTAGGAGGAGAAGAATATATTCGCCATGAGTAATGAAAAACCAGAGGCACACAACAATTGGACCACCGGCTAAATATCTCCTCTGTCACACAGAGAACTATAGTCCGGAACTGTTTATCACATTAATTGGAAGTAGCACTTTTAAGTCTCGGATTTGGACGGCTACACAAACGCTACTAAAAGATATAGAGATTCACATCAGGCGAATCCATTGAGAAGTCGGAAGGACTAATCAAGTGAGATACATCAAAAATATACTGGTCGATAGTTTCAGTGAAATGTGTCCAACCACTACCGTCAAACGAAAAAAGGTAAGCTGGTGGAACAGAGAACTGGAAGAGATCAGGAAAAATACTAAAAGACTTTTCAGAACTGTTCGCCTCACAAACTGAGATACGGATTGGGAGGACTA
This sequence comes from Stratiomys singularior, assembly GCA_954870665.1. NCBI lineage: Eukaryota > Metazoa > Arthropoda > Insecta > Diptera > Stratiomyidae > Stratiomys > Stratiomys singularior. Next base: position 8,524,473 of record OX940879.1, on the reverse strand, counting down.
TAAGCGAAATCTGAAAATATGTAAAACAGCTGTAAGAAGAGAGAAAAGAAAATCCTGGAATCTTTTTTGAAGAAATATTGAGGGAGGAAACGAGACATATAGGCTAAGCAGGGCTCTGAAAAGAGAACCACATGTGGACACGATGCTTCAAAAGGAGGACGGGATGTGGACAACAAATAGCATAGAACGTCTCAAGCTCCTACCAAACCAGCACTTTCCGGGCTCAATGGACGAAGAGACAGAACAAGTGAACAACGTGACTCCTTACCGAATGACCTGCCTTGGCATCACAGGTGCCATTAGGACCACGCCTACTGCTGCAATGGAGATAATACTTAATCTCTTGCCACTCGCCAAATTCTTCTTCAGAGAGGCATCACTTGCAAGAATCAGATTAAAATCCACATATGGGTTATCAAACCACACACAAACGGGGCACGTATGTATTTTGGAAAAAATGGAGAGAATGGCCCCGTCAAGTAAAAGGGAGCTGGATCGAATTCAACCAATAGTGGACACAACAATTCCATAAAAGATCAGCATTCCGACCAGAGAAGCGTGGAAAACGGTGCAGGATTTCACATCTGAAAGTCAGATTATGATCTACACAGATGGTTCCCAAACGGATGAGGGAAGCGGCGCCGGAATATTTTTTCCAGATCACCCGCAACTCAACCGAAGTTATGACTTGGAGAGCCATACCACAGTTTTCCAGTTGGAAGTGTTTGCAATAAAAGCGGCTGTAGAAGCGGCATAAGACAATCTTAATGGAAGAATACAAATGCTCTCGGACAATAAGTCGTCACTGCAGGCGCTTGCCTCTAACCGCGTAGTTTCACAACTAATGTAGGATTGTAGGCAGGCTCTTAAAACCGCAACAACCCGAGTAAATGTAAAACTGATATGGGTCCCTGGACACAGTGGTGTAGAGGGAAACGAAAGAGCGGATGCGGAGCGGATCAGCCGACCAAAACGCCACGAGAGTAGACACAATTAAAGTGCCACTAGGAACAGTAAAAAGAGAACTAGACGAAATCCTCTGAAAAGAGACAGATACGGCTAGGAATGACAGGAAAGACTGCAGGATAAGCCGAGCTCTTTAGCCCCAACCTAATCGAACGAGGATAAAACAGCACTCCTAGGAAAAAACAGAAATGGCGTTAGAACATTGGTGGCAGTATTAATGGGCCATAATCTTCTGGGTCAACACGCCAAACGAATCCAAACGGATGACCCCTGCCGAGCTTGCGGTGAGGCCAACAGTCTGTTGGCCCGAGTCTGGCCAACAAACGCCTTACTTGGCTGAGGTGTACTGGCGTAACACAATTGGAACACTTGGCGACCACAGAACTGGGGGAAGTCCTTGGCTTCTGTAGGACGAAAGGATGGACCATCTGTAAACAATAGTACTATTTAACAGGAAAAATGATGCAATCAAAGAACAATTGGAACTGTGTGTCGCATTACGTACAGACAGTACTTATTATAAAGAAGGGCATGATGGATCGCTTGGCGAGCGAGGGGACATCTCTGTAACGCAATATTATAGTAACTAATCGCAATTCCATCCTATCCATCCGTGGAGAAAGAGAGATTTCCCTTAGCCTGAAGACACCGCTAAGCGATGATTAATGAGGCCTAGTCCGAAGTAATGTGACAAACAGTTCCAGGCTAGGTTCTCGGTGTGACAGGGGGGTGTTTAGTCGGGAGTCCGGTAGCGGGAGAGTCCGACACTCAGGGCGTAAATAGCCTTCAACTGCCAAACAAAAAAAAACAAACAATAGTACTACAAATGGGGAGCTAAGGGTCAATTGTGGACCCCAGGACAAATAATAAAAAAAATCTCGCCTAGTGGCACTTTAGGGCTTAAGTCACTTTAGGGCCCCCCTCTTACAGCAGCCCCCCTTGCCTCTGCACGATCAAGCGATCGACGATACCGTTCCTTGAAATTGGAACCACCCGAGTATAGTGCGACACACAGTTCCATTGGTCATTAGGGTGTCTAGAAAGAGCTCGTACGTCTTCTCCCAGAGATTCAAATGTTGTGTAACCTTATATTTGCATGTGAAGAAGATGAGGCAAGTATTATTCGCGACCCTCGGGCAAAACAGGCTGTCAGGAAATCATAGCTTTTCTATTTCGTATAGGCAAGACTAAAAATACCTTTGCCCGCTCAGTCAGTCTCATCGTGCTTCTGGTGAGCCACGGTTCCAAGCCCGCAGTCCGCCTGTTTTGTATTTCAATCGCTGAATCTTCCTGCTACAGAGCGAGAGTCCTCACTTGAAACGGCCTCCAAACACAACTAGATTACATACCTCAATAGGTTTCGTCCCTTCAAAAACTAGCACTACTAGCTTAGAGACAGGCCGATTTGCAGGTGAAACCAGCATACTTTGTCAAGGATGTTGGTTAAACAAATTTTTCTTTATGTGAATTTACTAATTAAAAAAATTATTCCCTCTGTTACAATTTTCGTAATGAGTCAATTTTTGGGCCAATACTTCTCTAGATGTTATGATTAGATTCTAGATAGATATATTCTAGCTGTTATGCCTCAAAACATCAAGCTGCTGGCCGAAGTCTTATCGGAAAACCCAGATTTAATAATACTGAATTTCGGTACTTATTAATATTAACAATAAAACAATTTTTTTTGATTGTTTTTGATATAGGGACATAAATCCTCAAATTACAATGATTCAGATTTTCATAAGTAAAGCGCTGATCATATCATGTTGATTGGGACATCTATGGCTACGCAGAAACTCTCCGAAAATAATTATATTAGCTATAAATTTCACAACATTTTTTCTCCCAAGTTTATTAATAACATATCAAGTTAAAATTAACATTCAAAAGATTAAAAAAGCGAAATATAAAATATGAAGGAAGAATATCCATCATCTGTTTTTTTTTTAATGAGTCATAAACGATTTATGTGACTCTCATTTTCCGGTCTTTTTTCGATGGTAAACACGCTCCTTAGGCTGCTAAGTAATGAGTGCTCGGTTGTTAAACATTTTACGATAAAAATTTAGCATGGAAATAGCTAAGAGAACATTCAATTCAACTCTAGTTAGATACCCGAAGATTTTGTGATAGTGGTGGTTATATGGCAGATACATTGAATGTATAATTTTGTCAAGGACAAAATAGAAGTATAAGCGCAGATAAAATTGCGTATTTAATAGGAAGCTGTAGTTTTGTTTTGAAAATCCTTTGGATGCGTATTTTCAAAAAGATCAAAACAAATATTCATCAAAAAAGAACAAATTTTTATACTGAAAATTTGTCAACTCATAATTATTCTCTCTAGACGGAAAAAAACTTAATCTAAAGCTCGTTTGCTGGTATGCATGGTATACTATAGTGGCATGTGTCGACTGGATGCAAAAGTTGATGCATATCTTTGAAGTTCGCAAGAAGTCCTCTAGTCAATTTATATCTTAAAAATAAATCTTATACGCCTCCTTTCTATTCCGGATTATACGCAGTGGTCTCGCTGAAAATATGCACATTTTTTGGCTCAATCATTGTGTACATATTTTCATAATACTTTGTCACCTTGGGGCTATCTTTTCTCTCACTAAATGTTTTCGAATGACAAAAAAAAACCTCATTAATCACAATATACAGGAAGATTGTCATTTGAAGTAGCTGAAAAATTCAATTGTCAGAAAAAAGTCAGCTTGATTTTTGATAAATAATAAATTTGGTCATATAATTTGCTCGATGCTGCTTTGTAATTAATGGAGGTTCGTCCTCGAAATGCTTTTGTTTTGGTGAAATGAGTAGTTTTTTAGCTATTTAGGATGAAATAGGCGCAACAAAGAAGTCAAATGGTAGTATTGAAAAGTATGAAAAGATGATCCAGAATGTAACGAGGGAAGCATGAAATTTACGATAGCAAACAATCCACACGTTTAGCCTGTGAATGAATATCCCTTTTCAATATATTATCCTTTTTCAATATATCCTCCCATTACAGTTAAACATAACTCAAAGTACGTTCAAAAACAAAAAGATCTATCTTTGTATCAGAAAAGTTATAAATTGCGACTTGATTACTTTAACGTAAGATAAAGTAATCAGCGTCAGAATGGTATGGATCGCTTCTCAAGTACTCCCTTCCTGTCCCTTACTTTTTAGAGAAGAAGAAGCGAAGAAATTTCCGCAATCTGAAGGCCACCAGGCCTATCTTGAAGTAATGTCTTGAACGGTTCCAGGCTATGTTTTCAGGTTGACAGGGGAGCTGTCTCGTGGGTAGTCCAGATTGCACTTCAGGGGGTAAAAAGCCTTCACCACGCTACCATAAAAAGTCTTCCTGCATTTGCGAAGCCTTTTCCTTGTCTATAATAATAACGTCAATTTATTAAATAAGGGAACGTAGTCCTGTGCGGATATGGAAACACCATATCCTTTGTCTTAGACCAATAGAATACCTTCTGCATCCGGAAAACAATTGCCATCTTTCTTATTAAAAAATAGGTGAAGGCTTAAGAAAGTAAAGAATACTTTGCGTTTTTCAAAGGAAGAGGTCCACCAGTTTTGTACAAATAGGATCTCGAGCTTTGACGAGAGTTCGCAGTAGTATATTGTTACGTATTCCGAAGTGTAGACGACATTCAATAAGCAAAAAAATATATATACATAAGTAAGAATAAAATTAAAGTAGCAGTATTTATAGTTAGGTTTAAGGTAGTTACTAAGTTAAATAATATTAATAGCAAACAAAAAAAAAAAATAAATACAAAAAAAGTCTGAGTAAAATTAAATGTCAAAGAAAAAAGTCTCAAAAAAAAAAAAATGTCAGTCGCAAAAAAAAAAAAAATTCTTGGAAGAAATTTGCGATAAATTTTCTATGGATTTGATTCACTAGGTTGTTGTGTACGTATCAGTATAAATAGTATAGAAATTCAAGTAATAAAGTATCGAGATAAATAACCAATTCAAGTAATTGAAGTATCGAAGAAAACAATTATAGTATCGAGTATAGTATCGAGACGAATAACCAATACAGGAATCAATCATAGTATCGAGACAGATAACGAATAGCAGAATCAATTCAATTACGAGTAAAGTATAGAGACATACAACCAATAGAGGACACACTATCAATAGAGGAAGTATTAATAAAGTAACAATTGATATATAAATCGGAGTTTAATTACAAGTACCGGCCAATTGAAGAATCAACTAATAGGACTAACAATAGAGGGAGCAAGATCCAAGGAAGCGCTGCAGAAAAGGTGAATCCTGACACCAGTTACGGTGCAGATTGTGCTACAGGAAGCACGATCCGAGGAAGCCAGTTAAGGTGCAGATTCGTGCTATAGAAAGCACGATTAGAGGCAGCGCAGCAGAACAACTGAAGTCCCGAAGCCAACTGAAGTGGAGGTTCGTGCTACAGGGAGCACGATTAGAATCAGCACAGCACAATTCATAGGTATCCAGAGTCAGCGCAACACAATTGACAGGTTGTCGGAATCAGCGCAGCACAATTCACAGGTGCTCAATTCTCAATTAACATCTTTTAATATTGATCCATTTAGTTTTAAACTAACATGAGGGAGTAAGCTTTTTCCTCTGTGTGTGTGTGTGTATATAACCTTGTCTTTATAACTTTGTTCCTTTCTTTCGCTGCAGGTGCGACCGATCGGTTGCCCCCCCGATTATTATTTATTCATTTATAATTTTATATTTTATATTTTTTTGAAAATACATAACAAAATTCAAAGTTTTCCCCGAGTAACAAATTTCTTGATAATTTTTTTATGAGATAATTTTATAATCAACAATGAAAGAAAAGACTTGCAGGGATCGTTTCCTAAATAAATGATACATATCAGGAATTGGTGAAATACTTAGCGAAAGAATTCCACTAGAGAAAGCAAATAGAGGGACCCTTTGTAGTAATGTTCGGAGAATCCCAGAGAGACTTGGTCTAGCATGAGCCGATGGGGTTTTATGAGTTTCAGTGAACAAGCACTTCTTCTTTACGTAACATTGATGTCATCACTTGGTTACCGTGAAAAATGGTACCACTTCAGAAGAAAGAGAAGAAGAAATTAATCCATTTTTTGCTACGGACGGCGAATAAAGCTAGTATTTTCCACTGCAATGAAACTGTAAATAGTAGACATATTTCCACAAGATCTCCGAAGGATAATTCTGCAATACTAAGTTAGGAGTACTTATGATGAGTTCAGTTTCATTCTTCAGTGAAATAATAGAGGCGCGATGAGAAGTTGGACTGAAAATTATGGATAAACTTTATGATTAACCATCGAATTGTTCGATCAGATGATGCGTCGTTCTCTTTGTCAAGAAGGAGAAATTAAAAAAAAGTTTCAATCAACTTAAACAGCACTTGCACGAACATTCATTGAGAAAGAAAGGGTCGGGAGCTTAGCGTTCTGGTTAGATACTGGTTAGAATAATTTTCGGGAATGTTAAGCTTCAAAATCGTTAAAGGAATATTTAAGGACGTACAAAAACTTTGAGTATAGCATACTATATACAAAAACTGTAATTGTTTGTCATTCAAGGAAGTGACCTAAGTGATCGCTCTCTGCGTGAAACGTACCTTAATGTTTCACTAAGTAAACGATTATCACTGGACAATACTAAGCAGAAACGCAGCTCACACGAGGCGGGCAGCAACAGCTTTCTGACAAAAAGAGTATTGTGAAGAAATGTAGAAAAACTCGAAAAAGTTTAGACTGATAAAAAAAAACTCCGAAATAACCTCAATTGAAAGGCAGTTGCTTACCACGAATATATCATCGATTCATTATAAAAGACGTGTTCGACAAAGTAGGGAGATTTCAGCATCAGAAGTATCATAGCATAGCATAGCATAGCATAGGGAGAAATTTCAGCAAAAAGAGTAGTATCAGCAGAAAGGAAGCGTATCAGCATTGTACTACCAAAATGAACCAGAATTGCTACTAATCAATATCTGCACTCATCTATCCTATCAATCCGAAAATATCCTTGAAACGACAGAGGACAAGCCATTCTCACTCTATAATCCTGCTATTTAGAGGATTATAAACGTCAAATGTCAAGAATCAAACAAGAAAATTGATCGTGCAAACAAGGTGGTTGATCCCAAGAAGCTGGAAAGAAGAAAAGATCGATAAGCAACGTGGATTTCAGCAGTAGTCGCAGAATACAAAATCAACAAAAGCGCAATAAATATGGTCAAAACATAGCGCTAAAGTAAAAAATGGGACAAAATCAGGGAGGTGAAATATATTTAAAAAATTGAGTATATGGTTACTCTCAAAATTAGCTGGTGAGTGTTGGTAACTACGCGTCGTAGTTTTGGAACCAATTCTAGCTCAAACTCTGATTCTATCGCTATTAGGAACTCAACCCTAAATTCCCTGTGGCTGTGACTGTCAAATATATTCAATATAATTTTCATATTCTCTCATTTTCGCGTTGAATACATTCAAATTCAAAGCTAGGAAAATTTTTCTCTTCACTTGTTTTTCTCGTTTTAATTTTCACGTCATATATCAAGCATGAGTTCGCTTTATATGATACTTGGAGTATAGGATTCTCTTTCGATGCGTTACTTCTCCACAGGGTAAGTGGTGTGGTATTCAGCATGTATCTTGCCTGAAGTATTTCTTTCTCTTTTTATAAACTATTTCTCGGGAGTGTTAGTGCTATTCTATTTTTATTTTTTTTTGCGTCTATGAGATATGGTTTCTTTTTGATTTGTCAATTGTCTAGGATATGCGTTTTTTTTCAGAAAATTTTCATGACTATTCTCTTCACTAGGCAAAGCGTTTAGAAACTATTGGAATGCATTCAAGAATGAGTGTATCGGCAAGTTGACTATTTGATACGCATGACTAAAAAAAAGTACGTGAAAATCGAGGCAATGACTAATCAATGCTGATAAGTTTTTTTTGATTATAATGAGCTTGTTAAGTATAGACGTGCTTAAAAAAGGATAAATCTTATAAACATCCAGTGAAAAATAAACGATTGTAGGTTCGAATTAACATAATAAGCTTCATCATCAAGATACTGCATTAGAGCATTTATCGAGCTTCGTACAAACGTTTTGAACAAAAAAAATCGTAACTATGCTAACTTCTGAAGGATCCCGATGCCTTCTGCCAATTTTAGATGTTCCAGGGATTTAAAATTTGACTCATGCAAGTCTGAGATGATTAAATGCCATTAGTATACCGAAAACGGACTTTTAGAATTGTTTCAAGGAATGGTATTGCCGATGGGATGATGTGTTCCTTTAGTTCCTTTGCTTAGAGACAAAAGTTCGACAATGTTTACGCGTGGATTTGAATGTAAATCGGATACCTTTGGACATATCTCGTATGAAAGCAGGACCTGTAATTGCTGAAGAAGGCCAATCGATTAGGGTAGAGTAGAAAAAAAACTATTTCCATTCTTTTCAACAACATATTTTGCAAAGATTTAATCAGTCAAAAAAAAAGTTGAGTGCAAAAATAACGTTCAGAGTTAAGAGTGTAAAATTATTGAGTAACGCAAAATTTTTAACATACTTTGATTGCATTGCAGTCTATATTCCATCTCAAAAACCACAATAGCAAATCACTTAGTCTTCCTCTTAAGTGTTGCGAATTGTATCCTATAGAGTCCTGATAAGAATAAAATAATTAACAACTGAAAAGTGACGCTTTTAATTTGGTAATTTCAAATTTGGAGGTCAAAACACAGACATTTCCATATGTGTCAAGGGAAAGTTACTGAATTTTTTAGTCCGAGACATGAGAAATGAACCTAAGATTCCGGGAAATTTCAGCATATATGACCCAAACAGAAAGGAATACTCCAGGCCAACTAAATGAGAGAATTTTGAAATGATATTCATTTTGATAGCAAAAGCAATAAACAGAATGAATCCTGGTGGAGAATAACAGTGGCCAACATGCCTTATTTCCATGTACTTGGACTACTTTGTCCTAGAGATATTCACAGAGATTCAAATTTGTTTCCTATATGTAAATCACTCAAACAGGTGCTGCCGTCAGGAGCGAAAATTGCATTCTAACAAGCGCTTTTGTAAAGGTCCTGGACATGTGTTGGCGGTAAAAAAAGGTTTTGACAAGTTATTTGGCTTTATAGTTGCGAAAGTATGCGAACTTCGATGTGCTGGTTCCTTTTAATGATAGTATCTCGTATTTTTAAGGAGACGGAGAACAAGAAAACCTTCACTAATACACCGAACAAGCGAAGAGAGGGGAAGGGGTCACAGAATCCCATACAGGAGAAGAAGAAAATATTGCAGCAGGATCCTGATGGTTAGAAGCGTCTGAGTTGAGGTTCGACATGAGCTGCTGCACCGCTGCACCATTCATGATGGTCATATAAGATGCGCCTCGAAAACCTGCTGAGACGCTGTAAGTAGAATTCGTTTTCAAATTTTCTCGAACATTTTGTAATCATATACAGACACGGTTGGCGATTTTTAAAAATTGTTTGGTTCAACATCAATAAAAAATTTCAACGCAATTTAATTCATGCTTTTACCTCAATCAAGTCGCATGTTGTTTGTTTTTTTTTTTTCAAACTAAAGCCGCTTCTAATTTTAACGTTTCAATTTATACAAAGATCTTTGATATAAAATATTTCTTTTTTAAATATATTTTCAAATAAAAACATCCATCCTACTCTTTGTAATAAATTTAGTGCTTAATATAAATAGATTTCACCTTGCATTTGATTTCATTTCATTCAAAACAACAATAAACTGTCGCGTTGTATTTTAAAAATTAGACATTCATTTGTTATTTTTCTGTTTGTTCGCCAATTATGCAAATTTTCTATATTTCCAACATAAATCATACATACATTAAGTTGAAAAAGATATTAAATCGAAATTGATAATCGTGGTGAATAGCGATAGTTGTAATTTTTATGTTTTTGTTTTTCAACAATTTCCGAAATGTTTGGCTTGTTTTGTTTGCTTTCTGTAAAGTTTCATCGCAGAAAAAAATAGCTTTGATTTTTCGATGAAAAAAAGAGGATTAAAAAAATATATATAACATCACTGGATTTCAAGGATGACTTTTTTTGGGGGAGAAAGAACTTTTCAAAAAAATAGGCTTTGTGGTATTTTGCTGATACGTGAACAAAAGTACTGCAGAAAGGATTGTATACAACTAAGTTGCTTATCAGATTTAATGACGCGTTATATAACTTTAACATTAAACGATATTCTTCTTGATGTCCCACTTGTGACACCAGTCACTGATTGTTTAAAGTCAGCTACAGCCTACTGTCCGCCTACAGTCCTACAATCTTTAAAAATTTTTATCTCACAAAGCCGTCACGTAAATTGGAGCATATGTATTTTTAACGAAATGGCTGGACTAACAATAATGGCTCGAATTTGCTGAAAACATCGAAAGACTAGACTTGACCAGGTTTTAATCTCAAAACAAAGAAATCAAAGAACGAAATGCATAAACAAAGGTGGCCATAAATTGTGGTAAAATTTTATCAGGTTTTACGTAAGTTCGAATGTTAATTTGTTCGGAGCTGCTATTAAATTTAAACAAAAAGCGAACATTAAACTGGATACTGCATAATGTAGGAGTCCCCACGAATAGGGCAAGTTTGGCAAAGCAGTTGTATTCCAGGATGTTTAATGTATGCAATTCGATCGCTGCATGTACAAGTTCATTGCAGAAACTTTCTTGTATACTCTTCTTCTTGTAAACTGCAATATCAATTGACTTTTCCGCCGTATAAGTTGTGAAATTTAAATTTATTCATTAAAATGACGTTTCATAAAGGACACAAAGTTCTTATCCCCACTGATTAAAAAAAACTGGAAATATATTAAAAAAGAGTTCTCCAAAAGATGTGTAAGAGTCCCAGGGTCAAGTTTTTGGTTTTTTTGTCTCATGGAGCTACTAATCTAAATTGTTAAACAATTTTATGCGGTTTTATTTAAAGAGATGTAAATTTATGACAGCATCTGCTTGCAGACGAATTTATTTTCATAGCTCGTAAATCGATTGCCCTTTTTTAACCCATTAAATTGGTATCCATCAATAGCCAGTCATCACATATGTTCAATCTATCCAAAAAAAATAATTCCATTTCATACATTATCATACATTATTCTCTCATATGATATCAGCGCAATAAAAAAATAACACTCGTCTTGGAGGGGGTGAGAGACTGATTGTATTTAACAAAAAATGATTGATATTCTAAAATTAATAAATAATAAATAGTTGAATTAGAAATTGTTTAAAAAGTCAATTGCGATTGGTGCTTTATGTTGACCTTTCGATTCGATACAGCCCACTATCCTTATCGAATATTTCCAAAAAATTTTATTGATGTTATTGCGGACGCTGAAATAAACCAAAGAATTTTTTGATTTACTGGAACGATATGTGAGATGATATTGAGTCATCTTTCATTTTATGACATTGACTGTTAGACTCTTAACCTTTTGGTTTAATTTAATTTGAAAAATATTTATAAATTCTGAGACTTCTTCACTTTGTTATTGTTATCGCCTAAAATATTAACTATTAAAACAGAGTCTTGTAAATTGTGCAAAAAAGGAGAATTGAAAATTGTGTGTAACTAATCGAGGATGGTTGGCATAATAATGTTATTTGTCTATTTTCTATATTTATTTATTATTATTTTTTATATATTTTATATTGTGATAAGAAGGAACCTAGAATTTTCTGGATTTATAGTGCACTAGATTCTGATCTGACAGATTTATTGTTAATTTTTAACGAAAGTTCATTTTGCAGATAACAGTGTTATTGATATTTCTGTACTCTGAAAATATGGTATTCTCTATCAAGGTTCCCCGTCTTTACCTACCCCGTTGAGCTGGTCCTGCTCAATTTTTCGTCCTGCTTCAATTTTTTTCTACGAAAAGCAAAGAAAACTCTGATGCTGAAAGGAATCGCTGAATGGATCAATATGACAAGCAACGATGGGCAACAAAGGAAATTCGGCTGCAAATGAGCGCTATTTCCAAGAACTGATCTGCCACCTTCAAAAGCCAAAGGCTAAATCTGAAGACTTGAATTAGAATATCCCGGAACGGAGGAATAGTCCTGGTTCCCGAATTCAGTGAAGAGTTTAATCGAGACATCGCTACGTATGCGCCAACGTTTGTGGTGATAGGCGAGCTCCATGGCACGGGAGGTTCAGGAAGCTTGACTGGCGAAGATTTAAGGAGCGTTGAATAAGGATATCTTCAAAGCGAAGCTAACCCGGAAAAGTACCAACACTTAAGGGTCCAAACATCACTACTGGAAAGAGTGAAGACCACTGTTGCCAATTCAAGGTCCCAACAGCACTTATTAAAATGTTTGGGGTCCACTGTTACCAAGTGAAAGGATAGTTTCGCGTGAGACTCCCGAGAGTAGTATCGTTGCCCTGCACCATTAAAGCGTTGTCATTTTTTTAGTTAGGTCTACTGGGTAACTGAAATCTTTTTCGATTTCTTGGGACTCCAAAAAAGAATTGCGCTAGATTCCTCTTATTTTCTATCAAATTCGTTGATTGGAGTTAATTCACGTGATTGCAAAGTGTCCTTAAAATTATTGTACCAGAAACAAGAACCAGAACATTAAAATAATTTCTTGTTCCAAACAATTTGGCCCATGAAGTCAAACAGAAAATTACACAGCAAACGAGTCACCAATCATATTATTCCTTTTCCCGAAGCATCGTTGATGGTTTGTCTAGAATTTCCATTTCAGTGGTCTACCAGTAATCTTTGGAACTGAAAATTTGGAACATTATTTCATTGTTGACATGCTCAAAGTAGCAGACAACATAAGCAGTCTGAGTAGAAATCGTTTGGATGCTTCAGCATATCCTACTCGCGAGGGTGCACACACAACACGAAGCTTTAAAGATTCTAAAAGTGCAGCACGAGGCTCGACAATAGCACCCCATTGTCGAAAAGGGATTCACAAACAAGTGAACGGTCCTGGTGCTGAGAATGTCGCAGGATGACGTCAGTGTTGTTAGCGCCACAAATTGGCGTTTTAACTTTGCTCTCATTCTAAGTGATTGCCAAAGCTTAGCTCTTAGAAACGGAGTTGAAATTCGATTCAACCGACCCCAACATAGAAGTTAGGAGAACGCGTTGAATCAACTATGAATTCAAAGAAGTTGACCCTATCCTAAGCCTACCAGTTGATAGTTTTGTTGTTATGTATGAAAAGAAGGCAAGCTAGTGAAGCATAGAACTGGAAGATGTTAGGAAGGACATTCAAAGGTTCTTTATTGTCAAAAGTGTTTATATAACTGAAGTTTGGAAGTTTCTAAGCGACCATGAGAATATCGGAGACGAAACCCTGGAGTCTCTTCTAACGTAATGTTGACGTTTACGCTAGGTAGATCTGGGTTGGGGGTACTAAAGGGTTTTTACAGGTATACAGCTTTAAGTTGGCAACATTTGTTAATGCTACATATGGTGTGACAGCTGTCATGGGTCTTATGGTTCGTTTAGTTTGCGATTTTATCATGAATGGGTTGACACCTGAGCAACGTCTGTAAATTGTAGATTTATTTAAAATAAAGAGGGTTCTATTTGAAAAACTTATTGCACTCCTTGTCTTTTTTATGGTCGACGTAATCGTCCATCAGAGCAACTTATCCGATTAACCATGGATCATTTCCGCACGACATTTACTCTCACTGATAATACTCATCCATCCAGACGTCGAACAATGCCTAATGAAGAAATCATAGCAGCTATAGAGCGTTGTATCGATGAAGGCACTGGTGAGTCCATTCGACATAGTGCTGAACAATTAAACCTGTGCCATTCCACATTATGGACGATTTTACGTTGAATTACGTACGAAGTCGATTTTTGAATACGAAGTACGAATTCGCTTTTTGGGCTTACAAAATCCAACTCGTGCAAGAATTGAAGTCGATTTCTTGACTACCGAACACGGCTTAGAACATACCAAACACGGTATGTTCCCAAGAACTCCAAGTTCCAAGTTGCAGTTTCTGAACTTCATAAGAAAGTTTTGTTTAGGGATGAGGCTCATTTGCGGTTCAATGGCTTTGTCAATGAACAAATTAGCCGCATTTGGGGAGATGGTTGTCGAAACACCATTTCACACTAAGAAAGTCACTTTCTGGTGTGTTTTATGGACTAGAGAAATCATTGGTCCATATGTCTGTAAAACTGCTGCTGGAAATAACATCACAGTCAGTGGTGACTGCTTTGGAGCCATGATCAATGACTTTTTCGTTTCTAAATTGACTCCTCGTAGCGCAGGGGACCTTTGGTCTACAGGATGGCGTAACATGTCATACAGCTCGTGCAACCATCGACTTGGACCTGTAAACAAGCCTGTAATATCTTGTGATTTAACACTGCTGAACTATTTCTTTAGGGGATACCTATCATGAAGGTTGGTTACAACCAAAGAAAATGAAATCTTAGAACGATGGACAAACAAAGATACTCCCAAAGGGACGCATTTTATCACCACTAGTTTGTTCATTCACAATCAATCAAACAGTTGATGATATAAAAAGGATATGTTTCAAAACGATAGCACACGCCAACTATATCGTTATACTGGTCAATGAAAACTTCGCGAAAACTATGTTAGTCCTGGTACATGCCGCCCTCTTACTCTTACATCCTAGAAAAACTGGGAAGTCAAAAAAATAATACCATTGTCGGTGAGCAACGAACATATCGCGTGAGGATGAAGCGGCAAGTGCTGAGAATACATTATGACGTTATAACATATTGACAGTGTACTCTCATGGACCGCTTAGATTAATAACAAACGAGGGCACTTTAGAAGATTATTCTCCAAACTATCTGCTTAAGGATAATATATAGATTGCTTATTTGCCAACAGATAGTCTAACTGGCTTTACTCCACGATAGTATTTCTAGAAGCCAGAAAAATACGAACAAGGAGCGCTCCAGGTTTTTCAGAATGGAACAATCTAGAAGATCTTTGCAACGTCATGAGATGACATAAGAAAGACAAGTATTTACAAGGGCCTAAACGTAATGAGCATTGACAAACATATATGCGATAGAGCACTGACACTGTTTGATACATTTGGCAATCTTCCGGATACAGTTTTGACAGGCCTGAGATTATTGGACGGAGGAATTTATTAGTATATAATTATAATTCAAACCAAATTTAACGACATTTATTTACCAGAAAAAGGTATCAGCAAGACAAATGTCAATCAAGCTATACTCTCTGGAAGGAGAAAGTCACTACTTGCGATGCTAGCAATGAACGCGGGATACGTCGTGGAGCTCTATTCCTAATCAGAACAAAATGAGGACTTAAGAAATGATGTGGAATAACAAAAAGTACGGAAAAATTTTGATGGATTGGGTGGGCCCTAAATTTTTGGATTAACATGTGAAACGGTTAGGACACCTTCTGAGCAATGGCAAGGAAGAGAAAACCCGCACAAAAATTTTTTCCCAATTATTTGAGACTGATGATAGATATGAGTTTGAAACGAATAACCGTAGGCAAGCAGGATTACCTGGCGAACGCATGGGATTCTTTTGGTTTTATATATTTTAAATCAGGTAATCCAATTAGGAGTACCATTCCTAGGGAGCAGAAGAACGATGGTGGTTCATGCTATATTCAACAGGGGATCCCAATAAAGCAGCAATTATACTTGACAATAATGTTTATGGCATCGTAACCAGCGCACAAGTACGCATAGACAGAGGATCCAGAAGGAAAATCATGAATATCCGATCTGGAAGACAAGAAGCCTTAAAGAGTTGGCTAGAGTTGGTGATAACATTGAGGATGGGTCTAGATGCTTGTTATGGTTTCAACAAGTTGCGTGCAGGCATTCAGGCTATCTTATAGTTGGTGCCGCAGCACGTATTGAGGGTCATGAGCAAGTGGATAAGCTAGCGTGAAAAAGAGTTTCGGTGTCCTTCTCCGGTCCTGAACCTTTGTGTGCAAACGAAATGTGTTTCAGAGGTAGGGGCCTAGAAGTAAATGCAATAAGCTCAGGAGACGGCTTCCAAATGTTTGAAAAAGAGGATAAGTCTCGAGCTTGTATCGGAATGGATGAAAGGAAGCTAATGGTTGTTACTGGTATCATCACACGGTATTCTGCACTCAGGAAACCCATAGAGATGGGGGTGGAATGGAATGGTGAGTGCATGTTTTGCATTCTTGCTAAAGAGCATTGTCCCACAAGAGAAGAGACCAACTTAGGAAGCTACTTTTCTGCCAACGAGTAGTTGGAGGCTCCAAGACTAAAGCAGATTATTGACATTCTCAGAAAAGGTGATTTGCTTCAAGTGATTTCTGTCCTGTGTAAGAGTACTTGTAGCATTCCTCTACAACTAATCAGAGAATTAATGGATCAACTATAGCAATATTTTGATACGATTCCTATATTCATTCAAGTTAATCGCACATCAACAAAATGACGTATCAAGTTTACAAATTCAACAATGACTGTCTTTTCGTGGTAACGCTTTCGATTTCAAGTCAAGCTTAATGAGGATTTCAGTTTAAGCTAAATAAATGTTAAGGTCGCGTTAAAGTCTTTTTTTAAGCAATCAATTGGTTACAATTTCCACGAATCAGATAATTCCTGATTAAAAATAGTTGGAATAAGACCAACATGTTGATTCATTCGAAACCAAATGGTTTTTTCTTCGAACAAGTGTCGACAGGTGGAAGAAAAATTCTTTTTCGCTGGAAATTTTACTATGAACAAATCCCTCTTTTCTTCCGCTATGATTCAACTGATTATGATAATATTCATGAAAAATTTATTCGCCCGAAAAAAGAAAAGAAAGTCGATGAGTGATTTTGGTAATGTATTCGTGGCTGGTTTTTAGTTTTTGGAAAGTGAACGTCAATGCACCGAGGCCAGTGGTCAAATAAAAATACGGAATCAGATGAATTTACGAACTGGTCTGACTTGGTTTTCAGGAAAAACATCGCTAAATTTATTAAAATACAAGTTGGGATTGAACAAAACCAATATGTTAGGGAGCACTCACCTGCGTCATTTTCATTGAAGCACCGAAAGTTGTACAGGTCACCTTTGTTCGTCTCATGGTTGTCGTCCAAGTTGACCAGGCAGTGTCCAGTGGATGCTATGAGGAGTAGACTTAAAACTAGTGTCGCTATTTGGACGAGGCTACTTGGTTTCATATCAGCATTTCTTGCAGCACTGTTCAGGATCAAGGTAGCTTGCACGTTACCTGTCGAGGAATCTGGTTCGTAACGGCGGCTAGTTTTCCACCTTGCAGCGCGTGCAGCAGATCCGTAATGTAACAATTAGGGGTTGATTTGTCGCACAAATTGGTATTTTGCAAAGTTTTCCACGAAATTTTACTACATAGATACTTTGTTTATTGTCGTTTCATTTACTACGCGAGCGCGTTTCGCGCCCAAAGAAAATATGCAACATGCAATGACGACACTCGGGAAAGCTAGTTTGAGTTTTCTCGTTGAGAGGAATGTGTTTATGAAATGAAAATTCTTACTAAAACGCCACTCTGTTTACCGACTTTCTTCACACTTGGGGTTGTTGCCCGATGCAGGTAAGCTTTTCCGTTTTGTTTTTCTTCTCAGAAGAATTGAAATCCACCAGGAGGCATTGATAGATTATGAACTCGGAGAATTTCCCGCTTATATTTGTATTTTTATCTGTTTGGAGTTGAGAGTTGCGAAAGAAACTGCGTTGGGAACTAGGACGCGAGTTACTAGCACCTTGGGAACGTTGATGCACTTCCACCCACTATTCGGCACCGAATGCACCGTCACGGGGTAACCGTCTGCCTTTGCGATTCCTTCGTTTTTTTTTTTGCTCTCGCGAACGAGTCAATCGTTTCCGTTATGGATCTTGGATCCTATGAGTGTTTTTCATGCACTAAAACGCATTTTTCCGGCATTCAAATTCGCGATCGCACTGATAAAGCTATTTTTCAACATGTCTCCGAACATTACCTGGAGCTTTATGCAATTCGTTGCAGTTATGCATTATTTTTGCGTCTTTGTGCTGCCCATTATTTCATTTTCCATATGCACTTGAGTTTTCCTCGTTTCTTATGTTTCATTCACATGTTTTCGATAGTCGTTGAGCATTTCGCTGACATTCCGCATTCTAGGTCTGTTTGTGACGACGACGACGCATTTGTAATATTGAGTGCAAATTCTGTTTGCCAGTTTATGTTTTGCACAATTGTGCAGTGCAAATTGGAGGGATATGATCCGTCCACTGATCCGGCACAGGAGGAGCAAGGAGTGAGAATAATAACAATTGCAGTACGGGGGCCGGTTCTACCTGAAATTAGAAACAAAACGTGATGGGGTCAAATGCAGTTGATTTCCAGGTTGAAAATATGTTAAATGTAGGTATGGGGCGTGCACGGCAGAAGTTATTACTACGACCCAAGGAATCGCTGGTAAGGTGTTCAGGGGGTAAGTGGAGATGAAAGTCGTTAAATTTATTGCATAGTTAGGAGTAGTAAAAGCCGGTAGAAATGTTTTTATGAGAAATTCTGAGTTTGTCGATAGCAAACACCGAGTCATATGCATGGATGGAAAATATTTGCTTGCATGACAGAATTGCAGTTTATACGAAGAATATTATTTACCATGCGTGGTTTCATATGAAATTTGAACAAAGGAAGAAGGCACGTGTTGGCCTTCCATTCGGAATTAAAAACAAAAGTAACTTCTGTCTACAGCACTACTCCGATTCGTTGTTCTCCTGCGAATTTAATCTCGACTAAGAACGGTGGAAATGAAGGTTGAATTTTCCATTGGACTTGCACGAGGATTCTATGGATAACATCTCTTAAAAAATTCATGCAAAAACATAACGGGGCTCTCTCCCTTCAGCGAAAATAGGGATCACTGAAACTGAGTGTTTTTTGCGGGTAAATGTCTGTTTTGGTATTTTAAAGCTGACAACACTTTGAAATTTTATAAAAACAAACTCAAAATTATAAAATGTGATATAAATACAATTCATTTAAATATCCAAAAAATAGCTAACCGAAATTTCAAATTTGAAAATTTTGAAATTCAGTCCAATAGCTGTGATTCTGAAGTTCTAAACGTGTCAGACCCTGAAGTGTTAACACGTTACGTTATTAGGGGATCCCAGAAAAACACCATTTAACATATAATGAAATTCAATAATTTTTGGAGAGTCTATTTAGTTCCAGCGCTGTATTTTGCATGAAATTTGAAATGAAATTGAAATGAAATGAAATGAAATAGAAATATGTTGTAGGGGCCATGGGAAGCATCCTCGAATCGATATTAGAATTTCAGGCTTACCCACAATTGAAGTGGAGTCATACTGGGCTGATATGTATTCAAGTCACCAGTGTCCATTTCGTGTTATTTTGACATTCAAACTACGACTTATGGTTACTCTTATTTTGCGAATTTTTCAGGGGATTTCAGGCTTTTCAGGTAAATTGAAACATCCAAAGTCAGAAGCAAAGGGATAAAAAGCTTATTCAACTAAATTTAGCTACCTATCCCGCCAAGATTCAAATAAATCTTAAATTTGAGAACTCGAGCTAAGGTCGTTTTCGAGGTAAGGTCGGCATCCCTACGGTCTGGCATAACTGATTTTTTCCTTTTCGACAGAATAAAAAGTATAAATATATCGAGACTCGAGACCCACGAAGCAAGGCCCGGCGGACCCAAGCTACCCACAGTTATAAATATATACTTGTTTGTTTCAAGGCTTAGGTTCAGGACAGTTTATTTAGTTTATTTAGGATTTCTTCGTAATGCACGAATCGTCTCATCATGATCTTGATCCACAGGTACATGAAGTATAAGAATGAAGTATAAGGTTGTATAAGTATAAGTATAAGTTGTATAAGTATAAGTTCTGCTGAGTTGTAAAAATTGTGATAATATATCTGGCCTGATTAATATCCGTTTAATATTCCTGTCAGCTCTGGTTAAGTTACGCTGGCTAACTTAACCAGGAGTGGCTGGCTATAAAACAGCCTTATCCCGTGGATTCGAAGTTTTTTGTTGTTCGCGGTGAGATTTTCGAATGCAGTCAGCCTAAAGAACAAACCCAACATCATAAAAGGAAACCATATGCGAAATTGTGACAATTGTCTTCTAATCGGCAAAGTTCATAGCCTTGCTGGTATTCTGAGGCATGCATAAGCAACTTAGTGCAAGTTCTCGTCTCGGCCAAAGCCGGAGTCTACTTGATTCTTGAACCTAAACAAAAGATATTCAGCTCCCTAAGCTGATAAAGTGTACAAATCTTAGAACAAAAAATATTTTAGGATACTGAAGGGTAACTTATTTTATGATAAATGTCTAAAGTTTAAAAAAGATAATTCGCCCACTTGTACTTTAATAGACATAAAACTGAAGAAAGGACCATATCGGCCTCGAAACAGCTGTCGTCACCAAAAAATACTAATTTTTGAAAATATTTTGCATATTTTGAACTATCGGCTTTTGATTTTTCCTTTAGTGGTGTGAAAATCACGTTAAGGATTGATGTTACTCGATTTAGATCATGAAAACCTTGGTGAAAAATGATTGTGGGCGTAATGTATTCGATATTCGTGGTTGACTACCTCCAACATTTTCAAGTATCAGTTGACATGCTTCTAGTTTAAAAAAGGATGACGAAATAAACTAAGAAGTCAAACTATCATGTCCTTTTTGAAGAACTTTCTGATGTAAAAGCTTCTTTTGATATAAAAGGAGCTGTTGCTGGAAAAGGATCTCCAATAGCCGAGGAACCAAGAAACGTTTACACTGAAAACTTCCGGCAGCAAAAGTCTATGGCAGGTTGTTCGCATCAAGCAGTCATTGCGTAAATTCATTCATTTTTTCCGAAGAAAATTGGGTAGTTGAGACCGTGTACAGACTGTCTGTATTTATAAATGTTTTCACCATTCCTGACTATTATCTAATCAGCCTATCTGTCTAATCAGCTATGCAAACGGCTTTCCCTATATTATATTTGATACATATGTACCCTCAGCTACCTGTTGTCCTTGACTACATTTTCACGATTTTAGTCAAAACACTTTTAATCAAAAACCTTTTTTGCCGAAAAAAGGACCCAACGGAGGGATAATGGTTTTCTGTTGAGTGGACAAACCACGCAATCATTTAGATAGATATATCCACAGGTAAAGTATTCTCACAAAGACATAACTAGCAGGCATTGATAAAACATGATACAAAAAGATTATGTTATGCTGAAATTTGTTCTTCTTTTTCAACGATTGGTCTCAACGCTGCGCCATCTTGGCTGAGTCGTTTTGTTCTGTTTGTTGGTCTCTAAATGCCTTTAACTAAAAGTCTAAGTCTAAAGAAAACAAATATCCTTATCTGCTTAATAGGGAACTTTACAAGATAAGTAGGGTGCTAGGCTGATGGAACAAAATAAAAACCGATAAGGGTAGAATGCAGTACCAAGCAGTTGGTTCCTAAAATTTTAAACCCTGTCAGAATGAATCATGGAACTTAGTGAAATATACTTGGATAGTAAGTAAGCAATTATGTTTGTCATAGGGCACTGTTGAATCGTCATGAAAACAAAAAGGAGATGGACGGTAAAATTTCAGAACATCCAACAAACTCTTGGTATTATCAGGCCAACGAGTTACTGAAGAGGGAAGAGATCTTCCGAGATCTATTTCTACATTTAAATTACTGCACAGGTCATTGCCCTGTAAGGAGATATGTCTTCCAGCTAGCATTACTTAGACTCAGCGGAATGAATTGAAGCACCATCAGGCCACTAAGCTATCGTGGATGAGAACTCTGAAAATAGTACGAGGTAAATCAGGACTCCTGCAGAAAATGCTGCGGTTGCTTGTAAATTGTGAGGCTGTAAAGTAGAGATTTAGTCAAAAGTGGTGTAAAACCGATGAGTTTGATGTCGAAAAACAGCAATCCTACAGGAAAACCGTTGAAAAATCAAACAAATAACAATTGATAAGATTGAGCCCAGCATATTTGCACTCTTATTTTACAACAAAATCATTTTTCTGTCTGCAATTGCTCGTCCACACCTTGCTATGTTAGCTCAAACCTACTGGGCAACACTGAAATGTGTTTCTCATTTTGATTGTCACTTGTGACAATCTTGTGACACAAGGTACACTTGTGATTTGTGACACTACCAAACTTGAGAACTGACATGTGGCCAGTTTGAGTTGTATCTTATATAATTTGATGATTCCAAATATAAAGTCGAAAATTACTAAAAATTTTGTCAATGAGTATTTTATCCGACGCGGGAAGGATGGGAAAAATAGAAGTTGGACTGAAACTATGAACGAAATGTAATGCACCACTATTTCACAATTTATTTAAGTCAGGAATGAAGAAATCACGGGAACCGATTTGTCGATTTAAATTGTAAAAATAAAAAAAATTTACACACAAAATTAAAAGGGAGGCGTTTCTTTTATTTTTCAGAAATATTTTGCGAAAATGAAACCAATTCTAAATTATGAATTTGTAAAATTTGCTTCAAGAGGCTCAAAATAGGCATTTTATCTTTATTTCCAAGTAAGTATTAGCAAGATGCCAGCTCGCTTTATAATCAACTTCTACCATATAAGTTTGCTGATAACAATCAACTTTTTTAATTTATTTGGTATTGATGCACTGCAAAACAACCGTGAATACAAAAGTAATAATATTTTGACATCATAAAAATCATGTAACGTACTACAATGCTTACACTATTGTAGTAATGTTTCAGTTTAATTACCAATAAATAAGTTTATTTAGATACGAGTATGTGTCAAAACAAAATATACTGAATACTAAAGTTTATTTACATATTCACTGAACACGGTAATTTCTGCCGTGTGTGGTGTACTCACGTGCTCACGGGTTAGTCATTCGAGTTCTTGTATTACTACATGTTAACATTACTATTTCCTCTAGTTCAACATTCTTTTCCGTTGCACAAACAATTTATGTTGCCCGTTTCGATGAAGTTACTGATATATACAAGTACAAGATGAACACCATTATTCGTTTTATGGGAATTAAGTTAATTTAATCAAAAGAACGGAGTACGTTTATAATTCATATGCAGATTATGTAACATGGTTTTGCATGTATCAACCTCTTATTATATGTTGTAAGATTTCAATGAACTTCAGCTTGTTTGTAGATTCACTTTGTATGATATTATATGTTCAATTATAACAGGCATATGACGGAATTAGTACACTCTGTCGAGAAAATTATGATCCAGATACGGGTTTTCAACTTTATTCAAAAATTATGGATTTTGGTACTCAGTTAGTTCAACGTTTATACTTGCTTTGTATACGTTCTGTACGAGGTCTGTTCAAAAAGTACCCGGAATTTTTAAATTTCGCGGGTCTGGAGAGTCCGATTGTCAAAATTTAATTATTTATAATTATTGTTATAGTTTATTGTGTTGGTATACATGCCCCTAAAGTATGATAAAATTTTCAGCCATATTCACTGTTTACTTTGTCTGTGGAAGTCGCTAATGTTCAACGTGTTTTTATGAGCTCGGCGATTTTCGCTTGTTTAAACAATGGAAGAATTGAAGAGTCAAAGAATTTGTATTAAATTTTGCGTATAAAATGAAATAAAGTATAACAAAGTGTGTGAAATGTTACAAATAGCTATGGTGAGTCTACTATGAGAAAAGCAAGTATTTACGAGTGGTATAAGCGTTTCCAAGATGGCCGCGAAGACGTTGAAGATGACGAACGCTCCGGTCGACCCAGCACGTCAATAATCGATGAAAATGTGGAAAAAGTGGAAAAATGGTTATAAATGATCGCCGAATAACAATTAGAGAAGTTGCTGATGAAGTTGGCATATCAATTGGCTCATGTCATAACATTTTTTCAAAAGTTTTGGGCATGAAACGGTTGGCAGCAAAATTCATTCCAAAACTGCTGAATTTTGACCAAAAAAACAATCGCATGAACATCGCTCAGGAGCTGTTAAATGACGTCAACGACGATCCAAGTTTGCTTGAAAGGGTCATAACTGGTGATGAAACATGGGTGTACGGTTATGATTTCGAAACCAAAGCACAATCGTCCACCTGGAAGCATTCAACGTCACCAAGAGCGAAAAAAGCACGTTACGTTCGATCAAATGTCAAGGTTTTACTTACTGTTTTCTTCGATTATAATGGCATAGTGCATCAAGAGTTCTTACCAAAAGGTCGTACGGTTAATAAGGAGTATTACCTTGAAGTTATGCGACGTTTGCGTGAAGCAATCCGAAAAAACGCCCCGATTTATGGAGAAAGAATTCATGGCTATTGCACCACGATAACGCACCTGCTCACTCGTCGTTGCTTGTTCGTAATTTTTTGGCCAAAAACAATACCGTAGTCATGCCCCAACCTCCATATTCACCAGATATGGATCCGTGTGACTTTTTCCTGTTCCCAAAGTTGAAGAGACCCATGAAAGGACAGCGTTTTACCACGATTGAAGTAATAAAGGCCGAATCGCTGAGAGTGCTCAAGGACACACCAAAAAGTGAATATCAAAAGTGCTTCGAAGATTGGAAAAAACGCTGGCATAAGTGCATTATATCTGGGGGGGGGGACTACTTTGAAGGGAACCACATTGATGTAGACGAATAAATAAATATTTTTTTGAAAAAACGAAAATTCCGGGTACTTTTTGAACAGACCTCGTATATTAGATTTATATACGTTGATTTCCTACACGAAAATGAATATTGAAACGAAGGTCTTTCGTTTATTTTTCAGAAATATTGCGAAAATGACAAACATTATTTTTTGATTGAATTAAATAAGAAATTTTTAAATATAATAAAAAATATAGGAAAATATAATAAATTTTAAATATAAAAAATATAAAAAATACTGAAATATTATTAATTTAACTTATATGATTGCATTCTTATTCTTCTATCGTGAGACATTTGCCGCCAACAAGACCTTCAACTTTGTTTTTCAAATACTAAGGCTGAATACCTGCTCTCAAAAAATAAGGCACCGATATGAAAATCAAGTCACGAGTCTCCACGATCAAACTATACATGAAAAACGACCACAAAGTATATGAAGGAGCGGTAGGGAAGGCTCTGCAGACAACGCTTGCCTAAAATGCTTAGTTTGAAACTGAAAGACGCGGTCAAAGATTAAGACTAATAGAGATGTCCTTTGAAGGAACAATGTTGAATGGTTGATTGATTAATTGATCGTTGTTGAATCGCCAATCGAACAGGACACCATACAGAACAGCTGGTGAGAGGAGCAGACAACCAGTGGTCCATAAATAACACAGTCTGGTTAAAACAGCACAAAGAGACCGTAAAAACAAGGACAACTGTCAAATGTCTTCATGGTAGCACTGATCGAAATATCAAGCTATATTCTCACCATTGTCTAACCAGATATTATATCAGGTACAAGAAAAAAAGGAGAAACAGGATTTCGCGACGATGAACTGACTGTTTCATGAGACGCAAATGGTGGAAACGCTGGCATTTCAACAGTGATTGGTAAACAAATTAATTGTCAACAATTCGTAAATTATGGTATATCATCAAAAAATTGTCAAACATGTGAAGTATAGCGCGAGTACAGTTAAGATTATTGGGCAAATTACGAATTTAGCTCGGGTGGCATGGAGCTACAGCGTATTATTAATATGTTCAAAGACTCTGCTTAACTTAACATTGTCAAAAACCTTTCCTATATTGATGATGGGGATTCAAAAGTTTTCGCAAACCTTCCATATGCGAATGGCTATGGAGACAACTTCATCTTGCAAAAGCTGGAGTGTGTATAACACGTTGATAAACGTATGTTTCGGAACTTCAAAGATGTTAAAAAGAAACACCGTGATGCGTGATGTCAAACCTGATGTCAAAAAGAAACACAGTGATGCGTCAAATTAAAAGAGCTGAAGAGAAGAAGAAATTAGAGCAGCAACAGACGGAAAAAAGCAGACGAGAATGAGGCAACGTTGAATGTTTAAAAAACTTCGCAAAAAAGACAAAATCATGCATCAGGGCCGAATCCTGCGAGAACCACCAATTTGACGAGAAATGTCATGAAAAAAATGTTGTTGAATTATAGTTTGTCAATATTACGATGCCCTATATAAGTTAGGTCAAATGAAAAGAAGGATATGGGCTGGATTTTACCATCTCATTTCGACCGACAAAGTTCCACAACATCAGTTTTGCAATCAATACTTATGCAAGCGCCTAAAAACTATATCTGAAAACAGAGAGTTGAAAGTCCAGATATAATAGAGTAATATCCAGTGTTTCAAAACTAAGTAACAAAGATTTGCTTACTATTAGATTGCCTGGGCAATAACACACGAAACAACAATAAGTGCTCGAAAGCTATTTGGGCCATTGTGCCAAAACACACGTTTGTTGGCAAGGATATTCTGAAACTTGCTGTACAAATTTCAATATTTATATTAAACGAAGGTCGTGTTCCCCCTTTGAAAATTATGCAGATCATAGTCTGCATAATTGGCATTGCAGCTTACAATTATGTACTGCATAAGGACGAGGAGAGGGTCTTGATGGCTGAAAAGGTGGCGGAGATAGCTACAAGGGAAGGCCGTTTGAAGAGCAAAAAATCCAAAAAAGGAAGATGTAGGAATCCTTGTGTGTAGTGCAGATTTATTGATTGTAAGCAAAAGAGATACATATCGTACAGAGCTCAGTAAAAATATTGAGAAAACTCTGAACAAGTTTTTCACAAAGTTAATCTCAGCATTGGTTCGACCGATTTTCATGAAATTTTGGGCATTTCTTGATCTGACTCACATACGAACCCACCACAAGCTTGTCAAAAATTGGAGAAATATAATTTGGTATATGGATACTGATAAAAAAAAGAAAAATTTGAAATTTTCTTACAATCAGCCACCATTTTGTTTTTCTAAGGAAAGTTTTATTTTCGGTTGTGGATTCCTGTGTGAGAAAATTGCTCTTTAAAACCGCATTGGAACGTTTTGTTTCAAATGATCCAGTCGGGAGAAAGGCGATCGTGACTTCACCCTCTACTAAATTGTGAAAAAATAACAATATATAATATTTGTTTCCTGCTAATAATTAAAATAATGTTTTGTAAAAATTTTCTTGTTAAAATGTAATATGGGTGACGAGGACAAATTCCCCTAATTTCATTGCTTTTTGGGTTCGTAATTCGAACTTGCACCTTTAGGAAGGCGGTACCATACAAGGATGTTTGAATGAATCTGACAGGCATGCTGATGATGATAATATATATCATACACAAAAAAAAATCAATACAAAGTTGCTGAGCTATCTAAACGTGTAATATTTCAGTATTTTGCAAAACTTGTAGTCCTTAATATATTCGTCCAATTTACTCTTGTTATTTTTGGATAAATGTTTGTGTCAACACAAGAAGATTCAATGAAAGGAAACGTACAGGTTAACATGCTCAAAACATATCTGAAGTTGATGTCCTATCATATCTACTGAGGGAGTCCTTCTTTACATGGGAACTCGTTCAATTTGAAGCGCTACCAGAAATTGTTGTTCCACATTTACGTCATGTGTTTTTCACTGCCTACATTCATCGCACCAAACCGTACACAAACATTTAACACAATTAAATCATCAAGGAAGGAAAATATCTTTCAATTCAATTAACAACGAAATTCAACAATGAAAATTATATTCCGTTCCCGCCCAATCTAAAAGACATTACTGGAATTAAAGATAATCAAAATTTATTTTTGCCATTTGTTTGACTTTGAAGCCTATTTGGTGCCCAAATACTGGCCGACATCACCGATTAACATCACCAACCATCGACACAAACAACAATAACAAGAACAATGATTAGAAGAGGACGATTAACAAGACGGCACGTAAGACGATACTACCGTCTTGGTATTGAGTTGCACCTTGTTCCGTTTAAACAAATTCTAAATTATGCTCGATTGGCGAAAGAAGGAGTCGTGGTGTAGTGGTTTGATAGTGTCCAAGTCGGATTTAGATATTCTCTGGGTTGGGACTATTTGTCTGGCGGTAATGTCCACCTGACGCAAACTGTAGTGCACCCGTGGTGTCGACAAAGGATATGTGACGACATTGCGATGAGGTTAGCCCGCGTTTCAATGTGTTAATGGAGCTCAAAGAGGAATTAGTAGTGGGTGGTAAATTGATTTCTTTGATATCGGATGACGTGCAAACTTATGTTTTAGATTGGATTCGCAGTTTTTCGTCAACAGAAAGCTCAGAGGCCTGAACAAGGAGGTGGCAAAGATGTGGATTATGTTTACGAAAATCCCATTCATATGAGACATGAATAGCTTTCCCTTTTAGCTAGTGTCTTGCTTTCTTTTATCACTTTTCCAAATCTAAGCTGTTCATATCAAACTTTAGAGCGTAATTTAAAAGTTTGCTTAGTTGACAAATTTAAATTAAATCAGAAATGGAAACTCTTAAATGAAAACGTTGTTGGATGAAAAGCTTCTCAAAAAATCGATAAATTTATTTTTTAATAATAAACAACGACAACCAGCCTTGCAATTCTGTTTGCTATAAATTTAAAAAAAAGATGAAAATTTGAAAATTGCATGTCCTTGCAAGAAACCGAGACAAAGAGAGAGAGAGAGAGAGAGAGAGAAAGGGAGAGAGAAAGAGGGAGAGAGACGAGAGAGAAAAAAATGTATTTATGTTGTCCTTCAATTAGTAGCGTTAAAATTTCTAAATCCTACTTAAATTTCAATTTCCAGTAAACGTATTTTCATGGCCGGTAGACAAGTGAAACAATTCCAGGACAAATGATTTAAACAAAAGTATGAGTTTGAAATCTGAAATAGGAAGCCTCCGCGAATTCGAGATGATCGAAATGAGTCTAGATTGAGGATAAAAATGAAAAATGGAACAAATTTCATGGCCCTGAAAGCTGTTGCGAACTTGATGCCATTTTCATACGAATTTCAGATTATATGTACGTTAATTCATTGCAGGTGGAGTTTTATTTGACAGCAATTTGCCACATTCAATGAAATTAAATTTGAAATTAGATAAGATTAAAGGTGATAGGTGACATTGGAACTTTATTTATATTATTCTTCTTAGAGTTTAGTTTCTTCCACTCTTGGAGTGGAGTTTGTGCGAGGTTTGTAGGGTGTAACACTTTTGCTCGATTTTTATCTGTCAGCTATCCCCTGCTTATCCTGCTTAAATTCCTTTTGAAACTGAGCAAAACCTGGGTACAGCGCTAAAGCTTCGAACCATGTCGTACTTGCATGCGGTGAAGTACGCAGTAATAGTCTTTTAAATATTGTATTCAATCACAATGACTCATATAAGCTATTACACTTTTTTTTAACTTGTTTGGTACTTGAAATTATTCTCACCTACATTTGAGCACAGAAAGCTAGCCATCGCGGACACTCCACTCACATTCGTCGTGCCAATTAAAGCTCTCTATTTTGCAAAGTTCACTGTATTTGATGATACTTAGGGTAATCATATCTCTCCCGTTATGATGCCCTTGCGACGGAAAAGCGCATTTTAACAGTAATACTATGGTAATTATGTAACAAACTAACGGTAAACCAATCTAACGGTGGAATTTTATTTTATTTGATCAATTTCCTCTCATTTTTGCATAAAGCAAGCACACTTTTCGCAAACCTATTGCCTAGAACGCATTGTAAATATAAATTTACTCTTTTTTTTTCAATCTCTAATTCTCTCTGTGAATTTGCATGGGAGTGTTAGTGCTGTATATGCATATGCACATGCAGGGCGATCATTTAAGGCTTATTGTCAAATGTGAGTCCTAAATCATAGTTCTCATTTCGAAAATTGCTGGTGTTTTATTTTTATTACTATCAACCTTTCATGAACAGTAAAATTATATAGAACTACAGAAATAAACTGCAGAAATAATCATGTCCTATTTATTGAACGTTGTAATTTGGATGTGGTGAGCTTGGAGTTTTGGTCTTTCATAAATATGCACATTTTGTCAGTATACAGGCAATTCAGAGGGGCAGAGAATGGTATCTGGATTGCGCTTTATGCATGATTCATGAGAAATTCCATCTTCAATTTTTTTTTTCCTGAAAGACAATTGTCAATTTTGACATAAAAAGATCTGCCCTCTAAATACGAGCCCAATTTTCGATGAACTGCATTGGTAGCTGGAAACCATGGATTTGACATATTAGTCCTGCTACCATACTATTATCAAGTGCTTGCATCACGTCAAAAATAGCGAATCTCATTTTCAAATTCTGTTCCATTATTTTTCACCACCGTTACTAGCCAGACGTCTCTAGTGTGCATATTGTAAATTCAAACTATTTTACCATGATAATGATCTTAATCTGACTAACCATTTATTGACGAATGAATGGCATCGTCTCTGTACGAACTTTTGGTAGCGGTTAAAAGACATGGTATTCCAGTTTTGAAAGGAGCCAAGTAAGGTCCTTGCGTGGTTTGAAAAAAATTTGATTATTATTGACTTCCATACTTGAGGACTTTTTCACAAAGCAAGGTTCATGTTACGAATATCATCTGGAGCAATATGAGCTCTGTTTTAAGGATGTGCTCTGTTTCTCTAGGATGTTCTGTTTCCAATATGCCCATCAACTTGCTTGGAATCGTATCAGATAATTGGTCGTATCGGGTCTATATAGTTTTCTTGTGTTGGGTGAGTTTAAACCCCTTTTTAAGTATTTTTATTTAGTCCTTGTAATTCAAACGCTTCGCTGGTTTCTTGTGATATCGTCTCTCCTCTTGCAGGTTATCCCGCATTGAAGTATTTGTTTCTGAGTTGCAGCGGCAGCTTGTCAGTGACAGCATCAGGCTCGCTCACATTACCTTACCATCAGGACAATGTAGTAAAGGTCACATAATTTTGTTTCTCAGCTGAAATCATTTGGACGCACACCGAAAATTATCAGACCCAGATTTGAGTCTTCCTTATCTTTAATCTATGGTGCTATGGTTTGATGAAAGTTCTTCGAATGTGTTCACCCGAAAATTGTGAATAAAGTCGTGAGAAAACCCGTTGAATAGCGTAAACTTTCATAATGCGTTTGTTGATTGTAATATCCGGATTGAGCTGATTTTTTGTGATAATTTTTTTTTCGCTCGATTTCAGCTCAACAAATTCTCTAACCTCCCGATTGACAGCGACAGAGGTTCTAGTTTCCTACTATATAAAAAGGACATAGGGGCTAAATTAACGCCAGGGAGGGTGCTGGGGTTTTGTAGGATGTACTGTGAGATCAAAGCCAACATAGGGAGACGATCATAAGCTGGAAACAATCTGTGAACCCCTTAATGAAATTGGAATTTCATGAATGGTCTGAAGTATAGATGTGAATCAAGAGTGATGAATCAGATTTCTTCGAACGAGAATAGTCTAATTGCTACTTGTATCTGTCATTTGTATATTTGACACCTGTCATTTATATAAACAGTCTGGTGAGGGTTACGAGAACGCTTTCCAGGCTCCATAAAAGCTTCTTGTATGTGTAGAATGTGGTATTTGTGATCAAATATGATTTGCATCGGATAATGAGTCGATGCAACCAAAAGTCTGGGTTATATCAATTCATCAAACTTTCATAGGGCGCATTTTTGGGAAGAATGATAATTTAATCGAAAGCTATCATTAATCATGAGTGCTCTCGTATTCATAATATACTGCGACTTTGCCGAAGGCTTTGTGCCTTCACTGTGCGAGCTAGCTTACTTGTTTCAACAATAATTTATTTATTTGTCTTGAGACTTCTCTCGAAGATTTTCTTTTCTGTATCAGGGTCCTTTTTATAAGCCAATTCAAGGAATCAAATAAAATATTTTAAAGGTATGATATCCTTAAGTTTCTGATGCTTCTCGAATTACGTGTTTTCATTATTCTCAAAATAGCATTGACAATTCGATCTTCTGATCAATGATATGTGTCACAACGTATATTGTTGTCTGTACACGTTTCTGTGGCCTTCCTACGATAAGCGAGACTTTGACGGATAGACTCTTAATACCAAATACGGTCTTTGATCGAGAGTATATTTCGTTAATTGTAACGTAATATCAACGCCAATACTCCAGGCATGTCGAAGGCTCTTTGGTTAATATAAGGACTGGGATGCATTTCAATAGAATTGCGTTTCCACCGTTTGTTGAAATTTTGGGAATTCTGTCACTGACATTTGACATTTCCGTCAATTCTGAACTTCTTTTTTTCATCTCTTTCGAATGGTTTGACATAGGAGGGATTAGTTATGATGTTGTGGAAGTGGTGAAACAAGGAAGCTCTCATCCTCTTGCTTCTCAACATCATATTCAGATATTTTTATGGATATTCTTCTGAAGCTGATTCTTCTTCAACAGAGGAGATAGTTTTATTTGCAGAAGATGTGGAACTACCCACTCTACCTTCTCGTTATGATTGACTTCATTTTGTTTTTACTCCCCTTCCTTTTTATTCGAAACTTTTGTCTGCGAGTTCATTTCTCATCGCTGTCCAGCTCATTGCGGTCGAGAGGATATTACATCTTTGCGAAATACAACTATGTTGAGAGGCAACGGCGTAGTTTGGTTATCCTTCAGAAACTCCATTGAACTTGTTTGAAATCATTAAACCATCTAAATTCGAGCAACAACTATATCCATCTTTGGAAGTGTTTAAATTGTTTCTATATAGTAATGAAAACAATTTTTAGTAAGTTTCCCCAATAGACTCCTTAGCTTGGAACACACCGAAACGAAATATTCATCCGAAAAATGACACCGGCCCAAACGAAGTTCCTTAAGCCAAAGAATGCATGGACTCTCGTTTCCTTCTTGTCTCGCCGTTAGCGGGCGTTTCTGGGCATGTCCTGATAAATACTCTTAGTGGTTCTTTGATCGACGCCCATTGGAGATGCTCCGATGAACGTTCTGAAGGATTTGACTGAAGTCCTCCAATCGACTTTCGCTGGGTTCTCTATCGAATACTTAGCAGGTGTTTCGATGAATACGTTCATTCGTTCAAATTTTCTTGATGATTTCGAAAAAAAATTATCACTACAATTATGGTCGTGTTGTCAAATAATTTCAGCAGCAATGTCATCTAAAATTTTTAAGAATACTTTCATGAATCGAGTCTGAGTTCATTATTTATACGAAGCATGATTGTCCCGCCAATTAATACACATACATTGAAAACGTTCTGACAGGTATCACACATTGACAAAATGCAGACTTCGTAAAAAAATTTATAAAAAGGAATCCACGTGTTTGTTTCCGCCCGGGTTCGAACCGGGGACCTTGTGCGTGTGAAGCACACGTGATAACCACTACACTACGGAAACGAATGTGTGTCTGGGGAATTATACATTTCGAATGCTTTAAAGCTCACTGTGTTCAGTGAAAACATGCATAAAAAACATCAAAAAGTTATTTTGGTATAATTTATTTTATCTAACGACGCCAAATCTAATTTCAAGCAACATTCTATTAAATCAATACCATAGCATTGATTTGAAAGGACTTGTGTGAGTGAATTCTAAGAGTCTGTAGAGGATGAAATCGCAAATTGGTCATTGTAAATTTAATTACAGGTAATACACCTCCCAATCACCATTCTCAGAATATCTACCTGCAGATGGTAATTGTTTAAAGCTTGTTTGTCCTAATCGTTGCTTGTTTGATGTAAAGTTTTTATTTCTCGCGGTCTCTTATTGTGTTATATTGAAGTTGAATTGTATTGTTTTTGGATCAAATAATGGTAATCAATGGAAGCAATCTTTCATCTGTTTTTTGCTTCAATTCACACAACAAGACGAAGTTGGTTTATGTCTTTTGTGATTGTTTTTTATTATTGTTAATATTTACCGAGTTGGAGCGTTGACTTAAACAATTTATAGTTCATCATTAATCGTCTGATTCAATTATCATTTCCAAGAGTCATCAAACTAATTAAATTCGTTTGGAATGGGATTAAATCACCTCGTTTCGCTTAACTTTGTTTATAGCATTTACAGGACTGCTGAGGACAATTGGGAACGTACTAAAGAATGGATGATGTAGATGAGCAATGCGCGGTTTCGTCTTGTATTCCAAAATATATCATGAAGTATGGCCGAACAAGGAGTAAGGTGAGAAAAGTGGAAGTTAGTTGAGGGCAAAGTACAGGCAAACCAAGGTGTGTCCATTACAGTAATCTAGAGGGAATCCAGATTAGGATTCAGAAATCCTACTGATGCGCTAATCATATAGAAACCATGAAATTATTACTGAGTCTGACATGGGATAAGATGAATGTACGAGGTCTGTTCAAAAAGTATCTGGAATTTTTAAATTTCGCGGGTCTGGAGAGTCCGATTGTCAAAATTGTGTTGGTATACATGCCCCTAAAGTATGATAAAATTTTCAGCCATATTCACTGTTTACTTTGTCTGTGGTAGTCGCTAATGTTCAACGTGTTTTTATGAGCTCGGCGATTTTTGCTTGTTTAAACAATGGAAGAATTGAAGAGTCAAAGAATTTGTATTAAATTTTGCGTATAAAATGAAATAAAGTATAACAAAGTGTGTGAAATGTTACAATCTACTATGAAAAAAACAAGTGTTTCCGAGTGGTATAAGCGTTTCCAAGATGGCCGCGAAGACGTTGAAGATGACGAACGCTCCGGTCGACCCAGCACGTCAAAAATCGATGAAAATGTGGAAAAAGTGAAAAAAATGGTTATAAATGATCACCGAATAACAATTAGAGAAGTTGCTGATGAAGTTGGCATATCAATTGGCTCATGTCATAACATTTTTTCAAAAGTTTTGGGCATGAAACGAGTTGCAGCAAAATTCATTACAAAACTGCTGAATTTTGACCAAAAAAACAATCGCATGAACATCGCTCAGGAGCTGTTAAATGACGTCAACGACGATCCAAGTTTGCTTGAAAGGGTCATAACTGGTGATCAAACATGGGTGTACGGTTATGATGTCGAAGCCAAAGCACAATCGTCCACCTGGAAGCATTCAACGTCACCAAGAGCGAAAAAAGCACGTTACGTTCGATCAAATGTCAAGGTTTTACTTACTGTTTTCTTCGATTATAATGACATAGTGCATCAAGAGTTCTTACCACAAGGTTGTACGGTTAATAAGGAGTATTACCTTGAAGTTATGCGACGTTTGCGTGAAGCAATCCGAAAAAAACGCCCCGATTTATGAAGAAAGAATTCATGGCATTTGCACCACGATAACACACCTGCTCACTCGTCGTTGCTTGTTCGTAATTTTTTGGCCAAAAACATTACCGTAGTCATGCACCAACCTCCATATTCACCAGATATGGCTCCGTGTGACTTTTTCCTGTTCCAAAAGTTGAAAAGACCCATGAAAGGACGGCGTTTTTCCTCGATTGAAGAAATAAAGGCCGAATCGCTGAGAGTGCTCAAGGTCATACCAAAAAGTGAATATCAAAAGTGCTTCGAAGATTGGAAAAAATGCTGGCATAAGTGTATTATATGTATTGTATGTGGGTATTATGGGGAGGGGACTACTTTGAAGGGGACCTACAGGGGACATCTGCATTGATATAGACGAATAAATAAATATTTTTTTTGAAAAAACGAAAATTCCGGGTATTTTTTGAACCGACCTCGTACTCAATGTCTGCCGAACAATAAAAAAAAACGTCAACGTCGATGTCAAAATCTGCCGAAAAAAACGTCCAAATCTAGTGCAACTTATTTGTTGCCATGTTAAACATCTAGGCATGGTCCTATTTTGAAGGCACCAAATCTTCGAGAGTTTCAAACGGGTTATAAGTGATTTCTAACCTTAATTTTTGGCAAGTTGTGAGACGATTTGCCTCAAAATTTACAAGCACAAAGTTAGTACGAGGTTGGTTGATTGTGAGGTGTTTCTTTCTCTATGGAACTTTGACTTGATGGCCTGGTTTGAATAAGCTAAGCTACTAGTAAAGGTAGCATAAGGTGAAGTGGCAATCTCTGTTAATGTCACGGAAGCATTATCTCGGATACATGACACATATCAATGCACAACGAGTCCCTGCATCTCAAACTCTTATAGCCCGCCCTTATAGTCTTTGCAACTTGGATCTTAAACAGTAAGCTCATATCGATTTCATGAGTCCAACGCAAGGGTATGATAGGAGTGAATTTGTTAGGTTTGCAAGCAACAGAACGGAAAGTCAAGATGATTGACTGGAAGTGATAGAAATGTAGAAAAATTGATCTATAACAAAGTCCGGAGCATTTGCGACTATGCATTCATCTGAGCTTACGGTTAACTACTGTCAAAGTGTTTTGTTTTTATTCTCCATTTTTTTTGTGTTTTGGTTATGTATATTTCAACAAGACGCATTTGCGTTACAAATGAGCATAGCCTCAAGGGACGCAAAAGACAATAGATATAGTGACACAGTCAGTCGCTGCTTAAGGCACTGGCTTCTTATGATATCCAAATTTAAAAATTATCCCAAACTACCAATGCCCACTGCCGAGTCTGAATATACTCAACAACAAGAAATGCCCCGTTTGAAAGGGGTCAGACTGAATAGAGCTTATTCCCTTATGAGCCAACCACGATGTCAAATTGCAAATAACGTTTGATATCAGCCATTGTTTCAAGAAGAACTAGGTTGTCGGAGTATGCTAGTAACATCAGGTGTGGCCCAAAGCTCCATCCTCGGACCGGACTTGTGGAACGTCTCCTACGACGGACTGCTCAGACTTGAACTGCTGGAAGAGTCGCGACTGATCGGCTATGCAGATGACGTTGCGGCACTAGTGGCTGGGCGCACGGTCGATCAAACGCAACTAAGGCTGAATGTACTAATCCGCCGGGTGGGGAGCTGGATGACCACTCACGGGCTTAACCTAGCGTTAGAGAAAACCGAAGTGGTCATCCTGACCAAGAAGAGGATCCCCAGAGTAAGAATGGTCCGAGTCGGGGACGCATTAGTAGATTCGAAACTATCAGTCAAGTATCTGGGCTTGCTGATAGACTCTAAACTGAGTTTCTCGGAGCAAATTAAAGCAACGAAAAACAAGGGTTTCTGCAATTAGTCGACTAATGGCCAATCATGGGGGACCAAGTCCAACAAAAAGGCGTCTGCTAATGAGTGTAGTGCAATCTACGCTTCTTTATGGAGCAGAGATATGGAGTGAAGCTCTCAACAAGGAACTGCACCGAAAACGGCTGGCACAGGTGCAGAGACGAGGAGCACTGCGGATTTTATCAGCATACCGTACAGTCTCTAAACCAGCGGTGTTGGTAATTGCAGGGGTGATACCAATCGCTATCCTTGCTAGAGAGCGCAATAGAGTCTACATCTGAAGGCACGAGGGTAATAAAGAAAAAGTTGCTCGCGATGAAAGACGATGCACTCTGAAATGCTAAAAATGTTACCAAGTCTTCTTTCCTCACAAAAGCACAAGGCATCTGGGCAAAATACTCCACATCTCCTGTGACACAAATTGGAGCATGTCACGTTTTGCTATACCCTAAGCCACCATCGAACTGTAAAACTTCAGAAGAGGGAGAAACCTTGCACTGTCAACATCACTTGTCATTCTCTGTGATAATTTGGAAATGCAGTTTACTTTAAAAAATTGTCAAATGGAACTTATGTGAAATTAATTTGAAAAAATAACACAATAAGCTCTTATGGGAATCCTGCCAGCTGTTGATACATACTGAAGGAAATTGAGTCTGTTTCTGACTTCGGGAAAGCATTTGTTTTGAAATGGTAATTTCATGAAAATGATCAGACGAGTTGTAAGTTTTCAAATCAATGAAAAGGCAACGTGAACAAGGGTATAATTATTTTATATTAAATAAATTAAAAATAAAAAAATAATTATTTTAAAAAATAATTATTTTATAATTATTTTCAAATTAAAAAAGGTTTATTTTATTCTGATAATAGACGCTTTAAGCTATTTGGAGCAAATTAAAAAAAAATAACGAATTGCTATGCTTATCATGTATTCATAACAGTGCAAAAGGACATTTGTCATAGCGAGTTTATTTGATTATTCCCTTCAACTCACAATTTATACGTGCATGCAATGTCACATAAACATCATCAAATCATATGTGATAACACATCCCATCACTATTCAACGCTTCCTTACACCCACGAAAAATCTGCATAATTTCAAGGTGAGCATGACCATCGATGTTCCACCTTTCTAAGAAGCATCTTGAAAAGGTACACGCGTTCCAGCAATGCTATAGTTCGATCGATAAGACTTTGACAAGGCGCCTTCTGTTTGCAAAGGCAAAATTAAATATTTGTAAAATGTAACGTGAGCTTTTAACATGCCACAAGACTGTTGCAAACGGAAAGATAGCGAAATAACTTGCATACTTTCAGTGGTACGGTTATGGAAGGATGTGTTTGTAAAGACTTAAGAGTTTGCTTACGTCCTTGACTTTCATCAGGTACAAAATGAAAAATTGAGTACGTAAATTAATAAATAGAAATAAATAAAAGGTCGCCGGGGGGACTGAGTTCTTGGGAATTCACAAAAGAAAACGTTCGCTGCTGTACAAGGACGCGTGGGGACTGGTTTTTCATTTGGCTAAAGAAAATAAATGGAAGTTTTGCTTAGAAGTTCCCGGTACAGATGGAGCACTAGAACTGCGTGGTTAGTATCATTGTACATGTCCTTGAATATTTACGAGACGAAAATGGCGGAAGCTCACAATGTTTCCAATTGTAGAAATTAAATGAAGTATTTTTTTTAGATATGACGTTGAAAATAATGGTAATATATTCAGTTCTCTTGGTTCCTAACCTTGTATAAAAATGTCAAAAGGTATCAGACTTCTTTCACAATGAGAAAATGAAAATGAAAGCGTTTTCCCCGGATTAAGATTGCACTGTGGTTCAAACGATGTTATACGTTCTTCGTAGAATTTCAATGTAATTCAATGTATTTTGCAATATACGCATCGTGGAATTTGTATTGAATTATTTAAATATGCATAAAAATATTAAAAAAGGAAAAAGTCGTCTCAACAAAATCACGCATGAATCCTCGAGTTATCCTGATAAATTTTAAGTCAGAAAGAAATATCAAAATGTCAAATTACCAATTTCCCGCGAATCAATCATCAATTCTACTTGCCGACCAGATTGGAGACATTTAATCAGGATATATTTTGTCTCATAATATGTATTTTAGTATTATTTTTCTTCAAAAAAATTCTCCTCTTGTCTCTTTCAACCAATTATTTCTGTTTATTTAATTAATTTATCTTCAGGCGGGAAAATATTTCTGGGAGTACTGATTAACACTGGGAGTAAATGAACAACGGAGCAAAAAGGATTTGAATGAAAAAACTCTTAAAAAAAGAATGGTGAACATTTATAAACAAATTAGACGAATAACAGGCAATTTGGCATCTAATCGAGTTCACTGTGAATTGCTTTCATATTTCACTTCACAAATTGGTTCAATGCCAAATGCTGGATTTGAGGAGCCTAATTTTGATTTTTCGGCGCTGGCGTTTGAAAAAGTATTTGAGAATGAGTTAAATGTGTCACAGTGAAAAGTGAAAATTATTATAAATTTATCAATGAAATGAGCTAACTTGCGGTAGAGATAGTAATGTTGATAATAATCTTGTTTTGAATGGGCGATGATAGCTATTTTCTTCCGGACTGGCTCTTCGCAGCGCAAGTATTTCGAACTGCTCAAACACAATTAACTATGACGCTCAAAAAATCCTGCCAGGGTTCTGACAATATTTCCTGGTAGCACTTTTCTTGCTTCAGTTTGGGGAGATCAGTTTTTCAGCTGAACAGGATGATGAAGATAGGACTTGCTATAAACGTCACCTCTTTTCTCCCTACTCCATGTTCGAATGATCGGACATAATGTTACGATTTATTGTCGAACACCCTCCAGGATGCCTTTTATCTCCACCATACTACCTACAAGGTGCTTGTTAAATATCTTCTAATATAGCACCAAGCATTTATTTGAGCGACAGGAAAAGTAACGACTCTACTTGTATTCTTTGGCATTGCAATCGCTGAACTAAATTGGTTCATTGACTTACATATTAATATTATCTTAAAGGATCTAAAAAGTACAGCTCAAGTATTGGCGATGCCTTTCTTGAAACAAGTCAATGGACCAAAATAAAATGAATATGAAAATCAATCGAGCAAGATTTGTGAGAGTACAGGAATGCCTCGGAATCAACATAACTATTATTAGAATACTTCAAGATAATTCGAGGAGAAATTGTGTCAACGTTAAAGAATTCACCTTGGATTAAATAAGGGATTACCATGAATTTTATTTCGTCTTTCAGTAGAATTTACTATGTGGATTCCGTTCAAAAATATTCGAACAACGTGTCAACCGCGTCGAAAAGGATTTCGGTCGTCTCCTGCGAGATTTTGATCCTCCCCCTACTAGAACGGATGTGGCTCGTTCTGGCTTTTTATTGTTCTTCCGAAGGCCTGCAGGAGGTTCAGCTACTTTGACATAAATCCTCGAGAATTCCAATATAGAAACTACAGGCAGTCTATGAAGCTTTTAAACCCAGCTTGTTCAGGTTTTAAAGCACGTTTCACCATAGAGTTCCTTTAATTTTGGAATCAAAAGGTGATAAGTTAGGGCTTGGTCAGGCCTGTAAGAGGTAAGGGATCGCGTTTGAGTAGGGTTGATAGTTTTCATGGGAAACGACGTTTTCATCTACATCTTGTAGTTTGAAATCGCACATTTAAATTTTCTTAGTGTTTCAAAGTATTTCTGGAACTTATTGTTTCAGTATGCATAAAGTTGACCAAGAATTGAACTCATTTTGTTCAAAAGATGGTCAAAATTACATTGCCAGCGTGCTTAGTTTCTACAAACTTTTGTGGCTTCGTCGAAGTTAAGTAACACCTTTCGAGTGATTCCCTTTTTTTGTTAGATGGTTGAAGTGATACACCCGTTTTCGTTCGGGCTCCGGGCTCCGGGCGTTTTCGGGCTCCGGGAATTCCTCTTTATTGCCTGCACATTGGATAAGGTACTGATAGGTTATTTTGACGCGCTTCAAATTATGGTTTTATGTGAGTACCACTGAGGTATAAACTGTATACACACCTAGTGATAGAAACCACCATCTTCAGTCATAACCTTATAAATTGGTTACTGTATGGTAACACAGAACATCAAGTTCCTTTTGCCAAAATTCCATTCAAGACTGACTACCTTTCGTTCTGTTCTTCTTTGTGAATATCGATCCGACACTCTTTGAATTCTCTACTCTATTCATCAAAGTCTGATCCAAGATACCCAGCCAGAGTACCC
Source organism: Stratiomys singularior (assembly GCA_954870665.1). Lineage (NCBI taxonomy): Eukaryota > Metazoa > Arthropoda > Insecta > Diptera > Stratiomyidae > Stratiomys > Stratiomys singularior. The sequence goes on along the minus strand of OX940879.1, from coordinate 8,483,118 downwards.
AAGTTTCTGATGGTAGGTTTTCGTTTATATATTGACCAAATGTAATCGGGGTTCTGAGAGTCTGTTGAGAAACTTTGCAGTTTTCACCGGGAGTGCGGTGAACTAACGATGAAAGTATATGGGTGAAACCCTGTTCGTATTTCAAAAACAATATTTCAGGGCATTCCTTACGTCTGACGATATTGACAATAGGGAACTACATTTTAGATAGCTGCAAAGCCGAGACTGAGTGCCGCAGAAAGGCGGGAGTGTTGCAGTATGGAGAAGTAGAGTTGTTGCATGCGTGTTTCACCCGACACATCCCACTATCAATTTACGAGTTTGGGAACGTTATTTTATGAACCGAGGGTAGTACTTCTAGGGTTACCGATGCACGAGTGCTGGTCATACGAAGAAAAAATTAACTGACAAGAACAAGAACATATCAAATTGTCATAAAATTTACGACTACGGCTGTTACCAGCTGATCCAGACTTGTCAAATTTGTAGTTATATTTTGAGTCATGTAGGAGTTTTCATGTTTGGAGTTCTAGTGGAGACTACTCTGGGCCTGGAAAATTTGGATTCAAACAAAAATAATATGTGACGTTTCTGGAAGAAATTATATTCAGCGATAGACAAAATTATTGACACACTTCAAACGTTCAAGTAGAACTCAAAAAAAGTCTTGTTTTAAATGGTGAAGATATTCAGTTCCTGTTTTCATGCAAGTTAATCTGACCAGCGGCGGTGTTGCTTGGGGTCTAGCAGCACAAACGAGTGGTCCAATGCACGTTGTTAGGTGGGTTACTGATCAAAAATGTCCAGGCAAAGTTCCCTAGGTTCTGAGGGTAGGTGTACAGTCATATATATCGACCACATGAATTCCAATTTTTGAGAGCCTGTCAAAGCATATTACTTTATCTTCCATATTCTTAGAATCGCAATGAGATAAATGTACAAACGATTCTACGAATATTCCTCACTTTTCTTTGAAAGGCTCTTACTCTTAACCCTTTTAATTTTGAAATGTCTGCACACAGTTCGCTGGCCAAAAATCTTTGACCGTGAAATGTTGAATGAATTTCGATAGTTTTAAGACACATAAGGCAAGTACTCCCATTTCTCAAAAAAAAAAAAAAAAATGTGTAATGATAAGTATCAACATGAAATATTTATTATACCCCACGTTGGGCGCCATCTAAATATTTTTCAGATAATACTTCCTTATTACATGCGAATTAACAGGAATTTGAAAATGCTCATATACACACATTCCTTGAAATAACACTTAGCTTGCGTAGAAGCCTTAAATTCTCGTAGGAAGTAAATAAAAACAACATATTATCTTTGAAACATCAAAACTTTTTCGTGAACTTATTCGTTCGTTCCAAATGATGTCTGAACATGATAATGAAAAGTGAAAATTATAAGTATTTCATAATCACAAAATTCACTTGATAACAAACCCCATATAAATGTTATTTCTGCTTAAAATTACCCATTTTAAGAATAGAAACTAAAAAACATAAATAAACAATGTCTTGTACAAAACAAACAAGTGGATTTTCCATCTTGCTTACTTTCTAAATAGTATCAGAAAGACGAAAACTTACGGAAGCTTGATGTAGTCTGGTATGAACATCATCATTTGGATTTTGTTTCCACATGGAACGAGAAGGGGCTGAAGAGGGATCAAAGGAAACAAACAAAACAGGAAAGAATTGTAATGAGCGTAGCATAAGGAACGAATTTCAATACTGTTTAGCCTAAGTTTTTAATTAATGTTAATGTACACCTGTGGAGCAAACATAGTAATGCTTCAATTTGTATCGTACCTGCCTAAAGGATGTAAAAGAAAAAAGGCAATGAAAAAGTTCCAGTAAGAAATTACTGCTCCGAAAGTTAATTACCTTTGTTTTGCTTTTGTTTGTACCACATTTTTCAAGAAAAAAGGTCAAGAGTATATAATTTTACTAAGATGGTTGAAAAAAAAACAATTCCTTGTACGTTAATAGCATGCCTAGTAATAGAATCATTTTTTTCGCGACTGTTGTATAGTTTCAGGTTCGCATTATTCAACATGCTCGCAAAGAGTTGTTTCCTTTTTGAATATGCAAAAGAGAAAACAGACAAATTAAATTTATAAATAATAGCAGCGATTTCTTACCTTTTTTCGTCGTTCAAAATCAATAGTTAGTGGATTTTCTAGAAAGACAAAACCACAAAAAAGCTTTCATTAGTCTTCGGAATGAGTTCTGAGAATTTTTGCATGATAATAAATTTGGTATATCTTTGCTTTGTATTGATGCAAAGTGATTCGAATGTTGAAAAATTAGGGAACAGTTCTCCACTTTTCTCCGGATTACTTCAAAGAAACTTTAGAACTTTAGTACGACTTTATGCTTTTAATTTTCCACTTCAAAATCAGAAATTTCATTGTGTTCAGCTTAAGTACGACCGAATACGAAGCAAATTTATTTCTACTAAATTTTAATGAAATTTTCACATTATGGAAGGAAATAGTAAGAAATAAATCTCCAATTATTTGACTGCACAATGAAAGGTGCATACATTCTTCTCTCTTAACTCTATTTTTCTTTACTCTCTTTCTTTTTAACCTTCAAATTTCCATGTAAAATAACTGCAAAAACTCAAATAATTACCAACAGACACTAAGATCCTAATTTTATGATACCAGTACACTTTAGCAGGTGAAAAAAGGGTCTTTTCAATATTTTTTCCCAATCCCCTTAATAGGAAAATAGTCCCATTAAAGTTAAAACTTTTTCAATCGATGCGTCCCGGCCTGTGAGTTGGCACCTGACGAGAAGCGGCAGGGACACGTGTTCGAAACCAGCTTGAGCTCTTTCCACCTTTCTCAATATTTTTCAATTGTATTTTTAAAATTTCCATAAAATATAAAAAAAATTGTGGTTTTAACTATCATTTTTTGACCTATATCGAGAGAGCGCCAACGTGGAGCCTCAAGTACGCTCAAAGTTGGTCCATGGCGGACAGTTAATCTTCAAATCAGCAAGCATGGAACAAAAAATCAAACAGTTTCTTTAAAACAAAGGTTTCTCACAGAGAAATTTACCACATTTATCAAAAAATCGTTAAAATAAATGGCGGGTTCTTGAAAAACCCTCGAAAAAATTGCTTATTTTTTCGCTGTTTTTTTGTATAATAGTTTGTTTATTTTTTCGGAAAACTGTGGTGAATCGGCTTGCAGAATGTATTGAAAAATAAAACGCAATAAGGTTTTTTAAAATTCGTTCAGTAGTTCCGGAGATTAACTGTCCACCATTTCGAGAAAAACGCGTTTAAAAAATGCAAAAAAATTCCGATTTTTTTGAAACTGTAAAGTGTACTAGTACCTTATGTCATCTTATTACGTCAACATTTGACATTGTTAGCATCTCTCTTAGAGATCTCTCATCTCTGTTAGCAGTAGGTAAGTCTTTAGTTCAGATTTTATGTATTTTTCTGTGCATAATTTTTCAAAAATCATGGCTAAGAATGGAATTATAGATTGTCACATTGTACCAGCGGTGTTAGTTGAAGTTTGCCGGTTTTTTTTTCAATAAAGAAAACACTTAATTCTCAAGGGAATCTCAAAAATTTTTTATTCAAAGCATTGATCATTGGATTCTACACATTTTGCTCATCTTTCAGGAAAATCATGGATACAATTCAAACAAAAAAACTTTTTCTCTTTCGAGGCAAACCATTCGACGAGCCATTTTTTGACTTCTTCAAAATTGGCGAGTGAGTGTCCCATCGATGCGAAGAGGTAATAGTCACACGGGGTGCGGTCTGGAGAGTACCGCGGGTGTGATAATATTTCCCAATTCAATGCTTTTAGGGTGTTGTTCACCACTTTAGCGGTATGAGACGGTGCGTTGTCATGTTGTAGGATAACTTTGCCATGTCTTCGGGCCCATTCCGGCTGTTTTTCGATCAACGCATGATTCAAATGGATAATTTGTTGCGGGTAGCGATCCGTATTCACCGTCCCACCAGGTTATAATAAAACGAAGTACACCAAACCACACTGGTGCCACGAAACACAGAGTTCAGTTCGTGTGGTACCCATTTTCCATACTTTTGGATCTTTCCACATGGCTTTTAAACATTGGCAAATCGCTTCTCGGGTCACATGTAGTGTTTGTGCCAATTTTTGTTGTGGCTGGGTTGGGCCTTCATCCAATAATGCCTGCGATTCCTCGTCTTCGAAGTTTTTCTCTGCACCAGGATGTTCATTGTCTGTTAATTTGAAATGTCCACTTTTAACTTGACGAAACCATGTCTCACATGTTCTAATCACTGGAGCATGTTTACCATAGGTTTCTATGGTGAACATGCTCCGATGAGCTTCAACTGCTTTTTTCTTTTGATGAAATAAGAAAAGTAACGAATGCCGCAAATGCAATTGACTTGAACTCGATATGTTCACTGAGGTAAACAACTATGACTTGTGTTTTTTTAAGGTCAATGTCAATAGAAAAATATGACATAGATGCTAAATTATAGAAATAAACACATATCTCGAGCGACATTTATGAGTAAGACCGCCAAATTTCAACTAACATCCCTGGTATGTACTTTCCTGCGGCAATAGTGAAAATTAGACACTCTGAAAGAATTCTCACCCAAAATATTTGCTCTGGAATTAAAAGAATATATAACCGAACTATTAGTATCGTTCAAAAAGATCTCCGCACAGCATTTTCTTGGACTGGTTGACATTCTGTCCAACTTTCTGAAACCTTCCCAAAGTAAGGAAACATTGGACTGGTAATATCGTAAAAATCTGCATAGGAGAGTATGCCAGTAGACTGTCTTAAAATATAAGGAGGTGGGCCCACTTCAATTTCGATTTCCAAGAATGTTACCAGATACCAAATATACCAAATTCGACCAGACATTGAAATATTGAAACAACACCTTCAGAAACGAGACCTTTTGACAAACATCTTTGTATGAATGAGCGATTATCTTCTACAAAACTAGGACACAATGTCAACAGATACAATCCTAGAAACCTAAAAGTTGGGTTCCAAGATTCGTGTGCTCAATAATTTCAGTGATTCTAGTTTTCAATACGTAGCTGCACAAGCTTCAGGAAATAAAGCTGCTTATTGGGCCTGCATCCAGGAGCCGTATCAAAAATTATGGTTACGAAGGAAACTGTGACCAATCTTCATGGCCTTTTTGATCATGTGATGATCGAAACGGTCGACGAAATCAATATCCTGCTCCAATAAAAAGACGTTCCAATAAACCAAAAATGTTCTTTGAAGTGTGCAGGATATCAGTTGGCCTTTGTTACGGAATAACGGGCGAGAGATTGAAGATGTACCATATCGCTACGAAATTTGTACTACAAAAATGATTAAGAAAAAATCCTATTAGGCCCTATTGTTCAGAAGAAATGCTATCTTCTTTGTAAGGGTTATAGCTGGTGAGTCAAATCTATCTAAGTATAATATTCAAACGAGGGTCCATTCATTCCAGTTGTTCGGTAGGAATTTACCTTGACGCAAATAATCTCGTCAGTTTCGATCTTATGTCAAGGCGAAGTTAACAGCTTTCATTGATGCTATAGTTTTCGTCCAAAACGGTTTCAAAGAATCCAAAGTGAAACAAGTTACATCATTGAAGTTCCCTAATACCTAAGGAAGGCGCTCAATCACAAAGGACACAAATGTGGGCAAATGGTATTTGCACTTACTATCATAAAAACACTGCAAACTATAAAGTGCTCAAAATTCGGTAATTTTTGCTGAAACAGTTGAAAGCTAAATATTATTATTGACCCTATAAAGACCCTAAATATTATTATTGGCTTGTTTTCCGATAATATTTCTGAGGTTCGAAAACGAACGGCCAGCAAAAAGGTATGGATGCTTTCGTGATCAGAGGTGACAAAAATCCTCCATCTTCTGAAGCTTCAATATAAATGAAGGCTTTCATTACACAAACCATAAATTTTCGTGTAATGAGCAATAAAAGTTTCTTCCCAAAATACGACCCTATCTAATGCTCCTGCGAAAAACCGAAGCTGAAATGATATAAGTCATAATATTTCCTGGAAAATATAACATAATTATCACCACAATAACAATAAACTAGCGTGAATTACAACTTATTGATATTTATTAGATGGACAAAAGCTTGACAAATATCAATTTCTACTCTGTTTTCCCATACCGATTCCGATTCGCAACAAGCCGAAACACTTTCTCTCAACTCTAAGGATATGCTATAGCACGCAGGATTTCATACTATCAGATCATAAACAATAATATCTACAAAGTATCCCATTCTCGCGTAGCCCAGAAGTTATGTTACAATTTCTAAATGAATTTTTGTGTTTCCAGAACTATATCCTTTTTGTGCTTGACAGCACAATAGAATTTCACGCTAGAAAAATTTTCGAAAATTGACTTGGCGTTTTGGCTTCAGTAATAAAAATAGCAACTGAATTTTTAGGACGAACAAAAATTGTTTTCTGCTCCGTATATGTAATTAGTAATAATTGGCCTGAGTCCTTTTCGTGCGTGCTGTGATTACCGTGAATAAAATTAGCCATTGAATAAAATTATAATAATCTCTTCATATTTTTGTTTTCGCTTATAATAACTGCATGGCTATGAGATGGCACGTGTCTGTTGCTTTTTCAAATTTGATTATATTCATTTAGTTGTTTATTTATTGATATATTTATGGAAGTATTGCTTCGAGTCTGATCTCACATGCAGGTAATGTTTGAGTTGAGCCTCTCTTCAGATGAATCAATTGTTGTCTGCACATGTCTTCCTTAAATGTCTTCCTCAATTATCGCACCTTGTTATATATCACACCCTTTTGATTCCACCAAATACAAATTATTAAATAAACGTCACGGATTGTCAGACATCTTATACCTCCTTGCAGCATCTGGTGTCTTCAATTCAATTGAATCAGGAATGCAATCTAATGTTTTAATGCATCGAGAAACTGCTACTTGGATTACGTTAGATGAGAATGGAAGCCTTTTTCCATTTTACACGACTGCTGATTAAGAAATATCTCTAATCTAATCTTTAATTTCTTTCTTTCTAATCCTTAAACTATTTATGCCTGAAGAGTATTGCTTCCAAAGATATCAAAATTGCCACCTTTGAAATTGCTCAAAACTCAACCGATATGTTTTTTATTGGAAAATATTCAGAATAAGTTTCTTGCAACAGACGAAAAATTGTGGGCAGAGCAAAAACAAGGGTTCCCCCTAAATGCTGTTTGGATGAAATGTGTTTCACAGACTTCAACAGCATGATTAATGACGTTTCTAATAATGCTTTGACAGTATTTTGTCACTTCGATGAAAATAGTCTGACCAGATGTGAATAGGAAGTATTTATACGATCTAGCAATAAATGCACATCTTGAAGTCAAAGACACGTTCAATTTTTGATTTATTATAAAGAGGAAGAATTATTCTTTCGAGATATAGATTTGTGCCGACTCCAATCAATAAAAGAAGGATATAGAGTGTTGTTGGCGTAATTTAAACAAGAAATAGAGGTGCCTGTAGTAATTTTACTCGAAAATTTTTTAACCACAGGAATATTGTCACAACAGTTGGTCGCCGGTTTGGTGATAAGGATAATGCCATTTTTTCTGTTTTTTTTTGAAAACATATTTGCTATTTGATATAAATACGATAGAACACATTATACATATTTGGTGTCGAGTTCAAACACATGTCCACCATTCACATTTCAATCTAATTAATATACGTTTAAAACACATAAAGTGTGCGTATATCTATCACGTTGCAAAGGACAAATTCCACATATCAGCCTCATGAATTTTTATGCCGCATCAGTGGCGACGATATTTCTACTTTAAGCGTGATGTAAAACATAAAAACATTCTGAGCATTATACATATATTAGGCATGAGGCGCCCAGCGCGGGAACATTACAAATTCCTTTTGCTATTCGTTTGTTTGAGTGTTCTCAAGTCGTTAACCCTTTCCAGTGTTTATTTCGTTAAACTAAATCAGCTTGAAGTTATATCTTTCGGTTTAAGCATATGTTGCGAATTTATGTTCATATCTAGCACGATACCACATATGAGTTTGGTATACCACAAGCAAACGTAACGGATTGAAGGACGATCCTGTTGAGTGACAAATTAGTTGAGTAGATCCTTTTTAGAATGTGTAATCAAGCGAGAAATATGGTCTGTACTTGAATCCTTTGAATACCATTTGACGAAAATCTTCACACGTAACTTGGGTTTTCATAAGGACTCATCAAAAGTTAAATATATTTTTTTTGGTTCGTGGAATTATGTAAGAAAAATTGTTGAAATGATTGGTATTCAGATTTTAAATTATTTCTAATTGAAAAGAAATTGATGGGACTCTCTTCAAAGTTCTCTAAACAAATTGATAATTAATCTTTTAATTAAAAAAATTTTAATGTGGGAACTGCATCCCTTAAGTGCAAGAATAGAAAATTGCCGTTATAATTGCCTGTTATCCCTAATGTTCATCAACAATACTTCTTTCACCTTTCTTAACTAATGTTTTTAAAAACTGTATAATGAATTAGAGTTTAGTTGGAAGTGGTGATGAAATGATTGCTTCCCTACTCATTATCGGTTCGGAAAATTGGAAGATTGTTCCGAGCCACTGAGGTGAGCAAGCAACCGAGTGAGAAGTCATAATAGAAACAAAAGGCAAGTGGTACTTTCTCGTACCGTTTAGTGGTACCTTTAAAAAACGTAAGCTCACAAAGCAGAAAATTCAAATCTCTTGCGAGTCAGGAAGGTTTGTCAAATGGTGGTCCTTATTCGGTGCTGTGGTAACGTTTTGAATGTGAAGTTCGATTCGGATCCATTTGTGCCTGTGTATATAATTTTATGCACATAAAATGTATCTATGTATCTATGTATCTATGTATATAATTTTATATAATTTTAATAATTTAAAAAAAACTGGTATCGAGAAGTTCAACAAAGTACTTTTGAAGGGTCAAACTATATCGGGAAACTCAACGAGAAGAAGAAGAATCACTCCTGAAAACTGAGTCCCTGTTATTCCTTTCTGCCACGGCAATGGTCATATCATGTGAACCCTATTATGCTTCAATTTTGAGTTCAAATACCACTGATGAATAGGATCGTTCACGGATCGTCTCGCAAAGTAATACTACGTTGTCTAATACTGGGAAGCAGGCCAACCATAAAACTCCTTCGCAAGTTGATCACTCCAAAAGTCCACTGCTGTCAATATCACACTGATAAAATTAACAGGAGCTTTTGCAGCATCATCGGGAAGCTGTTCTCTGAAGTTCGGTGCATCAAGGATTCCTAGCACCCTCCAAATAGAGAATAGGGTCTAGATTCTTCTATAAATTTTCCCTGAACATTCCTACCGTTTTGATGAATCATCCGCAAAGAAACCACTCGACAGCCTAGGATATATTGTAAAAGAAACAAACCAAGACGCAAACGTCGACGCGATCATTGTCGAACGTATTATTTATCAAATACAAGTAAAATCAGGAAAGGAGCTGCGAAGAGTGATAGACTTAACGACTTAGTACTAAATGTCCTTAATGCAGCGTACACCGTGTTGGTGTATCACCAGCAGCTTGTGACACAGGTTCCATGTTTTAAACTTGTCTGTGAAATATGACCAGTAGTGGACCTTGCTTGAATTTATAAATTTACGAAGGAGTCTTATAGAATGAATCCCTTTAGTAGAAAATTTGACTTATTCCGGTCACCTCAACATTCGAGCACTTGGAAAAAACTCCTGAGCCAACAGTGTGGCTCAGAGCGAGTGAAGGAAGATTTACCTGCTAGGAAGACAGAAAAGTTGTCTCAGGGATGAATAGAGTTTGTGCTCTGTGACAGGAAGGACGGGCGAAGGAACGGTAGAGGAGGTTGACTATATGCCTAGTCAATTACATGCCTAGTCATTACAGACCGTAGCTTGACCAAAAGGATGATAAGGTTAATATTCCTGAGTTGACTGACCAGAATGAGACTGGTTATTACTATAACACAGACTCCTGTCTGCTTGCTTATTTTGCGACTTTTTCTGATCACAGAGGCATTGGTTACAGAGAGGCAAAATTGGTTGAGGCATTGTTTGGGTGTTGCTAGAGGAAGAGGTAAACTCTTTCTGAAAAATCTAGTTCGTTGGATCGAAGGACACTCCCGTCGGGTTAATTCGACTGTAAAGAAGTGTGTCTTTCAATGTTTGACAAGGAATAAGAGGTCATACTCATTATAACGCGATCCTTTTCAGTTGAAAAAGGCTCTATGTCTGTGGCGAACAGCCGCAGGTTTGGTGTTCTGAGTCTCATTGGAGATGTTTTGTAAGTGGTTCCGACGACTTATGCAGATCGAAATTCAACGTCCAGGACCCCAAAAATTTATTTTTACTGTACATTTTACACTTACATGATGATTTTATCCATTACCAAAGTTTAATCTCTTTGCTCCTAAAATATGTTTGCTCGTTTCGTATTTGTTACCATATTAAATAATAAATTCGTGCTGGGTTTTTCCAATGTTAGTTCCTAAAGAATTTCTATTCAATCTGCAGATGAAACATTTCTTTCTCTTTGCAATCCGTAAAAATAAGTCAAATTAATGTCTGTATATTTTCAGGGATTGTGGTGTTTGCCTTAACCAAGTGGGGCATCGGAAGCTATCCAAAAAACTAAGTTCATCGATTCGTGCCAGATTTTCTAGATCTCTATCTATCGTTCAGCAGTCTTTGTCGGGACTCACTAATTCTATTCACGGCTGATTAGAAATCATTGTTTGATTGGCATGGGTTGTAATGATATATGTCCGCGCACATAACCAAAGCTGATCATCTCGAAGATATTCATTTTTGCCACCAGCAAATGCACGCTCTGATCTTTGTTCTTGAACTTGAGCGAAGTTTTTGTTATTTTCACCTTTCTATCGGGTGGCACGTAATTTGCAATGCAATCGTCCGCTATGGAATTCAAATGGGTTTTTCCAGTATTCTTCTTTCCAGCGGCACAGCGCAAAGCTTAAAAATTAAAATATTCCATGCTTTCACATGGTATAACTTTGGTCAAATCTTATTATGCATAATATTGCAATTGTATAAAGATATAAATAAATGTTCTACTATTATGTCACCACATTCCATTATGGATTTCGATCTGAATCACTTTTATGACCACATCATTGCAACTTTGGTATCGCTCAAATTTGAAACATTCGAAAAATTTCACTGAAGAAATCCACGATTGACGTCAAAGAAAAAAAAGTAAAATTATTCCAGTCGCTAAATTGATTGTCAGCAATTAACGCATAAATTTTGATAATTTTTTTCTTATTTTAACATTGGAATGAATCTTTAGACGTGAAATTCGGAGCATTGTGTAACGTTCTCATTTGACGGACTCAACGGTTGTCTAACTTTCTAATGGTATTCCTTTTGCCAAAATTTCGCCCACTTATCCGCTAAGTATTAAAAATTCATAAAAAAAGACAACTGAAATTGTTTATTTTTTCTCTGTCCATATCGATAAATTATCAGACACTTGCCAAAGCTTATTTCCTTTAATTCGTGAGATTAATGATTGTATCAGCGCCGTTTTTAAAAACAATGGGAAATTCGCCGAAATTCCAAGAACTTAGCGATTTAATTTTCTCAGCCAGAAATTCAGCAGATTTTTGTGCCATTTCAGGTGTGAGTGAGGACAATTTTGGTGAGGCTACCAAGAATGTGTGGTGAATGCGCTTACGTAGGTTTTGAACTTTACGAAATCATTTTTCCCTAATTTAGTATTCTGATGGCTTACTTGTTTTAAACAAATGGAGCTCTTGGATGACATTTAGATTTGCAAACTTGCAAACGGGATTTTTGAAAAGAAAATGATGATTCAGCCGATTGAAATTTAATTGGCTTCATTGATATTATTTCTGCGATGAATAATAGTACAACAGTATAATTCTAATGCAAGAAGTAAAGAGCAAATGAATACATGTCTTCAATATCCACATCTTTTATTAAAAAATTCATCAAAATTCATTCATCCTTGAATGCCAAACACTTGAAATATTGTTCTGGCCGAACCCCATGTTTCAATAGTACAACTAAACAGAAACTGTTTTGGGTTAAACAAAAAAAAAGCAATCAAAACTACAAACACAACTGTCAGACATTTTTAAGGATAACATTTAACTTATAACTCAAACGACGCCAAATTTACAATTCCTAAAACCGTGTTGTGTGTTCAAGAGTCACCGAACCTTATGAGTAGCAGTCCGATTCGTAGCGAAAAGCCACCCCTATTTTGTGGTTGGGGTTGAATGCATTTATATACGGGGTGTGGGACTCCCATGTTCATGAGTGACTGCACTACCTTCTAAACATTTCCTTTGGCAACCGGATAACCTAGCCTAGTACATAACTTCGGCCTAGGCCTCGTTTTTCTGGGCGGCATTCCACCTCTAGTTGAAGTGGAGGTAGAAATCGCGATTGCTAGACAAACGACCTATCTCCAACTTCCTCAGCTACTGTAAGTCCATTTTATCTCTTAGGACTGTCAGGACTACCACGTGATTCCATTTGTCAACCAATCCAAGCATCATCGCGACTATACAAGTTGAGCTCTTTTGCTTCCTTGATGAGGTCTTGTTATATTTCGCATGCAAAAATTGTTTGACATGCGTCGTCTTCCTCTCCTGGGAAAAATCCGCAATCAAAGGTTCGTGACAAAGCAATCTTGTACAGGTAGAACTGAAACCACCAATGTCAGCTCTAAAGCTGTGTCAAGTAGAAGTCAATGTCACCATTGCCTTGATTACGCCACAATCTCATATCCGGGATTAGTCACGAAATTCACGCACTCTTCGTGCAATCTTTGAGTGAGCGCTCTCTCTTCTCGCGGGCAATTGTCTGCCTGGAGTTTTCTTGTCGACGTAGATCAATTGTCCGGAGGATATCCTCCGGACAATTGACCTCCAATGCAACAAAGGCGATGGGTAGCACGCCTGCAATGCCTATTACTGCAATATCAAAACACAGTACTCGTCTGCTCTGCACCTGTGCCAGGCGCTTTTGGGACACATTTTGTCATTTTGTCATTTGTCATTCAAAATATGGTATGCTGAAGCTGAAGGAAGGAGAGTTTGAAGCGTTCATCATTAGTCAGACAAACCGGAGGAAAACGAATTTAAATTTGGCAGAATAAGCAGTTCACTCTAAAGTTTGCAGAATGTGGAGGTCTCCGAGTTGAGCCCGGCTACAACCCGGGATTTTTTCGGTGTATAAAATTTAACGTAGGGCTAAAAACCACGATAGATTTCTTCTTAACGAAGGGTATGAGAAAATTAACTGCTCTAAACAGAAAAAATACTTTTTAGATCTGGGATTTATTCAAAGTATTCATTCGTTAATGAAAACTTAGACATACAAGACAACTTAGACCCGTGTGGGAGAAGCTAACGGTTGGTTACATGCGGACTTGCATTTATGGAACTTATGGAACCTGTGGAAAACAAAAGCATAATAAAGTTAATGTTCGCTGCGTTTCCACAAACGCCCAACGATTTTTTAAGTGTTAACCAAGCTCCTCTTTTCCCTTTTTTTCCCTCTTTTTATGGCCCAGGAACAGTACACCCTTGTATTTGGAAAGAAGTCCTGGTAGAGCATCGGACGAAGTAGCTTAGGGTGCACTAAAGGGCCAACGGCTGTTTATCCTGGGATAATGTTGCTGATTCTGATTCCTAGGATTGTTTCAATCTCAATGAAGTCATAGTATCAATATTATATACTTCGAACATCACATGAGAATGTTGACAGTTGGGAACTGCTGTGATACTTACCGAAAAGCTGACCAAACTCTACATAACATACGCATTGATATCACCTGTTTATATGACGTTGGAAGGGATACACAACAATCGATGTCGTCACTGATGCTGTTTTTCCGTTTTGTAAAATTAATTGTCCAAAATCAAATCGACCTGAGAACGCCGGATGTGCAAAATTTCTTCCACTTGACAAGGTCCTGCGGGCTCTTGGGGAGGATTTGTATATGTCTTATGATGACCTTGATGCAGAATATTCTCAAGCATTGCTGACAGATACAGACGTGCAGGACAGATGCTGACGTGCAGGACAGGACATACAGGAGCCCATCTTAGGGCCTCACTTCTGGAAGAACATGTATAAGCAACTTTTGCTAAGAGAAAATGCGTATGTGTTTCGGCGAGTTACGCTGGCAGCATAGCAGTGGTCATTTCTGTTGGATCATTTGATTAGTTACTAGTAATTCAGGCTAACCAGGCCAGTAGGAGGGTGACCCTATCAATGATTGAGCATTGCACATATAAATGGTGATTACAAACGCAGACGTCATGAAGGTTGTTGAAGAAGCTGGCAGAGACATTATAGAGCGGACATTGAGAATGTCCTGCGGCTACCAAGCTATCTTTGAAGATGCGGTGCTTGCTTCCACTTGTGCGCGAGAGAGTTTACTAAAGTATGTTTCCTAAAGTTTAGTAAAGTATCATTATCCATCGATAACACTTGGTGATGAATTTCAACCTATGCCACGTTCGTAAAAATTTTCACAAAATGAAAAAGTTTGGTACTATTTTGCCGATCTGTTCTACTGATTTTATGTTTCTAAGCGTTTTCGGTGGAGATAAATGAACTTGTTTGCGAAAGTGCCTGCCTTGCAACGTTGATAGGAACATTTTAGCTTTTTAGTTCATTAATATTTGAAACAGATGAATAAACCTTCACATGTGGCAGAATTTACATATGAAATTTTCCCACGATGACTATTAACATGTTCTTCGTTGATGTTTTGCGTACGAAATGATACATTGTTTGCGTCAAATCTAGAGTTTCGAACTTCATTCAAGGGTAAAAGTCCTGAATTCAACTATTTTCAACTACTTATGACATGTTTTCGCATAATCTACGCATGAATAACCAAACATGCTTCCGGTCATAACAAATTTTCCATTCTAATCTTTGCTCCGTTTTCATCAGAATCCCACTGATATTACAATCAGTCAAAACTTGAGAATCAACCACAACTTTCGACATAAACAAAATGTAATAAAAAAGCAGAAGCAAGCATCAGTTCGAGCAAAGTTTAGCAACAATTTTATTACAACCGGCCTTGAGTTTCGGGCTGCAAAACAATTGGTCAAAATTCAGAAAAACTCACAAGGAATACTAGCGCCCAACAAACGCGTCTTTTTTCCTGTTAATTGTTTATATCAATATTTTTTTTAAACCGTATCTGATTTAAGTGTTATGATGTGTTGATGTTTGTCTTGTAGGTCTGTTGGTGTTAATGTTAATCGAACTACTAATACGCATTTTGCGTCACTCTCTTCGTAGATCGTCGCCAATTTTGGCGTCGTTATCCAAAACATCCACCAATTTGTTACTTAAAATAGATTTTTATCACTTTACGAGCTGATTGTGGCCTTTTATGTATGAAGTTCGTTACTCCATCGTACAATAAAAAAACAGTTGCTCCATGGTTTATAGCCCGGGCATATATCGTCTTTATGACTATCTTCGCGATTCTTTGAGCTGCTGGGAGAATGTTAGCAACTTGTTTGTTTGCAAACTTTCGAAACTCATAGCATATACTAAATGGGGGAATTGCGCAATTGTAAGCCAAAACCAATCGGAAATCCGCCCAAAAATCATTATCGTTGCAAAGATGATGTCAATAGTTCGAAGTCCTCCGTGCTCCTCCCCAAAATCATTCACAACATAATTCAGCATGCTCGTTAGTTGATAAGGCAAGAATTTCGATTAGCATTTGTTGTCTTGGTAGTCTTGTATCATAATTTTGTATCGTATACGATGACACAGACCTTGAAATAAAATCTTGGCGGCACACACGAAAGGAATATCTTGTATCTGTATCTATTAGAGCCAATCAAACGTATCTGCTTTACATGTCATGAAATCTGTTTGAAAGCTCCCGCGGCCAAACACATAAAAGTTAACAATTATGCTAAATTTTATGTGGTCGTTTGCATATTTGCTAGCTGGTGGTTTCTGATGGATTTTGTTGTTGAAATTGTTGTAATCACACGCATGATTGGGTATGACGTCTCGGCAGAGAAAACACTCCAAAAAAAACTCCACTCGTAAAATGTTGTTGTAAATGTTTCCTAATAAACTATGAAAATGACATGAAGGTGTTTCGCAATTAGGAAAGAATAATTTAATATTTTCACAGCCAACTTCAAATAACTGTTCTGCGCAAGGGATAATATCTATCAATAATTTAAGTTTCATTCTTGTGAAAGATTCAGTTGCTGAGAAGGAAGAGAAGAAAAAAATTACCTCATATGGTTTTACCTCCAAACTAATCAAAAAATCAAAACTCCTAGAAACCGGACATTATTGATATTGATATTTGTAGGTGCTTGCGGATTGAGACATTCATCCGATCTGCTGACCGAAGCCTGTCGACTTTAATTATAAAGTCCATGAATCATCGATTCATCTTCAGCCACATCTCGTCTATACTATTACGATAACACAAGAACAAGATCTCCGAGATGGTAACTTGACTCAAAGAAATAATCACCAGGAGTTGATAAGGAAAGCCTAGATAAGGTTGCTTACAATTAACGTGTTCCACAATGTGAACCCAGAATTAATGCTTCACAGGCTGCTTCATCTTACTTCAACAGGGTTAAATTTAGCGACAATAGTCCATTCTGCTATTCAAACTAAATAATGACAAGCCATTTTACCTCGGACAATGTTCCCTGTCAATACTGTGGTATCTAGTTTGAATTTCGTTTTACAGTGTACACGTTTTGATCGAACTTAGACATGCGTTGGGCTTTAGCTACCCCCCTACAATTCAGTTGGTATAGGTTATCGATACGAGCCCCATTGAAGCCAAGGAGACCCTCAAGTATCGCGATTACCAGATGTAACAACTTTCCTGCTTTGTTCCACTTCAGCCACATACTTTGAGCAATCTAGAAGAAAAATTGTATTCAAATTTCTTTTCCTCTGCGTCGACGAGATGGGGGTAGCGTCCCGCCATTTGGACAGTCGACACCAAAGGTTGCAGAAGGGATTCGGCGAAATTCCTCTAGTTTCTACCTTCGTGACATCTATTAAAATTGGGGCCATGGGTCTGAAAAACAATTTCTTACCCTCCATTACCAGCTTTAAGGGCCTACCAGTTAAACCTGCCTATACTTATTTGAACATACCCTTTGATCAAAAAAGAACTGACACTTAAAAATGAAATGAAACATTCCAATTTTTAACATATTTCTTCATCATTCCCTTCATAATACTCTACTTTTATGGCAATACATGCATGTCAACGTTTGATTCAATTTTCCAAAAATTTGTTATAGGCTGCCAAGGTATGGCCTTCAGCTCATGCGTCGAGTGCCCTTTTATGGCCTCTTTGGTCTCAAAAGCGTTCCCCGTAATGGCAATTTGAGTTTGGGAAATAAAAAAAGTCAAACGAAGCGATGTCTTGACTGTACGATGCTCGGCTGATGACATTGGACGAATGTTTGGCCAAAAATTACTGTATGAGATGGCGCATTACCGTGGAGTAAAATCCATGAATTTTTCTTCAGGAAATCAAGCCTTATTTTGCAAATGGCTTCACCGATTGCCTAAATAGTATTCTTTATTGACCATCCGGCCCTCCGGAGGGATTTCGTAGTGCACCACACCACGAATATCGAAGAAACCCCTCAGCAAAACATTGAGTTTCGACCAACTTTGGCGCTCTCCCTCCAGTTATGGCTAATTTTCGAAGTACTAATCGGACGATTGTTACACGGTCGGCATATCAAATTCATAAACCCATGTGTCATCATCAGCAATGATGCGTTCGATGAATTTTGGGTCGCTGTCTACGTTGGAAATCATCTCTTTGGCCACATCAATACGACGCTGTTTTTAAATGAAATTCAGCATTTTTGGCACCAGCCGAGAAGCGACGCGTTTCATGCCTTAAATAGTAGTAAAAATGTGTTCGGCTGATCAATTTGAGATGCTCAACAATACAGAAATCTCTCTGATCGATACACAACGATTTTCCAACACGATATGCTTCGCCGATTCGATTTTTTCTTCTGTAACAGACGTTGATGGCCGTACATGGATCTCATCGTGCTCTAGGCTCTCTCGGCCGCCTTTTAACTTTCTGTACCATTTGTATGCTCGTGTTTTCGACATATCGTCTTCACAATATGCCTTTTGTAACATTTTAAACGAATCGGCACACGAAACTTCATTTTTAACACAAAATTTAAGGCACGCGCCTTGTTCTAATTTTTCATCCATTATAAAACTCGTCACAAAACAATTTTTCAACCTCTTCATAAGGTACCAATTGCATACTAATCGTATGATAAGCGTTGAAATTTGACAGAACACCAATAAAAGTATTGCCAACGTTGAGAAAAAAATTTAAACCGATTGGATTAGTGCGGCAATTCCAAATCCCCATTATTTTTTTATCATAAGGTATAACTCGAATGGGAAAGACATTCACAATGGTCTGTGCGTGGCATGTAGCACTCACAGCGTCTCAGTAACTAACAGCCTTGGAGCTAGGGAAAAATCTCTAGGATGCCTCTTCATTTAAAAGCTACAAATGGCTTTGTCAACGCAGAAGAGATCTCTTGTTTGAAGTGACGTCTATGGAAAAAGTCAATAATAAACTTAACATTGAATTATTGACACTATCATCTTCGGAATAACTGAGTGAGGCTTTTTATGTAATACCAACCTGAAAAAGGAATTAAAATAAACATTTTCAATTAAAATATTTTAATTTCTAAAATATTTCTAAGCTCTGATTCAGATCAGAACCATATTAAATGAGCCTAACGTTCTTTTATATTCTTTTCTTTCGGGCTTCGTTAATTATTTTCTGAACGTAATTCAGCAAAAGGATCCACTTCAAATGAATAAGTTTTCTAACAATCTTCTCTATCATGAAGCGAAAAGTTTGTATGTGCACTTCGTGAAACGGAACGAGAAAGAATTATCGGAAATACCAAACAACTTCTGTATCTAAAGCTCTTTAGAAGCAACACAAATGAATATTTTCTCGGTAAAAAATTGTTGAATAAATATCTTACAGGTTATAGAATATTTGCTTCAGAAATGTTCGACTCCAGGAATTGTTTGTTAGCGTGATCAACTATTCACTTCGAATTTTTTGCATTTAAAGCTTCAATAAAGCACGGCAAAGAATAACAAATGTCTAAGAATTCTCGTTAGCAATTGAAGTTGTTAACGAAAAATACACTTTGCCAACTACAGGATCAAACTTCTAATGATTTGCATCGATTTTATGATGCTGTAAGCAGTGATCCGATTTGAGATATAGAAAACTTTCGGCCATACTTTCAGTTATTCTGAGAAATCAACTCACTTTTACCAACATTTCAGAGTTTATGGAAAAATTCTAAATAATAAGATGCAGGAATCTGTTTGTATACCACCAATAAATGGTTACATAAATGGATAAAATGATAAGATTTGATTCTTAACGACATAGTGTTAGTTCATACAGTCATAACGCTCCCGCGTGGCGTATCTTAGACAGAAATAGAATAAGCATGAAAACACTTATAGCATTTTTCTTAAAAGCTAGGAGAGGAGTGAACTTGTTTTACGTCAAAATGAAAGAAAAATGACTGATCCAAATAAAGATCAACTTATTTAACCCGAACTGAGTAAGAATGGGAGTGGTTTTGCAACGGTGGCACCGTCGTTAAAGTACGTCGATTTTTGCAACTGTTTTCTAAGTTCCTGGGCATGGGAAGATAGAAGGAGTTCCACGACCTGTCGTACGGGGCAGGCACGACCCAGTCGTTGACATTCATTGTCATTCCCAAAATTATCCATGCGAATGATCCTCTAAGGATTGCTAAGAGAGTAATCTTCTCACACAATTTTCTAAAGCTAACTCAATTAATCGTCAGGATAAGTCAGCTTTTGAGCAAATTCCATAAAGTAATATTCGGGATCACGGTTTTTAACTACGGGCAATTGATAGATTAGATCCGATACAACCAAGGTGGGTATTCCACACAACGCATTTAGCTGTGAGTAAGGATTTTAATGAAGAAGATACAAAAGTTCTTTTCCTCTATCATTACTCGGAACGTATAGAGGTAAGCAACTCAATCTTCGTTGCAGATCTGAAAAAACATTTCGAAAAAGTAGATAGGAGAGTTGCTTTCCTTTCAGAGATCGATTTGACATTTGGAATTTCAAAATGGTTAGATTTGAAAATCCCGAGACTGCAGCAGCGTCTACTACGTAGACTTCAAATCCTGCTTGATATGGTGGAGGGGTGAATGCCACTGTTCTTAATAACTAATGGCTAAGGCTCAGACTGTTTACCTAGAAAACATTCAAGCAAATTTACTCAACTATTATAGAATTGTTTACATTTTATTGAAGTATTATTCGTTCTAATTTTCTGGTTCTCTCGAACGAGTTCTAGATACAATAAAATTAATCGAGTGGTCCTTAGCAGACTAGCTACCTCCTGATATTTGTACATCGAATAAGTCCAACCATTTTTCTATTGCGTATGTCGCTATCGGAGGAAATTTATGGAACAGATTTAATCCTATATACTCATCTGGTGCCACGAATGAAATTCATCTGGTGCCAGTATATCCGCTCATATATAATCCTTACGTAACCCAATGTGTCCGCTAAAAGATGTAATATCACAAACCAAACTCAGCATATACCACAATCAATTCAAAAAGGACCATCAAGCATCCTTCTACAAGATACGCTGCAAAAGTTGGACAACGAAAAATAACCTATGCTAGCCGGTCTCCAACTATTTAACTACCATCTTGTGAAAAGTTATTCCTTCTTCAGAAACAATTTCAGTAATGAATTGCTGTAAATATTGTCTTGAACAAATCTTACTCACATTCACCGAGGAAAATGCCAATTATGTAGAAAACATACAACAAGATGTTGTTGTGGTTACGTTGAAATATAAAGAACTTATTTCCTTCGTTTGGTGAGGAAGGATGAACTTCACTTCGGCACATAAGAGCTAATATCCTTGGTCGTTCATGGCATCTTGGTAGTAGATAGTGTGAACCCACATAAACAGGAAGTTTGTTTTGTCTTTACTACGCTAATAAATGTTTGTCGTTCGCATTGAATCCAATAAAGAAATGGATTTCTATTTCCTTTAATGTTTTTTTATTTCACTTAAACTGGAAAATTAAATTTGGAAGTGCTGGAGAATATCCTGTGAATTGTTTTTCCAACTTTCCTAGATTAGATCAAATTTATGTAGTTTACTTGTTATTTTGAAAACACAATCGTCGAGTTTAAAAATTAAGGAAGTTACAAACAAGTCATATGTTACTCCGATTTTATATTTTGCTCTTTCATTCAGTAAGGATTATCGCCTTCCACAAAAGACTGGAATGCAATTCACATAATTTATTTTAAAAATAAATCACAATCCTTCCAACAAAACTTTCAAGAAACCTGTTCGAGGATCATGAAAACTTTTTTCATTAGAATGTAATTCGCAAAGTGCAAGAAGGGGTTTATCACCCTACCGAACTAATTAAATGATCCTTTTTGAAAGTATGTCGTGTCGTAGTCAAGTGACCCGAAAACGTGAGACAGTAGGAAAATTCTAACAAAATTCAACAGCTAACTATCGTTGAAATCCTTAAGAAAAACGGTCAAGGCTAATGTGTTTACTTGGGAGCAAACCAAAAAGAGTTTAACGTGCGAGCAAAGAACCCTTAAATTCTCCCTAAATAATTAACTCAACATTTTCAAACGACCTTCCGAAAAAGTTCATCTGCTGACTTTCCAAACGTTTTACACCAGAAGTTTTCAACTGAAATAGAATGGAAATATTTATAATAATTATACAGCTATAATTGAAAACATTGCCAGAAGGATAGAAGAATTATTCGAAGGAGTTTTTCCTAGGTTATCGCTTGCTCCTAGAGTTAATTGTTCCAGAAGTTTTATTAATTGTGTTGCAAAACAACCAGAAAAATGTTGCAGCCTATTCCGTCCAAGGAAACCAAACAAACTTTTTGATGTTTGCCAGGATTTAATGGCGCTAATGGGATGGATATTAATTTCTTTGTTGAGCAACAAGTCAAGGAGCTATCTTCAAATTATATTAAAATACATTTAAGATGTCCTATGATGTCATGTGTACTTTATATCAAGATCATG
Source organism: Stratiomys singularior (assembly GCA_954870665.1). Lineage (NCBI taxonomy): Eukaryota > Metazoa > Arthropoda > Insecta > Diptera > Stratiomyidae > Stratiomys > Stratiomys singularior. The sequence continues at coordinate 8,460,854 of OX940879.1, read as the reverse complement.
CAGAATGAATCCTTACTTGTTTCTTTTGCAAAAAGCAGGACAAGCCAACTGTAACTAATAAGAATTTCTCAAACCATTGAGTGTACGGGAATTTCCCTCGCCAGCAGAAATATTCCCTTCTTCATTCGAAAAATTTTGCTAGTTCAGTACGAAAATCCCCTCCAGGGTTGTATTTCCTTCTCTGTAGGCATTTGTCCAGGCGCCCGAAACGAGTCGTAACCCGTTTGAGCAAAATCGGGTGGGTGGAGTAAAATTCCTAGCCGATCTCCATTACTTTGCGTTGGGTAACTGGAGCTGTGTGTGTCTCGCATTGTCACGGTGAAAGACAAGTCCTCAATTGCAGGACGATTGTTGGTCGCAGCCGCTCCCAGTGCTGACAGCACAAGTTCGCAATGCCCTTTTGATTTCGTTCAAAAAGCAGCGAATAAATGACTTCTTGAGAAATCGTCAAAACCGAAATTAAGACTTTCCGTGGATGTAAGTTTGGTTTCGAAGAGGATATTGGTGATTCACTTCTTGTATGAACTGTCCAGCCCCGGTTAGAGGTTTTGTACAGGACTAGCATTTAAGATTCAGTAACTATTTATCCCATTCCATTCTTTCTATTCTGTCTTACCGGAAAATTCGTGGGATGACCAAGTAACCAACTTTACCACATATCTTAGCGTATGAATCCCACTTTTTGTCGTGATAGTCCTGGAATCTCTCTGATATCTTTGCGATAATCATCTTTAACCTCATTGCATGATTACCAACAGGTCACCATCTATTACCTCCTTGGGCCGTCCTGATCGTGTGTGATCTTCAAACTGACGATCTTCATTACGAAAGAACTGCAATCACTGTTAACATGCTCGTTCTCAGCTTGGTAAGCACTAGCAGCACTAGGTGAGGAAGCCAGCAAGAGAAGAGAAACCCCTTGTTAACCTCAGCATTAGCAAAAGTTGTAGAAAATCGAACTTTCAAGTGATGACATTTCCGTATTGAGAACCGTAAGGGTACTGTCATATTGGTCACACAAATACGCTGAGTTGGCTGCTAATACAAACAAGGGTAGCAACTACTAGCCCTAATTAATCGTACACGATACTTCACAAGAATTTCATTGAAATATTCGAATCTATTCTTACCAAAAACCGAAAGGAAGCCATTTAGACTTTAGCTTGACTCTATAAAATTTTTTTTTTAATATTGTTGTCTACCATGTACGTTTAGAACTTGTCGGATATCCTGTTGCTCTTCTAACAGTCGATGACTACCGATTTTTACGTTACTGGATCTTACCAGAAGCTAAATCCAAATCAATCATTTATTTTTTTATGATGAGCTATCAATTTTTTGCCATAATTAGCGAATTAGATAAAAGTATTTTATTATTGGCTATTTAATTTTTTAATGCACACTGAGGTGGTTTCAGATTGTGTTGGAAACATCAAAATTAATTTGTCACCCAACTTTTTTTATAATCGCGATTAAAGTCGGAAATATCTTTGTTGATTCTCAGTAAAAAAAAAAAAAGATGATTTGAGCGAATCAATTTTTCGGTAATAAATCAGTGGATATGATGCAAAGTTGGAGTTGTATATTTTTGCTAAATGTCGCATAAAAGAAGTTAAAATTTAAAATGTGGAAAAAATATAGAAACGACAGTATTTAATATGAAAAATGAACAAAACGAAGAAAAGAAACAAAAAAAAAATCTCACGACTATTTACTATTTATGAATCCAAAAATAGTTTACGAGTATCTACCAGAGTCCGGAACACATCTTGAGTCATCGGTCATCATATAAGGTAGTAGTTGTGTTAAAATTGAGGAATAATATTCATAATAATATATTTATTTCATAATAATATATTATTATCCGATCCGTTTCTATTTATATGCAAAATTTTACGATATGTCTCCCACATGCCTCTTAAAATTTTGTTAGCCTCCTTATAAATAACTCTATCAAAGTTTTCAACATGCATCTGCCGTTAGTTTGTTGCAGTTTTGATCAATATTTATGGATGAAATATCTTATATTATCCTCTTATACAACATGAACTTTATTTGTAATGATTCCTTCAAATTCCCATTGTAAGTTTATTTCAAAAACTACTTTATTACACATTGAATGGGCAGAAAATACATTATTTGTTTATTGCGTGATGTATCAAAATGAAGGATTTGTGTTTAATTATGTCCAATTCAAATTTTTGCGATTTATTTTCAAAGATAAAGTTCAATTCACGAAACATTTAGAACTCTTCGTTCATTTTATGTTCGATGTAACCGTTCACCTGCCAACTTTTTGTGCTGTCATTGATAAATTCTGCAACGGTTATTCATTGCATGATACGAACCAACCAACAATACAAAGAAATTTGTGCACTGATGAAAAAATCGCTTCATTTAATGAAAGTGTTAGCAAAGAGTTAGAAATGTTTGCACATTGACGATCTTAAAAATTGTACTTTTACCATCCATCATATGGACAATTTATGTAAATATCTCGGATCACATTTAATCACAATTAAAGTCTAATGATCATCTTTTATGAGATACATTCGCAGATTGTGCTCGTATTCTACTGAATCTTGATCCGGATTCTTGTAGTAAAATTTTGTTCAGTTACGTTATACATTATAACCGTACCGCAACCACCAAGGATCGCTAACAATTCGAAGAAATTAGGAATCTAACGGTTATCGATGCCAGTTTTCTAGATGCGTTAGTGTTTCTTTAGTATAATTCATTGGATAAACCAAAGGGATGACAAATGTACTGTCTATTTTTCAAGCTAGCGTAAAGATATATTGGAAAGCCAAAAGGGTCGTGCTCTGAGAGATCTCTGACAGCTCTGTCCGGAAACTATCGTCGGAGTAATGCTGAAAACAGTTGACAATTGGAATCGCGTGTCGCAATATGCTCGGGCAGTGCTGGTACTGGAAAAGCTTTATTGGAGCGCTGGGAGGCATCGGGGATGGATGGATGTCTTTTCTAGCACTTCCTTCCTCTTCCTTCCTTCCCGTTAGAGACGAGATTCCCATAATCCAAAGGCGTCTCTACGTGTTGGAATACGAGGCCTAGCCCGAAGTAATGTGTCAAACGGTTCCAAGCTAAGTTCTCAGATTGACAGGGGAGGTATTTAGTGGGTAGTCCAAAAGCATTTTTCGTCTGGGAGTTCCACACTCAGGGCGTAAACAGCCTTCACCTCCCTACCACAAAAAAACTGGTCATGCTAAGATACGTCGTTGATGTAGGAAAATCATTTTATTCCTTTTGAAGCAATGTGCACATCTACAAACTGATTCAATTCGCCTTTCCAGTGAGTGCTATAATACCAGTAGGCGGTATTGTACCGATTAGAACTCTATTCTAGGCCCCTTTTTTTCAACATAATCATGTCTGATACTTCTGGTATTAATGGAATTAAAACCTGGAATCGAAGTGAAACTCTTCATCTAGCACAATTTCCAAATTGCAGGGACGATAATCTAATGGAACTCTAGTGAACTGATTACTACCAAACTAGAGGGATGAAGCATAACGCAATAAAAGTGATCTGATTGTGTTCAAAGATTGCACGTTATATGAAGGGATTTTATGATATCAGAGTAAAGTAACCCGAGTTGCCGTATGTGCACTGATCCAAACTAACTGCGAGTGATCTCAATACGGAAAAAACCTTAACCGCTCAAGTAGATTCTGTTGCAATTTCATGCGTCACATATGTTTATTAAATTTCTTTCACGTCTCTAGCTTTGGTTGAGCTGCTGATGATCTCGGAAGAAGACATTGGCCCCGCTTCATTCATCCGTTTCGGAGTTATCGGTACAGATCACGAATTTACTTCCCGATGTGAAGTTCTGCACCGTTTCCCTCTTTTCTCTAGTCGGTATGTGAACCCTGTATGGGATAACTGCGTTCATGCTCAGTTGAATTCAATTAAGGTAAGTTTTACGTCACAAGGGCATCCTCTTCTTTGACACGACACGCGCATCCTTTCCATTTGTTTCACATTTGAGGGTGTCTCATCTGAGAGGATTTGGATGAGTTATTTGTGGATTTTAATTTTATGCTCGCAAATGATATCTCACTGGAAATGAATATGTCGAGTGGCATGAGGTTGAGCGTTGTCTCCATTGCGGCGACTGGTAAGGTTGTAATCGCACCTGTGATGCCAAGGTAGGCCTTTCGCAGGATCTTCTCCAGCATACCCGTGCTCAATATGGAGCATTGATCTCTTAACTATTATACACATCTCCTAGATTTCGGGTTTAAATCCCCAAATTTTCCCTGTTTGTCTTTTCATTAAGAGGAGTACCGTTGAAGACCTTGGCCTGACTTCTGTTATATGTTATTCTTCCTATTTTTTCTTAGTTATTCCGATCAAGTATGCTTACTATCCAATGTTGTTCTTCGGTAGTTGATCCTATTTATCAAGCTTATGTCTTTTCCATTAACAGACGAGACCTATAATGTTTCTGGTTTTTGGCGCTGTGTAGAGCATACGTTCCGTTTTGGGGGCGTTGATAACATTCCGTTTAACTTCGTCCACTTGAAAGGAAGCGTGAGAGCGATCTGTCATGGTTCCCGGAAATAAGTTACTGATCTTACAACGATATCTTCAACGTTAGGTCGTGTAATACAAGGTTAAATATGATGATGGACGTGGTGATACTTTCATACCCAGTGGTGTTCCCCTGTCCGTCCATTTCTCCAAGTTAACGCCGTTTTCCTCAGCTGTAATTATCCTTTTCGTTGTAGGTCCATCATTTTTTTATCTTTATATTTTCTTTATCTCTGAAAAGTTGCCACAATGCGTGTTCATCATTGAAGACTCTAAATACAGAGTATAAATTGCGTTTTGGGTGACTACAGTGGCGTGTGATATTATTCGAACATGTCACAATATTAAAGATATTAAGCCGCCCATATGTAATTATTGATGAGAAGATTCCTCTCTATATTGTTACTTAGTTCGTGTAAGGACCTCTGTTTTGAGCGTCCTGAAAGATATGCGTACTGGTTGGGAAAATCCAACCCCTCTCCCTCCCCCCGCTATGCTTACGGCGCTTTCCACGTGCCTATCCGCTAGGCGTCCCAGGATTTTAAAGCCCAGCATTAAAGACGTTAATGTTATAGGTCAGCAATCCTTTGCTTTGTAGTGTTGGACTTTAGCTGAGTTTGGTACGAAAAGTATTAAATCCTTTCACCAGTTTAAAGTGACGTTTCCTTTGGATAGAAAGGTTAAGGATATTTTCATTAAGATCAGTATTATTGTGATACCCGCTTCAATAAGCATGATCAGGTGCACTATGTTGGTTCCTGGGAATAACTTGTGGTTTGAGGGTCTCATCGGCCCATAGGACTTTTTTTTCGTTTGCTTCGTTTTTCGTCATTTCCTAAATGTGGAATGGGGTTCGGTAAGGAGTCGCGTTAGTTACTCGTCCTATCCCTCTATTCGTTGAGTTGGTCATAGCATGTAGGTTCACTTTCGAACTAAGCCAATTATATTTACAAATATATCTACAAAAAAAGATTTGAAAAAAAAATCAAATAAAGAATGCAAACATGTTACTCACTTCAAAAATAAGCAAGGTAACGTGTGAAGCAATTTTCTTTGGAAAAACTAGTTGTGCTACTCTTTCAAGTCAATTCATAAAAAACTACCTCGTTAGCATTTTATATAAAAATTTCTTTCGAATTTAGTGGCGTTCATAATGAAAAATAAAACTATAACTGTGACTTTGTTTTATAGTTTTTTTTTTTTCTAGTTTAGATTATTGGCAATTTAATTAATGCCTTTTTTCACTCCACACCGGCCCAGCTATAAATCAAATAATATTTATGGTATTCAAACCTACCATGACCTGATCAATTAAAAACAATCATAAAAGCAAGTTTTTGTTTAATTATTGCAACGGAGACCTTGCATTCAAAATTATCGGTCAAAACGTGTGGAAAAATTGATTATTTTGAAAAAAAAAAGTAAAATAATATTTCTTATTGCCTTTTGCGTATCAGAAATTATTTCAGGAATGTGAATTCGCTTATCTGAAAGAATTGATTGGACCTGTTGGTTAAGCCGGAATCGACCAGTAAATGTTTTAAGCTATAATTTATTGTTATCGTTTAAAGTGACGATTTTTAGTGAATTTATAGCTTTTGCAGTTGTATTTAACGACTTTCAAGCTTTGAATTCCACTCACAACTAGCAGTCGATCGCACCGGCTTGATTGAAACAAACAGAAGTAGATAATTAAGTCAAAAGAAGAAATCTCAATAAAAATGATTATGATGAATATGCTCTACAGTTCATCTTGGAAAGGTATTCTAATATGTTACCATGTCTTAGACAAAACGTCTTGAACGAAGCAGGACTCTGAATGGAGCAACGTATCGTAATTCATTACGTTTTCGTTAGTTAACTCACATCCGGTAGTTTTCACGCTAATAATAGAAGAATTAAAACCCATTTATTCCCCGCATCATATTTCAAATTTTCTGAATACTGGTTTGGTTTATTTTTGTTCAACTTTGTGAAAATCTTTTTCCGAAACAACAGTCTCATAATTTCCATGCGTCGTTGAGCTAATGTACAAATAAAATTGAATATTTACTGCCTAATGTAACTGAGCAAAGCATTTTTTCGTCCATTCGTTAAATTCAAAATTCGGCTGGCTTATAAATAAACAAAATAGAAATTTAATTTAAATAATTTTTCCGTTTCGGATCATAGACAAACCGCGAGGAATTTTTCAATGGCCACGCAAAACCAACTCATTGACACGAAAGTTTGCATTGAAAGTATCTTTTCAGTGGGGCAGTGACCGAATTTCATTTATTGTTAGTGCAGAAATATATCTGAGCTTAGTATCTAATGTAAACGATAAGGTAGAAAACGCAACTAAGACTCTAACGATAATTGGTTCAGAATATAACACAGAAAGTCTTATAGTCCAAGGCAAAAACTCCAATTGTTACCCAATAAATGATTCCGATTGTCTATTTTGGGACTAGAATCTGGTCTAAGAAACTGAGGAGAATTGCATGGACTGAAAGGTTTATTGTTCTTATAGCTCAGAAATTAACTTAACTAGATCATGCATTGTTTTTTGTTTTCGAGAAAATCAAAAGAGAAAGCTCCGGTTGGGTCCTCAAAATATACAAAAATACTTTGTTGTCTCTTTCGTCCCACTAGATTAAATGTTATTCAAACAACCAGATAAACTATTTCTATTCAACAGAACCAGATAAACTTTTAAAATTCAGTTACTCTCCACAACTTTACAATCTACATTCAGACTTTCAAAGCCAATTAAATTTCGTTAATTAAGCTGTTATACCACATTCATACAATTGTTTTGGTGCCTACTTAAGAAATGCCTACGAACCGAAAAATTGTGTTTGAAAATTCACGGAGCTTAGAACGAATAAATAAGCAATAACTTCTTGTTTTCGTTTCGTCTATAAGCACAAACTTCAACCGTTTCAAGATAGATGCATGGGCTCTTGCAATTGGGCTGGCGCAGCTAAGAAGCAAATGTATGTAAATATTCTCATCGTTTCCATCCTGGTTCACTGCGTTGACTAACTTCAGTCGAATAAAATAATAAAGCTAAAAGACTTGAATTGACGGTTGGCAACCACGAATTCCACGTACTGGATCTCGAAAATGCAGAATGAGAAAGGACTAAAATCTAAGTCATAAAGTGGTGAACCATGTTTGAAAGTTTGAATGGTTTGTTTTCAACGAAAGTCGTCCTAACATTTGAATAGCATCTTTTCAACGGAAATTGTTAGAGACTTCCCAAAACAATCAAAGGGACTCAGAGCAATATAAAAGAAATCGGCTCAGACCTCAACTACAGCGCTAACACTCTCCGGCGAGTTCTCTCAGACAGAGATAGAAAAAACACAAGCAGATTTATGCTTGTATTGCGATTTAACGCAAAAGCTTTGAGAGGGATGATCTTGTTCTACCCGAAAATGAGACGAAAATTACATATTCAGATGAACGAAGTTGCCATCCTGCTATTGATCATCCGGTGACAGATATCGTTGTCACCAATCCTTAGTAGATTGAACAAGACACCACCTGCGGTGTTTTTGCTCCCAAAAGCAGTTCTGCAAGTCTATAAATTGCCTTCAGACTATTCCGCATATATGTCTAAGCCTTCCCTTTGTTAGCGAAGAAATATCCTTTTAGCGGTAATTTTACAGAGACAAAAGTCGCAAGAAGCAACGGAGGTTGATGAAGCTGTATGACCTGACGTTTCGTCAAATTTTGCTGAACAAACTTCCATGTATGCGCTGGGATACTGTCGCAGTGAAGAAACCAATCATCGCTTGACTGAAAATTTAGCAATGTTTTTTCTGCAAGCCATCATTTACATACTTCAAATTAGTATTTGTGTCTAGACCTTTTGAGAGACCCCGACTTTTTTTGCATTATTTTTTTCGACATTAGTCTGCCTGTCTGTCTTTGTGGGAGAATTGGTGATCTCTTTCCGGAAGATTTAAGGGATTTGAAGATATTTTCAATTGACAGAATCAACTTTGTGGTTCATTTGACGAATAAAGGTGTCTTAGATCCCTGGCTGTGTGGAATATAACTTTAACAATAACCTCTACATCTTCCCATCTCTCAGCTGAAAAACTGATTCGGAAATAAGGCAACCCGATGTCATATGACAGAAAAAAGAGGCCTTGTCATAGACTGAGTTCTCATGGAAAGGGGGAGGTGTTTTGAAGGTAGTTTGTTCTCGAAGTTAGTTAGTATTTTGGAGGTCGTTTTCCACCGCTGGTCCTTCACAACGGCCTTAACATCTCAACCAAAAAAACACTCATTATGTTTAAAAAGGGTTCCGTAGCCTAACAGCGTAAAAGAATTTCAATAATTTTGATTTATGATGCCAAAGTGACAAGATGGAAACGAATTTATATCAGTGTCTGAAGCCCCCAAATAAACATCTCAAGCAGCATCAGTCTGAAATGATAACGTATCCTAGTTGTAGATTATCGACATCACTGTAAATCAAGCAGGGTCTTTTATTCAAAACTATTCTGATTGATGAGATGTGGTCACATGTGCGGCTTTTTGACCTTTTGGCCTTCAGATTCGGTACCCAAGTTTCCTTTCCATTTGTCTTCCAAACTTTTAGCGGTCGAGGAGGAGTCCTTATTGTAAACCACTTACAAACAACACACTAATCCGTATTGTTACGTCCCCAATCAACGTCTTGTACACATAGTTTGATTCCGGCATAAATCATTAACTATTAATGTATGAAAGAACCACTTCGAAGTTTATGCCTGATGACAAAATAATTAGCACTGCCATTTAAATCGGGCCAATCTGTTTTGCTTCTCTGAATCTTTTGGGATCCTCTTCACTTCCACTCTATTGAATTTCATCCTCCTTCAATCGAACGCCTACAAACACATCCCGGAAGACTTGCCGAGACAAGGATCATACTTTACTACTTATTTTCAACACCAACACACTCAAAACCCCTAAACAACACAGTCCATAAATTATTCAATTACCACAAACTTGTATCTAAAGTTCATTACCAATCCTGCGTAAAAAGTAGTTAGCGCGATGCCATCCTGAATATCAACTTCCAATATCCATCGAAATTCCACACAACGAAAAGGGTAAGAAGTTGAAAAAAGATTTCACTTTCTTATCATTTACGATTCGATGAAAATTTTATGATTCAGTCGTTCAGATAAAGGATGAAATATTTCCCTCTATTCAACATACTTCCTGTTACCAGGAAATATGCTGTGTAACTTCTCGCAACGTGCTTAAACCCTACCTTTAAAATGCGCGGGAAATTCAATGTAGCAAAAATTGTGCGAATACCATCCTGCAAGAGTACTTTGTATTCAAAACGAAAAGGTATAATACAAACCCTCCAAGCATACATAACTAATGTTGATGATGGATACTCATACATGCTTGCATATAGACAAGGATTGAGCTTTCGAAACTTTCCGGAACAAGTTCGAATGTCCTTCAAAGTTTTGGCAATTCTTGTGCTCTCTCTCCCCGCTACGCTTTTTTGGTGGTCTCTTCAAAAGGAGCACAAATGGCATCACTAACTTTTTATGGAAGCAATTTAAGTAGAGCTGAACAACCACTACGATACATATCTCACGGTCCAGGACTTTGATATTGGTGTCGCATGATGCTGGAATCATTGGATATTGGCGCAAAAAGCACAAAAAGCACGGTTGGCTGTACGTGTAAGTGTGGGCAATAAAGTTGTGGATATGTTACATGGAAATAATAAAATGAAAGAAAAATGTTCTACAAGAAAAAATCAGCGCAAATATAGAAACGTTTCTGATGTCACCAAAAGTTTGACCTTTTAAGGTGATGTCAAAGAAGAATATGTGACTTTCCTGCATGATATGACACGTGATACAGCAGTCCTACCTGCAATCATATTGTTTATTGTAAGCTTCTTTTCAAGGCGTTTCAATAATTACTTTAACTTCCTTGTCTTTATGTTGTTAAGGTAACCTCCTGGTCATGTTCTTCACCAAAGAATAATTATAATGCTACTTTCATACTCAGAATGATTGGCATCCACCTGTTTCCTCTAGTCGTGATTATTGTAATTTATTTTTTGGGTCTTTTTTAAGTTGAAACTTGCTTTAAAGCTCATGATTTTTAACTGAAAGGAGATAGCAGCTCAGCGGGGGTCGTATCGGGTCCTGAAATCCCGAAATATCCGCGGATTGAAATCGAAAAGGTGGAAGCTAAAAAATCTGATGCAGTGACAGTCGAACACTCGATAGGGGAATTATGAAGAGAAGAGAAATTCATTATTACTTCCATCAACACCAAAAGGGCTGCATTTTCACAGAAGCAGATGCTCTACCGTAAACATGTAAGCGTTCAGCAAAAATTGCCACCTGCATTGTAGAAACAAACCTTAACAGAGAAATTTAAAACAGAGTTTTGAAGCAGGAAACTTCCTAATACGAATGGATCACTACAGTCATTGGTTACAGAATACAGAAGTGGTGCAAAAGATCATGCTCCTTAACAGCTCTCCTACGACCGTCAAATGGTTGGCCAGATGTTCAATCAAATGATACTGCGATAAATACAGGCAGAAGATAATGCATCAAAGGATCAAGCTTTTTGGGTCTAAGGCAGTCAAAAAGAGGTCTCGATGCCTTAAAGGAGATCAACGTATTGAATCCGATTAATTAAACCAAACATAAGCAAGTCAAGAATCCTATCATCTACATCGTATATCCTACGCCAATTCCCTGTGAAACTTACTGGAATGGAGAAACTAGAGAGCACTTAAACTGCCGATACCACCGTACGCTCGGCTCCTTCAGTTGGCCTTCAGGTGGAATTCGGAATAGAGGCAACAAATAAAAGATTGTGCCGTGTCGCTCACAAAAAAAAAAACAACTATGGCCGCACTCAAGCTTATCACCTTCTTCGAAATAAGAGAAATCAACTGCGGTATGGAGTTGGATGTCATCTTATAACCTTATTTACTTGGATTAGGCTGGTCATGTTCTTGTAGGGTTTGCCAGAGCAAAAGAGAGAGTGAACAAAATATACATATTATGTCTTCCAAGAAAACACCAAATCACAACCCAACGGGTTTTAATACATACCAGCTACAGTCGAATGTCAGAATTCCCAAAAAGCCCCAACCAGTTCCAAAGAACTTTTCCAATAAATTATATCCTTCAAATTGATCCTCATCAAATTACTATCGTCCAAGATCTGCTCAAACAGTTTGCGAGACTAGGACATGCCAACTTGCTTGTGCTTAACGTCAATACTTGTGCTTCAACATAGTATGTTGAAGGAACAGTCCTCACTTCCAAAAGAATTGTTTAGACCTCGGAGAACTTTTTACTGGATTGGAACGATTTACCCTGTTGTCCCGATTACTGCGACTTGAGCTGCCAAATGAGTTACACTTGGGTGCCTATGCGGATTATGTTGCGATGGCTGGACACATATTAGAGCTGAGCCAACTATAACTAGTCATGTAGACTGGCCTAGTGAGACGATCTGAGTGGTTGAAGAACTCGCAGTTTTATCCTGTTACTAAAGAAAAAACCTATGTTGTTATCCTTCCAACGAAGAGGTTTCTCAGTATACGAGTTTTCAGTATTGGAAAACGCTGGATATATTAACCATCAGTGGAACTCTTGGGCGTTTTGATTAACTTGAAAATCAGGTTAGCTGGGTAAATCAGGACAACAGTTGATATTGCCGAAATGCATGTAATGTCATTTATACCACTGATGGTCAACTTCACGGGGCTCACCTTATGCTTAGGATGACAAATAATGAGCACCAACAAATTTCTGCTAATTTAAGGGCCAATCGCTATCGGGACTAAGGAAGAAATTGCACCGAAAATGGTCAATACTGACAACAAACATAGATGGATAAACAAATAGCATACACATGTCCACAAGAAGGTGATTGCAATGTCAATATTGAAGTCGAAAATATTTCTCATTTCATTTCATATTTCTGAAGTATCTATCGAGCAGAAGCATAGATAAAAGAGGAGTGGTTACCAGGGGGAATAACAACCTAATTGACTACAGGGGAAGGATAGGGTGGACTGGAAATCCAACCGCTGGCTACAAGTCGTTGTTCAATAAAACTTGTAAGAAATAAAGCATGTATGGTTGCTCCCGTCCTTACTTGCATGCAATTTATATGAGAAAGTCTACCAACAGGATATTTTTCACAAGAGATGCCTACGACATATTTTTGCTTGCAATAAATGAAAAAAGCAACGAAGTGCTTTACTCAACGAAATTGAAGAGCTCTTCGTAGAAACCAAAATCATAGAGACGCTTAGAATGATAGAGACAGGATATTGTCAGGCATTTGCTTTTGTTGCAACGTAACTGCAATCAGCATCAACACTTCCAACAGAATCCCAATGAAACGGTATTCAATCCTAATATGTGGGACTCTCGTAAGGTTGGAAAACTTCTGGGTATAACAAGAATGTCAAGCCGAGAGATCTTGTGTCAAAACGCAATACAAATATAAATCTACTTTTGCTTTTTCTATCTCTGTCTGAGAGAAGTCGCCCAAGAGTGTTAGTGCTTATTGCACATACAATATGCTCGTGAAGACCTGACAACAGAAGGTGCGTGTTGGGGTTTCAGGAATTGTCTCGGATTCAAAGATCTCTTTTGTAGCACCCATGTTATATTTGGAGCCTGAAGGTTCAAAAAGATGTGAAAGAGGGAGGCAGAGCACCCGTTAATGTAATGTATCAAATGTATTGTATCGAAATCGCTGAGAGGTGAGGTGATGGGTGAGAAGCGTCCAAATGTTTTGCCCGTCTGGTAGTGCCATATTCAGGGCTCAAACAATATTCACTTGCCTACCACGGAATATACCAAGAAACAATGTCGTTTTCAAAGATGGAATCAATGGTTATCGGAACCAGAATTAGGATAGCAAGAATCAGTGGACAGTATACGAAGGTTCTACAACTTACTTGAGCATACAATAGCAAACGAAACGATTCACATAACTTTTACAACACTTGAAACAATACCAACCAAATGAGGATGCATAAAATTTATACCAACAGAGATTTCATAGATATTGTTGCCCGTTCTAGTTATATACAAACGCGTAGTCCCTTCCGTTGAATGTATATGATAACATGACATCATAAAGCATCTACGGATATTAATGCGAGCCTCATTAGTACGTCAAAACACCAACTTTCGTGAAGACACATCGATTTTTATCCTTAGCAGACGTATTTACTTGTTAGTCTCATCATTAGCTTCCCTTTCGCTTCCAATGCATTATGATTAGACGTATAAGGATACAAATGTTAGTATTTCTTACACACGTGCCCAATGTCACCAATATCCATTCTATTAGCGAGGTAAGAAACCATAAAGCATAGAGAGACACATTTTCAACGTGTACCATCATAAATTACCTCAGAGAAAAGAAATCCTGTCAAATCTAACAAATGTTTCTCCGCTATTTCAAGGCTCTTGGAATTCCATCCATAAAATAAGTATTGCACAATACATAGACAGAATACATGCAGAGATTTTAAAGCAGGTGTTTCCAGAGGTAAGCACATCGCATTTGTTTTTGTTTTGTTTTTATTTTTATTCACCTTTAAGTCTTTCGTTTGTTTTATTACTGATGCTAACACCACATTAGCTTTGTCTGTCTATTTCGAGGAGAATTTTCATCAGTCATTTGTTATACGAGCTCATATCTACCGGGTATAAACGTCGCGAAAGATAAGAAGGTGATACAGTAAAATTGTATTTTCCAGGCACACTGAACTCCGAGCATATTGTTTATACATTTGTTGCGGAGGCTAGGAAAAGTAGGAAAATCCCTGACTAAATTTAACATGCTACATACGAGTACAAACCAGTTGGGAAAGTGAAAACTGATGTAAACATTCCGCAGAGATTGTTATTTAATGAGTTTTTTTTTTGTGGTATCTTTTTCGGATTTTTGCTGACGCTTGTCTGAAACAAGTCTAACATTTCACTCGAACAGTGCCAACAACTTTTTCGAACATATCATAAACGAAAATGAATGGAATGCACGCTAATGTAGGCCTTTTTTTTAACGAATTTCATTTCAGGCCTTGGCAAGTATGCATTAAATAAACACTCGCTAGGCGTGCCTGTGCATATGCTACTCAGGAGAAACAAAAAATCCTCTGAAATTATTAAAATTAGTTCAGTGTCTTCGGCGAACTAAACAGATCATGGCTATATAAAAACTATTTCAAGCCGAGCATTATAAACAAATTAAATTTACAAGCTCATGTCTTATACTGAACAAAAAACAGCGACATGATAAATTGTTTTATTAGCATTTATTCGGCTTGGAAAGTGAAAACAGATTAGTCACTTAGTCAACAGAATCTCGAAAAGTATCTTTGATACCTTTCAACTCATACTATTACAAACCGGACGGGAAAATATTGCACAAATTAAAAACAACATTGGCCAAGTGTATATTTTTCGCAAATCAAACCTTCAAGTAAGTATACAGCGATACAAAAAACCATTGTTCCAATAATTGATAGCCTAAAGCTAAATTCAAATCAGCAATTTAGATCGTCCTAAGATCCATGACAAGGTTTACAAAAATTTGACATTCCCACTCCAAACAATTAAAAACAAACACAGCATCACCAATACACATTCCTTTTACCATACCTGTATTAATTTTTCGCACACATACAATAACAGTTTTATCTGACAATGCCAGCCAAAGTATTGAAAACAGTTCAGGGCATGTTCGATGGGAGCAATACTCCAGCAATGGAATACCTCAACTACACATCACAACCAGTCTTATACCCAACACTAACACTTCAGATAAGTTCCCAACGTGACAGTTTTCCACTCTAATTTAAGATGACAGCAAATAAAACTAGGAAACAGGACATACAGACGAAAGGGCGGCATGTGGCGCAGCAATGTTTTCTTAGAACTTTTATTCATACCGTTGCGTAAGCACATTCAGGGCTAACACGCTCAGGTGACTTCTCGCTGGCAGATATAGAAAAACCACAAGTGGATTTATATTTGTATTGCGATTTTACACAAAAGCTTTGCGAGGGGCTTAGCTCCTGTAAATGAAAATGTTAAAAAATTTTACGGAAACAAATCAAGTTCCAGTTTTTGAGGTCAAATACCGTTAGATTGGAAGTTTGTTCGAAGTTTATGAGGTATTGACGTAATATGTACGCTATGTGGATAAATTATCATTTAGGTGGACAATTACAGCTGAATAATTATCATATATGTTCAATTTCAGAAAGCTAACCAACGCGATCTCTCCACTTACCTACGTGGTTGACGTTTCAAGCTCTTAATCTTACGAACCTCACTTTGTCTGCTACATGACGTATTCGTATCCTTTTCATCGTGATCTATCACGTGGACTGTGAGGGTTGGTTAGTGAAGGCTACGATGTACTACGAACTTCTTTGTGGGAGTTGTTCCAAGAGAGTTGTGGTTAAGCTATAAAAGCTGAGTTGAATTGAGTTATAAAAATTATCATCAGAGAATAAATAGAAACGGGGTGATCCTGAACTGCGAATCAAAACACACCAATTAACAAAAAAGATAGAAAACCAACTTTATCGAATTTGGAACGAGCGCTAGAACAGATTCTTCGGAACCATTCAGTTTGGCGTGAACGCATTCTGGAAGATGTTTTGATAATTCAACTTGCAGAAAACGGCAATATGGTAACGAGCAAAGGACGCAAACGTCATACAATTCGACGTTGAAGAACGAGAGACATTGAAATTGAAATGTTGGAGATTGGAGATCCGACACCTTTTGGGAGCTTGATGAAAAGTATAATATCTTGATTCAGAGTACAAATTCAAAAAGTGAGGGACTCACCTAGAGGACGTTATACGGCTACTAAAACTTCACGAAACTAACGACTTAATACTGAGACATATCAAACCAAAAGCACCCGCACCAGATACATCGAGAATAACTAGACATCTTGACAGACGCACCTAAGGCAATTTTTCGCCTACAAAGGATCATGGAAGTGTGGAAATCCACTATCATAATGGTAATGCGATAGAGATTGGAAAAATCATGAAATTAAAATCCTTCTTTCTTAACTGGAAAACCCCTTCCCTCTAAACTTGGGATCGATACATCTATCCTTTTCAATCTCCTATGCAGCCAAATAAACATTATTGATCCGAAGTAATAGACGAAAATCACATGAACTCAGAGGAACAATTTAGATGACGAGAATCACATTTGATGGTAGGCGAACAGTGATGAGAGGTCCAGCACAATGATAGCAACAGCGGGAAGTCAACAAGTACCAGTTAGTTTCAATATAGCCAAAGAATTTGACAAAGTCTAGCATCCTGAAGTCACTTTTAAAATGCAGGAGCGCCTTTTAAACATTGCACCTTTTCTACACCTGTTTAGACCTTTTTTCTCCTCAGGGTCTACTGAAAGATTTACCATAGTCCTTTAGCTCCCTACGTATAGCACTATTGTTCACATAGTCGATAATATTGTTAATAGTCTTTCTTGCAGTCGTACAGAAAGCAAAAAGCTATCTTAAAGTTACCAAAGTTACCAAGATTTTGGCCCGGTGATTTTTTTGTCCCTGGGTCTAGCCATAACCTCGTTTAGTAGGTGTTAGGTCAAAATGTACGGTTATAAACAGAAATGGATGACTTTGGTCATATGCAGGCATGAATTTTGTTTTCAACAAAATTAGATGTCTAGGCCTGCGAAGAGGATGACAGTCTAATTTATTATTCATTTAGCTTGTGGCCTATTTCAGGTTGAGGCTGCTGAAACGAAAAACGAGAACTTGGCCGACGTTCATGCACTTGTAAGTTGTGCTAAAATGGCGGCTATGCACATTCATCCTTCGGTGATGCCAATTATATGATGATCTTGATGGCGAGTTCTATTGACATCCTTGCTGATAGCAACTGTGCAGAAATATGCTCGCAAATGGCGAATTGGTATTGCATCAACGCTGATGATGAGTTTGTTTTCTTGCTAATTTTGTCATAGATGGTACCTTGATTTCATTCGCTCTCACTCACTCTCTCATTCTCTCTCACAATCGAGAGTAAATATTAAAATTTTAACCTATTAGACGAAGTAATGGCTACGTGCTACATTCAAATATTTTCAAGTTTTCCAAGGAATCCAGTGATTAAAACATGTGCTTTATTGATGAGCCTCTGCAACTTCGGAGAGGAATACAATCCTGGTAACACATGAGCGTTGCCAACCTACTTCAAGATAATAATTGACATGTTATTCCTTTATCTATGAGTTTCATCACTTTCTCCCATGATTGCTTACTATTCTTTGCAACAAAAAATCAAAGAGGAGCGCTCGTCAACAAGATCGTCCTTGAAGAACACCAATGCAATTCACCACGGCCACTGATCTCTTGTTTGCCAACTGGGAGGTGCTTCTCAATCAATATGTGCAGACACGTATGAGTGAGTACTTAAATAAACATATAATGATGGCTCTGCAACATATTAAGTATAATTTAGCAGTGGATATATTCGTCACAATGTAACAATTTCTTTGTATTCGAGCTTTTTATATCTAAACAATTGTAAACAGTTCTTCCTTTCGCGATCATTCACACATTCCGAAAGTATGTTTATAATATGTTAGCAAATACGATTATAATCGCTGGTAAATACGACAATATGTTGCCATTAGAACTAAAAGTTAATTGAATTTTCAATTGGTTGGTGGTCGTTTAATGGACGCTAATGTTATGACTGGTGGAATGTTTGGCTGGTGGCCGGCGTGCGAATATTTTTAAGTTTGAGATAAACATATGAGTGAACATTTTGGAGGATGCGATAAGTTGGAAATGTGTTTATGAAAATTAATTCTATTTTTTTGTTTTCCTTTTGGAATATTTTCAAGAGCGTAAACTGGAGGCTATCAAATAATTTGTTGGTTTTTTGCTTTATCACTATTGTTTCTTATCGTCCAGAAGCAAAGATAACGCATCGTGAGGGAAGGTAGCAGAGCAACAAAAGAAAAGCATCTTTTGTCACATGTTACGGTTTTAAAGACACATGTCGCTATGTCTAAAGCATTTCTATTGCCCTTACCTGCAATTATCAGTGAAATTTTCAACGATTTCTTCATCATAATACTCGCGTTTTATTTATAGATTCGCCATGAAAGCGGCAGAGCCAGCAGCATGACTCCTTTTTTAATAGGAACTACGTAAACCCTTAATGGCGCCAGTTAAGTTTTCATGGGAAAGGACTATGCGCGCCACATGTAAGCCGCTCGTAACGTTCGTATTAAATAGTACTAGCTAGGCAATAATTCCCCTTAAATTGCGTTTAATCATTTGATCTTATAAATAACATTCTAATCATTTGTATTCGAAAATTATTGATAATGATTGCAGTGTTGCGTTGCGCCAAGGAGCAAATCACATGTGCCGCAGAGTTTTCACCGCGGGATATTTGAATAACTATTTATCTAAATTTGATAGAAAGATTAAGGTAATCTGCTTTCATCCTCGTTGGACTTTAGAGTATTTCACATTGCAGACGATTCTAATCGGTTAATACTCTCAAATATGTTGGTAAACTTTTGATTATCATAGATTTTAATCGTTACTTACGAGTAAATTTGATAGTGCGTCGGAGTCTAGAGTATGTACTTTGTATATACCTGAGAGCAAACAATAAAACGCTGTGAAAAATTATTCCATGAACCATTTTATTTGATCATGCATTATACATTTATTTTTATCTGTTTAATTATGCCTTATTGCTTTTTTTCCTTATTCACATTCAGCAGACAAAATGCCAAACATGTTTTCATTACCAATAACTATTCTAAGTTCAGAGCGCCTTGAACTTGGTTCCTGGCAATACCCATATCGGAATTTCAACAATAATTGCGAGGTAGACAATGATTTACACACACGATATGTGTAACGTTTACACGTCACAGTCATATTAACCCATCAGGCATGATTACATATTTAAATTGATTCAGTAGTTTGTTTACGATGGGCGCCACATTAAAATTTAGAGTTGTAACCGCATTTATAGATAAACTCGGTAATTGTCTTGTATGAGAGGCATTTGCAAATCTAAGATAACAAGATAATTTTCCTATGGATATGTCAGCATTAAGTCTGTGCTAATATCAGTTTCCGCTCTTTATAGGTAGCGTAAAATTAAGGCATTTTAATCACTGGCTCCGGGATAAAGACTTCATTTGTAACCATTTAATGGTAACATTAAAATTGTACTCAGGGCTCGATTTATTGCCAAAGCCGAATTGAAACTCGGATATTTTCTAACAAAACTTTGACCTAAACGTGACAGCGCGTCTACATGCAAAAACAGCATATGTAAACTGACATGTAGCGATTGTGAAACGATATGTGTTGACCTCTTTTGTTAAATGAAACACTGAGTTTAATAATCACTTTAATTTGATAGAGACTATTGACTTTAGCATTAAATTGACCACTCTAATGGTCCCACTCACTGCTTCAAGACGACCCAACGCGTCTTTTGGCGCTCAATGTCATCGCACCGTTGTGTGACACCGACGACTCGTGATTTTCAATTGACTCTATTTCCGCTATGTGGCTGCCATGATACTAACTAAAGCAATTCAGCAACTCACCCTTCGTTGATGAGTAATTATTACCGTAATTTTCAATGAATAATTAGTTGTTTACTTTTACTTTCTTATATATGTAAGGAGTTTGCACCGGAAGTTTCTGGTGCAAACTCCTCCGGTGCAGTTTCCGGTAAGCACCTGAAATCACCGGCAAAGTCTCATTCGCTAGGTTTCGATGCACGCCCTTATTGTTATTGTTTTACCTGTTGATTGACATCACAACAGATTATTAGTACTAATTATGTCTGCTTAACCCAATATAGGGTATGAATTAAAAAGCACACAAAAAACGTATTGGTAAAGAATAAGCATAATTTTTACAATCCTAAACCCAATTCTAAGTCGTGAAAGAAAACTTGATGAAACAGCTAATAAGTAATGAATAGACGACGAAATTACAAACGCAACAAAAACGCCTGGCATAAAAACTACAAAGGCTCAAATGGTGTTTTTCCCTGAGACAGTAGTTACAATCCTCGAGCTGATCCTTATTCATAGCAGAAAGCATGATGAAATACGCATGACATAATGAATGGACTATAACGTCATAAACACAAAATAACTCATAGAGTAACTATAAACAAGCAACTGATGAACTTCTCCGACTACATATTTTCAGTCCTCAACCCGATCCATATTAAACTTCGATCCAAAACTTGATGAAGCGAGCGATGGTAGAATCTCAGACGTAACAGTCTAATTTGCAAGAGGTCTGCATTACTACACGTGGGGAATGAAAATTCTAGCCCCACAAAACCCAACCAAAAGTATCAGTCAAAGCTAAGCCAAAGATAAACCAAAGGCACAAAATACTTCTTTTAGTTCTAATGTTCAGCTATTGCATTAATCACAATTTAGTCACAAATATAAGTTTTCCGTGGTCCGGTGCACTTCTGAACATTCGCCAACAAAATCCGTTCTTTTGTGTTGTGAAAAAATGTGGCTAAATTTTGTCAAATTTCATTCTTTGATACTTGAACTAGAAAACTAGAAAGAATAAAACACGCAAATGTTGTCTAGAAATTCACAACATAAGAATTTTTGTTGTAAAGAATTGCAAGCAAATCGGTTGACTCCTTATTCCGAAGTTTTTGAGAAAAACGCTTTTAAAGTTTTTTTTAAATGATTTTTGATTTATTCTACGAATCCCATAATTGAATACGTGCCAATCTTATCTTCTGAAGCTTGCATATCTGTCAATTTATTCTTTTTTGACAGCACGACCTTTATTCGATGCTTCGCTTCGTCTTTTTCTACAATGTGAACTGTTCCTTCCGATTATACTTCAGTGCAACATCATGTACAAACTGTCGAATAACATTATGCCAGCGAGTGATCGATAACACACGTTAAATACACAAATCTCCAACAAGAAATCTCTGTTATTTTTCACCTGTTTAAATTTTGTAGGGTGAGTGTGACGCTAAACCTTTTGATTTAGAGACTCGTAACAGTTTTGACTGTTTGTACTCAAACTTCTTTTTAATAAAACGTTACCAGTAGAGTCATCCAAAACGAGTATTCATATGTCAGAAACCTTTCGGTCGAGTCAAAAACTGTTGTTGAAATGCTTTTGAATAAGTACATTATTAATAGATCAGGCTTTTTGTCACTTACACCAGCAGTCCTCTTCAACGGGGCAGTGCATATGCACAGGTTTCCTTCCAGTTTTTTCTTCATTTCTCCCATTAAATAAGGATGCTTCCTGATCGTCAGTCAATGATAAGCTGAGAGTATTTTAATAATTTTATTGATTAGCTTGTCGAAATTTCGGGACAGCTTCTGCTGCTTAAATAACTTCCAATTTTGTGGCACGAATCTTCGATTTTCCTTGTGAATGGATCAATGGGATAATTTGTTTTTTACACTCTTTGATAGTCTCCAATTGTTATTAATTGTATTAACCAACACGCAATACTTTGAACAAATACCCGTGTATTTCCCGCTTGAAAAGCGAATTCTGAATATCTTAAATTTTACCATTGCAGTGGTTTGACTTTGCGGTTTCCCTAAAAGCGGATATTCCCATTCCCGGAACGATAGGAATTCATCATATGTGAATTCCAAATATTCGACTTATTCAACTTTACATTGTACCTGGCAAGCATTTTCGATTATAGTCTGTATGAACAACAGCTTAAAAGGTATTATTATGGGATCTGAAGGAAAAGGATCCTTTCCCTCCTTCAACGAACACGACATTATACTCGCAGAATACGAAGCCAAGAACTAAGTTGAATTCCCTTTCGTGTGTCACTGGAGCGCTTTGATATTTACCCGATGAAGCTTCAGGGGAGGGAAATAAAGTAAAGAAAAGAAGTAGTAAGCAAATATTTAATCTGATACATGCCATCGCTGTTTGTATTTTGTAACGCTTAATATGGTAGATATGTTGAAATACTTCAAGAAACTCCTTTCAACGGATAATCAATTTGAATCGATGGTCGTTGTATAAGTGAGGTGTGCATGAAATTTACGAGTAAAATCGCTGCAAAGAACACTCTAAACTAATTACCTGAGTACTAACGATCAACTTTTGATTTAATGACATAATTCAAACCAAAAGAGAAAACGATAGCAATTGAGAAATTGATTGATGAATAATCTATTGCGTGTTTGTCAGAACGTCACGCGGCTATAATTTGACAAGATAATGTGTAGAATTAATGTTTCATTACAAATGGAAGTTGATATGAAGTCTACTAGACATGGAACTGATTTGAATGTATGGAACTTTGCCTTTAGCCAGAATTACGTTAAACGGTGGAAAATTATTGAGTGTTGTTACAAAAGTATTAGAGCACGTAAGTAATAATCGATTGCACAACATTCACACAACGTTAGTATTAAGGCGTGTTCGAGCACATCATTGGGAGATCAAACCGCACAAAGAAATTATATTCCATGGACAATTCAATTTATTTTCCCGAATGACAGTTCAACCAAACTCTCTCCGCTATCCATGAGGATGGAATGAAATCATAACCCGCAAATGTCAAATTATAGAATGCTCTTTTTTCATCACAAATTTAGTCAGTATGATGAGACGACAATTTATGTTTCTTCGACGGATAAATAAAAGTCTTGTTTTATTTTATAACACCAACTTTATTTACTATAATCCCGGTATACAATTCTTATTGTATACATGAACCGGTATTCGGAAAGGCACCCCAATGCAGCCTCACATTGGGTGAAAGGAGATAGAGGCTTGTCCGTACCATTCGAAGCGAGAGAAAATAACTCTAACTCTTATTTACTATAATCCCGGTATATAATTCTTATTGAACCGATATTCGAAAAGGCACCCCAATGCAGCCTCACATTGGGTGAAAGGAGATAGAGGCTTGTCCGTACCTTTGACGCGAAGAACTAACTCTTCGAGATAATTCCACTTCTATTTATACTACTCGTCGCCTACTTGATTTGATTTCATTCAATTCAAAATATCAATGTCTACTTTGTTTTAATTCAATTGAATTCAAAATCAATGCCTACTTCGTGTTTATTAATTTGATTTGGGTAAGTGTAACAGCTACACACATTCATATTATTTACTTATTTATTTGCACTCTGTCATACTTATGGTTAATTAGACAAATTATAGCTTTATAGACAATTGTTTATAAAAGATCATATATGGCCGGCGAAAATGCAAATAAAAGTAAATTCAAGTGAAAAAAACACAAGGCCAGGTGGTGTTTTCGAATTTAATATTTTATTTTGAACAAAAGTATATGCGAGGAAAATAATATCGCCCGAATTTTCAACAAGGGTACAGACGTGGATACGATAGCATCAACAGCATTTTTCAATATAATGCCCTCAATCGTGATTATCTGTGGTGTAATGTTGTGTTTCAGATGTTGAATGCTGTCTGTTCTAGGTTTTTTAGAGATGTCACTTTATTTATTACAAACAAACACGATATATTTTCTGAACGCAGTAAACTAGTGGAATATAAAATGAATGTAGAACAAACTGATATTATTACTGATATAATTGCAAAATATGTATAATCGCGGTGGATGTCACGAAAGATCGATGTGGTGTGCACGGTGGCTATCGCCTGACTGACAGCTGCTGTACCTATGCGCGTAGTATCGTATCTATGCACGTAATATCGTTCCTATGTGCGTAATATCGTTATACTCCAACAAATTATTTAAAATTAAGCGTTCACCACACCTCGACAAACAATCTCTACCAAATCGAATCAAATCATCACACGCTAGGTGTCGAAAATGACATTTGCACTGACATAAGCACTGAGCTTCAACTCTACTTCTTTAATCTTAGGACTTGTGCCAGGATAATTTTAATGACGTTTTTTGATCATCATTGTAGATTTAATCTGAACATCACAAGCTTAAGGGTCGATGCAATTACCTGAAAACCAGCAAAGGAAAGCAAACACGAAAGTCGAAATATTTAAAAAAAAAACATGATCGATATTTTTCGCGTATCGGAGCAAGGAGCTTTAAGATTGACTACTTATTAGACATTGTTTGGATGGAATTCAGGTTGTCCGATTTCTGGCACCTGATGAAAATCGAGGTGACATCTGATGGAAGACGCATGATCGAAACAACTTGAACTATGTTAGGCAATATTTCCTTAAAACTTTACCTTTCCTACAAATTCAGTAGAAAGGATCAAAGTAACCACTTTGTGCATATAACTTTTGTATGATTTGTTCAGAGAATCCAAGTGATTAATATTTATATGATTAAGAGGAAGAGCTTCAATGCTAAAGTTGCCAATCAACGATAATCCAAAGTCAAACGTAAAGTATTTTACTGCACTTCTAAGAAAAGCAAGAAATGTATCATAAATCAAATAGGGAGGACGAACCTTTCACACTTTTAGTAAGTATGAAGGCCTTTTATAAAAGATATGAGAAATTCATTAAAGAAGAAAATTACATCCTGACAAATCAATCTTGCATAGACTTGTTTCTTTTAATATCCTGGTCTTAATTAATCAAATCCTTGCATGAGGAACTCGAGAACTTTGCTATGATGAAAAAATGCCTATTCATTTTCAAAGTTTAATTATAATTTCCAAACAAAAACAAATGTACCTATTTCTAAAGCTCCTGATTTCATATGACTTTCACCTTCTCCAACGAACACTGTTGGAATCACAAATACCCTTCCCAATGTCCTGTTTTGATATTGAATGGAAATATAAGGCACATGGTACTTGCTTGATAAGTAACGAGTCGTTTACGTTTCATATTGATTTATAGTTTACTCAATTTTTGTCCAATTTAAAACAATCGCCAAAAAGACTCGTGTATCACTCAAAAAAGTCCTTAAAATTGCAGAAAATGAATTTTGACTTGGAAATTCTCGTGAATGTTTAAATTTAACCTGATAACTTCTGTTAAAAGGATTTGTGTAGCTTCTTTTCTTGAAAAATTCAACTTTCAGTCACAACTTTCATGTTTTCCCACCCACATCATATTTGATTTTGAATACTTTCCAGGCATCCTTAAGAGAATTATTTGTATAAGTTGACAAGTTGTTCCAACGAATCATGCAAGGCAGTTGAGAGGGTACATTGATTTGAATAGATATTCGCAATCAAAATTCGATTGACGAACTTTCGTGAAAATTTGTTTCCAATTCCTGGTTGCATTTTTCGTAATGACATCTTATTCGGCATGTCATCATTCCTCTGTAATCAATAGTATCCATGCCCAGCATTTACCAGAAACCGATTATTAAATTCATTTCATTCATACTTGAATTTGTAGAGTGGTATTATACCATTATGTAGATCCTAAGTATGCCAAACCGTTAAGCCCTTCAAAATGCTTGTTTTTGAACAATTTTATTTTTGACAGCTGGTCTTATCAGCTTTTCCGTACAACTTTAAAAATAGAATCGAAGTGAGTGTAGTTGCATGAAACATATATAATCTATAATTTAGTTTTATGTTTGCTCGTGCCAGCCATTAAATCCCTTTAGGCCTGATAAAATTAGTTTTTACTAGACTGTGGGATGTAGATAGCATTGGTTAATTGTTTCGGCAAATGCAAAGCCACGAAAATGGACATTTGTCATGTGATATATTGCCGAAAAGTTTGGAATGGAAAGCGTACCAGCCTGCTGTTTTAATAACTCGTTATAATTAATCGTTTGGCTTTTATCAAACTAATTTCCATACAAATAAAATGGATTACATATACGTTGTATTTTAGTTGAATTAAGAAATTCCACAACTACGTTCACACTTATTTTATAACCTCATAATGTGTAATTCCATGAATCTAAAAAAAATATCAGACACGTGTCCAGAAATATTAGGCACGTTTCAACAGCTAATGTCACTCATAAATTAACGTCGTCATAATACCAAGTTACAGGATCTTGAATAAAGTATCTTTTCGACTTAGTATGCTTTCAACGCAAACAAGCAGAAAACTCGCAATGGGGAGTAGTATTAAAGCAGATCGGGCTGAACGGGAGGAGAACAGTTCAAAAAGGACGAGAGAACAACACGATAGGGATTCTAGCACACTCCAGATGTTATGGGTGGCTCAATATGTTCCTGGAAAATTTAATGTTTGAGTGCAGTTGGTATTGTCTTGATTTCCGCTTAAATTTAACATTTTGAATTTCGAGAAAAGGAGTTAGAACTGAAAATGTGTATGTATGTTGACCACCTTCCTCAGTTTCAGATACATGATGCTAGAATAAGTTCTCTATTGTTAACATATAATATAAAACACAAATACCATCATCTTATTCATAAATAATAGAAGATATTTCAAATGTTTGCAATACTGCAACCACATTCCTGACAAGCTCGTTAGCTTTGATAAAATGAATCATTACTTTATTACGTGATCTACATGTTAGCCTTGTAAGGGATTCAAGGCTAATGAATGCAAAGTTGTTTGTTTTCATCTACAACAAATTATTAAGGTCTTTAATGATTTTTTTTCTTTCGTGTTATTAATTACTAGTTTCAGCTTTAAAATAGAAGATGCTTCGTTGCCTCATGTTTGGTATGCAACATGAAGGACGTACTATCCCATTAATTACAGTGGCTTTGTTGTTTGGCCATTGTTGGTTGAGATACCATGAATCTGATATCAATGGCAGTTTTGGAATGAGTTTTTTTGTACTCTTTAACTAATCGATTGACATTGAAAAGTTCATTGAATGAACAGCAACAATAGCGAAAATTTCATGTACTCATAACTATAGCATAGTGTAAGTATAGACAGTAATAACACTCCCAAGCACCTCCTTTGAGACTGAGATGGAAATAGCATAATTCGATTTGTATTTGGGTGTTTTTAAGGGGCATAGAAATTTATATTGGCAACACTTTTTCAGGCTACATATAGGGTGACAACTGTCATTCGTTTTATGGTTAGTTTGGTTTGCGATTTCATCATGAATTTGTTAACGCCTGAGCGGTGTCTGCATATTGTTCGAAAAAAAACAAGTTTGTTCTAAGAACTCATTGTGCACTCCGTCAAGTTAAACATAAAAGTCCATCCGCACAATTAATTCGATTTACCATGGATCGTTTCCGCACCACGTTTACTCTTACTGTACTCACAGAGAACGCATCCATGCAGACGTCGTAAAGTGTGTAATGATAAAATCATGACAACTGTAAAGCGTTGTATCGATGAAGACTCATGTGAGCCCATTTCATATACAAAATCAAAATCGTGTAGAAATTGACGTCAGATGACCACTAAATTCCATAAGAAAATCTTGCTGAGAGATGAGGGTCATTTTTGGTTGAATGGCTACGTCAAAAAACAAAACTGCCGCATTTGGAGTGATGAGCAACAACAAGCACTTGTCCAAACACCGTTACATCTGAAGAAAGCCATCGTTTGATGTGCTTTATGAGCCAGTAGAATTATTAATATTTTGTATGTCTTCAAAAATGCTGCTGGGAATTGCAGCATTGCAGGTAATTGTGTCTGCTATAAAGCCATGATCAATGACTTTCTGGTTCCGCCATTGATTCGTCGGAATGCAGGGGACCTCTGGTTTCAAAAGGAATGGTTCTCTGGAACCACTCTGGAATGGCGTGACACACCTTACAGCTGGTTCAACCATAGAAGGAAACATCTGGTAATTGCTTATTGTTGACATGTTAACTGGCGCGCAAGGCCTTGTGATTTATCATCGCTAGACTATTTCTTTTGGAGATATGTCAAACCACTCATCTATTCAGACAAGCTCGAAATGCTTGGCCATTTCGAAGACAACATAGGCAGCGTTATTGGCGAAATTCGGCTCCAATTATTGGTTGGAGTGGTCGAAACTTGGACCGATTACTTGGTCTTTCTCCACGCCAGAGGAGAAAGATCAAGACAGGGTAAACAGAAACGGAAAGAAATGGAAAGATAAATGTGATGTGATGTGGCAAGAATACTCACGGGCGACTTCTGGGAGAAAGAAATAGACAAGATACTGGTAGATATATTTCCATTGCGTATTACTCAGCAGAATCGTGCATTATATTGCCAGGTGAAGATATTATTTTCAGAGATAGTATATATTTTTAGGGATATGTGAAAAAATATTGCATGCTGCCTACAGGTGCATCAAGCTCAGAGTATACCCGGAATGATTTTTCGGCAAATCTTAGTTTTTGTAAGTCCTTAAAGTCTTCCAAAACAATTGACAAAAGTAAGACGACAGCAGCTTTAATGTAGTCCGATAACAATGAATTTGTCAATGGGCTTCTCTTTTGAGTCTAGTCATAATAAAAAAATTGTTTTAAAAATTGTTTTTTGGTTACCTATTAATGGAAGAGCAATCATACAAAATTTTTGAGTTACTCAATAGGTTTTGTCGTAAATCTGAGCTGCGTGATTAAGTCTAGTGTTGCGTCATAAACTTAATTCTCTTCCATTCGTGAAAATCACGTCAACGTTCAGAAAACATAAGAACTTTATCTAACATTGACGACGTTATGAAGTCAAGAACTAGTTCAACTAGTTCAGTCAAGAACTATTTCAAACTAGTTCACAAGTTCTAGTTGGCGTCCTCTATCCCCGACGTTGGCGGACTTACATTTAAAAAATAATTCGTTTAGAAGGCAAGTAGTCGAATTCAATTACTGTGAAGATATTTAGGTGGTACAAATCCTAGCGTGTTATCTGCTTTCTCTTCTTATGCATCTGGTTCTGGTCCTTCAACCACAGCATGGACTTGTATGGAATTTTATCATTGTCCTAGAAATCATAGTTCAGCTTCTAAAGATTTTAAATCCATGATTGAATACCTAGTTCGCGTATTCAATGCTATACATTACCAGTAATTTTCTCCGAAAATAAACGAGAAAGTAATGTCCTACAGGTTTTCAAAAAGGATATTAGGTACTCAATGAATCAACTTGATGGTCTTCTCCCACCTTAGCATGTAGGCTCCAGTAGAATTCGTTCATTTTGAATGCTGCATGTGTGAGTTTCAGGATAAAATATTTATCCCATTTTCCTGACGAAGAAAAATTTATGTTTTCCTTCTACTTTTTTCAACGACACAGCGATATATTCACCCAATGCAGAATAAATTTTTTTTTTTGCTCGTTGGCAGTGGCTTAAGACGTTCGCTGTTAAATTTACATTTCATATGATCTCGCCATTTGACTTTTGCACAAAACCGCCGAGTATTGTGGGTTTGTTGATGGAATAATTTATCGGTTCCCTCCATTTCGGTGCGACTCGTCATATGAATGAAATCCAGCTTGCGGCCGATTTGACCGGGACAAATCTTAACGCACACATATGCATGTATATGTCAATGTGAGTATACTGCATTTATATTTAATGAAAAAACTAAGTCAGATTTGATTAGGAAATGTAAAACAGCTATGTTTTATAGTATTTTATCTGGAATCCTTATCCTTCTTGCGTAACAATCCTCTCGAAACAAAAACCGATTAAATTTCAACGGGAGTGCTCTATCCTAGTTTGTGGTTAACACATCATTTTTAATGTAGTTTGGAATGTATTTAAGATAATAAAAAAATTTATAGACATCACACGCTACTTGTGATCACATTTACATAATTACGTGGTTCATTGACATTTTCATTGTGAGCTTAATAAACATTCGTACGCGTGCTTAGTTGTTACTCATTTATTTAACATTAAGACCAATAAATTAGTGTTTCATTAAGAATTATGCGTATCTAGCGCAGATATTTGGATGTAATTTGCAATAAAGCTCAATAAATATTTGTATGATATCTTTTGTTTTATTGTTTATTCTGCAGGTGCTTGATTATTTCTAAAGGCAAAAAGAAAGGCTTCCACTTATGGACGCATAAGCACGCTTAACTATTCACTTAGTGATAATGGAAAATGAATAGTATTTTAAACTAGAGTAGATTTGATGATAAGTAAAAAGAATTAATTCGATTTGCCTATAGCATTTGATATTTTGAGTGTTTCAAATCGCTTATTATAAATTCAGAATGTATCTGTATCTGCAATTATGATAATTTTAATTTTTTTTTTTTT
The DNA here is from genome assembly GCA_954870665.1 of Stratiomys singularior. Lineage (NCBI taxonomy): Eukaryota > Metazoa > Arthropoda > Insecta > Diptera > Stratiomyidae > Stratiomys > Stratiomys singularior. The sequence goes on along the minus strand of OX940879.1, from coordinate 8,430,136 downwards.
GTTTTTTTTTTCAGGATGTGTTTCAACTCTCTTCAGTCATCAGACATCTGCGTTGTTGTCAAGGCTCTAAAGCACAGTTATGGCATTGACTTTCGAAATTACCTCCAACTTATCGATCTTTTGGTCGCGCCCGCCAATATGATAGATACTTCCTGTGATCGTCGATACAATCAACCCAGCGCTTTCTAAGTTTTCCTTTTCATCTACATCAAATATATTCGAATTTTTGTTTCAAATCTATTAATTTAATCTAAGGGTACTACAAACGCCCTGACATTTATACTGTCAAATCTATTCAAACTTCGAACAACTCGGATCCAGTTCGGACAAACAAATTAGAAAACAATTTGTGATCGTATTAAAAGCAAACGCTTGTGTAACTTATAGATATAAAGACTTTAACTGACACTTACACACACATGAGCATAAGAAGGTTGACTCGATGCGAATATCATAGGAGAATTCGTGGGCCTGAGAAATTCAGGAACATCACAGAGATACCACTTATTTTTCGTAAAAAGCTACCTTTCACGTGCATACGATACTTGTGGGAAAATTTTCGCCGAAAAGATTTAGTACTTAATGAATGACTGTGAAGGAGGTGGTCAAAAGTAGTTACTTGCTATAGTACAGTATAGTTACTTGCTAATATTTTACTCAGGTTCATGATTGAAATGTCAAATTAACTGTAAAATCCTCTGTTATCGAGACCTCGTTCAACATTTTCCTAATATTTTACTGGTTCTCATAATTGAAATGTCAAAGTGGCCGAAAATTGGCCCCCTGTGTGGTTCTAAAGGAAGAAGAGATGGTCAGATTAATTATTTCATTAGAACGGAGTTCTGGCAGTACAATTTTCAATTGTACTTTTTATCAATGGCCTGTTACGAGACGCTGAACAAACAAAAACAAACACTTCGAAATAAATGAATCTGAGCACTATTCAAGTTTGTTTTCGAACAGTTTTTTCAAATACATATTTTATTTAAGATGAAAATTTAATATAATGAGCAAACTACTTTCATATATTCTAAAATGTATATTGAAATCGAATGGTACACGTTTTCATAATCATACTTCTGAGTTCCTCTGGTTATTTTCCATTAATATCCTTTGCGTTTACTTGCCACTCATGCTTATTACCATTTTTATAATTAATTTTTGAGCCAATTGGCATTTATTTAATTTAACTTAAATCTTAAATCTAAACTTAACTTAAAGTTTAATCTTCACGTTTTATTATCCCATTACGGCGCCATCATTACTTCAATGTGTCATTAGTGCAGACCGTATTTGAAGGATGTATCGATTTTCGGATTTAGTAATTGCCGGTTATACTTCATCTTGTTTGTATTGTCGGAGAAGTTTGTAGTAAATACTTTAATTAGAAAGGAAAAGTTGTTTACATCTTTTAAAGTTGAAACTACCTTAGCTTGAATACCTTAGTCCCAAGGATCATCATGCATACACAAGCACATTAATATATAAATATTCTATTTTTTGAATGCTACTTATCCGTTTGGATTGAATTGTGAATCTCAAGGAATAATTTGAGCCATTATATTTGTTCTAGGATGACCTAGTAAGCGCCAAATACTCATTTACAATTAAAGCTCCTTCTTGAAAACTTGAAATTATAAGAACCCTTAAAAGAATTTAATTGAAATGAGATTGTTTCAATTAGTTCGAACGTGAGAATTTCAATCATTCAAGGCACACCAATTTAGTGTTGCAAAGAAAGCAAAAAATCAAACAATACATTCTGAGAATTTTCCTTGAAACATTGATGTTCGTGTTTAATTTGAAAGAGTTTGTAGCAGGAATGTGGAAGAATGATGGAAGCTTTTAACCTCTTTCACTGAGATTGCTCCTGTTGATATTTATACCACAACACTCATTTAGAATTGAAAATTAATTAATGTTTGATACTACTTCAACCCATTGACCAGGATCTGGCGCAAGGAGAAACTTAAGAACTTTTCCAAGGATTACAATGCAATCTACATATATTGAGTGGTAACTACCATTTAATGTATAAGGCAATGAGAAACGACGGAAAGCGAAGCTGAAGAATTATTGCTGAAATGAAGTCCTTGTTAACTGTGATTGATTCCACATTAAACTCTTTTCTTGGGAAATATATGACTTCTTTAAAAGAGTTCTTTTTGGTCGAATTGGGCTTTTGTCTGAGAAATGAGCTAGTTTGCATCGATAGAAAGCCATGCATGTATGTTTCAGGAACTCATACTAATAGAATCAGTACCAGAGAACCAGTAACCTGGCAATGATTAGCAACTCTTTATTAGCCATCTTCTAAACAAGAAGCTATCATCTCAGCTCACTAGCTGACAACACCACTGTGTTGTTTTATTTATTTTCCTTCACAATTACGCATTGGCGATAGGTTGCCAATTTACTTTATGCGAATTTTTACGAAGAGACGTTATTTCTACTTCCTATACAGGATACACAAGATTTTATTAGGGAAATCATTTTATTTTTACCCTTCTTCTATTACTACCCTGGCAAAGTTAACGCTTGTCTCATATTGACCTTTTGCGAATTTGTTTTGCTCCTTTGGACCTTCTGGTTACATTATAAATAGTAAACGAAAGATATCGTCCTTTTATGGATGAAGAATAAATTAAAGAGGTAACAAGGTTATATTAAGACGATAGTAAAGATTGAGTTCTGCTGGGTATGGAGTCATGGATCTAATTTCATTTGGTCTTATACATTCTCTGAAGGTATTCTCATTTGGTTTGTCATGTTTCGGGTTTCGTGGTAGGATTGGATCAAAACTGTTGACGATTGCCTTGCGTTTTATATAATAGTGAGGGTTATTGAATTTTAGTAAAGTAGTTCGTTGAACTCTATTCTAAGCTGTAGATAAACTAACTTTAACTAAATAAAACTAACTAATGAACTAACTTTAACTAAATCAAAAAATAAAAAAAAATTAAATCCATCATTCAGACCAAGAAATCTAAGGTTTTCTCGCATATGAAGAAATTGTAAAGACGTACCGCAAAACGGGGCTACTTTGACTTCCAGGGTTACTTTGACAGATTTTGGGGCTACTTTGACAGAGCGCAATATTACTCGGGTGTGGGGAACGCGTCATAGCGTTGTGATCGGCGCGCCTGCCGACTAGTCCGAACAGGTTCGTCGCTTGAGTTTGTTGTGTGTTGTGTGGTGGTGCAAAAATACGACTAAATATTGTTGGGATCTTTATTTTTCGGTAAGTTTATTGTATTGTTTACTTAAATAAAACTACAATTGTGAGTATTCGTGATTAAATTAGTGCAAAATAAGGATTTTTATTTGTTTTAGGTTACCTTTGTATTTGTTTGTATTTACAAATTAACTACAACGGTCAGAGAGTATGAGAGAGTGGGTGCCCGGAACAAGCCGGAAAAGCCGTTGCTGAAGTGAGGGCAGGTCTTCTTACCCCGAATGTGGCTGCCAAGAAGTATAAAGTAAATAGAACAACTATTGTAAAAAAAAAATTAATCACCAACATGAACTTAAGCCGGGTCATCCAACTGTTTTGACTCCTGAAACTGAAAAACTAATAGCCGATACCTTGAAAATATTAACAGATTGGGGTGTTCCTCTTACAAAGCGCGATATCCAAATTATTGTCCAGATGTTGGTCACCAGGGAAGGTAGGGTTATAAAAGAATGGAAAGACAACTCACCGGGGCCGGACTTTGTGACCGACTTTGCAGCGCGAAACAACTTTACTCAGAGACTGGCCACAAATATCAAACCTGCTAGGGCATCAGTAGGTCCTAATGAGATAAAAGAATTTTTTGAAAATGTGAGACCAGCTCTGGAGGAGACACGTCTAGGTCTTATTTACAATTATGATGAAACGAACGTGACTGATGACCCGGGGGCAATAAAAGTTTTAGTCCCACGAGGTCACAGACGTGTCGAACGAGTCCAGGAGCATTCCGAATCATCGGTCAGCATCATGTTTTGTGGCACACCAGACGGAAAAATGATTCCTCCTATGGTTGTCTACAAATCAAAGCTCCTGTACGAGAACTGGACAATGGGAGTTCCACTTGGAACAATTTACAGAAATAGTCATAGCGGTTGGTTTGACATGAACCTCTTCGAGGTATGGTTCTTCAAGTTGTTGTTGCCGAGCATCCAGGAAGAAAGAATCGGAAATGAAAAAGCTGTTGTCATATGTGATAATTTAGCTTCGCACTTCTCACCTGAAGTCGTTCAGGCAGCAGTACAAAATAACATTCATTTTACGACTTTAACACCAAACTCGACGCACATAATGCAACCCCTCGATGAGGGTATAGACAATGGAGAAAGATTCTGGATACTTGGAGCTGTCTGCTGGAGTTTTTAAAAGAGACAAGGGGTTACAACACTGAAATAATTCGTCACAGAAGAGGGAAGAAAGTCTTTAATAAGCCAGAAGAACAAATATTGGTTACGAGCCAAAGAGATAATGCAGAAGAAGATTTTCCAACTATGGATGACTCTCCTGAAATAGAAGATAATGTCTCAGCTTAAAAGAATAATCAACCAGTCCCATCAACCTCTGCACTGCTTACAAAGCACCAGACTGATTCCGACGAAAATTTGCCTCTGAGTTGTTCGGTTCGCAAGAAGGGAATCAATAACAAGGAAAAGAAGAAGAATAAGAAGGAGTCTAATTTTTGTTATATCTGTAGGTGCGACTATAGGTTCTATCGCCATTCTGTTGACTGGATATGCTGCATTACCTGTAAAAACTGGGTGTGTGCGATATGCAATAAGGGCTGAAACAATCCGTCATACGAATGTGTGGTGTGTGAGGACGACTCTAACTTAAGAGACTGATTAAGTGGCATTAACAGTACCTTCGGTACAAATATTGTAATACTTGCGTTAATAAAGAATAATTTAATTGTAAAAATATTTGTTTTCATTTAAATCCATGTAGTTTTCAATAAAATAATAGTTTTTTTGGTCAAAATGATGTCAAAGTAACCCATGCTTTTACTATCTTTGACGTCAGTTGTATTTCAATGCCCTGTCAAAGAAACCCCACTTCTGGGGTTACTTTGACATTTAATAAATTAAAAAAAGTAGGGAGTTAGGGGGGTGGTTGGTTTTAAATTTGCCATAGATCTGATAACCAAAGGACACATTGTTCTGTTGGCGTAAAAAAAAGTGAAATTCGAGCCGTAAAAAAAAGTTGCAATCCAAAAACCTCCAAAACCTGTTCAAAGTAGCCCCGTTTTACGGTACATTCCTTGGATTCGTGGAAGCTGAAGTTCATACCCATACCCATTGATACTAAACAATGGTACTGTCGTCAATCATTCACAATCACAAATTTCAACGAAAGAATGTTTACTATTCTGTAAATGGATTAAGACCTGAGTTCAAAAAACACAAAACCAAACATATTCCAAAAGTTCTAAATTGATAAAAAGCTTTAGGAAATTTTGCCTAAACTCAAATGTCAAACAAAAGAATTTAACAAGGTTCTAACGAACTCATATTACTCAAAAACTATTCGAGCTCAACAGACATGGAGATTGAATGGTGAAAAAATGTGACTCGTTCACGTGGAAGGATTCGACAAAACTTTCGACCCAAACAAATCACAAGGAACGGACGAGGCATGGCCGATCATGCTGATTTGGCTGTAACATGGACAACGGTATAAGAACACAGAGACTACATATCAAAAGGATGCATCCTGCTGAGCTATATAAAGGCAAGAATTTTTGTCGTATCATATCAGGCCAAAATCATCCAGGACTAAAAAAAACAAAAAAACATCAAGGACTATACGACCGATCATTCTTACATCTCATCTGCCAACACGTCCTCGACATTCAACGGAAGCTCTCTTTTCCTGGGATTCAAGAGAACTTACTACGTGAAAAGTAAGCACGACGGAGTGAGACCACGCCAACAAAGACGAAGGAGCCTCAAAGAACTTGAAAATAAAACGTCTAGCAACAGCTTCCGTCCTTCCCTTAAATCAGGTTTTTGTGTTTACCAATACTACATCATACAGTGAAAGCCCGCTTATGTGCAGACGCAGGCTACACCCTCGCTTCTTCGTAAATTGACGTGGACAAGTGCACTGAGCCCCAATTCTGACAAAACAGGACTTATTCCCTGCACGAAGTGACCAAAACTAGCAATTATTTTATACCAACAATTTCACAAACAGTTCCACAACTGACACCTAAGATATAAGAAATAAGACCACCTCTGCATCGAATTTGAGCATTTTCAACGTTAAACAAGATCTTCACTGCATAAATTTAATTAAAAATCTGAATTTCTATGCCTGTAAAATTCAATCGACTCACAAATTGGAGCCTTCAACGACAGCCAGCGACTGGAGTTCAGCAAATGGATTATTGAGTACCACAGAGCGAGTGTTTCCTGCAGTACTTTGCGAATCTTGCTTGATATTTGAGACATCTTTTATTTACAGAAACCGATTTCAACTTAACTCGTTCGGTCTTCTTCGGGGATTGATTTGACTTCAATCGATTTCACTGCAATTTCACCTTTCTGCTTTCTCACAATCAGTGCTAAAAATTATTTAACTCGATATTTTATATTCATAAAAATCTTGTAGCACTGTTGCTATATAAGTACATTAACAGTCAATCAAAAAAGTCTGCGTACAAGACTTAGGAATTGAGAAAATCCAAATGATAATGTCTCCAAAGATGAAAAGTTAATCTTTAGTTTGTTTTAACGTTAAAATATAAATGTCCTGAATATAAAAAGGATCTAATGAGAGAATTGACTTTTCTTTGCATTTGTAACCATAAAATTATAAAAACGCAACCGCATTTCATAATAAAGAAGTCTACGAACGAAAAAAAACCAGGGAGAATTTCTCAAAACCAGAATAATTTTAGAACTTTTTGGGATATCTTTTCTCGTTTGAACCCTCTTTTAGACGTTTTGTTTTGGTTATTTACTAATTTCATCGTGTGTTCTGTCGTTATTCTCTCTTTTTTCTCAAACAATTTGCGTTTGACGACTCCTATGCAATAATGTAATGCTGATGTAAACTTCTTTCTAAAAGATCCCATATATCATCTATAGGATTAAGATCCGGCGATTGCGGAATATTGTTCAATTGTTTTTTGCACATTGTAGTGCAACCATACCTTTACAATATAAGGACGATGTTTTGAATCAATCTTCTTTTGGAAAATAAATTTGTCTTTTAAACCTGATTTCAACGCGATCGATTTTAAAATTTCTTCAAAATATTGAGGTACTTAATCTTATCTGTTGCAGTTTCAATGATAACTACATTTTCCACATCACTCACTGCCACACACCACCAAATTATGACTCGGTGTCTTACGGATGCTCATAAGTTCTTCATATCCTTTTCCCGATTCAGTATCCTGATTCAGTTTCGCCAAACTACCATGCGACTGTCGTTGCCCAAAATTTTGCACATACTCTCATCGGAGTAGATAACATTGTTCCAAAACTTGTGTTTTTTATGAAAATGCTCTTTACTATCCTTTTCTTTACCTTGCAAATAAATAATTTACGACGATCCATGCGTCAATGATAATCGGCTCTTCTCACAACATTCCTTTCTGCTTCTGGATAAACTGATTTGTCACTACCTTTTCAGATATTCATCAATATATTTTCGGAACACAATTTTTCGGATTTGGTTTAATTTTTTAGCAATTTCACGGTCTCTGCTCAGGACGACCTGAACGAGCTTTAGATGTTGACATTATATAATTGGAATTGTTTACAACTCTTTGAAAAGTTGAATGGTTTTGACCAATTATTTTTCTGAAGGTTTTACCTTCATCAACCAATTTTAAAGTGAATCTACGAACTTCTACTGCTAATTCATTGCCTCCTTTCGTCTGCCTGCAAACGTGTTAGAGCCATGTCCTTTTTGCTGTGAAGACCGTCATCTTTCTGTGAAGAAAGCGAAAGCAATTGCCGTTTCACCTCAAATCTTTTGATGAGAGGGTATGCAGCGAATCGTGCAATATGCTTTGTTAAAGTTTATAAATTTGGACATTCCGAAGTTTCAAATTTCCACAATCGCTGATGATTTTAACGATCTTACGATCGTTAGCAATGGATGTCAGCCTATTTCTGATGGTCGGAGCTTAAAGGACTGCAACAACTCGAAGTAGTTCATGGAACGTGGAGTGTTGAGAAAAGGTTATATGGATTGGTCACTCACTTATCCAGATTGTTCACCCTGAGTCTTGTTTTTGTCAGGACTTGTGCAAAGTAGAATTTATGCAAAGTAAACAATGACCGCAGAAGAATTCAAACGTCAAAACAGTCAAAGTTCAACTGTCATTGAAATGTCAAAAAAGACCTCTTTTTGCGAACTGTCTCACCTATGTGAGTGGCCACTTAACTGTCTTGGTTCTTGACAATGACTAAACATGAATAATACATAAGTAAGCTGAATTAAAGACCAACACTTTTGAAAGCCTGAAAGCAAGTGATAGCTACAAGTAGTCGAAATGCGTACTCGGCAAAAGTGCAGCATGACCCGGCGGGACAGACAATATATTTTACAAATGTATTTACAAAATTTGTTATTTGTGCGTATCATTGACTACTTGCAGACAGTATATCCTGTAGATTGTTCGACAGTATACAGTATATCCTGTAGAAACTGATTCACAAATACTTCAAATAGTTCGATTCAAGCCGCTGACCTCGCGACCATGGTACTAAATGCTCTTCTTGACTTTTGAAGGGTAAAAGAGTGGACCATGTGGAAGAACTGAACCGAATGTCAGCAGATGAGAGATACACCTTCGCTGAACCGAAATTGTTAATTCTGAATGAAAGAAGATTAGAATCATAACAACCCTTAAATAGTAACTAACCTATAAGAGGACATACATGATGAAGAACAACAAAATTTAAGTAGATAGATTTTATATGTACTGTGTATAGCATGTATGTTTGAAATGTATCTTGAAAGTTTACCATGACGAAGCCAATAAACTGTAGATAAGTTCTAGATATCGCTAACAAGCTTTCGAATCATTACAATTGTGTTTTGCATCTTATTAAAAAACAAAAACATTTTTCTACCATCAATAAAGCTGTGTCATATCATAGATGAACAAGCTTGAATCAAAATTTAGATATCATCATGTCATTAATAGATATTTGGTCTTGCAACGAATAAAAATTTCATGAGTGAACTTGGTCATGAACTTTATCTAGCTCTGATGTAAATACTGCGTCATCGTGTTTTATTATTATTATTATTTGAGACTTGAACGCGTTTGGCAAATAAATTTAAGCCAATTATCTTGTTTTCTTTCAGCTAAGAAATATCACGCATCTTTTTCACGCACATGTAAATGAGAGACAAAATTTGCTGACATTATGCTTCCCACGAACAGAATAACTTAAACGAAACATAAAAATAAACAGAAAAAAAAACAACGTGTGATGAGATGAAAGAAAAACAATGCAAATAAGTCAATAATGATAGATACTATCAACAGTATTGTCAACTTATCAACATTCCAATGTATTTCTCAAGATTTGCACAAGATTTGAGTAAAATATTGATGCTAGATTTTTATTTTTATTCCTTGTCCTACATAATTTTATGCGTATATTTATGGATATGTGACTGACTGAATTCTCTTTCACGAACTATGGTTCGAAAATTATCATATATGTTCCATTGAAAAACTTTTTTCATTACTCTTACTTTACTAACATTGTTTTTTAAGTAAAAAAAATCGTTAAAACCATGAATGGTGTTATAATAAGTCAAAGGCGAAATATGAGCTACTATATTCTAATAAAGTCCATTATTTTCTCAAAGGAAGGCACCTGAGTGCAAAATTTTATCGCACTTAGTAGTATATTTTATTTTATTTTCAAAGTATTTTATAGCCCATTTTATGCATCATATTTTACTTGTTATGTTCTTCTCTCATTAACATGGACTGTAATTGTTTATTCTATTCAGAGCTCAAGTCTAAGTGAAACCACTTCCAGTATATTACGAATAAAATTATGAATTATTTCGATTTATGTTTTTATTATTAAATTGAAAATGTTGATGCAATAGAGTCCATGCAAATGATCAGAATTATAATCATACACAACATTTCGTATCATACTTCACGGGAAATTCCACAGAACTAAACTACACAGCATCCAAAGGATAATTTGATCATTAACAGTTTAAAACATATTGACAATCCGTCGAATGTCTTGGACTTATTCTCGCGGACACGAAAAATCATATGAGCATGTGCGCAAATAAACCGCCATTTCGCGCGCAGACAAGGTGCCCAATTTTCAATAGCCAACAATCCGACCCACGTATAAGTAAATTTATGATCTTGTTTGTTATAGGTATATCCCGAAGCAGGATCGAGCATACTACGAAAATAAATGATTAACATAAAATTAAAAAACTTTCAAGATGATAACGCTTTGAATGTTGTCAATAAATATATCAGTCCTCATTTTCAAGCATTGCCCGCATCCGAAATATTTAAATATTTTTTTGTACAAATCAAATGGCTCTGAATATTAAATACAAAGTCTTTTATTTTGTTGTTGCTGTTTTGTTCTGCGTTATTGTGCTTTAAATTTTTTTATAGATATATCTTCTTGCCACAAGAATATTTCTGTATAATTTTGAAAAGAAAAAAGGAGAATTCTTATAATTTTTGCGTTGTGTTTGACCTTATTTATTGTTTAGATTGCATTTTGTTGTGATTTTCTACTGTGAGTCAATCCGATATTTATATTAAACGTAGAAATTTAAATACAAAGAAGTTTACCAACAAATGATTTTCTTTGGAATCCTTTGGAATGTGGGAGTTTATGCAAAAGATGCTTTCCATTAAGATTTTCGATATGGGAAAGCTAACGCAAAATTCATTCTATAACAGAATCTATTCGATGCAAATTTAGATATTTTGATTGGATAAAATTCATTTCGGAACGTAGGCATAACAATTTAATATCCGATGGTTCACAAAATTTCCAACTATTATTATTCACCGATATTTGTGTTTTCGTTTGTTGCGTTATCTTGCCAAATAAGAATAATTTGATATTAGATTAAAAGAATAACAAAGTTATTTCAATTAAGGACGGCGTTTTGTCATTTTACCATTTCTGATTCAGATAAAACATTACTCGAATATGCACCACGACTTTTTTCAATACACCCGTAATCAAAATTTTTCCTTAATGACAATTTTCAATAGCACTGTGCGCCATTTCGAAGAGTATTGCACGTATGAAAACTCGTTTGTTTGTCAATAATATATAAAATAACAAGTTTTAATAAAATATTAAATAACAGCTGACTAACAGCACTTTGGCCGCCATTTGTATGTGTCTTTTTATTAGATTAACGATACAGAATTTATCGTAACGGTCAATTTATGGCAATCTGCTACCACTTGATTTAAAAAACTATTTTCGGAGCCGATTTCATCAACTCATGGAAATAAATTCAGTTCGGTTATCATGTCACGTTTCTACATTCACAGTTAATTACGGCCATCAGTATTGTATGTCAGATGCTGTCTCCATGCCATAATCCATTGATATTTCCAGACATTATTGCAACCGAGGCTGTAGGTAATAACATATATAGCGGGAAGTCTCCACTCGCATCCCACACTATGAGTAGGCTGAGTAGGCCTCGTCAATCTTGAGAAGGCTGACTCGTCAAGAAAAATTTGCATGGCAGTTCCGAATTTTACACAGCGATGCGCGAATGTCACTTTATTTCTCAGGAAAACGTTGCTAATACGTGCATTCGTCATTTCATTAGCAAAACGTCAAAGTCGTCACGAAACGAGTGCTTTGCCAAACACTTAAAGCATCACCAAAGTTGATTGCATACCCAGTCGTTAACAAAGAGCAGTATTTTTTCGTCTGTTATTAAAATTAACAAGAAAATCGTACTTTCTTGTAATGACACTTGTACAATGGAGACTTTATGCCTGACTCATATTGTCTCAAACACACGATAAAACGGTCAGCAAACTCATAGAAAAATCGAATGTTGGGCCTTATACTTGGGCCCAAGTATGTTGGGCTTGCAATCGCAAGCTCCCAATCATTCTGCTCCCCGAGAAATATGTCTCATCTAAACAGTTGATTTTTGCATAATAATCGAGATTATTTCAGTCGCTAGAATTATCCACTGAAAAAAGGAGAAGCGGGTTTTTCAATCACATAGATGTCACCATCAACCAAATACTAAGCTGAATTATGAAGAATATCACAAGCATTAAGTTATGCGTTCAAACATTTTAAGGCGAACCTTATTATAAAGCTTATAACCTTTTACAGAATATAGTTTTCGTAAAGAAAAGTTCACCCTACGATAAAGTCAAAAATTTAATGGTAGATCTCAGACCTTAGACCTTACTCATTTCCATCATTTAACTTTCCCGTCGATATCATACTTCCAATGCATTTTACTACTCAGGATGTTCTTTAAGAACTTTGCTCTGCCAGATAGATACAGCTTTTCCCAAACTATCTCTGGTGTTCTGATTCTTCATAGGCTGATACTAGAAAACAGGATCAGTTCAGTTTTCTATTGATACCAAGCTTTTACATATTTTTATAAATATTACTTAAGATTTTCTGTAGCATTCGCGATAAGCATTGGGAGGATTTCTAAATATGCCCTGAGACTATTAATACCATGTCGTCTAAGTAGACACAACTTCTGTACTGTATCTCCTCTATATGTTGTGGCTATCAGGATGCCATTGAGAGCAGTCGCAGAAGATTGTTAATGAGAAATTAAGATGTGTTGTGCAACCATGAAATGATACTAAGACTTCTTCTATATTTTATAGATACTTTTGTATTTTTGACGGAGGATTCTGAAGATCTTCTCATGCTAGCCTGTACTATGATATCGCGTGCGTCGAGAATTGATGAGGAAGGAATGGAGGAGCCTCATATGAGTGGGCTATTGTATACTGCAATTAACAGCATAGCCATGGGGATATTATGGAGGCAGAATTCAAACAGATGCGGTTCGCTGATAGATCCTTGCGGAATGCCAGCGTTTGATGGCCTTTTGTTTTGCCTGAGTTTTTTTTTCACCTCCTAAAACACCTTTAGAGTAAGGAATTAGCTAAGATACGATTCAACCTAATTGAGTATCCCACACATGAAAGTCATTACATGAGGCCGCTGCAATGCGGTTTCGAAATCAATGTCAAAATCAATCAATGGAGCAGTGATGTAAATTTCATTCTTATTCCGGAAGAGATAATGTCATGCAGTAGTTGAAGGGTTTTCCAATGGAAGCTTTCTTTTCGAAGTCAAATTGGCTAGGATGAGAAAAGCGAGTATGGAGACGAGAAAAGATTATTTTCTATAGTATTTTCACCTAGCTCAAAAGTGGAAATCCCACTCTGGAATATTTTATTGCTATTTGGGTATTCAGGATGATTTCAGGACGAGAAGGAAATGTCGGAATATTGGAAATATATGAAGGCAAAATAATACAATATATTAGAATAGTAGTGAGAGATCTATAAATGGCAGACGTATTTTTTTTCTAGCAGTTACTCCAAGTTAGTAGGACTTAGTCACACAATTGCATGTGATCTTTTATTATTTGTAGTAATGGCCGAATAGGACTTCGTCATTTCAGAGAATCTTGGAGGTTTGTTGCGAAATGCTGCTGTTAGTTGGTGCAAATACTGAAAAAAGGAACCCTTATATCTGTGCAGGAAGCAACTTACCCTTTTTTCCACAATGGTATTCGTGTTATGATTGGTACGAAACTTCCTTTTACACGTTTACAGTAGGCAAATAATTTTTGCTCTGTTGGGATGATTACTTCTGATCTTCCGAATTCCGAGTAAAGATGAACAAAGCCGATCTGTCGAACCGAGCTTTTATTATATATTCAGGTCAAAATGCGTGGTTCATTGGTCAGCGAGGACATTGATCTTCTTAGCCACATTTAACGAAGATTTCCTAGATGTTTCATTAATTTTTTTTTTTCTATTTCCCCTCTGCTTGCTTTCTCTGATGACAACTTCAATGCAGTTAACTTGAGACGTCAGTGTGAAGCTGAGAAATCTATGTCTGCAAAGAATAGTCTGAGTCTAGTACATTACTGCCTTACCCTCCTTCTCCTCCTCTTCCAAATTTCCATGAAAATGCTGAATTTTTACTTTGAACACGATCTATATAAGGTAATTGGAAATGATTGGCCTGGTTGTAAGTTTAGAAGGCGCTCTAACCATAGATTCAACGATAAGCTGAATGATTAGGCGGTTCAAAATGGTGATAGGTAAGGTATGATAATTAGGGTCACGTTCAATGCCGGACTAGGCAACAGGATCGGTGTAAAATATCTTTATTGTTATGATTGGTCAAGCTGAACGTGGCGCTTGGTATCTCGAGCTAGTTGATTCCACTATAGATTGTAGAAATAATGTAGATTGATTATTGTATATTATTGGATGAACCAATAACTTTGTCAGATTGACACTGAGAAGAAAAGTTGTAGCTTTATTTTACTTTTGCGAAAGTTTGCTTGACTTGTCTGAGGTAAGAAACTCTGAGATTTTCCCAACAGACAAAAGGTGAAAGCCCTGAAAACGAGTGAGCCGATTGAACGTAGAAACAAGCAAGACACCTTCCATAATAATTAGAACTTTAAAGAGGTGTCTTATTATTATTTTAGGTTGTCACACTTTCGAATGTTCACAGTTGAATGGTCTTCAGTTTCAAGTTTGTTTGTTTTTCAGTTTTAATTTTTAACATTCAAAAACTATCTAGAATAGTAGCCAACAGGATGAGAAATAAAACCCATGCTTCATATTTAATAAATTGAATTTTTAATTCAAGCTCAATCACGAAGGATTTCTTTTTTTTTTTTTTATTTGCCTCACGCACAGGCACAACCGATATGTTTTAAAGTTCTCTTCTTTCTTTTCTTATCACTCATCCAATTCTTATCGAATTATTTTTTCCACTTTACTAAACAACATACGCATCAACAAATTTTTCGACCATATATTAAAGTGAATTATTGCTTCTATCATCCGACATGAGCAGATTTTACATCTTTCAGTTCAATTGAATGGAAATCAAATCACGGGAGATCAAAAGATCAAAACAAAACGTCTCCTCTAGAGAATGTAAAAATTTTCAAGTAACACACAGAATTGTATCATTTTCCCTAGTATTTCGACTCGCCCCATTAAGTACTCATAATACGATGGCGATGTCGAAAGAATCTTTATATTCCACTAAAGAGGGCAATCCAGTTTAACTTCCGCTGAAGGATGAACGTAAGCTTAATTTCATAGCCCTACAATGCTTTCGGTTTTATTTTTTCCAAGCCACAGCAACACTCTCCTTAAAAGACCAGCTCAGCATTCAGGCATAGCTGACTCAAAATCGTCAGACGATTATAACATATATTTGCCATATTGCAAAGCCGTTGAAATAGAGTGAATAATACTATAATTTATTCCTACCTTTGCGTTTTCGAAGCTCGAACCATTTAGCAACAATAACAAGTCTAGACTTGAATCGTTTGAAACGAAATAATCCATAATTCAGCCACTCTGTCTATGGCTCCGAGTGCTGTCCAATAAACAATTTGGCGACTAAAAATCCGGTGTCGTTGAATTTAGTATCAATTTTTTATTATTGATAGAATTTTCTTTATAGCCCACAAACCACAATTAACAACACGAACTTATTTTATGAGACTTTTTCAAGGAACGAAGGAGAACACTGGTTAGGCATTCACTTGCTTCTCAATCGGATGTGAAAATTTCACGAATTTCGTATGGAAATTAAAGCCTAGATTTTTCACTAATCATTGCCACCTAAAAAAATGTGCAATTAAACATAACTCATCTTTATGGCCGTTTGTTTTTTAGGCAACGGATGCGCTAGACGTAGGATCTCACCTTGAGAAAGAACCAAAACAATAAACATTAGCGAACCAAAAAAAAAACACGCCTAGCACTCCCACTGAAACATAAGACCACGAAAATTTATAACGAATTTGACTCTCGCTCAGGCTAATGCGACACCAAATTCCACGACCTGGACAACGTCTTATCGCGCCAACAGCTTTTTTGCAAACGCGCGTAAATTCGACACTACACCAACTTCTTACACGTTCTAAACAACACTGATACTACATTGTGGATTTTCGTGTTATCACGACTGTTTCCAAAACAAAACCCCCTTTTCGCCCCCAAAGCCCCAAAATACGGTGTCACGCTTACAATCTCTGGTCACAGAAAGCTCCTCTTCGACTTCTTTTTCCACTTCCACACAGCCGCCGTGGAAAAACGAGCGAGCAGCGAGCATGAGTCAAGAAAATATTCGCGCTAATCTGTTTATCTTTAGATACGAGTATCTAAACTTGCTTCACAACAGGTGGATCCGGGGCTTGAATGGGCAACGATGCTGCGGTAGCATCATCTTGTATGAGATATCCTCTTGGATATCCGATCTAAAGCGTTGAGATTTGTATTTTTTGTATATGGTTTTCCCATGAGCAATCAGCACAGGTGGATTGTGTATCTTGAAAGGAGTTCGCGGAGTGGGTTAAAGCTTCATCTAGAATCTTTGACATCAGTTCTCTTCGAAGTCAGAAGACATTCGACGAAGAGTTTGAATTTCGGTTGCTGACATTGTGAAATGTGAGTTCCATGAGCACTGGTGCGGAAAATAATCCAAACAGTCGAATGGAAAGGGTGTCTAAATTGAATTTCGTGGATTTGAAGGATACATTTTTATGTTTGTTTTGTCAGTAACACTATAACTACGTTCCCAGAAGTATGTCCTGCTTTTCAAACTTCATTCCCATTACGTAAGCACTTTGAAGGCAAACATGTAAATTTCTTAAGGCTTGCGAGGAACAAAAGACGCCATTTATTACGAAAAATCCAATTTAAGTTTCCTGTTAACTCGATATTTTATTATAACTGTACTAATGCTTCCTTATGCCCTCCTCGAAAACATGTTTCGAAGCCCTCAAAACAATCGCATTTTCGTTCAATGACTATCTTTTGTCTCAAAACTAACTTTTCTTGGAAGGATATAAGAGACCATCATAAGGAGAGAAATCCAAGCAAAAAGATTAATTAGCCTGTGTTTCATAGCGTGAATAAAATAGTTTGGCCGTCGCAATGGCGACCCGTGCGCTCGTTTATAACCGTGGTGGCACAGCATTTGTTTCAGTAATAACGACCATCTCTTTTTCAGTAAGGTATCAAACTAGGCCATTAGTGAGTCGGAATGAGCCCGATTCATAGTTTTTTTCCACGTCCTCAATGAATGCACACCATTCGAATGACAAAAAAATGTGATCATAACCTTATATTTGGGTTGAACAGTTTACGCTTTTTCCGGAGAGGATCTTTCGTTCAGTCATTAAACAATTTTTGCTTCTATCTTTTAGTAAAGAATGCACTTTTCATCAACAGTAACGAAATGTTTCAAAATCCTCCTCGAAATATGGTGGAACAAGACAAGACATTGCCGAGACGCAACCACTCAAAACCATATTTGATCGGTTATCACGGCGTCCATTTTGTTGAAAGCTTTCTCATAGTCAAAAAATTATGTGAAATTACGATAAGCTTCCCGACTGCAATGTTAAGAGTGTGACACGGATCTCAGAATAATATTATGAATTTGGTAATCGCTAGATGGGTCCAATGGCGAATTTGAAACAAGCATGAGCTGTATGATATTTTCGCTGAGTCGGAGGTCTCAACGATAGGAAGACCGCGGACGCTGCAATGGACTGGCCATGTGGCTCGCATGGACAAACAAAGGATACCCAAAAAGGTATTCGTTGGGAGAACTGAAACGCTGGTCTGACTGTTGGCCGAAAAAGTTCATCGTTGTTCAGATTTCGAAATTGGAGGACGTGTCAACTCTTCTCTTCTCTGTCAACTGCAGGCAGGCGCTAGCTGCAGGAAGCGCAGGCTCGAGAAAGCCGTAGTGCTACGAATAAGAAGAAGAATTTTGTCTATCTTTAACGTCAGTCAGTCACTTTTTTTGGATCGTCAGTGTACGATGAAATTCACTAATGAAAAGACTAATGTACCTCGTCATGCGATTATAATATATGACATGGAACACTTATGCGCCATGCCATATAAAACTATGATAAGCAGAATCCTTCTGCTATTATGAGAAATTTTCTTTCGTATCTTTCAATTTTTTTCCTTCAAAAATGGCTTAACCGACACACGAAACAAATTTTTTTAATAAAACAGGTTCTGCCAAATTTATATCAAAATAAACTCAAAGAATTATCAAAAATTGTCTAACGATATCTCATATAAACTGGTATTTTCACAGAATATATACAATATATTTACGTTGACGGCCCCATCTATTCAGTTGCCATTACTCGATTGAACTGCCCTTGTAACTCTATCAAACAATTATCCTCTTTTTTAAAATGCTCTGATCCAATTTTTGAGCTAAATTATTAAACTGAAACGAAATACTGAAAGACCGCTACAAGCTTTGAGCCAGGTGATTCAGAATAGATTTGAATTCATAATAATTTCACATATAAAGTATCATTCCCCACAAGTAGAAACGATCGGGAAAAATATGATATAGGAGAATATTGTAAGTACTAGTTCCTGTTAAAGTTCTTATATATTAAATATTTATTTAACCTCAAAGTGAAGGGATGTAATAAAATTGTGTAAATGATATCCTGTTGGTTAGGGTAGCTCTGTCGAACACTTTATTATTAAGGGATATTGATCATCATCCATTTTGATCTCAGGGAGACCAACATGCTTTATTTTGAAAATCGGATACCACAGATATGCTTTCCTTCCCAAATGGTGTTACTGGTGAAATGAAAAATCAATATTACTCCGGAGGTAGATCACTCACCTTCTGTGCAACTGATTCCTGGTTCAAATTCTAGTGATATTGTAATTTGTGTTCCTTGGGTTTTGTGGACCCGCTTACTGACCTTCTCTAGCTGTAAGACTAAGTTTATATGAGAATCGTGTCGGCACCGTTAATACCCAGACAATTCTGTAGTTCTGGCTATTACACTGTCATTTCTCGCCTCACTACTGTAACATATGTCAGCGTGTTAGCGTTTGTTTCAGTCACCATGTCCTACTCACCAGTCCTTACATTTTGAAGAACATCGCCGTTCTTTTTTTTTCTGACTTCCTATATGAGAAACCCGTACTGGTTTGTTATTCAAAATTATTCCAACATTATTCGCGTTGTTAACAAAATTTATTCAATAGTCCTTTATATGGAGATGAAGGGTTACTCGTTCTAGTCGTTTCATGTATCACATGACCTCTTTCTTGCAAGCATTGATTGATTTTCGGTCTATTTGTTCTTGCGGCATTTTATACAACAATAAAGACGCGATAAGCATGAAACTAGAAATCTTTTCAGAGATAATTCAATAATGAGCATCATCCTGTTGGCTTCTTACTCTTTTTGTTTAGGTCTTCAACTAGCTGATTAACTCCTTAAGTGTTCATGCTACGAGCGATACTATACACTCTTTGGTAAAACTTTGTTTACAATTTCATTGATGCTTACGCTGCCTTCCGCAACTTAAGCTTTTCTTTGTATTAAAATTATTCCTCACCCATTCGAATAAATATGGCCTAATCTTACACCCGTTAATGGTTGATTCGATGATGGTTAAGGCCAAAAAGAGGACACTCTGATGGAAGAGTCTCTCGCAATCCTATCTACTAGTGCATTTCGATAGCGTTAAACATTCTGAAAAGTACGTGATACTGTTTTCACAATGTCCTGGTTTTGATGCAAGATGACCTTCATTAATTATCCAGAGCATTTTAGCAGTAAATGACATCGAGTTGATGGGCCTTCACTCAACCTCATAGACTTGCCTGCCTTCTGTGAAAGCCGGAGTTACAGCGTACTTAAATGCAAAGCCAACACTCTTGGGCGACTACTTTCAGTCAGAGATAGAACAAATCGAGACAGAGGTTAAAGTCAATAGAGAGAAGATTTATATTTGTATTGCGATTTTATGCAAAAGCTTTAGGAGATGTTATCTCGTTTTACAGAAAAATATGAGGAAATCTACCAATCGAAATATAGTGCCACTTGTTTTGGATGGATACCCTTAGAACGAGGGTTTGTTTGAAAGGTCTGCGCTATCTGTTTTTTACGCCATACTAAAGTTGTATCAAATTTTTAAATGAAGTGATAAATACGGGATACATGCATTTTCCTTAAACGTCGAAGCGCCTGTTGTCGCGTTTTTCCGATGCGTTGTTGAATTGTCAACCTTCTTATGGTCACTCACCAAAGAGTATTGCGTACAATAGTCAAAGTATAAGTTTGACAGTTTGATAAGTGTTACCATTGCGGCAATAGAAAGTTTTAATGTCTGACTATTTATCAACCCTATATGAGCAAAATTCTATAAACATTGCACTTGGCTCGAAAAATGCATCCCAAACAAATAAAAGTGTACTATGACCGTTGTCTTAAAACACGAAAGGTTCACCGCCACTGATTCAATCTTTTCCCCCCTTAGCATAAAAGTAGTCGTCTTTGTCGTAAATTAGATCATTTCTGCGCACCCTCACAACTTCAACCCCATTTTGTCCAGGCAACTTGCATTGCGCAATTTTTCATCAAGAGAAAATTTTCATGGCACGTGACTCTAATAGTGCGTGCACACTCGTACACCTGAGACATTCGAGGAATTAACTTTTAAGCGCAAATTTTCCACTTGCTTGTATCATTTCCCTGAAAAACAACTTGAATTTAACACTGGAAGCGACTAAATGAACTTCAGATGGATTACGATGGTCTCAAATGTGATTATGGTAATGTAAACTACCAACGAAGCTACAAGGAAGTAAAATCATCAATGTCGCGTTGAGAGTTCCCGGCGCAGCGCACAACAATAAAGATAAATATTTTAGCACATTTATAGTGGCAGAAGGACTTGTGTTGCTACTACAACACAAGTTTGCTGTCTTACTCTCCGTCCTTCCTAATTGTATGGATTTATCGATCCAATACGACCTTTCTCTTGACGTTTTTTCCTCCAGCGCATAAGATGAATCTGGTTCAAGCTAAATTGCGGAAAAGCTCATTGGGCGGGTTATCCTTTAATCTTGGCAAATTTTTCCGAATGGAATTTCTTCGTGTTTTCTCATAGCACATTGTATACCCGCCCATGACATAAAATATACATACGTCTATTCAGGTCCTTTTTATATCCGAGCTTCGCAAAAATGAGAGAACCATCGGATCTGCCTCACAGCCTGTAAGTTCGTTGATTATTCCAGACTCCCAAAATTATCGTGAGCTATCGGTTTGGTGGTTTTTACTTAACGCAGACGATTCTTATCAATCCATCAAAACTGATAGTATCTCCGGAGAAAACTTCAAGCTATAATTTAATCGTAGTTTTTTTCTTATTATACAAATAATTAAAAAGACTCCACCTCATGAGACGAAACATTCAACATTCTTCTTCATTATAAATTCACCTTAATTATATCAAATATTAACAATTCTAATTACTAACGTTCTGCTTCCCTTTATTTCCACACATGTCTTTGTAAGTTTTTAACAGAAACGATTTCATTCTCCATTCCATTTTGTTCTATCCTTCCTTTGCATCCTATCATCTTAAAAATCCATAAACAAAGCAACGAAGCCAATAACCTTTTATTCCTGCCAAAATGATACTTTGATTCTCATCAAATCAACAACAGTAGATACAGATTGGCTGGGCAAGCCGACACATATGAATCCTATACATTGTTTACTAATCACCATGCATGCCGGCATAAAAGTTTACATGTCCGACATAAATAAACACTAATGCATGGTTCGTTAATTCCATGAATTATCACAAACTTATGAATGAATTGCGTACTCCTAAAATAAAGCTTTCGTCATACTTTCAGTCTGAAAAGGTGAAATATCTGCGCTGTGATATGTTAATCTCATAAACCAGGGTTAGTGCTAAATTTGGGATATTTCATGTGGAATCGTAATCCGGCATGTGTGGCTTCAACATTATTCAGCCAGAATATTCGCATCTGGAATCAATGTATAGAGTTGTTGATTATCCTTTAACAATAATGCTATCAGGAAAGTATTGGGAGTCGAAATGTTAAAACGTCTATCAGTTAACGTCTATGAAGTAATAGATAACAACATGGAAACATAATTGGAGTTGTTAATTAGGGGTGAAGCAACAACATTTATAAAAATCCTTCTTCCTGTCGTACGATTATTTGATTCTAATTATTAACTGTTATTCAGACTGTTTATCGGGTGATTGATATCAGTCTGTCTCCCCTTTTCTAATCAACAAACTACCATTTTAACTTTAAGGGACTACAGGAAAACAGTCCCGACATTACAACAAAACAAGATTAGATTTGAATAAAAGATTGATACTTTCGAATATTTTTTTTTAATTACTCATTGATACCAACATCTCCAGCATAAAATACAACAGTTGAACAATGTATTTTATGGTCAGGATCAGCGCAACTACCATAAAATCTTTTATACTATTTGCATTTCGTTCTCGTTATTACTTAGCTTAGCTATACCTTAGCTTTTCGCCTATGGTACAAGGGGACCACACACAGTTTACTGTTTCAAAACCCAGGCGGATCGCTAGGAGTTCCGACTCTGTGGCTTCAATTTCCTGCAGCCCCAGATTTGTTGCTAATCCAGCTCGGAAAAACTCCAAGAAATTGTTCTGTGGTTTTTCGCGAATAGTATTGCTACATCATTTGTGTTGCTTAGTCTTCCCTCAGCTTGGCTAAGGCCATAAAGTTCGGTTCATCCGACAGCCGTTATTGTAATTCCGCGCCGTGTCTTTATACATCCACAGGATTTCGATTTTATCTCTTTTCACCGCTACCAGGAAGACTTTGATGGCTTCTATGTAAGTTGTATCCTGATCAGCTAATAAACCTCATGCTAGATCACCCGCGTTTTAGTTTCTCTCCAAAGTATTATTCCCAGGATTTTTTGTTTATTTAAGCCCTTAAGGTGCTGCGGCCTTCAGGGCTCGCCTACAATTCATCATTTACTGGTTCGAGGCAAGCATCAACAAGGCCAGCCTGCTATGAAAGCGTTTATGTCTTGTTTCGTAAAAGTTTTTCATAGTCATTACTCTGGTTGCATTGATTGCAAAGAATACCAGCTAAATAACTGTCGGTTCACAAGTTTGCAAGCTCGATTGATCTCGGATGGTTTCGCAAATAATGGCACTCTTCCCTCTTTCATTTTAGAGCCATTGATGCATACTATGATCTTACCTCAAGATATAAAATCTCGCATATTTTCCCACTCTTTGTGTGATCATGTTTCAAAGAGGGCATGAAGGTATTCCGTTTTCGGAGTGTTTGCAAAACTGCTCTGTCGATTTTATTGACCCGGTTTCCGCCAGTGGTTATTGGTATCATCACTGTTCTAAGTCTCCTTCTGGCTTACCAATAAATATTGTATTGAAAACCCTATTCAGCCGTGATTTGAAAAATCAAGTGAGGTGTCAAACCAAATGACACCCAGCGGGCGACATAAACCATGGGTCAAATCCGGTCCGATGATCTGTTGGAATTTGGAACTCAAGCCACAAAAAAATCCATATCTTCCATGATAAATTTGAGACCTTGTTAGTAGAAACGACATCTATAGCATCAAAAAGCCATCGAAAGGGCATTTTATAGTGTAAGCAGGCTAAAGTCAAGATTGACTTAAGGTAATTACAGAAGGCAACGCATGGTTATTATCGAGCTCGCTAACAGAGAAACCGAACAACTCGCATCTTCGAACTCTGATCACTATGTAAATAAAAATCAGCTGATTTACCCAGTGCATTGAATAAAAGTTTCTTAGACAGCTTTCACCTCTTGGGTACGATAAAACCACATTAAAAAATTGATCAAAGACGCGCCCCCGCCAAGGATGATGATTACCTGATGGGACGCATGTTTGAAATCAACTTATACTCTTCCTCCTACCGCTGTATCCCCTGTTTTGTCCGACAGAGAGGGAAATGTTTGTTTGTCGTCGGAACAAAATTCAATCACAAAGAAAGAATAAGTAAAAATAGCAAAATGAGCAAAAACCCTTGACGATGAAATTAAACCGCGTTTAAATGCCAAACATTTCCTTTAACAATTTGCTAGGGATAACAAAGTCGCCGTGCTCTTGTTCACCAAACACACATCGCGACAAGATTTGCCATCTGGTTAGTAGAAACTCTGAATACTGCTGAAGTCAGTGTTTTAACTGGTGTTTTAACTGGTGCTAATGTGTCCTACCTTTCTGCACAGTAGGATCAATGTCTAGCTGTGTCAACAAACCTTCCCTAGGCTATTTTTGATCTAATAGGGAAAGCGGAGTCGTCCCCTACAGGAATCTGCACCTCCTTTACGACATTTGTGGTCACCATATTAATTCAATCAGTCGATGCTTTCGTAGCAAACCAGCTTTCATACCTGGACGAAGCATTATATTAATCTCCTGAACAAGGAATTTTATTAAACCATTCCCCGGAATTAAACATCCATGAATTCGTTGTGAAACTAAGCAGACGCTATAATCACATATTTACCAACCTCAACCGTAGCAATGGAATTTATCAAAGCTCTTTATTGAAGCAGATTTTTGCAGATGCGGAGCAAACCTTTCCCACCCAAAATAATATGAACGCAGGGAAAATCTTAGATCTGAGGAAAAACTGCACAATTCGGTACTCAGTTGAGAAAAATAACAGTACACTGATGTCTTTGGGTACCAGGAACTGAGTATTAGACGAATTATAAATTCAAAGAAACGCTAAAAGCTCAGGGAGAAGCCTTTCGGAGTCTACGCAAGGTACAGCAAGTTCCAAAGATTTATCGTTGAGAAACACTGATTGAGAAATTCATCATGGATTTGAAAGGAACAAAATCTTTGCAAAATCTAAAAATCCACCGACAAATGCATCCAATGATTGGACTGATATTGTGCACTCAATTTTCAACTTTTTGGTTTAAGAGAAATCGAAAACAATTGCCTTAAGCTTTGAACAGATCGACAAAGGATTGAGATGTCCGACATTTTATTTAAAAAAAAAAATCATTTTACCGACTGATTTATTCTAACAGCAGTTAATTAGAAAAAGTGAAGGATATTAAGACAACGAATGAAACGAATTAATTAAATTTAAACTATTTTATGTTTTTATTAAACTCATTAGGATATTTATATATAAAAAACACATACTAGTTCTTAACAGTAAGTCTTTTCTTCTTCATAAAAAGTGCAAATGTAACAATTAAAAAAAATTCTTTTGCATGATTTCTATAAATTATTAGTATTTGCATCAAAACATAATGAATCCGAAAAAATGAAAATTTTTAAATGACAAAAAAGTAATTCAATATTTACAATCGATGAACGAATGAATAAGTAGATTAACAATGCAATAATTACTTCTATTTTTACAGTAACGAATATTATTCACTCTGGTATTTAACATGTACATTCACTTATGTTTGCAGTATTGTTCAATGAATTAGCCTATAATACAGTTGTTTTTCATTTCTTTTTTACGCTTAAGTATTATATTACCTATGAGTATAGTAAAAGGATTCGATACATATTGCATTTTAAAACTAATCGCCAAATGTGTTTTTTTTTGTACTCTTCAATGTTATGTCTGCATTGCGAAGGCTCTGCCCTTCGTAGCACTTAGACATGCATTTGATGAACATTTGTCTTTGCACTCACGTTCATCAGATAAATTGAATTGTTCTCACACCTCCCTATGTCGCAGTTTAGAAATACACCATACAATCGTCATCTGAGGTGGGGTTATATAATAACCACAAATGTTTATATAACTGGCATACCTCGACGAGAACGCTGCAGAGCATTTCAGAAGCCGTTGATCCTTGATCTTTACAACTACATACGAATTCAGTCAGCACCAATGTTGTATGATTGATAAGTAGCGAATGGAAGTTGGTGGTGATATCACAGAAATTTAATGGACTTTTGTCCCGGCATCATTTAGAATCGTTGATTCCCTGGCGGATGGTAATAATTGCAGTTATTACCATTTCTACAAAAACCACGTTGGAATTGTTTGCAGATTCCTCGATTGTTATCACCACGGCCTCCGCCTCCTCCACCGCCTCGTCTTGGATTGTTATTGCCACCTGGCCCTCCTCCTCGGCCGCCACCACGCCAATTTCCACCACCTGGACCATCATGGCCACCTCCTGGTGGACCAGCCGTTCCGGATCTCCAGTTGCCGCCCCGCGGACCGCCACCTCCTCCTCTCGGTGGACCGTTGTTCATGTTCATATTCATGGCATTCGGATTCATTCCCATTGGCGGGCCAAAATTATTGAATCCTCCACCCATTCCTCCATTCGGCATTCCGCCAAAATTAGGACCCCCCGGGCCACCCGGTCCCATTAGACCGGGATTCATCATGTTCATATTGCAATTCATTCCCATGTCATCGTTCGGCCCGCCCATCATCAAATTTGGTGGTGGGCCTGGGTTCATCATCATATTTGAGCCTGGTCCACCCATCATTGGGTTAAAGTTGCCCATTGGTCCTCCGATCGGTGATGGCAACATTCCGTTTGGCGGACCATTGTTCATACCTGGTCCCATCCATCCACCACCTCCACCGAAAGGCATGAAAGGATTGAAATTGCCACCCGGGAAACCCATATCAGGACCACCCATGAAATCATCGTCAGGTGGTGGGGAACCTTTTGGATCTGGCCATGGCATGCTAGTAAAGTCGTTGACGGCATCTGGATTTCCAGTGATATCGTCCAGCGGTATTACTGCTGGTTCTGTTATTTGATATTGTTCCATGTCTGGTTCAGCTGCCGAATCAGGAATCATGTGGCGATTGAAATATAACGCCTTCAATGTAGTCTGTTCTCGTTCCATTTGGATTTTCTTCTCCTTGCTTTGCATTCCCTCAGGATGTGGAGGCACGTCATCTACTTCAATCAATGCAGTCCATGGAGTTTGTTCGACCATCACATCATCAGCACTTATCTTGCGTGAAAGCATGAATGCTTCGCGTTCATTGAATCGTTCCATTTGTTTCATATCGGTAAACGTCTTTGTAACATTCACCCGTTCATTTTCATCTAATTCAAAGTATCTAACTTCTTCCAATTGCTCCTGCGTTCTCCATGTCAACTTCTTCTTCGGTCCTTTCCGCCGATGTAGCATCAGAACGCCGGGCGGGCCGTCCGGACCGCAACCAGGACCTGGTGGTTTCTTTACTGGATTCTCTTCAGGTTCTTCATTCTCACGCATACGACGCTCTTCCAATTCTTTTTCTTCTCGAACCTTTTCTTCGATTTGTTCTTTCACTTTTTTCAACGGAATATCATCTTCATCTTCATTTTTCTTATCATCGAAATCTTCATTACCATCCCCTGTTTCCAACTTATCACTATCTTCCAGTGTGTCCTGATAGAATTTCAATGGAGTTACTTTATTTGCCACCGGACTTTCTGGATCTTCAGGAGTTGATGGTTCTTTGCCCGGTTCTTTTGATGCGCTTGGACGACGTTTTCGCTTGCGTATATCTTTCTTTGGTGCAGCAGCCGAAAGGGCGTCCATAAACATATCACTTTCTACAAGAGTTGACGCTGCAATTGAGAAGAAAAACAGACGGTATTAAACATCAGAATACAATAAGAGGAAAACATCAAATTGTTTTTGAATTAAATTAAAATCTGGATACCATACTCGTTGAAGGATGTTCAAATGGGTATTGCTTGGTTCCCACTGCCTAAAATTAAAAATTAGAAAAAAAATATGCTTCGAATTGTACTGAGCACTTAGTTGAATCTTTCTATATTTAAAACCCTGCCGGTTAACCCTTTTTCAAAGAATATCACGATATCCTCGACGAAAAGTAGGGGATAAGACGGCAATCATTCACCGAGGGTTTATATGGAATTTTAATTGCATCGATTTTCGAACGATTTTCTGTCGGAACCCTTCGTATGCAGTAGTCGGTGTTTTTTTTTAATTCGATTGTAAACATTTTTCATATTAGGAAAATTTAATGGTGTAATCGGTAGACGGGGTGAAAATAATCCTGTTTGCTTGTAGAATGAGGATAAAATTGTTCAATAACGATTAATGTTTCAATTGTTCAATAACGATTAATGTTTCAACAGTCACTAAACTTGCCTATTGGGGGTGATCTATTTCTATTGCAGCCTGAGTTTTACCATATATTCACGCTGCTTGTTAACTAAATAATAAATAGAAATGAAGCATATAGACTTCTCCCTTCTTTGTTCTTGTGAATCAGTCTTATCTTGTTATGTTTTTTTCACAGACGCTCTTGCATTCGAAGCAGAAAGTTGATGGCTCAAATCCAAATTTCAAAAATAGATTTTTTATAAATTTTTGAGTGTCAATACCTCATTTTAGCTTTGATGAAGCTGATAAATTTGAGAGGCATTTGAAAATCTTGTAACGTAAATCTAATCGTAGTAATCCTATTCAGTATATTTTCATACATAGGCTCAAAATAGGAAGTGCTTCATTTTAACGTAATCCTTACAATATGATAGTGTTATGTTTATTCGCCTTGATATGAATACAAAGAAGATGCCCTAAACATTTTTTTTGTATTACCGTCACTGTCTCTCCTTTTTCTACTATCCTCCTCATACCTAAACTACAAATAGTGTAGCTATATCTGACCAACTATCTGAGTGGTAACACGTGGATGAAAACGTTTCCTGTCGCTATTTAAAATCTCGCATTGTTATTCAATTCAATTAATTTGAATCGAATTTCATCATCATTTCAGAATATCAACATTCTACATATACTCTAAGCGCACCATAATCAATGATTCATATGTAGGTCAACTGAACGAAAGTGAAATCCTTTGGTCAAGTTCAATAATGCTAATGGCTGTTGTAAGCTATATTTAGTCGCATTCAAAATAATTAAAACAAGAATGCGGCGTTACACTACAATCGATTTAAATTTTAAATATTCAAAGCAGAGTCAAAATTAGAATTCAATTGTTACGAATTATGCAGGAATTAAAAGCAATCTGACACTAAATTTCAGTTTAAACTCGGTATCCAAGAGAAAACGATTAGAAGAACAGATTGTACATTATGAATGCGACTGCAGTCATCAATTACAAACGTCTAATAAAAGTCGATACATTTGAAGACGTTTTTTAGAAAAAAAATTTAATTAACAACAGATTTATCATAATGTATGCATATATGCATATGTATTGCATATGAACTGATAAATTAAGGTTAAGTTGAAAGGCTCTTTAAAGTTGAAAAAAATATAATAGAATAACCTATCAAATAGCCGAAACACGTTTATATTCTTTTAACAAACATTGTTTAATAATGAAAATAAATTATTATTTGTTTTGGTGCAAAAATTATGAAAATCATTGGAATAAAATATTTTTGAGCAAGCAAATGACGGAGAAAAAATATATAAAATGAAATTTGAAACAATAAACCTCAACTTATATTGAAATAAACAAATGGAAAATCAAAAACTTAAAACAAATTAAAAAAATTCAACGGTTCCACCGCAGCACTAACTATGCAAGAGAAAAATGAGAGGTTTAACGAAGCTACTAGCAAACCAATGAAGAAACCGCAACGTAAGTAATGTTAAAATCTAAATTGTTTGAACATAAACTTAAAATAATTCCATAATTATCAAAAATAATTCTGCATAAGATCCGATTGTTTTTGTATTCTGCTCGTCTTAGCATAAGATCGTAATAAAATACCATGCTCAATGAAAAAAGTTGCATCAAAAAATTAACAAAGAAATGTTGCGATACTCCTGCTTGTTTGGATCACAGCGTTGATAAACATAAAATATATTTTAATCTGTCAATTAAAATAAAGCAAATATCTCCACAGAATCGTTAATTAAGTGATCCAGAGAAAGGAAATGCGGCATCATGAAATCCTGGGCCCGTGAAGAGCTCTTAACGAAGACAAATTAATTTAGAATAAATACGATTAAATAGAAATAAGAAAGATATAATAAATAAGCTAAAACCTGCAAACACATATAAGACATCACGTAGATGTCTAAATAGATAAATATTTGGATCTTGACTTCACAGCTCACAGGATTTTTGCTTCAATTTCGAGACGGCGAAATATGGTAACACGTGAATTAAAAAATAACAAACATTAACAGGGAACGATGGAAAATCATTCGTAAATGTAACAACAAGTAGCAATTTAACAGATTTCAATTAATGAATGATAAAAATCAATTTCTACTTTCACTTGACATTAAAATTTAATTAAATGTGAAAATTGTAACATAACTAGGATGTTTTTCTCTCGAGCGGTGACCCCGATATTTTTGCTCTGGGTAACTCAATTGAAATGTTACAAATGTCGGCTTTCGATCAAATTGGGTAGCGAGTTTGAAAATTATTTAACCATTTGACGTAGGCCTTTGTGATGTTTAATCGGAGTTTTCGGAGTTTACAAACAATTCAAACAATTCAACGAAATAAAGGACTTTTCTTGTATACTACACATTTTGCGTACTATATTTACATTAGATGGAAATTCAAGGATTGATTTTGAATGAATACATAACACAAGAAAATCTAGTCAAGAGAAAGCTTTATAACTAAAACAATCTAAACCTGACTAGTACCATAACAAATATGAAACAAGTTTTTGCTCGAGTTTCGTATCTCAACTTTCAAAACGTCTCTATTTTGGAGCGACGTATGTAACGATGACAGTCTCTCAGTAACACAAGTATACCCTGGGTAAAGAGATTTTGTTGTTGCCGAAGGTCGAAATATTTGGGTTCTGTAGTTTCACTATGAAAAAGGCAAACTTTCAAAAAACCCTGATATGCATCCTTATATAAAATAAAGAACGGACCGTCGAATTCCACAAAATGTAAAAAAGGAATTATAATTGAAATGCGTAAGCAAATTTTAAGGATAAAAATAGTTTCAATATAAAATGAGTATCAACAGACAATGATAAGAATTGACTCCGCAGAGGTCAATACAGATCGGCTTTGAAATCAGGACACCAAAGATAATTTGGTCGCGAGAATTACGCTTGACTTAGATTTTAATTCCAGGAGTGTTACTACCATACTAGTCACCAAAGGTATTTGAACCATGGACCTGTTGTCTAGAAGGCAATTGCTAGTACTATACTAACCGAACTGTCGAAAGATTAAATTAGGAATCATCCAGCACAAAATCGGTCGGTAATCGAACACGTAAATGTGGGCGGATCAGAAATATTAGCTATTTGGTTAAAATAAAAAGAAAACCACCCAGCTTCATTCTAAGATTAAAAGAAAATCAATGAAAGAAAACGAAAATCACAACTTGCGTATTCTACAAATTCAAAGCAAAAGAGAAATGATCAGGCTTCAAAACGGTTATTTTTCTTTTAATTTATGGTGTACTTTCAAAGTTCCATGTAAACAAAAACTGATTTCGATTATTTGGTCACGTTTCATCATGATGATATGAAATAACACCCACATATGAAAGTCTAGGGGGTTCCCCCCAACATTGAAAACATTCCAACCGAGAAAATTAGAAATTTAGACAAGCATGGCTCTTGGCGTGTCCTTGCCATAATGAACAAACATTAACAATCAATCTAATCCACACATTTATTTTGAAATAATTCAGAGAACACAAAAATTAGATATTGACACTCAGATACCAGCAGAATTATATTGTGAAAATTAGGAAAATCGAATCGAGACCAAGCAGAATTCTGCAAAGTATTATATATATCTTCGAAAAGTAAATTGTATCCAAAAAATTCAAAAGCACAAATTAAATTGCCTTGAGTGAATCAACAAAATCACGAGAACAATTATAATCCGAATCCGACCCAATTCAATTTTATAAAAAAAAATGGTTAGAAATCTGATCAACACTAGGAAACTAGGGAATTTGTTGCACTTCAGTTGTACAAGTAAACATTTTAAAGCCTTTTTAAGGCGAGGATATCGAACAGTATAGTGAATGGAGTTAACAATCTCTGAGCACAAATATAGAAACTATTTATTCACATCGAAGTAACAATTAACATTAAAAACGAGACGATTAATATTTCTTTAAAAGCATGAAAGACTTCGTAGTAAGAGGTAAGAGATATAAATCATATTGAGATCGAGATAATAGTAGTTACTTGCTCTCTTCCCCTGTTACATAATTTTTCTTCTCGGAATGAAGCGATCTGAAGAACTCAAAATTCATTGCATCAAAATTACATCAATTGCCTATTCGCGCTTTTCAGGCATATTTTCCAACACGGCATGAGATCTGTTTTAGCGTTCGTTTTATGATTCCCTTGCAAGTATTACGACAAACATTAAATTATAAAAGATGATGACAATCATTATGGATTCAGTTAAATATTACATTAAAAAGTAAAAAAGATCAACCTGCAGGCAACTGAAGAAGAACTGAAGAACTAAGAACTGAAGAAGAACTAAGAACTGAAGAAGAACTAAGAACTGAAGAAGAACTAAGAACTGAAGGTCTTAAAAATACAAAGTTTCAGCGAAGGTCCTTGCCTTTTTGCAGTATCATCTTTTTTCAAGTATATTTTTTTGGTAGCCACCAAAATTATATTGAAGCTCATTGCTGGAGTCAAGTATTACAGAAAAGGCAGAAAATAATGTTTTCACCAACATAAATGTTTGCAACTTTCGCGGGTAAAATGCAATTATTCGCCGTTATATTTCAAACGCAATTAAGTATTTTAAGATTTGACGAATTGATTTTGATGAATGAACACATGAATAAAAAACTACATCTAAGATAATACAAAATTGCTTGAAAAAATATCAGTCAATCAATTAGCAAGGCTGAAAACATGGTGCTAGGTAGAGTGGCACGTATTTGAAAAAAAAACGGTAGGCTACAACATTTAACTTCTACATATGGCTCAACATTATTATAACAATACAATAACTATATTGTACAGACAGTAAAGGTAAAAAGCTCATAAAATAGAACTATAAGCATTTGCTTACAATTTCTAAACAATATATTGCTTTCAAAATGGCAAACAATTTTGAATTCATTGTTTGAGCTTGGAGAAAGGTTTGAAGACAAATATCAAATGCTTCGCTATAAGCCAAGATCAGTCATTCGAAATATATATTTGAAGAAAAAATGAAGAGCAAGTAATGAATGAAAATTAAATTAGAAAAGCAATACATTCAGAATATTCATTAAGCAAGAAAGGACACCAACATTGTTTCAATAGCTACTCAGTTGGATTACATATTGCCATTAATTAATAATATTTAACGAGATCGCATACTAAACAAACAATTTAAATGAAACAATCAACTTCGTCATGCTACTTTCGGAGTATCTCATGGCACTACTTTGCTTCAAGCTTTACATTTATGTTAGCCTGCCTATGCCTTGAAATATATTTAAACTTAGTGAGATAAAAGAAAGGCTCTCTAGATTGTATAAATAATCTCAGGAATAACAAAGCCTTTTACAGAGATACAGTAAATCTCATTCGTTAATATGTTAGTCTGATTGCGAAAACAAAAGCCCTGACTGATCAAGTGTTAAAATTAAATTATTGTATTCTTCCATTCCCGAATATCTTCCAATGAGATCGACGATGGACAACGGCTACGCATAAATGATCCTAAAGCCTTTAATTCATTCCATAATTAAAATCTTTAAATCACAACAATCGTCCGTCTAAACTATGAACACGTCAACCTAAAGGAAACTAATCCAATACTACAATGTGTTTCTAATTCTAAATTTCTTCTATTTTTGCCCTCTCTGACTGGGTGAATCTGATCTATGCTACCTACATAAGAACTAAAGATAACATAACAAATAAATTGACAATCCAACAAACTAAATATTCGGAGACCAAGATTTTTAAAATGTTCAATAGCTGATTCATCACAATCGTTACGTCGTATGATGCAATCAGGGACATCTTGGCAATATTGTAGTGACGCAACAGGACTAGGGTAGGTTTTTCTTGTTTCTCTCAACAAATTAAATAGTATTGTTTACTTATATTTCTAGAGATAGTAATAAACTGGCAGATATGAGCATCGCAAAGTACACAAGATTTTATTTCATTAATTTAGAATCGTTCATATTTGTTTTCTTTTTTTTTCTAATATTTCTCTTTGTTGTATTTCAAAAGTATGCAAACACATGTTACAAATTAAAAATAAATTGAACTATAAGATTTACGCAACAAATAAAAGAACAATGATCGAAACAGAATGCTAGCACCAAAGACATTGTAGATTCAAACACAATTTTCTATGCGTTTATACAAAAGTTTGTCGATTTTTAATTAGGGACGGATCTTCAATGGGTCGCAAATATGACACCATCCAATCTAATTCGTCACACAGTTTCTTCTAAATATTGACTAATATCGACTCGAATAATTTCAATCTTAGCAACAGACATAGGTCTCGAGCCATGGACCGCCTAATTCGACAGCAAACAACATGTGAGAGCCTGGAACTGATTGTACCCGCAAATATATTGTTTTTTTCAATCGACCTCCCTAGAATGGCACATAGGTAAACTAATCGAACCTAGTAGTGAAAAAAAATTCAGTAGTGTGCAATTTAGTATCTGCAGTTGAAAATTTCCCAGTTAAGAATCTCGATTTTCGGCTCAATTCAATGAAATAGCAAAAAATGTAAATGCACCAGATAGGGAACCTAACCAGAAAGATTAACCAATGCCATCAATTGAGTTCCCGAACAAACAATTTAATGTTTTCTAGCCCCACAACTGACCTTGATTGCTTCGAGGGTACGCTTCGGCCCTCATCTTCAGATAATTCTGTAAGGGTAAGAAGTCAACAAACGTTGCTCGCTAGATCGGATGCAAGACGGAGTTCCTCAATATTCATGAACGTAGCATGATCAGAAACTATGGCACCTGACGGAAGCCTAAGGAAACTAATCCGAATCAATGAAAGAAATCTCAAAAATTTTCTTCGAAACAAATTAATAAAACTAAATATTTCGATTCCCTTAAATATTAAAACTACTGAAAAATAAATCAGAATCTACTCAAGCGTCATGACCAAACACCTTTCTCAAAACGTAAATATGAAACGATCTGTTAAAACCAAGATAGTGAATAAAACCGTTGAAATGGGAGAATTCAAAGCAAGGTCAATAGGATGTTGAGTGAAATACGCGGCAATGCATGAGCTTAATTGTAGACAGGATTAAAAATTAATAGGCAACAATAAAGAAGGTAAACATGAGGGAAGGCACATGGAGATTATGAAGGCAAAGGGGAACAGCATGAAGGACGAAGGGGGAATACTAGGCACAGTGAGAGGGAAAAGAGGGAAAGTAGGCAAGGCAAAAGTCAGACAGCCAGCAAGGCACAAACCAAGCTGGGCGCAAGGCAAAACTTTATGCAAGACAAAAGTCGAAACGAAAGCAAGGCAGAAGTGAAACTGCAGACAAATCAAAAAGGAATTTAGATTCTTTTGTCTAACTAAAATGATCATGTGATCATCAAGGCTCCACAGCCCATTACAGACCTTCACTGGAATTGCTTCACGAATTGCCTAAAACATTCTCGAGCTGGCAAAAACTTAAGTGACATAATTCTTTCTAAATTATTTTAACGTTTTGTAGGCCATATGGCAAGGAAATTCAACTGCAGAATAATTTGCTCTTTCCCGCAAGTATAGTACACCCTCTCAACTTTTTAAACAAGTTAACCTGCGTGATCATCAGGTTAGCCTTGGTCATTTGAAACCCACGTAATTTCCTGCATATTTGGAAGATGAGTGTAAGCGCCTGCACAAAAAAATTTTAACTATGCTACGTCTGTAAAGGAAAAGTATTCTAGAGTAATAAAGAATTGTTATTGGATTCTTTAATTGCACACGAGTTATTCAAATGAGCCTCTGATACGATAATAAACGAATAAACGATAACCTGATCAGTTTCAATTCAAAGTATTAGGTAAATATTTAACATCAAAAGCAATTTAAAATCCGATCAGCTTGAACATATTTTCAAAAGCTTTGGCCAACGGTTATTGGAATCGTATTATTTTTCCCCCCAAGACAATTACGAAAATATTAAACTTGAGCCATATGCCATTATCAATTCTGCGTGGGTTGAATACAAAATCGAGTGATTTAGATTTAATTTCAAAGAAGAACACATAACCTCACTTCAACTGTGGAATATACCTCCGTCGCTTCTGAAGAGGTTTCTACGATACATGGTCGATTAAGTGCATACAATATTAGTTGACTTTTAATATGATCCTTTTCTAGTGTGTGAAAACGCTGCCTATGAATTGCAATGATTGAAACAGCTTAACTGTCAATCAGATATCTGAAAACTCATCGCAAAACGTATACAACTGAACATTTGTCAGTTGACTTCAGATCAAGTGGTGAAAGAATTTCAGTGACTACGATCTTATCTTTGGATTTTTGTTTATGGCCGATTTTTATAAGATCAACAATGCATGACAAAAACTCGATAGATTCAAACTTGTTCTCATTAGTTAACATATGGCACTAATCAATGACGCAACAGTCCACCACGTTAAGACCGTCCTTTTATAATTATATCGCAGTTCTCATTTAATTTATTTTGTTTTCTCGCTCTTTTCTCCGAGAATTCGACTCGTTGCAAATACTAAATATAGCGATAGATACTCTAGTTTTTTTCAATTGAAGACAATATAAAATGCGCTCCTAAATATGATTCAAACATGCTTTCCCTGTCCGTGGATAAAAAAAAGGACAAAAATCAAATTGCAAAACTAAAACTGTTTGAAGTCAACCTTCTCATGGGTACTAGGTACGCGCAGAAAAATGTGTAGCAAGCTTGACAGCCTAAACATACTCTACATCTATGAGTCTGGTTCAAATCGATCTCGCCAAACTATCGCAAAGTTGACTTTAAATTAAAGGGACTACCTGTTGGGCAAGTAGAACCATTCATTTTGAGAAATGGACGCGACACAATGAATCTATTTCGATTACGCATGGGCAACACAAACCTGAACACATCATGTTACAAACAAAAACATTGAAAAATATTCGTCGGGTTCACAGGACATATTGCGTTTCGTCTCCAACATTTATAAATCCCTGTTACTATTGCGATGCCCAATCCTGCTCTTCATTTCAAATATTTTCATTTAGCAAAAATATCTTTATTTAATTCACTTTATCCACCTTACTTTTCATAACTCTCTCTTAGATACTAACTAGAGTAATTATTTTAGATGTATTTAAAAATAACGAGATTATGAACATGGATACACCACCTGCATTTCGGCTACGCGCTATTCATATGCAACAAACGATTGCATACGATTAAAAAACTCCCAACAGCATCTTCACGTTTCCATTAGCCCAACATACCCTCTTGTTGTTCCATGTCAGCCATGGTCCAAGTCCCCACACAATTTGTTTTTGTTTTTTTTTGTCGAAATTTTAAATTATCTAATGCTTGTTTTTCTCTTACCGAAGTGTCTTACTTTATCATCCGTGTGAAAATATGATTTGACTTTTATTTTGATTAATCCATAAAACTAACTTTACAAATTAATCAGAATAGTCGAGTTGTGAGAGGTAGAGGGCTTGTGGGAAAGCTAAGTTGGTAATCGTCCAACCCAGATGTAGTCCCGCCCGGTCCGCGTTCTCGTCCACCACCATGACCCTAGGAAAATTACATTTCAAAGAAAATCAAATTCGATTTTCATAGCACGCACACTCCCGAGACATTTCGCGAGTTGATTTCATAAACATTCATCAGTTGTACAAAGGTGATGCATTTGACGAGATCCTCAGTATGTTCAACACACACACACAATGCTCTTTTTATCACAAATCGTTGGCACACGTGAAAACAACTAAATCTGTGGAAATAAACGCTAAATATGCGTCAAAATGTTGACGGCATCATGTAAAAACTTGAAATTTGCGTAGTGCAAAAGTCACACTAAAATACCAAACCCCATATTGCAATACCCACTCGAAATCCACTCAACTTTCGGTATCCCTGAAACGAAACAAAAGACTACTGTTAAGGACGAAAGAGAAAGCAACTTACGTTTTGGTTTCGGTGCAATGAATTTAACAGCGCCTGGCTTTTCCGTCGCAGGAGCCGTTGTTAAGTCAATCTTCAGCTTCTTTTCGGCTGGGGGCTGCAGTTCCTTTGACGAAGTTGCTGCGGCCGGTGTTGTTGGCAAGGACGCGGGCGGAGGAGACGCACGTTTCGCTATCAAGTTAGATGGTATCGACGTACCAGGAATCGATTGCGGCGGTGGCTTTTTAAGCCCCTTTCTCGAGGGCGGCGGCGGCGCTTCCTCCGACAAGCCATGACTACGGAATTGCGAATTGTAGGTTTTCACTGTTTTCGGTCTGTTTGCATCTCGTCTAATTTCGATTGACATTGATGCTTTCTTAGAGGGTATCGTGATCGATGTCACTAAAGGCTCATCGTCTTTTGGCTTCTTTGGTATCTTGCCTAATTTATCAATAGACAACGGACTGCTCCTGTCAAAATCCGTGGGCGATTGAACTTTGTCTTTATCCCTGGATGACGAATCGTCCCTGGATTTATCCTTGTCTGATTTTTCTCTCTCTTTCTCTCTATCTCTGTCTGATCTTGACTTATCTTTTTCACTGCTGCTGCTTCGACTCTTTTCACGATCCCTGTCCTTATCTCTGCTCTTACTTTTATCTCTCTCTTTATCTTTATCTTTTGAACTGCTTGACGATGATGACTTACTGGAAGACGAGGACGACTTGTGCCGATCCTTGTCTGAACTTTCTTTGTCTTTGTGTTTACTGCTACTACTACCGCTATGAGATGACTTTGACTTACTGCTACTTGAACTACTCTTAGATGAAGATTTGCTGGACGAAGACTTATGTCGACTAGAACTGGAACTTGATTTGTGATCGCGATGCCGATCTTTATCTTTACTACCTTTTGACTTATCCTTCTCCGAATCCTTATCTTTCGCCTCCTTCGAATCTTTATCATCGGAATCGCCACTCTGTTGCGATTCATTTTCTTTATTCGATAGTTTATCATCGGTGCTACTTTCTAATCCGCTTTCAACTTTATCAGCAGCTCCTCCGCTCCGATCTCCACTAATTTCAACTGTAGGATCAGTTGGGGCAACAATTTTTGCCAAAATCTGTTTTCCATCTTTGACAATAATCTTATACGTTGTTCCATCCTCTGATTTTGTCTTTGATGGCGAAAGACCAGCTGCGTCTCCAGTTGGCGTCAATGCAAGCTGCGTAGATTGTTCTACAGGTTTTAATCCGGTTTGTGCGACTGCTCCGGTAGTTGCACCTGTAACAAGTCCATTTGCAACCGTAGCAGTATTTAGCGAGGCTGTTTGACTTCCTTCTGCAGCTGCCATTGTTTCACCTTTAACAACTTTAAGCCATTGTTCGACTAGTTTCGTTGCTAAAATTCTCACACCTGTGAAAAGAAATGCAAATATTAATTGTTAATTGCAAACGATTCAAATAGTTTTGTTTTTAAAACGCACAGCAGAATAACAGATCTAAGGGATTGAATCAAAATGAACTGATTGAAATGGACTGAAAGAATTTGATTAGGAGAGGAAGAGACAAGAGAACAGACAATCACGAAAAAGAAAGCAAACAAAAGATAGAAATGGGAAATAGAGGACAGGAGAGTACAAAGAAACTAAAATACGAGGCAAGCAATAGATTTACAGTGAAATAATAAGCAAGCGATAATAGGAAAAGGAAACATCAGTAACAACTAAATGCAGGAGATCGAAACAATTAAAGGGGATAGGCGAAGGAGAAAAATAGAAGTAAAGATGGAGGAAAAAAAGAAAAGGGGGAAGACCAAAGAAATATCGGAAAACAGAAGAAAAGGAAAAAAGAGCAAGAAAAATAGATGGTGCAAATGAATCTAGTAGAATGGCAGCGAGGAAAAAAAGAAAGAAAAGGCAGTGAGAACTAAGAGGCCTCACTTGAAGCAGAGTGTGAACAAAATATGATAAAAGAAATAATAAAAGAAAAAGCAAAAATAAGAAAAGAAAGAAAAAAAGTAAAACAGAAAAAAAAAGAATAATAAATCGAAAGAAAGATGAAAAATAAGACTGATAAATCAAAAGAAAAGTGGAAGCAGCAATGAAATAAAAAAGAGAAGTGTATACAAAAAAAAGGGAAGACAATTTAAGAAAATTGTTAAGATAAAAGTAAAAATATGTTAAATGAAAAAGCACTTAATAAGAAAGACGAAAGAAGAGAAAGAAAGGAGCGTGAAAACAAGAAAAAGCAAAAGGACAAGGAAATATATACAAAAAGAAAACAACGAAAATACTAAAGGCAAATGCATGGAAGAAAAATGAAACCGAAGGGAAAGACGACGAATAAGGATAGAAGTAGGCAAAAACAACAAATAGGAATTGGAAAAGAACAGAGTAACAACGAAGAATAGAAAAAAAAAAGTAAAATATGACGAAAGGAACAAAAGGGCAAGTATAATGCCGCAAAAAATTTAAAAACGGGAAAATACACAAAAAAAAAGAAAAAATAAAGAAAAACAATTGACATTAACAGAATATCAACCAAAAATGAAACGAAAGCATAAAGTAAAATATGTATTTAAATAGTGGCAGTAGAAGGAAAGAAGAACTAAAGAAACGACAGTAGAAAAAAATGTGGAAACAATAACGAAGAAGGTAAAAGAATCAAAGCATGAGAAAGATCAAAAGGTTAAAATTGTCAAAGAACAAAATCAGCAAAGAAAGAAATTCAAGGAAACTAAAAAAAATTGAAAAGTGATCGAATGAATTCAAATAAGAAAAATAATGAAACAGAAAAATGAACAAAGAGATATGAAAAACTTTCAAAGATTGTTAAACAGGATCGTTTAAATAGTGTTATATATATTCAGACTGCATAAAGTCGTCGTTAAATAAATTAGAGTGAAATTTACTTATTTTATTTTCAATAACGAACGAAGAAAGATGTGCAAAGAGAAACAGAAAGTATAAAATTCAATTATAAAGGAACGGGGTGCGCTGAAGAGAATACACGAAACAAAAGGTAAAATGATGAAGCAAATAATATAATGTTGTATATAAATGGGAACTAAATACTGAAAAGCAAAATAGAAAACAAAAATATGAAAAATATGAAAAGACGTTCGAGAATACGCAAAACCAAGGTTAATATTAAGTTGTCATTTATAATCAAAATATTCATTGAATCAGCGGCAGGTTTAACCAAAGAATGAAAAATGGTTTATAAAACCCACAATGGAATCGTTCTGACTCAGATTGAGCAAGAAAGGATCGAATAGCTGTTGGTTGACGTCATATATTGGCAGTAATACATCAATAACACTTGGACAACATAAGTCTTAAGAGCTCTTTGAGAATTTCAAGCAATGAGCCTTAAACGTAATTGAGATATCAAAAGACAGTTAATTCTACCGAAAATTTAATGTTTGGCTGTATCCTTTCAGGATGCACATTATTAACAACTATTTGGATGGGTACTGTATGCGTAAAACCCTCATTATACCGTGTTATATTATAGAAAACTACTGAACATTATGGAAACGCCAGAAAAATAGAGAATTCGTGAGGATTTAGAATTTATTTTTCTACTGTGAAGCAAACACAACGGACGATATTTAATTAACAAGAGCTAAACCGAATTGCAGCTAATTAAAATAGATTACTCACCCTCATTCCCGCCATCCTTTGATAATCCTTTTACAAGTTTTGGTGCTGTATTGCTGCGTAATCTCTGCACATCCACTGGACACAATAGCAACAATTCTAAAATTTCTTGCACCAGCGGCCAATTAGCCGCTTTGATAGCATCATTCAGCCACATATGCGTGAGTAACCATCCACCTACGCCCATGAACTTTCCTAGTAATTCTGTATCTGTGCTTTTCAATATTTGTATATAAATACATTTGGAGACCAACTTTTTCGAGTATTTCGCCATTAATCTGTTGTTGAAAAGATAGCAAAACATAGGAACATTACTTTTTTTGTGAAAAATAATTGAAATAGATAATTTTGTAGTTTATCTGTGGACCGATTCGAACGAAGTTTGATTAAACAAGCACCGAAAATAAATGTGAGGAAATTATTTTCACTTTAAATGAAGAAAAGTACTTACTCGGCTAAACGTTTAACTTCATTCGCACTGCGAATTCCACCATTAGGTGCAAGTAACACCTTTAGGCAAGTTAATAATTTCAACGGGTCGATTCGCGGCTGTAAGTAAAAGAGAAAACCATGTTTTATTAAAAACGCAAAAAATTAACACGTAAGTGTATCATACAATAGGAAACAAAGAGGTGTGGTATTACACGTTGTACAGATTTACGTAACAAGAGAGAACAAATCGATATCACCTTGCCGTGAGCGGAAAATTTTTCTATCGTTTCACTGGCCATCATCGGAAAAACACTCGGGACAACTTTCTAACTTTTCAGATTTTTAACCAGTTTAACAGTTTTCGAGAATAAATGGAAGCATTTCGTAGGATTATAGAAACGTATACAGAATACAGATTCTGCATGTGACATTAAGTAATGTTTTTTACACTCCTCCGACAAACATCGATAGACACGGTCTGGCTGTAGTACAAGCGAAACTATTACGTGAAATATTCTCAGTTTTTTTTTTGCCACGAAACACATGTGAATTACTAAATGATTATCACAATTCAAAGTGATTTGGCACATTTTCATTGGCGGACGGGCTTTATCAAAGATTAAGCGCAATTCACAATCCATATATTAGAGTTTGTTATCAGATAACACATAAAGGAACACCTCTTGGTATCTTATGTTAAAACAGAAATGCTTATTGTTATAATTTATGTTTATTAAATTTCACAAGGCGGTCTGCATTTTTCACAACACCGACAGAATTGCTGTACTTCGAAGTATGATAAAATCACCTTCGTTACAACGCCTGAGTCACTAGAATATGTCCTTAGAATTCTTCGTCCAGTCATTCTTCAAATGTTTTTAAGCTCAATCGAGACAAGGCGCCAGACGAAATATGTGCGAAAATATCAATATTGGATAAGAGATTACAACCAATAATTTTCTTGATTGAAATTGCATCAGGTCAATTGCACAAACAAAATAGCAAATATTTCATATCCTATTTATGAACTTGAGTTACAATTCCAAAGTGTCATTTCTTGGTTGTTTTGAGAATCAACAAAGCTTCTCTTATTTTCCTTTGAAGGCGAATAGTTCTAAAGGGTTAAGTTGACTACAAGCATGATTTACGTCGTCTAATGAAAATTATAGGGACCGGCGGATAAACAAATTAACTACGAATTAACTCTCCCACAAACTACAGAAGCTTGCTTACGAAACAAGGACAAAAAGAAAGCGAGAAACATGAAATGAAACAAGAGCGAAGATATGGCGTGGATGGTAATAGTCTTTACAACAAAATGTTGGATGTAACTGAAAGGCAAGGACATGGATGAATAGGGAAATGCAAGGCAGATGGAACTGGAACTAAGAGGGTACCGCAGACATAATATGAGGTACTGTACGCATTACATGGCGTCTTTTGAAAATGTTTAGTGAAATTTTAAGTTCTCTCATCACATTCGTTATTAGGTTATTTATCATGCAGTTGAGACATTATGGATTGAAAAAGTAAGGAAATATAGTTGTTGTTGATATGTTAATATAGTTGGGCCACTTTTCAATTCGTTTCCACTTTATTTATTTTTAAATGCCTATAGACACGTTTTGCTTCCTGTTTAACGGAATTAAGCGCATGCCCAATTTTTGTTTGGAAATTGTCAAATATCATTAAACGAAGATCATTCTTTATATCCTTCAGATTACGTATAGTAAAGCCGTAGTGGAATGGGACGTAGCCATAGCCGAATGAGCTCAACGCAACAATAGAATAGGAATTCAAATGGAATAAAAAATAAAAGTAAAAATTGAGATTTCTTTTTAATTAAAAACATTTAAAATAAATGAAACTAAAAAAAATCGTGAAAAATGCTGATAAAGCGATTCAATCTACGAACAAAAAATAAAACCGAAAAATACATGAGCAAACCTTTTCATCAACTGCTGCCTGGGTTTTTGGTGGAACGCGTCCTCACGAAATACTGCACTTTTTGCCCGGCGTACATTAGAGACAATATT
The DNA here is from genome assembly GCA_954870665.1 of Stratiomys singularior. Taxonomy (NCBI): domain Eukaryota; kingdom Metazoa; phylum Arthropoda; class Insecta; order Diptera; family Stratiomyidae; genus Stratiomys; species Stratiomys singularior. Next base: position 8,385,823 of record OX940879.1, on the reverse strand, counting down.
TATATTCATTAAATATAAATATTAAATATATTCATTAAACATACAATATTTATATTCATTAAATATAAATATTGTTCTCAGTGAGGACGCGTTCCACGAAAAACGCAGCATGGCCTGGTGGACATAAAAGGCAGTATAACTTCAGCCTGCAGAAGCAATAAAACTCAAATTCCTCAAATCTCCCTACACAATCCAAAATTTACCAGCAAATATCAGAAAAACGTCCATGGAAGCCGAAATGCGAAAGAAAGTAAAATATTGACTGGGAACGGCAGAAAAACAGCCCAAAGTACAGCGACATAAAATTTTTTTTTAAAAGAATGATAGAAGGAAATTTAACGAAAAATTTCAAAAAAACATTAAAAGGAAAAGAAAAATTCGTTAAAAAATCAAATAATATAAAATTCAATAAACAAAATTGGAGAAACGAGCAAAACTTTAGCATTACTTAAAAATTGAAGAATTTTGTTTTAAATTTATGATAGAGCTCAAAACAAGACAATTAAAAAATGCTTAAAAAATTAATACATATAAAAAATAAAACCACAAAGCGAAAAAAAATACTAAATATCACGAAGTAGTAATAACAATCAGCAGAGAAAAAAACCTCGTAATTCAGCTGAACCAGAAACGATATTTTATTTCAGGCTTCCATGTAAGAAACTTCAAAAAACGTACCAGTAAGAAGCAAAATCAGCAGGATTCAACCTTCGTTAAAAAAATAAATACAAATACATAACTTGTTCAAACCTTTTCTTTCAACATTTTCAATAAATGAGCGCCGAAATTTATTTTTCCCGAAATACAAAGGATGAATAAGCGATCTATGAGATATTATCTTTATTCGATTAGAGAAAAATAAATATCAAATTAAAAGAAGAAGGAACAAGCAAGGAAGGAAGATAAGAAGGAAGGAATGTAAGGAAAGAAAGGAAAGAAAGGAAAGAAAGGAAAGAAAGGAAAGAAAGGAAAGAAAGGAAAGAAAGGAAAGAAAGGAAAGAAAGGAAAGAAAGGAAAGAAAGGAAAGAAAGGAAAGAAAGGAAAGAAAGGAAAGAAAGGAAAGAAAGGAAAGAAAGGAAAGAAAGGAAAGAAAGGAAAGAAAGGAAAGAAAGGAAAGAAAGGAAAGAAAGGAAAGAAAGGAAAGAAAGGAAAGAAAGGAAAGAAAGGAAAGAAAGGAAAGAAAGGAAAGAAAGGAAAGAAAGGAAAGAAAGGAAAGAAAGGAAAGAAAGGAAAGAAAGGAAAGAAAGGAAAGAAAGGAAAGAAAGGAAAGAAAGGAAAGAAAGGAAAGAAAGGAAAGAAAGGAAAGAAAGGAAAGAAAGGAAAGAAAGGAAAGAAAGGAAAGAAAGGAAAGAAAGGAAAGAAAGGAAAGAAAGGAAAGAAAGGAAAGAAAGGAAAGAAAGGAAAGAAAGGAAAGAAACGAAAGAAAGGAATTTAAGGGGAAGAAACAAAGGCAAGAAGAAGAAACGAAAAAAAGACAGAAAGAAAAGAAGGATAATGATAAGAATGAATAAGAACGAAGGAAAAAAAGAGAATGGAAAAAGCAAACACGAAAAGAAATGATCAAGGAAGGGGAACAAACAAGGATAGAAAGAAAAAACAAGAAAGAAAATAAGTAAAGAAAAAAAATAAATAAAAGCAGCTGACTAAGGAATAAAGTAATCATAGAAAAGAAAGAAGGGTAGTGAGAAATCAAGTAAAAATAAGCAAGTGAATGAAAGAAAAACATGAAAACAAGAGGGAATTGAATAAAACAAATAGAGAAGAAACAATATGATAACAATACAATAATAAAATGTGCAAAGAAGCTCAATAAAAAACTGAGAAGCCCTCAATTTGTTGGAAGCAATATAATTATTGTGAGTAGACAGGGAGGGATGAAGAAACAAAACGTTGGGTAAGTATTAAAAACTAGTAGAGAAAAAAAAACACGAGAAAAGGCATGAAAGGAAAGGAAAAACAAAAATAAGAAGAAAATAAAAAAATAAAACCAATACATATTGTAAATATAAATAGTAATTAAAAAAAAAGAGGATAGTAGATTCGGAAGAAAATAATGAATTTATATAAAATAAAAATGAAACATGATGAAAGAAGAGAATATTTATAATTAAATGACAATAAAATATAGGAAGTGAAATTATATATAAAGTAATAGTAAGATTTTTAAAAGGTTCCAGAAATCAAAAATACGCCAACGATGATGTAGAAAAACAAGCAATAACTAAAACAGGAAGGGGGAAGTACAGGAAGATAAATGCAACCATTGCCATAAAATGAATACGGACATAGGCAATTGTACGAAATATACAAAAACTGAAGGAAGCAGGAAATATGTAAGTGTGGGAGATAGCGCGGAAATAAAACAAGAGGAAAGAAAAAATGGAATACCTGAGACAAAAATAAAAAGGGACAGATAGGACAAGACAAGAAATAAAAATAGACAAGGAAGCAGGCAAGGACAGAACAAAATAAGGAAGAAATAAAATAGAGAAGAAAATGAAATGTGGAAAAATGAATGGGGTTAAAGAAATGAAAAAGTAATCCACAAAATTATACAAGGTTGGAAGAAACGGAACAGGTGAAAAATATTATATGTAAAGGAAGAGTTCTAAAAATAGGAAAGGATATAAAAAGGAAAAATGAATATTAAATGGAGCGAGAATTCAAAAAAGGGTGAATAGATAAAAAAAAAAAAATATATAGCGAAATCGAAGCAAAAAAAGTACAAGTAAGTACTGGCAGTAGAGTAAGTAAAAGCGCGTGAAAACGAAAATATTAATATCAAAAACAAGAAGATAACCATAAAAGAGGAAAAGCTAAGAAAGTGCATACGAGGACATTCGGGGAATTCGTGAATATTTGTATAAAACTGTATTGTATACAAAAACAATTTGCGTAACAATATGAAAAAAAAATGCAGAAGACAAAATAATAGTTTCCTATTTTAGATATATATTATAGGAAAGAAACAAAAGGAAATTCTTTAAAATAGTGAATATAGATTTTGGAACGTAGAGTGTAAAAGGAAAGGGGTTTTGGTCAGGCAGGTACGACTTGTGGACATGAAAATCGTTTAAAAAACGAAATAAACATAAGGAACGCCACAACGAGACGGTAAGTTGCATCTCATAAAAAAAACTAATACGATAAAGACAAACCAACAACTAGAAGCAACATAAATTTTACTGAACGCTCTGTAAACAGAATAAATCAGAACAAACGGTACCGGTCTACGAATATAGAAAGATGAACTTAATCAGACAGGATAAGGATAGTGAACCAAAATAAAACTAAAATCGGCTTAAGAATGGCTAAAATAAGGTAAAGGATATGTTATATGGTGTGTGTGTGGATCTAAGATCCAATTGAATTGGATAAAACAAAATTCTTTGGTCAAACTGTGAAAGTCAAACTGTTAAGATGTATTCCAACTTAAAAAGGAATGAAGGTCATAGATCCTTTTGATCCAAAAATAAGTGAGAGACGGCAGGAAATAAATAGTTAATGATCATCATGGGGATGGGGATCAAACTAGCCATTAAAGCAAATGAAAAGTTATATCTGTGGTAATCAGCCAGCTGGCGACACATTTTCATTAAGGATGCTTCGTTTGTTATATTCGCGAAACAAATTTATTAATCATAAACTTTTACCAAGAACTTCATTTTGAACAAAATTAATGGCAAGGGAAGTTGCCGCTGACAAACGCATAATAAAATTTATAATCAAGCAAACGAAATGTTTTCAGTAGCTTGTAACATACATAATGGAAGAAAAATTCAATAAACTAACGACGCAATTTCTTTTGTGTTCAAGGCGGACAAACTCTAGCCTTACGGCTTTCCAACTAACAGCAACTGGGGAAACAGCGTATTCATACGCTAAATTCGAGCCATAATTGGTGGCGAATTGACCATTAATATTCATGCTAGCATGCCATGGCAATCACCACCGCTGGCATTTGCTAAAATGCATTATAGCAATTCTTCAATCCAAAAATTCTTCTCATCGCTTTCGAAACTGCGCATCATAGTCTAATTATTTTCCAACTTTTCCGCATTGTAATGTGGCCAACTCGCAATACATTATTGAGGTCGCTTGCTGCGAATCATAAGTTCGAAATAGCTTGTCGAAGCCATCATATGCCTGAACTTAACTACCTAACCCAAGACCGGGCCTAAAAATTTCCCAAGCGAACATGCCCAAATAATCTGCTAAATAGGCAATTTTCGTATGCCTGACGCCATCTTTATTCAATTCGCCAAAAAGTACAAATCTAATTTTTATCGATTCATTTCTAAATTGCTCGTCAACTTACCATTATTGAACTCCAATTCAATTAAATGTTATTTTTTTTTCCTAACTTTGCAGCAAGTTATATTATTGTTCTGGAATAAGTAAATTCCCTCTGAACTGCATTACCGGCACGAACTAACGCCACAATTTCACTTGCCCCACCCCGAGCAACTGCGACACGTCTACGACGACCTTCACGATCTTACAATCGTGAATGCCACGCCACACAAAATGGCGTCGACCAACGCATTTTTCATTTCAATCAAAATTCAATGATAAAACTTAACTTTCTTCGTCCCTCGTTACACTAGTCCAAATGGCGGTTTCACTGAACAAAATTGGCAAACTATCGATTTTCAGATTATCCAATGTCGTTTTCTCACTACAAGGTGTCCATCAGAGGCGCGGTCTTACGATATATCACACAAAGGATTTCTTACGCAATCCGGGCAACAAATCATCTAGGCCCAAAATACTCAGCAATTTCGGCCAATATCATTAGTTTTAAAGGATATTTCAACTATCTATAAATTGTTTGACTTCACTATTTAGCCTTAGAACAAATAAATCTTCCAGACATGCGAAAAATTCGCAATATTTCAATCCCCCAATTATCGCCTTGGATAATTCCCAACAAATTGACGAGACTTTAGTCCTTTCAAGTGTCTTCTCGCCTAATTTCACAATTTCCTGCTTGACCTCAATGAGTACAAGAAATTATCCAAAAACTCCTCAGCAAATCGTGTTGTTCCCTCGACGAAAATTCCAAGACTGAACACGTAAGCGGATGTCGAACATCGACCTACTCTCGTCCACTGTGAAATTGCAGCGGCAATAAATTATTTTTCGGTCCACAGCGGAACATGTTGGGAATTGAACGTACTGCACATGTTCGAATTTCGCAATTGACGAAACTTTTTCCGCACAGATCCCACACCAAGTGACTAATTTAGAATTAATTTCTTGGAATTTCGGGAATCGTTCGCGGCTATGCAACGACATTAATAAAACACTCGACAAATTCGTTTAATACATCTGATATTAACAAACATCAAAGCGAAAAAATGAACAAATTCATACCATTTTTCTCGATTCCTCGTTGCTGAATTTCATCAATTCATCCTGGACGATTCCTAGCAATGGCGGTACAAAGTGCTACTGGGGGGGAAAAATCACAAGTAACAATTCCTGCGAGTTATTCTCATCCACGAAATATATTCCATAAGAAACCTAGCAAATGCAATTGTTCTCGCAAACAAAATTATATGAATTTCACAAATATTATAACACTGCCTTCGAACTCCAATTATGGGAGCATTAAATTTCTTGCATTCCACGACTCGCTCGAAATTGCGTTTGAAAATGAGCTGTCAATTGCTGGGTGCAAGTACAATGTTTCGGATTGTAGTTTTGACATTACGCGGGATATTTGAAATGACCTACCTGATGTTTTAGCTTGCTTATTGCAATGTTTCAATGTTTTGGGATTAGCTTGTGTTTATTAAAAGCACATTACATTTAAAAATGCTAGAAAGCCAAAACTAGCCATGGAAGGGTATAAATTTTGCACAAAAACAGGACTTTAAAAGTAGATTTGAAGATTTATCTATATTTTAACTACAAGAAATGAATAAATGTTATTTTCGTACATAATTTTCGACCAACTTACATACAAAAAGTTCAAAATGCTGGCAAAAATAATTCTTATTTCAACCTGGTTGAAAGAAGAATACACAAATGTTTTCCATATTTTATTTGGGCTTAATCTTTGTATTTGTATTGTAGCAGCCTTCTCGTTATACGCTGCATTCTTTTTTTGGCATCGAGTTAACTATCTTCAGACACGTTTGGGGCAAATCTCTTCCCATTCCTCTAAAAAAGCTTTTTTAAAACAAATGTTTATTTTTGGAATTTTGATATTTACGAATGTTTTACTCCTGAGTTGACCACATATTTTCAATCACATTCGGATCCGGTGACTGGGCTGAAGGTTGCATTAGATGGGTGCATCTACACAATGTTCATGATGAGCCATGTCTGAACAATACTTGACTCGAGATTGACCTTGTTATCATGGTGAATCTCGGATCCTATGCCAAGTTCTCGCGCACTTGGAAGTAAATTTTCTTTCAATATATTCAGATACATTAATACAAACCTCAGCAGCCGACAGACAACCCCAAACCATGTACGCATCCACCGCCATGTTTGACGGTTGCATTTTAAATTTTTGTTTTCTTATTCTGTTTGCATTTTATCATTCTTATGCTTTTATTTTAGTATCCAATCCCTGCTTTTATTTCACCATGCTTGATTATTGACAAAATTCCGAGTATCTGGCCTTTTTTTCAACGACTTGAAAATGTTCCTATTCAGTCCGACTTTGATGTGGATAATGTTCAAGCGGTCACTTACTATTTTTCTGTGGTTCTTTCAGAGCAACAAGCACTGAAGCTATCGAGCAGTTTTTCGTGCCATGCGGTAATCTCTAAAGAGCGCTGACAATCGAATAAGCTACTAATCTAACGTTTTCGCTACCTTTCAAAACTTAGATACAGAAGTTAGAGACGATGTTGTTGAGAGATGCCCCAAATTTAGTATTCATAAAATATGACTCACATATGCTAATGCAGCGGAGAAACTATTCTCAATTATGTTTAGGCTCAGAAAGTTAGTCATATTTCCACTGCGTCGTTTTCTATTTAAGATTTCTCTCTCTCTTTCTCTTTTGCAAAACTCACTACATTTGCTGCATGGGTTATCCGCATCTCTTTCTTTGTTGGGCTCCTCTGAAGTGTACGCGCTGTTTTGAACTATTTTTAACTATTATTATCATATTAAATAAACATGAGATTTGGTTTTCGTAACGCTTTCATTTTCCATTTTCGAATCATTTCATTCGCCGTCCCTCGTAAGTTTGATAGAAATAATCATTCGTGAGTTGATAATGTAGCAACGTGAGTACTCGTTGCTACATTATCTGCTCTCACGTTCTCACAACACGGTTTAGTTGGAAGAAATCAGTTCCTGTTTATCAATTGGTTTATTTTTCTTCAACAAATTAATTACCGGAGAAAAACTATAAATGCTATCAACCATAATAAAAAAATATTAAATAGACTCCTAAACACATCTTATGTTAACCTGCCCTAGAGACAGAATCCTTGAAGAGACTTTGAAATACGAAAATCCCAACACGATTCAATGTTTCCCTTGGAAAAGTTTCCTTTCTACCGGTGTTATGAATATAGTTTTCAATATTTCGTTACATTTTTATTACACTCGAACAAAAGATTTGTTTCCTTGTTGAACTTCAGGAAACCATCATAAACTAGGTGGAAACCAGATAACTAAGAATAAAGAATTCATTCTTTCTATTGTAGGACTTTCCCTAGGAACATTTCTTTGGAATTTCTCTTTTAAAATGTATCCACAAAGTGCAATAGCCAATGGATATTTCAACAGAAAAATAAATAATCAATACTCGGCACTGCAATGGCTTCATTTAGACTAGACCTTTGTATCTGTGTCATTTCAATCCAGTACCCAGCGAACATCTATTTCTAAACGTTTTCTGTCTTAAAGTTAAAACTAACATTTATTTCTAGAAATTAAAAGCAGCGTATAATTTTCTGTTTTTTTTTTAATAACAATGCAATTAATTTATTTCGTTATCCTTTACTTGGTATCCCACGTTGATTGTGCTAAATTCAATGGAACACATAAAATTTATATTGATGTGAAAAGTAATCGAAAATCTTTAGGACGAATTGTTATCGGTCTATTTGGAAATGATGCACCGTTTACCGTTGAAAATTTCCGACACCTTTGTTTAAAAGGAATCGACGGCAGAACCTATGTGGGAACGAAATTCCATAGAGTAATTAATCGTTTTATGGTTCAAGGTGGTGATATTGTATCGAATGATGGACGTGGTTCAATAAGTATTTATGGTGATACATTTGAGGATGAAAATCTTGATGCTGAACATTCACTTGCTGGATTTGTGGGTATGGCAAATCGAGGACCTAACACAAATGGATGTCAATTTTATATTACAACTATGGCAACACCATGGTTAAACGGTAAACATACTGTATTCGGAAAGGTTATCGATGGACAGGATGTTGTTCATAAAATTGAAAAGGTAAATTGATTTTTAATGGCAATTGCCCAAATTTAAACATCTCGCGGTTTTTAAGTTTTTGCAGATTTATGTCAAATATTTGGCATTTACTATGAACCAACGGTACTTTTTCTTGTTTTGAAAGTATGACACATCAGTAGCCTCTATTAAACTTCTCAACTAATTATTTGTCGGTAAATTACGACATTTGTTAAACAAAAATACAATCTTACACATAAGTATCTCAAACATTTATTTGTTTGTATTCTTTGGGTCCGCTGGGGCTTGTTTTTTCTGTTGTCGAGGAAGCGTTTAGGTTGGATGCAAACATTTTCAGCTCGTTCTGAAATTTTGGCCTGCGGGAACAAATAAGGAACTACAAAAACTTATGTTTAAAATATCAGATTCAGCGTATTTACTTTGGGCTTATGTTTACTCATTGTTAATAATTTGGATACTGTGGTTTCATCTTGGACACCATTGGCATTTCGCCCCATTTTCAGTCCTTGTATGAAAACATTTCTCCATCTTGCTTGCATTGAAACCCTCCGGGGTCTAGAAGTTCAATCTTGCACTCTTTCATATTATTTGATAGCGCAGTATTTTTTATTTTATTTTACACTTTATATGGCTCAAAAAGTCCTTAGAAAAAATGTTATCACCGTGCTTATTTGCTTAAATGAACTCCTCAATGTATAGGAGAATAAAGACTACTTTTTTATTACGTCTGTTTGCCACAGTAAAATCATTTCCTAGAAATTTTACGCTTCATGAACTTAGGGCAAAGGATCATTGGTGGGATGTGAAACTGTGTTTGCTACTAGGCTTCAAAAGCAATATTGTGCGAACAACAGAACACGATCGAATCACCATTGCTTAAGTCATAGCAGTGTAAGAAAATATATTTAGAGACATATTTAGACAATTTATACCTCGATGGGTTCAGTTTATTCCAATGAAACATATAATATTTGTCAAATTTCGCTAAAGTTACTACAGCATACCCTTACACACTCGGAGCATTACGAATTAGGAGATACGAAAACCCAATGTAGCAAATAAATGCAACACATGTTGACCCATGTTGGTTTCATGAAATAACTCGTCACCGCTTTCTTTCGGAAAAATGTCTACACTTTATTGAAATTTCAACCTTTCTATGCACATTTGCCAAACAGTAGTGAGCAAATCAGTCAAAGTTTGCGTTTGACTTTTAAGTTAGTGTTACCATAGCGGCAATTGAAGGTTTCGACGCTTTGTTTCGTACATCTTAAAGTTAAATGAAAAGATTAAAATCATAAGTTTTTAACAAAAATTGAAATTTATATTCCTCATTTTAACTTATATTTTATTTTACCAGTCGAAAACGAACACGGATGACAAGCCCCTTAGAAACATTGTTATTACAGCATGTGGTGAGATTCCTGTAACCGAACCGTTTGAGATATCAGATGAGTTATATGGGTAAGCTATTAAAAATTTCCACATTGAGATAGTTTCCAATTTTTTCCGTTTTTTCTTCCTTCGATTCAGAATATGGAATTGGATTCAAGCTACCGGGCCACCATTGGGAATGTCTTTCACCATATTACTCATATTTCACTATTTCATTCGAAAGCTGAATGTTTTATCCTAAATAACAACATTTGACTGCTACATTTAGTTGTAATGATTTTTGAAACTATGTAACAATAAGTGGTAAGCTGTAATAAACAATCTCAATAAATAACATGACAAATTTAAGGTAACAATTATGTTCGATTTGACTCGGTTGATTGCTTTGATTGCATTTCAGGAGTAATTATTGTACCTTGAATCAAAATCGGTATAGTTGGGCCCATATGCATCTAAAATAAAAAAAAGTTTAGAACTCTACAAATTCGCATTGATTTTGAAAACTTACATCGATGTATATAAAATCTTCGAAAGAGGTTGGATCGTTGTAGAATTTCGAAGTTGGTGTGAATTGAATTTGAAATTTGAATATTTTATTTTCTGTGTTAGCTAAACGTTCCTGGAAAAGTTCACAATGTATGAATGGATTTTTGACTCCCTTATCTGGTCGATTCCACCACGAATAGAATTCATTAACTGCTTTACGATTTATAGCCTTCACATTACGTGTATGAATATGCTTTCCATTGAAATCAAAGGAATGTGCATGGCAGACCTTTCTACCCGAACATTCACCGCAATCACGATGAATCGAATTTATTTCTTCAGAACTTCTAGATTGGATGTTGACATATTTAGAATTGTCCGCCGGCATTAATGTGTTATTGTAAATGGTAAATTTGAACTCTCCATTATCTCTGCAATAGGCAGCAAGCGTTAATAAAGTGTTTATACGAAGCAAGACTGTAAATAAGTTAATTTGAATTAGGTAAAAGTATGATCATGATAAATATAAAAAAATTGTTTTTTCGAACGAATGTATACGTTTGCAGAAAGTATGTGCGATTGGTTTATTTTTGACAGTCGATGAGATGATACGAATGTGTATTGTGTCATAATCAGTGACATTCCGAAAGATACATATCATCTACTGGGTTGTCATTAACTTTAAATTGAACCTATATTATATCTCATACATATATATAGGCATCTTTAGGCGAAGATCACTGGGAATTAAAAATTTGCTACCACTAATGAGATTTAAACAGAACTGCTGAAAGAGCTGAACGACTTTCAAGGAACTCGCACATTTTAATTGCCTTGTATCTACATCCGGCCATGCGCTAATTTTGTTCGTTCTGGATAAATGTGGAGGGAAGGGCCTGTTTATAGGAAAAGTAAAGCACCGTGTTCAGTGCTATTTGGCAAGTGATCATGGAAAAGTTGCGATTCAAAAGCGTGTGGAGATGTTTCAGAACAAAAAGCAAGTTTTAAGAAACACGTAGAACAACTCCTGCGAGGGAGGAAAATCCATTCAAAAAATGGTGTTGTCAACTAACGGCTAAGATTGTGGACAAAAATTTTAACTCATCATTGAAAATTGACCAGGTGTTATGTGTGAGAAAGTATAGGAAAATTGGGTACCAACACTGCATTCCAACGAATCTAACAAACTCGAGGAAGTCATTTGAATAAACTTATTACTAGAACCTAATGCCAGTGATTTTTCACTGGAAGTTAATATTTATTATCTTCACGTTTTACAGTTAAGCTTGTTTGGAGATTTATCGTATTTCAAGAATATTAAGTCTCGGTCCTTTATTCTATTTTCTTGTTGAGTCATTCTAAGTAAATCTGGTAAGGTATCGGGGTTCTGTGTGTGTGATTTTGTACGTGCGAAATATATGTTAATGGTATAGTTATGTTGAAATTCGTCATTTTATGTTTCATTTGACTTATGTATGCCACATCACTATTCTTTTGTCATATTTGGAAATAAAATTGAATATTCCAATTTCAGTTTCAAGCTTATATAGCCAACCTCACTATGATGACATTCTGCTGATGCTGTTGCTACGAATTTAATCCAAAAAGTGAAGCCTCTCACGCATCGGTTTTTGACGATGCCATGTTGGCCATTATCGTTGGATTGCAGAGAAACTGAGAATTGTTAATGGAACTATAGGGAAATATTTCGTAAATGATTTGGGACTTTGCAGAATTGCAGAAGCTAATATTAACACAGAAGTAAAAATTATTAATAATATCTATTAGGTTATTATTGAAACATTTCAAGAAGATTACACTTTCTACAGCCATTTAAATCAAAACTTACTCATCACATTGGAAATCCGGCTCTAAAATAGAAATTTTCAATCCAGGTATAACAAGCAACGAACGTATTGAAATGTAAACTTTCCCAGGACCATGATAAAATAACTCGAAAATCCAATTTTTCGATTCACCGGGACACACTGCCCCAAACTCCAGTCTATATGATGTCGAAAAATATGGTAAAGGTTGAATTTTGAATGAAGTTGGTCGTATGGGCTGTTCAAATTTCTTCTCCTTGAAATTATGCTTTTCCACATCCGCATTATGCAACACATATTTTTTAAGGATCCTCAAATAGTTTCTCCTGGCTGGCGTCGTTTTGGCAATTTCATTTTGAAATATTTGAGCTTCCATAATATGATTCAGCTGTAATGCAGAAGGATACTCGGTAGGATAGTCAATAACACAATAGTCTGAAAGTTCAGGATCAGCGATTTTTAACGCGACACCACGAAATTTTGGGCTCTTTGGATAGGGAGCAAGCTCAATAGTATTGTGTTCAGTTATATATAACTTATTCTTTATCTGATGAGATTCCTTTTTGAAATAAGCTGAATCCTTTTTTGAATCATTTTTGTAAGTGAACTTTTTATTATGCGAATCATTTTTGTAAGTGAACTTGGGTGTCTGTTTTTCAATCTGTTTTTCAATTACTGGTCCAATAGGACTAGATGTTTCACTTTTGACTTTGAAAACCTGTGAAAAATGTTTTACAGATTGACTTCGACCTGAATTCGTACCTTCTGACTGGGTTAATTGTGTTTGAAAGCTATCAATTTCAAGCTCCACTTCTTCGGGATCTATTAATCCTATCTCATGTTTAACTAACATAATTTCTTCGTCACTGACAGCTATTTGTTCGGGAACAAGATAACGTATTTGTTTCAAAAATATATTATTAAGAAACTGATACTCTTGTTCCAGAGATATGTTGTCGTTTGCAAGCCGTTCCAGATTCAAAATACTGATAATCGGAATGCGAGCACGTCCTTTGAACTGGATATTGGCTGGTATTCCTGAATCGACTTCAATTCCGAAAGCATCTACAAAATGTTGATTCATTCCGACAAATGCAACTACGAGGAAATCTGTGCTCGCCTCTGGAGCCAAAATGAAACTCTGATTTGGACGAACTTCAATGTATCCAGATATGAGTTTTTGGTCTTTACGTTTATATTTGTTTAGCATTGGTGTTATTTGAACTGGATTTGGGTTGGAATTTTTGACACTAACTTGAAAATAGTTTACTTTGTACCAAGGCTGAAGAATGAAAATAAGGGTTGGAAATATGTTGAAAGGAAAATTTTAAATTTGACTTACTTGTGTTTCTAGATTAAAAGTCGACTTAGCTATTTCAACTTCGGTTTGCGTATTACATACGGCCAAAGTTATTGTTTCTGATTTGCCTCTAATAACATCCATGACAAGTGTAGATTTTATTTCGACATCTAGGAGTGTGTTGCTAAAATAACGAATAAAGGATATAAGTTTAACATACCTTTCGGTTCACCAGCAAAATATACGTGCACCTTCTTCTGAGAATTTGGTGGAACAGAACCTCGACAATGATCAAGAGTAAAAAATATTTCACTTTCTATATCGGGTTCTGTTGATAAATTGTGCAATCTCGCCATGCTATATAAATCATTAAATCCAGGTCGTCCTCGATAGTCTCTACGATGATCATTCTCAATATGGAATATTTCGTACATCTTATTTATAACTTCATCTACTTCTACTTCGAGCTTCGACTCCTCGCAAACGAATTGAGAAGACATAGGACATTCAACAATTGGTATATGCTCCTCAATCATTTTCAATTTCTTGCGACCTTTTGAAGATTTCGTGCTACCGCGACTTGACTCGGTTCGAAGACTATCAGCCTTTTCAAGTTTCTTCTTTTTTCCTGATTTTTTATTCTTTTCTTTCTTAGTTCTGGGCCTAGCTGATATTGCGTCTAGTTTGGACTGATCTTCTTGAACCGGTTGTTCCAAGTCTTGAGGAATTTTCAAGCTCGCATTTTCCTCGAATTCATCAACACCATCATCGTCTAAGTTGTATTCTATACTCCTTTTAAAACTTTCCAACCATTCTTGTTCAATGTCAACAGGGAAACTCAAAGGGCCAGTTGATCCGGAAGACGCTAAATGAGTCCAAACATTTTGAAAATTTTTTCTGACTTTTCTTTGCACCTGGAAAATGCGATGTTAAGTATCTTTTAATTCATTCAGGAAATATTTTCACATTATCAATTCGGGACGTATCTTGGTGGTACCATTCATAAAGGGCCAGCATACTACCTGGGTTTTCAATGAAGAAGGATGTGTGAAACGATCCAAGTGAATAATACCTTATAGATGACACTGGCAGAGTTACAATGGGAAATATAATCTTGCAGAATAATGGTAGCGGTTTCTGGATGATAAAGTCAATATATTACCCTGTGTTGAAAAAAAAACAATACTCAGAGCATAATTTTCTTATTACATGATTTTTTGCCGGTGTCGAAACCAGAATTTTTCCCTCGTACTCGACATCATTATTCCATTCATTGATTTCTTTCGCATTAAAACATATTATAAAATCTTTTGAAACCAAGGGTTCCAGTTGAAATTTGTAGTTATTGGATGAGATGTGTTTGACAGGATCGAATATTTCAAAGCTGCCAACGGCTTCCAGTGTTACGTCTTCTCTTAGTTCAGATTTATTTTTAAGCGCTACTGATTCTGTTGTGACAAGAAGACAAGTTGTAATTTATTTTTGAATTTATGGAAATTATGGTACAACCCACCTCCAAACGACATTTCAGCAAAATCACTGTTCCGAAACTTGAAATCTAAGCGTTGTCGATTCCATTGTAATTTAGTATTTATTAAATTTACTTCGACAGCAAAAACAAACCCATTTATATGTTTATGTGTTAATAAATCGAGTGCATCAACGTAAAATTCTTGTTTCAAAAACATCGGATCCTTCCTTATTAAGCACAATTCAGCTTCACTACTTTCATTTGATTTCAACAAGAACGTGTTGATTTTGAACTCAAATTTCGATCTACAATCAAGAAATATACCAGGAAAATTATACTAGTTGCTCCAGTTACTTATCCAATTAAATATAATAATTTATTAAATATTTTTAAACTTAAAAAAATTGATACAAATAAAAGTGTCTCCAAAAAACTACTCACTGCTCTTCTTCATTGGTACTGCGTTGCTTGCGAGAAATGTAAACTCTGTAGTTATGCTTTCCCCGATTTTCTATCGAAATTGGCATAACATATGGGTTGGTAGATGTAGGTATTACATCTAAATTTAATTTTGGAAGTACGTCTGGCTCAAATTTAAGAGGCAGTCCTTTTATATTCACTTTCACGGGAACATTCTGAAAACTCGATTATTTGAATCTTATTTCCTTTATCAACATGAATATACAAACAATTGTATGGAGATGCTTAATGTCTATTGACAAAATATCTTTGTAGCATCCAGGATCATAGAAATATGTGAGCAAACAAATTTCATTACATTCATCTGGGTACGCGCAGTCCGAATCGGTATTACATTGAATTGAAACGCCACTTTTCTAGTAAGCCAGACAATGATTAATGATAATATTTTGTTTTAATTGTTTTTTTTTAATTCCAATTTGTGATCTCACCATACGTGTTTGATATTGTACTAATCCATCGCCTATGTTTTGTATGTATGTCCTGCATGCACCTCGATCAAGAACCATCCCTTCATATTTGATTGGTGAAACTTGAATTTTCACTTTTGGTGGTTCTGTATGGCATTCAATATTGATTGGATATCGTCTTGTACCGCCGAATATTTCGATTCTAATTCAACAAATAAAAAATCAGAATATGTGAATCCTCTGTTGAAATAAGATTGTAAAATAAAGCTTTCTTGCAAAATTTGGTAACTATAAAAAAGACGTTCCAAGTTTGGTACTATCACACGACGTGTTTGAAAAATTCAGAATAACATCATATTATTTTGACTACCAAAGCGAAACCACAAACAAACGCATAGAGACAAAGGTGGCAAAAGATTAGCATTAACATTCATCTATGCATAATGACGGTCATACACTATTGCCCCGAAATATCAACTCAGAAGGCTAGCCATTATTCGATTTCCACTTCCCTACATTGCTTTATTTCATAAGCTCTCTTGGCTTTTATAGGAATGACCAATAAATCTTCCTGAATAACGGAAAAGAAGGAAAAAAAGCTCTCTTTCTTGCAAAGCTCGCTTTGTTTGTTACGTGGACAGTTCAAATATGTTTTTTTGTGGTGCTCCTGGGAAGTGTGAAGGGTTTTAAAGTTGTTACGCTATGTTCACTATCTACCCCGTCTCACGGCAAATACGAAGTCAAATATTACTTTGAGGGCGAAAATAAGGACAGTTTAAATTTAGAGGAGTAGCAATTGATATTTGAATATTAATACGTTCGTAGTCCAGAAACCCATGAGAGATAAGGTGAACGGTGTTCTTGAACCGAAAAAGGATTTTCGAATTGAAAAACTATTATAGAAGCGACACATAAGCATTACGCTGGGAGTTAAAATGTACACTTTACTAAATATTCTTATCTTGAGCACTTTGTGTGTATTGTCCCTATCAGAGCAAAGCAAAGCTAAGCTAAGCAAAGTTTAAAGTCTTTTTTATTATTTCCAGGATAAAATTGTGAATCTATCACTTGAAAATAGCTTAGGGTGTGTAGTTTTTTTTTTATTTTATGGTTCTTTGGTAAAATGGTAAAGGATTAGTGAAAAGTATTAAGAAAACTGAAATCTATGTAGATATATAAGCGTCTAAATTAGTTCACAGATATTTTGGAGCGAAAAAATGAAAAAAATTAGAACAGATTTGAGGGAACACTCAAAATAACACTATGATTGAAAATTGAACTCTTTAATTGAAGCCATTATTCGATCAGTATTACTTACTCGCCGGTTAAAGAAACGTTGCCAATGACTCTACTGATAATTTTCAATTCCAAATTAAATGTCCCAAACGCTTTCACAACAAACTTCTTCGGTTTATATATTATATTTGCTTTGTCGGTTATGCTCTGAAATCAATTTGTTTCAAAATCAAATATAATTAATGAACTTTTTCAATATTTACTTACAGTAGAATATTAAGACAATTTTAAAACTAGGACTTACAAAATTAATCACTGCAACTCCTGGTACATTTACTTTATTCACTATAACCAGCTCTACCGTCTTTGGTAGATCAATTCCACATTCAATTTTGTAATCAGTTTGGATTTCAATCTCTGGGACTAAACAATTATGTTTCATTGTAACGATAGTCGTTATTGCATCCTCGGGTAGTATGATAAATGTTTCATTCCTTACATCAGATCGTACTCCTGAATCATCATCATCATCATTTATTATTGTTACCCGCAATTTCAAGTGAGCACTCGTGCGACCACTTTTATTGGGTGCTAAAAATATCGGAACCGTTTCACTTTCAAAAGCTTTAATTTCAATCGTCCCAGGACTAAATAAATACTCTCTAGGAGCATTAGGCAATTTCAATTGTTTCCGTTGACTAGTATCTAACTCAACAAGTGGCTGAAAATAGTCCATTTTCAAGAGGTCCCCAACTATATTTTCTAAAATACGTAGATCAGGATGAGAATCCTCTATAGTTTTCATGACTTTCTGCTTGTTTAGAAGGCTAGCAGTTAAGACGTCAGTATTTTCGGCTGTGAATAAAGATCTTATAAAAACATCCAGTAAATCCTATTAGAAGAAAAATACCCATGGCATTAATAAATTCTGAACTTTTCGAAGTACAAGTCGATACGCTTTGTTTTTCTCCATTTCTAGGAGTGCTATCGCTCGGAACTTGTGTTTGCGATATACTTGACACACTGTCAACATCAAACCCGGGAGGGTTCAAAAGTACTGGATTGCATTCCTTAAATTTTGGCTCTACTATTTCCGATTCAAGATTTTCATCTTCCTCACTCTGGAAAGCTTCAACAAAGTCTTCAAAGTTGGTAATAATCAACGGCTCCTGCACACCATCGTTATCACTCGTGAAAGATACTAATATGGCAACACTTAGGGGATTTCGTATGCACAGATCCTTCTTTTGTAAAGAGCACATGAAGACAGTTCCAAAATCAAGCGTTTTAGGAATCGTTATCAGTCGAATTGGTTCTGTTGTGCCACTTGAAAAATGATGAATGAAAATTGAAGATCTGAATGATAATCGCAAATATAAAAATAATACCTTATCATCAGATGAAGTGATCGTCCATTTTCAATGCGGAACATTATTTTTTCCAGAAACTTCCCCAAATTTTTTGAGTAGTAAGTTAATAGAAAAGTATCTTCGTGCCCAGGATCAAGTGTATGAAAATGAGGCGTACATAACGTGCCACCATCACAGCATTTATCTGAGCCAATAAATTTTATAGTACCCGGAATTCGACCTGAAATGATTACAAAATTCATTCAAGAATTTGTCTTACGTTTTTCAAAAATTCAACCTCAATCGCTGTCCTTGCACTAACATTTACTCAACAAACGTAAAAATCGTCGACCAAAATTTAATGGATGATTTAATGGTGGTTTAGGCCTCGGAGTACCGTGGATTACTAGTTAGCAAAAAAGAAATGAGTCCCGAAAAATACTTATCAACAAATAACTCTGATGCCGATGTCTACATAAATCCTCCATGCACCGTCCTTTGGTGCTCATAAGAGCTACAAGTGAAGAAGGCTGATAGCGAGGGTTCTGCACCTCAAATCGGAAACATAATCGGGCTGATCCTCTAGACTAGGGGTTGGATTAATTAACAGGTTTACGGTCCATTCTACCTTCCCTTTAGTAGACCAGCAATGAAAACTGTAAAGTACCAGCAATGAAAGTAACAAAAGAAAAAGGTTAAGAGATTACAACATAAGATCGCAAACTCCTTTCAAAACTAGGAAGTCTCTAGGTAATAGTATGTAGCCTCCTTCATAGTGGGATAGAAGGAAATAAAATATGACTGAAGAAGTTTTGACGTCCGAAAATGTTGTTGTCGTCCTTGCCCCAAAACGTCTGCATTTTCACCCTTAGCAATTTCAATACCAACGACGGCAATATCGACTCGCAGCGGGCCAACAGGATGAAATGACATATTTCCCATATGATTGGATTCGCAAATTGAAAGGGATTCTGCTGACAAAAACGCACCAAAACTGATCGCTCACATTCAATACATGTCAAGATGGGCCTCAGGCCTTCTTGGCTCTGATGATTTTATAGTAAAGTTTTTCTATCAATGTAGATAATCAAGGAAACTTGAAATAGAACATAATCCAATCCGTAAGTTTCAAAGAAGATCGAAGAGAAAACCCAAAAGCAGCAGAACGAGTCGATAGCCGATTTATACAATACCAACCTGGAGGAACAATCATCTTATGATGAGACCTGCAATGAAATCAGGGACGGAATCCAATTAGTTGCTGAGCGAATTGTAAACTATGCATTCGACAGATTTGAAACGATTGGTTCAATATAACATGCTTCGAAGCACTTGTCAGTAAAAATAGGTACATAGGCAATATTTGGTTCCATATAATAAAACGAAGAAAGGACTCAAAAATCAATGAGGTGAATGATTCATCAGTGTAGTATGCCTGATCCAAATCTAAGCCAGTATACGTTTTCGTGGTCTTAAACGTAGATATATGTCTTCGAATCCATATTTTAAGATTGTTCTAGACGTTTTCAATTGGTTTTAAATCAGGACTGATAGTTAGCCACTCTAATCGCTGAACATTGGTCTCTAACTAATAAGAGTATAATAATAATGCTAGCGATTTCTGGATATAGCTCCTCAAAATTTTCAGTGATAACTCTCGACGTGTATAGACGAACATTGTGCCAACAAATAGCACCAAAGGAATCAGATGTGACTCTGAAACTTCTTTAACATCCCATGGAGAGTTTATACAACCGATATCGGAGACGTCTAACCCTCCTCTCTTTCAACGTCACTCCATTATTGAACCCTTTTTGAAGCCTTTGTTTCTAACTTTAATACGTTCGGAAAATCTATCTTCACCACATCTGTACACGTCTAGAGGTCTGTTAGGACTCTGTAAAGCAACTATCGATTCATCAGAGCGGTCTAAAACTCCCATTGTTCTGTTGTCCAATATAAATTTCCTCGAATTTTTTCTAATTTTTCATACACTGACACTAACGTTTTGTTTTTGTTTCATTAAACAAGCAGTGACGAGTTTCAGAAGATCTTATAAAACTGAAATAGTAATCTCCTTCTGATATTCACCTTCAATGACTGGTGTCGGTTAAATGCTTCTACATCTGCATACCCCAAAGTGTGTTATTGAATGTGTAGGGAAATTAACATTTGTGTGATGGAAATCAAATGTGATTTTAATTGTAACAATATGAACTTACCATTATTGATAGCCTTAACGCGAACACAACGTTTTTCACCGATGAACACGTTACCCAACTCCAAGTGACAAAAGTTTAGGGTAATGTTTGGCCCAATGGCAGTTCCCGATAATTTCACTGGCAATCTTTTGTTGTTATCAGTGCTGCATGCAAGGTATGCATAATTTTTAAATTTTAAATCAATTGTCTCCACATCCGTTGAAATAGGATGTGGGATAAATGTAACGCGTGTTTGTATGGATGAGTAAGGGGGAATTTTCGCACTCTGCAAATAAATTTTATTTGTGATCTTCGTATTTGATAAATTATTACCAATGATCAGTACAAACTTTAGGAATGATTACAAAGTTTTCATCAATTTCTTTTATGTTTTTTTGATCCTTTTCCTTTTCAACGTCTTCTTGGCTGCAATCTAGGATGGATATGTTAGTTGATTTTTTCATTTTATTATAACTTAAGGTTGCAAATCCTATTAATAATTTAAGAAAATTATTTAATTTAAATGGAAGAGTTCGAAACAGCCCAACAAGTGGTTCCCTTTGAACTTGAGTATGATAATATTTGACATTAAAATTTAGATAGGCCTTGAACATGTCCGGATCGAACAAGCTAATCTCTATAGCCCTCTATGACTTATTTATCTTTATGCAAATCCGAATTTTGTTTCGGTTGTTCGGTATTAAAATACGTTTGATACCTCAAGAGTGACGCAGATCGAATTTTAAAGTCTTCAAATCAGTCTTCTTAATAGTAAATCAGGTTAACGTTTATGTTGACGATCCTGTGTTGGGCGAGAGGATTATCCAGACTACCCTGCAAGATTTATGGTATAACAACAGTCATTTTGACTTTGTCTGTAAGCAAAGACAAAGCCATATAAGTTTATCTTCGTAACGCAAGAAAAATCCAAGCATATTCCATGGTGACCCCGACGGAATTAAAAGGACAGTGACCGCAACTACGATATTTAAATTGCATGATCTACGAAACTTGTACATGAAAATCGAGATTCAATACAGGATATGGATTATATCCACATCATAGGATATACAGAAATTAATACGCTACTATTACTGATCGAGAGTCACAGCACCCAGGAGCTGTTTCCAAAGCGTTAAGGGATTCAACATACAATCACGTAAATCATGTAAAATTTTCAAACATTATTCAAGGAAAAATCTGAGCTTGCCAAGCAGGTGAACAACAACCATTAATTTACGGAAAAGATGGAAACCCCTCCCAACAGTGCTGAACAAGTTGGAAAAACTTGTAAATTGTATGACATATCAACGATGTATATATATATATATATATATATATATATATATATATATATATATATATATATATATATATATATATATATATATATATATATACATAAAATACATAAAAATTAATACATTCTAATGGTGAAACCAATGAGTTCAGCTCGTCCTAAAATCGTTTTTGTCATTCAAAGCCATATCTGTCTCTTTCCAGTGGGCTTCGTCTAGTTCCTTGTTTGACTGTTGCCTATTAAAATTCAGTGTCAAGGGACCCATCTTAGTTTCACTTGCCTTTTATCAGCTGTTATTTCGAATGCCTGACAACTGGCACTCAAAAACAAAACATAGTTACGTGGTAGGCGTTGAGCGCCTTCAGTCATGATTAAAAGTACCTTAACAAACAATCAACTTACGTCAATCTAATATCGTTTACTGAGGCGTGTATATCATGCATTTAGACCTCATGAGTTTCGATGCGTAGACATTTTCGAAATTATTTTCATTTTCCGTCTTAAACTTATTTCATAAAACTTTATTATTGCAGTCAAGTTAAAAGTAAATAATTAAACTAAATTAATCCAAAATCTCCTTGATTAAATGTTGTACTTACCTTGTCTTTCTTTTCTGCACCATTTTATGTTGATAAATTCTCCAGATTCGTTGCAAACGTTGACAAATTCATCAGATGAAAATCCAAAATACACTTGAGAAAATCGAATTATATAATTGCTAATATATGGTTGATAGGGCACAACGTCATTCGTCATGTTTACCCGATGTTTTGCTCCTAAATTTTTCAATGGATAATTATAAACACTCTGATGTGATGGATTATATCCTTATCGAGTAACTGAATTAAGTTTTACCGGAAATTATTCGCAATTCATCGTCTATCTTGCAATGATTGTGGACAGTCAACACGAATAGTAATCTTGTGCAGGAGTTGGCATTAAATTGATTTGGGTTTGATAGGAGTTGTAAATATGGACTGGAAAAAACATCGATTAGAAATGGATTCCCATGGAACTAGCTAAACCTAACCTCTTCTTTATCCATTTGATTGCAAATAAAACTGTCTTTATGTTAGGATTATAAATAGTCATGCAATAGTACGATGGAACCAGTAGTGAACACTTTCGGAAGGAAATTTGTTTGTTCATTAGAAGTTCCACATTTTTCCGACACACTGCTTATGAAAATATAAATTAAAAAAACGATATTTAATTGGACGAGTAATTACAGACACAAAATAGGAACTTCCAATGTTAGTTGAGGATGTTGAAAGCCAATAAAAATGTTAAATCGTCGATTTTCAGGCTCTGTTCGAAATGAAGCTCCAGTTGGCGCATAACAAACTTCAACGGTTTTGCTCGATTGGGCGTCAATTATGTAATTGGTATCAGTTTTAAATCTCAGTTCGTTGGGCAAATCAGATGAAATTGTCACCTTAATATTGCACTTGAAAAAAACAACAATTTTATTTCAAAATATTTATAAGTTCATTATACTTACGATGTCTTCATTTTTTATTTCAAATGTCTTTTTGTAACGTCGATTTCTTTCATGTTTTTTAAACACAATAACGTCCGGAACAATACTCAATCTACTCAAGATCAAGTGATTTGATATGATCTCTTTAATAAAGAAATTTTATGAGAATTATAAATATGAATATTTAATATTAATTTACTTTTCTTCTCATCGCAACAGAAATCCAATCGTTCCATTTTTGTAAGTTTCATTTAGAGTGCGTTCGGAATATGCAATTGACTTATCTAATGTTGCGGAATCAGTTTGATGACTATATGTGGAATGTTGCTAGCAACATTGAATTAAATGTCACAGAAAGTGACAGCAGTTTTAGGTTGGAAAATAATAGGATATAGTAGTTTTGATTCTTGCGGTTAGTTCGTCGGAATACGTTGCTATTGGAAACAGATGTTAAACGTGAAGTCTTCACAACAAAATGGCAAATTTGATTCATAAAGGTACATATAAGAGTTTTCAAAAATTATTCAATGTTAACTCGATTGAAGCATTTTAAGTTTTAACCTCTGTCTTTAATCTGTTATGGGGAGTTAACAACAAATTGTAGTTGAAAAATATTCGTATGGTAATCACTATTGGATCTTAAAATTTTGGAAGGAAATCCATGAATGAACATCTTTCGATCTTATTCTAGAATTGAATGCCAATTCGTTCAATTCTGCAGCACTAGTTTAAGTTATTGCTCAATGGTGAGACTGATTTCTATGTAACCAAAGGATAGGGATAGTGCGCACAAGGATATTTCCAATCTTCCGATGGTTCCTTAACTTGCAAAACATTAAGCGCATCTATTCGGCTTCTGCGTGTCTTGTATAGAATAAAGGATATGTTACAATCTTGGTTTCTAAAGGGACCATATCATCATGAAAATTCAGCTGGACTCTTCCTGAATAAGCAAAATAATTAAAGAAAATTAGCTTAGACCTTCGAGCTTAAATTCAAATTTTGTCTATAGTATACTTGGCAGGTGTGCTTAAATCTAGCTTTTCTGCTTATTTGAACATGATAAGACTAATTTAATTTCCATTTATTTGTTTTTCTAGGCCTCCTTCAAAGTCGTGTTCCGTTTGTGGATATTAAAAGATTTCGTGGCAAGATCAACATACAACGTCCCCGACAACCGCACTATGAACGTGCCCGCGTTATAGCTGTTACAACTCCCCAATACGTACCGAAACCAGTTAACCAGAATTGCTTCAAAATATCACCGTATAAACTACAGGCAAAAATCGAGAATCCCTACAACGACATTATTGCACGCGAAGTGTTCAATTGGTTTGAACAATCGAAAATGATTGCAATATTCCATCAAAATTCAATATCAGCCGACGATTTATTTAAAATACGAGTGACACTGTTTCGCGAAAATATGCATTTGAAGTCATACGGTCTGGCAATTATACGAAAAGCATTAGAAAATACCAAATTCGAAGCAACGTTACCACTTTTCTGTTCGCATCATTGTATAGTCTTTTCGCCAGAACAGAAAGTTTCAAAATTATTACGATTAACAAAAAAATCACCGCAATTAATTCTGATTGGTGGAATCGTAGAAAACAGATTGATGAACAAAAATGAATTGGTTAACTATGCTGCAATGCCTAGTTTGGAAGTAGCACAAGCACAATTGGTGTCAGTGTTGAATAGTGTTGCCGGACAAATTGTAAATAATTTGGAATCGCACCAGAAAGTCCTTGTCAATATGTTGGATGCACATGCAAAGAGTAGTTCGACAGCGGAAAACAATAGCGAAGAATCGACTTCGAATAGTGCTAAGCAGGAAAGTGAGAGTCATTAAAGTTTATAAGATATAGTTGCAATAAAGTTACAGTACTGAACACTAAAGACATGTTTTGTTTCATTGTAATAATCTAAAACTCCAATATCCATATTTCATAATGGATAGTTAAGGAAAAGCTGGACCCGCATCGACGTTTACATATCGTCTATTTATTATGTTGGACACGGCAGGGATCACTTGAGAAAGACGCATCTATGCTATCTATTCCTCAAGGGACATACCTCTACGGTGGTACGACTTTGGTACAGAATGCTCCAACAGAAATGCAATTCTGCGTTTGCGCGAGTTGTTGAACGGAAAGATTGGCACAGCTGTGCTAACCCGCACGTTTTCTCACTACCGATAATTGACCTTGGAAACGCCTTCAAGTCGGCTATATGGGCGGATAATCTGGAAACGATGGAGGATTCCTTTGTGAGCTAGAGATAATGCCACAAGTCGGAGGCAATAAGCTAAATACGGAACTTACTTTGCACCATTTCCAACGCGGGAATTCAAAAGGGAAACGCCATATTGAATGTCTAATGCGACGAAATATGCAGAATGGCATTGTTGTATACGAATCCTACTGGTAATCCGATACGATGATAAGTATCCATATTTAAGTTCCATCAACCTTAAACGACACGAACAAAAACAAGATTAGAGCTCTTCTAGGCGCTCTAGTGTTAACTGCAGTCCTTAGAGATAATCATCTGAGCCTTGATGAACTATTCAGCACGGAGTATTGTACAAGGTATGCATCGTACAAAGCACAAAACGAATAAAGAGTTGTAGAAGCATGGCTTAAAATCCAACTAGAAATTCACACATCCTCAGGCAAATGAAGAACAATGTCATAAATATATCATCTTCAAAAATTGAAAATCAAGATCAATGCCAGTTATAATACAGTAATGATATTCAAACAAAAGACGCAACAACCAGCAGAAAAAGAAAAAAATTGCGGTCAATATTCTTTTCAAAAAAGGCACATTGCAAAGTCATTGTGTGCTAATTATAACATGACTCTTTTTGCTCAGCATAAAGTTGTTGTGTACATACAATGCGCTTCAAAAAAATAATTTCTTTCCAACTTTTCTATGAACTTATGGCACTATAACTAAGAGCGCGAAAGGCTGTTTTTTTTTATATAATTTTTATAAATATGTTGTTCATTTGATCGCATAAGAATTGTTGGTTTAGAATAAAAATTTAAAAAATAACTGTAAAATTTAATAACGAAGAAATGTTATGTTTTCTTTAAAGAATAAAAGCTAGTCTTTACATCTATGTCGTCGTAATGAGAAAAAAATATTTTTGCACTAAAACCAAACACATTTAAAAAATGTCGTTTTAGAAAGGTTAGTTTTGATTGGATGTGAGCGAATGTTTGTTATCCAGATCTACAGTCTAGAATGGTCTACAGCAAGAACAGTAACTGTTGTTAATTAATTATCTCTACAAAGCTCTGGTAAGTCCAATTCTGACATGTCAGACATCGTACAAAAAAAATTGTTGGTATGATGGAACAACTTCCAAGTTTTGCATGAGCATGAGAGCATGCACTGACCCCTACAGATAGCTTGAAACCGGTTTTATTTTGTTTGGGAGGTGAAGGCTATTTACGCCCTGAGTGTCGGACTCCCCCGCTACCGGACTACCGACTAAACACCTACCCTGTCACACCGAGAACCTAGCCTGGAACTGTTTGTCACATTACTTCGGACTAGGCCTCATTAATCATCGCTTAGCGGTGCCTTCAGGCTAAGGGAAATCTCTCTTTCTCCGCGGATGGATAGGAAGGAATTGCGATTAGAGAGAATTGCCAAGCTCCCTCCCTCGCCAAGCGATCCATCATGCCCTTCTTCATAATAAGTACTGTCCGTACGTAATGCGACACACAGTTCCAATTGTCCTTTGATTGCATCATTTTTCCCGTTACATTTTCTGGGGAAAGTACGCCAATTTTCTCCGAGAGAAACAGATTGGAAACACTAAATATCGAACTAAAGGCTTTTTAAAACTGTCACAATATCGATTACTTTCATGTTGATACTTGTTAGAAGTCACGATGTCTGTTCTGTAACTTCGATCGAAAATCCTTAATTTTCGCAGCCATTTCAGTTGGCTTCTTAATGTTTCTCGCTAGTGACCTTACCCAGTCCCATAAATAATTAAATTCCCGCTGTCTACTGCGTTCTTATTTAAAAAGTTGGTAATTTTTCAATTTCTAACACGCACCATGCCATTAATGTCCTTCAAATAGGAGACACATATCTGATCTTAAAAGAGGCACAAGTAACCTTTATGAGACATTAAATAAAACAAAACTTTACCACTAGGACTTCTATTCCTTGACTTTGAGTTGTACATTAAAGGAACCTTTTTAAGTATCTATAGATGCTCAAGATCTTTAAAATTCTTTCACATACGTTTTAATTAATTTGATTAGATTTTATTTTCAAGTGGAAAACTTATCTGTGAAATTCATTCTATCCACTTCACATCAATGAAATTTACCTAATTAATTAACAGTGTCATAGCAACACTCCTTTTCGTTTGTTTGGCTTTGGCGAAATAAAAAACAAAATTCGACCTTTTCCATTCAGCAACTTCATTTTGTTAAGATACAATTCAAGAGGTAGACAGGCAGCCCGGCCAAAAAGGAAATTTTATAGACTAAAGTGTAATATGGCTGACGGTGGAGGAGATCATCTGACCTCTGCAAGCAGCGTCTCGCCATCGGACGAAGAGGGTGAGCAGGATCTGAAATAGCAAAAAATATTAAACAAAATCAATCAAATACTTTTTTGAAACCTACAGAGAAGGTAGTGGAAGAGGTAATATCGCAGACGCCGGAAATCCCACAGGTCACCTATACCAACGAGGAGCTGGAAAAATTAGTCGGTTTTGTCCAACGCATGTCGGTACTGTTCGCGCTCGATCACAAGGACTGGTCTGAGCAGACTGTGGATGTGATCAAGAAGTGGCTATGTGAAGTGCAGCACCTAATGCTCGTTGTATTTTACGATGGTACCATCCTCACGGCCTGCCTAACGTTTCCGCTGTCACCAGTGCAAGATTTGGCCTACTTTTTGCGTGAACCCAATCAAATCTTCACCGTTGACGGATTTCACGATGAAGTCGTTTTCGGAACAATTCATGAGGACATTGATGGGACATTGTTAAGTGTTTTAGAAAAAGTTTACGCTCCCATATTCTTCCAGTACCAGAACTGGAATGAAAATATTAAGTCACATCTGTGTTCGTGCTTGCATGACTTTTTGAGTTTTTTGACTGGCTTGCATTATAAATTATCCGGCATGACTGTGTTATATATACCCAATGAAGGACATGCGCTTCCCTTGGAAGTAGCGCTAAAGGATCGCGAAATGATAAAGAGACTGGAGATTGTCGCAGTGTATTGGGCTTCCCAAATAAGAATGTGTTTGAGTGATAAAACCCAGCTTGTGCCTTACGACCTGTTGTGTCCTTTTGACGAATTTGATTTCTGGCTGTACCGATGTGAGTATTACGTTTTTTTTTCCTATAAAAATGATCGAACTCTGCCTCTTCTTTCTGAATAGATGAAGTACTTCAAGGACTGAATGCCCAACTAAATCACTCTGATCTGTTACGTATCGTAAAACTTCTCACGAATGCTCAATCCGTATACATCAAACAAATATCAGAGCTAAAGGAGAAATGCACCAATGAAATTACTGAAGCAAAATCAAACATTACTTACCTGCAATTACTGGATAAACCTTGTAAAAATCTGGATCAGTGCGATAACCCCGCAAAAGTTCCCCATTTAATTCCAAAAATAGTTCACATTTTTCGATACATCTGGCTCAAATCGGAATACTTCAACACCAAGGACAGTATCGAAGGACTTTTTCGAGCTTTAAGTAATCAAATTATCATATACTGTCGCAATAAAGTGAATATTAGTCATGTCCTAAACGGAAATCCTCGATTTGGGATCAAAATGGCTGATATGTCAATTGATTGTTGCTTATCATACAAAGCTATCTATAATATGATGTCGAAAAAGCATGCAATAAAAAATCCTGCTGTTGGATGGGACTTGAACAAGGCAACAATTTTTAATCATGTTGATGCATTCGTCAAAAGATTAGAAGATTTGATTGATATTTGTGAATCAATGATAGTATTTGGCAGAATGGATGAAACTGAAACGATTGAAAAGCCATTGTTTGGTGGGAATAGGGGTGTAGAGTTCGAAAGGACAATTGATGAAGTTGAATCGATATTCCAGGAGGGACTGGTTACGTTAAAAAATAATTCGATAGACGTTATACTCGATGTACACAACAAACAATGGTGAGTACATTAAATCAAATTATTCAGTAGTTGGGATTGCTTAAGGATTAAGCAAAACCCAATTAGTAATTCCGAATTTTTATTAACAGAAACTTGAGACTAGACTAATATTCCCTCGCAAATGCAAATAATTGCAGCATTTACCATTTGGTCTCACCTCAATTCTAAAGTTTATTTATAACTTGCCCAACACTTTCTAGAACTACCTTTTGGAAAACAATTGTCATTGTCAAGTTCAACTGATATTCCCTACCCCTAAATTAAAATAAATTTAATTAACGTAAACTGCATATTTGAGATTTTGACCCGTTGATCTGAATTCTATGTCGATTTGATAATTTCTAGCCTTAGCCCACTTTACGTTTTAATTTATGAAAATTAGGCCCTCGGCCTGCCTAAATTAGAATTCTCCCAACCCTTTGAAAATCTTTGGTCCCGTCCCTGTTTTGAACTAGTGAACTTTGTTTCCATCTCAATTTTGAATTGGCAAGACTTGGTTCCGTCTTAGTTTTGAGTCGGCGAACTTTGATTTTATCTCCGTTTTGAATTCGCAAGTCTTAATCCTGTCTCAGTTTGGAATTGGCTGACCTTGATCCCATCACAATTTTAACTTGTCGGGCCTAGAATCCTTCTAAGTTTTGATTGGGCGAGCCTTGATCTCATCTCAATTTCGAATTGGCGAGCCTTGATCTCAAGTCTTGATAATATCTAAGCTTTAATTTGTCGAGTTTGATCCTCAAAAAAATTTTAAATTGCCGGGACTTGATCTGGTCAGAATTTTTAATTTTTTATATGTTTTTAATTGATTTGGATTTCAAATTTCAATGCTTTCGCCCTTTGAATTTCACTAT
The DNA here is from genome assembly GCA_954870665.1 of Stratiomys singularior. NCBI lineage: Eukaryota > Metazoa > Arthropoda > Insecta > Diptera > Stratiomyidae > Stratiomys > Stratiomys singularior. The sequence goes on along the minus strand of OX940879.1, from coordinate 8,355,429 downwards.
TTTTTTCTGACGTATTTTTGGTTCTGATTTGATCCTTTGATACTTTGAGATTACAATATACTCCAGCTGCGGTTATAATATTTTCCAGATACGTTTCCAGGCAAGTGTGCTGAACGTATACAAGGAGTTTTCGAAAGCCCCTATTTATAGGTACTCTTAATGCACTTCAAGCTGATCAATCCCTCTGAGAAACCGATAAATTGCATCCGTCAATCGATTTATAGAATTCGGCCTGGTGAGGTGCACGTCTTATTCATCTATTGTCTGTTTTGTGCTCCGATGATGTATGAATGAATGCCATAAACTTCACTTTTGAGATCCAATTCGATTTCGCGTTTTCTGAGAATGAATATCCAAAATTCATTTACTAGCCGTTTGCTGATGAATCAGATTTTATTTTGAATTATGGTAAATTGGTCCCGATGACAGTTTGCAACACGTACCACAATGGAACTCAAGCTGGGTAATAGAGAAAATTGTTGATATTTGATATCTCTAACTCTACCTCTCGCTCCTGATAACTTTGAAAAGTAATGAATAAGACTGTCAGTCGGATCGGTTTACTTTGCGTTCTTTGCGCTCAGTATAGCTTTCCCCGTTTTGCTCTTCAATAAAAAACACTTCTAAAGGACATTTCCGCCATTTATATATTTAGGTACAAAGATTTGGAGAAATACAGAAACATGGTGCGAGAAATTGAAGACATCGTTCAGAATCTTATATCTAACGTTTTTCTCTCGGTGTGTAACGTAGATGAAGGCATTGATGCTCTAGCAAGTTTATACTATTTCTCGTATCGAGGAACCCTGCGCTCGGCATATATTCGACAAACATCCGAGGTGTGGAATATGTTTACAGCTGAAATCGCAGATACCAACACAAGAATGCTTGAACAATCAAAAGAAAGACCATCGTGGCTTCCAAAATATGCATCGAAAGCAATTGCACTTAAGATTAACTTGGATCGCATCACGCATATCAAGGATCGTTTCAAGGCTGCTGCGTGGATGCCAGATGTCTCGCAGGCAACAATGGCTATGGGAGAATACAACGCAATGCACTCGGCATTTACAAAAAATATTCAGAAAGTTTTCGACAAATGGATTGAAGATATTGGATTTGAATTCCTTTCGAAATTGGAGAGACCTCTTATGGTTCGTAGTGAAACCCACGAAGGACTATTGGAGTGCAATATCGATCGAAATCTTTTGGATATTTGTGAGGAGGCGCGCTATTTTGAAATTCTAGGTTTCACCATTCCAGTGAACGTGAATCAAGTTTATTCCAAGTACAGGACAATCAAACTCATTTATGAAAGTGTGGTTACTGTTGTTTTGGATTATAATAAGATCCTGTCGACTCTGTCAAACGAGGAGCGAAAACTTTTTAAGACTCTCATAATGACTTGCGATAAGAAAATCTCTCCAGGCCTCTCGAAGCTCACATGGGGTGGAGAATTTAGCGACGCCTATATAGCGGAGTGTGTGGAACATACTGGAAAACTGCAAGGCTTCGTGGACTTGTACAAAGCTGCCAATGATGGAGTAGCTGAAGTGTGCGAAAAAATTTGCAACACTCCAGTTCTGAAGCTCACAACCAGCTCAGTGACTGATCTAAAGGATTTGGTTCGAGATCTGGAAGAGTTTCGAAGCAAGGCAACTGTTCAGCTTATGGAGCATTATAACTTGGTGGTCGATTTTATAGTGGCGGTATATCGAGGGTTCGAGACGAGTATTCGATTTGTCAGTGAAAAAACATTGAAGGTCTGAGAGAGAGAACTAATTTTGTGTTTACTCGTAGATGGCTCAGGAATGGTATGATTATATTCTGAAATTTGATGGTATGATGCAGGAAGCGCTGGTTATATGCGCTAGGAACTCTCTGTATAATATATACAGTGCATTGCACGGCGATGGCAGCGTTGGACCATCTCCTATTCTATCGATGACTGTAGACATTCTTCATAAACAGGTACATAACATATTTGATTCCCTATTTGTGATTAATTAACGCTGAAATTTCAAAAACTCAACAAACATTTTTCCGCCCTCAGCTTGTTTTCAGTCCGAAAATCGAGGATATCACACAAATATTGGGCGGCCTTCTTAATTCTGTTGTTGAAGCAATAGCCCTTCTTCCAAGAATCACTGAAAAGCTTTTCCCAGATTTAGAGGATCATGCAGACGCCTACGAGCAAATCATTTCAGACGACCCGGAATGTTTAAAAGTTCAAGAAAACATTTTGGATGAAATCGCCCACAACGAACGCGAATTGAAATTTTATCTAGATACTTGGTTAAGCTTCAGAGCAATATGGGAGTTGAATAAGGACGAATTCATGCAGAAGTATGAAGAAACTGATACACCAGCTCATACATTCGATGCGAATATTGGACGATACACTGAAGTGGCCAACCAGGTGTCCATGCAGGAAACTATAAGCACGGTTTACTTTATAGTTGTTAATTCAAATAGTTTGAAGGATTCCATATTGACGCACATTGAAGATTGGCAAAGCAGGCATACGGAGCTGCTCAAACGAAAAGCGCGAGACAAGATTACAAGTGACTCTGATTCAGTTGATTCCCAAATTACTGGTTCAATGTCTTTTCTTCTACAGATATTTATAATTATATGGAAACAAACCGTGAGCTCATTTCAACTGTCCCGAAATCTATTGAGGACATGAGAAAATCAGTGATCTTATTCGAAAAACTCTCTGCAGAAGTTGCAGGCAAAGAAGCTGAATTTCCCAGTATTATCGAGCACTTCCAGACGCTAGATAAATATGAAGTTTTAATTAGTGCAAAAACTCGTACCATGCTCCGTAACTTAGACCATGAGTGGAAGGATTACGTGAAAAAGCTGAAAGAAGCAGAAGACATGCTTGGAACCTCAAAGGACGATTTCAAGCTTTCCTTATTAAAACAAGCTGATGTTCTTAGAGAGGAGGCCCAAGAGTTGCTGGACGATTTCCTTGAAAAGGCTCCAACATCCTCGCCAATGTAAATACCTGCTTTTATTTCATTCCAAACACTATCCTTCCTATCACATTCAATATGCACGTTTTTGATTTTGTTTTTCTGTTTTTTTATTCGAAAGATCTTGCCCAACAGCCTTCAATATCCTTGAAGAATATCACCGCAAAATGATTGAGCTCTCCAAAACAGAAAAAACACTTATTGGCGATCTATCAGTGTTTCATATGAATCAACCTGAAAATACGGACTTAAAAAAATTAGATAAAGAATTGACAATACTAGATGAAATCTGGGATTTGGTCGAGCAATGGGAAACCAATTGGGAAAACTTCAAGTCTTGCAACTTTTGGGAAATTGTTTTAGACGATATGGAGAATTTTGCGGTAACATTGTACAGGAGACTGAACCGTTTATGCAAGCAATACCAGGATCGAGAATGGGATATACTGGAACACACTAGGAAGCTTGTTGATGATTTCCGACGAACACTACCATTGATTCTAGCGTTAAAGAATCCTGCAATGAGATCAAGACACTGGGACCGAGTCCGGAGCTTAGTTAAAATGTAAGTTACGGGAACATTGCGTTACCTTAAAATGTCAAATCTATATTCATATATTCATGAGGGATAAAAATTCTAACTACAAATTGCAAACATAGTTCCACGGAAAAGGAATTCTTTATAGTTTTTAAGTATTCCTGATCCCTATTTTGAAGTTTGTTGAAATGCGTACCCAACGCTCGTACAATCCTTGAAACCATGAGCATCTTTTCAAACATTGGGTACTGCTTGGAAGTGTGAATAATTTTTGAACCAAAGATAATTATTTCAAGTCAGGAGTATTTCTTGAAGTCTGGAGTATATCTTGATGTCTTGAGTAATTTTGAAGTCCAGAGAAATCCTTGAAATAGTTAAAAATACTCAGCTTAAAAGCGAACATTCGATGCTGTTCAGACAGACAATCAATCAAACCCAAAACGATAAATATGAACCCTATCTGTAGAAAAAATATAAACAATAAAATCCTAGACATCCTAGATTTTGCACTATCGTGTGAGTTAAGTCTAGCTTAACAAGAAAGATCCCCACGTTCTTGATAGGACGATGCACTGAATTTCGATCAATTGCAGGGCTCGGTAAATGCGAATGAATGAGTGAAGTTTTACCATGATGATCTGCTGGTTCCCAGCATTAGAAAACGATGGTTCTTTCGACACTATCCCCTTCTGAATCTTTTGCAACAAAGCATTGGTTTTGTGCCACGGATTTAGTCGCTGCTTTAATTTTGGACAACTCTTTAGCATTCGTTCTTTCTTTTTCCATTGTTATATACTCTATTGGACAGTACTCATGGATCAAGCCTGCAATCTAGTCATACCTGAATCCAGCCAGAAGCCCTTCGCTAACGAGCTTACCTCGACCGATAGCTTCTCTGGCTTATTGACCTCGTATCCTTATAACATCAAATAGTAGGCAGCTTTTTCAGTTTCGAGTCTTCTGGCTCCACAATTATTTCGTAGAACTCACTAATGTATGTGATTCGCAATTCAGCATCTCCTTCCGCTCCCTTTTTTTTTCCAAGAATCCTCTTTTGAAAGATATTACATATTATTCGGATGATTGCGTGTAGTGGCCGATACTTCGTACGCAAACCAAAACACAAACCATGTATGACAGATTTTTATACTCTGAAAATAGTTTTCCTATGCAGGCAGCAGGGTTTCATAATAAGGGGGGTTCGAATTAAATGCGTGATACGCGAGGTGAATGCGTCATTTAATTTCTATGGTGACCAGTCGATTTGGTGCCCCATGAATACAAACTTGTCCTCATGTTATAATTCGTTTTTTATCTCTATAGAATCATGTTTATCCTTGGCCAATAACTCACCAAATCTTATTTCAATCATTTTTTGATTTAGGAATTTTGATGAGAATGCACCAGATTTCAATCTCGAGTCTATAATCGCCATGGACTTCCAAGCTTACTCAGAGGATATTCAAGATGTTTCGAACACCGCTTCGATGGAACTCCAAATTGAAAATGGCGTTAAAAACATTGCAGACATCTGGGAAACAATGGCTTTTGAAATAGTTCCATTCAAAGCTGGAATTTATCGGATCAAAAGTGTTGATGATTGTTTCCAAGTTCTTGAGGAGAACGTAGTGCAGATATCCACAATGAAAGCAACGCGTTTCGTTGAACCATTCGCTAAAGAAGTTGATTATTGGGAAAAAACTCTCTCATACATAATGGAATCGTTAGAACACTCCTTAAATGTGCAGCGTCAATGGTTATACCTAGAGAACATTTTCATTGGGGACGACATCAAGAAGCAGCTTCCGAAGGAGAACGCACAATTTGAGGGTGTTACGCGTGAGTGGCAAGACATAACATGTGAAATGTATAATGCTGGTACGGCTTTAAGGGCAACCCATTTCAAACCGCCAAACTACCTTCTGGAAAAGTTGACAGATTTATCTGATCAGTTGGAGCTGATACAGCGAGCCTTAGAAGTTTATCTGGAGAAAAAACGTCAGATATTCCCCAGATTCTACTTTATCTCCAACGATGATTTGCTGGAGATTCTTGGCAACTCGAAAAAGCCAGACCTTATTCAGACCCATATGAAGAAATTGTTTGATAATTTATACAAACTGAAACTGGACAAAATTTTGGGTAAAAGGATTCGATGGGAGGCGCATGGAATGTTTTCCGATGACGGAGAGTATGTTGATTTCCTTAAACCTCTTCTGGTTGAGGGACCATCGGAGATTTGGTTGGGTCAAGTAGAACGTGAAATGAGAGTTGCTCTGCGTGATAAATTGCGCTTGACCAGAAATTCCTTGAAGAAGCTCTTGACCAAGCGCGACAAATGGTTGCCTTTGTGGCCCGGTCAAATGTGTTTAACGAGCTCACAAATTCAATGGACATCAGATTGCACACGAAGTTTAATGCTCTGTAAGATGGTTGATGAGAAAAAACCGTTGAAGAAATTAAAGAAAAAGCAGAATCAAGTCTTGGATAAATTGTCCGAGATGAGCAGGAAGGAGCAGCCGAAGCAGATCAGATTGAAAGTCAATACTTTGATTACTATTGAGATTCACGGACGGGATGTAATTGAAAGGATGTACAAGTCAAGTAAGTGTGTTTATTGAAAACTACAATCGAGTTTGTATTCATGAAATCTTCCGTACGAGTAGATTGCAAAGATGTATCCCATTTCGAATGGTTTTCGCAACTGAGATTTTACTGGGATCGGGAGCATAACAATTGCATCATTCGACAAACAAATACCGAGAATTTCTACGGATATGAATACACCGGAAACTCTGGACGGTTGGTGATAACTCCCCTTACAGACCGGTAATCAGTTCAAACTTCCCTCTTGCATGCTAGTAATTATCGATTGTGTTTTGCAATTACAGATGCTATATAACGTTGACAACTGCACTGCATCTGCACCGGGGTGGCAGTCCTAAAGGACCAGCTGGAACTGGTAAAACTGAAACCGTGAAAGATTTAGGCAAAGCGCTAGGGATGTGGGTAATCGTTACAAACTGTTCGGAAGGACTTGATTACAGGAGTATTGGCAAGAACTTCTCGGGTCTTGCCCAAACAGGATGCTGGGGATGTTTTGATGAATTCAATCGAATTAATGTGGAGGTGTTGTCAGTAGTGGCGCAACAAATACTTTCGATTCTTTCAGCATTGTCACAAAAATTGGCTTCTTTCAATTTCGAAGGCGAATTTATTTCAATCAAACCAACGGTTGGTCTCTTCATTACTATGAACCCAGGATATGCAGGACGAACTGAGTTGCCCGACAATTTGAAATCTATGTTCAGGCCTATTAGCATGATTGTTCCTGATAACGTAATCATTGCTGAAAATTTGCTGTTCAGTGATGGATTTCAAAATACGAAAAACTTGGCACGCAAGGTTTTCACTTTGTACGAGCTAGCGAAGCAACAGTTGTCCAAACAGTCTCACTACGATTTTGGATTAAGATCTATGGTTGCACTGCTACGATACGCTGGGTTAAAGAGAAGACAACTAGGTTCTTCTTCAAACGAAGAAGAAGTGGTTTACTTGGCGATGAAGGACATGAATATGGCCAGACTGACTGCCAACGATCTGCCACTATTTGTTGGCATTATTTTGGACATATTTCCAGGAGTCATTGTACCTTCTGTTGACTATAGAGAGTTTAAAACGTGCATCGAATCCGAACTGTTGGAAACTAATCTGCAAGTTATTCCTGCAGCTGTTGGTAAAGTGATTGAACTGTTCGAGACAAAGAACTCGCGCCATTCGGTGATGGTGCTGGGAGATACAGGTAAGAAGTTAACTGAAAACTAGTTTCATCATATGGAATGTCTTTCATATATATTGCAAAGGTACTGCCAAAAGCACAACATGGAAAACTCTACAAGGAGCCTTGGGTCGCATGAAAAAGCTGGAGAAACCTGGCTGGGATGACGTGGTAGTATATCCCATCAACCCGAAAGCACTTAATTTAGGGGAATTATATGGAGAGTATAATCTTGCGACGGGTGAATGGTTGGATGGAGTCCTTAGTGCAATCATGAGGCAAATATGTGCAGATGAATCGTCTACTCAAAAATGGATTCTCTTCGATGGCCCAGTGGATGCGGTTTGGATTGAAAATATGAACTCAGTAATGGATGACAATAAAGTCCTAACACTTGTGAATAGTGAAAGAATTACAATGCCAGCACAAGTATCGCTCCTTTTTGAAGTAGCTGATTTGGCTGTAGCTTCGCCAGCAACAGTGTCACGTTGTGGCATGGTTTATAATGATTACAACGATTGGGGATGGCGACCCTACGTTAGATCGTGGTTACAGAAACAAAGTCCCCCTGAATATGTCGATCACATGAGCAGCCATTTCAATAGATACTTGGACAAGGTTCTCGACTTCAAACGACGTAAGTGCCGAGAGACTGTGGAAACGACGGAAATTAACTGTGTGATATCCTTGTGCCGTCTGCTCGACTGTCTAGCTACCAAAGAAAATGGGATTACGATACAAAACGACGAACTTTTAGAAACCATGTCGAAACTTTGGTTTTTATTTTGCCTAATCTGGTCAGTTTGTGGTACCGTGGACGAAGAAGGTCGTTTGAAAATAGATAATTACCTCAGAGAATTGGAAGGGGTCTTTCCAATCAAGGATACCGTCTATGATTACTACGTGGACCCAAATCAGAGAGCTTTGGTACCTTGGGAAGACAAACTTTCCGATAACTGGAGATATGATACGGAGTAAGATTTATCGAATTGGTTGCAATGCTAACGTTTAATTTAAAAAAATTACAGGGTACCATTTTATAAGGTCATCGTGCCGACAGTTGACACTGTGCGATACGAATTCTTAGTGTCTAAGTTGCTATCGCAACAGTACCCTGTCATGTTAGTCGGTCCTGTTGGAACCGGGAAATCTTCGACCGCTGTGAACGTTACTGATTCGTTGGACAAGGAGAAATATTCTCTTTTGGCATTGAACATGTCGGCGCAGGTAAGCGGTGAATGCTTGTCTTTTCTGGCTCTACGATTCATCAATTTATTGATTATGTTTTAATAAGCATTTGAAGTCCTAATTTTGATTTTTAACAACACCAATTTCAAATTATATCAATTCAAATAAATTAATTTACACAAAATTACTTTAATTGGTACATGGTTAAAATGACGGAATCTTCACGGGAACTGAATACAAGTACACTCTTCTGCTCATAGAAACCAAACAATTCCTTCAAAGCATTGGAAATAGTTTGGGTCTAACTAGCCTTTATTTAGAAGTGGCGAAGTATGCGATAGTGTGTATGTTATTCTTTATACTGAAACCAGTGAGGCAGACAAACGCAATAGGTAGGAAAGTGTAGTTTCTCGCCTCAAATGCATAGCAATGACACATCTAAAACAAAACCATGCCCAATGATGAACTGAACCCAGTTTATTGAAATTGGGAGAAAGTGGCACACAGTTTTATAAGCACGAACTTCATAACTTCATTTATCCATGTTATCCTTGTACAATGGCACACAGCACGCGCCATATCAACAATTTGTGTAATTTGACTCGAAAAATCAAAGAATCTCAGGTTTATTTTTGCACGAGGCGACTCATATTTGACTGAGGCGGCTCATATTTGGATAAGGATCTAACTTTTTGCATAAGGATGTGCATATTTGCATGATGTGGTTCATAATTGCATGAGACGGCTCATATTAGTATGATTGATAAATTCTGTAGTTATTCTTGTAGTTTGCATAAAACTATTTTAATTTCGTCCATCCTTTAGACCACTGCAAACAACCTTCAGGACTCAATCGAGAGTCGCACGGAAAAACGAACTAAAGATGTATTCGTTCCGATCGGTGGCAAATCGATGATTTGTTTCATGGATGATTTCAACCTGCCCGCAAAAGACACTTACGGTTCACAGCCTCCATTAGAATTGATACGCCAGTGGATTGACTATGCATTCTGGTATAATCGTAAGACACAAAAACGTGTCTACATCAAACAAATGCTGCTGATGGTGGCTATGGGACCACCAGGAGGAGGACGTACTAGCATATCACGCCGAACTATGAGTAGATTCTCTGTAATCAACATGACTTTCCCCACCGAGGATACAATAACAAGAATATTTGGGACAATGCTGAAACAAAAGCTCGCCGACTTCCCACGGGAGACGAAGCAAATGTGGAAAACTATAACGTCCGCCACGTTGGAACTCTACATGGTAGTCAGCGGGAAAATGTTGCCTACACCAGCGAAGATTCATTACCTATTCAACTTGAGAGATATTTCGAAAGTGTTCCAAGGAATGTTGCGAATTCACCATGAATACCATAAGTCGAGACCAGTGCTGCTTCGATTGTGGCTACATGAATGCTTCCGTGTATTCAGCGACCGCTTGGTTGACAGTGAAGACCTACATTGGTTCCAGCAGCAAGTTAGTGAAATACTAGGAAAGGCATTTGACACAACTTTTGTAGCTCTTTGCCCTAGTAAATCGCCTCCAATATTTGGAGACTTTTTAAGCAAAAACGGATATTATGAAGATCTGATAGACATGGAGCTCCTTCGAAAGTACATGCTCAACCAGCTCGAGGACTATAATAACTCCCCAGGTGTGGCACGGTTGGACCTAGTATTTTTCAAGGAAGCAATGGAGCATATTACTCGAATAGTCCGAGTTATCTCGCAGCGCAGAGGGAATATGCTGATCATAGCAATCGGAGGATCAGGCCGCCAAGTCCTCAGTAAACTTGCGGCATATATGGCGGAGCTTAACACGTTCCAGATTGAGGTTACAAAGAAGTATCACACGAATGAGTTTAGGGAAGACTTAAAGTTGCTTTATAAAGTGTGTGGCGTCAAAAACCGAGGGACCTCGTTCCTGTTCACTGGAGAACAAGTTGTTGAATTGACATTCTTAGAGATACTTAATAATGTGCTGAGCACAGGGGAAATCAATCTGTTCAAACCAGACGAGTTCGAAGAAATAAAGACTGAAATAGAACCAAGAGCAAAGAAACACGGTATTCATCTCACGACTGACGCGTTGTATTCATTCTTCATGGAAACCGTTCGAGAAAATCTGCACGTCATTGTCTGCCTCAGTCCTGTTGGTGCTGAGTTCCGTGCACAAATCCGACAGTACCCAGCCTTAATCAATAACACCACAGTTAATTGGTTCCGCGATTGGCCACAAGAAGCCCTTTTGGAAGTAGCTCAAAAGTTTCTAGGCACCTGTAATCTGGATGCCGATATTTTTTCAGAGGAAAAAAAGCAGATGACGAGGGAAACTATGATCAAGCCAATAGAGGAAAAGCTACAAGAAGGAGTTGCAATGGTTTGTTCGGAAATTCATTCCTCTGTTGTAAGGATGGCTGAGACCATGCAGAAGGAGATGAAAAGACACTACTATGTGACTCCGGTGAACTATTTAGAACTAGTATCTGGCTTCCAAGCACTGCTACACCGAAAAAGGAATGAAGTTTCGGAAAATGCAAACAGACTCAGAACAGGCCTATCCAAAATTGAAGGCACACAAGGCAAAGTGACCACAATGTCACATGACTTAAAAGAAAGTCAAGAGCAGGTGATCGAGCTTCAAATTGAATGTGAAGAATTTTTGGGTGTTATTCAAGCTCAAGCGCAAGAAGCGGATGAACAGCGAAAGGAAGTTGAAGCGAAGGCAAAGATAATCGAAACAGAAAAAGTCGCTGCGATTGGTATGGCTGAACAAGCACAGGAAGAATTAAATAAGACTCTTCCGGCGTTTGAGGCGGCTATCGAAGCTTTAGATTCCTTGAATAAACGTGATCTCACGGAACTCAAGTCGTATGGCAGACCGAGCTATAAAATTGAAAAAGTGGTAGAGGCTGTTATGATTCTTTTAGGCAAAGATACATCGTGGACAGAAGCTAGAAAAGTACTTGGCGAACAGAATTTTCTGAATGATCTCAAGAACTTTGACAAGGATCATATTTCAGATAAGACATTGAAACGAATCGCTGCCTACACTCAAAATCCAGAGCTGGAGCCGGAAAAGGTTGCGGAATTCTCGTTGGCTTGCAAATCATTTTCAATATGGATAAGAGCCATCGAGCATTACGCGAAAGTCTATCGGTGAGTGGTTTTGGCGATAGTTTGTCATTATATTTTTTTTAAATGGTAAACATTTGTATTAAATCTACCAATAGAGTTGTGGCTCCAAAGAAAGCAGCAGTGGATCAAGCAATGTCTGCTTTAAAGGCTAAAGAGAAATTATTACAGGATGCTGAAAAAAAATTGGCTGAGTTAGATGCGAAGCTGGAAAAGCTGAAGACCGATTTTAATGAGAAGTCAACATTGCAAGACGAATTAAAACAAAAAGCTGAAAATTTAAGGTATTTATCACATTCTATCTCTTCTAATGGGGTAGAAAATTTTTGAAATGTTTTTCCTATTTTAGAATTAAAGTTGAACGGGCGCTTTTACTCGTAGAAAGCTTAGCAGGAAACCGAGAACGGTGGATCCAGACAGTGAAAAAATTGGACACATCATTTGGTAGACTTGTTGGAGATTGTCTGGTAGCTGCAGCCTTCATTTGTTACGTTGGTCCATTTGACACGAGATATCGATCAGAACTCGTCGAAAAATGGCGAAAAGAAGTACAAAACCACCAAATTCCCAACACGGATGATTTCGAAATAGTGACATTTTTATGCGATCCTGTAACAATTCGTGAATGGAACATCCAAGGACTACCATCCGATGATTTCAGCACAGAAAATGGAATCTTGGTTACTCAAGGAGCACGTTGGCCCTTAATAATTGATCCGCAAACTCAAGCGCAAATATGGATAAAAAAATTGGAGAAAAAGAACTTGAAAATAATTGATTTCGGCCAAACGAATTACATTAAAACCCTGGAGATGGCCTTGCAACATGGTAATCCTGTGCTACTGCAGAATGTTGCTGAAACCTTAGATCCAGCTCTAAATCCAATATTGAAGCGAGCTGTTATTTTCCAAGGAGGCCAAAAACTCATCAAGTTTAACGATAAGTTGATTTCGTACAACTCGCAATTTCGTTTTTACGTTACGACGAAGCTGAGCAATCCTCATTACGCTCCTGAAATATGCACGAAAACAACACTCGTGAATTTTGCCATTAAGGAAAGTGGCTTAAAAGCTCAACTTTTGGCTATCATTGTGCGAAAGGAGAGACCAGTTTTAGAGGAGCAGAAAGATAATTTAGTAATGACTATAGCTAAAAATCGTCGGACGTTGATAAATCTAGATAATGAAATACTCCGTTTATTGAATGAGTCCAGAGGATCGATCCTAGATGACGATGAACTCTTTAGCACGCTTCAAATTTCGAAACAAACTGCCGTAGTTGTGGCCGAGTCATTGTCATCGGCCGAAGTGACTGAGATGGAGATCGACCAGACACGTCAAGGATACCAACCAGCTGCGCATAGAGCCGCCATTTTGTTCTTTGTCCTCATGGATATGTCACGTGTTGATCCTATGTATCAGTTCTCGCTCAACGCTTATGTATTGCTCTTCACACAGTCAATTGAAAAAAGTGTGAAAAATCCAAATTTGGGCGAGAGAATCTCAAATTTGAACGACTTCCATACGTTTAGTGTCTACAATAATACATGCAGAGGTTTGTTTGAAAGACATAAACTCTTGTTCTCCTCTCACATGTGTGCCAGAATCGCGGAAGCCGCATTAAAACTAAATAAAGTTGAATTCGACTTTTTGCTTAAGGGTGGAACAGTATTGGATCGGCAAGGACAAACTCCTAATCCTTGGCCACGTAAGTGGATTAAATCTCTTATTCGTTGTCAAGATTTCACTTTCTCAATTATAGAGTGGATAACTGAGACTGCTTGGGATAACATAACCGAGTTAGATAAAGTGGCTGGTTTTCATGGAATTGCAAATTCATTTGAACAATATCCTCGAGAATGGAAAGGTTTGTATTGAGTTTCAGTCTGCACGCTTCAAGAATTATCTGGTATTTCAGAATGGTACTCATCGCCGAGTCCTGAGAAAATGTCTTTGGTGGGCGACTGGAAAGACATTTGCAATGATTTTCAAAAGATGCTCATTGTGAGATGTCTGCGACCTGACCGGATGACGTTCTGTATGACCACGTTTATAGTAAATGTCCTTGGTCCTAAATATGTTGAGCCTCCAATGCTTGACCTTAAAGCTGTACTCAACGAATCCCTACCGCAAACACCACTCATTTTTGTGTTATCACCTGGTGTCGATCCCACGTCCGCATTGATACAACTCGCCGAAGCAAGCGGCATGTCCTCTAAAATTAAATCACTGAGCTTGGGTCAAGGACAAGCTCCAATTGCTACAAAAATGCTCGCGCAGGGTGCGAAAGATGGCGTTTGGGTATTCCTTGCCAATTGTCACTTATCGTTGAGCTGGATGCCACAACTTGACAAACTTGTTGAAATGCTGCAGTCTGGCAAAGTTCATAGAAAATTCAGATTGTGGCTCAGCTCCAGCCCTCATCCTGAATTCCCAATATCAATTCTCCAGGCTGGCATCAAAATGACAACAGAACCTCCTAGCGGCATTAAGGCAAATATGAAAAGATTGTATAATATAATCACTGAAGATCAATTCACTCGGTGTGAAGCGTCTGACAAATACAAAAAACTGCTGTTTTCGCTTTGCTTTTTCCACACTGTTCTTTTGGAAAGGAAGAAGTTCCAACAGTTGGGGTGGAATGTGATTTATAGCTTTAACGATTCAGACTTTGAAGTTTCCGAGAATCTGTTGACGTTGTATCTAAACGAATACAAGGATACGCCGTGGGATGCTCTGAAGTACCTGATAGCAGGGGTGAATTACGGTGGTCATGTCACAGATGATTGGGATCGACGTTTGTTGACAACTTACATCAACCAATTTTTCAACGATGATGCCTTGACAACGCAGGATTATAGGTAAGTCTTCTATCGCCTGGCTATGTACTCACGCAAATCCCACAAAACTTTGATATCGACTTCTTGTTGAACTAACCCAACAACCACCTAATCCAATCAAACTATATTGTCCGCTCCTTGATAGATTATCCTCCTTAACCACTTACTATATACCGCGAGAAGGGGTCATGCAATCCTATTTAGAACACATCCAACTATTCCCGAATTTCGACAAACCCGAAGCCTTCGGACAGCATCCCAATGCCGACATTGCGTCGCAAATTACTGAAACACGAGACTTATTTGAGACATTGGTGTCGCTTCAAGGACAGTCGGCCGCAGGAGATGGTGAAAGCAAAGAAGTTGAAATTTTAAAGCTTGCTCACGATATTGAGACAAAGATACCGGATGTCATTGACTATGAAAACACTTCAAAATTAATTGGACCAGAGAAACAACCCTTGGACGTGGTTCTTCTACAGGAGATCGAGCGTTACAATGCATTGTTGATAAATATCAAGCAAGGTCTTTCGGATTTACAGAAAGGTATCAAAGGATTGGTTGTAATGAGTGCTGAGTTGGAAGACATGTATAGTGCTGTTTTCGAGGGTAAGGTTCCGTCCGCGTGGTTGAGAAGTAAGTCGACATTGAACACAGATTAAATAGTTTAGAAACAAACATGTTTGTGTCCACAGCATATGCATCGCTTAAACCTCTCGGATCATGGGCCAGAGATTTGGTGAAACGGATTGAATATTTTTCTCTGTGGGCTAAAACTGTCCGGCCACCAGTGCTGTTTTGGTTAGCTGCCTACACATTCCCTACAGGCTTTTTGACCGCTGTCCTTCAAACGTGTGCTCGCATCACAAAAACTCCAATTGACGAATTGTCTTGGGAGTTCACGGTGATGGTCGAGGAAGAGACTGCATCAAAAAGTCCTCCGCACGAAGGTGGAGTATACATAAGAGGTTTCTTTTTAGAAGGTGCTGGCTGGGATCGAAGTTCTCAGTGTTTACAAGAACCTCAGATAATGGAATTAATCAGTCCAATGCCAGTAATACAATTCAATCCTGTGGAAAATTTACGAAAAAGAACGCGCGGAATATACCAATGTCCTTGCTACTATTATAGTATACGTGCAGGATCATTTATTATTGCGGTCGATTTGAATGCTGGATATGAAGATGCGGACTTTTGGATTAGACGTGGGACTGCTTTATTGTTAAGTTTGCCAACTTGAGTTGTGTTTGATGTGTAATAAATATATCATAAAACTTTTTAAGAAACATTTAAACTTTTTTATTTATAATGAAGTGTCGCCTTTTGAATGAGATAAGAGGATAGAATTTAGATAAATATTGCACGTACCACAGAAATTAGTCATGTGGTTTTATATGTAATTTAGATGATCCACAAGGAAGAAGTCATATGATTCATTGGTCTGACTACGAGACGAAAAAGAATTCCGAGATAGTTCATGGAAATTACTACATATTTCATTCTGTTTCTCAAAATATTCACTTTATTCATAAAAAATATTTTTCATGGTATTTTTCAAATAAGCGACGCAACATTGGGACATTATTCAAGAAGTTTTATTATTGTGTAATGTAAACTTTTTGACAAACTTTCTTTAGATTGCTCTCAAATCTTTCTGTTAACACTCCTTAAATATTGCGCAGTTGGGAATGTTCTCTGTTCACGGCTATGACTCTATGCCAAACTGCAGCTTAAATTGTGTGATATTAAAAAAAAGAAATCAGTGCAACGTTTATTTATAACTGAATGTTTTTATCACTTAGCGAGCTCGATTTCCAAGTGCTGAATCCTTCTGAAAGAGAGGATTTTACTCATCTGGCATTAGAGCGTCGATTGCTGTAACTTCGCGTTTCCCGACAATTTACCTTCATTTCGTAGCATTCAAAGATCCTTCTCACCTCTCAATGCATCTCAGTCATGACGAAGGAGGAGGAGAGGGACGCTTTGATACATTCGCCTGATAAACGTTCATCAATCCTGCGTGGCGCTCGCAGTGCTCCACTTGGTCGAATAAGTTCGTGTTTCAATTCATCCCATAAAATCATTCGTTTCTGTTCCAGTTCTGCTTTTCTATCGTTCAATGCACCAGACTAGACGAGCTAACTTCGTTCGTTTGTTCAAAAGTGGCTTTTCCGCTAGGCTGTCCATGTTGCGATTGTCCTAGTAATGCAACTATTTCGACAACTCTGATCGCAGTTTCGACGCTGAATCGAATCGAATTCGCCAGGAACTTCAAGTGGTCCACAACTTATTGTTTGGTATCTCGTTTCCTGCTACAGGCCTTTTCGCTTAATATTTCTGGTTTCTTGCTTTTTTTCTGGTCGAAGACCTTCTGCCCCTTCGCTGCTTCCTTCTTGCATCGCAACCTACGATGGGACGAACCCAACTGAAAAAAAGACCTCACCTTGGCCTTCATTTCACGTATTTTGGCATATCTGTGATCATTGTTATCCCACTGGCTTGCAATATCAACCTAATGCAGAAGTTCTGAATTATCGCGTTCCCACATCCCTAGTTCCTAGCTCAGTTCCAGCCTAGGTAAGCTAATTCAATCATTTTAATGATTTGCAGGGAAATTGCTAATATTTGCTCTAGTATCAATTGGATTGGATCACCCACGAATATCCCGGGCTTCAAAAAACCACAAAAGGATTCCGCCTGTGATATTCAGATCCGAGCAGTCCTGCTGATGTCTTCTTTGCGATACTTATTAGGTTGATTGTTTATGCACAGCTCGAAAACAGCACACGACTTTTCAGGGGGGAAGCAATGAAAAACTGAAAACTATACTGAAAAGTGGGAAAACTATAGGCAACTAGGAAAGAAAACTATATATAATTCATTTTATAGTATTTGGGATCCTTTAATAAATAATATATTAGCATGGTTCTTCAAATAGTAAGTTGTACTACAACAACGTCTGCTGACACCATGAATCAAGCTTGAATTGTCGGAAAACAAAGTCATTTCGTAGGACAGTTCGTAGGAGTAGTGATGATGTGAACTCAACCTCATCTTTGATATTACTTGATGGACCACCTGAAGCAGTTCCATTTCACGTCAAAATTAATTTCGAATTGAGCGAAATTTTTTCATAAGCAATGTCAAATTTCAATGATTTCGAGGATTAGAAAAAAGGAAAACGTTGGAAAAATTATCAAGAAAGAAAGTTTGGATAAATCGGAGCGTTCGATGGAAGCCTTGCTACGCACTCAAAGCTCACCTTTGGTTGTACTGTTACGTTTTATTCAGGCATCAGTATCGAATTCCACGTTTTCGAATCTGCTTGGCGTTGCCACTAGATTGCGCATATGAAAAGATTGGTTATGTAAATTTAATGAATTATATCTCTCTATAAAATCTCTGAATTAACGAATACACTTGAACGAAGTACAATTTACTTGTACTTCTGTACAATTTACTTTTATTCTGTTACTGAATTCCAGTCCCGTTCAGTACGCGTGATAAACTAAGACTTAAACTCAAGCTACAAAATAATCTCTCGTTCTATTTACTGTTGTTCTTTTGTGTGGAAACATCGTTCATTAACGTTCTGTAAATTACAAATTATCTCAACTTTGACATGTTTGAATCAGCTGTAAGGAAGTCGACACTGCTTTCCACTTCAATTGTTACATTGCACTGGGTGCCCCTGTACAATGCAAAAGATCCTATAGATCACTCATTTGATATGGAATCCTTATTTCTTAGTAGTACTTAGCAATATTTGTAATATGTAGATCGCTTATATAATTTGTGTTTTAAGTACGCTTGGAACTCAAAAGGTCTAACTAGCAAGAAAGGTAGTACTGAGATATGTTTAGGTACAGAAATTTTATATCCTATTATGAAAACATGATTTCTCTCCAAAATTTACCAAGCGTACTGGGCGCGTAATAAAATTGACATTTCTGATTTGTTGCTTTGAACCATAAGCAAGGATATTTGACGAGAATTTGTTCAAAATCGATTTATTCGTAAATTTATTGTGATAATTGAAAAATGTCTCCTGTTATTCCCTTTGTCTTTCGTCTATTATTTATTAACCTCTATCTACAAACCATTGAACTGGCCATATTTTAAAAAAACACAACTCATAAAATAAACAATTGCACTTAATGGATTACAAAAAAAATCGTTAATTCATGTACGATGCCGTAGAATCCTTTGTGTGGAATGCCTAATCGCAAGGTTTGGTTCCTGTTCTCTCAGTTGGTAAGAACCTTTCTTCCCAGTCTTTACAAAGGATTTCAATTCGTTCTTTGTCTATAAATGACGATCTTTGAATTTGTTGCAAGTGCAGAAGATCCTTGCAATTGAAGAACATTATGCAGTTGAATTTAATAGCCGCTGTCTGTAATTGCATGCGAGATTAGCCAACGCTTCTGCAGCATCAAGTTCTTCTTTCTGATGAATTGCTGGATATGAATGTGTGCAGTCTTGACAAGGTGATTTAGAGAGGATTTTTTCCGCTTTAGCCCTGCAATTGGCAGAAATCACCAAAGGCTTATAAAATAATTTTACGTATAATTTCAAATTTACCTGTTCGAGTTCCAGTCGATGTAGTTGTGCTTTTTAGGAGTAAATTTCGCCGCGCTCTCAAGCCATTTGGAAAGTTCAGGACTCGGACTGGTCGCAACAATCTGAGTTGTATCACGTAAATATTTTTCCATCATTTGTTGCTTGTATTTAGGATTGCTAGCATTGCTCTGGTGGTGCCTCAAAAACTCCTCATCGCTAGCTGAAAATCGTTCATCAGTCGTCGAGCTAACTTGGAAGCATTGAGGTTGACTAGTCCAGGTAAAGTAAGAGGAAGATCCACACAAATGATCGCCTCCACTATCAGCATAGAATTCACTAATATTCTGCAGATTTTTGTCAATAACTTTGTGACCACAATATTCTGAATTATTATTATTGTAGCAAGGAGTTTTCTCCGTCTGCTCAAAATTGCTTTCCGAGAATGTACCAGATTCAGATAATTGCGAATTATGTTCGTCGCCCCATATACTATCGTTGGAACAGATACTAAATTGTTCAACGTTTCCTTTGGCGTTAACGTTGTAATTCTTGATCAAATGGCCCCACGACCGTTTCGAGGGCTCACGTCCTGAATTTTTCAATTTCCTACGCCAATTTGCAAACCAATTGCATATTTGTGTGTAGGTCAGTCCTGTATCTTGGGCCAATTGTTTTTTCTCTTCGCGGGAAGGATATGGATTTTCGCGTCGACGGACTAGCCAGTCTTTGAGCATGCGTTTGATTTCAGGGGTGAAGAGTCTTTTCACTGGCCGATGACCATCACCTGGAGGCCAAGCTCGCCTAAAAATGATCGAATGTTAGTGCATTTATTTTAGTTTGGAGCGCATGCAATGCAAAATCGACGCACAAACAAACTAATAGAGCTGAAAACTCGCTATCATTGAAGACAACACGATTTTTGGATTCAATTTTTGTTTTTGATTTTTTTAAGGATTCGGTCTTTGTGGTGCCAGGGGGTGATCCCCATTAGCCGATTGTCACTTGAGCACAAGTAAAGATAAGGAAGCCATTTGGTGAATGACATCCAGCCTATCACAAAAGTGGGGCCTGAGGTTTACAATAGTACCAGCGATGCTAGACTGCAAATGGTTGAAAAGCTGGACTATTTGCACAATTTGATCCATGAATAACATGCAAACATGAAAAGATAAATTGTCAACCTTTATCATCCCCAATAAGACATGGATACTTCCGCTAATGCCTTTATTAAATGGGAATTATAGAGACACCAAAATGGAGATATTGCTTCAATATTTCGACCGCTCGTTTCGAAACATCCTTTTTTTTGCGAACGCTATTCTTTACCTAGTAGTTTCACTTGTCCCCATGCATGGCAAGCAAGTAGCTCTGGCTGAATTTCGCAGACAATGCTTGGAATGGAGAAACAAATGTGATGAATCAATAAGTCGAACGAGCTCACAAGGTAAGGCGGGATGAATCGTGCTTGTCAAACTGACATGACTGAGGGTTACAAGTGAAGGTTACAAGTTGAACGCAAAATTTTGTTTGCTTCACGTCAGTCATGTATAATTCCCTTCGAAGCTGACTGTACTAGGGCAGATAATGAGCTAATATACAAGTTGACGTGTAATGTCTCTGTGCAAGGATACTTTATGTGGAGTTGATTTGAACGGGGTTCAAACTTTGCAGTAGGCTCACTATTTTCTTCGCTCCAGCGATATGATGATAAAGTGATTCCAATAATAATGAATATAAAAATACGAAACAGCCTCGGATTCATCGACAAAATGGACTTATTAAACTCTCCGTGGGGATTAATGCAACATAAATATGAAGAAATTATTCCATACATTATATACAGAAAACAAATTCAGAGGATAGGTAATAAATTATAACTGGCGCATAGAAAAAAAAAAGCTAGTTATTTTCAACCTTAAAATGGTTTATCAGGAAAAAAATAATGTTGTTTCAAGGTTTCTATTGCTTTATTCGAACCTTCAGATGGTTAAACTTCAGGAATTGTGGAAGCACTTTAACACTGTGCCTGTCACTGTTAAATCTTTTCAATATACACACATATAATCCAAGTAAAAAGAACTCCGTTTAATTTTCACAGCAATGTAGTTTTGAAACCATGCAAGATCTAATTTAAACTCACAAGTGTTTCGCAATAAATCTCATTAAAAATTCCAAAAGCTGAAAACTCAACGAATCACAAAAATCACACACGTTTCATTTTTCATTTTCTTTTTGTAACGAACCTACTATGACGACGATTTCTAACAGGACGTGAAGATTTTTCCATCTTTCCTACTATCGAAAACAAATTGAGAACGACTCCGTTTTTTTCGTGAATATGGTCCTAATAAGAAGAAAATCGTGAAAATGTGATTGCTTAGCAAAGAATTATTCTCACAAGCCGAACACAAAAAATAACACACAAAAAACATGAAAATATTTAAATTTCAAGACTGTCGTTAGGTATTATATTTAAAAAACACGAATCTGTGAGAACACGCATGAAAATCCTATTTTCCGAGAGAGCGCGAGAGATGTCGCGAGAGAGAATTTTTCATGTACGGAAAACTGGGACATTATCGCGTCACAACAATGCGACACTATTTTATGTCGCATGCGCAACAACGTTAAGGCGATTTTCCGCTCTTGATGGACACGTCTTTGTAAAGAAAAATTTGAGTGGATCGGAAAATATTGTGGGAGTTGCAATTAGTTGGATGCTAGGGAAATTGTTTACGGTATTTTCGTATTATTTGTTTGTTTGATTTGAATGTGTTGGATGGTGGTTAGATGTCTGATTATTTTACTGAATTTCCTAAAGGTTTAAAAGGAACAGGTTCGTTCCTACTCAATTTATTGGAGATCAGGCTGAAGCTTGACATTTAGGATGAAGTTCATTTTATTCATTTTTATTTTTTAAATGTCCGGATAATTTCTTCTACACTGTCCCCAATCTCATATCCTCCACTGCCCATTAATCCGCTCTGCTCAATTGATTCGCCTTGCGCACCAATTTTAAATATTCTTGGCCGATCTGTGTTAGTATTGGTAGTTAGAGATTTTTTTCTTGTATTTTAAATATATCAAATTTTAATGTTCTTTATCATGTAAAGGTTAAATTGACCTATAACGCACTCAAATTTTCATAGATTGTTTAGGGACATTATTCAGGTTTACCATGCGTATTAAATGTGCAAAAGAATATACTAGATTTGGTCAAAATTACGCAATTGGACGATGAAAACATATGAAAAACACAATAAGATGTCGTTTTTGTATTAAAAATAAAATATTTCAACAATGTGAGTAGGCGGTAGTCCGGGCAGATGATTGTTAAAACCAAAAATAGCGATTAGGAAAGCAACAACGCCTCGCTGGTTAAAAACTGATCAAAAACATTAAACCCACCTTGAAATTATATCACAAGATTGTTCTTTCGAACTCGTTTCGTCACGACACTATAAAATTGTTTTTCCTTGGTAGTTTTGCTACTGAAAACACGAAAAGCACACTGAACTGCTTTTTTTTTCAAAATCCGATTATTGACTCAGAAAGTCGTTAGGAGATACATTAGTGGTGTCACCATCATCTAATTCCAATTGAAATACTTAATAAGTCTTAGCCTTCTGTCGCCCACCTTACAACGATGTCGTTTCCCAAGATTTTCCGATGTTTTTCCTTCTGCTGAGTCGATCGCAGAGCACAAGACAAGGAAGAAGCGATGATGATACTATGAGGAAAGCTCATGTGCAGAATCTACAGCATGCGACAATGTCAAGAAACGTTGCTGAGCGTATAGCCAGTGATGTGGGGAAAATAGGGAAATACGAGTCAGACCATTTGAGATACTTAAAAGATTGTTTTGCCGTTTTAAATCTTGATGATAAATCTATTACGAAGAGAAAATTGTCTTTCTTTCGCATGTGTGATTTATCAGTCTTAAAAGAGTCATTCAGCATAGTCTTTTATTTTTGACCATTCAAAAAGCATAAATATACTCGCACGTTCTATGTTCGTAAATATGTTACCGAAAAAAAATGTCGACTCTGTCACGCCTAATTAGTATATGAAGTGTCTCATGCGGTAAATCACTAACGACAAAACAAATATTCAATCTCAGTTCAATTTTTGGCTAACGCAAATCTGGTTTTTCACTGCAACAAAACATTGCATGCTTAATTGATCGATTCAAATAAATGAGCTATTTCTAATAACATAAATATGAACAATAACAAAGCAACTCAACACTAAAGGAGTTTCTTAAAAGACTTTTCAAATTTTACTGACACCTTCCCTCAGGATCATTCCATCACCCGAACTACGTAAAGTCAAAACGCGCAGCTAACACAATCGATAACACAGACATCATGCATGTTGGTATAGAAATGAATCCTTAACTGTCTGACCTCATTTTTTGAACTCAGTCATAGACACTCAACCGAAGAGCTAGCATACCGGACATTAAAGTTGCTTTGAAGAAGGAAGAACTTTAACCAAAAATCGATCGTTACTGCAGGGCTTGATGTCCTTTTGCATTACCTAATTAAATAGTGCACCCCCCCCCCCCCATTATTACACTAACATAACCAAGTCCCTTAATAAAAACAATCCGAAGGAAACATATCTCATGTTTACTGTTTACCTACTGATATTCCGCAGGGCTCACGCTTTTGAATATATATACTGTATACCGCAGTGCATTTTTCTTTTCACGACACGTGCTTATACAGAGCTTCAGAAAACCCCTACGAAATCATACTTGGAAAAAATATTCCACCACTCCCACTTTATAAAGAAATGGAAACCGAGCCCATGTGTCTATGTAAAATTTCTTGATTAAGACCGTTCTTGGTTAACACCCTTGATTAAGTGAAATTTCATATCTTGACGAGAAACTGACATTCAAAGATCACATCCAATTGAAATTGACTAAAGTTCTGCTGTAAATATTGGCATTGTATCCTTTATTGAATCGCAAATCATTCCTGAACCCAAGAAACAAGGCCCTTATCGTCAAAATAATTACGATATTCATAATTCTGCATGGGGTTTCTGTCAGGAGTTCCTACGTGCAGTATTCAAATCCGAAATTTCTAGCCTCTAAAAACCGATGCCTGAAAATGTGTCCTTAGAAAAAGCTACGAGAACGTTTATCTGAAAAAGTCATAAATGTTGATAGCTCCACACCTCGGACACTACCTCGGAAACTACCGGATTTAATGAAATACAGGATCAACTTCAATGGTGAATCTCTAACCTTATTAAACCAATTCCGAGAAAGATAAGAAGAGCTGCATATTGCGAAGAATGCCCCTGCGAAAACTTTGACTCAGTTTTCTGACAACATACAACATCTGTCTTAACCTTACTCAGGTGTTTAAAACTTTAGTCAGGTAAAGGCCCAGTAATTTCGCATGGTAGTCGAGCTGTTTGAACGAAAGGCTTTGGCGTGGCTTCGATAAGTCACACCACATATTGACAACCTTCTCACAGACTACAACAGCAGTGCAGCGAAAACTAGGGAGAGCTGTTTGAAATTTACGCGGCAGCGATAAACATACTCTTTCAAAGGCTGGGAGAGACATGTTCAACGTTTTATTAATGGGGCGTGGCCTATGCCTATTAAATCAGTCACAACCTCCGATTACTCCCCATCACTGAAACAGATTTTACCTTTGAAGGGAAAAGCACATTCAATGCGTTGGTATCGAGCGTCTCTGAAGGGTTAGAGTAGTGTTGGGAATTGTTAGAAGAGTTTCCATTTGACTCGTGATTGCCGCCAGCCTAGGCGTTGTTTTGGTTGAAGTTGGCAAAGATCGCTGTGTGGTAACTTCCCTAATCATCCCTAATCGTCTAGACCGTCTCAACAGACGCAGTCATCAAAATGCCAAAAATCAACGCCTAAGGCATAGAGACATATCGTTGTGCATTTGGAGATCAAATCAAAGGAAAAGGATTACGAATGCGAACGTGGATGTTGAATCCATTTGCCTCGGGCATATGTGGCATATTCTCCACCCGTTGATGTGAAAAATGTCATGTTTGTAGGGAGCCATTTGCAGAGCAGACTAGATCGCCTTATGAGGGTGGCATTCAAGAGGATGTTGAATGGATTAAGTTGCACCAGATAAGCAGATCATATCATAAAGACCGGTACATACCCGTCATACAGCGATAAAACATGTGCACCCCCCCTCCCCCCATCGGCGATCCTCCATTATTCCTCTACACTAGGACAGAGGGCTCTCATTAATCATGTTTGGATTTTTGCAAAGTTAGGGTAATTGCTCGTAGTGCATCTCCATCTTCACATTTCTCAAATAGTCTAGATATGGTCCCATTTCTCCATTAGTCGAAGTAAACAGGAAGATGCGACGTTGAACACTCAATCTTAGCTACATGTCCCTGTCGCAATCGACTGAAGTTAGTTAAGATGCAAACAAGAAGATGGTACTATATCTTTCGCTTTCCTCCTGACTCTTAGTACGAAGTGGTAAAAGTCTCGTCCATCGGAGCGAACTGGACGCCGATAGTGAATTCAATGCATAAGTAGCGTTCGCAGACGACGTGGATAACATGGGCAAATCTTTCAGTAGCCTGAAGGAAGACTTCCAGGAGTCCAACGACATTAAAACAGAAATCGTGCGATATCACACCATAACGCCCGGGGCGCAAGATTCGGTTTGTTACAAACCACTTGATGATAACTGACGACTTTGGAAATTAATCAGTGAGTCCAAACAGCTAGAGGACCTCCAAATATCCTCCCAGAAAAATATCCCATCCAAATTTAACTTTCTTTCAACAAATACTGAGTAAGAAAAACATGATATTAAAACATCATGTTTTCGCAATTGCGCAACATGATCTCAGATTAAAAATGATGTTTTTCCTGTGACCGTTGTCGTATCCATTCGTATCTAAATTTAGATAATCGCTTCCACAATTCACAGTGGAATTCTTGCGATCTTGTCGAGTATCTATTTATCTACTCGTATCTGGTTGATATTCTTTGCATACACCAGTGATGATGATGATATTCCACCTACTACACCCACAACATTATGAATCGTTTTTGTCACAAATACTTTGGCGGGAGGGTGCCAGGACGGGGGAGGTTATCCTTAATAAATTCGATCGTTTATTTTAAATACAGCCCGTGAGTGAAAATGAAAATTTTATAGTCGCGGTGGTGTTTGAGGCAGATTTTATGATAGTTATTGATGAAAACATAACAATTTCATGTTTTCATTGAAAACTTTGGGGTGGTGTCAAATATGTTTGTTGTGATACCAAATGCCAATCAAATAATTTTAAATTTTATGGCAATTTATGTTGAGATATTAATAAGTACTCGACAAAAAGAAAACAAGCATTATTTAGTTTTTAGTTATTTTGAAATTGATTAAAATAAAATCATGTCAATCGAATCGATTGCTTTTCATGTTGGAAATCAAAAAAACTTTATTGGGTCATAAATTCAACTTTTTTTTAGTACTGTAGAGTAATTGCAGATAGTAAAAGATCATACATCGCCCTTACGTCCTACGATATAAGGCACCAAAATGTGAAAAATAAACTGATAGTAAAACCTTTCATTACATTTTCCCATCTTCGATAGAAAATTGCTTAACTATGTGAGGTCCAGCAAAAAAGCACTGCCTTGCACTATAATCCTTCACCATGGTGATGATGATGTTTTCGTGGACTTTGAATATTTGGTCGTCCGTCTTTTTAGTATTCGGTAACAGGATCCAACTGATATACCACAATGGCGTCGATTTATCTGCACGAAAGTGTCAATCTTGACAAAAATAAAATCAGGAAGAAACGAACGCAGAAAAGAAACGGACGCTTATAAGTCAGCATTAGCAAAATATAGGCAGAATGCCAGCAAACATGCATTGAATGCTAAAAACACTCGAGAAATGAAATTTAGAAGCATTTGGAACGAATATCATCCTTAAAACGGAACGCAGGGTCAGAAAATTGCGATTTAACTTGATGGGACCAAATTCAAAGTCAGGAAACTGCGACATTACCTTGACGAGGCTTGCCGCATCATGAACAAAAAGAGTAATTCAGGCATACTCAAAATTATAAGTAACCATAATTAGTGAGGTTGAATCATGGTTTTAGTCATTCAAGGTAATTTAACACGATAAAAGAAATATTTTAGAAAAATTAAAGGAAAATTATCGGAGGATGACTGTCTTAGATATAAAAAAGAACATTCGCCAACTTATACTTTCACATACAGAGCAAAGAAAGGACCACATCGTACTCGAAGCGGCTATCTATTCTCTGGAAAAAACCTAAGAATCGACAAAGAATATAATTTTGACATTTTGTCAAAAATGCAACCGAAATTTGCATCTAAAACATAAAGTATTGTATTAATCATCAATCAATATTTTGTCACCATCAACGTAAACCCCATTTGATTAAATACACATATGCCAATGACGTTTCCAATCCTTAAAAACATTTTTTGTAGACATTAGTAATTTCGATATAACCTCCAACTCCTCCAGTGGTACTTGTTGCATTATTTTGCTCATAATTCGGTGATGCAATGGTGCATTGTCACCGTACAAAATCGCTTAAATTGTTTTCCATAAATCTTTTCGTTTCTGGCGGATTATCCAACACAAACGTCTCAATATAACCAGATCATATTCTTGCTCATGATGGCTAGTTGATGCATCAAACCCCGGAAATCGAAAAAAGCAACAGGCATCACCTTTACTTTCCATCTGTTTTCTTCGACTCATGTTCGTTACTTCTTTTCCACAGTGATGACTTGTTTGCATATCAAACTCATAAACCCATGCCTCATCAACAGCTATGACTCGTTCCATGAATGTTTTTCCTGTTTACGGTAGCATGAGGACAATAAAACCCTTTTGGAAAAATCCTACCAAGCCAAATTTATTCACCAAAATCGAATGAGTTTCTGGTGATAACCGTCTTTATTTATTTATAAATGTTAGTGCTTCATTGATTATAAATGCGATTATTTTACTTTGTTGCATTTAGTTTATAAAAACCACAAAAATTTAACGAAAATAAAGACTTCGGTAAAAGACAAAAACTACAAACAACTGACAAGGTAGTGATGCGGTCATTAATTAGATCAACAATGTCTCGAACGTCAAAATTTATAACCTCACCGGTCCATTTAACGTGTATGCGGTTCTGGCAGTTGTGATTGTGAATATCATGCCAAGCGGAGTCAATGCGAGCCGGGAAATTCAAACAGACCTCGCACGTTTATCAGCGAATTTGTATTATGGTCCAGTATATATAAACTGTACGCGATTTGTTTATTATTGATACCTGCAAAAGATTTTCCATAAATTTTACCAGATTTGATCGCCATTAATCTTGAAAATGATGAAGAATGTATTTTGCCTTCTCGTGTCACGAGAAAATGTATTGAAAAACAGTTGCAAGTTAAGTTTACCCGTAAATTTAAGATGAAGTGATGCGTTTAAATGATTTTTGTAATGAGCAATACTGTCCTTAGGTATTGGGTTAAAACTTCGACTGTCGTCACGTATGTTTACGTTGAGCAAGACGTCAATAACTTTAAAAAAGGACCAATTTCAATCTTAAGAAAAGATCAAAATGAGTCTATACCCGCACAAGTAGTAGATAGGGGGATAAAGAAATAAGGAGTATCCTCACTGAAGCACTCGTTACAGTAAAGTCCAGGTTTTCCAGGGAAAGCAACGCTGTGAGCCAAGTAAAACGGCCCGATATCTAACCCTAGTTTATTATGGTGAACTGGCTATGAATGAGAGCTGATTAATAGGTTATAATAAAAATAAAAAACATGAACTTGATCAGTGTCAATCTATATAAAACCCCATATTTAAGACAAATGAATGTCCCTAGTTTGTTATGATGAGACTGGCGGTGCAGATTGAAAAATGCTATTAAAAAGGATGTCTATCAAGAAATTGACTGAGCAAGCTATAACATGCCCGTGACAATATACAGGCGACGGCGGTTTTTTCGATGGATCGTCTTGTTCAGACAAATCCTTGGAGAAAACGTTGTGGATCATGCTACTACATAAATTTAATTGCGGATCCCAAAGTGACTGAAATTGCTGTTTATGGTGCTGGAAAAGCTGGAAAAAATGCGAAGGTGAGACGATTTGTTGGCTAAACCTGCACACATTTCCACATGTATGGAATTGAATAATCAACTTTTATACGTAATTGCTGAAAAAGGATTAAAACATGTTACAGCAATGAATTCAAATAATATGATGGAATGAATGATGGCAAAGATGGAAACTGTTATTAGTTTCTTTAATGCGGAAGAGGATTTTTGGCCGCTTCTTTGCATGTTTAGAAGTCATGTCGGTTCGATATATTTTTTATAAAATTCTGATTTGAAATTATTGATTTAAGGGGAAAATAAGAGACCAGAGCTTGAGGAGATGGTAAGCCACTACATTTTTTGATACAACCAAAAGCAAGAAACCCTTCGGTTATGGTACTATTAGCACTTGATAGTCTTTCCATAGTCCATAGAAATGGCTCAGTATGCCGGTAAAATGACATCATAAAAATGACAGCATACCAGTAGAAATTACATCAGCTTGCATTCATACCGATTTTAAATATTATTTTTATGTTGCTTACAGGCTTTATATAAAAACCACTAGTAAAAACCACTAGTAAAAACCGCTGGCAAATAAGTCGTTTCGCTAAGTTACCTTTGCTGCCCAAAAGAAAATCACCAACAACAGGCCTAGCCGTGTAG
Source organism: Stratiomys singularior (assembly GCA_954870665.1). Lineage (NCBI taxonomy): Eukaryota > Metazoa > Arthropoda > Insecta > Diptera > Stratiomyidae > Stratiomys > Stratiomys singularior. Next base: position 8,325,623 of record OX940879.1, on the reverse strand, counting down.
ATTTTCTATCGCCGGGAATCGGCCCCTCTCAATATGAATAATATTTCAGACTACACCTATACACTGCCAGCTCCTTTGGCAGGCAGAGCCAATCAGAGCAATATATAAGCCTAGAGCGAATAAATACTTCTTTGACCCCAAGTGGTGATGCTTCGAAGGTGAAAATGAGTTCATCTTCCGTATTGAAGATTTATTAAATAAATTCTTGTAATTAACAGGTAACACAATCACTATGTGAATGTTCTGAATAATTAAATCGGCAGCGTTTCGTGAATTCTTTCAAATTTCAGATATAGCTAATAAATGAAAAACAATTAAGCACATTTCTATTAAACATTGCACTCAACTAGTCCTCTTCCTGTGAATAATTTGCCAATTGTGGAGAAGGTTATTTTATTAAAACTAAAATAAAAACAGTCACTTTCACATCAACATAGCGACTATTATTAAATATTTATATCAGTCGGGATTGCTCAAAATTTGCTTGATAAAATTCAATAGAAAACTTTTCAACAAATGAGTCACTTTTTGTATTATTTATTGTTCTTCCAGAAACATCATTCATTGTAGTTCTGGAAATTCCATTTTCGCAGGCAAATAGCAGTCGTTGAACAATAGGAAATATTGTTTTATCTTTGACCTGGTTGAATTAGTTGACAGAACTCAAGGGCGTGACACGTAATGGTTTTAGTTGCCAAAATTTGAGCAAGTCGATGGGCTATACCATCCAATATATATAATATTATATTTGATCTTAAAATGGAATGATTGTGTGTTTTTTAAAATTGTTTCTATCTGCTCTCATTATTGAGGGGATTAAGTTATTGAAGAAAACATACAAAAACATTAAATTTAAAAAAAAATTGATAGAAAACAAACAAAAACTTTTGAATTTCCAGAGTCAGCAGTTTATTATGGTGTTCTGCCCGGAACTATACCAAAATATTCGTCATGAACGTCATACAACATAAAACAAGCTTTCAACTCGGAGGATTCTATGTACCATTGTTATTTTATCTTATTGCATTTCGACGTCTAGTATTGGTAGTCCTCCTCCATGCGATTCTGCTGTATGCTACATTTGATAACAATTAAACGAGTACGTCCAAGTATTTCAGACAAAAAAGGTTGCGAGACACAGATATTAACACATGAAACCACCAACGCAGACACCTTTAAGCCGGGCCACACACCTTTTTCGCCCGAATACCACCACCATGCACTTCCTAATTAATTGTTTCCCACTGATCCGCCGACGAACCAGCGAGTGTGCCGCTATCCGCGGCGGATAAAGAGACGACGGCGATAGCAAATCACTCACTTTCCATAGTAGCAGCGCCTTCAAACTTTCCGACAAATTTCACTGCAGATGAAGAACAACTTTCCAGACATACTCGGCGACCATGAAAACGAATTGCGAAATGGCGTTGCGGAATTGATGACTCGCGCCCGACTAGGTCGCACAAAAATCGGGACCGGGATGGAATAGCCAATCGCACTTACCTAGTGCAATGTTGCCTAGTTTATTAGTACCAGGACCGCAGCACGCGCAGCAGGCCGCGAACGCAGAAGCCACGCGAGCGCGTACTGGTTGGAGCGAGTACAAGACGTAGTACTATGAGTAGTGGACGGAAATAATACACAACATATGACGTGTGTACATACTCGCATGGTCGAATCGACGGAGCAGCGATATGTGCTTTTCTACAGCCCAGGCAGCGGCGAGGGGGAGTGTGGCCGCGATGGTTGGCAGTGTTTGGGTCTTTGGCCAACGGAATGTCGCCGTCACTCGCAAGGAGGGACGCCGTGGTGGTAGGCGCGCTCCGCACAGGTGTTCTGTTTGAAGGACGCAAACATTCGAAGGAGGCGAGAACTAGATGGGCTGAGTAGTGTTGAGGGTGTTTGTTCGCGTTGATAGCGGCGACATGCATGATTTTCCGTGCTTGATTGAAAAGTCCGCGACGATGCGACACTTCAGCATGACGTCAAAATCGGAACAATGGACGAATTGTATCAGGCGTTCTTAATGCGAGGGAAGACATTGCAACGTCTGCAGAGCGCCACGAGAAAGTACAAGAAGGAAGGTCGGAGCTGAAGGCAGAAGGGTTGGTGCTAGTGTGGCGCTATCGTATCTCTACATGTAGGTGCATTTACGCGCCACTTCGGTGCCGACTGAGTATTTTGAACGCAGCTCACGAATACTTTGAAATATGTCCACTATGAACCGGAGCGACCGCTTTTCGGGAAAGGACTAGTACTGAAAATTGCTTTGTACTGCGTGTACTGTGGAATTGAGCACATTCGGAAGGCTGTGGAATTAAAGAATGGGAAAACAGAAAATAAGATTCGGCCTTTGTAGCCGGCAAAGACAACTGGCCAAATAAATATTTGATGGAGATGGCTGAGACCGGGATGGAAATTCTTTAGAAAACTGGAAGCCTAGTATACATCTGTACCTACAACTACGGAAATGTTTGTCAAAAGTTTTTGGCTCTGAACAAATTTCCCTCAGCTGTTGAAATCATAGAAAACGAAAGACAAAACTTTCTGTCGTGTGAAAATTCAAACTCAAACCACACGTTTAACCCGGCATCAGTCTAATAGAAAACATGCAAAAGGACTTTATAGTCGGATCAAGACGAGGCACATTTTCCTACGTTTTAGTTATGTTATATTTTTTCGAAAAGGGGCAAAATAAATCAGGGAATCAAGCGGCTTCAGGTGAATTAGACGAAAATTTCAGGCATTTAGACCTAAACTCCTTGAATGATTAAATTCAACTCATTCGTATAGTGGTGAAGAACCTTTCAACTCGAAGGGAGTGACCAATCATTCACAGGTGCGCTATAACAGGGATCAAAAGGATTTCTATGATGGAAGTGGTACCATCGCTATCCGAATGGAAAACGTCGAAATATGTGCAAAGCCTAAAGACGGCGTACTTCGCGCTAGGAATGAAAGATTTCGCTAGTTCCCGAAAGTCTGGAGCATTCATAGAACTGCAGAAATGTTTGACGCTGCATCGTTGTAGAAAATAGGAGAGAACAGAAAATCAGATCTCGCAGAACTAGACTCGCCTGAATCACAACACAGTAGCACTTTTGAGCCTGGGGTGGAATTCCTTCAATATAAGATGTGATAGCATTAGCCTGAAAGTGCTAGATGAAAGGACGCAATTGCAATTAAAGTAACCAACGTAATTTGTAAAGATTGTGACCAATAATGTTTAGCTTCAACTTTTCATGTCGAAGGAGAAAAACTAAGCAAGCAGAAATGATTTGTTCTGGGAAATTTAGGGGACATTTTCCGTAATTTACGAGAAGTTCACACTGAAATTACAAATATGGTTTGAATGGGAGATTGCTTAGATTGGAAATCCAGAGTAAATATTCTGCAATCTACGGGAACTCACAAGAGCTACAAATATTTGTAGCTGTTGTTCATCTTTTAGTTTAAGCATTATATATACATATAAACCTACTAAAGCTTTTTCAACATCAGCTATGTGCAATCCCCCAAATAAAATGCTAATGTATCTTAGCAACTACTCCAGGAAACTTTTGAAAAAATAATAGTACAAGAATCATCACATGCAATCAATGTACACTAGGCAGAAAAAGTCAGCGTTCGCCTGATGCCATTCAGTTTTCAACATTCACAAAACGAAACGCATCAAACATTTTCTAGATTTTGTTTCGCCTATCGATCAACAATTTGTTTATCACTAGGCACCCAGACTTTCATTACTATCCTCCGAGCGATTTTTGAGATAACTGTACTTTTTGCGGGAAACATAGAAACTCTTCAAGCGCACTTTCCTAATGTTGTCTTGCATCAGTAGTTTATTGAGTTTTATTTGGGCAAGTGTTTGATAAGATATTGTAAAGTTTTCAAAGTGAAAAAATGTGTTTTTTTTTTTCATTTGCAATGACAAATAAACGAAAAGAAATTGATGTGAATGAAAGGAAAATAATTGCGAAACTATGGAAAAAGGGAAAAAGCTTTCGAAATATAGGAAAAGTTGTTGGAAGACAATATTCTTCAATTCAAAAAAGGCACTCTTCTCAAAACTTCGTTCTGGTCGTCCATCAAAGCTGTCCCTGAAAGAAAAGCGAAATATTTTCACAATGGTAAAAAAAACTCTGCTAATGACTGCAAGGGAAATCGCAGCATTAAGCAAAAATTCTGGAAACAAATTTGTTCTGATACCATCAGGAAAATTCTAAGAAAGGCCAAGTACAATGGACGAGTCACACGACTTTTCATTTCTCCGAATTTGGAATAATTTGCTTTTTTTAGACGAGAGCAAATTCTGAGTTTCAAGTATGAAAGAACGAAAAATTATCCGGAGGAAATCAGCAACAGCACTACAAAAATAATTACATGCCAGCATTCAATATGGAACCTTTGAAAATAGGGACGGTAAAAAGAGAAAACAACAGAGAAAAGGTGACAAAAGTAGAGACGAAAAGCTTTCTCAGCGATTGGCATGAGTCTTAGGCGCGCGATACAAAGAAAAGGTCCCTGTGTTGAGGCCGTGGCTCTATCGAGCGCCGGATGAAACTGAATTCTACTTGACCCAATTCTTTAGTGGGTGTGAATGTTTCTGGTCTTTTCTGCACAAAATTGAAAGGTCACGGTCCCGCAACTGCGTGCTTTACACCAACACAGGTGAACGACGTTTGTCAAATTTTTTTGGTTGTAAAGGAAGACTTTTAAGGAGGATGGCGACCACTATAGCAAAATGCTTACAAAAAAATGCTTACAGCGATTGACAAATGGAATAGCACGTGACATTATGCTCGGGCTGGCCCAACAGTGAAAAAATGGACTACTAGAGCGTCAAGAAGCGCCGAGAATGGAGGCTCTTTTCTAACACTTTTTCTCGCTACCTTCCTTGCTGGTAGTAAGGAATTGCCGTATTCTGTAGGCGCCTGTAGGCATAGGAACATCGGGTACTAGCCCAAAGCAATGGGTCGAACGGTTCCAGACTAGGTTTTCAGATTGACAGGGGAGGATGTTGCTACTTAATAAGATTATTCAGTGTATCATTAGATAGGATGGACATACATTGGTTCAAAAAGCCAACAAAAAAAAAATTTGTTTCTTGTGCTTGTGTTAATTACTTACTTGTTTTAATTACACATGTTGTAGGTAGTTGTAAAACTCAAATCCTTGTGTAAAAAAGAAAATTATTCCTTACTGCATTTTTTATTTAATGCATATTCACATTCCCAGAGCTACTCATTCTCTTATTTCTCGTGTGTCTTACTCCCTTCAGCAGTGCTTTTGTTTCTGTTTAACAAAAGCACTGTTGAAGGGAGTAAAAAATAAACCGGAAAAAGGAAGTTAACAGCGCTCGAAGTGCACATATCCATTGAATTAGAAAAAATTTTTAGTAAGGCACAATTGCTTCACTACAAGAAATTTTCTCAAAAGACGCTCTTGCATTTCATAGGTACCAAAATTTTTTGGCAGTTACAGTTTGCAGTTAGTTTTGGAGTTAGTTCAAAATCCAGGTCGAAAAGGGTTGACATTGCCCTCTCTATTCATAAATTTATACGTATCAGACTCTTTCAAGGAGTCATGATAGAATCGAATGTAATGTTGGTATTATTTACTGTTGAAAATATTTTTAATGGGTTGCCTGCAATATTCAATATGTTACATGTTTCCAAGTCAACATTTCCTGTAATTTTTTTCGATTCCATATTGACCTAGTTGATGTTTTTGTTATTTTATTATTTTCTCTGCATTCATAAAAGTTATGAACTTCCATATAAATGCGATTTTCAGTATTTTATGTTTTTTTTACATTTTTGAAAGCATTGTAATTTATTTTTTGCTATTTTACTTGCTTTACCGATTACTCTCCTAACTCGAACTTTCTTCCTTAACCATGTTAAGCGGATTTGATATGTTGTCCATGATTTTTCCTGATATGTTAGCATTGAATATATCCCATATATGTATCCCAAAAGATAATTGCTAAATACTCGAGCAGTTGCAAACCTCACCAAAGAAACTCGAAGTAATGCCTGTGGCCTTAATTATTCCACATAAATTTGAGAAAAAAGATGAATAAAAGGCTCGCTTGCTGGTTTTTTTTTTGCAATTTATGCATATTCCGTTAATCAAGTTGCACTCAAACGAATGAAAATGCATTTTATATGAAATTAGAGCTGTATCGCATAGAAGGAGGGAACTTTTGTGCTTTGGACTAACATTTTCTGCTCTTCTAATTCTGTTGGCTTGTTCGGTTTGTCGTTAAATCGTCTCACAAATGGTCACCCATTTGAGACCATCGCAAATAAATAGAATTTTTCATTCGAAAGTAAACGCGCGAGTAAATGTCGACTGGTGAAATTTGATTGAACGAATAGCAAAACTGCGATTTCACACACTTCCCCCACATGCAAATCGTCAACCACATGTGTAGGACATGTGGAGCGTAAAATCGACCCGCCCTGAACGGCGACAAATGTCGGTGTCTGTTCCACCAACGCAGCATGCAAGCTACGAATTTAGCTCATATTTTCAACACGGAGCGTACCAAGTTTTGAAAATAGTCTGTCTAGGGGCTTCTGTGCGCCCAATCAACGAATTGTGTTTTTCGACCAACACAAAATTTTCGAAATTCTTCGACATGTGGCATTTGAAAAAGCGGCAACGAGCGGCGATAGCGCGCGCAATTTCAAATTGAAATGAGCTTGTTCCGTTGGAATCCGGTACTTGATGATGCCGCGAGTATTCAAGAAGGGCTAAACTCAACCTATGTAGGATCAAATGAAAGTGTCTTCAAACACCTGCAAAACCATTTTGATCCGAATCCTAGACGTCGATACTGTCTAGATCCGCCGCTCTCAAACAGTAACAGCGCGGATTCATGGAAAGCATCTTGAAAGCTGCTTCGCAATTGGTCTTGTACGGTTGTTTATTTGCCGCCAAAACCTTGGTGCGCGCGTTTTCATTTCACCTTGCCTTGATTATTCGCCTTGAGTCCAAGTTCAAGGCAAGCCGTTTCCAGCCGAGCCACGTTACGCTGTCGCTGTTCTGCGCTCCTGTTCCAAATATCGGTAATGTTATGCAGCATCGTAATACTTTCGCTATTTTGTTGCGGATTTCGAGAATGAAAGGCGATAACGGAACGATTACCATTCCTGATTCGTAGGTTGCCAGCTGGGCTATTGGACCAATTTAATGAATTTTGTTATCAGTCGATACATTCGCATATGCGACTGGTACTTTCGTTCGGTACTAGTTGACCATGTAGTGTTATCGCGAATGAGTTCGCTACGGCTGGAGTGAGTTTGCTAAACGGTTGGTTGTTGTCTTGCAGCGTCTGCTCGCCTGGTATCGTGCTCCGAAACTTGTTTCACTTTTATTCTCTGATCTCGTCTGAATTTGTGTGGTTCGTGCTTTGTTGCAAGAAATTTTCGATGTTTGGCGGTCGCAAAATACTGTCGAGTTGGGCTGGTTGTACCCGGTCGAAATGAAATCGAAAGTGAATTTCAAAAATTATTTGAATATTTAAACGCAATGGTTACATAAAAACACGTTATTTTGCATGACGAGGTAAAGAATAACTTGTGGAATTACTTCAATTTTTAAGTTATGAAGAGGACCTGGGTATAGGTCAGACTGGGGTACTGATCTAGTTTGTACTGCGGTGAACAATACATGTTGTAGCACAGCACTCAACGCAGAACTTGTATTGGGCTAGGCGGCCTGTTATAACCACCATAAGTACACGAAAAGTTGGTCTTGCCAGAGTCACGATTAAGCCTTGATAATTTGCCCAAAGGCACCTATCTCAGCTAGGTGAGCTGACATGTGCTTGCAGAAACACAAATTTAAATATCACTGTCTACAGTAGGACTCGAACCGACTCGTCTTGCACGAAGTGAGTTCGTAAAGTCGAGAAATTCTAAAATTTGAAAATTGTTTTTATACGTATATTGGGTCATCTACGAAATGGAAAAGAAAGGAAGGCTTTTGTTTTCGTTATTTTGGATATTTTCATTCATCGAAGGAACACTCGAGCTAGAGATTTAAAGGAAATCGATGGATACCATACCAGCAATTACCAACACTTCAAACCATTGATGGATTATGTCGCGGGTAGCGAACGCCAATCTTCAGAAATTCATTGAGCCCACTTCGAACCCTCAATATACTTACGCTATGATGAATCTGCGTTGCCAATGGACAATGTCAATGGACTCCCGCGTTAATATAAGGACGAGAAAAACTATATAAAAGCGCACAAGTAAATATTCTTACAAAAACTTTTGATTAAGGAAATAAAAAGGAGACTTCGTCTGAATTTTGCTTTCAAAATTTTGATTTTTTTAATTTAATTTAGTCGTTATTGTTTAGTACCCAACAACAAGGGCTGACTATCGGATTACGAAAAAATAAAAATTTAGAACGCAACATAAACCTTCGGCATGTTGTCAAGTCCGTAGGGAAATGTTTTATTTTTAACGAAGACGACTTTCAGCTATTTGTAACTAATTTGAGCTCGTTCTCAAGTGTCCGTCGCGGTTGCAAGGAAACAACGCGTAGACGGTCCACCGCACCATGCTATATTATTACAGGATACGTGTTTCGACTGTTTGCAACCATCATAAGCTCGTCCTGAATTGTTTGGTGGTGTACATCGGATAAATATTCGCATATTCGATGATTAAAGATAGGATATCCGATGTTCTTGGGAAATGAACTTGAACCACCCGCTTGTCTCCTCCGAAAACTAGTATAAATAATTTTACAATGCGATAATTCGAAACAAAATACATATTTCGTCCTCGAGGCTTACTATAGAGATTTATATTGAAAATTGACGCCCTGCTGTGGTGGATATTTGTCGGGATAATCCACAACACACAATTCCAATTGTCTCTTTCATTGGGTCTAGCCGAACTAGGTCAGCCGAAATCGGGCTCGTGCCTTTAAGTAAACTAATTTTATCCTGCCACATGTCTAGGACTAGAACCATAACTACGATATTTTCCGTATTATCGAGGCGGCACTCAAAGGCTATTGTTACTGCTTAAATTACGGATTCCCGATAAGATTCAATATTTTATGCAGTGTGGTTTGATAAGTTCATATAATCATCGCTCATCATGGTGGTGGTCCGAAATATTCGAAAAAACAATCGCATTTATCTCGTATCTAAAATGGATTCCATCGTTGAACACAAATTGATTTAGTTGAGAATGAAATGAGTTTCCTTTGTGGATATCAATCTGAAGCGCCTTTGAGTCAGGTTTGCTCCAGACACACGCAACCAATTTCTCGCGGGGATGCCCCAATTAAATTATTTTGACGCGTATTGAATATTCAGACAAGGATTAACATTTACAAGCAGCTGCGTGTCATTTTGTTGGCAGTTTCAAAGTTGCGATTCGTTTGTCACACATTTCAGATTGCAGCGAAGGTGCGCGAATCCGTCGCGTTGTAAAGAATAATTCCAAGAGGTCGGCGCTATATGACTTCCAATCCTCATAACCTGACTGACTAACTGACTTACGACACGCAGTGCTCCCGTTCTCAACCAATCTCACCGCCATATGTTCAGCTCCGCGAGACACTTGTCGCACGGTGTTTACTGTTGAGGTCGTCTGAGCTGCTGCACCCAGCGAGCGTCAATCAGGCGCGACGTCTTGGACACGTCGCGTTCTAGCGCCTCACGTACCGTGGTCGCCGCGCCGTGTCTGCTTTCCGTTGTGTTCTGCATACGACGCCGAACGTCAACACCTGTCGTGTCAGCTCCAATTTCCCGTTTGATGTAGTTGGCAATTGCGCGAATATGAGGTGAAACAGTTACCATAAATCAGAACGGGCAATTTGCATGTCATATTGCAGGTTGCCTCGACTCAATCGTCCCAATGACCGGGAAAATCCGCGGCACAAACGAACTCAAGTGCAGGCAACATTTTCCGATTTCCACGAAAAGGCTGCGTTGCCGTCGCGGCGCTCTTGCGACACTCGCACAGGTCGCAGGACGGGCAGCGAGCGTTGCTGCCGACAAAGGAATTTCGCAACGGAATGTCGACGGCTACGCTGTTGTACCAAGGCGCGCGTCATTGACCAGGCTCGCAGACTTTTTAGAAAGACGCGGACTGAGTTGAATGCTGAGCGACGTGAGCTGAAGCACGTGGCGTTCGGTTTATGAATGAAATGAACGTACAACGGCGATGTACGGTATACGAGCAACGAACGGTTGCCGCTGTGCTATCTTTCGTCAGATGTTCGTCGTTTTACTACGTCGTGTGGATGAGCATGCGCGGTGTGACGGCCATGGAGTGGGTTTCGCTCTCTTGCGAATGAAATTTATTCTCTTTCACGGGCAGACGGAAGTGTCGGTCGGCGAGGCGGATGCATGTAGGTTGTTGTGTGGAATTTTCTATCTCTCGAGGCGCCACTTGTTCGACTACAGTCGCGGCCAAAGCAGATGGACATGTTGGACAACAATTGCATTATTTTGATGAACTGTAAATTTTGACTGAGCAAAATAAGTCAAAGGCAGAAACTAAATATTTAAGTTGGAATGACGACATTAATTTTGAATATCGTCTTATCATTGAATGTCTCTGCGGAATTATAAATGGTGTCAACTCATGCCAGCGGCACATGGATTGGTTCTACTTTTTGTACTACTATCGACCTCACATTGAATATATAATACTATTTTCGCAAATTACATTCTAAGAAGTTCCAAGACCACTTTAGGTAATTCAATCTAACTCAATCACTTCAAAATTACATTAAGAATGTTAAAAATGTAAAGAGTTCGATGTAACGTTTATTTATTTTTTGATACATTCCTTGAAAAAAATTGTTTAGTAGAAGTAAAGTAAAAATTTAGTGAATAAAATTGAGTAAAAATTACTTTGAAAATATGTGATCAATTTTTTTATATTTATCTTTTTTATTGCACGACGCGTTTCACTGACCTAGTCAGCATTATCAGGTTTATAAAAAAATTCTTTCCGTTAAAAATGTAGTTGAAAATTCAAGGAACGTGAAGAACATTCTAGCTCACCCTTCAAAATATACTGAAATTCACAGGCTACGTTAATGTCTAAGCACGCATTTAAATTTGAATGCTTGAAAGAAAAGCATTGAATTAGACGCTGAAGAGGGGCGTAATATATTTATATATATATATGCCGTGCAGATTTGTCTAGCGGAAGGTTGCGATTACAACCATTGACCGGCGAGCACTTTGCTTTTGAGCTTTTTTGAGCACTTTATTGAGAGTGTGAAAATCGTATAGTATGACGGTTTGGAGGCAGTTCTTTTATACCAGAATATCGGAAGTGGTACATCAGTGTTTTATCGGTGAGAGGGTGTGGTTATATCGAAGTACACCTCTAGCCTTGAGCGGAATCTCAGGAACTTGAGAACGCTTAACGAGATTCCGATTGGCATCTGTAACAATTTGCATTTGGTACGCAAAAGAACAGTGAGTTTAAACGTTACTAACTAATGGCAGAGGGAGACTTTCAAGCGAGATCTGAAACTTCATCCTTATTATTGTACAAGCAATACCGTGATACGCGTCCTTTTTAGGTTAAAATTTTTGCTTCCATATGCATCCAAAGAGAGATTTCACACATTGAATGTTGTATTTTAGAGTGTTAAAGCACATTTCCACTTTGCGAACAAAGATAATTCTCGCTACTTGTCACCTGACAATATCAAAAATTAACATTAAATGACAGCGTATAGCGCTGAAGTGACAAGGTTCGTGTGTTTTGTTAGCGACGGAAATAATACGACCCTAGTTTTTGAAAATGCAAAAAGTCTATCGTAGGCAAATTATGTTTATTTATTTTGTACGCTAGGTTCCAGACTGGAACAACAGTAGGGCGAAGCTGGTTGACATTCTCATTTCGCTCTTGCCGGAATTGAATGAAAAAGCGAATTGTTTCAACCCATTGATGATCATGTGGGGTTTGAGGCCACTCGATTTGACCTCCGCGGACTTGTCTGTACGGATTTCTTAACCAGAACCAAGGACTCAGTTTTATATCAATACCCGAAAGGATTTTACCTCCGACAAAATTATTCAAATGAATTGATTGGTGAGGTGAGCAAAATTGAAGATTGCGACCCTCAGACATAATACCAAATCCTCTCCGACAAAAGTGTGTCAAACTTGTGAAAAACCAATAAAAAAATCACCCAGCATACCTTCAAACAAATGCTAAATGCTAGTTATAATTGATGACAGGGAAAACAGCATAGGAGAGAAACCAGAAACAAGTATCTTGCAAACAGTGTGCATCACTCCGTGGGGTGAGGTTTCACAAAACCTTCTCCGATTCGAAAACTCGTCGGCGCTTCTATTCTCTGAGAGTGTCCTGGTAACCAGTGAATCTCTAGTTTTTGGATGTGAATGAAACTATGAAGTGCTCTACGATTTTGTCTAATTTTTGGTTTGATCTACCAAATTACTAGTTGCCTCAACGGCTGACTAACTATTAGAGTATATTGTTATCCTTTAGCTAAGTGGCTCACTTTCACCAGTACCTATTTCTCAAAAGTCTTCTGATATCTTATTTTCGGAAACAATGAAAATGAATGAATGAAAAGGAATTTCCATTCATTTTCTGTCTCTTCTCTTTGGTCTACAGACGCGTTGGGTCGTTTGCCCTTTTTGGTGCGTTTTTATGTTCTCAGACTGTTGGTCTCAAATATTCTTAACAGAAATTTTCTTAAATTTTCTCTCTATGGGCCTGCAATTTGCGCATCCAGTTAGGCATCGTTTTATGTAGGAAGCAAGAAATATGTGGTTTTTTTTATATTGAAACGGAGGTTTTATGATTATTTCGCGTGCCCAGTGCCTGACTTTGTCGTTTGGTAACTATGAAGGAGCAGAAACTGAATAATTTTTTGTGGTTTGGAGGGTTTGGTGGTCGAGTGTAGGACGTCGTCGTGAGTATAGGACTTGAAATGGAAATAGGACTGCCGATTAAACACTCCTTCAGACCTGGCCTCGTTGGTCTCGCCTTGCATCGCTTTCAAGTTAGGTGAATTTCTAGAGGTGCTAGAGATTAGAGATGGAATGAAGAGGGAATCAGAGAGATCCATCTTCCCTCTGCACTGCCAAGTGATCCATGATGTTCTTCTTTCGCACGTCATGTAACAAGCAATTCCAATTGTCTTTACATGTCAACATCTTCCCCGTAATATTTTCTGTAGAAAACATGCTTATTCCCTCGGAGAGGTCCAAACAAAAACTGAACCCTTTCTTCTTTTGGAATTCCCGGACAAAACGGGCCGACAGGGAACGATCAATCCAATTTTATGTAGGCAAGACTGAAAATACCCATGCCCACTGAGTAATTGCGTCAGGTAACATGATTTCTGCTGATGAGTCAGGTAGTCCTTCTGTCCCGCACTTCGTGCACCCTCGTTTCATGCGATAAAGCTAAAGTCCTTATACTTTCCTGGTAACAATTTCACTCCACGACACTCAAAGTGGTCCCCATATTAGCACTATGGGGACATTTGCCTTAACCTAACCACCACCGCCGGCTCAGACTGAGTGCTGCTATTCGCAAAGCTCCCTGTCTCTGTACCTGTGTGCGGTGCAATCGGTGCAACTCCTTACTAGCACGTCAGCCTAGACTTCGGAGCCATACAACAACACTGACTCCATTGTGCTCATGAGCAGTTGTCTTTTGCTCGAGGTTGGTAATTTAGTGTTGGACCGAAGGTGATTGAGAGTTGACACTACCGCTGTCGCCTTTTCCGCTGACGCACGGATCTTATCAAAGAAGCTCATTTACATGTTGATCATCAAGCCAAGGTATTTCATTGATTAAATGGAATAATAATAAAACTTATCATAGTACTCATAATAACATGAATAAAAGTTTTAATAATTGCAAGTGGAATATTTCCTCACTGAGCGTAAGGTTCTCAGGAATACAAGACTCCCAGACAATCCATTGATAACTTCCCTGCCGCCCTGAGACATTGGTTTGACCTGAGGAGCGCGGATATTCTTTTGGGTTAACAATGGAAACGATTATCATAAGGCATCATTTACGCTTTCTGAGGGGCACAAGCTGTGAGATAACCATGAACTTCTGTTCAGTTCCAGGTTAGACTGGACATATACGTAACTGCTGAGGAGCTGCAGTAGTGAAAAAACAATCTCACTACGTTTATTTGAGCCACGGGTACACTTTTCATTGAGCAGCGTCTCAAACACCGATGCTGAAGGTTTTTACTTTAGGAATTGTCTATTTGGTGTCCAATTTGATCTTCTTCAGTGCTCGGCTGCATTCATGGGTTCCTCACTCAGTGTACTAGCATCCCTTGCCTAAGTAGAACTTGCAGAACTGTGAGTCCGGTGACCAGGATCAATCAAGGTCGATTTATCCGGCAGCTCAAACTTCAATAATCCTTCATATAAGATGTTGTATAACTATATGCTTAGAACGGAGCCTTTGGTGACACTAGTTGATACTTTCATCCTTCGCTGACATGCCCTGTCATGACCTAGTGAAGGCTCCAGTAGTAATTTCAAAAAGTTTTACAGGAGCCTCGTCAATTTAGCAGTCTTGAAAGTTAGAAATTTTCCAGCTTTTCCTGGTTTTCCATCTGTCTAGGTTCATCACTAGTCGTCTGGCCGGCAAGCTGCGTGCATCTGCCCGTTGGACTGAAATTTCTACTTCTGCGGTTGCGTCAATTTGAGAGCACCTTGCTCTTAAGCCATACTACCGTGGAGACAGGATGCGAGCAGTATCAGGAGTGGAAGTATCCTGTTCTCGTTTTTAGAAATGATTACAAGCAGGGTGTACAAGAGATTATCGATCTCAGGATCTACTCGAAATATTCGCAATTCAATTCAATTAAAAATGGCTCATTGACTATCCACTAAAATGAATTTCTCCTTTTTAGAAAACATAAGCAAATAACATAGAGATAGACGCATTCCAGTTGAGGTCAAAACTCTTGTTGAAAATTTTCCCATCGTTAGTACTCAACATACTCTAAAAGTAAGCCAATGTTGAAGAACAATGACTGCTTCGTCCTTTAAAATTGCCGAACTTTTTCCACTCCTCATAGAAAAATTAATATTTCAAAAGCAAACTTCAGCTGGTCGGCTGTCAACGAAAAAATATTCCTCATAAATAACGATTTCATTTCTGCGCATAAATTTATCGAAAAATAAAAACAAAACACAATCAAAGGAATTCTAAAACAATCAATTCACCTTCAGATTAGCGTGAAAATTTCAATTTCGCCATTAAAGAAAATTTATTCCCACATTGTCCCTGTATCTACGAGAACAGCGAAAAAAGCACAAAACTAAGGAGCGCATTAAATTATTCAATTTACCAGACAGTTTCGTCTTTTCGAATAGTCCAACAAATGAAACAATTTGCATTAAATTTTAAAGAAACTCCTGCGCCATTGTCCATCAATAAAATATCCATAATTTCTGCTCACTACAACTGCTTAATTCTTGATTTGAATTTCAAGCAGTTTTCAGTGAATCTCTTTTGGCGGCTCGCAAATTAACATTAATCGTTCAATATATTTAACAAATTATGGATGAAGCACAAGACGCAGAAGTAAGTGGAAGCCGGGAAAAATTCAAATCTTTCAATGCTACGTGCCAAACTGTCGATAGTAGGTGAAAACATAGAAATAAAGCGGGTTCGCATTCGTTGCATACATGATTGACATGGACAACCGTTCGAGTTCCAAAGAGGATTAGACGCTATTGTTTAGATACTTTGCTATTGGTTTTTTCCTGGGCTTTCTTCGTCGAGAGCTCGAAGATGGATGCGGTAAAAAATGTATCTTGGAAGCGTTTTGAATTATGGCGAATGTTTGGGGTAGACATGAATAATGCACGATGTGACTGTATTTAAAAGATTTTTTCAACATGGAATGCCAAGAGTTGACCAGGGTCTTTGAGTTGAATTTGCTAATGAATAAAGGTAACGATCGGAGAGTTTGCAACTTTAAAGTCCGTGCTGGAGGGCACGTAATTGCTACTGGTCATGAAACTCAAATACGAAATTTCATACAATTTTGCAAGATGGATTTTCCTGGCGAAATGCAGACATCTTGGATTCGGATAGTCTGGGCCCTCCTTTAGGGCTGCAAGCTGATTCAAGACACACAAGAGGGACGACCAAGCATAGACGTTACATTATGTGTTACACAGGGTTCCAGTCTTGGCGCAAACTTTCAGATATCTCCAAATGATTCGCTTTTCAGGTAGTGGACAAAGAAAAAGTTGCGTTTGCAGGCTTTGCAAATAAAGTTGGGACCTTATTTTCGGGCACATCGTCGAACCAATGCAACTTAAATACTGTCCTATACTATCCTGTATATAGTACTGCGTCCATTTAACAGACGGATGCCATGGGCTTACCAAAGTACGGGAAGAAAGTGAAACGGTTACATTAACTGAGAGGCGGGCCTTTGATGCTGAGACAGCTAAGTGGGGAACGCCTGTTGCCCCAATTGAAACGGGGAAACTATTCCTAGATATGGTGAATAGTACTGAACTTGTCATCACTAACGTTGCAAATTCATCACCTATTTGCCAGAATGGGCTGCAAGGGGAATATCCCCTAATCTAGAGCCATATTTTCAGTTCTATGTCATTTCTGCCTATTATTCAGGAATTAAAGATGCTGAGGATGCTGTTCTGCGCTTGATAACCAGTTTATTGCCCTGAAAATGGCTATGCGCGCTTCGCTTACTCGCTCAGAAGTGACTTACCCTGCAGCTTTTGGTTAACATGTGAATGGGGAAGTTCAATAAAGTGTTCTTGTGGGGTAAGCCTTACGGTGGCCTCGACGGGAACTAAAAGAAGCTCAGATGGAAACATGATGAACTCCATCAGTTCTTATTTCATCTTTCTAGTTCCTTCTATATACTTCAACTAGATCAATGGCTATGGTACAGGATACCAACGTTATGTTGAGGCCTGAATGTATTGATAGTCAGCAGACATAGCTGAAAAATGAGAAAATTATTTCAAACTTCGCAGGTCGGATTGGGATGAGCCACCAGCGCTAAGAGTGGTATTATGCATAAAATTCTGCCAGTTCCCTGATACAAACAGGTCTGCCAGCTGACTTCTTCATAAGTTATTGAATTAAAGCAAGACCTACTGGTAACAAACGCTAGTTGAAGAGATTACTAGGGACTTGGGAGACTCTAGTTGCTGGTCCTGCTCAGAAATTCGAAGGCTCACGGACGGCCTCTGTGTGTTTTTCCAAGGAGGAAAATGAATAAAGTTGTCAATATGACTTTCTCCGTGTATTCAGTTTATTTCAGTACTTCAACCGAGGAAACCCAGGCTGATTACTCGCTCTTCAATGTGAAAGAATTGGATGGTATTCTAAAATCGTAAATAAAGGATCAATAAAATGGGACGACATATTTGCGAGACAAACAGGACAACATATTAGAGAAAATTACCTAAAAATGCTGCTATGCAGCGCCTGTCAGCAAGTGGGGTGTTTCTAAAAAGCCATAAAGATGCAATGCCAAGGGAAGGAAATCTCATGATTTTAATTCCATGACAACATGTGGAATAAATCTTCCGCATATTGGTGCTTATGCATGCTACGCGCCGCTTTGAAAGTGTTGGAGATAGTCATCAGAGGAAGGTGAGGTGCAGAGGTTAGAGCCACAGGAGGTCAGACCCTCAGTTGTACAATTTTAAAGCTAGACAGTTCAGTGGGCAAAAGCGGCAAGAAGTGGTCTGATGAGGATTAGCGCATAATCACCTATCAGGGTGTATCGTTCGTACGTTGACGTTCGATATGAGGATTGCCTCCAATTTCGTTGGATGAAAAGGAATTCATGACGATCGGGATCCTTTTAAAAGCCGATGTATCTATCTATTGAAGATAGTTTGGAATTACTTCAGGCACGAGTCTATTCTACAGAAGCTAATATGTGTCACGCCACGAGGTCCACAAAGAATGACATTGAGTTTAGTTGATCTGGCATTCGTTGTCTAGACGTCCGAAATGTGTTATACCAAAAGTTGCTTAGGCCACAGTTTATGGATGGGTCAAGTCTGATCAGCATTGCAGATGACGTAGTAACAATAATTGCCGGACACACAGTGAACCAAGCGGAACTCAAACATGCATCGACTATGCCACCGGATTTTGGGGTTGTAGCATCACTCTAGGACTGACAGAAACTGGCTCGTTCTTGCCCAGATGTGGGCAACTAAGTCTTGTGTTACCATAGCAATTCTGAGTCCAACGAGAGATCAGCAACGGTCATATCTATGTGAATCTACAGTCTTACGAGAGAGAGAGGCTTATGAAAAACGCGATTTCTATAAATGGAGCATAAATAGTTTCCTTTCAGAAGAAATGCCTTCTGGAATGATCCGAGCCACTTCTCATTAAGAACAAAATTAATATTCCTTCTCCTTTGTCGATAATTGTTGCTGTTTCAGCCAGTATGACTCACCTAAATGGTTCATTTCTGCAATCACACACTTCATTCGATAAGGATTAAAAAACAGTTTCCAAGATTTTTTCTTTCACTTGGCATGGTACAAGGCGTTTATTTTTATTAATTGTCTTTCACTAGATGAACAAAGGACATTTAACGCTGACAAAGTTTGCGATGCGACAGCATTGAGCTAAATTAACTCACTTCCTATATTTTTCCCCGGAGCCATTTGGACATGTTCAAGTCAAGTCGCTGCTGTAGAAAATAAACAAAGGAAAAAATCATTCAATAAATTTAATTGGTTTGAACTTTATCGAATTCCCGCCTTTGCATCGTCCGTCCAACGACAACTGCAGCAGCCACAAATCTTCCGCCCACGAGTCACCTTAAATGCTCCTAAATCGGATACTGATGTCGAATTGAGTCCCGGCCATGTCGCCTGCTAAAACATAAGTTAACAGTGAAAATAGCATCTTCTGGATTAAGAACTCAAGTTGGTCCATTCGCTTCGGTGCAGCTTCGTCCAAGTATTTTTCTCAGCATGTTCGTCTAACTGAAAAAGCACATATTTCTCCCGAATGTGACATGCATGTTACAGTCAGGTTAAGCATATTCGGAACGGTGGCCATTAACACGCAATCGAATGTCAGGAAAGTGCTGAGGAACTTAACCCTGGATAGATAGGAGTCAAGGAGCTGTCGGCCGATCTCGTCGAATCAGAGTGGATCTTCCAGGAATTCCAAGCGTTGCGGATCAATAGTGCAGCATGGGTTTGTTCAGGAAGAGAAGTGGAAACGAACTATGGACACTATCAGTCTCCGTTTGGGACATGTGAACGCTGGGATGGGGTTAAGTTGTAATATGAGTAACCCCCAGCCGCCCACCTCGATGACACTGGTAGCACTTCATCAACTCTGCAGCCGGAAATATTCGCGTGGGCGCCTCATTATTTAACAAATTAGCGGACCAACGCCAACAGATGCAGTGACTCTGCACGACCCCCGGCCTGTCTAATTCCCAGCGATTGCAAAGATCAAAATGAAATATCACGAATTCCCCGCGGCATGATAACTTTGCTGCGATTCCCCCGAGTAGCGCCTGTGGCAGCGCGGAAAATTATGGCCAGTGGAAAATTCAGAAGATATTTCCGTTGTCGGCGCGGGAGGAGGTGCGGCGGGGCTGTCGGGGGGCTTTGAGAGGGCAGCGCTCCAACGGTCGGGGTCTGCGTCAGTCCCATAAACATGCAGGACGGCCACTCTGACAGATGTGCACGAATTGCATTCTCGCCACAATTTTTAATGGTCATCCAAGCAATAATTTACATTTTCTTAATTTTCTTGGCAATCAAGACTTCAAGACGTTTCTCGCGACATTCTGATTTTTCAACGGATTTCGCGGCTGATGGGATTAAATCAACAGATCCATAATGTCGTTGGGTCGTCTGGCCTTTGTGTACTTGGGTTGATCCTGTCCTGTCGCCAATGTCTTATGTTTGTTGTCTGTTTTCCGCTTTCATCCCTGAGGAGCTGACGGTGCTGATGAGGTTGTTTTGCTTGGCCCGTCTGCCAAAGATCAACGGGGGCGTGACAAATTTTTCAGTTTTAGACGAAAAATGAGCAGCCCCGACGCGCCGTCAGCAAGTCTTCCTTTTGCGTTTTGTGACTTTATTAAGACGCCCGCTGCAGGCTGACTGTTCGGTTCGAAAATAAATGCTGTTGCGGCAAAAGAGTGGTGCCGCGAGACGTCAGAGGATTACAGTCCTTTGTTGTTGACAAAGCGACACAATTGCAGGGAATGAGTTCTGGATTTTGATGCTACTAATTGAGTCTTGACACAAGATTTATCGTTTTATTTATACTTTCCTTGCATACTTTTAATTCGATTGTCAGATTTGCCCGATGATCTTGTTAATTTTAGCTGAAAGATAAATCTGAAAGATATAAGAGCCGTTTATCTTTTACGAACCGCAAAGTGCGAAAGTTAATGTGATAAACATGCCATTCGCAAGATTTATGAAGATTGGCTGCAGAATTTTTCATTAATAACACCTTTATGGCTACTGCAGTGACCACTGTCTGAGATGTCTAAATGTTAGATCATTAAACTTGAAATACCGAGGACGCCAGCTGACTATTCATTTCATCCTATTCACCTTTCTTTTTTTTCCTGTTCGTGCTGCGCAAGCTTCGGCAGATGATGGTGCTGAAGCAATCGTTGGTAGAAGTTAATGGTTGACTCTCGGGGCCATTTGACGAGCCATTCAATTTTGATTTGCAGTGTATTTCGTGAAATGGTTTTTTTTTGAATCCTTGCTGGGTTGGTTCACGGCTGATTCAATGCAAATTTTGATTCTTAAAATCTGTGGAACTCATGTCAAGCCACATGATGATCAACTTCTTTTTGCAGGTGAGGGTGATCTTCCATGTCTTTTTATGGTCTTAAGGACATTCAGACTATTATTACGGTTCTGAGAGAATTAAGAAATCATCGTCTCTGGAGCGACATTGAAAGAATTCCTCAGATTTCAGACAGAAACGCAACATGATCAGGTGTGATATCTTCAGTGGTCTTTTGGTCGTTTTTTTCCATGACGGATAACAGTCAATCCTTCCTACAGAGATCGACCCATCCTGGCTGAAATATTGGCTTGTGGTTTTGAAGCCAGTGAGCAGATTCGGCTACTCATGTACCGTTATGGTTTTGCAATAGTATTTGTTATTAAGAGTGGAATTCAAAAAAAAAACGACTTAGTTTATTTCCTAAATCAAAAGCTAAACTATTCAAGAATGTTTTGAAAAAGTGGAACTCGAAGGATTTAATGTGAGTTTGGGTGAAGCGTACACCTGCCAAAGTTTCGGGCGAAAAGTTCGTGAACGGTATTATGAAAGGGTAAAACGAGCGTAACCGTCTAGTAGTCTCAGGCTTACTTAGCTCATTTGGATGACTAAATGACCAAGTCATTAAAGCTAAGACATATTTATTGTTAGACAGGACAAAAAAAGATGCTCTGATTTCAAAATCAGAGCATTATACATCATCAGCTCACAAGAGTACACCTCAAAAAGGATCATTCCATCCGGGTCTATATACTAGTGTAAAGGTGAAAATGAAAGTAAAGTAATGTGCTTTTAAGGTCAGAAGAGTTTCATGTTGTCTAATATGTTATTCACATCAACGGTGTTCCAAAACCACTTTGACGTTCGTCTCAATGAAAATCCGTTTGCCGATGAAGAAAAATTTCAGGTGACAGCGATAGTCGATACCAGATCTATTCACTTCATTTAAACTAAACGTCGACAAGTCGTGAGTAGAGGTTGCAAAAGGCGACGAATATCATGGTCTCTTCTTGGTGTTTTGGAAAGCAGAATTCATGGGAAATTCAGGGGGTAAAAGCTATGGGTAGCGTTGAGGTTGGTTTTAGTTTTTGGAAGGTTTTAGTTTTTGGTGGAAGTTTTAGCTCTAATAGTAGAAAGTACTAGTACTGATCATGAATACTCAGGATCTGATTGATCTGTCCACAAGAGTCATTGAAACCGAACTGTTAACACTGAGTAGACAGTATCAGGGCAAGAAGTGGTTAGCTTGGCGCCTTGATGAGTCTGTTACTTCAGTTTTCAGCTACCGTGCTAAACTCCATTTGTTTAGTTATGAGCAAAGAGATGTTTTTGTATGAATTAAGTGTCGGAGGAAACATTTTAAAGTGAAGAGAAAGGACCAATGCCATTTGTCCAAAACAGCCTCAACTTAATTGACAGATTCTTCTCGGGGTGACTTAAAAGTTAGAGCCATGGGTCATGTCTTTCTCACATTCCAGAGAAAAAAGGTTCTGGCAACGACAGGACCAAGTACGGTTTAAACTATAAATACACCTCATTTCTGCCTCTGGTGTTGCGTAGATAGTATACCAAAGGTGACAATTGCTTCGAATTTTTTTTGGACGCGCTACTAAAGAGTACTGGAAGACTACTCAATGCACTGGAATTGATGATGGGGCTTTCGAGTGTGTTAGACTCCCTGTAGATACATTGATTCTGGGGAGCTCATAGAGGACAGAAAACAGTCAGCCAATGAGATCATAAACTCAACTATGATTATTATTGCGAGGGCTTCTAGGGCTTCTACGTCCTATGGAGGACCCCGAAACGGTAGCCTGTCAGTGTTATGATTGTCAAATAAAGTCGCCGAGTGATGAAGTTTGTGTCAACGGCTACGACGTGAAGCCTAGCAGGCAGGGTTTTGAAATGCAGCAAAATCTCGATTAACAGCAAACATCTTTGACGGAAAGTTGCATCGCATATATTAATAGTTATAAAGTCTACAGCCGACAACATATCGTGGATATTTTGAATAAAAAACCGTTAAAAATTGACAATTATGCGAGACCATGGTGTCCTTTAGACGCTTTTCTCGTTTGTAGCTGAAAAAATGGAAATGAGAGTGCTTGCACGATTCGTTACACATTTCATCCAAGTCCGACCGTCCACGTTGATACAGCAGTAGAATGCATAGTATTTTCACATGGACAAAACTAGTGAAGCCAGGTGTACTTACTAAGGCAACAGGTCTTATCAATAGTGCTGTAGTCAGTCTATTATCTCTAACGCTGATTTGATGCTCGATATTATAAATTAATGTATCCTTGCAGGATCTTCTTCTATTGCTTAAAAGTAGCAAGACTTGCACTGATAAACAAGTGGAAAGGAAGTCCGAAATTGGAAGTCCCAAATTGTACTGCCCATTGTGCATGTTCAGCACGGTCATCTATGCTACTGGGATCATTTCTCTACGAGACTCTTCCCTTACAGTTGAACACTCCACCATTGCAATTGCAGAAGTGGTTAAGGTGGTCCAACCAGCGTAGGTACTTTCCCAGATCAATAGACATGCAGGATTATTGGTGATACTTGGTGAAACTTCAGCTACCAGTATATCTGATGTGTATAGCCAAAGAATATTTGAAATGGGCAGAAAATTTTGAATGCCATGAAGGAGGATCGTCAAAGACCGTCAGAATTACATCAGGCATCGCCTAGGGCTTCATCCATGTAGGATATCTGATGAACATATTGTATGGAGGACTACTGAATCTTAAGCAGCCAAATGACTCAGCCTTGATTGACAACGAGGATTATGTTGCGTTGCTTGTCGCTGGATGAACAGTTGTGTAAGCACAACTTAAACTAGGCATTTTAACTCTACGAGTGAGGGACTCGTGTCCGGTAATCGATTCCACTTGGCACTGGAGAACACCAAAGCTGTCATTTTGCGAAAGAGTAAGTTACATAAAAGGGAATGGAGCAAGTGCCAAAAATAAGAGAAATGATAAAAAGAGAGGGAGAGAGAGAGAGAGAGAATGAGACAGAGACAGTAAGGACGATAGACGAATTAATCAAAGCCCTTCCACATATTCATATAGATGAATGCGCGGAAGAATCAATTAGTTTCAATAAATGGATAATTATTAATCAAAAATTAAATAAATAATTTACGGGTCTTGAAAAAACAGGATATGGACAATAATTCGTAGAGTCTTCACAAAAGAAAAGGCTTCAAATATTAAGCTTATTTTAAGCATATTGGTGACTGGACGGTGCTCAGGATAAGGCTAACCTTTAGTACTTTAAATGGGGTTTATCTCAGTGATTCCGATTATGCAATATAAAAATACTTCTTCAGGGATCTCCTTACCTACTGCACGAAATAAACTTAAAAGAAAAAATGTCATCGGGCAATATGTCATTCTTGTGACTGATTATGATTCCTGATTTGAGATAATTCAAACCATCTTACAAAATACATACATCAAAAGCTTAATCGATCTCATTTCAATTAAGACTATTAATTAAAAATATCCGGTCAGTGTTCAAAGGTATCATTATCAGATACATCTGTTGAATGACAGGTTGCAAAGTCAATTAAGTCAATAACGACGCACCTGAGAGCTGACCCCATTCCCAAAAATCGTTACACATGCCAACCGAACTCGAGGATGCCTCTTTATTTGAAAATTGTTCATTGTATTTCGGTAGTAGTAACAGGTGGATCACTTTGTATACATTCGTAGATATATATCCTAGTATTTTCTGTTTAAAGTATCCTACTATTGCATCATCGCTATGTATCACATATGCAGAAATACTATACAAAGGGACGAAAAAGAATTATCGACATTAAGCAGATGTGTGCGTACGATACAATTGAGGTAGCTCTGGGAGTGTTAGCCGCGACACAAATACTGGTTGACTTCTTGGTAACTAAATTACTAGTTTGGCAAGCCGAATTTCAACTCGGGATTGATTCAACTTCTTAGCAAAAGTCCTTAATTTATTATTCTATCACTACTCGAGATAAATTCATTTAAAGTCCTCGATGAAATCCTAGTATTCCCAGATGCCTACCTTGACAGTCGACTGGAAACATCTCGCAAGGAACCCAGACTATATGAAGTAGTGTAGCGTGAAAGGATGTAATTAACTTAATTCGTCACGACATGTGTATTTTTCACTTGACATTGGCACGTGGAAGCTATTCCATTTTATCATTTCCCAAAAGGATAGCAGAAACGCAAATTACACCATTGTGTCGTTTGAATTTTAGCAGACGTCCTTCTGAATGAAATTTAACGACATGTTGCTCGTCTGCTTTTTCGCCTGTGTGATCATTGTTCTTGGAATATGTTAATTATGACCATGTAATTGTGTAGAAAATTGTCTGAATTGGTACCTTATACATAAAAAATGTTCGAAAAGGAGTTTAGATTTTGGACTTCTTTAAATATAATGCCTCAATTCTATATTGGACCTTATTCGGAGATTATTCTATGGTGAAGTTTTGAAATCTGCGATTTGACAATCATATTTTTGGGGGCCGATGAGCTAATGAATGCGGAAGTAATATACAAAGCTCAACTGATTAAGGTGCAAATGAAATCATGTTTTCTGCAGTGAATTGCAAGCTGTGGACTCAAAAGCCGCATTATATACATCGAAATATTCACGTAAGGCAGGATATCAATTGTTGCTCTTGTGCAAATTTTTGGCTTGGGATAGTTCCAACATCCCCATTTGTTTGAATAGTCCCAATATCATGTAGCTACTCATGTTAGATGCGCCTTTTTTTCGAACTCGGACACGCTCAAACACAGATTAATCCTATCCAATCAATCACTTTTTTATTGTAATAGTTTTATTCACCGTACTTTATTGTATACTTTTTTATTGTATAGTTCTACACCATTTTCATATCTTTCCCCTTATCTAATCTTCTTTTAGTTATTTGTTTATTCTGAGTTTCCGAATCCTTTCGCAACAAAACAAGGGCTACTAGTAGAATCGGTCTCCTTGGATCGTCATCGGTCTGTAGGCACTGCAACATATAAGGCATAACATTTTTTCAAAAACTGTCCCTGAATTTTCCGGTACGATTTTCTTTTCATATTACTGGAGCCTTTTTTCCGGATCTTGAACTGTTTATCGAGACTTTTCGACTTCATCCCTCGTCCCAAGTGGGCTGACTTGACTACGCAGCGCTAAATAAAAATTATTCAGTCGAAAACGGATGCTTTTGTTTGGCTGCATAATCCATACGCAGCACTAAAGTGGTAACTAAGCTCAAATTAGATCGTTCCGCTTTTTGGATGCCTGGATAGTAACCTCAACGTTTTTAGGGCCATCTTTGCAGTTGCGGCTCGCTTCACAGGATGCTGTTGTTCTATCTTCCTGTATGGTATTTCTGGAATCTAGAAATCTCTATTTTCAGCATCTTTTTTGGTATTTTTCTGTCATGTTATAACTGAACCTCAAAGCATTTATAATAGCGATTCCTTTTTTGAAAGCAATTCACACTCTGCGTCAAACGTGGCATGATTGCTAGCATAACTGACAAAAAATGATGCCTTCCCAGATCAAAGAGAAAAGTATAGCGTTATTTGACCACATTATCAAAGTTGCACCGTACTTCCAACATGTTGTTCTCCACGTATAAAATTAAGGCTGCTGGAGCCGCATTGTTCATATCCTTAAAAAAATGATATGAGAAACATGGTATTCTGTGCTATATGGAGTACTATCTCAAGGTTTTTTTCATACTGCCGACGGTAGCTTTATTTTTATTTTAGTACTGCACTGCCGTGGGATTTCTTCTAGTTCTGCCAAAAACTGTATGAATATAATTGTTTCATAAGGACAAGTACGTACACATCGCCAAATTTGCTTCAAATCTCAATGAAATCTCTGCAAATCTCTCAAATAAAGTTGACTCCACCGGCCAAGTATTGCTCGTATTCACTCAAGAAGGAATCTAGTTCTTGTTTTTTGCTGGTTTCCACCCATAGGAAGATCCCAAATCGTCAAAAGATTTGTTTGTGATAAGGCCAATAAATAAAGCCATGGTTATGTATGGTCCTGTTCCTTTGTACTTCGGCACCAGCATCTTGATAATGTTTTCTCCCTTGTGAACGTTCAGTGGCTCGCGCGGCAACTTTCCAGTACAAATAAGTCCTTGAAGACGATGAGAATTCTTCCGATTACAAATCCACAAAACTTTTGCTGAATTTCACGGAATAGAATGTGCGAAACCAATAAGGATACAATGATATGTACAAGTTCGAACACTCTGAGGCTGTTTGTTTTATTGAGTTGAATTGAGAATGGTACAGATATCCCAAATCGCTGCTGTTTGGTGTAAGAAGATTATACATGCGACTGTTGAGCCTTAGGAGTCTTTCGACGTTTATCGTTAATCTAATAAGCCTCTCCCTACATCCAAAGTGGAGTAGCCTTAATGCTGTGGTTGACACCACCCGCTATGAGTAGGACTAAGAATGCGTGCGTTTCTGGGATAGAAGACGCCAATTTTCACATTATTACCTACATGTACAAGGGGCACTCAAAGGAAACCGAACTTATTTTAATTTTTCACAAAATACCTGCAAATGACCATCAAAGTACTCTCCATCTTTTCAAAATCTTCTAAATATTGTTGAGCATGGCGAGGGTCAGTGATGGTGTTTCACAGACTCTAGAGTTGATAATTTGATATTTACGATGAAAAAATGATTGTGTTAACATTTTGCAAGGAAATGTCCATCGCAGAGTTTTTTCCTGGTCTTACAACAGGCATTGACCCCAAACATATTGCCAGCATTTTGAAGCGGTGGTTATTGAATAGAGTTCTTCGGCAACTAGAACATCTTCCATCCTCACTGGACCTCAATCCCAAAGAAAATGTAACATTTCTTCGAAAATTGATCTTAGACAATCATTACTCCTGCAATGGGAGGAAATCTCATTAGAATTCGCTAAAAGCCCGATGACTCCATGCCAAGGGGATTGAATGCTGCGATTAACGCAAAAGGAGGCCCATCAAAATAGTGCAGCAGAATTTTCGTTTCGTTTATCTTAACGCATGAATTTAGAAATTATTTTGCTTTTGTAACTATTAATATGTCAATAATGATTTTGAAATTGAGTAAACTTTTCATTTGAACAGAGAAAATAGTGATGTTTTAATATTATCCATGAATAAAAAAATTTCTGGCACTTGGCCAGATGCTATTTAACGAGTCCTAGAAATGCTGGACTTAATTTTATACTGAAGTTAACTCTTTTTTAAACACGATTTAAATTTGTATTGACAAAAACACATTATTGGTGTCAGAGAGAGTCATCCGGACACTTTCTTTAGGCTTTTGTCTCCGGAGTTTGTTTGTAAAAAAATCTTGACTACGCTCATTCGCTTTTCAACAGGATTTTGTGTCATATCAGCGGACTGTTAAATACATTGAGAAAATAAGCAACTCTAGCTCATTCAATAGGGCTGATGGCTCATGTCTTAAAGCAATTAATGAGATAACAAAAATAATTGCAGAAGAGCACATGAATGAACAGAAACTGTCTTCAATGAAGGTATTAAAATGTATGCTTTCAAACAGTCCTTAGTATCCTGTATGCATTCTACAAAAATCCCAAAAACAAGCTAGTTCTCTCAGAAAATGAATGATTCAAGGATGTACACGAATCATAATCTATATGTGCATTTCAAACAAAAATAAATGCGAAGTCTCGCTCCCCCACAGGACAATTCGCAAAATTATACTCAACTTCACGCATTTCAAGTCACCAATCGAATCTCTCAATCCAATTCAATTATATAACATGCATAGCAAACATTTGGTGCCATTCAATTCTCCCAAGTAAAAATCCCATTGTTCCACGTTCGTTCATTTGCTGCGAAATCTGTTAACCACATTTTCCACGCCACAAGTGGCATTTTCCAGGAAGCTCCACTGTTTCATCTGCGAGTATATGTTGGCAGTGTAATGCGTCAATAGCGACAACTGTGTGCTGGCCAACAACAATCGACTCTTGTTTCAATTTCTCATTTTCAGATTTTCAATCCCATCCAACCTCAATGGCCAGGGACGAAACGGAGTCCAAATATTTAGTGCAAAAGACTCAGCAAGTTCGTCCGACCAAATGGTGCTCGAATGAAAACATTTTAAGCAGCCGACGCCAACTACGTACAGATGAAACAGGTCCTTTCCGAAAACTGCTGTCATTTTAACCACCCTCGCGTTGCACGTCCTTTCGGCTACAGTAGCAGAGCAAAGGAAACAATTTCGATTTTTTGTTTTGTTGCGATTGTAAAAACCAGTGCCAAAGGATAGAAACTGTCGGCATGATGCAAAAGGGTGAATGATATTTCGCCTGAGGGTGATGTTGTTCCATGTGGTAACTTATGAGGGTGCATTTAAACTAACTTGAGAATAAATTTGAATTTATACCAGGAGGAAGTTCTTCGAATCGAGTAATTACGATTTCAAAACGTCGAACTTGCAAAGACTCTTTGTGTTTCTCAGATCCTTGCGCCTGCATCGTTCCAGGAATGAAGTGTTGGAAAATGCAAGAAATTCACGCTAAAAAATATTCACGCTCTCCCAAGTATTTCTGCCAAATTAATTTCGCGCAAGGAGGAACCTTTCATCCCAAAATATGTCCACAAGATACTTGCAAAGTTACTCAACTCGACTCTTCGTATTCGAAATAAATATTTTCAACTTTCTTCGTCCCATGACCATCAGACCATCGTCAATATTACACACATGCCTCGATTTCAACTAATTACATGCATTCGTGCGTACAAGTGCCTCATTACAGGTCATCTGCTATAATGACAATTGCTCTGTGAACGTGATTCAGATGATCATTGCTCATACGTTTATCGTTCCTGCTCCTTTCCTTACCACACACGGAAACGAGCTGAGGTGCAATATATTGCAAGACATTGCAATGTCTGAACCAAAAATTAGCCTCCGTTGAGTGCAATTAGCATTTCATGAAGAAAATCACTCCCGAAAAAAGAAGACATTGTCGAAATGTTGTCACAAAATGTTAAAATAAATTATTTTTTTGGGTTGTTCGTTTGTTTACTTATTTCCAACACAAATTTCGCCTTGTGTTTCGAGTCCCGAAATAAATGCACGTATAATTGTTGTTGAGTGATTGATGCAGGTAATTTATTTAAAAAATGGGTAAAAAGAAAGATACAATGTATCTAATGGAATTGTTTTTGAGGATTATTTTAAGCAATGGCGGGAGACATTTAGATGAAATTTATGCGTCTTCGGGATGGAAAGCAGATTTGTAGAGAAGCAATAAAAGTTAAATTATGGGAGCTTGCAATTCCTTTATTTACTCGAAAATCAACTTTGATAGTTCATGATACACTAAATGCAGGCAACACCCTTGGGAATTGCAATCTGTTGCCTTTTGCATCGCTGAGGACCAACTTAGTCAATCATTACCTCAGATCCACATGCCCCATATCAACAGTCAGGACTCGGTACATGTTAAACGTGTTTCAGTCTGTCAGGCCGGTGCCGGACTAGGAACAACAAAAGGCACTGACTTAACCGATGTCGCTTTCATTTTATTTTTGGGAAACCCAGTGATGTCATATTGAAATAATACGAGAAGGATATCGTTTTTCATAGTGACTTGGCTCTGTTTTTTCAGCACCAACCTAAAACGATCCTTCTTACTGTAGAAGTCGATACCTACCTTGTTGTATAGTTTGTACTTTCCTTACAAAAAATTGATGATCGTGTAGTTTTCAAAGACTTAAAACCGAAATGTGGAGGAGTCCGAAAAGGCAGGGCCAACAGACACTGGATACCTCATTTTTCGTACGTCTAAGAAAGGGTTATTGGCTGAGCATGACAAAAAAATCCTTACGAAGGAAGTAGTTAAGAGTCTGCCAATAACTGGGGAAGAGACGACATAATTCGGATCTTTGCAATGGCCAAGCAAGAGCATTTAACCAAGAGTTGCCTACACATAGCAACAAATCTGTCATCACATGTTCAACCATCTTCTAAAAATGTTAGAGAACAGTTCCACACTCCACTTCACGATAGCCTATCCTACAGAAATACCCAACGTTTTTGAGAAGTTGAAGCTTTGAAAGAAGTGAATCATCCAAGGAAATGCCTACATTGAATAATAAATCTCTGCGATGAAGACTTCTTCATTTGGATCATGCAAGCCATAAGAAAAATGGCGTAAAACAGGGAATCACCTTTAGTCCCCTGCTGTTTGGTATAGGAACAATGCAACTACATGCAAACTGCGTGACGAAAAGCAGAAACTTGCGTCTAGCAGAAAGTCCAACAGATATTAGTTCAACAGACATAAATAACAAGTTTTATCCAATTGAAATTCATTGCGAGGATAATATCCGCGTATAATAACTCACAGGAAATTCTTCGTCTGCAGATAACAGTAGGGACTAAATCGGGTCAAAATTATCAAACAATGAGGATATAGAAGCCTGTTGCTCAAATTAAGCTGCGGGTAATGATAATTAAAAATTTCTTAACCTGAAAGGATTTATTTTTGCCAAAATTAGTACACAAGTATCGAGAAATGAAGGAGATACTACTAGTTATCTCTTTAGAGGTATTAATTTAAACAACTAATCCATGTAATAGAAAAGCGTGGCGTCTAGATCACATATAGATCAATCAACACTAGGGATCAAAAGGACCCAACCTAAATTCGTATCAACAGTCGCGATCAAATTAAATTTTCAGTTCTCCTCGACATGATCAAAATATCTTATGTTATCTTATCATCAATTTTATCAACCTTCAAATAAAGCAAATATGCTCTAGCTGTGTAAGACTTGAGAATTCTACAAAGACAAAGCAAAAATTTGCCTTGAATCTGGAACTGAAAGTTTCGAAGGAAAATACATGCAAGTTTTATGTTTATGCTGCAAAAATGAAGACAATAAGATCAAAGATGCTCTAAATGGATAAAACTCAAGGAAGAAGTAGAATTTGGAGCGATCTTGAATATCTTAAACAAAGAAGCCTTAATACACGTCAAAATAAATGTACAGGACATGGCCTGAACACTCTAGCAGAAGCAAATTCTCCAGTCTCAAGGACACAAGATCAACCAACCAATATAAACAACCACCATCAGCAATATTTTTTTATTAGATGATCGTATAAGATTACAGAACGGATTTTGCAGTTATGAAGCTTCCAACAGAAAATATACCTTCAGACGGGGAAGACTTCGCGATCAACGCTATACGAGAAAGAAATCTGGCCAAAGTCACGCATCACCTGGTACTAGTACGTAGCTTCGATAGATGAGCTTATAACATGCCACGAGAAATACCAGTTCAAACGCCACTGCCACCAGTGCGATTCGAACCAGGGATCTGTTGCTCAGATGGTCAGCATCCAAACATAAAACGTACAACAGATCACTGCTCATGCGATCACAATAAAAACGTTCGATAGATCGCATAAGCAGGCTTCGATGAATCAATATTTTCAGACCAGGACAAGCTTGTTAAACAGAAGGTTTCTAGGGTACCTGAAATGAAGTTGACTTCGAAAGTGGTAGCAATTGCAGTATTCTCATACTCATACAATTGAACCATGAAGAGCTGCTGGCGCTGGTGATTGATGCGTTGAACTCTGGGACTTCTTAGGACGAATAGGAAGATAACATTTTTGAGTTCATTTGAACCTCCAGTTGTGAATGCTACAGTAAACTTCCGTAATGATCACGGCCAAAGATTTTTCCTTCTCTCATTTAAGGATCATAAAATTTAGTTAAAATTCTTGCTCTTTTTGGCTAAAATGCAAAAAGCTTCGTAATGTCGATAGTAAAACGATAACTAACATTAAAAGTTCAATCCGTGAACTCGATTTCAGATACATCAGCCCAATCCAGAAAAGATCTGGAGAGATATGCTTCATATGCGAGATCGATGTTCATAATATAGCTTCGCTTCAAAGATCAGGACCGTGATAATTTTCCATCGAAATCAGTACCCTGCGTCGAATTGGTTTCAGGAAGCACATAGGGTTCCTTTCAAGGAAATATTTGAGTCCCACATGCGCCCACAAGCCACTTGGCTTCAGGGCTTATCAGATTTTCACACTCAAGATTCCGGACCTTGAAAATCTTCCCATTGAATCGGTGCCTTCGTTGGAATTTGTTTCAGGAAGCTCATGAAAATCCGTGTAATATCAGCCCAATTCAAAATAGATCTGGAGATATATGCCCATGAGTAAGATCTTATAATAAAGCTTCAAGGATCTGAAGACCAACAAAGTAATCTGAATATACTTCCAAACAACTAAAATTGTCTCATTGAAATTATGTTAGCAAACTAGTTTCAATGTCCCTTACCAGTTGGAAGGATTCTTTTGTCATTAAAAAGATTCTTGAAAGTAACTGCGTCTAGGGACAAAAGACATTTTCATAGCACCGGAAAGTCACGGTGTGATTGCGTCCTTATCACAATACACAACTATTCTGCTGGTGAGTTCAGACCTTAACAAATGATATCAGGACAAAAGTTTCCAGAGAAAATTTAAATTTATTTAAACTTAATTTTATTTCATATATCGGAGAGTTTTCACATCCCTGTCGAATTCTTAAAGAAATTCGAAATAATTTAGCTGTTATTATCAACGAGGAAGATAAAATTGTCATATTAGGGGGGTTCAATTAACCCGATTTGACATTCGTTTTGAATAAACTTGATTATGGTCCTAAATTTTCTTATTTGTGTAGATAATCGCTTTTGAGGATTGAAGATTTACGACATAAACGGTTCACCTTTCATTTTGCAAAGGTTTGAGAAAGAAGGTTGATTTTTAGTCAATCATAGAAGGATGCTTTTATTTTGAAGAAATAATGTGTCTTTTTGGGTTGTGATAACATGGAAGACAAGACAAGAAACATTGAATAACCCACAATCTTACACATCGATCTGTAATAAAAATATTCATAAGAAGAGGGTCTAAATGGCTGCCTTGAGGTACACCAGAGCAAACATTTTTTTGATCACACACAAACCATTTGATTCCCGATTTCGGGGATACAAAAAAGTTTTAGGTAATCGCTAAGTACACAAGTTGTTAAACGAGTGGACAACATCGTAATCCTTGAAAGCGATAGATCGTATAGACTTCAGAGTTATATCGGTTAAAAAACCGACGCTTCATTTTTCAATACGACGCAGTTTTCAGAAGAGCCTATAATTTTGTCAAATATAATGTAGATCTGAAGGGTTTTCAAATATATTATATTTTTCATTTGTTACCTCCTTTTTTGATTATGTATGTCTCATTTTGGAGTTTTCTGGCAACATAGGCAAGCATACACAGTCATGAGTCTGTTTAAAAATATTTTTTCCTTTTTTTGCTAAGATCACTGTCTGATATGTCTTGTTAAGATCGCTGTTTGATCTGATGAAATTTCTAGATTTTTCCTCCTATGAGCGTAAATTTGGTATTTTTGACATCATTTGGCGAGAGAAGGATCAGGGATAAAAGAGTCCTTAGTGCTTAGATGCATTATTTCAAGATCATCTTAAGTTAGTGCCATTAAAGAAAAGTTTACTTGATATACGCTTATGCTGGTGAAAGAACTATTAGCGGAGGTATGAGAGGTTAATGAATGGACGGGATCGCCTGGAAATGATGGTGTGTATCAAAATAAGCACTTATTAAGAAAACCATTATTTGTATAAATACCAAGTTTCAGCATAGTCCGGCTATTATCTTTTGAGTTTTTAATGAATGTAGTAAGTTTGGAACCATATGGACCAAGTTGGATGAAGTTAAACGTCTCACCCCTATAAAGTGCCAAACTATGCATTCAACAATTTGTAAAACTACGATATACAAATGGCATCGCATTTTCCAGCAAGGCACGGGTTGGTTGAAGGCGACCCTATGGATCTGGACGGTCAGTTAAGGCAACGACCTCAGAGATAATGGAAAACATACAAACGCTTGCATTGGAAAATGGCTCCCTGGAGAAGAAAATACTGGCAGCCCTTGGATAGAGTATCAGAGGCCGTAACATCATGCATGAACATTTTATGTGAGATGGGCTGCGAGAATGTTTACATAACTTTGAGAAGATGAGTGAATCATATGTCTCCCTGAGCTTTTGGGGCGTTGTGAAGAGTAAAAGGAAGAAATTATGTCTAAGATTGTTACTGGTGATGATACTCAGATTCATCATGATGACCATGAGTCATGCGGTGGTATGAGAAGACCCGATCCCTCCTCAAAAGTTCAAAGCATCTCAATTCTCCGGAAAGATCATGGCAACCATTTTTTGGGACCCGAAAGGTATCCCTTCGACTGATTTTCAGGAACGCGATGTTTCTATCACAAGAGTGTGCCACGTTTCTTTACTAGATCGATGAAGAGATGCAATCAAGGGAAAAAGGCGATACTGATGCTTTTTCAAACAACTACGTCACATACCTTAGAGTCCAAACCTGGTTCCAAGCGAACATTTTCTTTGACTTTTTTTTGTTTAATCAACATTTGTTTAACTTTCAAAAAATGAGGAGTGCTACGTGGAAAACAATGTAGTGACATCGATGAAGTCAAGTTCGTTATTTCGGGGTTTTTTTGACAAAAAAGGACGATTATTTTTTGGACCATATTCGAAAATAATGTGAAAAATTACATAAATTGTTTTTAAATACATAGATTCTTATTTAAAATATAAGATTCGCAGACAATATATTGAAGAAGAAAAATGGTCTTATACTTTTTTTTCAGTCCCCTTCCCTGTCTTTTCATGAAATTTCGATTTCCGTACAAGGGGAAATTACCAGATGATATTTCAAAACCCTTTTCCTTCAATGCCTTAACGTGTCTTGTTTGACAAACAAATAATATAATAATACGTGAATAAAGGACAACGCCAAAAGTTATTATTTCGTCTGAGATTCGTTTTTTTAATTTTTTTTTCGAGAGAACTTCTTTCGGGTTCGTTCATCGCGAAAACGGACTGGAAAAATTGGGCACGTTAATTGGTATATCTGTTGCGTTCCGAAAAATGCGGATCATTATCATCTCTTAATCAATTAATCGTAATGAACGAACCAAAAATGTGAGAACCTGCTGCATGCTTACTCGGGCCAGTCTTATAATTGGCAATTGGACATCTTTTGCGGTCCAAAAATCGCGCAGATGTCGTCAGCGTTTAAATTTCTCTAATAACAATTTTATAACCAAACTACATCTGATCTTATTTTCGAGCTTACCATTTATAGTCATCGATTTAATCAACTGGATTCGATAACGAGGGTTTCGCTTTTCGGTCGCTTTAATGACCACCAGCTCGAACATTTTACGACATCTTCAAGTTGCCTCAATCGCTATCCTTATTCAAAGCTGGTCACAGATAATTATTATATTATTTATGCCACGACCGCGGCTTTTGTACATCTGCAAAGTTGTCTGGTGCGACCGGCTGTTGTAGAGAGTCCTTTTGATCATCGCCTTGCATAATATTTGGACAAAATTAAAAACTGACCAAACCGCAAGCGGCAAATGTTCGAAAGTGCCAAATGCCCTTTCGGTTTTTCGACATGTTCTCGCTGCTTGTGGTTGGTCTGGGAAAATATATATATGAGGTCCCTCGAGCGTCTGAACGGTATCAATAAAAGGCTTAATGCGATTATTTAAGATGCCAACTAAGACGACAATAAAGTTGCACGGATGTGAACAATTAAAGATGAGAACCGACAAATGGGATGAGTCTGGCGGCGAAGTCAGTGGAAGTTGGAGACGACTACAGAGTTGCCAGTCCTCGAGTCAAGAGGAATCTCTTCTACTTCTCTTTTTGGAGATGTGTCCTTATAATAGTATTCGCTTGAGCACATACTTCGACTGACTCGCAATTATGCATGAAATCGGAAATTTTCAAAATCGAGCAGAAGCTTGTTGTTGAGGAAACCAAAATTGTATCGCAATCTAAAAGGATACGGCAAGACAGATTTCACCATCTTCAAGACAACTCGACAACAGCTTAAGTCAACCCATGGAAACCACATGCCAAACAAAAACACAAAAATTATGAATATGCAAACATTCTTCGGCCAACAGTTGTATCGAATTTGTCAAAAGGTGGAAAGGAAATTAACGAGTCGATAGGAAAATCTTCTTGGCAAATACGAATCGTCCGTCACAACTTCGAATGGAAAAGGACTCGTGAATGCGATACCACATGATCAAACAAAGACAACGCGTCTCCTATTTACATAAATTCGCCACCAAAAATATCAAGACCACATTTTACATTCTTCATTCACATATTTGTATAGGGACGCGACGACTGAAGGAACATTCGTATGCTCCTTGCATCCGATAACGAAGATAACAAAGCAGCAGATCATGCGATTCCTCGGATCAATATCAAGATGCGGGGAGTATTTTACGGTTTGCCACAATTGGAAAAGACGTTGACGAAAGTGTGACATCTGTATCGCGACCGCCAGGCGATATGTAAGAAAGGTGTTCAGTTCTTCCTTGAGGCAATGTCGAGCGCGTGTGCATCACCCTATACGTATTTAGCGCGAAGGTTACGGTCGCGATATCTTACAGGACATTTATGTAGAACGAGTATGTTTGCGAGGTGTGCAACACCTTTGCTAAGCAGTCGCACTCAAGACAAATGTTTGGAAATGATGGAAGGAAAACGTAACGATGCGACTTGCACACATATTCCAGACTGCATCGTTATTTCCCACATGTGCAAACAACAATTGGTGGTGTGGAAAAGGATATGTGGAACAGTTTGCGTTTAAGATTCACCCAAATGCTTGCCTGCTGTATGATATGTGCATGCATGTGCCTTAAATTGTCGATAAGAGCGATAAGATCGAATGTGATCAGCGAGGCAACATTTAGACACTATCAGTTTGATGCTATCCCGAAATGATCTGCAAAAGGGACGATTTAGCACCTGTGCAAATGCCTGAATAATTGTTGTAATTTGTTAAGGCATTTAAAGTGAACATTTCAATGTCGTTAAATTAATCCCTCGCTCAGATCGAACCAGTGGAGTATAAAGGAGTTTTGTCGATTAAAATATTTTAGCGGGTGTACGGACGATGTCGGCATGCGTTTGGCAGTTTTCGAGGAAGAAAGTTCAAGAGGGAAAATTGACGTTACGGATTCCTTCCAGTCTTCGTTAGAGCTCCTAATAAAAACTGGGATATTTAATTTAAAATTTGAATAAAAGTTAGGAGCAATGATTTTCTATTCGTTTTATTGAAGCCATTTTTTTAAAGATTTACTTGGCCAAAATTCTATTCACATACTTCCTTTTCCAGCCTTTACATTGGCTAACGCTTTCAATTCCTGTCATATTCATCGAATTCAAAGTCCGGTCCGAATTAAATTTCACTATATTTCAAGTGATTCGAATGCAGAATCCACTGCAAACGCTAAGCTGGAAATTTATCAAACATTTATTAGAAAATCCAAGGGAGAAGCAAAGGGAATAGGAGTGTGCAATTCCCGATTAATCAAAGGGAAAGTACTTATTTAACCACAAAAAATCCTGAAGTATGGCGCGTAACTGGTAACATATTGTTGACATATAAGGGTGGAAAACGTGTCAACTATAGAAATTGAACAAACCAATAGGGTGATAAATATAAAATAACACAAAAGATAGCGACTCAGCACAAGACTTGGTATGACTCTAGTGTATGTGATTCTTTCTACAATGTGGGAAAGGCATGAGCATTTCGATGACACGTACAACTACCTATTTCTCTGTGACGTTTTTTGGGGTGGATTTATCGAAAAAAAAAAACGAAATAATAATTCTTTGTGGTATCAATCTCATCAGAAGAAATAATAATATGAGTCGTCATCGTCAAGGCTATACAGCTTATCTCCTTGGTTCACAAGATGTCTCGCTGCTAAACTTTTTGGACTTTTTGTTGCGTCCGCCGATTTCGGAATTCGTATAACTTCGCATTATCTCCGTAAAAAAATCTGCCCAACATTTTCGAGTATTCAGTACCCCATCCTTACGTCCACCAATTAAAGATTTTTGAAGATTCGTCCGATATTCGTCCATGTGCTTCAATGCCAATGACCAGCTCAATATAGTTCCTGCATCTTTATTACTTTGAACACAGCTGACTCGTTCAAATGTTCATAATTTTGTATCTGATTTGCCTTTGGCCTTCATGTCTTTTTTCTCAGACGACATTTTTGTGATCCTGTTTGCAAAGATGTTTCACATCTTTATTTCTTGGATGACATTTTTGTGGTCCTCCTTACTAAGACGTTTCGGTTTATTTAAAGAATTTTGGCTTATTCGTTGCCACAGGATCATATAAATTTTTATTTTACGGACTTGTTCGGTCGGGCTTCCTTTTTATATATGTCCATAATATTTTTCCTCCATTTATCTTAAGCTGGTCCATAAGAGTGACGACTAGTACCTAATCTTGATATCTCAGGTTTTGAAAACCTTTCATTTAGTCCCAATTGATCTCAATTACCGTCTTCGGAGCCCAAATACCTAAAATGAAGATAGCAAAACCTTCACATCCAGAAGGACGTTTACCGGACCTAAATCCTACGCATCGAATCTGCACCATACTCAGAAGTAGAGCTGAACTAGCTGAAAAAGCTCAGCAGTTACCAAAGCATGTCCTTATTTCAAAAGAAATAACAGAGATGCGATTCCAAATTTGTATATTGAAAACCCTTCGAATTGAGCGGAGAAGGAATGGCACACATAATTTTCAGTCACGATTTCCTATTCCTGTCGAAAGTTGCGGGTCCAATAAGGACCCGCAACTTTCTCATGCTAGGCAAGCTATTTCGACGGCAGGAGAACCGAACTTTAGGGTATGATTGCAGCATTTTCCACGGCACAAAATGCAATACTTACGCGATTGAGTACGTTGCCAAATAAATTTTGATAAAATCTTTTTTCGTCGAAAAAGGTTTTACCTCTTTTATATAAGTGTCGTAGGTCCGCCATGAAACATTTTGCATGGATAATGTTGTTTGTTTTGAACGAGTATTTTTGCTGTTTATGAGTTCTTCAGTTCTTTTCTCTTTTCCACTGATGTCTAAAAGGATATTTCGATAGATAAGTAGACAGTCTTGCCATATATTCAAGAATTGTCAGCTTCAGTTTTCTTAAATATCATATTCAAGCTGCTGGGCCACTGCTACTGTATCTGTTTTTGGCGGATATCTAGGTAAAATGTAAGTAGTAAATAGGCAAGGAGTTAAAGTAGGTAGAATGTGTCACGTTAGAGACCTTAATTCTCATTGGAACCAACTCCTTATAACTTCAGAAAGGAGTCTCCTAGTAGCCTCTGGGACAATTGATGCTCGAACCCTACTAATACCTCTGAAGATGTGTTTTTGATGTTTGTCGTTTTAACCTTATGTAATGTTCACATCAATGAGTTCAACAACCGAACTCTAGACTTCTTGCGGGTTATTCTTGCTTCTTAAGCTCACCTTTTGTGTATGCTAGAGTACTTCTCTGGAAGAGTAGCTTTCAAAGTATAGAAAAAGTTTAAAAAAGAACATTTCGCGGTTACCATCGTCAGTGTATGAGGAGAGATATTGAAATTTCAATGTTTCTAATGTTTCAATGTTGTATAAGTACTTGTACTAGCAGTCGTATCCTGTCAGAATCTGACAACAGTCGAAATTTATTTCTCCATGTTTATCCATCTCGATAAGTCCACAGCTCGAGGAGTCCACCGTTTCCTCTCGCAACCCTTCTAATGAAATCAGTCGAATATTGATAGTTTAGCCTTTATTTTTTCATTTCGCTCAGAAAGATGCCTGAAATTACCGTTCTCTCCTAAAGAGCTCATATACTCATGTTTATGCTCATATGTTACTAAATTTATACAGATTATGGCCAGCTCTCCAAGAATGGCTTCCTCAGCAGCGATGGAAGAGCTGCAAAAAACTTGATTCTCCTGCTCGCTGTTTTCTTCACTTGAAACTATACGAAGCTGTTCAAGCTACATCTTTAACCTATTTTCGAGAGTTTCTGACATGATTAGCATTAGCTTAATGGTTGCTGCACACATGAAATGAATATCGACAACATGTAGCCCCTTAAATTTTTAATAAGGTTTCAATTTTTAGCGAGGATCCTCAATTTTAATTATGGTGGATATGATACCTAGCCTTTCCCAGTGCTGTAGAGTAATGCGACTCTCATGTATCAATAGACACTTCATTTCTCTTTGAAGCACCGAACATTGGGTCTGATCCATCCAGGAGTAGTAGCTTATCAGCTACCCAGGCTACTCGTGGTACCAGAATATACCTCCATTGTAAATGTTTGCAGAACACAAGTCGCATTAACACTTCTTGTCGAAGTGCTCAGCAACAAGGGACCCAATGTTTAAGAAATCTAAGAACCCCCTTTTAATGTACTCGGACATGGGGTAGCGTGTAGAAACCATAGGAACGGGAACCATTCATTGTAATTTGTGTTTAAATCCATCATAATGCAGAAAACTCCTTGAACAAGAAACGGACGCCCTGTGGCATGCAAAGAAGGACAGCTAGTTCAAATAATAACGAAAATGATTGCTATTCCATTCTCAGTGCTTCGAGTTTTAATATTTCTTGTTGTTGTTTAGGAGGCAACGCTATTTTTTATTATTTTATGTCATGTATATGGTTTGTATGTATGGTTTGGAAGGAAGTTGATTCCTTCCTTAGGGGCAATTGTTGAAAAAACTAAAATATGTATGCCTATACGAAGTCTAAAAGCAATGTTTTCGCCTGTTGTTAACATGCTCGGGCGTTCGGCACAAAGTTCGTCGGTCACATCTTCTCGGCCCTCTGAGAACATTTTGTATCACCAGTAAACGTTGCTTTAGCCTATGGTAGCTTCACCATATACCGATTTTAGCATTATGAATGCGTTCACGCACTTATATTTGTTTTTCAGAAAAAATTTGATACAGATTCATTGATCCATTTTTTGGATTTTACAAAAATTGAAGACAAGCCAAAACACGCCCGAGCAGAACTGATGTCAATAATTAACTGAAGATTCAAAATGGCCGAACTGGAAACAGTTAGAATTCACCAACACTAAAATCCAACTTGAAATCTATGCATTTGTTGAGTTATTGTACCGTTATGTGTGTTGAGATGGTGAAATATCACAAAACATTAGATCAACGCAAAGGTCCTGAAAATTAAGGATGTAAGTAAGTGTAAATTTTAGTAATGTAGCAAATCATCAATTTTCAAATAATTCGTAGCATATCAACGCCATCCTGCCGAGTATAAATACCGAAGAACAAGAATCACGCTTTAATTTTTAATTTAATATGATTGCAGTTCTAGACAGGATGTACTGTATGTGTTGGTATTACAATGTACATGCACAGTCAGCCTCAAATAATCCGCTTAGAAGTTAGCTACATTGGTTAGGTTTTTTTTTCACACCTAATCGCAGTTAAAAGACATCCTTCGAGATGACTTCTTTGTTAAACTCTTATCATGTTTTCGTCCATAAGAAAGTTTATGAATATCAAAATTGGTATGAGCACCATTTTGTATAGGTACAGTGATGAAAAATGGATTGTCCGATGGCGTTATTAAGTCCTCGGGATCGAGAAATTGTAATTTTGCAGTATTCAAATTAGATTACCTCTTTTGTTGGCAATAAAGCAATTTAAATATAAATGAGGAAGGAAGCTCATCATCCTTTGAATGCAAATAATAAATATTTTCAATTCGCAGATGTACGTTCAGCGAGCACAAGCTGTTCGTCCATCTCTTCCTGCTTTCGTCCAGCCGACGTCAATTTAAAACATCTGGGCACCACAATATCTTTATGGATTAATTCCCATCTAATTTAATTATTTTCTTTGGGAAGTTCCATTCATCGCCTTGAAAGGCGAATTTCAACTTGGCACTTTTGATAGCTTCTCTTTTTTATGCCTGCGTGGCGATGGTGATGCTGCTGATGTGGTAGTTAAAGCTTCTCTGGCGTTGGTCCTCGAGCGTCCCAACAGATACTATGACGGCTGTTGCCATATGATTTGTGTTATGTAAATGTAATTTAATGAGTTCATAATGGGATTAAATAGAGTTTTACACAGTTAAATGAAACATCTGGTGACGAAAGGAATGCCGTGTTTTTGCCGAGGAAGCGGAGCACCAAGAAAGGAAGAAAATTTAATTGGTTTTTTTTTAAGATAATGGAATGGAGATCAACACTTTACTGTTTTTGTTTAATTTGCTCTTCGAGAAATTTATCGTAGAGACTGACTAGCGTTGGCAGCATCTGTTCATCTTCAGCTCCGATTTATTGCATTCGCTTTTAGACGGAGAATCTTTTATTTTCCGACGAATTTCAGAAATTTAAGATGTTTGTCTGTCGAGGACTTTTTCACAGATATCTTCGTCCGTCAGTGCTGTGGCTTCAAGTTGCCATCGCCATCACCGGGGCCGATTCCAGGGAATT
Source organism: Stratiomys singularior (assembly GCA_954870665.1). Taxonomy (NCBI): domain Eukaryota; kingdom Metazoa; phylum Arthropoda; class Insecta; order Diptera; family Stratiomyidae; genus Stratiomys; species Stratiomys singularior. The sequence goes on along the minus strand of OX940879.1, from coordinate 8,282,316 downwards.
CCCTCGGGAGTTAGTCGTGTGCAAGCCAAGACCCCATCAACCGTGTGTTTATTTGAAATCTTCACACCCGATTACAGCCAAACAATTTGACTGTTACGAGGACCACAGATTCCCGAAATCCGCGATAACCTCTTAGCGCGGCGTCACCGAGGCGGTGCCTGCTCCCCATCATTCACAATCAGCGTAATTTGTTTTGACGAGTGCGTGCTACGCAGATGTTTCTAGCCCCGAAAATCGCCCTCTTGTGTGACCTTTCGCCGACTCCAAATATAAATCCATAGGCAACGTACTATCGCAACACGTACGAAGGCGCGCCTATCTTTTGCCTCCGAATTGGAACCTTCGCATCAACATCCGTCCAATTTATCACGAGCTTAGCGACCAAAATACGACATATTTACGTTTGGGTGAAATTGGAGATAGTGATTCGGGTGTTTAACCCTGGGAGGGATGGTGGTGCCGAAAGAATCACGAAATCACGTATGAGCTTTTCTGTGTTGGAGCTCGAATCCAAGGACGTTACAATTAGCACCTGGGCGTCAAAGATACCTTTAAAATTTGCAAGGGACAATTCCGCAGAAGAAATAGCGAACAATTTCGCGGTTATTCTCATATCGCTCGCGACTTCCTGGAAAACGTTCTAGTCAGATCCAATTTCATTTTATTGAATCTTCTGCAGCGCGTGGACGCGGCACCTTCACAGCGGGGTTAAAAATTTAAAGTTGGAGCCAAGCCTCCAAGCAACATCCACTCCTTATTTTTCTTCCTCACAAATGGGCCTGTCGTCGAAACATCTTAGAGAGTTTGTCGACCGATTTCTTCAATTTTTGGGGCACATTTTGCTTGTTGGTGGTGAAATTAATCTTCAAGTTGATCATTTGCCTCATGGCTACTGACTGTTGTCGTATTTTTCGTATTCAAATTGATAGTGATAGATATTTTGTGTGGAAAATGACGCCGCATGTTATTTTTTCTCGGCGGAACATGTAGCTTTATTTTCTGCTCATTCACGACATCTTGGTGTTGTGGTTTGCCGTTTCGATAGGAACAAGAACGTTTGCTCGTTAAGGTCGAAGAAGTAATTGATGTCATGTAAGCAATGAATTTAGAAGTCATGACCTGGACCATCACTTTTATCGGAGGAAGTCGATACGTGAGTTCATCTCTAAGTATGGCAGCAAATGGAGAGCCTATCAATCTTTTTAATGTCTTGATTTCAGAAACGTTTGTACTGGAATGCCATTTCTATTCGATTCAATTAGGATTCGTTTCTAGGAAAGTATAATGGAGAACATGCCGGGATTAAAATTGTTCTTTTTTTTTTCTTAAAAAAAATAACAAAACAATTTGGTTTCAGCTATCTCTTATTGTGGTATGTATGAATCGAGTCCTATAATTGGAAACCATGCATATAAATTGGATTTGATTAAGACCGTGAATCAACATTGAATCTGTAATCAGATTTGGAAAATTCAGAAGGACGAGGCAGTCGAGATAACGAAAAAAATGTAGAAAAAACAGTGTTCCTGACAGAAATGCAAAGATATGTAAAAAACTATAAAAACCCAAGTACACTGAGTATTGAGAATGATCAAACTCGTTTACGTATAACGAAGGTGTGCGAAGAATTGGTCTCCGATTACCGATCAAGCCCTTAATCCCGAGAAATGCTTCGGGATTAAGGGCTTGAACAGCACATGCAGTTCTACTAGTTAATCCTGTTTCAACCTCAAAAAGGCGTCCGGCTGAGCTCTCAGGACAAAACGATGTGTGCTCTCGATTTGAAGTGCGCAAGACTGACAATACTCAGCTATTCTTCTTGCAGCTATTCTATTCTTTTCAAAGACTGACTAAAGTCAGTCTTTGAAGGAGATGAATAGCTGACTGACTTTAGTCAGTCTTCCGCACTTCAAATCCGGAGCACTATAAAAAGGCTGTCCAACAAAGGGTTTGTATTAGTGGCTGACGAGTTTTTTGACAACAACAGGTTGGTAAATTTTGACGCCCCGACTGAAGGCAAGAGAAACAACGTCAAAGAACCTTTAACGACCACAATCATAGATCAATAGATTCCTTGACCTCAAGCGACATCAATATCTTCGTTGACGATTTCTATGCCATAGTTGGGAACGAAGAGACAAAGAAAGGCACAAAAGGACAGCGTCGGTTCAGCGAAATATTAAACGGCAAGGACTAGTGCCTTACTGACATTGAATATCTGGTGATATTATCGACATGCTTCCCACATAAGATCATACGTAAAGGCACCAACCGAAAATATTGAACTGATTTTGATTCCCGGTTGATACTCATTGTGTTTTCATGATAAAAGGTCCTGTCGCTCGGCGAATCCACTACCTAGCCAGCCCCTGATCATTACATTGCAACGTTCATTCTCAACAGCCAACCCAATTGGCAAGTGCGAGTGTCAAAACGAGGATGTGAATATGATTTGGAAGCCGATTTTTTTTCTGGGTCTTTATACCCATTAGAACAATTAAGGGCGTTTCTGCAGAGCACCTGACATAGATCGATTGATGTGGCATGGAACTTACCAAATAGCTGAATCAAGCCGACGGCTAAAAATGTTACTGCATATTTGACCTACCGGGAAAGACTACAAAAAGCGCTCCACTATTAAAATTATGCATATTGACGATAAACAGAACATGAATAAGGATGATAAAAGAGTAGCTTTTATAATTATCAAAGAGGACCAATGAAGAGAGTTATCAGACAAAAAAAGGGAAAAACAAAGGAAATTTTAACAATAAACAAGCCTTTTACCTTTTCAACCATCTCGGGTTGAAAAGTCCCGATTGTTTTTGGGACGAATGTTAGATCATCATTGGTGAGAGGCATGTTGGTGTATACATTGTTTTTCGAATATCCCCACAAAAAGAAGTCCTCCCGATAGGTTGAGTCTGAAGATCTCAGGGGCCATGTCAATGTTTCGCCTCTTTTTGAACAATAGACGTTCAGGGGATTTTTGTCGCAGAAACTTAATTGTTTGTGTTGCAGTGCATTTGTATCGATGTCCTTTGACTGTTTTCTCGTTTAGTTTGGTCATGAAATTTCCAATGATAGTCTTACCAGGAAAAAATAATAAAAATATATAAATAAAATAAAAAATAAAATAAATAATAAATGGGGAAAAATAAAATAAAAATAAAAATTCAACGGTGAGATTTTGGTTAAAATGGCTTTGTTCAAAAGAAAATATTGAAAAATTATGTCAGATTCCAAATTATGTAGTAACCAAAATCTTCACGCATTCCTGAACTTGCTCGCTGACCTAAAGACTCGCTTATGTGAACAAATATTAGCCCTCAACTGTGAAAGATGTTGCATAAGCAGATCAATTTTGGAAGACTTACAAGCCTCAGTGATCCACGATGTTCTGGCAGAGCCCAAAAAATAAGAAGATCAATCGCACAAAAACCCATTTTTGTATTACAAAATCTGGAACCAAACTCTGAAACCACAGTATTTTTCAAAAAGTGCAACCTGTCCTGCTTTCGCGTCTCAATAAACCTTGACTAAAATATTAGGACACAGCACAGAAGTGTGTGCAGTCTAATAACAGGTTAATATCAAGGATGTTTCAGTGCTAGACGATCAACAATAGACCAACTTTTCACGGTGAAGTGTATGCTAACAGGATGTTTAGAATGCAACAACGATATTCATCAGATATTTGTTGACTGCAAGGAAGCACATGTCAGTAAGCAAAACTGGTGCAACTCACTCGCATGACTTTGTTCAAGTCAAAAGGACGAACTAAAATCAACTGAACTAAGACCAATCACCTAAGACCACCTTAAATATTGCGTAAACATCACAACTAGAAGTTGCACTGAAGCTTGAGGACGATATGAGCCTAACTCAGTTTAATTTCACACTTGATCATGTCTTCGAAAAGCTTCCTGGAACCAATAGGAGTACGCAGTTTCACCAGTCTACTCAATTGACCTCGAAAAATAATATCATAGTTATTTCATGCCTCGTAAGTGCATGAAATAAACCATGGTCAAATAGAACACGCTTTCAATTTATAATATTCGGTACTGTCCACCATGCCTACTAGCAAGGTGCCTTAAAATTAATGTCAAAATTTATATTGCCAACCTTGGTATACAATACGTGCAAACCTTAGATCCAGTTTGAAAGCGTAGGAAAAATTTTTAAGGCCTGTTTAAAAAGAGACGTAGTCCAGTGGTGAATTGGACGAAGGTTGAACGAAATATTCGACCAACTATAACTCTCCAAAATATTAGAAAAACGTCACAAACTCCAGAACCTAAGTACCAAGTGGCGATCAATAAGCCATGGACAAAGTATTGGTAGGAGAATTTAGAAAAGTCTGTGAGGTTTGGCTTAAATCAGTACAAAGACTGCGCAAGGAAGCATAGCAATAAAAACTGAAAAAACTGAGCACCATATCAAATGCGAAGTTTCATAGGAATTTCTATGTATCTCTGTGAATTTTTTTAATTCTTTTCTATTTAGTTGCACGCACATCATGCGCTCATTCTTTCCAAATATGTACAGGATGCGCTTTTTTTGATGTCGTTGTATAGTCATCAAACCACTGAATAAACAACAAATTTGGTAAAAAATGAGGCATATTTTATTTCTTAAGTTGCTGCAGATGAAATAGCCGATTTAGCAATGACAAAATGATGACTGCAATTTTAGTGTGTTATGTTGCCACAAGGCGGCGCAAACGATATGACATATTGAAGTATAAATACTGCTACCTTGGTTTATGGAGTCATTTCTGATCTGCACTTATCATATTGACCGTAAAAACAAAAAGAGAAAGTGAACAAGGAAGTGAATCAAAAACGGCTACTTTTACTTTACGAATTTAAATTAGAGCACAACGCAACGGAAGTAACGAGAAATATAAATAGCGCATTTGGACCATTTGGACCATTTGGACCACGGAAGTGAGCCACGTGGACACGCAGGATAATCGATCGATAACGACGAGCTGTGTGCATTAGTGAAGTCTAACCTCCGCCAAGCCATAAGGGATCTTGCCGAGAAATTAGCCGTTCACTATTCGACACTTTGCCGCTACTTGCAACAACTTGGAAAAGTAAAAAAGCTTGACAAATAGGTTCCGCATGATCTTCCCGAGCAAAACATGACGTGTGGAATGGAGATTTCAAGTTCCCTTCTCTCCTGCAACAAAAAGGAACCGTTCTTGCACCAAATTATGACCTGCGATGGAAAGTGGATTTTACACGATAATCGTTGCTAATCGGCCCAATGGCTAGATGCCGATAAAGTGCCAAGACATATGCCGAAACCAATCCTTCATCCAAAGAAAATAATGGAAACTGTTTGGTAGTCTGTAGCTGGACTAATCCACTATTCGTTCTTGCAACCCTCGAAAACATCCATGCTGAGAAATACTGTGCTCAACTGGATTAAATGCGTCAGAAATTGATAGTCCAACTACCTAGGCATGTCAACAGGGATGGAGTTATATTGTTTCATCATAACACACGGCCTGATGTATCGAGAACAACTGTCCAAAAATTAAACGAGTAGTGCTATGAGACTGTTCCTCACCCTCCATATTCGCCAGACCTCTCGCCCACAGATAACAATTTCTTTTAACATTTGGTTCACTTTTTGACAGGAAAAAGATTTAATAATGAACTTGCTGTTAAAAATGTCTTCGAGGAGTTTCTTCGAACCAGAAACTCGGACTTCTACAAAACTAGAATAAATGTAATTGTATTTCGTCGAGAAAAGTGTGTTGAATCTTTTGGTTACTATTTGATTAAATATTGTATTGTCTGTATAAAAAGTTACAGCTGTTCAAAATTTATTACTAAATCGGCCATTTCATTTGCAGCTTCAGCAAACTTCATAGTTTAGTCCTTTACGATCTGTTTGGACCTAACTTTAGATTAACGCTTCCGGGCGACTTTTCTTGAGAGCGAGAAAGTGAGAGAGAGATATTCAGACAGAAAAATCACAAGTAGATTAGAAATTGGATAATCATGTATAACTCAAAAATTAGAGGGAATTTACCAATCCAAAGAATATTCCACTTCCTTTGGTCGAATTACGTAAGATTGGGAATTAGTTCGTAGTGTGAGCGTTGTATATCCTATGCTAATGACAAAAGGAAAACAATGAGTTCTGGACAACGTTCTTTCGACTGCTTCATCCACTTCATTGAAACCATAACGAAATCACAGAAAATTTTAAAAACAGTCCGGAAAAGCACCACCTAGCAAGAGATATGAACAGCAGCCAGCAGCAAATAAAGTGAGCTTTGCAATTTAGAGAGCTTGCAAATTAAACGACGTAGTTGAGCGGAGAGAACGTGATGGCTGACATTTTGAGCTTAAATGTATATGAAGTTTAATCCGTTGTAATAGTATTTGTCAGTCATTGAGTTTGAGAACGAATGTTAAAAGGATGATAACACACATTGCTACGCAACTTCGTCTCTACGCCCCATCTCCAATGATTTGCTTAAAAATGCAAATGCATCAGGATAATTGAATTTTTTTTTTGGTAGTGGTAGTGCATGTTGTAATTTTGCTATGTAGAAAAACTTTGAGATAGGTCTTCCTGTTTTACGCAAAAATGAGAGATTACAATTTTATTTGATGATTTCCATCCAGTATAAAGGTTGGGTAACATATTTTGGTTCATCAGGAGTCTGTTACATCGGGAGTGTGTACGAGGTGTTGGCCATATTGTGACAAACAGGCACGTCAAGATAACAGACCTGAAACATTTTTTCAATATACTGTGCCGTTGTTTCGTCGTGTAGTGATTCAAAGTTGAAATTGAACTCAGTTGAAATTTAAAAAACATGTTTCAATGTCAAGTAAATTGGTTGACTAATGTCAAAACTGTTTTGTCAATGCTTACATATCAGCATAAAAGATGGCGCACTATGCATATGTCAAGATCATGAAATTGCTTTAGGGGCCAGCATGAGGTGTAAACGTTAACAGACAGTTTACGATTTGTTGTGTCGAAGAAACTTAACCGATGTTTCTGAAGAGTTGACAAGCTTGTTGCCATGGCTGACTTGAAATATCTGATCATGGATCAGGGAATGGAAATTCCAAGCATGTTTTTTTTTGTCCGTATTCGCCTATTGCTTGTTGGTAACAGTTTTGCTATTGTTTTTGCAGAATACCCTTTTGTCAAACACTCTGATGGAACCTCATAGGCCTGTTTTGATCCTTGATAAATGACAGGCCAGACAAAAAAACAATTTGCTTACAGGGAATCACGGAGGTAAACTCCTTACGCTGACCATTTCGTCAAGGTTACTTTTTTCTTTTTGTTAAGGACACCATTCCTCATCACTAATTTTATTCTTTGACAGAAAATTTCATACTAAATTTCTCACTTTCGTAGTAATTTTTCGATCCGTAGAGAAGAATAAACGAATTTCAGTAGATTGAAAGCGGAATAGAATTTTTTCCACGCAATTCCATCAAACCTTTATTGAACAGATTTGACATTAACAACTTCGTAATCATAAAATACGGCGGGTATTAGCATAAGTCTTTAGTTTGATGTTGAGGAGACTTGATTGTAATTCAATTAAAGGTCAAATTGAAATGATAATACCTTTATATATTGGCTTTTCTCAGAATAGTCAGGTGTAGAGCTAACTTAATTCGAGTTGATTTGATTTTTTCCAAGTCGTCGATACTTATTGAAAACATGCTAAACGTGAGCATTTTAATATGTAATTAATCCTCTTTTATGGAACGTCTTAAGGTGTCTTTGAATATCGATGAGGCGCAAATTAAATTTATCGATACAAATCGAGAATGTTAAAATATGCTTTTGGTAGTTGCGTTGGTGGTTGATTTTTATAAGTTAATTAATAACTGATTGAAACAAACGAGTTTCAAATAGGACTTAATGGAACTGTTAATTGTTCGAGTTTCGTTTATTTTTCGAATTTATGGCTCATTATCAGCGGAATAAAACAATCTTTGCAAGCAAGTCCAGCTTCCTTCGACTCTCGGACGTAGCCGCTCCCCATGTGAGTGTGGGAATTGTGTTTTAGAGTTTGATTGAACGAACGTTGCATGAGCATCATTGGGATAAACTCACACAAAAACTGTTCGACAGCAAACATAAACTGCCAGTCGTTGCAGATCAAGTGTGTTTCTTGAATCCTTCGGGCCGTCACGATGACGACCATCAATTGCAAGTGGAACGAGAGATATCCACATATGTCTGCTATACAATCAGGCATACGAGTCATGAGGGCATATATCATAAAATTAAGCTCCCATTAAATACAAACCACTACTGCGCTACTACTTTCAATCAATTAGTAGCCAATTTTTAATTCCATGTCGGCCGAGTTGAAATTGATCCCTTCTAGACAAGACAACGCACACTGGCAGGATGCCTGGCAGGTAACAACAGATTATTGCGAAATTGGCAGTGGAAATATGTGGGAACCAGCCAGGACCGTCCAACGAAATCCCGAAAGGGGTTCAACGCACGAATAATTGCCTTTTTGCAAATAGAGAAACAACATCTGAGGCTTTATCTATTTGAGCTCGATCGAGTTTTATGGAAGTTGGGAGTAAAGTTGCTCAGCATCTGGTGACTCGCCTCGGAACGACAAAACCCTTCCTTTCACAAAATTACGAGACAATTTCCGGAGTTTAGGATGGTTTGGAAAAAAGATTGGTCGGAATGAAATCATTAACCGAAAAACAACAAAAACAACAAGAACAAAAAACATAAAACTTCGACATCAATTTGTGTACACTTATAAATGCGGCATCCCAACCATCACACCCCTTTTCTGGCGTTATTTCGTTGAGCGAAAAGGGATTAGGAGGGATTTAGATGTTTTACTTTCGTTCTAATTGAGGATGTGCACCACATGGTCCCCTAGTCCCGAATCAACTCAACTAAACGCTTCGGAATCTGTAGACATTTTCTACGTTTGAGGACATTAGCAAACACAAGCCAATCAACTCAAGTACCTAAAATGCCATCAGTGACTCGGTTTCGCTTTTCGTAGACATAAATACTGAAAAAAGGATTAAATATGTTTATAACCCGGTTGTTAGAAGGTGTTTTTGGTATACGAAGGCAAAGAGATTGCAATTGCTGGATAAATAAAATAACAATGATTGAGTATTTCGTCCTAGGGTGAGTTGTGGGTATTTTTTTAGTTAGACTGAGATGCTCTTTTTTTATAGCTAATGGGGTGTGTAAGGAGTTTTTTCAAGGATCTTTGTCTTTTTCAAAAATTGCACCAAAAATTTTGGGAATTATTTATTACTTTCAGATACTCAGTTTAACAAATCGGTTTTTCTTAATGAACACTTCAGCATTGACCAGCTGGGAAAGGGTACAAGATCCTTGCCAATTTCCCTATTCGATCATATACATAATTAGATAAGATAACATTAAATTCTACAATGAAGTTATCAGTCAACAGCCACTTTCTACCATTTTATTATGAAATTTCGACAAGAAGGACGCAGACTCCTTAACCCGGCGCCAATGAGGCTGCGGCAGCCAAAGATTATTTTCTGCAACTTTTACGCGTTTGAATGCGTTTATAGCTGTAGTAAAATATCAAATCAACATACCTGCATGGTTCCTGCATTACAACTACTCAAAGTGGGTACGTATAACCCGGGGTCATCATATTTTCGAGACATGTTTTTATTCTGTGAGTAAAATGTGTTTTTAACGCTTTTTGTTTTCAGTTTTTGAACAAAAATGTTCCGAGCACAAAAAAAAATGTCACTCACAACCGACCCGGAGCAAGTTTTGACAGTGTCAGATTCTGTGAATGAAAACGAAGATCACTTGTCGGAATGCAGTGGTAGCAGCGAAACCGAGCAAGGTGCACGCGATTCGAGTCAGGCAGAATCAGATTGTTTGGATGCTCGTGATCTATTGACTTTGCAATAACGGTGCTTCAAAGGCAGAAGTAGAAGAGTAAACCGTTTTTTTTTATTGTCAATTTCTAAGTCTCGCCGCAATATAACATTTGACCATTGGCTTGCCAGCTACGAATTGGTATCGTACCTTCTGTGTAAACACAAATTTCCTGGTACTGTTGAATACAGTTTCGTTCTGGTATGTAAAACGACATCTTAGCCTCCGCAAATTAATAACGTACTCCTTTGAGGATAAAAAAACCAGTTGCAGTACTAATCGATGGAAAACAAATCTCAAAATAGTTCAGTCATCTTACAATGCTTTGTAAAATCTGTCATTGATGAAGTGCCAAATTTTCAGAGATTCATATTTATAAGGATATACATTTCTGCACATCCTAAAATAGATGAGAACATGAAGTGTGGCTCGGATAAGTAGCTGTTCAGGAATACTCATCGGGAATAAAAGGAGGAACTACCTATTCCAGGAGATAGACGCGCCTAATCAAAATCCAGTTGTTACAAAACATACAGCGTATATTTGGAAAGCATGTTCATAGTCCTTTACGTTATCGGGTTTTCATCAAATTACATAATTTCCACCCTAGCAATTATTGCACTTCCATTAAATCTAATCATATCCTCGCACTCATCATCTGCATTTGGTAGATATCCTGTTACAAACCAACAAGAAAAAGACAAAAAAAGTTAAAGCGAACAACGATAACCACTCGAACAAACATCTAAACAGTCAGTGCCTGAAGGGATTCTTCCGGTCCTGATTTACAATTTGTTTATTCAACCGTTAGTATTAATTTTACAGGTTATGTTATGCGTATGATATATAAAATCTGTCAGTAACTCCATATGTACACACATTCCGTACGTCTTTACCCAGCATGCTCATATGCTTGGGCATGCACAAGGCACCCCTTTTTATGAGAACAAATTTCGAAGGATAATTTCGTAGGGTAAATGAGGCAAGTAGGGAATGAACAAGGTGTTTAGCCGTTGCTCGTTGCATTTGCGACACGTGACACATTCATTCACCTCGAACACATGTCCGCCGATGGTGCAGTGTTAAAGCGAACCGCTGATAAAGTTCCGTTTGCGAGGATAAGGAGCACTTGCCATTCGTATATATATTTCCTTTTTGTAACATATGGCAGGCGTTGACAACGGGAACGTGTTAACATGCTAACCATTAATCCAGGAGCCAACTATAATATCGTGCACCCGATAAAACTGTTTGGATAAACTTTTTTGAATGTATTTCGTTAATTTTTGTTTTAATTTTGTTTTATGTATTTTTATTTTTTGAATGGAGGCATTAAAAATAAGGAGGTGTCCGATTGTTAGAATGCTCGGATTTTTGAATTGTATACATAAGTACGCGCTAACTAAAGGATTTTTTAACGGATTATGTAAGTTAATAAGAGTATTCATATGTGTTTACGCATGATTCATGCCCTTATGGTATTGAATCGTGTCCTTCTGATCTTATCATTGAAATAATCTTCGAGTAAGCTTTAATTAATGGCAATTTTTCAGCAGCTTACCGTCTATTTTGAAGAATTATACCCATGCAATGGCTAATGCACAATTCTTCAGCCCAGGCTAAACCTTCGTTGAAACCATGGAGGGCTAGATCCAATTTTATTTTAGCAGGGGTAGTGTTCGAGTTCGAGATCTCTTCTCAATGACATTACTAACTGTCACGTCGTAATTTGTTTTCTCGGTGCGCGGACTATCGAACTATCGGAATAATTGTCGTCTCTTATGTTTTTCAACACTTTCCTCTTCTTCTTCTTATTTTCTCTTTCTTCTTCTTCTCTTCTTATTTTTCTGCATAAGTTTCTGTTTCTTTTATCATATGTTTGGTTCCTTTAGTCCTTTCAAACCAAGAATTCAAATCTGTTTGGTTCTTAAGACCATTTCTGAAAATGTTTACAATCAATCGGCAATTCTAGGTAGATCATCCTTCTTATCACATTCTTCTGTTTCTTGTGATAAGGCAATAATTGAAGATTAAAGGTTTTTTCATGACGATTGGATCAAGTCAGGTGAAACATAGACTAGTGAGTGGAAAAAAAAGGATACAACATTGTTAAGTTCAATTCTTTGAGGCACTGTTTTATGTCAGAAGTAATATGGAGAAGCAATATTAATTCTATATAGCGAATTTATTTCTTGGTTGTCATTATGATTCTGTATCTTTATTTAAACTTAACAACACCTTTGCTGCAGCAAGGTATGTGGTTTGGTACTTCCACATTCTTTGGATCTTTCCAATGTTTGATCTGAGTTCTTGTTCGTTTGGGTTGGATGGATTTATGTTGAATATAATTATAGTGTTTTCATGCCTGTTAAATTCTTTCATCCGTTTTTTTCCGCTCCAGGTCAAATGTATAAGTGTATAAATCATTGACGAAATACTTTTTTCATGGCTCCATTTGTTCCATTACATGAAATCATGTAACAGATTGGCAGACAAATATTCCCGGCGGTATGACTTATTCATCTTTACCAATCACCTACAAATCGAGTTTGTGTTTTCAAGGAACATTTTGCAGAATAAGCCACTCTCCCCTAAAGATTTTTTCCGGAAGAAGACACTATTCCTCCTCCTTGAAGCACTGGAGAATTCGCTGAATCGCAGGTTCGTTGCTTGATAGTGTTTTATCCAGTTGGGTACCAACTCAGGTAACCAAATCACTCCTTAAACTTAACCAAGATTTTTTTATTTCTTTGGTATAGGACATACGAGTTAAAATGTGCTCCGCAGAAAAGGAACTTCTACGACTTACTTGCCAGAGAGCGTTAAAGGCTACCTATCCGTGGTGGGAAGGATGATGGGTGACGGATTACAAATGGGGGATGAGGGCCTGGATTGCACAGAGGGAGCCAGAGTAAGACTATTTGTGTAAATGTGACAATCACCTTCTCAATTCAGCCAAAATGGATGTGGGAACATGTGTTCTGGAAACTGTATTTTGCTGATAATTTACTTAAGAGACCTCAATTGTGCTTTATTTTGAAATTTTTTTATGGCTAGGAGATAATTTTGAATATCCATATGTAGTCAACATATAGTTTTCCAATTTGGGACAGTCACCCACTCTTAACAGCTCTCCTCGACAGAATCCAATCATCTTCACGTGCTCCATTGTCTTTTTGTTCAAGAATAAGCTTTAGGATGTAATTTCGGTCTCCCCGGATCGTAATTTTTACTAATTTTACCAAAAATTACTTAAAGGAGAATATACGCCCTGCGTGAAAATTGTTCTATTGCTGATAAACACTTATCACTCTGATTGGCAAACGGTAGAATTCATTCAGTTTGAAGGGGCGGAGGATTCCAGATTACTGGACGGGATGAAGCACTGAAGTGATGAAAGAATGAGACTGTAACGTGAAACATACTCTACTGTATTCTGTTGGTATAGTTGGGGGATATTAGTATCCATATGATGTTAAAATTTGAATTGTTCATTGACAGTAAGATTCAATTGGTAATAGCGGAATTTCGAAAATCTCCTTCGATAACCCTGCTCTACCTTTACTACTGTAGAGCCGGCGAAAAATTCACTGGAATGAGCTCCTACTACCGAGTGTTTCATGATCCACCATGCCTTTTAAACGACGGTCCCAAAGATGGTCTAACTGGTTGATCAATTCAAATGCTTGGATAGAGTATGTTTTCCTGAATGGGTGTGATATCATGTACTATTAGGTGCGATAGGTCCCGATAACCCAAGTCTTGTCTATGATCATTGGATGCTTGTCATTCCTCAGCAGTACTCCATTGCTTATCCATTCAATGAACTTTGCGAAAATTGAAAACCTAAAACTCTCCTTCTAGGAATGGGGAACTGTGTATAGTTCATAGGAAAGAGCGGTTCAAAAGTCCCAAATGGCTTGATTAGGCGTTCAAATTTAACCAGATTTATCACAAACTGCAGCTCTCAGTTATTGCGCTAAACTTTTCAAAGAAATTAAAACACATAAGAACTGTGATGATTAGGCAATGTTTATTTTAGATGAACACTAAATTTTCTACTTAATAACCGAAAAATAATAATAAACTTTTCATTATATTTGTTTAGTCCGAAAGCTTTACTGGGAAAAATCTGTTTTCAATGTTGATTGTAATCGAGCCTATTTATTGTTGATATAAATGAAAATCGAAAATATATAAGTTCTTAGTGTACTAAACTAAGTGTACTTATCTTTGTGTACTATATAAAAAACCCAAAACCGGAAATAGGTCAATCCGAAAACTAGCTGGCCTACGATAAAGACCAAAAAGTAAGTGGCCTTCGTTTCGTGCTATGATTAGTTTTCGTTATATAGCTCAAGATATCCTGCAAAACAATTTCTCTTTGACCAAAAAACATGATTGCGTTGGTTCCTACACGTTCTGATAAAGTTCTGGAAGTCAGTTTCCTGAAAGTTGTCAAGAAAATCCTCATATCAGTTTATATCATCCCTCTGTTGTTAAGCCGCCGACCTCTAAGAGCAATGGCGAACAATGTTCTAATAGTAAGTCTAAAAAGTATTGAGCCTTTTTGTCATTTTTCGATTGAATATTTCTTTTATTTCAAATGGATTTTAGTTAAGTACGTATTGTCCATTATTATCTATGACCTTTTGCCGTTTTTTGGGTGGATCCATTGTTTCATCTGTGTGATCTTCTGTGGTTTATCGGCGAAAAACTTGGCCAAGTGATTTTCGCAGTCCTTTTTGAAGTAAATTTCTTTTCATTAAAGAAGTTTCGCAGAGACCGAAACAAATGGTAGTCTGATGGTGAAAGGTCTGGTCTGTACGGTGAATATATCAAAACTACCCAACCAAGCTCTATCAATTTTTTACTGGGTTATCAAAGATGCGTGTGGTTTGGCATTGTCATTATGGAAGACAACGCCCTTTCTATTGGTCAATTCTGGTCGGTTTTTTTGAATTGCTTGTTGCAATCTGGTTAATTACTGACAGTACAGAGCTGAATTGAGTGTTTGGCCAGGTTCTGCCACCTCATGATAAACAATTCGCTTCCAATCCAACCATACACACAGTATAACCTTTTCTTGGTGTAAATTCTGGCTTTGAATTCGTTTGTGATAATTCACCTGTTTTGACCATGATATTTTTCAAACGATATTCTCGTATCTTACTCATTTTTCATCGCGCGTAATGATTTGCTTCAATAATGGCTCGATTTCGTTGTGTTTTATTAGCATTTCGCAAATGGGAATCCATGCGGCACTCAAACGTTGAGCTTTTCTGTGTATCCATCCTTACGCAAATGGTTCAAAACTGTTTGGTGGTGGATATTCAGTTCTTAGCAATGTCATGGCTGCTTATGTGTCGGTCTTCTTCTATTTTTGGTAAGATTTCATCGACTTTTTCAGTGATTGGTCGATCTGAGCGAGATGCATCTTGAATAAAAATTTCCCGAACGAAAGAGAGCGAACCATCACTGAGCTGTGGCTTTTGATAAAGTGTCCTGACCCTAGGCACCACAAATTTTCATGAGCCTGCGATGCATTCTCACCTTGATCGTAGTGATAGTGTAAAATATAACGAATTTTTTTCAGAAATTTCACACATTTTTAAATGAATGCAACTTTTCAAACGAATGACGAAATACAAAACTGTCAAGATAAAAATTGTAGACTGGAAAGACACCTTTCAAACGCATGTTGGCTTGACTCAATCTGATTAGTATTGCCCGATATATGAAAACGAACACCATCTAGTGACAAAAAAGGCTCAATGCTTTTTAGAATATCCAATATATAGCCAGATGTCACAATGCACCATATCGGAACTCTAGCTAAGGCTAATACAAGTGCTATATAATTTTCTGACAAAAATATCTGCATTTACCTTGATAATTGCGAAAGCTATAACTATAACTTTCTGAGAAAGCTTTCGATAATCGACTTAGGCCAACATGGGGAAGAAACTATTCATAAATACGTGCTGAGTGAGAATTTTCAGATCCTTTTTGGGAAAACAGCTGTTAACGAGGCCGTGGTGAATTCCAGATGACACGCGTACTCAAAGGATGAGCACATTCCACTTCCAGATACTCCAGGCTCGAGTCTTCAGGTCGTCCATTTCTTGGGCATAGCTTTGAATTTGAACCTCTAAATTTTCGAAAAATCTAAATCTACGAATTAATAATTTCGAAATGGAGTGGAGCAAAATGTAACAATTGGCTCTTAGACTACATCTGTTTCGGAAGACCGCCATAACATAGCTCGTGCTGCCCTTCTGATAGGACTCCAATTTCGAAAGGGGATGAGTGTTTGATTTTTGCCGGGTAGTAATAATGTTCGTTAGGGTTGGCGAGGAGTAACGTGCACACGATGGTATGTAAACTAAAACCTGGATATTTCACAAAAGGATATGGAGTCAGATTCATTCTGATGTGTTTTGATCCTTAAGTATAATTAGGCAAAAGCATAATTAATCACATAAAATAGGAAACATTTCAATTGCTTCAATTTTCAATATCTCAAAATATAATGATTAAATTTGTAAAATTAGATTTTTGGGACATGTATCAATGTGTGAACGTGATATCTCTTGGAATTAAATCTTTAGTTTATGCCAAAGCTGCCGTTATTAACAATCCTTTGTAGCAAAGCACAGTAACTGATTGTGTTCCATGAGAACTGAACGTCAATTTCCAAAGGCTTACTATGCCTTCGGTTCCTTCGCTTCAGGCGTTCTGACTCCTTTTCGACCAGGAAGTAGCTTCTTAGATTACGAGAGGTTACATCGCAGTATGCTAGCAGGTGTCCGGGTGTTTCTACTGAAAAATAGCAGGACCTACACAAATCCTAGACTTTGAATCCGATTTTCCTGGATTGTGCTTCGTGTGAGCAAGGTTCCAGTACATATTCTTAGTTTTCTCTTGGTTATTACGAAATAAGTTCAAGACTATTTCTCGCGGCAGATGACGAGGATTGGTTTCAAAGTTTTAGTCTCCGGAGGACTTTTCGGGAGCCTATTGCTCCGGCGTAAACTCGTTTCAGTTTGCACAAAAAGACTCATCAAACCTTATATGAAACTCTTGCCTGATGTTGATGACAAATCTTACCAGCAATAAGCGTAAGTTGGTTAAGCCCGCTCATCAATCCTGGTGTCAAGCTCTTAGTGCCTTGAGATCTCCACTTTAAAGGTTTCTGGAAACGTTTGTGTTGTGTAGTTGTTACGTTTAGACATCATCAGATATCATTTTTCAAAGGTAGGTGTATGTCATTGTGAAATATTAATTCCAAAAAATCCATATAACCAAGTAATTCGGTTTTAGGGATTCAATTTTTATCCCAAGGCAACTGCAGTTGAAGATTTAAAGAAAAACGGAGTCAAGGTATCCAGGAAAAACCAAGGAGCAGTCCAACACAACGGCAGAAAAAGATACGTCCTTGAAGATGAAAGGTTGTTTGATTGGTGCCGCAAATGCAAAAATTGGACACGTAACCGTGAACAAAGTGTTTTCAGATTGTCAGTCAAATTTTTCTGCTACATAACGTCAAGTTTTTTGAACGCCCCTAAATAGAAAATGTGGCATCTGTTCGTGTTATCTAAAGTATACCATGGATGGTGCTTAGTAATGAAATGTCTAGGAAGGTTTTGGCAGGATTGCAACCGAGAATATTATTGAACTTAAGGTCGGCTACAAAGAATACAAGTGTTGTGGACCATCAGCCTAGGTAACCGCATTGCTTCGCTCACTTTCATTGGTCTATTAGAGTCCCCTGTGTAAACAGTTACCACTTCCTATGAATGAGCTACATCATCTATTCTACTGCCTAGAATTCGAACCAGATACCTTGTTCTGAAAGGCTACAAAACTCTTGCGCTTGATACCAATGCATTTTGGAAGAGCTTCCGTAAGATCTTCTATATTTGATTTCGTGTATATTCACAATGTGTTGATGCATCTATTTACGGTTCATTTCGCGTATGGCTTTATTAAAGGTAAATCCAGTATGAAATTGAATGATCCAGAGAAATTGTTACTTAGTAAACTCGTCAAGCCTAGACATGCCTTCATTTAATTTGTCACCTGTTTTATCTAATACGTTTTTGTTTTGATGGAGGCAATGAACTCAAAATTTCAGCGAGAAGAATTGACATCAACCTTCTAAGATCAAACGTAGGTCTCACGTGGTAGACCCAGTCTGTTGCCAAGGAGTTGTTCGATCGCGGAATGATTGCGGAAATCTTCAATAGGGGTGGTTCCGCAGTATTTTATGTCAATGTTCTGGGTATCTTTCTGGGAGTGTAATTCAAGATTTTGAATAAAGCCTACCAATACTATCATGATATTGAGTGACAGGTCTTTGGTTCTTCTCGGTGTCAACTGATCGACATATCTCAAAGAATCAACTTTCCATTCGTTTGTTAGGTTTTCTGTATGTGCCATGGATTAATTGCACCTGCACTAGGAAATGATCGTCTATATCTTTGGGTTTCAGTTTGTGCTTGTAGGGCTCTACATCTAGAATTAATATCTTTTAGAATAATTTCATAATTTTCATAATTTGCATAATAAAAATAGATTCGAAACCCTCGTTTTTCGAAAATTGTGGTACTTTGGGGAAACTCATCAGTAGTACATTCTTTACCAATGTAATTTGAGATGTGAATTGCTTCCGCGAAAATGTGTAGACTGCTTCTGTCAATCTTTGATTGAGTGAAGATACATCCAGGTATCCATCATGTACAATCAATTTCGAGCCAAGTGTACAAAAATGGGAAAATATACGTCGAATTTCGAGACTTTCTATTTCGAGAGAACTCAAAATTCAAAATTTCAAATTTCAAAATTTTTCATCAAATTGTCTTATTCTCTTCAGTCGTCTGAATGGAGCTACTTTAGTTGTCATCCGTTCAGATTTCCCGCCATATTCTTGATGTAAAGAACAGCAGCCTCGTCCTTAAAACATAAGCCTGAAACCACTGCGTGTAGTAATGTATGAAATGACAACTTTGTGCTTGGAACACATACAAACTTGGATCCTTCCAAGTATGGTTTCCCCACAATTCCGCGTCGCTTTTACACAAAAGGGAGAAAAAATCGCGTACAATCTCCTGATCTGATGATTTTCAACATAATGAGAAGAATTTCACTTTTAGTTAATAATATTTTCCAATGATATTGTCTGACATGAGCAAGCAAACCACATGGCTACAAACGAAATGGTAACTACTAAACAGCGCCAACAATTCGAACAAACTCCCAATCTAACGGCATTCGATCGAAATTTTCCAGAGGCATTTGAATTCGTAACCAAAACTCGTTAGAGATGGCAACAAAAGACAAAGGTGCACACGAATGCTAGCCATTTCGATCTCTCCATTGTCCTACGTTGTTCAATTTCTAAGCTCTCTATCTTGCAAAGCTCGCTTTATTTGGTGCATGAGGTATTCATATTCCTTTCTTTATTACGCCGCTTCAAACCAATAAAAAAATTACTAATGGAAATAATGTAATACTTATGTTGTCATGTCCCTTTTTCAATAAGTTCTCACTGTTTTGAGCTTAGTCTTTGCTCCCATTACTTACAAAACTCTTTTTTTGTCGCCGTAGATGTGTTTTTGTCAGTTTTACTATTGGATTTGTTTATTGTTTTTTACACGGTACTCGGAGCCGATTTGAAAAATAATAAATATTTAACTGTGTGAAAAACACGCCTAAATCAAACACTGGCACTGAGAAGTATATTAGATCTAACATATGTGTGGAAGAGCATGTGCATTTGCCAGTGATATCTTTACCAATAACAACATCAAGGAAAACAACAGCAAAAATTAAAGGGAAAATTTTTATTTTAAACTAATTAATTGATTAATCCCGCCTTCCATCCCTCCAGTGCCCTCCAGCATCATGACAGTTGGGTTGTGCAGTTCGTAGGTTGCCACATCGATGACTTTAAATTAAATGTTTGTTATATTTTTCAGTTAGTACCAAACTTCAAACAATTTTTGTACACATTTGACAGCGTTCGGACAAAAGTGCTTGTTCATTGTGTGCTTCATTTCATAAAGTGCTTGTTCATTGTGAGTGAAGCAACTTCTGCCATTGTGAAAAAAAAAATAAATAGTGCCGAATTGTCATAAACATTGGCTTTTCCGTGAAATGAACTGTTGGTATACTAGATATACAGTTGACGGTCTTTGGTATACAATACTGTTGAAATCAATGTTTCGTTTGATAAACATAATTCTCATCCGTTTGGAATATCAACTGTGGTTTGCGTAATTTATAAAAGGAGAAATGAGCATTGAAGACGATACTCTCAATGGAAGTGCGAAAGAGGCAGTTGCTAATGTAAACCTAAGGAAAGTTTACAAAATAATTTTGAAAGACTGTAAAGTGAAGTTGATGGAGATAGCTGCGACTCTAGATATATCAAAGGAACGTGCTTGACATAGGTGCATGCATATTTGGACATGCGAAAGCTGTATGCAAGGTGGGTGCCATGTAAGCTGACATTCGAAATCCTAATCGAATAGTGAATCTGAATCTATGAATCCATGATTTCGAGCATGGCTTGGTGTTATTCAACCGTTATAAGAATGAATTGTTCCATCGATAAGTCACAATGGAAGAAACTTGGCTCCATCACTCCATTCTACGAGTCCAATAAACAAAGCGGCGAGTGAAATGCATGGCCTAAACCGTATCCAAAGCGACAAGATGACAAAACAGTTAGCTGGAATTGTTATGTCATTCGGATGCTGGGATGCGTTCAGTTGAGTACTCATTGACGACTTCCAAAAGGCTAGACCATCATCAGGGATTATTATATAATGTTTGAGTGCATTCGGAGAATGAAATCCCGAAAAGATATATCCTTTCCAAGATGAAAAAATTTCTGTTTTATCAAGATAACGCACAGTGTCACAAATCAATGAAAATGATTGCTCGATTAGATAACGAATTGCTAATTCTTCTTTGTCATTCTTTAGCTCTGGCCACAGTGACTCTGTCCTGTTTGTGGACCTCCAAAAAGTGTTCACTGAAGAGAAATTTAGCATCGGCTAAGAGGTAATTTATAAGACTTTGACCTATTTCGAGAATAAAGAGAAATCGTGCTATAAAAATATCGTAAAATTTTATGGCCGCAATAATTGCCGTGTCAACATCGAAGGCAATGATAAAATCGTTCAATGATAGAATCGAATTTCACCGAAAATGGTGTTTTGTCAATGTCGATTAGTTTTGCAGAATCTGTTACCCAGTATTAGTTTGGGTTTTCTATTTTTCAAAGCTTGGAATTTGACGTAGCTATCCTTCAAAATCATAAGTTGAGAAAAAAATTTGCTGATGTTCACAAACTGGCCGTTTTTATGTCGGAAAATTTTAGGATTAGGGAAGGATTAAGTCCATAAGACATATCGATTAAATAAATTTACAAAACGAATTGGACACATCTACCGGAAACATCCAACATGATTTTCATTAGAAACACTAAAACCAACTTCGTTCCAAGGAAACTGCCCCAATTCAGTTTCCGGAAAATTCGTGGAGAAAGTCAGAAAGTTAACTCCACTTTATCTTAGTGAATGTTAATTTCGGGGCATGGAAAATCGATGAGGACATACAACAAATTAAGATGAAGATAAATGTACCAACTGCCAGGGAAATGCAAAGAAATGTTGCCTGACACCAGGAACGAGTTAATTTCTTCTTAATGCGTTAAAAATAACAAAACTATGACAGGATAGACAAATCCAAATGCAGCAAACATAATTTCGTACGCTTGGCTGTCGTACCTCGATGGGCTTAAGCAGAACATTAAAACGCGAGCATAAACCTACAAACATTCCGATCCCATCCAGACTATACCAGCAAGGAGGAAACCGTTGAAAATCTTAAGAATCTCTTAATGCATCACATCAAGAGATGTTGTTTTTTGTTTCATAAAAAAAAGAACCGGAAAATTAAGCGCGATGATGAAAAACAGAAGAAGGAAGAAAATCTATTCAGTCACTCAGTCAAGGGGGAAAATGGGTTACACCTGCCCCATAGAATGACTACAATTTGTCAGTGAAAGGGAAGTGCTGTTGGCCGATGGATTGTTGCGTGGAAAATCTTCAAAGCGCTTTCCACTGTTTTCAGATGTCAAAATGGATGTGTGGCTCGATGGATGCCTGTAATGTACATGAGTGGATTTTGCATCGGGAAAGCCTCCGGAGTGGGCAACAGCTTCCCAGAAGCCATAAAGGCATCCAGCTGTAAAACTCATCTCGTGGATGATGTTCGATAGAAATTTGCCGGAACTTAATTACCAGCTTTGAGCCTGGAGCAACAAACAAAAATAAATTTGTCTAGACAGATGTGAGACCATGAAATCAGCAAGGGACATCCGATGTGGCGATTGGACGTCAATGCAATTATAATCGATGTATGAAAAGGGTAATTTCAACGTTTGCCAGAGATGCCTGGCAATAATCGATTTTAGCATGTTTCCAGGACGCAAGACCCAACGCCAGGCTCCTTTATGGGTTTAATGGTTTGATGTCAAAAGTGAAGCATGGTTTCTAGGACCGAAAGCTTCGAATCTAGTCAATCTTTCTCCATGTTTGGGTTAATTGATGCAACCATTTGCCATCATCTCAGCTTATCCACTTAATAATCGACTCCCCAATAGCGCTCGTCTGAGATCCATTACGACATCAACGCCCCAAACAGCGTTTCCGATTGATAATCATTAAAGCTAGGAGGTCCCATTACCATCGCAGATCAAAGACATCTGCGTTTCGGTTCCTTTTCGAAGCAGTTAAACGCTAAGCCAATAAAAATAGCCTTTCGTCACACCCTGTAGAGAAATCGTTTCCACCGTTAATGGTTAATCGTCGCGAGGTGTTTGTTAGTTGGCGCCGGCTACCCACGGGGGGCGTCCAAACAAGAAAAAAATAAAGAGCAGCGCGCACACAAAATACAACAAAAGAAAAAGAGCCGTCCATCAAGTGTGCACACCTGAGATGACTCAAAGAAACAAAACGCTCGAAGAATCACATTCACCTGTGTTAACCGATTGCGAGCATTGGTTTCAAGACTTATACCTGCCATATATGCCAGCGAGTACCGCAGCTCGTTCACATATGAACGATGTGCTGGATTTAATCCGAGATAAGTCGAGCTACCTGTGTGATTCACACAAATGGCTTTATCCCGGCAAGGACAGTGGTTTAGAACAATAATGCGTGAAAGGACCATCTTGCAAGCGAATCGACATTTTATCC
Organism: Stratiomys singularior; assembly: GCA_954870665.1. NCBI lineage: Eukaryota > Metazoa > Arthropoda > Insecta > Diptera > Stratiomyidae > Stratiomys > Stratiomys singularior. Next base: position 8,259,127 of record OX940879.1, on the reverse strand, counting down.
ATGAATATTCCAACAATTGAATGAGTTCATAGGTAGGAGTATCCTTACAACATTTACAACAAAACATTTACAACATTTACAACAAAATTGAACAGGGGAAAACATTTAACTATGAACTAGAAATCCATTCAGAATCAATTTATTGAATAATTTTCCGGAACCCAAATTTTCGCATGCAGATTATGTCATTGGATCTATTTTATAACAATTGGCACAAACAGCAAAAAATTAACCTACATATTGTTAAATTGATAAAAGTTTTATAAGTTTATTTACAGCAAGGAAACAAGAAGCGTTTTTGAGACTGAAATGGTCCATTCAGTCAGCTCATGTCTGCTCTGTCAGATAACCTGTCAATAAAGAGACTACTCGAGAAGGAATTAAATCGGCTTCGTGACATCTGTCCGTTCCACGTTTGTTTTTTGTTTAAGTAAAGTATTGAGGTATTCAATAACAGCAATTCAATGTTGAAGCGAAACCAGGCAACATCCTATAGTCTGTAAGACCTTAGCACAGTGAAATTACTAACCAGCGCCAAAACTTCGAATAAAACTACTTCCCAAACTGCTGGGGTTGTCACGGAATTTCCTAGAAGCATTCGTATTTATTAGGAAAATGGGTCATAATTACGAAGATGCTGTTGCGATCTACAATGCTTCGTTGTTTTTCTGCGTAATATTGTACGGATTGACGTCTTTTCTGGTGCATCAATTCCATTTCTAAACTGTCATTTGATTTTCGCCTCTCCCCACAGAACCTGTCCAAATATCCACCTCAAATAGATGATGGACAATTCAATGATTTTGAATTTCGTATGATTCAAATACATTAAATTCTATCATGAATTTACCACATTCTCACCACAATTAAATAGAATGACTTCCACAGATGTACGTGCAGGGCATGGTTGCGAGAAGCGGATATGCTGGATGTTAAGGCCAAAATACAATAGTGCGAGACTGCGATACGAGAGTGCGACGAGAGTCTCGCAGCAAATGTCAATCACTTTTTGTAGCATGCAAGTTATATATAAAAAAACATTTCCATGCACCTGCAGAATCGTTTCTAGGAAATGCTAATAAGCCAGACGCAGGTGTCAGCAATTACGAGTTACATAAAAAACATTTCCATGCACCTGCAGAATCGTTTCTAGGAAATGCTAATAAGCCAGACCCAAGTGTCAGCAATTACGAAACTATAAATTTGCTATGAGGAGTAATCTCTCTCTCAGTTGTCGCGTAGCCCTAAGGTACAATACTTGTAAGCGGTGTTAAAATAAAGAAAGAATAAATTTAAAACAGTTGTTTTTATTTCCGGTGGAAATTTTTATTTGTTCGTCCGCTCGACCCTCGACCACGTAATTTGCATTTGTATGCGACATCGTACAATGATTGCGTTGCGTCGATGCGAGGCGGGAAATATTCGGAAAAGCGAAAATTCCTCGCAACGAGGTGCGTGACGTTTGTCAGATGCAATATGGCGCTTAAATAAAATTTGAGATTCAAACGCGTTACTTAGTTTTTAAGTACTAGGGTTATTCTGAATGAAAATTTCGTGAATTCTTGTAGGGGCTATTGTTTGCTAGACGAAGGAAAAATCCAAATTCAAAACTTTAAAAAAATCAAAAACAATTTCATTTGAAACGTCACTTATTTGACATTTGTCATATGAAAGGCTGATACTCATGAACAGGAGAGAACTTTTGTGAAGGACGGGTCATGTCTATGGCGGTGTGGAGTTAGTGGTGAATCAAGGAGGAGTCGGAGGAGAGACTCATCAACGGGAAAGGTGGTTGACTCAAAATTACGAGAGAATTTTGCAGTAAAGCAAAGGCGGAAAGTTTATTTTAACAAAAGAAAATCAATTTGGAAATTGAAAGAGCGCGAAAAATTGCGGAGAGTTTTAAGGGCACCAAAAAGCCAACAAAAAATTAAAAAAAAAAAACAGTTGAAAGTATAGAGCATCAATTCATTTCATCTGGTGATAAGTTGAGTAAGAAAAGGAAGCTTAAAACACACAAAAAACTTAGTGAATTGCATTGAATACATCTAGGGTAATTGAAAGAAGTGTAAAAACGTGTGAGTAAATGAAAGCGCTCATACGGGAGGCAATTAGAGTTTATAATCAGAACAAAAAAAACCTTAGCCCAGAAATTGTGTGGAAAATACAGATAAAAATGTTATTACATTGTGCCTGACAACTTTACTTCGAACGACGACGAATTAAAACTCATATTCAAGAAGAAAAATACTGTTATATTAACATTGTGTGAAGAACACAGAATAGAAAGAATGGCAGGTGAAAATAAACAAAGAATTTAAGGCCTAGAAAATATAGAGCTTATGGTGAAAATCATGATGCCATATCGAAGTGCTCATTACTCATTAGCAGTTACCATAGCCCTACATCTAACAAACGCTAACACATACAATAAACTCCCGTTCAAACGATATTGTTATTTCGTTGGAGATCGGACGCACAAACGATCCTCATTGACATTCCCAAAAAATTTGTATGCATACACAATCACTTACATGTTCTTTTACAAAAGCAAAATTATTCTCGCAAACAATAAAGCTCAGAAAGCTAGCGAAGACGATCTTTCTACTCATCTTCTCCATTTCTCTTCTGTGTCGTTTTATTTCTAAGCTCTCTATTTCGCAAAGCTTGCGTTATGTTCTACATGGGATTGTTCGTATATCTTCCTTTGCCTTTGGATTACGAGCGCGGTTTTAGTTAAGCAATGGTTGCTATGTTGTTGCTCTTATTTGTTAAGTAATGAGATTGTTTAATTTTAAATCTGACTTCCATATCCAGATCCATTCGTTCCAGTGAGCTTTCAGTTGAAAACACGTATCTGGTTCGGTTAAAACAGTGAATATTTCATCAAGATCAGTCAAAATAGTGATTAACTATGGTCGTCAATTTCTTCCATATCATATGCCAGCAATGGGCGGTTGCTGTGAAGATTTTGATAAATTTGGAAGCCATGGGAAATTCTTTATATTAGATTAGATATAAATGAATATAGAAATAGAGAGTAATAGATACAGAAATGACTACAATAATCGATTCATCGCTGTGTGTTCATATGTTGTGAGCTATGTCAAGATAGAACTTATCGACGAAACCGCTAGGTATGTTAACTTAAAAAAGAACCTTGTATTCTATGTCAAAATAACGTTCCTGTATAATTTAATTTTGATTCGACCTAGGAACCAAAGAAAAATTATATGCGGCTAATTATGTAGATGAAGTAGATAATATTAAGAATTTATTTTTCGTCCTGTGGATTGGCTCTTTGATGTTAACAGCATTACTAGAAAAAAATGAATAGCCACAAAATAGCGCGTAAACCTCGGATAAACTTCCGAACAAATGGAATTTAACGAAAACAAGTAACATTCTGTTTGCACTCCTAAATTTTTACTTATTTTGTTCTTTCTGAATTTTGTTTATCAAGAATAACTTCTTCGAACTCTTGAGTAAGAATGAAATACGAATCTTGAACTTCTATTGCTGATTCTATCTCTTTCTGCTAGAATCCGTCCGGGAGTATTCTTGCTGTTTTGTGCTTATGTTTTGATTCAGATGAAAATGCGGTAAAGCGTCTTCGAATTGGATTTAAACTAATTGTTTTGGCGGGTAATGATTGTGTTGTGGAACCTTTCATCAAAGTGAAAAGAAATGTTTTTTCAGTTGCCTGTGGGCAACCATGTCAATTACTGTGAACCTCTGCTGTTCCAGGTGGGGCGGGAAATCGTTGCACCTAACCAGCGTGAGAACTGATAAACAATCCTCAAAATTGATGGACTGCCATTTGATGGTGTACGCCTTAGAATTGTACGGTCAAACTTGGGAAAATCGCTACGGGAACACATACGAGGATACGGCTATGAGCTGGTCTATACTGTTCGACTAGCGAAAGCTGAACCGAGGAGGATGAGAGATTGTTGCACACGTCCAGTGACATATAGAATAAGCAATCCTTGGCGACTAACATCAAGATTTGACTATTTTTTGGAAAAATCGTCTGATTTATGATAAATCAGGTATTTCGTACGATAGCGCCCAAAAATTGCTACAGACATCAGACATCCTTGGGTGCTTCAGGATAACATGGCGTATTTCGGCACCACGCTGCTGTTGAAGTAGTTTTTTTTGGTAAGCACAGGATTGCCACATTGCGAAGTCCCTTTATAGTATTGATCCGGTTCCATTGGTCTTCTTTTCCTTTGCTAGGCCAGGCTGGACCTCAAGAAAAAAAGATTCAGCCCTAGAGAAGACTTTTAAAGAGCCGTGACGGAATCTATGAAGCGGATAGCATAATGCGTACATGCATAATGCGCATCACTGCATAATGCGTACATGCAGTGACAATCGCGATGTGTCAAAGCATGAGGGTACTATTTCGAGGCTTATTTAGACTTAACTAACATTCAGAAATATTTAAAAAAATTAAATTAATTTAAACCTATTAGTTTTTGATCCTTGCCTATATGTGATATATAGTTGTTACTGACTCCACCGGCGGGAACTATATAACAACCCATTCGATGAATTTGAATGAATCCTTTGAAGTTGCATTGTTGGGAATTGTTTTGGTAGTCTTCAGTTTAGGAGTAGCCTCAGTCTCATACTCATAAATTTCTCAAGGAAAAATGTTTCTATAGTCCTCTGTGCTGGCAAAAAATTCTTCAAAATGTTTTTCTCCTCATAAGGATGCAGTTTTCTAGCATCTTTTTGAAAATTTGTATTGAATGGACATCTCGTAAGCCGCAGGCAGGACACGTGGCTTTAGTAGCGCTATCTGCGTATCTTGTAATTATGAATGCCATTTCAATTCCGCATATCTAAATTTATTATTTTCCAGGATCCAGGATAAGAAGCTCAAAATTTGCCCAGCACCAAACATTTAACTAGTTCGTTCATTGACACGGTTAAGCACTTCTGCCTATCTCTAACATCTCATGCAGCTCTACCTTAGTATGCTGATGATATTTTATTGTCTCACCTGTGAAATCAGAAATCTACTGAGTGTGGTTTTGTCGCCGTGTTTTATCCTGCCCAGGTGAGATGAGTGACGCCGTGGTCCAGGCGACTATGATGCTGCTATTGCGATGCACACACACACTTGTGTGTATTCTCCGATAAGTGTATCATCAGCCATCCTCTGACTCAACCCGTGCTTATCCCTTTCCCATCTAATGGCAACCAAATCGTCTCACTCACGCTATAATGGGTTCAATTTTAAAAGACCAACCAACACCGCGTCCAAATCAAATTTGTTGAACGATAGCGGTTGTGTCGCGGGGAAAAAAAATAAAATTTTGAAAATTGTTCATAAGCGTGGATTAAGTACGCTATCAAATAATCTCAGCTCAATCACGTACAGGACGCAATCAAAATTGAAAATTGCTCGGTGCCGAGGACGAACTGATTGTGGTCTCTGCGTTGGAGTTGGATGGGTTGGGATTGTAGATGAGGCGGTTGATTGTTAAGTAGTTCCTAGACATGTCGGCATATTGGGGCCTTTGTCCCACGTGTGGAGTCCTCGTCACTCACAAGACGCTTTGTTGGAGATAATTTTGTCTGTCTGGATGCGATTAATCGGATGAGTATTTGTTGCGTGGAGACAACATTGGACCACCTGTGGTTTATTGTAATCAACGTTTTCTCAATGCTTTTATGGCTTCCGAGGAATGATCTGTGGAATTTATGAGGTGTAAAACAAGCCTTCAATATTTTGGAATGAGCTTAATCCTTTGCCGAACTGACGTCACGATGATATAACATGATTTCACGCAGGCAAGGGCATTTCGAATTTCGAATTGGGTAGTCTAAAATTATGTATCATATTCTTACTGATACCATGACAAAAGGACGTTACAAAAGTCGACCATTGTATTTACTATCTAGTTAACACCTAATCGGCTTGGAATGCACTTTCTTTTCAACGTGTTTTCTTTGTCCTCCGATAAGTATTGAATAACAACATCACAGTTTACCAATATCGAACACAAAAGAAGACAAAATATCCTTTTGATACATTTCCCATTTGTTGAAAAACTTTCCCGCTGAGCTCAAAAATTACATTTTAAAGTCAAGTGTTTATGTGGAAAATCGACTTATAGGTGAACAATAAAACCGCAACAAATGTGATGCTTTCTCATTTCATTGTTCAATCACAAATGTGAAGGATCTTCACGAATTGGAAGGATCGTTTTGCGAAGGGCCTTATAAAAGAGCGTTTATTATTTCTTTTTTCTTTCTATTTAAGACGTGGGCGCAAATTTAGATTCAGATTCTAAGGATTATGTGAATTTAGAGAGAAAATTTCATCAGTAAAAAACACGATTCTGTCGTTTTGAATACAGATGAACAATACTCATTGTCAAACAGAGATCTTAGGAGTTTTTAAGGGAAATTGGTTTCTAGACTGCAGAAGATCGCATTCAAAAATGTTTTCTACGAATTTTTTGTCGTAGGTTTTGGTAGGAATTTTGTCGAAGTCTTGATCAACTTTTGTTATGAGTTTTGCCAATATAAACTTAAAATTCAGTTGGAGCTGAAAATAGGCTCAATAATCTATATACAAGCATTTGACTTTTATATGTCATATAAGACAAGGTTTATTGGGGTCTGCCTTAAAAATAATCTCTTAAACAAACAAATAAGCAACGAAGTCAAGATCTACTACGCTCGATTCGGTTCTCCATAAAGATATTGTTCTTGCTTTCAAATGTGTTTTATATTCTTAGAATCGTTCCTAAATACATCATCGAAAAATTAAAGAAATTAAGGAAGAAAAACAAGAGGAAGAGCTTAGTATGTGCATTACCTTTCAGAAGTATATTGACGTCCTATTTTCAGTCCCCAAAAATGTGCGGCAACAAATCTTGTATTTAACCAATTGCCTTTAGTTTTTTCTGAGTTGAGCTGGCCTAGCCAAGGGTGGAAGTATCGAGCCTCAATGAGGCAATTCAATTCGGCTCGCCAAAACCAATAAATTTGTTATTGTTACAGGCCGGATGGGACATTATTACGCTTAGTTGCAGTAAAATTACTTCTATTAGTTACCTCCATAAGTATCCACCACGGTTTAACTGTGGAAGAAAATAAAGTTCGAATTGTTAGACATAAATAAAGGAATGAAAAATGATCTTTACAAGGGTTTCGGTAGTTTTAAAAAATATTAATCGGCAGTTCTAAAAGTATAGATCGTCGACAGTTTCCTGACACTACAGTCCCTATCGTTCCTTGAGCATAAAGTTTGATATAAGTCACGCCAAAGTGAATTGTAAGAAAATAATAAAGGGATGAAGCAGGATCCTTGCGATGGATTCGGAAGTTCCGAAATATATTGATTCATAGTAAGTCGATCGACGTCGCCGCTTTCTTGACATAACAGCCCTTATTGTCTTTTGGGCTTCTATATATGACATCTTATATATGCATTGATCGCGTCCGCCAATAAGAATATCCGAGCAAACATTCACTATCTCCATGAAATGTGTTCGATCAACGTTTCCTCAATTTTTGCCAATGGACTTCGTTCCTTCGACTCTCCCCATTGTTACACTATCTTGGAATCATCTGATTCACGAAAAACGCCGACAATTCCTGGTTGTTTGTTAGTTCCCATTGACCTTTTTCGAATTTCACTACTTGCATGAGTCTAAGAGACCATCTACCCAATACGCTTATGAAGTTTGTGGATGCTTTCTAAAGGATCATGTATCACAGTCATAGCATAATACGAATCTTATCCCGGGTTTGTATGTTTGGAGCTATTTTCTCTTTTGTATACAGCAGACTTTAAATATGGGCCAACCTGAAAGGACCGTTTTGTACACGAGCCTTATACTCCTTTTTATGTTAGTTGCCCAATTACTGGCTTTAACTAGATCAGTTTTTCTGTGACACCAAAGTCAATAATGATTTCTTACAATATGTTCTGATTGATTCTGTCATATGCTTGCTTGAAGTCTACAAAAATAGACTTTCAATTTGGGGCTCCCAGGATTTCTCGAAGATTTAATTCACTGTAAACAGTAGATGGGAAGTCCATCTTCTTATGAGAATTTTCATACAGCGTTGGCGATGTTGTTCCTTTTTATGTTCAGTTCGTTAAGCATTATCTAGCTCAATTGTCTCACCAAAAAGTATAAGACTTTTTTTTACAAATTATTCAAATCATTGAAAAATAAATAACATTGATTATCTAAAGTGAATTACTTTATTTAATACTTTATTTCAAAAATGTTATTTTTCTGAAACTGAACCATATGAAAGAATGATTTTCTTTTTTAATCAAGCCAAACAAATTTTGACAACAGAAGCATATCTTTTGCTTCGATGTGCTCTGTTTTAAGGGAACTGCTCGTGTTGGTTGCTGTTGAGTTTCCAGCAGTTTCAGCAGAGTCACAGGAATTGAAGAAACAACTAATATGATGCAGATTAATCTGGATTATTCGGATAATACCTTAGCTTGTGTGAACCTTAGTGCCTTTTTGAACATCAGGTAGCAGACATGAGCCAAATGTTCGACCTACAGATCCTTAGACGCGTATAAGATACAGGGTATGGGATTCAAACTCAGAGGACTGTTTGTTTTTGCGCTGTTTGTTAGGCTGTAAGTGTTATTGGCTATAAGAAGGCACACTTGTGCTCCTACGGTCCCTGCCAGGATGAATCTGTCACTATACAAGTGGAAGTAATATGTCTGAAAACAAGGCATTTATAGCATTGGCGTCTTTCGTTGGGGGGGTCTGCAATCACAACTTTTTTCCTCCAGAACTGGTTGGGGTCAACCTCACACTGATGCTGTTTATCTTGGGAAAGGGTTATTCAAGGAATATTACATCTTCTTTGGGTTTAGCTGCTCACTCAAAGCATCTTCGAAAATTATTCTTCGGCTATGAAGTCGAGATTACAGCTTTTGGACCCTAGCAGATTCTTAACGATATAATTAGCCCTTGTTAGTTGCCCCGAGAAGGCCACTTATTTCGATCAACCAAGCCGTTCTTAAGACTTATTTCTATCAGGGATATTGTTGAACTAGTGAGTAGATTTTTGGGTTCTTATTACCGGCTGAAATAGTTTCAAATAAGTTGAGCCTTCCTTGTATGGTATCTTATTAGGTCTTACACTTTAAGTCTTCCTTCATATTTTCTGTTATACAAAGAAGGGTATCTGCTGGTACACAAGTAGTTGTCATCTTTGATATTCTGAATCAACAACTGGTTAATATTTATCTGCGCTGGTTTTCTGTTTCCTCTTATTCGACTCTAAAGGGCCATAAACGATTTTTTTGATCTACAGCTGTGATTTTGTTAAAGTTTTTAATGTAGGTCTCTGTCAAGAATGATATGAATGGTTGGTCTCTAACCGAATGATAGTCTTGCCATCTAGTTCATCCTTATGTGAGTAGACTCTCGTTCACTCTTGAGCAAGTAGCGTAATAGAATCACTCCGATTAAGATAATCCTTCACTAGTTTTTAAGGCAGTGCGGTACGCACCTGCAATATGCAAATCCTCTGTTCCTGGGTCAAATATTGGAGCCACAAAAGCCCACATAATGGAATAAGCGCACTATTAAAACCATACTCCAATGATTGACCTTTTACATTTTAAACCACACTTCGGTGATTAATTTTCTCTCAGAAGCTCCTGCACTTGCCTTATGCTAAGACTTCTACATCTACGTCCTCCGCTTAGCAGTCAACAATTCATCTGGTAGCTGCTACCACACAAACTCAGCGAATGAGGTATTCCAGAAGTATCGATTAAGAATTGAAACTTGGTCGTCTTTACTTCGCAGGCTGACTGAAGTGTCATATGGTAGACAAATCAGTCAGCTTTCAACACGGAGTCACCTTGAAAAATGCGCTGCAGATTTTATGCCGTTCAACACGTAGAATGTCAGCAGTAGTCAAACCGCTTTGAGTAGTGATTGCACTTCCACTTCTTTGATTGCTCTGTTTGAAGATCATTGAAGCCTTACTTCGGACGAGAAAGACATCTTGTGGCTCGCATGGCCCCACGAAGTCGCTCTCTTATTATCGTTTCAAGACCTGGTTCCTCTTTTCTGTTCAGAACATATCCGGTCTCGCCTTCTGGAAAATTCAGAAAACCTTCTCGTTGTTTGTGGAAAAAACAACACCCTCTTTCAAATAGACGTTAAGTTTGATACGCTACATTTAAGGGAAAAGATTGTGACTTAGTTGCAGGACTTTTGCAAGGATACCATCTAGTCCCTTCGTTCTTGTGGATCTGCAATTAATCAATCGGGCTTTAATCACCTGAAGGGAAGGTATAGAGCGCGTGGGATAGACTTGCCAGACAAATCTGTCCATTTATTCTACCTTAAGCGCGAAGGGACATCATGAGGGTCAAAACTTCCTCGCGCCCCTATCCAAGTCAACCGAGCTCTGACTATTTCATTATCGAGGGCTTATTTAGTCACCCCTGGGCTTTGATTTCTTTCGTTATACTCCGTTTTTTGTCCGACAAAGATGGAAAAGTTGTTTGGTTTCGTCCTGGACGAAAACCCAAATGGAAGGTGGCGTACCAGCGAAACACATATGTGTATGAAACAAAGAAAAAGACGGAGAACAACGAGTCTCCGTTCGATGAACAAAAATGACTTGGATCTCATCGATCAACTTGGAAAGGAGCTTCCTACACGACTTATATTCCAATTTTTGGCAATGCATCTGATTTTGATCTCACCCGGCGGGTAAGGCGGATTGGGTTTTATATTGGAAAAGGGTTCTTAAGAGATTAAGTTATTAAGAGATGCAAGACGAAGTAGCTGCAAGAAGTTATTAAAACAGCGTCAATGTATAAGTAGCACTTTGGGAAAGACAATTCTTTGAAGGATATTTTCGTGTACAACGTCAAAATAAAGTAGCACATTTTAATTTTGACGTTTGTTCTCGCACCCTATTGACAGACATAGTATTTTTTTAAAATTCTGCATAAAATCTTGTACCGCACTTACACGTGTTAGTGAGGCATTTGACCTTTTATATTTTGGCACTTGCCCGTACGTTCCCTGTATGGGTTCGTACCTTTGGCAGGAACCATTTTTCCACAGCGCTGAAAATCGTTTTGAATAAAAATACTAATTGTACTATTCCGTCTCACAAAAACTTTTTCTTCGAACTTGATTTCCTTAAATTATATCCTGCGGTAATTCATTTATCTAACAATTAAGTCACGTTTCAAGGTTTAAATGATTTCTAGAAGACTTCTGAACTTGTAACTTCACTGAAATAACCTTGCCAAAAAAATATCCTTTTCTTGGAAGGTAGCATCTTGTCTGCTTTCCTTAAGTATTTTAATTGATTTATTGAATGAAATCATTATTAACTCATATTTCCTGGCAGGATCGTAAAATATATTAATCATATGAAAAATTTGCATATGCGTTCACTTAGAAGCGTTGCTAACCGAGTGCGTAGGATTCAAATTGAGCCTGGGAAAACAAAAAAGCGTTCAACTCCAGGGCACAATTACTACACCTGCAAGTATGGCGAGCTCACCTAATGATAAATATTCGAACTTAACTTCGAGCGTTTGAAATTACAGTGGCGAGTGGTGCGTCTTACAGTAGCTTCATGGTTTCTGGCGCTCCTCAAAGCCCAAGCAGTTTGCAACGTAATCACCGTAAGAATATCCTAATTAAATTGGCAATTCGAAAAACCACAATTGGATAGTAGTCAGTTGAAAAAGGACAAAAACTGCCATTATTGCATTTTATTCATGTTTCACGCTCCAGCCAGGATCCACATCCAGACGAGAAAACACTCTCACACGCCTACAAGTCGTCGTGGTGGCGTGGATCGAAACATCTCCTTTGGCAAATCAAACCGTAAAAGTCTTCCTTTCCCGATTCCCAACCATAATTGGCTCATAATCAAATAATTGGCGGCTTAAGTTGCAGGCAAGAATGTGCCGCGCTACAAGGACTGATGACGAAGTACAAGAAATTGCTGCAGCCACGACAATATTGTCCGCAGGGCTTTGGTGGCGAGACTTGCAGAACTGAAATCATGCGTTCTCGTGAGACTGCAACCCTTCAGGATGTGATAGTTTGGGGGAGGTGTAAGTGATTTGAATTTCGCGTTCTGGCGGTCGATGTGGAAAATGGTCAGGATTATGGAAGCGTTTAATAATGCAAGACGGATTAGTTAATTACAGGATTGTACAAGGAGTGAAACATATTTTTCGGTCGGAGCAGGTGAATGGGAAGCGTTGCGCGTTCCAGGAATCGACATCCAACGGGGATGAATTTCATGCAACATTTGAAGTAACAACGGATAGATCATAGCAATCAAATTCCATGGGAATGTGATGAGTGATTTGCGTGATTTTCCATCATACACCATTTATTATTGCCCCTTCCCCATCCTTCCCATCGCAGCATCTTCTGCAATACTCTGCTGGGCGGCTATTACCAGCTTACTGCCAACCAGACCGCCATTCTGTTTTCGCCGGATGAAAACAATAAATTTCCGTGTAATTGTTGCCAATAAAATAACATAATACAACAAATTTTCCGGAAAAACGAGTCCGCACAACTGTCTGTACGTATGGCAGAGCAAATGTTTTCTTGGGAAAATTTGCTCCAAAGACATCCACCACCTCTCCATCATCATTCACCAACTTCATTACGACGAAACATCCTGCGTTGTCTGTTGATTGTTGCCTGTTTGTTTGGCGATGGCAGGCGAGAAATTGTCTGGCCTCAGCGAAGATGGTGAAGATGTTTTTCATTTGACAAATGGTCAATCCAGACGGTCGTCTCGTGGATAATTTGATTTTAATGCAATCCACTGTAAGCGAAACTGAAGTTTATCGGGAATTTACGCCTTGAACATCTGATGTTTCTCGAAATGGGTCATTTGCCCACTCCCACCATGGAGTTGTCGTTGTATGTGTTGCGGTTTGTATGGTCGCGAAGACGATTCTCTTCATTTATGATAAAGTAACCAAACAATCAAGTAATACGAGTACCATTAACCATGCACACAATCCCGAGGTATATTTTATTCTTAGCATTGAATTCCACTAAACTTATGCAATATTACAAACTAAAAGTTATCTGTGGGCACATTTTCAATGCTTTTGAGCTTGTTTTATTCAGTTTATTATAAGAATTGAAACTAAAAGGACATTTTTTCTTTGAAAGTCTATCGAGAATCCTAGCACTAAGGACTCTCAAGTGGTAATGCAATCAATCCTAGGACTAGCTTTGGTGATGATGCTTGTTAATGAGAGTCCTAGAAAGACCTTCATCACCCTTTGGTGAAGACGTTTCCATCATCCCTGGTAACAATGCTCAAGCAAAAGGATTTGTCTTGTACATATATGAACACCTGAAGTTCGATTCTAAAAATGGTGTCACCCAAGAGGTGTTGCTATGGAGCATAGGTAGGTGGCCTATGTAAAGTAATACAAATGTTTTGTGACTCAGTTTTTATTGCTTTTTGCTCCTAAGCTATACTAAGTCCCCATTTATACATAAGCACTTTTCTATGTACTTTTTAGTTTAAAACGGGTCGATTTGGGGCCGTATAGGGTATAGTGTCTGTGATTGCATGCAAGTTAAAATAATCATGATCTGATAGACAAGTTCATCACGAATGTGTCAGTGAACAAAGAGGTACAAAAGTGACAGGACAGTTGCTGCCCCGATACTGTCTTAAATCGGGGTCTTAAATCTGAAAACAGTCTGAAAATTCTAATAAAGAAACATTTTTTGGACGAAAGAAGAATACTTCAAAAATATATTTGTGAAAGTTTCAAGTGAATCGAATCAAAATTGGCGGAGATAAAGCGTTTAGAACATCCCTACCTTCGAACCGGATTTTTAAGCGGTCGAATTCTCTCAACGCATGCGCTGCAACAATGCTCAATAGCTGTCTCCCTTCTCTTTTTCTGACATCCAAAGCACGGACCTATATGTGTAGACTTTGCAGTCGTGCATAATTTTTTAAGTAAAGATGAACTTTAAGAAAAATGCGTTGGGGGATTGACTACGAATAATAATAATAATAGTTTCAACCAAATCCGGTGGGAAAATATTGAGCAAATCCTCAAATATCGTCAAAATTCTTGCATTGTAATAGAATACGTCTTTATTGAAGGCTTTTTTGGTTTTTGGGCCATTTTACAGGCGATGAAAATAAAATAAGGACTAAACTCTCATGCAAGATCGTTGAAATGCACCTTCCAAAAAGTACAGCAGATCAAAAAGCGCACAAGTAAACACAGAAGGCAGAACTGCCCGCAGATAGAAACAGAAAGACATCTCCAGCTAATTTGAATGACAGCGCTCTATGACATTTTATGGCCCCGAGATCGATGACTAGTGTGAGCATTCCAAAAATGATTGATTGAAAACTTGAAACGCATTTTTCTCGAATGTAGTATTATTAAAGTTGGTGGACACAGTATCGCGAAAACCTGTCAACCTATCCTTGTCCAATTTTGTGCAGGCTTTTCCTTGATTAGGTAACCCTGTCGTTTTCTTATTTGTTTTAGCATTTAATTACAGTCATAAATGTGCTGAATTCAATTTTCCTGTCTAAAATTCTTTTTGTTTTTGACTTCTGAGAGATGCCAAAAATTTGAAAAAAAAAATGTTGTTTAATAAAATCCCAACAGAGAAACCAACTTAGGGAAACGCATATAATAATAAAACCTCTTTAATTGTTTTGATTTTATATGATTCAGTGTCGAATCCTTTTGACAATCAGAAATTCCATTTTAATGGAATCTATGAAATTTGGTACCAGCGGCTCAATTTTCAATATATTGCTCTGAAAATTTTACAGTAGACTTTTGATATGATACTAATTATATGAATTTTACTAATAAATAAAGGAATTCTGTAGTTTTTTCTGAACAATATTCATAAACATATGCCTACCAGACTACACGAGGGTGGTGTTGTATGTACTTAGATAGTGCATTCTCGTAGACGGTTGCTATCGAAATTTCCAGACCATATGCCAACCTGTCAAGTATATTTGGGTTTCGATGCGATAATCAACATTTGATGATATCTCAGTATCCTCATTCAAGCAAATCGCTACGGAGGATTGAGACTCCGGTCGGTCCGGTTGAAACTCCACTGCAAACCGGTATCTAGACATCAACCCAATGAACAAAATCTACGCTTATTTTTCAACATACGAGGTCTGTTCAAAAAGTACCCGAAATTTTTAAATTTTGCGGGTCTGGAGAGTCCGATTGTCAAAATTTTTTATTATTGTGTTGGTATATATGCTTCTAAAGTATGATTAAAATTTTCAGCCATATTCACTGTTTACTTTGTCTGTGTTAGTCGCTAAGTTTCGACGTGTTTTTATGAGCTCGGCGATTTTTGCTTGTTTAAACAATGGAAGAATTGAAGAGTCAAAGAATTTGTATTAAATTTTGCGTAAAAAATGAAATAAAGTGTAACAAAGTGTGTGAAATGTTACAAAAAGCGTATGGTGAGTCTACTATGAAAAAAAAACAAGTGTTTACGAGTGGTATAAGCGTTTCCAAGATGGCCGCCAAGACGTTGAAGATAACGAAAGCTCCAGTCGACGCACCACGTCAATAATCGATGAAAATGTGGAAAAAATGGTTATAAATGATCGCCGAATAACAATTAGAGAAGTTGCTGATGAAGTTGGCATATCAATTGGCTCATGTCATAACATTTTTTCAAAAGTTTTGGGTATAAAACGAGTGGCAGCAAAATTCATTCCAAAACTGCTGAATTTTGACCAAAAAAACAATCGCATGAACATCGCTCAGGAGCTGTTAAATGACGTCAACGACGATCCAAGTTTACTTGAAAGGGTCATAACTGGTGATGAAACATGGGTGTATGGTTATGATGTCGAAACCAAAGCACAATCGTCCACCTGGAAGCATTCAACGTCACCAAGAGCGAAAAAAGCACGCCAAGTTCGATCAAATGTCAAGGTTTTACTTACTGTTTTCTTCGATTATAATGGCATAGTGCATCAAGAGTTCTTACCACAAGGTCGTACGGTTAATAAGGAGTATTACCTTGAAGTTATGCGACGTTTGCGTGAAGCAATCCGAAAAAACGCCCCTATTTATGGAAAAAGAATTCGCAGAATAGAAGAATAACGCACCTGCTCACTCGTCGTTGCTTGTTCGTAATTTTTTGGCCAAAAACAATACCGTAGTAATGCCCCAACCTCCATATTTACCAGATATGGCTCCGTGTGACTTTTTCCTGTTCCCAAAGTGGAAGAGACCCATGAAAGGACGGCGTTTTTCCTCGATTGAAGAAATAAAAGCCGAATCGCTGAGAGTGCTCAAGGACATACCGAAAAGTGAATATCAAAAGTGCTTCGAAGATTGGAAAAAACGCTGGCATAAGTGTATTATATCTGGGGGGGGACTACTTTGAAGGCGACCACATTGATGTAGACGAATAAATAAATAGTTTTTTGAAAAAACGAAAATTCCGGGTACTTTTTGAACAGAACTCGTATCTTTGGCGCAATGAAACACTTTCCAAGAAATCACATCATACTACGACCTATGAATGATTGTGGTGAGATAGGTACCCAAATAGTGAACATAATTTCCAATAGCAATCCCGAAAAAATGATTGATCCGTGTTGAAATGTGGTTTTGACATATTTTTCGGTGTTTTCGTCCTTTGATAAACTTTCATTGCATATGAGCAAGTCTTTAGAAGAATTTTCCTAGGTGATTGGTTGACGATGCTAAGAGATAAAAAATGATGCGTGGCAAATGAGCGGTTATTACGGATGGTTCGATTGAGTGTAAGCAACTTCAAAGATTTAATCGAACTATAATGGATGCTGCATGGGGTTACAATACACAACTCGCAGAAGATGTACTCTTCTTTTTCCTTCCTCAAAACCTGGAAGCCGTGCGTGGAGAACGTGAAGTAAGGAGATGATGAGCATATTTCTAGCAAATGAAGCCGGTAACAGAGCAAATGATGTCCTCGTATGTTTGCGGGGACTTTTGTTGGACGGAATAGATCAGCTGCAAGTCAAAGTGCCGAGAAAATCATGGCTGAAGGATGAAAAATAAAAACACCAATATAATTGCAATCAAAATTCTCAAAGTTTTTCAGGCAAGATGCAGTTCCTGTCGCAGGCGAGAAAATTTTGAATGAAATTGTTTTTACACCTGCTCTTCCTCTAGGAGGATTAAAATACAACAAAACATGTCACAAAAACTCATGTGACAATTAAAAAATTTCTATTTTTTGGATGGATTTTTGATTTTTTGGATCGATTTTTGATTTTTTGGAACGATTTTTGGAGGTTCCTTGTCTTTTAGGTGTGTTGAATCCTTCTGAAATCTCATTTCCTGTCGGAGAAACCGTAAAGCATGCTGAAAGGTTAGTTTGGAAATGAATTTTGATGTTTATTTGTAGTCACTGATCCTCTAGATGTTGGGCCTAAAAATGTTTAAGGAGAATGCTTCCTTAAAAGTAAGAATTCCTTTGCTTGTTAACAGGGAGTCGAGTAAAGACATATAAATCCCACAATTAACTAAACTTAACTCAAATTACATTATTATTATTATTAAAATATTAGCCAAAATGATCTCCTTTTATAGGATAAGGGTACAATTTACGTCTTTGAGTTCTGCGGCGCCTTGCCGTGATTGCTATTTTAAAGCATTCTTATTTTTGTGGGCCTTGTAGACACTAACGAGCGGAGCATGTCTCAAAAACACCGAAAAATATCCCCAGACAAAACCAAAAGAGTCGAGAAGAGCAATAAAAACAAATTAATGGACAAAGGACATTTAAAAAAAGGACGAAGACTCTGATCTCTCGGTTGAACAAAATTAAAAACGCCTGGCGTTTAGTTTATTAACAACGTCAAAGATCGCGAAATCTATTTCAAATGCAAAAACGCTACTTCCAACGAAAACGACAGGACGAACTGATAACGCAATATCCCAATAAAATGCCAGACATTCCATTGTTCTCGGTAGCGCCTGAACAAACAACCGAATTTTTGAGTACCTGTTGATTGCTCACCTGAAAAAGAAATGCATATACCCTTCGTCAAACAAATTTTACAACCCGCCTATGCACTTGACTTTCCTATTGCAATTTCTCATAATTGCAAACCCTTCAAACATCTGCCAACACACACCGCGTGCATTCCAGCCGTACCGACGTATCCTTACCACGGGACATAGATGGTGAGCAATAAAAATACCGAAAAGTCAATTTGGCGAAGGCGTTTATCCTTGAGCACCTGCCGAGAACCTGGCGCCAACCTGTTTCCGTACTAATGACTTGTGCATAATAATCTGCATTTCATTGTTTGGTCATCGGGAATTTTTCTTGTCCCGTCCTGGAAATGTATCTTTTGCATGGTGCATGTTTATCCATTTCAGGTCACATAAGTCACATTCCCGGTCGACCGATAAGTGCAGTCTTGACATAGGGATGCTAAAAGGATTTGAAGGATGATCCGGATTTTCAAGATGCGAGTCGATGGTGGAATGCACTCTGATTTGTTCGACCTGAAACGATATCCTGCGGGGACGCAAATGCCGGTAGTTTGTAGATAATTTTTCTTGTCGAATTGATGGGACGACAGTTTTGGTGTGTAACAAATGTGCACTTGCGTGATAAATGATTTGTGCACTTGTTCATGCACTTGAGCGTGTAACATGCACATGAGGGATGGTAAGTACTTGAGTTAAGTTTTCCTTGTTGGAGTTGACTCAATGCCGGAAGTGCATAGTAGCCAAGTGCATTTTTCGAAGACAAGTGGCATGTTAAGAATTTGACCTGTGGTAAATTTCTGATTTGGTTTGATTCGATCGCGCTGGCCGGATCTCATCATTGGTTGCGATTGCTTCGAAAATTGCCAATTTACCAATTTCATAATAGTTTTCCGCACCAATCCTTATGATTATTAAAACCGTTTGCATCTGCCCTGCAACCATAAACTCATTGCAATCTAGCGATGCATTGGAACCTTTAATTTTTCACCAGACGCAACGGATCAAGCAAGGAGGCGCACGGAACGTATCCGTGGATCGACTTCGAGGGTGATGATGCATCTACATTACAAATGGCAATTTCCAAGAGGTCCGTGTAAAAAATACCGAAGATGAATTTTCGAAGGCATGATGGCTTGAGGGTGTCTATCAGATAAGTAATCAATGGTTAGTTTGTTCTCAAGGATTTCACAGGAACGCAACTTGGTGTTCGGCTGGCAGGTTCATAGAGGCGTTGAGATTCCTTTTGTTGGTCAAGCACTTAAGATATATTGCCGGTGTTGTGTTTTCCTATTGGAGTGTTAGCAGAAGAAATGACGAATGGGTACGGAGTCTGCATAGAACCATCTAAGGAGTGATGATGGACAGTCGCATCTTTTAGTGGTAGTGAAACAAAAAACGCTACTTTAGATTGTAGTCAGAAACGATGCTGTTTGTATTCGCATAAATGATTCCAATATCTTCATGAATTGTAAATTTCTTCGAAAATCCTTAAGCTAAACTATCTCTCGTTGGACATTAGAAATATCATACCCCTAAATTTATAATTCAATTTAGTTTTTCGTATTATTGCATGTTGTATTCTGTTTTTTATTTTCACAAAAACATCATTCTCATCAGTCAAATGATGTACAAACAAAACATCTCCGACAAGTTGACTGACAAACTAAGTTAATTAAATTT
Source organism: Stratiomys singularior (assembly GCA_954870665.1). Classification (NCBI taxonomy): domain Eukaryota; kingdom Metazoa; phylum Arthropoda; class Insecta; order Diptera; family Stratiomyidae; genus Stratiomys; species Stratiomys singularior. The sequence goes on along the minus strand of OX940879.1, from coordinate 8,239,395 downwards.
CATAACATGCATAAACTTCACACTTTTCACTTTTATCTTATACACTTATATTTCCGGTTTCCGCCACGACAATACCAAAGGACTGATAGCTTTCATTAACGCAACAGAACATCGTGCGTCGTTAGCAAAGAACAATTTCCAACTTATGCGACCCATGCCTTCGGCTCCTTGTGTTCTATATTTAGTTAACAAATCTTTTTCATGTTGCCTCCAAAAATGGATAGGATTTGTAAAAAAGAAAAGAAAAAAAAAACATTCACGGACGATTTTCATAGATACGAATCGGAAAAGACAGCAGTGAAATGGATAATCTGAAAATATATCAATCATCAAGTATCCGAAGAAGTATGTGGAAGAAAATTATCTACACGGAATGTATGGTGATGGTACTGTTGAGGGTAGTGCAGAGTGGCGCGTCAACGGAACGTTTGAACTAAATTTGCCGCCCATCAAAACTATTAAGTAGTAGTAGTAGTAGTAGTAGTAGTAGTTGTTGTTGTTGTTGTAGAAGTAATAGTAGTAGTGGTAGTAGTCGAAATTGTAGTAGCAAAAGTGGCAGTAGTTTTTTTCATGGCTGGGAGGTGAAGGCTATTTGTGTCCTGAGTGTCGGACTCCCGGTGGCAACCAGACTACCGACTGAACACCTCCCCTGTCATACCGAGAACCTAGCTTGGAACTGATTGTCACATTACTTCGGTCTAGGTCTTATTAATCGTTGCCTAGCAGCGCTTTCTTGTTAAGAGAAAACCCTCTTTCAGCACGGTTGGATGGGAAGGAAGAGGATTGCCGTCAGTGAGATCCCCTTGCCGTCTGCGCCGCTAAGCGGTCGATGATGCCCTTCTTCATAAGAAGAACCGTCCGTTCGTAATGCGACATGCAGTTCCAATTGTCTTTTGACTCCATCATTTTCCCCGTTACGTTTTCTTGAGAGAGCAAGCCTATTTTCTCCGAGAGATGCGAACGGTGTTTTATCCATCTTCCGCATACAAAGAACGTGTGGCAGGCGTCATCTGTCACCCCCGGGCAGCCGGGCAGAACAAGCAAGCTGGGGATGATGATTTTCCCATCTTATATAGAGATCTTATACAACTGGCCAGTTGCATCAGATAATAATCAGTCTCACCATGCATTCTGCCGAAACTCGGCCGCAAGTCGCTGATGAGGCGTGCGGTAAACCTGCCTCGCGTTTCGTTTACCAATGATTGTTGCATAAAGTTTGGGTCCTTGTACTCTCGGCTGACGACTTCTCTCGCCGACTCCCCCCTCCTTAGGTACAAACTGTGCATTCTGAAATTTTAATGATGATTTTGTCAAACTAACTCTGAGGACAACTTAAAATTCCTGGAGAGGTCGAAAAAATGGTCAAAAACCGTAAAAGGATGATACGAAATGTCAAAATCAAATATCATTTCAATCACATGTCAATAAAGGTCAACCATAAAAGGATGATACAAAAAATTTCGTACCATATAGATTGCTCAGGAAGATTTTGATTGAGAAATTGGTTGTTGCAATAACTCTACATTACTAAAGAGAGAGGAGTCTCTTATCTTTGTTACAGTATCAATTAATGTGATATGTCCGCAATTCCAGTTAATATTCTGAGTGATTTGTTTGGGAAAGCGTTAGTACAAAATCCCACTTCCATGAAATTAAGTCGCGGTAATTAGTAGAGTCTTCGAAAAGATACTTAATATTTCCGGAAACTCTGAATACTATCAAGCATATATGTTAAGGACAATTGTTAAGGACAATTTGGAAGAATTTTTCTCGTGCAGGTTGAGTTCCGTACATATTTGCCATACCGAAATCCCTCAAATGGAGGGAACATGCCACCTCAATGAAGTACAGATAAACCTAATGACAACGCTCAAGCAATTCTCTCATACTTTTTCCTTAGGATGGTTTACAGCAAACGATACATGGGAGAAAAATCAAGAAAAAATAGGGCATTGTCACGGACGAAAGCAGACAGTCTGATGAACGTAAAGAAGGCCAAGCACTCAAACATTTTGTGATTTCGAACGTGCGTACTTCACAACCTCCGAACAATTTTGAACTCTTGAACAGAAGCTTTGGTAGCTATCTACGAAGTTTCTGTGCTCCATTTCTTTTAATGAATTTCGATAAATTGTTGCCCAATTTCGATGATTTCGCACAATCAGCTGATATAAGATAATTGGAAGTTGCAGCTTAAAGTGCATACAGCGAATCATAAGAACTTCCCACGTCGACAACCGAGATACCCATTGGAAGGATTAGCGACGTGGTTAGGAAATTGACCAGTTTTATTGTGTTGTCAATTTTTTGTTGCGTTTCATGCAACAAGAGACGATGTTACTTTTATTTTCCGCTTTTTAGGATTGTGAGGCAGTGTTCTAGAATTTCCATACTTAAAATTCGGGAATTTTTGCCACCTTATCGGTTTACACGTTCAATGTTAAGCGATGGAACATTCATCATCAATTTGTAGACGAAAGAAGCCTGAATGCACCCATGCTGCATGGTGTTTACAATCGGAAAGTCCTTCAAAACTTTTTCGTTCACTTCGCAATCACTTGTCAGGAGGTCTTTCTGATAGATCGCACGGTTCTCAAGAAAGGGCACGGTAGCACTGATGTCATCTCAGAGGTTGTAGAAGCAATGTCAACTGCGCAAGCGATATAAAGCACTGATAGACCAATCCTCTTCGGGCTCGAGAAGGCCGGCTAATCCACTACACATTGTTGGCTATGCGAAGAGAATACCTCAGAGACTGTTGATAATACCCAGACACCAAGGACCACACGGCAAACACGATAGTTATCTCTGACTCAGCATGGAAGCTAATCTAGGGAAGTGAACTGTGGAGCCTCATGTGCAGTGATAGCTGCATCTGGAATATGCTACGGAGATATCAACTTTTGCGTATGGCATGTGTCAAAATCATCGGTATAAAAATGAACAGCAAAAAAAAGAAATAAATTAGAGTAAATACATAATTTGTATCCTTGCTTCCGAAACTTTAGTTGATTTGCTTCCAGTATAAATCAGGTACTTGATTCAGGCCCTTGGCTCTAAAAATCTTCGAATGATGTGCATAAATTTTTCGGTTAGACCACTTTCTTGCTCACCTGAAAGACGTGTTACAGTCTGCTAGTTATTTTTGCAAAATTATTTTAAGGACATTGCAATTTGTTAATTCATGGAGAAATCCTGGAATTCAAATGAATGCTGATTTTCTGTTGAGTTCTTTAAAACCTTCCATCAAACATTTAAAAAAATTATTTTTTGCAAATATATACAAACAATCCTGACGCTCCCCTACGAGCGTCAAGAAAAAATGTCGAGGTCCTGCAATAAGTGGTGCCAACATGGTGAGTAAAGCACGTGTACTATGGAATTCCAGCATGAGGCGAAAATAAACTATGTCTACGTGAAGTCAACGTCCCAGATGGTCTTAGCGGATTCAAACTAGCAACAAATCCCGACATACTCGCATCCTCACACACACACACGAAGTACATTCAACCGCACATCTACATCACATGTTCACATGCATGCGCCACTATCGCCAAGTGGGGGTTAAGTTGTGGGATAAAATAGTAGACATGGAGTGTCCAACTCTAATTAATGGTCGCGTTACGATAAAGCGACAGAAAGAAAACAAGTTGCAGCATTGTTATCCTCCAACGATTGTAATTCGCTCCTCGTCCTAGCTGCAATACTTCTTGGGGATGTGCTTGTTGGTTGGCCGTTTATGAGGCTACCAATTGATTGTTGCTCCCTTGTTTTTGTTGCTTTCAACCCTGCGACATGTCGCTCTAATCTGCTGCTATGGGTCGATGTGGCTCTGCTTGGTCAGTTGTTTCCTGCACCGTGCTGTGTTGTGCGAATGCAAAAATCCGATAACCTTCACATATGGTCAGAAGCAAGCGCAGGAGCTGCCGTTACTGGTCAAGTTAAGATGGCTACAAAGTATCAGGATTAGTGTGGTCTGGAACATTTCTATTATTTATGGAATCATTTTGCGAACACTCATTAAAGGATTTGCAATAAGATGACAGCGATTAGGGACGACAGTAGCAGAAACATCGGACATGTTTATACCGATTAAGGACTTTTACCTGTGAAGTCCGTGTAGTTGGGACTATTTGCTTGCTGGGAGTAAGAAATCCAAGATGTTGATGCCCCAACGTGTAGCGGTAACTCCGCGACATTCTTGCTCGCATCGTTGGGTGACTAAATGCATGTTCACATGATCTGCAACGAGGACATTTCCACTGAAAGAAAAACGAGCGCTTTGACGCCGCCAAGGTATGTACAGATTTGTGTTGTGTCCAATTATACTGTCGGTAGTCGATATATCGAGGATAGCTGGTGACGCCATTTGGTCGCGAATTGTTGCATTTGCAATCTGCATTTGCTTTATGGTGTTTTGCTGCCACAGCCACGACTACTGTCGTAGCAATTGCACCAAACTACGCTGCCAGAGTGCCGTAATAGCTGCAGGCTAGTGCATACAGCACGTATCATCCCTTACTCCGAGCGGCTCCAGGCTCTGGTCCAGTGTCTCTGGAGATGATCACATATGGGCATGTTCCGTTTGAAACATGGTCATAGTGACAGTATGTTGCTTCTGGACATGTCCGATTATTTTTTCGTGTGCTTGGGAAGCGGGCAGAGAGTGGGCTGGAGCCTTCAACAAAAGTGCCTTTTAATAATTCACTGGGGGCTCCTGCGACCAACTTTTAATTAACTGCGACTGTTGGCGATTCAGTGGTGCTTTCTGCAATGGATTGATGCGAAGTATGATAACAATATTTCAGTTTTTCACAGGACAGGAGTTTTTATCCAAAGACGCTCATTGAGTAGTGAGTTTGAAAGGACACCTGGAGGGTTTGTTTGCAAAAAGCATTTGATAATAATTAAAAGGCCTTGAAAGAGGGAAGTGATGCCAACTAGGAGAAAATTCTCAAGCAGTCGGGCGAAATGCTCATGATATCAAAAGACAGACTCCATTATCTCAATCAAATTAATTCATATTGCACATGTGTCACGTGTCAGGCACGCTCCTGTTGGACTATGACGTCGCCGCAAATGCTCTTTAATTTTAATCTCTCAAAGGGAACATCTGGATACACTTTACTACACTTTATCTATGCACCCCAGCTGCTTTTCTAAATTCGCCGGAAAATCAGCATGAGTCCTGTGGAAATTTGCGATCATTAATGTAGTAGTTTTTTGTTGTTGCCATGCTTTGTACCTACTGTGAACGCCATGTGTCGTGAAAGGATGTGGATTGTACGAATCGGTGGGGTGAATTATATTTGAATTAAAATTTCAAATGATTGAAGTTGAAGGATTTCGTATCGAAAATATCCATCGAAGTCGGTCCTGATCAATTTGAATGAGTTGTTAATCGCTGAAATATGAAATGCCACGTGCTTAAATTTATTTAGTAGTCATAAGGATGAAATATAATGTATCTTGTGTTGGAGTTTGCGTATTATGCGAGATTAAATAATATTGCGAAGAGGTTTCTACTTGATTCCGTTTTCAGGGTTCCACGCCGATGGTCGGTGGATATTGATTTTTGCTTTTGGTCCAAATACGAAATTTGTTCAACAAAAGGTGATTTTTTAAATTTTCACTCATTAGTTCGATTTTCGTTAATTTGTTGGTATTGTTAGTATGGTGGCGTTGATAGACTTGACATCTACATTCACCACATTGAATACATCTGACGAACATGGCATGTCCACTTCTGATCACCAACGTGGAAATGTCATTTACACAAAGAGAAATGTTCTGCACATTTTTTTTTGCTTGGGACCGACTTTGGCGAAATTAAAGGCCTGTTTGAGAGCAAGAGCCTAAAGACTGTTCTAATCGCTAATATATTTCGGTCATGCTTATGAGTGAAACGAAAGCACAGCACTAACCTTGCACTCTTACCACATGCTCCACACTTACTCTCCCTTTCCACTCTCCATTTTTTTACCGGAGCGCGACGTACAAGTGTTTTACATGCAATGTTTATATTGTTGTTAAAATGAGATAATACGAGTGCGAAAATGAAGAAAATTGCAGTTTTTTTTTTCGAAGTGTTTCATTATGGATTCATTTGATATCTTTCTCCTAGATGGTAACTCACTTGGATCGAAAGCTTCCTCGGATAATTTAGAAATGTTATCACCACCTATATTCAGCTTCCACGTTGATGCTTGATCCTGCAAAACAAAGGCGCATTTGACTCTACAGTTTTTACGCATTTAGGTGAAGTGAATGAACTTTCACAATTAATAATATGCAATGAGTTCAAAAATGAATTATGATAGTCCTTTCATATTCATCGATCTATTGTTACAAAAGATAGGATAACATTTGAATGATAAGATGATAAAGATTAATGTTCAAGGCGCCAACTTAACACGGGCATAAGGCACGATTTTATGAATATTTAGCGATATTTCGAGATAGTCATAAATTTTCCTAAATACCGCCCGTGAGCAGCTATGTAAAATCGGAATCAATTTAAGCGTTTAGAAAAGCTTAAAAATGAAAATCAAAAAATATTAACGCGAAAATTAATCGAATGTAAAGTTTTCGCTTACCTTGCCAAAAAGTCCTGCGGTCTCTAAGAAATGTAACGTTGAAGTTTCGCGGGCGTATGCGCTTGGCATTACGAGGAAAAACGGGCAGGCCTGTGAAAAATAAGGAATTTGTATTTTTCTGCATAATCTCATACGTCATTGCTGCTTCAAAACTTTTGAATCCTGTCTCACACGGGTATGACTCCTGCGTTTTTTCGATAAACTGAAAAGACCCATGAAAGGATGGAACTTCGGGACGAGAAACGCGCAAATAAAACATGTTTCAAGGATTGTAAAAGCGATATTTGTTACTGTCCAGCCAATAGCAATCATATTCAAGTAATGATATTCGGTTTCAATTAGATTATGAAAATTTCTAGCGAAGTAGCTTCTGCCCTGATGCTTGCAAGATGATTTTAGCTTCACGCTCCCTAAATCCTTCAGGGTTCGGAGCCATTGACCCCTAATGATTCCAAAATTAAACTGAATATCCTTCCACATTTAGAACAAATAATTTCTCTGCCCGTAGTGTGCAAATAAAACAACAAACAACAAAATAATGAAAGATTTCTGTTTCTAATTTGCCTAATCCCTTTGGCTGGATTTTATACTCAACCAAAACTAATCCACCATGCCAGCCATTCGCATCTCAAAAGGGATTTGTCTCGATCGCAAAAACAATAACAAATAGTTGAATGTAACTCGCATCTGGTAATAATTAATTGAGAATTCCCCCAACTCACGCAGACACGTCTCTAGAATTCACTTAAATCAGAATGGAATCTCATTTGCATAGTATCCTCGAATAAGAAAACGTTGAAATGGCGACAACTGAATGCGATAGTACGGCGAGACTTGATATTAAAAACGGGAAACATATGTTTAGACTTGCATCGATGGCGTTATTACTGAGGATTTTGCCTTAAGATGGATTGATAATAATTCACTTGAGTATCTGAAGAATGAGGAGCGTGATATGACGTGAAGGAACTTGGGGAAGGGTTACCACGGATGCATTTTCATGTTAATTTTAGGACGATTTACGTGATTTTTGTTGTTTTTGTAACGATAAAACATGTAGATGTCTATTAAGTTTAAGAAGAGGTGCACAATGAACACGTATCTGCAGCGCTGGTACCCTTCCACGGGGCAAGGATATGTGTTTCGTTCTCAAAATACTCGAATTGATTTGTGGGCTACCTAGTCGGCAGCTCTTCTTCATCCTTTAAAAAATAAAAGCCTGCCTTGATCCTCATCATCATATGCATATTTAACCCACCCGAAAAAGTTCCCAACAATTATGTCATAAGTGCTCTTCCTTTGGGGTAATCTGTGCCTTCCTCGGTCCCCGGTCATGGGATCAATCGTTGGTCGCGCCAGATTCCGACCCCTACCACTGGAAACACACTCGAACAAATACGCTATCGTACTCTGGTAATTGCGGACTAATTGCTCATGAAATTTTCCTAAAGACCAATTCATCGCGCAATGACACAGGCTCGTAGAGGGTCCCCATCAAATATTCTCATTCATATTTAAGTAAAATCCCATATGTACGTACGAGTATGTACGAATTCATGAGTGCTCCTCCACATATGTGCAGCCTGAAGACATTGAGTAGGTCTTTAAGACTTCCCACACTTTGGCATGTTAGCAGCGCCCGAGCGGCCGCACATGTGGCCCGCATTGTTCATGGCATCGGGAAGGAATAGAAAGAGCTCTTATAATTCTTACGGATCGCCTGTAATGAGTAATATCTGTAATTGACACATATGTTGGCATGAAGACATATTCTACACATGATGCATACCAATTACAGTCAGATTCGATGTTAATGGTGTGGTGCACAGATTTCTGCTACGAGTCCTATGAATTCCCGGGAACTTTAGACCTTTTCTAATGGCACACATCCTTAAGATGATCCGTTCTTGTTTTTTTGTTCGCTTTTTTGTTGTTTTTTCGGCCCAGGTTGCGTGTAATATGTTTGCAAGTCAAGAGGTTGAAAGCATTTCTCCCGGATGGATTACTACACATCTATATGAATGTCGATAGTAGTCTGTTGGTAAAAGATGGCCTTTATGCCTTTATGGCCAAATGGGATGAGAACTGGGAGTTGGAAGATTGGTGTCTGTTGTGTCATTTTACCCTAATTCGGTTTCAGTCAATGGCTAATGTTACTTATGCGATATTGTCCAGATGCGAACTATTTTGTCGATGCAGGCTATTTTTGAGCCTAAATGAAATGTGTTTGCCAAATTCTTCCCCAAGGAGATATTTTTTTCGGGAAAATAAAATGCAATCTCATCCCTTTCACTGGTTGTGTGGAAACGCAATGTATTATACAAAGCAAGTTAGCTTCCATTCGGTACAGCAAGAGGATAAATTGATCGTTTAATAGCTTATAGAGAAGCGTTTTAGTTGTACTCAAGGATATACAATTGGATTTTTGTAGGAAAGTAGCTTAAAATTCAGAAGAGTGATAAAATATTGTCTCAAGATATGTTGATCTATTATTTGGCCTTTATTGGGTTTTCACTAGCTCACGTAAATGTAAGGAAAGTTCTAGAGCCGTTTCTTTCATCAAAAGGAAAATTCAGATTTCAATTAGCTAGTCTACTGGAGTGGCCTCAAGCGTTACGCTATATTTCCTCCAGGACCACAGGATGATCTTAGCAAAAATTATCCAAAAATCAGTAACGTTCAAATGGTAATCCTGGTTTGTCCAACCGAATCGTAGTCTTTGAAACTCTTTCAAATTAATAATCATAATGTGATAGTTTCCCGGGGTAATATTTTTGGATTCAGCAGAGGGCAGCGTCGCCACGATAGCTCCTCGCTTATGATTCCGTCTATACAAGGATAGCATCTAGTTTCATGGTTGCCAGTTGTTTCAGCTTCAGTTCGGGGCAGCATGTGACTCCAGATCCAGGGTCACGGCCGAGGAGATGGTTTCGTGTGGATTCGGTGCCCGGGTATAACGTTTTTCAGCATATACCTGACGCCGAATGAGTCAATGCCATCTTTACAAACTAGACTTGACGCGCTGGAGGATGTTGTTCTGAATACAGATGGCAAAGTACTCTTTGCCATAAGAGACTTCAACGCCAGACCCGTTGAGTGGGGCATGTCTCAAACCGATTCCAGAGGGCAACGCATTCTGGACATGTCAGCGAGGACCGGGTTGGTGGCATTGAATACCGGAAATGTACCTTCCTTTCGGTGCTGGGGCTGCGAAGGAACAATTTCAGGTGTTACATTCGCCTCGAAATCCCTCGCTTCGACGACGGTGAACTGGAGAGTACTCGAGGACTATTCAGCGAGTGACCACCAATACATCGTGTTCGAGATCGGCAATACCACTCCTCGCTCGTCTTAACTATCTTTCACTCCCGGGTGGAACATCAGAAAAATGGACGTGAAGACTTTCGCCGATGTGATTCTGAATGGCGGAACGACATCGGGGAGCCCTTCGGGGAGGGGAAGGACTCCAGTCGAGGGAATGGTGGAGTCAATGATGAGCCTCATCACTTCTGCCTGTAGCTCATCTACACCTCGACGGAGGCCTCAACATGACAGGCCTGCTGTACATTGGTGGTCAAAAGATATCGCAGACAAATGAGGCGAGTGTCACAGACTTCGACGGGCAGCTCAGCGCTCAAGAAGCGTAGAGGAAGCATCCAATAGGACGGCAGTATACAGGTCAGCGAGGAAAGAACTCCGAAAATTCATCAATGAGAGTAAGGCACGCTATTGGCGAGAACTTGTGGACGACGTAAAGAGGGATCGGCACCTTACGGAAGCCGTGTTTACATTAAGCAGACAAGATGGACGGCATAGTACAGGCACTTTTCCCAGCTCATCCTGTCCATGTTGATCCTGCCCACGAGGTTGATTCAGTGGAAGGTCCATTGTTCACAAAAGATGAGCTGGAGGATATGGTGCTTTCTATGAAAGCTGGATAGGCACCAGGACCAGACGGCATTCCCATCGAGGTGCTACAAATGGTCTTTCACGTTTGTCCTGACTTGCTACTTAATTTGTTTAACGCTTGCCTGAGATAAGGTGTATTTCGATCCCGCTGGAAGGTGGCGAGGCTTGTATTGATCAGCAAGGGGAAAGGGGACTCCGGGCTTCCTTCTACGAACACAGCCGAGAAAGTGTTCGAAAAGCTCATTAAGGGAAGACTCATTGACGCAATTCGTGCTGCAGGGGACCTTTCTCCTCGGCAGAATAGATTTAGAGCAGGGCGATCCACTTCCGATGCCATCATGGAAGTGGTGAATGCAGTCCGTTGAGCCGAAGCGCACAAAACTGACTCCAAACGAGTTGTCTTGCTAGTGACGCTTGACGTCAGGAATGCCTTTAACTCCGCCAGATGGTCGGATATTCTTGGCACATTGGAAGATTGTGTCTGCTCTATGACACACAAGATGGGCGGTGCAGTATGGAGATAACGTCTGGTGTAGCGCAAGGCTCCATACTTGGACCAGACTTGCGGAACGCCTCATATGACGGCCTATGGAGGCTTGAGCTGCCAGATGAGTCGCGCTTGGTCGGCTATGCAGATGCTATAGCAGCACTGGTCGCCGGGCGCACAGTCGAACATGCGCAGCGCAGACTGGGAATGCTAATGCGTCGAGTGAAGAAGTGGATGACCACCCGCGGGTTCAGGTTGGCACTAGAGAAAACCGAGGTGGTCATTCTCACGAAGAAAATAATTCCCACAGTAATTCCTTTGCAGATGGTAGATGCGACTGTTGAGTCTAAACTTGCAATGAAATATTTGGGACTATTGATCAATTCGAAAATGAGCTTTTCGGAACAGATCAGGGCAACGACGAAAAAGGCCGCGATAAGCGTTTCGGCTTTAAGTCGACTAATGTGCAACATCGGTGGGCCCACACCAAGCAAACGCCGACTCCTCATGCGTGCTGTACAGTCAGTGCTACTGTACGACTCTGAGGTCTGGGCCGGGGCTCTCAGTAAGGAGCTGTACCGAAAGCGCTTGGCACAGGTACAGAGACGAGGAGCTTTGCGGGTTGTGTCTGCATACCACACTGTCTCTGAGTCGGCGGTGTTGGTGATCGCAAGAGTGATACCCATCGCCCTCCTTGCTAGGGAGCGACAGAGAATTTATGACCGAAAACTGGAGAGTTCAAGATATGCTGTTAACCGAGAGGAGAGGCAGTGCACAATACTCGAGTGGCAACAGTCCTGGGAAGACGACTCGAATGGCCGCTGGACTGCACGCCTTATAGGGGACGTGGGATCGTGGCTAAGTCGAAGGCACGAAGGTTTAGTGGGTAGTCTGTTAGTACGCGCTCCTAGGAGTCCCACACTCCGGGCGTAAATTGCCTTCACCCCCAACCCAGAAAAATAGTTGTTTCAGCTTGGCTGGGACATAGTATTGTTACATTCATCCAGCTTTTTAAAGATTCTTTCTTGAAATGGTCCAGGGCTTTCATTCTATCTTGCGTATTATAACGTATTAACGTTAAATAATACGGAGGATAATGTAATATGCGCAAAATATGTTACACAAACAGTCAATGGTCCCCAAGTGGAGGCTTTGATATAGAAACTAGCCTTGTCTCTATCCGATTTCGGAAGGAATTGGATCTGTATAGTTTTAGAGAATCGGAGAAACACTCTGGAGAGTGAATTCTGGAGAGAGAATCCCACGCTTTGGTACAATAATCCATTTCTTTGCATTTCTATTCTCAATCATTTCTACCAAAGCTAATGTCTTCGTTGCCCGCTTGAGTATATCTGTTTTATTTCAGAAAGGACACTAGATAAGGAATCAGATTGATTTTCCAATCAATCTACTTGTTCATTTGAACTTGTATACATACATACTTGTTCACAGCTTGGAAAGTATCGGTCTAATAGGAGTTTGTACGTTTAATACGTTCAAGGATATTATTTGTTAACAATTTGATAGCACTTCCAGGCACCGGTATCAAGGTTTCGATACCCTTTTTAATTTCTTACTTCTTGTAACTGTTTCCATAATATTACAACGCTAAAATTTTTATCTCTCGTCTTACATCGAACTTTACAACTTTTTACTCTCTTGTTATATAACGCTTGAAGGACTATTGACTCTGCCTACAATGTTCCCAATCTGTACATTGGGTTGTAATAGAACCCTGTCTAAATAACTTTCATGCACTGTGCCTGGATTTTGTTAGTTCTCCTTGTTTATTCCTTTTAGTTTTCTCCTCCTTTTCCTCTTGTGTTTAATGAAAGCGGTTGGGCAATTAATATGTTGATTCAACTGTTTTTGAAAAAATTCACTCCATTGACAATGCCTCTGCGAGATCCATCTACGTTCACTGGACGGGTGAATCAGATCAATTTTGTTTGGACTACTCGCCTGTCTCTTTCCAAAGATCATTCACTCATTGTCCAACTGGCTCAATGGCTCCAAAATTTTCCAATTCAGTAGGTCGCTCTGTGCTTCTGTTTATACACAGAAACCCCCATGCACTATTATGTGGCGCTGTGTCTTCCTCCTTTGATTTGTTGGTGGATATTGTTACAGGGTTGGAATTTTTCTTTTCGATCACATGATTGAAAAGTAAGACACCCCACCGTTTCATTAAGCATTTCAACGTCTTCCTTTTAAACTTCCAAAACATACCTATGTTGGAGCCAACTTTTTCTGCAAAGACATGCCATGTACCTCTCCACACCCTCAGGTTTTGGAGCCTGCAAAGTTCGGTGGCTTCACCCTTAACGTATGCAAGGGGTGGCTCTTCCATGCAGGTCACAACCACATGGTTCGCTGTCGGGCAAATCCACCTGAATGGTGAACATATCCCTTTTAAAGATTGCCTGTTATTTTGTGGGATTCATGACAGAGGGTCATTACTGATAACGTAAGATTCTTGATCGTGGTATCCCAACAAGATCGCTCATCTTATTTGATGGGTATGCGGCTTCTCATCCGTTCTTGTTGTGGTCCACCGTCATCTCTGTCAGTCAGCCCTTAAGCCTCTATTCCATGAGGCATGGAAAGGAGGTATGTATTTCAGTTTTTGGGATTTTGTGTTTACTTAAGCTTCATGCCTACAGAGGGTGAAAACTGTTCTCTTCTCAACAACGCACGTTTTCGCGATGTTTTTTTGGACCACATGTACCCTTTTTATAAAGTATCGAGTTGAGTAAAGGACTTTTTCCTATCGATTCTTATCTTGTCGAAAATTTAGCTGCGTTTTCCTTTTTAACGACATCCATGCTGCTCCGGATTGTTCAACGAGTGCGTCAGCCAGTATTCCACTTGGTTTGTTTTTGCTCCACAAATTTAATCCAGACCCTAAGATGTATTCCTGATTCAATCACAGTGGACACAAAGGAGCTCAGTCTCTTCGCACTAAGTTGCTGGTCATCGAAGATTTCTTTCCCTCGACACCGAGAGTTTGCTCCAACTTTGTGTTCTTTCATGTATTCTGGTTAGATAACAAATTTAATGTTACTTATAATATTTAGGTTTTGCGAATTTCCATTCTATAAATTTTCGAATTTCTATTCTAAGTTCTATTTCAACGTTTTATTTATAAAGAAATTTTAACGTTTTGTTTTAAATTTGATTAAATTACAGAAGTGAGCCAACTTGAAAGTGCTCGTTGCAAGAGTCCATGGACTAGCATTTAAAAGAATTTTTCACGTCTTCATTTTGCCACCAATAATTCCACTTCTTCGATTGATTGTAAGAACCATAAATTCCAATTTTCGCGTGAGAGTATTTCAGGAAAGTCCTTAAACGAAAAGTCAACTTTCAAATCGCGTGGGACCGTACCGAACCGAATCGAAATTTCCTCGAAAGACTCTTTGACTTGACGACATTAACAACAATTTCTTATAATATTTGGATGCTTGTGCCATTTTTCCGATTACGGAAAGGATGCAACGAATAAAGGACCTCCATCAGGTTATTGTTGCAAGGATGCTGGGTAAGCTGATGTGGTCGGTTGACTAGGGCATGAGAAAAAACTTGTATCGGGATTGTATTTTTCATTTTTGTGCCCTTCTCATTTCATCGTTTCTGGCCGTGTGTATCTTTTCTAGGACAAAGAAAATACATGTTGAATAAATTTAAGAGGATAATGGGAAAAAATACTAGCACCTGCTAACCGATGATGCAGGTAAATGTATAATAGGGTAAGTGTAAGGTGTGCGACTCTTGTCCTCCTGCTCGCCGTGCACTGGCCTTACTCTGGAGCGTCAATCGACGAATCGGAGCAAGCAACCAGCAGAAAGATTGATTGGCTTTCTTGCCAGATCCTTTGTACTCATCGGTTTCAATTTGCGTCAGGTTGCCGCACACTTGTCCGTTACCGTTAAACATTTTCTAATTATCGAATAGATATCCTTGGGAATCGTTTTGATAAGCGAGTAGTGCGGACGATAACGTATTGGGTCGATTTGAGACGATGCCGCTTAGACACCTGAACAAGATAAATTTGAAAGTTGGCGGGAAAGAATGGACGGATGGGAACTGAGCTGCCAGGTGAAAAAAATAATATAGAAATGCCGAAATAGGATACGTCTATCAGATGGTGATTTCTTGTGAAATGGTCAATGTGTCGGATTTGATATTACGCAAGGTGGACAATGTGAAGATTTTGTACTTAAAAAAATACCAGGACAATATATAAAGACAACTTTTGTATTTTTCAAAAACAAAATTTTTGTATTTTTCAAATATTTTTTCGAACCCGTTGTTGGTTAAATGTCATGATATGTTGATCAATCGTTTTAATACTGCTTTAATTGAATCAATCTTGAATCTTTAAATGTGGCTATCTCCCCATTAAATGCCTTCAATTTTGGCATTATTAAAGTCTAGAAATTAAAAACTTATTAGAGGTATTCACTGTCATTTTCTGTATTATATTCATCGTTATCTGTGTACTGCTATTGAATTAACAGCCAATATTGTGTAGGTAAAGAAATAATATCTAGTTCAATTTCTAACTGAAATACAAGCGTTTAACTTTCAATTTACGAAAATTGTTAGAACTGAGTTGTCAATTGTGCTCTATGTTCAAGCTCTTAGCCTGAGTGAGAACCCGAAAAAGAACTAAAAAAGGTAGGAGAAAGGGATAATAGTGGTTTCAGTAATCTCCAGTCTACGAAATTCTGTACTCTAAAACCTGTTGCTTTCGAGATGGATTGTCCACGGTCAAAAATGATGATCAGTCTGATAAGGGTTTTTTACATAAAATGTTTAAGGCTTGGCGCTGCTGCTGACTTCCTCGAGAGCAAGGACTACTGAATAGGCAGCCTGCACTGCAATTTGTTGCCGAATGTTGGATTGACGAAATGTAACATTAGCTTGACTCCTAGGATACGGGTTGCATACCCATACCGAACTGCATATAGGAAAGCTGGTAAGATCTGAATCAGTCTACCAAAATACAATTTTAATAGACACAACCCACTAGATCTACTTGCAACCGTATAAAGAGAATCAGCTGAAACCTTTTGAAAAAGAAGAGTTAGATATGGTTTGGAATAGCAGGAAAGATTGGAGGAGTAGTTCATCTCTATGCCCTCATCCTAACAAAGCGAATGCTGAACAGCTTCCCGGGAATCAAAAATTTTGTGAGAACATTTCTTGTTTTACTTAAACCTCCTTCTGCTTCTCTTCAACACACTAAATCTCACGTCAATCTGTGACGAGTTTGAACCGAGGATTTGAAAAGCAGAGAACGCTTTATTTTAGCTATAATGTGGCCAAAAACGCATGTAGGCTAGAATAGCAACCTAGTATTCATGCCATTATCTATACGCTATTCTACTATACTACCATTTTTCAGATGATTTAGTCCAAACTTCAATCAAGATGACACATCCTTTGAGTTTCTAATTACGAAAAAATATTATGAGGATTGAAGTGAGCTTAAAACTCAAAAATTTTTCATTAAAAATATAACCAAAACTGGAGCATCTTCTTTGGAGATTGTCTAATGAAGTTTAATTTTTTTTAATAATTTTCAACAGCCAGTAGATTTGATATTTTAAGGAGAGTACAATTTAAAATAAATTTATAAAATTATTGCGTATAACAGACTCTTAAAAATTTTAAATAACATCTGACCTGATCCCGATTCGAAATGGCATCAGTGACACAAGATGATGCAAGTTATTAGTGAAATGTTTACTAATTTTTGGGCTTTCCATGAATAAGAAATAATCTTTTGTTCCTTAACCTTAACCTTAAATTCTCATAACCGTTCTAATATTAATGAGCTTACAAGATCTAATCCTATGTTTGTTACGTATCTGCTCTTTTTAGTTGATTTTCAGGGTTGACTGTTTTCCCAAGTCCAAAGACATGAGCTTAATAGATATTCAATGTTGTGTTAAATATCACAAAAGGTCATCTTTTAACTAAACAATTCGCACATTATAGGCTCATAGAACTTACCCTGCCTTAAGATGTATATTGTAACTTTGTAACGCCTTTTGCAATAAAATATTATAACTATTGGTTGGCGTATCCTTACAAAAACAGATCCAGCATAATTCACTGAAGAAATTATAACTAGGCTTGGGTACTTTTGACAGGCGAAAGAGTATAATTTTACTGTCACTTGTGAAACCAGTCAATGTGGATACACAACAATATGAAACAGACATAATGAAAAGTTTCTTCTCGGTAATGAGGTCTGCCCCTAAAAACGTTTCCATCTGCATAATCCATTTACCATAAATATTCGAGATCTTTGAGTCCCGACTTAAAAATATCGTCCTAAAGGTTAGGTACAAAAAACTAACGTTGTAGGCAAGTAAAAATAAGTAAGAGGCGTGGAATTCACGTGTTTGGACAAACTTTGTATGGATTCTGTTACTTGCATTAGGTTCCTTGAGCTCACTTGATCGTTGATGATACACAGAATTATACATTGGGTAGTTACCAAGACTCTGAAACTGTCATTATATTTATTTATTTCAAGCTGAATCGGTTTGGTAAGGAAGATGGGCTGTTATGTTATTTTTTTCTTCCGAGACTTGCTGTATGATTGTCTCAACCATTTATATTGGTTTTTACGGACCGACCGATCCTTCTCTTCAACGTCTTCTCTGCCCTCTCTGTCATTTAGTTTCTCACTTTCGGGGTCAAAAACTTCATAGCAGCTGACTAGCTCTATCGCGTATGATTTCATCGTCAAAAGTTTCACTAACATCTGCATTGAATTCAATATTTCATGTACTCTTACATTCTCTCGCACTTTTTTACCTTTCTAAACATTCCGTTAGACAATTTACGAAATTCCCGTTATATTAAGGCGCCTGTTGGCATAAGGACACGAGGCTAAGTCAGAAGTAATGTGTCAAATGGTTCCAGTCTTACTTCTCAAGTTGACAGGGGCGGTGTTTGGTGGACAGTATAAAAGCATTTCGCGCCTAGGTATCTCGCACGCTGGGCGCAAATATCCTTCATCTTCTTACCACAAACACATTCAATACTTTAACTAAGCAATTCTTCGTCTTTGTCAGAAAATTTTAATCGAGGTATGATATGACAATTATTTTGAATGTAAAACGATTTATACTAGGTTTTGTGGGTCATTTTTGACGTATCAGACGTCATACCTTATTTTCTACGAAAGTCACAATTATGCGCTTTCGCTTGTAGCTTACTTACCCAGTACTGAGAATATGGAACAGTGGATCCTTACATGATGAAATGTTAGATAAATGCCAGTGTTGGAGTGGGTGCATTCCGACCTAGGTTGATATTATTTTTTCGTTTTCTTATTATTTCTTTTTTAACCAATGATGGAATTTAATTTAATTATGTCAGATGCTCATAAATAAAAGCAGTAATTATGAAATGAACGTTTTTAAGTGTAAATAAGGTGCCTTTTATCATTTAAAAAGTAGTAGCTCAGGCTCTTATGACTTCCAAATTTATGTTCCTCATTGAGTTAAGGCGAATCTATGAAATTATCAAATGAAAACAGCAAAGGCATGTTGGAATCATCTTAAAACTGAAAATACAAAACACATACATGCATAGTACATAGTGTATAATATATGTTAAATTGAATTTTTTCTTTGAAATTCCGCTCAAATCAAATCTCAACATTGTTTTCCCATATTGAATTTCTTCTCACGATCTCGCACATACGAGGAGAAACTCACTTGACTCTTATAAGTAGCGCGCATTTAATTTTCATTCATAAAATAAAATGAACAGAAGCCATCTGGTTTTAAAGCTCCTCTAGGATGCACCCCCGGACTACATGATATCATGCCACCGTGCAGCAATCAAAGACCACTCACCCAGGCCGGGGTGTTTCCTTTATCCAGACATTTTTTCCAAGCACTTATGAATCCAATCAATCAGTTGACGACATTCGATCACCTTCATTTGTGAAAGACGATGATCCGAAAAGGACAACAACAAAAACTCGATATAAAGAACGAAAATTTGAGTCCTGCGACAACAACGACGACTGCATAAAAACTTCTCGCCGTGCAAACGACACCAAACCAAAGTGCATGCAAATGGTGAAAAACTAATAATGGAAGAAATTATATTCATAACACCAGAAAAAACCTCAAACTGAAACTGGTCGCGGAGAGGATATCAATTACACCCTCGTAAAATTTGACTCTTGAACGGGCGGGTTTGACACCGCGTCAACACACCATGAACATTTTGCATTGAAAATGTCTCAAATTTCACGGGATTTTTCTTTGCGACATTAACGCTGTTGAAAACGCGCGTCGTCTTTGGATCCGGCCGAGCGAGAGGCAAAAAGAAATATCCTCGAAAAGTAAACCAGAGAATTAACGTCCAGATGATCGCATTGCACTCATCTTTTTCTGTTTATTTAACATCTGACTTAATTCGACGCCAATTTCAACCATCGAACCACAAGTGCGGACGTTATGGTGCCTGTCGGCAAAAGAGGCTCACATCCATATATGCCGTTGCAATTGAAATGCATTTCTCATTTGGGAATCCTTAGGAAACGGTCCGACTCCTTAAGTGGTCCGATCTGTGGATAAGCCTCAAGAGAAACCTCATATCACACAAATCTGCACATTTGGGATGTCTCAAATTGCAGATGATTGAGAAATTTGTTTGTCCAAGGAGGATTCAAGGATATTTTTTTGCACTTGACAATGTTCCAATGCGGCAATGCGAATAGCATGGAATGGACCACACGCGGCGAAATTTGTTGCAGACTTTTTTGTGAGTCACGAAATCATTCTATGGCTTTGTGAGTGATGGCTGGAAAAAATATGTTGTCGAGTGGACATAATGTCCTGGACTATATTTGACTTAAACCGATTAAGCCGGGCATTTTTGGGATGTTGTGATATGTAATCCTGGTTGGTCTGCATGGGAGATTATGAGATCTTGTCGCGAAGTCGCTTCGATGAAATTTTTCAAAAGTTGTTCCGGTACAAAGGAGAACATGGATCAGTGGAACTCAGGACTCAAATTCACTATTCTTGCGCTGAACGCCTTGCCAAGTGTTGAACAAAAGCGAAAATCAACGAAAGATCAATCGAATTGAAAAACGACCACATGAACGCGTCAGCTACAATCGAATCCTTTTATGATAGATGCGTGTAAATAGACACAAGCGACCAGACACTATCGAGAGTCATAGCCGCCAAAAATAATTTGAGAAATCACTATCAAATTCAAAATCGCTCCTGATCATGCCAACTCACGGTGACACCCAGCCAAATCGCCATGGTAATTTTTGTTTACTTTGCTCGTATCTTCGAACATATCATATTCCACATTCCAATCGCTACGAGGGACCGCAGACGATGAATGACTTGACTAAAAAGCGTCAAGTGTTAATGCAACCTATTCAAGAACAACATCAGCCATCAGCCGGGTCCAGCAACGCAGAGCACAACAGCACAATGGGCTCCACCACGAACCAACACTCCATGGTGGATGCCACCTCGATACCAATCGTTGGACAGTTTGTGGTAGCCAAACAATTCGTGGCAGATATCAAGATGACAAGGAAGTCGAAAAGAAAACCATGAGCACGACGGCGGACCATTTGGAGATGCGATGGGGCCTGAACTTGGAGCACGAGCATTTTGACTGGCACTCGGGCTCCTATCCAGGCCCCTCTTGAACTAGCAAAACACAGCTGGCGCCTATTGTCGGCCCACGCATAAGAAAGTGTTATGTATGTGAAATAGCTGAGCCAAGACCAAGTGGTTTGATTCCAAGGAAAGATATTCATCTTTTGGAGCGCATACTTGCCTTGTTAATAATCCGCGGCCTGACTAGCCACAACAAATCGTGCAGTTGGTTAGCTCATTGTGCAGACCTAATGTTCCCACTTTAGAGGCGAAAGGCCGCAGGCAATGGTACTCGACCAGCAGACCTTATGGTAGGTGGTACATTGTCATTTTCTTTTGCCTCGGAGTTTTCTTTATGTTTCAGTGTGAATACGTTTCCAGAGCGGAGCGTGATTAACGTTTAGATGATGGTTCTTGCACGGAGCCTTCGAGGGAGGAATGTGCAATGTTAAGACATTTTCATAATAGAGGAAGTATTTAGCGCTGCATTCAGACCTCTGCAAAGGATGTAAGTTTTTCCCAATGCTGAAGTTGTCCGTCTTGTAGAGGAATGCTAGCAAGGGTTTCCTTAAGGTGAACATTGAACTCCTCTGGCAACAGTAATGCTGAAATACCCCACACAATCTACAAGAATGAGCTGGCTAATAAATAAAAGGTGAGAAGACTGCCAGAATATAATAGAATAAAAATCAATTAAAATCTTTGTCAGGACTCTGTAGAGTTCTCATCGTTTTGCGGTTGTTGCCTGGAGGTCTGATCTGATCAGATTCCATTTATAGCATCTAAGAGTTTGATGGTGCAAATGTCCAGCAATTGAAACCCGTGACTCGATGAAGGGAATGTCCTCTATGTAGGGGCGCTATTACACGTTGCAGACAACTATATCGGAAAGATTTTTTCAAACATTCTAAAGACTTTTTTTAAAGTGCATCTTGCATGTGAGCCCCACAGCCCATGGTATTTCTAATCATTATTTCCTCTAAACAAGCGCAACGTTTGAATGATGTACTTGGGCATTAAGGATCATATTTTGATCGGGAAATGAACAATTTAACATACTTCAAATCAGTTTCACAATTGGATACCTCTGCATAAACTCATCCTCAGAGAGCATCAGATCAAAACCGAGGACACAGGTAATTAAGCATACTCGAACGATCTACCTAAAAACTCTCAGGTTCATATTAAGAATAACCTATTCCAATAGGAGAAACATATATACATATATACATGGTTATAGTGGCCTAGTTATAAGGCACAGAGCACAATATGATAGCCATCATGAACTACCATTACAGAGAATTGCGATTTTCTGTACTTTTCTGTAACCTTTACCACTCATAAAAATACCAAATAGCATCTCTCTTTTTCTATTCAACTTGGCTTAGGTTCCTCGTAAGGGCATATGCAGCGCTATTGATGTCAGGAGTCATACGTATATCCTGACCACTTTGACGTTTCACTCGTAAGTACGAATACGAACTATTTACGCTGATCACTTATCACTCACTTTTGCGATAATTATGTCATTTTATTGACGACGCACGTTGCGCAAGTGCACTACGAACGCGAAAGATTTCGTTGGTTTTTTCCTGGTACGGTCCACAACATTCATGCAAATCACGAAGTTGCCATAACAATTTTTTACGTTGAGATTGCCATGTGTACATGTGTACTGACGAGACTTCCAGATCTATTATTTCGTACGGTCCCAATGTAACCATAAGATTGGTCGTAACACTTAACACTTAGAGGTAGCTCATCAGAGAAGAGAAGAGAAACAGAGTAGATTTTTGTCTCAGAGAGAGATGGAGAGAAAGAGACAACGCAAAATCACAAAATGCATCGAGCTTTAAAGCGGATACAGAGAATAGAGACAGAATTTACTTCAATCACACTTCAGACTACTTCAGTGACGCACAATTCTAGATAAGCTAAAAGCTGAAGAGCCGTATGACTTTCGCCCAACCCTAACGGCATTTGACACATCTTGTAGCATTGTAAATGCCCCTAACAGCGAAGCCTCATACATGCAGGGAATCAGCTGCAAGGCAACAGATAGGCCGGCAAAACTTTATACAAACGGGGAGCAGTGAAGTTAACTTGGCTGCCTGAACAGAGCGGGAAAGGAAAGACTAACGAACTGCGATCGGTTGACATTACAAGAAGTTTCAATGAAAGTACCGGCAATGACAGCGAAAAACGAGTTGGATGAAACTCTTACCGCTTCTCGTCAGGTGCCAACTCACAGGCCGGGACGCATCGATTGGCACTACCAGCTTAGGTGGATGTCGACTGGTTATTTTTAATAGTTATGAATATTGCTCTCAGCTTGAACTTGTCCTAGTTTCCAAATTGCCTTTGGTCTGGCTTTATCAATTACCAAAAACTTCTGAAACTCAGGTTTTATATTTTTGTGTGAATTTGTTTTTTGTTTGATAGTACAATCCTTCTGGTCGTTTATGGAAAATTATTTCACTTAAGTTAGATCTTGCATGGGTGTATTTTATCCATTATACGATCCAATTTCTGAGCACATTTAGGATTGTATTCGATTCTATTTTGATAATATCTGCTTCAATATAGGCTTTCAAATAGTCAGTTGTTTGTGGGTTGTCCGCATAATACTTGTGCTCTACGGAATTCAACACATAAAAATCCCATAACACCTAATGTGTCGCATGGCGGATCATCTTGCTAAAACCAAAGGTTGTCCAAACCTACTTATTATCAAGATACGGCCACAAAAAAAAATATTAACATGTGATGGTAGTTACTTCCATTGAATTTTTGTCTGTTTTTACAAATTGAGATCTTTTTGCAAAATTCGCAGCAGTTTCAAGTTGATCGCAGGCCCACGCAGGAAATCAATATTGATGCGGGTGGTAGAGTGTCCCCGGCCACTGTGCTTCAATTGTACTTTATAACACCACAAACCAATATTTTTACCCTGAATTCGTTGCATAGACAGCGGCCGATTTTCACGAATAGAAGATCTCGACCGTTGGCGGACATTTTCGGCTATCATAATCACATTTACGGCTGAACGAACACGGATACACATTGGATTGTTAACTAGGTAGCCGGGATCACGCACTTTTTGCACAAAATTTTTGACACCGTTGAGTGCGAGCGCCGTTTGTCTACCATTCTTTGTATGGCATTTTTTTGTAATGTCGAACTAATTGTCTTTGTTGTGGAAGTAAATTTCCAACACTTCCCACTTTTGGTGAAGCGTTAAGCAATTTATGTTGCCATTTAAAAATAACAGACGGAATTGCTGTCAAAGAGGGAATGAAATTAGTGTTGCCAGCGTCAAAATAACCAATATGTCAAATTTAAACCGCTGTAAGTACAAAAACAACTACGACCGTTTTCCTACATAACTTCAAACGTAAAATGAAAATGAAAATGAGAAGGAATACTACTGAGAAGAAGTAGTATTCCTCCTCATTTAGGTCACCCATTAGAATAACATTGTTGTACTTGACAGGTTACCAGAGACGTCTTGTGTAAAGATGGTATTACGATATTGGAATGGAAGCATGCATAATATATAGGGTGTTTCCACAAGGATTACCAAATTTGTTTTGAAATAAAAATGAAATGGCTTTGAATTTTGTGGAACTTTTATTCTCGATTGGAAGTACATTCGACTTCATTATGTTTTGAATATGACATCATTCAAATGTCCGCCGCGGCTGGCCTTACAAGCCTCCATCCGAGACCTCCAATTTTCGATGACTCGCTCACATAAATCGGGTGTAACTTTCATAATTTCGGTCTGCACGTTGCGTTTGAGGTCTTGAATTGAAGCTGGATTATTGGCGTACACGAGCAGTTTCAAATAACTCCAATGAAAGAAGTCGCACGGTGTTAAATCGCAAGATCTCGGAGGCCATGGGACATTGCTGCCGCGAGAAATTAACCGATTGGGAAAATTTTCGTTCAAAAGAGCCATTGTTTCGCGACTTGTGTGACATATTGCACCGTCTTGTTGGAAAAACATGCCTTCCGCATCAAAATCTTCCAAATTGGGTAAGAAAAAATCAGTGAACATGGCTCTATAGCGCACTCCATTCACCGTAACGGCCAATCCGTGTTCATTCTCGAAGAAGTAGGGACCAATGACACCGCTCGACCATATTCTACACCAAACGGTTACTTTTTTGGGATGCAATGGTGTTTCCAATATCTCACGTGGATTGTCCTCTGCCCAGAAACGAGCCGAGGACAAAACGAGCGAGTAGCCGTTTAGCCAGAAATGAGCTTCATCGCTAAAGATGATTTTTGAACCAAAATTGCGATCAACGACCAAGTGCTCTAACGCACAATCTGCGAAATTTCTACGCTTCGGATGGTCAGGTGGCTTTAATTCCTGTGTCAACTGAATCTTATACGGGTGCCAGCCCAAATCTTTTCGCGAAATTCGCCATGTGGTGGTCGTTGAAAGACCAAGTTGTTGGCCACGTCTTCGAACCGAAACATTTTAGCGCGCACGGGTATTCTCGGCAACAGCAGCAATATTTTCGACACTTCTGGCTGGTTGCACACGTGTTGGTGTTCTAATGTCTTGTACTGAACCAGTCCTCTCGAATTTATTCACCAAAAAGCGGATATAGCCTTCGTCTGGCTCTATAAAACGAGCATATCTGCTACGAACAGCGCGTTTCGTTAATCACGGATAACGCGAATTTTTGTAAAACAATTGCACCATTTCTATACGTTGTTCAACTGTAAATCTTTCCATGATGAAATGGAGAACCTTTCTGAGTAATTAAGTGGAATCAGATATCAAAAATGTCATAGGGTTGCCAGATTACAGCCTATTACAGTTGGTAGAGCCCGATGAAACACCCTATAGCATGGAACTTCCGAGTGCTGATGACAATCGGCTAAAATAGGACATGAACCGAAGCTCCTTCATATAGGCATGGTTGAGTTAAGCTGGATTTGATGACAATGGCGTTTGATAAATTTGTCTGTGAAAACAGCAACTGCATCGCTTATCATTGCAAGAAATATTGAATAGGATCCCTAATAGATTGCTTCTCCCACTGGAGTCGATTAAGTTGAATACAAATTCAAGCTTAAGATGAAAAACGATTTCGAACAACCTTTCGCGGTTATAGATAACAAAATGGTTTGTTGTGCTAAGAATAATCTTAACCTTTAGGTGGACGTATCAATTATAAGTACGAGATAAGTGGTCTTTTTTGAAAATTCACTTGTAAATACAGGACTTAAATGGGTAGAAATTGTTTACATGGAATCGCTCTGGAATATGTAGCATCGAGTCCTGACCTTAATTGACATAAGAACACTGGTAAAACCTTTGAATATGTTGGTCCTCGCTGGAACGTGATATACGTTCGAGTTTTGATGAACGAGATATAAGCCTTGAACGGAAAGGGTCTTAGTGTGGTTTGTTGTGTTTGTATAGTGAACTTGTTGTTTCAACGAAAACTATTACTTAGGGTAGAAAGATTTGTAACATTTTAACTGACTTTAGACATTAAAAGAAAATGATATTGTTCGAATCGATCTTTATGATTTTATGCCTATACATTAAGGAATTCCTCTTCTATATCTTGATTGTCTTAAGCCGACAGAGGATGTCAACTGATCAACTGACAGGAGAAGAAACGCAGTGCAATCCTTTGGTATTTACCTGGGAATGCTAGTATGTGAAGTAATCCAAGAAGTTCGAGAAAAATGAATGTTGCGCATAATCTTTCATTCAATTTAGTAATTTATACGACTCAAATAAAGCAAAATCATTCAAAAATTGTTGGGGTGCATTCAGCCATACTTGAAATTTCAAAAAGAAGAATTGTTTAACTACTAAGAAATCCATATTTCCAGTTTGGTCTGGAAAATGTCGGAAAAGTGTTAATTGGCCACGCAACTAGAGGCTACTAGGTCTATGTCCTTTAATCACAAGCATCAGAAATATTTTCGGTTTGCCAATAAATTATCAATTTAATACTGATGAATGTTTTCTATTAACCAATTTTTCGTATTTGTATTGTACATTTGTCACTGGGAAATAACATGGCAACGATAGTCGTGTTCAATTAATTCACAGACGAACGAAAATTGTCCAAAAAGTTACTTAGCATCTCTGCGTAGATTTGTAGGCTTTAATTTAAAAATTATTGTAGTCTTTATTCCTCGTCTATTTATAGTTCCACCCTCCAAACCGAGACTTGTACAGAATAAAAAATAGAAAATCTATTTTTGTGGAATATTTCCCAAGTAGAACATTTCCATAGTGGACATTCCTTTTGTTCACAATCGCAAGCCTGCCTCTATACGTAATTCTATTTATTCAAATGATAAAATTTCCAGCTTTCCATCAGCTCTTAATAGGATAAATTGGATATCCATCTGCTGGATGGTTTCAAGTGTCTGCTCAAGTGAAATGCAAAGATATTGCGATCAATTCTCAACAACCACTTAGTGATAACACGCCGTATCTATGCGAGAAGAAAAACAAAAAAAAAAACATCCAAAAACACAAAAAATAATTGTTGTTTTGTTTTCATGCTAGAAAAGATATTCGCTGATAGATGGATGCCTACGTCACGAATTGCTCCCACCAAAGTGCCATATGAGTTTCCTCCGCATTTCCAATCCGATAACGCCAGATTACGCAGTCGATCGAATTCGATTCGAGAACGATATCATGTTTACCGAGTTTGGTGCAAAAGAAATTTTGGTAATGACATCCATAGAAATGGCGCGATTTCGAGTCATGTCGCTGGTAGAACTAGATTAATGATAACAAATAAATGAATAAATGTTATGGTATGACGTAGGGATATGTGAAAATATTGTGTTGATCGAGTACTGCTCGTGTTTGGTGCTTGCGCACTTGTCCTTTGTCGTTCGATGATTGGCGAATTTTTTAGGTTGTTTCAAAAATCAACGGACAAATACTGATTATGGTGGAACAAGAATGCCAGTCGTCTAATCTTATCGTAAATAACATGTTGCGTAAATTAAATATTCACGAATCGACGAATTCAAGCTAGATTGCCATGTGTAATTGCTTGCCAGCATGTGCAATTTACATTTTTTATGTAAACTTTAATCTTGAAGAAAAAATTTATTTGTTTTTAATTGATTTATGCTTCTTAACCCTTGAACCCGAATCGTACTAGGACTTTTTGTGCACTGGAATAAGCAGTCTCCAATAGACATAGTCCTGCCATAAGTTCTTTCCACTAAAATGAAGCGCCCACTTCCTTGTAACACTATGGAAGTGGGATCAGTCTCTCGCGCAAAAGAGAGAAAATTAATTGCCAAAAAATCGTTAATGATTGGGCGTTCCTACCGCTTTCCCCACATACATCCATTTCCTTGTCCTTTCTTGTTTCCCGTTGCCAGAAACAAGAATAAAGCTTACGCAACCTACTTAAAACCCCATTCCCATAGAGCATGTAACCAAAAGACTAATTCAGAAGATCAGGACGCACAACAATATACGGCAGTTATCACTTAGTTGACTGACAAGGGGTCAGCTTATAAAACAAAGAGACATCAAATTCAAAGCAAAAAAAAACGCGTTCTTTCGAATATCCCGCCCGTCCTACACTAGACAAATTTCCAAGAAGATCAAATAGTTTTGACAAACCAGATATGGAAATACCACAGCCACTACAGTCCCTGGTCAAAAAATCCAGGAACATATTTTGAAATTCAGATTTTTCAAACATTTCCCCTTTGACAACCCCCCCCCCCCCTCTGAAATCCTTCAAAATTAAAACGTTTTGACATTCTTTGACTATTTATTACGGAAAAATTAAAAACAGCCAGCGTCTAAATACTTGTAATCAACCGTTTTATTCTTGTGCGCATTACGCCGATGTTCTTACCAACCAAGTTCAAGTATATAGAGTATCTCCTTTATTACAAGAAGTAATTTTTATTTATATTTTTATTTCAGTATTTTTGCACATACGAACGCTTTAATTGAAATTTTTCATGATAATTTGGCTTTAGTGTGGGCGATTTTCATTTGTACAGCGCTTACTCTCCTCCTTAAAAGCGTGTTGTAGAACCTTAAGTTGGCAACACTTTTTAATGCTACGTACGATGCGACAGCTGTCAAGCATTTTATCAGACACAGGTTGACGGTATAGCAACGTCTGCAAATTGTTCAGATTTATTACGAAAACAAAACGGATCTGTTCGAGAAACTCACCGCACAGTCCGACAATTTTATGGCCTTGTGAATTATACATCAGAACAATTGATTCGATTAACCATTATTCCCATTATTCTCACCGATAACTGCCTCATTTGGAGTGATTGGCATTCAAAGGACTCCTTTGAAAGGAGGTGGTCAAATACCAAACACCGTTACATCCAGAGACAGTCACTGTTTTAAGTGCTTTATGGACGCATGTCCATAAAGCATAGTGCTATAAATTGTTGCAAGAGGCCTATGGAGACAATTTCCTATCTTGTGCGCGTGTTTTTGAGTGGTGTAAACGCTTCAGTTAATGCCGAGAGAGCACTGAAGATGACCAACGCCCAGGTCACCATGTCACTGTTTCAACTCCGGAAACAGTGAACAAAATCAACCAAATTGTGCGTGCAGATCGTCGAATTAGCATCCGTATGATTGCCGAGCCTGTAAACGCCCATAAAGAAACGGTTAGGCAAATTTTACACGAGGAATTACACATGACAAAAGTCTGTGCGAAGTTGGTGCCAAAAAACCTGACTCCTGACCAAAAGTTCTTGCGTCAACAGGTCTGCTCAGATTTCCTTGAAAGGTTAAAAAAAGATTTCGGACTGATGAATAACATCATTACTTGCGACAAAACGTGGATTTTTCAATACGATGTTGAAACAAAGCGGCAATCGATGCATTGGAAGCGCCTGAATCGCCCAGAATCAAAAAAGCAAGGATGTCCAAATCAAAATTCAAGGCAATGTTGATCGTTTTTTTCGACATTAATGGTATCGTGATGACTGAATGGGTTTCAGAGGGTCAGACTGTCAACCAGACTTACTATGTGCCAGTTTTGGCAACACTGCGAGAACGAGTTCGTAAGAAACGGCCCGAGTTGTGGAAGAACAACTCGTAGATTTTGCACCAGGACAACGCACCTGCCCATAGCGCGCTATCTGTGAAGCAGTATTTGGCCGGTAAGCTCACTCCAGTGCTCGAACACGCGCCGTACTCCCCAGAATTGGCACCGCGCGACTTTTTTTGTTTCCAAAGATAGAATCTGCTTTGAAAGGGACCCGATTTGAGTCGAGGGTAGCGGTAAAGCAAAAAACGGCAGAGCTCCTAAAGGCCCTCACTAAAGAAGACTTCCAGCATTGCTTCGATCAATGGAAAAAACGTATGGCAAGGTGTGTGGCGAGGAAAGGGGAGTATATTGAAGGAGAGCATTCGAATGTAGAATAATTTTTATAATAAAACCCTTTTTCGTAACCAGTCTCGTTATTTAAAAGCCAGACCTCGTATTTCATCTGGCAACGTTTTACTGCATAAATGGCGGGCAATTTAAATCAAATTAATCTTTAGTGGGGAAAACTAGAGGCATAAAGTTTCGATTATAATAGACTCCATTTATTGTCAATAGGGTTCAGCACGGGGGAAAAGCCAGTACTAGGAAGAAAAAGGATACTGGCCAAACAAATATTTCTTCAACCACTAACTCCTGGTGCATAGTTCGTACCAACGAAAAAGGGTTTTCAGAGGCTTTCTGTACAATTTTTCAGTGTATTTGAGTCGTTATACTTCTTTTCCGAAATTTTTCTTTGCGAAAGAGTCCCACTAGTATTTAAGGAGCACTTCCCAATTCGTACGAGTTCACGAAGAGAAATGTTGTTTGCCCTTTCTAATGCAGTTATGGACGCTTTATGTTGCGCAGATAAATCTGTAAAATTTTCTATTATGTTTTAATATTTAACTTTATAATGAAATTCACGGAACAATACATATCTCCACTAAGCCACAAAAAAATGGTAAAATCTTTTGCTTTCAAAAACCATTCATTTTCGGTTCCTAAAACTTTTCCTATATCAAACACTTTTGCTTTCTAATTACTAATGGAAAACTAATGAATTTGTTGTTTTGTTCAAAATATACATGAGGAAAACTTTTAATGTGGTAATAGTAACTAGGATTCGCAGAAAAAAAAATCCTCTAAAGAATTTCAATTAATGATGAGAGAGTTCATGACTCCGAATTCAGAAACAATTCAAAATGGCTGGTAACGTCGTATGGATAACATCTGATAACATCAGGTATACGACTGATGTTCCCTGAATATAAATTCCCTGAATATAAAGGTCCCGGAATATAAATTAATATTAGAATGAATGCGTATGAATTAGTTTCAGGACCATGTAAGAGCGGTATAAAACGACATGGATGGCGCCGCCGTGAAAAATTGGCTTATCCATAAGTCAGGACTGCCTGTTTGAAAAAATGGAGGCACTGAGACATCTGAGCTGCCATTGCCGACTTCTTGACTGGTAAAGACGCGACGTAATGGACACCTGGATTAAAACAACCTGAAAGTAACTAACACTATTTGCAAAGTCAGTTTTCGAGAAAGTCTTTAGCGTCTTCACAAGACTATGCACGGACTATGCGGAGAAAGTGTTACTAGTAAACATAGGGTACAATGAAGTAAAACTGGCGTTCATTGACGAATTTTACGAATAAAGAGACCATACTGCTACTGCTGACTCCTACAGAACTAAAACAAAAAGCCAACAGCAACATATAAATGCAACAGAAGAAGGACACTATACTATACCTCAGACAAGACAATGAATTTATAGAAAACTTACCAGATTAGGACATGATGAGGCATACCGGGACAACAATGGGAGAGTATAGTTACTAAACAATTTTTCCTTGAGAAGTGAAATTGGGAGGAGTCCTAGACTCGCGGCTCTATGCCATTTGTTAAGGGACACGTAAATGCTTACACTGTGGGTAATGAGCCAACTGGAACTTGGAAGGAAGATTCCTTGATCTAGGAGACGATGAAAAGCACGAGGAAAGGCAAGGTCGACCGCTCTGTTTAAAATAAGAGCGTATCTCAATGTTGAGTAGTTCAACGTGATTAAACTCGCGATACTTAACATTGGTATTGAGGTGCCTTTCGCGCTATTTGAACTGTCCGCTTAAGTCGCAGCTCTTTGGAGAGTTTTATGCACCAATGACGTGCTGAATTTGGACCGATTTAGGAAATCAGCTCCTGGTTCGGAGGGCAATTAGACCGCGAAACCCAAGTATTCTTCCGCAAGAGTGTGTCGATCGCTTCATGTTGCTCGCCGTTTGGTTTTTCTGCCACTTAGACTCATTAATTCCCTTGAGATAACTCATTCCAGGCCAACCAATACGGTCATGGCAGCCAATATGCCATTACATTATAGCATCGTAGGAAATAGAGCAGTTCCGTTCAATTATACTCTATTATATTCTTCGCGGCTTTTAGCAATGAGGAAGGGTAGCAAGGAGCCATCAATCTCTGACACATGATCTCATTCGATTAAATTCAGTTCTAAGTTCAAGATGGTGCTTGCCCATTCCTGGTTCGGAGTAGTTCCCAAGTACAGATAATTTCTCTTCCAGTCCAGCCTGAAGGAGTTTCAGACTGGTCGTGGGATAACCTTCACAATATTGTGTATGAGTGCAAAGTTTCCGATAAGAGTTCTTCCATTATTCAAACCAATTGTGAGGACATTGCTCGAAAAATGTTGTTTGTCCGCGAGCAGTTCAACCAACTCTTAAAAAGTCAATCAGTTGTAATCGAAAATAAATCTTTGCCAGGGAATATAAACAATAATTCATATTTAACAATCTACTAAAGTAAAAAACAATAAATAAAAACCATCAATATCTTCGCAAGAGGCGCGGCTAAATCCAATTGTGATTTTCTCAATTCATCTCCACTCAATCAAGTAATCCCTCAACAATTCATGCGAGATAACAATTTCCTAATCCCACCATGACATGGTTGCTCGCTCGCTGGAAATCAATACCAAACAATTCGCATTTAGTACCCTATAATAAATACTAATTCCTCCATATCTAATCGCACGCCAAATAGGAAAACTTATTTTTATCCGCGCGTTTGAGTGCAATTCCACTTAGATGTTGAAAAGTTCGAATTCGAGATGGAATCCTCCGAAAATAGCTGGTGCGGTCGTGCCCAGATGTTTTCCCATCTATTAATGAGGAAAAAAGAATTTGCAGTCATAAATATGACGAGTGCCAGTGCCAGCATTATACGGGGAGCATGGCTCATGGGTGAGGCCGCGGGGGTGGTGGAGCGATAGCGGCAAAAGCGCGATTCAGCAGAAGCAACAACAACTACTACTACAAGAGCAGAAGCCACAGCAGCAATAACAACGAAAACAGCAGGTGTTAACAAACATGTCGCGAATGTACACAGTCAGCAGTTGTTGTTGGCGGTGGCCGGGTTGGAGGCTGCCGAAGAGGTGGCAGGGCGAGCAGTCGCTCCGCGAGCAAGTACGGTCAACGCAGCCTCCTGCATGGCCCCCAAACTCCACATCAGAGTCACTTTAGTGCCCCGTTAGCGCCCATTCGGCAAATATGGAACTTTAAACACATAATCATGACTCGAAAAGCCCAAAGTCGGCAACTTGAGTATTCTTCAAGAGTGTTTAGTTTTTAACACGCGAAACGCCCTGACATTGCAGTAACGCCGCGCGTGAGGTGAGTGGGGAAACGCACGTCGGCGCCAAGGTCGCCAACGATTAGGCTTGTGGAGGGTGGCAGCTTCGGAAGAACAAACTTTCACCTCACCTTGAACGCACCACCGGCAATCTGAATCGCGCCAAGTGTGGAGCCCATCAAGAGATAGCTTCGTTATCTGCAGTCCGATAAGGAGTCATAAGACCATGATTGGTTTCGAATAACCACAACAGTGGATTGGAATCGTTCTGTTGTGTCTTGAAAATTTAATAGAAAATTCTTCGAAATCGCCAAAACGATGAACTGCTCCTGGCAATTGGAATGTTCAATGAGTTGCTATCAGAGGCAATTGATGGGTTAATCAGCGAAGGAGCCGTTGCCACACTCACAAGCGCCAACTGCTTGAGCGTGTAGCATGCGTCCCAAAACAAATGGAATGACATGACGTATACAAATTGCCATTCTATGCCCATACGATTGACCGCAAAGTCAACTCTGCGGAATGTAGCGCTTTCTTGGACCCGCGCTACTACCGAAGAACTGGTCCAGCAGTGCTGCAGCATCCCAAGGCGGCACGTCGAACAACTTCCTTTGGCGAAGCGACCAAGGTCTGATAGTTTCGGGGAGCCAAGACATCGAGAAAAGCCAGCTCGGTTGCTGGGTTGGTCACTGTTTACTTGGCGTTCGGACAATTGCTGAAACTTTGCCAAACGCCACATGTGCCAGATCTAAATATTTGCAGCCGCGTCGGTCCTGTATGCCGACCGATTGGCGCGCCGAAACATTTCATAGGGTGCGATGGGGCACATCGCATCAACGTTCTCCCTTTTGCACGCTCCCTCGCTGCATCCCTCGCGCATTGCTTAGCCCATCTAACCTGTCCCGGCCTTTCCTCCCATGTCTTTTCGTCCCACACAAAACACATTCAGATTGGATGCCCCACAGCCAAATCTCGCGAATTCATCTCGCTATGGTCCAGAAATTGAATGCGAAGATACTGCGACTCCTCATCAAGTCAGATAGCTTAATAGAGACAGTGGTGAGCGTCAGTATGTGTATACTCGAAGTAGAAGTTAAGAAGCTTGAAATCTTCCTCCAATTTCAAAGGACAACAAAACCGACCCGCAAACCGTTCCATCAAAGATTTTCATAAGCTTTAGGTGATTTTTGCATCAGAAAAACACATTCAGCGCAACCGTTGTTTTACTATATTTACTATTTTCACTATTCTTTGACTATCATAACCTAGAGTGACCAATGAGAAGACAGACGATGCAGTACAGATCTAATCCTTACCGGCAATTACCCACTAATAAGCAGATCGATGCTTTTTTGAGATTTTTCTTACAAAAAAGGACTTTTCTGTGGCTTTTATAATTGTTATTTCCGGGCTCCACTATGGGATCCACCGCGAGGCTTCTCTGGTTCCTGGTTCCTGGTTCCTCTCATGAGTTTCAGCTGTCGCTGTTAGCCCATTCCTTGTCCTAAGGAAGTCCTCAGTTCTGTGGTCACCAGATGCTCCATCTCCGCTCTGGAAGCTAGTGCTTATGAATTAGGTACCGGCTTTGCTTTATTCTGCCAACATCCTTTATTCTTCCACCCTTCCATCCTTCGTCGTTCTCTTTAAAGGGGAGTCATGTGTAATCCGTTTGGATTTCCAGTGTTTGGGGATCTTGATCTGTAAGGAGTCCAAAACGGTTTGGTTTAATGAATGAAATTGATCGGGTGTTTGTACGAAGCGTTCTCGCTGTTTTGTGCTTGCTGCGAAATATTATCTGTCCGTGAAATCAAAACCTATCTGCAAGGGCCATTCGCAGGAACTTAGCCCCAGCCTCAGATAAAAATGTGGAAAATTCAATCATCACGAAAGTAGACTGAGTTTACAAGGCAGATTTTGATACATCAAAATCTACATTTGAAGGACTATAACATTCAATTGATGCAAGAACTCAAGAGTTCTTATTCTGATTTGTATCGAACTTTAGTAAATTCGTCTTTGGAATAATTAAAAATCGAGTTTTTAGAGGAAAATCAGATTCGTGAATAAGCAATACAACAGGCTTTCAGCTAAGGCAAATCCTCAAGCGAGCCACGAGCAACTAATTCTTTCTTTGCTCTCATCGTTTTGAGTAGCTTTTGGGTTCAAGGTGTGATCGCAGCATTTTTTGAAGCAAAGAGGGGAAACCATGCTGTTCTTACTTGCGAACGTTCTAGTGACTAACTTAAAAAAGATTTTTGATCCATACTAGAGAATCCTCACAAACGGTGGCACCGGTCACACATCTTGCCTTGACTTATTGTTAGTAAAATTCCAGTGATGGTTTATTTCATGTCAACCAGCAACATCGGGCGATCTTTCATCTTGAGACTTTTTGCTGTAGTAGTTTATCTATGATAAATTTTGTGGTAGCAGGATCGTGATTTTAAAAGAAAACCCTAACTTACCATTGAAAATTTACCACGCCATATATGTGGGGAAGTAGTTTGAAATAAGGTACCGAAATGGTATTCTCTGTTTTACCTTGGACCGACGACGTCGTTTGAACTAATTTTTGACGTCAAAATGACGTCAATGTCAGGAAAACTTCTTATATTTCCTAACATTGACCTTGTTATGATGTTAAAAAAAACTAGTCCAAATGGTGTCGTCTGTTCCCGGCATTACAGAGCGGTTGATACCATTAAAACGATTTCAATTGACAAAACAGTTGACTAGCGAAACCCTTTGGTCCTATTTTCAAGACACGCCTCACACTGTTTCCTCTGCGGACGTTGTAAAAGCTGCGTTGCTTTGACGAAAAATTCATTAGGAATAAGCCATAGGCTTCCCTTGCCCGAAATATCCGAGCTCTTATTCGATCTATGTAAATTATTTTAAAATGATTTAATTTCGCTGCTAATTTCCTGTTCGCTTGCCCAAAAATCTGTCAAGGAATCTGCCACAAATAGGGAAGATGCTCTTACAGATGGGAGATGAAATTTCTTCATCTAACTTTATGATCTTTTACTATTCTTCGATGTTATTCTTTTCTCCGGCTGCTAATCCTTAAACAATTCATAGTATTTTCGCTCTGAATGCTAGAAGGACAACATTTCTGACAAACCAACGGTGAAATTTTGAAAATTTTAGACTCTAGCACAGACGCTTAGTTTGTTTTCAACGCCAGTTCAATAAATATGTTGTTCTTCCTTTTTTTCGTACCAAGCGTATTATCCTGGTACTGATACTTCTCGTGTATAGTTTTCTCGTGATTGTGGTAAGAAATGTTTCCCTGAGGGTATCAAACCAACACTTTAAAGAAACATGCTTCTTATCTTTAAGGTTCATATGCCTCGGAAATTCCGTTTTTAGGTTAAGCATTTTTTCTCGATATATTAGATGTATAATAGCATAAAAAATCATAAAAAAAGCGGTCGCAAAAAGAACTATTTAGTCATAAGGAGCATTGGAGGGATCTGGTGAAAAGGAAATCATGAATTCGGAGAATAAAACGACCTGAAGATTTGGTGTACGTTACACCATTATAACATATCTTCCTCCTTGAATCCAAACAAACGCCAGGGTTTCGGATCCCATTTAGAAGCTACCATTGATGAACGATTCGTTAGGTGTTTTCAGCAGTTTCGAAGTAGAGGATCTGCTCTAAGCATCCTAGATCTTCATTTACCAGCAAACAGCTTTGGTAGTAGCCCTAGCAGCAAAAGTTAGCGTATATCAATGTTGACAACTTGGTTAAAAACGATTACATAACACTGTTATCCGAGGAAACTCTCTAGGAAATCTATTTCTATCGTAGATGGACGAATTTCTCTTGTTAGTTGAGAAACACTCTCCTGTGTTTACCAAGTTGCATTTGAAATTATTTCCGATTCGTTTTAAAACAAAGCAAGTCCTTTATGTCACAACAGCTCAAGACAGGATGCAAGGAAATCAGAATCATCTCTAAGAATTCCAAAAATGTTTTTCGCTGTATCGAACGACGCAGCAGCTCGTCAATTTAAATGTTTTTACTTATGGAATTATTGGACCTGATCCTGGTTATTATTAAAACCACGAGGATTCGGAAATCCACGGAAATTCAACCAATTATTCAGCAAAGGCCAAAACGTGGGAATAGTGGAGTCATGTCTTAAATGTATGATCGATTCATGATAACAAAAGAAATTATAAAAAATTAGATAAATTTATGATTGAAATAAAAACGAGCGTAAAACACAAAAAATCCAAAATAAGGATATTGATAGTTTCCACTATCTGTGATAGAAAAATTGAACCAGGAAGATCGGAAAAATTAAGAATGAGGCAACAATTTTCTGAAACAAATCAATGTCGAATGACTTCCAACGTCCACTGTTTAAGCATAATATTCTGATTGTTCATTTAGTCTGATGCAAATTCGTGATGCTTGCCCAGTTGCGCTCGCTTGAGATTACTATCGCCCTCAACACGCTACCGCCGCGACCCATCGCGAATATGACCATATTGTTGTTAAAACGAAGAAGTGAGCACAGTGATGCTACGAACACATATATATGTATGCCGTCCAGCCATCATGCATAGGGCATAGTTGGACCATCACCCAATCTACGATAAAACTCCTTCCTCTCCCTGAACCGGACGACCATGGGACGAACTGTTCAAAGTCCTAGTAAGGGAATAAACAGCGACTGGAACGAGGGGGACATTCAGCGGGAAGTAAGTGAAAGATTTTGGTAAGACCAAAATAAGAAACTGCAACTCGGCGTGATGGAGCCAAAGCTCCAACTTTTATGGATTGCATTTGCCGGTACGGATGCGAATGGGTGGCGAAAGAGTTGCCATAATTCTGGCTTCTGTAATAGCGAAACATGTCCATAACGATTCAATGAAAATTGAAAACGAACAGGATGTGATTGTTTTCTTTCAAAGCATCTTAATTGTTTTATTGACGATTCAAAAGCCAAAATCGTAATGAAAAATGAGATGAACCGCGATGAAATATGGTGATGAAGTGCTTTTAGAGCCCTTTATCGCTAATAAAGGAGAACAACACATGCTGAAACAATTCATATTGAGGATATGCATTCTCCTAGTAGACTTTGGGATGAGTTGTGCATAAATCTTCAATGAAAACTTCATATCTCTGAAGAAACATACGGAAATTTTTATCCTGTCGCTAAAGATTGGGACCCGTAGCGCACTTAGTTATTCAGGACATGTTGAAGCTTCGGATTCGGGTTTTTTGAGCACTGCAGACTGCTAGTGGTAGACTGGCAGTGGATAGTGGTAGACCCTGGACATTAAAGATTGTCAGGCAATGTAACTCAGCTAGCAGTTAAGGTCCGTCTTGTTTTGAAGGGATCCTTAATCTAAAACAGGGAAAGGAACACTTCACGAATTTCTGTCAACATATCCAGAAATCATACAATAGATTGGCGTAGTCAAACACATCACAGTTCATAACAAACGATTGATTGCCCCTAGCAAGCATAGCAAACAGCTTTAGGTGAGCAAGAATCGAATTTGATAAGTGACCAAAAATTCATATTGCTGGAGCCTAACTACCTAGCCTACCTCTGTTGAAAAAGGAATGTTATCTGCTATGAAATGAATCCGATTTCGGAAGCTCATTCATGTTCACGGCACTATTCGTATAACTATCTCCTTGCTGTTACTGGGGTTTCCGTTCTAATGTTCTTAAGCCGATCAGTCTGTTAGTCCTTGCTTTTTCGCGTTTGGTCTGTATGAAAAACATTTAACCATGTCCCCTGTCTAAAAGAATGCACCCTATTGATAATGAGGTTCAGTTCCTTTACACTAGAATCTATGTGTGTAAATAAACCGAAGTATAAAAACCGCCTGCAGAAGCATGAAACAACAACGTTCGGACTCAGCTTCCCAGTGCCTCATGATTTAAAGGAATAATTCCTTCAAAATTCGGTGAACCAGTGTACACAGGGCCAACTATTCATTTGCGTTTTCTACCAAGAAAGGCACACATTCAGATGTGGCATTGGTTACCCATTCAATAGCATCATCCTTTCAGCTTGAGACGTTTGGCTTATTGGAATTTCGAAGCGCTCTATGTTATTCCTTATCAAGAATGTTTCCCTCTCTTCGATGAATCCTGTCATTGTATGGTTTTCTTTTCAGATGCCACTTTAGTTTAAATGACACGCTTACACCCTCAATGTTACTGCAGAGGACATTCTGTAGGAAAAAACCCTCGCTATTGCCGGAGAAGAGATTCGTTTAAAATCTTAAGTTCTCTCTTCCTACAATTGTTTTGAAAATCTCCAGGTTTTGCTTGTGGTCCACCCAAATCGTATCTCGATCGGTAACTGCATCTCTGCCCCATTTCGGTTATGAATATCTTGACGGTGCCTTATTTATGGCAAAAAAGTCTAGATACAGTCTACATATTAGGTGTATAAATATGAAATGCGGATTTTACTAACAGATGGCATAACCATTACATATGGTTTGTGTCGGGGATAAATAATAAGGCATTTTGAAGGGTAAACATCTGTCAACAAATTCCAATTTGTCATAGGTTTTGATTGTACAAACAACTTAATTTTTTTTTCACTCCAAAAATGTCGAATTACGTGACAGAAAAAGAGGTTTTTTTCACTCCATTTCAAAACGTTTTAAAGCCATGGGAAAGATCCAAAACGCTGGAAAATGGGTGCCGTATCAATTGAAAGAAAGAGGCATCGGATGGTGAAAACCCATTTGTGAAATCTAGCTTGCCGGACAGAAAAGAATAGGTTTTTTGCATCAGATTGTTACTGGCGATGAAAAGTAGATTTATTTCGACAATCCTAAACGGAAAAAATCATGGGTAGACCCAGGACAGCCATCAACATCACAACCAGTCCGAAATATTCATGGAAAGAAGACTTTGCTGTGTATTTGGTGGGATAGTAAGGGACCTTTGTATTACGAACTGCTGAAACCTGGTGAGACTATTACTGGCGAACGTTACCGACAACAACTGATCAAATTGAAACGCGCACTTAAGGAAAAACGACCAGAGTTTCAGCAAAGACATGATAAAGTCATTTTTCAACATGACAATGCTCGGCCGCATGTTGCAGTACCTGTCCAGAACTACTTGGCAAACATTAATTGGAAAGTTCTGCCCCACCCGCCGTATTCACCAGACTTGGTTCCTTCTGACTACTACTTGTTTCGGAGCAGGGACTTTCGGACCATTCTTACGAAGAAGTAAAAAATTGGCTTGATGAGTGGTTAGCCTCAAAAAATGAGAAGTTATACTGGGACGGAATCCATCAATTGACCGAAAGATGGGAAAAAGTCATAGCTAACGATGGCCAATACTTTGATTATTGAATCATTCGTTCTGTTATGCAAATAAATACATATATCAAGCAGAAAAAATCCGGAATTCATATTTATACACTTATTATATTCCAGATACTACTCATCGTTAGAGTTCACAGCCAGATCGCTCTCTGCTGAGCTTATCTCCCTAAATTTTGGAATTTTTTCAAAATCACATTCTAGGTACCCGAAAAGAACCTTCTAAAGATCCATACTAAGCTGCAAATGTTGATCTACTTGGATCTGTTTTCTCATGGAGGTAGTCGGTTACCTCTAAACTTAGTGTTCCGGTTGTGACATCTCTGTATGGGCTTTCACTCTATACATGAGATCTATATCTGCATATGTGTATTAGGTCCACTTCTTCGTCTGTGTACGAGGCTCAGTGCTCTCTGTCTGTTCTCTCTTGTCCGTTTCTTGAACACTGTCATTTGACCTTATCAGCTATGCTCTGGCTTTTCCTTGGTCTTTGTTTTATTTTTTCAGGTCTTATCCTTCATTAATAAAGTTGTCTTGGCAATCAGTTCCCTACGTTTCTCTCGGCTTGCTGTTGATTTCTCATTGGTTACAAGCTATGTTGGGTTGCCAGATTTTGTCGTAGTTGAAACTATTGCAATCTCAGAGGGTGTAAAAACTATCATCACACTGGTTTTCTTTTATTCGTCAAATACAAGCTCACTGCATTTTTTCTTGGACCCTTAAGCTCTGAGCAACTGGTGTTAGTCCAGTAACCTCAATTGTTTTTTTTTCAGCTATTTCATCAACTCGTACGCCAGTGCTAGAGGTCCTTGTATTTTTATGTTTTGCATAATTTGTTTTAGGTCATCACTTTGATTGCG
The DNA here is from genome assembly GCA_954870665.1 of Stratiomys singularior. Classification (NCBI taxonomy): domain Eukaryota; kingdom Metazoa; phylum Arthropoda; class Insecta; order Diptera; family Stratiomyidae; genus Stratiomys; species Stratiomys singularior. The sequence continues at coordinate 8,197,872 of OX940879.1, read as the reverse complement.
ACATGCACCCTGCTGGGTTGAACCTCAACAACCAGAGGAAGGTCTTCTGCAGGATAATCTCTGTGTTCGGATTTATCTTGCAACTTCCAGACGGGTAACTACGGGGGGCCAGAGAGGGATAGTGTGTGTTCAGTGCTAATAAAGTTAATGGGACTATGGGTACACAATCGCTTGCGCTTGCCGGACGCCATAAGTACTGCGTCATGATTGCGTTTCACCTTGCGTTTCACATCCTTGCCAATAGTTATCGGTTCTTATTTTAAGGGATTATCGACATTCCATTGCCAGGTTGTGTATTCTTATTTCAGAATATTGTAATTCCATCTTTGATAGTTTTTGGGTACTTTAGACTTCTTGGATGACACTTTACTATTCTTTTGGACTGTGTGTTGTCTCTTTGCCAAGCTTCCTTCGACGACTTTTTGAGGGTTCATTATTTGTAGGGTATCTGATGACTGCATTTTTTCCGTACCCGTTTTTTCCAAGCCCGTCAACTCGTTTTAATTTTAATTCATTCTTTTTCATACCGGGGCAATGCCAAAAATGATTAGGCAACAAGTAAATGAAATTTATCAAATTTCCCGCTCTTACTCCTTTTTCTGAATATAAGGAACTCTAATATTTGGCCGATAATTATCGCACAACTCTGGGAATTTCCACCACACTCCTATTTTACTTGAAGGGATCTTAAAATGAAACAGAAAAATGCTAAGGGAGAGATATTAAAGTGAAAGGACCTGCATCTTGAAGTAAAAATGAACTTTAAAGGATTCTGAAGTCTATTTCAAGTCAAAAGAACTTTAAGAGATCTTTAACATTTCCAAAAAGAGGATCTTAGGGTTAAAATATGTAAGGGATCTGTGTATTATTTCAAATATAATCGTTAGGTCCTGTAAGTTCTATTGCACATTTTTGAGAATCCTATTGCTATCGGTTCCTCTCGCAAAAAGGATTATGCCAAATTTAATTGAATTAATAGCATAATTTCCGTTTAATCGCTCCACATCTGCGGATATGATTTATTTGATCTTTGCATTTTTCTTTTGGGTTCTGCGCCAATTCGATTAAACGCATCCTGAGCATAGGATCCTAATTTTAGGATCCCTGTTCGACGTTCACAGCTAACTGGTGCGGATTCGACGATTTAAAATTCGCTTTGCTGAAAAATGCGTGAAAGAAAGGTGACAAAGAGTCCTTGCCGCTATTTGCACATGTGAAATTGATACCTCATGAATAAAAGAAAATTAATCAGGAACGCACTAACGGTAAGTGCGTGCGATGATGCACAGGGCGATAACCCTTACCACCGCGGATTGCACGCTGGTCCATTGACGAATGCTGTTCCTCCTTCCCACACTGCACGCCGGATCGCCTCGGCGTTGTTGACCCATATGCTAACACTAACAAAGGGTGCACGGTCGCCCCTCGTCGTTAATGCCGCACGTATCAAGGATACATTCATGCGCCTGCCTCATCTCACCGAGTGGGATGCTGCGGCGGATTCCGCTGTCGCGCTGGACCATGTGTTCGCTCGCCGTTCGTCCTTCTGTTGGGTCGATGCCGGTGGGTTGCATCTTGTGTTGTGTTACGTTGCTGCCTGGCTGCAGGCAGCCGTGTCTTGTGTGCGACCATGCCAGTGACGTTCTCCTGATGCCGGTGCAAGTTTGGTCGTATGTGGTGTCGTCACCGTAATATCGTGACGTGAGTCGGCACTGTGCGCGCCGCCGAGCTGTTTAACGATCCAAGTGTGGATATGTGACTCGTGTGTGTTCATTCGACATTGTGCCTCTGTTGGCTGTGCACTAACTGGCTGTAGTGCGGGCGGCGTGAATGTTGTGCGGCGCCTCTTAGTCACATTTTGGCTGTAGCAAGTGACGGTGGCTTTGACATCCGAGTCTCCAACTCGAGCTGCGATAGATAAGATACAAGTATCTTTCACAGTGCGGTAGAGTACGTCTTCGAGTCGTGCGAGTGGCAAGTTTTCCCCAACTCTGAGGATTCACACGTACCTTGGCGACTTGGTCTGCATCTTACTGCTGATGATTGGGATTCTATGAAACTTCCGTAAATATTGTTCATAGTGCGGTGGAAACTGTAGTTTGTTACGTTGATTGTTTATATGCGACGAATTCCGTGGAAATTCCTTTGATAAATTAATGCTATTTGAATTTTTGCCTTCCGGCGGCAACTGCACTCAGTACGTTAACAGTGGCGAGGAGTGTTCGCGACGTTCAGATAATTAATAACCAATCTATAAAGTGAATGATAATTGGAAAATCCGAATAATGTCTGCCGGGTGTGATTGATACATAGTTTTTGGGTGGAATTCAAGTGTATCATAGTGTACTAGTTCATAACCAGATCGAATAACACAAGTGCTGCCACGGATTATCTCATGCTCACGATTTGCTCCTTGTACTTGGTCTAAGTGGATTATATGTATTTTGCATGTTCTTGTGGTATCTGGAGTAGCCTTGCGTTTTGGATTATCTGGAAAAACTTGCACCTGATTGCTGCCTGCTGAGATAAGCTCTTTATAATGGCAGCTGAAAGTCCTTTCGGTAAATTAAGTGCATCTGATTTATCGGCAATCATACTTAAAGGTAAGCTTAATATTTCTCTCAAACTAATTCTTGTTAAATCTTTACATAACGTTTCTGCCGAACTTAATCTGATGAAAACTACCATTCAGTATCCTTTGCCAATGAAACTCTTTAAAATTTCCCAAAATTTTGCTACTATGAGCAAATTGTTAATAGTTGGCTAATATTAAGTTGATAGTTGGCTGAGATATTCTGAAAATAAAACTTTTTCATATAGACACAACATTCTCTTCCCTTTTCACTAGTTTTTATCGATAGATTTTTCATTGGATGCTCAAATCTGAATATTTATAGTTTTATTAGCAATTTTATGATTCTCTGATTGAATTCTCAGTATTCTATCCTTTACTTTGACTTCAAGAAATGAGTTTTAGCGCCGTTCGGAAAATTATTTCTCAAAATTTTTCCCCAAAATGCGATTTTCCTCCATACTCAAGCTGAAACTGCTGATTTTATCATTTCGTGACGCTGAAAATCGAACTGAAATTTGGCTTTCAATTGAAAATTAAATCAATTTCCAAGTTGCCCTCAATGTAAATTATATCTCTAAACAACAACTTATAAAATTCGTAACCCTTCTTGACCTCTTTCTTGAAAATTGCATAACAACCATTTAATGTTCAATCAAACACGCATGCACACTCAATATATCTCTTGATCAAATCATTGAATCTGACCTTTTTGACAATGTTGTTGCACGAACTACCGATTTTGCATTAGTGCTACAAAAAAAAAACGTCAAAAAAACCAAAAGTAACATATACTCGCTTAACTTAAATGTGCAAAACAAAATCCATTGCAATAAAGTCGCGGATTAGATTCCAAGTTGCCATTGGTTGATTTGGTACAGTCGCATTTTACTCAGGGGGTGGGATCAGCAACTATGAACTATGCATGAAAATTGAAATCCGACATCATGGACGATCCAATAGAAAATAAGTTTTTCGTCACGCGTCAAGCGTTCGAGGAAGTTGTGCGATAGGAACAAAATATTTTAACAATATTTTCATAGTCAAGAGTTTCCGAAAATTTTGAAATTTCCATTCAATACAGAAAAAATACAAATGCCAAAACTTGAATTTTTTAGCATTTTTGTGAAGGTTTCCGCGAACAAACCGTTTTGTTTAAGTGAATATGCAATAAATCAGAATCATCATCAATAATGTAGATTTAAGCAGTGTCTTCAAATTTATTTATTTTTTTAATATTATATTTGCTGTATGCAGACATTGTCCTTCTAGACTTTCGAGTAGAGTAGATTAATGGATATTCTTCCTGATTCGAATGAAACCAACCTGAAATGTATACGTTGAAACGATGTTGGTATAGAAAAACAAAATGGGGAGTGGGGAAGACGGTCCAAATTTTCTATTTTTGAAAGACAAGAAGCATTTACTAGAAGTCTGACTGAGAACTATTTCGAAATTCATCGATTGACGGCTTCAACGATTAATGCTGGTCTTTGAATTTGGCATTTTATCAAAACATACGATAAAAAATGTGTCATATCAACAAACGTGTGTACATAGATTGAATAATTATAAATTCACACTTTCTTATCAGCTTTCGCCAACGTGATTTGAACGCATGCCGCTGAGATCATCGCAAAAACGCGCATATTAAGAAGTTTGTACAATGATTTCTCCTTTTATCGAGATTATTCGTTAAGCTGTTGATAATTGTTGATTTATCTTTCAAGTGTGTGGTTTTTCTCAACAGCAGAGATATCCTTTTGATTTCAAAACCTTTATAAGATTTTATCAAAAGGTATATGCTCGTGTGTTTTCGAAATTTAAAAAGGATATTCCTGTTGATTAATAAAGTTCACGTTTTCCCAAAAAATATGAAATAAACTGATATTTTCGATAGCTTTCGTGGAACTTTTTGACTTTTGCACCGTCCACCGTCAGAATTCTAATCAATTTTAGATTTTTTTTATTTTGATTCTCTCGCAGTTCCATCAGACCATACTGAATATCTTTAATTTTAGTTAATGTTATTTTGGCTTGCTAAATCTTTTTTCCAGCAGCTGAAGCTCCAACTACCTTCAATTTCTGTTCCTATTAATTTTAACCTTTTATTTGGAGTGGAATTATTTAGACACAGACAGCTCTTTTGTACTTCTGATGCTCTCCGAATCAGTTTTCCGACTATTTTCATTGGAAAAGATCATATCAGCCCCTAAAAGTGCTGTTGTTTTTCTCCAGGATTTCCTGACCCTATTACTTTCAAAGAAGTCATTTCTTTGATTGATTTGGGAAGTAAAACTCTCCAACAAATCTGCAAAACATATTCAAAACGATTGGGGTATCGAAATAGCTAGTAAATATATCTTTTTTTCCATTTTATTGGAGCGTCAGCAGTAGGGAAATCAAATCAAGATTGCAAAAAGCAAAAGTAAATTATAATGAATTAAAAATGGCCGTAAACTAAATTCGAATGCCATTTATTTTAATTTAATTATATTATTTTATTTATATATTATTTTAGCGTTAAAACTCTGTGAACGATTCGTTAAAAAACAACTTGACCTATCGTCCTGAAATTTCCTAAAATAATAATTTGTTTTTATTCATTTTATAAATGAAATATCATTGAAAAGGTTTTATCGTTCGGCATGTTCCATTTGCTAATTTATTTGTTTCAAAATGGAACCGAAATAAACTCATTCAAGCTCGATAAGGTCTTGTCTTCAGAGAAAATTGAAGAAGAGATTATAGAGGCTTTAAGAGATCTGTCTGTTCCTTTTTGAACTCTCCCCTTGACAACGAAGTACCTGAATATTTGAAAAGAGTTAGCGCAACAATTACAAAACAAAATCAAAAGGCAATTTTTTTCTTTGTTTTTGATGCTTATTCCTGAAATGAAGCTGAAAAAATTTGGAACTTCGGCAAAGTTTTTGACATTCCCTCCTTCTGAACTGCTTCCTGTAGTCGATTTTGAGAAAGCTCGATGACAGGCATGTTAACTTGTAGCGGTTTACATGGGTATCGAACATTTTTGAAAAATTTGAAGCTCTTAGGTTTTGGATGAGTTAAAATGTAGAATACGAAGAATGCGCCAATACCCCGCCATTCAAAAGATATAACTCTATGTCATAAAAAGATAAAAGATAAGAAAGAAATATGCAGAAGAAATATAACTAGCAATAAGCTTCCATTAGCATACCAACATAATTAAGACCAGATTTCTATGTAAAGCTGATAGAAATTGAAAAATCCTTCTTATTTTCTTGCTGCAAATTGCTTTATCTAACACGTTTTCCTTCTGCATTATATCCTTAAACAAATATCTAAAACCGCTTCATAATAAGTAATTTTTTCTATATATGTTCAATAGTCATGAAAATAAATCTTCTTTATTTTATGACCAAACTTACCTCTGGTATTTGTTTTTATTAGTAAGCACTTAAATTTAAAAAAAAAATGTCATAAAACGCGTGTAAATCATCATCCAAAAACTATTCCGGCTGCAATCGTAGCATTTATATCGATACATGTTTTTGCCTCAAATTGCAAAAAAGGTTATAATAAATATTAGTTGAATTTGAATGAAGTAACAAAAATGTTTAATCCGATTAAGCTTTCATTAGAATAAACTTGGAATATCAAAAGACCTTGCCGTCTCTAGTTGTTTAGATCCTGTAAGCTATAATGTATATTTTTTAAAGTCCATACGCGAGTTTCTCGATTTGATTTCCACCTTATTTTTGGATGATTGCACCGTAATCTTTTCGCAATTTTGCAATGTTTGCACTCTACGAGCTCTTCGTTTAGATTTTACAATTAAAAGAAATTCAAAACGTTGGAAAATTCTAGACCATTTTATTTGCAGCGTAGAAATATGTTGAATTGGATGTCCGCATCTGTTCAGAAAAGGAGAATATTTATCATTAATGTTCCTTCTTATTTTGATTTTATTAAAAACATCGTTCCAATACAGAGTCTCAGAGAATTTAAAGTGAATGAACTTGTAGATATAAGGTGTATCGTTTCAAACGCAATAGTTTCCTTTTTTTTTACTCTTTTTGAATGTTTTTTGGATAATTTGTCTTAAAATTTTGATAAATTTTGTTCGCCCATTCGAATATTTCGCACTATACTCAGTTTTCATTTCAGTTTAATTATCTACGAAAAATAAAAAGTGAAAAAATTTGACAACGCTGCGCTTCCAGCGATGCTTGTTAATTTTTTGAATTTCGCAATCCCTTTTTATTTTTCACTTCGGTCTAATTTACAAGAATCGCAAAATTTCCAACCCCTTGCCTTTGTACCGATTCAAATTTCGGTACTTAGCATTTAAACCGTCAGTGATCACGGGTATCGATTGTCCAACCTATTTTTCATCATTGAGATCCAAAACGGCTGATTTTGTAGCATGCGTACCCCTAATTAACTACTTTACAGGATAAGCCATGTTCACTATCAATCACTATTCTTTTAAACGAAGTTTAAAACAAAACTCATATTGATTTTTTTACTCAATAATCATTCCCTGTACCGAGTGCCCAATTATAGTGTCACTATACATGCAATAACTGGACATTCAAAGCAGTAAATGTCATAATCCACGTGATCTGGTTAATGCAATTATCAATGCAATAAATCGCATATAGGTGGCATCGTTTGGCGCGGTTAATTTGAAAAATCTTATTTACTATGAAACGCGTTGTGTATTACGTTGTGTAATCAAATGGTTGGAAAAAGTTTGCTTTATTTAATTCTCATACATTGTTCAACTGAGAATAAAAAGAAATGAAAACAGAATAGAAAATCAGAACTTCCCAAATGACAAGTTTACTTTTCGGGCATCATTTGAACGTTTTTTTAATTTAGGGATTCCTATACAGAAATCGAAGTATAGACTTTCCCAATTCTTACAAACTATTCTGGCTTTTTGCTTGTTGAATTCTTCATTTTTGGGTTTACTTTTTTCATGTTGATAGTATAACGCTAAATGTCCCTCCTTTCACAAAATATTGACAAAAAAAAATTAGAAAGCGACAAAGCAGAGCAGGGCTTTACATTAGAAGATGAATTTTTTGTTTCGATAACAAATTTCCCAAATTTTAAGACTAATTAAAAAGTACCACGCAAGTAGTTATAATCCATTTTGCCGTATAGGTTATCTAGCTACTCACGCTCATAAGAAATTTTCAATTTCAATGAATACGTAATCATTCACCCCAAAACATCGTAACGAAACCACAAAATTTATTGAAATCCGTTTAAATTATTTCCACCTTTAAACCGCTCTCCCTTGGATACATAATTATTTACATATGCAATCAAATACAAATCGCTCTTGGCAAATTCCACATATGAAACGCATGTGTGCAAACCTCTAAAACTCTATTAACTGGATACGTATAAGCAATAAGCCAAATGATCAACACCCTCCGCCAGAAACCGAACCAGTCTTGCAACAAAACCTCTGGCATCAGTGTCATCACTAAATTTCCAGCAATTAACAAAAAAAAAAATTGCAAAAGTATCTATCGCCCAAACCCAATTACCAAATAGCAATCTTTTACTGCACTACAAACTGGCCCAGGTGAACTCGCGCTGCAAAGACCTGAACCTCGCGGCCAGTTCATTTTATATCAAATCAACAAATTTTAGGTTCACGATGCGACAGTGCAATAGTCCGAAGATACAAAGGACATACACAGACTGGGCGATTAATAGTCAACTGGACTCATGTGTAAGGTTCGGATTGGGGTGGTCGTATAAAAATAATTACTGACGCATGTTATTACCAAATTTACAAGAGCACATCACCAGGTCAAACGGCGATGGAGCAATACATAACCATTTAACACTTGCCTTGGTCCGAGCCGAGCAAGTTCTGTGAGGTGGTAAGCTCCGCGTTAATGGTCTGACCTTCCTGCCCATTACCAACAACTACTGCTGGTGGTTATTGCGCCCATCCGTCCATTCCTCGGGGACACAAATTTTATTTAGTTTGATGTTTTTCTCCGTTTTTTCTGGTCGTTTAGCAGAAAAGTGAAGCATGAATAAAACACTTTTAATTGCATGTTAATTTCGAAATGAGTGTGCAAATGGATTTGACCAGTTAATTATATTCAGGTGAATTCAGCGTTTGTAGCGTGGTGTGAAGTGTACAAAGTGGGGTTTGAAAATCACGTGTGAAAATAGTTTTGTCACGTCTGTTTTCATTTAGACCGGGAGCGCAAATATTGGGTTAGGAAAAGATATTTGACCGATTTGTCGTTAAAATCCAATAGGGTTTCTTGTTTTATTAAATAAATTTTTATTGAAGCAATTAAGTGCCATTTGGATTAATCAAAATTTGTCATTTTTGACCAAACCGTAACCGTCTGTAGCCACGTCTATAGAACTTCTTTGTTTTTGAGTTAATAAGTAATACCAGTGATTTACACAGGTTCATCTTGGAGTTCACTTTTCCTGGTTAAATGGGCTGAACAGTGGCTGAATCGAATCGTACAAGAAAGGCGTAATGTCCAGGCCATATGGTGATGCTTCTTTGTATAGGCCTCTTAACTTTTTCCCGTATTTCACATCCCATAATCTTACATAACTCCAGTAGAATATCATGGTTGAAGACTCTGGCCGCGAAATCTTGAGATACTTTTTGTTACGCAAACTACCATGACAATCTTCCTTAACAACGACCAGCACGAGATGCATCTTTGGCGCTGAAATGTTTAGGTTCAAAACGAGCGAACGACCACATAATTTGCTTCAAAATTTATTAAGCCTCTTCTTTGTTGTCAATCAATTTAAAATCATTCTAACTTACATCGGGAATCATATATCGCAATGTTTTCCACACGAAAGTGAGCTTGAACCTGTCACCTCTGTCACCACGTTGAACTGTCATCACATTGAACTCTCATCAAATGGTACGCGAAGTGTTACCACATTGTTAACAGATTGGTTCAGTTGGTGAAATTAGGTGACATTGAGGTCATCTGCAGGAACGATTTGCGTAGGCTTTTTGTCAGTTCCGCGTTAGATGGTATTCCACTCTCTGAAAAACAAAAAAAAAAAAAAATTTTTTTTTAAAATCATCAATTTCGCCGGTAGCAAATGGTAGTCGTCAATTATCCTAATCATCATCGGCAGCAGCAGCAGCTCACCAATAAAATTGGCTGCACATGCAGAAACTAAACCCCATCCCTTGAATGGGGGTAACTTTCAATTATCGCTTCTGAAACTCACCTGGCATACGCTTCCATAGTAATTTATTGCCCACCGTCCGAATGTGATGTGGAAAGCATGTAGGACTTTTAATTTCCAGGAACATGCATGCAGGAGTATTTGAATTATGCACTCGTATCCACCTAAACGCGACGACGCATGGCTTTGCACAGGTGTGCAATCAATTTCCATTGCAATTTCACCTGGGCTGATAATTTTTCAATAATTTTTTTTTGTTTATTTTATTTTTCAATTTTTGTTTTTTGCATTCTGGGAATTATAGTTCCAATTTGTTAAGGAGCTTTCGACGAAGGCGCTTGATGTTGATCACCAATTTAGGCTGTCTTGTGCGCTAGTTTTTTAATCCATTTTAAGATGATTCTAATTGCTTTGGACTTTATATGATTTGCAGCTTGTCAAGGATACTCGATGATTGTCGAAAAGAGCCATCACCAAGCCAACGTTAATTATCGTACATTGTTTTCTGATTGACTTATATGGTATGCACTTTGCGTTCTTAATTCATATACGTACGATTGTAATTGGAGTAGAGGTGATGTGTGCGATGAGTGGTTTGAGAAAGTTGATTTTCATGCATGTTACCATATTCAGAGGCATATGTAATTGATGGGTTTTTATTATACTTGGTAATTTGTGGGATGATATATGTTTATTTTGTTAAAGATCTTCCATTGAAATTCAGTGTACATCTGTTTGCAATGTTTCTGAGAAGTGGTTGGCTTTTCTTTTATTCGGACAAATGCAAATTAACGCACATGTTAAAGGTTGCAATTATAAATTTAATGATTTTTTTTTCACAAAAACCGTTTTGGCGCTTCAATAGTCTTCGGCAATCCGTTCATAAAGAGAAAACATTTACACAAAATTCTGACAGGAAGTCTAACATTGGTTCTAGGATACCTCCTTCTGAAACATTGTCTTAATTAGAAATAAGTCATTAAGGTATACCAGTTGAACAGTTTGTAATCAGTGTTCCAGTCAAGAAAGCATCTTTTAAATCCAGAAAATCTGGAATTACCAATGATTAACCTTCAATTTGACGTATCGTCTTCGAAAAATCCCCAGAATATCTCTGGAATGCATGCTACCCGGTTCAGTAACTTGCGGCAGTAGCCTCTTCTTTACTGTGGTATAAGCAATTGTAAAGGCCAGACGTTCAAAAGTGAGGAGATAGAAGGTCCCATGTTCCGAGTAGTGTCAGTATTTTGTTTAATGGTTGTTCTATTTCATTGGCAACGAGCCAAACAAGACGGAAATTACGACCATTTTGTTGCTGTAGTTTTTCAGAAAAGTCACAGAGATTTCATTGACCCAAAAGATTCCACTGAAATCAGAGGTGGCAATCTAATCTATGTAGGTTTGCTTTTCGAAAAAGAAAATGACGGATGAAGTCCAGACTCTGACGCCTCTGAGCCTCCTATTGATTTAGTAAACTATATACCAGACTATGAACGGAGTAAACTACGGAATAAGTATGAAGTTTAATAAGTAAGAAATAAGTTTAATAAATAATAAGAAGATCGTGGCTATGCAGTCGTATTACTCCGAGCCATAGTATTGTAAAAGTTCGAAGGCCAAAGTAAACCCCTAATGTCACTGATTCGGGAGGCACTTGAAATATTTTATTTTGGGGGTGGCAGACTCTTCAGCCGATGCATTGAAGATCAGGATCTATATAGTAGGAGATGTAAATCCTGTTCCATCAAAATTAGCGAAGCTTCTGAAATGAGACACGTGCCAAAAGTGACCATAACTGACCAAAAAACGAAAGTGCAGGAAGTCCGTTTTCATATCATTGAATCACGTTGGAAATCGAAGCCATACGATGTCCTGCAGAAGTTTGTAGAAATTTATGAACTTCTATCAGTTTTTGTGGAAGGATAGGAAACGGATCCTTTCATCTTTGTGCTTGTTTTGCGCGGTTAGTCGGTCGTCACGTGTGGAGGATTAAGTGAACATGAAACTGACGTTGATCCATTAGATCGCTCACCACCGTGAGGATAATCCAATTTTTCTGAAGGTGGCCTAAGTTTGCATCGTTTTCAATGCAACGGACACGATTTTTGTCACTTTTAAATTTTTTTTTTTGGATAATTTCTCTGAAACTTTCGTTATTACATTTCGTAATTTTGACTCTTCTGAGCATCTTCTAGTTTTTCAATTCAGACAACTAGAATACAAAATAATACAACAAACGTCAGACACCTGAAACAAACTTCAGGACCTTTATTGCTGCCGGATTATAGGGATCAAAACTTATTGGGAACAACTTGTTTTGAAATCCAGATTTCGCATGGTTAACTGGTCTTTGGCTTCCTCTAACATGAATATGCCGATATCTTTTTGATAAGACTTTCTAGTCAATATAGGACCTTTAATAGTAGCTTCTTTGAAATAGTTTTGACCATGTTTATCTCTCCCACTCCAATATCAAAGGTCAATCACTTATAAAGGAGCCTTTTGTATCTGTGAGCTTCAAAAGCGTGTTGGAAGGAAGTGTGCAATCAGGAAGGGTTGGAGGATCCCAAGTAGATAACTAGAGAATATGTTGACGGCTCGACGCGTTTCTTCTGTAGTCCTTATAATGAGCCAAAGACAAGTTAAACATGCGATGCGCAGCACATCACAAAAAATTATCTATCAAATCTAGGCGTCAATCAACATGAAACTCAGGACAGATTGCGTTATGGAATGCTTTTGCATGACGAAGAGTGAAAAATGATAAAATGCATGTTTATGGAATAAAGGGGAAGTCAGGACCGCCAAAAGCCACAGTTTGTCAGCCACGAAGCTAACGTCAACATTTGGATTGAACACAGTTGTCAGCCGAAGAGGTTGCCCCAACAGTTTATTTGCTATTCTCAAAGATTGTTATTCATTAAATTTTCGTTGGATAAAACATGGTTGAAATGCTTTAGGCTGCCGTTGAATGTCTTCCTTACAGTCCCCATTTACCATGTGATTTCCACCTGTTTGAGTCTAGGGTCAGTTTTGAGTCTAGTATCCATATCCATAAATAATATAAAATGTTTGATGATGAAAAAATTCGTGACCTTGGCTTCTGCAACGCCGCGAGCTCCAGATATCTCATTTTTTCAAAGCACTACAACCCCTCTCGGGTCTTCGGTTTCCGCAAAGACAACCTCAAGTTTCGAAATCTGTTTATATGCGTTTAAATGTCTTCGGCAACAGAGGCGAGGCAGGTTTTTCTTTGTTTCCGGACTGGTCTCCTTCAGTTCTCGTTACCCATTGTAGCTTCCGCACTCTTATAAACTTTGAAACCTCCTGTTCGTCAAATATTTCATATAACTTCATGTTTATATCGAATTCGACATTTGCTGATGATGCTCCTACTGTTTTCTGGGATGGACGATTCCTGATTTGAGTTAAATAGTAAGTAAGCAAACTATTGTCAACTTTTAGAAAAATCGATCCTGCACAAGATTCTTCGTTTTAAAGGGTTCAGACTGCTTTGTCATGTAAACTGTTCATATCAATATCAAACTCTTATGTCTTGATAAGAACGTATGTGGGTTTAAACATTAGCTAGAGGTCTCCAAGAGTTAGAGTTCTAGTGCAAATGTTGGTTAGTGGGGGTAACGGTATTACTTGAGAATGCATTCGTCATAATTGTGTCCTGCGCTCAGCTCATCTAATGATAAAAACACTAGCAGTTTTGTCTTTGTCATTATCCAATGAAGATCGATGGTTTCTAAAGTATACTCAACCGTTTATTCAAAGTACGACACCCAAATTTGGTGCCTTCTTTGGAAATTCTCCAAACGACGAGTCACGACGTTCCAGGACACTACATTGTAGTCACAAAATGGACTGTTTTTTAGTTGATGAAACATAAAATTCATAATGAAATAAGTCGATTCATTCCGAAATTCTTGAATTTAGATTCGTACCGAATACTTGACATCGTCGATTCCCTTGTTCATCTCAAATGAACTACTTGAGATCTCTCATTAGTCCTCCATTTAACCTTATTCCCAATACCATAGATGTACATGTTGAACTTTCAATTCATTGCACCCAGCCCATAATACCATACTTATTACATCTTTCACATCACCAACGAACAACGTTACATTGGCCGTCCCCGAGCAAGTTGGCGGTACCCTCAAACGAACCATTTATATATGTTCTTGAAGGCTTGACGACTATCAAACAAATCTGATCAGTTTCTTTTTTATCAACCGCGAAAAGAGGAGACAACGCGCAACTTTACCATTCACCTCATGTGGAATGGATGTCCGCGAATGAACCAGATGTCAATTTGACTACCATTTACGGAGAATTGAGCAACTGGCTGGCAATTTCAACTTGGCTCATCAAAAACTTTCCTTGGGATAGCATGGGGATCGAAAAATGTTGAAAACGCCGTATTGGCGATGGTTCGATGGATGGATAGATGGATGGATGGATAGCTGAAGTTGGTTGACGACCGGACCAATCGACCGACAATGGTCGACCTTCTGGCACCATGCATCCACGTTGCACTGATTGAGTTCAATGTGCAAGAAGTGCAGGCAGACCCGCACTGGATCGAGTGAACATTGAAGTCATCGCAACGGACTCTGAGATTCATATGTGTATCTTTCAGATTAGCTTCTGTCGTGGATGGAATGGTGCTTATGCTAGTGACGGTGCTAGGGTACTTACTTGGTGCAATATCCCATCGAGCATATTTCCACATGTCTCTGACCAAGTGGCTTTCCTTTAGTGGAGCCGCCTAATGTTCTCAATCACATGTTGTTGTTCTGTTCACTGTTCTGATAGGATCCGGAGCCAGAGTATCTGAAGCTTTCATGTTATATAGATTGAAAGATTTTCTTTGAGATCTGGATATATCTGAACTCAGCATTGTTCCATCTGATGCAAGCGTTGCAACAGAACTTTCCCAGCTTCGAAATCTCAAAGTCTCGAATTTCTGAACCCATTGCTCCATGCGCCATTCAAAGTGGTTCCTGGTTCCTTCCTGGGGAATTCCATTTCGGACTAGTGAATCCCAGCTTCAGTAGCACTGCACACCCGGCAATTATGTTGTTAGAATCACTATTCGTTCCCATTCCATAGACATGCCAAAGAACTAGCTGGTCCCATCTGTTCGCGAAATCATTCGCAGTTGTGAGGAATATGGATAGTACGAATGTGTGTCTCATCTTTGTAGGATCCTTCTGTTTCCTACGTCCAACTGTCAATGCTCCTAATATGTTGTGCTGCTGTTGCTGTGTACCATATCTAAGTAAGTATTGAAATATGTCAGATAGTTCTGTTCATACCCCACACTCTCGTCCAAGAATTCCATCATCATCGCTCCATTATAGATAGACGGTATAGGATGGATACCATTGCGCGATGTGTGTTATGGTATGCTTGCAAGAAGATGGTTATGGCGATAGTAGTACTTCCAGATTTCGGTGTACAAGTGGGAAAAATTCTGTGTGGGTATTCGTTTGGCGCCATCTGTCCGATAAAATATCCACCCGGTTCGGGTGTAGAAACGTTTTATAAATGGTTGTTAGTGGCTGCTTGGCTCTTCTTCATCGTTGCTGTTGTTGTTGTTGCTGCTGCTGTTTCCTTTCCTTGGATGCCTCTTTAGATTCTTGTCGATGTTGTTGGTGTTTTGTTTTTTGTTCTTGCTGGCGGTGTTGGAGTTTTTCCGTTGGGGCTGCTGGTCGTGTTGATAGCAGTGTTAAATCGACGGTGTGTCGTACTTTCTTGTGATGTTGTTTTTGTTTTTGCTTTTTGAATTTTTCCCGCTGTTGTATTTCTTACATTTTCAATTGTAGTCGGAGGTTTTTCTTGACTTTCGAGCTGGACGATTTAAGATGTTTATTATTTTGTTTTAGCGCCGAGATTCCTGGACATATTTAACGCGAGCAGCTTTATTTTCAACTTCAAATATCCTAAGGATCGCTCTTAATGAAGCTATTGAAGAGAAATCTAATTAAGGCCTTCCTTTTTGATGAATGAATTCAGTGAGAAACTAAATTATTAAGTAATCTTATCAAGATTTTTCCAAATAATAATGTCCTTAATGACTTTTATTGTATGATCCTGCATCTTCCTCCTGTTGCAACTGGTAGAGCTAGTAGAGTCGTTACTTTTCATGCTACTATTCGACGTCTTCCAATCACACAAAAAACGAGCTTGCAGCCGAATGCCTTCTGTTAATATACAAATACCTCTCAATGAAGACCTGGCCGTCAACCAGGAGGCATTGATTCATTCCTTATTCATTATGTAGACAAAATACGGATTTTCAAATACACATTTTTTGAATTTCCCATAGATCACCCAACAGCGTATGTAATTACATAAAAATCATAATTCTAAGATTATCAATTTCCCTGTAAAATAGATTTTTCATGTTTTTCCCCAAGGCAGATATAACAACATTCTACAAAAATTGAAATACATTCAATGTAGGCTCATGGTTTTGTAGCAAAAGAAAATCCGAATTCAAGTCCAAGATACCAAGAAATAGAGGACTAAAGTACACGTACGATACCTTCGATTATGTATTGTCCAATGAGAAGTAGTGAAATAATAATCACTACGTACTTGCCTTGATATGTGTAAGAACAAAAAAACAACAGCAACAACAATCAAACCAACTCAACAATGATAATTTGTTCGACAGCATGAACAAATGGAAAATTCACGATGTCTGTCACTCTGGCTGACATTTGCACTCCATTATTGGCCTTATGCAGAAATCACCCAGTAGCAACTTAAAAATCAAAAAACAAAAGGTCAAAAAAAGGGAAAAAGAGAGAAAAAATGTTTAAATCGTACGACAGTGTCTACAACCACTTTGTTATTACAACAAGCAATGAGTAAAAGACGAGAAAAACTGAAGCAAGCAAAAAAATAAAATGAACGAAAATGCTGCAAAAAAAAACAAACTCGGACAATTTACTTTGACGAGGGAAAAATTTAAATTTTAAAACAAGCCGCTCCACTATATTTTCCAGTTGTGTACAGCCCCCCGAAAAGAAACGCGTAGTTTTGGTTGGTTGAATCAGTAACGATTTAGAGTACTGAGTGGCAAGCAATAGGGGTCCGATATGGTTACCTTGTGGTTTATCGCGAATGCATGCATTTATTTGTACGTATGTATGTGGAAATAGTGGCGAACAGGTGAAGCTACATTTGAATCCGTCAACTAGACAAGTCAATGTCGTTTCACTCAATTTCCATAAATAAGCACAATTCAAACGTGATCCAATACTGGTGACAATATGTTACTATTGGAAATGATGTTGGTGATAAATAAAATAGTTGGTTGATTAGTTGGAATGGAGGCTTTCGATGAATGTTAGGTTGAAGAATTGGTTATAACAAGTAATAAATAGTAGCTGTTAACCGGGTAATAAGAATAAATGTGGAGACGTCTCGTATTCAATCGATTTTTAAATAGGCAAAGACCGTTCATGCATATTGAATATTTATTAACATCAAAGTTGAAAATAAAAGTATTTTATTTGGAATTTTATTTCTTAAGGACTTAAGACACAATATCTAGATGTTAAAGACAATATCCTTGAGCTTTCAAATGATGTTTATTACATTAGTGGTTTTGGTTTGGGGCGGAGTTGATTTTTGTCCTTCCTCTAGAATCATGTTTATGTTAATTTAAGCTTGCCTGATCATTTTGTCAATGCGTCATTGAACTGAATGGGTAGTGGCATAAAATATTAATTTTAGTGCGTCCTGCTGACTCCAAAATACACCAGATTATATTTAACGTTTCGTCATGTAAAAAAAGGCATTTTTCTTCAATTAAAATTGTTGTTGCAGCCCAAGTGGTGTTTAAATTTTTGCCAGAATGCATTGGCATGCTAACAACCCGTTTTTTCCAAGTTTTTGACAAAACTTCTTATTATAGACCAATCCTTAAACAGTGTAAGATTCAGATAAATTTGGCTAACGTTAAATTTGCTAAAGTTAAATTCGTAAGCGCATAATAGACTCACGTACTAGACATTTCGTATTAATGTCCCAAAATTAAATAGAGACGCCAAAACTTTAATTAATTCCGATAATGTGACATAAATTTATTTATATTTGTAATATTAAATTGAATTAAGTTCTTAAATTTCGAAAAAATAAATTGATTTCAATATTAAACATTTTTATTTAAGTATCAAATTTTGACGACTGTCAATTTTAAATCCAAAAAAAAAAGAAAAAATCCGCAAAAACCGGAAAGGAAAAACCAAAAAAAAATCTTTAATAACTATTGGTAAGACTTGTATTCCTTTAACATC
This sequence comes from Stratiomys singularior, assembly GCA_954870665.1. Lineage (NCBI taxonomy): Eukaryota > Metazoa > Arthropoda > Insecta > Diptera > Stratiomyidae > Stratiomys > Stratiomys singularior. The sequence goes on along the minus strand of OX940879.1, from coordinate 8,179,782 downwards.
TTCGTTTCTGATTTCTACGATCGGAGTCAGCCTATGAATCTTAAATTTGTATTTTCCGAGTCCGATCAGTGTTAGTATGGCATGTAATGTGTGAGAAAGTGTATTGAAAATTTAGTCCATTATTGAAACAAATTTTCGCGCTAGCTGTATAGAATTTTCAATCTGCATTGGTACTATATTTGCAAACCATGCATTCGCTTAAAATTTGGTGGTGAAAGTGAAGCGATTGACAAAGCAGGATGAATGTTACAAAGTGAAAATTTCTTTGAAAAAAGGCAACAACAGCGATTTTTATTTGTCGAAATTCGACTTTCTATCTTGATTTACTCGTTTATTTATTTTTTATGTAAAACAATGCAGTACCTTGTTTCAAAATTGTTAAATTTACAAAGAAATTGGTATGGAAACTTAGGCTCAAATGTATGTAACTAGAAGCAACGCAAGATTTAGTTCACCGACATTTTTGATTTTTGAGTTTAACAAAGTACTTCGAAATGAGTTTTTAGCCACGGATGTCGATTCGATTTCTGATGATTGATAAGACTGTTGATTGCAGCCAGATTATACGCAAAATTTTGATTAAGCCAAGAATCAGCGTCCAAAAAACTTTTAGAGTCACTGTTTAGAGATTAAAAATGCGTTCTCCCTCTCTTGAAATCTTTAATTTGTAGTCCCTTTTGTTTGCCACGTTTTAACTTTTTAGGAGTAATTAAAAGATCTGGCAGGTCTTGTGGAGAAGGACTTCGTTCTTGGCCTGCGGAAAAAAACGAGAGTTCTACTTTAGCGTACAAACCAACCAACTAATAAATATAAAATTACTCATAAAACTAGGCTACAAAGTCTAGTTGTCCTTAAAGTGTTCGCAGCTAGAGTTAAATAAACATTTTATGCGAATCAACTAGACATATTAGCATATCCTATAAAGTAGCCATGATAGAATGCAACAATATGTGATAATTGAAATCGATTAATGAATTGGAATACCATGTTTGCGTCATTGAAAATGCATTCACCTTATGCAAGAGATAACAAATGAATTAACAAAATACTTTGTTAACTAGAATTCATATTATAATAAATTATTATAGTATGATAAGCAAAATATTGATTTTTTCTAAAGTATTCCATTAATCAGTAGCATTTATGCTAACTTAGCATATTTCATCGCCATTTTCGTTTATGAGTCCTTCCCTACTACATTTTTGAGGTTCTAATGACAAATTTTTTATATTTCTAAATTGTCATTGTTTATATTTTAAAGCCGGTTTCAAGTCGTGTACAAGCTTGTAAATTTAGAAATATCCAGGCTTTGAAATAAATAAGCCGACCTGGGCCCCAAAAATTCAATTTCTCGCTCGCCAATAGCTTTAATAAGGTCATTACATGTTTCCACCTACTTCTGCCGATGAATTTGTTCGATTATCATTTGTTAATTTCATCAGACGATCAGTTTTGATTTCATCAAAAGATTGATGAAATGAAACGAGTGTAGCGATTCCCTGATCTCCAAAAAGAGTTGTCTCGGGCTCGTTAGGATGGATTTATATTGCTACAAGAAATATTCGTTACAAACACTTTAAGAGTAACTTAACTCGGTATAAATCAATTAATGAGAACACACCCTTTCTAAAAGCTTACACCTTACCAATCTTAGTACAAAGTTAACTATCAAAATTGGGAATATAATTTGGCGTTTATCACGCTTGATCGTCCGATGCGCAGAACAAAAGATATCAGAAATTTTTATTTGGGACACATGTTTACGTTGTTAAAGCTAGGAATTATTGTGAGAGTGGACAAAGGACCCCCTTTTAGGAGTTCTTTAGGGTTTTCTGAAATTCCCACCCAAGTAATAATTTATCAAGATCGTTGATACAAGGACTGCGATCGTTTGAACCGAGGGTTGCACAGGACTCAGCTTTTTTCTCTTATGCAAATATAACTGCTAATATTCAACCCTCAAGTATCGTTCAATACAAACATTTACCTGTGCGACTTGTCAATACTTGACCATTTCTAAAAATGAATAAATAATTGAAATCAATTCAAGATAGTGAGTCCACAAGACTGAAAAAAGGACGGAAATGGAAGTTTTGATCTTGTTTCGGCAGAAAAGAGCAAGCTTAGGATGCTAAATGCGATATTTCTAGGGTATTGCACATTCGGAGGACATGCTATGAATTCCGACATGAAAGAAAATAGTAAGTGTAGTTTCTGCGATTCGGCTGAAGTGATACGTGTGCATCTGATGGCAGTGTTATCATTAAAATTAGTTTATATTACAAAACTTTGTGTTAAGATGGTTTTGCATAAGGAAACCTTAAAAATCAGAAGGATGTTTTCTGTAGACAGACATAAGCTCATTTAATTTCCATTTCATTTGATGTCCGTGTAGGAAAGTTTGGTTGAGAGAAATAAATGGCTCTGATAAGGACATCCGTAGCTTTAAATATTCAAACTCATTGTCAAAAATCGAGTCAAAAATCTCGATCTTGTAAGAAAATAAGCAAAAGAGATCCAAACCTCCTTGCTGGGACGCGCAGGGTGCAGTGTGCGCACTCGGAGGAAATTTCAAGAAATTTTACGTGGAAGCGAAGTAAAGTTTCACAGAACTTACAATTTCACGGACTTTTGTTACTATTTTGCGAGGAAACGCAAAAGACAAGTTTGGCTGGAAAGCTGTTTCTTGGAAAATTCGGACGCCTAAAGTCAAAGTAGATTATTGGCTTCAGTAGGCTTGATTTGTTTAAACTGCTCTATTTTTATCGGAAACGGAAGTACAATCATTTTCTGAAGTTTCACGTAAATTTCTCTCCCGTACCTAATGAACTATGTAGTCCTTCTATCTCACAAACTGCTTCACCTTTCCTGGTATCATAATAATCTTCATAAGTAATGAGATTTTCTCTCCTTATGTATTGTCAAGCTGATGAACTTAGATGAGCTGATGATTGGGAACGAATTCAACTGGCCGCAATGTCCGTCAGGACTGTCAGGACATGATTATTCTCTATTCTTCATTATTTTTTCTGTTTTCGTTATTGACAGTGTCGAGTATTTGATCATACCAAATTTTAAGCTAAAGTGGTCAATATGAAGCTATCCAAATGTACTTGATTGAAAGGTCAGACGTCAAAAGTCCTTGAAAAACCAGTCAAATATTTCGATTCCGTACTTAAGCGAACTCAGCAGGAATCCTGTTTGTGTATACAAATTTGGGCATTGATAATAATACTTCGGGTACATCTTAATATAACTTTTCAGCTGACAATGATTCTCCCACATGGATTCCATCGCATAACCGAATTATCTTTTGTCTGTATCTTAATCTAAACAAAAGATTTTATTTCACATGACATGGAATGTAACATCTAAATTGAAATTAACCCAAACACTGGTCAGTTGTGTAGGCAATATTTCAACATTATAAAGCTCAAATTACATTCGCCACTCTCCTGCGCAACAAATTGCCAAGTTTAAGTCAAAATCATAAAATAAGGATCGTGTCAATTTTCAAATAAACACAAAATTCCCAATTCGCAATGCGGTTCGTTGTTTTTGAGTTATGTGTGAGAATTCATAATGCCAGGTCTGCAAAATATATTTGATTCAGTACGGGAGGTGTCAGTTTATCACGTATTTACATGAAAATGCAGATAAAATATTGTTTTATGAAATGAAGAGAAAATTTTTTTTTTTTAAATAAATTTGTTTCGCTCCTCTTTCACTTGCTTTGATCACTCCCGATCATGATTGGTTTCGATCGGTTGGTTGTATGTCATTTGATCCTCTCATATATGTTGTGGCCGTTATTTTTTGTGAAATTCTCAAATGATTCAATGGACAGCAAATTTATTAATAAACTCATCCTAACACGACACAAAAACGATATCATGTAATCCTACACAGTCGCCATTCAAATTGATTTTTCTTTAGATAAAATCGTTGTTAAATTGATTGATCCGAGAATGAAATTTCGAAAAAGAGGACTCCATTCAATCGACACAAAAGCAACAGATCTGGAAAAGTTTGTTGCGAATGTATCTTTAGAGCCTCAATAGGATTAGCGCGCGACACCCACATTTCCTCCAATGCTCACCTAACTGTACCTCGACGTTTGCAACAAATTAGATACGAAATTATCTATTTTATTGGCGAAATTCATAAAAATTCTTTTGTGTGACCAGGAAATCGCGGGAAAAAACTGCGCATTCGACACACACGATTTCCAAGTCGTAGTCGTCGCATCAAAAGGCTTTTTTTTTTATTCAAAAAATATTCAAATAGAAAAATTCAAAACCATAAATTACAGCGCAGCAAGTGAAATATCGTTGAAAAGAAATAAACATCAATGATTTTATCAAAAGGTGTAGCATGCAAAATCGTATTTTTAATTTTTGGTGTCGAAAATATCAGATCGATTTGGAAAAAATTCGATCCGCCCACAAATTGAGTCTGCGTTTCTGTTTTTTCAAAGTGTTGTTGGGAATCGACATATCACAGCGTCTTTTTCATATGTTAATTTCAATTTTTTCCCACTTGTTCGGGCTGGTGGATGATGATTTGGAAAGAACAGAAAAAATAAATAAATAAAATGTAAATTGGCCTTTTCGACTACCAAACACAAATATTCATTCAGCGATACTCACGCTAGATTGGCGGATCGACTCCTAAGCGCCAACTTTTCAAAAATTTAATGATATATCAATTTACCAATTCTTTAGAAATGTTGATGTCTTTATGGCTCAAATTTGAGATAAATCATCAATTTGATGTTGATGGAGTGTGAAACGTGCTTTTGTTGCCTTTTTTCGTGTTCTCGACGGGCATTTATGCATGCTGCTTCACCCCCTAGCTGAAGATACTTTATCGGATGTGTGTATCTTTTTCTCGATTTGCGATTAAAAAATTTATTGTTGAGAGACTTTTTTTAATTGAATGTTGATCTTTTTTTCCCTATTTCGATGTGATCCAGTCGATAGCTCAAATGGATTTTGGGTATTTAAGGAAAAGTAGCGGATTGAATATAGATAAAAATTTATTTATCTTTTTTTCTTTTAGTTTTGTAAAGAACTTCCGTTAGCGGATAAGGTTACGGGTGAAACCGAACCATCGACAAGATTCATTGAATCTGGAATTTTTGCAAGAAGTTGACGTGGGAGGCAGATTAAACTTTACCATTTAACCATTCATTTTTAAGTGGTGCGATTGACTTGAAATGAATGTTAGGTTGTAAATATTAGGGTAAATGTTGAAGCTTTAAGTGAATCCGTTTGCTTACTCGTTTTTTATTCAAACACTTCAAATTTGACCATTCCACCTGAATAGAAATATTCATAAATTTTGTCGTTCTATTGAATGTTGATAGAGTAAATTAGTAGATCAAAGCAATGTCTTCCAAACCTTATTTATATGCTTGGAGTGCAATTTTTATATAAACCAATCATTTTGAGGATTCCAGAACGCAATTTATATTCCATTAAGACATTTGGCGCCAAAGAAAGAAATACTAATCTTTATCTATGTAAATTTTATCTTTTGTATTCATGTTTTTATCGGAACACTTTGACTTGAAATCAGATTGATTTGAAAGAATGTGAAAGGTGTTTGCTTATTTGAATTCTGCATACTTCATGTAACAGTCCGAATGCATATATATGCAGCTGGAAAGTTGACATGTAGCTCGAAAATATATATTTGGTTTTTACAAAAAAAAAAAAAATGGAAACATGTTACCTGCGAATAAACGCTCTAAATAAATACAAAATATATATCAAACGAAATCAAACATTGTGAGAGAAACGTAAGAAAACTTGACTTTGTCTGAAAAAAAAGTTCTGTTCACCTGGTTGTAGTTTTTCCTAGGATCAACGTTGAATTTTTCCCTGTAGGACATTTCAATTTGAATCATGCATTTAAATTTATGCTTTTGCCAATATAAATACATATAAATTTAGGTTTCTTCAAACCGAAAACATAGCACAAGTACATATAGCTCGAACACTATCGGGAGGCTTTTAATTCGAAAGAGATAGAAAGAGCGCCAGTAACTTTATATTTGTATTGCACACGCTCTCCACTAGTGCTGCGTTATTTCTTCCCTATGAACGATTTTGTCCATTTGATTGCTTATTATCCAATTCTTAAAATTGGGTTTGAAAAAATGTCCTGATCAACCATTACAGTGCGCTTGTATAATAAGCTGAGATTGCAATGGCTACCACCTGGTTTTTTGCGGATCGACCTTTTTGACCAATTGTGGCTCAAATACTCCACGGCCCTCAGTGACTACTTCTTTATCTCTTGGCTCAAAACGGAGCACAGTGGGAACAAATTTGAAAATGATACTAAGGTGAGTTTATTCGCTGTAGGGAAGTTTTGGGAAGGCAATAGGACAAACAGACTTCGGAAAAAGGATTGAGTAAATGTGTTGGCTTGTTATCGGACTAAATAAAACTAGCAAGATAATTTTAAACTTTGCCGTTGCGTCACATGTTAATTATCATTACTTTTTGATTACCCTTGTATATTATTTGGCGTAGTTTCATCTTGTTGTCCTTTAATTTGTCCACATTACTTTCAATGTTTTTTTTGTATGAGGACGCTTTTCAGCGTCTTCTAACTTGGTCTCCTGAATAAGCTGAACTTGATACGACAAACTCGAAACGCATCATCAAAAAAGTATTCTCTTTTTATATTTAACAACTTTTCACTCGTTTTTTTTTAAACCTGAAAACACGTGTTTCTAATCATAAAATCGAATTAAAAAATTCAATCAAATAAAAATACATTCCGGAAAAAATTTAAGCCTGTTCAGAGCTAAAATTAGAAATGACGTAACTCGGGAAAAATGGAAAAAAATGGAAAAAATTAAGAACAAAATTTGAGAGCAAAAATAAATATGAATAAAAGAAGAATAAAATAATAAAATAAATAATAATATAATTCTAGTGTAAAACTTGTCATTTGCTTCGATTTTACGTTGTTTGGGACTTCTTTATCAAGAGATTCCTTCAGATAAATTGTAATTAAATAAGAAAACATTAAAAGAAATGTTTTTTCTTCTTTATTTTTAACTGAAACAAAGCGTTCCGTGATAGGAAGATTTCTTCAGGAACGGGATTAATAGGGATCTGTATAGAGGTGCACATGGCGGAAATCGAAGGGCATATTATTTTGATACAGGAATTGAGAGGTATAGACGATAAGGCGGCATGCTAGCCGCCTGTAGAGTATGTAACCAGAATTCTGAATCCCGATGCTGTGAGATCAAGGATAAAAGGTAGTCTTATTACCAACAATTAATGTAGACCAAATACTTATCGACGTTCCCGTAGGCAATATGAAAAAGGTTAGTTTTGGTAAGTAAGTAAGGTGTTGCAAAACTCAATTATTTAAATTGATTGGACACATTGAGGAGGCTCCTATAACACCCAATATGCTTCAGTTTTTACAAACTATCTTTACTTTTGCCACCAGAGTTCAAGGAAGACCTTTTGCTCTGTAGTCACCAAGTGTGTCAACACAGTTGCTTGATTACACGCAAGTTTTTTACAGTGCTTGTTAGTCAGACCGGAAAAGTCTAAAGGGTGAACTCCACCATGCCCCAGACGTAGGAACTGACACCCGTTTCAATACTCTTTCGTTTGACAGGTTGGCTTGGAAGGAGTTGGTCTCTAACAAGGCTGCTAGAGTTCTTATGCTACTCATAACCTTACCTAAGAGTTTCTTCGTTTCAACATTCCTTTAAGCAAAAGGAGATCAAAGATCTGGCCCTAACCTGTTGTTATTGTTTCGGTTCAGGTCAATGCTTGGGATTTGAGCCAGTTTATGAAGTATTATATTTCGCTCTCGGTTTTCAATGCCAGATTTTTTTCAAATGGGCAAAATTACGACGGATTGGTATTGCTCTATCTGTAAAACCATCGTATGCAGGGCACAACACCACTAGACAAGACCTTATTCAAGAATTAAACAGTTGCAGGTGACTTAAACGTTGACTTGATTGAATAAACTAAACCAAATAAGGATACTCACTAAACTGACTAGGCCGGACTAGAATGAAAAAATGAATCAGCATTCGGCATGATATCTGCGCAGATTTTAACCCTGATGGTATGTACCTACCTAATGTTTCTATCAAAGTTATAACAAATAACTTTGAACTGCTGTTTTGTTTCACGGTTCTGTCATGTGTTTTCCTAATATATTTCTTGCTTTTTGTATGAAATTATGACAGAAAATATGACTAATATTCTAGCTCTAAAAATATGATGCAATAAATTGAATTTTCAAATCATTTTAAACAAACCTTGCCGTTCAACGTATGGAATTCCTGCATTATTTTGCAATAAACAATCTGACATTTTTAATGGCCATTTGCATTGAACAATAATTGCTTGACCACTAGCCCATGCAGACGTTTTTTGTTACATATCTTAAACACATCACGTTCCGTGTGATTTTCAAGTAATGCTAATTGTTCCTTCCACAAAAATTCCTGCATCACGTTATTCTTGCTCTGATTAAGACATTATCCCATTAAACCTACATACTTTACTCTCCACATACTTTACACAATACTTTAGCTGTTGGCAAAAAGGGGGAAACCAAAACAAGAAATATCCTTTTTGTCGCAAGCATTCAAGGCTAACATTGCAACATTCCATACTAGAAAAAATTAAACAAATCCTTTTGTTTGCGGCGAGAGCGTTTAGTATTAACCACAGCTCGATTGCAATTCAACAAAAAAAAGGCTGGAAATTCCAATTTATAACATTTTTGACTGAACAACTTGGATCATTTTCATTCCTTAACTAGCTTTGCCGCCTATTTATGCAATCCATACGCGATTTTGTTGCAATCACGATCAGTGCAACATCAGACATTTTTAAAGATTCACTGCGGAAGATTTCTCAAACTCTCTTAACATATTCGCGCGTGTATTGAGAATTTTAAGAAGACACCTCTGGGTAATCACGATTGCTCTGTCGATCGTGTCTTCTGCACAAACTCCGCAACCGATTTCAGGGCTATCAGGGTGAAAAATGGGGGGGGGGGGGGGTGTTGCAATGCTTAAATGAAAATAAATAAATTAAAAATAAAAAAACGTACAAAAAGGGCAAAGTTTGTCTGTTGCATTGATAAGTACCGAAGAGACTCGACGACTTGAAGATATACCACATGTGAAAAGGAAAATTAAAATAAATGAACCAGATAAAAAAGGGAAAAACAACAAAAGTATGTGCACCCTATCTGTCTGAAGTGATTATCTGACACGCATAATTTAAAGAAATGCCGCTTGTCGCATGGTAAAGTTACTGCAAGCTGATGAGACGGATCCAAGACGCGATTGTGATATGTTGGACGTTAGTAAGGCGTTTTTTTTTCATTGGTCTTCCGAGCTGATAGGATTCAGTTTGGTACTCTGTCATTCGAGAACAGGACGCGACTGTAAAACCTTTTTCATGCATCTAATGAACATTAATTTGTCGGATCAGGACTATGTCGGAATGATTAAAATGAATTTAAGTTAATGTTTTAATCACTGAATAGTTGATGAAGCAGCGTTTTGCTGAATTCCACGTATTTTGGCGAAAGAATTAAAATTTTGCGGGTTCTTTGTGAAAAGCTTAAGAGATATTGAACAAAGCAATTCTGTATTTCATTTAATCGCCATGGTCATGGAATTGATCTGAAGAACTTACAAATAAGTGAATTCTTATCTTTCAGAGCGTTCCCAAATTGGAGGCTGAATATGAGCATTCTCCTTTTTTTTCTTTTGTTTTTCAAATGTAAGGATTCCATGTTTGACTTGTGTTTTTTCGTTAAGTTCTTTAAACCAGCGATAAGGCTCTAAGGTCTCTTCCAAACCGTTGCCTACCAAAACAAGGGTGTCTAAATGTTTCGATGTAATGATTGCGTCCTGCGGATTCCAAAAACCGAAAGAAACTGCAGTGACTTACGTGAAAATCTTCCAAGATATTGGCTGACAACCCTAAATTAAATGTCAATCATTACAAGAGCAATGTTGTACGAGTTTCATCTAACTCCAAATACGTAAACACAGTTGTCGAAAATTCAAAAACTTCTTTCTGAGCACATAAAAACCACGAATCACCGCATATTAGCGAAAAAGGCTCTTCACAACCTTCGAAGTGACAGAAGATTATCGAGGCCGCCTAGCCCATGGTACGGATTTAACCTCGGTTCTGTGCTTGTTTTTCTTATTTTATCACCTGTCAACCTTTGGTTTTTTAAAGGATTTCGGCTCCACACAATATTTATACAATAATTGTACTACTTCATTAGCCGTACCTTTCCTTCTCGTATCATTCTCTAATCATTCGGTAGGTTTAAACGTTTAATGTGCTACAGGATGCTTGAGTAAGGGACCATGCCTGACATTTGCAGCGTAGCGCAAGCCTTTCTGATGATTTAGTCTACTCTACTCTTCTGTATACTCTATTCGCCATCAGGAGCCAATTGATAATATACACAATTTTATACTCGGACCACCCTTTTATGTGCTCCAAAATTTGTTCTGTCGATCCTTATCAGTTTGACCAGCATTTTTGGATGCTGCACTGGTCAAACATTAAATTTTGCCTATCGAGGTTAACTTTTCTTGCTAGCGAAATGCGGTTTGTCACTCAGAATTTTTCTATTCTGCAGTGTCTGTAGCTTTTTTGGGAGACAGGAGAGAGTTTTAACATGAAAATACGAGTTAATAGACAAGAAACACACATTTTTCAAAAGTGGAAACTCAACTGGAGTGAACTGGGTGTGTAATCCCGGTCATAATACGGTCAAAATAGGGAACTGAAGCAATATTCAGCACCATTTAAAAGAATCGCATTTGATTCGAGTTATGAAAAAATCTGGGAGAACAATTTTCAAGCCTCGATTGAAGACTTCCAGGACGGCGTCAAATATTTTTTTACGCGTGTGATCTAAATCTGCTGTTGATGCTGTTTAATGCAGTTCAATATTTTATCTCAATAATAATATAACAAACTCAGTGCCAAATTTATCTTCGCGTATATTCCAGATACCTCAACCTTAATCGACAAGAATCGACTTACAGAAAAACCGATGGAAGACATTGTCCTCATACAATATCAATCAACAATCACCAGCGCCTCAATAGATTGGCGTATGTTGTGATGTTTTGTGAATTAGTTTGCATTTGCCAATCTATACTCAAAAGAAAACATATCCTTGAACTTCCCCAGACGGCAATCCATCCAACGAGATCGATTAAATTCTGATCTCCGCATGACGGGCCTCCAACATTCTTGGTCTTGGTACAAGATATTTTTCTGGAGCACAATGCTATTGCTATAATTATTATTTAAAAATTGTTTAGAGGTGTTCAATGTTAAGGAAACTCCGATTTATTCGGAGCTAGTTCAATTTCTATATTCTGGACACAAAAACTTGAAAATGGTCGTTATATCTGATGCATAAACAGCAAGATTGGAATAATTATGAGGACCATTTCTGCACGATATCTTGAAAAACCTGAAAACCTGGAAACAGAATAAACTCACTAGCTTAGAAAATTATTGAAGATACTTTGGTTATCCTTCAGAATTTCGTTCCTATAATGAACAAATATTATTCACCGATAAATTGTGAAAAAAATTCTGCGTAGGCTAATCTATAATAAGGTCTGTGCTACGTTTTCTGATCTTCATGGGAAAATCTCAAAAAAATGCGAACACCTTTCAAAAAGGTTTTTTGAAAAATCAACGGATTGAAACAAAGTCAAGACCATAGCGTATCACCGTACAGCATTAACACTCTCGACCCAATTGCTTCAGACAGAGACAGAGAGAGGTCATGTGCATTTAATTTTGTATTGGGTTTGTACGCAGAAGCTTTGAGAAGAGTATCCTTGTTTTATGAAAAAATGAGAGGAAATTTATCAATCCAAATAAGAGCCACCCATTTTGGTCGAATACCGTTAGATCGGGAGTTTGTTCGATGTATTAGATCTTACGCTATGATTCAGACTAACAGGAAATTTAGGATAAGCTAGAAGCTTAAAAAAAAGAATTTGTCGAAACCTGTAGAGGGTTGATCACTTGATACGTAGGCGGGACCGTCGGGCACAAAAAAAAATATTCGACGAGAAAACCGAAAAGCGAACGCTTTTAGACATAGCTGGAAAACGCTGGGCTGATTTAATCGACGAGAATGGTGTGAAGCTATTGAGATTCCAATCGACAGATTGAGGAATCAGGGAGTCTTGAAAGTCGAGGCCTGGGTTGGATTTGCAATAATGGTCCTTTCTTTCTTTTTCAAAAGCAAGAAGTTTTAGTAGTAGACAGAATCTATTAGAAGTCTTTCTACTAGAGCTACTACATCTATTACTGGTTCTACTTTTTGCTATGAAAAGCACTAGTAAAAGCTCCTTTCCTCTCGCCACCAGTTCCTATGGTTGGTACTGTTTATGCCGCTGCGAACTTTCACCTATTCCAGACGTCCTACACACCATATGTGCATTGATATTGAAAAATATTCAATATCAGTACTAGTATCAGTAAATATTCAATATCATAACTGCTGAAAGGGTAGAACTGGCTTTCAATAAAATTTATATCAGGAATGCCAAAGGATACTTTTTCGGATTGGTTCGAATTTTGTCCCTTAAATTAGTGTTTTGTGTCAAGATACTTAATTTATCGTTGGATGAATGTAGAGTATAAGTAAGTTTGAAAATCTGCGGGTGATCTGCCATAAATTTTCTTCCCAGGAATGGGATAACCAGCGTTGGACAAAGATGTGGTCCAAGGACTTTGTGTGAAACTTGGTACCAGGGGGCCTAGAAACATTCTTTCACCTTTCATTTACCTGCTTAAGTTTCAATGTTAATTTAAACAAATTCACTCGTGTCCTTCAAACTAGATAGCTTTCATTGATTTCTTTCCGATTCCGTCTAACCATGTTCCAAAAATGTAAGCGAAGCTCAGATCTCATTCGAATCAGGAATGGGATAATTATACATTCCCCCAATGTGGAGCACAGAACACATATTTTGCCATCCACACCCTACCACTAGGACCCATCAAAGCTCACATATGTTCAGTCAATTAATCGTCGCGACATTACAAACGATCAATTCAAATTCTATTGAACTATAAGTATCAAATAATTGAAGCAAATTGTACATGTTCAGCTCTCTAAACTCATCAAAGAGTCTTAAAGGAACTGAGATTTTTGCACTGATCAATTGAACAAGACGCATGGGATCACGTTTCATCGTCATCCATCATCGTGATTGCAATCTCGGCGTATAAGTACGTTGGACGACGGCTGCTAGTGATCATGCTCGTTGATCCTTAGCAAGACCAATCTTTTTCATCGTTCCTAGATACACATAACATATGGCGCTTGTCTAAGCACTAGGAGGTGTTTTATAGTTTTCCTTTTTGGCATTAATGATATCGCGACAAGAGTATGCGGAACGCGTTTATCTAACTGATCATGATGATGATCCTATAGTTGATTAAGATGATGATGATGGTGATGATGATAGTGATGGTGGTGATCTTCGCTCGCCCTGAAGGCCAGTTAGTACGCATGTTAGTTGGGTCCAACTACGGTACTTGATACCTTGATACCATGCGTGCACCATCTATGTCACTCGCCATTTATTTAGTCACCTATTATCACCTTAATCACACGTCCTATGTGAGCTGCACTATATGTTATCGTGACATCGAACTGACATCAGGAACATCGCGAACAGCCCCACTAGCAATATTGCTGGTGCGGTCGATTCACATGTGCTGTATGTGATTATCATTTTATACACATGTAGGGCGAGTAATGCGATATTTATTTTATGCGTGTGGCGCGGCTAACTGTTGAATATTTGATTTAGGCATACGCATAATTTAATGACTCCACCAGGCGACATTCATTATATTATATGAATTTTAAATCAGAGATCGTGATCTTATTGCACTCGACACTTTGTGTTGTACTCTAGACCGCTCAGACTATGGGTGCACTATGTTGACAGTATCAATTGTCTCTTTAGTGTTTGTTATATATTATTTCTTAGTTTATCATTCCTGTACGCGTTTTTCTTTTTTCTTTTTCTGCTTTCTGAACATCGACTTTAATATATTCGTCATTGGTTTTGGGTCGATGCCAGTCAAACTATTGATAAGCCATTTATGGTGCAATATTATAGGTTTGCCATGTCATTGAAGTGGTATTAAAAGTTATTGGGTATCGGCATAAATGTCTGACGGTTAAGGTAGGCTTTAAGGCTTTGGAGTGATTATGTGATGGCAAATATTTGGTACTAGGCGAGACAGTTGTTGATTTGAGGAGAAAATATGATAATTGGTGTCGGGATTGATTATATTTGTTTTGCCGCAGATGGTGCAGGGATAGAATGTTCCCAGAAATGGTAAATACTATCCCGAAATTCTTCTTAACTAAATATAAATGATTTTTGGAAAATTTTTTAATTTTGATTCTGTTTTATATCCATCTAAGGGTCCGAGTACAGCAGGCCTTTCAACTTCTTTGAGACATTGTAGTTGCCGCATCAATGTCGCTTGAATAAAAGGTATACGATGTCGATGTCATCCTTTGAGTGTGGCACCTGATTGGAGAAGGTATCAAAAGTTGATTGAAAGCTTTCAATGTATGCATTTCCGAAGCAGTTGAAACCGCCTTAATCAAATCATACTAACATTTTCCACACTATGTCAGCATTCAAATCTGTCACGTTTGTTGTGTATGTAAAAGTTTTTCATACAGGACGTCAAAATTCTAAATTGAAACTTAACATTGAATGATAAGTTCCAGTGATATCCATGAGAGTTTATTTCATACAAAAACTCATGCTTGTAAATTTTATTAAGTTCTGGAAATAATATCGTTCAAATTTCCTCCTTCTTCTCAAATGTCCTCCTCCTTCTCAAATGCACTCCTCCTTCTCATACATATTATGTGGTGAATGTTCAACGATGCTTAGATTATCTCATTCAAGACCATAAATCGTTTCTCGCTCATTCTAAAAAAAAAACCTTTAAAATTCCCACAGGAAAAATTTTTTGCGGTGAATTTTGAAGGACACTAGACAGTATGATTTCTTAAAACAACTTACCCTGGGAATTTTTCCTAAAGCGACTCAATTTGGTAATCAGTTTACCCTGTGTATTTTTCCTGTATCAACTCAGCCTTGAAATTGGTTTACGCGTGCTGTAAAATACTTCGCAAAAATTCTCTTAATTTTCTAAAGTTGTCAACGTTGTTGCCATAATCATTTGCATCTTAGTGCTGAGCACAGCCGTCAAAGTTCGAGTTTGACATTGCTGATCTTTGTTGCCAATGGAAATTCTGTCGTTACGTATGGTAAGCCCAAGCTAGTCACTAAGTTACTACGAAATAACAAACGTAAAGAAATACTTGATCAACCGGGGGCATAGCTGGACGAATACCCTTTTTACGCCTCCTCTAAATAAGGAGTAAAAAAGGGGGCCCAGTTGAATGAATTGTGTCAACCGGTTGCAGGCTAGATACTCCGGTTGACAGAGGAGGTGTTTAGAGCCGTCTGAAGTTTGCATCGTTGCAAACGCAACGCTGTAAAATTAACCATTTCTTTTTAGTAGATGATTAAAAAGAAATGAACACCTAGTAGAGTGCTTCAAATGCAAATTTGTGAATAAAATTTACCGAAATTTATAGTCTAATTCTCCAAAAAACATTCAAAAATTGTCAAAATTAGAGACCGTTGCGTGAGTAACGATGCCAACTAAAGGCACGTGGTGTTTAGCCAGTAGTCCAGTAGATTTGTGTCACTGGGAGTCCAACACTCAGGGCTTAAATAGCCTTCACCTTTTTCATGTGAAAAAAAACGTATTTGTCCACCATTGTTTATCTATGAATACCTTTTTGGGTATCCGTTGTTCGTCCATACGATTCACATGGCCTGCCCGTCGCAGTTTCCGCAGTCTCATAGTCGTTGGGGCCTCCAGCTCGTCGAAAATTTCATATAACTTATGGTTGTATTGAGTTGGACATGGTCCCTAACTAGCTTCGCTCCAGTCAATCCGATTATTCTAATAACATTCAAAAAGGAGGAAAAAATTGAGACCGTTGCAGTTTAGAGGACGAAAACTTGACGACGAAAATTAGCGCTCATGAAACCTAAAGTTGCATTTGTTATATCCTTCAAACGCTTTTATGTCAATGAATTTTGCATATCTGAAACCATTTTAACAATATTGTGTAAGTTATACTGTCCAAGTCTCGGAAAATGCTAGGATGTGTGTTTGAAAAACAGAAAAAATTGAAAAAAAAAACGGAAAAATAAGGCTCGTATTGGACAAAATTCTCCCCACAGTTGAATGCGAAAAGCGGCTGAGCTGAATGTATATCCCAAAGGATCAGTGCTGAATATTATAAAGCGAAATGAACTGCCCAAAAGAGGACGACAGGGCGAATGTTTTCGAATGTCGAGAAGCGAGAGAAGCGAGGCACTGTTTCTTGCAATAAAGCGGTTTATTGCAAAATAATGTCTTTCAATCAAATCAAAATTCTCTATTCATTTTTAATTGTCTCTCTTAATATCTAGTGGCCAAATTTCGCGGTTATGCTGAACAAACAATCTTTTTGAATCAGTTAAAGTAGAAGTTATGGAAAAATTTGGATATCCAAACGCCAGTCATAAGTGTAGCTACAACTTTTGTTCCGATGTTTTTGCAACATTCCGTCAAAGTTTTTACAAGCGCGAAACATGATACTATTTTGAGACGTGTCGCAAAGCTTTTGACAACTCAAATCTTGGGTCGAAGGCTGTAGACGTATCAACTGACAAACTTCGGTTGAATCAAAAATGGCTGAAACGCATTCTTTATCACTTCCTTTTCATCGCACAGTGCCCCCTGAATGCATGCCAATCTATTATGCTTTTCAGTGGCAAGCATTTTGCGATCCTGGGTCAACAAAAAAAAAATTAAAAATTCCAGAATGTTGATTCATTTAAGAAAGTCCTTCAGGAATGAAGTGACCAAAGTCAAATTTGGCTAGACGGCTCATTTAGACCAAAAGCTAGAGGCTGCATAGGAGACCGCATTTTGAACGTTGTTGAGTTTGTCCATAACATTAACAGTGACCATTCGTTTTTTGCATTGTTAACCTCGGGAAATGAAATTGATAAGGATCTATAGCAATTTTCCAGTCGTCGTATAACCTCTGTGAGACGATTCTTGAGCAAAAGACACCTGCTGGTACTCAGCAGTACTAGTTAGTCAGTACTCTTGTTCTGCTTTGATATTTGGGGTGAAGCTATTAGTAAAAAGTTGTATCCAAAATGTCTTACTCAAGTACAGAACCGAGGAGTTTTATCAATTGTGGCTGGCTACCGGACTGCATCTGAACTGGTGAAGCTGGTTATGGCAAGGGTGGTTCCAAACGTACTTTTCGCTAAAGTGCAAACAAAGGTCAACTTACACAAGAGGGAGGATAAGAGACAAGCTGTTGGCCACGAATAAAGAAGAGGACCTTTAGTTTATTACACGAACTGTGGCTAAACGAAGCACGACACATTATACGCGTATGTTTATTCTTATTAAGACATGTATTATGGATCGATGTCATCAGAAAGCATGAAAAATCTGTCTCTCAGAAACCCCTTTGGTTTGCATCCGTCTTCGCTGAAAGAAAAATCTCCCTAACTTGATCGCGGCGCTAGGGAGGACGCTAAGGTCATAGTCCAAAGTAAACAGCCCTAAGCTAAGTTGTTGATGTGAAAGTAATCATAGCTGTAGTATTAGTTGATGTAGTGGTACATTTAAAAGTAGTAGCTGTTAGTAATATTGTAGCTACGTTGAGAGTAAGACGACCAGAGGACACAAACTTCAGTTCCATCTAATATCAATTAAAATGAATCAATTTGGATGCGCAATAGGAGTCAGTCACAAAAAGAAGGCAGCATCAGTATCTTTACGTAAGAAATTCAAAAATGAAGACCTCTACTGGGTAGATGATTTGTGGTAATGGCCCCTAAAACTTGATCTCTGCCCTTACAAAAGAAATTTTGCAGATTATATCAAAAATAGTTTGTCTATCGTATCAAATGGTTTCATAAATAATTTTAATAAAAGGTAAGTCCTGTGATATCCAAAGAGGATACGCGTCCTATTAATGTTCCTCATATAATTCAATTTCCTCAAATAAATGCATAACTACGCATAAAACTAAAGAAAACTAATTTCAAATCCGCAATTCGACTTTAATATGCAGTGAATTGAAATAGCATCAATACTCATCGAATAGAGGGTTGAGCTCGCTGATTCTAATGCCATCACCTGTTCCGGTTTCAATAATACTTTTGGTAAGATGCCAAAAATAAATGGAATCTTCCGCCTCTATTGATGCAAAATTACATCCACTACACCTACACTGTTAATTTCTCTCATCTGTTTCGGTCATTTTTGAATTGACGATACAGAAAATTATTGACTTAAATTAAATTGGCCAAACAACCGCTTTACAACGCCTACAAAATTGCAACCATGTTTTATCCAGGCTATTAACAATTAAGGATAGAGAAAGAGAGATGGCCAGTGTGTGCGTGTAAATGTGACTGCAATTATTTATATCTACATATGATGAAAATAATTTGCAAATCGGGAAGGGAAACGAAATGCGATTCGATAAAATAAAGTTAAAATGGAATTGTAATGGAATAAAATTAAGATGATGATGATGATGGCGACCTTATTACGTATGAATTGACTTTGTATGGTGGCTGATGCATTGTGTGCCCGATATGGAGTGAAATCGTTCAAAAAGTGAATAAAATTTTTGCGATATTATTAATTTGCCAAGATTGCCGAATCAATATTGGCTGAGATTGTAGTATAAATCGTCAAGTATTCATTTTAACTTAAAAGACTTTTTGGATGGCTTAAAAAGTTCAAGAATTTTTTAAATTCGGTGACCAGATAGAACTAGTTAATCGATACGAAAAATTTCCTTCTTTTCTTCGTTTTTATGTGTCTGGAAAGCTCGAAAGAAACGGATTCCAATCAAGTCTAAGATGCATTCAAATCTTCCTCGTGTCTAGCCATAACGATGGGTTACATGTGAGATGACCAAAAAATTTGACCAAAACTTTCCTTCTCACATCGAACACTGATTTATAATATTGCCAATTTCTGTTGTTTGATTTTCGAAAGGATTTCCATATTAGCAGCAAATTTTATAACTTAATTACAATCAGTTTATCGTTAAATCCGGTGCACCCGATTTTAACGAGTGAAATTTGAATGCACCTTTCATTTTCACTCTTCCAAACTGATGCACTCTACTTTCCAAGTTTATCCACGAAATTTGCATGTTTAATTCATTATACAATATTTTTTGTTTGTTTTGTATTTGTTGTTGTTTATTTTTATTATTTTTTGGTTGTTTTTGTTCTTTGCATTTTCTCCCCGAAAACCAATCGATTCAGATTAAGATATTTTTTGTATGTTATTTATGAATTCGTGCAATTTAAGTGTGACCAAATTAAGATGATAATTTTGGCGATGATGAGATGCGAATAACGAAAAATTGCAATTTACGTATAAATGAATATTAGCTTCATAACAAACTTTAAAACTTTGTATCAATTACGCCCACTCAGCTCTGCAAGTTCAATTCAAATTAAATTTGGTGTTTTTTTGTTTGTTTCGGATGAAAAGGAAATCGTTCCATTGTTTTTTCTTTGTTTCTTAAGTATATTTGGCTCCTACACTGCATTTGAATTTTATGATTTCGAATGGCAAACGGAATTGCCTTATTTGAATTTCCTTTTATTGAATCCTAAGCTTTGCCTTAGATTAATTAATTAAAATTTAATTGCAAAGTTTCTTTTTTTGGCTTACTTTTTATGACATGTTAATTCGAAAAAAATGAATCACAAGAAGTTGACTCAAGTTGCGCACTAAATGATTGAATGATTTTACATTTTTATGATGTAATGATAAACTAAGGAATTCAGCTCAATTTCTGAAACTCTGAAAAATGATAGTTTTGCCGCGAGTCTTCAACTAATACATTAAGGACTATGCTACATATACTTATACCTTTCTTAGTTGAAACGTTCTTTCAGAAAGCAAACGTCGTTAACATTTCCCAGTTCGGTCAGACATACCCTCTTAGCACGTTTCGAAAGCGCTCTACATCTCCTACGCGATCTCCAATTCCATCTTTAAAAAACAAAACAAAGAACCGAAAAATAAAAAACAAGGATCAATCACGTCCTGAGCCTAGAGACTACACCAAACAATTATTTTCGGAGCATAAAGATGTGATTCATGGAACGCTGCAAAATTCAACTATACCCAAATCATTTAGTTTTGCTTATTCGTAACTTCATTGAACCGAAGAAATTGCTTCATCATCATTTTCTTTTCCTGAAATCTGAATGGACCCATCCCTGCCCTTAACTCTATTTACCGAACTTTGACGGGAACCCTGACCAATAGGTATGTTTTTTCTTGAGTCAGTTGAATATTGTATCCTTTTAGATGAAAATCTCTACAGAAAATTGCTCCATTTTTCATCTGAGGAAGCCTCTAAATGTCGTCTAAACGACTTGAAGCAGAGAGGCTTTGATTTCTATCTACACTTTGGCTTAAAGCTGCACAACGCATAGGACTCCACTGATCAGTAACTGAGTCAGTTCTCTCTTAAATTTGTGAAATATTCTAAGAAATAAAATGTAGCGGCGAAAATTCCTCTTTCAAATCTCAACCCAAGATACAGGTGCTGCATTTGTTATGAGTAAGTAAAATTGATCCAAAAGTTTTGAGTCAGTAATTCAAGTTTGATAGGTCAATTATTCTCAATAAATCTACAAAATAGGGTTCAAAATTTTGACTTGATCCTCTTGACTGTTTCACTTAATCTCCTGATTAGATCGAATTGATTATTGCATGAATCGCGCAATTTTCCGTTTGATTTGATTGGTTCAGATCGCATGACCAACTAAGAGAGAATTTCCTAGTTTATTTTTGAGCTTATTATCCTTGAGTTTTGCAGCAAAAAATAAAACTTCTTAGTATGGTCCTTAGGGATTCTTGTGTAAACGGTTAGACTGCACAGCTGTCCTTTTGATTTGGCTAGTATAGAATGTGTGACAAACTGAATAGCTGTAGAGAATTTCCTTGTTTATTATTAAGCGCATTATCCTTTTGTGCTGCAGCAACAAACATATAATTTTTTGAGTATGAACCTGAGACTCTCCTTATTGTTAAAGCTTGGATGAAAGCTATCTGTGTTGCCTATCAACTGGTTACAAAATATCTCAAATTGGGTGTTGATTGATCGGTATTATCTCATCTCAAAACGAGCGACACATTGACATTTAATTATGTGGCCAATATCACGCTTGACTTTTTCTTCTGGTATGCTCGACCTTAGGCAAACAACAAGATGCAGATTCGGGGTTATCTACCAACAATGAGGTATTTCCAACGATGAAGATTTTAAAAAAGAAGATGGCTCCGTGCTTCATGAGCTCAAAACTTTTTTGTTAGGTTAAAGCCTACTGAAAAACGATTAAAACATTGAGTTTCAGCTGAATTATGATTAAAACTTTTTTTCAAAACTGCACGAATGAAACATGCTTGAAAAAGGAGCTAAGGCATCCTCTTTTTGATCAAGAGATTCTCGCGTCTCTATACAAGATTTTTGAACTGATGCTTCATTTGTTTACTGTCCCACAAAATATGATAGAAGTACAGGGTTTTCCAATAAGAGGTTTCATTTTGAATAGCCCGCTATTCGGGCAGTTGTCACTTTTGAAGCTGTCATCTTTTGACATTTGACAAGTAAAAACTACGCCATTACTAAAAATGGAACGATACACGCTTCAACAACGCATTGAAATTGTAAAAATTCACTACAAAAATGGTGAAAATTTTGCAGTCACAGTTCGCAAAACTAAAGCACTTTTGGGTCGTCGTGAAGCACCTTCTCGGCCGGCAATAGTGAAACTGGTGGAAAAATTTGAGCTTTTGGGACAAGTTAGTGATGTGAAGAATCGAAACCGTGTGCGTCGCTCAAGAACAACTGAGAATATTGCTGCTGTAGCCCATAGTGTTGACGAAAACCCAGGTTTGTCGATTCCTCGTCGATCTTTGGAATTAGGCATTCCACAAACGACATTACACCGTATTTTGCATAAAGACTTATGTCTTAAGGCTTTTAAAGTTCAGTTAACACAAGAACTCAAGCCGGTCGATCACCAGCAACGTCGTATCTTCGCTGATTGGGTCCTTGAAATGCATCAAAATGATCCAGATTTTCATCGAAAAATCATCTTCAGTGATGAGGCCCATTTTCACCTCGGAGGCTACGTTAATAAGCAGAATTGTCGAATTTGGGGCTCGGAAAATCCAAGAATTATTGTTGAAAAGCCTCTCCATCCTCAACGTGTCACTGTTTGGTGCGGTCTTTGGGCTGGCGGTGTGATTGGACCTTACTTATTCGAAAATGAGGCTGGCGCAACTGTTACGGTGAATGGATTGCGCTACCGAGCTATGATTAATGATTTTTTATGGCCGAAATTGGAAGATATTGATGTGGACGACGTTTATTTTCAACAAGACGGCGCTACGTGCCATACAAGCAACGAAACCATCGCAATTTTGCAAGAAAAGTTTCCTGACCGTGTTATTTCTCGAAAAGGTGATCACAATTGGCCACCGAGATCTTGTGATTTAACACCTTTAGACTTTTTTCTTTGGGGCCACGTGAAAGATAAGGTCTATGCCAATGCTCCACAATCGATTCAAGACCTTAACGATGGAATTCGTGAAGTTATCGAGGACATACAGCCGCAAATGTGCGAATTAGTCATGGAAAATTTCATGAAAAGGGTATGGTGCTGCAAGCGCAGCCGTGGAGGCCATTTGAATGATATCGTTTTCCATTGTTAATGGCATACCTTCCTCTTTACAAAAAAATAAACATCCATTGGTTTCTTTTAAAAAATACTCGTTTTTTTTAAATATTAAAATGAAACCTCTTATTGGAAAACCCTTTAGTAGAAATTTCATCGTAGAACGACTGTTTCTGTTTGAAAATACGTTAAAGCAGAGTTTTAAAAGCGTTCCCTGCCTAGCATAGCAGAACTCGTGAGAAGAAAACCGAAACCTAGAATCTGGTTATCTGTACATGCTACACAAACTAAATATCACAACTCTTCTGCATGTTAAATTAGAACTCTGTAAGCAATTAACGCCTAAACTTTGTCACTTCAAGGAGACTGTTTCATGCATCTCGACTTGACATATCCAGATTTGTTATTTGTAAAAATAGGTACACTTTTTTTCTGAGAGTCCATGTTTGGCAGCACATGTAAGATGATTATTTGACTGAATTATTGTCGAAGAAATTCAATAAGGAAGCTTAGCTGGTATCCAAAAAATATTTCTCACGACATTTTTTCGAAACAAACTTGCGCAGAATCACGTCAAAATTTTCCAGCAAACCTCGTAGAGTTTCAAACAGCTTTATCGCAACATGGGCGTCAAATTGTGCTACTTCTTCTCTAGGTGTAAAATAAATAAGGTCTTGCTACAATCAGTGATGAGTATGGTGGACGATTCCACCAAAAATTTTAAGTGATGGAGATATGGTATGAAGCAGTGACGTGCAGTGAAAATTATTGATAGGCAAGCAATCCATTTGAAATAAATATTAATAGACTGAATATTAGAATGATTACAGCCTCAAAAACATTTAATTCAAGCGGCTTTGCGCCTCATAGAAGAAACCAGACAAGTGAATAAAATATATTTGCGGATAGACTTACAATACAAATACAAAAAAAATTGATAACTTAAGCAGATCCATCGAAATATAAAACAAAAATTAACTTCAATAATGTATTGTTTTAAACGAATACAAGTTTTTATTTATATTCTAAGTCTATTCGCCTTTCCTTACGTAAAAACTCTTTAATAATATTATCAAGAAAATCGTTTTCTCTTCGCTTTTGTATCAGAAGTTCTTTCTCGACAGCAATTAAAGCGAGTTCAGAAAGTCGATCTTGAGACTGGCGATTTCTTAAAAATGTATGCAAACGTTTCAATGTTGAAAATGACCTCTCTGCAGTTGCTACTGATACTAGAATCGTAGCTATTAATTTAGCTAAAGTGCATATTTGTTGAAAGCCTGTAGCGACATATGGGCGACTTAGAAAATATGCAAGAATTTTATTCGCGTTTGCGTCTTTAAACTCATCGGATGAATAGATTACCTTCAGCTGATCTCTTAATTGGGTGTTATCGAAAAACTCTCCATAATATTCTATAAGTGAATGAAAACTCTTTTCTGGAAAATTTTGTTTGAATTGAGAAAAGTAGCTAGGTTCGAGCAATTCTAAAAATAATAATTGTCTAAAGTTCTGAAATCTTTGACGAATTTGTTGAAGAACAATGTCTATGATTTCTCTGAAGATTCTTCGAAGGTTTTGCAAAGGGTCTAGTGCATTTCTGCTTTTTTTTCTCGGTGGTTGATACTCTGACGTGGTAGCTAAATAAAAATCATCAAATTTAAGAGAAAAGTCATTTTCAACCCAGTTTTCAAATTCTATAATTTTTTGACTAGCATATGCAATATTTACTACTTTACTTTGAATAAGATTGAATAACACATCAGTTCTTGAAAAAAGTTCGGAAAAAATTAAAAGATAAAGTTGAAAATCAGAGTCGCAAAATTTTACAGAATAAATATCGGAAAAAGTTAAGGAATCGCCATCCCAATGGGTCGAGTCGTTTGAAATTGTATCGAAAACCTCGGCTATTTCATTTCGATTTTCAAAAATAACATTTATTATTCGCGAATGATAGTGCCATCGAGTGCTAGAAACGGAAGGCAAACGGCGTTTAACTATTTTAGCAAAAAGGTTCGATCTTTTGGTGGAGTTATTAAAAAATGTTGCAATTTTGCTTATGTGTGCAAAAAATACTTTTATTTCTGGAATGAATTCAACCGCTTTAGACAAAAAAAGATTTAGTGAGTGCGCATAGCATGGAACAAATAACGCTGATTTATGCTTCTCCCGAATTAAAGTTTGAACGCCTCGAATTTGTGAGCTCATAACTGCAGCGCCATCGTAACATTGTGCAATTAATTTATTTTCAATATTAAAATTATTCATCCGTTGGAAAATTAAGGAAGTAAGCACTGCAGCTGTGCGGCTTTCACTGACATCTAAAAATTCAATGAATCTCTCTTTGATTCCGTCAATTGACGTATATCTTAAAATGATCGATAATTGCTCACGGTGGCTAATATCCGGAGTTTCGTCGACCATAATTGCAATGAATGGAGCTTTCGTTATTTCTAAATTGATTCTAGTTTTAACTACTGTGGCTATTGCGCTTATTATATCATTTTGAATTCTGTTTGATAGACCAGAAAAAGCTGCATTGGTCGTAAGAGATGCTATATGTGATTCTATCAAAGGATCGTATAAACTTAAAAAATTTACTGTTTCAATAAAATTTCCACGATTATTAGAAGTCGATTCTTCATTGTTTCCTCTAAATGGAAGTTCTTGTTTCGCCAGAAAGAAAACGGAATCTATTAGACGTTTCAAAATGTTACGGTTGCGCTCCACTTTTTCATTATGCAAACGAAAAGAAGATGCAACTTGGTCATTTAGCATAAACTCTATTCGTTGCGATCCAAACGTATCTAATTTAATCAACGATTGCAAATGCCTCTCCGTACTAGAATGCCTTGCAGCTGATCCCGTAAAATTATTTAAGTCACTAAACCCTGCATTGTTCCAAACCGATCGTTCACTAGCAAAAAGGAGGCACGGCCAACAAAATAACTTGTTGACTTTGCAGCTCCCCGTCAACCAAACGTACTTTTCATAATATTCTAAGTGAAACTTCCGTGTGAAATTTTTTGTTTTAAACTCTAAATTTAACTTTGGTTTCGGCCTATCGGAATTAACAATTTCTTTTTTCTTCGTGAAAGAAAGAGTTGAAAATGCCGAACTTAATAAAAAATCAGTCGCGCAACAAAATTCCGACATAATGCGAAAAGAAAACTTATCAATTCTTAAAAACTGCCACTAAAATGAGCACTTAAACACAACGCGAGTTATATATCTATAATCGCTCTATTTACGGTTGAATAGTTGAAAACTATCGAAAATTACACTAGTACTCTCGTATGATTTCTTTTCAGAATGCAGAAAGTAACAATTTCAGTTAAAAGTGTTCTAATGGAAAAAAGCTTCATGCTCCAAGCTTCCCCTTTTTTCTTTTTAATATTTTTCCTTATTCAAATATGAATATTTTCATTCATAAAGTGCAAAGAAATGCTCATCAAATTAAAAGTTTACATTTCCTTGCAACATATTGCTGTTCGAAAAACTGAAATGCATATAAAATGCCCAAATACTACAAGCAACATTCTACATGGCAAGAAACAATCAGCTTCAAAAGCGGGTTCAACTTTGCTTGCCGTGCCCATATAAAATTCAGAACAAAGAGGAAAAAAAATTCCAGCCAATGTATGGCTAAATTCAAAGAAACATTTTTAATGGAATCCTCGCTAGCAACAAGCAAATATGTTGAGGCAAATCATTGCTAGAAGTGTGTATTCGCTTGCAGATACACAATACAATCTATAGGCCTGTAGATATGCAATACAATCTACAGTCTAAATTCATATTTTAATGAAGAATAAAGCAATGAAAAGTATCGTTTGTATCAAAAGTATTATAGTTTGTATTTAGAAAAGCAAAATTTTTATTAAAATAAAATAAGATATTTTAGGTGTAGATCTCGCAACGCAAGCAGTTTGGAATCGCTTAATGTGACTGCACGTCACTGGTATGAAGTTAGAAAGGGTCTACATATTTTTTTTTGTAGGGTGTACATATTTTTTGTAGGTTTTTTGTAGAAAAAGTGTACATATTGTTCTCTCTTACAGTGCTCCAGTTTCACTAACATTAAACTGTCAGTTTTCTAATTTTCATTTTCTTCTCTTTGTGCTAATATGACGTTTCTAAATGGCGGGAGATTCAAATGTTTCGGCGGGCAATTCAAATTCAAAAATTGTTAAAACTGCGTGATTATCTCGAGGGTTGTCAATAGTTACACCTCCGTGATCATTTTCGAAAGTATCTTGTGGTTGAAAATAAGGATGTGGTAGACAAAATACTTGTGGATGCAGATGCCAAATTTTAGTTGAAACTGAATGCCTTTTAACTTAATGACTTTTAGGTGACGCAATCATTGAAAAACTAAGTAAGAATACTGAACTAGCAATCCATTAGTCCCACAAATGGCTTAGTCGAAAATCAACATGTGAACATAATTTTTGTCAATGTAGGTGAAGTGTAATGTATATCAATCATAAGGCATATCTGGTAGTTGATTCGTTCAAAGGTTCCTTAAAAATGAAGTCTTCCCAAGCTGCAAATTTAAGATACAGCCATGTTTCAGGATTTTGCGCTGTGACCCTAAAGCCAAAAGACTTGTTTGGAAAGTCCAAAGGGGATTTACAATAAAATCATTCACGCTTAACCATATCCATTCGGATGCCGTCACATGTAGCTTATAAATTGAAATATTGAATTGGTGAAAACCAATTTTCATTGAAGATATTGAAGAAATCCAAATGATTTTATATGAATTCAAAAGTTGATTTGAATATTTCCAATAATCATCGACATTTATGGTCATAATTCTAAAATGATTGCAAAAATATTTATTTGTCCGGCCGAGAATCATCACTCAAGGCAAAAGTGTGCCTAATTCAAGCTTTTCATCATGAATATTACTAATAATAAGATACACCACATTACGTTTGCTTCGAATTATCTCTGACGATCCACTAGGCCACCTTGAATAAATTGATCCATGCGCACGCGAATCAGCTTCATTTAATCAAAGATAAATCTAATTTACTCGTTCATCTCTGACTGTTCCAACAGTTTTTTTGACATTTTCTCCAACTTTAAAATTTTAATATAAATTTTTTTGAAAAATAAACAAAATAAAAAAACATTTTATAGCACCATAGCAATGCCAAAATCGCGATTAGTAGTGATGTTGCAAAATTATTTATTGTCGACCCCGCACAACATCCGTTTTGTGCATGAGATTTGCATTAACCAATTGAAATTTTTCTTGGAGATGTTTTATGTATTGTTTTGGTCTTTTGTTCTTATAATATAATTTTTTGTTGTTGTTGGTCGTTTCGAATGATGTGTTGAAGAAATGACGTCGACGAATGAAACGAAAACTGCGCAGAAATTAGTGAATATGTGATAAATTTGCATGAGGGAGTCCAGCCACCTGCCTGAATAGCTCTGAGGCAACCAGAAGATCCTCTCTAGCGGATCACCAGACTCGCTGAAAGCGTAAGGTCGTCCACTGGTTAGATTAGATTCGTTAAGATCCATGCATATGGCGTCAAATCAAACGGAACCTATTAAAGAAACAACACAAGACATTCAGCTAATTTATGCGAATATATGGACCAGTGTCTTAAGGTGGTTTTGACAAAGCGACGAAGTAGCGACAGTGGTTTTTCATGCAAGATGAATGGTCATGCAAATCATCCCACTATGTTCAGAGACCTTTTTTGGACATTTTCTATATGGTCCGCTAATTTGGGATTTGAAATTTTTGGATTTGAATTTACAACCATTTGAAGAGGTGCATGCAAATTTTTTATCGATTCCGGTAAATGACATATTTGAGGTGAAGAGAAGAAGAAAATCATGGAAATTCATCAAGTTTTATTGGAATTGATTAATTTCAGTCCGAACGGCTGAGAAAGCTGACCTTTCTCTTGATTATCCGCCCGGCAGTGTGGCAAATGACCCTGGTTGCGATGATTGATTTTTTGTTTTTATTGCCCCGCTGCCAATAGTCTTTCCGCTTAAATATTCTGGTTTTGCCTTCTTAAATCAGATTAATAACCCTACTAAAATCCTAATTATCTTTTATCACTCCGAATCAGCATATGTGAAATTGTGAGAAAAATTTCCAGCTTGTGCTCTGGGATGAATGCCTTCTTGATTCGTTATAAACAATCAACATCTGTAGCTAATCCAATTAAAATCCACTCTATAAAAATGTCTGCTTATGCACTTTATTATAAACTTGTTGATAGCAGGACTGGGGTTCTCGGGTTTTTTGGACTCTTTACAACGTTTCGCGTGCTATGAGAAATGCGAGAAAAAAAATTTTTTCCTGCCCGAAATCCATAAAAAATGGACTCCTCAATACAAAATCTGGCAACTCGAAATAAACATTGATCGACTTGAGTGAGAAGCAAAAATTGAATATTTTGACCGTGAATGCTGTTTGAACCAAGTAAGTCACCGGCTATTGGGTCTCAAAATTAAGTATATGCCATTAACAATTCTCAAAAATTTGCCTGACATTCACCTAATAATTTGAGAAATAAAATAGCTTTCGTTGTGTGTCATCCTTGAATATATTAAGGTATAAGGACTGGTCGTTGATCGTAAAAATTAATTTAAAGTTTTTTCATAACGAAAATTAAGGGCAATTAGTAACATTTTCGCTTTCCTCTCTATTTTTCGTGTCCTCGATCGATAATAAACATAAAGTATTCCGCGAGCTTCATCATAGCTACCCAACAACCTTGTGGCTATAACTTTCAATCGAAATTTTGATAACCTGAATTCCTTATTTTTGTTTTTTTTTTCTTTTGTCACAGCATCTTCCGCGGCTCGATCGCTTCACATGTATGCACATCTTGACCGTTCGTATGCTTTTATAAAATTCAAAACCCATGATATTTGCTCTCTACATATCACCCTATACCAAAGTGCATTCTTTCCTGTCCTCCGTACTAAACTCGGACGTCGTACCTTTTCATGTCCACCAATTGTACATGTATCTTCGGCTTACCTGTCCTCGAAAATATTGACAGTGCCATGTATTGGTTCCGCTGACCATATGCTGACTGCGGAACTCTTTTTACTAAAACCCACACGGGGAAAGATCGGGAACGAATAAAAGCAACTCAACATGGCATACCTACACGCAAAAGAAACTCCCTTTTCCCTGTCCTTTCGCAGAACTGTTGAAATGACAGAAAAAATCAGAACCAACACCACACTGATGAAGGTCAAACGACTGGACACCGCGCAATCATCCCGTTTGGTATGATAGTGGCGCGGCTCTAAGAACTTAGCGTGATCGCGATCGTTGTTGGTGTTCTTGTAGGTGCTGTTGCTGTTGCGGTATGGCGAGGACAAGAAGAGCTATTGTTACGCGTATCTCATCCTTCTGTCCACTTCTTTCATTGATTGCACGATCACAGCAACGTCAGGAAGAATGGAATGGGATTTGGTGGCAGAGCACTGTGGTATCTTCTGGACAATCCGTTTTTGGGATGCATTTAATTTCTACCTTTTTTGGATGTTCTGATTTTCTGACCATTTAGAGAGAAAGAGAGCAAGCAAACGAGGGATGATCGTTGAATGGAGACCAGAAAGTTGAAAGGAAAAGAATAAGAAAATGAATTTATATAAATGTCACAAGAAAAAGGAGTCCTTTCATGCCTTCTTGGTCACATGCTACAATGATCAGGGTCCAGTGAAATTGGACATAGTGGTTAGTTGGTGCAATCTACAATGTCTTCTTCCTTATCTTCGAAATCGACCAGAAAATTCTTTGGGGATTTTTATAAACCAGGTTGGCGTTAAGATGACGCTAAGGAGTGCTCTCAGATGTATAAATAAAATTTACATCCATATTGATCTGACGAAAAATTTTCAGTTTTCAAAACGATCGTTAGAGCCTGATTTTATGATATACCTATTAATATTTTATGTAATTTAATCATAAATGTACCAACGCTTGATATCCTATGATACTATTTATGAGTTTGTCTATAAGATTGAAATAAACACAGCATTGAAATCTTAAGCCATGGCATATCATGTTAAATGTCATGTCCTCACAGGAAGGAAAAGTAGAACTAGAAGAAAGAATTTAAATAGGAAAGGTGGAAGGAGGTGTTTTCAGTGTCGCGGAAAATCTTGTATAGTTTCCGTCGAACTTGTTTTGTCGTATATGGTGTTGCTATTTAATATTTGAATACTAAAAAACCACGCGCACAGAATTTCAATATTTTAAGAATGGTTTTCCACGGATAGGACTTCGGCTCCATTTCATGCTTTGGGTACACCAGTTGTGTAGAAAATTTCAAAACATGCATTAGGGAATAGAAGAAAACCGGAGCAGGGAAAATTTCTTTATATTTACAATAAATTTCAAAAACTGAAATTTTTCGAAACCAATTTTTAGTAATTGTTTCAAATTATTGAAATGAAAAGAAAGAAATTTTTGAACTAAGGCAAAGTTTTGCTTAATTAACCATCTAACAGAGAAGGCATGACGTTCTGACGCGACCTTTGAAGCCTCTGTCAGACTTTTAAAGGCATTTTCTCCAGATTTACCAACAAAAGTCGGAGGATCAATCGATCGGTACACAGTTGATGGAAACTTATTTGGAGATGAACTTTTGACGGTGTCCACAGCTTACTTCAATAATTTCTGCAGTGTTTGAAAGTCTCACCGCGCGACCGTTTTCAGGAACATCTAGTGTCATATGAATGTTATCATCTTTAATCATTCTCTGGAGACAGCATTTATGTTGATAATTTTCCATTTTTTTGAGTTATTCGTGTCAGGCAAACTTAACCCTCAGCACTGAGAAACTATTAATTACTACAAAAAAAATTCTGATTCTCTTGGTCAAAAGCTCTTTGATTGGATTATGGTTCAAAGTTAGTAGTCACGCTATAACATCATCTAAGGTTAGAATGAATAGATTTTAATTGTATTCCATGATTGTTTTGTCAAACGACTACTAGACCTATTAAAAAAAATTTGCATTCGAAATATTAACAGCGCTAATTTCGAAATGAGATCTTTCGTTCCTATCGCCTCATCGAATCATTAGATTTTAACAAACCAACTTTCGGTATGCCACAAGGCTCCACATTCAGTCCACCTGTGTTCAATTAAGTGTTGCATTCATGTCAAGCAAAACAAATTTCCGGTAGAGACTCTTTAAATAATTTACGGGCTTTAAAAATACATCCCGAGTACCCCCATAACCATAACAAATCCCACTCACCCATCAGCAACGTGTGACAATACCTCACTATGTTGACCCTTTCGATTTTTTAACTGGGAAAGAAGAAACGCGATGGACGCAGAAGGAAGAAAAAAAGAACACGAAATCTCGAGACCAGAGAACCATTGAGACGCTGAAAAAACATAACGAACGTGTGATCTTCTTCTCACAGGTTTTCAGGTGTCTTCGTTACAGCATTTTATTTCGATCTTCAATTTTTTTCTTCGTGTGCTGGAGTTTTTTTTTTCATTTTTGTTCTTTGAACGGTGTCTCCTGCGCCGATGCCGCAATACGAGTGCCAATGCCTAAGCCTGTGGTTGCGCCTGAGCCTCCTTTACCTTTTTTAGACATGTTGAGAGTACGTTTATGGGATGAAGCAAAGATACTGGCGTCGCGTTACTTTACTGCTTGTTTTTAATTCCGACTGAGTACACATAGGTGGATGCCTATAATGTTCTTTTCTGTTTTTTATTTTAATTTTTTGTTTGTTGTTTAGTAGATCCACGTTCTGCAGGGTTGTATGGTGGCTGGTGTTCCTTTCGCTGGTACATTTATGCCTCTTTTTCGTTGCTTGGTGCTTCCTTTTGCGCTACTAACAACTGGTATGTGTGATTGAAGCATTCAAAGAGTCAACTAGTCGGCCAGTAAGCCAGTCAGCCACTTAACAGGTAAGGAATTATTTACACCTAGTAGCATAGAACATGCGTAAGTGTGTTCTGCGGATGGTAATGGTCTGGCCGTAACCATCGTCCACATATTTGATCACGTCTGGCCGGCGAAGTAGGCGAAAGAGCTAATTGCGATCACAATGCGCTTGGCCTCTGTTAAACCGCCAGCGTTTAGTGTCCTTAATAGCTTGATAACGAAGTGATTATTTCGAAATCTTCGTGGAGAAGGGAAGGTGGATCCCGAGTCGATAAACGCTCATCCACCGATTTCGATTGAATTTATTGAATTTCGCTCGATGAAGCCGCTCGACTTTCGCAAAAATGTCCCTGACGCCATGGCTGGCAAGCATTCGCAGAAGTTTTCTCAGCCGAAGAAAAACATCTTAACAATTAATTATTGAAACCGGAAATGCCCCAATCAGCAGCCGATAGCAATAAATTCAACTTAATTATATTATTAAGTCAAATTGATGTCTATTCTGTTCGCATTCCTCCCGTTTCCACCGATCATATTTATTCAGAAACGTGTCGCTCGCACTCATTACCGTCTGTAGCAGAATCTAATTCTATTGTCTTTGCATCTGCTTGAATAATTAATGATCTAAAAAAACAGGTTGCCCCAGCATCGCTCGAAGGCTGTCGATCACCTGTATTGATCAGTAACAACAATGGCATACTGTATCTGGCCTATCGACATATGTTGCGCGGCTTTCGTATGTGGCGATGTGTGTAATCAAGGCAGTTTCCCGTCTCACGTTATTTATAGACAAAACATGCCTGCCTACATACATGGGAAGGTGTACACGCATCTCGCGATTCAGCTAACGATCGTTTATCTATTCTGGACGGTATGTGAACAACAAGGTGTAGTAATTAGAACCCAGATAAATTGATAATTCAGATGGCAAGCGGTTGTTTGATTTTTGTTTTATGTCACATACGTAGTTGTCTCATATTAAGTGCCACTTACGAGTGTATTCATTTCGTATGTGCTCTGCAAACATGACACACCTGTTTCCGTTGCGCGTCGAATGCTGCGAACATTTAAACACCGAACACCGTCCTACGCATAGTCCTGCGAGTGGCGATACCTGTTCTATTTGTTATTTCCAATCAATTTTCATTTCGATACTGTCCTTACTATCTAATGAAAATTTTTGTCTGTTTTTCCAAAAAAATTGACAATGAGAGCCGTTTTTTTGGGGGGTTGAGAAGAGTTTTGGGCAGTTAAGGAGTCACGACTTATTCAAAATACGTCTTTTGTCTGGTTCAATGGGATCTGCGGTGGAATTCTTCGAAATATTCGGTTGGAACGCGAGTTCAGACCAGATAACAATAGAATGGGAACCACCCAAAAAAACGAGAACATTTTGAACATTTGTTATTGGCGTGTTCTTTTGTTTAGTTGCTGCAATTCGGACAAAACCGAAAAAAACATGATTACGCGTGGTGATCTGCAAAAAGGACGAACTAACTGATGTGTTGGGAATGTTGTTTTTGGGGGTAAAAAAAAGGAATGTACAACAAAACTACCATGCTAAGCCGTCTACTGGTAAAGTTTTCTGAATGCCTTCGATGGGGGTTCCCCTTTCAAAGTTGAGTCACATCAAACAGCTTAGAAAATTGATGTCCGAAGAACGAAAAAGCATGATTGATCAGAAATCAAATAGTTGAGGTTGGTAACTCTATGCTTCGAAATTAAATATGATCCTCGTTTAGGTTCTGCTACATGTAAGTGAAACCATCGCTCGGAACGTATTCTTGCCTTTTGGCATCTTGGCAATTATTATTATACACTTGGGGTCCCACTGTTGGGGTCCCAAGTATACATAGTATCAACCCTTAGCTCCTAATAAAGATAGCGCTATTGTTCAGAGATGACGCATGTTGTCATCCTTTAGAACCCAAGCAGGAACCCAAATACCGAGGTATTTAAGTGTTCCAATAATTCCTCTGATCATTTTCCTATCTTATGTTTTGTTGTCTCATAAATTCACTTCAAGTTCATTTTCCTCAAAAAACCGAAAAAAAATCTTAAAATTTAACAGCAATACAAATCTATTTTTAAAAAACCGGAAAAAGACGTTACTTACATTCTTTGAGATACCATAGCCTACCTACCACAAGTGTACTACCGCATTTTTCGAAAGGATCTGTACACCTTACACATTGAGTTTTGAGCCTGACAGAAAGCTGTCTGTCTGATAAAGGCTAGAATGGATGGAACGGATGGAGCCTTTTCACCCGAGAGAAGTTGAAAACATCGGGGTGGTCATGGAATCGGTTAATCTTTCCGACTTAACTCCTAGGAACGTTCCAAGAAAGGCTGCGTTCATCGGAGTGAACAGCACGCGTCTAGTTAAATCAGCACTATCATTGGTGTATCAACATAGCGTGAATATGATAGTCAGCTATCTATTGTCGATTGAAGGATTTATTAGAAAGAAGGGTAAGGTGGTTCCAACTAGTTTTGAATATGAGTCCCTGCCGATTTTCATCAGGTGCGATTTTCGTTTTCGAGATTCATCGATGGATACTATCAGCCAAATGGATGCTGGTCAGTTGTTTTGGCTACTATAGTTGACCTCATCTTGAAGAATACATTCCATGAATCGAAGTACCAGCCAAACACTTTTCACGACAAAGAAAGTCAAATTTGTCTAATGATGCTAACGAAAGAAAAAATGCCAAAAATGCGTTCAAATTTCAAGATGTGGCGGACTTGCTGTGTCATTCTTTGCTGGAATAAATGATTGTCCAAGAAAAGCAGTGAGAATATAAGGCCTATATGCGAAGTAAGCATCTTAAATTAAAATTCAAAATTAACCTTTAAACGAATTTTTGTGAGATTGAAAAAAAAATTGGCAAGGAGTTTGGCCATTATTGACTTTTTTGCTGAAAGCTATACAACATGTGAAAATATTGAAAAAAAATCCTCTGAAAATCACACTATATGTGAATATATTGGAAGGATTAAAAAAGCAACGATAGATTGTTGTATGAGGGATCAGCACAAATTAGGATTTGTGCCCTAATTATATGGACTCAACAAAAAATTACGAGATAAAAGTTCAGTGATTTACTGCATAGTCTCCAAGAATTTTTACAGATCTTTTACCCAACGGAGACTTTTCCCTCAATTTTCGCCAAAGCAAAAATTACATGATGATAATTCAGTGCCTTTCGGCATAGTCTGCTATATACTGATATTTAATATTTCAAGGATATTTAATATTTACTGATATTTTCACACCGAATAGGAAGCATTTGAGTCCCGTCTTTTAAAGATTGAGGATATAAGTATCTTTAACAAGAAACGAGCAAACTCTTTCGTGTCTTTACTGTCCTTAGACCGCTTTGTAATTAATGCCTGTTTTCAGTGCCCAGCCATTGCGGCACTACGAACTTAAGCTAACACTTATAACAACATTTTTTTTATATTCTCGCAATCTATCCTTGAACCGTTTTTCGATTGGAGAATCTAGAAATTCATTATTCGAATTATTAAACCACAAACCCGTTAGTCGATTATTCAATTTAAAAATTCATTATTCGACTTCTGAACCCAAGAATTCATTCGAATTTTCGGTCGAAGCAGTAACGATATAGCGTGTAAAAACTAGACATTAAAAAGGATATTAAAACTTGAACACACTCGTAAATTATCAATATTCAATCAAAATTAGAACCAAGAGATTTCTGGGTCAAAATACACTCCAATACATACAGAAAACCATTGAATTCCTTCGTTTAGTAAATTTGGTCAATCTTTATTTCTGTCTCTTTCAAAACATTGCTATCCATGACTGGTTGTGCTAGTAATTTTCATGGTATCAGCGTTGAACTATGACCCAACGAATAACTTATCTATACCGAAAGAAGAAAATATGGCTCAGCAGGCTTAAAACTTACAATTTAGAAACCATTTCAAAATATTGTTGAGTTTTGTATGTATTACAAAATTGATCACATGCTTAGTCAAATTTGTGGCTTTTGTGCGCCTGGGTAGCGTTTCGAGCGATATGTTCACACTTTGTCTGAATATATTTTTGGAATCAGATTTTGTCTGAAGATATTGTTCTTTTACCTCTTTAAACAACAACCCAGTTCCTGAAAACGGTGCTTAAATCTTTCTCTGAAACTTTATAATCCTTCTCAAAGGACGGCTTCAGGCGGTCATCTGTTCAGATAAACCAAAAATTGTTTCTCCTTTATTTTTTCAATGAAAGTTTTAAAGATTGAGGAAAACATAAAAAGGATCCTAAATGCTTTCTTTACTTAATTATAATCCTGCACAAGAAACTGCTTCTTGCGGTTGTCTTCTCAGATAAACCAAATATTGTTTTTTCTTGATTTTGTAGACGAAAGTTTGAAGATTCGACCAAAATCCCGACAAGCATAATATTCTCTTATTGCACTTACATCTACCATTATACCTTTTATTTTGTGAATAAGATGAACCTGTCGCTTTTATTGATCCATCTAAATAGGGAAAGAAAGTAGATCTCTGCTGATTTTTCTAGTCGTCTTAAATGACACCCAGGTGCTCATTTTGTGTCTTAAGTCTAAGCACAAACAGCTTGAATACTCTCGGGTAGCTCCTGGCAGACAGAGACAGAAAATATACAAGAGGATTTGTATTTGCATTGCGTTTCATCACAAAAGCTTTTAAAGTGTTAGTTCTGGTTAGCGCAACAATCAAAGCAAATTCATCATTCATAGTAAAATAATACTTGTGTTGGTTGAATCCCGATAGATCAGGAGTTTTTTTGTGGAGTTATCGTAGTTGTGTTCTGATGCTGTGTTTAAGTCCTCGCTCATTGATGACTGACCGTAAAAAACCACACAATATCAGCGCCGGACTCAGCGTGTCAATTAATCAAAGGCGCAACAGTCCATTTTTGTAATCCGGGGAACTTAAGTTGTAACAAAGCCATTTCATTTCGGGACAATAGACATGAGAGACCGTTTCGGTTTTTATAATTACTTCGATTTTACCAACTGCAGATAGTTGAGTTAGACGTTTTTCAATTATCGCAATTTATGTTCAAAATTTTTTGAATCTAATTTGTTTTTGTTTTAATTTCTTTTTTCTATTTTTTTGGAACCTTTATTACTTCGTAATGTATTGCTTTAATGTAGTTCAGATCAATAGTTACAAAACTAAGAATGCTTGGCTGGCACTCACTAGAAACGTTGCCCAATATCTCGCTTAGAACTGAAATTTAGTTTGTAATCGCTCCTGCATTACTTGAGAGTGGAAAGCCTTCTATATCAATTCAGACCCCATCAATTGTTCAGCGCCCAGGAACAGTATTGCGCATAATTCGAATGGGTAGGACTCTAGCCATTTTGATTCTAGACTGAAGGGACTGCAGGGACTAGTGTTTATATCGTAAAATTCATCCCTTCCATGCGTAGTACCGGAATAGAAAAAGAATTATCTACTACAATCTATGATTGTACTAGATTAGTAAGTTCTATTCTGATCTAGGACTTAAAGCATTTTATGTATATTTTGTACGATTTCTCATTTTAATTTACCAAAGGGTCATGGATTATATTTTGTTTTTTTTTCGCAATAGGATTAGATGTTATATGTCATAAAGCCATCGCTTGCAGTTGCTATGCTTACTTTAAGGATGCCTTTAACTCTCCAGGAACGTCTTGAAATCGTTCACAGTTTATATTTGCTTATTGGTTCCCAAAGCTACACATGCAATCTTTATTGCCGCGGCTTAGAATAAATTAACAATCAATATTGATATAATAGAAATCCATAAAAACGCAATAGCACGGCCAAGTCACGACGTAGATAGCTATTCAAATGTTATTCTTGCAAAAGGATTAGACGGTGCCGCGCTGTAAATTTCACTGGAAGTCTCTCTGACGAATAAGACATAGAAAATCCTTAAGCGCATATAATTGCAAATATCGCAATATTAACAA
Organism: Stratiomys singularior; assembly: GCA_954870665.1. Lineage (NCBI taxonomy): Eukaryota > Metazoa > Arthropoda > Insecta > Diptera > Stratiomyidae > Stratiomys > Stratiomys singularior. The sequence continues at coordinate 8,140,984 of OX940879.1, read as the reverse complement.
ATCTCGTTTTTATGAAGGTCCTGTTCAGTTTTACGACTCATAATTGTGTCTCAATCAAACTTTAATCCTTCGAATGCGATGGAAGACCATATAAAATACAGCTGCTTTCTATTCTAGACCCGCGAATGCTTAGGAAGTCCACTTCCGTACCTGCTGGACCGTCTTCTTTTTTGGGCTTGGCCAACAATATTTTGTTGGTGTTGTTGCAGGTTTTTTTTCGGTTGAGCTTCGGTCCACCGACATTTTTTATTATCTATCTAAAGAATCAAAATATTATTTCATAAATGTCACTAACCAGCAAGAAATCAACAGGAAATTTAAAGTTTATGAAAAACATCCTCGAGACGAGCTCATTACGTTTCGACTGCCATCGGTGATGATTGAATGCATCAGCGCAGCGGGGTCTTCCTTGTCGCAACGTTTGCCAATAAAATTTAGATAAAATATTCAGCAGTCTTGGGATTTCAGCCATGTAAAGTTATAAATGGTTAGTCAACATTTCGCCAAATGTCATTGCGAATTAGCATTAAAACTAGATTAGGAAAGTAATAATTCAAATAACTAATTCAGTAATTAATTAGTGTTTTTGCCATTTCCAAGCTGAAGAGGTCTTTTTGGTTGTTTTATGTTCGGGGAATTTTTTTCGGGAAGGTTTTCAGCTCGCCACAATATTTCTTATCCTCTAACCGTTTGCGATTTACTATTCATTAATCTCGGGCTCGAAGTAATTGACAACGAATTGATTTGCATAGAAACTTCTTAATCAATTTCTTTGAGATGCGGTAGTGTTTGATTTGAGCTTAAATTCATGTCCTCTCCGTTTCCGCCTCCTCCTCCTCCTTCTTCTTCTCCTTCTACACGGCCTAGTCGTAAATATTTATTGCTGGTACCAGAATCCAAGGTGGTCATTGGTCATAGACTCGAGTTAATGGATTAACGACCGAATTGAAAAGCATCAGCAGATAGCACATCTGTGCAGACTCCACATACCAACTTTATCGCTACCACATATGGTATATGCGTCCAAAGTATGAAGATATAGAGAAATTCTAGTGGATACTTCAACACCCAATGTTAGTCATGCTTTGACCATTTTGCTGAAGCCTTTTTTTCGTGGAGCATGGTGTGGTGGCGTTATTGGTTATATAGGGATTATGTGTGTGGGTTAACATTTTGCTCTTAGATGATGCTCGGACTGGCGCCAGATTGGGCTAAATGCGTCTCGGCATGTCGCACATTTTGCTCTTTTTCACCACTTGACCATATCGCAACGTCACGTCCTCGTTGTCGACGACGACGACGAGGACAGCAACGAGGACTACGTTGTTGGGCTTTTGGTAGCAGCGAACATTATGAAGAAAATGAATGTATGAACTATGGATATGCAAGCATATAGCGCATGCAGCGGCTAACTTTATGGAAATATACTTTGCAAAAGATACAGAACTTTATCTTACCGAAAAATCAAAGTGTAAAGAGTTTGTTTTTTCGGCTTGTGGCTCGGTTGCTTGACGGTATTTGAATCTAGATATGACTATGCTGGACAGAGAAAATCGAAGGTAAGTGGAGTTACCGTCCTTGCACTTTTTTCTGCAGGGAAAAGGATATTTTGACTCCCCATAAGGTTACTGTGCCAACGAAAGCAAACACAGTTCATAGTATGTCCTGAGAGCTGAGCTGGCTTTCTTCAGTGTAATTGAATTTCTCGAATTGAGTTTTGGCGCCTTGAATTCCTTGAATTATTGGCTTGTACCTTCAGAAAATATAAGAAATGCTGCTGATGATGATGTCATTAAAACGTTAGGAACTACTTTGAACGTAGTTCGATCGTCTGTCTCTGGCATAAGGATCCAGATTTCAAATGAAAATGTTTTGTTTGAGAACTATTTGATGAAGCTTCACGTCTCACAACCATTATATAAGATAGGTTGTATCAGCTCTTTGTGTATAAGGAGCTTCGTTCTCTCATACATGCAGCTGAAATAAGAACTGGGGCCACTGAGAGGAACGTTTTGTATGCTGATCGCTTCCTTCTTTTCATTTCAGTTGATCCATTTTCGTCTATCACAAAATCTACGCCGAAGCTTATGAAATGAACCGTGTTTTCTACTCTTCGACCATTAAACATCATATATATGCCCAATTCGGTGTAGTTTTTCTTGTTCAGACCATGCATCTTGTCTAAACAAGCCTTGCACTTTGTCATGTATTGGATCTCGGACCCATTAAATTGAAGCTTTCAAAGCCTTTTTCTATCTGCCTTGCTTCTAGATACATGGTTATCAGGATCTCCTCTGTGAATAATCAGGACTCTGACAGGATGATAATGTGATCTGCATGGACCTACAATTCGGTTCAATTTAAAGAGCAATGTTTCTCATGAATTAATTTGGAGTTCTCTTATAACATATTCTCGATCTAGATAAGACATAAGTGGGGCTATCCCGCCTCGCTGCTTCTGCCCCACATTAGTTTCAAAGGTTGCAGTCAGCTGATTATTAGTTCTCATTTTTGATGGCTCAAATAGTGCCTTCAAATCGCGTCGCCGCTCATTTTTTATAAAACCTTTTGAAATCGCCATTTTCAAATCATCATAGGCCAATATTCTTAACAAAAATTTAGTGGGCGTGGTCCCAGAAAATCTTAGGCAGCATATTACGGCTTTATTCAGTTTTTCCTTTTCAAAACAGAAAAACAAAACATTTATCAAATTGGATTTCCCTACTTTGAAAGCGTGGTTCGGCACAAAAATAGGCCTTTTGTATCATTTTCGGACAACTAGCGTGCACTGAATCCAATAGTTTTAATGGTACTCGCTTGACATGACTATAGTTATATCTACTTCCAACAGGATATGCCCCTATCGGTACACCCTGTTGAAAATCTTCTTTAAATTAATTTGTAAATCAAATTTTGATTTTGATTTGTTTGATTGGATTATTCGAAGTCGAGGCCATCTTATTTTTAATGAAGGATAAAACAGTACAAAAAAAGGAACCTTGGTGGCCCCCTATTTTGAACCTATTGGTTTTGTTCTGTAGTTTGTGCGGTTGCGTCTTCAAAACTGGCGTTTTTTAAAATCCTGGCTCCGTAGAGAAGGAAGGGCAGTAAGAGATCTAGACTGTTTTTTATAGATTTGTGGTATAGAAGTTTTTCAAAAATGTTCTTTGAATTTACCACACCTTTGGTGTTTTTTCATCCATTTTCTTGGAAAAATATTCCTAGAAAAGTCCTAGAACATGACATGCATACTTTACGCTTTCTTTAGTCTCCTGAATTTTTTAGGCAGCATTTCAGTAATTTAGTTTGTTCTAAATAAATATTTATTCTCATTTTCTAAACTAAAGCCACCTTGAAACTAAATTGTCGTCATTTTTTTTTCAATTACAGGAGCTCAAATGACAACCGATCGTGATACAGGATTCTGTTCGGGTAGTTCAGAAACAGGTGATGAACTTTCTCCGATGCATCATTCCCGTTTGGAGCCTCATAGTCCGACCGATGCATCTGAAGATTCGGTGGAAGTGAAAGTGACACCGATCACGCTTACACGCAACAAACGCAAAAGTACTGAGCCATCACGTGTGATATGTGAGCAAGAAGCTGGACCGCTAAAGAAACGAATCCGCTATGTGCCTGGTAAAGGTAAACAAGAGACTGATACAAAAAATCCTTTTCGTCCGTGGGATCAAGAGATGCCGCATGAGATGATGCTGAATCCGGCCGAAGTACTGGTACGGCATCCAGGAGTAACAACCTTACATCTAAATCCCTACGATGAGAACGAGAGTACGCAGGACGAACCCTTAGCGTTGATTACGAGAAAATCGTCAGGTAGTCATCCCAAACCTCACACTATAACCAGCGGCCATATTGATTTACCTGAGCCTACTTCATGTATGCAAACTTCGCAACAGCAAGTTGACAAACCACTCAATTATCCCAACGGGTTGAGCAGTAACCTGACATCAAATGCGGTTTCACTGCACGCGGGGGCGAGTAGCAGCTGTAGCAGTGCGGGAAGCCAACGACCTCAGCAGCGAAACTATAAAAATATGACCCGTGAACGAAGAATTGAAGCGAACGCGCGCGAAAGGACTCGAGTTCATACAATATCGGCAGCCTATGATACTCTGCGCAAATCAATACCATCCTACTCGCACACGCAGAAATTGTCCAAACTTTCGGTTCTAAGGGTGGCTTGCTCGTATATCCTGACTCTAAGTAGAATGGCTGGCTTCGACTATAGTGATGACCAGAGCTCACCCTCGATTGCTGATTGCATTGACCTGGTTACAAAAACGATTCAGACTGAAGGTAAAATCCGCAAGAAAAAGGACGAGTAGTAGTCTGCGTGCGTTAAAAATTCAGACATACCTGAAAGTTAATGAAATCAGGGGGCGCTCTTCAGTCAGATTGAAGGTTCCTCCCCGCTGCTATACCTCGGGGTGTGATCGACCCCGATTTATACGAATAACTACAATTTGATAGATTTTGACGGTACTGAACGGATCCCTGAACTTATTTTCAAATTGATGAAGGTGCTTTAGCTTTTATTTCTCAATAACATTAAATCGAATGAGCTGTTACTACAGAAAAACTCATAAAAAAAAACAAAAAAAAAATAGAAACAATTAAAAAGGCCATTCACTATCCCTACCTGTTAAATCAAAAAGGAAAAACTTTCGAACTAAGTTTGTTATAACCTACAAGTTTTCTTGCAAGAAGTCTGGTACAAGTGATTTATTAGATGAATAAGATTTTTAAGCTGTTTTATCTCTTTAATTTATTAAACCATAAAACATTGTAATTCTAAGTTGTTTTGTTTTCTTCTTTTACTTTTTCTTATTGTTCGTTTGTTTTCCATTTCATTATGAGACATTTTAAAATATTTGCCGATCCACGTTAAAACATTATCAACTTTTTCTTCCATTAAAATTATATTTATTGGTAAAATGTTTTCAGCTTATTCAAAACCATATTTCAATTGCAGCCGCGAAAAAAAAATGTAATAATTATCTGTAATCATTCAAGAGAAACTCACACACATACACACAAAAAAAATAAAGAAATAAAAATAAATGCAAGTACAAATTATAATTAAGTCACAAATGAAAATTGCCTCCGCTTGTCTTAAAAACTTTGAATCAAATCAATTTAAATAATTCAAATACAGAAAAAAATGTCAACGAAAAAAAAAAATAAAATCATTTACTGTCAAAAAGGTGTATTTTGCCATAATAAATAAAAAGAAATTGGATGAGGAAGCAAAACATTAGCATAACAACATAAAAAAAACAAACAAAAATAAAAAGAAGCGAAAACCACAATTCAACAACGCTACTGTGAATATAAGATTAATTATACATAAATTATTATAAAACATTCAATGACAATACGAATAACGCGGAAATCAATTTAACGATAGATACGACACATATACATACATACATATATATTTTTCTGATTGGTGTTTTCATCGGATTCTCACTTCTTTGCCATACAATGACAATAAATTGCGAAAAGATATCTTGTATTTTCGAAACAAAATATAAAAATGTAGGAAAAAAGAACGAAAATTACCTTTAAACTCGAAAACAATTGAAACTTGTGCTCAAAAATATTTTGAAAATGCAACGCAAAACTTGAAATGCCAATTTTTGTATTGATAACAAAAAGATTTGAAAAATATGAAATTTCAATGAAATTAGATGCAAAAATATGAGAGGAAAAAAAAGAAGAAATATAATATTAATATTTTTACTGTCAAATTGTTTTTGGTTTTGTTTTGTTGTCCATGTGAAGAATGAATCTCATATTTTTAGTTTTGCGAAAAAAGTGCCATATAGAGGAAAATGATGATGAGAACAAAACTCAAGAATGATGTGAAGTGTGAAGTGGAAATATATATATATATATATATACATATATAAATTTAAGCGCGTTTTTACTGTAAATAAAATGCCACGGTTATTATGAAAAATAATGTTGTTTTTGTTAAGGTGTTCACCCGGAAGGAAAATCCATTTAATGTGTGGTAGAGTCATGATGGCAGAGTTAATGAAATTCTTTCAGATTTGATGAGGGGAAGGTGATGGGGGTGCAATTGTTCTTTGTAAAGGATTTAAAACATCCTGAATCATCCTTTGGGCTCAGGTATAAAGTAGAGAGAAGACGCGTTCATTGGTTATTCCTGAAACTTTGCGCTCCTGCAACGCGATCACCGTGGACGTAAAAGTCTTCACCTTTCAATCATCAAAGAAGAACTCATGGCTTACCAATGCTAGGATCATACCAAATGTTCGATTAACCTTCCAAAATTGTTGATCTGAACATTTAAGGATCGATCGATAATAACTTTCATTTAAGTTTACACAAATTTCATTTCGCCTAAAAGTTTCTAGGTATTATTTCACTAAATTTATAGTCCGGTTTGATGGGTTTTTTTTGATGAGCATTAGATATATGGTGGTTACGGTTTATGTGTTGGACTTCTAGTAGTACGAAGCAACAGGACTGCCCACGAAATTTCTCCTCTGTAAAACAGAAAATCTACCTCGAATCCGCTTGACATATTAACATAATATAGGCTTGTATTTTTCAATCTTTTCAATGTCTTCGGATTACAGGAATTCACACTCCAGTCTGATTGGAAGAAGACGGAGGTGTATTGTTAAAGAAGGATCCTGTCGTCTTCGACGTCTCCAAGCAATCAAGTATGCCTCTATTTGTTTTAAGGATTGTCCGAGCGTGATTCACCACTAAGTTTGTATCAGCAAGCAATCCAGATGGAGTTGTCCCACTTTTTCGGTGAGGGCATTGAGTAGTTATGAGAGAAGCCATTGTTGTTCTCTCCAAGAAAGAATATGCAATCTGAAGATCGTGACTTAGCGATCTTGTGCACCCAACACTGATAACAACTGTGTCCGATTGACAGCTGAATCAGATGGGAAGGTCTGTCACAATTATTTTGCGTGGTTTGCGGTAGCGCTTTTTCACACGCGAAACACGTCTTATATCTCTGACGATGGATTCCTGCTACCCGTGTGGATTCGGAGGGAGATTTTTTAACGCTTTTTGCCGAAAAGGACAATTGGTATAACTCCTGCGTTTACCAACACCGGCATCCTTTTAGGCTAATGTTATATGTAATATAACTCCTCTTTGTGATAACGTCATCCGTTTTTGATGCAGTTTTTGAGTTGCCTTGTTGGCATCTTCGTTCCATATTACTGCTCTTTATTGAAGCATAAACCGTCCAATGCTCATCAGGAGTCGCCTCTTCATATTTTTGGACTCCCTGTATTGACCATCAAAAAAGTAATAGCTAAGAATCATGTTTTGGCCACATCAGTCACTGCCCTCATTTGCTGCTAGCTACACTTGTCTAACCCTAGCTCTCTCTCTATCTAACTCTATCTAAGTATTCTGCAAACCATGGAACTTACTTGATAGTTTTGACGGATCTAATCGTTCTTATTCTTGGAGTCCTTTTGTTTGTGAGGGTGGTTAAACCAATAAGCGGTTATTCAGCTCCCGACAAAGTGCACCAGCGCACTTTCGGTGACCAAACCACTAGTTTTGCAAAACCATCTGCAAAGTCGATTTTTCGTGACCAGCCCGGCAGTTTGAGTCTTGCTGTAGCAGATATTCCATCTCAAAATAGAAGCCTAGGCCATACCAGATCATTACGTATCTTCGGTCTGTCTTGCTTCGTGTCGTAGATAGAACTGCGATCCTTCAAGTATTTCCTAAACATTCGCATCGAATATTGCAGTATTTAGAATGATTTTTCTGAGGCTTCCAGCATATCTGTCTATTTATCGGCGTTGTAAGCATTCCTTATCTCTAGACTCAGCCCAACTACCGACTTTACTACCAGTTAGATGAACCAATCGCTTAGCTGCACCCCTCGGATCACATTTTCATCCCCCAAAACATCATCGGTTGTAGAACGCCCTGCTGTAAATACCATGAATCAATGTCCATAGCAGCATAGATAGTGTTAGTGAGTCTTCCATGTATGAATTTCTCGGGCCATATCTAGCATTCCTAACGGGTGGTATGCTCAAAAATAATTTGGGTCACCTTCCTCATGCTGGTCAATACGGATCGTGCCATCACCTATCGCTCAGGGTGAAACACTTCTAACAAGGAGGCATTATATGCACTGAGCGGGGCAGGACAGAGAAAGTGCAATGTAGCAATTGAAATACCCCAGCAGAAAGAGGGTCAGGTCTAGGAGCCTTATTTGAAATCATGGAAATAACTGCCAGTTATAATTTTCTCTGCGTTAGGAATGGACAGTATGTTGGTGTTTCGCCATGTAGAGCTCCAATATGGACAGGATTTGTAGGGAATAATCGCATCGATGAGTACATTTGTTAATAAAAAGAGAACGTTGGGTATCATTGTGAAAATAACAGGGCTTTGTCCCTTACCAACACATGTAACTACAGGACGCTCAACGGAGATGGCACTTCACGATCTTAATTGATCCTGCCATGAATGATTACATATTGATGGCATTCAGTGAAATCGTAAGAATCAGCAAATATAAAATGGAAAAAAGGGAAAACATAGTAGGAACCATTCAAAGAAAACGAAGAGCCTCACATCTAATTAAATGGATCATAGACTTAGCACCGAAAAGGAAGATCAGAGCCGGAGAAAACGACGTGAACTTGAAAAAAGGGACTTGCAGAATAAACAATAGGACGTCATAGTATCACCACTTGGCCGGGCACTCACAGTGAACCATACAGCGGAAGATCCAACCCGGAAAGGTTCATACGCTTTCGTTATAATAATATTTGGAAAGTTCTCAGGAACGTTGATAAGCCTGATGCAGACCGCAGTTACGAATGGGCGAAATTGAATGGGATGTGTCTCAATACCCACAAACTGGAGTTCAAACTCTAGACAATGCGCCAACGACGGGAACATCTTTACTCCGGCTGTTGACGAAAATAACACATAAGCTTGGTAAATAAAGTGAAATAGTCGAATTGTCAGCTAATTTCAACTTCAAACCTAAGGGAAAATCCGACGGAGAGCTACAACAATGCTCTCCTCCACGAAATGACTAGATTGAAAGTTTCGCTGAACTTAAAACCCGCATATCTGGATGTATATAGCATAAATCACTGGATAAATATATCAGTCGTGAGACCAATAGCTTTCTATAAAGCCATTGTTTGACGATCAGCACTACAAAAGAACACCAGAACATGATGAAAATACATCGAATGCCTTCCCTGACATCACAGATGTCCCAAGGACTACGCCAACTTTTGCAAGGGGGATACTGCTCAATCTCATGCCACTCGACAAATTCATCTTCAGCGAGCTATCAGATTAACATCCACCAGTAGAAAACACATACTGTCGTGGTCCTTGAAATTACATTACTTAAAAATAATAAAGGACCTTTTCAAATAAATATTGCTTCCGCCTTCTGATCATTTTCAAATGTTTTGCAAAGGTAAATAGTATGTTATGAGCCTTGTAAAATGTTTATAGCTCAACCAAATTGCCTGCTTCAGCTCATCTTTATTCTTAGGCTTTGCAATATTAATTCATGATTATCCACATGTTTTCTATGGGGCTTAGATCAGGACTATTGTCTGGACATGGCAGCTTGGAAATATCATTTTCTGAAACTGAAACTGAAACTGCTTTATCTATCCAAAAACACAATGGTCTAGGCAAAAAAGGAAATGAGTCTTACAGCTGATATATTGTTTCAAATTAATAAATAAATAAGTGACCTACCGGTGGGCTGACTTTATGGCATGACATTATGGCATGGAACGGAATCATCTTGAAAAATCCCCCGCAGTGTGGGAATTCATTGAGGGAATCAAACACTCTTTTAGAATTTATTCATATTTTTTTCTGCATTTGCCGTCCCGTCGATGAAGTGTATTTGGCCAATTCCAAACTAAGAAAAACATCCCCAAATCATCACACTCGCCGGATGTTTCATTGTTTTATAGTACAGGATTCGTCAAATCCTTTTATTTGGCCGACGTGTTAGCTATGGAGCACCACCATGTTGAATTTACTCTCATCTGAAAATATTACTTTTCTCCAGTCATCAAATGTCTAATTTTTAAAATTTTGCTAAGAAATGGTGTTTTGGCTGGTTGACCTCCCCATAAACCTTTTTCTCTCAATCTTATGCCTACTTTTTATCAACTAATTTCTGTTAAGTTGCTATCTGCTAGATGTCTAGATATTTCTTTAGCAGTTCTGAAGTGACTGTCCAATGATAATCTCATCACCATGCGATCTAAATGCACATTTGTCTTCCTTTTTCTTCCAGTTCCATTCTTTCGCTCTGTAGATCTCTGGAAACGATTTTTTCTTATTATTCTTGTCACAATGGATTGGCTGCACTTCATTCTGCTTGCTGTCTCACGCGAGGAAAGGCCCGCTTCAGCAAACGTCACTATCCTAATTTTTTCCTCACTTGACATTTGTTTGAAACTTAGTCTATTCGACATAATGATAAGAAATACGTGCTTAGGATTTGATACTCAGGACAGAGCTAAATTATGACTCACTGAAACCACATCTCTCTAATTCTAGAAGTTAAAAAAAAATATAATCACACTATTTGTTTACAGATTTAGGACAACCAAGATAACAATCATAGGTGATGCATTTTCTATGACAACTTCCATACATACATAGAGTGAAGAATGGAAAACGGTGCAGGACTTCATTTCTGAAAGCGAAATCGTGATCAACACTGTCTGTTCCAAAACGGCTGATGAAATCTGCGCGGGAATCATTTTCCAAAATTATTGGCAACTCAACCAAAGTGACAAAGTTGAGAGGAGTATTTGCAAGAAAAGTGACAACCTACATCCTTAATGGAACCGGACAGCAAGTAGCTAAAGCAAGTGCATGCCACTAACCGCGTGATTTCGCAACCAGTGCAGGAAAGTAGGACGGCCTTCAAAGCCGGAATAAGACTGGCATGGGACGTGAAACACAGTGAAGCAGAGGGAAATGCAAGAAATAATAATCCAGGAAAATCAGGATCACTCGACTGAAATGCAACTAGAATAGACATGCGGACGCTGCCAATAGCAAGAGCAAGATACGGTTTGGAATCGAAGGAATGACCACAGGATAATCCGATCTCTTTGGTCTCACTGACACAAAACTTGGACTAAGGAACTCGTAGGGAAAATTAGAAAGAATGTAACGACACTTACGGGGATATTGGAATGACACTACCTTCTGCGTCATCATATTAAACTAATAGGAATTCAAACAGGCAAACTCTTCCGTGGTTATGGCAAGAAAAGGGGAAATGAGGAACACTTCTTTCTAGATTGTACGAACCAGGCTGACACACTGCTGATCCAGCTGAGGAGTACTAACTTGACTGAATCGGAATAATCGGTGACCGCAGAACTAGGGAATCTACTATTGGGATTTACAGGATGGACCGTCTGTAAACAGTAGCACAATACGCAGGGCCGATGCTGGCCTTTGCTTTTTTATCATCAAAAAAAAAAAAAAATAAACTAAGTATAAATTATAAAAATCAACTTTAAAAATTGATATTATTGTTATAATTTAAAATAAATGAAATTGATGGTCATTTTTCCAGTAAACGTCCAATTGATTTTTTAGGTTAAGTTGTAAATTTTAAAAATTAATATTATTTTTACAATTTATAGTAAATTAAATTGGATAAAACATAAAGATAAAGAAAATTGGAACTATACTTTATTGCAACAAGATAAGTAAATGCAATAACTGGAGGATAGGGTCCAAACTTTTGCTTGCAGTGCAAAAACGGAGAGGGAATAGAAGGCGATTGTATTAAAGTGCTTATCTTTATTAATCATTTTATTTATATTCACTATATCAATAAGATGCTTAGCTTGACTTTCCTTGGGTCAACTCAATGAAACCAAATCTATTTATAACGTTAAACACAAAAGATAAGTTGCTTCTATTTTCGTCAGCACACAGAAGATGTACTGGTGTTTGATTTGGAAATGTTCTAATTGTTATCTCTCTCACAAATAGTAGTAGCCATGCATATCCTCTGGTTCCTTCCACATCAGGCTATTTGATCTTTCAACGTGTTTCAGAAAGCAATTCATTCAGCAATACTTGTTAGAAAAAAAGGCTATCTATATTTGTCTAATCCATAAATATGTTTCGGAAAATCCCAAATCATAGTCTGAACACTATGTTTCTCTGCGTCGAGTATCAATTGTTCATGTAACACTCCCACATTGCTAACAACATATCTGTTAATCTGCGTACTTCGTTTGGTGTTCGAGATAACACCTCCCCGGATAAAAACAAGCTGTTGGCAGGTGCAACTTATTCACCTGAACATAAGCCACAACGCTCGACAACCTCTAATCGATTTGTCAACAAATGGTTTGTAGTAAAGAGTAAAAGCTTAAAATAGTAACAAACAATTATTACAGTGCCAACGGCGGAATGAGGGGAGTTTTTTTTTGTCTTCGATACAGATAAAGTAGCAAAAAGTTATCGGGCTACTACGCGTGGAAGGGATACTACCTCCAGTAATGATGATAACAACTTAACAGGGCAGTGGATGGATGGAAGTAAGCGGTACGAACAGAACTAAAGGACCCACATGCAGTTCAAGGAGCAACCTGTCCATTCTACACCGACAACCTCTTTCAAGAACTGGATTCGAATCTACAATCTCATTTGCAGATAAAAATTGCTCGGAAAGCTTTAAGGAATCGTGTCAGAGGCCTAAGCGGGTGTGTATCATGTCCCACGCATGAGTTCTCCATATTGCACCTAAACACATTTGCACATTTCGCACTTGCCAGCCAAATCACAAGCCAAATTGTTGGTACCCATTTTATCCAGTCACCTTATCACGAGGTCATATCAAAAATGGATTGCTACCATAATACGAACGAGTGGCATGAAATTAATTTTCATGAAGTTAATAAATTCATTCGCACCGACCAAGCAGGCATCTTACACACATGAGCACGTACCCACATGTGTATCTATCAGATATAGTAGATATAGTGCGATACAAAGGCCAAGAACAGGTAAACTTGCCGTGCAAACAGCAAAGTGTCAATTCGAACGTTAGCCGACATCCACTTGAGACTTGCTTATATAGTGCGTCTGTGTCACCTGTTTGGAGTTTGTACAGGTGAGAGCTTTATCCGCTTGGTTTCAATTATCCTCTTGCAACTATCGATTAGCAATTGTTGGACTGGAATCGGCAGTAACGTCTCACTTTACGTGCAATCAAACGAGCATGTCGATCAAATTTACAGGCTGACGGGGGATGTCAATTTACAGGGTGAATAAATTGAATGCAATTGCATATGTTAGCCCGTTTTGGTGTGAATATAAATTTATCTTTACTTCATTATCTTCACGACTAACACCAATTGGAATTTAGTATCCGACCTAGGATATCAGGAATCACATCAGGTTGGAATTCAATTGACCAGTTCATTGTTTAGCTTTGTGCCTACACTGAATAACATAATTGCAAAATAGTTAATAAACAAAAGCAGATTGATTCATTTCATCAGAATTCAAAAAAGGATTAAAACCGGACCTCTGATAAGAATCAGTTCTATCTGATCGTTTGACCAATTAATATGTGGTACTAAAGTCCCAGCTCATAAAGAAGGAAAGATTTTTGCAAGCCCCTGTTCTAAAAGTAGGAAAAACTTTTGAGTCCCTTTCGCACCTGAAAATTCTTTTTAAAACGAAACAAAATTGAGAAAACATTTTGATAATCCTTAACCTTCCGTTACACAACTTTACACGGTTTTAGACCTGAGCAATCAAAGGTAAATTGGGGGCTGAATCCAAACCGGCAGTCAGTTTTTTTCAAATCGGTTCCTTGATTTTTGCCTTGCTATTTACGCACCGGGAGATCATGTGTTTTATTGTTGAAGGATGTTTTTTTTTTGTTTTTGACCAAAACATCTATATGTTGCTTTAGTTCTGGTTTCATTCACTGTCTTCATTGTCTATAATACACTGTCGCTGAAACGGTCTGACCAGGATCAAGCAATTCATAGTTTATGATTCAATAAAATCCCTCCACACATAGTCTAGGACCTTGTGTATTGTAAGTGATTATCGAGATGTCGAAAGAGTTGCTTCGCCACGAGAAAACTACTGTCTTTTTCGAATCAGATTATTGTTAGCACTCACTTCTCATCTTCAGTTACAATACGGCGCAAAAACGGATCGGCTTCATGCCAAGACAAAAAGGATGCGCAGACTGCAATCTCTTGATCGAGCGCTCCCTGCGTTAATTCATGAAGAACCTATATTCCTTGCCTATGTAGTTTTCCTTATCGACGAAGCTGATCCTAAACTATAGACCACAGACATATGGATCCTCAAAAATTCATCAATTGCTTCACGAGGATGAGAATCTACCATTGCGGTCTCAATATCATCATCTGATTTTTAGGTTCATCCTTACCGTGTGGCACCTTTGTGCTTCCTATTTCCATTTATCGAATTTAAATAAACCAGGCATGAAGCTTGTTTAGTTCCGACAGCTCCCAGGAAGTATTGGAAACTATTTCACTTCTTCGTTTATCTTAAGCTTTTATCGAACAAAAATAGCATGCAATAGCGTAAGTGTACTTTTTCTATTGTTGGCGTTAACATCTTTACTCCTTCGTAGAAAAAACACTTGTTACACGTAAATTTAAATTTAAAACCAAGCTGGAACGTAGTAACAACATTTTCGTCTTTATGACATCGCGTCTTGACAGAAACTTACTGTCAATGGCATCATCGAAGAAATGTTGATTACTTTTATGTTTCCCCTTACATTTCCCATGTATTGGGACTGATTACGCTAAACACCTTCATGTTGAGAGATAGTGCAGGTTCTACAGGATCTCAAAATATTGAAATATGGCATTAATATGTCCTTTATGACCTCAGAGTACTGGCAGAGTATTGATTGTCACGTTGACATAATGCAAAGATGCACATCCACCTGTTGAAATGCAAGAGCATATCATAACGGTTCGTAGATGCTTAATAAACGTCAAACAAGTGCTGTCCGCACAAAAGCTTCATTCAATCACTTATGTGGTCTTCTCCAAACGAATCGGTGACTTTCTCTTACCGCTTCTAACCTGCATTCTTACCTAAATAAAATGTGAAAATAAGACAGAAAAAATTACAATTCGAAATATTCGTTTTAAAACGAGGAAAACAGTAGAAAATTATGATCCGTGATATAAGAATCCGTTGTTTTGGTCTTCGGAACGTTCCGTCGTCCCCCGTTGCTTTCTTCGTTTCGTTGACAGCCGCGTTTCGGCAGTGCGCCATCTTCGGTGTGCTTTTCTCGGAACAGAACAAATCAAGTGACAGGGAACGACGGAACGTTCCGAGAACAAAAAAATAATTCCATCCCCGTAGAAGGAAAACGATTCAGCTATATAAGTATTCCTTTTGTGGGCAGATCGTAATGCAAACTTCGGATTGATTTCGTATTAACTTTCTGCATAGTGCTCTGGTCTGTTCGAGTCGGTGCTCTCCTTTTCCGGACATGGGTTTAATTTAACGAAGCGCTCTCAATCGGGACCTTATTGATCCGCTTCTACCGTTTGGAGAGAAACCTTCTTAGTTCGTAAGATTTCACGAAGATAGAGTCGTTTGCCTTTAATCACGCTGGTATGGACGCTTCATGGTGCAAATATGAGATTTTAAACTTTCCCATTTAGTTTTAATATCCGACTTTGTAATAAAATACACGGAACGATTTGGGCATCCAATTAACAATGGAAAACATTTCAAACTTTTGTTTTCACCGATCTCTTCTGCCTCTGAGCATTTTTCGGTCACGAAATAGGTTTTTTAACGAAAAAGAGGCTTCAGATGATGCTTGCAATAGTCGTATGCAATACGAATGATGCTTGCAATATAAACAGGGTCCTTGTAATCTTAGATCCCAGCTGCTCAGAATTCGTTTGATCTCTTCAACTTAAGATCCATCGGATCTTAATCTTTCGGAGCTTGCCATGAAACAATGAAATTGGCTTATTTGACCTGAGAGAGATGCTTATAAACGTCATATCTGCACACCTGATCAGTATAAAGCCATTCAGTATAAAGTATCCCGAACCCAGAAAGTGGCGGTGCCAGATAGGTCACAGTACAATCCAGGCCACTCCCTGTAGTGATATTGTTCATATATCATTTGCATGTCGACTATTTTCTCCCTCGCAACCTGGCCAAGTGAGTCCAGTGCGGATACCCTACAATGTAAGTTAATCTGCAGGCCTTGAATAATATTTTCGCTATTCTCTTCCTAGGTACCTCTTTGAACCCCTCACTCCTTCCTCTTCCTGAACTATGAGATAGGTCTTCAACGTAGAGTCAATTGGCATTGCACAAGGTTCAAATTTACATTTTACACTCTCTTATACTCCACACTTGCAGGGACAGTTGCTTTGATCTGGTTCCCTGCAGTTCAGAGAAATATGTCCCAAGCTAATAGCTACCGAGGTAAGACTACACTTCGGCGATTTTTCCACTCCTTCGCGAGGAGTTGCTCTGCGTCTTTGTCTAGGATTTCTACTTTAGCGACCCTTTGCCCAGTAGGGATTGTAAACGTCAACCATACCCTAAAGCTGTCTGCCGTAGAAAAAGTTTGTCTAATGGACACCTCCACTTTGCTGATGTCCACAACACAACCAATGTCTCTCAATTTCTAAAGGGACAATTGATTGTAATGCTGAAGTAACAGCTTTGGAGACCAGGAGGTCCTTGAAGACACTCTCGAACAAGCTCTCGTCTGCGAACTCTATCTCGAGTTTTACGAGGAGGCTGCCTGTTTTGGTCGCTAGGAAACGGTTTTTTTGGGCTCAACATTTTCCCTAATCTTTTTGAAGGCATCGAAGTAAGTCCTATAGTTTCCTGGCTTGATTAGCAGAGCATCCCTACGCTGGTTGCTCTGCTCTTTTGAGGCATTATGTTGTGTTTTAGTGTCGACTTACAGCTTTTTGGGCCCCTGTTTGACCATATCTTCTGCCCGCGCATGGTGCACCTTCTTCGCAACATTCTTTTGTGATTCGGAGCATATTAGTTGAAAATGAGTATCGTTCTCCTCCCCTTGACTAGTGATTCCGGCTAAAGTCAGCTATATGCTGACCCTATGCCATTTACGCAGAGAGTACCATTTTTGGTGTCAGGGGGTTTACTTTCGGCGACTTTGTTGAGCTCTTACAGCTGAATCTCTGCCACCTGGGGTGATAGTGCTGAGTCCTGTCAAAAATACCCTCTAGCTAAGCAATCTTGTTTTTAATGTCCTTATTTACATTTGTTGGGATTTGCTCGCGTTTGTCATAACCCTTGAAACTGCGTTTATATTTCTTGTACGTGGCTCTTCTTCACTTTGGTTGACGGCTATTTTCATAGCCAGCTCGTCCTCAGTTGACATTTCCGATACACTGTCAGTAAGAGGACAAAGTAGCTCCTGACCATAATTTGTTCGCTTCCCACAAGATCCGGTATGTGTCTATCAACAGTGCCTAAAAAATGACACTTGGGTTAACGGTGCCAGTCGCCAACGTCCCCACTGCCCCTCTTGTATTTTTCATTCCATCGCCTCTGACAGGAGAAGGCTGAGCAGGAGAATTTGTGTGGACAGGAGAGTGGCAGGAGAATGTGTGTGAACCTTTGTCGAAATTACAAAGCGCACAATGGAAGTTTGCTTGTTCCTTGTCTTCTCTGGGTAGGATTAGATCGTTTTAAGGCGGAGTCTGCAGCAGTTTTGGAGCTTTTCGAACTCACCTCTCGCCCCTGAAGGTACACTAACGTCTATACTACACAAGTAAAGGACTTTTAAGGAGTAGGTAGCACTAGTACAGAACGAGATTTAATGACTCTGCGTGTTTGTTTAAACTCTGATCCTTGTGTTTGAAGTTTGTTGATAAAATATGTACTCTATACTGGAATCAATCATCTGCTGACAATATATCGGTTGACAGGATCATTTGAATGCTAGCTTATGCAGTGACAGATAATGGGTTCGAGTAACACGGTCATAATTCTTACCGTGCGGAAATTGTCTTACATTAGCGTCTAGTGCAACATTGTAGGTCCCTTATTGGCGTTGCTGATTGCGACGCCTTCGTATCCAATATGCGCAATAGATAAATCTAATGTTCCGTATAATTCTTATTGACATGTCAAATTAATTACAACTAATATAAATAAATCTATCCGACAGATTAATAGAGCTCATGCCTGTACAACATTTGCATGAGACTATGCCGCGAACGTCTTACCAACAACTTATTTTATTCATTTCTCGGCTTATCAATAAGGGTTGATTACAATACGACTTTTGCGAAAAAAAATTGCTTTTTGCAATTACGTTACAGATGCAGATTGCATATTTTCTAAACACGGAACTACAACGACTTTGTGACTTTTGAATGGCGACGTTACGATGTAATGAAAGTTGATAAATATTTACCAATTTTTCGAAAACAAAACTGTGATCCTCCTGGCAGATGCAGGAGCAAATTTGCTCGTGTAATAGTCAAAGTAAGGCAACTCGTGTAGCAAATAGTCCGACTGTTAGTATTGTTATGCATAAACGATCAGTGATCCTTAATTTGAATAAAAAACTGATGTAAGACACTATTGCAATTTTCCAGCTAAATTACATCATTACAATTAGACATGTGGCATGTGTGTGTTATTCAATTGATTCTGTACATATTGAAATGTTGAAATATGAGATGACAAGGCAGGGATGTAAATAACGAGAAAATATGTAAGTTGATAAACACATTCCGAATTAATTTATTCATAATCTCCAGTTGGATTAATCGTAAGCGACAAAGCTTGTGCAATGCAACATTATTCTGAGTTATTTCATAAAATAGGACATAAATCAGTGGAAAACAATCAACTTATGCTAATGAGGGTCGGTCCAGTTGTGCTGGTTGCGCCGATACAACTTGTCTAGTGATTTCCCGAACATTGTTGCGTTGAAAATCCCTGACAACCTATTGGCCAACATCAATTTCTATGTGGAGCTGACGCAAGGATGACCAGTTTGTTACAAGTGCTGCTTCTCCCGACCGAAGCAAACACGAAGTTTCAAGGATAGTGTCACCACGTTTCCGTAATGGTTCTCTGAGTCAGGAAGTCTGAGTCCACAAACGGGTATTAACTACGTTCGAGGTACTGGTGTACCGAAATCAATGGCGTGATTCAATCTAACCCGTTTTTAATTCCATGATACTTGACCAGTTGCATCCAAATGGTATCAACACACTTTTCAAATCACAAACAAATGATATCAACGTAATAAATTGGCAAATCGGACAGAAATAGAACACAAAGCCTGGGTAATAAGTGATAATCCACTTCATCATATTGTTGACATTCGAGCCCATCTTAATCCTAATCGTTTTGATAGTTATCAACAAACCAGAAGTCATACGTTTTATAAGCACGCACGTACTAGTGAGGAATGTTAACATCTGTTCCAGGAATACCCGTCTACTAAGTGGGTTGGATCATTTGCCGCGATAAGGTTTGATAATAATTCGCGGGGGTACTGTGTGTTTTATGATAAAGCTTTTTGTCAAAGCCAATAAGCTTTGTATTGAAAATGGAAATAAATATACGAGTTTGATAAGATTATTAAGGATTGGTTGGTTCAACGTTACAATACGCAATAATCTGCCCAAATAATTAAAACTGTCCCCATGACTCCATGTATGTTAGTTCCTAGCATTCCAGTTGAGTAAGCAGACGATAAAAAAGGCGAGCTGCATACCTCTTGCAGAGCAAAGGCCAGTATTGTATCAAACCAAAACTGCAGTCTCAATACCCTGCAACTCAATGAGAACGCTCATAGTCTTCTACGAGAGAAAAATTTATTTCGGTGGATGTTGCAAAGTAATCAAGAGACCAATTTGAAATTTGAAGTAAGTTCTTTATGACACCATCAAAATCTTGCTCACAAATTTCAGGAACCAACGCTAGACGAATCTGTTAAGCAACCTTGACTGCACTTAAGGAAAAATTGGGAACATCACCTAAATTAATTAACATCATTAATTAATTAACATCACCTCTTAATATTGAAACGTAAATACCACGATTTTTCATATGTTCTGAAAGAGATCAATCGTGTCCAAACTCATTCCTGTGGAGAAAAAGCAGACTTAGTTGCAGAAAAGTTATAACAAAATCTAAATATCTCACATAGAATGAGCAACTCTAAGATCACAGTATGCTATCATACTGGCTCAGTATGATTTGATCCTTCATAAGATCCAGAATAAAGTAGCTTTTAGTTCAATGGACAAAACTACCCCTCCTGGTGTTCCACAAGCATCGTGTCTCAGTCCCACACTTTTCAGCATGTACATACCCGACATTACCACAAGCAACAGTGCCCAATTATCAACGTTTGCTGGTGATATTTGTTTCTATACATCCGGCACAAACCCTAACTTGATCGTCATAAACCTAGAGGAAATCCTCGAAAAAACCGATAATAACTTTTAAAGTTGGAAAATAAATATCAAGCTTAAATTGACAATGGCAATAGTCTTGTCAACCTGAAAAACAACTGCACTATGGTATACGACAGACTCATAAACTTTCTGGGCCAAAGGATCCTATGGTTTTATTGAAAACTTGCCTATCTGAGTCTAAAACTTTATCAAAAGGTCACCTTTCTGGTTTAAAAGGAATACGGTTCAAATAGCTGACCTACGAAGGTCTTCAACTTGATTAAAAGCCCACGTTTCTGGTTTCCGAAGAAAAGATTTTAATCAAGTTTAAGACAAAGATTATATATACGGTCCATGGTCGTTACACATCGAGCTCATAAATACCAATTCAGTCAAGTCTGTCATGTCTTCGGAATCGGAAATCCCCTATGGGTCTTCAATACAAAGTACTCATCCCAAAAATGGGTCCAGGCAATATACAATCTAATACACCGATTGTAATACACACCACATGGAATCAATACCCTAAATATAAGGAGAATAGTGTTAAGTTAGTTGTAAGGCTATGAAAAGTTTACCAACTCCGAAACTGCTCGGTTCACCAATGCAGTCCGCAGCATCCTTCATCTTTTCACTTGCGCCAGATATTTACGTCACAACGCTGAGACGTGAGCATGGTTCTATGCTTTTGGTATGTCTATCAGTGCAGGCCACTACGAGATTCATCAAAAGTATACCACCATCGTAGTACTAGAGAGTGTTATTCAAAATGAATGAGTTAAATACTTGGAGCATGCCATTAACGAAAAAATTGATCGTGTCAAAATTATCCAATTGTTACAATATTGTCACTTTTATAATGAAGAAGAAAGTAATAACTCAGCGATGTTGCCTTAAGCCCAGATAAAGCACCGGAAAGTGATTTTCTCATCACGAAGAGAATTTTTCCTATTTGTGCTTTGAAAAGCACCTCTTCCTTGGCCTACTCTGCGGATTTCTCTCAACGAAAACTCTGCCGTTTTTAATCAGATCAATTGACCCAAAATGTTTTTTATCGAAATCTGAATCAGCTTTCAACTGCTCGCAAGGCAATTTGACAGAAGTTTGACAAAAAACCATGATTAGCACCCTTTAGTCATTGAATAAAATGAGTATTATAGGCTGCCACACGAAATTCTCCACTTTGTCGCTTCGATAAATCCTGCGATTAACACACTGCGGAATAAAGAGATAAGGATTTCCCCTCACATTCTAGCTGACTACTTCGATATTTTCTGTATGCATCGTTCGATGACAAACAGAGTTTGACATATTTCCATCTGAACGAGTTTGATCTTACTTTAAAATTTGACGATAACTAGCGCGTCAAGTTGGCCGAATGTACAAACCATTCATTTCAAATCAACGAAACATCCGGTGAACTGAACACACATTTCAATGATAGATTCTAATAATTTCTATGTATTGTTGTATCCTGCTCATATGATCACATATAGAACAGTACTGGGCATAGGCGTCAAAATGTGACAGCAAAAATCACTTTGGCAATAATTCTTTCGAATTTGTAACTTTGATGTAGTCTTTCATTATGTCCATTATAAACATATTTCTCAACATTATTCTTTGTTAACCGCATCCAAATGTTCATTTTATAACATTCGTTATCTTCTTTATTTTTCTATTTATTTCGCTTCTTTGTATACTTTATAAGCTTGGAATTTTCTTATTATATTCTATAATTTTTCGCTTCTAATCTGCCATAATGAGCATTGAACTTTAAATAAGAATAGGGTACTCCTTTAAAATATTCCTTCGTTCATGTACTTTCATTGGTAATTTCATTAAGTTGTATCCTCTGTGGGTACATGCTGTGTCCTGTATTGGCTTAAATCATTATGCACTATATGCTTTGTGCTTTATGCTATTTGGGTAAATATCGATGTTTATAATGCATGGTTTAGAACCGCGTAGCGGCATACAGCGTTAACACTCTCTGGCGGCCATTCTCAGACAGAGATAGAAAAAGATAGAAAACGAGAAGTCGCCCGCGAATGTTTTCGCTGTATGTATTTGCGCTATGCGCTGCAGAAAGTGAATAGTGCTACCAGGACTCTTATCTTTTCTTATTCCTTTCTTCGAGTAATTTGGCCATGGTTTGAATAATGTGAACGAAAACAAAGTGGCATTTCATGTACTCATTTTAGTTACTTGAAAGCTTGTCTATTTCTTTTCACAGGATATCGTGTCTATTGTCTTCTTTCTTCAAAAAGTATTTAGGAAGCAAGGAGAAGTTACACCAAGTAAAAGATGATGAGTAAGGGATGGGGAGGAAATGAACAATGATGACAGTGAGTCATGGCCATAAATTTCTGATTCCCCCTCATTGTTTCGATCTGGAGCCTGAATGACATTATCAACACAAAGATTGATACATGGTCTTATAACTTTTCATGATAACAGTCTTGCAATATTCTTTGAATAAGGTATCGACTTATTTGAATAAGGTAAGGTATTGACTGCTGAACATCCTGTTTTCCTTTTATTTTCATCAGTAACATCAATATCGCAAAGGACTTCCAGCCCATTTCTGAAGGTATAAATCTGTATCTATAATCGGTATCTATTGAAATGTGTATCTATTGATTGATATTCAAAATTTGATCATGAACGTAAACAATCCAGTGATCAGACAAT
Source organism: Stratiomys singularior (assembly GCA_954870665.1). Classification (NCBI taxonomy): domain Eukaryota; kingdom Metazoa; phylum Arthropoda; class Insecta; order Diptera; family Stratiomyidae; genus Stratiomys; species Stratiomys singularior. The sequence continues at coordinate 8,117,783 of OX940879.1, read as the reverse complement.
TCTTTTCTAAAAAGTTGCGCTTCACATTTGATGGAATCGATGAAGGATAGATTTGAAGTTGAAGAATGTCTATCCCAGGAAGCCTAGAGCCGGTCTTCTACCTCTTCGTCATTACATAAAATTCTGGTCTCTGCTCGTGAAGCTCTCTCGTTGGTCAAATGACGCGTTGGCACATTTCAGAAGAAGGACTTGGTATTGGAGGTGAAATTTTGTTTATGATCTGCAAGACCATATTTTTTTACTAGTTTGAAATTATGCGGAATCAAACATCTTGTGAGTTGTCAGATTAGAACCAGCTGATTCTATGTACTATGTTTGTCCCAATAGTATAGAGCCTACTTTTATATCTATTATTTCTTACGATCCAATGAGTAGCATCCTTTGGAGTAGTCTCCATGAATAATACGCTCCTTAACCCTAGCGGTGTTTCCACTTTCTGAAGCAGTCCTCAAATTCTGTTTTTGGAATTGCCTTCAGCGCATTCATCGCATTTGTTTAAATTGACTGTTTGTTATCGGAAATATGTCCTTTAAACGGGATTTTTTATGTGCGAAAGAGCCAAACGTCACCAGCAGCTATGTTGAAATCATACGCAAGGTGGCAATACTGTAAAAATTAATACTTTGTCAAGTTGTGGACAAGTTTAGATGAATGCGCTGATGCATTCACGTGTTTAAGCATCCAAACACGGCTTAACCAAAATGTTGGTCGTTTCCTTCTTTCCCCATCCCGTTCTCTTTTCTGTGCGTAAATTTCGTATTTTTTGCTATCGATTCATCTCTCGGAGCATCTTTGTGATGATGGTAAATATATTCAAAGGAAACAGTCGACATTATCTTAACATTGCTCCTACTTTGACGTTATTTTTTTTTTTTGGACTTTAGTAATTCAGAATCCTTCCACAGGAACTGGGAAACATGGAAAAGTCTTTGTAAATGTTTGTGCGAGTGTTAACATCTTTCGAGAAATATTGACGCATCGAGGGCGCTTGAATGTCGGAGAGCGGAGATGTAAGCCTAAGCTCCAGACTTCTTCTTAGCATTACAGCCGATTTAGGACTTTCGCTTCCTGCAACATATGCCTCCAACTGTCTTCGTACATTGACCGCGTCCTCCAATTTTGAAACCCTATCAGTGACGAACTGTCGTTAACGAAGTCACCCACGTGTTTTCTCGGTTTCCCACTGATTTCGTACTTCAGAGACAAACCGCTTTTTCTAAACTAAAGGGAGAAAACTAATACGTTGACCAAAAAAATTCTACGTTGGTTGGCCAAAATGAGAACTAACGTGCGACCATCTTTAATCTGTTTGCAATTATTTTCTGTCATTGCTTATATACTCTCCTTCAAATGCATTATTTGTCATGTTTCTGAACTATTCTTTCCCAGATCAAAGTGAAATTTGATCCAAATCCGTTGACCTGCTTTTTCTGTCATTTGTAGCAATTATGAACTGAAAAACTACATAAATACACGCTGTGTTCAAACAAGGTGTTTCGCGATCAACTTCGACATCAAAAGAGTTCCTGAAGAGTTATAGTTTATATTGGTAACTGGCTGATTGCAATCGAACGTTATGGTGCGGAGTTATAGAAATAGACTCTTTACTTTCGGGACAATCCTTGTATTCACAACCAAGGAGAGAAGAAACATACATATAAACATAAATAATTAAAAATAAGTAAATCAACTCAACTACAACCGATACTACAGAGAAATGGCACCAAAAGTATTGGTAAGTCTAAAAAGTATTGAGCCTTTTTTTGCCATTTTCGATTGCATATTTCTTTTATCTAAAATGGATTTTATTTAAGTACACATTGTCCATTATTATCTATGACCTTTTGCCATTTTACGGGTAGAACCATTATTCCATGTTCGCAGAAGTCCTGTGGTTTATCGGCGAAAAACTTAGCCAAGTGACTTTCACAGTCTCTTTTTGAGGTGAATTTCTTTTCATTAAGGAAGTTTTGATGAGACCGAAACAAATGGTAGTCTAATGGTGCAAGGTCTGGATTATACGGTGGATGCATCAAAACTTCCCAGCCAAGCTCTGTCAATTTTTGCCGGGTGATGAACTGTTTGGTGATGGATATTCAGTTCCTTAGCAATGTCATGGCTACTTATGTGTCGGTCTTCTGTAATTTTTTGTAAGATTTAATCGACTTTATCAGTGATTAATCGACCTGAGCGAGGCGCATTTTTGACATCAAAGTTTCCCGAACGAAAGTGACCGAACAATCTCTTGGCTGTGGCTTCGAATAAAGTATCTTGACCATTGACACCAGAAATTTTTTGACGAGCCCGCGATGCATTTCCACCTTGATCGCAATGATATTGTAAAATATAACGAATTTTTTTCAGAAATTTCACTCATTTATCAATGAATACAACTTTTGACACGAATGACGAAATACAAAACTGTCCGTAAAAAAATTATAGACTGAAATGTGACCTTTCAAACGCATATCATTTTGACTCAATCTGATTAGTATTGCCCGATATATGACAACTAACACCATCTTGTGACAAAAAAGGCTCAATACTTTTTAGACTATCCAATATATTAGTGCAGGGAAGATGAAAGCCAGGTTAGGTGAAAAATAGGTGTTGGATATGGGAACTTCTTTTCCGAAGATTAAACAACAAAATAAGAACTAAACAATTGATTTGATTATGCTAGATTACAATGACAGACGTTCACTGCTGGTCTTGTTCCGATCTTGACAGGTGCGCCTGCGTTTTTTTCGTCATTTTGCAATCATAGTGTCACAATAAACTATCAAACTTTTTTTATTCCAGGAATTGTGTTGACAACTAGTATGGCGAAGCAGTAAGAAAATTTCAAACATTTTGTATATTCACATGAGAGTTTTCTCTTATTGATGTCCTGCGCAATACTCGCCAGGGGTCAGCAGGCTCAATTAATTTTATTACAAATTACTCATGTTCTGAAGATTTTGGCCTAATTTTTACGATTCTGCTGTGACACATATGGAGGTGATCCCTCTTTGATTTCCAGCTACTGCTAGCATTGTGTGTGTAAAAAAGTAAATTTTTCATTTCAAACCGAATTATCTATCTGAAAAGATCACGTGTGTGATGCCAAGCCAAGAATGTTCTTTCACAAATACTTTCAGTGCATGATATAGGCGTGTACGCTCCTACGTCATTCTACAGATTCAAACAATTCATACGAAACAGAACAGAAAACAAAAAACGCTTTTACTCTGATACGAACATACTTGGCTTGAACATATGTGATCCAGTTAAGTGTGCTCTCGCACCTTACTATATTTATGGATTTAACCTTATCACATCAAGATAAGGCTAGTGATTACTTTAGCCTGTAGTTAGCCGTTGAGTGATTATATTTGCACTCAGCGATGTACTGGAGTTTCTTGACACCCCCATTCGTCTCACGTTTTTTTCTTCAGCGATCGTGATAGCAATAAAAAGTGATTTTTGCGAAAGTAAATACAAGCAAATGAAATTCAGTTACAGGAGAATAAGATCATGATCCCAAGACATGCCTCCTGGTTGGATGGACGGCGGCAAAAAAACAAGAAAAAGAAAAAGAGCCATCTTGGGATTTCCTATTGCAAAAAAATTTGAGCGCCAAATATATGCGCGTATATACAGGAATATTCAAAATATTTGATTAAGCATGCGAGATCATCATGTGGTACATGCGGAAGACGTATGAGCCGAGATTAAACTACGACTTTACTGGAGTACTAACAACGGATTTGCGTAGTAAACTATGCAAAAGATGATGAATGATGGGAATGCGCAGATTTTTCAGAGAAGATTTATTAGGCTTGCCTCAGAGATAGGAGATGAAACACTCCATGCCGTTTGAAGTGATTGAAAGCGAATGTCCTTCGATGGATCAATTGGTGATGAAGAGCAAAAATGAAGTCGTAAATACAGTTATCAGGACATCAGCAGTTGTCCTGAGTTTTTGTTGACAGTCCTGATTTGTTGTCCCGATAGAGCTAGACTGAAACTGAAACAAATTGATTTGAATTTGAATGATGGCTACCCGATAGTCCCCGGATGGTGGCAATTGCAAGTCCAAGCATATATGGTAGATTTAACACATCTGCTATTGCATGCTTCTGAATGAGGAGTCATAAAAGCTGCGAACGGCTATAAAATTAGCATTTGCATAGGATTAGATCAGCATTTGGTAATTCCCTGATAACCACTGCCCACGGTTCTCCCTGTCGACATTCTTCCGCAGAACACGACACCATTTTATCTTTTCATTAAAACGATTTTTATCTGTATCTGAATTTAGTGCGGCAGGAAACGCAGTTTGATGGGAAAGTGAGCGCGATAGTACAATGAAATAATGCTCCGAGCACTCAACGCCGTGTGCTCAGATTTGTTTACCTGCAACCACACCTGCTCGTCATTCCACATGCGATAATCGTACATTCTTAGATTATCGCGACTGCCTCTGCCTGCCCAGAATAGTTTTCCAGCGTTAATCGATGAATTATGGCCTTAGCGCGAAGATGTTTGCATAGTCGCTATACCTGGCAACGCTCTAAATCATGTGTTGGTGAACACGTGCTGGTGAGGTGCACGCCATGGTCGGGAAATATGAAAACAATTGAAACGGATAACGATTTCAGCGCAAAAAAGACACCTTAACAAACATTGCCTGCATAATGAAAGATGCTTTTCAGATGTTTGACTTAGGAGACATTGTCAGCTATTTGAATTCCTTATCGGCGAAACTGATACCTACGAAGATTCACCTGAGACCTACAGCGTCCAGTTGGTTATGTGTGGATCGCTAATCATTCAAGGAGATCGATTTCAATGGCGGAATACTCTTAACAAATTATTATAACGATAATAATATCGAATTTCAATTTGTTTGTTTTCCCACTTTGGTTTATTGCGGGTGAACTAAGTGTGCTATGGTCATGTGAAATTTGATACCTTATAAACGCTACATATGTAATGAAATTGTCACAGCTCCATCTGAGATCATCATTCCTAGGTTTATGCATTATTAATGAGTTACTTTTTTCACTTTGAAATGAGATTTGGAGGTGTAAATTCTGATTACGTATTATTTTCACGCTTGTAGCGTGTCACAGATTAATTGATTGTAAAGTTTTTCAATGATCTTTAATTTATGTATCAAAATTGTGGAGTTTTATTTATTTTTTACGGTCACGGTTCGGATAAATGAAAGACAAACAGCAACGCAGAAAAATGAAACCATCTAATTCGTGTACCTCAGGCTCGCGGCCGTACCACATCTAGATGTGACTCTAGTGGATCAGGTTGGTGGGATTCTTATGGATTATCTCCCGCGATTATCCCAACTGTCCCAGAGTTAATATTCGCCCATGTTTTAACAATGTTTTATACGCAAGTTGTTTGCTAAATTTCATGTGAACGTCTGGTCTTGAAATGAGGTGGCTCTAACAAGCTCGACAGTAAACTGTTCAGGAGGCGGTTTTGACAAGTTCATTAGCAAGTTCCACTGCAACTTTACAATCGCTGAGAGCTGCAATATCGCACTTTGTGGGCACGAAATCTTCCAAAACTGCACTCTGCTGCATGATCCATACAAGCAAATTTGCCTGTATTACCGTGTTTGCTGAATATTAAACTTCAAACAGTTTCATTTATTTAGAAGTCGATTATTAGTTACAATCGTATACTTAAGGTGTGAACTAGTGGATATTTGAACGACATGCCAGAAGGTTGATTTTGAGACCTACGAAAGCTACCCCCGTCTCTCATTCTTCTGTAATAACAACGTTCAATAGTTCAATGCTTCTCTTTTACATTTTTAAATATCAAATTGGTCTTATTTAATGCACTTTTTATCATTGCCATTTCTATTATTACATTGATAATTACACAGTGTGAACTTTCATTTCTTGGGGTCTGCAGCAACGATAATCCTGGAAGGGCCGTAATTTAACAAAGTGATCCATTTTAATATGGATGTTTATCAGCTTCCCATGGAACATGAATATATTTCCCAGGTCGAGTTTTGCATGATGAGTCGGTTTCATACTTCTTTTGAGTACTATCTAGCAGGTTCCGCAGCAAGATTGCAACAAGCGTCGAGATTGTTCTCTGGAATTATTATTTGAACCAAGCAATTGGTAGCAAATTCCTTTCTACAGTAGACCAATACAACCTACGACTAGACACATGAAACAGTAGAGAAGGTTTAAACATTTAAAAAGGAAAAATTGAATTTAACTATTTTCATAGTCTGAATCCAAAATTGAAATATACGAAAAACGCTGTTATTCATTATAAAGAAACAAATGCTAGACACAGATATTTTGGTTGTAAGCTTCTGCTTTCTGCCTTCTGCCGTGTCAAATACGGTGTGTGAAAACCTGATAACAGTCCCTGGTGAAAAACACATACTTCTCTTGTAAATTTCATAATTTCCTTCCTTGAGTCCAGCGAATGAAAAAGTTCAAATATTTAATAAGCAGTTTAAAATTGTTAATAAGATAAAAAAGAAAGATTGAGTTTAAACTATTGCTTCATATTCTGAATCAATGTGTGGATCATCCTAGATACGCGGATATTTATTAACAAAAATGAAATCGTAGACACAGACGGTAAGCGTAAGGTTTTGATGGTAAGCTTCTGCTTCGTACAGGATCCTTAAATAAGTTATTTAAAACGTGTTTACAGTCCCTAGCGAAAGAAATTACATACATCCCTTGTATAACTCATAACCCTCTGCAATTCTCTTCAACGTGGCTATATGTGATAATAGACTGAGAAGTCACTGTCTATGGAAGAAGTGGCCACTTGAAATGTATGCTAGATAATTTAGCAACAGCCATTAAATCTCGGTTAAGCAAATGTCCTTAGGCAAGTGAAGAGATCGCCATTGCTCACTTTGTCAAGTTAACCGTATTGCGATAAAGAAGTATGTACAACAGCTTGCAGTCTTCATTGTCAAATGTCATTACCGAAAAATGCAATTTTCCACATCAAATAGTGCAATTTTCTGACCTTTTCGGAAATTTCAGTCACGCTGCACACACCTCACCACTTGTCTTTCATTTCAACTGGGCCTAGGTGAAATAACGGCGCTTTGAATTCCCTGCGTTGTACGAATTGTGTGGCCACTTTGACATTTTGTTCAAGGGTGCGAGCGATTCGTTTATAAAGCTCTAAGTATTTATCAGAGCGTAGCAACATAGAGCTTTACACTCTCGAAATATTTCTCTCAGACTTTGATGGCAAATGCAGCCGGGCTTCGTTTTAAGCTTTGCAGATACAACAGCGGTGCTAGTCACCAGATTTACCATGGATGAGGCGATAATCAAAGAAGATATCAATCTTATAAATCAAAGAAGCTGCATCGAGTGAGACAAGTGATCAATCGTAGATTCAGCCGAGCACTGAATCGAGTTGGTCATTCTGACCTAAAATCGTATGCACAAAGTGGCGGAAGGTACATCAAACGCCATGGCATTACAGCTACCATAGTTGATACTGTCAAAACGTTGTAAAAAGCGTTAGCAAAACAGGAAGGAAAAACAGGAGTTGCGCATAAACTAGAATATCTTTATTCATTGGTGCAACCTGGTGATCGCAGAACTATATAGATCTACACTACTACGAAGATCTTCTGTAAAGCACTAGAATGGATACTGCCAGATATACTGTATTGTCAATTGAGGGATGGAGCTCCTTTGAATTTTTTCAATCTGTTAGCTAATTTTTCGAGCGGGTTTGCTCTTAGTGTATAGTAAGTATAGTGTATATAGTGTAAGTATATTAGTGTATAGTAAGCCATCATCATACGAGTACATGTTAACAAGGGTCATCAAATCGTCCTTGTGACCTGAGATGGCCTGCTTTTTAAGTTCAAAGCAAGCTTATGTTGCAACCATGAAACTCAAACTTGACGTTAGCATTATAGGGATGTGTGAATGGAAGAAATTCGTAAGAAAGATACTTCTAGAATTTCATAAGGAATTAATGCATTAGGAAAAATAATATGAAATCAATCAAACTCGAATAAATATCAATTTGAACTTTGTCGTCTTTCATATACTCGCATAGTATTGAAAGAAAAAGTGCAACCCTTTTTGAAATTTAATTATCTAGCTGAATAATAGATTAGACGAGGAGAACAAGGTATACATGGGAAAAAGAAGGGTTCATTTTAGAAACCACTTTTTTTGTAGAGAAAACCAGACACAAAATTGTGGAAGATAAGGAGCAACGGGATGACATTGTATGCCTTTTCTAAGCAGTGGAAAACTTTGTAAGCCTTTTAACGGTTTGTATTAGCTTCAACAACCCAAATTCTTAATTTGAAGTCTAAATTTTATCATGTTAAGTCTATAAAATTCACTCTTTTCACTCTTCACACTCTTTCCGACTGAACTGAATTTTAAGGAGTTTGCTTTGTGATTACTATTCGACAAAAAGCTCAGGATATCTCTAAATATATGAAGAAATTAAGTAAATTTCCTTACCTATATAGAGCCCAAACAAAATTGGAGCTACGACTGATTCTTCAGATATTTTAGTCTTTTTCTGTCGATGATCTACTGGTTTTGAAGGAAACTGGAGGAAAAATTGAAAAAGTGGAGGAAAAATTGAAAAAGAGAAGCTAGAAAAGATCTCCTACGAGATCCCATTGAGGTTTTTAGGAGCAACCATATTACCACACTGTACCAAACGATTTTATGACATGAAGGGATCCAACAACCTGAATCATGCTCCTTTTGTCAAAGTATATGTTGAAATGAAGAGAGGTGATTAAAAAATGTAGGTGGGAAACCTATCAAAGCAGATTTCTAGTTGTACCTGCCGTATGATCGTCTCCAGCTTATATTTAGGTGGCTTCCAGTTTCCAGAAAAAGCGGATCCAAAGCTTCACAATCGTATTTAATCATGGGTTTATCCGCATTCAGTCGTATAGCAATGACTGTAACCTGTCCTTGCCAGACCTGTCCTTGCAGGAAAATCTTTGTGGTCGCGAAACCCTTTTACTTTGTGGTCGCAAAACCGTATTACGAAGAGAAGTATCATATGCTGTACAAGCCAGAATGTATCTGAATTATAGCGTTCAGATAATTGCATAAAATTATCCTTTTATTCTTCAGTTTTAAATATGGCGGTTTTTCACACTGTCGGTCAAAACTAAACCTTCATTAACGCTGCGGGAAAAATCCTCATTATCACTAGCATCAAAAACATCGTCAATCCCTTCGTTAGCGAAACATCGGGGGATGATTTATCTGGAATTTATCTGGATTTATCTGGAAAAAGGCAAATAGAATCTGATATACACGTGATATACACGTAAGTACCTTACCAAAAGGTCATGATATGCTTACAAAATACTTATTTAAGTTAAATTTTCAAGTCAAATTAGTAAGCTTGAGTCAAATATTTTTTAAAACCCCAAAAACATTAGGCCTTTAACGATTTCCTTAATACAAAAGTTCACGATGAAAACCCCCACTCACGATGAAAAACCACCGATGATGCAATTGCAGTTTCGAAGAATAGAAAAGATTACAAACCTTTAACTAATATCTTTTTCTTTAAACAAAACCTTGACATGAAAGACATATGCGTGTTCTCACTCTGAAGAGCATAAAACTGTGTTTGAAATAATATTCAGATTCAGCCGTTAAACTTTCTTTTAAAATAAATGCAAACATATCGTTACGTGTCTGAGAAAATTGCGAACCACTGAGGTGGACGAGTAACAAAGCTTATAGTCGTGATAAAAGTACGAGCAGCTTCCGGTACCATCTCGTCTCATTGACTAATAACACATAAAAAGTATGAATAATGGTGGTCATGGAAACGTGTCATCAACGCTGAATTACTCGATCAATTATAATAAACATTTTTTTAAGTAATAAAATTAAGTAAGCAACTTAAGCAAGGTAAACAATCCAAGCAATTTCGAATAGACAGTTAGTAATTGTTATCGATTGCCAGGGCAAAGGTATAAGCAGGACTTTGGGGCGGAGTAAAGAAGAGTGAAGAAGATGCGAACATTATGAGCCTGAGCAGAGTTCAGACGGTAGTTGTAACGTTTAAAGGAGTGTCGATGAATAAAATGGGCAATAGTAGCAACAATTGCAGACATCCGATCCTTTTTTTTATGTAATTACCAGATAACCACAAAACAGCGCAATTTTAAAACAATTTCCTGAAAACTGAGAACTTAATTGATTCCCTCCAATGTCTGAAGATGGCATGCGAAAGGACGACCTCTAAAAATTTAAAGATTCCACAAGCCTGGTGCAGATGATGCAATCATATATTTATCTGAAAAGATAATATGCCACTCACATTACAACTCCAAACTGTTCACCGAAAGGTGAAATGCTCCCAAAACACCTGAAAATCTTCAACCCAAGATGAAATAAAAAAAAAACGGAAATAAAAAGGAGAGTGAAATGCATACGTCGAACAGGTGCGCATCTTTGGCATTCTGAAGAACATTTTTTCAGGTAATCAGCGAACATCCAGTTGAACCAAAACGAAAGACATGTATTGAAAATTTTTCGGGTATGTCTTTAAGGTTTTAATCGGCATTCGTTTTTTTCTTCTTCTTACAAAGCCATCATACATGATGTGATGAGGAACCAGATAAGTCAACATTCTTAAGTTGAATCATGAATGGTTTGGATATTGAGAGAATGATATATTCGTATTTGCGTGTAGGTTGTACAAATGTTAACAGAAATGGAAACACTTCTTGTTATCATTTGAATGATGTGAACTGATATCACGCGAATGAGTAAGATGTAAAGTGACTGCAGGGACATTGGTCATTATTTTATCTTTGTTTTGTAACTTTATTTCTACAACATCTTTTCAACAGTTCTGGCATGTGCAGCATCTGTTGCAACGTTTAGATAGGATTCGGAGCGAACGTCTTTTGTGAATAAGGAAGCATGCGAAGGAAGCGGGTAATGCTTGATTACGCGATTCGCATGTCATAAATTATTTATAGCAGGATCACAAAGAGGCTACAAAAATTTATCCGTGCTTGAAATTTCTTCATGTCCTTCTAAGTGAGAATCCAAAGCCGTCTTTTGAAAATTGCATCCGGGATGAACTAGTGATGGCAGATCTATCTTGGAAATAATACAGCAGTTCAACATTTTTGAGAGAGCTGATTGACTTGAGGTGACAGGAAGAGTGACAAAACGTTTTATTCACTTTTGAAAAACAATTTTCTGGAACGTTCCAGACACAATATGCACTACGGACAATATTGCTGAAAGCTATCATCTTTGGTGCAATAGAAGCCGGGCTCGGATTCCACTGGTGATAGTGATATTTGAATATGTGTTTCTCGTGTCGGAGTTTCAGCTCATCTAGTTGTGACAGGTACCTTCGAGGAAGTTCTCAAAGTCAAGTGTGATTCCGAATAGATTGCTTCGTCTACCTCTGGCTTTGAAATGATGTGGCTCAATTCGTCTCACGGCACGGTCTGTTATTAACTCTTTATCTACAAGAAACAGCGACGAAATACAAGAAAAGACTGAATGTTAGCTTTATTTCTTTAGATTCAGGCAAGAAGGTAATTTGAAAATTGTCTGATCATATCGCCTCAGAGTAATAGTAAGCTAGAACAATTTTTGCTTCTTGTTGTTAGTTATGATAAAAATTTAAACTATTATTTAAACGAAATGTCACGTTGTTCCGATCACTACCTTGTTCATCGCGTAAATTAAATTTCGACAAATGACGTTTCCTGTCAACAATGTCAAAAATTGAGTACCGCGAAGTCATCAAGTTCCTCTATTTGAAAGGAAAAATACTCATGAAAAAATAAAGGCTTGAATTCTTTTCATGATTTTCCATTTTAGCAACTGTCAAAAGTTGGGTTTCTAAGGATAAACGTAGTCATTCAAGTTTTGGTGACGCGGAACATCCTGAGTGGCCGAAACCTGCTACGAGTGGCGAAATTATTGATTGACTGAAGGCGATGTTCAAGGAAGATTCAAATATTGTTGAGGCTTGTAACATGTTGGGATGCTTATTATTATTATTGTACTGGGGTCTACTTTTGGAAACGAGCATAGGCTAGAATCGGCCCTTAGCTCCCCATGTGTAGTACTATTGCTTACAGATGGTCCATCCTGTCGTCCTACAGAAGCCAAGGAGTTCCGCCAGTTCTGTGGTCGCTGTTGTTGGGATGTTGGAATGCTTACTGAATACATTTTTTACGAACATCTAGATATAAGAAAATGGTCCGTGTAGTGGATACCGGACTTCAAGACTAACAATCAAAAGGTGTCAAACAAACAATCAATCGAATGGAAATATCTAGCGAGTATCTCAGCCATATCCAACAAGATTATGTTGAATTTTTGTAGCGTCCAATAATCGTTGATGAATTCTGGGTCCAAGCACATACCCCAAGGATCAAAGAAAAGTCTGGTCGCCAAGATTGGTCTTAACTGCTGGAAAGGTAATAGGATAGCAAAGAGATAATCTTCATAAAATCTTCGTTGAAAAAAGAAAAACTATCAATATGCAATACAACGCCAACTGCTTGAATTAGCTGAAGGACATCAAGAAAAACGAGTATCAGCACGTCATCGAATCGAGATGAAGGATGTTTGCTTCACAAAGGCAAAAAAGTAAGGCAGATAATGCCAACCCTTTCTCGATCCTAATGACATGGACATGGACATGTTGTGAGGTTGGATGTTGGGGGATTTTACTTTATCGTATTGATTTCAAATGAAACCCAGTGTTTTTTCAGTTTTTTCATCCGGCGAAGTGTGTGTTAAGCCACATCGTCTTATTGAAAGTAGACACTGCTCATGTCAAATTGTTCAAACATCGTCCAAATTTGCCGTAAAGTAAAATAACACGGTTTGTGTCAAATTTTTGAAACATCTCCGACATTTATCTTTATGTTTATTTCCATCTTCATTTTCACGATAATACGATGTAGGTCCCATCGTATGTGATATTGTGCGTATTGTGATCTTGAGGCCCAAGATCACAAAAGCACTAAATTTCTGTTCAGGAAATAGTGAATTATACATCAATCAAAGTGTTTCTAAAATTTGAATCCTGCATTTCTGTTTATTCATTTATCCATTGAGCTAGAAATGTGCTGAGTCCGAAAATATGATCCTCCCCTTCCCCCGAGAACTGAATCGGTTTAAACCGCTTCAAAACTATGTTTGCGAAAAATCAACACAAACCATGATATTAGGCCTGAATTCTTGAATCAGTTGGACATCACAGGACTTCCAACGTAGATTTTTAAGCATAATTCTGCACTTTGTCATCTGAGAAAATGCGAGTCCCTGCGAAGGACGTGAGCAGGAAGACTTGGAAAGACTATTTGGCTTATAGCTACGATTTGCGCCACTATACGAATGGATCGATGGTGGCTTTCAATCAGTTGCAACTCAACCAGTTGTCACAAATTTTTCGATGAAGTGATGAAAACAGTGTTTGCCTGGCCGATTACGTGAGCTATATGTTTCTCTCACATAAAATAAACGTTGAGTGAATTGAACACTTCTTTCGAGTGTTTTTCATTACTTTCAGTCCTTCGACAAATCGCCAACGTTTCCATGATCACTTGCTCAACAGTACTGAGCACAACTGTCAAAGTTTGAGTATGACGTTTTGATCCGGGTTACCATTGCGGCAGTTGAAAGTTTTGACGTGTCTATTGGTAAACTCACATAAGAAAATGAAATATAATAATTTTGAAAATGGCTTGACTATCACATTTATTCATTATTCCGCTTCCTCGCCCCCATTGTCTCTCTGAGCCAAAATTATAAATATTCGAAAATTTGGATTTGTGCCCTCCTAATGTTCAATATCATTCTTATCATTCCATCTTAATTATGGACAACATTATTAAAGCAACTCGATTGCAAATAAATTTCATTTGGTTTTGGCTTGCCAATCAATATCTATAGATACGTGTATCTTTCTGCAAATATTTCAACCATAAAATACGTTAAATTGATAACACATCATTGATCAGTGAATTAATGGCGGAATGGGATCAGGTTTCTAAGTTAAGAGGATTCAACGAGCAAGGAAATTACAAATGCAAAATTGTTAATTTATTACAAACCAAACTCGAAATAATTTTGATTAGGGAAGGTCTGATTTTGGATTTATCAGTTGACGTAGTTTATGAGAATTTATTAGTTCGATGTTAGTTCGATATTAGTTCGATGTATATTCGCATTCCCAACATCGGGAAGTCACTTATGAAAGTGAAGTTTACAGTCCGACTGAATCAAATTATTTGTTTGATTAACTGCATACGCTTTCGGTTGGTTATTTAAATTTCAAATCCAAATAAAATGACGAATGCCATGATTGGATTTTTCAAACTGATGATAAACTTAACAGTTTTTGGTTCGTCACAAACATTTTTCGCCGAAGAAATTGTTGGAAAATGCACAAAATGTCGCTATTTGGAGCTGGGAAAGAAGAAAGAAAGATTTTAGAGCGATGAATGCATAAGAAAGTTCAATTCCGTATCCGTTTCCTAGTAAAACTCCCTCCCTTTGTTGATTCAGATAAAACGAAATAGTTGATTGCTCATCATATTTCCTGGAACTATGCGCGTGTCATCGAGTTTTCCTTACTAGACGCAACATTCTGAATGAGGTTGTAAAATAACTATGCTACTGACTGATAGTGGAAAAGGTCAAAAAGATTACGATTGTGTCGTATAGAAATTGTGTATTCTGGAATATTGTAATATATGCGCAATATTACACATGGCATTTGCTAGTACGTATTGCAAATTTGTCATTCTCATTAATGCTTTAGTTCGACTAGAATGACTGACTCGAAAAACTGATAACTTTTGTCTTTTGATCGACACGAGTGAATGATTTAATTAATTAAAAGTTCATTTCTGCCTGAATATTCTGAACGAAATTGGCTACAGCTTCGAAGTGAGGCAAAAATATTTAAATATTTGTCTGGAATTCGCTTAAAATCCTTTTTAATCAGAAAGTTTTATTTATAAATTTGATTCAAGTGCAAAATCATTGAAGTAAATTATTCTTTCTGGGTAGCTGGGTTTCTTTTTTAATTTGTTTTTTTTTTTTTTTTTTGATTATCATGAATTAAAATGTTTAGAAGGTTATGCAAAGTGTTACGTTCAGTATCATTGAGATTACTGTGAAAAAATGCATTCATCAATAAAAGATTTGGTAAAGTTTTGTTGAATGCCAAGAGTGTATTAGGTAAGTTCAACTATTTACCATCATATCCTTGATAATTCAGCTTTGTTCTAAGCTTGAGTATGGAACTATGGTATCTAATTGCTATGAAGAAACAGTTCATTATCATCTACCTATCAAGGTTCCTACTTTAAGCACGTACTTCGCTGAGTGAGCCAGACGCTATCTAGTTCCTTCCAGAGAGACGATCTTCATTTCTTCTTACAGCTACTAGAATCCCGAAACAAACCATCAAAAAATGATGATTTTCGCATTCCATTCTAATCTCTGGCAATCATTATCTGAAATTTCTAAAACCTAATTGGGGAAAGTTTCACAGAAAGTCTAACCGGATTTTCAGCATCAATGTCTGATTTCTACGGAAACTCTTGACCAATGGGCGCCAAAGATAGGAACCCAACCAACAATTAAATATGTCTCTATTTGTCAAAGTCAGAGAAGCTGAGATCGAAATCCCTTGAAAAACTTGTTTCAAAAATCAAGCATAGAAACAATGTGACATTAAACACCAACCCTCAGAAGGATCGAGAGATCGGACCGACTTCTTTTCAAACTTGAACTTGATAAACCATACTTATCAGCGATGTCTGCACTACTACCAGTCCTTCTTGGGTCTATTGAGATGACACCTTACGAATGTCCGGAATCTAGCCTTTTCATACTATAGAAATAGCGATCATCAGCGATCAGGCGTATTACCTCACAGGATTCAGATGCAATTTTCATAAAAATGAATGGTGTATTTCGCGAAAGATCTCGGTGAAAGTTGTGGAATCTTAAAATCGTTAGCAAGAACATAAACCATGTAGGTACGACTTGCATCAGAAGTTATAGTACAGATTCAAATACCGATGCAAATAAGATTGTATGTGATGAATTAGAGAAACTTTCTTCTATCGTAACAGATCAAAATTTGGTCGACTAACCTAACCCTAACAGGTGGCCTCGTTAGTATACCTAAATCTCTGAAGAAAAAGTTAGCGACTTCAAATCAAGCCTGAAACACTGACGTCCTATCTTGTACCGAATGGAAAGCTTCATATTGTCACGATTTACATAGAGCACAAAAACAAATATCTTCCTTTCGGGTATTACGTCAAAAGGCGTCTGTCATCTATGTAGACTTGTCTTTCAACTATGGTAGAATAAGCAAACAAAAAAATCAGGTTTTACTGATGGTATTCCCTGTCTGGTACAACGTCATTTGAATGAGGTAGATTTGCAAAATTATTTTAGAAACATGTTAAGCAATCCTGGCCTCCCCAATGAGTGCAAACAGCCAAGGTATATTTAATCATGAAAAACGAACTAGAGGCCTCGTTCCTTCTAGGTTAGCGCCCAATCACTCTGCTCTCTAACATCAGCAACATGTTTGAAATAATACTGAAAATCAAGGATTTAACGTGTAAATCAACGATTGATACTAAAAAACCAGTTTGGTGACCATGCCAGGCTTCGCACTATCCTTGTAATGACGAAAGTAACTTCAGTTAAAGTTGGAATCAAACATCAGTTGGAATCCAAACATTGGAGACTGTATTGAAGCGTGTCTCATTATTTCTTCTTGATTCCCTCTCCATCATTCATCCCAGACAAAGTTTTCAATACTTTATGGTTAGATGGACTCATTTTCAAACACCTTCAGGAATTACTTATCAAACACTATGTCGTCATTATAAACCATACGTTTGACGAGAAATCGATGGAAATCTGAGGAAAATGAACAAATTTATGGTTTTGAATGGTCTACAGATAGGAACTGACACTTGGCCTGCGCTCTTCAAAATATTGATTGTTGAAAACATCACCCCGCTTCTTACTCCAGATTCCGTGTTACACCTTATTCGCATGGAGAAAATTGACTAAGTAGCATGGGGTTCTCGTCAAGGAATTGAGGAGCTCTTACCGGAAATTGTAGTCGGAAAAATTCTCACACTGCTCACCGAACATCAGCGTGTCACACATCTGCGTCAAATAGCTGGTCAGTCAGGAGGCATTATGGATTCATTTTCTAGCACTTTTCACGTAATCGGGAGGCGAATGTAGGTCAAGGACCATAAGGTTTAGACCGCAGTTAAGTGTCAAATAGTAATTGGCTTGGTTTTCAGGCGGGGGTGTTATATGGGTAGCCAAAAAAATTTGGGCATCTAGGATCCCACTGAAAATGGACGTAATAGGAGTCCTACACTAAATCAGACGTAAGGAGGACTTTCCTACCTTAAAAACTCTGGTGGATTTTTGGAGTAGGTTGAATTTTGGTTGGAAATATCAGAACGTGATCATTAGTAGTTTTTGTCACAGTCTTATAATTTAAAGAGTAAAACTTTCAGTTATTAAAACAAATCTTCAAAAAAATATCGATTGATTTTTGGCTTTTATTCAGCAGATTCGCGAATGAATGCTGGAATGCGGATCAATACTATTTTGGACAACGGACAGTGCGGTTGGTCAGTCACCCGCTGAAAAAATATTGGTATTACATGATTGGTAAGATAAGGATACTTTCCACATAGATGCTATGTTTCAGACCCCGATGGACATCTTGATCCATATCGGTACTATAATGAAAATCTCAAAATCATGCTCAGCAAAGTAAAAAATGAGAGAATGTCTCTTCAACAACTCTTTCATTCTAGACAAGTTGACAAAGTGATCTGTTAGAAGACCTTGGTTAGACCGGTCTCAACATATGGATGTCAGGTCTGGTATAATCAAAGTGCGAGCACAATAGAAAGGAGAAGTTGATGAGTCCCAACAAACTTTGAATTTTAAGTTTTTGAATAGTCATCTAGGAATAAGAGGATTCTGCACTTAGACATATGTAAGTTCCATCGTTGTATACATAGATATAGAACTCACATGAGATTACTCTTTTGTCAACCCATTGGTAGTAAAATGGTTTAGGCAGCCTAATGGTTTTGTAGACTTCGTTGTTTTTTTTGCAAAGGGTGGGTCTAGATCGAAGTCTGTTTGAAGGAGGGGGAATAGACGGTTATTGGACGGATTTTGTAGGTTAGGATGTTTTTTGGGGGTTAAATGTCTTGTGATATGTTTCATTGTGTGCTATTGGTCTTTTGTTAACAACGGGAATCTTTTCATGATCTCTATATACCCCTAGTTCAGATTCTTTGTCTTTCTTCATATTTTTCAAAATGATCCTGTTTCTTGTAGTTGTTGAAAAACTTTTGATTTGTAGAGATCATATTCGATTTTCTATTCCTAGAATAGTTTGTGCCAGGTTTCTTTGTTAGATTCATTGCATATGGAGCTAGACTAAACCACTTATTTTAATTTTTATCCATTTTTGGCGCCTCTTAGCTCCCATTGTAGGTTTTTACATCATTACCAATTTAAAATCAGACGGTGTTTTTACTTAGGGTGCCTCAATTTATTTATATTTTCAGATGGAATTATCTGATCTTTTCGATTTTTGACCATTTTTTTCGTTTAGATTGGATATGAATTTTTTAATTTTTTTCTATCCTTAGAATCGTGATCACCCACTCGGGTTATATCGGAATCTGTTACAATGATGTCAGCAGAATGTTATGTGAATATCCTCTGTTCATTGAGGGAGTTAATTTGCATGGACCATCATTTTTAACTTTCGTGCATTGTATCAGGTCTACCGGAAAGACATGTCCGTTCTTAAATTGGAAGAAAATAAGCCCATATTTTTCAATTTATTGTAGAATATACTTTCTATCGTTTCTCATCACTTCCTGCCAGCGTGATGGCATCTTGTAAGTGCCATTTTTAAGAAATGATTTATTTTTAGAGGCGAAGATCTGAACTAGTGCTTGGTTGATACCGGCTACAGTTTTGAATTTTTTTCCTCCAAAAATTTCTGCAAAGAGAGAGAGAGAGTGATAATCGTAAGGTGTGAAGTTTGAGGAGCATGCTAGATGTCCCAGAATTTCCCAGCCTAGCTCTGCGATTTTCTGACGGATCGCCGAATCAGGAAGGGTCAGGCATTATCATGATGCAGCATACTGCACGTCATAACGTGCTTCCTATTGCCGGCCTATTTTCTCTTATTGCTTTATTTAAATCATCCATTTGCTTCCAATATCTCTACGAATTTATCTTTTCATTAAGTATCAAAAGCTCATTATGAATCGGTCAATGGATGACCCAACATATACAAAACATTGTCTTCTTCAGGTTCTAGTTCGGCTAAGAAGTGAAGAGGCAATGCTTCTCACGATTTTTTTTTACCATCCCGTCAAAGAATGGTTCGTTTTGTACCAAGCAGACAAAGATATGCATATGACGACTCGATCGTTCAAATATTCCTCACTTAACTGATGATGCACCAATCTAGAATATTTATAGATCAATCCTAACTTCCGAATATGGGGGGAAATGGTTTGTTGTCTAATGAACTCAGCTTCTCTGCATTCTCCGATATTGTCAAAAAGGAATCTTGCTCTATCATACAATTGATAATGTCGCGATTGGTCAAAGATGGCCGCCTTGATTGTAACTTGTCAACTAGGTCGAAATCATTTGCTTCAGATTTTTTAAACCATATTCTCCACGTTCTAGCACAAACTGCATCTGCACGAAAAATTTTCACTAAATTTCGACATGCCTCTGTAGTATATCTTCCTTGTTGGAATTCGTACGAAATTCAGTGGCATAAATGAACTTGATTGGTACCCATGTTTTCACCATCGCGTCTCACTTAAAAATGACACGAGACATCTTTGTTTCATTTTCTCAAGAGTGGACATGTGTGTAACTGCAATGATAAAGAGAGATAGCCATGTATGTCTCAAACCAACATGTGCATACGGGTTCAAACTTGAAATGGCACTATTTGACAGAGCTTTTTCGGTAGACATAATAAACATGTATCATAAATTATTGAAGACTAGGTTACCTTGCCTATTATCCTAAGTAAGTTTCTTTGGCATACTCATTTATATTGATTACAAGGCGCGTACCTCAATTTTGATACAGCAATGTATGCAATTTTCTGAAATGAATGTTTTGAAGTCTATGTGTCTAAGCCTTGTTGTTTTCGTTGCAATATTAGTAGCCTTTACTACGGAATTCAGGGAAGCCTTCAAACTATTTTATGGGTCGCCTATTTCGCATCAGAGAATCCAATAAGGTCTAGTTGCCCGGTAATCGCAAAACACTTCATAGAGGAAGCTTCGATTCTTTCATTATCTTGGCTACAATCGTCTGCTGGAATAAGGAAGGAAAGGGTATTGAAAGGGTAAGCACACAAGGGTTCGTTTTTATTCACTGACTCTATTGACACATCTTTTGTGCGTTGATTGTATAAATTCTGTTGAAAACTAATTAGTTTCCTTTCAAACTTTTTGGAATCCGCTTTACTCGGAAGTTCGGTTTTTAACTTGTTTTGAAAATAGTTTCTTGCTTGTTGTTCCTCTTGTCCTGTTTTCAGACTTGTTGATTGTTTTGGTTGTCCACCATTTTTAAGGTTGTTCAGGTTATTCATAATGCTAAAAGGGTTGTTTGAAACAATTAGAAGCCTCTTTCTATAGGAATTCCGGAAATTATCAATACTTAATTATTGACTGAGTCATGCAACTTTCAAAACGCAAAATGGCGACAAGTTAGATTCATAAAAGGAATCTGTTTCAATTCCAACGGCTCCCAGCGACCAGCTGGGATCCAAATTTTTCAAATACTTTTAAGACATGATCGTTCAAATCATTTAAATTATAATTTTGATTTTGATTCTCCCAACTCATCCTCGTCAGCAATCTGTTCACCTTCCCCTATTGAAATGCCTATTCAGAAATTATCACAACGATGTGTCGTGTCCTTGATATAAGTTTCTTATTTGCTCGCTCAAAGTTCAATCTAATTTCAGAGATATATTTCCTTTATTCAACGCGCCTTAGCATCATCATAACAATGGACAATCGTGCGTTTGTAATCTAGAAATAAAGTATGTTTCTTGGCAACCATATCATTAGCACTTGCACGCAACATTTGCAAAATCCCATTTATCCTTAAATACCATTTGTCAATATTACAACTCTTTCGCGGAGCGTTATCCACATACCTAACAGATTGTACTGCGACTGATTTTCATTAAAAGTCTAATCATGTTTGAGGAAATTATTTAATTTTACTTGATCGAACCACACTCAAAGAACCATACAATGCGTTCGTTATCACCAAAATACTATGCACGTTAACACCTTTAAATAAACAAGAAATCATCGAGTTGTCTAGCTCGTGCGCCAAATTTCCCTCCAAGTGCGTAGTGGTGACGCATTGTTGATTGATCATGTGAAACTTGACGCGGCCATTTTCTAATGAGAAATGATTTTTATTGAATTTTCCGATTAATTTGGATTAGTTAATTGAAATTGAAATGAGCCGATAGTGCTTGCCTCCAATTTAATTTAATTTAATTTGGCTTTCAAATTTTTGTTTCATTTTTATGGTTTTATTTATGATCGATTTGAAGGATGAACGTTTTTAAGGGTCCTGTTGGCATTCGGGTCGTCCATGCGCTGCAAACAAATTGTTCGCCAACATATCACCAATGTGAAAGAAAGCACGCGGTGGATTTGCGTAAAATTTTCATCCAATTACAACGAAACATACCACCGATGACGTATCAAGTGTTAATTGATGACGAAAAATTAACATGTTCGAATATTCGAACTCTGCTAATTAATGAAATGGATCTGTAAGAATTTATTCGAAAGTCAACATTCTCGCCATCCCTGACAAATGTGTATTTTGCGTGAATGTTGGTGGGTTCAAACTGGATTGCCAATTTGTTGATAATTTAAGTAAATGAAATGTTATTCAGTGTTGATTTTATTATAAATTATAGCAACGGAAATTTGCTGACATAACTTCAATGTATGTAAATAAAACTGTTTAATGGCGTGCACTCGTATGTTAAATATATCTGGCGTGTTTTTGACTGTAGCAGTTAGCCATTTTCTAAAGGCGGTAGTTTCTATTTACTTTTCAACGCGGAACGCGTGGAAGACTTTTCGGGAATGGCTGATAATTGATCAAAAAAAAAAGAACATTTTCAAGTATTTTCGAAAATCTTATTATTATTTGTAGGTGACTTATGTTGCTGGGTAACATATAAAGATACCCTGCAAGACTTTGAGTTATTTTTATAGAATAGAAAACAATATTCACAGTATTCGCACAATTTATTCGAACTCTTTCAATTTATAAGGATTCAAAAGCGTCCCCAAAAAAAAGAACAGACATTTGCGTCAATCACCGCGACATCTATTACATATATGTAAAAATCATCTCATTCCACTTAAAAAAATTTTAAGAATTAAACAATCTTCACAAACAAAATGCACACTACGAGCTTTTGACCATCATAAAACAAAGTCCCTGAAAATATTGCACATTTTTTGGCAAGCATAGGCTTCCATTCCATCCTATGAAATATGATATTATACGAAAGATGTTTCCGGGTATGCGTGGATCCTTGATCCATCTGTTTTCGCTCAGCAGGACTAATGTTGTATACAGGTCGCATCTCCATTCTCACGTAGAATGTAAACTTCATACTGTAGTAGGCCAGTAAACCAAAAACATCATCCCACACTCTTGGCAAAATCCCTTTTGAAACTTGCATACTGCTTAGGTCTCGAAAACTGCATACTGTAGAGGAATGACAGAATTATGGAGATGGATTACAGCCAACCACTGGTGGCTAATTAATGTCGATTCAAGACCAAACAGTCTTACTACAGCGTGATCATGTCGTTTTTCCATGATCTTATTTTAATACCAAAACTTCAAAACAAGTACACCACAATCAGAGAATCAGAGGAGTTTACAATTTTCTGTTTTTATTATCTGGTACTCTTCCAGATACCATCATGGGCTTAGTGTTGACCACCGTTGGCCCTTCACTCTCAACATATGGTTGGGGTTTTTTCACCCCTCCCTCAATCAAAAATCTTTTAAGAATAGTTTCTTGGTCCATAAGAGTTCCAGTTCCTTTTTGATTCCACTTCAGCTACATGTAGCGCTTAACAGTTAGACTCTGACAATTCAGGAGGACGTGTTACGCACATTATCCTTCCTCGGCGAAATTGTGAAATGAATCATCTAACTTAGAAGGTTGTGGGCCGTGTGAAGTAAAAATAGGGTTCTCACGAAATTTCTGTTGTTCTGTCCTCGTGTCGTTGGGATGAAGCCAAGCAGCTTGGCATGTCCTGAAGTAAATTCTGTCTTTTAAAACCAAGTTTATCCCCTTCCATTTCGCTTTTGACTACCACTAGGCACACTTTGATTGAGTCCACCCTTACAGGTTATGCCCGGCTGCACCATGTCTTCGTACTTTGCCCGCTTTTTTACTTTCCTCTACATCACGGGTTTTCTAGAGTTTCGAAAATTCTCGATTGAAAGACGTGAGTATGGTATCGCAAATTCATTACACTAATTGCCTCGTGAATGCTTTATTTTCCAAATAAACTTACTAGGCATCAACAGCTTCATAGAGAATAAGCGCCTTGTTTAGATTGAACATTTTCCTTTCTTGATTATCTGACAATTAACATTCAGTTTTCGCGAAAATACTCGACAGCATCTTCCACATCCGGACAATTCTGATGCACTAAACGCAGCATTCTTCATATTCTAATTTTTTGATACCGTTAAAAACGTCTAAATTACCACCAAGATTGGACACCTATTAGTCTCCTCCCCTTTTTGTTGAAAAAAGCTGAAAACGTGCCACCCACTTCATCCTCTATAACAACCAACGACAACCCCAGAACATAGATTCAACTTCAAACTAAACCATTCGCTAAAACTCACAAGGTCACAAGGATGGTCGAAAGTATCCCAAAAGGATTCAGTCGACGGATCTTAACCAATTTCGTTGCATTTTATATAGCATAAAAGGTTGTAAACATTATGAAATGCATTAGAAGTTTAGATAGTTGATATAACAAGGACTAAGAGATCTTCAAATGACACTGCAATTTGTCGAAACATTTGTCCAAATATTATTTTTTCAAATATTGGAAAAATATCTTTCAGGTCCACGTACAATTCAAGGTGGAGTTCCTCAAAGATCCTGTATGTCTCTATTGCTGTTTAATTTATTCAACGTCGATCTTTTCAAACAAATCAAAAATTGATACAGGGCATTAAACTCTCAAATGCATGTCAGAAGAAGTAACAAAGTGTATTTCCTAGAATATGTGTACCGACTGGTTCGACGATCAATACCAGGATGCGTCAAAGAGGAAAAAGCAAGGCGTCTATCATTGTCAATAAGTGCAATCCTAGGACATGGAAGGAAAACAACGAAAACCGACAAAGATTATCAAATAGAATAGTTCTGTGTAAGACTTGCAAATTTTATGACGAATATATCAAGATGTCAATCACTACAGCTGAAGATCCAGAGAAGTGAGAAGCTTAAGACATAGACATCTGTCAAGGATGACATAATCCGGCGACAAGAACGGCAGCACCATATCTAACGAGAACAGGATCAAGGAGAGATGGGACAACTCTTTCGAACAACTGCTCCGTTCTAGTAAAAATCAAAAAGTAATAACAATCATGAGACATCGCTTATGCATCCTACGAATTTCCTTCGACATTGCCAACTTTGCAGGAAGTAGTTTTCGCCATCAAAAGCTAGAAGAATTACAAAGCAATGGGTATTGAAGAGATTCATACAGAGCTTATAAGGTATTGATTTACTTATTGTAAGTGAGGAGAATTTCACAGCAACTTTCATAGGTTCATTATATCCCCATTTCCTGTTCAACTAGACTACCTGAAGCAGATCCATTTTTCTAAGAAATTCAAGGATTTGATATGGCTTCAGGCGTCCTAACTCCTCATGAAGAAAGAAGTAACTTCCTCGATTTTCTTTGCACCCAGGGGAAGGGACCCGCTTGTTTCCAAATGCAAGAGTTTCTCCTTCCCAAGATTGCAGAATCTGCAGTCACCCTTCACTGTCAGGCTCATTGTCCTTTTTCACGTTGAATTTGACATCGGACATGGAAATGGTCTGTACTCGACGGATATCGAGTGAGCAGTGCAACTGGAACGTTGCCGTAAGGATTCTTAGCTTTCTCTTCTGAGCTTCTCCATTACGATGTAAGTTTCAAACTTCTTTTCACTATAAATATCTGGAAAGAGCTTTTATATTTGAAGATTTGGATGCATACTCCAGGCTTTCTAAGAAGAAAATATAAGTAACAATCTTCAGGGTCTTTAAATTGAAACAATTTTCATTTCCACCAAACGCCTTACGGCTGATGAATTCTCTGGAAGCTCCTTTTTCGAAGCTCTTATTGATCCACTTGCTCATTCCCTTCATAACTATGTTTCCCAGGACCCATTATAAAGGTCTCATATTGTTCTTTTTCAACTTGTTGTGTCTATTACTGCCATCTAGAACAATTTTCACAATTTCAAGTCACTAATAGTTCTAGCTCTTTACGGCAGTTTGGCAATCTGGTAGGAGAGGTACAGTTTTACGTTTGTATTCTACTTTATTAGAAGTTTTGTGCTCCCGTCCATAGTATGAACCCTTGTCAGAATAATTGAAGTTCTTGCCAACGGTTGGAGATCTTTACCGTCAGGCCAAACTACTTCAATATATGTTCTCTTATATGTATTGAAAGCATGAATATCTTGAATATCGTATTACTTAAATATCTTGCTAGATGAGTATTGGATTCAACATTCCATTTCCTTCTGTCACTCAGAACTACACAAAAATTGTTGTTAAAATTGACGACAGTGCACATCTGAGTTGAGGAATCATGGATAACATCCCTTGGTCTTTATGCCCAAACTAGAGATCCTTTTCTCTTTGACATTTCAGATTTCACTCCTGTTCCTTTTACTTAATTAGTAGTGGAAACATATTTAGACGTATCGTTCGAAATTTTCTGGAGGACTGCTGATTGACATGACGCCTAATGATACAGACGAGTGGGATGGGCAGAATGCTGTGCTCGATGAACGCTGAATGAATGCTGAAGGCTCGAAGAACAAGCCTCGTGTTGCATTCTTAGATATTGTTTGTCCAAGCCACTTTTCCCTAGACGATGATTGCTCTCACCATCACAACAATTTTCAAAATTCTTCACAATCATTTTAGCATGACAAAGGTCAGGGCTGGATGATTGCCGAGAATGCTAATGCGGGCTCTGGAAAAATACCGCGCAGAGCGTTCCTGGACATTTTTGGACAAAAATGAACTTTTCAATTGCATTCTTACTGGTAACAAAACTTGGGTTCATCATTATAAACCTGAGTTGAAACAGAACTCTATGCAGTGACACAAAAAGGGTAAGACATAACTCAAGAAGTTTAAGGGGTCACGTTGCCTGCTAAAGTCATGGCGGCAGTCTTCTGGGACTTTTGGGAATCTTGTTGGCAAATTGCAAAAAAATAGAGGTCTCCATAGCCGGAGAACACTTCTCTTCAATCATTAGAGAGCGTGAAAGAATGTTCCAAAGAAAAAAAAAGTAAAAATAGGACCAAAGGATCTCTTTCTCCACGAAAACGCGCCTGTTTCTAAGTGTAAGGTTTCGTTGGGTATCCTGCAAACAGTGGGCTTCGATATTAAGGATCACCCACCCTACAATCCTAGCTCCCAGTGACATTTTTTGAAGGGATTCATAAACTTATTGAAAGATTTCAAAATGTATTAGAGTAGCAGGCGAATATTCTGAAAAAGAATAATAATGATGTATTTTTATTCTCACTTCTTACTCTCCAGTCCATGAATTTACAAACATCCCCTCGTGATTTCAATCGGACTATACTGTACCATATCATGCCTTATTTGGACATAACTGTTTTGACATTAACGTGAAGAACACTTCAAGTCCGAAACAATAGGCTGATGCCTGTAGGACAAGGGAAGGATTGAACCACCTAAATAGTTTGTTCTTATCGCTGTGGGGCCTAGCTCTGAAATATGTAATAAGACAACTCTCCCGATAGAAACCGATGTACTCTACGAATCAAACGGAGTTATGGCTTACACAGATTTGATAAATATCCTAAAATCCATTCTGCAGAAACAAAGCAGGTAATAGAGTATAAAAATAGAGTACATAGTTCAAACCAGGAAAAACACTAAAATGAAGTACGGAAATGGTTTGTTCTCATTGCAATTTATCCTTACTATGTGCAATATATCCTTACTTACTATACTTACTATCCTTACTAATTTATCCTTACTTACAATTTATCCTTACTATGAAATATGTGATACAAAAATTGTCACGTTAAGACATGCTTTGATGTTCTCTATGAATTAAACGAAATTGTGTTCTACAGAGATAATAACAACATCATTTGACGGTAATCAGTATATGCTGAAGAAATTGTGTCAAATATAAACCAAGGAGCAAAGCAAGTGCGACGAAAAATAGATATAAGACTAAATAGAGTTATACCTTATAGAGTTCAAACCAGCGAAACGAAACTAAGCTGGCCTAAGAAAATGTTCAATCGTTGAAGCGTAGAAAATCTGGACAAATTTATACATCCTGACATGAAATGAGTGTAGGTGTCACCGAATAATATGAAATAAATAGGATAATACAACTTGTGTAAAAGACGCTCTTCTTGAGTCAGCCCATTCCTAAGGGAAAAGGATAACAAAGCTAGAAGCAACTACACCGCTGAATAGAACCGTCTTATGCCACGGTATAAGACGTGAAGTCTGTTACCAACTTGATTCACAAAAGAGATAAACGCATTCGATGAACTGGTCCTAAGAAACATATTAGGAATTAATAGCGCATAAGTTGACCAACCACGAGACGTATGAACTTTTCAATGAGACAAATGTCGCTAAGATACCGCCGGAGCTGCAAGAGGCTGGCCACATTCTGCAGAGGCATTCTCTCCTGAAGATCAGGAAGGCACTGATAAAAAGTTAAGGGATGAAGTTCATGGCGAAAACTCAGAGAGCGGTGATTGAACTCGGTTATTGAGGATAGTGAATATTTCCATTATTTAATCGGAGGACGCGATGTTTTGACGCTTTCGACGGCAACAAATACGGAGGCCCAATTTCACGGAGGATACGTAGAGTTACAACAACAACACAGAGGTCCCCCGTATAGTGTGACGGGCAGATGGTCACTTATGGGGTAGACTTGGTATGTCAAGAACAGCTGTTTTTGTTGGGCACCAAATTTTTTGTACCTCTGAATCCTTCCTTTGAATATTGTACGGAAGCATTCAACTAATTTGCTGTTTAACCCAGTCGATGAGACTTATTGAATACTATTGGTTGGATAGTATTCTAACCAATTTGACGCTGAGTTTCAACGCAAACCCAGATTCCAAAATGAAACGGTAATCTCACATAAATCAGATACTTTCCCGCTTTTGTCTGACACTTTTAGTGCTTGGTCTTTAATGAAAATAAAAAATATAAAACATTGCGAATTTAACACCTTATCAAAATACACCCTCATAATATATTCGAGCAAAACTAAACACATATTCTGCATAGCTGAAGAGAAACCAGATGAAGATCGTGAATTCATTTGCATATAACGAATTAATTTGCAATAATCAATTTTGAAAAGATCAACAAATGAATGCTTAGATTTACAGTTTATTTTAAAAGCACGGCAATTACTGCTAACTAATTTCATATAAATCATTAGTGACTTTTTTTTATTAATTTGAATATCTTGGAATGGTATTGATATGCTTAATTTTTTGTTTAAAACATTCAAACCGTTTAACTTCTTTGTCAAAGTCCACCGGCTCAAGCCATTCGACTATTGATTCGGTGAAGATGTTTGATTTGTGGAGAGATTCCTCCACGATATAATTATTCAGAGTTTGATTAGTTTAACCCATAGTATGCATTCGATTCGGAATATATTCCAAAGATATCCTTGAAGTCAAGTTGGATCGATATTATTTTCAGATTATGGTAGACGAATTCCAAATGAGAGATCATTCGGCGCGATCTCACCCCTTGTGTCAATTTGAACAATTTCAATAAAGTTCGGCTGGCATAAAGTTGCCGAGTAGGATCCTCGGGTTAAAAATTTCCCAAGGAACCTCAAGATCTAAGCCTTTCTCAAAACTATAAACCCAAAATATTCTTGAGATCTTTGAACTTTTTGCGTAATTTATATCTTTCTCGTATTTGAACCATAATCGAAGCTGTTTATGCAAATGACTTGTTAGCTTAATGATTTAATGGCACCTTTCACATTATCTTCCAGAAAATTTGTGGATGCCACAGCAGGAGATTTTTAGTATATTTTAGATATTTTTCAAGCTAGACGGAGCTTCTCGGTCTCCTTGAAACTGAGAAAACAATTTGTTACAGTTTTCATATAAGTAATTTTATGCTAACTGAATTTTTATAGCAAAGGTCGCAATAAAACATATGTAAATTTCTTGGAAATGCTGCGTAACGTCAATCGCAAAATGTGAGAATAATTTAACGTGAATTTTTATTGCAAGGCAAACAAAGCAGATGAAGATATTAAATAAAATTTATTAAAAATTTTCCGAAGCAGTTTTTCTTTGATTCGAGTTTTGAAAACAATTGAAACGTGCTCTCGCAACATTTTGATGCTAATTTTTAAGGTTTTATTATATTTTTACATCTAGCTATTCTAAAATATTCTTTAAGAAAATAGCGAACACCACATTTATATCTAACCTGAATGATTTGTTTGTCTAACTCTTATAAAGTCATTGAAAATTGGATTTTCTTCTGTTAATCAAGGAAGAAAACAAAATGGCGCGTTGTTGATGTTGCTCAAATGTTCTGTATTGTTTCGAGTTGAAACTAAGGGCGCTTAAACATAAATGAAACGAAACATATTACATTAATAGACCAAGCCATTTATTTCCTTGAATGATGAAACTTCGCTTTTCCTCATTCCACATAGGAATGGACCATAAAATTTTGCTCATTTAGCTTAAATCTAGATCAATTTCATAATAATTTTTTGAATATTGTAATGATTTGATAATTAAGAACTCTATCAATATAACTTATTCTTATTTATCACTATTTGAATATTTTATAATCTAATCATTTTTACAGTAAAGTATAAGTATAGTACAAAATGGGTCATCTGACGTTTAGAAATGGAACTATAGGTTATTTCGAGGTTGGAAGGCTGAATGACATTTCCGAAGTAACAGAATGTTAGTTTCATGTTTGACATTTATGTCAAATCTGTCGCTTTTCGCTTGAACAAAATTGGAAGATGTTACAAACTTATTCCAAAAGTGGCGAGTTTTTTACTCAAATTGTAAGAAATTTACGAAAAACATTTGACATAAAGCATGTTCGGAAAGCGCAGTTTGTGGATCGCTTTGCGAAGCCAGCTCGTGAAACTGGATCGTTGTTGGATGAAATAACCCGTGTACGTGATCGTTCAGTGTGCTCAGAGTGTAAATGAGAAACCATTTGCATCCACTCGACATTGTTCGCTAGAATTGAACATTTCACGCACTTCTCTGAGAAGTATTTTGCATAAATATCTCGCTATGAATGCTTTCAGTTATTCAATAAGTGCATGAGCTGAACCCGAATGATCACCCGATGCGATTTGGGTTTCCTCAATGGGCCGAAGACCCGCTTCATCGAAGATTAATATATTTACCGAAAAATTGAATTTTCAAATGAACCTCATTGCTCATTCGGAGTACGTTGATAAGCGAAATTGGCGTATCTGGAGCTCAAAAACTGCAAACGTTATCGAGGCATCCACAACGATTGACTGCTTATTGCGAATTTAGGCCTGACGAAATTATCGGGCTTTTCTTCTTCGATAATAAGGAAGGAAACGCTAGTACACGGAATAACCATTACACGGAAATCCATACGATATACCCAGCGTGTATTTCACAAACAGATGGCCTTATGTCAGCCTCTTCCATTTAAAAGTCATAAAGGATTTGATGCTGCCGCGAACCTGTTTTAAAATATTCTTGCTGAGGATCACCTGAAGCGTTAGTAAGCCTCTGACTAGTCTGGTTAGTCTCTGCTAGTCTAATTACCGCCAGTATATCCGTTAGACCACCCACCCTATATTTCAGGTCCAGTGTTTGCCCTTCGTATTTTTTTCTAGTGATTTTTTGAATGCTACCTAATTGTCTCCATGTACACTGGGTTTCGCACACGATGACTGGCCGAACTTCTTTCCTGTCGAAAATATCCACTTTCTCTGGTTTTCATGGGTCGGTTTTGGCTCTCGTTGTGACTTCAAAATTCGGTTGGAGAACTGTCGCCTAAAGCATAGCCTAGCACTTGAAATTCCTGTGGGCCATTCATTTATGCAACGTCAGACGAATATAGCCTTTTGAGGTCGTCTCGTGAATAAAAAAATACTCTTGGATAAAAAACACATAGCATATTTGGCAATTAGTACACTCTGCAACTGGTCTATTGCTTACAGATGGTATTTCCTTCGTCTTACAGAACCAAGTAGGTCCAATGCTCTTTGCATTTTAAGTGATCCAGTTCTGTTACGTTAGTACACATCAGCCAAGTGCAGCATTTATTGGCCTACAAGGTGTCTAGAAGTATTTATTCTGTGCCTTCCTTCCCCTGACCGCAGGCTCGACAGATAACATCCATTTGTATTCTTAGTTGTTAGGACTGTTGACCTTAAAGATTGCAGCCAGTTCATGTTGCCACAAATGTTCTTACACCATTTCTGCTCTTCGGAAGGAACCGTTTAGTTCTGTTTTGTGAAAGGAGGCCGAAAAATTAGAATATCCTGCTATCGTTCCGGTCATGTGATTCTTTAATCATCTCTCATCGAAATAATTCCGTTTCGAACGTTGATAGTGGCACTTTCATCATGTCTGCACTAATTTCATTTTGGTCAGCTAATCCAGCTCTTGCGCGCTCATATGCTTTTTCGTTCCCTTCACTGACTCTTTGACAAAGGACCCACGATAGTTTGGCGTTAACTCGTGCTGATGTGTCTTTGAGGCCTTGCCCATAATTCTGCAATATTTGCGGCAGTACGCGGTTAGAGGCAAACACATGCAATGTCGACTTGTAGACCGATAATATTTGTATTCCTCCTTTCAAGTTGTTCGTTCCCATTTATTTGATATCTTTGATAGCAAATACTTGTAAATAACAAATACTGGTTAGCTCTAAAATGGTTGCCGATTTTTTAACTACGGCTGAATTACGCGTAATCTCATAAGAAGATTCTGGTCCCACTATCCGCACCCATTTCGGAGCCGTCGATAGAGATTACGAATTCACTTCTATATGTAAAGTCCTGCACCTTGTCCAACTCCTCTCTTGTCTATATCTAAAGCCTGTATGGTATGACTTTGTCCACCACCGGTTAAATTCTATCCAGATCCTTATTGATAGGCGGGGCCATTGTCTAGACTTATTCCAGAATGCAGGGAGTCTCTTTTGAAGTTGGTCGGATATCTGCTTCTTGGAAGTAATGCCTATCTGGAGATGAATTTGTTGAATATGCGTGAGGTTGAGCATTATCTCCATATCATAGCAACTGTTGTCTCTATATCATAGCAACTGGTGTGGTTCTAATGGCATCTGTAATGGTAAGCTAGGTTCTCTTTTGCAGTTCTCTCTATCCAATTCTTTCTTTATTGCTCCCTTTTGTAGTATTTTTGAAACTAAGAACCACTGTTTTTTCGAATGGATCTCCTTTGTAATGCCAACATAAGAGCGCAAGGACACTTAGCGCTAAAACTCTCGAGCGATTTCTCTTAGAAAGAGATAGAAATAGCGCAAACAGATTTATGTCTATGTATTTATGTATATGTTATGTGAAGTTTTTAATGAAGTTATTTTTTTTAAGGAAATATCGGAGGGAATTTACCAATCCAAATATCCATATTCCACTTATTTGCTTAATTACCGTTAGATCTGGAGTTGGTTCGAGGTTTTAACACTGTATGTTCTTCGGCTGTTCCCCTATTGTTGATGACCAGTTTTTTCATTGTGAACTGTGCAATTTATTTCTCCGTCTGATCCAATATCTGAATGAATAGATAGTTAGTTCCTTCTAAGTTACTCCTATCCAAGGTTACTCCTATGTATTTCGCGTTGTTCTAAAAACCTTTAGGCTTTTTGTCAACATTTGGAGGTAAACATTTATTCGGTTGTAGCAAGTTTTTTTGAAGCATAAGCTCTGTTTTGTCAGCATAATGAGAAGCCTGATCAACTACGCAATCATGAAGAGAACTAAGAACAAGGTCTGACATGGTCTTCGGGGACTTTTCACTCGGTATTACGTCGGTATCGTTTGACATCCTTTCTGTATACGTTTCCAAATATTTGATTATCAGTGAGTACCAAAATGAATGCTGATACTGTGACATCCTGTGGTATAACTATGTATGCCACTTCTTCAGGGTTACGTCATTTTCTTGGGCTTAAAAGTTCCTTTTAGTTAACAGCTCTTTTATCTGTTTGATTTTATGTTAGTCTAATCAACAAACTTGAAAGGCTACTACCAGTCTCTCCGTTTTAACATTATTTACGGCTCGGTCGACATCTGCCAATGTTTAATCTTTGACAAAGTGCCTCTCAAAAAGGTATACCTATTGGTTTTGGGCCAAGCTCTCATCGGTATAATGCTTTTAATGGTACATGCACGAGGAGTTCCAGGATTTTCCGAGTATGCTGCTCTTATGTGATGGCTAGCTTTTGTTGGCATTGGTATGAAAACTATTTTAGACTCTACCCAAGCTAAAGGAATCTATCTTTTGGACGGAAAGGCTTTGAGGATGTAGACCATGATTTTTGTGCTGCCTACTATGTATCTATCTGTCTATCTATGATTCGATCTGTAATATCTTTGTGTTCTTCGCACCCAAAAAGGGGTTAGACAGAGAGACACCGTATCGCCAATGCTCTTCAACATCATACTAGAAGGCATCTTCCGAACTCTACATTTGAACATTCATGGTGAGCACCTCAACCACTAGAGACTCGCAGAAGACATAGTCCTGATAGCCTGGTCCTGACTGAATGAACTCAAAGCGGATAGTGGAAAAGTAGGCTTGAAAATGAACCTAAGCAAAACCAAGATCACGTTTAACGATTATATAAGCACTCAAGGACTACAAAAGCGAATAACACCACACTAGAAATTGTCGAAGAATATGTATACCTTGGGTAGCTAGAATACAAATCCGGTTCACTACTACCACAAATCAATCGACGAATCAAGATGGTATGAAGTACTTTCGGGAAGAATGCGGTTGTATTCAAGTCTAAAATGAAGACCAATGTATCCTACCAGTCGTGCTAAACGGTAGTGAAACATGGACGCTAACTACAGGGATAACAAGGAAACTCCAGGTTGTTCAAGGAGCCATGGAAGGATGCTTACTAGACATTACACGAAGGGGTTGCAAGAGACGATCATGGATACGAGAAAGGATCCAAATAACAGATGTGATACATAGAGCAAAGTCCTTGAAATGGCGATGGGCCGGCCACTTGGCGAGAATAACGAACGACCGATGGACCACAAGAATAACGCAGTGATTCCCAAAAGGAATCAAACGACCGAGAGGACCCCCAAAGATTCGATAGGACTATGACATAAAGAAAATCGCCGGCATATCTTGGATGAGCATAGCTGAAAACAGGCGGACTTGGAAAGCATTGAGCTGCAGTATGTAAGGGAAATTGGGAGGAGAACTAAGAAATATGGTTGAACAAGCTGAATGTGATGATGATGATGATCTATAATTCAATACACTCTTTCGGGTGATGATGATTTGAAATTTGCTGAATTTGAAATTCAAATCATTGATACATTAGGAGCACTTCCAAGGATGAAATAGTATAATTGACATTGTGAGTTTGTGATGGGAAATCACAATGGGAAATCGTTTTTCCTTTGTAGCAATTGTAAAGAACAACTGTAGAGTTTTAGGGCTGTGACTTGCACAGAAAAATCCTTCAAGTTTAATTCTTGTACCGTCATATTTGAAAACAATGGGTAAGTACTAGTTGAATATAACTTTGCGTACTGGTGATAAACTGCGTCCCAAGGGTTTTGGTGTCGCCTGCTTTCATTATTAAAAAATATCTTAAAAGTCATCTTTCATTCCAAGCCTTTACTTATCGGTGTCTATTGGAGGATATTTGAGATACATCAAACTGGAAAGACAATTTATGCTGGTTGTAATAAATGATTCAATCGATTCAACCCAGATGGAGTTGAATTCTGGTCCGCATTGGTCCTAGTCCGAAGCATTGAAGGGGCTAGTTTTGTGGGTCTTTTGGGAATTTTCCATCCTCAATACCCTTTTCTGATTTATTATGAGAGTTTTTCAAGTAATCAGTGCAGATTCTCTTTTAGGTTTAATGTTGGAATTCAACCGTTTTTTTGGTGGGACATATTGGGAAGCAGTTTTCCGATCCTAATGGGTCCTCACTTATATATCATTGAATATATCTTATTGAAGGACTTCCGCTGCCGTATTAATGCTCCAGGATATTGTCCTGCATATCAGAATTTTTTCGCAATGCCCGGAAACTAACTTGAAAAATTTTTTTCACTTCAACTCTAGCAAATTTGCCATATCCGCGACGATTTCCCTCAAAAACTTTTACTGTTAATTCAAATAAGGGGAAACCACATATGGCTTACGATTGCGTTACAATTACCAAACATAATATCTCAAGTGTACATTAACATCCAATTGATTTTCCATTCGCCGCATCCCTCAGAATAATAAGCTCCAACGCTGCATGCAGATTAAGCGCTCGGTGACGTCTAATCCTGAATTCCTCTCACACCATCCACTTAAATCTAAAGCCTATAAAACACCACTCCGAACAGGTGGAACATTCAAACTAATCAAGTTAATAGTCCTCAATTTGCATAAGGATCTCATCGACTTGGTCATTTTGTCAGTGCGAAAAAAAAATTCTACGCAAAGCGCCGAGACATCTCAAACTTATTATGTTTGCTTCGTTAGATTATTTTTCTTTGATTTTTTATGTTTCTACAAACAGCTCGAACTTTGTCTTATTGGCTTTTAAGATATTCGTCGCTAAAGTTTCTTTTTTCTTTCTTAAATAGTTTTTTGTTTTTGGTTTTTGAGTTTCGTGCTGTTTTGTTATTGGTTTTTTGAAATGTTTTATTTTAGCGCTTCGGTCAATTGGCACCCGCTATCGAAAATCCCAAACGAAAGAGAGACAGATTTTGCGCAGGTATTTTGGCGGCGATTCATAAACTTGGCGCCAGCAACAATTGAGTGAAATTTGGCGCTTCTTCGAAATTGACTGACTGATGATGGTCCGAGCGTTACGAATCGATTCGATTGGATGAATCTTAAATCTGAAACGTGGAGAGTGAGGTCCGGTTTTATCGATTTGCACTCCTGTGATTGGATTTTAAAATAGTCGTCGGGCTTTTATTTGTTTTAGTTTTGATGTGGCGTCAATTATTATCCTAAGTGATAAAGATTTCAATTTTATTGCGCAGGCGATGCTGGCGATGTTTTTTTCTTCTTCAAATCGTTATATAAAGTATGAAGACGGTCAATTACTGAAAAAGTGTTTTGATCGTGACTTATTTTCAAATGTCCTCAGTGGTGACAATTTTATCATAAAAACTTATGCTCGTGCTGCGCATACAACATAAGTTGCACAGAATATTCCCACAGGTTCATTGAATTCAGAATCAGGAGTCATCGTGATTGCTAATGTAGTCAATTTAACGAACGGTTGATAAATGCGTCTGATAACGTCTTTGGTAACGTACATATGGCAAGAACCATTTGGATTCGTCAGCTAGGATTAAGTGTATTAGATAATGGACAAAAAACTGAAAACCCATTTGCGCTTTTCATTTTTGGTCTGTTGGTAAAAGGACACGTATCGTGAAATCCATTAAAATTATACAAAATTCAAATGTTTACTTTTTTTTGGGTATTTTCTCACGTTAAGTAACGAAAATTTAACATAACATTTTGTTTGTCTTCCGCAAAACACAAAATAAAAATTTTTTTTTCATAATTTTTTCAAATATTATAGTGCCCAGTATAAGTTCGAAAAGAAATCAAGACGCCTGAAGCAAAAAAATCAAAGAGCCTGTTAAAAAAGGGCTCCCAACATGGTCATTTCCCAGTTTTCGTTAAGCCATAAATTCCTTTCGACCATCCGTCCTAGTTTCCAATCAAAGTTTTACCTGGTACCTGCACGAAGTCGAGAATCCAGGCGCGCTTAAACTACTTTATATTTCATACTTTCTAAAATTTCTTCAATAAAATAACGATTTCTTAAGATATATGAGACCAAGCCATAAAAAATAATAAAAATGAGTTTTTGGAAAAAATGTTCACGGTACCAGTTCCTCAACACGACAGTAGGCGCAGTAGGAGTTGTCAAATTTACTACATAGTGCACTGATTCGTAAATATTCATATTTCTAAATAATTTTGAGCCGTCCCAATTTAAGAACCTATTGAGAGACGTGCAATAGTACGCCATTTTGAATAACCGCCTAGTATGCACGCGGTACTCAACTATTAAACACGGATAATGTACTTAAGTGTTCTTTCTACGCAGTAGCGACTTTAAAAGACACGTATATTTGCTACTATTATGTTTATTAGTCTTCATTTAGCTTTTTGTTGTGTTATATTGGGAATGGGAATAAGTTTCCGGCGATTTTCAACATTATAAAATACAGTCACGTCATTCAATATACACTCTGACAAAAAAGTATCCGGAAATTTGAAATAAAACGCAAAAATATTAAACTTCTTCAATATTTATTGAATCTCCTTCAAAATATACTCCATTTGAAGCGATACACATGTGCCAACGTTTTTTCCCATCATGGAAACATTTTTTATAGGCGCTTTCAGGGATGGTCTTCAGCTCCTTCTGCGAATTTTCTTTTATGGCGTCTATGGAGTCAAATCTGGTTCCCCGGACCGGTAATTTCAGTCTGGAGAAAAGAAAAAAATCACAAGGAGCTAGATCAGGCGAATAAGGTGGCTGGTCAATGGTATTTATCGAGTGTTTGGTCTTAAAATCGTTAATAATCGTGGCTCGATGTGATGGTGCGTTATCATCATGCAAAATCCACGAATAGTTTTGCCACAAATCCGGCCGTTTACGGCGAATATTTTCACACAAACGTCTCAAAACAGTTAAATAGAAGTCCTTATTGACCGTTTGACCTTGCAGAACGAATTCATGATGAACCCCACCACGAATATCGAAGAAAACAATAAGCATCGTCTTGATTTTCGAACGACTTTTGCGAGGTTTTTTCGGTTTCGGCTCATTTTTACTCACCCATTCAGATGATTGTTGGCTCGTTTGTGTGTCGCATTCATAGACCCATGTTTCATCACCAGTTATGATCCGTCCCATGAACGTGGGATCAGAATTCGCACGATCTAGCATGTCTGCAGCTACCTGCATCCGGTACTGTTTCTGAAGAAAATTCAGCTCTAATGGAACAAGCCGAGCGGCGACGCGCTGCATGCCCAATTGGTTCACCAAAATCAAACGAGCGGTTTCACGAGAGATGTTGAGATCACGAGCTATCTCTCTAACACTGGCATGACGATTTTCGAGCAGAATTTCCTTGATTTTTTCGACGTTATCGTTGGTTGAAGAGGTCGACAGTCGTCCTGAACGAGGCAAATCTTCGACGATCTCCCGACCGTTTTTAAAGGCTTTGTACCATTTGTACACTTGGGTTTTCGATAAAACAGAGTCTCCATAAGCCTTTTCCAGCATTCGCAACGAGTCAGCACACGAAATTTCGTTCGAAACACAAAATTGGAGACAAACTCTTTGTTCAATATTTTTTTCCATTGTAAAATTCGCAGACTACCACTGAGGTCGACTGGTTTCAACAGCTGTCGTAAACAAACTAGTTGACAGACCGCGCTCATGTTGAGCATGGTAATTACGGACAGTCCTACCAACATACAGAAACTTCAAATACTTAAAAATACTCAACGCGGGCAATTTAAATGAGAATTTCCGGATACTTTTTTGTCACAGTGTATGTACCATTGGAAGTTATGATCGTCTCCCATCTTTCTAGTAGTAGATGGATTCGTCGGCGGAAAAAATCTCCATCCTTCGATTAAGTCATTGAGCCATTTTTTCATGCCTTCATAAGAAGTAAATCGATCCTACTGAGGGCCGATTGCATGGAGCGGAACAAATGAAAACCCGAAGGAGCAATGTCTGGATTTTCAATTCTGGATTTTGGATTTCAAGATTTTCCAATTCACACCTTCCAAATATTTTTTGACCGGCTTGGCTACGTGTGGCCTTGCATTTTCATGCAGTAAAATCAGCTTGTCATTTCTGTCATTCCTTTCTAGGCGTTTTTACTTCAGAGTTCGAGTCAAACGAATCAGTTGCCGTCGGCACACATTCCCAGTGATTGTTTCAAATGGTTTCAGGAGTTCGTAATAGATGATGTGGTCCACTGTGGTCCCAGAAGATGCACAACTTGACCATGGAAGCCTGAATATTCCGTTTTGGCGTCGATAGACCTGGTTCACCTGGCATTACCCAATGTTTTGGTCACTTAGGGTTTGCCGTAGGCCATCCATATCTCATCTTCTGTCACAATTCGATGCATGAAACCATTTCTTTTTTGTCGTTGACGAAGCGTTTCGCACGTCACCAAACGCCGTGCGATGTCCCTATCTCTCAGTTGATGCGGCAGCCAATTCCCTACTTTTTGATCATTCCCATAGCCTGCAAGCGCTCAGCATCGGTAGATCTGTCAACATTTAACTCCTGTGACCATTCTTCTAGGCTTTGACTAGAATCTTCATCTAACATTTCCAGTAGTTGTGAATCCTCGAACTTTTTCGGTGCCCTTTCACGATCTTTATCAGTCACGTCAAAATTGCCATTTTTGAAACACCGAAACCACTATCTGCAATTCCTCGCGGATGGACCATGGACACGTATAATGCACATCGAGCATTATACGATAAGTTTCCGCAACACTTTTCTTGAGAATGAAATAATGAACTAAGACTTCCCGCAAATGTAGCTTCTTCGGTATGAAAGTCGGCATTTTCAACACTAGAAAAAAAACTGTGCTCGCTTTTAAGGAATTTCGACTATTGCGTTCGTGAGTCTTCGAATATAACTTCGAATTCCAAGAACACTACCATATCAGACACTAAAATAGTATATGTAAGGACTATCTGTCTACCAACGGCGGAAACTTATTCCTATACCCAGTAATATCAATATACCTTATTTTCCTCTTATTGAAGAACAAATAGAACAGTGTTTGCTTTTTAAAAATCAAAATGAGAATGTAAGTAATTCAGAGCAAGAAGAGAAGTCCAACAGGCATCCTCAGCGATGTCGACATCTAGTAAAGAGGATATATTGGTTTCCTTGTTAATTCATGTCTTTTTTCTCATAGATGACGTGAACAGCATGTTTCATGTTGTAGTCGTTGCATGGCTTACATTATTTAGTATACAATAATGTAAGCCATGCAACGACGAATTCTAATCGAAGATAAGAATTTAGACTATCCCGTTGGACGTATGTATTGCGACGGGGATGGACTTTTTTTGTACCGTATTTTTTTTGACGCCGATGATGACGCACCGCTGTATGCTGACAACATATGCCACTCTTTGCTGAATTGTAATCAAAACGACCGAGAGAATCATGACGGGTGATAAAAATGGGTTGTTTTCAATAAATTGGTCAGAATACGATCATGGACCAAGTAATAAGAGCCTCCACAATCAACATCCAAAACCAATCTTCAACAAAAGAAGGTTATACCTTCTGGGTGGTGGGATTACCAAGGTAGAGTCTACATTGTGCTACTTCCAGGAAATCAAATTATTGATTCGAATGTCTACTGTCGTTACCTATCGAAATTTAACGAGGAAATCAAGAAAAAACGCCCTGTTTTTTCAAGAAAAATCCATCATGATAACGCCAGACCCCCTGAAAACTCCTCAAAAGTTAATGGTGCTTAACCGATACCGCATCCACGCTACAGCTCTTACTTAGAACCCTCAGACCATTATTTGTTTCCCTTCTTTTAAAACCAATGAATGGTGTAACTTTCGATTCCGACCAGGCTGTAAAAAATGAGTTGGAGTTGGTTTCTGAAAACCAAGGCTCCTTCGAATGTGGAATTTTCAACTTGCCAAAAGATGGCAAACAAAAGTAAAGAAAACTGAAGGCCGATGGTTTATTTTGACATCGGAGGTTTGTTACACCATGAGTTCGTTTCGAAAGGAAAGCTGTCAATCAAGAATACTATTTGGTCGCAATAAGTGGGTTTAGTTAG
Organism: Stratiomys singularior; assembly: GCA_954870665.1. NCBI lineage: Eukaryota > Metazoa > Arthropoda > Insecta > Diptera > Stratiomyidae > Stratiomys > Stratiomys singularior. The sequence continues at coordinate 8,076,235 of OX940879.1, read as the reverse complement.
AATATATCCTAGAAATGAGCATACCTGGGGAAAACCGAAATTCCGTGAATGTTGCGTGATGACATAGCGTATGGAACCCACGTTGTTCCTGAATTTATAGCAAAAACGGCATTCAATAACATTGATACGTACTAATACCATAAATACAATTGATGCGCCGCACTCTATTAGTTTGGTACCATTAAACTTTCTTCTATTTCTGAGACTGAAATTGCTGTTCTGTGGAACCCATTTTTGCTCCATTAAGGACATGAAGAAAATTCGTTGGAGCTGAAGGCTACACTGGAAACGGACTACGATTTTTTTGTATTTTAGAATAATAAGTTGAAATATTGATATGTCGTCAAATGGGACTTATTTTACAGGTAATAAAATAAATATTGATGGTTAATTGAATACTTTGAGTTTCATCTAATAATTCGAGTTACTTTCTTTGACAGAATGTCTGAATGAGTTCCAGTAAAACGGGACCATTTTCAAATCAAAAGGGACAGTATTAGTACCACATTTTATTCGGCTTTAATGCATAGCAACGTGATTGATGATTTTAGTCAATAATTAATAAAGTTTACAGCCTACCCTGGGGTTAAGTAGAGGATTATACTCTTGATACTTCACAAATCTCAAAATATGACGCCATAAGCCATATCAAGACCAATTTAGTTCCTTAAACCTATGGAAATAACTAATATTCAAAGATAAAATGCAAAAAATGCAAATGCAAAAAGACAATGCAAAATTCAGCACTATAAACAGTGTCTTAATCATGGTTTGAATAAAAGGATCTAGAAGGAAAAATCAATCACAAACGCATGTGGAAGGATTTCATTTCCCATACCACTTAATAAAGTTTTGAGATACTCAAAACTTTAGCATAATGAATGAATGATTCAATCGTTTGGATATAAATGAATGTAGGAATAAAACATCCTGAGCATTTGAACTGAATAAACTTTTGATTGAATTAATCATCAATGAATCACTGAAACACTTACCAAGGATTTGATGCCTTTTAAATGGTGTTACTGATATATTTACAAGCAAAATACATTGCGCTGCATTCTATAAATTGCATTAAATTTAAAAAAACCTCCAATCAAGAAAAATAATTTTTTAAACCTTTACCCATAACTTCCATTCAATTTCATATTGCCATCCGAGCACCTGCAGGAATTTTCATTAATTTCAAACCCATTTTCCATCCTTTGCAGGTGTAAAATCTGTTTGAAGTCAACCCACATATAGATACCCGAAAGGATACATCGTCAGGTGATTACATCAAAATTTAATCATTGAAAAAAAAATTAGATCTAAATATCCTATACCTAAAATTTTAAAGAAACCCAAAAATATCCTACCATGCCTGCATGTACACCTTCCTTTACTATGCACAGTAATGTGAGTGAAAGGGATTTATTTATGATTCACCAGAAGGAATATGCTATCTATAGAGCAAATCACATTCCATTCACTTTCTACAGGATGTCACACGAGTTTTAAGGCCTATTAAATTTTGTTAAGGCTATTAAGATGTTTCCCTTTTATAGGCTTTTTAACTTATGCTGACATTTTCTTGAGCATTAATCGGCTTTGTAAACACATTTCATTATGAAATCAGGAGCGAAGGTAATAAGGTTGGGGTTGGTTGAGAGAAAAAAATCTTTTTTTTTAGATATACCTCGAAATATCCAAAAAGGATACACGAACTTTGCTGATAAGAATGATGATGCTGTACCTACTATTGTGTAGTATGAGCAATATCTCGATCAGATTACTATCGAAATGGATGAAACGAAGGATATGTTGCAATCACAAAACAGAAGCATTTAATAAAACTTCCCCGACCTGATTGAGCCCTCTCCCAAGCCGTGTGCAACGAGCAGGTAACATTCACGAAGTTAATTTTAAACTTCTACTCTCAGAAGGATTTGCTTCAATCAACTTCAGGCAAAAACTGATTATCCAGTCTTCCAATCAGCTTAGAAAAACTTGACCGACAACTACAAACATGTGTAGCAAATAAGTACGACATAAATAGATAAGAATCGCATAGATATCAATTCAATGAAAATCCATCTATAAATCGCTCGCATACCAATGCGTTCGCATGAAAAACTGCCGCCGTTATACAGAAAAACCATAAACGGCGCTAATAATTCTATAACTCATTAGAAGTCCATCAGAAACGCCTGTCGCTTTAATCGGGACTCAGGCATTTCATTTACAACATTACCCACCGCACAAAAAACCAGACAAATCGGTTGACATCATGCGATCCTTTCAGATATTTCATAACTACATTGGAAATTCATAAACATATGTTTGCAATAAAATCTGTTCAAGATCAGAATGCTCAAGCGATCCCATCGGTCGGCTGGTTGCAGTCACCGCGAGGACATCAGCCAATCGATAGCATTAGCGAGAGGACAACTCAAGAACTTTTGTCATCCAGGTTGCGGGACATATCTTACCTGGACAAAATGAGGTTGATAGTGATCAACATTATGAGTTGATCTCATTTATGCTGAACGAGCGATGGACATGCTCAGGGGGACAGATATGCTTGCGCAGGCTATAAATCAAAATTCTTCAGACGGTTGGATGATCAGTATTGCCAACAAGAAGTCTGATCCTATCCTTTGGATGCTCCTGAATCGCCACTTGCATTCTGAACGCCATGATCCATTGTTTCCCCTTGTTTTGTGTATAATAAATCCATCCATCATTTAAAAGGTTTAATGATATGTTTTAGGGTTTTAGCAAAAGTTTTTGTCGGCGCGGAATATTAGCCGATCAGGAAATTCGCAAACGAAAAAAATCCTATGTCAAATGGAGTGAACAATCCTTATTAGCTGCTCCTGTTCAGTGACGCACAACATTTTTCGTTGTCTTTGGAGAATGTTTAAGCTTTCCTATATTTGCTAATGATTTCAACATGCTTACAATGCAAGGTAAACTATCCAGCGCCCCTCCTATCATAAAAAGGTCGTCCTTATAAAGGACGTCCATTAAAAGGGTTGTGTAAATTCAAAGTAACAAACTGGGAAATTTGGTTGCTAACATTTGGGAGATATAATCTGGTTTGTCTTTTATTTGACGCATGTACCACGTACCCTGACCAGAATGGAAGCTGAATTTTCAGGTTTATCAAAAAGGATTTATTTGCTTGCTACCATTGTCCTCCAAAATTAATCCATGGACGCTATAGTACACTCGATCAAGGGATTCTCCAAATCCTCAAAATTGTTATGATAAGCATTAATTGGTAAAGCCTTAAGCTCGACCAGCGACGCAGGCTTTATATTCTCAATCGATGCCTACCTCCTTCCTATCAAGATCCTCCCCTACTCCTGGCAGGAAACCAAATCTGCGGAATATGGTGGCTGTTTTGATGAGTTCTTGCTATTGCATAATTGATAATCGAAGTGTGAGCAGATGCATTATCGTGGTTCAAAATCCATGAATTGTTTTTCCATAACTCCGGGCTTTTTTCCGAAGTTCTTCACTTGAAATGCACGTTCTTTCAAGGTTCTTGTCCTTATTAACTTACAACGAGAGCTTCCGATGTATTGCACTAATATATGAAAAAACCAGGAAGGAAAGCAAATATCCTTTGGATATTTTCTCTGAGATAGAAGATCAATCTTGACTTATTCTCGAAGACCAAAGAATTGAGAACCCCTCACAGGAGAAAGTCATAAGGGTATGAGATCACACGATCCTGATGGCCTCTTGACAATATCTCGTCCCTAAATTACTTCTACGATTCCTTTAAAAAGTGTTTTCGTGTTAACTTTTCTATGATAAATTGGCATAAGTCTATAACTCGGTTTGGCTTTATCGTCGTTCCTTTCTGAAATTATGGTATTGTAGTTTGAGCAGATAAAATCAACATAAGAATGCGCTCCTTTTCAATATCGAAAGAACTTCCATGAAACTAGAATCAGCAGCAGACGGAGTTGATCTATAAATAAACAAATTAAAAAATTAAATAAACAAACCAATCAATATAAGTCTGATGTCCACGGGCGACTCAAGAAGAATAAGCAAGTGGACGTATTGAATATCCTGGCGCACATTTGACGGCTAGACAACGTATAGGGTGATTTTCTTGGTCTCGATAATTCGGCAATCGAGATACATATGTAGGAATACGTTTTTAACCTTTGTTATCATCAAATATAAAGCTATAGGTACAAAGCCTGAATCCTACTGCAACTACACAAAAGAAGTTAATTAGGAAGGAGGAACGGAAGGAGAAAACAAAATGGAAGGCCATAACGAATCAGGCACAACAATGAGGTATACAATATATTGGATGAGCCAGTAATTTCCGAAATTCTAAACTAGTGAATCAGTCACTTTACGTGAAAAATAAAGTCTGCACAAAAAGCAAAAGATGATGGACAGTATGTGATCCGCCAAAACGCATACCTCGTCGAAAAAATAATTTGATAAGTTCTAGAACCAGGCTAAAATAGGTACCAGGCTTAAAATAGTATGATCAGCACTCACTCGAGCTCATAACATAATTGAGTCCTTTGAACACATTTTGAAAATTAACATTAAATAGTTCTTCTCACAGCATGTCCGCTAAGATAAAGGTGTCCGATCCGGTCTGAAACATTCAGAAGGTTGTTAGTTGAATAGTTTGTTACATTTTTGAATCAGGTAAGATAAGAAGATAGTGTTGACCCAGTTGAATCCGTTGACCTCTGTCGGAAATTTCAGGGTCCGGTGAAGGAGTTCAAGTACAAACACGATCTGCTGTAAACAGACTTGCAAATGTTTTTGTCACTTTACTTCCTTCGTTGGGAAGCCATCAGGCTGTGGTACTTCTTTCACTTTGAATGTAGCTTTTTTGAAGCTGTTACAATTCATGGTAATGCTCACGCAAGACCAAGCCCTTTTTTGGGTGTTAGTTTCAGGTTTCTTATTCTCTGTTATAGATTTAAGGACGTAAAAATTTAAAATTGTTGTTATTTACTCTTAATTTTCGTAGGTAAATGCAACAATTTAGCGTAGTCTAAACCTGGTATAGTATTATGAGCTGCGCAGTTACCAGCAAGTATAACAATTCTTCTCTTTTGAACCTTCATATTGACATTTGCTTCTTTCAACCAATGCGCTGTTGAATCAGATGTCATCCAGGCCTTTGTATTGTTTCAACAATTGACAGGCAATGTTTTGAGATCTTTGAAGCAATTTGGAGTTCTTTGTTTTCCAATTAAATGGAGAGTTAAGTCAGAGGAGACAGTTTTTCAGTTCCAGACAAACGTTGAAAATTCAGTAACATGCGACTTCATATGTACATCAATTACGCTTTGATGGAATCCTAGGGAAGAGCAGAAAGAGCGTAGTAAGTCTCATAATTGCTAACCTTCTGGGTGACCGATTGCGGCGTGTAGAATGAAAATGTAAAGCACTTTTTGGAAACGACCTGAATCTTGTGTGGAATCAGGCAGCAGAATTTGAAAATCCAGCGGCGATTTTTTCATTTCTATAGGACAACTTGATAGTCCACAATCGAAGACTAAAGTACATGTGGAGAGACTAGGACCAATGTAGAACAATTCTATACGTATATTTCTAGTAACCTTTTTTAATTAAAATACGTTAATATTCACGGTTTGGAATACATTCTTCAAAAGTTTCAATATAACAAATGAAAACCTGTCTGACGTTCAACAATAATTTCCATCTAAAACTCGATGCGACTTTACGGCATATAAAACAAAAATTTGATCAGTCCGGCATAAAATTTTAGCTTTTACCTGATTTCAGGATCATCTTTGTACTTGATTTTTGTGTCTTTGTCAAGAAGAAGTATTTAAGCTTGAAACGGTTACAGCGCGTCCTGATCTTTCTTACTGGTCTTCCTCTGTCAGTTGTGAATGTCAATTTCTTCATGGGTATCTCGCCTTGGATTCTATGAAGATAATTCGCGTATTTAAACTTTGACATTTTTAAGACTTTTGAAACCCGTGATTTGTTGAAAAATACAAACAGTTTAAAAGAGGTTAAAAAAGGTTAAAGAAAAACGTAGCATGGGGATATCGTCCAGACATAAAAGGCGACATGACTTATACCTACGGCAAAAAATATAGCGAAAAGAAAACTGTCTTGTTTTTGAATCACTTTCAGAAACTGATTGTCGATTGTTCCAGATACAAGGACTAAATTCTGGTTGTAGAAGATTTCCTAGCTCCTAGAAAAATAGGCCTTGTAACGCCAAAAAATTATTTGGGGGATGGGATTGAAGATGGGAGCAACTTACTTCCGAAATATATATCTGTCAAAATCTAAAACAAAAAAATAGCATTTTGGAATGGAAAATCAAAAAAAAAATTAAGTACTTAGAAGTGGGTTAAATTCTTCTCGATGCAGGACTAAAAGTTATACTTAAGCATAAACCACTATTTTTCAATGAAAATGTTGACACATGTATTGGTATTAAACGTCTAAGGAATTGGAAAAATTGGTTTAGTACACGTGTTCAATTAAGGATATTTCCGCTTCTTGGATGTGCAAAAATCTAAAACCTTTTACATATACTTTAACATATATCATTGGTGTTGGTTCAAGTTCATTCTGATTGGTAGTCAGCGGGTTGTGCTTACCTATGGCGCGGTACGTCCAATCTTCAACATGTTCAATAAGCTTCAAGTCTGGACTAAGAGGTAGGCCAGGATGATGTGGACTAGGTTGGACGATGATGAACTATGATTAATGCCGTCGTTAACGTAGTCAATCAATAACTTGGCAATGTAGATCCTTGTCTCATTTTGCATGAGCAAAAAACCCTAGAAATAAACCCGAATTTCCGATTAACCTTAGAAATTAGATTTTATAACCTCGCAGGACCTTTTGCACTCAAAGAACTGCTATATAGGCCAGCTATTCAACTAGATTCTAGTCGATGTCACAACAGTTCAAGTCTTAAGGTAACCTCTCAATTCAACAACCTCTAATCATCTTGATCTTATTTCATTATTTTTCAGTTGATGATCGTTAGTGGGATCTGCCAATAATGGGATAATTTCCACGATTTTCCTTCGAGATGTTTCGCTGCGCTTCATTGTCTCAGGAATGGATTGCGTTCAATTTAAAGAAATCTAAGGAAGTGAGTCCAATTGAAGTTACCTCTTCCTTTGCATTGTCATGAATCTCAGGAATTGAGGTCACTTTTCCTCTGACTTTAGCAATCACTTGTCAATAACTCTATTTTAAATCATTCTTTTTTGAAAAACATGTTTCCGTCCGCTTATTTGAAAAGGTTTTTGGTGACTTTTAGCAATGAGTATTCCATTTGGATCCTTGAACCAGTATCCATTTAAGCATGATTTTCAACTTCCTTTCCATGAGCTTCGAGCCTCTTTCTTTGTAAATATTGTCACCATGTTTACAGAAGGTACAGAAGAAACCAATAGAGGTTCTTGGTACTATACCCTATCCAAGGATAATATCAATTGAGTATTCTTGAAAACTTTTTCGAATCTCAATAGTTCAAACCATGTTTGCTAAATACCTGAACCGTACTCAAGCTGAAACTGCTGAGCCACTGAATGTCCTCCATTCAATGTTTGCATGCTCGCATCCTTTCGACCCAACCGGTCAAAATCAGAAGACCATCACAACCAGCATTTTTGCTGTATATTAAAAATGATAATCGATAAAGATTTCATAAATAATCGATCGGTAGATCGCTGACAAGACTACACGATATCGAAAAATGATCATAATCAACATCATGAGATCTGCAGAAGTTACCAGTTAGCTGCTCGATCCTTCATGGTTTCGTGGCGCAACATTCCCTTGGTACAAAGTGTACTCTTCGGATGATGCGTTTTGGGGGATGATGAAAAACGCGACGAACGTTGTGACAGAGGCCAAACATGAATTCGAACAAATGTTTTCATGCACCCAATATCATTGTTGCAAATCGTCTTGCATTCAACCATGTTCTGATGAGATGACATCTACTTTGATGGAATATTTGATGAGCGATAACGATGAGATTGAGAGTGCTTGAAAAATGTTGGAAATGATGTGAAGGATATGATTCTAGATAACAAGCGTCGATAAGCTTGGAAAGGAAGGAGAATCGGTATTTTGTCGAAAATGAATTATTTCATATTGGGTTTTTATCTGCTATTCTGTATCTGGTTTTTTTTTCGAGGGGGAAAATTAAAATATTTTTAGGAATTTTGTCAGCCATTCATATTGGAGTAAACTGCCAAACAATCCTCAATGAAGGATTGTCTGTTGCAATTTTAAAAGTTCTACTAAGAATCGAATGTTTACAATGATTGATAAGTTTTCTTTGTTTAAACCGGAAAAAATTGATGGTAAAAAAAACGTTAAAAATGAATTGGTGTCAAAGATTTAACTGGTTGAACTCAGTGGTTATCGTAAACCTTGATTACCAAATTATATGTTTAGATCGAAACTCAGGAGTCTATTCATACGAGGGGTCTCCAAAAGAAACAGTAGGTATTTTTTCAAATTTAAATACTTGATTTTTAACCAAAAAACTCTCAATTACTTTCAAAGTACTCTTTACTGGCGCTAAAACACATATCCAATCTTTTGTTCCATTACGAAAAATTTTTTGTATTTATCTTATGTGATACCCGACGAGAGCGATCTCCGTTTTTTTCTTCTTTACTTCTTTGCTCCTTGGTCTCATTTCATTTGGAGAAGTAAAAAAGTCACAAGAGAATTAAAGGGGATGAAGCACAGGAGTCATACCACTTTCTGTCGAAAATTGGGGCATAGGCAGAGCTATGTGAGCAGGGGCTTTATCGTGGTGGAAAAACCAGTCGACCAAATCAGGCTCCTTCGCTCGCAAATTATTGCGCAATCTTTTCAAAACTTCAATGTATAAAGCCAGGATAATTGTCTGATTTTTTGGATGAAATTCTGAATAAACGACTCCTCCTCATCTATTCTCTCTCCCGAATAAACTCAACATTATTTTGAAGTTTAATTTCACTTGAGAAACGTTTTCAGGGCGAGGCAAACTTGAAGTCTTCTACTGGCTTCAGGGGCGAAGCATCATGACTTGTTACCAGCGATAATCAAATAAATTTGGATCATTTTGAAACTCTCCCGTCAAAGTAAAACATGTTTCCACGTGATCTTGTTTTTTGTGATCATTCGAGGCATGAAATTGGCAGACAGTATTTTCATCTTAAAAACTTACGTAAAATTTCGGTGAATTGAAAAAAGTCACTCCAGACAATCCCATAATTTCTTTAATAGCCTTTCGTCGATCTGACAAAATAATTTCGCGGATTTTTTATTTATTTTATACGGTTAGGGTCGTGGATGGACGACGAGAGCGAGGTTGTCGTCAATTTTTCAACAATTTTTTACATTTTAGCATTTTTAAAAGGAGGAAATTACTCAAACCCATAATTTTTCCCAATAACATTGTCTGTGTAGGCCATTTTTTACATTTCAAGAGTTTATATGCCAGTTTTTTCCGAGCAAAAAAAGAATAACTATCAGACGCTCGCTATTCACAAGACCCAGCCATTGCAAAAACGACGAGCATACAAAACAGCTGCCTAAATTTTCACACAAATCAAGTGAAACCTTCGACGACACGTGGCTTTCTGACTCAGGGGTGGTGACATCTTACGCCCGTAGCTGCTGAACGTGGAATGGATGCAAGTGGAATTTAAAACAATTTAACGACAATTTCATTGCATTTTTTAACAGTCTTGCCAGAACCGCAGGAAAAATGTTCTTGAATTTTCGATGGGTATTCTTTTTTAGTACTTCAAAAGTATGAAGCTCATTCGGTTGGACTGGTTTCTTCAAAAAACCTTACAGAGCCTACCTGAAACTGTTTGATCAGGTTAACTGTAATTGTTTGATTGGGTTATAGCCAACCAGTTCGTACAGCCTAAACTAGAGATAAGATATCTTGGCTGTACAGCTTGGCTGAATTTTGGACCCCATACGTCATAAATCTACTGGGAACCACATATTATCCAATTTAAAGACACCTTATTCATAAAAGAGAAAGCTGTTGAAAATGGCTCTGTAGTGCTGGCCATCCACAGTAGGTGTTTGGTTCATGACGTTTTCGAAAAAAATGAAACCTCTGGCACAAACAACATTGCTATCCGTGGGTTACACGCAGTGTGCCTAAGGGATAATTTTGACTGCGCAATCTTTTCATTTAAAATTCTTCTTCTAGAATAGCAACTAAACTTGGTGTCGGACAACATCTTGGTGTCGGATGATCAGAAAATCTACAAGGGAATTGACTTATTCAACACCCACGAATTAATCCGTAACAACCGAAAATTTTCTTCCCACGTTCTTTGGGAGTACAGCGAAATGTATCGAAAGTTCTGGGAATTGTGCTACAATTGAATTATGCAACGTTATTGGTGACAAACATGTCTTGACATGTTTATGCAACTTTCTAGTGCAATATTGTTCAGTTTGATTTAGCTGTTCGACTGATATAGACGCGTTTTCATTACACTGTTTTTGTAACCATGGAAGACACAGCAAAATCTTAAAAAGAAATTATTTTCTTTTTGTGAAAAGAAGATGAGACAACATTAGAAATTAATCAAGGTCTGCAAGGAGTATTTGGTAAGAAGCCAGATTCCAAAAGTGCTGTTTAAAGGTGGATCGATCGTCTTAAAACTGGTAGAATATCATTAGAAAATGATCCACGCAGTGAGCATCCAAGCACATCGATAAATGAAAGAGACATTACTGCCGTCGAACACCTACTGAAAAAGGACAGAAGAATGACTATTTCTGAAATGAGTGCGCATCTAGGGATAAGTAGAAACGCAGAAATGCATACTGGGTCAGTCAGATACCTGTGTTCCTAAAAGCTCCTCAATCTGGGCTCGAACATAGTTTTCATCTCCCTACCTGAAAAGATAATTAAAAATTTTTTTGATGACTGATAAATTAATCAAAGCTTATATTTGTGTGATTCCTAAGAAGACAATCTCATAAGATCTTTGAGACAAAAATGTACAAGCCTTGCAAAAGAGGATGAAAATATTTCTTTAAATGTCGCGTTATAAATTCATTCCTGGAACTACATCCAATGACCAGACTCCTCATTCATTCTCAATTGGTAGCGAAGCAACGCATTCATTATGTTTAATAAAGAAATGGAGAATAAGACAAATGACGCAAAAGATCACGTAGGGAATAAAAATATGTTTCTTAATGAACACCGAGAAATTAAGAATGCAGCTAAAATTAATTTCAGGATAAATCCGAACAACAGGATGTGTATCTCTCATGTCTTCTAGTTCAAATATCAAAACTAAAATTTGTGAAATCCTTTCAATTATAATATGAAGTTCAAAAAATACAATACACATTGTATAATTGCAGGATGAGCCATAAATCACCATATTCGATTTTGAAAATCAGGAAAGGCATCAACTTCCGTCATCTGGTCCAAAATAGAACGAGCTGCTTCGCAGGCACCCTGTTTCCACCTCAGAACTGCATCAGATATCAAACATGCTTACTTTTATGTTGGCGAAAATTCATACATACGGGAAGTACATTGACAGCATACGGCTAATTAATAAACCAGGTTGCCATATGTGGTTCAGGTGGAAGTTTTGCCGCTATCGCCTTTGAAGATTTCAGAAATTTAGGTTCACGTTCCAGACTACTTTTACCTGTCGTTCGAATGCACACAAGAAACACAATGCAGCATCTTAGTATGATCATAAATCAAATACTAATTAATTATGCGTTTTTACAATTAAGTTGTTTGCTAAGATAGATTCGTTAAGTATACAATAATACTTAGATTTTTGTTATATTCAGCATCCAGTCGAAGGATGCTATAAATCCGTTGACATCCGGAGAAGTATAAATTAAAAATGATTAATGTGTTTTTGAAATTTAATTAAGTTTTTGGATTCAATCTAGTTCTTGAGATATATTCATTAAAAAACATGTTTTAAATCAGACCTTAAATATTGTAGAACAGTAAAATCAAGTTTCAAATTTATTGGTGCCACTTAGTTTCAGGTTAGTGAATGCCTTGGAGTAATAAATTGAATTCATTTTTGACGAAAAAGGTCCGAGAAAGTATGCAAAAACAGTCAGAGGGACTTCCTCGTCTTTCACTCCTGAAATCAATAGACTTTAAATCCACAAAAGGATAGAGAAGAAAATGATATAGGAGGGGCAAAAGGAAAAGATTGGGCCTTTGAAAGTAATCGATGAAGCGGACCAAGGCGAGGGGCATTTACTTGTCAAGATAAATATGATGCTGTCAGAGATAAACCAGCATCAAGGAAAACCTTTTCGGAGCCCCTGAAGATGATTCGCAAAAATGTCTCCATCGATGACGCTCGTACTGGGAGCATGAAAGGCCGCTTGAAAAATTGACTTGTAGAGCCGAACGTTGAAACGAACGCACTTATCAGTAAGGTCCTACCCAGATTGTCATCAAGGATTAAGCAAAGAAGAATGCAAGAAATTCTGAAATTAAAATAAAACTTCTCAACCTCAACCATCTCATGGTCAGCGCGGAGTTGAAAGTGGAAAACCGATTAAGCGATTCAAACAAATTCTTATAAACAAAATCTTTACTTACTAAGAAATTGCAATTAAAGATATTAAAACAAAAAGTTAGTTAGAAGTTAGAAGAATACCAGTTGCAGACAGTCGACAAATCATCTTGAAGAAGCTGATAATCCCGAAGTAACCCAACTGACCGTTAAATTTTAAAATGATTGGAATACGGGAGGTGAGAAGAAGATATTAGGAAAAGAGGGTAACTTATGAAGCACAGGAAGAGAAATGGTCCAAGGATGGAACCTTAAGGGACACTAAATGAAGGACAAGAAAGAGTCGAAATTTTGCCGTCGAGGCTTACATAACGTGAACCAGCCTGAATAATGAAACAAGTAAGCCTGCATTCAATACAACGATGATCCCAAGACACTAAGAGTATCTGATTTCAGTTCAAGCAGATGGTAGTTGACAGTTGACAAATACATTGAACAAATCCGTGAAGACCACATCGACTTGTAATCGCCTTTCTAACGTCTTAGCAATGTCGTTTGTAAATGCGGGAAAATTAGTAGTGGTAGAGTGACCTTTAAAAAATCTAAGTAACTCTGGGGTCACTTATGGCCCCTGAGTAACAATTCCAAAAGAGGGTCTTCAGAAGACATTTCAATAATTTCGGAAAACAGAAAATCGGGAATATAAGACTTTATCTGAGTACATTAGAATGATCTGAGTAAATAGATCGAAACAATGTAAATAAAGCATAAATTAAACCGGGAATTAGTATTCAAATCCTCCAAATCCCTTCGGATCCACGTGGGATCGCAAGCTCCTGACTGCAATGATTGGCTCATATGGTACGCTTCACCCGATGTTTGACCTACGGTAATACAAAGAGTTCTTGTCAGGGTCCCCGATCGAAGCATTAACCGCTGAAAACTCAAATACAGTAGCAATCGAGTGATAGGTTGCCCAAATCAGGTTCAAATCATGGTCTTGATGACGCCAAACAGCAGTTGGATTCGATCTCTTGCTAAGCTTTGAATGAAAAGAAACAAGTAGGATAACATGAGAATTTTCAGAAAGACGGGATGACTGTTGCTCTGTGGATAAACTCCTCCAGCAAATGCAAATAAAAGCTTTACATTTTGATTAATGATGAATCTTACGAAAGTCTTAGTGTAAATTCTACCACGCTTTGTCTTTAAAGCCTCCCTCTAGATAGATTTGTTTAAAAAATACCAAAATACATGAGAAGGCAACGACTCAACAGCGTTGGATTGGAAGTTTTGACAACAATCTGACATTCGTCATCAATTCACGCCAACACAGACTGTGGTTACAACTTTATCACCCTTGCTATCGCTGAGAGCAAGCAATAGCCTGGCTAGACAGAAATCAAGTTAAGGTTAACTGAGATAAGACGTCGCATCACTTACCAGGTGTATGCATAAGTTTTTTTTTTCAGTTTTACTATGAGATGGCGCCACCAAAAAGTACAAGTAGTAAATATCTTTTTGACACATACGCCATTCCGATAATCTGAAATTTAGCTAAAAACACACGCAAGTTGAGTCCGCAAAAACCAGTGTGTTTGTTTTATCGTCTAGATCAATTATGTCGAACTTTGTGCCTGAAGAAGAGCATTTTCGGCACGCATTGCTGTTCTTGTTTAACCAAAAGAAAAAGGCTGTTGAAAGTCATCGTTGCCTGGTAAAACATGTGGTGGACCCGCTCCACCAATTGGGAAATTTTAGCCATTTTTTCGACAATTCATAAGTGGTGGTTTCAATGTGAAAGACAGCAAGCTGTGTGGTAAACCACAAAAATGCGAAGAAGAGGGATTGTAGGGGCTATTGGACCCTACTTAAACTTAACGGCAATAAGGAGAACTATCAAATGTGTCACGCAAAACGATCACCTGACGTTGACGAGTAATGGGTAAGATCAATAAACACGGTAAATGGGTTCTACACGATTTTGATTAACGTCTAGTGGAAAATCGCAAAGTCATTTGTGAAATGTTGCTTCGGCGCCACGCAAGGAAATCATTTTTGAATTGAATTGAGAGAGGTGACAAAACCTCAAGCAGGAAAAAATCCTGGCCTTTCAAACTATCTGAAAAATGGGCGAAATGTGTAGAAACCGATGGTCAGTACTTTGAATTACGACAGAACATTTTCCCTAGAAAATTTGTACTTTTTCTACTTTTTCTAGTCCTTGCTTAGATTGGGGCTCACTAAAATATGGGGCACTAATCACGCACTTTTCGGTGGAAGGGAACTTATGAAAAGGCTATGTAGTAAGTTTGTTTAACTTGCAGGCCCTGAATGCTCAGATGGAAAACAATTCATGCGAGGTATCATGCGAATGTTTGCAATGAGGACATCAATGATTCCCGATGCACTGGTATAAACTTCAAGGCTCGGTGAGCCAGGATAGAGTAACAATATAATCTGCTGAGCAACCTGTCAAGTGGCAACGATAGAGCTTAGAAAAGTTATCGGTAGGAACAAAGGCGCTAACTTACAGGTTCTTAATGAGGAGATCGACCGAGACTTCTGGGGTGATGAAAACAGATAAGATAAGAGCAGCTACGCCAGACGACTCTCCTTCATGGATTCTGTTTTCAATCGGGCAATCGCTCGTCTTATTGCAGTCGATACCGGTAAGAATATAATTCCTGTCAACAAGTATGCGATGGAAGAGTGCTCTCATTTATAAAGTATAGTAGTTATGCCAGATCTGCCAAAACACATCTAGTAGCTTCTGGGCTATTCCTCACATGAAAACAGGACGATGAGTGCTTTTGAATCTGATCCGAAAAGAGATGTCTGAATACCGTTTTTTCGAGGGTCTCTGAGTCAGCATAGAATACGACTCTGTCTCCTGGGATGCAGGATATTCTACAGTCTAAATCAAGTTACGCAGGTACTCTTTCGAGAGAACAAGCCTTTTATATCCTTGCCTGAAACTAGTTAAGTGTTTTTTGCCCCAACTCTGTAATTATAACACATTCTAGAACGAATGGAAAACAATTAATGTTGAAGATGTGACTTTCATAATTTCGGGTAAAGTACATTAAATTTTCACAAAATTCGCCAATATCATATTATAACATATAGTGGAGTTATGTTGGAAAACAAATGGTTATAAGAGCGTAGGGTTCAAAAATTCGTAACATTTATAAAGATCTTTTAACATACTACAGCCAGGTTGGCCAATAGTTGCTGCCGCAACGCAATTCCTTCAGTTCGTAATAACTGAAGTTTAACATCAATTATTATCACTAAACCTCTAATTAAAACAATATTTGATTGAGATTCTTTTAATTTGATAGTCACATTTTTCATTTCAAATATTCAAGGTGTGAATGAGTATTGAGCTGATTTGTTCAGATGTGTGATATTAACTGCGAAATAACTAACTATAGATTTGGTTATCTGAAATTGTGTTTTTTTTTTGTGAACAAAAAAAAAATATGTTGATTGTGGACTATTAATAAAAGTGTGGAAATTTATTTATAGAACGCGACACCTTCTAAATATAGTCAAGAGCTGAGAACTTCTTATGTATTATCATTGTCGTTAATCTTTCTAATCTTATTTAGGATCACACTTGTGTCGTTGATAATTGGTATATTACACTTTGTATGAAATAGTCAATAATTTGCATAAGATTCATTGATTAGCCAGATAACCATTGTCACGTAGTTCTGTAATGCTTATTGCTGGAGCTTGATCACTTTTTACCAACGTGAACGTTCAGTGATGAGCCTTAGCCTGAAGATTATGCAACTCATGTATGAAACATTATTGTCAGTTGTTTGTTCAGATACAAGATGTGTGAAATGAAAGTCAATTGCGTTGGTGGACTTAATCAATTCGTGGGTACAATAAAATACCGAAGAAAAATGTGAAATTGCACTTTAAATTGGAATTAAACTGGCAAATAAAATTGCTCTCTAAATTTTTAGTACTGCAACACTTGTGAGTGCCTTTAATGAATTTTTAATCCAAATTTTTGTGCAGTGTGCTATAAGGCTCAGTGTATGAATAATATATTGCACATAGTTATCCAATTCGATGAACTTTGCAAGTGTATATGATTGAAGTGATTCCAAATGATAATAACAAACCCACACTGCAAGAATGTGCACATATGGTTTGTCATAGTTGTGAGTCCTACTCATTGGTCACATGCACAACACCTTACCATAATTCATTCCCAGCCATTGAGACCACGCTGATATCACAACCCTATCATCGATTACTTTCGTGCTCGTTGAAACAATTTTTTTCGTCAACTCATTCCGTCACGAAAGGACTATCAGCTGCTGACAAAAACACATCACCTAAATGTATCTGAATTAGCATTTCATACCAATGAGTGCAAATTACTCAGAAATGCCAACTCAATGGCGAAGTGCATTTGATTTGTGACAACCTTTAGCTACTCACATAATCAAAATGGTTTTCATCAATCCAAAGATCAAAGTACGTTATCCGTTTACAGACGCCATCATATCCTCAATGCAATTCGGTGCAATATGTACAACAAGAACACAAAATGCGCCACTGCTGATGGCGGCATCTCAATTGGTAGACAGTGCCAAGTATTCGAGAATCGATATTCGATATTCCAACGTTGGGGCAGGAATCAAAGTACATCCAATGGCTAATTTGATTGCCAAGAGCACTAAATACCAATGCAAATTTCAATCATATGCAACGATGCTGTACCAGGAACGTATTTGGGTAGATTAAGGACCTACGTTAGGATAAAAATGGTGGCCTCCTACATTGAGCACGTCTTTCACATGAGTTCACCAAACAAATATTTAGATAAAGATAGATAAAAGTTTTTTAAGTGGAAGGATGGCGAAATGTTAACGTTTTTGCCCGATATTATATTTAAATTTGTTCTTAAACAGGACACATGCAATGAATTAATATTTGTATAGTTTCAGGCTTGACTTGGGCAGCCATATAGCCATCATCTTGCATGCGTTGTTAGAGGAACGAAAGGAAAACATCATGGATATACCGAAATTGGCTAGCCTGGTTCAGGTAGTAACAATACAAGATCCTTAAAACGAGATAGATCGTTTGATAGACAAGCAAACACAAACATTAGCATAGCTTGATTGCGAGAAAGAGCTTCCTGGGATCGCTCAAGCAGTATTTGAGAATTCCAAAATTCATAACCGAACCAGCTCGAGGAACCAGCTACTGTATGCAATCAGTTGAAGTGACAGGACTTGTCGTGTTTCGTCAAAGTATCTAAGTATCAAATCGCAAGTCAGCAATAAATAATGTCTTTCGTCGCAAGGGCCAACATAATTTTCTCTTTAGACAAGAATTGACAGTGACAGTTTGCATTGGGGATTTCCAACTTTCATACTAGATGATACGGAACACAGCAATTCCTGGGACAACACCACCCTTATACACCATAAGCAACCCTGATACTCCTGGAAGGTCTGCAGCACAATAAGCCGGTGAATCCTTACGATGGGGCTTATCAGTTACTCTTGATATCAGCATATACCAACTAAGATGAGATTTGCGGAACGAATCGAAAGGATATGGTAGTATAAAGCTAGCACAGCGACTTCAAATTAAAGTACGAGTTCTAGTGTTTTAGCCAAGAGAGAGACGTTTAGAGACGTCGAGAGCAACAACACCCTTTCTCACCTTGCGCGTTCCACCTAAGAACAGGAAAGTCCAAGTTGTACCCGAATTCCCACCTCAAAGGCTTAACCTCACGGTCACCACTGACGGGGTAAATTTAAGAGTCAACCACCAATAGTCCCCACAAGGAAGATGTCCGACTTTGAAGCCAATCATACACATACTAGGTACACACCAGGTACTACTCCCTATTTCTCTCAAAAACCACCACTTTTCAGCAAAATTAGGTTCCTCAACCTTTGTGTGGAATGACAGTAACCTGTCATGGTTTCCCCCATCCCGTGGTACATATCGAATCTTTGCTCTACCGTCCCTCTACCATTCGATAACGACTCTAATTTTAGCTTCTGCAAGCTAGGCGTTGCTCAGCTATTACCACCTGTTACCATTCTACCATTTTGGACTTCACATGCTGATCATTTTTCGGACACTAATTTTTCTCAAGTGTTCAACACCAAAACCTACCCTCTTCCCTAAACAGAGACAACATAATAGCTAACAAGAAGACCAACAGCAAGCACACTTTTCCCTATCGCAAACGACTGCAGTCGCCTTGTGAAAACAGGACGAACGGACACTTTCAAATTACGAACCGATTCTTCACAGCACAACACGTACATTTGCAGGATGAGTCTAAACTGAATGCACTGGGCGAAACATCATATGCGGTACACTCAAGCAATGCATACCGCGAAGTTTGAAATTCAGCGCTATATAAAGGACAACTGGAGATGGACGATAATTTATCTCGAACCAACAACGCTTTCAAACTTCCATTTCTGGTCAAAAGAAAACTCAGTTCAAGACAAAATAACAAAATACGGATTCAATCTGACCAACATGACATCAGGCACAAACACATATGTCACCCTCCCAAGAAGAAACACAAGAAGAAACCACACCCTCCACCAAGAGATTATTTAATTATGTTTTAGTGAAACTCATAGAACTAGATTCCCTAAGCCGCTCAGACTTCCTACATGAATATCTCTACAAAACCTATAAGATAAGCCTCTGACGTTTTATCTCGAGATCCAAGTCTGCATACCGGAAATAGAAACCGTACGTTGTGCAGGAATTCAACATAATAAGATCACTTTTTGACACGATTCCACAAGACATGTACCAATAACTTGACCCATGCACCTGCAGAACACAGGTGACCCATATGCTACACAAGCAGCCAATAACCCATAATCACTTGCTCTTCACAGAGGTCCTATACTCAAGCGTTTCCTCGACTAAAAAAATCTTAATCTTACGAGGACGACCACTACTAAGGCTACCCTTAAGCAACATAATAGTGGTCTTCTCTTTGGGGATCAAAGCACCCATCATTCAAACCCCATGCTAACACAACCTGCAAAAACTGAGTTCCCAGTTCAACAACTTTCAACAAGAATCAAGAGATTAGCAGCATATGCACACGTACGAAAAGAACTAGAAGTGGTATCAATAGTTCATCAACAATAAGGCTCAGCAAATATGAATCCCTTTGGACACGCTGTGGTCTCTCTTACTTCTATTATATCCTAGAAACTATTGAAAAAAGCAGTTCTCCCAAAAAAGCTGTTCGTGCTTTTCCTTTCCTAGGACCTAAGGACCTAAGACTCTACATAGTCTGATACAGCCTTCCTGATACGTTTTCCATCTAAGAACAGAAGAACCTATTTAAATTGTTGTTTCCACCATGGAATCAGGCTTTACATGATACTTCATTGAAGCGACTCTCAATACGATTCCCAACAAGACCTTCATAGAATATCGTCGGTAATAGTTCGACCTACTCAAATCCTAGAAAACGGCCGCTAAAAGTTCCAAGTTTTCGAAGTACTACCACCAGGTTTACCATTTTGCTTATCATTGTGATTTCTTGTGTAGCTAGTACTTATCTATCAAATTTACATATTTTTCAATGGATTTTCTCTAAAAGAATTTAATAAATCGTTTCAGTTTGTCATATTTCAAGCTCTTTTTCAATTACTCTGTTTCTATTATTGTTATAAAGCTATCGCTTCTGACAAAGTTATTACAAATCAATTGAAAATGAGCCTACATGAAGTCCTCATTTTTAGCAATCAAATTCCCCAAATTTCTTGTGTTTACAATAATGAATATTATTTGAACGATTTTGAAGCAATTTCGATTTAAAAGGAGTTGTCAAGAGTGGAGCGATTTGTTTTTTCACTGACAGTAATGACATTCCTTCACCCTTCTTCTTTACCCAAACACTCACCCAAACTAAGCAAACTCTCTGTGTCTCAAGGGCTCAGTTGGAGTTTGAAAATTAGCGTAACTTGACACTTCAGATTCATTTGCAGAAATCTTCAGATTTCTTGTCTCTACGAGTTTGAATATTCTGGGTGACAGTTTACATCCGACGAATAACGAGATTGATCAACAACAAATCTTGATGGTTTGTAAGCGAGGAAACAGTGGTCGCCACAATAATTCTTTGGGCAGCAGGATTTTATTTAGTTTACTTTATTTATATTGCTCATTGTTGTTGTTTTGATGCAACAATTCCCTACAGAACTTGGTCCCCAAGAGCCACCTTATTTCAAGACCAAAGTTAGACCAGAAGATTATCTCGTTAAAATCGCGCTTTGCTGTGAGAATTTCCAGGCTAACCTTTTACATCTACCTGGATTAGGATTACTGGTAACCATGCACCAACAAACCAAGCAGTTCTAAGGGCTATATAATAATAAAGAAAAAAGCAAAGTACATTGTTGAAACAAAAGAAACAACACCAAACCAATCTTATAATCGATCTAACAATGGTCGAAGAGTAACCATTGTGGACGATACCGCATACCCCGATGTAAAACTAGAGCTAGACGGCAAAGAATCAGCCGAAATAAAGAGAGGAGTAAAGCTAGCTTATAAGACGTTTTATCAATTCCCAAGGCCCTGTGCATTCATATAAGAACAAAGAAAACCCTGTAAGGACGCTGACAACAACAAAAAATATTTTTATAATACGAAACCCTACTTATTAAGATCCAGCACCTCTACTTAGGCCGACTGACATTTCTCGAACCATTTCTTTGCTCTAATAAACGCTACCAATATTGTCACGTCCTGGTTGACATGTAATTTTGAATTAGGTCTTTTTTACACCTTTGAATTAGGCTTTGACTGTCTACAAAATGTGTTCCATCATATTTTCTACCTTTTTTCAGGCGCCAAGTCTGCCCATTCTCAAAGGGTTTTGCGAACCTCGTTTTGTCTTTTGCTGTGTTCCTGTAATCAAATTCACTTTAACTGCGTTTTGAATGGTTCTTGCTAGTTTCTTTACACGCATTTCCATAACCAGTGCAGATTTCTGTTCGAATGTAAAGTTGTTCTTAAGGATTGCACGTTGGCATTTGTTCGAAAACTTTAACCGCTTAACCATAGTTTAATCACAAAAAAGTCCTGCAAGTTAAGAAGTGCTGCACAAAAAGTGAGCTTAATATACCACATGTAGTTAAGAACACGAGCTTTGCACGAAAGAGAGCTTGCAAATAATATTTTTTGTCTATGAATACAAAATTTAAGAGATCATTTATACATCTGAGATAATAATGCGCATCTCTCTTTGACTTCGAGTTTATGTCCTGTCTCCAACAAGAATTGCTTACAAATACCCATGAATCTAGAAAATTCGAACCGAAGACCATTACATTGGGAGTTCGTTCGAAGTGTTAGTGCTTGTTAGTGGCTATGCTATAATTTTAAAACTGGAAACTGGGAGAGCTTGGTATAAATTGGTAGCTAGGAAATTCAGTTTGGTTATGGGTAGTCACGAAACACGATTCTGACTCAAAAAACCTGAATCATTCTAAGGTTATCGAAGATGACAGTGATGCCATTCTCCTTTGAGGTGAAAATATTCATGGTGTCCCATAGACTGGTCCAAACAGTTATGATTGTCCCAAATTCTGGTTTCACTACATAAAGTTTCTTCCTTTTATTTGGTATATTTTACCGATTGATATAAGAATCAGAAAAAAATAAGTTGAAGGATGACTGAACATTTCCTTCTTGAACTTTAATCACAGGGCATCGGGTGACGGTAATACCGAAGTAGAACATTTCTTGCATCAATGATGTCTTATTTATTTACTTGCTCTTTTGTTGACACAGCTATGGCACCGTAAGCTCCGTAAGTAGTTAATGTCCTAATCATATAAATTTCAAAAAAACAAAAATTCACTGGGTCGTTTCAGTCATAGTCCTGATGTCCTACCTACGAGTTTCTTCGTTATTTTATGTAATATTATTATTTTTTAGCATTTTTAACTTTGAAATCGCTTCGCCTATTATTAAGTTAATTTTCATTGTAAAATCCGTCTCGAGCACTGATTTTTTTCCACTGACATGAGTGAACCTTTTGCAAGCATTAGAGTGTCCTTTAATAAGCATTAGAGATTTTAGGAGTCCTAGAATTGATAAAGCTAACCAAAGGAAATGTGGAAAATAAGACAAAGCTCAAGCTCAAAGCAATAATAATAGCATGAAAAAATAACTAGACGACATCCACCAAGCTGGTAATGCCAATCAATGCGTCCTAGCCTGTGAGTTGGCACCTGACGAGAAGCGGCAGGGACGCGTGTTCGAGACCAGCTTGAGCTCTTTCCACCTTTATTTCTAAATATAAGCATCAGAGAGCTTATGAGCTCAGCGAGCTTTTCGGGCCTTAAGAGCACTATTAGGTCATCCTTAATTTTGTAACAATAGGTAATAAGGAGATTTTAAAATCATGAGCAAATACAAAGTCAAGTGTATGCACTTCTTGGATTCTACCTAACCTTTTCCGTTTTTGGCAAAGTTTTTCCACCTGTTCAGGCTCACAGGTACAACAAAATGACGGATATCAATGAAGAGGGTAATCCACAGCTAGAACAATCAATTGCTTTATAGATCTGAGCTGGCTGTCTAATCGTAGACAGGAAATCCCTTTGCAGTAGTTCCTTTCAGCACATCATGTTTCACATCATCCAGGGATGAAAACATTAAACAATTGGAAAAATTGAGAAGAACATAAAGTAAAATAGTTTTCGAAATAAAATATGCTCGAATATTTTTGAAACGAATCCTTGTGCAGCTGGAAAATCCTACTCTGCTCAAACAAATCGACAATTTAGAACATTCTTAACAAGAACATCATCAAATTGAATTTTCGGATTAAGCTTTTGGGAATTACCCCGGGGACCAAATAGGCGCCATTGCTATGTACATAATTCACTCCATCTCAATACCCTTGGCTAGCTATTTCGGCGGCATTCATCTGAGAAATGTTGCGTAGCCTGAGTCGATGTCGCCCGTCGTTTGTTCTCATTTACAATTGGCCAGATGCAATGTGCAAACTGCATCTGCGAATGCATGCACGTATGTTTGCTCTGATGTTGCAGTGATATCCCCAAAAATAGAATCGCTTGTCTGATCCACCAAATGGCTAAAGTAAATATTCTATCCCAGCCGCTTCGGTTGTCATGTGAAGCCTTCAATGTTAAGTGGGATGGAATATGCCATGCTATCCAGAGGTGAAATCAAAATGAAAATGTGAAAAATCTTTGCAGACGAAAATTACGTTAAGAAGAAAGTAACCGAATATACATACGTGCATTTGTGTGCATATGCTTTGAATGATTGAGTTTTGCATGCCAAGAACATACTTATCGAGCACAATCTGTTTGTAATTTTATAAGGACATCGTCTGGGAGTGTTGTTCTCATTTGCCTTGATGTTCAGAGTTAATATCCGATAGTCTCCGTTGAATTCGAGGTCCAAATTCTGACATGCATAATTATTTTGCGAATATCTTACAAACGTTTGTAGGAAGTACCAATACCAGTCCTGAGAAGTAACCTTAAAATCTTCCTAGAAAAATACCTTATTTAAAAATGTGAACACTATCCATACTACCTACACTCATTACATTACCACTTGCCAACCATTATGCACGCGCAATTCATAATTTAAGGATTAGCACTGTTCAACATTGAATGAATTCTCCTTTCTCTTGCTGTTTATAGTGAATGACCTGATGTCCGTTTAAATTTAGAATTTGGTCTTTCGTCATGATAGCCAAGAAAACCAGGTGTTCATCTGCGATTTTCATTCGGATTTTCAAAAATTTGCATATGTTAATCATTTTCGCAAATATGAGCAACGCGGAAATCTGAAAATATATCTTTTGTGATCTAGCATGCAAAAACATCACCACCTCACATGCACCGGAAAATTTTGAAAATTTTCATCGCTTTCCATCAAATAATCAATCGGCGCCAGCTTGGTGACTATCATACATTCACTTCCGGTGTATAGATTACGCTTATGTTTACACAGACACAGTTGAACGTAGCACAGACAGGTGCATATGTTGTTGGCTCAGTTTCATGCACTTGACAAGCGTTCAGCGAATTGTAAAGCATTTCTCTGGAAATTTTCCAATACTGTTAGAAAATGAGCAGAAACAAACTGAAAAAAGTTTGCATAAATACCATGTTGTATTCGTGTGTTGTATTGGCACATGTATTTCACGGACTCTATTGGAAGTTAGGGATATACCACCCGACCTTTAAAAAAATTTCCCAAATAATTTTTCAGTGAAATATGTTTTTGTTTTTTAATAAATGTCCTTCAATCCGTTCTGTGAATTATTAAAGTCGTGGAAATACTTTTTCCGGAAAATAATATGCCCTCAACGTGGGTGAAATAATTATTTTTACTATTTAGTAAAATAATATATTACAAGAACTATTCGTTCTGAGAGCCCATTTTATATTCGAATGTTGGTATCCCTGGATATAGTTTCACGCATGCAGTGCCATCTACCGACTATTTACGAACTATTCTTTGAGTAGACGTTTGCCAACCAGTGAAGGCCGATCGCAATCATTTCTCTCGTGATGCGGAGTGAGGCGAGCTCCCATACGAGGAGGAAAAGATGGACGAAATTGTACGGGCTCTTTTCTGTGTTCACCCCGCCATTTTAAAGGACGTTCACAATGAAATACCAATGGAAATCTCAGTTTTCACAAAAATAGAATTGGAGAAAGCAGTCTTGTCTATGAGGGCAAGAAAGGTTCTAGGATCAGATGGGATTCCAGCTGAGGTGCTACAGATTGTCTTTCATTTTTGCCCTGACCTGCTTCTCGGCACGTTTAACGCATGCTTGCACGAAGGGGTGTTCCCAGAGTGCTAGCAGTATTAAGGAGAAAGAGAATCTCCAGTCGCCAGCTGCGTAACGCCCGCTGTGTATGCTATGTACGCCCCTATGTATAATCCGGTATGCGGACGATGTCGCAACGCTTGTCGCTGGACGCACAGTCGACTATGCTCTGCTCTGACTAAATACGTTAATGCGGCGAGTAATAAACTGGATGACCGTTCGCGGTTTCAGCGTGGCACTGGAAAAAAAAGAAGTGGTCATCCTGACAAAGACGAGAATCCCCAGAGTAAGGCCAATCAGTCTTGGGGACAAGCTGCTTGAATCGGAATCAGCAGTGAAATATCTGGGCGTCCAGATAGACTCGAAGATGAGTTTTCCAGAACAAATTAGGGCAGCAGCTGACGAGGCTGCAGCGCGCGTTATGGAACTCACTCGATTAATGGCTAACATACAAGGGGCCAACACATCAAGGAAAAGATTCCTAATGTGTCGATGGGTTAGAACTTTGAGGCAACGCCCCCTGTAAGAAATCACACCGAAGGTGGTTGGCACAGGTGCAGAGACAAGGAGTACTGCGAATTGCATGCGCATATCAAATAGTCGTCGCGAAGGCAGAGCTAATAATAGCATGATTGATACCCATCCCCTTCCTTGCGGGAGAACGCAGAAATAATTTCACCAGGGAAGAGAATCAACGCTCTCTCAGCGATGGGCAACCGTCCTCGGAGCAAGACACACGGGGAAGCTGGACTAAACGTCTGATCACTGACTTGAAGCGGTGGCTCCGTTGAGTGCATGGTGAGACCGATTTGCAGTTAACATTCTTAAGCGGGCATGTTTGTTTTTGGTAGTACCTACACATGATTGACAGGTGACGGTCACCTTACAGCGTGTTTTATGCTGGAGACAAAAAAAATAATTTTTTCCGTCAGTTGAGCGTCCATGCTATTAAAGTAATCGCACAAGTTTCTACGATGTGAAGCTAAGTGGCAGGCTCAGTAATCAGATTGACGACCTCATTGATCAAGTAAGCCAAAAATTGTAGGACAATGGAAGATTGACAATTTTTCTCTGGCTGATGAGTGCACACATATTTGTTAGAGAAAAAATTGGGTATTGAAAATGGTGTGCGAGACTAAAATGGTTTCCCTATAAAAAATAAAGAGATTCAATATGTTCGCTTCGAGTTTTGAGACCACTGCCGTCATCAGTACAGCGCCCAGCGACTATCTCCTCTTCTTGCATAGGAATAACTTACTTCAGGAATTGAACAAGTTGAAAATGATGAGGACCGCAAGATTGCAGATGTCAACTGGTTCAATTTCTAGTCGGCAAACTCCTATATTGAGGGTTTAAGGAAACTGGTGTCTCGTTACCAAATGGAACTATTGTTACAGACTTCAAGCTTCTATCTAGCTTATAATTTTTTGTTACCAAACATATCTCCTTTTAACAGTCCAATGTTTAGCGACTTCTCATAAATTCTTAATGCACACCTACATTTAGGACGCTGCATATTCAGTCGTGTGTTAACCTCCTTTGGCTCTTCTAGAAACTGCCTGTTTATCGGTCGATTGCGTCATGATTTTGAAGATTATTCGTCAAAGCCAAGTGTAAGCCTGATCTCTTTGGATGTTAGCTCTTATTCTGAAATCTTAACGTCTTGCAGCGTCGAAGACACGTTTCTTCTGTTTTGTGTTGACCTTCAATGAGTATATCCAAAAAATTTTTGGGATGCCAATTCTCTTATGCCCAATCGTGTCATGATTTTGAAGATAAAGTTGGTCTGAAATAAATTAAAATAATTAAAATAATATTTGATAAACTTGAAAATTTCCAATTGCGCCACGATTTTGAAGGGGTTGGTCCAAGTCAAGCATATACTTGATATGTTGGTCATTCCCAACAGTTGATTGGTAGCAGTGAGTAGGACCTTCATTTGACTCGTTTTAATCAAGCTACCAAACTGTCGATTGCGTCACGATTTCAAAGATGAATTCAGTCAATGACAAGTGTAAGTCTGGTCTATTTTAAGCTCATTGATCTTTTCAGAAATAGTGGCTGTCCTAACAACGACCTGTCGAGAAAGGTGTATAATTGATTCGATGTATATTAATACCCGATCCAGACGTTCATGCTACGTTGAGGTTCATGTTGCGTCTGGATGAAGTTTATCCTCTATGAAAGGTGAGGGAACGTGAAGAGCACAGACGCATTGATCACAATATAAGAAGGACATTTGAGGTGAGGACATAGATGATAA
This sequence comes from Stratiomys singularior, assembly GCA_954870665.1. Lineage (NCBI taxonomy): Eukaryota > Metazoa > Arthropoda > Insecta > Diptera > Stratiomyidae > Stratiomys > Stratiomys singularior. The sequence goes on along the minus strand of OX940879.1, from coordinate 8,048,589 downwards.
GTTTTTTAAAAAGGTTTTAGATCATGATTGTTTTTATGCATTTGATTATTCTTTTTGGAAAACATTGGTCCTGCGACATCATTGAATCCCACTCATTTTTCGGGTTATAGGACCCATTATTCGTTTTTTCCGTCATGTGTTTCCTCTAAACGACCTTCATTTCAAAAAATACATAAAAGAAGTTCAAAATGACCTTTTACAGTCCTTATTAGCCACTTCTAACGTCAATCAAAAATGCACCAAAAAATTAAACGCAACACCTGTTTGATATTCGTAAACGGGGAATGTATTTCAAAAAAGTCACAATAACCCACAAAATTTTCAGAGAATATTTTTCAATGCTGATTTTCCCAGATGTTTGATTTTTCAAAAATTCCCGAAACTTTTAGACCAATAAGCATAATTCGTCGTCAGATGTGATCTTCCTCTGAAACTCCAAATAGACATTTCAAACGACTTTGAGAGAATCACAGCACTAAGAATTTAGGCAACCATCCGTATCCTGAAGTCAAAAATTAAGTCGATAGTATACAACAGTATTCTGTCTAAATGACAGTATACCAACATCAGAATTATCTTGCGAGCAAACCTGGTTAATCCCAGATGATATGAGTTCCCCAACAATACGTTCTTTTTAGCTATGGGAGTACGTTTTTAGAGGCTTTACTAAACCTTCCACTGTCAAAACGCTGTCATTAACTCCTCCTTTTCTTCTACGGTCTCAAAAGAAGATGTTTGCGTGAACTTTGAATATATATTAAAGGAATGCCCCAAGAAGGCAAATGTGAAAGACGTGAGAGATGAGTACTTAACACGATGGATGATTTATGTGGAAATGACTCCCCCGATAAAGCATCCATCGAGTTGCATATAATTCTCTATTTTGATGGTGTCCTCTTGTTTATAGGTCTCGGGTATATCAGTGTGGTAAATTTGTCTTCAATCGTGTTAAGTTGAAGGAAGTGGCATATTCCAGTACCTTAAATGCACCAGAGGTATCAACCACTGCACTTCAATTGTAGCAAGTGAACGACTTTCTCCTAGAAAACTTATCGGAAGAAGCAAAGCATGAATTGTCTAAAGGACTGCTGTATTGTAGTTGATCGATTTACAGGAACTTTATGCTCTTTAAAGAGAAAAAAATATTTTGAAAAAAGAAATTTAAATAGAGGATTAAAAACGACCATGATCTGACTGTCTAACCCATGATCAGACTATCTATAATCTAAGGTTTTCGTATTAGTTCCCAACAAAACGTTTTTTGCTACGTGGGTCAATCTTTAAGACCTAGCCGAACATTTCGTAGTTTAATCATTGTTTTCCTTGATTCCTTCCTTCTTACGAGATGACAAAGCAAACGCGGAAGAAGTGACGGAAGCCATTTCCCGAAGAATCTTCTATCGTGTTGAATCTCATTTTCTTCTGTTATGGCGTTCCCATGCACAAGAAAACCAGTCACTGTACTTTATTTGTGAGGAGCGCATGGCTCTTTTGAAGAAAACTGGAAGCATTGGAAAATTAATTGGTCCAAACGACTCTGAAAAATAGTGCAATAGTGGCATTGTATCGATTTAAGGAAACTTTTTATAGAACATGCTTTGAAAAATTGATATAACGTCATTTGTGTGCAGGAGCAGGAAATTACAAACACCCAAGATCAGACCACAATATCATTCCAATGGAGGGCATTCTAATGTATTTTTTTGCAAATGCTCCTTATAATAGCATACAGGAAGGAAAATGCTTATTGAAGGTCTGCATTGTTTCTCGTCTTTACAGTCCAGAAAAATCCAAAATTTTGTAAATGCTGCCAAAAACCAACGAAAAAGACAATAAAATAGCTTACAATTGATAGCTTACAATTTGAACTAGATCTCAAGGATTCAAACAAGATCATACATTCGATCCTCACCCAATATACTTCTCATTATTTGAAAGCATCAAAATAAATGCCAGCAAACAAATCAATCTATCCTGTTTTTACAATCCTCTCTTGAGCTAAAAACACAAATTCTACAATGACGCCACAAACTATATCTAATTGATCTATCTGATATTTAGATAAACAAAAACTACATCTTCAATCAGATTTCTCAATCGTTGGAAACACAACTTTTTACAAGTTCCAATACACTTTATAAATAGAACCATTTGGAATCTCTTTGCATCTTTTCAATACGGGATACAAACATGCATTTTGAAGTGTGATTTTGTGCATACCAATCATACTAGTACACTCTGGCTGGGATAGAGCCAGAGGAGTGGCTAACTTGGCCACCTGGCACTGCATACAATCAGTGTCAGATTATGAAAATAAATTGACTGTACGTCGGACGAACTCCTGTAGAGTTTCATGAAAACATCAAAGTGGCGGCTCCAAATAATGACATCTTCCGTTTCTGTTATTTCATTTCCATTTACTCATCCGTTCTTTAGATGAATCGAGGATCTATCATAAACATACAAATCGAATCTTTTACATCCCGGAAACATAAGATTTTCTAGAGCCGAAGAAGTCGTGCGTTTGCTATGAGTTACATGGAGATACCAAAAGAAGATTAAAGCAGAAGTGGCGATGTTTGGAGCTGATGCAATATTATTCACTCCTTGTAAGTCGTCTAAAATATTTTAGTAAACTCAGACATATCAGACAGCAGAAAATGACTCTAGGATTCATCTGGAGTAATTTAATACATTTATATTAATTATTATAAATATATGAAGAGGATTGATTCTCTTATGGTCTATGTCAGTTAGTTGGGCATATTCAGAGTTTGGTTTGACATCAGCCAAGTATTTCGTTCTAGCGCTAGAGATCCATGACGGTGCTTCCCGAAGACCACGAATTCAGTCTTCTGCGCTTTTCTGGTATACTGAGAAAGCAGTTCCTGATAAGTTTGTTGAAGTACTTATGACACGATCACAGCTTTCGAAAGCAACGCTGGGAAGCGGAGGACCTGCAGCAATCAAAAGATTTGATGAACTCAACTAAGAGAATCATTACGTCCACCTGTAGGTCTTCCATTTCCTTACAAAATACCCCGTCCCTACCCATTCCCCATCACGGCAAGCCTCCAGAAGACTAGAAATCACTTGGTGGTTGAAAATTGCCGAAAAACGAAGGGCGTGTCAAAAACTACGATGAAAGGCATAACGAGCTCGGATCTGGGAAGAAGCATGTATCCGATTGGCAGTTAGAAAATGTTTCCGCAAGCTGATTAATAGCAGCAAGGCCAGCCGTTGGCAAAACCTGGTGGAGGACGTGAACAGGGACCCATGGGGCGTGAGCTACTGAATAGTGATGCGGAAGCTCGGTGCCCAAAGGGCGAGCCAGAGAAGAGAGACGAAAGATGATCTTGCACTTTTGCCCTGACCTGCTCCTCAGCACATTCAACGCATGCCTGCGCTGGAAGGTGGGGAGATTTGTGCTGATTACAAAGGGTATAGGGAATCCCGAGTCTTCAGGTGAATACCGCCCACTGTATCTGCTCGACACGGCCGGAACAGTTTTAGAAAAAGTTATCAAGGGAAGACTCGCTGACGTGATTCGTGCTTCAGGGGACCTGTCTCCACGGCAGTAAAGCTTCAGAACTGGTCACCGCACCATCGATGCAATTAGAGATGTGGTGAGCGCGTTCCAACATGCGGAGACACATAACATTTCTACATGACGTGTCGTCCTGATGGCTACCCTGGATATCCGAAATGCATATGACTGCGCCAAATGAGCAGATGTTCTGGAAGCACTAGAAACGTCTTTTCAAGTACCAGTGTATCTAACTACGTTAATGTGGTGAGTAATGAACTAGATAAAACTAAAACTAAAACGGAAGTGATCATTCAAGTGGCCTATCAGTATTGAGGACGTGCTGCTTGAATCTAAATCACCAATAAAATATCTGGGCGTCCTGATCGACTTGAAAATGAGTTTCTTCCATCGAATCAGGGCAACAGCCGATAAGGCTGCAGCGTGTGCCACGGCACTCACCTGGTAAATGGCCAATATAGGGGACCCACCACATCAACGAGATGACTCCTAATGAGCGCTGCTCAGTCGGTTCTACTCTATGGGTCAGGACAGTGGGGCGAAGCTCTTAACAACAAGTCGGTTGTCGAAGGTGGTTGGCATGGGGAGAGCGACGAATTGTATGAGCATATCGAACGGTCTTCAGGGCGGCAGTGCTAGTAATCGCAGGGGTGATACCCATCGCCCTCCTTGCGCAGAAATATTTACCGGCGCAGAAGCGAATACAGCAGCGAAGAGGTCAGGAGGGAAGAAAAGCAACACTCTCTCAGCGATTGGCAGCATTCCTGGAAACAAGATACAAAGGGAAGATGAACTGCACGTGTGATCCCAGACGTAAGACCGTGGCTCAGTCATGTGCATGATGAGACCGATTTCTCCTTGACCCAGCTCTTAGGCGGGCATGGTTGTTTTTGGTCTTACCTGCTCAAGATCGACAGGTCATGGTCTCTTAACTGTGTGTTTTGTGCAGGAGAAGTGGATGACGCCTGTCACGCATTCTTCTCTAGCAAAATATAGAGTAAATAGCGTGGGGACCTCTTCAGCGAAATTGGAGAGACAAACGTGGCACAATATGCTCGGGAAGTGCTGACACTAAAAAAAAAGCTACACTGGAGTATTGGGTGGCGTCGGGGAACTCTTTTGTAGTACTTCCTTCCTCTCCCTTCCTGCCCGCTGGAAAAAAGATTCCCATAATCTGAAGATGCCTCTGGGCATAGGAACACGAGGTCAATCCCAAAAATAATGTGTCAAACGATTCCAGACTAGGTTCTCATGTTGAAAGGGGAAGTTTTTAGTGGGTAGTCTCGATGCGCGTCTGGGATTCCTACAATCAGTGCGTAAACACCCTTCACCTCCCTTCCACAAAAAAAGTTTTTAACTATCTACTATCGGTTGTCCTATACCTAGTAGCCAACATATTTGACATTTCAGCGACTCCCTTTTTTTCTACTAATTGTATTTATCGGTCGACATATGAATACTATCTAAGACTGCTTAATTTAATATGATTCAGGCAAGGCGCAACACAACTTATAAAATGCAATGACATGTGTCATGATAGACGCAAAGATAATTGCAACTAGATGGCACTGTCCTTTCTGTGTGATGTTTTTCTAAAATATCTCAATCTTTGAGAGAATTTCGCAAGTCTGTTCGGAGGTCTACTTGGTTGGCTTGTATCATTTGAAGGGTAAATTTGGCTTTAAACAGAACTTAAGCAATTTCTTAAGGGTAATTGGCACAGCGGACTTTTATTCCTGTGATGGATGAGTTAATTAGGTATCAGGGACCAGAAGAAAGGTCATTTTTTGCTGGTATGAATAGATTAGTTGGGTTTAGATATTTATGAAGGCTATTGTGTTTCGGTGCTGATGGGAAGGTATGAAACAATGCTCAGATAAGGCAGAATATTGAGAGTATGTGTTCTACTTTTTTCGGTTCCTGAACCGAAATTTCTCCTCTTTGTGATATTCAAGTAAAAACTATAAAATTCTCCGATACTTCAAAATCATGGAACCATCTTGAATAAAGGGAATCCAAACGCGCACCACAAAATTAAGGAAAAACATTGAGGAAAAGTGAAAGAAAACCAAACATTCACAAAGAAACACACTCATGCTCCTTCGTAGACATTCGCAGAAAAGTGATGATCAATGATTAATGGCCAATAAATCAAACTTATTTACTGCGTAAACTCAATAATTTGGTATTACTTTATCTACTTAAATATTTACCATTTGTAAATATTGATTGCAACAGGAATTCAAAGGAAAAAATTCAAGCGCATGCCATGATATCGATTGTCCTAAATTTCCCAATTGTATTTGTTGCATCTGATTTTCAGCGTTTTTTCCCTAAGTAATATTTGACCGATATTTTTTCTTTAATAGTCTTGAAACTGTTCATTTAATCTTACGTGAAATTCATTCAGTTAAAGAAATAACACCACATGAAAAGCCAATATGTATATCGTTAAACGGAAAGTGTTTGATCATTTATGTAATAAACGAAAGTAATGAAAATGTTATTGCTTGCTAGAGCAATTGTTTATTTTTATGCGGCCGGTTGAGAGTGTTAAATGTTTATAGTAAAGATTCACCAAATCTAGATCAGGATATACGGAATTGCTTGTTTAACAGAAATGAATATCTACGGAATCAAAGCAAATGAACAATTTCATGGAGGATGCTGGAAGTTGACTTTAATTTGGAATTTTAATTTATATATAAAAAAATGTTTTTAGAACAACGATAAAAGTTAATAAAATAGAAATTTCTTTGCGAAGTTTTAGTTAAATTTTCTCAATTTGTAAGGATGGCTTGCTTGGAAACTTATATTAACTAAGCATCAATGTTACTGAAGCACGAGCTTTGTGGTTTTCAATAAATCATACATATCATGGGCCCTTAATTTACTCTACAACAAACAAAGACACAATTTAAATAAAAAATTAACGCAGCTTGGTGGAGTATGATTAGAAACTGATTCGCAAAAAGTCCCTTTTACCTTTAGACTTACCTTATCTGAATTTCAAGCGTGTTTGAAATATCCTTGCTATAAGGATCAGAGACGTCTTGTAACGGGAGGAGAAAATCAAACATGTATGATTCCCTTATCCCAGGAAAAAAAGAACTTACGAAAGAGTCAGAACATTTCCATGGATACGCGTACAAAATTAGAAATTAATTTGATATTATTTGAGTTAAAATTCAAATAAAATAAAAGACAAAATAACTTTTGTTCATGCAAGGAGCAATCAAAAACCAATGATAAGAAAGGACCCACAAGGCTAAAACGAAGATCTTGATACCCGGCCGGTACAATCACTTGGATACAAACAGTGCAAAGGGTAACATAAGAATGGAAAAATTTTGATTACCATCTGGGAAAAAAATTGTGAAACGCCATGGACAAAAACTTGATAGTACGAGAACCTCATGGAGAAACGCTGCTCCTTCATATTCCACAGCTGCACGTTGAACCTAGACCTTTAATCTGGGTAAGATACTACTGTATTTATTCTGCCCACATTATCATCGCGAGGGATGCCCATCAGCGCCCTTCACTGAACATTATCTAGAAAATGGCGAACAGTGACAATGAGGTATGTAACTGAGTTTGATAGAATCGCATATCCTTGTAAACAAACGAAGGGTCTTCACGCGTTAAGTATAGCGAATGCTAACCGTTGAACAAAAGGAAAAAACGAACCAATTTTTAAGGTCAAATCTCGAATAGATCCAGAACGATCTAGGAAACTTTTTATCTCGCTTCGAACCGAATGCTAGGCTTGGGTTTACCATTTCGAACATGAAAGCAATCAAAAATCATAAATTTTTTTGAGATTTGAAAACGAGCCGTCTCATTTAACAGAAGAAATTCTAAAGCATCAATTTCGGCGGGAAAGGTTATGGTGTTCGGTCTCGCTTTCTATATTGGACTATATAGTAAGGAGAGCTACTATTTGAGACTCTTACTACGCAAAGCAAATTAGAAGCTCACGGGAGGCTGCTTAGCAATAAAGACACGACAAATTACGAGCTGGAGTGCACTACACACCAGTACGTAGTCAAAACGAAGTTGCAATAGCTATCATTTTAGAAAAAGGATCTGAATTGCACGAAAACTCATCTCGATTTTTCAGTCTTTCGTATTTTAAGCTAGAAGAGTAACAAAAAGTTCCTTGATCTTCTACAGCGTAATCACAAATGTCCTACATTTTGCTATTCCAATTTCCCATTCGAGTCTCATTGACGCATCAATCTTGAACGTGTATCATTGAACCATATCATTATCTTAGGTTTTTCGAACGTACTCGTGTATTTTAACCTATTCTTCACGTGTCATTTCAATGTGCATTTTTGATCTATTTGTGCCCAACGGCTGTCTTCGAACAGCTCAGAACACCTTCAAGATCCTTTTTGAACATTCAAATTTTACCACCTCTCCTTCAATATTCTCGATATCTATGAGCAGTCGGCTACATCTTAATTTTAACAGTCCTTCATGTTTTGTAAAATACTTATATGCTCCCTCCAGGTGTCCTTCGCCTTCACCAGGCGACTATTCCTTTCTGAAAGTGTCCTGTTACGCCTGTTTCCATCAACTTTCGTGTCTGACCCGTATATTCTTTGAAGCGATTCGAGTAGGTGATTGTCAATTTTGACTTTCTTCGACAGTTCTTCTTTTTTGTTTTGAAAACTTTAATACTGCTTGAAAGTTCATACAAATATGTTCGTATGTCCTGGTGGTGTCCTGGAGGTGGTTGCATCTAAAGTTCATTTTGTATAAAACCAATTTCAGTTAGTTAGTCCTCTAAGCCTGTTAAATGCTAGAGTCAATGTTGTATCTAGTGTGTTTGTTTTGTCAAGCGTCAAAAAAGTCAATGTGTGCAAAAAATTAAATTTCAACGTAAAATTAATCCACTTTTTCGGCATCGAATTGAATATTACCCACTTTCATCAGGACCTCTAATACAATCGTCAACCAGAGCTAACAATCCAAATAATTGTCATATTCGACATTTGTCATAGTGACATATTCGAATAATGTCACGCGCCACTGTAGTCGTCTTAAGAGAAAATTCATAAACAAACATCAATTACCAATACACCGATCATTCTCGTAGGGGAAATAGGCATAACGTAACCACATTGCGTGCATTGAGTACAACAAATATGTGTGTAAATGACTCAGCGCGTAAACTCGAGAATGATCCACGTGGAAGATTCGGGATTGGTTGGTACATGTCTAAGCGTGACTACAGCGAGCGGCGAAGAAAAGTCTTGTGGATGAAGCGAAGTCTTGTTACATAAGCGAAAAGCGATAATGCGCGTTAAAAGTAGTGCGGTAATGAAATAGTGTTGAAGTGAAATCAAATCGTACGCGGATTAGAAAGCGAGTGAAAGTAAATGCTATAATTAATTATTTAAAACAAAAGTGAATAAGTGAAGTAGTAATTAAGCGAAAATAATTGTAAAAGAGTAAATTTTAAATTAGTTCGTGGGTGTTTAATTCACTTTTGCAAATTAAAGAAGGTCTTCCACCTGAGAAAGCGCAACAATATCTTTGTTTGAGGAGATTTGAGAAGTTTCAAATGTGTCAAAAAACACATAAATATGCTAGTTGGGAGTGTTTGTTCAGGAAAACATTATGCGGGTTATTAAAAGTGTTTATATGTCAATTCCTAGACATTTGAATCAGTTATAGTTGTCAGGGACCAGTAGCCAGAGTGTTTTTTTTGCTTTTGTCCAAAGTAGCTTCGCCGTATGCAGCAGTCAACATTCTGAATGCTTCCGCGCACTGTAAGTTGTTCTTCACACAAAATTTAATATAAATTCTTTGATCCATTTTTTTGGGATAGACGAAAATCGAAGACAAGCTAAAACGAGTCCACGCACAATAACTGTCAAAAACTGACTGGACATTCAAAATGGCCGGAATTGTCAACATAAGTGAGGATCATGAGTACCAACATAACGCCACCAAAAGATCAAAAATCGAACATATGTAGCCCGCGAAAATTCAAAATTCGCGATACTTTTTGAACAAACCTCGTATTGCTGATCAAGTGCAGATGAATGCGCTAGCCTTTGTCGTGTTGAAGCACTCAAAAACGGCTGTATAAAAAATGTGGCCGTTTTCTTCTTACTGCATCGCATAACTTAAAAATACTTAAAAGTATTATTTTATAATGATCGATTGATATCTCAAAGCGTATTTATGGTGCGCAACACCTTCATAATCATTAAAAATACTCAATTTCGTGTTTACTTTGCTTTGACTTTCACAAAGAGCGTACTTATCGCTACGGAAAGACGGAGTATCGGACTCCAATGCTCGCGAGTGGCTGGAGTACCCGCTTAACACCACTCCTGTCAACTTGAGATCGAAGCTTTGAACCGTTTGACGCATTCCTACACTCTCCTTTAGCGGGAGGGTAGGAAGGAAGATTGATTACTAGACAAACTATCCTTCAACTCAGACGCCCTCGGCTTCTGTGAGTCCTATTTGACATTCAGAACTGACCGAACATAACGTGCCACGTGGTTCCATTTGTCAATACTTATACTACTTCTAGCACTATACTATACTTATACTACTATACTACTTATACTAAAAACTTATTGCATTGTATAGGCCCTGTAGTAGCCTGTCCAATCTTTTCCATGCATTCGTGGCAAGCGTCGTCTTCCTCTGCTGAAGAAAATCGGCAGTTGGTGTTCGTGTCTTAGCAACTTTGCGCTGGTAAGACTGAAATGTCCGCTAAAAAGCTGGGTCGGTTTGAAGTCAGTGTCCCCATGGTCTCAGATCCGAGATGAGCAGCGTACTCCACTTTCTCTTCGTGCAAGGTGGTTGCAAATCCTTGAGTGACCGCTCTCTCTCTCTCTCTTCGCGACCAATTTTCTCCCTCGGATCCTCGTGTCGACACAGTCAATGGGGCGGTGCTCTCTTGCAAAAAAGGCTAAAGATCGCAGTGATTCGAATTGTCGAATCAGAGACATTCGGATATGATGATGCGATCCTCAGTGCTCATCTACTGTGCACGTATGTTAGGCGTTTCTGGCACACTTCTATACTGAGAGCTTCGCCTCATATTTCCGGTTTGCACTGACTATGGCGCTCATCAAGAGACGTCTTTTTGTTGAGCTGGATCCGATACGCCTGAAGCAGCCTTTCCAACTGTGGCCTTGACTTACTTAGAGAAACTTATCTTCTAGTCTAGCAGTAGCTCAAGTTACTTGACCGCTGGCTTCGATTCGATTAGTGTGTCGCCAGAACTGAACATCCTTAGTCTAGAGATTCCCTTCTTTGTTAAGATGACCACTCTAATTTTCCTCAGCGTTAACCTGAACCCATAAACAATTATCCAGTCCCTCGCTCGATGAATTAGCACACCTAGTCTAAGTTGTGTTTGTTCCATAAAGCACGACTCATCTGGCAATTTTCAATGTCGAAAAATACATATTGGCAATAAATTTCCAGCATTTGTGATCTCAGACCCTCCTATGACAATGTTTTGAGTTTCTGTCAGCTGTGCCTGTAATGATCACCGAAATTCAATTTAATAACTCTAAAAGTATTCTTACGATGAGGATTGACCACGTTCATACCAGGATGCAATCCGGCACATCCAGAATTGAATGCTATGCAAACGGATATACTCTCCGAACTACAAATGCAATACTCTTGGCGTCACTATGGTTTCGGATCGAGCGATGTACTGGTTTTTTGTCGACTTTGCTGACCATGTTCGGCTAACACTTAACTATTCAGTGCTCCGATCACTATGCCTAAATTTGTTGGGTTAACACCATCGCAAAAGCTAGTGCGGTAGGATCTTACTCACTTTACTGTAGGGTTGTACTCGAATGGATAGCGCACATTCAGCGACATGTTTGACGAACAACGTGGTCTCTTCCTGATCGCTTCCTTATTGAGACTCATTTCGAGTAAATTAGAAGCCAAAATACAGCCAGAAAACGTTGTTTGGCTACATTAGTGAGGGTTGTAGGAAACTTTAGACTCGTTCTAGGAAACCAAGGACACAGTGCTTATAGTGAAAGTATTATTAGATGAATAACAGTTTATTGTCTTTCGTTAGAAACTAAATTTATTTTTCAGATAGTTTTCAAATCATCTATGACTTGGATGTAAGCTTAAGTTTATAGCATAGCGTTTAAAAACGCACATGCAACAACAACCTAAAAACGTATGAGGCACTCAATACATTGTCCTCAGGTCGAATCAAATTGAAAATCGATTTTCGAGTTTTTAATTATATTTAAAGACAATTATTAAAACTATTTACAAATATTCGTGTTGTTTTTATTTTTGTTTCCTTTTTAAATTATTACGCGACCTAATCTCAATCTCTTCGCTTGCCACGCATATTTCTTGTTGGTTTTCTGCCCTTTTTTATTCTTTAATTTAACAATATCAACTATTAAGTATGAGAGATATTCGGGTGGTATTCATACTGCAGACGATACAATATCAATAAAATATCGAACTTGTATCCGGCACTAAGGACGAATTTGTTTATTGAGCTGCAAGTTGTTTCATGCGATTCAGAGCACTGCCAGCCTTGAACCACGAGATTTGCTGCTCGTTCATTGTGTGATTCAATTTGATTTTGTCGACCTTTCCATCGGCATGCTTGATTTCACAGTCAACTTGTTTGCCAGGAGCGATGTCCTTTAGACCGAGCAAAGATATCTTGTCTGAAGGTTGAATCTGAAATATAAAAATAGTAATTAATTGGGGTCACAGCAAAATTATACGTCGTTAGACAGCAAGTATTCTACTAACCTTATCGTAATCACTTGGGTTGGCGAAGGTAAGAGGCAAGAGACCTTGTTTCTTCAAGTTCGTTTCGTGGATACGTGCGAATGATTTGACGATGATTGCTCGGCCACCCAAATGGCGTGGTTCCAAAGCGGCATGTTCGCGGGATGATCCTTCGCCGTAGTTCTCATCGCCGATTGCTACCCATTTAATTCCCTTGGATTTGTAATCTCTAGCAACATCGGGCACGGCACCCCATTGGTTGTTTGTTACGTTGCGGATTTTATTCATTTCGTTGTTCTCCGAGTTGGTAGCGCCAATGAACATGTTGTTTGAGATATTGTCCAAATGTCCACGATATTTCAGCCACGGGCCGGCAGCTGAAATGTGATCAGTTGTGCACTTTCCTTTCACCTTGATGAGAATAGTCATATCGGTGTGATCTTTGCCATCCCAAACATCGAATGGCTCCAAAAGTTGCAAGCGTTGACTCTTTGGATCGACATCGACTTTTACGCTGCTGCCGTCCTTTAACGGAGGAAATTAAAAGCTAGTAGTATTTATTTATTATAACAAATATTTGAGCTTACAGATGGAGGGGCATCGTATGTGTCCATGCCAGGATCAAATCCTTTTGATGGCAACTCATCGCCAAATGGAGCCTTCAATTTGAATTTCTTTCCATCCTTTCCGGTCAGTTCATCGGACAATGGGTTGAAGTCCAAACGGCCAGCAATTGAGAGGGCTGTTACCAATTCGGGACTGGAATATAATGTAGGACATAAGAATGAGTTAATTTTGAGTGAATGAGGCAATGACAACAGACAATGGAGCGCAGAAGCAAAAAAAAAGGACTCAAAATTGATTTTTTTTATATCGTATATATGTGTATATATATATATAAATATAAACAATTGCTTGTGTAAAAGACGGAGCAATAGGGACATTTAAGATCGACAAACCCTGGACGAAACTACACACCGAAGATGCCACCCTGCTGCAACCCATATGTGAGCGATCCAAGAAAACGGACGGCGAACGTGCAGTTGAAATTTACAAGAAAAAAACATCTGCAGAGCTCGCGGCTATTTTTTTCAATAGTCATTATACGGCAAATTTCTATTTCTCTCGTTCTTTAGGCTTTAAGGAAAGGAAGGAGTCATAATTCTCTTATAATAAGAAATCTAGCTTTTTATGGGCCTTCAAATATCACCACAAAAGGGTAGTAACATACTGTGCGGTCAGACGGTTCGAAATCTTTGAATCGTCAAATATTAATCATGCTTAGATAATTATATTAGTATAATTATGATATTAGTATCATTATCTAAGCATCATGAATATGAGCTATACATATTCAAGCATAAATTATAATAATGCCCGCGTTGATTGGATTGCCGAACCAATAGAGACAAGAAAGATATTAACATTTCAGCTCGAAGTCAACAGACTACGAAGAAAACTACGAAAACGATGCGAGAACGTTAAAGATTCAGACTGGAGAAAGTTTTCAGATGGATATCGAATTGGAAATCGTGATCAATGGACCGAGAATTTTTAAGCGTCATTTTTTCGGGAGGCCAGTGTCCCAACTTGGGCAACCGTAAGGCTATCAAAAGAGAAGAAGCAACTCGGCATGTCAACTTTTTATGTTGCTCCTCATTCTATGATAAAGGTTGAAAACGATTAAAAAGAATATTAACGTTGCATTAAACACTTGAGAACTAATTACATTAAAATAAAAGTCAAATAATTCCGTCATACTCATCTTTTCCCTACGTAACTCATATTTAGGCTACATAAATTATGAGCTAATTAATCACGACTGCTCTAAATGCAATTGCTTGGAACATTATCAGCAACGCCAAAACAATCATCGCGGTATGCAACGCGTTATTATCAATCGTATCGCACAAAATGAAATTCAATGATAGTAATATAAAATGTGCGCATGAAAAATGGTTAATGAAATTTCGTTCATTGAATATTTACCGCGTCATCATTGAACATAATTGACACTAAACAGACTCAACGCAGTTTCGCTTGACAATGCTCTTCGTGTCTTTCACATGTAATTCTATATGCAATCATAACACGTAAAGAACGCACGTTCGTTGTTTGCTTCTTACATTATAGAATGGGAAAAAAAATATTTATTTTTAGATTAAAATTCGTTGGGTAACCAACCCACGGCGATCAGAACGTTTTTGGCTGATAGTGTGCATGATCACTAAAGCGAGGGTGTGTCAATTTAATTTGTTTAAACAATTGTGTGTTACCTAATCTGTAACAAACTCGAGACAAATTGCATAACGCTTACCTTGTAACGAAAGCATGAGTGGCTGGATTGGCGTCGTTTCTTCCAGTGAAATTACGATTGTATGACGTGACAATGGTGTTCTTTTCACCCTTCTTCACATCCTGACGATCCCATTGACCAATGCATGGACCGCAGGCATTTGCCAGGACGGTTGCACCGAATTGTCTGAAAGTTTCAGCAATGCCGTCACGTTCAATTGTAGCACGGACTTGTTCGGATCCAGGGGTCACGTTGAATGGAATCTTTGACTTGATTCCATGGCTCATGGCGTCCTTAGCAATGCTAGCACATCGGCCCATGTCCTCGTATGAGGAGTTGGTGCACGATCCAATAAGACCAACTTTGATGTCAACTGGATATCCGTTCTTCTTTGCATTAGCGCCAAGTTTACTAATTGGATGAGCCAAATCGGGTGTGAATGGACCATTGACGTGGGGTTCAAGGGTGTTTAAGTCGATTTCAATGATTTGATCGTATTCGCATTTGGCGTCAGCCGAGAACAATTTGTCCTTGTACTTGTTCGCCTCAGTAGCAATGTCGCCACGCAAAGTGGATTTCAAGTAGTCGGACATGCGGCTGTTGTAGGGGAAGATAGATGTGGTAGCACCAATTTCAGCACCCATATTGCAGATAGTAGCCATGCCGGTGCAAGAAATTGAGTCGACACCCTTGCCGTGGTATTCAATGATAGCTCCAGTACCACCTTTAACGGTGAGGATGTCGGCAACCTTAAGGATAACGTCTTTTGGTGATGTCCAGCCGCTGATTTTGCCGCTCAAGTGAACACCGATGACTTTCGGACATTTCAATTCCCACGGAATATTAGCCATTACATCAACAGCGTCAGCACCACCAACACCAATGCACAAGCATCCCAAACCACCTCCGTTTGGAGTGTGAGAATCAGTGCCGATCATCAACAGTCCGGGGAAAGCATAATTCTCCAACAAAATTTGATGGATGATACCGCTGCCTGGTTTCCAGAAGCCCAATCCGTATTTGGCGCACGCTGACGACAAGAATTTGTATACTTCTTCATTCAAACTTTTCGCCCTCGCCAAATCCTTTTCACCGCCAATTTGAGCTTCAATCAAGTGATCGCAGTGAACAGTTGATGGTACGGCAACTTTCTTCAATCCGGACGAGATAAATTGAAGTAAAGCCATTTGAGCGGTAGCATCTTGCATAGCAACACGATCAGGTCGAAGACGTAAATATGATACGCCACGGGTGATTTCCTGTCCTTTTGGATCGTCGAGATGCGAATACAGAACTTTTTCGGAAAGGGTGAGTGGACGTCCCAAACGTTTCTTAACAATTTCTAGATTGGCTACGAGTTTTTCGTATGGAAGAGGTGCATCCTTGTCGAATTTCGACATTGCAACTTTCGATGCAACTGCACATGATGCGTGGAAGTGACGATTTTGTAAATCGGCTGCATAACGACCAGCTGTACGGACCTAAAAAAGACCAATAAATATAATATTAGTAAGGGGTAATTCAAACTTGGATAAAAAAAAATTGAAAACGATTAAAATAAAAAACTTAACAAATATAGTGTAACATCATGTTACATCTTTCTACAACGACATTACTTGTGAACATCTTGGATCCGGTACATACATAAATCGAGTTATTAGCAGGCGAAACTATTAACAAAAAAAGAAGCTTCAAAATCATTCATCGGCTCTAAACTCTTCAAGAAAAGCAAGAAAGAAACCTAAAGAAAAATAAGACTTGATCCAGGGCTACAAACATCGAAGCTCTTCCTCGATGTCAATGAAGAAAATTTCGGGCTTTGAACGGAATGGATATCGATTACGAAATCCTTCTCTCCCGAGATGAAATCACGAGATTTACTTTTTTGACGAATTTTCACATGCTGCGCATTGGGTTTTATCCGATTCCCCTTTGCTTAATGTGACTCAATGGATTAGCTGATTAGTCCGTTTAGTGAATCAGACTTATCAGTCTGATATAGCAATCAGATTTATTTGTCTAATTTTCGGTAGTGATATTTCTGTTAGGATATACATGTCGGAAGCATCAGGACGAGCATTTTTTCCATCGTCTCTATAAGCGTTGTCTACAGGACACCAGCGATTATCAGGCAAGTATTTGCTGAATAATTTTTTATTTACGTTATGAAGATTTTCTTTTGATAGTTAACCAAACGCTAATTACTGTTCTCACTACTGTGGTATAGATCTAGCAATCTACCCCTTGAATTTCCACATAAATCCTTTCGTAGTAGAGAGTGCCATTGTCGCTTCCTTCCCAAATTTTCTTATGTATGGACTGCATGTTAGTTTAATGTCCAGGCTTATTCCTGAATATTTCACAGGGCTTATTTGCTTGTCTTCGTCCTTACGGATGGCGATTTTCAGTGCTTAGTTTTGATGGCGTCGACGTTCGATCTGTTCGTCTCAACACATTTATACAATGAGAGCATCATCTGCATAAAGCCAGCTAATGTCTCCATAAACTTTCGATTGACCAATATCACGGTTTCGTCGGCAGATATAATCGTTCTGAATGCCTTTTTGTTTAGATTTTCAACAATTTGATTAACAGTGAGTAACAACGCTAGAAGCGATGCTATAGCCTGTAATGTGATGTACACATTTTAGGTCATGTCATTCTTTAATTTCGATGCCGACCTGCAGTTGCGACTTTCAAAGGACTTTTGTAGACCCATATACAATTATTTTCGGAATGCTTCTGTAGATTCCCTTGCAAACTTATCCTATCCCCCTCACTTCCAAAACTCGTTTCCAATATTCAAGACGATCGATTCATTCGATTATGAGTTCGTCTAATTTTAGGATAATGGTTGGCAACTAAAATTCATGGATTTGTGTCGAGAAAACATAACATTGCTCTAGCAACACTCAATAGTAAATGAGGAATCACTCAACTAAACTTTGCAGATAACTTTCAAATACACAACGTTACCGAGCCCACCCGAGACTTAGAATTAATTTTAGAGCAAGCTCTTTAAGAGAATTCTTTGAGATTTTATTTATTTAACCTACGAGCAACTTAAATGGCGAAAGATCAAACTGAAAAAACTACTAAAACTGCCGCTTCTCGTCAGGTGCCAACTCACAGGCTGGGACACATCGATTGACACTACCAGCTAGATGGATGTCGTCTGGTTATTTGAATTACTATTTTAACTCTCAGCTTTGAACTAGTCCTATTTTCCAAATTAGCTTTTGGTGAGCGTATCAATTATAGAAACTTGTTTGGTAGATCAACTTATCCATTTTCACTTATAAGTTGTGAGCAGTCGAGGAGCAATGGTATAAATCACTTACAACTTATATGTGACAAAGGGTAAGTTTCTAAAATAATAAAAAATAATAAAAGATTCTAAAATAATTGTTAAAAGAGATTATAAAACCGGAATTGATCTAGTTGGGACATTGCAAATTTCAAATCTCAAGGTATAAACTTTTCCTATAACTCCATTTGTTTAGTTATCACAATTAAGATCTCCCATAAAACAATTTACTCCTGCAGTTTATAACTAAATTTTTTATTAGAGAATGCGCCGTTAATAATGAAATAACACAAGCTTACGAACATCAATATTAATACCCCTATAACATTTTTACTACCAAACTAACCATTAAATGCATTTAATAGATAATATAAAGAATTCGATTGAATTACATGGTACATGAACGTATAATGTGCGAACAAGCGCCATTCATAACTTGTCTATAATTCAAACAGAACATGGAACTTCAAATTTCGAATCTTCTCCCATGATTACCGCTTCCCGCATAAGTTCAGTTTTCCCTCAATATTTTTTATTTATTTAAGACATATGTATATGCATTTCTGCATAGTAAGATAAGGGTCGAGAAAAGTCGAATAATTGCATATGAAACCTTTTAAATGTGCTGAGCAAACAACCGCCTATTCTTCGGAAACTTCTTTTCGGTAGTTGTTTTGAAAAGATCCTTTTGCCTCAAAAACTCCAAAAAAAAACCGGACTCCATGTAGGCGAAGTGGAGCGTAGCAAAGAACACAACTAGCTGATGCATGAATCTCCTTAAAAATTTTCCGTAATTTTCATAAAAATTCTTCGAGTTGTAATCGAGCTCCTGCACAAACGCTCCAGATTAACCTCAAGTCGTCTCTAAAACCGCGAAAATATCCCTGCATGTACAGGAATTAAATCGAGTTAATATTCCTGCATACAAAGGACTGATTAATTAGAAAGAATGCAGAAAGTGACTATGCAGCCTTAATTGGAGTTTCTGCAGATACTTGTGTTTCTATGCATTTTGGTATCTGTTCGTCAGATGAAATTTTTTTAAGACAGCTTCAAGAGAAAATGTTCAGACCGAATGAGCATAGACTTAAGAATTGATTCACTTTGATGAAATGTTCGTCCCTTTTCCTGTATTCTACGTGATCAATCATCATATGCCAGAATCATGTCGCTGGAGCATCTCCTTATAAATCGAAAATATTAAGAGATTGTACCCAACTAAATAGATCCCTCTTTCGCTTCAAATCAACAAATTCTTAACTTGGCCCATACCATACAATCATCGCAAGAGCTAATAGAACCTGCACTTAGCATGAACATTTCAATAAATTCTATTCTGGCCCCGATTGAGTACATCTCCGAATATTGGTTTAACGATTCCGAGAGTTTACCTAATTATGCACTGAGAAAATGTTCGAAAAGAAAATGTTCCCTCCTGAACACCATTTTAGACTGTTCAAAATCAATCAATCAATATTAACTAGTGCATTGATAAACGGTATATCCTTCCCAGTCCGTCCGTAAAATCTCCCAAACAGCACTTCATCTCCTCATAACAAGAACATATCCTCAAGGTGACCCGAGTAAATCAATGCTTTTTCGGTGTTTCTCAACCGAAGAAAAAGCAGGGAAAGTCTTCCTAGTTTCTATCATTGTTCGCGAAACCAGATAATTTTATCCTAAGGCTATATATCGAATACATGCCTTCTACACTATAACATCCCACTTAGTTCAAAAAAGAAGAAACTCCTCAACGTTTATTGTGACCCCCAGTGCATTATATATAATCCAAATTCTAAACAAAAGTGAATTTTCAGTAAAAAATCATTAATGCTCATTATAATGCTATCAACATTTGCTCTTAGAAATTGACAAGACTAGAAGTTCACCGGCCCCTTTTCACTTACTTCCGAACTTTTTTGTGATTGTGACAAGAGACTGAGCACCACGGCTTCTATTCCACCTTTAATTGACTTTTTTTTAAACTTTCTTTCCGCTAAAGTACCAACAAGGCGATTGGAAAATCTGCTGCTATTACACGCCTTGCATTTCTAGATACATTCCTACTGCTCCCTCTGCCTATATCCACTGGCTATTCTCTTGTTGTGCGGGACATGGCACCAATTTCCCTGGTTCTTTTCTTCGAGGTTTACCAATATAACGAAAGATCATAACGGGTATGTACCCGTTTCATTTCAAGAATTCGAAGGATGTCTACGAGGAAGATCAGCAGATTTAGCCTAACCACAGCCGTTCCTTTAGCAACCCATCAGGAACTTCTCGGTCGTGTCTACAATTCACAATGTTCGTATTGCCTTCATCTATGATCACATGTCAAATCACTTCCCAGTGGGATGGCAGGAGCCACGCCTCCGAACATTATATGTTCTACGACTTGACGACCACGGAGCTGGAAGTTCACACTTTGTTGATTTCATCATCTCATTTTAATGCTGATCGTCATCTAATCGTGGTGGATGTCGAGGGAACAACGACAGTTTCCAGTAGTATGGCTCGTTCAGCCCCGTCAAACAAGAGCTGAAGTGCATCAAATGCACTTCTTAACTACATCGTAATGAGGTCCAAGTTTACATTTAGTATCTCCAATAATACTGCTAGATACGGAAACCTGCTATTCCTGATGCTGTTAGAGATAACGACATCTTATGCACTACGATATCTACGAAGGGTCATAAACAGATAAGGTTCCATCCGTGTGGATGTTGATTTACTTGCGAATTATTTGTAAAGCCTGAATACCGCAAGGGTTGAAATTTCCGGAACGATACTCCATACAAAAGTATCTAGCAAGCTCGGCCGGTCAGCTTCGAACTGAGATCCTAGTTCTAGTGTTCACTCAGCATCTAAGGATCATTAGGACCTTATTGGGATATAGGAATAGGAAGAAAGTTTTTACCAGAGCATCCCGCCCAGTGGGTTCTTGGTTAAAGAGGATGAATTGGCTTCAGATGAGTTAAAAGAAAAATTTCGAGACTGCCCAGGATCAATAGACGGGGTTTTTTTTGGCGCTTTTGCTGCTGAGTTCGTTAGTGGAGGTCATTTCGGCGCGAAGGGGTGCCAATTGTATAAACTCAAAGAAAATGTATAATCGATATTGCGTCTAGTATGAATTGACTGGTGATTTCAGACCAAATTACCAAAGACCTGGAGCTGGCGAATCAATCTCAAATATGAGCATTACATTCATGTGACATGGTAGCGTTTGGAGGGCGATGGTAGGCTATATAAGAAGTGACTGCAACTGTAAACAATACCATTCAATTGCTAAGAACAATCAAAGGAGACATCGTTCTATGTGTAGTCGTCGAAGGTGGACTGGCGCTTTGCTTAGACTTAATTGTTGCATCAAACTAAGAAAGGAAATCCGGAACTCTTTGGAGTATACTGCAGGACGATTTTTCATTATTTCCGCCAATAGCTTATTTTTGATAAACTCATTGTCCACTTGCCCGTGTTAAGATTCATTTTCATGTTGGTAAGATTTACAAGTTTTCCGTTTACTTTCCGAAGAATATTAAAGTCACACATTGTCAAAGAAGAAAGAACGATGATCAAGAAATCAGTCGACTCTTGCATAATTAGAAGCCAACCACGAATAAAATCATTGGAAAAATCGCAAGGCTTACTGATCCTGAATGCAAAAGGGGAAAACCGTGGGATAAAGAAAGATTAATTTGCTGAGCTGCAAGTACTGCTTTCATGTGCAGGTCTAGATCGCATCGTGAATGGAATATACCAGAAACAACCAAGCTTTTAACCTCGCATACAGTTTGAAATAAGAGAACAGAAATAAGGAACCAAGAAAAGCTACAATGAAATGTAGGAGCGCAATATGCTCGCTGACACGTTGCACGGAGATTCAAGCAGATGGTACTGTTGAAAAAAGTTCTTTATCTGCAAGTTCGGCCTCATTCTGTTTAGCTTCCTTCTTCATCAAATTTTGAGTTTTAAATCGGTGTCCATAGTATGATGTGAGATTTGCATCACCCCGTAGTCCCCGCGAACTACTAGTATAACTGTTTGCAGTCGATTCATGAGTTTTCATCACCTACAAGATAGTTACAGAAACTAAGAAAATGTTCCAGCTCCGTGGTCATCAAGTCGTCGAGTCCATACTGTGTACTCTGTTCCTCGCACATCCAACACAGTCAGATGACTTCATCGCAGTGGATCAAACAAATTTTTATTAAATGTTCACTACGGTCGAGGAGCTAAACGGCGCTCCGGGATGAGTAAAGAACCAAAGTTGGTAAAGAACCAAAGTTGGAACTCAACGAAGAAAGGTTAGACCTAATAAAGGCAGGAACTCATAATAAAACTTGCGACCACATTTAGCCGAGGACATAGACCTCATGAAGATTATATTTTGGTATACTACCGACACATAATCACCATTGTCAAACCCGTGTCCATTGATAAGGACTCTTTGGGCATCTGCAATCCAAATTGTCGCATATCTCCGTAGCATTCAACCTTATGCACAATCGAGCTGCTTGGGAAACACTTCTCTTGCATTTCCACCGCCATACTTCGGGTACAACTTAGTTCTAGTTTTTCGGGGATTTTAATTAATTTGGTTTGACCCAAAGACCTTAAGTGATTTCATTACTTCCCTAACATATTCTCCACACCGAATGTATCGTCGAAATTCCGACATCCGACATGTACCCGACCCCATAATGTGTTTAGACGGAATTAGTGTTATGTTCCTCGGTGCATAATATGCACCAAGCCAGACTGGAGCAGTCTCCAAACTGATAGCCGATTCGGCCACATTTCGAGTCAGTCCTGCTTCGGTCTAAGCCATGAAAATCTTGACCCATCTCCACAGTTGAGCTCTTATCGTTCCCATAGGAAAGCTGCTGGACTTAGGAAGTCCAGAAGCAGGCGCCCTTTTTTGTTCCATTAAACTGGGGCTTGAATTATTATTTTAGGTTATGGTATAGCCTAGAAGTTTCTGCCACATAAATTTTTAATTTTATTTCTTCGAACGTATAACAAAAATTTTGGAAGCGACCTTCAGGCTTGATTCGACTTGGCAAAAGATGTTTCAATGATTATCGAAAATATTTGAGTCCGTCTCTCTGTTTGGACGAGGAATCAATTCAAATGAGTTCCAACCAGGGCAACGTTCTCCAAGTCATTGTTTACAGTCCTTTTACCTTGTTTTGCTGCAGACTCAATCTTGATATCAACGTTCGGTTTATCTAAAAGATAAGATCTAAATTTTAGATAAGATTATCTAAAAGATTTATCTCGTCATTGGAGAATTTGAGGATCAGCACATTTACTAGAGATCGTTTTCATTGTAGCAATGAATCGACCGCCAACTGAAGAAATCGCTCACTATAACAAATTACTTGGATGGGTTTCCCGGGTTAAAAACTGCATACGACCTTTCTCGTACTACCAAGCGAATTTTCCACGATTTGATTAATAGGCTGTAATTATTCCATTGATGCAGAAATTATGTTATCACCCGTAAAGATCTTGTTTTGAAAGTGAAATTTATAATCAAATCACAGAAATTTCAATGGTCTATTTCTGATAAAGTAATCTCAAGGCCAGGCGCCGCCAGGTATTATTCGTTGTTATCATCGTAATCAATTAGGACATGCTTCCTCTCGCTTCCGAAATTTAGAGAATTGCGAGAAGCGATCGTCTGCTATGTATGATCGTCTGCCGTTGGAAGATTATGAATAAAACAGGAGCCAGGCAAGTTGTGGAAGAAATGTGGAAAACACTATTTAAATAGCGATAGCAGTATTCAGATCATGGAAAAGTTGCTAATACTCTACTCCCGGCTGCAACAGGTCGCTCTTCCGTGATTATTCAGGTCAATTGTACTTGCATTTGCAACAATTAATCTTCATTTGAGCCGGGTTCTGCGGCTCGAAGATCCATGCCTCATCACATTCGTCTCGCTTGCAACGTTTCTGATGTTACGTAAATTAATTAATCCTTTAGTTTTCCCACCAACAGCGTTGAGAACTGATAAGACACTGCTGCGACAGTAGCGTCAATTGCGTGGCACTCGTGATCAGTGTCGTCGTCGGCACCACACGGACACTCCGCTTTGGCGCTTCACGCTTTGCCCCGTCCCTCATTGAATGCACACCCGCCCAGGGCATTCCAAGGGAAACCTTGAATTCACCGCAACATTGACGCGGCTGATTGCTGTTTGTATCAGTCGCCAGAGTAAAAATACCATTCCTTGTTATTTATAGAATGGAAAATTCGTTTCACCTTAAACTGCCCGTGCCCGACTCGTTAAGATATCAAGTGCAGCGCAATAAGAAAATGTTAGATAATAGCTTTGAGGTTAAAACTATTTTCCAATTGTAGTAATATGTGCCGATAAAAGTGCCATAGCCCCCTCCCGCAAACGATTGCGATGATTTTGTGGAGGAACTACGATAGTAAACAAATGGGATATTATGCTAGATTTTGTGGAATTTACCTGGCCTCGAAGCAATCTCATCGGAGCCGCCATCCTTATTTAGAACTCAGTCGGAATATCGAGTAAGTTGAATTCACTTTCGATTGCACACACGTCAACGACCACTGCGAAGTTGAATGAACACAATTTCTACCTGAGAAGTGACACTAGAGGCGGAAAGTTGACTTTAAAAAAATGATACGGCCCAGCGATACAATCTTCAGCCTTCTCAGCTGGAAGATTTTCAGTTTTCTGAATCTTTGCTAGTATGTTACACAATCAACCCCACAGACTGAAAGTGGTTGATTCTAGTTGGAATCCTATGCGACATCTGCGAATGAATGTGGCAACAGAATGACAAATGTCTCGTAAGCATTGCCAGCTACTATAATCAGAAGGGAATTTATGTTAAAGATATGTTACTGGGAATTTAATATAAATTCGATTTATTTGAGAACCACATTGTTTAGAGGCCTGTGGACAAGTCTGCGATAAAATCGGCAACATCAATTGTACAAACTTATTTCCTCCAGCTAAGGGGGAGTAAAATCCATGATGTATAAAGTTATATCAAATGAAACAACGACCAATCGAGCATAATGTGACGACGAATTACTTAAATTAAAATTCATAACTTCCTACCCACTCAAATAATAATCAACGGCGGGCGACGTAATTCCAAACCCAAAATTCATTCCAATTTACCAGGATGATATATCGAATAAACACGATCCTATGATTAATATAGTTAGTGGTCAACATTACGCAACTCTTGAGGCGAGATATATGGCTTAAGACAAGTTTGTTGCGCGTCGAAAGATTTATCTATGAATAAAGTGATGTCCATCGACTTAACTTATATATTACATATGCTTCATTTACCTGTATATTACATAAGTATCAATTAAACAGGATGACAGATGTAGACATGATGTTTTCACGCTCCAAAATGTTATAAAATGAATTTTAAGATAGGTTTAAGTCTGCATCTGCTGTAACTTGATGCTCCGCGGCATTTTTTCGACAAATAAAATAATTTTTTAACAAAATTCATCATATTCATTCTAATTTGAACAGCCTTCAATGTTGTTCCTTAATAATCATAAGGGCTTGCAAAATGATATCTACGTTTATCTGAAATCTTGCAATAAGCAATCGACGCAAATTGGAGTTGGTAGCTGTAAGGATGGTCCTGAATCAAAATTAGCAGTAGAAGTACAAACTATGAGTTAGTAAAATTTATAAGTGTAAAAATAGATCAAAAATCAAATCTGGCGCTGAAAACACGCTAATTTTCTTTTGAAATTTTTGCAGATGTCGCAAAGTAAAGTGACAAAGAAACCGAAAATCTTGGCCTTAAGCAATAAACGGTTGGGTGATCATAAAATGAGATATTCAAGGGTTAGAGCACCAGTAATTGAAATTCTTAAGAAATCTGTTCGGGTGAAGAAATTAATAAACAATCGCCACCAGTGAGCAGGTGTCATCTAAGAGATGAGAGAAAACATTGAGGCATTGAGGAAACAATCAACAAAACTGAAATCGTCAGCAGGCAACGCAAAGTCGTAAAACGAGACGCGTCGTCGCAGTCGTAATATGAAACGAAAATGGCAGCCGATGGATGAGGCATGAGTCGAACAGAACAGGGAGTGAAAGCACTGGACCCTGAGAGGTTGTGGTTAATCATAAGTAGACAGGCGCTTAAAAATTAAAAAAAAAAAAACATATAGCATGAATACCAACAATGTAGGACGATTTTTCGGGTCACAGCTGAATAACATCGTGCTATTCATTCTAACCTATTCAAATTGAAGCTCTCTTTTGAAGAGGAGAGCAAAACTAATATTCATACATTTTCAACTTTGCGATAAGCAGGAATAATCTCAGAAAAGTCGCTTTTAATCGTTGCTTTAAATGCCCGAATTTTCGAGGTATTTCCGCCATGTGTTTTCTAGATGGGTAACGAGCGGGCAGCTACATTAGGGAACGGATGGTTCACTGCAAAGCCAAACGTTTACAGCAGACCTTTTGATCTTTACAGTTTTCTTTGTGTCCAATGTACTTAAATATAAATAAATAAATTAAATAAATACTCTACCACCTCCTTTTATAAACAAGTATCCGAATTGCTAAGAACTGTGGGTGAACGTTAAACATCCTATATACACATAGTTTGAACGACTTTCAGTAAATAAAATTGCCAGTGGCAGCGTTCCTGATCAAAAACCAGTTGTTAATCACGAAATAACAGAATGGTGATCGCTTTTTCCTAAGTCTTAAAGCAAAATAGTACGTCAGTAAATAAAATAGTACCTCAGTCATATCCACAGTTTCCAGTGAATATATTTAATTACATGAGCGGTACTGACTTCTTCCGTAACTGGAACCGTGTATGTAGCGAGCTCGGAACATTCATAAAAATTCATAAACGTCGCTAGGCTGCAATGAAACATTCGCTTCGAACATTCAACGATCAACTCGATGCAAAGTGAGCCATAAATAAAACTTACTAACGGATGATTGTTTACGGGCTACTCTTTCATGTAGATTTCTTCGTCTCAAAAGTAACCTTATCGTTTCATGATGCACACTTTTATTAAGATATTTCGATACTTGTTGAGCTTATTTTGGAGCACTTAATTTCGAATTTTTATGAATTTGTTGTACAATCCATCGCTCATCTGACTTCGAAAACACTCTAGGTCTACCACTTTTTTGTTTATTTTCCACTGATCTGCATGATTTAAATCGTTTAATTATATCGTGAACAGTGGACTGTGATCTATTTACGATTTCCCCTATAGTACGGACCGGTAATCCTTCTTTATAATGTTTCAAAATGAGTTCTCTTACTTCTAAAGAAGTTTGACCACGTTCCCTTCCCATTTTACACAATTTCGCCCCCGTTAAGGTTCACAATTTCACCCACGTATAAAATTTACGGTTTCAATTTGTTTCACTCAGATGCTAAGAACTGTCAACTACACAAAATCCGGGGAATCCCCCTTTAAACTCAAAAAGAAGGAGAGTGCTGTCCGAGTTCTTTTTTGACGTGAATTTTGGCTGCATTTCAACTTTTTATTTTTTTAATAATCACAAAATTGAGTTATGTTTTCAATGTTTTTATTTTTCGTAAGTTAATATAGAGCTAAAAAATAAATTTTGTTTTTTTCTAAAATACATTCTTCTGTCATTTATTCCCTTTTCAAGTGTAAATGGATGTGTGCCCGACTTCTTTATTGAGCCACTGTATCTTAAATAATCTCCTCCTTTTAAAAAATTCCATAGTTTACATCTCTTTTCAATTTGTATTTCAAAATTTGCTAAAATGTAACACAACTGCACGCGATTTGTAAGACCAACAAAAGTGTAATATAAACAAATGTATTTAGGCTAGTTCTTTCGATGTCTATAAGATGAATTGACAAGTCTAATTAGGATATTTTTCGATATTAGTACGATCGTAGCGTCCATCGGTTCTGAAATCGAGATAACAATTAGCCAATAAAACAAGATTTTATAAAACGTTTTTATTTCTAACACATATTGGTAAAATAATGGGAAATGTTTTGAATGACATTGAAATTCTGACATATCAAAATATTTTGTTTATAAAATCGGCGCGCATTCAAAACAACTTGGATCGTCTCATTTATGCTGTCCACTTCAAACATCTTGTGTCCTGGTGAGTTCCTAAACATTTAACCGAGCAAAATCGTGTTCCGCATGCCGTGCATGTGTAATTCGAAATGTTTCCACAAACTGCGCAAAAATGTCTTTGGGGTCGTTTCGATGGTGGAGCCTGGGCACTGACATAGTTGGGCGGCTCGGGCCGGTGAACTTTATCTTCCTCCAACAGTTGGGTGAAGTTCTTTCTATATTTTGCACGATAATATTCGGCACCCTTTCGTTTTGTCTTACGCGTCCGACCAGTCTCGAGATTATCATGAAATTTCGGCACTTTCTTTGACATCACCAAGTCGGCATGAGGATCATCGTGGAAATTGTCTTGTTCCAGAGCCTCGAGCGCTTTGCGTGCGCGGCGCTGACGAGCGGCATCATCAAGGACCCGCTTTTTATCGGCGTCTTTGATGCGGTGAGACTCGCGGGCGCTCATTTTTGAGTCTACTTGAAATTTTCAATGAAAACGATAAGGAAGGGATGATGAAAATATGATTGGTATTTAGGCTTCTTTTTCCTGGAACGAGAAGTTGATTTTGTCCATAAGGTCGTCCACTCTGCCTTGAAGAGTGTCCACTACGTCCGACGAAATGAAAACGTGTGTCTCGTCCAAATCTTGAATTATGAACTTTTTACCCAACGACAAAGTCTCATCAAGGTACAGGAGAAATTGTTTCATTGCTGGATCGCTGCAAATTAGAAACGAAACAAATTAACCCAATATTAATTGCTTACTTTGCTTAAATTAGGTAGCCAAGAAAAGTTGTGGATTATACAAATATTCAAACGTAACTGCCAACATGTCGAAACGCAAAGGATTGTCTGCAGATGAGAAGCGGACTAAAATGCTTGAAATATTTCACGAGTCAAAAGACGTTTTCCAGTTGAAGGACCTCGAGAAACTTGCGCCGCGAGCGAAAGGAATAACCACACAATCGGTCAAAGAAATTGTTCAAGCGTTGGTTGATGATGGGCTGGTGGACACCGAAAAGATTGGGACCATGGTATATTTCTGGTCATTTCCAAGGTAAAGTTCTTTGTAAAATTTTTCTCACCGGTATTTAACCTGCTCGTTAGTAAAGCACGAAAGGAGATGCGTCGGTCGATCGAGGCATTGGAAAAGCAAAACGCCGATGCCGATAAAAAGTTGAAAACTTTGCACGATTGGGTCGAGAACGAGCGCAACAAAGATTGTGATAGCGATGCATGCAAACAACTGGCCAAGAATATTTCTGAACTGAGTAGACGAGCTGATCTTTTGGAAAAAGAATTGGCACGATGTAAAGAGAACGATCCTCAAACAATCAAACACAAAGTGGATGAAACCAAGGTGAGTTGATGCATTGTTTAACACAATTGAGGTTAAGACTTGGCTGTTTTACAGGAAGTAATTGGAGCTGCAAATCGATGGACTGACAACATATATTCTATTAAAACGTGGTGCAAGCGGAAATTTTGTGTTGAAGAGAAGGATTTGAATAAAAATTTTCATATTCCCGAGGACTTGGACTACTTGGACGACGGCTAACGCTGTGAGATTGTTTATCGATCTTACCATTCCACAAGGACTCCTTTTAGAACGTTAACCATTATGATGAAATGCTCATTGTGCGAACACGATGTAATTTAACTAAATTTCTTTTTGATAAATGTCTTACACTCTAATTTCCCCGGTGTTTATGATAGCACTTTGTGGAGTCTTATCGCGATTGACAGTTGACAGTTACGGTTGCCGTGCTTAAGCATGAAATGTAGATTTGTGGAACGATGGGAATTGTGGACATATGGCAGCACTAACCTTTTCACCGAAGACACTTATTCCCTAGACATTTACCTCGAAAAGTTTGTAAATAAATAAATGGAAAATTTAATAATAGTGTAAAATTAAATGATTGATTAAGTAATTTTTTTAAAGATAAAAGATTAAGTAATTTTATGAAAGACGAAATGTAGATGATGTAATCCATGATGCATCCATTGATCTCTATAATTACCTCCTAATAACCTCAAGGAAACGAATTTTAAAGAAATAAAGTGTTGACCAGGTTTTTTCGGGAAAAGACGATCATTATTATTCTATAATAATATTTGATCCACTTCGGCCTATAGCCACAGTAGGCGGCGTCATAGCCGAAACGTTGGCATCTGAAACAATGAGTCAAAAGCTTCTGGGGCTCAATCAGCTGCGGCTTCTCCCAGCTGATTCATGAGCTGAATGCAGGATATACTGATTTTACTGTATTTTTTGAGTCCTCATTTTAATCAAAGACGACTTAACTAAACGTGCTTTCTCTCATAGAAAGGAGATAATATTTCAAGAACTTGTAACGTGGATGAAATCGAGACCACTAAGGTACTAAAAGAATAAATATACATTCCATGTGAAATTAAATTTCCTATATTATTTGGGCTCAACAATAAAGAGAACATGGGACAGAAATGCGATGAAATTATCATGAGATATGGTCATAAACCCAGGTACCCATAATTGTGTAGTAGCTCAGAAGAACATATACGGACGTTTCCTGGCGACCAAATATTAAAGGAGCAGCTCGTTCTTGAATAGTTCCCCCTTGTCTGCCTTACACACAACGCCTGATCACTCTAATGAGAAGTGAATCAACTCGCCAGAACCATCCAACTACAACCTGGGACAACCTCAAGCACGTCACCCCAAAGATTCAGCCTATGTTGAGGAGATGTAGATTGCGCAGCCTTAGTCTAAAGTTTAAAATTAACCGCCTCTAGAGTCTTACAGAAAACCGGAAAAGCGGTATTCTGAAAAAATCAATTCATCCAGCGGAAATCCTCAAAATTCGCTGAAGTGACCGCGATCCTTAAGTCTTATCCGCTCTTTACTCTCTAAATAATAATAAATCTGTGGGATCGGATGGTATTGAGCAACGTTTACTACACAAATCTTATTATTGTCTCTCAGTCAATTTGGGTTCAAAGAGGAAGTTTCCATAGAACAAATGCCTTTCATGTTTAATACACGACTATACCTTTCCCGAAATTAGAATGAAATTCGTATTACTGCCCAACTGATCTCGAATAAGCATTGGAACGGGGTGTGGTGCAGCGGGCTCATGAAAAAACTTAAATCCAAGGCGGGCTCATGAAAAAACATTAAATCCAAGGAACACTTCATTCGTTTAGACCATGTGTCCGCTAATTTCTTCTTCTAAAGGTGTTCCTTAGTAAAAAAAAGCTCATGCATAAGCAAAGACCGTCGATGTGTGAGCCGGCGTTCCGCAAGGCTCTATTCTCTAATCGCATTTGTTTGATTTCTTACTTCACAATATCCCCATGGCTCCACGCTCCACCACTCCTTCCTCTTCTATTCACAATGCGGACGAAATCATAGTACAGGCTAGGCAAACCTCCGATTAGAAGATCTCTAGATCGAAACACTTCGTATACAGTCTCTGCGTGATTTCTTCACAATGTGGGAGCTCTCCGTAAATGTCGAAAAATATGAAATAATTCGTTTCCAGATCGTTTCAGATAAATACTTCGGTTCAAAAGGCTTCGATTGGCACGGAAAGTGCCAATTAAATTAACTAGAAGTGCTGTTCCATCATCATAGCCTTGAATTAAATGCCACATTCATGTGGTAAAAGCGACTCCAGCCTGAGGAATGTTTTCACCACTTATCCTTAATGAATTCAGCAACATCAGCACCATGTTCCTAATGTACAAAACCCACATCAGACCCATTCCTCACCCATCACTCACAACGTTCCTAAAGAGTCAATGGTCTTTGAGAAGAAGATCCTCAGGAAAAGTTTGCCACAAATATTGAAGACAGAACGAAAATTGTAGATCAAACCAGCATTCCCGCCGTCGAAAAACAAAATCAAACGTATATGATTAATTCAAGCAGATTTATTTATCGTTTACTGCCCCCAAAAAAGTCAGTATGATGAAATTTGACAGATTTCCTCTTTCCTTTCGAGGAATTATCTCCGCATTTCTTATTTGCTTGCATTTTCTCTACGATCTAAGATGCTTATGCACTGAAAGCCGACCGAAAAGTTGTTTTTCCTATTATAAGATATGATCCTATTATAACAGATCACCCTATTATAAGAGATCATATATCAGTCGAATTATTTTATGTTAGTTAGATGAGTTATTTTATGACACATGTTTGGGCGGTGACGAAAGTCACAATTTTTTTTTTTTTGAAGAGTGGAGGGGAAGTTATATCAATACTTTCTTAGCTAAGCATGAGATCTTCAGCTGTAGTTGAGATCCACCACTTAGGGGTGGTGGTTGACACATTGTTTCAACCCCGTCTATGGAGGCCGTGGCCATTACGTCATTACAATTAAGCCATTACGACAGATGTCCACGTTAAACCACGTGACTTATATTACTTGGCCTTATATATTTTTTGGCTTATAGTGGATTGCTCCTGCCGCAATCCATTGTATTCATTTGTAAAGTGGGATCTCACTTGACATCTGCAACAAATTGATGACAATTTCAATTTCGACATTCCAGGACGTTGGACAATAATTGTTTTGGCGGAGATCAAGTGGATTCAATGAAAGAGAATATATTTAAAGTAAAACAAAAACATTGAAAAATCAGTCTAAAAAAATGTTTGAATGAAGGTGGACTAAGTTTGAAATGAGGATTGACTAAAGGCTAAGCTAAGCCTTTGACGTACACCAAGCAAAATTTTATTGAAAAAGTAGACATGACGTAAGCACACTAGCGGTATTCTGATAGGTCACAGCCTTCTCGGTCGTTATGCCAACGGAACAAGCGTTTGTTGTCTGTCAAACTTTCGGCGAAGAAGGAAAAATGTTAGAACAATTTTGTCCCCATTTTCCGACCGTGACTTTGGTCGAGCAATCTGAGAGATTGTAGTCGATGTGGACGAATCACACAATAAGACACGTAATTAAGGGTTTACCTTAGATTTTGTAGGGTGACTGGACGGATCATCTGTGAAAATTAAATCAAGAGTAGCGACCTGAGGGCTACAACTGTACAATATATCGCGGAGCACCCTGAAGACTTATAATGATCATATGTTGCTTGCCAATTTGGGGGGTTTTTATCTTCAATTGTTTACAAAAACATAATTGTTCTAATATATAATTAAAAGTAAATGAAACACATGTAGGGGTAAATTTGAAATATTTATTCTTAAACAATATTCGATCATATTATTGCCCGTAGAAAAACAAAATATCGAAACATTTAACTTCTATAATATATTTTATTCCCTTCAGTTGGTTTCATTTGCAATTTATTTAATTAATTCATAATTTTTTTTAATTACTTTCCCCACATCCTTTCTTTGTTTAAATTGAATTTATTCATTCTATTCATTTAATTCATTTATAGACAAATATCTTTAGAAGACGTTTGCAATACTTATCATAGAAGATCAAAACAGAATAAACAATAACAACAAATGTAAATAGTCTTTTTTGTTTATTTGGAAAACCAAAGTTTTAATTCGTTTCTTAAATTTTAATATATTTTCTTTCGTATTTCACTTCTATTTTGTTTACGTTTAACACTTGATCTGATTCGTCGTAATTTCTTTTTCGACATTCTCCTGCTTAGATTTTTGTCCATTATTGGCAAATGTATTTTTCAACATGTTTTCCATCTTGGAGGCTTTCCATTTTCATCCGCAGTTATGTTTTAAACATAAAACCTATTGTAAATATTTCGTATTGCTTTTCCCCTTTAATTCTCACGTACGAATTAGCACGAATTAATTTTATTTCCCTTTGAATATAGTTACATTTAAGTGTTTAATTTCACTGTTTTCATATGTGAATGAAATTTTCTTTTCATGTGTAAAGTGAATATTACAAATAATCTGTCGGAAATCATTAGCTTTTTCGTTTTGTTAGTGGAATCTTATGTAAGCATGTTTCACATAACCATTTGTAAAATATATAGCTTACGTAATGATATGTGTTCTATACTTTAATTTTTTTTTTGGGTTTTTATGTAACTAAAAAAAAAGAGGAATTGAATTTGTTTAATTTTATACATAACACATTTTTAATTTTAAACATGATACAAACAGAATGTTTCTTGAGTAAGAAATGTTTCATTACGAACATTTAGTTGTTGGTCCTAGAAGATGTAAATCAGAGTTTGCATCCTTGAAAAGTTTACAACTATTCTTGTTTTAGTTGTTTGTGTGTGTTGTATCAAAGATATTTTATTAACATTTTTAATTTACTAAGCAGCTGCAATAGCTTTAACTGAGATATTTACCATTTTTTTCGTTTTGTGCGAATTTTCATTGTGTTTCCTTTCTTCAACGTAAAATGTAGACGATTTGTTGGTTGTTATTTTTGCAATTAAGAATCTAACGGGGAACATATTTCTTGGTTATTTCTCATAGACACAATATGTGCCATTTAATTTGTTATGCGTAGTTTCAGTTACACATATGTCTTTAATATTTTTGTTTGTTTTTTTTAATCACTATATTGGTGTAAACTTTAACTTAATTTATTCAATTCAATTGCTATTGAATTTATTTTACATCTAAGTTGAGATTATTACATTTAAATAAAATTTACCTAGTTGGGATATATCTTATTTACACTTACTTATCTCACTAACTTTTTATGTTTTACGCTTTATATAGAATTTTTCTTTTACTTTTCATTGATTATACATCTGAAGTCGTGCTGGGGTTTTCAAATATTTCTTTAAAGTTTTTTAATAATATTATTTAATGCATATATATGTCACAATTGTGTATTTCCATTGAATTTTAAACTTGTTTTCCATTGAATTTTAAACCATGGCAGTCCATACATTGGAAGCAATTTAATATATTTATGTGATTTATTTTATGCTAGAGAACCGTAATACAATCAAGGATGGTTTTTAAAGGTTGGAACCTATGCTGAAAATTTGTATATTTTAAATTTTAGCAATTATAAGGAGAGCCAAGCATCGTTTGAACATAAAATTCTGTTCATTGAAGCTCTATGTTTGGTTGCCTAATGTCTAGAGGTTGCCGTTCTGTGGCTTCTTTGAGTTTTGTATGGATTCCTTTGAAGGATTGGTATCCAGTTTTCCTGAGCTATCTGTTGGTCGTTCTGAAAGTTAACGCAACGCATTCTCACAAGAAATCAATACAAGGCCCAACGGAGCGAGAGGATGAAAATATTTCTTTTTTGCTATATCACTTAACAGAACATAAATAAATATAAATAAAAAAAAAATTAAATGAAAAAAAAACAATTAAATCAAAGCAAAAAATTGTACGATTAAGTCGTTTTAATTTAACGATAGAAAATAAACAAGTAAATTTCCAGAACAAGCTAATAGTCTTAAAAACTCAAAAATCCAGTCACAAACTTTTGACTCTCAGGAAATCTTTATTTGCTTGATATTGAATCTAGACACCCATAACACAGAAGAATCAAAAGCACGGAAGAAAGGAGTCGGTAACTTCCGAAGTGTGCATGATCATTTATAGCAAAATTCTGTAGGAAAAAACAAACTTACACAAAATTGAAAGTGGCTAAAATTTACGTTGACCTAGCCTGTGACACAACTAAGCCAAGGCGCAAGTAGACATAGCGTTAATACTCTCAACCAGCTTGCCTCTGACAGAGATAGAAAAAACACAAGTTGGTTTATATTTTTAATGCGTTTTTAGTCCAAGAGCCTTGAGACGGATATTCTGGTTTTACGTATAATTCGGAGAAAATTTACCAATTTTGGGTTAAACCAATGTGATCAGGACCAAGGTGTATTCACTAACCTGATGATTATCTGTTGTTTTGCTCTCTAGGAGGTTTCTTAAAGAATAAATCTTGACAAAAAAAAGACAGCGGAAATGAGATGCATCTATTGTTTTTCTCGCGATACTGGAAATAATTAAATAAATTTTAATTAAATAATTAATAATAATTAAATTAAATAATTTTTCAGGGTAATTGTGCATGAAAATCATTGTGTGTGCATATCATCATTTAGGAGAATGCCTCTTTCATCGTGTTTTTGGATTTATTTCCTTGTTCATCTAGTTTTCCTAACAAATACTGAACTATCTAGAAGAATTCGATGGTATCCTGTGTAATGGAGAGTTTGCTCGAAGTTATAGCGCTGGTTGCCAATTTGTCAACACTCTTTGTGGCTGGGTCCTTGTAAATGTAAATCATTCCCTCTATCCCCGCTGCGAATTTACTTTTATTGGCAGAAAATGTTTAGTTATGAGTAAAAGTTTATGACATTAGTTAACTTCGTCCAGTTCTAGGCACGCCTATCATCCGAACTTGAAGTGGATTGATTCTGATCTTTTTTTAATGAGGATCCTCGAAATTTCGTTTATGTAGAGAAATTGAGAGATTGATAGAGGGTTCTTAATGGAAAGTGTTCTACAAGACGGTTCTTACTACTCTTTGGATTCATTGTTTTTTTTAATTAGGACGTATCGATTCAAAAAAACACTATTCTGAGACTGGGACTGTTCTCCATTTGATACTTTCTGATTGTAACAATCTCGAAGTTTATCCTATTCGGGAAGAATGAAATGGTGTTTCAGTTTCCATTGCATGATTTGCAAACAAATTATGAATGTTTCACTTTGAATATGCATTTTTGATAAGTGATGGTATAAGCACTTTGGTGTCATACTGCGACACTGATTTGAATACGTTATTTAAAGTTCGTTTTTGCTTTACAAAACGCTGAATGCTCATCTAATAGCATTTCATATAAAGGTCATAATTTGGATTGATCAAAAACTTAACTTGGAAACTAATTAAATTTTTAATTTAATTTGAATTCAATTAAAAAATAAAGAAATTCAAAAAAAATTTTCAAAAAATAAATTGATACAAAAAAAATTGAATAAAATCATTGAAATAATAAAATAATAAATAAATTAAATTTTTTGGTTTAATTTTCCGTAAGTATTGAGTATGTTTTTAAAAAATAATTACTGAGATTTTAATATTTGTTTTATTTCAAGGAAATTAATTTTTTTGATGAATGAATAAATTTTATTCTAGGTAATGCTGCTACAAATCTCAAAACGAAATACATTTTGGATTGGTGTAAGGTTCCGTGAATATACAGAAAATCCAAGGAAAATATATTCGTGTAATTGTTAAATTTTTAACTGGACCGTTCCAAATTCTAAAACTCAATTATATATCCATGATTCAAATAAACATTATATCGTTTTATATCTAATTTACTGATATCAATGAAAGGTATTTTAACGAAGTTATGGATGAAAAGTTCCGCGAAAAAATGTGAAGAGCAAGCAGAAAACTGCATTGGACAGGAAAAATATAACTGAAAGTTTTATCGAACGTATAAACCCCTTCGGAAATTCGTTTTTTTTCCACCATTGTTGTGCGAATAAACATAATACCATTGCTGGAATTACTGTCGATGATATCTAGATTAAGCTTCAACAAGTTGATTTATTTCGAATAGTACTCTACGCCCATTCAATTTTCTTCAAACTTATTATTAATGCATTTCAACATCAACATTTATATGCAGTTCATATCAGTGAAAATAATAAATAAACTTCATACTCCTCACGGCAAGCAATAAAAAAGACGCATAAAATTTAATTATGTATAACTTAATTCTATCCAAATTGAATGCGTAAATCCTAAAGATTTTTATTAACATGGAATGGTGTTTTTGAATTGATTAATTGATTCGAACATGTAAAATAAATAAAAAATAAACTTTTTAAAATTAATTTATGAGAAATATGGAACTGAAAGGGATTAAAAAATTGTATGGACAATATATGTTCCAATAAATGACCTAAATCGGATTTTTCATTTAGTTAAAATTTTTATAGCTTGGAAGTGGTAGGAAAGATTTAAAGTATGCTTATTTTTTAATTGCATAAATAAACCTACTAAATGTGAACGCATGTAATAAGTGACGTTAATTTGTTCAAATTAAATGAAGATAATACGGCTGTAAATAAAAAGTACAGAGCGAAAATTTGACCTGGTGTTATATCATGCAGATTACATGCAAATAATAATTGAAAGGAATTAAATCAAGACCAATCGAAATAATATGCATTTAAATTGGATTAATGATTTACCATAATTCATTTGTTAAAATGATTATTTAAATTATTCGTTGCAATCAGATGCCAACAGTTTAATTTTCAAACGGAAACATGGCTCTCTAAAGTTGAAACTTAAAAAAGTTATCAAGACGTTGTTTTCTAAATATTATTCCGGAGTGACATTATTGAGAGGTTTTTATCAATAAATTGATGGGATATATTAGGCAACACCAGTTAAAGAATGTCATACTGACGTACTATTGAAATGTGACGTTTGAAGCTGAAGTTTCAATGTGCGTACTTTTGTATTTCGTCAATCATATCAAAAGATATAATGGGCGTGAAAATAAGTAAAATTTTTGATAATAGTTACTAAAATGTTGTTATTTTACGCCGGAACGTTACAAAATATGAAATACTGACGTATTGCACTAAGTGCAAAGGCATTAAGCTTTTTCTCAACCGAAAAGGCTTGGCTGAGAAGCTTTGAAATAACTCTCGTTTACTCCGGACCTTGCTCCTGAGGATTATCATTTGTTCCGCTGTTAAGACAAATTCCCTTAGGAGATTTATTAAAGAAAAGATCTTGACACACAAAAAACGACAGCTAAAATTAGTTGCATCCTTTGTTTTGCCTGCGATACACTGATGGAACTGTTGAACAGCCTACAAATGTAAAAGTTTGAAGATAATAATGCCCGATATGTACTCAAGTAATAATGTTGTAGATAGAGCAAGCGTGTAAGAAAAAATAGAAACCTCTCAGGATTTTTTTCTCTCCAAACCATTAATTTTTTTCCAACCTTTGGTAACTTCTCATCACGCATTTTCCTTGCATGTTTCATAAATAATTTTCCTATATAGTTTAATAAATATCTCATTTATAACTGATGATTGATAGCTCAAAAAACAATACCTGAAAACAGTATTTTGCGCAACAAATACAAATGAAAATAATTTATCATATAAAATTCTATTAACTTGAGGTACAATTGTATGGATCCTCTGTACGAAAATTTGGTTGGTCTTCATATGGTCGTACACCAGCTAATTTTTTTGTATCACGAATTTTTTCCACTTCACTCATAACACGTAGAAAATTTTGTCCAGCCAATTTGGTCAAATCTTCAATTGACCAACCATCACCCAATAGTTCAGCAAATAGCGTTGGATATGATGAAACATCTTCTAATCCTTTTGGAGTGCTGGAATTAGAAAAATGTTAGAGGTGCTATGAACAATTTTTTTAAATATTGGAAAAATATTTAAAATATAATATAATTTCAAATAAAAACTAAAATTTTTTTGAAAGGTTTTGACAATTCATCGAAGAAATCCATATCATCGAATAAGTGTAACATTTTCGTGGAGGCGGTAAAATTTCACATGTTTGCTCCACTCTTCCGCAACCTGTCCTTAAAAGTAAGGGACTAGTTCTCTGTCGCGCATATAATCAAAAAAAAAACCTAGGAGAAGCTTTGTAGATCATTTCAACAGGATATTCAATTGATACCATAATATAATCAGTGTGATTGTGTGTTAAATGAAAAAGGAGTAATATTTATAATATATAAGGAGTAATATACAAAAAAGTTTGAGGAGTTTTTACACGGTAGGATAGAAAGCAGCGGCAACAACAAAAATTTCAGTTTTGTAGAGTGAGCGTTGGCAAGTTTCGAGAAATCCGATTAAAAGATTGATCTAACAGTCGATCTATCGAATGAAATTCTAAGGCCTCTAAACCGTCTTTTATTTACTAGGTTGAAAGACCGGGGAAGCCGTCACTGATCAAACTTTTTTCTTTCCTAGAGGATGGTAGCTGTGATACCATCATAAAAACTCGGTCAGTTGTTCTGTCACTTTTCTGTAGTGTTGGGCGGATGCTGCGTTGGGAACGACTTTGATTCTGAAAAATTCTCGTTTGCTGTCAGAACTTGACTATACTATTGCTATCTTGGTCTAGGAATATTAAGGAAAATCAACGGTTCAATTTTGGGCCAGGACCTCCAGTGTTCGCCGTTTGCAACCGTTGGAGGCTAAGCGGGTGATTAACAATGAAATCCTATGCACCTGTTAAGCCTATCGTCCTTCTCGTCTTATTTTGTGCATTGCCGTTCAAATTCTTCTCCTCGCTGAGTAATATTTTAAATACTTATAAATTCCTCATTAACCTCTTCTGATTTAAAACAAGATTTTACTAATGATAATAAGGGGCTCGAAAATTTTTTGTTTTTGATTCTGATCCCATATTTTTTGATTTGATGTTAAATATATAATTATATATTTTGACGTTCGCATCTTGTCCAAAAAGAAATGATTCCACGGATTGTTCGTGGTCATATCGATGCAGGGTGAATGACGGCACCTCTACTTTTTATACCGTGAGTTTTTCTTTTTAAAGAAAACATCAACCATGATAGACAAATATCACACAATTAGAAAAACAGCGAGTTTTCAGAAAGAAGTACAGGCTCTGGATGAGTTATGATTTGTTAGAGTTTTACAAACACAGAAATTGATTCGAAGAAATTACATTGCAAATTGTAGACACCGCCTTATTCCTAGAATTTCACTTTGAACGATGCTCTAGTTTCACAGCGTTCTGCAAAGCTAATCAACGAATGTACCTTATTAAACAATACTTGGATTTTGTACTCTAGGAAAGTTAATCGGACGCAATGGAATATCTATTGGAACCTCGGGACGCAGAGAAGCCATTATGTATGGAGGGGTTTAGAGATTTCAATTTTTGGTGAGGGGTTGGTTCTTCTTTACACACAGGGTGCACGTTTTTTGCCTATTCAAAGCACAGGTCGACATAGTAGTACCTTTTTTATCCTTTCGAACTTCTACATGTCATTGTCGACAACGAGGCTTCGTGGCGAATTTCTGGTCTTGATTTTCAAGATGTCTCGCCTCCAACATTCTTGATTTATTGGTCGCGTCTTCCATCTACGAGATCTCAGAAGCTTTACCAAGCTGAAACTTCACTAAAGGATTGAAACTCATTGCAGTACGATGAAGGAAGATCAAAGATATCACATTCATTTAAACCTCCGTACGACGTGTTCACAGCACGATACAGCAACGATACAGCCTTCTCTAGCCTTTGACTTACAACAACATGTTCTTCTATACCAAATTTCTCGATTAATTGACCAGGCCCTCTAAGTTCTTGATTAAAAAGTTGGTTCTAGATCGACAAAATCCGATCAGCGTTTTGGTCTTTTCAGGTGAATGATTGCATGTAAGTCAGAGCGGCGCTGTTTGCCAGCTTCTAAAGGATCATAAAACCTCGAGGATGCTTTCCTGCATATAAGATCTCCAGGTATGCTACTTCGTTGTAGGAGCGTCATTTTGGGTTAACATCCAGTAATCCATCCATTTCAGCTTCAGAGCAATGAGACCAGAATTTGATCTATTCACACCGTAGGATTGTAACAAATTTGCTTTCGTTCGAACTTCAGGAATCCTCGCTTTGCTTAAGCGTATAAATGTAAAAAAAAAAAACGAGAATATTGAGCTCGGAAACCTATTGACCTGCTGTCGGAAGATAGGACGGACAATTTGTACTCATTAGTTCCATTTTCGTGGCGCTGAGGGACAATGCTAGCCTATGCTGTATCCAAAGGAAGATTTCAGATTATAGAATGAACTGAAAAATAATGATAATTGGTCGTTTTAGCTCACTATAGCCACCGTGGTATGGAGTAAGTGAATTTTAAGTGAAGTGAAATTTTGCGATTTCTCACCGGCTATCACGTTATAAAACGTCCTTTTCAACGACTGGCGTGAAGAAATGGTCGTCTTAGACTCTCAAATCATTTACTGGGATTCCACCCATTACCGATATTGCCGATAATAGTTAGGATTTCTGTCTATGGAACTAGAATGCTTAGAAAATTGGGTTTAACACGATACGACGGTAGCTTTACCTCAAAATGCATTTTGACGCCATATCAAATATGGAAGAGAGTAAACGACTGGGAGCTGAAATGAGTGACATGTCTAAGACAAAATTAAATCCTACAATATTACGGTCGGTACTCACGTCTACCGAGAGGATCTATGGTTGAGTGAACGTTTTCAAAATGCCGAGATTATCTGTGTATACGTATCAACATCTAGTCGAAACAATCCAAGTTTAGGTGAACTACCCTACCCTACAGTATCCCAGAAGCCTCTACATGAAACTATAAGATGGTCTTGTCGATATATTTTGTAATAGGGAGATGAGTTCTATTTATGCTCTGAATATAAGTCTCCCCTGCCAGTCTGAGACGCATCCTTAAACGGTTCTTGGCTGGGTTCAACTGAGAATAGTATCAGTACCATTGCCATTGTCTGATTTGGCCTGTCACACCTATGATGATGACAATAATAAATACTCGTTATCGCTATAATTTATGGTAAGTCATGGTGTCTGTTAATGCCTTTATTATGTAGGGATAAGTAAAACATCACAGGTTCGGCCTGAACGTAGCTTGCTTCGAAGTCCTCAATGTCCATAATTAACAAATGTAGGCATAATTGTCATGTATAAGACCATGGTGGAAGTCTAGTGCCAGCATCACATGTGCCAATCTTCTGGCTGTAGGAGTGTGCTTAACCTACTTACTTATATATTTCTGTGGGTATGTCATGATCTGTTTGAATGCTGCAATATATATTTAACAAGGTTCGCAAAGCTCTGAAAACAGCTAAGAAAAACCTAAAGAGGTTTTGCCAGAAATTTGGGGGAAATATAAACGAGGAGTTCTTGCTAGACCTCATAGCAAGTTGCAAACTCCAATTGCAAGTCCCAGCAGAAGATCTAGCTGTAGATGGGTGTACCACTACAGAAGGAGACGCTCTGACGGATTGTGACAGTGAGTCTGATCAGGAAGAGTCAATGGAAGTGGTCCGGGAGGAGGGTGGTCGGAAAAGGCCAATTGTGTCTCCAACTCGGGAGCCAACCTCAAAACGCTCGGTAAACGTGAGTGAAAGGAGTTCCCGCAGCTTCAGGCTGCGGTCTCAAAAGCTTCAGCTATCACTAAATCTGAAGTCGCACCACCAGGGCGTAGAATAGCTATCGGAGCTAAGGGAAACCCAACTAACATTGCTGCCCCTAAGAAACAGAGGGTTCCACCAATAGTGTGCTATAGGCTTAATCTTAACCCTTTTAGGGAGAGAATCCATCGAGCATGTGAGAAAAATCAGCTTGATGCTACAAAATTTGGTGTAACCGTCAACAGTTCTACACGAACATCATTACATCCTAAAACTATAGATGACCATAAAAGTCTCTTTGACTTCTTAAAATGGGACAAGGTGGCATGCTACACCTACACGCTCCCAACTGAGAAAAAACTGACCCTGTTGCTAAAGGGTGTACACACTTCCTACGAAGACAATTATGTCAAGGAAGAACTCCAAGCCATCCTAGGGGAGGATATTTTGGGAGCCAAAAGGTTCTCAACAGTAACGTCAAGGAAAGAAAAGAAAACTCTTTCGTCCTTCCTTATTCAATTCAAGCCTGACTTCGACGTTAAAAGGGCTATGAATGTTAAAACTCTCCTACACCAAAAGGTGTATTGGGAGCGTTTGACAAAATCAAACAAATCGCAGTGTTTTAACTGCCAAAGATTTGGACATGTTGCCTCGAACTGTGGGATGGAGTCCCGGTGCGTCAAGTGCGACAAACACCACCAATCAAAAGACTGCCCAATTGAAAAGCTAGAGGGAAAAGATGCAATCTTCTGTGTGAATTGCAATAGTAAGGGTCACCCCGCGAGTTTCAGGGGATGTCCCAAGGCCAAGGAGGCTGAGGAGAGGAGACGGAATCTCCAAAAGAAGAAGGAAGAAAGGAGGGACTTCGTCACTTCTTCCTTAAAAAACACCATTCAAAATGGTGTCTCATTCGCTACTATAGCTAGGGGTTCAGCCAAGCCAGCTGCAACTCAGCCTGTACGGCAACCAAAAGTAAATACTGACTTACAGCAGCAAAAAGACAGAAATACTATCATGTCCAATGACTGCAAACAATTCTTTAGGTGTGACTTGTTCACTCTCATCCGCAAAGTGGATTCATTCAATCCACAATACAAAAAACTCACTAATCTGAGTGAGAAAAAGGCGGCGTACCTGGACTTTGCCTTCAAGATCTGTTGTCGCGATGAGCTCCATTAAGCTCTCCATCGTCAACATTTGTTCGCTAGCTCCACATTTTAAAAGAAACTCTGTCCAAGAATACTTGGACACGCATAGACCAGATTTCTTGTTCATTTCAGAAACAAGACTGAAAAGTAAACACAAAGTTCACTTGGGGAAATATAAAGTCATAACGGATGACGACCCAGATGGAATCCTTGGAGTAGCTATGGCCTTCAGGGAGCATCTCAAAATTCAAAGACACTGTCTTCCAAGTCTGAAGTGTGCAGACGTCATTATATTAAGCTCAGTTCTGGGAGGGTTCACCTTTGCATTTGTTGGAATATACGTGAAACACGGATATTCAGGAGGGGATCTCATTGAAGACTTGGAAACAGCCCTTACTTTGTGTGAAAAGTTTGATTTCTTTGCGATAGGGGGTGACTTCAACGCAAGACATCCTTCATGGGGAAATCACGTATCCAATGGATATGGAACGGCTCTGTTCAACTGGGTGCAAGCAAATATGGATCTCATTTTGATTGCGCCAAGCGAGCCCACCTTCCGAAGAAGCTCGTCAACTATTGATTTTTTCATTG
This sequence comes from Stratiomys singularior, assembly GCA_954870665.1. Lineage (NCBI taxonomy): Eukaryota > Metazoa > Arthropoda > Insecta > Diptera > Stratiomyidae > Stratiomys > Stratiomys singularior. Next base: position 8,003,744 of record OX940879.1, on the reverse strand, counting down.
TGTCTACCAACCTGGTAAATATCTCCCACAGCTGGAGGAACTTCGAATGTGGAGTTATCGACGCCGAGTCTGACCATCTTTTGGTAGAGCTGACCATAAGAGTGAAAAAGGGTGTAAAGCTGGAGGTAGCAGACCCTCAGCTCTTTATTCCATACAAGCGTATCGACTGGGAAGCAGTTAGTGCTGACTTGAGTGGAAAACTTGACGATATTTCAATCAACAGATCGAAAAATCTCACAACCACCGAAATCGAAGAGGGAATCGTTTGTTTAAATTCAACCCTTAAAACGGTCATCTCAAAGATCTCCATAAAAAACTCCTCCAGGAATTACCTTTATAGAGATTTACCACAGGACATTTTGGAGCTTCATCGCAGACGTAGCACCCTCAGAAAACTACTCTCAAGAATATACCACCGCAACTTGAATGTAGTTAACTGGGAGTATCAGCGGGTTCACCTCCTTATACTCTCCCTTAATAGAGTGATCTCGAGAAGAACATCTGATTTTGCCAATGAGAGATTCGAACAGACCCTAGCAAACATCAGACCCGGTGCCTGTATGTTTCCTCAAATTAACAAAATAACTGGCCGTAAGCGCCTGCCAAGAGTTCTCACTTATAACGGTTCCATGCTCATGGATGACAAAGCCGTTGCTGACTCCATCGCAAACCATTTTGCGAAAGTTCTTCAAGGGGAGAAGGCAAGTGATAACTCTGCCTTCAATTCGTTGGTAAAAAGAACAATATCAACGTTCGACAGGGACCACAAAAACTTGTGCTTGACTAGATTTTCCGATTCGAATCCGTCGGACGCTCCTATTGGCAGTACCCTGTTTGTGAGCCCTGAGAGACTCAGGATGCTCGCACTAGAGCAAAATTCCAAAAAATCGGCTGGGGTGATGGAATTTCAAATTTCTTTATAAAAAAACTTCCCCATACTTATTTTGTTCTTCTCGCAATCCTTCTAAACAACTGCATAAACATTTGCTACTTCCCTCAGCAATGGAAATGCGCCAAAATATTTGTCATTCCGAAAGAGTCCAACAGTACTGACGTAGTCAATACTCGTCCGATATCTCTTCTGTCCAACGTAGGGAAGTTACTGGAAAGAGTGATCCTACAAGGCATCACACAGTTCTCTGAAGAAGCAGGAACTGTACCGGAAAGACAATTCGGCTTTAAAAGAGCTCATTCAACGGTAGACGCGTTGGCTGTTTTTCAAGCCAGTATAAAAAGAAATTGGCAGGCCAGAAAGGTCGTATTAGCGTGCCTCATTGATGTAGAAAAAGCTTTTGATTCGGTTTGGATCGATGGACTTATCTACAAACTAATTCAATTTGGCTTCCCGGTGAGTGTTACAAAAATAGTAGGCAGTTTCATGAGGGGACGTACTGCCTTTGCGGTGTCTGGTGGAGCTAGTTCTGAACCCTTTGGTATCGATTCAGGGGTCCCTCAGGGGTCTATTTTAGGCCCTTTTCTCTTTAATATATTCACGTCTGACATTCCCGGTATCAGAGATGAATTTAAACCTGGAATCGAGGTGAATCTCTTTGCCGATGACTTATTGGCGTGGTCATCTGAGCACAATCTCCGCTTTGCGCGAACGAGACTCCAAAGGTACCTGGACTCGTTAACTGCGTACTACGGAAAGTGGGGGATGAGGGTTAACGCTAGGAAAAGCGAGCTGATTGTGTTCAAGGACCCACATCAAAAATATGGACGTCGAACAAAGAACATCTGTGATACCAGAGTAAAATTGAACGGGCAGGTGGTGCACTGCTCCAAACAAACGAAGTATCTGGGGGTGATTTTCGATACAAAAAACACCTTCAGTGCTCACGTAGATTCTGCTTGGAAGAAAGCCATTTATGCATACCATCTTCTTATGCCTCTTTTCAGGAAACAGTCAACGACCAGCAAGCGGGTCAAGATTATTGCTTACAAAGCTCTAATCAGGCCCGTACTCCTGTACGCAGTGCTGATATGGCAGGCAGCACCAAAATGCAAATGGGGCAAGGTAGGATTATTGGAACGTAAAATCCTTCGGGCTTGCACTGGAGTGTTCAAAAGGGAGGACGGACGGTCCTACCCCAACCGATATCTATACCGGGAGGCAGACGTGGAGCCAATTCACCGCTACGCCCAGAGATTGACCGAACGAGCTGCAAAGCGTATGGCGGAGCACGAGACCGCCACAATTAGTAACGCGGCAGATAGTCGAGCGATGGAGGCAGCCAACGGATAGATTAAGAAATTAATTTTAATAATAGTTATAAGTAAAATATTGTATTAAAAATTTAACAAAAAAAAATTAAAACAAAAATTTTATTAATAATTATTGTATATAAATTAAGATTTAAATTAAATAAATATAAAACGACCAAAAAACAACAGAGGTCACATTTAGGGTGTAAATGTTAGCAATAATAATTTTCTTTTTTTTGATATATCAGTAATATTTTTGATATTAAGCAAATGTTAGTATAGAGTTCTGGGCACAGCCATTAGGCAAAGCCCGTAGGCTAAGTATTAGGTTAAGAAAATATTGTAAATAATGATTGTATATAGATTGAAAAAAAATCACCCAATAAATAAATTCTAAATTCTGAAAAAAAAAAAAAAAAAAAAAGCTCTGAAAACAAGTATCTTGGCTATAAGTTGAAAAAGATAAGTTCAATAGCCACAGTTAATGATGAATAAACAATAAGAGAAATGCAAAGAACTTATACCTGCAAGTGATAATTATTCATCGTTTGAAGTAAATTTTCATAGTAAATAGCTCCCACGTTGGGGAAGCGAATTCCATTTAATGAATATTTAATTTACAATTGATACAATCAACTATATCTAGATAAATAAGTTTAAATTGAATATTAACATCGCATTTTTTTAAGTGTATTATTAATGCTTTAATGTTTAGTTAAATTCTAGTTAAGTGGGAATGCTGTCAGCATTTAGCTTTAAACTTAAAGAGGTGTTAAAATTCGCTCGCAAATTATTTGAATTTGTGTGGCCGCCACCTAAACCGCATAAACCACCGACAGGTGTAGAAATGCAATCACTTTCTCACGGGATCAAATAAAGCTTGTTTTGTTTTTCAATTTTCATTGTAACGCTCAGAGGATTTCAGTAAATAAATTCCAATTTTTTTTTAACAGGAATTCCACGATTTTTGTTTGAGGATACTGTTGAACTTCCTCTCATATGAATAAAAAACAAAATACTGAAAGTTGATAACTTTTTTGCACGTTTTCCGAGTTAATTCAAATATTTATTCTACTATTCGCCATCAAAAATATGAGTGCTGCGTCCTTTACAGGACGTGTTCGGGGATGTGCGATGTTTTATTGAACTTGTTAATTAATTCGAAAAAAATATTCGATCAAATGTCAGTAGGAATTGAATTTATTACTCATCTTAAGTTTGACTTTCCTTACACAAAGGCGCCAGTAAACATATTGGATTTTCCCATTACATATGTGTACAATATTTCAGGCAAATATTTGCAACCGAGTTATCCATCTCGCAGGACAAATACACAACATACATAAATGTGACATTCTATGAAAACTTTTCCGTTTACACATTGCTAGCTTGCTTGCAAAATAAATCATATAATTTTCCACGTATTTTCGATTTCGCCAATGCAATCAATCGTGGGAAACTTTTCGATATGCTCACAGCATCTTATTCTCAGGATAGTTATAGAGCTGGTCGGGATTCCTTGCTTGCATACGTATGTATATGTAGCTTAGTATGTATGGCTAGCAGCATTTGTATTACATATGTATTTGCCCATATGTATCATGCCCATATACAGCCCGATCGGGCTGGCGTCATGTGGAAACCGGAAAATCGGAAAGAGATATTTCTTCCGCTGACTTTGTGCAAACTATCATACACTATTTCGTTTTTATTACAAGATAAATAGATGGAGAAGAAAAATCGAGTTTTCATAACGATAGGACTTTCAGAACATGCAAATGCATCCTCCCCAATGGACGCTCATATGGGATTATGCATGTTTAATGTGTAGGATGCACATTAAAGATGCTATCAAAGATTACGACGATGTCTTTAGAACAGAAAATCTTTCACCTTTTCAATTTGCTCTCGTAAGTAGCTTAGGAGCGATGACGTGCGCAGAGTTTTAATGATTTGGTTGTGCAGGAGCAGGGATATGCCAGTGAAATAGTGGTGGGGCGTTGACGAGTTTGATGATGAAAATGTTTGAAAGTGATTAATTATCTAAGATACTGCTGACGGTTCATTAAATTGAAATTTGATTAAGCACTGAATGAAGAGAAGAAAGCAACATGGAAGCATCTTAAAATTAGTTAATGATTGCCTTGAATATGAAAACCCAATAAAACCTCGGTAAGTGATAAATTGCAGTGCTATAAGCTCGCTCTTATTTATTGAGTTTATCTCCTTTTTTGTAATTTGATCGAAATGTGATTAATAGTCAATCAAGTGAGAGTACTTATGTGGGAACTGAACATTTCCAAATCTAAGAGTTGTCTTTTGTTCATGTTAGATAGATATATAGAGCTTCTAATGAAATTAAGCTGGAGCGGTTATATATCGTGAACGGCTGCGGTAATGCACAGCCAAACGTGGGGGTTGTAATGATTGGTGAGACATAAAAGGAGACTTATTATGGTTAGGATCATGACCATATCTTCCAAATCGCATCTTTAATATTGATTTGCAAGCTACTCATCAATTTATTACTATGAACCTTAAACATCGAAGTTGAAGCTTACACCAGCTTTGGTCCTTAGCTGCCTGCATATATTTTCATTCTAAAAGATAGTATGTTTGGTCAACCCACAGGAACCAAAAAAACCCCCTTTTTGAAATAAACCAGGAAACAAAAAACTCGCTTTTTGCTTCCTGTCGGGTGACCAAATTTAAATAACATTATTTCCTCGTTTTCCCCACAAACCCGACTAGTGACATCCGTTTGAATTAGTTTTATGTGTTGATCCAGAAGAGCGTGGACTGTTGATAATGTTGCTAGGATTCAGATTCTATTCCTACTCTTCGCTAATAGTTGTTTGGCTCTCGTTTCGTTAAAGTGCATCCAAAGGGCTTAGGGAAATCTGCAGACCCCTCTTCACTTCCAATCAAGTACAATTCTTCCCAGGAAGTTTTGTCTAACTATTTTTTTTGTGTTCCTACTGGTACTTTGAGGGAGGTCCTCGTAGTATTCTGATCGGGTAATGCAGTTCTTGCTTATTCCATTTCTTTCTTCACATGTGCTTACAATTCAAGAAGATGACCCGACCAGCTGGAGAGTTGTCTTGATGAAAAAGCACATAAACAGGATTTTGAGGCTGTTATTCATGCAATGCTGGAAAGACATGCTGCATCATTTTCTATGTTTACCTATTCAATCAAATCATAAAGGGCTCCAGGATTCACTTTTTGTTGAATTCTTTCCAGTTCTGTTCTGTTTGACTGGACTGAATTTGGATGTATCCCGAAAGCGAATAATTGAGAAACACTAGATCCTTTCTAAGCTACTTATAATGGCTATCAGAAATGCTCTTTTGGGATACCGACCATAAAACTACCAGTTTCAGGGTAGTTGTTGGCCTCAATACTGTTGTTGTTGGCCTCAATACTGTTGCATAAATCTTGTCAACGAGATCTGCCATTTTACGTGTTAAGAGTATCAGTGTCAATTAGGTTTGACTTATCTTCTATGAGATAGATTCTAAACTAAGTTTCAAGTTGAAAAAATCCTGGTGAAACACTTATATAGAAGCGCGGATTATCGATGGTGAGGCCAGGAGTGAAACATTGTATCAACTCTATCATAAGGACCATAAGGTTAGTCCATATAATGGCATGTAATTATGTAAAACATTTTTGACTTCGCATGTATTGGTTAAGTAAGTTTTGCGTCCAGGACTATTTCGAAATGTTACACTCTTGTATTTTTCACTGGTAGGCATATAAGTGATCCTGTTGTTACTGCTTCATAAAAAGTATCAGTATAGCATAGGTACAGCTCAAACATTTTGGACAAATTCCTGATCTAACGAAGTTCAACCAATATAAGTGGAATACTATATGGGTAGGTGAATTTGCTCTCAGGATGGCGTTAAACAAGAAAAAAAAAACTAATACAAACAATCTATTGCCACTTTTTCTATTTTTGCCGGAAGATGCGCTGTATGTAGCTAAGTTGTAGTATGAGCTTTGATTTATTATGTTAAGTTGCATCCTGTTTAACTTCGCCTCAATTTATACAAAATTCAGTACACAGTTTGCAATTTGGCCAGATATGAACTTCAGGGTATTTTTCACCAATGTTTGTAGTGATATTTTGAAACTGGATGAAGTATCCATGTTCGTCTATTTCTTCTAGGTAACGCTTTACCACCGTCAACTTTTCTTTTTGTTGTTGTTTGTTTGTTTTGTTTACGGTGGAGACTGTAAAGACTGTATCCTTCGACGGATAGGTCCTTTTTTATGTTTCTAATTGCTGCAGGTAATGACGACTCAATTGAGTACCTTAAAGCATGTGGGCTATTTCCGGTTTCTGGTGGACAAGATGCCAGGATGATACGTTTGTAGTCCTTGGCATTGTTGCTGTTGGCTTTGCACAGCTTTAATATAAAAAATCTTGGCCGCTATGCAGTTCTATCGAATATAGGCCTTAAGGTTCTATAATTCACTCCGTACTTCAGTACCTCAATTCCATAAGTGATTGACGAAACAAGTCGTAGTGAAACCATTTTCGTTGTGGAAAATTGCTTCTATTTTCTGACAAAGAGTAGCCTCCATATAAGCCTACAAAGAAACCTTAAATTTTACATGCATTTTGTGACTTTTTCGTGTCCCAGTACGAATTTCTGCTCGAATTTAAGGTCATAATGATGATCAACACCTTAATCTCGATTGACCATTCAGTCTCAATCTTCGTCCCTTTTTAAACCACTGACAGCAAAGAGGTCTGCACAGTGAACTTTCCACTGGTTGTGATATGACATTGACATTCTTGTCATGAGTAGACAGCAGATGCGATATTTGTTGAAAAATTAGGATAATTCTTGTTAACTTTTAAAAATAAGCCTGTGAGAGCTGAAGTGAATTATGATGGTAAATAATTGTTTACTCCCACTAGAAATAAAATTTACTTAAAGTTACAAAGAATTATTGTTGAACAGGCTAGAAGAAAAAACGTTTGTTTCGCTGATGAATTTAAAGTGTGAAAATGCCCCCCAAAATCATTGAACTCAGACTTGAAAGGAGGAAAATCAGGAAGATAGCAAGGTGTGATTAAGTAGCCACTTAACTGAAGTGCTCGTAGCCAAAATGTGTGAAAGTGTTTGTTAGATAGACGTGGTAGACACCTCGTCAAACAGTGCACAGGACAGTGGAAGTGTTGAAGTGAATTCAAGTGTTGGAGACAATGAATTCAAGTATTGAAGCAAAACTTATAATGAAATCAATTTACATATCAAAATGCGTATTCATAATAAAGCCATTTCATAATTTTAGTCTCATAATTAAACAGCAGCTGCTTATGTCTTATAATTGAACAGAAGCGGGCTGCTGCTTCAAACAAGTCCTTACAGACATGTTGGACTCAGAAATGCATTGGTAGATTTGTATTTTGTAACATGTTATAATCTGACTCGAAAATGCAACACGTTTCAATTGAATTCTTGTTTCAAGTCTACAGACTGAGTATCAGAGTACAGCTTTTGACAGTTTTGACTTTTGACAACTTTTTAATAAAACTTTTGATAACTTTTCGACAGAATATCGAAAGGCTCAACTTTTGGTTCACTTGAAAAGAAATCATCAGGCAGAAAGCTTTAGAAGATTCTAGGTAATAGACATGTATTGATTCGTTCTGCAATTTCTATTACTCTGACTCTTCGATTTTCACGAGGTGTGTCACCGTACGATTGTTTTAGTCTGCAATACTACTGTCCAATGATTTGGTGCAGTGATGTTAATTTTCCACTCTCTAGTCCTATTTTATACTCTTCGAAACAAAACAACACATGCGTCCTTCATAATATTTTCTTTCATCTAGAAGTACACTGAATTCCTTGGAAGTTCATTGTTTGGAACCTTTGCAGGAGCAAACAATTTTTTATTCTTTCAAAAGTTGTAGCAATTTTATCGTCAGCATGTGAGGAATTGCTGGCTATCATCGCTCAAAATGGTTCCATGAACGCCCGCTACAAGTGAAGATTCGATCCTAAAATAAAATAAAAATATCCAGTTTATCTAAGTCCAAAAGTAATGGTTTTTTAGTTGGAAATCCATCGTGACACTTATCAAAGGACCAAAAATAACAAAGTTTTCGAGTAGTACATTGTTCGACGATTGAAAAATAAAAGAAAAACTTACTGATTTGCGGGGAGAGCTTTTTTGGGACTCCCTATTAAACTGAGTTATTTTTAATAATTTATTAACAAGATCACAATTCTTTCACCAGAATTAAGTGATAGCTAAAATTTCTCTGTAAATGTTAATGAAGGCAACTAATGGTAGTCGTCTTTGTGGAAATGCCTGCAATGAATAATCTTCGTCCAAGAAAAGAAATCCATATCATCAAAGAATAACATCCTTTGCTGTAGCAACTCACCCTTAACAGGAAGAATCTACAATCTCGACCCGAGAAATTTATTAAAACGGGAATATGGTTCAAGTGCTCTAGTTATAATTTTCCTTGATGCCAAACATGTCTATTTAGCAAAGTCGTACATTTTCCTGAAATTGCTTGGCAATCTCCATCTCCTCTTCCTTTATTTCAATGTAATCTAATAAAAACGATACTATAACAATATTCAACGGAAAACAAGCACTCCAGGCGTTTCTTCCTGAACAATAAATTGTACCTTGTGCTGCACGGCCCTCCAACTGTCTCCTCTCATATGCCACTAAATCAGGAATATGAACACTCACTTATACCTTTGGTTACATAATACAATTTCCAGTTGTGGTCGTCCCGGGCCTTTTGCGAACGCATCATCCTACACATATTTTAGAGCATTTCTATATCCCTAACCAGCTGTGATGAAAGTGCTGTTTACGTTCTCCCACCCGAATTGAAGTGGGATTGGGATAGGGCAGGACACAAAAAATCAGCGATGCCTTTTTCATGAACCCGGCCATTACTTTGACGTTAGAATTAATGAGGGTCCATTTAAGTTGATAGTGAAAGAGTGTTGGATCACATCTATCGTATGTATGGATAAGGTGAATTGAGATGCTCACATCCTTCCAATTTTTTTCTTTGGGCTTACATGCTAGTCAGATGGACGTTTTGGAGGTGAATATCAAATTATCGGGATGGGATTAATGGAGACTCTCGATTATAGTGGATCTTTATTGTGTGTTTGTATTATTTGGAGGCGTTTGATGGAGAATTTTTCCTCTTGCTGCGTTATACAAAGGTAATTTTATAGATGTACATAACAGCGTGAAAATGGCGAAGTCGGAAATTGCTTTCTTCTCGGTTGATTACATTTTTGATCGAATGGGCAATGTATTTGCTTCAAAGGTTATTAGATGAAAACAGTGTGGGCTGCGGTATTTCATTGGTATATGTTAAGAGCATCTAATTCCAATCAAATAATGAAAACTTTGACCTTTAATTATCTAACGCCGAATTCAATGTTAGTATTACATCATGACAGCCATGAAATGCCAATAGCCAATAGCCAATAGTCGTGTTTAAGCAAGGACTGTTTCATAAGTTTCCCAGATATAACGCAAGTTTCAATGAATATTAAGACGTTAATGGATTTTAGTTTCGTAATTCATTCCGTGAAGTTAGGGCCAATAAACTGAGAAAAATATTAAGGTTGCGTTCTTTCTTGTTTTTAAATTTATCGGGATCCGAGAATGGAACTATCGAAATCAATCCCTAGATAATAGTTCCGAAATAAGTTCGGAAAATTTCTTTTTTTTTACCCCTTGCAAAATTGTGTAAAACACCTTCAACATTAATCAAAAACCAAGAAAAAAAATTGTTCCTTGGTTTCAATTCAATTGCAACTGAAAAATTCCACACACCGATAATATACGTTAAACGATCCATAGGTGAAAACGAATATATGATGCGGAATTCATATGAAACACTCTGGCGTATTCTTCTTGTTACAAGATTTCAAATGCTTTACAGGCCATTAAATTACATCATTTAAATAAAACATGGACGTTTGTTGTAGTGACCGTTTTGTTGTTAACTTTATGGTGTACAAAGCGATTTAGGATTCACATTTATTGTTGTTTATTGTTACAATCTGAAGTGTTTAGATACATGCATACAAAAATCTCGAAAATTTGATACGAATTGACCAATTCATATCTGCAAAGGACGTCTGATATACGCTAAAGACCTCGTATCACGATAAATTCCATTTTTTAGATTTTGAATTTTTTTTGTAATTGTAAAATGAATCAATTTTTTCGAAAAAAACTTGATTCATTTCACGAAAAATTTCGACGAGGAACATATGGCAATATGATGCAGCGAGAATCCTAGGCTTCAACGGGGACTATAAGGCAGATTTTAACTACATAGCATCAAACTGTAGGACCGTATGTACAATCAATGACGCCGCTCTACAAAAAGGAAAAGGAGCCCAAACTTGATGCTCCCACCTGTTCTCCTTAAAAAAAAAACAGAAACCTGACAAACCATTCCTGCATAACAGATGAAATCCTTGATCAACCTAAGGAGGAAAATGAATTAAGAAGAAAGAAGGATAAACCTAACAATATTTGGTGATCAAATAATTTGCCCTAGATAGTCGCAAGAGAGACACTGTTTTTCCGGTAATCAAAATGGGTAATAGCTAAAAAGGTCGTTCGACTATCTACTAGTGGCCAAAGATCACCTTCGCATGTTGTGCTGGAATTCGCATCATAGGCTTGCTATTAAATTCGCTCCCATTCGTGGAGACCATCAAGAATGCCATGTAGCAAATAAAGTAAGCTTTCAAGATAGAGAACTTTTAAGCTAAACGACTTGCGTTAGTGGAGAGCTTAAATGTAGATGAGCATAATATTTTTAGTGTGATTACGTATGGCATTTTGTGAGGATACACACCATCCCAACTTTAGTAAGGCAATATGTTATATTTTTCGATATACTCTGCCTAAATGGACTTGCATTTATGTATCTACACAAAGTCTAAAAAAACATCTCTTAAAAGTTGGCTACTCTCCAATAGATACAATTATCCCAACAGTGTTTGTGATCGTCGTATGTTTTCTTTGTGATTTCCTTGGTAAAGTTCTTCGTAATTTTTGCGAAACATTTCAGGAAATCGAGCAGCAAAATAAAGCCAGGTGGGGAAATAAGGATGGAGTAGATAAATGCTTAATAACATGCCTGGCAAAACTCACGGGTCGTAAGGGCTGAAATGGCTTTACAGATCAGGTGGTGGGTAAATCAGTCGGCAGTCCTCAATATCTATCGTAATTTGCAAAAAACAGTGTGGATTTTACATCAGAATATGAAGGACAGCTCGATTGGATAAACGAGAAGCTTTCCAGGTTGCTCATTGTGTGACTTTAAGTGGTTGTGGTGTCCAAGAGTCTTCTTAATTCAATGTGGAGTCAAATCACCTGGATTTTATTCCCTTTGAAATATTAAACTGCAATAAGTCATGATGTCGTTGAATAGCTTGTTGTGAGGCTCAGTGGTACAAAGCATTGATTCATGTGCCTGATCTTTGGAGGACTTATGAAAAACCACAGACGAAGGAACCTTAATTCAGACAAAATTATGTCAGAAAAAGAGGAGTGCGTTCGTATTTCGAATCCAATAGCACATTCATTATGGCCAGATTTTACAGAAGTTTTTTTGAATATTGATTTGAAGACTGGATAAATATAATGGAGTATATGAGAGGAGCAGATAAAGTATCTCTTTCTTGGACAAATAGTGCAGGCCTACCCGTAATAAGGGTATCAAAAAGCAATAGAATGCCCAATTAACAATTGAAAAGCTGGTGTCCATCTGAACCACCGTGAGTGCACCGGAGAATATTTTTTTAAAAGTTCAACTGAGTGCTTTCTATTGGTGATACCTTGAACAGAGACTATACAAATAAGTTTTATAAATAATAATAATAGAAATATAATAATAATAAATAATAGAAGTTAAATCTAGGTAATGATCACCGAGGATGAATGTGATACTATGAAAAGTTATAATAAAGGCACAGAACGAGGGATCAGTACAAGAACTTCGTATACCGGGCGATATCAGTTGAATCGGTTGTAACGAGATAATCAATATTCTTGAATAAAAAGAATTCAGGGTTAAAAGGGTTAAGAACTGTAGAATAATTATTTGTTTTTTGCAGCTATTGACTATAATTTTCATTTAATTTTCAATATTAATTTAATTTGACGTTCGATGCTTCTATGTTTTCAAGATATCATAAAGTATATTTATAGCTTTGGGGCACAAATTCAGTTTAAAGAAATGGGTCTGAAATAAAGGAAACATTGTCCTTATAACACACTTCCTTTCTGGTAAAGGTATTTACGGAGAACAGATCGAATTTAACAGTAACTATTTTCCAGTATTGATAGATATTTTTTCCAAATTGGGTCGGTTAACTATGAAATATTCGATCGATTAAACAACTCAATATGGAAAAAAGTGTAAATTTTAAAGCACAAAAATGGAAACCGAAATATCCTGGAATATCATTTCAATTACTTGATTGTCTCAAGCAACGTAACAAGTCTTTTTAAGGAGGGCAAGGATTCCTGAATAATGTGACTACTCCGCGAATAACTCAATAAGTGGACAAATCAATATTGAAAAATCGATGGGGCTCGAAAATTTCTTGAAAAAGTTCGACATAGAATTTGATTTGACTTTCTACAGCTCCTGCCTTGAATCTTTACTGAAAAGGGGGTCTTTTGCCCTTTCTCTCGAGTTTTTTATTAAAGAAGAACGAATAAAAGGCATTTAAAGGCGAAAGTGCCTTGAAGATCCTCAAGATATTATCCAACAAGCTCATCAGAGAAGCTGAACGTTCAAAAGTTCCACAATGAGGACATCGATCACGGCTAATATCGTCGAGCAACGACATTATATCGTGTTGAACAACATAGAAGCAGCGAAACCAGTCAGAAGAACTCGAAGGTAGACACTCAGGAAAGTTTGGAGATCATGAAAGTTTTCGACATTAAACGTCTAAGTAGGGATTGCCCATCGACTAAAATACAACTGATGAGAACTTCTAGTAGGCAGGAAAAGTAATTCAAAAAGGAATTAAGGCTTAGTAGTAGTTTAAAAGCATTCCAAGTGTTGGGAATGATGTTCGTCTGATTGTTAGCCATGACTATCTTCAAAAATCAAAAGGACTGAAGAAAAGACTGAGTAGCTCCCCTTAGTGCAAACATCATGGCGACAGAAATAGAAATCATGCCTTTAGAAGAAATCCTGTTGACAGTTACAAGGGAAGGTGAAGAAGTGTCTACGACTGGTTTAAAGTAAAAAGATGGGGAAAGTTGATTTAGGGTGTCTTCATTCTACATTCTTGGAAGGAGTTTTCAAGCGATGAAGAACCACTGGAAGTGGTTTGTAATAATGTTGACTCAGCATATTTTTTATGAGTGTGTATGAATTTTTTATGAATACGTAATTTGATTGAAAAGTCTGAACTATGGATTAGAGCGGCAGGAAAAATAATTTTTTATTTTCATTCTTACTCTTACCCTCTTTTCGGCGACCTCAAATACGTCCCCTCGTAAGGTCGTATGGGAGAAATATTTATGGTGTATATTCGGACATAATTTTGTCGAAATTCGGTAACTGAAGATTCCTTTTGTATGAATAATTTAATTGAATATCACCATGGATAGCATAATTGTGCATTGCCGATTCTCGATAAATATCATTATGCACGTTGTCTTTGCATAAGATTTCAAGTTTCGGGTTTACCGTAGACATCGAAGAGAATATCGAAATTCAATAAGAGACTGAGACTGTCCCCCAGGCAACAAATTGTCTGAGTTTGACGCAATGTGAATTCAAACGCGCGCACACATACACAACAATTTCAACTGAATTTCGTGCCTTGAAAGCAATGATGAATTTTCTGCATAGAGCACAAAAGGAATAATCAAATAATTGTTCATCAAACAAATGTTCAAATGTTTGGCGAAGTTGAAATTTACTTTTTCAAGTCCCAGAATCCTCCTTGAATTTGTGGTTCAATGAATTGAAATGAAACGGAAAAAAATTTCTCTTTTCTAATGCTTCACTGTTGAATGCCAATGAAAATTCAAAACATTGTGGAAAACGGCTGCGTGTTTCCCGGATTGGAGGTATCGCTTGAACTGGGTCATGGTGTTTGATGGCAACTATCGGATTTATCCTGCTCAACTTTATGATCCAATCTCATCGGCACAATGGAACGAACACGTTCGACTTCTAGGCTACAAGTAGGAACTTGTACATTCGTTGGTCATATTGCCATAAAATACTATTTGCCACCCTCAAATCCACTCAAACATTACAGCCATCAATTTCACGAATCGCTCGTATCTGAACACATACATATGCACAATATATTTATTTGTTATCCCGGGATGCCGCCATTCAATCCATCTTGAAGGCGAAACATGGAAAGTGTGCTTTTAATTTGATTTGTAGCATGGTGGCAATGATTTACTTAGACGAAATGATTTCTCAAGGAAAATAACTCAATCTCATTTCGAACTACACAGGAACAAGTGAGCAGGCTTCCCGATTCGCACACAATCAAATTGGGAATTTGTGGAAAAGTTTCCTAAGTTCGATTTATTTTCTACAATTCTGAAATCGCCGGTGCCGTGCCGTGCCTCTGTCGCAGTATTGGTTTGAAGAACATCTTCAGGTTTTTCGGTATAAACGTAAATCCTTGGGGCTTTCAAGTCCTCATTCCCTTCCTGGCTCTCTCTCTCTCTCTGTACACATAACAGACGTAAGCCCATAAAGTTCCGTTCAATATTTTGATAGATCTAGGACAATAGAGTGGCAAGGGTTCGAGTTGAGTAGAATTGAACTATGTAAGTCGCTTTGAATTGATTTCTCTTTTTCCGTTGAACTTTAAAGCACTTTCAAAAACGGCTTTAGTTGTCTAGTTACCGAATTTCCCGACAAAATTTAATTGAAAATTGCTTCTGGTAGAAAATGTGCTCAATATAATAAATTAGGGAGGATTTTGGTGTTCATGTTTCATGCGAGAAATTATTGTCAAGACAATATGAGAATAAATTAAGACACATTGTGTTTGCTCAAGGAACATGAACATCCTGAGTGTGGGAGTAGTAAAATAATTGCAACCGAGTTTGTTTAATTGAAGTTTAGAAAAGTTGTCCCATGTTGTAAGCATGTAGGATAGGAATGTATTTTGTTAAGTAATGTGTGTTGTATTGCCATTTCGGGGTTTATTATTCTGCAAGATGCCGGAAGTGAAGGCGTAAGCACGTCTTAATGTAATTAATTTTATTGTAATTTTTAATTCTACTTAGGACGACATGTGGAGTAGAAAATGTATGATAAGGAACTTTTCAAAGACTTTACCACGCTGTGAAAAGTAAAACATACTGAAAGTTTTCTTCAAATCTACAAAGGATATGTTCAAATTCGTTGAGCAGTAGTTTCTCTGTGCCAAATTTAATGTGGAAACTAAGAACTCAGCGGCGAACTTCATAAAACCATATTTATTTGGTTTTGTGTTAAATTTTATGTACATAAAAAATAATAGAAATTATTTAGATTCCGATGGAGAACTCTTCAGGAGCTAATTTATTTCCGTCTATTTCTATTGCATGCTCTCAATTTTGCAAAATTGAAATCAACTTGCTCAGGAATAAAACACAAAAAGTTCGCTTACATAAAAAAAGTTAGCACAATTAATAACTCCTCCATTCGAAGGAGATTTTATAATATCCTAATCCTCTCATTGTTGTGTGGCTGCAGGTCAAGGTATCAGCTTGTGAACCTGCCTGGTTTTGCTGGGGCAGCTTTCAGTAAGAGACAACTTTAATCCATCCTCGAATTCCATTCGTAAGCCCTAGATTGCATTAAGGACTTAAGTACAGCAAAAGTAACGAGATAAGGATTATGTAACGCCATCCTGAAATGAGTGACACCCCTAAAGGAAATCATATGCAACACGATGAACGATTCATCGTTGAATGACTTTTCTCACCCTCCAGTGGTGACAACAGTCTTCCTTTCTCTCGGTGGTTCTGAAAATTCTCATGAATTGGGTAAAATTTACAAAGTAGTAAGGAGAAATTGGATAGGACATTTAGAGAACATTCGATGATTTTATAGTGGAAACTGGAAACGAGGACTTACCTCATCAGGACTGAATTTCAATGCTGAATCCTCACCGGTTAAACAATAATAAACAACCCACACCTAGACATGAGCTACAAAGAAAAAATCATAGAATTGTAAATTTCACATATGCCTCGTCAGTGGAAGACTAGTCATAAGATTTCAGTGGTTAACAGCATTCTGTCTGGAAAGGGGACGGATGTGATCACTGAGTTTGCTAAAGATTTTTCGTGACATTGAGTAAGGATCCTCCATTCTTTGACTGAAGGTAGTCGATAAAAGCAAGAGGGTTTAAGGTATGTATATCCAGGGAACAACATGAATAAAAACTTGCAATTTTCAGGGATGTTCTATGTTCTATTGTTCTAGTTCCATCTCATTTGTCCACTTGTCCACTTGTCACATTTGAAAACCGTGGATGCAGTACTCTATAGTATTTAACGATACGTTGGAGTACGTGTCAATAGGTATGTTTACGTATATTAACAAACGAATCTTCACGTAAATTTGGTCCTTATTCTGTCTCGGTGCAGAACCTGCATTGTCGCACATCGTGCGGGAAATACCAGCTGACAATATTAATTCATTTTTAGTTGTCGAAGAACCCAGTTCTGTATAAGACTTCTAAGAACAAGCAAGAAACATGTACGGAATTTCATGAAAAACAGCTAGACGGTAAACGGACTCTAAATAAAATTTATGTGATGTCCACCTAAAATTCATCACGAAGAAGAAACTGATACCACGAGCATGTAAAAATAGATATAATGTGTATTATAAGTCGAAAATTTCCACATCCTGCCGCAAAAGACTCTAGAAGTCTACGAACTATTTTTAAACTCGGAATCTCGAAATTTCAAGGGTCTCGAAACTATAACCAAACTCATGGAACGAATTAGGGACCCTACTTAAAACTGCGAAAATCAAGTTTTTTAAAGATTGTTTTATTTATAGTCAATGGTAAGGAAAAGGAGAAGATCAGGACAGCATATGTGATATAGTCATACTGATTTTCTGTACTTCTCAAACTTAAGTCCAAATATTAGGAAGATAAAATATAAGACAGAACACTCTGGGTATGGTACAACTACTGACAAGGGCGAACATTTGACTACTCTCAGCTTCGTGCAATTTGGCCGATTTATCCCCTGAAGCATTGGTATTTCAAAACAAAACTGTCTGGGAATAGGACATAAATAGGAAAGCACGATTAGACTTAATTTTTTTTAAAAGAATCTTTTAAAATGTGCACCCATATACAATGACATAGATCTGTAACTATACCTGGAAGTTTATCTTAGCCGAGAGTGTGAGCGCTCGTCTCTATTTACGTTATCCTGGGGACGTTTGGGAATATGTGGCGGTTTATCAGTACGTACACGTGATTTAAAACAGGAGGCAGGGTAGTCTAGACGTCCTTTAGTTTAAGGACCCGTTCGTTGTTGTTTGTAGGACAACCTCTGACTTTTCTCTCCTGATGAATTTAGTGGGTGTTGCGCCATTGCTCAGGATAAATTTTGGTGTGAAGTTGTACCAAACCACAGGTATTGTAAAATATTTGCAATGCTCAGTCGTTAACTAATGGGTCCATTGTATAATATTGTTGTAAGTTTTGTTAGTCTGATTACGGTTATGTGAAACATTACTATTTTCCAAATCCGTCCGAAGTATCCTCAGTATGTATAAAAGAGGATAAGCTGGGTATGACAGCTAACAGTATGTTGTAACATTTACTAGGAGCTAAGAAATTTTGTAGACTCTACGGAAAGGATTGTGTGTACGTGAAAAACGAACGACCTCGAATCCTTAGTACATAAATCACCAAAATCACGTTGAAAAGGGTAATAAAATAAAAACCACAGAGTTTACATGCAAAATAGTGTCGTGAAGATTTACTTTAGCGACAATTAAACGAAGATGAGGATAATCTTTAAATTTTTGGAATGTTATGAGCTCAAATGCATATAAAGAAACAAATAAAATATTCAAAAAATGTGAGGAAAGTCCTCTTTTAAGTTTTCTATAATTCCAATGGTGTGATAAACTTTTAACTGATAGGCTGTGTATGGGCCATCTATATAGAACTTCGCTTGCAAGAAAAGCAAGTCGACGACAATGCTCATTCTCAATAATTATATAAAAACTTGTGTTATAAAAATTTATTGCTGATATATAAACATTGCTGATATAAAACTGAAAAGTCTGAAAATAGCCTCGTTAGTCAGGCTTTAGCAGCTTGTGAAAGGTTTCAGTATAGCCCGTATAATATTATGGATTTTCTATCAAAACGGGCAACAAAAATGCACTTGATCAAGGAAAATGGACCTTTAACTGTAGTCGAGGCTGGACCTGGAATCCGAAGAAAGTCCTTTTGTGCATCAAATGGGACTGGAGTGTACTATGTACCTAAAGTGATAAGATCACTAGTGATAAATATTTTGCATCAACTCGATCGAATACAAGCTCCATTGCTGCAAAACCGTCAAAATTGGTGAACCGAAGAGGCGTGGTTTTTCGTCGAGGCAACGCACGACCGTGTCATGCGTTGACTGTAAGGATAAATTTATTACAGTTTGATTGATGTGTTGTGCCAGTTTAATTGACGTTATTGACTTTATTTCCCGGCCTATGTCCCCCCCTCTGAAGACCTTGCTCCATCTTATTACTTGTTTCTGTTCTTAAAAAGTTATCTCCGCGGTAAATCTTTCAAATCCATAAGCGAAATAATAATTAACCTAGATGATTATTGTCCTAGTAAGTCTCAAAAATTTTATTAAGAGGGGAGTTTATGAGACGGAAGATGGAATTAGATTTTATAATAGAACGACTCTTATCCAACATGATAAATCAAGTTTAAACAAACAAATCGATTATTCATTTCGCATCAAAAAAAGGAAGATACGCATAGGACACTTATATGTATATTATACACATAATTTTAACTTATTTGGTTGCCCTATGCATGCCCAATAAATTCACAAGTTGAGCTGTTCTAGCTTTGACGTTGTGGTTAGACATGGGCACTGGTTGGGGTGCCGATTGTCTCTTCAGTAACCGTCAGACAGTCAAGGCAAGCGTACAACTAACCGTGATTATATTTTTAGTGTTTTGACGATGTATGGATGTTGACAGATAACAATAAATATGACAACAACTTATAATTACTTTCTATTATAACTTGGGAAACTCCCTTAAGAAATACATGAAATATTGAGAACAGTTTATGGAGATAATGCAATGAAGAAAACAGCTCCTTTCAAGTGGATCAAGAGTTTTCGGAAAGATGATCATCGGCCAGAACGATCATAACCGCGCTGTTTTCATTAGAACATCGAACCTTTGCGGTCTTTTCCGTTCTCCGATCACCGATCAAACGTGAAGATGGTTACGGATAAAGTGAAGTTGACAGGATTTACTGTGTTCAGGATTCTAACCAATCAAACATTTCTGTATAAGAAAATGGTATATAAAATTCGTACCAGTTGTTGGTGACTTATTGATTTCTGACCAACGACTGAGAAGGGGCGGTTATTTATCCTTTGCCGCTTGCATCGCATTGTATGTTATTTATCACACAAGCTTCCAGTTTCGCTGAAATTGTTATCATTGGTTAGAACAACAATTTCGAAATAGTTTTTTTGGTCTTCTTGGTATTGTGCATCCTGCCGCTCCTCAGACTTTATTTGTATTCAAATATAGTGTATAGTGTAGAGTATAGTGCAAAATTACCATGCAGCTGAGGCTCAGGCACGCTGAGGCTGTCAACTGTCAAGTTTGAGGGGATACGCCTGACTTTCAGCGTTTGTTTTGAACAATAGAAATGAGGATGGGGCAAGTGCATTATTAGAATTATGACATATTTTAAAACTGAATAGAATTAATGCAACGTTAGTTTTGAGCAACAAAGTTTTCAAAACGTCGGCTGACGAATTTATAAGTAAGGTTGCATATGGATTTATCCATAAACATTAAAGAATGGTAAATCCACTACTAGAAGTTTGTTGTAAACAATTTTTTCAGAACTTGAACCATAGCAGTCTGAATGAGCTCATTGTCCTTGAATAGGTTATAAGCTCGAATGTCATTACATTAAAGTCTGTTGTAAGGATTGATAAAGATTAACGTAACTTATAATGAGTCAAACTAATTATGACTAAATCCTTGAACTCATTGAATGAAGACCATCGGCGAATGCGTAAACAGAAAACTTTTTCTAACGATAACATTAAATCATGATAGCAGAACACAAACAAATTATTCAAAACTCTGATTTGGTCGTACGTAGGACTTCCGTGAATTTTTCCTTGTCGAAGTTTATTCTCCACATAAAACCGAATAATAAAATTGAAGCTTAAACAAGTGCAAAAACTTTATCTTTCGTACTAATATGCTTATTCCGTTCTAATGGATGTTTATTCAGGTCCACTTTTCATGGATAGTCGAACTCAAGTGAAATGCTCTATAGATCCTTTGACCGATATTTATGTTTGTGTGTGTGTGCGAATGCGTGTGCAATCTACCGCTTTGATGAATGTTTTTTTTATTCTGCTTGGAGTTTAATAAGCTCGCTTATATGGTTCAAAACTGAAACTCAGAGAAATTATTGAAAAAGTTTCGTCGAACTGAGAAAATTAAATATGGACGAGCTAGATAAGAAACCTTATATTCTTCGTAAGCTCTAATATATGAAAAATGTCGATACATCTACTTGCGAATAATTTTTCAAATATTAAATTCACAAAGAACAAAACGTCTATGCAAGTTAAATTAATGACCCAAGTTGTTTTTCTCGCGACCGGCAACGTTTCATCTAGAATAAAAGGATTCAATACAAGTTAAATCTTTTAAAAATATTCATTTATACACCATTTGTCTACACAACAGAAAAGTGATTCATGATAGTATTCGTGGGTTTTGATTTCCTTAAAAAGGATCAAAAGTAAGATTAATTTCAAGAAGATAGAAACAAATTAGAATAAAAGAGAGGAGCTTACGGGGTGAAATAAAGGACGAATTAAGTAATTGCTTCCGCGAGAGTAAGAGACATTGAAAGATAAGAAAGTGGCGGTGTGTGAAATTGGATTTGTTTGTATTTTGAACAATCTCCGGTAGGCAGACGGCAAAGGACGATTAATTGTTGTCAAAAAATTGATTTATTGTAAAACTTCCGAGCTATTCAGCTTAAACAATATTCTTCTTATAGACTTAATTAATGTATAAGCATGTTAAGCTGGCTGATTAGTCACGAAAGACTTAGGAATTGATTGTTCTATTTTTCACTGAACAATTAGCGATAGATAGGAGGATTTATGTATGTGCAGATTGTTCAACAAAGTAGGCATATGTATATATACATCCTTCGATGCTCAAAGTGATCCCTTCATTTGGTAGATAAAAAGGTTAGTTCTTGTTGAGGTTGTTTTAAACAGTGGCCGATAATGAAAGGACTCAGCTTATGAAGGTATAAAAAAACCCGTCTTTGTATTCCGGATATAGAACAACAAGTGCGTAACCTAGAGTTTACAATTTAAAGTTAGTTATATATTATTTAGACATTCAGATAGAGTTGGTTACAGATTAATGTTGTAGTAGTAGGTGCGTGCAAAGTAATAGAGTAGAGTACATATTTCTGACAGTTCTAGCTTGAATATTTCATTTAAGAAAGGATATTGGATGCAAAGAATGAAGAATGAAATGGCCTCATTGCTTTGTTTTGATGAAACCAAAACATATCCGATGTTTAAATCTCATTAAAAAATATTT
The DNA here is from genome assembly GCA_954870665.1 of Stratiomys singularior. Classification (NCBI taxonomy): domain Eukaryota; kingdom Metazoa; phylum Arthropoda; class Insecta; order Diptera; family Stratiomyidae; genus Stratiomys; species Stratiomys singularior. The sequence continues at coordinate 7,981,642 of OX940879.1, read as the reverse complement.
TTATATTTCAGGGTGGCGCAAAAGATTCTAACCATAGTATCCCTTGCATAATATATGGAAGACAAGAGATTGGATGGATATCATAATTTTAATATAAACTACGCACAAATTAACAAATGATTAGTATGAAGTCTGTTGTCTTTCGTCTTCGATAAACTCTATAAGTCATTTCCTGAAATTTTCATCTTAATTTTATTCGTAGTCTGCAGAAAATGCGTCCCCATCAATTCCTATACATGGAATCAGCAGCTTCTTTAATTTGGACTACACAGTTTCAATGGGCTTTAAACCAAAAAAATTACCAGGCTAATCAAACCGTCAGAAAAAAAGCTAAGAAATGGCCTCATAAGTTTTCAAAGCAGTATGCGCCTTGGCGTCATCGTGCATCCAAATCACTTCCTGTCGGTCCTTGATTTGTTGACGATTAGCAAGGCGTCGCATAAAAACAAGGAGAATATTTTTATCGTAAAATTCTCCAATGACCGAGATTCCTTACTGAAAATGTACCTGTAATATTCCCCATTAGTAGACTTTTCTTACTGCACAAAGTAAAGTTGTCTTTTCCGTGACTGCTCATTCTTCCAGCTACCATATTTTTTTAAGTCAAATTTTGACGTCTCTATAACGGGAATATTTGCGCGGTCGCTGCTTATCAGTGTCCTATTCGGTTGATTGGATATTGTTTACGTAGTTGAATCCACAACTGGTCCGTATAAAGGATGATTGCACGCAGCCTTTTGGACGTTCTTCTCATAAATGAGAGGTTTGGTCCAGTGTGTGGACCGCAAGTATGGCTAAACGGTCGACTTTGACAGAATTTTAGTTGCCTCCGGGAAGCTGATAAGCCATTTTCTCACGGTTTGCGTAGGCTGCTGGTCGTTTTCTTCTTTGCATATTCTCCAGGTTACCTTCCTCGACATTGTTCTGGCTTTTCTCGGTGTTCTTGGCATGAAAAAGTGGAAAATTTCAGTCTCTGAAGACGAAGACGCCCCAGCTCAAGCATTACACTTGATAACGTTGCAGCTGTTCACGAACTTATTGAAAGAAATTGCTCGCTACTGTAGCAGAAATAAATAAGGAAACGAAGATCAGTGTTAGAATTGTACACACTATCGTCCGAGACCATTTTGAATTTTGAAAAATCCACGAGGCGGTTTCCACGTTTGCCCACGGAAGAACAGAAAAATGCTAGAGCGGAGTTGGTCAGAGGCTTCTTGTTCGTATTCATGATTAAGGTTAGACTTTCTGGCAACGCATTGTGCCGTGAGATAAAACGTTGGCTCACCACTATACTCCCGAATCGAGAAAAAATCCTGCCAAAAATATATCGGTCAAAAAGACGCCACTAGCCCATCTTAGACGTCAGACCTCACGCTGGACCCTTTAAAGACTTACATGAAAGCCTTACCTATTTGATGAGAAAAATGGAGGTTTACCAAGGAGGATTATCAAGGAGGGGAACTATTCAGAAAAATATTAATAATGTGTATTTCCTTCTTTTTTGGCGGTTGCTATTTTTTTGAGACTCAACATTTTTGAGTCTCATAACTGTTTTTCAAGGTTAATAATTGAAAATTCAGTAGGAAAAACCCCAACATTTCAAAGACCCTCTTTTGGTTGTTTTTCGTAGAGGTCAAAACGTTACCTTAGCTTCTAGCAATTTGTGCGACGTGCATGAAAATGGTGTGCGAGGCGTTTGAACTGCGTAAAATCGGTTCGCGTAATTCGAGTATGACGATCCTGACGACGTCAAAACGTCTTGAAACAGAAGAATTTCAGAAATTGCTTTAAAACACAGAACAAATAAAAAAATTCGATTCGGCCGAAAAATTCGATGCGATTGATATGACGGTGCTCAATGATTTTCAATAAATTGAATTCGGCGCAAGGTAGGGTGCAAGGATTATGATATTGCTCACTAGTGAATAACACTTGAGATAAGTAACAGGTTTGCTCTTAAAATTTACGCAAAATGACCGTTCTACATATTTGAAATGGTGTTTTACGTGAATATCAAGCAAAAAAGGATTGAGTGGCTCCAGGAAAGATGCGAAGGCTGCCGGTCAATCGGGCTTCTCACTAGAAGAAGACTATGATCTGCGTTTGTTGGGAATCCAGCATTAGAAAGCACTTGAAAAGTACGAACCGCCAAACAGGAAGTTCAACATGCCGCTGACGATGCAACTTGCTTATCCTTTGAGCCCCACGAACCTTCCCTCTTACAAGAAAAGCACCTCGTGAAATGAAGTGATCTGCGCTTCCTAGAGGAGATTCCGATACTAGCAACTCACATCTGGGAAGGTAAAGAAAGGGAAGGAAAAAGAAAGATTAGAAAAATCAAATGTAATATAGAAATTGCTGTTAGGCTGGGTCAATAAAATTGAAAGACATTGAGTGCTTAGGCCATAATGGAAGAAGAAGTTAGAGGAAATTTTGAAATGTTGACAACTATACGAAGGTTTTCTAGAATAGGAAGAACAAGAGGTTGATTCTAGCTTGAACAGGATATTGGATACTCATGAAAAAAATGAGTTGTTTTGGTTTTCGCGTTTTTATGAAACCGGAAGAGAAGGGTGTTCATTTTTACCCGTGCTTAAATTTTTATATATTCCTCCCCCAAATCCCGTTAGGGTTACTTCCAATCAAGGGAATATGTCAGCAGTTTCTGCTTAATGAAATTCGTGACCTTTTTAATATCGTGAGAAGTTGGACAAGTTATGATATAGTGAAATCCTTTTGTAAATAAAGAACATACCACACAGTCAAGCGCAATGTTCAGTTGGTTTCTACGAAGGAAAAACGTACGTAACTCTAAATTAAACTCGAAAAGTATTGAAGATGGTAAGTTGACCTTTTTTGACAGTATAAATACTTTTCTTTTGCCACTTATTCATAAGAATTCGGTGAGAACAGCTTATATTTGAAATATGAAGTTACACAAATCAAAAGTTTTCAAGATTGTTCTGAGCGTTTCTGTCCGATGAATAACATTTTATTTCAACGCAAGTTATCAACCCTTTTTCAAAAAACTAGAATTTTTAATAAATATCCTGTTACAACTTCCTATCGTAAGTGGAACTCATTTCAAAGACTATCTGCCAGGCTTGATTATTACTTTTAGAAGCCTGCACACAAATGTTCTTACAACTCATCGAGCTGGCCCACCTTTCTCAACCCTTAAAAAACGAAAACAAATCTTCCTAATGGCTTAATTACCTATTACTATCCATTTTCATGGATAAATTTACGACCCAAACGGTTAGCAACAGTTCGTTTCGTCCACATTTATTTATTAATAACAATCACCTAACAAAAATCTGAAGGAGGCTTTCAAGATATCGCTTGGTTTCCTCAACTAATAACACTAATAAATAGAAACATTAAATTGAAATTATAGCCCATGATCGTCCAACGAAGAACAGCGTGAAATTCGTAACACAATATCCATAAAAGATTCAAAGGACTAACGACAACCGCCGAGACGATCAATGGAAAAACTTTCCACGTTTTTGCTGTCGTTGTTGTCGATGTAGTTGACGCTGCTGGTGGATGTATCAGTGAAAATATCCTTATATCTTTCCCATGGAGAGCATCTCAGTGGTTCTCATAAATTATTTCTTATTGTTATTATTGTTCCAAAAATTTTAGTGAGCTTAGAATGAGAGCCGAAATTTTGGTACAGTTGAATGTGAGGATGTATGTGTGTATGCGGGCGTGTGGGCGCGGTTTAGGGTTATGGACGAAATGTTGAATGCAAACAAATGTCAACAGAACAATATTCTAGCTCACTACAGGATCCTTCCTCAGTTGTACAAATCTAGTCGACGTAGTGAGCGTTTATAAACGTGTGTTGCTATCCAACCACATGGAATGTATTATGTCATCGGCTTAATGAAACTAATTTCCTATTTGAGTGTGCGATTGCATTATTTATAGTTATGGGACTTGTAAATATTTATTAGGCTTAATTTGCAGCATTGAAGGTGTTTAAAGCTAGAAATGTTGGTAGTCAGGTGTTATGTGCTACGATATTCAAGTAAATTACATTTAAGGGACTCAGAACGTCGTCCTGGAAGCAACATAAGCGTATGATTTTGTATTCACAATTCGCTTTGGTAATTTGAAGATTTGTTAATATCTTGAAATGTTAGTCCATTTAATTATTCAAACATTTCCTTTTAACTATATTTAACATTCAGTTACTTGCTATCTTTATCATTTTCATCCTAGTTTTGTAGCGGTTAGAGCCCATTCTTGATTCGATTTTTGGTTGTGGTGTCTTGGAATGAATGAACCTAATCTTCGTATGAATCAAAAGTTTTATGTAGGATTGGTATGCAAAACGGGGTAACTTAAACCCTTTTTAAGACCTATTTTGTCAAAATAAACTGACATGCTGTTGATTTTATGGCACTTTTTTAATGATTTCCCATAGTAACAAGTTTTGTATCTTTATTCAATCAATACAATCTTTGTTGTATCTTTATTATTTTTTTTATGAGGCGCTCTTCTTAAAAAAATATTCAAAATTTATGCAGTTCGGTTATTTTCAAGAGATTAATCGGGCTGTTACAAATGTATCACAGCAAAAGAGAGCACTAGATTCTAGTGGTAGATATTCAGTTTAAATCCCTATGAATTTCATAAAACACTTTGTTTCTTTGTTCAGTGTTGAATATTTAAAATGTTATTTCAACCAACCAGGATTCTCTGGAGGGTTAAGTTTTCTGCTATAATTAGAAGAAAAGTGCAGTTTGGGCACAGAGAATGTTTGATGTAGTTATCGTGACAATGTTCTCACTGAAATGTCATGTAAGGAATGAATCTAAGATTTCCAGGATTCGCATTTAAGAGTTGAGGGAGGGACAACACAAGAAAAAAAAAAACACAAAAAAAGGTGAAGACTTGGCAAGACATTATTTGATGAAGATCCAATTCTTAAAGGAAGCAGAAGCGGAAATTTGATGAAAGAAATTCCATGAAAAAAGGAAAAAATCCATGGGAAGAATTCAAAAATAAATAAAAAGCAATTTTTCGACTTTGGTTTTTCTTTTTATTTTTTATTTTTCGAATAAATATGAACTTTATTCCGCGATTTTGGCTTTGAACTAACAAAAAGAAGACACTGGCGTTTCGAAAGCCGGAAGCCTGGACTCTTCATCAGAGTCACTTGAAATTTAAAACTCAGAACTCAAAAGATAGGCGACTCTGCGATTCTCTTTCTAGCAAGCATCTTTGCTTGCAAGCAAAGGACAAAATTGAAGGGATTTTGTGGACCCTAGATTGCGATTATGAACTGATAATTGAAATTCTTCGACATATCCAAAAAGAAAAAAGCAAACCGTATATTTAGAACATTAACATCTTATAGATTTGTTATACCAAAAATTGACTAAGATAATATCGCTGAAACGAGTTTATCATGTGGCTTCATGTGTAGTCCAGAGTCAATTGAAAAGGATAAGCGTCCTGGCGTTTTATTCATGTCGACTTTCGTTTTCGAAACACTTCGAAAAACCAACAATCCTGGGGTGGGTGGAAAATCAACGTATGACTATCAGATAAATGTTTAGAGATTTTAGTTAGATTTCAACGACAGATGATCCTGATGACGGACCAGAAAACACATAATCGTACTCCGATTGATCTAAAGCAACTTGATTTCAGAAAAAGATGACATCATCATTACGAGGACCTCTATTTTTCTAGGATGCTACGCATGAAATTTTCATAAACTGAAATCGCTCTAATTTTCTGTGTTATGTTTAAACTTAGAAAGAATGAAGTTTTATCGGTTGAGTTCCTTATGTTGAAGTTTTCTTCTGATCCTTTACACAAATTGCAGCAGGTGCAAAAGGAAAGGGTAAACGCGCATTCAAAAGTTTAATTTCCTATTTTTCGGCATATTTTTATTTGATAAAGAATAAGATATTTAATATACCCAAAATTATTTGATTTATAACAATGTGTGCCAGGTGTCAAGATTTTTTTATACCAAGAAATTAACACACGATTTTTCCAATGTGTCAGCGTCTGATTCTTTGATAAACTTAAAGCTGAACAATTGAAAAAAATAAATGCCTTATCAAAATTCAGCAACTTGTTTGAAAGTACAAGCATTGTTGCGAGTCGCGTGCTGTTTCCTTTTCGTTTCTCTGAAATTCATTGAAATTCGTAGATTTTGATCTATTTAAATATAAAACTTTTTAACAATGATTTATTGCTTGAAGGACAAGGACATTTACAAAGTGTTTTTACAGTCAAGTTAAAAACAAAATATAAATTTTGCTGATTTTGGGACAATAGGACTCGTTTTAGAAGTACTCGTTCTTACTCTGTCGGAACTTTTGGTTGTTGTCACGGAACCTTTTTTTGTGTTTGGGAGGTGAAGGCTATTTACGCCCTGAGTGTCGGACTCCCCCGCTACCGGACTACCAGCTAAACACCTCCCCTGTCACACCGAGAACTTAGTCTGGAACTGTTTGTCACATTACTTCGGACTAGGCCTCATTATTCATCGCTTAGCGGCGCCTTCAGGCTAAGGAAAATCTCTCTTTCTCTACGGATGGATAGGAAGGAATTGCGATTAGAGAGAATTGCGTTACAGAGATCTCCCCTCCATCGCCAAGCGATCCATCATGCCCTTCTTTATAATAAGTACTGCGTACGTAATGCAACAAACAGTTCCAATTGTCCTTTGATTGCATCATTTTTCCCGTTACATTTTCTGGGGAAATTACGCCAATTTTCTCCGAGAGATGCGAACGGAGTCTTGTGAATCTATTACACGTAAAGAACGTATGGCAGGCGTCATCCCCGGGGAGAACACGCAAGTTGGGGATGGTGTCTTTCCATCTTATACAGATAAGACTGAACATATCCGTGACCACTGAGTAGTTGCGTCAGATAATAATCAGTCTCACCATGCATTTTGTAGAACCACGGCCCCAAGTCACTTATCAGCCGTTATCAGGTTCTTCTCCGTTCCTCTCGGCTGACGGTTTCTCTCGCCGACTCCCCCTACGTAAGTATACACGTTTCCGTTCGTCTGCAACTAACCTAATAGGAACCATCCTCAAAATTACCAGCACTGCAGGTTCAGAGACAGTGCGGTATGCAGCCGCTATCCGCAAAGCTCCTTGCCTCTGCACCTGCGTCAGATGCCTTCGGTGCGTCTCTTTACAAAGAGCGTCAGCCCAAACCTCGGAGCCATACAAGAGCACTGACTCCATTGCACTCATCAGTAGACGTCTTTTGCTCGAGGTTGGCCCCTGCGTGTTGGCCATTATGCGATTGAGCGCCGATACTCGCACAGAAGCCTTATCCGCTGACGCTCGAACCTGCTCGAAAAAACTCATCTTCGGGTCAATCATCAAGCCAAGGTATCTGATTGATTCTTTTGACTCGATGATCATTTCCCCCACCCGAACGGGGATAACACGAGGGATCCGCTTTTTGGGGAGGACGACAAACTTGGTCTTTTCCAGCGCTAGGCTAAGCCCACGGTCTGTCATCCACTCGCTCACTCGGCGTATTACCGCACCCAGTTTGAGCTGCGTCTGTCCGACAGTACGTCCGGAGACTAGTACTGCTACGTCATCTGGTAGCCAACTAGGCGCGACTCCCCCGGTAGCTACAGCCTCAAAAGCTCATCGTACGAGACATTCCAGAGGTCCGGGCCCAGAACGGAACCTTGCGCCACCCCTGATTTCAAATCAATTTTTCGTCGGCCTCCCAATGTGCCATAGATGAGTTTCCGGTTTTTGAGGTAGTCTTTCAATATCCGCATCAGATACCTCGGCACCCTGAAATATTCCAGAGCACCAAGAATATCTGTCCGTCTAGCAGAGTTGAAGGCATTTCTCACATCTAGTGTTATGAGCAGTACTATTCGTCTCGAGTAGTGATTGTAGGCATCTGCCTGCTGGACCGCGGTCACTACCTCTTCTATTGCACTGATCGTGGATTGACCAGCCCTGAAGCCGTACTGCCGAGGAAACAGATTTCCGGCAGTTCGAATGGGTTCTCCAAGTCTTTCTCTAATGAGCCTCTCGAGCACCTTCCCAGCGGCGTTCAGCATACATAGGGGCCGATATGAAGATGGTTGCTCCGCGTTCCTCTTCCCCTTGTGGATCAGCACGAGCCTCGCCTCTTTCCAGCAATTTGGACGCTCTGCTGCAGACAGGCATTCAAAATGGTAAGCAGCTTGTCAGGACAAAGTTGATGTGCAAGCTGTACCACTTCCGCTGGTATACCGTCTGGCCCAGGGGCCTTTTTCGATTTTAAAGCTTTCATCGCATCATTCAGCTCGATGACGGTAAAAAGTGGGCATTCTCCAGGACATTCCACATCTGCATCATCGGGACGAATAGGATACATAGGGAAGAGCGCTCGAACAATCTCGTCCATTTTTTCCGTTTCAAGGACACAGGGCCTCCTTGCAGCTCCTAATTTCCGCATGGCAAGCTTGAAACCCAGCCCCCACGGGTCTCTGTCGATGTCCTCAACTAAGTTGCGCCAGCAGCGAGCCTTGCTTTCGTTAATTAACCTACGGAGAACTTTTCTAGCCGACCTGTATGCCAGCGTTCGGGAGTGTGAATCGTCTCGATTTCTTAAACCTTGAGATTCGCGGCGGAGTTTGTGACATTCTCTCCGATTTTCAGCGATTTCTGCCGACCACCAGTATACAGCAGGCTTATTGTGTCGAGGCCGTCGCCTGGGCATAGAGCAGTCGCACGCATTCTTGATGAGCCTCATGGTGGAGTTCACCATGTTTTCAGCTGAGGCTCCCCCGTTAACGGAACCTTAACAGTTTCCCTGTCTAATGTACCACATATGATACAGGGCGTAATTTTTTCACCAATATATGAAATATAATGAACTTTATACATGATGAAGTGTTGCTCTACTGCTGTATTGATTTAAAAAAAAACTCGCGAAATCATTTCTAAATTTGCTCATATATGATACATAGACTGGGTATGGTTGGTACAAAAATTGCGGAATGTACCATTTGTTACACATTGGACAAGGAACCTGTTATTATAATAAATGAAGAGAGAATTGTTGTAAATTATATCTGCTCTAAAGTACCATAAAATTAACACAACGGTTTGAAGTTGAGGACAACCAATAAAGGTGGTAGCTTCTGCAAGATTAGAACCATTTTTGTGTTGGTGATAGTGTCCAAAGAGATCATTCAAAACTACCTAGTCCGGCGGTGGAGCTACGTTGAGCCTTGCAGTCATTTACAGTTCCTAATGAGAAAGTTGGTCAAACTGGTCAAAACCAAGAATGCAAATTAGAATTATGAATATAGAATTATGTGATGAGTACCCACTTGCTTGCTTTGATCAATCCTGCGAGATCCATGAAGCTGATCCGGTGTGAACTTATTACTTTTAAGATACTAGAACGGTCTAAACGGCCAAAAATGTGATAATTATTAACAATTTTTTCCTTAGCTCCTTTATGCGATATAGGAATGAAATTTTTCTTTAACCATATTGTCATGTGTTAAAAGTATAGAAATTTTTGTTTATGGATATTGCAATTCTTGGTTTTCTATAGATGACGCTGGTATCAAGTGGTACAAAAAAGAAAGTGGCATATACGCTGGTCATTCTCGGAATAGGCACCACTGAAACAAAAACTTTCAACAGGGTATCAAAAAGGAAGTAATATTACGTGATCGTTTACCACCAATATTCAAAAAAAGCGGATATTTGAACAAAAAGTTGAAAAATGGACCATATTATGCTCTTTTTTCGTTTGCCAAATTTTTTGTAAGACATTTTTATTTAATAATGTGCCAAACTGTCATCCAGGAGAATTTATTAAACAAAAAACAAACTTTATTGGTATTAGCCGAGTAAATCCGGAGAATAACTTGCGGTCAGTTTAAAAACTTTAGTTTTTTGAGAAAAACGTGTTGAAAGTTTTGACAGTTGTCGCAACGCGTGCAAACGTAGTCAGCTATATAATGCGATAGCTATTTTCTCTATCGAGTTTTTCAATAAATTTCCAGAAGATGATTTTTAATACTTTAAGAATTGAAAAATGAAAAATCGATGTTTTGAAATTTCCAGACCGTACAAGTTTTTCAAAGAGGGATCTGCTTTAGTACGATAGAGCAACCATTACATGTTACTTAGGTCCCAAGCTCAAATATTATAACCATAATTCCTTTAACATGGTATTCAAAAATGTTTAGAAGCAAATTGACAAAAAAAGCACCTTTGATGACTGTTCTCGGCATCTTATAAAACAAGTCACTGCTATTTGACGCAGCGAGGCTCGGCAGGTCATCAAAGCCCCCTTCAAATACTAACATCCCAATTAATAAGTACCTTTTCCAACAAACAACCTTCGCAAGTACAAAGGACACTGGTTGTCTTTCACATTTTTATGTTCGTTTCATGACATTTCATTTTCCGCTTCAGTATTTCGCAAAATAATAAAAAAATGTTAAACATGAATAATATCAAAGTATCCTTAAATGACACTTTTAAATCTTTTTGATGGTCTCGCCTACGGCTACTTTAATTATTTCATTAGTGTCCTCCATCACGACAGTTGTGCGATCTTGCAACAAAAGTGGAAACAGAAGAAACTCGACAGCCAAGTCCATACTTGATAAAATAAAACGAAAATTTCACTGATTATTATCATGTCGTTCGCTATAAAATATCATGTCAATTTCATAATGAAATTTTTCCATAATAATTTTTCTTGATTTTTTGTTCTTCATCTTCATCTTCATCCATTGCTTGGCAGGACTGCCTTCGCGGCGCTTCGCTGTAGAAATTACTTGAGAAAATTATAGGTGGAAGGTTGGGACTGGGACCGATGAAGATTTCATCCTGTACAATATTTTAAGGAGCGCGAGATACTTACGAAGACCACTCGCATACATTGGACAGAAGTAAGCCTGTAAGCTTACGAGTTGCTATAGAGAGGGGATGTCTAGAAAAAAAAATGTCCTTCAATTTCTTTTCATAGATAAAAGACATTGAACAAAAAAAAAATCCTTACGTGACACAGATTAAAACGAGACAGTAGATTACAAGATGAACGTAAGTACATTTGTATTCCTTAGATGATTTGTGAATTGCTTTTAAAGCGTGACAAAAATTTGCCGACAGTTTATAAGGTCACGCAACGATATTGGTTATACATTGAAGGTGTGTTAGTCTGAATGCGAATGTATGTCCTGTGTGGGCTGTGATGAATCGAAGTTGTTCGATAAAAAGAATCATTGGCACTTAGGTTGTCACTTTTAAATTTGATATTAATGAGGTAATTCGGATTGGATGGCAATTCCTGCAAATGAAATACTTTTGGGTTTCGATAGGGAAATTGTAGCTTTGATTTATTTCCAGTGCGTTACCTTTCGAAATAGTATTTGTGACTTTTATTTTTTTGGTTTATTGACTGTGAAATAAGGTCAACAGTGGTGAGATTAGCAGTTTTATGGGTTTAACATGTAATGATATTGCTTAATGTTCACTGAAATCAAAACTGGTGATTTATAACTTGAATGGGACTGAGTTATTTATAACGTCAATTTTATTGGTGTAGGACATTCTAATATTGGATAAAAGTAATGATTAGAGCGATTTTGCAGGCCAATAATAAATTACAACCTATTATTGGCTTTAGATATCAATCAGAACAAATCAGGACATGACGCTGAGCAATTTCATAAAATTTTTTTATAGGTCCCTTTTTAACGATCGTTTTAGATTTGAATTTTTGAACATTAAAATGGAAACCCGCAATGAGCTACGTTTGAACTCACTCTAGAATCTATATAACGATTTGAAAGAACATGAAAGACTTCCGAGTCATCAATCGGTTATCTAAAAAAGGAAAGTGCTTATAACCTGGCACAACCAAGGAAAAATTGTCTACCAAGAGTTCATATGGAGGCAAAGAAACGCTTGAGGTAATGTCTGCAATGAACATACGTAACTAAAACTGGCAGTTTGCTTGTGAATAAACTAAGGAGAATGAATTTTTTTGAATGTTTTTGCCAAAAGGTCGTAGGCATCGGAATGAATGGAAATCCGAAGATACGATATAGGAAAAGTGTAGTTGCGGAGGCAGTACCTCCCACCCAATTCCATTAATTTACGCCATGAAAATTCGCCTTGCAGCGAGGTTTTTGTGTTTTAGCAATGAATATCCATTGTGATCATGTCAATTTTTTCAAGTCATGATCAACACTAACCTCTCATTTTCTATGATTTTTTCAAAAATATTCAAAATACTTTTCTTTCATAATAATTTCATCCATTTAATTGTTGTATAGTTCAGATACGTTGAATCACATTATAAATAATCCCACCATGGGACATTTTTCATATCCCCTTTGTATTTGCGATGGAGTAAATTTAAGCACGTCGATTTTTCCAACTAAAATTTAGTCCACCTCGCGACATTTTCCGGGCTTGAAGTCTTTGGAGAATGTTCAATGAACCGAACCTCCCTGGACAACAGATAACCCGGAAATAGATGGATTTCCGGCGAAAAAGTAGGACCTCATGTGGACGTTTGCTCCGGTTTCAACAAGTATAACAAGCTTTATTACTTCTTTGATTTACGATTAAAAAGAAAAATTAAATTTCTTTGATACAACCATACCCGAATATACATTTCCCGAAAACGTGAGGGTGGCTGAAAGAAGCTACATTCATCCCAAAATTAAATAAACTACACTAGTGAAAAGGAAATAGTCTCAAACTATGGCTCCGCAGTCTAAAATGTACGAGCCCTTTGTTAACGATTGCATCCTATATTTACTCCCCTGTACGTCTTTTTGTCCTTCCCGGAAGGAACTTGTGGAGAGAAAGAATGTTCGGATAACTAATACCTGAAATTACGTTTCATTAGGAAGAAAGATATTAATATCTTGAGATTAAAAAGACTTTTGAGGTTAAAAAGAAATCTTGAAATTTAGGCTGAATCGAACCTCTTATTATAAGGCAATAAATATCCTTCTAAATTTATTTAAGTTCTCTACATGCTTTGTAACATGACTGAATAACTTCTATAACATAAAGTATCGCATTCTTATATTTTAATCCTTATTTTCAAAGAACGATGTTCGTGCCATCCTACAGCTTGCCCATAAATTCTTCTAACTTTACCACAGGCTTTTTACTATCTTCTAGATTTTCCGAGTTTGGATAACAAACGCCTCACTTGTCAATGAAATAGAACTGGAACCTCAATGTAACACAACTGCAACACTTGACTACCACAAAGCAAGGGACCCCCTTGGATTTAGTGGAACGATAGGATCGACTATGCGTAAAACATGGTACCTTACGGGGATGCGTGTCGTCTAAATTTTTAGGGTCTATGTCTATGCTTCTACGCTTTTTCAACTGTTACTGCTAAGAGAGTTATAAGGATAATACTAATAACATTGAAAACACCGATTTCATATATGATTAAAGACAAGAAAAATATTAGTTTCTGTCTGTTATCAGTGAGTTTTATGTCTTTCTAAATGTCGTGGTACAGTAACATTCTTTGACTTTACATGTTTTACGAAAAAATGTGAACTGTTCTAAATTCTAAGGGTTTTGTTAAGGGAATCCTGTTATTAATTTTAAATTGTTATTGAATATTCAGGTTAATTACAATCTAATAAAATACATCTATACAAATATAAAACGAATACAGAGGATTCCGAAAAATTGCACTGCTTGTCCTTTTCAACCTAATTTTCAACTTGGTAGGTCCATATGTCACAAAAATTTCACTAATGGAATCATTTTACTCCCCCCTTACTCTCTCTCTCTCCCGAATCTTTTTATCAAATCTTTTTATCTTTTTATTTTATCAAAGCTTTTCTTATCTGTTCCCATGTATAATTGTTCTAGGACTACAGCGAACTGAGATATTGTAGTTTCTTATACCATCATAAGCTGCAATATATATCGCAAAGAACACTAGCTGGATTAATTTGCAACATTTTATATAATCGCGATTGATTCATGGACTACTATTAATATTTCGTGATTGTCTAATGGAAGCGATTAGATATCCTTCCATCCCTTGAGAGTGAATGCATTGATTTGGCAGAGCACCTTCTAGCTGCGATCGATTTGTTTTAGCTGCGTTCGATGTCATCACAGGAATCGTCAAGGCTAAAATACAATGGCAGGCAGGCTTTTCCCGAGCATGTGCTGTTCGTCTGTTTCCAGGTATGGCATATGTTAACAAGGAACAGTACCAAAACAACCGTGATTTTATTGACGTACGCAGTCCACAAGTTATTCAGGTAATAAACTATTCAGGTAATACAAACAATAATGGAACCACTGAAAAGCTCTTATAGTTTGGAGGATCATCACAAATGAAGTGATTCGATTCTCCATGTAGCAAACAAAACGAGCTTTGTTAAAACGAGAGCTTAGGAACTAAACAACGCAAGTGAGTAGAGAGATCGCTAAAACTCTGAAGTAAAAAGCTTTTCTCTAAAAAAAGTCCTTTTGTTCCCAAATATGGCAAACATTAACATGGAACAGAACAGTCATACCCGCGATTTTTTTCTTGACCAACACAGCAGGTAAACATTCTTGCAAAGAACACCCAGTGGAAGTCTTCCTCTTCAGGTAGTACAAAGCATAAAGTAACCAGTAAAAAGCGCCATTAGTTAGGGGGAGCATTACAAAAAAAGTAGCTCTTTTAACCCATGTCGCAAATAAAGTGAGCTTTGCAAGAAAAAGAGCTTAGAAATCAAGCGACACCAGTGAGAAGAGAATTCTCTATAGCTCTGGAGTTCAAAAATTTTTCTAAAAAACACTTCTCTCTAAAAAGTGCCAAAACTTTCAAGGGCATCACAAAGAAACAAAGTCGAATACCCTATGTAGCAAATAAAGAGAGCTTTGTAAAGAAGAGAGCTTACAAGTGAAACGATGCAAGTGAGAAGGGTGATCGTGATGGCAAGTTTTGTGACCCTAAATGTAATTAAGAATAATTTTTCTAGTATAAGAATACATGTGAGTCATTGCGTATGAATACACAATTTAAGAGAATGTTAATGCGTTTTTATGTCCGTAAGAACATTGACAATCAAATATTTATGATAGTGAACACTGTTATTCAGTAGTTCTCAATTTAAATGCTGCGCGAAAATAGAGAATATTCACAATAGTTATTGAAATAATTCATTAAATACTGAATCTGATAGTCATGAATCTTTTGCCAGCAAAGCAGTCAATCTATGGAAATAATATCCTTTTTGTAGAATGTGATAATATAGAAATCTGCGACGTTGCATTGTTTTCTCCGTGAAAATTTTGGTAAAATTGTTTACTAATACAAAACTTCTTCAATGGCATTCAATTAACTAAATTATATTTTTTTTTTCAGTAAACATTAAATTTTCCAGGATATCTTGAAGTATTGGAAAATAATGATAGAGCTGACGGATTGAAATCATTCGTTTTGTATTTGATGGAGAAGCCACACTTCATTCAGCCTGCGGTTAGTTCTAGAACCCACTATGCATCGCATTGACTATTCTTGGTGAGTAACGTAATAAATGAATTTCAGGACACTATATTGTGTAACAGTTCAAGACTCAGCTGCAGGATACATTTCAAGTGAACTGTATGAACTACTATTATTGCGAAACCAAGTGTTGCACTATATTTGTAGCATTGGTACGTATGCAAGTACATCGTATATATTTATAACGTATTTCAACTTTCTGGAAACCGAAGCACATAAAATGATATTGTATCCTTGCACTTACACTCTTCTGCATGATAATAAATTTTATACTTACAAATTGATTCCGTCAAATCCAGCACCCAAACCGACATGATCAATACCGGCCACTCGCTTGATGTGATTTATGTGAGCTGTTTTTTGTTAAAGTTGTTAATGTTGTTGTTATAGTTGTTGTTGTAGACGATAATATTATTATTTTCATTGTTGTTATTGTCGCATCCAATTGCAGAGTTCGAGCAAAGTCAATGTATTGTAAATTGCAGAAAATAATCATCCATATCAGCCATTGTATAGATGGAATGAGAAATGAAAATCAATTTAAATGGTTCAAATTCAATGTGATTAACAGGAAAATTTAATTTTTAATTAGATATTGTAATCGCGCCACAAGGGACCACATAATAAATAGAAATAGGATTTGTTTGATGGATTGCATTTGCAGTTTACGTTTGTATGCGAAAAATCAAATGCCTCACGGGGAACAAATTAAGGTGAATGAAAACCATTGTTGTTGTGTGTGGTGTTTGCAAATACTCGGTTGGTGAAATGAACAATTGTAATTGTCAAATTCACTAATTGAATATTTAAGTCTTTTTCATATTGTGCTTGATGTGGGAAAATTTACAAATTACTACAATTACTACAAAGCTCTTCTGTTTATTTTCAATTAGAACGCTCCAATGATTTGGACAGTGATTGATTCTTTTGAGTATGTTTATTTTCAGCTTATTTAATGGAAGTTCCATCACAAAGTTTCAAAAGCCCTAGATGTACCGTCGATGTTTATTTTTAGTCAATAATTTAGCCTTTAAAAGATTTTGTGCAATCGTATTCTATTTAATTTAATATACTTATATATTACTGAAATTTGTTGTTGGGGCGGTAGAAATTTGATATGATGGCTCTGGGAATACATTATTTCTTCCCCATCCTTGAGTGGCTAACTACCTTTGAGTTTAGCTCCGCCCATGCCATAGAAGGGTATCCTTGTCAACGCAATTGGCTATGATCTAATCGGTGACTAAGGTCGATGTTCATTTGTACAGCGGTCTCTCAGAATGTTGAGGACTTGACCTAAAAGATTAACTCCCCGTCAAAGTTTCGATGGAGAGACTGTGAGCCAAATACGTAAGAAATTCTGCTCAGGATGAATTTATCCCACAGTCCACAGGTTGTGTATGCCTTGTTTCACTTTCTTGTAAAGAGCGTCCTATCAACACTTCACTAATTCAAAAAAAAAAATTCTTTTCAGTTAACTAAGTGATTAGAAAAGTATAGATTTTGATATTGAACTCTCTAATTGCCTCTGTAAAGGTGAAATAAAGGCAAAACACAGCTTATCATTTATATGACAGAACATTATGGCGCGAGCCAATGCATCATCCTGACCACTGCGTCTCAAGACGTAACAGCCAAAGTAGGAGACTCAGAATTAGTCCTGGTATCCTTATGTTATGAAATTATTAAAACCATAGATACGAGACACGTTCAAAAATTAAGTGTACTCAATTTATGTAGGGTTCAAAAAAAATTTAATTAAACAAAAACATACTTGGTTACACTTGTACATATGTAAGTTATTTTTCGACGTAGTCACCATCCCTCTCGATGCAAGTGGTGAGCCGCGGGATAAATTTTTTGATGCCTGCCTCGAAGAAGTCTCCCGCCAGCTCTTTCGCCCACTTCTCCACCTCCCCCTTCACCTCCTCGTTCGTTGAAAACTTTTTCCCACCCATGTGCACCTTAAGGGAAGTGAAGAGATGGAAATCTGAAGGGGCCAAGTCAGGGGAATACGGCGGGTGGTTCAAAACGTCCCATCCAAAAGTGTCCAGGAGTTGCTTCGTGGCTTTGGCCGTGTGAGGTTTGGCATTGTCGTGCAGCAGGCAGACTCCCTTCGTTAGCATGCCCCTCCTTTTATTCTGAATCACCCTTTTCAGTTTTTAAGCGTCTCACAGTATCTTGCCACGTTGATGGTCTCCCCGTGAGGCAATTCAATCAAAAATATTCAATCAAAATTATGCCTTTATGGTCCCAAAACACGGATGCCATGATTTTTTTGGCTGAAATTGTGGTTTTGAATTTCTTGGCGGAGGGTGACAAGGTGTGATGCCATTGTTGAGACTGCTTCTTAGTTTCAGGCGTGTAGTAGGCAACCCAAGTTTCGTCTCCAGTAACAATAGAGTAGAGAAAATCATCGCCTTCAAGTTCGTAGCGTTCCAAAAACTCTTTCGAGCTCTGCACTCGATTCAACTTATGCTGTTCTGTCAGCTGTTTTGGGACCTACCTCGCAGACAATTTCCGATATCCGAGAGTTTCTGTGATTGTTTCGTGTATCGTGGATCTGGAGATTTGCGGAAACATCGCAGAAAGTTCATCTAACGTCAATCTGCGATCGTCACGGACCGCAATCTCGATTTTTTCCAAAAGTTCGTCAGCCACAATTGAAGGTCTTCCGCTCCTCTGATCGTCATGCAAGGAAGTACGGCCATTTTTAAACTCGCAACACCACTTGTACACACTCGTACGATTCATAGCTTTATTTTCGTAAACAGTTTTCACCTCATTATAAATTTCAACCGGAGCTTTTCCCTTCGCAACGAGGTAGCGAATGACGGCGCGAATTTCGCACTTGGCGGGAGATACGATCGACATTTTTCGCGAGAGATGCTACTGCGTCAAGAGTTTTCAACACAGTAACCTCGGATTGGTCTCGTTTTGAAGGGGAAAAGTACTCAAAAAAGTATTCCCTACAACTGTGAGTGTACCAGTACACTTACTTTCTGGACGTGCCTCGTATGATACAATTTGGTATGAACGATTCCCGTCTCTGGGTACGGCAGCGCAAATATGTGCTAGATCCTGGCACAACAAAATTGTACTGACTTGGTCTGGTCGATTCAGACTATGCGCATTCCAAGCACTGTCCAAAAGTTGGCATGAAATTGGTCTCCGATCGCAAGCTGAATTAAGTTTTCAGTCATATTTAATCATATTTAATCACCAAGGATTTGTATTCACACTAATTGTGCGTGCCAAGATGGTTTTGATGAAGTTCTGTCTCAGAATTCCAGCTTCTACTTCTTTCTTCTAACAGCTTCAATTTCTTTAACTTAACTTTTGTTAAGTCAAAGACGCTGCATCTTCACCCACTGAAAGGTTGGAAAACAACAGAGATGACCTTATTTCTTTGGGAAAAAATAAATTCTCTCAAAGTGGATAAATGCATTCAGTTAGTCAAAATTCGGAATTCCAAGCATCTTCGTTGTATCTATACCATAGTTTAATTTCTGCGTCCTGCTGGGGTGTGATACCCGTAACAATTTATGGCGCTTCAGATCGTTTTCGCTTGAATTTCTTTCTTGATTTGGCTTTTAAACTGTGCTACTGTTGCCCTTGATGTAATGCATTCTTTAAAAATAAGTGGAATTTTATCGGTATTGGTGACTTTTCTCAACTGCCATGATAGGGTATTTCAGAAACGTCATTCAGAACTAAAATCCAAGAATAATGCGAACAAGTGTGTTGATTTCGCGCGTTAATGAGGAACCACACATAAAAGCTTGCTATAAAAATCATGAACGCATCCACAGTTGACGCATCCATTTAACTGTTTCTTTCTAGATTATCTGATTATCAAAGAGGCATTTCTATTGCCGGCATTTTAGCGAGTATACCTTATCCGTTGGAAGAAGTGCGAAGTGTGATTTCGTGAGTAATGGTTCGAGCCTACGATGACATTTCTGACAGTTCGAACTTATAATGCAATAGTATGTGTTGATGTACATCGTTCTGTGGTAAAGACTTGAATCGCAGGTATGCTGTTATGAAATCGAGTGCTGAAGCCAAAAACTTAGAGTAATCATAGTGCACAGATTGATATGTTTGAGAATTCTCATCATTTTAGGTATGTGAAGAAATTGATTCAGTGGAAAGCTCTCACGCTGTACTTCAGTCAAACAAATGATCGTTATAAAATTTGAAATTTAAGTGTGTTATGAAGTTTATTATTTTTCGTGCGAACTAACAATGATTTGTAAAAAGGGGTTGTGCTCATCTTTTTGGCAATTGCTTTCAAATCACTGTATTCCGATACCAGGAGTGAAATCCTTGTTGATTGCTCATCTACATCGGAAAAATTATATGTGTTCTACTGATGTCACGACGTATGCACAAGATTCCAGCTTAATGTAAAATTTTTTCGTTTCACAGAAATTTCATACGACATCCTTGCGAAGCAATTATACCCAATGGACATCCATTGAAATTCTTTCGGGAAATTTCAGCATGTAGGCGTAAGTTACACAAAACTTTTCGGTTCGTTTGATCGAACTTCAAAATCATGAGTTGTTGTTCCTAGAAAAAGGGTTTGCACGTATCTTCAACATTCCTTTTTACATATTTTGATTGAGTTATTCAGCAACCGCAATGTAATTATTTTCTTATAAAGCTGTTGTCCCTTTTGAGTTTGAATGTGTGTTATGTTTAAAAGCTTTCATGAATAGAAAATCCAGGTACCATGAATTAAATTTTCAATGGTGGCTTTTCAGTTGGTTGTGAGTGTCATGAATAAATTAATTGTGGCACGATTCAATTGAAACTTTAGTTAATTTTTATGATTTCCTTAAGCTTATTTAGCTCGCAACCTACCAACAGCATCGTGAACCGTTGAGTTATCGCTGCAGGACAGAAATTTCGAATAGAAATTAACCATCACCAATCCACCATTTTTCGCGACCGATTGCAGGATATCGTCTTGTACGTTACGACTAGAGTTGCACAGTTCGTAGGCTGATGAATGCGAAAATATCACAGGAGCCTCACTTGTTGCTAAGGCATCTCGCATTGTGCCCGTCGATACATGCGACAGATCGACGATCATGCCGAGTCGATTCATTTCACGAATGATTGTCTGAAAAAATAAATAAAAGATAATTAATTCTATAACTAAATTCAAAATTCAAAATTCAAACAATTTATTTTGTAATTACATCCATTCAGTGCAAGCAGTTTGAATTGAGTGAAAACCCGCCAACAAGAGCGCAATCGAACATTTTCGTCTCCCTACTGGGCATATCGCAATGGATTTTATAAATCATCAAAATTAAATTTCATCTAAATAAAATCTCAATTTGATTTCCCTTGAAACTCAATAAAAAGCATTCAATGATACCAACCTTATCTCAACCTGTGCAAAAAATTCAGTAAATGTTACAGAGCTGGCAAGTAACAGAAAAATCATCCCTGATAGTATTCGTCTACACCTGTCGGAATCCTTTCTTCGGAGTCCGCTCGTTACATAGCGCTCAATGTATGCAAATAAGTCTTTCTTTTCACATTTAACCCTCAATGTACCTTGGCAAATGCCAATAATCCCCAATCTTGCAGCAAGTCGTCTTCTATCTTGGTGTGTCAACGTTACGAGATCACCAAAGCGTCGTCCTTTTTACAACGAACGTTACACTATCTTTATTGGAGCTATCTGAATTTCTTTTCCTAACCTTCTCTCATAATGCGGAGCTGTTGACTTTTCTTATTAGCGAGAAACGGACGAATAGTTGCTAGGGGAAATGTTGGTCCTGAAGGTATCCTTGAGTTTCGAGAAAGCTTATGTGAATTTCTCTAAAGCGACTTGTGTCTCAAGGAACCCACCAAGTTGGTGTCGATAAATTTTTTATGTTTGCGATTTAATGTTGAGTATTAAGTTATATGGAATTAATCAAGTGCGTCCCAAGGGATAGCTCCACTAGTTTAAAGGATTTAAAACTTGATCGTAGCGTTCTCATTGCATAAGGTATTAGTCACGACTGTTGAAATTGAATTACTTCAGTGTGTGCACGTCATCGTGATATCGTAAGAAGTACACAAAAAATGTGAATAGCGAGTGTTTATCCCCATAAATCAACCCTTTACTCGCAATACTTGAGAATCACATCAGTCCTGTCTCAGGTGAATTCCGAGAAAGCGTTCGCCATATCCCCGAAACAATCCCATTCCAGCCAATTTGCTTTTCAAATAAGCATATCAAAAAGGGTAGACCAAGGTGTATTTTATTTTACACTCAAAACCATAACACACCCTCGGCTGATAGTTCAAACAAATATATTGAAATGGTTACGACAGTAGCTTAAGCTTTCCGCCGTCCTCCCCACTCGAAAGGATAACATCACCGTGAGCAATATTGCAGGCAATATGGACCAAGAGGAGTTCGATGGTATTTCTATTGTTTAAGTTTTGTAGAAAAGGTTGTGAAAGGCTTGGGCTAGCTCGCTTCGTTCTGTTCCCCGTTCAACCCTTCTAGCAAGACTTCAGGGTTGTTACAGTGTCATAGAGTGCTTGAAAATAATTCAAACATTTATTCTTTTGGTTAATCGCTACTTGAGCGCGTGACTAAAATCACGAATGACTCTATTGGGCTCTGGAGACGTTCATTATTGTGGTTGTTGGCTGAAAGCTTCCTGCTGTTAAAAGGTTTTCCATTTTATCATAGTGATTTCAAAAAGCGATAGAGAAATAGAAGCGAATTTTCATGTTCTCGTTTTAAGGACTCTGTTGTGTGTGTGTGTTTTATTTTTCGGAGATTTAAAAATGCCGAGATTATCGTGTTTTGAGGTGAAGCGAGAACTTGTGGGAGGAATCCGAATTTATCCGGAATTTAAACAAATATCAAAACAAGGACTCGGCCGGCACGTGTCTTATTTTTGCGTGTTTAGTTTTTGTTGTTCCCATGTTTGTTGACTCTAATCTCAGGGTTATATTCGAGAAAAATCTGTGTGTCAAACGTGTCGTGCTCTCAACAATTGCTCAAATATTGGAGGAGTTCTATTGCGACCACTCAAGCTTGTTGAAAATGTTCAATATTTGCTCGAATGTTGCGCCAAAACAATGAAAATTGATGTCATCGACAAACATTTGCTACTCAATTTTCATTGTGTCGTCTCGTTTCTAAATGGGATATCCTTTAGATATTCGTGTACAAGTGCCAAATGTCTTTAATCGGTTTATTATTATGTTTTACTCCATTTATACTCGATTGGCTCTATTGAAATCATGATAGGCCAATTTCAGCAATCAATAGAATCATATCAAATATTTGTAGTACATGATTGTTTTGACTGGAGTCCTTTCTTGCAGGTTCCTTGAGAAATATTGTTAGAGAATGGAAACGAAGTAGATACATATACTGTCAATCGTGAGTTGAATACAATGTAGAAGGTTGTTTTGAAACCTAGAGAAAAAGGACTTGTTTCGTCCTGGGTTGGGTTCGTGTCACTGCATTTATTTGTTGAAATGAACATTTCGAAGATATTCAAAAGCTGATACAATACGTTTATCAGTGCATGTATCCATTTTTGTTTATTTGACAAAGTTTTGATATCCTCACGTATTGATGGACCTGGCGGTATGCCTGTTTATACGAGGTGTCAGGTTTTTTGTTCAGCTGTAACAAACATACGAGTAGGATTAAATTCAGTTCTCTAGTCTGAATTTAAGTTTCGATTGACATATTCTACATTAGCGATGAATATTTATTTTAAGAAGGAGTTTGTCAATAGAAGGGATGTATTTGAAATGTAATTAAAGTGAAAAGGGTAGTACATGCTTATGTATTCACCTCTATCGTTAATTTTTCTTTCGCAATGAAGCGTATTTGGTTATGGAAACTTCATATTTCTTCAAATTCAACCTAACAATACCTTCCATGAGCCAAAATATGGTCACCATAACTATTCCTATCCATTCGGACACTTAGAACTTTGAACTGAGGAAGTGTGCATGTTTGGTGCTACTGCATCGACTCTTGTTTTGACTCAGGCGCAGATCTCCGAACTCATGACTAGTAACAATTAGAGCTATAATTTCTTCCTTAAGTTCTCCATAGTGACCCCAAAACTCCCCGAGACATCAGATACGTTCGCGTTTTTTAAGTGATCTGAGTATTTGGAGACCCATTCGCCACAAATCCTAGTGATCCCTTGATATTGACGCAGGATGTTAAAAAGTAGTTGATACAGATAGTTCCTTGAATGCAATTTTTCGAAGACCTCTGGCATGGTACTCTCAGCTATCGGCGTGCTAACCGTTCAAATTGAGGGTCGTCTTCAACCGAGCTTATGCTTTGCTTGAAAAGAGAGACCACAATAAGGGATGAATTTTCTGTAAACTGCCAACATCCTTTGCAGAAATGGCGAAGGTATGTTTGTGGAGGCAGATGTGTGTTCCTTTAGTGAGGAGCTTTGTCATGTCAATTGTCAGATGATTACTCACTAATGTGTTCAATAAAAAAGATTATAAAATTAAAAAAAAAAGATTATAAAAAGACTCAAGTCAGTGAAGTTGCGGAAGGAAAAGTAGCGACGAAGATCGAACAGAGGTTGCGAAGCGTGACTTAGCTGCTTTGGTAAGTCGTTATTGAGAGTCGACAAATAAAGACATGGAGTAGGTATTGCGTAGCTACTGACTATCACTTACTCTTCAAGCATACTCTCAATAGAATTGTATTCGATCAAATAAAATAGAACTTTGTTTTGATTGACAATTTTGATCGAGATTTTCTACCATTTTTGTGAAAACAGGATTACTCTGCTCAAAGGTTTTCATCTAATTGTGTTGTTTCTTTCTCTGTTTGAAGGTCCCTACCCGAGAGTGTTAATGCTGAGTGTAGATAGACTAGCATGAAAGCACAGTGTTTGAAAAAAAAGTCAAAAATATTAAAATCAAACGGAACTCTACCGAAATAAGGAGAATTTTGTTTGTATTGATAGAGTTTTTCTTATTTTTTCGTTTATCAAGGGTAAAAACCTTTAAACGTATGAGCTGAAACGTAAGACAAACCTGCATCTACTTTCACCTGCTCTATCTTTTTGTGCTAGAAATCGACCGAGAGTGCTAAAGCTGTTTTGTTGTTACGCTATATTTTAATTCAGAGGTTCAATGATAGGATAAGGCATCCAAAAGTTGTAAGTTTCCTCAAGAATTAAGTCAAGTGTACACACATAATTCATTTTCGAATAACTTATCAAGAAAAAGTTTTGGTTTTCCTTGCTCAAAATAAGAGGTTAATTTTGAAATTTGTAGCCAATGACATGGTTGTGTTGAGTTATTTTACGACATGAATATTCGTCAGTTTTAAAAAAGGAAAAAGATGATGTCCTCTAGCTAACCCATGTTATCGTTTGGAGATTCAGTAGATCTTAGAGGTAATTGTAGCTAGCTAGAAGGCCCGTGAGCCTATGATGGAACCTTGGATTCAGATACATAAAGAGAAACCGATTTGTAGATGAGATGGCAAAGCGTTTTCAGCTAATCGAAATGGATGATGTGTGGGTTCGTTCACCACTGGAAATGGCATCAGTTAAGGATATAATTGGCTCAGATTGACAGGAATAATAACGAGGCGAGCGAGCCCTCTGGTCTTACGCTAAGAAGACACTTTAAGGACTAACTTCAAGGGGAGACGAATAGTGACAATTGGGCTCTAATGACACTGGAAACAAGCTCGAACCCTTCTGCGGTAACACTTCGAAGAACTAAGCATTGAAATGGAAGTAGTATTCGGTACCTGGAACGAGGATGAAAGAAGCGTGGAGCACTTATTACACAACTGTCCGAGCCTGATCAACGTGTGTTGAATGTGGCTGCGATGAAATCAAGCAGCGGAACTGGAAGGCATGGTGATCACTGAACTAGAGGCTTTCTATAAAAAGCTTCAAAGAGACAGGGTGGATCACTGTCCTTATCAAACGGCTGACTTATACCGAATACATCAAGTTCACACAAAAAATAATATTATAAAATGTAATATAGAATACTTTCAAAGTCCCAAGAGTAACTAATGATAAAATGAGGAAGAAGGAAATTTCTTCAGGAGTTAATGCATCAAATATTCTCCTGTTTGAAGAATAAAATTATAGACATTTACCCTACACTATGTATAAAAGCTGTCTAAAGCCAACAATGAATACTGAAAAAAATTTTCATTTCATTTATAATCCTTTATTTATATTTATTTTTCAATTAACATTTTATATCACCTCGTTATCGTTTATATTTCATTAGGTACATACGCCAGCCATTTCACTGTAACAATTGAATGAAGCTTCCTTCATCCTTATAAATAATACAACATAGAACGAATGAAAAACAAATCCATTTAATCTCATTTCATCAGATTTTCGCAATAATCCCGACAACTGGATGAAACAGTATTTAAGGAGTCTAAAAGAAACAAAAAAGGAAAAAAGGTTGATGGGCAAAACCCACTTGCTTGAAACTTTCTCCGAGAGCTCCGACAGCTCTTATTCAATGAATATCCTCATTGATGTGGGATCATGTATTTTCGAGGTTTTTGGAAGGGAAATTACTGCACGAGAGGAAAAAGCACGAATGCCTCTCAATCAACTGTTTCGCCGTTTGGATAGGAGTGCAGAAGGCAGGCGATGGATATCCTTTTTATCGAATACGTCAATCTTTTTCATCTTCTCAAAAACACTCATAAAAACCATATTGGTTGGTTAAGGAGTGTTGTTAGAAGCAATTACATTGTTATCCGTGCACGTTAGGAAATAGTCTGCCGTCGCTTCGTGCTGTGGCTGTGATGTTGCCTTTAATAATGTTATGCAAGATAAATCCTTGGGCGTGATTTTCGTGTTTAGCTTCGCTGTACTATTTGGAGAAAATGTAAATTTCAGTTGGTATAATTATATTGTATGTCGGGAAATATCTTATTTAATCATCTTGATTAAATCCTATAATACCCAAAAAGCTTCCTCGAAAGAAAAAAAAAACTGATTACAGGCCATGATATTGCAACCCTCACAAGATTCGATGATTGATCAAACGCCCGAAAACAAATCTGTTTCCTTTCAAAAATATATTAAGATATGCAAATCAGATCCTTGTATCTTTGGGAAATTGAACAAATTACGCTCGGGTGAACAGCAAAAACCAGGCAGGCGTCACCGCACATACTTTTCAGGCTTCCCACCTAATCATTGACAATTAATTACTCCTTTCGACAAAAAACAAACTACAACATTCGTAGATAAAATTCATGGTGAGGGATGGCAGTTGGGGATCATTTTTCAGCGCTGATAAAAACTTTTCCCATCAATTCCCGACGCCACTTTATTTTGCATTTTTAACAAGGTTAATTTAACCTGTAATCGGTTGAAAAGTTTCAGCAAGTTTTGCGGTATAACCATGACTACCTGGCCGGAAATCAAATTACCATCACGTCTGGAGTTATCGCGAATTCGGTCGACAAGGAGCGACGTGTTCAAAATGCAAATTACTTTTCATAAATTCCCATCTCGAATAATTTTCTGCATTTAGTCATAGAGAAGAAATGATGAACACCACGACTAGTGTGGATAGTGGAGATAGAGTTGTAAGGCGGAGCAGCTGATAGGATTCCAGGAAACGGTCCAAATTTGATAAGAACCATGTGGGGACAATTCCGTGAATAAAATTCAATTACGGAGACCAGGATCGGGGTAAAACGTGATGAACTTGGGAATAAGTCGAGTTTTTTCCGCCATTAAATAAATCTGAAAGTTCCAGCTGAGCGATTTTGTATATCTCAGGACTTAAAGCGTGAGTTCTTGCTTGAAATTCTTGCACAAATCCGTTTTGCAGGAATTATAGGAATAATTTTTAGACGAAATGTCTGCTCTCGACGTATCATTTCTTCGATTTCTTTTTCAAAACGCAGAATAAATTGCAAATTGTGCCTGCTATTTCGGATAAATTTAAATATCTTATTTGAAAAATTTATCAAAGGGCGTATAGTATACAGGGCGTATATAATTTATCTATTGCGAAAATAGATTAATATGAAAGGAATAAATATCACAGACAATAACGAGTAAGGGAAGTACGTGGCTATCAAAATCAATATGAAAGAGAACAAAGAAGACCCCAGTAGCTAACATCCGCTGGACACAAATCCTGGAGAGGTACCACATGACAAAATGTATGACAGAATTAGCCAGGGGATATTTGATCTGGAAATTCCGCTGCGACGGTATGTCAAAAAAGCGTATTAGCAAGTCCCACAGTCTTTGAAATGCTGTAACAACAATCAATTAATACCCAGAAATAACATAAATGGTAAAACAAAAATACAGACAATCCTCCATACAAAACTGGAGACCAAAAGACAAAAAAACTGGACACCTAGATAATTGGCAGCCATTTCCAATGAGGTAGTCAAGCCACCCACAATTACAAATGCTTTAGCCTGACGTAGCAGTGATCGAATTCTGCATGGTCGACAAAGAGCGTTTATAAAAGACAACCCAGTAAAAACCCATTCAAAGGAGGAAGTTCTGAAGGGACAAGCAGTAGATGTATTGTAATAACGCCCATAAATAATATAAGAGGTATAACATGTAAACGAAGATGGCTTCCCAAAGAAACGTGAAGCCAATGAAAGCCTAGAAAATCAACAACTTCCATGAAGTTTGTCCCAGCATCAAGAAAGATTACTCAAGACTTCGCAGAAATCGAATTCTGGATGGTTGACAGGATTTAAAGCGTTGATAAAAGGCAATCAAAAGAAAACCCACTCAGAGGAGGGAGTCCTCAAAGGAGACCAAGTGATGGACTGTCTATATGGCATAGGGTCCTGCAAGAGGGTCGATATATGAAGAAAACTTGCAAAAAACACTGCAGTGAATCCGAGAGCTAAAGGATAATATTGGCAGTGGCCCATTTGGTGATAAACTATGACGTTGAGCAGTAGTTAAAATCTCTAAACATTGCAGTTACCAACGTGAAAACCACCTGAGCAAGTAGTGTCAAGGTGTCCTTTTTAAAGAGTTATTGTGGCTATCCATTGTTACAAGAAACTGCACAACTTACGTCGTTTTTTTCGGAAAAAAAAGGATTTTCTAACAAACTGATTATCTTGGTATTAGAAATGCAACATGACGTTAACGTTATGCTGAGGAGCATACAATGTTACTTGATTTTTGTGAAAATTATTCAAATTTTATTTCAAAAATGGAAAAGGAATCAAAACATTATAGAAATTGATTATTCGACTACTAAGAATTGAATCAGAAATAGAAAATGAATCGAAAGCTAATGAGGTTATGAGTTGGGAGGTAATGAGTTAACCTTTGGTTAAAAAGACAATTCAAAAACTTTGTAATAAATAGAATAAATAAAATAAGAATTTGTACAACAGCTGTGGGTGTACGACTTACTCGTTTTTTATTATTATTTATCTTTTAAACTAAATTTCGACGCTCTGGATCGAGTGACAACTGTAGTTCGAAGAAAAGATTTGTAGGTGTTCTTAATTTCCGCGTACCTCCCGTTGAACTTTTGGTGTTTTTTTATGACTGAAAAGCAGAAAGCTGTTTACAAGCTGAGTGAGGGCCTTTCAGCAGCAGAAGGTTGATAGAGTACCATTCAAATACTTCCTCTGTTGCCCTGAAAACTCAGCCTGGACCAGTCTTACAACATTTAATCCCATTTCAAGCGCGAAGCAGCGAAGAGTGTCATGTAATAGTTACTCCCCTTATCCTCTTATCTCTGCGCCTACCAGCACTTCGAAAATCCTTTCTTCGTCATAAAAACCATTCAAGCTTGATGATCGACCAAGACTTGTCACTTTCACTAGTGTCCCTTTTTTGTCATGGAAACCGTCCGAACATGTTAGTCCTTCAGACTTCCCGGAGATGGTTAACGGAAATTCTTGCGCGATTAAGTCGCTCGCAAAAGAAGAATGTTCGTTTCCCTACAGTTTACATTTGAAAAAATTGTTGTAGGCGATGTCCCAGCTCCCAGGGTAGTGCCAGTAGAGGGAGGATAATGTTTTTCCACTTGGTGCAGGCACAACAGAATATGCGAGGTCTGTTCAAAATGAATGGCAAATTTCCCATGGGCTATGTTTATTTGATTTTCGATGTTTAAATGGCGTTATGTTGGTACGCATATCTGACAAGTTCAACCATTTCGAATCTTCAGTTAATTTTTGATAACTCTGTTGCTTGCACGTGTTTTGGCTTGACATCAATTTTTGTCGATTCAAAAAAATGGATCAACGAATCTGCATCAAATTTTGTGTGAACGCATTCGCTGTGAAATATTAGCTGTGGCATATCCTGAAGTTATCCTGGGGCAAAGCAGCGTATGTCGCTGGTATAGAATGTTCTCAGAGTTTCGTGAGCATGTGAACGACGAACAGCGTACGGTACGATCGAGCACGTCAACAATAGAAAAAAAGTATATGGCAACTGTCAAATTATCGTTGGAGAAGTTGCTCAGGACCTAAGTGTATCGATTGGTTCATGATATTCGAGTTTCATCAAAAGTTTGGTAGTAACCTGTCGCCGCGAAATTGGTAATAAAATTACTCAATTTCGAGATAAATTCGATTACTCAATTTCGAGCATTGCATTAATTTTGCTAAGGTGCTGGTGGGCTCTGTCCGTGACGACCGAAATTTGTTTGCATATCGTTGTGAGTGTATAAATTTCTGGTCAAAAATAACACACTCATGAGCGCCGTAAACTCCATTTTCCTCAGACTTTGTCTCCTGAGACTTTTGCTTGCTCCTGAAACTGAAAAGGTCTATGAAGGGACAATGCTATATCACAATGTAGGAGATAAATAAGGTATTGAAGGAAGAGCTGAACAAGATTCTAAAAAAATGATTTTCTGAAGTATTTCGAGGATTGGAAAAAAACTTGTAATAAGGAAAAGTCCCCATCACAAACCGAGATAGAGATTGGACGAATTCTAAGAAAAATTTGACAATCTTCATAATGCCAAAGAGAAAAAAAAAGAAAAACTTGGAATCTCTTCTGACGTTATAATAACGTAAGAGAAGAGAAGTAAATGGTAATGAGGCAGGTCAGAGCATAGTAGGGTGCTGATTAGGAAACACACAGACATGTTCTGAAATCCATATGGACTTTGGGCAAAGGCAAAGCATTGAAAGCTTCGAACTTTATGTAAACCAATAAATTTCGGGTATAAGAGACGAAGACATCTAACAGGAATTCAAATTGAATTTTGCGGTATTTTAACGAAAATGTTATAAGACAAAAGGACCCCTTAGGCCGTTAACACTTTTGAACCATACAAATTACTATGTACTATCTAAGGTGACCTGATTGTGTTTATGAAACCAAATATTAGGAAAAAGGATGTGGGTGTGAAAACTGAATTAATTTCTTCAGGCTGGATATGGAGACAAAGTTAGTTTGAATGGTATAGAGTTCATCTTTATTTCCTACAATCGAGTAAGCATAACAGAGACGGCGTTATACGATGTATAAATTAGGACAGTCAGAAGCTTCGCCGTCGAATTTCAAACCTTTATATTCTTCCTTGATATCGATAGAGTCTTCAAGTATGTTAAATCGGAAGCACAGTAGTCATTCAAGGATATGAGATAGATTCACAGGCTGCTAATTTCGTATTGTCGACAGTTATATGTGTCAAATATGATTCTCTGTGCATCAGGGACTCGTGCGCTTCTTTGTAAGGTGTGGGTCTGTGCTGGTAATTAAATAGGAGAGAAATACTTTAGTCAAATTAATGTTCTGGTAGGTGAAAACTCATTTAAGGACGAAAGGCTCTAGACGCAATAAGTTCGCTTCAAGGACCCCCAAAGTGATCAGTCTGCAAAGAACATGGGTGGAACTGTTGATGGAAATTGAGTCTAAATTTAATTTTAGTATTATCATTCTCAATTCAGGAGTATTTTTGATTATTTTGATGAAAATTCACTGAAATTTTTCTTGTCCGAAATTATCAAAAGTTCTTTAACCAGCAAATTTTCTATCAATCCAAAAGGAACATTCTCAAAGAAAGTGAATCAAGTTGTATAATTAAAAATTCAAACTTTTGGTCTGAATTTCTTCCAGTCGAAAAGATGTAATAATTTCAGACTCCTTTGCATGCCAGCTTATAAAGTTTTGAGATTCCTACAAAATTTCAACTTTATAATTACACAGACTGAAACCAGTATAAGCTGAATTGTGTAGGCTTATGTAAATTATTGAGAAAAGCCTAAATTGGGGCTGATTCTTTTATGGGGTTGAAAGCTTTAGTTGACTGTGAAATTAAGTTTTTTTGTTGCTCGCTACTCCTCTAATTTGTTCAACAACAATCAAATGCCTGTGCAACACCGTCAACTTTAATTCATTGAACAACCCATTGTCGATTTTTTCCCACCCCACAACCAATAAACCGTTCTCAAATAAAATCTATCGGAACAACGAACGATGAGTGGCCCCTTTAAAAATTGCCTTAAGTCAAACAAGCAAACACCCCCTATACATTTCACAGGGCCACCACCATCGCCACAACTTTCTCCACTGCCATAAGAACGCTGAAATTGACTGTTATCATAAGGGATAAGACCGAATAATTTGACTTTGGAAATTGGTCTATGGAACAGGAGATTTTATGGGGGACATAAAGCATTTTCGCCCTGCTACTGCGTAACGATAGTACAAGCCAGGATACAACAGGATCTATTTCAATGCAGAATGGAACCGTGATGGCAACGAGTAAAGTCGAGTTTTGTTGTGTCCTGTTCGAAAGGGAAATGAGCAACATCGTGAATTAACTGGACTACGAGCGTGTATTCCTTCCTAGAAAAAGACATGGAGATGCCTGACTTTGTCCCGGAAAGAAAAAAGGCAGTTGATATCGATTTTATCAGAACAACAAAGTAAAGTCTTTATGTTGGACCGGTAAAGACTTTGAGGAAAGGATATATGTAAGATTTTATGGGAGTTTTTTCGGGTTGCTATAATTTTTTTTCCGTGGCAAGGAGGAAATTGTTTTCGCGATATAAAGCAGAGTTGAGAGTCTGTTTAATTTTTTTTTACATGTCACGAGCTTGAACGGCTTTTTTAAACACGCCAAAATCGTGTGCAAACGGAGTAAAGAGGTTTCAGGAGTGGGTTTAGTGTTTTGAAATAGTAATAACATTTATCTTTGGCGGGAATTTATTGAAAGAGATGTGTTCAGGAGTTTTTCTTTGATTGAATGAATTGTGCTGATAACGCAAGCTGATTAGAGAGCTATTATACGGGAAAGAAGGCAACGAGTATATATTGTTAAATATTTTGCATATGAAGTTAGGGTTTAAGAATCAAATATTCAAATACAAACTGCGGAATATCGATCAATCGAAGTTATCAGCCAAAAATATGGTCCCATTCAGAATAAATGAGATAAAGGCACAAAGTATCATCGCAAAGGCTTTTTGGTATGACCTGTCTTAGTTCTCCGGGTCATGACAGAATATATGACTTAAATAGCATGAGCATTTTCACCAGCATTGACAGCATCCTCCCGAATGAATAAGCAGATAAGACAATCGAAGAATAAGACAAGGATCGTTTTGATTAGATCTGGCAATTCTTCGAGTAGAGCTGGCACAATGAATTAGTAGGTATAATTGAGGCAGACAACCTATACCTTGGTTTTGCGCTGATCTGATTAAGTGCACGAGAAGTCCTTGCACGCCCTTTTTTGATTACAAAGATTAACAACAAAGGTAAGGCGCCGGCCGATCCCGGCTGACATAATAGCCTTGAGTTGAGGCCTCACAGTTATGAAAACGAATCAAAACCAGCACTATGCAGAACGTAAAAGGTCCAGAAGGAGATGAGTCTTACAAAAATGTTCGCTTAAGTAAAATATTCTAAAATATAAACTGAACTGCAACACACTGGCATAGCTTAGTTACAATACCGCGATAGAACTTCGAAAAATTACTCTATCCTTCGATATCCAACCGATAAAACTGCAATAAATTTGAACACTAGAATCATATTGTAATCACTAAAAAGCGCAGGGGCATCATGAAGAAAGAGAAGCGCAGATCTCATGTAATAAAAACGAGCTTTACATAATAGAGAGCTTAGAAATGAGTTGAGAAATTACGATGACCATATAGAATATTTTTATCGTAGAAGTATTAGAAATATGTAAAATACTATAAGTCAGCCATTGTCTATGATTAGAAAATTTAAATGAATGTCAATACGCATTTCTCCGGGCTTTCGTGGTTAGACCTATCTCCAACAAGTCGCTCTTATAATAACTAATGCATCGAGAAAATTTGAGTCGAATACCGTTAGATTAGGGTTTTGTTCAAGTGTTAGCGCGTGTCAATGGTCACGTTATGATTATAATTAACGGTTCCGTTGAACGAAGAGAGACGTACACAGCAGTTTTATCGTTTGCACGAATACGTTAGTCGCAAAGTTACAGCAGTCGATCAAAGATTGTGCATACGATCCCGAAATTTTTTCTAAAGTGAGCAAATTCATCCATTCTCGCTCGGAGGTTGTTTTGTTTCGCCTCTAATATCATACGGATACGAGGTGGATTAATTAAAAAGTTGGCTTGGAGATGTGTACAGAAATTTGTGCTATAGCTCAGGCTATTAATCAACCAAGTGCGCTTCTAAGTAAAACTACCAGAACGGAATAATAATAAATAAAGTTATAGCTAGCATTTTTCACAATTTACAAATATCAATA
This sequence comes from Stratiomys singularior, assembly GCA_954870665.1. NCBI lineage: Eukaryota > Metazoa > Arthropoda > Insecta > Diptera > Stratiomyidae > Stratiomys > Stratiomys singularior. The sequence goes on along the minus strand of OX940879.1, from coordinate 7,947,374 downwards.
CGCAAAATAGCAGTTCGAACGTGGCCATATCAGATTACATTTGGAGCATAATCAATAATTTTATGGCTCTAAAATCGAGGAAATTCAGTTAACGTAAGGGATTTTGTAAGCTATTTATTGCGAGATTTGAGCTCTTGCACTTTGAGAACTGTTTAGTGAATTGATGAAGGACATTTCTGTTTATATGGATAAGTGAATAAACAAAATTACACGAAGCATAGCTAAACTTGAGGCGAGTTCTGAGGCTCTTAGCGAGATAACTTTTGAATGCCCAATTGAAGACAGCTGATTTGGTGACTTCGGCTACATTATAGTATAAAAAAATCAAATATCCAAATTTCATTTAGATGATCGTGATCGATTTAACACTTGGAAAGTATGATAAAACAATGAAAAGTGAAATAGGTATCAGGCTTTTGTGATTGCTTCAATAACTTTATATTCTATACTACCCGGGTAGTTATTTTTCAAAATTTTTCTCTTGGACTGTGTTAGTTAATCCTTCCCTTATCACACGTAGTAAAGATGTAAAGATTCATCCATTGTCTCAGATGCAGTAAGTGTGTTTCCTACGTATTGTTTCTTTGGCTTTATCTTAGAACCACTATTTTCAGAACCACTTTCACCACTATCACGTCTCAGCATTGAAAAATTATTCATTGTGACCAAAACAGCAGCAGCATCTGTTCAATATATGTTTTGTCCTTATTTCAGGCGAAGGGTGATTTCTGTGACTTCATCAGATTCATTGTTTGAAATTTCAGAAGGATATTCAATTTTCGCCATGAATCATATACAGACTACACCATTTAGCATTTAGTTCTGTCCTTATCAGAATTAGAATTTGATCTGATCCGGAGAAATCAAAAAAGTATTGTTCATTTTTTTTGTGGAACCATCTTGAGCTCAACGCTCTAAGGATCAAAAAACATTTCTTTGAAGCCAGTGTATAAAGAAAAAGGGTTGAGTCTATAATCAATTAAGCGTATAAAAATCCATTGAACCATGCTATGTAAGATTGACCCTTTTCTGGGAAATTAAATGGTTTTATGAAATGCAAAATTTCCATTCGGAGCCATTCTAGCTTACCACCACAACAGAGTCCAGGCCAATTGTTTTCTCAACTGAGAACAACAAGCGCAAGCTGGAAATTAACAAAGTATAACGTCAGAACATTAACATCTTATCCTTGTCTGGAACATTCGCATTATAATTAATTATATTCGTAGTTCCCAGCTTTTGTGCGATTTTCTTTTCTCCTTCGTCATGTGTATCGGCATGCATATATTCATATGTACCACGTCAGTGTGATCTTTATGTATTGATATATAAGTTTGCTTTTAGCCAACATCCAGCCATGAATGAAATCGAGCTGAATTATCCAAAACAGTTGACAGTTACAGGACTCCACTGGACGTTCTGTTGCTATCGTTGGCAGTATCCATTGACACTGACATATCAATTAGTGAAATGGCTTTGTATTAAGTGTCTGATTCAATTTTGTTACTCATTTGCTTCGTTATGTTTCTATTCGAACTGCAAATGTCCTTATTAGTAAATTTTCCTTTTGTCACCCGTAAACACATGCCCACGTACTACACATGAATGATAAACTATGTTCGATAGCAAAGAAAACCTTCCTTTAGACAGTGTGCGTTGAACTGTGCAGATGGTCCTTAGTAAGTCTGGAAATTCTTTCGTTACAAACGAGTTAAATGAATTTAAATTCAACTCCTTCGTCAAATGTTTCGAATTCCTTTCTATGTCCATTTGACACTGGCAAATGTTGTTAGAATCGAAATAAATTGATGTAAAGGGTATAAAAAGGTCAGTTTGCCACTGAAAGTGTGTTTTAAAAGCTTTTAGGGTATCGCAAAAAGATATTGTCCTCAAAGATATGAATTCAATTTAAGTGGAAAATGGAAATTTCTGATTACGTAGACGTAATGAAGTTAGTTTGATTCAGTTTCTGTTCAAGAATTTTAAAGTCCATTTTGGTTACGAATGTAATAAAGGACTCGGAAATTTCAGTTTTTTTCGTATGAAGAGTTAACACATTCAGGTTTCATATATAAACGCAAATGGAGTGTGGAAATTGCATGAATGCCTTTTGCTCGGTTGAAAATTTTTTGTTCGGATGATACAGAATTGGAACGTATTATAAAACGCTCAATAGTGAGGGCTGGTTAAAATGTGCGTCCCAGAGGCCATAGGTCAGGAGTCTTAGCATCAACTAAAACTTTAAATTGTTTAAAATTCTCAATAAATTCTTTCTATATTCAAGTGTATTCATCGGCTCAATCTTATCTATTTTTCCCTCAAGAAATGTTTTGTCGTTTTGGGAATTGAGCTCTTAAGCTCTTTGTTGTTAAAAAATTTCTATTTTTGTAGCTAGCAGTTTCCATTTTGGGGTCAGAGTGACAATTGCTTAGTTTTTAATCGAAGCTTTAAAGAGCATGAACCAAGATCTCAAAACCAAATCGTTTTAGAACAGCAAGCGTGCCTTGTCCGTTGGTGCTTTGTTTGGCTAAAGCACAGTCCTTTCAATCAGTTTTTCACCATTTTCCCCTCACAATATATCACAGGAATCTCAGTAAAACAGGTTTGTGCTCCTGGTGATGTCTGCTGGATTACCAACCAGCTTCGGTACTGGCAGATATAAGATACGATATTCCCGATAACGTCAGACTCTATAATCTAGACTATAAGCCCAAACTGGCATTAACTTGCTGCTGTAAAACCTAAAACTAAGGTCGGATCAAACCAAAGCACAACCTGAAAAGGCTCAGAAAGAATTGCAAAGATGACAACAAAGTTTAAATTGAGAATGGAAACATGTATCGTATGATTTTTTTATAAATCAAGCGCATGGGAGCTCTTCAAATCAACATCTTGACATTTTCAGATGCTCGTTGTCAAAGTGACATTTTGCACTTAAAAATCTCTCATGCTATATTTCGTTTGGTCTATTCAGCCCAAAATCAACCAGTAAATAGTTTAAACCATTTGCCCTGAGCTGAATTCAAAAAGAAGCTTGATTTTCGGGTATCACACGAATTGTTACAAGAAAACATAATGGATAATATTCCCATCTGCTAAGCTAGGCCAAACGGGATGAAATAGAACTAGAATTAAAATAGACCGATTTTTGAACCGAATGGTGACTGCGGATAGGAAATGGGTCACATACGAAAATATTGTGCAAAAATGGCTATGGCCAACGTGCCGTGAAGCACTTTAATCGGTGAAAAAACTAGGACTCGCTGATAGGAAAGATCTTCTGTGCATTAGATGTTACTGAAAGGCAATAATTTATTATGCAATGCTTCCATATGGACAAACATCAAATCCGGATATCTTATGTCAACAAATGTACCGTTTCAAGTAAGCAATTGACCAGAATTGGACAACAGAAGGAGTGTCATATTCTATCAGGATAACGTCAGTCCACACATGTCTATTGTGATTCGTTCAATACTGCGGGACTTTGGTTAGGAAGTTTTCATGCACCATTGATTAACATATTTTCTATTGCATTTGCTTGCATTTCATCGCCCTCCAAAATTTCTTTAGCAATAAGAAATTGGCATCAAGAGGTGATTTGGAAAATCATTCACTATAATTTTCGTCAATACGGTCCCGAAACTTTTATGAGAGAGGTATTATGAAGCTACCCTTAAAATGGAAAGTTAAAATTAGAAAGTTCACAAGCTATAAAGCGTTACAAGTTTCAAGCTTGAAGGCGCTAAAAACAAATACTAAGAAATTTGTTTGATGACCATCAATAGTGACTAGGTTTTAGTTTTACTAAAAACGTGAAGACGTGGGAATGTAGATAATCTGTCATCCAAATATAAAACTAAAATATAAAAAAAAAACGATATTTGTCAGGCTTCAGCCAAACCAATTTTAAAGCTGAACTAGATTTCATCCTGAGTAAGTTTGTTCATTCGTTTACAACAGTAAAATACTAGGCAACAGTATTTAAACGAGGCCGTCTAAGCTGCCAAGAAGAGCATCGCAGTGGTCGACCGATTGCGTTGATGATTCCAAACGGTGAATCAAACCCACAAAGTAGTACTGGATGAAAGTGCGCGAGCATGCAGACATCTCAAGAAGTTCGGGAGTTTGGTTGTAGCTGTCATCGAGACAACACGTGACGTTAGCAGTGGTTGCGTTTTATTCAAATTTAAAATTTAAATACATCTTAACTCATCTATTTCTATAACTCTAAAGCATATGTGAAAGTGGCAGTGACTATCCTGATAAAAAAAAGGGTAAAAACAAAGAGTAGTGCTACGTTCCCTCCCCCTCAAAGTGCAAGTCCTGTCTGAACTACAAAGAGACGCTTTTCAGCGCCATTTTAGTCCGGGAATTAATGAAGTGGAGTTTAAAACTCAAAGGTTATGCCCAAAGGCAAGTGTAAATTACCGTATAAGGAACGCGACCTTGCTAAAACTTTATAGAGCAAAGATAGACAAAAAATCTAAAATTCCACCCCAGCCCCACGGGCCGTCAAAAACAGTGCCAAACGAGCAGGCAGCAAAAAAAAGTGGAGCATCGATCAAGGTTCTGACGAAAAATGCCTTCCTTTCACCCCAAATAAAGGATTTGATCAGCAGGGAACTTCAAACCCTACTGAGAAAAGGAGAACAACAGCTAACCGAAAAGGGAACTATGACGCCAAAGGTAAAAGTACCAAAAGGAACGACTACCAGGAAGGACGAGGCATCCAACAGCACTGCACGCCAGGACGTCGATATGGAGAGTGGAAATCAAACCAGCAACAACAATGATTTACAAGCGGCACTGAAGAACGATGCAGAGAGGTTCAAACTAGCAACAGGTAGGCTAGTTACTAAAAATAAAAATTTAGTATCTAGCAAATTAAATAATGACCCTAAAAATAATAATAAATTTTCTTACCTATCCCCTCCTCAAAATACACCAACGCTACCTACTGATAGCACAAACTTAAAGCCATCCTGGTTGCCACCGATTTTCGTGAACAATGTTTCACCGCCTACTCTTCGCGTAATGATGCGCAAATTTCCAGATGCTAAGTACCGCATCAAATCTCTTTCACCGTCTTACCAAAAGATCATAGTCGATAATACGACCGCATACGATGGCATCATGAATCTGATGCGGGAAAATAAATTAGGGGGCCATTCCTTCACCCCAGCAGCACGCAAGAAACCGGTGGCTATACTGAAAGGTTTAAGCTCCTTGTTCTTGGAGAATGAGATATTAGAAGATATCTTACAGCAAATACCGGAGCTGCAATCCCCTTTAGTCACCCAGATGACTACTGCCTGGTCACGGCAAAACAAAATTTCGCTCAACCTCTTCAGAGTTGCGCTCTTCTCAGAAGAAGATCTGCGAAAAATTATTAAAATAAAATTTATACTTAACTGCAAAGTGACATGGGAAAAGCCCAGAAAGGGAGACCTCACTCAATGCTTTCGTTGCCAGCGCTTCGGACATGTGGCTGCAAATTGTGGCTACTCCCAAAGGTGCGTCGCTTGTGGAAAAGAGCACGAAGGTCAACAGTGCCCAAGGAAAAGTTTAGAAAATCCTCGAGAGGATGTCTCAACAGACCCCGCCATTCCCCCAGTTTTCTGTGTCCTATGTTCGAACACGGGCCACCCGGCCAACTATTCTAACTGCCCCGAGCGTGTCAAGCTTAGGGCCAAAATAGCCGAGAAGCGGACACTGAGAAGCCAACCTCAGTTCAATTGGGACCCAAAAAGCTTCCAGCAGTTGAGCCCATCTGCAACTGACGGATACGTCGATCGTTCGACAATACTCCCTCCGAGGCAGCAGTACTCCGCAGTCTTAAAGAGACCCGCAGCCCTATACTCTGAGCCAGTCCAACAAGAGCAACCCCAAAGCGAGAATGTCTTAAATCTGATTTCACAGGAAACTGTAAAGCATTTAGGGGTTTCCTTCGTCGTGTTTATCAGAAAAGCACGTGAATTTTGGGCGACTTACAGGCAACTTCCAAATGAAGAGAAAACGGAAGCGCTGCTAAACTTTTATATAAATGTGGTCGGCGAGCAGTAGGCTCCGAATCATCGCAATCAATATAAACTCTCTTCAAAGGCATGAAAAACGTATAGCACTAGAGCAACTGTTACAGAAATACAGGCCCGACCTAGTATTCCTGAACGAAACATGCCTTCGAGAAAAACACAGACTACATTTTCCTTACTACAATATATTTCGTAATGACGAGGGTAGAGGTACTGCCATTCTGGCACGCACCAACCAAACGATCTACCAAGTTGACTGTCATATCATGCCACTTTCTTGCACTTTAGCCACGCTCCACCTACGCGGCCAGCAGGGGCTCGTCCGCAAAGTCTTGCTCGGGTCACTCTACATTCCATGTGGCAGCGGATACGCTTTGCCATCTAAGCTGGATCAAATAACTACCATTGGGCTGGGTTATGATGAAATGATTATCGGGGGTGACCTCAACGCCCGACACCCGTCGTGGGGTGACCATACGACTAACAGCAACGGTTTAGCCATATTCAGCTGGTTATCGGATGGATATCAAACTTCTCTAAGAATCATCAATGCAGGAGTGCCAACATTCCCACGAGGCAGTTCATTCCTCGATAACTTCATTCTATCCGCTTCATTAGTAGGTTTTAATGGCTCAGCTATAGATTGCATAAGCATCCCGGCTCCATCTGATCATCACGCATTACTCCTTGATGTTGCCCCTTCCGGAGAAAGAATATCACCACCACAAGAACTCACACGATCATACTTAGGCGTAGACTGGAAAATTTTTAATGAACAGCTTTCCGATCAGCTTGAAGGGAAATTCCCGGACCATAGGATATACAGCAATCATGAAATAGATGATTCGATTCAAACCCTCTCAAACTGTATTCTAGACCTGATGAATACCCACGCACCAGCAAAACCCCGCTCATTTTCCAAATATGGGAGCATATCTCCTCATACAGAACACTTAATTCGAACAAGGGCTAGATGGCAGCAACGCCTTAAAAGAATCTTCCATAGAAATCTAAATAGAATAAATTCGGAATACGTTGCACTAAAGTCTCAAATAAACTGCCTGGAAACTCTTATAAGGCAAAATGTGCATGCTGAAATGAATAAAGCGTTCAAAGACAGGCTAACTGCTATGAAACCTTCCCCATTCGTATTCAAGGAGATCAATGCCCTTACAGGCCGTCACATGGCAAAGTTCTCAATAAATAGAGATCCCATTCAACTAAACGGACAAGTATTCACTACGACGGAACAAAAACTATCTGCTTGCTCCCTACATTACGCCCATCTGTACAGGGAGAGATCGTCCTCAGACCAAGGCACTAACACCATCGTGGAAAAAACGGTCACGGCATTCCTAAACGGATACCAAGGTTCATATCTCACGATCTTTTCAAGAACCAATAGAGCCTCTAGCCCGTCAAGCGAGCCGTTCAAATACTCCTTTGCAAGTCCTGATCAGGTACTATTCGCACTTCGCTCAATCAATTCAAAAAAGTCCAGCGGCCCCGATGGTATCCCGAACTACTTACTTAGGAAATGCTCCACCACCATTCACAGGCCTCTCACTATCATTATTAATCACTGCATTAATAATGGATACTTTCCCCGTGCGTGGAAAACAGCCTTACTACTCCCCACACCCAAAAAAGAAGCCAATGGCGATCTAAAAAAGCTCAGAGCAATATCTTTGCTTTCAAACCTTGGAAAAATTTTGGAGAAGATCGTCCTACTCTCCTTCAAAACCTTTGCTAAACCCCTTGTACCAGCGCAACAGTTTGGGTTTAAAGAAAAGGTATCTACGGAACAAGCGGTCCTCCTCTTACATGACTACATCTCATCCGGCCTAAGGAAAAAAGAAGCAACCGTGGCCTGCTCAATCGACCTAGAAAAAGCGTTCGACTCCGTGTGGGCCAAAGGGCTCATATACAAACTCCTAAAGGCTCACTGCCCGACCCCGCTGACGCGCATTATAGCCAACTATCTAGATCAAAGGACTCTTCTGGTGAAAATTGCCAATGTCAACTCCAACAGCATCAATATTCGCTCTGGGGTTCCCCAAGGATCAATACTCGGCCCTCATCTCTTCAACTTCTATCTCCACGACATCCCAACCGCAATGCAACCAACGAACGCTATTCAGCACACTGCACAAAACTATATCACCAACCCCTCTTTCCACACAATCTTATATGCAGACGACATATTGGTCCTCGCTACTCGCAAGTCCCCTCTCAAGGCCTTGCAAGACATCGCTCCACACCTAGAAGCCCTACAAAAATATCTCTCAAAATGGGCTCTCCAAATCAACGCAGAAAAATGCGAGCTCATATGCTTTAGAAACGCATCGGGCAAAGGCCATCGAAACGCGCCAGCTGAAAGCAAGGAACTCTCAATATATATCGATAACGTTCGTGTGCCCCTAAGAAAATCCATAAAATACTTGGGTGTCCTGTTCCACCATCGTCTCAAATTTAATCCCCACGCTCGTAGAGCCATCGAAAAAGCCAGTTGGGCTACTGCAGCCTTAGCCCCTCTACTCTCTAACAAATCAGTACAAGTAAGCACGAAAGTTCTTATGTACAAAACCCTTATTAGACCCATTATCTGCTACTGCTTCCCTGTCTGGTTCACTATCTCCCCCACCGTAGCGGACGAATTGCAAATCTTCGAAAGGAAAATACTGAGGAAGTGTCTGTCCAAATATAGGAGGCCTAATAAAAAGCACTACCGGAGCACCATCCTATATAGAGATACAAGAATTAAGCCCATCCTAGAATATATGGTCGAGACTAGTTCGAAACGCCTAAAGAAATTTGCAAATCACCCCGAATCTATAATAAGGGAACTGTTCTCCCGAAATATCGCTGTTAACATCGTTTCTCCATACCTCTCGCCCATTAAACTGCTCACATCCAACTGTACTACCATAACAAACCCCACCACCTCACCGAACCACAAGCCACCGTTCTATATACAGACAGGGGAAGGTGACCGCGGCTAGCCGAATTGCGCGAGCAACAGACGAATTTTCACTTTTGATCACCAAGACGATGGGGCCACCTTGGTAAGCTCTAGAGACCCTCCACACTTCTCAACCCCTTTCTTCTGACAGGACTCCGACTCCCATCCTCCATCCGATCACCGCCTCCACATCAAGCACCTCTATAATTGTAAATAAAAATAAGTACGTAGAATTAAGTTAGGTTTAAGGTTTACCATGTTCAAAAATAAAAAGCCTTATGAGCTAAGGATGAATTTATAATTAAAAAAACGAATTATGCATTAATTTTAAACTAAGTATCGGTTGCGACCAGATCAATAAAAATAAGCTGTTTGACAAATTTTTCGCTGTCAAACATTACAGTATCGTAGTAGATAAGGACAACAAATAACATGTACGTATAAAGTCTCAATAAATATATCTATCTATCTATCTATCTCAAGAAGTTCGATACATTGCATATTATCTGAAAATTTTGACATGAGAAAGTTGTGCGCAAGATAGTGTGCCGCCTTTGCTCACAGGCGAGCAAGTCAGTGTTGTGAAAATTTTTGAATTGAATATTTCGCGCCGATTGATAACCGTGGATGAAACATGAGAGCTTCATTTCATAGCAGAGGCTTAAGAACAAACAGAACAATGGATTAAAAAGGGACAACCGACTCCAAAGAAGGTCAAGACCGTTACATCTGCAAGGCTTCTTTGTGCTGAGCGTGAGATAATTTTATCGACTGTTAACAACTAAAAAGCAAATATAGGCGAGTATGACGCGAACTTATCGCAAAGTTTGAGCACTAAAATCAAGCAAAAACTGCCGCATTTAGCTAAGAGGAAGCTGCTGTTTTATCACAACAATGTACCAGTTCACATATTCGTCTTACAATGACCAAAATGAATGAATTAAAGTTTGAATTGTTACCTTGCATGGCCAAACATAAAAATGGCTCTGAGTTGGCAGGTTTTTGAATGATGAAGAAGTTATCTCAATTTTTAATAGTTATTTTAGGATCAAGACAGTTCTTTTTAAAAAAAGGCTATCGAAATTATTGAATATCGCAGGAAAAAGTGAAGCTGAACTTCTTTTCAAAAATTTTTTTGTCTTCTTTGTGGCTCGGTTACTTCTGGGACCACCATCAAATAGAACAAAACGTTGCATATTTGTCCGAAATTGCACAATCCGAAACATCTTAAATAAAGTATTGAAGTTATATACCTAGCTTATTCTTTGTAGTAGTCGCTAGCTTATTCTTTGTTATATCTATATAGTAACTATGCATCGAATTTATTACTGAGACTATCCCAGACGTAACACAGGGTTCAACATTTATCAACTGATGAATTTTCGGTCGCCCGAGGCAGATTCCCTAAAGCAGTCAACCAAACAGAACAACATGTAACTGAAACATTCTCGATTATCCTTACATCGTGTAAGTAGATAATGTGTACAGATTTACTCCGACAAATCGCAAAAACCATCTTTTGTTTCTCGTTTTTGGGGCACCATTGGAGTAACCACTCGACAATCTGGGAATTGTAATGCATTCATACGTTTGTTGTCAGGCACACTTTATAATGGGAATGTTATATATATAACAACTGGCATATGAATATGTACATTTGTAAGGATTTACTATTTATTTGCTACTGGAGAAAGGAAACTAACAAACTCAAAGAATGGACTGATTTCCGTCTTACCCGAGAACATTTTATTTGAAGTAGAGTTATCCGTCGCCACAGAAACTCGAAAGCTCCAAATTTAAATGCACAAAAGAGCATGGATTTGTCAATGTAAAGGATTTGCATTGTGCATTTAAAGCAGAATCTGAATTAGAACGACAAGGATTGCCAATTGTTATGGATATTGCAAATTGATGTGAAAATAAACATTTGTTGCTGAGCTTGGCAAGTGTTTGTAAGTTTTCAGGCTAACCGTTGTGCTGAATCAATTCATTCGTTCATCTTTTTGAAACTGCTAAAGGATACACTCATTTGGAGACATATTTTTCCAGGCTATATTCGCGGCTAAGGTTGAAAACTGGTTTAAATTGTGTTAGAATTGTGTTACAAAGTTTAAAATTGGACCCTGATCGTGAGTAAAATTCTCCCATAAATTTGATGACGGGATTTATTAATGGATTCCTTTGATAAGGCCAACGGAAAAAAGTTGTTTTCCTCAACAAACAACGACAACCCCCAATGATAGAACGGAAGGAATGCATTCTACTGATATGAAATCGCGCAACGGTAAAGAAGTACTTTTTGGTAGTTGGCGGGATCGTCCTTTTTCACATTTGTTTTTTTTTTCGTAGCTGTTTGCTTAGCCAAAGCAGGCATCCACTTTGTCTCTCCGTTTTCGTGAGCACGTTTGGAAAGCAAGGATCGTCCTTGTCGTCGTCATCATCGTCGTTGTTGTCCTCGTCAAGATGTAGGAATTCATCATGTACCCTGCACTGTTCGTATGAAAGATAGTAATATTAAAAGAGTCATATAGTGGCTTTTTGCTAGCGGATGTGCTGCTATCCTGATAGTCTTTCGTACAAATAGAACAAGTATAAAATCTTGTAATATGTCTTTGTAGAATGCAAATGAAGTGAATATCCTGTCGTGTGTGACAATTTCACTTGTCTTGTTGGGATATGAGAAAGTGGGTTTCTTTGTTAACTTGTATAAAACATGAGTGGAGAGCGAAATGAGGAGCATATATTCTCACTGAATGGGAAAAGGATCTATGGGGTAAATATAACGTGGCATGTGTCAGTTTATCAGTATGCCTGTTCAGGGACAAGCTAGACTCAAGGGAGAAAATGATATAAGCTTGTTATGAGTATCGTGTGCATAAAATCTTTTGACCGAACTATATGATTTGCTCCTGAAGCTAGTTCTGACTTGGCAAATGGTCAAAGTCCTTCGCTACCATCCATACGTTGGTAATTGGATTCACCTGGACAGTATGCATATATTCATATGGTCCAAAAGGGTGGACAAGATTAATATTCCGAAACGGCCTTGACGGAATGTCTGACTGTAGTTTGTGATAGGGACATTCGAAGTTTTTAATTAGTTCCGCTTTTACTTTGACGTACTGGGTTTCGAATGGACATCGGAACGAAGTGACTCAGGTTATGTTTCAGAATGTGGTCAATGAAGATATTGCATGAGATGCTAGGAATTTAATTTTATTCAACGTGTAGCTTAATAGCACAGCAGCTTTTATCCTTGTACCTTGTACCTTGTACCCTTGTACCGAAGAACTCATGCGGAATTAAAATGAGGATTTGCTTGAACCTGTTTGAAGAATGCGTACTGGAATTTGAATTGAAAAATCTATTCGTTTCCTGTATTGCTGTGAACGACTCTGATATTTCTGAAAATAGGATTGCTATGAGAAGGCATGACATTCATAGTCGTGTAGGTTAATTAATATCCGCTGCAGTTCTGCTGTTTATTGATGCAGCTCTGCATTCCAATAATGAATATTGCATAGTGCATAATCGAAACAGACATTATAGTTTCGAATTCGGGGGGGGGGGGGGTATGACAAGAAAGAGTTGCAGTTTTCCTATTACTTGAAATTTCGATCCTGACTACAGGACATTTTGATGTGCGTGAGATGTTGACATATGTTGATGTTAATGCCCAAAAAATTTGTTGGGCGGAGAGTGTTATTTCATTACTTCCGAATTGGTTACAGTGCGGTGGTATCCGTATTTTAACATATACTAATAGTAAATATTTTCTAGCTTAAACAGCGTGCGAAAATTGCGTTGCGAAGCTCCATCATATGATTTTGTCTCAATCCTCAATCCAATCAAGTAATCCTAGCAATCACTTCCTAAGGTATCCGAATCGTTTGATGTTCACTTGTGGACGGCTGGCAATTGCCTCAAAGCGGTTGCTATTGGGAAAAAAGGAAACTGTTTCCAGCTATCTGCGATCAGCAGCTCAACTGCAAGCAAAGAAAGAACTTTTGCTTCTAGAGACTATAAACGAATGCGGTCCTGCAATTATAGCCGAAAAAACATAGACCCTTATATAATGACATCATCATACGGATGGATCAGTTGGATGTTTTTCATTTTTACTGGAAACCAATATGTAGTTCAATCGATACATTTGAGCCGAGATTTAAGCGAAACCGCCTTGATTTCAGGATCGGCCGGGCAGACTGACTTTCCTCCTCGGCGAGGTCAAACGCCATGTGACGGAAATTTTGAACTGGGATGTTCAGACCCCCACCATATACACCAGATAATAAGTGGATTTCATCTTGTTCCTGTTCTTGACGCATAATTCTCCAGAACAGCACTTCGATAGGACGAAAGTGAATAAAGATAGATTGAGTTGTTGAGTTGACCAATGATCCCACCGGGCCATGATTAAAACTAATTTAAAAAGTAGCTTTCTCAGGATATAACAGTGTCCAAACAAACGCCTATAGTTGCTCATCATTCCAAATATGGCAGTATTATTAATAACGTAGCCATTCAACCAGGAATGAGCCTCATCGTCTAACACAATTAACAATTAACAGAAAAAAACTGTACAATGTCTGGAAAAATGTGTCTTATCAGTGAGAGTAAACGTTGTACGGTAAGGATCTACATTTGATTAACCGCAGATCGTAAAATTAATTGTTCTAATAGACGATTATGTCGACCATAACATTGACGAAATGCGCAATGAGTTTCTCGAATAGAACCGTTTTTTTCGAAATATATCTACACAACTTTCAGATGTTACTCAGGTGTCAAACTTTTCATGATGAAATGGTAAACCAAACTAACTATAAATCGCATGACAGCTGTCATACCACAGGTACCATAAAACAGTGTTGCCAACTTAGAGTTCTTTATCTTTAATACTCACAATTTATAATGCTACGACCAGGGTGACAAATAGAAGATTCCTTTCCCAATTCACATCCGTTTGTGAATACTTCTTTTGCAGCAAAACGGAAACAACGTATGTTTTTCTATTAAGTCAGTTGTACCGATCGTATTTTCGTTTGAACTTTTACATGAAATCCACTTGGATTAATATAATATTATTGGATTCACAGAAAAAAAATTTATTGCAGCTTTTAATGTTGTATTACAGCTTGTCAGTCTTGCAGCAATTTAATAGAAAAAATTGCCAACGGTGTGAACTTTTTCTGGGGCATTGTGTGTTGAAATCGGGCTATGCAATTTGATAGACTCAATATAATTTTTTCGTTCCTCTCATGTGAATCAGGGTCTGTGAACCAACTGACTGATTACTAATCAATCAGTTATTATTAATATTAAAACTTTTAATATTCAAATCACCCCTAAGCTAGCATTATTCCAAAAGTTGATGTGGTCAGTACCACGCTTGACTACAACATAGAAATTTTTTGGAATCTGAAATGGGCGAACGAATTTTATCAAACAATTAAACTATCATACTGAAGCGTTTTTAAGGGCGAGCGATTATTTGTTTTTTTTCGTGGACTTCTTCGCGGCGGAAAAAACTTTTCGATAAACCAGAATTTTCGTTCCACGTTCCGCGTTCCGAATATTTCGCTTTCTGTTTTCGTGTCAACACACATAATGTGAAAATTATCCCCAGTCCAGCTTACACCCCCCCCCCCCCCCCAAAATAAACAACAAAAGTTTATTTTCCGTACAAATATTTAAAATTGAACATTCCACATTTTTTGTCCAAATTCCTTTGTTATAAATGCTATCTTTTAATCGTGGACTTTTTGCAAGTCAGTGACAAACATTTTTTCATGAAAAACAAAAACCAAATCGTATTTGATTGTTAGAAGAATTCCACGGAATATTTTCCGGATAAAACGTATGAAAGAGTCGAATAATGCAGAATGTCAACGAAACAAAAATGTGTTTAAAGTTATTCATGCAGAATGTATCGACTTGTTTGTTTCAATTTAATTTTCTCATCATGCATACCTTGATGAAATACTTTCCCAACATATTCTGAACTGCAATTCTTTGTTTGCAATAACGTGTTGCGGTACATGTAAAATATATGATAAATAGTTTACCAAATTTTCAAGTTCAATGAATAATAATTTCAATTTTCCAGTGTTCGTAGTTTGCGTGCTATTTTTCGGGAAAATCTCTGCAGGGTGGAGTTGTGTGAATCCACCGTATGCATTTTGTATACTGGAATGATTTTGTTTCCACCACGTGAAGACTTTTTACAGATAAGTTGCAAGTTTAGTTGGTATCTATAATTTGAACTACGCACTCACATACGCCTGAATTCATAGAGAAAAGATTTTATCAGAGCATATGTAAAATCCGCCCCTTGTTGCATTGCAAGGCGGCAGTTCAAATTCAGCATTCAAAATGTTGACTCGTATTTTATTAATTTCAACGTTCGTTGTCGCGTTGAGCGGTCTGACAAGGAATCACCTGCGGGAGAACAGTCTTTACACAGGTGTCCGTGACATACCAGAACTTTTGTGCACGAAAAATGAGCTTGAATTTCCGGGAAACTTTGACGCTGTCGTGCAACTACCCACTAACGTACACACGAAAGGATTAGTTCTGCCCACAAATGGTGCTTTGTTGTTGCCGAGGACCGCCCAACTACTGATTTTCCCAGAAAGCAATGATCTTTGCAGCGATAAGGACGATAAATTCCAAGGAATAACTCAACCTAAACATCTAAATTGGTTCGATCCAAGGAGTTGGTCGAGTGTGGACCAGCTTCAACTGAAGGGCATACCGCATATCGAAAGGATCCCATGTAGTGGTGATAAAATATCGATGACAGTTCGAAGTCCTTTATCGATTGATTTGGAAAATGTGCGTAGTGTAAGTATTGGTGCATTGACGGTAGAGGGCCGTGAAATAAGTGCTGATGATTTGCAATCCTTTATCGAAACGGAATTGGGACAGCAAATGTTCAAGTCGACTGAGGGCACACGTTTCCGCACAGGTCCTTCCACCAATTGCGAGTGCCATGCTGCCGAGGACACTGTTGAGTATGCATATCATGTGTGTTCATATCATACTGATTCGTGCCCGCTTCCGAAGTGCTTCAATCCAATCGTGCCGCTCGGTTTCTGTTGTCCTATATGCGGAGCCGTTTTCAGAAAATATGTTAATGACTGTGCGAATTTCGATGAATCAGATTTCAGCGGCCACGTGGCGAGCCTTATGACGCAAATGAAGCTCGAAAGCAAAGTATCTGGATACGGCTCACTGATTCGCGAGGGCGACAAAGAAATCTATCAATTCGTAATCGTTGATGCTGGCGATTATAATGAGGACAGTGTTCGATTCGTTAAGGAACTTCAAAAGGATCTCGCTTCCTCGAAACACGACGTTATGTTCTCTGGAAAATTTTATGCTCCGGGTGCTGGATTTTCTTTCTGGGGGATTATTTTCTCGACGCTATTAGCTGTGATGGCATTTTTCTTTGTGCTGTACGCTTACTACGAACGGGATGTGTTATCATTCGTGGCCTTACCATCATGGATAGCCTTGAATCGATATCGGATTTTCCATTCATCGTTTGTTTTTGCTCGCTTTGAAAATCATCCAGCGGCTGATGTAGAGGTTCCGGGTAATGTTGTTATCGGTGTAGGTCAAGACAATGAAGGATTTCGAGGCCGAGACGCCCGAGAACCTTTAGCTACAGGCACAACAACTTCCTTTCATAATCCCATGTATTCCGAAAAGGAAATTAAATCAACAGCATCAGCACCAGATACAGCAGCGGCGTCTTTAGCATCAGCACCATCGACCGGGCCATCTTTAACAAATGCTGAAAGGGACATTCACTTACATGATGATAGTAAGGAATCTGCTGTGGATGGCTCAGAATATCGTGGTCGTGTGGAAAAGATAGTGGACGTAGGCGATGAAGATGAAGAAGAGCAGTTGGTAGAAGTCGATTTAGGTTCGGAAGTGAGTAGTGAGTAGCGGATGCAAAGGTTAAAGCATTCGGGAGGGTGTTTCACTATGCAAAATAAAACGGACTATCAATTTTATGTTTCGGAGTGAACTATCCATAAATGACGAGCAACGTTATAGTTTTTCTTCATAAGCAGTATAAGATTGTTTCTGGAATAAATTGAAATTTTACTATGATGCTGTTACGGAGAATCTTGTTAAATATTTTCTGTGTAATTTAATTATGTTCATTCTCATTTTTTAGTGTTTCATTTTTATAGTCTATGCGGATGGTGGGTAATTTCATTTTGTTAAGTAACAATTTCAATAAATTCTTGTTGATTTTATTCATAGCTTTTCATATCAAAAGGGGGGTCGTCTGTGTAGATTACGCAGTCGATAGAGCAAAATTAGAATTTATCATGAAAAACCATTTACTTTTACGACATAATATACTCTTCCACTTTGGGTGCTACCTCATGAAGCCTTATGTTTCTTTTCCTGTGGGTGAGCTGGAAATCTGGTAAAGCCTTAGACTTTCTATTGGGTAATGGCAATTGAGTTTTACTAAGTACCTTACATCTATGTATAAGAATAAGTTAAGCGCAGGAAAACAACAGGCTCCCAAAACTATCAAATTCAGTTTGCGAAATGAGTGCAGTCTGGAAACCATTTCATGTGTAGTTAAAAATTAATGGATATCCCATGATCATTGGTGACAACTTTGTAATTATTTGGGAGTATTTTTGAGGTTATTCCAGCCTTGTTTTTCGTTGAGCTCTGTCATGTAACAGTCCAGATTTCAACAGAAATTCAAACGAGTTGGGTAAATGATACTGGCTTAAAATGAAAAACACCTAGTTGCCCATTAATTTGGATTTAACCATCGTAGTATACTTCTCTGAAAATCAGGAATTAGTTTCATCTAATTTTCGGCCTCAAATTCCAATCACCTTTTATTTAAACATTAGATTTAATTTGAAAGAATTAAGTAATTAGAGATTGAAGAACATTGCAACGAGGACAGTATGAGAGGTTAATTTGTATCCTTAATTCTGTGCTATGTATGAATTGTGTCTTCTCCGTACTCCAACTCTCTGTTGAACTAACCAAGTGAATGAACTTTATTTTAAGTCCAAACGTATGACTCGGCAAAGTTCCAACTTGAAAGAGCTTACCCTGTCCCGATGATTTCTCTGGATATATGCTTATATAATGCATTTAATATCAGTCTGTACGCTATGTTTATCGTTTGAAAGGCCAAATCAACTAACGTACCACTGTTGGCAGATGTTCTATTATATTTCCGTACTGTTGAAATTATTCTACGACCACTCTTTTGACACTAGATAGTTTCAATCTTAAAGGCTAAACCTTTTCTTAAACCGTTCAATCATATAGGCTAAAACCCTTATCTGTCATAAGTTCCTTCCAATTTATGGGTCAAATAAAGTTTTGAATAGTTTGCGCTACGCAACGGTCTATGAAATACTTTCAGTTTTTCGAAAGTTATGGAAAATTTTCAGGATAGATTACTCTTTCTCGATTTTCCAGCATATGAGCGCGCCATATTCTTAGGTATAGTACTATAAGGACCCTACGAAAAGTTTGACGAGGCTGTTTGATGTGAATGAAAATTGGGATTTTAAAAATGAATTTTGAGAATTTCTATTAAAATAATCAAAAATAATCAGTCATGCGCTTCTCTTACCCACTTGTGCTCCTCTCATCTCAGTGGCTCACACTGACTAACCACTGATTTGCATTTTGAGAAAATCTTTCAACTTTTCCACGACAAGGGACTTGTTTCCACGTTCAAGGTACGGATTGCCACTGCGTTAAAGGCGCCAAATACTTCTTGATACTCTTGCCAACTGCTTAAGGTCAGTATGAATGGCATTTACCAAAAACTTGATAAGACATTGGCTTTCCCATCTTTTCAGGAGATTACGAAATAAAAAAAACAACCTTCAAACAGCGTCTGCAGATGAAACAAAATGTGTAAGGAAA
Organism: Stratiomys singularior; assembly: GCA_954870665.1. Classification (NCBI taxonomy): domain Eukaryota; kingdom Metazoa; phylum Arthropoda; class Insecta; order Diptera; family Stratiomyidae; genus Stratiomys; species Stratiomys singularior. The sequence goes on along the minus strand of OX940879.1, from coordinate 7,928,438 downwards.
GACGGAATATCGTTTCAAAAACCAATCAATAGGACGAGAGATTGTGAATCTGGTTCGATAATAATGTCCCACGGTTCCTCGAATTTGAAATTTGTGGTTTGTTCATACCACGATTTTTCAAAATTTATGTTTAGGAAAAGTTGCGGGTGAAGTATTGCTTGCAACGGTACGCTTGAACTTTTGAACGCATATTTTTGAACGACTCCGAAGTAATTTCCAGTTGGTTTGAACTCAGCATAGGCACATACAGCCATAATCCTTTCAAAAAAACTCCCGATTTAACAGAACGCAACCAAAATAAATCGCATTTAATTTGGATATGTGAACTATCTCTCATTTTTGCGTAAAGCACGAAAATATCTCTGAAACCGTTCGCATGGAAACAGAATCCTGTAGTGGTGTTGTTTTCATGTTTGTCCGCGAGAAGTCGCTCGAGAGTTTTTGGCGCTGCAGGTTGGCGTAAATTGTTCAGTGGTAATGATAAGTACGTATTGTTCAAGCTCTCGGTGGTTTTAAAGATTAAAGGAGCGCTCATAAACAGATATAAGCTATATACACGTGCATTGCTTTAGAAGCATGCACTCTTCACATTACATCTCGATTATGAACGCTCAATTCATTCCACATCGTACAGAAACGTACAGAAACCCCATTCAGCAAACAAAGCGAGCTTCCTAAGACAGAGAGCTTAGAAACTACACGATGTCGGTGAGTGCAACAATCGCGATTGCTTGCTCCCTGAGCATAAGCGGATATGAATATAGTCGTATAGTTAAATTCATGAGTCATTATCTATCATTAAACTTTAAACGCTCATCTCTCTGAACTTTCGCTTCTATCTCTTATATCTAACAAGTTTTATGGACACATGCCTCTGTCATTGTCGTCAAAACCGTTCGTCAAAGACTTTTAATGAAGTGGACGCACTCTTTATTTGTTGCGCGATGCTAAATAGTTTCAAGATTAAATTTTTAGACAACTTTGTTAGAAGTCTAGCTCCCGAAAATCGGTTAGTGACGAGACAAAATGTGTTTTAACTTTTTTCAAAAAAAATTTGGGAATTGGATTGAAACTGAGTAAATATTATTTGGTCAAATTTTAAAAGAAATTATGAAAAGCCAATAGTTTGGCTCTTATGAATGATTCTCCATTCAGGTTCGAAAGTATTCAGCTCCATATGTTTGAGAACCAGAAGCAGTTCTGTCATTGGAGTACAATTTTTGTTCAAAAAAGATAAATTTGAAAAGTGAAAGTGAAGAGTGAAAACTTGATAAAAACACGTAGTGGATAATACGCCATACAGGTTTGTAGAGACCATTTCATCCAAATGGGTGGAGGATAGGCTTGCAGAGAAGGTAAGAAACGTGGGAGCCGCCAATGAAAGGAAAGCCGATAGCCGAGAACTATCAGAAAAAGGTTTGACGATTTATGTTGGTCGGAGATCAGCTAGTGGTTAGGACCCTGCTTAGTATTTGAATGGTCAAAATGGATAGTTATAATCAAAACAAGATCCAGTTTTGCGAAAGTCGTAGCATTGGTTGTAGAAGGCTCGAGTCGGTGAGTTCAACGTTAGGCATGTTATGTTCGACTCCCGATATTGAAATAGATGAATAAAGGCTCTTTAATGAATAAAGCCAACCTGGACTATTAACGCGTTAGAGATCTATGGTTTCGAAAATGCACCAAAGATATAACGACTTCATGCTTTGCTCAAGCACCAACATTTACATCCTTATAAAACTAGAATCGTACAGGAATCGAAACCGAACGATTGGGTTTGGGGATTTAAATTTACTGAAGATGTCGACTTCTAGACTTTAATCGAATTCAGAGACATCAATTTACTGAAGAGGTTAGCATTTAGATCTGAATCAGGTCAAATTCCTGTGAAGAAACGCAAAATCTTGCCAAAACAATACGACAAACATGCAAACATAAGACTGAAACTGAAAAAAAATATTTTTTTTGCGAGAGGCGATGGGAGGGGTATTGTTTTGGATGAAGGAAGATTGTCAACTGTTAGTGGCACAAAACATCTCAAACACCGATGAAATATACCAAATTGAGGCCTGAGATTCTAGCCAGGAACTAAATGAATATTATTGAGGTGTGGGGATATACACGAATTCCCTGTACAGGTCAAATAGAACCGAAGGAACCGCGTGAAAATTTGACGGAAAAATCCGGAAACTCCGTGATGGCATCGCATTCTTCGCCTTTAACGACGTTTGGTTTACATGGGACATATAAATTTAAAATATTCAAAAAATAAGGCAAAGCAATCTGGTAGCAGCTACAATTTGAAAAGAATAAACCCTTTGGGGATGTATGGAAAGTGCATATGGATTGTGGCTAGTGAAATAAATAAAGGAGGTTGCTAGTTACTAATAAGTGTCTGCAAAAATTTCAAATTTTTGAATATTTACAAGCAAATTTTCATGAGGTTCCCAATGTGCTGACAAATAATATCAGAATGTTGTACGTTTCCTAGTCGCTTTTTATTTTTCATTGACACAATACGGTAATGGTCCCTAAAGGATTTAACGAAAGAAAATCGAGAAATTTTTGCCCACATCTTTTATTAATTGCTAAGACTCCTTCGTTAAATTTGACCAGAAGCTGGACTTAAATTCTATTTCGAAAATAATGTTTAAGTACGTCTCTCACTCATACACTAGCACCATACAAAAATAACTTCACGGGTGCCTTACGAATATTAATAGGTTCCAAATTGTATACAGCCTCCTGCACGTTGAATGGATAGACCGAGAATATAATTTGAAAGTAAGGATTCATTGCGCACACCACACTTGATTGATTCCAACAAACATCGATTCAAATTTATAACTCGCTACATTAGTCCTGTTCGCCCTCACTCACAGTCGTGCTCACTGAATCTAATCAATTACTCGTAAAGGCATTTATCACTCCCAGGATCCATTAAAACTCCATTGATTCGTACTAAATCTCTTCCGGACCGATCAACCAAATTCAAATCATTACTGAACAGAATGCGGTTCTCTTTGCATATCTTTAATGATTGCTACAGGATTGTACTCCATCATCTGCCATCATGCTGGCTACCACTACCCCTTGGAATTCCCTTCGTGCGTTTTGATATCAAACGCAACTTTTCCATTTCCAATGCCTCTGGCAAATGGAGCATTGGTATCAATCGAAGTATTTAACTGAAAACCTCTCACACCATTTGGAAACCTTTAGAATTTATAATTTTGGTTTAGGGATCGAACGCATACCAAAAATCCCTTTTCATCTGAACTAGGTCCATTTGATTGGAAATAATTTCGATTTCACAATACTGAAATTCAAGGAAGATATTCGGCGATGGCTGTGCATGTTCATTTCAAGTCACATAGGGATAACATTTCGCTTCGTTTTCTTACTCAAGCTGTTTTTTTTTGTTTTTTTCTACCCCCACCAATAGTGGGTTACAGATAAAAATCAAAATTCGTCCAATGAAATCGAATCAACCTTGATAGCAGCTGAAGTTGACTTCACGTTCGACACAGATATGAAAGGAATTCAACCCCATAGTATCGATCTGACACCTACCGCGACCCCGTCGAGGTGATCCAGGTCGCTTGCGAAAACGTGTTAAGGATTGAAACAACGCTTTCCATTTGAAACAAAGCAAAAGACTTTTGCGAGAAGTGGAAACAATAACCTGGATTCAAATCGATATCAAACTTCGCGGTAAAAAGTGTTCTTCGGATTCGGAGTGTTACAATGATGGGGATGAACATAAGGCTGAGTGAATTATTCAAATGAGGCTGTTGGGAAAAGTTTGTACAGTCCATTTGGAATTAAACAGATTAGAGAACGCAATACAAATGCTGTGGTCTTCGAACAAGAAAATTATGGCTTTCAAATATCCTTTATCTTGTCTTTTGTTTGTTTTTTCTCTTCCATGCCTTGCAAACAAAGGGTTGAAGGGTTGGATAAGTTTGAAAAGCGGACGCTCACCAAGCAACGTGGATTGCTCTGCAAATTCGCAGCTCTGAATAGATTGATGAGCTCCAGAGTATTTGAAGGATAAATCGATGGATCTATTGGTCTTGATCCTTATTCTTTTCACTATATCCTATTTAGATCCTGCCTAATGAGTTAAACCTTACGAATTCTCTGCTGTTCTACTGTCAGATAAAACCTGAAGCAGCAAATCAAAACGTCCTGGCTGTAAAAGCACAATGACACACTAGCACAGTTGCCCGAAAAGGAAACTCCATCCAGCAGCACCGAGGAGGGTGTATGCAGAGTTGGCAAGGATATGTAATGCGAAGAAATCACATGAAAAACAATAAATCACCTGAGAATAGTAAAAGATTACACTGGGGGAAAATTCCTTACTGATTTCCATTTCATCTAAATGTATTTTTCCTCGTCGTAGTTGTCCTAGTGTTCATGCCAGGAAAATAAAGCCTTTTTCAGTTCAGTAGTAGGTATACGTGTACACAACGAAATGTATGAACTCCGTTCCAAATTTCACTCTCTCCAACTCTTCCCATTCCATTTTCTCGTGCTGATGTTGCGGCTCCTGTTGGCATACTTTTTTGGCCGCGTCGTCCAATTGCTGTATGCTCTGACAATGATAAGATTGCCAAGCATAACGGGTCTAATGTACAAGAAACTCACATATGTATCGGTACAAGCGCCGGACATTTTTGCAAAATGTCCAGAAATCGAGAGAAAAGACGGAGAAATAGAGAAAGAGTGAAGGAGAGAGAGGCAAAGTTTTTCGTTCATTCCCAACGAGATTTATGTGCATTTTTCCTCATCGTCCTTAATACGTAACAATAGGTCTTTGTTGATTTATTATTTGTCTTTGGTAAGACAGCTATGGGTGATTTTTTTCGTAGCGAGATAATTTAGAAAATTGGTCCCCATAAGGATGTGGTGATTTTTGCTTGTGTTTTAGCTAATGTGCAAGAAAGCTTTGGAAACTAATGAGACGCTATAAGGTTTTGTGCTTTAATTTCGTTTGTTTAGATGAAAGAATGTTTTCTTGGCGGGATGAAAGGTATCTGTAGTTTAATTTGAAATGAACGACTGCTATAACATTAGGAAAATACAATAAAGAATTTTTTTTGAGCTTATGATAATCCTTGTTGGCTATATTGCAGAAATCGAGGTGACTACTAAAGAATTTATTACGAATTTAACGCTATTTAAACCATATCTGTATAATATTTCTGAGTGCATGATGGTGATTTGGATCCTTTGTGGTGTTCCGTTAAAAAAGGAATTTCTAGTCGAAACCATTATTATATAATTTTGTACTAATATGTCTTTTTGTATCGCTAAATAAATTCAAGAAAATTGGAGAAATGTGGGGTTACAAAGATGCACAAAAATGCGTCGCACTAGGATGCATGGGCAATACATAAAAGGTATATTTTTTGAAGCTGCCGTCTTTAAATATCCTTTTCATTAAATCTTTAAATTTTGAGCTACTGTCCCTATAAAATAATAAGTATGAATAACTGGATACTTAAGGGTGAGGAACTTGAACAATTCAGCTCAACTATCCTTCCTTCTCGTACCGAAGAGAGTCAAGAGGCCTTGGAGAAGACAGACCTATAAATCTGTTATTGCGTAAAGTATGCTGAATTCATATACCCCAATCTCAAATCAAAACCTACGAGTCAACCCAATAGGATTTGGAAACAAGGCTCTGACGAAGTCCATAGATGATTCGCTGAGGGATGGGAGGATTGACAAAAACTTGGTTACTATCGGTGAAACTCGTGTAGATTAATCCTAAATAAAATGAAGATAACCATAAGATTTTTCATAGCTAGTAGGCAATAAACCACTCTCTCATAAAGCAGCCAGAGGTTCTAGATTTATCAATGAATAGACTCCCTGACACAAGCTGATATCGTTTTTACAATTCGGACGCTTTCATCAGTATGCCTAATGATAAATTGTGCTCTTTAGAGGTATAGAACTTTAAGTTGGCAACACTTTTTAATGCTTTGTGTGTTATGACAGTTGTGATGCGTTTCCTAGTTAGTTTGGTTTCTCATTTTATCATTTACACAGTTATTCTAAAAACGGTTCTTTTCGAGAAACTCATCGCAAACTCCATCAATTTTGTAGTCGACATAATCGTCCATCAGAACAATTAATGCGATTAACCATAGTTCGTTTCCGTATCACGTTTATTCTAACTCATAGAACGCATTCATCCAGACATCATGCAGTCCGTAATGAAGAAACCAAGCAGGAAAAGAGCATAATATCGATGAAGACTCAAGTGAGTAGATTCGACATCGTGCGCAACAATCAAACCAGTGCTGATACACATTATGGATGGATCTTGGTTTGCGGGCTTACAAAATCCAACTCGGATAGGAATTGAGACCGAACGACCACTGCGCATGGTGTAGATTCGGTGTATGGACAATAAATTGCAGCAGATACCGATTTTCAAAAACAAAAAAAAATTTGCTTCGTGATGAGGTTCATTTCGGATTGAATGGCTTCGTCGATAAACAAAACCGCTTCATTTGGAGGGATGAGCAGCTACAGGTGGTTAGCCAAACACCGTTGCATCCAGAGAAAGCCACTGTTTGCTGTACTTTATGGGCTGGCGGAGTCATTGGCCCATATATGTTCAAAAACGCCGCTATATAGATGACCGCTATAGAGCCATGAAAGCATGATTTTTTCGTTGCGGAAATGATTTGTAGTAATGCAAGAGAACTTTGATTTTAAGAGGATGTCACGATTTGCCATACAGCTCGTGAAACCGTAGACTTATTGAAAGAAACATTAGATGGGCGCATAATTTCTCGTTTCGGAGCTGTGAACTTGCCTGCCAGATCTTGTGATTTAACACGGTTGGATTATTTCTTGAAGGAATACGTCAAACTGCTCATCTACGCTGACAAGCCCGAGAAGCTTGACCATTTGAATGACAACAGTGGCCGCGTTATTGCGAAGATATGGTCCTAATTATTTGTTAGTACAGTTAGGAGTAGTAGAGGGGCGAAGGTGCGTTATTTCTGATAGGTAACGAAGGAATCAGGGTAAATAATTTGAGGGTCTAAAGTTTACTTTTTTTCTTAAAGCACTACTGCATTATATTCGGCCTTGACTTGGCAAAAAAACCAGAGCACATTAAAGAGCCAGTTCTGGTGAGGTTACGTTGACTTTAGTAAGGTAGCATGTGGAACGTATGAACGGTAACAAGAATTTTCATTCACTTCCTGAATCAACGAGCAGTTTCCTACTGCATAACCAAAAGCAATGATTAGAAACCAGCCTCGGATGCCAATGAGTAAAAATGCCTCTAATACAGGCTGCTTCTATAGCAGGACTTGGACCTTGTATTTATATAGATGGAATTGAAAATTTTAAGAAAACATAAGAAAGAAATCTTGAATTTCAAACCCCTTGGGGTTTAAAAAAAATAACTGATATTACGTTGCATTAGAAACAAATCACAAGGGTAAAAAAACTAAATTTACAAAATAATTAAGGCAGCTTGAGGTAGGTTTAAAATTTGTATCTTTCATTTCAGATATGTAACGTATAATGATTTTGGTTATGCAAAAAAAACCGTGAAAAAGATTTGAATTTCGTTTATAAATTACTTCAATAAAAAATAATTGATCACAAAAAGGGGAAAACTCGCGAAAAAAAACGAGAAAAATGTGGGCATAGCGTCTGGTAAATAAAATAACAACTATGTTCTTGGTTTGCAATTTGTTATGTAGTTCGTCCAAAAGTATTTGGATGTGCTGAGTTGGAGGTTATACAATGGAAGAGAATATTTGAGGGTCTTTTTAATAATCTCCCGAAGTACAAAGCACACCAAATTTCTTCCTGAAAAATTCTTTAATAAATTGAGTAATCTACACATAAATGACCCACTGACATTTTATCAATTTTCTCATTTGCTATCCTTACCCTAAATAGGGTCGATTTTTTATGATGTCCAAGTTGGATAGCCTGTCATCTGCGTACAATCCTTCATTAGCGTTGTAAGTAATTACTATACTTTACCCTTTCCACAAGCTTGCCAGCAAAAATAAATCATTACGTTGAGATAATAAACTCATTTCGCAAAATAGCCCAGGGCTTTCATTTCACCACTGCACGGCCCCAGGAACGAATAATGAATGGATAAAATCTTTCCAACTCTAATTACCACGTTCTATTACTCATCACCTGTACATTCACAGGATTCAGCATCCTGCCTTACTGTACTCCATTCTGCTTTATAATACACAAACTTCCACAAACATCAATGTAAGCATTTCACTTATCACGATCCTTTCAGCAGACTTACCTTTCCAAACACAGTTAATCCTCCATGCTTAACATCATATTTTGGGGCATCAGCATGACTCGAGTCGGCCCAAGGCGTATGACATGTTGACGTCAGCGTCAAATATCTAACACCGATGGCGTATAATGTACGGAGAACGGCTAAGGAGCCACCCAACGAGTGCCCTCCCTCGACACCTGTCAGCGAACACACTTTGTGGTTCTTGTGCGCTTCGATTATATCTGAAATAAGAGAGAGAGAGAGAAAGAGAGAAATGAGAGCGGATTAAAAGCTAGGATGAGAAATAAGAAATATGACAATGCTTGTTTTGTGTGCTGAAATAAAAGAGTACGTAAATTCTGCATACAACCCACTATACGTGTGTAGGGAAACGCACTAGAAAAATATCCTGGAATGAATATGAAAGATGAGAACTGCTTGGATATGCTTATCTAACGCTGAAGGACATCGCGTAGGGAAATAAAAGGCGAATGATATGTTGATGCCAGAGGATAGATGAATGGGAATCCATCGGGGGTGCTGTATAAAGTCCAAGATACGCTATATCCTGCTTGTATTAGCAATTTCCGGCTTTGCAAATGTGAAACATCTTCCAAACGGATACACATCAGCAACGTCCGGACACAGGAGCTGCCAAGGATGAGCAGCGGTGTAGACGAGCTGAACGTTCCGCTTAATGGGTTTTCCTTTCTTTGTCCATCAGATTTGAAAATGGGGAGAGCACGGTACTTGCTTCCAGAGTGTACTAATGTATCCAGGATTGTTTTACAGTACAGTTGTGATGGGGAAAAATGTGACGCAACTGGAATTAGTTTCAGGTTGCTTACGATGAATTAAGGACTCAGGCGAATTATCTCTGACAATAGAATAGTAACAAGTTTCACAGTAGTTTCTGACCTTTGTTGTTCAATGAAGACAGCAAATAAACAGTTTAATCGCAGGATGTTGTCAATCTTCAGGATCTCTAGCAAATTTTATTTTCATTCGTTCGTTGTTCTAGGTTAGCTGAGACAAAACGGCGTGGTTTCCTTGTTTTCTATTGCCAACAAACTTCCTTAAGCGAATTAAATAAATTGTTAAGAAATTCATCGTTCGCCATAATCATTTTAATCCTTATATAAACACCGCTGAGTCTAGAGTTTGGAATGAGTATTTGACTCTTCATAAAATAAGCCACGAGCTTAAGTAAGTAGCATTAGTACTTAGGGCGATTCACTCAGTTATATGTCAAATTTTGTGTCAGTCACACGTTTTTTCGCTAATTTTGCATCTTTAAATAAAATATTGCATAGAGGAATGCAACCTTATTGGCAAAGATGCAATAATTTGCTTGGAAAGTTTTGAAAACTTTTCTGAAATCTAGGACATAAACGAACAGACTTACTTTTGACGGTGGCGATTTTCCAATAGATGAGCACAAAATAGACCACGTTGATGTGATAAATGTGCAAACAAATGCAAATAAAGATGGCATCACTAACTATAAATCTATATGATTTTCGCCAACAACTAGTTGTCAAATGCGAGGTTTCAACTCGAGCGTTAGTATACAAGCTGAAATACAAGTAATTGAATTCAAGCTCTCCTTCAAAATTTGAAGACCAATGGAAGCATTTGAATTTCGTTTTTTAGCAAATAATTTTTTTGACAGGAAAGAAATTTCTTGGTTAATGCTATACGGACTCGGTTCAATCCAGGACACACTTTATAAGGTGGTTTGTTGAGTGTCAACGCTGATGGTCGGACAAAAATTATGTGTTGTCTAAATTCAGCCGTTATTCCACATGTCGAAATGTATCTAATTTGAGTTTGATTTTGAAATGATTTTCGAAAAATTGAATGCGCGTAAGATAGTAGCGTAGTTGAATATATTTGAAAAAAGAGAAATGTTCCCTATTTTGCAGAAATATTTGTCAATTAAAAAGCTGCCACCAAATGGGCGTTGGGCAAAAAAATAAAAAAACACAACTTCAGAGGACAATTTAGCTCAAACCAGATAGAAGAGAATTTTTACGTAGAAATAATATGACATTGGATGAAATATGAGTTCATTACTAAACGCGTGGATTGAAAATTTTGTTCGCTAAGTGGATATCATCCTGTGATAGCTGTTCTCAGTGACATAAAAATCAAACATCAGCTAGCAAAGCAGGTGTATTGGCTTACAACAGCTCAAGTTTGGGCCCTGAGGCTGGACCAAATGAGATATTGGCATTTGTTTTATGACAAAAGTAAGGTTTTATATTCATGGACTATCTTGAGGGAAATGAATCATTAATGATTAATCTTGCAAAGCCTTATTTGATCGATAGTAGAAGAAAAGAAAAAAAACATCCTCAACCGTAAAAAACTATTTTAATTACGTCTAAAAAAACTCATAATCTAACGGTATTCATTAAAATACATCAGGGAAATTATTTTCATACACATTTAAGCTTAGTTAGCGGGTTTACGCGATCCCAAATCCCCCCCCCCCCTCATTTAACTGAATCGTGTAATTTGAAAGCTTTCAAACTTGCAAAGTTCACTTTTTATGTTAGCTTGGATATTCGCATCTCTATCTTCGATGCCGCTTCAAAGTCTAAGCGACATTCAGTAGTCATGCTATCTTGCTTTTGAGAAAACCTTTTGAGGGCTTTTTCTCACCAGATGGTATTTGATTTCATATATTGGGCAACAGTCACCAGATCATGTCACACTAACTTGCGTTTGACAAGTGACATTTCAAGCTTCAAATTTCACGTGATCGATTTTCTAATTCCTAGATTGTGTCGAATACTACGTAAATTGATACGTTTTTGGTTGTTTTGCTGCTGCCAAAGGCAAAAGTCAAAGTTATGGTATTTACGATCAAGATGTTTTATCAAATTCAGCAACGTGCGATGATCTGCTCATTTTAGTTCAGAAAATTTCCGTGTCCGTCAAAGTAGTATGGAAAAGGTGTCATTTAAGAGCTGACAGAACAAACTCAAAATATTGAGCTCTGTTCATTAGACAGTTTTGAATCAATTGCCTAAAATTTGTTGGACAGACAGACGCAATGTTTTGGCAAAATTTGCTGGTCAGAAATAGCATAAATAAAGTTGAGAAAACACAGGGTTGATCCATTGGTTGAGAATTTAATAAGAAGCTTGAAATAAGAACTTGAAAAATATGCGGACATGGTGGATAAATCTCAACTAAGTAGATAAAACAATTGATGGAGGTGAATGATGAAACCAGGATAAAGTTGCTGAAAGACGATGTTGTTTGTATGGTGGTATTGGAACGTAACCTCGGTATAATCGATTGAATGATTGTTTACCAACCAGGTTACAATGATAGATTTTAATTTCTAATGTCAGCAATCAAATTAATCACAGTAATGAAAGCAACAAAACCATGTAGAATTGATTAATAGGAAAAGCATTGCCCTTCGACTTAAGAATACCGGACTGGAGATATATAAATGTAGCGAGAAATCAGGAATCAGCTGAGAGAGTCTGGCTAACCTTGGTTTCTTCACCAAACTTTGGAAATCCATGGACCTGGCTACTAGTAATGAAAAAGTTTCGTGCCTAAGGACCCTGCTTTCTCAGGAAGGATTAGAGCCTCTGGTAGAAAACTATAGAGACTTACATTGTAAAGGAATATCTTCATCTGTAAGATTTTTTCACTGCAACATGAGGAACAGAGGTTAAAGCAAAATAGGATTAAAATGTTGTGTCCGGTAATTCCCCTGCAATATGCGAAATCATCATGGCCCAACCAGGATTATGTTTCAGACTTCGCTGTTTCCCGCCTTGCAAACCACTGGATAATTTGTTGAGGGGCGGAGGTCTTACACTTTGGAACTTGTGAAGAGGACACTAGATGTTACAAGGCAACATCGTAATAAAGAGAAAGGCAACTGACGAATTATCCTGGAAAACAAAGCGTTGATACGCAACTTCGAAACGAAGTATCATAATTGCTCGATAATATTTTGGATTATCCTGCGAAATTAAATGCTAAAATTTTTCCATCTTCAACTGTATCCTGCTAAGAGCCCTAGAAGCAAGTGGATTTGTATGTTTTACAACCTATTATTCCTCTTGTCAGCACTGAAACGGCATACAAGTATCGATTTCTGATTTTTTCCAGTCACGTGGGAAAATATCTACGAGTACAGCAATAAAGTATCTTTAAGCTACTCGAGCAAGAAGGGTTTTCGATTTCACTGGAATACATGCGTATGCAAACGGCACTTGGATGTAAATAAGTACTTGCACGTATGTGGCAATGTTTGTATGTACGAATCGTGTGAGCTATCTAGTGGGAAATATTTATGGCTTATGCAAAGAAAAGGTTTTTACACTCCCGCAGGAGTTTACAGCTTGACTAATATGTTTTACTTACCAGATACTGATGTACATGTAGTCAATTCTTTGGAATAGCGCTCGGTCAGTCGTTTTATAACGTCGATTTGTTCCAACGTTAGTTGAACAGCGTCTCGATGTTGTGCTTCGCATGGAACATATGCCGCCCAGAACTGAAAGGCATTTAAAAAAGGATGCATTTGAATTTTATTAGCTCCGTGTGAATGAATGGAGATGCTTTAATTAAAGAAATTCTGCGTAGTTTTGACGAGTTTTTCATTTTAAGGACGCGTTGATAAGCGATCGATAAAAACGCCTGCAGCCGTTTCGCGGTTTATGTTTCGCGTACTCTCCATCAAAATAAATTCGCAACCGAAATAAACTTCATGAAACTCCCGTGAAACCAGTTTACTAGCAATTTTAAGATACTAAAAAAATTAATCCTCTTTAAAACAGTAACATCAAAATGTAATGTCTTATATTATTCGGTCGCGAAGGACGCGGGCAACAACTTTTCATTCATTTCTACAAATTCGCAAGTGTACATAGAAGTCTTATGTTTAGCATTCATTCCGGGCGAATTTAATCCCTTTCATAGTCTACCTAAGAATTTTGCGTTTACGTTTTGCCTCGGGGGCTTTCATAGAGTCCAGAAAATCTTCCATTTTATGCACTTTACGTGACCCAACCATTCTATCATAAATTTTTAACATTCAAGAAACGAATTTGTACGTGGTATAATTCCTCCGGAACGCTTAATTCAAAATCCCATGAAAACGTTTGCCGAATGCTCTTGAATTGTCGGAAGAGGTCCTGGCTTCAGGTGAGATATAATATTTCTTTTCGGCTTGCTGCATTGTGTATCAAATTGAATTAGAATTTTTTATATGGGCTTTATATTATTCGATTATTGAGAAATAAGGACACGAGGTGGTATTTGAATTTATCGAATTGAAGAGAGCTCGAAGCAATAAATAAATACTTGAAGGTGTTTTAATAATGTGATAATGTCTTTTGTTATCAAAGCTGAAATTTGAATCTTAGAAACACTTTAATAAAAAGTCTTATATGGAATTTATGCAAAAATAGTGTCCTTGAACGTCGGTCGGGTAAAAGGCGTGCACCAGAATCATGCTCAAACAACTAGAAATAGTAAAAAATTCCAAAAAAATTTTCTAAGACGTCTCAACTAATAAAATTATTTGGCTCAGGATGCGGTTTGACATATTATCTAATAGTTATCTACTTCCTTATGTATCAATTTGTTTGACTTGGTTTTGCGGAATAGCTCAGCTCGTACAAATTTATTGCATTATAATAATCAAAATCACAACAGTCTGTTTTTTAATTTTTTGCATCTTCTTTAGCTTCAGAAGTGTTTGAATGCGAGCTTTGCCTTTATTGAAAATCAAACTACACCCTGCATGTCCCTCCCCCAATTCGCATAATCAAAACAATCATTATCAGGCAGTGCAATGTTAACCAAAAATGTCCCATTTTTTCTCCACCTCTTGGAGCTCCTGATATAGTTTGTATTGTTCTACACTACCATTTATCTATGAGATTAAGGGTAGTTGCAGGAGACATTTACCTCGATTGGCTTCCTGATTCACGGGTTCAGTCTCTTGTAAATATTTTCTAAGTTTCTGGGGGACTTTCTTAGCATCTTCTGTCAGGGTAGCATTCCAGTCTTCCAAGAGTTCATCGTTTTTCGCATGCATCACTTCTGTTTATGTCCACCTCAAACACCTCACTCGAAGGCGATCCAAGGGTACAGGCCCCGGTGAAAAATATTTTTAAAGGGAGTTTTAATGTATCTTCTGTCAAATGCACATTTTCAGACGTCCAAAAATTTTGCAAAATAAAGAGAACTGCAAAATATAGATCGCTTGTTCATATTTAACATTATTGTTGATAACCTTGGTTATCTCGAATCTGTGCAAGACCTAAACTTTGTGGCTCTCCGATCAAAATTTACTATTTTCATCTTCCTGCCATATTTGAGGGAGTCCGCTCGAAGATGGCACACTGTCGAAACTATTATGCGTACGATATAAGAAAACAGACAAGGAACAATGGAACTTCATTCGTAAGACAAAAAAGCAAAATTTTCAACCGTCTTTGTACGATCGTTAAATATATTCCTACTCATTGTCACAGCAAAAGTTGAACATAGCGCAAACTCTCTAAAAGTTCATGGTTTTGTCCTTCTCCTTAGAGTGACTCCGCGTAACATTGGGCTGGAATCCCTCTCTGATATATGTACCAGTCAGGTAATTTTAACAATACTTTCATCAAGATCCCCGATTTTAATCCTTGTTTGTCACCTGTCAACTAATTCTCCATTACTCTACCATTACCAGGTAATCTGATAAACCGACCCACGAGGTTCCATGCGTCTTCGCTCTTCAGTATTTTGTCTAGAAGGGTTTTATGGTGTGGTACGCTGAACCAACCCTTGTGTGTTGCTCTATTTTTAAGGCCTGTCGTCATAGGGGGCTTGGAAGTCGTCACTCGCACCTGTGCACATTAGACCATAAGTAGGCAGGCCAGTTGGTGAAATCTGTATGAAAGTTTCGATATTTATATTCCTGTGCGCCGGCTTTTAAGCCGACCAAATTTCGGTCAAACGAATGAAAAATTGGAAAAAAGACGGTTTGGAAATATTTCAAAGAGGGAATTCAGTGATTTAATAACGTTTCCTTCATGCTAATAAACACAGAAATCGAAGTGGCTGTAAAATACGTGTTAGTCCTGCCATTAATAGTATCAGTATTTCGCCTGCGCAATTGCCGAGCCCGGCTCTATCGAAAGAGAGGCCTCCCCTGTGGATTCTTTTACTGAAATTACTTTTACTTTGGCTGAAATTACCAAATCAAACCCTTTGAATTCTATTTTTCTAAAGTGACATTTCCTCGTAGTGATCATAAGAGCGACGCTATATGAGTTACTAGTGTCGAATATCAAGGTACTTATTTGCCATTTCTGCTTAAGCCACATCATAAGTTGGTCCTCCCCTGCTGTACAGGCTATGTAGAAGCTAATGGCAACAGAGACGGACAGGTCCCAGCCCGATGAACTATAATTGGTCCACCAACTTCTCCATGAAATGTCACTTGACTAATTCTAGTTATATTCTCAAAATGCTGGCGGTTGTCAGATTTGTGCAGGTCAGCAAAGAAATGGGAAATCTTTAAGTACCTATCGGTCCTTCTGCGTAGTGGTAGCCGTCGAAAAGGTTTGAAATATTTGAAAAGCTCATCATATGGAGAATCACCAAAGATACTTGTGCCAGAGCTGACGAATACAGTACATAATAATATGCTTATGACGGCTTAAAAACAGATGATTCTCCATACGTAATTTTTTTGAAGTGTGGCAATTGGAAACGTATTGTGCGTGTCGTCACATTCCATAAAAAAATCCTTCATTTGAAAAAAATTAAGTTCTTTTTAAAATAGCATCTAATACCGACACTGCAGAACTGAAACAAATATTGGAAACTGATGGATGATACACAAGCGGCCTGCGGGTGTCAAAACTATTGACTTGATTGGTCGGTCCGAGCTATAGGAACGCCTTATATTACTTTTAGACGGCTTCGAGATTTGGACTTGAGTCCTTGATACGGAGTCGTATCGGAACTTTTGGATGTCTGATGTGGATGCGTAGTAGCTACATGAATTAGTCGCCTTACTTGCACAAAAGAAGTAGCCTCGGAGGAAAGTCTCGTTTTTCTGACTCCTTGTTTTACTTAGGGAATATAGATGATGCTTGCGTCATTTTCTTCCGGTGTGGAAAGAAATGAGTTCCGTTTACATGTTGCTTGAAAAATATTTCCAGCTTCTTTCCGATAGTTTAGTAGTAAAGATTCTAGGATCAAATAAAGAATAGAACTATACAAAACTAGACTGTGTATTGAAACACGTTGAAATGATAATTTGAAAATTTTCTATAATTGACAGCAAACACACCCAACTTGACGGCGTCCTCTAGGAAGATAAACATAAACAGACATTACTGGTCCGAAGTAATATGAGAAATCTCTTACAGTGGTCAGGTACCAGGTACTGTAGGTGATAGTGGAAGTATTTAATCGGAAGTCTGGATGCCTTGTGTGCGGAGTTCTACACAAATGGAGGATGCAGCCTCTTCTGATAACTACCAGAAATATCATCATACATATCCATGGTAATAGAACTAGGAGGAAGTTCAACTCTCGAAAGGGAAATCTAGGAAGTGTCTTCAGGATATTAAAACATTAATTTCTGGACCTTAACCACATCAAAAAAGCGTTCAAAATGTTCATTGGAAAATTATTTTAGTTTATCTTAAGCAAACGTGGTACTCAACGCGCAGAGCACTTTATCATGATTAAATTCCGATTTGACATGTGTCAAATAAGTTCCTTTGAAATATTTACAGCAATGACTGTAGTCTACATTAAATTGACCGTAGTTTAGCACTTTTTGGTTATTGAATGTAGTTTATGGAAGGTTTTGAACGTTTATTGGCACAACCACGTTTAAATTCAGCTACCCAAAATTTCACAGTTATAATTGATGTCGCAATGTCCTCGTTTCCAGCGTCTGACTAATTGTTGATTCGCGTAGTTGCCCAAACGAACAAATATTTAATGAGCGCTCGGGACAAGTCATTTGTCATTTTTATAAATGCACTCACATTGACAAACGCAAACGATGTCCAAACGGTTAGCGCTCACCCAAAATAGCTGAAATTAGGATGAGTAACTGTCAAAAGATGTACAATTACATTCGCTGTCTTTAGTTGATAAGGACTGCCGCCTCTACGTTAAAGTCAAAAAAATTGAAATTTTTCCAAATTTTGCCGCCTTTATTGTTGACTAAATGTTATGGTACTAGATTCGAGTTTGTGAAATTCAGGCGACTTCTACTTGAGAATTGTGTTAGAGAATATTTTCCAATGATTATTATTAAAAATTAAAGGACAAAATATTAGGAGAACATTACTAATAATTTGGGTCTATTATTTGCTACGAATGACTTAAAGTATTCTGAGCGATATTTTTGTATTTTCTCAAGGATCAAGTCCACTGATTAAAGAAAACAACACACATAAAAAATGCCATGGTCTACATGACCTACAAAACCGACGTATAAAATATGAAAAATGAAAAACCCTCTATTTATTTCGTTCCATATGGAAAAAAAATACTATTCAATCATACTTCAACACTTTACAAGCTTTCCGCCCTTGTATTTTCGAATAAACTATTTTTACGATTGTATAAACAAAAATCGTAAAAGTTTACATAACCAACAATACCCTAACCCTACTTTAATCCACTTGAGCCATTTTGAAAAATTATCCTTTTTTGCTTTTGAACGTGTTATGTTTCATACATGATCCCGCACTTTGCAGTGACGCCCACCATATGTCAGGACCACGAAACGATGCATAAAATGAGTAACGACCGTAAAACCCATATGTCCTTTTGGTCAAATAGAGAGTGCAATAAAACATTCACAATTCGTTCATATCCCAAAAACGGTCACTATATCCCTCTCATATGCATAGAGAGATGGACAAAAGCAAAACAACGCAAAAAAAAAATGCAAACTAAATCCTTGTTAAAATTTACAAGATTGGAATTTTCGGCAGTGTCGTGTTAAACCAAGTGCATCGCCAGGGAAAATAAGTTTTCACGTTAAATTTCATTCGCTGCACTTTCAAGTCGCGAAACAAAAATCCTTTTAGCATTGAGTAAAAAAAGGATAACAAAAAATGAATAAAGCAAGTCAAAGTTGTGATCTTTTTATCCAAGTGCTTACTTGCATCTCATCCGAATGGTAGAAATGAAGTAGTGTCCTGAGTTGTGTAATATTTTTTCCGGTGGCGGGACAGGTGAATCCCAGAAAAAAACGAAGAAAAAAGAAAACTTAGAAGGAGAGAAACAGCTAAAACAGAGATAAAAACTTGCCCAGGGGTCAGCACGAAAAGTTCTTCATCTGCAGTAATCTGTAAAAAAATAAATCCTACTTGCTGTTGCTCTTGTGAAATCGTTGGTTGTCGTATTGTGTCTGTCGTATCCGTGTATCCTTTGGGAGAATTTTTTAATTGCAACCACTTGGAATTGCTTAATCATTTTATTTGGGGCATCAGGGAAGAGGTGTTATCAAGTGGTCCGTGCGGTGGCCAGTGAGTAGCATCCTAGCAGTGAGTAGCATAAATGACCGTCGGGGATAAGAATGTTTTAGGAGAGAAAGGTTGAAACGAATACAATGGTTGAAAAGGACATTTGATGTTTGTCAAGGGTTATATGCTGAGGTATTTACTAATATTTGCAGAGCAAAAAGGGTTCAGAGTTCATAAAATATTCTGCCCTGCAGGGACGTTGAATAAAATTAGACGAAGGTTATTGACCATTTGATTTCAGCACGGGGACATAATCAAAAGTCATAAACATTTGATTGTTCGTTAAATATATTATGCGAAAGTCCTGCAAGAAATTGTGTTCAATACAAATCAAATTTCGTTTAAAAGCTTTGGATCTTTATTAGCAGTTGTTTAATTAACGTTACAGGAATTTTTCGACAGGAAGGACGAAAATTAATACTCTCGGATAGTATCGACTCCTGTTGGAACGTTTATTTCGTTCTATTCAAACTCTAATTTGCTTTGGGTTGCTCTTTACACTCCCAGTTGCTATACGGAATTTCTTGTGAGCCATATTCATGTATCCTTATTTGCTTAACAAATGAAAAAAAATATTCCAAACTTTTCCCTGCACGAATAATACTTCTTAGTATGGTGATATCATTAAATTAGTTCATTCCTCCATTTTATCATTTGTGTCGTCTATTGCAGCTGCAACGGAATAGCAGTCCCATAGATCCTTTTCCTCGAACTGGCCAATACCCGCAAGATCGTCCACATGAAAGATTCAACTGGAATATACGTAGAAAAAAAACCACAGTATCATCATTTTCATAATTTCCATTATGGTAACTTAGTTAACAATCTCTGTTTGATTTAGTCCTTTGAGGATACTTTGATTTCGAGATCTCGATGCTCTCGTGCTCTCGTGCACTAGGACGACTTCTGACATTAATTTGCAATTTATGAGTAAGTTGCGAGGAGTCATTTCTCCCAGTTCTACTGGTGAAAATGTATTTAAAAGTTTGGATGAATGGAAAATTTCAATTAAATCCTACATTGGATGTTGAATAAAGTTCAAACTTGCAAATTGAAATTCGATTGTGAGTTGTTGTAAGAGGTGACAAATTCAAATGAATCCGGTACGGGTTGTTGAGGGACTTTTCGGGCCGCCTGCAATTGCATGTTGACTGGATTGGTGGCGACAGATGCAAAGTAAATAATTATTTAATTTCATTTAGTTGAGTCCTGCAGGTAAAAGTGGTATCTTGGTTGACTGACTAATTTCGTGAATTCGTGCACAGAGTATTTATTTATTTGTGAAGATCTGAAAGGACGAACATTGAATATAACGAGGTTTTTGGTTTCACGTGAGTGGTTTTTACTGGGTTTGAAGTTCGAAGAATTTTCACAAGTTCGAAATATTGTCTCAATTTATTTTTGATGTAGGAGTTCATATTTAAGGGCATCAATAAAATTTTTTTTTGGCTCCCAGCAGGACTTGTTTCAGTGTGATTTTCGTAAATAGAAGCCTTTAAAATTCTCGTTTCTTCATTTCATTTGGTCAAAATAATCCCTGGAGCAAATCATTTTCAATATCCGACAGGATATTTCTCTTGTGTCACTAGTCTGGATTCTTTTGGCAGTTAATGAGAATACTCATCTCCAATACAGCGGCTCCTTCACCTGAGTATCACTGGCCATTGACTACCAACGCTACTAGGCGATATCTTTGGCATCGATTTCATGCGTTTTTTTTAACCATTTTCTTGGACTTTGGGAACCACTTGAGTGTCCAAAATAACGGTACTTTTAGTCATTTATGAAACTTTTTAACAAAAACATCAAATCAACTCAAAAAAGTTTTTGTTGACAAAAGGTTTGACAAAAGGTTTCGTTGACAATTGGAATCATTTTAAATCACCCTAAGCGCCCAACCTCAGAGGTCTTGGTGTAAATAGAATGTGCGGCTGAAGTGTTTTAACCAATGCTGCTCTATATGGCTACATGTTAAGTTTTAAAGGCAAGTCACGCAAAATGGTTAGGACTAGGAGGACCTTAATTCTTTGAAATAGGTCAATACTCTTTTGGTAGCAGCAACTTTTCTCGATTTTCGGTAAAAAAATTGGACAATGTCATAACATATTCTGTGAGCTTCAGAACCTCAGAGGTCTTGGTGTAAATAGAATGTGCGGCTGAAGTGTTTTAACCAATGCTGCTCTATATGGCTACATGTTAAGGTTTAAAGGCAAGTCACGCAAAATGGTTAGGACTAGGAGGACCTTAATTCTTTGAAATAGGTCAATACTCTTTTGGTAGCAGCAACTTTTCTCGATTTTCGGTAAAAAAATTGGACAATGTCATAACATTGTGCTAACCTAAAACTATTCATGGTAAACGCGAAACTTTAATGATTAAAATTGACAGCAGTTGTCAAATATTTTGATTTTTGTGTTATGCTTACTTTTTTGGCATATTCTGTGAGCTGCACGACTGAGTCTATTTTCATGACAAACTTTACTTTGCTTATATACATTTTACATTATATACTTCATAACAATGAGGCTAATCGGTGGGCTTATTGATTCGAGTGTATCTTAGCCTCAGTGAATTGATTGAATAAGGTATAGTAGTTGTTGCTGTGGTGCAAAATTCAGTGGGCGCCATGAGATGGGTTTGAATAACTTCAATTCAAAATGAAAGGTGCACAAGAAGATCTGGTCAGGATCACGCACCTTTCACAACTAGATGAACTGGAACTTCTAAACCGATAACAAATACTTAATGACATGTTGTTTATGATCCTGTGACCAGGTTTGACAACCATTGGAATGTTTCGTCTTATCCGTAGTAAAGAAGAAGTAATGATTGCATTCAAATAAATAATCAAAAAAATGCAAATATGTGCCAGGTTTTTGATTATTTTTTCGATTAAGATAACAGCTTCAGAACCCCCCTCTCATATAACACCTTCATCGTATTGGCAAAAACTTCTGAGAGGCATTTACACAGGCTTTGTTACTTTGTTATTAGGCAACTCTACACTGAAAACGAAATACACCACGGGTAAAATTATTTTGCCATAGCATGGGCATCTTTTTTTTGAGGTGAGTTAAGGACGTTTCAAACAAGTATGATGTGATTATGTCCTAGTGGAGCAAAATTTATAATCACTAGAGTCAGCTAGTCAAGTTTTACGCTGCCATTCGACAGCGGTTTTGAATCGGTTTGAATGACTGAACCAAAGACATGGGAAACACATTCTGGTAGTTAATCTAAGCTTTGACATGCTCTGGGAAACGTTGTCATGATAATATCCATTTTGAATTATAGTGTAATTTTGTATAACCTTGTCACTTTTTGTTATTTATTTGAGAAACGGTCAAACGGTTGTGATATTTTTGAGAAACCTTCAAATTTTGTTGTGATATTCGAGCGTTTCGCTGATGCTTATTCAGTTGTGAAGGTTTTTTTTCGACAATTATCGTTCAAGATCGCTTCTGAGGGACGTTACGACTACTCTTAAGCAGATTCACTCCGACCATTCATATTTTTCGAACAATATTTTTGACGGCGGGTCGAAAATAAGATTTTCCAATTAGACATAAGTTTGGGTATGACGGAGTGATTACCGAGGTAAGGGTGTCATTTAACCAGCCAACCCTATATTGGCTTGTTTGTCACCCAGTGTTGTTATGTATCCTTTAGTCCGGTAGATCATTATCCATGTGTTTTCCCAGTAACTCTGCAGTGTCCTTCACAAGCTTGTACATTATTGTCGTCTTTTTGACGCACCTAACGGTATTTACAACCCAGAGGTCAACATTGGATCTCAGTCCCAAGAACCAATGAGAATTTGGCAGAGCAACCTGACCTTCCTAACAACCTTGTAAATACAGAGGTTGACACGGAGTCTTAGGCCATACATCTAAACGTGTTCCACGAGCAGAAAGCAGTTTTTGTCTCTCTCAAGCTTTCTCAATGCCAACTTTTCAGGACGATGGCTGGTATTTTGCAGAACTCAATAATTTCAGCTTCAACCCCTCTTTCTCCCCCTCCCCATTATTTTGGACATTTCAACTGCTGCTGGCTAATTTTGCCTAGCAAATACAAGTTCAGTTTCCTGTGAATTGAAATTGGACCCTTTAATTTTTATCTACTTTCTGGACATTTCTGGAGCATTCACGACACGCTATGCAAGCGAGACAATTGCATGGGGTTAGCAATATTGGGCTGTCACTAGAGATATTTGGTTAAATGTAAAAACAGATATATCTCCTGGAATTTCCTGACTCCTTCGTGAAGTTCTTATTGAGTATCCTAAACGTCGATGATGCACACTGATGTTTACTGGATTTGACATTGTTCTGAAATTGTCAGTTTTTTATGCGAAGTCTCCAGGTCTCTTTTTCACTATGATGGTTGTTGCGTTTAATGTATCCTTCGGGAAGGATTTGAAGTGGTAATAGTGGAAGTGATAATATTTACGAAAGACATGCATTTTTCAATGCTATGAGGGTGTAACATAAATTTGCTCCGACTTGCGTGTTGATACGTGGTTAGATAAAATCCATTCAGAGCAAGCTGAGATTTTTCAAACAGACCAGCGCTGATCTTATGAGCCCCAAATCTTAGATTGGTCTCCTAGGAAAATTGGTAAATTGGTAATCTGATGTGCTTGGCTTGCCCATATTTCTTTACATTTTATCATTGAGGGGCGCGTTTCATATTTTATTTTGAGTTGAAAATTCGGCCAAACAGAATTCTATGTCTTATAGAAATTATTTTTATATGAGCAAATGTTTTCGTACCATTACTTATTATCTTTGACCGAATAGCTCATTTTTTAAATTAACTGCTTAATATCTGAGTTACAGCCGTGTAATGTGCGAACCTACGTTCCAAAAAAAAGGAGATAAATCACGGTTGATCTGGGTTACTACCCTGAAAATATCGATGACAGCCAGGTAGGCTAGAAGAAATCCTTGACCCAGCTTCTCCAGCGGTATCTAATTCAAGGGCGTGGAGCTTTTTCAATTAGAATCACTGCAACCAGTTTTTTTTTGCACTATCACCACACTTGTTCCCCGGCCCTGCTGCATAGAAGGTAAGTGCCCTTGCCACTTTTCAACACAGACTGCATCAGCAGTTCATTGAAGAAATTAAATTCGACAAAAAGACAAAATTCGGTGTATTCAATGGTTCATTTTACATTAAATACCTTCCAATTATTGAACTTATCAAGCATAAAAGATTCCTCTTCCAACAGGCGAGGGCAAGAAGTTGGGCCCAGATTTTATCTATACAATTCAGTGGAAAAGCTTCGATTGCTATGATTGTACAGATTTTTTTTTGAGTATTTCATCTTTATCTGTCACAATCATTATCCTTTGTCTCTGTCACCATCTCTGACTTTGACTCGAGTTATATAAAAACAAAACAAAAAAGGAAAGAACCCGAAAAGCATTAACCCCCTTTCACCACCTGCCGAATCTATTCAACCTACATAAAATACACACAAACGCTTCCATTCATTTCCTCGGAGTATTTTTCCATTTAATTGAGCACGTTACATCGTCCAGCCATATTTCACTGGTTTTCGCATAAATCTGTTTTCTACCAGTCAGGCTGTCAGTTGGCGCATAATTTTTCCGGATCGGTCAGCTGGTGGGAGGTGCCAGCAACATTATGACTTAATGTTATGTATCTCGTTAAAGTCAGTTTATTTTTTTTTTCGAATTTCTCACTTCGATTTTTTCCTTTTTGTTTTTATTTTTTTTTGTTCTTTTCCTCTTGGATTTTATTAAATATGATATGATTTTTCCGTTCGATAGCTGGCGTCGGCGGAATTTCAAATTACGTAAAAAAGATAAGGATATTTGTCTGAGGGGGTTCGTATTTGTCCGTTTTTATTTGAAATGAATGGGCATAAATCAGTCTAGTGTCGAAGAAAAAAATATGAGATGAAACCATTATGGAATATTGAGGGAAGTTTTCACATAAATACCGACGTGAAGTTAGCAGTGAAAGGAAAAATATGCGGTCAATGATTGTAGCAAATTGACTGAGAGATGAGGTGAGTCGAGTTACCATTCAAGGATAATATGGAATTGCAAGATTTTATTGAAAAGTTCTAGAGTATGAATCCATTTATCGAGCGTGTCCTGTATGTATATTTATTGATTGCTTTTTCCAATCCATATTGCATTATTTCTAGCTCATTCCTAACTTTTCAGTTCACTCGTACCGTAGCATGTTTGGCGTCTCTGGTTGCTTATAGCATCCTGGTAATCATTTTGGGCACAGCAAATTGGTTGTCGATTTGGGAACATTTTAGAAATTTGTTATTGAATTTTGTTTTATTTTCACAAATTTATTCATGAATTCCGATCTTATCGCTGAGATTGTTTCAATCGTTATAAAGGTTCGCTGAAAGCCCACACAATGTAACCTTGAACCAAAAGTCCTTCTCAATACCCCTTTTTCGATATTTCGTGTTCCTGTCATTGAATTTTCTGTGTTCATCTGTCTGAAATTGAGGAGCATGTGCACGACAAATTAGGAAAAGAATATCAGCGAATCAGGAAAGAACTCATCCTTGCAGATGAAGACAACACATTATTCCTCTTTCTTTTTTGGAAGGATTATACATGGTTGATCGATAAACTTAAGACAGAAGTGGCTCTATCGTGGAACTTCTCATGTTTTCTACAATCTGGACCGTCAATTTCTTCATCTTTTTTGATTGTACTGAAATTTGCAACAGACCCGAGTCTCCTCAATGCATCTTTCATTGGTCTCACCCTCTAGAAATCCTTCCTTGCTGTTTGGTATATTTGGAAGCAGTGGGATTCACACATTGTTTTAGTGGTTGTTACTTTAATCGATTTCCTTGCTTTTGACTCATAGATACGACTATAAAATTCATCCTTGTGCTGGATTTGACATGCGTGTTTGCTGGTCTCAGTAGTGATGAGGTCAAATATGTTACTGAGGTCCTTTGACCTCAATCTAATCTTTGAATAATATGTCCCTCAAAAGCTTCATTCTTCCTGAGATTGATATAAGTGATCACGTTCAAAAACATAAAGGATTATCGTTGCCATCAAATTTTTACTTTGTAATACTTTAAATTTAAATTCTTCAACAATCAACTGCTTCTGATGTTCCGAGTTTTGGGAGCGACATTTTTATTTTCTCAGAACAAGCTGAGTTTCATTTTTCTCAGTACATAAGTTGCAGATCCTCGTCAATTGACGGATTGAGTTTGGTACAAATACAAAGTTGAAGATCATTTTTCGAAACATAGTAGCTGAGATTAATGTAATGTAGCGTAATGTAGCATCGGAATCGTTTTGATCGAAGCTCAACAGATTGGGATTTCATTGGAGTTCTCTCTACTTATATGGAGAATTAAAATAAATTTTAACCGTCACATCCTGAACACAACTACCTGTGCTCCCATGATAACCAAATCCAATAAGGCACCAGCGGGTTTCGAGCCTAAAACCAACGCCAACGAACATTCTTGGGTTTGTTATTTTGTGCTCTGAACGAATTGGCATCGTTTCTTGTCTGTATCCTTGTATCATACACATACGCGTTTCGGTGGTGTGTCATTTTCGGTGTGTGGTTTCTTTTTAAGTTTATCGCCCTTCGGTGGCCTTATTGTTAATGTTTATTATAATATACAATCAGGTAAGGATCCATCTTTAAAGGTAGGGGTTCTCTTTTTTATGCGGTTGGGAAAATGTCGTGGAAATTCCGTGATTTTTCTATTTTCAGGGTGGTCCTGGAAAAGTGTTTATACGGATATTTGGGCAAATCTGAACCCTGGAAATATATTCATATTCTTATTCGGAATGGAAATTCAGGACGGTAGATACTAGTGACACATGAGGCAACTGTGGCTCTTATAGCGCCAGCAATTGTTGGGTTCCGCATTTAACAAAATGAACATTAAAATGCTCAATGTAATCTTGAACAAGATAATAAGGGCGCTAGTTGTCAAATTTCAACTCTAGTCTGCAGAGACAATTAGGTTAAGCCATCTATGGGAGGAACTCAGGTTAGCATTCTCATGCAGACTATCCAAACTCTGGTTTCATGGGTATGTCTTATTTTTTACTCCAGATCGACCCTGACTTCCCGGTACGTGCCTTATGCCTTTGGGTAGAAAGGAATTGAGTAGATTATTTGAAGGTTAGTACAGTGTACGTTTAAGTATCACAAAGAAAAAGACTTCTGCAAAGTATTCGTGCATAGTCTTTATATTAAACATGCGGAAGCTTTTTTCGCCGACTTTCGGTTTTCATCACAAATCGCTTCAAAGCTGGTCTTTTGCAGACTATTTTCGAAGTCCTAATAAAAACGGGAATAGCAACAATCAGTTAAAAGGTTTCATGTTGCTCATATTGCCCAGAAGGCGCTCCTAAAATTGGATCCTCTGAAGTCAAACATTTACTCTCCATTCAAAATTTGGCACACAGCGTCTACATTTTTCTCTAAATTATACAAAGACAATCAATGATGAAGGCTCAAGGATGATTAACAAATGAAGTTTCATGAACAAATTAACATTTTTTCAAGGATTCAGTGGCTTAATGAATGCGAAAAGCGTGGAAGGAGGTAATAATGGAAGGTTCAGTAATTATTTGTTTCAATTATTTCATGATATTTTCAGCTTTACCTGATAGATAGCTCAGGGAAACTAAACGCTGCTTTCCTGGTACATTTTGTTTCCTTCAATGAATCCTTATTTCTATATAATTTTCCCAACTCCTGATTCATCCTGATAAAACAGAGTAACTAACGAGTGAGTAATACCAGTACCATTCAAAATTGATCGGGTGCTGTTGGGCAAGGAGCCATACCGGCATCGATTGTTTAAATCTCCTGTTTTTCTTTGTTTCTGTTGAATAATATCCTTAGTCATCATTTCTCTAGTTTGTCTTTCCGAGAATATGAATAATAACGATTGGAAATACAAAACGTGATTTTCCATCCGACTGACCATTGTCCATGTGATCTGTGGTAATTTGTTAGTAGTCAGGCATCCTGGACATGGCACCACTGAACCTCGCAATCACCTAATAACCCGGAGCGATTGACCATAAATTATAATTTTGTTTTCTAATCGACCTATCAAACATAAATAATGGACCTGGCATAGTGTCGGCAAATAAACAAAACGAAAACGAGCAAAGCGAAGTAAAAAAATGGTTAAAGTGTGCAAAGAGCATGAAAACAACTGCCAACCTAATTCTCCTTCCCAGCCCATTATTGTCCTTGCGTCGGCGATTCAACTTGCAACAACAATAGGATCCCGCCACTAGCAAATATGTGCGAAGGGAATGTATTACTGCGAATTAGATCTAATTGGATTCTATGCTTGAGCTTCCGGCCGATTGTGAAGGACTCGATTGCTTTTGTCGGTTTCGACTTTCAATGGTGATAGGCGTATGGCGAATGAAGAGTGCTTAAGGCGTGAAAGTTGTATACAAACTCCGTCTTTTCATTTAATTAACAGTAAGGAGTGAAATTAGTGGGTGGTACCTGTTAAGAAGTTTGAATGAGTTTGCCAGGACCAACTATAAGAGGTGGAAGCGATGTTCTGTTGGGAGTTCGAGTTGGAGTTGAATTGTATTTCGCTCGAGTGGCGCTCATACATCTGGACAAGGAAGTAAAGAACGCGTAGGACTAGATGTGTCTGCGTGTAGTTGATTGCTTCAAGTGGCTAATTAAGGTTGAATATACCTTGGCTGGCCCCACTAGCATACTAATAAGTCACTCAACCGTTTTGCAGGCAAGCAGTCAGACATTCCCAACAGCACAGGATCCATTAATTATTTCATTTCGCACAGAAGAAAAAAAAATTCTTAATAGTTTCATAGGCTTCGCTAATACTAATACACGTTGTTCCGGATAAACTTGAATCAAAGTGATTCCCTTCCCAACAACTTGCTCCTTAAAAACATAGCAACTCCACTCACCTGTGCAGCAACTCGTCCTTGTTTCAGTCGTTTTAGGTCCGTGTGGCTCCAATGGCTTCGCGCCCAAGGCATAACGTTTCGTAGGTCTTCGTCGAAGCTGATGGCAAGCGGAAACGAGGAAAAATAAGTTTCAAGTAGGCATGGGAAAAATATGTAAAATGCGCGCCGTATGGTGTGAAAAAACGGCAGACTGGTGGAAATAAATAAAAAATTATGATACCTACTTAAAGTCGTTTAATTTATTATGCAGAAATTTCCGTATATTCCACGGCAAGTCATTATGCCCGTCGATTAAAGGCACTTCATCTAAAAGTTGTGTAGCCGCTCGTAATCGCTCCTCGAAAGGTGCACCTGAAAACATTTAAAAAAAAATGAGAGAAAAGTTTAGCAGTTTTATTTCGGGAAAAGTTTAATATTTTCCATTTCGGAGGATCGGAAGCGCAATTGTTCGCGGGACGAGTGGTCAGTTCTACTTACTTGCTGCTACACGTAAAGCAAGTGGCACAGCAACGCTTGCAGCTCCAACAATTAGAAGTATTGAACTAACAGCCAGCCAATGCTTCGAAGGGTCCAGTCCTGCAAGGAAAATGGAAATGGAACTCCGTAAATAATTTGTGAAGCTGAGCCAACCTTAAAATGAAGCATGAGCGAGGAAATCCTGTTTGAAAGTTGAAAGCAATTAAATTTTCAACATAAATTGTTGGAAAGTTAGCCGGAAAGCTAAAGGAACCATTATCAGCTCGCTTGTAAATCTGCGAACAGCGAATATTGTTTGGTATTGCAATTTGCATTCAAAAAACGAACGAAAAAAATGTATTTTCTCGCCTTGCAACACCACTAGTTCAAATCCAGCCGGAAAACACGCTGATGATGATGAAAGGATGGTTTGAAATAAGGGTGGAACATTTGGCAACCATTCATTGCTTAATCTTGAAAACATTTTAAACTTTTTCCAAGAGTTTTTCTTTGTGGATGAGAACATTCTCGTCCTGTCTTCGCAGTTCTTCCATCTGCATCAATTTCTTCAGCTCACACCTTTACCAAAATCAGTCAGCCTACGTTCAGGCAAATCAATTACCCAAAATTACATTTTCCAGTACTTATCCATCAAAGTAACGAGAAAATAGTCTAGAAATCAAATATTTTCCAAAGCTTCTATTCCATATGGAATCGATGTTGTGCCGTATTGAATTCAGGAGTCAATGTCTCAATTTTATCAAAGTAGACACAAACGAGACGTTTTTGTACACGCGCCGCTGCAAGTTATTGCGCCCAGAATGGGCAACCTAAATTTTCCAATCGGGGTCATATGGAATGAATACGAAAGGAAAAAGCTCTTTCGACTTTTATTAATCAATAATTTTCAACATGTTTGAAGGGATTCTGGGAGAGATTCTAGGAAAAACAAATGAATAAATCAATCGTTTAGGTTTTATGCTCATATATTAAATATTCTAAAATGAAACAGACTGATATTATGGTTCGGTAATTTGTGGGACACGTGGTATTATAATTTCTTCTTATTTTTTTTTGAATCTCAATGAAATTAAATTATGATAATTTTTAAGGTTTTGTAAAAGATCTCGTTAAAATACCCTAATAAAATTCTAACCTGTCAGATGGTTTCCCCATTCGTCCGTTCGTTTGTTATTCTGTCATTTTATCTTTTATCTGTTTTTTCTAGGTAGTTTTTGGTGAAGCGTATAAATGGGCCTTTTATGAAGCTCGGTGAGAAGATTTAAGCGGGATGATTTTAGAGGGCGTACGGTTTGGAAAAGGGATGGTAACTGAATGTGAAATTAGATGTTGAAAATTGTTGGTTTTATCCAGGTGTGGGAAGTATAGTGAAAGGGAAAGTAATGAAGAATTTTCTACTTGAACTCAATTGCTGACAGTGATGAATCAGGAATCAGGAGTAGTGGTTCTATCAAATTATGCTTCTCGATATCGTAATGCGAGTCCTTCGAGCCAGGAATCCTTCGAAGATAGAAACAAGATACTATCAATTGTAAAGAAGGTTGAATCATAAAGAGGGTGGAAGGTGGAATAGTGGAAAGAGGGTGGGTACGCTGAATCTTATCAACTGCCTACAAACGTTGTGATATGTTAGGTTTCTCAAGGCTAATTGGCTTTATTCAAGACATCAATCACCATTTGATTAGGCCTTCCAAGTTTGCCTATTTGGTTTGACAATTTCGAAAAGCGCTTCAGTATTCTCTTTAATATAGCTCTTCATTTAAGCTTGTCTACACGTGGCCTCGAGAAAACCGCATATTTGCCATGATATTCAATTGAATCGCGACTTTTTCCTAAGCCATTTGTTTCACATCGAATACACATTGATGATTGATGCAAATGATGTTGATGAAATTGAGCATATAATGGAATAAATGAGAATGATCTGTCACGCGAAAAATTTTCTGGAGCGACAGAATCTTATATGAGTGGAATTGGAATTGCTCTTCAGCAGCTGCCTCTTTTAGCTACGCTCTGAGGAACCCGATCACAAGACTCCCATGGAATGAATCAACGCCTTTGCTCATGCCTCAGAATATGAATACTTGTCAAACTTAACTTTACCTCATTATGAGTAAATTTTTTGCTATTGGGTTATTCGGATAGTAATTTCTTTTTTTTTGTTTTTTTTTTTGTGAAAATGAAAGACAATTTTCGTATAATACATAAATATTTTATTAAATTACACATTGCCATTCTGGTCCAATACCTTTTGCCATCTTTCTGGTAGTAGCATGGTTCCACGCTCATAAAATGTTTGGTCTTTGTTGGCAAAAAAAGTGATCGAGCTGGTTTTTGACCTTCTCATTTCAAAAAATTTTGTAGTGACCGGAACAAATAATAATCCGAAGGTGCCAGATCTGAAGAATATCGTGGGTGTAGAATTGTATCCCATTCAAGCTGTAAAAGCTTTAGGCGCGTGACCAATTTTGTATGAGGTCTTGCATTATCTTGATGGAACACTAAACCTTTTCTGTTTATTAGTTCTGACCTTTTCTCATGAAATGCATCCTTCAGTTTGTCCAGCTGATGTCGGAAGACTTCCAAATAAATTGTGTGGTATCCGGTAAAAGCTCAAAAAAAAACCATTCCTTGGAAATCCCACTAAACAGACAGCATCACTTGGGCTATCGGCTTTGGAAATTCTTTGAGCGGGTTCATCTATTTTGCTCCATGATTTGTGTCATTTGACATTGTCATATACGATCAATTTTTCGACCCCAGTAATGATGCGCTTCAGAACTGGATCGTTTTCATGACATTTGGGAAGTAAATCTTAAAGGTTAAACCCAGGGAAGGTTAAACCCAGGCCTTTAAATTGGTCATAAACACTTGAATTTGGTAAATTTAACTCGCGTGTTGTTATTCGCCGGTTTGCATCAACTAATACCGTTATCGTGTCTTTATCAGCTTCAACCGAAATGTTGTAAACCAGTTCTGGCACTGGCGTGCTGTCAGCACATCGTCTCAATACACATTGGTTAATATCTTTCTGGCTTGGACAACATTTTTACCTTTTCTGAAGTAAAACAGTAAAATATGACGAAAATGCTGCTTATTGCTCTCCATATTTATAAGAGCACCAACCAAAAACTACTGCGTAGAACCAATTAGACTTTTTCACACAAAAGCCTTGCTACATCAGCTCTCAAAACATATAACAATGATTATGCAGCTTAAATGTGAAGTTGTCGGGAAAAACTCTGTCGGGAAAAACGAAATTACCTTCCGAGCAACCCAAAATTTCAGTAACTGTTGATTCAGTTGACTTTTCCTTATCGAATTGTACAATATGGAATTTTCTGTCGCATTTTTAATGGTGATAAGTTACTGCATTCAATAATATGCGCTTGTATCACGCGCTGTCTTGATTAGAAGGACTTAAATGGTTTGCCATACGTATATCGGGCGCAAACATTACTTCAAAAAGTAAATTACACGTTTTATTAGAGTTTACATGCGATTGAACTGACTTTTCCAGATTATGGATCCGTATTCATTCTTACCAAGACTGTCTTATGTCTATAATTGAAAACACGAAGATTAAACAAATGCAAACGGGACGTCGTACCTTTGAAAAACCATCTACTGACAATCAGACGGCAATAAGAAAATTGTTTAGAAAGAATTCCCCATTAAAAAAATAAATTTACAAAGAGAGAAGGAAATCATTCGTGAAATGAATTTGATTAAATCAGGAAACAATAAGGAAAATAGCCCTTGACGTTCGCGTTGCGTGTAAATTGTTATCGTCCAAGAACTCCTTGAGCGCTTGAAACATCTGAAAATTGCAGAACTGCTTCCTCCGGTTGTGAAAATGACGAATAATTTGGGTTGAGTAAAATTTATCTGCGTTAACCACTTTAAACCTGCGGCAAATTACCTCTCACATTTGCTCATCTGTTCAGCGAGGCGCAACTCCCACCTCGTTCAACAGCTCTAAGCAGGAGGAAACGATGTCTTTGTGTCACAGATATAGAAAATTATTGAAAAATATGCTTCGCCGATTATCAAACATATTTGAAGTAACCTTGCTAAAAGAAAGACAAGCCCTGGCTTTCACTAAGGCTGCCCTTCTCTTCCACTCTTTGCTGTCCTCTTAGGAATGTCAACTTGGTCTGTGTTCATGTCAACTTGGAAGTGTTAGTTTGACTCACACTTTAATTCTGTAGGTTTCAATGAGATTCAAAAGGTCATAACATGCTCCCCCAAATCTTGCTGTAAGCCCCTGATGGACCTCCAGACGATTCTTTCCACGTTTTAGTTAAACGATCGGTACTCCATTTGACACACATTTTTCAGAACTGTCATCAACTTTTAATGCTCACTTGACAGCTCTGTTATTTTTTCCAAATTTTCTCCCAACTCCTTATATCCTACACCATCAATCAAAATTTCATACCAGATAAACACTTTTATTTGTAGCGCAAGCTCATTGACGGCGACTGTGTTTCTAATTTTGTATACGTTCACGTCTCTCAATTGAGATCCTTGTGGGAAAACAGGATAAAAGACAATGCCTAGTAGGTTAAATTGAATTTCTGGTAAACAGAATATAGAAGCCATACACAGATTTATCGAACTGGTGGTAAAGTTGACTATTAAAAAATGATCGAACAGACAAATTCAAAAGTCGAACAATGCATGCAAATGAGCAATGGGCTCAGCAGAATCTAAATTAGAATCCAAACATAACGTTATATCTAGAGCATTAACTTTTGGAATAGTCTTCCTATATAACGGTATTTTATGCCAATTTTCCAAAAGAAATCGTCATTTGTAAGCAAAACTTGTTGCAGATAGTACGTAAAGACGAGATGCGGAGAGTTTCATTCTAATTTCCAAGTTGAAATTCCCTTAAATTTCGTATTCTTACTCAGTGAATAGCGTATCCTCTTATACTGGAAAAATTATTCCATGTACATTCAAGTTCAGATGACTTACCCACTTACCCATATGGCTGACGTTTTTAAATGTCTAAGCTCGCTATCTTAGAAAGCTCACTTTATTTGCGAGATGGGATTTTTAAGCTTTTTCTTCGGTATGCCCCTCCAGACTATTCGGTTTTTGTAGTGGTAATGCTTTGGGTCTAACAAATGAAAGTTAGACCAGTTCTACGCTACTGACATATGGTATACCAATTATTTCTGGCGTCTACGAAATTAACGCCTTTGAGAGGAGCGTCATAAGAAAAGCACTCGGTCCGTAAGCAGAAATCTGCAGAAAGAAAATCACGCACAAAAATAAGCTGTATACAGCTGTATACGTAATGTCTATGTATTAAGGTATACTTTGTGGTTGCCAGGCTATGTTAATCTTATGCAGGATACGAAGACCTCGCCATATATTTTACAGGGAAGAAAATATGAAAAACAGCTTCAAGAAAAGCTTCGAAACCGATGGGAAGATTCTGTTGATATTACATATCAAAAGCTGCTCAGTTTCGAAATTGAAGGACGCGGTCGGACGGTCAAGATCAATTAAGACAAAATTAAGGGAGGGCTAGGAAAAATATCGGACTATAGGATCAAAGGACCAAAATGTTTTGTGTAATTCATCAAAGTTATTATGAATTATTATCAATGGCTGATGTTATCAATTGTAAACACGGGCTACCAACGTTCGTTGGACCGAAAATCGAACGAAATCCTCATTGAAATTAATAGGAATAGAATAAAGAAAAAATAGATCAACTCATTGAATTTGAAGGGATCGGTTATGATAGTTGTGTTTAATGGTTTTTTTACGCAGTTCGACCACACAATAAAAACTTGTAGCAATACCAAGCTCGAAGGATATTCCAACACAAGAAGACACCGAATTGCTTTGTAATATTGTTGGAGTTTGTTTTACCGTTGCTGCAGGACAAAGTTTTTTTGTTACTGCTTAGTCCTTAGAGTCTGATTTTTTTCGCAAGGATTCATTTTGACCATGTAACAGCTTCCGGCTAATTCAGGGAAATGAGGATTTCGCATGCGAGGGAGCATTTCGGTTGTATTCACCAATGTTTGACTTGTTCAGGAGAATACGATGAAGTTTCTTAGGCTTCGCCGGGAGAATGAGTTGAGGATTGTGGCATGCATCCGATACGCATCACCGAAAAGAAAAAAGTAAGGCCAACCATAAACAATAAACAAATCAACAATACAAAAGCAACAAATAAACAAAGCCACAATAAACATTTTCGTTGGAGATGAAGTGAAGTGTTTTGAATGCAATGCAGTAAACATGGTGAAAGCTGCCCGAAAGAAGTCTCCAGGAAAACCAGACTCCACTTAAATCTTTGTTGTGCTTTGTTGTGGCCGTGGCCAAACGTTCAACCGAACTTGGATCCACCAGTTAAGCCAACTGATTCCTAGAACAAAGGTTGCCGAGAAGCCGATCTGTTCAGAATCACGTTTGACCCTAAAAATTTCCCCAAAAAGTGTCTAGCATAGTTGGTTCGGCTCGTATTTCAACACTAGAAGCACAAATTCAAATGTCCTCGTCACAAAACGGATTCGAGTCAGGTGTCCGTTGGGAAGAAGGCGAGTGTTCGACCTACTACATCATCTGAAGAACCAAGAGGAATATCGGCTCACCAAAGTTATGCCATAAAAATTTGCGTACATTTAAGGCATGGGTGGGGCATTAGTCGTTTGAGTGAAACTGGCATTGGGTCAAATTTTTTTTCAGACGGAAAAGTCACAAGCAAAAGTGGTCTAGTGAGACATGCTCGACTTGAACATTTTTTCAGAAGGCAGCCGTAAGAGTTACGTGTTTTGTTGGTCTTATACCTTGGAACTATGAATTGATAATCGAACCAGGACCCAAATGATGAGAAGGCAAGTTCTCTATAATCAATAAATCATCAGAGCTTCCAGTGTGGAAATTCTATCATCGTATGAGAGAATACGCTAAATGCGTAAAAGGTCGTCGAAGAATGAACTATTCAGGGTAAGAAAAGGATCCTCAGGACATTGAACTGTCAACTTAACAAAGACTTCATATTGTCGCTCTTCAGTAGAAGCTTGAAAAGCTTAAAATACTAATTTTACCGATTTTGAATGTCCTTTTGTTTTCTTCAACGATAACTGGCATCTTACAAAGCATCTTAAGCAAACGTGACCAACAACTTAGATCTTAGTGAATTCTTACATATCAGTCAATTTAACATTATAAATCCTTTTGGAATGTTCAATGCTAAGCTTACTGCAGTTGTCAATTATTAGTTCATATTGCATGAAAAATTAATCAAGCGTTCAGAGAAACTTTCGAAGCGTTAACTTCTAATAGAAATTGTGACTTGGAACGATGCCTTCGACCGCATTCACAAAACGTGAGACAAAGCTAGCTCGTAGGATAATGGTATGATTGTGTAAAAGGATTAAAAAAAAAAACAAAACAAAAAATAACAAGAACAGGAGAAGAAAGAAGTGGTGGAGGCACACAAGAAATAAGAAAATATTGTACAAATGTTCATACGTAATCCATTTGGAAGATTTCCAGGCACTCAGTATGATCACGTAACACTACGAATTTCATACTTATAGATTTTCATGGATTTTCTTTTATAGTATATGCTAGAATGACTTCAGGGTAGTAGCAAGTGTATTCGGTTGAGTAGGTTTTTAGAATTTCTCAATACTTCCTGAAATATTTATGAGTGGTGTTATGATGTAACAGTGCTGACAATAGAAGCAGGAAAAAACTGTAAGTTGAGATGTTTAATTTTAAGTGAAATTAACTTGTCAGATAAGTATGTAGCATAAAATCCCAATAGATATTCATTTTGTTTCCTAAGTGGTGAGAATTCAAAAGGATTGAATCTAGTTCAGGACATTTTTAACATGGCATAGCCTGAACTGGGGCAAAGCTCCGCCTTACACTGTTGATTGACTGGAACGTTAACCGAATCAGGTCAAAGCATGAGCACCTAAAAAAAAATACCGAAATAGAGCACAAACTATTCGACTAGGTGAAGACGTTATCAATGCCGCAACAGCTAAAACTAGGAGGCAGCTGTTTAATTTGGAGTCGAATCATCACGTCATTACAACGAAACAAACGTACATGAGTATGTGATTTAGTTAAAACCTCGCTTGACCTTGATTCTAATTCCCAATGCGCATGAAGTACGATGATGGTCCGATAAATACTTAGCTTACAAAAGAAAAACGAAAATTTTGGAAAAGTGAAGATAAATTTATCAATAAAGACTCCTTTAAGTTCGATACACTTGACCCAGCGATGCTTCAACTTCTTTAACCCGTCGGACAAATATGTTCTCTGGAGGTTTGCTAAGTAGGCCTACGTGGCCAAAGATATCCTCATTCGATTCAATTTTCTTGCCAGTAAAGACTTTGGAAACAAAAAAAGTCGCACGGATCGGAGTCTGGAGAAACCAGTGGATGGGGTAGCAGTTTGTAGCCCCATTGGCCGGTGCGATCTCATGGTGGATGATAACATTTTTTGTTGCATAAATGGGACTTTTTTCTGCGATTTGGCATTGAAAACGCCAAAAAATTCAGCATATTAGAGCCTTCTGACAGTATTCCTCTTCTCCAGACTATGGATGCAGCACACACCTTGTGAATCCCAGAAAACGGTAACCATCGCTTTTCTGCCGATAGAACAGTGGAATTGACCACTGAAGTCCACTGTTTTGACTGTTCCCGAGTGGACCCATTTTCCATCAACGGCCACGAAACTACGACTAAACTCCTTCGTATTGCGCTTAAACAGCGTCAAAACTGTTCGGAAGTTGTGTGACTGTTGCGCCTGTAGTCCAGAGTTGGCAAACGCGGAACTTCCCGCCGAAAGTTTTCTCATACCGAAAATTTCATGCAGGATACTCTCTCATTTACCTTGCGCACCTCTAATCGGTGGTATTGGAATAAGAACGCGTTAAATTTTGTCAGGTGATTCTCCTTGGTAGCCGGTTTTGGGGCACCTGAACGCGGCTCATCAAAAACCGTTCTGCGAACTCATTCAAACTCTTTAAGGCAATTTTTAACGGTCGCCATGGAAGGAGAATACTCATCGTATACAGCGTCCAAGCGCGCTTCGATTTCGCTGCGCGATTCCCCTTCCAAAAACAAGAATCAAATCACCGACCGATGTTGCTCTATTTCCATTTTTCTAAAATCTGCGCATACGCCCGCTGCCACACGTGGTCAAAACAAAACTACCAGTCCGATTCGGCTAAAACTTTGACAGCAGTCGTCTACGAGTATGTACTACAATATATCAATCTCGCCATCGTGGCACTATTGGGCGGTGAGTAAGTACTTATCGGACCGTACTCGTACCTAAGCGGACTCGTACTCAAGTAGCACAAACCCAAATCCAAGTAGCTCCAGCAAACACTCAAACTTGAGTCGAAGATTTGGTGTATAGAAGGGGAGTTCATCAGCTAACCATTAAAACGCCCCTCTGAACATTCCCAAATTATCAGTTACAGACAAACTAACCCATATTACTCTTAAGCCGCAAATAATACGTTGAGTCTCAAGAAATTGTAGCACATGCGCAGTAAATTCTTGCGGCTTGTACCCGTTTTTGAAGTGATACAGGGAAAACTTCTTGTCAAAGTCCATTTGATTCTTTGAGAAATTTTTAACATTGTATGCCAGCCAAACTAGGATGTAATTAAGATTCATAAAAGAGAGAAAAGTTTCGCAACCATTGAATCCATTTAAGGACATACGCTCATAAATTAATCCCTTCTGTAGTAATTAATCTAAAGTCATAATACAGAATCTCTTTGTACTTCTGTCGTCCTGCGGCTGTGAGCCAAAGCGTAACTTTATCAAAAGGACAATGATACCATTCAAACTTTATAACCTCAGTACCTACAGTCAACCATCATAACACAAACAAAAAATATTAAGACGAAGAAAGATCGACAACAACATGAGAAACATTAAAAAAACATGAAACTCCTGAATCATAATACAATAATTTCCATAGAAACCGCTTTAAGAAATTTATCCTCTCATACTTTTCCCACGAACTTTGGCTCTTGAATAGCAGCCTAAAGTGTTTTCTTTCTTGCTGCGACGGAAATTTTCACAAAGCAATGTGAAAAGTTTGTTGACATTTTCATACCTACTTGCTCTGTTTTATACAGATTTATTTATTTTATTTTTCTGTTATATTTGTATTCTGTTTGAATAAAATGATGGTCGGTGGACATTTTTTGTTTTCGATTTAAATTTTGTGAGTTGAAAAAAAAACTTTTGATACCTAACTCCTTTCTGCAATGCAACACCCTCCTACCACAGTCGTAATTTATTTTCATATTTGACATATTTTTTATTTTTTGTTGCCACTTTGGCGAAACTTTTACCGTCGCGTCGTGCATTTGAGAAAGAAAAGATTAATGGCGTTTGATGACACAATAAGTTTTCCTTTCTGGTCGGGAAAATGTTGTGCATATGACAAATGTCGGTTTTCCTTTGCTGTTTGTTTGGAAAATGAATTGGTTGGTGTGTGCTTAGCGTTTATTGCGTGTGTGTATGATTTCACCTGCGACGGCGGTGAGAGCGAAAAGGATGGGATCGAAGAAGGATAACAATCGCATTTACGCTTGAAGATCCCTTCCAAATTGGATACAATGTAATAGCGTTGTAACCAGGGTAATATGATTCAAATGCTCTCACAGATAAAGCCACAACTGGTAGCATTGCTTGCGTTAACTTTATGCGAGCCAACACTTGAGCGCACCGACTTAATTTGCCTCTGGAAATAGGAGAGCTTTAAGCATCCTTAAGCCTGCTCCTTCATATAACTTACAACTATTGCTAAGTCCAAAATAATTAGATACATCTCCACAACTTACTTGAAGAGTTTGTACCAGAACTTGAGGAGCCTCGACTCGGGCACTGTCGATGTTTCCAAGGCATGCTCCCAGCCACTGCTCCTTGCTGTCCTGGTTGCTGTTGCTGCTGGTGATGGAGCTTTTCTTTTAAGCCACCGCCACTTGTCGAACTTCCCAGCGTCGTATATGAGCTGTTTACCAACGTGGATTCGCCAAAGCTGCAACTGAGTCCTTTCGCAGGCGTTTTGAATTGGGTATAAGGCGTTGTGCATAGGTCCTGGCTATGTTGGTGCCATTGATAGCCACCATCGTGATGGGGATTATTTAAATGGCCACTAAACGAAAAGTTGGACAATGACTGCGAGAAATATCGTCCATTAGACATGCCATTGCCCGAGTCAAATGGACCCGCTACATTGCATCCTTTTCCGAGTTGCTGCCGAGTGAAATGTTTGGAGAAATAGTTGCTTGGCCCAATGGTATTGAATTTGCCGGAGTACGGCCGATTGTCGAAATTGGGAGCGTATTGTGGTGACTCGTGATGATACAAAAACATGGAGTTGTCCGGTTTGCTCTTGAAACACGGCATGTAAGTGTCATCCCTGGCGTATGAGTAAGGCTCCAGAGGAATATTCTCTTGATTCGATCGTCCTTTGCCCGACAATTCGTCGCTTCGGTTCACGTTACACAAATCCGGTTTCGAGCTGCCCAAATGACCAACATTTGCACAGTTTAGTATTGTCGATGTACAATCATTTAGCATTGATTCCGCTGTTATTGTTACCATTGGCTTTGCATGTCCTTTACTGGCCAAGCCTTCTGGTTGTTGTTGTTGCTGCTGCTGCTGCTGGTATGTGACTGATGCAGTGGGCACTATCTTTCGATTTACTGAAACGGGTGGCGGTGGAGGTGGGGGAATCGCTTCAACATCGTTTGCTGAGTCGTCCTGGGAAAGGAAAGATAATCTAAGTAACAATTGTATACGGAAATTTATTGAATCTAAAGGAACATTTTATAGCAATATTCGTCCTTGCAAGTAGCTTTAAACTGTCCCCCTAATAATCCAACACAGTTCTACTGTGCTCCAAATATTGTTAATCAAAGATGTTTGTAATTTGTTCTGCTTGAATATTTTATATGAACTCAATTTCAATTCTACGAATAATTGGTACAACATTCCATTATTGTTTAAATATTGAAACAAGACAAGATGAATTTCATTCGACCGTAAGCTTTGAGGACGACGTCTTCCAAGGAAGCAAAGTGAAAATTCTTGTATTCGAATTCCGAACCATGAATTTATCCGAACATCATTCAGCTCCCAGAAATAAATAATGCATTCCTTGTAGAGAAGGTTTTGTAGTTAACTTGAGTTTTTAAGTAATTCAATAATTTAATTTAATTTTGTGTTTTCTTAGAGTTAAAACTAGAAAGTATGAGGAAAATGAACATGGATTTGTAACCAAAAGATATTACGATTAAATCAATAATTTTGTTGTGTTAGCGCAGTAAAGTCTATTTTGAGTGAAATGCAAATGGCCAGCAGTTCTCTCAGCAATAAAAGTATACGCTGGACTTCGAGGCATTGGGTCAACCCACCAAAAACTTTCTATGTTAACCTGGATATATATCAATCCTCAAACCGTTCCATGACTTACTTCAGAGTAAATCCCTTTTTCCTATGGCCTAAGGTACCATACAAGCCACATCTCTACTTTATACTGATGGTCCTACGTAGGAACCATGCCTGAATTGACATAAGTCTAGAGTCCTAGCAGCAAGCGTTGAAAAGTGGAGCGTAATAAGGTATTTTTTCGCCAGTTATTGCTGATATTGAACATATATTGAAGGTAATTGATGCTGCTTCCCATAGTCCGCATCCTCAGTCTTTCATACACAGACTAGTAGAGTGCTGAAAAATTGAAGACAATGGAAAATGTCTTGGACACATCTACAACGACAGCGTCAGCGAGCATGGATTTGAGAAAGGACACGTGCCATATCAGCAGCTTATAAGTCAGCTAGGAAAGGTTTTCTGTCCCTTTTCCCTATACAAACAGGAGCTGCAGATGAACTATGACTTTCACTCTAACTCTTCTCTCAGCACGTTCAATACCTGCTGAAAGGTGGCACGACTTGTTCATATGAGCAAAAGGAAGGGGAGGCTGGAGTCGCTATCTGCATTCCATTGAATATGAATGTGAGAAACAGACGCCAATCTTCTCGAAAACAGCATCAGGGAAATACTCCTGTTTGTGATTCATATTGTCGGGATTTATCATGCACATATTCCACACGATC
Source organism: Stratiomys singularior (assembly GCA_954870665.1). Classification (NCBI taxonomy): domain Eukaryota; kingdom Metazoa; phylum Arthropoda; class Insecta; order Diptera; family Stratiomyidae; genus Stratiomys; species Stratiomys singularior. Next base: position 7,886,036 of record OX940879.1, on the reverse strand, counting down.
GGTTGTCCTATTGTTTTCAAATCAATGATTCCTCAAATAGAGTAAATGGGGGGAGATATTGAAGCGCTCCAACATTGGTTTCAAGTACCAGCATATTTGATGCGCATTCTCAGGGACTATCAGAAGGACTTTAGCCTACTTTGCGAAACGAAGAACCTTATCCGAAGGATGATTGCAGCGTCAGGTATCGCACAGGGATCCATCCTCTGCCCGGATCTGCAGAATATCTCCTATGACAGACTGCTGAGGTTGATCTACCCGATGACTCAAGTTTGATCGGTTATGCGTTCGATTTTGCGTTGCTAGTTGCGAAACGTATAGTCCAAGATGGAACAGGTTCAATATAGTAACGAAGCGAGTGTCAAATTGGGTAGGTATCTGTGGGTATAGACTAATACTGAAAATAACCGAACTGGTAAATTCACTGAATTCGAATTGAAAGAAGTGAATTGAAAGGATTGCCACTATCTATTAGAGGCTCCTTTCTAATATGACATGGTTGAGTTGAAACCAGCAGTGAAAAATTTGGGCACATTGATAGTATCGGGGATAAATTAGCTCGAAAAATTCAAGGCTACACTTGGCAAGATCACTATTGGGGCCCCAAAGCATCAAGAAGATAACTTCTAATAGGCGTCAATTCTGTTCTACTGTATGCCGCGAAAATATGCGACGACGCTCTCTGCAAGGATTTCACTAGAAGCGGTTGCCACAGGTGCAGAGACATGGAGCGTTACGAATTATAGGCGCTTGTGTAGCGGCTTTGAGACCGCATATCAATGCACCGCAGTACAAATTTGAAACCTGGACACAACTGTCATATCAATTTTAGACACATCAAGAGTCCTGGGGTCTAATATCAGAATATTCAAATCATATTTTCGACTATTATAGATTGTATATAACGTTAGATCAGTGAATGAATAATACAGGCGATATATTCAAGGATATTCAAGGATAAATGGTTGATTTGTTCGATGCACTCTGTCTTACATCGAAATATTATGAAAATATCGTGAAAGATATTAAACCTTTATTAAAATTTTCGTATTAGGGTCTGTATCCCGTTCAAGGATCAACGCCATGTCATATGGAAACAATTTTCCATTTTCAGTACAATACAAGCGTCTGATTTTGATAAATTTATTCATGGAAATTTTCACTCCGGAAATGTTTATTTCAATTTCCTTTTTCTAAGCATCATAGTTGAAAATACGTCAAAAATGTTTTCAACACTGAAAAATTACTTTTTGAATGTCGAACGTCCACCCACAATATCCTTTTCCAACTATACCAAGTTTCCAACGGAATTGTGTTATATATATGCAAATAAAAGAAAACTTTCCCAATAAACCCTACTGTCTCCGGCCCCATTTATAACGTCCACCAGCCAGCTCCCTATTGGCAAACCTCATTTGTAGGCGAAAGCGAGTGAAACTACTCTGTCCATGGTTAAAGTTGATAATAAGTTGAACAACTTCATTTACAAAGGATATGTATGAGGAAGCAATCGAGACATGAATAGCAACCATTACTGTGTCACCATCATCGTTGGCGTCATTTTCTCTGTATAGCGATTTTCCCACGTCCCAACTCTTGCTGGTCACTGCAGTTATGTGTTGACAAAATCTTCACACCAACAACGTTTCGCAAACAATTTGGTGAATGTCGACGAACACTGAGATTGGAAAAAGCGTTGAAAGTGTAGTGGTTTCATTTTGATTGCCAAAGGACTTTCAAGCCTGTGCGGCAACCTTGAGAGAGTGTTTTAGAAAGGAGACTACTAAGGGCTAGATGGAAGCAAGAGGACTAGGTAGATTGCTGATGACTTTAATAACGCATTCAATGGCATGACATGCAAAGGCAATATGGGTTGAAGTGCACTTAGAAGTTTCTTTCACCGAAGCACTTTCCCAATGGTTAATCCTTGGGTGGTATTATTTGGGCTTCAATGAAAAGAATCTCTCACAAGCTTTCAGGACAACACAGATGTGAGCAAACTTTGTTATAGTGCATCGTACATCCTGTGTAGCAGCCTCAATGAGAATCCTTTTTTCGTATGAAATTTTGCGTATCTACTTTCAAACAATGATGTAAATTTTAGTGCAGGAGAAGGGAGGATGTTTAGACTTTAGAGTTATTTGTCTAGTTCCTAAAACAAGTACCACAATCCGCATGAACCATTCACATTTCCCAAGTAAACCCAGGCAAGCACTAAGTCTCTCCAAAGAGGATTAAACTAATCCACCTCATAAAATGTTGACTCAATTCAAACGACGCGGAATCCGCAACTAACATACCAAGTCATAGGTTTTTCACCCCGTCGTCCTTAGTCGCTTGACAATGACGTTCCCATTAGTTATACTCTGCCTACCTAGTCTTACATTAATGAATTTAAATTTGGTCACGTTGTAGACTGCGTAGGATTCCCAGGTAATTACAAATTGTTCCTGTTTACCGAACTTCACTTTCAGCCAGAGCCTCCTGCAATGTGTCTGTGTGTGTGAGCCCTTCACGTTTCTTACGGAATGTGTGATATACCTTTGCCTCAAGGGAGTAATCAAGTCAAGGTTTTTTTTTGGCAAAATGGTGAGCCCAGCGGAGACAGATGGAGTCGCAGAGGATGATAGTGTATATTAGCGATGCTTACATCTAGCACCAGTATTTTATGCTCATCCACTTACCTCCAAATGCTGATTCGTTTCCTGGTATGTTGTCTGGTATTCAAAGGATGTAGTGGTATCACAGGAACGACTGCTGACAGGTTGTTTGCCATCATTTGCCTGTAAATAAATAGGTGAAGTGAAAGTTGGATGCTTCTGTTAATGAAATGAAATCCTTTCACTACACAAATGAATAGGCAAATCATGCGAGTCCTCGTAATAAAATTTCTTTCGCATGGAAATGAGAGCAACTGTTTACATTGCATGAAAACTTACAAATGTATGTTTGCATCTATACATACGTAGATATGTTAACAGATGCTACATAGAATAAACATGCATGACCTGATTGCGTTCACAGAGGAAAGAAATCGCACAAATTGTTTGCTTTTCATTTAATTTTCATTTGAAGTTTATTCTGGCGCAATCAAATTTTCACAGGACTTGGATTTAAAAAGGAGCTTGTATCATTTCTGTCTAATTAATCGAATTATGCAATATTTAGTAATTTTATGCTAGTTGATTTGTTGTTCCTCGAGTAAATCCGTAATTTGTCCAGACCTTTGGTATTCTATTTTAGATTATTCATTCCAGCACTTTGTTCATTTGCATAATTTATTTTTTAAAGGGATTAGCAGACTAATGCAGTTTACATTTATTAAAATGGACTCGTGGATTCATCTTGCGAATATTTAAAGGCTAAGTAGGGATCTGACCTGATTTTAAAGAGTTTCGACTCACAAACTTTCCTTATAAAGGATTGGTTTCAGTCCTTGCCGATTAATTTACGACCTGGTTTTGCTCACATCAATACAATTTCTAAAGCATTTTTTGAGTTAGATTTCAGAAAGCTTTCGAACTTAAGTTGCAAATATTCATGAGCTGGAAGAGTTACGTTTTAATTTATTTCATTAACATGGAAACCATCGAAAACAATTATAATATAGAGCAATGATAAACCAATTATGTACCTACCAAAGGAGACCATCCCAACAACCACAAACATTTGACTAAATCATTTACAGAATGATCTAAAACTATTCTTCCGGCTTGAAAGCAGAAATGCGAATATTTTACTCAAAAGTTTACGAGACCACCGTGCTCATGATTAAAATTAAATTATGATTAAAAAGTCGACGTATAAAACTTCCTCCTATCGAAATTTTTTTCATATTTGCTTCTGATTATGTACTCGCAAAAAAAGGTTATGAGCAACTGGAGTGGTCGAACAATAAAGCAAAAATATATAATAGAAACACTTGCCGGTACTTTCTCGTTTCATCGAAAATTCAACAATAGAAGTCAGCAATTATGGTGCGCATGAAAACGCCTTTTGTTCTTAATACGCCGCTCAATAATAATTTATAATTTCATGAGAATATGAGAATGAGAATAATGTCAAATAAATGTTTTGAAAGGTTTTTGACCAAAATATCTGGAATATATAAGTACATAATTGGACAGCTTATGATTCGCATTATTCCAAACTGAATCATTGCCAAACCTTTCCTAACGACTTCCTATCTCTAAGGTCAAGAGAATTGATAAAGGAAATATGAATGAAAATTTACCAATTTATAAAGGATTTAAATAGGATGCTACAAAATCATCGTTTTGGTCTCTTTAAGGAGACTAGCAGACCTCTTTTGTGATTCACACTACAACTCCCAAAATGGAGAGAGAGAGAGAGTGACAGACCAAGATGTCGCACGAAAATAATCTTGAAATTTATATCTTAAGAATCCCTTCAAAAATGTGAACACAAGGTTTGATTCAACTCGTTTCAAAACGATTTGGTCAATTGGTCTAAATGCTGCTCTGCCTTCCCATTTTCTACTGGACACAACGCGATCAAAATTTGTGATAATGCTTTCTTTTATATAGTGATAAGTTACCGTATTGAAACACGGAGCCTTTCAATGGAACATTTGATCCAATTTCCGAATTAAATCCCTAGGGAGGCCGCTACATATCATGGAACGTGCACCAACGTTTGTAGGCTAGCAAAAATTCCAACGAATCAGCAAAAGTAAGGATAAATCCATTCGTTTTGGGTTAATCATGTTTGGAGTCTCTAGAGCCTTCCTTTGATTGCTTGAAGGATACGTTTTCACTCTTCTATTTAATTATGCTTTGATATATTCTGCTGGCAAAAAATTATATTATTTGCAATATTGAAAAGCCAATAAATTCAAAAGTTTCCCAGTAGGAACGTGAAAGTATCTTTACACTCTGAGTTTCAGACTCAATACAAGGAAAACGTCTGGGTTTACAACACAGAGAGCCTAGGCTGAAACCATTTGGGATAACAAATTAGGAGGGACTTCTTCAATCATCACCGGACTATCACTAGGAATCCTTCCCCAAGGAGCTATTCAGGGTTCAGCTACAGCAAGACAGCTTTGATCAGTGGCCTTCCAAAATTGAGTCCCCTAAAGAATCAAGTTTGTCCTTGTTGGGATGATATAAATATCCAGTACTGTTTGAATCAAATTCCACCATCGCCTGGATTACAGCTCTTCCATTTTAACGGCAACAATCAAATACGTCATTTTTGATTGTAAGGATCGACTGAGTGTAATGTAACTTGACATCAGCATCTTTGGGATTAGGTTATCCAGACAGAAATCGTCCATATTCCTGACCAAACATCTTCAACATAAAGAGAAGGTCTGACAGATGGCAGGTGGAATTCGATGACCGTAACCAATCAATCTTTTGCTGAGATGGGCGGATTCTCGTCATTCTTGGACAGATCCACGAGTCAAAATTCTTTAAGTGCCTTTATCTCAACCTTTTGTTTGCGTTACTCTTTAAGGACTGTTGCTACTCGAGCAAAATACTACTCGTATGTTCTTTTTCGTCGCTAGTGTCGGCTTTCCTGCTCCCCTGCTTCCCTGGTGTGCCCAAACCTTCTCTTTCGCACTCTCAGTTGAGAGAGAAGCGATCACTTTCACTCTTGCCATTACCAACAGTGCTAAATAGGGATAGGTTAGGTTCGCTGGTGTAATCCGCAAAAGGTAGCAATTTGAGTTTCAATTTCATTTCAACAATTTTCAATTTCTTAATAATGTAAAAATCTCACGTACTGGTTTGAGGGTAAGCAAGTAAAATATTCTCTTCTTCTCAGAAAATTGCTTATGGCTCGTTACCTGTCAACTGGCTTGCACAAATGTCGAGTATTACAATATGGGTGACATGTGTTACAAGGTAGAAAGAGTTCGCCATCTGAATTTAATTCCATAAATGCATTTTCATATTCGCTTAGAAATTAATGTACTCAACATGGAGCGGCCAAACGATTGTATTCACTCGTGCATGCAAAACAAGTTCACGGGTTTGTTATGTCCTTTTTGCCCTGCTATCGTTTTCAGCGATTTTCTGGACCATATTAACATACACGTACTTGTTATCTTTTCAATTTAGCTCGATTTGAACTGTTTAATCTTCAGGACTAAAGGTGTCGTTGAGAGTTTGACTGTTCAGGCAGGATGCATGGGAAATCTTATAATGACGGCCAACGGCCCGGCTGCTGGTTTAATGTAATTGATAAAATGAACCATACTTTCGTCCGAGGCTCATGAAGCATGTAATATCCTTCATAATGTTGAATACTCATACTAATAAAACTACTCTCAAAATTTCTCATGTCACTTGCTTGATTTTAGAAATGTCCTTGAGAGAATCTTCATAGTTTGAACTTTAACCTTCTGTCAAGATTTATGAGTGTAATGCACCACTTAGTCCTTTTCAGCAGTCATCCCATTTTCTAGAATATGAGTCAGTGCTTGTGGTATTGCCTTCATAAAACTTAAGGCAGTCGTCCTTACTCATATGAATAATTGCCAAGAGCAACAATTCATTTGCTGCTCTTTACGAGTGTCATGTCTAGAGAATGCTTCTATAAATGACCATAGTCCTGTTGGTAAATTCAAGGACGTAAAATTAGAGAATTTTATCCATGAGTCCCTGGAAAATTGCTAGCAAATTGATATAATCTAATTTAGACTTTAGCCTGATAACATGGCACAGCTTGAAAGTAATTTGGTAACATAAGCAAATGTATCATAAAAACAAAATTACATCAAATACCAAGGACCTCACCTTTTTCTCTCCGCTCCCCTTGCTTTGGCTCTTGCGTCGTTCCCGGTCGATTCGCATCAAAATCTGGGCGTTCTGCTCACACGTGTACGTATGCATTTTATTCTTCCTATCTAAACTATATTGATAAAGTGGTCTATTTGGATTCGGGACGATTTCCGTTTCGGCGTCACAACTACATAACGATTGATTGCTTCGTCCTTTCACACGTCGCAAGGATCCTCGATTCGAATGAATGCGCTCCTCGCCCGCGTGCGTCGGTTGATTCGAGAACGTTACATTAGTGCCGCGCACATGGCCCATCGGGACCGTGGCTACCGAGTCCGAGAAATGACTTCTGGTTTCGAAGGCATCGCTGTTCGGGTCGTACGTACGATTCGAAGGATATGATGGAGCACATGTATTGAGAACGAATGAATTGTCTGACGACTGAGACTGATACTGTTCGCGAGCCTTTTGAGTCCAATTTATTTCGTTTGGAGATGAAGGAACGGCCTGGAGGTTCTCGCGGCTCCGGTGCTTGGTCGGTGAGACAAAATACACTTCACAGTAGTTAAGGTCCCGGCAGGTGCTGCTACTACTTCCACTAGTCGAATATCTGCTTAGTCTGCTGAGTTGAGGATGTCTTCGGTCCTGCAGACTTCCCGCCATGTTGGTTTGGTTGGGTTTCTCATCCACTAACCCGTACGTTCGGACAATGTCATCCATGTTTCAGACTTCGATATCTACGACATCATCCCCGAATTATGTTAATATGATTTGTTCTTCCGTGTGTGCGTCCTTGGGATGAGACTATGCCTCCTGGGGTCTAACCCACATTATCTGGTCGGAATCCAAAGCATACTTGACACCGTTGTTCCTGAAGACAAGTCTTTCACCAGATTGGGGTGAAAGAACGAAAAAGCATGAGCTGCGGAGCAGAGACGCATAAGGTTGCGTGGCCTCTTGTATCCTTTATTTATTCTTCATGCGCCAGTGTGGTTTGCAGGATCAACAACTTAACGTGTCGCAAGCCATACCCGAATCATCACACGTTCCCAGTGCCACCCATCACAAAACCACCTCACTCATGGCTGTTCATAACTCGTAGAGTGCCAACGCTTCAAGGAGTTTTTGCCACCAAGGGCGTCCTGGGAGTGATAAACCTTAAGAAAGGAATATAAATTATTCGGGTGATCGTTTATATTGTCAAATTAATTTTTCAATGTCAGTCACGATGTTTGTCGCCTTGGTTGAGCTGCTATTTTGCCGCTATGTGTCCTACAACGTTACTGCTCCTGTCTGCTTCAAACGAGGCTCTTCCTCGTATCCCACCGGCGAGCGTTTCAAGGTTTTGAAAAGCCTGCTATTTAGCTGCGAGGCTTCTTGTTCATTCTTTCCTGCATTTTTCCTTGTCACTTTGTATGCACGTCTCGGAAAACTTTTGATGTGTTCTTAAGGATGTGTCGGTCGACGTAATTTGAAATTTGATCCTTTTCCTCTCGTTGGTGACTGTTTCCCCATCCAAGGTATCGGATGCCCTTTTGCTGATGTAGATGGAGTCGTCAGTCACTCGTCGAAAGGTGTCTTTTCGTACTTCGTGGGCGATGTGTATTAATGCATTCCCGGAATCCTGAAGCACTCCACCAAGTTCAGGCCGCATGGAATCTGAAATTATCAAAAGAGATACTTTCTTAGTATGACGATTTATCATATTCGCAGAAGTACGTGCGGTTGTGTAGGTGATGACTAAATGAAAGGAAGAATATTTTCTACGAACACACGCGAAGGATACTAAGTCGGGAAGGAGCGGACGGACGCGAGGAACCAGCGTGAAATGCTCATCGGATTCCTGGCAGACGGTAAGAAAATATTCTTTCCAGCAGTCAAAAGTTTTCTTGTTGATATTTTGTTTGATGTTGAGATATGAATCCGAAAAGTAGAAGTTTTTCCCTTGCACAGAATTTATGTTTTGCTATGCGGCTGATAAGTAAGTAAAATGTTGCAAAGTATTTATCAGCGAATTGAGAAAACATTTAGGCTTCGTTTTATTACTGACCGAATTCCATTTCCCATTCGAGTTTGCTAAAGAAGGATTTATTGGTTCTGTTGCTATTTTCAAATAAAGCACGGACTAAACAATTGGCAGATTACATGACGAACGAGAAAGAACAATAATTGATTTTGTATTTGGTTTCATTGAATTTTCCGATTGAGCTTTCATAAAAGGTTGTTGAAACCTTTCGATTGCTGACATACTCTAGAAAGGATACTCGGTTGGTACAAGGAATAGAAACCAATAAGATAGTCGTATCAATAATCTACTACTACTGGTCTAGGAAATAATGTAATTATGGCATTTTGTTACTATCAGATTCGAGGCACGTGTTCACGAGGCGAGAATGTGCTTGCTATTGGAGCTAGGAAGGATAACCGGTCATCTGAGAATTAATAACTGATTCCTATGAGAGAATCTGGAAGACGATTGACTACTTCACGTTTATGAAAACTATTAATACCTTGGTTGGGTATTGGAGTTCATTGAAAAATGTCCCATAACCAAAACAAAAGTTCGTTAACCAGTTCAGCAATTCAATCACAAAAGATCAGGATCACAAGGAAGTAAAAAGGATGCAAATGAAAACAAACGTAGTTTACATGGCAATACACTAATTATTTAAATTATATACAGAAGCAATACACATTTGTGACAAAGTTTATCATATGTTACTTGTAAAAGGATATTTTACATTATATTTGGTTTACTTTTTTATTTCATTACATTGTATAATGCTACGATTTCGTCTGATTTATCCTAGGTGCACTCCTGCTGACCACATACCCACACAAATTGTAATATCACTAAGATATTACAAACATCACCAATTATCGAGCCTCAATGGTTTGTTAAGGCAATTGATCATACTCTTTGTAAGGGTCAATTTATCACCCAAATTATTTCAAATACTTTACATCAGAAGAGAGTTATAAATGGAAAAATCATTGTTTGTTTATCCGAACGAAATCCCGTCAGTCCATCGTCTGTTTCATTGCGACGTTCACATAGGAGTTTCGGGGATGTGTCATCTTCGGTGTCTGGTTTCGTTCGGCAAATTGTCGTCTGCACTTTACGCTATCTGATGATTGATACAGAACATAGCAGTGGCAGTACTAAATAGTTCGTACCGTTTTAGTGTGGCTGTGACTGTTGTGAATGTTTCATAGTGACATCTGACTTTTGCGGAGGTTAGACATCTGTCAATAACATACAATTTGCCTCAACTCGAGTTTAATAAAAAGTTTGGCATTTTCTTGTGTTAAATATTATGTGTTGAATATTAGCGGTAACCAAGCAGCTTATGCAGAAATTTTTGGCTTTTTGCTTTAATTGGCAAGAAGTACATCTGCGGTGAAAACAGTGCTTGTCTAAGTTTATGGTAGCAATACTCCTGCTGCCAAAGTATGAAAAGGAATAGTTTTGAGGTTTAGGCTTAAGGAGATAAGCCTTAGCGTTATTACGCCTTATTAGCCTTACAAAGGAGATAAGCCTTGTAGCATTTTTTTGTATAAATAAGGAGATAAGCCTCATCCTGGACAGTGAAACCAAAAAAAGTTCAGAACACAAATAAATGGAATCAATACTCGATGAAAATCCAAGTTAAAAACAAGTACATCATTTAAGTGTATGCCCAAAAAGCAGTTTTCATTCGAATAAAATCCAGGGAAGGATTCAAAACTAAGAAATCTGCTTCATGAACTGATGCAGAGAGACATTCCGAAATATTTTTTTTATTGTGAACAGCTTGTACTAGCTTATACAGCTTGTAATTCATGGTTCCACGATAGTGCTGTGTTTCTATTAGTACCAACAAGGTGTCATATACTATGAGTTCCTGCAACCTGAAGAAATGGTTGTAACAAGGGTTCTAAAAATATATTTTGACAGGAAATTCAAGCGGGGTTTAATTTATTGCTTAAAATTTGGTAGCCTACATCTACGTCAACAATGGCAGCGGTTTTTTCAGAATTTCTTGAAAATGAATTCATTGATTTACAGATCCTGTTTTTTCCTGGCCTTCTCAACGAAATTGTAGTGAGTTTAGGTAGTATTATGACCATTGGAATTGGGTAGATATCTACGAACAGCGCAACATAATGTGTCTTTAGGTGTCAGTTCATAACGTGTGAGGGTCAAATAGATAACAAAACCACTGAGTATGTCTGTGGAAAATTTAAATCAGGTAGCCAATTTCATTTTCTGTTTTGGATTTTCCCACTTTTACAACGTGTAGTTCAATTGGGCCTTTCCTGGATAACTGAACAGTCACTCCTCATTTCAAGCGTTTTCAAGCTCCTTAACAATGAAGAAAGAGTGTTACAGATGTTGTCAGGTGATCTGACAATAGTACTGATAAAGATAGTGCCTTACGGCACGCATCCGCGTTAAACCCTTTTATACCGGCTGCAGTCCTCTCGTGGTTTCAACAGATGACAATTTTTTCTTCTATTATCGCTGAAGTGTCTAAAGTCTGAAATGGTCTTTGGACCTTAAATTGGGAAGGATTTAAATCGTATTAAATATAGCAATGAGTAAGCGACACGCAGTTGATTCTATTTGTGAAGTGTAGTCAAATAAGAGAGAGCTAAACGGCCTGGAGACCTCAAGTAAGTGTGACCGAAAGTAAAAATTGGAAAAAGAGACATCTTGAGCAATTATACAGCAATGTCACCGGCGTATTTATACAAGTTTTCTGAGTTTTATTTCACAAGATAGAACAAAAATCTGATCGACCCTTAGGCCTAGGAAGGTTTAGGGTTATGAAAGTTAAAGCTTAGGCTTAGACTTAAAGGATAATTCTAATGAGTTTACTTCGGCACTGTTTTGGTGGATCTTTCATTCCACTCACCGGCCAATGTATTCTCTGGCTAATATTTGGCTTGCGCCATAAGACGTGAGTCTATTTCATATTCACTCCAACAGTGGGGGCATATCTTGTTTCAACGAAGTTTCCCCAAATTCTGGTTTCAGTGAACCCTCGTCTGGCACTCTGGCGGTCCCTAGACACTTATTGAAAAAACTAGAATATATGTTTGCTTGTACACCCAAGCTCTTGATCACTAGAAAGAACATGGAGTGAGAACGACTCGTTCGGAACACTTCCACCTTGGGTCTATATTCAGGTATCACGGGTAGCTGATGAGCCCCTACTCATGAAAAGAATTAGCTTATTGGGGGCAGTGTTCCAGGGAGTATCAGGGTGGCTAGTAGTGCATAAAGTTTGTTTTGCAACTTCAGAAATAGGTGGCTTCCGCTTCCTGCAGTATAAGCTTGGAGATCATCAATGTTCACTAGTCCCTAATTGAAAATGTTGAAATTTGGAGCGGAAATCAGTTCTCATTCTATTTCGGCTCACGCTTGTCCAAACCATAAGATTAAGCCCATCAATCGGAAAAATTTACGATGACCATCGAGACTTTCTCTTGCATGTTGGTACTGTCATCAGGAGCTACGGGTGGTTAAAGGAAATTTGTAAGAGAGAACACAATCTCTTCTTTCTTGTGAAAAAGGTTAATGATTCCGGAGATAACGATATCTACCTAAGAGTATCTTCAGTAGTTCTCAATGGATACCATGTCTAGTATCAATAATTTGCAGGTAGCCACCTTTTTTCATGTTATGATGATATTTACTGGACAACGTACTCTATGTCGTGTTTTTGGAGAAAATTTTCTTGTGAGTTGTCGTTGTGGTCTTTATCATGTTTGAAGGGTACATTGGATTTTTACCAGATGACAGCACGATCCCAGCTCTTGGCAATCTGCTGGTTTCAGTTTTTAGGTGGTTAGCCTAAGTTCACCGTATCCCAAAAATTGATCTAATGGAACATTAGGGTGCAGCTCAATTCAAGCTATAACTGCCTGATAAATATTCTGATTAAATGGATAAGAAATGTTTTCATCATTCAAAGTAAGGTGATGTTAAAATTCAGATGGATCGACTAGAAATATCACAAAATTTAAGGATTTATTTTGGTTAGTTATCAATTGTAAAAACAAATTTGTTTCACAAAAAATCATTTTTTAGTTCTTCAATACAAAGGCAAAAGACTTGTCCATAGTCCTGATCCTTGTCCTATCCATGTTCTGGTCCCCTGGTGTCATTGAAATAAACTAACCTCGTCGATGGTCCTGGTCCTGTCAATGTCTTCGTCCCGTCATGTCATTGTAGTGAGTATAGGTTGGCCCGATATAAGTGCAAGAATCAAATGTTTTTCATAAACCGAATATGTCAATGGAACTTGAACCTATGTGGTCCCAGCTGGTTGTAACGATTCTGAACGATATGTAGTTCAAACCTCATCGTGCCTGAAACAATTGGTTTTAAGGAACGAGGACGTCGACACCGAGTCATCAGGCTGAATTTCGATGTCCATTGGTTACAAAAGATGATACGATTTTGTATTTCTGGGGATTTTTGGTAATTTTTGGGTCTATCAAACTGAGTCACGAAACATTTCTGACGCTCAATTTCAAAATCTATATCTATATCATTTTTTATTCAGTGAATAAAAGCAACGACAAAATCACCAATGATAAAAAGCACGTTAAGGATTCCAAAGCCAAAATTATCGTCCAAACACTTTAAAATGAAAAGAGATGAGACCAGGACCATCATGTCAAGCGGCATCATTTCTGATTGAATGGTGTCCTGACTTTGACTGACCCGATTTTGACTTTGATTTCTGTGTCTCGATTTTGATCGATTTGTTCCTTAAAAATTCCGTTTTCGACTGATGGAACTTTTGTTTTGTTTATAAAAGTTCAAGCTCCGTAACACATTGCTAAGGGGTTGTTTTGAAATTCATCTTATTCCCTGACGAGATTTTCGTTTCTATTAAAACGAATTCGTTGAAAATAATTTCGTTTATTTATTGATTGTAATACTGCACATCATGACTGCCAAGAGCGAAGGCTGTTTGTTTTGAAAATCGATTTTCTTTGACCCTTTTTTGCGGACTGTTGTCAGGACTTGCAATTTATTTCGAATAACAATCAACAATGGAGTCCGAGTCAAAATATTCTGCGTGTTATTTAATCAAAGCGGATGTTTTTAATTTCAAGGTAAACTCGAATGGCATTGGAGGCATTTGAAAAATAATTTATCCTTAACAAATCCACTGAAGCAGTTCTCGTTTGTTCAGTTGCCCGTGGCCGACGACCCTTCCACTTCACTGCATCCATAACTTAGGACCAACATCTCAAATAAGAATCCTCTGTCTAGCACATACCGTTGCGCCGTGCCTTATCGCCTTTCCAACCTTTGCATCGCACTAAGAACAATTTCGGTGCGAGTACGATGGTAGAGTCCTTTAGCACAAGTGATATAGTAACATTTCAGGGGCGCGCGGCAGTTGATTTTGCGTCCTTCGAGCTCACTTAGAAAGTTCTCCGTGGATTCCTTCAGTCAGGCGATTGCAGATAAGCCGGAGAGACTTGTTGGGAAACAAAGCGTTGGAGCGATAACCAGAAGCACTAGGTTGTCTATTAGCTATCGCGGAAATTCATTAGCGAAGGATACACGTTGATACCTAAGTACTTGTGTACACTTGGGTCCTGGGGTGTTCCCACCGCCGATGCGCCGCAAATTCGCAATCCAGATCCCCATTCGCGAGCAAATAGTCAGCTTTTCCATCAACCGAACAACTTACTAAATTGTTACCCTATTTTTCTTTCGTTTAATGTTGTTTTCACGTACTCGTCGCGTCGTCTCGTTAGGGTTCTAATTATATTTGCATAATTGATTTGAAAAGGCACTTGAGAGGAAATCGGCTAACAAGCCAACAATTGAGCATGAAATCTCTTCGCAGCCTCCCCTCATCCACTTCCGGCCGATATCTCCGCTTCGGTTACTACGAGCCCTATTCCGCTTTGTGCATCCGTTCCCTTGGAAATCTGTCTTCTGGGAGATGTTCATATTGAACAGGACACTGACACGTTCCTGGGAAAATATTCCATGGCATATTTTGCAACGATTGCAAATGAATATAATTGCGTACATAACTCAGCAATCTGGGAATCTGCAGAAATTATTGAAGTAAATATTTAAATTGGGGATTTCCATCTTTTAACTGTTAGCAGAACTAACCCCATCCCCCCAACTCCTGATTTCTCGTTCGGTGGCGAAAATTGAAAATTGAGCAGCGATGAATTCTTGTACTGTGAAATATCTGCATTATATTTGTGTTTACTAGTCCTTGTTTCCTCTCCTCCTTTCTTTGGCTAAGGAACGTTCGCTCTTTGAATTAATGTGGATCAACCCCGTGGAAGAGTTATAAAAACTTTATTGTAAAATTCACGGAATCGGTTTGTATTTTCAGTTTAGCTGTGTGATTCGCGGACGGTTATGCAAGCGAGGTTAGTTGATTTTTCACCAGAGAAGTCTGCGCTTAAAGCGGAATTTGTATGATTGAGGTCGACAATTCACGCATTTAGGCCTTTCTTTTTAGTGAGGGGATGATATAATGATTTGTGGTTGTTTGTTAGGTAAAGTCGCGTAGGAGGTACATATTTATTCGGTGAATTCTTTCCAACGAAGAAATAAACAAGAACTCTTTGGTACGTGGAAGCTGCCAAGGGAAAATCTCGCTTTGAAGAGTTGAAAATAACAACCAAAATTAATTTTGATACCTCGAGGGTTGTAATGCTCTGTAATCCTCTTTCATTGAGACGATTTTAGTAAATTTACTTGGCATGCTCCAGAAGATACGATTGAATTATTTATGCGTGCGGAAGTATCTGGAATAGATTGCACTATTAAGGATGACTGTACACAAGGAACATATCCACGTCCTACTTTCAAATAATGCCTTCCAGTTGGCGAGAGACGATGTTTACCAATTATCAGAGGTTTATATAAGAAAAGAAAAGTCATTTCCTGATGAATCCTATCACGTTTTACTGCTGGGTAAAATGAAGAAGGGAAACGATGAAGTATATTCACTGTCGTTCCTCCATAGATTAAAAATGTATTGATTGTCACCTGGTGCTGCGGATGGTGTAGTAGACAGAATACTCACCCCTTCTGCAACAGAAGCTGGATTTCAGTACCAATGGTAGCGATGACATTTAACTTTGTGTTACTGGTGTTGGAATTTAAGCCCTGCTACCGTTTGGGGAGTTTATTAAAGTCAAGCGTGATTCCGACTAGATCAATTCCTCGTGAACCTTTCGTTTTGAAGCGAGGTAGCTCTAACACATTTCGCCCTCCCACAAATGAATTGTTGCGCCCACAACAAACAACTCTTACCAAATGTCAATTTCAATAATCTTTCGACAATTCAGACACTAGATGACACCACACAAGTCCTTATAGTATATAGTCTTATTTTTGTGAAATTCTCCGCAACAAAAAAAAAATATTGTCTCTTGTCATCTTTCAAAATTTTTTGACAATTTAGAAATTCATTGACAACACATGGGTCACTGACCAATGGCCCTGCGGCGGAACTAATACAAAAACCTTTTTTTAATTTTGAAATCCGATTTTACTCATCAATATACGGTCTGAAATCTTCCAAAATTTATACGTTTTTCAAAGTTTTTGATGTGTTTCTCAAAGAAAACTTGCTGTCTGTCTCAAAACAGGCGTCTGTTGTGACTATAACTCCATAACTGGAAGCAAATGTCTTTTCATAGAGGATATATCGAAAATGTTCAAAGAAAACAACATGAAGTGCTTTTTTCTTGACTGCATCGTTCAATAAATACCATCGAAACAAAGATGGCAGTCAAATTCTTGCCCGTTGACTTTCTCGACTTGCGTGTTTCAAAGGACAGCGGCTAAAATCTTTCCCCATCACTGCTGTGTCTGGCTGGGTACCGTCCTCTCCACTTGCTTGGCAGGGAAAGTACAGGAAGCATAACCCTCCCTGCTAGATGCTTCCCGCTGCACTGGCCCGGATTGTTTTTGCCTCATTACTGTTGCATCTATTTTTCTCGTTTTCGATCTCTCGCTGTCAATTTTTTTGACTTTGGCGTACAGCAAATGAAAGATAAACGACATAGATGTTGTCAAGATAATAAGCAAAATTATCCCTCCGGAGGATGAGCGAAAGGCAACATCATCAAGAGATCAAAGTAAATGTCGTTAAATTTAGATTAGACCAAGTATGAGCCACACCAATTTGAATTTCAGTGAATAATCATATTCTGAATATTGCGTGGTCTACATTGCAGAACTTTCATCTGACACAACATTTCGCCAAGGTTCAATTGACAAATTAGAGCCAGGATATCGAAGAATGCAAATTATGCTTGAAATCAAAGAAAAACTTTTCAGATGCCAATTTATTTATTTTTTTCCTTCATTCATTTGAAAATCTTATACGCAAAGTTCTTCACAAAATCTCACCCCAATGGCATGGATTTCCAATGGCATCCAAGTCACTCTATAGGCAATAAATATGTAAAAATCATTGCGAGAAATGTCATTCTCTGACGTTGACTGCTCCCAAAAAACCACTTTCTCGTTATTCTTTAAATCCATTCTTTTCGCAACCACTTTCGCATATTTCGCCTCCAAAAAGTATGTCAACGCTGCCGAGTGCGTACTTCCGTTCATATAATAACGATAGATAAGGACCTTGTATAATGTCAAGTTCCTCTTTAGTATTTCCTCTCTCCCCTGCATTTTCCGTCGCCATCATCGGCTCAGACTTGTAATATGACGAAGTAAAGTCGACACGCTGCGGCGAAACGGTTGCGTATAATAAAATGAGGAGTCTCTCTCCTTCAGAAAAAAATTACACTGACTTTCAGGATACGTGTACCGCATGCTTAAAAGTAATGTGACGATGAAAAAGGAAGCAAGTTCAATCGAACATTCGTTTTTTGTTCGGGAGTTTTGATGGATAAACGTATGCATATGTGTACAATAAGGATCCGTATAGCTGCTTTCGCAGCAGAGGCAATTATGGCGGTCGAAATGAGAACTTACCTAAAAAAAAGGGGCGTGGGAAGGAGAATGAAATATGTTCGCATGTTGTTTAATGTTCGGATATCTGCGAAAAAAGCTTGGAATTTGCTGCTTGAGTTTTTTGCGAGGCTTTGGAGGCATTGATTGTCAGATAGAAAGGATTTCTCTAAAGGTTTTTGGGTATTTGTGAATTTTTCGACATTTTCAAAATGTGCACCAGATAAATTCGCTTTCTTGCAAGCAAGTCGACCCTGAAAATTTGATTCAAAGGACATTCAATGAGTTGGCGTCTTTGCGTTTTAGGGACATCGCACATCTGTCAACGGCACAGGACATCATGTTTGAACGAGATAATGCATGTCAAAGGCATGACGGAGAATTTATCATCTGAAATACAAGTATTCAGTACTTAATATCCGAAAGTTTGGAGCTAATTTCGGGATCCTGTAGACCTATGTACACATGTTAGTTAAGAGCTTTTTATTTCTGATCTACGCCTACAATCAAGTTAACAAAGACAATGCTCATCATATGGCTGAAATACTTATAACGAAATAAAGAGGATACGTACAAACAAAGCTGGCTGTTTATGCGATTGACAAAATCCTCTGTTCGTAAGAAGTGATAACAAAGGCGATATGTAACAAAGTCGTGCACGTGGAATCTCTTACATTGTGTGAGACAGTTTTAATTATATATTGTACTAGTTGTTGTGTAAAGTACCACATATTGCTGGTGAACGTGTGCTAAATTCATTATATGATATATGTGCACACGTGTACATGGATGAAATGGTAAATTGCAGGTAGAAATGTATGAAGTTTTTGGAAAAAAATATTTCATTTCAAATGGACAGGATCGGTGTCAGAAGTGGGTTTGGGGGAAGTGTATCAAAGAGTGCGGCGGAAAACTAACTTGCTTGAAGGTTTTCTAAACTTAGTATTTGAAATTAAAGTCCAGGGACCGTGATGTCGATCTGTATCCATGATATCCGTGACTATTTGTTGTTCAGGGTAAGCGGTACAATAACTGTTTGAACTCTTACAAGAACTAGTCTACATTATCTGGAAATTGAGTGCATTTAATAAAGAGAAAAGTTATTGAATGGTATCTTTCCAGTATGTGAATGCTGTCACATGTGTCAGCTTGGTTGAATTTGAAAATTTTTGTCGGGGACCTGAATGTATCTTTGAAGCTTGTCTTGATGTTTGATCTGACGAGATATCTTCAGCTTCAATACTTCAAGAAGTATCCCGCCGTCCTGAGGTTCCCGATGGCAAAATATTTTTTTTTGGAATGTGGTAATAAGGATTTTCCTTCACTGAAAACTATTTTCACAGCCTGTGTGTCAGTCACAGACGACAAGCGCTGACAGATGCCTGAAGCTACCTCGCGGTCTTTGAAGGTTTGTCACGGGATGACTACAAGCACTTGAGTGTAAGGATTCGTTTGAAGTTAGCTTGGTTCTGACGGTCTAGAGTACAAGGACAAAACAAACATGATAGGAAGATGCGCACCTCGCTTCACAATAAGTGTTGATATTTTAATCAACTTTTGAAAATCAGAGCAAGACTAAAAGTTTTCTTGGGTTTTTTTGTTGAATGGATAGAAAACCTTTTCTCATAGAGGTTTTTAAATGGAAAGAGAGGATGCACATATCTTTGTGAAAGAAAGGAAAAACGGATTCACCATCATAATTTACTGAGTTAGTTTTCTGACTGAAACGACATGATTGCTACCTATTGAGCTGTTATAATGGAAGAAGGTGGAGCTGGGCATAGGTGAACTTAGGCTTCCCTACTTCCTGTTGTTCTTCTCTGGAGTATAACTTCAATTATAAATAGTAGAGTATGCAGCTCTGTCCCAATTAAGTAATACCAAGAATTTTTTATGCGTGTGAGATCCCTGCGTCCTTGTCCGTACCGATAGGTATAAATAAAATACGCGTCGGGCTTTGTCTATTCATATTTCTAATAATTTTTTTTTAGATTAATAACTGAACTTCGGGTGGATCAACTATTAAAGGCTTCGATATATCACGCCTAGAATTCTCGTTTACTGTGTAACAAGTAAGTGTGAAAACATGTATCCAAAATTTCAGAAATAATCATGTATCTGTGGAACCAATTTTCCAAGTGAATAAAATCCAAGCATCAGCATTTGTTAAAGGAATTTCCTTTTATACTATTTTGATAATATTCCAACATTGATAAGGACCATGAATAATTCAGATGCAGAATTCAATTTAAATTCAAAAAATTCTAAATCAAACTTTTTGGATGTAAATACTTGCAGTCTGTAAAGATCCTTTACTTCATCACATATCCAAGGGTTAATTCATCTGTAAAATAAAACGAATGCAAACATGTTACACACCAAAGGCTGGATGCATACATGTATCGGATGTCTATCGTTCAAAACGCAGAACAATGATAACATTTTTTGAAACCTACGTGCCAGATTCAATAACATCGAAATAGGGAAAATGAAAAGCGGAAGCGTCGCTGTGGCGTTTACTAATTAAATCGTCGATGGGGCTCACATTTTACCTTAATACTCTCAAATGAATCCTTTTATGTGCGACTATATTTTAGCGTCTGAATAGAGTGCTACTCATTTTACTGTGCATGCACTACAATTAAAACTCATCGAAACCCCCTCGAAACAGTTGGAAAATTCTTCTGGATGAATATACGTAAGTGGAGCGCAGAGGTCTGCAAATGCTATATATACACCGTACACATGTGTTACAACTATATACGAAACTATATAGAAACATCCTTAAAAATCGCTTAACCAAACGTAGTACCCTCAGAGCTAGATGCGTTGAAAACCATTTTCATAGGATGGATGTAATTTGAAACCAGAAAATTGACTTTGCTGGGAAATTATTAAATTCCATCTAAATATGATGAGAAAGGTAACGAACGATCTGGGAGAAGAGAGAGAGGGAGAGAGAAACGTATATACGTGATACCGTTTCTGCTTTTTAGCTTTAAATTAGATACGTTCCTACTACTCTCATGCCAATGTTTGAATGCGAGAAATTCTGTGAAATCAAAATATCTGCACATGAGGCTTTTCATATGTTCACATACTTGGAATACCGTTATGAAGCCCCTCGGTTCTAAATACGTGTGGATGTACTTAGTTCCTTCCAGTTGGAGTATCCTTTTCAAGTCAGTGCCATTCGATTCCAGGTCGAGTGTGAATTTTAAGTGTAAATGTGTTCTCTATTTTACATGAACTTACAGTTTGATTACAGAAAAGAAAAAGAGGATACGTGTACATATTTACAAGCCGAAAGGTGCGAGGATAATGTGAGCGTCTACATATTACTTGTGTAAAGGTGAATTTTATTAGCTATGTACAAATGTCCTTGCAAATGAACAAGGGAAAGGGATTTGCGTGAATATTTTGCGCAAGACTTGGTTCATGTCTTTGAACTTTGCAGATGGATCTCAAAAACGTTTCGATTTGTTAATTTTTTAGCCTTAAGCGCAAGGATCAACGGCCACTCACTTTGACCAAGCAGTTTTTCATATCCAACGAAATGTTCCAAAGTAATATGAGCATCTTAGAAGGTTTCTAGTTCTCATTTAGAATATCATTTTAAATTTTCTCCAGGACTTGATCACATAACAGACCCAGCAGCTCATCAATGATCACATGTAAGGATACTTATTATAGACATTGTGCTTGAGAACTTATTCCTATATCCTTTCATTTGTTTCGACTGTATTCATTGATCTGACAAACATTTTCACAAACATTAACGAATGCTGAGTATGGTGGTTGAAGCAAGCTTTCTAATACAGTAAGTTCTGGGTTCAAGTTTCAATAAAGACGTTAGAAACGAGATTGGCTTTTTCGAGGAGCTAGTCGACGGGGCCCTATGTAGGCTAACAATGAGCTGAACAAAATGTTTGCCAAGTTTAAAAATACTCTTTCGAGTGCGAATGGCATGAGGACAGGTTTGATGAAGAGATGAAAGGATAAAGGATGAAGAGGAGAAAGAAAACCGGTCTGAGTCGAGCTCAAAGGCAAGGTAAGAATGTTGAAGATAATTTGCTTGAAAGTACAGCAAAAAAAGCGAAGAAAGTTGAGCTTGTAGGAACCAATGGGATGAATTAGCCGAAAAGACCAGACGTAACCAGGGAATGCTTTAGTCATAGCATAAGTACAAATAGCACTCACACTGTTGGGCGATTTCTCGCAAACAAGGATAGAAATAGTACTAGTAGATTCATATTTGTATTGCGTTCTTACTGAGAAGTCTTGAGAGAATTGCTACACGAACTTATGAACAAATAACATTTTACTTGTTCTGGATGACTCTTTCGGATCGGAAGTTTTTTTGAAGAGTTAGCACTGGTTGTCGTTATGTTTTGATTATCCTACAGTCATAGCTTAAGCAGGGAACCGACTCCCCTCGCTCCCTTTTCTAATTCTCCGGTGGCTTTCAAAGGAAGGAGATTGAAAAAGCAATCCTAGATTTTACTACTTGGTCTTTTTTGTGAAAAAACCAAAAATGAAAATTAATTTTATGAATATATCACCTTTGTTTTTTTCTTTGGTTGGTCCTTCCCTATTTCTTATTCTTATTCCAGGAATATTATCCCAATATTTGTAGAATTTGTTGACAACCTGATTGTTTGTATCTAGGTTTGTATGGCAGCCGCTGAAGGCTAGTAATATGTTGTACACATGAGGACCGGCCTAGTGAACAGAGCACGTATATTTCAACCTAATCGGCTACAACCTGCAGAGCAGGCTGATCTGGTTGAAAGAAAATGACTTCCTTTTGCTGAGCCTAAGTCATGATTCCAGTGAACATGACAGCTGTTGGCACTTTCACGCTCTCTGACAAATTAGGAAAAAGAATATATTGGATAGTCTAAAAAGTATTGAGCCTTTTCTGTCACTAGATGGTGTTCGTTGCCATAAATCAGGCAATACTAATCACATTGATCTAAACTGACATGTGTTTGAAAGGTGACATTTCAGTTTACAATTTTCATATGGACAGTTTTGTATTTCGTCATTCGTGTCAAAAGTTGTATTCATTTAAAATGAGTGAAATCTCTCAAAAAAATTCGTTTTATTTTACATTTATATATATTTTCATTTTATATTTTGCTTTTGAAAAACAATTTTGGTGTCTACGGTCAAAACACTTTATCAAGAGACACAGCCAAGAGATGACTCGCTCGCTTTCGCTCGGGAATTTTGATGTCAAAGATGCACCAAAAGTCGATGAAATCTTACAAAAAATTGAAGAAGACCGACACATAAGCAGCCATGACATTGCTCATTTAAGGCTTTATTGAAAATTACGGTGAAGCCAAGGAATCTTTTTCTTTACTACTTTTACTTACTTTTTCTTTACAAAAACCTTTCACTGGTACCTAGCCAATCATTCAAAAACCGTTTTGATATATTTTAGATATTGATACGTGTACCAAAAAATGTTTTGAACTCCTGAAGTGGGCGAGCATGCAAACAAGTAATCATAGCCATAGCACAGAGTTAGCGGTGCTTCCAAATATGAGAACTGACCCGAGTGATTGTTAGTCGCTTTAAGACGTGAAAATGGAGTGTTATATTGAATTAAATGTTACAACAAAAGTAATACTTGCAATAAATCAATTAAATCAATGAATTTAGTGTTTCAGTTATGAGGAAAAAGTTGATGGCCATGATTCTAGTTCATCCAGAAAAGTTTTGACGGAACACAGTGCGGCTCAACCCAAAACAGTAATCTTTTCCAAATGTCAATTAGTTGTCAGTTATCTGAAAGCATGAGTTAATTTGATTAGTGGCAATGAGTTCACTGTTGAACCTAATCCTTTAGGAATTTGATCAGTAACAATTATTTTTTGAGTAGGGGGGGGGGTGAAAGCTGTTTTTATCCTGAGTTTCGAATCTCGAGCGGCACAAACTCTACTCAATTCACCCCTGAAACTACGCTGACATAGAGACCGTCTGGTACGCTGATGCTGATGTTTCTCGTCTCTGCTCCTGTGTCAGCCATTTTCATTTTCTTCATAGTGTGCTTTGCTCCTGTAGGTGCTCCTTTAGGTGTTTCCTTTATGTACTCATCTTGATAACAACGAATGTTGGGTTAATATTTAGGCTGATCGTTTTTTCAGTTTTGAATTAGAAAGGTAGATATGTTTGTCTAACGTTTTGAAACTCAACCATTTGACTACTCATACCTCTTGCAGACTTTGAGGGTTCTGTGGGTTTAGAAAAGGGATTTATGAGAAAAAGAGCTTTGCTCTAATGTTGGAAGTTTTTTCTAGAAATGAAAATTTATGACAACTTATTTTTAAGCCAATGGAATGAGTATCTCACGAAAGCCAAGAAAATTTCAATGTAGTCTTTTAAGAAAACTGTTGACGTTACCTCAAACAAACTCTTTCGATAAAACAGAAAAGATCCAAGGAACTCGTCAAAGGAAATACAGGTGATAGCCTGAGATGACATCGAAATATGCGCTATCGTTCTGAATTGTTCAGTGGAAGGCTCCAACATATTTATATAAGGTAAATATCGTATCAAGGCCTTGTCAAAAAGGGGCCAAATAAACTTCGATTTGCTTAGGAGTCTTGTTGTTGAACTTGTTCTCGTGCCCAAGACCTAGTGAACGGTCTTAATTGAACCGGCCCTTTGTCAATTCTGTCAATTTTTTCAAAATAGGTGTCGCTGTGGGTCTTCTCCGTCAATAAGATAACATGGTATGAAGGAACTTACAAGAGGGCACAGACAGTTTGTGCCTTTTTGTCAATGGAATTAGGAAATATGAGGAGAATCATAAGAGAGAACAGTGTAAGATTACGCTGTGAGTTTAAAGTACAGTTAGATTGTTTAGGGCAAGTGAAGATCCTTTGAGATATTGTGCTGGAGAAGTTCGGTTCATTTGGATGATTTGAGTTGCTTGTTGAGGATCCTTTTATTTAAGTCAAACACGGAAAATACAACGTGAGAATAGGACACTTGTTTGAGGCTGGAAGAAGTGATTTACAGTTACAGGTGTTCTGAGAATCATTCGTGTCAGATACTTAATGATGTTCTATGTTCTTTCCCAGGAGCCGGCTTACATCTTTAGAAGAATTTTATCACAAATTCCAATACAGTATGCTTTTTCCAGAAGCATAGTAAACAGTTTGATTGCATAGCACTTGTACTGTCAGCTTTTAAGTTAAAAGCTTATCAGGTAGAATTTTTTAAGCAAAAGGATGGTTGGCACTAGTAACTGTCAGAGAGATAACCCTTATTGTCTCTCGGGACTCCGTGGGGAATCAATCACAACGTAAGCATAACCACGCCCAGCAACATCACCCAGCTCAATGCACATGATGACCAGGTCGAACATAAGATATTCTAGTCGTAAAACCGGAATGTTTAACACAACTTTTTAGCACTAGGAACACATGGTAAAGCCACTTATTTGCTTTACGGATTGTCGGTAAACTGTCATGGTTGCCTACTCCATAGACGGGTCAAACCTCTGGTCCTCAAACCATGGGTGTTGCAGACCTTTTGTCTGAAAACGACTGTATGTATGCTCCTCATAGTATTGACGGGTACCGGGTGGGTCCAAAGAGTCCAAATTTTCAGGACCCGGTTCATTATTTTGACATTTAGTTTGACAATGATATGTTAATAGGTTGTGTAAACTTAGCGGTGTTTTTCATCCGAAAATAATGATTTCACACGGCATTATCTACAGCGAATGGTAAGACGTGATCCTGTGTAGAAAATATTTCGTTACTTCGTTATTAATATTTCGTATTTCGTATTCAAAATTCGTTAACATTTGGTTGTAAGTTTTGGTTGTGTTGTGTGGACGAAAACTAGGGGGCAGTGGTTTTAATTAAAAGCAACTTCTCCGATTTAAAGTTGGAATACGTTTAAGAAGAAGAGTGTCCAAGAAGACTGGATGGGCCGGACATGCACTTGCTTGAACAATTTTCCAAATCTGGGTTCAATCTCTTTTCAGTTTTTGAGGTTTTGGAATCACGTTTTACGTCCAGAGCTTTCCCTCGTTCATCCCACCAAAAAACAAAAAAAAAACATCGAGTTATTCTTCAATCCACCAAAGTACTTGCCTTGCCGTTAAACAAAGTGTCTCCTCGCTAGTTTCATGTGGTATTCACACATGAGCATTCATCCTTATGGTAAACAATTTGCTTGAAAGTAAGTTCTGCTTAGTTTAGACTGAAATCTTTTTCGCGGTACCTAGTGAGAATTTTCATAGAAATTGTCACGTTTTCACCCCATTCATGGCATGATGAAAGCATTAAAAATTCAAAACGTCCCAGCAGTTATATGTGATAATGAAAGTCGCACATAGTAACACATGGCCCCGTTTAAACATAAAGTTTAAGATATTTCAGGTTGTGGTTTAATAATGATGTCTTCGAGAGGAACATGTGTATGTGCATGTATCAGAACATCCTACACGAACTGAAACTATTGCTGTTTGGGCTCGTATGGAAACCATCTTTACATATTCGTGAAATTATTCCGGTCAAGGATGTAAGTTCTCTGGCAAACACATAAAAGGCTCTGTTTACAACAGGGGCCTTCTATTAGTATCTATCTATCCAGGACCCTGTAGTTAACGAGAAATGATGGCTTTTACAAGCTCTTCTCATGAAAAGAACACCGGAAATACCCCTCAGCAATTGTAATTCCGAAATATTATGCAGAACTACTCCATGGTAGATTCGATGGAGGGTGGTCGAGGTGTGCAGAGTGGCGTTTTTACTATTCTGGATGACATAGCATTTATAATATAACATGACCTTCCGGATATCAGGTTGCTGAGTTGATGGAGTTTCGTTGCGAACAGGATCATTTTAAGGCTATTTAATGGGTGTGTTATATGTGGTGTAAGGTTGTTGAAATTTTAATGAAGAATATTTTAAATAAAATGTAGTGAAAGTTTAGTGAGAATTTGCTGGAAAAATATTCGTGGAGACGGGAACGTATGGTAAATTCAAAAGCGTATTAAGTTTCACAGGATTTTGGGGAGCATATTTTGTAGCGCTCGAGAGAATTTGGTCTTAAGTATTGTTGGAGAAAAGTTTCACTAAATCCTTATCCATTAAATTCTGCAGACGATTTTCTCGGGGGTGGAAAGTTGAGAGTCAGATTTCAGATTGATTATTTTTTTCGACCGGAATATGTGAGGGGTCTTAAGGTTCTTTGGGTAGCAACATTTGTTCGTGCTATGATGATAAAGGACTGTGGATTGACTTTTTGATTATTGAAGTGAAGTATGGGAAATTTTTTCATTGTTTTTTTTTTTATTAATTCGGAGTACTTTATTATCGATCAATCATATATTCATTTGCCAAGTGCTATTGAATACCATTTGGTTAATAACTAACCAAGAGAGGGCGCTTTGTCTGTACAGTCTTACTTTGTTGATAATGAATTTTATTGAAAAACAAACATTAAACCAAGTCAAATACGATTGTTCTTCCACAGTAGTTTTGCTTTACGGAGCGTGGAACTGGTGACCCTGACGGAACATATCGATTTATTGACTACTTCCTCTGACGGAGCATATCCACTCACTGCCTGCTCACTTTTTCTGTCGTCTCGAATGTTCTCCTCGTCGTTTATCACACCATTTATGAAACTTTTTGACGCAAAAAAACTATTTTCTCATATGAACAAGAATGGTTTGGCAACACGGTTGCGCTGGGTCACGCCATAAATGAGTGTTATGCAAGAGAAATTTCCGGACGTTCAGCACACATGAAAATAGTGTTATTGATGATGGTCGTTATTTAGCTTCGTATTACGTCTTCAATAGGTAAAGTGATTTTGGAGAATGTGTGAACTACACTAAAAAGATCTGATAATTAACTAGCGGAGACGCGTAAAATGTCAATCCCTTTTCTTTCTTAATAGCAAACTTGATTGCATGAAATCTGAGTTTACAGCCAACTGTCAGTTTACAGCCACAAAAAAACATCCAACACGGAAAATCTGCCCTATTCTCAAGCCATGCAGGTTTTGAATAACAATTATTGTACTTTTTGAGAGTTAATGACTTTTTTTGGGATAAACGGCAGCAGAATGCTGCTAGACTACCCTCCAAACGTCTCCCCTGTTAACATGAGAATAAAAACTTAGAATTATTCGTCACAATACACCTAGCTAGGCCTCTGTTTCCTTAGCAGTTGGTAACCTGGATTACAGAAGTCCCTATTTCAGCCGGAGTGGTGAAGAGGATAGAGGTTGCTGTCAAAGCTACTTTTGCCTCTTTGTCAACTAGAGACTCAGGGTATTTTTTTTTAATTATAAGAGTCACTGGACCATCAATCACCATAAAGTCTCATTTGCCAATAATTAATATCACAACATCAATCGGACCTTTAAAAGAGAGTTCACCCATTCTCTTTCAAAGTAGGTAGCGGTTTTTTGTCCATTGTATGCATTTGGATAAGGTTTGGTAGCCGTCGTCCATGTTCCACGGGAAAAGCAAGTTGGATTACGTCTTTTGCATCTTGAACAGATAAGAAAGCAAATACTCACACCTACTGAACAGCTAAATCAGGCGATCACTGTTCATATCGTGTCCTCCCTCTATTAAGCAAAGATTTCACGCTGACAATGGGTCACATTGAGAAAACCTTGCTTCAGTTTCATGTTCCCAATTACTCTTCCACAGAGCTAGTGTCTGTTGCTTCCCACCGCTTACGGTAGACTCCCTTATCCGTTTGTCCTTCCGCAGTTAGATCCTCATCCGCTCATACAATAGGATGTCAGGAGGCGACACCCTATCGCAAACTGGGCCGAAGAAGATGCGATATGCCGATGGGATATAGGGCCCCTCGCCTTGGTAGCAGGATTACGTTTTCGTTTGCTCATTTGCCCAGACTTCTGGTTCATAAAAAAGGATGGACCCAATGGTGTTTATTTCAATCAAATCTGTATCAAAGAGCTTCACACTTCTTTGCCTATGAAAACTCCTTAAATAATTACGCCTGAAGCATGAGTTAAATGACTTAAAGTAACATTTCCTCGTACACATGCAGATGTAAATGACATAGAATTCAATTTGGCTCCGAGGTAAATTCATTTTAATCACCTTAACTGCAGACGAATCAAATCCCAATTTCAATTTGCATGAAAACCCTTAATTTTGCTTTCATCCTTCAGCATTCTGGGTTGGATATGCAACTAAATTATCCCGTCAATAGTGAATATTCTATGCCAAGGCGTTGACAGTACATGTATAAGTATTTCTGTATCCATGGATTCCTTTATCCTTCCATGTCTATATAGATTCATACGTTAAAGCTAATCGTGATAACGACACACTTAGTTTGGATTACAGAGCCTATTCAACGTCATCCAACTCTAAGTGCCAACTACTTCAATTTCTAACGGTCTAATCTAATATGAAAGGGTTGAGCTCGCACCACGCAATATCATCAACTGTGACCATTTCCACAGTGCTTATCACATGAAAGACGATATTTTATCAAATCATTCTCCGACTTGCAAGTCAACTGTCTGCAGTGGCTTCCTTGCGTGTTTGGGTCAGCCCGGAGGACAGTGGACCAAGTTGGAGGTTATAACGTTATCGAAATCGAAATCACTAAAGCGTCCTAAATACATCTCGCTCCCTCGCCAAATTGAGATACTTAGACACAAGAAGAGCCTATGCGAAAGGACCTATAGATAAACCTATTATCGTTCGAAGCTTGTTTGAAAATTCTCAGTCACCATCACCAGTTGGGTAATATTTAGCTAAAAGGTCCCATTGCGAAGGTTATTTAAAGCTTTTGAAGGACCCTCACCGAAAACGTTGGTCACAAAGCCTGAATGTAAATGAGGAAAAGAATATTGAAATGAGCCATATGAACTGACATAGTTACTTGGTAATGCCACGGGAAATTACGAGTCATTTCCATTTATTTCCACCCTCGCCTCTGCTAAGTAGTCGTCCTGACTCAGCCCCCTACTTACTGACCTAAGCTAAAGAAAATCCTTCAAAGGTTCGCCACATATTGTACACATGCATGCACACATACGAAACACCGTGTCGAATCTCAACTCATTGGAAATGCCACAAACACTCCCGATTAACATTCTTTGCTGGAAAATGTCGGAAAACAGATTTTTGAATTTTACTTTTGCACCATAATGTCGATGTAGACGTTTATGTGCACGGATATGTAACCACAGCACGTGAATTAAAAAGGTTGAACCCAAATTCATGTCCTCGGACGGCTTAGGCGACTCTTTTTGATTTGAACTTGTGAATAAATGTCAGGATACACACGCATGTCGTCGGTAGGTCATTGTGTGTGCGGTTGTGTACGATTCCTTCGGGATTGAACAAATAAGCTTTTCTACAATCTGACAGAAGTTTTGCCTGAAGAAAAGGTGACACTATGATTAGATATGCGTCCTGCGTAAGAAGGAAGCTGTAAAAGGAGTGTACATACATATTTAAATTTAGTTAAAGCCACCAACATTAGACAGGACGACCTGATGTCAAGAATTGTTGCATTGAGAGCGAAAATATTCACTTTGAAAAAGTAACAGAAAAGTTTATCTTTAGTACTCACATATCATACTCACATGAAGTTTTGCGTAAAAATCACAAAATCATGCAGATTTCACGTCCTTCGATGTACTTTAGATTTTGGGTTCTTGGTTAAGCGGATGTAACGCGGATATGACAACAGTCAGATGAAGATTTTCTTCCAGGTGACTGTGATCGCTTTTTTACAGACTCGAAGGGAATTTTACATCAGTATGGAGTCCATTAGGCCAAGGACATTTCAATATCACCCGTTTTAAAGGGCAGGGACTGTTGGTAAAATTTGATTTCATAACATAAATGGGGGTCATGCCATTTGACAGCCAGAGATTTCAGTTTTTGGGGTTTTTCGACGGATAATGGAAATATCGGAATTTGACACTTTCGTTTTGTATTTATTGGGATTTCAGCAGTAATTCTCAATATGTTCAGACTAGATTTTCATTAAAATGTTTGTTATAGCCCTTTAAAAAGACTCATGTGCACGCAGAGCTTGCAGGAGGTCTACGCGTTTCCGGCTGATTAACTTATCTAACGTCTGGAAACCAAATGTCATTTCAATTTGTGAAACTGTAGCTGTCAAATCATTTGTGAAACTGTAGCTGTTAGTCAAGCAGTTTTTAGGTATCGTGGGGATCAGTTAGGAAAACCTTTTTTCCAAATTTTTTCTGGCCCGCAATTCAATGGTTAATTCTAGTTTTTTTTAGAAAGACAGGTGGAAAGAGCACAGATGGAAAGAGCTGGCTCCATCTTTTTTCTAAAATATTAATTTCAATTTCTAGGTATTGGACAAAATTTGATCTACCAAAAACTTCTAGAATTAATTTTAGTTGTTAAATAATTTTTATTTTGTTTGTTTAAGGTTGGTTGGAGCTTGGACATCTTTGGTGCTTTTTTAACGCATGCTTTTGTGACATTGCTTTGTTGAAAAAAATTGGGTAATTTTTTTTAAATTTTCCCCATGATTTCTTTATGAAATAAAAGGTTTAAAAAACAATTTCCTTTCCCCCTTTCTACTTCTGTTTCAAAACAATTTTTTTTGTCTGAGATTTTTTTATTATGTTGAATTGTGTATAGTTTGTATGAAAGCTACTGACCGAAGCTTCTTAGTTCAAAGCCAAAAATCATTGTTACCAATTTAAACCCTCGACTTGATGCTCAGATGGCGAGTACCATGTCAAGGTTACTCTCATGTGCGTTAAAAGTGTGAATTCAGTGCAGACCTCCGAACTATAGTATGGAAATTAAAACATCAAATCCTGTTTGCTTAATAGTTTTGAAATAAAAGTAAAATCTTAAGACTAATTGTTAGCTGAACAATTTCTTATGAGACCAAAAACCGTTGGTTGGTATCTGTCAAAAGATTGAACTACTATTAATGGCCGGTAACCTGCATAACAGCTTTGAAATATTCTAGCTAGATGTTGAACATACGGTGAATGACTAAGGATAAATTATAAAAACGTGAATGTTCTTTTAAGAGGTTTAAAACTTCAAGTTGGCAACACTTTTTCATGCTACGTGTGGTGTGAGAGCCGTCATGCGTTGTAAGGTTAGGTTGGATTGCGATTTGATCATATATACATTGACGTTTGCAAATTGTGCAGATTTATTTGGAAAAAATAACGTTTTTGTTCGAAAACCGCATCGTGCACTCTGTAAATTTTATGGTCGACATAATCGTCGACTTAAACAATTAATTCGATTAACCATGGATCGTTCCCGGGGCTGGTTCATTTCTAGTTAGCATCTATCCAGACGTCAATCAGTGCGTAATGAAGAAACCATGGTAGCTGTAGAGCGTAGTATCGATGACGACAAGTGAGACAAGACAAGTGAGTTTATTGGATATCGTGCTCAGCAAATAAACTTGTGCTCATCAACATTCTGGAAGATTTTACGGAAAGATTTTGTTTGTCGGGTTTTGAAAATCGAACTCGTGCTAGCATTGAAACCGAACGAGCACCGGGCATAGTATAGATTTAGTGTATGGACTCAAGAATAAATTTCTGTAGATCTCGAATTTCCTAGCAAAATTTTGTAAAGGGATGGGCCCTTTTCTGGCTGAATGGCTCGTTAATAAACAAAACTGTCTTCCTTGGAGTGAGGAGCAGCCACGGGCAGTTGTTCAAACACCGTTACTTCCGGAAAAAGATACTGTTTCGCGGGTTGTATGGGCTGGTGGAATCATTGGTCCATTTGTCTTCAAAAATGCTGCCGAGAATAACATTACAGTTAATGTAGACCACTATGGAGACATGAGCAATGATTTTCTTGTTCCGTAACCGTTTCGCAGCAATGCAGAGGATCTCTTGGTTTGACAAGATGGTGCCACATATCATATAGGTCGTTCAACCATCAACTTATTGAAAGATGCATTTGATGAGCGTAGGGTTTTTTGTTTTGGCCTACAAGACGTTGTGCTTTAACACCGCTAGACTATTTCTTGAAACGATACGTCAAATCACTCGTCTACGTCGATAAACCCGAGACGCTTGACCATTTGGAAGACAACATTCGGCGCGTTATTGGTGAGATACTGCCTCAACTATTGGTTAGATATATTCTTAAACTGGACCTTACGTTAGGACTTCCTCTTCACCAGTCATGGATGATCAGTAAATATCCTTTCCAATAAAGCCTGTTTCGCGGCAGTAAAATAATTTATTTCATCTATATTTATTTTGATTTTATTCATGAGTATTTTATTTTTTCAAAAAATTCTATGCCTCATAACTAAACATATTTTATACGTGAATCGCGTTGATTTCGGTTGCCGCCACTCTTTGAACGAAACTATGGCGAGGATATTGTAAATTAATCATGATTGAAGACTGAAAATAGGAAAGTCATCGGTGACCGTAGTTTTTTCCTCGATTTTGCATAGGTTTCGTATTAATTAAGTTTTATATAAAAATGTTTTTTCGCATGTTGAAGGAACCTTTGAATACGTTGTTACCAAGTGCAAATAAAAGATAAGAATTGAATTATCCGCAAGGAATCTAATATCCTTGCGGAGATAATTGCCTAAGTTTAAATTGTAGCTAGAAGGACAACTGAAAAATATTTTCTAATTTCACAGCATGAAATTGCAATTTATGTTTTCTACTGGGTGAGACTCATTAAATAAAATCAGTTTGCTGTGTTGTTCAGGATATTATACACGTGTGCGTAAATGTACACCCAATATTTAGGGAAGAATTTTAATAATAAATTTAGAAAATTAATACAAAGCGTTGTATATCTTACGCTCTTGCTTTCTCCACCCATAATCCAAGTCTACTCTCGAGCAACATTCACTTTTGAACGACTCTCACCTGAAAAATGAAAAACGGAACAAATTAATGACTTTGCAAAGTTTATTGAAGTCCTAGAAAAAATCAAGGAAGAAGCTGAAAACAGCAATTAGAATTTCAAACAGGAATGAATAAGAAGTGGAAAAGTTTTTAATGTTGGCAATTAAGTATGCTGACTATCGATTTATTTATTTTTGAAGTCCTTTTGTGGCGCGCCCTATTGCATTTATGTTGGCACGCGAATTTGGAAATCAATTGTTTATTTTCGAAATTGTATTCAGGACGGAGCCCAATGCCGAAAGATGAGACGACTTGGCGACCACAATGGTAGCCAGGATCCAACGTAGGCCGTTACTAACCTCAAAATAGAATTCAGCATCATCTGGGTTTTAACAAATTATGTGCCGTGAAAGATACGTCACCTCTAAGCTCTTCAAAGACTTGGGCAAGGGTGTCCGGAGCTCGAACCCCGATCCTTGCGAAACACGTTTGTCGTCATACGACAAAGCATTTTCCAGTTAAAAGAGCCAATACAAGCAAAAGTCTCGAATAGATAGTTCAGATAAAATCCTTACGCACAATAACATAAATAAAAAGCAAATACACCCCTTTATTCTTCTACTTTGCATCTATCTTTGCCGATGCTCGAAAGAAAAACGTCAGGACGAAAAAAAGAAGAGATGACGGAAAATTCACTTTCTTAGCTCCCTGAAGAAATCGAAAGAACACAAACAGCTTTTCAGATAAAAGAAAGAAAACGACTGAAAGCACATATCCCGCCTTTCAGTAAGGAACAAATCCAACCCATAACGATGTGATGGAAGGATTCATTTCATTTTTGTCCTCCGTTTTGTATTGGTCGTGCGAGTTCCTTTCCTTTTTTATCGTTTTGTTGTTGCTATGTCACGAGGAAGATTGTTGGCGAAGGGAATGCAAAACGTGTCCCCACTGGGATTGTTTGGAGGTTTCGGTTCGACAAAGTTTCGGCTTTGTAAATTAGAATCAATGCGTGTGTGTAAATATGCACGGATATGTTAGTGTATATGTGCACCGGGGATGGCATAGTGTATTTGCAAGGATTTGCAGGGTGACAAGCAAAAGAATTTCCGTAGTGCAAAACACGTTTACATTTCTTTTCAGTTCGATGATCCGTCTTGTTTGACATAGTCATATTAGAATGCGTGCAGGATTGTTCGTTTTGAAATTGACAAGGGAGTCAAATAAATGGAAGAGAAGAAAAGAAAAGTTTGACACAGTGTACATTTCAAACGTTTTCTTGTTTCGGTTTAGGGTGGCGTGAATACAAGCCGATTGTGGCATGATTATCCCACAAACGATTGTCAAATTAACAACTGATTGAGCTTGATCGGAACGACGGAAGAGTATTAAATCTTTTTATTGATGGGGTATGAATTTGATATTTGAAAAGGAAGCAGCAGTTCATGGAATTCTGTGGGGAAGGACACCTGGATTGATAATATGCAATATTCTTGAGTTTGATTAGTTGATATGCACCGATTAGGACGTCAAACATGGAGTTTTCTTGGGATTTTTAAGGCTTTCCTGTTAAGCCAGACGAATACAAAATGGAAAAGGATACCCAAACGCAGTCATAAAACATTTGAAAACCGAACTTTAAGGATATGTGATGACAGTATCCTAGGTTAAAAGCAATAGATGACAGTGATATGAAAACTGCAGAGTTCTGTCAAAAGACATTATAGAATACATTGACGCTACAGGATAACTATAACAGACCTAGGCACTCATGAGACACATGTCAAATAGACATGATTGATGCAGTCAACTGATGACTTCTGGTGGCCCGGCTTATACTAAGTAAAAACTGTAAAAAACATCCTAACCTGTAAATCTTACTTCTGAAAGCATATTTCACAAATAACAATCGGATCCATCTTATCAAACACTATTAAGCTCACAGAAGAATTGACAAGTCTTGTCAAGATCGAGTCAGAAATAGATCATCCATACTAAGCTAAACTATTTCAAAGTCAATAACAACATATACAAAATTGGTTCATATATCACGTATTTAGTGAAAAACACGTTCGGTGCATCGTTTTTTGTGGTTGGGAGGTGAAGGCTTTTACGCTCTGAGTGCGAGACTCTGATTTGTGGACTAACAACTAAGCACCTCCCCTCTAAACCCGAATCATTTCACATATTACATCAAGCTTGGCCTCATACTCAAAAACCCATAGGTATTTACAGATTACAAGAACGTTCTCTAGGGAAGAGAACCCCCAAGCGTTGACATCTCTTGACGCTCCAGTATGCTTTTTAAAATTGTCAAAACTGCCCGAGCGTAATATGCTTCACGATTTCATTTGTCAAGCATTTGTGAGCATTTCTCCAACTTTATTTACCAGAAGTACTCTCCAGTTTCACTGCTAACTGCATCCTTTTTATAAACCAAAAGTCTGTGACAAGTGTCATCTACCGCCCTTATGCAAAACAGGCAGGTTTGGAGCCATAACCTGTCCATATTGTGCAGTTAGGGCCGGAAACATCCATACCCGCTTATTAACTCGGTCAAGGAGAAATCGGTCACTTGATTCAGCTCTGGTCTCTGGTCACAGAACAGACATCCAGCTTGCCTTCCGTTTGTGTCGCGCTTCCAAAACTGTTTGTTATTGCTGAGAAAGCGATGCATCTTTTGTATGTCCACCCCTTCTCTGCTTTATTCTCATTCTAAATAAAAGCCGATATTTGTGCATCTGAATAATCACAATTGAATCAAGAAATCTGTGATAAGACCTGTGTTATGCTATCTGTATGAAACATGGAACCTAAACCAAACTTTTGACGAGCCGGAGGTCTCAACGATCGTTAGACTGTGGAAGCTGAAATAGGTTGACCGTGTGAATCGTATGCATGAATGACGGTTACCCAAATAGGTATTCGTTGGGTAAAAAGAGAGGCGGAGACCAGTAGGGGAACCGCGGAAACGCTTTTATGGTTCTGTTAACGAAGACAGTTCATCGCTGCTCGGGTTTCAAAACTAGGACACGCGGTCAATGGACCAAAACAATTGGACGCGGTGGTTGTAGGAAGCAAAGGCACAATAGGGGCTGCAATGATACGCAGAAGTAGAATGAAGAACAAAAACGGGCTTAATTCTCACAGAAAGTAACAATGACACAAATAGACACGATGAACCAAAATTGAAACATACGGACAGCTTAACTCTTTGGAATCTGTCGATGCCAGTAAGGGAACCAGATGTACCAGAATAACTGGAATTTGACAAAACATTCTCTTATTCTCTTTTCTGGCAAAAACAACTCCAGTCTGAGCAACGCTTACTTTCGCAATTCTGGTGTCCCATAAAGTTATAGTTTTGGTCCCCTCTTATTCAGGTTCTTCTATTATGTTCCGTGTTGTCATAGAAAGACTACATGGATCTCATTGCTAGCGGTAAGTTTACGAGTGTGGCTTCAACACAGCTCCACCATGGCCCAAAACGAAAATCAGAATTAATTTGCTTTTAAAATCCCAGTTATTTCAATACTTTGGGATCTTCCAAAAAAAAAGGTATCTTCGACAAATTTAAAAAGGATGCAGTTTTGAAGTGCTGTTGATCCAATTAGAAACAATATAAGGATAAAGTATTATCCAGAGTCGAAGTGTTATGGTCATATCACATTACATACTAACAGCGAGTTGAAAAATTCATAGGAATGTGAAGAAATCATCAAATTTGAAGTTTTTGAGCACATTAAGATATGCTTCCTTAAACATTATTTCTATGTGCTTTTTGTAATCCTAGATTTTCTCATATTACTCATGCTCGTTTAATTCCAATACTGTGTCACAATTTTACATCTCATTCCGACCCATCTCATAGCAAAGTTGTCATGGCTGAAAATTGAAAATGTAACTCCTGCTGGCAAGCCAGTACTCAAATACTGTAAAAATTCAATAAACATAGCGACAAGCTAACTTCGAAGTCTTAGCAATCAGAGAGGACAAAGCGTCTATCATTCTTGGAATCTATAGGAATGTCAACGACGAAATCGAGGTCAGGCGGTGCACGGGTATCTTCCTTCACAGTGTCCCAATTAAAGGTGTTTGAATTCTGCATTTTTTCTAAACTAACTGATTCGTAATAAAATCTGATTATCTACTTCAAATTGAGTAATGTCAACACAAACAGGATTCAAACGCAAAAAGCTGTCAAACGAGGGCGATCAAATTACTTGGACGTGCGTTATCTATGTCCCTTGCAATATAGTATCACTTTGAAGGAAAGGTCACTTTGAAGATGTGAAATATAAATCTAGTTGTGCTTTTTCTATCTCTTTCTAAAAGATACACCCGAAAGTCTTGTTGCTGTACGTACGTACGCTATGGTTGACAGTTACACAAGATAGTGAAGGTGACTTCATAGAGTATTTTACGGAGTAAGAGTGATTGCAGAAGGAATGATTAGAGAATGGTTGTATATCGTGCAAAAAAGTAGCCTGTAGGAGTCAGACTCGTGTGAGTTAACAAGTGACCTTGCAAAAATATACAAATTTGGGGTTTTTTAGGTTTATCCTCCTTATATGTGGTAAGTTTTAAGGTGTTTATTGACAGAGGGCCTGAATAAATGCAAAGTACCTGCTTTAATGGAGGCCTTGGTATTGCCGCTCTGACGAACCGGAAATAGGGCGACCTTGCCCCGATGCAAGGTTAAAACTGGTAGTCTCTTTCAGAATAGAGGAGGGCGTACATCAATCAAAAGTTTGATCCGAACCACGGGTTTATGGCAGTCTATGATAGGTTACTGTCAACCCCCTATTACGCGACGTGCCTTTCCTATCCTCGTAGTTTGTAATTTAAAAAGGTTTAGAAAGTAGTATCGAACACTCAACAGTTGTGTTCTGAGTGTCCTGTGCTGGGGTAGGAGCTCGTTCCCTATATTTAACACGTTGGCTACCATACGAGTCGGTATCGACTCACATGAAAAAGTGCCAAATCTACCGCGCGGGTTGAAATCGGGTCGCGACAAGTCTGAACACGAGCCCACATGAATCAGTACGTCTCATGCTTGTTTACTTCAGTTGTGCAATAAACCTTATATCAAGTGCATTGGCCCAATTAGTCAATTGATTTTATTTAAATATTGTGAGTGATTTTTAGTGATCTGGCTGCTAAGGTAAGTTATTATAGCTTATTATTACCCCATTTCGAACGAAAAAAATTGTGAGACGATTTCGACTCTCAATTTTCTCTTATCAATTTTTTACAATGAAAACAAAAATGAAATTTTGAATTTTCATTATTTATTCACCTTGTTATTGAAGTAAATATTATTCATTATTATTATTATTATTTCGTGTTATTGTAGATGAATGGTTCTATACCTAGAAGCTGCAAAAGGTTAACAGTATCTGAAATTCAGCGAATATTAGAAGAAGATTCAGAAAATGAAGGGGAGGGTCAGGATTTCTCTTCTGATGTCAGCGATTACGAACCAGATGAAGAAGAGAATATTTCCGAAAGTGACGACAACGCTGATGATGGTGTCCTATCTGATCCGCAGTCTCCAGGACCATCAGTATCAACAACTCCAGTTCGAAAATGGAATAGCGTTACTGGTGAACTTTTAAAAACATTTGCCTTTACCGGTGACTCCGGATTAAAAAATATTAACGGAGTAAGTAAGGAAATAGATGCCTACTTACTTTTTCTGGACAATGAGGTCATTCGACTAATATTAGAATGGACAAACAAGGCAGGAGAAAAATATTTTATTTCTAAAAATAAGCAAATCCAGTGGAAAACTGTAACTGAGTTGGAATTGAAAAAATGTCTTGCATTGTTGCTCTATTTTGGTTTAGTCCGATATCCGTCATTAAAAAAATACTGGTCGAGGGATAGAAAATTCGTAAATCTATTCGTGCGCAGCACCATGCCACGAAATAGGTTTGAAGAAATTTTACGCTTCATTCACTTCTCAGACGAAGACAGCCGGCCAGATGATAGACTGAAGAAAGTGTATGATTTAGTCCACATGATGAATAAAAAATTTCAATATTACTCCAACCCAGAGGAGGACGTAATAATTGATGAGACCATGGTGCCTTTTAGAGGTAGGCTGAAGTTTCGCCAATATTTACCAGGAAAGGCACACAAATATGGAGTAAAATTATACAAGGCTTGTGGAGCAGACGGCTATACATACAGTGTTAAAGTTTATTCTGGTAAAGAAGATGACAAAAATCCAGCGGATTTGCGGCACAGCAATAAAGTTGTGTTGGGCTTATTGCAGAATTATCTAAACCAAGGGAGGACCTTAGTGGTCGACAACTTTTATACAAATATCGCAATAGCAACAGAACTTTTGAAGTCCAACACATATTTAGTTGGAACAATGCGGGCGAAAGTGAAAGACGTTCCCAAAAGTATTTTAAATGCGAAATTGAAAAGGGGAGAGGTTGTTGGACTTGAAAGCGACGACGGCATTGTTGTCGGCTGCTGGAAGGATAAAAGGAATGTGCGATTCATAACAACAAAGCATACTTTGGAAATGGTACCTGTTGGAAAAAATAGAAAAGGCGAAACAGTAATCAAGCCAACAGCCATTACATATTACAACAAGAGGAAGCAAGGCGTGGATCTCTCTGATCAGATGACCTCTTATTATTCACCGCTCCGTAAAACGATTCGTTGGTTCCATAAAGTTGCTTTCTTGCTGATACTAGGAACATCTGTTGTAAACGCGTGGCTAATTTTCAAAAAATTGACAGGATCTAAACTGTCCATTGCGAATTTTCGAGAATCTCTGATTGACTATCTCGTAAGCACTTCAGGACCAGCAGCTCCGTCTACCTCTCCCAAGAAAGACAAGCATAGCTTACAAAAAACCACCCAAAAAGATAAGAAAAACCACTCTGTGAGACGTCGCTGCGTTAACTGTTACGCCACCCTCAGCAAACATCTCGGCAGAAAAGAGGCACTGAAAAAATGCCCTAAGGTTGTTACCAAGTGTGTGACATGCCCAGGGGAACCATCTATGTGCCTAGAATGCTTTGATAAACATGATACATAGTTTTGTTTTTATATATAAAAAGAATTTTTTTTGTATTTTTTATAAATTTTTTAAAATTAAAAATCTCCTAAGATAATAAGACTTTTCCTTGGCCCAACTATACCATTCTGTAGGTCTCACTTTACACTAGGCAGTAGCCAAGACACAAAATCCTCCTTTGTGGCACAGTATTTTTAAATTGCCATAAGAGAAGCACTAGCGTGAGCCACTATATCGACTCTCACTTTTTTGTTAGCTTCTTTCCACTGCGAGACGAAATCAACCCGCAATAGTGTATTACCGAAATTTCTTTGCGAGTCGATTTCGAACCACAAATATGTGTTAACGCCAAAGTACCAAATGACCGCGGGCCATATAGACTGAAAAAAACCACTTATGGTGGTAGCCAACGTGTTAAGGGGGACCGCACCGGACTGTGCAACGCATCCTTTCAAGTGTTCACGTAACACACAACGACTTAATATGCCAGCAAGAGTGCCCGCAGTAAAACTTTATGCTATTCAATTGGATCATGACGGGCTTAACATAAGATCCAAAAGGACGTTGAAAAATTCCCCTTAGCGCAGAAAGGACCAAGACTTGCGTGAAACGAGGCTTTCTGAGTTGCTTGCTCTTTCAAACGACTCTTTTTAAGTTTTCGGGGTGCGACCAAGTCGTGGATTTGTACTTCAAGTGGTCATGATAGCCACGGCGTGCCGACTCAAAGACCATATGCGTGGCATATTTCTCTGAAATCGTTCACGAGTCTACCAAAGTTTTCAGAACTGAGTCTCGTAACAAAATTTAACCGAACTTGGCTACGCGTATATTTCGTTAATGTCTCCTTTCTGAATGAAAGCATGAAATCATTCATTGACAATTATAAGCGCACTTTGTCCTTGTTTTGAGGATAAGGTGCTGGGAAGTATAAAAATAGTTTCGCGACAACTTGATAAATTTTAAGTTTGCATAAAACAAACGCAGTTGGTTTAAAATACTTTTTGAATGCTAAGTGGAATCGTAAGCCACAGCTCTGCCTCATTCTAAGGCCGAATTATCCTTATTTGAACATACTTATCCCTACTTTCCCTTAACTCGGTGACATTAATCAGGACACTAAAGTGCCTGCAATTTGATGCTACTAAAACAAGATAACATTTACATTGGTTAGATCTTTTTTCCTTCTTTTATTTTCAAGCCTAACATGTCTACAGGATAAGGATTTCGTTCGGCCGTGGAGCAGTAAAGGTTGACTCAGAAGCAATAAAACAAAGATAGTTTAAACGGAATGTAAATATTTGAAGGAACTCCTTGTTATACGTCTGACTAATCGCTTATTCTACTCGACTTCCACCATGACTTCACAAAACATTTATGGATTAGCACCATGATTTCACTTTATTTATGCAAAACATATGAAGAACAAACGAAACAAGTACTCAAAATGGCGGAGTATTACTTGGAAATTTATTCGAAGCAAAGTAACCCTTGAAGTACTAAACGGGAATACTCGTGAATAGTATTCCGCATAGTCATTTATTCTTGATTTAAATACTTTGAAAATACTCAGCATGGGCCATTTTGCTTGCGGTAGCCTGAAGGTGACTGTAAGGGAAAATCTTTTCATAAAAAAAACCACAAAAAACAATCTATACGATGGTCGGCAGCCAGGAAAAAGAAAATCATTTAAATTCTTCTGAATGATAGCTGTAAACTCTCCTTTCGGGTGGGAAGCAACGCTTCTCGTTAAGCAGACGGAAGCGAAGGAAAACCGCTTCAAGTTCCCTTTTCTGTTTGCCAGGATCCTCGTGGCGTGTCTTGAAAGAAACACTTGCGAGCACGTCCGCTATGAAGGCTCTTTGAATTTTAAAAGGCCTCTTAAGACGTTATGACCAAACATCAAGGAGTTGATGCGGGTGCATGAATGCTAATGTTGTTGCCCTCTATGCTCCATCAGAATCGGAACAGTGTCGTAGCAGACGTGCCTTTGAGTTTGCCATCGTCACTACACTCTACTCCAGCAGAATCGCCCACATTGAAACGGAAAAGCTCAACCAGGATACTCTGCATGTCGATTTGCGGCAAATATGAAAACATGCAGAAATCCTGACCGTCTCAAATTTCAGTTTGCATCTTAATGCTCTCTCCAGGAATCATTTCCATCATACTCCTGCGAAGCACCGATGTCTGTGCTACGCCCTATCAACTTTCTCCCCAATCAATTAAGGACATTCATTGAAAAACACACTGTATCGACCTTCCCACGTTCCACTTTTGTCGCGACCTCAAGCTTAAACGGATGCATATTATATTTGCTTCAAGTTAAAACTTTAATGGAAACTTGGTCTCGCGTTTTCGTAACTGGAGCCGTCACTAGCAACATATCCTGCCGCCAACTCACGAGGCTGTCGTTCCGCTTCAACTGTCGACCCAACTACACACGTTTCGCTGGCTTCGCGTCGTTCTCCTTTGCGAGTATGAATGGCTTTCAGGATTTCCATAAGATTTGAATATTTTTGCGATTTCAACAGGAAAAACTTTCTTTAATCACCGCATTATAGCCGTGATCCTCAGCCAAGCGCGAACGAAGAAAGAGAACAGTAGCCGGGCCATGTCTGTCGACCGTGTCGGTTTGAGTCCTTGAATTGTGTGCGACTTTAGTTGAGAAATAGGGACTTTTTTCAAACTAAACTATTTCCATAGAATCAACGAACGAATGAACAAACGCAACGTTACAACAGGACTAGCACTGGGAATCCGAAATGCCAAAGAGCTTCATCAAGTTTTCATGAGGACAAAGCAAGGTGAAAATGTAGTTCTCGAGTGGTTTTCTGAATAGTTTTCATGAAATAATAATCAAGTTTGTTAGATAAAAGATGTTACTGTATGGTTTCATAAGTCGTTTCATGCTTTTCAGCGTGGGATGATTTCAGATAAATGTTTTCGGCAGATAAGTGTTGGTTCCGGTGTAGGCGGCGGTTACGCCCGGGGTACTATGACCTGGATTTAATTAGGTCAATGTTTGCGGAGCCCACTGGGAGCTGTTGGGAGGAATTGTTTCGGCACAGTCATTTATTCTATGTAAGTAAGTAAGCATGCATCCTAAAGATGTACTAAATTAGGTGTAGTAAAGTATCCTTCCACTATCCTCCCTGAAGTCGTTAGTATAATTCAGGAGTAACAAGAAATTGTAATATTATGTATTCCAACGTAAAGGAGTTTTTTAGAAGTTTCCAGTGAAATTTGAATATCTAAGAAGGGGCGAAAGATCAAAAGGATTCACAGACAAGCTACAATGTTGTTCGTTATTTACATATAATATGCAACAACCAGATCAAAACCGTTACCTAGCTCTTGAGCAAGGAGTAATATTGTAAAGTCAAGCATTTGGTACATAGAAAAAACAAATGCATAAATAAGAAAGACGTTCCTTTACAAAAGGGGGCAGGCTTACATACAACTAGGAGACTGCCACCTTATTTTATAACTTTTACATTAGCAAAAATTAATACCATTTGGATTCATCTTTAATTCACTTCAAATGAAACCTAGGATTCTTGCTCCTGTTTTTTCGCTTCCAGCATGATTTCCTTATCTGAATTCTAGGTTGAAAATTAATCTTAAACTGACTCT
Source organism: Stratiomys singularior (assembly GCA_954870665.1). Classification (NCBI taxonomy): domain Eukaryota; kingdom Metazoa; phylum Arthropoda; class Insecta; order Diptera; family Stratiomyidae; genus Stratiomys; species Stratiomys singularior. The sequence continues at coordinate 7,841,776 of OX940879.1, read as the reverse complement.
AAGTAAACTAGCTCTTCGTGTAGTCTCAGGTTTAGTTGGTGCACTTGCCTTCAGTACATCAGATGCCGGGTTCGAGTGTAGCTGTGTCTATTCGACTTCATGTTTTTGAGTATCAGCCTGCTTTGTTGTGACGGATACATTCGTGAAAATAAAGGAGTTCGTAACCTTCTTGCGTACCTTTCGTCTTGAAATGAAGTGGCTTTAATGTGCCTCATAGGTCAGGCATTGTGATAATTGTTGCGCCACAACAAACACAATATTTCAGCTCTGGGGGAAGATAGCTTTCACATGCCTGCACGTATGGGTTCAAAGTGACCAGGCGCCATGGTACATTCGAAAACGTTCTTTCAATTCTACTGGTGATATGAAGGCACAAGTTTTAATTTAGTACCTGCCTTGGTTAGGCCTAACCTTTACGTCTCATTAGACATGAGTTTAGGTATCAGTATGAGGTATCAATCCATTGAGTATCTCCAATTTTTACACTGGCAATCACAGAATGCAATTTATCCTGATGCTGCTGGGGACAACGTCCCCCTTATGCTACTGGATATTTCTTGAATGAACGTAACCCAAAATGCGCAACCCAAAAGTTATACCAACAAAAAGTTATTAACAACTGACAAGAGTGAGATTGTACAAACAACGACTAACATCAACGCATGTGTTCATCCAGAACAGCTGCCACTAAAAATTGCCGATTGGTTTTTACTTTTTGATAACTTGTCAAATTTTTGACAACTTACATTCACTGCCAAAAATGACGTGATGTTGATATGAATGCTGCGTCGGCCTATCCAACAGGTATAATAAGTCGGCATTGTCATGTTTTATAGAGCGTGTTAAGGAAGGTTTTTCGTCATCTTTGGAGACGGTTGGGTTACAGCAACCCAGGAAAGTGTTAAAAGTGACGCATCGGTAATTGTTGCAAAGGAGAGAGGCAAACAACCTTCTTAAAAAATATGACTAATATCTGAATCGCAATGACAAGTAGTCCTAGTAGTAAGTAAACAGTTTAAAATATTGATTAGGTATAGTAGACCGAGGTAAATATGGTAAAAACATAAACATATGTACCGGATAGTAGGAGTTGTTACTTCCTGGTGATTTTGGATTTGTCTCGAAATTTTAATACCGCTTGAAATAGATATACACGATCCTTAGCATGGATAAGGCCCTAGCGTGTGGTCTCGACGACTAACTTGTAGGTAATGTTGGGTGACCAAGTTCAGCGAAAAAGCAACTCTTTATAAGCGTCCTGTAATGTCTTCTGCTACCCAGAGGAAGGGTATGAAGCTAATTTCTCAACAAGGAAGTGCAGTCAAAAGGACTCACAATGATGCAGAGTCAAGAAGCACTGTGGCCTGTATCAGCGTACCACGAAATGTTTGAGTTAATGCTGCTTCTATTCTTTGAAAACATACCCATCAGTCGCTTTGCCAGAGAGCGTAAGAGAATCTTTTTCCGAGGACACGAGGATAATGAGGGAACAGACGTGAGCGATGAAAGATGTCGCACTCTCGATGAGTGGTAACCTTATCGAGAACATAGTAGATATAATAGTGAATCATCGAGGTTGAACACCTAAGCTAAACTGAAGATGGATCACGCAGATGTCTACGACTGAGATTCAGTCAAAAGCAAGATGAGATCCATTTCTACCTTATTCATCTATAAGGCAGATTTGCAAGTTTTCAATCTAACCTGCAAATAATTAGAAAGACACAGTCTTCATATTGCAAATTTCGTGTTGAACAACAGAAGAGTGTCCCCTGTCGTACTTTTTTTCCTGCAGAAAATGGGCTAGACAGAGCAGTGGCCATGTAAAGGCTCCGTCTAGACAGCTTTAGCGGCAAAATTGCTAAAAACAGCTGACAAATGAATTAGTTGATACAATATGTTCGGGCGATCCTAAAAACAAATAGGCAAGCTTGATCAACTGGAGGAAGCTGGCGCGGAAAAATCCCTTCTCCAGTAATCGCCCTCTTCGTTGCGGTCCTGTTAAAGATAATTTTCCTGTGACTCTAATGTTCTATAGAATAGGTCTGGCCCGAAGTTATATATCAATGGTTCCAAGCTTTGATTTCTGGGTGACAGAAAAGCAGTTTGATTACCTTGAGAGTCCGACGCCCGTAACTTTTGTAGCCTTTGTCTCCCCTCCCTGTAGCCCTTATCAGACCCTCCCCAAAAGCAACTCCCGAAATATTTCCATTCATCCTGTTATCTAAAAGTACAAGTCCCGAAATATTTCCATTCATCCTGTTATCTCATCAGATTTAATATCTAATCTTTTAAGTATTACTTGACCTAATTTAAATATTCAATAATTTTCTAAAATAACATGAGATTGCCTTTTATTTTTAACATAGGACAAAACTGTAAGTAACACTACACATGATGCTAATGTCATCCACTGAAAAAAAAGGTGAGACCGCGACAAATATTTTTGTGCTTTTATCATTGAGTTGGATGTGGCAGAAATATGTCCAGGCTGCAGTATAAATTTTTCCTTGGCTGTTTCATTGAAAGAAATGAGATCAACGAGTCTATACTCGTTTACACAGCCATCCACGGCGAACTTCCCAGGAGCGCGAGCTTTCAACGACCGTAACCTTCTACTAGAGCGATAACGATTGCAGTGATATTGGGAAAAACTGAAAGTATTCAAGAAGTTTAAAATATTGATCAATGGATCACGTGTCGCAAAATCCAGTTGCGGGCCAAATTTGGGAGGCATTATATTATTTTTTAACCCTGCAAGATGAGTTGATGCTTCTGCTGAAATATATAATTAACTATTTGCAGGGAGGGGATATACCGCTATATCGCTGCAAATCAAACCTGGTTGAAGAATTGTTATCGGGAAAGTTTTAATCTAAATCAGCACAGGAGAAGCACAATTTCATCGTGAGATAACTACGAAAAGCCGAGTTGAACGTATCTCCTGCACGGCTGCAGGTAATATGGCGACAAACAGCGTGTTTGATATTAACCTAACAGATCCCACCGACCGACCTAACAGATCATATGGCCTAATATGGCTGCATTAACGGTTTATGTACTACTTTAATAATGAATGATTTTGTTAACAAAACGTCACCTAAGCTCTACAAAATTCTGTGATTGACCGTTCTTGGTCTGATTCAGGGTTTGGCATGCGTCTGTATCACGGAGCCTGAAAAGCGCTGTTTTGAGAGAAAGTCCTACATCTTTTTTGAGAGAAATTCACAACTCAAGACATCACGGCGAATGGGATCAGAACTCATTGGCTTGACTTCATATCTTCTGATATCCACGGGGTGAATAACAAATGGTTAGAGCCTAAGTTGTTACTCTAAGCGCACATATCAGAATTGACAGATGTTTCAACCACGAAACTGCAGCTATCCTATCTGACAGCCAAGCAACGTTAGAGGCACTAGAATAACTGATGACCTTATCGCGAATGCTTTAGAATTGTTGTAGGATACAAAAAAAGTTGAATGCAGGCAAAACGGTACTCCATATTCAGTGCCAGGCCATATCAAAATTAAGGGTGATAAGGAGGCGGATCTATAGCGAAAAAGAGAGCTGTAATAGAATACATTTGATCTATAACTATCTTTTTTCTGTTGAACTGAAATGAGCTTCGATCAGAGAGGCCTGAAATATTTATGGAAAAATATTTATAAAATGTGAATTATTGGTAAGGTTGTAATCGAGCTTTAAAATTCCAGGCTACATAAAGGTTTAGGGTAAAACTAGGAAAGAACTTTTAACCCACGTAAGAAAAACTGACGGCTGTTCCTCGAAAATTGAGAAGGAGCTTATTCTTCCATGTACAGAATTAGCTCGGGGCAAGCATTAGAAGGCATATAAATATTGATAAAGTGGTTCAGAGAAGGAGATCAAAGAGAACAGAATGAAAGCAGGATGTGATAATTTGTACGGGGATACGCAAACACCTGGCTTCGAATTTAGTTTCATATCAGGAATTCAAACGAGCCTGTTTTCAGCAATTTAAAGGAGTTGTTGAGAAAATTTGTCCAGAAAATCTGTGAGGTGATTTTTAATTGTGTTCTTTCCTTTATGATTTTGAGTTTTTACAGTTTTTTATGATTGTTATTGTTGGTTATTGCAAAAAACAGCAAGGTGGTAAAACCAGTGATGGAGTTTTCGAACTTTTTTGACAGGATTAACATACTTTAAACGGTTCAAGTGTTCTATCGTCCTTAAATATCCATCAGAAATTTTCAAACCAATCCGAACAATGGAAATTCTAAGTGAGAAGCCCTGGTTCTATGACTGCAATATCAAGTTCGGAGCCACTCTAAAAACTTATTTTCAGAATTTTCTGTGGACGTAGAATCATCGGTAGAAGCATTGGGTCCCATCGGAGTAATTTTCAAGAATAGTTTGAGTATGAAAAGTAGTGCAGATGTGGGGTTTTGAACGGGGGTTAGGATTTCTGGCACACACCTTTGGAGAGGAGGTTTCATTATCCTTTTGTTCGATTGTGGAGCTCTTTAGTCATTGTTACTATTGAATGGTATGCAATTAAACAGATGCCGTTAAATTACAGAGAATTGTTACGAAATCTATTGCCAGTGGAAGTCTTGGAAGGAGCTTCCATTAGAATTCCTTCTTACAAAGCGAACAGAAGGGATCAGCAACCATTCAGTCATTAACACTCTTTCTCTCTTCTCTCTTTCTACTTCTCTCTTTCTAATATGTCAAAGAGGTTGGAGCAGGAAGGTCTTTTAAATAGCTGACGAGCTAGGACAGGATCTACCATCGTACCTTAAGGCGTTCTGGCCACACTAATCCCAACTGGCTTTCACCGACTAGAAATTACTTCTTATCAAAAATAAACACAATCTTTGGCCATTTCCTGTTTGAATATTTCTTAAAATAATCATTTTCTTCCTTGCTTCGCCGGCAGGAAACACAATAACAATAGAAATTCAAATTCCGGTGCAGATTCTCAGGTATTCTATGTTACAATGTCCATGTCCCAAATGCTGATACAAAAAAAAAATCGTCCTGTCTCATTTTTGTGACAGGAGGAGAGTAGAGAAAAAAATCTGTCAGGTAAGAAAATGGCATAAATCCGAATCGGACCCATGGGAAATGTGCCGTGGAGACTGAGACTGGACAGAAGAATTAATGTCGCTTCCAAGTCGTTAAATCTATATACAACTCGTGTAATGCTTTTCGCATTCGTCGTGCCGGCAACAAGGACAACGTCTACGACGAATTTTTGTCACGTCTGCAAACTTGGTACGAAACGTAAATTTAATTTTTAGCAGCTGTATTGCGGAGATGGCAGATTCGTAGCATGCCAGGACTCATAGAGAACTTCCACGAAAAAAACGAAAGAGGAAAAATGTAGCAAATGGACATAAAATTTTACGATGTGCATGTAGGATAGCGATGGCGTAACATATTCATCTCCTGGCCATGATGATGCCAATTGAATATTTTTATTCTTGTCCGTTGGCAGATATCAGCAGTGAAAAGTTGTGAAAATTATGTATTCCGCTGAGTGCAAAGATATTTTGCAGCTGTTTACATCCTGAAATTTAGAGAAAAGCGTTCTGAGAAGTGTCAGGACTTTGTTTACAACTAACACTTTCACACAAGGAAGTAACACCCCTATTGGTCGTTACTCGCAAAGTCATTAGCAACAGACTGTATTTGTATCGCAGCATCCAAACTTTTGCTAAAGCCTCCCCCGACCACCATTTATGCCCATAATTGGTCATAATTACGGCTCTGAAATGTTCTGTAAACGGATTTTCGGGACTAGACTGATTTCGCACAATCCCTGAAATTTGTATCACATTGTATTAAATTTAAGGTCGTAAATTCCAACTACAAAAAAGGATTACAATAAATACGTTAACTGTCATAATTCTGTCTCAACCCTCTCATGAACGGGGAGGCTGCCTCACTGTCCCTTAAATCGCTTTTAATGGCTCGTGGTGCGTAATTCATTGGGGATCCTTGAAGTACAGTGCGGCAGTTGAACAAGTAAAAGCAATTTAGGCCGTGCAAAGGGACAACAATACAATCCGAGGTGGAACGAGCCGGTTTGGGGCTCTTCCTCCCGACAAAAGATTAATTATCCTTAGAAAACCATTTTATTCCTCTTTTATTGTTATCTTTAGGTGGGCCGCCAGCGATAGCCTGAAAAAGGTTCGTCCACGGAACCATCGAATATTTTCCGATGGTTTCGTTTTCGCCCAAAGCTGTTTTAATATTGGGCTCATATTTTTTCCTCCGCACCCGTCGGGATGACCTGCGGGGGTGGCAAACGGGCCGATAAAGGTTGTTGCTGCCTCTCTAAATTGTCCATTGGAATTTGAGATTTCAGTGAAACGAGAAGCTGGCGATAGAAGATTTTTCGGGGATGTTTTTAAGGTTAAACAATGTATGAAAAATGACTTTGAAAAGAATGTCAAAGTAAACGAGAAGGTGGTGGTTTTTTTTTATCGGTGCGGCTTAAAATGGCGGAAGACGTGAGCAGAGTTAATTATCTGATACAATTAATTTCGACGGTTGTGTACGTTGGTGGAGCCTACCGGGGAGGGTGATTGTTGCGAAAAAACGGGACGGAGAATATGCGAAATATGTATGGGAATAATGCCTTTGAAAGGTTCTTTGTGAATTAGCCGGATTATAATTTTTCAATTGAAAATTTGCCGAGTAATAAATCATTTGGCGGTTTCAAGCTCTTGCGGTGTCGCGGAATGCTGTGAAAAGTTGACTGCTGCGAAATCATGGGGATGGAAAATCAGTTGAGAATATCAAAAGAGATATGAGGGGAATATAACTAATGGAGAGCGTAAGCAAAGTATTAAAAAATACAATTACAGGCTAGTCGTGGTTTCTTTGATTGTCCTGTAAAGATCGCGGGCCCATTGTTTTCTCTTTGTTTGCATGGCGGATAATTTGCATTATATTTCCAACTCGTATCTCTATATAAAGGATTCAACTGTTAACGATCTTCTTTATTAATAACAGAGGTTCACTGTTGTAAGAAAATAGCCCAGGAGGAAACCAAATAGGTCGCCAAACTCTTGGGTCACCAAGTGTTCCATTCTGCTCTGTTACGTTAGTACTCCTCATCCAAGTGAGGGTTTGTTGGCTTGACTCGGACTATCTTGAATTCTATTGACTATTCTTGCTCGTTTTTGGACAGGGATAAGAAATGGAATAAAAAGCCCTAATTATCCTGTATCGATTCGAAGAATCAAAGGTCGCTTCCCGTGAACAAAAGAAAAAAAAGATTTCATAGTACTTCAAAGAATAAAAATTGGCACGTATGACCCTTGAAATTTGTTTGTTCTTCTAGGGGAGATTTGTTGCAACGTTAACTTAGTAATTTGCGCGTTCTTCTTCTTCTTCTAACTTGTTCTTCAAGTTATATTAGTTGTCTTAAGATGGAACTACTCCTAACTTCTTAAGCCGTGGAAGTTCTAGACGAGGAAGCTAGCCAAGCTTGCTGAATATATGGTATAAATTAATTAAGAATTTACTAAGCTTTTGCCACCTAGATATCCTTAAAAAAACAACACTATGAATAAACATCTCTATTTCGTTAGTTACTATCCTCTTTAGGTTGCTTAGATAGGAAGGAGGGATCGACCCATAGTATTGAAGGTTGATTTAGTCTTTGTGTAGCTGAGATACCTCATAGACCACCAGGATCTACATGGATGGTATCCCAATGCATTAAATATTAGAAAGCTAGTAGCAAGAGTAGAATCTTTCTTTTTTTTGAAAGTGAGCTGCACATTGACACCCAAATATCGACAGCAATGTCTACCATCAAACTTGTGTACAAGTTTCAAAAACCGCGACTTAACAGACGACCTGTCAGGGCATCCAGCTACGGTACTCACTTTGCAAACTGAAGCGGCCCTTAACTTCTCTAACTAAAAAAATTTGTGAACAATAGTGGACCTAAACAAGACCCTTACACATGATCTCGAAGCTACATTTAAAGTGAAATTTTATCCGCTTTATTTGCACCGCGAAGCATAATGTAGACTACATTTTTAATTTACCTCCCTGCGGCTTTTTCAACAAATTTACGAATGCTCTTCAATTGAAATGGACCTTAAAGATTAAGTTCTCGGAAAGCCTTAACCAACAGTAACCATTGAAATAATCCTATTTACTGGTTAACATTCTATAATACGAGCTAATTTTTCGATTTTCATAGTCGAACAGCTTCAACTCCAAGTACCAAGAAATGCTTTTCCCTATCAGCGAGATAATCTACAAACTTGTTCTATTCTCCTATCACTGGATTTCGGTCTATCTCCTGTCTGTTATTGATAAACTTTGAGGTGAATACCATTAATGGGTTCAAGTATTTGATGTAATTAAGATTAATTCAAAGGCAAAATTTCGCTTCAAGTGGTACACAAGCAAGCAAGGAGACGACTTATTTAATGGCACCAAATCGCTTCGACACCCGTCGATTTCATTGCGAAAAAGGGTTAATCACATTTAAATGGTTTAACACTTAATAAGGATGACGGTTAAACGATGAGTTTATAAAGGATGCAAACGTTGATAAATTTACGTTCTTACGATTCTCATCCAGAGTTGACTGAAAAAAAAAACGTTGATGTTAATCAAACCATTATACAGTTTAAGTGGGAAGTTTTGGTATTATTGTCAAATCTTGCTTTTCTCACATTTATTTACTAATGAGGAAAGTCCATTTGAAAATAGGCACGCTGCTAAATTTGCACGGCCCTATTTGATGCGATGGGAATCCACTCGCTTGGTATCGCTAGTTTCATGCAGATGTAGTGACAACACGCTACAAAGATCGAGAGCGACTCCAATGTAAAATGTCTACGTTTAGTCTGTCAAAAACTTCTTCTTGTACTTTCAGCCGCCATTCGACACGCATCAGTTATTTTGTTGACGTTAATAAATATTGTTCATTGTATTTTTTTTGTTCTGATTATTTGTCACGCCTAATGACGGATGATCAAAACGGAAAAAGTGTCCAGCTTTCCCTTTGTGCCAGGAGTACGTGCGAGCAATGACTGATAAGTATATGATTAATAGTTGCCATTTAACGAAAAAAAGGATTCTAACGGTGTGAAAGAAAATAGTCCTCCAGATTAAAACAAACTTATCAGGACAGGAAGTTTTTTTCTACTCAGACTGCTTTCCACCAAGAGTACTTGCAGACGTACTAGATCCAGACGTACTTTGAACAAGTTTTGAAACGTCTGATGGATGACATGTAGCTCAATAGATCGACAATTTGAAGGTGAGGCAATTGGTTTTCCCATCACGACTAACCTCCAGAGCATTCAGCCCTCATCGTTCTGTAATTTATAGCCTAATTACATTCAGTCACTGCTTTTTATCATTCCCATTCTCAATCCTTGCACCTGCAACTCACTCCTACTCAGCATATTTTCTTCCTTACGGTCTTTCGCTTTTCTCTAAACTGAAAACATTTTCGATATTATAGCAATTTGAGACTATTCTCCAGACTAAAGCAAATTTGACGAGCACATAGAATCGAATTTCATATGAAGAGTACAAAGACTGTTCCAGGAAGTATATGTGGTGAGGAGCGGAATACTTTGAAAGCAACCGATGAATTTAACTCTTGAAAAAAGTGGAATTCGGTTTCGGGACTCCAGTTCATCCGTCTGTTGAACATTGAACAGACGACACTTTATTCATCGAACTGAATAAAGTGGAATTCGGTTTCGGGACTCCAGTTCATCCGTCTGTTGCACGTATAAGTTTCAAAGAGTGTATTGGTTCCAGTAACTGGAATTGTGAGCGTTCAGAAAACAGAACCAATAACCTTTATATGTTATAAATTAAACACCATAAATGTTGAAACCATAACAAACCACTAGGATGCTTTTCACAGAAAAATCAATGACAAATTAATAAGTTCAGCAGTTCAGGCCCCACAAAAGTAATTAAAATATTTACAGAAAAATAAAATTTCATGAAAAAGCTGCAACATTCCATAGTAGCAGCGAAACCATATTTTTAATGATTTCATAGGTAAAAGTTATAAGGATGCAATCTCTGTTAACTCAAGGGTGATTGAAATTATTGCTGCACAAATAATTGTTTCGATTAAAAGGACAAGTTGGATTTACGTTTTTGAAAGTGCTTACCAAGTCGATACATAAAGTCTTTCTGCAGAATTTGTAACCGTGTTCATTGTGGAAATTACGCTTTCTCAAATATGCACTAGAGTTTGGCTAGGAAAGGTGAAGTTATTGTTAATCAGTGACATCTTTGGTGAACATTATACATTTAATAACATTTCCTCATTGAAAACTTAATTTTACAAAATTTTATGGAGGTAATTTTCACCTAGACGGTCACGCCATTGAGCACAACCAAGCCTGATAATAAGGATATCTTAAACAAGATCTGAAACTTAATTGCTTGCAGCATAAACCCATTATTTAATATTTCCCTAAAAATTAAAATTTATTTCCCTCCCCTTCCGTTCTCTACTATATAAAGGATATTTTCTTTGTTTGGTTCAGAGGCGACTCATCTACCGTAGTTCGAATCGTGATGGTGATTTTTATGCGTCGTGAAATATGTATTGAATGTACTTCGGCTTATACTTCGAAGTATGAGCTTTCCTACGTATGATAGGTATTTTTGAGGAGAATTATCAAGATCATGCGTGATTCTGATCAGATGACTTTCTTGTGTTACTTTCGTCGTGAAATGCGAGCGCTGATACACATTGAAAACAATTCACAATATCCCGAACAGTGAATTGACTTTCGTTCACAAGTTTACCCATTCCACTCAATAATTTTTGCTTGCATTCAAATCCGAAATAATTTCCGCTGCCGAATAATTAGTTTTTTCCAATATACGCCTCTTTACTAACTTTTCTAAACGACACCAAACAATTACACTGAATTACTCAGTTCGAACTAACGCAAAAACGATGAGCAAACGGTAAATTCCCGTGATTCTGGCAGGAAGTGCAAGGTTTGAGTAGTAGATTATCGAAAAACAAAAACCGATAAAATATAAGGGTTGTGCTAAATATTTATTAAGCAGAAAAATCGATTTATTTTAACTCGATTTGAGTTTTACCTTTAGATGAAAAAATATATGAGGTGATTTTATTTGGTATAATACAGTCAAAGTTTTCGTTCACAAAGAAGATAAATGTGCCATAAAATATTCGAATGGAGATCGTTTGAGGGAGTTTTCGGGGAAATGACGTGTCGAAACTTTTTTCTAGTCAACGTACATTGCTAATAACTTAAATCTCTTGAATGCATTGTTGGCTGTGATAGTAAGATAGTTAAAATTCTTATATCTTGAACGTTTCTTGAATGATTAATTGAAGTTTCTGGGATGACATTAGCGGCACGTTCGCAATCTGAGCTTAAAAGTCTTGCGCACACGTCAATTGTACTTTGAATCATAAGATATATATATATATACCATACAATGTTATCAATATAGCCTGTGAACATTCCTCCTATTTCATTTTCTTTTTGTCATGCTTCTCAGTCGAACTCAGAATTTCAAATCGTATAAAACCCTTCTGTTTTGAGCGTGATATGTACCGTTTTTCAAAACTAAGAAGACATGTCCCAAGCAGTTCAAATTTCTTCCTTACTGACCAGGATACTTCCTCGTGATATAATTCTGTAATGAGTATCATACCATAAAGTAAGGGATGTCATAGCTTGGCACTGGAAGGTGTTAGATTGAGTTTTTATTTGACAAATTAAAAAGATACAACCAGAAAAATTTGAATAGTCCGTCTGGTCTTAAGGCAACACAAACGGAAAGTTAAATTAATTTTCCTCCTTCTACTTTCTGGTTTTTTTTATTGAAATTTAGTTTCGACCCAGAGAAGATCGTCCAGGATGTCGGAGACATTGTCCTCTTCTATCAACCTTATTCTTGATGTGCACCTGACAACAAAAAGCCATACGTGTATATTGACAACATTTGGTCTCCTTACATTGGGGACCTTTCAAATGGCATCCAAAGTCGGAATCAATCGTACTCCTTTGTAATTAATTAATCTAACATACGGCAACAGCATAAAATACACGCATTTCGCCTGACATATCAATAAAAGCCTAGAAATGGCCGGAAATAATAATGTGCTCTTTCTTACACAGTCCAAACACAATCCAGGTTAATTTCCTAGAAAAAGGTTGATTGGAAATCGCACGGAACGCAACGGATAAGACCAACTTTTCCTCATGTTCTCGGGTACAAAACTTTATCACGTGTCTAATGGACTAACATTTCGGAGCCAATTATCATTGAACAAGGACCGAAATAATGACGATAGTTTGTTTTATTAAAGGACCATGTCATGTCGTAACATTTATTCCTGGCGCTTTTCTCGTGCATCTGTAGCTTACGTTCGTGGTGCGTAAATAATCCGTTCACGTCACACAGAATAATGAACTAGGACTTTTTATTTGATTATCTGATTTATCGAGTGAAACGAAGACGAGAAAGGAAGACCAAAAAGGCAAAGAAATGATGGAATACATATTGAAATCCTTACTTACCTGTGTATGAGATCGATCTGTCCAATCTACTTTCCACGAGCGTACACGAGGAAAACTTGCGTGAATTCTTTGAATGAAATTACAAGGATTGTCTTGGTCTGAAAGCTTTCTCAATTCGTGCAAGTTTTTGACAAGAGGATCCTTTCAATGAATTCCATCTAAAAGCATTCGCTATCAAGATTCAGTTGCTTTCGAAGAACAATTTGCATTCATAAAGATGAAGAGACCGAGCTAAAGGAAAACCTCAAGAGCTCTTGAGAAAGTACAGCTAATATATTTTCATGAGGAATTTCCATTATATTAATTTGACAATTTTATTTGTTTCGGCAAATCTTATAACAAATTGGTATTTCTAGAGCTCTCGATAGTATGAGGTCAACAGAATTATTGAATATGTAATTGCCATTGACCTGATGAAATCCAGCAAAGTTTCGCGGAATAAACTTCAAGTTTGCCAGATGTATTTGCTGAGAAATGGCTCTTAATGTCAGAATCGAAAAAGTTTCCCATAATAAATTCATAAAGAAGAAGAAGAAGAAGCGTCCTCAGGAAGAAAAAAAGGAAACAATATTTCGGTTGATATTTATCTTTGAACTTCAGATTGTTAATGTGCTGGCGAGTTTTTCCGCTTTTACAGGTTCCCGACAGAATAAAAGCTGGAACGTCAATTTTTTATCCACGAGGTATCATATAGTGCTTAGTGTCTCTTTTAAATATAGTATTGAAAATTAAGGATATAAGCAAACAAACAAGGAAAAAACTACGCGAAAAAAGTACGAGAAGTAATTCGATGCAAATGAAACAAATATTTTGAAACAACAGTTGACTACATAATTTGGGTCGTTTGAGAGCGAAATCGAGAAAAGTCCTTGTCAGGACAACACGTGGACTTGAGAGTCCCCTTGAAGGTACCTATCACAGTTATGTGGGTTGATACTCGGTCAGGGGAAACGAATATTTCAAGATCAATGTTACTAACTCGGTAACTCGGAACTCGAACCAGTCATCTGATGCACCGAAGGCGCGCACCAGTTGAAGTCCCAATAGTATAGATTTATTTCTAAAAAATTAGCAACAAAAAATCATGTAATTTTGCCAATACAAAAAACAATACTTGTTCAAAATTTATACACTGAAATTTCAGTGAAAAATCAAATCAATCAAACCAATGACAATTAAATCACAAGCTCTCTTTTTGTAAAGCTCGCTTTACTTGCAGAATGTAACTTTAAAGTTTGACCAAAAGGTGGAACAATGCCATATGCAAGATGGCGAGCTTACATTGCCACCTTTCGAACTGTACCCATCCGATAGTTCCGAATCAACAAAAAAAAACACGAAAAAAATTTTGTCATCCCTCCACTCACAAACGTCACATAGATTGAAAGCTCTTTTATTTGCAAAGCTCCCTTTATTTGCTGAATGGCTTGCTTTCCTGTTTTTGCAGAATGAGTCATAAGCAAGATAGAGAGTTTTCACAGTATATCGATTCGATAGTTTCCTTTGTTGAAGGACACCAAATAAAGTGAGTCTATTTGGCATGTTCATCACAAACGAAGATGTTGTGAAATTCCACGTGATATTTAATAATATCATCGCGGTCATCAGAATTCTTAGCCCGGCTTTCGACGCTGAAAGATTGGAGGTAGTGATCCTAGCGAACAGAAGTTAAACCTTATGAATTAGACCCAGTTTTTGAACCTAATTGTCAAAGTAAACCTGAATATTTGGAGAGCGTGGTCAAAAGCGGTGTTCACAAGAATTCAAATATTGCACCATAGCCAGGAAATAAAAAAAAAACAACAAAAAGCCAAAATTCATAAACAACCATATTGCCATTGTCTTTGATGGCCGAGAAACCACGTTATGCTTCTTAGCGGGGATGCATTTTGGTAACGTTTAGCCATCATCAGTTCTTTCTTGGAAAGAATAGTGGATCCACAACATCAATGTCTATGTTAGCTGGTCCGAATGAATCCAGTACCGAAGTGAAGCCACTATTCCCCGCTGAAGGGTCCAGAATGATAGCCGTTCTCAGATTAAAGAAGGACGCATCTCGATCAGCGGTTTGATCTGAACCACGGATTAGCAGAAATTAATGACAGGTTACTGTCATCCTCCTACAAGATGAGGGGCTTAACCTGGCTGAAACGTTGTGATTTTAAAATACTCACCAGTTGTGCCTCGGGTAACCTGAGCTGGGATAGGAACTGGTATCCGTCCTGTCTATGGAAAGGGTGGAGGGAGGCCTTGCAACAGGTATCCTGATAAAACACTTTGCTTTCATACTCTGCATGAATATAGGAAAATATTCTGGATAAAACATTTGATGCTCTCATGGCTCTGCTTTTGGTTTCAGGTAGCTAAGCTACGCTCAAGACTTTTACTTTGGTGATGGTTTGGTTTGGTTTACTTTCCGTAAACTTGCATAGCAATAGCGGGGAGTGTTGGTCACCGAGGCCACTTGGTTTGTACTGACTTTCTCTGGAAAGAAATTCTGCCCTATTGTTTCTGACCCACCCGATTTGCTGGCTGGACATGGATCAGATCTTAGAACTTATCAACGTATCAACTGGTAAACGGAGCATTCTGTTTGTGCAATTTGGACTCTAACCCTACTCTTGGGGTGCTCTATATCAATAGTGGTTAAGTCAAGTTTTTGCAGACGTGGGAAACCCCTAATATGTGTCGTCATGTAATATTTATGTTCGTGACTTTAAGTAAATGTCAGTGGCCGATATGGAACACTCTCATGTTCGCCAATGGCTTTCACAGATGGGACATATAGGTACTAATCGTTCAAATACAACAAGGAAGAATACGTCTGTAATTGTCCTTCAAGCCATAAAGCCAGACAATGAAATTAAGGCAGTTTTTTCTTTACAGACCTCTTGCTTATCACCAAAAAGAAGATCGCAGATACATTTTCTGGAAAGACGCCTAGACGCCTCAAAAAAAAATTGATATCATTTGTACTGAAATTCTTGCGTTATGTATGCAACAAAAAGGACACCAGTAATAACTACTAGGTCCACAAAAATGTGGTATCTAAAGTGCATCAACGCTAATTGGGGCGCAGAAGTGGAGCAAGCCCATATTATTAACTAGTCATCCAAAGTACTTGAGGCATAATCTTGTGCCTTAATGTACTTGTAACAGCAAGCCCGAAAAAACAACTGAGGGTGAGGACAATGTCGATGACATATAGTAAGCTGTAGCCTTGAAAAAGTCTAGACAACTTCAACGACCCTTGCAAATGACTGCATGAAGAAAGCGTGACAATCTTTTCTTTCGTTGTAAAGGATTCATTACTTGCAGGTCGGTATGACAGGTCAAAATGGCTTTCCAAATAGGAAATTGGTTCTCTTAGAAATTCTGAGACATTAATCCTGGTCATTAAGTAAGAACCACATGAGAGATCTTACTGTGTTGGTTTCCTAATTTTAAGGGCGAAGAGACCAGGCCAAAAAGTTTTGGAGCACTGATTGAAACTTTGTGAAAGGGATGTTCGTTGAGTCAACTAGCAAAAAGGGAATTCATGGCGCTTCACTGCCAATCTCTTGGAACTAATTGGAGATTAGTCTTCTTGACCCAACAAGTATATATCATATAATGCAAGGACGTGCTTTATAGTAAGAGCATTCATTCGAAAATCTTTCCCTCGGTTAGGACAAACATTTCGGATAACTCTGACAAGTCTTGAACGTATAACCAATTTAAAAACTGATAATACTGCGCTAAAGGGGTCAGTTATCTTTGATGATAGCTTGAAATTCCTTCTCAATCCTAGTAGAGGATCAAGCCGTAAGTACGAGAATTGTTAAGGCTAACATGCTGCGTTTGTTGACTTTCAATTCTAGTCCTATATATTCATTTCTGGCTAAGTAATTTGAAGTCTTTCATGAAAAACTTAAGGAAAAGTGCTCTTGAGAACAAGTTTCAAGATCTTTATTTACAGAACTCCGCCGTGGGTTCATCCGGAAGTTATATATTAACTGCGCTTCGCCTAGGGTTAAAGGTCAGCTCTTGCTCTGAGCTGTCGTAACTGAGATCACTTTTTTCTCACGGGAGTTTATCTGTTGCAGGATACAATTTTTTTGAAATTAACTGTTACCGTTACCGTTACCGTTCCTGCAACAGATAATATTGTTCTTAGTTCCTGTGGTAAACTCTGCAAAACTCTAATCAATTTGAGTAACACTGCGCTACCGAGGAGCGAAGTTTTTCCAAGTAGAGATTAATTTTAATTTTCATTATTAATGGCTGTGAGTCCTGCAAAAAGGATTATGCGTGTCTTCCATGTTAAGATCATCAAACGCTTCGCTTTGAATTCGACATGGTGTAGGGAACGCCAGTTTGCTCCTCATTTAACGAAATATTGATTTATGTAGGAATCTGCAGTTCAGTTTAGTATCCTTTGGAAGGCATAAACGACTTAAGTATCAGCAACTACATGCATATAAAAAGCACTCGCTTTCAGTTTGAAAGATAAACGACTTCCTATACACAGTGTTGATTGTTCTCTTTCTCCTGATTTTTTTCCCTCAATTTTCAACAACCCACACACCGCAGGTGGTACCAGGCTTTGCATCCATCTTATTCATAAGTTGCGATACTTGCCACTTTAACCGACATCAAGTTCCTTCAGCCTCGTTATAGATTTTTTTTCATTCGAAAAGGCTCAGCTTCATTCAACGCATTTCATATTTATTGCTTCCCTCAGGATATCCTGCTGTTTTTCGGACCGAGAGAGGAGAATATTAAATTCAATTTGAAGTACAGTATGCTTCCTGCGATTGGAACACTTTTTCAGGAGATTTGAGCTGACGGTGGTCTGCGGTGGGAATTTTTAAACCAAAATAACCCTGAAATTGGGAATCCTCTGCACGTTACTGTTTCCGGCGTGCACATCATTAATCAATATTCATCCTCAAACACTCACGAAGCCGTTCACGATTAAGTCATGCTTGTTTTCAAGGATCATGCATAGAATAATGGTCTGACCCAATTTCACGGTCTTTGAGAGATCGCTTGAGTTGACACCTCGTTAGGAGCATAAATGATTTATTCACGAAAAATTAATATGAGTACACATACGGGTGAAATGTACATAAATCTCAAAAAGCAAGAGGCTCCCGTAAATTAGCCTGCCTATCCCGGTTGCAACACTTCCTGGTACGATGAAATACACACATATCACCGCAGGCCACTTGCTAGCGTTCCTTCTTCATTTACCTGTTCGTGCTGAGCACGTTGCCACAGCTCATAGCTCACAGCTCCTCTATTCAGTTGGGGATAAGATGAAGAAAATATGAGCCCAATCTTCTTGAATATCACAATAGACCAAGCACATTATGTTAAACACTGATCCTTCTCCCCCGTTTGATGCGTTCTCTGACAATCGCCGAATGCCTCGCTCCTCCCTACACGTGCTGAAACCTAACTTTCAACAAAGTTTCAAGTTGAAACATTTTGCTGGGCGCTTTTACCCTTAAGTGTGTTTTGCCATACGCCGAGTCCTTGTGCGCGCGGTGTATGTGGGGGTGGTACTGTACTCGTATACTATCCTCAAAGAAGCCAACAAGATGAATTAATGCCTATTTGGAATAGCTGTGAGAAAGTCAAGAAGATAGAAAATGACGCGAGAGAATCCGCCAGGAGCATTTACGTGGAGGCATTTTTAATGTACGAGTCAGATCTGACTCGTATGGTATTCGTGTTCAGTGCAATGGCTTCTGTTATTATTTATGTTTTTTCTTGGAATCCTTTCTACCAAGAATGAGTATTTCGGTGCGGGTGTCGGTGCGGGTGTCGGTGCTGCTGTTTTCACTAAGATGGAACTGTTGTGTGCCCAGGGATGTGTAGTAGATGTCAAGGAAAACGGACAAAACATGTTTGCGTTCTCGAATATTGAAATCATTTAGGAATGAGTACTTTTTTTTGCACAGCAAAAGGACTTGTGCTGCATGTAGTCCTGACGTAGGATTACATTTTCATTGAGTCAGTTTAGATTTGTAAGTATATTTCGATTGTAATAAAACAAGTAAGGATAAAAGTGGTTTTTTTAATAAAACAAGTAAGGATAAAAGTGGTTCCAAAAATTGAAAGTATTTGGTAGATTCCACTGTTGTGGCTGCACGTTCGAGGACGTTGTTCTTTGCTTGTCAGAAACGTGAATAAACATTCGTTAAATTTTGCTAGATTTAGACTTCAGTTGAAAAGAACTACAGATATGTCAATGAGAGATATTGACGGCAGACCACACATCCTTCCAGGTAGGAAGTCAGCATTGTGGACGCTTGTCTCTAACTGCATAGTCTGAAGCTAGCGCAAGATGATAAGCAGGCAGTTATTTTTTTATGAACTAGAAGAACGTGAAACGATCGTAGGTCCTATAGGTGTAAATGAAAACGAAATAGCGGACGAGGTAGCAAGAACTAATTCCGCCAGTCAAAACGCTATAAAAATGTGCCATTGGTCACCGAAACAGCGAAAAAGGACTAGACGAACTTCTCTACTCGTCTTGATAGGACAAAAATGACGGTAAGATAAACCACTAGATTGTCAATGCTGGCAACATTGAAAAGGGAGTGGGACGAAATCCTCTGATAGAAAATAAAATTGGAATGCCAAGAGAGAAGAATGAGTGGTAGAACTAGCTGAAGCAAATTCAGCCATTGATAATCCAATGAGAGTAGACTTAATGAAAGTGCCCCCAAAAATCAATCAAAAGGAATTGGATGAGGCCTTCTTTGAGCCTAAAAAAAGAGGAACAAAAAGCCAAGCCCTTTTGCTTATCCTCAATAAATTAGGGATACAACAGCTCGTTTAGAATGCCAGGTTTGGAGCTCTATAGACAGCGCTTGCAGACCCTCAAATTTTTGGGACTACGCGTCAAAAGATTTGACCTCCGAATAAACGGCACACGTCATGCTGAAGGAGATAAGGTAGAGAGAAGGGAGAAAGCGAGGAGATGTTCAAAGAAGAGAAGGTTCTCATAGAATGTTTTACCTAGTTCAGAAGCCCAACATGTAGTTGAGATGGGATCAAGCAACCTAGCTGCAACACTTTGCAACGAAAACGGTGACTACTTGGTTTTTAAAAGGCGAGAGGATAGAGATTTTGTGAATTCTAAACCGAATGAATGTCAAAAGCCTCACAGTGTCGAGATAAGTTGTGTCAAGGTTCGATGTGAACTGGGACTGGTGAAAAAGGGAATTTTAACAGATACTAGTAACCAACGTACCTTTATTTAACTGACAATCAGACACAGAATATTAAAGTTGTTTTTTTTTCAGTCCATCTCTCAGGAGACCATCCTGTAGGTTCTTTGTACTGAACCTATTTCTCATTTTGTCTGCTATTGGGTAAGAGTTCTGGGCAACTCAAAAATAAATAATATAACTCCTCTTCGACATCTCTTTTATTTTACTTCTAATTTGTGTAAGCTCTTTTTTATTTTCTTACTCTTTGTTATCTTAACTTAATTTTAACTGAAAAGACGTTGAACTAAATTCTATTCTGAGGGCGTTTTTGACAGCAGTTTTGATTCGAATTATTTTATGTCAAACAGAAATCAATCTTCTTTTCTTGAGGTGCGTTTAGGAATCGCCTGAGCGCTTCCAGTGGCTGTGAACGCAGCAAGCTCCAATTTTTTTCGGTACAGAATGTAGGATTCGGATGTGGCAGCAACTGGTTCTATATACATATATTAGATGTGGACTCTAAACCAGAAATTTTGGAACACGGAAGTAAGCATTCTATGGAAAAGAATTTTCGGACGGTGTTGTGAATTGTTCTCCATCATTAACTAGGATTGGAGTATATTATTCCTCCCTGATATTCAGACAATTGGTATGGCATTGGATCGGTTAAAGTTTGAATGGTTAGATTTTGATAGACAACTCGCCTTTTAAGGAAGTATTTTGACAGAACCTTTAGATTAACAGGCTAGGTTTTCTTTAGTGGGGAAAAAAACGCCGATGTTCTTCGCTTGCTTCCACGTTTGCTGCGTCCAATATAGTTTTGTCGCTGACGAGGTGTTACGTATCGACATCCAGCATATAAGCAAATCCAAACTTGATATCCTTGAAAACTTAATACATTTTTGACTGTGCGTTTGAACGTCAGTAATCCTGCTATTTATTCTTTGAAATCAAATACTTTTTAATACTTTTGAGGGTCACACGAGAAACCGTCAAGGACCTGATGGGGCACCAGCTATGATCTCAAGCCCACATCCAATGGGTTCGTAAGAAATAAGAGACGTGAAGTATCTTGTGGATATTATCGAAATACAAGAAAACACCAGGCAAAGACCTACTAACGCAAAAAGAGGGTTTACTTAACGCTTGCCAGCCTTAAAAGGTGAATTGCAATCAGAAATCTCCAAGAAAAATCGAAAAAACACTACGTAAATCTAAAGCGATAACGAAATTTGTGGTCATAAAATAAATGTCTTGATTTGGTCACTTTTCTTCAGACTACTGAGGACCACACCGAGGAAGCCAGTACTTCAGGAGTGATTCTCCCAAAAGCAATGCCAAATGATGAATAATATTGGCATGCTACACCTCGTGTTAAACGTAATCTCGAAGATACAAATCTGATACCTGCAAATAAGGTTCTTGTGCCTGGAACCAGAAGAATTTGATGATAAATAAGCGCCAACGGGGGCAAAAGCCAGATGACATATTTGACTCCTTTTGAATAATTGACATGGCAGTGCAATTGCACACCAAAATCAGGCTGCGAGGGAGAATGAAATCGATTTATTACTAGTATCGAAGCAACAGAGCAATAGAAACTAGGCAGGAGGGCTCTAATCTGGCAAATCTGACATCGCTGTCCGCTGAGGACCTAGTACAGCTGTGTTCCGAGTTAAAGGCACAATCAGAGAATCGGTTTGTTCAAATAATCTATACAAAGCTTTTGGGTATCTGTCTAACACCGAATGATATTGTTTTATCTGCCTGGAGTAGCCTCAATTAACTGGAGGAAACTGTCTTCAACATCAAAAGTAACAAACCTTCCCGAGTGTAACTTTAAAGTTCAGGGAGCTGAATGAAAAATGATTCATCTGGATTTCAGTCACAAAATAATTCTAATAAGGGTAACTAGGACCTTATTCGTTGGTATGGAATTTGGAATCACTTCGGTTTTTGACTAGAGAGACTGCGTGGAAACCACTTCGGCCCTGACATTTTCTCTGGGCTCCTTTGTGCGGATGATTAAGAAATGATTGCATATGATTTAGTCCTGGAGGACTGTTCGTAGTGTTCCAGTTGATGTAAAGGCAGAAACCAAATTCGAAAACACTGAAATCCAAAACAATCCAAAAATCTCTCACTCCCAGACTCAATCTAAAGAATCAAGAAAACGTTGGAAGGATGTGAGGGAATCTTCAGAAATCGATGACAGGTGAATAAGGTAGGTAAAATCCTTCAAATGATACTTACCAAGACTTTGTTAGTCAACATCAAGAAGTCCAAGAAAATAACGGTGCTCTTTCCAGAAAATAGAGTGGGAATAACCTTGTCATTTAAAGACCATTGAACAGGGTTTCACATTACGTGCTGATGGTTCATTTTATGAAGAAGGACATCGTGCACCAGAGGCGTAGATTGAAGATGGTCTCTCCGACAATCGCTTTCTTTCCGTCCATACCTGCGGAAAGAGGGATTTTCCTAACCTGAAGGCGTTACATGGCGAGACCGAAGATGCCTTGTCCGAAAAAATGTGATAAACAGTTCCAGGCTATGTTTTCAGGGGAGGTGTTTAGTCGATAGTCCGGTCACCATTGGGGGAACGAGATTCAGGGCCATCACTTACTATCCACAAAATAATATTCAAATTGTACTGATGCATGAGTAATGAAGGAATTCTTTGCAAGTTTCGTCCGCATACCGCGCTGTCTCAGCGCCACCAGTGCTGGTTATCACAGGAGCAAAATTTGTTATGCTCCTTGCTAAGAAAAGAAAGAGTGTATGCCTGTGAAGTGGTGACGGGAAAAGGTAGGGGACTCTCGTTCCGTGGCAACATTGGCTGGCAAAAAAAGAAAGAGAAAACTTTGAGCCTAATCAGGGATCTGAAACTGTAGTTCAACAGAAATCACCGGGCATGAATACTTTGAGTCTTACCCGCACGAAATTGGGAATTCACGGTCTGCTGACAGTCTGTTTTTTTTCCGAGGGTTGTGGATGATGCCTGCAAAACCTTCTTTATACGTGAAACATAGAAGGAGCATCATTTACATTTTGGGGAGAGAAAAGGTGAGCTCTTTGCACACATGTTGGAAGAGGTGCTAGAATGAAAGGACAAACGGAATTCTACGCCAACACAACGTTTACAAAGAAGGATATCTTTGATTGCTTGTCATCGCAGACGAAGCGGCGCATATTCTGGCAGTAAACCAACTCTTCTTCCAAAAATTTCATCCGGAATATGATCTTACCGACCCAAAGTCCCTGCTGGCCGAAATTTATAAGCCCTTGAGTACAGATTGATATAAAAAGTCCTAGGCAAGATTCTCGATGTGAGGGAAGAGGTATTAAGTCGGTAATCCAGTTGGTATTTGGCATTGGGGATGCGACTCACAGGGTGACAATAAACTTCGTTTACCCACCATAAAAAAAGACTGTTTTTTTTTATAACTGGAAACGGCTATTCATTTATTTTTGTTATCATTGCCTTCAATGAACTCGCATAGACTTCATCATCAAATCATGGCGCAACAGCTTATTTTGGAACTTGACGTCGAGGTGAGGAACATAGTTTCGAAACAAAAATGCATGAGAATCGTATGAAGTGCGTGCATCAAGATGAAGACATGAACAAATCTACTTGTCGCAAAGGACATCTTGCCCCGATCCTTTTTCATCCATCAGTTTTATTTATTTAGTACAACTGAGAATATTAATCAATTATCAAATGGTTTCAAAAATGCGTCCCTCCCACATAAACTTTCACCTTTTCTTTTTGTTTAACATGTTGAAAAAGGAATACATCAGCATCCTTCACTCGTCTCCTGAACGACTTTTTGGTGAAACAAAACAATATTTTCGCCATTTTCAATGGTACCGTGGAGAGTTGCTCCGTTGATGAATGTTTGATTATTACGATAGACATTTCGAGAACTTTCTTTATTATTTATTCATGATTTCATACTTTGGGAGAAACGCTGACAGCTGTTGTTTCAGAAACATTCAAACTCTGAGCTTCGGGGATGTTTCTAACACTTTGACAGCATGGGGTGTGGTATGCGCGCACGACGGTCGGTGGAACTCCTAACAATGTGCTAAATAAATGATGGAAAAGGAAATGGTAAATGGATACACAGTATTTCTTGGCTTTGACGAATTGCAAATAGGTTTTTGCTGTTTTATACGTATTTTAATTTCGAAATGAGTTCCGAGTTATTGTTTTGCGTAGGAACGAACAGCTTTTCCGCGGTAATTTCGAAAATTTATTAATAAGGTGTCGGGGAATAGCTCAGAAAATTCCCGAAAACGGGAATAAGTAAACGGATTTAATGTTAATTGATGTAAATTGATGCTATTTAGGATAATAGCTAGCACCTGCAGTGTCAGCAACGCTCGCAGTTTACTACGAGCAAAAAAGGAGAAAAATTGCTTACACACCAGTTAATCATTGAAACCAATTAATATTCTTTATGTCTTAAATTTTTAACGGACCGAAAAAGGTAGAGGACGTTTTTCTTGGCAGATAATGTCTCTATTTATATTAGATGACAACTACTCTACATTAAATAATAATCATCATTATTTCTGCATGAGCCTTCCACTGTCCTTCTGTCCGTCGGCACACATAATGCCTTTCTGAGTCAGCTCATCCGTATACATTGTCATTTTCTTTCACTTCCTTTATTTAAAACATTGTTCTCGTTCCAGGACATCTGTGCTGCTTAGGCGTTTTCGCAATCGTGCTTTCAGTTCACCATTTAATGGCATTCTTAGGCAAATGGTCATCATGCGGTTAAGCTCATAATACTTTAATGTGGATGTCACTTGGATCCTCTGTGTCTTGTGGGCAATCTGTTAGGGATTTCTTAAAACTTATATAGTCGATGGGTAAAAAGTTATGTGTTCGTTCTGCTGAGAGAAAATTGATATTAATTTAATAGCTCTGAAAGGATTTTAGGATGAATATATCAGATAAAATTTACCTGGTCTTCGTCGTATCCATTTAAGATTGGTTAGAAAATGAGGGTTTTGGTTTCGTCAAGATGAAAAATGTTCGTAAAACTTTTGTCTTCCATCACTTTCCTACTGATACTGGCAAGGATGCTTCCCAACAATGAAATTGATTGATTTAAAATGAATTTGTATGGAAGCCATTACATCAAATTGATAACAGTTGTGCGGTAACATGAATACAATGCCAAGATAATTAGATAATGTGTGAATATTGTTTAAGGAGCAACAGATTAGCATCAATTCTTGCGGTTATTATCGCAAATATAACGACATGACATTTTAAACAATTCCCTTATAGCTAACTCAATTAAGGTCATATAAATACCCACATGAATCACATTGTATTGAAAATCACTAATTAGTCTTGAGTTATGTATGACTTGATAGGAATCTTTGGGTTTATTCACACCATAAATTCCATAGTAGTTAGCTAAAGGATATCGTCAATAGTATTCATTTTTGAAATCCCTTAAGGGTAATGGTAAGAATGTTGCATTCTATGTGTGGAACGTGATTGAATTCACTAAATGGAGTGCTCCTCAGTGATTTACTCTCGATTCTCTTATGTAAAATTTAATGTTCTTGCATTCGCTAAAAATGAATGAATTTGAAAAAGGAGAATTTTAAGTAGGACGAAGTTCTCATTAAGAGCTAATATTTAACTACTTAAAGCCAGTCATAGATACAGCACTAATTTTTAAATTTTTCAAATTATTCCGCTCTTATGCGGCCTATGCGTCCATGAGATTATGTAGCTTGTCGATTCTCTCAACTTTCCTCAGTACGCACTGTGCGTTTGACAAGTCAATAGGCATGACCATTTTGTGTGCGATCGTGATAAGTGACGTTTAGTTTAGTGTAAATAATTTTTTTGTGTTATTTCTAAAGGCTTAGAATGCAGATTTTCTTAACTCGTTGACTGTTATATGTGGTTACTTTAATTGATCTCAGCTTGAATTATATGAAAATGTACTAAAAAATAGGCGTCATAATTTTAGATTTTTTGGGGAGTTCTTTCGCAATCTATTCTTAAAAAGTCATGTTTGTAATCAATCTTATTGTATTTTCTGAAACAAATGATCATTTGTATACTTGCTTGGGCTAGGCAAAGGTTCTTCGTTTAGTTCTTTTGCTCTGGTATCCATAGAGTAATTTAGGCTTCGTAAATGTTAACCATGCTTGGGTTGCCATTTATACTTGGAGACAAAAAATTAGATGCAAAGCGCCCGCACTAGGGTTTGTTTCCATGGACTCACCCTGTCTAGGCCATCCACACTTAAACAAGGGCTGGTTGCAAAGTTTTTTGAATAATGACTGTTCTATTGGGTTTTGGGCGAAAATGTTTGTAGGGTTTCGAATTGAAAAATTTATAATTTTCAATCAATAATTTATTTGAACTTTTACCACCATTAATAACCACTCTCACCAAGGCGTTTTATCCTTCTCCTGTGATGATTTTTCCCCTTAACCTCGCAATAGTTGGCTAGTTTTGCTCGGAGATCCTCTTCATTGCTGTATTCCCTTGCATTTAAGTAGTTGTCCGAGGATATGAACATGTTGCAATCTTTTGGAGCAAGGTAAGGAGAATATGGCGGTTGTGGTTAGAGTTCCCGGTCAATCTCCCCTGATTTGCTCTATATACCAATTTCACATAGCAGTTTCACATTGGCGAAAGATAACTGGACGAAAATTGCTTCATGCAGAGCGCGATCACGCATTTCTTGTTGAAGTCCCATCGATTGCTGGCAGTACAAGTCCGCATTTGACGTTCAATTTCGTTCTGGAAGCTCCCAATAAATAAACCAATTAAAATCCCTAGTCAAGTCTGTATGTACAGATATAAAAAACTTGCATAAATTCAAGCCTGGTTTCAAAGAGGATCATGGTGATTCTCCTCTTTTGCAAACAGTCCAGTCAGGTTTACTTTATTATACAGGACCTGCTTTTCATCTCCAGGAACCTTCTAACGGAATAGGTTGATGAGCAAGATGGCAAACACAGCAGGCCGTTCAGTTTTCCTTACTGCTATGCTGTAGTTCATGGGGTACCCAAGCATTAAACTTTACCACATATCCTTGCGCACAAATTTTTCACTCTGTTGTAATTTTGTTAACTTGGAACTTTTTCGAAAATTCTGCGATCGTCATCTTATCACCTCCTTGAATGATTTCCAACAGGTAACCATCTATCACCTGCTTGGGCTATCCTGGCCATGACTGATCTTCAAACTGTCCTTCTCCATCGCGAAAGCAGTGACCCCACTGCTGACATGCCCGTTCTGTTAGCACGTTGCTTGTATTTCGATGATCCTTTGCTGGGCAAATGGTATGCCTGGTATGCACTTAAAAGCTTCCAAATTCAACGGGGATATCTTTTTATAGTCAGGCCAATATTATTTCAAAAATATTAATTTATCTGCTGACGAACTAGGATCAAGGATTTATGAACTACAGTTCAAATAAAATACATGTGCAGAAACTGGAAAAAAATTTTGCACTAACCAAATATTTATGACAGCAACGAGGATGCAGCATTATTCTAGCTTATGTACTACACTGTTGTCCTCACTTGAAGTTCTTTTTGTATAAAGGAATTTTCGCGAGCATTCGGGAGAAAGATAGTTGGATATTCTGCGTCAAACTTCTAATACAGATTCTTAGATCCTTGTTTTGATTAACGCAACACTCGTGCCTGCTTTATAAAATCAGCTTTGATCCACAAAAGGTATAAGTTTCCTCGCATGTTATTACGCTCCATATTTGTTTGACGATTTTGGAAAATTTGGAAAATCTGGGCAACTAGGTCTTGAACTACTGATACGGAGCGCTTTAAGGGTCATATTGAGGTGCTGGTTGTTGGATGCATAGATGACCACAACTTTCAGTTGGAAGACTTAAAAAATTGAGTGGTCAACAGAATGCCCTAAAAATTGATTGGCGTGACTGCTGAAACCAGAACCGAACTGTCAAATAGTTTCAGGGTGTTGCAGACCACAAGTAGGATACCCATCGCTTTCTGTGTTAATGAGGATGGCAAAATCTCCTTGCACATAAATGCCGGAAGTATAGTGGCAATGACTATGGAAAAAAGACAAGAACAACTATAAAATTGGCACTGGTCGTGAATGAAAGAAGAGTAAGCTTTGCGGGTGATATGATATATCAAAGATATGAGGCCATATCTTGAACAAAAGTATGATAATATTGATTTCTCCTCTGTTTTTTGCGTGAGCAGACATTTTTTCCTGGCTAAAACGAATAAGCCGAAAGTGCTCGCAGGCTTTTCGTCCGAGGGAAGGACGATATTTAGCAGGCATTTTTATCTTACAAAAAATGAAATAGGCAGCGTGATGTCCTTTTGGGGTAAGTGCACAACGCTTACCCTGGCAGTTGCATGGTGAAGGTGCTTGCTGCACTTGATAAGTGAAGACATGAATAGACTTGAGCTAGAACAGTTCTATTAATATAAGGATTTTTTTAATTAGAAGGTACCCAAAGTAAGAGCGCCTTTGTTAGGGTGATGTCTCTTGTCTTTTGTCCTTCTGATAGTGCAGACCTTGTCCTTCAAAGGCGTAAGAAAAACGCCCTCTCACATAAGTAAAACAAAATCTAGGCTTGCGTGAATAAAGAATGGAGCCCGGCTAAGTCGCCCTCTTGACTATTGAGGAGTTCTGTATATTGGTTTAGAAGTCCTGCTTTGTTGATCATTAAGCGTGAATGAGAATATGTGAGTTATTGTCAATTTATAGCCTTATATTTGCTTAAATGTTCGAACATACATTCATACGTTACCATCTTTTCGCAAGGTCTCTTGATTAAATATGCAAACATTGATTTCATCAAACTTTTATTTCATGACTAAAGGAGAGAATACACAATAATTTTTCGTGGACAGGCACGTTTTCCACCTCAATCAATTCATTCTTGTTCTTCTTCGTTCTATCACTAATTCACATCTCTTTGTAATGGACTACAATTTTCTAGCCGCATCCTATCATAATAATCATTATTTATTCATAGAGATCGACTCATCTTTTTCTCTCTATCTGTTCCCCGTCACTCCCAAGGATTAATCAACTCGAACACAAAATTTTTCAATTTCATCTTATGCATTTCCTTATAGTTAATTGGATTACGTTTTCACATCTCAGCCTGAAAGAATGGCAAGGCAAAATTGTGTAGAAAGTCCTTTGTCGTTCGGCAAACTTGAACATTATACGTATTATCATTAATTGTTGTCTATCTTGAAAATAGCATTTGTTGTTGGCCAAAAGGATGCTAGGCCAGTTAGATAGTCGTAAGCTGTGTTTGCTAATAAGAGTCATTCGCTGTGCGTTGTCCTTGTTTTGGTTGATCACTGCCATTCATTTATATGCAGGTCGCCAACAATTTTGCGATTTCGCTGGGAATCCTTATTTTACCCAATCTTCTTTCTTCTTTTTCTTCTTTGTCCTTATTTCGTCGGGATAATCCACTACTACTTTTTAGATTCATCTTTTCCTGCAAAACTTTTAACCGAAATTACCTTTCGTAGAAGATTCACGTCGAAATTTTTATCTGCGATTGTGAATTATGGGGACGCAAGCGAAATTTTTTATTTAAAGGGAACGTTGTGTGTGTGTGTGTGTGGATGCAATGAACATTGGGATTCCTTGAAACTGCTTATTAAAATTTTTGCCCAGAGTAACAAAGCGTAGTTCCGCAAATATCTATGTGGGTTTTTGTGATGCTTCAGGCGAAATAGATGAATTTCAAAAGTACTCTTTGGCATTTAAATCAAAGAGAATATTTCGCTTGCAAAGATTCAGTTTTATGTTCCCATGCAGGGCATGCAAAAGGAAAATATTAGCCCAACTCCCGCATTTTCCAAGGCTTCATTACAGACATTCAGCAAGAAATAAACGTAAAATCAGCCCAAATATTCCGTCATACATCCCCGCTTATGCTATATTTTTAGAAAATCGTCCTTTTTTCTCAGTCTCAGCCTACCGAGCGTCGTAAAATTCCTACAGTCCTGGCGAAGGGTAGGATACCTAACTCTGCTGTTGCCCGGAACTTGCGACTTATTCTGCATCCTCAATTCATGAGCATGTGAGCCTACATCAAATCCATTTTGCAGTACATTCCCGAGGAGGACTAATCTACACCATTTGCCCCGTCTTGCGTAGGACCATCATTTTCACACCCTGCATCCTACCTGGTTTATTACATACTATGACAATGCCGATAGAATTTTCCCAGGAGATGAAAATCTGACAGCATCGAATTCCATTCGCCAGTGATGAATCGTAATTATGTTTTATCTGTGCATGCAGAATGTATTTGGGCCATCAAATTTTTCTGCCGGTGCGATCCTAGTAATTTCATTTTGTATTGCAATAATACTATCTGAGGATGCCAATTAAGCCTGGAGGATTGCGAATAAATGTAAAATTTGTTTTCTGTTACATTTTTAGAAATTCCGAGTATGTTTGGAGGTGTGTGTGAATGTGTTTTCTGCGATGAATGAATGAAATTATGGGTCGGGCGAATGATGGATGGAATTTTTTTGTGAGTGCTTTGCAAGGATGTAAACGTGCAAGTCGTAAATGTTGTCAGGGCTGTGGCTGAGTTCTAAAGAAGAATTTCAAAATGGTTGCTGGCTCACTGTTCCTTTATCAAATATGTTAGAAGCTTGTTTGGAAAATCATTTGTAGACAACGTAGTTCGGGAGGAAAACTCATTATTTGGCTGTGCAGATAGTCAAAATAACTCTGTCGCATTTATTTACGACGTACTCAATTTAATATCGCTTCCATTTAAATTTAGATTGTGTGGGTGGACTCGTTGGGAAGTCGTTTCGATGAAGTGCTAGGCTGTTGTCTATTCTTCCATTTCATTTTCTTCCAAACTGTTCTCGTACCGTATAATTCATTTTGTTCAGGGAATAGGTCAAAGTAAATCATAGTCGAACTTCTACTGATTATGTGGAATTGAGAAGGGGAGTCCGAAAGGACGATAATTTGCATTATGAACCAACCATTTTCCGGGAACGTTGACAAATTTAAGTGTATTAAAGTTTAATAATGAAATTTTTTGCCTGTCGTTCACTCAATAACTTTCATTCATAGTTATAAACATATGCATCCAAGTCATTTTCCCAGTTTTTTTTTTGTGTTTTCCATATTGTTTTCATTTTTTTTTGTATTTTCCTTATTATATTTATTATCCACAGTCGCTGGAGTCAAGATGGTTGGAAACACTGTAGAAAAAGTTGATTTAAACGAAAATATTTTCAGCAAAGCTTAATCTCCATCAGGACAGGATAACGCAATCATAATTAACCCAATCATCGGGCTAAGCTATGTCCTTAGAGCTTGAAAAATGGTCGCGAGAAAAATAATATCAGGCGTGTACGTTCTCTTCCAATCGTTAGTGCTTTGGAGTCTGTTTCCAGTTGTTCTTCTGCTAAGTATTGAATTGATGTTGCATGAAAGGTACATCCACTGGCAATATTCTGTCAAAATTTCATCAGAATCTAACAACTTTATTGTCAAATTCTGACGCTCAAATAATTTTATGTGTGCTCTGTGAATGATTGATTACAGGACGATGTTTCATTGTTATTTCATTACATTGCTTCAGTTACTTTCATAATAATTTAAACAAAAATCTAATTCATTAGCGCCGCAATAGTTACAGCAAAATAAAGGCTAGATAATGACTCATAGAGAAAGATACACATACAGATAGGACGGGCCAATGCATTTAGAAAAAAACTTCACTTTCAAAATCCTGGAAGAGAACGCTGAAGTCCTTCAATTTACTTTTGACAGACATGATAGACTTGAAGTCACGATAGATGAGTTTTATGTGATTTTCGAGTTTTCAAAAATCATGAAATATTATCAAAAACCTTTTCACTAAACTCCCACAGACTTTCTGTCCAAATTTCAGGGAACCATGTATTAAAAAGGAGCTCGAAGCAAAGCACATGCGGAAATTGAATGAGGAAAATTAATTGAAAATGCAGTGCAATAAGTACAATTAATTGAAAGTGCACTCTTGCAAATAAAGCAATCTTTTGTGAATGAGCTCTGTATTGTCTAAGAGCAAACAGAAATATCACACAATCCCTTGCAAATAGACGCTGCAAAAACCAGCATAGCCCGCAAGGGTTTCGAAATGCTAAAGCAGTCCAGTCAAACAAAACGATTGTAGAGGAAATTATGGTTGAAATTTTTGGTTTGCCTTTGCCCCGAAAAATTCAAATACCTTGTAAGCGAAGATTATGAGAATACCGAAATTAGCTTTCACAAAAAATTTTCATTTTAAATTATCTCGTATTCCTTAGGGTAAATCTCCTGCCTGTTATCAAAATATCGCTCCAAACTCTTAAACGAATAATAATTAGCCTCTACGGTGGGACAAATCTGGATTCGAATAGATTTGACAGACAAACTACAAAACTCAGGATGACCACAGAAAAACGTAAACTTTTGGACGTTAAAATGGGGGGGAGGTGTACTCTTTTACTTCTGCTAAATGTAAAAGTCCACGAGAATTCTGACAGGCCTAAGCTTTGCTTTTCTAGACACAAGTTTCCGCGCGGATTTTTTGGAATAAGAACCTGGAACTGTCTGAAATGAATGTGAGTCAGATGTTAACAGCTTGGCCTTCTTGAACAACGTGAATCCAAGGCTTTCAAGGTGACCCTCAAATTTGCAAAGTATTTGAAAAAATCACGTAAACCAATGTAAACAAAGCTGCAGGATCATCTGGGTGAAACTCAGATACGATAACCTGTTCAAATGTTTAAGATATTTGGACAGATATTCATCCTTGCTTGAACAATGTCCATTCTAGTCCTTTCAGAGTCACTTAAATTTGGAAAATGGAAGAAACTCGTAAATCAGGTAGCCAAAAACTGCAGAATCATCTGAGAGAGAGAGTCCATCTTTTCCAGACATCTGCGTTTCAGCCACGTCGCTCACAATTACTGATACAGACAGAGGTACACTGCCTACTGTGTACAATATGTAGGAACCTGTAGTCCCGAAAAAGACCCTCAAACTTAATGACAGGATAGAGCAACAGAAACTTCACAGCCACCCGTCTTTATTGCATTATTTTTGAGCACAGATCACACAGCCTATTCATAAAACTGATCTGAAGTAAATGAAGCTTAGAAAACGAGTCTAGTAGAAATTGGAAAAAATTCAATACAAAAACATACCGGAAGTACGCAAGTCCAAAAGCGAACAAACACACTTCAAGATCACTCCGAACAAACTCCCAACCAAAAAGGATTCAACCCAATGTTAATAGAATTTGATTTGTACTGGTAGATATTATTTTATTATGTCGTTAGACAAGAGCAACAAATACTCTCTTAAAACGTATGATACCAAATTTTATTCTACTTTTGCTTGCTCTCTCTCTTTCTATAAGAACCCGTCCGAGAGCGATGTTGCTGTTTCGCGCTTACGCTAGGACGGGAACAGATTAGGCGAGAAGAAGCGATCGTGGATTATTATTTTTCCAATTGATTGATCATCTATGCCGCAAACCCTTATAGCTTAATTTGCTTAGTGCAGTTTG
The DNA here is from genome assembly GCA_954870665.1 of Stratiomys singularior. Taxonomy (NCBI): domain Eukaryota; kingdom Metazoa; phylum Arthropoda; class Insecta; order Diptera; family Stratiomyidae; genus Stratiomys; species Stratiomys singularior. The sequence continues at coordinate 7,808,422 of OX940879.1, read as the reverse complement.
AATAAGCCTCACACTCCTCATGAAACATTCCCTAAACTTTTATGAGTATTCATACCTCCCGAATCCTTCCACAACTTCCAAAACTGTTCTCCTATTTACCCTCTCCCATTCTCTACTATTGTAATTGCAAATCTTTCAGGTTTTATTAGGTGTAAATCAGGATCAAGAGTTCAAATCAAAATCAAAAGCCTTATGAGCCTTATGAGCCTAATGGCAAACTAATTCCTGATGTTCGCCAGGATGAACTTTCCTTTGGAAATAGTTGTTTCTTGGTTTTAATCCTTCTCGTCCCTTCTCTTAGTGGTAATCACCATTCTCGGGAGGTTGGTAAAAAAAGATTACCAACAACAGTGAACACTTAAATAGAGTAAATAAATAAATATAATAGAAAATAAACAAATAAATACACAGTAGAAAGAGTCTAAATCTCAAATATGATGAAGAAAAAGTTTGGTTACATTATGAGGCGGTAACAAGTCAAGACGGCCATTACAAACTTCCAGGATCAAAGATTACTGCGGGATCAGAAGAAAGTTTTTGGCTCATGCTGGGTAAATCGGTACAAGCTATGTTATGAAAGACAAATCTTTGTTTTCCAAGGTAAATTCCTGGGAATTTCACGTTACTGATGATGGTTATCAGGACCGCGGAGTTCCGTTCATTTGAACCTAGTACCAGTAGTTTTGTGTCGTTGGGTTGTTAAGACTACCGGACTATGTTTTAATATTAACGAGGATGCATTTCGACTATCTGTAGCCATAATCAGCGAACATTGGCGCTGAGTGAAAAGGTTATGGCTACGACTACCCAAGGCGTATCCTAAAAGTAAATTATGACTAGACGCACCCAAAAAGTGTTTAACTTCAGGCTACGACAGCAAATAGATAAATTTTGCTTTCATTTTTATCTATACTCTTGTTTTGAGTTTCACTGATTTGATGCATTACAACTTAGTTTAGGCCGTCAACACCCACCCATTGGTTTGCTTTTGGAAGTGGTCCTTCCTGTCGTCAGTTTTATTCCTCTCTAGAAGCGATTGTGTGTTTGCTGTCTTAGCAAGGGGCAAAAAGAGCTTGGATTGTTCTGCAGTCGATGCTGTCATTGAGAGCCTAGTCCATTCGCGTCCAAAAGGACAGTCAAATCATTTTAAAATACTCCTCCTAGTTTTCCGGTTACTCACTTTTTTCTACAACTATACGTGAAGTGACCAATGTTAGTTTCGCTTTCTTGCTAATGTTTCTAGTTTGTTTTGCTGTCCTGGAGTCTTGGAGCCGTGGAGCCCTGGAGCGAAACTTCGTAGGTCATAAGAAGTATTTCCAATACTCACTAGTTTTTCTTATTGTTCAGCTTTAAGGTTGCTCAGACATATTCCTGTAGCCGTCTTTATTTCAGAACTTTCCGATTGGAAATCCACTGTATAGCTCTCTGGCTTGAAGCTTCGATTGTATCATAGATAGTAAAGAAATATAATCTTCATACCTCTTAGAACCGTTGATGAAGATTGTGGTTTCGCTCTCCTCTAAATGTTAATGCTACATCGTTTAACATTCTTCCTAGGCTGGATGCCGGCCCTAGTTGTAATGTTTTCAATTTTGAATAAGACTAGTTGAAAGTTTGAGGACTTATTAGGGATCGTTGTCTCTACTACTAGTTTGGTTCATAATGTATTTCTCTTCTTGTTTTATATGTACTTTTTCTTCATTGATTTGAATTTCTCGAAGTGACACCTTCGATGATGGATATTTACTACCTTTGTGAATTTTGAACTAATGTCCTTTTTATAAAACGCTTGTCAAGTCACATTTCATCAGTATTATTGCCAGTGTGAAACTACTAATGCCAATACAGACCATCCCCTGGATTTTGTTCATGTTCTTTATTGGACTATCGCACTATTGTTCCGTAGGAATTTGTTGGCCTCATTATACAGGGTTTGTCCGGAAAGAAATAGGACTGATTTTCTTCCACCGCGACTGTACTTCGGAGCGCGCGCGCACCGACTGGATTCGGTAGAGGGGGTTCCTAGCTAATGAACGAGCGGCTGGTCAGTTATCTCCGAGCACCGGGAGAGTCAGGACAGGCTTTTTCGCGCGACGTGTTGCCGTAAGTGGTGCAAGCCCAAAATGCAGCGTTCGTTAGAGCAGAGGTATGCAATTAAATTCTGTGTGAAACTCGATAAATCTGCGACAGAGACATTTGATATGATGAGACGGGCCTACCCAGATGATGCTTTAGCAAGAAATGGTATGTTTCGGTGGTACAAGACCTTTTTCGGAGGGCCGGGAAGTGAAAACGATGCTCCTTGTCTTTTTTGACATCAAAGGCATCGTCCACCATGAATTTGTTCCGCCTGGACAAGCTGTCAACGCCAAGTTTTACGTGAAAGTGCTCAAGAGACTCAAACGAAGGGTCAATCGGGTCCGACAAGACATCGCAGCCGGCTGGAAGTTGCACCACGAGAACGCCCCGGCTCACATCGTCTTTCTTGTGAACAGCTACCTGACCAAGGCCGGCATCCCAACGCTTCCGCAGCCGGTCTACAGCCCAGATGTGGCCCGCCTTGACTTCGTTTTGTTTCCTCGCCTGAAAAGGGCGATGAAAAGCAAGCGTTTTGAGACGACAGAGGGGATCTAAGCAGCTTGCACCGCGGCTCTCAAGGCTATTCTGGAGAATGCCTTCCGTGACGCCTTCAATGCTTGGATATCACGCTGGCAGCGCTGCATCGACGCAGAAGGAGCCTACTTTGAAAGTTTTTAAACGATTGGCTCAATGATTTTTTTTAAATCGGCAAAGCCCGATTACTTTCCGGACAAACCCTGTAGTAGTAAAGTCCTGGTTAGCGTGCGTCTTTTATTTCAGCCCAGCATTTTTTCCCGACTGAAAAGTGCCGTCATCATCCTTCTTGAACGCGTTTTTGCGTTGATCGCGGGGATTGTGCTATGTTAGGTTGCTGTGCACGACTTATTTATTTTTTTTTTTCATTTTCCATACTGCGCTGTAAAAAAGCTTTGAATCCTATGAATCTTTTAATAAATCTTTAATCTTATAAATCTTTAATAAGTAAACTTTGTCAATAGTCAGATAAGTCTCTCTCTCTAGTCTCTCTCTAGCCTCTCTAGTCAGATAAGACTGTTAATGACAAAAGTTGGCAAATACTTTCTTTTTAATTGGTTCACTGCCTCCGTTGAGACAATATCAACTCTCAGTTGAAACAATGTCAAAGATTTTCTTGCGAAAAAAGGATCAGATACTGTCGATTCAATTCAAATCGGGGCTATACGGCAACCAAACTTAAACGTTGATTTTATTTTCGGGAAAGAATCTCTTATCTTCTAAAAACGAAAGCAAAAGTACATTGATTTTTGTTTGAAATCAATTATGCTATTGGTATCAAAGGTTAGACATTTACTAACTTAACACTGACTCACTTTATGGCGTATTATCCTGTTACAAAGCGTTCGGTATCAACAAGTCGATCTAATGGTCAGTCTCGTACTCGTTTTCCAGGACTCACAAATAGACCGATTCTGTTTTTTGTTGAAATTATGAAGAATATTCGTCTTGGCCCATCACCAGAAAAACATCTTAAAAACATAACACCTTCTGATTTTGTAGAATTTCATTTCAGGAATTCAACGCGGAGCCATTCTTGAGGATCTCGCGGGACTAGAATTCTTCCTGACCTAAATAGAGTGTACATTTTGACTCATCTGAGAAAAAAGGTATGGCACATCCTATGAACTAAATGCAATGGTTCTGAGCCCTTTTAACGCGTTTCTGCCTGAATCTTAGGGGAAGGATTGGCTTATGGGCTGATTTCAACGCGAGTAATCCGGCTTTTAATAGTCTGTTTTTCATCAATCTGTACAAAATCTTCCTTTCATGTCGCTATACCTAGATCATTTTCAGTGTCCGATGAAGGTCTAAATCTGTTTCGACAGCTTTGCAAAATCATGAAGTGATTTTTCCCTTGGTATATTTTTCCTCGCCGTCCTGAACCTTTCTTCTGTTAAGAAGAAACTTGAAATTACAATGTGACAGTGTACTAGGAAATATTGAGCCTATAATGACGAGTGGTAAGATTTTCCCGTACCCAATCTAAAATATTGTTCTTTTCTCTCACAATTACTTGCCTATTTTTGTTAATCAAATTGGTCTTCATCATAACATTATTTTCAACATATTAATGAATATCATTCCTAAATTTTTCACTGTTTGTAAACAGTCTAAATATCCTTCGATATTGCGTTACTCAATTCAAATTTGTCATCCCACGTACTTTTAAGAATAATTGATGGAAATGGTCATACATTAGTCTGTTTTCTTCCAGTACTACATTTTCTTCCCATTCTTGATTGGCGTGGATTGAGGAGGATTCCCGGTTTCCGACGCTTCTAAGAACGAACACTTACTGAAGGAATCGAGGGAGGTAGGGAGCCTATTTTATACAAAGTTAGAGAAAAACTAAAGCCAAGTTAATAGGGATGATCTTTTGCATTGGTGGATTCTTTTGCATTGTGTTTATTCCTGAGAGATCACACGTCGTCTATAAAAGTCTACTCTAGGCTTAATAAAATTCTGCACTAGCAGGATTATGTTGTAAAGACCATAGCTGCCTAAAAAAAACTCAAACATAAACACACACACTAGAAAAACGCTTGGTGTGAGATCCTTAAAACGTGACCTTGTACACGCTCTCGTTGACCTCTCAACAAAATTTTATTTTACAAGAACGTTGAGTCGATCTCCGCCTCCTGAATTGACCATTTACGATTCTCGAACCGAGTCTACCCTTGTTCCACAATTTTCATATGCTCTATGTATAAAACGAATTCAAGTTAATAGAAATTGAAAGTCATTCGTCTATAATAAAAGTTGAATCATCAAGGATGCTGGAAGGACGTAAACACGTTGGCATGTGGCTCCTTAAACTCACTTATCTTTTACTTCATGTAATCATCTTTTAGTAGCAATAAATGACTTAGTGTGCATACTAAAACACAACATCAGCCACCATTAATTTTCATCAAAGCTCTTCTATTGAGCGGATCCTTGGAGCGCGCTTTTACTGCAAAAGCGTCACAGTTCAGCAAAACTAATGAATACCATAAATGAACTATAAAATTCGCGCTAAAATAATTAAGTGCCATTATCAAATTGTAAAATTCGAAAAGTCTTGCTGAACATAAAACAGAATCAGAACCGCAAATAATATTTGTGCAGAACATACAAATTATGTTTCTATACACAATTCGAGATATTTCTAATGCCCATAATGGCACTTCAGTCCTTTTATTACATCGAGCCTGCAACATGCCCGGTAGCACGAGTCAAATAAACATTCAGGATACGTTTTGAGTACGCTGTACGTCGACGGCGGGCCATCTAACCTGCTCCTGCTGTCATCTGCTCGCTCCTCTACATTCAGCCAACAAAATCCTGCTCTACTTGACTCGTCCTTGTTTGCGCTACTACTTGCGCTTCTCCAGATATCTAGCGACAACTTATTGCTTTTATGGCTCGCCTTGTTTTATTACACTTAAGTAGAAAGTGACTCGTAAAAGTCCTATAATTTTTTATTCTTCATAAATAAGAAATGTGATTCCATTTTATCAGATCAGTTGTAGGATGTTCACGTATGTTTGATCAGCGGCAGGATAAAATGTTGCCTGGTGTCTGACAAGGCACCTGTGCTTTACCTTTTCCTCTGCATTATGCACACTCGCGCCGCCCAAGTTTATGATGAACTATCCTGCGATACTTGCAGCAATAACGACAGCAATGGCGGGTCGAAGGATATCATTTTCTCTGCTGAAAATATTTCATAAAATTCTTGGAACCCAATTGTGTCCAATAATGAGAAAGCGATTGATCTGCCAAAGTAATTGATTCTGTTCCAGTAACGAACAGATTGATATTGTCGATTGAGTGCCAACGCATCGGTGACGATAGAATTGAGGGATGGAAATTGATGACGATAGGGGTGTAGTGGTGCGACGGCATTGTTAGGGAGTGAAAAGTCAGAAATGATTTTCCAGAGAGCAAAATGATTGGATTTTCTGGAGGAAACAATAAAGCCCAATTCAGACGAATCGGAAGTTAATTGCATTTCGATAAAGATTGATTTTGTTTTGGAAATATGATTCCATTTTTTTCCTCTATTCGTCAAGTAGTTAGAAAGCCATTTGCCTGTTAGAAAGTGATGCTACCATGGCAAATATTCGGTTTAGTAATTGGCTAAGTATTGGCACGTCGTTCAACCCTCAGATACAGTTTAGGATGAAGTCCGAACACTGCAATCATGTCCTGCACATTTATTGTCGGGACTCGTTTAGTTCAACGAGATTAATGAAACGATTCCCAGAGGTCATAAAATCAAGCATGTGATCCTCTAACCTTGATTAGAGTTCTTCAACGAGTTAAAAATCGTTAGCGTGGAAGAATAAATAAGATAAATTACTTGCCACGTGGCGCGCATCTATGAATAAGGATATCTATCAGAACAAACACGTATTAGATATAAGTAACGCGAGCTACTTTTCTGAAATTTATAAATCACTGTATGGAATACTGCAGTGTAGCTTCGCAGGACCAACATACTAATGCTTCCACGTTCGATATTCTCAATTAATATAAATCTTCGATATCATCATAACATTATACCGAGTTTGTGCTCAATAAATATATGTGAGAAATTGCCAAGACAATATTTGGCGGAGAATCGAAATAAAATTGACTAAGTATCGAACTACGAGTGTAGCATGTCCTTAATGGTTTCAATTCATAAAAACAAACGATATGCCCGCATGGTTCTTTCTGCTTCTTCGTTTAGTAAAAAATTTAATTTTCTAAATTAGATCCTTGTTTAACGTTACAAAGTCGGCATAGTCGAATGCAACAATATTCATAATAAAAAGGGCCCATTTTTGCAGCTCGCTATCTATTCTAAATCCTTGTTAAATCTGTTCTTCAAATATCTTCTCCCAGACGAAGGGAAAATTGATAATTTAAAGGATTCGGTATACTAAATATCTTCCTAAATGAAACTCTTTTAAAACTTTGTTCCATATTTGGTTAACGTCTTCAGTTCTTCTTGTACCATTTCAGTTCAACAGAAAACAGAAGTATTGAATTAGGCAAATTATCAGGTTAAAGTATATTCACAGACGTTTTGAAACCTGTTTCCTACATTGACATGTATTTCGAATATCATTTTAATACGAGGATACAACGTAGTATCACGGGACAGATACCTCATTTTCATACATTAAAGAAACCTAAACCTCAAAAAAGTTAAGAGAATTGAGGACTAACGAGCCTTATGTCCTACATTCATGAGGTTTTCCTGGTTCCTCCGGACCTGGACCTGGGTCCGAAACCTATTAAATGCTTAAAATTCGGATATTCATCATCTGCTGCATTCTGATACCATTGTTAATTGATATCATTGGCTTACTCGACATTATCTGTAACATTGAAGCAAGCAACAACATGGTCCGTTTCAAGGATGAATTCTTTGCTCACGGTTCTCTAGGTTGGACTAGGTGACAGGTCGTGACAATATAATGTTGTCACCTTTGATTTAAATGCGTAGATGGCTGAACGCAACTAATAATCCTGGACAATATCAACTAGATTTAAAAACTACATTTTAAGGTGTTTGAAGTTTTCTTCACGGCGAATACAACGGTCTCGTTTTTCTTTCACTCTTTGACTTTTTTGATGAATGGACTGCAATCAAAAATTAGAACAATGCAAATAATTCCAATCAGCAATCAGAACTTATAAGAAATTCAGTCAAATTATCTGAAAAAAGAGAAAATTCGAAACCATTGAATTTTCAACGATGAAAACTTCAGAAACCTTCTTTAAAATAGCCACAGAGTCCTGCATTTTTGGAATCGCGTGTGTTTGATGCGAGACTCTTCTTTTCTTTAAACTAAACACACCTTCCAGAAAACTAGTCCCTTTTTACTTTTCCAGATGGAGTCAATATGATAACCACGCGTTGAATTGGAAGAAAAAGGATTTTTTGAAAAACGATTTGCAAAGAAAACACTTGTAAGCATGCCTACCATCAGAAAACTCTGGCAACAAACTAATGACATGAATCTACGGAAATTTTTCTGCTGATGAAATTGATTACTATCCACCTAGTTGGGAGTCTATGCCGACAGAACTCGACTCACAAACTCCTTACAGGATCGAGCCGAGAATAAAAGGGCATGACAAAAGTGTCATGAAAAACTGACAGCAGAGTTTCTTGCTTATGTATCAACAACTTTCACAAGCAATGTCAGTAGTGCAACCAATTTACACTGAATCTGTAAAAATCAACGCATAAAAACGTCCAGAATCATTTCCAAAACGCTGAAGGGCTGGAATCGGTCAATTAGGCTGTCACTACGCAAACGACAAGCTTCAGAAAATTCCCTCTTATTCAAATCAACAATCTTAAAGATGATTCCAGGACTGCAAAGCGTCTACTTTGATCCTGCAAAAATCAATTATTCAAAATGTCTCTTATCGTTTCCAAAAAACTGAAGGGCTGGAATCGACCGTCGGTCAACCGTAGATATATGAATTAGGCGGTCACTAAGGAACTGAAAGGCTACAGAAAATTCCCTATTATTCACGTCAACAAACTCAAAGATGATTCCTACTCTGATCCTGCAAAAATTAACTATTCTTAATGTCGAGAATCGTTTCCAAAAAAATTGAAGGACTGAAGTTGGAGTGGCACTAAGAGTATCCGGAGTGTAGTCGTGTGCAAGGAAGCAACTTTTTCCCAGGAAATCATTCATTCTGCTTACTTTAAAAGTATGAAATATTGCAGAACATCTTCTTGCTGAAGCTGATTTTTTTGACTCATTTCATTCCTGACGTGCACGAGAGGGATAGACAGCTGAAGCTCAGAGAGTTGATGGTATTCTAACACATTGGGCATGATATAGCTTGGCGTTATCATGCTCGATTTTCAATTAAAATTATTTTGCAGAAAAGTTAAAAGACATCCAAAAAGTACGAGAAGTTTGTAGCGTTGCAAAAGTAATGCTCACCAATTTCCCCTCCCCCCCCCTTCTTTTTTTGAATGTTTTTTTGATAATTTGACTTAAAATTTTGGTGAATTTTCTTCGTATTTTTGAATTTTTCCTAGACTTTTTCGATTTTCTTAAAGGTTTTAGTTTCAATTTAATCATCTTCTGCAAACCAATAATGTAAAAATTTGACACGTTGCGTATGCAACAATACAAACTTCTGACACCTTGAGATACATTGTTTGTTCATCCCAATTCAAAACCACATACTGAGCGGCTGGTAAGTCGAATAACGGTACTTTTTTACAGCACTTCATTAGGATACTATCTATTGATGCTATGAGTTACCAATGAATACAACATGACATTCTTACTTAAAAAAAAGACAAATTATTCCTGACTTCACTGAATGGTTAACAAAAATGCGTGTGTCACGGCAAAACGTTTCAACAAAAACTTCAAACTTCACTATCTTCTTGTGACTAATGTCAAACGTTGTATGAATGAAGAAGGACTTTCAGTCGGTCGCTTAAAACTCTACTTTTTAACCAAATTTTGTTTGGGTCTGCTTTAACATCGTTGACATGACAATTATTAACATAAAATCTATGAGAAAAAAATACGATCTTTTGTTACAATTACAAAAGGGTCCAAGTGCTATATAAAGCTCATAACAATTTCCGAGAAAATCCGTCATTTTGGCAGGTGAGATGACAGCGGGAACTACCAAATTTCCAAAGTACAATTCCGAAGATAGGTGTTTCTTGATAATAGAGAAGTTCATATTCAAATTCAACAAGAGGGATGAAATATGTCGACTTAAATTTAGTGATAAAAATTAATCGTCTAATGATGAAGCTGGGAGGCCATTTTTCCTAGAACAAAATTTGAAATTCCTGAACATAATTAGGGACAAAAAATTGAGTACAGACCAAAATGTCCAAGTTGTATGATCAAGGAAACGTAATACCTAAGGCAACTTTGACACGAGGGTGACAGTGTAGCGTTCCAGTCTGAGGATAAATTGGACCAGACCGGAATTATATCGGAGAGTGGTTTCCTAAGCAACTTTGCCTTAAGTCACAGATTGTAGCGTAGTAATAGTTCGATGGTATATGTAGAAAAAATTACTTTTTTGACATGTGTGAACGCTAACTCTAATCAGCAGTTGACGACAAAGCGCAAAGGCAATTTCCATTTGTATCAGTCACAAATTTACCAACAAACTCAAACAGATACATGAGCTATACAAACAATATTTCTGCAGTCACAAATGGAACTGTCATACCTCGAACTAAAAAAATATTTATCAACGTTTTGAAAAAGTTGTTTTACTGAATTTACTACGAAAAGCACTACTACTCTTCTTTGATAATGCACCAACGAAGCAACCACTACAAGTGAAGCTGTCTAAATGACAAATATTTGACAGTTTTGTAATTATGGACGAATAAGTTTTGTACGTGTCACCTAATTAAACGGCTATGATCAGTGCATGGATTAAAATTTGATCCAGCACAATAAAGCGAAGCACACATGAATGAATTCCTCATGCAATTTTGCTGTCAAAAATAAGCGAATTAAGGTCGATCGGTTTCAAACATTTCGGCAGATAAAAATTCAATTAAGGTCTCTTAATTTTCTCCGACTTATTATTGGCAGAAACTTTTCAGAAACTTGCAAGACTTCAGTGGTGCTCGTGATTTGATCCAGAGGATACTTCTGCCAAAATACTCGATGACTTAGATCCTGTCTATTAAAAAAACGATCGAGTATTTTTTCTTAAACACATTTTTGAGAAGAAGATGTTAACGTTTCCTTAATAAACAATAAGAATAATGATTATCAGAAGGCCTTATCAGATGAAGGTGGACTTAATAACGTTTAAATGAATAGTTCTAGGAACAGCCAAAAAAGATTCAGAACAATCAGAAGTCGAAAGACACCAGTGGTTTGCAGAATTACAATCGCAACGGGGTCGATTTTTCATATTTTGTCTATATTTTTCTACGTAACCATTAATTTTTCACAAATTTTCCTTATTTTTCTAGTTGAACTAGAATTTCCGTCAGTTTTTTTCAAAAAACTAATTATTTTGCACCTTACGAGTTTTGGTTTTTTGTTTTAGAATGTTAATTCGCAAAAATCAAAAAGTGGGTAGACGACACTGAGGCCGTTGCTTTGCAAAGACGCAAACTTACAAAAAGTACTAACAGACCTCTGAATCCAACAGATCTCTGAGTTCGAGTTGTGTCAAACGATTGCTTTGACTTGGTAGATCCTGTAAAAGTTTGAGTTCCAGAAAGTGAAAGGCTCAAAGTTTCCTCTATGGCTTTAAACGTAACTCATGAATCTATTTCATTAGATTTTTACCTGCAAGATAATCGGAAGGGAAGGAAAGAGCAATCAGATTCATCAGAAGATCCGAATTTACGGGCAATTATGCAATTTTAGGAGTTTTGTTTTGACGCTCTTCTAGGTAATATTTAGTAAGTGTCAAAATGCAAAGAGGAACAGGTGTACTCAGAATAAGCAGATGGAATCGGATCAAAGATTCGCATTGCACCATTTCACAGAAATCTGTTTTCCAAGATCGATGGTATACTGCCAAAGCCAGAAGAAGTTTTTGGCAACTGATGGTACGCTATCAGGTACTCGCGACGTGCTCGTAGTTCTCAAAGTTTGTAATTTTTTTCAATATGATTTGAAATGTGTTTTAGTAGCATATTGAAAAGGGTCTCCCGATAAATAAACCAAAATTTCGCGTTTTCCGAAGTTTGCAATTGAAAACAATAAATTTCAGAAATTGCATCAGGAATAAGAATTTTCGATAAACGAATTTCATAGGAATGCCAATTATACAGTAGTCAGGACTGAACTCGAGCCGACAATGAAATTCTATTTCCTTCTTTTGTAAGACACTTCCCTTGAAAATCTTTAAAATTTACAATTTCAAGATAGTTTGAAAGCGCTTCGTCCTTGATTTGTTCCCTCTCAAGTACAGACTCTTGTCAGATGCTGAACTCACAGCAATAACGCCTTAGATCTGTAAGTTAAATTCGGTCAGCGAAATTTACGTGTTGTTCGCGAAGGATTTTTCAACGCTTTCAACTGATTTTCTTTCCATTCTTTGCTCCTTTTCTCGGAAAGTCACCTGTAGTGTCGACTTGAAAAAGTACTTTTCTATGGCAACCACTATTGTTAGCTTAGTACTTTCCTAGTTTAAATTGTGTTCATGACAGACAGACCAAAAGATCGCGTCCTTTCAACATTGGTCGAGAGTTTATTTTCGACATTTCAGGATCCCTTTCATTCAGCTCCAGTTTGCTCGCATTGAATACGAAACTTACATTTCTTACACTCCTTTCAATTTTTCTGTTTAGTCGTGGAATCAAATGTGGGTCAACTCGTTTAGCTGGATTATTTTCAATGAGTGAATTCATTGTAGGTTCGGTAAAATAAGTTTGACTTAGTATCCTTTACAGCTATTCCGTTTTGACATCTTCTCCTTTGAAATTTATGATAGAAGTTACTTCGAGCGAAACTCAATTAACATGTCTCTGGGTTTTATTGGAGGGTTGTTACCTCGTGCGAATAAGTTTTTTAAGTGCAAGGACATTTGATATGGTTATGCTTTTAGGTTTCAAACTGAAGTTTGCAATTTCAACTACGTAAATCAGTTTTGGGATCAGCTTGTTAATGTTATTGACGATGCTCGTTCGCTCGATTTGCACGACAGAGCTGAAAACCAAAACCAAAACTTCACTGACATAAGGTCCTAATTTATAGCACGGCATTTTGTATTAATACCGCAACTAGTATTCAACATAAATACTAGCGAAACTCAAAACATGAGACTGGCCTATAATGGAAGCAATAAATCGCGGCCCTTTCATATGTGCGAAGGATACAAATCGGCCAACAACAAGCGCATAATAACCCAAAGAACCATTCCCATAACTCCATTACAAAACGATTATGTATGCGAGTAGGAGCAAAAGTTAAAAAATAATGGAGTAATATAATAACCTGTTGATCCAATTCACATCCGGAATCCTTCGCTCCACTCAGCCACCAACAGCAAACCTGAGCACGCAAATATCCTTTAAATCTCTCAGAAAAAACTCAGCCCTCGCCTGTTTGGAGCCTATACACTTGAGTTAGTAAAATATATGGAGATATATTTATATCTAGATATATGTATATATTTGTCGGCTCAATTTTTGCAGTTCGGCCGAAAATTTTCGGTGGAGATTTCGCTTCGCTCAAGTGGAACTTTTACATTCCAAAGCACTCTAAACTACTTCTTTTAGCACCACACGTTTTTCCACTAGACTGGACATACCAAAATTTTCCACATCACTGCACACTTTTCACTCGTACGGAAAAATAGAAGGGCTTGCTGTTGAATTCTTCGAGGTCGCAACAGCAGATATTCACGTTCTGCCTGCGTCTGGCTGGCACACTTGAGCCTGGACCGTCCTTTAATTCCGCACGAAATATGTATGAGGAGCACTTAGCACGGGACACGGCAGGATCGTACACTGGAGCCCTCTTTACACTAAAAGCCTTGGAAACAATAAATTACTAGAATTGATATAAACACGACTATATTTATTCGGGCATCGGCGGTGGATGAGATTCAGATGTTGCACTTGGTCAAGGATGAAGTCCTCCACTTGGTAACGAGGGGAGATCTATATGTTACATAAATCTACTGAAGTTGACTTTGAAATGTTTTCGCTTTCACTCCCAAAACACAACACAATTTGTACACAAGGGACTTATTCGTCCTTCCAAATGTGTTTTATGTGAGTTCAACATGAGCTGTACGGAATTCTAATCCATCAAAGGGCGAACAATTGTTTTTCATGTTCAAGCATAAATTTATAATGAGTTTTGTAGTTTGACAAAATCCTTCTACAGGGATGAATACGTCTTTACAAATTTTAGATAGACACCCAGGGAAGTGACGGTGGTATGTGAAGGATTTCACTTGGCCCAATAAGTCCGAAGACACCGAAGTTGAACAGGAGATCACTCACTTTACAGGAGCCGGGGGCTGGGTGCCAAGTATTGTGCTCCTCGCTAATGGGAAAGTAGGCGTTGATTCCACCACTGAACAATGCTGAACGGATTCGATGGAATCACCTATGGTTTCGCGCTAACACGAACTATCGATACGATAAAAGAACCGACAGCTCCGTGTTTACCGGACGTTGGAGCTTAACTGGCGACTCGTGTGGGATAACGAGAAAGTTGGACGTGGTTACAGCATCCCATCACACTTTGAGACGAGAAGATGTAACCTTGAGGGCCTGCAATCTGAGACAGACCATACTTTCAATCTTATTCAGCTGGGCCTGGGAAAATGGTGCCGAACTTTTCAAACTATTTTGGATACTGTAAGGATAAAAGCTCGCCTCGTTCGCTCCACAAATTCAGCATCCTTCAAAGCGCATGCTTGTACAACCCCATCATATATGTCCCCAAATCTTTCTCCTTGGCAGTCCCACTCGGAGAACAGGAGAGAGAGAGTGAACTCAGTGCTCCTTTCAGAGAAGTTGAAGATTTTCAGCATTTTATGGGAAAAGCACGGCTGGAAAAAGTTTGCTGTAAGTTGTAAATGCTTTTGGTCCTGGGAACAGATTTCTCAACTTGTTGTTGTTGTTGTTGAAAAAGTCTTTGAAAATTTTCCGGGGGCTGAAGTGCAGTTATGAAAAATGAAAACTAAAAGCTTTGCATGGAAGATTCAAATAAGCAATTATATTAAGCTATTTGTTTTCAAGGATAGAAGAAACTGAACAGAAAAGTCCTTAGATTGATGATAGACACGTAAAATAATGGTATCAATTCAACAATTTTGATGATGCTTCCATTGGAAATAAAGTCGATGTGTAGCTGGTGAAAATTTATCGAATTGAAACTTATCTTCCCTGTTAAATTCCAGTCACTCTCAGGAAAGATCAGCAATGCAATTATGATGTACGCAAATATTAGGCTTTCGATGGAAATACCAATTGAATTTCTTAAGGAAATATTTAGACAGCTACGAGTGTCAGCCAAGTATTATACATCGTTTGATTGGATTCTTCGTAATTTTAAGGTTCAGATACAATTAATCCGCAGACTCTTTAAATAGAACACAACCGAAAGTCACAAAAACTTTCTTTACAAGTAAGTCAGAGATTTTGGTTCCATGGCAATTTGAAATTCAAAGGACATTCTTTGCGCTCTGGTTGATATTTGTGTACAGAAATTATGGGTTATGGGAAGTTTGGGTTCCTTTGAAAGTCTTCTCCATAGCAATGCACGTTTCTGTGGTTGGTGTTTCCACTCGTCGGGCCAGTACTGAATACCTCCTTTGGTGATGTCCTTCAGCTCTTTTGTCGCAGCTACTTTAATGCCGGAAAGCAACTAATTTCTTATTTAGTTTAAGGGGCTTTTGACTTCTCCTTTTTCAAGGGGGCAAGAAAATGCCTCAAAAAACAACAGCAGGTGCACTAATAGGGCTGTAACGATCTACTCTAAAGACAAATTGAAAATCTTCACACCCATATTTTGAAAGTGAAAATGTGAAAGTGTTACGCTCCACCATCGAAAATTCTTGGCTTCCATATAAGTCCTGCGACACATGCGAATTGCTTAAAGAAATCTATGTAGTACATATTTGAGACATTCTGCGTCCAGGAGTCCTTATACCTAAAGTGTCAATATCCACCGTACTCCTCGGGCTCAGATTTCTTCCTTCCTTTTAACTTCGCATAACATTTTGCAACTTGTCCAGAGCCTTACTTCCAACCACTCAAAGTGTAATGGAGTTGGATCGAGAGACCGTGCAATCTTTATCTGTTCTTTATCTCTCTGCATCTCTAGTCGCCGTTGAACTATTCAAAGACATATATGCGCCTCCTCTCGGAAACTATTTTCTTTAAGAAATGCTCACTCGTTTACCCCAGATATAAATCAGAATTCTCATACTCAATCTTCACATTTCCATTCCTTGAATCTTATTAACTAAACTTCTTGCTCACCGGAGTTCCTAGTGCTTTCGACATGTATTAAAACAAGTGCTGTTTCCGTTTAAACTGGAGGGTCTCGAACTTCTGCGGTCTGCCTCCTTATCGTGGAAATTCGTCAAAATCATCGTCTTCATCGGAAGATTAATCAATCAAAACAACATGTGATGGTCCAAGATGACCTAAAACACTCAACAGATGAGCACAGATGAGCACTCAACAGTTACCAGCAGCACCTCCCATCGGTATATCTTTTCCTCCTTATTAAGGAAGCAGTTACATGGGTACTAGCTTTATTCTAAGGGATTGTTTTTTATATAAATCTGCTCCTAAAATGAAAATTCATGCAGAATGGTCGATTGATGTACGGACAAATCAAGTTCCATGCTGATGACAACCTCTCCTTATGCATATAAACCAGTTTCACCTTCAGTACTGAAACTGCTGAGTTCACTCGAATTTTTTATGCTTTCGGACTGAACTTGTTCAAATCCTGGTGAACGGTGATGACGTTCCCTGCGAATCGATTCCTGAAAATTGTCGGACTTTCGCCGATGTATTTGACGGAGAAATGAGCAGTATCCCTTCGGCCCGCTCACGGTTTTCATAAAATTCTTTCTCAGCAGCCTACTTATGCCAGAAACTTGAATTGGAGCCAGGGTTGCAAACAGTTCAGGGGTGCTGTCCCACTTTCATCGTGTATCACACATCTGTCAAAATCATGCATTTTGCAATACTGTTTCACTATCACTACAGTGAAGGAGAATGTCAAGACCATCCGTTCCGATAAATATAGGGTATGGCCCTCTAGTGATGGGTTATGGATATTAAGGGTTTCAAAGAGCCTCAACCGAGGACTGTCACCTGGTCGTGGAAATATTTCTTCCAAGCTTCTCATTAGTGACTTTATAAGCGAAAAAACTGTTTGTCACTTACTTTGACACTTACAGACCAAGTTTGATGTACAGGATTCGTTTTTTTTTAAATGAAGATATAAAGCAACTGCTGTTGAACCTTTGATCGCTGAAACTACACCTTCCTTTAAAAATCCTTTGCATTTCTCAACATCGACAGATTGTTCAAAGGGTACTATAGGGCCTTTGTGAATATTTAGGATACATCTCCAAATCATAATTAAGGCCTGTGTTTACATATGGCCTTAAGACATCCGTTTTCACTGGGTTTGCGTTGCCATCCGAGTATTCGATCTGGCTTCTAGTTCAGTTCAAAAAAAAAAAAAATTCCAATTTTCTAAGCTCCAATTTTGTCAATTTTTGAACCATGCCAGACGACCTGGTCTCATCCATTTGTGCAAAAACGGCTTTATCGTTTATATGCGGTTATAACGTAAATAAAGTAAAATCGATAAATAGGTTTTATAGTACCACGTTGGTCTTCTAAAAACCAACCTGGTACTATAAAACGTATTTATCGATTTTGATAAATCTGATTGTAACTTTAACGCTAATTCGAATCAATTTGCCACCAGGGCCAGGAACTCCAAGTGGCCTCCGTCTCTTTGTCTGGTACCTTTTAACCTCTACTGGCTCAAAGCTCAGTCAGTTCCTGGGTTATGTTTATTTTTTTCTTTATTTTTATCTAATTTTATTTTTTTTTTCAAGTCAAATTACGAATTTCCTGTCGATGAATGGTACTTTGCGAGTGATTTCCAATTTTGACGTACCTGTTAGGAAAAAAATCTGAAACTGGGTGTTCTATTCCATACTCATCTTGGCGTATTTTGGCACCTCAACCAACACCATCAACGTCAAATACGATGGGGCGATTTTAAGTTCGGAGAATAGAGGCTGAGAATTGAGAAAAGAAAAAGGGATTCTATTTTTTTCAATATACTCCCCCCCTTTTTTTTGCAGATTCTTTATTTTCATTTTTCAGATTTTCAATTAGCTTTTGCGTACCTTCATATAAAAATGTTTTGTCTTTGTCCGAAAAATAAGCTGAAAGTTCGTCCTTGATTCTTTCATCGCTCGAAAACGTCTTCCCACGATGTTCTTTTGTACCCTATGATCATTGGGAGCCACATTAGGACTGTAGCGTGGATGATCAAAAAAAAAAGAAACGAAAAACCACCTCGCGCAGGGCAGCCAACGAAACACAGCATATATGATCAGGCTCGTTGTCGTGTAGATGGAGGACACCTTTGATCAATGTTCCCCTTCTTTTTCTTTGATACATTCTCTCAATCTGTGTATAATTGAAGCGTATTATTTTCCAGTTATGGAAACGCCAATATCTTTGTTATCTGTCAAAAGGATCCCTTCTGAGTCTCAAAAATCTATCGCCAGTCGACTGTGACACCTCAAACTTCTTGGGTGATGTTTTGCCTTGTTCTTGCTTCAAGCTTTTTTTCATTAGTCTAGCATCTCCGAACATTTTTTGATTCATTTCCCGAGTAGTCACTTCGTTCGGCCTTCCGAGCCATGGGTCGTCTTCAGGCAAGTCTCTACCTTGTTTCAAGAGACTGTGTCACTTCTCAATCATGGTCTTGCTTGGACAAGTGTCCACGTAAACCAACGCCATCTCTTCCAGTAGGGTTTAAACAGACTTTCCCGGCATGGTAATGAAAAGACTGACGAAGAGGTCCTCGATTTCCTCCTCGAATTACACAGTGTTTTCGAGTTTATACACAAAACCTTGTTTCTACGTAGCAAATCTTTGAAAAAGCTGATGTAGCCATTTGTCTGGTTATCTGATATCTATGATTCCTCAATTTTTTCGGCCGCTAAGTGTAACTGATATAATTGATGCATCCGTGCAAACTCCTTGGTTTCGGAACTGTTTTGCTTTAACTTGCGTTAAACCTCGTGCATATATCCTGTATCTTGCTTTAACCAATCCCTGGCGTGAAACTGCTTAATACGATAAACACATCAACGAATAAGTGAGCTTGCCTGAGTTTGGCCGAGTTTGAATATAATCGATGGTGCGACAGCTCAAGCCGAATCTAGGCTCCCAGAAACGACCAACGAATTGATGACCTTGCCCGAGTTTAGCCCCGTAGCCACCAGTTCCTTGAGTGTACCATCCGTGCATAGAATCAGTAAGGTCTGATAGAAATGAGTTATAGACGAAGCTTTTTTTTGGCTCCGGCAAACACATAGACATTTTTTCAATCTTGGCGTTGTATACCCCGATTACCTCGACAATGCTTCATGGTATTTTATTTTGTTCCCACTCCAAGGCGATCGTCATGCCTGTCTGTCAAAAAATTCCAATCGTTAATGAATTCCCATTTGGCTCTAAACAATAATATCAAATAACTCTTGTCGGAAAGGCCCTCCGCCCATCCAAAAAGGATTTTCTTTTGTCATTTTGAGCCTATATTAGCAGTATTACAATTTTTAAAATCGTATGGAAGATTCCACGAAGACTCCTCCGAAATTTGCAAAATCCACTCACATTTACCAATTTTGGACCAGTCTTCTGAGTTGGTTACCCTTTGACTATTTGTATGAAGCACATTCGTTGTCCTTTGGAACTTTTTGGACGAGTTGGGCGTGACTCGCTTACTTTCCCTTTTCTCACATTTCATATTCAGCGAATCCAGGATAAGTTGTAGCCACATTTGTGCAATCATTGCCTTTCCTGGGGATGAGTTTCGTTGGCTAAAGTATTGATTTGAACCGTCTTAATACACTGAATTTTTGAAACTCTGAAACGTCTTAGTCCGAAGTCCACTTTTGCCATCGCGTCATGAATATAGCCTAGTATAATGTTTTGAGAAAATCAAATGTTTTGAAGGGTTTCAAATTTAACTAACAAATTTCATAGGTATAAAAGTAAACCTGGACAAATGAGGTACGAGCGTTCTCTCACGGTGGTGTTCAAATGTGATTGAAAGGATCTTTGGCATATGGAAATTAGGAAAGCTTTTGTCTGAAAAAATTCACAGGGTACTTTATAATTGGGCAAAATTATTTACTGGCATCAGATGGATCGCGACTGTGACTCCAGCCACCATTTTATGAAGCACCAACACCTGACAGGCCTCACTTTTTGTTAACTGCTTTTTAAAGGCTCGGGGTGAATGCAAGTGGAGCTCAGGTCTGCAGCCTGCAGCAATTATATAGGAACCGACAAGCTCAGTTTCGGAGAGAAAAGGGAAACCCTCCAGTGGAATGTTTTGGTACGTAAATTTCTAGAAATATTAATTTCGACTAGGCCAAGCAGTTCAAAAATATTGAAGAAGTTTGTATTGACATTTTTCCCAATCTGTGTCTGGCTGGAGGGTTGGAAGCGGACGCCAAACGAAGCTCATGTTTTGGATGGTTTAGAGAGAAAATTACAAAAAATTGAACAATAGTGTCTCGAGAATAACTTCATATTAATTCGTAAGATACTTTTTCGGCAAGATATTACAAGAGTTTCAGTTTAAGTCAAATAGACTTTCAGATCTGTAAGATGAAGTTTTACCAACTGTTTACTTTTTTGAACAACTTTTTCTACTTTTCAAACCCTACTCTAAAGTTGCACCGGTGTACACAAACATGGCACACATCGTGCTGATAGCTTTCCCTGCCCGAAATTTCATGCCTTAGCGATGCTAACTGTCTCAGCTATCTCGCGCACTTACCATCGGCAATCTGCCAATAAGAAATCGTGGATGTTTGTCACCTTATCCTCCATGGTAGCCATTTTCAGGGCGTCTTGGCGTAGCTCATCCAAAACCAACGCGCGTTTACGTTGAAACACTTTAAAACCATGGGTCCGATTCAGCTGAAATTTTGACAGTAGTTGTCTACGAGAATGTACTGCACCATATTAAACTTCTCTGCCGATAGTGACGCTATCAGGCGGTGAGGGTAAGTACATATCTGATCTCCCTCGTATGTGAACGGTACAAAGAATCAGACAGAGATATTCTTTCGGATAGGAAAAAAAACTATTTCTCTATTCTCCGGTCGGAAAGAACACCGAGCAGAGAGGAATCCCTGAAGTCTGGTATCTTTATGAGTTGATACCGCAAAAAAATCATTGGCTCCGATGCTAAGAATACTAAGATTAAGTGGCATTATCAAATAATATAGTCGAAGGTGCGACAGCTCAAGCTGAATCTCGGCTCCTAGAAAATTGACCAACGTTGGCCAGGAATTGATTGGCAGAAAGTATAGATAATTCAAGCTTAATAGTGAAAAAAAAACAACACCAATCTCAATAATAATCCTAAGTATTCTATCAAGATTCTCTGTGTGCAATTGATCATAGTTTCGTGACCCGAAATGAGAATAAAATAAATCGTCTCCTTTCCGGACTGTGCTCGTCATCCAATCAGCAAACTTAAGATTAATTGGTTCACTTTCTAGATATCACTTCCTAGATATCACTTCTTAGATATCATTTCCTAGATATCCGAGAAACTTTCCGTTGCGTAGTTAAAACTCACTAACTAACTAACAATATCAAGTGTGGGTATCTTCAATCGAGTTTTTCCTTTCTAAGACGTACATATGTAGGCCCACAGCTATCGAACAAGCAGCCCCAATCATTTTTACATATTTAGTATGATTTTAATAAGGAATATTTCCGAGTATCTGGATATACACCTAAGTGGATATCTTGCACGCGAAAGTAAAAGAATTTTCTAATGAAATGGATTTTGGCTTAAGGTTTTTCCAGTCAGGATACGCCGACAGGCCTCCAGTCTGATTACACGTTATTTTCCTTTCGACCTTCATTTCTGTTAAGATGTCAAAGTTTATTCGGAAATTGGCGATTCAAATTATATAGGAAAGGAAGAAAAAAACGCATGCATTAGGGCAACATCACCACGACGCGACGGTTACCTAACATCCATTTCATTTGTGGGCTAGTTCTTGGAAATTAATCAGTTATCTAAAAATAGCCTCGAAAAAGAGGAAAAATGGAAACAAATATGTGGAAAAAATACGGACAAGCTCTGATGGTGACCTTTTATCTAGTTCAGTTGCTACGTACATATCGTTGGCAAACAAAAAAGGAATCAAGTGGCCCGGCAAACTTATTTTCTCGTAATCTTATCTCCAAGCCCACATTCCAACCAATCATGTCTATTACAGAAAGCATTAAACTCGTTAAAACAATTCCAACCATAGACATCTCAAATTACCACGAGAGACGGCAAGCGTGTTGTCCTTGAAACCCAATCGACATTCTTCGTCTTGAATTTGTCCCATTAGCCACATAGGAGACAAGTCAAAGTTTTCCCTTCACAAACAACAATCAGAGTCCTCTGCGGCAACCAAATATACTTTTGTATCCTACGCACGTACTTAGCATCAATAAACTTCAAATTCGGAGTTTCATTCGGTTCTGAAATCGGATCGTCCTTTTTTCTCATGCCATATCGCGACAACGACGGCGATATCGTCCTTGAATTTTCGGATACACACATATTTGAACGAACGACAGGAAAAGTGGTTGCAGTGACATGTATGTGCTGCGGGACCTTTGACCTTACTTGCCTAGGGAAGAACTTGCTCAGCGATAGTGCTGAACTGAGCCTTGGAGGGAATATTCTATGCGTTTTTGTTCTGTCTCCTAAGGACGTTTTTTTTTCAGAAATGCTGTTGGTCTTCCATTTATAATTTTCAGAAAACAATGCAAAACCAGCTATTGCTGAAGCAAATTTTTGGGATTAGCATTTCCTGGGCAAAAATTGTCTGACTGAATTTTCTCCCTTTTTTTATAATATAGAGAAAAATTCTTCGGTTTCCACAGGAGTACACATTTCCGGTGAGTTTTATTCTTTACAATTTGATACTACATTAAACAGGAATTGCTGAACTTTTGCTGGTACTGCATGGAAATCTAGCGAGAGCATGCCTCGTAAAAGTAAATGAATCGAAGTACAATATTACACTCATGAGAGAATCCATCAAGATAAACTTTCCACGTGGTGTCTCTTTTCCTTTCCTGAACTCTATATCAAAATACATGTGCGCAGTTTTTTTTTTTGGAAAAGCATTTTATTAACTCCCACTACAATGCTCAAATCTCCGAATAGAAAAAACCAAATTTTTTTGCGTTGGTGCAACTCATATGATCCTTTGATGCTGAACAACTTTCAAAAGTTAATTCGACAGAAAGTCAAATGTAGGGGTTAAATGGCAACAATTTTACTTAAAATATTCTGAATGGTTTATTTTGGTTCTTGGAGAAGAAAGAAAAATTTGTGTGCTATTTGTGTCGTGTCAATTTTCGACTCTGTTTAAATCAGTTTTCTTGCTATCCTGCGCCTTTTAAAATGATTAAAAATCATCAGGATACGCTGAATGGCTCAAATTTATTTGGGTTTTATTGAACTCATAAGGAGTAGAATAAAAGGAAGAAATATTCCTTGTGGGGAATACATTTCTGGGACCAATTCCTTGGAAATTTCTAGTTGTTTCCAGTGAAGTTTTCGCTAATTTTTTTAAAATTTTTCTCGTAATCCTACAATAATTTCAAATATTTTGATTCAAATTAATTGGGTGTTTTTGCTTGGTGTGTTATACACTTTTGACAAAAATAATAGATGTCCTTTTAATTTGAAACTACTTTGGAATATGAAATAGAATATAAAATATTTTATTCACTGTATTGTATCACGGGGCTTGTACCCTAGGCAGACCTGTCAAAAAAATTGAACTGAAAACAAAAGACGCATACAATTTCTGCAAATATGCAGAAGGAACAATTTGCTAGCACATGCTATGTCGTCGCCATTGTTATCAAAGATGTATAGAATACCATTGGCCATAGTCTTCAGGACGCCTAGTATCCAACTTTTTCAATCTCTTGATCACGTCCTTCGATTTTAGGATCCAAGCATGTCAATCTTATCAACCCATGCTTACGAGGATTAGCAATGTTATCAGGACGACTAACATTCATAAGGACACTGTCCACACACCAAATCGTAATGTCTTCTGATGCTGCTATTAGCAGTAAAAAAATCACTCTCAAGTCATACCATTCAAATCATACCATATACCTTCTGTCAGGGTACTGGAACCGCTATCGTTTGTTTTAAGAATCGTTGGAAATCATGGGAAAATGTCGCAACAAGATATTTGCTTGCATACCGATTATCTCACGGATCACTGATCAACGAATCATAAGATAGATATAAAGATTTATTTAATAAAGATTTGTAAGATTTTTCCTAGGCTCTGAATCAAAGTATTTTCGATTTAAGCAAATTTAATCGGGAGACTGGTTGAAAAGAGTCAACTTACTCTTTACGGAGTAAAAGTACCTTAAGGCAACACGTACAGGTCGAACAACCATCTAATTGGACCTGAGCCCACACAGAAGTTTTTGATGGATGTTAATTGCAGTTAAAGCGAAGACTTTTCGAAATACTCATGGACTGTAATATCCAGCATTCGATTAATCCACCATTTTCTTAATCAACAATAGGAATACTGACCATATGTATAAACGACGTCTCTACTTCCAACTCAACCTAAATCATACATGGAGGCACTCAAAACGTTAATCTAAATCATCAAAACCGTATCCAGGCCGAAAGTCCCATACTTCTAATATCCTCGCCAATTAGTAGCTACGGGGCCTCCGGCTCTTCTTTCAGTCTTGAGCTTAAAACGCTTCGTCAAAGTTCTCTGGAAAGAAAGAAGCAGCTGCTTAAACTCATGCCGCTGAAATGCTGTTAAAATGCATAGTTAGACAATACAAAATTCTACATCTGTCAGCCCTTTAAAACACCTTTTAGAAGAACATTGAAGGTTGGCGCCTATGACGTAATGAAAGACCTCTTAAAACCATCGCTGACAAAGATCCTTGTGCACTTCCTTTCATAGATTTTCCTATACGGAATCAGTAGTTGAGAAAAAATAGATGTACACAATTTCAATGCATCCAGATAATGCCAAAATAATTAACCAACTGAAGATTCTTTGAATACGTCCCCACGCCCTTTAGCTTTAAGAAGAACATTGAAACCTTCCAAATGTTCATAAACACTACCTATCTTTCTCCATTTCACAATCTATTTATTCTGTTTAGACTTACGAAAAGGAGGCTAATGATGTTTTGAATGTATTAAAAAAGGGTGGATAAACTCCAGTAAAACAACGAATAATATTCGAATATCTGAAAGCCTATCAATCAGGCATCGATCTCATTGAGTGCCATACCGGGCAAAAGGATGGGTGTCATTCCTCTGACAAGTGAGTAAGGAAAACCCTCAAACATCCAACAAACTAAGTGTCTTGTGTTGCAAATGTCCAAAAGAAGCAAATCAACAAAATTTTCAGTCAGTACTTATTATTGGCTAAGTTCCCTCCAGAAACGCCAAACTTGTATAGAAAACGAATCATTACCCTTGAAATCCTGTTTACAATATTCTTTTATGTTGATAAAATCTTTCTTGAAGATAACAAACAAAATACGAACAAATAAAAATAACTTTAAGACAATTCGTTCGACTGCGTTGTCTACGACGTAATTCATGTCAATTTGACATGAGTTTGACGTTCAAATCGTTTATTTCAGCACGTAGAGTTGCATTCACAAGCGAGGTGTAGAGGTAAAAGTATTCACAATCGGTTAAGTTAATAGTGAATGCGCAGAATTCGCGCTCATGAATATATTTGTTTTCTGGCTGCTTGATAGAGTCAAATGCACTGTTTTAGTTGGAACTCGAATATGTTTTTGCCTAAAACTGACTGCCATGTTGATTTCGAATGAATCAGTTTTCTAGGTTTGAGTTAATTGACATAGATTTTCATTTGCTTTCCGTTTAGGTTGCAAAAAAGAGCATGTTGTGCTCCTTCTGTTTCTCGAACTTTTGAACATTCCAAAGGCTTCTTTAGTGGGCAAGTCCTTTAGATACCGAATCTTCAGATCAGTTCGGAAAATTCACTACAATGGAGTAATTAAATTTTTATCGCCGGGTTCCCGAAATAAAAAAATTTTTTCGTAGGCGTTTAAAAAAGCTTATCGTCTTCACTTCTCCATGGGAAGACATCGATAAAATCGATGTGCTAGGAAATCACGTCGGGGTCACCTTTTGTGGAAAACAGGTTAGGTTGGTTTTTGCTTTGTTTTGGGTTAGGCTGGTTTTTGATTTTGGTAGAATGCAGAAATGTGTTTTCTGACTCATTTTATACTTTTTGTGCTTGTTTAATTTGGTAGCCCGCGTTCAAAGTGGGCTTTTTCTCCCTTTTTTCAAACTAAATCCAAATAATGTACTCAAGGTAATGTATTGATCAAATTTTTTGCCTCCTATGCGTTTGAAACCGTGATCAGGTGTAATAGAAACAGTGTTAGTAGGTTTTTCCCTATGTAGTAGTTGCTTGGACCTTTGCACTAATAACCAATCTCTAATGTGCTTTAATTGAGTGGAGCTTGTGCCAATCTTGGCTTTTAACTTCAACATATATGCCCTCGTCTTCGAAAGTCCTGTGTAGATGAGTCTAATAGCAGACTACGTTTGAAGCTACCAAACTAGGTGTATTGGCAGTTTGGTACAAGAAGTCGAGATTTTGAGGCCAGCCCTTAATTCCTTAATAGTCAAGCTAGTCGAAGAGTGTAACATCTTAGTACTCCAATACAAAATTATTATGGTTGAGATTGAAAAACAAGAATTACTTTTTTAAATGCCTTATTATTATGAGTCCTCGCATTCCTCATCTAATCCCACTCATGTGTGTTCCTCGATACAAGAGCGAGTCAATTTTTCAAACATATCACCAAACTCGTCTCAGCCTATCATACTAAAAAGAAATTACCAATAAAGTAGTCTTATGTTCTATGTATTCTTCATTCTCATCGTAATATCCTCATCAGCAGGAATGTCAAGCATACTGAATGATTCCAGCTCCGTCAGTCTACGGCCAGACACCGTACTTCCAACCACACGAAAGCGAAGCCTTACACAACAGGCTTATGCAACGAGAAAAGGATAAGTCGAGACCTTGAAGGTCTACAAGGATCCGACAACGTAGTACCTGAATATATGAAATTAGTCTCGAAGGAGGTGTTCATACATTTTTCCATACATGCCATGCACAAGAGTCGTAACCTTGCCCGTGTACAAGGCATGTGTGCGTACGGACCGGGTTCTTTCTGCACTCTGGCAATATTCGCAAATTTACGATTACCCTTTGTTGCTCTCCAAATCGAAACTTGTTAGCCAAAAGGGTTTCCTAGCACTCACCCAGGAGATTCGAAAGATTTGTAAAGGTTAACTGGCGGGACGACATTAATGTTTCCCATTCAATCTGCATGAGTATTACTCAGTAATAGTTGCTGGTCTGCTTTCCGAATTCGATTATATGTTAACTAGCTGGCAAGGATGTTTTCGTTGTCCTTAATTTTGGTATAATTTTTTTGGGGTTTTTGCGTTTCTCATATTTGGGATCGAGCAAGTCTTAACTGCACCGGGAACGGTAAAAATTCGTTTCGTCATAAAACGAGCTTGTTAGTTATAGAAGTTTTGAAGTCCTTTTATTGTCTCCCTTACAACATAGGCAAACCGGCAGGAATCACTTTTGTTTGCCTTCTTCGAAGAGTAAAATGTGGCGTATTAATAAATTGCACGCCTGCATATATCAGATGGCCTGCAGAGTGTTTTATATTTACTTTACACCTTATATCTGTCATGATGGCAAACACATGTCCTTTCTCGTTGTGCTCGTCATTATTTCCCCGAACAACGCACCGAATCGCGACCAAATACCCGCTTATTCCCTTTGCAACAAACGATCAAACTTCCTTTTTGCTAGATAAGACCATTTTGTGATAACACCAGACCTTCGAGAAAGTTAACCCAATCAGATGAGCTCACGAGTGAATTTAGAAATGAAATCAATAAGTAGGTCACAAGGATACGAAATGTATTCGGCGCTAAGCAATACTTTTGCTTCGATGGGATTTGGATAATATTTATTTATTCACTAAATCTGAACATGTTCACGACCCTTTGTGCGACTGTAAGCGAGTTTTCAGTGTAGCGGATAGTGACGATGCGAAGTTTTTTTTTTGCACGGAAAAATTGATCCCGACAGCAAGGATGTGAAAATTTATTGAAAGAGATGTTACAAAGAATAAACAGAATATTTTGATGAGTGGTGATAAGGCTAAAGTGGATGGAGATGATGAAAAGTAATGCGATAAAGTCAAAAAAGAAAAAAAAAATATTTGAGTTCGTAGCCGGGTTGAGGTTTTTTTTGAAAATAAGTGGGGGAGGATGTTACAATTTGTACAAATTTAGGGATAATCTAGTTAGAGTTATTGCTAATATGTGTAAGGAATGCAAAAGAGGGCGTTGATAAAAATTAAAATTATGAAAATATTATTGTTGCCTTTATTTTCTTGTTGTTATGGTTATTTTTGGTTTGTTTTCCGTGTACCGAAACGCATGATTATCCTTGTTTTGGCAATTTGGTTCAGCGGGGACACAATCGACAAAATTGTTGCAAATTTATGTATATAGTTCTAGGGAGTCATTATGAGGTTGGTCTCTCAAATCTCAAAGTCTCGCAATAAGCAGCAATTAGTTATCAAGTTTTGGTTGATTTTTTCATAGAAGTGTTGTAAGGTAATCCAGGACTTGGATATAAGCTAGACTCATCCTTCAGATTCAAAGTCTATCCATAAGCTATTATTTTTTTAACAAAAAAGCATCAATAAGTTACCTACTTTTGGTTGATTTTTTAATGGGCAGTCTTACAAATACAACCAGGGCTCCTACATGAGCCCGTTATACAACAAAAAAGGATTCTTAATCCCTAGAACAATAAGTAACAAAAGAAAGACTAATGAAAAGAAACTTTACAAAATGATTTTGAACTGGAAACTATCCTGATAGGAAACTAAGACATTTTCTGGACACAGCAGTCACATTCAAGTATCAATTTGAAAAGGAAGATTTCCTTATTACCGATGGCACCCAAATAGAACCTTTGCCCGTTGAAACCATTTTGAAGTAATTTCAGGTCTACAATTTTCTTCTGTTTCTGGAGACAGGCTGGGATGTGATGTCAACTTCCTTTATGTCCTACAATTATTTCTTCAGTTCAATACAATTTGTATGCTTTCTCGTCGTACTAGAGGAGTCCAACACGAACCCATAGGCGGGGATCTTTGTTGAAGTGATGTCTAGGCCAGGCTAATAGAGTGGCAACCGCCTCGACTGGAGTCCAGGTGAAGTTATAAGCCTTCACCTCGGCTTCACCGAGATTTGCCATGATTAAATTGAGCAACACACCAATTTTCCCCAGAAGTGGTTGCGTGGGAGAGATCTTAGACAAGATGTTCACTTCGAAGTCTCTTGTATTTGTAATACAGAAATGGAGGATACTGGAAGACAATTCGGCGAATGATCTTTGAGATTTGAGGGTCATTGTTTTGGATGACTGGAACTTTTTCAACTTGGTTCAGTGGGGTGGTGTTCTCAGCACTACGGAATAACTTTTCAAGGATGGTAGCCTGCTCTTGAAATATTAGGAAGCTGGTTAGACATGAACTGTGGCACAAGGTTCTATTGCCTGTTGTATAAATGCCTCGCACGATGAGCTGATGAGCCCACAGCTACCGAGATACAGAGATTCTAATTTAACGTGGGTATATTCAGTAATACCTGCAAAAAATAGGAAAAAGGGTCTATATTTTGGTTTCAAAGGAGACCACAGGCTCAAGGATTGCGGGTACAACTACAAGACATTCCTTTCAAATAAAAAATTGCCGAGATATCGTTTGCATATTTGGGCGAATAGGAGAGTTCCCTCCGGATGGCTTAGAGGAAATTATGCAAAGCTGATTATTTTTAAGATTATTATTATTTTCAATTCAAACGCTAGCTAAACATGTTGTTCGACACATTCAATGCCTGCCTGCAGAAAGAAATATTCCCAAAATGATGGAAAAAGCCGGGATTTGTGCTGATCAGCTAGGGGAAAAGGAGTCCTGAGGAACCATCTGCGGATCGGCCTGTATATATGCTGAAAGCCTTGGGGAAACTGCTCGAGAAGCGCACCAAAGAGAGACTCGGAGAGGCCAGGCGAGTTGCTGGGGGTTTATCTTCTTACCAGAATGGCTTCAGGCTTGACGATCAGTGCAATAACAGAGTCCAGCGGGCAAATGGAAACAATCATCACTAAATCTCAATGTGAGGAATACCTACCCATCTGCTATATTGGTAGATATTCTCACTGCTCTGGAGTATTGCAGAACGCCGAAGTATCTTATGTGAATATTGAGGGACTACCTCAAGGCCCGGAAGTTCGACTTTGGTAAAGTGGGACGTTTGTGAAGTATTGATGTGACATCAGGGGTGGGGCAAGGTTCCATTCTTGATGTAGGCGACGAGCTTATGAGGCTATATCTAGGAGAGGAGCCACGCCTGATTGGCTTTGCTGACGTAGCAGCATTAGCCACCGGAACAGGCGCAACTGAAACTAAGTATGATACGACGCCGAATGAACGACTGGATTCCAGGCCGTGGGTGAAGATTGGCTTTGGAAAAGAACCGAGGCTGTCATACTGCCGAAGAAGCGCGACACGATCATCGAGCCCAACAAATCAATAAAATACCTTTAGTTTATGATTAGCTCGAAGATTAGTTTATTTGATCAGAGGTGAGCGTCAGCGGATAAGGCTGCTGTGGGAATGTCAGTTCTCAGTCACGTTATGGTCAATGTTGGAGGACCAACCTCAAGCAAAAGACGCCTACGTATGAGTGCAATGTAAACTGTCAGCCGAGGAAAGAAAAAAGATCCTCATTTTCTGTCAAGATACGTGAGTTGATTGATTCCTGACGCAGCTATTCAGTGGGCGTTAAGTATATAAGCTGGGCGAATTACCGTTCCCTGTTTGCTTCTTCTGCCTGGGGACGACAGGTGATGCCTACCACATCTTCTTCGCATGCGGAAGATGGACTAGGATTCATCTTCATCTCTTAGAGAAAATAGTCGTGCTTTCTCCGGGGAACATTATAGAGAAGATATTGTATCCAAAAGACAATTGGAATTGCGTGTCATATTACGTACGGAAAGCTCTTCCTCATAAGGGCATCATGAAGCACTTGGCTGCCGGGAGGGGGATCTCTCTGACAGCAATCTCACTTCCAACTTATCCATCCCTGCTGAAAGAGGAATGTACCCTGACCTGAAGGAGCAGTTAGGAGGTGACTAATGAGGCCTACTTCGAAGAAATGTGACCAACTGATCCAGACTAGGTTCTCGATGTGACAGGGGAGGGGTGTAGTCAATAGAGTGGTTGCTACTGGGAGTCTTTCATTCATTCATTTAGTAAAAAGTCTTCGTTTCCCAATTTGAAAAAAATTTATTATTGATAATATTATTTTCACAAAAATAATAATTATTACATTAAATGAAAAGAAAAAAAAAACAACAGCAGTCAAGGTAAAAAAAAAGGAAAATGGGATGAAGAATGGTCGGGCTATACATCTCACCAGACCATATCACATTGGATCATTCTTGAGCTTATGTCTTAAGGTCGCCAATGGTGATGCGATCGGTTTTAGCTCCTTGGAACAGATGGTATTGTGAATCAACTCCTATATTGAAATGATTGGAAACAAGTAACAGTTTACAAGGGAATTGGTTCGGAATTGTCTCAAACACGGCCATTTCGGGAGCCTTATACTGAAAAGATCAAAGTTTTTAGATCTGCAGTCCAAATCGACGCAAGGCCAGTTGCAGCAGAGAGCCTTATTTGATGGGCCCTACTTATATATGGCTCACTGATTATCAATTTTTGTCCCTTGTTCTCATAAGCCAGTTGCAACAGAGGATCAGTTCCTTCTTTAGTGATAGAAGAACACTTGCGTGAATTTTGTATG
This sequence comes from Stratiomys singularior, assembly GCA_954870665.1. Classification (NCBI taxonomy): domain Eukaryota; kingdom Metazoa; phylum Arthropoda; class Insecta; order Diptera; family Stratiomyidae; genus Stratiomys; species Stratiomys singularior. The sequence continues at coordinate 7,776,557 of OX940879.1, read as the reverse complement.
GCTTCAAATTTAGCACATGCTTAGATTTTCCTAGTTCAATTATATGGCAGGAATTTGTGATGAATACCTCTGATTCCTGAGTACCATTGTTTGATATTGTATCTAAGGTGATGTGCATTCCCCAGGGACATGGTTTGAAGGTGTGGGCTATAACTGCTGCATTTCCCTTGCCAGATTTAATTGTTCTTTCAAGGTTTTGGTTCAGGACTTCGTCTAGTTCACTTTGCATGTGAACTTGCTGTCATATAAGATTGTCTTTCTTCGAGATTATGTTGACTTTTTGGAAGACTTACATGCCTTTGTATTCTGGTCTCAATTTGAAGCATAAAAGAGTATCCGAGTGTTCATATATGGTCTTGCATGTGTTAAAGGTACCATATTTCTAGTATTTTCGAGTAGGAGTACTTGAAATGCAATATTGTGCCTTATTTGAGGATGATATACATGGCCTGAAGCTTCATGCTAAAATTGAAAATCATGAATTGAATGTTAAGGCTCTTTTATTTAATTTCGTCCACCGAAATTCTTTATATCCTCTTCTTATTTTTGTTGCTGAGACGGAACCTTGCAAAGTATGGTCAATATTGTATTACAGTACAACCGCTCAACAGCTAAAAAGCAACGACATTTATTTATTGTATCCAAATAAGAGTCCTTCGACATCTATTTTGTGAAAAAGATTTATAAATGACACAAGTAATATCATTGGCATGCTAAGCATTGTTAATTGTCATTGCATCTACCCCCAGTGGCAACCAAATAAGGGAAACTTTTTCGCTAAACAATGCCCAAATAACTCGTCAAACTTGTTGAACTCGTCAAACCGTTTAATTTTTGTTTTTGAAACAAAGCATTAAAATTGGAATGAAATTTTTGAATCCTTTTTTGTATTCTTCTTTACAAAAAGGTCCATTAGCGAAATTGACTTTTATCAAAATGCACTCACATAATTTGATGGGAAATCCTTTGATGCACTCATGATTATGTAAAACGGGAAACGATTGGAATTAAATTGTTTCCCCCATTGGTGAAAGTTTTTAATCAATTATAAACGCTTGCCAGTGGCATTTTCACATCAAAATTGTGTAGTTGAAATTGCGTGAAACCGCATGAGGAACCAATATGTGATCCTAATTCACACAGACTATAATTAGCATATCACACACGTAAACAGCGTTATGCGATTTAAACTCTTCCCAACGTTTGGGCTGCTGGGATGCACGTATACAGGGATGCAGGGATGATATCTAATCGAATGGTGGCAATGCGATGATAATTGGATAAACTTTCCCAGGAATTCCGGCTGTAAGCTTGTGAAAATAATCACATTTCCAACACCGAAGAAGCACACGATGGTGTACCAGAAATAATTGCAAATCGTTTCACTAATTAATTGTTTGAATTTAGAAAGTGTTCCCGACAATTCGCGGTGCGGGGGAAACAGTTTGTAAGTGTAATGAAATAAATGAAGAATGAAGTGATGGTTGTGTACAGTCTGTACACAAAATGGAAGTAGTTCCTGGCGTCTGGGTAGGAGTTTCCTCAACGGAAAATTAAATTTCAAAACAATTAAGTGTTATCATCAACAAATCTGCCAGTCCTTTATGCAGGACGAAAGCGCAAAACAAATTTGTTCCATTGAATCACCGCGTTTGGTGCGTTTCCAACTCTTTACGGTAAACAGATTTAAAACTTTCATTCAAAACAACTTTATTGGACACGTTTTGGATCATCATGAATACTGCAATTGCACATTTCCACCGACCAAATCTGCAACGTGGAAAACTGCTCTCGCCCAGACAAGTTGCATTCATTTTCCTTTCCTTTCCTCGTTCGAATTGAACTGGAAAATAAGTTCCGTAAATTCACCAAACACAATCCCGCAATAATAGGCAGCTATGAAGCCACCTATCTACCTTATAGCCAAGGATATAGTGACGTGTCGATCCTAAAGCATTCACTTTAGCCTCATGTAAGGAAATAAACTTCTTTGTTTTCTACTATTTTCTCATGCCACCCTCGGGGAAGAACTACTTACTTGTGTCTGAGGATGCAAGTTGCTGTTGGCGTTTTTGTTGTTGTTGCTATTTCGTCGCGGCTCTAAGGACAGGTAAAGAGCGACGAACCTACAACAACGTCTAGACTTGAAAAGATGCAGACGTTCTGGAATGTGAAAATAAGACCCCAGGAAAAACATACAGCTGAAAGCTTACTGCTTCCAGGAATCCTCGGAAAACGTGGTATGTTCGTGTGTTGAATGGTTGTTCCTGTATCCATGTATTTCAGGCATGGTCAGGATGTTAAGTCTGTTATAAATTCAAATATTCAGTGGATTTTGTGAAGCGAAATCCGAGAGTGCATTCGGATAAAGTGAAATGACCCGTCTCGAGTTGACGGACAGGATGGTTGGATAGCACTTGTCAGTTTGCTCGAGTTTGATAACCTAATATACCGAATATATTGCTAGAATACCTCTGGCAAGTTAAGGACTGACGTTTAAAATGAATCGGATCAACGAAAAATATGGCAATATTATATAATTTTTATGGAAACAAACAAATTTCGAAAAATCTCATTTTCTTACAAACAAATTAAGATAATGACATCCTTTACGATATGGGATCGTATGAGGTTTTGAAATTAGGATGATATGATTTTAAATGAGCATAAAACATAACCAATTCAGTGGAACATGCTACTATTTTTATCATCCTTTACCGTTTAGAACATCAATAAAGCATCGCTCAGATGTATACAGCAGCTTTTCTCATGCAACTTGATTCAATCATGCCAATTTTCGACAACCTGTGGCCACATTTCGTGCAGTAAGACAGCGTTGACAATCCCAAGATTGGCCTCAAGTTTCGCGTTCGATAATAAGACTGATGTGTGATCCTGTGACACAATGGAAAGCGTCAGAAGTCAGTCAGTTAATAGTAATACAAAATTGAACTACCTTGCAGATTGATCTGGAAAATTTGGCTGATTACCTCTTACTTACTACTTCTCTGAACATTAAATGTTTCCCAGATTCTTTGCTATGAGTAAGACCTTGAGGTTAGCACAGAGTGCAGCATGATACAATCGTGTACCTTACGCTGTATGGTAGGGAAAGTCATATTTGATGGAGAGCGTGATCCTTCTAGTTTATTGAAAAGAAACCAGCCTCTCTAAAGCATCGCGTAAACCGTCTTTTATAGTATACAAAAGTTTTTAGTTGAGATTGTAGCTTAACAGTGTCCTGTTCCAAAAGATTCCCTGATGAAAAGATGTTTTGCAACCTTCTAACGTAATTTTAAGTCGATTGCGTTGGGTTTGTATTGTATTGGGACTGCACTCCTATACGTCATCATTTTCCGCAGTATTTTCATGGTCTTTTACAACCAGTGAAGCTTTTGGTTTGAAGATTAGGACTTCTGATTCCAGGCCTGGCAAATTCATAACTGCTTCCGTGGTTAAGTCCGTGCTTATTGGTTCTCTCCTGAGCTTCTGACAGGAATATGTTCGTTTTCGTAGCCCTTACTTTTACAATGCTATCTCCGGTCTTAAAGTTAACCTTGATTTCGCTAAAGACATCTTTATGCGTCATTCCTGTATTAACTTTACCAGTAGACTAGGGCAGCGTTGCTTACCTGCGGGTTTTTTCCTTTTTCGTTTAAAACATTCACTTAGAAGTCAGCTTCTGCCTTCCTGTTTTCAAGTATTCACCTGAGAGGCAGCTTCACCGCTAGGATTTTCTCCCTTGTCCGGCTCAATGGGATAGAAGCCTTTATATGTTTTAGCTAGATTTTATTTTTTTACTGCACATCGGCCTTACTCAGCTGTTTCAGCATATTTTTGAATACAATTTGGCTATCCCATCACTGCTAATAATGTTTCCATGTCACAAATTAGATGTTTTTCACTTCGGTCCAACGCAGTTTTGTTGGTGTTTTTCAGGTGCAAAGGCACCGTGGTACTACAATACAAACCTTTGTTTGACAGATATAATGGAGACTCATCAATCGATGGAAGGGTTCGAATTGAACTTGAACCGTTCAACAAAAATGCGCTTCATTTGACAGATGATTTTTTGAAGGTGGTTGAGGGCTGAATCTATTGCTTTAGAAGCTTAAACTATGAAATCCTGACCAGAATCGTTGTTGACTTGAGTCAATGACATCCTAAGTTATTGCGTCCCTACCATCTCCTTTGGATTCAGCCTAAGTTTCAAGCATAAAATATGCAAGATAGCTACCGTGAAAAGTCCGAATTCTCGGGATTGAATTCTTCGCTAGTTCCGAATTCTTGAAAATAGTACGAAATGTTTACATTTAGATTCTAATCTCGAATTATATTTTATTTTTTCCAAAACTTATTACAACTGCGGAAAATACCTTATCACGACGGCCACTTTGACGTCACTTTTTGTGTTTCTACACAAATGCTACTGAATTTAGTGGGAAAAGGACCGAATTTTTTTACAATTTACCAAATAATAATGTGAACACAGATCGATCAAAATAACGTCCATGTTTGGAGAGAAACTGGTTTGAATAGCCAAAAAATCTTAAGGCCGGGAGGGGGGTTGCAGCCAAAATTCGACCGAATTAATCAAACAATGAAGACAAACAATTGGCAGGATCCGGTTGAGTACACTCAATTCTCCAGTCAAAAGAAATGGATGGTTAAAATCTACAGCATTCCTCAGACATTAGAAAAGAAAAACAGTTGTTTCAAGAGCTATCAGTTGTTCTTTCGAACCAGACTAGGGCATTGGATGACAATATTTTGGTCACATTCCTCAGATCTCAGACATTCCAAAAGAACAAGAAGCAGGACTCTGCAAGACCCAGCTATTCAACTAACCGAAACCAAAGTCGTCTTCGAAAAATTGCCATCTCCGTGGCGTGATTCCCAAAATGTGAAAGTGAAATCGCTAAAGCTTTTAAAAAGACCACATTTTTAATAGTGAAACGTGACAGACAAAGCTGACAACTCAGAATTGCTTGACGAGCAAGAGGTCTCCGAAATATGAAGACTATAGCACTTGGCAAAAGATAGAAGTACAAAGAGAACATTTGAAAGATCTTCCCGCCAAAGGCTGGCTAACAGAGGCCGGTGGGAAAGCCGTAAAAAACACTGGTCCGCCGCAGTCAACGAAGTGAATTCATCGCCAAAATTGAAGGATACGGTTGATGGATCGAAATAGTTAGTATCACTTTTAAACAGAAGGTAAGCTCTCTTGTCTTTGGGAGATTCAAAGTCGCAGCTAGGACGACGATAGAGCATTAAAAACATTTGGCCAGAATGTGAGGCACATGGAGACTATTTTCATTAGAAATTGTCAGTCAGATAGTCCCAAATTGTTTGTCATAGTTTGTGTTATTTGGGAGGAACAATTTACAATAAAACATAGTTCGTAGTTTTCCTGGCAAATGTCTGAATGTTTGATAATTTTTTTCAACTTTGATCAACCGAAAAATAATATTTCTACTGAATTTTTATCTTCTTAACAGTGAAGCGTCAAGATTGAGTAGTGAAACTCTCACAGGTAAATGTTCTCAAACATGTTCGAACAAAGGACAATTGTAGTACAAAACAACAAAAAATAAATGCTTTGTCACCATGCTATGCACTTAATACGAGATAGTTTGTTTGTTGTGTCAAAACAGAAGAATTCGGTGGGGGACAAAAAGGAGCACATACAACCAACTTGTACACCTACACGTATATCCCTATTTCAATTCGTAGTCAGGAGCTGTTGATCGTCGGAGCACAATAGCACTTTCAATCTGTTCGCCAGACACATTGCATTTCCTTGATAAAAAGTTGCTTCGCAGGAAAGTAACATAGATCTATGCAGAGTTTATAATCGCACAAACCCTTCAGGGTTTCAATATTTTCCAGTGGACGATTACATTTACGGCAGGGATGTATTTTCAATGTGTTTGCGGGTGATGTTTTCTGAATTGACGGAAACATGCAAGTATGAAGGATAGATGCCTTAGGTGCTTGCAAAATGTATCCTTAATCGTTTTTTATTTGTCTCGTGCACGCTGCAACTTGATGAGAAATTGCAAAAATCAATTTCATGACATGCCGGATGCATTCTCTTTTTTGCTGCTCTGTTCAACTTGGAATTTTTGAGTCCCATTGTGAATAGGGGCTTACTCTAGTTCGCAACGAATTGTTCCTTGTACCTGGATACTGAAAACGAGTGAAGTAAGAGTGAGCTCAAAGTAAAGCCGATTGGAAATGATGGAAACCGGTGGCGGTATCCTTACAGACGTACATTGATGAAGCTGTTGAAGAACGTTTGCAGTCGTGAATCTTTGTAAGAAGGGTTTAAAAAAAAAAAAATTTGAAACTTACTAAACAAACATTACGAAATTTTCCATGTTCTGTGCATTGCACTTTGTCAGGAAGAATTAGCGAGAGTAAATGCTTAAGCAAAAAGCATCCTGAAAGATGCGCTTCCATACAACCACAAACAACATTAGACCTTTTTGTATCACTCAGAAAGAGGACCCTCGGGAAATGGCAAAATGAAAGTGCATTTAAATGAAGTAGATGCTAGTTAACAAGTTTTTCGTCACAATATTTCCATCTTTTGAAGGAATCTCCAAGTTTAAGCAAATTTCCATTTAAACGGCACGTAAAGTTCCTTGGCAAACTTTGATAAAATGAAAATGTCCCTTTTATACTTCAAAAGTGACCACTTCTTGTCTTCGTGAGTTGCAACTTTATATCCGTCTTTAATTATAAAACTTAAGTGTTTGTTGTGTCCTTTTTTGCTAATGGATTGGTTTGTGATTGCTCCACCAATGAATTGAGTGGGAATACTTTGTTGATCAACGTTGATTAGTCTTGAACTAAAAAAGCAACTCCAAGTGTTCGTAGTACATTAATTAAGGAATATTTATTTTTACTGAGTTTTTCTTAATCTTTAGGATTAGGTTTTAAGGTTTTAGTTTTAAGGGATATTGAGATGCTCTAAAATTGCCTTAAGGATATTGAGATACACAAGCATAGGGGTTTGGTTCGTTAGAATGGAGACAATTGAGATTCTGATACTGATGGTTAAAAAATGAATAAAGTCAAGAAATGTTCCCTTTTAAATTCTAGAGCTTTGAACTGAGTTTTTCGTTCTTATTTTTCGACTTGTTCAATGGCTGTTGAATAAATTTTAAGGACTCCAACATGAAAAAATTGTACTTATTGCATTCACCATTAGTTTTTTGATAGCATGGAATGATTCACATCTTACCGAAGCATCAAGTTCAGAACAATTGAGACAAACGATTTAACTGCAATCAATCCTTCTTCCCATCTCCCTTCTTGTATATCTATCTCTTTCCGTTTACCTCTACCCGTTTACCTACATCCCTTTTTTGGAGCTGATGTTTAAGACACAAGAGTGACACAAGAGAGGAGACACAAGAGACTTCATCATCCGTTGGTGCTCAGCGTTGTTCATTTTAGAGCCAATTCAGATCCTAGTTCGAGGATTGACGAGATCAATACTACAGTCTACACGAGGGAACCTTCAAAAAGATTCTGAAAACATAAAAATGCTGAAGTTGCTTCCGCTTTTGTTGATTAATATTTGAGCCCACTTATAGAACACTGCTGTATTCAATGATGTCACGTTAAAATTAAAAACTCTACATCCTTCGAGTGTTTTTTTTATTGACAGTAGGCAATAAATTCCTCTCGGTCTCCCTTTATTCATGACGAACGTTTGTTATTGTGGTGACCCCGACGTGATATACCGCGTCTTAAGTATACATAATCAGTAGCTAACATAAAATCCGCTACAGACTCATATGTTTCCATTATTTAGGCAACTATTCTCCCAATTGTAGCTTGTGCGAATCGGAACACAATTCACAACGCATAGCATAGTGAGGGACCCTTATCGTTTTGACACTTTCAAATTCTCTGTCGATTTCGAAACTTTTGAACATGTTGACGTTTCTATGAAGCAAGTGCGGAGCGATAGTAACGCATTTGTTTCCTGATTCATTAACTGACTCGCCGGAAAATTTACTGGAAAAGGTGCTAATGGAGATACAGAATTCTACGCTGTTAAGCCGTTGCTAGAAATCTAAAATCGCAAAGAAATGTTGAGAATCCTGCATTTCCCAAATGACAAGCAAATACACTCGTCGTCATGTATGAACAAAATCGAAACCACTCAGACTATAACGTCATAGTGAAGCCCCTTTTCAAGATATCACTGGGGTAGATGTGTCTAACTTGGGAAATACGCCTCTATGTTTTTTGTATGAAAATCATTTGAGTTTCCAATTGATAGGTACGTAAAACTGCCGGATATATTAAGGAGCTAATCCAACTAGCAAGCATACCTACAAGGATGCTTTACAGAGACGCCACCATATGAAGTGTTTGGCAAGATCGAGAGAAATTATAGAAACAAGGAACACCCTGACTACTTCCATCGATGTTGAAGGTCCTCATAGAGTTGATCCATATTCAACTACATGGATGGTAGAACCACTAACTAAAAGGAACGTTTAAGGAGAAGCAGCAAATTTAAAAACAATTGATGAAATTGGGTACACCAAAGGCTGATAGTTTGCCGTTTCTAGCCTGGGCTGTCACGGTTGACCAAAAAGCCAAAAAAATCAAAAGAAGAGGATTCAGGTAGATTGCATATCCTGACAACATCAACATATTGATTAGTGGAACATTCTCAGAAGAAATATTTAATCCGATCTAGGATTTCAATTCCTTTTATAGAAGCTAAGCAAATAAGTTTACAGAACAAGGTGAAACAGGGAAAAATGAAGTGCTACGAAAGAGATCCCTCCATCTCCGACGTCTGCCAACGCTCCAGTTTGGTTTTTAAATGTTAGTATTGCTCGAGCAAAATGTGCCATGCGATGCCATTTGTCGCATTTATTTGTAGCATTTTTCCGCCCATAAACTATCTGGGTATCGCTCTCCAATTTCGCTGAAGAGGTCACCGCGCTGCTTACGACATCTTTTAAAAGAGAAAAATTTTTGACAGGTGTCATCTGGCTCTCCTGTACAAATCAAGCTGTTAGTAGACCATGGCCTACCAATCTTGTAAGACTGACAACATACGGTTTACAACATACTATGCACTCGATTGATCCACGGCCTCAGATCAGAGATCATGCCTTCCGCCCACTTACCCATTGTGTCTTGCTGTTATGACTGTTACCTATCGGTAAGAGATCGTTATCTCTCTTCTTTGGTTCCCTGTCTATTGTTTTCGCTTCTGCACAAGTAAATAATTCTGCGCTCTCTAGCAAGGAAGGTGCTGGGTAACACCACTGCGATATGTGCATGCGATCCTTGAGCAATCCTTGTCTCTGCACTTGGGACAATCAATATCAGCGTAACTCCTTGCTGAGAGCGTTACTCTTTAGTTCTGGTCCATGGAGTAGAAATGACTGTACAGCATTCATTAGGAGTCACATCTAACGTTCGGACCTTGTTATGTTGTCGTGAGTCAGCTGTTGCCCCGATTTGTTTGAAAAAACTGGAGGAATTGGACTTCTGATAAACTTGGGAAGTCGAAAACTTGGACTTCCAGATAAACTCGCGAGTTTAAAAACGCGAGTTTAAACAACCAATGTTTAAATTTCGCGAAGAAACATTGGTTGCAGATAAGAAAATCCCATTAACTCTGAGGACTCCCTTCTTTCTCAGGATTCACTTCCGCTTCGGAAATACATGGGAGAAGTATGTTTGCAAGTTCAGCAAGCCAATCATCGGGAGCTCTTGACTCAGCTGCGTCATTTAATTTTCACGTTCCCTATGTTGAAGGATTCGTTTTTATATCCTAACGCCATTGTAGGTCCGTAGAGTTTTCTTCAATTTTAAGGGTTTATGCTATCCTTAATGACTCGCCACGATTGAACGATGCCTCCTGGTAGAGGGTGTGGAAGCTTTGTTGTACGGCCGAAGACTTTTTCCGGCCCTCTTATTGAGGAGTCGTACCAGATGAGACTGAATCAGGTGTACGAAGCGTTGGTACCTTAACATTTCAGACAGCAACTGAGCCTGAGATTTACATTACATTAGTCCTAGCTGGAGAGTATTATTAGAACGCAAGAATGAAATAAATGGCAGAAAATCAGCTTCACCAGAACAAATGATATTTCACTCTGAGACATACTACATGTACACTGCTCAAGGATTAGTGATCGAGGACTTTTCTCAATCGAAGGCATGTGTAGACTTATATATACCTCACGCAGGTCCTCAATCGCTAGTGGGGATTTGATGTTTTCACTTATCTAATTTGGAAAGTTACTATTGCCTGAGTGCCATTTACCATTAAAGGAGCAAAGGAAAGTTTCTTCTTCGTTTCTTCTTGTTGAAACGGTTGCAGAGGTATCCTTTTTATCATGCTTGAATATGAGGTAGAGACATATAGTTCAGTTGTGACGATGTTAACTGCTAAATCAATATTTTTTAAAGAAACTACACTACATTTAATGTGGGTTCCAACGAGTATCAGTCATTTTTTTTTGGACCGGTTGAAAATGAACTCCTTGTGATTGAACATAACTCAAAATTTGAACTATATTTTAATACGTAGAATAAATTTTCGAGTTCGAATTACCTTCGAACCCGACCTGTATATCTTTTCATAGATTTCCGGTGCTTTCTAGCTTATGGTTTCGACAAGGTCCCTAGCTTATGGTTTTTATGGAAAAGCGTCGAAAGAAAGGTTTGAGGATGTTGATCACCAGATCATGCGCTTCCTTTTGTAAACAATGGACGTCTCCAATGTTAAGCATAGTGTCCAACAAATACCTTGATTATAAAATGGTGGAAGTTAAGTCTAAGTTGAATATTCCTTAATTTGAATGCTCTATTTAGTACTTTCAATAGGCGATGGACTTGCATACAGTAGCCTGGTTGACATTTTAGTCAATGTGTTCAAGTCAGGAGCTTATCAAGCTAATTGACACAACGTCGGGCAAGAATGAAAATGATTGAAATCGAATTATTGAACTGAACTATGAAACTATTTTAAATTGGGACTGGTAAAGACAACTGCGTTTTGTTTTAAAAGGATGGTTTTAGAAGACTGGACTTGGAAATAATGGGAGGTCGCGGAGTTAGGAGAGGAAGTATAATTGATAGGACCCTTGTATCTGTTTTCAAAAATACTGAATCGGTCAAAAATGGTCATTTCTTGCAAGACAAAGCTTGTCAACAGTTGCAGGTGATAATAAAGGCATGCATAGGGTGCAATTGGGCGTTTCTGATATGACAAGAAAATTGTTGCGCTCTATGATTGTTTCATTTTGAGTTTAAAAAAGTTCAACACGCTGACACTGGCTGGATGACTTTCGGAAATTCTACTTATGAAATTCGGTAATAATGCGTAGATTAAAATTAATTAAAAAATCACTAGTTTGACATAGAGATTACATCTTGTGAGCTCGGAACACTACAGTCACCTCATCATCACTTGAGATCCTTCCACAAAAGATAATATAAGAGATTCATTTTTGAATAATTGTAATTACATGGAATATATTGAACCACGAACTCTCTCCTTCCACTAATTTACTTTTTGTTTGTAAATAAACCATCACATTCCACTTTCCTAGATATAACACATGCTTCGCACAAATCATAATAACATGCATATTCAAAATCCTACACATATTTCCAATTATTTCACTTCCTTGCACAATTGTATTCTCACTTGAATTCATTTGCAACTAATGTCGATATTTTATGTTTTCATATAGTTCATTCAGAAACACATACTCGTGCAGTAAATGTAGCGAACATAGTACGAACATACGCCATCATTGGTAGCGTGGCTGGCGTTCTCGTTATCCTTCTTGAAGTAGACAAGGATGAAGCTCCAACAGCATATATATGAGTATGTAGGTAGACAGACAGACAACCGGATCGACAACATATCCAACAACCATCTAAATATAAATGTTGGGTATGTATGTATGCTGCACATGTTCTCATAGTTTCTGTTATTAAGCCTCACCTTTATGGAAATTGCCCGTCGGGATTAATTTAAATTCATTGTTTGTGCAAATTCAGCGTAGCTCTCGTTGTTAGAACATATATCCTTCTGTTTCCTCGCAATGTAAATGAAAGGTGACAATTTGTTCGATTTCTGGTATTTCCAGGTCATTCCTTGATATACGAACATGTTTATTATCAATACAAGAGTTACTTTGCCATTGTGTAGCATGTAAATTTGACTATCAGGCAAGGATAATGGCGGAATATTGTGGAAACTAATATTGAGGTTAAGGAATTGAATATGATGAATTAATTATTTGGCATCTGTAAGGTATAGTATCCATTAAATTGGAAATACTTTACTGGATGCCCTTTGATAAATAACACTTTTCCGTATGTTAACTTTGATCCTTGCGGCCAAATTGACCTCAGCAGAAGCTACAGACTCTGTTTTGCTGAAAATCAAAGGTCGAAGAGTAAACAGTTTCCATATTCCTTTCAGAACTTTACAAGTAAGATCACTTTAAGCTAGTCATCCGCCTAATTTGTCGTAGCAGTTGCCTGCATGTCTCAAAAAGGATTGAATCAGGCAGTTAATTTTTGACAAGAGCTTCTATGGAGTTTGGGAGAAATGTGGGGGGAAATACAGCGATAAACAATATGAAGATAGAATAACAGCAAAAAGGACCTTTGCTCTCCTGAAGGTATCGGTTCTACTCTCGACCTTACCAAAGGTGATGTAAACGTCTACCCATCGAAGCCCATTGAACTGCAAGCGCTATCCTCTCCTTATCTTCCCAGGATGTTCTTATTAGAAGCAGCAACAAATTCGACGCATGTGTCCCATGTGATTCCACTGCTTTAAAAAAGCTATTTGGCGCATATTCCGTACATTTATAAACGATCAAATTTCTTCAGCTCCAGTCACTCTGAGTTCTCTAAATTCAGCGGGAAAAATAGAACACCAAACAGAGGTAATTAGAAATACCCTTTGGATAGCAATAGATAGTATTGCACCAAAATATAGCAGAAAAGTCCACCCAATTGAATTCGATGGGGAAGCTTATAAGCTGGTCCAAGCACGATATACTCTATGGCGCCAGTGGCAGAGAAATCGTGACTCTTCCTTGAATACTGGCTTAAACTCCCTAACGACTGCTACCAAGGCCAAAATCAAGCACCTTCGAAAGAACAACTGAAACGACCTCCTTACCAACCTTGTCTATAATACACGAAATGTCAGGAAGATGTCAGGAAGAAAATGGTACCCAGATTCATTCTAACGAAAGGAAAGCAGAGTTACTTGCTGATAAGTTCCGAGAACATCACAATATAGAATGAGCAACAACATGGCAGGAGTAATAGCAGCTAAGTCACTGCTAACCGACTAAAACACTGCCGTTTTACCTCCCGATGTACTTATAAAAACGGAACACTTAATTGAGCAAATAAAGAAGCTAATGAACGGTAAGGCCCCTGGAATTCACGGAAAAAGCACTTCCAAAAAAAGCGATAGTGCTAATTTGCCTTATTCTCAACGCCTGTCTGAAAACTTTACACTTCCCGAGCTGCTGGAACTACGCTTGCACAACACCAGTCCTGAAGCCCGGTAAAGATCCGCATGATCCTAGCAACTACCGGCCAAAAAGCTTAATGCCGGCACATAGCAAACTTTTCGAGAAACGTATCTTGAAAAGATTGACGGATTACGTCGGAAAAAATGATATCCTCCGTCACTTTCAGTTTGGCTTCAGATATGGCTTCAGAACTACTGCGTGATTCCAAAGGCACAAAAGCAGCACTAACTAGAAAACAGTCGGTTGGCCTGCTGACCACTGATATTGAAAAGGCGTTTGATACCGCCTGGCATAATGGCCTAATTCATAAACTTAAAGAGTGTAGTACTCTGCCTTACGTGTTGAAACTAATCGCATCCTTCTGGAGTGATAGAACATACCACTTGAAAGTTCGAGGTTGACTATCAAAACCGCTTATGCTGGTGTTCCACATGGGTCTTGACTGAGTCCGTCGCTTTTCAATGTATACACGTCTGACATTCCCATAAGTCAAAACTGCCAATTAGCAGCTTTTGCGGGCGACATTCGTCTCTACATCTCTGGCACCCATCTCAAACAGATCATCTCCAACATAGAAGAAATGCTGGAAAAAATCTACCAATTCTTTTATAGGTGGAAAATCAAAACCAATGTCAAGAAGACCGCGGTAAAATTCTTCAGCAAAAAATACAAGCCCGCCATGCTGCCAAGCAGACCCAGAAACTTTTTAGACCAAATGATTCCCTAATTCGAAGAACTGACCTATTTAGGTCTAATACTTGATCGGAAACTGCCATTTAAAAATCACATCGAGCACAACAGTTCTAAGGCATTCAAGTCGGGTCTGTCTTTATATCCATTGCTCAATCAAAAGTCTACGCAATAAAATCCTTATCCTCGGAATTAGTAATCAACCTTTATTAATCTACGGAACTCCCACTTGGAACCAATGCGCTAAATATCTTAGGGATAAACTTCAAGTGGCCCAAAACGTTATTGAAAAATGGCCCTAAACAAACAAATGCGTGTCGCAATCGGGTGGACGTTATCATGTGTGAAGAAGGGCATCATACATAACTTGGTGATTTGTGGGAAGGGCAACAGCAATCTTTTACCTCCTCAACTATCTACGCTGAAAGAGGTATTTCCCCTAATCTGAAGGAACCGCTAAACGATGATTAATCAGGCCTACTCCGAACTTATGTGACAAACAGTTGCATGCTTGGTTCTTGGTGTGTCAGCGGAGGTGTTTAGTTGGTAGTCCGGTTGCCACTATTAGTCCGATATTCAGGATTTATATAGCCTTCACGACCCAGCAAAGTCAGAATATAATCCCCAAAATGTAAAAGAGACGTGACCTCATGCGGATATCTCTGAAGGAAACAGTCTGGGTTTAATGTACCACTTCAACAAGGACACTCTTTTCTGCATCATGCCAATGAAATATAAACAATTCAGCCCAAGGAATAATCTGGTTTGAACCCGACCAAAAAATAGGACAATTCTGTAGAGCTATAAAAAAATAGGAAGGTTTTACGTTTGCGATTTCAAATTCAAAACAGTATTCTCGCTCATACATCTTCAACAATAGGCAAGAGAGCCAACTGTGTTTTCCCAAAGAAGCATTGATTAGACTTGGGGAACAGAAACAGGCTATTCTAACGGGCTTATTCTATTAGAAGTAAGAATTGCAATCTTCAAAAACCTGAACACTTCCAATTTCCATTAGTTTTAAGTGGGCAGGAAGCTTCACCTAAGGACAAGATGGTCACGGAAAACGTCTTCAACCGATGCGGAGAGGAACAAATAACAACAGTTGTTTTGGAAACCAGGAAAAAGGCCATCAAAACCCAGAAAAATATTTTCAAGACCACCTACGAAAATAGGATTGTAGAACTTGAGGCTCTTCTCGACAAAAATACAACACTTTCTTAGCCGATAGTTGCTTGCTGAGAACGAGCTAAGTTTTAGCTAGTTTGCTGGGATTTACCAAAGTTGGAACCAAGGTGGAAATATATTTATAAAGAACGTCAAAAGGATGGCTTGCAGGCCTGAAAAGCTGGATCAGGTGAAAATAGTAAAAGATCCCGTGCGTGTAACTCTGAAAGAAAAAGTGATCCAGAAGCGAGCGGACTTCAAGGGGATGTGCTCAATAGCGCAAAATAGATTTCAGAGAAGACTGGCCGTATATGATCTGAAGAATTCCATAACCCGTCGCCCAAAAAGGCAGGAGTAGGCCAACTCATATCAGTGGCTTAAAAGTGATTCAAAAACCAGCGCAGCCATACCCTATTAATTAGGTCGAACTTTGGGAGAGCTTGTGGAGACAACTTCCCAAAAACAGGGAGATGTATGGTGCCAGATAAAGCTAGGGTTATACTAAGGACGGCAATACTGATCATATCTGGTGGACGGTAAAACTGATCATTTCATGGGATTCAGGATAGGATCCTCTCATAATCGTATGTTAAAAAATACCATCAAAGACCTACTTGAGTAGGAGGCCGAGATCTCGGCTATTCAAATACTGCCTTACTGCCTCTGCCTCACTTATTACTTAAACTAAGGGACATCAAGTATGTTGTAGAGGTCAAAGAAATGGAAGGAGCTATAAGGTTTGAGGTTGAATGTTTTGCTTTTGTCATGAGGTGAATAACTTGAGAGTGACACTGTTTGCTGCCTTTTCCGAAAGTCAGGACGCAATCGTTAACCTAACAGAATAAATGCCGCGTAGCTTTTAGACAAGGAGAATTTAGTGATC
Organism: Stratiomys singularior; assembly: GCA_954870665.1. Classification (NCBI taxonomy): domain Eukaryota; kingdom Metazoa; phylum Arthropoda; class Insecta; order Diptera; family Stratiomyidae; genus Stratiomys; species Stratiomys singularior. The sequence continues at coordinate 7,760,255 of OX940879.1, read as the reverse complement.
AGCTCAACGGCCTCCAGAGTTTGCCGAGGGCGCACTTGCCGTTATAATGTATAATGGCCATCGGACCCATCACCCACGAACTGAGAAGCGCCAAACCAAAGCATCCTGTTCTGCAAGTGCCCGTGCTCTTGGCCAAAACCGAAACAACGCCCAAAATCCGCATTCTGTGTGTTGAAAAAAATTTTAATCATGTTCTAACGTTGCATTAACAGTGAGCAGCTTTTCCAACTAACTATTATACAATCCCTCGATATCTAAAAACAAAAGTGTTGACAAAGTTTTCACATACTAGAAATCCAGAGACTCCCTCACCAATCACTAGATTAGCATCTTGGACCATCGGCCAACAACTTCCGCAAAATGTCTCAACTAATCTCAGTATGGTGCATATTGCATTTATTTTCAAGCCCATTCAATATGATTCGTCCTTAACGGACTTGCAAGTGGAACGTTTGTCCAGCTGAACTTCACCAGACTTTCCAGTCCAGAAAGGGAAATAATGACCGTAAAACGCCTCCTTAAAGGCGAGACCTCTATCTAAGTTATTAATTAGAGCATAGTATTGCTTCAATTTTCAATTCAATCCTTCCTCTGTTCCGGATGGCAATTCGAATAAATTTATCAAGACATCTCAGACACCTTAAACCTTTCCGTCCATCGGTCCAGTCATCAATGCATCCCTAGATTACACTACATCTAAAGGAATTCATGGATGCATCGTTTAGTGGTTAACAAGGTACAAACTACTGTTTACGTAATACCATCGACATTCTGCATAAGGTACCTTCACAAATCCATTTAGGAGGATTATATTGAACCGTTAAATGTGTTCGTTAAAGTCCCGTAATAAATTTATCCATTCAAATCAATTATGTGTTGAGTGGAGAGCAACACATGCACTCAGAGAGATGTGTATCCTTAATATCAAAACGTTTGCATAAGGATCAAATCGAGATGAACGGAACTCAGTGCTCCTACTACATTCACAAAACTCTAGCACGAACCCTATATGAATTTATTTTGCTTGCATACGTTTAGTTGAAAGCTGAAATATAGATCGACTATTGCTTTCTGTCCTGCCTTTATGAATATGCAGGAAGTAAGTCCTTTGACTGGGTCGTTTCGGATTAATTTCAAGGTGCACTATACTGCGAATGCGGCTACAATGTTAGCTAAAATGTGGATAATCGTGCCACTAGAGGGATTTCCACCCGGTAAGGATTTTATTGGATGTCCTAGCCGAGCAGAGAGGCACTGGCATAGTTGTCGGTGGTAAATATGGTTGGGATGGTGAGCACTTTGAATTTTTGGTATCGATAATGATGCAAATTACAGACTTGAACGGGGTTTTGAATATTTAAACCAGGAAAGATGTTGACCTACGTTTATAATGTAATTGGTGGGATAGTCACACGGATAATGATTTTAGATTCATTACCTCATTCGTAAATTTCTCCCTTATAAGTCGAGAAACTAGATATGACTGAATGGTTAGTAAATACATTGTTGGTAGTCAGGTAGTTAACTGTGAGAACCCAAAATTATACATCGGTAATTTTTGGTGACAAATGTCTTATTTCTCCAAGGATATTGTTTTTCAACTCAGGACTTGTACCAACGTCTTTATCCCGACCCTCCGGAGAGGGTCTCCGGATTGGACTAAATTAATCCAAACACCAAAGTTCAGTACATAAGAATAGACAAAGTAAATACTACAAACAAGTTCACGATACAAAATTAATAATTCAATATGACCTAAATGAATGGAGCCATATTTATGTTGTTTAATTTTCTCTAACGTATCGTAAAACCACAAAACTCCTCTCAACCAATTGCAATACACATGTAAATCTAGTTCTACATTTTCTATCTCTGTCTGGGAGAAGCCCCGCGGGAATATGCGCTCTATATAAACGTTACTATGGGTCAGCTATCTTTTAATTAGATATAAAAATCTCAAAATAGGCATAAATTTTAGAGGGCTTCAATATAGCTGTTAATTTCTCTGGCTTGCATGTTTTCCCAATCAATTCCTGGGTCTTATTGAGTTGATATTTGATATTTGAAAAGAGACGTTGGAACGCATTCCCTAAAAATCTGCCTGCAAAAAAAGTGTCATTCATTTTAACGCGCTTATAATGTGAGATTCAGAAGCTCTTTAAATCACTTTCAATGGTTTAAGATAATCTGACTCTTAAAACCCGGGCTCACCCTCACTTTACACTTCAAAAACAGATATCCGTCGATGAACACTTGTTAGTTATGTTTAGTCACAACTAGGACCGCCTTCCCTTTATTTCTTTTTTATGACCTGTGGTTGTTCCATAAGACAAAAGCATATAAACTCTCAGACACAAATAATCATCCGCTCGCACTTTTTGTCACCCTGTTTGTATGGGTAGCTACTTAGATAGAAAAATAACAGTTAGATTTTCGAGCTGACTCAAATATTTGTCGCAATCAGTCGACAATCAGTCGTTGTTTGACATTACCTTGACGTTATCGAGACTACATGTTTTCTCTCTCTTGACGTAGTGCTTAGAAGTTGTTTAACTTGTGTTTGGAAGGTTACTCATAGCGTTTAATGCCTAAAACTATTGCTAGATGTCATTGATACAACTGGGGTTGTCGTTTTTGCTCGAATACTCGGTGTACCTCGAAACACGGTAGGGGATCGCATAGACGGTGTAAGGAAACTGGCTCAAATATCCGAATGCTACGTCAACGGCAGAATTCAGAAATCCCTTTTGAACTACTACTGAGATTCGTACACGTGTCTTTGAGGTTAGAAATGTGAGTGTCAGGGAACGTAAGAAGGGAAGAATACTGACAGTAAGTGATTTAAGGCGTTTTCATGCAGCTCGCACCATCCAAATTTTCCCATAGCACCGTAGCTCTAGAATTGGTTTTCAACGTGAATATCATAATTAAACTATGGACCATTGGAAGAACGTACTATTTTCAGCTCAGAGCATAAAAGCTATAAATGGGCCAGATGAGTATATTCGAGTCAGCAGACGTAAAAAATTAAAGGTTTGCTTCGTGAACTATAGTCAATTCAATCGGTTATCAGTAAATTTGAGAAAGTATCTCTTATGAGGCCCACACTGTTCTTATCGTCTTTGAAAGGTGCAAGGTGAACACTCAGAGGTACGAGAAAGGAGTTTGCCTAGTCCATGTCGTATCATTTGTTACATTTATTGGAGAAAATGTTGGGAAAATGAATGATAATGAACGCTCTTTGTCGCAGAATATGTCACACAATATCTCAATGAAGTCGTTGCTCAAATTTTGTCATGATCAGCGCAAAGTTCCGATGTAATCCCATCGAACGTATCTGGGATAACCTTAAAAGACACACTTGGGTAGGAGTACCAGTGTCTTCTACCCACGGAGAGTTGAAATCCGCTGTGGTAGAGGAGAGGTACAATATCTCTCAGCCAGACATTCAGGATGTCATGGATGTTCTTTCAAACAGGCTTTAAAAAGTCATGATAGCCCAATGTTTTAATAACCATTATTAAATTTGAATTCAGAGAATAAAAGTGACTTTATTCTTTAATTAAACTAAAGTAATCAGTCGAGAAAAATCTTGAAAAAAATGGTTCTGTTAAATAATTTATAATAAATCACTATTTTGAATACTTTCATTTGTTTCTGTAGATCAAAGATTGCTTCCAATTTACCATTCAATCAAATTTATGTAAAATTTGACAAGTTCAGCAAACTAGGTGTATATGTATTACAGGGTGTGGGTTTTTTGTGCCTATGAGTGTATCGTTGTTTTTCTATAATATGCTACAGCATCACTCATCTTATCCCGTGTGAAAACCGATAATTCACTGTATCCTACTTTGGCATTGTCATCTTTTCTTGTCCAATTAGGAGAAAACGTCATTTTGACCATCTATGCCAAATCTATGATTTTTAGCTTCTAAATTCGTAGAATTTCTGCCCTTTTTGTAACTTCCTTTTGTTTGGCTCTTCTATGGTATGTCGCACCACTTTTTACTTGGGACCATCTCTCTTAGGTTCCTGCGCTAGCTTGAACAGTCATTCGAAGATCTTTTTCATAAGCAGTCCACTTTTATTAGAGTATTCACAAAAGTTTCAAAGGCAGAGATGTTTGCCTTTGGTTTTAAAAAAGTGAGAGTTAGAACTTCGAACTCCCATTATTCAAATTTTCTGTTCAAATGAGTTGTATTTCCAACCAGAGTTAAGCTTTATTGCCGCAAATTGTGGCCAATCTTTCTCTGGTATAGTCCATGGTCTAGCTGTGACGGAGTGTTAGGATATTCACTAAGCACGCTTACGCTTCAAGTAGGGCTTGCAAGGTATCTTAAGCATAAAGAACATTAGAAACGAAGTCGTTTGGCAAGAGGTAGTACTTTACATATGTCACAACTGAGCCTTTACCTCAATCATAGAAATCAACAAAATCGTTTTCTACAATCCAGTACATGTGAAATGTCTGTCAATCAAATAGCTTCGTTAGCTCATGACTCAAACAGTCATAAGCTGGCATAAGCTATTTTTCTCATACGTGCAGGATCTATTTTGAGGCCTGTCAAAATTTTGAGGACAGGGTTGGCTGCCCTCTTGACAGCCTGTCAAGAGGACAGGGTTGGAAACTTTAAGATGTAGGTTTTTTCCAGACTTTCGAACACCTACCTCGCACTTATCGAATATGTCCTAATAACAGTTATATTGATCAGAAGTCAAAACGTCTACTCATTTAATGTTATAACATAAAGCCATTTGGCAGCTCCCAGAGAGGATCAAATGGTGATAGTTGACATTCCATCCCAAGTTTTTATTTGCAACTTTTCTTTTTGTTAAAATTTCTTTATTTTTGCTGTCATTTTTGTTCTCACCTGCAAAAGATGGGAAAGTTACAATCCCCTGTTTGCTTTTTTGAATGACGCTTGCCTCACCTTCTTCAAATGAAGAAAATAAATTATGCTCGATTTGCACCCCTACGATAAAACGCGTGCTTTCCCCAGAAAAAATAATTGGAAATATGATGACATGTAAAGATCAAACATGAAGCTGACTGTCACCTTCATCCTTATAAACAAGATCCCTTTCTCATGAAGAAGGTCATCATGAATCATATGGCAACGCAGAGAAAAGTGACGTTCGTATGACAGCAGTTCATCAGAGGATTTGGATGCCTTCAGGGTGGGCTTTATCCTGACTTAAAGGCATCACTATGTGACAACAAAGAAGCCTATTCCGAAGAAATGTGACAAACAGTTCCAAGCTAGGTTCCCAGTATGACAGAGGAGTCATTAAGCTGATGGTCCGGTCACCACCGGGAGTCCGACACCCAGGAATCCATGCTAAAGATATCTAGTTTGAGTCCCGCTGGTTTCAGTAATATTTGAATTTGTGTTGACAATACCAGAGAACCAGCTTATCTGCCTGTCACATGTACCTCAGGGAAAATTATCATAAATGAGAGTGCTTCCGACCAGATCAGCTTCTCGTTCTTTGTTGGTCTATTGAAGCCGCTTTAACACTTGTTGATGCTCAAGTTCTGTAGTGAAATGCTGCATTATACCAAAATCTCTCCGATGACAGGAACTAGCTTGGTATCCGCTAAGGCGCATCTATAATACGGCGCTCAAAATGTGCTAGTCCCTAAGAAGTGATCAAACCTTTACTTGGTATATTTTCAGTAGCGTAGTCGATACGAGCACTGAAGAAGGAAAGGTTAAACCATCGAAAGGACTGGCTTAATCATTTTGTCTTTGACGTTTAAAGTACTAACGGATAATGTGAAGTCTGAAACAAGTGGACCATGAACAGGTGGTCCAAGAATGGTACGAGTGAGAAAGACAGGTGAATTGAAAATTATGCGAAACAAAAATGAATCTGAAGTACCGTTACGATCACTTTGGAGTTGATTTCAGTGCTGGAATAACTGAAACCGTTATTCTAAACACGATTTTTCTGGACTTTCTTTTCCTAGAGATTCAAAATTGACCATGCACTCGAATAAATCGATCCAATAATCTGACAGCATTGTTCACTCGAAGAAAATAGGGCCGTTGGTAATGTATCGGTCCTCATTCGCCACGTGGCTAACTCTGGAGTTGGCCTCAACATATAATGTTGATGTAGTACAATCTTCGATGTTTGAACTAACGCTTGTAGAAGGATGCCGTAGCATAAATGATTGGTTCAAGTGCAGAACCGAACAATTTTGACGTCTGCAGTTGAATACCGAACGGATATAATGTTTGCTTCCGAATCCTTAGCGTGGATTATTGTGGCTTTGAAAAAATAGAACGATTACTTAGCAGACTGGAAGACCTACACACAGTGTTATGAATTAGCTTGTTGTGTTTTGACCTGCAGTGAGCCGCCTTTTTCCCACCTTTTCAGTGTGAACCTTTAAACGGTTGCCAAAAATTAATATATGTCCCTTTGAATTTGTCTTGAATTTTTGTGATTTTTGCGGAAAGTGAAGTGAAAATTTTTCCATTTCCATCCCTTTGAGTCTCTGTATTACATTTTTACGGAAAATTTTTAGAAGGATATTCTTATTTGATGTCGAACTCAGAGGAATTTTTATGATCAAAGTCAGGTACCTACTTTACCTAAAGGTACCTTTTTTAGTCGAATACCGTTAGATCAGGTAGAGTTTAAAGTTGTAAAGCTGGTTATAGCTACGCTGTTATTTAGGAGAGTGTTCCTGGAATGAAAGCTTGACATATATGGTACAAAGTAACCCTGGAAATCTATCAGCAGTATCATTTGCAAAACCTCACGTCTGGTTGAGATATTGGAGGGTTTTGTCTTTCATTTCAACACATCAGGTGTGATATTATTTCAACGATTTCGTGGTTATAAGGTTTTGCCTGAGTATACCAAATAATTTATGTTGGCTTCAACTGAAAAAGTTTGAAGGATGTTGTAGGAATTGAGCCATATCTTCCACAGACAGATTAAGTTACAATTTTTACAATATATAACATTGAAGACCACAATTTATGAGAGTAAGTGAATTTTCTATCTAATTCTAAATTATTTCAGGGATATAGGCAAGATTTATAAGAAGAGTATTCATCATGTTTGCCCGTTTTGTCAACAAATAACGGTTGCAGTAAGTTCCATCTACATGTCCGAAATGGTAGCTGTAGCTCCTCCCAAAATAATTTCTAAAAGAAACATATAATTGATATAATTCAGGCTAGCTCAACTCAAAGCTATGGCAGATAGGCTTTAATGTCAGCCTTGGTTACAGTGATAGTGAGAAGGACATCAAAAGGCGCAAATCTAGTAAAGAATAAATCAACTGCAACATTTTTTCATTCGGATTTCTTAGCTTGCTAAGAGCCGCAGAGAAAATAAGTTACAAAAATTGTTCATGAAGATTGCGTTCAGACATACGCAAATAAAGCTAAGAAGTGGGGACATGTTTTTTCAAAGGAGCTGTCTAGTGCTTCATGCAGTTCTTCTATAAAGGAGTACTGGTTCTTCGGAGCATTGAGGAGGGCAGGGACCCCACAGCAATAATGATTTGAGTCTTGTTCAGAAAACCAAGGAAGCAGTGTTGAACTGTCCACGTAGAAAACGTGGACGTTCAACTGCTAACGTTCAATTACCCAAGCAATCCCTAAATCTTAGAGTATATAAAAAACTCATAGTATACGAAAATTGAGTATACGGTGGACTATATAGGACTAGACGAAAAATGGCTGAAGAACATTCTAACTTCCATAAATGGAGCACAAAAGTCGCAACATAGAGGCTTTTGGGAGCCCCTTGATTTAACAACTAGATAACATCTAACATAGTCAATACGACATCCGCGATAATGATTCCATCTAGTCCTTTTAGTACTTTTGGTGAAACACACAGCTGGAACGGACTTGGACTTTATTTTGAAATCAGTTTTTTGGACTTGAATAAAAAGGAAAATCCGCAAAAAGAAATTAAGAACTCATGTCGTCGAGTTATTTGAGTTCTTTTTATCTTCTATTCCATATTAATCTCGCAAATTTCTGCCTATAAGATCCTTTCAATTCCATTATGCCATTGTATAATGCCATGTGCTCGCCATTGAATACGTGAAGTGTTGTGGTTAGTTAGCCGTCATATAACCCCATCAAAGTAAAAGGTCTTATATGGACGAAAATATGCCTAAAGTTTGCCAATAGAAATTTGATGCAAATAGTACTGCTTCCTTGTTCTGACGAAGTAAGGATAATCCAGCATCGTTTTTCACTAATCAAAATGTGCTTACACATTGTGGTACCATAATTAACACACTTGTAGCTAAACTTGACAACAATTTACTCGTGAAATTCAATTGAAATACCCAACAAATAGAAACTTCTCACTGGAACAACTGAAATCAGTTTCACTTGGCCATCGTACATTAGGGTCCTGGCAACCATAATTTCCAACTGCATCAAGAAACAATGAGATGTGATTACAAGAGCGAAATTGACTGCACTAGCAGACAGAATAGTTTACGAATGTTCATACATTTCTCTTTCTGTCTGTCGGCTCCTAATCTTACCACCACAAATACTATGTTTTCTTTATGAAGGTATTCCAAGGGGCTTTAAGATTCAATGTTGGCTCTCCGTATCCTTCTTAGCTTGCATTCATTCATTGTACAATACGGCAAATGGAGCGACGTGATTCCAACATGGATCCTTCTCTATTCGTTGAAAAATAAAAAAGAAGAAAAACGTAAGAACACGAGACATGAATATACTCAAGATAAGTATTTTTGGGAGATAAATTCAGTGTATGGAACATGTCCTTGGTGACTTATCGGAGTTCACATGCATGTACTTGATTTAAGGCGGTAGAAAGTAAATGGCTTCCTTTTATATTAAGATTTATGCATGCATTTAGTTCTAGGGGTAGAGCATGCTGATAATGTTAAGTAATTTTAAGTCAGTTTGAGAGAATGGAGCTTACATCCTTTATAAAGTACCGAAAATGATAGGGAAGGACTGAACTATTAATTTTAATTAGGGAGTGTAAAGCAGTCACGGAAAAGTTGTTGAATGCATGCATGCAGTCTATAAATGGATCCTTTTGGACCCTTTGGAACAAGCTCGTGAAATGAAACTTGAAAAGATTATAATTCAGAGAGCGTTTCAATCTACTATTTTCGAGCGTTGACAATGCTGAAAGTCAGATTAAGATAAGCGTTTCTCTACACTGATACAGCATTGCTATTACTCCTTTTCACGAGAAAACTACTTGTTCTTCATCTTCTTTACTACACGGAGCAACTGCACACTATTCAAAGGCGAAATAAAAAATTCCTACGTAATGAGGTCTTGCAAAAATTTACATTCACCTTGACATATTTGATTCATATTTCTTTTTCCCAGAATGTCCTTCGTTCTAAGCAATCCTTTTCATATGAGTTTGCCTTATTCTGAACAAATCAGTTCAAATAAAAACATGTACTGTCCCCTATCAATGAAAAGCCCTTTGTCCCCTTTTATGGCCAAACCAAAATGAAATGCAATCTAAAGTGCACTGCAAGGATCAGGTGAAAGGAAAGCAAGCAAAGCATATATGAAAACACTTCAGTGAATGGGCAAGTGTTATACAAACAAAAGAAAGCAAAAGTTCTTTATGGCTATCGAACATCATGAAAGGACACTCTCTCTTATTTTCTCTTTCAAATTATCATCCGCACTTTATGAAGTCCCTTATGAGGATATGCAGGTATGTTTGCATGATATTTTTCTTTCTTGTTTCTGTTTTTATTTTTCCTTTTCAAAACACATTGCCGTATTCATTGAATGGCGGACCTCATTATACTGCAAAATGGATGCAACTGATTAGGCATGCATATATAAGCTGTACGACAGATTTGCCACTTATAAAGACATCAGAGAGTACGTAAAGGACGATAAAGTTTAAGAGTTTTGTCCTGACATCGTCATCTCATCATCATAGTAGTGAACGTTGACGGCAGGCGCCAACGTCAACAATAAAGCTAAGCGTCCTTGTTGGAGTAAATATTTGCAGTAGGTAATGGATGTTTGTCAATGGATTATATTTTGAATAGGTTGTGAAACAGTTTATTTCCTTGTGCAGATAAAAATACATGCAAAATATAAATATATATACAGAATATTTATCCATGCTTTCAAAGAGTTTCATGCTACGCTACAGGATTCAAGGTAGATTTGCGTATTTAAATTTTATATGCTTGCTTTTAAGCGTTGTTTTTATTATTTACTAGCATTACTTTACCTTCCAACAGGTGAAATTGGTTACGAATGTTTCGAAAAAGAAGTTCGTCGTTGAAAACTTCACAGGAAATTGTACTGCAATGGAGTTTCTGCCTTGCTTATTGCGAATACTGCTGTGAAAGTTGCCCGGCTGCAAACTATCATTTAATAATTTAGCAGTACGCAACAGACTTTAGCGTGAGCAAGATATTCACAGAAGGATACTGCAAAGATTCGATTCTTGCATAGGAGCACGATATCTTATATCTTATTGCAAAGATATTCATACAAAAAAGCAATCAAAATGAGTTGTGTGACAGAAATTCTGGCTTCCAGCAGAATGGTAAAATTGAAGGACAATGATGGTTGATATTTACTCAGTTAAATTTATTTGAGCGGAACTTTTACTAACCGTAATCCTTGTAAGTTCATCATGAGCTACAGGTAGCGGCCCTTCTGTTCAGCTATCCCTCAAATACAATAATGGAGAGTCTTGAACGCAGTTTAAATATTTTTGAAGACATGTTTTTACACCCATACTGACTTGATTTCGCTATCAAGATGTGGGTTCATAGGCTTATGATAGCGTTACTACATACAGCGTTAACACTCTCGAGCAGTCTCTCAAAGACAGAGATAGAAAAAAGAACATGTTGTTTTTTTGTGTTGCACTTTCAAAACTTATCAGAACGCAGAACTCAGAACTTATCAGAAACAGGAATATTTGACACCAAGATGAAAGAATGCTTTCCAACTCAAGTTAAGTTTCACTTATTTTGGTCAAATATAGTTAGATCAAGAGTTTCAAGAGAGATCAAGAGTGTATTCTTGCGCTATGCGCTAAACCAGAACAAGGCTGCGAAAAAACATTAGCAGTGCAAATAGCCATAACAAGGAAACAGATACAAATATTCCATATAGCATATAAAGCGAGGTTTGAAGCATAGAGAGCTTTTGAATTATGGGACGAATGTGAGTGGAAAGATCGTGACGAATAGCTTAGAGACAATTTACTGATATGACGGAGTTGCCACTTATTTTGGTGAAATACCACTGCACGCTGTATTTCCTTACTCCATGGCTAAATATTCTAACAACTATCTTACAGAATCATTAAGAATAATAAGAACCTTGCACGTAAGCTTGTTTTCCCCGAATCTGTAACATGGAAAGCAAATATTTTAATGGTGACAGTAGCTTGCCTACCGTCTCAAGAAGAGCGTTATTAAATATTATGTCCTTACTCTTCGTATTATTTAGTTCAAAAACATATCGATGAGGGTCATATCAGGCTTATGCTTCTGTAAAAGATTTCTGCTGCATTAGAGTTGATAGAGAAGAAGAAGAACAAAGAACTAAGAACAAACAGTTGAGCATTAAATTTTCGCGATTTCTCGAGATTTAGCCAGAGTTTAGCTTAAAGTTCAAGTTCGCTGCTCGACTTTTCTGGGGATCTCTTAAAAAAATTGACAGGAAGGAATTCTTTTGAAAATCAAGTCAAACATCAAACAAATATGGATGGTTGGTTTATATCAGAGAGAGGGCCACATCAGATTTTTCTTGATCAATTCCGATTCCCTGGTTTGACCTTGTGTACAACATAACGTCTTGCTATCAACTTTAATGTTCGAAATGTTTTATCTTTTCAATTTTTCCAGCTATTTAATGTTACATCGACCCTTTTTGTTTGCTGGTTTAGTATGCACCTTTAATGTATTTTCAGTTGCACAATACAGCGGAATAGACATCCAAATTCTTGCCTTTATATCAAGGAAAGTATATACTGCCATGCTACTGAAACCCAAAACACCTTCGAGTAAAGATTAAAGATTAAAGTCATGAAATCATATCCTTGAAACCGGTATCGGCAGCTTCCAGGATCTCCAAAGGCACTCGACATATTTTTATTTCGTGCTAACACCATCAGAGACTTCACACAAGACAGCCAAGAGATTCGATCGAGACCAACTTATACATAAACTACGAAGGAAGGAATGCGATTCCATTCTCAACTGCATTTAAGTGTACAAACATGAAACCAGCAAATCCTTGTTAACGAAATTCTCTACCCTCAGTTCCGTTAAACTATCTTGAGCTTCCAGCAAAATATGAAAGGAAATTGGATGTTGAATGCAACAAGTCACAACATGGAAAATTCCGTTTAGCTACATCAGCATTTAGGGACTATAAACGACGTTTAATCCAATACAAAGCATTTTCGCGATCGAGCAAGGAATACATCCTTGCAACAAATGGCAGCATCATGGCCCTATTACCAAGCCAAAAAGTTCAACAGAATTTTTTTGAACCCAGCAAAAAGCTTCCACCTCGGCTCTTCCGTACATGTTCTGCGCCACTCCCTGCTTCCTCCTTCATCCTTGTAAATTTAAATGACTTTATGGTTGCTGTTGCTGTTGCAAAACTGTTTCGTCTAGCTTTAAACCCACGACACGTTCATATGCATCTGGCTGTGCTCATACATATGCCACATACATGAATATTTAGTTCTTCATGATTGTCCCATATCGGCTTCGACAAACTACGAGTATATGGAAATATCAGTGCCACATTCCCTTCAGGCTGTTTGGCTTTTCCATATATCGATGAAAACAGTGTAGCAGCTTGTATCTATCATATCCTCGTCTGAAAGTCTGAAAGTTTATTGTTTCGAAATTTAATTCAGCGACTACAATAAAATTGGAACAGATGCTCAACATGCTTCCGAACAATATGTTATGGCGATGGGTCTTTGGGCTATTATTTCAATTAAGGCTTATCTCGTAGACGGCTGATCCTTTAAGGTACGCATGAAAATTGCGAACGGGTTTTACGGTCTCGGATGGAGCCACGTTGATAACGTGAGCCATAAATTACTTTACGGGAGACTTGCAATAAATCTGGAACATTTTATTGCTGAAATAATGTCACATTTTCTATGTCAGTTGGTAGAGCTGTATCCATCACCATAATAATGCTTGTCAAAGGATATGGGCCAAGCGAGAGCAAGTTCATTTCACCATCTCAAGTTAGCAAGAACTCATACCCTAACACTCTGGAGCAATGACTCTTAGATGAATCCGAGGTCTCGGCAAAAATATGTCAGGCTAAGGTACTTCAGCAGATTTCCATTTAGTTCATAATTAGTTTCGCTGAAAAGGACCCCAATCTAACCGAATTGCCTCTCCTTTAGCACTTGCGTACGTTAAACGTCTAATTCCAGATTTACACTCAGCAAAAACTGGAACGCTGAAGGACGAAACGTCTCCTCACCGCTGTTGCGGGAGTCATGTCTGACATCGTTGACACAAAAGGACCGACAAATTCCGAATCTCAGAACGCATTAGGATGATAAAAGTATTAAAAATAACAACGTGGTACTTTATTTTGGGCACATCACACATAGCACAATACATCTCATGTGCGTCTTTCAACACCGAATCTGTATTGCAGGGGGTGGGGGTGGATGAGAGTGAAAAAGAATCTACAAATGCCAGCACAAAACGAATGATTGTCTCCTCCAGATATGGACTCCTTTTTCATATGGCAGCAAATAATAACTCCTTTTTATTGTGATTTATGGCCCAGTTAAATTTCACATTTGTATCAAATGTGTGCCAGACAGAGAGTATATTTCGTCCTGTTTGCAATGGTGAAGCGGTTCTTTTTTCGTCGTCAGCTTTTAAATAATATGGGTGCAGAAGATTTATGATAGCGAATCAACCTACACTTATGACACCGAATTTACATATGTATGTATATTAAATATACCATCGCGCGAGTAGTAGTGTGGCAAAATGATATTTTTTGGTGTCCGAGAGAAATTGAATCGTACATTTTTATGATTTATTCGTGCGTTGTTTTATCAATTTTCGGTGAGAGTGTGTGCTCTATAGTTCCTTTTTGGAAATGAAAATCCACAAATTGATTTTTTTTGAGGTTTACTTGATTTTATTTGCGCAGTTGTTTTTTATATCATGAAGCGTGCCGCACCATGTTGTTATTCAAACGAACTTAGTAGAATATATCAAACTTGTAACATTGACTTCGCTTACCATTAAATGTGCTTGTTAGTAGTTTGACAGTCTCTCCCAAACCTTTGCCTCCCGTAGGACACGCTTCCAACAGTGTTGGCCTACCGACTGCGTCCTCTAACTGGAAGTCACAGTAGCAGCTCAGAATTTCGGTCAGGCTTTTGGACTCTTGTTAAACTAATTTATTGCATGTCATCAAATCCAAATATAAAGAACTGTATTTTAAATATCTAAAATATCTGAAAAATATATATATAAAAGACAGTTATCAAATAGTGACGAAAGACCAGAAATATTTACCACCAGATGGTATTCGTTGTCACGCATCGGACAATACTAATTACATTATGTCATAATGACATGGTCGTTGACAGGTAATGCAAGGGTGGTTCAAAAATAACCCGGAATTCTGAATAGACGCGCAACAAAATGGCTGCACTGAATATCAGACTGGTCTGTGATAAAATGTGGAGAAAAGCTGGAACCGCGTAACCTTGCTTTTTAGTGTAGTTAAAGCCATGGGCGAGAAGGATGTTCTGGTATTTGTTACACTAAGCATTTTTGTTCATTTTTTGCTAAAAGGTTATCTAAACTTAGCGGAAATTTATCGAAAATAACTCGACCGATTCGGGACTGAATGCCTGGTTAAGGCCCATACAGATGATAGCCAAAACTTCTTAATTTTAGCAGAAATTCGGACACTGGAAAGTCCTGAATGTTTTGCGCTGAATATCCACCACAAACAAGAAATTGGTATACCACTATATTCCGGAAAGTAAACGCGCATCTATGGAATGGAGGACGAAGGACGAGGGGGCGGCAGTCCATTTATTTGGTCCATTGATGCAAGCACCCGGTGAACAACGTTTCGACAGCAAAAATAAAGTGGAATCATTTGTGCGCGAATGGCGAAAACCACGAGGTTTTTACGAAAGTTCCAAAGAGGTAGCAAAAATGATGATGGAACAGTGTTAGGGAGACTACCTAGAAAAAACTGTGAAAAATTCGCTGTAGTTTTGAACTGTAGCTCTGTAATGGAATAATAAAAATAATATCTGAACCACTCTTGTACCCCTTGTACCACTCTGAACCGAGTTAGAGTTTTTCTTAGTTGTTTTTATTACAAGGACTTTTATCGTTCCCCGTTTGCTTTTGTCCATATACGCGCTTTTGCGGTGTGCCATCTTCATTATGTTTACTATTTCGTTCTGGAATATGTCTATCATATATGACCTTATATTTATAGGTCCATCGTTTATTCAAGTGGGTAGGTGTCCTTTCGCGCAGTTAGGATAAATTCCTTAATTTTTTCTTAATAAAGGAGTGTTTGTGAAATGGTTTTTGTGAAAAACTTTGCGTTTTGCACCATCGCTTCAGCAGCTTGAAGATTGTGCCCGAATGAGAGCATGTCCGTTCGTTTATGGTCCTTTCTTCCTTCCTTTTGTTCGTAAATTGCCATATTTCCATGCAAGTTTAAACGTCATCCTTTACATTGTACTTCCAGCGCACTTGCTATTTTCTCAGTGTAAGCTGGTACATATTCTTTTCCAATTTATGTGGTTTGCAAAGTTTGATTAAGCTAATGTGCTTGGCCTTCATATCCTTTTGTTATAACTATTACTGTGGTCATGAGACCTTTTTATTTTAAATCTTTTTTCCACCCTTATTGACCTATGTAGCTATATTGGTGTGCCCAGGTTAATGTATAAACACGCTGCTTGTCCAGTAGGTCTTCTACGTTTGTCCCAAATTCGTCCCAAATCGTTTTCGCAAATTTATTATATTTTCACCTGGAAAATTTTGCACTTCAACAATTCCTGCAAAAGTTGTTGAAAAGGAACCCTTAGCTTGCTCAGTTCTGTTCTGGATATTTCGATATGAAGGTTGCAATTTGCTTCGATCGCATAACGATTACTCGAAATATGTCGTCACAAATCCTGATGAGATTTTCCGACGGTATACGTTGTATAAGTACTATCGTTATCAATAAAGGATCATTGATATCATTGATTAAATATTGAACGTAATACAGCCTTGGGCCATTCACGTATTCTAGGACAAGCAGAAATACTCAATATTTGAGTAACTGGGAAAAATTTCATATTCCAAATCAGAATGTACATTGAAAGTGAAACAAAATCGTTACCCATTGTAAGCCCTGTGGAGCACGCTATGAATAAGGATAAGATCCAAGAGCCGTGACCTAATAAATGGTGGAAAAAGGACTTTATATTTGACTACCCTCACAATAATGATGATCACAGATGAAAGTCCTGGCGATCCAGCTGCAAAATCGCAAATATGACTACCACAGCGCAGTTTATATTTCCGAAGTCTCCACATAGAAATCAAGTGTCCCGATGGTTAAAGTATCCTATCATCTGCCTGGTTAGATTTTTGGAATACTTTTTTCCTTTACTCTTAGTTATCGGTACCTTCTAATCCGAGGAAGATTAGAGTCGATTACTGAACAATTTTCTGGAACTTTGAAGTTGAGGATAAAATTAGATGTCCATAGTGTGTCTTCTCAATGTCCTTATTGGTTTCAAATATCAAGTATGAAGGTGGTTTACATCGGAATGAACAGTAAAGCTTACCAGTAAATTCCTTCTATTATGTTTTTTTTCATGGCGAAACGTGAAGCCTGCTTACGTTCTGAGTGTAAGGCACCGAAGAAGACAATGCTGAACATAGAATAACTACATTCCCTGTCAATTTAAGAGCTTAGTCTAGAACTTATTAGCACGTCAGTGTAAGGTAAACATTGTCTTCCTATGCCTGAAAACCCTTCAGATTACAAGAGTTTCTCATCGAGCAAATAGAAATGGAAGAGAGTATGATGTTGGGGAAAATAAAAGATTTCTGCATTCTTGATGCCTCTTGACTCCTTTTCTAGCTGTTCAAGAGGGCTAAAGTAAAATGATTTACTTTATTTCTTTTGTCACCGGTATTGAAAAATTTTCTCAACTTTTTTTTTGTCAGGACTCATAAGTTTCATTAAAGAGGTCGACATGAAAAATTTTCAAAGTTTTTGACCAGCGAGTATATGTGACAGACGTCATCGATGGTAATGACTAGTTGAACCTCCGTAGTCTATGAATGTTGTGAAAGACGACTGAGCTGCTGTCGGTAGAAATCGGTTGCACTGCTTGTATGGTCTCACCCTTAGTACGAACTAAACTCACATTTTGAAATTGACATTCTCCTCGTGCCGCACTCACAGGATCGTTGTTCATTTTTGAAATGTTGTTATCTCACCTCACTAACGAAACCTTCCTATGGTCTTCATATCTGCACATTCTAGCAAGGAGGAAGGCGAGTACTATCACTGCGATCATCAACACTATCGAGAAAGAGATCAGTCAATTCATACCTTTGCGTGCCACTCTTGACTTATCTCGTTGCTGAGAACGTTATCCTCATAGTTCATTCCTTGATGAACTGCCCCTCCCGCCTTGCTAACTATAAATGTAGTAAATAATCTTTGTGCTCATTCCATTACACGCATTTGTGCCCTGAATTGCTCGGGAAACTTATATTTCTAGCTTAGGCTACTTCCACGGAAATTCATCACTGGATCGGACTCAACTACCGCAATTAATAGTCCTCGATTCCTCAACTTGGTGATAGTCACCAGCCACATTATAGGTCTACTATAGTGGTTTTATATAGATAGGCTGCGGTCTTTTAGGCAGTTTATCAGGATCCAAAATTAGATATTTTAGAGCTTGAAAATGATTTTGCAACTCTGCCAGGATATTCTGGCTCATCGCGTACGACTAAGAGCATTGATGACAACGAATGTAACAAGGAGAAGCTGCTGTCTAGTGTTGAAAACCTGAAGATTTTTGGGATTTGTCTCAGATATGCTCTCGATGTTTAAAAGCTTTTCCAGCAGTTTTCCGACAAAGTTCAACATACCTAGAAGACAGCATGCAAGCTGTGATTCACGTCCTTCCTCATCTGCTACCAAGCCAGGCTCGAGCTCGAGCTTCCAATTGTTTGAAAGTTCACCTTAAAATGGTCTAGCGCTAACCCAACAAAGCAGCAGATCAGAGAAAATATCAAGGACCTGCTGTTGGAGCTCAGCGGGAATTTCATCTTGTGGTGAATATCTAGACATTCTTCTGGCAGGAGCATATGTGTGATTCGAAACCGCAAGACTATTTTCTTGCCAGATACCAAAAGTTTCTTTCTAAACTGTATTACATTTGGAGGTTATTACTCAACGCCAAATTTGAAAACATGTTTGTCAACGCTTCGATATACCAAAGCAGTGATGTTTCTTTGAGTGGTTCCCAGCTTTTTTACGTACCTAGCGGTAACTTAACTTGGCAAGGCAACAACTTGGGAAAAGAATTATCCTCACCTTGTCCTTACGCTTGGACATGGATACCAGTACATATATTCGATACGTAGTTGATACTTTTATTCGAATTAATCTCCTTCGAAAATGTTAACCAATCAGTGGAATCTGATAATCATGTGCTATCATGTGTTCTCTAGACGCGTTATAAAAATTAAAGAGGTTTCACAATTTTTTTTTATATTTCTGATTCGTGCTTCTCACTCTGAACTAACATGAGATGTAACACGTTTCCATGCTTGCGTAATAGTGCAAGAACCATAGAGCATTGGCACTCTCGGCCAGGTTTTCTTAGAAAGAGATAGAAATAGAACATGTAGAATTATGTTTCCGTTTCGTTGTAACACTAAAGCTTTGAGAGAGGTATTTGCGTTTCAAATAGAAATGATACGAAATATAACAAACCAATCAATTTCCAAGTTGTTTGCTGCAGGAAGCGAAGATCCGGAATGGGTTGTAGTGCTAAGAAGCTGAAAAATAGCATCCCACTTATTTAGAGCGGATACCGGGGGAAGTTAGTTCCAAAGTGTTCCCATGGTAGCGTTCAGCTGCAGATATAATAAAAATTCTTTTGAAAAACAAAAATATGCTTAGAACAATGATTCCTAGTGAGTTAACTGACACATAGTATGTCCTGATCACTGATCCGAATAAAATCGAACCAATCAACTGCCACCATCGAAATGAAAACACACCGGAAAATAAACTTCCATTCTTTCGTTTGAACGAATAAGCCACCTTCAATTTGATCGATAAAAACTTATTTTTCCTAAACCTTTTCTTTTCAGACGAATAGATTTTCCCTTCCTATCCACGTACGAGCATCTCTCATATATCCACTGAATTTTCTTTTCGAGAATTTCATTTTTTGCTCGACTCCCTCTCTCTCTCTCTTTATTTTTTAAACCATCACATCCAGTGCACGACAAAAGATTTTTCCAATATTTTCATGCTTACTGGCGCGAAATGAACGATATTTATGGATTATCAAAATTTTCTTAGAATCTACATATGTATTCATATGATAAATAATGTGTGTATGTGCTCGTTGGGCGTTTATAAGGATTTTTTTTCTCGTAGGCAAAAATAGCGTTAGTGGATGAAGGCGTTTCAGATTTAAGATTTGAAAAAAAAAATAATTTTTTTTCTTCATATTAAATGGAGGTTTCACATTTTTCGTGATGGAATATGTGAGGTTAATTTAAAGGTGGTATTTCGGTGTGGAAGGAAATGAACAGGAAATTTGAAGAGATATGTTAATGCGAATCTGCAATGTTGTTAAAGTTCTGCAGTACTTTTTTTAATGGGAATTATTTGATTGAACTAGGAGATCTTACGTCTCCGGATATGTCATATGAGAGTATGTGGCTTGCAACTAAAAATATGTCACTTCCAAGGCTTTTAAAGGGAGCTTGTCATAAGCTTGCTTGTCACGGACCAAGTATCCTTGCACAATTTAAATATTAAACGGTCAACCTCTTCATGAAAATATTTACGGCCGAAAATTCGATAAAATGATTATTTCCAAACTAAGCATAATTTTTCTCTGAGACCTGGAGGGTGGAAAGTCTGGGAAAAACCTTGGCTAACCAACATAAAAATGTTTACTTTAAGGCTTAAGGTAATTTTTTTCAGGTATTCATTAAAGTTGTTGCTAGCTCTATTTTGAAATGAAATACTAACATGAGGTTCCTTCTTTGGCTTAGCGTTCCATAGATCTTTTATTCAGGATGAAAATGCTGCTACGCCCACTGAAGTTGCTAAATCTATCAAAATTCAAAATTGCGCTTATGACACACTTTTGGACCTTTACTTCGAACAGCTGTGTTCAGTGTTCAAATCAGTTGACTTTGCAATCAAATCAGTGACAGATGACAGCAAGTTGATTTGTTTCTTGAATTTTTCTGCTTTGATCTATTTTTATGCAACTATCGTTGGATGACTTTGTTTGATGAATTTCATTTTGTCCATCGTATTTTCACCCCCCTTGGATTTTAAGGTTTTTATTTTTTTAATGTAAAATTGAATTATTTCTTCTCCATGTTTGTGAGTTACAAGCAGATCATTCAGTCAATGCCCCTTTTTTTTGGGTTGGGGGGTGAAGGCAATTTACGCCCGGAGTGTGGGGCTCTTAGCAGTGCATGCTACCAGACTACCCACTAAACACCCCCCCTGTCAAGAGACTCTAGCCAGGAACCGTTTGACACATTACTTCGGGCTAGGCCTCTTTTTACTTCGCCCTAGGGCGCCGTCAGCCTAGAGAAATCTCCCACCAGCGGGAGAGGGCAGGATGGAGGAGGACTGCTGGAAAGGAGACCCTCCTAGACCCCGAACCCAAGGCTATCCATTGTACATGTCAATGCCTTAGTGGGATCTTTTTTGGTTGCCACAGATAATCCACGGTGACCAACACCGCTTGCCTATGGTAAGAGTCCTTCGTCTGATACGTAAGTTTCTTCAGTGAACTTTCACAACTTTTTAATTCCACTCTCTGAGTTATCCTTTTTCACAGAATGGCTTATATTGCTGCATTAGCGAAAACCACAGACAACATGGAACTACTGTAAAGTGCTCCTGAGTAAATTTTTCACTCCAGTTTCCCCAAACTGTCTGCAAAAAATTCATTGTGCGAATCCTAAATATTGTTGCCCTACGATCGTTAGCGTTTGCAAGGTTGATAGTTGCGATATCCTGGAATTATACAATTGGGTTGACTGCTGGTTTACTCTTCTAGCAATTCTCTCATCCAATGTAGCTATCTCTGCAAAATAGTAAACAAGGTTTCAGAGCGGTGCAAAGTTTTGAATAAGTTCGCATCTGATTGATTGGGTCCCTTTTTGTAAAGAGAGGGACGACTTTTAAAAGAATGCTTCTTCCTTTCAAAGTCCTATACAGTTTCAATTGTCCTATATATTTAAAAAAAATATGGTCAATCAAATTTCTTTATGTAGTTCAAATTAACAGTCTTTCTTGGTTCTAGATGTTGTCCCTACTCCGTAAGGATTAAATCTCACTTCAGGTTGTTTTTGTGGCTTAATTTTCCTACTGAAACGATTGTTCATATAATTATTGCAGACATTAAAGCAAAAACTCTCGAATAAAAAAAAGAACATCAATCATACGATTGATAAAGCCTTGTCAACAAAAAAAAAAAACAACATTCTCAAGAAGAAAATTAATTTCTTTCATTACAAGCCATCCAATCTTCTAGTAATTTCAACTCTATATCAAAAATCATCCGAAATTGCTCGTTCTGTCACTCAGACGACCCAAATTTCTATGAGCCATCGTTCTGGCGTTCTATTTTGGGACTCTTTCCATTTCTTAAAAATGAAACGTGCTTTACATTTTTCATCCATAATAATCTTCACTTGCTTGATAGTCGACAGATAGATTGCTACAAAGATATCATTTCAACCGAAACTTTTCCTTCTTCCTTAAATGAAAATGAAGAAAACAAAAAAAAAAAACAACAAAATTTTCCCCAAATCTTAACATCTCTTTCCCATTGTATATATATTTGCTCCTCAAGTCCTTAAGTTTCACTTTTTTTTATGAACTACGACTAGGCCATTAGGTCATCATTCGCAACAAAAGGAGTCGGCAAACAGGAGGGATACGAAGCGAAGTGAAAAGATTCAAAAACTTTTCGAGGATTGGGTCGAATGGAGTAGAACACGGGTCAGCGTTTGTGATGTTCATCGTTATGTAGGAATCTAATTTAGTATTTACCATTGTGACCCTGTTGAAGATGGTTTGTTGTTAAAAGTTTTGTGTCATAAGAGATAGGATGAGATATCTTGGAGAGATAAAAGTGTAAGAGGTTCGGTTTGTAGAATAAGGGGAATGAAAGCCACAAGATGTTATCTGTTAAATCCAGTTCACAATAGAAGTTGAGACAATAACGTTTCAAAAAACTTCAATGACAACGTGAAACCGGTGGCCTGAATTTCAATAAAATATATTTAAGGAGAATGATTGATTAAAGTCATTTGCAATACCTGTGTACCATTTCATTTAGGAGGTTAGTCTATTAGGTTGAGTAAAATCGCTTGAATCGTCTCCTAACAGAAGTTATAGTCATTGTCAGGACAGATGAAAGTCATATTTTTATGTTCATTTAATAATTCTTTATTAAAATTAATAAAAGAGCATTTATTTGCAGGAATAGCTTTCACGAAGGTTTAAAAAAGGATCTTTTTCGCTTAAGAATATCTTGTTGCTAATTCGACCCTCTATCACCTTAGTAGTACTTAGAATAAGATTGTCAGAATGATATCAAAAACATACAAAATATGTAAAGTTTGTTCTTGTATTAATTCCTAAATGTATCCAAAATATGTCCTTATATAAACTCTCAAAGCACAACTAAATCTTTCTTAAGATGTTCATCTGGATCCCACGTGTTACGTGATCAAGTTGATATTCCGGGTGATACAACGGAATATCAACAAAATATCAACAAATATATTGAAGAAACAGGAGCCTAGGAAAGACCACTGAGGGACTCCCAAATCGATACCAAAGGATTCAGAGCTATCTCCATCAGATACAGCAAACGTCTCCTGATGGAATTGCCCGTTATTATTATTATTATTATTATTAAGACAAAATGTGAAGCCAATTGAATCAGCTGATGAATAAGCATATTGATCCAAACCGAATCAAACGATTTTTTGTATATTTATGAAACACACTACCACGACATTTTTGGCTATCCAAATTCTTTTTACATTCACTTGAAAAATAGTTTATGCATTTACTTTAGATTGAGCTCTTTTGAAGCCGAATAGTTTCGAAATTCTTTCAGAGTAGATCCTTCCCCTTCAGAGAATTTTGTGGCACCCTGAAGAACCCTATTTCACGTTTCTGATTGAACAGAGCCGTTTATATTCTGATAAATGCTAAAGTGTACCCTCCTAAAACTAAGCGCAGTCTAATTTTTGTTTGAGTTATTCCCCCAAAAACCAAAGCTACTCCAAGGATCTCGGCATTTGCTTACTTTAGAAACCACAGCATGAGGTTGCGGGAAGGTCCTTTCGCTCAGATGCCCTTAACGCTTGGAAGTCAGCTCAGAGGTTGGAGACAGGATGTGTCTTTTTCGGCCGTCTGTTCGTGGACTTAACGCCATAATCAGCCAAAGCATCCCCAAAGTGAAAAGTTCATCCCCATCTACAGGCACGTTCTCAGAAAGAAGTTATATTTGTGATTTACATCCGATCAACAAGTCTAGTAAAAATTTTTCTTTTTTATCATCCACCCCGAAACCCTCACAAAATAGCTGTATGTTGTCCTTTGTTTTTCGAGTGAAAGCAGTTTTTGGCGCGTAAAGCTCACAATGTCTTAACCTTAACACGATATATACACTCTAAATATGTAAGGAATTACTAACAGCTCCTTTCCAGCCACAGCATGAATTTATGGGCTGAGGCATTAATTCGTCCCCTGATAGAATTCACTGATGTTCGACTCAGTCTTGGGTCACGTCAATACACAACGTTTTGGTGAGCTCTTGTATCTTCGATTTCTATTGCTCCTAATTTTCCTCGGTGTCCTAAAACGCCATAATAAAGATGTCGGTTAGGTTTTCAATCACAATATTTGTTGTGATGTGACTCGGATTTCACACATCGTCCAGGTAGAAAACTTTAATCAAGGGAAGGGTAAGGTTCGCATTTACACCATCCCTTTAAAAAAACATTTTGCCTTAAAATAAACAACAAGAAAAATCCAAAAAAGACGCAAAAAATTCATGTACAAGAAAGGTAGTTACTACGTTGTTTCTACTTTTTAAAGTCGTTTTACTGGTTCAGTATCGACACTTTCAGACGGGCAAATTAATAGAATTGTTTTTTTTCGAAAGATTATTGATAGGTTGGGTTTCTATTCCTTGGGTGCTGCGGACCCACGGAATATTAAAACTATCTAATAAAATAACTGATATAAAAATATAAAAACTAAAAAATATAAAAACTAATATAAAAACTATCGGTTTTAAGAACTTTTAATTGCTCAATCATATGTCTTGTATGAATGACAGCTCACTCTCTCTCTCTCTCTGCCTATCTCTCTCTCTCTCTTTCTCTTTTGCATCCAGGAATATTCAAGATATTCCTCCAGAAATCAAAGAAGGAATCAACAATTGCTCAATTGTATGTCTTGTATGAATGACAGCTCCCTCTCTCTCTCTCTCTCTCTCTCTCTCTGTCTCCCTGTTATATGTAGGAATATTCAAGATATTCCTCCACGAATTAAACAACGAATCAACAGTGCGTTGAGCCAAAGGAATATTTTCATTTTTGTTTGGTATAATTCCGAAGTTTCTTATTGATAACGCTCCTCCCGAAACCTTCGTACTTCCTGGGGGGAGAGGGAATGTGAAGAACTGGCAAGGTGCGCATTGCATTTTTTGGCAAGGTGCTCATTGCATTGCAACAAAAAAAATAGCGAAACCAGGATTCTGGTATGTCGAATCTTGCAGGTTTTGTTAATCGTTTGCACTTTACATTTTAAATCCGGTTTGGGCTAAATTTCAGTGGTCCAAAAAGGTAGCACACTGTCAGCATTTCTATGTCACATTTTGAGGCTATCCCACTTTTTCATAGCTCAGCCGGGGCCTATATATGCTATATTTGTTAGCAGGTTGTTGAACTTTAATTTAATTTAAAACCTTGGTTGCAGCTTGTGATGCGATAGCGTAGGTTGCACTCACTTACGTCATTGTTGATGAAAGTGGTGTACAATGAGGCACTGTTAACTCAGTGGTAGCTATTAAAGAATGTTTAAATCCTAATTAATTACAGGAATAAATGTTGGACTTTGTTTATTTATAAGGTGAACGTCGATGTTTCCTCGTGAAATGATGTTTGACTTATGCAATGAGTCTTTTCCAAGAAAATCTAGAGAACATGACGACATGTAGACAAGGCTGTAGTGTGTTTCATTGATCTTGCCCGCAGGCTACATTGACTTACCATTAGATCTTCATACTGAATGTGAAAGAGCTTGTGTTTTTACGTGAGCATTAAAACTCTCCCTTGTCACATCTGGAGACCTAATGGATGTCAAGGGGCTTAGCACTACTATGGCCCCCATGTTTTCTGGACAATTGTTGGGGGTTTGCATAGGAAATTTTCTGCCAGAAGATTGGCCACTGGTTGCCCACAATTCCTGAAGCAGACGTTTATTACAACTGTCACGATGTTATCACGTCTAACAGCAAGACAATTGCTGGTAAAGAATCTTTCCAGCACTGTACCAAGTATGTTGCATCACCAATTTGACAACGCTCTAGGTTTGCTTCAATTGTATCCTTCTATAGAGTGTTGATTTTGTCGAGGTTGTCAGAGGCTTCTCCTCGTCACAACTTAGTTTATGAGCATTGTGTTTTAAGTGCTCTATTTGGTATAACCAAACAGTGGTATTTTGGTAAATACCACAGATATTTGCTCTGAATCCTGCTTAGCTCATCGGCTTGTTCATATCCCGAGACTATTGCATGTCCTGAATTTCAGTAGATCGTTGCTGTGCTGATGTGCAACACGCTCTGCTTTGATCTGAAAGCGCAGTTCAGTATCGAGTCCAGAATGTGAGGAAGATGGAAAAACATAGATCTGATTTGATCGAAAATCTTCAAGAGTAATCGCTTTAAAAAACTTCAGGGAACTTTTGCAGCAATCGTTCGTACTGAATTTCTTCTGTTGCGTGAACCTTCGCAAATAGAATGGTCTCATTCTTGAATGTTGTAGAATGTTCATTCTCAAGTAGAATGAACGCAGTCAGATTGGAAACAAATGAATATTGATCACTGTAGGAGACAGGACAAACAAGTTTAAAAATTTCCAGGGCATTTCCACCTAAATTTCAGTGCAATTTTGCTATCTTTATATCTCATAAACACACACGACCAAGCTTCAATATCCCATTTGGAGCTGTAATGTGATTTCCCTTGCTTGCATAGTATTCCAGCTAGGATAAAATAACTCACGTTACTTCTCGGCTAACTTCATTTGTTACACTTCAATGCAGACTAGACATTTCTATCATTGATTGCTATTCCGTTCAGAAATTGAAGTACATCCTGTACATATCGGACACTATCACATAGATTTTATGTAGCAATGTTACCACTACCATCCCTGATTTATCCCGTCAGGCAAGTGCTCTTAACTTTGGCTACTGGTTTAGTTGCTACGACTGCATCCAACTGCCTACACAATTGAATTAATCTTGATCCTCAAATAAGTTATTCTTCGATGGATAGGAAGACAACTCGTACAGGATATCAGATACATTCAACAGTGGCTAAGCCAAAACGAAACACTTGAAATCCACAACCACCACCACCACCACCATACAATAACATTCAGTAGCATCACAATTCAATGACGTTCATCGCAATCCGAGTCACGAAGTTCACATTGAATCCTAGAAATAAACATTAAAGGCGCCAGGCTCGCTGGCCGTGTTTTCTTGGGCATCATGTCAGGAGGGATATCTTGTGAAAACATACGACACGCTCCCACTCATTCGGTAGCGGGGGATTGTGAGAGATGGGAATTTGATAATGATTTGAATTACTTTATTGTAGCTATTAAAATTTCCAGGATGGGAATTCACTGACTCGTGTGTGTGATCGAGAGAATCCCAGTAAAATTTGCTGGCAGGATGTAAGCCGTGCTCTCTTGATTCCAAACGTGGGATCAACATTAAATTAACTTTGTTGCACATCCCTAAAATTTAAGGTATTTTTTGTTGTATTTCGTCCAGTATTCGGTATTAGCACCAATGTGTCAGACATATGGTACGTTTCAAAAAGCGAGATTATTCCAAGGATAATTCTCAACCCAACCATAATCAAATGCAAATGGTATAATTTTATTCGTTCGGTAAATATTTTTTTACTAATAAAATATTAGTAATTATTTCGTTCTTATTAGTTAATTTATCAAGAAAAAGCTTCTCAAAACACTCGTGTAAAACACATTAAAGCTATAAATCCTATATCGCCTTCTTTATCTCTTTCTTCTAGTTGCCCACTGAGGGTGTAAACGCTTTCTTATGATTACGCAATTCTTCCCCTACAAAAGGAAGTAAAAGTGTTCTTCACTTATAAAATATGAATTCCTTCCGTTAAAGACTCATTCTACTGAAAATTTTGAAATCAACGAACGCCTCCCCTGAAGATGGGGAACCAGTACTTAGCCCCGCGTAGTATACTCAAAAACAACTGATGAGTACTCAATACCGCTCTCTGGCCAAAACAAACCATACACCGCCACCGTTCAGTCAGGATTGATTACTCGCCTGGTAAGGGGATGACAACAAACAGGCCTAACCAACGTAACTCGTTCAGACCATACTTCTGATCAGGTTACGCCCTCCTCTAATCTGAGGAAAACTACCTTTTGGACAATTTACTTATTGAACAATATTAAATCTTTCAATTGAATCGATAAGCGGTAATATTGCCCTGAAACATCGAGAAATCCTTGGCTGGAAGGCTTTGGCTCTAGTGGGGTTGCGGATTAGCGCAAAAGTTCAACGTGGAATAGGAATCATTACGATATGACCTAGGGAGTACACTTTCGTTCAAAAAAAAAAACAAAATTTCCGCATTCTTCGGTGTACTGAAAATGTGGTATCGTTACATATTATCATGTCTACTTTTACGTTATGCATGTCTCATCCTAGACGATTGTGAGTCTAGGAGAACTCGCCAACACAATTTGCTCATGTACCGTTGGGAAAGTGTCAAAAACTCAAGCGAGAAGCTCAATGCGTGTTGTCAGGATAACCCATCCTATAAAATGACATGTATGTGGAGTCAAGATTGGAACATGGGCTATGAGTGAGTTCTTCTTCAGCTCGATTCCCTGCAGGTTCTCTGCTTAACCAAAGTAAATATTCTTAACGGCAGCGTATGGACTCTTTTTTTTGCATATTCCGTTCATGTTGCAGCTGTCTGTGTTGAACTGTCGAAAGGTAGTCCACTCTTTTAGAGGAACAGGTTTGATATACCTTTCATGATCTTCAACAAATGTTCCAACTGACATATTAGAATCGGGTTATACTTATGCCTTGACATGTAGCTCGGGTCTTGTAGAGTCTTTTTGTGGAAAATGACGTTTCCCTTCTGATCGACCATGCTGGTTACATAGTGATTAAGAAGATAAAATGAGTCTAGAATCGCAATCCACATACCACTCGTCATGCACGGTAAATGCAGCCAGGCAACTGCCCCTGAAATCTCGATAGAAAGGCTCTCTCACTGAGAGCAAGGCGTTCATTTCTGGCCATGCATTCGGGCAAACTAATCAGTATAGGCGCGAAATAGTAGTAAGTGATGATTGATTCTCATAAATCACTTAAGTCCTTTTGCCTACGGGATGTTAGGGCGCATTTCACAGTGTTTCACAGCTCCAGAAAATTCATTCCATCCTCATTATAATAGAAGGTCTAAGAACATGCCTTCCAAGAAGCAACGATAATAAGAAAATACTCGCATATGTGAAAAACAACGCAAGCTGAACAATTTTTAAGTTAAATATCTGAAACACTGACGTGTTTCATAAGTGATTTGAGATACTGAACCAGGCAAACGAGGTGAGACTCAGATGTTGATAGAACACCAATGTTTTTCATCTTACTTGCACACAAAAGGAAAGGATATATCTCCTTTTCATGCAGATAATGCAACAGATATCACTGTTAGTTGTCAGAAAAAAAACCATGGTAAGTCGGATAAGTTATATTGGCTAATAAAAATTGAACTTGTCACAAAACAATCGAACTCTCTACCCAAGCAACAAAAAGTATAAAGTTATATAATGGATTGACGGGATCTCTAAGGATTCTTTTCTTTCAGAGTTCCACTGGAAAATTAATTGCTGTGGCCTGAAGGGAAAATAACATAGCTGTACGAGGGTGGTTCAAGTCACCAGTGATAGAAATCAAGATACCATTTGTTCACAAAAATGTTTTTTATTTTTCGGCATAGTCCCCATTTAGCAAGGTACGCTTCTCTCAACGCTCCTGCCATTTTTTTAACCCCTGCAAAAAGCATTTGTCAAACTCTGCAAAATACGTCCCTGCCTCGGCGATGACTCGCGGTTGAGTTAAATTACTTCCGCGAGCCATTCTTCATCTTAGAGAACGAGAAAAAGTCGCATGGAGCCAGATCAGGTAAATACGAGGGGCGCGACAGCAATTCGTAGCTCAATTCATACAGTTTGGCAGGGCCAGTTCGTGGTGATACACCACGTTCTTCTTCACCAAATGCGACCGTGTTTCCTTGAATATTTTGTCGAAACAGTTCAATAACTCACTGTAGCTTTGTTGATGCTACAGTAAGTGAAGTGATCGTTCTTCCTTTTTCAAAAAAATCCGTGAAAATGACGCCCTTCGCATCCCGAAAACTCGTCGCCATGACCGCCTTCGTCTTTTTTGGAGCAGATTCAACAGGACAAATCCATTATTTTCGTTATTGCCTAGTTTGTAGTGTGTAATGATGAATCCAGGTTCATCAAAGGTGACAACTTGACGAGAAAACTCTTTCAGATTTCGCTTGAACTGCTCCAAACACTGCTTCAAGGTTAACAGCTTCATCCGCTTGTTGTCCACCTTGAGCAATTTCGCGCTCATCGGGTCGAAAATTTTTTCATCGCCAACTTATCATGTAAAATATTAAAAGCTTTTCCAGTCGACACACATACGGGCTTTGCTACTTCGAAAACTTTCGTTTGTCGATCAGCGAGAATCATGTCGTAGCCTTTTTAATGATTTCCTAAGTAACAACGTCTGTGGGACGTCCTAGTTGCTCCTCATCAAAAACAGTTTCGTGCACGTTTAAATTCGTTGAACCAGTATCTAACTGTGGTCATAGTGGCAAAGTGTTATAATAAAGAGCAGCTAACTTTGCTTTATCTCCAAAAACAAAATGCGAATTCCTGAACGATGCTGCTCTTATTCCATTTCAGCGAAAATCATGAAAAACGTCTTACTCGAATGGCTGCCAAATGCAAACTAAACGATTAAAGGCCCAGATACAATACTGCGTGACGGTGATGCGAGAGCGCGATGCAATTCTCGCTCGTCGTCGCGCATCGCATTCAATTTACAGGGCATGCGATGCGAGGAAGAATAATGTTCATATGACAAATGTCAAATTGGTGACGTTTCAAATGAAATTTGTTTAAAATTGTTTTTGATTTTTTAAAAATTTGAATTTGGGATTATCCTTCGTTTGGCAAATAATAGCCTCAACAAGCATGCACGAAATTTTCATTCAGAATTCATTCCGAATAATCCTCATACTTAAAAAGTAATTAAGGCGTTTGAATTTCAAATTTAATTTACGCACCATATCGCATCTGACAAACGTCACGCACCTCGTTGCGAGGAATTTTCGTTTTTCCGAATATTTCTCGCCTCGCATCGATGCATCGCAATCATTGTACGTTGTCGTATACAAATGCATGTTACGAAAATCGCTCGACTTTTGCTGCGAGACTCTCGTCGCGCTCACGCATCGTCGTCTCGCGGTATTGTATTTCGGCCTTAATCAGTCTGAAATTTTTTTTTATCGTCGTTTGATAGATGGCAGGACAAAAAATTGTAGTGAAGTCCGTAATATTTGTTGCTTCGACAAATCTTGAATTTTTCGACCTTTGTTGACAGATTGATCTTCAGAACCTTTCATTAAAACAATGAAACTATCTGCAACGGCAGAGTCCTAGTCTGTTGAACTCAGATGTCAGTTTAAGGTATTCTAGACCTTTCTTGGATTTTTTTTTTGACTTTCACCTTTGGAAAACATGATATAGATCTGTTCGTTTCCTTTCATTTCTAGGGAAGTTCTTTATTTCTGTTCATTTCTGTCTAGGGAAGTTCTTTAGCAATTGAATTGATTCCAACGGGTTTGGTTTATTGAGATTTGTCACTTGCATACTATCGAAAATTTGTGGTGGGAACTGAGTATCCTGTTCATTTGTCGACAGGTTGATAATACGATTAAATTTTGGAAAAAAATACTTAAAATTTAGTGGAGATTAAGAAAAAATTGCATTCCTTTGAAGGAGCCCTGTTCGAACAATCATTTGAGAACAAAATTTGTTAACGAAATTCGTATCAAAGCAGATGGATTTGGTTTTTGAAATATGAGTACATAGACCCATCAAAGCATAAAAACAATTCAGAATTATTGTAAGCCCTTTTCAGTTTGTACTTTTTCCTTATTTCACGTTGCAACTACTTTCAGTAGTTGATGTTGGGCACCACCATTTTTTGGATGAAATTCGAATTCTCAGATACATTTATGATCCTGTTTTATGGTTACGTACAGAACTTAATGGCCCAAAATATGAGTAATCGTTCAATTGATATTTGAATTTCAAGAGCCATAAACAAATCAAAATTCGACACACGAAAGCGGAAAAGATGATTTATAGCATTTCCGATGCATGCAGGACATACTTTTATGATGTTATGGTTGTTGCCAATGGTAATTTTCAGACTTGACTCGAGTTTCTAGGACAAATTTCGTGCAGATTTTCCTTTTCATAAAATTCTGGTACTTAAATGTTTTAGGTGGACCATCCACAGGACTAATCACAAAAAGTTAATCAAAAGAGACAATGACATTGACTAATTGTTCATTTTAATATCAAATTCCGACAATGTTCAAGTATACCAAGTGGTCAGGATGCTGTAGTTAGGACTAACTTTTAGCCCCAATCCTACTACCAACAGGCAAGATCACTTCCAGCCCTCGATCCACAAAGTTTTAAAGTTTGTATCTAACAAAAAATTAAATTTCCGGGCTGAATTTATGATCTGATCTCTACCCATCCCCGAACCTGGCACGCAAATCTCCAACACTTGAATGTAAAATACGCAATGAACACTCTATATCAGTCCTTATTACAAGCATTTAACAACCCGAACAAGGGTCATAGGCGTCCTTAAACAAACACCACCAACTCAGCTCACCCCGGGACTATTGCAGGTGAATAATTGCCGGATGGCTGTAGCAGCAGGTGGTCCTGGAGCGTTCATATTGAAAATGTTTCACACGTTTCATATGCATTTTAGCATGATTTTATGTAGATTTTATGCTAGAGGGAACGGAAGAACGAGTCTGCAATTTGCAACTGCTTCCGAAGAAATGGGCTCGCTTGCACGAGGCGAAGTCCTTTTCTAATGGATGTGGGTAGTGCACCAGCAGATGTAGTATTAATAACAATTTTAGCCTAGTTTTCATTTCTACAGTTGCACTGTTTGGGAAATTTATAAGCTGAAACTTGAAGCTGTTACCGCAGTTTTTCCACGTAATTAGGAAGTTAATATTTTCTGAGAAATTTTGAACTAAGACGTTTCGGGCGACTGTAAAGTATATTAAGTTATTCTTGAAAGTACAACGAGATTAAAATTCAACCCGGCAAAGTATGAGGCATTAATTCGCTTGAAATTCAGGAGTTGCTTTGGCATTGTGATTCTCTTTTCCAACTTCGTTTCAACCATTCGTTTCCTATTATAAATAAATTAGGCAACCGAATGTAATAAGGATATGTTTTAGGAAAAGATTTCAACTGTACTAATAATGGCGCAGTTTACTGGTGGGAGTTATTACATGGAATGATAACACTTATGCCACCCGCAATGTATTTAATTAAGAAAATAATAAAGAAAATTAATAAAGAAAATAAATATAAATATTGTTTAAATGGGCCAGCAGAAACTAACGCTGCATACCAACTCGTTGCATAAAGTGTCCTTTTTCCTTTGTTCTTTGTCCAAATCGTCCATTTGTTTGGCTATAAAAGTTACCGAGAGATACTTCTTCTAAAAACTGGGCCAGAAAACTCCGCTTATCTTGATGTCTGGCTTATCTTTTTTAAGTCAATTCTATATCTTCCTAGAAGGTGAGTTTCCTCTAAGTCTCTCTTTACTATGTAAGCGGTCTTTCTGTTGTATTAACTCTTCTTACTGCAGTTCTACCAGTTGACACAGCGTTTATCAGCTTGTTCGTTTTACGCTTTAGCTCAAGTGTAAATCACTTATTTACCATACAACTCAGCGTCAAAACTTAGTCCTTAAAGAGCACGTATACACTCGTGGGGCATCTAGAAGAAAGAAATAGGATCCAAGTAGAGATAGATTTTCGATTAAACATAATGAGAGTGTATTCTTTTCTTGATTAAATGAAACCATGCAAATTTTTCACAAAAAGAAAATTAAAGCTTTTATTGTCTTAGATTTTTCATTTGTCTTACGACTTCCAAACGCGTTATGCCTCTGGACTACTCACTTAGTACCGCCTCTGTCAATATAAGAAACTGAGACATATTACTTCGGACTAGTCCCACAAGATAATCTATTTAATGATTATATCATCGATGAGAATTCCATCGGGAATTTCTTTTATTCAATTTTGATACCTGCTAGTGCCTTCAGATTTCTCGACGAGTATCTTTACACTACTGCAAGTAAGAAACGGACGGAGGGCAAGGAAATGAATGGATTCATCTGCGGTGTCCTCTAATGTCTTCTTCAACGCCATGCCCAGTAAGCCTACTTCAACTGTTAGCACTGCCAAGGATAATGTACTACGCGATTCCATTTGTCAATCGCTTTGAGCATCACCCGATTGCAGTTTCAGAGAAGAAATCTCTAACTTCGTAGGGAAGGTTATCATGCTGCTTAAAACATCTTTTGCAAACAAAAAAGATATGACAGGCATCTTCCAGCTCCACTATATAAGATTTGCAGCTGAGAAACTACAATCTATCAATCTTTTGCAGGTTAGACCGAAAACATCCGTGCCCCGAGGTGGGTCAAGTGCAGAAATCAGTCTCACTATGAATTCAATTGAGCCACAGCATCAGCTCAGGAATCAGGCCTTGAGTCCCTTTTCTCCATGTGTCATACTTCTAAGACTGTATCCAATCGGTGGGAGAACAGTTGATAACAGACATCTGTTGCTCTCTGTTGATTTGCTCCGAGAAACTACTCCTAGAATGTATCGTCACGTTTTAACAGATTTTTTCGATTTGATCTGGACACTTCTAATACTAACAATGAAATGAGAAAATATTTACTGACACGTAAAAAACTCTGCTACTTTTTCTCAAGTCCCGTTAGATTAGAAATTCGTTGGAAATGTTCAGACAGGATTGACGTTTGTCGACACCTGCGTTAGATGTAAAACAACTTAGGTAGATGCAGGCACTTCACGTCTAAAGGTAGGATTAGGTATGGACTGGATTATCTGATAGCCTGCGACAAACGTGGGCTTTCAGGTTTGATATATGTGGTTTGATATATCTGTGACGCTTTGAGCAAAACAATTTTTTGGGCACAGAATCGTTGTTTTTTCTCTGCTTGATCCTTTCGAAGCGCAATACATTAGTCCATTGTGTTTTTATTTTGTTCAAATCGATAAAATCAAGGTGCTTAAAACATGTGTTTGCTTAAACGGTGTCCTGTTCAGTCGACTTGAATCTCTTATCATCTAAGCTTAAATCTTTAAGCTCTTGGAACACGAAGTAGTGGAAGCGGGCTGAATTTTCAGAATATGATGAATGTAGTCGCAGTTCCTAGTCAAATCGATGAATTTTCAAAGACTACAGACTAGAACCTTCGGTGACTACAAACTAGAACCTAAAAATCAGCCAGGTTTTTCATGTCAAAATATTCATGGGAAAAATAATGCATCCACTTAATGGAAATGACTGCAGCCTCTGCAAATTCACGAACTTTTAATCTTCGACTGTCTAATATCATTCCATGGATTTTTCGATGATTTCTCTCCTACCAAGAACTTTTAGGCTATCTGAATGTTCAGCGTCCCTACAGTTTCAACATAACTTTGTAAACTACTTTCCAACCATTGCAATGGATGGCACAGTCTTCTCATGGATTTTGAAGTTTATTTGTTTAATTTATCAAGACGCTTCTCGTTTTCAATAAGGGTTAGTTTCTCTAAAAATATAAGCTTGATTAATACAGGAATCCATTTTTTTCATTTTTTTGGTAATTCACGATGTCACCTACTGTCAACGATTGGCAAACTTAACTCAAATGTCACAACTTGCTCAAAATGTTAAAGTAATGACAGTTGACGAGAATAGTTTTGATATCAAAGTTACTGCACAGCAAATTCAAAAAGTCACGGTCTGGTCATGCAACAATAAAACTATGAGACCTGTGTCTAACAGTAACGACTGAAAATATTTTCAGAGGAATGGAGGAATCTTTCTCAACATATTTTTAATTGAATTATACTGTCACACACCCGAGAAGTTCTCTAGTGTAGTGTAGCCACTAATACATGCTCAGACTCTTGCGAGCATCAAAACGACATAGGGACCAATGCCCAAGTCTCAAATAGAGCGAGCGCATCCGAGATAGATGGGGCTGCACGAAAAAAGAAATAAAAATATCAGAACCTCAACTATCTTGTCACAAGCAACAGAGAGAGAGAGAGGGCGTAAATTTAACACAAGGACGAAATGTCCTTTAAAAAGTCCTTTAAAAAGGACGAAATGATTTCGTTGTACTCCGTTTTTTAGTCTGACAGGGATGGAATAGATGTTTTTTTTCCAAATAAAGGTACCGAAATGTGTATGTGGACGATACAAGGAAAACAGATGCAGATCTACGGAATCCCGTTTGGAAACCAAAAAAAATAACAACATGATAGATAATCACGACGTGTACTGAGGATCAAAGTAAAAAACAAACTTGTTGATACTTCCGGTGGTAGCAGGAGGAATACGATTAAAATGACATTGACGTTAGAATAAGAATAAAAATAAGAATCCATAGGGACCACTAGATTACCCTGTCACATGATATGAGAGGCTTTTGTTCAACTGTCAAAATATCATTAGATTGCTTTCATTCGTTTGAAAGTCATACGTGGTAATACGTGTTGAGCCTTATTGAGTTTCTCCCCGATGTAAGTTTTTGCATTCTAATTGGTACTTCTCCATTTCCGCTGTTTGTGTATCTTCCATATATTGAAGCCTTTACGGTCACTTAACTGGATGTTTATACAGAAGAGGTGAATGATGCCTGTCACTCATTTTTCTCCTACAAAAGATAGAACGAGCAGCGCGGTGACCTCTTCGGCGAAATTGGTGAGCTCTGTCCGGAAACTATGTTCGAAGAAATGCTTAAAGCGGTTGACAAATTAAATTCCGTGCAACAATATGTTCGGGCAGTCCTGATGAAATGGTATTATCATTATATTTCTGCCACTACATTGCATTCATCCCATGCAGACAGTTTGTTTTTCCTTTTTTGTCCCTTTCCGGACCATCTACATAGCATTAAAATTATATTGCGAATAAAGAGCATCTATTATGCTCTCATCTTTTTTCTAATCTTTTTTCGAATCAGTTTCGAAAGGATGTTTCTTTCGTGGATAAGGAAAACGATACCAAATGACCCGGCGAATGTCTATAATTTTGACAACTTCGTCGAATATCATAGCAATTAGATTACGCAATGAGTAAGGAGATCTAACACTAACAAAGGGACTTTGAGAAGAAGGCAGCAAAGTAGCATGGTTACCCAGTGAATAGCATAATAATGACGAGGACTGTCCAGACTGTCCGTGCAGATATCGAAATGAGCTTCTACCTCGCTGTAATCCTGGAGAAGACTAGCTTTGGAGCTTAAATTAGGTACTTTGGACTTATGCTTCTTCTGCTGATGTCCCGGAAAGAACAAAACGTTTCATTTATGAGCTGTTTCAGTAATTTTTTGTGCTTTTGAAGGCGTGTGATATTTGACACATTCAATGTGGCATTACGATCATAGCAGACTGAAAATCAATTATCCCTGAGCTTTCTGTGTATCTCCTTATCTTTTTAACTCAAAATTATTATTGTATTCTATGCATATTTATTAAATGAAAAAATCAGTAGTAAAGGTAGTAAATGAAGAACATGTCAGACTTGTGGTTTGGGATCATACCATTGGGTCTGCAAACGAAACTTTTCTGTCATTTTGAACGTACTTCACCAATACATACGCGTTCATATTTTATTTAAATTTTATAACTGTTGCGGTCTGTAATCCTTCCAAATAAGAAACCAAAATCTATTTCCCGGAGTTTGTCAAAAAACATGTCAAATAAAAGACTAGAATAAATTGAATGAGATTGCTCTAAAAGGAAACCGCATGAGTGACTTTTTTGGAGTATCGCCTTTGTCCTGGAATCTCTTCTCCTATTGAAAAATGAGCATATTCCGGTCGTCAATTTGAATTGAAACCAATTTTATTGATGACTGCACTTCACACCAGTAAAAAACTGACAAATTTCCAATCCACCAAATACAATCCCCGAAACGAATGTGATCCGGGAGCCTGTTGTTTGTTTATTGAATACTCTCTCTGCACTAACGAAACTATTTCACAAGTTTGTACACTTCTTGTTTTACTATCGTCCTTGATCGTCGACCAATCCATAAAACCTTTAGTCTGAAAAGCGTTTTCAATTTTATCAAGTACCGCAAAGACTAACAATACCCCCATAGATATGGATATAATAATAATTGAGAACCGATTCCAGGAAGCATACGACAAAACAACCGTCGACACGAATAGTGTGGCTAGTATGTGGGGAATTTCGTGCGGTTTGGGTCCTGTTCTGGCGCCAGCTCCAATAACTCAGCATTTTATGTGACTTCCTTCACCGAGTTATAAATCGCCTCCTTGTCCATTCGTCGTCTGCCATTTTTCAATTTGTTGGTGAATGCAAGTGCCTCTTCGTCCTATTAACGGTTCAGTAGCAACAAAGTGCGGTGGTGAGGGTGCGATGAAGTGAGCTGTAACGTAACGAACGAGGTGTTGGTTATTGTCCGCCATAAAACAACAAAACAGCAACAAAACTCTCTCCAAAATGGATTTTACGCGCTTCCTGCACCAATTTCTGGAATGATTTTCCGCAAGTGGAGGGGCATGTTTACACTTGAGTGCGGTGTGGGGGCAAAGAAGATATTTTCATGAATACTTAGTGGAAAATTGGCACGTACTGCATTATGAGTTTTTCTGTTGTCTGTTGCTACTGTTTCCACAGAAAAATCGATTTGGATATTGTTTTTTTGCTCCTTTTTTTTGGTTTCGCATACAAGCTCAGAGCAAACTTGATGAAATGCATTTTGTTTGAGGTACTATGCAAACTTGATTAATCAATTTAACTTGCCGAGTAAAGCAGTTCGACATAGGTACCTAATTTTTTTTCATGTCCTTTAAAATTGGAGATATTGCAATACAAGAGGTTTCTTGGGAATGAAAACGCTTTTCAAATTGAATCGAATTTATTTGAGACGATTTATTTGTAAATAAGAAAGAACCTTAATTAATTGGTTTATTTTCTTTTTAGAATGGTATCTATTCAGGTTGCTTATTCTTGTCCTTTGACACTTTAATTATTACAAGTTTTGTCACCGTCGACCACTATTGGATAGAGCATATTCGAATCTTGGTTCCATTGCCCCGTGTGTATGGTACTGTGGCTTACAGATAGTCCATACTTTTCCTGAGAAAGTCTCTGGCCCAATGGTCGCCATGCGTTTCAGTTCTGTCACGCATCAGACTAATAATCCTAATAATAATCTCAGAAAATCTATTAAGAAGTGTTTTGTGCTTTCTTCTCATTGCCGCAAACTTGACAGGTGACTTGACAATTTTTTTATGCTACATTCTGCGTCGAAGAGTTACTAACTTCACACTGCAGAAGCAACCAAACGGTGTTTTTTTCTGGTAAGCGTCAGTCTAGAATGGTGTTCGACAGTCACTCGGGAAACACATCCGTTTCAATCGTTTACAGTGCTATTGCTTCGTATTAGGCTGGAAAATAACAATCAGCGATTAGTAAGCATATATGTCATTCAAATGTGAGAAAGATGCTTGTGATCGCACCCAAGTTCATTGTAGTAACACTTGAAGCATAGGACAAGTGCATACAGCATAAACACTCTTGGACGACTTCACCGAGACAGAGATAGAAATAGTTCAAGTAGATTTATGTTTGTATTGCGCATTCAGGCAAAACCGATAGGAGGTTTCCTTGCTTTTCGAAAAAAATTAGCAAAAACGTGCTCCAACCTATT
Source organism: Stratiomys singularior (assembly GCA_954870665.1). Taxonomy (NCBI): domain Eukaryota; kingdom Metazoa; phylum Arthropoda; class Insecta; order Diptera; family Stratiomyidae; genus Stratiomys; species Stratiomys singularior. The sequence goes on along the minus strand of OX940879.1, from coordinate 7,720,516 downwards.
TCAAAACAAGTTTTATCAAAGGCTTTCGTGTGAACCACGGTTCACTGCAAGGACTGATAAAAATTAACCTAAATATAGAGCCCATTGGTGGATAATTACGCGACGAATCACTGAAACTACTTGGCACCTTTGAAAATTAATGAAAAACTTGTTTGACGGGTTGCATATCATCGTCACAGATGTCTGATGTCATGCGTCGTGGAAAACTTACTAAGCTTAGAACAATTTTGAATTATACGTGTACAAGTTAAATATTCAAAATCTATGCCACTATTGAGGAGTGGTGGGCGTCCCATTCGAAATGCTAGGGGATGACCAATCGTACAAATTTCTATGAACGTATACTGTAAGCAAAGGCAACATCAGATTGATCTAAACTCAATCTGAAAATGGAATTTCAAAGAATTGTTCCAATTTTTTCAAAAATATTCACAAAATGCAACATTGGAGACTGATTCAGGGAGCAGAGAGAGATGTAAAATACTACAATGTAGTTGACTGGAAGAACACATTTGATAACTCTGCCGAATTCAATGATCAACGTCAAATATCAAAGGATTGTGAAGAACTTATGCTGTATAGAAAAATAGGTAGCACTAAATTAATCCTAACAACCAATAAATCGGGACACAGAACCTCATTGATGTGTTCGATTTTCCGAAAATGATCATTCAAACAAAGTTGAGATCGATTTGATAATTCCGATCCATGTTTATACATCAAAAGTCATAATCAAAAAAGTACCAACTTTACTTAGATGTATGACGTCAGTTTAAATCTCGTTCAATTTTTTTTACATGTCAGCTCTGGTTAGCAGTAACGCTGTGCTTGCTATTGCGAAGGAGTGCTATTACCACTGATTAGATATTTCCTTCGGTGATAGTGAGAAATGTTCGATCTTGTGATCCTTGGAACGATGGTTTTAATAATATTTCGAACGACCCATTTGCATTGAAATCAGGGAAAATTTCCATAAGCTGTACAAGCAGAAAGGAGAGAAGCGAGTCTTGTGTTGAAGAATGGCGGAAAAACGAAGTGTCAAGCTGGAAAACTTTGGTCACTTCAGTGACGACTTCCATTAAAACATAACTGAGAATCTCATTTGACGGTTACTGTTACGGTTACTCATGAAGTATCAACTTCATTCAGTCAGTCCTGCAGACTGCTATGCGAACAAAACACAGATGATTTTCGGTATCTCTTATAGACAGGATCACAAAATCCGATCTAGATCACTAGACTACAGGACTGGACGGGTTTGTTTGCAGACTAGTGGAAACGAGCAAATAAGGAATATCAGCTTGGATATCAACGAAATGGTGCAACAACTTGAAAGAAAGCTGCAAAAAAGTGCTGGTATGGCTCAACAGAAGACTCCTTTTTCTCGGGATGACGACTATGACCTTGGTATTTGCTGTGTTCCATCGCCATAGGTGTGGAGCTCTTAGTTATGTGTATTCTTCAGCGATAAGTATATTCAAATGGTGTTGAGATGAAAAAAGGATAAAGTGCGTTATTGGTTGAGAGTGAAAAGATTCAAACATAGGGAACGTTCCACTAATTTAGCTGTGAATGGAGGCCAGGAAGTAGCTGATATTCTAAAGTTCTATGAGTAGACTTTTTTGAGAAAATATGGCGTTTGATGGAACGCAGGGTGTTGTTAAATGAAAGCCTGAAAATTTCCAGTTGTAAATAAAACGAAGTGATTTTTGCGAGAAACAATAATTTTTTTAACACTCAAATATATTTTGCGACTATCAAAGCTTTCCTCTTTAGCGCTTTTTGGTTGAAGATTGCATAGTAGGTCCTACTTTTAAGCTTAAGGAGCTCATTGGTTTTTCGCCCATGATTTTCCCAAATAACCATGATTCTCGTACCTGTTCGAAATATTATTTGGTCATTAATGTACAGTGTCTAAATTAGTTCAAGAATTTAGAACATCCAAGTCCATTTGTTTTATGATGTCCTTTATATATGATAATTTGATTATATGAAGTTAATGTTTTATTTCTATTGTACACTCAACTTTTGTTGGGTAATCTTGTTTTCTATATTGGCGTGTTGTTGCTGCAGACCGAAATTTCTTTGTAGCGGTGCTTGCTTTTTTGTTGTTGGCTAGGGCGGATTTCGGCTGCACGCGCCCGCGACAACAACAAAAAAGCAAAGACCGGTGCACCCAAGCAACAACGAAGAATTTAATGTTTCATTATATTTTGTTCTGGATCTCAAATATCACATGGGCATACCAACTAGCCTCCCATCCGACAGTGTTGATGGTCACAAGGATCATACCCAGCTTGCTCCTGAAAACCCAGCCCAGGAGCTCCTGCTCCTTCTGAAAAAAACTGAAATATCGACAAGTGCAAATCTGATACTGATTGCTTAAAAGTGTCCAAGCTGGCTGAGTGGATGACGAAAATTAAGGATGGAAAAGTTTTGCAGCACATAAACGATACCATATTTGAGACAATGGTGGGAATGATTTATCCGTGATGTAGCTTTTGAACGAATGGGAATATGTCCAGTCTTATCTTTACCAGAGTTATGCATCACAGGCACACGAACGTATATTTTGTGAAACTGACACTGCAAATGTTTCCCACAAACAGCCAGCAAACAAAAAATAGGGCGAGCTTTGCGATTGTCTCCTTGATGAAAACGATGAAGTCGCTACAGCCAGTCTACGAGGAGGGATGCTCAGTTTGCCTGTCATGTTGCATGTCGTTCATTACGCATTGGTGTTTGCTTGTCACCTGCAGGGCAGCGAATCCCTTTTTTTTTAAATTCTCTCTTGTAAAAAGTCTTTTGACAGTTCAGAAACTTTCTCAAGTTCACAAAACAGGTAAATTGCTGGAAATAAAATGCTCCACCTTCTCTGTGACAAAAGATGTATCTTGGATTTTATACTCTGCCCAGTAGAATTGCTGATCATCCTGCCGTAATCCTTGAATTTTATCAACAAACCAAATACATTATTCCTAGAACGCTGCTGCTGAACGAATTCTTCCCGATTATTTTTACATCATTCTTTTATTGTTTGTAAATAATGGTTTAAATATTTTAAATATGTTTCAATTCACATGAAAATTGATTTCAATTTGATTGATATTCGAAAAAATTGCATATTATATGTCAGCGCCAGCAAGATTTTCCAGTGACAATAATCAGGGTTTACAAATTTAGCATAAACTCCAAAACTTAATTTTTTAAGTAGTTGAGAAATACTATTTAAAAAATTTTGAAGAGAAAGGTCCTTAAAAAGGTAGGGCAGAACAGATGCAGCTCAATGTAGTATTAAAGTAAAAAATTTTGAGGAATAAATCTGTTCAATGTTTGCAAAGCAGGATATTGCAATGGTCCAGACGACAGAGATACACACGGCGCTGATTGAATAAATACAAATTATAAATGAATATTTATAATTTGGGTTCATTCGAATACGCAATTATTGACTATTCCTGGACTAAAAATAAATTTGACTTTCCTTGACGAATGAATTCAAGACTTCTTGTATTCGGAATAGAAACGATTCTACGATTCGAAAAGAGTTTCCGCCAATCGAACATCGCTTCGTTAATCTGACTTTCTTTTTCGGTTTGACAGTATGAGGTTTTTCGTTTCAACTGCAGTTACATGATTTCCATTGAAAAATGTTCTCTTTGTAAGGAATCATTACTGTCAAATTGGTGAGTAGAATGTAATTTATAAGTGATAAGTTACGTTGGAGTTTTGAGCCAAAAGGCTTAAATCCGCCCTGACGGTCCGGCAAAAACTATTCAGTGGACTCACGCGACTCAAGAATTTGAAAATACAGATTACAACTTTCTCTACTCCTCTTATAGGTCTTCTCAAAATAAGGTACGCGTAAAAGGCTCTCTGCCGAATCATCAGACCTCTTATCGCATTCAATGACATATCCAAGATCCTCGCTTTTTTGATTATTGCCCCTGGTTGTTGCGCTGCATCTTTTTGGCTGCTGATACTTAGTATGCAAGTCCTTATATTAATCAACTGAACTAGGACGAAAATTTCTTCATGCTGGTTGTATTTCAGGCTGTTGATATTCCCTCCCATGGGGCCCAGATAGTTTAGTCTTCTCTTCGTGCTCAGTTGTTTTTAACCTTTTTGTGTCTAGAAACCAAGTATTATTATTGGAAGTTCTTGATATTATTAAATATGATGTTAGTGCAATGATTTAAACATTGACCCTTTGAACGAATCCCTTTAAAGTAGGAACCCCAAATGAATATGTATTTGTCAACAAAAAAGGTAAATAATTTCGGCGCATTCAGTGATATCGGAACATGTAATAATTGTGATGAAATGACAATAAACTGAGGCAGATAAACAAACAACAAACAGTCACAAATGTAAATGTATTTGTTTCTAGGTAGGTATCCGCAGGTAAGGCGGAGACAAAAAGGACCCAGGAGGCTTTGCACGACATCTATAACATGCCAATATTTCTTAGCTAGCCGATTAGATCGACGATCAATATATAAAACTAACCACTCACAACCATCCTTCAACAACAAATTTTCATAAAGGGAATTCTCTAGTTGAGCTTCATTTAATGCAACAACAATTATCTTGGTAGTTTGGAGTCATTTCCGCGACTTTAGAGTTAACCAACCACGCTTTCACCTCAGAGTAGGGTAGTCCTTGCGATAAGCAATAGATCCGAAAAAGTACTTTTGGACGATGATAATAACAAAAACAAAGCATATTGGAAACTTGATCATTTCTAGAAGGTTACATACCTTTGTAACACCTTTTCCTTGAAAGTCTTGCAAACATGACCATTACTATTGCGATATCGAAAAGCACTACGACTATAACGATGATGAGAATCGCCGTGATTCCTATCGAACTGGCTGCAGCTTCAGTATTCGAACTAACGCGTACGATGTATTCCTGTTGTCCTAGTTCGTTGGCGGCTTGTAAATAGTAAACTTTCGACACGTCCTCAGCGGTCACCGCATCGATCCTTAAATTGACACTGTATTCACCCTCCCTCAGCTCGGCAGGCTCATAGGCTTCGTATCGTCCTTTTTGGGTTCCTTGTGGTATTACCACACCACTTACCACCCATTCAATGCGAGGACGTGGATTCGCTTGAATCGTGACAGATACAATAGCAGTTTGATGCAGAGTCATCCCGTAGATTGTGATGTTGGGTAGGTATTTAGGTGGGTCTAAAAGAAAAAAGAGAGCATTAAGACACCATTACTTGAGCTGAAGCATGAAACAGTATTCAAATGCACTGGGAAACGCAAGAATTAATCATTCGCAATATATCCTCATAACGATGATGAGCTCAAATCATACAATGCCTCTATGGAACACTTGCTACAATTTCTTTCTCCAACTACAACTTACACTTGACAATCAGTTGTTGTTTGACGATATTGTCTTTTCCTTTGTCAGCAGGATGTGATGACCGACATACCACGAATTTCCCATCATCACTCGCCACCAGACGCCTTTGCATTTCTTGTATTGATGTAAACAATGTAGTGTTGGCATCACCACGTGTTTCGATTATATCTAAAGTGCTGAGTCCTTGCGTGATTGGTTGATCGTCTAAGTACCATGAAATATTTGCTGCAGGACGACCATCGCGTGAAATACATTTTGCTTGGAAAATTTCGTCGGCCTCGAAGAAATTCCGTGGCGGACGAGATGTGACTTCCAATTCAGGACTAAGTGGAGGCACTGTAACGAATTGAAATATTTGAGTGAAATTTAAATGTTGTAGTGGATAGTTAAAAAAACAAACATTCTACTCATGAATAGTCCATCAGAACTGAAAGCATATGAGCAGAGCGCATCACAAAATGGAATGATTATAAACACTAAGGACGTACCTTAGAATCAGTATTTCTGTTCAAAGAACTGATACCTAAACACTCTTTGGTCTTTGAATCATTAAAACATTAGTCAAGCAATATGCGACACTACAAAAAGGAGTAAAAATAGCTGTTTAGGGACTTAAAACGTTTCCCTTTGACACATTGTGTTAACTACGTCCAGGATCTTCTCGAGTCATTAGAGTTCATGTTGAAAACGCCCGCAACATGAAGTTTATAGATTAGCTGGTAAGAAATTATAATAGTTTATAGTATATATTTCTTCTCGTCATTGTATAAAGCCATTGTATTTCTTCTCGTCATTGTTCTGGTGTTTTCCCTTATTTGAAATAATCAAATTTCTTTCTTAGAAAGAATAGAAATAAATTGTTTCGATTGCCATCTAATGGGTTTGATTAGGAACATAATGGTCTATCATTTTTATTTGAATACGATTTTGGGCATCCGAGCACTACGACTGACACAGAGAAAGTCCGCATAAGAGGTTCAACTTTTGATTACCAATTATTACCATTACAACTTTTGACTACCAATAATTGGAGCCCTATCTCGCCAATAAAATGCCGAATGTTGTCTTCCAAATGGTCAAGCGTCTCGTGCTTTTCGGCTCAGACGAGTGATTTGACGTATCCCCGCAAGGAATGGTCCCACGGCGTCAATTCACAAAATCCTGCAGGCCAGTTCACAGGTCCAAAACGAGATATTGCTCGCGCTCATTAAATGGTTCTTTCAATAAGTCACTTAGCGCATCCGTTTCAAATCTGATATTTTTTTTTATTACAACAAGTGATTTTGGCAACGAGAAAGTCATTGATCATGTCTATATAGCGGTAACTATTGATAATAATGTTATTCTTTACAGCATTTTTGAAGATAAATAGACAAATGATTCTATTGGCCCATAAAGTACACCAAACAGTGATTTCCTCTGGATGTAATAGTTTTTGAACAACCGCCTGTGGTTGGTCATCTCTGCAAATGCGGCGGTCTCACTCGTTCACGTAGCAATTCGAGTAGAAGTAAACCTCACCGCTAAACAGAATTTCTTATTGGAATTTCAGGATCTGCAGCACATTGTTCATGGACACATACACCGTGCCCTGTTGTGGCCTTGCGCCTTTAAGTTTTGCAGGAGTAGGATTTCGAAAGCTCACAAATCAATATCCTTCTCTAAAATTTTTCATAAGGTGGATGCGAATACTTTGATCTTCAGCGATACAACGCGCTATAGCTGCTATGATTCCGGGACGATGGACTCCTGGATGGATACGTATCAGCAGTAAGAACTGTTTCTTTTTTCAAATAAATCTTCTTCAATCACGATTAGCAAACGTTGTTAAACGCAATAACACATATGACAGCTGTCACACCATACATTGCACGGGAAAGTGTTGCCAACTTAAAGTTGAATACCTCTAGAAAAACTTGCTTTATTTGCATACATACGTATAATATAGACAACAAAGTATGTAGTTTTGCAGCCTAACAAACGATACAATGCACTGGGTCGATCTCTTAAACAATTTAACCACACATGGGCTGTTGAAAGAAGGTAATTGCAGAAGCGAATAATACCCATTCAAAAAATATCCAATTCAAGTTTACAATCGGATAACTTCGTCCAATTTGATTACTTATCTGAAAAGGATATAGATAATTTTTTTTGTGGTAGGGAGGTGAAGCCTGTTTACGCCTTGAGTGTGGGACTCCCAGACGCAAAATGCTTTTGGACTACCCAGTAAACAACTCCCCTGTTAACCTGAGAATCTAGCCTGGTACCGTCCTAGCCTGGAACCGTACATAATGTTGGTTGTCAACAAAATTATGTTGATGTTGAAGATGTGCCACTATGATTCAAATTCAGGGACATCCGATGGGGATTAGTCGTGCTGGAATTATACTCTTGGTAGAGATTGGCTACCGATGGGAAAATCTTCGGAGAATTTAATGGACGGGTCTTGAATCTGGAATGAAGGTGAAACGTCATAACAGAAGTGTGCACGGTTTCAATTTTCCGTTTTGCTTTTGTTTTCTCCGGAATCCTGCACGGAAAGATACCTGCTTCCCGATATAGTTCTCCTCTTGGTTCTCCAAAAAAAAATATTTTTGGAATTTTGGAAAGAATCGGAGAAGCGAATTTTTTAATTGCAGGAAACATTGATTCCTGGGAGACGCAGAGATTCCAATGGTAAATCGGTGTGGCATTTTCTATTCAAATCACTGGCGAGCTTCCGAGGGCTTTCTTTTAACTCTATACTGTCGTCGCCAACAGGATACTCAATGCTGCAACGTATAGAGAGATTGGTGGGAGGAATGGATGCTACTTTGGCCTGTAGTGCATAAATATCGTTTAAGGGATATATGGCGGACAGTTGAACTTGCTCAATCAAACTAGGAGAATTGTCATTGGCCTGAAAAGAAGTCTAGTGAGGGCGTTGTTAGAAAGGGGTTTCAAATTTTGATCAACTAAAGATCAAGTTTTGCACATAAGTGCCCGAATCAAAAGAGTTTTATTGTAGGCTTTGATTCAGCTTGTTCTGACAAAACTCTAGCAATTTTCAGGGAAGGCAGTGCCAGTGTACGCAAGGAATTGGAAAAGCCGTTCAGGCACTTTCATCTGCGACAAAAACTATTATCTTTTCTCGCACAACAGGGAAACATAATACAGGGTAATTCTACAATGGGTTCTGAAGGCGCAAAACATATTTCCATAAGCACCTGTTAGTCCGCGGACAGAGAGTCGAGACATGTAGGAATCAATTGTAATATCGAATACGTAAACACATGTCGATGTAGATTTAGTTTTGAAGTATTGTAAAACGACTGGCTTTTCCCACTTTCACAGATGTAAAAAAAACCCCGAATCCAAAACAGATGCCGAAGGAGAGAGTAGTAAAAAAAAAACTCAAGCCCCGAAAAAACCCAAACCCGTCAGGTAAAGGGAAAAATGTTGAAGAGAGAAGAGAGTTTTCCTCCTTCGACATCGACAAGAGAAGAGTCAGTCGAAGACGCCACCTTGGCGACACCAATACGTGTTTGAAACTTTGTTTTTTCTTGTAATAAACTTTTCATTCTTATTTTCAACACATTGGTTGTTTCTTGAGCACTTTTGTTTATTCTAACACAATGATGTTGGTTCACTAACTAATTCTGAATTGTTGCCTCCTGCAGAGGATGAACAGCAGCATCGATGTCAACTTCATTGCTTAACCTGTGAATTTTTTAGCTATATCTGCCAACAAGAGTGATGAAGATTGCTCCTGCGAGTACCAACAAGTTATACTATACAACAAGAATTTATATTGAGAGGTATTAACATAAAGACTCGACGATTTCTTCCTTTCTTTTCAAGCTTTGTATGTTGTATTTTTGAAAAATTTCGATAAGAAAATACACTTTTTCGTTTCAATTCAGACTTTGTTTTCCACTGAATATCTCTTGGATGGCTTATTTCCATTCCTGAGACGAAAGAGAGCCGATACAGTCAACTCAAAATGGAAGAAATATTGTGAATGCTTTTGAAACTTTAGCGTTTCGACTATAAATATTATTTTCGTTTTATACTTATAAACGCTTTTTGATCCTGTTTCTTTTTCATACATATATTCCGGGAGTAACTTCCTCCCTGAGCTATACACTGTACTCTCTGGGTTATACATATACACCGCATAGTATATGTCCTATACCTTTTCCTATATCGGTATAGGAAGATGCACTTTAGAAATTCACGAAGCAAGGCATAAGTCTTCTACGAAGTTAGTGAATTAAGTCAATTTGTTGAATTGAGTACTCAATGTTAGTTGCTTTACAACCCAGATAGGCCAATATCAGTGATAATCATTGCTTATCTCTGATAAGATATTTTTTGATTAACCTCTTTGTATATTGGGGGATTCCCTAATACTCTAGTTGGAACACGCATTAAGAGAGTAGTTTTGAGCACATGAATGAATGTGAGTAAATTATACAAATAAAGGAAAGCTAACGTGAGGTTACTTACAAGTGACAGTCAGATTAATAGTGCCATCGAATTCTTCTCCTTCAACAATTAAATAACATTTGACTTTTCCATGATTTTTTGCTGCGACACGTTCTATTGCGATACCACATTGTCCTGCTGCTGTACCTTCTCCAAAATACTCGTAGCCGGGCACTTTGGAAGACCAACGATCGGATAGATATATAAGCTTCGGCTCGCCAGGAATTTGAAACTGACAACTGTCGATTGGCGTTCCCCTTCGACACAACAATGTTGCGTTTTCACCTTCTGTTAATGTTACATGCGACGGACTGACATCGACTTGGGCACTAACCAGAATTCCTGAAATTAGAAAAGCAAAAAGAGGCGTTAGTATATTTATTGTTATTTTAACGAGAAAAGAGATATTCATGTTTATGATCCTGCGTGAAACGGGAGATCTTTCCAAAAGGATAACAATATGGAATCACTTGAAGCACAAATTATGTTGGGTTTCGATTGATCAATTGATCAATTTGTGGTGAGTACTACAATACTAATTACCGTCAACACTACACGTCGCTACTAGTATCAACTTAAATAATAAGACCAAATAGAATTCTGAATCACTTTTTCGTTTAAATCTTAAACATTTTAGAATCAATGCTTTTTTAACCAAAGCGAAAAGCCGGGTATATTTTCCAAACGTGTTGATAAACAAAAGCATTTTGCAAAATGTGATAAACGATTAACAGAATTCAATTTGCTCGCTGAATTTATAAAGTCTAGTAGACAAATATATAATGCTTTATCACGTGCCCATTAAGTGATAAAATAAGGTGATTAAGGAATTCGACTAGATTGGAGAGACAAGAAAATTCATTGAAACAACCACCCCTCATGGGAGAGAACAAAACAACCAATCTGTTCTTTCTTTATAAATATATTTCTTTCTTTCTTTCTTTCTTTCTTTCTTTCTTTCTTTCTTTCTTTCTTTACGTTCTTTCTCCAAATACGGACATCGCGTCATGAAGTTGGTAAATCTATTTCTCGGAAGTGTCAATGATGAATGTTATTGATTATTAATAATGTTATTGATATTTATCGGATTCTCTGATAAATTAATCGCAAATGGTCTTTGACTCAAACGAATGCACAACTATATGTATTCGAGTTTGCATGCAAACATTTGTGACAGTTCTGGAAGGAAGGACGAAATATTGGGCCCAAACGATGACAGCTGACGGTCGCGCTACTGGCAATTGTCTCGGCAAGCTATGTGTGGGAACGCTTCTTACTTATTCAAAAATCAAAAATGCCGCAAAGCGAAAGCAGAACTCCATCAAATTGCAGAAGGCATTCGAATCCCTAGAAATTAAGATCTATGCAACACAAGCATGACCCAGCACTATGCCCGTTCAGAGAAGAAGAGAAGATTAAAAAGTCAGATTTTAGCTTGATTGTTAGCTTGAATAGCATATCTAAGTTTTAATCTTATCTAAGTAAAAGTATCTAATAAAGTACAACCACTACTTTCATACCTTATGGGATAATTTAACCGAGACCAATAGAATTTTGACAATGAACAAAATTTAATCGCATGGCCAACGATGGGAATTCGACGATATTGTAGCCTCATTCTCAATATTTAACGATTGATAACATGAAATACGCATCACCCGAAAAAGTTTGAATATAAACGTAATCCAAGAGCCAATTGGTCAACTTTCGCTCGAACTGTCTAGTGAAACCAAAATAATTTTTGGATTTTCCAATCTGGTTTTTGTTGACAGATCACGCACGATTCCTGAATTCCGGCCATACAGCACGTAGTCAAAAGGATATAGCGGCTGTAGTTGAGAGTGTGACTCAAGACCGTGACGAATCAATTTGACGTCGATATACCAGACGGCGTATTGTTCGTATAGATTTTGGTTGCAAGACGTACAAGGTTAAATCCTTACAAGAGTTGAAAAAAATTGAGTTAGTCAATGAGTCAATGAGTCAATGTCAACCGATTTCGCACCATGGTAACGGATAAATGTCGCTATCTGAAATTGAAGCTTCTGGTGTTGGTTAACTTTGATTTCAACAAGACGGAGCTAATTCGTATAGAGCGAAAGAAACAATGGCTTCATTGGGAAATCATTTTGGTGAGAACCAGACTTAACGTTTAGGACCAGTAAATTGGCCGCCTATATCGTTTGATATGAAACCTTTAGATTATTTTCTTTGGGGTTACAGGAAATCGCTGGTCTTCAGCGATAAGCCAGCTTGAATTGAGGCTTTGGAAGCAAATATTACTCGTGTCCTTGGCAAGGTACCGGTCGGTGGGCTGGAACGCACCGTCCGAAATCGCAACCGCAGGATGGACCATTTAAGATGCAGTCGCAGTCAACATTCAAACGAGATATTTTTCAAAAAGTAAATTTCATAAATTCCAATTTTATGCTTTCTATGGGAGATTAAACACCAAACCATATAATGAATCACACTTTATTAGAAACAGAGGACGTACAATTCATCAAGAGTTCATAATATGCAATGCCACTCTGGTCAAAACAGAAACAGAGCATAGTTTTCTTGTCGAAACAATTGGGCCATGTGTTGAAGGTCAGATTTGTCAGATTTGTCAAATTTGATTTGATTTGTCAGATTGAAACCACGATTTCTTGGTGGTTCGTGGTTTTTAAGATAAATCCATTTTTCGTTACCCGTTACAATGGCGCCGAAAACAGCGTTTCACATTTTCGTCGATTTTCCTCTTGAGGTTCAAATAAATCGTGTTGGACCCATTTGCCGAGTTTATTGATCGCACCCATTGCTCTTAAACGTCAGCTGATCATTTCTTGTGACACATTAAATGCTTCTGCTGATCGTCGTTGAATTTGAGTTAGTTGACCATGCAATTAGTCTTAATACTTCTCCTCTTCGCAATTTTGTGGTCTACAAGAGCGTTCGCTGACTTTTGAATTGTCGAAATCATGTCTCAAATGTCCTAATTGATAGAGCGTGTCCACAATATGTTTTACTAGCAAATTCTTTTATTCAGGCAAAAAATTCGACGTGATTGATCAACACAATTAAACAAACACGCTAGTTCTGGCGGACTTAATTTGTGTGTGTTGGTAGCTAAATGTCAAACCATCGACATGGCGTATGAGTCAAATTGATGTGTTGTGCACTTTTCGCTGACGCCATGTCTTATTAAACCGGGGAAAAACTTCAGCATACACCTGATGAAATATCAAACGGAAGTTTGCACGAATTCATAGATTCATCATAAGCAAAGCTTAGTATTCCGTCACAAGTTCAATTTCGTTCAACGCATTAAAACGTCCCAGTAGAGAGCAGATGCATGTGTCGAAGGACACTTTCAGGTTGATGAACTGCTACATCAATTGAGAGGACTTCAGTTGTAGATAAGGTATTTGAATTTTATCCTGTAAACAGAGTAACGTTCAAAGTTTTTTTCGCGGATAAAAGTATCCATGGAATATCTCAAGGCGATAATAGAATCCACAAAGCTGTGCCTACATTTTTTCTGAAGGAATTGTGTAATGGGAAATAATTTGCATTGTTTTTCCAATATTTTTGACGTAAGGATATTTGTGAATGGGTGAGGTAATGTTAATATGTAAGAAAAACTAATTTATTTTACATTGATACGCAAGGTTTTATCGGAAGGCTCAACGATAATCGATGCAGCTCCCCGACTTACGTATTCGAAGGATTTCAATTTAAAGATAAGGTACGAATAATCCCTTCAGGGCCAGTAATGTTTTCATTAGCGGAGCTATATATCAGATGTTAGATTTCCATATCACATGAGATAATATTTCTTTTATACGCTTAGGGATCAGATGAAATCTCGTTAGCGAGAATCATGTAAGTGTCTCGTAGGCATGCTCCGCAAGTTAGATGGCCACAAAGGACTCTTCTTCAGTTGATCGCATCAAGTGAGTCACATTCTCGCTCGACAGCTTAGTCTACGTTATGGCAGAGTGAGGTTATTGCTCATGTCGTTCCATGGAGGGAGCTTTCCAAGGATAGGAGAAATCTCATGATGGCAGAAGCCCTTCTGCGTAAAACAACTTAAAAGGAATTAAACAATCATATTGCTTTGTGCATAAGGAAATACCCTTTTTTATTATCCGTCTTTACTTGAAGTGATAACTTACAATCTGTGAATATAAAAATTTACAATTACATGCCTCTTTACATATGAAGAGAGACTTCTAAAACAAACATACATGGCTCTAATTACATTTAAATGAAAGGTCCATTGGAATAGTTAACGGACAAAGAAATGGCTTACGAAGTAGAAATAGGAAATTGTGTATAAGTAAAATATTATCCGACATAAATTTCATTTAAAGGTTACAGAAAAATCAAGACGTGTCCTTAAATTTAGTATTAAAACGACTTTCACTTATTAGCTGTGCTCGGCGGATGATCATTTTTTGTTGGCTTTTGTACATGCATAATTTCAGCATACTCCGTCGGATCCTTCGGCGAGGGTGCCGGCTTATCATCTGACGGCTTAAGTACTAGTTCAGCATATACCAATTGCTTGTCTTCCTGTGAAATGTTAAAATATTTTATTTGAAAGAACGACAAATCAAAACATTGTACTGAATACTGCTCATTATTGTTTCGTTTTATTTATAAAAGAAATTAGAGTGAAAAAAAGAAAACGTTGAAAATTAACTAAAAAATTAAAATAATAATAATTTTAATTGATAAAAATATGTTTGTCCTTCTTGAAAGAAGATTAAACTTTCAAACATTTTAATCGTTACTAAAAAGCAAGTGCTCAGGGAATCAAACAACCTGCTAAAGCTTAACATCATGCATTTTATACAGGAGGAATTTTAAGGACTTACCCTCGGCTCCTGCCCATCCACTCCCTGAGCAGAATCGATTGCTACTGATGCCAATCTTTGTTCATCTTCGTTTCGATTTGAACTCATACCTTCAGTGCTCGAGGGTTGCATGTTGGAGGTTTTCTTTTTGAAAATGGCTTGAAAGTTTGGCAGTCTTTTGAATTTGGTCGATCGGTATTCAGTGCTTTCGGTATCACTACTAAATTGTGTTTAAAAATGTTTTTTGTTGTTGTTGTTGAGTGTTATATAAACAAATGGAAATAACGGAATCATTGGTGCTGTTGTTGTTATATTTCCATTTCAAAAAATCATGCATCATGTTTCGTTATTGAAAATTTGAAAGATTAAAGTCAAACGTGAAGAACCACCACTCCAAAAGTACCACGTGCTTCATGCAAATAATCACATATTCACTTGTAACGGTAATGACACATCAGAAGGAAAGAATAAACACATATGTTAGTGTAGTTATCGGTAATAGTTCATAGTTCAAATGAAGATATAGAGATTCTAACGTTTTCACAAAAGAGCAACAGTAAGAAACAAGCAAGAAACTGAGCACACATAAAAAACACATTTCGGCTCCAGAAAAGTCTTTTTCATTATAGTTTGATAATTAGATTCTCCCGATTGGTGCGATTTCAATAGCTGAAGAGAAAAAAATCAAAAGTTTGTGACCTATAATGGATGCATCCTGCTGAAAAATAAAATAAGAGCCTTGTTTTTTAAGATTTCAAAAACATCCGTCATGATCTTCACACTCAACACAATTGACAAATAAAACTTTAAAACAAATTCAAGCTTCCTTTTTTTCTTTACAATCCATTAACTGTTCATAGTTAGGAGCGGCGTTAAAATAAGGTAGCTTCATTCAACTCCTTGCATCTTAAATGCACATTCGTTGCTGTAGCCATCTTAATTTTACTCTCTAGGAAAAGGAAAGTCCTCCAAAACAAATGTTTTATAAAAATACATTATATTATAAATATAATAAATACATTATTATATATATAAATAGATTATTAATCCTATCCCCATCCCCTTTTAATTACATTAAAACTACGTTTTCTAGGCTAAAACGAACTGGCGCAAAGGATCACGATGGCCGGATAACTTCCAATTATTGCTAGAAGACTGGGTCGAAAAGATTCGTAGCAAGCGCAAACCTCAGTTGTAATTTCGCGATGTCCATCCATGTTTGCATCCTGCCATTCTGAAGCAATTTCGCAGATGAGAAAATAACAATGACTCCTCGAGGACTATTTTAAGATGTCTGTTATGTGCGCCTGAAAGCTCAGATAACCAGAAATGTTGGCGGATTTCCCGAGCATTAGCACCAGGTAAGATTAGAGTTTCAAGGATAATAGTTTGGTCTTTATATCAAGCGAGGACTTTTTTTTTTTTTATTATTTTTATATTTTGTGCTGGGGTCAACTTGCTGGAAAATAGCATAGTCCAGAATCGACCCTTAGCTCCTCATGTGTATTACTATTGTTTACAGATGATGCATCCTGTCGTCCTATAGAAGCCAACGAGTTCCCCCAGTTCTGCGGTCGCGAAGTGTTCTAATGGGAGGACTTACGAGAAAGCGTAACGAAGTTGCTAGATAACCGAGAGATATACGATACAAATGTTTGTGAAATTTGTTGTATATTACTTTGATTTGATTACTAATTGGCAAATTGTCTAAGGTAAGTCCATAACGAATCCTTGATCTAGCCCAAAAATGATCATATTGTTGCGTAGATAAGATAGATTAATCTCTATTTTATTCTGATGGAATCATTGATTAACTGTTTGTCTTTTCTATTCATTGTCTTTGAGGGTCGTGGGACCTAGTGTTGGTCTAAAGAGTGCATTGAATTTTTCTTGACTAAAGGCATCGATACAACTTTTCTCATTACTCTGATTAATTTTTCTTTAAGCCTACTCGAATTTCAGGATGCAGCAAGCGTATACAAGTCATAGGCATACGAAGATAATTCACGAAGGTATCCCGCATTTGTAAGAGAAAGAGCATCGGAACGAGGTAAGAACCTTGGGTTTCGCAGTCGTATATATTTTGTTATGCTAGTAAAACGCTTTGCATTTGCATTATCCTTTGGTGTTTTCCCTCGTTTCGGAAGAAGTACATTTTCTTTCTTTATTCATTCATTCATGTAGAAGTAAATAGTAACTTCCTGAGTTATTCGGAAAATCAAGTTGGGTTAGTTTGAAGCAAAAGTCATATGCCGATTTCATACCAATACAGATCAGCTCGAAGGTACATTAACTTGAGGGCACTTGTTATACTTTGCATATAGCGTATAGGCACTTTGTCATATAGCGTCGGTAAACGCTTATCCATACTTTAAACTAAATTAACGATTGCGTAATTAACGCAGCGTAATGAGATTTTCTGCGTAATGCATCCAAGTGTCACTCAAGAAAGGTGGCTTATAGGTCTATCATTGTTAAGAAGTTTGTTTCCCTGGTTAGAAATAAGGGGGACTTAATATATGTCACCATGAGGTAGAAAATTAAGAAATTTTTACGCAGACATCATAGGCCTGTGATAGAATAAAAGCCGCTCTAGGCAGGCTTGTGATTTCTTTGTTAAGTTTAAAACGAGGATTCGTTTTATAACCCTACAGTCTGAAATGAGAAGAGATACACCAAATTCTTATTTTTCTTCGATATATTCACCTCCTGCTCAAGTATATTCCCGGACTTTTCATTTAGTTTAAGTTCACCTTCATCTTAAAGTATTTTGCTCTGGTAACATAAAACCAAGTAGCAATTGTGTGTTTCGTAAATCAATTGGTTCCAAATTGATCATATAATAATCACACATTCAAAGGGCGCTCAAATCCAATCAGATCAGATATTAACTAACAAGAAATCAGACAATATTCACTGGTTACCAGTTCAGTCATTCTAAGGACATCAGTTGCAAGTTAAGGATGGGTGACCTCAAATTTCGGGACCAGACTTTTGCACGGTACCTAACGAAACGCAAACAGGCACATTTCCATGAAGAAGGAGAACAACTCTAGTAACTTTTTCCTTTTTTTTTTTTGCTTGTGACATCCTTTTACCATTTCTATGAGTGGAACGCTGTATTCTTCGGCTGTGAAGAAACATTTTAATCTGTCAACAGGATCCCTTCGAAGTCATAAAAGACTGTTGTACCGACTTTGCCAGCCAGCTGTAAAGTTTTAAATCCTTTTTTTCGTGATATAATCTTTATGTTGCATAAAAACGAATTTTGCTTAGCTGCTTGCTTAATAACTATCGAGAGTCCTTCATTGTTGAAAAATAAGTGTACACAGAAAATCAAAACCAAATAAAATATTGGCGAAATGTCGAAGCAAGTTTCTTGTGGGTTGAGCTAATTGGAGATCTCTCCACAAGAGCACCGCTCAATTACTGAGAGCATGAGGACTTTATCGTTTACAATAACTACGAATTTCGCAAAATACTTTCCAGCAAATTTCAAAGGAAAACCTCCAACTTGAGTCCCAACGCATTCAGCACACTCAGAATATAAAATGAGCCAACCATGCATGCAAACCTCGAAAACGTTCAGTGGTAGTTTGGGTGAAGTAAAGTTTATTCTTTTCTTTCAATTTTTTCAAACCAATCCTTTGCACCCATGACGTCGATTTTAATCTGAATGGTCGCGTCAGCAAAAAAAAAATCGCCAGATTTACGGGTTCCTTAAATCCGCATATGGTGCATGATTCAAGGAGGAACGAGGATTTTAGTAAGTATGACCGGACAGGGTCATACTTAATTCAAATTCAAACGAGAAATGTCGTGACTGTGAATAGCTTCTTTGCAGGAAAAGGCTTACAGAGATTTTGAATCTTATCTGACATTGACCTGGAAAACAGTTGAGCCCAACCGAGTTCAGGCAAAACCTATACTACGCCATCACAAAACTTTGTTAATTTCGAGAAATGCATGCAGTGTGACTTACTGGGTACCTCAAATAAAACGCGATTAGAATTATTAGATTAAAATTCCTTAAAGATGAGGAAAATCTGCCCAAAATTATATGGTTTCCAATTTTTGTTAAAGACCTTACTGGTCCTATGGGACCAGTAAGTGTAACCTATGGGACTATGGGAAGTAACATATGGGATCAGTAAACTCAACAAATTCCCGCTCTGCATCCCCTCTTTGATATAGTATTATATCACGCTGTCAAATGGCACTCCATACCTGCTTCAGATACAACTTAAGTACGGACTTATTTTCATTCAGCAAATGAGTGGTGAGAAGTACAAACAAACATTTTCAGAACAGCAAATTTGAGTGTACATATCCTTACTTGTCCTAAAAGTCATGATACCAAGGATACCATGAAATTGGTGCAGTGAGAGTTTAGGCATTGATCTCAGTATTGAAAATCAAAATTCAGCATCTCATTTTCGCTAAATTTTCAACTGATCGAGAACTTTATGCAAAGTGTGACAGTTGCAAGGACATCATTTCAATTCTAAATAAGAAAATATGTATGTTCCATAAAATCTTTAAGGCACAAGATGCACTTAGGCATAGATAAACGTAGCTCAATCCGAGGTAGTATGCCAAACGGTTCCTAGAACCTCGATAAGAGTGAATATTTGGCAGCACGCTCAGATCAAGGTTCTTATATTTCCTTGAGTACAAAAGATCCCTCATAAATCTTTATATAAAACGAGCTAGAACTAGACATCGGGGAAAGGTTGCCGGAGAAACTAAGACAGAAATCGAAATTTCAAAACAACCGTGCAACAATTCTTAGTAGACATCCTTTGAAAACGAAAGATGGTAGATTGGTTGATACAACAGTTCCCAACCAATGGGACGTAGGACGCTTCGAAATTTTACACTCGTTATAAAGTGATGTTCAAACCTCTCGGAATCTTATGTTTACATCTAAAATGTTTGTGACAACAGACATGGAGTAGAACGTAACAGCAACGTCTGACAGGACCCAGATTTCCCGAGTGGAACATTTGTTGTGAGAGGAACGTGAAAGGAATGATGACAGTAGCGGTTCATGCATCTGGAATTCAATTGCGTTGTAGTATTAGACCATTGTATGTTGCAGCAGTATTGAAATTGGTATACTCAAAAAATCATGAGTTGCGCACAGGATTTCAGGAACGTAGTGTATTAATTTTTGCAGAACAACACGCGCCTAAACATCGATTGTCGAATATCTAGGCGACGGATTTGAAACCAAATCTAACTCCACATGTGACGGTTTTCTGGGGACCGTATCGTGCGAACAGTTACCATCAATATTCCACGATATAAAAGGATTAAAATAAGTAGTAGCAATCAAGTTAGAGGCGTAAGGACAAATATCAAAGCAAAAGTAATCGAAGGCATTGATCTACCAATCAAGTGGAAAAATTGAAGAAAATACATCAGAGCATAAAAGGCTCTTCTTGCATGAAGGCAATACTGAAGTACAATTTTCGAGGATGGCCAATGATATGGCTATCGAATGCTGAAATCAAAATATTATTTTTAACTAAGGTTACACCTAAAATGTCATCATTTCGTTATGAATACAAGTTTAAATTATAGACAAATATTGCTTGATCCTAGTTACCAAATAATAGAAATATATGAGTGGAAACCATTCAATGTGCTTGTGAATGCTTCGACAGTATGTTAAACATCATCATATTATTGAATTGAGTATGCACAATGAGACATCACTAAGAGTCCAGCAGGTCCTTTTTCAGGTTGTCGTAGCCACCCGCATGTCGTGACGCTGATGACTAAATTACGTTATACAGACATAACACAGAGGCATGCGGCCCTATTTTTCGGAGATTTTCATACAAAAAAGATATATAGACAAGGATATCACTATTCTAATGGATGCTTAATATTGGAAGTAAAAACTATCCTCCCCCGATGGTTAACAAATCATGAGCTGAGTCTAGATTTAGTTTTACGTACATATGTAAAGTCACAAGTGTTAAGTTTCAAAAAAAATTTATACAAAAACCGTTTTAGAAACAATTTGACAAAGTATTTACATATGGTCAAAATTTATCCTTTACGTCTAATAATACTGTTCGTCTACTAATACTGTTTAAAGTGCATCGAAGGATTATCCAAGTGCGTTGCAATCGTTAATAGATATCAGTTGATATGCTGCCACGATTTTGTCTCGGTTTCACCTTGCTCTGTAGTAACTCTTTAATGAGCGCTCGACTTTTCAGCGGGTCTTTGGCGTCGGGCAACCCTAAACTCTCATTTTTTCGATAGTCGTGAATGATCACTTCAATATTATTATTCGGGCTCGTGTTCGTGTCACTATCGAAATTAGTTTCAAGAAACAAACCGCCAATGCGCGAAGGACGTCGTGATCGTGGCTTCTGGGGTATACTATAAATGGTAACCTGGTCGTTTTCGGTTATTTGAGTGACATCTGAAAATTTCCTATGTTTTCCCATTGCAGGCGAGTAGGATTTTATTTGTGGCAAAAGTTGGACAGCAGCTGGATCCTCGGCACGACTACTTTTTCGGGACACAGTTCCAATCTGAACTATCTGCGGGATAGTTGCCTGTACTGTATTCTCTGAATCACCCAAGAGGGCGGTGCTGGCATCTTGATCGGCCGCGGAATCAATCCTAAATTATGGGGATTAAGTTTTTAAGAGTTTAAAATAAATCATGACAATTCGGGACTGAACAGCAGCTTTGATTCTAAACAGGACTAAAAAGCTCAATGATGGTATCCTAGAGAAAATAATCTAAATGTTCTGTGGCGAAACAAAAGCAGCAAAAAACGGCATATGAGCGATTGATGAGGTAACATCTTCAGGTAGAACTGTGCAGAACATGCAACGCAAGCTATAATTATTGGTTAGTTACTATCATGCAAATGAGTGTGTTAGTTGCAGCACTAATTATTCCAAAAAGCGAAGAATAAATGATAAAAATCTGAAATTACTTACGTTTCGCTAGCTGGCGATTTCACCGATTTATCTGTAAGATATAGCAAACATTTAGCATAGGATTTTTTGAATCGAACCATTTTATTATGAAACTCCTGTCATATATTTATTATTGATTTAATTCAAACAAAAGCAATTGTTGATGCCACAACTTAAGTTACAACTTAAATACTTAGAGGGTGATCTCTAGCCTTGAATCTAAAACTTTCCTTTGAGATGTAAGAACTTATTCCCAATTAGTTCAACATAAAAGTTATTTCGCTGCAACCTAGATTTCTTGTTGGCGAAGCTCAAAAAAAATTGATACAAATTTTGTTCCTTACGAAGCTCCATATCCCTTTCTCTTTGTTAGGCAGTAGTGTATTGTCTTATCAACCTGAAAGAATTTCCGTAACACAGAAACAATCTTCAGGATGTGCGTACTAGAGCAATGAGCAAAATCCTTGAAGTCCACATTTCTTAAATGCTGAAGGTCTCGTGGAAAAAAGGTAAAAAGAGACTCAGTCGTACTACGTCAACCCAGAACATACATCGAAAGAGGGAAATCGCAGGATAGCAAACTCTGTCTCATCATTGTATCGCTCATTTCAAAATCCACAAATGTCCCAAATTACTAATAGAGTGTTTTCGAAAAAGAAAGTTCCTGGTATTACTATCTATGTGTTATTGGTATATATCACATCAGTACCAAGACAGAAATAAAACTAAATACGTTTACGCATTCGTTGCAGAATCCACGCAACGCCACGTTATATGTTCATTTTCCGAGGAAAGTGTTTCGCTTTGAGATGAAATAGAGTTCAACACACAATTATTGCTGTCAGTGTACAAACTATCGGCATGCAGTTCAGTGGTTTTGCGGTGTGTGCTAAGTTTATTAAAAAATATGATCGATAACGGTTCTGGAGTGCAAGTACCCCCCATGAAACTCTGCAAAAACGACAGCAAAAGCCAGCGACATAAATCACGTTCCAAATCAACCACGCAGAACTCAAGGGACTTGCTCATGAAGCCTCGAAAGGAGAATTTTCACGGCACGTATAACAGGATCAACTGTACGGCTATTTACGGCAAGCATGTACGGCTATTTTTAACTAAATTTTTTAGAAACCGTAACAAGAAATTTCAAGATTATTTTATATGCAAAATGAGATGTTTTGGTTATCCATCGCAAAGTGATTTATTTCTGTATCCAGAAAATAGATAATCGACTTAATCGACAAACGATCGGACTTTTTCCTTAAGCAATTAATTGATGAGGAAGGAGCTAGGAGGTTCTCAAAGAAGATGGAGTGATTTTCGTCTGTAAAGGAAAACTGCGTGTGATGTTTTCTTATTCTGCTTCAGCGATCAGATATTTGACAAACGATGTAAACAATATATACTAGGAAGCTAAACTAGCTAAACGTTCAAAGCTATACGCATAAACGCATGGAATTGGCGCTGTGAAAGAAATTGTCACCCTTGTGATGACGAGGAGAAGGTGCAACCTTGAGATTTTATGTGGAATCAGCCCCTTCCATATTCCCTTCCTGACGATACAGGAAATATGTAATCTCAGATAACTATGGGTAAACTGTTTTGATGTCCAAAGTTTCAAAACCAATTGTTCGGTATTTTACGATAAGGAAGCTTGAATGTGTTACTGTTAGAGATATTGAACGTTTAGTTGGCACCACTTTGTAATGCTACCTATGATGTGACAGCTGACATTTGTATTCGGTTCGTTGGGCTTGCCATTTTATCATGAATAAGTAGAAGAGTGAACATTCATTCAACAGATTCACTTCAAATGAAACGGTTCTGTTCGAGGAACTCATCGCATAATCCGTAAATTGTATGGCTGACATAATCGTCCATCAGAACATAAAATTCGAATAACCATGAATCGTTTTCACACGACTTCTAATGTCACTGATGATTGGCATCCATTTAGATGTCGAACAGTGCATAATGAAGAAATCATAGCAGCTGTAAATCGTAGTATCGACAAAGACCCAAGTGAGTCCATTCGAGATCGTGCTCAACAATTGAACCAGTGCCCATCCACATTATGGAATATTTTACGGAAGGATCTTTGTTTGTGGGCTCTCAAAATGCAAATCGTGCAGGAATTCAAGCTGAACGTCCATTGGGCACGGCGTAAATATGGTGTATGTTTATGTAAGTAGCAAATGCTACAGGTTTGCTTAAGCAGGAGTTTTGCCCCAAACTGAGAATCATTGGCCAAGAAAATGTTAGCTTCCAACAAAACGCTGTCACTTATCAAAGATTTAAGACGATAATCGACTTGTTGCTAGAAATATCCTGCTCATTCCGGAAATGCTTGCGCTCACTGGCCTCCGAGACCATTTCACACCAGTTTTCTTTCTCTCACGAGGTTTTCGAAATCTTTGGTCTACAAGAACAAGTCAAGAATGATCCGCAATCATAGACGAGGTTTTCGAGCCTTTTTTGGTCCTCGGAACGTTCCGTTTTGTCCACAGACGCGTTTCGGTGGTATGCCATCTTCGGTGTGCTGCTACGTTTTCGGTAGCAAGGAGGGACGAAACATTCCGAACGCAAAAAAATAAATTCATTCCCGTCGGAGGAAAACAATTCAGCGAAACTTATAAGTCCTTTTTGAAACTTTCACGTGTGAGAATTTGTGAGAACGTAATGAACAATTGAACATGGAAACTGAGATCAGTCCTACAAAGCTGAACAAAATATTTAATTGAGATTGTTTTTAGTAATTTAGAGTGACCTTCTTAGTTCCCATAAGCTAAAATGGATTATCACAGATAATTCATATTTTGTTTTGATTTTAAGTTTTATCACGCGTCTGAGTAAACTCTGCGGGGGTTTGTAACTGAAATAACGCTCTGAACGAGCAAGTCATATGTAACTATGTGTGAGGCTCCAAAGCAATCCTTTTTGATAAATAATTGTTTCCCAATAGAAAAAAAGAACATTGTCTTGTGGTATTAATTCAGGTTCGATACCATTCTGAGCTTCTTGCGAACCGCACAGATAGGCTGCCATGACATTTGGAGCCGGTTTATCTGTCAAATTAAAACCCTGAAGCAACAGTGCTTACCGAATGAATATGATCATGTGAAACATTACCCAAAAGCGATTTGAACGAGCAAAACAGATCTGAATTTAGCAGCAGAAGAAGGAGTAGAATGAAAAAAGCAATTTGAAAGCAAAGAACAAGGAATAAAGCATTTCATTTGCCTGTGTAAGGGCTAGCACAACACGAAAAGCGATGGAAAAATAATGTACAATTTTAGGTTATGTTGGAAGGCCAAAACGATATAAATCGAAAATTTATGTTTAAATCTAAATATTTATTTATATCGCAAAACAAATCATATTACAATCATTTTATCTATGGAGGGGATAAAAAACAGTTAATTATTAATTTTAATTATAGTTATCCTTTTAATACTAATTATGTGTCATCTATACGACAATCTTAAGTACAAATACAGTAATATTACACAGGTGTATATAATTCAAAAAAATATCAATATTCAATAAACAGTATACAATAATTACTTATATTTTATTTCATTCCATGTTTTTCCACTAATTCTCATATAATATTTATTGAGTTGATTTCATTTAATTGATTTGATCCCTAACTACTAGATGAAAACACAAGTAGATTTGTAGGTGTGAGAGTGTGTGTATAACTTTTTTCCATAAAATAGTATAAAAAAGTAATGGTCGTAGAATATTTATATATATCTTTGATTAAAACCGGAGGATTGTCCTTTGTCAACTGAATTTTATGTGAGGCATTATTGGAATAGGCATATCCTTGCAATCTATACTATTTACTGCGTACTATGATCCTTTTGCGTCAAGTCCAACTTATGAGCTTGCTAGGTGTATCCCACATGCCACTAATTGCAATAAAGGATAGAATTGAATTCATGGCGCAAATTTTAAATTTATTCTTGCAGTGTGTTTGCAATACTCTCGCAGGGAGGCGCTGAACAATGCCAATTGTCATTTCAGTTTGTCATAATCTAAGTCGATATACGTTTTGAAAGGAGTGCGAGCGCTTGTTAAATTTCTGTGGAATATCTCAACTCACGAATTTAATAAATTTTTATGTCCATATTTATTTTATTGGAGAACATTTTCATCGATTTCTCGCAAAAGACCACTTAGTCTATCTCTGGTTACACCAATTGCTTGGAAAAAGTTTTGATTTATGTCTCCAGTTGAAAGTTAGAACAATTAAAAAGCGAGCGCAAATAAAGGAAAAATTTGATGGATTTTGAACTTCTATTTAAAAAAATGATTGGGAATGGTTCCTGCATTTTTTATATCAAAATCTTAGTTGCAAAATTTCGATATCAAGGACATATCCAACACTTTCTTGTCAAAAACCCAATGGTAGCATGCAAAAAGGTGAAGCAGCTGAGGATAGATGCTGAAGATTGCTCTTAGTTATCACTGTAGACCAAAGTCACATATAGTAAGGATTACTGACGAGGAGCGGAAATGAACCATTGCGTAAAAAGGATAACTAGCGATGGAAGATTGATGTCGTAGGAAAAAAGTATATGATGGAAATTATGATCGAAGGGCGGGAAAATTTGTTGAGCGTTTATAAGGCCGAAATTGTCGGCAAGGAAAGTTGTGTTTGGTGAAACTGGACCAAATATCAATTTCAAAATGTAATTGGCCAGCTAATTACATAAAAGCAAGTGATTTGAAAAAAAGCGGCTAGAATTAATCAACAGATAAACCTTGGGGTTCCATCAAGAAAATGCCACGGTACAGGTTCTTTGGTGTCCCGTCGAAAATAACGAGACATTGGTCGGGAAGGTCTGATGATACCAGTTCTGGACTGGTTCCTTCCAAGTACGTTATGTTTTGCTCGCTGTGGGATTCGCTTAGAGGTTTCGAGTTAGCTTTAGGAGAGACTTGGAAGAATCACTCGTTTCGGTTCTTTGCTCAAAAAACATCTCGCATTGCTGGTAAACGATAAAAAGTTATTAACCAAAGTGGCAAATACTGATATTAATTATGTCTGGTTATGGTGTAAACAAAATGATTTCAATTTTTCGGTCAAAAATCGTACGAAAATGTTTCCTCGACTCAGGATGTAGTGGGCAAACAAGTGTCACTTTGACGGAAACACTTTTATGCCAGGTTCTTATTGATTAAAATGTTGTATCCTTGTCTTAAACGTTTCGGATCCTGTTATTCGAATGAACCGGGCATTGTGGTGGCATTCAGTTGGTTTTTTCAATATGATGGTGCATATTACAATTATTGCAGTTAACGCAAATGATCCTACACATATCCTCCTGTTCTAGTACATAGTTGTGTGCAAAGTATGAACCTGCGATAGAATCTTTTTTGCTCACAAATATGGCGAAGGAAATTTCATTAAAAATCCAAATTATTTTGAATTTTCAACATGGAAATAATTCGACTATGTATTCTGCAGATAGATATGCTTGGCGCCAAATTTTAATTTCCTTTTTTTCGTTTTTTTTAAGTAGACATAATATGACAATTTAGTTTAATTGTTTTAAAAATTTTCCGATTATGACATTGTGGAGAGATTCTGTCCTTTAGTATTTCTAAGAAACGCGAAAACAATTTTTGATTTGTTGACATACTAATTTGGAAAACTTCAAAACAGAAAAGAATAATCTGCTGTGGCATTGGAAGAATGAACGAATAAAAAATGATAACAAACAATTTGTACTTATTTTTTATCTAAATATAAGAAGGAGAAATTTAAAATTGAAATTTTATATTATATATAAAATAGTTATTTATATTTTTATTATTCTTATTTCATTTTCATAGTCATGTATTTATATAAACACTTAATACTAAAAACACGTTTAATTATTATTTTTATTTTTTGTTTTTTCGTAAAATCTTTGAGATATCAATTTCAATATTTTTACACAATCTATTTGTTTTATTGTTTCACAAGTTTAAGGAAAAAGGCAGTTTTATTTCAATTCATATACGATTCATATACACATATATGATGTTTGAGATTCAGGGTAAATGTTATTTTGACAATAATGTCCTTATAGAATATTACAAAGAAATGTGGAGAGTTTCATATTCAGCATTATGAAGTTTTGAATAGATCAACTGGCTAAAAAAGGATGTGATTGTGTCGAGTAAGCAAAGATTATCTTTTTGTTTGGTAAAAAGTAGAATGAAAGGTTCACTTTAACGTCGTTAAGACTAAATGCAATATGAAATACATACAGGACGAGAAGAAAGCACGCGAGAGAAAGAGAGCATTTTCAGGACGGATTGTTTGTCATGGAATGTGTTGGTGATAATATTACCGGTAAGATTTCACGATAGAGAAGGCTCGGAAAGTTAGAAAGGGAAAATCATCATTGGAGTTGAAAATGATTTCATGCTGCCTTTGAAATCGAAAAATTAAATCAGTGCTTCAAGCAGTTCACTACTGACTTACACTCACATATATGTAGTTTTCCACACTATTGTTTATTAGTTATTATTGAGTGATGCTTGAATATTTATATTTGATTGAGGACGATATCAGGGGGACTCTTGTTCTATTTAATCTATTTTTTCTTACTTATACACTTTCAAAGCGTTAAAGTTCGCCTGTCCGTGCCAAATGCATTTTTCGTCTCATTTAAATACAACTTCAATTATTTGTGACTATATATTTACGATTTGAGGATGAATTTTAAATTCAAATTGAAGCTATTTCTTCAGTTTGATAGCTATGAGCTTTATTTTTCGAGAATGACTCCCGTTCAGTCCATAAATTGGGAATCATCGATAACGCACAGATTGAACGTTTTTTGTTATTTGACCTAAGTGCGTTTTTGATACAATAATTTTCAGATTTAAAAAAATAAAATACAATAAATTAACTAACTTTCAATTTGTTGACGTCCTTGATCTTTAAGTATTTAATATCAAAATTAATAAAATTAATTTTCTCCACAGAGAGCTAAGCATTGGAGTGTTGCTTACATAAAAACTCGTACGACTGATGATTATTCGACATTTTCAATTATTCGAGATATTATTCGAGATGAATTTTGATTTTTTTTTTTAAATTTTTAATTTTTGTTCTTATCCTTTCGCTGTTTCTCATCAACATTAAACCGGAGTATTCGTTTTCAGGTCTTTGCCATTGTGGTGACCATTCACAGCAGCCTTCTTCATTTCCGCCTTGATCGGTTGATCTAGCTTATCCTTCACTGGAGGAGTTTCTTCGCCGGACTGCTGGGTCGTATCAATATGCTCTTCAGGATCATAGACCGCTTTGCCGTCAAAATCATCATTCAAATGGGGGTTGATTTGAGCCTCGGAGCCAGGTCCAATGTCCGTGTTGAGTGATGCACCTGCAAGAACAACAACAAGAACTAACTTTCATGTCCAAGATTTTGATGTTTGTTTTGAAAAATAGCAGTTTAGTATTGATTTGTCATTCTTCATCTTTTTAAGAATAAAACAAAGACCAGAAAACCAAATCAAAAATTCCAAAAATCAAAAATGAAAAAAATTGTTTAAATAAAACTATCAAACTACGTCTTCTTTCTAACTTCAATTCATTTGGTTTATTTGGTTAGTATGATGTCATAAAAGCTTTGTAACTCTTTGATGTCATAAGAGCCCGTGTAAGTCGGTTCTGATGAATAAAGGCTCTGTCAGGATAAAGACGAAAATGTGGTGATTTTTGAGAAGGTTAGCTCTTGTTGTTGTTCTGTCTTATGCTTTTATCTGATATTCTTCTTAAAACTAAAGTAATACAACGTAAAGAGTAAGAACGTGTCCTTCAACGAAATCACAAAAAGGAAGCACAAATTCAAAAAAAAGTAACACGAAAAATATTGTTTTATTTTTGAACTTTGTTTTGTAAGAGTGCGAAATATTGTGCCAAACATTGTAACTGTGCAGATGTGGTTTTGAATGATAAATACCATCCCTATTGAAATAAGACATAAATATGTATGACCTAAAGTCCTTAAAAGATGTACTTCGACGACACTGATTTGGACGAGAACATTAATTCTTCAGAAGACATCACTTTTAATTAGCTTTTATTACAGCAGAAGACCTTGGAGATGATACTTTCAGAAATTTTAAGAAAATTTTCCTGATCCTTTTTGATACATCTGTGAAACTCAACTAATCTCTAGCCTTGTTTGAGGTTTGTACCAAGCAATCGAAACTCATTTTGATGTGTGCACTGAGTGTAAATATTAAAAATAACATGTTGATTCTATTTCGCACATAAGGACGAAGCCAGCTGGCAATCAATACCTGACAAATTTTTTTTATTATGCCGTCGAAGTCTTGAAGCAACCGAACGATCAATGACGTTGTGGTTTTCTTGTGGTATGTGTAAATCTATACATCCGTTTGCCACTGTTCAAAATGTCATCGAAATTTGATTCAAACATAATAGTGTTATTGCTTCGTATTAAGCTAGAAAATCACAACCAGCGATTGTTAAAGGTTTCTGTCATTCAAATGTGAAAAAAATATTATTGGTTCGCAACCGGTTTCGTTATAGTAATACTGGAAGGATAGGACAAGTACATTTAGCATTAACACTCTTGGATGACTTCACGGAGACAGAAATAGAAAAAGCTCAAATAGATTCATGTTTATATCGCGCATTCAGACAAAACCATTGTGAGAGCCATGCTTGTTTTTCGAAAAAAAAATTAAGAGAGAGAAAATTTATCTATTTATAAACTATAAAAAATAAAATACTGAAAATATTCAGACGAATCAGTTTTTATTCTTCAACGAAATCAAAAACAGCTGGAGGTGACAGTGGCAAAAAATCACCAAATGGTGACAAATAAATCAAGAACTTAATCGGGATCCATCAAAGCAGCGTTTAGAACTCGTTTTGTCTCTCCAAACAATTTACAGCTTCTGTCATAACCAAAGTGAAATAATGCCTTCAAATTTGCCTTCAAAGCTGGGAAACCGAAGTTCCTACAATTCTTGAAATATCTAGTGCACTCCCATAACACTGTGTCGAATTCCTCAATAAATTTGCCCATATTAAATAGGATTTCATCAAGAAGCAGACTGTGGTCCAAATCATTAGGTAAAGTTTACTCAGGGCTACGACAAGTCCATGACACTAGGATGAAAACCCAGCACAGTTTACAAGTTCTAAATTCAAAACTTCGAAACGGGTCGGCAGTCTGGGTATAGAAAACTCGACCAGACAATTAATTAAGGCGTTTACTGGAACTTAGTCTAAAACTATCCTTGAGAACATTTCGAACAAATCTAAGCCAAAGATTCCGAATAAACTGAGAAATTGTTGAAAATAGAATCATGGAATAATTTATCCGATGTGTAAATAAAGTAACGACAGGCATGCCAAAGAGGCATATAGTCATGAAATGGAGAGTAACATCGGAACAAAGAAAGAATATTACAACAGCCCCAGATGAGCCGCAAAAAGGATCGTAAGACACAATTAAAGCAAATATAGAAGCGACAAACTGACAATCAAAATAACCCTTCCAAATAGTGTAGAGTTAAGAAGTCAATGAATGTACAGGGTCTAAATCAGTTCGACAATTTAGGACAACCAGGTCCATTTGTTTCATGATGCCCTTTATATATGATGGTTTGATTATAGTAAGTTAACGTTTTAGTATAATTATACACTCAAGTTTCGTTGTCAATTTGTTTGCTAGGAATTGTTACAATGCAGATTTTTTTTTTCAGATGGAGTAATTCAATCCTTGACGTTCTTTTTGTTGGTGCCGCAGACCGAAATATCTTTGTAGCAGTGCTTGCTATTTTGGTGTTGGCTAGGACGGATTTCGGCTGCACGCGCCCGCGACAACAACAAAAAAGCAAGCACCAGTGGACCCAAGCAACAACGAAGAATTTCAGCCTTGATTATATTTTGTTCTAGTTCTCAAATATCAAATGGGCATACCAACTAGTCTCCCATCCAACATTGTTGATGGTCACAAGGATCAAGTCCAGCTTTCTCCTTTCTGAAAACCACTGAAATATCGACAAGCACAATCTGATACTGATTACTTAAAAGTGTTCAAACTGGCTGAGGGAATGACCAAAATTCAGGATGGAACAGTTTTTCAGCACATGAACGATATCATATTTGAAACAATGGTGCGAATGAATTCTCCGTGATGCAGCTTTTGAAAGAATGGGGATCTGTCCAGTCTAATCTTCACCAGAGTTATGCATCGCAGTCACCCGAACGAATATTTTGTGAAACTGACACTGCTGATGTTTCCCAGACATTCCCACAGTCAACAGAGAAAAACATGGGCGGGCTTTGCAGTTGTCTCCTTGATGAGATAGATGAGGTCGCTACAGCCAGTCCACGAGGAAGGATGCTCAGTTGGCCTGGTATGTTGCATGTCGTTCATTACGCATTTGTTTGCTTGGGACCTGTAGGGTAGCGAATCACTTTTTTTTTAAATTCTCGCTAGTAAAAATTCTTTTTCACACTTCAGAAATTTTCTCAAGTTCACAAAACAGATAAATTGCTGGCAATAATATGATCCACCTTCTCTGTGACAAGAGATGTACGTTGGATTTTGTACTCTGCTCAACAGAATTGCTGATCATCCTGCCGTAATCCTTGAATTTTATCAATAAACCAAATGCATTATTCGTACAACGCTGCAGCGAAACTATATTTGCGAAGTCTTCCCCATTATTATTATAAGTACAAAGTGTTATAAAATATTTTAAATATATTTCAGTTCACATGAAAATAGAATTCAATTTGATTGATAACCGAAAAACTTGCATACTATGTGTCAGCGCCAGCATGATTTTCCAGTGACAATAATCAATGTTTACAAATTTTGCATAAAATCCAAAAATTAATTCTTTTAAGTAATTGATAAATACTATTGGCAAAATTTTGAAGAGAAAGGTCCTTAAAAAGGTAGGGGAGAACAGATCCAGCTCAATGTATTATTAAAGTAAAAAAAATGGAGGAATAAATTCGTTCAAAGTTTGCGAAGCAGGATATTTCAATGGTCCAGATGACAGAGATCCACACGGCGCTGATTGAATAAATACAAATTATAAATGAATATTTATAATTTGGGTTCATTCGAATACGCAATTATTGACTATTCCTGGACTAAAAATAAATTTGACTTTCCTTGACGAATGAATTCAAGACTTCTTGTATTCGGAATAGAAACGATTCTACGATTCGAAAAGAGTTTCCGCCAATCGAACATCGCTTCGTTAATCTGACTTTCTTTTTCGGTTTGACAGTATGAGGTTTTTCGTTTCAACTGCAGTTACATGATTTCCATTGAAAAATGTTCTCTTTGTAAGGAATCATTACTGTCAAATTGGTGAGTAGAATGTAATTTATAAGTGATAAGTTACGTTGGAGTTTTGAGCCAAAAGGCTTAAATCCGCCCTGACGGTCCGGCAAAAACTATTCAGTGGACTCACGCGACTCAAGAATTTGAAAATACAGATTACAACTTTCTCTACTCCTCTTATAGGTCTTCTCAAAATAAGGTACGCGTAAAAGGCTCTCTGCCGAATCATCAGACCTCTTATCGCATTCAATGACATATCCAAGATCCTCGCTTTTTTGATTATTGCCCCTGGTTGTTGCGCTGCATCTTTTTGGCTGCTGATACTTAGTATGCAAGTCCTTATATTAATCAACTGAACTAGGACGAAAATTTCTTCATGCTGGTTGTATTTCAGGCTGTTGATATTCCCTCCCATGGGGCCCAGATAGTTTAGTCTTCTCTTCGTGCTCAGTTGTTTTTAACCTTTTTGTGTCTAGAAACCAAGTATTATTATTGGAAGTTCTTGATATTATTAAATATGATGTTAGTGCAATGATTTAAACATTGACCCTTTGAACGAATCCCTTTAAAGTAGGAACCCCAAATGAATATGTATTTGTCAACAAAAAAGGTAAATAATTTCGGCGCATTCAGTGATATCGGAACATGTAATAATTGTGATGAAATGACAATAAACTGAGGCAGATAAACAAACAACAAACAGTCACAAATGTAAATGTATTTGTTTCTAGGTAGGTATCCGCAGGTAAGGCGGAGACAAAAAGGACCCAGGAGGCTTTGCACGACATCTATAACATGCCAATATTTCTTAGCTAGCCGATTAGATCGACGATCAATATATAAAACTAACCACTCACAACCATCCTTCAACAACAAATTTTCATAAAGGGAATTCTCTAGTTGAGCTTCATTTAATGCAACAACAATTATCTTGGTAGTTTGGAGTCATTTCCGCGACTTTAGAGTTAACCAACCACGCTTTCACCTCAGAGTAGGGTAGTCCTTGCGATAAGCAATAGATCCGAAAAAGTACTTTTGGACGATGATAATAACAAAAACAAAGCATTTTGGAAACTTGATCATTTCTAGAAGGTTACATACCTTTGTAACACCTTTTCCTTGAAAGTCTTGCAAACATGACCATTACTATTGCGATATCGAAAAGCACTACGACTATAACGATGATGAGAATCGCCGTGATTCCTATCGAACTGGCTGCAGCTTCAGTATTCGAACTAACGCGTACGATGTATTCCTGTTGTCCTAGTTCGTTGGCGGCTTGTAAATAGTAAACTTTCGACACGTCCTCAGCGGTCACCGCATCGATCCTTAAATTGACACTGTATTCACCCTCCCTCAGCTCGGCAGGCTCATAGGCTTCGTATCGTCCTTTTTGGGTTCCTTGTGGTATTACCACACCACTTACCACCCATTCAATGCGAGGACGTGGATTCGCTTGAATCGTGACAGATACAATAGCAGTTTGATGCAGAGTCATCCCGTAGATTGTGATGTTGGGTAGGTATTTAGGTGGGTCTAAAAGAAAAAAGAGAGCATTAAGACACCATTACTTGAGCTGAAGCATGAAACAGTATTCAAATGCACTGGGAAACGCAAGAATTAATCATTCGCAATATATCCTCATAACGATGATAAGCTCAAATCATACAATGCCTCTATGGAACACTTGCTACAATTTCTTTCTCCAACTACAACTTACACTTGACAATCAGTTGTTGTTTGACGATATTGTCTTTTCCTTTGTCAGCAGGATGTGATGACCGACATACCACGAATTTCCCATCATCACTCGCCACCAGACGCCTTTGCATTTCTTGTATTGATGTAAACAATGTAGTGTTGGCATCACCACGTGTTTCGATTATATCTAAAGTGCTGAGTCCTTGCGTGATTGGTTGATCGTCTAAGTACCATGAAATATTTGCTGCAGGACGACCATCGCGTGAAATACATTTTGCTTGGAAAATTTCGTCGGCCTCGAAGAAATTCCGTGGCGGACGAGATGTGACTTCCAATTCAGGACTAAGTGGAGGCACTGTAACGAATTGAAATATTTGAGTGAAATTTAAATGTTGTAGTGGATAGTTAAAAAAACAAACATTCTACTCATGAATAGTCCATCAGAACTGAAAGCATATGAGCAGAGCGCATCACAAAATGGAATGATTATAAACACTAAGGACGTACCTTAGAATCAGTATTTCTGTTCAAAGAACTGATACCTAAACACTCTTTGGTCTTTGAATCATTAAAACATTAGTCAAGCAATATGCGACACTACAAAAAGGAGTAAAAATAGCTGTTTAGGGACTTAAAACGTTTCCCTTTGACACATTGTGTTAACTACGTCCAGGATCTTCTCGAGTCATTAGAGTTCATGTTGAAAACGCCCGCAACATGAAGTTTATAGATTAGCTGGTAAGAAATTATAATAGTTTATAGTATATATTTCTTCTCGTCATTGTTCTGGTGTTTTCCCTTATTTGAAATAATCAAATTTCTTTCTTAGAAAGAATAGAAATAAATTGTTTCGATTGCTATCTAGTGGGTTTGATAAGGAAGATCATTTTTATTTGAATACGGTTTTGGGCATCCGAGCGCTACGACTGACACAGAGAAAGTCCGCATAAGAGGTTCAACTTTTGATTACCAATAATTGGAGCCGTATCTCGCCAATAACATGCCAAATGTTGTCTTCCAAATGGTCAAGCGTCTCGTGCTTGTCGGCATAGATGAGTGATTTGACGTATCCCCGCAAGGAATAGTCCAGCGGCATTAATTCACAAAATCCTGCAGGCCAGTTCACAGGTACAAAACGAGAAATTGTGTGCTCATCAAATGGTTCATTCAATAAGTCATTGTTTTCACGAGCTGTATGGCATATCAGGACATCCTTTTAAAACCAGAGTTTCTTTTTATTACGACAAGTCATTTCCGCAACGAGAAAGTCATTGATCATGTCTATACAGCAGTCACCATTGATAGTAATGTTATCCCCTGCAGAATTTTCGAAGATAAATAGACAAATGATTCTATTGGCCCATAAAGTACACCAAACAGTGATTTCCTCTGAATGTAAAAGTTTTTGAACAATCGCCTGTGGTTGGTCATCTCTGCAAATGCGGCGATCTCACTCGTTCACGTAGCAATTCGAGTAGAAGTAAACCTCATCGCTAAACAAAATTTCTTATTGGAATTTCAGGATCTGCAGCACATTAATCATGGACACATACACCGTGCCCTGTTGTGGTCTTGCGCCTATAAGTTTGGCACGAGTAGGATTTCGAAAGCTCACAAATCAATATCCTTCTCTAAAATTTTTCATAAGGTGGATGCGAATACTTTGATCTTCAGCGATACAACGCGCTATAGCTGCTATGATTCCGGGACGATGGACTCCTGGATGGATACGTATCAGCAGTAAGAACTGTTTCTTTTTTCAAATAAATCTTCTTCAATCACGATTAGCAAACGTTGTTAAACGCAATAACACATATGACAGCTGTCACACCATACATTGCACGGGAAAGTGTTGCCAACTTAAAGTTGAATACCTCTAGAAAAACTTGCTTTATTTGCATACATACGTATAATATAGACAACAAAGTATGTAGTTTTGCAGCCTAACAAACGATACAATGCACTGGGTCGATCTCTTAAACAATTTAACCACACATGGGCTGTTGAAAGAAGGTAATTGCAGAAGCGAATAATACCCATTCAAAAAATATCCAATTCAAGTTTACAATCGGATAACTTCGTCCAATTTGATTACTTATCTGAAAAGGATATAGATAATTTTTTTTGTGGTAGGGAGGTGAAGCCTGTTTACGCCTTGAGTGTGGGACTCCCAGACGCAAAATGCTTTTGGACTACCCAGTAAACAACTCCCCTGTTAACCTGAGAATCTAGCCTGGTACCGTCCTAGCCTGGAACCGTACATAATGTTGGTTGTCAACAAAATTATGCTGATGTTGAAGATGTGCCACTATGATTCAAATTCAGGGACATCCGATGGGGATTAGTCGTGCTGGAATTATACTCTTGGTAGAGATTGGCTACCGATGGGAAAATCTTCGGAGAATTTAATGGACGGGTCTTGAATCTGGAATGAAGGTGAAACGTCATAACAGAAGTGTACACGGTTTCAATTTTCCGTTTTGCTTTTGTTTTCTCCGGAATCCTGCACGGAAAGATACCTGCTTCCCGATATAGTTCTCCTCTTGGTTCTCCAAAAAAAAATATTTTTGGAATTTTGGAAAGAATCGGAGAAGCGAATTTTTTAATTGCAGGAAACATTGATTCCTGGGAGACGCAGAAATTCCAATGGTAAATCGGTGTGGCATTTTCTATTCAAATCACTGGCGAGCTTCCGAGGGCTTTCTTTTAACTCTATACTGTCGTCGCCAACAGGATACTCAATGCTGCAACGTATAGAGAGATTGGTGGGAGGAATGGATGCTACTTTGGCCTGTAGTGCATAAATATCGTTTAAGGGATATATGGCGGACAGTTGAACTTGCTCAACCAAACTAGGAGAATTGTCATTGGCCTGAAAAGAAGTCTAGTGAGGGCGTTGTTAGAAAGGGGTTTCAAATTTTGATCAACTAAAGATCAAGTTTTGCACATAAGTGCCCGAATCAAAAGAGTTTTATTGTAGGCTTTGATTCAGCTTGTTCTGACAAAACTCTAGCAATTTTCAGGGAAGGCAGTGCCAGTGTACGCAAGGAATTGGAAAAGCCGTTCAGGCACTTTCATCTGCGACAAAAACTATAATCTTTTCTCGCACAACAGGGAAACATAATACAGGGTAATTCTACAATGGGTTCTGAAGGCGCAAAACATATTTCCATAAGCACCTGTTAGTCCGCGGACAGAGAGTCGAGATATGTAGGAATCAATTGTAATATCGAATACGTAAACACATGTCGATGTAGATTTAGTTTTGAAGTATTGTAAAACGACTGGCTTTTCCCACTTTCACAGATGTAAAAAAAACCCCGAATCCAAAACAGATGCCGAAGGAGAGAGTAGTAAAAAAAAAACTCAAGCCCCGAAAAAACCCAAACCCGTCAGGTAAAGGGAAAAATGTTGAAGAGAGAAGAGAGTTTTCCTCCTTCGACATCGACAAGAGAAGAGTCAGTCGAAGACGCCACCTTCGCGACACCAATACGTGTTTGAAACTTTGTTTTTTCTTGTAATAAACTTTTCATTCTTATTTTCAACACATTGGTTGTTTCTTGAGCACTTTTGTTTATTCTAACACAATGATGTTGGTTCACTAACTAATTCTGAATTGTTGCCTCCTGCAGAGGATGAACAGCAGCATCGATGTCAGCTTCATTGCTTCACATGTAAATTTTTTAGCGATATCTGCCAACGAGAGTGATGAAGATTGCTCCTGCGAGTACCAACAAGTTATACTCAGCAACAAGAATTTATATTGAGAGGTATTAACATAAAGACTCGACGATTTCTTCCTTTCTTTTCAAGCTTTGTATGTTGTATTTTTGAAAAATTTCGATAAGAAAATACACTTTTTCGTTTCAATTCAGACTTTGTTTTCCACTGAATATCTCTTGGATGGCTAATTTCAATTCCTGAGACGAAAGAGAACTGATACAGTCAACTCGAAATGAAAGAGATACTGTGAATGCTCTTCCAACTTTAGCGTTTCGTTTATTTTTTTTTTCGTTTTTTTTTTGTTTCAGTGGAAACGCTTTTTGATCCTGTTTCTTTTTCATACATATATTCCGGGAATAACTTCCTCCCTGAGCTATACACTGTACTCTCTGGGTTATACATATACACCGCATAGTATATGTCCTATACCTTTTCCTATATCGGTATAGGAAGACGCACTTTAGAAATTCACGAAGCAAGGCATAAGTCTTGTACGAAGTTAGTGAATTAAGTCAATTTGTTGAATTGAGTACTCAATGTTAGTTGCTTTACAACCCAGATAGGCCAATATCAGTGATAATCATTGCTTATCTCTGATAAGATATTTTTTGATTAACCTCTTTGTATATTGGGGGATTCCCTAATACTCTAGTTGGAACACGCATTAAGAGAGTAGTTTTGAGCACATGAGTGAATGTGAGTAAATTATACAAATAAAGGAAAGCTAACGTGAGGTTACTTACAAGTGACAGTCAGATTAATAGTGCCATCGAATTCTTCTCCTTCAACAATTAAATAACATTTGACTTTTCCATGATTTTTTGCTGCGACACGATCTATTGCGATACCACATTGTCCTGCTGCTGTACCTTCTCCAAAATACTCGTAGCCGGGCACTTTGGAAGACCAACGATCGGATAGATATATAAACTTCGGCTCGCCAGGGACTTGAAACTGACAATTGTCAATTGGCGTTCCCCTTCGACACAACAATGTTGCGTTTTCACCTTCTGTTAATGTTACATGCGACGGACTGACATCGACTTGTGCACTAACAAGAATTCCTGAAATTAGAAAAGCAAAAAGAGTCTTTAGCAGATTTATTTTTATTTTAACGAGAAAAGAGATATTCATGTTTATGATCCTGCGTGAAACGGGAGATCTTTCCAAAAGGATAACAATATGGAATCACTTGAATCACAAATTATGTTGGGTTTCGATTGATCAATTGATCAATTTGTGGTGAGTACTACAATTCTAATTACCGTCAACACTACACGTCGCTACTAGTATCAACTTAAATAATAAGACCAAATAGAATTCGGAATCACTTTTTTGTTTAAATCTTAAACATTTTAGAATTAATGTTTTTTTAACCAAAGCGAAAAGCTCGGTATATTTTCCAAATGTGTTGATAAAGAAAACCATTTTGCAAAATGTGATAAACGATTAACAGAATTCAATTTGCTCGCTGAATTTATAAACTCTAGTAAGCAAATATATAATGCTTTATCACATGCCCATTAAGTGATCATATAAGGTGATTAAGGAATTCGACTAGATTGGAAAGACAAGAAAATTCATTGAAACAAACAACCACCCCTCATAGGAGAGCACAAAACAACCAGACTGTTCTTTCTTTATAAATATATTTCTTTCTTTCTTTCTTTCTTTCTTTCTTTCTTTCTTTCTTTGCGTTCTTTCCTCAAATACGGACATCGCGTCATAAAGTTGGCAAATCTATTTCTCGGTAATGTTATCGATGAATGTTATTGATTATTAATAATGTTACTCATATTTATCTTTTATCTTTGACAAATTAATCGCAAATGGTCTTTGACTCAAACGAATGCACAACTATATGTATTCGAGTTTGCATGCAAACATTTGTGACAGTTCTGGAAGGAAGGACGAAATATTGGGCCCAAACGATGACAGCTGACGGTCGCGCTAGTGGCAATTGTTTCGGCAAGCTATGTGTGAGAACGCTTCTTACTTGATATCAAAAATGCCGCAAAGCGAAAGCAGAACTCCATCAAATTGCAGAAGGCATTCGAAACCCTAGAAATTAAGATATATGTAAAACAAGCATGACCCAGCACTATGCCCATTCAGAGAAGAAGAAAAGATTGAAAAGTCAGATTTTAGCCTGATTGTAAGCTTTGTTAACATATCTCAGTTTTATTTCAGTATCCAATAGAGTACAACCACTACTTTTATACTTTAAAACCCTACAAATTGAATTTAGATTTGAAAAAAGTACCTTAACAAACAAGGTTTTCAAACAATGACATAGACATGGGAAGCAAGTCGAAAAGGGATAATTTAACCGAGACCAATAGAGTTTTGACAAAGAACAAAATCTAATCCCTTGGCCACGGTTGGGGATTTGACGATATTGTAGCCTCATTCTCAATATTTAATGAATGATATCATGAAATATACATTACCCGAAAAAATATGAATCTGAACGTAATCCAAGAGCCAATTAGTCAACCCAACGTTCGCTCGGACTGTAACCAAAATGATTTTTGGATTTACCAATTTGAAAATTCGAGGACACGCCCACGACAATGTCAGCTGGGTCAGGATTAATTGGCATTGGCATAAAGTAGAATAGCAGCCAAATTTGATTAGATGTCCATGTTTCTTATAAAAGATGATATATTATGAGTGTTGATTTAGAATAGGTTTTTCATTGACAGATCACGCACGACTCCTGGATTCCGGCCATCCAGCACGTAGTGAAAAGAATACAGTGCCTGTAGTTCAGAGTGTAACTCAAGACCGTGACGAATCAATTTAACGTCGATTGCCAATTAGGCGTATTCTTTGTATAGATTTTGGTTTCACGGCGTACAAGGTTAAATTTTTGCAAGAATTGAAGCTTGGCGAATCAGGTTTGCATCATTTTCGCTGAATGGGCTTTATATTAGCTCAATGAAAATCCGCTCTTTTATTGTGAAACTTTGTTCAGTAATGAGGCGCATTTTTGGCAGAATGGATACGTCAATAAACAGAATTGCTGTACTTGGAATGACGAATATCCTGAAGAGTTTGAAGAAGAGAAAGCTACCGCTACAACCACAAAAATGACCATATTGGTGTTATGAACTCATTAAAAATGAGTCCGGTCAGAACGAAACTGTCAGTGGCAATCGATTTCGCACAATTATAATGGACAAATGTCGCTACCTGAAATTGAAGCTTCTGGTGTTGGTTAACTTTGATTTCAACAAGACGGAGCTAATTCGTATAGAGCGAAAGAAACAATGGCTTCATTGGGAAATCATTTTGGTGAGAACCAGACTTAACGTTTAGGACCAGTAAATTGGCCGCCTATATCGTTTGATATGAAACCTTTAGATTATTTTCTTTGGGGTTACAGGAAATCGCTGGTCTTCAGCGATAAGCCAGCTTG
This sequence comes from Stratiomys singularior, assembly GCA_954870665.1. NCBI lineage: Eukaryota > Metazoa > Arthropoda > Insecta > Diptera > Stratiomyidae > Stratiomys > Stratiomys singularior. The sequence goes on along the minus strand of OX940879.1, from coordinate 7,678,680 downwards.
AATTGAGGCTTTGGAAGCAAATATTACTCGTGTCCTTGGCAAGGTACCGGTCGGTGGGCTGGAACGCACCGTCCGAAATCGCAACCGCAGGATGGACCATTTAAGATGCAGTCGCAGTCAACATTCAAACGAGATATTTTTCAAAAAGTAAATTTCATAAATTCCAATTTTATGCTTTCTATGGGAGATTAAACACCAAACCATATAATGAATCACACTTTATTAGAAACAGAGGACGTACAATTCATCAAGAGTTCATAATATGCAATGCCACTCTGGTCAAAACAGAAACAGAGCATAGTTTTCTTGTCGAAACAATTGGGCCATGTGTTGAAGGTCAGATTTGTCAAATTTGATTTGATTTGTCAGATTGAAACCACGATTTCTTGGTGGTTCGTGGTTTTTAAGATAAATCCATTTTTCGTTACCCGTCACAATGGCGCCGAAAACAGCGTTTCACATTTTCGTCGATTTTCCTCTTGAGGTTCAAATAAATCGTGTTGGACCCATTTGCCGAGTTTATTGATCGCACCCATTGCTCTTAAACGTCAGCTGATCATTTCTTGTGACACATTAAATGCTTCTGCTGATCGTCGTTGAATTTGAGTTAGTTGACCATGCAATTAGTCTTAATACTTCTCCTCTTCGCAATTTTGTGGTCTACAAGAGCGTTCGCTGACTTTTGAATTGTCGAAATCATGTCTCAAATGTCCTAATTGATAGAGCGTGTCCACAATATGTTTTACTAGCAAATTCTTTTATTCAGGCAAAAAATTCGACGTGATTGATCAACACAATTAAACAAACACGCTAGTTCTGGCGGACTTAATTTGTGTGTGTTGGTAGCTAAATGTCAAACCATCGACATGGCGTATGAGTCAAATTGATGTGTTGTGCACTTTTCGCTGACGCCATGTCTTATTAAACCGGGGAAAAACTTCAGCATACACCTGATGAAATATCAAACGGAAGTTTGCACGAATTCATAGATTCATCATAAGCAAAGCTTAGTATTCCGTCACAAGTTCAATTTCGTTCAACGCATTAAAACGTCCCAGTAGAGAGCAGATGCATGTGTCGAAGGACACTTTCAGGTTGATGAACTGCTACATCAATTGAGAGGACTTCAGTTGTAGATAAGGTATTTGAATTTTATCCTGTAAACAGAGTAACGTTCAAAGTTTTTTTCGCGGATAAAAGTATCCATGGAATATCTCAAGGCGATAATAGAATCCACAAAGCTGTGCCTACATTTTTTCTGAAGGAATTGTGTAATGGGAAATAATTTGCATTGTTTTTCCAATATTTTTGACGTAAGGATATTTGTGAATGGGTGAGGTAATGTTAATATGTAAGAAAAACTAATTTATTTTACATTGATACGCAAGGTTTTATCGGAAGGCTCAACGATAATCGATGCAGCTCCCCGACTTACGTATTCGAAGGATTTCAATTTAAAGATAAGGTACGAATAATCCCTTCAGGGCCAGTAATGTTTTCATTAGCGGAGCTATATATCAGATGTTAGATTTCCATATCACATGAGATAATATTTCTTTTATACGCTTAGGGATCAGATGAAATCTCGTTAGCGAGAATCATGTAAGTGTCTCGTAGGCATGCTCCGCAAGTTAGATGGCCACAAAGGACTCTTCTTCAGTTGATCGCATCAAGTGAGTCACATTCTCGCTCGACAGCTTAGTCTACGTTATGGCAGAGTGAGGTTATTGCTCATGTCGTTCCATGGAGGGAGCTTTCCAAGGATAGGAGAAATCTCATGATGGCAGAAGCCCTTCTGCGTAAAACAACTTAAAAGGAATTAAACAATCATATTGCTTTGTGCATAAGGAAATACCCTTTTTTATTATCCGTCTTTACTTGAAGTGATAACTTACAATCTGTGAATATAAAAATTTACAATTACATGCCTCTTTACATATGAAGAGAGACTTCTAAAACAAACATACATGGCTCTAATTACATTTAAATGAAAGGTCCATTGGAATAGTTAACGGACAAAGAAATGGCTTACGAAGTAGAAATAGGAAATTGTGTATAAGTAAAATATTATCCGACATAAATTTCATTTAAAGGTTACAGAAAAATCAAGACGTGTCCTTAAATTTAGTATTAAAACGACTTTCACTTATTAGCTGTGCTCGGCGGATGATCATTTTTTGTTGGCTTTTGTACATGCATAATTTCAGCATACTCCGTCGGATCCTTCGGCGAGGGTGCCGGCTTATCATCTGACGGCTTAAGTACTAGTTCAGCATATACCAATTGCTTGTCTTCCTGTGAAATGTTAAAATATTTTATTTGAAAGAACGACAAATCAAAACATTGTACTGAATACTGCTCATTATTGTTTCGTTTTATTTATAAAAGAAATTAGAGTGAAAAAAAGAAAACGTTGAAAATTAACTAAAAAATTAAAATAATAATAATTTTAATTGATAAAAATATGTTTGTTCTTCTTGAAAGAAGATTAAACTTTCAAACATTTTAATCGTTACTAAAAAGCAAGTGCTCAGGGAATCAAACAACCTGCTAAAGCTTAACATCATGCATTTTATACAGGAGGAATTTTAAGGACTTACCCTCGGCTCCTGCCCATCCACTCCCTGAGCAGAATCGATTGCTACTGATGCCAATCTTTGTTCATCTTCGTTTCGATTTGAACTCATACCTTCAGTGCTCGAGGGTTGCATGTTGGAGGTTTTCTTTTTGAAAATGGCTTGAAAGTTTGGCAGTCTTTTGAATTTGGTCGATCGGTATTCAGTGCTTTCGGTATCACTACTAAATTGTGTTTAAAAATGTTTTTTGTTGTTGTTGTTGAGTGTTATATAAACAAATGGAAATAACGGAATCATTGGTGCTGTTGTTGTTATATTTCCATTTCAAAAAATCATGCATCATGTTTCGTTATTGAAAATTTGAAAGATTAAAGTCAAACGTGAAGAACCACCACTCCAAAAGTACCACGTGCTTCATGCAAATAATCACATATTCACTTGTAACGGTAATGACACATCAGAAGGAAAGAATAAACACATATGTTAGTGTAGTTATCGGTAATAGTTCATAGTTCAAATGAAGATATAGAGATTCTAACGTTTTCACAAAAGAGCAACAGTAAGAAACAAGCAAGAAACTGAGCACACATAAAAAACACATTTCGGCTCCAGAAAAGTCTTTTTCATTATAGTTTGATAATTAGATTCTCCCGATTGGTGCGATTTCAATAGCTGAAGAGAAAAAAATCAAAAGTTTGTGACCTATAATGGATGCATCCTGCTGAAAAATAAAATAAGAGCCTTGTTTTTTAAGATTTCAAAAACATCCGTCATGATCTTCACACTCAACACAATTGACAAATAAAACTTTAAAACAAATTCAAGCTTCCTTTTTTTCTTTACAATCCATTAACTGTTCATAGTTAGGAGCGGCGTTAAAATAAGGTAGCTTCATTCAACTCCTTGCATCTTAAATGCACATTCGTTGCTGTAGCCATCTTAATTTTACTCTCTAGGAAAAGGAAAGTCCTCCAAAACAAATGTTTTATAAAAATACATTATATTATAAATATAATAAATACATTATTATATATATAAATAGATTATTAATCCTATCCCCATCCCCTTTTAATTACATTAAAACTACGTTTTCTAGGCTAAAACGAACTGGCGCAAAGGATCACGATGGCCGGATAACTTCCAATTATTGCTAGAAGACTGGGTCGAAAAGATTCGTAGCAAGCGCAAACCTCAGTTGTAATTTCGCGATGTCCATCCATGTTTGCATCCTGCCATTCTGAAGCAATTTCGCAGATGAGAAAATAACAATGACTCCTCGAGGACTATTTTAAGATGTCTGTTATGTGCGCCTGAAAGCTCAGATAACCAGAAATGTTGGCGGATTTCCCGAGCATTAGCACCAGGTAAGATTAGAGTTTCAAGGATAATAGTTTGGTCTTTATATCAAGCGAGGACTTTTTTTTTTTTTATTATTTTTATATTTTGTGCTGGGGTCAACTTGCTGGAAAATAGCATAGTCCAGAATCGACCCTTAGCTCCTCATGTGTATTACTATTGTTTACAGATGATGCATCCTGTCGTCCTATAGAAGCCAACGAGTTCCCCCAGTTCTGCGGTCGCGAAGTGTTCTAATGGGAGGACTTACGAGAAAGCGTAACGAAGTTGCTAGATAACCGAGAGATATACGATACAAATGTTTGTGAAATTTGTTGTATATTACTTTGATTTGATTACTAATTGGCAAATTGTCTAAGGTAAGTCCATAACGAATCCTTGATCTAGCCCAAAAATGATCATATTGTTGCGTAGATAAGATAGATTAATCTCTATTTTATTCTGATGGAATCATTGATTAACTGTTTGTCTTTTCTATTCATTGTCTTTGAGGGTCGTGGGACCTAGTGTTGGTCTAAAGAGTGCATTGAATTTTTCTTGACTAAAGGCATCGATACAACTTTTCTCATTACTCTGATTAATTTTTCTTTAAGCCTACTCGAATTTCAGGATGCAGCAAGCGTATACAAGTCATAGGCATACGAAGATAATTCACGAAGGTATCCCGCATTTGTAAGAGAAAGAGCATCGGAACGAGGTAAGAACCTTGGGTTTCGCAGTCGTATATATTTTGTTATGCTAGTAAAACGCTTTGCATTTGCATTATCCTTTGGTGTTTTCCCTCGTTTCGGAAGAAGTACATTTTCTTTCTTTATTCATTCATTCATGTAGAAGTAAATAGTAACTTCCTGAGTTATTCGGAAAATCAAGTTGGGTTAGTTTGAAGCAAAAGTCATATGCCGATTTCATACCAATACAGATCAGCTCGAAGGTACATTAACTTGAGGGCACTTGTTATACTTTGCATATAGCGTATAGGCACTTTGTCATATAGCGTCGGTAAACGCTTATCCATACTTTAAACTAAATTAACGATTGCGTAATTAACGCAGCGTAATGAGATTTTCTGCGTAATGCATCCAAGTGTCACTCAAGAAAGGTGGCTTATAGGTCTATCATTGTTAAGAAGTTTGTTTCCCTGGTTAGAAATAAGGGGGACTTAATATATGTCACCATGAGGTAGAAAATTAAGAAATTTTTACGCAGACATCATAGGCCTGTGATAGAATAAAAGCCGCTCTAGGCAGGCTTGTGATTTCTTTGTTAAGTTTAAAACGAGGATTCGTTTTATAACCCTACAGTCTGAAATGAGAAGAGATACACCAAATTCTTATTTTTCTTCGATATATTCACCTCCTGCTCAAGTATATTCCCGGACTTTTCATTTAGTTTAAGTTCACCTTCATCTTAAAGTATTTTGCTCTGGTAACATAAAACCAAGTAGCAATTGTGTGTTTCGTAAATCAATTGGTTCCAAATTGATCATATAATAATCACACATTCAAAGGGCGCTCAAATCCAATCAGATCAGATATTAACTAACAAGAAATCAGACAATATTCACTGGTTACCAGTTCAGTCATTCTAAGGACATCAGTTGCAAGTTAAGGATGGGTGACCTCAAATTTCGGGACCAGACTTTTGCACGGTACCTAACGAAACGCAAACAGGCACATTTCCATGAAGAAGGAGAACAACTCTAGTAACTTTTTCCTTTTTTTTTTTTGCTTGTGACATCCTTTTACCATTTCTATGAGTGGAACGCTGTATTCTTCGGCTGTGAAGAAACATTTTAATCTGTCAACAGGATCCCTTCGAAGTCATAAAAGACTGTTGTACCGACTTTGCCAGCCAGCTGTAAAGTTTTAAATCCTTTTTTTCGTGATATAATCTTTATGTTGCATAAAAACGAATTTTGCTTAGCTGCTTGCTTAATAACTATCGAGAGTCCTTCATTGTTGAAAAATAAGTGTACACAGAAAATCAAAACCAAATAAAATATTGGCGAAATGTCGAAGCAAGTTTCTTGTGGGTTGAGCTAATTGGAGATCTCTCCACAAGAGCACCGCTCAATTACTGAGAGCATGAGGACTTTATCGTTTACAATAACTACGAATTTCGCAAAATACTTTCCAGCAAATTTCAAAGGAAAACCTCCAACTTGAGTCCCAACGCATTCAGCACACTCAGAATATAAAATGAGCCAACCATGCATGCAAACCTCGAAAACGTTCAGTGGTAGTTTGGGTGAAGTAAAGTTTATTCTTTTCTTTCAATTTTTTCAAACCAATCCTTTGCACCCATGACGTCGATTTTAATCTGAATGGTCGCGTCAGCAAAAAAAAAATCGCCAGATTTACGGGTTCCTTAAATCCGCATATGGTGCATGATTCAAGGAGGAACGAGGATTTTAGTAAGTATGACCGGACAGGGTCATACTTAATTCAAATTCAAACGAGAAATGTCGTGACTGTGAATAGCTTCTTTGCAGGAAAAGGCTTACAGAGATTTTGAATCTTATCTGACATTGACCTGGAAAACAGTTGAGCCCAACCGAGTTCAGGCAAAACCTATACTACGCCATCACAAAACTTTGTTAATTTCGAGAAATGCATGCAGTGTGACTTACTGGGTACCTCAAATAAAACGCGATTAGAATTATTAGATTAAAATTCCTTAAAGATGAGGAAAATCTGCCCAAAATTATATGGTTTCCAATTTTTGTTAAAGACCTTACTGGTCCTATGGGACCAGTAAGTGTAACCTATGGGACTATGGGAAGTAACATATGGGATCAGTAAACTCAACAAATTCCCGCTCTGCATCCCCTCTTTGATATAGTATTATATCACGCTGTCAAATGGCACTCCATACCTGCTTCAGATACAACTTAAGTACGGACTTATTTTCATTCAGCAAATGAGTGGTGAGAAGTACAAACAAACATTTTCAGAACAGCAAATTTGAGTGTACATATCCTTACTTGTCCTAAAAGTCATGATACCAAGGATACCATGAAATTGGTGCAGTGAGAGTTTAGGCATTGATCTCAGTATTGAAAATCAAAATTCAGCATCTCATTTTCGCTAAATTTTCAACTGATCGAGAACTTTATGCAAAGTGTGACAGTTGCAAGGACATCATTTCAATTCTAAATAAGAAAATATGTATGTTCCATAAAATCTTTAAGGCACAAGATGCACTTAGGCATAGATAAACGTAGCTCAATCCGAGGTAGTATGCCAAACGGTTCCTAGAACCTCGATAAGAGTGAATATTTGGCAGCACGCTCAGATCAAGGTTCTTATATTTCCTTGAGTACAAAAGATCCCTCATAAATCTTTATATAAAACGAGCTAGAACTAGACATCGGGGAAAGGTTGCCGGAGAAACTAAGACAGAAATCGAAATTTCAAAACAACCGTGCAACAATTCTTAGTAGACATCCTTTGAAAACGAAAGATGGTAGATTGGTTGATACAACAGTTCCCAACCAATGGGACGTAGGACGCTTCGAAATTTTACACTCGTTATAAAGTGATGTTCAAACCTCTCGGAATCTTATGTTTACATCTAAAATGTTTGTGACAACAGACATGGAGTAGAACGTAACAGCAACGTCTGACAGGACCCAGATTTCCCGAGAGGAACATTTGTTGTGAGAGGAACGTGAAAGGAATGATGACAGTAGCGGTTCATGCATCTGGAATTCAATTGCGTTCTAGTATTAGACCATTGTATGTTGCAGCAGTATTGAAATTGGTATACTCAAAAAATCATGAGTTGCGCACAGGATTTCTGGAACGTAGTGTATTAATTTTTGCAGAACAACACGCGCCTAAACATCGATTGTCAAATATCTAGGCGACGGATTTGAAACCAAATCTAACTCCACATGTGACGGTTTTCTGGGGACCGTATCGTGCGAACAGTTACCATCAATATTCCACGATATAAAAGGATTAAAATAAGTAGTAGCAATCAAGTTAGAGGCGTAAGGACAATTATCAAAGCAAAAGTAATCGAAGGCATTGATCTACCAATCAAGTGGAAAAATTGAAGAAAATACATCAGAGCATAAAAGGCTCTTCTTGCATGAAGGCAATACTGAAGTACAATTTTCGAGGATGGCCAATGATATGGCTATCGAATGCTGAAATCAAAATATTATTTTTAACTAAGGTTTCACCTAAAATGTCATCATTTCGTTATGAATACAAGTTTAAATTATAGACAAATATTGCTTGATCCTAGTTACCAAATAATAGAAATATATGAGTGGAAACCATTCAATGTGCTTGTGAATGCTTCGACAGTATGTTAAACATCATCATATTATTGAATTGAGTATGCACAATGAGACATCACTGAGTCCAGCAGGTCCTTTTTCAGGTTGTCGTAGCCACCCGCATGTCGTGAAGCGGATGACTAAATTACGTTATACAGACATAACACAGAGGCATGCGGCCCTATTTTTCGGGGATTTTCATACAAAAAAGATATATAGACAAGGATATCACTATTCTAATGGATGCTTAATATTGGAAGTAAAAACTATCCTCCCCCGATGGTTAACAAATCATGAGCTGAGTCTAGATTTAGTTTTACGTACATATGTAAAGTCACAAGTGTTAAGTTTCAAAAAAAATTTATACAAAAACCGTTTTAGAAACAATTTGACAAAGTATTTACATATGGTCAAAATTTATCCTTTATGTCTAATAATACTGTTCGTCTACTAATACTGTTTAAAGTGCATCGAAGGATTATCCAAGTGCGTTGCAATCGTTAATAGATATCAGTTGATATGCTGCCACGATTTTGTCTCGGTTTCACCTTGCTCTGTAGTAACTCTTTAATGAGCGCTCGACTTTTCAGCGGGTCCTTGGCGTCGGGCAACCCTAAACTCTCATTTTTTCGATAGTCGTGAATGATCACTTCAATATTATTATTCGGGCTCGTGTTCGTGTCACTATCGAAATTAGTTTCAAGAAACAAACCGCCAATGCGCGAAGGACGTCGTGATCGTGGCTTCTGGGGTATACTATAAATGGTAACCTGGTCGTTTTCGGTTATTTGAGTGACATCTGAAAATTTCCTATGTTTTCCCATTGCAGGCGAGTAGGATTTTATTTGTGGCAAAAGTTGGACAGCAGCTGGATCCTCGGCACGACTACTTTTTCGTGACACAGTTCCAATCTGAACTATCTGCGGGATAGTTGCCTGTACTGTATTCTCTGAATCACCCAAGAGGGCGGTGCTGGCATCTTGATCGGCCGCGGAATCAATCCTAAATTATGGGGATTAAGTTTTTAAGAGTTTAAAATAAATCATGACAATTCGGGACTGAACAGCAGCTTTGATTCTAAACAGGACTAAAAAGCTCGATGATGGTATCCAAGAGAAAATAATCTAAATGTTCTGTGGCGAAACAAAAGCAGCAAAAAACGGCATATGAGCGATTGATGAGGTAACATCTTCAGGTAGAACTGTGCAGAACATGCAACGCAAGCTATAATTATTGGTTAGTTACTATCATGCAAATGAGTGTGTTAGTTGCAGCACTAATTATTCCAAAAAGCGAAGAATAAATGATAAAAATCTGAAATTACTTACGTTTCGCTAGCTGGCGATTTCACCGATTTATCTGTAAGATATAGCAAACATTTAGCATAGGATTTTTTGAATCGAACCATTTTATTATGAAACTCCTGTCATATATTTATTATTGATTTAATTCAAACAAAAGCAATTGTTGATGCCACAACTTAAGTTACAACTTAAATACTTAGAGGGTGATCTCTGGCCTTGAATCTATAAATTTTCATTTGAGATGAAAGAACTTATTCCCAATTAGTTCAACATAAAAGTTATTCCGCTGCAACCTAGATTTCTTGTTGGCGAAGCTCAAAAAAAATTGATACAAATTTTGTTCCTTACGAAGCTCCATATCCCTTTCTCTTTGTTAGGCAGTAGTGTGTTGTCTTATCAATCTGAAAGAATTTCCGTAACACAGAAACAATCTTCAGGATGTGCGTACTAGAGCAATGAGCAAAATCCTTGAAGTCCACATTTCTTAAATGCTGAAGGTCTCGTGGAAAAAAGGTAAAAAGAGACTCAGTCGTACTACGTCAACCCAGAACATACATCGAAAGGGGGAAATCGCAGGATAGCAAACTCTGTCTCATCATTGTATCGCTCATTTCAAAATCCACAAATGTTCCAATTTACTAATAGAGTGTTTTCGAAAAAGAAAGTTCCTGGTATTACTATCTATGTGTTATTGGTATATATCACATCAGTACCAAGACAGAAATAAAACTAAATACGTTTACGCATTCGCTGCAGAATCCACGCAACGCCACGTTATATGTTCATTTTCCGAGGAAAGTGTTTCGCTTTGAGATGAAATAGAGTTCAACATACAATTATTGCTGTCAGTGTACAAACTATCGGCATGCAGTTCAGTGGTTTTGCGGTGTGTGCTAAGTTTATTAAAAAATATGATCGATAACGGTTCTGGAGTGCAAGTACCCCCCATGAAACTCTGTAGAAACGACAGCAGAAGCCAGCGACATAAATCACGTTCCAAATCAACCACGCAGAACTCAAGGGACTTGCTCATGAAGCCTGGAAAGGAGAATTTTCACGGCACGTATAACAGGACCAACTGTACGGCTATTTACGGCAAGCATGTACGGCTATTTTTAACTAAATTGTTTAGAAACCTTAACAAGAAATTTCAAGATTATTTTATATGCAAAATGAGATGTTTTGGTTATCCATCGCAAAGTGATTTATTTCTGTATCCAGAAAATAGATAATCGACTTAATCGACAAACGATCGGACTTTTTCCTTAAGCAATTAATTGATGAGGAAGGAGCTTAGAGGTTCTCAAAGAAGATGGAGTGATTTTCGTCTGTAAAGGAAAACCGCGTGTGACGTTTTCTTATTCTGCTTCAGCGATCAGATATTTGACAAACGATGTAAACAATATATACTAGGAAGCTAAACTAGCTAAACGTTCAAAGCTATACGCATAAACGCATGGAATTGGCGCTGTGAAAGAAATTGTCACCCTTGTAATGATGAGGAGTAGGTGCAACCTTGCGATTTTATGTGGAATCAGCCCCTTCCATATTCCCTTCCTGCCGATACAGGAAATATGTAATCTCAGATAACTATGGGTAAACTGTTTTGATGTCCAATGTTTCAAAACCAATTGTTCGGTATTTTACGTTAAGGAAGCTTGAATGTGTTACTGTTAGAGATATAGAACGCTTAGTTGGCACCACTTTGTAATGCTACCTATGATGTCACAGCTGACGTTTGTTTTCGGTTCGTTGGGCTTGCCATTTTATCATGAATAAGTAGAAGAGTGAACATTCATTCAACAGATTCACTTCAAATGAAACGGTTCTGTTCGACGAACTCATCGCATAATCCGTAAATTGTATGGCTGACATAATCGTCTATCAGAACATAAAATTCGAATAACCATGAATCGTTTTCGCACGACTTCTAATGTCACTGATGATTGGCATCCATTTAGATGTCGAACAGTGCATAATGAAGAAATCATAGCAGCTGTAAATCATAGTATCGACAAAGACCCAAGTGAGTCCATTCGAGATCGTGCTCAACAATTGAACCAGTGCCCATTCACATTATGGAATATTTTACGGAAGGATCTTTGTTTGTGGGCTCTCAAAATGCAAATCGTGCAGGAATTCAAGCTGAACGTCCATTGGGCACGGCGTAAATATGGTGTATGTTTATGTAAGTAGCAAATGCTACAGGTTTGCTTAAGCAGGAGTTTTGCCCCAAACTGAGAATCATTGGCCAAGAAAATGTTAGCTTCCAACAAAACGCTGTCACTTATCAAAGATTTAAGACGATAATCGACTTGTTGCTAGAAATATCCTGCTCATTCCGGAAATGCTTGCGCTCACTGGCCTCCGAGACCATTTCACACCAGTTTTCTTTCTCTCACGAGTTTTTCGAAATCTTTGGTCTACAAGAACAAGTCAAGAATGATCCGCGATTATAGACGAGGTTTTCAAGCCTTTTTTGGTCCTCGAAACGTTCCGTTTCGTCCACAGACGCGTTTCGGTGGTATGCCATCTTCGGTGTGCTGCTACGTTTTCGGTAGCAAGGAGGGACGAAACATTCCGAAGGCAAAAAATAAATTCATTCCCGTCGGAGGAAAACAATTCAGCGAAACTTATAAGTCCTTTTTGAAACTTTCACGTGTGAGAATTTGTGAGAACGTAATGAACAATTGAACATGGAAACTGAGATCAGTCCTACAAAGCTGAACAAAATATTTAATTGATATTGTTTTTAGTAATTTAGAGTGACCTTCTTAGTTCCCATAAGCTTAAATGGATTATCACAGATAATTCATATTTTGTTTTGATTTTAAGTTTTATCACGCGTCTGAGTAAACTCTGCGGGGGTTTGTAACTGAAATAACGTTCTGAACGAGCAAGTCATATGTAACTATGTGTGAGGCTCCAAAGCAATCCTTTTTGATAAATAATTGTTTCCCAATAGAAAAAAAGAACATTGTCTTGTGGTATTAATTCAGGTTCGATACCATTCTGAGCTTCTTGCGAACCGCACAGATAGGCTGCCATGACATTTGGAGCCGGTTTATCTGTCAAATTAAAACCCTGAAGCAACAGTGCTTACCGAATGAATATGATCATGTGAAACATTACCCAAAAGCGATTTGAACGAGCAAAACAGATCTGAATTTAGCAGCAGAAGAAGGAGTAGAATGAAAAAAGCAATTTGAAAGCAAAGAACAAGGAATAAAGCATTTCATTTACCTGTGTAAGGGCTAGCACAACACGAAAAGCGATGGAAAAATAATGTACAATTTTAGGTTATGTTGGAAGGCCAAAAGGATATAAATCGAAAATTTATGTTTAAATCTAAATATTTATTTATATCGCAAAACAAATCATATTACAATCATTTTATCTATGGAGGGGATAAAAAACAGTTAATTATTAATTTTAATTATAGTTATCCTTTTAATACTAATTATGTGTCATCTATACGACAATCTTAAGTACAAATACAGTAATATTACACAGGTGTATATAATTCAAAAAAATATCAATATTCAATAAACAGTATACAATAATTACTTATATTTTATTTCATTCCATGTTTTTCCACTAATTCTCATATAATATTTATTGAGTTGATTTCATTTAATTGATTTGATCCCTAACTACTAGATGAAAACACAAGTAGATTTGTAGGTGTGAGAGTGTGTGTATAACTTTTTTCCATAAAATAGTATAAAAAAGTAATGGTCGTAGAATATTTATATATATCTTTGATTAAAACCGGAGGATTGTCCTTTGTCAACTGAATTTTATGTGAGGCATTATTGGAATAGGCATATCCTTGCAATCTATACTATTTACTGCGTACTATGATCCTTTTGCGTCAAGTCCAACTTATGAGCTTGCTAGGTGTATCCCACATGCCACTAATTGCAATAAAGGATAGAATTGAATTCATGGCGCAAATTTTAAATTTATTCTTGCAGTGTGTTTGCAATACTCTCGCAGGGAGGCGCTGAACAATGCCAATTGTCATTTCAGTTTGTCATAATCTAAGTCGATATACGTTTTGAAAGGAGTGCGAGCGCTTGTTAAATTTCTGTGGAATATCTCAACTCACGAATTTAATAAATTTTTATGTCCATATTTATTTTATTGGAGAACATTTTCATCGATTTCTCGCAAAAGACCACTTAGTCTATCTCTGGTTACACCAATTGCTTGGAAAAAGTTTTGATTTATGTCTCCAGTTGAAAGTTAGAACAATTAAAAAGCGAGCGCAAATAAAGGAAAAATTTGATGGATTTTGAACTTCTATTTAAAAAAATGATTGGGAATGGTTCCTGCATTTTTTATATCAAAATCTTAGTTGCAAAATTTCGATATCAAGGACATATCCAACACTTTCTTGTCAAAAACCCAATGGTAGCATGCAAAAAGGTGAAGCAGCTGAGGATAGATGCTGAAGATTGCTCTTAGTTATCACTGTAGACCAAAGTCACATATAGTAAGGATTACTGACGAGGAGCGGAAATGAACCATTGCGTAAAAAGGATAACTAGCGATGGAAGATTGATGTCGTAGGAAAAAAGTATATGATGGAAATTATGATCGAAGGGCGGGAAAATTTGTTGAGCGTTTATAAGGCCGAAATTGTCGGCAAGGAAAGTTGTGTTTGGTGAAACTGGACCAAATATCAATTTCAAAATGTAATTGGCCAGCTAATTACATAAAAGCAAGTGATTTGAAAAAAAGCGGCTAGAATTAATCAACAGATAAACCTTGGGGTTCCATCAAGAAAATGCCACGGTACAGGTTCTTTGGTGTCCCGTCGAAAATAACGAGACATTGGTCGGGAAGGTCTGATGATACCAGTTCTGGACTGGTTCCTTCCAAGTACGTTATGTTTTGCTCGCTGTGGGATTCGCTTAGAGGTTTCGAGTTAGCTTTAGGAGAGACTTGGAAGAATCACTCGTTTCGGTTCTTTGCTCAAAAAACATCTCGCATTGCTGGTAAACGATAAAAAGTTATTAACCAAAGTGGCAAATACTGATATTAATTATGTCTGGTTATGGTGTAAACAAAATGATTTCAATTTTTCGGTCAAAAATCGTACGAAAATGTTTCCTCGACTCAGGATGTAGTGGGCAAACAAGTGTCACTTTGACGGAAACACTTTTATGCCAGGTTCTTATTGATTAAAATGTTGTATCCTTGTCTTAAACGTTTCGGATCCTGTTATTCGAATGAACCGGGCATTGTGGTGGCATTCAGTTGGTTTTTTCAATATGATGGTGCATATTACAATTATTGCAGTTAACGCAAATGATCCTACACATATCCTCCTGTTCTAGTACATAGTTGTGTGCAAAGTATGAACCTGCGATAGAATCTTTTTTGCTCACAAATATGGCGAAGGAAATTTCATTAAAAATCCAAATTATTTTGAATTTTCAACATGGAAATAATTCGACTATGTATTCTGCAGATAGATATGCTTGGCGCCAAATTTTAATTTCCTTTTTTTCGTTTTTTTTAAGTAGACATAATATGACAATTTAGTTTAATTGTTTTAAAAATTTTCCGATTATGACATTGTGGAGAGATTCTGTCCTTTAGTATTTCTAAGAAACGCGAAAACAATTTTTGATTTGTTGACATACTAATTTGGAAAACTTCAAAACAGAAAAGAATAATCTGCTGTGGCATTGGAAGAATGAACGAATAAAAAATGATAACAAACAATTTGTACTTATTTTTTATCTAAATATAAGAAGGAGAAATTTAAAATTGAAATTTTATATTATATATAAAATAGTTATTTATATTTTTATTATTCTTATTTCATTTTCATAGTCATGTATTTATATAAACACTTAATACTAAAAACACGTTTAATTATTATTTTTATTTTTTGTTTTTTCGTAAAATCTTTGAGATATCAATTTCAATATTTTTACACAATCTATTTGTTTTATTGTTTCACAAGTTTAAGGAAAAAGGCAGTTTTATTTCAATTCATATACGATTCATATACACATATATGATGTTTGAGATTCAGGGTAAATGTTATTTTGACAATAATGTCCTTATAGAATATTACAAAGAAATGTGGAGAGTTTCATATTCAGCATTATGAAGTTTTGAATAGATCAACTGGCTAAAAAAGGATGTGATTGTGTCGAGTAAGCAAAGATTATCTTTTTGTTTGGTAAAAAGTAGAATGAAAGGTTCACTTTAACGTCGTTAAGACTAAATGCAATATGAAATACATACAGGACGAGAAGAAAGCACGCGAGAGAAAGAGAGCATTTTCAGGACGGATTGTTTGTCATGGAATGTGTTGGTGATAATATTACCGGTAAGATTTCACGATAGAGAAGGCTCGGAAAGTTAGAAAGGGAAAATCATCATTGGAGTTGAAAATGATTTCATGCTGCCTTTGAAATCGAAAAATTAAATCAGTGCTTCAAGCAGTTCACTACTGACTTACACTCACATATATGTAGTTTTCCACACTATTGTTTATTAGTTATTATTGAGTGATGCTTGAATATTTATATTTGATTGAGGACGATATCAGGGGGACTCTTGTTCTATTTAATCTATTTTTTCTTACTTATACACTTTCAAAGCGTTAAAGTTCGCCTGTCCGTGCCAAATGCATTTTTCGTCTCATTTAAATACAACTTCAATTATTTGTGACTATATATTTACGATTTGAGGATGAATTTTAAATTCAAATTGAAGCTATTTCTTCAGTTTGATAGCTATGAGCTTTATTTTTCGAGAATGACTCCCGTTCAGTCCATAAATTGGGAATCATCGATAACGCACAGATTGAACGTTTTTTGTTATTTGACCTAAGTGCGTTTTTGATACAATAATTTTCAGATTTAAAAAAATAAAATACAATAAATTAACTAACTTTCAATTTGTTGACGTCCTTGATCTTTAAGTATTTAATATCAAAATTAATAAAATTAATTTTCTCCACAGAGAGCTAAGCATTGGAGTGTTGCTTACATAAAAACTCGTACGACTGATGATTATTCGACATTTTCAATTATTCGAGATATTATTCGAGATGAATTTTGATTTTTTTTTTTAAATTTTTAATTTTTGTTCTTATCCTTTCGCTGTTTCTCATCAACATTAAACCGGAGTATTCGTTTTCAGGTCTTTGCCATTGTGGTGACCATTCACAGCAGCCTTCTTCATTTCCGCCTTGATCGGTTGATCTAGCTTATCCTTCACTGGAGGAGTTTCTTCGCCGGACTGCTGGGTCGTATCAATATGCTCTTCAGGATCATAGACCGCTTTGCCGTCAAAATCATCATTCAAATGGGGGTTGATTTGAGCCTCGGAGCCAGGTCCAATGTCCGTGTTGAGTGATGCACCTGCAAGAACAACAACAAGAACTAACTTTCATGTCCAAGATTTTGATGTTTGTTTTGAAAAATAGCAGTTTAGTATTGATTTGTCATTCTTCATCTTTTTAAGAATAAAACAAAGACCAGAAAACCAAATCAAAAATTCCAAAAATCAAAAATGAAAAAAATTGTTTAAATAAAACTATCAAACTACGTCTTCTTTCTAACTTCAATTCATTTGGTTTATTTGGTTAGTATGATGTCATAAAAGCTTTGTAACTCTTTGATGTCATAAGAGCCCGTGTAAGTCGGTTCTGATGAATAAAGGCTCTGTCAGGATAAAGACGAAAATGTGGTGATTTTTGAGAAGGTTAGCTCTTGTTGTTGTTCTGTCTTATGCTTTTATCTGATATTCTTCTTAAAACTAAAGTAATACAACGTAAAGAGTAAGAACGTGTCCTTCAACGAAATCACAAAAAGGAAGCACAAATTCAAAAAAAAGTAACACGAAAAATATTGTTTTATTTTTGAACTTTGTTTTGTAAGAGTGCGAAATATTGTGCCAAACATTGTAACTGTGCAGATGTGGTTTTGAATGATAAATACCATCCCTATTGAAATAAGACATAAATATGTATGACCTAAAGTCCTTAAAAGATGTACTTCGACGACACTGATTTGGACGAGAACATTAATTCTTCAGAAGACATCACTTTTAATTAGCTTTTATTACAGCAGAAGACCTTGGAGATGATACTTTCAGAAATTTTAAAAAAATTTTCCTGATCCTTTTTGATACATCTGTGAAACTCAACTAATCTCTAGCCTTGTTTGAGGTTTGTACCAAGCAATCGAAACTCATTTTGATGTGTGCACTGAGTGTAAATATTAAAAATAACATGTTGATTCTATTTCGCACATAAGGACGAAGCCAGCTGGCAATCAATACCTGACAAATTTTTTTTATTATGCCGTCGAAGTCTTGAAGCAACCGAACGATCAATGACGTTGTGGTTTTCTTGTGGTATGTGTAAATCTATACATCCGTTTGCCACTGTTCAAAATGTCATCGAAATTTGATTCAAACATAATAGTGTTATTGCTTCGTATTAAGCTAGAAAATCACAACCAGCGATTGTTAAAGGTTTCTGTCATTCAAATGTGAAAAAAATATTATTGGTTCGCAACCGGTTTCGTTATAGTAATACTGGAAGGATAGGACAAGTACATTTAGCATTAACACTCTTGGATGACTTCACGGAGACAGAAATAGAAAAAGCTCAAATAGATTCATGTTTATATCGCGCATTCAGACAAAACCATTGTGAGAGCCATGCTTGTTTTTCGAAAAAAAAATTAAGAGAGAGAAAATTCACAAACCTTAATGAAGTTCAACTTAATTTGGGTGAGTTTATCTGCAATTTTAACGCTTGTTGTAGCTACGCTGGAGTGGTAGCGTCAAAAACATCATAGAAATGGACATTTTCGAGATGTCTGATAACATTAGCTGATCCAGAGTAGATTTTTTTAGAAAGAATTCAGCTTCAACGCATTGAGCTACATGTATCATGTGTGTAGGCTTGCAACGGCCTTGTGTTAAGCTCCACCTTACTTGTCGCACTGGAATACCTTTAAAGTATCCAAAAATGGTGAACCAGTCACCGAAAATCGAAAATCGTAAATATGCTCTAAATGCAACACTGCAGACAATGGATATATGTCCTGATTCAGAGAGCAGTGAGATAGAGAGACAATTGACTCGCTGCTCTGGCTCCATGCCAAATACTTTACTGAAGTTGACTATAGAACAGAATTGATAACTCCGCTGAATTCAATGATCAACGTCAGACTTTAAAGGATTGTGAAGACAATATACTATAAAGAAAAACAGCTGGCATTAAATCAGTCCTAAAAACCAATAAATCGGGAATCAGAATCTGATTGTAAAGTTTGATTTTCCGAGAATAATCCATCGAACATAGTTGGAACCGCTTTTCACAATTCCGATCCATGCCTATACATCAAAAGTCAAACTCAAAAAGTACCATTCTTTTGAAATGAATAACATGGAAAGTTATTAATTAAAGCAACTACCCGAAACCAGGTATTCAGTATTTTATAAAAAATAAAATACTGAAAATATTCAGACGAATCAGTTTTTGTCCTTCAACGAAATCAAAAACAGCTGGAGGTGACAGTGGCAAAAAATCACCAAATGGTGACAAATAAATCAAGAACTTAATCGGGATCCATCAAAGCAGCTTTCAGAACTCGTTTTGTCTCTCCAAACAATTTACAGCTTCTGTCATAACCAAAGTGAAATAATGCCTTCAAATTTGCCTTCAAAGCTGGGAAACCGAAGTTCTTACAATTCTTGAAAAAACTAGTGCACTCCCATAACACTGTGTCGAATTCCTCAATAAATTTGCCCATATTAAATAGGATTTCATCAAGAAGCAGACTGTGGTCCAAATCATTAGGTAAAGTTTACTCAGGGCTACAACAAGTCCATGACACTAGGATGAAAACCCAGCACAGTTTACAAGTTCTAAATTCAAAACTTCGAAACGGGTCGGCAGTCTGGGTATAGAAAACTCGACCAGACAATTAATTAAGGCGTTTACTGGAATTTAGTCTAAAACTATCCTTGAAAACATTTCGAACAAATCTAAGCCAAAGATTCCGAATGAACTGAGAAATTGTTGGAAATAGAATCATGGAATAATTTATCCGATGTGTAAATAAAGGAACGACAGGCATGCCAAAGAGGCATATAGTCATTAAATGGAGAGTAACATCGGAACAAAGAAAGAATATTACAACAGCCCCAGATGAGCCGCATAAAGGATCGTAAGACACAATTAAAGCAAATATAGAAATGACAAACTGACAATCAAAATAATCCTTCCAAATAGTGTAGAGTTAAGAAGTCAATGAATGTACAGGGTCTAAATCAGTTCGACAATTTAGGACAACCAGGTCCATTTGCTTCATGATGCCCTTTATATATGATGGTTTGATTATAGTAAGTTAACGTTTTAGTATAATTATACACTCAAGTTTCGTTGTCAATTTGTTTGCTAGGAATTGTTACAATGCAGATTTTTTTTTCAGATGGAGTAATTCAATCCTTGACGTTCTTTTTGTTGGTGCCGCAGACCGAAATATCTTTGTAGCAGTGCTTGCTATTTTGGTGTTGGCTAGGACGGATTTCGGCTGCACTCGCCCGCGACAACAACAAAAAAGCAAGCACCGGCGGACCCAAGCAACAACGAAGAATTTCAGCCTTGATTATATTTTGTTCTAGTTCTCAAATATCAAATGGGCATACCAATTAGTCTCCCATCCAACATTGTTGATGGTCACAAGGATCAAGTCCAGCTTTCTCCTCTCTGAAAACCACTGAAATATCGACAAGCACAATCTGATACATATTACTTAAAAGTGTCCAAACTGGCTGAGGGAATGACCAAAATTCAGGATGGAACAGTTTTTCAGCACATGAACGATATCATATTTGAAACAATGGTGCGAATGAATTCTCCGTGATGCAGCTTTTGAAAGAATGGGGATCTGTCCAGTCTAATCTTCACCAGAGTTATGCATCGCAGTCACCCGAACGAATATTTTGTGAAACTGACACTGCTGATGTTTCCCAGACATTCCCACAGTCAACAGAGAAAAACATGGGCGGGCTTTGCAGTTGTCTCCTTGATGAGATAGATGAGGTCGCTACAGCCAGTCCACGAGGAAGGATGCTCAGTTGGCCTGGTATGTTGCATGTCGTTCATTACGCATTTGTTTGCTTGGGACCTGTAGGGTAGCGAATCACTTTTTTTTTAAATTCTCGCTAGTAAAAATTCTTTTTCACACTTCAGAAATTTTCTCAAGTTCACAAAACAGATAAATTGCTGGCAATAATATGATCCACCTTCTCTGTGACAAGAGATGTACGTTGGATTTTATACTCTGCTCAACAGAATTGCTGATCATCCTGCCGTAATCCTTGAATTTTATCAATAAACCAAATACATTATTCGTACAACGCTGCTGCGAAACTATATTTGCGAAGTCTTCCCGATTATTTTTATAAGTACAAAGTGTTATAAAATATTTTAAATATATTTCAGTTCACATGAAAATAGAATTCAATTTGATTGATAACCGAAAAACTTGCATACTATGTGTCAGCGCCAGCATGATTTTCCAGTGACAATAATCAATGTTTACAAATTTTGCATAAAATCCAAAAATTAATTCTTTTAAGTAATTGATAAATACTATTGGTAAAATTTTGAAGAGAAAGGTCCTTAAGAAGGTAGGGCAGAACAGATGCAGCTCAATGTAGTATTAAAGTAAAAAAGTTTGAGGAATAAATCTGTTCAATGTTTGCAAAGCAGGATATAGCAATGGTCCAGACGACAGAGATCCACACGGCGCTGATTGAATAAATACAAAATATTTATAATTTATAGAAATATAGAAAATAGACAAAAAATATAGCAAACGTAACGACTGAATATTCTATTAGAATTGTTCTATTCCCGAACCTTTCTTGGAACAAAAATAAATTTGACTTTCCTTGACAAATCAATTAAAGACTTCTTATATTCGGAATAGAAACGATTCTCGGATTCGGAGAAAGTTTCCGCCAATCTAACTTAGCTTGGTTAATCTGACTTTCTTTTTCGGTCTGACGGAATGAGGTTTTTTCCGTTTCAACTCCAATCAAATGATTTCCATTGAAAAATTTTCACTTTGCAAGGAATCATTACTGTCGAATTGGTCAGTGGAATGACATTTATAAGTGATAAGTTACGTTGAAATTTCGAGCCATGTTCAGGTGCGCCTGATGAAGGTGGCTGCAGGAAGCTAAAACGCAGCCTGACCAGCCGGCAAGAACTAATCATTGGACTCATGCGACTCAAGAATTTGAAACTACAAATTACAACTTTTTCTACTTTTCTTATAGGTCTTCTCAACATAAGGGACGCGGAAAGGACTCTCTGCCGAATCAGCAAACCTCTTGTCGCATCAAATGACATATCCAAGATCCTCGCTTTTTTGATTATTGCCGCTGGTTGTTGAGCTGCATCTTTTTGGCTGCTGATACTTAGTATGCAAGTTATTGTATTATTCCTCTGAACTAGGACGAAAATGTCTTCATGCTGGTTGTATTTCAGGCCGTCGATATCTCCTCCCATGGGACCCAGATAGATTAGTCGTCTCTTCGTGCTCAGTTGTTTTTTGCCATCCAGTGTCTAGAAACCAAGTATTATTATTGGAAGTTCTTGGTATTATGAAATATGATGTAAGCGCAATGATTTAAACATTGACCTTTAGAATGCATCCCTTGAAAGTCGTAACCCCATATGAATGTGAATTTACCGACAAAAATGGCAAATAATTTCGGCAGATCTAGTGATATCGGAACATGTAATAATTGTGATGGAATGACAATAAACTAAGGCACACAAACAAACAACAAACAATCACATACGAACTGTTTTGATTACAAATACAAAATCCAGATACAGACGCAAAAGAATGACTGACACTGACACTGACTTAAGTCGAATATTTGAGATTCAGCGAATTCACAGAAATAACGAAGTCTGTAAAGTATGAATAAAGTTATTTAAGGCACAGGAAAGCCTTAAACTAGAATTGTGAAAGTTGCAAAAAGCTGTGCAACCACAGTAAATGTGAATGTATTTGTTTCTAGGTGGGTATCCGCAGGTAAGGCGGAGACAAAAAGGACCCAGGAGGCTGTGCACCACATCTATAATCTGCCAATGTTTCCTAGCTAGCCGATTAGATTGACGATCAATATAGAAAACTAAGTCTCTCACATCAATCCTTCGACAACAAATTATACGACAACAAATTAAACGGAACCCTCTAGTTCAGCTTCTTATAATGCAACAAAAACTATCTTGGTAGTTTGAAGTCATTTTCGCGACTTTAGAGTTAACCTTTCCTGTGATATGTTCCTCATAACTTCATCTTTTACCACTCAATACAAAATGACTCATATCATTCACCTGCGAGTAGGGTAGTCCTTGCGATAAGCAATAGATCCGAAGGAGTACTTTTGGACGATGATAACAACAAAAACAAAGCATATTGGAAACTTGATAATTTCTAGAAAGCTACATACCTCTAAAACACCATCTCCTTGAAAGTTTTGCAAATATGACCATTGCTACCGCGATTACCACAAGCACTACGACTATAACGATGATGAGAATGGCCGTGATTCCTATCGAACTTGCTGCAGCTTCAGTATTCGAACTAATACGTACGACGTATTCCTGTTGTCCTAGTTCGTTGGCGGCTCGCAAATAGTAAACTTTCGACACGTCCTCAGCGGTTAAGGAATCGATACTTAATTTGACACTGTATTCACCCTTTCCCAGCTCCGCAGGCTCATAGGCTTCGTATCGTCCATTTTGCGTTCCTTGTGGTATTACCACACCACTTACCGACCATTCAATACGGGGACGAGGATTTGCTTGAATCGTGACAGATATAATAGCAGCCTGATTCAAGGTCATCCCGTAGACTGTGATGTCTGGTTGGGCAATAGGTAAATCTAAAAGGAAAAATGGAGCGTTAGGAAACCATCAATTAGGCTGAAGCTTCAATATAATATTCAATCACGCTGGGCAACGCAAGAGTTAATCATTCGCAATATATCCTTATAACAATGGTAATCTCAAATCACCCAATGCCTCTACGATTTCTTTCTCCAACTACAATAGAAATACTTACACTTGACAATCAGTTGTTGTTTGACGATATTGTCTTTTCCTTTGTCGGCAGGGTTTGATGACCGACAGACCACGAATTTTCCATCATCACTCGCCACCAGACGCCTTTGCATTTCTTGTATTGATGTAAACAATGTAGTGTTGGCATCACCACGTGTTTCGATTATATCCAAAGTGCTGAGTCCTTGCGTGATTGGTTGATCGTCTAAGTACCATGAAATATTAGCTGCAGGACGACCATCGCGCGAAATACATTTTGCTTGGAAAATTTCGTCGGCCTCGAAGAAATTCCGTGGCGGACGAGATGTGACTTCCAATTCAGGACTAAGTGGAGGCACTGTAACGAATTGAAATATTTGAGTGAAATTTAAATGTTGTAATGGACAGTTTAAAAAATAAACATTCTACTCAAGATTAGTGCATCAGAACTGACAGCATATGAGCAGAGTGCACCACTAAATGGAATAATTGTGAACACTAAGGATGTAACTCAGAATCAGTATTTCTGATCAAAGAACTGATACCTAAACTTTAGTAAAGCAATATAAGCCAATACAAAAAGGAGTAAAATTAGCTGTTTAGAGAATCAAAACTGTTCCTTTAGACACATTGTGTTAACTACGAACAGAATCTGCTCGAGTCATTAGAGTTCATTTTGCATACGCCCGCAGCATGAAGTTTATTGAGTATATCTTTCTTTTCGTCATTATATAAAGCCCCATTTCTGTGTGTTTTGGTGTTTTTATCCCTTTTTCGAAATAATTTAATTTCTCTACTTGAAAGAAATTGTTTCGATTGCCATCTAATGGGTTTGATTAGGAACATAATTGTCTATCATTTTTGAATACGATTTTTGGCATCCGAGCACTGACGCAGAGATAGTCCGCGCTAGAGATTTAACCATTGATTACCAATAATTCGAGCCGTATGTCACCAATATCGTGCCAAATGTTGTCTTCCAAGTAGTCAAGCGTGTCGTGCTTGTCGGCATAAACGAGTGATTTGACGTATCCCCGCAAGGAATAGTCCACGGCGTAAAATCACAAAATCCTGCAGGCCAGATCACAGGTCCAAAACGAGAAATTGTGTGCTCACCAAACGGTTCTTTCAATAAATCACTCAGGGCATAATATTAAAACCAGATTTTTTTTTATTGCGACCTCATTACCTGAATCCAATTCCATGAATCTGGAATGAAGGTAAAACGTCATAACAGAAGTGTGCACGATTTCAATTTTCTGTTTTGCTTTCGTTTTCTACGGAATCCTGAACGGAAAATACCTGCTTCCCGATGTAGTTCCCCTCTTCGTTCCCCAAAGAGATTTTGCGAGAGAACTATATTGTAGAAGCGGATTTTCTAGAGATTCTAATGCAAAATCGGTGTGACATTTTCTATTCAAATCATAACGGGCTTCCCACGGCTTTCTTTTAACTCTATACTTTTTTCGCCAACAGGATACTGAGTGTTGCAACGTATATAGAGATTGGTAGGCAGAATGGATGCTACTATGGCCTTCAGTGCATAAATATCGCTTAAAGGATGTATGGCTGACAGTTGAATTTGCTCAATCAAACCAGGGGAATTGTCATTGACCGGAAAAGAAGTCTAGTGAGGGCGATTTTACATAAGGTTTTCGAATTTCGATCAACTCAAGATTAAGTGCTGTACATAAGTGCTCGAATCAAAAGAGTTTCATTGTAAGCTTTGATTCAGCTTCTTACTTTGACAAAACACCAGCAACTTTCAGGGAATTTCAGGGCGCCCGTGTACGCGTGGAACTGGAAAAACCGTTCAGTCACTTTCATCTGGGGTTTAAACTATAAGCTTATCTCACAAAGCAGAGAAACGGTTTTCAATTAAAGGTTACTTCTTCAATGGGTTCTGAAATAGCAAAACATATTTCTGTTTGCACCTAGAACAACCCCCTCTGTCCCACTGCACCCTCTCAACTTAACCCTACCCTCCATGAAATGTGATAGATGTGATTTTTAACCGGGAAACATGATCGAAGCAGCTTTGCTCGTTTATCAGATAAAATTCTTTTCTCCTGTTCTGGACATTTTCGATACACGACTCGAGAAAACTTACTTAAGATTTAATTTTCCTATCAAGTGTAAATGGGAAAATGACAACACAAGACATTTCTCAAATTTATCAAAAATTGGCACAATACACTATATTTTGTCAGGAAGATTGACACGCTTCTTGTGTTCAGAAGATTCTGATGCTTCTCGTCTTAATTGTTGCATGAGATGAGGTAGGCCTCATACTTTGTTTCTACACATAAATAAAGCTCCGAAAATCGAACCACTGGCCAATCTTCTACTGGCACATAAACAAATGTCCACGCCGGCACGAAAATCGGGACATGTGGGAATCAATGGTTTTGGTTCACTAACAAATGCTGTATTGCTGGCGCCTGCAGAGAATGAACAGCAGCATCGATGTAAGCTTCATTGCTTCACCTGTGAAATTTTAAGCGACGTCTTCCAAAGAGAGTAATGAAGATTGCTCTTGCAATTAACAACAAAACTAACGATTATACCATTCAATAAACTTTTATAGTGAGAGAAATGAATATAAGCCCTCGACAATTTCATCCCTTAGATTATTTGCTTTAAAACACTTTTTCATTTCAATTCAGACTTTGTTTCCCACTGAATATCTCTTGGATGGCTTATTTCAATTTCTGAGACGGAAGACAGCCGATACAGTCAACTCAAAATGGAAGAGAAATTGTGAGTGCTCTTCCAAGTTTAGCGTTTCGAGTATAAATATTTCTTCCGTTTTGTTGTTTCTGTGGAAACGCTTTTTGCTCCTGTTTCTTTTTCATACATATATTTCGGGAATAACATCCACCCTGAGATACACACTATACTCCCTGGGTTATACATATACACCACAAAGTATAAGTCCAATACCTTTTCCTATATAGGTATAGGTAGACTCCGTTCAGAAGTTCACGAAATAAGGTATTTATCTTATACGAAATCAGTGAATTATGTCAATTGGTTGCATTTAATATTAAATTTTAGTTGTTTACACACCGTGTAGGCTAATATCAGTGATAATCATTGTTTATCTCTGATAAGATATTTGTTGAATAATCATTTTGTATATTGAGGGGGATTCCCTAATACTCTAGTTGGAACACGCATTAAGAGAGTAGTTTTGATTAGGTTGGGTTGAGAAGATTTTGAGTAGATTACTTACAAGCGACTGTCAAATCTATTGTGCCATCGAATTCTTCTCCTTTAACGATCAAATAACATTTGACTTTTCCATGATTTTTTGCTGCGACACGTTCTATTGCGATACCACATTGTCCTGCTGCTGTACCTTCTCCAAAATACTCGTAGCCGGGCACTTTGGATGACCAACGATCGGATAGATATATAAGCTTCGGCTCGCCAGGGACTTGAAACTGACAATTGTCAATCGGCGTTCCCCTTCGACACAACAATGTTGCGTTTTCACCTTCTGTTAATGTTACGTGCGACGGACTGACATCGACTTGCGCACTAACAAGAATTCCTGAAATTAGAAAAACAAAAAGAGTCGTTAGTATATTTATTTTTATTTTAACGAAAAAAAAATATTCAAGTTTATAATCCTACGTGAAACGGTAGATCTTTTCAAAAGGATAAAAACTTTATTTAATGAGTTGGGAGGTGAAAGCTTTTTACGGCCTGAGTGTCGGTGGCAACTAGACCACTGACTAAACACCTCTCGGTCACACCGAGAACCTAGCCTAGAACAATTTGTCATATTACTTCGGACTAGGCCTCTTTTGTCGTCATCTAGCGGCATCTTCTGGTTAAGAGAAATCCCCTTTTCAGCATGGACGGATGGGTTGTCGTCAGAGAGATCCTCCTCCTGTTTGTATCACCAAACGGTCCATGATGCCCTTCTTCATATGAAGAACTGTCCGTACGTAATGCGACACGCAGTTCTGATTGTTGTTACGTTTTCTGAAGAGGGTAAGCCTTTTTTCTCCAAAAGATGCAAATGGAATCGTGACCACCTTCCGTATACAAAGAACTTGTGACAGGCGTCATCTGTCGTCCCCGGCCAGAACAAGCATGATGGGGACAGTGATATTCCCATATAATACAGGTAGGACTGAAAATATCCGTGGCGACTGAGGAGTTGCCTCAGATAATAATCAGTCTCATGGTGCGTTCTGCAGAACCACGATCACAAGTCGCGCATGAGACTTGTGGCCCATCCTCCTCACGTATCGGATAGCAATGATTGCTACCACATAGTAAGGGTCCTTCTCCTTTCATCTCGGCTGACCACTTCTCACGTCAATGCCCCCTACATATGTGCACTCACTTTCGTTCTTCCACGAGTTGCATAACAGAAACCCTCCCCGGCAAACCAACACAGCTGTTTCAGAGATAGCGCGATAGTTAGCTGAAACTCGCAAAGCTCCTTGCCTCTGTACCTGTAGGAGACTCCTTCGATACGACTTCTTGCTAAGATCGTCAGCCCAGTCTGCGGAGCCGAGCAAAAGCGTTGACTCCATTGCATTCATAAGTAGCCGTCTCTTACTCGAGGTTAGACCCCCCCCCCCATGTTGGCCATAAGGCGACTCAAACCTGACACTTCCATAGCAAACTTATCCTTTTGATCCTAAAATCTGCTCCAAGAAGCTCACTTTCGACTCAATCATCAAGCCAACATATTTTATTGGTTTGATTGTTTCTTATGATTGTTTCTCCGATCCAAACAGAAACCCGAACACGAGGGATGCGCTTCTTGGTCAGAATGCTTTCAGCTGACACTCCTGAGAGTAGTGCACAGTAGTGAACACAGTAGACACCGCTGGTATCTGGTGCCGGACCGGTCGCAATACCAGTTTGCCTCCTCCTTGTTGTAATGTTGCTCAGATATCAGTAGCAGATCGACTTTTTTCTCCCTCGCAACCTGGTCGAGTAAGTCTTGTGCGGTTAAGCTACTGTTCAGGTTGATCAGCAAAACTTGGACCTTAATAGGACAACAATAAGGAATCACTTGAATCACAAATTATGTTGAGTTTGTTATTCTAATTACCGTCAAAACTACACACTTCTACTAGTATCAACTTAAATCATAAAACCGAATACAATTATGAATCGCTTTTGTGTTTAAACCTTATGCATGTTAAAAATAATGCGTTTTTACCCAAAGCGAAGAGCCAGATAAATTTTCCAAACCAATTTACAAAGAAAACCATTTCGCCGAATGTGATAAACAATTTATTTTTGATTCTCGACTAACTGAATTCAATTTGACGATTGGTTTTATATACTGTAGATGCTTTATCACTTTATCATTATAATAAGAATGATAAGATCTAATCAGGTTAATCGATAATTAAACTAGATTATAAATTCGAGGAATTTATTGATAAACACTTTTGGAAAACAACGAGGCTGGTTTTTCTTTCTTTCTCTAGTTTCTCGATCTGTTCAGCGTATAATTTATATCAACTTAGTTACCTTAAATAAGGACACAGCGTCTTGCAATTATTTCATCTATTTATCGTTAATATTATTGATAAGACGTGCATTTTATATTCCTTGGCAAGTTATTGGCATTGATTAAAAGCTTCATAACACGTCACTTTAACTCAAAATCAACTCAAAAGAATATTCAGCGGTATTTATTCGAGTTTGCATGCAAAAATTGTCGACAGGTCTAGAAAGAAGGACGAAAGATAGGGACCAAACGATGACAGCTGACAGCCGCGCTACCAGTAATTGTCTCGGCAACCTATGAGGATTTTGTGTAGAGAAGCCCAAAGGTTATGTGGGAGCGCAACTTACTTAATATCAAAAATGCCACAAAGCGAAAGCAGAACTCCATCGAAATGTAAAAGGCATTCGAAACCCTAGAAATTAAGATATATGCAAAACAAGCATGACCCAGCACTATGCCCGTTCAGAGAAGAAGAGAAGATTGTAAAGTCAGATTATAGCCTGATTGTAAGCTTGGTTAACATATCTCAGTTTTATTTCAGTATCCAATAAAGTACAACAACTACTTTCATACCTTAAAACCCTACAAAATGAATTTTAGTTTGAAAAAAAAAAAGCATTAACCAACAAGGTTCTCAAACAATGACATTGACATGGGCAACAAGTAGGTTAAGGATAATTTAAGCGAGACCAATAGAGTTTTGACAAAGAACAAAACCTTATTCGTTGGCCACAATTGATATTATTGAATTGAATATTTTCACAATTGAATATTTTTGGAACGATAGTATGAAATACGCATTACACGAAAAAATTTCAAGAGCCAATTAGTCAATCCAACCTTCAGTTGGATTATCTGGTGAGACCCAAATGATTTTTGGTTCTCCCTATCTGAAAATTTGATTACACCCCACCAGGTCAGGATGTATCGGCATTGGCATAAAGTCGAATAGCAGCTAGATTTGAATACATGTTCATGTTTATTATAAAGGGTGATTTATTATGAAGTTTGATTTTCAACAGGTTATATTTTTGACAGATCACGCTTGACTTATGATAATCGACCGATTGGACCACATCCAGGGAAGAGAATATAGTGGCTGTAGCTGAGAGTGTGGCTGAAGGCCGTGACAAATCGATTTGACATGAATTGACGATTTGGCATATTCATTGTGTAGATTTTGGTTTTAAGGCTCAACTCGAGCAAGACTTGAAGCTTGGCGAATTAGGTTTGCATCTTTTTTGGTGAATGGGCTTTAATTTAGCTCAATGAAAATCCGCTCTTTTATTGTGAAACTTTGTTCAGTAATGAGGCGCATTTTTGGCGAAATGGAAACGTCAATGAACAGAATTGCTGTACTTGGACTGATGAATATCCTGAAGAGTTTGAAGGAAGGGTAACTTCCACTGCAGCCACAAAAATGACCATATTGGTGTTTTTTAATGGCCAGAGCACTCATACGGTCCATATTTCTCTAAAAATGAGTCCGCTCAGAACCAAACTGTCAATGACAACCGATTTCGTACCATGATAACGGATAAATGTCGCTACCTGAAATTGAAGCTACTGGTGTTGGTTAACTTTAGTTTCGACAAGACGGAGCTTCTTCGTATAGAGCAAGAGAGACAATGGATTTATTGGGAAATCATTTTGGTGAGAACCAGACTTAACGTTTAGGACCAGTAAACTGGCAGCCTAGATCGATGATATCACACCTTTATATTCTTTTCTTTGGGGTTACAGGAAATCTCTGGTCTTCAGCAATAAGCCAGCTTGAATCGTGCCTTTGGAAGCAAACATTACTCGTGTCATTCGCGAGGTACCGGTCGGTGGGCTGGAATGTGCCGTCCAAAATCGCACCCGCAGGATGGACCATTTACGGTAGAGTCGCAGTCAACATTCAAACGAGATATTTTTCAAAAAGTAAATTTCATAGATTGTTTTTTCAACTCACAATAAAATGCTTACTATAAAATCCAACTTTATGCTTTTTATGGGAGATTAAATACCAAACCTCATGATGAATCATTCTTTATAACAAACAGGAGACGAACATATCATCTTATATTGAAGTAACAACTCGACAGAAGTCGAGGTCCCCTTCAAATAACTTCGTTATTTCAGACCGTGAAATCACGTCATGGACCTAAACGCAATGAAAATACGAGAAAATTTATTCAAATGCGCCAAGACGTTTGACAAACATGCTTGTAACTCAATAATTGTCACAGATACTATCGTCTAAGCGATTCGATGTCATACGTAATTGCGACTAAGTGCAAGTAATTCCAGCGAGAGCATCACACATGAGCTTACTAAATGAGGTTTTTTATGCTCCAAATGCCCCAAACAAAAGTCCATCTTACAAAGTTCCAAGTGATATGGAGCGCAAACGTTTAAAGAAGAATCATCCAACGTGACCATAATGTTGGTGGGTATCAACGTCTACCACCAACTCTGCGCTGCTCAGAACGTTTTCTTCCGCAGAAGGTCGCAATTCGACCTACTTGCATTCGCAAATAAAAATGTTTTCCGCGGCGAACGTGATAATTACGACCAGGTACAAAAAATTTAGTGTTAAAGGTAACCGAATGCCACTCTGCATACTAACGAGATGGTAATGATGAATTGTTTCATACGAAAAGATTTTGTCAAGTTTTAACTGTACATGAGCACATATGAATCGAGGTCAAATTTTTCAATTGTTCGAGAGCCATGACATTGTACGATTGATGGATGATGGACATTTGCAGACATCAATCATACCACACTTCTTCCCGATTGTCTAGCAATGGTTCTAAATAATTTATCTCTCTCATGAAAGTTTGGATTTCGACGTCCTACTTGATATGAAGGTCGTTCATGAGATTGATTTCGATAAATAAAGGCAATAAAAGTCATCGATGACCCCTACGCGTTCCACTTGACTCGTTCATTGAGACCAACATGCTCGTCAACTTTCCACCTTTGCTATTGCACCTGCCCGAGGTGGGAGTCAAGGATCAGAATGACGTTGCTTCGTTTCACTTTAACTTCAAAATCAGCATATGTATTCATATCCTTATCATAAGCACAGGATGAGTGGACTCTCCAAGTGAATATGTTTTCAACGTCGAGCGCAGACCACTTGAATGGCTGTCAGGATTAATTTATACGAGCCGGTACCAGTCAATTTAGTTGCTGTGTTCCTACATATATAAAAATTTCAGAGTCAACCAAATGCTGCCATCGACCATCTGTTGTGCTGAACTCAGCACTCCTGGAGTGAAATAAGTAGATGCCAGACTTCTATCGTCTGACCAAGCATACATGCATATCCTTACATGGCTGCAACGAACATGCTAGTACATTTTCCAAGTAAATCTCTTGGAAAGTTGTGATGTCTTACATTTTGATTCACATGAATAACGTTTTCTTAACACTTGAACCAAGAATTTTTTGACTTCTCACACGATATGCACGCAAAGTAAATCTACTTCTTCTTTAGCTTGAAAGTGAAAAGCACGAACATTTCACGAACGATAACGAGGTTTTTTAAAGTTTTACCGCCATATCTTGCAAAAGCTTGAAAATAACCGTAAAAAACCTCCACTCGAGCCTCTGCTCTTACCTGCAAAACTAAGGTCTTCAAAAAATATTCAAAGCTGAAATATAAAAACAAAAATAAAAATACTTGTATTTGAACTTATATTTGAAATACATCCAGTGAGTTAGAGCACATCCTTGCGAAAGCGGCATATTTGAAAATTCACAGGTTCTCGACAAAGCCAACGCAGGATTTCCAATGATGTTCTATGCAATGTTGCCTTGTTGCGATGGCAGTAGTAGATAATTGTCATTCTTCTCTTGACATACGAGTAAGAGACGCAAATTATTCTGGGTTAATTTGGAGAGGGAGGCAATGGGAATCACGTGACGAAAATTCTTCAACATTTCGCAAAAAGATTGCCGGAGTTTGAAGTTACGTTCTGAAGCTGTTGTTGGAAAATATGGCTCCACAAGGCTGTGGTCTATTTGTATGAATAATTCCCTCCTCCATTATGATTTCAGACACCTCTGGATAACATTGGTAACGTCAATGACATATGCGTTCAAAAGTATAACACGCAACATATCATTGAATGCATACGAACATCAACCTCTAGAAAAAGCGTAAGTAAATTCAACGTCAAAATTTCGAACAAACTCTTGGTCCAACGATATTCGGTCACGCTACGTGAAAATTCGATTCAGATTGGGGCATTTACCCCACTATTGTGTAATGCAAAGAATATGTCTCAATATGTCAACAATATGTCTGCAATATGTCTCTCAAAACTTCTGGATAAAAACGTCAAATTTCCTATCTCTCTGAGAGAAGTTGCCCGAGAGTGTAAACGCTGTATGTAGTTTCGCTGTGGTCTTGAGTCACGGCTACATAAAATTTGATGACAAATCAAATTTCGGTCCGGAAAATTGAGTGCTTCTTGGGTGACATTGAGGTTCGTTTGAAGTTTTCTCATTGCCATATGGATCGTAGTAAGACCACTCTTACAATTTATACTTTGTCTCGACTTATCAAAACAAAACATGCTTATCTCTACAGCTCTGTTCTTAGAATCTTTTAATTGGGGTGGCATTTCACCCCCATTTCGCCTCCATGTGCCTTTAATTGTAATCATTTTTAAGTTCGGCTGGTTCATCGGAATTCTAGTGGTTAGATCCCTAACAGATTGCCAATGACATTTTCAGAAAATATCGACTGGTGATGAACCATTCGCGATCAAAGTGTTACTAACATGAACCAATTGTTGAGTAACTTTGTTACACATCGAAACGAATTTTAGACCATATCTATCGAATTTATTTAGAATATATATTCTGAAATGACATCGTCCTCAATATAAGAGCAATAGTTCGTCAACACTCACGGGTTTGATTGGTGAGTAGTTTAAACTTCGAGAGTATCCGAGAACTGAGTTTGTTTAAATTTGGCACTCAGCTGTAACCATATGCCAACATTTCCTGATTTCTTGAGTGAAATCCTGAAACTATGGGCCCTAAACAGAAACACGGTAACAATTAATGATCACATGATATCTCTCAATACCGATTTCCAGCTTAACTATCTCTTTCAATAGTAAATTGTCCTTTCGAGAGGGTGAAGTAATCGATAGTCACAGTAAAGCTTATAATTTTGTGTCGCTCGTCACAACAGTAGTTTCAGTTTGTGCCTTAAAGTCACCCTTCTTTTCTTACATGTTCATATGTGTGAAAACCACAATATTTTTTTAGATTTCCCAGCAAAAAAATCTGGAAAAAAGAAAAAGTTTGATCGTTGCAATATCACTGCTTGCACAAATAATATTCATCATAATATAGTTCTTCTTGCTGAAGATTTATTTTCAACACCCGTTGACATTTAGCCAAAGCTGTCAATTTTTGTCTCTAAGGATAACCTTATTTTAAATCACTAAATGCAGAACAGCTGTTCGGTGTCTATTTTCCATGCAGCTATAGATGCCATTTTGCTGGATTATTGCTAGGGCGCAGAATACAGCCTCAACTGGGTTTGAGGGAAGGTTCTACTTGTCTTCGATTGCATCTCTGGCAGGATATAAGCAGCAACAGGAATATTGTTACCAGTTCATTTCTTCTCCCCGAAGAAAGTAAATCATCACCCAAACTTGAAACATCTGACATTACATCTGGGTTTATCAGATTATCATATACACACATATGACCATAAGATAGGGTCCAAAAAAGAAATATTGAACTTTGCTGCATTTTGTGGTCAAAATATTTCACTGCCTGCTTACTTTCGACTTATTTTGAAATTTATACACCAATGAAACTATTTGAAATTAAAGAATATATTTAAACGAGATGAGTGTCAAAAAACATCAAAGATAAGCGGTTGCTAAGAAAGTCTTGATTGTGGCGTAAAGTCATAATTGTGGCAGGAAATTGCCCAATTGCAATAGGATGGGAAAAGCTCTGACTGATGGGGTGGTCTAATCAAGCCAGTAAACCGGATGGGCGAACCCGTTGTGGTTGGTGGTAACAGGTTAATTTATACGATAGTTAATGGTTGATATGCCTAATCTTGGCACTTAGTGCCTTATGTAGAACAAACACTCTAATTGTCATATGAATCTTTAAAAAAACTAGTAGCAAGTCGTCTCAGTTTCCGATACATGGACGGCAAATATAGCAATCGTCCAAATTGCCAGCTCATGTCAGTATTACTGGGACAAATTGGAAAATGGCAAGTAATTAGAAAGAGCAACCGTGATTGCTGGTGAAAGGACTTTGAAGAACGATTTTTAAGACCATATCTCCATATGTCTGCCAGGTGCCATATGTCTGCCAGCAATCAAAGAATCAGTGGAATCTGATTGCTCCCAATTGGTTACTCCTCTAACTTTCTTGTGGTCTCAGCAATCACAATGAGGTTTTTCGGCCTATATATGGTAGCATCAAACCAGGCCCTTTTTGGTAACGTTAAAGGGCAAAGTGACTCTGAAAGAGAAACACTACCTATTGCTAAGCAATAGCAATATTCTGCGGTAAAACCATCCCAATAAGCCACACAAATGAGGGTCTAAATTGCTGGTTCCTGGTAACGACCGTGACTTTTCTTACTTTAATGATTGATTGAACAGACCATATCGTTCTGCATCCATATACCAAGTAATAAAATTCATCTTGTAACTACTTCCAAATATTGCAAACATATTCTCAATGTTTCTCCATTACTGATTAACCTTCCTGACAGGACTCTTTTCTTTGGTAGCATCGCAACTTTGGTTTCTCTCTTGGCATATGAGCATACCTAACATGATCTGCGCATGTTTGGTTGTACAGCCGGCGAAGAGCATTGCAGTATAGCCCGCCAATCAGGCGAGATTATCCCGGCAGCTAAAGTCGGAGTGATCCGTCATATGACTGTAGCTTCGTGGGTTTAGTGCCTAGGATGATGATGTTGCTCAGTGAGATACCGACTTTAATAACAACTAATCCTTCCAGCTACCTGGTTACGTATATTCGGTCAGACAACCTAACGATCAGACAATCTAAACGTTTTGCAGGGCTTACAGAGCATCCACCCACCTCAGTGGAAACAATTCTGGTGCTGGACCACCGTAGATGCAGTTCCATAATAGTATTCTCACAGTAGCCAGTCTGGGTCTTATGCGGATGGTGACTCTTGGGGTGGGACCAAACTACCTTAGACTTAGTTACTGAGGAGCAAAGCGTCAACTTGCCAATCCCTCGCAAACTGTCCGAGATAATCTTGACCTATTGTGCTTCGATGTAAGTTATTTCAAAGGATATGGTTTATTGCAAATGTATTTGGAGCTTTTAGAGTGTTTCTTGGGATATCCAACAAGTTTCGAATCATCTAATCTTGATTCATCCTTGTCGATTTCCTTACAGTTTTGACCCATACGATCGGATCTGAAGCGGTGGATCTGAAGTGGTGGCTTTGCTTTGCGACATCCTTGAAATATCACAAACTGTTTTAATTCTGTCTTTAGTCTGTAGATGAACAATGGCCTCATAGGTCTTTGGCCTCACAGGCGGTAGACCCATGTAGGTCTGATTGTGTTTGGTTTGGTCAGCGTAGCTTGTACGTTTTAAGACGCCTTTTTTTTGGGAAAATCCATAAGATAGTAAACGCATCTTATTTCAAGATGAAATTAGGCTCAAACGAAGCTACTGTTGTCTTTTCTAAGTGGACTTTTCCACTACGTCATGGCATGTATCTTTAGTCCTTGTTCCACTATTTGGTGTTACCCGCTGATCGGATTGGCCATACAGCTTTGGTAGCAATTGTTAGTTTCTGCTAGTATGGCACATAAATGCTGGAAGTCCTGGAGAAATGAACTCTGCGAGATAAAATTAAAACATTTTATCCTGTGGTGACTCACAGTACACAAGTTCATTGCGTCATCCATTTTTTTCCGGCAACCGTGGATGAACATGTGTCTCTTTTTATCATTTTCAGCTATTATCTTTATTTAGCTATGATCCAATAAACACCTGAAGGACTATTTTCGAGTAACAAAAGTAATAAAAAAGGTACTGGGTATTCCAGGTCATTTGTGCATTTCTTTACTCAGGATTTATCTTCATCCACTCAATTGTAAAAAAAGAAGGATTTAAGTAGAAGGCTCGACTCACGTAGATCAAAACTAAATTAGGGATTGTCCAGCTCAATGAATAGATGTTCTTTATCG
Source organism: Stratiomys singularior (assembly GCA_954870665.1). NCBI lineage: Eukaryota > Metazoa > Arthropoda > Insecta > Diptera > Stratiomyidae > Stratiomys > Stratiomys singularior. Next base: position 7,641,330 of record OX940879.1, on the reverse strand, counting down.
CCATTTGCTTGCTTTACCCTCAAATAATTGTGGTCTTCTTTTGCATATGGTTTACGTCATCGATGTCGATGCAACGACAAAGTGGGAATACAAAAGCCAACTCGCTGTTGCTCTTCCATATTGAATTTTCACTGCGGTCCTCTAAATGTTTAAGTAGTTCTGTTTGCTGCTTAAAATTTAACCTTTCCAAATGTGACTTTCGATGATATCGACAATAGTCACTATTTGGCACCTATTATAATGGCTTAGCTGGATTGGCTGGCAACCGAACCATAGACGAGGATAAAGTTCCTCTTTTTTTCCCTCTCTAAATACGTCCTCGACGTGGGTCTATGTTCTCAAATATGATACGTCCGATATGCATGTACGAAAAGCTGGAATAAAAGCGGACACACAATAGGTAGCAGCATATCCTGCCAGCGAACTCTATTCCCAGATAAATTAGATGTACATTTTCGTGTGGTGCGCGATACAGATCGAAAAGTTTTTGATGTACTCCGCCTGGAAAAGGAGGAAGCTGCTATTCGGAAGCGGTAATTGAGGAAAGCGACCATACCTGGAGGAACTTGTCCACAAAACAAACAACGAGAATATTTGGCAGCTTGCATTGGGCTTATCTCATCAATTCAAACTTTCCCGCTCAGCATGCAAATTCGACTACGAGGTCTTTTTTTAATGGTCGCGGAACAAGCATTTGTTTTCGCGAAACATGAAACATTCACCGTCTACTCTGAATTCACCCTTCTGGCCGTTAGCCCATTTCCTTTTCTTCCTCTTCGGGTGAGGACCGTGGCACGCTATGAATTCCAAGTAGTTTTCGCCAGCGCGACTACCAACTCAGATTGCATAGCAGATTTTGTTTCCCTTCACTTATGTTAGCACATGCACGTATGGAGGAGCTATAGGGAAATTTATTTCGGCTATAAACGTATTTCATGGCTTGTTGATATTATTTAAAACTTTGTACAAGTTTTGCTCATGCTTCCAGTGAAATTGCCCCAGTTAGCAGCCACTCAATTTGGAACAGAGCAACAAACTGCATTCAGATTAAATTCAGGATTCTACATTGCCTGAAGTTTAAGACTGATACGCTCGAATTAACGTTGTTACTCCTTTTTTATATTTCTATTCAGATTTGGTGTTACTACTACTGGTCAGCTTCTAGGATAAAGCAGCGAAAATACGGATTCAACCCGGCGAGAAGATGAGAGTAAAGTTCAAATTAAAAGAGATGGTCAATGATGAATATTCACACGAATTTAGCACTTGTAATAAGGCGTAAGGCTTCGACTATAACGTGTGTAAGTTTGAAAAATGGTGCCGTTGAGATTCAGTCGAGAAAGTTGGTCAAATTCCTGGGGTCCTGGGGTCCTGAGAAACGAGCTGTCTGGTAGTTGACACGTCCATAGTGCAGCCACTAAACAGACTGATATCGAATGTAATTAGACCCTAAAAATAAAGTGGTGACTTGCATTGACAACATTGAATCCTACATAGAATACTACAATATAAAATACAGACAAAACTGTGTGCATAAGTTGCTGAGATCCGTTCAAAAAAAAAGAGCGAAATAATCAAGCAGATGACACACGTCTCTGAGAATCATCTGCAGCTAACGCTCTGCCTCTTCAAACACATATCAGCTGAAAAACTTGAAAGTTAACACAAACTATTTTCGGTCCTCACAGGAAAATTGACATTATTTCGTAAGTTTCAATCAATTGAAAAGGGTAAGATCCTTTTTTAACCTTTCATTGCGCCAGAATAGATGATGAATGCGATACTCAGGAAACAGGGAACTCCAATTGGAGTCGCTGCTACTGACGAAGCATTGGTGGGGCCGGTAGGTGCTAGCCACCTAAAGACAAGTATTTTAGACTGGTCCTTAAAAAGGAACGAAACGAGTTTAATTCACAGAACTACACAAATGATTCCCTTTTCGCTGAAGCATCGAAATGCTTCAGTTTTTTGTCGTTTCTGGTTCGGATCCTTTTGAAATATTTTCTGTTCCGGAACGGTTAAAACTAAAACTTGGAACCTTTTGTGCAGGATGTGCCCTGAGTACTGCATGACGCATTTTTATCCTTATTTTTATCATAATACTGGAAATGGATTTCGCTTGTATTGAATATATTCATTATATTTTGAAGACTTGCAATACTGGGTCAAACCAGGCGTCACAGGGATGGGGTGCAGCTGCTTTTTTTCGATTTTTTTTAGATAGAATTCATACCCTCACATGGCTCCAAATGTTAGACTGTGGCTTTAATTTTCGGTTTTTACTGAGAACGCTTGACGTAGCTGCAGATATACAGAGTTTTGAAGATTGTTTTTGGATGCAATGATAAACATGAAGATGCAAAGCCTACCGCGCAGCCTGGTAGTAGAAGGAGAGTCACGAAGTCTGGTTGTGTCACGAACGTGGTGGAGATAAAGTTTACTTAAAGACGAGAAAGTGAGCGAGAGAGGGCTTGCTACGAACTGGATATTTAAGAAGAAGGCCTAGTGAATTGGGAAGGAGAAAAATAAGCACAAAGCGTGAGGCAAGGTTTCTGAAAATTCCTTCTATGAATTGTCGGTGTGGTTTGATTGACGCAGGAGCAGATTTACTAGGTTTCAATTGGGCCTGGACGAGGGGACAGGTAAACTCCTGCGTCCTCATTGCATAGTTGAAATGTCTCTACACAGTTGAAATATAAACGAAAATGCGTGAACGGTGTTTCTCATATTAAGCCCCTACCCATTCCATCCACCCATACTGTGAGAAGGATCTCCCTAATCCCACGTCATCATTTTGCTACACAAAAGACACATAGCCCAAACTCATGTAACATAAAGACGGTTTTTAGTTGGTATGTTCAATAGCTTTTGGTCGTTATTCGTCTATTTCTTGCACCGGTTCCACCGGCGTCTTTTTTTCAGTCTTAGTGTATTACTGGACCTTTAAATAAAGGTCCATTGTTCACAAAAGCAGATAGATGCCTTTTTATGGAAGAAGCAGTCCTTTTATTCGGGTAGGAAAAGTCTGTTATTTTCTTATTTCGAGGAAGTTGAGATGATCCCAGCCTTCTTTGACAGCTGTCATTGTTAGGTGCTGTTCTTGATTTTCGAAAAGTTTTAGTGGTACGTAAATTATGTTCGATTGAGAGCTTCGGTCACCGCAGGTTTTTTATTTGTACATATCCGTCTTTTCGAGAACGTTTATACGCTGACCATGTGGTGCCCCCACTGTTTTTCTAATCAGTTAATCGTATGTTTGCCAAATTTGAATTCAGTTGTTGCGTCAGACTATTCTATCCTTTCGTTGTAGTCTCTCTAGTCCTTTTATCGTTCACGAAGCTTCTCGTTATTTTGGGCTCAGGGCGAGAATATATATATTACATAGATGGTTGATAATTGACAGGAGCTCCTGCATACGATATCCTTAAATGTGTGAAAAACATCTTAATGAACGCTACAGGCTTTTATGTTGGAGTGAACAACTAGTGGCTTTTGCTTGGAAAAGCCAAGAAATTGAAATTGAAACTGGGATTGTAGGGTCTTTTAAAGGTTTTAACTATGTCTAATTTCCAAAAAAAGTTTCCAAAATTATCTTTTTCCGACCTTTGTTGACGAACAAACCCAATCTTACCTTATTAGCTGGATTTCAGGAAAATGTGTTAGCCTAACGCCATTTTCGGAGAGATATAAGATGGATCCTGTGTGACATGCAGATGTAATCATTTGTTATCTTCCGATAAGACAAAAAGCAGATCAATTGGAGAAAGTGGATTGAACACATTTAATGGGATTAGATTTGATGCAAGACAAGGTTGTTTGCTCAGTAGCTCGATGGACCATTTCACCTCATTTTCAAGGATCTGACTTCCAGGGACCCCTTGTTTTTCTGTAACTCGTGTTTAGTGCCTCCCTCTGTCCTACACACATGGGATCTCATTTTCAATACCTTTTCAGTTTTGGACATCTGTAGGAATTCTAACATGAAAACTTCCTAAAATACAGAAAACAGTACGCAGAATAATCCAAGAGCTGTTTATGATGCAATCAGAATACGAATCAATATTATGTATGTAATATCGCTTCCGTGTAAGTACGATTATTAATGCAGATTTCTCATTTTGCTTGCTTTCCCGGAGCCTCGATTTTGTGTCCTATACCATAAGCTTTCATTGAAATTCAGTGAAAATCAATAATATTGTTATCAGTCAAGTATGTCAATCCTAAGTACACTAACACATATACCATACTATACATAAAAACTTAGTTCAATTCACGATAAATTTGCCGATATATTCATCAATAATATATAATGGATTGGTTAGTCGCGACTTTTAATATGCACTGATATGTATTTGCCTGTTAATAACACTTTCTGCTAAACAAATGAATAAATAGTGCCAGGATATTGGTCCCATGGCGGACACAATTAAATCGACTGACATGAAACAGTACAGTGTGCATAGCTTTGATGATTGCGTACAAAATGACTTTTCAGGAAGGTATTGATAGTGGTGGAAGTGGTAGCAGTAGTAGTAGTGGTAGTAGTAGTAGTAGTAGTAGTAGTGGTTGCGGTAGTAACAGCGGATGCCGTAGCTGCTCGTTGGAGTCGCGAGTAGCAACTCAACTTTAACGAGTATCTACGGTAGCAGTAGTAGCAGTTAGTAGCGATAAGTATCAAAAGTTGTAGTAGTCGTAATAGTAGCATAAGTAGAAGTCGGTTCGGCTGTTTTTGTAGTCGATGCAGTAGAAGTTCTACTGCCATAGTAGTATACCCACCAGCAGCAGCAGTGGTGGTGGTAGCAGTAATACAGAAGTAGTAGCAGAAGCAGCAAAAGTAGTAAGATTCCTAGTAGTAATAAAGGTGGCAGCAGGGGTATTTTTTGTAATAGTTCCTGTGGTATTAAGTGTAGTTGTATAAGTAGGTTTCGCTGTGTCGGTTTATTTCTTTTTGTGCAGGAAAACATTAGGCAGATAGTTTTCATCGAATGTTCTGAATCAATTTAACTCTAAAATTCTAAATTGACTCTGAATTGAGCTCTTGTGCAGGATCAGTATCATAATACTTTTTAAGAGACTCATTAGGATTCGCTTTGCAGTTATACTTCATAGAAATTGGAAAGAATACTTAAAACTTTCAGTTCTTCGTCCCCGAAGTGAACATTACCTTTAGCATCACGTAAAACATCGACAATTTTCTCGGTGAGTGTATCTTTTGATACACTCACCACAATCGGAAGTGTGCAATTAATGCTAAATTTATGTTTTATAAAATTACGGTTGCATTCCATATGACTCATGCCTTGACTCAATATATTTTGTTGTTCAAGTTTTATGAATCATAGCTGATTCAGTAGCTGCATTTAAGGCTATTTGAATATGAGCATATCGTATGACATAAATAATGCTCACTATAAAAGGTAAAAGTAATCAACAAGATTGTAAAGATTTTCATTACATCATCCAAGACCTTCGTGCTAAATGAGGCGATTACTAAGAAATTTTTTAAGGAGCAACATAAACCACAAGTAATGATAAAAGACCCACGAAAGATAGCCATAACCTGAAGCCACACATGTCATAACTAAAATTATAGACTCATAATTGTAAGTTTAACTAAAATGGGGCACTCCTTATGGGTAGAGCATTTGAAGAAGCCTTCAAGCGTAGCTTTGAAGGTATCAAATTGTATACAAGAGAAATTAAAAAAATAATTCAGAAAGATTTAGTAATTAATTTGTCCATCAAGATCAAACTTTATCCTAAGCATCAGCCGTGTCAGCCAGAGGAAAAGCGTTATCCAGCGGAGATAGGGAGGGTGCGATCAATAGGAGGAAGATTTCGGACAAGGGATAATCCTTCTTCTAGATGATCCGGAAAAAATAATGTCCTACATTGTTTGATTTTCTAACCTGTTCGACAACCTCTTCGATTTATGATTTTGCTCTTCTGTCCCTTAAAAGACCGCCTTATATGTATATTAAAAATAAATTTTTCATATCGCTTCCTTGAATCTGGATAGAAATATCCAGGAGATAGCAACGTAGCATTTTTCTCCATGTAAGACGGTCGATAATCATGCGCGTGAAAGTAATGTTTCAAGGTGTAATAAGTTTCGCCATGTCTTCTATTGAACCATGGCCTCAGAATTTCCACGCAAGTTATTCTTTATACTTTCCGTTAATGCAGGATTATTTTCAATTTAGACGTGTGTGACACCTTCTCTGTCGCTCTGTTCTCTAGATAAGAAAATATTTTCGCGCTCTTAAGCAAAGAGACCGGTATCAATCTTGTAGGACTTCTGCATTCATCAGTGTCCAAATCATAAGGGCGATTATCAGTTCACCTTCCAGTGACAGATACCCTCAGTACCTAAGGCCTAATTTTTGTTGTGAAACTGTGTTGACTCACAGCAGTCCTGGATGCGATTCCGTTGATTCGCTCAAAGAAATCGAGTTTTAAGTCCAACAGTAAGCCATGATCCATTATTTGTTTGATGTCCAATTGTACGTGACTACTAACTTACCCAACTTTCTTTCTCGATTGGTATTTTTTATTCCTGAAGATAATGAGCTTTCTCGAGTATAAGGCTTAATTATTCGAACTAACAAACTGAATAAGACATGAGTGTAAGTCCAGTTAGTAACGAGCCACAATGATAAATATATTTTAACACTTTTTTGAGTAGGCGTCTTTTGTATCCCATTTAGATCTGTCTCTTCATTGAATGCGTCTTCAGAGAAACGCCATTGATCTAAGATGAGGATACAGTATTAAGTGATAACTGATATCACTTCTATCCCTTGATAGTCCTTTTTCTTTGCACATAATACACTAGATTCCACCAGCATTACATTCCATTTAATGCAATCACTATTTCTGGTTTTTGGGGAAGGATGTTCAAGCCATCTAAGATAGACGCTGATCCGGCTGATTTGAAAATGTGCTTGTTATCATGGTCCAAACCACATTTTGGGTGGAATGAGTGTTCAGGTCCACATGTTACCGTGAACATTTGTCTCCAGGAAGCGCGAGTATATGTGAGTCTTTGTTTTTATTATTTCCCGTATATATAAAGAGCAATGTGTGGACATTTAGTCGAGACTCCAATACTCTGTATCAACTTTGTCACCTGCGAGCACCCCGGGGATTGTTGTCATGCATGCACGCAATGTACGTAATCGATACCGATTCGAGATTAATATGACTGGCAAGTGGCAAGTCCTTGGCAAATCCTTGGCAAGTCCTTGGCAAGTCATAACTCCTTGGTTGGTACAATGAACAGTTGAAAAAAAAAAAAAAACAAGGATCGATTGGAAGGAAACCGTTTCTTATTTGACAAACCTCATGGACTTTCGATGGTCAAAGAATGAAACGAACGTTAAGAAATATGGCATATAAGGATCATAAAGAAAGGTGTTGAAGAATCTTTGTAATATAAAAATATAGCACTTGCTTGATATTATGGTAGGCTTTGATTGCTTCAGCTACGAACCACACATATGAGTGGTGGTGAAAAACAAAACATACTCTATCTTACTTTGATTATTAGCTGAATCATTCCAACATTCACTTGAGTATTCCAACTGTCATCTGTAAAGGATGAACGAATATTGTAAGAGTGCATGTGAATCGTAGATCTTTATTAGGACCTTTCTCGCTGCTTCTAGGATTCTTGTGACAAATTAGGTCGTAGCTAAACTATTAAAAACTGTGATAATATATAATTCTTATTAAAAGTCTAATCTAATTTTATCTACATATGTCAAATGCGAATCAACTTATCCCATTCAATCACTGATCAGATCAGATTTAAGATTTAAGGCAGTGCTCCAAAAATAAGCCAAGGACTGGTGTGTGGAAGCAAGGCTTCCATCTACCTCCTGGTGGTTGATGTTTGCTACGACAAGGTCAAGTAATGCTATAGACAAGTCGTTCAGACAGACTAAATGAAAGGACACAGTAAAAGGCTTGCACTCCATCGACTTTAGCATTTGACATGCCTCTGTAACGCGGAAGCCATAATGTTATGTCCTCTAGCAGCTCTTGAATGAATTTTCAACTTATCGGAACTTTCTACTACTACTACTAGTAGTAGTAGTAGTAGTAGTAGTAGTAGTAGTAGTAGTAGTAGGTGGACTTAAGTCTTATATTCAATATTCACTATATAAGGCCGAGTCCGATAAGATGCCAGACTGTATACAATCGCCGTATGAAGTTGGATGTTTTGTAAACTTAGATGGATCACAAAATATTCCTATCCAACTGGAGATGAGTAACAAAACATTTTTCTGATTTCTCTTTCTGGTTGGCATTTATGCTATTGTTGTAAAGAAATAAATCAGCGGTACAGCAGATAAAAACGCAAAACTGTGGTCTTAGTTTTTATATTTCTGACAGCACAGTAGCCTTAATAATTGACTGATGAGCTAGTTCTGGTTAATAGCAGTATACGCAGCAGAAAAAGGATTAGGACAACAGGGTAACGTACTTTTGAATGATGAAGCACGCACGATGCTAGGATAATGAGCAGCTGGGTCAATAACGTCAAAAGCGAGATAAATTTGACAGCACTTTTTAGTATAACTGAAATGATGTTCTTTCAAAGAAGCCTTAAAAACTGCAGCATTAAAGTTTTGAATACCCAACAAATCAAATAAGGAGCACGCTTTAGTGAAGGTTTCTAAGACTTCAAATATCGAGGCTCTGCCTTACCATCCCTACTGAGAAGTTTTGAGCATGTCAGCATGAGATTTAAAAAGCGGAGAAAGCTGTTAGATGTTCTCGAACCATTCCACACTCGCAGGACATTTTTGAAAGATTTTGCAAGACGGCGCACAGTGGTTCCAAACGCCGAAAAGCTGGCCAAAAATAGGGAAAATCTAGTTACTAAATGTAGGACTTTTTTGTGTCTCATATGTTAGGTTGGTACCTGTACTTTAAGAACGCAGCATCACCAATGCCAATAATACACACTTGCTAGCAGCGTGGCGTCGTGAAGTTAAGGTTAAAATTAATGAATGTCATGTGTTTTTCGAATTTAACACTTAATTTCGACAAATTGATATTAAATATTTATGGTGAAGTGAATTGTTTCGTAGAGAGGAGTTTCTAAGGTTAGTAAAATACGTATTGTTTAAAATTTTAAGTGCTTGAACATTGTTTATATGACATTGTTTTTAATTGACAAAATTTCGTCATTTTTATGTCACTATTATATTCCCATTTTCTCGTAAGTCCCACTAGATTCCGGGCTGAAATAAATTGCATATGGTAGGGACATTGTAGCACTAAATTATGACGCTAATTACTTTTGCCCGAATTTGCCCGAAATTGAGAAAATGTAATTTGAAAAATTGCTTAAAAAATGGCAAAAAATATGTTTTTTACGTTACATGAAGTCCAATATCGACAAAAATAATTGTTTAAGTTTGTGAATGTTGAGTATACATAATAACAATGATTTTAAACACTATGAATAATGAATTTGTTATAAATAATAAATTATTTTTTTTAAAAAACGTAATTAAACATTTTTTTGAGTTGATTGAATGTTTGTATATCAATGAAAACGATGTTTTTTATGTAATTTTTGCTTATATATTAATTGGTAATTTAAAAAAAATGTGTTTTTTCAGATAACCCAAAAAATGTCTTTTACAAAACAAAACATTTTCAATCTCATAAAAGAAAATCTAAAAAAGGACAATAATGTTCTTTTAAATCTATTACAAGAACATTTGACTAATCAAAACGAACGGCCGTTTATATTTTCTAACGAATGTAAAGTGTCGTTGAGAAAATTATTTTATAAAATGAGAACAAAATGGGAAGCATGCAACAGGACACTGGACAGATTCGTGAAAGAGAATCAATCTTGGTTGGGCGAAGATTTCCAAGATTGCATCAGATCCATTGATATCAAGTGTCCGCAACCTACCAAGTAAGCCTCTAAGATCACTGGATCCTGAAGCGAGAGAACTGATTGTTTGTGAGCACATTGAGTCCCAACCCTCTAGTGGGGTAGCATGTGATAGTAGCTCTAATGAATCATTTCACTCTGATGATGATGAATACTGAAGATGAATTACTTATAAGAAGTTTGTAAACTGTGAATAAAAATATTTATCTTTGATTGACATGTTGTTTCATTTTTTAAGACACACACAACTGATCCGCCAGCCATCTTGTTTTTGACTTGCATTGACATTTTTCTGAAAAATTAATGTCAAATTCTGATTCAGCGACCTCGAAAACCCCTTACTCAGCATTTTTTATCTTTTAAAATAAAAATCCTTTTGTTTTGGTCCGCCATCTTGTTTTTGAATTTATTTTGCATTTTCTTGTAAAACTGATGCCAAATTTCGATTCAGCAACCTCGAAAACCCCTTATGACAGCATTTTTTATTGTTTAAAATTAATATAAAATTTTTTTTGTTCCGCCATCTTGTTTTTGACTTTTTGACTCATTTTTTTGAAAAACTAACATCAGATTCGGATTCAGCGACCTCGAAAACCTATATGTACGCCCCACCTTCCGTTTTTTCGATGATTCCGATTTTTGGCCAGCTTTTCGGCATTTGGAACCACTGTGCGGCGTCAGCAAATTTTGTAAATTTGTCAAAGAGACACCTTTGCATCTATAAACTTTCCCAACCATTGTCTTGTACGAAAAGAGACGTCTGAATTCAAAGTGAATTTTCGACTTTCTTGGAAAGATAAACTTTTTTTTTTGGGTTCGAAGGAGGCTCCGACACAATAGGCCAGTTGGGTTCATGATTATTTGCATTTGGCTTCACAATCTACCATCGGCAATGTTCGTAGTGATCTTTTTGAGTATTTTGATGGATGAGTAACATATTTTTGGGCCAAAGGATCAGCATCTGCATTGAACTGTCTATGGGATGTATCTGATAAGTTTTTGGAGGAGCGTTGGCAGGACAAAGCAAAATAGGAAATAGATGGAGTGAAAAACATTCGAATTAGGGAGTTGCTCGTCCTGCATGGGCTGCTCTTATTTCTTCAAATTTTATTCCATCCTTTTCGTGGCAAAATGTCCTGAAAACAGGATTAAAACCAACTTTACACTTGAAACGATTTAAATTCCGGTCTTATTCGAGAAGATCTATACAACAAAGGTAAATGACTTCACTCCTGATAGTCATTATGAACGGATAGAAAGGGTCACATAAAGCCTCTATTCATTTCCTATATTCATCATTATATTCCCATAACACATCGCCTGTAACTGACCGCAAAAGCTACTAAACCACATCCTCAGCACATGGTCTCCGCCGAAAACAAAGACATGCATTCATGCGTTTAATGGCAACAGCAGTTTGTCAGTGCTACCACCATTACGAGCAAAAGAGCTGCTTCCAGGCAAACGGCTCCATGTCGATTTAACCTGTTTCTTTCTTTATGCGTAGGTTAATGAATATTTATGAGCGTGTCGTGTTTTTTACTAATCACTATCCCCAACGATGGTATGAAATATAGCACACAGAAAAAAACACAGAAAATAATAATACATGTAATTTGCATATGAAGCGTCCGTGTGTATCATATGAGCTTCAATAGATTTCCATATGGCGATAGAACGCATAGTTCGTCTAGTTCATTGTTCGTCCAGCACTTCAAATCCCGTTCAGCATTGTTAAATGGCGCTAATATGTAGTACGTGATGATATGTTGGGATATGCTATTATAGGCAATTTCAATTAAATAAATTGTGGCATCGCTAGGACCTAATGCGATGAGGACTATCGTGATAATTAGTGTATTTCATCCAATTACATATGATTTTCGGAATCATAAGCACAACCTATGTATCGTAGGTGTTGCACCAATTTCACGTGTTGTTCCTATTTTGGGTGTGATCCCATTCCGATGATAATGCTGATGATGATGGCGGTGGCAAAGGGCGAGAAATCCTTCGTTTGGGGTGCGAGGGAATCGAAAATGAATGAAATAGTTGATGGGTGGTATCCATTCAAGTGTATTAAAGCGTAGTTCGATATCCATAATTGACTTAATTAAAATCAGCAGAAATAATACTTCTGATGCTTTGTCAGCGCTTGATGCGATGGGATTAAGTTGTGATGGGTTATCATGAAAGCAGGAATTATTTTGAATGTGGCAGTCAAATGAGGCCTTTGTGTGGGAAATTGAGGTTAAATATCATCAGGATTATGCTTTTCATTTAATTTGCTGGGAAGTGTAGTGATTTATTTAAACCGTTTATAGTAAAGGCAGCATGACATCCGCTTAAAATCGGATCCATGTTCAGCGTTCAACGTACTTGAATTCAGGTTAATTTCTGTTGCAGTTCTGCAGAACTTATTTATGACAGTTCAGAAACACTGCCGTGCCATCTTGTGTCATTGTGCATCTATGAGAACGACAAACGGAAAAAAAAGAGCAGTAACAGTTTGAAGTCAGAAGTTTCAAGTCAGATGTTACCGACAGAAAAGTCGAGACAAGGCCCAATATTGCACAACTTTGTATACTTGCAACAAAGGACGAAAGAAAAGTTAAAGAGAGAATTGATCAACACATAGAAACGTCACTTTTCTGAATAAAGTGGAATAATCAGGAACTAAACAAACCAAAGAAGACGGATGTGCGTTGTAACTCATCTGCAGTCCAAACAAATGAGACGGGGAGCAACGGAAAATCGTTCAGAAACCAAAAAAATTAAATAAAATTCTTGTCAGAAAAACAATACCATGTAACAAAACAATTAACCCAACCCTCTGATCTACGAGACCATACCTCGATTCTTAAGCAATCGGTTTCGATGATAACAAAACCAATAAAACAATGTCATGATCTCACTGGATCTAAAGCAAACTCAGAAAAGTTTCTGGATTAATCTGAAGATTACGTTTGAAAGATTAACTGAGTTTACTGAGAGGAAGGACAAGGAAGTTTTTTCAGAATCTTACGCGAATAGCGTAGTTAAGCTGATGAAAATGTCCGCGAGAAAAAACTGCCAACTCTTTGAATGAAATTCTTATAAAGATCGACCTCGAAGACTATGCGGAGCCTAATTGAATCAATTAAGAAAAGGATTTGTCGTTTGTCCGGAAGTTTTGCCAAACATTAAATTCTACAATTCTAGGTGTATGCATAAGTTTCTTTCAGTTTTACTAAGTGAAGGCGCCAGCAAAAAGTATGCAGAGTACTAATTTGACAGAAACACCATTTCCATCGCCTACCATTCAGCTACAAGCATACACACGTTGATTCTGCCAAACCCAGTGTTTTTGTTTTATCGTTTTGATCAATCATGTCGTGTTTGTGCCTGAAAATAGCATTTGTGGCACGCATGGCTTCCCTTGTCTAGTCAAAAGAAAAAGGCTGTTGAAAGTCATTGCTAACTGATTAAAAAAAATTCGGTTGACACGCTCCGTCAAATAAGACATATGAGACATGGTTTCGACAATTCAAATGTGGTAATTGCAATTTGAAAGGAAGTTTTCAAAGTATCCACATTATTTTGTCAGGGCTCTTTCCATATTATAAGCAAAAAGTCGACTTTGTCTAGCGTGTGTGGGCACCGATTACTGTAGTGTGACACTGGCATATTGCGATTCGGGAGTGATCAGGATGCGATTCTGTTTAAATTTTATCGGGCTGTTAGAGGGCAAATACTTCCACTTTGAGATTCGGGGGTGCTTTAGTCCAACTTTTTTGAAAATCTAATAAAAAACGCATTGTATGCATCTGTCCTTTCACTAGCTTTCATAGAACAGACAGCTGCTAGCCGATGGTAATACAGAAAACGTTTAACAAAAATATGGCATCTTTTTGAGTGTTTTACCTATAACTCTGTCGCAACCTTCAATTGATCTCAAGAACAATGAACAAACACTGCAAACACACACTGACGTTTGATTTTTCCGGGTTGCATTTTGTTTTCTTGTCTTTTGCTGATCCTCCCCTTTCGGAAACCACGAAAACCCTCTGATATTGGGTATTTGCAGTTTTTCAGCGACTGAAAGAGCAAAAACTAAAAACCAACATCGATAAATGCATTTTTGGAAGATCAAAAGTCGTCATTCACATCCACACAATTAATGTTTTAGCCTGTAAACCACTCAACAATCAGAATCAATCTTCCTTGGAGTAAACAAGACTTAACCCTATTTATGATCTCCCGAACTTCTAAACCACATCGATTTTTTCATCGATTTTGTCCATAACGATTTTTCCAAAAAATCACCGCAAAAGAATAATCGATAGCAAATACTGTGGACTCCTTACGCAAAGGACTCCTTCAAACAATTTTACGTGAAAATTGGCGAAACGGTGTTCAAAGCACCATTCCTTCTACCAACTGACACTTCTTGTGCCTAAGGTATTGGAAGGCTAGGTAAAAAATATCCAACCAAACGGAATGAACTTCTGAAGATTCTAAACAGTCTAACGCATTGCAGCACTTACGACATATATCCAGAAGTTCACAAAAATAGAAATGCCCCAAAAACAATTTTAACTGCCCTGCTAGGACCCATTATTGCGTTGACAAATGTCAACAGTATGGGTGCGGCATGGAAGTTTATGTAGATGTCACTTGATTTCCAGGCAAACAATTCACCAGCGGATAACTTTTCGCAAACTCCCAGATCACAATTTTGCATCTTTAAAATCATCAAAAGTAGGATTTTTGTGCTACTGAAGCTGCTCCGATGTTTCAATATCTTCCTTAGCAAAACAATTTTGGTTGAAAAATGTCTTTCTTTGCTTCAGTTCCGGAACCTCTGCAACTACTTCAAGCAATCAAGTCAATTATGATAAGGAAACGCCCCCGCTGAACGATTAAAGCCTAACATGGACCTCGAAAACTGCAACCATTTCAATAAACCACAGCAATCATTACTCAGTAAAAAAGGACTTTAGACTTTTAAGTTGTGCATTTATGACTTTTTAGTTTTAATAATTTAATTGTAGAAAAATTAAATTATTTTGAATTATTTTTACTATTTTAAAATTAAATTAAAAATAAAATAAATAAGAAGAATCGAGTGACAATTTATACTTTCAGAAAGCGTTCATCCTTTGACTTCCACTTCCAATTTACAGATCAAATTCATAGAAATTTTCCTGATGGTTTGACCTCATTCTTCGTCGACCTATGCCACGAACAAGTTTCATGTAACTCGTATAAAACCAATGGAAATAACGCTGATTAAAACAATGAGCAGATATTTATAATAAAATCGCGGCAACAATTGCAGAGTTATAAATTTTTCATTCCATCAAACCATCATCTTACCTAACCAAACCACTAAATAACTACCGGTAAAATCTGATGGTTTGATATGCAATCGTAAATGGAAAATCTGATGATTTATCTATCTTTTACCTCAATAAATTTATCTCTATCTTTTGCCGGTGGTAAAAAAAAATTATCTCACGTTCAACATTTCCTCGAAGATGTCGATGACTGTTGATTACCATAATTATGCCGATGATTACTTAACTTCAATTCAAATCCACGTTTTTGTGAGATGTGAAAGAAAATCAAAAAGAAAATACACAACATAGTACGGTGCGTGTAGAAATTCAGCTCAGAAGAAACGAATAGAGAAAAGTCACAATTGGTATTGCCGGGAATAGCTGCTGAATTCTCAGCATGGGCGTTCGTTTTTTGCTTCATTGCATTTTATTTCCGCATAAATTCTCACAATGGTAGAGGTACAGGATTTGACAGGTATAAAGGAAAAGTAAAAGAAAAATAACTTTTTCCTCTATGCATTTATTCACATAAACTTGCAATATTGGAATACCTTCTCGCCCAGTGCGTACCTGTGCAGTGGACTTATGAAACCACAATGGTACGGTCATCATCGGCGATGACAATCACCGCACACTTTGGAAGGCGTTTACATATAAAACTGAAGGATAAATGAGGGTGTATAACGCAACTAACTCCTAGGAATTTATTCACAGATAAGGTTTACATATGAAGGCAAGAAGAGCTTGTCGAACTCGTTCGACGAGAATAGTGAATTTCTGCTCGGATTTGCTGCTTGGAGGACGTGGTCAATGGTCCAAAGCAATTGGAAGCGTCCTTATACGGGAGGCCAAGATTAAAAAGGTACTTCGAGACGACAGTTATGACGATACGTTGCATAGCATCAACACTTCCAATTGGATTCCGAAGTGCCATTTTTGATGAGATCACAGTTGAGACAGGTGATGTAGAGTTGGCAATTTACGTTTTCTTCCTACATGGTCTCGCAAGTTAATGCTCTAGGTTGCCTAAGTGGTTGGCCAAGTACCAGTGGTGCCTTAGACCTCAGCTAGACTCGCAAGGTCCCTGGATGTATCACTTTATCATCACGCCTAAAGTTCTAACTTTCCGGTTCAGCTCAACAGGAACAAAGTGATCCATATGAACTTTAAGGCACACGAAGATCCTCGCTCAGATTACAACCTGGTACTTTCGGGGTGATCTTTTTCGTCTTTATGAAATAAGGACAAAAAGACTGTAAGTCTCCTATCATATGTTTTCTTTCTCCTGGTTGCGCTCAGTTCTACTAAAAAACTTAAGCTCTGCGGTGGTCATTCCACCAAAGGACCTAACGCAACTAGGTAGGTGGATCCTACGATACTAAAAACTCGAATTCAATACCGACCGCAAATTCTACCAGTAGTGCAGAGGGTGATTACCCTCCTTACGACACTACCTGACTATGGTACTGTCTGGCTTCTACCCCATAAATTCAAGTCGGAAGAGCTCATGGCTGCATGACAGTGCTCGGTATAGATCCTTACCAGGAGCGCAAGGATTGATATTGACCAATTTAGAGGCAAATATATTGTCAATACTTTGTGCCCATTTTAAAGGGTTATCTGGAGTTGTTATACACTTTGATCTCGATTTGGATGAAACTACGAGCTTTTTGTTGAGGAACCATCCTCCAAGTTGTCTTGTATACATAATAACACATTTTACGATATTTCTGCATATCCTAGCATCCAGTAGATATCTACTCTTTTGTTCTCACCGAAGTTCTTCAGAGCTCTTCACCAATTGTATGTCATTTTCTGATATGACGTTAGAAAAAAAGAAAACAACACCTGTCATTGACTGGGTAAATCAAAATTAATACAGAATTAAATAGCTTTTATTCCGCAGAATGAATGGTCAAAAACGTCTTAAAAGCCAGTCACTATGTCGTGAATACTCTTTCTTAAGAACTTAACAAATGAAAGCAAGTTGATGCAAAAAATACAAAAAACCTTTTACGCATAATTGGTGTTGGCACCTTTTTATTACAATAATTTTGATAGGATCTTTTGGTATATAAGACCAGAAATGCAATCTTTACTTTTCTTGTCCTGACATCAAACTTCAGTTGATACTGACATAAGCTTGTAACTGATTTTCTTGACAGATGTGAACTAGCTTTATGATTTTGCCAGCAGGCTTTCATTTGGTTACGTTGAATGCGCTGAATATGTTACAGTTTTTTGAATCAGTTTAACTTCAGTTGTCATTCGGATAAGTCGGCTTGTACGTAAGATAGATTGTGGAAATATGATTTCATTTAATGAAATCTAAAGAATAAAAGAGACTAAAAGTTTCCAGTGTGAATGCATTAGAAACTTTTGAGCTATGTATCTGCTTCCCAAATAGTTAAAAACTGCTTTAGCTATGTTTGCATATGATTATAAGGTTACAATTCAAACCTTCAAGATAATTAATATCGCTTTGAACAGTCGGCTGTCATTGGCGGCTGTCATTTTTGCCTTCGGTGAATAACATGATGCTATTATCAATGCATTGATAAGAATGATATTATCTTTACGGAACATTATTGTCGTAACTTATAATATATAACGATAAACACCGTCAGCTCCGTTGCTTTCCAAAAAACGACGGGTCCTAAGGCGGATATTTGGGGCGAAGCTAAATGGGGAGCAATGGCGGATTCGATTAAACAATGTCCTGTATGAATTTTTTTATGAGCCGGGGGTCTGAACGTTTGTAAGACTGCGTAAGCTGCAATAGGCTGGCCATGTGAATTGTATGGATGAATACAAAAAGGTGCTCGATGAGAAAACTGAAGGGCGGAAGGCGGAGAAAACGCTGGTCTGACTCTGTGGACGAAGACAGTTCATCGCTGCTCGGAATGCAAAATTGGAAAATGTAAATATTCAAAATTGGAGGACGCGGTCCATGTAATGCAAAATTGGAGGACGCGGTCCATGTACCCAGACAATTTGAGGCGCATGTTGCATGAGGAAGCAAAGGCTCGAGAAGAGCTGCACTGCTAAGAGGAAGAAAAAGAAGTCATTTTTAAGTCATTCAAAATCTGATTGATAATTTGTGGTTTTTAAAATTAAAAAAAGTTATAACCAGTTATAGAGATTGTGAGTTTATGAGCACTGTCTAAATAGTAGTTCTGGACGGACAGTAAGAAAGCTACTTTGGCTCATTCGTAGTGCCGTCTACCTTAACTTTTAGCGCGAGTAAAGTTCATGAATAAATAACATCTGCTGCTGTAAAGCTTTTTTTAGACGACCCTCGAATCATTCTGGGATATCCTGGCTATTGAACCTCATATAGTAGTTAGTGAGATGAAGCGTAACAAAACTATCATGGAGTTCCTTGATTGCACGAAACAAGTTGTATAGAAATGGGGGACATAGAGAAGGATATACAAAGGCAGCATTTTGAAAGTCCCTTAGTTCTGTGAAAAGACAAGAAAACTGAGGAAAATTACATGATATCCATATTCATAGATCGAGGCTATTCCTTTACTTATTTCATTGCTAAGTTGTACTTCAACTCTGATGAAACGGATAAAAATGGATGAGCATGCGATAAGTGTTTTTTTCTTTGTTTTGTCCAACTGGTAGTGTGTTCGATACGGAATGGTGCAGTTTGCAAAGGACCTCCTCTTAAGTTTCACCATTCAAACTAAAGCACATAAAGAAAAGCAGCTTTATTCATTTTTAAACGGTGGAAGTCGTTTATGTACGAACTTTATTCGAGGTAATGGGGGAATCAACTCAGAATTCCTGAAGAGCTCCGACAAGTCCTTTATAGCTCTTCAAACAATTCGATTCAATAAGTTTCAATTCAATAAATTGTTATGAAAATTTGTTACATTTGACCTATCCAGTCTGCACTTTCATCCGATTGCAATCTCATGTATTTACTTTTCCCTACTGGAAAATGATATTCGAATTTCTCGGGCGAATGATGAAAGTATTCGCTGGTTCAAGTACATGCTCTTATTCTCAGACGATAACCATTTGGTTGTAACAACTCATTCATATGCTGGCTCCTTTCAAATCATCAAAGTCATCGCCAACCGTCGATCGACAGGTGAAAACATTCAGCACAACATCTCCAGTTTCAGTGAGCAGATACAGATACTTACCTGAGATGGCTCAGGTAAGTATCTTCTGCTGTGTGCCGAAGAAACAGTTGAAGAAGTCAAAGAAAACTCAATGCATGTTTGCTCGTTGGCTCGTCCGTTCGTTCGGTGAAGACAAGGCCCTTCAAGTTACGCTAGCATGGTTGCAGTCATTCATTGGAACTAATTAGGCCACAAACAAAGTGAACCATAACAAGCGATGAACATTGAGAAAATCCACCTCGAAGCAATCTACTATCTAAACACTCAAGACTCGACATCTGACTAACTGCCAAACCGACATATCGACTCGAGCGCTCGGTCGGTCCCAAGGAAAAATGAAATGAATAAAGTAATTTTCCACTGAAGAGAATTAACAAAAGGGAAAATCAATAACGATAGAATGAAGATGTAGCACAAGATACAAGCTCATCAAAAGGTGCTGTTTTCTTAAGAAGGACCGAAAACAATGAGTAGGACGAATGTACGTTAAGGATCCGACGCGGGAAAGAAACGAGTGCCCTTCAGGCGGCAAATCGTTCACGTTATTAATAAAATGCGCTAACGAGGGAAATTTCGAGATATTGTCCATTGTCGCCGTCGATAAAGTCGACAAAGAAAAACATTTAACTAGAATTTTCACCCAGTACTGAACATAGCAATGTATTAGTATCTCTGCTCATCCATTGAATGGTTAAACCACACACAATAAAATGTTGAACGATAAGGACTCGAAGAATTCGTATATTAAATATTGACGCATATATTCCGCAAAGGGACTCGACTCAAAGATATTCCCCGAGTTGCCTCGAGGGCGATAAAAACTACCACAAAATAGGGGACTGGTTGCATGTTTATAAATTTGGCTCCGGAGTCTTCCTGCAAAAAGAAAATATCCTTAAGGCCAAGTGGCAGAGGGTTTTGGAACATTCAGTTGGATTTCAACTGATAAGGTCACATAATGGTGAACTCAATATTGATCGGCTGTGCTGACGGAAGTCCACAAAGTTTCCTTTCTCTCGGGATTGCCTGGAAATTTTCTAAAGTTCTGTCGAAGTTTTTAAATTTCAAAGGTTAGTTCACAAACGATGTCGGCTAGCCAATAACAAATATTGCCGGTAAGGGTTTGATGCTGAATTAATCTTAAAGGCATTTTCTTAAACGAAAGGACATTAAAAGTTGACGGGTTTGTGTTTAATGTATGTTTTTTTCACATATCTCAGCGAATATAAGCATAGTTTGGTATATTCGAATGAATGTTGAAGAATGAAGTCCTTCCAATTACTACCACACCATACCAAGCAAAAAAAAACAGCAAGACAAGACCATAACTTGTCAAGTGTTTAAGACAATTTTTTCAGCTAAATAGCGCTTATTCCTGGCCCAATATCATCTCTATTAAATTGTTTTACTGAACCTGCTACCCTGCCCGAAAACAGTTTGGCGGTCAGACTTTGCATTCTAACTCACGTAGGGGTTACGTGGAACTAGTGCCATTAAGCACTTTTGCTTCATGCCTGTTTATAAGTGTTGAACACTCACCACAGCCTAATACGACAGTATCGTGGGGTGTATCTCAAAGTGTAATGACATTTCAATGGTGAGTAAACGTCAAAGTGGAATGTCATTTTAATAGTGTGGAAATGTCAAAGCGGAATAAAATTTTGACAAGTCAATCAAATTCGAATCAAACTATCAAACCAAATCAAATCACTCAAATCAATTTCGGTAAAAACTTAAATTTAAATCACATTCCGAAAACATTTGCAAGAACAAATATCACTTCACATCTGAATCCACAGCCTCTAGGAAGAAATACAATCAAATATACATTGTGAGCGAATGCCTTACATAGCTTGTGAGGGCTCAACGGGAGGCCAGTAACATAAAAGTGGACAACATTGTGTAGGCTGGCAAAACCAATGACGGATCAAACGATAACCAGACTAGCCCGCAAAAAGCTCCAATCTTACGTGATTCAGGAGGAACAGGAGCCAGTCAATACATCCTGCCTTTCCAAATGAGCTATTAGTTTTGGGTTGTTTTTTGATTTTGGGATTATCACAATGGGTTTTGTGGGCTGGGAGGAGTGGAATCTTTTCGTTTTCCTTCATTTTTCCTCCTTCTCTATTCCTCCCCCAGAGGAGCAGGCTGAATTATTGGAGAAGGACGCGATGTCTTAAAATCCTCCGTTTCTTTTTTTTTTCTTTTCTTTTCTGTTCTCTAGTTCGGCAATATACTCCCTCAAACAGGAATTTTCACATCATTGATCGTCAAGCTCATCAAATTCCTTTTGCAGCCTTGCTTTATTCAATCGAATATGCTACTAAAGGAGCTTCAGTTCCATGAGAACTTATCTCAAATAGTGGTATTCTCGGTCTAGATGTTTCAGCCAACCAACGACACGTTAGTCTCGCCCGAGATACACCATCGCGAGAATCAGTTTGTGACAAAGATCGTGCATCGCTGCGCGGATATTCAGATTACAGGATGCTCTGGATGTACCGAGAATGATAGAGGCATCAGACATGCACGGTTCCATTCGTCTTGGCTTCTGGTTTTAATAGATCCGACATTTATCTTGGATCTGCATTGTTCGGAAAAACTAAGAAGGATTAGATACTGAGTAAGGTGGAACTACATATATACTAACTATACAAAATAAACAACAAGTCACCATCAGACTTTTGTAGTAGCAAGGGTCAAGCCTGTCCAATGAATTGGTGAAAACGTGAACCTAAAAGTGAGTAAGTATTGGTCGGTGAAACAATGAGGACGTCATAAACTTGTCAGAGCACGCATACCTCACCCAAGCCCAGTAGGCAAACAAAGCTGATGGTGATGGTCCTAGAGACCAGTGTTCAAAACAGGACATTGTATTCTGGGGATGATTACTGCCTACAGTAGGGTTCGAATCACAAGTGGACTTGAACGACCGAATGAAGAGATGTTGGCATTCATGACTTCGGCGCTGGATAGCTGGTTTACGCATGAGTAGGTGATATGTGGATATCAATTAAATGGATTCAGATACTTCAAGACTACCGAAAATTAGGCTCTAACTGAATACAGGGCTATAATAACAACCAGCTGCCAATAATCTGATTCGGATGATTTTGTGACTTTAAAAAATTAAGGAAGTAATGCCGAAATTTATAATTTCGGGAGCGACTGTGGATTGACTGAACTGTGTTCCTTGATACGAGACCATGATGAACGTTAAGTACTTTCTTCACAAAATTATCCTGGCATATTTTCGATGAGAGGTAGCTTTAAAATGGTGTGATCTCCTTGTTCAAATTTTGTGGTCTATTCATAACTAGAGGCGATAATCTCTGAAAAGAACTTGGAAATTACCACTGAAGCGAAGCAGTGAGTTCTAAAATGTGTCAAACTTTGGTTTTTTTGAGACATGAGAGTTTGACAATATCTAATTTTATCAGTAAGAATTTTAAGGTTGCCTACTGTCGTATCATACCTTAAACATCATCATGTGTGCAACAGTTGACCGAATGCTATAGTGGTAAGGAAATGAACGATGAAATAATCGCAAAACCTAACCTAACTTATAGATTTTTTGTTACTTTGATATCCGACTCGAATTTCCCGCTGATTTATATCAGGAGTCATTTATTTCAAATAAACCTAAAACATACATTACAGCTATACAACTCTCAACAAGGCAATCGTATAACTTTCACATCCACAATAGTGAAGTGGAAAACTTTTCAACATCATTTCCTTCCCTCATGTAAATACCGAAATGAATCATTAGGCAAAAGTTTCACATTTCCAACCCCTATAAAGCAAATCAATGATTTCATTACTCTGATTGAGCTTGTTGATAAATTCTACGTTGTCCTATTTAATCAGATCCTAATCATAATAGTAATAATAGCTGTAAAACTTTACTCCTTTAGTGAATTGCTACCTATCCTCCCTCAATTAAGCGGAAATCGATTCACAGGAGTTGCAAGCACTGTAAATGCTATGCAGATGATTTCCTTTTTGCGCGGCAACAATGAATGATGAAGTTCAAAACAAGAAGTGAAATTTTAATGAAGAAAACTCAAAATGTGTTGAGTTTTCTTGCTCGGAGCGAGCAGAACCTGTAGATTGAAGGTGTAAACAATTATGGTAAATTTTTAATTTCAGACGTAGCTTGCAGAGTCCTTGTTCAGAGTCCAGAAGGTACAATGTCGCAACCATCCAAAGGACTGATTTCTTTCTCATGTCTTCTGAGTGGGTGGTGATTAAGCATAGCTTTTTGGTATTTCCTGATTGGGAAAATTTCCTGATAGAGAAGTATGCTTTTGCTTCCTGTCATTTTGAAGGACTCGGTCCGACTTGTGTGGTATTTGATGAAGCGTTGTAACATTTACTTTGCCAAATTTTTATCAAAGCTAGTTGAAATTTCGACATACTATTGATGCTTTTGAGTCAAAGGAACATATCTATTGACAATCGGCACTCCTGTACCCAAGAACTTAAAATGTCTAATTCGTTGTCTATGACAAAATCTCGAAGTACTCCTTCCAAGTCACCCTCGACATTCTAGAAACAATGATACAGTAAATGTCTTAGTGCAACAAATTTCATTTTATAGTAGTATTGGCAGAGTAAAGTTTATGGTTGCTCCATTGCAGGATCTCGTCGTACTACAATTCCCGGTAATTATGATAATGACGGCATGACGATACGGATACTAGTTGAGTATGAACGTTGCCGGGTAAGAAGGACGAATAGCTTTTCCGTAGCTTTGTACTTTATGAGATTTCTTAGTACCAAGTGAACTGCACTAGTTGAGCTTTAATTAATTTGATTGTTACCAAGTGCACAAGTTTATCTTGGCAAATGATGAATTGAAATGGTAGAACTACAGCATCCTGACAAGGTAAAAGGTGCATTACGTCGATTTTAGTGTTATTAAAGTGCCGAGAGTGAGAGAGAGAGGAAGAAGGAGGGAGGGAGGGATGGTTTAAAGCCCCTGTTGATAATAGAAAATGAGGAGCTACGTACCATTAGAATTGAATGAGCTGCAGAATTTGGAAAACTTTGTGATTGATTTGGATGAAACAGAAGTTTAATCCTTTCTTATTCTTGAGAAAGAGGTGATTAGTAACATAATGGTTGATGACTTTTCGCAATAATAATTCAATGTTAGCTGAAGACGAAGCAATTTGATATTGATATTGATGACCATTACGATATTTCGCAATGACTTCTATATTATATTATCCTAGTCCGCAACAAAACAGGTTCCTACCAAAATTTAGTGCACAGGAGACAGCGCGACCAAAAACAATAAAACTATGCACCCTGTATTCGAACAAGAGTATTGCACCTTCGAAGGATGTAAGAGTAAGAAAAAAGATCTAAGGATTCATGATAAGCAAAGTTGTTCCAATGGAGACGATCTCCAATTTAGAACCCTTTTGTATGAACCTGCGATAAGATTCAATAAAGAGCAAACCTTTGAAATCAAGTTCCCACAAAATAATTTGAGTAAAGCAACGATTTAACAAGAAAATGAATTGAAGTAATTTGGGTATTATAAAAGAAGAAAAACAAATAGAAAACGGTCTATACAAACTTATCTTGGCAGACGGGAATAGCGAAGTTAGGGGGCAGAGTGAAAATTTCTCCTGAAAGATTTATTAACCTCTTGCTAAACACTTTTAAAAACTTTTCTTCCGAGTGACCAAACAAGAAGCCATTCTGGTCCAGAAGAACAGTTGGAACATTTTTTCGAACATGGAATAGCACAAGATAAAAGGAACCTAAAGTCATAGAAGGACCTGTCGTAACGTCTGTTGGCAATTTTATGAAGAATAATTTACTAAATCTGACTGAAATAATGGATCTATCCGTTTCTGTCCTGGTTAGGTTGGAAAAAAATCATCTTTGTATCACCCAACGACGTTGATTCACTCCTGCGACTCACTGATGAGTTCTCAAATGTGAAAGGGATCTCGGAGGATCTGCTTCCTGATCAGCATTAAAAACTTTAGGTTTTTTATCTTGTATGTCACTGCAGCCACGGTTTTTTGTCAGCTCAAACACTAAACGCATAAATATACCTAGTTCAAATCGGGCTTTCACAACAAGGTCTTCGGAGACCAGTGCTGCTACGTCTTCTGTATAGTTGATCAAATTTTGGATGCTGTTACAATTATGTCGGCAATTATTAAAATTTCATTTGGAGAATCTCGCAATTTGAGGTGCCCTGCGTGCTATACTCTAAATGGTATGGTTGGAGTACTCTCTTTTGGACCAGACACCGCATGCGAGTCCCGCTGGTGACAGTGGTCTTTAAATTTGTGTTCCTGGCATAGCAATACAGCCCACCTGGATGTGATGCCAACCTATAAGCAAATCACCAAGGGCAAACGTGATACTGACCAAATCGCCTTGTCGCGTAAAATTAGTAAAAAAGGAAACATCAAGAAACAACAAGGAAAAGGAAATCAAGACTGAGTTAATTCGCAGCCTTCACTTAGTTTAGTCGATTTAGGCTAGAAGGCTGCAAAAGATCTTTAGCCAAGTTTATAAGGATAGTTAAAAGCCGATTGATTGTTATACAGTGGCTGAAGTTGTTGGAAAATTAGCTTCCAAGATTCCTCAAGCTGTGATTTTCAAGGCGTGCACAACCAAATTTGAGTCTGATTTCATTGTGTAAATGTGCCCGTACAGCGTGTTCTTCGATAATGGTGGGGAGATGGTTGGAGATATCTTTTCTAATATCATATTATACTTTAGGCATATTATATCATATTTAATCTTTATGTTGACTTTCCTCTTCTGCATCCCCAGCCCCGTATTGACGTTAAACTCAGATACTTAAATCACACACGTTTATACTTGAAAGGTAGAACTCGTTGTTATTTTTGCATTTGCATGAAATTCTTCAGCATTGAATTGACTCAAATTGGACCCATAGATGCTCGGGTAAGTTACAAAAAGAAAAGAAAATATTTGAAGAACGCTGGTTCAAGAATAGTTGGAAAAGAAGAATAATAAATCTTCCCCCTACGTGCGAATATAAGCGGGTAGCAGGCTATCTCGTTATAATAGTTAAAAACTTTGAATTCAAAAGTTTACTTTTTTTAGAACAAAATTTCTATTCGGTATGCTCTGAAGTAATTCAATGAAAATAAGTCGAATTTAGTCACATCTCTCGTAAACCAAGAACACTCCTCTCCATGCTACGAATAAAACTCGAATTATGTTTTCTCTACTGATCTGCATGATCTGCTCATGCTATCTCTTTTTACAAGAATGTTTTCGGGAGTATTCTTGCTCTATGTGGTTACGCTATGACGTGGGTCTGAAGTCACACGCTTATCTCCTCAAACAATTCATTTGCTGTCGAAGGTATTAAATAATTTCAAAGTATTCCTTATAGACGCTTTATAGCCGTAGCTATAAGGTTGCAAATGGTTTAAGCCTATCTGAAAGCCTTTTGACAAATAATTCCCAAGGTACGTGCCAATTGATTTTCAATCTAAGACGATTTTCATGTCAACTCAATTATCAGACAATCAAAAGGATCCAATCCAATCTTTCCATTGAAAAAGCCGAGATTTAAATTCCAAAAACACAAAACATTAAATAGCTTAATGAAATTAATAACGCGAAATTCTCCAGGAATTTGAATAATGAATTTAATTGAACTTCCTTTCCCGGCTGCCTGAAATCAAATAGAAAGTGAAACGTCGAAATGCTTGTTGCTGAAAATTAATTATTCCTTTTGTAACTTTTGTAGGCCTCGGCTTGACGTCGCTGAGTGCAATTTCTTAGAGTTCGTCTTAAAGCACTTCTTCACTTCCTTTATTACTTTCATCACATCCATCTATTCGTCCATTTATTCCGGACTCCGCTCAAACGTTCAACAAATGAGCAAGTCATTCGAGCCAATATCTTTAGCCAGCTTGCCGCCTCCTGAGAAACTAATTGAAAAATTAAAATTCAACTTCTGTAGGTGAAGTCCTTTTTTTTCATTTGATCTCCTTTAATTTTGTTTAGTAAATGAAGCGAGCTCGGTGATTTACTCAAAGCGGGGAGTGTTTGTCCTGCTGTATTTTTTTTTCTTTTATCCTTGCGCCGTGTAAATCTATTATTCTTTCAATTATTTTGGCTCTATCGTAGCGTGTCCTTTTTCTATTGTTATGCTGAGTGGAATCTTGGTTTATTCTGAAATATATTTTGGTATATATGTGCAGTGAAACTAATGTCTAGTGTGCAGGCTGGGATGGGGTGAGGAGTTTTGGTCCGAATTCTAGTGTAAGTAAATGTGAAGTGGGGGAAGTTGGATGTATTGTGCGAAATTGTGGGTTTAAGGATTTTCGTCTTTTTGTTTTGCTTATAGGAATATAATTGGATTACAACTTGTTATGAGAATGTTCGTCTGTGTATTTGCACGACTTGAAATCATGGGGGAACTGCAGGAAAGCAGCAGCATTGGAAAAAAGGAATTTTCCCGGGGCATGTTTAATAGCAGACAATCGTAAACGCCATTTTTTGCTCTGAAACAGCAAATAATCAACTTTAGCTAATGTTGCTGGAGAATTCAGCCAGAACTTATAAAGTGCTTGCAAAGAAATACTAAACTTAATTAATGAAAGTTTATTAGTGCTTTGAAAAATTAGAGATTGTTCATCGAATTGCCGGTTCGAATGGTTTACTGGGTGCTTAGTGGAATTTATGTTTGCAAAGTTTGAACTTTTCAATTGTTTTCCGTCTGGACTGGAATAAACTTACCAACAAAATTTGTATTGTCACTTGTATTTGCGTTAAATACAACAATTCATGACACATACCTGGAAAGAAAAAAAGGAAATATTTTCATTAATCTCTTGTCAACAAATACATCAATGGAATGCGTAGATTTCATCAATTTTCTTTTTTAAATTAATTGGATAGTGTATGTAAAATTTTTTTTATATAAATTCATGCTAATTCAATTCCAAGTCGTATTCATTTCGAAATCTTGCATCACTTTCGTTTCTTGATTCAGATTTTATTACAGTTACAGTAAGTCTTTAAATTTATGAATGAATATAGAGAGTTACTCTATCTTTAATGTATGCACACACATAAAACTGAATCATGAATACCAGCTTGATATGTGCAAACATATGTAGATATTAACTTGAATATCGTGGAAGACTTGCTCACACGCTTTGGTGATTAAGCTCAATTGTATTTAAGGCTGACTCCGATTCCATTCATCCAATGAATGTCCATACGTTCAACTGCTACTTTTCATACACGCTTGAAATCAATATAAAATCGTCGACAGCAATCAGGCATGGAACCTATTCAAATGACCTCATCGAGTTAGGGAAATCCTTAGGAAAGTGGCGCATATGTAACGTGATTTGGTCAGCCGAAAAACAGCTTTTCTATAACCAGAGTTGCATATGAATTTCATAACTGATTTACCCTTATATATATGTAAATGATAATCGAGCATGAGTTGCATATTTACGCTACGTTTCATCAGGAACTACCACTACAATTGTGCCAGCTAGAGCTCTACCCTGGGACTAAGCGCGTATTGCAATCTTACATAGATGCCCATCAAGACGTCTATACCGATTCGGATGACAACAGGGTTAGAGATCAACTGTCATTTTTTGCTTAAAATTAAGACCTGGGACTGAAACTTGTTTCAGATCTTCAAGTTTCACCCCGTCTAAAGAGACCGCAGAATAAGGCCAACAAGGCAGGTGTCTATGCTCAACACTTTGACTTCATGTCAACTTCTGGCCGGCTTTAAGGCTTTCAAAACAAATGTGATAGTACAAGGACCCATCTGATTTCAAACCATCCTTCTTCCCACACTCATTTGTCTAATTGATTCAACCGTTGTTTTCGTTCACTAGCGTACCTTAAATTGTTTGTAGCCCTCCAGGAGATCTCCAAAACTTTAATTTAACTCGTGGAAAAATTACCTAAAAGGTGATATCGAATAAGGTTGCATCCAGCGCTCCATACCCGGCTTCTTTGTACGCCATTTTGAATAATCGAATGTTCCAGTCCCAGACTTTGTAAACTTCCTTCAAATTCATTTTGGGTATCCTTGAATCTGGCTGGTCTGGAATTTTTTTGAATCTGGGCATTTCCCCGTTTTCCATACCTATAGAAGCTTATATACATTACCTAAGACTTGTGACTCGAAAGACCATTCCTGTTCTGCCACCTGACCACCAAGGTGGTCTCTCATGTTCCTTAACATATTTTTATCACTTTTCGATAAAAGGAGCATTTGCCGATCATATATTACGAAGGAACATTTGCCGAATTTCTGTACTTGATGGCTCTTCCACAACCCAAGACTATCAATGATGCAGTTGTCGGTCCCTGTCAAACAACTGATAGCATTGTATTTTCCAACCAGTATTTTCATAAGCAACATTGCTGATGACAGAATGGTTGACAAAACTAGTGCGAAATTGTTTGATAAAGACAATTTGCAGGCTGAATGATTTAAAGTCTCTGTTTCCCATATCGTGCATCGGTACGTTGAAGAGAGCTCTATTGGGTCCAATGGGCCTCCCGAACAGAGTAGCCCTCCAATATATTCTGCCATGGCGGGCCATTGGGTAGTCTTTGTTACCAGCAATACCTCTATAACACGACTAGTTTGTTGATTGTTACTAAGTACCAACTATGATCCGCCCCTCTGGATTTCAGTATCTATGGCTCAAAGATTCGTACTAGGTTTCTTCCGGGATCCTCGGAAATGTTCGCGTTATACTGTTCAGGAATGATAAACCAAGACTTCGTATTTGTCTGCAAAATTTCCATCCACCCAGAAGCTGGCGTCTGGGGCTTTTGAAGTAAAGCAACTTTTTCATTGAGATCGTTACCCCTTTCGCAGGAAAAAAATTTGCTCGTATTGAATTTGCTAGGTAGCTTTGATTGTAACTAACAGAACACAATTTGACAGAGCTCGATTCCAGTACGGAAGACAAAAAAAAATTCCAAAAAAAGATAAATTAAGAGAAGGCTCCAAGCGCTGAATATAGGACAATATCCATCATGTCACAATAACTTGTTCTCGACCGTCGACCTGATGGGAGAGACTGCCTAGTAAGTAAGCAAACTTGTATGGATGATTCCCGCTGGTTTGCTCATTAACGTCCTAAAGTCTTTCTAGTTTTGCTGTCTTCAGATGAAGACGAAATACTTTTTAGATAGGAAAGAGGACCATGGTTTCCCTGGCGTGATCTTTGGTGAATCATCGATAGTATCCAGCTAGTAGGAGGAAAGGAACTAACCCTTCTTGTTTGTTACGCACTGCCCATCATCTTAATACAACAAGTTTTACTCAGGATCTCTTTTAACCATTTCGGCTGATACGTCGTGTCCATAGTATTGTTCTTCTCCATATTATATTTAAAGTAAAATATGCATTTCTGACTTCTAAATTTCAAGATCGTGATTCACTAGTTGGAGATTTTTTGATTCTTTTGAAGTTCATTGAACGTTGTTTCACTAGCATTAGTATTATTCGGGTGTTCCGAAAGCAGCAAGGATTTCCTCAAGTTTACCAATGTTTCTGAAAGTTTGCAAAACTCTAGTAGTATCATTTTTTTTCCTTGGTTCTCCCTCAGCTCTCTTTGTCGAATTTTACTAGCCAGTGGGCGACTCTTTGGTTCAAATGTCATTTCGCAAATGTCAAACAATGTCAAAAAATGTCAGGTGTTGAGTCAATTTGACATGCTACGAAGTTTGGCCTCATGAAATGTAACTTAGGGTTGAATAATTTATTTTACCATAAGTGTCATGGAGTCATTAAGGGTCTTCATACTCGATCATTAAGAGGAATTTTTTTACAAGATAGGAATGTGAAGGCTATTTACGCCCAGATTGTGAGTTCTCCGGGGCGGAATGCTTTCTGACTACCCTCAAACACCTCCATCTGTCAACGTGAAAACTTAGTTTGGAACCGTTTGGCACATGCCTTCCGCAAAAGCCTCATGATCTTGTGTCTGCGAACGCCTCAAGAATATAGGAATTCCTGCTGTAGAACGGAGGAAGGTAGGAGACAGAAGAATTGGGATAGAAATTCCTGCATTCCAGACACCTCCTAACGCTCTAGTACGCTTTTTTAACTTTCAAGAGCGCCCGAGCAAAAGGTCCCACGTGATTCAATTTGCCAATTGCTGAATGCACACCTTCAAATAGAAAATGAGAGGTGAAGTATGTAAATGTAAAAAAGCTGGGATAGGATAGTAATGCAATGCTTCGAAAAAGGATATATATGGAGTCGCTATGGAACCAAGAATTGGCAATGAGATGAAACCTCTTAATTCGCAGTGCTTCCATCCTTTAGGCGCGTGTTGTGTGCAATTACTCTCTCATGGTTTATTTTCCTTCGAAATGTTGATGTCCTAGTATCCTTAATAAAACAATTTGACCATTAAAAACTTAAAATCTTAAGAATAAAATCTGAAAAATTAGAGAAGTAGAATATGCAATGCCAGAGGGAAAAATTCCATCAGCAATGATAACGATTTCCTTAAGCATGGTTTCTGGATAAATTGTAAACGAACGATGAGGATGAAATTGTAAAGAGGCGACAAAAAAGATAAAATTGTATCACCTACATTGGCCCTTCATTCACTCGAAGCCTTGATTCTTTCAATGAATAAATCAACGATAGCTGGTTGCTGGTATCGTCATGTATATTCTGGGAAACTCCTTCCCGTCTTGCCCGGACGAACGTTTGAGTCACTTTTGATGTCAAAATATATTATTTGAGTCCTACTTTCTCCCAAATATAAGCCACCAGTATAAGTAAAATCAACCACAAGACTTAATTATTTTCGTGGAAACAAGTCAATAGCAATGTCCATTCAGCCGCTACTAATTATTCATTCATTACTGGATTCAATTAATGAATCGTGCCTCAAACTTTCCGCTACAGTTGAATTTTCCTGGTCCACAGTTCGTAATAGAAAATCAACCTGAAACCAGAGGTGCCGGAGGATAACTGCCCAGATCCCAGATACGTACTGCGATACGCTTTCCCGCGGCTGGTTTCGAAGCAATCCAGATCGCGAAAGTGAACTGAGAACGTGTCTAACACGTTCCACAATTACAATTTCAAGCTTTAATAGCGTCAATGATGATGACGACGTCAACAACGATATCGACAACATCAAGGGAAAGTTTCCTTTTCACGTTTTCCGGCGAAAAGCTGAAAACAGATTGCCAAGGTTCACTTGTTCTTCTTGTTCCACTGATGCGGCGATGCCATGAAGTATCTTTAGTCAATCATTGGCAATTATTTATAATGCACATGCCTAAGCAATCCAACGATAAAGTCAGTCCTTTTTTTCCCCAATAACGAACGACTCGCAGCGGAAAATTCATGCTGGCGAAAAGAAAAGTGTCCCAACTGGTTCAAGTGGTTTGAGGGTTCACTGTGATAATTTATTGATATAATGTCAATTTGGCGTTACGATTCATTTGGTTTAATGGAAACGAAGAAAGTTGATTTGAATTAAGCGTTGAGAAAAATAACAGGAGGGGAAAAATCTTATTTATTGGATTCTTTTCAGGAAAAGCGGAGATTCGGTACTAATTTGGCTCAACTTGATTAAACTGAGTAGTCCTTGTAAAAGTGCAAGATTGAATTAGAAACATGTTAAGATTTCGATAAGCGGAGTAATAGGAGGGAAAGTGAAGAAACTTCCTTAAGGATCAACGACGCAGTTGTAAGCGGACCAAGTCTAGTTGAGCCTACGGATAAAGGATAATTTAAGCCTACTAAAGATAATTTAAGATCGAAATTGGAAGAGCTCACTGTCTCCATTCAGGGAAATATTGCATTTGTATAGTGTTTGTCACTATCAGGGACATTCTTACAACTACAACGAGGAGAAATGTAGTAAAAATGTAATGGTAGTAAGCAAAGAACGACGAAGACGATATTGCAGATGTTGGTGTTGGTAATGATGGTGGCTATTGAATGTGGTTGGCAATCGATTATATGAATGATGAAATGCTGAGTGTCAGACTCCTTAATTAGACGAACGCCTAAAAACATCTCCATGATTTACCAACTAAGTTAGGCTAAAACCTTTTAACCTAATACCATCAAATTGGTCACATCAAGTATGTCTTTCTGTATTACGGGAATAGCCATATAGCGTGGCCACCATCTGGTTGAATTTAAGCAACAGTTTTCAATAATCCCACTACCCTGTTCAACCTTCTACATCAACAGGTTCCCTATCCGATGTCCTGTCCTGTCCAAAATTGGTAGGTGATGTCAAGAGAGTTTTTTAAATGGACGCAGCAGTGGAAATTTAAAAAAAAAACATAAATTTGCTTAATTTTGACACATTGACTTGGTATGGTTAGAACAAAAATTGGGTCCTGTGCCTTATGTAATACATTGGAAAGCAACTTGTTTTGAAACGGAATGGCAGTCGTCATACTTCTCTACAGTGCGGAATGACCAATTTGAATACGGTAAACAACCGATCCTTTACGGGTAAAACTAGGATCGTCAAGACTAGATTGACTAGGATATCAAAGTACCCATTTTCGGAACAGTTCCAACTGAGTTTCTTGTTAATACATTTACTTAGAATGCTCAGAATATCAAGAGACTCACCGTCATCTTATTGTTTGAATTGATTTCCTTCCAGTAATCTTTAATCAAATAATAGAAACGACACCTGCTGTGCTGACGCATTGATTTATTATGAAAAATCAAACCTGGAATCTGCATGCAACCACAGGCGCTTTACTGGTAGTTTTGACGTTTGGAAAGTCAAAAATTTCATCAATGCTGGGTCGCGTTACTCTTCTTCTTCTTCATTACTCTAAACATCCTTTGCCTTTACTCAAGGCATCCTTTTTGGTCAGAAGGGCCGGTTTAGAGTTCTGCTGAAGAAGGTTGAGTCGATGAGTTTTCATACATTTCCCTACCTAGTACTAAGCGGATTAGAAAGATAACAAGACTTTTATTTTCATGCTTTATTCTAGTGATTACTTTCGAGTTAACGGATTTATTCGATGTAAAAGTCATTCCACATCGACGCATTGACACTTCCTATTGGTTCCGAACATCTAAAATGCTATTATGTGACAGTCAAGTGACCCATAAAATAGGTTTCTGTTTTAGATGGGACAAAAACTTAGATCCTGCTTCTGAAAGGATCACCTATTATTGGTGACATAGCATAAAAGTCAGCGGGAAAAGCAGAGCGCTCTTTTGTCAATGAAGGTGGAATTGCCAAATCTAATGAAGACGATCATGACCAGTAAACTTCCAACCATTCAAGCACGACTCATTGTTACCTCCGATGTCACGGTGGGAGTTTCGTACAAAGCATACATAATGCGAACTGTGGAAGCATCAAATGCAATGCAACACATGAAGAAAAACAGCAAAGGATCAACACAAACACGGATAAGAAGTACATATAAACAGGGCCCAAAGATGGAGTAAAATTCCAGGTTAGGTTCTCAGATTAACAGGGAAAGTGTTTAATGGATATTCCAGAGGCGTTACGCGGCTGGGAGTTCTACACACAGAAAAGCATAAACAGCCTTCGCTACCGTACGATAAAAAAGATGAAGCAAGAAAAAAGGATTTACTTGTCCTACGGCTCTGATCATCGTTATTAGAGTTGGTCTTAGGGCACGTCCAACAAAAAGGCGTCTGCTAATGAGTGTAGTGTAATCTACGCTTCTATATGAAGTGAAACTCTCAACAAGGAACTGCGTCGAACGGCTGCATAGGTGCAGAGACGAGGAGCACTGCGGATTGCATCAGCATACCGTACAGTCTCTGAGTCAGCGGTGCTGGTAATTGCAGGGGTGATACCCGTCACTCTCCTCGCTAAAGAGCGTAAAAGACTCTACCTCCGAAGGCACGAGGGTAATAAAGAAAAAGTAGTTCGCGATGAAAGACGATCCCTTCTCGACAAATGACAATAACCATGGGAATTTGAACTTAAATGAAGATGGACCGCGACAGACTTGAGATCGTGGTGTAGTCAATCGCATGGTGAGACTGACTTCTACCTAACCCAGCTACTGAACGGACACGGTTGTTTGCAGTCTTACCTGCACAAGATTGGTAAGTCACGGTCTCCAGATTGCATATTCTGCATTGGTGTGAAAGATGACGCCTGTCATACTTTCTTTTCATGCAGAAGATGGGACAAACAGCGTGATGATCTTGCCCAAAAAGTGGGAGAGCTCCATCCAGATAGCCTAATCGAGGAGATGCTGAAATCATTTGACAAATGGAATCAAGTGGCACATTACGCTCGAGCAATCCTAGTAATGACAAAGGGCATACTTGATTGGCTGGAGGCGTCGAGGGTGGAGGTTTTCCTTCTCTAGCGATCCTCCTCCTGTTTCTCATCCAACTGGAGAAGGAATCCATGTAACCCGAAGGTGCCAAAAGGCGTAAAATTGGGAAGCCTAGTCCGAAGTAATGTGTCAAACGGTTCCAGGCTAAGCGCTCCGGTTGACAGGAGACGTGGTTAGTCGGTAGTCCAGTTGGTCCACTGGAAGTCTAACACTCAGTGTGTAAATAGCCTTCACCTCCCTACCCCAAAGAAAAAAAAAACAAATGGAGCACGAATTAAACTAGAATATATAGTATTTAAATTCTTTTGTTCTTTAAATATTTTAAATCCCTTATTTGAAAAGGTATTCTATCTTGTCTAGCAAAATATTTAGCTCAAATTTTGCTCCTGTCATCAAGGAGAAATAGTCAGTTTCAATAAACTTGGTATACGTATTTCTGTGAAGAGATGTATATAAGAACTTTTGAATACGGAGGATTTTTTTTTGTTTGGGAGGTGAAGGCTATTTACGCCCTGAGTGTCGGACTCCCCCGCTACAGGACTACTGACTACACATCTTCCCTGTCACACCGAGATCTTAGCCTGGAACCGACAACTGTAATGTGCCTGGAATGTTGAAGATTGAGCTGTTCCTCAATGTTGAGAGCATTTAAGGTGTCATTCGATTCCGTAGTCTTTCAAGCTGACGTAGTCCAGTGAATTGCTTACTCGGGCAGTGGCTTCTTTGCTGCTACTGTCAAAGTTTGGTACTCATACCCAGCGCGAATTTCGTTACAGGAATATCCTCTACTTACTCAGAATGTTTCATGCATAAAGAATAAGAAGAAAATCCATACTAACTAAAACGTAATTTGATTCGGAGCCATCATCCATCAAAGTCATATTATTGCTTGTATGAATTACAGGATTTGATTTCCAAGGCAATTTCTTCAGGTTTGCAAATTATTTAAGGCATCATGTCGTATTTTACTTAATTTTTAAATAAAACAAAAATAAAACTTCATCACCAGCACAATTTTTAGAGACATAGGTTGACGGTCTGTAGTTTAGTGCTAAGATATAGTTTGGAAAATGCTAGGATATTGGAGAAATCTTCCATAGCATGTCTTCAAGTTGCTCTTTAATTTGTTCTATCAACTTCAGTTGTTTGATTCATAGTTAATGTTTTCTGTTGTTTCAAAACCGTTGCATTTGCTTTCATTTGAACAACCGTCAGGACCTCATTCTACCTTCAAAATTGCCTCGACTGGTTCCATGTCAGGACATTTATTTTCCCGGAATTTTATGTTCAAGTATGCTACAAAACAAGAAACCTAGGACTTAATTACAACTATTTGCAATTAGATTCACTCTTGTAAGGTCGAGTAGTGTTGACTCCAGGTTCCTGGAAATATTTCGTATTTATAAGATCCATTCCGTATAACGTTTTGTCCACTCAAACAAGATTGGGTTTAATTAGGAAAAGATAATTCTTCCTTTGTACTATTACACATTGTTTAGTGCCTGAACCGTTCCAGCTCTTAACAAGATATAAGGTTTTTCCCGTCACCAAAAAGAATATCCTTTCAGTTTTCTTATACTGTTGTGTTTAATGCACTTTAATTCACTTTTTTGTGTTAGTAGTGCAAAAAATGTTAAGACAATAAATAGCAAAAGCCTATTGATGTTAATATCGGTTACTGCTAAAATCTCAATATTCGAACAGGCTAAGTTACAGTTTGACCGACCGATTTCAAAGGAAGTTCATCATAAGCTTGGAAAGTTGTGTTTGGAAATCCAACCTGTCACAAAATTCGTAGAGGCTACCATGGTTTGCGAATCATAAGTTAACAATTAATAAGCTAAATAATAGAATCAATTAGAACTTTTCATAATTCTCCGTCCTGCATTCTTATACCGGTGACCCCGACGTGATATTATGTAACGCGGTTTTCCGCCACTTTCCATATGTGTGATTTCTTTCAAAGTCAAATAAAAGAAAAAGAGTTTGCTTTATAGACACGTTTTTGACCGACAGTGATGGAAATTTCTTTGAGTCCTACGAACATAGTTCCGCTCTTCTCCGTCTGTTTCCTTGTATCTTACATATACCCGTTTCAGTGGTATGCCATTGTCAGTATGTTGTTTTTCTGAGGACAAAACGTACTCGCGTATGTGTGCATAATAAGGGAAGAAACGGGGAATGACAGAAGTACATTTGCAGTAAACCTATTCCCCCCGTCAACAAGAGTGTCCTTGCGTTACACAAAGACTCTAAGCTGACTAGTTAACTTAACTAATGTGAAATTAAAGTATATTAAGTACAAAGGACTTTAAAAACAAACTAAAAATACGATGATAGATTATATCAGTTAGAGGAAAATGTATCATTACCAGATTATAAGAGCCTGCTTTTGGAAGGTTTTTTCCTGGAATTCGGTTAGCTGGTTACTTGCCAACTATCCTTGTTAAAATCGTAGAAGATTATTTCTTGAGTCGAAAACGCGGTGCAAGTTGAAAGTGGAGGTGATTTTGACAGTTTTGGCAATTCGATTGGTGTAACCAAATATGATTTTAAAGGATATGTTCTACTAAAGTTGTCTTTGAATAGGGAATTGTGACGGTTTTAAAGATGCGGACTCGAATTTAAGGAGTTGGCGTTTTACAAAGAAATCTTGCTGAAGACTAGGGCTTTTGTAAAGTTGGTAGTTCCGTACTATAACGCCCGTCTTAAAGTTTTGCAAACATTTCGTAAAGTAATGGAGAAATAGTCGCTGCCATTCTAGTAATGATTCGATCCTGCTTTGTGAGAAAATTTGATCGGAGGATCAAGCTTTATGCGTGTTCTCTCAAATAAGGGAATCAAGTCGTGTTTTCTTTCAAATAAAATCCAGGGAACTTTGAGGCTCAGTGCGGTTTTAGCTCTTTGCTATGAGTTCTTAGATCAAATCAAGGATAATAAAACTGGCGGATGTAAAACTGCCGGATGTAAAACTGGTTTCTCTGATTTTGCAGGGTTACATCTGAATGTAATATGACGGCGAGGCTTAGTTATAGGAAGTAGAATGTTTGCAGAGCCACACGGTGTCTGGCAGTAAACGATTCGCATGACGATTTCCTGCAGAATTAGTAGCTGTTGAACTTAGTACTCACATAACGTTTCTTTGTTCTCTGATAAGATCTACTATCGGTTCATTCAAGTTCTTTCGTTATCCTTGTGCCTATTAGCAATTACAATATCTCAAATTCAACATTTGCAGAGATATTACTTATTCAGCCCTTAAATTAAGGAATTCCATGAACTCGACTTATAATTTCTTTCAATTGAACTTCAACGAATAGTAATTTGATTGCACAATCAAAATTTTCGAAAATATCAAACGTTCTTAGTACGGAGCAAGTTAACCAAATTGCGAAATCTCAACCATAAGCACGAAAAAGAAATAATGAATAAGTATTAGTATGTGCATTAATTTACAGACACTCAAATATCTTATTTCATCACGCCTGGACCTCATACCGTAAAGCATTCTTACTCATATCTCATGTGTATCACTAACTCTAATTAGCGGGAATTGAATTAAATCAGATCTGTACTCACTTGTAGGATTTCCACATAGTACACATGCTTGCATATTTGTTCAGATTTGTACAAGAGAGAATGATGGGTCAAATGGTAAATGGGTCAAATTTTTCAGCAAATAATGACCGAAACGATATTGGAATAAACACTAAAAAGGACATGTCATTCTTTTGATTTTAATCATTCAAAAAAATCAGTTTAGATGATAATTTTTGTCAACATATCTGTCAAAGAATAGCACAAAGTATCTTTCGAAGGATTTATCTTAAGTTGCTCAATTTTTGAAAAGCCTTTGAATCATTCGCAAGAGGACGACATGAGGCGGCGAAGAAAACACAGAAGCACATCATCTTATTAAGGAAAACGTACTTGGAAGCTGCGAAGGGAGAAAGGCCTCGTGGAGTTGTCTAAGAATTTAAATAAAATAAAAACTCCATTGCAGTCTACTTATAGTGAGAAATTTTCAAATCCAGAGTCTTCAACCTAAATCTCTCATAAGTTACTGACCGACTGGTCTTACTCCTCATTAAGTTCTTTTTATCTGTCCCTTGGTGGTGGAGTAAAAGCTGAGGGATTTTCTGCAATGCTGGAAAAACTCTACCTGATCAGAGGTTAGGGTCTACCTGAATCACAGGCTAGGGTGTAAGCAGTGTTTCTCCCGATTGAAACATGGTTGCTGTGATTTCGAATACTGGAAAGTAGCAGGAAGCTTCTATGAGTGGGATCTGTACTCTGATGTTTCAGAGGTTGCATTGCAGAGGACATCTACTTGCAGCTCTATCTTACCAAACCGTCACTTTGAATTTGGAGCATCTTCCGATTTCAAAAACTCTCGGCTGGCTTTCTTGAACATACAGACCATAAAGACCACAATAAGACCGAAGTGACGATGTCCAATCAATCCAAACTTCAGCAATTCTTTCAAAAAGTATTCCACTTTTGACAAAGCGATTTTCTTTTGACGCTCATTGTCGTAGCACTTTACGGATTGGATATCTTAATTTGTCCCATGATAGCTCAAAAAGGATTCTCAAATCAGAACTCTTTATGGCAGGGTATCGAGCAATGTAATCTCAACAGAAATATAGTCTCAATACATCGCTGATCTCAAAGACGTGTCGTCAAATATTTTGACGAATACTTCAGCGGAATTACATTTTAGAGCTGCACGCGTACCGCACGGCCGGTATTTTGAGTAATCAAAGTAATAGCACGTTTCTCATTCATCTCAACTAGTCTTGAAAACGACGAAAGGCGGAAAATTGTCGTCAAAAGGAATGTCTCGGTGTTTGGCTCATGGAATACGCAGTCAATTGGTTTTTCCGTAATCTTTGTTGACCTAGCCAAAGGGCTTGACATAATTGATTATTCTGCAAGCCATCACAGTCATCTAGAACAAACATCAACGAACAGTTTGTATAAATACCATATTTTTAATAGCGTATAGACCAGCTATATCTATATCTAGCTGCTAATAGTATGAAAACCACAAAGGACATCCTGCATATGAAAGTACATATTGCGTCCTACTATAGTCTACAAGAAATTAATTTTGCGACAGTTCACCACTGTCATCCACAGTTCCGAGTTGAATCCTGCGGATTAAATCCAGGTAGAAAACTAGCATGAATTTAAGACTGAAATCGGTTAAGGTTGTTGGTGCGTCCTCGCAGAATTTTATCGATATTGGAAGACCTGATGTTCATACTAAAATAAGGTTGTCAATGGTCAATGGTTAGATATTCCTGCTGGCTTATCTCATGAGTATTTTTTATATGTGACGATTGAATGGGCTTAATAAATTGCAATTGTCCTTCAAATCGATGGAAACTACGCATGTGTAAGCGAATATGGAATATTATTTCCATTGACAACTTTCTTAAGATAGCTCCCAATCGGCGCAGGAATCTGATCGGGTCCTTGAGTGATCAGTCCAATAGTAGAGTCCTTGTGTCAATCAGGCATTAAGGCCAGCACAAATAAATAGAATAAATTTGGGTCATGAAGGTAAATTATACAGTGTTATCACCGAAATTGTATTATTTGCCGAGTTTATCATTTACGTTTGGTGTTTATCTTTCCATTGCGTTCGACAATCGTTTTGCGATGGACATTTTCTTCAAAAATCAAAATGGGTGCATTTTGAGGACGACAAATTGACCCGTCTTTTGTAAGATCATTTATCGAACAAAGTAACATATCACGAGAACTTATTTCCTGTTTCGTGTGAGCCCTTGCAAATTGAATTCTAACTACATTATTACCCTTATAAAATCTTATAAGCCGAGATTACCAACATCATTATCACCGAAATTGCAGTATTTATTTCAAATGTCAAATAGAAGGACATAATGACGGCATGTATTCTACAATCTTTTAAACGCCACTTTTTAAAAGTGGAGACCATTTTCCAAGCAAGACTCGATCCTTTTGGTTATTCGGTTATACCCGACGAGATGTGAATGCACCTTGTTGGAACAGATGATTTCTGCGCGAAATTCCATCAATTTCATATTGGACGCAAGCGCACACTACGCGTACCAATGTCGAAACGGATTACAATCCCCACTCCTTATCATTATGAACTGATCAAGCGCTTGGAAGTGCTTTGATGTCGTTTAACATTCGGTCATTATTGAGCATCTGAGTTATTTTCTCTACTTTCACTGCGAAGTTCGGCATGCATATGAAAACAAACATTCTCTGGACACACCCTACCCCATGTTAGGCGTAGAAAAAGAGATTAAAAGACTTTCACTTTGTGAAATACATCACAGTCAATTGAACTCAGATTAACACTAGAAGCTTTGTGGTCCGGCTTTTGAAGTTTTGTATTCGCTAGAACTTAAGTGCTTTCGATGGCTCTTCAAAGCAGGTCTTGAAGAGATGTCCTTTTTCATGACTTTAAGTTAGTCAAGAAATTGTACTAGGTGTCAAGGTACTAGCAACATAAAGTCTGCTCCCTCCTTCAGCGGCACTGTTTCATGAGTAAAGAAAATTCATGAGGAACCAAATTTATAATTCGATGAAAGAGAAGGAGCTGCTGCTATTCCAGCTGTTTATCAATGCTTTTGAGCGCTATATTTAAAAGCCTGAAAAGCTGAAAATTTGCTGTGAAAACGAGAAGTACTCAGATCCTGCAGCAACAATTTTCATTTTACACTTGTTTCCATTTTGAAATCTTGGCACAATATCTTTTGGAGTTCAAAGCCTAAGATTATATCGGTAGCATTTATTTTCTTTTTATTATTTTTTCCTCAATGATACACAATGAATTGTTGGAACTACAACTATGGCTAGCCGATGCTGAACCGCGTCCCCACTTAGAAAAACTAAAGGCCTTAATACAATACTGCGAGACGGAGATGTGACAGTGCGACGAGAGTCTCGCAGCAAATGTCAAGCAGTATTCGTAACATGCATTTGTATACGACATCGTACAATGATTGCGATGCGTCGATGCGAGGCGAGCAAAATATTCGGAAAATCGAAAATTATTCACAACGAGATGTGTTGACGCTTGTCAGATGCTTGATGGCGCTTAAATGAAATTTGAAATTCAAACGCCTTAATTACATTCTAAGTACTAGGGTTATTCTGAATGAATTTTGGATGAAAATTTCGTGCATGCTTGTTGAGGCTATTATTTGCCAAACGAAGGAAAATTCCGAATTCAAAACTTTTTAAATATCGAAAATAATTTTAATCAAAGTTCAATCAAAACGTTACCAATTTGACGTTTGTCATATGAACATTATTATTCCTCGCATCGCGTGCATTGTAAATTGAATGTGTTGCGTGACGACGAGCGAGAATCGCATCGCGCTCTGGCATCGACGTCACGCAGTATTGTATCTGGGCCTTAATTCTTGTCAAACATAATAAAAAATATTCACTCGCCTGTGGCAAAAAATCATCGAAAACAAGATAAAATAATGTGTAAAAAATAAACATTATCAGTTAAAATACATCTTAGATGATTAGGACTTTAGTGAAGGGCCAACAATGGACGATAATCAGAGCTAGTAAAGGTTGAAAATTAAATTCCATTGGCCATTGAAGACATTTATGACTTCGACCAGGTTCCACTTTCCATGCTCCGTTGACGTCTGTCGCGGTCAGAAAAGTGACATACATTTTCTTTTTTCTTGTAAATTACATATACCCACCAATAAGGCCTTTCAAGGCCTTTCATTTCATTCGATAAGACTTCAGAGCTTTCCGCACCCAATTTAAAACATCATTCAAAAGTGGGAATAAAGAAGAAATGAAATGAAAATTTGATACTATTATTGATTAGTTTTTTCCGCATTGCGACAAATATAACAGATAAATTTTTAAAATAAATAACCATTTCCAAAAATTTTTAATATACATATTTTATAGCTATCAGTGATTATTTTTTCGTTGCTATAAATCCACGCATGACCAGTGTTATTATCGAAGACTCAACGTGTTGCTTTCATAATACCTTTTTTGTACTGGTAACTGGTACTGGTTCCCGAATAAAATAAATCCGAATAAGATCCCGAATAAGATAAATCCCCGAATCCGAAATAACTCTCAATTCCCGGAATGCAAGTACAATGCTATAAAAAGTTGACCCCATCACCATACACTCCACTATAGTGCAACTTTCAATCCATTCATTTGCTGGACCATGTTCACATCTTATTCTAGTCTTGGCTCCAATGTCTTCCAGCGAATCTTAAAGCTATGACAAACGATTGCACATATACCAAACTAGCCTGAGCTGACTCAGTAACAGGTTCCAATGGACGCCAATTTGAAATGAAAACGCGAAGTTAAAATGAGGAAACCACACATTCATTCCGAGTTAATCGGACCCCGAGTACCAAGAAGGTCCAAGTTGAAACTTAGGCCACATTATATGCAAACACTTCGCGAACTCCATCAGCAAGAAAACAAAAGTTAAATAAAAACAAAATACACCAAAAGGACATAAATGATATTTCCTAATATGTCTTACTCAGAATCGCTAGTATGACTGTTGGCTTTTCTTAACGGTCCGCTCGCGTTTCAACAACAAACATAAATTGAAAAGTGTGAAAATACATTCAATGAAAACAGCCAACAAAACATATGTGATTGGTTTCAATCGGCCAGCAAGCGAGTTGCCGAAGAAAAAGTGCTGACCAATGTTTGGATTAAATTAAATTTTTGTTTACCAAAGGACAAATATTCGTTAATTAAGAAAGATTGAATTACGCGGGTCGAATGTAAACATAGCAGCGAATTATTGTTCAGAGCGCGATTTAACCGCTGCGAGGGACTACTCAAAAATTGGTTGAGCGGTGAAATTTTCGCATGCATTCAGCATTAGTCAACTTGAATTAATTTGCATACGTGATTTTATTGTTGTTATGTGAACAATAAAAGAAACAATTGCCGCTGAATGAGCTGATGGGAAAGT
Organism: Stratiomys singularior; assembly: GCA_954870665.1. Taxonomy (NCBI): domain Eukaryota; kingdom Metazoa; phylum Arthropoda; class Insecta; order Diptera; family Stratiomyidae; genus Stratiomys; species Stratiomys singularior. The sequence goes on along the minus strand of OX940879.1, from coordinate 7,596,612 downwards.
TAGTGGTCACATTATACTTGCTCTGATCCACTAAAGTGATTTGAATGCGTAAAAAAGGAGGAAATGTTTGCAGAATTCGTTCGGATTCAAATTGATTCAAATTCAAATTTTAATTGATTTTAAAAATTGTCAAGTTTAACGAGTAAATTATGTGAGAGATAAGCTTTAAAATTGTTTGTGTGAGGATTGAAATAAGTAATATTGTAATATTGTTGTGTAATTGTTGTAATGCTTTCTTCCTTATTTTGCAGACAATTTTCAATAGATAATTATTCAATCCCCTCAAGGACCCCATTCAATATCGAACTTCGGAAGAGGAAGGACGAAATCAAAAGGCATATAGCCTCACTCCATTGAATAAAACTGTAATCTGCTCATAAAACTTTCCAAAGGATCAGGACAGCCAGATCCAACTTTTTTGGCGACCATCAACTCAACCGAAGCTTCAGACTAGAGAACAACTCCATGAGTTTCTAGCTGAGAATTTTCGGAATAGCAAGAAAGAGCAAGGACAAACTGCAGATTCTTTTGAATAAGGAGTTAAACACTGCCAGAGTTTGCCTCCAACTGCATTGTAGTGTAGGAGTGCAGACATGCCTTTAAAAACTTCGGCTCAACAGCCAGGAGTGAAACTAATGTTGGACGTAGATACAGAGACCTTAAATGAGACGCAAAGATGAGCGACCTCTCACCATCAGCTTCATGCAATAAATTTGGACGCTATTGAAGTTCACATCTTGAATCTGTATATCATTTTTGATTCCGGCACAAAAAAAATACTTCCTAAACGAGGAAACTTACTGCTGAAAAATAACGACTGCTTGAATCACGTGTAGAAGAACCAATTTCTGGAGCGCTATGATTCTGGCGGAATATCATAAGTGCTTACAAGATAGCACAGGCCCTTTTAATATCGTGGCTGACACGTACATAACCCTTAAATGACACCCGGAGTACACCACACCCCAGGCTAAATTTCGTCGACTGTTAAGGCATCTTCACTCGCAAAAACTGATTGCTAAGCGTCATCTATTGGCAGGCTGAGCATCTATCCATCGATTGGTATAGATATATTGGTCTGCGTATAATCAGACGTTCGCCAGAAGCCACCGGAATAAGCAGTATTTTCTCCTGGAAAATGGCAAAATTCGGAGCAGATTTTCCCTCAAGTTTTTGAACTGATTTTTCTTTACAATTCATAAGCAAAAGCACATGCATGGCTTTTATTTTAGTTGCTTAGTTAAGCCTTTAATAGTTTTTTGATTTAATTACTATAATGTCGTTAATCTACGATTTCAGTCCTTGCCAAAGATTTTTAAAAGTTAGGGAGAGATGTTGCGTCGAAAGGGGGGGACATTGCCTCAGAGGGTCAAGATGATGAATTTGTGTCCGATGACCCTTCTAGCACCATAGGTTCGGTACACTTTGGGAAAGAGGTCGAGAATGTCAAGCTCAACGACTTTTTGAAGCATGAAATAGTCGCTCATACGACGAGATCGAAAATATTCCCCTCGCCCAAAGAATTCCGAAAAAAGGAGCAACTGTCAAGGTCCAGTACGTGTTCGTCAAAGAAATGCTGGTAAATTTTAATCAGGTTTTGTACATCACGTATTCCTTCGCATTTATCCATTGGTTGCATTGTTTCAAAAAAAAGCGCAAGAAAACTCTGTGATCAGAGTAGCATGCCGTTCCGCACCTACTTTGCGTATAATTTCTGAATATTTGTTTTGGATTGCTTTCGACGCCAAATCAATGAGCAAGCTCCAAACCCACTTTGTCCTGCTGCTGCTTGCACTAGCTTTGTTGAATTTCGGGAAGCTCTACTGCCTAAAATTATTTGAAGTTCAGCATACAAATATTTCAATTGAAAAGATTTTTTAGAATCTGATTAAGGATGGGTACACATTCCAAACTTACCACCGTACTACGGACATAGTGGAAACAAAGGTCCTATTCTTGTATAATGTCCTTAGGTATCCTTATATAATAACATTGTCCTATTCTTCTATAATCCTGATATGTGGAAATCATCTTTTGTGGATGTACGTGACCGTCGGGATAAAAAAAAATGGTTTGACCGCATATAAATTTGCAATATCGAAAAGTGTAGGCCAATGTCTTTCAACATGCTCCAGATTTCTTTAACTATGTGCACTTATCAACAGAGTATTAAGTTTGAAAACTCGACCGTCAGAATGTTGAAAAAAATAAACATTTTATTTGATGAAGCCGCTTTTTTTGCTGACAGGTCTGCAAACCCAGATGTTAGATCTTACGTCAAAATGGGTATTTCTAATCCAGCAGAAACACATCTAAATCGGCCTATGACGAAGAAGCGAGACTACGATTTGAAAATAGATGTGGTGTCAATGTTGTGCCAACACAAGGAACAAAAAACAACGATGCAGTTCCCTGTATGCTTGAGGCAATCAATATCATGCTTACTTCGGGAAGTCTACGTATTTTCTCTAGAAAAATTCTTTTGTAAAACGTCAAAAAAGTCAGTTTTTTGAATCATTCAAGCGATTTATTTCCATCATTAACTAATAAGATCATCTCTTTGAGGAATACTCCCCAAAAATACAAAGCATGCAACATCAAAAGCTGGCTAAGTAATATCGAATTTTCAGCGCAGGGTTGGACACACTCAAACGAACTTACATCGGTATTTTGAGATCTGACGTTCATTTAGGATCATTTAAGGATTCAATGTGATTGATTTGGAAACAAAGAAACGACTAGTCGGGAGAATTACACAAAAATTCTTTGTATTTTTTCTCCAAATCAATTGCTGTCCTTTCCAATGTACTACTAAGGTCCTGAAGATTTACGCTGCTGGGTTTGCCATTCCATTTATCGTTTATTTCATTACAGTAATACAAATAGTATTTTTTCGGGACATTCTTAAAATATCATTTAAACAAAGTGAACCAAGCTTAATTTTGTCCTTAGATCATCAACATAAGCTTTCAACGCGTGTGAAGGTTTTACAAGTTTTTGAACCTTTTGATAGTTGATTACAACCTTCTAGAAAAATTCCAGCTTTTGTGCTTATTCTTCCGGAAACACTTATAAAATTAAATCAGGCGTTCGTCTTGCTTACTTTAGAAAATGACAGTCCATTTGGTCTTTGATGAAAATTATTTGTCATCAGGTAACCTTCAGGATACGATTCCGTCATCATCCTTGAGATAATTGGCGTTTTGCATAGCTTTTGTTAGACTTACTTTGTCTATGACTTTGGTGATATAGCAAGACAGTACACTACAGATCGTGGGGCTCGAGGTAAGTTAAAGCCACCTCTTTTTAAGACCAAGTGAAAACAGAGGACGAACCAATCAGAATTACGCTTGGTCTAGACAGTTTCCCTGTAAGTGCCTTTCACGGCTTAGTGATAGGCAGCCTGAAGACAAATTTCAAGACCACTGTTACCAGCAGGAGTCACAACCGGCGTGTGTAGCAAAGAGGATGAGTGCTCTAGTTCCATTAAATTTAGTGACATTGAAACTTGTTCTGGGGAAAACAAACCCTATCTGATTCACATCATCATCATTATCATCATGTCACTATTACGTTGTTCCCCATTCTAGGGAAGTTCCTGTGATTTATTTGAATGACTTTGACGTTTTAAAGCTAGTCTAGTTTCATTCGTAGGATACGTTTTGAAAAAAAAAATTTGATAGTTCTAAATTCGCAAATTTGGAACAAAAAAAAAATTCAAAGGTTAGACGGAAAGTTTAGTGATACTTTGCCATGTTTGGCGATTTTTCGATATCGAAAAACCAAATGGGATCAGGCAATCAGTAAAAAATTGCCAAAAGTGTCAAAACTTAAATAATTTGTTCCAACTTTGTTAAAACGTTGACAATGTGGTTTGATGGGTACGACTTGAGTGTGAAAAATACGAATAACCAAAAGATTGTGTGCCTATGCAAATGGTTAAATGAGGTAAAAGTTAACAGGGTCGAAGAAGCGTTAAAAAAAGTCCACGTCATGGCCGTCCCATCACACTGAACTGACGCAAATAAGACAACAGTCGAAACATTTCTTGTTGGAGGAATGGTTAGAACTGTCAGAGAGAAATGTCAGTACTCCAGTTGGCATACACCACGAATTTTGGCATTTTTGGGCGTGTTAGACTTTGTTCCAAATTGATGAATTTTCAACAAAGAAACACAAAATGAGCATTGCTCAAGAGCTGTTAAACAACGTCAACGGCGATCCAGATTTGTTGAAAGTTTCTTAACAAATGGTGAAAGTTGTTGAAAGTTTCTTAACAAATGGTGAAACCGGAGTGTCTGTTCATGGCATCAGTGTCTAAACAGGCAGATGGAAATGGCTGAAAGAGTCAAGAACGAAAGCAAACCATTTCTAGTTAGTAAAGTGTTTTTCGAATATTTGAAGTTCTTGTCAGGAGATTTCTCGGTCAACTAGAATGATGTTCTGAAAAATTATTGAGCTGTTTGATTGGAATTCTTCATAGATTTCTCAACAGGACAGTGCATCAGCCCACATCTCTGCTTCTAGATTCCAGCTGAAATCTTTAATTAGTCGAGAAAATGTTCGTTCAGCTTGGAGAAGAGATTCAAGCCAGACGACCCTAGATCAGGATTGGAGAAATTCTGAGGCGATACAAGTGGAAGCCAATTTTTTTCGAAAGACTCAATCCTCGAAATACTGATATGTGGAAGACGTCTCAAAAATTTGAAATTTAAATATTTGTAGTAGTTGTAGTTGTTGTTGTTTGTAGTCATTGCACGAATTGCTCAAACTGGTCAAAAAGACAGGATGCTTCCTTTGAATTCTGTTTAGATTAGGAGGTTTTATTTATGAAATCGATTTTCGACCGAAATTTTTGTTCTTCTCTGTCGACTTAATAGCTAACTTCAGCTGAAAAAACCCGAACGGGAGTGGTCGAAAATCGATTTCATAAATAAAAACTACACAAAATCAAAAAGAAGCATCCTATCTATTTGATCATTGAAAATGAAAGTTTAAGTTTGCATCATTGCAAGCGCAACGGTCTTCAATTTTTACACTTTTTGAATGTTTTTTTGATCATTTGACTAAAATTCTTGGTTAATTTGATTCGCTTTTGTGTATATCTGTCTAAAATAAGTTATTCGAGAGTATTCGTGCTGTATTAGCTGTTACTGACAAACTTAAAATCTCGGAATGCTATGAAGTGCAAGGAACTAAAGGATGTTTTATAGGGAAAAACAAAGTCAAATTGCGCTCTAATGATTGAATCAAAAAGCTTCAGACGTTGTTGCTGCTTTACTAATAAGTTTACACTGATGCATAAGGTACGAAGGACACCCTTGCCTGTGATAAACAATTGTTTCAAGGAATGCATTAGACTTGATCATCCCAAAAAATAAAGAAAGGATCAGGTAACTTGTATTCTTAGGTAACATTGCAAATTTTTCCAGTACTTTGATCCGTGGCTCATTCTTACGATGCCATTTGACTGCGCTGATCCCTGGGGCGAGCAAACGTAATAAAAAGCATATAGAGGTTAGATGAAAAGGAATCAAGGATCCGTAAAAAAACATTTGCTAGATGACTGAAACATAAATAATACACCACAAGCAATTGATTTATGAAACATTTTTAAGAAAAATCCCTTTCGCGAAATGCTAGAAACATGAAATTCTCCATTAAAAAGGGCTTGGTCAATTAACCCATTCTCCAGGGGACCAAACACCACGTGCGTCATTTTCCTGTACATTCTCCTGCCGAAAAAAAGGAAACCCAACGAACGGAAGCAAATCATCCCCTTATTACATTGTAACATAAAGAATAAATACCACGCGGTGAGATCATAAACCAATAATTTACGGCGCTAGGGCTATGAGCAAATTTAATATATTTCTCATCCCTCTTCAATTTGGCAACATTTTATATAACACAAAATAAAATATACACAAAAAACAAAGCAAGCAGTTCGTCGGCCAAGCCTCCGTGTTGAAATGAAATTATAGGCTCTGTATAAATTGAAATAACTATTTTGAATGCAATTCACTTATTTGTTTTTTTTTTTTTATTTTTCTTTTGGCGGAATTCATGCACCCTTTTAACGGGTATAGGTGAGTTCTACGTATGATAATTCACCAGAGGGTGAAAAAAGGACCTTTCATGACTGTCTTTGATGAATAAATTGACGGTCCTTTCTTCGGTCCTTGACGGAATTGATCATCCAACAAATTGTTACTTTATTTCATTTTCATTCCGTGCATTCTTTGCCATTCTTACCAGGATGCGATAATAAATTCCTTTTACGAATGGTTGCGTCAATTGAGCGTACAAATGGTCACGAAAAGAAGAGGGTAGAACTTCTGTGATTTATTGGTAAAAATTGGATAGTACCTTCTATTATATTACCGTTATTAGAGACGGTTTAGAGGATTAAAATGGTTTTTCGAAGTAATGATGACTGCATTCCATGCACTTGGGGTGGTAATAGAGGGATTTATGTTTTTTGTTAAGGAAATATCGTGATGCATTTAGACGTGAGTGACTCCCGAAACTCTTGAAGTATGGGCAAATATTGGACATTAAATATTTACCATGTATTTAGGCATACTATCAAAAGTAAATTTGATATTTTCGATTGCACCGCCTTGAAGGGGATTCGTGGGGGGAGGGGCCGGTGGTAACATATCTTCATGGGGACATAGCTACATTTTGTTGATCTTAGCTTTGGACAATCGCCACCAAAAATTTTTATATGCTAGAAAATTAACAAAAAAAAAACACTCAATGGTTTCACCTTTAAATTTTATGAATTATTACATGATAAATCGAAATTGCAAGGAAGTCAATTGATTTCTACACTCCCTCCCAATTTTCATTCAATTTTATTATTACTTTTCCAAGCCGAAATTTTCCTTTTCGCTTTGTGCACAGTACAATTGCAAGCAATACCAACGGAAGCCCATGCACATATTATTTGGTTTAGGGCAATTGAATTCACAGTAGAGTAGCTGAAGCAGCAGTAGACCTCTATCACTCCCTTGCGGCATGACCCTTTTGCATTTCTTATGCAATTTAATATTTGAATAGAGGCAAGGATACATGCGCTAGGCGGCACCGTACTGGTTATGATTTATTTTCAATTGCCACGAATTCGATTTCCTCAACATTTTCCTCTTTCATATTCGGCCAAGTTGCAACATTCATCTAATCATTTCCATGGAAAATGAAAAAAAAGAAAAGATTCCGACCCTCGCGCAATATGGACTTTTCCGTATATCGTCCGGTAAGAGTCGTACAAGGTGTTTTCATAATTCGAAGGACCCTCTTGATATGTTGCCACGATATTTTGCAGTAATAAGCGGCTACTTTTCAATTTCTGTAAGTTACCTACGCTCATTTGATACTGAAAGGGTACTCAAGTTACAATACGGTGTTGATTTTCCAACGCAATTGTCGGCATAGTAGTGTACATACGAAGAAAATGAGACGAATTGTTGCATTATATGAATGCAAGGATTATGGTGAACAAAAGAATGAAATGAGCAGATGCTGATGCCGAACAATTATGCCTTGATGAGTGCGGAAATAGTATCCGTCTTTAGGGAATACCATTAAAGAGCCAATTAGATGAAAATGATGAGAGTAGAAAATAGGGATTTATTAAAGGATGTGTTTGATTGTTAAGACGATTCTGTTCTAGTTGTAAAAAAAAAACAATTATGTGCAGTGTCTACATATACATGCGGTGGAAAGGGGATTGTTATTGTCAATATTGAAATGTTCAGATGATTATGGTTGGTTTTCCTTTCTAATCCTTGACTTAGGATTTTCTTAAATTTATCAGTGACTAACTACATTTCCATATTCAAACTCCTAACACAGGTCTTCAATCTGATACTTGCTATCATCATGAACGGGTCATATCTTCTGATCTGGCAGTAGCTGTTACCCTTCTGGGGCCCCAACTAAAAATTTGTCACTCCCCTTGTGATCAGGTAGTCATAATAAGAATTCTTGGAGCTCAACAATCAATCAATCAATCAATCAATCAATCAATCAAATCTTGAAAACATAATTAAAAACACTCAAGAAGGATAATTTGATCTTAAAAACATTCCAACGTAACTTACATAAAAGATTTTAGACCGATAGTTTTAAAGTCCATTGCAATATATGGACCTATCAGCTCAGTGATCATCCTAGAACTTCATAGGTAACTTCAAAGGTTTTTCGTGCAATATTTAGAAGCGTTCTTAAGGTTTTAAAGACTCATTTGTGCAGCAGATATTCAAATTTTTTTAGTAAACCATCTGAGGTTCATCAGATGATCATTAGATCACGAAGATTATTGCCGTATTTTAGTTGCGTGAAGCTTCGAAGGTGGCGTTAATATTATTCCGAATTTGTCAACATATTCTTCAATTCAAAGAATTCTCAATCTCCGGTAATCTATCATCGAAACCAGACTAGAATTCCTCGAGTTAATTTTTCGAGAGTCCCTAAAGCGCTCTTGTACTTCTTTCACCAAGTAAACAGTAGAACACCAAGCGTTAATAGTATGCAGATGGGTTTTGACGAAGATCGCAGACAGGAGAGTGTCTAGTACTTCTCAGATCCTCATTTACTGTAGGTCGTATTAACCGGCACCTTTCCCTACAGTTCTTTGAGATTCTCTTGTAAAAATTATTTATTGGACGTGAAAACGCAAGGATGAAGGACAGTGCTAGTATAACTCCTTGAATATGAATAGTTCTTTACTGCTCCCGATTCGAAATTTGAGGACGCGATCGATAGATCGAATAAATTTTGGATATTTTAAGGAATATATATGTTGCTCCCGGAAGATGGAGCGAGGTTGTATGCCACACTGACTAAAACCGAGACCCAGGTAACAATTTTGATTTGTACTATGAAAGCAATTGAATATTGGATAGTCGTGTAAAACTTTTGAGTTCCTTTCATAAGACTGCCTCCTTTTTACTTTCTTTGATCTATCATTGCCCATTCAAAACTGAAAACAAACTGTTAAAATTTCCTTCCCACCTTAATCAACTATTTAGTATGAAATGAAATACTTCAAGCAAACAACAACCCACAGCCATATTGAAATCTGCATTGCAAAAACGTTGCCCGGAGTAATAAACAACACAACAACGTTAGACACGTGTAACGCAAGGATCTTGACATTTCAAGTAGCTTCTATATTCAGATAACAGCCATAAAAACTTTAGCTATCCTTCGTAGCGCACTAAGAGCCATCCTACATTCATGCTGCATAAGTACAAAATTATCTTTACCAACTTACATCCTCTTTATCTCAACCGTTTGCCAGGAATCTTTCAGACGTTCCTCGTATCGCAATATAACAAATAATGAACACATAAAACTATTTCGCTGGCTTGCAATGTTGCAAGGAACAACAATCCATGTCACCGCGGAACTAGCTACATCCTAGCAAACTAAGCAAGTCGACAGACAAACAGACATACGAGTATGATCTTATCTATTATCCTGAACACCGCCTAACTTCACACCATCGCGTCCTTGCATGGCTGAATCTTTGCTAGCATCGCCTGGCGTTGTAGTCCTTTTGGAAAACATTGCGCACTTGATTATGAAAGTCAACGTTCATTTGCGTCATTAAATTTAGTTCGAATAGAAAAATACTAAGAGAAGAAGGAAGCATGCAAAGGAGCAGAACAGGAGAGGGAGTGTGGAACAATGTTGTTTGGGGTTATGCAAGATGGAGCGCTGAAATCGAATAGACAAAGGACCCACCTCTGATTTGTAGACTTCATGTTCAAAACGATTCTATTTAGGCGACATTGCCCACAGTTTGCACACTTTATTTTTTGGTACGGTTTCATACTTTGTAGTATGTGCACGCAATTTAGAACACGAGTATAAATACATTCTGCTGCCAGGACATGCTGGGTACTTATATCACGTTCTAGGAGGGCGAAATCATCAAGGTAAAATGACTGTAGGTGATTTGTGCTATTTACTTTTGCTTAAAACGAAAGGTATGTTGTGTGCGAAGGGAAATTCGCTTAAGGGTAAACGTCTCAAGACAAAATGAGTTATTTTACGTAGTACTTCGAGGAGTTGGTGGTTGTTCCTTTTCGTACCTGCAAGCATCGTGAATACCTATTTTGACGAGATAATACTTTTTTTTTTAACTTTACTTTTCTCTCTTGTGTTTGCGACTAAATCACATGAAACTAAAGTTTCGGTTGGGGTGCGTTGAAGTACTGCAAACTTTGTACAGCCTTTGGCTTTAAAAAGAAATGAGTTTTCCTCGAATTCGGGAGCCTGGCAAGTTTTAACAATGAAAGGGTGTGCTCGCTTGGATTGTAATGAGCGTCCGGGGATATTCCAACGATGAAACAACTCTTGTTACATTTGTTATTGCTTGAACACATGAGTATAATGATGAATTATGTATTTACAGCGTGACCCATGAGCCCCTGGAAATTTGAGATTCAAATTGAACGAAGAAACTTGTGGAAAAGGACGTTGCTCACATCTATCGAAAATAGAAAATTTTGCAGGAAAAAGGAGTTAAGGTGAACTTCATGGTATTATGATACGAAGAATCGATCGCAACCACAGACGTGAAGCCTCAACCTTTATTATTATTTTGAACACCGAAGCCGACCCAAACATTTTAAAGAAACGAAACGGGAGATACATGAACAGTCATGTAATTATTTTCAAATAGTCCTGGCATAAATTTCTATGCCATTTCCTGTTCCTTGAACAATAGATCGAAGCTCGAGCAACGCTGGGGGCTTTCTTTTAAGTCTCTCAAAGTAGATCAAACTGAAAAAAGGAGCAACATCTAATAGCTTTATTGACCCTGCCTTGATTTCTTTCTAAATGCATTCCGGAGCTATTTTGGGCAACTAGAGATCTCGCTGCTGAGAAACTGCAGCACCAAAAGACGACAACAAAAGAACTTGGTTGTGGTACAATAACACAGGATACTGTAATCCTTCAAACTGGAAGTGTGGGTGTTTATTATTGTGTGCAACAGCGGAAAATCCATCCAAATCTCGAGGCAAACAATGAATCAGCCAACTCTGAAATAGAATCTATCCGTAGTATCCCGAAGGATTAAGAACCTTGGGCAAGTGTGAGAGCAGGACGATTAAGACTCTTTTTGTATCGATTACGCTGGGTACCAAACAACTTTGTGTTTGGAAGCATCAACGCAATCACAAGTACGCTGAAGGAAGGATATCTTAAATTTTCTGAGGCGCATTAGGACATCGGTGGCGGAACTGCGTCGGCAATTTCAAGGAAAATCATGAGGACGTTGGTCGGCAACATGAAAACCTTAAGAAACTAGTTGGATCTTGGGACAATGATGAACCTACCGGAAATTGATTTAATGTTGCAGAACTTAACTGCAAGGCCAGGAAGTTTTCTTGCAAAGTACCCAATAAGTTGAGCAGGTAAGTGGAGGACTCCGGAAGCAAGCAGTGAAAAGGCAAAGATGAACAATGCAGCAACTTTCATGTACGAAATTAGCAAAGTGTGTCCAGATGAGTCCGGAAACGCCAAAGAAGCTAGCACCAAAGGATCTCGTGGACTGCAGCAACTTATGTGGCTACAAATTTGGTTACAAATAACACTATAGAAATGAAAAGCTGTTCTAATGAGCATTCTGGCAGAAATGGTCGAGTCTAGGTGTGCCAATTGGCAAATTGATGTACACTTTTAATCAGATGAAGTACTTCAGTGGGCAAGTTCACACTGAAGGGATGAATAAAAGGATTGTGACTGTGAGTAATGTATGCGAAGGTAGCATGTCGGGAGTAATTGACAGAAGGAATATCCTAGACATGCCAAAGTTGTAGCTGACTTCATTTGTTACAATAAATACAGTCCATTTTGGAATGCAAATGAATAAAGCTCTAATCCTATTGCAGTGGCAGAACCTAGACATACCGTAGACGTAGAGTGACAGTAGAGTGACAGTAGAGTATTCAAGGTTTACAAGCTGGCAAATCCTTATAGGCGGCATATCCGTTTGGTAAGGAAAGTGGTAGCAGAAATGATGTGCCATTGATTCGGCGCAATCGGTTTCAACGGCCAAAACGATTTTCACCTTTTAAAAAGGTCCTGAGAAAAACAGAAACGAGGATACCGTACAGAAAAATAAAGCATAAATTGGGACGCATTTTTGTAACGCTTGTACTTAAAGGTCTCAAGACTCCTCAAACCGATAAAATTGTTCAGATGACTCATCAAAAGAGCTTGAGAGGAGACGTGGAACGTGTTAGATGTGACTCGAATTGTCATCATAAAATCTGAGGAATCAGGGAGATATAAGACCGAGGCGAGTTCTTAATAACCTAAACCAGGATTTACCAATACGAGATACAAGGGACACGGCAATCTACCATGATTGAAAAAGTCGCAGAGTTTTAGGTTAACTTTTCATATATGTTTTTTTTTGTATTTCACAGCTTTCACCAACTTTCATGAAACATCAAAGGACTCATGGCTTGATGTCATCACAACGGAATAATTGTTAAACGCAATAGAGATCAGTAAAGCCTATAACTTTGCTTCCTGGTAACTTGTAAGGATCGCCTTAAGCCCAACTATGTATGACTGGCTGAGAAAGACTGGGGTGAAAGGCTAGGTGATGTAATTGTTCAGGCTCCACGCACTGTCCGATTCACCGGATCCTCTTGCCTAGTCCAGATTGGAACGCCTGAAAACCTTCAAAACTTTATTAAAATTATTGGATGTTCATACAAGGGCGATCATATGTTTGAAATTTAATTTGCCACATACATTAACCAAAGGAATATCAGTGGAAACTGCAATATATAAGGTACTGCAATATGTAGGTAAGGTAAAGTAAGCTTAAGCAAAGTTTTTTTTTAACATGGAATAAACAGCTGAGTTCAAAGATAAAGTTGGGCAGGACAAGTGAATTAGGCTACTAGGTAGTTGATCTTAACAGCTTTAGAAAGCAAGTTCTGGCGTGGCTTCATGAAAGAAAGGGTCATTAGCTTGGAAACATGTTAGGAAAACCAAATCACAAGGAAAACTTCTGCGCCCGGTACCGTGAATGCGCACTCTATATTACATTATCATAAAATGCTCAGGAGACAAATATCGTGTCTGCGCAGACAGGGTGGCGTTACAACTTATCTACAGCACTAGCACACTCGGGCAGCTGCTCTTAGAAAGAGATAGCAGAAGCACAAGTAGATCGATATTTAATTTTGATATTGAAAATTAACCTCGGGAAAGGGGGATATTCAAAAGATGTTGCAAAAACGGACTCAGAGACAGTCGCAGGAAAGTAAATTGGTGCTGATTTTTAAAGATTGTTAGGAGAGACTAAGTGATCCAGAAACGCACTTATGCATGCTACTCAGCACTACTTAGCACTAATACGCTTATAAACCTTTCGTGAGAATTCATCACTATAGAATTTCGGATTGGTACCGAACTCCGAACAAAACGGGCTGGAGGAGTAGTTTGGAAAAGTTACAAAACCAGCATGTCTAGCAGTGTAAATCGCACTGCGCCTTGCATTTCTCAAATGTATCTTGACGTAACTCCCGGTAGAGACTTTTTGACTGTGACTTATGCTGATTTTTATGTTAGTTGGAGGATAAGTGAAGGATTGCTTTATACGTTTTAAGATTCTCGTCATCTTAAAAACCAAAACGAACTTTACATTTCCAAATGAAATTGAAATTTATTATTTATTGTTAGAACTGAAATTTATTTTAATTCAGAGCTATCAAGTTCATTCTGTCCACTACTTGGAAGAGATTAGAACCTTGTGGGTTTGGATGATTGCAGACTAGGAATTGTGACTAGTGACTCTTTTGGGCAACTAGGTTCAACTTGGTCGTTCTCTTCTTACTCTTACTGTGAATTTCCAGATTGTTTTTGTATAAATTGGAAGGTGAAGAAGGATGGCACTGAACGTTTAAGGACTATGTGAGGCTCTAGTCTTTACAAAACCATGTCTAAGAGTAACTAGTAAATTTTTTTTTGTGTGGAAGAAAAAGCCGTAGTGATTTATCCAAATTTTTCCTATCAGTTGAAAGATAAAAATGGGATTGCTGTAGACGTTTTAGGGTTTTCGTTATCACAAACACCAAACCAGTCTCTGAATACGGACTCGGTCCCCACTTTTTGTGTCAAAGAGAACAATTATGAGCGGTACAAACCATGTTAATCTAAGTGATGTAAGTCCGGCAGCGTGGCACTAGTCTGAAGGCTTAGTGGGAGTTCTCTCCTGACAGTTTGATGAAGTGAAGACTCACTTCATTATCTAACGAAGACGGTGCGCGAAAATGACAAAGTCGATAGTCTGATCACAGTGAGGGAATCATTGGAAATTTTCTAGTACAGTTTCTCCCGGCAGTCTATTCCGTAGCAGGATCCCTTCGAAGGGATAGGGCATAGAATAAATAGTTCTTGTTCTTTTGTGAAAACTTTCCAGTTATGGATCTCAGTAGATTTTAGTGTGTAGTCTAAAGTGTCCACGTTGCTTAGAGTCCTATATTCTAGGTATAAGAAGTCTTCATCCCTCTACCATCCACAATCAAATCACCATAGAACGCTTCTCTAATGAAGCTTAAATTGTCTCGGCTAGTTGGTTTTCCTGTCCGAAAAGAATGCCTTGAGTGTCCTCAAGTTCTTTTTTAATTTGGCAAAGAAAAGTAAATCGATAAAAAGCGATAATAGATACTACCAATCTGCTTAAGAACCAGATCCTTATAGTGTACTGCAAGGGCCATCAATAAGACTTTATATTGAAGATTACACCGAAGGTAGCTGTCATTGCTGGATATGAGCATATTTGGGGAAGAGGTGTGACTAAACTTCTTGAACTGGGAGTTTGTTTTGTGGCAAGCAAGTAAGCAATATTTGCACACATTTTCCCGCAGTAAACGAACAATGAAAACAGACTGCTATATATCATATTTTCAAGCTAAATTAAGTTTTACTTGAGTTGTTTTATAGTTTTCAACATATTTGCTCCAGTTACACCCATTTTCCAGTTTTGAGATTACCTCATGTCCATTTGAACAAGTGATATTTCCGTCATTCAATCGATCCGTACTTAATATACTAATACACCTCACCAATAGTCCTCGACAGAACAATGGCATTTAATAGATCCCCTATAACAGTTTATCAGCACCCTTTTGTTTTATTGTTGACTTTTTCTACTTATTTAAACAAGTGCAATAGAGCGTATGTAATGTTAGCAACATATTCAAAAGCGTAACAGCAAACATAAAGTTTACGACCAATATTTACGATATGGGAAATGTTGTACAGCAAACGAACAGTGACATGAAAGCTTCTGCGGCACATGCGGAACGTATGCATGTGTGATAATCTCATAAAAAATGTTGCAATCAAATCTGCACGCTGGACAATCCTTAAACTAGTTTCCTAGTGACCTGAAAGTAACGTAGAAAAATCCGCGAGCTTATTTATGTTTGCCATAGAATATGCAATGAGGTATTGTGAAAGAGTATGTAAAGAAGGCTTAAGTGGAACTTGCCGCCGAGATGGGAAAATCGCAGAAGAAAGTGGAGAGTGCTAGCACTAGACCCGCATAGATTGGAGTGAAAATAATTGAATTGTATTTTAATGGAGTGAATGTACGTAGCAAATCCATTCTGAAAGTCTACATAAGCGATTAAAACTATAACGTTCGGAAAATCCGTACAATATTGACCTTTTTCCATAGAAACTCCAACTGGACGCGAAGCACGAGTAGATTAGTCGGGGGTAATATGTGAAGCTTGTGTTGGATCATGATCACATATGTCATCGCATTCATTGATGAAGGCTTTGATGAATGTCTTTAATCGGTCTCATCATCGCAGACATCAGTATAATTGAAGTATATCTGCAAATGTGGTATTGAGCGCCTGTCAAATCATTCATAATCGCATAATCTTTCAGCTCGCATCTTACGTGTTCCCTATAAATTCACGCATGTCTCTAATAAGTAAACGACAGTGTGCCTCCCAGCAATTTATTGACAGGCAATCTATGTTTTCCATTAAACGAATAGTATGCTATTAGCACATTAACGTTAGTGCCAACATAAGTGTTAACACAATTTGTGATCCCAACATTACGATGCTTCTAGCATTGGTTAAGTGTTAGCACCCTCCATGACGCCACCTTGCCTTGCACGTTTGCGTCCTCAACTTGCTCCCTCCATTTTCACCCGCCAACTCCTGCAACAATTACTTAACAGTAAACTGACGAAAGCTCGAATACGAATAGAACAAGAGGCCAACAAGGATATATGTTTGGGTACTGTGCAAAATCGAATCGACGACGGATGCTCCTCCACAGTACGTGCAACATATTCAACATATCATACACACGTATGTTTCGAGGACATTCATTCCCGAGCACTTACCGTATATTGCAATTTAGTGTGACACATTAGGCTAATACACGTGTGGAGTCATATCGAAATGGTTTTGGGTTTTGTACACGATAGGATCCAGGTCGGATGGCGAATGAAATATTTGGTCGTAACTCTTGTACTGTTTTTTTCCCTCGGTGAGTGTAGTCCATAATGTCCTGCAAGGACAACACCTTTCAGGTGCGAAGTATTGTCGACTTTATTCATTTCGCTTTGTATATGAGGACACAGGCTACAGGGTCAAGGAATCAATGAATGAAGTGTTTATAGCTTTGTTATATAACCTCTTTCCGCGAATGAGATGGAATGAACCCATCATAAGTTCGTGGCAAGGTGTAACGTGTTTGCCAGTTGATGTTGATTTTAATGTCCTTTTTAGGCTTCGGTCATTAACAGGTCCAGAACAGGTTATCAACATGGACGTTATTGAGGAAAGTGTTTTATTGCGGCGGTAATACGAAAAATATGTGCTTTTTCGAACGAAGGCGTTTAATTGTATCATCCACACCTAACACAAATAAGCAAAATGGAGATGTTCAAGGATAAAAAGAAAGAGCTATTACTTTTAGCAGCGTTCCCATAGCTGCGGGCATTTCAGAGATAGCTCACATTTAGTATATTATTACAACGGAGTTTATGATCTCCTCATGCATAATACAGATGCCTGCTTCCGCTGGTTTTCTGTGGGAAAATGGTTTAGACATTATTTTCATTAACATTCATGCCAGTTTCTAAATCCTGAAAAACAAACTTTTTTGAAAATTATAGCAGGAAGCTGACATTTTATTTCGGTCTATTTTATTATAAATTGTTTCACTTGAAGAATTTACTGACGTTACCTCAGTAAATACGCAGAGAATCATCCTGACACTAGGCTTTTGTTTGTTCAAAATCCGATATTTACTACGAAAAAACGGACATTTTGTTTTATTCAAAATATTTCCTTTTTATGGTCGCTAGTCTTACGATGCTAACCACGAATACCTGCAATGTTCGGTATCTTCAGATGGTCTGCAGTGATGTCATTTACCACTGACTCCACGAAGGTCATGTAAGTCCACGAGAGAAGAATGCTAAGCGCGATAGGTGGGGAAAACTTCCCACATCAGCGATTTTGACCGGTGACCAAATTGATTTGGACCGGTATCGAAAAAACTAGACAAGGAAAAAACTTCTTATCACGTAGGAGAATAAGTTTGTCCTGCTTGTCTCAGTCCCATTAAATTGGGTCTAGAAGAGATTCCAACCATAGTTATGATTGTTTTGAACAACTCACAATACCCTATAGCAAGCTTATGGCTGAGGTAGGTACCATAGGAGAAACTGTCAAGATCACGCGTGGTACTGACCACAACCCCCGCATGTACTTTTTGTCTTCAAATTAAGCGGCTCTGGCTCACCTCAAGGGAAAAGCTCTGTAATGAACTGTTGCTTCACCACAAGAAGAACAAACTGATTGCACCATACATACAATACGTGTTTTCCCCCATGAATTTTTGGCTTGGGTCTTGACGTTGACAAAGGGCCACCTTTAATCTCATGATTTTTTCCTTAAGCGTATTGTAGTGAATTAATTTTTCGAAAATACGCAAAAATAAAACCTTTTGTTTAGGTGAGCAACAATTCTATTTGCCTCGATGTCTTAGTCGGTATGGAAGTCAACTCCTTTGCTTTTGAATCATTTTCACTGATCTCGACTGATGTTAAATCGATCACGTATAGTGTAATTGAACGGTTTCGAATGGTTCTCATATATTTCGAATGTCTATTAAGTGCGTTTGTATGGTTTTTTCGCTACGTTCACGGAGTTTAAAACAAATTGACAAGTCTTCAACTTTTGAAACCATTTACGGCAACTTCTCTGAGAAAAACTATCATATCCTTTTAAAAGGGGACAAGCGCTCTTTAGATTTCAAAGGAAATGAAAAATTCAAATGGCAGTGCTACTTAATTGGCACAAAAATCATGACTTACAGATATTTCCAAAAATACTTCAAGGGGTTGACAGATGTCAAAACTTACGATATGCCATCTTATATCTGATAATTTCAATCAAAATTTACATGAGCCATAATCTATTGTTAAACGTTTTACCTTCATGTAAAAGAAGAGAAGGTCAATTCATTATACAACAGTGTCGCATGCAGCTAGTGCACTGACAGTGACATACTATGCATGTAATGCAAAGCCAACAAAAGGTGAACCAAATAAGGAAACCTCGCCTTTGCGTCAGCCTTAAGAACCACAATTTTAAATCCTACCAAAACCTGCAACAGGATAAAACTCGGTACAAATGCAATCAACACAACAATTGAGGATCACAAAACTTATAATCGCACTGCCCAATAACTCTGCAGGTTATCAGAAGCACGCTGAGCTTCTTTCTACGAGACAGTTGTATTTAAAAATGACAGGATGTGGACCTAAATATAATTCGAACAACTGTCGCACTGATTTCAAGTTAAGAAACTCAGGAAATCATTAGTTCTGCACAGGGTTGTAGTTTGCTTCGAGGGTTTGAATCAATTGATCAATTACTATCTTTTTTCTGTAGGTACTTTGATTTTTTTCACAGCTTTTTGCGGCATCACCCAAGTGACAGAATACCCGCAAGTGCAAGAACGGTTGACAGTCTTTAAATGTGTTCTCTCTAAGGTTTATTTATCACAGTCCACAAATTGGCAAACATCCAGGATTAGTTTATAGTTTTGGAAAATTAACTGACTGTAGACAATATTGACAATCAACTCTAAGGAGTGGACCGAAATGGAATATTCAACTGAATAGTTGAGTCCTGAATCAGGAAATTCAATGAACCATCACAAGCTGCATATTCAATGTCATCGAGCATGTCAAGCATGATGCGCTCGTCATCGTTATCACTATCATCCTTTACAGAATCGTTCGTCCAGTTGACGGCTAAGCACCGCGTAAAAACTTCACGGCATGATCCTGAAATGTTAATTGCATTTAATTCAAGTTACGCGTACGAAAAACTGTGGATGCCCAAGCAAAAAGTTCCAGGGAAGCCGATCAATTTGACCATTATGGCCAAAAGGACAAAAATTACTGGATTGACCAGGTGAGCTCTCTTTTTTGGCAAACTTCTTGGATAAAAAACCTGTCGAAGTACTTTTTTCGGTCATATTTTGATGCAACTAACTCCTTGAGATAACCTTTTATTCTTAACTTTCTGGTCGGTTAAGAATATAAAATTTCAGAAAACAAGGTAGTGCGTTTTTTTAGAATAACAGAAAAGGAAGTGAAAGCTTATTTAGTCCTGACTATTGTATTGTGTTTACAGCAAAAGGCCCTAGAACTTCTCAATAATTCCAAACTTTGTCAACGAAACGTTTTTTTCATAAGAGCAAGTAGCAGACTTTTAGTCATTTATTGTGGTTTCTATATTGCACAAATACTTATGAAATTCCTCGGTCAACATTCGAAGTATACTTTTAACTTCATTTTCATTGTAAACTTAAGTTTTCATGTTTCTTGGGTTGGAAGGAACGAAGAGGACTATGAAGATATTTGAGAGAATTCTAAAGAAGATCGTGAGTGTTCTAAGTCACGAAGAATTGTAAGAACTGAGCGGATCCTTAAAAGAAGAGACCCAAAATGTCATAAAAAGGAAAGAATATTCAATGAAGAAGACTGGCGGCGTACTCAAGAGAGCCAAGAGTTTCCTGGGGTGGACTGAAAAGGACCAAATCTGTGTATCTCAACAGCAAATATCTTCATGACATTCGAATATCAGCTTTGTTGTGTTCTTTCAAAAAAAAAACTTAATGGGTTTCTTCCAATTTTCAAGGCACATCTCAAAGGCTTTCCTATTATTTCCTGCTTCCATCACATTGTCTAGTTTTGTTTCAACCGAACTCAACTAAGCATTCAGCCATGATATTATTACTAAGATCGTTTCTTATTATATTATTTTAATGGGTTTTACCCAGCGTTTTACTAACTATTTTCATCGCCTTCCGAGAACCAATAAGGAAGCTCGTTAATAGAAAGAATCAACTAAGGACTTGTCAAAGGCATCACTTGACAGAATGTGGTGTGATGGTAAAGTTCGCCGTCTGCTAGGTGAAGCCATGATATAATGAATTGTCTTCAATTTCGGCAGAACGTTAATGCCAAAAGCCCGTCAAACAGGTCCTTTTACCTAGCCGGAACATAGGCCTTAAAAGCCAAATTACAAATGATACAATAGGCCACATATCATTACCACATTCTATTTTCCAAATCAAAGAATCAAAATATGTAATATGCAAAATATCATCAAGAATATTTTGCATCTTTCACCTCAGCCTAGATTCGAATCCAAAGCTGATTTCGAATGGCATTCGTGGCGACTTTCGAGTTGCCGCAAAGGATATTGAAAAGCATTTTGACAATGGAATTCTGTATCATGTCGTGCCATACATTGTGATATTCTCATAAAAAGAAATATTTTTCATCTGGACGCATGTGATAAGGTATCCTGACACTCCGAGTGGCCTTTCCAGAACTTTAACGTGGAATGCAATACCTAGAACTTCACAAAAAGGAGCGAAGGACACAAGCTTGAAAGAGAGAGAGAGGGAAAGCGCAAGCAAGAGAAGGTAGAATTGGACGCTTAGTGATGCACTGGAAACTTATCAAAATTGCAAGAGCATCGTGACATCCATGCGGTATGCAACGTTCAACTCGGGGGTGGATTTCACGGGTGGGCAAACCCAAAAAAAAAAGTAAAACGAAAAATTACCTTTCAGCTACCGAACCAGTAGTTAACCAATACATGCTTTGAGTGCACAACCGGACACTCGTGACGACACTTCGTTTTTGGTATTTCCATTTAAACTAGCAGAAAGTATCCTTTGTCATTGATTCGCAGGAAGTCGGGTCACGAAATGTAAAAATGATGACGAGAAGCACAATTTAATTAGTAGGCGCCAACGTGACATTGTGTTGAGACAGGAAGTCGGATGACGAGAGGATTAAGGACATTTTGATGGATTTGTTGACGTTGTGAATACATTTCATGCAGCTAAAATGATTTTAGAGTTGTTAGCTAGTCCTTAGGTGATTTTAAACAAGGTGCTTTGGTTGACGTTGAAAACTAATTACATGGGGAGCTCTCCCCTAATGAATAAATAATTTGTTTTTGCTTCAAACTTTCATAATGTCGCTTCCTTTTTGCGGGACTATAGTGAATCGCCTCAAATTCAAGCCTGACGTAATCCAATCGCAGACCATTCAATAAAATCCACTCAAGTCTAGCAGGAATTTCACCATCCGTTTACATTAAGGCTCATCATACGCTAGCTACAACAATCAATCTACAAATATTCCTTTTATTTAATCATCCCCCCTCGATTTCATAATGCGTCAGCAATTGCATAGTATTTCACTTCCGTTTCAAAAGCAACTTTGTCGACTGACCCTAATGTTGTCGTCGGAATCGTTATTGAATGGCAGGACTATAAATAAATAGATTCCTCATTGTTGGTCACCATCGAAAAGAAATTCTACCTTATCGCGGTTATGATAAAAGCTTGGGAGTAGAAAAATATACCGGGGCGAAAATAAAAGGACGTCCAACGATCTAACCAACAACCAGTGACGGAAATGATTGTTATTTCACGTCGAAAGCAAATAGGAAAGGAGGAAAACATTTAAGGCTATTTATAGTTTAGCTTGACAACGCACGAGGAAGAGGAAGAACAAGATGTTTGCCTTCACACAGGACACCGAGAACGACGTCTAGACTAGAAGATATTAGTCGCGATTGAATAGTGGTAGAGCGATGGGACTTGGAAATTGTGATATATTTTTTTATCGATAATACTTTCCAGTAGTATTTTATCGATTTTACATAAAGGCTAGGTAAAATGATTAAATTTGAACGTTTTACGGAAGGAAATAATAAAATTCAACAGAATCCATCAAAATATCTCATCTCAATTGAATTTGGTTTTGATCGATAAACGATGGAAAGGACAATCGGATACTTTGCGGATCGGAGGACTAGATTTGTTGGCATGTACTCTCTAAGTATTTTTTCAATAGATTCAATAGAAAAAGTTTTTCCAGCAATTGCAAGTATCTCGAACTCTTCTATAAGGACATCGCATCAGCTTTTAGTGTTTGCACTCCAATTGAGTCCATCACAAAAAAAAATTGCACAATATAGAAGACTTAACAGGTCTTGTATTAAAAATTGGCCATTAATTCTTTTAATTTTTAATTGTTGGGAACAGAAGTGATCCTGATATCCCAAGAAACGTAATCTAGAAGGAGTAATGGCATAAGCATATCTTCATAGGCAGTTGTCGGGGAAAATAGTCACAACTTATTTAGCTACACACAGTATGCATCATATTCCATTTCAAACGGAAGATCAGGCGTGATACTAACCGCATCACATTATCAGCTTTTCTACCACGTACTGAGTACTGACTTTATTCATAATTTCCAATGTGTATCTTTGCTGTGTTAATTAATTTAATTAATAATTATAACTTTGATGTGGTGAAGGATGGATTGGGAATCCTTTGAACTCTTGGCTTGCGAGAGAGCGCAGAAGTATTTACCTGCGCAGAGCCGATTGAAGAGAAGAGATCACCAAGGAAGAGAGACGTCGCTCTCTCAGCGATTGGCAACAGTCCTGGGAGCAAGAAACAAGGGGAAGGTGGACTGCACGTCTGATCCCTGACCCGAGGCCGTGATTCAGTCGAGTGCATGGTGAGACCGATTTCTACTTGACCCAGCTCTTAAGTGGGCACGGTCGTTTTCGGTCCTACCTGTACAAAATTGACAAAGCACGGTCTCTTAACTGTGCGTTTTGTGCAGGAGAATTGATGACGCCTGTCATACATTCTTCTACTGCAAAAGGTGGAGCCAGAAGCGAGGGGTCCTACTCAGCGAAATCGGAGAGCTCTGTCCGGAAACTACCGTCGGAGTAATGCTGAAAACAGTTGACAATTGGAATCGCGTGGCGCAATATGCTCGGGCAGTGCTTACATTAAAAAAAGCTTTATTGGAGAACTGGGAGGCATCGGGGATGGATGGATCTCTTTTGTAGCACTTCCTTCCTCTCCCGTCCCTCTCGTTAGAGAAGAGATGCCCATAATGCGAAGGCGCCTCTAGGCGTAGGAACACGAGGTCTAGCCCGAAGTAATGTGTCAAACGGTTCCAGGCTAGGTTCTCAGGTTGATAGGGGAGCATTTTGCGTCTGGGAGTCCCACACTCAAGTCGTAAACAGCCTTCACCTCCCTCCCACCAAAAAAAAAACTCTTCACTTCAGAAGGTTCTGGACAATGCCAAAAAGACAAATCGACCAATTCTAACACTGAAAAAGACAAAGAGCCAAATGAAAGACCAAATGAAAACTGTTAAATCGCGAGGATTTTTCCGTTTTTTCATCAACATGCGGTAAAATCAATGAATCGTTGGCGTCATTTTTGGGGAAGATGGCAAGAGGATCTGTCTGTTTAGGAGAATATAAGATGGAAAGTCGGCTTGAAAAAAGACAGGTACAGTAGCAGGAGTGATGAGTGAACAAAATGGTGGCCACTTGAACGCGATGGTTTATCAATAACCAAGGACCATGGTTTAATCAAAGACCTTATACAAGTGTTTGATAAACACGGGCAATCGGAATTGTTTTTTTTTGAATTGAACCACAGGACGTGTCACACATTTTTCACATATGAAAGGAGGGCATAGCGCATAAGAGGAATCTTACTGAAAAGTTAAAATTAGATACTAGTATCGAAGGACAGATGCACCTTTGTTTCATGCTACATTCGGGAAAATTACTTCATTAGGACTGGCATTTTCGATTGCTTCTTGGTGTAGAAAAAAGAAAAGTAACTTTCAAAAGAGTCTCTGTTACGTTCATCCGTTTCAAATGAAGAAGAAATCATCATAGCACTCAATAAAAAGAGAACAAACTCATGTCTATGTGACAAGCAGGTTCATCAGAATGATCTCTAGATGACAGGTTTGGTGTCAACTGCATAGCTTGCAAATATTGTTGTCTTGGGCGTCTTGCAATCATGACATAAATAGGTGTCATCACTCAAAAGAAGAAATGAAGGATGATTGGCTAAAGTCAGGTTCATTGTTATGATCCTTTGACATAAAGTGTAGGAAAGTCACTTCCCACACCTTTTCCCACCTAATCTCTTTCTCATTTTTCCAAGAGAATCTTGCTAGATCTTAAAAAAGAGATAAAGCTCAAATTTAAGCGACAAGTGATTCCAAACCTTCCGTGGAATTTTCGTGGTCAACTGATCATTCTTTTGAGTTCTTTTTCTTCGCATCTTCAACAATGTACAACACCATTAATTGTCTAAGAATAATGCTAGAATAAATGATCAAATTTTTGATAAAACCTATTTCCAGGATCTTCAGAATTGTTTGACAGTCAAACATTTTGAGACAAAATCCTAGCGAGTCAGAAAGACATCGCAAGAAAATTTCAAATGCTTTTCTTTCTCAAATTAAACTTTCGTTGAAATCATAAAGCTGGTAGATGTTGGAATGAGCTCTTGAGACTTTTGAGTACGATCAAAACCGAAATCTAAAATTTCAAAAATAACGAAAAGCATCTGAAGAGTCACAACCATGAAAAAGTTGTCTAAATTCTTGCTTAAGATCGGTTGAATCTACTGACAGTCGAATCTGCAGACGGTTCTCATTGGTTTTATTTTCAATCTTCATGTCATATTGCGTCCTGATGTCTTGTCTTAAGTCCATTTTTTGATGAGGAAACTGCTTCAATGCTTTCTCAGAGTGACTAAATTACAGTTTCAGCCATTATAGTAAAACTATTATGTACCCTAGTCACCCTGTAAGAACACTATTACTTGTGGTTCTTTTCAAAGTAAAATACGAATCAGCTATCAAGTTAGCAAAAACGTGAACGTGGTTTCCACCATGCATTACTTGTTCAATATGCCTGCTTGCGATTTTTCTAGGCTAAGGAGAATGAAGTAGAAATAATCTCTTTTTTGACTCTTTTTCAAAGAGATCCAACTATAAATGGTCTCCATGTCACGAGATTTTGCAAAGAAATCTAAACTCGATTGAAAAAGAAATCATTTCCAACTGATACAGGTGAAAACAGTACAAAACAGAAAACAGACTGACAGTGTCAGTCAGTACAGTGATCAAGTATAGTCTGAGTAGGAAAAACTTTGAAAAAATCAATGGATCTTCACTAATAAATTCAGAATTCGGTGAGCTAAACTAATTTTTGGTGCTTTCTTGACTCTTTAATAAAAATATAAATAATAATAAAATCATTTCCATCCCGAATTTTCGATCTCATAAGGGTATTTTTTACCTGAGAACTTGAAAATGATGTTGCTTTCTATATATGACATACCTGGAAAGAAAGAAAAAAATTAATCAAGACAGTGTCATGTGTGGAAAATAATAAAAGTATTCTAATAATAGTAATAATAAAACAGTAATGATAATATAAACGTATATTTCGTTGGCAGGTGAAGTTTATTTACGTCCTGAGTACCGGACTCCCAATGAACATAGTAGTCGTTGTAGTAGTAGTTATCGACGCAACACCTCCCCTGCCATACAGTGAACCTAACCTGGAGCTCTTTGTCAGAAAACTTCGGACCAGGCCACTTTGGTCTCAGCTAGTGGCGCTTCCGGGTCGAAGAAATCCTTCTTTCAGTAGAGATGGTCCGAAGTAGAGAAACGAATGAGAGAGGGAGTTGCCTTCCTTCCGTGCCGACAAGTGATCGCTGAAGCCCTTTTTTGGCAAAACCATATCAGCATAGTGCGAGCATTTTCCCGTGTCCTTCGAAACTAGTGTCCTTTTCGCAAAGCCAACTGAAGAGGCGTTGTTTTTTTCTCCCTAAGGCATTAGTACCCAAACTACCATTCAGGCGTGACAGGTACCATCCACGACCTCTGGGCATGACAGGTCGTCCAGAAACCGTGAACGTTCCATTTTGTACTGCGAAGACCGAAAAAAGTCGTGTCCACTGCGAAGTTGTGCTGGATAGTGATCAGTCCCTCCGTAATTTTGGTTGAGGCATAGCATCAGATCTCTGATTAAGTGCTCGGTGGACTTGCCACGTATTTTCTTTGCCCACAGTTTCTGTCATGATGGGAGAGTCGGTAATGATAACATTTATAATGACACCATAGAATAGAGTTGTAACGTCATTTTTGATGGCATAACAGCCCCTTTTCGGACTTTAACGCAATGCGTATCAACCCCACCACAATTCGCACCGTAAGGTGTACACGATTGCGATTTGGTTAGTACTGCCTTTGTCATGGTTATCTGGCGAATGAAACCGAAAAGTTATTGGCATTGCTGGTATGGTATTAGTATTTGAATTCGGGATCTGTTACAAAGAAGGCGAGTGCCTTCACCGTTACATAAGGGAGGGTACAATGTCGTTATAGCCAGATAAAATTAGCACAGCACTATTGAAAGAGTAACAAACAGAATTCAAAAATGGTCAGAAAACTGCCTAGAGTATCTAAAGTTACAAATATCTTAAATCATGAATTACTTCTTTAACTTTTTGTATCTTTAGCTGGACTGAGCCCTTAAACGTTTCAAAACAATTAACAACTCCTCCACACCACGCGGAACGAATTTGAAGAAGTCATTATATTATCGCATCATCAATTTTCACTCGAACATTTGTTTAGCCTGATTTCTAACTAGGATATTTGTTCAACGATTAGATCTCTCCAAGCATCTTATTTACATTCTGCATTAACGTCCATGTTAACTTTCTTGCCACTCAAAGATCTCGTCTACAGATCTTGTTTGCTTACATGATGGTTACATGCCTTAGAAACGTAAACTTTGAACCACATAATCTTGAGGTGTTTATATCTCCTCGACACAACACAACAATATATATCCACTCACAGACTATTCCCAGCAACAACAACAAACCCGCCAAAAAACGCGAAATAAGAAGAATAAACATCAAACCTAACATATTTGCCCAAGATTGTTGTTGTGAGAGTAAATTCAAACATATTTCAATAAAAATGAATAGCGAAACTAAGACGAGAAACGCAAATAACGAGATATAAAGTAATATGGAACGTCTAACTTTAAACAATCTTTTCATACTTCCTATTTTTTGTGTGTCCCGCACACTTTGCCATTCCATTTCCTTCCACATCAAAGTGACCCTCAGGAATTAACGGTAGGTACACGTATTCCTTTCCATATACGTGGAATCTAGTCGTGTTTTAGAAATGCTTGCCAGGGCCGAAAATGTTCTACAAGTCAACTTAAAAAGGAGTCAAGTCCCGAAACAAGTGGAGGAAAACCTCAGGAAAATTAAAAGTTCTCCTTTCATCAGTTCTCGTCTTTCTTTTTTCCTCGTTTTCCTCTCTCAAGTTGAACGTGTGTGGGATAGCATTTTCGTTGTGGTGTTGTTGGCTTTATTCAACCCTAAAAGTGTTTTATTTTCACTGGGTGTGGTTTTTTGTTCAATTTCGTTGACCGAATAATTCACATGAGAGTCCTAAATGTTTTTGAATTTTGTTTATGAAAGGAAGGAAGAATTTTGTTTTGATATGAAAGGACCGAAGAATGATGACGAGCCAAAGTTATGAACATATAAAAGAAATTGTCGCATGAAAAAAAAGACGATTAGAATAATTGGTGGAGAACTTTGCAGGTATTCCAGTGAAGAGATTTATTTGTTCCCTTTTTCACATCAGCCGGAGAGCTTAAGCACGTTTCAAGCCTTGATCTACTCACAACAACGTCTCCCATTGCTTACATTCGATGACCGCGTCCTCCCGATGTAAAGGTAACGCTTGCTAAGTTTTCCGATAAGCATAGTTACATTCCAACGTCCTCAGAGGCCTCGTTTAAGGATGCAATTATCGGTCATGCTTTCAACGTGGTCCTCCCATCATTAAAGATTATCAGCTTACTGTGGAAATAAGAAACTCGTCTTTCTTTTACTGAATTTATCCACGAGATGTGGCCCAAAAACTTTTGCAACAGACGGTATGATACGTATTAAGACCACTGGTGCTTTCACCTGTACCAGTTGTCTAATGCATAAAAATCATATATAAAAGTTTTTTAAAAATCCCTTCATAATTCACTGGTACAAATACTGTCTAAGAAACATATTAGCTGAGAAGAAAATTCGCAAAATGGACGAAATTCAGTTCTGTGCCGTCAAACTCTGAAGGAAACTAAGGACAAACTTATACCTCAGACAATTGCCATGAGAGTTCTTCTGTTTAATGGGACCTGGTAAAGATCAAATTAAGATAGCACAATTTTTCCAAACAAGACACAAATCCTATTCGTGATAATCTGAGGTCATCTGAAACCAACTGAAAGACCTGAAAACTTTAGCAGACTTTAGCAGCTTGAGCAAATAGTTGGAGTACTCCATTAATTAATCCAGCTCCATTAATTTTGAACATAATTCATGGTTATACTGATATGCCTAGCCTATACGTAAAGACAATGTCAAAGATGCTCATGTCACATCCGAACTGGGCGAGTTGTGTGTTGCCACGATTTTTAGGTTCTTTGTGGCGAAAAACAGGACATAGTTTTGAATAGAAATGAAAATTGGGTTCATCATTATAACTTAGAATCTCGAAAGAAATCCACGAAGCGAAAAGAGACGGGGAGCGACGGATTTTCGTTCCAAAACAAACAAGCAACATTTCCATCCCTATCGGACAAAACCCAAGATATAGCGCATAAGGAATATAGCTTATGTTCGAAGAAATTACAGGTTGAAGTGGACCACCCGTTAACTGGGAAAATATGGAACACAGGCATTTTTTGTGGGATACAGAGAAAATTTGCTTGATAACTTCGGGGAATGGTTCGTTCAACAGACGTATATGTAGTGCAAGTGTAATCAATAACTTTCTACAAACCCACCGAACCTCGCTAATATGAAAAGGACGCCAAAATAATGGTTAGTTTGCAGGTGTATTTTTTTCACAATATAATCTTCATCGCTGGAGTATTCTAAGATCTGTGTCGAAAAAATTCGTTTCAAACTTGAAAAAATTGCGCGAGAACCATTATGATTCAGGAGACGCACAGAATGCACATCTAGGCAAAAGACTCTTCTGGGCACAAAGAATCCTTCATCTACTCAAGAGAAGCCGCACGTCAAGTCAGCGTTATTTTTATCTTATGTTAGGTCATTGCGTATTATGAGTAGTCACATGAAAGACTGGGTTTCACGTGAAACATGTGAAACGGTCATTTGACTGAGCAAAGAGAAGGATATCAAAATTTTGAATAAGTGTCTACCAATATCCTTACTACGATAGCTGGATGCAATAATGCTCGCCTCACTTTTTTGCAATTTGTCCTCACTTTTCCAGAAACAGTACAGGTCCTACAAAGCTCTGTCAAATTTTAACTCTACTTAAAAAAAATCGGCTAGGAAATTTAATGGCATTTCCACAATTGAAACTCCTGCTCAAAACAGGAAACGATAATTAATTAAATGAACAGAATGATAATCCATGCTTAAACAATAGAGTAGACTGGGAAAAAATTAGAAAACTGTTTTTCATAAATGCCTCAGGAGATGATAAATGATCTATTTGTTATTTTCCTAGTTTTGGTCCAATCCTTGTGAAAGTCTTGTTTACGAATAAAGCTGCGTATATTAATAAGAATATAGGTACATTATTCTGATTCCTATAGACCTGACCACAGAAAGGACACAAAAGTAAGGTGCCACCACAGCGTCCCAAGCGACGGATTCTTTGATGGGTATCTAGCAAACCGAATTCTGCCCATGCTATTCGAGCAGTTTCAAAATTTTCCTGAAAGATTTTTGGGCCTCTGTTGCAGTGATGCGTCAAATTTTGTCGGTATTTCGCTCTTTGAAGCAGCGTTACCTAGTCATATTTTGGATTTTATGAGTGTCCAGAGTGTTCATAGGCTACGGGAGGCTTTTGGCAACGATACTATGTCTCAAAACGTGATTTAATACCAGTACAAGACGCCGAAGATGAAGATCACCCTGGAAAACCGTCGTGAAAGTAAGGTAGGTCAGAGATATTGACAGCTTAGATCGTCGCACGAGCATAAGAATAGTTTGAGAGTAGTGCGAAATGCCCAAAAGTACCGTGCGTTACATTGTTACTGAGGATCTGGATGAACACAAGATCGGAGCGGGGATGGTGCCCAAGAACTTCCAAGTCAAGGCTTCTTGGACAAGGATCTCTCGCAAGCTCTTGGACTAGTGCAAAAGTTATGTATATTTTTTAAGACAATGTGATAATGGCAGGACATTGATTTTCGAATACGAGCTGAGGTCCAAGCGTCGACCTTTGCCTCAAAAAGGCATGAATAAGTTCAATCGTTGTTCAATCAAAATTTTCGCCACGATGAGCAGCCAATTCGCCTTGAAAATCATAGTGAATCATGTGTCTAAAAAGATCGTGACGTCCTGGCGTCTTCATCATAACAACGCGCCTTCGCATATGAGTTTCATCATTGCCGACTACCTGATCAAACGCAGTGTGGTAATAGCACTCCGGCCACCTAGTCCAGACGTGGCCCGCCGGACTTCTCCAAATTTTTCCTCTTCTCCTCCTCTTCTCAAGGGCCAATATTTGAGATTTCTAAAGTGCTCCAAAAAAATATCACGAGGTGCTTGAAGGAGGTTCCCACCGAAGCCTTCCAGGACGCGTATTACGAGATGAAGGAACGCTAATTTCCTGACGGGGAAGAAACCTTCTTCGAAGAATTTCAACAAATTGTGGTTATATTTGCAAGAATTTTTTTTCCTTGAACTTGTTTAATATTATTTTGGGGCAGACCCTGCCTTGATTATAGTTCATGAAACAGGATCAGATGCTTTCAGAGTTGTGGTTAAGACTTTTCCTGATGTTGTCAGCCTTTAACATTGGGTGTTTATATGGCATCGATGCATGTTAAAATATCAAGGAGTAATGTTTTTCACTGATGCCTTGAAACAGGACACTGTACGAGGTCTGTTCAAAAAGTACCCGGAATTTTTAAATTTCGCGGGTATGGAGAGTCCTATTGTGTTGGTATACATGCCCCTAAAGTATGACAAAATTTTCAGCCATATTCACTGTTTACTTTGTCTGTGGTAGTCGCTAAGGTTCGACGTGTTTTTATGAGCTCGGCGATTTTTACTTGTTTAAACAATGGAAGAATTGAAGAGTCAAAGAATTTGTATTAAATTTTGCGTAAAAAATGAAATAAAGTGTAACAAAGTGTGTGAAATGTTACAAAAAGCCTATGGTGAGTCTACTATGAAAAAACAAATGTTTACGAGTGGTATAAGCGTTTCCAAGATGGCCGCGAAGACGTTGAAGATGACGAACGCTCCGGTCGACCCAGCACGTCAATAATCGATGAAAATGTGGAAAAAATGGTTATAAATAATCGCCGAATAACAGTTAGAGAAGTTGCTGATGAAGTTGGCATATCAATTGGCTCATGTCATAACATTTTTTCAAAAGTTTTGGGCATGAAACGAGTGGCAGCAAAATTCATTACAAAACTGCTGAATTTTGACCAAAAAAACAATCGCATGAACATCGTTCAGGAGCTGTTAAATGACGTCAACGACGATCCAAGTTTGCTTGAAAGGGTCATAACTGGTGATGAAACATAGGTGTACGGTTATGATTTCGAAACCAAAGCACAATCGTCCACCTGGAAGCATTCAACGTCACCAAGAGCGAAAAAAGCACGTCAAGTTCGATCGAATGTCAAGGTTCTACGTACTGTTTTCTTCGATTATAATGGCATAGTGCATCAAGAGTTCTAACCACAAGGTCGTACGGTTAATAAGGAGTATTACCTTGAAGTTATGCGACGTTTGCGTGAAGCAATCCGAAAAAAACGCCCCGATTTATGTCAAAAGAATTTATGGCTTTTTGCACCATAACGCACCTGCTCACTCGTCGTTGCTTGTTCGTAATTTTTTGGCCAAAAACAATACCGTAGTCATGCCCCAACCTCCATATTCACCAGGTATGGCTCCGTCTGACCTTTTCCTGTTCCCAAAGTTGAAGAGACCCATGAAAGGACGGCGTTTTTCGTCGATTGAAGAAATAAAGGCCGAATCGCTGAGAGTGCTCAAGGACATACCAAAAAGTGAATATCAAAAGTGCTTTGAAGATTGGAAAAACGCTGGCATAAGTGTATTATAATGGGGAGGGGGACTACTTTGAAGGGGACCACATTGATGTAGACGAATAAATAAATATTTTTTCGAGAAAACGAAAAGTCCGCGTACTTTTTGAACAGGCCTCGTATATCGCTTGTTTAAAATGAGCTTGTTCGCTTAAAAATGAGCTGAAACGAGTTCTAATTCAAGCAACAACAAGGTGGATGGGAAGAAGCAAACATAGATAAGTAGGAGCGCACTTTACAGGTACATTATGTATTAACTCGTACTCCGGAGTTTTCAGTAGCTTGGGGTAACTTTCTCTGCCGTGTTCGAATCCCACTTGTGACGGTATGACTAGAATTAGTGTTGCTGCTGCCGGAGTGTTAGCTTACCTAGGTGTGACAGTACCTTCGGTGAAAATTTCCAAGCGTGGTTCTGGCCAAACCACCTACTCCTGTACCTTAAGTCTTGAAATTAGGTGGCTCTAACACAAGTCATGACACAAGTTCTGCAGTGAACTTTTGCGCCTTAATAACAAAAAAATATCTCGTTACTTTATGATCACTTTACACCAAAAAGAGGATTTCATTAGTGAGAAACTTCATAAACTTTAACAATCTGAAAGGAGGAAATTAATTTCAAATATGCTGCTGAAAGTTGAGTGTTTGTTTAGGGGCTTAAGATTTCCGTAAGTAATAACGTAGAACAGGAAAGTATTGAAGATGTATATTGAGTTCCTGAAAAGTTACAGCAAGGAAAAGCTGGTCAGCATCATAGTCTATAACCTAGTGGACGCAGTTGACGCTACACTTCGCACTTCTCCTCGCCTTTGGAGAATTGCATCAGGTTTTGAAAAATTAGTCAAGAAAATAAGAACTTGAGACCCCTCTGAACCTAGCGAATGTAACCAGTATAAATTACGTTTCACTATGGTCCTGAACAATGACTGAATTCTCCTTGAGTTTTTCCTTAGTTTTTCGTTAAAATGAAAACAAAAATGTATAGCTCCAGAAAATCAAATACTTTTTGGAAACAGCCTCTATGTAAGACGTCTCTTATCACATGTATAAGGGATAGCTCTTGTTTTCAAAGTATAAGGGATAGCAGAAAATCAAGTTCAGTAGGAAGCAATCATTACACAGATCTTGAAGTGAACTTTTCAATTTCAACAACAATAATTTACTTATTGTGTAATCTAACCATTATTCCACCTATTCCTTTTTAACAGTTGATTATATATCCTTAGAAACTTTTCAATACGTCTAGTACTCCACCTTTTTTGATCTGTCAAAAGTTTTGTGATAAAATTCACAAATTAGGTGCGTAACTCGCGAGTATGCGGTTGAAAAACTTGTATCCTTGGAAACTCATCCTTTTTGTTTTTGGAATTTCATAATACTCCCCGAATAAAACCGTTAAATGTTGTTAATTTGATTGAATTAAAAGTAAAATGTTATCGAAACTCGATGTTAATGGCTCGTATTGGATACTTCGTTACTCCTTTGACTGCCAATTGTTTACTTATTTTTTCTACTTTCCCAGGATTTCATGCTAACCTTGAAACTTTTCCTCGCAGCTAAAGTTCGGGAAAGTTTCAATCTTTACTCACGAATAATGTTTCTGAAGGAGTTCACTTTGCCAAGTATGTAAAGTGTGGTGTTCGTCCTGCTCCATTCAGGTAAAAGGACTGGATTAGATAGATATGATGGGTGGGAAGTTTAACGATAGGCGATAGAATTCGATCTGAATGTGGAAGTTAGTGGATTCGTTCAAATATCATGATCAGCTCCAGTTTCACATCCCCAATTACGTTTGTTTCATCGTGAATAAGCAAGCAGCCATCACTTGGGGACTACTTGATCATTTCCTATATTGAGATACTTCCGTCTTATATCTGCGTAAATATCTTGAATAGTGTACTAATCGCTATGACGTCTGCTCTTAAGCATGTACGACCGTCTGAAGTAATGTATCTTCGTGCAATCAATCTTCCCTAATGGAAATTGTTTTAGGTCAGAAGCGATACAGGCAAAACGTATGTTACCACCATCCTATATGTGTACTGAATGTTATCTCTTAGAATGTGTTTATGTAAATTCATTGAGTTCTTCTTGTTTATTTGGTGGACTTATCCGTGGCGGCGCAGTGGTAACAGTATCAAACGCCTTAGTATGCATCATAATGCATTCACGTCATGGCCAATTAATAGATACTTGAGCTCCACGACATGTGAAGTGAATATGTTTTATTCAAGGAATGTCACGTTCAATCAATGTGTCTATTTGGTGATTGTTCGCTGAATATATGGCTAAAGAAGGGATGATTAAAATTGATGAGATGCATTAATGATTGAATGAATCCTGGTTTTAAGGAGGTAGTGAGTGTATGGGAATCGCAATACAAAAACATATCATTAATCCAGACGCTACTTTGACTTAACACATTTCTAGAGACAATGTTGCCTAAGAGGTTAGTGTTGTTCCCAGCGAACAAATTCGTTCAGATCTACATGAAAATTGCTATATTCTAAGACAGACTTGGAAAGAAGTGAAGAAGAATCGAAAACATTTCTGCTCAAAGGAAGACATTTTCATGTTCAAATGTCTTTTATTTCAAGTGGCACCACAGGAAATTTCAATAGGGGCAATCATTGCTATATG
Source organism: Stratiomys singularior (assembly GCA_954870665.1). NCBI lineage: Eukaryota > Metazoa > Arthropoda > Insecta > Diptera > Stratiomyidae > Stratiomys > Stratiomys singularior. The sequence continues at coordinate 7,561,384 of OX940879.1, read as the reverse complement.
AACATAGATAAGAAACGTCAAATGTCATCTGTCATTAAGTTCAAAATGTCATTCGCAGACAAACGTGTATATAAGATCCGCGTAAAAGTAAGTAATGTTATCGAGGTTTGGAATAAATTTAAATGTAGGCACGTTAGAGCGACCTCATTTCAAGACTGACGATAAATCAGAAGTTGATCTGATCAGAATAACGCTTCAACTTGATAATTTCGTCGAAGTTACTTATCAAATATTCAGTACTTTTTCGGACATCTTTGCAATGAACTGTTTATTTTAAATAATTTTCTTAAGTAAGTCCTGCAAAGAACGGGAAAGTATAATTATTATTAGTATTGCCTACATTCTTTGTTATATGCAAAATACATCGAGGGATTTATAATGTTATTTATATTGTAATTTATAACGTAGTTAACCATTTTTAGCGTCTTCGATGGCTTCTATTTCATCAATCTTTTTGACATTTCCGGATTTTGCGGTCCTTTATACTAGAATTTAACTAAAACTTCATAATAGCGGGTCTAGTAGCACGAAGCAGGAGAGGTAAATTTCTAAGAGAATTTTACTCGAAAGGATACAAAGTTTTCATCTGCCTCTAGATACCTCGTGATTGTGTGTGTAAATGACTAGAATTACTCCTGTGCTGTCACAACATCAGTAGCATGATTACATATGATACGAATGTTAGTTCTGGGAACACAAAAATGAAAACGAAACGAAAATGATTTCAATGATGATGCTTTTTCTTATATTTCTCGTTACGACTTGCGAAGAAGCTCTCATTAAATTATGTATTTATTGGAAGCGCCAAAGATACTTGGATATATTTTAAAGGATTTGGCAAATATATACATTCTATAATTGATATCATACGTTAAATATCCTTTTACAGAAGCTTAAAATTAAATAAACGTCGCAATTAGCACAGTCACGAACCTCATTCATCATGTACGTTGCCAACATTAAAAATTTACATTTTCACACACACACACGCATCTCACCTTTCTGCCAGCATATCATATTCCCTGAACGATTGACTTCGGTGTAATCTCTTCCCGAAAATTCCTTTATTAATATTAATTTTCACTGTGTACTGAAAAATCTCTTTTCGTTTTCATCTCTGTTAATTATTCACATGGGATAGGCTGGTGTAGCCTTTCACCTGCAGCCCCTTCCCCCCAAGTGAATTGCAAAGGTAAAACTTGATAAGTGCTTCATTAGTCTTTACGCAACCGTAAATAATGTCATTTTGTCCTAATTATACAACATATGAACACGGGCCTTATCCGAGCATGTTTGTGTTTTTTCTATGTAAATGTTTTTGGGCCCCGATCCAAAATCGGCCTAGTCTATCTCGTTTTTAAATCCCTGTAAAGTTGCTCGAAAATTTAAAGACAAACAAGGATAACGAATATCCTGATACTAGCCACGAATATAATACACAAAATGTTCACGTGAGCCTTCAAAGTATACAAAATTAGATTTTTGTATTGACCAGATAAGGGTGAGTCGGTTGAAGTGATTTGAATTTTCGCGTAAATATTGTAGAGCTGAAAAATGTTGTCTACTTTTACTTTCCCTTTATACCACGCCTGCTTTGAATGTTCCTTGAATTGTAATTCAAATATTAAACAATTCAGCGAACCGAAATTCGGAGACTGACATTAAAGGACGACAGAGAGAGGGACTATGAAAATTTGGCATAACTTAATATATTTTGTTCGGAAGGATTTTTTATTTTCATTTTCGTTGTATTTTCAGACATGCCAAAATTTGAATCTCGTTTTCCAAATCAATGACAATTGGGAGGAGATTACGTGAAAAGGACGACATTTCAGAATTGATTTTTATTTAGGATACACAACGTTTATGTTGTTAGTTGTGAAGTTTGTCGAGAGATAATTGATTATTCTAGCTGATTTTTTGTGGGGGGGGGGGGGGGTGTAAAGGACATCGCAGGTTTTAAATATTGAGACATCAATTTTATTGATTCTTGCAAATCGTCAGCGCAAACCCGTGGTTGTCTACATTGTTAACCATTAATGGCTCTCACCTGCATTCATGAGCTCAACTACATTGAACCAATATAATTCTGCACAAGAAAGTAAAATCAGGAACATAAAGTCCTCATAGCCGTTTCAATACAAATAACCAAAATATTCTAATAATCGTGATAGTAAACATGAGGCAGAAGGAGTAGCAGTCCCTTTAAAAGGTTAACAGACGGCCTATAAACAGACGCTATTGGCACAGCAGTGGAAACATTGGACCAAAACCAAGGACCAAAGACCATTGGACCGAACTGGCCCAGGAAACATTATAAGAGAAGTAATTTTTTTAGATCTAGGGGGTTTCTACATCGAAATTCAAAGGAAGCTTAATGTAATCTTGAGATCAACTCAAAATATTATTCCAGATTATCCTCAGACCTTCTACGCTACAACTGAAAAATTTTTATTGAGTCTGTACTCAAGGCAAGAACGTCAAATGTTATTGTTTCACCAATTCCACACCAAATGGCAAATCCAAATGTCTTTTTCCAGCGAGTATTGACAAGGGTTGAAATTCTGACCCATTATGAGAACTTTAACCGCGAGAAATCGCGTGGTACGTTAGGACAGACAATAGTTGGCTTATTGTAATAAGCTGTAAGGTCTGAGGCTGTAATTCTGGCGGAATCAGCTCGGAGTGATTTACTTTGAATTCGATCGAATCGACTAGGGGACTCTATAACAGAACAGAAATTTTAATATTTTTAAAAATGAAAATGGAAAAAAATTGCAGCCAGTGGTGATTTGGTGTTGAATAAAGTTTCTAAATTACCATCAATAAGTTAAGGCCTTATTTTTTCAAAGAATCTTTGAAACGCTGAACATGCTGGGTATTGAGCGAACTGACAGGGTTTGGTCGAAGTGCAGAATGGAGAAGCGTTATTTTGAGCTTCACAGAGCACCAGCTAACATACGGGAGCAAATTAGAAACATGAGTTTATCTGAAATTGAACTTTTTGTTCTATGCTTTCTATGGGTTTCTATACAATAGGAGACTTTTAGAAGAATAAATCAAATCAGAATGAGAAAATGATGATAATATGAAGCCGAGATGCATTATAATCAAATAGAAGTAATGGATTAGGAACGTCACGCCGGGGTCACCACGCTAGCATTGGTTTTGATTTGTCATTAAGTGCTTCTTTCTGCTGAAATTGATATGAATCTTTGATTATTCGCCCATAAATAGCAGTTAAATGTTTTTATTGGCAAATAAATCATAGGAACCAACGTCGGTGTTGAGTTAATATGAGAGAAATTACCGCAATAATATATGTTTACTTTTAAATTGAAACCCCCCAATTACAATTACAGTGTCCAATTTCAAGAATTTCTGCCGGTTGAACTTTATTTCTATACAACCTAATAAGGATATCGAAAGGGGATAATCCAACATACGTGTTGTACATTTAATATATCGAAAAATATTGAATACACAGATAAGAATCCGATTGTCGCGCCATTTATGCGCATTTGGATTCAAGGAATTCGCTCCCCTGAAAGTATTTGCTTCCAAATTAATTATTATGAATATTGGCACACCTTTACTGTTTCCGAGGATTTTTCCTATTATATCTAGACACATGACTGTAATTGGTATTGATATCGATACATCAATAATAGTATAAAATAAATATAATCCACATGTTTATTTTTATACTGCAATAAATAATATATGTTTATTTATCCGAGGATACCAACTAGGCTCCAGCTAAATAGGCTTGGATTAGAAACGGCAAAAAGTGTTCGATGAGCTGACAGCGATGATATGATGCGATAATGTGCCAATTTATTCCAGGAAAGATTTAATGTTAAGCACATAGGGCAATGGTGTTTGCAAAAAACGATAATAAAGAGGGGATTCTTTCATCTAGAAGCGGGGATCAATGTCCCTAGATAAAACATTTATCCGAGCGCAATTTTCTGATGTTTTTCAAAACGTCTCACAGACACTTCCAAAACCTATTGATGGCTTTAATATTCTGTTCTTTGGAATGCTCTCTTCACTTATGATGGCAAAATGTCGTCGTTTTATAGCTCTCTTCTTGATCTTCTCGCATCTTGTATCTTGAGCACTTACTGAGACCAGTCACCAGATATCCTTTTTGCTCACCAATTTATATTTCCATGCATCTTTGAATCTTCGCTCTCCAAATACTCTTTTTTCATATTCAATTATTTATAAAACGCAAGATTTGTAGGGAGATAGCAAGTATATTTTACTATTTACAGTTACCAGGACATCTTAACATCCAGCTCAATTACGTTAGAAAACATTCATGGCAGACGATTGGCGACTGTATTAAAAACCTCAAACGCAATTTCAATGGGGAGGCTGGTAAAAATGCCTGCGGCAACCTAGAAACCCCAACTGTCTATAAAATCACAACAACAAGCGATTTTCGCTTTTCCTGGCGGCATAAAAAGGGAAACTGTTTGTCTTTTCCAGTATAGTCATTACACGTTGAAGATCAAAGACATTTTCACGAGTAGACTTTCCAAAAAAAAAAAAAATGCGCTATTATTTTTTATGGTTTGTTTTGGGCTACCTTCCCCTCTCTCATTCACTTTCTCAATGTTCGACTCCTGACGCTGATAACGCAGACATTGAATAAGTCTTTGTTGAAATGAAGTGGTCGTCACCCTCATCTTTAAAGTGGTTTTATTTCATGTGGTTTGACTGACTGAGCCTTGCAAGGAGGTGCATGTTCATGCAGTCCTTCAATCCACCTGTTCCCCACCAACGCAAAAGCCTGAATGAAATTGTTTTGTTTAATCCACTGGTCCCGGCAAAGGATGTGTTCGATTTTTCCTTTCACCTTCTGCAAAAAAATAAGCGAGACCCCTCTCAAATTGAAGCCTGCGATTAAAGGGAAGGAGAGGCGACGAAGGAGACGTGGATCAGAGATACTGTGTGGCGGCGCATAATAGACTTTTTCCACATGACTTGATTAATACCGAAGAAATTCGTGTTGAAATGTGAAAGTGCAGGATAATGATTTTCCTGGCAGCTCGTTTTTGTCGAGCAGAAGGACCGGGGGGAAGGGATATTTTAGTCGTTCGTTGTAGCCTTTTCCCATGTTGCCTTACCGTCATATGCTTAAGGCTGGCAAAGTGAAAGTCTGCTGGTGAGAGGTTGGCGACACCTTCACGCTATCAAGCCTTATCGTCGTCTCTCATCCATAGGCACGAGTGAATCTCTTTGGTGACAACAAGGACTGCCGGTGATGGTGCTGCATTTCTTCGTTACCACAACCTCCGTTTCATGCCTGTACGCACATTTTTATCGTCAGCTTGGAATCTCTCATGCCCTCGGTGCTCGCCAGTCTGGAAAAGTGCATCATACCGTGAAACAATGATGCGAACGGATGGTCTGAGGGAAAATGTGAAGAAGTAACGCTGGTGTGAGAGTTTCAGGTGAAGTAAACTTGCCTTCAATGTTACCATGTCATCGCTGTCGCTGCTGGCAGGAACGCAATCCCTGCGATTGTGGGAAACGTTCATTCGTTCGAATATTTAAAGTATGCACTCTAGCATGAATTTTGCGTGCCAGCGTTGCTTCTTCGACTATCAGAGTAAATATTCTTGGACGATTGCGCCCTTTCGGAGACCAAACCCAACTAACACTGCTAAAATTTTCCGCATTGTCTTGAGTGCTATGAAAGACGGCAGCAAGGTTCATTTCATAAGAGACAGTTGACCGATAGCCTGGTCATCATCAATAAACCTTTGTGAGTGATCCCCCCTCCCGAAATCCTGCAAACTCTCTTCCCACGCGTCTCTTCCGTTCTTGGGGTGGAAGCTTTTACGGAATAACACAAGAACATGATTGCATATCGCTTCCAGTGTTCTTGCTCCACACGTTGCCTGTAGTGTTAACTTATGCGATGGTCTACCTGTAGCATATGTGCAAAGGCAGTTCATCTTACACTCTTAACATACGACCTGCTAGCGTAGCCAGCGGAGGGTCCTCCATTATCCATGTCCCCAGCTGCAATTTAAATTTCTATCGTTTTCATGTCACTCGTGCTTAATGTTATTTATGAGTTATTTCACTTATTATTATCTTTGACGCATGAAAGGTTACAGCAGAAGCAACAGCAGCAACAACAACAGCAATAAGCATATAAGGGAAGAAACCAATGGATCGTGATGAATGGTACTCATAGACTTTGAGCTTCAGACGCTTAGGAGTAATAGGAATTTACAACAAGTACGGGTATGTCCTCGATGCCGAACTTTGTTGGCTGCACGTGAATAATGTTCGACGTTCTGGGAGCAAGCCTGTTAATAGATGGATGTACAAACCTCCGAGTCTATGTCGAAACAGACAGAATTTTACACTTAAATCGAAGTTAAGCGCACAGAAGAAGGGTAGAAATGTAACGCTATTAGTGTTAATTACAGCGCAAGAAGTCAAAGAGACCGAAACAAAATGAGTAGCATTGAAATTTCAAAAGGGATATAATACTTCCTGCTTAAATGGCAAAGGGAAGTGTGAAATTGAGTATGCACAATATAATTTGCATCCTTTCTGGAGTTAAGATTTAATTCTATTAGCAGGCACTAATTTCATTATTACAGTCCTAGAGCACTACTCAACAAATGAGATAAGAAATCAACTCTGATGACTCTCAATTTTTCATTCACAATTGAGGGTGGTGTTTATCCTACGTTCTATATGGCAAAATAGTTAAGTACTTTTTACTTTTTACACCAAAAGTTTAAAAAAATCAATTACTTTATATAACAGTGGGAGTCCTCCTGCAACTAGGGTTTGCAAATTAATCCTTCGAATTGTAAATGTGGCACTTCAGCATTGTTTTGTGAATTGGTATTTTATATATTTCTATATTTAATACTGGAGTAAGCAAATTTGAATTAATTTTTTTAACACTTTTGCAGGCTTTGACTTTTTTTTGACCTCTTATATAATCGTGTTGACTTTTATAACTGTCAACACGACCATATGCGAAGGCGGTCCGATAAGTACTTAGCCTCACTGCCCGATGGTGCCACTACCACAAGAGAAATACACTTAAGTGTAGTGCCTTCCAGAAGACGTCCACTGACGAAATTTCAGCCGGATCGAGCTTGTAGTTCTGTTTTGAGAGCGTGTGAAAGCAATCGTGTCCGTTGATTTTCCAAAAATAGAAAAGCACCAATATCGGCCGGTGAATCGAATATTGTTTTTTGAAGGGAAATCGCGCAGTGAAATCAAAAAGTGCTTGGATGCAGTGTATGAAGACACTCCTCTTTTGATTGCGACCGTTAAAAACGATTAAATGTCTGCGCGGACGCACGACGGTTTTTGATGAGCCACGCCGAGGTGCCCCGAAAACAGCAATAACCGAAGATAACATGACGAAAATCCACGATCTTGTTTTGGCACACCAACCATTGAAGTTTCGCGAGATTGCTGAGATAGTAGAAAAGTCTGCGTGGCGCATATCCTACATGAAATTCTGGGTATGAGAAAGCTGTCGGCAAGATGGGTCCCGCGTTTGTTCACACCAGATAACAAGCAAAACTGTGTGACCACTTCAGAGAAGTGTTTGACGCTGCTCAAGCGGTACCTGAAAGAGTATTTGCGTCGTTACGTGAACGTCAACAAAACATGATTCCACTGATACACATCAGAGACCAAGGAACTGTCGAAACATTGGACTTTATCCGGTGAACCTGCTTCGAAGATTGTCCCATCGGCCGGAAAGTCGGTGGCGACCGTTCTCTGAGATTCGCAAGGTGTGATATACATTGACTACTACTGTGACTACGGTTACAGGGCATTACTATGTCGAATTATTAGGCCGATTCGACGCTGAATTAAAAAAAACGGCCCCATTTGACGAAGAAAAAAGTGGTCTTCCACCATAAAAATGCACAGGCTCACATCTCCGCACTCACTACGGCTAAATTTATTAAATTGGACTACGAACTGCTGCCCCATCCACCGTTTTCTCCAGATTTGGTCCCGTACGATTTCTTTCCGTTTCCCAACTTGCAAAAGTCACTGGAGAAATTTCACTCGAATGAGGAAGGTATCATCGTCACCACGGAGGCCTACTTTCCAGACCATGGGAAATCTTTTTTTTCAGACAGGTTAAAGAAGTTGGAGCAACGCCGAGTCAAGTAAATCGAACTAAAAGAAGATTATATTGAAAAAACCATTTGTATTTTTCCAAAAATTTGGGTTTTTTCATTTTTAGACTAAGTACTTATCGGACCATCCTCGTACAGCATGTGCCGATTGAGACATTGATCACCCTCTATAGTCTAGAAAACATTAAGGCAACCGTTCCTAACATTTATGGGATTCTAAGCTGTTAACTAACCGCCTAGCAAAAAAAAGTAACTACACTCACAAACAAAACATCCCTGAAATTTTGACTATAAACGAGGTTACGCACGGTCAGACGAAGAGTAAATTTAGTTAGAAGAATTAAACTTAGATGAGAAAATTGAATTGAATACCTCAAGTAGCAACGTCAAACAAAACTGGATAAACACCAGATTAAATTTCCAAAAAATACTTAATGAAATTAGAAGGCTATCTACGCCCTAATTGTCGTACTCTCAGTGACGTAAACTGGCTGATACACCAAAAGATTCCTTCCATTTCTTCCTCCTTAACTAACAAAACTGATTAGAAGAGAATTGAATACACTTCTTCCCAGAACGGACATACTGACTTCAATGCTCTGAACTTTGGTATTAAAAGTCAAAGGCTCATTGAAAGAAGAAACTTACTGAAAACACTTGCTAAAAAGCCGAAATCAAGCAAACGAAAATCGCAGTCAAAAGCCTTAAAATTAACCCAGAACATTACCCTTGACCCAGAAAATCACAAAATTCTGAATTTTGCAACCAGAGCTCAAGCTTGATAGCTCTCGAAAGCTTGATAAATTGGCCCTGTGTTCAAGCCTAACTCCTTGTTGACACTTTTACCAACCGCTAAAACACTAAACCTCCTCAGTCCTTGCACAGCTTAATCACTGATTGAATATTGGGAGAATGACAAGGATGAAACCAGAAAAACTGCTGAAATTACCGATCAAATTGGAAAACAAAAAAGTACCAGGACAAAACAGCGTATCCAAAAAGAGCTTTGAAAAACTATCTTCAAAAATAGCGCTTACTTATACTAATTCTTAGCCATTGTTATATATTTATATATTCCGGTTCTTGTGTCGATATCCATTACCGCTCCTGTATTATTCTTCATATTTGTGAACTAAGCGAGAATCCTCAGCTTTAAAGAAATCACGAGAGAATAAGCCCCAAACTAAATTACAAGGGAAAACAGTACTGGAGGATTTGGTTAAGTTTGCAGAAGTCAATAATTTTCTCTCAAAAGTCCAGCTGAGCCTTACGGCAATGACTCTCAACCGTACTCCTTAAGGTTAAGAACCTTCGTTGCAACAGATACTGTGTTCGAATCCACCAATGACAGTGATATTTGACATTACTTGTGTTCATGCTCACGGAGTATCTGCCTACTATTAGACCACCTTCTCGTGTAATGTTGATCTTCCAATAAGCTAGCTTCAGCATGCTTTGTGCCTCAAGATCTGAAATGAAGGTTTATCATTGAATCGTCAGTGGCAAAAGATAATCTCACCGTCCAAGTCCTGTGAAAACTGTTGTGCTAAAACAAACAAACGACCGTCAACCAGACAATTTTAGTGCCACAAGATTAAAATTCCCTTTGGCTATGGTAGTTGACGCTAACAAAGAAAATTGGGGAATATGTAGACTTTATATGCATACTTTGTAAAGTGCAACTCTATACCATCATTTATGACTGCGATATTTCGGGCCACTACATTTCAACGTGACAGCTTGACTGACGTTGAAGCATGGTTGTACCGGGTTGATCAGTAATAATCGGTTTGGAAAATCAAATACTGCCACAAACATTGATACCGTCAAAAAAGTGCACACAAACTACCAGATGACCGTCAAATAAATGGTCCAGAGATAGAAAAGGCTATGAGCATATCTTTAGAACACTCTTGTCATATATTGATCCTAAAACTAGGTTTGCGTAAAACTTTAGGCACTTTAGATTAATAATACATTCAAATGAACGTTTTCAAAAATTTTTCGGAGCAATCTTAATGATACGAGTCCGATTCTTGCTTCGATTTATAAGTGTAAATGAAACTTGGATCCGCCACATCTGAAAGAACAGCCATAGCAAAGGTTTGTAAACGGTGGTTCTGCTCCAAAAAGCCGAGAGAATACAATTGGCAAGGAAGTTAATGGCGATTGTTTTTTTTGCAAACCCGTTAAATTTCACTTATCAATTATCTTCAAAAAGGCAAAACAATAACGAGACACTATTCTGCATCATTTCTTGATAAGCTGGAAATACAAGTTGCAAAAACAAGGCCGAATTTGAAGAACAACAAAAAGACTAGGCCATTTCATCAGGGTTCCACTGACAGGACCATTAGGACACCGGCACTGCGCGCCCTGCTGTTCAACGATTGTTACCCCTAGAATCGCGCATTTTCTATATGATCCTCTAGATATAGTCCCTCAGCATATCTAGATGACCATATCCAACGCGCTGTATCTTTTAGAATTTTGGCGTCTTTTTACTGAGTAATAACCTTAAAACTTGGTTCAAAAGAACCAATTATAGCATACCGAAATGCCTTTTTGAGGCAAAAACGGTTGCCGTTGTTTATAAGGGTTTAAAATATTAGAGCATCCGTATATAATATAATATATTATAAATTATAACAGCATAAATTTAAAGATTTAAAATAAGAATATGTTGAGAAGTGACACCAAAGTTGTAAGAAAATTGCCGCATTTATTTCTTGGACCGAAATCCTTGAAGATAATGATCGTATAATGGTTTTGTTTCCTCTCTGTTCTCTCAAGGACTCTCTAGGAGAGAAGATTCGGGGAGTCAGAAATAAAATAAACAAAGGATGATTAGGAATAACGCACAACATAGTGTTTGTTTTTTATACATAGTGTTTGAGTATAACACCTCAAAGATATGATATGAAGTGGTTGTTGCAGGAGGAGCCTTCTAAATGGGTTGGGCTAAACAGAAGCAGTTTTTGTGTTTTACTCTTTTAGGTCATCTGATTTTTGCTTGGCTGCATTTTTGGGGTCAGGATCATAAGCGAGTTGCATAGGTTCTAGTTACTTAGTGAGCTATTTAAGGTGAAAGCACATCTAACAACAGGTTATGAGGCTATGAGGTTCATAGAATGGTAAAAATACAAGAAATTAAGCAACTTCTCAATTTCTGGGAGCATTGGGAATCAGTAGCAACCGTCTCCGAAACTTTGTAACCCTTGTGTTGGTGATACTGACAGTCGTAAATCCAAGAGTTTTCCTGACATTGAAACTTATCAATTAGGTTTGATAATAATTTGGCCTTTGGATGTTGCAGTTTTTCAGGGCTTAACCCACATGATAGTCGGAGGACCACTGGACTGGAAGATAGCATGGGGCGGAAGATGGTGACACTTATAGTTCTTCTTATTTCAAGGGTCAATCAGAAGAACAGATAAGAGAATTCATCCTGAATTCTGTGATTTGCCCTGCAAGGTGGGAAGGATTAGATAAAATTTCCTTCAACTGACGCAAAATTAAATATTTAAAGTGTTGGTTCACAATCTTTAACTTCTATGCAAGAGTATCCTTCTTTCCATCATTCATGATGATAAGCGCAGTGTGCGAGAATTGGAATAGAATCAATGCTGGTGGTTTTTATTAGTTGCGCTGAGTTAGCCCTTTCGGTAAGTCCAAGTGAGTCTTGTCTTTTTCAGGAATGGCATACAAAGAGCTAGTCCTGAATACAAGTTAATTGAGGTCTTATGACACGACATAAAAGTGACTGAATACAGTATCTCTTCAATATTTCTGGGTGGTCCGAGAATGGGCTGCAATCCTTTTTCAAGCTGTTGAGGAAGGCACTACCTGACACTACCTAAACATGTGAACGCTATATGTCCAGGCTATTGCCGATGCGTCTGTACACTGTTAAGTGTTTTGTATCTCTATTAGTGCAGAAAAAATCTTTGAAACTACAGGAGCGCTGCTGAAGTCATGTTTTCTCTTTTTTGGGACCAAAATGTATACTTTTATTTATCTAAGGCTAAAGTTTCAACTCCACTCAATTATTTCGTCCAATTTAAAGCTAAGTCCCATTATGATGGCAATCCTCAATATCCAATGTCAACAATATTAGTCACCCAAAATGAAACCCACTAAACTATCCTAAATTATTATGTACATTATAGAAATTGAACAAACAAAATGCCGCAACACATTCTAAGACATCATATCATAGCGCAATCAATAATTGCTATTAACTTCTAAAGCTTCCAACCCGGCCGAGTCAACATCAGTCCGGAGACATGTTACATATGGAGCATGCATCAATCCCACATAGATGCCATCTCGTTTAGATATTATTGGGTACCATTGGAAACTATTGGCTACGGATGTGAGATATTTCGGAGCTCGAAAATAATGTATGTATGAATACAGTAGTAAAGTGTACTTTTGCGTAGGAACATCTCACAAGAATGGGTGTCTCGATATTTGATTAGAGATAGTTGGGAAATCCACTTGAAAACACTATTTACCGAGGCAAGGGTGAATTTTATTGGCAAACTTCTCGTATTTCCCTCGCATTATTGATTTATTATTGTTGCGGTGAAGGCGATGTACACAATATAAGTTGATTTTCGGTTAAAGTCAATATGCAATGATCTATCTATTGGGCATTGGCACTTGATTGGCATTCCAAAGGGAATTTCATAGATATGCCGAAATACGCTATAAAGACGTCAAACATATGTGTTTGAACACACACTTGTAGAATACCAGAGCAAATTCTCAAGTGAATTCCGAATGATGGTTGTACTTCAAGCTTAAATTTGGAATTCCTCGATTGCGAGGATTGATTTCGCATGTAGTCTTTTTGCTTTTGACGCAAGCACAGCAGAATATCATTCAACATGCGTGAATGGCATCAAGTCCTTAATCCACAATTTCTGCCTAAGCAAAATCATATTTTTTCAATACTTGAAGCAAAGTTCAGTCCGTTCAGTCAATAACAACATAAAACATAATCGGAATGTCAACGTTTCAGGCCTGGTTTTGCGTCATCCTTCTAAATAGTTCATAGTTCCGCTCGAAAAACAGGAGTCCACTTATGATTTTGAGTTATTGATTTGTTTTCTCTGGAATAATTCATGAGAACTTCATGAGCATTTCAGGAAGAAGGAGGAGGAACACTTTTAGAGGTACCCAAGTAAAAAATGTTGGCATATGAATTTCTATTTCTGTACATACTACCTGAATTTTTTTATTTGGAAATTCATTCTGAGTTAAGGCGGCAACAGAGTCCTTTTTTCGTTATATAAAACCAGGTCCCAGCCATACATGTTCCAATCTAGTTACAAAACTCAACAAGTGATGAATTATTCTAGAATTTAGACAATCACTTCTTCGTCCGCACAGTCGACAACTAGATTTTCCTTTTTTTCACCTGGAAAAATTCATTTGAATTGACCACTTGTGTGCACATCGCCTAGGTGATAATATCGTTAGAACCCCCAAGCGTCCAGGCTTTGTATGTCATGTGAGTTCAGTATCATGATCCTACCGTTCTACCATTGGGCACACATCTATGTACAAGTCCTAGACAATGCAATATAGTACCCACCCACATAACTACAATTCACGGACATATGTGCTACTTTCTGTGGTTTGGGTGAGAATATGGTCAAACACGTATGTTGGTATCCAAGCGAAACAGATAAACTGGATAGTGGAAAATGGTTTGAGGCTGAAGTGCAAAATCCTGTCGGTGGCTACGTACCATTTACCATGGTACATTGTCCAGACGACTAATCTAGCGAAGCAGTAAAAGTTAGACTGTGCAGAAGATAGACGAGATGTAAGCCGCCGTTTTAATTTCGTTCGTTTCGTTTTCTTTCACGCAAGGATAAGCAAAAAAAAATACAGATGTTGGTTTTTCTCCGGAGAATAATAAAATTAGCGAAGAAGTGCATCTTACCCTAACCTATGACAGTTGCATCTCAATGAATAGTTTGCAAGGATGAAGCCATTGTTAGTATTCAACAAGTATTCAAGAAAATAAAAAAAAATGATCGATATGGAAATCGGTTTCCAATATTTTCATAAAGATATTTTAAAATAAATCCTTAAAAACTGCAAAACAGACGACAGTTCTCTTTGGAGTTGATAGTTTTTAATGCCTACAGTAAATGAGATGCACTTTTCTGTATCATGCTGGACCATAAGCTTTCCCAGTTCAATATTTCCCCAACCACGGCACAGAGCGTGCATCCTTAAGTAGAATCGGGACCAGATGAGACCAATGCCAATGTTCTTCAATTCAAATAAAATAACGGATTTCATATATGTCGGCTTTTTACTAATGATGGTGTAATCAAACTCATCGTCCAATTAAAATGTCGGAAATATTTCCGATACGTCCATCTGGCAAAAAATTACTTTGCCTATCCGATAAAGGATGACTTTTTCAAAGCAACATGTTGAATCTGTTCTCAACTTACTTATGCCTTGTTGGTATGATAAGGATGTGCGTGCAGAGTTTACAAATTCGGTTTGACTGTCATCATGTCAGCATTCGAAAAAACATCAATCGATTGATTTTTTTTGCTAAAATTTTTTTATTATAATTTATTATAATTTAAATTCTTATTTTTTAATAAATCCTTTCGCTTTATACCGCTCAAGTATTGTAGGAATGAGGAAGCGCAATTCGCTTCCTATTGCACCAATTCCGAGGAAACAGGGAGAAAGCAGAGGAACAGAGGAAACACCAAACATGGTCATCAAAGTACCCCGTGGGTAGCATAGTAACAATCGGAATATCCGCAGGTGACATGGTAACATTCCAGCTAAGTTTAGAATAGAGAAAAATGAGTAGGTGGTGTAACAAAATACTCAGCAATGAAGTATTGACATGTGTACAAACAAGACTGACGTAAGCCAAAGGATATAGCGAAGCCTATAACAAAAATATAGTGAAACCCTGAATCTAATTAACGAACGATTGCGGGCTTGACTAGCTGTGGCAGATTCTGATAAGAAAGGCAGTCAATAAAGCCAAGACCGTGACAATAAGTCCGTGAAAACAAATATATTTCTTTGAATTTGAACTCCGGAGATGGCATACCGTTGAATGCTTTTGTAAAGTGACTGGGAATACCATAAACTGTACTGAAAAATGCTTCCAACAAGTTAAAATGTTCTAAAGTTACATGAACGGCAGATCTTTATAAAGGTTACCACAAGACAACCACTGAATAGAAATACCAAATGATAAGATGCCACCGTGGACTAAGCTGAACCTGACTCAAGTTCTTCTACATGTTGGTATTTCTGGCAAATGCCATTTCAACAATTTGTAACTGATATGTACCCAATTGTTAGAAAAAAACTTGCCAACAATTTCACCCAAAATAACAAGTACGATGAAAGTATGTGCTAAACTGACTTTTCTTCAGTTCATAGCTCTTCAGCTCATTGCTCTTCAAGTTATGAATTTTACCACGAAATCTATATTTTCAAATCTTGATCTTAAAGTTTCCTAGCTCAAAAATCAAAAATTATAGATATGTCGTCCTATGAGCTACCTAGCTTTCAGTTTAGAGTCTTTTTTGAGACACCAAAGTCAATCCGTATTCAAAGCATTAAAGAACCTTTACGGATGAACTGGTCCTAGAACTCTATCAACCGTAAACCCTTTTCAGCTCCATGAAAATCATGAAATTTCGGGCAGCTTGTACAAACTCTGAATCACGCTGGAAAACACCAGAAAATGCACGGAAACAAACGTCGCAGGATACATGAAGATCGTGGAAAATCATTAATTCGATGCAACCGTTGATGCTTCCTGACGCTACTGCTGACGCAGTGGATGCAAAGTAAAAAGTGGCCAACCTTGAACCAATGTGCAGGACGATTTCATTGCACAGGATTTACACGATGAAACGTGATTCCTGATGGGACACGATGACAAATGAAGTCTCCACGACTGGTTTTGCTGATCGACTGCTGCGCGATTCTCTCGGATAGATCAAGGGGAGTGGCTTGCAAGTCAGCAGCAGGCGTTTAGGCTATTTGTGGATGGATTGCCCATAGAGGTCAACTAATACATAAGGTCCAATAAAAATGTGACTCCTGATAGGTGACGATGACAAATGAAGCACTCTCTTTGAGCGATTGTGGTTGCACTAAACGAAAAATGGACCATGGAGAGACCGTGAACTAATTATGTGGTGTGACTTTAATTTGTTGGACTCAGCCAACTTCTCTCCTCAAGATGGGTAAGCTGATTTTCACGGAGCACTTTGAGGCAATGGTAAATAAGACCACAATAGGGTTTCGTTACTCCGGATAATTATGCCAAACAACAGTTGAATCTTGATGAGTGCCACGCAACTTACATTTCCAAACGGAGTAAAAATTTTGGCAAATTTATAGGGATCGTGTCAAACAAAAAGATGGCACTTAATGAAAGCTTCAGAGTCTACTTCAGGAACAAGCAATATACAAAACTGCTGTCAAAGATACAGTGACGAGGTGTGCTGCCAATTGCGTCAACAATAAACTACAAAATCAATAAATTGAAATTATGTGCTAGCGTGAATCATTATGAGACTAATTTCTACTTGACAGCTATTGCACGAACACTGGTCGTTTTGGTCTAAGCTGCATTTTGCCGGTCAATTGCACCTTAAAACTCTGTCGGCAGATAGTGCGCAGGAAAGAAGGATAACGCCACCCAACGATTATTTTCATACAAAAAATGTAACAGACAGCAAAGAGATCTTGCTGAAACAGTGAGAGTGGTCCATCCAGATGACCTAATCGTGTAGATGCTGAGATTGGCACAAGTTTACGAATGAAAGGAGGCGGAACATTTCACTTCGAATATCAAATAAATTAAACCGAGGCAAAGTTAATTCGCCGGAGGTACGCGTGGGACGGAAAAGTTTATCCACTTACCATGCATTCTGAAAGAGTAGGGGGCCTAGTTCGATTTTGTGAAACTGCTCCAGGCTCGCTGGATACTGTAGGTGTTTTTTCTGATGGTCCAGTCACCTTGTGATACAAACAACCTGACATTTATCTGCCAAAACAGCCTTCCTTGCTTAGGACAAGAAATTTGCAGCTTTTGAGTAGACTTACCATAAGCAAGGAGAAAAGAGATTAAATCGTGAACCAAAGAGAGAAAATGCACAAGAGTACTTCAAGTGCAAGAAAGTCTAAAATGTGAGGCCTTTTTCCGGTTACGAATTCTTTGATACTTTCAAACGAATCGAAGGATTATTTCCCATATATTTTCCGAAACATATGAAGAATGTAAAAACCGCGACAAACTTTTCTTATTATTTGAGGCAAATAGTTCTGACCTGCACACCTGTGCCAGAATGCTAGCGAAATCCTTCATTGAATATAACTTCAAAGGATAGTTAAAAGTGACATCTAACCACAATTTTGTCATCATCCTCTACCAGTATCACCATCACCTGTACCACTTAGCAAATTCAATGGGTTTCAAGCCAAAGCTTAACAACAACAACACCACACTCGTAACAAATTCTTCGCCATGAGTCACGAAACCGTAAAGTGAGTATGTGCTACATATGTGGCTAAAGCTACAGATACAGATACACCTTGCAACCACAAAGAACAAGGTGAAATGAATTTAAAAAAGGAAATGGTATGCCGCACGCTCCATGAAAGCATGTGTGTAGCCAAATGAATATATATTATATATACTCGCAAATGTACAGTTCTCTTGTAGTGTATGAAGTATGAAGCGTTTCATCACGATTGCATTATGCATAAAACTGTAATATTATATGAGATTGCAATTTCATACGATTAAAAGTACGAAAGTAATTACAATATGACCTCGGCATGATTGCTTGCTTAGTTCACCTATTGACTTTTTTCCCAGTTGCAAGTAAATGGATTATAACCATTCAAAGTATGGGATGAAGCCTTCAAAATGAATTCCAAAAGGTGCTTAAGCGCTTGTTTGTAAAAGATCTATGGACTCAATAGATTCAGTATGGAAGCAATGGCCTTAAGACGATAAAGTTGACTCTGGGTACCTAAAAATATTTTTCACAGAACAGGTTTTTGCATAAATCAAAAATTATTGATTCGAAACAAAAATAAAAAAAGTCCAGGACTTTGATCTGTGAGCAAAGATATTTTGTTGCCCAACGGGCATTGTTTTTCGCAAAAACGACTTTTTCGTTTCATTCCAACCGCGAAATCCTGTTTTGCAGGGTCCTCAATCGTGCGTACAAACTTCATTCCGACATTGTCCAGTAGCTCATAAGCCTCCAAACAAGAGTGGTATCATAGAGAAATCCGCTTATCAAACCTAACAAATCTCCTTAATTAAATTAACATCCCAACGAGATTTCCCTGCAAGTTCTCTATCCACACTAAGGTGTGGTCCTCACTCACTCAGCTCAATCTTCCACACGTGAAAGCAAAACCATAATCAGTGTTGTCACACCTGTTTCTATTAACATATTCATTACACCTCGCGCGAAGCACATATATCACTCCGCGGGTCGGAATCTTGGTTTGTAGCTAGAAAACAACTCGAAAACGCATCAAACTGTGAAAAAGTATCTTTCAATTTGTGGTTTTTCTCAACTAATAGCGATTCCCACTTCCCGCGTTTTATAACTGTCGTTATTTCGAATGTAAAATTGTAATGGCCGTTGGAGGCCTTCATGTGGTTTTCGCCGAAGGAACAAGAAACAAGCAGGCGAGCGCGCAAGCAAGCAAGCTTACAGCGTTTCTTGTAAGAGACGTTGGAAGAAATTGCTGAAAAAACTAGAACCTGATCCACAAAACAGCAAGAACTAGACAAACTGGTAGTTGTATCTGTGTTTGTGTCGCTGTAGGAAAAGATTTTTCTTTTAACTTTCTAGAAGTGAAACGACCACGCCAAGATTGAGACGCAAGATGGAGGCGAGCGCATGGGGCTTGAGGTGAAACCGAACACCTAGACCCCCCGCACCGCTCTCTGGGGATGGGAAGGTTGCAGAGTGGTATCTAAGGTACGGGTTGGAAAGCGTAAACGATCTAAATTTCGTATTTAAGAAAACGGCCAAGTAATGGCTTAAGGAGTACAAAAAAGGTTCGGCTACCTTCCGCAGAACTAAAGTTTTAACACTACAAATCGTACGCTTGTTGTTGTTGTTTTCTTTGTTGTTGCCTCTTGCCGGTCTGATTGTGCCTCGATGTTGTATCAACCGCATTCATTCGCTTTCGGTCAGCATTTTAAGACCCAAACGATGAACGTCTTGGAACTGGTTTTTTGCTGAAACAATTAGCAAGCGCATCTTATATGTGTCTGCACACATGGAAGACCCAAGACGTTCAATTTTCGGGAGAATCCACGTAGTCGGTGAAACTACTTGGTATTTGCTCCTTCTAGAGCAATCAGAGCTTTGGTTTTGAACTATTTCCAGTCTGCAACGAGCAATGATTTCTTAACATTTATGAAATCCATAACTGTACAGCTGCGATTGCAATTTTTGCATCAGGATTCTCATTTCGGTTACGAGAAACAAATTCTTCGTCCGCCCAACCATGCGTGATCTGCTGCTGTAGCAAAGACTATGTCCTCTCCCGTCTGGAGTCCTTGTCTTCCGTTTCCATAGCCTTTGAGATCTCGCAATCTAAAGTCTGATTTTTAACAAAACCAGCCAAAATCAAGAGCCAGGAATCGCTGGAACGCATTTGAGATAAAGGAACGTTTCAGGGCGAAAAAAGTCTACGTTCAGACAATGAAATAGAAATTAAATTATGGATCATAAGTCAATGGAGGGGGATAGCTGCCTAAACTACAGTTTTTTCGCCTAAGGATACTAATCTCGTGATGCACTCCGATAAAGACTAACTTTTATATAACTTTTGCCTCCTAGACCGATAACTTTTGCCTCCTAGACTGCTGTAGCTTTCCGGGGTGGAGATGTAATGCAGGTAGCGTGTTTCAGCTATCTCCATCACATCTCACAAAATATTTCACTCGAAGACTATTAAAACATCTCTACAACATTGAGGCTGTGGTGCAACCGACTGAGACATCCCATATCCGCACAGGCGTGAACAGCACCTTGTAGCATATAAGATTAACTACAGCATATAAGGATGACTTGAATGAAAACGATTTCTAGGACACAGAAACAACCTCAGAAACGAACCCCCCTTCCTCCTTCTACTTATTTCAATACGAATTCCACTTACTTTATGAAGAAAACATGTTGGTTAAGGTGCAACGCTCAGATATTTGAGGCATGTGGTATGCGGGATGCAATTTTCTCGCCCTACATGATATGAAAACTCTGCCCATAACGCGCAAGGTCCCAATTGGCATGCTGCAAAGTAATGCTCGAACACACTCAAAATGCACTTCTGGATGCTGGTCTTTATCAGCCGATTGTTCGTGTGGTTCCATTATTGGAACATCTACACCTCTTTCTGGATCAGAAGGGCTTCACTGTCCGACTTTGTGTAGGCAATGAGGTTTTCAGTCGAAGCTTCAGGAGTTCCCTTGGTGACTACTGAAAATTAGACAGGTTAAGAATGGTGTTGAAATGATAGGGTGTTTGTTCATTCCCTTCAGCAAATCATTCGAGAACTTGAGGAAATACTTTTTTGTTGGATTCCCGAGTGTAGTGACAAATTAAAAGTTATCCATGTAGCTGGACATCATGACAACAAGATATCGGTCTGAAGGAGGTGAAGTTGCCCGAAGGAAGTTGCATATAAGCGCACTAAGCAACGCTTTCTTCATATATGTGAGCCATGTGCCAACGCCTTCTCTGTTTTCAAATCCCTAATACCTGTCGGAATTAACCTGGTCAGAACACCTTTCCGTGTGACTATTGTGGCAAAATAAGGGAGCTCTAACCTACTCCTAACCTCTACAGGGCATTGTTATGCTCCTGCAGCAACAAATCAATGCGACATTGACAATTGTGTCTGTTGTCGAATCGCCGATTCGGAATCCAGGTAAGTCGACAATATATCATGTGTCCTGAGATGCCAATGAAATAATCGATTGAGCATTCTTTGGAGACTTCGATGGAAGGAGAGTCATCTAGTGCAAAACACTCTAAAGACTCTAGTTTGCTATAACCTCGCAGGCCAGTGGACCAAAAACATAAAACAGGCCTACCTAAGCATGGGGAATTATATCCGAATCATGTGCCAGGAATTTGTCCCAGGCCAAAAATGGCGATGCTATCAACCCAAGAGGATCTGTAACATTTTAAGAATCTGAATATGATGATCAAGATAGAGATAAATTGATCAGACAAGAACCCATTATCGAGTTGTACTCCTGTGCGATACCAAAAAGGCGAAGTGGTTTTATGTACAAGGTTGCCATACAGCCAGAAATTTGTCTCTTCTGTGAGACTGTAACTCTTCTTATCATTTACATCCTTGATTATCATTCACTTAAAGGATTGAATTAGGTTGATGGATTCAACTGAAATCAACATCAAATTATATTTCATGTTATATTGCACATATTCTTTCTTAAACTCGGTTATATATTTTCATAGTCGTACAATTGATGACTTAAAGAAATTAAACGCGATTCGTGATTGTAAGTCTTTCCCTACCAGCCAGTAATGAAAATTCCGTGCAAGTTTTTCAAAACTCTTGGGTAGGAGAGGCCTTAGGTATAAGAGAATGAATGATAACCTTTACTGAGAATAGTCCTAATGACATAATTGCTAGGGTATCTAAGTGAATCAACTGTTAGTGCTTGGAATTATATTTTTGGTATCGACTTCTGAAAACATCCAGGTAGGATTCCTCCTTTGATTCATGCTCTTTGTAAAAAGCAACACCGCACGTTATTCTAAAAGAATGTCTTTAGAACTTCTCCAGACCAAGCGGGTGCCAAGTTATTGCTTCGTTGCTAATTTTGATCTGCATTGCATCGGAAAATGGGAAATACTTATTTGAAAGATATCTCAATTTTGAATCCCTCGAATACGAGGAGGAATCGTCACTTCCAAAACGTGCCAACCTGGCTCAAAACATGCGATAAATGATTTTTTTGAACGGCTATGATGTTGAGATACTTTGAATTCGGTGAGTGGCTCTGCTTTTCTTTTTTATCTTTGTTTCCTGTTTGCCGTGGAACGAAAGAGGTAGACAGAAAGAGAGACTTTCTTGTATAATAAGTCCTACAAGTTATCTTACAAAAGAAAACCACCAGTTTATCCGCGAGGCGATATACTGAGTGTTCTACGTGTTCCGTCACAACATTCATCAGCTGCTTTCAAATTTATTTAGTTTAACAAAAAAAAGTGATATAACGAATTCATGTGGTATTTCGACCTGAACTGGTTCTTCGGTTATAATAGAGGTGATGATTTGAATGAACCTGGACGACACTATAGGTTGCTTTGCGATTTCATCGGTTTATCATGAAATGCGATGGTGAGATCGAAAAAGGATTCATTTGTAATGTTGTAATTGTTAAGAAATTCTTTCATGATTCCCAAAACTGTTCGCTTTTTGGCTATAGCTGAATGGCTATTGGATCAGCCGACTACCAGTGCGGCATTCTTGATGTTGCGGTCTTTCATTTGATATGAATGTGATAAAACAATGGATATATTCCTTTTAAGAAATGGTCGCGTCCTCGACAGGCAACATGCAATAATTGACACATTTGTCAAACCAGCTCGTACAGTTGACAGCAGTTGATTTGTGGGTGGGCCTTTTTCGATCTTTTCGAAACTCTTTTGGCTATCTAGTATAGCACGGTTGGGTTTTTTTGGATTTCTATTTTCTCAATCCAGAATTTTGAGCTCTTTTCTGCCGTGCAACCTTCCAATGCGATTATAGTCATGTTGCTTCATTGAATTTTTTTGAATTTTCAGCTTCATATGCACCGCAATACTATATAAGGACGCCAACGTGTCCTTAGAAGCTAAAACAAACCCAGACATTTCGATCAGCTTTCTACTCCTCTTCCAAGGCCAGCTATGCTGCACTGTGCATTACTTATAAGGCAACTGTTGCATCTTTGTCTGTCTTGACAAGCTAGGATTCCTCTAATTCGGATACAAGCAAACTGGATCTCCTTTTTATCCTTTTCAATACTAACTTCAACCATCCATACTCTCAGGCTCAAAAAATCGGTGTATATGGGTTTCGCAGCACTCTAATCCAGTGAGGAATGCGAAACGAGTTCTTGTAAGGCGAACTTCAAACTAGATGAAAGTGATGTACATCTGCGTTAGCCGATTTCGCTACCCTTTTCGCATAATAAATGTAAACATTTAATATGCATGCAATCGTTGATACCGGTCTAACCTAAACGACTATACAATTGTTGATGTAAGAAACTTGTAGTTGGAGCTGATTCAGCAACAAGTTGGTATTTCATGCGATCACATATTACACATTTATGCATAGCTACCGTGCATACACATATGATAGAATGATGACTGACTAACGCAACAACGTAAAACTACATTGTATAAGTATTTATGCTATGGTTAAACGCCAGCATCATTTCGACCGCCATTTCAGCGAAAAAAATGTTGTCTTCTTTGGATTTATGTTACGAAGTCTTGTTGCTAGATCTTGGACGGTGTGACCTACATTATTTTAGGCAATATCTTATTTTTTAGTATTTTTATTTTTACCATGACATATATATTATCAGGCAGATTTATTTGCAGATTGCTGCAAAAGGAAATCTTTTCTCTAAAAAAGGAATAATAATTTCGTGGTTATCATTGAATCTACGCATTATTCAAGGAAATTTGCTCTGGGAACCTAGATTGGTGTGAATAGTATCTTATCTTACCAGAAGCATTAAATCGGCTCAGTCGATTATCGGCTCGGATGGATTTTGGAGTTTGACTTATGAAAATCATGCAACATACCTGAAATAAAAGAAAAAAGATTGTTATTTTTGAAAATACTTGGAAGAAGTTAAGCACATCAAGATAATGTTGAACTAATATGGAAATCGATTAATGACAAGGTGAAAAGACAGATTCTCGGAAAAAAATATAGTGAATTGATCGATCAATGATTCAAAACTGCGGAGTGTTTGATAATTGGCGAAAATCGAGAAACATCAAACGTCAGGAAACGTCACGAAAATCGACTGAAATAAGCAAAGTTGTCCTGTTCTCCTGGCTAGCACAATACAAGAAACATCTCAGTTTGTATACACACAACAAAACAGATTCTAACACAAAAACACCCACATAAAACCCGAAACACGGCAAATTAAATGTCGTTATTGTACAAACAAAAAGAAGGACCAAGACTAGATCAAATACTTGATAATCAACAATTCGACATCTTAGTAATCACTTCATCAACAACTGATTAACCCAACCCATTCCTCCAAAATGGCTTAGACAGAAACATAAAAGTTGTATCTATGAAAAGATGTACATCGCCACAAGGACCTCAAAATAAAACCTGAGTACCCAGCACATTTAAAATACATGCTGGGATGAGTACCTAGATGAAGAGTACTGCATAGTAAGAAATATAAATGTGCTTACCAAAACATAGCCTAAGTTAGAGCTAGCTTGGCGAACAAATATCCATAGAACGAACTAGTACAAAGTTTAAAAGTTCAATTCAGCTCTGCGGCGAAATCATTACTACCCTGAGGGACAAAACGAAACAAAACTTTCCACTTACGCAGGGTCCTCTAAACATGGAAATCGGCTATGAATACTTGATTTCCATTTCCGATTCCGAAACCCGGAAAAAAGGTTCCCAAACAATTGAAGACCCGTAAGTCTCCTCTGCTCAATCTCAAAAACAATCGAATATACTGATTGTCGAATACTGCTCCTGATTAACGCCAAATAAGGATGCCAAGGCTCGAAAGAGCTTCAGCGCCAATGCGCAAGCTGACGAAATACACTTCCGAATAGTCTTAACTCAAAAGGCAGCCACAGAATACGAATTTGCGTGCTGCTTAAGAGTCATTTCAAGGATAAAATCTCTTGTCAAAACGGACTATTCTCATGGTTAAAATTTTTCCAAAGTGAAAACGTATCAGCCAGCTATCAGAATTAAAATACCGAGTAAGTCGAAATTATCAAAATGCAACAGACTTTGCCATTACCGTTCAAAGACTATCATCGGAATCAACAAGGATATTTAAGTATTTGGGGAAAAAAATGTACACACGCCAAGTCCTCGAAACAAGTCAATATGCTCAATTTAAAAATACATGACACATCCTCTTTTCATTTGACGATCATCCTTTCAATTCGCTCAAATACATCCTGTTTTATCGGATAAAATTAATGCTACTAAGGATAACGCTTCCACTCTGCAGTGCACGCGGCCGCACATATTTCTATATAAAAGGATTCACATGTCATTTAAGGGATTTTATGTCATGTTTTATTTTATTTGCTACTTACGTTTTCCTTTTCATGTGATTTTTTTCTATCTGAAATTAATAAAGACATCAAAGGATTTCTATCGAATTCCGAAATAAACGAATAGGTCGACATGTGTTGAAATGAAGGATGAAAAGGAGAATACGAGTACGTTTAATCATGAAATTTTGCTAAACGCTAAATTCAAATGCTTAAACTAAAAGTTCAGCATCCGAGCAATGTAGGCTGTCAGGCACAGCAGACTACCACCCTTGCTGTCACTAGATATCTTAATCGATAAAATAGCACCCCTGCCCTATTTAAGCGTAAGACCTGTTATGTGGAAATTCAGCACTTCATCCACCGAACCTTTCAGACTGCAATACTTCTTTCATCTCGTTAAGAAATTCAATAAAGATGAAATCAGACTGGTCAATATTCAACTCAAAATCCCTCTTCGTCCGCGATGACGTTTTTATCATTGACGAATCCTTCGCCATCATATAAGGAAGGTGAGATACCTGCTGTATTTTTCGAAACCCAGATAAGGCCCAACATCATTTACATGGTATTCAACGCGATCCAAATTTGGTGATACCAAGTGCAGAAGATATGACACCCTTTTTCGTCAACTCAACACACCGCTTTCCAGGAAGACCATGCACAGAAAAAAGTATGCCAGTAATAAAGTCCTTCAGCATTGGCTCTCAATTCGTGACACTCCAAACTTCGGGAAACAGGAAATAAAAAGATGTTATGAAATAAGTACTATACCGTTGATTCACAAGTCGTTAACCTCGAAGAACCAAAAGCAAGAAATGTACATTGGTCCTACTTAGAGAATCTTTTGATAACCATTTGATAACCATTCCGCCGTGTAGACTTTTTCATTGCGTCGTTGATTTGCCAATGTGAAGCATTTCTGTCGTCCATTCTAATATCGACATCAGTTTCTCCATCAGCTTACAACGCAGTCTACTATTTGACAGCTGTCACTGTCTGTATTTTTGTTTGTTTGTTTTTAAGTTTTTACCAGATTTTTTTGATTCAGTAAAATTTTCACAAAGTTGAAAAGTATTTTCGACTGGTTGCTCCATGTAACACTCTCAGATAGTTCATTTCTCATTTGAAACAGTAGTAGGTTGCCTTACACAGATCTCGATTTTCACAATCTTTTGATTGACAATTGTATTCAAATCATCAATGTAGCGGGTTTGCAGGAATTTTAGGGGCCTAATAGAACTTCTCTAGATTTGTAGCGAAGGATTTCATTTTGAAAAGATACAGAACCGCCTTTTCCATATTTTCAATGTCGTTGTAAAATTGAATTGTAAGATTGACCTAATCACCTGTCAAAACTCATCACTGCAGCTCAATGAATATTGTGTATATTTTCATCTCTTCAACAAATTTTTGCTACCATCGCATGACAGATGCATATTTGTACTGATCATGAGCGTCTTCTGAGTGTCATGAGTGCTTAACATGACTTTCAAAAAGGACAATTTGACATTTATATAATGATGAGCTTGCTGCCCGATTATAAACTGACGCACCTTGTACATAAACCGGCACCTTTTCTGAGGCACACTCCAGAGCAAATGCCAAAGGGGATAAACCATATCCTTGTATTCTTTCCTGAGTTTTATGAGCTTATGTCAGTTGATTGATTCGAACTTTGGGTATAGTTTATCTTATTCTTTTGCATTGAATTCATTTCGAGACTTCCGTGCGCCTAGGTAGGATCTTCGAAAATTTAATCCTGTGTAATGGATCAACTTTATTGATTAGATTTTGAAATAACTTTACGGGGCCATTTCGATGGTTAGCAGTCTGTGGTGATTATTTTTTTTTTCATTTGTTTTGACCGTAAGTGTCCTTGTCAACGGCTTGACATAAGCAAGTAAGGATCATTTTATGCAAGTTCGAAATGTTGTGACTGTCTGATCTAGCTGCATTTACATACAGGCTGATATATGTCCTGTGTGTCCAGCCAATCCTCTTTTATTGTATTTTTTATTTTATTCTATTTCAAATCTTCCTGCTTATGATAATTTTATTCAAGCGATTATGTCGTTTTAAGTCCTGGTCAGCTCTATACCTAAAGATTTTTCTTTTGATTTTTCTCTTTGAGAGGCGGCAGGATTATGATAAAATTCCAAAAAAACCTTTTGAAGCTTGGGGACTTTCTACCCTTGACGCTTCTGCAGAAACCTACGATTGAAGAGGCGTCAAAAATTATTCAAAATCCTGAAGGTCTCCGGGAAAAACTCCGTGCAAATTGGCGCACAATCTGGCGGTATCACCTGAGTCGGGATTTTCGTGACTCCTTAAATCAGATGGAACCGACTTGGGACTCAAAAATCAGACAAAGACAAGTAAATTCACCACGAGTTTCTTTTAAATTTTCTCAAACGACGCCCTAGGCGCCACCAAAGACTATCTTAGCCTGTAAAGGATGGGGAAGAAATGTCTCCTTTTTAAAGATGCTGCGTTCGAGTTTTTTTGGGCAAACGATTGTATATGTATTTCACTTGGAAGATTATGATGGTGTGGAGTAGAACTAGCTAGGAAGATAGACGGTAGTTGCTGCGATGCAATTTTTAAATGACAGTATCGCATCCAATATCACTAACGCAGTTAATCAGTTAAGGCAATATAGTCCTTCGAACGGAAGAAGCAGCTTCACGGATTTTAAGTTATCTCAATGGTTCGGTTAAGAGGAACCCGATATATGTAGTTTGACTCTACAAAATATTAGGATTCTTTGACATCAAATAATCCTGATATGAAGACATGATTCAACAAACGAGAGGGCGCAGTTATGCCGAGAAGTTCTTTTCATGACGTGGTTCTGCAGCCCCTGGTGCTCTAGAAGGCACAAGACGATATCGCTATTATTGGTCTAATTTGAGTTCACCAGCTTTACTACAAGAGACAAATAAATTGGTGGGTGTACTTTTATTTAATTCTGAAGGAGCTAGAATTGATCTTTTTATCGATATAATTCAGCTTATACTGGAGTTCTCACTTTAATGTGGTCTAACCTCACGGTCTTTAGGGAAGAGCTGATGTGTATGACAGCCATCCCAACCATGAGTCAAAACATTGATAGCATGGAATATAAGGACAATTAGTCTCCTTTATAGTTGGCGCAGGGCTATATGCTTCAGGCCGAATGGAAGTGCCTTGCAGAACGTCTTTCAGTTCAGGAATGGTTGAAGCTATAATATCATCTTACAGTGAAAGGGGTGGCGGACATTTACACAAAAGCGTTACCAAATTCCAAGTTTGAGTACTGCCTGAAGGGACTTGAAGGGATTGATTGGATGATGATTAGATTATCGTAACTTATTTTCTTTGTTCATAAGTAAGCTTGTATATTCTATATTTTTTTGGATAGATGTTGCCATTTCTGTCAGTGTTAAATGTTTAGGTCTCCCACTTATATGTTACTTTGGGCGTATTTGTCACTCCAACCACAATTGTGTAGTTAAGGCCTATTTTTTGATTAAATGAAATATTTATAATTTTCACGCCAAGCTGTATTGAAATATCGCTAAATTTTTAGGGAATTCAAGGTTGTTTCTTAGTAGTATTGGTTAGTAGTAGAGGTTTTAATTGGTACTAAAATAGGTTTTCAGTATACAGCCTTAGGATAGTTTTAAATCCTGACGCCGATTTGTGGTTGATGATAGAATTCATAGGCGTGCATGGTGAGGGTTGTTTTTAGGGAGCGCTATCAATGATCAACGCCAGGAGCTCAGCGTACCTCGAATATCTTCAATACTCTTCTAGATTTAGGGTTTTGAAGTTTGCATCCTGGTGCCGATTTGTTAGACTTACAGTACTGAGTGTGTGTCTATTTTGTCAATGAACCAATCAATATATAGATCTTATGAAATTCAAGATTTTGGTGTTGTTTTGGGTGTAAGGATTTCGGATCGGTTGGATTTTGGATTTTGGGTTTTTATTGTTGTCTATTTAATATTTATCCCTGCACATAGATATTCTCCCTTCACATTATTCAGCATTTCGTCTTGTTTATGAATTTTTCCATTATTCAAATGTACTTTCTCCATTGTAGGCTATGCAAGTTTTAATACTTCTTGTTTTGAGTTCCTTATTGGATATCTTTCATCGCGCTATCTTAATTTTTTGTATTTTGGGTTCAATATTTTGGATTTTCAATATATTCCGCCTGACCCTAACCTGATTTTAAGCTTCGCCGGCAAGAAAAATTTCACCCAATTCCGTGCCCGAAATTTTTTGTTTGTTTTATATTTTTCCTGCTGCAGTTTTGCCTAAGACTTTCGCCTTTTAGTTGGGTTTCCTTTTTTTTTTCAAATAGGAACGTTTATAGGCCACCGTATCGAGTATAGAATTCCTGTTATTTGGTGTTTTGGTTGCTTTTGTTGAGTTTTTTGCTCAATATTTCTTAGTTTTGTTTCAAGGCGATTCCTATTCTGCGTCTGTTAAAATGTTCCATTAGAATATTGGTCCGAATGCGTTATCTTTATTAAAAAATGAATCAAACAAAATTTTAAAAAATTAAAAAAAATTTAAAAAAAAAAATTAAAATAAACAAAAATAAAATGAAAAAAAGAAAAAGAAAATCTTTTCTTGCGAGTAAATACTGGATTTGTTTCCTGATGAAGTCCTTTTCTGCATTGTTTGTCGTTGTATGTAGATATTGTCTCGCTTTCACAAAAATACTGAATCTTTCTGATACCTTCTTTGCTACTGCTACTGCTGACAGGCTACTAACTGTTTTCAATATAGTTCAGGGTACCAGTAAACCTTTGAAAAAAATGCAATATCATGGAAGCTCAAGCCAAAGCGAGATCCTTTTTGATCTTTGTCAGTCGTTCAGACTGGAGAACGCTTGCACCACTTTCCCGGGGTGAAGAAATTCAAGGAAAATGGATTGTCTAGAAATAATTTTATATATATTAAAGACCGAATCATACTTGAATTACGGTTGAATTTAATACGTTTACACCAAGTTTGTGAAATGGAGCCATTTGTATAGATGAACATGATTATGATTTGTGTCCTAATAGTCAACCATTTACTTCCCAGGCAGTTTTATGTTGCATTTTACTTCTCCCCTCTATTCAGTTGCAGCTTAGAGCTGTGTATCCTTTTTGAACAATTTTTCAATGAAACTTCTTTATCCTTTCGTGTGAATAAAATTTTTCCTCTCAGATTCCGACCGAAAAAAAACCTCACTACCATCAGCCAACATTTACTTGATTGTTCAAAATGTAAATATTCGACAGGAGTAAAGAAAAAAAGTACAACCTGGAACAAAAGCCCGTCGGATATTTGGATTTAAGAGAGCGAAAATATAAACCGCAGTAGGATTTCAAGCTACTTTCGCTTTGTTTTGTATTCGTTTTTTTTTTGTCTTCTTGCTTTTCGTTTTCCGCTGAAAATGGGTTCGAACCTACCGAACAATTCAATCTTTTCATATTTATGGCATCATGTGTTGAAGGATACCGAAAGCTTAAGTTCCCGTCATATTATTCATACATTATATATATGCATGTGGGTGTGTGTGTGATACCCGCACACTTATATGCGAGTATCGACAATCATTCATGCTTGTAGCATGTACGAAATGATGAATTTTAAATTGCTCTTTGAGAAAATTTCCATCACTTGCTACATGCGGAAATAAAATGTATCCTTAGGCAAAAAGGAAAATATTGTACCCCATCTACTTAATATGTTATTTATATTTATCTATTATTCATGAATCCATTTTTAGCGGGATAAGTTTGCCGAAGAAAGGTGGAAACTTGGATGAGTTTAATAATTCCCAACCAAACCGCAAATAATACCTTTCTGAACCGAACGATGTATTGCGAAAGTTTCACCTGAGTGAGACAAATTTGAGTTACGAAGGCTTCAAGGTGCCTAATTAACTTTTCCTCAAACTTACCACCACTTGCGTAGACTCTCGGAATTAACAAACATTATGATGAATGCAATTGTCAGTATGGGGGTTGATATTAGCGCGTTCGCTTGATGACACAAACGCGAGCCTGAATATAATTATTGTCAGCTTGTCTTCATGTGTGTACATACGAGTACATTGTCACCAGGGTAAATGACTGTTTTGACAATGAAAAGGAAAATAACTAGTATCTGAAAACTAATTAAGGCTTTCATTCACATCTAAGTCAAGTCAACACTAGGAAAACAAACGGGTGGGGTGATAACCACTTCGAGTGGGTTCTGTTTACCAAAGTGGGATTACACTTCGTAATGCAACACACCAAAAACTTTCGTGACTAAAGTTCTATTCTAAAGTCGATTTGAATTTGAATTTAGTACAAGGTATTGAAAAACAAACTGAGTTTAGCATTTAACCGACTTACAACGACTTGCATGAAAATTATTAAAAATTACATGGAACCGTCTGAATGCTCCCTGTGCGAGACAAACTATTTTAGCAGAAACATTTCTAAACTCTAATTTCACTTAAGTCCTAATTAGGTACACAAACCCTATTAATAATTCATTGTCGGGCCTAATTTAACTATCGCACGCTCACCTTTAAGTCGTTAATATTTCGAAAATTTTCCATTCCACGTGATACCTCACTAAATCATGTCTATTTACATCACAAACTCTATCCCAGGACACAAGTCACAAAAAAAAAGAAACAACAGGCCAATATCAGTCAAAAGTTAACGAGTCTATCAAAGATAATCATCATTTCTTTAACAAATGTTACCAGACCGCCTCTGCGTGTCGCGACGAACAAACAACACAAAGACCATAAGCCCGTACGCAAGATCCTAGTTAAAATAGTTCCCTAAGAACATGGTCCTTGGACCATGTCTAAGCTGATTATACCTGTCGGCTTATGTCTATGATCATTACGACACGTAACGTACCTTCTTTTTTTTCACTTCGATACGATGATAATATTGCGGGACACTTACATATGTGTGTCAGGATGGATTTAGGGTTTTCTCATACTAATTTCTGCGTCTCGCTGAGATCACAAAGCCATTTCCGCCAAGTGGATTTTCCGAAATAGAGTGCAAACATGGAAAAAGTCAATTTCGTGTCGTGTTTGCTGTCAATATTTGCAATTAGAATGCCTAGTTAGAATCTACAATTGAGCACAGTTCCACATGTGTTGTTCAAATAAAAGATGCAAGATACTCTTATAGATTGCCCGACGCATGGAAAAGCCATTTCATTGACAACACTTGAAAGATATAATCATCTGGGTGAATAAGTACCCTTTGAGGCATCAATCACTGAGAGTGCTGGCATACATACATTCATGGATTACTCCTCTGTAATTTCATTTATGATAAGTTTAAAAATAGGAATCTTCATTCATGCAGTACGTGTGTGATGTGTTCATATGTGGGGATGTTTCGGATTCGAGACCATAAAGCATCGAGGTCAGAGCACATAATCACATTTCATTATTGCAATGGCGTTGCTTATGTTTACGAAAATTTATAGCTTAATCCAATGAAATTCAAAAGACAAAAAGCATAGGAACCCACTTGTAAGTCGTGTTCACTAATAATGAAATTGTTTTGCAGCAAAAACTCATTAATCACAGATGATTCTTTCGAAAATTTTAAGGCTACTCTCGATTCAGACATGCCTGGAACAAAACGAGAATCTTGGTGGCATAAATACAGGGACACAGAACTTCTAGCTAATGAACAATCGCCACATTTGCTCGACTATGAGAACATCCTTGCTTGATCTGTTATCAATGTATTCTCAAACGCAGTACAGACGCATAAAATGTATCTTCGACCATGCTTTCAAGGAAAACAAATCACGAAAATAGTCAGGCCATACCTAATTAGTATTAAATATAAATTCGTGATATAAAGAACGAGATCACAGGACCCTGACAATTCGAGAAGGTTAATTTTGGTGGCTAAGATCCGTCTTGGGGTGTCACACCAATGATGATGATGAAGACATAATATAGAGATCAAAATACTGCTACATACCCCTTCGCTCTGTTTTCAAGAAAAAGTTCTGTGTGTTGTGGGTATACGCTCGAATTAAAACAGGAAAGCCAATGGCTACCCCTTCCTTTCTTCTAAAACAAGTTATTTATACTGAAAGCAAATTATTTCGACCGCGCCTCGGTTCCATTTTATAATTTTTCAGGTTTTAAACTTATCAAAAGCCACTAATTTACACTTTTGGTTAACCAGCCGGGATATTTTTACCACGCCAGCTATCATCACGGATAATTTGCTACGTCGATAAAACCAGCCAAGACATCACGTATGTCCTTTCAAGGATCGAATCAATTTCAACGCCAACATCCATGTATTGTTAGTGACTTGTTTAACAAGCAGTGAATCGAGGTCCAAATGCAGGGGGTCTTAGATAATTCTAGGTCTCTCTGAGTCGAACGCATTGCCGCTGAGACCAACTTGAATAATGTAGGCAAAAATTAACTGTCACGAATTCACAAGGATATGCCCGACATATCACATAAGAAGTTGTTTGAGACGTTTTCCAATTGTCATTGCAACATTCAAACAAAATGGATAAATATGAACAGAAATGTCTGAACCTCAAGCTGACACTGCATGATGTCTTAGCATTCGAAAATCAGCCTCTACAAATTAAATACAAAACACAATATTTCCAAGCTCAAAAACAGATTCCTTTACGTACATCAGGGCCTTACCAATTACCATTACCACTGTCACAAACTTTTAAATGTCCTGAGAAGCAAATTCTCGATTCCAAACGAGAGGCTCTAATTCGTCTAACTTGACAACATCAGCCCATCAACACTGTCATGAAAGTTTGAAAATACCTGATACCAAATTTCTCGATTCCCAAACAGAGGTTCAAACTTGTCCAACTTGACAGATTGATGTCATTAATATGGTCTCAAAATACGACAAAATAACGACAGTGGATAGTGGTTCAAGACCAGTTTGTGACAGTCAAACTGCAGATTCAGTGTCAAAAATTTTTATTAAAATTTTTTTGTACACTTTGAAGCACCACGCTCAATTCCACATTATGAGCAAAAAGACCATTGCAGGTCTAACCTGCGTCAAATTGAATGGTCTTTGATCCTATCATAGACAATAATTGGCCACGAACGAACTTCATCTTGGCACAACTAACTTCCTACCACCTTTCGTAGCTTACACAGGATCTCAAAGTATCCGTCCGTCTCTTGGGCTAAGACTGAAATTTTCATTGGGTAAAGGAAACATAGACACGCATTTTACACTCGTCAATCCCTATGAGTTGTATTTAAAATTGCGAAAAAACTTCAAAAATTTCATCCCATCCTCACGGGTCATCGAAAGGTTCAATTTTGTCTTTTGGTAATATATTTCAATTTCTATTGAAAATGAATCCATCTGTAAAATAAAGAAGATTCCTTTCAATCTTTTGACGGTTTTATACTTGTCAAAATTGATTAGTTCCCTTTATTATTCGGTCTTCTTCAGTGTGTAAGCAAAACATGTTCTTTTCTAATCAAAACAAAACGGTCAATAATCGATTTGACAATCATCAAATAGTTTCAAAATTCATAAAAAAATGCCGAACAATTAGTGTCAAAATTAAAAGAAGATTTTGTTCTTTGCACAAGACCTCAAGCTTCAGAAAGTCGGGTCTGTTAAGGCACTTGTGTGTATTCCTCAGTATTAATTCTGCATATATCTGTGATAAAAACTTTAAAAACGACCTTGTTCAGCAACATATAAGGTTCTCCAACGAAACAGTGATATACTTTTCACCATCGACACTAATAGGCACATAGAGAACACTTTCACTTGTCTTTCACTAAAACTTGTCGTCAAGGATCCTCATGAGGATAGTCATGACTTTCGTAGCCTTTCAGGGGAAGATGTCTTAATTTTACATCGTTCAAGAGATAGTTTCTGTGCTTAGAACAAACGCAGGATATCCTCAAGAGGCAAACCCTTAAATAAAAGATTTGAATATGAACCTTCCTTATATGCTCGTCGTTGCTCGTTAGATTTGACAGTGATTAAACTAGAGGTTGCACAAGTCATGAGTTTTCATCATCATTCAGCTTATTCGGCCCATGGTAGACCCAATACAGTCTTATATGCGAGGGGTTGAAATTTTTTGATATACTGAATAAGTTTTCAAGAGTTTTGACAAGACTGGGAAAGGATGCTCTAGCATATTCTACAGTGGCAAGATGGTGCAAACATGGAGGAAGATCGATTCAAGATGACCTTGGCTGTGGCTTCCTCCGACGTCTGTTACCCAAGAAATGGTAGCAAAAATTGAATGATCGTCTTGTGTCAGTACGTTTTATTGCTGAAGCGTTAAAGAGTCGATCGGAAGTTCACATAATATTTTATATAATCATTTAAGAGTGTGAAAGAAATCCGCGCGTTAGGTTCGGAAGTTCTCAGAAAGTTCACGGATAAATGTAAGCTAATGCGATTCAAGATTTTGAAGAGTTCATAGAGATTGTGCCAACAAGATTCTGATCGCTTTTTTGCTCCATTCATAATAGTAGATGAAACACGGCTTCAACATAATCATGAACCTAAAAATTTTTGAATCCGAGTGTTGATAGGCATAAGGAAACTCGATTCAAAATTTTGGAAGGCTCATAAGGATTGTTCCAACAAGATTCTGAATGTTTTCAAGCTCAATTCATAATAGTAGAAGAAACATGCGTTCACCATTACCATCCTGAAACACAACGACTATTAATGGCATGGAAGAGACCACCATCTCCAATCCCAAAAGAAATTCAGGACGTCAAGAAATCGTCCACCAATAAGATCATAGGCACATTTTTGGGATAGCCAAGGAGTTATGCAAGTAATGCTAAAATAAAAGTAATAAGAATTATGTAAGTAATGATTGGATACGGTGATCATTGAGCCTTTGTAACAGGAAAAGTATAAGCAGGATAAATAAGAAATTACGTCAGAAATTCGTAAGAAAATGTAGAGGAAATCTCATGAAATGATTTCTTGAAAATCATGAGAATCCGTCACACAAGTCTAAACCTTCCATGGTAGCAACTCAAGATACTGGCTTCGAAATCCTTAACAGCCTAGCACATTCATCAGACTTAGCTCCTAGTGATTTTTATTTATGTTTTTCGTGTAAAAGGATATTTCTGAGGCAAAAATTATAAGATGATGAAGAAGTGCAAGCAGCTGTAGGGGATTTTGTGAGCTGTTTCTTTATCCTGCAAATGAAGTACCGCCGTTCCTCGTCTTTTTCTTTCTTTCGGCGGTGTCAAATCTTCAGTGTATGGTTCCGTCCTTCAAGAAGAAGTATTTTTTGAAAGAGGGAATACTAGCTCTTGAAAAAAGATATTCATCAAAAAAATTTTGGGTAAAGTCAAAGACAAGTAAACTCTGATCTTCAGTGAAATACGGACAGAATCCGTATCCAAAATCCTCCTTCGTAATCTGATCTGAGTAGATCTAGTCCAGATTTCAACAGGAATGGGGATCTAGTCCGGGAAGTAAAATGACGAAATAGTAACTGAGGATAGAATCAAAGTTTGATGTAAAGAAAAGTAGTGGAAACCTTAAAAAGACTTAACTAAACTGTCAAAACCATCCAAATACAAACGACCAAGAAACAGCACTTGGTAGACTAATTGTAATCTTCCACAAAATTTGAAAGACCCAACTAGACTTTTCAGGGCAATTGAAACAGAACATTCTGAATCCGTGTTCCTTAAAAATTTTGGACTTGACTAGGACATGATGTTCAGTAGAAACCTTAGAACCGTAAATGAATACCCCTTTTCCGGCAGTAAGTGCCAGATTAACGAATTATCCCTTATAGTGTGTATAATACCCCGTCGTTTGACATCGGGACATTGCTAAGGGAGCACAAGTGTCCTGTGCTATGGATAGGATCTCCTCTGCCCAAATCTGTAGCATGGACGTGATACAACCGGTCATGTTGCAAAAGACCTGGTCACTTCTCGACTGATGAGGACTCTCAGTGTTTATTTGCAAACTGTTCATGTCCCTCAGGTAGGCAAGGGAACCCTATTGTTGATGTTTATACGCAATCTGTCACTGGAGGCTCATACTTGTCGCATCTATAGAAATGTATTTTTTGGAAGACGTTTTCTAAGATCTTCGTGACGGTCTAAGACTGGTAAAATTTTTTCACGACGTATACTACCATGCCCGAATTGATTTGAATATGGAAATATTGCAGATTTTCATTAAAAATTGTGAAAAAGTGTTTGGTTTCTTTTATTGGGGATGAGAAATTCTCCTCGATTGGTTGTAGGCAAAATAAAACTACAGGCAGGGGTTGGTTCATCTCATTATCGCGAATTTTACGTTTTTTTCGAAATAGAAGCAACGGCTGCCGCTTCACTTACCAAATATTGTAAAGTCCTGTTCGTCCAACAACAAAACGATCCAACGGCAAAGCAAAAGAGGAAAATCTTCATCACAATCAGAAGCAAATAACTAACCCTCTATTCACCTAATCATAACTAATTACACTTTAACCTCTTGCGGCGACTTAACCACCCAACATCATTTATTACCAGATTCTTCGCTTCCTTCATCCCATCGGCTTTGCTTCAGCAATAATAATAATCCGCCTCTAATCCACACTTGATTCTTCGAAGAAAAACTTTCTAATTCATTTCACAGGAGAAAACAAAACAGAGGAGAAAAGTTGAGCACAAAAGGCCGACTTGAGCATATCCCAATAGATATTATGAATGAATGCGAGAATGTCTGTTATAATAATTCCCTTAATTCTGCGAAAAATTGGATAAATTACGTTTTCATAGCGAAAACCAAAGCATCAAAAATGCTGGAAAATTACTATTCGGACGTGTAAATAATCCACATGTGCTAATCCCATCAGCAACACCAGCATCAATGGAAACAACCACAAGTGGTCATCGAAACAGTAGAAGAAGTTAAGGAAGATGTATTTAGATAGTTACAGTAAGATGCAAGTAGTTATGGGCACATATCGGGGTAGTATGTGCTTGGCACGAAAAAATCTTATTCAATTTTTCCAATTTGTAAACAATTACGAATAACGGTCGACTCTTTGCATACGTGTATGCACCGATGCGTGACCTCTTTGACTTGGAAGCGGTAAGTCATCATTGCTTTGTGGTTTCCCGGGGCGCACTCAAAACGCGGAAATGTATTTGGAGGGAAAGTTTAAGTGCTGTTGATGCCAAATAGATACAAAGAATCGATTGAAGGTACAAAAGGTGTGAAAAGTATGTTGTACAGAATGAAAACAGTGGGAAACGGCAGAACAAGTCCGCGGCGGACCATGCGAAAGAAAATTGAATGACCCAGCACCTTGTCGCGCACTTGTATACCCGCGCGAAAAGTATCAATTTTATGGCTTTTACTATTGAGAGAGAATTCCATTACATGCCTCATCAGACTCGAACCTATCACGATTAATTACTCTTCAATTTAATTACATCCCGGGCATCGTTCTCGACTGTCGCTTTTAACTTTCTAAAATCTGACACCGAAACCCTACTCGCAGATCCGGGGCATATGTGTAACATTATCGCGAACTAGATACGTTCGCTGTGTTTCCAGCTGAATCCAGCATCAAATTCTCCTTCCTCACACTCTATCAAGTGGAATGACATAACGAATTGATTTTTCATTTATTTTTTTTTATTTTTGGATTTTACATCAAGATATTTTTTTAATGACAACCTAAATAGTATCTAAGCAACGGACAGATACAATTAAAAATGTATCTAAAGATACTCTCCAGGTGT
This sequence comes from Stratiomys singularior, assembly GCA_954870665.1. Taxonomy (NCBI): domain Eukaryota; kingdom Metazoa; phylum Arthropoda; class Insecta; order Diptera; family Stratiomyidae; genus Stratiomys; species Stratiomys singularior. The sequence continues at coordinate 7,522,094 of OX940879.1, read as the reverse complement.
ACAAGCAAGAAAGAGACTTCGTTAGAAGTGAGTTAGAGACGGAACACATTTTATTTTCTTCTCCAGTGATCTCTTTGTGCGATAAATTAAAAACGACATGTGCACTTCCATGCGACGGGTGCACGCCCTTAAACTTTCACCTGTTCTCATTAACGCGAAGAAATTCGTTTGAAAGGTGTTTTCTTATCCAGCGCGGAAGGTGGAATTTAAGATGGTAGAGAGTATGAGATACTTCACCTCGCCTGCTGGCTTTTGTATGTAAACTCACCGCAACACGTTGAGCCCAGGGGATTTATTTAGTTTTATGAATATTAAATATGATGCTGTGCAGATCTGCTTAGCTATTATTAAATATGAGGAGGAAAGAGGTTTTTCCTGTGCAGCGTGACGGAAAAAGTGGCATAAATTATGGTGATGCGAGCATAATGGACACCACTGATGGATCGCATGCATCATTGTTCGTTGGATAAATGTGAATAATTAATTTTAAATTCATTCTTGGCGTGCTTAAGCAAATAACAATGTCTCGCATATGACAAGCATAATTTCAAACGGATTTTTTACGTGGCGGGGTCACCACTTTTCATTGCAAATAAATTTATGAAAGCATTTCAACGAAAGCCGCATACAAATCATTCCAGAGATTCCGCATCCATAAAATGTACATACAAATCCTGTGGCATAATATGGACAAATAAACATGTCGTTGTTTGTTGACATTACCCCTTTCCACCCCCTTCACCCCTGGACTCATCATATAAAACGTGGCTACATTAACATTTAATTCTTTCTCAAAACTTCGGAGAAGCTTTTATCCAACAATACCTTTGAAAATTGTATCTTCAAAGCTATGCAATAAATCACATTCAAGCGCCCAACGAAGGATACAATGGAGCAGAGGAGTTCGTCTTGAGTTCAAATGATTTAAACATACGTAAATTCATTCATGCATGTGTACAGATTTTGTTATTGTTGTTATTTCTTCGTTCACCTTCGAGGTGTGTGAAACAAGAAAACGCGTATCATTTTGAAAGAAGAAGAAGAAGAAGATCCTGTCGAATCAGTTTAGACGTTTATCCTTTTCACTAAAGGCATGTGTATATAGTTACAATGTAGAGTGATGCGTTGGTCGTAGTCAATATGTGTCTAAATATCAATTTGTAAATAATTCATTAAAGTAAAGCATTCAAAATTACGAGAAGAAAGTTCGACTATAAAGGAACCTTAGAATAACCTTGCATGGAATGTTTCGCGTAACAGAATAAATTAGCGAGGGAGGATTCCTTCCAAAACGTTTGCTGTCATATCGAAGGATAAAAAAATGCCCGAAAGGAACTAACCGTCATTCATCATGGCTTTTGGGAAAATTGCGTCGAATGGAATAAAGAGCATCGTTTAAATCATAAGACTCGAAGGGAATGTTGTAGTCAGGACATCAAACAGGAATTCTCATACGAAATTTTAAAGTTTCTGAAATTTGAATTGGGCGAGCGGCTAAAATTAGAATTATTTAGTTTTCCCGATTATTAGAACGAATCAATTTTTTGAGTTTGTTTTTTCATTTTAATTTTGCTCAGATAGGTTGCATTCTAAAGTTGGCAATGACTGTCAGTTGGAGTTTGTTTTCAAAAGATGCCTATGCCTGTTAGGACTTAATTATGCACTGCATATTATGTACCAGATGCATGCTAAGCTATGCAGCACTCGCCTAGTACAATCTTCACCAGTCGCGACGCTTACACACACGATGTTTGGTCATGTTTGGCCTTAATACGTGGAAAATTAAGCACTTGGACATTAAGTCCTTTTTTTATTAAATGAATATATTGTGAATGAAATGAAATGAATAAACATCTGATTTCGCTAATTTCAGACAAGTTGGATATTTGTTAATGATATTCACCTCACGTGACATGGATTTTGGGAATGCATAAAGTAAAAATTCTTAGCGTTTCAGACCCAGTCATTGAAGAATGGATGATGCAATAATTTTCTTGTAATGTTAATATTTTATGCTCCGTATATGCATATATAATCTTTGCGTCCTAGCCTATGAGTTGGCACCTGACGAGGAACGGCAAGGGGCGCGTGTTCGGAACGAGCTTGAGCTTTTTCCACCTTTCTTATTATAAATTCACTTTCGAAATATTCGACAAAATAGCTAAACTTTCGCACCTCTGAGTCTTCGCTGAAATCGGCAAAGCAATGATATAAATCACTTACAATTTATAAGTGAAAAGGGATGAATCTACCAAACAAGTTTCTATAATATATTATAAATTTGTACAATTTTTTATGGTTTTAAATTTTTTAACCAGTATAATTTTGTATGAATTTATGATTTATGATGAAATGTAGCGCACCTGAAGCGAATATAGTTTTGGCTCAATGAACGGAAAAAATACTACAAGCTGCAGGTGCCTCATTGAGAGCTAGTGCTGAAGCGCGTATCAGGACTCAAAAGAAGAATGAAGAATTAGCAGGTGCTCAGCTCTGATTTCTTCCTGGATCCAATGAAAACTCCAAACGGAAAAGAAAAGACTTGTCAAGTGCTCCGTTGAGATCTTTTGCTAAAGCTTCTATGGGAACTTCACAGAGAAATGAAAACAACCTTCAGCGTCTTCGCGGTGAAGTGATGATGAAATGCCTTTGAAAAACCACAAGAGAAGGATACGACATATTATACTATGCCTGGCCAATACTTCAACTGATCTGGTCATCGGAGCTTAATATTCATAACTCAAAATCAACGCTGAAAAACTGTTGGGAGTAAAAGGATATCGAATGCCTTGAGTGGCTACCTCTTCATTTTTCCACTTTGCAAGAAGTAATTTGCTTTTAAAGTCGACCACTATTTCGTTAATTGATTCGGTTGGACATTGTGAAACGATCCTGAAATTATCAGGATATAAAGCGAGCAAAGACATGATAAGGCTATTCTATTGTATGACAGCCTCCGGTACTACGTCAGAAAAAATGACTGAAAACCTACAACACGCAACCAGGATCTCTGATCTCAACCAGTGATTCTAATTTGATAGTATCGGCAAGTACTATATCATTGCAAGAAATTTATTAGAATTTTTGCTATGTTCCGGAAATGGGACCAAACATAATTTCCAAAAGAAGAAAACCTACAGCTCTTTGGGTGTTTTAAATTACTTTTACAATGAAAAAATTTTTTTTGTGTTTTAAAAATGAAAGCAAAATATAACTGTCATGAAATTGACTAAGGAATTGTTGAGAGACTCCCGGCAATATTTTTAAAATTCTGTCCTATACGTATTCTCGCTCCAAGTGTAAACTGGGATGATATCGTTAGAATATGTTATTGTGACATTCAATTCCATTCCTGGACTGACCAACAATAAAAAAATTCTTAAAGATCTCAGCTTCAAATTCTCATCGGGGATCAGGCGGCCCACAGAAAATAACAACATGCAATAGTGTCTCCAAATTCTTTCCCAAAATTGCGACAGCCGGCATGTCAAATCATCAGCAAAAAGCTTGTCAAATCATCGTTCACACATAAGAACTTCCACAAAAGGACATGGGGCTTCCCAGCTCGCAATCAACCAGATTTTTTCTGATCTCGACATGAGATTTTGTTCGCCAATCTTGTTACAATTTTCTAGAGATAAGCGTGATCTGATTAAGATTGTAAGTAAGTAAGGATTCATTATAGATGCCGAAGGTCATAGACATATGGAACTGACACCAGCCTAATCCGCAATTTTCAAAGACTCCAATAGTATTTTGTAGCCGATCTGGATATAGATAAATATAAATTAGAACCGAGATAATGGGACTCTTATTAAGAATTTCAAGGAATGAAAGGAGCTGAAGACCAATGATAAAGTCGATATAGTAGTGGCCCGATCAAAATAACTCCCACAAAAGCATTATTTTGGACAAGAAATCTGCAGATACTACTGTGGATCGGGTAATTGCGATGCAAGGCGATTTTTGTTATTTAATAGGAAGACCAAAACCAATAACGAAGCGTCGATTGAACTGGACATATTCAATCCCCGAAAATGCTACAAATTTACTGAGGTTATGAGTTGCTTAAGGGTTGGTTAAGGATGCAAACAAAAGTTCGGGGACAATGGGGGTGATATGTCTTAAAAAAGAAATCTTGGAAATGGGCGGTGGAGCCTTGACGATAATGATGGAAAATAGGATATTGCTACAGCAGCCAATGTATTTGCCGGGCAGTGTCTCTGCAAGGTGTAATTTTTAATTTAATTACTGCTTATTGCAAACAACCAGATCGATTTTATAAGTTGCAGATTCATTTATTTTGTAGATATGGAAAGCAGACTCCTAAATTGAATCGTATAAACTCAATGACAGAGTTGTTTATTCGATGTAAATTGAAGAATTTGTTAACAACCTGTGACACGTTTTTTGCTGTCGTCGTAGCAGAAAAACTATTTGAGATTGATATTATCGTCCCTCAGGTTGCATACTGATGCCAGCTTCACTCAGCCGGTCCAAGTCCTTCTGCGGAAGATTATCGTCCACGTCAGGACTTGGACTTGGGGAAGATTATGTCCTACAACAATCATTTACACAGTCACGTGACTTAGTATGTGCTCAGAGGAAAGAATGGAAACATTGAGATATGAATCGCGGGGTTTATAATATCCGATAATAATTTTTGTATTTCAACTTAAAAAAAAAAGGAAATTTACATACATGTGAACTCTACCTGATATCTTCTATCTCCTTCTCTGCTGACACTTTGTATAACACGGCTTTAAAGCACATTATGTGGTCCTGGAAGAGGTTGATACACGCACATAGCATCTTTTAATTTAAAAATCGGAATACTTTGGAGCCTCAATATGTATTGAATGCCCAAAAAGCGACTCCACGTCTCCCGTTTGCTTATCCATTATCATTTTTTCCAAAATTGGCTCAAATGTCATAGAACGACTTTCAAAAATCTTAAATTATTTTCAGATGTGATAGTAAGTCAGTTGAAAAAAGTTTTTTTTTACGTAATTTGAATATTCATGTTCTGGTGCAACAGCTCAAAAAAGAATTTGAGCCTTGAGGTAGGTTAGGATCGTTGCATTTCACGGTCAAAGATACGTGAAAAATTATGGTATTTAAATCAAAAACATTGAAGGGCTTCAAAACTCATTCAGAAACCTAATTTGGACTTTCAATCTAAATTCAAAACTAGACTTGAGTTCAAGTTAACTTAAAATTTAAAAACATTCATTCATTCATTTCAATCAAACACTATAGCATGTCTTATATTTGAGTGTATTTAAAAATTTAGTAAATATGATAAATTTCTGGTCGAATCAATATTAAATGTATATCTAAAAATTTTTTTAAGCTTATCAGAAACACTAACAAAGTTCGCTTAATTTTTTCTTTTTCGTTCGAGATAGAACTTGAAAAATAAAAGTTTGACAAGACTCTGCAAAAGCACTTTCAAAACTCACGTTCTTGCAAAAACATCAATTGGCTTTTCAATTGTGCACAGGAGTCTATGTATCCGTTTCTATGCTTAAATTTAATTTATTTTTTGAGCATTTTTTTTTGTTTTTCTCTTTTCTCGGTTTTATTTTGGAAATTTCTCAAAGATTTCGAAGGCTTTTAATAACCGGCGAACATCGTGAACTCTACTAAAAATTTTGGTCACGCACGACTATCCACTGGCACTTTAACTGTCCTTGCTTCAGCTCCCGGCTTTTTTCTTTCACTTGTCTTGAAGTCACTAAAAGAATTGCTAACAAGTTAGGTAGATTTCTGTGCTTTGAATCAGTTATTTACTTCTTATTGTTTTTTCCAAGAAGAGATTTTATTTGAGTTGCATGATATCTGTACGTCTACGTATTCGTCCTTACGTCACTGAACGCTTCTGGTGTTTTTCTTTTTTTTTCCGTTCATTTATTATATGGTAGATGCAAATACCATGAGTGATGGTTTGATAAATGCTTTGGCTAATTTTACGTATTTCTTTTTCGAGGAATGGTCTTCCATTCAAATTTAATTGAATAAAGAATTCTTTTCACTAGACGAATTTTCGATGAATTCGACTGGTAAGGCTGGTCACATAATATTTTCAATGATGTATTGTTTTCTTTTTTTTTCAAGTTAAATTTCAAAGAAATTAGAATTTCCTCCAAGATGTATTCATTGATTTTCGACATAATTTTCACGAGTGTCCAACGAACAATTCACAACTTAAAATGTACGAATTTTATGTAAGTTTCCGTTAGACCACTTATGTTTTGTCTCGTTCGTACGAGCATATGCGAGGTGTCATACGACTATGACTAGAGTCTACAGTATACCTTTTTACGGTATGTGGGCTTCACGTCTAGTAACGAGGTATGGTGGATAATTGCTGTCCTGGTGAAACTATAATGTAGATGAGGCATGAAAATGGTCAACCCCACTGACACTGAAAATGACAACCCCACACGCAAACGTCTTTTGAGAAGGCCACTGGCTTAATAACCACACAAAAATTATAAGGCCCCAAGGACTAAAACTAACAATTGAAACAAGCATCCAAATATCGAACTCAAATTTCTATCGAATATTTCATTGAACATATAATCTGCATTGGCTCAGGATTAGCAGAAGATGAAACCGTTACTGGACTATCTTATTACTTCTTTTCTACTGAAACCAGAAAGAGATGGGTTTCATCTTGATGCCAATGGTGCTCTCAAGTCAAGAACGACATCCTCTGTATAATGGATGCAAGAATAAAGTCCCGCTAGCGACAGTGATATTTGAATTTGTGCTTCAGGATTCGGGGTATCAGCGCAATTAGCTTTGTACTTAATCCTTTCGAGAAAACTATCGAGGTCAATCATGGTTCTGACCGAACTGCCGTCTGGTCTTCCTTTGTTCTAACACAAGGCAGCTCCAACCTACCTTACGACCCTGATTCTGAACTAAACTACAGGTAACCCAATAAAAGAAATAAGGCGAATAAAATGAGCTTTGGAAGATAGAGAGCTTACACACTTAAATACGATGGAGACTATGACTAAATTTCTCTAAACTCAATGAGCATAAATTTGCCGCCAGTGCAATACTATGTGCTAGTTTTTGTGTATGAATACCAAATTTAAGGAAAGTTTAATGTGCCTGAGTCTTTAACTTCTATCTCCATCAAGTTTTTCTTGCAAATACCTATGCCTTTAAAGAATAGGCGTCAAATGCCATTATATTTGAGGGAACTTTTGAAAATTATTGACTGTGATGTTGACCTGATCTTAGTTTCGTGTATTTCGGGCCTTGAAATTAAGCGAGTTTAATCTTCAAGGCTCAAGTTTGTGAACTGTATGCCACAATGACCAGAACGATTTTGAATCATGAAAACAAACTGAGCCGAGCGACTACGACGACATTACCAGTTAACGCTAACACTTCGAAGTATGGATATCCTTTCATATCTTTACCGGTATGCACTCGAACTAACTGGTCCTTTATATGAATTAGTAAATTTTCTTTCATTTCTGCATAAAACAACAGCACCCTTCTGAATGTTTTTTACGTAAACACTCTATACAAACACAAATCAACTTGTGCTATTTCTGTCCCTTTCTGAGGGACAGCGCCTGAGAGTGGTTATGCTGTATGTACTTATGCAATGATACGAGGGCTATGCTTATATTTTGTCACAATTTGGCAGAGAGAGCTTTCCAAACTGAATTGGAATTGGAGAAAAGTGAGACTTTTTGCAAAAACAAGAGTTAAAGAAGGAATTTTAGCAAGAGTGGAGAGCTTTACTGAGTCATATCAAAAGGAAGACTGTCCTCGAGAAGAGTACTGGTTGGCGTTTTGTGAAATATTGACAGAATCGTCCGTTGGAGGCTGCCCCCATGAGATGGAATATTAATTACTGACGCCTACTATCGCCTACTATCGACGACAAGATCGACTTATACAGAAATTGTAGTACTTAAGTTGAGCCGGCCGTCCTTGATGAATCATAAAATGGCCATATAGAGTGACGCGCCAATTATGTGAGAAAGCAAAAGCTCATTGTTCTCAGACTGCCAACTTTGTCAAATCCATGTAATGAGAATGGAATACCATTGTTTTTTGTTCTCTTTAGAACTATTTCCCTTTGAAGGAGTTCGTTTATACGAGTCTTGTTTCCTCTAAGTCTGAAATAATAAAAATTTGTCAACCATCATCTGGAACAATGATCTGTATGTGAACAGGAAATAGAGTATCAAGAAGGTAAGAAAAAGAATTTGTAAGCTAAGAACCGAAAGAACATTCTGTATGGCAACAGGAAACAGACATATCCAGCCTATGGGATAAAAGTTATTTCAATAAAACTAAACTTTATTTTTTGAGCTCTACAGAGCGAATGAATGACTCTTTTCAACTTCGCCAATATGTTTGGTTCCACTTCCTGATCCCGAATGACCATGTGGATTCCTTAAATGATAGACTGCACATATGTAATTATTTTGAAAGTGTCGCTTTTTTCGTTCAGATCAAAAGAGCCAAGTTAAGTCAGCGGTAGGAATAAAATTGTAAAATAACAAAAATTTAATCAAAACAAACCACCAATTCAAGGAGGACATTTGAGAAAACGTTTTCAAAGTTCTTTTTAATATTTTTAACTTTTTTTTAATATTTTTAAATTCAAACCCCCACTTAATGTTTAGGTCCTTTTTTTTTGCTTTTAAGTCACCATGGAAACGGTCCTATAGTGGCAAGGGCTTTGGTCAGTAAGTTCAGCGACCAGGTGAGTATGATTCAATGAAATTCCACGGAGCTCCTACCATGGACTGTAGAGCTATTGTACGTGGCTGCGACAGCATGCGTTTAGCTAGGATTGAAGGATACTGCGTCTTCAGTGGGGTCGACTTAAACGGGCTGTGTTTTTGTGTCACAAATATGGACTTTCGCGTGTATTGTTTCTTGGTGATTACCACCTCTAAAGCAAATAGCTTTTTAAGGCTTGAAAGATAATGCGTCTTCAGAAGCACTGACTTCAAGAGGTTCCGGTTTTATGTTTCAGGATTATTTTTTGACGGGAAAATATGCTTTTATGTTCCAGGAGTATTTTTTTGACGGGAAAATATGCTTTTATGTTCCACGAGTATTTTTTGACAGGTTTACGTTTTTTTTCGGTTCCCTCCGCTCATAAACCTCACTGCTATTCTATACCATTCGTTTATCAAATTTCTAAGGTCCACAGGATGTGTTCTCTACGGTTAAAAGGGTGTTTTTGATCGGTTCAACTATCAAAAGCAGAGTTTTGGAGCAATATCGGGAGCTGATGGGACAGATTGTGGAGCTAGTTTACATTGCTTCAACAAAAGGAGGTTTGTTGGACGGTAAAAATAATGCGTCTTCAAAAATATTGAACTGAATGGGTTAAAATTTTTTTTCCTAGGTGTATTGAGGGTCCACTTTTTTGTAGGATCCTACGCCTTTCAAACTTCATTTCTTTTCTTTTTCATTTTGCATGCATCTAAGTCATCGGAAAATGTGTTCCGATCTACTCAGCATGTCAAGCTTTGGAGAGGGACTTCTTTTAGAACATTCCCGGGAGCTCATAGCACGTTTTGGAGATTTATCATACATTGCTTCGGGCATGGATTTGGCTGGGTTCGAAGAGTGATGCGTCTTCAAAAATGGTGAAAATGACAGATTTGGATAGTACCGGATTTTAGGTTCTTTCTTCAGGCTGCCATCTTTGGCAGTTGATATCAAGCACAGTAACTCCTGTTGGGGTAGTTGTTGTCTATTACAATAAATTTTACACGCAGCACACGTTTTTTGAATCGTTTTGGAGACTGTTTGGAAATTTTTAATTAAGCATACATGGAAATGATTATGAACGCGACAAACAAACAATTGGTTATGATTCTAAAAGGACATTGTAGAGTTTGAGAAGACCTTTTAGTTAGGTTTTAGTGTGCTGGAACATTATGATCTTTATTCTGAAGCCTTTTTTCCAGTCCAGTCTTCTCGTTGCTTGGGACTATGGTCGGGCAGAGTTTGGTGTTACGCACGATCGATTGAAAGCATGATCCCGACATGATGGACGTAAATTCAGCCAAATAAGTGTTTTTCGGAAATCTCACAAAGAAGAATCCTGCAAAGAAGATACTGGAAAAAAGTTTGCATTTGGAGTTGGATGAGGGGTTCTTAAGCTGTAACTCCTGACAATTTACAACCTGTTTTCAAGAAAGAATCATCAAGGGGGATGAAATAAATGAATCAACTGAATAATAATTTTACTATAAACTAAGAGTTAGCAAAAAATTGAACTCAAAACAATACAATACCCATTTTTTTCTCTAGAACTATAATGAAACATTACTAAAAAAAACTCCTTTACCGCAAGAAAATTGTTCAGTATTTACTAAATCTGTCTCGCAGTTAAATTTAGCTCACTTGAAGCTTCGTTGGACACTAGGCCAAAGTTTAACGACACGCAAAATACGTTTTTTTTTTAAATTTTTTTATGTTCTTTTCTCATTGTTACATTTACATGCCTCTGTGCGCTAATTTCGATAGTTTCGGAAGCAAGGGGCGTAGTCGCGCCATCGTTAACATGCCACCAAAACAAAATGTTGGAATGTCTTTTCTGCTATTATTATACCCTGCCCAAACCAACCCAAAAACTATACACGAATACTCGCGACATACTATCGTAGCGAAAATCAACGAAAATGTTAATTACACACGTATAGTACGAACTCTGCACATTAGTAAGTCTAGTATCTAGTATCTAATATCTACAGCTTACGGTAGTTAACTATATGTCTAACATATTTTCAGGTAAGTCAAGTGTTACCGCCATACTAATTTACCATGAAATTTCGGACAAACTACAACCACTTACAGGGAAATGAATCATTAAAAAGGAAAATTGAATTGAAAATTTTTCACAAGGATGCTAATACGATGTCAGAGGATGCATTAGATTGACATCTCGTTTCTGTTTGATATACACCAAGACATCTAGTTACAAAGACAATTAATGCATGTCTTCGTCGTGTCCTTGTTGTAACAGGATAATATGGAAATGACATAAAGCTTTTCAGTTAGCCTTTAAATGAAACTTTGTGTACAAAGTGGTTGGAGCTGGGGAGCTGTTGGATAAGATAAAAGGATTTTAATTAATTCAGTGTTTGTGACAAGTTTTGTTGAGTCAGGGTGGATGATATCACATGTTCAAGTTTAGCTGGAAGGATGTCTACGTTTACATTCATATGTGTACTTTTTTTGGGTAGAAACTGGATGACTTTAAGGAAGATTAAAAAGTTCATTCGAGGGCATCATAAACTGTTTGAATTGATTCAAGAATTTAAGAACAAGAATTCAAACGATTCACTTGGCCAGCTGGAGTTTTGGCTGGAGATAATAGTTTTGCGACGGAATAATGTAAAGAACTAATGAGTCCTTGCTGTTACTCATTAAAAAACTCTGTTCTTAATGTTTTAAATCAAATACGGAAAAATTTTAGTGGTTTTCTATACTCACTTCTGTAGGGTGTCAAAACTGTGAAGGGACCTTCTTCGGAACATTTAAAGGACCCAATAATGCGGGAAATCGTTCAAAGATTTCTTGACCAAAACAAAAAGGTTCATCTGAAGGAAACGATACTGACAACACGAATTTCGATAAAAATTGCTGTTGTCCAAACCTACCAAGTCATTGGCATTAAAATTAAGGTAGGTCACTAATGCTTGGTTTTTATTTATGGTGTAAAATACCTAGAGAAAACATAAATTATTACAAGAACATACGACTTGCGATGATTAACGAAATGATGAAATAGACATTTATTACAACAACATGTTTTCGAATGGTTTTTTCTCGAGTGCATGACCTAACTTTCGAAATACTTCAGCAAATATCAACTCAGCCGCGATGGACATAAGTAGTTTTCTTTGAAACCTGTCTTCGGTTGTTTTCGGTTACCACTTCTTTCTCCCTTCCTTTGGACTCGCTTCAATGCAACCAAATTGCTTCGGCATAAATGAAGTTTTTGTTTTTTTTTTTTTGGATTTTTCGTTTTGTTTTTATGATGAATTATATGTTTTAATATTCTTTTGAAAAGTTCAATTTAAATCGCCGGGCATGGAAATCGTGAGCGGACGTAATTAAATTGTTTAAAAGACGGCAGGGAGTGAGAATGCCAACCAACAAATCTAGTAATGGTGGCACAGCAACATGTTGCAGTAGTACGTTTTGTTGTTTTGTTTTGGTTTTCTTTTATTTCTTCATTTCAAAGCTTCATGCATTAACTTCATTCAACATTTAATGTCCGAAGTGCAAGAATTTCATGATAATGAATAGAGCAATTTGCTGTACAGACTATAAAAGTGTGTTTGTAGTTTGTGTTAATTGTTGCCTTTGAATGTTTACTCATTGATTTATTTTTATTATTTTCTAAGCTTGAAATAGGTGCAAGCGTTAGTTTACGAGTTCAAACTTTATAATTATTGAGTGAAAGGACTTTAAGCTGATATCAATGGCTGAAAGATTGTTGGTAGTGGGTCATAAACTTTCTATAGAATTGCCATTAATTTGATAGCGAAAACTGAATTAAGTCTAAAACATTTTTTTTTTTTCAATTTAAGAAAGTTATTGTGCTTCATTTGACTGTGTAAGAGCAAAGAATTTAGATGATCTTTTGAAAATCATTCAAAGTTATAATTAACTTATTCAGCATAAAAGAAAGTCTTACAAAGCGTCTCTTTTTTTGAGAAACCATTCAACTAATCCTATTTTTTTTTTTTTGCTCAACGAGCAGTGATAGCAAGTAAAAACACTCAAATCTTTCAGTGGTCCTTAAAAACCATGGTGGCTTTCTTATAACTTCATTGTTTACAACAATACCCATATTACCCCACCATCCATATTTTTACATTGTTATCCCTTGTAAGCTGCATTCGAATTTTTTCCATGTTCCATTCCTGCTCAATCAATATCTATGGAAGTTCAAGAAAGCACAGGAGCTCCTTCCGAACCCTCCGTTGCAAATGCTATGATTGAACGTTGCCCAGCCGGAACAGGAGGAATGGAACTCGTTCAAGAGCGACTGGTTCTAACCAGTCCAAAAAATATGACAAATAGGTTCTGATTAAAATTCAGTAAGTTCCTTTTGCCGTCTGAAGAAGATGTAGCAAAATAGGAAGAGTTTATTCAACACCAGGCATTAACTACATATCAAACGAAACTGAAACGAAAACGCCAAGAAAATGAGGAACTTCCATTTCCTTTCCTCCCAAACAGCAATGAATATTCCTAATTTAGGATGAAGCCGATGTTGAAAGTCACTTACGAGTCTCAATTTTTTTAAACCAATCAACGAAACACTGACGTTCGAAACGTTTGACGACAACGAAACATGAAGAGTTCCGATCATTTGTCACCTCAAAGACCCTAAAACATTAAAAAGGTTGAAAAAAATGCGGTGTTTGTTTTCTGAACGAGTTTTTTCCCTCTGTTCCGTATTCATCCTTTTATTGTCCACATATACACACATATTTCGAAGGCATGCCCTTATTGGTGTTTTTTTTGTTCTTCAAGGAGAATTACTAGCCTAATCCTCCTCGAAAAAATCACAATAAACAGGAAAAAAAGTGAAATTCGTTTCAATTTAATGCAATTCAAATCACCGGCGCTGAAAAAACCCTTTCTGGTTTTGTTTTTTACATGGGAAAACACATGCAGCCCTTTCTGGTTTGGAAGTGGCGATCAACAAGTGGAATTCGTTTCAAGAACAAAAGTTAGGAATATAAAACATTCCTGAAAAAAACACAGCATCATCGGGACTGCCAAAAACTTGTTTAGATACCATATGCAATATCATACTACTACATCCCTGAAGAGAAGATTACAGTAACTATTGAGGATCGGGAATACCAGAATTTTCTCCCAAGCGGATTCGTCCACCTCACGTTCCAAGAGACAAGTCTATGTTCTTCTGCCAAAAGAGTGAAATTTCCGCATACAATATTGGCTAACCTGGTTTAGGAAGTCCATTCCCAAAAAACTCAGAACTCAAGTCCAGTCATGTGTCGTTTTCCCAATTCAATTCTTACATACTTCAAGCAACAGTTGCACACATTCTCGTCTTATGAAGTAAAATAAGCCTACGACATTTCTCAAAATCCTTCTTTGAATGCAAAGAACAGGCACCTAAATTTGAAAACCGCAGAGGAAAATAACCAAGCCAAGAAAAGAAACAAATAGCCAAGAAAACGTCTCAGCTAACCATTGCGAAAATATTCGAAAACCGCCAATTTATGCAACAGGACATCTGGTACAGGAGCAAAGCCACAAATAACATCTTACACCCGTAGAATATTCCCCTTCTCACTTGCTTCCACTTACATAGGTCAATTTTTGATGCGCAACTCATATTCATCCTATTCGAAACTGAACCAAGAAAAACCCCAAGCTCATTAGTGTGAACTTTGTCTAGCTACGGAAAAGCTTCTACCCTCTAGTGGAACATCAAAAGTTAAAAGAGCTTCGCAAGATAGAGAGCTTGTAAATTATCGGTCTGAAGGTTGCATCGTTTTTTGCTTATTAATGTTTTATTTGGCGATGATTTGATTTAACTATTTGGTAATTTTATTCTTGTTGCTAAATATTTTTGCAGTCTACTAGGTTTCCATTTGAGTTTCATCGTCTAAAAATAAATAGTGTAAAAATTTGATAAGGTAGCGCTTGCGAACATTTTTAAACGACGAAGATGAGTGGAATGACCACGGTGGCTAGTTTTTAGAGCTTAAATTTATGTGAGAATAATTTTCCCGGTGTCCTTGTGCTTTATTTTTTCTCTCAAAAAACTTCTAGTAACAAATACGAATTCATCTGGAATATTTTCGTTGAATTGGTTGTTTTTCCGAAGTGTTCTAGCTGGAATGAAGTTAATCTCTGTTTTGAACATGTGTGGCCGCTATGGTTCAACTAAAATAAAGAACATATTGTCCTTGAACTATAGCCGTTTTCCCGGTGTATTTCACCGTATTGACAACGTTCAATGCAACTAAAAGATGTCTGAAGTTGGCAACATTTCAAAGATAACGGTCTCCAACGGTAACTTTTCGAATTTTTTCCAATAACTGAACCTAAAGTTTTTGTAAATCTTTTCGCGATTTTGATTCTTGCAAACCTTGCAGGATTTCTCTACCATCATCGACAAAAACACACAAATGCAGATACTAGATACTGT
This sequence comes from Stratiomys singularior, assembly GCA_954870665.1. Classification (NCBI taxonomy): domain Eukaryota; kingdom Metazoa; phylum Arthropoda; class Insecta; order Diptera; family Stratiomyidae; genus Stratiomys; species Stratiomys singularior. The sequence continues at coordinate 7,506,889 of OX940879.1, read as the reverse complement.
TGTCTTAGTAATGATGCAAACCATATATACCTCCACTGGGTCTCAAAAATTTGATACCTGCTAGGCGGATCCCCAATCTGCTTCGGAGGCATAATACTTTATGGTTCAATACGCAGAGTGCGCAGGTCTGGTTCAATGAATTTTTTTCTCCAATAGTTACTATAATTTCTTTTTGCAGCAAGCCGACATAAGGGGCCATCTCCGCAACCCTTGAACACTTAGCAAAAGAGAACAAAGATACCTACAACTTCGGGGCATAGTTGCTGCGCTTTCTAGATACAACAGAGTGGAATCATTTCGACTTGTTGGCAGAATCACCACTTCTGAGGTATGTTCACGTACCAATGGTAACTTGTGATTCTCAATCCGTATGAATGGGTCAAATCTATTAGATCACATAAGTAACTTTTTGACGTACGGTGATTACTGGCGATGCGTGGGAGACGCATTTATTCTTTCAGCGTCAGGAGTAGTTGGGTTTCGTATTAACCAGTTGCATGAAAGTTGCTTATTCGATACAATGCAGAGTGACAGTTGACAGGTTATCTACAATGGGAACTCATTCCAGAGACAGCCGAATCGACAATTTAACAATGTTAAGTATGTAGTACAAAGGGGGATGTCTGGAAAATGAAAAGTAACTGACAAGGACGATGTTGACAAAATATCACAATTTCGATTATCTATTTTGAGCCATCAGAGCAAGAAGAATCGGCAAATATTGTTGAAAAATTCAAAAAATTGATTATATGGATGCGGGTAAATTCGAAATTTAAAACTATTTTCTTAAACCTTTTGTTTTCATTTACCTGGAAAGATGCTATGATGATTAATTCAACCTTTGTTTTTATGCTCATATCGACATTAAAGTCTTTGTTTTCTTATCTCCTTTAAGTTTTCTCTTATTGATTTAGGCCCGGTAGCTAATCTTCGAAACAATTTAAAAAAAAACTGTCAATAATTCTGCTTTTATGCATTGGTACAATGGTTGAGATATGGGTCTTTAATTTATTATCTTCAAGCAATAAAGACTATAGTTCATTTCCAAGAAACCCCCAAATTAACTTTATTGTAGGTTTTATTATATATAAAATAAATTTTATGGAATGTCAACAGTTGACAACGTAGCTTTACACGTGGAATTTGCTTCTCTTTGGAAATGAAGTTTCAGTTCCATAAGCTGAGTGTCAATACAACAACTTGCACCTTATGGTCTGAAGTGATGTGCAATCTGTCTTAGGAGATACATCCCTTTTTGGAAGTAATTTTTATATTAATGTTTTGCCCATATGTAATCTACTTTTATCAACAGATTCACATTGCCAACATCAAGAATGTTGAAAGTGATAGTGATTAGTGTGAGATAGACTCAAAGATGTTGTGCTTCGAAACGATCATTCTAATACCAAAAAAGATCTGATAATCCACTTCAACTCAATAGCGGCAGACCAACCCCTATTTCTTCAGCAAATTGTGGAGTCTGTACTCCATGCAAGAAGCAATCAGGAGAGATCCACTTTTACACCCTTGCATTGATTCGAGATTTTCAATTCCCGAAGCACTTCAGTGAGCACTTTTTCCATATCCTTAATACTTAAATCCACAAAAGGCAATAGTATTCATCATTCGTTTGTTACGTACATATACTTGATATGCAGAAAACTTTTGAAGTTGTGCCGTGTCCTGGAGTATCGTCAAATTTGTTGTCAAATTTGGCATTTCCCCCGACCATGTCATTTCCTCGAATTCCTTTTGTTACCAGCATGACACCAGGTATCCGCTATGTTAGCCCAGAAAATATTTGACGTTGTCCTGAGTTTTGGAGTATCTTAATATTTCTAGTCAAATTTTCCTCCATTCTTTTGCATTCAATATGTAATAGAATGAATTTGTCTCCTTGTTGAAATACTCTTTTTAGAGTTGAGCCTAATTGTCAAGTTGTACTTTGGTCAGATGGACGACATCTAACACCTGTCACGGAAGCTACTCATCAAACCAATATGTATCATAGTAACTTTACTGACAGTAAATCCTTCAAAAAATAATATCAGTAGTTATTCCAGAATCATTTGAGATATCCAAGAACTACAGCAGAGGAAAAATGCTGGTACTAAGATGTGATTCCTGAATTCCCAGATACTTCATGAAGAAATGGCGAAATTTCACCAAATCGTATTGAAAATGTTGTCTTTATTTCATTAATGAAGCCCAGCGTATATTCATTGAACGTGAAAAAAGTAAGTCCAGTGCTGAAAGGTTGCATAGGGTTGAAGAGTTTCAGAAAAGGAGAAACCACCGGCATCAGCTTCACACCCTGCCTTTTATCCAAGATATATTTCAGTGTCCGTCGGTGAGATCCCTGTTGAGTTCGTCAGTTCCTTCTGCGGAAAAAGTTAGTAACTCAGGACTGCAATTGTCAGTCACACGCAAATTTCCAAAAAGCAGTTTAGGGCACAGGTCCTACATAGTTTAATCGCTATAAAATTCTTTTTGGACAGGACAATGCGAAAACTTTTACCAATACACGTAGCTACAGCAAAACAGTTGGGATAATTAACCAAGTCTCGTTGACATTGTGCAGTTACTGAAGTCCCTTCCTGATCTTGGTTTTCCGGGAAAGACTCATTCCGGAAATTAAGACCTTTTCGGGTCTTACTTTCCTGAAAGAGACATCGAGAATAGTCTCCGTCTATGGATCGCGTCCTGCAACCATTGGGCAACCATTACATTCATTTTTCTCATCATCTTCAACACCATCCACTATTTGTTTCTCATCGTGCTTCTACGGATTATCATTAGTTTCGGTCAAATGGAAAAAGAACGAAATGATTAAGATAGTCTTCATGATTTCTAGTTACAGGTTGTCCCCAGACAAGAGAATAGTTTACTGAAGAAGACAATCGTACAGGACTAGCAATTTTTGTTAAGGACAGGACGGAAGAACTAGAAACGAGAAACTGATACAGCAACCAATAGAAAGTTATAAAAAATAAATTATCGATGATAATGGCTATTAAATGTTCTAAGTAATTTAATAAAAATACAATGTAACTGTGATAATATTTATATCCACAAAAAATCAACGCATAGAAATTCATCCGGGAAAATATTCTAAGAGACTAATGGATTTGGCCCTTAACACCTTAAGGACCGCTCACAAGTTCTCTCGCGTTTCATGTTCCGTCTGTTACGGATAGATCACGAAATAACCCTTATCTTCCATACGCTGTCCTAAGATGTCATTTACTTTCAAACATTGTATCCTATTCCATAAACGGCCAAGGTGGCCCCAAGCGTATACCTTACAGATTTCTTTGCGGTCCTTAATGTGTTAAGGGTAGTTGGATCCGCAAGACTTTCTTGCGGATCTTTTCTTCTTTTTCTTTGCGGACTTTTTCTTCGGATTTCTTCTTCTTTCTTTCTTGTATCTTCTCCGAAGATACCTTTCGCAGCTAGATTTTTTGGTACTAGTACATACAGATATGCATTCAAAAGTCACGAACTAAAGCTTGAATCCTGTGAACCGGGAGTGGGGGATTTCCGGAAAAATATTAATCGGGTATCGGTAATCGCGAATAAACTAGAGATAGACACTCTACCGGGCGTTGTAAGTAACGTTGGCAGATGAAATGTCAAATTCGTTAGAAAAGAGAGAGAGGGGGCGAGATTACAAAAAATTGAAGGACGAGGAGAACAAGGAAGGGTTTTAGTATCAGAGCAATAGTGCAGAGTAAAAAGTTAAGTTAAGATTATTAAGAATTGAGAATTAAGAAAGAAAATTGCAACCTGGAACTGAGATTGAAGTGGCAAATAAAGTTTGGAAATAGAAAACCATTGACGACCTTCTGCACGGTAACTATTTTTTAAACAAAACATATGATACCACTTATGCATCAATCATCGCAATTTTGGGCAATGAAGCTTAGGGAATTGAAAAAGAAGTATATTCAGGGAAAGGAGTTTGAAACCGACCACACAAATTGTCATAAAGAGCTAGTTAAACAACGAATAGCAGTCTAGTGGACCCGGAACTTGTCAAACTGTCAAATACATCGCTGAGAACCCTATTGTCTCAATTTTTTAACTTTTGAATGATTCTTTGATAGTTTAGGATGCAAGTCAGCTAAATTTTGTTTCCATTTTTGAAAATTCTGCACTTTACTAGGTTTCTATTTCAGTTTAATCATCTACTGAAAAACAGGGAAAGTACCGGCAACATTTGGTCTCTTGGATAAACTAATTGCTTCACGCTCAACTACCGCAAATTCGTGATGTTCTCCATGCAAAGTTGATTTGAACGCAAAATCATTCAGAACTTCAAAAGTATAAAATTTTTAACCGATTTCAAATTAACAGGAAGCTTGTTCCCCGAATACCGTTTCAAAGAACAAAAGCTCGAAAACGTTCTATGATAAACCTAATAAGATTCCCCTTCGTCTTGTTGGTTCTGGACAGTTTGACAGCCCACAACGGGTAGGAATACACATCCGGAAGTCAAAGTCACTGAGATACGTCCTTTTGAAAAAATAACTCCATTAGATAAGGCCTTAGTTTCTAAATGTGTCTTCAAGGTCTCGTTTTTTCTTCTCGCTCTTACGCAGCAATAATTAGGCACGAAAAATGCAAATCCAAAATTTCGTATCAGGAAACCTAAGAAGATATATATTTTGGCAATCAAAAATGAAAAAAACTTGCCATAAAAACAGTACGACTAATCAGACACTCCATATTGTATGTAATTTATAGTTCAAGCACACGCCCTCTGCTCAACAGGTACTTGGTTCGCGTCCCGGTGACAGTGATACTTCAATTTCTATTCTTGAGTTGGAGCACTAGTCAACCTTGATGTCTAGGTTCCTTCGAGGAAATTATCAAGATTCAGCTTCAAGAAATTTATCAACATTTATCATTAGTCTTGGCTCCTAGTCGACCCTAGTTTCAAGTTCAAAGTAAACTGTTTTGCCTAACAAAAAAAAAAAAAACATTTGGTGACCAAAACTTGAACGATTTTTTGACAAATCTCTTTAGGACAACCACGAGGGAGAAAAAATTGGAGGTCGTTAAATTCACCACGAATTAAACTAACTAAACCCAGGTACGCGAATGGTTGTCACTATTACCATTATTCAAAAGCATCAATGTTGTTCATAAATTCACGTTATTAAGTGCGATCAAGTTAATATTTGTCAATTTCTTTTGAATTGTAAGGACAAAAAAGGTAAGGTAAAGAAATTTTCTATGACTATCATAGACATATTTTAGTCCCGAAGAATGTACAATATTAAATGTCCTTTGAATATATAAGTCAGTTATAAGATGATTGTCAATGTTTGAAGGTTTAGATATAGCAAAGGGAAGCTCTGATGATTTTTCAACAGTAAATGTCAAGAAAAATTTTTGGACTGTTTCAGTATGGAGCTGAGTGAAGACGTAATTGCTGCAGTAAATCTTATGAGTTTAGTATGTTTCATATGTGGCCCATAAACATGATTCTATGAACAAAGACCTGGGGAAACTAGAGAGAAAAAGAAAAACAACTGGCTTGTCAGATAAACTTTCATAGTTCGTATATAAGTTGACTGTCCTGAAAGGAAGTCGCAGAAATGATTGAACGATTCAATGCAAACTGAATGATCACATATTTCGATTGAAAGTGCTCACAACCTAGGAAACAATATTGCTGTCATTAATTCACGACCGAAGAGGACCTTTTTTGTAGGGCCAACCTAAATTTAGGTTGCCGCACTATCGATGGGTTGTAGGATACGTATTATAATGAAGTTCACTAAGTGTGCGCGTTAAGATACTGCAAGATGTTCACTTGTATGTCCTTCATTTGCTGTGATTTTCGATATTCTTAGGTCTCAACTTTCAAGGAAGGTTGTTTTCAGATTGTCAAGCTTTGGATCTTTTTTCGTTCTGTTTAAATAAAACGGTACCGACTTTCATTTAGATACCCTGAAATGCCTGACATGGACTTAATGCCACGTCAACCACATTTTAAGGCGATTTCGCTACGCTTTAAAGACCATGATAGTGATCTGCGTATAGAGACGGTGAAAGCTCTGAAAAAGGTTTCATTTTTACCAAACCACCCATGTTTTGGCATTCTCTTGCCATCCTTTTAGGAACAAAATGGTCATACCTATAAGACGCCGTGCAAGCTTTGAATGATATTTTGAACTATTGACGTAACAGATCTGTCAGAGAACAGATTATCCTCTGTAAAGCGGTAGAGCATAACTAGTCACAGTATTGCATTTTGATTTTGGCGAGTACTAGAAATGAATCTTGAACAATACAAAAAGAAGGTGATTTTTAAGCAACTAAGGGTCTGAGTAATAATATGAATTACTCCTCAGTCAAAAAAAAAATGAGCAAACGTAATGTCAAGGGGGAGAATTTGAATCTAAGTCGAACCCTCATGTTAGGTCGGTGCCAGGTTTGACTCACTTCGAATACGTTAGGGCAAAAATCGCTACGTTTTCGTGAAAATTTATTCAACAGGAGCTCATTCGGCGCTAAATAAGGTACATTTAAAATGAAGAAATCATTCCTATGAAATAAGTAGGAAGATTTGATGCGTTTTACATTACAAGAATATCATGTACATGCATCCTGTTTTAAAAGCAAACAATTTAGTAAACTTTTTGTACACTTTGAAATTACTGGCCTGGGTCAAGTTGCAGAGTAAACTTTATTTAACAACTTAAATGCGAAATTGCAAAACAAATACTTTTTAATCTTCACCTTCCGGGTCTTTGTTGATGAGTCCTTTTTTATTATTGTCAAAGCAGAGCTGCACGTTTCAGTCCGAGCAGTACAAGGAATAAATCGGAGCATACATAGAGAGAACCTCAAAATTGAAATGGAAATCGGGTATACAAAAGTTTTGCTTAAATTTCATCATAACCGATGACAATGGAACTTTTTGTGTGAGTAACGGTGGAAATATTCGTTCTGTACGCTAAAAAAACAATTACTTACATAATAATTTTTGAACTATTTCAACATTTCTTTGATTGACTTGAGACTGTTCTTTGGAAATTTCCGGCGATAGCTGAACAACCCTTTGAATACGTTTCTCGTTTTCCGATTAACTTTCGCAACTGAGTCCCACCAATTGCAATTGCAACTGATCCAACTAGGAATATTTTTAGAGTAATGAGTAGTAAGATAAGGTACGATAAAGTGTAAATTATTCTAAAACTCAACGCTGTTTACAAACAATAGACATAAACGTGATAAAATCGTTTTATCGCCAAATATCAACTTCCGCCCTGTAAACAATCTCCGAGAGCCTCGCAAAAATCCGATAAAACTCTTGTTATAATGATACTTTCACTACGCGACTACAAATGTTACGTAAACATTTTTTGTAAACTTATTTGTTAGGACAGATAAGATTTGTTCGGATAAAATGTGTTCAAGATAATTCGTTTTCTTGTCCGGCGTATGAACTCAAAGATTTGTATCTTCAAAAGTGCTCAGAGATTATTTCACTTTCACATACTTCGATTAACTCCCACAGGTGGTAAGGTGTTACTTGATTTAATCGAATAAAAATTTGACTCGAGGTTTTGGCGACATGTTTTGTTAGGGAACAACTAAGTTATATTAACTTCTTTTCGCACCTACTGTTGCGTCTTTGATTCATGCACTTATAAACATAACATGTAAGTACATCTTGATAAGATTAAGCTCGGTCTGTGCAAGCTTATTGCAAATTTTTTGTAATCATACTAATTTCACGGTTGATGATGAGGACTGCACGCATGGTATTACTCATGTTTATTTACACAACTTGGAAGCGCAGTAGAATCATCGCAATAACGACTGTGTCAAAGATTATTGCAAAACTGGTCATTTACTTCGAGCACTTGCAAGTTTGAGTGAAGCAACTGTGCCTGTAGATAAAATCAGTAAACATGTTTGTTGACTACAATTTATCCAAGCGATTGTCATCTTTCTTCAAGGTTTGTAAGCTTATTCTAGCAGTGTCAGAAGTGGGATGAGTTGGGTGATTCTTAATATCAAATGTTTTTCTGTGCAAAAAGGGAAGTCAAGGATCTGTGGTGACTGATTGAAGCATGTCAATTGTTTTTCTTTTGACATCAGTAGAATAACACGAAACAATCACATAAGGGTTTATATATCTCGTTTTTTATGGAATTTCGGGTACTTGTGCTTAAAACTGCATTCTATCGTGATCTGTATCACAAATCTAATTCATTCATTATCAGCAGGATTGGGCTTCACTCCTTCCGCACTTTCCTTCTGAAATTCTCCCTTAACGCTTAAGTATTTGATGGGAATAAATTCCTGCCGAAATCAGGGAACCAATTTGCAGGGTGAAGTCACACTGCAGGAAACATTAATATAATATCACGATTCAAAGTCAGCCTCAAAATTGTAAAACACAAATTGAGAATTATTTTTACAGAAAGATGAAAGATAGCGACAAAACAGTACTTTCAGTCGATTACCTTTTTTTTCTAAATTCTATCCAGTGGATAATACCTCAAGCTAAAAGCGTCGGAAACCAGTGAAGATGATAAGAAAATCGCTTCTTCTACACTCTATTGGGACATATTTTTTGAGCCAGGGAGAATTTTTAAGATTACGTTCGCCTAAAGGCAAGATAGGGTCCTCTTGGGCTTGTTTAAGAAGAATCGATCCTACGAAAGCCTTGAAACATGCGAAGACTGAGCCTACGAATACTTGGGTAAAAACTCCTGACTGAGGTAGTAAGTCAATCTACTAGAATTGTAAGGCAGGAATATGCAAAGACTTTGCAATGCCAGTACAGAATTTCCTCTTGTTTACGCTTTTCGTTTTGTTTAATAAAAGACCCCAACAAAAAGCCACCAATAAACCCAACAAAAGCCATCAATGAATTTTTTCTATTATTTAAACAAATCAACAATAATCTACGAAATAATTATTGAGGTCATTCAAATGTCTTCCTTAACTTTGTTGGACTCATTGCAGTTTTGAAACCGAATTTTCCACAGGTATCAGTGATAAGAGATATAAGTTTGGATCATCCCAAACGATGTCAATTTTGTTTGAATATTTGTTTTTAGAAGCTGAGCAACCTGAAGTGCAAGTCTAGTAGAAAGAAAAAACATTCAAAAATGCGAATAAAATTGCCAAAATTCTGAGTCAAATTGTCCAAAAAAACACTTTAAAAAGCGAAAAAATTGTGTACACGTTGCTTTTGCAGCAGTGCGAATTTCAGACACCTATTTTTCACTATCTTCTAACACACAATGCGTGGTAAATTTTCAAGGATTTGTCAGGGGTTTGGCCTGAGATCGTTAGCTTTCCTCCAGTAATTCTGTGCGACATCAAACGATTTCCAAAGATAAAATTATAGATTTCAAAAACTTTTGCAAGAGAAATTTCAATAATAAAAGATTGAACATTTTTAGCGGGTAGTTATTTTTCTTTCATTCTCATTTCTGAAAAGATATTTTGCGAACAAATCATTTGTCATGCACCAGGACAGTTTGCAGCACTGTGCCGAAACATAATTTTTTACGTCAAAATTTTTGAGTTTAAGCCTGAAACGATCTGAAACGAAACAATTTTTCTATCGAAAAACAACAACTTGAGATCAAGATTTGAGACAAGAAACCACACCAAACAGTGATTTTTGGAGCGCGAAATACCCTTCAACGAGCCACTTGTGAACGTTCCTCTGCCAAAATCCTGGAGATCCGTTTACTCAATCGTGCATTAAACAAAAGTATGACGCGACCAAAAGGATGATTTCCAAACCCTCTCTCCCAAACTCTTCATCTATATCAGCTCCCTTGTGCTCAACGGCTCAAACTTTGACGTACATCTTGATCGGCTGTTTGAGCTCTTGACCCAGTTGAACCTTCCTGTCTTGAAATATACCCCTTTACGTAAAATTTTCCACGTTATAATTTCAACAATTCCGAGTTCCTGCAAAAAATTACGCAAAAGTACCTGCAAAATACGTGCTTGAAATATCTGTGTTAGAAGATTTTCGCTTTGGACCCACGGCCTCAAGATTTTGGAGCACTATCTACGGAATTATTTCTCAACTGTGAAAACTGAACACACTAAAAGAAAAGAAAAAGAAAAAAGAAAAAGAAAAAGAAAAAGAAAAGAAAAAGGAAGAAAAGTTAATTCGAAATACACAATAATGCGAATGATCAAAATTTTCTGGTACAATTGTGTATTCCAGAGGTTGAAGTTCGACCGAGCCGATCCAAAGAAAAAGTGTTAAATACTCCCCCGAGGAATTCATGTTCATGACTTTCCATCAAATTGGACACCCTCCGTACAACTGATTCGCCTTCCGAATCCTGAACATCGGGATCAATTTTCAGCAGCAAGAATGAAGTCCCAACTTTGGATTGGTAACACGAAACCGATGAAAAACGCGTGGTCACATGAGATGGGAAATTATTATTGTCACTAAGTATCACCTGCAGACCCTCAAGCGGATGAGGATGTGTCAAATGTCAATAAAAATTGATTTAGAGTTGCGCAGATAGGCGATAGATATTCTTCTCTAAAATTATCTATATGAAAAGATATGACGACGTTAACTTGTCTTTACGTTCATCTGGCTTCATACCAATAGATATCTTCTGAAAGACCACTTAATTTCAAAGGTTTATAACAGGAGACTACGAGCCTTGGATGTACTAAGTACCAATATCTGCCGGAAAGAAGTTATCATATCGGTCAAAACATGGGTGAAAATAGGACCGAAAAACTCGGACACGTTGTTAACGCCTACATTGTCTAGGAAGAAGTTGCTTTATCGGCCGAAACGTTAACAAAAAAATGGGAACATCCAAGAACGGGCACATCAAGTCATTTGAGGTCAGGGTGACAATTAAATCGACTCCTTGTGATGTAAACAAATTTTCTTGCATTATGGTAAATGATTTTTCTGGAGCAAAGAAAAAATCTGCTTGTATCATGGTTTTTCACACAAAAAAACGACCATGTTGATTGGCTGGCCTTGTATATTGTACTGGCTAAAGATTTTTCCAGAATTATTTAGAATAAATTAAATAAATATAAAATAAACTAATTTAAAATGAAATTATTATCATTGTTCGTTTATTTTAATCTCTGGCATTGAAATGTCTCCGAATACCTCATTCCATCCCCCCTCCGTCCGTTCCAAGGTATTTAATCCAGGGGAAAGTCATGCGCCATGTTGGAAAGTATCCTTAAAAAGTTTTCCAATTATAAATTTCGAGAGAAGAAAATAATTTATTAAGAGTACAAAATTCGGCTGTTGAACGAGAGGTGGCAGTATGTTTTTTGGGCGCTTTTTCATAATAAATGCCCAATTTTCGATTTAAAAAACCGGGGAAAATATTAGGGGAAAAATTGTTGAGATAGAATTGAAATGAATCTCTCGACCGAATAAACGTTTGGCAAGAAAATTGGATTAGTTTGTGTGGAGAGTATATGAATATTATCAATAATACTTTATCAAAACACCAGCGATAAGGATATTACATAGTAGTACTCAAGCGGTTAAGTGCTATAAGCAGATTTATTATTGGAGTGGTGTATCACCTGTGCTACAAGCTCGTGTCTCACCCTCCCTCTCCCATCAAATAATCAGAAAATACCACAAATAGTCCTTAAGAGGAACGTATAGGATTTTTCGAAATCGAAACGGAAGGACAAGCACTAGCGTTTTGGTTATACAATGCTCACATTCCTCGGACCGTGATTCTGAAGCTTGTAAAGCGCACATGCAATATTCATTTCGTGGACGCCAAAAAGGAGTTGAGTGTTTTAGGATTGCGCCAAATACCGCACAAAATATCTCACGTGGGAAGATAAGTCGTAGCTCTTGGATAAATTTTCGAATTCATAAATTTTTTTGGTTTTATTTTCTTTAAGTTCGTAGTCTTCAATTCCAAGACGATCAATAAAATTTTCAAATTTTTAGTATGTCTTATAACAAGATTTAATTCAATTATTCTGGTCGAAGAAACTAAGTTTGATACTGATTTCAAAATATTAATATCGATGCCAATTCATTCGAAAATTTGCTTCCATTTTGACAACAAATTCTGGGGTTTATCACTGATAAATAATGCTGAACTACCCCGAAATCCCCCGGCAACTTCCATGTAGGTATTTTTGGAAGATTAGATATGACCGTTCAGTAAGTATTTATAGATAATCGAATTTCGCGCCTGCACTTCGCAAACAACCCAACAAAAAACAATATTGGTAAACTTTCGGTTACGCTTTGAAAAAATCGGCACAAAAATTACGCCTTGAGAATGTGGAGGCAAAAAAATGTCCTAGATGGCATGGCAGCCACCACACAATGTCCTATATAGCCAAACGTCCTTCCGTTCCAGCACCATTTGCATCATTAGAATCAAGTTCTCGTGGCGCAAAACATTACTAAAGTCAAGGATAAATCAATTAAGCATGGGATTCCTTTTTTCTTAATCTGAAGACCGTAAAATCCACAAGAAAATCCGAACTAATCAAAAAGTAAATTCTAAACGAACTTAGTTTTAAATCCAGGCTGTAAATGAAAAACAAACGAACTGGACTCCTACGTATTTCGAACGTAACAGTAGCGTAACGAACTCTGTGATTTCTCTAATAAATGAAAATCATCGCAAAGGTCAACAGTTCCCACACTCCCTCCGCGATGGTATCCTGCATTAAATTTGATATTTTACTTAGAGCAAGCAATCGCCAAACTAAATTGGAGGTAACAATAGCGTACTCCGTTGACCTAGGGGCGACTATCAAAATGACAAAGGAGCAGCAATGAATAACGTTTAATATAATTAAACTCGCGTGGATACAGCTACACTCCTGGACCAGATAAGACCATGAACGTTGTCCAAGCACAAAAGGAAGATATAGAAAGAAGTCTCAATTCGCATTACCTTTAGAGACAATGAGCGCGAAGACTGTTTTGACGAGGTGGCTGCAAAGGTAGCTTCTGCGCGAAGATGGTCGTCTTACTAATCCAGTTTCCATATTTAAGACGTGGTGGAGAGACGGTTGATGATGAAGACTTTGTTGGCGTTGTTGTTGATGTTGCTGCTACTGCTGTTGATGGTGGTAGTGTTGAATTTATTATATTTATATTATTCTTTCGTATTTATGGAAAATTTCGTAATTTGTTTGGCTAAGATATTTTTGAAATCGATTTTATAATCCGTGAGCGAAAACCAGCTCGACTGTCGTTATGAATATATGTTAACACCAAGCATCAGCTCACAAGGGTTTGCTTTCATACACTTTTACAACACTAAATACAATTAGTACGTTAAGTGTGTACGGCATACGTATATTGGAATAAATATTCGTACATTTCCTTTGAATTGTCAACACCGACGTTATATCACTTTGATAAAATACACTTTTATTATTTTAGTGAATTTTCGATAATCATTTACCATATTTGGAATAAGCCACTTATCACTAAATATCGCGTGAATTCTTTCACCCGGTAAAAATTTCTGTTGTCGCTAGTTATCTTATCTTTAATAAACAATTTTAATAAACACTACCACATAATATTAACACAAACAATCGTGAATGAATTTTAGAGATTCGAAACCACCCTACACGTTACAATGGCCAAACGCACGAATCAACAGATTGCCAACGACTGGCAGCCAACGTGAATGTAAGCCGCCATCGGAGATATATCACACACACACGTTGAGAGTTACCGTTATACAATAATTTTCTCTATTTTCCATTTATTTATATGTTCTTTCGATTTTGATTTAATAATTTTTCAAAACGATTTTCTTCCACGAACTTCTAGCTCAAAAATTCAAATACCTACATTGCTTGGAAAAAAAATATTTCAGTTGATAAGGACACATTCGGTGTAAGGATGCCGAATGAGTGTTTTGATTATTTGAAGTTCCTTTTCTTTGATTGAGGTTTATAAAAATTGTTTTCGTGTATGAATACGCACGTAAGCTGGAGCATTTTTCGAATGTTGCGCATTTTATGTGCTCATTAATTAGAATATCAGGTGAAATATCCTGGATGAGTATCCTTTCATTAATGCAATCGCTTGAGTTATTGAAATCAAACATCAGCTTTATTCGAATTAAATAATTAAAATTTTAGACCTATGAATGAACAATTTGTGTTTACTACTAGATGGCATCAGTAGAAGTAATTTGCCCTACGTCCTACGGTTTTCATTTAAATGCCAAAATACTGTCAAAGCGATATACACATTGGCAATAGCTGCTGCTATCCACGTTTCAATAGAACATCCGCGGGAAGCATTATTTTCGTTCTTAAAATCATCGAAAAATTCCGTTCAAAGTTATTATTTGTTGAAAGAAACTTATCCTGAATATTTTCCAACAGATTTCCAAAATTATCTGTGCGGTTTTTAGCGGTTGAAAAGACGTAATTTCGATATTCGTGATAAAGAACGTCCTACACAAGTTATTGAGTTGATCTGGGAAGAGTCGGCTAAATTTTTTTTTAAAGATATTTTGAGATAAATAAATCGCCGTAGTACATGTTCCTAGTTTTATTTGGTTTTAAGAATATTTTTCTACGATTTGCTTAACGGTAGAAATTCTTCAGTGGTTGACAACAAATAAATCAAGCCTACAAATCTAACCTAAATGATTCCAAATATTTATTATAAGTCACAGGTTTTACCCGTCTGTTTGCTCTCTTCCAGCGTTAAAGTTTCTTATATAGTTTTTCAGCGTCTCGGGACTTCTCGTTGTCCCGAGAGGATCTGAAGATAAACACTTTTTTCAAAGAGGACTCGTATTGATGGGGATTTAAGTGATCGAAAATTCGTAATTTGGGTATTCGTGATGAAATGTACCTTGGACAGCGAAAAATTAAGAAGATGAGAATAAAAGATGTAGAGGACTTGTGTCAAACGCAAAAATTACTTGTTAGATCATTAAGTTTAATGTGAAAAACATTTTTTAACAGATTGGTTGCAAGTACCAAAAGTGCATGTAATCACATATGAAGTGCCTAATGCCAGTAGTATCAAAAGCGGAGCATAATATTTATAGCGCCGAAGTGATGCTCCATATATGGTGGGATCAGCAGTGTGTGATACCTTATGGGCTGCCCAAACTATGCTAGATAACGACGGGATTCCGCATGGAGATAGCAATAGCTTGGTCTGAAGGGGTAATTCCCACCAAAAATGCATAATATCCGATCAAACACGTAACCATAACATTCCATCGTGACATCCCTCTTCCATTTGTTGCTGCGCTAGTTAACAACAATTTTGAAGAAAGTGAACGAAAAGTTTCAACCCAGTCTCTGCCATATTGTCCAGATTTTGCCTTTTCTAATTCATTTGTTCAGACCGATGCACAACTCTCTCACTGCAATGCGCTTCCTTTCAGAGCAGAGTCTCAAAAACTGGCTTGATATGACCTTAGCTTCAAAGGACTAAGACTTTTTGAGATGGAGCCCATGAGCTATCATCCAGATGAAATAATGTTATTCCATCTAGTAGATAGTTCATGACTTCATCCCTAGATTCGAAGTATAATTTTCAAATGTCTACAACTTTGAATAAGGTTTTCAATAATGTTTTAACCTTAATAAATACTCTATTTCTTGTTAAAAACAAACTTTATGAAGTCATGAACTGACCAACGAGAGGAAAATATGTTAAAAACAAAATATTAACACCATTAGACAGAAAGGTACAGAAGGGACGAATGTATTGCCATGTTCACAATTGAAAATAAAAGGTCAACTTAGACATATAGTATCGAAAAGGCCCAAATCTTTATTAAATAAAATGTTCTTGAAACAAAAAGTCCTTTGACACTCTAAACAGCATTTGCAAAAAAAGAAGCCCAAAAAACAGGAAACATAAATATTATCAATAACTGAAAAAAAATCATTAGAAACATCACATTTCTAGGTTGACAAAAGTATATTCACACTAGGGAAGCCACCGTCCAGTCTTCCACGTATAACTGCGAGGATATCTTTTGGCGGAATAATTTTTTTATTGCATTTCAGACACTGAATGATTCTTGCAAGTTTTGGCAGAAAAATAAAGGAACAAGGGGAAAAAACATCGAGAATGTCATGTTTGTGACCACATAACGTAGAAAAAGCCTTCTTTAATCCTTCTTTATTGAAATCCTGTAGAGTGTAGTGTCACAAGTTCCGAAAATTTCCTATACTTTAGAAGCTGGCTCATATTTCGAGTCATCAACTTAAACCAGTTAATCGAGTAAGCCAATCGAGTAACATCCTTTGGTCCTTCAATGCCTCACGCTCCTAAAATGCCTCACGGACTAAATGTTGTAGTTAGCTTTTATGGCACAAGGAAAAACACCGTTTTCTGGACCAGAATATCCTTAACTTTTATTTCGTTTCGTATGGAATTTTCCAATTTTTCCCCGAAAATTCCCCAAAATTTCGCTCGGAAATTTGGACAAATCCTTTGATATGTTTCAGTAAATATACTGAGACCACGTTTTTTGGCTCTCTAGCCCAAGCAACTCCTTTTTCTCGGTGTTTCCCTTGTTGGTGAGGTAAGAACACACGTGACCGTTAAATCACGCCAAAAAGGTCCATGAAAATGGATCAAAATATTAGCGATGGTAAGCATAGATGGAGGGCAGCCACTATACAATAGGGGCGTCGCATTGGGTCGGGAGTATAGATTTGAAAGTTAAAATCATAGATCCATTAAAGGGCTCCCCTAAAAAAGTCAATGAAACAGAATCATCTTTACGTGAGCATTTAGTTTAGGACAACGAAGCAATGCCTCCAAATTCAAAATAAGACAAAAGACTTAACATTGCTTCGAATTTACTAATCTACCATGATCCAGAGGAGTAAAGAGGAGCCAAAGTCGAATATCAGTTTGACTGTTTCAAATTATTATCTGGTGAAAACATTGCTGATTTGATTCTAAGGGATACTAACACATCCATTAAGTTTATATGTGCGGGATTTGAGGAAGAACGTGACGCTAAAATTGAGTAGTTCAAAGTTAGCAACCACTATTTTGGTTGTTAAACAGGTGTTCAGCGATGGTCCTGTTTGAATTTTCTGGATATGGGGGAAAATACTGAGACGGTAATATCTCCACATATAAACTTCTGTGTGTGCGGTTTAGTCAAACTCCACCAAAGAATCTATACCAAATCTGGAGTAATCCATTCCAATCAGATAATCTAGTGATATGTTGAGCAATGATTTCAAAAACGACCTAAAAAAAACCTACCTGTCTTCTAAAAGAAGAAGTTTTTTGTTCTTCAGACATCGATTCTTTGGAATGGTCCACACGTCAAGAAACCCCCAAAAAGGTGTTATCAAAATCCACGATAGGTTGACTCAACGACTGCTTGATTATGGACCAACCAAAAATAGTGAAACCCTCATCCAGACGCTCAAGAATTTGACACGTTAGAGTTCTCCATGGCTATAAACTGCAGAAGCTGCAAGAAAGTGACCACGTACGAGTACAACGAACAGTCAACAAGCAGATGCCTAAGAAGGTCATCGCAGGTTAGTTCGAGGAAGGACAAACAGTAGTTTCGCTATACTCCGTGTTTTGTCGGACAGGAATAGATTTTGTCTTTTTTCATTTTTTGATCCCGTCGTGCTCCATCTGTCTCCTTGTATCGCTCACATACAGCCTTGACAATGGGAAATTCCAGGACTGTTAGTTGAATTCGATTGCCTAAGACTGAATTTCTGTTGGAATTTTCAATTAAGGAAAGCGGTCAATCCACCGTGACTATAGGATGCGTCACATATAATGGTCAAAGTTTGGAAACGAATATACCGCCATGACGATGACCATAACATAGGAAGTGGCCTGAGGTGAATCTAATGGATATCCTATTCAGTGTATAAATTGAAGCTATGACCGTGCTTCAACAGCCATTTGAAAATTAACGTCTCTTTTTAAAATTTTTGATTGATTCCATCTTCGCAAAATATTTTTAACCTTAAATTAATAAAAAGAAAGTTTGCCTTTTAATTTTGCGCTTTTTGTTTTTGTTCGAATTTTCGAAGTCAACCTTCGACCGTTATCGTTCGGTCTTTTTCAGTTGACTTCGAAAAAAAAATTCGAACACAAAAAAAAAAAAAAATAAAAACGTAAAATTAAAAGGAATTCTTTCTTGTTATTTGTTTAAGGTTTCCTTTTAGACAAGATCTTGCACCCTTGTTATTAATTTCATGTGCTCCAGGAGCTTATATCTAATGCATCAACTGACAAAGTTTTCTAATATCCCCTTAAAAGACTAACACGGAACTGACCGATTTAGCAATAACAATGAAATCTTATCATATAATTGTGGGGTGTGTCAAATCATAAGAAAAGAAAGAACAATAGGCGCCATGTGATTTTTTTTTTATCAGCAAACGCATGTATCTATCTTTCTATATATATCTCTACATATATGTACTCTCTATCTATCTATATTGCTTATATCTCGCTTATCTAAAGGAGAGGCCAATGCTTAATTTAGATTTATTGAAGTCATTGTGGAAAGCTTAATCATAAAAGTAAAAACTTCATTTATGCACCCATTAAGATTGCAGATTATGCTCAAGTACCCTACATATTTTTATTGTATATATAATTGGAAAAAAATATGAATCAATGAAATCTTTTCGATGTGATTGAATCAAGAAGGCTTAACATTGAAAATGAAAGTTGATTTAGTAACAGATTTAACAAGAAACCTCTATGATAGTGCAGCTTTTTAGCGAGTAAGAAACAAGAGAAAAGCTGTTTAGTTTTTTAGTCCTTTCAGAACACAGCGATCTCAAAGATTTTCGAACGCCATTAAAAGGTAGGAATAAGATTTTTACAAAGGCAACAAAACCCCACAGCCGACAAAAAATACGCGACAGTGCACTCAAAACCTTTTGATCCCTAGCTAGGATTCTCGGGATGCATATCCGATTTTCAGAAATTTTTAAAGTAAATTGTACCCCCAAAATTTTATATCAAATCCATCTACCCTTGAAAGTTAGGACCACCTGCATTGCAAGGTTTCTAGACTTTTCATCAAATGCTTTTTCTGGCAAACTCATCATCTACTCTGGAAAAGATTGGGAGACTATTATGAACTCAGTCCAATAGGTAAACTAAGTCACAGAGATTTTATTTCAGCGTTAAGATGGAAGGCAAGCGGATACCCCCAAGTGATCGAAAAAGTCCTTTTTAATTGCTAAGTTTGTCTGCAATTTTTGATTACAAGTACTGTTCTATATAAGCACCAAACTGTATATCTCTTCAAAAGCAAAGTCTGAAGGAACTCTATAAAATTCAGGAAGACTCTATCCTCCTCATACAATTGGTTACATGGAATAAATGCGGGGCTGATCTCATGTGTCTCACTTTATCTAAAAGGGCAACAAGTAGACTATAAAGTGTAACCTTGTATAGGCAAGACTATACCTTTCACTTGTATCGAGTTAAGAATTAATTCGTGTTAAAAATTAGTCATGTCTTCAGATAGATTAACATGTACGACTCTTGATAAGTCCACGGTCCATATACCATACCTTCGTTTCTTCTTTTTCATATACCATACTTTCTTCCACCAAATTTTTTCGTCTTTAAGTATCCAGGCTTTAAGTATCTTAGAACTTCATTTCTAAACTGTAGCATTTTTATTGCCTTTTAATTGGAAGGAGATATTTGGGATGATTCCAGCAGAAATACCGATGAATGTGAGTACACTGACTAACTCCATTGATTGAGACAATATTGGGTATGCAGACGCAACCCAAACTATATTTCGTCCTTACACTTACGCCAAGCACAATTGAACAATTGAATTGAACAAAACCATAACATTATTCTTTCTTTCATAGATTGTTCTTTCCATTTAAAATGGTTCCTAACCTGAAAGAAATGCGATTTATCTTTGGTAGTCTCGTCATGCGATCCCTTAATTTCATCGGAGAGACTCAGATTCGCATCCATAAAAATGATGATGAAAGAGAAAAAATGGCAAAAAAGGCGGGGTGTGATCAGAAAGTAACCGAACTCATATTATTCGAACAATTTCAATCACACTTCCAATTCTTCAAAATAGGACCTTTCAGGTTTGATACAATAGGTTTGATACAAATATCCCTCATTTTCTTCATAATACTTCCTACACTTGTTTTAAGGCCCTTCTGCCCTTCAACCAAATTTTTTTGGGGTAGCCCTAACCGAGTTGTTCTGAGTTGTGGCAGCACTAGAATACCATACCTGATCAGGTAGGGGTCGGACAGCAAATCCCTGTGAGCCGGTGACGCACCTCCCCATGAGTATTGATTGACACGTCGTGATGTTGTTCAGAAGCCTATCCATCACGTCTTTGTTAATAACCTATAATGACAGTAATGGTATCACGGTGTCTTTTGAGTTTAAGAACATAATGGGTATTGTTTTGATATGTGATTTGTATATTCGCAATTCTTTGTGTTGAGTTTCATGTGTCTCGATGACCTTCTACAATTTCGGTATTGGTTTGGTGGACGTGCTCGTAGCACCACATTTTACTACCAGTACCAATGCCAAGAAAATCTCCATACTCTTTGACAATGTCCAGGTCTCCACGAGACTAAGGATGACGGGTGTCAGTGTACGGTCGTAACATGGTTTTTGAATTTAACTCTGTAGAAATCTCTCAAAAACTTGAGGAACTGTCAATTATTAAAGAAAAGAAAGAAATAAAAGAAAGTCGTCATATTCTGGATATAAGGTAAGGGCTCAAACATCATCGGACACCGGAGATACTGAAGTATAGATACTGCGTCAGAATGCTACTGAAGTTAAAGATACATAAAAGAAGATAAATCAAAGAATATTCATGCATGTCAAAAGACAAATTTGCGGCTGAAAAATTTTGCTTTATTCAAACATTGGCATCTCAACACTGACATGACCTCTTTATAGCTGCCTGAGAATACCCGTCTCTATTCCCTAATTTGCGCAGTCACAGCATCTGAGTTCCATCATCTTTTGATAGGCTTTCCTGTACTCAAAAACGGATTTAAACAGCATTTGATGCAATGATGAATAAGTCTACAAAGTTTAGCCGTACTAAGGGTTTGTTTTCGTTTGAGAAAAATGTTCGATTTGTAATCAAATGTTTTCCTACTCATTGATTTTTTGAAATTCCAACATCGATTTTTGATCAGAGTTTTTACTTTAATGAATTTCCCATAAACCCTTCAGTTTAACTAAACATTCCAGTAATGGTATTTCTATCATTTTTCGATTTCCTAGTTGGATGATTTAGTATTCAAAACAACACCAAATATGACAGCTTTATTGTCTTGATCTGCTTTCTTGGCAAGCACATACTAGCACATTTTGAAAGAATTTTCGTTTTCGCGCGATTAATGCTTCCGAAACTTTTCAGTGTTAATTCAGAGTCCTTAAAATAATCAATTCATGTTTCAGATTCGAAAAAAGACTGTCTTAATAGGTGACAAAACACTGCCTTTCGTCGTAGAACATTCTTTAGAATGGTTAAGCTTCTGTTCTCTTTCATATGGCCAAAAACACCTTCTGCTCTATAAAAGGCTGTTGTTTCCATGAATAAGTCGGTCCCCAATTCAGAACTGGTCTGTCCACCGTTCTCAAAAACTGGATATCTTGTTTTCATATTCCAAAGTATATTGAAGGAAATGTCAACATCGATCTCAATCCTTATAAAATTCCAAAACAATGTATTTTTCGTTCAACATTACTGCGATATTTCTTTCAGTGATTATAAATAAACTTAGTTCAATCTTACGTATATACACAATCTTCCATATTGTACAATTTTCTTTGACTTGGGAAAATAAACACTTTCCCAAATAAATATAATGCTTGTTCTCATACGACACCCATACCCGAACTAAACTTTATAGAGTTTTGTCTTATATCTGAATATTAGTAAGTTCATTCAAACATTCTTGAAATAAATTTGTAAAAAGAACATTCCATTTCTAATAATCATATAATATTTTTAAACTATTGGATAGTCTTAAAAGTATTGAGCCTTTCTTGTCACTAGATGGTGTTCTTTGTCATACATCGGGTAATACTAGTTAAATTTAGTCCAACTGACATGCGTTTGAAAGGTGACATTCCAGTTTAAGATTTTCATATGGACAGTTTTGTATTTTTTCATTCGTGTCAAAAGTTTTCTTCATTTAAAAATGGATGAAATTTCTGAAAAAACAGATGTATTTTACAATATCACTACAATCAAGGTGAGAATGCATCGCAGACTCGTGAAAAAATTGGTGTTCTCTACGGTCAAGGTTTAATTCAAATTATCAAAAGCCACAGCAAAGAGATGGTTCGCTCGTTTTCGTTCCAGAAATTTTGATGTCAAAGATGCACCTCGCTCATGTCGACCAATATTTGAAAAAGTCGATGAAATCATACAAAAAATTAAATATCCATCACCAAACATACAAACTGAATATCCATCACCAAACAATTTTGAACCATTTGCGTGAGGCTGGATACACAAAGAACATAAAAAAAATTGACCTATCGAATTTCCATTTGTGAAATGGTAATAAAACCCAGCGAAATCGAGCCATTTTTGAAGCAAATCATTACCGGCGATCAGAAATAGGTAAAATACGAGAATTATGTTCAAAAAAGATCTTGGTAAAAAAAAGGTCACATCACAAATAACTTCAAAGCAATGATTGACACCAAATAAGCTTATGCAGTATGTATGGTGGGATTGGAAAGGAATTGTTTATCATGACGTGCTAGGACCAGTCCAAACACTCAATTCGGCTCTGCACTGTCAGCAATTAACCAGATTGCAACAACCAATTCATAAACACCGGCCATCATTGATCAATAGAAAGGGCGTTGTCTTCCATCATTACAATGCCAGACCACAGACATTTTTGATGACCCGGCAAAAATTGACAGAACTTGGCAGGGAAGTTTTGATGTATCCACCGTATTCTCCAAACCTTGTACTATCAGACTACCATTTGTTTCGGTCTCTGCATAACTTCCTTAATGAAAAGAAATTCACTTCAAAAAGGGACTGTGGAAATCACTTGGCCAAGTTTTTCGCCGATAAACCACAGAAGTTCTACAAAGATGGAATAATGGCTCTATCC
Organism: Stratiomys singularior; assembly: GCA_954870665.1. Classification (NCBI taxonomy): domain Eukaryota; kingdom Metazoa; phylum Arthropoda; class Insecta; order Diptera; family Stratiomyidae; genus Stratiomys; species Stratiomys singularior. Next base: position 7,483,756 of record OX940879.1, on the reverse strand, counting down.
AAAAACTTTTAATTATTTATTATTTATTTATTATTTATCTATTTTAAATTAAAGAAATATTAAATCGAAAAATGACAAAAAAAGGCTCAATACTTTTTAAGACTTACCAATATATTCAAAATATTAAAAAACCATTCAAATATTCTGGGAATAAATTGGCAAAACAAAATTGAAATAATAACATAAGTAATATAAAAACCTAATAATAATAAAAAAATTAATTATAAATATTTATTTAAAGGAAAGTATAAATAATAATTTTTTGCGGTTGGGAGACGAAGGTTATTTCCACTCTGAGCGCTGGTTTCCTAGGGGCCACAAAATTTCCGACTCAGCATCCCTGTTTTTACAGTGGGTGGGTACCTTGGCTAGAAATCTCAGTCATATTATTCCGGGCGAGAGTTTCTTGGTCTCGCCAGCAGCAGGTAAAAACCTTCTTTCAGCAGGGATAAATCAAAAGGAGAGGAATTGCAATCACGGAAAACAAAAGAACATTGAGTCTCATAATGATTCCAGCAAAGCCACGCCCCCAAGTATCCAGAGTATTGTTTTATACTTTAACGTTATGAATCCACTCAAAAATTTCTGAATTTCTTAATCAAAAATAATAATAAAATAAAAGTAAAATTAACGATGATAAAAATCGTAATAATAGTGAAAATGATATTAATAATAATCAGGAACCAGAAAGCAAGTTGGACTTGTGTTTGAAAACATGTGAGCCGCAGAAGGATCAGCATAATTTCAATAGACTTTACATGAAAGGACCCCGAAAAAATTCAATAGATTTCGATGTGGATGGCAACTCATATCACCGTCGTTGGTTTCTAACATTATTCAGAACACGCCGCAACGTATATCGACGTACGTACTGTAAGCATCTTCGCCATTCATCCATTCCACCTTCTTCCAACACAAGAACTACCACAACAACCGGCCCAAGACTATCGAATGGAAGTGGGTGGTGGGTCTGGGCTATTGCGTGAACATGTTTAAAACTTTAAAGCTACGTTTTATGCACACACATTCGACCATTGAATAAATCGGTCAGTGACTGTCGTTCGGGAGCGATTTCCACGGATATGTACGTATGGAACCCGGCTAAACCCATTGGGGAGCTCTAACCAAAGAGCCAACGAAGTATCTATGTCGATGCAAAAAGATATTCATTCGATAAAAGTTCGTCAGACGGTGATGCCGAAGGCTCAACACTTGTCCGTCATCAACACCAGGTCCTTCGACCTTAGCGCTTCGGTGTCAGTCCAACCGGGAAAGGTTGGGGGTGTTTTCGGAAACGTAGCCAGGATGGAAGCAATTGGCTGTTCTTGAATCGTGACCCAAAGTTTATATTCGGTAATTAATGAAACATAAAACCTTTTCACGTCACGCCACGCCGTGAAGTTTTGTTAATTCAATAAGGGGGTTGCGATGATATTGTTCCTTGCCAATCATGCTCAAGTGTTGAGTTCCAAGGTTAAGCTGCCGGGAAAGATGAATTATGTCTTTCCACGGGAGGAAGAGGTTACGCGTCAATATTTTAAAATGAAGTTTCAATTATCTATTGTACGTGGGGGATGCAGATTCGCTTATTTAATTGGGACTTGTGATTGTATGCGGAGAATTTGTTGCTTAAATTATGCTCGCAGCATAAGTTCTGTTTATGCGATAAATCTTCATCCTGAACTTTATGCTTAATTATTTAGAAAAGAATTCGAAAGGAGTACGGCTTAAATATTGAGTCACTGGTCAAGCTATTTGGGTCCAAATAGTAATGGTATAGCCATTTCCATTAGGGTGGGTGTAAAATTGCGAAATTTATACTTTGCTGAAAATTGCACTTTTTCCCTAAAAAATTCTTCATAGTTTTCCTATTTTAAGCTTTTGCGAGTTGTTGCTGCCCTGGAAAACCCTTTGAAAAGTGGAACTAGCTCCTATATTTAACTCAAAATTTAGAACTCATGTGTTTTCCCAATCAATCGTATATTAAATTGAAATATGACGCAGGCATGAAAATCATACAAATACACCACAAGGATATTTGTTTGTGTGTTCCAGGCTTAGCTTCACGGTTCCCATACCACTGGTACCAACCTCCTATCGAGTCCGCAAATTTTCATCTTTCTGCTTGCGTTCCAACATGCTTCATCGTATCCCTGTCCTTGTCAACTGGCCAAAACTGGCCTTTTCCACTGCGAAAATGGCATTTATGCATTTTTGAAATAGAAATATACAACTTTATGGCAACTATTCGTGTAAGGATCCCAATTCTCATTCATTATGAAGGATATCCAAATCAAAAGTAGTTGCCTTCAAACTAATTTTAAGCTTAGATTCCTCAAATATATCATGGTCTTCCGGGACTGGGAACTGAAAGTTCAGTATTTTGTTTTATTTGACTTTTTAACTCTCATATAACGTTTAAGTTTGAATTCGATAGCTCAGTCAGCTTAGCCAGACTAACATCAACGTTCTACTTTTGCCTATTTTATATTTTTAACCCGTCTTCGCATTGACTAATCAAGGAATAAACCTGCTTGGTACGCAAGTTTATACACTGTTATCCCTATCAACTCTAATCCCATTTTACCTACGCATGAAATCATCTTGATCAATCAGCGTGACAGGATTCCTTGCCACAAAGCACGATCAACATACGGCTGGCCAACGGTGGTATCACCCCATTACCCCAATATGATACCACCGTTATCCATCACCCCACTGTGATACCACCGCTGTTCTATCTTTCCAAGTTCCTCTCAGAAGGATTCAGATCCTCTTTTGAAATCGATTTCTTATTTATAAAAAAGGCGATCAATGCAACTGCATAGGAACATATAACACAATTCTTCCTTATTTGGCTTCGGTTAAAACTAGTTTTGAAGATATTTTAACCTCAATCACCAAAATCACCTTTCGACAACCGACTGGCATCTTTGGCTGAAAACTTGATTGCCCGTTCGGACAGGCATTGTGAAGTGACCGAAATCCACATGGTTACTTGATCAAGTGACTCCCCAAAGAGGGTATAGATGACCATAATCCTAACACAGGAAGTATTCTTCAACAAAGTTTTGGTAAATTTTTTGGGTGATACTGATGAGAGGAAGCGACTTATGTTCACGTTAAACTGTCTCTTGAGCCAAAATTAAAGAATAAAAACCGAATAACCCATAGAAAAGGACATTCTAACATGAACAGGTCTTTGGGCAAACCACGTGAGATGGTTTAACGACGGAACATCATCCCGGAAAGCACCTCATAATACCAGAAAATCAAATGCATCTTTGATCTGAATCCTATGTTGAAAAAACGTTGGAAAAGTTGAAACCCAGGGGTAGAACCCAGGGTAAGAACTGACCCAGCTTAAGAGTTATTGTTTTGTGTTGCCCTATTGATCTGAAAAAGAGTCAAAAACCAATCAGCTGTTTGTTGAAAAACCTCTTCCTTCACCTTTTACCAATGAATATCCAAATTTCCATGGAAGGAACTCATTCTTTGCCATACAGCAATAACAATCCATGTTTCCAAGTGGACAACTATATGAATTGAGTCTAAATGGGAGGTCTGAGATCTTCTTCAATTCTCTACAACTGCAGGAGATTATATTTGTAGAAGGCTTAAAAAAGGGGATTCCAGGCTCATCAGCTCACGACACAATTCGCAAGAAGAATGACATCTTCCAATGAGGATTCTCAACAAAAAAAACTGGAGGCATGCTAACTTTTTGGACAATCTTACTGATTCAATAGAAATACTCTAGCAGAATAGCAAACTCTGATATTCCCATGGAAAAGATCAGACCTCCAATTCCCTAAAACTCAGCTTTGGAGCTCTAGTCCTGAATGAAAAGTCATGCATATATGGTTAAAATTTTGGGTAGGTCAATCCCAATAGTCACAAAACAGCAGAAATTGGTAACAAACAAAATCGCCATCATAGGCTTGCACCCGTAGAAACTATAAACAGTCAGTCACGAAACAACTGTCCTATACAAATGGCTACCAATGAAATCAAGGAACTCAAGGCGTCTAAGGCACCCACTAAAATCAAGTAGAGCAACGAAATAGCCGACCCTTCAAAAAGGCTAAAGCTATCTCAAGCTATCCCTGAATTCCACTGCTCGATTCAAAGCAATCCATATTGTCGAAGAAGGACAAACACATTCGAAGAACTAAACGAGAATGCATGATCGCTGATAATGAACAAATCTCCAGGAAATAGCCTTGCATCATGTGAACAATTAAAATATCTTGATCCTGAACGAAGATTGGCTAGTCTGTACATATTCAAGGTCTTGTCCCGCGACGGTTGATACCCAAGATGTGGAGAAGAAATGTAAAATTAAAGTGAATAGTAAGAGAACTTAAGCATAAAGTTCAACTACATACAACCAGTAGTCGACTACTAATCCTTTCAAATCCTTCCGACTAGATCCGACCAGGTAGGCTGCTCCTAAAAATAAGTAAAATTGCGATCACGACGATGATAAAGTCCCTTGGAATGAAACTAGTGTACAAAGTAATCAAAGACGTTTTCAGAACTCAGTCATAAATATGGTCCAACCACGAGTTCTATGATCTTTTTGACGAGCCATTGGTTTCTATAACTGGGAGCTGCAATGGGTAATCCACCCGCTATGAGTTCCTGGGAAGGTAATCTTACCGCAGATCAGCGCAACAAACGACTTGACATCTGAATGAATGACACATGTCGCTCGTGTGGCAACGACCTATCCAGCAGTAGAATTAGAACAACCCACTGAGACAGAATCGAAGGGTGTCCGTGGCTTCGGTAATGTGACCAAAACCGAAGAGGATCAATCACGAAACAGGATTGCTATAGGAACGATTTTGGCGAGTCAGGTGTGTCTCTAGGACTGCAATGTACTGGAACTGCAATTGCTGGTCAATGGTCAATTCTCAACGCTGAAAAACGTGACAAAGGATTAGGCATCCAAACGGGTTCCTAGTTGTCTGCTTAGTGACATTCCGTGCCTGTCGTGAACCATGCCATATACTGTGTCTGTGGCGGGGCACATTACCAGGAATTTGAAGTAGTTGACGCAGAGATAAGCGGTCAAATTGGAACCCTTCAAGACTACAGAACTGAGTACGATGAGGTGGCAAAAACGACCAGTTATCTAAACTGAACCAGACGCGAGGAGCTGTATGAAGTTTCCAAGCGAAGGTAAATAAGGTAAATTCCAAATTTCCAAAAAAATATTTCCCAAAGTTTTGATACACTTGTGCTGAAAAAGGAAAAAACCTGCTGGAATATTGGTTAAAAGGTAAGTGATATCAAGGATCTGTGTGGGTCTAGTTGCATTCAAACGTATTACTTATTTAGATTTTGTACCCTCTGATAATTTGAGTATCTGGATTGTTTAGTTTTAGAGCTTTTTTATGTCTGCTTCAGTTTACCGTCTCAGATTGTTTTTTTTTTCTTCGATTTATTTCTTTTGGTTGCCTCCTTTTAGCTTTATTCTGAACTTGTTGTTTAAGCACTGATTGATTGTTTTCTCCGTCATTTGGAAGAAACAGAGAGAAGAGTAGTGCAAGTTCTCTGAATGGTTAAAATAACTCACCCCCTGTGCCTGAAAAACCGAGCTCGTATTCCGCTAGTTCTAGTGATATTTGAATTTGTGTTTTCGTTGTAGTAGTATACGATAATTTTGGGAAACAATCAAGCTCAAGCGCGGTTCCGACCAGATCACCTTTCCATATATCTTTGATCTTGAAACGTGATGGCTCGAGACCATCTGAAAGCAATAGTTCTGCAGTGAGCTGTTGCGCCGCAATAACAACAATAAAGCAAACCACTACTAGCAGCCTTTCCAGACGATAATTGGAACAAGTGCTGCAAAACCTCTTGGAAAAACTTGGTTTGTTTTCTTTCTCTTTTGTTTTTTGCTACTATCAATTTGTCAGCTCTATTCATTTCTTGCACTTCGACTTAATTCTTGCGTATGTCAGGTGATGCCATCGAAAAATTGACATTGAACTTGAAGCTTTGGCAAAGGATTGCAGAGTATGTCGTCGCAATCAGAATTGAAGTTTATTGGGCCCCCGTTTCCGATTACTTCCAGTAACTAAAACTGGTCAACAACTGATCGCTGACTGATCGCTCCAATTATTCCTATATATTGCTGACTATCTCTTTTCCTACAAAACATTGAATGTGCTTCGGGGCTTACTAGTAGATTCACTGCACTTCCTTCTCGCTTTCAATATCGTTTTCTTGGGATATCTTTCTTGCTTCGTAAAGATCTCGGGTAGCTTAAAAATTTTCCCCTTGTCCAATCAAGGTTTTCTCGTACTATAGACGTCAAAAAAACTTCAATGTTAGAAGTCCTAGAAGTCTACTCCAGTACCCATTGGCCCCGTGTTCTTATTGCCTTTTAGGTTCGTTCTGACTGAAATATACGCAGTTGAATCAAATATTCTACATCCATAAATGCTGTCGGAGTTCTTTTTCCTGTTAATCTATGTGCCTGATCATGATTGTCAATTCCTGAGTCTTGGCACCCAGTTAAGGACAATCCTTCTGGATACCACACTGAAAAATACATTGTAGAATACTTGATCAGACCATTGGCTTTAGCACTTTCATGACTGCTTGGTAGCCTGACAGGATGGCTGCCCTGACCCCAGAGCTGCTTGGCTGTCATAAAGGAAAACTATATTTTTGTGTTTGTATCCTCTGCAATGTTGAGTTTTACGTTCATACCAATCGCATTGACCTCCGACAAGAGGGTATTGGGTATAACTTAGAGGTGGAGCATCGACTGTTCTCATCGAGAGTCTTCGATTCCCAGTTCCTCTGTTGCCTGCAATCAAACCGTAATAGTCAGTCTAGTCTTGACAGTATACAAGTCATTTCTACTTGGTTGCAGGAATCAGTGGAACCTTAACATTGAATTTATAAATGTGGACATTTTGGTTTCTTAATCTGGTTCCCACCATTTTGCGACGATATCGACCCACTAAAACAAACCAAAAAAGTAAATTCATATTCAGTGGATCCAATTTCACCGTCAGATTTTAGTTAGGACTCCATGTCACCCTCTTGTGGCTTGTGCAAATATCCTGATTAGGACGTAATATTCTAGTCCAGGAGTAAGGGTGATTTCAGAACCTCACCAACAGATTTTTGAGCTAACTTTTATTCCAACCCTTAAAATTGTAATAAGCATCAGGATAGGTTTTGTACTCTTCGAAGTCGAAGCGGTTTGAGATTGCTTTGCGCCATTAATTTAAGGATTTCCAAGTATTCTATCATTCGGTTATATTATAAATTAGTATCCTGATGGAACACAAAGACTATTGTGGTAGACTAGATGATAGCAGTCCCTCACATGATGTCACATTGAAATTGTTTGAAGCAAACGGTCTAGTAGCCTGACCAACTACGACGTTTCGAAAATCAGCTATAGAGGATATCGTGATATGTATATATCGTTATCTGAGATATATACATATCTGAGGTAAATTTTGCTGTATGATCAGCTGCATCATTTTGCGTTGTAATATCTTATCCAGGAATCTCATTCATATCTAATTTTTTTAAACTTCCTTGTTCATAATTAGCGGTCATGTTATCCTTGAAATGTCCTGCCAGCAATTGCAAGCATAAGCTGAGTACAAAATTTCGAGTAGATAAGAGTTTTATTTTAAGTCACTAAAATTTAAAATATTTCCGAAAAGTCAACAGCTCTTATCAACCAACTATTTCACTTGGTGGCAAAGCACGGTTTCCAGCCAACCCTCGAACTACAAACGAGGGATGTTTCGGTTGAATTTAATGCGGGCGCATTTGCATTTCAACTTTTAAACATTGTTCTCGTTCGTCGTCGTTGCCATCACACCGCAATGCAACCATCGACCTGAGGTGTCTTCATTGTTACAGGGTTAATGGTTTGTGCCATTAAGAAAATACCGCCACCCTCTTAATTTTCAGCCCCGTCGTCGTCCTTCAGGGACCGACTGAACACGACGCGAGAGCATACATTCATTTTAGCTTGTGTATGTAATACTTCTGAATGTATCAAATGAAAATGTTCAGTACAGCACATCGTTCATCAGCTTTTTTTTTTGGCGAGCCTCGAATACAGGACTAATAACAATGTCAGTGGGGTTGATATCGACGTAGAGAAGAAGCGAAATTAGAATGTCGGAGCAATGAAAAAGTAATAAAGGGTAGTTTTGATTTAATGAAATTATTTTGACCTAATTATTGATTCATGGTTCTGCGTAGACAAAAAGCGATGATTAGGGCGGGATCGGGGTAGTGTTTTGGGGGACTGAACTGGATAAGAAAAATAAACAAATGGTGTCTGAGTGCGTTCGCTATTATAGTGAAGGAAGAGATTTATGACTGAAAGGGATTTGTGAAAGTGGTTTTAGATGATAAGGTGCGATGCTATGTCAGCGTTTAGGTGGATAATGGATTTGCATAAATATTGTCATATATCATTTTAAAAGCAAATATAAGTTGGCCTCTAAGCCTTTGATATATGACAGTAATGAGGGTTGGAATCGGTGTTTATGTTATTGTGCCGCTGGAAATTCAGCGAGTTATGTTAGTTTAGCAAGAAAGTTGTTTGAATGGATAAGATAAATGTGGCAGCTTAACATCATTACCACTTAGCAAGGATACGCGTGATGGAATAATCCATTAGCAACGTCCTTACTTAATGACTGCAATACGCCACTAAAACCATCACCCATATGAATCATCTCTTTAAGCATAAAATGCGACTCAATAGCATTCAATTTGTAATTTCATCAAAGTTGTGTTGCACCTGTAATGCAACACATTACCCGCAAACATGCAATCCTTGAGAGCCTTTCTCAATTACATTGACATAATAGCAAAATATTACAAACGATTTGATACGCTCGCAAAAAACTCCGACAAGGATATCTTACTCGAGGCGAACATGAAACGTTAGACACTACGTTGACGTTGAAATATAACGAAAAAATCCTCATACATATTAAATTCTCCATCCTTATCACATCGGAAATTTATGTTTTAAATAAAAATGTTCACTACCAACTGCCCCATACCGACAATTTCGAATGCTAATAAATTATTTGCCAGAGATCTACACTGGAAGGGTGTATACATTGTACTTAGTTCGAATCCATTTGAGAGGCTAGAAACGTTCAATGTCCTTTTGCATTATGTTAATGGTGGGCTGTGCCTGATTCAAACGCGTTTGAATAGATGTAATTAAACTCGGGGTCAAGAGTATAATTGATTTATCTGGTTATTGGCAGGAAGGTGTTGAGCCAAGAACGAAGGACAACAGAAGGAGACTATGCAAAATCTAATTATGTTGTCGTTCTATTGCGCATTCAAGGATAGATGGCTCATCTAGTAATTTACAGAAATACTCTTCGACTAACAATGACTATTTGCTTTGAATTTTTAAAACCAAATGGGTGCAAAGAATTTTATTCGAAAGGACAACTAAAGGCGATTAAGTCAAACTCATTCAGAGGGGATGAAAGAATTTTATTTTCAGATTGCAACTTTAGAAGGGTAATGTCTAGATTGGAAGTGAATTTGTTTATAGCAAATAATGGCGTAAATTCCAGATCAAAATTAATGCAACTAGTAGCCTCCATTGAATTATTCCCTAGTTTTAGAGCTTTTTTTGATGAAAGTTGGGCGAAAAAGCTCTTTGGTCGAGGAATTGTTGCTCCGAGTAGAGTGTTTGCCATCTTTTATTCTGGTGTGTAAATATTCAGTAACTTGGACATTGGTCAAACGAATTAATAAATTACACATTTCTTTGGAACGCCTTTTTCGTACGATTCAACTATAAATCCCTTCACAGCGATGCGATTCCGGAATACACTGAAAAATAGTCCTCCATATGGACTTTTGACTCGACGTGCATATTGAAAATATGGGTTCTGACTATATTTTGGTTCAACGTCAGACAACTCTATGTATCGTTTGATGTCGAATTCCATTTAGTATTGCACAGTATTAGATCGCTATCATGCTATTTATCCTTAGACTTTCTATATCTACTTAGATATTCCAAATATAGTGTAACGACTATAAAGTGCTAATATTTTGGGGTTGCATCACAAAGAAAGAAATACGAATCCTGCTTGCAGTAAACGAAGTGAGCTTTTTCAACTAGAGAGCTTTTCAAAATAGAGAGCTTGTAATTCAGTTACGTAGATGAGTATGGACATGTTGATGAAGAGCATCTTTAGTTTAAATGATGTGATAATTATTTTTGTCGTGTAAGAGTATATGTGAATCATTATGTACGGGAACAAAACATATGAGAATGTCAATTCGCAGGTCTTAGTACCTTCGTCTTTTATTCTGAGTTTCTGAGAAGTTGGAAATTTTAATCAAAAAACCACATATGCAGTCTTTTTTCAGTATCGAAAAAAAGACTGCATCAAAAAAACATAAAAACAAAAACAAAATGCGTAAAGTGTTCACAACAAACTTCGAAAAAATTCATTAAAACGTAAAAAACGTGACATAAGTTTGCGTACAGTGAGTGTACTGGCAAACTTAACAGTATTTTTCTAAGAACCAATTCATTCATTTGTTGTACACTCTTGGAAACATAACAGAATTTTTCTAGTAACCTATTCGTTAGTTTGTTGTAGAAGTGGTGCTGCAATGCTTTAATAGTTTTACGCTAGTTTTGACGCATAAGGTCGTAAAAATGTTGTCCGGCATAGAAATTTGCAGTGATGTGCGAAAATTGGTTAGTCAATATAGAAAAGACAATAAGTCGTAAGGGGAAATAGCGAAATCAGTGAAGTTAAAATGAAGTTCAGTGCAAACAATAATTAAAAACTTTGAAAACACCGCATCATACTTAAAACAAACTACGAACTGGTCGACCGAAACAAAAGCTTTCGCGGAGAGACCTAATTTTAAAGGAAGTTGACAAAAATCTCAAATCAAGTGCGGCAAATTTAGTGCAGCATTGCGTTACAGTGAATATAAAGATTGATCGTCGAAGTATACAAATGGTTTTCGAAGCAGAACTCTCCGTAAAAAACCATTAATATCAGCTAAAAACCGTCTTCTACGAATAGAACTTGCAAAGGCTCAAATCAACAAGTGCATGGACTTTTGGAGATAAGTCCTTTTTATTGCTAAGTCCAAATTGAACATTTTTTGATGTGGTGGCCACGCAAAAATCTGGAAGGAGGACAACACTACCTTAGATCCTTAAAACTTGGTATCTGTAGTCAAACATGGTGGAGGCAATGTCATTGTTTGGGGAGCCACAGCTTTCATTGAATCCACCATGGATCGCTTTGTGTATAAAAGCCTGTTGGAACAACTTTAACAGCCATCCGCAGAGAAGTTGTGCATTGGAAGGATTTTTCAACAGAACAACAATCCAAAGCACACAGCTCATATTTTTAGGGATTTATTGTTATATTACGCTCGCAGACAGCTTAATTATCCTCCCGAAAGCTCGGATTTAAGTCCGATAGAGCATTTACGGACGCTTTTTTAGCGGAAAATTCGGCAGTACTCCATAAAAAACAGCGATTCACTGAGGGATGCTCTCCAAGCAGAATGGAAGCAAATAACGCCGAAGGAAGCCACTAATTAAGTCGCCTCTATACCCCGAAGACTGCAAGCGGTACGTGAATCTCAAGGCGCCCAACAAAATACTACAAGAAAAAATTTTTATTTTTGCAACTTTTTTTTAAAAAACATATTTAGAATGATTATGCTAACATTTTTACAAACAAATTGAATGTATGTAGCCTTTTGTTACTTCATTTTTTTTTCGTTTTTATAAAGTTTGTTATCAAAAGTTTTTGTATTTTGTTTTAAATATTTATCTTCGATAATGAAAAAGCAGTATCAATGGTATTTTGATTAAAGCTTCCAATCACTCAGAAACTCAGTATAAGGTGTTGTATGTGGACTTTTGGCCGCCACTGGAGCTGCGCTAACCAAAACTTTACAGGCTGTGTTGGGCTTATTCATATTTTGTCTTTTAAATTTGTCTTTGTCATACTTTGTCTTTCAAAATCGTTCTTGTAAGAGCTGCAGTGATTATCGAAGAACGTTTCGTTAAATCTTTGCCTGTCAATTTAAAATAAATTAGTTTGTTCTACACTAAAAAATTCAGAATCCCCCACCCCATTATAACATACTTACGCCAAAAATATTGGAAAAACACCGGAAATTGTTTTCCGTCACATAACTCCTTCAGAAAAAACGTAAGCACAGCTTTGTGGATTCTATTATCGCCTTGAGGTTTCACGGGTATTTTTATCTGTAAAACAAAACTTTGAACGATATTCTGTCTACAGAATCCAACTCAAACGGTCAAAAGTATATATATACAACTAAAGCGCTTCCAATCGATCCAGCAATTCATTAACATGAAATTTGTCCTTCCACCCATGCACCTGCTCTCTACTGGAACGTCACGATGCCTCACATCAGCTGATTGAGCGAAATCGAACTTGTGACGGAATACTACGCCTTGCTTATGATGACTCTGTGTAATCGTACAAACTTGATATTTCATCAAGTATATGCAGAAGTTTTTTCCGGTTTAATATGACATGGCGTCAGCAAAAAATACACAACACATCATTTTGACACATACGCCATTTTGATCGTTTGACATTTAGCTACAAACACACACACAAGTTGAGTCCGCCAGACTAGCGTGTTTGTTTAATTGTGTTGATCGGGCATGTGGAATGTTGTGCCTGAATAAGAGAATTTGCTGTTAAAACATATTGTGGACACGCATTTAATAGGATATTTGAGACATGGTTTCAACAATTCAAAAGTAATAATTTCAATGTGAATGAAAGTTAAATTTTACAGTAAGCATTTTATTTTCAGTCAAAAGAACAATCTATGAAATTTACTCTTTCGAAAATATCTCATTTAAATTTTTAATGCGACTTCATCGTATGGTCCACCCTGAGGGTGCAATTTTGGACGGCGCGTTGTCGCCCACCGACCGGTACCTCCTAGAGGAAAGGAGTAGCATTTGCTTCCAAAGTCTCGAGTCAGGCTGGCTTATCGCTGAAGACCAGAGATTTTCTGTAACGCCAAAGAAAATAATCTAAAGGTGTGATGTTAAACGATCTAGGCGACTAGTAAGTGGTCCAAAACCTTAAGTCTGGTTCTCACCAAAATGATTTCTCAAAAAATTCATTGTTTCTCTCGCTCAATACGAAGTAGTTCCATCTTGTTGAAACCAAAGTTAACCAACACCAGAAACTTCAATTTCAGGCAGCGACATTTATCCGTTACCATGGTGCGAAATCGGTTGACATTGACTCATTGACTCATTGACTAACTCAACTTTTCAACTCTTGTAAGGATTTAACCTTGTACCTTGTACGTCTTGCAACCAAAATCTATACGAACAATACGCCGAATGGTGTGTCGACGTCAAATTGATTCGTCACGGTCTTGAGTCACACTCTCATCTACAGCCACTATATCCTTTCCACTACGTGCTGTATGGCCGGAATTCATGAGTCGTGCGTGATCTGTCAACAAAAACCAGATTGGAAAATCCAAAAATTATTTTGGTTTCACTAGACCGTTCGAGCGAAAGTTGACCAATTGGCTCTTGGATTAAGTTTATATTCAAATTTTTTCGGGTGATGCGTATTTCATGTTATCAATCGTTAAATATTGAGAATGAGACTACAATATCGTTAAATCCGCAACCTTGGCCAAGGGATTCTTTATCAAAACTCTTTTGGTCTCGGTTAAATTATCCCTTTTCTACTTGCTTCTCATGTCTATGTCATTGTTTGAAACCTTGTTGGTTAAGGCTTTTTTTCAAACCTAAATTCATTTTTTAGGGTTTTAGGGTATGAAAGTAGTGGTTGTACTCTATTGGATACTGAAATAAAACTGAGATATGTTAACCAAGCTAATAATCAGGCTAAAATCTGACTTTTCAATCTTCTCTTCTTCTCTGAACGGGCATAGTGCTAAGTCATGCTTGTTTTGCATATATCTTAATTTCTAGGGTTTCGAATGCCTTCTGCAATTTGATGGAGTTCTGCTTTCGCTTTGTTGCATTTTTGATATGGAGTAAGTTGCGCTCCCACATAACCTTTGGGCTTCTCTACACAAAATCCTCATAGGTTGCCGAGACAATTACTGGTAGCGCGGCTGTCAGCTGTCATCGTTTGGTCCCTATCTTTCGTCCTTCTTTCTAGACCTGTCGACAATTTTTGCATGCAAACTCGAATAAATACCGCTGAATATTCTTTTGAGTTGACTTTGAGTTAAAGTGACGTGTTATGAAGCTTCTAATCAATGCCAATAACTTGCCAAAGAATATAAAATGCGCGTCATAGCAATAATATTAACGATAAATAGATGAATCAATTGCAAGCCGCTGTGTCCTTATTTAAGATAACTAAGTTGATATAAATTATACGCTGAACAGATCGAGAAACTAGAGAAAGAAAAAAAAACCAGCCTCGTTGTTTTTCAAAAGCGTTTTTAAATAGATTGCTCGCACTTATAATCTAGTTTATTCCTCAATTACCTGATTGGATTAGAATGAATCTGATTAGATGATAAAGTGGTAAAGCATCTACAGTATATAAATCCAATCGTCAAATTGAATTCAGTCAATCGAGAATCAAAAATAAATTGTTTATCACATTCGGCGAAATGGTTTTCTTTGTAAATTGGTTTGGAAAATTTATCTGGCTTTTCGCTTTGGGTAAAAACGCATTATTTTTTACATGCATAAGGTTTAAACACAAAAGTGATTCATAATTGTATTCGGTTTTATTATTTAAGTTGATACTAGTAGAAGTGTGTAGTTTTGACGGTAATTAGAATAACAAACTCAACATAATTTGTGATTCAAGTGATTCCTTATTGTTGTCCTATTAAGGTCCAAGTTTTGCAGATCAACCTGAACAGTAGCTCAACCGCACAAGACTTACTCGACCAGGTTGCGAGGGAGAAAAAAGTCGATCTGCTACTGATATCTGAGCAACATTACAACAAGGAGGAGGCAAACTGGTATTGCGACCGGTCCGGCACCAGATACCAGCGGTGTCTACTGTGTTCACTACTGTGCACTACTCTCAGGAGTGTCAGCTGAAAGCATTCTGACCAAGAAGCGCATCCCTCGTGTTCGGGTTTCTGTTTGGATCGGAGAAACAATCATCAGAAACAATCAAACCAATAAAATATGTTGGCTTGATGATTGAGTCGAAAGTGAGCTTCTTGGAGCAGATTTGAGGATCAAAAGGATAAGTTTGCTATGGAAGTGTCAGGTTTGAGTCGCCTTATGGCCAACACGGGGGGGGGGGGGGGGACTAACCTCGAGTAAGAGACGGCTACTTATGAATGCAATGGAGTCAACGCTTTTGCTCGGCTCCGCAGACTGGGCTGACGATCTTAGCAAGAAGTCGTATCGAAGGAGTCTCCTACAGGTACAGAGGCAAGGAGCTTTACGAGTTTCAACTACCTATCGCGCTATCTCTGAAACAGCTGTGTTGGTTTGCCGGGGAGGGTTTCTGTTATGCAACTCGCGGAAGAACGAAAGTGAGTGTACATATGTAGGGGGCATTGACGAGAGAAGTGGTCAGCCGAGATGAAAGGAGGAGGACCCTAACAATCTGGTAGCAATTATGGGTAAGCGAAACGCAAGGCGGATGGGCCACAGGCCTCATGCGTGACTTGGGGACGTGGTTTTGCAGAAAGCACGATGAGGCTGATTATTATCTGAGGCAACTGCTCAGTGGCCACGGATATTTTCAGTCGGACCTGTATAAAATAGGTAAATCATCGTCCCCAGCTTGCTTGTTCTGCCCGGGGATGACAGATGACGCCTGCCACACGTTTTTTGCATGCGGGAGGTGGACACGACTCCGTTCGCATCTCTCGGAGAAAAAAGCTTACTCTCTCCAGAAAACGTAAAGAGGCAAAGGATGGAGTCAAAAGACAATTTGAACTGCGTGTCGCAGGAGTTCCCTTAACCAGAAGACGCCACTTGGTGACGATAAATGCGCCCTAGACCGAAGAAATATGACAAATTGTTCTAGGCTAGGTTCTCGGTATGACCGGGTTACCACCGACACTCAGGCCGTAAAAAGCCTTCACCTCCCAATCATCAAAAAAAAGTTGTTATCCTTTTGGAAATATCTCCCGTTTAAGCAGGATCATAGATTTGAATATTTATTTTTTCGTTAAAATAAACTCTTTTTGTTTTTTTCTAATTTCAGCAATCCTCGTTAGTGCGCAAGTTGATCAATTGGCTCTTGGATTACGTTTATATTCAAACTTTTTCGGGTGATGCGTATTTCATGTTATCAATCGTTAAATATTGAGAATGAATCTACAATATCGTCGGATCCCCATCGTTGGCCATGCGATTAAGTTTTGTTTATTGTCAAAATTCTATTGGTCTCGGTTAAATTATCCTTTTTCTACTTGCTTCCCATGTCTATGTCATTGTTTGAAAACCTTGTTGGTTAAGGCTCTTTTTTCAAATCTAAATTCATTTTGTAGGGTTTTAAGGTATGAAAGTAGTGGTTGTACTCTATTGGATACTGAAATAAAACTTAGATATGTTATTCAAGCTAACAATCAAGCTAAAATCTGACTTTTCAATCTTCTCTTTTTCTCTGAACGGGAATGGTGCTAAGTCACGCTTGTTTTGCATATATCTTAATTTCTAGGGTTTCGAATGCCTTCTGCAATTTGATGGAGTTCTGCTTTCGCTTTGCGGCATTTTTGATATTAAGTAAGAAGCGTTCCCACACATAGCTTGCCGAGACAATTGCCACTAGCGCGGCCGTCAGCCGTCATCGTTTGGGCCCAATATTTCGTCCTTCCTTCCAGAACTGTCACAAATATTTGCATGCAAACTGGAATACATATAGCTGTGCATTCGTTTGAGTCAAAGTCCATTTGCGATTAATTTATCAAAGAATCCGATAAGTATCAATAATATTATTAATAATCAATAACATTCATCGATAACATTACCAAGAAATAGATTTACCAACTTTATGACGCGGTGTCCGTGTTTGAGGAAAGAACGCAAAGATAGATAGAAAGAAAGAAAGAAAGAAATATATTTATAAAGAAAGAACAGTCTGGTTGTTTTGTGCTCTCTTATGAGATGTGAATTCTGAGTCAATTTTCTTGTCTCTCCAATCTAGTCGAATTCCTTAATCACCTTATTTTATCACTTAATGGGCATGTGATAAAGCATTATATAGCTGCTTACTAGAGATTATAAAGTCAGGGAGCAAATTGAATTCTGTTAATCGTTTATCACATTTTGCAAAATGCTTTTGTTTATCAACACGTTTGGAAAATATACCCGGCTTTTCGCTTTGGTTAAAAAAACATTAATTCTAAAATGTTTAAGATTTAAACAAAAAAGTGATTCCGAATTCTATTTGGTCTTATTATTTCAGTTGATACTAGTAGCGACGTGTAGTGTTGACGGTAATTAGTATTGTAGTACTCACCACAAATTGATCAATTGATCAATCGAAACCCAACATAATTTGTGATTCAAGTGATTCCATATTGTTATCCTTTTGGAAAGATCTCCCGTTTCACGCAGGATCATAAACATGAATATCTCTTTTCTCATTAAAATAAAAACAAATATACTAACGCCTCTTTTTGCTTTTCTAATTTCAGGAATTCTTGTTAGTGCGCAAGTCGATGTCAGTCCGTCGCATGTAACATTAACAGAAGGTGAAAACGCAACATTGTTGTGTCGAAGGGGAACGCCGATTGACAATTGTCAGTTTCAAGTCCCTGGCGAGCCGAAGCTTATATATCTATCCGATCGTTGGTCATCCAAAGTGCCCGGCTACGAGTATTTTGGAGAAGGTACAGCAGCAGGACAATGTGGTATCGCAATAGAACGTGTCGCAGCAAAAAATCATGGAAAAGTCAAATGTTATTTAATTGTTGAAGGAGAAGAATTCGATGGCACAATAGATTTGACTGTCACGTGTAAGTAACCTCACGTTAGTCATCCTTTATTAGTATAATTTCTTCACACTCATTCTTGTGCTCAAAACTACTGCCTTAATGCTTGTTCCAAGTGTATTAGGGGATCTCCAATACATATATAAAATCAGAGAATTTTTATCAGAGATAATCAATAATTACACTGATACTGGCCTATATGGTTTGCAGACAACTAAGATTTAATATTCAATTCAAAAAATTGACTTAATTCAATGATTTCGCAGAAGTCATATGCTTTACTTCATGAACTTCTAAACTGCGTCTCCCTATACCTATATAGGAAAAGGTATAGGACATATACTATGCGGTGTATATGTATAACCCAGAGAGTACAGTGTATAGCTCAGGGAGGAAGTTATTCCCGGAATATATGTATGAAAAAGAAACAGGATCAAAAAGCGTTTATAAGTATAAAACGAAAATAATATTTATAGTCGAAACGCTAAAGTTTCAAAAGCATTCACAATATTTCTTCCATTTTGAGTTGACTGTATCGGCTGTCTTCCGTCTCAGAAATTGAAATAAGCCATCCAAGAGATATTCAGTGGGAAACAAAGTCTGAATTAAAATGAAAAAGTGTTTTAAGGCAATCAATCTAAGCGAAGAAATTGTCGAGGGTTTATATTCTTTCGTCTCAATATAAAATTTTTTTGAATGGTATAATTGTTCGTTTTGTTGGTAATTGTAAGAGAAACCTTCATCACTCTCTTTGGAAGATGTCGCTTGAAATTTCACAGGTTAAGCAATGAAGCTTACATCTGTCCTGCTGCTTATTCTCTCCAGAATGCAGAATTAGTCAGTGAACCAAAATCATTGTTTCCCACATGGCACGATTTTCGCCCGGGCGTGGACATTTGTTAATGTGCCAGTAGAAGATTGGCCAATGGTTCGATTTTTGGAGCTTTATTTTTGTGTAAGAACGAAGTTTGAGGCCTACCAAATCTCATGAAACAAAAATGACAAGAAGCATCAGAATATTCCAAAGAAATGAAGCGTGTCCTGACAAAATATAGTGTATAGTGCCTTCGAATATTTTTGATAAATTTGAGAAATGTCTTGTGTTCTCATTTTCCCGTTTGCACTTGTCCAATGTCCAAACAATGTCGACAGGAGAAGGAAAATAGAATTTCATCTGTTCCTTCAATCATATTTCCCGGTTATAAATCACACTATCACATTTCATAGAGGATAGGGTTAGATTGAGTGGTAGAAATTGGTAGGAGTGGGAGGAAGGGGGTTGTTCTACGTGCTAACAGATATTTCTTCTGCGCCTTCAGAACCCATTGAAGAAGTAACCTTTAATTGAATACCGTTTCGCTGCTTTGTGAGATAAGCTTTTAGTTTTTATTCCAGATGCAAGTACCACAACGGCTTTTGCAGTTTCTCGCGTAAACGAGCGCTGCATTCCTTGAAAGTTGCTGGTTGTTTGGAGAACGAAGATGGGAACTATATCGGGAAGTCTGTATTTTTCTGTTCAGATTTCCGTAGAAAACAAAAGCAAAACAGAAAATTAAAACCATGCACACTTCTGTGATGTCGCTCCACCTTCATTACAGATTCAAGACTCCTTCGCCATCCAGCCATCGGTCAGATAACCATTATTATTTGCGTGGTAAGATCCCTGAGACTAAAGAAAACAATCTCACAAAGAATATCCAAGTTTTTTAAGAAAGAGCTTAAAGGATTTTTGATCAAATTGAAACAGGAAGTTACGTTAAAAGTCACTTTTTCCTTGCGAAGATGAGTTCGATTTGAAAACTTCAATTACCTTTACTAGGAGAGAAGATAGGAGAGTCCTTGGAGTTCAGGGCTATTTTGAAGGAAGAAAAAAATTTACACGTCTGACAGAAAATCAGAAGGACAAATCTGCCAATCTTGGCAGTCTATCCATATTGTATCCTAATCTAAACGGGAGTCCAGAAATTCCAAAAGACAATCGCAACACGCTGTCCACCTCTATCCTTGTCTGGTGTGGCATCAATGATGGCAAACGTGTAGATTAAATTTCAAAACTCTTCATCACGAAAGATTGCTTGAGTAAAGTTGCAATATTTCAAAGATCAAAAAGTGCTTAGGCATCAGTTCTTTGAACAGATTTTCGGATTCAAAGGTACGTCTTTAGTGTTCAAAATTATTCCATTTCGTTGTTATTCCGCCCGCCATGGAATTTCTTCCAGGCCGACGAAATTTTCCAAGCGAAATGTATTTCACGCGATGGCCATCCTGCAACTACCAATATACGATTTCTTCAATATTTCAATTGATTTGAGTTTATCATCCTTATGAGGAGCTAAATATGATTTTAAACTACTGCAAATAATTAATTCTTGCGTTTCCCAGTGCGGTTGAATATTGTTTCATGCTTCAGCTCAAGTAATGGTGTCTTAATGCTCTGTATTTTCTTTTAGATCCACCTTTATTCCAACCGGACATCGCACTCTACGGGATGACTCTGAATCAAACTGCTATTGTATCTGTTACGATTCAAGCGAATCCACGTCCTCGCGTTGAATGGTCAGTAAGTGGTGTGGTAATACCACAAGGAACCCAAAAAGGACGATACGAAGCCTATGAGCCTGCCGAGCTGAGGGAGGGTGAATACAGTGTCAATTTAAGGATCGATTCGTTGACCGCTGAGGACGTGTCGAAAGTTTACTATTTACAAGCCGCCAACGAACTAGGACAACAGGAATACATCGTACGCGTTAGTTCGAATACTGAAGCTGCAGCCAGTTCGATAGGAATCACGGCGATTCTCATCATCGTTATAGTCGCAGTGTTTGTGGTGATCGCAATAGTAATGGTCATATTTGCAAAACTACCAAGGAGATGGTGTTTTAGAGGTATGTAGTTTTCTGGAAATGATCAAGTTTCCAATATGCTTTGTTTTTGTCATTATCACCATCCAAAAGTACTTCTTCGGATGTATTGCTTATCTCAAGGACTACCCTATTCAGAGGTGAATGATATGCGTCATTTTGTACTGAGTGGTAACGGATGAAATTATGAGGAACATGTTATAGGAAAGCGTGGTTGGTTAAGTGTAAAGTCGTGGAAATGACTTCAAACGACCAAGATAATTGTTGTTGCATGAAATGAAGCTTAACTAGAGCATTCCCTTTATGAAAATTTGTTGTTGAAGGATGGGTGTGATTTGCATGTTATAGATGTGGTGCACAGCCTGCTGGGTCCTTCGTGTCTCCGTCTTACCTGCGGATACCTACCTAGAAACAAATACATGCACATCTACTATTACACCTATATGTTGGACAGCTTTTTACAACTTCCGCAATTCTAGTTTAAGCCTTGCCTGTGCCTCAAATCACTTTATCCATACTTCGCAGACTTCGCTATTTCTGTGAATTTGCTGACTCCCAAATTTTCGACTTAGATCAGTGTCTCCATTATTTGGAGGAGTCATTCTTTTGTATCTGTATCTGTATGTTGTATTCGTAATCAAAACAATTTGTTTGTGATTGTTTGTTGTTTGTTTGTCTGCCTTAGTTTATTGTCATTTCATCACAATTATTACATGTTCCGATATCACTGGATGCGTGGAACTTATTTACCATTTTTGTTGACAAATTAATATTCATTTGGGATTCTGTTTTTTAAAGGTATGCATTCTAAAGGTCAATGTTTAAATCAGTGTACTTGATTCATATTTCATAATATCAAGAACGTCCAATAATAATACTTGGTTTCTAGACACTGGAAGCCTAAAAACAACTGAGGACGAAGAGAGGACTGATCTATCTGGGTCTCATCGGAGGCTATATCGGCCGCCTGAATTGTCAGAAATGAATGAATGACATCATGAAGACATGTTGTTCCAGTATCCTTCACTTAAATGATGATTTGCAAACTATATATCAGCAACCAAAAAAAAGCACCGCAACAACCAGGGGCAATCATCCAAAAAGCGAGGATCTTGAATATTCACTTCACAATTCGAATCATTCACCGCGAGAAAATGTCTGCTGACTCGGCAGAGAGGCTTTTCGGCCTCCCTTATTTTGAGGAGTTCTATGATACAAGTAGAAAAAGTTGTAAGATGTCATTGCAAATTCTTGAAATGCATGAGTCCACTGAGTAGTTCTTTAAGCATTTTAGCTTTTAAGCTCGAAATCCCAACCTTACTTATGACTTATAAATTTCATTCCACTGACCGATTCGACAGTAATGATTCCTTGTAAACGTAAAATTTTTCAATGGAAATCATTTGAAAGTTGAGTTGAAATCATTTCAGTTGATCATTTGGAGTTGAAACGGAGAAAACCTTATTTCGCCAAACCGAAAAAGAAAGTCAGATTAACGAAGCGATGTTCGATTGGCGGAAACTCTTTTCGAATCGTAGAATCGTTTCTATTCCGAATATAAGAAGTCTTTAATTGGTTCGTCAAGGAAAGTCAAATTTTATTTTTAAACCAGGAAAAGTCCAGTAATAGAACCATTCTAATAGAATATTTTGTTTTCGAATGAACTCCTATTTTGCATTTATTCAATCAGCGCCGTGTGGATCTCTGTCATCTGGATCATACAATATCCTGCTTCGCAAACTTTCATCAGATTTATTGGTCGATCTTTTTTTACTTCAATACTACATCGTTCTGCCCTACCTTCTTAAGGACCTTTCTCTTCAAAAAATTAAGTTTTTTGGAATTTTCGCAAAATTTGTAAACACTGATTATTGTCACTGGAAAATCCGGCTTGCGCTAACACATATTATGCAATTATTTTTATTCTTCTGAAAATCAATCAAATTTAATTCAAAATAATTATTAATTATTAATTATTATTATTAATTATTATGAAAAAAATTAAATCATTTTTAAAATATTGTTAACTACTTTGTACTTATAAAAATAAGGGGGAGGAATTCGCAAATAAAGTTTTGCAGCAGCATTGGAAGAATAATGTATTTGATTTATTGATAAAATACAAGGATGATGGCAGGATGATCAGGAATTATATTGAGCAGAGTAGAATATCCAAGATACATCTTTTGTCACAGAGAAGGCGGAGCATTCTTATTCCAATAATTTATCTGTTTTGTGAACATGAGAAAGTTTCTGAAGTGTCAAAAAGATTTTTTACTAAAGAGGGTTTTACAAAAATGTATGCGCTGCCCTATAGGTTAACAGTTAACATGCCAGGCAAACTGAACAACCCTCCTCGTGAGCTGGATGTAGCGGCCTTATCTATTTCATCAAGGAAACAACCACAATACCCGCCCTATTTTTTATTTAATGGCTGTGTGTGGGAAGCATTAGCAGTGTCAGTTCCAGAAGATATTCGTTCGGGTGACTGTGATGCATAACTCTGGTAAAGATTAAACTGGACATGTTCCCATTCTTTCAAAAGCTGCATCACGTAGAACTTATTTCCGCCATCGTTTCAAACATGAGATCGTTCATGTGTTGAAAAACTTTTCTATCCTGAATTTTGTATCAGTATTAGATTTGTGCGTGTCGATATTTCATTGGTTTTCAAAAAGTAGAAAACTGGGTATGATCCTTGTGACTATCAACAATGTCGGATGGGAGACTAGTTATTATGCCAATGTGATATTTGAGAACTAGAACAAAATATAATCAAGGAGTAATACCTTCGTTGTTGCTTGGATCCACCGGTCTTTGCTTTTTTGTTGATGTCGCGGGTGCGTGCAGCCGAAATCCGTCCTAGCCAGCACCAAAAAAGCAAGCACCGCTACAAAAATATTTCGGTCTGCGACACCAACGAAACCAACGTCAAGGATTAAACTGCTCACCTGAAAAAATCTGCATTGTAACAACTCCTATCAAACAAATTTACCGCGCCTTTTAAAAAAAACAAGATTAGCCAACAAAAATTGAGTGTATAATTATAATAAAACGTCGACTTTCTTTAATCAAATCATCATATTGGATTATCCACTTTACACTTGGGAAAGTAAAGCTAAATAAAATAAATAAACACATAAAATATTCAGATTTAAACAAAATTTTTTATTCAATATAAAGATTATTATACGTGAAACACGACTTCATTCAAATGTCCTCCACAGGGCCTCTTAGAGGATCCTTTTCAAAGTCTTTTCGGCACATGCCTAGCAATATCTCGGCCATAACTTCACGAATATTGGTTTTCAATTGCTCAAGATTTTTAAGGATTGTTCGCATAAACACGATCTTTTGCAAGGCCCCATAAAAAGAAATCCAAAGGTGTTAGGTCGCAATCTCAGAATTATGCGTCCTGCGAATTTCTCTTGCAAAATGGCTCAATTAGCCTGTGCTGTGGGGCTTTTGGCTCCGTCCTGTTGAAACCACATGTTTTACAGATCATAATCTTCAATTTCTCTCAAAAAATAATCGGTTAACATCCGTCCGCAGTGGTCAGAATTGACTGTAATGGCTCTTCCTTAATCGTTTTCAAAAAATTACGCGCCAAACGAACACGGGCCAAACGCACACCAAACGATCACTTTTTCCGGATGCAAAGGCCTTTCTGCAATCACCTGAGGATTTTGAGAGCCCCATATGCGGCAATTCTGGTTATTTACGTAACCACAGAGCGAAAAATGTGCCTCATCACTAAAGAAAATTTTGTTCGAAATCGTTATCAATGGCTTGTTGTTCAATCACCCAATTCGCATACATTCTGCGTTGGGTATGGTCTTGAGGCTTAAGTTCTTGAGTGAGTTGGATTTTGTACGGATGGAGATGAAAATCCAAGTGCAAAATCTGCCACAATGAGCCGTAAGACAAGCCCAAATGTTGAGCACCTCGAGGAATCGACAAATTCGGGTCTTCCTCCACACTTTGAGCAACGACAGCGATATTTTCAGCAGAAAGACGTTTGCGATGATGTACAGGCCTTGCAATATCAATAACCGATTCAGTTTCTTCAAATTTTCTCACTGTGTTCGAAATTGTTTGCTGTGTAGGTCGATTATGTCGACCGTAATGGGCTAGTAAAGCCCTAAATGTTGATACAGCAGAATCACCATTTTTATAATAAAATTTATTAATTTTCACGCGTTCTTCGATTGTTAAACGATTCATAATTCGAAGTAGCTAATCTTCAACAAAAAAAAACACGTTTTGGATGACATTTAACTTTGACAGATGTCAAATGGCAGGGTTATACTTTTAAAAATGGAAATAGATAACCCTGTATGTTTTATTATTTTGTATTATATTACTTGGTAAAGGATTTTCCATGACTTTAGGCACAGGCGTTTGTCTCTTCAGTAGGACCAATCAGGTTGGTTCTAGTCCGGTATCCGTCTGTTAGATTACAATGTAGGTTGCTACTTAAAGAAATACATAGCATAGAACGAAATTTCCAAATTTGAAACAGTACTTCCCTCGAGGAAATATCTCAGTGGCATGAACGACGATAACGAGTCCTTTAGTCCGGGTTTCGCCAACACTCGGGTTCTCTTTTAACGCCTCTAATTATGCTTTATAGTTGAGCTGGAACTACTCCCTTTTCTTAAACTTTTTGAATACCAACTTAGAGTTGAATGAAGCTCGTTACCTTGATGATATACCAAAGAAATGGATCAATAGAAAAGCACAACTTCGACAAATACCAAAAAAGTAATTGCTTATATTTTTACAAGATAATAATTGCTTATAACAAGGAGAGGATCCTCCTTCCTGATGTCGATCCATCTGCGTATTCTAGACACAGACAGCCATTCTAGACCAACTATAGTCGACAATCGATGCGCGAAAGGTAATTGATAAAAGAACACAAAATGAAGTACACATTTTGATTAAATTGCTACATTGTGCTCTTGGTTTTTTTTTTGTCATAATTTTTTAATTATTAAATAGAATAAAATATAAATATTATTAATAGAATAAATTTGGAATTGAAAATGTTTAATTAGAAAATTCAGGAACAAACTCGACAATATTGGTAGCTTTAAGTGGATGAAATTCTTGTAGAAAAGTGGTTGTGTCAGAAGTGGGATCGCTGTCAGAAGTGGGATCGCTGTCAAAAGTGGGATCGTAATTCTAATACTTGAAAGGTAGATTACCATCTTCCGACAATATTATTGGCTTTAGGTCCCTTATGATAGCAGGTGGTCAAATTGCGTGAGTTATCCACTAATGACGTGACGGAAGTGTTGTAAAGTTGCTTATGCAAGGACAACTGCAGATGGTTTAGCGTAAGATCGACAAGTTTTGAGCTAAATATAGCACTTTATTTCACGACCGTGTATGTCGTAATGTCATACACGGTCACAATGTAATGTCGTTTTCCTGCCTATAGGTATGAGATCAATGCATAATCCTTAGGAATAATTTTAACTCTTACGGGAGCAAAGTGCGCGGCAAATCGATTAAAAACAGTGAAATTAAATGAAAACTCTCAAAAATACCTCCGCGTACCGAATGAATTTCGCTTTTAAACCAATAAATTCCACTTCCCTCAATCATTATTGCTATCAACTCTCCATTAAAGACTTCTACGATTCCAACCATTTTTTTATGTATTAGTTCATTAAATGCACTCCATCCGTGACGGGGTTTTCTGTATTCATTCGCTGACCATGGTTTTAAAAATTGAACTTGTTTGATTCTGATGTCTCTTTCCACTGCACATAACCAGACGCGATAAGGCAAAAACTATCGTACGTGTGGTTAGAAAACGTCTTCATTTTCCTACATCAAGACCATGATGACCCTTTTTTGTTTGATGCAAGTCTTCCTTCCTACGTCAACGTTCGTCCGCGATGACTGCAGGTTGCGTTTCTTGAGAACTGGCTTTTTCTTTTGTTGAAGAAAATTACGTTCAAGAGTATAATAATTAATGCACCCACACTTTGACCCATTCTAGTTGTCCTCAGCTGGACACAAGAGCCCTGGTCTCATTTTATGATTACCTGATGCCATAAACTTGGTATTGGTCTGGACTGCATCGACCAACCGTTCCGTATAAGAAAAGAACCAGTTTTTCTCGGTTCCTTGATTTCCTGATAACTAACCTGATAGCACGGCAGCCGGCCAACTGACTATGACTAAAAGGGACACAATAGGAAAGTGACTCCTTTACAGAGCATTGCAATGTGTTTATTTCGGTTGATGACTTGGTAAGATTATGTCATTTTCATTTAAAAGTAGGCTGTCACATGACGAAGGACAAAGTGTCGGGAATATGGTACGTGGTGTAGTCATTTAAGGGTTTTATCGTACCCTTATCGACTGGTCTTGTTACGTGTGGGATCTTGAATATTTTAATATAATATTTAGCTTCTGTTCGGATTTGCTTGTATGTGGAATGAATTATTCATGATCATATTTTCTATCTAAATAATAAGTTTGTTTTTTTTTCTCGAAATAGTTTCATTTCATTTGAAGATATATGCAAATTTCTTGGTGCAACAGGAACCGAAATCTGCTAAGTTTTTGAAAGACAGAAGCTTCAGTTTTACATTTTGTCGCCAGGAGAAAAAAAAATGGTGATAAAGAGCACAATAACAAATATCCCCAAAAAGAGTCCAAATCTGCATAAAAATATATAACATTTGCATCTATGCAAGTAAACAAATAAAGGACTCAACCAAAGATAATGTTATAAAACTTTCACATCGCGGCCGGAGGACTGAGGATAATTTTAGTTCCAACACGAGCCACCTTACATCTACAAATAGTGTAGAGCATATTCCAATCTGATAAAACCAACCTTAAACAAATACAGTTATATCATGTAAGGACCTAAGCCGAATCGATATTAGAGCGGCGCCAAGCAATCGTTTCTCCGAGTCCTCGATGTGATTAAAAATGTGATTAAAAATGTATAGAAAGATAAATAAATAAAATAAAGGATAACACGGTCGGAACTGATTACGCTTTTTTCCTTCAGATTTTTTTTTTGATAAGAATGAACATTGTTTCTCGTCGTGGTGTTACATGGACGTCTTTATGCTAAGAAGTTAAGGAATCGTTGGTGGGGACGCTGATTCCTTCCTTATTTAGCTTCTAGTTAGAATAAGAATGCTATATTTTTTTTATCTCACAAATAGTTTTTCGTTTGAACAATTTTGTTCTTTTGAAATCACATTTCAAGCTGTAAACAATATTATGGCTCGGTTAAACGACGCCGTTTGAACTAGTTCTTGACATCATAATAATTCTGGCGCGCGATAGAATTTTCATATTATACTGACGTTGACGTCAAGAGCTAGTTCAGATACCAACTTATGTACGAAGCATTACTGGGAACTCAATACTACTTCAATTATTATGATGTCAGGAAAATATCTGGAAAAACAACAGCACGGGGAAAATTGAGACAAAGGTTTGGTTCTTATCTTAGAAGGAAATAGTTTTCTTTGCAGGCCAGGATAGCATGCATCTTTGGCTATCCAAAACACGGCACTAATTTTTTAGGTAACTCAACCTTTTAGCCCTTATGGGAGCTTGTCACTTGGGATTCTCTGCAATTATTTCTCCTTCCTTTTAGCCGGATAGTAAGTCGAACAAAGTAGATTAAAATTTTGCGCTTCAATAACTGCAGAGTAGAGGAACGAAAGTAATCCTACACTCGGTTTCATTAAACCAATTATACCTTCCCCTTTTCAAAGAAATCTGAAGATCATCGTATTTAAATGGGCACCAGCTCAAATAAGACTTGGTCTTCTTATGGCATCGCCTGTTCCCTTTCTCATCTCATCATTGCTGTTCATCGAATGATCTTACCATTGTCACGATTTTCAGGATTTTTTTTTGGGAGGGGAAAGGGTGTCGCTGGGGCTTGTTCTTTGGCAAAATGATTTTTTGGACTTTCGTGAACTCTGCACATGCTGACCAGTGAAGTTGGCGCATCTTCCCTAGAACCTCGGTGGCTTGTCCCTGTTTGCAAACAACTTAAGTTCGAGTTCACCAGCCCAGTTTTGTCTTTATGAGACACAAATTATAGCTAAACGAATAGATAAATCTCCTAGAGGTTGATATCAAAATCAACGTTCTTATCTGTACGTTTGCATTAAATAGGCAATCAAGCTATAAGCACTGATAATATTTATAAATTAAATGAAGTCTTGTAATAAAAATCAAACTTACGTTTCCACGTTTTAATCGACGTTTTACGAAGAAAAAGTTTAATAATTTTTATACATTACTATTGCAGTGATAACAAACCATTTTACTTTATTATTATAATCATTTCTATCTTTGGCGACATGAAAATGCAGGCCAATAGTTAAGATAGTTTTTCGAATTATAATCGGCCATCTTTCTGTTGTGCCTAATCTGGGCTCTCCTCCATTCCCCAACCATGTATTTGGTCAAATTATTCTTATCTTTAACTCTTTCACTCCTTTTGTTTAACCTTTAACTCTTTCTCGACGTCGACTCTAGCTCAATAAGCACTTCTTAAATCGTGGTTAGTAGTCCGGCAACAATTCTGATGCCAGTAGCAGATGCCACTGTAAAACTTAAATTTAATACCAGCAATACAATATGAACTGCTGCAATTTTAGATCTAGACAAGGACTTGAAACCCTAGTCCATCACTAGACGAAAAATTATGGAACATGTTGCTAAGCTCCTTTTTTTGTCCGACAGTGAGGAAAAAATTGCTTTTGCTCTCCTCAAAACGAAGTTCTGTAATTTCCCGTCTATTTACTTTATCGTACATATACGTAACTTGACATCGTACACCAGTTTTTTATGATCCTGCTTATTTCGGATAGTTTGAGGAGCTTTACGAAGCTTTATGGAGCTTTATGTAGCTTTTTGCAGCTTTGCGTTGCTTCAGCAAGTCCACTCCAAACTCTAACTCCGGCATCTACACTGGAATTAATTTGTTTGCTTATTCAACGTAATATAGTAGGCACATGCGATAATCTTGCATTGTCCTTTCTACTTCGAGGGGTTATGAAAACGTAAATATAATGGAACTGAGGCATGATGACTACTGTGCAATAATGCATTATACTGAACAGGCTTCCAATAATTAAGTCCATCAATTCCAATTTCCACTGGGAAGTTGTTAGTCCCTTCTTTATTTTAATCAGCATTTATTAAAAAACAACTACAGATCATGTGGACTCTCCCAAAACCCCAAAATATTGTCGATCACTTCACTGTCATCAATAAATGTTTGCTCTGGTTACTGGTCCTTTAGCCGGAAAAACAGGTTGAAAATAAATAGGACTTAAACTTGGCGAGTAATGCGAAAATTCAAGTAACCTGACTGATTTGAAAAGATTTATATTGATAAATTTGAACCTGTTTCTTGAATCGAAGATATAGCAACCGCGACTTCGTAAGGCGATGCAATGTCCTCCAGTTTACAGTTTCCCACATTCTATTTTCATCTGTGCAGTAAGATCCCGAAATTTTGACTCCCTTTTCCAGATATTCCAACCCTTCCTTCACTGTCCCCGAAAATTTGCACCGAAAGCCTTTCTATCGATCGTGACACTTTTAGTGTTGACATTATTTCGGTATCGCTGAGAACGCTAGTTTGCATGGCATCGACAGTTGTTTCTTACCAGGACCACAATGGTGGATCCAAGGTCGGATCTGCTGGGAACTTTTCGAGATTCGACCATAGAATGCTGAACTGTACTGCGTTTTGACCATCAGCTTTCATTTTCGCTGAGTCCTTTATTTTTCGTTTGTTCTTTCTGTCCGTCAACCCGTTGGTAAGGATTTCCACCTGCAAGGCAGGTTAACAAGGGAGGTGTTATTTAGGTAGCCCGGAAGCATTGCGCGTCTGGGAGTCTCACACAACGAACGTCAACTATCACAAAAAAAAAGGATTTCAAACGCCTCCACACGAGGTGCATTCAAGTCAAAACATCTCTTTTCTTTCTCAGGAATAGGCACTGACAGATACATTTTCAAATATGCGCACATTTCTAGACGATTCATGATAGGGATGACAGGACTGTAGACCATTCGAAATGCCATCGATAGCGGAGAGAGTTAGGGATACATATGATATTCAGAATCGTGATGCTCTCCATACAATAATAGCAAGGAATTAACATTTGCTCCATTTGGGTGTTACAGTGGGAAACTTGAAATGTTCCCTCATGCTTTCTCCCCATTTGAATCGGCTCTGAGAGAGATTTATTTCTTCCCAAAAATGAAAGATACTATTTGAGATTCCACATTCACTAACCGTTCTATATTTTCATCAATCATTTTGCAGCGACCAAAACGGAGTCCTTAGATAGAATTCGTAGCGGCTACAGAAATGTGGCTTCCTAGGTGTTTAAAATGTTGACTGCTGCTGGAAGATCACATTTAGAAGAGACAAAGTTTTACAGTTTGCGTGTTATCAGTTTTTGGGAAAAAAATCTGGTATATTGTAACTTGAAGATCCTATTGAACTTCAGATCATGTCTGATGGCCAAGCTTCGATTTATTCTTGCTTTACGTTATTTTCAGGGAGGCACCTTAATGGAACTTGTTCAAAATTTTTATCTTCAGTTGGACTGCTCATAATCCTTGGCATATTGTTCAAATAAGAAATAGAGGGTAAAAGAGTATTAAAATTATGGGTTCCTAGTCAATTCCAAAACTAAACAACAATCGATATCCTCGAAAGGACCATCCTCATTAATAACAGTGGAATTCAAAGCTTGATGTCATCTTCAGAGTCCGATTTTTGGAGCAATTAAAGTCTAATCAAGCTGGACTCTACTCTTGCATGTACTAAATCCGACCCTTCAAAATCGCAACAACCACGTTTTAACCAAGAAAGACTTGCCGCTCTCTACATGACAACAGTAACTTACCTTGATTTAAAAGTGGTCCAGTAGCGTTTCTCGACGGGTTGAGACAAATTTCTAATATTTGTTCCAGGCACGTTGTATATCCTATCTTCGTACTACATATACCAGATGTCAAGTATACCAGATACGTGTAGAGTCTCATCCTAAGGTATGATCAGAGCAATAACATGAGTGGAGCTACGATAGCTCTTGCCAGTAAGAAGGAAAACATTGAAAAAGATTTGATAAAGAAAAACTCTGGGATGTACTTTTACAAAACATCTGCAACGCAGCGTTTATGGTATCCATACCCGTGTGGATGGATTTTTTCGTTTATTGTTATATATGCAAGAAGGAACAGGTGATTATTGAATTCCAGGTAGCAGACAGCAGACGGCATAGCAATCCTGTAGTCAAAAAGTTATGTTGCCTTTTTTCTTAATATACAGCAGGACCATCTTCGGCATCCTCGTCAGAAAAACTTGTCCTTGCTATGCGTGGACGAAATTGGTGTGTCGTCCATTAGGATGTCCATCGGACCATCAGACCAGCAAGTCAAACAGAAAACGACCAAAAATTCAAAGGACTTATTATGACTTTGAATGATTTGCGTTTCCATGTAGTTTGAAGGTATTTTGTCAGGTTCCTTTTAGCCAAAAATTTAGAATATGAATACATATTTATTTAAAGCTTTTGTATTGAACTGAGAATACTCGTCGCATATAAAAGTTTCCCTTATTTTCCGATTCACCATATAAAATCGTTTTTGAGGAAGGAGCCACTCAGGAACACCGCTAACAGTTCAGTAACTTTTGACCGGCACTGCCTGCGTATTGTATCAATGAAATTTCAAAACAGATTAATTCCTGTGTAGCAAGGAGCGAACGGGATTAGCTACAATCGTTTGTGCGAAGTGCAAGGATCATCAACACAAGTAGTTGCTGTAGACGGCGAGACGCTTTAGTGATTGCAAGTTTAGTCCGTATCTTTATCAAAATGCTGTCTAGAAACTGGAGTGCCCAAAAAGTAGAGCCACTTGGAACAGCTGTGTATGATCAAACTCAAACAACTGTCAGACTGAAAAGACTGAAAAACGATCTTGAATCGATTAGGCAAACAATGGGCTGACATATCTCAGCATCACTATCGCCGAAGAAGGTCGATACAGAGTGTGTGCTTACTATGCAGGCTGTCAATGGTCAGTATTATGCTGGAGGTGGACCATTCATTGGGATCGAGTTCACCCGGAGACGAATGTTATGGATATCTTATAAGGATAAGGAATAAGGATAAGAATAAGGATAAGATACGAATAAGGATATCTTTCGCAACTACCCTCCACCATTGAAGCTTTAACCCAAATCAACATGGCAGTGCTGGCGCTGCTTCCCTGTAGGTACCTAGCCCCGATGTGACGCCCAACGACTTCCCTTTGTTCCCCACGATGAAGAGAGACTAGAAGAGGAAGTGGTTTGACAACGTTGCGAAGGTCCATAAGATTTCGATGAAGATTTTCACCAGCATTCCGGTTCAGCAGGTCACAAGGACTTGCCAGTAGTGGAAGTCTCATTGATAGCGGGTTGTGGATTCTTATGGAAGCTATTTAGAAGAATTTAATCGAATCTATAAACATAATCAACAATTTGTTTTGTTCTCAGACCAGTCTGAGTCAGTCTGTACTATCAATAGGCAATCCTGTACTATCCCATCTCAAAAAAAAAAATACACTCCGTAGGGGCTTTTATTCTACACTCATGATCTAGGATTCAATCGAAATTGAATAGCTTACTTGATAAATTGAAAGAAAATTCATTTAAGATTTTTCGTCAACGGTTTCGTCTGCTTGACAAATTATTACTGAAATTAGAATATTAAAGGAAAATCCAACGACACAAAAAAAAATGATAAACCTTAATCCTCGTCACTCAACAGCAAAATTAATTTTAATTGAAAGTTATTTCAATTGTCTAATCCAAATCAACCCTCGATGCACAGCAAAAGCCAGGCAAGAATTCTCGTCAGATAAAGCAAATGGAAAACCAGAAAGTTTTCTTGCTTTGTCGTGCAAATTGGGAAAACAAATCACAGAAACAACTTTTGCGAGAGTGCTTTCACTTTGTTCAGGAACAATGAGATAGTAGCAATTTTCTGCTCCATTTAACAGACCTCTGCCCCCTGCAATGAAGGACCAACCAGCACAATAGCCAACGTGTAATATGGCCTATGTCGGGTTCCGTGGTCAGTGCACAAGGTACTGCATCCGTGCCCAGGTAAGTTCGAGGCTACCTGTTGCAATCGCACTGCATTTCATCATTGCGTGCATTCTCTTCTGGACTCTTCCTAACAAAGTTTTTGTTATAGTTTTTGTTAACAGTGCGCCGATGATGCCCAACCTGATGACTATGTTGATGGTCACAGAAGCACTTCTTCGCCATTGTTAGAGTGCAGCGTCCCTGAGGTTTGGCTAAGTAGAGTTCTAGTATGTGAACACCTGAAAATAGACAACGCAACCTTTGTGTCGTTGAACCCGGTCGGCAGGAAAATCAATTGCAAGACGTTTTTCTCCGGTTGCCACACGTTTTTTGATTTGGTATGTTTGTTGCCATGTCTTCCATCATCATCATTATCATCGTCACCATCGCGCTGCGATTGTACATTACCGAACTGGTGGTATGCGGAGGATTCTTTGGTGGAGATAAAATGATGTATTTCCTATCCATAAGCCCACGAACAGATAATAATCGGATAAGTAGGCCTATTAAAACTTGTTCGTCCCTGCCCCAAGGGAGTCGATACTGCGGTTGTTGTTTGGTCCCCCGCATCAGCATATATTACATATCAACCAACACACGCAGCCTTCGTTAGTGTCCGTGCGTTAGATCTGACGAAATCGTTTGTGTTTATTTTTTTGTGGTGCTTCAACCAAGACCTGACCTAAAGGTTTTTCGTTTCAGTCATTTGAAGATTATCTCAACAGGATGATGGACTGCCTGGCTAAAGGGCGTGGGAGGATGAAGAGGATCAAGAGGAGTAGCAATAACGCCGACCAAAGTGGTAATGTAAGGACTGAAATTAGGGATGGAATACGCCCTGCAGTAAATATGACATGACACTATTATATTTCGTCCTGTGTACATGACACGCTTCGAGAAAGGACATTGGGTAGGAGTGGAGCAAGTTGGTAGTACGAGGGAAGGGGGATTTTTTTTTGCAATGTTGTCAAAGTCGAAATATCTCCCAGGAGCTTTGTAGCGTACAACCAATTTTTCGTACGTTCTCCGAAAATGTTCCGGACTGTTCGTCACTTCGGTATTCTGGGCGTGACAGTAATAAAATGAAATGTTTGAGTGCTGGATAAGGACGAGCAAGAATGATTAATTTTTTGTTCTCATTGGAGGGCTATTATCATTATTTAATTATTGTAATTTGTTCGACATTTCACGAGTTTTACATGCCTGATGCATTGTTCGCACGAAGATAAAAGGTTTGATTTTCCGAGTGATACCTGCAATTTTTATGATGGCGTTATGAAAAGGATTCTGACGGTGTATTGTTAATGAGTTTTGTTTATTAATATCAAGTAGAACAATCGTTATAAATGGGGTTTAAGGTGAAGTTGCTTGCGCGCGGGGAAAATAGGTATGAATTATGTAGTGGCCGTTTTAATTTCGTCGTCGATGAACTACATAAGCCATCCCGATACTTTATATTGGGATAAGGTTCAGATTATTCATATTTTTCAGTCATAGACCTGTCAATATGTCAGTGATGGTGAAAAGAATGAACAGATATAAATAAATGATGACGTGGTATCACAGATATATTCTCTGTATAAATCCCATCATTAAATTCTGCCCAATATCCTTAAAATTTTATTCATTTTTCTTTTTTTTCCTGTGGTCGCAAGATATACAGTGAATATCAAAAGTATTCATAGGCCCTCTTAATTTTTTGATTAACGATTTAAATGCTTATTTTGTTCAAGTTTAAATCGCGAGTTCTTCTTCGTTCTTGAGGATCGAAAAATCCACGGATCATGCACTTAACATGCTTCATTGATTAATAGAATAATTGCTAAAAACACATTCCAGTAAACGTACAAAAAAAAATCCAAATAAAAACCTCGAAGCGCGAAAAACCTCATTTTAATTTTGAAATTTAATAATTTCTCGATTTTTTGTTGATTATTTGAGCTTGTAAGCTTTTGAATGGCATTAGATTTGATCACCGTAGTGGAGAGTTTTTTCTCCAGTACTTCCTTTAGAGCGCTTTGAAGAGCTCTTCATTTGGCATCTTAACGTTTCAACATTTTTGTTTAAAGATATTGCCATAATTGCTCGGTTGAACTCAAATTAAGAGATTAGAAAGCCGTTTCCAAACGTTTCCGGATGTTGTACAGAACCCAAGGTTGAGTAGTTTCTGCCTTGTGATCGGGCTTATAATCCTGGAGAAAACAGGTATTCTTAAGCTCATTGTTTTAGCTATCCCACTGTTAAGTAGGCACTGTAAGTGCTCTATAGTCCCTTCGAAGAAATCGGGACTCTGCTCGTTCTCTGATCTAATTTATTGCAAGGCTTCCGCTGAACTTTTCCTGGTTTCACAACCAACGAGGAGACGCAAGCATCGTGATGTCATCAGTAGTCAAACACATTTGCGAAGGACACGAAAAAGTAAGATACTAGAAATTAGAAAGTAGTACTCACTAGAAGTAGTTGCTCCAAGGCACCGATCTAGACGGGGTATGCGATAAAAGTCCAAACAGGGGCCTCGTAATTTTAGAAACTAACTGGAGGAGAGGGAGAGAACAACACACTCCCAAATATAACATGTCAAATATACAAAAATATATAAAAAAACACAGCGGTTTCTTTGAAAATCTAAGACAGCGAAAATGTAGAGCTGAACTCCTGTTTCTAGGCTTCAGGTCTGTCCCAAGCTTCCACACGTGGTTGCTGCCCTTCGACTCAAAAAATTTGTACCAACCTACCAGAGGTGTCATCTGCATTCTGACCGTCATTGGCATATCACAATAGAACTGAACACAATAGAATCATATCACAAGAACTGACAAACTTTTGTTTTTTTGTTTGGGAGGTGAAGGCTATTTGCGCCCTAAGTGTCGGACTCCCCCGCTACCGAACTACCGACTAAACACCTCCCCTGTCACACCGAGAACCTAGCCTGGAACTGTTTCTCACATTACTTCGGACTAGGCCTCATTAACAAACAAACTAACAAACTGACAAACTTTAGGCAAGAAAAATCTTGTAAATTGATGCGTCCTTCAAATGGTGAAGAGCATTGTTGGGTAGCATTCAAAAATACTTCGCTGCAGCAAATTTGGGAATAGGAAATTGATGCTAGATTCAAATCAATTTTGTTACTTGGTTACTCCCCACGCAGTGTTCACGCTTAGTCCTTTACGCTATGCGCCTTGAAAAACCAACTGGGCTTTCAGCTATCCTCAGTTTTTTGACATTTGATTTAGGTTAGGTTGCAACCAAACATACATCACAAGTATTCCGAATTTCCACCGAATTTCGTCTTTTCTTTAATGTTCCGAATAACTCATCAATTATTGTTAATAATATGTGTAAACGAATCTCTTGCTAGGACCACGGTTTGCTGGACCATACTCTAACTATCAACCAGATTACCTAACCTAGAGCTGATTGTCAAATCACTTCACAGACTTTCTATAGTTTAAAAACGTGGGCCGACGATACAACTGTGTACCCCACCCCCGTAGCCAATTTTGATGACTGTAATATCGTTTTAAGGTACTGCTCCGTTCTCACTCCGATAATATAAATTATTTACATAACCAGTAAACCAAAACGAGCTTCATCCCTCAGGAAAATACTGCATTGAAAATCAGGATCGTTTCGGCAATTGGTCTCACAAACCTTATCAAAAAGAAAGCTACAGAGTTGCCAATTTTGACATATGTCATCCACAATGTATCCAATGCATGTAAATTTTATCTCTATTTATTTACGTGTACCTTAAAAACTACCTTTATCTTTGAACTGGATAAATAGAGTCTTGAGTCATGCCAGGACAGTTTCTATGCTTGCTATATTAAAATATTCTTCTATATTAGCCATTGGAACACGGAAAACAGGAGATGTTCTTAATTATGTTGGTTGTCTATAAAGACAATGATAATCGTTGGTGATTGGATAAGATTCCTTGACAGTACTGATTTTTATTGTTTTAGATAATTGCCTCCAGGACAGCTAAATATGTAGTCATCAAAATCAAATTTGACCTCACTCAGGAAGAATAAAGGAACCGAGGACTGTCAAGTAACGAAAATCAATTTTCGAAAATGTACTACAGTCAACTCTGCACAAACGGTATTAGACAACACTAATGTATGTTGTTGTACTGAAGATCTGCTGTTGGTTGAATAAAGTTGATGAAGTTATGGAGTCCCAAAGGCCACCTAATAATTGACAGGCGTATTGACAGAGATCGAACACCAGTGTTTTGGGATAGTTATCAAAGCAGTGATAAATCTTTATAAATAAATCTTTGGTCGTCGAGAGAATGGAATTGTAACAAAGTGACATCGCTTTCTGTGTTCATAAATGAAGCCTGCTGTAAGGCAAAAACTATGGAGTGGGCTTAGTCCAGGGCAGGGTGTTCAAGTCAAACTCCGTCGATCATAAGACCAATCATAAGACGTCGGATCGTCGATCTAATGAGCGTTTGTGTATGTGATTCACATTAAAGCAAAGTTTTTCATAATCTCACCGACAAATGGACTGGTTGAATGGAATGGTTGATCAGGACGAAGAAACGTAGGAAGTGTTCTAGAATCAGCTGGAAAGACTTTTCGACTCATAGCTCAAAAGCAATATGAAAATAATTTGAGGTGATTTCAATACAAAAGTCAGCAATGAGTAGCCGGGGAATAACCGCAGGACATAGCTTCCATGTTGAAACCAATGACAATGGCCAACACCTGCTTGGCTGCGTATGCAGGAGATAGATCTAACACCAACGCATTCATAAGATGACATGGAAACCATCGGATGGTAACATCTTCAACCAAAGCAACAATTTGCTGATCCATCCAAAATGAGCCTGTAGGATATTTGCTGATTTTCTACGTACTGGTGCCTACTACTTGTTCCTAGAAGGCATACTTAACAAAAGCCAGCCCCCGTTCTAAATTCGAGCTAGATCAAAAGGTTCCGAACAAGGGCAGTGATAAAAGTTTTCACCTAGATCCTCGAAAATCAGCTGGTCCCCATCCTCTCTGATATCTTGCTTATCGCAAGAAATGAGAACTTCCACCAACAAAGGGAAGGAGCCAATCAAAAACGCTAGATTGACGTCGAACCATTATTTCGAGTTGAGCAGGCACTTGAAATATGCTGGAAGTCCAAGATTGACATCTGCCTAATTTTTGTGGACTCCAACCAAACACACCGTAACTTTGATCACAACGTACAGTCCCAAGTAATGCTTTGTTTTGGTGTCCCGGCGAAATTTGTCCGCCCAACTATAATAACAATAGGGTTGACAACTTCCCAGGTCCTTACTAACGTCCATATTACCGATAGCTTCGACACAAATATCAGACTTAGGATAAGGCGATGAGTTGGCAGTACTTTTCAATCTGGCCCTAGAATACGTCATTAGAAGGCTACCTGTAGATACCAGAAGCACCCTCCTTTACAAGCTAGCCAAGTGATAGTCTATGCGGATGACGTTAACATCCTTTTACGCTTGTTAATAAGCTTTACCTTTAACAACAACATAACAAATACTGCGGAAGCCAAATCTACCGCAGGGTTGGCTGATCTGGTTCAAAGAAACATACTCCCTAGGGCTGGGCTTGACTTACGGTTCCCGGAATTTAGCTTGAACCTGGTGGGTGTTGACACTACTGTGATTCCTAGACACTTGGTAAAAAAAACTAATACTAGGATCTCAGTTCAAATTTTCGCGGCCGAACTAGCAAGATATCACCGCATGGAGTATCCTTGCGATCGTTTCTACAAACTTCGACCCTGATGTTTTTATATTCAAGTCCTTCAGGAAGTATCGTAGCAGATAGTGGTGCATAAGCGTGTTCATGTTTTGAACAGCGTCAAGACTAGATGGGTTCCATATCCATCAGTTAAAAAGTTCGAGGTTCTCAATGGAGTAAACTGGTGCCTAATGACAGCGTAATAGAGGGCGGTATTCTGGTGGATTTCGACTCTTATTCAAAAAAAAGTGAGGTTAGACCTAGTATAGACAGGAACTCACAATAATCCTTCGGACTTACGGCAAGTTGGATTGCAAAGACGATTGAGGGGCTTCTGAACAAAACCACTAAAAAAGGTGTGCACCGAGTGAAATCAAAGTGGGGAGACCAGTGGAAACGCCAAGAAAACGCCGGTCCGACTGTGTCAAAGGAAGAAAGTTCATCGCTGCTCGGATTTCAAAACAAGAAGACGCGGTCAATGGACATAGACAGTTGAAGGTTATGTTCACGGGAAGCGAAGGCACGAGAGGGGATGTAGGGCTACGAAGAAGAAAGAGAACTGTAAAGTTGTAACACCATTTGTGCTCGGAAAATATTTGATAGTTTGCAAAAGTTCGATGCTAGTCCTGTTGCAACTGCACTTTGGAGCCTATGTTAGGGATTCTGATTAAGAGGAGACAATGTGTTGTTAATGGGTTTTAAGCGCTTTTGAACGTCTTGCTATAGAAGTAACACAAATTACCTTTCATATTTCCGTGAACGTCGCTCTGATCGCAAATCACGTATTAACGTTTTGTTTATAACAAATATATTTCATATACCAAGCAGTACTACTAAGATCATGGTTTTTTCATTTCAGTTTAACCAGAACTTCAAAGTGGAGCTCGATACTATTTAAGGTATCCAGCTTGGGTGGGACATTCTGATCTTCGAAGTTATCAGCATATTCCTATTAGAATGGATAATTTAATGAAGCCCTTATCCAAATTTATGATAGCTCCAAATAAATCCAAGGTATACAAAACCCCGGAATCAAAGCGAGGCATCATGGGCCATGTCAAATCCTCATCTATACTTCAAACTGATTCACACGATTGTGTTCAGTATTCACGTTTTACTTTCATGGATCAAAAGCGTGAAAATGTTTCACGGATACAATTATCACCATAAAAAGTGCTATCGCTATTGTAAATCGACGCAAGAAAGAAAATATGAAAGCCTTAAAAGAGAATCTTCCGACCAATAACCGAATAGAACCCACTTAAAAGCATCTTAAGCTTCTCAGCTGCAATCATCTTTTATCGGGGAATTATTTCGTCTAGATCATGTCTATAAAACCAGTCGGTCTCAATCTTTTCGTCTCCTTTCCAATTCCATTGTATCCCAATGCCGATAGGAAAAAAATTGTATCCATAAAAGTTTCACAATTACGACCAAATGGTGAACGATTTGATTGGGAAAATGTTCAGTACTAGTTGATATCTTCGGAATAAAGTCTCGTAAGGACCTGATGCCCGCATCTGTAGCATGCACTTACCAACTCATCCACTAGTGTGCGAAGGATGATAGAGTCAATGCACTTTGAATGGTTCCGAGCGTCTTTAAGATATACACACTCAACTGTTGTAATATCATACTGGTCCCTCGACTTCATCTGAAGCCTAAAATTGAAGACACGTTCAGGTAGAATTGATGGTAGATTTATAGGTTGCGTGCATCTTGTCTTCCCTTGGCTTCAACATCTCTCCTGGAAGATTGGACGTCTTGCTATTGATTTGATTTTCTCGAGCTCTTTTATGTCATGATTAAGAGTGGGCGTCTACGAACCAACCGTCGACGCTAACGAGCCTTGAATTGAAGGGAACAATAGAAATGCTATCGCATGTGATCCCTGAAATTGAGTGAGGTTTCGTAACGTATTTATTGCTAGACGAAATGAAGACGTTCGGAAGAATGTCTGGCATAGTTATTGAGGTCAGTTGTTAATTTGCTTATTGTGATAACG
The DNA here is from genome assembly GCA_954870665.1 of Stratiomys singularior. Classification (NCBI taxonomy): domain Eukaryota; kingdom Metazoa; phylum Arthropoda; class Insecta; order Diptera; family Stratiomyidae; genus Stratiomys; species Stratiomys singularior. Next base: position 7,442,023 of record OX940879.1, on the reverse strand, counting down.
TCGAGGTGTGCAGCAGCACCAGCAACAAGGTCCTAATTATTTGTTCGAATATTATTCAGCCACATCCTAAGTAAGCATTTGCCTACGAATATCGAGAAGGAGCTTGAAGCGACGGAGCGTAGTCCAACGAATCTGATGAGTTTCCCAACAACTGACCTAATTAGCAATATTTCAAAATATTAACCCTCGCCCCCTGGCGCTAAACACCTTAATTATTATCTAAACAATGATCACCTTTGGCACATTATCACCGGCAAATTTCATAAGCAATACTGCAGCCCCTTTTCAAGGATCCAGCAAGTAGTATCGGGAAAATTACCCAAAATAAAGAAGCAACCAAAAACAAGCGCCGAGTTTTATCTTATCTTCCAGGGGGGGAAAAGGACACGAAGAAAAAAGAAACTTTTCGTGCAATATCCATAAAAAAAGTTCAGCGTTGCTGTTCAATTTTTCATTACTCCCTTTTGTATGGTCATAATATAACAATCATAGAGTGATGCCGGTTGAGTTTCACTTTCCAGTATCCCCTCGTCGCCACTATCGTCATCATCATCAACATCAGCACAGCCATCCGGCAACTCTCAAGTTAATTTTACAATATAGCGCGGCAAGGACTTCCACGACCAAAACAACAACAACAGCGAAAACCGAAAAACCGCTGGAAACAAGATGAGATCATCGACAAACAACTTGAATAAAGCCGCACTGCATGCAAACGGGAGAGCTGCGATATAAAGAAGGATCGAACCAAAAAAAAAGGAAAAAAATGAAGTCGTCCAAAACTTTCCTTTCGCCAATTTCTTTAGCCGAGGAGTTTTTCATTCATTCATTCAACTTTACTCCCCTGAGTGGAGTTTGTGTAAAGCATCCTCAACGCAAAGAATGAACAAGTTTTCGAATTTTCCTTTCAACGACGGCAAGGACGACCGACAATGCATCAGTAAGTCAGGATGATTTGGTCTGAAATGAGAGAGCTAAAGGTAATACAGAAGAAAGCTTTTCTTTTTCGGTAGGTTTTGACTGAATAGGCAAGATTGAGTGATACCAGCAAAGAAATAGCGTACAAAAGAAATGCATAGTCCTGGAATGTGTCCATAAAACTTCTGAGCTGATGGGATAGCTTCAAGCAGATGGTATCGAGTAAATAAAGGACATAAATTAGCAAGTGAATACTGAAGCATGGCAATTTACACTTTGAGTAATGTTATGACATTTTATTTCGCTATTTTCGTCGTAAATCAGCCGTCGATTATGATTCTTACAATGCCATTCCATTTTCTCGCACTTTCTTATTGTGTGGAAGCCATTTGTGTTGGATTTAGTGAAAGAGGGATTCACTACACAAATGCTTATAATGTGCGAAGAGGTTTTTCTTATGTTATACATAGCAAGTTCCAATATATCGTGTTTGTATTTTCATTTATAACTTTTGAAAATGAGACCTCAAAAAGGAAATTCAAAAAAGTAACGCTACCTCCACAACAAAAGGATCAAAGGTAATACCATCTTCACGGCAAATTAAATCATTAAAAGCAGTTAATTATTTGAAAGAGATTTTTTTTCGAAATCTCTTTCAAAGTCAGGTCAGGATAAATCAAGCCGAAACATTCTACATGCCAGTTCGAGCTTATCTTCAGAGATATCCTTCATTTGCCATAAACTTGCAAGCATGTTTCTTGATTTGGAAAGCTTGATCACTTTTGTTGCTATTGATCGTAATGGAGTTTTTAATTTTTTTTGCGGCGCATAAGCTCGCTGCAGGACTTCATGCGGACAGAAGATGGTCTAAATGTCATTGGTCCCTTGTTCTTTGATCATATTCCCGAATGTGCTTTTGACAGCTTGGTGGGTTGCTTCTTCGATGTAAGTAACACACATCCAATTATAACTGCCATTCTAACCCGCTACGTGTTGCAGAGAGGGTTGGTAATCTAACTACTACACCATCCGGATTATGTTGCAACTATGAGCAAACCTTATCATTTTGGATTCCCATTCTAGTGGGACCCGATCAATGTAGCCCTAAATGCATTACTTGTCCGTAATAAAATTGGATGAAATTAGAATATAAAGACGGATGTGCATGGAGGAGATGTGATTCACGCGAGTACCAGCCTGGAGCTTCTTTAGGAAGGAGAATCCTCGACTATCTGCTTCTATTACATGGCAATAAGGCACCTGTTTACGTTTAGGATTGAAGCTTCCATACTAGAAGTTGTGGGGCATTCACTGTAAGGCAATTCTACTTTGATACTTTTGAATACCCAGCCGGTGATTCTTGACAATATCTTTAAGATTGAGATTTGTTCAATGACTTGCAAAAACGCTTCCAAAGAAATTGTGCAGCGAGCTCAGTGACTATATTTCGCACTAATATCGTAGTTGGCGTCTTTTTGCCAAAAATCTACAGACCGTGGATACCACAGCTCTTATCTTCTTCACTGGAGTCAGAAATATCGTCAAGTATAAGGAAGAAAATGCACAAGATTTGCCCGGATTTGGGAAGGCAAAGATGTGGTAAGTTGCATATTTTTTTGACGTTTTTAAAAATTTATACATTAATATTCATGTTCATCTACATAAACATAAAAAAATATTTGCGCGTCTATTTTATTTGCTACATGAAGTACTTGAATCTCGCGAAAATACGAGGCTATATTCACGTTATATTTGTGATGGAAAGACTGTGCTTGTTATCGCGCTCAGGACGAAACCAACCACCAACAATCGCAAATCGCTCAAGCGCGTATGGTTTACAGCAAAGTTATATGGTGAACGACGGAATTTTTTTTTAGGACAAATAAAAAAAACTAATTGTGTCTCTTTCTTTGCGTTCCACTCTGAGCGTGTAGTTGCTTCCCTGATTTTACGCTATAGCCTTGCCGATCTCACTATGAAAGTCTTTCCTCGCCATCAGCAGAATATAACTACTAACCAGAGCTCATATATATCAACTAATTTTTAATCTAAACAGAATCCAATCCATTTTTTCTCTGTACTCGGCTGTATTTGAGATCAAAGTTGCAGGACGAAATATGTACGGTAAAAAACTACTTGTGTTTATGGATGCTAAACATGAATGAGAAATAAAATAAACTAAAATCTAAACATAAACTGGAAATTATTAGAACTAATCCATCCTACACGTCTTAACGTGGCGTGTAGCCTCGTATAAACTTGAACGATTTTGGCAGCCGCACGCCACTACCATTATTAGGTATAAGCTCTAACCAGGGCAAAAGACATCACCAAAAAAAATGCAAATGAAGGAAGATGCATGACGAAGCGTATACACTGCCAAGAGGCTAGTTGCAGAAAGAGAAAGAAAATGTATAAATATAAAGCAGAACGGTTTAACACACTGAAGATGACGCATCGTCGAAAGACGTTTGTGGACGCAACTAATCAAAAGACGAAGAACGACGGAACGTTCTGAGGACAAAAAAATTATCCCATCCTCGTCGAAGGCAAACACATAAATTTTTCTTGTGTATTGTGATCTTACACTTTAGTTTTGAGATCAGTATTCTTGTAGAAGGAAGCCTTCAGAGAAAATTTTCCTATGCAAATAGAGTTTCCGTAAAATATCGCCCAACAAGCGCCAACATTACAAACCATATAGTAATCACTAGGAAACACTAACAGTCCGAAAAGGTATATAGAAAGAGATGCGAATATGCTAAGTAGGAAACAAAGTGAGCTTTGTAAAATGGGGAGCTTAAAAATTAACCGACACAAGTGTGTGAAGAGTTCACGATGACTAGCTTTGTAAGGCTATATGTATGATTATATTTTTCCTGTGTAATTGCATGTGAATCATTGAGTATGAATACAAGATTTAAGAGAGCGTTGATGCGAATTTTCCTGCATCTTCGTCTTTATTTCCTATCCAATTTCCCAAATGCATTGGTATATGTACGCAACACTTGTTGGAGGCAGGACATAAAGATCACGGTGCGAAGAGGTACACATTAACACTCTCCCAAATTTCGTTTCCATACACAATAAATCACATATACTACAGCACCGGGAATAATATACTTTCGTACGTTTAAGCTCAAAAAGCTCGCCATCTCTTTTTTCTATGATGAATCTGCGAGTGTAAGAGCTTTTAAAGGCAACCAGTTCTATTCCTTTTTTGTCCCCATGCTGCGGCAGTGATAACCGGCAAAGGATAAGGCGAGATCTCCTGAGTCTTGAAATTGAGGCTAGCGATACAAATTACTGTGACTGAACTAGGTGTGTACGTTGTGATACTATTTCTAGTCTTACACTATGAACAATGGTTAAAATTCAAGTGGTTAAAGCAACTGAATTGCTCTCATTAATCCTTGGATTTTGTAAAACGGGTAGAAGCGAAACAGAGATGTCAAATGAAATTGGTGGCGGCCCGCCTCCAATGAAAAGAAAGAATAGAATTCCATAAACTCCAATTCCAAATCTATTGTAATGAACACAAGGAAGACATTAAGGAAGCTGACAAACAAAGTTTTTAAAGCTCATGGCCTGGTATTACACCTGAAGCTGTAATTATATAATTGCGATCGGAATATAATGCGGACAAAGCACGATTATTGAGAGATCCTGACCAACGAAAACGTCCTGACCGATGGAAAGGGCAGAGTTCATGTAAAGCTTCTTGTAAGAAAAATCAGAAAACACTGCGAGGACCGCGTACCAGCCGTACCGCGTACCAATCGAAGATTCCTTCCAACCTATGTAAACTCAAGAAAAATATCACAGAATTGGGCTGACCGACGGTGATTTCTTCAGCAGTGCTCAAATGTGGAATGATCATAAGAATCTGATGAAAAACTCACCATCGATTATGCTTTACGATGGCTTAAGTAAACACAGTGCTAACACTTACAAACAACTTGTTCTTTTTCTATCTCTGTCTAGGAGAAGTGGCTCAAGAGTGCTCGGGCTGTATGTAGCTACGCTCTGACTATAGTTGGACTTCAACCTAATTTGGTCACTCGTTTCATAAGTCAGCCATAAATTATTTTATTCATTCTACAGTATCTACCTACGTATCGTGTAAAAATTCTAAAGGTAAATTTCTTTTACTAGCAACACCTGTGAATAATGTACAACAAATTCGTTAACATGGATCAGCAAAAACCTCATACTTTCCCCACATTAAGTACATGTATCAAAACCACTGGTAATTATTTCAAAGAAGAAAAAGGGGTCACTGAACATCGACGTTCAGTACAACAATCAAAATCTTCACAATGAGTTCTTTTTATGATATCCGAACCTTTTAGATCGTTATAATTTAACCATCAATCTTTTTTCCCTCCAACCATCCATCGATCAATCTAGCTAAGAATACATCTAAGTATCCCAGCGTATATGCTGATCTTTCTCACATTTCTTAGTGCGGTAATCAGATAACATATTAAGAAATTATAAACAGTGAATATGTCTTATAGCCATGAAAATATAAAACCAAAAAAAGAAAAATGGACCCACTAAAGGTGAATAGTTAAAATGCATTGATTTCCTGTCTCAATTGTTTTATTGGTAGTCTAAGTGGCCTTAAAAGGAAATCTATGTATGGGAAGTTATTATAAAAGAATTTTCACATCTTCACTATTCGCAATTAAAATCGTAAAATATAATAAAAGTGATCAACGCTAGAAAACCGATTACAGTTGGTAGTCTAAAGAGGTGAAAACCTTTTTATTTATCGTATTTTCGAAAATGCACTCGATAGAATGATCTCGTTTGTATGGCTCTGTTGGTCAAATAGTCTATGCGATTGTATGTATCAAATACGAGGCTATATCGAAGCATAAATACTAACAGTGTTAACATTGGGGGGGATTTCTCCTAGACGAAGATAGAAATATCATATGTACATTTATATTTGTATTGCGTTTTCATGCAAAAGATTTGAGAGGGGTATAGCCAAAGGGGTTAGAAATTTAGCTCGTCATTTATAGACTGCCACATTTATTTCTGTGTTAAATAACAAGGTTCAACTGATATCAGTCACTCTTCAGCATTTTGTTGATCGTGATTCCCCTGCACAAGGATCTTGAACTTATTTAAGTGTGAGTCCTAAAAATCATAATTTCGGATGACATCTTACAAATGTTCATTGCCTTTTTTCAATTGATAGCCACCCTTACAATATTTTTGCCATGAGAGATATACCCAAACCTTTGTGGCGACACTACACTGAACGGAGATTGGATTGAACAGAGAAAATGTTCAATTCGTCAATTTTTTAGCCATCGAAAACACCTACACCGATATTCAGCCTACACCGATAATGAGAAAATAAAGATATCTGTCATCAAAAAACTGCATTATCATCAACGGATTCATACAAATCCAGCGACACCATACGATTACCGTGGAAATTAAAGGAGCAATGCAGTTAAGGTAGTGTGTGCTTTCTAAGGTTTTGGATGTCATAAAATATAATTCTTCCTATTGGAATATCTGCACATATTCGGGTTGAGTTGGCAGTTTCAGAATAATGTTTCGTGTACCAAACCCCCAGAAACACCCCCAGTCTAATTCATGAATTCTGTCCAATTCAATACTATGTTATATTTGAAAAAGTCAATATCAGTGGGCAATATAGCAAGCTGATGTGAAAATGTTGAAGTTATGTTAAGCCTGTCGCCGCGCTATGTGTAGGACTCCCAAATTACCTGGAAAATTCAATCAAAACTCCCCAGGTAATGTGAGAGCTTAAAATGCAACAGTTTGACGCAATACCTCGATCGAATACCCTTATCCAAATACTGCCTTCAAACTACAGGATTAAAGAAATTTTGCGAAACCGGAAGGGAAGCGAATGAAAAAGGTTTTTCATTCCTTCACGCTTCTTTAGACTCCAGCATGCCCTTCGGCGATCAGGACTCTCGTTATCAGGAATATGATGTACGACCTGATGTGTCAACCGTACTAAGCATCCCGCCGCCTATAAACCACTTTGTTTAACTGACTGAAATTATTCTTCGTTTTCAATGGCTTCTATAACACCATTCAGAGACCTTTTGAATTTTATATAAAGATGATGCTTCGAAAAAAACCTTCTGATCTCTAATGGATATAAAATTTACGCAAATTTCAGTTGTGTTCGCGGAAGGTTCTCCCGGTTATTTTTGTTGTTGTTGATTAACTGTGATCCTATCCAAATTAAAATTTAAAGGTTTGCTTGCACAGCTGATATCTACACCACTGCTCGTTCTTTATAATTTCAATTTCATGCAATATTTATTTTCTTAAACCCTCAAGGCGAGACAATATCTTATTAAGTTTCTAGTTTATGTCATACCGAAACTACGAAATCGCTTACAATGCGGAAGAAAAAAAGCTATACAAATACATCGACAAAAACTCGAGCTTTGGAAGGTAGAGAGCTTGACATTTAAACGACGCAGATTATTGGAAAGCTCACGTTGCCAGCCCCCGAGCTAAAATATGTATGAGGAAGGTTTCAAGAAAATTATAAATACCACACCCTATTTTTCCTGACAAATACTAATCCGTATAAAAAATTTGTTGAATCTCATCTCATCTCTCTTATCGGAGTGATTGAGCTGATGAGTCTTTTACGTTGTGGCAGGGGCTCAGAATTTCTGTTTCACCCTGAGGCACAAGTACCTTGATCCTTTTTCACACACAGAGACATTTTCATTATTCTTACTAATACCGCTATTTTAATTTTATTATATTATAAACGTTGAGGCATTTATTAAGGTCTCTTTTACATATAGCTCAAGATCTGGAAGCTCATTTATGTCGCTAAACCCACCAATATTAGGCGGAAAAATCCATACTTGGCCGAATCTATGGAATGTCTCATCCGATGAGCTTTTGAGTGGGTAGTATCGAAGGAGTCGTGCCTGCAAGAGTGTTGGCTCTCAGTTGCTTTATGGCAAGCACTGACGGGCTAACACTCGCAGTAAGCAGTTTTACCGAGAGCATCTTGCACAAATGCAGAAGCAAGGAGCTTTGCAGATAGCAGCTGTATATTGCACTGTCTTTAAGCCGGCGGTACTGGTTATCACGAAGGTAGTGTCTTTAGTGTTACTTACTGAAGAGCAAAGACGAGTCTACTTACGAAGAGGGCAGTTGGAGAAATTATTTAGCCATGCGGAAAGAAGAAAGGACCTTTGCTATGTGGCAAAAGAAGTGCATAAACCAAGCGTAAAGCAAGTGGACCACATGACCCATTAGTGACTTGGTACCTTAATGTTCAGCCTTATCTTAAAAAAAACGATAAAATCGCTATCCCTTGTTTACTTGATTTACTTGGAACGCTAAATGCTGTATGCCACACCTTCCTTACATGCGAAAGATGGACCGAGTTCCGTTCACATATTTCCGAAGAAATGGGCGTGGTATCTCCCGAAATCATAATGGGAAAGATGTTGACATCTGAAGACAATTAGAAGTGGGTTTCATATTACGTGCGGACGGGCATCATGAGGAAAGAGAGATCTTTCTGACAGAACTCCTTCACATGCACCCCTGCTGAAAGAAGAATTTCTCCTAGCTTGAAGGGGCTACGCGATGAATAATGAAGTGTTGTCCGAAGAAATGTCACAAATAGTTCCAGGCTGGGTTCTCGGTGTCAAAAGGGAGGTGTTTAGTTGGTAGTCCGGTTGTTCGACACTATAGGCCGTCATCTTTTAGCCACAAAAAACTTATTATTATTGTTATTATTTTTGCTACTATACTTTTGTAAGGATTTGAAGTCTGAGAACACACTCTCAGTAAAAAATCGTACAAAATGCGTCTTGTTTACTATCACCGAGCCAGTTGCGAATGTTATTGCGCGCGTGAGAATAGATTGGTGTAAGGAATTGGGAACCTTTACTTGAGAGAGCAAAACTAGGACCCTAAATTTGTAACAGCAAAATGTTTAACGAAATGTTTGGTAGATGGACCTCACGTTTCAACGGGCCTTGGGAATATTAACCAATGGGAACGATGAGAGTGACTTTTACATGAAGGAACTGCTGAATGGATACTGACACTATCAGTCTTACCTATACTTCGATAAGTCAAGGCCTCCTTATCGCGTGTTTTACCCGGATAGCAAAGACAATACCTAGCATTCCGTTTTATCTTACAGAAGATAACTAAGGCATTGATTTATCCAATCAAAGAGAATGAGCAACCTTTATCCTGAAAATTTTGTTGGGAAAGATGTTGGGATCTAATTACAAACAAAACTGCGTTGCGAATTAGTTGTGGATGGTTTTCCTCCTTAAGAGGAACACAGGGAAGGGGTTAATTTTTTCCATAGTCTTAATCTTTTCTTTCTATCCCCGATGAAGATGGGATTTGCTTCGGACATAATAAAGTGGCAAAGCTGGAATAATATGACAGACAGTTTAAGGGTACGTACGCCTTGCGTAGATGGAGTTTAGCAGTCCGGGTGTTAATAGCCTCACGTACTCAAATAAAAAAAAAAAACACTATGATTTTGTGTAAGTTTCCAGGAATATAATTGGTCAGCACAGATTCAAAGCCACCAGGGATCTTTGTTTCTTGGGTTATCTGCGATGATTCATTGCATTTCGGTTCCTGTGGAGGTTGCTCAGGGCCAGACCGGCTTTAATAGGGAGTTCGTCTCAACCGAACGTACGCCACCAACTCAATGATGCAAACTTAGATTGGAGTCGTTCACACTCGATTGTCACCTCGGTTCTACCGTGCGATGTAACTGGGTCCAAAACATCATATCCACTAGCCCAAGGCGTCAATTTTGTTTTATCACTCCAATCAGGTTCAGGGTCATATTCCATGAAGTTCTCAATTTCTTCGGATACGTGCGGGCGGCACTCCCCAAAGAATACTAGCTTTCAGGAATACTCCTGGTAACCAGCATTCCCCCTGCGGATAGCCACCAGGGATATGAAGCCACCAGAGATACAATTATATCCGGATCTTGCAACAACACAAAACCTTCTTTCTCTTTCCAGATTTAACTTGATGTAACGAACTGAACGATCCTTTACAAGGTCCATTATCTTCTCTCTTTCTTCTTTCTTCTAAGGGATTATTGCTATACCATAGACTGGAATTTCATAATGCATTCGAGGAAACACCCGGAATAGCTGATGGTTCGGCATGCGCCATCGTGACTCATTTTTTGACAATGACATGGTTGTGAACGAGTCCTTTCGTTATCAGAAAAGTAATTTCTAAAGTATCCGTGCCCTATAATGAACTGTCGCAGGACTACATTTTTTCGTTTTGGTTGGAACATAGATGAAGATTGGATATTAGCCCGGACGTCTGCTTTTCAGTTGTTTTGACAGTCCCACACTTCGTTCTTGGCGTCTTCCTTGGAGCAACATTTTCCTTTTCAATAAAGCAAGCAGATAAATTAGGATAAATTTCATTTGTATTTTCAATCCTGCTACAGAGACAATCTGATAATTGTAAGCAATTCGTTAGGTTAATTTCCCCACTTGGAATCAATACTTTTTTATTCTCACAATTTCAGCTTAAACCTCAGTTTCCTGCAGAAAATCGAGTTGCAAAGATGCAATGAGGAGAACACTGGTGAAACGGATCCTCACACCATCCTCATAGTTGTTCCCTCAATCCTTCCTGGACATAGTGCCTTCGTTTGGGGGATTAATTACTATTAAGGTACGTTATTGCGAATAAGGCAAATGTATGATGACCACAGCGAGGTGTTCTTTGGGGTTTTGCGACTGATTAAGACTCAGTTAAATTGTCAAAAGTTGGGTTCATTTGTCACGCGTATTGGATAATATGAGGATGAAATGCAGCAATTTTAACGTGGATTTTATGATGCACGAGACACTTTAAATTATGAAAAACTGAGATCACGATATTGTCTCAAGACACAAGCCTGCTAAAACATGACATTTTTTGGACCCAGCAGCGAGAGTGGTACCGGTATTGACCTGAACCTTGGGAATAACGCTAGCCGCAGCATCCCTAGCTGGTCCACGTTCAAGGTAGATCAGCATTGTCACTCAAGCGCCTTTTCCTAGTAACTGTCCTTCTCTCTCTCTCTCTCTCCGGTTTCCTGATTGAATAGATCAGTAAGAAGTTCAAGATTTAAAATATGCTTTTTTTTAATTATTGAAATCTTGTGAAAATTCCTTTATTTTTCTGAATTTCTTTAAATTACCAATATATCCATGGAGCATCAAAACATGATAAATCACCAATGGGTTTTGAAATTCATAAGCACTGACTTCAGGTTACAATGCAAATAATAATTGTAGCACGATTTTGAGTATAAGTCGAACTCAGTAATGGATTCTCAGGATATCGCTGCGCGAGCAATAGTATGCCTTGCACTGTAATCTGTAATCAGCTACAATAAAAACACTGCTAGATAAAATACATTAAAAATCGAAAAATTTCAATGCATCGCATCCAAAACTTCAATACATCCTTTTTCTTGGCGTGACTTCTCTTAACATATTCGTCAGCAATCTCATGGCTTTTCAAGGTTATTTGCTTTTCTACCCAATCAAGGATTGGTCTTATGGTTTTGAATGAACTAATTGAACCATTGATATGTGGAGCATCAAGAAATATTCCACATTGCTTATGCGAACATATCAGTGGACCTCCAATTTCAGTCTAAAATGAAAAAGGGTAAAATTTTAAGGATACTCATACGTGTATAACTCAAACTCTCAAATGATACTCACGGCTATGTTTTGGTTTTGATCCTTTCGAACGCATATCGTTCTTGATTTTGAACTTAAGCCACACAGCTTCGGTGGAGCTACTTCCAATTCTTGACAAAGCAAAGTATTGGAGATTCTGAGCTCATTTTTTGAAAAAGGGAAGAGAACGTTCGAAAGCAAGGATTGTAGGCTAGATTTTAAAGTATTTGTTTGTTGGCTTTCACGCTCAGTTTTTGTGTTCAAGCTCCAGCCAATACTGAAACAGGAGTCTCCAATCTCGGGTGGGAAGCCACACAATTGATTTGGTTGAACATTTTTGAAAATTTTAAACGGCTTGCTAACCTGTTTCGTGATAAATTGAAATGATCCTGCGCGAGCAGATGCAATTATTTTACGACTCACCATAGATATCGCAACATCGTAATTTAAATTTTCCTTATTTTTATATTTCGGATGAATTGAAGTTTTAATGACCGAACGAATTTGACGAGTCCTTTTCGGTGTTCTTAACAATGAAACGTCCCCAGCCAAAGCCATCAGCTAATTTTAATCAACAGAAATGGTTTTAACCAGAAAATGGAGTTATAAATTATAAATTATGAATCATAGGAAGTTAGTCAACGAATAACTATAAGAAATCTTAATTTAAATGGTGCATCCTACAAAATACTCACCGATTTTCCAGGAACATGCCATCTTGCTGCTGACAGGACATGATATGTTGTTATCAAGCTACCCGTTGTAACATAATTCATCTTCAAATCCAGGATTGCCACCTGGAATTTGACCGCTCCGTTAGTAACATCATTTAGAATATTATATCGGCATTACCAAAGACGGAAATTGACCATCCTTTGCTTTCACCAGACCCTCACAACTTGCTTGTAACATTGAAGTACAAAATAAAATAATGAATGAAATTAAGGACATTTTAAATTTATACTGTTAAAATAATTAAAATTACTCAATTTATGGGCGCAAGTCAAATATTATGTGACATTTTAAATGACTTCCACTGAGTGTTATCAATACTGGCACATATGATTCATTCTAGGATCGGTGGAAATTTTTTTGAGGTTTTCATTTAGATTCAGGATCAGTACCTGAGAGAATTATAATTTATTTGATTCCCTCTTCTGGTCCATATGTGAATGCTTATGCATTCTTCAACTGATCGTAAGTGCCCCTTCCCTTTCTCACCAGTACTATGATAGGTATGCCCACATAATATTAAAGGGTCTCCAATTCGGTATTGAAAGCTCCTCGAATTGTTAATGAAGGCTTCCAGTTTATTATGGAAAGGTCTCCAGTCTTGCTCAAAATAATCCTCTCGAGGCTTCTTCTCGTTTTCAAAGACTCAGGATTCATTTCACCCTGATGCACATGAACAACTATCTAGATAATCTTTCGCCTAGTATGTTATGATCACACCCATAATATAATTCGTTTTCGTGTACAGGTAACATCCTGCTGGAATATTTGGCCACACTTGTTAGGGTCCTTCCTTCCATCACTATGGAAATAAGTTTACGAAATAAAGTATTTTAAGAACGTTATCGTTTATCGTCCTCGGGCTATCTCTTGAATACTTTACCTGGGCCAGAAAAGAGGAGGTAGCAGTCCTACTTTTTAAATGCAAACCCATCTTTCCTTAGAGCTTGCTTAAGTTGCTTCCTTAAGTTGACTTAAGCCTGCAGTTAAACGTTATTTTCTCTGACAGAATTGATTTCTTCAGATTTAATGAAGATACTTGTTATTGAATGTACGTCGAGAATGATGCGGAAGAGACAAGTATCGGTAAGAGAACAAGGATAAAGTCGTCCCAACACGACTTTATCTTTTATCTAACTTGGAATTTCCGCAGAAAACAAGCGTTTCAAGAGTGGTTAAGGATGTGATACATGAGGATTCGGTCCGGTTAGCTTTTGAAGAAGCGTGAGCTTCAGACAGACCATCGGTATCCAGAATGATACTAGTCGATCCTTTAGCTAGTGCAAAGAGTTGAGTGATTTTGTTTTAGCTGAAGGTCCTTAGGAAGAGGGGGGGGGCGGGGTTGTGGAGTTAAGGTCTGATTTGTTTTTTCGGTGGTCATTGCCTATCATAAACCATCTAGATTCAAAATGATATTACATCATCTTCTAAGGAATGCAATTAGTCAGCCGGTTTAATAGCAGCCAAAGTTACCTGACCCAGATTGAACATGCTACTGGTTGTCAAAACTCAGGAAGTTTTTCTCACACAGAGAGCAGCCAGAGACGTCTCGTATAGATCGAGAATAGCTTGAATAACATGCTGAAGCTCAAGGACGTTACACCTCAGGTGGTGCTCCTCGTGTCGCTATTCGTTGATTGAAAAAAGTTTCCAGACAATTCACTTATTCTGAGAAGTTTCTATGAGACCAAAATAGGCATTTATTCTTTCCAGTGATGCGTCAATTTTTTGTTCATGTCGTATCCTTTTTTTTTGTTTGGGAGGTGAAGGCTATTTACGCCCTGAGTGTCGGACTCCCCCGCTACCGGACTACCGACTAAACACCTCCCCTGTCACACCGAGAACCAAGCCTGGAACTGTTTGTCACATTACTTCGGACTAGGCCTCATTAATCATCGCTTAGCTATGTCTTCAGGCTAAGGGAAATCTCTCTTTTTCCACGGATGGATAGGAATGAAGTGCGATTAGTTACAATAATATTGCGTTACAGAAATGTCCATCATGCCCTTCTTTATAATAAGTACTGTCCGTACGAAATGCGACATACAGTTCCAATTGTCCTTTGATTGCATCATTTTTCCCGTTACATTTTCTGGGGAAATTACGCCAATTTTCTCCGAAAGATGCGAACGGAGTCTTGCGAATCTATTGCACGTAAAGAACGTGTGGCAGGCGTCATCCGTCATCCGTCATCCCCGGGCAGAACACGCAAGTTGGGGATGGTGTCTTTCCCATCTTATACAGATAAGACTGAAAATACCCGTGACCACTGAGTAGTTGCGTCAGATAATAATCAGTCTCACCATGCATTCTGTAGAACCACGGCCCCAAGTCATTTATCAGCCGTGCGGTCCACCTGCCTCGCGTTTCGTTTTCCCATGTTTGCTGCCATAAGGTTAGGGTTCTGTAGTGACTACCGACCTGAAGATGGTGTCACCATCTTTTCCCCGCAGGCGAAAGTTCAGCGGACAGGTCGAAAGTCAGCTGACCTACGACCTGGCGACCACTTCAGGTCGGAAGAGAGTTTTTTTTGATTTCCGGAACGGGGAGTTGGGAGAGGACCGCGAGAAGAGACACACGCGGGTGGAAAAGAAAAGTGATCTCGTGGAAAATCACTCGACGTAATTTTATTTCCAAACGTGAACGTACCTGGACAATTTGGTGTGTCTTTCGCGCGCGATTATCTGTTGGAAAATAGAAAAGCGGTTTCAAATCGATTATGGGTCGGTCGTAAAATATACGGTGGATATACGAATTCGTCGCGGTGGAGAGTAGAACGTGAACCGTCAGACGAAGACGGCAACAGCATCACCACCTAAAACTCTGATTGCAATGCAACCGCAATTCTCGTGATGTGTCGAATGCAATAGATATTTGCGTTGTCATCAACGCCACGAAAACAAGGATATCGCCAGAGGTTTGATGACAGTGTGACGTGAAAACCCAGGCGGAAGTGTTTACGAAAGTGTTGTCAGTGTGTGCCCGTGAGCATAACCACACCGCTTGACAATTGCTAGTTTGCATATAAACCTATGTGATTGCTCAAATGGGAAAATTGAAAGGAAACCCTTACCGCTGGTTCCTCGGCATTTCAATAGCAAAACAAACTGTGTGAAAATCCGCCAAGACGTTGTGAGCGCGAAATAACGTAGTGAAGCCACATTGTTATGTATATCTGCCCTTGAGTTTTGCATTTCATTCAACACCGGACTTTTATTGTTTTTATTACAAGGAAAAGAAGCCTGCATACAAATTCAATAATGAACCGGGAAAATTAACGGGTATATTTCGCCTGACGCCGTAATTACATCTCACATGTGTAAATGTGGATGCAATAAGTTTTAATGATAAACAAAGTGCTATGTTACAAGAGTGAAAACGCAGCACTTATAAAAAAAAGGAGTCTCAGAAAAATTTAGAAAAAAGAAACAATTTTTGTAGGTAACACAAACTCTAAATGAATTTTTTTTATATGCCGATTTTATATAACTTACATTTTAAGTTAAAAACATTAATGATAAAGTGATAGTAAAAACATTAATGATAAAGTGAAAGGGTATTCAAATTAAAATAAATGGAATAATGCAAGGCGAGGAGAAGTGCTGGCACTCAGTGTAGCGTGGAATCAAACACATATTGGGTAAATAGCTAATCGCGAGACACTGTTCAATACAAAACGAAAGGAAGGTAGTTTCTCATCTCCGCGTATCAGCAAATTCTCTTCCGCACCGCCACACCGAACTTGCAAATTCTTCCCTAGATGATGGCAACTTAAAGATCGCAACGTGTGTTGTAAAATCAGGAGAAATAAAAACGAAGGAAAGTAATCATTGCAAAAAAAAAAAAAAAAAAAAAAAGTAGAGTTAAGCAGTTGAAAATATATTTGATGGTAAAATATTTTAAATTTAAAATGGATCGCTTCCTCTTTGATTTGAACTCATTGGAGATTTCGACACATCAATGAGAATCAATTTAAGAACTTGTAAAAATTTTTGAATACTTATATTGATAGTGGAAAAGAAATATTCATTTTGTGTAAGAATAATGTGCAATTCAAAAGTTTGTTATAAACCCAATGAATGATTAAGAATAATTTTTTTTGAAGTAGGTTAAGCAAGTATGTGTACACATATAATAGTATTTCGATGTTTCTGCTTCACTATCGTGCTTTCTTTTAATTTGATTTAATCAACAGTGGACTTAATATAGCGCGATTCTGGTACGTTTGTCTGACTTGTGTGATTTGACCTATAAAGCGTTAAAATTTTTCATAAATTTTTAAGAACCAGAATTAAAATGAAGTGCTAAAAGAAAAACCACATTCTTTCCTTCCAACAACCTTTTCTTTCAGGTGGAAATGGCGCGAAGGTAAGTGCAGGATGATGTAGGGTCAACAATGTGTTTCGTCGCTCGAGTTCCGCGGTGCTGTAATTTTGTTCCGGTAATAATTTGTAGTCGTGTCGCGGACTACTAGTTCGGTTTTTCGGGTTCGCGTGTTTTACGGTCGCAAAATTAAAGTAGTTTGTTTTTAGGCACCGCGGTATATCGGTTCGCGAATGCGCGTTAGTCGGGGAGTTTGATTCTTTGATTGTATTTTGATGGTAAAAAATTAGAGTAAAGTAACGTAATTTGTTTAGGAACGTCGCGTAGTAAATCGGGCTTTTCGGTGGCTGGTTCGAATGGAACCAAGAGCGGAAGTTCACTTGGGTCCGACCCACGTCCGCAATCCTCGCCGCACTGAGCTAGCTAGCCAGCAGCCACCACGCGAGGGAACTTCCGAGTGGCCGAGTTGTTGACCCACGGGGTACGACTCGTTGCCACGTCTCCAGAACTGCACGTCCAATTGTCGGTGCGAGGCCGACTTTCATCCCGAGTCGTCGCCGTGACGACCTGGGATTCTAAATCCATTACAGTTCTTCTCCGTTCCTCTCGGCTGACGGTTTCTCTCGCCGACTCTCCCCTACGTAAGTATACACGTTTCCGTTCGTCTGCAAGTAACTTAAAAGGAACCACCCTCGAGCCTCTGCACCTGTGCCAGACGCCTTCGGTGCTTCTCTTTACTAAGAGCGTCAGCCCAAACCTCGGAGCCATATAAGAGCACTGACTCCATTGCACTCATCAGTAGACGACTTTTGCTCGAGGTTGGCCCCTGCGTGTTGGCCATAAGGTGACTGAGAGCCGATACTCGCACGGAAGCCTTATCCGCTGACGCTCGAACCTGCTCGAAAAACTCATCTTCGAGTCAATCATCAAGCCAAGGTATCTGACTGATTCTTTTGACTCGATGATCATTTCTCCCACCTGAACGGGGATAACACGAGGGATCCGCTTCTTGGTGAGGACGACAACCTCGGTCTTTTCCAGCGCTAGGCTAAGCCCACGGTCTGTCATCCACTCGTTCACTCGGCGTAGAACCGCACCCAGTTTGAATTGCGTCTGTCCGACAGTACGTCCGGTGACTAGTACTGCTACGTCATCTGCGTAGCCAACCAGGCGCGACTCTCCCGGTAACTGCAGCCTCAAAAGCTCATCGTACGAAATATTTCAGAGGTCCGGGCCCAGAACGGAACCTTGCGCCACCCCTGATGTCAAATCAATTTTTCGCCAGCCTCCCAATGAGTCATAGATGAGTTTCCGATTTTTTTTGAGATAGTCGTATCCTTTGACAATAATTGTTGTCAGTACCAAAGTTTTTGAGCATCACTAGCAACTGGCTAGTTTTTCAGAATCTTGTTTCAGGTCTCCATTACTATGTCGAGAAATTTCCGGTAATCTTCCGACGAGAATTCTGCAAAGGGGGCTACTTTTCTGAAAGCTGAAACCTCCACATTTTCTGCTTGTTCGGAATATCAATATTATCTATTGATATTCCGGAATATCTAATATTATCAAGAGTAATTATTCCTTCTGTTCTCATAGAGCCTCTGCGACTACCATTGTCAATTTCTTATGGAAATTGCTAAGTTGGCACCGCTTTTGTTACTGACTGACTATGATTCGCTCTGCTGTACGCTAAAATTTTTAAAATTTCCATGGATTTTCAGGACTAATGCGTTCCCCACTCCCCCTCGAAATTGTAATTAATTTAGCTTTGGTCATATCGCAATCCTTTTATTACATGTTTCCACTGAGTATGATTCCTCGTCTGTTATCAGTATTTTAAATTACGCCACCTGTAAGATGAACCAATTGACGGAAGACATGAAACATGTATGATTCGACACCCAAGTTATGTGCCCTGTCGCACCTACCCATTTTTCCGTGTTAAATCCGGCTTTGTACGCAGCAATTTTGTTGAATATGTGCACCTTTCAACCACTAATCAAGTTGTAATAACTTATCTTGCGACGGTAACTCAGTAGGTAGGTAACTCAGAAGAACTGAAGTTGCAATATCAATATGGACGTACTTTCAGTATTCTTAAAACGAATCTGAGCGAAGTTTTTGTAGCGCGTCCCGCGTCTAAATTTATCTGAGAAAACCAATGGCAAAGAGCCTCTTTTATACCCAGACAATCCTATTTTTAATTTCTTACACCCTATCTCTGAGGACTTTTTGATTCAACAAAGACCAATAGATGGAAATTCTAAAGTAATGAATAGGCCTTAAGACAGTTTTTTAAGTCCTGACGCAGATAAGATCTCCCTTGTCTAGTCTGGCCTAACGTTTGCAGCCTGGGAACTATCTTATCAGGACTTCGAGATTCCTCTTTTTTCAAAAGTGGCAAATAATCGTTCTTAAAATGTCCCCCGTTGTATTGGAATACCATGAAAAGTTTCTGACAAAAAAAAAATAAAGATTATAATATTGAATATTTTGTACGAGTGAACCTTTGAAGCTTTTCGATCCTTTCATTTCCTTCTCTAGCTTTCAACAAAGGCTAACAGACAAAACATTGTAAACAGGATTCCTTTACATTGAGTACATTACAGACCTTCGCTCCCTCCTGGTGGTTGTGTAAGACGGTTCGTTACAAGCTCTAAGGATGTTTGAAGGTATACGCTTATTGACATTAACTGCTCGTCAAAAGCTTAGGCCATCAAGTCCACTAGTGCATGTTGTATTACTTTAAGGACTGCATTTCACATAAGAACCCATAGCTCAGAGAAGAGCAAGAACTCCTGCCATGTGGTGCATTTCTCCTAATACATTTCTCAGGAGGATTTCGATAAAGTTTTGAAATCAATTTCTTCATAATTTCATTCGTTTGTGCTGTCTGATGACTCTAATCAATGGCCTCGAATGTCAAATTTTGAAAGGCTCCCTTCACGTGAATGAAAGTGGTCAGGGAATATTTCTTATATTCAGGATATTTTGATGGATGTTTCAATGGTTCCTTGCATTTAGGATATTTTAATGGTTTCTTCAACTTATGGACTATGGTTTTTACTGATTTTCCAGAGCTAAAGCGGTGTTACAATGTTAGAAGGATGGAGTAGTCGGTTTTTTGCCATTAAAACCTAACCTCCCCCCAAAGTTCGGGAACCCTGTCTGGAACCGGCTGGAAACCTTTTCCCAGTCTTCCGTACATAGTTGAATTTTAGAGTATTGTCAAAAATATCAAAGAACTAGACAATAATCACCTGCTTCTCTCTATTTTTGCCATTGCCGATATGAATCCATCCAGGTTTCTTGACATGCATGGTTCGAAAAGGCTAACAGTTAACAAGATGCAAGACTCTGCTTTCTATTAAAAGCCCGAAAGGATTTCACTTTCTACAATCCCGAAAAAACACTGAACACTGTTTCACTGGTGCGGAACTGATTGTTACATAGTGTCTGAAACATATTTATGCTCTCATTGACAAAGACAAGTTTCTTTACGTTTCTCACTTAGAAAACTCTCGTCTTCTCTGACCAAAAGTGTTCACATTCATGCTGTCCTTAATAAAGTCAAATATCTATAAGTTCTTCACTGAGAAACATCTCATCCATTCTGATCAAAAAGGTTGAATTTCATACGTACGTTGTACAGGATTGTATACAATGGGTAGAGATTTTAAGCAATTTTGAGAAGAGCCCGGCTTTTGTCGAGTAAATTAGTCCAAAAAATATATTTATATCATATTTCGGAATCATAATTGTTCCATATTGAAGGTGGAGGAGCTTACGTGATGTAATTGTAACAATGCAATGGCGAAATGTTATTTGGAACAATGCATTGACGAATCTAAGTTCATTAGTTATGGTGGCAACCACTTCTTTTGCAACTTGTTTCCAAGCATTTTTATGTGAAAAATGCAGTCCGTATGCTACGTCTTTGGCGGCGCACGTTGCCGCCAATATATGAAGACAATCCATAAGATATATAAGAGTATTTGTCGTCTTCTCTGCGACAACACGGCGATATCCTTGTACAATTTCGGCACTATTTTATGTTATCAACATAGGCAGGAGAGAATGGATGGAACAATTGTGTGACGTACGTAGCCTTGCAATAGCTTTTATACCACCCAAATACTTTTGTATTCAATTGAATTTCTCAATTGTTTCTGCAAGATTTTCGATGATTTGCTATCCGTAATTTCATTGAGAACACAAAAGTTTCAAGTGCCATCATAGTTCAGATTTTTTTTATAGTAAGAATCGCCGGACAAACTTCACGTAAATGTACACATTGTGATTGTTAACGATGCCGTATTCAAATGGCTCCCGAACCTACTCTGACAATCTACTAAAACTTCACACGAATGTCAAAGTCGATTGTTTAAATCAAGAAAATTGACTGACATGGCATAGGCACGCGGTGTATATGCACCAACCAGCGTCAAATCCGTTCGGATGTTATTGGAAGTTTCGATCTCAGAGATGAGTGTGCTTTTCTCTTCCCTCACTCTTCTCTGCATAAATTAATGTACCGTTGGAATTTCATGAAGTTGAAGCAAGAATAATATAAATATGGCCGACGGTCGATTATAGCGAAAAAAACCTGATATGAACGGACCAAGGATCATCTGATTACTAGTAAAATCGCGTCTATGTAGTTATCCGTAAGATTTCTATCAACTATGTATGATCGGGAATGTTTATTGAGTCACCTATTAATTTGTGAGAAAAGGCTTTAAAAACTAGTTCAAGACGATCTTTAGCTCAGATACTTTTCAGAGTAAATACCCAGAATTTGTCAAAACTGATAGTTTTCCTGTTTGAATTCGCATTCAAATTAATTATTTGTCTCGTTTGTAAAATGATGAATAAAACCGATTCATATTATTCATTTTCTTTCTTGTCCATTGTACCCAACTATAATATTACAACCATCAATTCAACAAAATAAATTAAATCGTCGTAAACTTGAGAAAATCCAACAGTTTTTCTTCTTTTGAACAGGACAATGATGTATCTATTTGGTGGACAAACAGTTTTAGAACGATAAATCTTAAGGGAAAAGTTTTTCTAGTCACGTAGGGGCTTCAGGACATAGTTAAAAGCCATTGTGTTAGGCTGAGCATGGACAAATAGTGAAGTTGTCTAAATATATCCTTACAGGTGAAAATTTATCTGTGGGACCACTGCCTGTACGAATTTTATTCAATTTCACGAGACATGTTGACGTGTTTCAAGCAATTTGTTGGGAGATAAAAGGAAATTTAAGAGATTTGATGATCATTTTTAACTGGGGATGAAGACTGGACATTTATCGGTTTGAATGTTATATTAAGAGACAATTATTGATTATTCAAAGAGGATTTGTATAATTCGTGGTAGATTTTGGAAGTCTTTCCAAAACAGGATATTTTCTAGGTGGGTAATAACCTAGACAACAAATTTTTCGACAGTTCTCCCCACTCTATAAGCATATTCAACCAAGTGAATAACGATATTGATTTACCAGATTATGGCGATACATCGTTATCCACCCTTGCTTTCCACCCTGAATACAAGCCAAAAAAATCCTGCTTCTGTTCTGTATACCTGACTTGAATTTCATCAAAATATTCCATTTCCTATAGACTATCTAAATTTACTATTTAGACTAGTTCTTCGCCCACCATTTGCTCTCGCAACGCTATTGTTTTGCAGGCTTGCTAGTATCCTTCTATGTCTATTTTCCACTTCAAATGAATTCGGCACATTTGACGACACAAAAACAAATAACAAAAAATAGAATATTGTCATAGTTGCAAAAGGCTTTTCGCAACCTAACTATCAACTCGTTGTGTTTCTACTCGTACACGTGTATTTACATGAAAAACTGAGTGACAATCTATAGAAAAGCTTGGAACTCGAAAAAGGACGATGCGTGCGGATGACGTGACGAATGGAACGGAAAGAAGGGTTTATTAGTAACGTGAAAATAAACGAGAATATATCGTATATATGCATGTCTATTGTTTGTGAAGTTCATTCCAGTGTTTTAATTCGAAGGGATGGGCATGTTTGAAGTGGAAATTTATCAACTTTTTCCGGGAGATGATGTGTGACGAGCATGCTGAAGAGCTGCTCTTCCTGTACAGTGTCAATTCAGGTATTTTGGTAAATTTTCAGCTCAATAAGCAATCAAATTTGCAGGAGATCTCAACGGATTCAATCTAATTTTTGCGTCCGAATTGGTTTTTTTTTTCAGTTT
Source organism: Stratiomys singularior (assembly GCA_954870665.1). Lineage (NCBI taxonomy): Eukaryota > Metazoa > Arthropoda > Insecta > Diptera > Stratiomyidae > Stratiomys > Stratiomys singularior. The sequence continues at coordinate 7,419,085 of OX940879.1, read as the reverse complement.
ATGTATCCTCTTAGTAGTTAGTCATTTGTATGCGTGTGTAATCGATAAAGGAGCTAATTGTAGCATAGTCAATTAAAAATACAGCAATCACTTACGGCTTTGATGATAAGAGATTAAAGGATTATATAAATATGATTTAAAAGGAACGATAACGAGTTAAAGACAGATTTTGACAATTCTTTATGAAATGAAAGGCTTCATTAAGGACTCACTGGATTTGGGGAAATATGTTTCACCTGATCAACATACAATCGAGGCTCTGCATCAGACCATTTGAGCGAATCCTGTATTTTGCGAGAGGAGTTAATGGGTCCGTGAACCATTCGCGTCCCGTGAATTATAAAGTAAAATCGAAAAAGGCTCAAACTTGTAACGAAAAATATCGAGATACAAGTTCTCGCAGAAAAGTCAAGAAAAACTTTTCAACCCCTGTTCAGATTCAACATCATCCCTGCGATTTTTTCCTTTCTCGAAAATTTGAAAATACGTTTTAAATGCTTTTGAAGTTGAAGCGAAACTTGTGCTTTCTGCCCAGTACTGAGCATGTCTCCGGAATATATCTTCCAATACTCTTAGGTGTCCAAGGTGTAGGAATACGGATCATTTCATAACTCAAGCGAAATCAGGACTATTTCAAACTGAGTTTTGAGTTACAGGATGGATTTTCTTCCCCTATTCATTATTTGCTCCTTAATTTTCCCTCAATGCCGCATCCGTTGTTTCCTTCACGATATATGTTTCAACTTTTCTTTGCAGTAACTACGTGTTTTGAGTCCTGCCAGCCTTTTATTTAGGACTTCAGTGTATCCCTCACGACTAAAACCTATTCAATCATTTGCTGACAACCAAACCATTATTTTCAATTTCATTACAAAATGAAGAACTTGTAACTTTTTTTCGTGATTCTAAATGTAATTTCAAAAAAAGATTGCTTGTACCATGGCGTCAAGCTTATCTAATTGTCAAGTTTGAACGACTCACATGTTAATTCTTCGATTTTTCTGCTAAAGATAATCAAATTCAAGGAATTTAAATCCCAAAAACGAATCAAATGGTGCCAATGCTCTGTACCAGCAACACTAGATCAGTGTTATTCAGACGTTACATAGAATCATAGTTTTCCGATGATAGAAGGCCTTTTCATTGTAATGTGCTTACAAAAGACAAAAGGCGAACAATGGTACTGAAATCGTCGAAAATACTATAGTTATAATACTATAGAATAGTTTCGAATACTACACATCCTTTTAACATACTATTTAAAAAAATGCAACCAGCCATATTACTGGAAAGTGTCAAGATGGTCTCAGAACTGAAAAGTCTACGTTTGTTGGATGTCCTGCAGGCACTTGAAAAATGCTTGCCATGGGTATTGACACCTATCAAATTTTTGCTGATTTCAAGATGAGATCAACGTGTCAAATAATGTCAAAAGTTTGTGTCCCAGCCAAGTTTGTCCGCTTTGGCCAAATATCATTGACTTTGACCGAAGCTAAAGCCGGGATCAATGAAAATTTTGAAAACGTCTTTGACATCAAAGTTGGACTAAGCTACAAAGATTTTCTGAGCCCATCATCATTAAATCTTGCTATAGAATATAATTAAGGAAAACCAACGTTGAAAAAGAGTTGAATTTCTTTATAAATCGAGCTGAAGTATGTCTGATACGGGAATTTAACACACGTCAAAATTCTATATAACCTAGAAAAATATTGTATAGAAAAAAGAAAAGATGGGTCCTTTTGATGAATTCTTGGAGCCAAATCAATTATTAGCAATATTAAAGACAGTACGACCATAACTTGTATGAAATTGAACGAGCTAGAAATTCAGAAAGTAATGAAGCAGCGTAGGCTACGATACACTGGTTACAGAGAATGTATGAACAACCAGGAGATACCAGAAAAAGGTTAAAACGTTCCACTGTTGAAGCCAAGAAAAGATCGGTCCAGCTAAGTTCACAAAAAAGACTTTGCTGGTGTTGAACTACTAGAACTGAAGGACGGAGATGTAGACCGAACTTCTTTGAGGTAGTGTTGACAAAGGTGATTTTTCTGCAATAAGATCTCGGCTTAGAATTGGCGTCACTGTTCTTTTTTCTTATCTACATTTAGAATCCGTCAGCACATTTCAGAGAAAGTCAGTCAAACTAAAAGTATATTTATTGGAATCTGCTATTTATATACTCAACAATACATCTTTTCATCCTACTTTTTAGTCCTTTTTAGTTCCATGGTCGGTCTCAAATGTTGTTCGTAACTGTGACGTTATTGATTGTGTATCACAAAGATTGCAGCATGGTGTTATTCGCACTCAAAGTAACTTTTTACCACACTTAATGGAAACTGTTACAACGACCCGATAATGTCTACAGATATGAATACAAGGAGCAAGAAACACACGGCATACCTACGTTACAGGCTTTTTTGTTAAAAAGTAATCTAAACTTCAACATGCACCGGGAAGCTTGAAAACATTTCAAACTTTTCTTCTGCTCTTTGAGGATTGAATGGTCCTTCAGAATGAAAGCTCGTTCATATGTAAAGCAAAAAGCCATTTGTATCCTCGGCAAAGTAATCCTTAGTAACGCCAACTCAGGATCCAATATGCATTGGATCATATATCAGCGTGTCGCATCATGCCTTCATATGACTGCATGCCTTTAATCATACACCCAACGGCTGGATACGATGAAAAATTCATTATCAAATAGCGCTCAACTATGCATGTCCTCCGCAACGAAATTGCTGGGTTAATCAGTTATTCATGGAAACTTTTGACCTATTGCGAGCAGAAGTACTAGCAGTCCACAAAATAAACTTTTCGTCGTTTGGGATTCTCCGATGGTGTACAGTGTGTATGGTTCACTAAATTGCCACCGCGAAAGGAATCCCATGTAACTCGCATGTAGTCGTATCTTCGCCAAGGACCTATGCAAAAGTTTGTCGTTCATTGAACGGATGAGTGGTTTCGAATTAAAATCCCATGTGTGGGGTAATTTGGAATTCACTAAGAGAAGAGGATTTCAGAAAAATAGTCTGATTTGTAATGCTGTAGAAGCAGATAAGAAGTCCTGGGAGTTTTTTTTTCAGTTCCACAAAAGAAACCAAACTCACTACCACCCATAGTACCAAACATCGACCAATCAACTCAAAACTACTCCTCATTGCATAAAGACCACCGCAAAAAAAAACCATTAAGGATCTTTTTCAAAAGTTATCTTAATCAATACGATTAACAGATTCTCCTGCCACGAAGTAAATGTATGCCGTCCAAATGTTTACACTAAGCCACCGATTCCCGATAAAATTCTCACCTGTGACATATCCATTAACCAGATTCCCTAAATCCAATTTTTCAAACATAGCAAATTTGCACGGCTCCTTTCAGTCCGCTCCGGCTGAAAGATTGAAAATGTAGAACGCAGGAAGATAAGACGACCTGAAGCAAATCGAGCAAGAAAAATACGTTAAGTTGTCTTGAGAGAGAAAAGTGACAAGGATCAAATCTATTCCATCTTGGAATTTTTTCGTTTTTTTCTTTCTAAAGAACGTCTCAGCCGGTCGACATTTATGTACATTTCTACACTTCATTCCTCTTGCAGGATGTTTTAATGTGCGGATGACTTGAAATTTTCTTCGTTTGCCAATTGAATTGAATATTCAGGATTTTTAAGAGTTTTATCCGCAATTGATTTGATTCATTTTATGAATGTAAGATGGTGTTGATTGAATTTTTTTTTCAATTATTTGGTCAGCGGTTGATTGGTTGCAGATGATTTTAAATTTATTTTCATGCAACCAACAGGAAAGGAACTATTTGTATTTTATTAGGAAGGATTCGATTATATCGATTTATTGAATTTCGATTTGTCTGAATGTTTCAAGTTTTTTATTTGAATTGCATGACGTCAGAGTTGGACTTTTCTTGGTCCTTTCATCAGAAAATGAATGAACTCACGCTGATTCAACTGAAGACAGAAATGTTTTGCTCAATTTAGCTACTGTCCCAAGGGGTACCAATTATTTTTTTTTTTCCATCCTGTCAGAAACATTAATCAAACATTCCCTTTCGAACACTTCCATTGTACTCAAACATTCGATGTAAAATAATCCTTGAATGTTGAAGTCACATTGTCAAGAAGGACGGACTAAGAGCTCATTTTAGATCCAGGGACTCGAGGTGCAACTATTTGTTGCATGTTTTATTTACAAACTCATTGAACATGTTGTCAGTATGGTACCTGAAAGTTTGAAGGATTTGCATTTCTGTGGATCCGTCAGCCTCATATATGCCTTCTTTTGTACCTTGCCGAAATATGTATATCTGTTGAGTTTTTCAAAATAGGTCAAATGCCCGGGATTCCATGGTAGACAGATGGAACTACGAGTTCAGAAGTAGATCTGAGTTCGTTGTTTTCTTAGCTTCTGCAAATCAATTCTTACTAAGGATGGAAACTAAGGAAACCTTCTTCGATACTTCCTGATCCTTGTAGTGCCAAATTAATTTATTATCCAGAAAGATACACAAATACTTTGTGTAGCGTGCCAGTTATTTTCATCTACCTGACACCGCCCCATTCCCTCCCAAGTTTTCCGATCGTATTCAAAGCTAACGCAGAGAGACTGTACTTCAACGTCGAAGCCATTAACATAGTCCACATAGTGAACTGTGTTTTTTTTTATATAAAATCGCCTTCCAAAAGGCTACAACAGGAGGATTGAGTGACACAAAGAGAGAGAGAGAGACAGAGAGACAGACAGAGAGAGCGTTCTCCTCCCAGGTTCAAGGCTTATCTGATCTAATTTCTAGCCACTGTTCCAACCGATAATGAGGGAATGTTCCACGAGTTGCTCTGAGTATGAGTTTAACTTTTTTTGCAGGCTAGAGGACCTAATTGCTGAGAAAAAATTGGCACATGTACCGGTGTGGTGTTGCCAGGATAATGGGACATATATTTGAGTATGAGTTGAACTCTGTTTGAAGGCTAGAGGAACTGGAAAATAGTTGTGTCTTATTGCTGAGGATTTCTTGCATATGTAAGAGTGTGGTGTTGCCAGAATAATGGGACATATTCTCGCAAGATCATGGAGTCATTGGGGGATGAGGGGTCTTGATCTTGTTGATTGTTATTTCCACAGTTTTGTTGTTATACGTGTGTCGTGCAATGTGAGGTGTCTTCTATTAAAAGTCTTTTTCACGGGACTTCCAACTACACTCTCAGAATTACTTACAAACATTTTAGTTACAAGAGCTTACATAAACTGCGTGAGGTAGAAGTAAAAATTTGGCGATAATCCTTAAGACTTGAATTGGGATCCATTTCAGCATATAGCAATGTATCAACTTGAAGCTCTCGGTAAGGGCCATCTTCAGTTGAATTTGAGGCAAACCTTGAAAGTCACGGCGCAGACATTTGTATTGGCATACCTTCGTCCACTCCTGGAGACTTTTATGGACCAAGTATGACGTCTTTTGACCAAGTATGACAACATACTCCAAGAAATTATAAATGATTTCTGGAAGGAATATACTAGATTTTGGGTTTTTTTTAGTTTGATAAGAAACTATTGAATACTATTTCTCAACCATTCCTGGTGCTACAGTGCTTCAAATTCTGTAACGACTAATTTGGAACAAGACATTCTGAAAATTTTCTTCTCCTTATGTCGGGTTTCAAGGGCTTCCTTTTACGTTAACTATACTGTCGATGAATATTGCCTTTTTCGAAACACCTTCTTTTCCTCTTCTATTTCCGCATTCCCATTTTGAACCTTGAAGAAACTCTCTGATCCTGTTTCCATCGAGGTGGTTTGTTATGTCCTTCAGACTTTATTTGTCAACTTATAGACTACTTTGAATACATTCATTAGAAAGTTTACTTCTTGATCGAGTTCTGTTATGTTCAGGTTAGTGCTGGACTATTTTAACTTCTGTGTAATACCAAAATCTAGCCCAGAAATCAAATAAGTAAAACCATTCCTTGATGTTAGGAGACTTTAATCATGAAACTGTAGACTATCTGCTATACGCAGATATAAGGTTGGGCGTTAAAATCATTATGCTTCCATTCTTCCCGTATTCGGGTCCAGAAATACTCTCAACGAAAAAGTTTTTCGTTCAGAGATCGCATATCCCGCCAGTGTTGATGTTCTATTCTGAAAAATAAGAACTAAACGTGAACCCTAAAAGGTAGCCCCGAAGTTTAGCTGAAGCTACATACCCATTTCTTGCCTTAACTAGGAAATGCTGTATTTCTTTTCAATAAATCAGGTAGAGGGTTACTATAATTTTACAACACTCACTATAACTGGAAGTTTGAGTGGGGGAAGGGATTTATGCCTTACTATCGTTAAAAATCAAACCTTTTAATAACCCTCATTCGGGTAAAATATAATAGACTTGTGGTTAAATCTCGAGATGAGCTGTTAAGCCATTGATGATAAATATTCAAACGTAATTTTTCTTGGCTAAGCGTGCATGAGTATGCGTATTTTGGAATTCTTTATCCTTGCTTTATCCACTGAACCTTGTTTGGAATGGGAGTGAACCACCACATACAGGAGTTAAAATACGGTCTCCTACCTGATTTCATTCCTTTGGAAACCCGAGCACACCTAGTGTGCAGTATATACTCTTTTCTGCTTCGTTACTTTCGAAACTACAACCATTGGGTAACAGCAAAGATAGAGTCGTTACCATGCGAGAGGATGACGGTTGTCTATCATGAACGTCACTCATCTCATAGTTCTGAAAGACCTCTAACCACATTGCGCTTTCTTATGATCCCTGTTTCATCCTCAGAGAAATTCTCAGTTTTTGCTACAGCGGGATGAGATTGGAAATTAATCCCCTCACTACATCGGGGATCTGCCAATGGCAATCTCTTTGGGCTGACAAAATCAAGCTGGAGCCTAGAAATTTTGGCGTCCCTGTATTGAAACCTCCTTGAAAATTCAGAAGATAAACTTCTCAAGCAGTTTCTCGTCCAAAGAAGTAAAAATATACCAACGATAGATAGAATCAGCAAAAAAACAATCAAGGCAATCTTTTTCATGTCAGCATGTCTTTGGTGAAGGATGTCAGACAGTAAGATATAGTTTGGTGCTCTAGAAAATGAGTTTAGAATCGTGAAGTATTCCGATCATATTAGCCAAAAACTGGCTTAAAAATATTTATTCAACCGTTCGAGACCATTTTGCTGATTTATATTGCTTACATATTTACAATCCGAATGAAATCAGATTGTTTTATCTCTACTCAACCGCGCATATAACCTCTCGCGTTTTATTGTGAATCATGGAAATATTTTTGTAGCATGAAGTGCAGCCATAGTTACCAGGAATATGCCGGAACCAGATAAGAATAAAGTATTGGCGATCATGGTGGTTCAACAATTTTTTTTCGACTTTTTGCCAACATGAAGACGAGACCACCCCCAAGATGTTTCAGGTCTTCTTCCTAGATATTGCTTCAGACTATCTGGATTCCCAAACACAACTGGTACGTTCTCACTGTCTTTTCAAGCCTTCGGAACCACAACCATCACTTTTCAGTCAACTATAAGCTCCTCACCGTATGTAGGACCAGCAGTAACATGTCGTTGGCGTCTCACACCCTCGTGTTTCAGATAAACCTCTGATCAGGTTTCGCTCTTTTGCAGTCCGAGAAAAACTGTCAGTTGTCAGTCAGATCCATGGGACAAAAAAAAGTCAGGAGCTATTTTTCATAGCTCTCTCAGGAGAACTGATCATTTTTCTCACTGTGGTACGGCGGACCCTTCCGCCGTAAATAAATGATAGCATTCAAAAATAAAACTTCGTTTTTTTACCGGGAAATATACTGTGGTGTCACCAATGACCCAAAGAGATAAGGAATAAAGGGCAAGCCCCGAGGAATAACTAAGGCCACACGATAAATTTTGGGAACCTTATCAAGACAAAAGATAAGGTTGAACCAGTCTAAAACTTTCTAAGTAACATCGTAGATGACAGATGGCACCGTAATTATCTTAACTTTTGGGCTAACGGATGGGCTCGAGAACCCATCCAATTTTGCTTCAGATGATCGGTCCATCAGTCCATCGGTCTGAAAGAAGATTCCCAGACAAATTTTAACCTATGGGCACAAACAGCTCGATTTTCATTGTCACGCCGATATAGTCTGACATGGTTCGATCAGAGTAACCAACAGAAGACGACATAGTGGCGACTGTTCAGGATACGACTATCGAGATTGAAGAGAACCCTTCCAAGAGTCCAATTTTGTCACTAACTTACAGCTTTCTTGCTATTTTTTGAAATAAAATTCCTCCAAATGGGTTTTCTAAATGGGTTTTCCTTCAGTTATATCCAGATAAGGAATAATTAATACTTAATAGTCGAACAAAATTTAACGAGTTATATGTGAAACGTTTACATATGAATCATCAATATAATATGGAAGGTCTCAAAAATTTAGTTTCGCATAGACCCAGTTGCTAGTTGTTGGTCCACTTTTGTACGTAGGATATATTTATAATTGTGTTTTACTAAATTATTTTCCAGATGTCACATCTACTGACCACCACTTCATTGAAAGGAAACATTACTTCTTACTTGTTCAGCCCGCATTCATTCGATTCTGACAGAGCAAAGGTAAGAACAGACTGTATTTAACGAAAGCCAGGTCTGAGAATAATTATTTTGAGTGCGTCTGCAACGCTGACTTCCAAACATTCCTTACCTATAACTCCTCGGTCCTAAACTCCTCAAAAAACTCTAACGGTATTCGAAAGAAAATGATTGGAGTTTTTTTTTGGATTGTTGGTTTTCTTCGGATTTTTAATTGAGGGGAAAAACTCCGTTCAAAGCTTCTTTTTTCTTTTTCTGTCTGAGAGATGTCGGCAGAGAATATCAACGCTAATTGTAGCTACACAGTGTCCCTGGCTTCAGGATTAACTCTTAAGATATGCACACTAAGAGACAAGTTACGACTCAAACAAAGGATTACCGATGCTGTAAAAAATAATCGAGCTATCTAAACTGCTGAGTATGTTGAGAAAATCCATGAGGAGGTAGAACCTCATCAACGAAGTCTTTGCGCAAGAAAACTCATTCCAGGAGGTTAGCCGACCAGGTCCTTACATGTCGCATTATTGTTTAATCAGCGTTATCTTTATCAAGAAGAACTAAGTATTAGGTGAATTTAAGGTATTGGTTGCAAAGATCAAAGACCCTATCAGGACACTTCAAACTAAACCAGCTCCAAATAAACAAACTCAAAGACTTAAACACACAGAAAACTCCGAGCCATTCGGGTATGAACGTTTTCAGAAAAATTTTTCTTAGTGGGTTCAAAGGAATGTTCACGTCGTTCGTCTTTTGCAATCTCGAATTGGGCCGGTAAATATCCTTTAAAACAGGATGAGGATGAGACATAACCAAGGCATGGAATAATCTGGAGGAGCACTAACGATGTCTGCTTTATGGCCAATCCTGGCATGTGTTGAAAGAATTCAAGACGTGATCCTTCACCTGATCCGCTCAATCATGAGCATCTGGCGATGCAACTAACAAATGTTCAAGATTTTGGGACCATCAACCCAAGACTGAGACTATTCGAGTGCCGAAACGAATAAAGCAAAGAATGTGAAAATAAAGTCCTTCAACCTGAACCTGAAATGCTCTGAAACCAGCTTCTCTGAAAGGGAGTCAATTTCAAAATTCAATTTAACCACAAAAGGTTTCGAAATAATTGCAAATTCAGGATAACAACCAAATTACATTGCGTACGATTTGATTTCAAAAGCTATACAAAATTTTACCAATTAACGTTCCGCTATGTAAATTCAACCTTCTCAATAGCAATATGTAATTATTATTGTTGTAATTTTCATCTACGCGACTGCAACGACACTTTTCTAACGACTTTTTATCATGTAAGTCGACAATACAATTGGGTAATGCTATCAAAGCGCTTCCCCAACAATGGCATCACATAACATAAGAAGTAAATCCATTAGCGGTTGCTCATCTGGGCTTGGCATAAGCTTCAGGCACAGGTGAATGGCATTTGTTCCTTTTGGGGAGCTGAGGTACTCAGGTAAGAAGCTGATGTTAAATGCTTTACAAGAGACGTGACCAACGTTGTCGCCGAAAATAGGTCACAGCACGTTTAGAAGGGGCCCCACAACAATGTCGACGGCTATTTCTTGCAAAGCATTCCGGAACCAAGGAATGAACGTACGTATCCAATGTCTTGTGTATTGTATCCAAAAGACTGAAATTGCAAGTCGTTATGTTTTGTCGTTTCAGCATAATGATGCAGGAATGGAAGGCGTTCGCAGAAAATCGTCCGATATATTTTCGCACCCGAAAAATCTAGTTGCAAGTAGGAAAAAAGGGTCCCTATTAGGAAGAGTCTGGCAGAGCTAATCACAGACCAGCAAGGATCTCGTTTCACCTGCTTGATTTTCACTTTATCGGTAACGCATCCTGCGACGATACTTAATATAATTGCAATACATAACGATACAGTGAGGACACAGAAAATTACATTCCTGAACAACAAAATTTACTTCTTGCCACAACCGCCATCCAGGTGTTTAGAAGTTGGCCATGACTCCGCTCTATGGCAAGAAGTTAGCCAATCTTCTTAATGCATTATGAGCTGACATCTTTGCTGGTAACTCGTTTCATTCGTTACCTACGAAAAAAGTGACCACTAAAAGCATTTCTTTGAGCTCAAGACGTTTGGCCGTAGTGTAAGAAATTGGCGGAAAACTCATGGTGAATGGGCACAAAACGATAACGCAACAGTGGAAATGCCCTTTATGAAATCATAAATCATCGACTTTGGTTGTTCGAGGGAAATTGTTGTGGTGCAAATGGAATCTTTACGATTTTCTTAATTGTGGAAATGTTTGCTCGTGTTGCCAAACACAAACACATTTGGAAAAGTAATATGCAATCAGGATGGCGAGGGAGTTATGATTGTAGGACTTTTATAGCCTTAGTGCCTGCTAGCAAGTGATATTTTCTCATTAGAAGTTTAAACAATCTATTTTTACTATCCAGTGTGGTACATAGCACCGATATAAAAGAACAATCATAAGTTAAATCTAGGGGCAGCGCTTCCCTTTGACGTGTTTCCTTGCAACTAACTTTCCTTTGAGGGGAAAGATTTATTCATCAATATCATGATTCTCTTCAAGATCTGACCCAAGCAATTGGCCTCGGCTTCGGTCCATGATTGATCAGTGAAACTTTATACAACCTTCTTGCACTGTTGACCATTTTTTGATCCCTACGACAACTAGGTATGAACAATTAATAATTGAAGAATACTGTGAAAAATTGATTAAAACCTAAATAAAGTCCTTATATGACATGCATTTTATTATTTGACTCGAGACAATCTTATCAGTGCTTGTTATCATCAACATAAAATATTTATATTAAAATTGCTTACATTCAATTTTGTACCGATCTTTAGACTCAAAGCGTTTTCCTTACACGTATGGTAAGTTATCCAATTTTCCAGCAACATCTTTAGGACGACAACAGAACACATAGCCCAGGGCAGTGAGTTTCCTCAGCTTCGCGATTCCATCCAACCAGGGAATAGTATCACAAATATCCTCACAAAGCACATCGCTACTGTTGCTAACTTTAAAGAACGGCGAATTGACACCAACAATCACTACACCATCGTCCTTGCTGTTCTTTTGCCGGACAAAGTTCCAAACGTACAGTGGCACGTTACGAATGTATTGATTGTATTTGTACGTTAGCCGATCAGTGTAGGCAAACTTGCCACCCAATGGGTAAGTAACCACTCCTGATGCGCCAGCGTAAACGTCATAAGCAGTGTTTGCGGAAACTTCAGCAATAGCATGTTCAACACCTTTCCAATTGCCTGAACGTAATGGTTGCCACCAAGCAACCAGATTTGTATCCTTCAAGCCGTTGGCGTAAGAACTGAAACTTCCAACCGAGGTTTTCAACGAAACCAGCTCATCGAGCTTATAAAACACGACATCGGAAAAGTAGGGCATGGCGGATAGTACGGCACTTTGCAATGCCTTGTTCCTGTCAAAAAGGATCAAGTTATTCGCATGTCACGGAGAGATCTATTTTCATGAATACTCACTCAGCAGTCACATCATTTGTGTCAAAAACTACATCGATTGGTTGGTCTTTATCCATAGTGACATTGGCAGGATTGAAGTAGTTTTGATTTTCTACAATTGAAGTCCTCGGGCCAGCTACATATTGAACGTACCTAGTCCTCATTGTATTCAAGTCAAAACAAACACCTGCCAGGATAACAGGCTGTTTCGCCACAAAGAATCCATAGGCAAGTCCATATCCTTTGCATCCTTCGACAGCTGCTTCATAATAAAGAGAAGCTGAGCTACAAGATAGCGATCCACTGTTCGTGGCCGCGGTCCAGGAACTAGAACCAGGCTTTCTGTAGCTCAATGAGGCACCGGAACATGAGTAGATGATTTCAGGCAATAATTGTGTATCGTAGTTAGAATATCCTCTGCAATTTGGTGAGAAGCGTTTTGTGAAAAGGATTTTCCTTTGAGCTAGGAAATAACTTACTTGAATCCAGCCAAGCAATATCCGGTGATCGTTTGAGCGCTGTCAAAAATGATACTACTCCCTGAACTTGGTATGATGAGGGTATTGGATCCGAATTTCCTGGTGAACACGCCAGGATAATTAGGACTGTAGTTCAATGTACAAGGCACTGTTAACGTGGGAAAAAGGTTTTTAATTATTATAAAAGTACAAATATTATTACTGAAGGATTTTTTACCTGATAGAGCACCCGTTGCGCAGAGTAAAATAACGAAAGGACGCAGCATGTTGTATTGAACCTTGCCAGTACCTGCTTGAGTGAATACAAGTAGCGAATTGATTCCAATGTCTCGTATATATACTAATTTAGTTTTATCAACTGATTTTAGTTGTACAAATGAAGATAAGATGCATTCGAGTGCTCAACTCAATAATTCATTTTGAGCATTTGAAGATTAAATTTTTGGTTCAATCTCCGGAAGTCTTGATTAACACTGAATTAATTTGATAAGTTCGAAAAGTTTTTTGAATAAACTTTTGCAATTCATCCTACTGGTTTTTACCATTTGGACTTTGGTTTTGACTTTTTTCAATTGTTTATTCATGTTTAGATGTGGGGACCAACTGTCATTTGGAAGAATTTTTCCGTAAGGACATTATGAGGCGGGACAAGCGGAAAATTATTGGAAATCGTAGCTCAGTTGCTAATTTTGGTCGTTCAAGAGATCCTTTTGCTCGTGATAAAGAGTTTAATTTGGGTTCGTAAAAACTTGTCCGTTCAATTGAAATTGTAGTAGAACTAACACGCGCTCAATTCTGTTTTAATCATCATGCATCAATTACGGAGGTGAGTCAATCATGCTAACAAGTTTTCTCATTGCAGGTTCAGTTCGATAAGTGTCAAACTTACCCTCAAATCCTTACATTACATTATTTGGCCTCGCTGATAAACTATTTCAGTATTCATGTCAAAACATGAGGGGGCACCTTTTAAGTTTTGATTAAAACGTAGTCAATTGCTGGTCATGAAAAAGGCCGGTATGGATCCTTGACGCCACACGTATGATATTACTGTTTGCAAAAGTTCCATACGTTATCCTATTGAAATTAAAGAGTAGAAGGGAGTGGCAAAAACCAAAAAAGTGCCATGCAATCGGACCGTATATGTACATCCCTTTTCCATTTATGTCCCCTCTTCAATTTTCTCCCTCTCTGTCAGAGCTTTCACTGCATGAACTGTCAACCAGAATACTGTTGTATTACCCGCGAGCTTCAAATTTTGGTGTAGAAAAAGTTGCTCTTCGAAAAAGGATTCGACGTCGTTTTCCTCATCTTCTTTAGAACCATCAGAGTAAATTATAAATTTGTTTTTCCATTTAAAACCTCACGTCACTTTCTACTCTTTTACTGTTTTTTGATCTATCGAAATGTGGTCGTCACCACGAATCGTACCCAGTTCCTGTTTGTTCGTCCTGGATAGTGGATTGGGTACTGACTTTGGTGTTATTAGATGGGCTTGTGCTTGTATATTGAGTAACATAAAATTAAGCTTATCTTTATTATACGAATTTTTTGTCTTCATCTTCATGATGCTAAAGATCCTTCGTGGCCTAGTTTTTTTGTGAATACAATGCCTGCACCAATATCAGTCCATCGATTGCGCCCTCCAACTCCAAAATTCCAGCAGTTGTTCATTATCGTAACAAATTCTAGCACTTCCTCGGTTTTTCCACAAGTTTTTTGCCTTCTCGTTGCAAGTACCTTTATAGAATACTCGTTCTGTATCAGCAGCTCATGATTAGCCCATCAAAATCTTCGCGATCTTTGCTTCGTTACAATTTTTGGTAGCTTACGGTTGGACCTTAATTGCTATTCTTCTAGTTGGAATTTTTGACTGGCATGAACTTTGAGACCGGTCTTCAAATGTGCTTTTTAAACTTTGTATTCAGAAGTTTGCGTTAGAGCCCGTGTCTCACAACCATTGAACAACACAAGTCGTTTCACTGTTTTGTATTTTTGGAATTTGGTTCTCCTGTGAACTCAGCTTGCCTTGAAAATTGTTTGAACCGAAAAAGTGCCCTATTCGTGTCCTGTATTTTTGACTTATTTCTTCCAAAAGAAGAAGTCTTCCAAAAAACTTACGTCAGGGTAAACTAAAGGTTCTTTACCCTTCCACCATTTGACAAAATATTAGGCCAGTGGGGTTTAGTTTTTCTTGTTTGGACTTCGTGCTTAGTCAATTTGAAGTCGTAAATACTTTGCTTCTTTGAGCTGGTTAACAGGATTTCTTCAGCCGATGCAGATGACCGTGGTAGGCTGCTAATGTCATTTGTATAGGTTAAACATAGGTTGGACTTCTTTGGTTTGGTTGGCGCACATCTTCCGTTAATGGTGAGCTTCCTTTTCACATTATCTAGAGCGAGATTAAGCAGCAACAAGGCCAACCCTTCTGCCTGCTCCAGTCCAATCTTCTCGTTAAAGGCTTCAGTTAGCTTAGCGTTTTTAAACTTGCAATGTTGTAGGTGTTAATGTTTAGTTAGATTGACGGACGAGACGCTGCTGGAATACTCTGCGAGGACAACAAAAAAATGCGTGAAGTGCCTTATCGTGCCTTATCTAATCGATACTGTCATATGTTATTTTGTGTGTTGTGCTTACCCATGATAATTCAGTGACATTCATGTTCGAATCCCTGCGTTTATCCAAAACTTTCACGATCGTGAAGGCCAGGTCAGTAGTTTTGACTCTGAAGACCTTTCTTTTTTTGCCTCATTAGCAGTGATTCTGACAGCTTAGTGGCCTTTTTGACAGCCTAGGAAACACTGTGTATGTTGTTGTATAGCTTTCACACTTTAGATTATTTTTTCTTTAAAGACTAGGATGGATCAACACCCCTCTTAAGGTATTCACTCTTAATCACTGACGTATTTGGTAAGTTTATTGAAAACATGTAGAGCCGAAGAGGAATCAAATAGGATCTCTTTAACGTTAGTTTCATTGTTATTTTTCTCGCTTTGAATAGCAGAAAAATATTGAGTTGTACTTTCAATGGCACCTTCATCTTTTTTACTCCCAAAAGAGCCTCAAAAGACGCATTGATAGAGTCTGCTATTGGGATATTACTAGGATCGAGGAGCTTTTTGAAATATATTGCCCATCTTTACGTGATTATGTTGCTGTAATATTTTCGTACTGGTGATGCTGCTGTTCTCGTTCCTGCATAACGTAGTGTAGTCCAAGAATCTAATCTTCAAGCGTTGGACCACCCTATACGCTTGCATCTTGGTATTGTCCGGTATTTTTTCTGTCATTTGTGTTCCTTTTTTACCGTCTGCAACTTTTGACTCTAATAGTCTTCTCTAATAATCTCGACAGAAGCTGTCAAGATCACTCCAATCTTCGTCTTGGTATCGGTCAATTAACTGAAGAAAACCTTATCGTTTATTTCAAAACAATCCTGGGATTCATCGACTAACCACAAGTTTCACGTGCTCTTATATCCAAATCTCGTTCATGGCCTGTTGTCTTAACGTTTTCAGTTTTCCTGCGTAGAACGGACGCCAGCTTAGTTTTGATTGTCTCATGGAACTCTTAAGCTGCTCATTGAACTCTTCAGATGCGGGTCAGAAATTTTCAATTACGAACTTTTGTAACGAGAATGTGAGAAATGACATTGACAGATTGGTTTTAAAAATAGTGATTTGAGCCACAATTCTCTCCTACAAAATTACGACCGTCAAGTGTGGTCGTTGTTCATTTTCTATAGTCATCAGTGTTTTAATACTGGTTTTTGTACAAATATCTTTAAAAAATTGTCGTCGATGGATCGATTTGGCCAAAAAGAGCTCCGAGGCACTTCAAGAACGTCAAGTATCTTTGAAGACCTATCTTTTCTCGACAAGTGTGTGTTTATTTCAATCAAACATGTAGCCATCTGTTGATGATCAGGTTTTTTAGTAGATTTGTTGATGACAGGAGTAAGCTGAGCTTATTGCAATGCTTTTGCGAAGTCAATCAGGCGTTAGTGTTTTTTATTCCTGTAATACACGATTTTGTACCCACAAGGATGAGTATTGAGCTTATCACCAAACCTTCACTCACTGACACGGGTATTGGGGTGTTCCGAATGTGTGATCAGGACTTGAAAGTGCGTCCTTCATTCTATTGCATTTGGTTTCCGCAAAAAATTACAAGCCGGTGCCTCTGAAGTACAGCAAAAGTACTTCGAACAACCTCATGGTCTATCGGTATTTTACGAAAATAATTGGAATTTGATTTGGATTTTTCATTGGTTGGTCCGTGCCAGGAGTCGTTATCATTTGTTACACCTTCCTCAAGCGTGAATCTAATGTTCGCTAGAGTTGTCCCTCTAAGGATGTAACTATGCAGGGTTATCAAGTTGAGGACCATTGCCAACGCAGCTTATAGCATGGTATTATACCAAAATAATTGGAACTTTATTTGGATTGGTGAATTTCCTCTCATTTTTGCTCAAAACAAACATTTCCCTTGCGAAGCACTTGAGTTAAAACGCATTGCAAGCCTAAATCTTTTTGTGTTTGTTTGTTGGTTCTCCGATTGGAATTGCGTTGTTACTCGTCTGTTTGCTTGTAAAGTTCACATACGCGTTTCGGCCATGTGTCATCTTCGGTGTGTGGTTATTGGGAAAGGAACCGCACTCTGAATATGGCACATCGCAGAAGAGCATGTGAGAAAGTCACTTGAAAACAAACGAGGAATGGCGGAAGAACAAACATACAACATCTCCATCCCTGTCTGATAAAAGACTGAGAAAGGCGAAACTATTTGCTCTCTTTCTATCTCTGTCTGCGAGAAGCCACCCGCGAGTGTTAGTGCTGTAAGTACTAACGCTATAATCTAGCTTTATTTCTATGAAGTTGATGTTTCCAGGGAAACCAACTCACCTAATCCGGTACTGAGGGCACTCATGACTAATTGATCACTATTGCAGTGGTATTCTGAACAAAACGTATAATACGAACCCATTCGCTAGATCTTTTCTATGTTGTTTGCGGAGCTTCTCTTCTCTGATACCAGCCTTCGTTCGAATTCGTTGCAATGGGGTTTGTCACTGTATTATGCAAGGAAAAGGAAGCTTTCGGGCTTTGAGCTCTAGGGATCTCCTTCAGTCTACCTATTCAATTCGTTCTTATCTATTTTTTTCCTACTCTTCTCTCATAAGGAACTTTTTTGGATACAGATACTTTTTACATTTCAATTACTTATGACAACGAATCAAAGATAAGCCAAATAATAATACCATTGTGGGAATCACCAGCATTGGTAATTTAAGTGGTCATTTTATATTCATTGATTGATAAATACAAACAATAATTCCCCCTTTATCTTCGCTATCAACAGTGCGTATCTAACTAGAAGTGCAAGAAAAAACTGCTTGAATTAACAGCTTTAAATTATTCAAAGATATGATAAGAAGTTAAATAATATCTTTATTATATGGACTGACTAGTATGACTTCCCCGTTGACTCAAGTCAATAAATAATTTTTTTAACAACTTGTTATCGGTTAACAAAATTTTTGATTTTTTTGTTATATATAAACGGATTAAGAGAAAAATTATCAATCTGTTTGCCAGGTGAAGTAAAGGAAGTACAATCTAAACACGTTAACATGTTTCGCTACTTCTTGTTCATCGTAGTGTGTGTCGCATGTTGTGTTATACAACTTACAGCTGGTAAGTCGAGTGCTCCTGTTAATTTTTTCAAGTGATTTTGCAAGTGCATCTCGAAAAACGTGTTTCATTTCATATCCTTGCCGTGTTGATAATTTTTGTATTGTGGTTATAAAAAGCTCCTAAGACAAATTTCGTAATTTCAGCGGCATGCACCCTTAAATTTAATCGGGCCAAGCCGGGTTTATTTGTCACCAAAAGTGGTCGTAACACGGTCGTTCTAAATCCTATAAATGGAACCCTGCAATTTTCCAATACTTCAATCATTGATGCTTATTGTACAACGGGATTCAAGTGAGTATAGTCCTGCATCCTGCAACTCACTATCATCCCTTAAATTTTTACTGCCACATTTTCCAGAAACTATGCCACCACCACCAAGTTGGAGTATCAATTGAAATATTCTTGTTCTGGGACAACAGTTCGCTATCAATTGCCAGGATCTCTAATAACATATTTAGCACGCAATGATGGGAGCCTTCAGTGCGACAGTGAAACTCAATATTACTCGCAAGTTGTTCCTTATTGCAAGAATACTGGTCTGGCATACGGATTCAATGTTGGCAATGTTTCAGTAGCATTTGCCAATCTGTGCTATGACTTCAGGAAACATCGTGCCGATTTCATTCATTATGTGCCGGGCGTAAGGAATGATCTCGTGGAAGACCAGGTGAGTACCAGCATTAGATTATTTAAGTTACGACAGTTTATTTGTTCCGCAAGGATCTCTAAAGATGTGTCTAAATTTTGGAGGTAAACACCATTTAGATATGACCCTAAATATTATTTTCAAACAAAAACATTTTTGGGTTTTTAGTCCTGTTTTTAGTGCACGGGATGTTCCTTCAGTAATAGTAGTTTTGTGAAATGAAAATCAACTGTCTCTTTTGAAAATCAACGTTTTATAATGCAGCCTTTAAAATGTTTGATGATATTATGTGAACTCAACGCTGGCTTCGGCATAGCTTCGTTATGGTCCTGGCAAAAATCATACAATCCAGGGTAAACTGTGTTCTATCTAAGAGTTTTATGTTGTTTTTCTGTGCTAGGGCAGAAATACTTATCCTATGTGATAAAAAGAAACTGCTTTTTAAACCCAGTTTAAAATGGTTACAGATAATCCTGAATTTCGCATCAGCATTTTCAAAAAAAAAAATTGCTTTGCTCAATCCAACATACAACTTGCTTGCTACCTTCGGCTGTACAAAATCAATAATTTTGTTTTCTCCATTAATTTTTTCGATTTGATATTGTCATGGTTGATGCAAATTTAAAATTTATTTTCTTAATCTTACCTGAGTTATTTCGCAATGTTATGTAAAAACTATATCGTGGCATAAACAAAATGAAAATTTAATCTAACTATCAACAACAATAGCGATAAAATAAAATTTTGAATGAAGATAGCCAGTTAATCTTCAAACATTGAAAAATTATCTCCAAACTAGAAACTAATAACAAATATTTTATTATTGTTTCCTGAGTTTTATTTTCAATCCAAAATTAACCTACATTGGCTCTTAGATCCCATACATTTTCCTTTTTCAGCACATGTGGTCTACACAATCTCCTACAGAAGCCCAGGTGAGCCTCTGATTTCAAGGTTCCCATCCGCTCCAACTCTTCTGATCGATACTCAAGTGCCTTCGAATAAATCTAGAATTTTCCAGAAAAAAGTCTCTCACATGCCGTCCCTCCCAGTCCTCGTCCTTTTCGGTCTAATCGTTTCTCATACTTTCGCACAAGGTCTTTAAGGAAGAATGAAAGGAAAAGCGAGCACCCCAGTCGCTGCTTCTCTAAAGTAATTGCGCGGTCCTCATGTATTTATACAAAGGCAAAAGGATTCGTGTATTTCCAACCCAAACTATCTCTTACATGAGGATTTTATTCAACTTTCTTTTGATTGTTGCTGCCAGCAATTTAATTGACTCACTCTGACTTAATTTTGACCGCTTGAGCCCAAAGAGTATGTTTTCCGCTTTTTAGTTATCCTCTACGTCTTTGAGTCCAAGAGCTAAACTAAGTTCCATTTCCTTTAGTTTAGTTATGTTTCAGACTCTGTCCGAACGGTACACTTCCATTCGATCAGTTGCAGTTTAGAGTCTGTGCCAGTAGTCCTGCACTGTTATAAGTGTGGGTATGTAATTAAAATGCACGAAGTTAATGTGATTAACGTTGATCTTTATTATACTTATGAACTGTTACAAGCCCGATGTTCTGTGCGTGGTGATCGCTCTTGCACTGATGCGCCGTCCACTGTACACAATGTATATCCGCGTATCCTCACTCTCACTTATACAGGTTCACTCTTAACATGCACTAGCTACTTGGCTACACGGTCAAAAGCCTGTAGCGGAGCATGCTCTCTGAAATGACGTACTGTTTGCACTTTATATTGCTCATTATCCTTTCGAGGGTTTTTTTCATTCAAAAATTTCAAACTGTGGAATAGCATTTTAACCAGTAGGTTTAGTTAGGTTGTGGGCAGTCACAGAAGCAACTATCGGCTCCAGGGCTTCGATCCTTTTTTTAAAACCGTCAGTGTAGACCTGAATTTGACTACCTGATGTGAAGTTCCATACCATTTTCCACACTTACATCCTTTGAACATTTATCATGTAAAGCGTTTTAAGGTCAACTGCTGGTTTGTTTACATTAGATTCTGTCCTAGTTGAAGGGACCTTTCTCTTCTTGGATAATTCAATCTGCTGGCCAGGAATCGTTACCATTTGTTACATGTTCCATAAGCGTAAATCTGGCGTTCCCTAGAATTGTTCCTCCAAGGATGTAACTGTGCAGGATTATCAAGTTGAGCATCATTGCCAACGCTGCTTATAGAATACTATTTAGAGTCCATCAGTGATATCAGGCCAGACCACTTACTGGATATTTTCACGTTTTATATATAATTCCATATTATTGACCACCACACTATCGGTGTTTATCAGTCTGCCCGGTGCAGTGTGGTCTTATCGGACATAAGACTTTCATTGTCATGCCTTACTGACCAGTTTCTCCATTTTTAAAAGTCCTATCTTCATATCTTTTAGGACGTCCGCTTTGTGAAGAATCCAGGAGAGTTTTATGTCCGAAGTGGTTCCAAAATATCTCACTAGTCTTACCAAATGTTCAAGCTTGCAGTCCATAGTAAGGGTAGAATATTCAGCGGTTCTCGGCGCTTAGAAGCTCTGTTGGTCAGCATTGATGTTTAGACTGCTGCCTTAGATGGCCTAACCTATTTTTTGTCATGGCAATTTGATCTGCAATGATTGTCAATAGAAGGTCGCTGCAATTCTTTCCTATCTTGTTATTGCTTCAGGCTCTTTGGATGTCAATGAAGGTTGCAAGGATATATTCTTAGCTGACTACGTTCCTATCAATCGTACCGCACATTTTGTAAATTACCTTCTCTTTTCCACATCCTTGCGGTAGTAAAAGTGAATTGGGTTGTACAAAGCTCCCTGACTTTCCTGGTGCTTTTTATATAACCATCTTTAACTGTCTCTTCTTTTTTTTTTACAAAGACGGATATAAGGAGGACAATGAAAGATACTTTGTCCGTTCTGGATAATTTGTTTGCGTTCTGGATTTTTGTGAAGGTGTTGATAAACCATGAAACCTATTGCGTGTTAATGATTTTATTAAGAAGAAGGCTCCAGTAAGTTGTCATTATAGTTTCCTCTTTGATCCTTCCATCCGTTGAGCCCAAAATGTATAATCGTAATTAGAGATACTCCTTGGTTTCTCTTGGTCACGACGCATCAAACGTTGGCAGTATTGCGCCCACGAGTTGTTCTATTTTTGGTTTAGTATTTCGACAGAATGTCTCATAAACTCTTTCGATACTTCTCAAAAGCAGACCCTCTGATTTATTTTTCTTATTCGTACAACTGAAGCGACGGTTTACAATCTGCAATTAAAGTCTTTCCAAACTATAAGTTGGTTTGTGATGCGGTCGCATTAAAATAGCTTTTGCGTGTTTCTTGGTTCATATCCTATGCAAGTTTTTCCAGGTTACTTTTCCCCACTTGAAGGATCAGCACTATTCCCTTCTATATGTTCTATATTCTGTGTGCAAAGATGCATCCATTGAGTTTAAATATCTGGATATAGTAGTAGTAGTAGTAGTAGTAGTAGTAGTAGTAGTAGTAGTAGTAGTAGTAGAAGTAGTAGTAGTGGTAGTAGTAGTAGTAGTGGTAGTAGCAGAAGTAGTAGTAGTAGTCGTAGTAGAAGTTGTTGTTGTTTCTGCTGTAGTATTTTGTAGCTTAAAGGTTCCCTACCGTGTTTTGTGCGTTTGGGTTGTAAATACTGTAAATAAATAAATAAATATTGCCATGGATCTTCGCATCTTTCCACGACATGGTTTCCTTTTCCCAGAACGTAGCTAACTTTTGCAAAGGCCGTCTTCAGATATGTCAACGACTGCTTCCCGTTGCAGTTGACAACCAGATAGTCCGATGCTGGTCTTGTCGCACTTATTGCCTGTCGTTCAAAAGTTCTTTCTGAAAAATTGATTGCAGTTTGGCCGGTAGTTTCTTTTGAATCTTGCTGGAAAAATGGTCGCGTTCCATAGCCACTGTTGGAACTACGTCAACCGCGGTGTCTCAGTGGGATCTTGTAGTTGGTTTTGTTGCTCCAGGAATAATCATTCTGTCTATACTACCAGTTGAATTCATACGTTCTAGCCGAGATCTGCCTTCGCATTAGAGGCTTGACGGGCAAGTTTCCTAGGTAGCAACAACCACTTCTTTAGGCTCTATGAAATTCTTTCTGATTTAAGTTAATAAAGTCGAGTTTCTGGCCTTTGCTGAAAAAAATTTGGGGCGTGGTTGGCGAAATGTTTTTCACGGCTTCATAGATCGACAATTCAACATTATCAGGGTGTGCCGTTGGGGCTTATAATGGCACGAGCCAATATAGAGCTCCAGCCCAAGAACTTGATGCTAACGGAGAAGCATAGCTAAGACTGAGTGGTGGTTAGGCGTGTAGAATGAAGTCCATATTTTGTTAGAGGTCCCATCAAGTAATACAAATGTTTTGAAGGAAGTATTGCGTGCTGAGGATGGAAAATAGAATGAGTATTGAGAGAAACAATACTCAACTCTGGCCACATCACAAAACTGTTGGAATTGCTTGTCGATTCCATGACTTGAATCAATTACTGCATTTTCGGCAATCATTTAGACCGTAAGGACTAGAAAAATTAATTTCCAACAACAAGTCTCATAAAAATGAATGGCAGAACAAACGCTCCTTGCACTGCGATCATCACATCATAACAACGAACAATATCTTACAATCGCCAAAGGTTTCCCGGTTGAAGAACAGGGAAACTGAATTTTCTTTATATTTGTCAATGATGTGAACAGCAACTAGACCTGCAGCAGATAAGACTTAGGACAATAAAGCTTTCATTTAGTTGATTGAGCAAGTTGTGGACGTAAATATAAGAAGAGGGTTTGATATAATGAGTCTTAGATGTATGGACCGCTTCCTTTAAGATGATGTTTTCCAGATTGTAGCTGGAAAACGTTACCTTCGCTTCCTAGGCTTATCCTTTTTTCAGGTTTCTGGCTGGTTGTCGAGCCTTTGACAAGGCATTTTTGATCCTTTTACTTACGGGAACATGCAGTCTTGTCACAAAATCTGTTACACTGTCTAATAAATTACTCTTATTGATTTTCTTTATATCCACGACTACATTTTTCAAGGGCTTATAACTGATAAAGGGTGTGTACTTACCAGAAACCACATAGACAAACTATAAGCAATATCATTTTCTCTATATTGTACTCTGTTTCCGTCGAGCCATGCTATGCTGTTGTTGCTGTCCAAGAGGACGCGTTTCAGCTATTTGTCCTCAACAACAGTTTGTTTTCGATCGAGAACGACCGAGGAGAGAAAGAAAACAAGAAAAAGGAGAACGCGCCATTGAACGAGAACGAGAAGGTCCAGAATGAGCTGATGATGACTACAAATATTTGAAACGCGTCCTCACCAACAGCATGGTCCTGTCGAGATAGAAAACAATATAATTCATAAGATATTGTCTAGTCTGATCTGCAGCAATACCAAAACCGAATTTGAATTTTCCCCTTTTTCTTTTCAGAGCATTTTCAATCCTGGAAACAGTTCAAATGCTCTTGCCCATAACCGCACATATCCTGTCAATGGTACATTCTTCTTGAAAGAGTAAGTTAACGCTTGAAACAAAACCAACGTGTTCAATAAATTCTCATACAATTTATCAATCAGGAAGCAAACATTGCCATCAGCCATTAATATAACGGCAGGATATTATAATAAAGTGATGAATTACGAAATGAATGATTTGATTCCAATCAAATTGCAAGCGGACATAATGAGACCCTATGTCGCGTCCTTTGAAAATACGGATGCGATTGCCTGGTGGGGCAATCTTATCGACTATAATTGGGCTCAAGTTCAAACCCAAATAAGCAAATTGGCATATTCAGGATGGTATGACGTATATGCCGGAACTTCAGATGATCTGGTTGTTCCTTTTCCAAATGTTAATGTGACACTGTCCTATAAGGTAAGACAATGACGATAGCATGCAGTTAATCGATTTTGTTTAAGACACGTTAATCTTTACAGGTTGATCAAGTGAATCGAACGATACCACTCTACGTCTGGAACTTGGTCAAGAGTCAAACAGATAAAAAGGATGCAGGCGTGGTCATAATCGGCGTCAACACTCCATTCTTCCAAGGTGAGACAAGTAAAACCGTTATCTGCAAGGACATGTGCGATAAAATCACGTGGATGAATCCGTTGAAGAACACACGAAAAATTGCCACTTTGGGCTACGTTTATTGTTGTGCAACCGCTGAAGTTAAGAAGAGACTCGAAGGATTCCCTCAAATTTAATTAAATTTTTTTGAATTGAATAAAATCTTCGTGCTCATTTATAACAAACTCAAATTGAAGTAATTTGTTTTATAATCAAGTCGGAAAATTGCACACTATATTGCAACATAAAACTTTTTAGTTTTCACTGTAATTCATATTTCCCGAAAGGATACATTAGCAAAATGGAATAACAACATCAACTCGTAGATTGACCTCGATTTCATGAAACCGTCTCATTCGCAAACATCAAAATCTGCAAACTTGTCTATAGTCTTGCCAATATACACACAATTCCCAGCGTATTAGTTTGCTCAGTGATGACTTGGTCCTTTTTCTCGTTCTTGCAAATGGTTTTCGTGCTCCAACGATACCTTGCCAACGGACTAGCCAGACCGGATAAGGCACGATTGGAAGAAGGGTTTATTGCTCCTGAGATTTTTATTTATTTGGTCTCGGGCAAAAAGAATTGAGTTCCTGAAATAAAAATTCTCTCGTTCTCCAATGTGAAAGTTTTCTCATATTTCATTTCCTGTAGGTTTTTATGATTTGTCAGTACCTGTGGGAGGACGGAGAATGTGTTGTTGGCATTATTGCAGTTTGCATCGATTGTACATGAATAAATGTCGTTATTTTTAATGCTATGAAAAGGATAACTACAAGAACTTCAACCGTTTGTTGAAGAATTGAAACCTTTAACATCTCTGCTCGGCAGTTGAAACTGGGAGACTCAAATGCATGAGTAATTTGAGCTTCTATTTTCTCCTGTTTTTATTAAGTTCTAGGAATCCTCAGCTTATTACAAGACTCCTGCATTCCCTGCATTTCTTCTTGATAATTTGTGGGATTGATATATTATTATAATGATAATCAAATATTATGAATGACACAATTGTAGTCATTTTGATCGCTGGCCAGGACAATAAAGTGTGGAAAAACAACCGATGAGAGGCACTGTTTCAACAATTTTAGAAATTTAGACAAATTGGGTTTATTTAGATGAAATTGATGCCGAACCTTAAACTAGAATAAATCACAGGATACACAACGAGTCCTCTTTTAGAAGCTAAATCCAAAATCTACCTTTAAGCTACCAAGGCCCTAACACCGAGCTTATAGCATGATTTTTTGTGTAATATAAGTCATCACCGTTTGCGCAAATAAAGGATACTTGACCGTAGAGTGGATAGTGACACCGAGAATGTCAAAACACCGAGCCGTGGAACCACGAAGAAATGTGGCGAACATGATATCAGATCAGGCAGGAGACCTGATTAGTTGAAAAATTGGCCTGGTGATGATAAAGGCTTCATGGTGTCAAACAAAGTGCTACCAATGATGCAGGCATCCAATATAGTAGACTGTAAAAATTTGATTATTTTGTAGGAAATGTATGCACCATATTCAGACTGTTCAACAAGGACAATCTTGTTAAGTTTTTTACTGCGTATAAGGCTATTACATGATGCTTCTGTCACCTTCTGTAAAGGGCTGTTTTGTCTGTTTGGCAAATCGTGTCTAGAAAGATCAAGTCGATGATAATTTCATGGTCTGCCCAAGTGGTGTTAAAACAATCTGTGCACAACCGCCCAAAGACCAGAAGCAAGTTTCGGTCTAGGGTCCCAATTTAAGCTATCTGCATTCCGGAACAACCCTGGTTCGTGTTCAACATACTTTCAACACCTCGAAACCACTACCACCATGTTTAAGCCGAAGAATGGCTCCTCGCTGTGTGAGGGGCATACAGTGATCTTTCGTGGGCGTCCCTCTAACCCGCAGTTTAGGTAAACATCTGGTCAGTCTGCACGAAAAACCCTCAGTTTTTGCTCCTGACACACTGGACTGATTGTCTTTCAGTTAGAATCCAGTCCGCCTTTCATAAGCATTCTCCTCTAGTCTAGTCCTCAGTCAGAAACATTTCATCTTTATTATCATTTATCCTAGCAACTACCACCCATCAGTTCGGTTTTCTTTAGTTGCCCCTAGGTAGGCCTAAGGTTTTCACCGTTTTATAACACCTTCTCACGATTTCATCGGTACTCATTTCAATCCGTCCTTTGTAACTGCGATCTACACTGCCTCAGTTCCTTCGTCATTCTCTCAGTGTCTTCTAGTCCTCACTTCAGCCGTTCTTCAGTTCTTTAGTCTTCCATTTCGTCCATCGCACCTCCGATCCGGTTTCCGTCCACTTTTCCCCAGGACGCTCCTTGTTCTCAGCTCCTAAGACCCCTTATTGGCGACTTCGTATGTACTCACTTTAGTCCGTCCGTTCCAACTGCCATCTTCAGAACTAAAATGTCCGGCCCCTCGTTTCTTCATTCTCTATTGTAACATCAAATCTTCAATTCAGCAAGACATCAACGAACAAGAAATAATGCTCGGGTTTTCCTGGCAGAAAAATTAGGCAGACTTGAGCATCATGAGGCGTTAAAACTCCCTTCTTACAGGCTCACGATATTGATAGTCCTTTGGGGGTAAAGTTGACGTTATGTCGGTTAATTTGACATTACCAGCAAAACCTACAAGATTATAATGACCAATCCGAGAGTGATTAGCTCCTGAATAGTCATGCAAATCCCAATGAGGGTTTTTATGCCAAATCATAAAAACCCTTATAGCGAAGAACTTCGTTCCTAAGCCTATGCAATGGCATTCAGGAACAATGTAGCTTTATGCCAGGACACTCACTGGCCTGATTTCTACAAATTTGTGGTTTCGGAAGCTGACTAGAATTCCCCCTCATGAGCTGCCTCTACCTGTCGCGCCCAAACTAGGCCTAGTAAACCTTGGGTTAGTGCTTATGCAGAGGTGATAGCAAAAAAGTTCTTCGCTTAGGAGGCCAGGAAGGATTTTAAGACAGTCTATTTTAGAAATCAATGAATTGTAATATTGGCAATTTGTCTGAATTTTGTTAGGATGATTTATTTATATTCTTCGGTTCTATGCATTTGGAAGACTTGCTATCCACAGTTTAGCCTTAACTTGAGATACTGACTGAGACTTGAGATACAGAGTCATCAAAACTGGATTAGAACATCATTAGTAACAGAATAAAACTGAATAACAAGCTCTTTTTATAAGTTTTGAATTGATCTGGGTACAGTTTATGTAAATCATTTACCCTTCCTAATGTGAGTCCTTATCGTCTCGGTGCCCTTATCTTAGAAGAAATACCTGACGCAGGTATTACAGGATATGGAACAAATCACACAATGCCATTACAGAGGATCAGAGTTCTGCTTTTTGGATACCACGGGGTATTCCGTGGATACTTTGTCTTGTAGCTGCACTATTTCCTCTTTCTTTAAGTTCCTTTTTTTGCTTTTTTTCGACTTTACCATTTCCAGTTCACTATTTACCAGTTTGAGTGAGGGGGTGTGGTTTTCTTCAGGATTGCTCACTAAAGTAAGAGTCAGTAGTAGAAAACTTTTTATTTAGGCCACATAATATTTACAAACACATTGAATTGTTATTTCCTTTAGGACAAATTCAAATCACGTCTACACTCAATGACTATTTGATTGTTGTCTTTTTAAACTTATCAAATTTTCTTCACATCCATCAAGTTTTCCTGGAACGAAGTCATAAATCTTATCAATTCATTCAAAACGAAGTGTTGACAGGAACATTCAATAGAATGTTATCTGGCTACAGTTAATAAAAACTCGATAGATCAAATAGATAAATTTGCTGTTGATATACATATCTGATATTGCAACAAAATTGCTGCCCATTCTCCCGAACAACTTGAGCTAAACAGGTACTATAAAATGTGGTGCGTTTTGATTTTTACACTTTGTGCAACAGGAACTTATGCAGGTACTGATAACTCGTCCTCTCTTCTGCACACAAATGACAGATCTTTTTGCTTCCTTTGACAGCAACCTGCACTTTGAACTTTAAGCCAAATGAACCTGGAATTTTCACGAGGAAACTTGGATCAAACAACCTGATATTACCGAGTGTAGGTAGTAGTCTTACTTTTGATACCGCTTTAACCATCAACGCCTATTGTCCTTCTGGGTTCAGGTAAGTGAGTTGGTGGTTTTTGGTTATGAAAGTATCATTTTGATAAATTTGACTATTGTATTGCAGAGGGTATGCCACCTACGAGACACAATTATTGCCTGAGATCTTTTATTCATGCTCCGGAACTACCTTGATGTATAGGAGGCCTGGGATCACCACTTGGTCTACAGCGGCGAACAGTGGATCACTATCTTGTAGCTCAGCCTTCACATTCTATGAAGGAACTGTTGAGAGTTGCTACGGCTATGGACTGGCCTATGGTTTCTTCCTAGCAAAGCAGTCTGTTATTCTGGCAAGTGTCTGTTTTGACTTGAATATGATGAGAACGAACTATGTCCAGTACGTGGCTGGCCTGAGAACAGCAATCGTTGAAGGCCAGAGCTTTTTCAATCCTTCCAATTTAACCTTCGAAGGAGATCTCCCGGTTGAAGTAATATTTGAGCAAAGAGATATGACCACCGAGTAAGTCTTTGCACGGTGATATGTGCGCAACAGATCACCGCATATCCTCGAAGTAATTGAAATAACAACTACCTTAAACCCAGAAATAAAGCGTTACAGGATGCCGTACATGCTGCAATGCCCTATTTTTCCGATGCCGTGCTGTACAAGTTGGATGAACTTGTTTCATTGAAATCATCGGCTGAAAGTTTCGGCATTAACACTAATCGATTCAAGGACGTAAATACGATTGCCTGGTGGCAGCCATTGCGTTTGGGTAATTGGAATGTTGTTGAGCAGGTTATTGCTGAAGCTTTCGCAAATACGGCGTATGAAGTGTACGCGGGTACATCTGGAATTGTAACTTATCCCACTGGTGGTTTTGCATTCACTGACCGGCTAACGTACAAATACAAGCAGTACATTCGCAATGTTCCACTATATGTTTGGAATTTCGTTCGGCAAAAGGACAATAGCAAGGACGATGGTATAGTGATTATTGGTGTCAATTCACCGTTCTTCAAAATTAGCAACAGTAGCGATGTCCTTTGCGAGGATATATGTGATAATGTATCCTGGTTGAATGGAATTTCTGGATTAAGGAAATTCCCAACTCTTGGCTACGTGTTTTGTTGTCATCCTAAAGATCTTGCTGGGAGATTGGAGAATTTTCCACTTTCTTGGCAGAGAAATTTTGATTACAAACTCAAGCGTATTGTGTAAACCAAATTAAATTATTTGAGCTCTAACTTTATTCGTTGTGAGTAGTTTTCAATAAATACGTTTGAATGTGTACCAATTTCACGTAAAACAAAGTGAATTTAAAAATAAAAGCGGCAGAATACGACCCATGGAGTTTTTATAACAAAACATTTAGAAAATATGTTTAACATCGAAAAAAAAAATATCATTGTCTAATCAAGGTCAACATCCCTTGACTGTCAAAACAAACAAAGTCAATCAAATTTTGTGTGAAATGTGGACGACAAAGTTTAAATTCAGCTTCATCAGTTATTTCTCCAAACTTTCAAGCAGGAGTTAGTTTGGAACTAATGCCAGAAAACAATAGTTAAGAGTAAAGACTCATTCCTCTTTACTCTAGCTGGGAAAATCCATCACAGATCGTGGATCTTCGTAGAGTGTCTGGCCTGCAACTTCCTCGACCTTTAGATCGAATCCTTCAAATTTGTAGTCGAAACAGCTTTGCACTATCTACGTCGATTCAAAGCAGACATTGCTTTCGAAATTTGCTCATTGGTCAATGTCTTTCAATCCTCGGAATAGATAGTTTTTTTTCCGTCTGCGGTAAGTGGTCTAACCTCTGGCTTATTTAGCCATCAATTTGGCGGCATTTGGATCATTGAACATATCGCACAACTTATTGGTACATCAGCACACCATTGGTCTCTAGCTTGGGTCGCCGCGACCCTTCTTATCAGCATCCTTCTTTCGAAAGCGTTTAAAACTCTTCGAGTCCTAGTACTAGGACTCACTCATCACATTCATACCATAACTCAGAAGGTTATATAGTTTTGTATACTAAAAGACTTAGTTTCTTCGGTTCATGTAGTTTCTTCGGTTTATATAGTTTCAACTACATAAAACGCCTTATTCGGCAGCTAGATGTCACTGCTTAGTCCTATCGTTTTGCTCCAGTGTCACATCAATTCCATGGAAAGATATACGAAAACATTCTGATTCGTCCGAGGTTTCTTTTGTGAGTTCCATTTTCCTTGAATTATGTCTAACCGTTGCTTAATAAAATTTGTTAATTTATAAACCAATATCGTTTCCTGTATATTTGTTTCAGCACTTATTTTGCTGGTGAAACACAACACGACATAATGGTCTTTATTTCTGCATAGGATGCTGCTTGACTGCACTCTGGCATAGTGTAACCACAGCATAGCTCCTAAACAGCGCTAGGACTTTCAACAAACTCCTGATCTAACGGTATTCAACCCAAATATGTGGAATTATATTTCGATTGGTGGATTTCCTCTCATTTTTGGGTGAAACAGCAACACTTCTCTCAAGTCCGTCACCCTTCCTCGGTCCAACTTCTATTTCACATGCTCTAATCAGATTGTTTAGGTAGCTGAGACTCGCGCTGTTAAGGTCAACGAATGGTGGACATTTTCTTACGTTACAGAAATAAGTTTATCTCTAATCAGATTGTTCAGGTAGCTGAGACTCGCGCTGTTAAGGTCAACGAATGGTGGACATTTTTTTACGTTACAGAAATAAGTTTCGCTCAAACACTCAAATTGAATACACTATCAAGTTAGTTGGGTTTTTTTTCGATTTTCGCAGCACTTGCTTGAGCAAAAATAGTTTGACAACCATGAGACTTTCTTGGTATTCACCAGACGTCGTGTCAGCGTACATTTGTATTTTTCGTTTCGAAATTTTATCTTTATAAATTTTTATGACAATGAATTAGTTGTATTTACGTCTGCAGTTCTCGAATTGTACCTTATTTCCCTTTTACGGGTAAAACAGATGTTAAGTTCTAGCCTTTCTTGTGACAACTATTGCCCGTCCCAGAATAAACTCTAAAACAGAGTTTAATAAAAATTTGCTCCTTGGTTTATGACTTATGTCAGGATGCTTCTTCATTATAAAATTGGCAATGAGTCGCTCTTCCAGTGAAGAGGAATCGATCTGAGAAGCATCTGTCAATATCACAAAAACAGCTTGGTATGAGGACTAAAGTGCTCCATACTGGGTGCTGTCAAAACAGTCCCAAGACTCTGTGAAAGTCAAAGCGGAGATTGATCCCTACTCTCCGGATTTATTCTGGTATTTGTTCAATTATTTTGGAAAGTTGGTCTACAGACATTAGTAGGGAAATTGTTGATTCTAATAGATCTAAATAGAGTTTCGCAACAATGTTAAACCAAAAGGAAAGTGAAAACATGAGTAGAAATCAAGAGAGAATAGTAATGCTGCAATAAGTTTAGGTTATATAACTTAGAATATAATTTTTTGCTGGTTCTGTGAACGTTTTTAAAATATTCAAGAACACCGTTTATGATTTTTGATTCAACTTAAAATCTATTTGACAGTCTCTAACAAGTTGGTTCGAGTATAGATTTAAAGAAACGTTGAGCTAAGCTTGGGAGGATTGTCCATATTCACACCATCACCTACTCCCAAAAGAGGCTCGTTTGCAACGAAACATATATGTCCATGTTCATTTAGGCCAAACAGCTGGTCTCACTTCAGCGAACCAGAACAAATGTTTTGGCATAGCAAAGCTACATACAGCGCTGATACTCTTGGGTGACCTCTCTCAGACAGAGATAGAAAAAGCTTTGAGAGAGGCAATCTTGTTTTATGCAAACAGAGAAGAAATTTACTAATCTATCTATGATACCTTTATTTTGCTCATATTGGTTTTATACCATGCACCTGGCCTTGCGCTGACCACTTCTGTCACTTGCACTGCCTGAAACACCTGTGCTCCTCTCTTCTCGACCCCTGCAACCAGGTTGCATTGGATCTTTGCCAGCATATCGGGGATGGTGCTATTCTGCGGATCATCACTACGCGAACAATTACCTTCGACTCTGTTTTTCTGCTTCCTTTAAATAAGTCTTGCAAGACTTTTTTGGTCGGATTTGTGGTGAATAGTGAATAGATTGGAGATTGGAGGACTCTAAAGTAGGTGGAGCAAGGGTACGTGCGCGATATCGGCAAAGATCATTCATGTGGAGTGTGAAGGAGTTTCCCATACAGTTGAAATTACTTCCCTGTAGGAAGCATGTGTTACAACTGGCAAAGGGAATGGTAGAATTACTGGCACTATGATCTTTGGTCACATGTATAATATTTATTATACGTTGTGTGAGATTTTGATAGGTCTTTATAATAGTAGATGGCTTAAATGATGATGAAGCTGCTGAAACGGAGGAAAGGCTGAGGAAGATTACAGATCACAAAATGCTTTACCTTTTTGCATAATAGACCGGACCTAGAGGCTTGATCTATTGAATCGAGGTGGTGAAACGTGGAGGGCTCAGCGTTTCTCTCTCCGAAACGATTTTAAATGCTGTTGGGATAGGGATGTTATTACTGATGGTATGAGGAACTGAGCTGGGCAAATCTAGTTCATGAACTGAGAGTTGTGGTCGGCCAGCATGAAAGCATGATATGATAAAAATATACCTCAACCACGGCTTAAGGACTCATAAAAAGTTTTTCTTATTTACATATACGAGCAGAGGCCTATGTTTGCTGTAATATGATTAGTCAGGTATTGACAAGCCATCTGATTTGCCGCCCTGAGAGGCTAAATTAGGTCAGAAGCTCTCCCGGAACTAACATTGCCAGTGCAGAGAGTGTTAGTTGACCCATTCAACCAATTTCTCCTGTAGACTTCATCGAGGCAAGCGTGAAAATGAAATAAACAACGTGAATGTTTTTTTTTCGACGGCTTGGTTGGTTTAATTCTATGTTAGGAATTCCTTAATGGTGTAAAACGCCCCAGATTTCTATGTTTTTTCCATCATCTGCTTTGATTTTTCCATTCTTTTATTTAGCCCACTGTCAAAAGCCCGCTGTTGTCAAATGTTCTGCCAATACGATCTCCTTGTCAGATTGTCATTGAAATCGATGAGCTATGATGGTTACTATCTTTATGTCTTAAGTTGTCAATAAGCTCATATTACATCCTTGTTTTCCACTCTGCAGAGTTACCGGAGAGCTGAACTTCTGTGTGCTTCCTGGTCTTCTATGTCAAATGAGTCGCTCCTTCTTGGCTTGGACAAAAAAAAAAACAGATCATGCCAGGTCCGATATTTTATTTCTGTTTCCTTTTTTTAGCAATCCTCTTCAGTATTCATCTCCATTGTTTTGAACCAGGCCAGCTATGAATATATCAGACTCTAATTTATTTTGAAATATTTGAATCTTCAATTTAGATATCGGGCTGACTTTTATTCCATATTATCATTAATATAAAAATAAATTCTCAAACTTCAACAATAACAGCCAGAATCCCAGCACAATCCTCGGTTGCATTTTGTCTCAACTGGGTTAGAGGATTATTAATTATCAAGGTCAGAGGATATAATTATCAAGGTCAGAATCAATTGAACTGGTTGTCATCTTGACAACTGCATGTCCTTTTGTGGATCCTTTGATGATGTAAGCATGTCGCCGATATCACAGGACATTTGCTATCCACGAAATCAAAGGGATGTCTACAGTTCGTGAAGACTTCGCCCTCGAGTTATTTGTCTGTGAATCCCGCCTGCAGCTTGGGAAACATCATGGATACCCTTGTTGCTGTTTGAAGCAAAGAGTCGAAAAGTATTTGAAAGTGCCATCAGAAGGTTCCTTAGCGTCCTGATTTTTGTTCTCTGTTAGAGCATCAACAAGACTCTTCTCTCTACGGTAACTCTTCCCCCGTTCACGAGCTGGCAGCCACCCTGAAGAAATTCCGGGCTCGATCAGCAGCATTAGGTTAAAAGGGATAAATTTATCTAAGTAAGACTGATATTTAACCTCACAAACGATAATTGCTTCATTCATTTTGTTTCAAAGTAAATTTCCACGAAGACATTGTTTGTCACAATTAACTAGAAAAGCATAATGGCACTCAACACTTTCAACTTAAATAACCCAAACAATAACTTTCAGCTAAGCGTCAGCAACAACCTACTAAATTTATGCTCAAAGCTATAATTAAACTTTGCCCGAAAAATAAAGGAAACATACTTAATCTTATCTACTCACATGAACATGACATTCTTCTTCACTCAACACACACCGTCTAAACGAGGTAACATAGTAAACCAATTTTCGTCAGGAAGAAAATCTTGTAACTTTCCTGAAAGTTATCTATATCCTTAACATGCAAAAAGTGTATGTAGAAAATTGTCTATACGAGAGGATACCGTTAGATTAGTGCATGTTTCTTGTTTGCATCTTATCTTCGTGTTAAGTATACTTTGCACCTTTTGGTAAAAAAAGTTTTTATACGTTCATATAAGTGAAAACTACTTCAACTAGCAACTTTGTTTCAGCACTTTAATATCAGTTTTACTCCTGTTTACTGGGAAGTACTTGCAATTGGAATTTGAGGAGGAATTTAAGGATCATACTGATTTTAAAAAGAATGAGAGTTTGAGATTTTGAAAAGGTTAAAATTGGCAAAAACAATTCCACCCAATTTACGTTTAAGTGGTTGCTGAGAAAAGGTTCATTTTAATATTTGATGAAAAATATAAAAGCAATAAAATATAGGGTTCATTAGAAGCATAGACCTGCAAGTTGGCAACACTTTTTGATGCTATGTATGATGTGACAGCTGTCATGCCTTCGAGGGCTTGATGTACGCTTGAGGATCGTCTGAAAATTGTGCAAATTTATTTCAAAATAAAAACGGTTCTTTTAAAGAAACTTATCGCGACCAACGGGAATTTTATGGCCTAATTGATCGTTCATCAGAATAACCAATTCAATTGACCATGGATCGTTTCTACACCACATTTACTTATACTAGTAATATGCATCCAGACGTCGTTCAGTGCGTGATGAAGAAGAAGTAGCAGCTGTAGAGCGTAGAATCGATGAAGATCCAAATCAGTCAGTTCGGCATCGTGCTCACCAATTAAACCTGTCTCCACCGACATTTTGGTAGATTTTATTGAAGAATTTTGGTTTTCGAGCTGCAAAGTTCAACTTGAATAGGAATTAAAGCCGAACGACTACCGGGATTACGACTACCGTGCGAGGATACGGCATATGAGCCGAGAAAAATTTAACTTGGCTTGGCTTTTTTTAGCAATGAGGCTCCTTTCTGGTTGAATGGCCACTCAAATGAGCGGAACAAGAAAGTTACATCTAAAGAAAGTCCCTGTTTGGGGTGCTTCATAGGCCGATGGAATCATTGGTCCATATAACTTCAAAAATTGTGCTGGTACTAACATTACATGACCAAAGGCTTTACGTTCCAAAATTTATCAACCCTTGTGGAGGGGAATTTGAGTTTCAACAAAATGGCACGATGCAATGCAATTGATGGTTGCATCGATTCACACGTCGATGCAATAAACCAACATTAGTGTAGACGATCGGTGGGTAAAGGTGGCATTGTCTGCCCAAAGTCATGAGATGCATGCACATGATGATAGAAGGACTGAGTAGTTTTTAGATTTTGTTATCTTAACGGTCGCTGCAAGGCTGCGCATTCCAATTATATCATTTGGAGGAAGTCTATTTTGTGGTTCCTTACATCATACAAAAATTAGAAACAAAAAGAGATCAAGTTAGAATCCACATTTCAACCATCCGAAAGTGACTTTTGGAAGCAGAGGATGTAACTAGCGTAGTTACGATCCGGATACTTTTAGTGTCCTAGACGACTCAAGATTTTCTACCATATAATTTTATATACTTAGGTGTATCGGAATTCAGGAGGCACAAGTGCTTGGTTATGAATGTTATATAATGTGGCTAAAAAGCAATAAATATATTTCGCAATCAAGTCAGCCAAAGGGTAAGAATAGATTTCAAATTTAGTCGGAGTTATCGGATAATAAGATGTGTATGAAACCTTGCATTTTGAATTGGCCGTCAGCTTGTCCGCTCGTCCGCCCAGACCTGTCAGACTGGTATAATGTAATCCAAATATGTTGACACCTAATAAGCAGCTTGCTTGTTGTTACCGAGTACTAGAACTCACATTGCTGGATTTGCTGAAGAGGTTAACAAAGGAGGAACTAAAAATATTATACTGAATCTTTCTTGAGTGAATGATTCAATATATCAAGGACGACAACTGACAGTGTTTCCTGGCCAAACATATTGCCAGTGCGGTGATGGCATTGTGCCCAAATTGGTTATACGAGAAATAAGTGCCCTAAAATTTGTCCCTGTCTAAATCAGAAACAAGGATTCATTTCCATGCTCACCCGTCAGCTTCGCCTTATCTTATTTCGGGAATGCGTCGTTACTTTCGATTCCTTATTTGTTTCAGTATTTCTGTCAAAAAGTATTACTCCAACGAACTTATTCTTAAAAATCGTGAGGAAAAATCGATTGGTTCTTTAATATCAGCTTGACCAATATGAGTTTCTGTGTTTCGCCAGATGTAAGCTGCGCTCTCGGCACATATTTGTTTTTATCACTAATAACTCAATCGGAACCACTTCCTTATTCTGCCTATGGCGGGTGTATCCACAGGTATACTCATCATCTTCGGACGTTCTACCTTTTTGGTGTCTTCAGTTTCCACGAAGTCTTCGTCACGGGATGTCAGGATCTTCGTATAGGATTCGTCAGGTTCGATTGTTTGTGGGTTTCGTCGGAATTTGGGCTTGAATCATCCAAAAAAGGAACAGTTTCCCTCACTTCAATTGAAACGCTTTGTAACTGATGATTTTCCCAACTCATACTGGTCCTAGCGGAGGCTCTGTTCATCCTAAGCTGAGCTCTGAGTTTACTAAGCAAGCCGATTTATGCATCCTTTTGCTTACTTTGAACGGATGCAACACCACTTAGGGTTTTGTAGCGATGCCGTTCGAGCAGGTGCATTCAGCGCCAAGAATCGTATTGGCTCCGCTCGAGGAAACCCAATCATAAGAGAAGGACCTCAGTAAGGTTAAAATTCGACTTCACATAGTTATACGAAGAAAACTATATGGAGTTTTGTCTTATCTACATAAAAGATAAAGCTACCAATATGCAAAAAGCACGATAGAGGTTCTCTTCTCCTGAGAGCTTATTATATTGATAAGTCTAAAAAGTACTGAGTCCTTGTTTATCATTTTTGTATTGAATATTATTTGTAAAAAGATTGAATATTATTTAAAATGGATTTTATTTAATTCCATATCGTCTATTATTATCTATGACCTTTTGCCACTTTTTGGGTAGAGCCATTATTCCATCTGTGTAGAACTTCTGTGATTTATCGGCAAAAAACTGGACCAAGTGATCCCTTTTGAAGTGAATTTCTTTTCATTAAGGAAGTTCGGCAGAGATCGAAACAAATGGTAGTCTGATGATGCAAGGTCTGGACTATACGGTGGATTCATCAATACTTCCCAACCAAGGTTTGTCAATTTTTGTCGGGTCATCAAAGATATGTGTGGTCTGGCATTGTCATGATGGAATATAACGCAATAGCTTATGTGTCGGACTTCTTAAATTTTTTGTAAGATTTCAAAGACTTTTTCAGTGATTGGTCGACCTGAGCGAGATTCTTCTTTGACATTAAAATTTCCCAAATAAAAGCGAGCGAACTATCTCTTGGCTGTGGCTTTTGATAAAGTATCTTGACCGTAGACACCACAAATTTTTTCACGAGCCTGAGATGCATTCTCACTTTGATCGTAGTGATATTGTAAAATAAAACGATTTTTTCCGAAATTCCACTCGTTTTTAAATGAATATAACTTTTGACACGAATGACAAAATACAAAACTGTCCATATGAAAATTGTAGACTTGAATGTTACCTTTTAAACACATGTCAGTTTAACTTAATCTGAATAATATTGCCCGATATATGACAACGAACACCATCTAGTGAAAAAAAGGCTCAATACTGTTTAGAGTATCCAATATATACATCCGTCATCGATCAAGCTAAACATCCGGGAAATGAAACCAATATGATCGCATCAACGTCAGTATGCTCGGAGCCATGCAGAGCCAGATTTCAACCCAGAATCTAGGAATCTCTCAATAGTCCACAAATTGTATAACCTTAGCGATTCAACTCTGGTACCTTGGATGCAAGTCTTTGGGTAAGTTGACTGTAATGGTAGTTTTGAGCAGAATTAATTGGATTCTATGGAACTATATAAAAGTCAAGTATATTGAAATCCAGATAAAAATATTCTAGGACCCATGGGTAAATTTGATCCTATACGGAGTAACACTAAAAAGAATAAATGGAGAATTTAGTAATAAACAAATTCAGGTATCGGAAAAAGGAATTACATTCGCAACAAAATCGAGATATATTTCAACCTGCCTTGCATCCAAAATAGGTTAATGTATATCAGCAAAAGGAGACGTATCTTGAGTAATTCGAAATCTACTTGGACTGTACTTCTGTGATATCCTTTAAGTTACTTTTCCGTTCAATGTTCACGTGGAAATTTTTATTGATTTCTATTAAAATAATTTAATATTATTCAATCCAAAGTTTTCGTTGAATTAACTGGCATAAAATGTCCTTTGAAATTCATACATTTAAACTCACAATAAAGTACTTACAGCTATTGTGAGTACTTCCAGCTATCGAACTGTATATTAAGAGTCCTTATTTATGCTGAAATCAGCATTTCTACTTTTCTTTAAACGACATCAGATTATAAGCCCACATCAATACCCATTCAGATTTGTCCTAGTATGAAAGTTTCCCACTACTAACCTAAATATCCTTCCTGCCAAAAAATACACAACTGTTGGGGTTTTGAACGTTTTTTTTTCTCTCTAACCCACTTGGTTTTCAGCAATATGAACTTTATTTTGATTTTTTTTCATCTTCCTCGTCTCTGCCGATTATGGTTGATATCGATTAAAAAAGGACTCGTAGCGATTTCAATAGATTCGGAACGCTCTTTCAGAGGCTTAGCCTTCTCTGTGTTGGGCACGCATTTTTCCATTTCTACAAACATTCTCATATTCATTGAATTGACTTGATGTTGAAAATGGCGATATACGAGTCTCCTGTATATGACGCCTTCATCCAACCTTAGATATTCTCCACACTGTTTGAGGATACTATTGCAGGTTCACATTCATTTGCCAGTTTGGCAATTGTGACTGCGATTAGTTCTATGTGAATTCTAAAAGGAACTAGAAAAAATTTATTTTCTAGTGTGGGTTACATGGAGGCTGGATCTGTTGGTTTATGTCCTTTTTGTATTTTATTTGTTGACAGCAAATGATTTGTAGCCGTGGAGGATACTATATCTGAGAACTGATGACTTTAACTTTATTTACTTTCACTATGGAGGATCCTGTATTGATTCACACAAGTGACAATTGTGAAAAATGCAGCCTAATACGGATGATATGTGTAATTTTCAAGAAAGATATCTTATATGTAATTTATCATAATCGAGTTAAAAAGGTTTATTTGACACTTAGCGTGTCCGGTTTTGCAGTTTGTGCGTCCCTAGATTTTTTGAATATATTCTGCTTAGAGTAGTTAAAAGAGATGTTTTGATATGAATAAGGGATACCATAAAGAGACTCTAAACTGGCTGTTCAACCTATTCAGAAGCATCAAAACCTGGACAAGATAAGGGATCAAAAAGACCAAGTGAGGCTGAATGAGAGCGAGAACATGATATCAAGGGATCGGAAGGAGGAATTGTGGAGAGTAAAATCTAAGTAAATCTTTGAATAGACAATAACTACTGAGTAATCTGTTCACATGAATGAACTCTCATTCGACTTAGATGGGCCATCTATATGAGATGGGATTTCATAGATTGCATTTTTGAGCCGGATTATTTCTCCTGTGACAATTATCCTACACGCAGTATTCCCATGATGTGAATCAAGTATCACAACATCCTTTTCCAGGCTTGTGATTATTTCTTCGTCGTCGGCTGAACTATGATGTTGGGCTAAGATGCTAGATGATAAGATATGATAAAAGAAAAATAAGTGAAGAACGAAGGGCAAAGATCGTAAATTTATTTAACCTTATCTCTAATATATTTAATATACTTATGACTTTATTAACATATACGAGTGGCATTCAAATATAAAAGAGCCTTTTCCTTCTCAGGACTTAAAACCGCTGTTGAGGCAGATGAAGCATCGGGAAGGGTTTTGGGGGGATCCTCTCTTAAGAGTTCGAGGTCAAACTAACGGCTCAACCGGTTTCTTTACTTGTCCTCAAAATGATCGAACCGAGAAGTTCATCCTTTGGTTGTGCACCACATAATGTTAATGTTTTCAACGAAGGAAGGAGTTAAGCAGGCTAAAATTCAGGATCAATTGCGTGGACAGTTTGGGGAGAAAGCCCTTTTTCCAGCTTACTGCAGCTGTTTGCGAACTTGTTGAAACAAATTACCACGCTATCGTAAGAGAAAACAATAAGGATACGAAAGCCAATGTTGGAAGTATACAACGAGGATTACTCATTGACTTTCTTCAAGATCGTGGCTCAATAAACCCTACCTACTATTGTGGGCATTCTGACCAAGTTCGCGCCGCATATCAATCAAAAACACGCCGTCAACCAATCCGAAACTTCTTGCATCTGCATGACAGTGTAAGACCGCAGCTCTAATTACCCATAAGTTGGCTGAAATGTAATGGACTGCGCTAGAGCCTCCCTCCCTACAGCCTTAACCTTTTATCATGTCTCTGTAATATCTCTTGTAGGGGCCTTGTAGGAGAATGATTTCCAAAAAAATCAACAGTTTGAATATGTTCTGCACAATTGGTTGGATACCTTCCCGAAGGCACTCTTCGAAAACGGCATGAAAAACCTATGTGTCTTCTCGATGGAAAAAATGCATTACTTAAAATAAGTCCAAAATATGTTTTCTTTTCAAAAGTAAAATACATTTAGTTTTGGAAAAGTTTCGCTTATATTATTATGCCCCTAGTAACTTCCGTAATCGTATATAGTTCTGCCTTTTCCTTCGAGAATTGCACTATTCACGCCTCCGTAACTGGGAAATCCCACACAGCTAATTTGTTTTTGTAATTTTTCTCACATTAAAGCCTTAGAGCTATATATGAGCTTTAGGAAGAAACTTCTACGAATATAATGCCGAATCTTTATAAGGCAACCATAAAAACCGGCGCCTTGTTCAGCAGGACATTACTTGGGAAAAAGATTGATGTGTTTAGTTACCTTTCTCTGTCTCATCCCCCTTTTTGACATCTTCAAAACGTTCCAGCAGTGTAGAGT
Source organism: Stratiomys singularior (assembly GCA_954870665.1). NCBI lineage: Eukaryota > Metazoa > Arthropoda > Insecta > Diptera > Stratiomyidae > Stratiomys > Stratiomys singularior. The sequence goes on along the minus strand of OX940879.1, from coordinate 7,376,562 downwards.
AGTATTTTTTAGAAAGAGTTACATTTGTTATTTGTGATCAATCAGGAGGATATGGTTTGTATCATAGAGAACAACAGCTGTGAGTTTCGCACCCCACGAGGACAATTTAAACATTCATGGAGATTATGTTTCCTGATTGTGCTCCAAATCGAGGTTCTCATTATACCAAGGCAGTGATGATGTCCTCCAGGCTCAAAATAGAACCAGTCTTAAACTGTGACCAAAACCTTGCGAGAGCACTCAACTTACTGCTGCTTTTCGTGTTGCATAAGTATTTTCGGATTCTTGTTTACAGCCTTTTTGACATACCAAAGTCGTGTAGGATGTGACCACCGCTAACCCTCCAAAGATTACTATAAATAGCGTTTTCTTAAAATAGAAATTTTCAGACATAATTTTTCAAATTTCTATCTTTGAGGAATGCCCCCTCGACGAGGTTCCCGGGCTTCGGATCACCCTTAATCAAATTCCTTCCTTGCCTGAAGTGGTTGCGCCAGTTTTAAACGGTGTACACTGCGTTGCAACATAAAGTGCTAGCACTATCGAAACACTTCTCTCAGACAGAGATAGATATATCATAAATAGATAAATAGATTTATGTTATGTTTATATCATAAATAGATTTATTGCGACTTTACTGAAAAGATTTGAACTTTCTTCACGCAAGAACGACCAAAAATTTACCAATACAGGTATATTTACACTTATTTACATTAAATACCGTTAGATCGGGAGTTTGTTCGAAGTGTTAATGCTGAATATGCTATGCCATTGGTTCTTTGAGTGCTCCTTCTATTGTACCGGAATGAGTAATGAGCTGAACTTTACCGAACTTCCTGTTTTACCTCATAACTACAAATACGAATAGTAGGTTAAAAATGCGATCCTTACCATACCTGGATCTGTACCTCTGTGAACTTTTTGACTCTTCATTCTAGATTCATAGTTTCCAGGACTCACTTGGTGTTCCTGAGTCCGAAAACAATTTTACATTCTTACTAACCGGGCTCCGAATGTTTGAAAACGTATCCAAAATAAACGATACTTGTTTTTAATGCAAGTAAGGATATGAAATGATATTCATATCTACGTAACCAATTGAAACTCAGGACTTGGAACGCGTTACCTAATAGCTGGTCATCAACGGCAATAAAGTATCTAAACTACGCTTCCAAGCTTTGCGGGGGGGCTAGAACTAAAACAAAGCAATGAGATGAAGGTGACCGTTGGGGAGGATTTGAATGGCTTTGGGTGAAGATTGAAAAAGCAGTTACGCTAAATCATCCTATACATGATGTTATTGTTATCCTTATGAGTTTGAAAATCAAAAACTTTAGTTATACCCTTATTGGATCACTATCGAATCACTATGTCTTTCTCGGGGATGATATTATCTACGTTGACAAAATTTTTCATACATAGGGATAGTCCGTCACTGGAAAAGCTGCCACAACAGTACGACTGACTGTCATTGGGGGTGGCTAAATTCATGTATTACGCTGATCTAGTTAAACTTTTCTTGGACCTGCCCAAAGAAGGTCCTAGAAAGGGATTCGTTTCCTGCCCAGTTGGAGAAAGTCGATGACAAGTGCACGTCATCCAAGGATAATTTAATTATTCTGGGGAATATTCTTTCGCAAATCGGCCCAATTGAAGGCTTTGTTGTTTGATGTGTCAATCCACGGAAATAGTTAAAATTCACTGGATTTTTAAGGCATTCATGTCATAAATCCGCTTGTCCTTCTCATAGCAGTGTCTCCATCCTTGCTTCATTACGTTGTGATTAAAAGGTTCGGCCTATAATTCAGTTATTTTGTGATCCGGAGCTGAGTCTCTTATCATCCAAGGAAATTTTTCCCACTTCAATTTCAACTGTGGCTTTTGCTACCTTAATTTTGTCTACTTTGACTGCCCGTAGCCTTGGTTAAACACATTTTCTAGTGTCTAGAGACTGATGTTAGTTTTACTTCTTTTTCGCTAGTTGTAGTTTTTTTCGGAATACAGTCCTCTGTTTGCTGTCAAGCTAACTGGCTAGAACCGAAGAGGATAACGTTAGACGTAGAGCAAAGCATAGTGGCTAGAAGTCTAGCGTCTGCAGGGGTGACTTGTTGGGCGAGAAGATTCATAGTTTAAGATTGGTTCACAGAGGTTGAGCAATCTATTTTATGACTTCATGGAGATCTTATTCCAAAGAAATGAGTAAACCAATTCTTCTTCTTTTTAGTACCCTTTTAATACTGTAAAATATCATGCCTTTTTTTGAAATCTAGATCTGTTTTCGGAGGTTTTGTCGTTCTGTACCATTTGAGCTGCAAATTTTAAGCTGGACTCCTAGTCCTTTATAGCTATCACAAAACTCCATAAATCAGTTGTCTTTTTTGAATCACATTAAGATTGACAAAGCATAGTTTACGTTAGTATCCCCTGTCCGTTATCCAGTATAAGGAAATGATCTCCATGTAGCTGAGAACTTCCCATCCCGGTTAAACGGCTAACTTACTTGGTGCTTTTTTCTGTAGCTACGTCAAACAAAACAAAAGCTGGATTGTTGGATGGTTCAGAAACATGTTGCGAGCCACTGAGTTAGGCAAACAGCCAAATAAGGAATAATAATGTAAGGACAAGTAACTAGTGGTACTTTCTCGTTCGGCCAACCAATAAGTAATAAAAATAAACAAAGATCGCGGGCAAGAGGATAACTGAAATGGTGTGGTGTTAATTTAGTTAGTTAAGTAGCTAGTTAATAAGATGAAGGTGAAGGATAGAGAATGAAAATAAAGGGGAACGATCGAAAACCAGGAATATAGGAATAAATTTATTATTAAATAATTATTTAAAAAATGTGTTTTAACTAGAATAATAGCAGGTCTCAGCATCGTTCCGTTCTATATTCTTGAGGTTATGTTTTTGAGATTTTGGTATTACATGCATACAGAGCTGGCAATGTCCAAGAAATGCTTTCAACTGTTCGTTTGTCGCACAAAATCAAAACGACTTTTGATTATATCTGCAATTAAACAGGGATACACACCGAGAAGGAGGGAACCTACCACTGGGGTTTCCTTTCCCTATATCCTCAAATGATTCCCTTTCCTTAGATCGAAACATAATACTTAATGTTCTCCTTTTCTTAAAACAGGTGCAAGTTATTTTTTGAACGTAGTTGTGCCACGATAGCCATCCAGGACATTAGCCTTCTATATGTGACGGCTCTCAGAATCATGGCATATTGATCGATCCTGGAAAGTTTCAGAGTAAACTGATTAAAGTCAGTATTTTCATTGCCTCAAAGTGACAAAATCCTTATTTTTAAGTGCCATATGCAGCGTTCCATCAGGTGGGCACAAAAATCATTCTTGGGATAGTCTGGTCAATGATAGTAGCGATCAAGAATTTACATTGGAATAGTAGATTTCCTTGCTTTGGTTCCAGTTTAATATTTCTATGAAGGGATGTAACTTATTAGGTGAGATAGTACTCGGCATCTTGACTTTGTTGGATCGGTGCTAATCATTAGAGCTTATGCTTCATAACGGATTATGGATTTGAACTGACAGGATGGAGATTTTACTTATAATTCCAATGGATATTAAAGTCGCATTAAATTATGAGTTCGAATTAGGCAAAGTTACAAGCTTCAATTCCAGCGTTGGAGTTGAATTCACAAAAACACGAAACGCCCTTTAATGCACTTCAGCAACGTAGGCATGCTTACTTTCTTCAGAGAACGCTACAAAACAAATCATTAGTCTGCCCATTAGCACGTTATCCTTGCGAAATTTCATAACAATTGTCTTTTACACAAACAAGTCAAAGAAGAGTAACAGGGATATTCCGTAGAAACGCCTCCATCATTCTTGTTCTTCCGAACATTGCCCCAATTTCAATTATACCCTTTTGCTGTAGCCTATCTAAGTGGATGTCATTCCCAATCAGACCGAAAACAATGGTCCAGTCGTTTTCCAAATCATCGGATTTCCCATCCACACATACTCCCGATCCATATTCCGGAAAAGTTGGAAATTTGTTGTCGAGTCCTATCTACTTAGCAAACGACATGTGAGAGTCCATTTCTTGTAGTTGGTTGTTTTGTCACTCCCAAACAAACTCTTGTATATAGACTTAATCATTAGTAGCTGGTCTATTGGTAGTATTGGTGTGTGTACATGTATTGTTCGCATCGGAGCGAATCTGTATGAACACCAGCAAGTTGTTGAGAAATTAATGAAATTGACCTAACTCGACTCTTTCATGTCATTTTCCATGTAACCGATATGTTGAGTTCCTTTGGTATTTCCACTTCTGAACATTTGTGAGACGCCTACATAATATGAATGATGTTAGCTGTGAACACAAGGAACACTCGAATCCTTAGGCTTCGTTATTGTTGTATTGAGAGATCTAACTTACAGAAGATATTTATGTTGGAATGAGGTTCACCTATACTTGGACTGGAATTGTGTAAAGTTGAAGTCGAAAAGGATGTACAAGTACTTGAAGTTAAAAAGGAATTCAGTGCAGCTACAAATGATAAAACGCTTTCTAGTGATTAAGTTGTTCGAGTCATGCTGTTTCAAAGAGGACTTTATTGTGACTTGTAATTTGATGAATGGAGAAGCATATCCTGAGAATTTTCAATAACTTTTTTGGGCTTTACCTTCCTATATTGTTATATTAGCTGCTCGAAAGCAAAGTAAGTCTAAGTCTACTGGTAAAGCGCTTATAGCTTTGACGAAAATGGAAACACATAACACAATAGAAGGAGTTCGCAGAAAGAGGAAAACGATCAGAATGGTGACTCTGTGTTAGACGAGTTCTGTCGCATGCCACTAACGAACGCAACATGTGACAAGGCCCTAAACTCGTAGGGAATGCTCAATTTGACATGGAGAAGAAAAAGCACGCCGTCGCGTGAATCCTTAAACCAAGTATTGTTAGTAAGATTACCGAACAGCACATCTTATATAAATTCACTGAGACACCTAGGAGTTATCAACTTGAAAAATATCCGAGTTGCTTTCAAAACAGAACGGCTAACACTATTCAGAAGCATACTGCTGGTAAATGGAATAGAAATGATGAACTTTCTCACATGATCCATCAGAATACTATGCCTATCATCAACGCTACTGTAAAAGAAATGGATCGAATTACCATTTAGGGCAGTATAAAAAGGAAGAATCATCAGCAAAATATCATATTTTTCATTTAATAAACGTTCTTTTACACTTGTAACGCACAAAACCACAAGGAGTGAAGGAAACATGAGCTCCCGGTGTAATAACATAGGTTTAATTGGGTATACTGGAAAAAAAACTCCATTGTTTTCGCTGTAAAGATGATGGTCCAATGTACGAAATCCTTAAGAAAACTTTACGCACAGAAAAGTTGAGAGATTTCCACAAAATTATTATTCAACGGTCATTGCAGCAAACATTATCCTGCAAGTGAATTTGTATCGTTCAAAAACCCAGCATCAGTTTCTTGATCACATTTGAAACTGTTCAACGGTCAACATAGCAACGAAAACTAAAAAGGATGCCCAACAAATCTTATACAAGGTGAATTTTAAAAGTGTTAAGTAGAAATGATCTAGATTCAACACTTTATGATAACACATTTTGGTCCCTGTTCACTAACATTCAAACAAAAAAATAGAAAAGCGTTCCCAAAACGTTGAAAATTGATTTCTGGGTTACGGAACGTCATTCTTTCAACAGAAAAGACTTCAACATTAAATAATTCCCATGAAGTACCCCACGAAAAAAAGTTTTGAAAGAAATCTGGAATCAAACCAAATAAATGAATCGATGACTGAATGCTTTATCATTAAAACAAAAAGCTTGATACTTTTCCCACAAAATCCTTATATATTTACTTTCTAAAATATTTTCAGCAAACAAGTCAGCTAGGATTATTACCTCATTGAAGAAATAGATGCTTTCTATCCTTTTTTGTTCAAAAAGAAACTTAGTTCAACTTAAGCATGGAATTATGTCAAGCATTAGAATCGGAAACTTTTGGAAACATAAAGGACTTTTGACGTTCTTGTTACAGGATTTCTGAACACTTCTCGAAAGACATTGTCACGATGATTATATTATAAGATAGGTAAGTATGCAAGGTTCTAGTGTGGGTCCATTGTTTTTGCCGATCAAATAGTGCCGGATTAATCCCAAATTAAACGATCTGAAAGGTATATAGCGAAAATTAAAAATAACTAGGACGAAAACGGAAGAAAAATCTAATAGAAATATACCATGGCAGCCCTATTTCTGTAATTATGCAGCTTTTAGTACTAGCGTGAGAATGTATCTAGGTAGTGTCAAATAATTCATTCAGCGTAGCAAATATATGCGGGCAAGGAAAGCTTTTCGTCTTCGTCCCCAAATGAACTTTTCAGAAATCCACGCAATGTCAGGGGAAGCTGTTTACCTTCCAAATTGTTAGGATCGACCGTGCGAACACCGTGTGCTGGAAAATTCTGCATTCTCAAAACAAAGCCTAGCCCTATGATAGCCTGATGATAAGAGAACAATCATTATCAAAAATATGGTCATTGTATAGGGTTATCCATTTTACGCATGGGAAAGTAAAGCTAAAGAAAACACATAAAATATTCAGATGGAAAAAAAATTTTTTATTCAATATAAAGATTGAACCTTGTCATTATACGTGAAACACGACATCATTCAAATGTCCTCCACGGGACCTTTTACAGGCCTCAATCCTTTTGAGGTAATTTTCAATGACTTTTCGGCACATTTCCGGCAATATCTCGGCCATAACTTCACGAATATTGGTTTTCAATTGCTCAAGATTTTGAGGATTGTTCGCGTAAATACGATCTTTCGCGTAGCCCCATAAAAAGAAATCCAAAGATGTTAGGGCGCAGGATCTTGCAGGCCAATTGACATCACTCAATCTCGAAATTACGCGTCCTGGAAATTTCTCTTGCAAAAGTGTTCGATTAGCCTGTGTTGTGTGGCTTGTGGCTCCGTCCTGTTGGAACCACATGTTCTCCAGATCATAATCTTCAATTTCTCTCCAAAAATAATAGTTTAACATCCGTCCATCCGAGCATCCGACACCTATGGCGTCAGCTGCTGATTTCATATTCCTTGAGTGCTTATTTTCACATTGAATTCATCTACACAATTAGTTTGTGTAAATGTTTATAAGACTTTTTAAGCATTATGACTTATACCCGTTTCATGGACGAGTATATATCTTTATTTAAGATATCTTTCATTTCTTCGAACTGCACTTCCACTAGCACATGAGAGAAGGTTATTAAACTTCCTCACAAAACAACTTTTTCAGGCACAAAGCAAAAAACTTTGTTCTTTACCCAATTCCGTTCAACAACTGTGACAGTTAATGACCCTTACACTTCCAAATACCATATAAGTCATTATAGACAAAACCATATGTGAAAGTTACGCCATCTGTTAGCTAATTCACCATTATAAACTGACACTAGCTGACAGCACATATAAATATATACATACATATAAAAATATATGACAGGACCAAGAATAATAATAGAACCAACGTATCCGCGCACTGCGATCAAAGGTGAATAAAAAGGAATGAAAAAAGGGATCTCGATCCCCATTTCCTACTCTCAATACTCGCCCACAGTGGAGGAGAGTGAAGTGTGCCCTGCGTGCTCTGTCAGAGACGGGCGTGAGTGCCTGTCCTCCAACCTGGTAACATACTCCCTGTCCAAGAAGGATCCTGGCTGGTGTAGTACTTGCTAAAACCTCCATGAGAAAGTTTGTCTACCCGTGACAGAAACTCAGGATATGTTTCGATATTTCGGCGAACTCCAAGTCGTTATGACTCATGAATCAATTTCAATTTTTCCTGATAAGCTCTGATGTGAATACACTGTAAATATTCTACATATTTTCATCCAGAATCAGACCCGACTTAATGAAATAGTTTGCAGCTCATTTCGTTCAGGATGCAATGAACCGGTTCACTTCATAAAGAATCCTTTTCTGTCTGACTCTGTTGTTGCTCGACCAAATGAACTTCTCATGAATAATTTAGCGAACTTGCACATTATTTGTGTAGCCACGTTGAGATGGAAACATTCTCTCGCTAGCTTATGGTCCTGCATTAAACACAATTATTATCATTTCGAAACTTTGCTATATACACGCCTTGTGGCTATTCGGCTAGTAAGTCAAGTGTGCTAAAGGATCTCAACTATTTCACCACAGATAGCCACAATCATCTCAACTGATAGCGTGATGAAATGTGTGCTGCAATTGCCACTCGATCCAACTGTATACAGGCGAATTTAAACAGGAGCCTGAAGGATAATCAGCGTGTTTTTTTCGCATAGAGGCGCGCGAAAGGATGAAATAGTTGAATAGAAGTTGAGAAGCCATTGGAAGAGTTCTTTGGTGAGTTTTGCTTATGATTTGTGGTTAAGTCCAACTCAGAAGTGAAGAATCCTCGAAAATATTTGGTTTCCTTTGAAAACGGAACCAAATAATCAGTCCAGGTTGAAGGAGTATTTTTATAGCTTCATTGCTACTGAATTTCTTCGATGAAATAATACCAAGAATTCGTTGTAAAGAGAATGCCAAAATATTTTCAGAATCTCTAAAATTCATTCGTCAATATTTATTTGTTCACAGGAACCATCAGAACCATCAGAAAACACGAGCGAAGGATATCTCTCATTCCTTGCCACTGTTTACTTTCCCTTGAGGTGTTGAAAACTCTCTCGTTGCCATAAATAAACTTAATTACATCACTACTCCCGCTATTCGGAGAACCGCACGATTTGTGTAAGGATGTAACTTTTGGGGCGCCTGGGACGGATCCTTACATTGCAAACGTTGCGGGTTGTTGCTTCCCTTGGCCGAGCTACGCTTTGGCGAGGCTTCACACAATTCGTGCTTGCGTTTTGTCCGTAAATTAAGTTAGTGATTTGGCATCGCAAACTGGTAACTAGCTGTTGCAAGGACGAGTTTCAGTAATGTTACTATCGCCCTATGGAAAAGCTTCAGCATGTTCGTCGTGGTGACTCTAAGCGATTCACTATTAAAGATCCGCAGTGAAGTGGAGATAGTAAACGATTTGTTATTTATTGAAGCGACGGACAAGAAGTAGTTTTCTTATCGCGCGGACATGACACTTTCTAAGGACTCCTTTATCACAAGAGTCATTAGCACTTAAGTTATGAGTTCGTTGTAGCTAATGATGAAGTTCTAGCTTGTATTTATTCAAGTTGAATTCATTTTTAACGAAATCTTATTCATTTCGAAGCTTAAGGACTCTGCTTGGAAAACAATCTAAAGGACAGTTTCAGAAAACTTTGTAAGTGTCTAAGCCAGACTGGATTTTCGGCCAGGATTGTTATCATTGCTATTCAAATAATAGTTATTTATCTTGAATGAACTTTTTAGCTTCTAATTATTTGCGAATGAAATGTCTTTGAAGTATTTCATAGGAAATTGATTTTAAGTTTTGTATACTCGTTTATCCTTCCTCCTATACATGTCTGATCTCTACAGCTTGAGCGTTAAGTGCCCCGACTTATCGTCAAATTTAGTCAAACTTTTCAGACATTGTATAAGGATTTCTAATTTGGACTTTGCTGATTCCTGAATCGAAACAGTATGGAGTAGTTGTTCAGTTTTTATTTATTGTTGCTTTTAAGGAAAAAAATTTAACATAGAGTCTCTATCAATCAACTGGTTTTGAGGCACAGTCTTCCAAGCAAGTAGGCATTATGCTACCAAAGTAGTATTCTATCTACTAGATTATAGTTCTGAATTCAGTAAACGGGTCAGCACAGGCGAAAGTAGAAGAAGAATCGATCAAAGATTACGTGGCATGTTAAGAAGAACTCCAAGCACTAAGAGCAAAAAGCTGAATCTCTTAAAGCAGGATATGTCAATAAAAGTCCAGATGCCTGGCATATCTTCCAAAATGTGTTCTGCGATTTTTCTGTCAAAGATTTTGGCGCTCTGAAACATTATATTGAGACATCATTTGGACGCCCAGTGACTTTTTGAGTTGAAGATCCACGATCCTTCTTCAGAAGGACCTGACATATGCCGAGCTCATTCTAGTGAACTCCTTGACTTCTGCAGTAACAGAAATAACGGATGTAATTTGCCCGAAATTTTGGCTAGCTAAGACAATGCTTTCAGGGTTGATGGCCAGAAACGAGACAACTTAAATGTCCGATCAAGTACTAAACCGCGCCATCACAACCTTAATAACCAATCAAACCCATTTAAACATCATTGACTTAGAAATTGGGAAATGACTTCGATGTCTAGAACGCCATGTATTTGACACTGCCATAGATAAGGCCGCATAAGGCTTGGAGAATTGCAAACGACAAGGGTAGAAGCTTTTCAAGGAACTGATGAACTCCGGACATTTGAGCATGCTTCATGGTGAAAAAGAATTGCGACAACTTCAAAAGTTGAGAGTTGAATAACCATCAGTGGAGCCCTAGGCAACGAGACTAGCCAAAACTGCCAAAAATGACTCAGAGCTGAATTGGGCTTTTGTTGACAGTTTAAGGATACAGCCTAGGGAAAATAGCGAAAATGGCCCAAAGCCAAATTTAGAAGAAGTTTTGTTGACGGGTTCAGTGTACTGGTGAAAATGAGGAATATCCTTGTGATACTGATCCTCTTACAATGAATTAAATTAGATAAAGATAAATTAATTATATCTCCGATAGTTTTTATCACCAGCCTTGACGTGGAGAATAAGCGTTGAGAGCTCATACAAGAACAAGATCTCGATACTGCAGCCCTTTTGCGAAGTCGGCTCATGTTACTTGAGGAAGACGTAAAATTGTTTAACCAGTTGCTGGATACGGAATTTCTTACAATGAGAATTCATGCAACTTCCTTAGGGAACTTTAGTTGCACAAATATTTTTGATATCGATTAAACATTGGTACCGTTCCATGCCCTTCGTTACAAATCATTTTTAAATAGTGAATGACAACTTTTACCCCACCTATCCTCTTCCTGTTAGGTATAGGTGATCTGACTTGTCCTTGGCCCCATTTTTTCATTCAGATTGAATCAAAAATCAGCCTGAGTTTTTCTTGGCTTCAAAGACGAATAGGTTTTCTTTTGTCTAAGGACGGTATCCATGAATAACCGGAGAGATAGAATAATATAACAGCTTTCAATAACAAATTCTACTACTGGAAGAAATGATCTTCTTCTGGACATATTTATATTTAAGACATATTTCCATATTTAAGGCAGATTACCAACAAAGAGCTTCAGAGCTTCCTCTGCTTTCAGTAAGTCGCTTTTTGATTTTATCAGATCCTCACCTTGATAAAGCTGCGACGCTGGATAAATTTTAGGATGCCAGGTACCTCTCAGTGCTACACATATGGTCAACATTTGGATAACTGTCTGTGATGCAGGTTTTCGACTGTATATGATTTTTCTCATACCGACCAGTGGTTTATTTCCAGTTGGATTTTTTCTCATTCGGGTTATTGAGTGACCTAGCAACATGACAACCTCTGGATTACAGATTTATAAATCCTGCACTAGAAAGACCACACACTACACAATAGAACCTCAAGCATTCCTAGAACGTTCCTACTTGCCTAATATTCCACTATAAAGAAGACATCACTGTCTATTTATCAACATTCGAGACGCATTTAGAAACACTTCAGTTAGAATTCCTTAGTTTAAAGCCTGTATCTTTTTCGAGACAAATGTTCCTTTTGACCTGTCAAATTAAAATATCTGAGCTTTATAGCTGAACCCCATGGATTAACCATCAATCTGGATATGCCGGAATACTTTTCGAACATCCAAAGGCCCTATTAGTTGAAGCAGCTTTGCCAGTTTCTGAGCATAGTTTCAAGTTCTAAGTGGGTTACCACTGAGCATGCTCCAGTATTGGCAGTCTCAACATATCGACTTAGTAAAAATCTACGTTTAAGTTCGTGAAGGCAATGGAAACTCGATTTTCAGCGGTTAAAATCTGAATATTGTGTCAGCTTCGTTATTGACTTCTCCGAACTTCAAGCAGTAATGCAATGTGCAGACGTCTACATGCGTCTGATGTATTTTTATGCGTTGCTTTGGGAAAGGCCTTTCTGACTTGTTAAACAAAGTAAAATTAAAAGTCTACGATCCAACATTGAGGGAACATCATTAAGGCTCATATTAGGTCACAACTTTGGTTTAACTCAACAACGTACAGAATACAGTGGGAATCTCAGTTTATTGATTTTTGATGATGAATGAATCAGTTTGACTACCGTAAAGTCACAGCAGACAAGAAATTACCATTTGGTTCCTGATGTGTTGGCGAGATCTGTCCCCAGAGCTGATATGATTAACAGGGAACGGGAGTCTGAAAACCATTTCGGCGAACCCGGAAAGCTTAGGTAGAATCCAATCCGGGCGCCTCTCCAAAGCTGTCTATGCTGGATGAAAAATGTTTGACATAAGGTTCAAAGTCTGTAAAAAAATTTGGAAGTGGGCTCTACAATGTAAGCTACCTGAAAATCTCAACATCCGAGTGTGGTACACGAAAAGGATGACAAAAGGATGTCGCAGTTACCAGGTGCTCGGATATACTCCAGTCATATGACATGGATTGCTGTCACCTTGCGGCGTCAGTTTGTCCATGTTAATTCCATATTTTTTGACTTGGCATGGACGTATTGTCAGACCATTACCAACAAGAGTTTTTCCATAGTCTTTCCCTGCTTTTATTAGCTTCTACATTGTGATGCGTCGTCGGGATGCATGTTGAATTGTCTCCACATTGATGCTACGAAATGAAAGCAGGATATTTCTTAATACTTTCCGACCAAGGACTAATCAACTTAAACTCCGTAAGAGCCGTTATCAAGGCTTAAGGACTTACCAAATTTTTTATTAGGTTTGAGCACATTTTTCTGCTGTCGTCGACTAGACTAGAAAATTCGTTATTGCAATTTCTAACTATCTTCGCGATAGCTGCAAGATGAAAAGTACATTGAAACTTAAGTATCTGAAAAAAAAAAAGGAATCAATTTTTTCCCTTTTCATATCTGGGCTCATTAGCAGTCCCACTTTCTTCACAGTCGTGTGAAAATCATTGCTCCTGTCTGCCGCTGAACATTGCTATGAATGCTAATTACTTTTTAATGTGTATGCCACTTAGAATCTTGAATATTTCAATAGACATCCTTGTTCGCTAGAAATATATTATTTCCCCTAACGTATCGTTTACCAACCATTGCGACCGCTAAATTCTTTTCACCCCGTCACTGATATCGTTGGGAATTTTAACAGTTTTGCATTATTCTAAAAATATTTTCATTCTTAGCAAGCAGTTTGGAATTGGGAACGAAGAAAATGTGTTTCAGATGAAAAATATCCAACCACGACGATGACGATCTAAAGAATTTCCAAGCCGTAGCCAAAGAAAACCCCTTAGGCCATAAAAATGTTTGTGGTCCGGATGAAAATTAATTTTTCCGTAGCGTGAAAAAGGCTATGGAATAATGTGGGTATGAAAGAGGAGAGTTTCGACTGAACAGGGTGGATACCTGTATTTCATAGTCCTTTAATTGCTTTGTTGCTACGTAACGAATTTTCACTTGGATTGCTAAATTATTGTCTGTAAATTATATAAAAAAAAATTTTGTGTGTTGGTCTAATTAAAATAAATGTAGTTGCAGGCTTAAACAGGACTATTACAACTGTTACTAACACTGCCCTAATTTTTTTTCATCATCATTGACTCCTCTTGGGAACTTTGTCAACTCTCCCATTTGGAAGAAAAAAATCTAATTAACTACTTGACAAATTAACTGCATCCTAGAAAATTTCTTTTAGAACTCATTGTAAAGTTTCCAACGACACAAGGATATGAAGGGAAAAACAGCAACATTAGCAGCAAACGATGATTTATTGATTTTATTCAGGACCACAATCGTTTTCCGATAAACTTGCAATCATCTTGGAATGCGGAGCGGCTCTGGTGGAAGACAACCAAGGAAAAAGGAACGAATGCGGGAAAAAACGGAAAAACGATGATAAATCTTTTTGATTTTTCATTTTTCGGCCAAAAGTCAAGAACTTCACCTTCACAGCAGTTGTGGTCCATTAATCCAACGAGTCGCCATCAATTTCATGGCAGTATGAACGGAAGCAAAAGTTCATGTCGGGCACATTCACGTAATCACAGACGACGCCATCATTCGCCCCCCACGACTACGTTACACCATTGAAAGTTTACTTTTCATTTTCACTGGCAAGCATCCTTCCAACCATTACGTTAATTCAACTTATATTTTCCTTACTGTGTGAAAACTGAGGAGCGGTTGGAGATTCAAGACGAGATGCAGGTAGAGTTTAGATTGAACTACTCTCAGGATGTTTGGCATGATTTAAGGGTTGGTTTCTGATTGGGTGTTGCCAATCTATCCTTCGATTTCGTTTCGAAGCATTCGCTCGCAACAATAAATATAAGATTTATTTTAATAAATATAATTTTTTTTGTAGTAACGAAGGAGCTTCACCTGCCTTGATACGTAGTTACGCCTACAGGAAGTATCCACGAAGAATAACTCCTTGTCAACTTCTTTTCGGACAGTATTGATCCATAATCCACTGCAAATTCATAGATTTCGATTTCAGAGCTTTCGACAAACATGGCAAGTCCTTAAATCTTCTCAACTTTACATTCTCTAAGTCAACAACTCTCAAACGAGAGTTTCCATCCTGATTCCTGAGCAAAAACAATTTAGAAAGACTTTACTACTATTTCCTTGTTCCTGATCGAAATCGAATTTAATAGAATAGTGGAACCGATTGCCAATAGTCAAAGTAAATGTTGGTGGAATGCAATCTAAATAGAAAACGTGCTGAGATGATTTGCAACAAAAAGTTTTTATTTCCTCCTTTTTCTTTTTTTTTTTGTTTTGTGATCTACTGACGATTAAGCATCTTTTTTTCTCCCCCGAAAGTGAAAGAATGTTCATGACATCATTGGAGGAAATTTAGCTGATGATAGAAAATAAATGGCGACGAGTATGCTCGAATAAGTGAAAATTATTTTGATGATTAGATGGCAGCTAGCAAATGTTTACACATGCTGGAATGCCATTAGAAAAGTTTGAAAATTGTTTCAAGTGGTCTTCTATCGATAAATTAAAGGATTTTTCTCAATTATAGATGACTATGCTGTACTTGCTACTACTACGACTACTACTACCACGACTACTAATACCACTACTACGACTACTATTTCTACTCCTATCGAAAGGGAGCCAGGAAGAAAGCACTAAATTTGTATCGTTTTTAAGCCATGCTCCTCTCCATTCTGCCCACCATTTCGTGTAGGGATACCCCTTGAGTATCCTGAAAGGTATACATACAGGTTGAATAGCAGCTTCGAATTTTTTGGCACTATTTTTTATTTAAGAACAATTTTTGCCGCCATCCAGTTGAAAAGGATGTATCACTTTGATGGGAAAGACATGTTTCTTTGAGACAGGATCTGTATTATGGGAATATCGGTTTCATTGGTCTTTTTGGATATACTTTGTCGATTCCGAGTTATGTAGTTGAAGTTGAGAACGGTTCAAGATTGACAACTCACGGTGTCCTAACTGCGTGTTTTGTGCAGGTGAGGTGGATGATGCCTGTTATACATTCCCCTCTTGCAAATAATAGTGCAAGCAGCGCGGTGACTTCTTGGACGAAATTGGAGAGCGATGCACGGAAACTATAGCCGGAAAAATGCTGAAAACGATTGTCAAATAGAGTGGAGTAGCACAATATGCTCGGCGGTGTGCTCCATCCTGGAGCACTGGGAGGCATCAGGGATGCAGCGATATCTTTTCTAGCACCCTTTTCTACCCTTGCCGCTGAAGAGGAGATCCCCGTAATCTGAAGACGCCTCTTGGACCTAGCCCAAAGTAATATGTCAAAGGGTTAGTTCATTTACAACTTCCTTTAACAGGCCACGAGGCTTAGTGGCTCAAGTTTAAATGCACTTATCGCGAGGATGCTCTTCGCTTTAATTTTTTCGCGATGTTTCCCTATTTTAAGCTCAATACTTTATACCGTCTTCAGAGCCCGGTTAAGCCACAATATTGTACTCTTTCGATATCGCAGCAAAAGCGCATTTCAATTCGCATATATTAATATTGCCTTTAAGTGTTCCTTCTGCCTTCCTTTATTTCAGTCTTTCCGAAGTTTTCCGATGCCATACTCTTAGCATTGTGGAGTTTACTTCAAATTAAGTGATGCATTTGATTTCTTTGCCAACTTCCTTACGAATTTCTAATGCATTTTCAGATTAAGAACCTAGCCTTCATTCTGCTGTATCAGTAAACCAGTTTCAACCTTTTTACCCCAGAGCGACAAATGAGGTTTTCTCAATTCCTCTTACTTAAAAAAATCAGACATACTTCATAAATTATAGGTCATAGCTCATAGGTCATCGAGTGCTTTGGATGCAAAAGTGTCTTCTCCAATCCTGTTGCCAAGTGATTTGACAATCGCAATTTTTGAAAAAAAAGGTGGAAAAACATTATGCTTACCATTATTTTTTCAGATCCAATCGGCGAACTGTCTTTTATTTATAATTTCCTTTCTTTTATTAACGCTTCAGTGACGAGCCTCGATTAGAAACTGTTGTAGAAAAAGCCCAGTTTTTGAGAAGGCGGTAATATGAACAATTTAGCCAAGATTTCGTCCCTTCAGCAGCAGTCATTATTCAGTCGGGAATTTCAAGAAAGCACAGGGTCCTCCAGATTTTGCAAATGAAACAATGGACACAAAACAGGATCAGGGTGTCCTGAAAACTGTTTTGCTTCCATTTAATAAGTCACTGAGTTCGCCGAAATGCAAATTTACCTACAACCTGGATGAAGAACCGTGACAGCCGACAGAAAGTGACCAGAGCGTATTATCTTCAGCAAGCGTCAATGTTCAAGGATGACCTGGTAACATCTCGACCCAGAATTCTATGAAAAATGTGTGAACCAGACTGAAATTGATTGACAATCAAACACCTACCACGTCTTCAACCGATGTCCTAGGAAAACTACACTTTTCTTTTGCTCTGACTTGAGTTTTCAATAGCTGAAAGACTTTGAAGTCAGTTTATCCATTTTGGTTGTTAATGCTTTAATGGTTATAAGCACAGTATACCACTCTACAGATGACTTATTCCTCTTTTGTTTTATCGTTACTTAGACCAGCGACAATCTTTTCCAGATGTGTCCAAGATTGCACGTTGTTACGTAGTCATATGTTGTGGTTTGCTGCGAGGATGCCCAAAATGATCCTTTTTCAGGATCTTGCGACATGCTCATCAGACCCTTCTGACCTTCCCTGTTCTATTGCCGTGATGTTTCACCCGATTTGGTGGCTTCTTTTCTTGTCCATCAAGATTTTCTTCCTTACTCATCGGGTAAAAGGGAGGCCCCGCCTCCTTCTGGATTCAATGTCACCCGAACTCATTTGCTTGGGTCGTATTTGACCCCTCATTTCAACGCAGTCAAAGGCAACTTTCTTGGCAGCAATAATATGTTCCTCTACTTTTCCCTTGGTGAGTTAAAATTTTTTTGGTACGGGTTACCACCACCCCTTCTCCGTAAATTAGTCACGGATAATTTTGTCCGTCATTGAGTGTCGTTGTCACCGTTAATGAAATTCATGAAATGCATGCCCTCCTTCTGAAGCTCGGACTATTGGCAGAGTCACTCTAGGCACCTAGTTTTTGGCGGAACAATAGTTATCCTGTCCACAAAATTTTCTGTCAATCGGTATCCAGTTGCCAGAAGTGAAATTGAATTCTTAATTCCATTTTTTGATTCGGTTACAGCTTGAGTCTGATTCCTCTGCCTAGAGAAAGAGCGTCGGAACAAGAAGGTTAGAACAATAGAGTCGATTGAAGTTTTCTCTGCACGGCATGGTCACCAAAATAATTGCTTTTCATGGGCCTCATTGCCACGTTAAGGTGGTTAACTTTGAGGAGATTCCAACATTGGCTGCCATGGTTCTTCACATCTTAACTCCATGACAAGAAGTACAATTCCTGTTTTGTGTCTTCTTTGTCATAAAGATATACCTCAGAAGATGTTTCAAGGATATTTTGCTAGGAGTTTGAGACAAGTTTAAGACTACAGTTTGAGACT
The DNA here is from genome assembly GCA_954870665.1 of Stratiomys singularior. Classification (NCBI taxonomy): domain Eukaryota; kingdom Metazoa; phylum Arthropoda; class Insecta; order Diptera; family Stratiomyidae; genus Stratiomys; species Stratiomys singularior. The sequence goes on along the minus strand of OX940879.1, from coordinate 7,358,390 downwards.
GTACGGAAGCCTTATTATATGTCTTACTGTTGGAATTCGGTGTTCGTTTTTGCGATGAAATAATTGTTATATTGCATTGTTGTAGTTACTCCTATTCGGGCTTCAGCGCTGAAGGTTTACCCATTCGACATTAAAGCTCCCAACTTCACACCAACTTACAAAAAAAAAATTACATCTTTTTAGAGAAAGAATTTTCTATTAACGATAAATTTGGCGACGACTTCCCTTTCAAACCAAAGACAAACGCATGTCCTGCAGATCTACGCAGAATTAAGAAAAACGGAAAAAGTTTCAGTTCTGGCCTTTTTGGTGGATTACCTCAGCCAAATGATTGATGATCGTTAATGCTTAAATCTTGTGTTCAAAAGTGCAAAAGGCCCTATTTTGTGCTTTCTTCATTGAATCTGACAGACGTTTTGAAGATTTGGAGGAACTAGGCATTGTTATCGACTTTATCTATTTTCACGAAAATGCTCCAATATGGGCGTTGACGTTTCAACTCGATTCACCGTTGTTGCTCCCTTACTTTCACTTATTCATGCCTTCGATCGTACCGCAGACTGTTCACTTCCGCTCTTGTTCATGTTCCGCCCATTTTTGCTACTTTATTTGTATTGATAATCGTGCATCCCTTAAAAAAACCTTTATATGATACTCTTCATCAATACCAGAGCTGCTTGTTGCAAGTAACCAGGTAAGCAAGGCAAAACCTTCTTCTAATTTAAATATAATAATTTATAATTGTATATTTTATTGCTCGTTGATTAACAAATTATAATAAATCAAAATATTCCAATTTGCATCCCACCATTATTATTATATATATGTTGTTATGTCTCCTCAAATAAACCAGCAAGTACCGAAAAAACACATGTTCATCCATTATCATAACATGCTTCGTTGCTCGTTCACCGCAGTGGATCGCAACGTTTTCTCAGGAGGCAAAATCATGGGCGCCATTTGTTTCTTGTTTCAGTTATTGTTTTTTCCTTTTTATCGATTACCATTCAATCATTTTCTAGTAGAATGTTTATCCAATAAAAATATTATTTATTTGAATTTCCTGTCTTTTCATGCATTTTGTTTTAAATAAATTTGAACACTTTGAATGTAATAAGTTTGATGGTTACGTTCAAAATTCATCAAATTCTAAAGAGCACCTTTTGCAACAACCATCCTCTTTGAACGTATAAAATCTAACCACAGAAACGAAATAATCGCCAAGAACGAAAAACAAAACTATAAAATCCATACGAAACCTAAACTTGTGCCAAATGCTCCATTTTGAAAAACACGAAATGGTAATATCCTGCAAATCCGAGAATTCATTAATCGAACAAAAATAAGAATGTAGGTTGTTATTTGCATCCATCTATCCACTCATTCTATTGGCCGGAAGCCAACTCGAGAGAAACAATCATACCTTCGTATCCTTTTAGTCAACCTTTTTCGCCTGATGACAGTATCACCATCTTATAAATGTACATTAACATTTGCAAGTAGATTGAAAAATGTTCACTTCATATTTGTGTATGAATTGAAAATGTCCTGAGAAAAATTTAAGGCACTATGCCAAAATAAAGTGCAATGTAAGTTATGGAATGAATGTGGTCCTTTTGTTTGCTGTGCTTGCTAATTTTTAAAAGCATGCATTAGTTTAGAGTCATGCACAAGTATGTATCTAGAAAGGAAAGGTATAGCTCGTAACTAAGGCTAGGAAACATGCTATAAAAAGTCCTTGAGGGACGCTGCAACAACAAATGAACAATGTTCGAGATATCAAGCAACTTTTGAAGTTCAACAACGAATTGTAGCTACGATAAAACACTGGAATTCAATTCTAGGAAGTAACAACTAAAAAACATCCTTTTGGCTCATCATTTTGAAAAATTCAAAGGATCAACACCGTCCAATACAACCAATGAGCTTTACATTGCAGTTGTACGAACTCGTTATAATCAGTGATCCAAATGTCCCAGACAATGTCCTTTCACGTATACTCACCTGCAGTTAACTTGGAGAAATTCCAAATCCAAAAGGATATTCACTTGACCTGCATGCAAAATTACTTCTGGCGATAATACAAGTGAACGGGCGACAAAAAAATAACAGAAAAGGGAGAGGGATCATCGGAGAGAAAGCGTCATGAAGAGCAAACGAGAAGTAAGAAGGATTCCAAGTTCCTGTTGAAAATCCCAATTATACTAGCAGATAGAAACTTGTAAAGCACAAGTTGATAAATTGCGAAAATTTATACAATCGTTTAATGAAAATTGCTGCATCCATGAGACGAGTGTGTAGCATTGCAATGATGTTGAGAATTAATTTACCAATGTTGCAAAGATTGCTGAAGTTTGCTAGAGGAAACGAATAGGATTGAGTGCTAAGGATGCTTATGAGTTATTTCAGGGTGATGTTGACTTAAGAATATTTACACAATCGATGAATACGATTAGATCGTTTTACTTGGTATTATTTACTATTGATTGATTTACTATGTTTCAGAATTGTTCCAAGACGAAAAGGAGTATTGGAGCTGGTGTTCAGATTCATCTCTTCAAGTGATTTTAGATTGGAGCCATTATTTCGATTAAGATCCTGTTGTTGCCGATTGACATTTTAATTATTTCTGTTTGTTTAGATGAGGTTGGAATACATAAGCGGATCCTGGTTTCGTTTATACTGTTTTGTTTCTTGTATTGCGAACTTACGTTAATCACAAAGTACCCAATGAGTCCTATGGCAACAGATGCTTCCAATTTGTTCTTTAACTGAGTGTTACATGATACTGTAAGGAAGGTAGGATATCAGAACATCACGGTTTCGACTGTAAACGCAATGATTTTTACGCATTTCAATCTAAAAAAAGACAAATGTGGCGCTTTTCCATTACCAATGGGATACTATTGTGTTATTCTTTAATGTATATGTTTTAGATCCTAGTTGAGTCCTTTTGCAATAGATTAACAACATTGATTTGCAGCCCCATTGATATTCTCGTAAACTTTCCTCAAAAAAAGGGTTCTCGATTTCGTAAATGTTGTTGTATGGCTCATCAAAATCGGGTTCGCGAGACCTCCTTTGTCTTAATATTCAGCAGCAATTCTTTTTTGTTGATTGCGCGTTTGCATAGTTTCTAAGAAAAAAATACTTAAATTCTACTAAGATTCTTTTTTCAGGTTCAGTTTTATTTTAGAGCAGTCAGCTTTTTATGGGTCGGTGTTGTCCTGCATTTTCCTCAGCGTACGTAACATTCAATGCTTAAGCACAAACAGCAATAACACTCCTGGGTAGCTTCCGGTAGACAGAGATAGAAAAAGAAATTCTAGGAAGGAAGTTCTTGTTAAACGAAATAGGGAGAAAAAATCTACCAATACCTCTATATAATTCTTCAGGCTTAGCTGTTCTGGCATTACCAAAGGGATTGGTGTTGTGTGAAAGAGAATGTAAGTTTGAGTGGTGTATTACTTCTACATGTGGCATTGAGCCTGGGTAAGGGTTTTTTGAATTTCAACAAGATACGGCTACAGCTAGTTGATTAGTCACCTGAAGGATTTCGTGGATTGGTAAGCTTGTCTACCGCCCTCACAGGTAGATATTCTAGTCCTAACATGGTTGCAGGTTTAGTATTTGTTCCAAAAGCGTATACATTTGAAGTGCTGGGTGGTTGCCCTAAACACTGTTTCAGTATCATAGGTCTAACTCTCTTTAGGTTTTGAAAGACATACCCTGAAGCATGTTCAAAAGTAGTAAGGTGGTAACCTTAGCTTCTACTTGATGAGAAATTTATACAGGTTAATTCCTAGGTTTAAAGAAGTTAGTTAGTCAGGTAGAAATTTGAGAATGTTACCAGACACTGGCATTATCATTGATCGCAGAGACAATGGGACAATGAGCCAAAACGGACATTCTCATTGTCCATTTCATCTTTGGGATGGACCAGTTCTGTGAAGGAACCACTTTAGTAATTTGCACTGCTTGGTTTTTTGATGTTATTGGTCCAGTTAAGGAACGTGTTCTTTAAATATAACTTATGGTTGGGATTCATAGTCCTGAAGAAGTTGACGGCTTGTCTTTCGTCATAGTAGCCCTATAGTATCCTGTCCCTCTCTTAGTATCCAAAATTCACCTGAATATTGGAGGATACTATTGTTTGAATCCAATCGGTTCATCGACATAGATGCTGAAGACTAGAGGACCTAGCATATAATCTTGTGGGATGCCATTTGTGCACTCTGCCCTAGCCTCGTCAAAATGTGAGATTTTACGGATGTTTAGAACCCAGAACTGGCTCTGGCTATGTTAATACTGGGTATGTTAAGTTTCAGCAGAGTTTTGCTATGATTATCCAGATCTACTTTTTCGTAGGCATCAGTGACATTTCTGACAGCTGTTTAAATGGTTTCATTATTTTGTCAGCCAATTTCCGCAATATTTTTAAGGCAGTTTATGGTTGATTTGTTCCTATTGATTTGTTGATTTGAAAAAATGCGATGCTTAAATATTCTTCTTGTATATGAGCTGACAGATTCTGTTCTACATTAGTTTGTTAATTTTTTGCCTAGGAACGCATAATAGTGAGATATGCCCAAAATTGCCAAACTCAGAAAGTCATCTGTTGGGTTTGGGAATGGGTAAAACGCTGATGTGGCTCTCACTTCGGGGATAAGATCTAGTTACCGCATTATTGATGCCTTCGAGCAGACTGTGAAAGACCGACCCAACTCAAACACAGCTGAAATTTAGTCAACCAAAACATGAAATCTGCCAAAAAAACAATCATCAAACACTTAAAAGCGATGAACAAAGTCAATAAGCTCAGTAAATTGGTCCCAAACTACTTGCATGACTTGCTTGACTTGAAATGCTACACTAAGGAAAACTGAACTGACTTTGAAACCGCAAAAAGAAAAAAATCGTGCCTGTCACCTGGAGATGCCGGTTCGTCAACATTGAGACACGACGACCATAGTTTGTGTCATAAGGACTAGAGCAGTATTGTGACTTATTTAATACCTGTGAAAGACGCGTGGATAGCTTATCGCATTGAGTGGATGTGCCAGCGTACTCTCGTAATATGACATCATCTGACAGACCCCTGTTTACGGCGGCCATGTCGAGAAAGAGTATATCTGTGTCTTCCAGCAACGATATGCGTTACAAAATAAATATTTTCTTGAAGCTTTTCGTTATTCTTGAACATTTTTCTTCAAATGCATAGTTAGCAAACTTATTCGAAAGTCAAATCCTTAGATAGATTATATGAGCAGAAAGGCGACCAATGTACCACTACACGCTATCGGAGTTTTTAGACGAGCCAGAGATCTCCAAAACTATAAAACTGTGTAAATTCCACATAATGACCATGTGCAATGGAAGCATTAGATGGTCATATCTAGGACGGTATTCTCAGATGTATCTGAGAGATTTGAAAACTTGAGGGAAAGCCAAAAAGATCGAGCAAGGTCAGACATGGTTTGCGATGGTTGCGAGTCTCTAGTCCGAATTTCTATTTGGAATAGTCAATCAATTGACAGCTCCTGTAGATACACCCGTGAGAGCAAAACCCAAAATGAGCTGTAGCGCCACAACGCTGTTGACTACAAACCTTTTAGAACTAGCTGAAAATGGGGTTCTCATTCAGAGTTCAGTGCGATTTGCCGGTCATATCGATTATTTATATAGTTCTGGAGCCACTTGCTTTCCATAAATTTATTTTCAACAGTGTTTGCCTTTCATCAGCTTAACTCGATATTACTCAGTCGACTTAAAACTTGGCAATAGCTTGTAAGCAGCTCCATGGAATGATGACAGAAATTGAACGTATTTTTGCATGCTATAAGAAACAACCTTCTTTTTTTTAAGGTAAATATACAGAAATTCCTAACAACCCTAATAAACTGCGAAACTTTATTGATAAATTTAGTTGAACGCAATCTTCCTTCTTTTCCATGCCGAAGATATTTGAAACGCATCATTCAAAATTATTGCCACTAACGAAAAACTGTGTGCTAAAAAGGATATTTTGCAAGGAGTGTAATATGTTCATGGGTCTATAGCGTTGTAAATGGAAATGTTGCAATGGTAAAGTTTGCTAGTTATCAACCGATGGCGGAATTTTGTTTATTGTTAAACTTTATCAGCTGCAAAAGGAGCCGATGGTATGCACGATTGGACACATCGAAAGGAATTGCCGATGCAACGATGAATTTTGCATTTTAAACAAACAGTTTTCAACAATCATGAAGTTAACGTATAAAATGAAACTTAATGTTTTCTTTCAACTTTTTGAAAAGAAATAAACAGGATGCATTTGAGATTACTAAACAAGGATTCAAAATATTTATAACGAAGACCATCGCGTTTTTCATACAAAACTTTGTCCCGGTATTTCAATGTGCTCTCTTTTATATCATAACGTTAACGAATTTTCCATTATTTCTGTTTAAAGCAACCAGTCGGAAGCCAATGCTGATTGTCCTTAATTATGTCAGTAAAACAAAACTCCCGACCAGCTTGAGAGCGCTTCCAATAATTATTCTACTTAATTAACTTTGTACAAAAAGCTATAAATGATTTCAAGCTGCCCACTCTCAATGCCATCATTGTCGCTCTCTTAAAATCCAATCTGTTGGTTTTTTCGTACCGTTACATCGTCCTGCGAGCCAACTTTCTATTCTAGGTTGAGCTCGAAAAAAAGGATAGGAAAACGTGGGACCGAGGAAGTAGCCAGCAGTCAACCATAGACTCTGTCTCGCTGTGATTGATCTATAGTCTATGATAGACGACAAATAGATAACTATATTGGCCTCATATCCTTCCTTGCTCACTAGCGATTCCCAGTGTTCGATTTTTGCCGTTGAGCTCGAACTCCACCGATGGACTATTTCCCGTGTAGTGCTGAAGTTTTTATAGGGTAAATTCCAACATGTTCACTCACTTTTTTCTCGATCTGTCGTTATTTGCCTCCGTCCACCCATCTAGCCCGATCACTCTCACGTCCTTCGGTTTACTATTTTGCTCCATACACATCACGAGGAGCGTAGCGGTCATGGAGCATACGCTTAAGAAGGATTTATGTTGGTCTAGTGGAAGGATGGCAGGCATAAATAAATAATACGTTAGCCACCTGATGGCAAATTGAAATCTCTAGTCTATTTCTTCGGTTTTTGAATCGTTCGACGTAGGACAACAGTCTAGGCAGGCAACAAGGACGCAGGGGAAGGGGTCCTCGAAAAAAAATCAAAAATATAGATAAAGATAGTTCAGGCCGACAATATTAGATTGCTATCAGAATGGATGAAATTGATGACTTGCGAAAGGAAGGAAGTTTGCCTCTCAGCAGCTTGTACGAACATTGTATCAACGAGAGTCCTTAGGCCCGGGCATAAGCAATCAAAACCTATATCGTGTTTGATTGATTCATTTATGCGATTTATGTGGTCTTGTGAACATTCGGTATGGAGTATGTTTTTTTTTATGTTGTGGCATCGAAAATGATAGTTGGTTGTGCACGACAGGATTCAATGAGGCCATCCAAGCGTTTAGAGTGTTTACGTGAGATCAATTTGGCAAATAATTTATAGTTTCTGTTGACTTTTTATGTGAGTGACGAAATAAATCAGCGGGAATAATAAAATCTTGTCGTTATTTAGGTAAGATGGGATTTATTGTCTGTTATTCATGAAGGCATTCATGATAATTTTTTAGAGGACATTCTCATCAGACGAATCCATGGGTGGAAAGAAAGGGACATTTCATTCGGTGGAGCTTATGAAACGGATTCCCATCTACCTGGAAAAGAACTGGTTACAAAATTTATCAAAATAAATTAATGAGATCATTTTGAACATTCAAAAAAGGTAAAGCGATGTGAGACCAAACTTTTCCAGAAAGAAACTTCGTAAAAATGTTGAGAATCGCGAAGGATGTCAAACGTGAAAATCAACTTCAAAAAGATGGACACGTATTGGTCTACCCTCTTAACTATCGTCCGCGAATTTGAGAAATTAGATAATAGATGATGATGAGATAGAGAAATAAATTGATTGACACATTACATCGATTTGGTACTCGTTTTTCTTCGCATAGAAGAGCATTCAGGTTAAAACGAGCTCCTTGTAACTTGCGCAGTTCAGACTTATACCAAAAAGATTTGGAATACTTGATCCATACGTCACTTGCCTCAGCTGAGCAAAACACGCAGTTGAGCGACCGTGATCTATCAGATCTATTTAGATAACACCAATAGCATTATTGTCCTTTGAAGACTTGGGTCAAGTAAGGATGTGTCTCGATATACACTCAACTGAGCCACATAGGGAGAGACTTTAGGTATATAGTCTAACTCCCCTTTATTTCATCTGGGCAGACCTACCACCAATCAGTAGGAGAAAGTTGGCTTGCCTATCCCACATATCCTCACTTTCCCCCAAGATGCCTTCCTCCCAATTTCCTCCTAGTGCTTCCCGAAGTTATGAGGTACATATTTCTGTCCGCTATAGCAAGAAAAGTCAACAAAGTGACAACTACGATTACAAACATTCCCGACGCAATTACTGTCAAATACGCGTATGTGATTGGCAACGCTCTTAGTATCTGAGTCCAATCACTTTCCAGGCAACTCTTTATTTCGTAGAATACCCTACATAAACTGTACAGTACTCATCCGAATTCGTCCTCCTAATAACCTTATGACCCTATGACGACAAGAGCCTAGAAAGCGCTGTTAAACTTATTGCAGCCCCGGGAACTGACGTGATCCTATTGGGAAGCTTGGATTGATCCCAACGTACCTGAATACTGCCATGAATTAAGCAGGTTCGAAGGAAGTTTTTTATGCATTTTTTTCCTTATTTTCTATATGTCAAAGCTTAAATGTCAATTCTCGGTTTTTTGGCATCTTGGCCTAAGATATTACAACCTCGAAGCAAAGCCACCAGAATTCATATACTGCTTTGTCCTTTTTTAAGATACTATTTGATCCTTTTAGGTTGAGAAGTTAGGCCAGCACATATTCCGCAGTCCTCTTTGGTTGTTTTGAGACGAGTTGGCCTCTTTTCGAAAATATTCGTTCGAATCCTTTTTCATCGCTTTTAGTTGGACTTTTATCTCGGCTTGTTTAACAGAGTTTCAGCACGTAGGAGGTTTCTTTGATATCCCTTCGGATAGCTGCAGTTCTGAGTGTCTATCCAAGGAGATGCGTCATTTATCGAAAATGTCTCTGAAAATCGCTTTAAAATATCTTACTAAATTCTTTGGTATTGGTCTTTAAATTGTAGCAATAGTTGGAGGTCCAGAAGCGATTTCTCCATTCGTTTTAAGGGCAGTTCAGACTAACCACTTCACACTGAAAGGCGAAGTACGGCAACGGTTCCGCAATTTTCTTGTCTGGAGATTGGTATTGTTAGTTATATTTGCGAGCGTCATTAGTCATCAGTAGCGTCATTAGATGGACGATAGAGAGGCGTAGCCCGGAGTGACGTGTCAAATGATTCCAGGGCGAATACCCCGTTGACAGGAATGCAGTTTTTTGGCAGTCCAGTAGGGTTTATGCCAATTGCGGTTCGGCAGTCACTCTAAAATAGCTTTGAAAGGAAAAATAAAACAAGAAAATGCCCGAAAAGGCTTAAAGTAAAAGATTGATTATCGTATTTGCTCTGATGTCAAATTTTTAGTGCAGGAACTTATAGTAGATATGTTAGGAGTAATAATGGATCTTAAGAATAATCGCTACGCCCAATCTGGGAGTCTTTGTACACCGCGCGATAAAAAATATCATCAACCAATGCAAGCGGTAGTACTAAGTTGAATTCTAGCTCCTTTGGGCCTAGAAATCAAATCTGGTGATACCACTTGTTTCAATAAGCACTGAAACCACAACTACAACGGAATAGGCTATTCATCTCTGTAAAATTTAACAAGAAACTGTCATAGATCGTTAGGCGATGGATGAACCGGACTCTTTTCGTCACTATTTGCTTGAAGTCCATTTTCAAATGTTGTTTCTTCGTCCCTTTCTTAAGAGTGACTCTGAGAAAACTATGTTTTTGGTTTTTGAAGTCGCGCCTATTGCATAATCGAAATAATGAGAATAAGAATCCGAGCCGCATCTGAATAAATAATATGAAAAATTCCCTTAAAGTTTTAACAATAGTTTAAATGCAAATATGTCAAGGACTCTACCAAATATTTCCTTCCAAAATGCAAAATATTTTATTTACATCATGAGGTGTCATCGTAATATTTATTAATATTATTTATTTATTACTAACGCAAACTCTACGGGTCGCCATTTATGCATTCATGTTACAAAACTCACAAGCATAAATTGACAACAAAAATAAAATCAAACAGCATTTAACCTGGTAAAAGTTGTTGTGGCCATACCCGTCCACCACAATTAATATGGTACTTTGGCCAGAATGGCTGTTAAATAAAAATCCTTAGTCAAAAAGGCCTCTATTCACCCGAATATTGAGCGCAATGAATTGAAATTCAAATGCAAAGTGAAACTACATCCGCACACCTCGACTAATGTGAATGAAATCACTAAGGATCAACGCGTGAATGGCCAAATTATGCATGTAGTCCATCGAAAATTTCCCGCAAAATGTTCGTTAGTTGGGATATCGATTCGAATTAAAACGTTTCGACATTTACCAGTACACTTACATGCTATTTATGTGCACTCGTACAAAACTATCCCCCTCCCTCGCCATAATTGTTAAAATCCAATTTCACTGATTGCTATGCTTGTTTCAACGACAGTCATACATTCTCATTGGGCCCGTTCGATATATCCTTTTGCGTATTATCGTGGTCATGGCGGAAGGCTTTCGGCATGTCTATTCCGTTGGTTTGCCTATAATTTAGGTTTCTACGGATCTATATCTATAATTTTATTGGGTATATGCTTGATGATGTCAGATAGAATGAGGTCAAATCCTTGTTTGGCTAAGTGTGTGCGCTGTCGACCTTTGGGATTAGTTCGCACTGAATCCACTGATTTCCATTCCCACTTCGATTTGATTAGACTGAACTATCTGGTAATAGCAATGAGATCGGCATATATTCCATATCTTGAATATCCTTGATTAGGAAATGGCTTTCTGGGCTGTAAATGTGTGTATGAGCTATTAGAATTAATGAAATTCAATGTGGACATTTTTAAAAATACAATCAATAATCGAATATAAGTTTACATGTTTGGGACGGTATGTTTATGAGTTGGGATTCCGTCTCATAGAGTGGTATGGCACATTTTTCAGGTTCCTTTCTTATCATCTAACAGCTTCTTGGGCTAAGGCAAATCCTTTTTTCAGGTGAAGCGAGTGGAAGACAAAGCATCTACTGTGTAAATGAACTCTTTTTTGAAATCACGGGATCAAAGATCCACTTCTTTATCAACGGAACCTGCCGAAACAAGTCCTTTTTTTTTATTCACCGCCAACATCTTATATGCTAAATAATTTAGAGAGAGCTCGCTCGTTCTCCCAGCAAAATGTACATTTTATCTCACTTTGTATGGCAGGCATCAATCGGCAACCCCAAGCAAAACAAGCAATAAAGACAACGTGACTTCCACACATGTAAGGCTGCAAGTACTTTTGCCGACTGAACATCTTCTTTTCGTGGCAATAATTGGCCTTGCCATGCTTTCCGTTGAGGTCAGGGGACCAAGGGTATCAGGGGCCAAGGGGACCGTTTTAATGCACTCCCTTCCATTTGCTCTCTTTCAGTGGTAGAAAGTTGTCTGGAGTTCTTTCTTTCTCCTCCTATCCTTTGATCCCATTTATGGATAGACTTCTATCCTCTGTTTAAATAAAAGAGCAATACACCAACCTTACGTGGAAAAGAGCGCCACCGACTCAAAACAGATAACGCTGAACCAACCCGTTATATCCTTTTTTGTTTGTTCTCCGAACTATACACCGTCGTTCATCGTCCGCTTGTCTGTATCGTTCCCTGATTCATTGCAGCAGTGTCCCACCTTGCAGATGCATTTCAGTAGTGTGGCCTCTTCGTGATGTGGTCTCATCCTGAGTTCGTCGGTCTTGAGTGTCCTGATCTGTCGTCCACATGACCAAGTAGTGGTCCTTTTATGCACGTTCGAGCCCTTTTTTATGCTGCTAGGACGACGTCCAAAAATTTTCTACTTTATGCGATTTTATTTGGTCCTTGATTAATTTTCCTTTATATGGTCATTGTGAAGTGTAGCCTTTTGTTCTTGGTTTATAGTTCGGTCGCCGAATTTTTCGGTTTGAATTTTCTATGTTTTCGCGTACGTGCAAACGTCGTTCTTTATGTTGTATATGTTGATAATCCTATGGTTCCGTTGTTTGAATTCAGTTACTGCATCCAGCTTCCGTACCCGTTTGGTTTTAGTCCCTCTGTGTTCTCGAAATCTTCTTCTAAAATAACGTACTACTTTAGCAGTACGTTTTGTTCTTGAATAATTATATCACTGTATATCACTGGTTTTCACGTTTTTTCTCTTCTTCGTTTCTGTGCTTTTACGGTGCTTAGAAGTTTTTTCTTATATTGGGAATTGGGTCATTTTTGCATCCATCGTTATGCTCCACAACTTCAAACCTTCAAACTATTTTTGGGACACACCTTTCTCACACCTTTTTTTGGGAAGACTCTATCTGGTCCTGTAGCATTTTTCGTTTCTCTGGTCTGTGTCACTGTCACAATTTCCTTTGCAAAGGAAGGTGGACGACTAGCCAATTTCTGCACAGATGAAGCATTCCAAACCATGGGAGATGCCAAAACAGGACCCAAACGATCTAATCAATTTACTATGCTTGCAGTCTGTAAGGCTTTGCTGAGGTATTGAACTGCTTGAGGGAGCCTTGTTCTTTGGACCATATAAGGAAAATGTTTTCTCATCTATGTGCATGCCAAAGTTTAGTTGTTTGACCCATTCAGACCCTGTCAATATATAGATTCAAGCCGAAATTTGCGATGTCCTTTCCATTTATCCCTGTGCCTTGCCGTTTTTCTCAGACCACTAGTCCCTGATAGGCTTGTCATATTGCATTGTTTACTGGAAGACAGAGAAGTAACAAGCAGTAAACTACACAAGCATAAGATGCGTAATGAGGTTGGCACTAACTTCTAACCTAGCTTATTCGTATGCTGACACGAGTTTTCGGAACCTTTTTTTCCAATTTGTCACATCCCCTCAATCTCACTGCGGTATTGGATGCTGTTTTTCCAAGATCATCCACTAAATATTTATTCAAAACTGTTCAATTGGAAACATCGTCACGAGAGATCCCAATATTAAAGTCATGTGCAAAACGGATCCCTCAAATTTAATTTGGCGAACAGTAGATTCAGATTCACAACGTTCACAACGATGATTCCTGCCTTGACGGTTATTAGACTTGCTTTACTCCAGACTATGGGTAAGGCATTCCCTTTTAAATAGTCTCAGCAATGAAGTCACCTCCTTAGGAAACTCACCATTCCAGGGTGAGACAGAATCTTTCAGAATGTCAAACTTTCACTCGAAGTTAAACCTCAGCGTTAAACCGTCCTATTTGAACACCTGATTAGAAGACGTGAAGCGGAGACCAGCAAACGTGAAAACTATCCTATTCGAAAAACTGATTGATTTATTGACTTTAGTTTTATTCCTTTTTAATGTCTTATTCCTTTGTAATGTCGTTATCGATTTTGTTTTGGGTCATTTTGATATTGGAGAGTAATTACGGGCCTCAGGTCTTTGAACGCTCACTCTCTCATTCTCTCACTCCTTTCCACTTCTGCGAAACTCTTACCTTGCAAACTCTTTCTCGAGTTTTGAGTACAGTCTCCACGGATCGTACACTTGCTGGAGTAAGTTTTTTGGTTACCAAGTGTCCGCTTGCTGGAAAATGTCAGATACTTTGTCTTGAACTTGATTAATAGAGAACACAGTCCCTGTGTTCATCGGTAAGAACTTTAGCCGTTTAAGTCCCTCTGACTTTTTATTAGTAGTAGTATTTTGGGTGTCAAGGATAATACTACTGGGAAATGCCAGGTGAATTGGCTTGAATGCGGTTTATAGAGAAAAGACGATGAAACTATGGCATATGTTTTGATAGATTGTATTCAGCATTTCCTGCAGTTTGGGCCGAAGAATGACCCATGAAAGGAACTAATGAAAAAGGTATATGTTAGTATTTTGGGTAAGGTAGTTTGTTTTTGACAGCAAACATTTCCCCTTTTTCCCCATGAACTTAGCCCAGAACTAGCCGGAACATTTCAGACCCGCGTAGACTAGTTTCTCTGATCTTGTCAAGCATTGTTTTTAGGCTGGGTGCTTTTTCAGCACGGATGGATAGAAGGGAGAGGAACTGGTTTGTAATTGGAATTTAAAAAACAGAAAATGTAAAAGATGAAAGTTTATAATAAAGGAAATAATAATGATCTACAGTGGAAACGTTTTTTAAGCCTGATGTCCAAATTCTTTTCCTGATACCTGAAAAACGCAAATATAACTCTTAGCGCCGATAAATTAATGATAACAAACTGCTTTAATTCTGAAAATCCTTTTACCAAAATGTTGTTCCACAAATCCTTGCATTCACGACAGTTTAGTGTGAATCGGTACGAATCACGAAACGGGAAGCTCCAAAAATAGGTTATAACTTGGGAATTTTCAGCAAATGGTTTGTTTTCGTCCCTCGTTTTTTTCAACAGCCCTTGTGGTTGATTACAATAAAGTGGTAAAGGCGAAGGCATCCTCTGTATAGATGCAAGTCAGGCGCCCAATTTCCAGGACATTTTTGAAATTGTGTCAAAATCATCAAATCATACTACAACTAGTCACGATTCAACAAAATGCAGTTATACCCATAATTAATCTCTTGAAGTTTAAACCTTTAATCCTTACGTTCCAGGTGTCTGTCTGCAAATTTATTCCCACGAATATACAAAGCGCTAGAAAATTGATTACTAAGGCGCAATTCATTGTTCGACTGCCCCCAAATAGTTCTGCAACTAGATAAGCATAAAACTCTTCCTCCTGGTATTCATTGGTTGTCATCGGGATCTCTCCATTAAATCCAATCATTAAATACTCCAACAAAGTCCTACGACACGTTCAACAATAACAAAACTTTCCGCCTGTTTCGTTTTGGTCGTCTCAACGATAATTCTTAGCGCAAGTGTGTCCTAGCTACCATACACTACAAATGACAATTTCCAAGTATGATATTAAATATTTTGCTTCAACCGCTCAGTGCGGTTAGTTATAAGGATCACATGAACGTGATGGGGAGAGACAGGGACGATTTGCTACCGCATTGTACAAATGAAACCTGTAATATCCGTGACTGAAGCAGTGGATGGCAAACGGAAATTGAATGTTTTGGTTGTTGATTTATTATCAGCATTATTAGACTTTTAAGAGGAATTGCTGCAATTCTGGAGGATGTTAGACTATGCGATAATAAATTTGTCTAGTAGGGATCCAATTATGGAATTTATCGCAATATTAGAGCTTTAAGATGTCGGCATCCTGTATAATCATGACATTGTGTGAGAGTCAGAGTACTCTTGAAGCTTTGTCAAATCTTTCTGTTGTGTTTCGGGTTGTATATTGGTCTGATTTTTCAAATTGCGGTGATTAATATTAAAGCTTAACGTCAAAAGAGCGATTTCTAGCATGATTTTGATGTCTCAAACTACACTACAACCCATTTTTTTTTCCTTTTTCGCATATGTCCTTCCTTTGAGGTTGTAATAGTGTTTCTGTTTTTACCGTGTTTTTGAATATTCAAGTCTATTTTGCATCTCAGAAAGGTGGAGCAATAAACTTTTATAATGGCTCTTTTGGGAGCTGAGTAATAAAACGCTTTTAATGCTTCAAGAGTCGGATTTCCAGCGTCATCAATCAATAGGACCACTAGTGGAATTGATACCACCTCCATTGTCAACCTGGCTTGCAACAATTCGATACAATACTTCGGGATTAACATCGATATTCTCTGCTCCTGTGGTAACGTTGCATCGTCAGTATTCCTAGTATATAATAGAGGAGGGTTCCTGAAGAAACGATCTTTCAAAACCTTACAACTTCAACTCATTTGAAACACACGTCTAAATCAGCACAGCACACAGGCAATGTCTGACTTGATTCCATTTGTCAACTGATTTCAACATTCTTCTACATTATTTTGTCCAAATTTTCCCATTTTTCAGAAAGCTGACTGTGATCTATTTTACCTGCTGCCTGACACAAGGCATGGCAGACGAAATTTCTTCCCAAAAATGTTGTCAAATTAAACAAAAACTCCAATTCATCACCTAACAATCAGTTTAAAAACACGTGCAACCGATAGTAATGTAATTTAAATAAATAATCGCAACATTCTCTCACTTGGTTCCTCAACTTCACTGGAATAAAGATGACATTTGGTGTGGATACCGATGTGGAATGGGGACAAAAACTCTCGACGTCGGCAATGCAGTTTCTGACTCGAAACGGACTTGTGCTGTGAGTTTTTCAACCAACACGCGATTGAACGAATTATAGTTGAGTAACTTTAACAACCTGCGTTACCATGCTCCTGGAAAAATGAAAGACAAAGTGCATCTTTAGTTTTGATCCGGGTTAAATACAGGGATCAAAATAAGACAAGTCAGGAAGCTGGCCAAAAGTTCGAGTATTGGAGGTTATAAAATCTAACCGCCATTTAGGAAGCAATATTAAATTGTATAAAAGACGTAAAACATTTCAGCTTCTCGTCAGGATCTGACGTCAGGACACTCGTCAGGTCCATCGAAAAGTCAATAAGTATTCGATTGATGGAATTCGGGTAAAATATAACAAGATAGCATTTTTGAAATCCTACAAAGAAAAACTTAAAATTAATTTCTGGTGCTTGCTCTGGATTCTAAATTGCATACGGGGATCAATTCCTGTTTGGTTAATTTTAGTGTGAAACAACGTAGATAAGGAAAGTACATGGCCTGATGAATTCGTCCAAAATCCCTTCAAGACGAATTGATACTTTGAGCCATGCCTTCACTTGTTGATTATTTTCAGGATCTAATTATCTTTCAGGATCTGATCTGATACCAGTTATGGTTACTTTCTGCTTTCAGGAAAGTACCAAATATAAGAATATTGGACATTTGGCAGTAATCCTGAAATCGAAATACGGAATTGTCTGTAGAGCAAAAACCATTTCGTTATGATTACATTGGAATAGTTTTCTAGAGCAGTTACAGCTCAACAAAGCCCGAAAATTCTCAAAGAATAGAAAATCAGCAAAAATTCAAAATCGTTTCTTTTAATTTTAAATTAATGAAACTTAACTTAATGAAACTCCTAGGCTCAGATGATCTATACTGAAATAAAGTTGAAAAAAGTTATTGCAAACATGGAAAAAATTCTACGAAGTTGGCTCTTCTTCCTTCACAAAAAACCCAGTCGTAACCTTGTGAACAGCCTGTAATGCCCCAATAAAAAGGCCTTTGAGGATCCCATGAATGCGTGAGAATAAAAAGAGGTCCCGAAGGGCCACGTCTAGGCTGTAGGGTGACATGTAGCTGTGTTACCACAGAACGTTTAGCCAGGTGATTGTGAACAGCGTTTATGCGGTGTTACCTCTCGCAACTGCTTTGTAGCAAAAGTCGAAAATTCAAACAAATCACTGCTCACTGTTTCTCCTGATGGCATGAACTATAAGTAATCAAATTTTTTTGATTGGACAATGAAAATACAATGTATTTACAATCCTAGCCTTTTTGTTCGCGGTGAAGCGGGCGTGCGTTTCTCGAAACTTTGCCTTTGGAAGCCGCATTATATTTGAAAATTGTCATTCGTTATCATATTGTCTGAACAATTTTTATCACCTTGACACAGCTCCAAGAGTTTACAAAGGATCCTTGGATGACAATTCTTTTTTTTTAATCAGAATAGACCTTAAGCATCATTTCCTTGCGGACCTTTCAGGTTTCAAGCTCAGATTTTCAGTGAGAGTGGAATACCCGGTACCGTTGGGGACATAACACTTATCATTACAACATCCTATCGTTCATAAGGCAATCTGTATTGAGCTTGTGCTTCACTTTTTCGTATTTACCATATAATTTGTCGCTGATGTGCTGACAAAGTCCTTTTTGCTTGCAAGCGTTCACATGCGAAATAGTGGAAGTCTAGACACAACGGCCTAGATCTATAACTGCTAAATCCGAGTAACAATACACTACCTTCGTCAGACAAAGTGAACTAGTCGGAAAGCCAACGCAATCCAACCACTTTTAACTATTAATAACTTGTTAAGTATACGCTTCTTATTTCACTTCTGCGCAGGTTTCACCCAATACAGTTTCTGCAGTCCTTCTATCGACATCCGGCTTGTCAATAAGTTCGTACAGAGCTTGGTCCTTTCTTTTTCGCCACGGATCATGTTTGTGTTTTCCTTCGATTATTGTGCCCTAAGACCAGTTTTTCATATGCTTTTTTGTCGATGCTTGGGTCAGGTTACACACTTTATAGCCGTGGTATGACATTAACTTTATCATCACTGGGTACAGTCACGTTTCAAAAATAGTTGATTGAATGTGCCTTGTGAGAGGTTTACTATCATAGTTTATAATCAAACGTTATTGGTGTTTTGCAAAGGTACACTATTTTGTCATGCTCCCAGGAGTATGATGCTACAATTTCATGAACAGAAGAGTTTGATAAACCCCTTTTTTAAATTCGCAGTGATATCTCTTTCCAGTTTTTTGTTAATTTATAGCAAAATAAGCCACATTCTATGTTGTTTTTTCTCATTTCATATCGCAAGAAATCACACAACCTATAACGTGCGTCAATTATCTGCAAAACAACTCAATGACTTTGACAAATGACATATAATTAGTGCTGCCAGAAACTAATTGTATTATTAATGGAGGGATCAAAACTCATAAGTGACAGTGGTATAAAGTATTGCAGTGTGCAACAACCATCAGGCGAAAGAAAAACCATTTTACAGTCCCAACCAAAATTTAAAGGACACTCATTTGTAACTTGAAATTTTAATATTGTCTAGAGGATTTG
This sequence comes from Stratiomys singularior, assembly GCA_954870665.1. Lineage (NCBI taxonomy): Eukaryota > Metazoa > Arthropoda > Insecta > Diptera > Stratiomyidae > Stratiomys > Stratiomys singularior. The sequence continues at coordinate 7,339,339 of OX940879.1, read as the reverse complement.
GTTATAAAGTTAAAAGTCTGCACATATTAGCAGCTAATTTTTGCTAATGTTAATTTTTTGTCCTCACTATTATCGAATCTCTTCATAATCTTTTCATGAATTTAAATACTTTCTATTGCTTTCTTGCCTTTTCACATATGCACCGTACAAGTCCGAACACTTGTAACAAAGCAAGTCCTGATGGTTTCTTGGAACACATCCAAAACACACACCCACCACTTTAGGTTTGCCACATTAACGATTTTCAAGGGCGTAAATCAAATCCATAAAAAAAGAAAACGTTTCAATTACGCTATCAAACAGCATCCGTTTTTCCAATTTTAGATAAACAGCATCATGCACTCTAGCACACTCTCACTCTTTAATGGTTCTCATTACAGTCGGCATCCTACAACTTACCCATTGACCATTTATTTATCCACTCACCCGTGTCCTTCTCCACATTCTACAGAACTTTCCGGGGTATCCTTAAACTCCAAACAAATGGCACGTTGGAGGACATTAACTACAAGAGTAACCAAAGCCGTATATCCATTCTTTTCGTTCGGGACTTGGGGTTGGTGCTTGCAGTTGAAATGATTTTAAATAGTTTAAGGCTACACAAGTTAATTTATTGCACCAGGAACCTAATTCGGAGGGATTATTATTCTGGAATTTATTGTACCCGTGTTGATGATGTAGGTGGCGATAGAGGGATGTGAACGAAGGATGTGGCGCGGTAGCAATGTGGACGCTAATGCTGGAGAATTAGTTTTCTGCTCGTGGCATTGCATGTGCCCGTAATAAGTTGGAAAATTTGTTATTTCATCTCCCAACGGTTATGTCTGGATTTCAACTATATTTCATATTTTGATTGCAAGTGGGTGTCGTTATAGAATCCTTAGAGACAGCATCAAATGGCGACGTAGCAGAATTTTCTGATAATAATGATGTCTAACTACCTGGAAAGATTTAAAGAAATTACTTCACACCAGGATAGAGTTAGTGGGACGGCTAATTTAGTTGGATAAATGGCTTGCATTCTAGCAAGGAGCATCTGGTTTTTACAGCAGACGACTATAGGAAAATCCTTAATGATTTAGGATGTTTGGAAATTACTTATCGAATTTTTGATCAGTTTTTGTGAGAAATTTCATTTTCTGGAGTTGGTTTTTTGTCCGGTTCCTATCTGTAGTTAACGAATACTGATGAATTGGACATTTGTGCATTCAAAAGTAGAGTCGAATTTCTTGGCAGAAACAATGACCCACTTCACCGAGTTCGAGCATTCAGAAAATGGCCAGATAGGAAGCTTGTAGACGTATTTAAAAGGTTTGATAATAACCAACAAATGCGTTCTTTTCCTTGATCAGTTAATAGTCCGATAGTTTGTACCTACGACGGCCCGATTTTGACTCATAAATACCATATATTCAAGTAGGCATTCCGAGGTATTAAACCTGCATTGCTATCTTTGTAGCGTATAACAGCAAGTTGATAAAGTACTTTACCTTACCACAATTTTACCATAAAAATAAGAAGGTTATCTTCACAACTGATGAAAGTACACATTGAAACAAAAAATGGAAAGGAAAGATAATTGACATTCTTGTTTATCTAATAGACTAAGCCTGATGATCTCAAACGACGAATTTCTATTTATAAGTAAACTACCGCCCCAAAAACTTTTGATCCACACTGTATCACCAGCATCAGAGAGAAAGGTTGCGAGCCGCTTATGTGGCCGAGTAAACAAGCAAACAATCATAATCAAAGTGCATGCACGCGGTACTTTCTAATTTATAATAGTATTAAGCAAAAATTAACGTAATTCGTATTCCAATGGAGAAAATTAATCGACAAGATGGACAATTTGTAGACAGTGGATTCGGTCTGTTGGGCTCAAAATAGCCCAACTATCAAATAATTTGACAGTATGAGACTTGACCTGTACGGTAGATTACAGCCATCTTATTTCAAGACCAATGATACACGAGAAGATAAGCTGCCGGTCTCTTGCTTTATTATTTCCTGCTGGTTTAACCATCACAAATTGTTGATACTCTGACACCAGCAACACATTTAAATATCACTTCCTGCAGTGAGGCTCAACCCCAGCATTTTTTGCTCCATATAAGAGTTGCTTACCTACTGTACCATTGTGAAATTTCAGTAATTAAAGGTTAGAAGCAATATGGTTTTTTTTCATTAATTAGTTGAGCCACAAAGTTAAAACTCAGTTGCGTTGGCCAGGGAAACAACAATTTCTGATAAAAATTGAAAATTACTTTTTAACTACTAATTTTCCGAAACCACAGTCATCAAATCCAAATATGTGATGACTGTGAAAAAACTTCTCAGCGTTTCAGGATGAAATTATGCCCAGTTATTTATTAGGCGCTTGCTTTTTTGTCATTCCTTACTTTGGTTCCGTCAAACGTAACATGATCCTCGCTCCTATAATTGATGCATGAGTTTCGCATTTCGACTTCATGGTCTTCGTTGCTTGGATCTCCGTGGATCTTATGGTTCGACTTTTCTCTAATACCATGGTTACCTGTGCCTAAAACTACAACTTTTAAATTTTTATTTCCTTTTCCTATTTTTCTATTGTCCTATTCTGCAGGAAATATAATCTAGTCATTTTCACCTGTTGAAAGAAGGATCCCTGTCATAATCTCACAAGTTTGAAGTAGTTTGTCATTAATCAGTTGCAGACTACGTACTCTGGTTACATATAACAAGTATTTTTTGATAGGATCATTTAAAGGGTCTGTTAAATCCGAACAAAATTCTGGCGACGGTTTCTTGATCCGTATTGAATTCTTCAAAATAAATTTGGAACTCATTTTCTCCTCGTTTGGTCTTTTTCGTTGTTCCTAGCCTCATCCTACAGAGGATATTGTTTTCACTTCTTGCTCTAACAGAAGAACTCTTCCTCACCCACACATGCTCGATAACATCAATATCCCGTGATTGTGGTGGAGTTTTCAGCTGCTGCAGAACATTGTGTAACAGCCATTCCCTGATGTAATATACTTACCTATGCTTAGGGTCATTATCATGTTGAAGCTGAATGACTCTTTGAATCCCAAGTTCATATAGAGTCATTAATATACAAATTTTCAACGCCTGATGCTACCAACTATCCTGAAATCCTTACACATGCTCGACCATGCTTTACAGTTTCTGTCTTTGAAGAAGGACGATATTCTTCATTAACTTTTCTTGCAACTTTTTCTGTACCATCTGATCCATGGATTGATTCTGTTCCATTTGATCCAGAACCCCTCATCGTCCATTGTAATTACTTTCGTTGATTGACTTTATTGACGAAAGGTATTCGTTTCTTATATTACCGAATGATATCCTGCATCTAGAAGCGTACAATGTCCGGCTTGGAGGTTGCATGTCTTACCTATCTTATTTATTTTCACTGTCAGTATTTTCGGAGCACTAATTTTAGAATTATTTTGTACTTTTCAAATAATGAAACGTTTTTCTTCCTCCGAAAACTTGCGAGACTTGCGAGATAGGTGTTCATTTTCTATATTCGGCGTTGTTTTGAACGTCCTGATAACCTCTTGGGTAGTTACTGGGATATTATCAACAATTGCTATTATCTCCCGTACTGACTTTTCTTCCTGGAAATGGTTCACAATTATTTCCTGCGAATCTTCGAAAGTTCTTGTCATCTTGATGATGTTATTTGACATTTTAATGAGTTTTTTTCTGAATTAAGGAAATTATTCTATTTATCTTAATGTTAAAAACGGTTTCCGAAAAGTAAATAAGCAAATGTACCGTTCCTAATAACACGTGTCTGCTTTCTTGAGTGATCAAACTCAAAATGACGCTTGTGTTTACTTCCTTTTCTGATGTGAATTTGGATCGGAATCGATCGCAGACAGATCTTACAATTAACGGTTAATTTTTGATAAACGCTAACTGCGCATTCATACAGGCAATTTTCTGGATGCACAAGCGTGGAAATGTTTCCATAAATATTTTATCATAAATTAAAGAAGGTTTAGTAGATCGACTTATCCATTCTCACTTAGAACATTGTAAGTAACTTAAGCCATTGCTAAGCTAACTCAGCGAAGACCCATAGGTGCGGAAGTTTAGATCAACTTTATCGAATAACTTTAACTTTGAAAGTGAATTTATAATTAGAAAGAATAAAATTTAGCTGGTAGTGCCAATCGATGCGTTCTGGCCTGTTAGTTGGCACCTGACGAGAAGTGGCAGGGGCCCGTGTTCGAAACCACCTTGAGCTCTTTCCGCCTTTCTTTCTAATTATATTATAGTAATTTTTATATTATAGTAATTATTTTCGCAGAGATTTCACAGACAGAATGGGTACTTTTGGCTCTCTAAAGGTTTACAATATCTCTCAACCTTTGAATATCTCAAAAGAGTTGGGCAAATCCAATCGATAAAGACAGCTTAAGTCGGCTACAATTAGTTCTTTCAACAACGTGATCAAAGGATTGAGAAAATTAAAGGCAAAATATCCTAAAAGAAAAAGAAGGTTAAGTAAATTTATTTTCTTTTACTGTATGCAAAGGACTTGGAGGTTATAACAGTACAACCTTGAAACCCGAGGTTATACTTTTAATTAGAAAAATGGAAAAGCAAAACTTGCCTACACAACCTTAACAGAATAAACAAATTATGAAAAAATGAGCAAATGAGAATTGCCACTTGTCTGATGAAAGCAGGTAAAGTGATGTTTAATGGGAACTAGTTTGCATGAGAGAGCCCGCAAGAGATTTGACAAGGACACAGCTTAAGTTTACGTTAACTCAGGAAGTACATACACAGCATCCTTTCATATAAAACTATTTTAGTTATTTTTGAAATCCACAACTGCATAATTTCGAAATTAAACTACATTATAAGGACAAGATTTTTAAGTAACATATTCTTGTAAGTAGCTTTTCCAATGTGCCTTCTTTTGTCACTTGTTTTTCAATAATTTTCCCATCCTTTAAGCCAATTCGATGAAATGTTAAAAGAAATTGCCATTAATTTAAGTAATGCATGCCATTAATGTCATCAAAAAAATAACCTCAAATTACCTCTAACAAGGCCATTTGCATTTTTTCAGAGTATACATTTCAAAGTCAAGTGAGTCCTTATTTTGTAGCATCTGTTCCAATGAATATCAGCATTATGAGTTATTACTATCAGCAGGTACTGTTACCAGCATATCCTTTCATTCCACCCATAAAGTGAATTTTCATAGGACTCTGATTCATGCTTCACCAGTGAGTCCCGCACTATTGCTGTCGTAACGTCATACTCGACGGATGGACAAGGATAAAAATAACAGCACATTTTTAAAGCTCGTTGCTGGATCTTTAAGGATACAACGCATCACTTTCAAGTTTCTGTGTAGAAATAGTCCAATCTGTTTTTGATAATATAATTTTTGAGAATACATGGACAGAAAGAATGTTCAAGGAAGAAAGGACTTGCACGTATAGATTATTTTTGTTATGCCATATATTTTTTGACCATTTCTTTTTTCGATAGCAATTTCTTAGCAATGAATTCTAATAACACAGAAATACTTACACTCATCATAAATTTTAGTCCTTAAAATTATTAAAATACAAGACTGTAACAAATTCTTCTCATTTCTCTCAGTTGCTCATTTTTAGCTGTTTACAACATTGCCTGAATTATTATTACAAACATTAAATACAACGTTCATTCCGCTGAAATATAGTGGAATATTTGAGTTGGAAAATTACTAAAATGGCTTCGTGCCAATGATTCCTTCCACTTCTGGAGTTCGTTTCAGCGTTTTTTGTTATTTTTACTTCTTTTTTCTCTCGGTCTTTCTCACCCTTAGCTACTCTCTCTTTCTTTCTTTCTGCATTCCAAATGCTATGCTATTCTGGTCTGTTATGTATCCTCCCTAGCAATTGATCCAAACAACCAAGCAGCCATAGAATAAGTGTAAACTATCCTTCAAGCAATGAATGACACTTTCAATTATGAACAATCCCTGCGAAATTTATGACTCTACACTATTCATTTTCATGTTTTTCCTTGTTCTGGTGAAAATGTTCATGCTTCTTTTCATTTCTAATTTTTTTTTTCGCCTGTTTTTTTTTTTCAAAGAAAATAAAAAAGTCAAGAAATATTTTCATATTTTTCACTTCATTTATTCTTTAACTAAGCATGCATATTGTTTTTATTGTAGTCGAGTGAAATGAAAAATATTTACACATTTAGAAATGGAATAGTAACGGGTGGAAAACATGAAAGCATAGGAAAACTGAGTTGGACAAGTTTAACGGGCGCTTGTTCTTGAAATTGATATTTTCCTTAAGGAAATTTAAAGAAAAGTAATTGATTCTTTGATTTCAGCGGAGAGCTAAGTTTTAGTTTGACTTTTTTCTGTTGTTTATTTAAAAAGGACTCAGAAATTCCAGATGAATCATTTGCCATTCATTTTTATGTTTTGCTGCATGAACATGTTGTGCTCAAAAATCCATCATCCCTTATTCACGCTTCATCGGCTGACATCTATGGATTCTGTCGAGTATTTTAGCGATTTGAATAACTTAAGCAGCTCCCCAATTAGGTTTTATTTTCTATGACAGACGGAGCAGAACGACAATAATATTTATCAGTGGCTAATAGTTATGTTTGGAGTCGATAGAATTTTGCACCTTTTTAAATTTTTTTTCTGCAGTCTCCAGACGTTTTCTTAACGTCAGTATGACAGTTCCATGTTTGAAAACAGGTGGCGCTGCAGTTGTGAGGTGAAGTTAACAACTTACACAACTAATTGTCAAACAACACTTCAAAAAATTTTTAGACTGATTCATTGGTTAGTTGTTATTGTCGAGAAATTTTTCTACATGCATCAATACATATAATGCATATCAGGCATTTTTTGCAGTGCACGTTTATTTGAGAATGATATTTTGAAGATATGTCATGATCACGACAAGAAAGAGGTGAAACATGGTGATCGATTGGAAGTCATACAAGGAGATGTTTCAGGTTGACAGAACCAATATAGAAAGTAGAATCCATGGACTAGAATATGTGATGAAATTAGATCCTTGCGTACCCCGCCAGCTCAAGGTGGGAAAGAAACAAAGAAAGAAAAAGAAAGCTTCTCAAAAAACAAGGAAAATAGAATTGCCTGCTGTGTTTCGTATCTTTTTCGTCAAATAATATATAATTTCTCCGTCAGACGATTACTGAGCATGAAAAAGCGCTTGTATGATAATGTGAAACGTTGCCAGACAGTTTGAAAAAGAGAAAAATCGCAAAGATCTCCAGGTGAAGCTGACGGCAGAGTATAATGAAGGAAACTGTCCAGTCTATATGTGTTACGATTGGTGAGGATGGCCAAAAAGCGTGAATAGAAATTTCTACGCCAGCTGTCACCTTTTATGAAATCTTACTACAATATCTTACGTTTGATATCAAGGGACAGTCTCTATGGTAGATTTTGCCGGTTCAATTCACTCCCACGAAAGAAGAGATGAACCATTTGGATCCCTCATGCGGCTACAGCACTGTTTTTTTGGAGATAGACTGTATGATCATGGGGTGGTACCAAAACAACTCTTGGAATGATTCCATAAAGAATGACCAAAGTGAAACTCCTTCGCCTGTCACATTTGGTTGCAAAAAAAGTGTTTTTTTCATCAAATTTATGCAGCATCACATTCATCCCGAATTTTTGATGGAAAATTGTAGAAATTTTGGTAACAGGCTCACGCCTTACCGATTTCGAGATCAAAATTGCTGTCAATATTATGCATTCTCAAAATGCAAACCCCATTTTGCACCATCCTGTTGAAACTAGAGGCCCTTTGCATCGCGACAAGTCTATTTCAGAACAAGGAAGCCATTTATCATGTGTCTAAAGTTATCACTATTGACTGTAATGTTATTCCCAGCATAATTTTCGAAGACAGATAAACCAATGATTACACCAGCGTATAAAGCAACCCTTGGTCCCATAGACTGAATGTACGCCACACCCCGTGATCGTTCGACGATTAATTCTTGCTCGAGTTGGATGTTTTAAGCCCACAACCAGGATACTGCCGTAAAATCTTCCATAATGTTGATGAGCACAGGTTTAATTGTTGAATGCCATGTCGAATGAACTTACTTGGGTCTTCACCGATTCAATGTTCTATAGATGCTATGGTTTCTTCATTAAACACTGTGCAACATCTGAACAATAAGAGTAAACGCGGTGCGAAAACGAATCATGGTTAATCGAATTTATTGTTCTGATGGACGATTAGATCGACCATCAAATTGACGAAGTGTGTGATCATTTTCTCAAAGAAAACCGTTTTTCCGAACTAAACTTGCGATAATTGCAGTCTCTGCTCGCTTTTCAACCTGTCTATGATAAAATTGCTAATCAAATTAACCATAAAACGAATGGCAGCTGTCACATCGTTGACAGCATTAAAAAGTGTTGCCAACATAACTTTCTAAGCCTCTTAAAAAAATACCCTACACAAATAAGGTTTGTATTCTGGGGTCTTAAAAACTTTCACAGCTTAAATAAGAACTTTCCCACATTTTCTTAATAACCGTGTAATCGGGTGAATGGGTCCAGACATGCTTCATCGTTCACATGAATATTACTTTTCCAATCGCATTGAAATTGGTGATTCCAAAGACGCTTTCCTGGCAAACAAAATTCAAAATTGTTGAACGTTGTTGAAAAGAAAACTCAAAAGTAAGATGCAAATGGCTTAGGATAATCAAAACGCATTTTCAGGGCAATCAAAGTGAGGCAGGCAAGGACGATCATTTCATTCTTTAAAAATTTAGGTCTTTTAACCATTTCTATAATGGGAATATCGATAGGAAGATCCTTGTGCAACACTCAAGTCAAATCAATATCAACGGGTCATAGGCAATATCAAAAATTTAAATTTTACTGGACATACGCTCGAGGCCAACAGGACTCGTTTTCAAAAGTTACAAAAACCCAATACTAAATGTTATCTTGCAAATGAGACTTTCAGTCGACATCACCGCTGGCACACACTTGAATTTCTCATCAATGAAGTCATTACACACACCAACAAGCAACGAACAAAAAAAACGACTAAATTTTCCCAGCATATCCTCGAATGTCATTAAAGCTTATCTCATTTTCGCTTAAACTTCTGCAGATTACTCCCCAGTGGTTAGAACATCCATTCAGTATTAATTTTAAATTTTATTGATCGATTAACGTTTATATGTTCGGCCGTAAATATTTTATCGTCAATGAATAAATTTTCCTGCTCCATACGTCGATTGTGAGGTAAATTGATATAAAGTCTCACCATTATCCCTCAGTAGTTCTAACGGTAACATATGACATTAAATATATGCCCAGAAAAAAAATAACACAGGCATGATTAAATTTTCCGGGTCGACCGTTTTTCGCAGTGTTTTCATCATTGGAAATTTTATTTTTATATACGTTACGTATGCTACCGCGAAAGCTAACTCGCACTGTTCAAAGGATCTATAAGCCCCACGTATTGGATGTTGCTATCGAAATTATTTGATTTTTAAGGATGTCACAAACAATTTGCTGTTTTTCTGTACGTGGGCCTGTAAATGCCATTAAGCGCACTCTTGTCAGTCGAAAAGGTCACCTCCTTGAGAACGACTTAAACCTATTAAGTGTCCTTTTATGTACACTCATATTTTTGGGGGTGAAAGCTGTTCGCACTGGAACGGCATTATGAAATTTTACATGTCGTTAGAGCTTAGTATTGGTTTTTTCATGCCCCAAAGAAGGGTTGGTTGAGTGGCATCAGTTGAGTGGCGAGCAGCCTCCTTAAGAGTGTCGTGGGAGCGTGTGAAGTGACCTAGCAGAAAGAATACTTTCCATCACCCCACTAGGCATTGCGTTACTTACCTGGCTGTCTAATGCAAGTTTTCATCCCTCAAAAATATGACAAACAAATAATATTTACAATAAACCCGCAACGAACTGTAAAGCCGAAAAGGACTTTTCTCATGATTCAATCCATTCTTTCGTTTCCAACCCTGCACTTATCTTCACTTAAGCCCCCTACAAAAGTACATAAAATTTAACAGCATCGTAACCAAGAACGATTATCGCACAAGGAACGAAAGGATAACGCATAAATTCGTGGGATCATATATGTCGGACTCAGACTGTAAAGAAGTTTTTTTTTTAGTTGCGCTGCCCGCCAGGTTGCATGCAGAAGCTGCTAACGACGAAATTACCATTCGCTGCTATATCCCATCTCTACCATATCCTTGCACGTTATCTTCCCGGATCATCTCACCTATCACGGCTGCAACAACCTTGCATAGACATAGGCATGCAGTACGGATACGTAACACGCCCAGTTTGAACTTTAGCTCCTTCGCCAATAAATCGCGAACAATGGTTACTGAAAAATTCCGTGTACGATGCTCCTGTAATGGCTTATACGAGGAAAAGGATTAGAATATGAGATAATACATGTTGCTGACACTTTTGTATTGGACACTTTTAATATGGACTTTGTGCGGAAATACAATGTTCCCGAAACGGATGCAAATGCTCTTAAGGATTAAGCACGCTTTGTAGTCTTTGAGCGATGTATTTTTAGGGTTTTTTTTCTTGATTCTCAAACCGATTTGCAGACAGTGAAGTGAATGGGATACATTCAGGATGCTGTTTCAAAAACTCTCGATATCCAGCCAGACACAGTGCGCCGCGACGCATTTCAATTTAAGGAGATTATGGGATTTTCAAATCCTAGAGACTCTTCATCGCTTAGAGTATGAACAATGATTTCAATTGTCGTTTAGTTGCCGAAAACAAATGAATTTTGAACGCATTAAAAATTGAAACGTCCAAAGGAAGTTCAAGGAAAGAAACGACTGTTATTCGGTGACTTCCCTTACGATCCTTGAAAACTTACTACGTATACATTTATCTCAGTTCATGAAGAAGATTTTAAAGCTCTCTTAAAGCAGAACTTCAGGCAACTTAATTGTAAATCTGGATCCTTAAGAAAAGCTGTACTTAAGGAAAAAAAATTCAATTATTTTAAACGACTCAAGCAGGATGTAAACATTGAATTATTAAATGATGCTTCATCATTTTTTCATGCATTGCCTTGTATTTTCCTTCTCATTCAAAAACTTCCTCAAATGCCGAAAAATTGATCACGGGCAGGAAAAATTGTAAGTCACTGTCACGAGATGTTAGACCAAAAAAGGACACAACATTCAAAACTGTCGTCATAAGCTGTAATGCATAACAAGCTCGTTGGTAAGGGAGAAGTCGGAGAAAAAATAATGTAACGGTTTAGCCTTAGCAAGGCCATATCCAAGCGAAATCCTACAGAAATTTGGCCTAATTCTGTATTGCGGTTTTCTTACAAAATCTTCGCTAGACATATAATTGGTATACGCAACAATCAAAGAAATTCACATTCCAAATAATTTTCCACCCATTTAAAATGCTTTTAGATTCAGAATCAAGAATACCGTTACATATGGATGGCGGTATAGATACAGATAGTACACTGTACTACCGTTATACTGTTGGATTCTGAAGGACATTTCGAAATATGTTGCTTGGTTCTTAGGTATGCTGAGACCTAAAAAAATAAATCATGGTTAAAAATTTACCTGACAAAGCTCTGAAACTGAATGACATGCCTGGGAACTGCCGAAAACCGCTCAAGGCTCCGGATAGAGAATATAACGCAGGACGTCCAAGTTTAAGGGCAACTCGATATGCGAATTCGTGATGATCTGTAAATACAGGGTATTTGGTCTTAACACAAAGGAACTCAGAGCTGTTTTACAGGAAACCCTGACAACCTGCGATACCTTAATAAACAGCAAACTTTTGATGATATTGTACTTAAAATAAGAAAATATTTTCGTTTTACATATGTTAGAGCTTTTTGTCTATTTTCCATACAAGGCCCAAAAGGGAAGAAGTTAAATTAAAAAATTACTAACGGATGCAAATGAAAATAGCTAAAGCCAAAAAATTAACATGTTTAACGTGTTCAACTGCTAATGTCATACATCAGCCCAAGGGAGGGTCATCACAGATCTTATTAAATTATTTTAAATAAAACCCCACTTCTGACACCAGTCGAAATATTCAACAAACAATCAAAACATGAATTTATATTTCAATGGACGAATATTTTATTAAATCAAGGATATTGTGAGATTCAACGGAAAGATATGTGACCATTGTTTAACTGAAACGTATTAGAATTGGAATCGTAAAAACCATATCATGCTAAGTTTCCGTCAAATCCTTTGAAATGACTTTATTGAATGAATTCGCTCGGTATCATGAGAATTGTTTTCCGCTCTATTGTAAAATGAACGTACTTGAAGCCAAAAAATAAAAAACAGTTTACTCTCCACACTCTCCTGCTAACGCTTGGGATGTCTTCATTCTCTTTCCATGTCGACAACAATGGTCTAACAATTCATCGACCAGGAGAACCCATTAAAAAGTTTATGGCCTTCAAATAGCGAATCCCCTACTTAATGGTTGACTTTGCATTTAAATGGTCGCATTAGGGCGGAAGACATCTGGGAAGTGCTTCTATTGTCCTTAGTGGCTTTGTTCGGCGAAAATTTCACTTGATCTAGCCTAGGCCAGTACGCATCGTCGTTTTCGCTGTTATTGTTGTAGTAGTCGTCATCATCAGCCTTGCCAGTCCTTGCTGCTATTCCTACTACTGCTGCTGCTGTTGTTATTGTTGTTGTCGTTTTGTCGTCATCATCATAGTTATTTGCCGGCTTATCGGGATCCATTCTGTTGTATAGGAGATCCTGTAGCCGCTTCGCTTTCGTTTCTATTATATCAAGGGCAATTTTGTAAATAGCCTCTTAGGCTCAATGACTGTGAGACTCAGATTACGTGCCAAGTGCGCGTAGTATGTGTTTTAGTATAGAAGTTGATTTTTGCCATCTAGCAAATCCTGGCAATTTCTGCCCAAGGAATTTCTGCCCGAGCAATATGAGAGCCGTTGACGCCGCCGGCGAGCAAGTCAAGAAGTTCGGATTTGAATGAGTTACGATTATTCGGTGGAGCAACGATTAATCTTTATATTCGATGTTTTCCCATGAATTTATCGTAGTCAGGATAAAATATGGCTGAACACTTCGTTTGCATTTGCTTATGAGCCAGACCCAGCGAAAATTGAGCAAAAAGAATCATAAATCAAAGGATAATGTCAACTGAAGCTTCGCCAGTGCTCCTCTATTCAGTTAATCATTTCCTACCTGATGCAGCATAAATGCGCGTTTTTTTTTCTTCCTTTTTGATAATTATTAAATATTCTGTACGTTCATTAAATTACTCCATTCAGCATGTCCAATTAAATGCATGCCCTGGATGCAATTTATTCTTTGTAATAAAATTATTGTCACCACATGAAGCCTGAAAATAAAATTATAAATAATTTTTTTATTAAACGTCTTCCTGTCGTGAAAATTAAATATGCAAACCAGCCAACGAATTGAAATAATTTATTGCACAATTATCTCAATTCAACCTCACGTGAAAAATTCAAAAAATTCGCAAATTTTATTTATTCATTGAGTGCGACAGGAAGGCCAACTATGTTAAGGATTATTTATGTACGATTCAATTTAAGCTGTTCCCTGAAATTGTTGAAATTATGTTACGTAGGTAGGAACATCGGACCAGCTAATGAAGAGTGTGTAGCGTAGGCTACTATTCTTAGCGAATGTCCTGCATAGCATATCCTCGGAATATGTTAACGTTGAAATGTCCACAGGTAAACAATTTGACAGTATCAGGTTGCATTCAGTGGTGGTTACTATGATATATTTGCTGAGGTTCTGTATGTCCCAGCTGTCTATGTTAGAGCGGCTGACCTCAATTTCTAAATTTCCTTTATCGATTCCAATCCAGGATTTTGATGTTGATAGAGAGAGAGAGAGATTCTAAATGCATAGATGCCTCAGGCAGCAAGCGGTACAAGACAGACAGTTTGAGGAGTGAATATTTCATATTGCGAGAACGTTCAGCATAGAGCACTGTCTACTTTGCCCTACTATCCCATGGCAACGTTGTAGTTATTTATATCATATCCTATCAACCAGCGATGACAGTTGCATAAACTTTAAGCAGAAATGCAAGGGAAGTTTTCGTTCGGACCTCTTCTGGCTCTACATCACATGATGAATATACAAACACACGGACTATCCACTGATTTACTTAATATGGGTATGTCCATCAATTCAAAAAAAAAAATACCGTGTTCCAGCTTTGTATTGTCAAAGTGGTTAAAAGGAGAGGATTTAGAAGCCCCAACCAACTTCTACAGTATTCATATAGAAGTCTCGAAGCATAAGTCTGCTCGAACATTTAGCAATCCGACTTGCTACTGCTCAGCGAACAACATCACTCCGGAAGCTTGGCTCCATGGTGTCCTGGCGTATCCGATGTAGCCATCATTTGGGTTCGGAACAGTACTCACTTCCAAGGGTAAGACCAGGTGCGAGGAGGTAGTTTCGTTTGAGGTCAGTGTCCGGAAAGCTCACCCTTTAGTATATGCCTAACAGGGAACGAAGTTATCCTTTCAACCTAGACTCAATGCTATAAAGAACGCTGTTGTGTGTACAGAGGGCCACATGCTCGTCAGAGCTAGCTTCAACCCTAGACCGAGAAGAGGAGATGCCTCAGTCAGAAGCTCGGGCAAAACGGATTCTAGTCATTGCACCCAGAACTCGGGTCATCGTATTGAACACAGGTCACACCCCTTCTCTCCATCGATGGCCCTGCGTTGGAACCATACCTGACGTGACATACGTTTCGATGTACCCAGTACAAAGGGTTCAAACTGAAGAGTGCTAGAGCATTACTCGGCTAACGATCATCAGTACATAGCACTGAAGATCCAAGACGGTGCTGCCCGAAATCCACGTGCTCAGTTTTCTGCGTTCCGATGAAATACTGGAAAAGCGGATACTGAGTGGTTTTTTGAAGTGCAAATGACATGATCACCGGTCACGGAGCTACCCCGGGGAGCGGTAGACCTCTAGCAAAGGTTGTGGTAAACTCAACTATGAAAATCATTACGTTGACCTCAAAGATCTACGAAGACCCCGGCACGACAAGCCCCAGCATACTGGTGCTCACCTGGAATTGCCATAAAATGAAGATAGTTTCACAAACTACGACGAGAGACCCAACGAGCACGGGCCTGGGATGATATAGGTAAGTGATCAGTTGCTTATAGGTCATCAAGAAAACGATTCCGTTGACTCACCAAGAACAGCAAGATCAGCCGTTGGCAAAACCTTGTGGGCGACGTGAACAGGGATCTATGGGGCCTGGGTTCCAAAATGGTAATGCGGAAGCATCTCATTCATACGAGGTAGAAAAGGCCCTTTTCCCTATACACCCCGCCATATTTGAGGCCGTGCACGATGCAATACCAATAGAAATTCAACATTTCATAAAGATTGAATCGGAAAAAGCAGTTTTGTCTATGGGAAAGAGGGAAAGCACCAGATGAGATCCAGCACTCACCAGTTTTGTCTATGAGGCTCCAAAACCAGATGATTTTCTAGATGAGTTGTTACAGATGGGCATCCAGTTTTACACTGATCTGCTCCTCAGTGCCTTCAATGCGTGCCTGCATGAAGGGGTGTTTCCAAAATGCGTGAAGTTGGCGAAGTTTCTGCTGGTGAGCGAGGTGATAGGGAATCCCGAGTCACCAACTGCATACCGCCCAATGTGTATGCCAGACACGGCCGGAAATGTTTTCAAAAATCTGATCGGGAGAAGACTCGCTGACATGATTCGGGCTACCAGGGACCTATTTCCACGGCATTTTGGCTTCAGAGTAGGTTATTTCTTGCTGGTTACTCTGGGTGTCAGAAATGCATTTAACTATGCTGGAAGGTTGGATATTCTGGAAGTGCTTCTTTCAAATATTAGTACATCTGATGTCGATTCATAGGGACTGTGTGAAAGACCAAAGGCTACTCTACGACACGAATGAAGGTAACCAAAAGATGATACACTCTTCAAATGTCGCTCAAAGCTCCATCCACGGCTCGGACCTGTAGAACGTTTCCTATGACGGACTATTGCGGCTTGAGCTGCATGATGTGCCGCGCTGGATCGGCTATGTGGATGATGTCGAGGCGCTAGTCACTCGACGCACAGTCAACCATTCGCTCCTAAGACTAAATATGCTAATACAGTGAATAAAGGACTGGAATGTCGCTCACCGGTTCAAGCTGGCACTAGAAAAAACCGAAGTAACCATCCTGGGAAAGAAGGGAATTCGCCCCGGAAGAAAACTAATCCTTGTTACGGAAGCGCTGGTTTAATCGAAATCCTTAGTCAAATATCTGGGCGTACTGATTGTGTCGAAGACGAATCCTCTCCAAGAAACCAAACCAACAGCTGGTAAGGCTGCAGCGCATGAACGGAACTCTCTCAATTAATGACCAACAAAGGCCATGAATTTCAGACTTCACCGCCCTTTCTATTTATGAAAATATTCTTTTTCATTTTCAACATCCTTCTCTGGATCTCGGTTTCCCTAGAACAACAGCTCCCATATGTATGAAAAGTATCTGCGTTTGCTTTGCTATTTAAGCCTATTTGTTCCGAGGATTGGTGGAACAAGTGCTGTGTTATTGAGCGGGGAGCATTTGGAAATCCTCTGAAACGTTTTGACAGCTAGTCAAAGCACCTCGAAAAATGAAGAAGTTTGAGCCTTGGAAGATATACGTACACCAACAGGATGCTATGCGTATGCTGATAACTCCAAATAATTGTGCTACCTGTGCAGAATCCCAATCGGGGAGTCTCCTTTCTTCATTTTTGTCACGATTGATTGCTCTTGGTGAGGCGCTGTAAACAAGATGCATAAGGAACGAACAATCTTTTTCAAAAAAAAAATTTATTGTTCCATAGATTGTAACGGTTTTCATCACTGTTTGGTACGTATAGTGTTAACACTCCCGAACAACTTGTTTGAGACAGAGATAGAAAAAGCGCATGTAGATTCGAAAATGTAAAGCGACTTCACACAAAAGCATTGAAAGGGGAATTCTTGTTTTATACCAAGTGAAGGGGAAAACAACCAATTCAAATATAATTTCAGTTATTTTGGCAGAACATCGTTGGATGGGGATTTTGTTCGAAGGTGTTACCTCCGAATGGACATACGTTCTGGTTTTAACAGAATAGATTTGATCAACCCTTTACTGAGGGTGACTCAAAAAGTCCCGAGTCGCTCAAACCTCACGTCACAGGTTATGAGACAATAAGAAAACATGTCCCAGGTTACAGTTTCACGTTGAATGGCTAATATTTTGGCCAACATCAATAGAGCATATTCGGTTTTTTGCAACTTATCTTTACGCGATTTCTACGACTTCAATGCAGGACATGAAACCAAGTTGCCTGAAAGAAATGTTTGTGTCTTAATTAATCTCCTTCATGTTGATTATGATCAGAACAAAAGTTACTCCTTTCATCGTTCACAAAAAAAGGACCACAAAATTTAGAAACAAGACAGGCTACACTATAACAATCGTAATATTATGACATGTTACTAAAAGCTGTTGCTGATGTCCTTTCACTGAAAAACTTCAAATTTGTTATGTTCAAGCAATCTAAGAAGATGTTATCTCTTGAAATCCGTATGCCTTAAGCTCGCAATAAGGACATACAATGTAAGTTTGTTAGAACTCATTCACAATGTTACATTACTTACACCCAAAGTTCTCCTTCTCCTTCAACTGATACTCAGTTATGAACTGCAACAAGCAAAACATTCCGCATAGCTACGTAATTTTTCATTGCCCCGACAAATGGAAAAGCACCCATAAAATTGCATTGAGAACATTTCGTTTCGTCCTTTTGACAAGCGAGTACATTCATCATCAGCCAATGGTAGTAGGAATAGCGTTAACAAAGACAAGAGAGCAATGTCATGACAAGTGGCTCCTGAATGTAACATTCGTTCATTGTCGAAGGCAAATGGAGTAAAATAGAGAAGGACTTCTTGTTTCCACTCTCGTCTCCGCCAACGTCCTCCTTACTTTCGTCCAAGCTGCCGAACAAAACGAGGTAATGTTAGCGACAACTACAACGACCCCGAAAAACACCCGGCAGTCGTTCATTAAAGGTAATAAGGAAGAAATGTTTTTCAACATTTAAACGAGGATAGGTGATTGTTTTCACCCTACGCTTTGTTGTCAACACACCGGAAATATGAAGCGACTGTAACATTGCAATGAAAATACTCAACGACAAAAGGATAACAATTCTTGCCAGTTTGACTTCATGAAATTACGTGCACTTTGCACACATACAAAACGGCTTCGACATGCGAATGTAACAATAGTAAGAGCCCAAGTGGCTCACGAATATCCTTTTGATGCTCTCATAGCTGAAACGGCAAAGGGCTCAACTCATTCCCGCGGCTTAAAGTGTCAGAGGTTTAATCCCATTTGGCAGGGCTTATGCCATCATACGAAAGTTCGCAAGGGAGCAGCTCATGGTAAATTTAAATGCGACCTGAAAACAAAACTTCGGCTGTGATGGAACACTAAATAGTTCTCCGGACCAAATGGAAACCCATAATCTAATTAAATTCCTGCAGCGTTCTAATGGACACGAAGCACTAGCAGCAGTCAGCAGCCTTCTTCTCAAATGCCGCGAATTATGTTGCTCACGATTTCCTTTGCGCTAATATTAACTAATTTACAACACTTGCTAGTATCAAAAATCTGCTAATTTGAATAATTTCCCTTACCTCATAAATTTTTGGCGTTCAAGCAAACAGCGCAATCTATAATCTGCAGCTCATCCCTTCGCTTTGCCGAAAGGATCACCCGTCAAAATGGCTCCCGCGCGCCCCAGATATAATCACTTTACTTCCGTGCTCGTTTCTCATTAACTCTTTAAAAGCAAACGCGTCGTCATAAATCTCCAAAAAATATGCCAAAATTCAACAAGCGAAATATTTCGTCCCTGTCTTGCTGTTACTCAAGGGACGCTGACAGCTCCATATTGCGACTAGTAGTAGTAGTGGTGTAAGTAGTCGTCATTTGACTGGTGGTAGTTGGTCTGCTTTTAATGCACTTTTCGTGCAAACATAAATATAAATTTTCAATTTGCGTCGAACTCGAGTACAGCAGACATCCTTATGATTTTAGCAAATGCTCAAAGTATCTCCACTTTGGGGGATGCCGTTAACATTCGAGGGGTTTCATGTATGAATGACTCCCGGGAGATGTGCACTACAGTTCCCAATTTTTTGTTTTGCCTTTTGACTTGTGTGGCGCACTGAAGAAAGGACGTTGATACTCAGTAATTTTCAGGTGGCACTTTAAGGGATGCTGCAAAAGACATAGGGGGAGTGGAGGAAGTGAATGAATGACTGTGCTTCCATTGTGCATAGATATGCCCGAGTTTGATGAAGCATAATGGGTCTTTGTGGTCTTGTGATGCAGTCACAGGATCTCGAACGTTCTGGTAGATGAATATATACAGCCCGGCGAGAAGTAGCACAAACTCTTTGCAAAATTTTGCCATTTACTCACACAAGAACAAATGCTTCGATTCTTTTTTTTTTCAGATAACTTTATGGAGTTCAAAAGGACCTTAAAAATATCTAGACATAAGAATTTATCTATTAAAGTTATTCAAACGCATTCAACTCATCAATTCGTAAATAACCCTCAATGATAACATCCTAAGCTTATCTAGTAAAGAGCAAGGACAAAAAATTATCTTCATATCATAGAAAAGAACAAGCAGCTCCTGCGATTAATCTTCTAGTCTGAAATGATTAATCAAAAGTGAAGTACTAAGGATTCACCGATGAAAGATATTTAACAGTATGATTAATGTAAGATTTGAAATATAATTTTAATGAGCGTTTGCTTTCGGATCCCTCCACGTGTAGGTATTGGAATAACTAGACCAGTATTTGTTTATTATATAAGTTACGCGTGTTAAAAAGACGTTAGGAATCTACTCTTGAACGGAGAAATCACATTGAATCAGAAAAAAATTGAAATAGGATCAAATGGTTTTCTATTCAATAATGACACGCCGTTTTATTCATTATCTTATGGCATTCTTAGGACAATTCATTTTTGCTTTTCTTTTGAAAATATTTGGAAAATACGAAACAGTCCTTTGCAAGCTATTTTCGGAGCTAAATAAAGTATGAATAAGATAATGAGTATCCATTTAGTGATATTTAAAAATCCAATCAACAGATGTATGTGCTTTCAAAAAGCGATCGCTCAATACATAATTTTTTATTCGTTAGTTGACGTCATCGTAATATTCCACTTCGTTCTGTTCCAATCTAACAGGAACATGCCCACCTTTGACAGTTCAAATTCTTAACATTTCCTGTCGGACAGTCTAACCGCGAGCACTTGTACACAACGTTCCGTATTGTGAAAATATATTATCAGAATGAAGAAAATCATGGAGAATTTTTGCTAAAAACTTATCGCTGACTACAAAACTCATGTGACCCATTGTGGATTTTTTCGGGGTCGTCCTCAGTTTTTGAGATAAAGCAACTAACCCACAAATATCCGTGGGAAAATTAGGTTGTCAGTGAAATGAAGGCAGCCATATTGAGTTTCATGAAAAGAATTATTGTGTGCCAGTGCAACAGAGGAAGTCAAATATCCAACATACTTTCTTTTTAAATTAAGACAACAAAAATTGGGTATGTTTTTCTTCCCAGCCGAAATTATTAGCTCGTGCTGATGATGACTACAAATAGCCAAAAAGTGTCCTCTCCAACAGCACAACATTGCCCGGTGGATAGAGAACACAATTAAATAACACATGTATTGTTTTGATGAATTTTTTTTTATTAAATTTCTTATTTTGATATATCGAAGTTGACGCTCATTTTGAAGCACCCTCTCCAGGGCGCTGTGCTAGTGCTGACTCTTTAGGTTACAAAAATTCAAAATTTAAAAAATTAAGATAATAAATTTTAAATACGTGAATTATTTCTCGGGTTCATTTATTCTGTTATGCAGGAGTTATGTTCTGTTATGCAGGATACAGGCAGTAATACATTGACCTTGTACAAGTAGGTCATTGAATCCTTCCCCACAAGAAGGGGAAGAATTCAATAAGAAAACGAAAAGGAGTGGTGAAAAGTTTAGCCTTGATTTGGTATGTTGCAAATAAAGCATAATATGCTAGAATTCGTACGATATACTAAGGCTTTTAGAACTTCTGATGTAAAGTTGAATAGGGACTAAACGGACTAAAACGGGACTAAAAAAGGGACTAACAGGTCGTAAGATTGCGAAACTGTAACCCAAACAGGATGAAGTTTACATCCGCACTAAAAACATAATATTAAAACTCATACTTGAAACTCATACTTGACTTGTTATTATTTTCATTTTTTTATCGGCTTCATTTAAGGAAAAGGACCTCGAATGTACTGCAGAAGTCACTATACTACAGAAAATCGAAAAGTACATTGTGGAAACTTTTTCTCGAGCTAAGTAACTTCAAAATGCAATCCCAATCCTCCCGAAAAAAGGTGGCATACAACTACGGCCAGATAATCTAGAGGTGTCAGAGAAGACGCCTAGATAGTCCGAAGGTCTCCACTCAATGCAGTAGATACCCCTGTATCGGAGAATATTTCCATAATATGAAAACAGCCTGATCGAAGGACCCTAGGCCTGATAAATGAAACTCACAGTCAAATGGCGAAACGTGGCCCGAATACAGCATGACTGTATCCTTTGCCAACATAAAAAATACCCCCTGAATCAGCTCGCTCCTGTTTAAAGAACTGCATAGTATCAGACGGTCAAAGAAGCATCAACTAATCAAAGTACGATTCGAGTCCTTCAGAGCATTGTAGTCCGGATTGAAACGAAAATGCCCATAAGTTGCTTGATCAGGTCACAAGATAGTAAGGAGTTGACATGTTAATATTTGCAACAACAGGAAACCGGGCAGCATGGTTCTCTAATCAATTTGAAACTGTCACCACGCAGGCACAGAACTATGTACTCCTTTGATTCTAGAACCACGTAAGAAAAAGTGTAAGGTAAAGTGGTGGAGATAAGGTGTTCAGATATGACATTCTTTGGTGTCTTTTTAATGCCAATCGGGTCGGGTCGCCAAGGAGGGCAGTAAAATGGGTTTTGGTTGGATCCAATAAAACCTGTCTCGAAAACCTGAGGGCAGATTTTGGTCGTAAAGGACTCAGAGAAAAGGTGATGTAATAGACAATGGACCCCAGAAATCTCGGCTCAACAGAAACTATTACTAGAAATGGTACAAAAAATCCAGATAATAGACCATGTTGTCATAAGTGTTAGCAACAAACAAAATCAAAAATGTCAAAAAAATGCAAAGATAAAGATTTGTGTCTCTGAACGCCACAGACTGATTTTTTTACAGGAGTGAAATCATGTAGGGACCCCACGGGTTCTACAATGACCAAAGCTCAAATGTGCTCAGTACAGGTCGTTAGGTATGTCTCTGCCTTTCCAAGACCCTGTCAAAAGATTTCACATCATGATAAGCCAAACGTTTCCTTGTGGTTAGGAAGGGTCTTTGATATCTGATGAGAATATCACAGGCTCTACTGTGAATTCCAAAATCGAAAGGGTTGGGATGATCTATATTCCCAATTAACAACATACAGGCTAGGATTATAACCTGGTAACGTAAAATCTTGGAATCACACGAACGTCCTAAGTGCTTGACACAGAAACATTTTCCAAGTCTCCACACATCGGGTTCGTTTCGTTGCTTCAATTGAATAACGTCCGAGAAGACGAGGATTGGATTCGGCGTGGTTATAACCACCTAGATAAGACATATGACCATTATATCCAGGGATTCCACCAAATACTTTGGCGTGATGATTTTCTCGGGATGAGTTTTTTCCCAAAATGTCCACAGCGGTTGCTGGCAAGGCAACCGTGGAAATATCAACTCTCAGTCGTTTTATCTCTGGAGTGCCAATATAAAGCAAGATGTGACTACAATTGAGGGCAAAAGATTTGTAAGTGACGTTCTGCAGATTGCCCAAAATGGAAGGGAAGTTGGTCCAGACTTCAATGGAATAGGTGAGCTGACTCAAGAAAGCAAAAAACTTTGATAGTACATTACGTGAACCCAGTTTATACATGAGCAGGGCGGTTCATTACATACCACTGTAGAGAGGTGGGAATGTAATAATGATTTATTCATTCAAGCTTACTCAAGGTGAAGGGGGACTCAAGGGAAGACCTCTTATGATCCTCCTGTACCGGTTATTCGTCAGTCAACTTGACTTATTAATCTACATGCTGGTCGACCTTTATTAGATATCTCGGAGACCGTAAATAGGAACTCTTTGACTGGCCTACACATAAGTTGGCTTCAATTTCTCCTTCTGCTTGCTGAATTATATTGACTTATTAGTGAATTATTTTCTCGGGACTATTGAAACGGAAGCCACCTCTCAACTTACCAAGTAAAATCAAAATCGGGAATTGTCAAGTGTTTGTTGGCTACATTCTGCAGTCATCTGTTTTGGATAGTGAAACCGAATAAATAGTCAGGGTGGGTGGCACAACACTACACCCAAAGTTAACTTTCAGAATTTTTTAAAACTGATTTTTTACGTCTTTATTTTAAGAGTACATCAGTCATCATGTTGATTAATTTGCTGGGTGAAACCTCCCCTTAGCAAATTCATAATCTCGGCATCGCGGTTACTCATTTTCGATATTCTCTTCTATATCGAAAAAGTAGTTAAATTTCAAGGGTAAGGGTTTATTTTTTCCTCAGTATGAAGCCCTGTCCTGCCCTGTTCTACTGCCCATTGCACTCCTATCTTATCAACCTGAATAGCCAGGCTGGATCGATTCGACATATTACTTTAAATATGGCTTAGTTTGTTTCATTCCCTAAAAAACGTTCAAGCTACTGAGATACATTTTGCAGCGATCAGGGTGGAAAAGAGAGGAGTTCCCAGCAGTTAGACTTACCACTCCTGCTGCTTCTAGACAACATATCCTTTTTCATTGATGGGACTATCTGAACGTATCGTAAAAAAATTTATTGACGAAGGGAGTGAGCGATTCTTCGTTGAAACAAATGTGGAGCGAATGCATGTCCTTTGAGAAGTTCATCACATCACTACCTTACCTTTTGCATTTTAATAGTAATACGTGGTCTTTTATCAATATTATTCCAAAAAGCATCAATATCAATTATTCTCCAGTGCCATTGCTTTCAAGGATGCGTTTGATAGTTTAAGCTTCCCTATTGTACATGTCATCGGGATTTCATTTAGAATATTGGAAACCTAGGCTTTGATTAGACTTCCTCTCGTGCATTAGCCTCTTTTTATTTTTAATGGAGTCTAATTGTCTTTCTAATTTAGCAACTAGAGCAGAGAGCTATATGTGTAAGTCTACGCTTTGTCAGGTGTCAGTTTGATCATTAAAAAAGAAAAGCTAGGAATAATTCTACTGAAGTATCCTAGCAGCTTACATTGTCTGGCGTTTACTAAGCAGAAAGTTAGGGAATTTTAGTATGCACACAATGTCTTGAAAAATATTTTGCAAAAAGTAGTTGGAACTAACTTTTAGGGCAGTAAAATATATATGCACTGGGTTTTTCAGGCTTTTACTATGAAAAATTGGTTGTACCGTTTCTGCTAGTGGTGTGGAAAATTAAGAATTCACATGCTGGGCCTTATTTTTTTTCTGGCCTGTCCATCTTACAAATGTTCTTGACATAGGTTTTATTGGTCTTCTTGGAAGCATCTTTCTCTAATTTGGAGATCACTCGAAGAGGCCTAACTTTTTGATTCAAAACTAATGATTCTGTGAGGAAACGTGAACAACTTAGAAGACATTAAGACCAAAGCCTATCCGAATTCCCAAATTTTAGAGTTAAGAGTTATTTTAAGAGTTTACTTCCCACCAGACAGTCAAGACTATATACATGTTCTAGAGGACATGTTAGGTGAAACGGAAGTTGTTTATAATAAAATTGAAGGGACCATGTAAACTAGAAAGTTTTTCTGATAGTTGCTATAATCAATAAACGTAGGCACATGAGTTCGGTTTCAACTGACAGCTTTTCAATGAGTCGTGGTAACTGATCGATTATTGTTGCCGATTTCCGATACCGATTCCAACTCCATTTTTTCCGGATACTTTGATTGTCTGACGAAGCCCATACTTTGGCTTCGGACTCCGTCAAGATTCCTCCTAACAGGCCCTTGTATATTATTGTATCAGAGGGTGTTGTAGAGTCCTGTAGATTGTTCAGGGGCAACTCCTAGGCTGCAACTCCAGAATGCGTCAAATTAGTACAAAAGATGTATGCTGTTTCAGTACAGTGCCCGGCCTTTCTCAGGTGTCCTTCGGTACTTTTTTCATTTTCATCTTTAAATTGAATCCTGATTCCCCGCACGCATGATAGTCACCATATTTCGGTTAAATTTCTTCCAGAAAAAAGAGCTTAGCCTTTCACAGCTCTGGTGGTACATCAGAAACAAGTCTCTTATCATGCAAACACAATTGTATCGCACATCCTTATTGAACCATTGTAAACGTCGAAGGATTGTTCGCCCAATGTTCTACAATTCAAATTAAACCAACATTCAACAACATGTGGTTCACACGCCGAGTCCTTGCGACCTGCAATATGGTCAACGACTCAAGCTTCAATTGTTCCCGTGCTTATAATTAATGATTTGATCCAAGTCAAGATAATGCTTCTAATTGATAATTTCAGGATATCAACTCGAGGAAATCGTAAGCGTCCACGACAATACTGCAAACGACCAAAGACATTGAGTTAAGGGTTAAATTAATTGTAATGGAGTAATAGAGGTGTAAATTATGCACCAGGTCATATGAATGTTCCATGGAAGCACATCCAACCATTATCAGATGTAATTTGGATAAATTGATTTACGATGGTTTGTGTTAGACAGATAAAATTTATTACTAACGCGAGATTAGAATGAACTATGTACAGCCTTTGCAGGTTATCCTTTAATGCAGGAATGCAGAAGCTGTTCGCAGCCTCCCGGTGTTGCTCCCACGGGAAAAGTCAATTTTACAAGCGCGGCGTGCAACCAAATTGGTCGTTGCATTTTTAAGGACATAAAGGACTTAAACGATACAATCATTGCAAAATGCTAACCTCATTACTTTTAAAACACGCTGGCACCATTACATAATTTGGCCCCATCAACTTCCACTGATGCGAATAACTACACATTTTGCAATATTCTGGATAAACTCTTGCTCCGTCCGAAAAGGACGAATGCATTTCGCGTATGGAAAAGTACACAGTTTCTCGCCGCAAGTGACCATTTAATTGGAACGTGATGCGAAGCATGTGCCACAGGATAATTAAATGATGTATTACATGTTTTACGCTGACCAGCAAACACTAAGCCAAGTTGGGTCCAACGGTTGGGTGGGAGCGCGAACGTCACGTCCCACTAAGCTACACAGGACTTTATTATGCGGAGTTTGTTGCTTGAAAGGAAGTTGAAATTTCGGACAGTACTTAAAAATTACACTTAGCCAAATGTTTTCCACTAAGTTGGCTAGATCCGATTGACGGATTCAAACAGAGCCGCATCAGTTCCACGCATATTAACTTTATTCCTGCATGTTTGCACCCAGATAGCAAACACAACGAGCTGATGGGCGAATGAGAAAAGGATCGGGAATTACATTGAGAGTGTGGGCGTTGTTTTGACTGCTGGACAGAATTGTATTTCGTTAATGACATTGACTGGCAGTGAACTTAATTTAAGTGTAAAATGCGAGCTCCAGTGAGTCCGATTTGTAACACATGCATTCAAAATATTGGAGATATGTAATCAGACACGAGTGTTGTAATTCCATTTAAATATTCATGAGATATTTTGCAGGATTTATTTCCAGCAGTAAGTGATGAAACATCTGGACATAAACGCAAAGCAAAAAGAAAAATATTCCACATATTATTGTTCTGCCAATTATATCCTTTCGCGATGTAAACAGAATAATAATGAAGTGTAAATTCGTTTGCTTATTAGTTTGTCCCGAGGATAAATCTGTTTCGATGTGCAAAGGATTTAACGAGACCAAACAATGGGCCCATTCTTCCTGTTAATGAAAAAAAAGTAGTCGAATCATGTGTGTATAATAGTAATATTAATAATAGCTGATGAAAAGGAAATTAAATCAAATGGAATTCGCCGAGTTTTTTGCAACATTAATATACGAGGAACCAACGGGTCGTCTCCAAATACAAATGTTTTTGAAAGTAATAAGTAAATATGTTTGAAAATGTGCATGAAATTTAATACTTCTCAATTTTTAAAAGCAACTGTCGACTCATTTACTTTTGCTTATAACATTTGAAGAACACAACCTTTTACCACTTCATAGCACTCTTTCAAGATTTACAGCGTGCAAATCTAAACCTTAACTACACATAGCACCAACACTCTTGGGTAACTTCTTCCAGACAGAGATAGAAATGTAGAAGAGAAAGAGAAAAAGAGAGATAGAATTTTTATGCAAACGTTTTGGGGTACATCTTTTTTTAGACGAAAATTAAACCATTCTCGCCGCAGCGCAATCCGCTTAATCAGTGAGGATAACTTAGAGGTCCATTGTCAGAGAGTCAAGAGTTCAATGACGCAAGAGAAGAAGAAAAAAGAATTCTGACTGCAGTAGAATTACATATTCAGCAAAATCATAGAGCAACGCTTGCTGAAACAGTTTCGTGATGGAAAACATTCCGATGGTATGCAAGTCTTACCCACACTTTCAGCGATTGCATAAAAATTTGAATGTCGTTTGTTACTGCCAAGAGCATCCACCCCTTGTTCTGATATTTTTAAAGTTTTTCGATAGAGCTTCAGTCCTATCAGTTTTGGTAAGATCGAGGTGCGGCAGAAACATATGCCAAAGATCAGAACTCCTTAAAATGAGTAACAAATGACAGCAGCAGAGAAACAATCGCCAAGACGTTCTGATCGAATGCATGCTATTGCATGGGGGTTTCAGTTCGCGGTTTAAGGTTTATTCCGCATTAAGATTTGAATTTCCATTTTTTGAAGTAATGAGCGTTTAAGAATTGAACTCAAAAGACTCCGCGGACCGCCGAAATCCATTTAAACGAGATGCTTACACCAAAATCCTTGCAGAAATTCATTCTGAAGCAGCATTCTTCTGCAGCAACGTGACATATTGACACCCACGTATATTTTGAATAACTGTGTGAACTGTAATGTTTTGAGAGGTATAATGGGGGTCGGTCTGTGTGGCCTTTCAATCTAAGAAAATGCAACTTCTTTCTTTAGGGACTCCTTTGGCTTCTAAAATCTGTTAGAGCTAAGGGTTAAAGCTAAGCTAAAACTGATCAATTCCGGAAATCTACTACAGCGAAAACCCAGTGTAGACCAGTGTAAAAGCAAACATAGGGTGTGAAAAGGAAACAAAAGGAGCATTGTTCGAAATTGGCCTTTACTCACCCAGTGAAAGGCAAACAAAACGCGCCATATTCGGCTTTGCCCAATTCTCAATATAACGGTTCATTTTGACAGCTTTGCTATTAAGACGAACTTAATTTAAATTTGAATTTATATTGAGAATTAGAATAAATAAAAGAATCCTGCTCAATAATTCTACGGACCTGGTTTTTTTAAATGTTGAAAGATGATAACATAATTCTTGATACTTTTCAAAAAAGTTTCCTCGAATTGCTACGACGTAACACAACGTATGCAGCACAGCTGACATATGTCAAATAGTTCCTTGTTAGCGTACATTGTGTGTTAATACAGGCTCTGTGCTCATCTTGGCTTGAAATTTTGAACAAACAAATGCAAGGGAAGAGATCATTGGGCTTCCACCTTCGGTCCAATACACGTGATTTCGTTGGTGTGATATTGATCAACATGTTTTCTCTGCCATGTAAGTCCTTTTTTAGTCCAAACTACAGATAAAGGGAATTTGAGTTAAATAACATCGCATCGTCATTGCCATAGTATCATAAAGGCCCCAACCAACCTCTTTTGAGCCTGGATATCCTACATGTAATGCCTCTGAGAGTCTCAGTCCATCGACCGCGTCTTCCAATCGGTTTCCAAACGGAGAAGCAACTCTCTAATCCCTTGAATCAAACCTGGTCAGCATTTTCCGGGTTTCTATTCAAGTTTTCGGCGTTTAAACTTTCCAGGGAATACTTTCTTCATTCTCTGCAAGGCCAACTTAAACTTTTGCTGTTTTATAATCATGAGGATTTCTGGCTTGTTTAGAATTTCATACATTTCATCGTTGGTTTCACAATCTATATCCTCCGCATTTTCTTCCCCACCCTCCGACCGTATTTATTTTGTTTCTATATTGAAATTTCGAGGCTAGTCATAAATGCCATACAGGTCTTAGTTATCTTTGCCATTGATATCGTTTGCGTTTACCCTTCTATGATACGGAACCGACTTGGGAACCACTTTACAAATGCATTGACTTTGTTCCAATGCTGAAATAAATTTTAGCGAAACAAACGTGATGGCAACAACAACGAACGGCAAGGAGCAAATGGAAGACAAGTTGATATAGTATCAGAAAAAGAGCACAAGCCGATACATTTCGATCAAATCTAACCTGCATTGATAATATTTGACAGAAAAGCCAAACAGCTTTAAGCTAAAGTATGTCAACGTATCTGAAAAAGAGGGTCCTAGCCTGATGTCTGCTCCTGATCGGGACATACAGCGTGACAGCGAGTCTCGGGTCTGAATAAAACATGGTTCCGAATTCCGGATTATTGATGAAGGAGTGAGTGGATAAAAGACTACATATGTCCTACCTGTATAACGGCAATGAACAGGACCCCCGTAAGAAGAAAGAATAACTGACAGTCCATATGGTCTCCAAGAGGCATGGATAGACTGAAAAACTTCCCAATATTCTAACTATTAGGATACGATATTTTGATTAGGATATTGAGATACAATCAGCCAAAACCTGGTATCGTATTGCAAGGAACCGAAAATAATGGGCAAAAATGGGAAACTCATACATTGAGGGTGACTGTCTCATATAATAATGGGTGAATGATCCTGGAAATGGGGCTTGTCAGGGGATGCAGTAGACGATGTGTACCCTCTTTTGTTGGTATTTACACAGTTTGCTTTTGATTGTGTGACCCTCCGATCTTCCCGTACCTTAAAATCTTTAAATGATCGTCTTTGTAAGCTCACGCTAAGATTTTTCAAGAAAATGGAAATAAAAATTTGTCAACCTAGTCATCCTGTTATAATATGTAGGGCTGATAATGTATCCTAGCGAATCCTGGGATAACATAAAGGGTTTACAAGAGATAAGGACGTACATAAGGACACTCTTCTACATGATATCAGGTTTGTGTTCTCTAATTTCACGGTGACTTATCTGTAGTCATAGCCGTCCCTTCAGCAGATAGATGTTTGCCTTTTTAGGACGAAGTATTGCTTCCATGAGTTCTGCTGCTCTACTTCCGTACCAACATTTGGTCACAACGTTTTTTCTATGATTGTGACAGGATAAGTGCTAAGATGAGGTGTTCATAGACTCAACTGTAGCTCTGCGTGCGTCCTCAAGTACAAATAATGTAAAACACATGATCAAGGCAGCGAAGCATTGCAATGTAGTGTAGCTGGCAGGTCCTTTTTTGCTCTCGCAACTTCTAGTGATCAAATCTTTGAGCGAATGATCTGGAACGATTTTTATGATTGTCTATTCTGAAAAATAACTTTATTTTGCTGGAGAGTTTTTGAAGAGATTCTTCTCCTGGCGAAAATTTTTGCTGATGCTACCATTCGTCCGTGTAGAGTAAAGCAAATACTATTTGTTCGGTGTAGTCCTTCATAGTCTCTAAAATTTCAATCAGTCATTCATGCCTTCCATCTACATTCAATTTTCCTTCTCAATATTTCCTTCATACAATAAAAACTTCATTTCTTAATGGATCCGAAAAAAAATAAAGCAAATTCAATCCTTTTCTTTAGCCTCCCCACAAGGACTCTTGCGAACCAAACTACCATGACAAACTACTAACACACTGACACATTCTTGTCCCCACACGCTCCCACACCCCAACATAGCTCAGGTTTGAAGATTGCTCCATTTGCAACATACATTAAACTTTTTAATATTCAAAGTTTGGTGATTATGCACCTGGAAATGGTTGACGGGGGAGGTTTTTATAGCTTGATAAATAGTCACTACGACGCAATAATCATGGCGGAAACTTTCTTCAAAGACATCTCATGCAAGGTGAGCGACTCTTTCGGGGAAATTACTTGAAAGTTTATCTTTTGAACTTTTCATATATTCAAAATGTTTGTGCGTTTGTTTGGTGAAGGTTGAAATTATGCATTCCACAGGATGTTTGTGTATGTGTGTATGTAACTATATACATGTATGAATGAAGGCAACATGATTGAAGGTGCGCTGGGCAAAACAAATAATATTGGAGTAAAGATTTAACTACTAGTTGCGATGAAGGGTGGAGTTGTTAGATGCGAAGTTTTCCGAGTAGTAATTTGAAATGTTTGTTCTTCATATAAAGTTTCGCCTGAATGGTGATGTGTTGATGAGTGTTATAGTTTTTATATGAAAAGTTTTCCTGCTTTTATTCTGATTAGGCATTTTATAGACGCCTGATATTAACGACAGGCCCCAGAAACAATGAACAAGCGCAAATGTTATGTGTTATATTCTAGAAATAAAATCCTTATAGCCTAGCAGCATTTCAGTGGTAACCATAGAAAGAATTCCTAATTCAAACAAAATTAAAAACTATTTAATCTTATAAACGCAGCTTTCATGTCTTTATGGACTCCAACTTCACGGCCGCACATAAGAACATAACCAAGCAAGGAAGTTGAACAACTTGTAAAGTTTCCACTTCAGCCAGTTAGTACCGGGCAAGCATGTAGTGGTAGAACTTCCCATCAAGTTAAGCCACAACTAAGAAAATTTTCCACCTTGGTCTTAACACTAAAGTGAAACTCTCTGAGCAGGATTTTGTTTGCAATAACTTGGGCAAACTGTTAGCAATGCCATAGAGCAGATTTAATGCCAAATTGTTGGTGGAGGAAGTGATTTGAGACTTTCATTAAAAATCACGGCATAGTTCCCTAAGAGTGGTGAAGCAGAACTAGTGAACTATAATCCCAAATTTTGATTTTGCTTCAGCTCCGTCTTGATTGATTTGAGAACGTTCTTCAGCAATTCTCATCATTCCTAAATCGTTAAGCCATTTCTTAGTGCAAGAATGGCCTGACACAACCTTAATTTTTTTAAACACATTTGGTTCAATTCCACTAGCTTCATTGTCTTGAATTACATGGTCTAAGAACGTTCAGCCAGCAGTTAAATTCTTCACAGACTTGCCTTGGCCCCCTATAAGGACGTTAAGTTATTTTTCAACATTCTATTCTACCGACAAAAATTCAATCTTAAACGATTCATAAAAATCAAAGTGAGGCATAGCAGACCCACAAAATAAAGAAGTATGGGCTTGCAATCAAAAACAAAAAAAACGAATGGTGCCTTACAAAATCCAGACAGAACAACAGCACTTGGCAATCAACATCCAAGAGCGTGTAACTAACTCTTAGGTCATTCTGAATCTTCACCCAGAGGAGGACAAACTCTCATAGCTAACCATCATGCACATTCGTTTCCATCTCTATTGATGTCTGAATGAAGAAACCCCAAGTTACTGGCGTATTGATTGTCCGCGTCTAACTCACAAAGTCCCAAAAAACACCTCTCTAAATTACAGGATAATGTGGTATTCACGCTAACAATGTCAAAATGTCTTAGTTTTTTGAAAAATCCCCAAGCCAAACGTCTACTGGGGAGAGCGAACACTACATGGCTTTACCCAACTCGATGGAATTGAGCTCGAAAACATATGGCTGAAAGGGTATTGAGCATATTGTACGTGCCAAACCAAAGTTCTGACTGCTTTTTTTGCCGGTCACCCAATATCTCATTCTCGTCATTCACGCTGCCGTTGAGGCTGTCCAATAAAGCCAATCCAGGCTATTTTCTGGGTTTTCTCAGAAGGCGAAAATCTATGTCAACAACCCTCAGACTCTTTAAGTCTTCAAAAAGCAAAACCGTCAAAAAAGCAAGGACTTATCATCAGAACCTTGGGCAAGAGTGTTTGGAGAAATAGTTTTTGCTACGCTAAATCGCATCCAATCGGTCTTCCATTTTTGCGATAGACGCTCAGTGGATATAATTCTCTCAGCTCAATGGGGAAAAGCATAATCAGAACCAGAGCCCCAAATTCCTATCAAAGAAAATAACTGCCAAAAAACATCAGGAGAAAACAGATACGCCACGGACTCCTTTTTTTGATACCAGCAAGAAAGGACACTAAACATTCATCAAAAAAAACTAAAAATTGGGCCTTACAACATATATAGGCAAGGACAAGTCTTTTTAAGACCTGCAAATGAGTTCGCGCGTTCAAAACCAATAAAAATATTTAAAGCAAACCAAGACTTAACAATACGTCACATATAAAAACTGCAGCATAAATATATTAAAATATATGTCAGGACTATGATATGGCTTGTTATTTTTTCGAAAAGAAACGTTGGTTTGCTAGGCACTGAGATGCCCGCGAACATAAAAAAACATAATAAACTAATTACACATTATTATTATTGTACTGGGGTCCACTTGCTGGAAAATAGCATAGGCCAGAAATTGGCCCTTAGCTCCCCATGTGTAGTACTATTGTTTACAGATGGTCCATCCTGTCGTCCTACAAAAGCCAGTTATGTGGTCGCTAAGTGTTCCAATTCTGTTGTGTCAGTACACCTCAGCCAACTAAGGCGTTTGTTGGCCAGACTCGGGTAATCTAGGAGATAGTGTTCTGTACTTTCTTCCTCCTTGCCGCAAGCTCGGCAGATGTCATCCGTTTGGATTCCTATTCGTTTGGCGTGTTGGCCTAGAAGATTATGGCCCATTAATACTGCCATTAATGTTCTAACGCCATTTCGGTTTTTTCCTAGGAGTTGTTTTGTCCTCATTTGATTAGGGTGAGGCCAAAGAGCTCGGCTTATCCTGCAGTCGTTCCTGTCATTCCAAGCCGTCCTACTTACACATACTATTCAAAATAATTCACTTCACTTGTCTTGTTTTAATCGCTTTCAAGCACGTTTAAAAGTTTTCGAGCAAATTTTCACTGAAACTGAAATGGAAAAGACAAAAAGCAGATAGTCCAAAAGAATCAAAACATGCTTTTCAAGTAGCTAAGATTAGAGGTCATAGGAAATATTTTCAAAATATTTTTTGTTGGAAGAATTAAACTTCAACGGATTGTCGAAAATTTCAACAAGTTTTCATCACACATGCATACATACATACATACATACACACATACATACATACATACATACATACATACATACATACATACATACATACATGCATACATACATACATACATACATACATACACACATACATACATACATACACAAAAATATTTCGAAAGGTTTCCGTATTTCTGCTTCAGCAATGTCATCACACAATATTATAGGACCGTTTATTCTACCTCCGAATCCTCTCAATACCACTGATATACCCTCACACTCACTCTAAAACGGTATTTCTACGTAATGTGGAATCATCTCTAGCTGACCGCGAGTCCTGCCATCCTCACGCATGTTTTCTGAATATTGTTTTTTTTTTCACTGTTCGCGTTCTTTCAACGGTTAGACACTCCTCTTTTTGTGTCCTTTTTTCGAAGAATAACTTGAGACTGCCGGAGTAAGTTGAGTAAGGTCATAGCATACTAGCAATGCCGTATACCATTGTAATTATATGGCTATGACCGAGGCCGCTGAAGGTATAACATGCAAAGGTCAAAGCTTAGATGGGCGGCAGCCTAATAACGATGACAATATTATTGCAATCTGATACTATTAACCCTTGTAATAAGGACTAAAGATGACCATTTGAACTCTTTCAGAATCATTAAGATTGCAATATTTAAGAGTAAAGGATTTTCGCAAATCCCAATTTCACCAAATAAGGCATGAATCACAAACAAAAATTGCGAGTGCTGAAACGAAATTGACGTAAGACAATGAAAGTAGTTAGCAGAGTCATGTAAGACAAACTGAAATAGGGATTTTCAGTATTCTTGGTGTCGAGTTAGGAGCTCTACCAAAACCTCATTGATCAACCTAATCGTTTGGATCAGTTCCTCCTTGTATTTCAATTAGTTTGATGGGTAATCATTGCTGTTCAGCAGAGCTCCCTTATATTTGACCGTCATTTTCTGAGATTTTACGATCCGATTTCAGGTCTACACTGTTATCCTTTATGCTACTTTAATCCCTACCACCAAGGTGGGAGCCAATAACATGTCGTCTTCTAGATATGTCACTTTTTTTAGTTCCTTTTCACACTTACGGAAGTTGCCTAGTTTTTCGAGTCAAGAAACTGCCTATTTCCTCCCCTTTTTGCACCCTCATTGTAAACTGGTGATGCTATGTACAAAAGAAGGGAAATAGGTGACCGTCAGCTATGATTTGGCCCATAGATGTTTGGCAGTAGTCCTACCAATCTTTCGCTATATTTTAAGGTTTTTTAACACACATGTTGAACAAGAACTTTTGAATACTTCTGAATAGCAAAAGTAATGTATTCTGAAGTCGTCCAGGCAGCAAAGGCCGAACTCGCCCTAAAATCCTTGAGATAAGACGTGATTCACATCTAGAGAACACAGAATCCCTGTTTAAAGCCTACGGTCCAGCAAAACAGGATATTATGAATTCAAAATTTGGAGACTACTAGCGAACATGCAATAATGAAGGTCGCTGTTGACGTCTCAGTAAATGTGCAATCGAACTGCAAAAGGGTGACAGTTAAATGCTCAGACATTAAGGACACCACTCAGGAAGTAATTTATCGTGATTTCAATAAACAACTCAGGACATTAACAGCAGAATAACTGCGCGTTCTCAGCTCAGAACGAGCAGAATATCCTCAAAAACAAAAAATGGTAGGCCCGGCCGACCCAATCAATATGTAACAATTATCCTTTGAACTCAAATTATTGAATTAAATCAATAGTAATTGACCTACGACAAATTTCCCACATTGAGTAGTTGATCCGTCAGATACAAAAGCGTCCTTATTCTATAAATTCATATTAAATCCTTCCTCAATAAAAGTTAATTAACTTACTAAAAGAATTCCAGGAAAGAAGTGTGCATGAAATAAAATTTAATTAAATTAACGAAAAAGGACATTCAACGAAGAGCTACCTTAATCGCAACCTCTACCAAGCGAATAGTCAGAAATGCCATAGCATGAGCGTAAAATATTACTCAACACATAACGCAACGACAGCATGCCCAGTATCGTAACAATTTTTGATTGACACTTTCCTCACTGCCATCCAAATCCTAGAGAATGGACAGAAATGTTGGTAGTAAAGAAGCTTATCGGCACTGGTGATCTCTTCGTTAATTTAGAACACGTAACCTACCCTAACATGTACTCGGGCTAATCGGTCCAGCCTCAGGTGCAAGTAATCCGTCCAACGAATTCCATAACATGAACGTTGGTCCGGAAATCATCAGGTAGAATACCATCAAAGCTTTTCATTCAGGTCACACAATAACCATAAACTTCCATATTTAACACAAATAATGTCCTTTTAGGCTTTTTACCATTAACAAGGAACGCTTTCGTGCTGAATAAGTTCGAATAAGTGGGATGGGTGCTAAGAGAGAGCTTCTGACGAGAGAGAATCCCTGCGAGGAGAAAAAAGGATTCTCACGAAGCTTTAAGCTGAGCTTTCGATACAAACTTATTCAGCTCCGGGGGTAGTAAGAACTTTTAAGGAGTTGTTTCCAATTGGGGTTAATCCTTCATTTTGGGTTGGATCCAAGCACTCCTGATTTCGTTGTCCTATGCAATCTCAAAAGCCCAGGAAAAGATTTTGATTTAGTCGGGACTGGACTTTGAATCCAATCGTAAGCCTTCTAACCTCTGATGGTCTATCCCAGGCCCATTGCCAACAACCATCCCTTATTAATATTCATTTCCCTATAGAATACTTTCTGCCCCGTCATCTGGAGTTCATCACGAATTGTATAATTTTCATTCGAAGCATTTCGTCTTATTATCTTTGCCTTATTTTTGGGTACTTGCCAGGATACTTTCCTGAACCTACACCAGCAAACGAACACGAAACGTAATACCCAGGATCCAGAGAAGCCTGCATTCTCCTGGTGTTCCATTGTGTCCATGTTTTTTTCTCTCCTCTACAAATTCGGCGACTATACGTCTTTTAGTGGAATTAGTTAGGGATGGATTTGTCCCAGATAAGGGATATCCACGTGCATCGAGGATGAGTATGTAGAGTAGGTCGAGTGGATGTTGTCGAGGCCGGGCATCCGGAGAGGTTGGTTGTGTTGTTGAAATGTTCTTGTTTGGAGTCATTTCTTTGCCAATGTCGTTTTTCACGACCCAACCAGTGCTGAGATGATCATTGAGACTTTGAGGCATTGGTGGAAACGCGCCGGGACAAGCATGGTATGACAAGGACGTTTCGAAAATGCTCAGATGGAGCTTGATGTATGCCGGAACTTGAGTTCGCTTCAGCTCACTGGTACCAGCCTGTACGTATGTTGAGTACTTGTACACTGCGCTTTTGGATTCCTCGCTAAGTGACATCCTAATTTTATGGTCTTCCTAAATGTTGGCGGGTAGTTTAGAAAGTGATGGCACTTCGACTTTTAAAAGTTCGCTATGTTTATAATATAAGTTGTCCCGTCCATTCTCAATATGCACAAGACTCGGTCCGAGTTGTTACTTGGCAGTTGGCACTTGACAAGGGAACTGGCGAACACTTGTGGGATTTGTTGTTAACTCGAAAACTCTTTTGACTTTAATGTGAAGTGATAAATTTGACAAATACTGGCAGGGCGGGGTGGTAGCGATGGATTAGGTATGGTGGTTTGTCGCATTATTGCCGAGACGGTGAGGTTTTGTTTTCGTCGAGATAAGCGATGAAATATTTGCGAATATTATTCCTGGTGAAACGAGAGATGGTGCGGGCAAATGATATGCTATTCATTTATTAATGTCGGATTGGTTTTGACAAGCATTTGGCAACGAATACGAAATATTGTATTTATTATTTGTCCTGTAGCTAACAAACTTTACCGTTTGTTTTAATCTGATGCTATCCTAGCAGTCAGGGTATTTGAATTTGTGTGACACTTTGGATCCGGATGATATGAAATGTTGATATGAGTGCCACCACAGAATGAGAGAGGAATAGAGAATGTGGGTGTGAGAGAAAGACACAGTGTGTAAATACCACATTTTTGACAGCATTTTATGGTATGCTGCAGACCGAAACTAATAAGACTAGTTCAGAGCAACAATGACATAAGACAAATCTAAATACACCAGCAGAATACAGTGAGTAAACAGGATTAGAGAATAGGAACTACGGGTACTTTCGTAAAGAAACCTGATAGTGTCAGTTAAGAAACAAAAGACTGACGTTCAAACTGAACTATTATTATTGCCTTATCTTGCTTCAGATGATAACTAGCGATATCCATCCTTTTCGAAATGATTCTGACTGGCTCAAGCAAATGATTTTTGTGTTCCAAATACAATAATAAAACATAATTTGGAGTGCCATTCTTAACTATTTGGTCTTTCACTCAGGAATGACTGCTTGACCTCCTACACTACAATCATCAGAGCTGATAGTTTACAACAAATCACTGCAAGACTTAACGCGGTTTCGATTTTTTTTCCGAAGCGAATTCGACATATGCTGTTTTATAGCCAGGTCTAGCAAGCAACTGTCAAATAAGAGATATTCTCAATACTAGAAAGTTGACTTTTCCATCTTAAAAACGGACAAAGTTAACCTTCTTCGTTTTGAAAGTCTTTTTTTCAAAATAATTAAAATTATTCTGTTAGTCTGTATGTATTTTCCGTGCTTAGAACTTCTAAATTATCCTTTATTTGATTTTCCATTCCATAATTATTGACACTTATGAAGGGAGCAACTTAGTTACTTAGCTTTGTTTTAACTTTGACAGATTTATATTTCAGTATATCTGTCAAAGTTAAAACAAAACATAGCATGTTCGAATGGAAAATCAAATAAAGGATAGTATATTTTATTAGTCCCCGCGTTGATCTCTTAGTGGGTCAACTGAGCCTTTCAGTAATCGGGCGGTTTTTCGACTACCCTGGTTTTCGTTATTCATGCGTTGGAGCCTTGATTAAGGACACGATTGTCATTAATTTTTTCAACGTGGTTTTATTTTTTCCTATTGCAGTTATTTGTATTACAATGTTGTCTCACGAGTTTTCACTGGCATGATACAAGTAATTGTACAAAACTCTTTATCGTAATCCTGCATAATACCCTCCTGCGTAACAACCTTCCTTCGAAACTATTCAAGGCAATTCTTTCTGACGTATTACGTATTTAGTGCAAACACATTAACGTCACTTAGGTAGTTGTCCAAAAATCATGAACAATTCATTGAGGTTTAAGGAAATGTGGTCATATACGACCATATGTAACACCGCCTTAATTTTGGTTAAAAAAGTGCCCAAGTAACCACCGACGAAGACCAAGCAAATCAAGGTTACTCTTCGGAAGGAACTTTTTGATATGATATAATTTCAAAAACTCAATGATTAACGGGCTGAACGGTTAGTAGGTACCAAAAAAGGGATTTGATGTGAGGACTGATAGACAAAGGGTCGAAAACAAACCTCAAAAGTGCTAGGCTGATCCTCTCAACGGAAACAGTTTAAAGTTACATTGATCATGAAATCGGAGAATCGTGAACCAAGAACTGAGAAATTCGGAGACAAGCAAAGCAGAATGCTAAAGAGTCATCATGGTCTTTAGAGCCTTATTACGGTAGATGTCGTTTTCCAAAATAAATCCACCTATTATGACTCTGGGTTTTGCTAGGGCTGTAGTATATTTTATTTAAGCCTCTAGGCACCTTAAAGACATAAGACCTGTTACAATATTTTCCAAAAATTGCGTTCCTGAAACCACCAAACAATTTCTATAACTAATTGTCGATTCTACTGAAACCGCCGCTTGTCTAGGTCATATCCAATCCTTTTATTCGTCTTACGGATGGTTGAAACCAAAGCTGACCAATAATGGGGTAGCTGGCATTTCAAAACTAAGGCATCATAGAGAACTGGAAATCGAAAATATAGAAAAAACTTGATACTGAAAACTACAACAAACCTGCGATGGCGCTCAACTAAATCCTTTTCGAAAGACATTCACAAATTGGGCAAACAATGAGGAATCGAGAAAGGGCCCAAAATTTTATCCGACAGAAAGAGAGAGAGATAGGAAGAGTGCCATAATAACCAGCACTGGCGGTTCCAAAAAGGATAAAAACTCCAGCATTGGAATCTACTTTTCGGGTGGAAATCCACGGCTGGGAACATTTGCAACGGTGACTGTTCTAGAAAAAGCTTATACCGACCTCAAATGAAAGCTACGAGGCCTGTTACAAAAGGACACAACCATTTTCTGCAAAAACCCAATGCAGTTTAAAGAATCGCTGTTTCTTGGACCGGCTCACGCCTTCGTACGCATACGCGAATATTTTTCTCGCTTCTCAATATTGACATCTGTTGGCAAGTATCGCAGTGGGGTATTGGGCTCTCGTTACTTTTCCAGAGATCCTGATTTTGAGATCCAGAGATCCTGATTTGCGTGTTATGTTGAAATTACCTCTTTTTGCACTTATTTGTATTTCCATCACTGAGAACTCCCACATTCTCGAAGACATATGCTGTCACCAATGCTGCCACCGGCCCATAAAGCACACTTAAAAGGGACTTTATTCGGTTATAACAGTGTTTGGACAATGAAATGTGTTTCTTATGAGATTCGGGATCTGCAGCAGTTCTTCGATAATGGTATCCAATGAACTGCATTAAGTCATCAGCCCTTCAGCTGCTATGATTTCATCATTACGTACTGTACGCTCTCACGCATCTGAATGGGTTCGTATTATCAGTGAGATTAAATGTAGCGCAGAAACAATTCATGGTTAATTGAATCGATTTTTCTGATGGATGATTATGTCTGCCATTAAATTAAAAGAAGTGTGCGATGAGTTTGCTGAACAGGACCGTTTTTTTTCGAAATAAATCTTGCACAATTTGCAAACGTTGCTCTGGCATCAATCTATCCACGATGTATGACAAACCAAACCAATAGTAAAACACATGACAGCTGTCACACCATATACTACGTATGGTGTTGCCAACTTAAAGTTCAATAACTTTGGAAAAAGGTTACCACGTTAAACCACGTTAAGTATACCCCGATACCAACCTTAAATATTTACAGGGATGTCAATTGTTCACAGTGTTATGCTTTGCGGTCAACATGAACTTGAAGCCTTCGTAACGACAAGGCCGAATCACATTTCTCTCACTTGAGAGAAATGTGATTCTGGCTTTTCTGGCGAGTAACCAGATTAATGCTGTTGAACAGACTTCTTGATATAATTCGTTCTTTCTTTTAACCAATCTAGCTTTTATTTTGATGTTCCTTCATTTTTTAAAGTCAGTCTGCGTCTGTAAGTTCAAGAGCCTTTTGCAAGGATGGCGACTTGAGAGAAGAAAGGATACTATGCTTGCAACGAAAGTGGAGCTCTACTCCATATTAGACAGATTTTCTAGGAATACTTCCAACAATGGTGGCAATGCAGAGGTAAGTGTTTGAAGTCCCTAGGAGCAAATGTTTGGAGTTCCATCCTGGCAAAGGGCCGAGTACTTTTCTAACAAACCTCGCATATTTTTCTTGGAAAATAAATCAGAACTGAAGGACTTAAACAAAGACTTCAACAAAGTCTTGCTATAGACATTTATACTGATTTACGCTGTCCCGCCATGGAGAATCATGTATTCCAGGAAGCCTTGATGAAATGGCTTTTGCCTTTGAATCCTTTCTTGCAAGATTTTAAAATAATGTCCCCTGCTTTTGTCGTCTTTAAGATGTATCAAGTTAAACCCTTAAAAGGAACTCATGGAGGGTTCTTATGACAATCATGCAAAATTTAGTTCCCGCTATCAAATACTGACGCTCTATGCAACAATATTAGTGAAAAAAATTACTTCCATCAAATAGAAATAATCGAATGATCCTTAATGGCAAAATATAACTAAAACTGGGAGCTCATTTAATTATTTTAAACTCTTGCCCAGGAAATGAATGTGCAGTCAAAGCAGTGAAATTCAATTTCTTGGAACGCAACAGGTAGATAATTTTCTTATATCATAAGGAAGAGCTGACAGGTTGCAATAAATGCTACATGAACATGGAATTCTATATAAAAGGGGAACGGTTCTGTCTTGATTATGATTTCATAAGCATTTAATTAATTACCATACAGCAGTGTAAAAGGATGTCTAGTGTCAGCTATAAAATTTCTGAACAAAGCCTGGAACGGAGGTGCAATGAAATAGTTTTCATGTACAATTTCAAGGAGTTTCCATTTTCTTTCTTAAGCTGATATATGCTAGTAATATAAGTGAGTAAGAGTTTTAATTAAAGGATTTTATAGTTTGATTAAAATTCTATTTTATCAGTAATATAAAAGCTGGATATGAATATCTTTTACCTTTGACTTAAACGAGAGTGCCGTTTTATTTCAGGATAAATTTAGCTACAGAGACAAAGTCTCAATTATCCTGCGAAATCATAAGCCATCAAATGCATCAGCAATTCTTATCACAATCGATTCTATCGACATAACATAAATTCCCAATTCCACTTTTATTTGCCGACAGACAAAATAAAATAAAATAAAATATTTGACTTGAAATTCGGCCGAAAATCTTGATTTTCCTAACATCCTCCCAATGTTTTCGATGCAACAGGACAAAAAGCAATCACATAATAAGCCCGAAGCGGTTTTCGTTAAGGATTGAAAAGTTTCCAAAGTATTTTTAGCATAGGCGCAGAGTCGCGTAGGTTGTGAACGAGATCAGTGGAAATGTTTTGGCGGAGGATAAATAAATACTTACTACGAAAAGTTTTTCTTTTGATGAAATTGGCTTTGGTATTCTGGCAATTTGGTAGGAAATATACATAAAACAGAATAAAGTATTTATTAACACCACCTGGATTGGTTGTTGGTTGCGAATAAAATTTTAAGCATGACTTTTTTGTTCGCCTTTAAATAGATTTGGTAGCCTCGATTTTTGGCAATATTTCATTGCAAGGAGTTCTCAGTACTACAAAATCGATACTTAAATTTAAATCGTTTCGTTTTGATGGGGCATTTTTTTCAATATATTTATTTGGTTACCATGTTGTTTCACTACAACTGAGCTGTTTATAGTTGAAACGGTACATCGTCTGTTTACTCTACCGCCATGTTACAAGTGTTCTTAAAATCCGTTTAGTGATGAGACGGCTCATATCCATGACTTACTTACTCTCTTCTTCCACTAAACCGTTTGTTTACTTTCGTCCGTTATGTCTCCAGAAATATTGCATCAGATTTTATAACCTCAGTTTCAAATTGTCATTCATCTGAGTCTGTCGAGGAGTGATTGTGTGTCTGAAAGCAACATGTGTGTGTGGCGAAAACGAAACTGGCGTTTTTGCATTCATGATGCCAACAACTAAAAACAGGAACATATTGTTTTATTTGTATCGTGTCAACGAAGACAGTGTTCATTGCAGCTTGGATTTAAAATTGGAGGACGCGGTCAACGGACCGAGATAGTTGAAGGCGCTTGTTGCAGGAAGCGGAGTCCCGAGAGGGGCTGTCGTGCTAGCTATACAAGAAAACAAACCATCCCTTATGAAGGATTAACATTACGAAAACGAAATAATATGGGAAAAACAAATTTTATGATCTCCGTTATTACTTCTTTGAAATGAAGAATTGTTGAGACGTACCCTACGAGAAAAGGGCTTGCGCAAATGACTTTAATGTGTGTGAAGTGGGAGAGTTATTATGCTCTCGTGTAAAATTTGGAAAATTGGAGGTGTTCCCTTTCAAAACTAAACAAAGGACTCATTTATTTCTCTATTTTTCAAAACAGCAACTGTTACTAAGGATTTTTCGCACGAGAGCTTTTTTTAAGCTCTCGTGCGAACATTGACAATAATCGAATTT
Organism: Stratiomys singularior; assembly: GCA_954870665.1. Taxonomy (NCBI): domain Eukaryota; kingdom Metazoa; phylum Arthropoda; class Insecta; order Diptera; family Stratiomyidae; genus Stratiomys; species Stratiomys singularior. Next base: position 7,295,084 of record OX940879.1, on the reverse strand, counting down.
GCTGTATCAAACAATAATTACATATCAAATTCTTGGAAAGAAAATCAGCTCGTCAAAAATAGAGATATTTCATGAAAACTACCATTTATAAATGTCACGTAATGTATTCATAAAATTGGAATCACTCTAACTTTCTCAATGACTCTGTGAGTGTGCATCAATAAATTCTCAATTTTTTCTCGAAAGTGGCACCATTTAACCTACTAATTTTTTCAGGCATACTTACTTTTCCAACTGCCACTCGACCTCGATTCCTTTCGAATTGGCATCAAAAATGAAACTGAAAAGCCAGTTTTCTATAAAGTGTTAAATATATGCATATATAATTGTTCTGTGTTCAACAATCAGAGAATTATTTCAATACAACTCAGCCTATCAAGTGATTTCACCATATTATTCATAGCGGGGCAGCACATGTCCTTAGAAAAGAATTCCATATCAGCTTTTCAACTGAAATGGATTCAGCCCAATTTTAAAATTTTCCTCATTTCAGGACTTTTTGCATTATTCGAGGCCATTCATAAATATCATTCCACAGCAGTGAAAAAGTTTTTTCCAAGCACCAAAAGGAATTTATTTTTTATTTGAGTTATTTATTTACTTTTTTTCTTTGATTCAGTGAGACATGGAATCTCAAATAATATCAACAGGAAACTACTAAATTAACTACACAAACTACCAGGTCACCTTATTAACGAATTCCTCTTTAATTAATCTAAAATTGTACACTGAGCAACGTTCACTAATATGTGTCTCAATGAATATAAGTAAGTTCACTAGCCTCCGACGTTGCAGGTTCCTCGTTCAGGCCTCACAAGTGACAGTGACAATCGTATCTAAAATGCCGATGCCAGACTACAAATTCAACTGTCTGAGCTGGGGCAAATTTTATTATAATCAACGCTAGATTTTATTGATGGTTGTGTTGGTGGAATCGCTCCTTAGCATAAACGAACGCTGACGTATCTCAGAAAATAAGTCCAAAAATTTACGAAAGTAGCTCAGCCAGGAAGCATTTGGGCAAAATAGGGAGCCCGCCATGGAATGGACGAATGGTGACCTGTACTGAAGTCTAAGCAGAAATAATTAAAATGCATTTTAGGGCATCACTGACGCTCTTAGGAGGCCCTTATTAAGGTAATGATCGACAAAATCCTTCTCGAGAAAGGTATCCTAAAAAGGACACCGCTATCAAGTACCAGGTTCAACTTAACGAAGGGATAGGAGGCGTCGAACCCGACTTGTGGTAGGTATCATCATGTAAGTCGTTCTATAGGGTCACTTAAGGCCAAGTGTAAATAACTTAAGATGGCGTTCTTTTTCTCCGTTAGTTCCTCGTTGCACCAGCTTGGACATACTTCCGCAAACCTGGTCAAGAGCTTTATGACGTATTAATAATGGCGCCAAGGCAGGCCAGTCGCTGAATCCTTTCTGGTTTTCAGCAGTAGTTCTCTTTTGAATATTTCATCATTCATATATTCAAGTGGTTATTGGTCTCACTTCTCTTCTATCAAAACCTTCTAGCGATGGTTACATATCTCCATCTGTTCAGGCCAACAAATGCTGTTTAACAAGGGTTCAAGACATCTAATGCTCTTTTTTCTCCGCAATTTCTTCTTCCTCATTTGGAGCTTCGAATCTACATGTAGTTATATTTTAGGAGCCCTACTTAGTCTGGATGTTCCACTTATCCCCTCAATTTTGATGAAAAAGTGATTCGACAGTTTACTCCACTCTAATCTGAAAGCTGTATTGAAGTTACAAAGATTTCGCTTGCAATTCTTCTCTGAATAACTTTCCAGCATTCCTCAGATCACTTCCAGATCTATATCCTAAATTTTAGGTATCGTGCGTGCAACGTATAGCGTACCGACTAAAAAGTGTTCAAACCGCAGATGGCATTACAAAGAAAGGGATAAAAATACTCAAGGAAACTAATAAGCCGAGCTTAAAATGATAGAGAGCTTAAAAATAAAATGACGTATATGAGTTGATAGATTGTGATGCCTAGCTTTCTGAACTTCGGATGTATGTGACAAAAATTTAATCGGAATAATACTACACGTGAGTAGAATGGTGATACACATCCCTCCGCACCTTCGTCTTCATGTCCTTTCTTAGTTAGCTTACATATAAGTTTAGGTTGCAGATACCATTTCGTTTGGAAAACTTGGGTCGTATATCGTCAGATTGGTAATTTTTGCGAACTGTAGGTGCTTGTTAAGTAGTTAAGCTATGATGCGAACCTTCATGCCATTTAGTAGCGTTTGAGTATCAGTCCAAATCTTGGATTGCCAAAAAGCTTATGGTGTCTTCTTGACTCTTGTCATTTCAAAGGTGATCCATAGCAAGTCCCATTGTCTGAGTGAATTAGATACGCTCAGTTGCTTCTGTAATGAACTTGTCCTTAAACGCACTCCAATACTTCTGTAGTGGCTTCGATTGGGTCAATCAATTGCGATGGGTTCTGGTTGAAAAATTTTGACCCTTTTCTACACTTGCTATGGTGAAGTAAGTTGCTATTAAATAATTCACTGGTTGCTCATCACATTCGTTTCTTTTTGTGCTTTCTTAAAAGTTATCTCGCGCATTTGCTTCGCATTCGGTGTTAAGTTATTTCCCCGAATATGTTTCATAATAGCGGTGGACTTCAGTGGCATACATCGGATCGTTAAACAGGAGGCGGACGAAGGCTGAGTTATTGGCCCATTGTTGATTCTTTCAAACAAGTTGTCCCTACCTTTACTTCGAGTTTTTATGCTCTAATCATCAGAATCACTGCGATAAAGCTCAAGTTTTGCTACTCTAATCTTGAAAATCACTGGAATAGACCGCAAAAACATAGTACATACAGTAATAACACTCTCGGCTAGTTCTCTCTAGCAGAGAAAGAAAGAGCAAAAGTGAATTTATTATATATTTTTTAATTTTTGCGGAAAGTTTAATTTTTGCGCGAAATTGTCAAAAAAGCTCCGGTGTACCCCGCGATTTGGCGGGAAAATGCTCGCCGTATTTTAACGTAGTGTAAATTTTTTGAACCTTGAAACCCTGCTCCAATACTGAAAAGTACAGGGTATAAGTGGAAGGTACTATTTTTAAAGTGGCGATTTGCCATCTCAAGGCATAATTATTCATATTCATGTGCTTGCTTCAAACAGTTCAATGATTGTGATTGTCTTCGACAAGATGAATGGGGTGGTTTTCAGTAGATTGATACTGGTAGGATATTTAAGACGATGTAAACAGTCCAAAACGAGACCCACATTGTTAAAGCTGGAATCGAAGGCTCCTTCTATTCTGATCCTGTCGATACTCTGACCAATAATGAGGCTTCTATACGTATCCTTCCGAAAATAAAACCTGACGGAACAAACGGCTTGGGTTAGTATTTATAACAGTCAAGTTCATGCCTCTCTCAGCGCCTGTTTTTTGTTGATTTCTCGTTTCTATTTTGCTGCAAAAACCCTTGGTAACATATTTCGATAATGCTGCTTTGTCCTTATTGTTCAAACGCTGAGGAAGCAAGTTGTACTATTAAAACAAGTTGTTTTATAATCTACAAAGGCTTTTCTTACTTAGAGTCTTTGTTTTCCGTTTTGAAATCGGTATGAATCACCGATTATTTTTTGCATATTCACGAGGAATCATCTTAAGTCAACGTGAACATACCAAAAGACATCTTATCCAAGATTGTTACCCGCAAGCAGATATCACTTTTTGAGCCCTACTGAGAGGACTTGCTTTGGACTTTGCTTTGTATACCAAATTCGACTGGACATAGAACTTTTCGCAATAATTTCCTCAACGAAGGCGTTGGCGTTGCGTTGCGTAGGAAAGCACGACACTTATTTGAGTTTTTTTCATAGTCCAGACGTTCTCTTGCTTCCGTGATAAGAGAACGGAACCATGCCTATCCGCCACTGTCATTGTGCAAAAGAAACACTGTGAAATTCAACATTTTAAAAGTAAGAAAACAATTCAAAAGCAGTCTGAAACCATGAAAAAGTATTTTGGCAGATCGCTAACGCCATTTTTTTGTGTTCTACATCCTTAAAGCCGCCATTTATACATAATTTCCATTATGCAAACAGGGCTAAGTATATCCCTTTTTATATAGAAACATACACAAATTACCGATATTACGTAACACATAACGGTATAGTAATACCGTTATGTTTTATAACGGTATATTATAACGGTATTGTAATAACGGTATAGTAATACCGTTATATTTTACGTAATTTCGGAAATATTTCGTTTGTTAGGTTAAGATGACTTACGAATTTGAATAGGACATCATCATGAACACCGAATATGTCATTGTTTTACAAATGGTGTCGTTCAGGTCATTATAAAAGTGGGGCACAGATCCTTAGATTTTCCTGGATAAATCATTTGATAAGCAAATTGTTTATTTTTTTGGGAACATGCACTGACACAAATAGGCAACAAAGCACAACTGAAGTTAGATAAACCTAGCGCACTATCCTTACATTGATGGAGTTTTTAGTATTTACAGATTGTCTGAAATTAAATAAATTAAATTATTATTAGAGTAGTTGCTTTTTTTCTCATTAAAACAATTAAAAATGAGGAGCGTATGGTAATTAATAAAATCGAAAATATTTTATGAAAATCAGAAAAATTTTCTGAAAATTTCGAAAAACTTTAAAGAAAGTGTTAACGACTCGCTATAATTTCCGGTTCCTGCGCATTGGTCATAACATAAAATTATTTTCTAGTCAACGAAACTATAAATGTCCTGGAATGGAACATGAAGTTTTAATTAACGCTCCACGGCTTGAGATTCTGAAAATCAAATGCTAATTTGGATTTTCGCTAACTCTGAACTTTACTAATAACCAACTAGGACGGCCTCTCATCCCTGCTAATGCAAATAGGTTGTAAAAGCATATGGTGGTCGATGGCGGAACATAGTTTCCAAAGTGCATAAGACCTGAATCCTTGCGCAACGCTATTAAAGTCAAACGTTTTCCCATCAAACGCTATATATAGCACATACTACAAATCTAAGTATCAATACAATCGCATCGACTCTCAAACCTCCCATTATTATCGATCGTTTTCAATATTTATTTGTGTTTTCAAAGGGCATATTCCGCCCTGGTGAATCGATTATGACCTACATACTATCCTTAATACATCCAGTATGCACCAGCAGTAAACACGCTCATACTAACGTGCACATTCCGAATATTCTGCAAATGAAATTCATGCATGTTGTTAGCTTTTCGTTGCACCCTCGGTCCGAAACATGGCAAAAAGAACGTGCATGGAAAACGGTCATTCTTGGAAACTTTGGATGCTTTCGCTCCTTAATGGAAATACCACACCAGCCATTCTGCGCCATTGATGCACTCCCAAACTATCTTTGCACTACTTATAAGAGCGTTTATGACTGTAAGTAGATTTTTGTTTGTTGAATGAAAGTTATGCATAGCTGAGCTTCATTGTTCTGAGAAATTGAAAATTTAAGGGTAGTTTTATATTAAATTCAATTGAATTGAGTCGATCAAGTGGATCAACGTTTCGCAGTCGACAGCGAGGGAGGAAAAAAATCAGAAGAATTTCATTTATTAGTATTTTTCCTCCTTTTTGACGTTCAGCTCATGCAAAATAAACTCTCAACGATTCACAGTCCTTAAATCCTTCCGTAAAACACGTGAACAAAATGGCAAGGTATTTCTCTTGCAATCACTTGCCACAAAATTAAGGATGACATACCATTAAATAGCGTATGATAAGCTTATGTACACACAATAAACTTTTATTGCATACAAATGAAACTTATCGAGGATTCTTCCATTACCACCGCTACAACGACTCTGTCGGCCGCAAACATTCCCAAAAATAAACAGCATTAACTCGCGCGGGAAGCCAAGTCAAAATTAAACCAATTTCATGAAGAACTTACATTTCAATTACAATTTTTGACGGTTTTATAACAATTTATCCTTTAATGCGATTAGCGGTAAAAAGATACAACTCTACTTCGAAAGCTGGTAGAGAAAGCAATTATCCTGTAGCGTGAATTAGCTAATTTACTTTGCAATGACTACCTCTATCTTCTACCTCAAACGAAACGATTCTTGCTGCTACTGTTCCTGCTCCTTCCGTTGTTGTTATTGTTTCGGTTGATAAATCCACTCACACACATACAAACACAGAGTGTGAATATATTGACATACTGTTTGGATTCTCGTCCCGTGCATTTATACTATATGGGCTAAGTAGGTAATGAAATTCGGTAAAACTTCTGGGGGTTGAAGTAGCGGCGGTCAAACTAATTTAAACTTTTCGAGGCAAACACACACACACACACATACACACAACAGAACAACAATTCGTTCATACTCACCGGAAGTTTTATTTGAATAGGATAGTGGAAGTTTATACTGCGCTCAATATTGAAGGATATAATTTGGATAATTGGATTAGAACTTTTTGGAACTGTCGCGCTAGTATCTTAATTTGTCTATTGTTTGGCACTATTTAATATTCCCCATGTTTAGTTTGATATGGCGTTGGTAGTATTTACCTAAATTCACCAATTCGTTATTTAATTGTTTATTCATTTCCTTTCTGCAATACAAAATGCTCTTCATATTTGTGTAGAGAAGTTTTGATGATAGTAGCTATAACGTTCATTAAAGATACAAATATGAAAGTCGTATAGATGAAAAGAATCATGTTAGATTTATCTTAAAACACGTCTGAATTACTAATTTTAGAATGGAAGGTCCTTTAAATTGAAAAATTTACTTGAAAAACCCCGGACAAGAACAGTCAAATACCGTGAACCATTGAAAAATATTTTGAAACTATTTCGGTGATATAAAGGAGACCAACGCGCACAAAGAAGATAGCAGGATGAATATGTATATAAAGGACGAATATAATGACAAATCTGACTAAATATTCGTTTCAGGACAAGCACAACGTACGAGGTAGATACCAGAAGTATGCAAGCAGTATTCAGAGCTCAGCACTTGAATGATCTTTCGTAAGCCAGATTAGCCTTTATGCAACCTTGATCAAAAATTTCCCTGAATTACCACCGTGTGGCGCTCTCAGCCACCTGGGTTTAGTTTTTTTTCGATTGCCACGTCTGTCATTTACATTTTATAAAACTTTCAGCTTGATAGGATGACATTTGTAAAAGTCACGCCGTATTTAGTTCAGCTGTGATTGTGCGTACTTTCGATTTTGTACAATTTTAACAATAAAATTGAATTTGCAACGAGTTTCTATTAAATTTTATGTTAAAAACGGTTTCAGTGATGTAATGTCATTACAAATGTTAGAAAAGTATTTCGGGAACAATACTCTGCAGAAAACGCTCGTTTATCAGTGGCACGATCATTTTAGAAGTGTTCGTGAGTCTGTGAACGATGATGAACGCAGTAGCAGACCATTGACATCGAAAACCGACGAAAACATCAACAAAATCAAAAAATGGATGACATTAGAACGCAAATTGACCCTAAGAGAAATGACAGAGGAGTTGAATATTGGTTGCTGATCCGTTGAAGACATTTTGGTTAATGATTTGGCCTTCAGACGTGTCGCTGCAAAGCTCGTGCCCATAGACCTGAATTTTATGCAAAATAAAGGTTGCTTTTTGACGCCCTGATGTCGCAAAAGATATGATTACCCAGGTCGAATTAAAAATTCATCAAGCGCATCATTAGATGCGATAGACTATTAGATGGAGATAAGACGTAGATTTATGAATATGACACGCTATGCAGACAACAAGCAAGTGAATAGTGTGCACCGAATAAGCCGTGACAGAAATAACCATGTCGTTTTTAGTCGAAAAAGAAGACGATGCTCACAGTTTTCATGGATTTCAAGGGTATTGTGAAACGAACCAACATGAACACGAAAGATACATGAACTCTTTTCACAAAAGACAGGCCCTCAACAAGGAGTATTATTTGGGCGTTATGAGACGTTTGTGTGAACCAATTCGTCAAAAAAGGCCGGATTTTTAGTTCAACAACTCGTAAATTTTGCACCTCGACAACGCACCGTCACTCATCATTTTCCGTGAATTTTTGACTCAAAACAAAACAAAGACCATTCAACAATCACCGAATTCACCTGATTCCTGCGACTTTCTCCTATTCAAACGACTCAAGAAACCGCGATTATTCAGGAGAAGTTCTGGAATTTCGTTGACAGTACAATATCAGCGGCACATTCGAAACATTCCTCTAAATCATCCCTCAAATTCATTGACGTACTTTAGCGTCTTCCGAAATACAAATCAGCTTTCCAGTTTTGACTCCTTTCAGCAAGTTGTTAGTTTTGACTACTCTCAAAAATTTGAATACAATCTCTTGAATTTCGTTCGCGAATTGAAGCAGATACATGAAAATTTAGAATCATGACTTACTTAATTATGAATTATGACACGCTCAATCTTACAGAGACTTAACTCTATTCCTTTCCACCAACCTTTCCTCCTTCCACCAACTACACCGACGATCAATACAACAAATAAAGGATAGCCGATAATAACAGATGTAAAAATTTGATACCAACTAATTAAACTAACCAGACACACCGAAGGAAGCTCACAAATGGACCACGTTTACATTACACACGCAAGGAGACAGACAAACTGGCATACACCTTCAAAATATACGAACTGGGAACCACAGTCAAAACCAATAATGAAATAGGCAACAAAGGAGCCACCATCCCTAACAGTATATCCACATATAACAGACAATGACATACAAGGCAGTATGCAGCTGCTATCCCCAAAACTTCTTGCTTTTGTACCTGCGAGATGTAGCCTCAGTACGACTCCTAGAATGAAGCCTAGACTTCATACGAGACATTCCGCAGGTCCAGGCCAAGAATTGAACCTTGCGCCAACCGTGATGTCATATACATTCTTCGTTGACTCGCTGCTTTAAATGCTTTAAATAATAACGTCTTTTTTTATGATTAAGTGGGGGGGAGCGGTCGTGAAGGCTATTTGCACCATAAATTACGGATTTCTAGTCTCATAATCCTGCCAACATAGCCACTAAACTATCACCTAGATGTAGACGGTGCCCCACCCACCTTTCGCATGCAACGAAGTCCTCCGCGGCATGAACACTCAGTGATCTTTGGACAAAACAAGCAGTCTGGAGTTCGTGATTTCCAAATTTTGTAAAGGATCAACTGCAAATCTACCGTATATCAGGTATGTTACCACATTTCTTTTTGCTTAAGCTTAAACCTCAGGTCATCTATTACATGGGTAGTCTACCTGACACCAGTATTATTAACCAGCCCTTTTTGCCACGGAGTCCATCCTTTCCGTTCTCGAAGATTAGGTTATACATCCTCAATCCTTTCTCCGCTACTTATATAAATTCATTGTGGTTCTTCAGCAGAGGAAATTATGGGTATTTAACCCGCAAACTGGAGACAATGCGTTGGTCATCGCCGTCGTAGTCCTAAAATCTCTCTCAGATCTTAGACTACCTTATGCTTAGACTACCCATCAGCCTCGAACCCACGTTATACATTCGCCATTGATCAACTCCTCGTTTTGCCCCTATTATGTGCTTTATAATAAGCCATTCTATTTATTTTGATCCTTTTCCTTTCAGAAATTCGCGTTAAGCAATCAAAAGAGACAATGTGGTATGCAGAAAAAACACGCAAAACGTGTGTCCCTACGTTGGTCGCTTCCAGGTCGACTCTTCCAGGAACGATAGTCTAAGCCTCAGAGCTCCTTAGCTTCACGGACTCAACAGCACTCACCAGTACGCGAAGCCTTCCCGTGGCATGGCCCACAATGTTTGTCATTAGACAGCTAAGTATCGAAAATTCAGCAGTATTTTTGTCCACTTACGATTTGACTTCCCCGAACAAGCTCCTTTTCAAATTGAATATTATGCTATGGTAGCTGTCCGTTTTGTTGGACTCGATTATCATTTCTGTAAGTTGAATACTGATAACTCTAAGAACATGATTTTAATTTAATATGATGACAACAGTTTTCTCTAGGAGTTAATAGAACCTAGTTACCCTGACTGAGTTGTTTCGCTACGATTCAGATACTTCGCAGCATTCGCTATCACTGTGATTACACCGATGATAGAACATTCAACCGTATTTGCTTATTGCTTAGGTAAATTGCAGACTCTCTATAGCTCGTTCATCCTCGTCAAGTCTCTTCCTTTTTCATCTTCTTCTCCTTCTTCTTCTTTTTCTAATGTTGACATGTAAAGCCATATCATAGCATGCCTTTTCTTCCACCTACGGCCTTCCTCAACACAAGACACTCTTTCCTTCCAGAATAATGAACCTGATCTTCGAGCCTTCAGCGTGTAGCATTTGTACTCAAAAGGACCATATTTCGAAATGATTTGCTGTAGGAGTGAGACCGAGTGATAACTGTTATTGGGCGAGTACTACAGACAACGCAATCGATCTTATGTATCCTTTAGAAAAGAAACTTTGCAGCGCCATTTTTCGGAGTTTCCTGTTTTTGTTTTAATTTCGTTCCAGTATCATCGAATGATGTATTCGTATGTAGGTTTCAAATTCGCGGATGCTATTGGCTATAGTGGTTTCGGTCAACAATGCTCAAAATTTGAAAAAACAAAAGTTCTCATAGAACGCTGATTTTCGTAATAAAACTGAAGATTTGGGATACTTTGTTGCGATGTAAGTCTTCCATGATGATTTGTCAAACAATACTGAATTAAAATAACAGTACGGTTTGACAGGAGTCACGCGAGATCTGTCAAAAAAAGCCTTTTGAAAATCAAACCTCATGATGAATCACCTGTTTACTGTTTATGTAATAGGTGTTTAATTACAGGTATTAAATTTTGAAATGAAATGAAATTCAAATAAATTCGGATTGCCATGTAATTGCATTTATTGGAAAGATAGTTCATTGGATAATTCATAAAGATTGCATGATTTTGAAGGATGTGAAATTGGCAGGCAGAATTATCTACCTAATGTTCGTATCGGGAGCGTATCTACCTAATGTTCGTGTCGGGAGTTAACCGCCCTCATTAGGTTGAAAAGACGGTGTAACCTCGGGCTAATCCCTTGTCAAAATGTCAAAAGGGTAAGTTACCTTGAAAGCGTAAACCTAGAAGCATCATCTGGCGTATTGGCTAACGCTGAAGTATATAAGGCGAAAGGAATGTTTTGAAAAATTATATGCGATAACAAGCACTGCGTAGATTATTAGTATATTGCATTTTCAGTATATTACTGACACATACAGCCTGGGAAATCCTTTTAAAACTTCAACAAATTTGCAAGAATTCATCTCAAGCAAAACGTGTCAGTGTCACTTATGCACATCCTTGACTCACATTGAACTCAGTCTCGAGTATATAGAAATGAAATCCAAACAACCTTAGTAAACTGCAATCGATTTATAAAATACCCCCGAAATTGTCCAAACAATCCTGCGGCATGTGTCTATGTATGACGTTATCTTATGTAGTATTAAAGTTGATTAAATTTTGACGAGCATCAATCTTGATCAATTTCAATTTCATCCTCGAGGCTCCCAACCCTTCGCTACGCTCAAGGCTTTTTCATGTCCATTTATTGCATGAATTGTGTATCATTTAAACTGAATGGCATCGGTCTTATAGACATTAGACACTACACAAACTGGACCTCAACGTTGCTAATTGCAAGAAAACTCTCCTAATTACTTCAGAAGAAATGCCTATAAAACAGATACTCTACAGTATCCTGTGGAAGATTTTATGAGTGTTCTGCTGAAGTATTGGAAGTTTGAGCACAAGAGAGGATGAGCTAGAGGAATGGAGAGACTTGATGAGGTAAGCTAAATGGAGAGTGAGCCTTTGGCTACATGAAATAATTAATTTTACAAGCCATACATATACATCGAACATTTCGACACTTATAGTCCCGGGATGTGCCACAGATTGAAGTCTATAAAGGACTGCAACCATCAGGTGTTGCCGTTAGTATAATTTGATTGGAAGAAAGCAAAAAACATAACATTGAACATAATATACGAGACGCTGCCCCCAATGGAACCCAGCTTAGTAAAGTGCCAACATAATGGTTCCTACTTCAGCTATTCTCTGGGACAAAACCTACTAATTCCCTTAAATCCCACCTGAAAACCATTTTTATCCCTTGGTTGAGTCTAATATTCACATATTAGCTTGCGAGATACCGTTACTCGAATCGGGACACAAATAATTTGCTAAAGGCGGAACCCTTTCAGCTAGTGGATACGAGTATCGAACTTAAGAAACCTTTTTCGGGCTTCCCAAAACGAACGAGAGCTATTCCACAAGAGAACGTGCTACGATGCCAATAAATGGCCAAAACGAAGGTAATCGTACCTCTTTCCATCTATTTGTCAGAGAACGAGAGCTTTTCCCCAAAATACAATCCTCTTATCCTGATCCAGGCTGCTTGCGATGGTCGGGAGCGCTGCTCGTGGATGTAGTACCGACACCATTCTAATCTTCGATTCTTGGTTTTACGTGAATATTGAATAATGTTTATTTGATTGTTTCCAGATGTAACAAATTGTTTCGATTCTCTTGAATTATCCTTTCATTGGCCTGATGAGCTCAACAAGAAACACGAAATGAAAGGCGGTCTCCAGTGCAAAAGGGACTGCAGCACGGAGCGAGAAGATACATCTTTATGGCTTCCCACTATGGTTTTGGCACGTGCATTGAATGGAAAATAATGAAAAGCATTCAACGGGCTACAAACAAGTTGGTGTGGGTGTGTGACTTTGTGTCTGTCTATCTGTGTATGCTGTGCGTGATGATTTCATATTTTTAAAAGGATAAATACGATGGGAATCATCCTCATCATCATCATCATCATTATTTCGGGCGCATCTTGTTGATATTTCTTCTCAGTCCAGCTGAACCCGAACTGTGTTATCCTGTAACAAGCTCTATCGTCAATATTTACGGCAAGCGTCGAGTCAAGCTCGACACATACTCCTGCCCAAGTTCATACAGAATGAAGGAGTCTGAATTTTGTGGAGTGCTTCGTACGTTTATGGCTTTATCATTATGGAAGTGAGGATATAAAAATGCCATGTCCCATCGGCTAATATTTTCTGTGTGGTATTGTAGGGAAATTTCAAAGACATTTCGGTTATTACAAACATCAAGTTTTACTCGAGGACAACTTTGGAACGTATAACCTGGCATATCTTTACTGGAGGATCTTTTTTTTGCGGATTACTTCTTTTGTTGCTATGCTAAATTATTCGGCTTTAGAATGTGCCCAATGTTATTGTTATCAGCACACGCTGATTATGCATATGAGCGTAAAAGTATGTTAAGCACCATACCTAGAATAATTTTATTTAATGGGAACCGAAGTTGTATAGAAAGGACGACGGAGGAATCAAATTCCATTTTTTTTCTCTCTCTTTTTTCGAAGAAATAATGGAATGATAAACGAGTAAATCCCGAGGTAAAAGGCTCATTTCTGCACCAAATTTCAACAAAAAATGAATTCGATGCAGTTTTTTAATTAAGGAAACAGGACAAGGACAAACAACAGATCAACAATTCAGGCGGCTCACACTCATTATGAAAACAAAATGACACTAACCACTAATACATACTAGTATTACCCCCCCCCCCCCCCCCCATTATATACTGTTTATCGTAATCAAGTAATCACCCCCGCACATCTTTCTCATGAATATTTCTCTACTGCAATTTTTCGGTGACCTGTCCAGCTCCTTTTGAGCTGTCAAAAACCCAACTATATTGGAAAATCAAATCATATTTGTCTAGAGTATGTCAAACTGCTGTGAACTATGTTTCTAGCAAGCCAAATCTCTGCTTAGCCCACAATTGGACTCATTCAAAAATAATTTTTCCAGTATCTGGAAGACGCAAGACCAACGGCAGCTGAGAGTCCTCGAATCAGCCGTCATGGCAGGAATGCATTCAATTTTGATATTCGCAAAAGTATTTACCCTTACTTTTTGAAAACTTAATATCATTTATAACATCATCACAACGCGATTCATTTCATCAAATCAAATATAATTTGAAAAAGTACTAACGTCGGGGTCACCACAGGACCGGGTCGGTAGTCGACGCAGTATGAGAATGCGTTCTCTCTGCTCAATATGCACAATTAATATGGAGCCTATACATTTTTCATACTCAGCAAAGCAAAGGAGTTGATTTCTCAAAAAAATTTCGGATTCGAAACATGACTTGGATACTCATCACAGCACCTAATATGCATTTGAAAATTCTCACTCCCGTGGCTTTATATGTCGACAAAATTAATCCGACCCCCGTTACGCCAAATAAAATAAGCAAGAAAATCACGTCGGGGTCACCGCAGTAACAAGAAGAATCCCTTTCAATAACTATTTTCAGAAGAAACCCTTAAAACATGCAGCAACCATCCAATCTTCCCCTGAAGAATGCAGCAGTCTGTCAAGCGTGCTTCAATTGGAAATAAGCGTAAGATTGATTAAAATTAAATTTGCGTTGTTGAGATGATTTGAGATGATTTGAGTAGGTACTCAACCAATTTAACATCAAAACTTGGGAACCGTCTGGGGGCCGTCACCAAGAAATTCACCAATAGATAATGCTGAATCATATCAAGTTACAAGTGATCTTCAGACCACTAGCACTCTCCCGTAAGATGAACGAGAATTCTTGACTTACTGTCAAGACCGATTATTCAACTTGACAGATATGTATTACATCAAAATTTTGATAAAGCATAATGTTGAGATTTGAGGCAGCTAGACTGACAAACTGAAACTATTGACAAATTTTTAACCAGCATATGGTTGGACAAGACAATGTCAAAGCTAGCATCCTGCGTCAAACTTCTGATGTTTTAGCGCCACCGATTCAGCAAAAACTCAAAAAACGGATGAAGAACTTTCACAAAAATGTATTGGGATAGCAAATATTTCAATTATTTGCCTCAACCTAGCGAGTGTTCTACAAAGGAACTGATACCTTGGGACCATAGGACTTGGGATAACTTTCTGTGATCAAAGCAGGTAAATTATATGTTTCCTCGTTTATATCTGAATCCAGCATAAGACCGCACTGGCCTTTAGTTCTCAGAATGATTCAGCTCAGTGGTTTTTAGTTCTCATCAGAATCCTGATCAGCGTTTGTAAATGGGGGCTTTCATGTGACTCTCCACAAACCAAGAAGAGCCTTAATTTTTGTGACCACTAGACCAAAAAATATCAAAAGCTGTACGTGAATGAGCCCGCGCACTTATTGCATATCAACGAAGCAAAACAGGACAACATATTAAGCCACCGGTTCGTCAGGTTGGAACACTTGATACAAACCGTAGCTCCGTTCAAATTGACCGAGCTTGTCTTATAAATTCTGGAAAAGAATTTGCATGCGTTTTTATCATCCAATCCCAAATGGATTTACAAGAAGTCCTAAACTGATTCCCTTCACAATTACGCTGGACAAAACTTCAGTTCTTTTAAAGCAAACTGGCTTGCACTCAGCCTTAATCATCAGATCGAGGGTTTCATTTTGCATCCCTATTACAAATACCATTAAGCGTTGTATAAAGGAGCTGTTTTTTGCATTCCTGTAAATTTGATCAGGGCTATTGCAACCAAGTTCGGACTGGTTCAGAGCTAACTCCAAGAACGTTCACTGCTGCATACTCAGAGCAAAGTAATTTCTGTGGTTTTACCGGAAAAGATTGAAAATTAAGAGTCCTTCCTGGGATCTTCACAGGATGCTGCAAATTCTGATCTGAGCAAATTTAAAGAGCCTGGTTTCAGTGATAGTGATGAACTGTTGAACGGTGGGTGCTAGTGTAATGTTTTTTCTTTTCTTTTTTTTTCAAAAGAAAATTGCAACTTCGAGCGCAATCAAAGGATTATTTGCTCGTAAGTATTTTATGTTTGCATAGTTCAGTAAGAAAGTATCTATTAAAGCTAGGAACTCATATCCTTGCCCTATATCTAATATAGAAACACCAAAAGTTCATCTCCATAGAACCAAAATTCAAATAAATGAATTTCTGTTGGTAGTCTGACTCAATGATCTATCGTTATTTTCTGGAAACTATAACTCCATTCCGTAAACATGCAAGCAAACATTATCCTTATATATAACTCATCAAAATCTATCCCAGTCATATTTATTTCCTGACTCCATTCTCATTACAGTATCCTAAATTGCATTCATAGTATAGATCGTGCTTGGTCTTAATTAAACATATAAATTTCCCAGGATTCTTTTCCTTTTCACTCTATCATCGAAAATGGATCAAAAGAATTCATTGGAGCAAGCATCTCCACGAGAAGTTCCTTTCCTTTAACCATAACACACGTTCCATACCCAAGTCCCCAAGTCATAAGACTTATCATAACGAGTAAAGTTTTCCTTTTAATTCCGCTACAATTTTTTCCCCCGAATCTTCCACATCGACACATACATACAGAATATACAATCCAGGACCAATCTACTACAAGTAACCCGTCCTTTATTTCAGTCTGCAAGGATACTATACAGCATTGACTGACTGCTATATCAAATTATTCGCACTCACAACGGAAAGAAAAAATGAAGAAATGAGTAACGAAAATTTAAATAAGCTTTGGGGCTCAATTTTCTGTGTCAGAGCTCAATCAATGAACCTTAACGTCAAATGGAAAGGGTGTCGGCTAGCGCGTTCCGGGAAAAAGTGACGCCAGGCCGCTCAATATCAACGCATTTCTCAGCTCAGAGAAGAGAAAGGAACTTGAAAACAAACTTTTTGATGAGGTTCTAGCGGTTGCAGGATAGTGGTGGTCGTGAGTCTAATGAATTACGGAAATTAGCTAGAATATAATGGAGCGTAGATGATTGTCCCAACTGACTTTTTCGGCTCTTTGCTTCGGGGCAGGACCTCGACTGAAAAAAACTTTATAACTCTCCAACAAGTGTGTATTTTAGATCCCCAGATTTGTCGAGCTCTTTCCATGAATTTTCACAATTTTTTCCTTCTCATCGCACTAGGATCAATCTTAGGGTAACAAGTGTCCCGATGGCTGGCCCGTGGAGGAGGATGCAAAAAAGATGTCTTGGAATTTTTAATTAAGAAGTTCGTCAAGGATACGCTAGACACGTACTATGTCATGGTCAGGTAGTGTTGATTACGTGTAGTTATTTCAATTATGTTGACTCCTGCGAAATATTTAAATATTGTTGAGTCAATGGAATGGGAAGAAGGCGATGGAAGACCAGATGGGAGCCATTCAGAACGATTAAATACCTAAACATAAATTATCCACAAGCTGACTTTATGTAGTACCCAGGCTACTGAATTATGAGCTTAAAAAAATCAATGCTAACATTGCATTCAGTAGAGGGACGCGTATCCCAGTTTAAGGATTTGTTTCTGCATGGAGAAAAAAAGGAATGTCCAAGACTCGGCAACAGCAAAACTTTCTACACCCAGTATAAATTGTGATCCTGAATACAAATGATTCGGAGAAATCAGAGTTCCGCTTTAAAATTCATCCCGCTCAAAAGACAATAACCCTTTCGTATTTTGCACAGTTTCGCATTAAAAGAACAAAATAATCGATAAAAACCACTTAACTTAATTCACTCATTTATTCATTCATCCACCATTTTTTCCTTTTTTTTGTTTTTGCCCGAACCAGGCCAATGCCATCTCTGCACAATTTCCTGTGATATCGTCGAGTAGCAAGATGAAAAAAGTGAGGATAAGACTATTTCCCATAATTTATTTGCAGGCTTCTAGGATCAAATCAAACAGAGAAAAATCATGTTCCTACTTGTACTGTATGTAAGTAGAATTAATAGCAACTTGGTTTCGTTATTCTTCAGGCGATAGTCTAGTTCCATTCGTCATTTGTTATGAGTCCTTTTTTGCAGAAATATGTCACAAGTTCATCAGAGATATTCTATTCAAGTTATTTTTTTGTTTTCGTTGAAAACTGTTGGGAGTTATTCATGTAAATGATGGATTTATAATAGTAAGAGCTTGAAAACATTTTATTCTGTTACCAGGTTTTTAGTAAAAACTTCTTCCTAAAAGCAAAAATTACTAAAAATTCATTGTTTGCCTATTGAAACATTTTTAAAGAAAAAAATTCGTTGAAATTTGCGTGTGAATTTTTGACAGAAAATTTTTGACGTACTTGAAAGCTCGGCGAGCCACATCTGTCACCGAGCCAACGCAAGGTAAAATTTCGAACTAGTCTTGCAGCCACTTCTATGTGACATTTGACAACGTTTCGTGGTCAGCACAACCGATCCCAACTGACAATGTATCAAACCTTACCTGTGTAGATAAATAATGTGTTTGTTTGTTTGTGTTAGTTTCCATAGTAGCAAAACTCTGATAAGGCGGAAGCCTTCCATGTTTGGAAAGACGTTTCATTAATCAGGTTGTCGTGAAACAAGCACAAAACTTATGATTCAGAGTTAAGACTAAGATCCACAATAGTTTTTGGTGGTAGTGTTTCGAATCCCTGCATTTCGAGGGAAACTGAATGCACTTTTCAAGTTGTCCGCTCGAAGTAACCCATATCCTTCAAATCATATTTCTAATCGTTCTCCTAACTGATAGTTGAGCGTATCCTGAACAATATCATTTAAAACCCTGGTGTTTTGAAACAAGCGCGTATACGGCCTGCCGGCCGTATATGCGCCTGCGATACGGAAGAGCCCTCTGAGTTACAGGAGATAAGAAATTCAAGACCAATATTCCAATAACTTCAGTGTTTTTTGCAGATTTTTCGAGTTTAATGCATGTCGTTTTTGTTAACATGCATTAATCGTGGTCATCTCTTCCTCCAACATGCTCAGTTTGAAGGGATAGATGACCACCGCAATAGTTGATGTTTATACACTAATCAACATAACGTTTTTGGAGATCCCTTTTTTGAACACGATGAACTATGCACTCAATGACATCCTTCTTTCTTTTTGTATTTAGGTCAACGTTTCTAGCCACATTACTACTAAAAATACAAAAGAGACTTTCAAACAATCAACTTAAGGAAAGCTGCTTGAAACGAAGGATGGCCTTTATCCTTTTGGCTGTATCTGTCACATATTTCCGTTTAAATTGATTTTATTTGCCTAGTAGTTTATAATCCCCAAATCGCTCCAACATTATTCTTTCCCATGGAAGCTTACATGAATTTTATCCGAAGTCCGAATAGGACATTATCCGGACAAAGGACAAGTATCCAATTCACATCTGTCAGTCACAATTCTAACTGATTCTGTAAGACTTGTGATAAAAAGTATATCAGGAGGATCATCTGGTTTTAATTGTTAGTTAATATCACAGCTACTGGCGTCGTTATAAGCTATAGAGTGTCCAGTCCTGAAATAAATTTAACAATCTCTCATTTTCAGCATTGAACGAGAGGATCTTTTGAAGAACATATAAAAACTTAATATTTATTCCAACAACTTACTTTGCGATTGATACTGAGGTATCTTACTCACTCTTCCCGTCCAGTATCCTTGCTTTCATAAATTTAAGATTTACCAATTACAATTTGAAGTCAGATCTCATGTTCGTCCTTGAAATCCGGGAGATTCCACTACCAATCATCTTTACAGTCATTTACAGTCCATTGAATGTTCCATCAAGGTAGGCAGATGTGATTGAAAGAAACTTACACCCTAATGTGAACCCGATGGATGTTGGCGCTCCTCCGATCCAAGACGGTAAGTACACTAGAGTGAGGATCTTAGTTCAAAGAATAGCAATTTAGCTTTCTAGCAACAACCATATGGAGTATCCTTCCAACTGGTCCTGCAAATTTCGACACTGGATGTATATTCATATATAACGGGTACCTGGTAAGCCCCTACTTGTATCGATGGGCCTGCTTATTCGGTTAGAGCCTGTTGGGGGACAATTGTGGTGCATAAACGTTGCGTTTTCCGTGTCAGGAATAGTTCATTATGACATTATTGGAGATGACAATTGACGCATTTCAACTCTTCTATGAAGAGACCGTAAGGTTGGACCTAATTCAAGCAAGAACTCCCATAAAACATCGTGGCTTCATGTCTCTTGAATGTATCTTCCTATTGTTTCCTTTGTTTTCCTGTTAAGGGTGCTCCTTAACAAGCATGAGATCAAGCTGTCGGCGAACTATGTTTTTCCCATCTTGTGCAGTTAAGACAAGAAGAAACACTTGGCCACTGATCCGCTCAGTCAGGCAGTGAGTAGTATTCCTGTGTCCTTGACTAGGTCTGGCTGCTCATCGGTGATGAGTCATTTCGTCCACCAGCTCCTCATACAATGTTCTCAGTTGTTCTGCCATTGCCTCTGCTAGTGTGCGATAGCCTTTCTTTTCTATTAAAATCCCCGACAGTTGAACCACCTACTCTATCATGCCTGAGAAGCAAAGGGCACCACCCGCCCAATAACCCTTGCCGCTGGTCCTTAGACAGTGTGGTATGCAAATGCGGCTTATGGTGCTGCTTGTACCTGCACCCGAGTTAAACTTTTCCGGAATGTTTGCTTGTTGAAACGTCAGCTCAGACTTCCGGTCCGTATAAAAGTAATGACTCCATGGTTTCCACTAATTGGCGTCTTTTTCTATGTTATTAGAAAAGGATTCGTATAAAAGTATGGGCTCAATTGTTATGAATATTGACTGATGACTCAACCAACAACACTGAAAATACAGGAAAATTTGCGCTCTCATCTTTAACTTTAAATGTTAATTAATTTAGTTAGCCTATCACTGCTGGTCGCTTCCTGAGAGACAAGCCCAGAACCTTAAAAACGATACCCATATTACAAACATGCATACAATCGTGATACTGACCACAAAACCTGTCTGACCATTATAATATTCAATCTGCCAAAATTTGCACTTAGAGTAAAGCCCCTTTGGCATTGGTATTATCGCTATGCAGAGGTTTTCCTCTTTGTGTTCAGCAAAATAACTTTAAAATGATTAACAACAAAATCCCACAAAATGTGTTTTCTACTAAACCCAAATGTCTGTCCAGGAACTTATTACTGACCACCACTGCAACGAATCACATAGTCTTAACAAATAAAAACTTTTATCTTCTCCATCAAACTCCGTCAACTTTGGTTCTTATTTTTTCTCGTAAATATTTTTTTTCCTATTTTTTTTTTGTTTTTTTTCGAAAATAGCAAATTTGTCTTCACTGTCACTCACTTTTCATTATCCTTTAGCTGAAAACAATGAACGAGAAAAGCAGAACAAGATGACAAACAATAGACAAGTAGTGAAAATAATGTTTCTTTCATCTTTTCATTTTCATATCTATCTCTATTTTCCATGCATTTACACAGAATGTCCTTTCCCGTCAAGTTTTCACTCAGCTTATACTTTTATTATTTCGTTTTTCTTCGTCGTCTTGTTCTTTATTTTCTTTTTTGTATTTTTTTCATCAACTCTCACCCCTGCTTCCGAATACTTTACGTTTAAGTCCTTGGCCACTTTTGTCGCGAAACTAGAGTAAAAAAAGGATATTGTTCTTACACGGACATTGTACTATTTATTGTTGACTTTTGAAATTTTCACTTTAGCTCTCGTTTTATGTTGGACGTACCAAAGAGAGGGGAATGAAGAGGGAGTAGAACACATAGAGAACCAGGATAGCAAAGAAAACAGTCCATGTCGAGGGCAATTATCAAAATTTCAACTTACTTTCCTCTCATGTCCTTCGTTTTGCTTGTTTTTTTTTTCTTGCCGGTTATGAATATTTTTTTTTTCTTTGTACGTTTGTTGCTAAGACCGATCCGGTCTGAAAATGTTTGTTAATATGTTTGGAAAGAGCAAAGCTTGTGGAGAATGTTTGTTTTAAGTTGTTTACATTTATTGTCTTGTACACAAAAAACTCTTGAGACAGACGCGACAGGACAAAGTAACTGGCAAGGATATTAAACTGTACACATGCCAACATACATACTCATGAACTGGCTTTTTTTGGTTGGAAGTTCTTGAAAATGAAATGCGTTTATCCCATTAGCATAATAAATAAAATGATATGTTTGAAAGATTTATATCAAGTTGACATTATTATGTTCATTGCATTTCCGGATAATTTCTTAAGCAGTGCAAATGATCCTGATGAATGGTTACTTAGCATAAGTGCTATCTTTTGTCACATTTCACTGGTGAAGTCGAGAATTTGGGACCTGAACTGCAGAGAATCCTACGGAGAAACAATTCTCGACGTATGTCTTAAGATTTCTTTAACGGAAGAAAACCTCACATCAAACAAATATAGCTATGGTCAGACCGACCAAGGATAAGCTTAAGCCGCATAACATCAAAGGAGCCGACAAACGGAAGACCACAGTGTTGAATTACTTGAAAAGGAGGAGGGGGAAACCAGCCACCTTGGCTACTCAAACCAAGATTGTCTACATAGTACAGCCACAAAAGAAGGTCCTGGAATTTTGTTGCCCTTATGACGGCACATCATAATTCATTGACTATTATTTTCCAGTAATAATTTTGTTATGCCACTTCAGACATAAATTATTGCGAGATTTGTGAATGACCCGGTAAGGCTATATCAGTAATGGTTCGGAAAATTTAAAGCGCTTTTCAAAAAAGTAACTACTAAAGACCCGACTTCTTCATTCAGTGCATTCTGAAATTCTTCCTATGGTTATGCTGTCTTGTACTTTGTTAAAAGTCGCACTTCTCGACTGCTCCTTCGAGGAGTGCCTAATCTTTATTTACTTTTCCAGATGCTCTTTCCTCCACATTCAAATAGAGTTCCAACATAACCAAGTGTTTGTCCTCCAATCAACAAACATTTCTTTTATTCTAAGCCACTCCTTTCATTGAGAACGAAATAACACATAGAGGATGGCCCACTGCCGAAGCGCATTTGTGAAGGATAGAAGGAAACAGATGGGGACCTAAAAACAAAAACATTTCCATTCCTGCTGGACAAACTACAGAGTATAACGACACACCTATTATCCTTTCGCCTTGACGGTGGACGATCCGTAGGCCCCTAAAACATTTCCCCTCTTCGATCCCTGAATGTTATATGTCAAAGTAATTTTTGACTGATGCGTAACGTGAGTCCTTAAATGCGCATGTGAATGTAGCTGAAGGATCGTTTTTGACCTCGTGTTTTTTTTTTAACATATAGTCTTAAAAGATCTCAGCACATTGCTGGAGACAAAGCCATTGTCAACACTTTCTTTGAAACTCGTTTATGTAAATTAGCATCCTGAACCCTGAAAAGTAAAAAGACTTTAAGAGGACCCGCGATAAGTTGCAGTGACATCAATCAAAGACGGAATATGTCACTGTAAACTAGAGATGACCAATAGGCAATCCTAGATTTTATAAGACAGTGGAAGTCGAAGTGTTTAACGTGAGTACCTGCTTCGAATAGGCTTAACCTTAGGGTCTCCACACACGGGGCTGATTTGTGAGTCAACCATCACCCTTCATCCTTGGGATAAGGCTCCAGCAATGCTAGTCGAGAACACACCACACACCTGGTGGGTTCTTTCGAGCCACAAATACAAACCACGACCCACCAGGATAGGCTCCTCACTGTGTAGGGGGTAACAGTCACCTGTCATGGCCGGTCTTAGCCTATGGTACAGATTAAATCTCTGCTCAGGGTTTCGAGACATTCGGCCATAATGCCTCTACCAATCTTCGTTCCTTCGAATGTTTGGAGGCCCAGAAAAACTGATTTGCATTTCCATTACCATTTTCTCTGAAGAAAAGTCATTTGGACCAATGACACTTTACCCTTTCAACCTAACCAAAGATGTAACGACTCAAGTATACATCACTAGCGCTATTACCAATCAAAGTGATAGGACCAAATAAAATCATTTTCCATTATCACCCATGGCAAGAAGGGTGGAGTCCATCGACATTGATCAAGCAATTAGAACCCGCATAATCACGTTATAAAAGAGGATAAGCCCTAGACCTCTGATTGCCTAAATACAGACTTCGGCCGCCGACTATTCACAAGGACACACATAGCAATGCCTCTATCTTACAGGAAGTAATAGCGAGTTGAACGCAAGAATGGATTATCCCTGGTTCGAATTCGATGACAAGCATTGGTTAATTTTCTGACTGAAGAGAAAACCGATTTGGTCCTGACTCCGTCCACTGGAACCACGTGCACTGAAAAAGGGTTAAGAGAAGGCTGCACTTCGATTTTTATTTCAATTGTAAGTCAATATAACGAAAAGTACGGAAAATCCACAACAATAGGAGTGCGTCGTTTTGGGATACACATTATCAGGACAGTCGCATTACCAGGACAATTTTCAAGTTTTTATACCATTTCGAACTACATTTTTCCAGTCGAAAATGTAAAATCAATCGAAAAGTGTAGACTCATGTCATAAATTCATTGCATTAAAGTGCTTTCCATCGGTTCGAATTCATTCAACAGCTCGACAAGATGGGCCAGCTATCCACCCTCCAGAACAAGGATTTATATTCATTGTCCATTTCTCTGAACTAGAAAGGAAAAAAATTTGTTGTACAAATAAATGGGAGGCATTGCAAACAATCGTATACGAAAAAGAAGGTATATCTGTTACAATATCAGGCCGATGTCATGAACTACCGAGAACATACCATATAAAAATCTACTAGCTGTCCTTGCTGCTGAAACTCATTCATGTCTACCTACACCGAAGTACAATGTTCGTAAATTTAAACGAAAAGCTGAGAATGGAATCTTCTTTTCACGTTTCAATTTCCTCTTTGATTTCCGTTACATGTTTTCAGACTTGTATCTTTATGGTCTCCATTCTTGTCAAAATATTGAACTATTCTGTTGGATTGGACCACGTCGTGATAGGATGCGACATACGACAAAATATAAAGTGTGAGAAAAATAGCTGAGGCGAAAACCTACAACAGCTCTGGTCTGGTGGAATATCATTTTTTTTTATCTTTGGTTCGTCCTTTCCACTCTAGTTGTGAATGTGAAGAAAATAGAATGGAAAAAAAGCCACAACAATAGCACAATAATGGAGGGAGGACGAAACTTGGTGACTGTACAATCGGGCCTGGGTGAGCGTATTTTCAATTTGAAGAAAGAGATTTCGAACGTTTGATACTGATCCCAACAATCAGGATTGCTGTAATATGCGATGAATGTTCTGAGGGGAGAATTGGAAGGCAAAATGGACCAAATGAGATCCTTTTGGTATTGTAAAAGCAACTTTCGTTCTGCTCGCTCAGTCATCGAAAACATTCAGATTCGAACTTTAATCTTTGTGACCAAAAGGATCAGAGCTGTTGGTTTTGAGGTGTGGTCGAAGCAAGAAACCTGCAGTCAAGGCAACAGGACTCGTGAATCAAGAAAACTCAATGGATACGTTGATTTTTTAAGGCAGATAGCGAAAACTGACTATCCTCAAATTCAAAATGAAATTTTCACAAACAGGACCAATCGCTCTGCGCAAACAATGCACATACAAATAATACTTCAAAGAGAGCAGTTCCTTGTGCGAACGTTTCCTTTTTAAATCATACAAATTATTTTCTGTACATCTTCCAAACGTTCAATTACACTTTCAGCTTCCATTGAACCACTAAGGCGTGAGCAACTGCGTTTGCAGCACAGAAAATTCAGAGTTCCACTGGTATTCCTGCAAAACATCACCAAAGGACTTCATATCTCCACTTTAACATGTACGCAATCTGATTTCGCTGAAAGAGCGAAACATTTTTACAAACCTCTGTATCCCAAATACTTTTTCTACCACATACACTCGCAGACTCTTCATATATCCTTGCTTATACTCAAGTCCGTTGCTTTTTATTATAGCTAATTGGACAGACATGTGTACGTTTGTCTCGTGGATTTCCTGGAATCAGGCGAGACTGTGTGTGTGTGTGTACATATTGTACCCAAAGTATACACCACGTTGTTTTTTTTTCACTTTGAATTCGGTCGAACCGGAAGGATAGCTCGAGCCCTTTCACAATTAATTTTATGGTAATGGTCTAGTTGAAATGGAGGATGCTGTTGTTACTTGCACGCTAATTAGATTGGCAAAGATTACGTTTTTAGTTATGTTACTTTACAGATCCACCTACTACATGTGTGTCCTGTTATCTATTTAGTAACGACGCTTTTGACGAGCAAAGCATTCAAGCTATCCAGACGGAAGCTCTTCGAATTGTAAATTAGATTCGAAAAGGTTTTTCATTGGAACGACACACATGAAATTTTAAGTTTGCATGATGCAACTGTGTTAGTATAGAAGAAGATTCGGATGATTTGACTGTATGATGAGTGATTCCGAGAATAATTCATTATCCTTTTTTGTTAGTTGGGAGAAAATTATTTTTATTGCGGCATTTATAGAACAAATGAATGAAATATCGTTGAGAAATGAATCAGTATATGTACAAACAATATGTGATTAAATTACAGCGACAGTGAGTCCTTGAATTATCTGCCAACCGAGAAGAAAGGAGTAGAGTTTTAATAACCATTAAAGTATTAATTAACCGTTTCGGTGCGATTCGTCGACAAAGCGACGAGCGCGCTTGACCTTGAGAGCGCGGTTCGTCACTATGTCGACGATTGCGTCAGTCTGCGTTAAGCGCCCGGTAGGAGAGGGTTGTTCGTGCGTTCAGTCTTGTTTTTTATCGTTAGTCAAAAATTAACATTGTAATATGTAATAAATTAATCGGATTTTATTACCGCAATTTTATTTAAATATAACCAAAATCCTTAGCACTGAAATGGTTAAGCAGAAAAAAATTATGTTGCCGTAGCGAAGTTGGCTTTCACTTTGTTGGTATGCACCAATCTGTCATGCCTAGATTACCTCAGGACACGTTTTGACTCATCTAAATTGTCATTAATTCATTTCATCAACCAAAAGCAGTCTTGGCAACGCCAGATTTGGTTACTTCAATGGACTGGCAACACCCTTTCATTGGAAACCTGGACTCACTAAAGAAAATAAAGCGTTGAATTTTCATCAAAGACCTTTCGTATTTTACCATTTTTGTAAGACAAATATCTTTTGACTTTTATCAATGAATTTTGTCAATAACTTTTGACATTTGACTTTTAAGAATCATTTGAGTTTCGTGAAAAAGATTGTGAACCTAATTTGGAAATGATTTTCCTAACCAAACACGAAGCAATTGTTACGGGGTACTAGTAAAGCAATGCCAACTTTAATAAACTGATGCTCAAACTGAAGAAAAGAACAGGATATGAGTAACATAGGCAGATATACAGATGATCTGGATGCAGGATTAAGGGCGCTACTTTAAATTGAAGAGATTCCCAATGAAAATTCAATACTAGTGTTCGAAACTTATTTCCATGAATAACAAATTATTGCTGAACGCAATTTCCAAGATTTACTTAAATGAGTTTTATTTTAATTGTCCTTTGGTGTTCACAATTGGTACTATTTGGTGCCCCATATAAAGAAACTGTCACAGATAGGCACTCTATAGTTTGTTCAAAGGCTTTTCTGATGAACGAAAAAATCAAGAGACGAGACCCTAGTCTAGAAGTCAACTTCTCCTTCCGTGGTATCACAACCTTCAACTCTGTTGTTTGTGTAGTGACATAACAGGTCTTTTGTATCAGACTCGGATAATTTTGAAGAAACCAATTTTTCCCCTACCTGCACATGAGTAGGAAAAGTACATTTATTTGAGTGCCTAATCTGTTTGGCATGCTGACACCTAAAGCTTTAGCCGACGTAGATAACAAGACTAGGATCCTTACACGATTTTTTTGCTTCTCTCCAAAGAGTAAATTGGTGCTTATTTTACGAAGGAGATGCAGAATAGCTCCACTTATGCTCTAGTAGTAACTGTCAATCTAGTCAAGTGTATTTATCTGCTGATGGTCTGGTAAGCCCCTTTTTCTGCCAATGCAAGAAGTACTCTAGTTGAATCTACTCTCCCAGTATTTTGACCGGCTGGTTCAGCACTTCGAGTTCATCAATATTTTCTACATCTGTGTATCCAACGACCAGCATTTTTTTGAATCTCACGAAGCAAGGCCCGGCGGACGCAAGGTACCCAGAGCATTTTTTTTTCATTATGAACAAAAAATCTATTGCTTGTCAAAAAATCGTATAATTCGGGATTTTTTCAGACAAACATTTCAGTCAATTTATTTTCATCAATAATTGCAAATAATCAGAACTAAACGCAACCAGGCAAAATCACAAGTTAGTTCACGATCATTCGAGCATTTTTTGACAATCCACTATATTTCTGTTTATCCTTTTTTTAAATAATTTGGTTTACAAATGGATAACATTTTTTTATGTATGATTGACAAGACAGGACAGGATTGACACGGGCGTCGAAACGGTATAGCTATAACGCATATTTTGTGGACATCAACGGCTTGTACCCAGTCTATTTTTGGAATTCTCAAGATGGCTGTCAAAACCCGAGCAGAGTGAAAGAAAGCCATCTCTACCCAAAATTTTTCCAAATCCCTGGCCAATTGAAACTATGACAGCCAGCTTTTAAGCTGGGGCACTACTGTATTTGACCACTGAAACCGGGTAAAGTGCTGATCGGTAATATGACTTGACACTCAGCTTGACAGCCGGTAAGTTTGTTTGGTTCATGCAAAAACGATGGCATCCCTGGCTTAATCGAAGGAGTGTGTTTCGCTATAGTGTCACTAGAAAAAGTTTGTTTATATTGTCTTTCCTGTATCTATTACCCCATATCTAACGTATAGGCCAATCTTGACTTACTAAATAAGCCTTCAGACCTTGTGCAGGCAAGTTATGTTGACCGATTTTTTCACCGTTATGTTATGTTGATTTTTTGTCACCGTTTCCTGAAAAATGCGGTTTGCTAATTTACTAGTTCTACTGTGACAAAGCCATAATTAAATCAATTCAATGCTGGCCATGATGAGCTGGAGTGCTGGCTACCGATCCCCGAAATAAGCTTTTCATCAGGATCGCCTGACGATTGTGGATTTTGGAATCTTTTAGGACTTCGACACGGGGTTGGGTTTCAACGTCTGTTGTTCAGGACCTATAACTCCAGGTTTGACTTATTTGGATGTCTTGAAAAATGTAGTCTTGAAGTATGTAGTTAAGGGTCAGGTTGATCTTCAATGATGTTGGTTTGATTGTATATGAAATCGCATCTATTTTTTTTTAATTAGAAGGTTTTCCTTCTGCCGTTATGCCAAAAAATCTTGACGCTTTGTTTTTTCAAGTCGATCGTGGGTCCTTTTTGAGCCTGTTAATAATTACCTCGAGGTTACCGTGGGGCGTAACACGAGGTCATTATTTTTGCACTCAATACCATTTCTGTCCTGCCAGATGACGCTACTAGTTGATAATGCATCGCTTTGTTTGTTTGGTGTCATCATGGTGATTTGAAGGCATGGTTTTTGCTTCCGTAAAGAACTCGGTAGTCTCTAATGAGATTTGAGACCCTTTAGTCGTTGCTTGTCTTAATTGTGGTTGGTTCTGCTCAGTGTAAACCTGGCTAAAGGGACATTTCTTTGCGGACTTTTGCTTTTATTTGGTGCTATCTCCGTAACTGCGTCATGTTATTGTGTTATACCTTACAGTGAGGGCACTTATTGACAATTATTAAAACTTTCTATAACCTCCCACTTAAAAAAGCACCCTTGCGCATCCTTAGAGGGCCAAGGATAGACTTCATTTCTTTAAGGGAAAAGGGCAGTCGGACATTTTTGATTTGAACCATTTCATATCACTTCAACTTCCTCTTTCATTCTTCACTGACTGCAAGACCCACAATTATAAGTTTGGATTTGAATTAGAATTTCAGTCATTTATATATAAGGTGGTGGGCGCAGCGAGAAGACACCTCGTTCTGTTTATATAACAAGAAGACTAACAAGGGAAATCGTGTTCAAAATAAAAGTTTTTAAGTATTTCTAAAGTCGGGAATTAGAGTTGTGTTCTAAGAATACGCAGCAGTCAGGTATAGTAAAAAAATTTTATTTGACTATCAGATCGTGTAAAACAAACTTAGTTCTGCGTTTAATTTACGGAGAAAATGCAAGCGCTTGATATATGAGAGCAAAGACTAACCTTAACAGATATCTACTATATAAGAAGGAAATTCTATAAGAAAATGCTGTGGTCAGTACCACGCTTTACTGAAATCAATCTATCTCTCGCCGATATAAAAAGCATTTCAATTAATTTGTCAGGTGTGTATATATTTAAATGAAGTTCCTTCTTACCCTGCCTACCCGATGTTTTTTATCCATTTTGGATCCACTTTAAAACACCCAATAGGCTATATAATAGCTATATAAGCTATATAATAGAAGATCTGTAATCAAATTACCACGAACACAATACGTTTTAAGCTCTTTTAGTGTCAACCGTTCTCCTCCGAACGAAGTTCCGTCGTTCCCTGTTGGTTTCTTTGTATTGTCCATATACGAGTTTCCGCGGTATGCCATCTTCAATGTGTGGGTTCATCGTGAGTTTTTCAGTCTTAAGTGTTCTTATTGATAAGTCCATCGTTGACACAAGCAGATGGGGCTCCTTTTTATATTGATGGGAAAATTCCGTGCTTTTTCTATTTTGCCGGTCCCTTAATTTGGTCCCGCGCTCCTTTGTCGGCTGGCTTTGTGCTTGTGGCCTCTGTTTTTCGTAAAATTGTTTCAGTTTTTTTTTAGGTTGGGTGGTGAAGGCAATTTACGCCCGGAGTATGGCACTCCTAGAAGCGCATGCTACCAGACTACCCACTAAACAGTCCCCCCCCCCCTGTCAAGAGACCCTAGCCTGGAACTGTTTGACACATTACTTCGGGCTAGGCCTTTTTTGACTTCACCCTAGGGTGCCCTCAGCGTTGTGAAGTCTCGTCCCAGCGGGAAGGCGCAGGATGGAGAAGGACTGCTGGAAAGCAGACCCCCCTAGAACCCGAGTGCAAGGTTATCCACGGTACCTTTTTTTGCTTTAAGTATTGCCCGAAAGTAATGTGCCACACAGGTCCATTTGTCGAAAGTTTTCAGTATTTCTCCGACCAGGTTGTCTGGAGAAAGCTTTCCCATTACCTCCCACAAGTCCTGCCACATCCTGTTCCACCTTCTACAGTTGCAGAAGGTGTGACATGCGCCGTCCCTTTCCCCTGGGCAGAAAATACAGTTTGGGGACCGTGATTTACCAAGCTTGTGCATGTAAGACTGAAAATACCCATGCCCGCTAAAAAGCTCCGTAAGGTAATAATCGGTCTTACCGTGCCTTCGATTCAGCCACGTCCCCTATAAGGCGGGCAGTCCAGCGGCCGTTAGACTCGCCTTCCCAGGACTGTTGCCACTCGAGTATTGTACGCTGCCTCTCCTCTCGGTTAACAGCATATCTTCAACCCTCCTCTTTTCTGTCATAAATTCAACAAAAATCGAAATCTCCGTCGCCCTCCTTGCTAGAATGCGACGGAGATTTCGACTTTTGATTTCTATAGTCTTGCATACGTTTGAGGATCGCATAACATTTTTTAGTCAACCGTTCTTCCTCGGAACGGTTCTCCGCGATAACCTCCTTAACCATCAGGTCTTTTTCGCCGACTTTCTCCTCCGAGAGCTTAGGTTCTATGCTGTTAGATCCTCCTACTGAGGTCGATTCAACAAAAGCATCCTTAGGAGTGAGATGGTCATAAACCTCCGGAGCCACATTCAACACCGACCCATCACTGCTAATTTCACTTGGGGCTGAATGAGACCGTGATGGTGAAAGCAGGGTTTTTCCACTACGGGCAAACACGCCAAGGTAATCGTTATGGTTGTGTGAATTATGTGCATCGGCTCGATTGTTCGTATCTTCTGCATTATTTTGTTTGTTCTGTTTGTTGTTGTTTTGTTTTATTTGTTATTTTTTTTTTGCATCATTTTGTTCTTAAGGGTCCCCCCTTAGAGCCGCTATCTCTGCTCGGATTTGTATTCGCCTTAATGATACCGTGGTTATCTACGCAAGCAGGGAGGCCATGGGAGGGTTGGCACCAGCCCTTATGGAGTCTGGTGCTCAGAGCCAGATCAGCGCTAATCGGGAGTACGACTCAACTGAGAAAATTGTTTCAGTGGCTCGAAAATTATGTCCGAAAGAGCATGTCTGCTTGTTTATGATAAGTCCTTAGAATTTTTTTTGTCTGGATGTCTCTTTCCCAGTGTATATCAATGTTGTCCATGTTTTCCGTAACTTCTTCTTTTTTTCTTTCTTCTTTTCTGTGATATTTGGGTGTTTTAAAGTGAGTACAAAATAGATACCAAAAAGACCCGGTTGACAGGATGAGTTCATTTCAAGTTATACAGTATTGAGCAATTAATTAAAATGCTTCGTATATCGACGAAAGATAGACTTATTTCAGTAAAGCGTGGTACTGTCCACAGCGCTTTCTCGTAGATCGTCTTTAGAATTGCAAAACGTTCTGGTAAGTTATATTGTGAAATATTAATCTTAGGATTTGAAGTATAGGCGATAAAGTTTTTCGAGACTTTACTGGTATTTGTATTTTATAAATACTAATATTCATCTGAAATCATTGTCAAAAAAACTGTCATTGTCAGCAGAAATGTTTGTGGAAAAATGTTTTCCACATTAAACTCCACTTGGTTGCTTTTTTGTATTTTCCGCAGTTCTAATACCATAATTTACATTCCAGTATTGTTTGGGAAATCAAAGGAGCGTGTATTCAATTTACGCCAACACAAAACCGGAATCACGCCTATTCAGCTCACGTTTTTGTTTGTGCTTCTACAAAATATTGAAAAGATAAATTTCTGTCAATTCTTATTTTGCTGATAATGTGATAATTGATCATTTACATACTCTGTAACAAACGACATGGCACTAGCAGTCTATCTGGTATGAAAATCGAAAATATTTTTTTCTTTCTCTCTATTTGCCTGAACAAAAGAACACTTTTCTTTTCCTCCATTTTAAAGTGTATCACTTTCATTTTCTGTGGAAATCATTTCAGCAAATAAATTGAGCCCATCTATCCAACCGCCCCCTGCCATTTGGAAAAGAAAATGGAAAGCGGAAATGTATGTTACAACATAAACAAATCTCAACGCGCACTGTGTACTACTCTGATATACATAAATAATTGAGAATTTTCAATTCGCTTCACACAATCGATACCCATTCAATTTCGCTCTTTTGAATTGGAAACGTGGAAGGTGTAGATTTCCTCGGAATTATGCCAAAGTGTACGGTAAACGAATTGTCCTGGGTGCCGACGAAGGTATGTTAGTATGTGAATATTTTGAAAGGAAACATGCATAAATGGATGAGTTGAAAGTACGTTGGCAATGGAGGATGGGTGGGCCATAAGTCGCGCTTAGCTAACTTTCACTTACCACGTGCAGATTTGAAGGTGTATGTATCCGCAGTGGCTTAACTAGGACCTAGCAGCTTCGCATTCGGGGAGCATATATAAACGCTCGCACACAGGCATCAACGAGGCAAGGAGGTTTCCGCCACATCAACCAGTTCTTATCGCACGTTTGGTGCAATTACGAATTCCCTTCAAATACGCTACCATTATCATAATCCTTTTTACACATGACAATACATGACGAGATCACGATTCCAGCATAAACCGTCAGCGTAATCCTCCATCCCTTGAAATATGATTTGATTGTGTAATCAATTCACGCCGAATTCCCATTTCAGCTGTGAAAAGGTACTTGGATGTTAACCTGTGCGGTATTTCCGGACTGTCTAACATTTTCGAATAGGCAAGCCAAGTTTTCGTCCTTTTTGGAAAAATGTGGACATCCAGGAGTTGAATAATCCTCACGAGGTGATTCATCATGGGAAACGACTTAAACATTTTCCAATAAGCTACACGTGGCCATTCAAAACACATTTGAATACATCCGAATCATTTATCTCTTTAATATAACAATTGGGACAACGAGACCATGTAACCTACCTTAGCCTTTCTCCCACTACAAACGCGTCCTTCTAGGGAAACATGGCCAATGCCATACTATATTCCTGCTGGGCAACATTAGCCTCCAATTGGTACACAGAGAACGAGACATGGCAACCTTGTCACGATTTCCTACTCATTCCACCTTTCTCGCGCCAGGACCTATGATTTCGGATTTGTGAAATCCAACCCTCAGGCGCTAGTCGGTTTCAGTTGCGTTATGCTCTGTTTTTTTTTTTTTTGTGTGTGTGAACGTCTACCAAACCAATTCCCAAAACGTTTCAGATTGTGGTTAACGTTCACATGTGGCATTTTATCTGTCAAAACTCTTCTTATTTATGTCACCACAAATTCCTTACTAGGCATTCCTTAAAAAGACTTTTTATAGTAACTTTCACAACAAGGACATCTATAAATTTGTTGCTTTAAGCATTGGCGTGGTGACAGGCTTAGCGCGAGGGTATATGAAAGTTCAATGTATAAAGAAGTTTATGTCGTGAAGGATGTGAATCCGTTAAGCAAGGATATGCCGATGTAAAATCGATTGCAATTTTTTGCTTTCATACAAATATGAAAAGCATTGTTGTATATTTCAAGACGGATAACGTTCTATACAAATAAAAAAAAGTTGTATATAATACTTTGACACCTAATCCACAAGTCAATAGTAAATCATGATATAAGGACGAGTTAAATAAGCCTTGTTGCTTGCTCATATTTGAAAGAAAAGAGATTTTTCTTGAACAGAAGAATATTTTTAAATAAACTGCTCAAATAATTCACATAAAAACGTATATAAAACTCCATTTTAATCCTCTGGTAATTTCATTTTTTCTCGCTCAATCTACTGGTATCCCTTACAGGAGCAAGGATTTGACATATCGAATTACAGAGAAAACTAACCAAACCTTCCTTTTTAGAGCTATTGAGCATTGAGATTATTTTCTATCGAAATTCATTCATCAATTTCCATAGACAAAAGACTTTCACTATGGGATTGCCCTAAACAATGCCTTCATTACATTAAGGATGCGAGTCAGATCATAAGAATAGTTAATAGTGCAACGGTTCATCATGCATCATGCTTGCATCATGCAATCGCATCGTGTGTTAAAGCCAGCTTGTTGTGAATCGGATTTATGTGAAAGTGATTTGGTCAGTATCACGCTTATGTTGACACTAACCACTGGTAAATATTGGTGAAAATCCATTTCAGAATGCACGACTATGACTAAATATGGCACAGAAAGAGGCCTAACTACGTAATACTTCAAACAATATTCTTAACTCAAAAAGCTGTCAGATGAATTGATTTAATTTTGCCTTAAATTGTTCCATACCCATAACACCTTTGAATATCTGATCTTAAAATCTATAAGACATTAGCTCGGTCTAGGAGAAATACGCGTAAACATATGACTCAAAGAAACAAGGACAAGAATGGATGATTTGACGGCTAGTAAGCCGAAGGATCATCATACAGAAGACGCACTACTTCAGAGGTCATGCAGTGTGAGAACTCATGTAATGCAGAAATCATTGATCCGATGGTGCTTGACAAACCAATAGTCTTAAGTCAAAGTAGCAAGCAGAAGGCAGGAATCTTAGAACTGAACACAAGATTCACTGATACCATGTTCTTACACACGAGAGGAAAAATGCAACGAAACTCGAACAAGAAGCAAAATTCCTATGAAAAACACTGAAAATTTTCTTTTTAATAGCGAACCTAATCAAAAGGATGTTACAAACGTCAAAAAAGTAGCGATAGGGTACAGATATTGGAGCTCTCTCGTCAAAAGTCCTGAAGCGTTCCTGTATTGCAGTCCCCAAAATCAGGCCATCACAAAACAAAACCGATATTTTGGTAATCCCGTAAAAGCTACAAGAAAGAGCTAAAAGATTACTAGCCCAAAATTACTTGGGATATTTTTGGAATACCTGAGTCGGCATGGTACAGACTTATAACAGAGTTTCCCACCTGAAAATCTAAAGCATCCAGGGGTTCTCTTCGAAGCAGAGTGACAATGGAATGATTTGAACATTAATCATCTTTGAACCTTTGGACCTCGAACCGTATCCCGACCGAATCTGCTGGCTGTATCATGCCGGGATTTCAACATTTAGGAAAAAACACCGTTATCTTCTGGTATCTTATTGTTCCTGATTATTTCTTTTAACCCCAGCAGGATACGTACATCCTGAACAGATTTTGTGCCACTGGGGAGAGTCAAAAATGTTAAGTTCTTTTTCGCATACCCTCCAGGTCAACATTTTGAGCAGGACTCGCATGTATATAAAAATGATCAAATAAAAAAAGCGAAGCCCAACACAGCCAGACAAGAAAATTGGTGGAAACAGTAATGCACTTAGTTTTGATAGCATTGGCAGATCCCCAGAAGGCAGATACTTTACGCTGTCAAAGTTCTCATACATACAAAGAACTTTAATGTTAAGAAGCAATCTTCAGATGAGAGTCTGATCCTGTATATCTTATCGACTCTTTCGACCTAGTTTTTTTCGTCCCCTACGTAGATGCAGCATGTGACGTCTGTTTGAGTGTTCCGTTGTTTGGAATTTTGACTGAGAGGACTATGACCTCTGAACATGCCAGGCGCTGACACGTTATATGTATTTTTCTGCCTCAACGACCACTAGCCCCACCAAATGCTTCTCGTCTCGGTTTACTTCGAACCGAGACAAAGACTGTGCACCGTTCAAGGCATGTAAATTTATGTAAGGAATTGGCCCCATACGCTGGCCGTCAGGTGGTAATTGCTTAGACTCTCGCTCGAATCCGATCAGGTACGACTGTGAAATTCAGTTTAGATCCTAGTCATTGGAGTAGGATCAAATAGATAGTTCAAAATTCAACACCACTAGATAATCTTTCGCTCTGATCGCTCCCTTTTTAGGGATCCTTGTCTTTATCAAAGCGGCCACCTCCGTGCTGCTCGATGCTATCGACGGTGTGCCAAACAGCCCACAGTGTATTTCTAACCAAAAATTCGGAAACGAGCGATCTTTTTACTGACTGCTCCTTATTCGCATCACATTTTTTAATAGGACATTTATTCTAGGCACATGTGGTACGTGGTATAATTTTTTGGTCCTCAAAACATTCCGTCATTCCCCGTCACTTCTTTTGATTCGATCGCAAACTCGTTTCGGCGATGGACCATCATCAGTGTGATGTCCCGTTCTGAGTTTTGTCGGTGTCAAGTGAACTTATTCATAGGTACGTGCGTGACATCCTTTTCGCTAATAGAATTTCAAAATGTCTCTCTTTCTTTCTATTTTTTCGTTAACTTTTGAACCGTTTACACTGGAGCAGCTGGAATCACAATGTTTCTTTGAAATGGTCAGGTTACAATGTCAGCTGTCAAACAATGTCAAAACTGCCCTTATGCCATTGGTGGTGCCAGATGGAATACTAGCCATTTTGAAAGGCGAAAAGTTTCTTCCCAGCTGAAGTCATTCGAAATTTGGACTTAGCCTGCAATAAGTACTGAATCATGTAAGGCATTCAAACCCCCTATGATATAAAACTACATTATTATCCTGTTACCTTCCCATTCGAATGAAGTGATTCAACGTACATTTAGAACATATGAATAAAAAATCCCTTTCTTTGATTTCTCAGATTACTGAGCAACAAATTTCTAATTTAAAGTTTCATGTCCTCAAGCCAACATATTGCTGTCTTTTATATACCACGTATCGTGGTCCATACCCTATAACCATCTTGAAATTACTTTTCATCCCCAACCCCGTCTGTCGTAAAACTACAAACACAATTACCGTTCTTACCCAAAGTACATGAGCTCTTGTTCTACTTTCGCCACAATAAAACTATACGAAAATTAAGACTATTCAAATGCAATTTTGTGTCTAATTTCATTGCCTGAAGGGTTTTCTCTAAAAGCCTTCCAATATTCAACACACCACTCCAGCATCCCTAGGCGAATGGCAGACAGACAGACATCAATAGATACGACATCGACGCGATGAGAGATTGAAGCATCGTTTAACCGAAAAGCAGAAAAGGAAATAGAACTGGCAAGGAGCAAGGGTGGGTGCAAATAGTTGGGTAAGCTCAGGTGCTGACAATAGCAAAATAACAACAGGCTCAATTGGGAGGAAGAAGGAACTGCAGAGATATATAGCACTATACTAAAACGACTACATATCTATTTGTTGCTGGTGACTATGGTGCTTTTGATGGTGATGGTGATGGTGATGACGTTGATGATTAAAGTTTTGCAGTTTTCCTTTTAGATTACTTGTTTTTAACACTAGCACTCTACCTTGTGTGTCCCTTGTTGCTGTAGTTTACACCACTATACAAGTATATTTCTATTCATCTACATCAAGGACACCACGTGATAATGACTCGAATACAACGTGAAATGAATGGGAAATATCTATCCATAGTCATTTTAGCTTCTGTTACATTTTCTCACAATTTTCCCCAGGTAGTAGTGGAAATTGTTAGTGGAAATGGGTTTTCTAATTAAAGTTAGAGGCTAGCGTATCAATAAAAGAATGGAAGAAACGAAAGGAGAGGCTCGATTGGCAGCAAAGAGGCGTTTAATGTGTTCGGTCGGTCTGCAGATAACAGCTCGAATGTTATTCTTTCGATTTGCTTTGATTTATAACTGATCGCATTTCTCTATAACAAGGATAATAGGATAATTCTCATTTGATTACCTGCAACCATATAATACATACTAATGTTCTTCAAAACATGGAGCTTGCATAAAATGCTCAACAAGTATGTTAGCATTGTCGCAAAGGGAGTTACAGGCTCTTATTGGCAGGACGAAAAGATCTAGGTATGTGTCTACTACAATTTGAAGCGTATTTAAAGCTTGAATTCATATTCCAACGAAGCGTCTCAATGATGCTTACAATTTTGAAGTTTTGGTGATGAGTCCTTAATGTTGAGGGTTCGTGCATTCGCTGCATTATTTACCCAAATTTCGTTGCAATCGAGTTACCTTCAAATCCCACCCTCCGTTGTGCATATCCTTCAGCCTGAGCGTAGATTTGTTGTTAAGCTTGTGCTCCCTGGAATATGCTAATAGCAGTAGTAAAATGTTCATCTGTTAACAGAATTAATTTTTAATTGTTGTAATCGCAATATTGTAGTACATGCTGATCCTTTTTTATGTACCTAGTCCTAATCACGAAAAGCTATCAACTTGCTGGAGGTTGTTCCTGTTTTATGCTCTAATACGTACCATGCGAAATACGTGTTTTGTTGGATCATTGTTTTTGGTTGCTTCCAACCAGTTGCTGCACTTGTTAGCGTACACTAAAAAGGTGTAGGAATATCCTTTTGGTTACTGCTTGCATTGAATGTTTAAACAGAGATTGTCGGGTTTTTTGCAGTTCATTTTTATGGTAGTTAGGATGACAATCTTTGCACTTAAATTCCTTTCCTCTGCTCCCCCCACAAACGCAGTATTTTCCAGTCGACTAGGACTATAAAATGAAGTCAATATTGTTTCTGACTAGGGCCCTAGAAAAATCAAAAGACAAGATACAACCAAAGCAAAACAAGAATGAATAATTTAACCAAACAAAATCCGCAGAAAAAACAAACGCAGAAACTTCGACAACGAACTCAGCATCATCGTCAAGAACTTAAGGAGCAACCACCTATAATCTGCACATGAACCGGCAAAAACCCTCAAAGAAGGATTTAAAATGAAAGCACATCTTTAGAAGGACATGGCAGGTGACATATTTAGTGATAACTGTGAAAAAACGAACGGCCTAACATTGTTAAACAGTAGAATCCTGCCGTCTAATAGTCGATGAATACATTTACCCGAAAATCGTGTAAGACCTTGTATGATCCCTAAATATTGAAGAACTCAAAGTGGCCTCAGAAGATGTTAAAAAGAGAGAAAAAGAATAAGACACAGAGTGTGGATGACATCTCGGTAGAGCTCTTATAAATTTGCAATGATATATTGAACGCAATCACATTGACATTATTACGCAAGATCCTACAAGAAGAAAATCCTTGAAAATTGGCGAAGAGCCACAATTTGAAAATTTTAAAGGTGTTTCTCTTCTTTCCGCAACATTCAATGTGTCAAAAACTCGACAAACACCATTGGTGAACTTTGGACATGCATATATCACAGTGGCTTCCGATCCGGGAACTTAACAGGGGGGCAAATTTCATCTGCCAAACAAAACCTAGCAAAAATCGAGGATTTACAACGTGGATGTATATCACTCTTTTGTCCTTGTAAAGCAAGTTTTCTACTCAATTGACCCGGAGGCTCTATATAGAATGCTTCTTGGCTTTGAAATAAGTCAACATTTAGTCGAGGTTAAAAATGACAATAAGGACCCAAGAAGCTCATGTCAAAATCAAAATGGGCAAATGAAAAATCTTAGCCCAAATTCTAGCCGGAAACAGGAGCTCAAGAGTTTGTTCTAGAGTACGTTGCGAGTGCTAGACCGATCCACCCGAATAGAAGCTGTCAAATTATAGCCTACACAGACGATATGAGATTCGAAGCGCATTCCAAATTTATTGCCCATGAAACTTTGTCATACTTCGGCGCGATAGTAAAAGAGATTTGATAAATAATTAACGAAAATGCTTGAATCTAGTAAGGCAATGCCAACAGGCCAAGTATAATACTTGGTGAAAGGACAATAATTGAAAACGTTGATACCATTCTGTATCTACGAATAAACTTGGATCATAAGCTTGGATGGAGCAGATCCCTAACAACATTAACGAAATAGTGAAATTGTTCACGAGGCCGGAACGATTGGAGGCAATTTTTTCAGGTGATCAGGGCGTGAAGTTGACTGTCAAGCCGTAGGTGATGATGAAAATCAGAAAAATAACTTACAAAGAAGAGTTGACATTCAAGACCAGGCTTTTATGACTATCGGGCTATTCTAGTATTTGGTCAGGAGGCGTTTCGAATAATTTTGGCAACAAACGCGCTCTAATTTTGGCAACAATAAAACTAATCAAAATTAAAGCCTGCAACCCATAAAATGACAATTAGTTGCTCTGTTAAGTAACATCGATGGCTGGCTTCCTGAACTGATTATGAGCAAATGAAGAACAAAATCGACCTCCAGCTGTAATAATCAATAGGCTAGGAAAGTCGAACGAACATCTCTAGTTGAAATTACCATCGAATAATAATGAAGCACGTTCATTAATCCTGAATTGGAACTATCATTGTCTAATCTCCCTCACATGATGGGGGTCTCCTTCACAGATTGGGGAACCCATTGTTGTCTGAATTATCACTGGACGAGTAAGGACGAACACCCGGATAAGTCAAGCTAGAAATTGAATCATCACGTAACTAAAGTTGATCAGCACTCAGAAGCATCAATACTTGCATCCAAAAGGAGAACAGGGGGCCTGAAATCGGCAAGTTTCACATGAGGTACCCTAGATCAAAACCAGGAGGAAGCTCCTCTAAATAAAATCTAATCATGCAAGTAAAAAGTATATTCCAGCCATTAAGTAACGAAATGAAGTATTCAGTATCAATATAATTTCGACTTTTTCGATTATCGTACAAAAGGGCGTTTTTAAGTCCGCGTAATGGAGAATAAGAAGTGAGAATAAAAATACAGAATTATTTTTCTTATTCAATATATTCGCCTGCTGCTCTAATACATTTTCCAGATCCTCAAATTAATTTATGGATACCTTCATCAAAAGTGTTTTGTATTTGCCCGAAAAATAAACTTAAACTGCGTCTTTCATTTCTTAACAGGTTTAAAACGTCTTCCTACAGAGTCTCTTTTAAAGCTCTCGGAACAGATAATAATTACTGGGAACCAGGTTAGGACTGTGGGGAGGATGATCCAAAATATCGAAGCCCACCTTGTGCAGAGAAGTCAACTAAATACGGCACTTGTGAACAGGTGCGGTGTCATGCAGAAAGAGGACACCTATGGTTAATGTTCCCCTTCTTTTTCTTTGCATACTTTGAACCTTTCTATGATTGGAACGCATTATACTCCAGTTACGGAGACCCCACTTTACCTTTGTGAACTGTCAAAGTATGTCAAAGGAGGGGTCTCCTGAGTACCAAATGACTGTCGCCAAGATTTTACCAACCGACTGTGACAGCTCCTTTCTTGGGCCACTACGTAGAGTCCTGTTTGGACTCAGGTTCAATATGACAAACCCAAGTTTCATCTCCAGTAACAATATGTTTCTATAATTCAGCCTTATTTTCACTATTATTCAGAGGTTTTAACAACGCGCAGGAACACTCTTCGTGGATTTTTTACCGACGCAACGTGAGCATTCTAGGCACCAATCTAGCACTGAACATAATCATGTCAACATGATCGTGAATAATTTTTGAAAATTGTCGTATCTGATACTCCAATCAGTTTTGTAAGTTGTTTTTTCTTTACTCTAGCATTTTCCAATATTAACTTTTCGATTTTTTAAAAAATTTCCAGAGTACAAACTTCGATCAGACCGGACCGTACGGACCACGGGACGTCTTGCAGTGATTCCTTTTCTTGCCTAAAGAGACTTTTTCACTGGTAAACTAAGACAAAAGTAACAATGAACGGACGTTATCGTTGTCTGTATAGTTTCGACCGACATTCCTTGGTTAATAAGGAGCTTAATGACGGCAGGGTACTCGATTTTTTCTATAATTCACACTTACTTCCAGATTGAGAGGGTTCAAGGATCACTGACTCGATTGGGATAAAACTTGCTATTTATCCTGATAATGAGTGACTGAATGCATTATCGCTTCGTTGCTTACATTTGCTAATAACCTACCCCTCCATTCCGAAAACTTAAAAACAAACCCCCGTAACATCCAGGAAATCTCCTTGCTTTTCAATGGCCTAGATTGTCGGTTCTTATTTTGTTCTTATTTATTTACTGAAACAGTTTTGCTCTTGCCTGGTATCGTATTCTCGGCGCTGTGAGTGGCTCAACCTAACAACCCGACTCTTGGCTAACTCAGGAAATCCCAAAGCCTTGACGCAAACTAGACGCCGATTATCTGTATATTTTTTATCGACTTCAAGCTTTCTTTAACGTCTTTTTCTTCTGTATCGATGTTAGTCCAGTCCAGTCTGAACATGTCCCATCCTTGTATACTTTCATCGTCGAAATGATGTGACTATCATGAACCTGGAACCCTAAATTGCAAATAAATCGACTTATGATATAACAGGTTAATTAAAACCAAGATATGCCAATTATGTTGGATTGCAACAACTAAAAATATGTTAAAAGGACAAGGCCACACAGTATATACAGATTTTTAAACTTTTCCAATACCCTCGCGCAATCCTAGAAAATTCAAAAATAAATTATCATTCGTAGCTGCGATGTAAAACTATAAAATCATTTTAATAATTTTATTCTACACTTACAACCCTATTGAAACCCTGTTTCGATTTTCACATTATCCCGTAAATTAATGCTTTTTCAACGACTTTTTTTAACTATCCACTCGAATTCTCCGCTCAATTTGCTGGAACAGACTCTCTCAGCACTCCTGAATGGCTCATTAACGAGTCAGAAAAAGTAATAAACGTATTTCATACGAGAATATCGTTTCGCTTATTTTTCAAAAGCTCATCAATGCAATAAAGGCTAGCAGTCGGTGGATCTTATCCTTCCACTTAGCAGTTTCGCCCGCCCGCTCGCTCGCTATTCACTTATATCCTTGGACGCACTACTGCCACTCGTTGGCACCATCTTAAAACTCATTGGGGAGATAAAAATCCCAGTACTATTAAATATCTAAGAAATGACGACGAAAATCAGCGGGAGATATTGCATGAATAGCCGCCGAAAGGAGGAGGGACTCGGATAAGAAACGGAGTGAGCACTTGAAATGTGCTAACAATTCGCAATTAAAAATCCCAGACGACGACGACGACTAGGAGAACAACTGCAGCAACGGCAGCGGACAAAACCAAAAGTCATTCGCAAGGTTCGCCAACCTTACAATGCAAACGACGACTTCAGCATGTGAGATACGTACGAAAAGGAGGACTAAGAGAAAGTTTTACCCCCGGGAAGTGAAATTGAAAAGAAAATCAGATAGAATAGTTTTTTTCATCCTTGCACGACGCGATTCAGTACTTTGCCGCTCAGCTATTGTCCTTTCACTTGCAATATGAATAAGAATGCATTAGTGCTGAATTGTAAAACCACTTGGTAGGAGTTGTGATCTAGTTCGACCATTAGCTCAATCTGCGGAAATTTCGAGGGAACCGAGTTTTTTTTTAACGAGGTCTGCACAAAATGCAAATAAATGCTTTTAATATGAAATATAGTCAGTAATTTTGAAGTTGGCGAAACTGCTTTAGTCGTCGTAGAATTTAATTAATATTTGTCGAATGAGTCCGATTTGTAATTTCGTCAGCAATTCAATTAGTTTCAAACTAGAATAAAATGTTTCATTTTATCGTCCTTGCAAGATAAAGAGCAAATTTTATTTGTCTGCTGCTACAGCTGCAAGGGATGATAAAAATTTTCCAATATAAATTCAAGTATCCTTCAAAATATTAACAGACATAATATGGATTTCAATTTTATAAATCAATAAAAGGTACTTTTATTGATAAGTCATAAAAACTTGTTACTATCTATTTGCTTGCAGCTCCCATACAACCCATCAACTGATTCACTGCAAAACAACTTCTTAAGCCACACCTACCTCGATGTGTCTCATCCATTCCTACGTGTATGTGAGCACATACAAACCGAAGCGTATAAGCCAAACAGCAACCATAACAAACGCCCGATATAACGGGACGCAACCGAAAGTAGTAAAATTTTATTGGTATTAGTAACTATGTCCTTACTCCATTCTCAATATTTCCTTTTAACGAGAATATACTCGCAAAGCGTTTGACTAGAAACAAAACAAACTACTTATACAACTACAAATCTAGTTTAGCTTGTGCCATCTCTTTCTCCGAAATGCCCC
This sequence comes from Stratiomys singularior, assembly GCA_954870665.1. NCBI lineage: Eukaryota > Metazoa > Arthropoda > Insecta > Diptera > Stratiomyidae > Stratiomys > Stratiomys singularior. The sequence continues at coordinate 7,250,144 of OX940879.1, read as the reverse complement.
CAGATAGTCTTGTTGCTGTTTCCCTACTACGTTTTCCTGCAAACAGTCTATACGCTCCACACTGACCTCTCCGTACATTGCACGGTTGTCTTATGCTTATTTTCACTTGCGAAACAATTCCTTTATAAATCATCCACTCTCGATAAGCTCCGAATAAACTCCTCTTCGTTCTCCAACATACAATATCCTCTTCAAATGAATTCACACACCATTGCTATTGCTTATAGCAAAACTACATGCATGCAGGCATGCATACATACATAAAACTTCACACCAGGTAAGGACGAGTGTGATTGGGAAAACTGGCTCGCTTATGTTAGCCATCAGTCGAGAGCATTCATACGACGAACATATGTACCGCATATACGAGTACTACTCAAAGTTATCCTGACGAAGGATCAGATTCTTTGGAGCGTTGCACTTTTCGAACCGTTTCACGTAAGACGAGTTTATCCATCAAGAAAGGAATACGAGACAAAAGAGTTGTTTTTGTTTTTGTGCTCTTTGCACCACGAGCACTTCAAACTAGCGAGGTGAAACTTTTTTAAAAGTTATCTGATGGGAAAGGATAAACGTGGCTTTTTGGCCGAAGGAAACATTTAAAAAATTCAAGTCGTTTCCTGTGTGCGCTCCGTGCAATTTAGCTGCGGGGCAGATTATAAACGATAGCAACTTGCTAATACTTTTTGCTTGAATTTAATTTAATATTAATGAAGACGAGATTGGAAGACAGAGAATCCGTCAAGATTTCAGCTTTTTATCTTTACCATTGATAAACTTACCCCCAACCAATTCCCGACCTTGGGGGTTGAATCAAACAAAGTGAAATTTTATTTGCATTGAGTTACAAAATCGCTTGAGTTAAAACACAGTTAACTTCTTATACAACCAAAAATCTGTCGTTGCTTTTTCTGTCTTTTTCTTCGAGATACCCCACCGCAAGAGTGTTACTACTACTTTGTTTTAACGCTTTGGTTTTACAATGACGAAAACGATCGCCGATGCAACATTAATCCTCGTCACTCATAACAAAAACCATATCTAGATTCAATCTATTTAAAATCCCATTCTTATATCCTTTTTATGCATTGGTGTTACGTTCATTTCATTCTGATCACCGAAATCAGTAGAATCCTGATTGACTTTCTGAAAGGGTAAATTACACAAAATGTAGCCAAGCTTTACAGGCAGCGAAGTATCTGAGGGATTTGTAAGACAAACAGTTGACGGGTTGTTGCTTTCAAGGATTCAATATTAGCTCAAAACGAAAAGTAAACGCTTGTTCTTTCTACGAAGATATTTCAAAAAGGTATTGACATACTTGAAATTCTAAGTGACATCGACATTGTCTGACACTGACATTGATTGACTTTAAAGCCATTTTCGATACTATTTAAGGTTATGTTGTGCGTACGCAATCATTGATGATGAGGCACTCAAATCAGGTCAAAAATTGGTTTTAACTTTTACTGGTAATCAGATGTCTGCGACAGGTTTTTGAAATCAAACCAGAATTGATTCATAGATAATACGGTTCCTCTTATCATGGAAACTCCAGAACGCACAAATCTTACATGTAGCATAGCAAAAATTGTGAATATTACCATTATTTTGATACAGGATAACCCGGAAAACTAAAAACTTTTTTCTGGTATACAGAAAATTATGCTTACGCCTTTAATGCTCGATTCCCATGCTTGAAACGCTTCTGGTCTACCGAATAAACGTTTTTCCTGTGAGCCTTTAAAACTTAACTGCAATCTTTTCATTTATTTCTTGGGGGTATTTACACATTATTTACGTCTCGGCTTTGAGTTCCTACGCCTAAAGGTGCCTTCACGATGTCAACTCTCGATTCGCCTTCTGATACAACGTCTATTAGCCTTCACACATTACTTTGGGTTGGACTGGGTATCATTACGCCTAGAGTTGTCTCCAGGTTCTACTCATTAGAAGCCCCTTACACTACAATCGGTCTTTGTCTTGAAATATTATCATATGTTGCCATGATTTGTGCGGTTAAACTCATTTTTGAGTGACGGTATCCAGATGCCCTGGTATTTTGTGTCTGGTTTCGGTTCCACCAGCATTTGCACAATAATGCTTCTGCTCATACTGAGGGTTTTCTCCTAGCTCGGGACCAGCACATTAGACATTCCCAGTACTGAACTCAGAAGCAATGATACAGCCCCTTATTCGTTGTATTGACATTCCTTGAGTAACTTCCACCAGCTGAACTGTCAGCTGGTGGTAATAAGCGTCAAAATATCATCCACACAGCCGGTCAAGCATGATAAATCCAGCAGGTGAAGCCTCTGTAGTCCACCAAAACAGACGTTCCACGGATCGATGCTTTTTATGTTAAGTTTCTGTATGAACTACGGAAAGCTGTGTTTTTTTTTTTTGATAGACCCACTAGAAACGCATCTTATATTTTAGAACGGGTTTCCAACCTCTCCAACCTGTCCGCTTAATTAGTGTTGTTAAAAACGTTTCAGATATTAAAAGGAACAGAAGAACCAGGCACCCGAAACTCATTGTATACGACCGCTTTGTAGGCTCACAAAACATTTAGCTTTGTTTCCTTGGCATCAATCCAGGCTTTGTTATCCTTTGAGGAAGCTCACTTAAATGTCAAACTGTTCCACCCATTGTTGTCATACGTCATCTAATCTTTCTCGTCCATCCTCAATTTTTAAAGAAATGGCTCGATTACGTTCCGTCTTAGCAATGCTTAGCGGATCGAAATTCGATTCATAACGTTTTTGATACTTAATTTTTGTCGTCCCCAGGTTTCGTGCTTGTTTTCAAATATTGTTTTATCGAAAAGCCCCTATACTGCTTTGTAATCAACTATCACCACTTTAGTGACGATTTATAAATTCTTTTATGGCGGTCTTCGTGAATTTTTGCATGATTTAATCTGCTATTTTGACCAACCACCGAAATATGTGTTATTTCGACATCAAAATTTTCGAACCAAAAACGTGAAAACCAATCACAAATAATTTTTCTGTCCAGCATAACCATAAAAACTACTGTAAGACGCTTTTTACGCTTTCTTGAAGGATTTTTTCTGCCTTTTCTCTAATTTGTGCACACATCAAACTTGCAACTAGAAATACAACTTAAAATGTTTTCTTCAATAGGATAAGCTTATAACGTCACCTGTGGATAAACTCGATACGATTCGTGATACTGCAAGTAGGTGAGCTTGAAGCTTTATAATTTCAGCTGTCAAAATATATCAAAAGTTTTTCGATACGATTCGTGTCACTAGATGTAAGTGAGCTTGAAGCTTTATAATGTCAGCTGTCAACATATATCAAAACTGTTTCGATACGATTTGTTGTACTAAATTTAGGTGAGTTTGCAGCCACTTGCAAGAAAAAATGACGAAAACTTTCGGGCGATTTCATAGATCCGTCAAAAAAATTCAGTGTCAAAACTGTCAAGTCAGCTGAAATCTATATAATATAATGTTTAAAGGCCCATTTTTGGCTGATTGCAGACACACTGCACAATAAAAACGTGTCAACCCTTACTCAAAGTTTTATTTGAGAACTCTATTTATTATTATTTTTTTAAACTAAGATCTGAAAAATAAAGAAAATCATGAAAACCGAAGGATTTATTCGGAAACAAATAATTGATAACTGAAATCAATATGTCAAGGATTACGACCACAGTGTGCAATTCATTGAGTTTTCCAAATAATCGGGCACTATTATGCACATTATATATATATACATTATAAATAATACTTTCGGCCATAAGGGAATGATTTGTGATCACTATTGTCGGTAAGCCTGACAGCCTCAGACGAAAGCACCAACAAGAAGTCAACTGTACGCATACCAAAAAAAAACCTTTAAGTTGAAGTGTCTGCCTTATTATTCCGTTCTATTATTTATTATTATCCATAAACAATAGCCCACACGGCTTCTGTGAGTGTATCTGAATCAAAGGAATTCGATCCATTACGCTGACCTGCGATGCTGATTCCGTACAGGCTATGAGGTCCCTAGAGCCTTAGTGAAAAGCTAAGTAAATCACCATTAGTAAAAAAAAACTAAAATCAGGATCAGTAGCTTGATTTGCTGATAACTTTCTTCGGGAGTATTGATGTGCCTCTTCTCACAAACCTTAATCCTGAACTCTATATTCAGCTAGCACAGTTTTTTTTGTGGTAGGGAGGTGAAGGCTATTTACACGCTGAGTGTGGAACTCCCAGACGCACAATACTTTTGGACTTCCCACTAAACACCTCCCCTGTCAACCTGAGAAACATTACTGCGAGCTTGGCCTCGTGCTCCTACGCCTAGAGGCACCTTTGGATTAAGGGAATCTCTTCACCAATGGGAAGGAAGGGAGAAGAAAAAAGTGCTAGAAAAGACATTCCTCCATCCCCGATGCCTCCCAGCGCTCCAATAAAGCTTTCTTCAGTATCAGCCCTGCCCGAGCATATTGTCCCACGCGATTCCAATTGTCAACCGTTTGCAGCATTTCTCCGACCATAGTACCGACCGGACAGAGCTCTCCAATTTCCTTGAAGAGGTCCCCTCGCTGCTGGTTTCATCTTTGAGAGCAAAAGAATATGTGTCACGCGTCATCCAACTCTCCTGTACAAAATACACAGTTAAGAGACCGTGCCCTGTCAATTTTGTTTAGGTAGGACCGAAAACAACCGTGCCTGCTTAAGAGCTCGGTCAAGTAGAAATCGGTCTCACCATGCACTCGATTGAGCCACGGCCTAAGGTCAGGGATCAGACGTGCAGTCCACCTTCCCTTTGTGCCGTCCTCCCACGACTTTTTCCAGTGTAATTCATGTGTAGAAGCGACTGCACAAGGCTCGTTAGGAGTCGTCTCCTTGATGTGGTTGGACTCCTTATGTTGGCCATTAATCGTGTGAGTGCCGTCACATGTGTTGCAGCCTTGTCAGCTGTTGCCCTGATTTGTTGGGAAAAACTCATCTTCGAGTCTATCAGGACGCCCAGGTACTTTACTGCTAATTTCGATTCAACCAGCTCGTCCCCAACACTGATAGGTCTTACTCTGGGGATTCTCTTCTTTTTCAGGATGACCACTTCGTTTTTTTCCAGTGCCAGCTTGAAACCGTGAGCGGCCATCCAGTCCATTACCCTCCGCATTAACATATTGAGTCTGTTGCTGATATGGTAGTGTAGGTGTCTCTGATGGGGCGACTTGATCAGTTTATGGGGTTCGGAACTTCAGAGAGTATCGTTTTCTATAGAAGTATATTAGGGCAACGTCGTCCTCATGTCTGGATTTCGCATATACCAGCATTGAGTTCGCTTCTTTTTTATATCAAAAGGTAACTAGTTGTTATGTTTTGGGTGCTTACGGTACTGGCTCTCGTTTATAATGGTTATGAGGCAATGGTATCGAAGTAACGGCAGGTGCAGACTTACGAATCTCCACTCTTGTCCGAAAATAAATAACCTGAGAAAGGGACTCCAAAGTTGGAACTCGGGTAAATCATTTCTACTTCATTTCTAGATGACATATCAATAAAAAGTTACCTCTATTTCGTCCTCAAATTTCCCTTTATTTCGAAATGTTACATCTCTAAATTGAAAATACTTACCGAGACAAGCTTTGATCCTTTTTTTGTACGTTTTAATTGGAAGCACGATAATAATCAATGACTCGATAGCCCATTTCGCCCCTCGAATTCTGAAAAAGTTGCCGACAAATATCGTTGCAGACCTGTTTCTTGTTTATCAAATGTATCAGTGTTGCGCTTCGCCCAACTTTCACGAAATTTTCTGAGGCAATTCCCGCTTACCCGACGAGATGTTTCACTTGAACTCTTCACTTGAAGAGTTAGCCGTTCGGTAGCTATTTCTCTTAAATTCATTCCCCAGAAACAGCTCATTGGGATATTCATAGTTTTGCCTTCGCAGAGCCAAAATTCTTGTTGTCCTTCAGGTTGAAATATAGACAATGAAACATTATTGCTAAATAAATACATAAATCTACATAAACACGGTTCTATGTTAGTCAAAAATTGCAATGTTTTAATGGTATCTACGTCGCATTCACCTTTTGTAACAATGACAAAACATTCAAATCTCAAACTCCCAATTCTCCAAACATTCAATAGTGTATTCCTTGCAGGGCTCTTCTTGCCATTGAAAATCCTAGAAAATAATATTCAATAAAAACTTGTAAGCAATAATTCGCATACAAACGGAATGCAATAGTTCACAGTCATTTGAATGCATTTCAAGAATCTCATATAGGTCGCCATTATCCACAGGATAATACACTACCGGTGCGTCTTCAATGGATGTTGTATTTCTCGTCGGCCGTGTCATTGTCGTAACAGCAACCCACACAAAAGGATTTCCAATTCTTTCATTTTATTGCATTTAAAAGTCTCCGAAGTTGGAATATTCAGCGTGCAATACGTGGTACGTACCTATATAGTAAAATTGAATTTTTTTCTAACTTTTTCCTTCTTTTTTTTAAATTTGCAATTTTCATTTATTATTATTTTCTTTGAGGCTCCGGCTCTTTTCCGCTCTTCTCTCTCTCTCAGTCTCATCCCCTCTCGTTGTTTGTGTTTTCCTTTCAATTTGACTCGAGAAATTTTTCCAACTTTTGTATCTCCTTCAGCCTGCTGCCTGACTGCAATTGTATCCTTCGAATATGTGTTGCTCGATGGCACCTGAGTAGCACACGGAGATAACAAGTTGAATCTGAGAGTCTGCCTCAATGTGCATAGTTTTCAGGCGACATCTCAACCCCGGAATCCACCATATCTGATGGAAAAAGTTTATTTTCTTTCCTGTCACCGTGAGCTTATTATAGGATAAGTTCTCTGTACGGATATTAAGTTATGACATTGTTTCTTCGTTGAGTCGGAAAAATGGGATCATCATCTCGGCGAGTGAAACAGTAAGTTTGCAAGGAGTACACAAAGAATTTCTGTTCGCTGGATCTAGTGTGTTGTCTAGTGGAACAAGATGAATCAGTGGTTGGAAATTGAATTGAATTGAAGGCACAGGTTGGATTGTTACTTCAATTTTGAATATTGCTTTCGACAAGTCCTTAATGTTTTTATCTCTCAAGAAAGATTTTCCGAGACAGTGCTTCGGAAAATGGGTTGAGGTGCACTTTAGGTCTCTGTAACAGCAGCGAGTATTCCCAACAAGCTTTTATTATTCTACAAGAATGTTGGCTTCCTCGGATAAGCAATCGAATAATCAAATTGAAGGATTCTACCGAACATTCCACTTGCAAGGCTCGCACGTCGAAAATGTTTTCCAACTCTCGCTGTCGTAGCTGCCTAGCAACTAGGTCAAAAGATCAAAAGGCAGATTTAAGCAAACTCAAGCGAAGTCAAAATCCGCCTTCACACGTTTGACAGGACGCTTTGGGGCCAACGTTAATGCACCATCGTCAAGAAGTTGCGGTGCCGCGCTCTAAAATTTAATCAGATATTTTCTGCTGGTGTCTGTGTTTTCTCAACAACGGACTTGTCGGCATCTGATTGCGGTTAAAGGACTGGCATAATATGGCAACAACAGGATGGAAGCGCACTACCACGACCAGGTTGTTGATGAAGTTTTCCTATTTAGTTTACTTTCAAGTCGCACTACCGCAACAACGACATCAGCCGAAGGACGAACGGAGCAAGTACAGCAAGCACTCTTCCTCGAAACGGGATCCCATCTAACGATGCACTTTGCCCTGATAAACCCCTTTTGTTTCTCCGGATCAGGACATCTTGCCGTTCTATGACTATTTTTGTAACAACTGTAGACATGACACGGCAATGCAATTTTGTATGGATGTTATTTTCCCCGAAAAGTTCATCTGACAGTTGGGAAAGTTCCCGATGAGTTAAATAACTTGGGACAAAATGCATTTAGATGGCAATGCAGGCGAGACGCTGTTTCGTTGACTTAAAAGAAAATTGCAAATTGAAGAGAATTCTGATTGAAAATGAAAAACATCTCACGACCGTAAACAGATAACATCATGCAGGATTTGCATTTTCAAGGAAGAAATAAGATTGGAGTGATAAAATTGAACTTACACATATGCGAGCAGTGTCAAAATTGTCAGTAAAAGAGAGATAGGAACATCTCGTTCTTTTTTTGTATTTCTACAAACGTAGTTATGCATTTACAATTCAACTAAAAAGGATACTATAGCGCAATTTGAATAAAAGCTTCTCTAGTGCACAGGATGTCACAAATGTTAACATAATCTCTACTGCCTCTGTCAGTTCGCTTGCATATATTTTTTGACAAAATGTCTAATAAATGTTTGCTTATGACACAAATTTAAATTATGTGAAAACGAAGCCAACAAAATCACATTTTGTTGCATACCCTGTAGCTGCCTGGATAACACTTTGCAAACTACCATAAAAATACAAATTATTAGGAAGCTCGAAAACGCAAGAATGGCTATCTTGCTTTGACTCAGCACGATAATCGCCAAGAGAATAATATGGCGATATTGAACTTCTGAGACCTTACTTTGGACTAGATTTCAGAGAGGCAGAAATTGTGTTTGAATGGCTTGAATATAAATTTCGTACCGTTTCTTTCCTGGTAAAGCCATATAAAACCATGCTGTACATTCAAAACTTCTCTAAACACGTGCCCCCGTGAAAAGGAACGAGGTGTCGCAAGCTACTTATGTGATCAAAAAGTAAGACGAAATTATCATTTAATACTCCCGGACATTAGGAAGGCAGGATTTTTTTTCCTAGGTTGGCAGGACTGTTTTTGACATTTTGCAAGCGTCTGTTTGTCAAAAGCTTTAATTATTTCCGAGTTACACGTGTTATTGTAAACACCCAAAAATGATTTTTACATTGCGTGATTTTGTTGAGCAAAGAACTTGCATCAAATTTTGTTTACGAAACGAATATTCTTGTGCGGACACGTTGAAAAGTTTGCGGAAGGCCTTTGGTGATTAAACTATGGCGCAAAAAAACCTTTCCAAGTGGTAAAACGAGTTCAAAGCGAGCCGAGAACGAGTTGAACCCAAACCACGCTCTAGACGACCATCAACGTCTACCGACAAGGGCCACGTTCAAAAAATTAAACATTTGGTGCTTGAAAATCGTGGATTGACAATAAGAGACCTCGCTGATAGTGTTGAAATATCATTTGGCTCAGCCCAAACCATTTTGAAAGATTTTTTGTGTCTCAAAAGTGTAAAGTCTCGATTGGTGACAACATCACTCAATTTTTTGGAAAAACAGCGTCGCGTTGATGTGTGTGAAACTTTGCTGTCTGACTATCAGGACCACTTGAAATGCATCATTACTGGAGACGAGACTTGATTTACGCATACAACCCTGAAGCCACCGACCAATCCAGAGAATATCGGGCAAATAGTGAAGCAAGACCGAAAAGACCACGGCGAAGTCAATCAAAAATCAAGGTCATGTTGACAGTTTTCTATGATTATCGCGGTGTGGCGCGCTATAAATCCCTTCCGCCGGGCCAAACTGTCAACAAAAAATATTATTTGAGTGTTATGCGTTGTTTGCGTGGAGCTATTCGTCTGAAACGGCCGGAATTATGGGCGAACAACTCTTGGTTCGTTTATCACGATAATGCACCATGTCAGACTGCATTGGGTTTTCACGATATTTTTGCTAAAAACTCGACTCATATAGTTCCGCAACCACCGCATTTGCCTGATTTGGCTCCGTGTGACTTCTAGCTATTCAACAAAGGGCTAATGCGGGGATGCCGTTTTGACAAGATTGAGGAGATAAAAACAGAATCGAAGAAGGTATTGAAGGCTATACCGGAAAAAGACTATTCCGACTGCTTCGAGAACTGGAAAAAGCGTTGGCAAAAGTGCGTTGTATCGCACGAGGATTACTTAGAAGGGGATGAAATCGATTTGGAAGAATAAAAACAGAATTTACATTTTATTGACAACTTCACCTTACTTTTTGATCACAGTAGTATATAAAAAACTACAAAAACTGGTAAAAACTTTCATCATACCAGCCGGTTTTGTAGAGTGGAAGTGGCTGCTCAGAAGGCCACCCATCTACTGTGATATTTTCTGAAAAACTGAACGACTTCGACAACGAAAGCAATCGTGACAAACAACAGATGGCAATCGAGCTTGCAAACGAACACAAAGAAGCCAGAGAGGCTTTGCCTGACAAGAATCCCAGCGGTACTTAAGTGTAGCTAGAATATGCACACTAGAGTGCTTCATAATTCAATAGCTGAAGCACCGAGAATAAATGCCTGAGGAGTAGAGATGATAGCCACAAGGATCAATAGGATTCATGATACCCGCTGCTACTGCCTCAAATCTTGGAAGTTAAAGGCAAACAAAAAACTTCAGTTGCATTATACTGGATTGTATAATACTCAAAATGATCAAGGCTATCGTACATTTTCAACCAAAAGTTAACAAGAGCATCAAAAGCGAAGCGCAGAGAGACCTGTTCAATTCAGTCAGACATCTCCGATATTATAAAATAAAACAAAAAAAGGACAAGAAAGGCTAAACCTCCGATAGAGACCCAAGTGATAAGTGACAAGCGTCTAATGGTAACAAAAACATGAGCCAACAAACCGATCGAAGAAGACCAAGACAAAACAGGGAAGAACGTTGCATTACACATGCAGGCGTTACGATGATAAAGTTCAGGTCATAACAATCAAAATCACTATAGAAGCAACGAAATTTTTCCTCCTGCCAAAACCGATGAGTGACCGATACCTTCTTAAAGGCATAGGAAAAAACCAGCTCAACAAGAAGAGAGAACCAACTCGACAACCACTTTGCAAACCCTTATTTTGCAAACCCTCATGGCAATTAATAGATTTTAGTAAGGATTTAGACATTTTTTAGGAAGTCAGCTGAGTAGTTCAACCTGATGACACACAAACTACAATAAGATCAGTCCTGTCAACTGGATCAACAGTCTCCTTATGCAGCTTGAATCAGTAGCAACAGAGAATGACACATTCCGTGACAATGAAATGTTCCCAAAAGTCAAGAGAAAAGGAAATGATTTCGTCGCATTTGCCATTAGCCACCCTCGAAAGTAGTGATATTATAAACATTCAAACATCAAAGATTTCACTGATTTAAGTGCCATCAAAATAAGATTTTTTCCTGCAAAGAAAAGAGGAAAGAGCATGGTCACATTTGACTTGAAGGAGGAAAAAACGAATGGCTTCCAGCAAAAGTAAAACCAGAACCGATTGGATGCTCTACTGGATATAATGAAGATTGGCAGATATTCTTTAATTCAATTTTCATCTCCTACCCTCTTTTTAAGTTTCAGAAACACTACTCAAGCTCGCTAGAGCTCTAACATGCGCTCTTTGAACGCAAGGACTTGAGCCAAAGAAAAGATTACAAGAAAGAAAGCCTCATATCCTCTCCGAAAACGATGAACTCCAATCGGACTAGCTGAAACATATTCCTGAAACAGAAAAGTGTCACTTCAACTTTTCAAAAAACTCTTGTTTTACTTTGTCAAAAAAAAAACTTTCCAATTTTCAAAAAAAGTGTCCGCAGGAAAGAACGGTCAAAGATCTTCAAAGACGCCCCAGCCATGACGAAAATAGTGCTTCAATAAGCCGTGCTTCCAGAAAAATCAAGGTCAGAGCTTAGGCGCCTTAGATCTTTTCAAACAAGGATCTTATAAGGCAGATCAGGGCTGAAATTTTGCCAAGTTGTGAACATCACTGAAACAAAAATTCGATAGAACTTTCACTTTTGGACAGTTCATTGTTCAAAGCAGTGATCACCTTACAGGTGACCAGGAGAATGAAATTTTATAGTTCCCATATATTCTATGAGTTAGTGTGTCACTTGGTATCGAACGAAACGAAGTAATTCTCAAAAGAAGCTCGTGAATATGACAGATAGATGACTTCAGAATGAATCCTGAAAGTGACAGCCAAAGAGCTTCATTAGTGCTATTCCGGAGATAAGGTATGCTGTGTCAATGTCATACAATCCGAAAAGGCTCATGGAAATACAATTGGAAAGTACGAAGCTCTAGTACATTCACCCGACGTTCATCGATATAAAAAATACGAAACCCAAGATTTTACATACATAGATACATAGATACCGATAGAGAGGACCGGTAGACAGGATAGAGAAATTGACAATCGCTGAATGAATCGTGGAAAAATCGTCAATGATGAGACAATTGCTAAAGAGTTGCATCCAAAACATAGTGTTTTCGGGGATGTAAAAAAATGGTAACTGAAGGGATGTTGAACTCTGAAATAAGTAATTATCCATTTATCCTTTGTCAGATACCCAGACATGGCAAACCTCCAGTGTACAGTTAGTCAATTGAAATTGAAGGAGGTATCACAAGGTATGGTAGGCAAATAATAGAATCATACAGCACACAATTTTGTCCTCGGGCTGATTGACTGAATTCAGGCTCACTGCTGGAAGATCCTCAAAGATAAAAATAACAACGGTTTTTGTGGCCTGGTATCTAAGCGGTATCTAAGGAAGGGGTCATGTTTAGAAGAGACAGACAAGATGAACGAGCTAATTCTAATGCTTGTGCATTTCGTCCTTCTTGCAGCTGCCCATGGAGAAACACCAGCAAAATGTCACAGTTCGTAACGAACGAATTGGTTAAAAATTGCCAGTCAATTTATGACATCCGCGCACAAATATTGCAATCTGCCTACTATTTCCCATCACCCATCAATGCATGCACGTAAAAAGAGGTCCCTCCAGGGCGAGGTAAGATATTAACGCTCGTATTGATTTCGAACGGGTAGAGAATGCCAAATTGCTATTAGGATGTCACACGTTCGTTTAAACCCAAGGGACGACCAGACGAGCGCTTAAGATCTCCCAAATGAAAGACGCACTGGCGTTTCCCATGACATTGCTTAACCTCAAACGAGAACAAAAGCAAAGACATTCTCGAGCGGATTCTTGCAGAAAGAGATAGCAAGAAATGGTATATTAGTTTACTATATATTGAAGTATTACATCGTAACTTTTGGCAGAGGTTGTAAATTTCTCGGGAGGGTTATGAACTTAAGTTGATTTTCATTGCGTCTTAACCAGACCTATTTTGAGGATTGGTCGAATCCTTAAATGTCATACCTTTTCCAACTAAGAGTTCTGGTCAACATGGCTTTGACGACTTTGTCCAAAATTTTATATGCCGTACATAGCAAGGAGAATCTCCTAGAATCCTCCTTGAATCACTTTATTATACATAAATTGGATTCCGATTCTCTCTAGTAATGCGAGGGCATTCCTGGACTCAAATTTTTTAAATTAAGTTTTGTATGGTCAGGCGAAAATTCATTCCAACCGCCCTCAATACATCCGATGATATTCTATACATCCACATTTGGCGTGTGATCCTTATCCTTGAGCGCCCGGAATGTTAAGTTCAATTAATGGGAGTTCGTTACTAGGATCTTGAAATATTGATCCGTCTCTCCTAAAGGTGTCCATCTCATTCTTACATAACATTTTTCAAGGATCCTGAGGATCTTAACTGATTTGAAGATCTCAACTGTGCTGAATGAGCCTCGTAGACTATATAGATATTTTTTATTTTGATTGAATTGGACATTTTTCTTCTATGCTTACGACCTCAAGACATTATTCTTTTATGTCCTGTGAATTACCGGGGTTATTTAAAAAACTGCTGTCCTTTAACTTGTGTTTTTTTAACCAGCTCTCTACCTTCTCATATTTCTTCGGAGATGTTGGGGATGCGATTTTCCGCCTTGTCACAACTGACTGATAGATGAATTTGAAGAGTTATACGTTTCAGGGTGTTTTTGGAGCAAGGGAGTGTCCGATCTCTAGAGGTATCTCTTCTGATTTCCATTTCCAAATCATCAACACATCTTGGAGAGATGGACTTAGTGAATGTTCTGTGCCGGAAAAAGTTCGCACATCCATTGGATCTATCCACGCCACCTTCCTCATACAGATTCCGTTGTTTTTGATGAAGATCCTTCCTTCAAATGATGCTCAGATCGTTTTATGATCATAAAAATGTTTTATTCGTGTCGGCATGTAAATCTAAATGATTTGTTTGAAAATCCTCGTTTCAAATGACGCGTTAGTCATGATTAGATCAGGAGAGAAAGATGGAGTAGTAGCTTGAGTTTACTTCCAGGTTACAAATGAATAAGCCACAGATTATATCTGAGTTCCAACATTAGCGTCAAAGTCTTCAATCAAAATTGTTTTGCCGTTGCGCCTTCGTCCTACACTCTCCGACGACCATTGCAAAACTCACCCCGTGACAGCTATGTAGACACTTGTTGAAAACCTAAACTCCTACCTTAATTACACATATTCTTAAGCTTGTTGGTGTAAAAGGATTGATTAATGGTTTATAATTTTTTCCTAGCATAACTGCTCTACAAATTTCTTGGTCCATACGTGTGCATTTTGTGACTACCTACGTTACCACCATGCCAGGGGTGAGAATGATTTTATACCGAAAGAATTCCTAAATATGCTCAGGACAAGAGCAGTCCGAGAACTACATAGCCTATAAAAGAAAATCGAAAATTTTGGAAAATTTTCGAAATTTAAAAATTGAGAAACAAATGAGTATTTATTTCTCTTAGCTCTTTATCTCTCTTAATTTACCCATACACTTGAAAAAGTGAGGCTTCAACTTCTTTAACCCGTGTGAAAAAGGTTTTCGCGAGGACTGCAAAGTAGGCCTCCGTGGCTGCAAAGGCATCCTCATTGGGTTCGAATTTCCGCTCGGCAAGTCTCTTCAAGTTTGGAAACTAAAAGAAGACACACAGGTCCAAAATTTGAAAAAACTGTGGATGGGGTAACAATTCGTCGCTCAATCCGGCCACATTGACTGTGGTGAGGGCGAAGGTGTGAGGCAGTGCGCTGTCATTGTGGAGAGTACTTTTCTCTACGCTAAATTGAGATCATTTATCCGCAAATCAGCGCCAATTCGCCCCATTAACTCGGCATCGTTAAGGCCTGTGACATTTTTGCCCTTTCCCAGGTATTTTGTGCAATTAAAACTTTGTGAAAACCCAGAAAATTGTGGCCAATAAGATGGTTTTCGCCTTCTTCGGAGCAAGTTCGCCGGGTCAAGTCCACTGTTTCGACTACTCCTTGGTCTCAAGGTCAGTAAACCCATGTTTCTGCGTCGTTTCGTAGAATCTATTACACATTGCGACAAAACAACATCAAACACTGCTTGAAAGTAGTCTCACGGTTGCGTTTGTTGTCCGGAATGAGCAAACGCGGCACCCATCACGATCGCAACTTTCTCATCTCAAAATGTTATGCAGGTCATGATCCACGCGGTGTTTTGAGAGGCCTATTGTCTCAGCTACTTCGCAGACCTTCAACCGGCAGTCTGCTAATACGAGATCATAGATTATTGTCACGTTAACCTCCCTAGTAGACTAGTCCGGTGTAATCTAGGCGTTTTTCACGAGGCAGAGGTTTTGCGATCGTACGCAGAGTCACCGTACACAGCATCCAAACTCTCTTTAATTTCGCTGCGCGATTTCCTTTGCAGAAACAAGAATCGAATCATCGACAGGTATAGCTCCTTCTATATTTTTCTAAAGTCCGCAGAAAAGCCTGCTTCCACATACGGTCAAAATAAAACTATGAGTCCTATTTGTCAGAAACTTTGTCAGTTGTCCTCTACGCGAATGCACTACACGATAGTGACTTTCGATAGTAGCGCCATCGGGCATAAACGCTAAGTACTTCTAGGTTCGAAACGTCATCGCATGTCGTGAACTCCAGTTTCGAAAAAAAGAGCGCGTATTCGATATGCTAAGTTTGCAGTTCTTTTGTCTTTGCTGAACATTTTTGAAATTGAAGAAGGAAGAAGGCTGAAGAAGGAAATTTTCGCTGTTTCTTGATTTACTATCAAGTTCGCATCTTTAGGGCTTTCTGGGTTTGTCTACTATTTGATCTGCGTGTAACATTTTATTTCATACCTACAAACTGGGTCTCCTGTGAAGTATTGATAAATCTGTCGCCTGATATAATGCAATAGAGAAAGCTCACACGGATTTGGCCTTGATCCAATCTGTGTTAGCTTGAATAAGGTACGTGTCTTCCAATTGAATTTTACTGAATTATTAATAGATTTTGGTCGCAATCTCTAGTCCACTATCACATCAAATGTGTGATAAAGTTATGTTACGTATAATGTAGCAATATAATGGGGAAAAAATCATCATGTGTATACTATTGTTTATAAAAATAGATAGGAATGATTTGCTGAAAAGAAACAGAAACTGATTTTAACAAAATTATTTTAAATCTATATGAGGGTAACCATATGCTGCTTTGTTAGCATCCTTTGAATTCGGTCTGAAGGGGGAATAATCACAAAACTCTCAAAAAACCTTTCCATCCTTTGTCATTAAAATATCGCTGTCGGTCGGCCTCTTTCATTGGCATCCTTTACTCACATAAATATCCACGCTGTGTATTTAATCAACTTTCGCTTGTATTCCAAACAACTGCGGGGAATGTTTAGATAAAATTTCCACCGTGTTGTGCTTACTTATAATAGCGTGTAGCAATTCGGTCACACCATAACACAACGAATAACGAAACTCTCCTTTTCGAAGGAAGAAAACAAAAACAACAACTTTTAATGTTCAATGAAAACTTTGTTATCAACCCCCCCTCCTCCCTCTTGCCTATCACTTACAAAGAATACATACTTCACTAAATGAATGAACCCCGCGAAATTCAATTGAACCCATTCCCTCATACAAACATGGCTCCCCATTAAAGTCCTGTTTAATGTTAAACTGATTTAGTCATTGTTTATTATAATTACATTTTGCAGTAATTCCCTTGTATTTTCCATGCTCTACCGCAACCTTATTTCGAACAAATTGAAGGCTCTTGTTCATCCATCGCAAATTGCAGTCGTCTAGTTCGTAGTATGATGCGTACTCTATAGAGTGTAGAAGGACATTCAACTCACATTGGATTTGCAATGGTTTTATAACTTAGCAGTCATCTTCAACCAATCACCTCATTCCCTCTCGCACTCTCTCACTCTCTCTTTCTCTCTGTTTTTATCCCCAGAGTCCTGTTAAAGCACTTTTGAAGCGATGTCAGGACAAACAGTGAATGATTTATTCAAATGCGCTACACAAACATGCAAATTATATTGTCCCAAGAAATTAATTTACGGAATATTTTAGACTAAACGAGATTTGAAACGTTCAAAAGTTACTGGTTTATGTGATATATGTATGGGTAAAATCATGCATAACCATACATTACAGTCAAAGTAATATTCTCCTATTGACTGTTCTGGTAGTATATCGTTTAGAGGACAAGCGAGAAGGATTGAAAGCATTTTTTCATGCAGTTGACATGGTATTCAATAGCGAAAAAAAATCCTCCTAATTATTTTTACGTAAAAAGTTTTCACGTTTAAAATTTCACCAGACTAACACAATCGTAGCATCACTGCAGGCAAATCTATTTTCAGGATATTACCAACCGCCAAACGATAAACGTCAAAATATTATGTCTATGCAGCCATAAATTTGCAAACTACAGTGGTTTTCATGAAGCCTTCCACAGACGGAAGGTCGTTTATAAAGAGAAATGGCCCAAGACTGGAGCCTTAAGAAACTCCAGATTAAGAATAAATAAGGTCAAAGTTGTACTACTGGAACCTACACAAGAGGAACCAAATGGACAAGAACCAAACTTAACTTATCCAATACAATAAAAAACCTGCAATACCAAGTTATCAGCTAGTTTCTATCCAATCTACTAATGAGCCTATCATAGTTAACACCTTCACTCTAGCTTCTCAGCAGACACGGGTGTTTTCAGTCTTACCTGCACAAAATGGGAAAGCCACGGTCACCTGATTGCCTGTTTTGCCCGGGGATTGCAGAGGATGCTTGCCACACCTTCTTCACATGCGAACAGGGGGAGGGGTGAGACAGCGCTTACATCTCATGAAGAGGATAGGGGAGATCTCTCCAGATACCATAGTGGAGAAGATGCTGGTTTCTAAGGACAAATGGAACTGTGTGTTGCACTACGCTCGGGCGGTTCTCACTATGAAGAAGGACATCGTCGATCGCTTGTCGGCGCAGAAGGAAGAGGGGTCAATCCCTCAGTATTCTCTCTCCTTTCTGTCCATCTACGCTGAGGAAGGGATCTCTCTAATCCGAAGGCGTCGTTAAGCAAGATTTAAGAGGCCTAGTGCGAAGTAATGTGACAAACAGTTCTAGTCTAAGTTCTAAGGTGTAACAGGGGAGGTGTTTAGTCGATAGTTCAGTTGGTGTGTGCCACTGAGAGTCCGACACTCAGGGTGTAAATAGCCTTCACCTCCCAACCACAGAAAAACCATCATGCTGTCTGTACTCCAAGCTTTCCTTCATTGTTACTTTGAGAATTCTGACAACTGTTTGTCACATAAATGCGAGGTATACCTATTACTTCTAGCTAAATGATGTCTTCGAAATAAGGAAACGTTCTTCGGTCGAGGATTGAGGTAGTAGAAACAACTGTATGAATGAATTTTCTTACCTCTTCAGTCAGACAAGGGTCAGAGGGGTTATTCAGAGAGTAAGATCCCTACCCATTTCTCTTAGGAACACCGCCGTAGAGTAGTTCAAGAGCGTAGTGTGCCATCTAATTCCATTTGTTCTTTGAAACTAGTTTTTTTCCGCCAAAGTGTCTGAATATAACTCGTTCAATCTCCCCCCAAGATGTAAAAGATGCACCATTCTTCCTTTTACATGAGAAGAAGACGTAGACGTAGACGTTTCCTTCTGGACTGTTTTGCGTCATCCGCTATCGTCCAGCAAAACAGTCCACAAGGAAAGCGTGATCTATCCTTTTTACTGATGGTAAGACTGAAAATACCTGTGTCCACTCAGAAGCTGCATCAGATTCTAATCAAATTCTCCGTTTATTCAGTTGAGATACGGCCTTAAGTCTCTGATTAGATGCAAGCCTCTTGTTTCGTTTTTACACACTTTCGACTAAAAAGTGAGAGCCCTTCCACGTGAAGACTCCTCTTTGAATTCTTCTGTTCCAAACAAGCATATTCTTTCCCGTTTCTTGAAAAGGAGCACAAGAGGTCTCCAATCGTGATCACGATTATTGCTATCACTTTTAGTTCTGAAACATTATGGTATGCAGAAGAAACCAATAGAGCATCTCGAGTTTGGAAATGAATCCATTGCTTTCGATACGACTCCTTACTAGGAGCTTTACTCAAACCATCCAAGCCGTATTGCAGTTCTGCATTCTCTCTACTCATAACAACAAGTCTCCTGGATCTCCTCCGATGTTGGCTTTTAGACGGCAGAGTGTGGATATTTCAGCAGCTGCTTGATTTGCCAGCCGTCGAATTTGTTCGAAGAACCTGATCTTCAAGCCTGCGATCAAGCCAAGGTACTTTATCGTCTCTTTAGACTTGACTAGATCTCATTGACATCCCACATGGGTGTAACTCTGGGGGTCACCTTTTTGGTTACAATTATAGCCCCATTTTTTCCGGCACTTACCCGAATCCGCAGTCCTATCCACTCACTTACTCGACGCGTTGGTATTCCTAGACTGAATCCGCTGGAGTAGGCTTCTGGCGACCTATGCTACTACGTAATCTGTGACTCACCAGGTAACTAACAGCTCAAAATCTCTTTGTACGAGACATTCGATACATCTGGACCAAGAGTGGAACCTTACACCACCCATAATGTCACGTCAATTTTTAACTGGACCCTTAGGATAGTTATCCGAAATTGGGATTAGTTACCCCGGTAGTTTGCAAGGTGCCAGAGTACTGAAAATATTATAACTACTGACATGGAACCTATATGTTTCACTTATATATACACAAGACTTATCTGCAGAGCCCATTATATTCTCCGACAAACCTCGCAATAAAAATTCTTATTAAACTCTCTTCAAAGATTATTTAGACACATCAGTCTTATATGAATAATAAAGAAAGATTCCAGAGGTTAAAGGCCAAACATGTCTTATTGTGGCCGATAATTGAAAATCTTCATGCAAATGAAAAGTAACCTGAACAAACATCTCTTTAACTGGGTCAGCTTCGACATGTTTATTTTTTTTCAACTAACCGCCAATATCTCTCATCGAAAACTACTTCCAATTTAGTGTAACCAAAACAATCATGAAGAAATCTGCAGACACAAAGTTAACCTAATCCTTGTGTAACATATCGAGAATGTGTATTTTTTTGGACTACGAAGGTGTAGGCTGTATACACCTTTAGCGTAGCACTACCGTCAGAAGAAGGTAAGCAAACTCCCTTCTCAGCTAGTACCACAATCAAGCATAAAAACTACAAAGAGTAGTCAGAAAGAAACATCCAGTCAGAAAGAAACATCCACTACAACTGTAGAAATGAATTTTCTCACCTCTTCAGTCACAGGGGTCAGAGGGGTTACTTAGAGAGTAAGATCCCTACCTATTGCTCTTAGGAACACCGCTGTGGAGTTATTCAGAGGACGGATCGGATCCTGGGGCAACATCATAGTATCAAGAAGAAAAATAATCATGGCAGATCCACTTAGGGATCTCAAGCTGAACAACTAACTACAGGCATGCCCTCACCCAAAAGCCTCATCAAATCAGGACGACGCTGATTTCCTGGAATGAACCACGCATATACCTGGAACGAACCCCTTGTACGAAAATCAAGCCTGCCACCACTAAACCAGTCATAGCATGTACACTTTGCTATGAAACTATAACTCCCATGCTCCACGTATGCTGTAAGTTTGTCAAGTTGTAAACAGATAGAAAAAACTGCTTGACAGCAATCAATATGCTTCGGTTCGGACTGTGAGGAACGAGTACAGAATAAGACGAATTCTTTGACATTGTCCTAGTAAAATGAGGGCACAATAAGAGGAAACCAAGAAAAAAGAGGACGGTCGTGAGAGTACTAGTGGCATTACCAATGGGCTAAAAACTGTTTAATCAATACGACAAATAAAGAATCAAAACAGTTGACCCCAAGTATCCAGAGAAGAAGGAGTCGCCAGTGCCTGATCACAAAACCCATAAGTTAACTGATGCGAGCACAACGGATGACGTAGTAGTTACAGCACTCACCCTCTTTCCATCAGATTCCGGGTCCGAGTCCCACTGGTTCCGATATCAGGAATCAACCCAATCAGACACCAGCCCACCTAGCATTGACAGGTAGATTCGCGAGAATTATGCAGATCAAGCGTGATTCTGACCAAAACACCTTCGCGTATGCCTTTGTGTTTTTAAAGGACTGTTGCAACTCAAGTACAATAAGTGATGCAAACTTATGAAACAACCATTGAGCACTTAGCGACTACAGAGTTTGTTACCTATTTGGTTACTTTAGAATGACAAAATGGCCGATCTGCAAGCAAGAATAGTAAATGTGTACAACTAACTACCGATGTTGACCAACGCTGCATCCATTGGTGGACCCAGATTCAAAAAAATAAGACTAGAAATATGCGTACTTCATATACCCGGATGACTAGATTTGGTTGAGTTTTTGAATGCAGGAATGGCTGAAGTATGCAGTGTCAATTTTTGAGTCAGCCGGCTTTTTGTGTTATATTTTAATACAGCAGTGAAGGTCAGCATACTATACTTTAAGGATAACTTGACACATACGGTCGCTGATTTCTATGCATACTTTATTAATGAACAATGTACGAGGTTTGTTCAAAAAGTATCGCGAATTTCATGTTTTTTCAAGAATTATTTATTTATTCATGAATATCTATTTTGTCCCCTTCAAAGTAATCCCCATCAGACATTACACACTTGTGATAACGTTTTTTCCAATCCTCGAAGCATTTTGAAAAATCATTTTTTGTTATCTTGTTCAGTTCCTCTTTCGATGCCATCTTTATCTCCTCAATCGTAGCGTAGCGTCGTCCTTTCATGGGCCTCTTCAGTTTCGGGAACATGAAAAAGTCACAGGGGGCCAGGTCTGGGGAATACGGTGGCTTCGGCATTATTGTAGTGTTGTTTTTGGCCAAAAATTCGCGCACAAGTAACGATGTGTGAGCAGGGGCGTTATCATGGTGCAAAAGTCAATTTTTTTTTCTTCCACAAATCCGTGCGTTTCTGGCGAATTGCTTCTCGCAAATTGCGCATTATTTGAAGGAAATATTTCTTATTGACCGTTCTACCCTGCGGCAAGAACTCATAATGCACCACTCCCCTGCAATCGAAGAAAACTGTCAGCAAAACCTTCACATTCAACCGAACTTGGCGTGCTTTTTTCGGTCCCGCTGAGAACATTTTGTACCACATATAAACGTTGCTTTTGTCCAGAGTAGCTTCGCCGTATGCAACAGTCAACATTCTGAAGGTATCCGCGCACTTTAAGTTGTTCTTCACACAAAAATTTAATACAAATTCTTTGATCCATTTTTTGGGATAGACGAAAATCGAAGATGAGCTAAAACACGTCCACGCACAATAACTGTCAAAAACTCATTGGACATTCAAAATGGCCGCAATTGTCAACATAAGTGAGGGTCATGAGTACCAACTTAACACCACCAAAAGATAAAAAATCGAACATACGTAGCACGCGAAAGTTCAAAATTCGCGATACTTTTTGAACAAACCTCGTACTTCTAAAAGAACAGCCCACTCCTTCCTCTCTGCACTTCTGGACAGACACAAGGGCAGCTTATTTAACACGGACTCCACCTTATCAAAAACGCTAAGTCAATAAGTCTAAGCTAACTCAAGCCTATCAGATTGACGAAGCTAGGAGCAATGGCTGAGGCTTGGGAGCAAGTTATCTGTTGTTGCCTGAAAATTTCACATGCGAGACTTGTACTAATGCTCAACACTTTTACGGTGTAAACATGTCATAATGATCACTATTGATAAATGTGGACATACTCTTAAGTTAAGTTGGCATAAGTTTTGACAACTGTATTGTTAGTAAGTTGAGCATCAACCTTCATTCTAGAAAGAGCATATTAAAATGGCATCGTGACCAATTCCTAACATTGTGCTCCATTTAATAATTTTCCTAATTATTACAAGACTTTACCTTGAAGTCAAGAAAATACTCACAAAATTTTTCAAGAGCCATAATTGAGGCAACATTTTTAACGTATCAACTACGAGGATCCATAACAATTAGGTTTTACCCAATTTTTCTAAAATTGGATGGAAATCTCTGACTTTAATTCAATATCCGATATGTCCTTGTGAGTATTCAGCATCCAGAAAACCCATTAACTAAATACTTGAGTATTCATCCGAAGTGCATAACAAGAACCCTTATCGTGATTTCTAACCACCTTTGTTAATTACCTTACGAGCCTTTATGAATGCCTTAGAAAACATTCCTGGTTTTTAATCGTTGCAACATCGTTTTTCTTTTCTCTTTCGCCCGGCCGCTAAATTAGCTCCTAGCTTTCGGTGAAATTCAAAATTGACGCTCAACCGCCTTCTGTCAAACTGCCAATTCTGAGAAAATCTCCCCCTAAAATCCTCAAAACTTTCAGACAAAGCGATTTATACAAAACACCCTAACAAACGTTTCATTGGCTATAAACCCTCCACTCAATTTTTAAATAGCATATTAGTTACAACCACGAAGGATCTTCTACAACATAAATAAGCATAATCATCGCCAGACATTAGCTTTTCGCTTCTTTTCGATTTATAATAAACAAGAGCATGTTTTCACGCTACCCCCATTATCGCTTTAGCTTTGACTACCCTTTCGGTGAGTCCATCGCCGTTGAACTTTCTATGGCATACCTTTCATTATCAGGACGACGAATAGTCGTGAGAAGAAAAGAATTAATCCACACCTGAAACGTTTAAAAAGAAAAGAGCTAATAAAACGGCGAAAGACGAAGCGCGAGCTATTTACGAATGAAAAACTGCGGAAGAAGAAAAAAGGAAAAAAATCCTTCCTGATTATTCAAGAGCGTTGTAAAAGAATGGCAGGGCAGCGGCTTAAAATAAAAAATACGTGAAGCTTCTACAAGTTAAAGCCATGGAAAGTTTCTATTCTACAAGGATTTATAGTTTAAGTACCGTTACCTTTTTCGTGTTACGTGGAATGTCCAAGTGTGCGCGGTTAACGCAACAGCGGTGGTTTCGCTAGAAGTGACACAAGAAAGAATTTTACCCCTTTGAGAAGAATATTGTGGAGCGAGTACACAGACCGTAGCATGTAGTAGCAGCAGCGCAACCACCATCATCACCAACGGAAAATGAAAGCAGCACAAGGACACGATTGCACTTGATTCATATCCAATTGCATCGAGAAGGAGGTACTTTAGAAATTATTGGGTTTTCTTTAAACGTGAAGTTAATTAAATAAATGAATTTATCGGGAAATAAATTGTTTGGTTGAGTCTTTCGTTATACTCTTGTGAAGGACTAAACGAGAGCTGGTCCTTGTAAATGAAATTTGATAGAATGCTTGCATCAGTTGAAATTTATTTTTCTTTCTTCTATAGGAGAGTAAGTGGAAGTTAAGAACAAATTGAACTGGAAGAATTTCTCGACGCTTAAGTTAATATGTTTGGGGAACTTTTAAACATTCAATTGATTGATCCTTGTCTATTCTGGTCAGCTACCTTACAAGTTTAGAAGGAACCTCACATAAAAGTCGTGCGTTAGAGAAATTCGAGCAGACAATAAAGAACATTTCGATGCAGTACAGTTCTAATAAAACAAATTTGAAATTTTCAAAATATCGGGGGTTAATTTTAAAAACAATGCCCGTTACAGATTTTTCACGAATGGAAAAATTTTGTAAATTAATTTCTTACATTGTAATATTTTCTGAAGCGACAGATGATTTGAAGTATTAAAAATAGTCAAAAAATTTATAAGTTATTGCAGGGAAATGTTTTTCAGTGGAACTCCCTCACAGTGCACTGTCCCCTCAACACGAAGGAGGTGTACATTAGCTTCCATGAATCACGCGATTATGCTGGAAGATCCTGCTTAATTGCTCTGTGTGAGTCTTACATAGAAGATAAGAAAAGAAGGAGCAGCGAAGCAAAACAATATTGAAGAAGAAACCAGGATAACGTCCCGGATATGTACCCTAAATACCAGGCTAACGAGGAGGAGTAATATCCAGGACTATCAAGCATTATAGGACACGAAATGCACGCTGTAGATGCTGGAGGTTTGTCGAGAGATTGAAACAAAAAGTCGCTCAGGCCAACTGACATGAACATCAGTAAGGACGTTTAGAAGAAATTCGTAAAGAAAGTTCAAATGCCAAGAAAAAAGACAACCCCCTCAAAACCTTGAACCTAGGAAAAGAACTGCCGGCAAGCCAAGTAAACCAGAAGATCTGGCCGAGGGAGCTGTCTGTTAAACTGTTAAATCAAGGGGTAGAACCTGGCTCAAACGGATGCGTCCATATCTAGGACAAGGGCAAAAGACACTAGAAAAAAGAAACGATTAAAAAGTGCCGGAACTGAAAAAAATAACAGGCGTTCATACTGAGGAGCACGTATGGTAGCGGCAATAGTCACCAAACTAAGCACCTGGTAAGACCCAAGATGATCTTCTATGAGCTAACAATCCTGAAAAAAGCACATTAAAAAACCAGTAAACCAGAGAACATACCAACATTCAGCAGGGTATGTTCTATTCTATAATCTAAAATCAGGAAATCGTGTCGAGAACTACAACGGCGAGCCATCTTTTCATACCTGAAGTCACTAACTCACTGGTATTCACCGTCGCTAAGTAAGCAACGCCCTGGAAAATAAGTTCAAGCTACGACAATAAGTGTGATAGCACGGTGATGTACTGCTATCATAAGTTATACCTGAACCTGGACAAACACCGCGCGAAATCCTTGAGTGATTAGAGCTCCCAAACTTGGAATATCAAAGAAAGTGTTGGAATCTCTTCACGCAGAAACAGGTCCCAAATAAAAAAGCCGAATCGTTTTAAGAGCACGAAGGAAGACGTGAAAACATTAAAAGAAGTGTCATCACTTAACTGGAGCCTTAACGAACGTGACAACTATAAGGTAACCCATATAACTTAACTGGAGCGAGCATTATCCTTAAGTAACACGGTTAAGAAGACCAACCCTATAATAACATTCAATAAAGAAAATCGATGAAGGGAACCCAAAACAGCCTGCTCATCATCAGTTTCAACAGCTTCAATATTTGGCAGAGAGTAGCACTGATATAGCAATGACCCAGGAGCCTACACATTTCAATAACAAAGTGACAGAATATAGCGTCATGCAATACAGGATACTGGGCTCAAAACGGGACGGAAAGTCGGAAAAAGAAAGAAAATTAATCTTATATTCATCCCACAGTATGGCATAGGTGACTTAACAACGCTAGATTGTACAGGAAGACGAGGTTACCAAAAATTCTCACAATCAGCCAACCAATTATGCCATCCACCGAACTCCGTACGTTAAAGGAATGCGAGGAGAAAGCGAGGGATCATTGGATGGCACTCCAACGTGACTCACAAAGCTTGGGGAAGTTCCGATTGCAACGTGAGGGAGGGGTCACTAGTAACTTATAACAAAGAACAACAGCACGCTAACCCTTCATAACAGGTCTAAGGCAGGTGATATCTAGGAACATCAATCCCCACAGAGGCACTGGATGGCCTACAGGATTGGAGAATGTATGATACAACCACCCTATTGGATCACCAGCGGATCATCTTTGAAAAAAAATTGAGTAGAGAAAGCTTTATTGGTAAATGGTAATCATAGGAAATGGTATTGGTATTTACCATATCCACTAAACGAAGTGCAGGTTCCCACACTGAAAATGCGTTCCAATGTTGCAAAGAAGTGAAAAATATCAGAAATATTCTAGTCGATAGCCTTAGTAAAAAGGCCCCAAAAATTACCCATAAATTCTTGTGTTAGATATCCTCGCATGTTGGAGCCTTCTCTAGGTTTTTGTTTTTGTTTGTTTTGTCAAAGTTTTCATATTAGTAGAAATTTTTGTTTTTAAAATATGTATAAATTTCCGGAGTGCGTTGCTCCCAGAAAACCATTCACGCTGAAGAAGGAAGCAACTTACTCCCGAAATTTATGTACGTCAAAGAAAACGATTGAATAATGTCATGGTTAAGAAACAACAACAACAAAACAATCGACAGTACAAGACGATAACCTGGTGAAATCATAAGCTGAAGCATATCATGAAATATGAAGCAATCATAAGCTGAAACCCCATATAGTAGAGACAGGACGCCACACCCAAAACCTATTAAGATACTCCCCAATGGCAAACCATCATAGGGAAAGGGAATAGCATCAGCGGGGTCTAAGGAAAGAGAAAGAGAAAAGGATACCTTGGAGTCCTATTCACAGCAATACCAAAGGGCTTTAGATAATATTCTGGCTAAGCTGCGCCCTGAATAGGTACGGGAACATGGTGGTTCAAAGAGTTATGAATTGTGGGCAAATAAAAGAACATCTCAAACTCCTACGTGACCAACACGTTCCGGTCTTGAAGGATACACAGATCGAAAGGGGAGGCAACACGGCTCGTTACCGAACACCATTTCATGGAAGGAAACTGAAAACGAAACAAATATCTTCGGGCAATTATAACCTGCAACTCATGCAGACCATGCCGAAATGACCTGATTTGATCATGCTTTTGTAAGCGAAAAGTAACTACCATACCATGAATCTTGGTACAAATATACACTCTCTGGATAACCTCTGAATTTCATAGAGGCACAAATAGTTTTTATATCAAAGCAGGACAAAACCAGCCACTGCATAGTCAAGAACTACAACAGGCTTGTCATAATGACGTCTTTTGTGTTCAAAAACTCTGGAACGGCCAGTGAATATGTGCATAGAAAAACTCATAAACGCCAGGGATATGTATCCTAGCTAGCTCGCATACCTAACAGAACGTTCAGCAAAGCCTTCACTCATAGAGAGATCCTTACCTTATTGTAGTAAATAAACAGCAACGACACTCCTGGACAGCTTGTGGCAGAAAGAGATAGAGCGAGCAAAGTTAGATTCATGTTTTTATTTAAGCGTTTTAAGAGTGTTACTACTGTCAAACGAAACAATTAGAAAATATTTCCCAATAGAAATAAATGTTTTCTAATTTTGATTCAATTCTTTTGGAACAAGTATTCGTTCGAGGTGTTCTCGCTGTTTTAGACACTATTTCAGGGCTGCGCATTGGAGGTTTTAGGAGCGTTTGTGTGCGAAGTCACTCCTGGGTTTGGGCTGAAGTAATGGTCTGGGGTGAAGTAATGCTCGGGTTTAGGGACAATGATCTGCTTGCAATAAACAAACGCCTCTTCCGCGCCTGGTGTCGAAATTATGCTTCTTCGTATGCTATGTATGGTATGCTTTTTCGTGCCACCCATTTGAAAGATCATTTTTGAAAGCATATTTTAAGCTCAATTGGCTTGAAAGATGCTTCATCTAAAGAAGTTGAATCATGCCGAGAAAGGGTTTGACTTGTGCGGTATCTTCGGGGCTGGAAACTTGATGAAGATTTGAGTCCTCGAGAGAGTGGGCCCAACAACTGTCTGGATTATGAGGTGGCTAACGAAGATATCCTTTGTGATCTCGATCTGGCATTTACTCCAATAGATCAGTTGCCTACTAGACTTCGCGAAGCTTTTCAATGTAAAACTTCTGGCACTCGACATGACAAAGATTACGTCCTGAAGGACAGCTACATAAGAAAGCTTGCATAGTTTGTCTGCTGCATAATTTCGGTTGGGTCGCGAAGTTCAAACTCAGAGAACGCAAATTGTTTTGACACTCCAGGTTTGAGCATGTACGACTGAAATGGAATCTAATAGAAAGCTGTTGGCGATCTACTACCGAGAAGACAGTACTGTTGGTGTCCTGGAGCAGATCTTCGATGACTGATAGAGATATCTCTCGGGTCAGAGACATACGTTAAGCTGGTGGCAATTGTTGGGAATCACTCCTGTTATTCGTTAAAATCAAAACAAAAATTAACAAATATCTTAAATATCCGACGAAGTCATTGACAATTTTCGTAGCGCGCTGGTTTGTTGATTGAAATGTCGCTTCATAGTTTCCTGTTGTGCGTCATTAGTCACCTCTCTTGGTAACCATGTACCAAAGCCTGAACACTGTTTACTTTAAAACTAGTTTTTGTTTCAAGATTTTTGCACACTTTTAACTAACAAGACATGTTAGTTTTTCAGAATCAAACATTGTTTGATTCTGCTCTTAGCTGTGAAAGCGGAGCTGGCTGCAACCTGTCGAGCTCCACCATCTTCCTTGCCGAAACGCTAGTCTTTCTTTTCGGTCGTTCTTTCTTCGTATCTTCCCTTTTTTCTATACGCCTTATCCCAATGTTCTCCTTACAATAAAACAATAACTTTCTCTTTGTATTCCCAATTATTTGAACTTTATGTCCACTTGAGCTGCAGTCTTTGCTGCTAGTAACCATTGAGAGGTCCCACAGGGTTACTCCACTGGATGCGATCCGCCTGGGGCTCTTATTGACATTTTTGTTTTTTCTATAATTTATTTTGATCGATCAAAATTAATAGTTGTGCTAATTTGAAAAATATATAGCAGCTGAGGAGGGAATGCAGCCAGCGAGAGCAAGTGCCTGAAGACAAAAGGCTGAAGAAAGCTCCGTATATCCAGCAAAATACCTTGATAAACAGTAAAGGAATTCTAGAGCACACCTCGGCTGCAGTTCTGAGAGAACATTTTGGTCTGCTAGTCAAAACGGTGAAAGACTGGCAGAACACTGGCAGAAGACTTCAGCGTTTTAGCGGCTTTCAGAGGAACACAGTCCAGAGCGATCTTTCCATCATGGTCTCCAGGAATCTATGAGCCACAGCATAGTAAGCGAAGTAACGAATTCAGATCCGAACAAACCTAGAAAAGTGAGGGAATTAATCTGGGCTTAGGTTATCATTACCTACAAAAAGGAAATAAAAGAAATCCCTCCAAATTATGTGTCCAAATTCAGTTCTGTGACGAAAAAACTAAAAATTGGTGGTCCTTAGAAGATAAAACAAAGAATGAGTGGTGCAAAACAGGAGATACATACTTGCGTACACCAAATGAGGAGAAATTTCTTTGGAGGATTTACGCGATGATTCTGGGGATTTACAGATACTGGGACGCACGTACAACATGGGGTTTTGTCAGGATCTGTGCATAGCAATCTATGACCGGAGGAAACTGAAGGATTTGATTCGGAACAAAGTAAACGATGAAGAAGGATTGAAGCTGCTTGATGCCATTTCTAAGCTACAATCTCGTTATTTCATCGTTTTAACGCGAAAACTACCCCGCGAAACTGTGAAAAATAGCTGCAAGGACAATTTGTGAATCTTCCCAAGAACCCAAGGAACTTTTGTGAATCTTCGCCCGAAGCACTTGGGTCAGTTTTTGCAACGGTTTGGCGACGAAGAGCTTAGGCATAGTGAAAACTATAGAGCTCGAGTCAGGCATCCGCATAGTGGTCTGAGGCGTAGGTCACGGAATTTAATCCCAGCGCTTTTAGTTTTCCGAGAGTAGAAGTGTGAATCTTAGCTTATAGATTTTGTGAGGCGAATGAATATAGCGATAGGCCGATGCGCCATACGTAGTGTGGTATCAACGGATACTTAATCGCCGGTCGACTCCCGGGTCTGCCGCGCGCGCCATCTTTAGCCTGCAGACATGCTAAGCAACAGAGACGGCCCGGGACTTTTGTAATATTCCCATGATCATCGCTGTCGGCCGAGCGCCGCCTGAGACAGAACGACGAGCTCCTTAGTGATGAGGATTGTCATGCTTTTGGGTGTTTCTATACCGGTGAAGGTCGTGAACGAGCATACCGGTGATGTCAAAGTTGCGCAGATATTCGGTCCCATATAATCCGCTTGCTGTCAGCTGGACATTTCCCTGCTAGGGATCGAATGTATAGAAGGATGTGGTAATGATGCTTGTCTCCAAGCTCAACTTCAGTGAAGCTTCCAATTTCACAATTTTGTGTCCAGATAAGTTGAGATGGTGTTGAAATATGGACCTAAAACGGCCAAGTGGTACTTCGAAGCGTCCCTTGTTATGAGATGTACCAGATTGGCTGATTCCACTCGTAAAAACAAGGGCTTTGGATTCGAGCGATTCGAATGCTGGTAAGCTGCACTGGTTGATGGCCACGTTCGGTAAATAAGTAGTCCAGCCATAGGTTTTAATTGCGCTTAAACCATGGCGTTCTGATGCTTCGGCAGACGCATAGTCAGCGCCACTTGCAAACTTTCATCGCAACTATGAAACAAATAACTAAAATAGTAAAACAATTAAAGTTAAATCGGCATTTTTAGCTGTTTTTCCATTATATCACACTTTTTCTCAATTTTTTGCATAGGGAAATAGGTCAAGGAAATACCCCCGCTAAAACTAAACTCGCTACACCGAGCAAACCGCTTAAAGTTTATCAAAATACCAAAGTTTTCTCATATCTAAAGCTCCAGGTTCGTTACATCCAAGTAACGTTGTCCGTTATGCTATTCGGGGGTATAATAAAAAAATAAATAAAGAAAATAAAATCCAATTCCATGTATCAATGTAAATTTTCCATGTTTTATTCAAAGATCATCTTAACTAAAATATGATAATGATAATAATATAACATTAATGATATGCTGGCGAAATAGATCTAAACAATAGATTGATTCCCAAATGAACAAATTCAACTAACAATTATAATAATCAACAAGAATGACATGTAAACTATCATTTACAAACCAAATGGCGAGAGAGTGAGAGAAAAACTAAGTAGTTTTCTGTATTTTTTCTCTTTTATTTGAGAAATTATTTTTGATTTTTTACTGGTTGTATAACTTTTGAAATTTCGGTTTTCGCGGTATAAAATGTTTGTTTATTGTTTTTTTTTCAATCAATTTAAAAATGTTACTTTGAGCTCACTAAATTCTTATCGTTCGTCACGGGTGGCGTGACCATACTACTTGTCACTCGATACATACCATTCTTAAAGCTAATTATTATAATAGTAATATTATCTACAGATCCCCGATAATAGGATTGCAGGGTTAAACTTTTAGCACCGAAATCGGGTTCATGCAAATGATCTTTAATGTAGGCGACTGCTTCCTCATTGGAAAATGTGTCCCATAGGCCGTCCGATGCGAGGATGATGAAGCTCGGTCTGAAAAATGTCATTGGAATTTTATTTGTCCGTTTATTGTTTGCGTGCGCATTGAAAAATTTGAATGTATAATAAACGAAAGAAGCAAAAAATCGCATGATGAAAAAAAAAAACAATTGATTTATTGCCAGTGATGGTAAACAAAACAAAACACTAAATAAATACCACACTTACTTGTGATCATTTAAATCAAACGTAAGAATATCGGGATCAGCTATGACTAGATTTTTATCTTTGAGTGGATAATCACCCAGTGCTCGAGATGTTGCCAAAATTCCTGCAACCCGCCACACTCCACGAAATGATATAAAACCGCCAGCATCGTGTATTCGTTTTCGCTCACGCACCTTTCAAGTATTTTAAACAATTTAAGATTTAATATTTTGTTGTTCATTCAGAAATATATTAAATTATTCAATTGATTATAAATAGCAACAATTATAGAAATGATAAAAAAAATATATAAATCAATGTGAGTGTACCTGTTGTGGTTTGTGATCAAATGATAAAGGAATTGCATTTCCTTTTAAGTCACACATAACACCACGTGAATCGCCAACATTTGCCACTATCAGTTTTGTCCCTTGAATGATTGCTATCAAGGCTGTGGTTCCAGCTACGTTTGTCTGTAATGGATGGAGGGTTAAGAAGTTTGTTGAGATTAAAGGATATTTGCTCGTGTCTTATATTATTTTATGTGAGCTTATATTCTTTATTTAGTATTTTTTGTTCTGATTGGCATAATATGTTTATTGTATTTGAGATGATTGTACCAGGGTAAGAAGCGCAACAAGCAACGAGCAATTGCTGAAAAAGTGCCCGCTGTTGATTGACCACATGCTCCATATTAACGATCTACGGAAAAATATCCCGAAACATATCAAGGAAATCCTGGAGGACACGAGGGCTGAAGAAGTCTTTCGTTTCGTCTTCGCCGTCCTGACAGAAGGCAGAAGGCAAAATAGAATTTCAGCGGATGTTAGAAGATACTCCAGGGGCAACAACTCCGTCATGGCCTCCAAGAATTCATAGGCCACTGAGTAGTAAGTGAGTTTCCTAATTCAGACAAACAATTTGGGAACAGTTTGGGAACAAACCCAATAGATCGACTATAAAAAGGAAATTTTGGCTTGTACCGTTTGAGATTATGTGATTGGTTAATGGGATATGTCATGGAACATTCACGTCAAAATTTAAAGCTTCATTGTGCCTCGTTTTTTGCCGACAGGCAGAATTTTCATGACGCACTCCTTGCACACGGCCAATTTTTTGTGCTTATTGCGATGAACATTAGTGTGAGCGTTAATCGTTAATTCATCAATTGTCGCAATGCTTAAGCGCCGTTTAATGGTTAGTAGTTCTCTCACTCTGGCGACATTGTCGTTGCTGCGAACTGTGTAAACAGTTTTCATTCTGTTTAAACAGTTCAGAGCAACGGAACCATTCAAAAACACTGGAGCGAATCATTGCAATATCTTTGCAACCTTGTTTAATCATTTGCAGGCCCATTTAACACAAAACTTTATCGAATATCGCTGCTCGAGACTTCAACCCGTTCTTCGCATCTACAAAGACAAAAAACGCGCTTCACAACAACCGATGTCTATACAGACGTGGCCAAATTATCAAGGCATATTCGTCGGAAAAAAAGTGTCCCAAGGACTGGAGACATTACTTTAAACCTATGCTCATGTAATAGAAAAGCCACGTCTGCAGAATCAAGAAAACCAATCGAACGCGTACGGTATTGAAAGTTCCTCGAGGATTGTGAGTCGTGAACTGTGCCAAAAGGGTTTGCGTACATGCAGGACAAGAATGTAGGCGGAAATCACTCCAAATATACGAAAAAAAAAACTGCTTGTGTGGACTGAGGAGCACCTAAATAAATTCTCCGAAGGATGGAGTAGAATAATAAAATTCAGCTCAACAATAATGGTCTATTCTAACTTATAAATTACACAACCAACTATCTCAGGAGTGCTAAAGCTGTAACATTTAATTTATGACCGGTTTCGTTTCCTTTTACTTAAGGTATGCTTCAGCAATCAATGCATGTTTACAATAGGCGTAGAGAGTGCATAGTATCTAAGGAGGACGACAGGTAAAGCCTTTACAACAAAATGTATTCAAACAAACTTTTACGCATCCTGATTTAGCCTTGATCTGGAAAGTAATATCAGTTCACGGTCCTGGAAGTATTTTAAAAAGTAAATGGTGCCTTGCAACAGAATCAGTGCCTAACTGTATTGGAACAACAACTTTTTCAACATATTCGAGACTTGTTTCCAAATCAGGATTGTATATTTTTACAGGATATTGCACTTTGCCACAAGGTACAAAAGCTAACACGAATAATATTAAATTATTTGCCCAGGAAACAGTCCCGATATGAAGACCATAGAGAATTGATGGGCATTTTTGAAAAAGACAAGCAGGAAATGCAACAGGAGTCCTATTGAGGACTTCCTCAATAGAGAACTCAAAAGAAATTTGGTTTGACATATGCTAAGATCAAAAGGATATATAAGATTTTGCTGGTGGTGGATCAGATAGGGTAAAAGAGTTGAAGTTAACTAAAGGACGGCAGATCAGATATTAAAATGTGGTTTTCTAGTTTTATTTTAACGTTTTGTTTGTACTCCAATATGTGCTGAATTCAAAGAAAAGTTTGTTTGAGTCCAATATTTTCCTCGGGTCTGTATTTAAAGTCTGCAGGGGCCTGCGGATGGAGTTTTTCTGTTGTAAACTGTCCCCTCTACAACGGTCAGCCAGCCGCTCCGTCTTTCTTTTCTCCGTGTTTTATCTGTAACTTTTTTTCGTCTTAAAATCAGTCTTACTGCTATTGGTGTAGGTCCTCTTCACAATGGTTAATTCTACAGTTTTTTGCAGACGGTACGGGCCTAAATGTTTTCCGACTTTAATTTTACTCAACGATTGGACCGGAATGACGAGCAAGTAGAGTACTTTAAACTGCGTGAAATACCTTTTTATGAGCATTTCAGCCAAACTTTCAAAAAAACTAAAAAAAAAATATAAACTGAAAACGTGAGAAAATCGGGACTGCCGCGGTTAAACCAAAGTCAACTTCGGATCTCTTTGAATCTAGGATATTTCTAAAAGATCTCCAGTGGCTACCCGTCAATGTTTCCTATACTTCGAGAAACATGTTCCACCGATTCGCCATCTTCAATTTCTCTTGTCGTTCCGTTCATATTGGTATTAAATGACAACAGAATCTTATAATGGTGAGCTACCTCAACTTTTTTGGTCAAACTCAGCAAATGTTATCGGGATTAAAAGACAAGACCATACTGCAGTATATCACAAGAAGGACTTTAGGATATGAGTGTTGAATCACTTGGGGACTGTTCTGTCGTTGAAGTCGCTTTCGTCGTCCAAAAAATGTGCTAAAATATATGGCGGGAATGATCATTTATAAATGGCAAACTAATGAAATACATAAAAAACTTGTGGCACGTTCAGCGACTGTAAATACCAAAAAGATTTTGCTGCCCTTAAAAGGAAGAAGAAAGAATGATGAAAAAAACAGGAGAGATCAAGCAAAGATGCCGAGGAAAACTTATCGCTAGCATCGTCAAACTTCCTCTTTAAAGAATTTACGCGAAGATTCTGCAGCTATATTGCAAATACTGGATACTGGCATGCACGACGTGAGATTTCGTGAGAGGAAGATTGCCTTCTAGAAGCGACGAATCTCAATGACCAAACCAATCGGACCATTTTTAGTAATCACGAAGAATTGAAGCTGCTTAATTGCAGATTTAAGGTAGAATATCTTGCTTGGCTCCCCGGCTAATGTGAAAACGATAAGACCAAGATCACAAAGCCGCCATCATACTCAAAACTGTGAGATGCAATGATCTGGTTTGCAAATTTTCACCAGCAAACACATATCGGGGAATGGTGACTTCAAAGCAACTAATTATAACATTCTCATCCAAGTTAGCTTCCATCAAGCAAAGTCGATTTATTTTTGTTTACTTCGGTAGAGAATTTTAGGATTAAACGTAGATAGCACTACGTCTATGTTTGTTGATGCCGTCTCTAACCTAGCAAACCCCCAAAACCAACACACTGTCTCTGTAGTGCACTCTCTAGCTTGTCACGTCCGTCCTTCAATATACATGATTTTTTTTATTTTTAAAGGGAATCGAAGGAAATTTGCGCTTTGAATGTAAAACTTTCACCGCCGAAGGCTTCTGAACGACGCACAAGACAGCATCGGATAAATTAGAAAAGGATAGGATAGAAAATTATGATGACAGGATATATATTTTGAGACTAGTTGGCCGGGATGTTACATTGTTTCGTGATTAATTGTAATTTTTTTTTTGTTCAAATGCTTTAACCGAAAATTCCAATTTTCACCCCTCAGAAATAAATGAAAAACGTCCTTTTACCCAAACGGGAAGGCTAGTAGACACGAAGTTCGATGCATTTATTATTTTTTACTGGGATGCACTATTGCAAAAACAAAGACCGTGCTATTTTTATAGACTGTCCATCCCACGGTCCTACAGAAACCAAGGAGGATGCCATAACATTGGGGTCAAAAAGTATCCAGTTCTCTGTACGTTAGTTCTGTTCAGCCAAGTGAGGGGTTTGTTCACCAGGCTCAGAGAATGATGAAGGAAGTATTTTGTACTCTCTTCTTCCTTGTCGAAAGCTCGATCGATAATATTACTTTGGATTCCTTTTCGTTCCACGTTTTAATCGAAACGATTGATGTCTGTTAGTATTTCGTTGTTAGTAATTGTATTGATTGTTAGCCATCAGTAGTTCTTACACTTCTGTCTTTCCCATAGGAGTTTTTTTGTCTTCATTGCGTTTGACGTATCAAAGAAATATATTTGGCAAGACGAAAAGAGTGCCAACGACAGAAATATCGCTGTTGTAAAGAAATTCGTGAAGGAGACTGTGTGATTAGTGGATCCAAATAATTGCGAATTTCATAGAACGCACAAAAAATAGAGCCTACATGCTTGCAACATTCAATCGACCCAAGGAGTTATGAATCAAAAAATCAAAGAAATAAAAAAAAAAAAAATTAGATCCCAAATTCAATTTATCGCTGCAGAGGATGTTTACTTTTATCCAAGACGGTAAAACATGTCACACAACGCGTATAAACACTGAGTTGTTGCTGTCGAAGTGAGCGATTGGCTGACCTTTTTTTGTGAAGATTTTTGACGGGCAAAGTGTACGTCAATCAATCAAGCGACATCGTCGAAAAACTTTATCAAATTTTCAGAGTATGATTGTCGGATTATCGCCAAATCAAGAATAGAGAGTTAGTAGAGGCGATGGGTCTACTTAAACAACAAGTTTCTCATATATTTACTAAAGAATTGAGGCATGATTTAGACTCTCCGAACGTTGGGTGCCTAGTTTGCGCCCTTTTGATCAAAGACGCATTTGTATAAACCTTTCAAAGCTCGTTTGGATCATTTGTAGCGCAATGTATTCGCCTTTTAACGTCGATTTTTAACTAGAGATAAAATTCGGTTCCTGCCATGAAAAAACTGTCAAACAGTGGTTAACAAAGGGCGAAACCTGTTCCAAAAAGGATGAAGATAGTTCCGTTGGCCGGAAGGGCGATGGCGACTGTTAAGGTAGCCGCAAAGTTTTTTGAACGATTACTTTCAAAAACGTAAAACAATAACGGGAGACGATTAGGTTTCGTCCAATTATCCCGGCGTCGTCCAATTTGGGTCATAAGGAGTGTTTTTGAAATCCGGTATTTTTTTGAACATGGTCGTGACAGAGTCGTGCTGATTATTTATTTCATAAAAAAGAAACTTTTGTTAAATTATTTTAATCACAGACACAAAACAGCTATGGTATAGAATTCGGGTAATTTTGAATCAATAAAATTGAACTCCTTTCACACCTGGATGACGCCAGGTTAATAAACGACATAAAAAAAGATATAAATTGAAAAAAGAGCGCATTTGAAAACATACAAAAAGGGTTTTTCTATCAGTACAAGAGGTCTGCTTATACTTAAGGTATTGCATAGCTAAAATTTATAGACAATGCCCACCGTATGCTCCATATTTAGCTCTCAGGGATATTTTGTTTTCCTGATTCTAACATCCGAACTCCCGACATTGTGTTATGCAAACGGAGACCGATTTTTATCGAACGGGATAGTGATAGCATAAGCAAACGACGATTTTGGAATGGAAGATGTAAACAGATATTTAGTGTCAGAGTATCTCTGGAAAAAATCTTTTAACAGGAGACTTTGTTGGGAATAAAGCTGAATTTTAAGCAAATGCCTTGAGTTTTTGTTAGCTCGGACATTTTACAGGCAACTCTCGTTCCACTCAATTTCCGAATTCTCGGTTTTGAATACTAAAATTTGTGGAAATTCTTAGCAAATAAATACACTTATCGAGAAATAGATTGCTGATTGACTGTAACGCAAAAGTGTCGAATAGCGTCCGAGATTCTACTACTGATATTTTTGCTATTATAGCGTTGACCTTCTTAGGTTTAAAATATGACTTCGAAGTATTTATTTCCCATAATGTATTAGCCTTTACGTATTACTTCATGTTAGATCTATGTCTTAAATCTGCATACATTTCACCATACTACAAATGCATGCACATTGGCTGCATTTTATTTGCAGCATTTTGAATTAAAGCAATTAAAGTTGTGTAGAAAATAAATCAGTCAATCTAATTCAACATTCATAGAATGTCACCGCGATCTTATTACAATACTTGATAAGATTGTAGATGAAATAGTTGGAATATGAAAAATCAATAATCTTTGTTTACGTAATGTTAATACAATTTTTTGTGATTATGATTCAATTCGATGCGTTCATAATATATGTACATAAGGTTTCATTCAAAAATTTCCAAAGATTAGATATCACAAGTTTAAATTTATCACATAGGGGGGGGGGGGGGGATGTCGATCTTAACTTTAACCCTAAACAAAATAACATTGCAACAATTTCAGACACGTTGCGGCGACTTTATTTGAGAAGTATTTGAGCCTCTGTTAAAACAAATCGGCGCATGGCAATGTCAGAAGAGCACTAAATAAATCATGAAAAATCGTCCATCATCCTTTGATGATTAGCATATAACGTTAAGAAAACACAAAAAATGTTAAACTTACCGTTTTTTTGGCAGCTTCAACCAACTTATAGTCGGTCAAGAGAACTTCGTCTGTAATCATTTTGCCGAAATTAATTTTGCCATTTTCTATATAACATTTAGCATCGAAATTTTGTGGTGGCGGAGCTTTAATAGCACTTCCATTGTTATTCATATTCAGTAAATTATCTTTGGTTAATGGGCGAATCAATGAGTTTAACTGCGCCGTGAAGATATCTTGCTTTTGTTGTAGACTTGCTTGTGAACAATCGTCCGTTGTACTAAAAAAAAAACAAAATAATTTAATCAAATTTTAATTATTGTAATTTCCAGCTTGAAATCTGTTAAGTCTGGAACATTGTAACATACCTATGCGCTTTACGTAAACTATCCTTTCTTCTCAATGAAACTGGAATATTTTCCTTATTCTCTTCACTATTTGAAATCGGTGGATGATCCTCGCGTCGACTTCCACGTCGCCTTAAATACGAGTCGTCGTTCAGTAGCGATGGCGATTTAAGTAAATTTGTCGTTTCAATTATTTTATTATATAAACTCGGTACGAGTCTATCTTTGGCAAAATCAGCAGCAAATTCACCGCCATGTCCATCAAATATTGCAAAAAATGCAATGCCCGTATTGTTACTGATATTTTCATCGAGAACGAATCTAAAAAAAAAACGAAAGAGAAAATATTTTTATAAAATCAATAAAACAATTTTAAATGTACTCTCCATCGACAAGCACTTAATTTTTTATTTTATTTATTTATTTAATGTCTATTACAATTCGATTTTATGATTCAATTATTTGAGTGATGTTTGTCAATAAGCTTTCAACAGCGCACCACGAAACTACGAAAATACAAATTATTTAAAAATACATTTTTCGCTTATTCGATTTCACAACAGACAAAAATTTGTAGAAATAGAGATGAAGTGGGAAGTAAATGTTGAAGAAAAAATTATAAACGTTGAAAATATATTCACATTAGTGTAAAGTATTACGAAAAATATTTATGCAAGTGTCTTTCATGAAAGAAACTCGTCCTGCGGGTTTGAAGACATGATTAGGCAACGCGTGTCAATTAGGTTTTTCTTCAAGTTTTTACTTACTAATATATTTATTTGTTTTGTGCTCTCCGTTTACTTAAGGTCACTTTTTTTGTTGATGATGTATACACACATTTATTGTTTTTAGTGTTTGTTTAACTGGCTATTTTGCTTTAAATACTCTTAAAAGTGGAGATGTAATACTTATATTATAAGAAGTACAAGACAGGATATATAAACATTTATCGTTTGAAAGCAAGCTGTGCAAACATCTCCAACAGAGCAACATATGTCGATCAGCGCTTGATAAATAAAATAAATAGAAATATTCACGTCTGAAAAACCGAATTCTGCAAAGTTTGATGACTAATGGGTAGTTCAACTGTGTGTACGTTTGATTAAAAATAAATATAAAGTTTAGATATACAAATTTGTCGACGAGTACAATTAATTATTTTCCCACCGAATCAATTGTATGCTTAAAATAAATTCAATGACAAACTTATTGCTTCAGGAAAACTTACTGGAGTCCTTTGTGCTACCAAAATCGATTAGAAAAATGATGAATGCTTTCTTGCACAATATATTTTTCTCACCTTGGATTTTAATCCCAGGATTATCTTTTTATTGCAGGACACAACATGATACAATTTCAATTAGGTACTACCAAGACTAGGTGTAATTCGATGATACCTAACCTACATTCTCCCAAGAAGTGTCTAATTACAGCGCTCTGAATTATGGAGCAGTCCTGGCCTGTGCCTAATACTACTTTCCAAATTTTTGAAACTATAGCAATTAGACCATGGACCAACACAATGGATAGGCCCATCAGTGTAACGACGACTGTTAGAAACATGTTTCGAGGTTCCTTCTTACCTACGGCTGCGAAAAATTCGCAAAACTGGTCCCCTAACTCCTTATTACAGCTGTATCGACGTGATCGCATACCGCCCAAAAATATTCACGTATAGGTTAAAGGAAAAATTGAAAATTTAACAAAAAATTCTAAGCATATCGGTTTTGCATTGTTAGAGATATTTATTGAAGTAAATATGTGCCAGTATGACTCTTAATTATTCTTGGTCTATAATCCTTAATATCTTCTTTGGAGTGCTTCAAAGTTTTTAAACAAAGGGCTGAATCAAGTAGGTTGCAGATGCCTTTCTTGATACTAACTTTATATCACTAAAAGCCTTTTGTTTCAACTTGAACAAACGGCAGTCTGAAGTCACAAGGGCCGAGATACATGATCATCAGCATGAGAAACTCCCAGTTAGTCTCTCAATTTTTGCAGAGTCCACAAAGATATAAGCGATCTGTCATTGTCATGAAAGATGACATCGCCTTTTCTATTGACAAATTCTGGCTGATTTTCAATCGTATTAACTTGTCATTGTTCAGCTTAGATTATCGATGATTTGTAAAGGTTGTTGCCAAAAAAGCTCAAAGAACACAATTCCCTGATAGTCTTTTCAAACGCAGAACATCGTAACCCTTGTTTTGGCTTACCATCCATTTCAGAAAATTCACTTCGTTTTGACCACGGCCTCCATCGCGCACTGTTTTTATGCATTATCCCCTTTTCATCACCTGTCAGAATTTTTTTGAAATGACCGATTTTTTTCAGATTGAGCAATGTTTTGCAGATGAAAACTCGATCCCCATCTTACCCATGCTTAACCTAGTACGGTAACCAAACATTGGGATTTTTGTTTGAACACTACCTTAGGCATATGGTTACTTAAAGTTACTTTCTTATCAACATGCAGTTATGGAAAGCGGTAGCCCACAAGATTGAAAACTAGATCTTTTTCATTTTTAGATAAAGATTTTTTCAACGATATATGTATCTCAGTCATTTAGTCAAAATCTTTTGACCGAGAACATCTGCACAATTTATGGGCTGTTTGCTCAAACTCAGTATCACCACCATGAACTAATGGAACTTGCAAACACATTCAAAAAGCGTTGTCCTTCCCCTTCCATAAAATTTCACAATGCATCTAATTTCTACTTCATTCGTACTCATTTTTCAATTGCCCTAACGTGGCACCTGGCCTCGCTGGTTAAAATGCTTCCTACAAAACAATTAGGACAATTTGACAGCTGTCAAATTGATTTTTGGTAGGGATAACTGTTAAAATAAGGGAAATTTCTACATCAAAGGTTAATAATACAATTCCAATAAGAAAAAATCGTTATAACCGTTATAATAGGGATGGATTTTAAGGGTCAAATTCACACTCAAATAGTGATGATTTTATTGGTAAACAATGGCGGGGGGAGGCGAGTTATAGTCGGGCTCGAAGCTACCTGTAAGGAGAGTCGGTAAAAACTTTTACCCTAGCTTAATATTGTTAACATCCCGTATCCAATGCAATTTTATGCTAACATCATGTTTCCGTTATATTATATCGGTTAAATTATATTTGGTGAAGTCCTTAAAAACAGTTTTCACAGTTCAGCTTGTGATACCGAGTAACCAAATAGCAAATTGCGGGGATACAGGACGATGTTGTCTTGGCATATATTCACTAAATAGAGTGATCCTAGACGTAAATTGGTTGGAAATGTACTCATAAGTGTACATAATAAATCGCGTGAGCTTTTGATTAGCAAATCACTATGTCCTGTTTGTTTAGTTCGTTATCTTCGTTTCTTGAAACCTGCGTAATGAAAATGCAAGGCAAGCAAACATAAGAATTGTGAAAGTTTTCGGACATAATGTTTTGTGGCGATAACGATGCCATTTTAATGTAAGAAACTCGGAAAAATGGCCGTACTACGGAGAACTTAACTTCAAACTTGATCAAGTTATGAACATTAAGGAGATTTTTGTATCGTAACTCGAGTTACGATATTCACATACATTTCCATAATGTTACATAATGTTATCTTATAGTTACTAGCGGAAACTTATGTTTTCGCTGCACTTATGAAAATATTTTCATACCCAGGAATATTGTTTTGTGTTGGACAAGGTAATAAAATACTATACAAGAAACAAATGCTAACATTTTTCTTCTTATAAAATACTTACGGCGGTAAACATTCTTAGATTTTTTTCCCCGTCATAAAACCCATCCTAGACTCTCCCAAATACTTTTTTACATATGTACAAGAATGAATTAGATTGTAAGATATTTAATCGACGATATAAAAGATGTTAGTCTGCGCATGGTATCTATAATTCTGTCTGCCAAACGCAGACCGAGAGTATCCTGGTTGTAATTCCATTGCATTTCAACAATCTGAATTTCCCGGAATTTCCCAGATGCATTGGTATTTGGAAGGGAAACATGTTGGAGAAAGGACATAGAGATAGACGAAGTTGCAGAGAGATACTCATTGTAATAGATAGATTTTTGTAGTCATACAAAATTGCTCACATATACTATTATACCGTAAAAATTATTCTTACATACATTTAAGCTCAGAAAGCTTACCATCGGGGTCACTGCACTCACCAGCGTCGTATGGATTTCCAAGCTCTCTATTCTGCAAAGCTCAATTTATTTGTAAGACGAGGAATGCGTATCTATTTATTTTTGAAGC
The DNA here is from genome assembly GCA_954870665.1 of Stratiomys singularior. NCBI lineage: Eukaryota > Metazoa > Arthropoda > Insecta > Diptera > Stratiomyidae > Stratiomys > Stratiomys singularior. The sequence goes on along the minus strand of OX940879.1, from coordinate 7,206,206 downwards.
CAAACAGACGAGTAACGCTCAATCCTTGATCTAACGGTATTCAACCAAAATAAATGGAATTTCATTTAAATTGGTAATTTTTGTCGTGACTGCAGTTTGCATTCTTGCAAACGCAACGCAGTCTAATTTTTCACTATTTCTTTTAAGAACATGATTAAACTGAAATGGTAGCCTAGTAGAGTGTAAAGATTTTAAAAATTCGGATTGTATAACAAATTTGAAGACGAATTATGCAATAAACGTTAAAAAAGAGAAAATAATTGGAGACCACTGCGTTTGAAACGATACATTGTTCAGATGCGTGAGATAAATATACGTATTTGTTTATTATTTTATCTTTTATTATATCTTATCAAGTCGCCAAAGGTGTAATTACTGTTTCTACATACGCTAAGGTCATAGTATAGCTCACGAGTTAGTAATCAGCAACCAAATCGTCCTGAACTCCCTGTGGAAGGCCGGATTAAGTTTGAAAAAAAATCAAAGCTTCGGTTTAATGAAAATTGGCTGAAAACAACATTATAGACCGAATGTTCATAAGCGAAACATTTATGAATCGCAACTGATGCGGTTCGGAAACGAATGTTTGAAAGTGGAACACGTATGACAACCTATCGATGACAGTCAAGCGCACGTGTAGCTTCATAAACCAAGGCCACGGAGACTTTGTTATAGTTTAGTACGATTGTTTATATACTTCAGCTCTGCATTCAAACGATTATCAAAGGCATTCAAAACGTTCATGTAACTTGAAAATTGCCGCACACAACATCAGCATAAGCTTTCTTGAGCCTAGCAAATGTTTCGATCGCCGATTTTCCAAGTTCAACAACAAATTTCACAGCCAGTCGTTACATAATTATGTAATTAATACTGAAATTTCATCCAACTTAAACTCACGTGACTTATCAACAAATGAACACATCTGTCATCAGAGCTGTCAATACTTGATTTGTGCGAACCTAGCGACAACGAGCGGACGTCATTAAAACCAACTGGTGCCGTGAAATTCAAAAAGTCTGTGTATTTTTTTGCAAAGACTTCATTTTGTTTGATTTGATCTCAACAGTTCAACCGAAGCACAGTATCATTCTCTAGGATTCTTAATGTATTGGAGAAGAAAACAAGTACAAAATTGAGAGACAAAAGACAGAGTGTCACAGGCATCAAGCAGCTGGGAGTTTTTTTCGTGATTTATCGAATTCATGTGATAAACATTTGCGCGTATTAAATATATTCACCATAATACACTGTTGAGAAAAAATTCTCATGATTGTGAAACTAACAAAAGAAAATTATACACACAAATCGTAAATCTATAGCGGAAGCAAACTATATTCATGAGTATAGAAGGAAGTAGCATTAAGTTAGCAAGCAGCATTCATTGATAAATCTATGACCAAATTGAACTTGGACATATTAGCCTTGATAGAACGTGACAACTTGTAGAATTCATTTTCTTTTTATGGAATATTCCTCACAAACACAAATATCGTCTGATCTTTGCAAGAGAAAGAGCTTTTTCATATGTTAATTGTATAGAGTCAATTGTTATTCAACTCAAGACAATTTATTCTGCTCATCCTCCTAGTACGGATGCATTTAAACTGACTGAACACGCAGAAAGAAGAAATAACTAAATTGAAAATTTTCCATCCGTTTAAGACAGACAATTTGTCGCCATATATATTTTCAACTAGAATAAGTGATATGAAAATATCATCACAAACACAGAGACACAGACGTTTCTTATCAAGAAAATTGAAATTCAAGATTTTTTAACAGCGTTGTACACAAATGACATACGTTGAACGTGACATATGTGAGCTTTTTTTCACATGTGTAAGACAACACAAGTACAGATTAGACTTGGAACTTGAGACTAATTGAAAATGAAGTCGATTTGGTTTTTTTTTCGGCTTTTAATTTTACTAGACGTAGAACGAGTTGTTCGGAACGAAATCTTTGGATGTCCAATACATTTGCGCGAACTATTACAGTACTCATATAGAAAATTAAAATAAAAATATATAAAACAAATAAAAAACACAAAAAATGAAATGCCAACAATAGCAATGGCCAGAAAAAATGCACTTAGTAGCAGCACTTTTAATCCCTTACATTTGGCCAAATACGAAAATAATTCATTTAAAAACGTTTCAATCTAGACGCATGATACACACCACAGACACATGACATCCAAAAAAAAAAAATTTAAACAATTTTAAAGCAAGCCTAACATTTTTATCATGCAGAGGACGACGACAAAAAAGAGGTCAAATAAATACTAGATTAGATTGGTAAGGAGCGTAAAATTATGTTCAACTCAAAAATGTCTTCACTACCGTATTGTTTACAAACAATTCCACGATATATAGCACGCACTGCATGTCATGTGTAACATTTTAAGTTGTTTCAATCCAGTCAAGTGCGCTAATGAATTTTACAACAAATAATTAAGCTAGTCGCTAACAACTTCACTTATAAATAGGCAAGATTCAATTGCTTTTGACCTACTTAAAAAAAAAATATTAGTAGGGCGGAAGTTGTTAAAGTGCATTTTTAATTTTTACAAAAATAAAATGGTGATCTATAAATTGATATTAAATGAAAAATTTTTGATAATACAATAAAAGCAAGGAAAAACTAAAATTAGAATCAGAAAAATGTTTGTGTTCTAGAAATACTTGAAAAAAAAATTTTTTTTTAATACTTTGAGAAATTTTAATACCAAACTTCATGAAGTCGAACCACATTTAACCTTTTAAATACAAATTTAGGGTATTTATATGCTTGCCTGACGTTCACAACAGTGATTATTTTTGAGTTGTTCTTGACAGGAATTTTTGAATGGTTTATTTATTCAAAAAGATAATGCTTTGTGTTTTCTTGCCAGGTGAAAAGCGAGAAAAAATGAGTCCTTTGTTTTTTAAAACAATGCACAAATTTAAAATATTTGTTTCTATAAAAAATGACAGCTTCCTCCATCCAGTTTATTTGAGCCTACATTCGACGAATCAACAACATCTGAGTTAATAGTAAACACAAACAGCGTTTAGACGTTATTGCCTGAAGCCTTTACGAACATTATCTGTTTATTTATTTAAAAGTAGTCAACTTTTATGTCGTACAATAATTTCTACTTTGATAAGATAGCATGTTTTAAATCAATCAAAGACTGTTTAATAAATTTAAAATACAGATAAGCATTTGTATTTATGATTATTGAAAATCTAAATTGCCTGTTGTGCGTAGTTAGTAACTGCATACTACGTTGTCGTTGTAAACTTTATGAATCCAAAATTAAGTTCGACTATAAAACCTTAAACCTTGGCATATCGAATCTCCCCTACAACCTTTCACAAAAAGGATTTAAAATTATGCAAGAATGCGCTGAAATCTTAAAAATGAAATGAATTCTCGAAATATATGAGTTCAAAAAGGAGCAGGGCCTACCCTCGCGGTTGTCCCTTGAAAAGCATGTTGTCAAAAAACGGTCCTAATACCAACCAATTATACCGAGTCAATCAATACCTGGAGCATGTTTGTCCAGAACTTATGTATGTTCATTTGTTTTCTGACGTGTGCACCATAAGTAGTTTTTTTGCTTCATGAATTTTCCTGGATAGATGTTAAACTATCCAAGAAAATTCATTTTGGAAAATCCAAAATTTTGACATTTTGGAAAATTTAACCTCAATCTGAGCGGACTCTAACTTACAAACTCACAAAAGCATGCACCACACATCATCAGTATACTCCAATACATTGATACAACATATTTTTAGTTCGCAATTTTTATCCTTTTTACACTATAATTATTTTTACAATCAGTCTAATTCTCAAAAAAAGGGGAAAATGCTTGAGACTGTTGCGTTTTCAATTTTGCAAAGTCCCGGCACTTTTTTCAAAGTGACGGTAGCAACCTGTCATAGTCTTCCTTACAGCATGGTACGAAACGAGTTGGTTTACGTAGACAACAGAAAACGTTTTTTGAAATTTCAGAATAATTTAACCTCAATCTGAGCGGACTCTAACTTACAAACTCACATAAGCAAGCACCACAGATCAGCAGTATACACCAATACATCAATACAACGTATGCTGCTGTATGAAGGGAAAGCTGGACATTTAAGGAATTCATCTGGTCAACATCTGGTTCGTGCCTTATAATGGACTATTCCATACGGCAGTTCAACCAAATTGAATCAGCCTTTAAAATATCATGTTCAATAAAGAGAAACTCCAAATTCAACAGCTAGATGTTAAAAGGCTGAAAAAAAAACCTTGCTGACATGACATCTGGCACAAGACCTATGTTAGGTATCTTTAAAGGTCTTCATCCTACTTGTCTTGTCAAGTAAAAATTAGAATTTCACCCAAGATACTGTTGAACTCTCCCTCTATTAAAGTCACAAACAACAATTCCTCTGGATTGCTCACGCTCATAACGAGCTCACACATGGAGAGAGCATAAGCTAGAGTGAGATCTTTTTTTCTAGACTGTAACACAAGTCTCTACTAGTTATCTACACACGTCATAAAGTTCATACGACATGCAGGACTAAAAAAAATAACGGTACTGCTAGCACCTAGACCCAGTATACTAAATTTAGTTTTGAAAATTTCTTAAATGACGTTTGGAACAACGACAAATTTTACTATTGTCTTAACGCAATCCCCAATAACACAAACTATGACTTTAACGAAGACAATCTTGAGTTCTCTGGATTAAGACCACTAACAACAATCCTCTGATTCGTTTCTCTATTCTTTTCAATTCTCATTCACTCTCACTCACTCAGAGTCTCCTTTTTGCAATCTAGGTATGTGAGAAAAGTATTTGATTCTTCATTTAAAACGTCTCATTTCTCGTCTTCCTTTTTCAATATTATCCTTTCCAAAGTTGTTCCCTTGAACAGCAGCTATACACAGGCCAAGTCGTTGCTCCTACTTTTGATAGCAGCGCTAGACGTATTCAGTTGGTGTGGATTTGAACTCAGTCCTTTGAATTTTCTCCACAGTTTCAAAATCATGTCATTTTAAGATATGTTTCAATTTCGGGGGAAAACGTCACAAGGAGCCCCTTTCGGGTCTTCGCTTCCTGTAATAAGCGCTGCCAACTTTATCGGTCCATTGATCGTGCCAACCAATTTTCAAATCCTGGCAGCGATGAACTGTCTTCGTCAACAGAGTCCAGACTAGCGTTTTTTTCGGTTTCGACACTGGTCTCCGCCCTTCAGTTCTCTAAACGAATCATTTTTTGGTTACACGTTGTTCTTCCATACGAAAATTATTCTCGATATTCTACAAAAAATATTGCGAAGCTTAACTGAAGAATTAGGTAACTCACCGTGCAGATTATGGCATTTATACAAAAAGAAAGATAATGTCATCTTTAATTGGACGCAGCTTGACGTTTTGCAATTGGAGTGTTCTAGCATTTCGTTGTATATCGAACTAAGCATAAATGCTCTCCTTGTTTTTTGTACCGAAAAACATGAGCAAAAAATATTAAAACTTATTGAGAACATATAAAAATATTGATGGATAAGACAAAGTATTTATTCTTAATTATTTATTATTAATTATAGGATTAAAGATCATACTAGTACACAGGATTGACACAACAGTACTAAGGTTACCAACATTCACTGTCCCTAGCAATGTTGCATTTTTGTTCTCCAAACGAAATTCCTTCGTTTTTCATCTAGTTCCTTGCATCGTTGAACTTCGTTCGGACAACATTCCTGTCGGACAAATACGGAGTCTAGCCAAAAAGTACAATTATTCTTGCGATAGAAAAGTGGCACATAACAGAAGAATACTTGAACAGCTTCAATTTTAAGATGAGGATTTCTAGCCTACAACAGATGAGAAACCAAAGAGAGAATACCCAACAATTCACAAGCGGGCCATCCTCAAATTTTGAAATCCCTGCAGAGAATACAACCAGCACACCCACACTACACCAACAAGGAGAGAATAACATATAACCAATTCAGTAGTGAACACAAGGATTCCTTGCAGAGCCAACTTTCCGACAAAGGAAGAGTGCGAAGCAGGGCATGGAAACGGTGCAATTTGACAACCAAAGCCGATGGCTTTAAAGCTGATTAGGATGCCCTGGATGGAATTTACTTTTGTGAGCGCCCACATGTCAACCGAAGCTACAACCTAAAGGTTCATACCACAGTTTCCCCGTCAGATGATTTTCCAGCTAAAGCGACAACAAAAATGAGCAACGACAACGGCAAACTTCACTTACTCTGGAATAAAAATCAGCAATGCAAGCTCTTGCCTCAGATGGCGTAGCTTGACAGCTACTGCAGCCCTCATCTGACCTGCAGGTAAGTACGTAAAAAAACTCTTCAGAAAATGAAATGAAACAAACGCGGGTCACAGAAGTTGGTTTCAAAGATTGAACGAACTAGGAAGAATTGAGAGTGGACGCAATCCAAGCAGAATAAATACTTTGGAAACAGAGAGCTATGGCTTGGAAGGACAGCAATGATTTCAACGTAAATTGAATTCTTTGGCATCGCCCCTAAAAAATATGAAGGGCTGCACAATTTCTCAGAATAGAAGAAGAATGACGTCAGAGCTTTCGTCACATTGTTAACAAGCCACAGTCTTCTGGATTGACCTGAAGCATTCAAACTGATGACATTTGTGAGCTTCCAGCAAAGATGAAAAAACATTGATTTTGTTTGCATAAAGACCGTGAAGTTTTACTTTTTGAATTTTAGAGGTTTCAATTTTGAATGTTGGATTCGTTTGCGGATGCATATGGGCTGTATTTAAAAGTTCGTTTTTAAACAAAAGGAAGAAACCAATTGAGTAGAGATCGATGGAAAATCGTTCCAAAGACATAGCAATAAAATTAGATTCGAGAATTTCCTGGCCTGAATTATGAGCATTTCAACAGTTAGCGTTTAAATCATACAACAAATCAGAAACTCCTGGCGACCATGAAGCAGGGAGCTTTTCTTAACTTCAGTAGGATAACAGGATGAAATATCTGCAGAAACCAAACCATACGCAGATAGTTTATGCGGGAGCTAATGCTGACTTGAAAGGGTGGACCCTAGAAATGATTATTTGACATAAAAATGTACCTGTAAGTTTGACAATGGTAAGGACAGGATCATATGACTTTTCTTATAATTGAATTACAATCCGAATTTCAGCTTTCAAAAAGGATCCCTGTTGTTTAGAAGAGATGTAAACATTATGTGAAATACCATCTCTAACATTTGAAACTACTCTTCAAAAGAATATCTTTATCAATATAAACCTTGTTTTAGAACATTTATTGGGGGGGACATGTTTCTTACTAAGTATTAAAACAATTCAAGAATATTCTCAAATTCCTAGAAGACAATGCAGCAAAACAAATAACCCATGGAAAAACTCATTAAACAGAGTTTTTAATGTCTGGATACAAACTGCACACCTCAATGTCCAACCATTCGATGCAGTTCACGGTTGTCCTTTTATAAACAAAATCTAAAATGTTTATTTTACAGCCACAGGAATTACCAGAGTTTAATTATTTTTCATTTTAATTATTTCATGGACCGGTTTGCATGCTAATCAAGAATCAATTAAGTGCTGAAATCACAAAAATCACATACGTTAGAATCTCATTTCGCTGTACTAGCGGTTACATCGTTGTGTATATCAAAGTGTGTAATTAATTCATCACATGCCCCATAAAAAGTTGAATATTTACAACGTCTGGTGCACCTACGTTCTATAGTCTTAGGAAACCGATTAATCAAAAGAGTACTTTGGAACAAATTCAGCTCCTTAACAAAACCACGTTGTTTAGATCCTCCAAGTCACTTAAAACTGGGTCATAAATATTGTCTTTCCAAATAGCAAACTAGTGGCTGCGAAATATTGAGGACATGCACACAAACTAAAATTTTGCTGATGTCATTTATAAGACCGCCCCATTCGCTGACATCATCTTCAATCCTAAATCTGTAGCACGGATATAAAACTAATTACAGCGTATCGCTGACTTAGAAAAATAAACGAAAGATCCAAAAAAAAACTAGGCAATCTGCCGTAAAACTTTTGAGAGAATTTCATGTACCGATCTCTCTCTCTTTTTCTTTTTGAACTCTCTCTCTTTCTCTGTTTTCGGTCTCTCTTTCTCTCTCTCTCTTTTTATTTCTTTAGACTTAACAATATGTAATTTTGGCAAATAGCAGATTTATTCAAACGTTTTCAGTTGGAATCAGCCAACATACGTCGAAGAACACATACGTCCTGGTCTTGCAAACCGAAATAAGTGACATGCATCACGTGTCATGCATTCAATGCACCATGTTTTATTGCCAAAATAACTGGCAAATAGTTGGGACTTTGATGTTTAGCGAAAAGTCAAATATTAGAACGAAAAACTGTTCAAAAGATCTTTTTATTGTTGGCTCAGCCATGATAAATTTGCAACAATAAAGTGCTCGCAAGATTCCGAATTTCTTTTGTGCTGATGAATTGGATTCGTTAATCGATTGTTGATGCATTACTTAACGAATGAATAAATAAAAAAAAATAATGACATCATTATTTTTACTGATTAGCATCATCATTCCATCATGTGTTGAATTAATTTCTGATTTTAGACCATAGTGAAAGAAACAGCCTGCAATATAATTTATTCTATAGAATATTTGATGGAGAATTTCTTTGTGGTCGCCGAAGCAATGAGTTAAGAAGAATGTATTAACTCAATAAATAGGATGTTTATATTCACATTGAAGACATTTGAATATTTTTTGAAGCTGAACATAGAGTCGCAGAAACGCGCAACTTAATATTGCTGCAGACGTGCGTAATAATAAGAATGGCGAATTTGAATTTAATTTGATTTAAGCTCGGAATCAAAAAGGACATTAGCATAATCTAGGGCAAGGTCACATAAGGATACCAGGACAATTAAACCTCACCACATAATAAGATTTTGTCACAACAAAGCACTAGAAATTCCAATTTTTTCGTAAGTTACTGAAATTCACCAAGATGAGACCATCTGTCAAAAATGGGACCACCGTCGAAATTGGGTCGTCAAATCTTAAAATTAGTATAGCGATTTCTTAATGCAAAAATCAAATAGTTGCGCTATTTGCAGTGCACCTGCTAAATTGAAATTGCTGATACAACGAGATTTTATTGCTATTTTAATGGGAGCTATAAATTTTGTACAAGATCTTGTAGTGGAAACATTGAAATAAGTAATTCGGTTAACTTTTGTTTACACTAAGTAGCAGTACGTAAATCGAAATTCCTGAAAATGACCCGCAAATAAATTTACTTTATTAAACATTTACTATGTTCATAAATGACACTCTCCTGAGGAGCAAATAACTGTACTAACTCACATATCATTAAGGAGGACGCTGAGCAGAACTACTGCAAGTTTTTGAATATGGGCACCATGTAATCAAATTAAAAATAAGAACAGGAGACTATTTCGAATTTCTAGAAGATCAACAACTATTCAAAAAAACTAAAGCAATTGACTCACAATTGAATAAACAATTGACTCAAGTGGCTTTTCCTTATGTTATGATGATTTGACTTTGTCGGTTTTGTGGGGAGAATCCTGCGAACATAAGATATCTGAAATTCGCATCGTTGCAGACAATTTGAGACCCATGCGTTCGCAACGATGCAAACTTCAGCCACCTCAATTAACTGCACTACACTACTCACATTGTTCGCCGAAACTGTTTATTTTGAGGCTCATTTTCGAAGAACACGATTGTTTTTCGTCCTGAAAAACCTGATCAAATTTCGTAAAATGTAGGGACTACTCGGATTTTGTATTTAACCATGTCGTCGTTTAAATGTCGCGCAATACCGAATATATAGTTAACTGAGATATCCGCCAATGAAACATCAGGATCGTCTGAAGAGAGAATATCGTTCAAACTTTGAAACCTCTTAAATATTGTTTCAGCGAAAATCGCACCCAGATTCAAGACATTGGACTGCAATTTCTGCTTTTGTTATTCTTCATGTGGATCTAACTTGTATGTTTTTTTCAAAAATAGACTTCAAAAATTATTACACATCGAGATTGTGCTTTACATTATTGCTAACTTCATTAAATGCATCTTTATTGCGAACTTTATTGAATGCATCCTTTCTGCTTGTTAAAATTGAGCGTTCCATAGGCTTTTGACTGAGCGTTTTCACCTGTTCCCAACAACACAATGAAATGGTTTTCACAGCAATATGTGTGCAGGTTAAGAGCGGGTACAGATATGCGTAAATTTTGACATAGAACTACTCACGTCAAGTAGTTTCGTAGTCAAAAATTTGTGAAACGTCAAGATTTGGGCCTCTGCTTGTTGTGTTCAAGTCTATCGTTTTCAGTTAAAGAATGTTGCCGTGGTCTTAAGAAGAAGTATGGGTAGGTCTTTTGCCTCTAGGTTAGAGTAGATTTGGTTTGGGTTGTCGTCAAAAGTATCGAAGCAAGTGTCGTTCGCAACAGCTGCTAGTTGGCAGTTTTGTCTTGTGGGTATGTCAGATGTGTATGATATATATTGAAAAGTGTTGGACTCAGGCATGAAGCTTGTGGAACACCAACAGGAGCCATTTTCATAGTGGATGTTGACCCTCACATTTTAACCCGGTATGTTCTGGCTTTTAGCAAGAATGAAATAAGTTTTTGCTGATATGGTTTGTGCATAAACTGCACAAAGCTGGAGTAGGCCGTCATGTCAAACGGTATTAAAGGTTTTTTCAATATAGATGGGTTTTTTTTTCAGCACTATTTTTATGACTTCGGAGACACACACAAGCTGGTGCTCCATAGAGTATCCTTGCCTGAGTCCATGCTGAACGTAAGGGAGGATGTTATTATTTACAACGTCAATCAACCCTTTCAAGATATTCTTCTCAAATAGTCGACCAAGTTCCGATGGTAAACTTATTGGTCAGTAGTTCTCAGGGTTTCGCGGATCTTTGCAAGGCTTCAAAATTATTATTATACTGGAGTGTTTCTCGCAATTTAGAAAGTCCGAAGTTTTCAACAGTCGTTGAACATGAGGCATATGAATGAAATGAATATGTATGAATAACACTATTGTTTTTTTTTTCGGAAGCTATATTGGCTATTTTGGGTATTCCATCGAATCTAAGGGTTTATTTTACCATTCTTTCTTCTTCTTACTTCTTACTTTGCTCAATAACATGTTTCGCTTTTATAAGAGCTCCGGGTGTTAAATTGGCGGTGCTTGCGTCATTTTGCGATGATTTAGCTACTATTATTGCTGTCATATTGTTGCCCATTTTATGCGAGATATTGTGATACTCGTGGGACATATCAGCAAGTAATTCTGCTTCCCATTCACAAGAATGAATCTGGATAACACTGTAAGCTTTGCATATGGAAGACCGAGCTGTTTACATTTCAGTATTTTTGTCAACTTCGAGACTTTGCGTGCGTTGTAGCCAAGATTCCTGAGAAGAATTGTTGTATTGGTTAATTCGGAAGTTCGTTATTTTCATCTGATTGCTGTTATTAAAAAGTTTTTACAGCGGTCTTGAAGGAGAGGTCACGATTCCTTCGCCACTTATTTCGCAGAGAATAACGTGCTCGGATCAGCTTTAACGATTTCTCGTTATGTTTAGTCATTTCATAGTGGCTTTGTTTTCTTTTATCGTGTGTCCTCAAATAGGTTTCTGTGATAATCCCAAACATATTTTATGATGTTTGAAGATATTTTCGTGGATAAATTTGTGATAAATTTAAAAGATAAAATATGTTTTACTACATTTAATTTGAAATTTTTAAAGAATCACCCGGACTCAGTAGGATACAATATTTTTGTTAATAGGCTACATCTTGCCGAACTCATATAGGTTGCATTTTACCACACTATGTTACCTTTTGCCATAGAATTACTCAAAAGAAAATCTCAAATCGCGGAAACAATTCAGACAAATATCAGATATTTACCAGAAGTTACACGGAAGCCGCGATTTAGTCAAGAAATTGTAGCTTTGCGGAATGACAATTATTTGTTAAAAGCATGGAAGGGTAAAAGTGTTGGCACCATGGTAGGTGCCCACGATGTATCAGCAGTGCTGAATATAACCAAATTTTACAACGGAGAAGCTCAGCGGGGAATGATAATGGGTCAAGTGATTGTAAATCAAACAAAAAATATGAGTGATGTAGATTGGGCAGATCTCCTTGATCTCTCTCGAAAACAGGCACAATTGCAAATGAACTGAATATGACGTCACTTTCATAAATGTCAAGATATGTCAAGCGCAAATCAGGTGACTGACAGCGCCAGACAGTGGTGATTCCGGGAACTTTTTGATCAAGTTTATACTTTCCCACGAAAAGCTTTAAAATGTATTCCGGAGATCACAAGCTGTAGTTAGAATTTATATAAATTTAAACTTTTAAAATATTTTTATATTATAAAATATAAATCATTTATATAAAATAAAATTACATGAAGCGTCATTTAAGATGCTTCAAGTAAAGGATACACATCTCCGATGAACCAAGAGAAATCTTAACTTCTACCATTCAATCAATTGGTTGCTTACTTCTACCAAAGATCAAGCAACCACAGGACCAGGAGATCAGTTAAAAATCAGGAACAGAATCGATGATTGAATGGGAAACTCATCAGACTTTGAATCACTATACAAGAAAGATTTATAAAAAATAACTTATTGTACTGCTTTTTAACTGATCTGAATGTATGAAATTTTTTTGCAGAAGTAATAAATTGATGTTTAAAACTTTACTACAAAAATTTTATCGAAATGGTTTAGGTTGGAAATAAATGTCAAATTGCATATTTTGAATCTGAATTTATTTTAAGATGCATATGGATTGATTCTCGTTAGGAAAAAATCATTTTTCTCGAAAGCTGCAACATTTTTTCAAAGAACTATGATTAGAAAATATTGCTTAAAATTCCGTGGAGCAAACTACCAACAGACGCAGGAAATGCAAGAAGCGAAAAGGGTTTTTATCCCCCTTTTTTATACCCATAATTGTTTTCAATAGTACCTAGAACGGATCCTATTTTGCATTTCTGAAAGTTTATCGCTTTGAAAATCGCTTCATAAATAACAAAGTTATGTTGAGTTTAGAATGTACAAGTGGGCCCAAAAACCGTGCGGCGCCTGGGACCACACGGTTTTTGGGCCTTTGTCTTAGGGATTTCTCTGTGGTCCTTAATTTTAATTTTTTACTATCTCATGAGTTAGCCGGGAAACTAAATCATTCACAAAATAAGAGCAACATCTATTTTTAACTTGAAGGGAAATTGTAATAATCAATTTCTTCAGTCGACACAAGGGAGAGTGTAAATATGTTTTTTTAAATGGATTTCTGTCTTTGTCACCCACTTTACAGAATTTCTGGCACCTACGCACAAATTCAAACGATATTTATATCGTTAGCAAGATATGTTTGAATCGATTGAGCATATGTTAAATTTGAAAAATTATTCAATTCACCATTTCACATTGCTTCGAATAGAACAAAACTCAAGCCACAAAATAGAAATATATGAAACTTCTTCATCTTGCAGCAAATAAACGCAACTATTTATAACAGCTTTGACACGATAGATAGAAAGATAAATAGACGGTGATGTAGGTAGGTGCTGGGAATATCTTCTTGGCGAATCTACTAAATATAACAAAATTTAAATTGGATCATATCAAACATGTTCGCGTTGAAGATACGAATAATACGAATAAACTTCTGGTGGCAGATTTCGCTTTGCAATAAATAGATTGAAATGTTTTATAAATACTTTCAGATCGACGTTTTTTTGATCGTGTTTTTTTTCGACAATTATGCAAGCCATTGGATACTCGTGATCTGGAAAATTACACCGCCCAGAATGAAAATACTGTCTGAAAATAATTTGGCATAGCTCACACCCAACCAGTACAGCCTCCTGCCATTTCGCTGATTAACTCCTGATCACTTTCAATTCAAGTTGATTGAAACAATTGCTGGTGCCAATCCAAACAGATGGTTTGGATTGCGAATATTTAGTAATTCAACTTGATTGAAGCTCCGCGAACGCCTTCCACAAAAGCGATATGTGGAAAATCTGTTTATAACCTCCCCATATGTAACGCAGAGCTAGTCCATCAGGGCAAATGGACTACAAGGAGCTGTTGTTATCGTTAAGAATTATTATGGCAGTGGCATTCATCACAAGTGCGTTTCAATCTCAATGAAATGATAAATAAACTCATCGAGTTTTCCATAGCCAAGGTCATTGGGGCGAACATCTTCAAACGTAGAACCAAGAAAACTCTCTTGCGTCGCATGTGAGGGAGAAATTGGGGGCGCGTCACATTCCCAGGCTAGGCCTGATATCTATCAGCTGCTCCTTGCTGGTCTCTCATTGTATCACATAACAACAAACGAGCCATGGCGAAAATCTGCACAAGATGTTTACTAATTCGTGGCAGGGATTTGAAGTGTTTTGTTTATCCAATGACAAAACGTACAAAAAAAAAATTGTTTTCTAATTTTCATTTTTTCGGTATTTTCAGAAGAAGAAAAAAATATTTCATTTTCCATTCTAATTATTCTGTCGGAACGTGACTGAAGCAAGTTTAGCCAGAAATTCAAAATGCTCGCAAAGACAATTTTCATCTTGAATTTCACTCGCGAAATGACGACTGTGTCGTGTTTGAAATCGTTTCGAAACAGCTAAATGTTCACTCATGTACGCGAAATGTTAACTTGCTCGAGCGAATTGTTTTTGACACAATTTCGAGGAAGCTGCTGTTTTCTTTTCAATCATTTCATATTATCATTATTATGTTTGCATTAATCTGACGTCAGTTCATGCTTTGTAATTCAAATTTTCCTCATTGTTCTATGCAAGAACGACTTACACTTACTTCTAGGACAATAGCATCCAGCGAGCTCCTCTGAGACGAAGAAGCGAAAATGTATAGGCTTCGACACGTGCGCCATGTGAATTATGTAAATACCGAGTATTAATGGAGATGGTAATATTCTTGCAATAAATGTTTCAGTAAATACACACATGGGCCTTGTAGATGGATAAAAACATATGTGCCATTAGTGCAGAATAAAATGTGAAAGCGGGGAACGCCTCCAAAACGGATTAAGTGCACAACTTTGGTACTTCAGCATCCGATACTAAATCTTTTGTTTAAAATAATTGGAATAAAGCGTGCCCGAAATCATTTACCTTTTGTTGATTTTATTTTGGCAATTTCTTTGTAGAACGATTGGTTGTTTTCATGTGGAAATTTTCTTTGTTGTTGGAATACAAAAAAGTCAGCTGCAAGCAAAACCATCGAATCGTGTTTTTTCTGTCCCGCTTTTGAAGACGTGTTGGAAATTTCACAAAGTGGCGTTTAAAACAAACAATTTATTCATCATGCCACTAATTTTTTGCTTTGATTTCTTTTAATGCACATTTTGAAATTCTTGCTGTGGAAAATATCAAAATAATGGAAAATAGTACTTAGTCAATAAGACCGGTCCAGATTTAAAAGTCAGCTAAGGATACTAGAGTCATAGCGTAAGTACACACAGCGCTTACACTTTAAACCAACTCCCGATCAATGCAACTTTGTTTGGCTTGTTAAGATTGCTCTAATTCTTGCATAAAACAAACTAAAACTTACTAAAGCCTCTCAAATCGTTTGCTTAAAAACGCAATACGAACATAAATATACTGTTTTCATATACTGCGGCATATACTGTTTTCTATCTCTGTCTGAGCTGCTCTAAAGTGTTAGCGCTATATGTACTTACGCTTTGCTAGATTTCACTTAACAGAAATGTGTGCTTTCTACTTTACGGGTAACACCACTGTAGAATTTTCAAAAAGAAATCTCTTATTTATTTATTATTATTTTTTTATATTATTTATTTATTTATTTTTTCATAATTTGTTTTGGAGTCATAAAAATCAGATGCAGTTGGTCTGATACTGTAAAAAACAATCTTGCCACGGAGTCTCTGGACACTTATGGAGCGCGATGCGACTGTGATCGTATTCGTTGCTTTTATATGGATTTTCCCATTCAAAAAAATACGTTGTCCTTTTACCAACAGACAAAAGGTTTGTAGCTTTCCTTAAAAGGGTGTGCAAGTATTGTCATTTACGTATATGTGAAAGTAATAATCGTTAAAAGTTTAGTTTTTTGACAGCCACGCTCTGTAGACGCTTTGCTTAATCGGTTGATTGTTTTGTTTAAACATTTGAGTACATATGAATTATTCAGTTATTTCAAAGTCACCAATAAAAAATATGAATTATCAAACAACAGCGTACAAAGGACGGGAGCGTAAAATATGGTCCAAAACCCATGTTTGTTGTTTTTCAAATTAGGAAAACTAATTTTTTAGACGGAAAGAACCAAAAAGAGGGTCGAGTTCCAACGTAAAGAAACTACTTGCTCTTATGCGTCAACCGTCCAATCGCTTTCAACTCAAAAATGTACGTTCGATGACATTGGTACTTCGGCTAGAAAGTTAGCAGCTACTAATCTTGATGACTTTGAAATAGACAACGGATTTTGGCCGTTTTTTTTTGGCATTGCAATCTCTTGGTCATTTTTTCTGCAAAACCGCAAAGCGTTGTATGCTTTGTACACTTTGTTGCATTCACTGATCTGGAAAGCGTGGCCTGTACTTCGAAAAAGTTATGAAGATAGTCCGATAAGTACTTAGCCTACAAAAGAAAAACGAAAATTTTGGAAAAGTTGCGGTTTATTATTCAATATAGTCTTTTTTTCGTTTTGTATACTTCACGTAGAGATCCTTCAACTTACTCGTCTGAAAAATAAGTTTTCTCTAGGTTTGCAAGGTAGGCCTCCATTGTGACAATGATCTTCTCATTCGTCTAAAATTTATGCCCGTATGGGGCTAAATCTAGAGAATACAGTGGACAGCAGTTCGTATTTAAATTCAACCAATTTAGCGATGTTGAGAACGGAATTGGGAGCCGGTGTGTTATTATGCTGGAAGATCACATTATTCTTCACCAAATTGGGCCATTTTTTCTGCAATTCGGTGTCATATCGTCCCAATGATTCGACACAGCTCAGCCATGTGACAGTTTTGCCCTACCCCAACGAGCCGATGTAAATCACACCTTATGAATCCCAGAAAACGGTTGCTAATACTTTTTCGGCTGATAGGACATTCTTCGCCTTCTTTGTACGAGCACGTACGCCGGGTGAAGTATACTTTTCCTTGGTGTCTGGTCTATACCACCGCATCCATATTTCGTCGACGGTCACGAAAGAACGCTGAGGATCTGTCAGATTACGTTTAAACAGCGTCAAACACTGCTCTGACGTGGTATCACCGTTGCGCTTGCTGTCCGGAGTGAGCAAACGCGGCACCCATCCATCGCGCCGACAGCTTTCTCATGCCCTTAATTTCATGCAGAATATGACCCACACGGTCTTTAGAGATGCCTACTGAAGCAGCTACCTCAGGCACTTTCGATCGACAGGCAGCCAATACGAGATCGTGGACTTTTGTGACGTTACTCTCTTTGACAGCCGTTTTAGGACTCCTGGGCGTGGTACATCAAAGATCGATGTGTGATCAAATTGAAACTAAAAAATTTTAGACAGGTGCCATCGAAAGAGAAGAGTTCTCAAAACTTAACAAGTGCGCCCAAAATTGTTTGGAAAAATTGAGGTCCTTAGGTTTTATTCCTCGTATTAATTTTTCTACCCGATAGCAAACATTTTTTTTTTTCTATTCAAGTACCCATTTATGTGAAAATAAGCTGAGAAAACTTTACAACTGCTTCTAAATTTTTTTGACAAGTTGGAGTCTCTAGGATGATTTGCGGGATATTGTCCAACAAGAACACGAATAGAAATACAAAACGATTTTCTCAGCAAGGAATGGTGCTAGTGCTAAGCGCTGCTGACTTCATCTTCGTACCGAGAAGCATCTGTAAATGAAGACCACAGTGTGACTGTTCGTAAGCGTTAACTCTCCTAGGCCATGGAGCATAGAGAGGGAAACAAATATTGTAAGTAGCAAATAATGCGAACTCATTCACGACCAAGAGCTTAAAAATTAAACGATGTAGATTGGTTGAATGCTCGCGTATGCTACGTTATTTTCAGTTAACCGAACGCTACATACACTGGAGAATTAATCTTCAAACATTCGAAGCGGTAATAAGGCGCGTGTTATGTTGAGGTTATGAGAAACGCGCTCAGACACAAGCCTCCGCAAACAAAATAAAATGGGTATCAAGGCGAATTATAGTAGTAAAACTCAATAAAGATCAGTGGCGAAACAGGATTCAAGCATGATCAGTCTGAACTTTTAGATGAATCCTCCAAGATTATAAAGCCGCGACTGTGCAACGAACAAAAAACGAGCGTTAATTCAAGAAGAGAGTCTCAAGTACGGTTGAAGAGTAGAATCAGCGGGAAACCGCGGAAAGGGCTGGTCTAACTCAATTGAGAAGATAGTGCATCGCTACTTGGATTTTGAATTAGGAGATTGTCGAAGTTGATGTCGGGATACTACAGAAGACGCCAAATGCGCGAAGCCAACCCCAAAAAGGCTTTAGCACCACGGATTTAACCGCGGAATTTGAAAATTGAACACTTTGTTCAGTTTTTTAATGTAGCATTTTTTCCATGGAATTGCATGAGTTTAGATGGAAATTTTAAAAGTTTTCATGCTCATCTTTAGCTATCTTTTTTAAGATAGATAACATATACAACTACAGGCTTAAGTGTCAAATATCGTTAGATTGGCAATTCGCATTGAGTGTTAGCACTGACAAGTAGTTATGCTATGATCATTACAGGAAATCGACATGTGTAGAAAAGAGCGTAACAGAATGAATGTCGATCATCAGGAGAGACATCGCATACTAAGGAAGTGACAATATTTCTGGGTAAATAGAAAGCATGGTTACTGATCCACGTGGGTCACTACTCGTACTTTCTTTATTTAGAGCATGATGTTCCTAATTCAGCTATTGCTTGGGCATGAATTCATTCAATATTACTTACAAAAGAGTAATGTATCACGATCTCCAGACTGCATACTTTATAGGTGAGTTTTATAACACCAGATGCACATTTGCTATGCAAGAAAGGACACTTTTTGGCATGACAAAACGACATTTTGTTTGAAATCAGCGAGATCTTTCCAGAGAGTATAGTCGGAAAGATGCTCGGTACTTCCGATATTTGGGATACTGAGTGAAAATGAAAAAAATGCGAATATGATCGCCATTCTTTCACTTCGAGTAACATTTCCTTGCACTTCCTTAAGAAAGGAGATTCCTGTAAGTCGATGATGCTTTTAAACAAGGGAAAATCGGAGCTTAATGTAATGTAATGAGTTGAAACGTCCCAGGATAGTTTCCGTGGATGAATAGAGGAGTTTTTTAGTAGGTAGTTTGGAACCATAGCACAGCTAGGATTCTTCGACTTCGGGCATGAAAACCTGTAAGTAACCTTCTATTCACTACATCAAACAAACTTCGCCGTATCAGGGGTCTGAAGTTCGCATCGTTGACAATGCAACGGTCTCTCCTTTTACCTTTTGATTGTTTTTTGGACAATTTGACGTAAAATTTTTGAGTCAATTTTATTCGCATATTTGAATATTTCGCACTCCTATAGGTTTTCATTTTAGTTTGACCATCTACTAAACAGAAATAGTGGAAAATTTTGACAGCGTAGCGTTTGCAACGATGCATACTTCAGACAACTGCCGTATCGAAATCTTTACAGACTTTTCAGATACGCCGGGCTGTGTTTAGTTTTCTGTGAACGCGCGTAAATAATGTAAATCTAAGTAAAATCTAAAATTCTGAATTGTATCCTTACTAATTCTGAAACTTATGCTCCACCTTCTAGTTTTTCGAAGATAAGGGTCAGACAACATACTCATAAGTAAATTGGTGGCATGCTACACTCTTCCTTCTGAAATAAACCGAAATAGAGTGAATTTCCCTAGGAAAATTCACTTCACACAGTAAATACGTAATGCTATTTTTGGTCCAATTACTTCTGAAGGTAAAGCTATTTTTCATATCCTTTGTGCCAACTTTAGGACGAAATTCGTTCCAAGCTCACTGCCATGAAAACGTGCGTATGTTCAACTGATTAATTTGCAGAATATAAATTGGAAAACAAACAAACGGATGTGATTCACAATTCTTTGAAGTATAATCAAGCACTCACCAAATTCCCTGGAACCCTAAATTTATTTTCAAGTGACAAAACAATTAATTCAAGGAAATTCCATTCGTATATTTAATTGAGACCTACATCCTTCTACTTATAAAATCTCGGTCACAATGTCAACCTGAATAGTACAAACAGAAAACGTGAAAATTTCGGAAAATCTTCAATTAAAACATCTCCATACGTCCGGTACAGAACGGCGACAAGCAATAAAAATTATATTTTACTCAGTACAAAATATCTCAATCACCAGATTTACTTCTTTTATGAAACTGACATACAAAATATTTCATCGTTTAAAAATATCAAGGTCTACAATAAATATCTGCGGAAACTGAAAAGTCATATAGACATCACAAACAAGAAAGTATGATGATGAAAATGAAAAGAAAAGTATATTTAGATGATTTTTTCTTCACGCATGAAAAAGTCTTGTAAAGAAAAATTCTACTAAAACACCGAACTCGGTACGGAAATAAAAACGTGAACACAAGAGAGAAAAATGGGTCCAAGCTATAAAACCACTAAAAGTTTATGAAAATTCTCCCCGAAAAAGAAAAGTCTTCATTAAATTTTCCGAGTTTTTGGCCTGCTTTTTTCCGTCCTGTTGCCGGCTGTAATCCGCGAAATTGCCGAAAATTTCAGTGGAAGCGAAAAGAAAATTTCATCGCGATCATGTCATGTATTTCGCGAGGGTGAGGAGTTCGTGGATTTTTGAATGAATGCTTGGAATCGATGGACAGACGGATAGACAAGCGTTTTTGCATTCAACCGATGCCATTATTTGTTTATTTCTGCGCAGTTTTCCTCTCGCAGCAATCTAGATTTTTGGCTTTCCGGCACACTGACGAAAGCTGTGCAATTTTCCCGCGACGGGGGGTAGGTCAGCCGTCAAATTTTTCGCGTTTTGAATTCTCCTAATTGTAGGTTTTTGCACTAGATGCGTACGTAGTATTGTGTATATATATATATATTTGAGTTTTGAGCGCTTGCTGTGTTCTTTTCCTAATCAGCATTTTGCTATTTTAAACACATCATTAGCGAGACTGCGTGAATGTTGCGCTTAAACGCCAATTGATGGCGTCAAGAGAGGGCAATTGCGAGTGACAATTTATCCAATATTAGGATTATTATTCATATTCCTGTCGGTTCACTCAAGTTATTTTCACCTCGCTGTTAATTGTATTCGTATCGACTTTTATTTTGTATTTTGCATACACGCCTCGCGAAGGTTTCAGTTTTCTGTTACAAGTGGATTAGGTTCAATGTTCTGAATATTGGATTAGTTTTCCGCTCGATTTTCGCTGATTAAGAGGATTTCACTAATGCTTAGGTGTGAGATTCGTGACTTATTTCTCGAATTGAATTGAATATTACGGTGTTGGCTTAATTATTGAGCATTATCCACCTCAATTCCATTAGCGCTGGAATCGTTGGAATATTTCTAATAACGAGAAATTTCGTAGAAATGTATTTCAGTGTCAATGATCTGGAACAAAAATGTTTTTCGTCTTCGCATTTCTTTCAGTTTATCCAATCAAGTGGTTTATACGTTCAGTGTTTCCAGTTGTATGCACTCTTAAGTGTTTTGTATTATTGAAATATAGAAAATCTCGAAAACCCGTAAATTTTCATAAAAATAAAAGTGTCTTTAAAATAGGATGAATGATTCCTTTGGCTGCTATCGCTCCTACAAACAGACTGACTGACATCAGCCTCAGCAACATTTTCTCACGTATTTTTTATCTGCTTTAACTGATATAAGTACACCACCATCCAAATTGTAAAAAAATGGTACATTTTCATGATCGATTTTGTTGAAATTTTAAGCAAAATAGTCCTCATAATATGCGGAACTGTAGAAAGATTAGACGTCTCGCCTCTTTCTTTAGAGTTAGAACGCTGCAAGTCCTATTTCCTACATAAACGGTTTGAAAAAAACCATCTTTCTCTGCAAAAAAAAAAATGATCAACAGAACGTAACTTATCAATTTTATCCAGACAAGAATGAAAACTCTTTCTCCGTTTTAACTCCTCTTTTATTGTCCTAAGTAGAAATCAGCCTCACCATGCTTTCAATTGGGGCCGCGCCGTTTATTGGCCAATTTTGGATGCCAATTTTGGAATTTTGGAGTTGTATTTGCTTTCACGCCGCTCTGTGAAAGCAACTACCACTCACATTACCAAATATATGCTTGATGCAATAGCGATTATCTAGTCATCAAGTTACTCAATCAAACGTTACTCATTCGACAGATCAAATCTTATTAGTTCTGTGAACCAAATTTTCTACAGACCTGGGTTAAATATGGAGCCTTGAGCAACGCCTGATATCATTTTCATGCTTCACTGATTTCGCTTCACATTGTAGCGCAGACTCACGTTCTTCATGAAGGAACATCTATCAACGTTGAAGGCGGTTTCGATATAAAATCTTACTAAAACATCTGTATCTGATTAACACGTCCAACCTTTTGCATGATTTTGGCATATAACATTGATACATTCACCTTTTAATACCTTCATAGTGTAAGTACGCACAGCGCTACCAATTCGAAAAAATCCCCTATCAAATGGTATTCGACCAAAAAAATAGAAAATTTTATTTGGATTGCTAAATTTGCTCGAATTTTTGCGTAAAACATTAAAACTCTTCTCAAAGCATTTGCATTACAACGCAATACAAGCTCAACTCTACTTGCGCTCTTTCCATCTCTGTCTTGAAGAAGTCACCGTAGAGTGTTAGCGCTGTATGTAGCTACGCGTTGATCTAACTTTAGCAACACGTAACCAAAAAAAAATATACACACTACGGTAGAGCATCACCAAGAAAGGGGTACCAAGATCTTTTGTTGCAAATAAAGTAAAAGATAGCCTGAAAAATTAATCCACGTTGGTTATAGGGAAGAGTGCGATAACTAGCTTTCCAAGGCATTTAAGGTCAGCGTGAACATTTTTCCAGAGTAACTCTATATGTCATTGTCCATGAACACATATTTTAAGAAAACCTTAATACACTACTCCCGGCAGCTCCAACATCCAGCCAGTTTTGCTTAAAAAAACCATACAGCCAAACTTCAAATTTGTACATATTTATCGAAATTTGACAATCAATAACAACAAAAACTAATTTCCACCGAATTTTATTAGATTGGGAGTTAGTTCGAAGTGTTAACGCTGGTTAGAAGTTTCATTGTAGCTTCAGTATCGAGTCTTGAGGCTCATATTTCAAAAAAATAATACATTTTTACACTATTATATTATTTATCATTTTAGTACTATTTTAACTTTCCACCATATTCTAATAGTTTATCTACTCTATGAAGTGTTTGGTAGTGTTACTTGTGTAAAGCTTCTCTCGGAAACATAAATAAACAAACAAATCGACAACTGACAACAATTTTAGCATCTTACATATTTTGAAAAACAAAAAAACAAACAATTGAATTCCTAAACTAAAAGATAATTGGGACTATAATTTCTTTTCATGCGCCAACAGATTATTAGACGCTAGCGTCATTACAAAAAATGACATGTTATCTTCACGCATCATTGCGTATAGCAAATGCGTAGATACGATTTCAAGTTCTTAAATTTATTTTTATAGTCAAAATAATGTACATACTACATCGTATAGAGATGTTATTCTTTACCCTAGAGCGCATTAAACACTATTTCTACAAACTTAAGATGTACCAACTTCGAAAGTCAAAATAAGTTTCTAATATTTAGTTAGATTCAACTGGATTTACATTCAGCATTATACACAGCTTGATAGAGAAATTCCAGTAAAACTGAGCGAATATTCTGTGTTTATTTTAGCGATTCTTCATATTCTTTCTAGTATTCCTCCTTACAATGAACAAAATCTAAAAGGCAATACAAGAAATATTTGTGTTTTTTATAACTAAATTAATTTTCATTTTAAGTTTTAATTTACGTCGGCAAAAGATGATCATTAAAATTTGAGCTATCAAAATGGTTGAAGGTGAGTGTAGGACTCCTATTGCTACTGGACTACCTACTATACACCTCTCCTGTCAACCTGAACCTAGCCTGGAGTCATATGACACCGGGGTAGGCTATGTCTTCTAATGCCTGCACGCACTTTCAGATTAGCGGAATCGCTTGACTAGTGAGAAGAAAGAAGGGACATGAAGGAAGAGAAAAAAAGGGTGTCCCGAGAAATCCCTCCAAACTGACGTCTCCTGCGGCTCAGAATGTCTTCTCTCAATGGCGGGACTGTACAAGCACAATGTGCCATGTGATTCCATTTGTCAGTCATTTTAAGAATTTCTCCGGGAAAATCTCTACCATTTCGCTGAAGAGGTAGCTTCAGAGCTTGCTTCAACTATTGCATACATAACCTCTTTGACATGCGTAATTTACCTCTCCTATGCAAAATATGCAGTTGGGAGACCGTGATCCACCAATCCTGTGACCGGAAATAATTCATGAGCTGAACTAAATAGAAATTAGTCTCAGCACGCACTCGATTGATACAAGGCTGCAAGTCAGGGATCAGATGTGTTGTCCACTGCCTATTTGTGTCGCGCTACTATAACTTTCGCTAATCGCTGAGAAAGTGTTAACTCTCGTGGTTGTTGATTTTTGCTTGGTCGTCCTTTTTTGCGCGCGAGCAAAAGTAACGTGAGTGAGTGCTAGACCAAATTAAACTTGGACTAATGATTATGAGACCAAGTCCATGAGAATTCTTTGCGGTGGCACAAAAAGGATACTATTAGGTGTATAAATATGAAAAGCGGATTTTACTAACAGATGGCATCACCATTATATATGGTTTGTGTCGGGGATAACTAATATGGCATTTTGGAGGGTAAACATCTGTCAACAACTTCCAGTATGCCATAGGTTTTGATTGTACAAACAACATAGTTTTTTTAAGCTTCAAAAATGTCGAACTACGTGCCAGAAAAAGAGGTTTTGCGAGGAAGTCTAATAGCCTGCTTTCATTTGAAGAAAACGGCAGCAGAAACTTATCAATTATTAGTGGAAGCATATGGTGAACATGCCCCAAGCCAAGACACTTGTGAACAATGGTTTAAAAGATTTAAAAGTGGCGATTTTGATGTCAGCAACAAAGACCGTGGAAAACCATCAAAAAAATTCGAAGATACAGATTTGCAAGCATTATTGGATGAAGACAACACACAAACTGAAAAACATTTCAAAACGTTCAAAAGCCATGGGAAAGATCCAAAAAGCTGGAAAATGGGTGCCGTATCAATTGAAAGAAAGAGACATCGAAAGGCGAAAACCCATTTGTGAAATTTTGTTACTGGCTCGGATTGGATTGTTACTGGCGATGAAAAGTAGATTTATTTCGACAATCGTAAGCGGAAATCATGGGTAGACCCAGGCCAGCCATCAACATCACAACCAGTCTGAAATATTCATGGGAAGAAGACTTTGCTGTGTATTTGGTGGAAAAGTAAGGGACCGTTGTATTACGAACTGCTGAAACCTGGTGAGACTATTACTGGCGAATGTTACCGACAACAACTGATCAAATTGAAGCGCACACTTAAGGAAAACCGACCAGAATTTCACCAAAGACATGATAAAGTCATTTTTCAACATGACAATGCTCGGCCGCATGTTGCAATACCTGTCCAGAACTGCTTGGGAAACATTAGTTGGGAAGTTCTGCCCCACCCGCCGTATTCACCAGACTTTGCTCCTTCTGACTACTACTTTTTTCGATCGATGCAACACGGACTTTCGGAACAGCACTTCCATTCTTACGAAGAAGTTAAAAATTGGCTTGATGAGTGGTTAGCCTCAAAAAAATGAGAAGTGGTACTGGGAGGAATCCATCAATTGACAGAAAAATGGGAAAAAGTCATAGCTAACGATGGCCAATACTTTGATTATTGAATTCATTCGTTCTGTTATTCAAATAAATGCATAATTCAAGCAGAAAAAATCCGCATTTCATATATATACACCTATTAAATATAATTTGAATAGACATCGTGTAGTGTGACATTGGGTTTTTGCTGAAGCTCGGCATATTGTCAAAAATATTCGGCAGCTCCTAAAGAAAACTGGACATTCAAAGGGACCAATGCATTAGTATTTAAATTTGAGTCTTACAGAATGTTTTTGTTGAAGGTCTAGAGTCTAGAGCTAATGATATTAATTTTATGAATTACAAAGATGGCTTTTTTCTATCTCTTTATGCCACATACCCATTCTGAGCTTACATAAGGCGGTCTTAGCGATAAAATTCTTTAATTGAACGACTCAATGACTTTGGATTTTGTTACAACGTTGATAATGTGGATACTCATTAAATTATTTGAATGAGTTGCAACTTCTGGGTACCAATTCAGTTTTTGTCAACAGACTTTTGCAAAAAATTAACTCCTTGTAAGCTTGTGCGCATAAACCAATTTAAGTAGAAAATAGCAAAAATAAAATAAATAACAAATAAAAATAAAAAACTTGATACATTATTTATTGTGCTTGAGTGAATTTAAAGACAATTTATAAGCAAACTTATAGACATCAAATTATTTTTTTCTATTCATTAACGATCTTCTAAGTGATACTTAGGTAAATTATTGGCAAAATTTCAGATTTTCACTTAAGTTTGCAAAAAAAAAATTTTTTTTTTTTTGTAGATATAACAAATAAAAAAGAGACAGCACTTCGTTCAGTACATATTTGAATGTAATTTGCATTTTTAGAAGGCATTTACGATGACAATAAACGTCTAAAGAGAATTTAAATTGTGTATCTAAAGTAAAACGCAAATTCAATATTTAGAAACACGCGTACGACTGTCTTTCATGTGTGGATGTGGCACGAGATTTGTACAAGTAATTTTTTAAGAACGAAAAAAAATTAAGTTAAGAAACCGCCAAAAATCGGAGGAACTTCGCATGACATTTATATAATCAAAAAATTCGAATTCATTCTAGACTAGTTGGGCAAGCCAGGTCATGTATCAGAAGTTAGGATCGTTGCAAGTGCAATAGTTTTAATTTTTTGTAGAGGTGAAGTAAAGGCTGTTTACCACTGAGGTTTTTTTTGTGGTAGGGAGGTGAAGGCTGTTTACGCCCTGAGTGTGGGACTCCCAGACGCAAAATGCATTTGGACTACCCACTAAACACCTCCCCTGTCAACCTGAGAACCTAGCCTGGAACCGTTTGACACATTACTTTGGGCTAGGCCTCGTGTTCCTACGCCTAGAGGCGCCTTCGCATTATGGGTATCTCTTCTCTAACGGGAAGGACAGGAGAGGAAGGAAGTGCTACAAAAGAGAACCATGCATGGGATTCACATACGCGTAATACTTCTGAAATAACCCCCAAAAATCTCCCTGGCCAAACTGCGAGCATAGCTTCAAACATTTTTGAAAATTTCTTTGGGAAAACCCTCGCGTTAGCCGTTAAGCCACACCTAGAATCGCATTTAAATTAAAAACTCTTTCATTTATTAGAATTAAGTGCCAGAAATGAGATGTCTCCATCTCCGAGACTTTCTGACACTGTAGTCTACCCTTTTGATTGTCAGGATTGCTTGAGCGAAATGAGCTATGCGGTTCGATTTGTCAAACGTTTTAAGCATCTCTTCGATTAAATTTGTCAGAGAGAGCACTCTGATTTCACTGAAAGAACCATCACGAAGCCCATTCCATCTTTTACAGACAATCAGAAAATCAGTGGCAGGCTCCGTCTGAATCTCCTGTAAAAAACATGCTGTTTGGAGATCGTAAACTATGAAATTACAGGCAGTAAGACCGGAAAGGCTCATGCCTTTTCAAATGGATCAAGTAGGAATCAGTCTCACCAACCAGATGCATTCGAGCCATATTTTCCGATCCCTTCCTTTATAAAGCATTTCAACGTGTTTCTAATCGTTGAAAGAACACTGCCACCTTTGCATGGCTAACTTTTTTCTATTGTATTCATTTCGTCGCCGTAAAATATTTTTGCGTTCACTACGCAATAGGACGCAGATACCTGTGAACGTTACACTAAG
Organism: Stratiomys singularior; assembly: GCA_954870665.1. Taxonomy (NCBI): domain Eukaryota; kingdom Metazoa; phylum Arthropoda; class Insecta; order Diptera; family Stratiomyidae; genus Stratiomys; species Stratiomys singularior. The sequence continues at coordinate 7,177,952 of OX940879.1, read as the reverse complement.
GTTAGCAAAAGCTTTGAGAGAGGTAACATTGTTTTACGCAAAAATCAGAGGACATTTATCAATCTAAATATAATTTCACGTTTTTTGGTCAAAGTTTATTTCGTTCGTTGCCTAAGCGCAGAATGGACTTGCGCTATGCCTAAAGTTCTGTCCCATAAATTAGAACAGAATATACATCACTAGGACTCCTCTCCTTCAAATATGTTGGCCGTTAATCGACTTAGTGTCGTTATACATTGCCCTGATTTGCTCTGAGAGAGTCAACTTTGAATCTATCAATAACTCACACGTACTCGTTTCGAATAAAAAACGTTTTCTCTTTTCTCTCCTAATAGATTTTAGTTTTTTTCAGTGCCAGCCTTAACCCGCCAACACTCAGCTACTATTAGCATGTCTAGTCCGAGTTGCACGACTGTGCGTCCAGCGACTAATACTGCAACATTATATACATAGCAGATCAAACGTGATTCATTCGACAGTTGAAGCTTCAGTCGTTCATCCTAGAAGATATTCTACAGGTCCCGGTCGAAGCTAGTGCCCCGCCCGATCTTTGATGTAAATATTATCTGTGGGCTAGTTTTTTTTTGTGTTGAAAATTTGACTAAGGCTCTTCAGATAGTTCTTTAGAGTTCGTATCACTATTTTCGTACTTGAAAACGATTTTCAAGTTCCTCTAGGATATTCACTCATCTAAGGTAGCTTCAGTTAACTTCAGACTTCCTAACTCGGCATATTCTTGGCATAAAGAGGCATAAAGAGAATTGGAATACCGTCGTTTCTTTGATGGATGTATAGGAGAAAAATCAAATCTTTAATTAATGCTTGGGTCGAAGTTTGGAGGTGTCTGAAGTTTGCATCGTTTTTCAGCCTCGAGTTTTTTCATTTTTTTTTAAATTTTTGGATAATTTGAGTAAAAATTTTGGATGTTTGAAATTTTCGCACCCTATTATTTGCCTTCCGCTGCAAACTTAAGACACCTGAATTTGGACCGTGACTAAAATGCTTGGCTAAACATCGGAATTCAACGTCAATGGAACTGACAATAAAGGACTACATCAAAAGCCGTCACCGAACTACCAGGCCACCGAACCTTCTTTTCAGCAAGACAACTTTTAAAGATCGAAAAAGTTCATTCAAGATCAGCGAAATATGCTAGTAAGGACATCGTACTTTTTGGATGATTCGATTAAAAATGTTGGTAAATTTTATTCGCATTTTTGAAGTTTTGCTCTCTACTAGGCTTTAATTCCAGTTTAATCATCCACTGAAAATAAATAGTGATGAAATTGAGAACGTTGCGTTAGCAACGATGTAAACTTCAGATACCTTTCATTACTAGTTTTTTCTAATATTTATAGTTTGTAGATTTTTTTTCCACAATTTTCAAAAGAAGGAAAGTGCAACACTTTCCTCTTGAAGGAAAGAAGTTGATGGCACTCAACCAGTAGGTGACAGTAATTTAGCAATTCTCCTTCGGCTCAGCCATTGTTTGAACTTTAATGGATTGGAAACAACCCCTGAAGGCATATCAGATTCATTTGCATGTAACCAGGAAACGTGCAGCAGATGTAAAAATGAGTTTGTTGAGATAACATAGATATTAAAGTACTCTCGAGAGAAACTTTTTTGTATTCGTGTTCAATTAAAGTCACATTGACTGTTTCACACAATGCCACCATTCGACAAACCCACATCATCTATCATCAACATTAACTCTATCTCGGGCCACAGAGGCAACAATTATCATTTTTATAACAAATGTGATAAATCTAAGGGATAAAACTCTAGAGCTTGGAGTAGAGTAAGGTGATATCACATTTTCTGATAGCCTTGAACTTGAATAGTTATTAAATTTTCTTTTTTATCGTCCACCAGCAGTCAACTCTTATCTAGAGCCATTTATTGTAGATTACAGTCAATCGGTTTGTAGAGAACGGGGGAAAATCTGGAAAATTTGTCTAGATGCCAACGCTGAAACCTTCGAGACAGCATTTCAATATCGATTCGTTTGACAAGCAAAGGGGATGCAAGGAGTTGTTCAAGCTGTTGTAGCTTCCCAAGGCCACGAATAACAACTGACATTATGCAACTCTTTTTTTTTCTATTGTCATTGCAACTGCTGCTGCTGGTCGTGTGCCGATCGATAACTTCCTGTCGCATGGCTAATAACGCCGACACTTAAGCCGTTGATAAGTCGCACTCGTGCCACTACCAAATCGCCTTAAACTGTTGTTTAATGAAACACAAAGCCGGCAAAGTTTCGCTTAAAAATAGAAGCATAACATGCTATAAATATTCCTTTTGTTGTTGGCTGAAGCAGTGCTTGGGGTGGTGGCACCACAGTACCGAGGAAAGGTGACATCGTCAAGCCAAGGTCGCCGCTGGGCAATAGATAGGGGTCAGTCCAGCAGTCAGTAAAAGTACGGAAAGAAAAGGGAGGCCTCGATCCAGTGCAGTTCATCAACATTGCAAGAGAACTTGCTGCAGGCACTTGAACGGGTTCCTCTTCTTGCAAAGTCCGTGCGTCCCAGTTTACGCTCGAGTTCAGCGACACGGCGTACGCTGCTGTTTACAAGACTTGAGGGGACGTCGATGCTGTAATTATCGAGACCATATGCATGTGGCCTGTTAAGTTTTTCAGGGAGGAATGGGGTCTTGCTGTGCGTTAACCAGATTACCGCAACCTGCAGTGCTACTGCGACGGTGCTTAGTGCTCATTTCGTCTTACGAGTTTTAGCACTGCCGAGACCGGACGATATAAATAGCCTGTCGTTGCATCAAAAATAGACAGAAATGTGATGCAAACATGATTTACGATTTTCGGGTGCTATGGAATTCGACTAGGGCTATCATTCGAATGAGTTACATCTGGCGAGACAGAGAAAATGGCTAAAAGTTGCGTGTGCTTAGTGCAATAGGCAATGAAAGGATACTCACCGATCTTCCATGCGAGGTCTTCTTCCGAGCAGGGCGTATGCTGCACAGGTCGGCTTGGTCACCTCCCAGGCCTGCTTGTCCGCATTCGAGATGTCAATTAGTTTCAGCTTATTGGCCCGTTGCCGAGAGTAGCCCAGGGTGGCCTGCAATCGTCCGAGCAGTCCGCGGCTCCATATGTCGATAGCTTGCAAGTACAAGAACAAAATGAACAGGATTACTCCACAGAAGATCACTTCGGGACGGAGGAGATAGAGGCGGAACAGTTTCCAGGCATATGCAATTGGTGAGTTCATCGAGGACACACCGAAAGCGAACTTCGACATGAGTTTCATTTGGGAGACGAAGGTTTGGTACAGCACTTTGTCTTCGAGCTCGTCATCCATAATAGCAACGGGAACGATCCACGGCAAGGATCGGACGTTACTTTGCAACCTTAAACGTTAGTCCTACGACAATGTGTCTTTCACTAGTCACTAGTTTCGCGTTTAAATTCGCTGCTGGACCCTTCAACCAAATCCTTTATAGTCTTGCTTTCACACTCGCGACAATATCTCACTGTCTAGTCCCGATTGTCCCTGACCCAACGACCGACTGCACCACACTTTCATTGGCCGACTCTCGTCACGAAGTCGACGACAACAACGCACACCCCAAATAAATATCCGCGCAAGCAGTCTTGTATAAAAATATTTTCGTTGGTTGATACGAATCAATTGGCTAGAAAATATTCACGCAACGTCGTCAACGTCTCAGCCGCGACTTATGCGTTTGTGGTTCTCTCGACAGCCCGTTCTGTACGTTTGAGAATGCGGTAAAACTTTAGTCGCCGGCGGCTTCTGCGGTGGGGCATGAAATGAAAATGCGCGAGCTTGAGCGTTTGTTTGTACGCTAGGCAATGGGGAAATCTCTTGTGCGACTTGAAAATGAAAATCTATTGTGAACATTGAGGAACGCCGCGGACGTGTTTGAGATCACAAATGATCGGCAATATGCAGAAATAATGTCGTCGACCGAATGTTGTACAAGAAAAGCTTCTTCTATTTATAAATATTAAATTACGCGACGACGAACACAACGTCATAGTTCGCGAGACCAAATAAAATTACGAAATAAGACAATCGCAACACATCTGACAACCAAATTGACCGCGCATTTGACAAGTTTCGTATGATAGCATTGATACAGCTGTCAGTGGCATTTTTCTGATAGTGCTGCCAGGCTCATCGAAAATATATGATTTCCAAGAGCTTTTGTATAACAGTTGAGCGAAATTTAAAATGGGAAACGTACAGAAATTCAGTGACGTCTATCATATAAAATGTTGCTAAAACTCAATCGAATCAAGCTATAATTAATACTACTTCACAAGTTTGCTTAATATACTACCATTGGCTATTAAATGGAACAATATAAAAGAGTTATTTGAATAACTCAGCAACAATAATAATGATAATTTTCATTAATAATTACATACAAAGCGAACACTTCAAAGTCAACGAAAATGAATGAAAAACTATAGCATTAGCGGAAGAATTTTCAATCAGGCCATTTCGTTTGAAAATTACATTGAACAACAACGTTTCAGCACGTTTGAAGCACGTTAAATCTGGGTTTAAGGTTGGTTTTGAGCACTTTCTCATGTATCTTTGCTCTGAAGACGAAGTGTCCTGAGGTGAAGCTATCTGTGCATGGTTTTGCCATTGATTATTAATTTCTGGAATCTATTCTGCAATAAAACGCAACATGTATGTTATTATCACTAAAGAACGGATAGTGAGATTTTATTCTTTTATGTTGGATATTGACAGCTTTATATTGTTTAAAATTGATAGCTGGGACACTGACGGATGCTACCACGTACCAGAGGCTTAAGGACGAAGATTGTTCAAACTAGTTGTTGTTAAAAATTATTCTACGAGCAACCTACAATCCCTTTTATTATTCCGAAGCCTTCAGCCACTTTAACGAGAATGGATGAAACCGTGACTCTGATGATGTCCTGTTAAAAACTGATACATATCCAAAACCAAAGACCGAAGACTCTACCATAGAGAATATAGTTCCCGCCGTCGCTGACTGTTGGGAGTCTCGAAGATTGTATATAGATGCTTCTGAGCCAACGAAGATCGCATCAGTAGAGCTTGAACAAATGGAAAATTAAGGTAGTATAAAGTAATTATATGTAAAGTAGTCAGGTGTGGGAGGAATAAAAGAAAATGAAACATTTTGGTAGCGAGCAAACACTTTCTTCTAAGCCAATAAGTTCGCATACTACTCGCCGTGGATATTTTTTCCTATCTCCACATATTCAATGAAAACTATCACATTCGAATCCGAAAAAACCGACGCCATGACCTTGCCTGCTAATGAAACGATCTTCGCCTATTTTGGAGCTGTTTCTCCCTGTTTAGTCCATTGTTTCGTTTGTTATTTTGTCTCGGGTGTGAAATAATGCACCCATGTTTCATCCGTTGTAATGAATCTGTGCAAAAAATTACATTACTGCTGTGAAACTTCGTTAAACACGCACTCCAACCAACTTCACGACTTTGTTTTTGACAGAGTATGTGCGAACGCGACATCCATCTTCATCATGTCCAAAATTTTCAGATATGTGATCTACATAAATTTTTTGAATGCTCTCATGTCTGCTAGCTTGCGCACTTTGAATTTACAATGATCTAGCAACGTTTTATGGAGTTTCTAATACTTCGTATCGGCACCTCGTACGGCCTCGTTTAAACTCTGCTACCCAAAACTTCACTGTAGTAAACAAAGGAATACACTCACTCAGAGGAGAATCGAGTTCAGTTTTTATTGGTTGGATCGAGGCCTTTCAAAGAAAAGTATTGTATCATATAATGATGATCAATTTGCTCGATTATCACAAATTCACTGAAAACATTCAATATTGACGGCTGCCAAACAACAAATGTCAAATAACTAGGCGTTTTTAAACTTGAAACATATGACTGTTTACTTTCTCATGTAGTGGTATGTTTGTAGCGACATTTCAGCCTTCAAAGAACACGCTACGAAAATTGACAGCGACTCCTATTTAAAATGACTATGTTCGACCTGTCAAAAACTTATTCTTGTACTTATAGCCGCCATTCGATACGCATCGGCTTGTTTGTTGAAGATAATAAATATTTTTCGTTGTTATTTTTGTGTTCTGGTTAGTAGAAGCAACCCGAATTCATCCCCAAATTTTTTTCAAACAACTACAGGCTCCTTGTACTTGTTGCACAGGCTACTTGTTTGCCCACCCTTGTAATATTTTTGGTCCGAATTGGACAATTTTGACATCAGCAATTTTTATTTTCAACAAGACGTTCATTCGACTTTTCCTTACGGGTTTGTTTTTCTAAATATTTGATTTTAGAAAATAATCCAAGGAAGAAAGAAATTACGACTATAGATGAGAGCAAATTATGAAAATGAGTCGACGAGGACATTTTAATGATATGATTTTCTGAACATAATGACATATGATAATATGATTTTCTGAACATAAAAAATGAATAAATCAAGTAAATACAACTGAAAGTCATTCAAAATTAACGATCTAAAGTCCCATATTGTACACCCTTAATCTGCTAAATGGGATCTATTAGGTGCGCAACTAAGTTTTCGCTGTTTTTTGGTAAAATTTTTACTTTATTGTGAAAAAATGGTTAAACATGAATCATTCAAAATGTTGCCCATTGCTAGCGACAACTTTTTCCCATCTTTCTGGTAGAGCTCGATTACCGTCACCGTAGAAGTGTTCGTTTTTTGAGGCTATCCACGAATCAAGCCATTTTGAGCCAGACCATGTGCCATCGAACGGAATAAGTGATAATCGGACGACGCAATATCTGGGGAATATGGCGGGTGGGGTAGGTCTTCCCGTTTGAGCGTTTCCAAGTAGGTTTTAACGGGTTTGGCAACATGAGGTCGAGCTTTGTCATGCTGTAGAATGACTTTTTCGTGCCTCTGCTCGTATTGTGGCCGCTTTTCGCACAGTGCTCGGCCTAATCGCATCAATTGAGTTCAATATCGTTCTACAGTGATGGTTTCGTTCAGTTTCAATAGCTCATAATAAATAACACCGCCCTGGTGCCACCAAATACACAGCAAAACCTTCGCAGCATGAATATTCGGCCGAGCCGACGACGTAGAAGCATGACCGGGCAGTCCCCATGATTTTCTTCTCTTTGGGTTGCTATAATGAATCCATTTTCCATCACCCCGAACGATGCGATGAAGAAAACCCTTCCTTTTTCGCCGCTGAAGCAGTTGTTCACTGGAGAATAAAACGACGCTTAACGTCTCTTGGGTTCAATTCATAAGGAACCCGAATTCCTTGTTTCTGAATCATTCCCAACGCATGCAAGCGCTTGAAAATTGCTTGGCGGGTAACTCCTAATACTGATGCAAGCTCCTGTTGCGTTTGGCACAGATCTTCATCGAGCAATGCCTCCAATTCTGCGACTTCGAAGATTTTTAGTTTTCCTTCACGCGAACGGTCTTCAACACCAAAATCGCCGTCTTTGAAACGACAGAACCAATCACGCTACGTTATCTGACTTACAGCAGTATCTACAAGAACTTTTTGCAGCCTTCGATGAGCTTCAGCCGCCGTTTTCTTTGAATGAAAGAAAATAAGCATCACTTCCCGCAAATTACGATTATTTGGCACAAAATTCGACATTTTTATGCAACCAAAAGCATATGACATAATAACAAAATCACTTATGTGTCGAAGCGGTTTGTTCATCATATGTCTAAGCTTGGTCCATGACGATTTGGTTATGTCACAATCAACCAGCACTTACTACTGGAGCCATCTCTTGAAAAATAGCGGAACTTAGTTACACACCTAATACGTTATGTTACAAGTTCGAAACTTCGAAGAGAGCACCTTCAGCCAGTCGTCCAAAAATTGCGAAACCTTTTCAAAAACAATGTCTGGAGAGAGACAATGTAAGATTTGGGAGATCAATGGAAAATTAGATACAAGAATGAGTCGTATGAAATATTTGACGAGCTAGAACTCCCAAAATAAATCAAGCTGCAAGGATGCCAATGAGCTGATGGTTTGCAATCTATGGACGACCATCGGATACTTAAAAAGCTATTTGACAAAGGTAATAGAGATTACCGGAAGGTAAGCAGATTTTCTAAAGGTACCAACGAAAGGGTAGGTGAAGATATACCAAAGCTATCAGGATGCAAAAATTGAAGGACGTGATCTCCAATGATCCAGAAAGTTGGAGGTGAGATTTCTTGAATACCAACGCTATAGATGGCAACGTTGACGACGGTGATGCGTTCTGTAAATTGAACTACTTGAGGAACTAGAGAAATTACCGAAGCTAAGAGTGGTGAAATTATAGAAGAAAAAAATAATTCAGATGCAAAAAATAATACAGAAAGCACAAACAAATTTTTGAAAACAAAAATTCAGGATAATGACTGTGATGTGATCGTGTCAAAATCTTAAAAATAAAAGTGTTCAGGAAAAACGAAGGACCAAGATAGGGGAGATGACCCAGACAATACCTTCATCAAATAGAAAAGGATTTGGTATTGTTAGTTAGGATACAGTGTTGATTCAAGCTGATATCAACATTAGTAACAAAAAATAAGCAACAGTAGCCAAATTGGAAGTGCCAATCTATACATCTTGGTCTGTAAGTTTCACCTGATGATTTTGTGTTTGATATAGTTTTCGACGTTATCAATTCCTTTCACACAAAAAAGTTTGTCGAGACTGGAAAAATACTTCATCCAACAGACTGACCCTTTGCCAGTCTAATTTGTTCTTCAGAATCAGGCTAACGCTTATGAAGGCTTCAAAGAGTCTTCTCAAGATTGGGAAAGTAGAGTTTGACGATGGAACGTCCGGGTAATAAGACTAATATGATTTTATTATTTTGAATGTTTTTTTACGAGTCCTTCGTTCGATACAGCATGCATAGCGTTGGCTAGTGGAGCCGCGAGTCATGCCTAGCGCATCACATCTGGCTGTGGATAGTTTTCGATACGAACATGAATTTTTAAAAATTATGTTTCTCATCCATCCAGGTGATTTTGTCCTGATGATTTATTCTTTGTTTTCTACACAATATCCGAGCACGGGCCCTGCCCTATCCCGAAAGAATATCAGCAGGTGGAGTTTAGCTGAAACTGAGCATCAAGGAACGAGAGAAATATTTGTCCATCAGCAAGTGGGCTTGTCAAAAGTTGAATTCAAATCTCAAAAGTCTCAACCCTTTCAACAGCAAGAATCTATTTCGCGAAACGGGTTTGAGCCAAGGACTGACTGTTTAGAAGGTGAGTGCTCAACTAATGATCACATTGGCAATTATTTACGAAACTCGTTAGCTCCTAATTGTTTTCTCAGTAATTTAATCATTTTTTAAAGGTTCGTTACATTTAATTCAAATTTTTTCCTGATTTCATTTCATAAATGTTTTAGCAGCAAAATTAACGTCTACCAGACACAGAATCTAGATTGACCCAATTTTCTTGCTTTTTCTGGATTGATGAATGAACCTATGCCCCATGGAGATGTGCCTATTAATGAAAACACAAAAAAAAAACGTAATATTTTATAGTGTCCTTACACGCAATTTGACGTCATCCAAGAAAAATTGTGTTAACGAGCTTAAATTTCAACACTTTAATGCATCATGATTTTGTGCTGCTGCTACAACTTAATGGCAAGACTGAATAAGTTTATTTTTATATTTTTAAAGTGTATATTTCTCACATGGTATTTAAATACGCAACAATAACATTATGAACAATTTTCACGGCCATTTATGTTTTATTTTTTGTCTAAGTCGTCGCAAGCCGATGTATCTCTTTTGTTTTATTTTTCAATGTGTCGTAGGACTCAACGTAAGAGGAGTGGATGGGAAGGAGACGGGGGAAGGATGGAGGTCGGGGCTTGCAATAGAAGAGCTATAGTATGGGGGATGATTGACAGAGACAAATGAGTATCTCGAGCATGCAATGCATGAGTTGAAACGCGTTCTATTCAGAATTCTGAAACAATTCCAATGAAACAATCGAATTTATAAATGAAATGATGAAAGCGAACATAAGCAGAATGTTTTGGTGAAGTTAACAAGTGTTATGCGATTTTTCTTCTGGCTTTTCCACAAATGAAATAAATTCAACAATTTATTACCTCCGGAAAATGAATGTGACTTTGTGAGCTCGCGCCTCATTTTTGAATTGTTCGCTAGCTTGGTTTTGCACAGACTAAAAATTCTCCTGACGAAATCCACTTTTGTTAATTAATTGACTGGTTAAATTTCAGACAATTGGAATGACTGGCTCATTTGAATCCTTTCGAGATAAAATTACACCGTTGCAACACTTTGATCACACTCGGAACAATATTTAATATTCGATTTAAGGATTGTCGTTTGATCGTCGTTGGAATTTTGATTAATTAATGAAGTCTCGTTGTGTGCTGTCATTTTTATTAGTTTTTTATTCACAAAGCAATCACTTTTAATTTGCACGACAAATTTTCTGTAAAAAACAAAAGCAAAAACCGAAAAACTAACGCCGTATAACCAAAAAAAAAAATTCACTGAGCTTTTCTACGGAATCATCTGCTAGTTCTTGGCACGCAACCTGACCAGTAATGACTGAATTTTTCCACCAAACTCGGTATGTATCTAACCAATTTTCAAAATTATGCTAACGCTGATGACAAGATCGGGAAAAATTTAATGTTTTTAACCAAACGATTATTGTGTATATTATTCGACGGCAAGAGGGACGATGGCTTATTTGCTTTAGCTGCCTGCCAAGCCCGCGAGAATGAAAATAAAACCAATTAAATTTGCCGGGAAAATCTTTTTGGCAAATTTCTGATTCGTCCACAGACCACTCGGTTTTTCTCTGATTTTTCTCTATTTTCTTCCCTCATCTCTTAACGTCTTCGCCATCTTATTCATGTCATTTTAGTTTTGTTGTTATTATTGTTGTTGTTGGATTGAAATTTTGATTTTTTTTGCACAAATTACCTTGCGCTGCGGTCGCACTTTAACATTTTTGTCGTCAGAGCACTGAAAAATTTATTATTGAACATTTTCGTGCTGGGAAAGTTGAGTTGATATGAGACGAGACGGAGGGAAAAGTACAAACTGAAAAGTTCAGTGATAATTTTCAGGTAAATTTAATTACGACGATTATTTTCTTAATTTATTTATAGAAATATTCTGTTTTAAGGACGAAGCATGCCTGGCAAACATTTGAACTTTTGCTACCCTAAAAACCTGCCATGTGCGCTTAAATGGTTCAGAGTGAGTGATTTGAAAATTGAAAGGATATTGATCCACTCTTAATTATGGATTTGCTTTCGTATTTTTGATATTTTTGAAATTTTTCTTTAATTAAGGCTCAATCTTAAAAGAAATGTTGGATCGCATTCAGCACATATGCGTTGCAATCGGGGTCAGGACTCAAGACAAAAAACAAATATCAGGGAGCGAAATAGCTTGAGAAAATTCTGCATAATCAGAATATTTATCTCACGCCTGTAGAAGGCAGAGTCATATTAGTTTGCAACTGTAACTATTTTTATGCGAAAAGTAAGGATTTTTTTCCATACCAACACCAAACGCAACCACATAGCATTAAAAAAAAACTCGAAAATGACTCCAAGAATGATCCACGATTCTGATAAATATCCGCCATTTCGACTACATAATAAAAAACAACAAATAACCTACAGGAGTCCAGTCAAACTCAACAAAAGACGCGGAGACGCTTAATCAGCAAGTCTACTTGACAGGTGTATTGAAAGGATACCTAGTGCAGGGATAGTCAACGGAGCTACAATTTATATGTGTCCTTGTTCTTCCGCATCGATCTCCTGGTGCATTTATTGCAGACCTGTATGCCATTTTGACGGTATATAGAGGCTACACATGAGAGACTCGCAGACAAATTTGTGTTTTTAATGGGTGTCAGAAGTGTCCTTTTCAATATCGACTTCAAAAAAGAAAGGTTTCATTTTGAGGAGATAGATGCAGAAGCGAGAAATAGGATGTTAATTACTGTTTCTTATATACTCAAGAGTGGTTATTCTGGAAGAATACTATTATATCTACTAGACGAACTGTAGGAATACCAGTAGAGTTTCTACTAGAAGAACCAAAAGTTCATGGTCCTCGGGATCGATAACCAAGTTCGTTTCCTTTGATACATTGTGTGTTATCTCAAGAAAAATAAAACAAGTTTTCATATTTGTAACCTTCCCAGTAGATCAATCAAGACAAGATTTGTCCTAGTTTAACAAAAAGACCTAAATTTTTCAAAACAACAAAGTTCTAATACTAGAGTGTCATGTTGGTGCTAGTTCAGCTGAAATCGATTTCGTTATTTTCTTGTGACCTTTGTGTTATAGCAAAAGGGTGAAAAATAATAAAAAAAAACCAGAAAGGGTATACTGTTTGGACTTTCTGTGAAGCAGACACCGGTTCCGAATCTCATTGTTCACAGTGATATTTGAATTTGTGTTTATGGTGCCGGAGTATCAGGCTTAGTAGCTGTGACAGGTACCTTCGGAAAACTTGTCAATGTTATGGGCGTTTCTGACCAGATCGCTTTCTTGAGTAGCTACGGTATTGAAATGTAGTGACTCTAACTCGCTTCACACTCTAAATTCCAAAGTGAACTGTTTCGCAGAATGTTGATATTAATAAAATGGTGTTGGTTGGTTGGTTAATAAAATTAACATAATTTGGCCAAAAAACCAAAAACATGCTATAAAAAATTTTAAAGCCTTTTCCAGAGACCGCGATTAAACAAAAATTTTATTTTTCATCCATGATCACAATGTACCTGAAATTCATCTCCGTATGAAAATAGAAATCATAATTATTTTCTTTTCTGCGAGTGTTTCTTTCGCTAATTCTTGTAAGTTTAAACTTTATTTACAAATGATTGCTCCAAATTTCGCAATCGGAGTCTTAAATACACATAAATCCTATTGAAAAATAGATGAAAACTTGAAAATATCCCAACATCGAACAATATCTGTGTCAACTTGGTAAAAGCCTAACTGTCATGAGATGTCAGTCGTCGCCATTTGCATTTGCTTTATTTTTGTTTTATTCTCCTTAATAAAGCGAAGAGAGACAGAGAGAATTTGGCTTTTATCTTAAAAATATAGATGTAAACCACAGCCCGATAGTAAAACAGTAATAATACTCTGAACCAACTCACAATCTAAAAGGATTCAACCGTGTATAGTAGAATTATATTTATAATTTTTTTTATTCCATTCTAATTATTGTTTTTTATCAAGAATTCACTTCCGAAACCCGTGCATAAGAATACTAAACAAATATAAATCGAGTATCGATCATGCTATCTCTTTCTTCGAAGCTCACCCAAGAGTGTTAGCGCTTTTATGATTTCGCTATGCCTTCAATTTCCATTTCTGCATTCACACAGCACTTTCTACTATTTAAGTTCATGGGCATTTGGGCGAGTTTGAAAAGGTTACAAAAATATAAGAGCTACCGTGTTCTCAACTGTTTAGCCGCTGACCAAAACGTTTACTTACTGTTTATAGGACATCTACAGCCAGTGGAAAATTTAAGTCTAAACGTATCCTGAAAGCAATAAAAACAAGTAATAGCTAGTAAAAATCATTTGGGTATTCGAAATGAATTCTTTTCAATATTTTTATTTCTTCTTTTATTTCTATTTATATTTATTTCAACCCAGTTTCTTTGGGAAAAATTAACAATGAAGGAAGGAACGGAGAAAGGGTGATGCAAAAAGAGATCACTTCCCCAAGCTTCCACCTCAGGCTTCGCATTCATGATGTTGTCAAGACACCAAAAAAGTCCTCATATTCCAGGTATTTCCTTCCAAGATGGTGGACCAAAATGCTATAAGAAGACCGCCGAGGCATGAAGGACCGAAGGAAGGAAAAATGGGATTCGCAAGATCCCAAAGCTAATAGTGGGCTTGATGGGCTAGTCAAAAGAATGTCCAACTATCGCCGCAGATAGATAAAGAACATTAGATGCGTTATTAAGCTTGTAGCCACTGAAAATAATTCCACGGTGAATAAATCATTAGGATAGCTTAGAGCGTATGAGAGACAGGCCACGGAAAAGTTCACTACCAACAGTTCAACAGTTCACTACCAACCAATTTAAGGCTCAAGGCGACTTATTCATATCAAGGCTCAAAATTTTTGAATGCTTTTACTACTGCAATATATTGATAACAAACAATCGTTGAATAAAAAAAAATAGATAAAAAAACAATTACAAAGAGTCCTTAAGTATAGCAATCAACTGAAAATTACGTCCTTTTTGCGATCATCGGTTAAAAACACCAAAAATGTTTACAACTACATCCCTTTATTTTATATTACAATCCTGTCAGTTATGTGAATAGAAAGTTAAGATATAGCAAAAATATAATTTTCGCTTTTGTTGAAATTATAATAAAAACCACCTAAGACCTTTGTGTCACACTATCGGCCTTGGTTTTACAATCAGTTTATTTGCATGTAATCGAAATTTTTTATAGCCTATTTTAATCTAGGAAATTGCGACAAAATAAAATTGTTTTTACTTTTTCAGTCACTGGCTGTCGCCAATGCTGATACGCTCTTTTTGGGGGAGTGTAAATGCTGGCGATAACATTTCGTTACCGCGTAGTGACCTCATAATGTTATGCGCCGTGATTTTCGCGACAGTCTCCCTCGTGGGGTATGTTGATGCCGCGAGATGGGGAGTGATAACTGAAATATAAAATCCAATTAGTAAAGTTACATAAAAAAAAATTAATATTTTTGGAATATCTTCAACTAATTCGTGCTAAAAGTTAAAAAGTGACCTCAATCCTTGCAATCCTCCTACCTTTCAAGGATCTGTTCAGTTGGATCGTAGACGATGAAATCTGGTGAAAATGGTAGATTAGGCACAATTGTGGTTTTGTTACTACCCACGAACTTACGAGCAACACTATATGAGCAGATGCATAGGTAAGATCCATGAATTGTTTTCCAACAATTCCAGTTGGTTTTCTATCTTGCTTTGAGCCTAACTTCAAAGCTCAAGTCCTTATCAACTGTACGGTCTTGTGGTAAAACTCCTGATGCAAAAAACCACGGAAATCGAAGAAAACAGTTAAGAAAACATTGCAATTCGATGGAACTTGGCGTGCTTTTTTCGGTCTCGCACTTCGATTTTAATGTCGCAACTATAAACCCTGATTATTGACCCAGTAAACACCTTTTTAAGAAACAGGATCACTATCAAACTTATTCGACAGCCCCTGCGCGATGCTCACCTGAAGTTTCTTCAGGACAAAATCAAGCATCTTTGGAACCCAATTCGTTGACACATATTTCGTAGCCAAAACAACGATAGAAATTGTTTGGCATAAACCAAACGAGCTACCAATGTCATCAGAAACTTTTCTAATTGTGATTCCCGGATTCTTCGGAACTATTTTCTTCAATTTTTTAATGCTTTTATTATTTGTCCAGTCGGAAGGACATCATCATATACATCTGCTCGGCTTTCTTAGAAAAGTTTGCACAACCCTTTATTATCAAATTCATTCTGAATTCTCTCAGAGTTTCTCACTGTCACTATTTCATTATAGTAACTAGGAACATTTTATTCAATTTTTTATTTATTTGATTTATTCAATTTTTTATAGAAAATTTGATACAAATTCTTTGATCCATTTTTCAATTATAGAAAAGCACCAAACATCAATCACATGATGTATGTTTTTTTCTCTGTCAAAAAACAAACAGTTTTTCTTCTGTCAAAAAGTACATCCGCTAACCTAACTTGTGATAAATGTTACCCTGAGCAGTTTATTGGACTGATCAGTGTTGTTAAAATTACATTCTGTGGGGCACAGCTTAAAAGCTTGTAGCAAAGTATCACATCCGTCCACCTATGCACTCAGGCCTTATCTTACCTATCCGAATTTCGCCAGGCTTGAGTCGACAGAAGCCTCATTTGATACTTCAGTGCTCTGCATTTGATTTGAAAATCTGACGTTCGCATCTGTATTTGATTCTTCTCTGGTCTCGTATTTTGTTGTGATTGACACCTCTTCACCAACGGTGACGTAGACTAATATGAATAGCTCCTTTGACTCTCAATGTAAGGAGAACCAATACTACTTGAGGCTATGGCGACGCAGATCGAATCTTGCTGATTCAAACTGTTATTACAGAGTGAGCTTTCATCTAAGAGTCCTTTTCAGTGATCTTTTTAATTCATCGTACGAGGATTCCAGTCTACTGCAAATTCTTTCTTTCGACTTTCCTCGAGACTGGAGCACAAATCAGTGTTATTATCCATTGCAACCTTCCTTTATTTTCCTCCTTGAAAAAATGTTGATCCCCTCCTGAGAAACGCTATTTTTGTAGCATTTACAGGCTCTTGACTCCGATATTTTGATTTATTAAACTTTTTTTTATTATTAAAGAAAATACTAAGTTGCTGAGGTCGGAGTGTCTTTGAACCGCAAAAACTATTTTTTAAGGAGCTAGTATTGTCTCTTTTATTATAATCTCTATTATAATAATCTACTATTACTACTATTAATACGTCTGCTACTAATACGATTACTACTTCAAGGAAAAGTACTACTTGCTCTAATCTAGTCACTAATAAGCTTGGTACTTACTGCTAATACTTCACTGTTATTAATTCGACTACTGCTACTTCTTCTATTATCATTACTACTGCTGCTATTGCTGCTGATTCTACAGCTGCTATTTAATTCATCTACCAAAATATGAAAGGAAACTATACTTACTGCAGTTGGGCAAATTTAACAACGGATGATCAGATGGAAGTGGTTCGGGAGCCGTAACATCTAGTCCTGCAGCAAAAATGTGCCCCAACTTTAGTGCGTTGTATAGTGCAGTGTGATTTATGATTTCTGAAAAACGAAGAAAAACATTGATTAAAATTCATCAAATAAATATTTAATCAGTTCAACTTACGTCCTCGTGAAATATTAACAAGGACACAATTGGATTTCATTTTTCCAAATTCTGCATCACCAAACATATTTTCCGTTTCTTTTGTCAGAGGGCATGCTATTACAACAAAATCACTTTCACGTAGCAGCTCATCAAATCGAACATATTTCGCATAAAATTCGTGATCACGAGGATTTCTATGTCGACACGTATAAAGGATTTGTTTTGCACCAAAACCATGTACTAGTTCAGCTATACTTTGACCAATACCACCAAATCCAACAAGTCCAACTGTTGAATTTCGAATTTCTTGACCCAACATCCATCGAATATGCCAGTCTTTCCATTCTGAGCTGCAACGAAATGAATGAAATGAAGGAATAGAGAGCTTTGAAGGAATAGAGAGCTTTGAAGGAATAGAGATCCCATTCCAGAGTGAGGTGAGAAATTTGAGGTAATTGAATTAGGCAATCGAGTGGTATGAATCAGGAAGCTGATTTGGAAGTCTATTTAGAGCTCGGACGAGATTTAATATAGACTACCAACTAATTACCTCCCTATCTCACTAAGATTCAATCGTGGAACTGTTTGACAAACGACATCGGGTTAGGCCTCTTTAACCACGCCTCTTTAACCATGCCTCAAGGTAATTGTGATCCTTCTTTCAGCAGGGACGAGATTTTTGCCAGTACTAGGTTTAATGTATAGTTCGTCGTCCATTCGTTTACTCTTTTTATTATTATTCCTAGATTGATTTGAGTTTGATCGACATGGGTTTACTGTGTCATCTTTGTAACCGACCTAACGTGACTCACCGGGAACCTTCAAAACTCCTCGCATGAGACATTCTCTCCTAATAACAGGTTCTTTCTTAAGCATCTCCCCCGCGTGACGTAGATAAGCTTCCGAAATCTGAGATAATACCTCAGAATCCACGTCAGGTACCCTGAAGTTCCCTGAAGGATTCCAAAGAATCCAGGGTAAAGAAAAATGCTCAAAGAATATCTTTCATCTAGCCAAATCGAAGGCATTCCTCACGTCGTGGGTCAGGAACAAATAAAACGCCTCAATTGCGCTCCCCTTCTTACTTGACCACGTCCACCATCTCTGTTATTGCTCAAATGGTGAATTATCCAGCACTAAGGTCTTGCTGCTCCGGAGATAAAACTCCCTGTGATTGTGATGATCTCACCGAGTATTGTTCCCTGTTGAGCATTTTTGGGCTCATAACCAATGACTATTAGCACTATTAGACTATTAGTAGCATACATGGTTGCCAATATCCAGAGGATGTTTCCTGATTCTAATGCACCCGAAACATGGTAAGCGAAATTCGAAACTACATAATTGTTGAATTGCTGGATTTCTGGAACTAACTGATGTACTTCGATAGATCACTTAAAAATATACTTGATCCAATGCCCTCAAGTTTCGAAGGCAAGCGCTCCATTTAACATAGAACTAGGTATGGAAATCAGAGTTTCATTTTTGGATGATTTATCTCGACACGTGCAATTGACCTTAATAAAAGAATATCTTGCAAGGTCCAAATGCTGACGTTCTTTGAACTAGAGTCAGAGAAAGGTAATTTTAAATGAGGACACGCAGACTTAACAGTTACTTTAGCAATTCATCATGAATTTGGATGGATAAAAAGTCTTATTTGAATCATTCCAGCCCACTGCAAGTCTATTTCATGATAACTTACCTCTTAATTTTCAACCGACCCTGATGGAACCTTTTTCCTGCAGCAATCATCAACCCAACAGCATGTTCGGCGACTGCACTATTGGACACATAAGGAGCATATCCCAATTCAATTCCACGCCTCTTCATTTCTACAACATCAATCGTATCTAATCCAGCCGAGATTGTTGCAACGCATTTCAACTGTGATCCTGCAGCATCCAAGACTTCCGAGTTCAGTAAGTGTTGCGTAGTCCAAAACATTCCATCCACCCCTCGACATTTATCCAAAATTTCCTGTCTATCCGATGGAAATTTATCACAGAATACCATTTCGCAATCCTCTTCCAGGATCTCTAAAGCTTCGGGATGCACTTTGCGATTCGTGATCATTACCTTAAACTTTTTCCCCTTCAGAGACATTTCTTGGTTTCTTTTGGCAAACGATCAGTAGCAGGATGAAAATTATTTTTGAACTTAGATTGAAAATTTTTCGACACACTATTGCTAGCTTTGCTGGAGCTCAACTAAAATGGCAATTCACCGTGATGAATATTAAATCAAACGCAATTATCTGTACACCGTGTGTCGTCGTTGTAGTCGCGAACTTTCCGAGCACAAGAAAATGGGATTTTTTTTTTGGTTTTTGCTGCCTTTTTTATTGATTATTTTACTTTATTATAATAATCATATGACTATCAAATACAAGGTCAGCGGGTTACGCAAGTATTTATGCGAGTATGATGTGAAAACTAGATTAGACAGTAAAACCGCAGGAGGTCCACAATTCTAGTGAGACGGACTATTCGGGGTCAATGGGGCTTTTGTCTCATTGAGCTGATACAAAACACTGACTTGGGTGAATTATTTTGTGACTTTTTAGTGGAAAACAACCATTGACAAATGCTATTAATAGATCCGTATTGATTCTCACAATTATTCAATATACTTAATAATCTGGACAGGATCAAATGTTTGTTTGTTAAAATTGTCACTCATTGGAAAACATTCCTTTCTCTTGTTTCAAGACCAGTCGTGTAAAAATGCTTATATGACCAGTTTAGCAGTCGTTGTACGATTATCAAAACTGTACTAGGAATAACTACAGATCAAGCCAAAGTTATATGATCATGACAGAGATTCAAACCAGAACAATGTAGTTCTGAAGGCGGGCGCTTTTACTGGTACCTAGCTTTTAAGGGCTACTAGGATTTTTGTGTCCACGCTTTGTGTAGATACAACTTAATTTCCGAAATAGATACTCCTTTAGAGTCTCAGTAAGCTGTTGATTCATATCCTTTGGAATTTAGTGGGTTACGAGTGGCATAACAATGACCTCTAACTAATATTTCAGCCTTTTGAAATTCCTAACAAGCGGAAAACCTCGTGGAATTTCTGCAATCTGGAATTTCGTGGAATCACTTTCTGCTTCGGATACCTGTGTCTACATCGTACCGACGAAATGTATCTTATTATACGTTTCTTCTTAAAAATGGTTTCTTCTTACTTTAGGATCTTGTAAGTCTAGTTGTGGGTCTATGAATCGAGCAGAAACGGCATTAAAGAGAGGCTAATCCAATCATTTCCCCGACCAAATAGTTTTAATTCTACAATTTCATTTAGTAATATACGATCGGAAATATCTCGAAAGAACACATCTAGGTTACATTCTGAATACTTCACTGTGTCTTACGCTTCTAGTATAGATAAATTTTTGTTATTTCATAGAAAGTGCTCGTTGCTATTGGTTTTTTGATGCACATATTTATACATTTCAGGAGAAACTTGCTCCCTTCCTCTGTGTGAATTGTTTTACACTAAGGAGCGAAGTAGCTTACTCCCGTTGTCATGGATATACATAAATATAAAAACAATAAAAAATGGCATTATCTTTAAAACAAAAGAACAAATTAATATCTTAATTAGTTTGTGTCAAAATCAAGGCATAATAAATGTCATTACTGAAAAGTGC
The DNA here is from genome assembly GCA_954870665.1 of Stratiomys singularior. Lineage (NCBI taxonomy): Eukaryota > Metazoa > Arthropoda > Insecta > Diptera > Stratiomyidae > Stratiomys > Stratiomys singularior. The sequence continues at coordinate 7,157,364 of OX940879.1, read as the reverse complement.
AATTCCTTGCAGTTTTGAATACCTTCCAGCATCAATTTAGCTGAGCATCTCCCAATATCTATAGAACAGAACTTTGAGTAGCGTATGGTGAATTTCATGGCGATTTTGACGTTTCGCTAATGAGCGCTAGCAAAGCGTAAACAAAGTATTAAACATGGAATTTTATCGTATGTCATTCACCCACTTTTCCATGAAACAACAAATCATTTCACCTAAATTATAATGGAAGTATCCAACTCGCGCTAGAAGTCTTACTTCGGTGAGAAACAAGCGATATCTCTACAAAAACGTCAACTTGTTGGAGCACTATCCACACGTGGCTTATTGGAACGCACAAATTTCACACAAATTTTCATTAGTATAGCTTGTGCGTTTGCCACTAATGAGTGATTGCTTGTGTTTACAGCATAGACAGCTTAGAACAGCATCATGGCATAGCCCCGTGTGTCTTCTCAGTACGCATCTTGCTTCGTTGTTCAGTGATGCCACCATTGTAACAATAAGAGCACCTGTCGATCCCCTTTTGGGTTTGGTATGCCCGTATTAATAACCTGTTTAGACCAGATGTGCGCTGGGCGCTATTTACAAACAATTGAAAATATTTATAAGGATATTTAGTCAAGATGCACGCTGAGTTGTATTTTATGTTTATATTTATATATACAAGTGCATGCGCTGGCTAAGCATCGGTTAAACGCGCAAAGTACAACGATACAGTTGTCGGCGCAATTTCAAGACCTGTAAGATATGTATGCGCAATTTAACATAACAATATAATTCGAAAAAATAAACAATAAAGAAAATAAGCTGATGACGGAATAAGTTTATGTTCCCGGCATCTTCTGAATATCGATAGGTCTTAAACATTTGTTAAGGATAAGCAAACGTAAGTTTCATAAATTTTGTTTGTTCTCCGAACGAAATTAAGTCGGTCCTCATTTATTTCCTTAGAACGTTCACATACCCACTTCGGTGGTGTGCCACCTTCGGAGCATGGTTTCATTCTGAGAATTAAGATGGCATACCGCCAAAACGCGTATGTGGACGTTACAAGGAAACAGATGAAAACTAAATTAATGGGGACGTTCATTGCAATAATGTTTGCTCATTTATGATGGATTATGAATTTTTTAACTAGTAACTTGAAGTAAAAAAGTAAGTAGTAATCGCTAATGTACAAAAAACTCAAATCAATCTGAGACCAACTGCCATTTTCCAGATCTATTAACTTTTCAAATTTCAAACTACCTCAAATGTCAGCACAATGTCCGGTTCAGCTGATGTACAATATCGTAAATCGAAGACGTCAATATAAATATCGTAAACGTCAGCACCAGATGATAACAAAACACCCCATTCGTCTGTCACAACAATACCACGCACGTGCGCAAAAACAAGGCGACTCTATCGTCGCGACTGAGACAAAACATATCGCTCGCTTATTCACCCACCGCCTCCCATTCGCTGCAGCAAATCTTGTCTAGTTAGAAAATGCCAAACGAAGTTCGATTTGACAGTTGCCGTGAACGCTTCGTCGGCTTCGTACAATTAATGTTCGCTGAAAGTGCATTTGCTCTATCCACCAGAGTTTTGCTTGTTTGAGTTTACCAATTTTTTTCCTTTGGGTGAAATCTCTCCAAGTGAGTGTGAATCACATCTCGCGGAAGTGGATATCCGCGTAAGATCAACAGGCTATCGGCTAAAATTTTGTGAAAATGGAGCCGGAATGTGAAGCGCCGAGTGCGAACGTCAATGTGGAGGCGTATGGCGCAAGGTGTCGTGCAATGTGAGCAGGAAATTTAGTAAAGAAAAAGAAAATCAGTGGCTTGTGTGCGCGCAACTGAGCAAATAGAAATGATAAATACCAAAAGTGCTGGAAAAGAGTTGAAAGTTAACGTAAACTCGCGAATAACCATCGAAGGTTGAAACAGTGTCGCAGTGACAAATCCGAACAAGGCCCTTGGACGGAAAGCGCAGCCCCAGCAGCAGAATGACAGAACGCAAGTTCACTCGGGGGTTGAACAAACCTGGAATGGCTGCCCAGCTGCGGGAAACCGTGTCGCAAGTCGTCCGCGAAAGTACAGTCCTCGTAAGTAGTCTCTGACGCAGTCAGCGAGTCTTTAAACTTGTTTTCATTTCACGTTTCAAGGTCTTGGGCGAGGAAGAAGTAGAACCAGGTCGTAGGCTGGCGTGCCGGTGGTAGCACGCGAACTGCGGAATTCCGGAATCTCCGTCGACTGGGCTGCACCCGCAAGATTCATGACCGAGTGACTTGCGGTGATGCCATTGCATGTGTTGCATTCTGACCCCTAAATTCCAGCTCCGCACCCTTTTCTCTTTGACGTCAGCCCTTCGTTGCGTGGTCGCTTCTGCGGCCGACGAAAACTCCCACGGCCGGCATCGCCAGACACAGCCAAGAGGAATTTTCCCAACAACACAACTCATTTCCCTTTTCGTCGGCCACTACGTTCGCGTGGTGTCTCCGCTCCTCGTCTTTTTCTTACTTGGACGCTTATCGCAGCTCTTTGATCTGGTCATGGTCAAGTTGCGGCCAAGTGTCGAAGACGATGGCGCTCGGTAGGGTTTTCTGTGTGGTTTCTGCCCGTAAGCTCTAGCCTGACCGCCCAGAGAGTAGTCAAACGCCATCAGAGCTCATCTGGGACACTCGTGCGAAAACTCGCAATTGAAGAAAACGACGATACCGTGATATCATTCCTCATCGTGATGGGGCTCTGAAAGGGAACTTGGCATGCTGTTGTGGTCAGAAGCGTTTCGATTCACTTGAATGGATCCGGACCCCCAGACCTGTTCTTGCCTATTCAGCGCGAACTTGATTGCTGCGAGGCTGTGATTGCGGTTGGGGTACCGCATTCCGCAGCAGGACTGTCCTTGCCCGCGTAGCCTCTGGTTGACTTTGCTAATTCGCTTTTGTCGAACACAATGGCGAAGTTCTTTTGTACTCACAACTCTTTCGCTGATTTTGTGGCGTTCGCCAGCATTCAGATAATTTGGCCCATTGCCAAGCAACGGCCAGTAAGTTGGTTCGAGCTTCTGGCTGTAGGCTGCGGCGTTGGACTGATGATGCTCCTCATCTCGAGGAGATTCCGAAATAGTTTGCTGTGGAAGGGGCTCGGGGGGCTGTGGAAGCGACAGCAACGAGTGGTGGATATTTGCTCTTTTTGGCCGGAGGAAAGCAATAGGTGTTGGTCGCAAATGGGGCACTGGAGTGTCTCTGAATGTTTGTAAACAGGAGAAAACACAAGGAGAGACAGCCGGGTCCACTGGCCAGCGGAAGGGGTTGAGATTCGACTCGAGCGTTGCGAAATAGTTGATGGTATGTGATTCCCACATCCAATTGCGATGTAACGTATGACAAAACCTGCAGCAATTCTATTACGTAAGCGGCCAATGAACTCGCCAGTGGGAATATTCACAACGTGCGAAAATCGAGGGCACAGCACAGTCCAGCATATGCGTTTAAGTTCACGTCAAATGTAATTGCAAAACGCACTAAATTCGAAAAAAATTTCCGAACAAAATAAATAAATTTCAAGTTATTATAAATTAAACTTTCCGCTCAATTTGAGTCCTCATACAAACTCTACTTTCCTTAAGACACGAAATCTTCCCGTCATTCCCCGCACCGCTGTCACTCGCCTTCGGAACATGAGTATCCCCGGCTCAAACTTTCAAGGCTTAACAATGTTCCTTTGACTGCAAGCCAAGCGACTTTAATTTCTTACTTTGCGCACCGCTGAAATGAAAATTTCAAACGTTATTAGCTTCAATGGACGCCCAATTTGCAACTAACGAAACGTAAAATAAACTCGAAGAAAAGGTTTTTTAATGAAAAGTTTGGAAAAGAAAAAACCAAAATGAATAGAATTTACCTTCACGTATTACTTTGGTCTTAAGACATGCATGAAGTTATTCATTTTTGTGGGACCATTTAATTGTATCTATTTTTGCGGCTAACGAGGTGCCGTTTGCAACACTAAAGTCGCTGTTTGCGCAGTTTTAAAGATTGCGATCTTCGCTGCAATAGATGGGAAGCCCGCGACAGTGAAATGATTTTTGTAAGATTGTTATTAGCAATCAATGGACACTGGTACAGATTGCAAATTGTAATTTGTAAAATTGCGAGCCAAGGTATTGTAAAAGGAAGAAAAAGACAGTGAGGGTTTACAAAAAATCACCTCTTGCTTGAGTAAATTTATTGATGTAGCTCACCATGTCAAGAGATTGTAACTGGGTAAAAATAAAATACGAAGCAATGACAAATTATAACCACTAAACTGGAAAAAATATATTCGGAGGTCCTCTATGAGGGCTGAATGAACTCAAATCAAGAAACGAAGCCTTGTAAGATTTTTTTTGTCTTAGTTAGATCTTTTTATGTTTAAAGTCAAAAGATTCCTTGGACATCTAAAGTGGATGCATGAGAACATCTCACTGAATACCTTGAAATTTTTGACAATTCCTCGATGAAGCTAGTAGTCGAGGAATGTCATAATCACAGTCGATTTCAATTAAATAAGCCTTTTTCTTACAATTGCAAAGCGTACTCCTTTCAGCGGTCCCCAACTGTAGGACAAAATCAATCCTCTGATGAGAATTAAGGCATAGTAAACACCTGTTTTCAATTTCGCTAAACAGGAGCATCCCCGGTTCAGGATCAATCCTGACTCCGCAAACGTTTGTGACGGACCTGTGACGACTCCACTAGTTCTACGTTATCCCCTTTTCATCACCGGCTTTATCACGTTCCAAAAGTGGCTCGATTTCATTGCTTGCAAAAATTCGAAGTGATTATCGCGAATCCCACCCCTTGATCGATTTAACTTCACAGGCTCTACGGACATAAGAACAAATCAGTCAACTTTCGTCAAATTACGGTCTCAATTTTTTTTGTTTTTGATATTTTTGACAATTTTACGGAAGTATAAGGCTAGTAGAGTGTCAGTAGAGTCAATATAACGACAAAATACAAAAATTTTGTTCTAATTATCCCAAAATATTATGCGAAATGTGTTTGCGATCGCATCTATGCAAACTTCAGACGCCTTAATCTCTTTAGGTTCACTGAAATTAGAATTTAAACCGGGTTATAGCAAGAAAACACCTTTGTGCCAAATCTGGTCACACTAGAAGTTGTATGGTATGTCTAGGAGCAATCTATTTTCTTCACGCTCGACTCATAACGAACCCATACATCGAACATATACCATACATTGTTCGGTTCTATGCTACCAAAAGGACAGCCGTGCGTACCTTTGATAGGGGTCCGTAAAGTGCCTTCTTCATCGTACAAAATACAAATTTTTTAGTTGACTTACAAGAATATTATTCTCACGAAGATATATATACACGATTATATAGTGATATAGAGATATATATCACGAAGAAGGAGCCATATAACGGGTGTTTTTTTTAGAAGGAATACAACTTTAAGATGGCAACACTTTTTAATGCTACGTATGATGTGACGGCTGTCATGCGCTTTATGGTTAGTTTGATTCGCTGTTCTATCACAATTAGGTTGGCATCTGAGCAACTTCGGGAAATTGTACAGATTTATTTCGAAAAAAAAACGGCTCTGTTTGAGTAACTCATCGCGCACTCCGTCTATATTTTGGACGTCATAATCGTCCATCAGAACAATTAATTCGATTAACCCTGGATCGTTTCTGCACCACGTTTACTCTCACTGGTAATACGCATCCATCCAGACGCCGTACAGTGCATAATGAAGAAACTATAACCACCCTGTAGAGCTTGGTAGTCGATGAAGACCCAATTGAGTCCATTCGACATCGTTCTCAACAATGAAACCTGTGCTCAATCAAATTATGGAAGATGTTACAAAAGAATTTTGGTTTGCGGACTTACAATATCCAACACTTTCAGGAATTGAAGCCCAACGATCACTGGGCACGGCGTCGATTCGGCGCATGGGCCCAAGAACAAATTGCTGCAGATACCAATTTTCAAAAGAAAATTTTTTTTGCGATGAGGCTCAATTCTGGAATGGATACGTCGTTAAACAAAACTGCCGTAGCTGATGGTTGTCAAAAAGCTGTTACATCCAGAAATAGTCAGTTTGGCGTACTTTATGCGCCTGTGGATTCATCTATATCTTCAAAAATGCTGCTAGGAATAATATGACAATCAATGGTGAACGCTGTAGAGCCATAGTCAATAAATTTTTCGTTCCGGAATAGACTCGCTACAATGCATGAACCTTTGGTTTGAAAAGGATGGCGCGACATGCAATACTACTCGTGTCACATCGACTTATTGAAAGAAGAACGCATACTTTCTCGTTTTTGACCTGCGAACTAGCCTTCAAGATCTTGTGATTTAACATTGTTGGACTATTTTTTGTGTAGGGATATGTCAAATCACTCCCATACGCCAACAAACCCGAGAAGTTTAACCATTTGGAAGACGACATTCGCCGCATTATTGGCGATATGTACGACCCCAATTTTTGGTTGGACTAGTCGACATCCGTTTCGTCTTCCACCGCGACAGTCGCGTTTCTGACATTCCCCAAATCATATTCAAATAAAATCGACAGATATTTACCTTTCTGATAAAACCAATTTTAAAGCAATCAAAACAATTCATCCGTACTTCAATCTTTTCAAAGTGTTATGTAACTATATCTGTATGTTGAAATTTGTCTGGGAATTGGTCCCGAATATCTGACGCAAAGGTACAAATTCTTTCGCAAAGAATCATATCTTAGTGGCAAGATGTTGCCTTTTGCGACTTGAATGAGTCTTTTATATCGTCCTTAAAAGCTGATTGTACATTTCTGCTGAAGAAAAGCTGGTTGACTGTCTATTAATTTCGGAAAGATTTCATTTGCGCTTGTAGTTGTTTCATTCTTAGATTGTTTCTTCTGGATGTTGTTTGCAATGAATTCAATCTAAAAAACCGATATAATGTCAAAACCACGGTTTTCTACGTATAACTAAGGAAGTTTGAGAATCACTGAATAAAAACCCGAATTTTTCTCGCAACTTTGACATTTTTGTCAAAATTACTGAAAATGAATGTCAATGTAGTGAACGTGTCAAAGCAGAACTCTGTAAGCTGGAAGTTTTTTGAATTTTCATCGTTCATAAATTCTAGATAGATTAGTGTACACTAGGCAGCAAGCTCCTGGTGAACTTGCTCTGAAGAAGCCAAAAAAGGTCCCAGATACCGGAAAAGTTATTATTCTTGATATTTTTTTTAGATTCCAAAAGAATAATCCTTATGGATTATTGGAGAAAGAAGAAACAATCACGGTGCGTTATTGGGTATTTGGATCGACTTTTGACGAAATCGAAGGTAACATGCGTCCTATTGAAAGGGTGAAAAAAGTGTTGTTTCACCACGCCAGCGCATGGATGCTAGCAAATTAACAGGTCGTGCTATGCTCCAACATTTAAAAATGGCATGGGAATATATCAGCCCAAACGAAAGGAGTATCACAGAACCAGAAATGTATTACAAAGTGATTGAGAAATAATTTTGGAGAAAAAAAAAATCGTTCGTTAAAAATAATAAGTTCTTTAAGCCACTGTATGCATTGTTCCACCCCCCACCCCCCTCATCATATTCAAAGTGAATGAACAGCTCATTCCATCACTGTCGAAAATGCATTTTATATCGTTTCATTGCACCCAACGTGACAGCTATCCAATAAATGGGGCGAGATAGTCGACTCATTCCATCTTCGTCGGTCTGTTTGATATATGCGCGAGAAAACAGTTCGAATCCAATTACACTGTTCCTCTTACAACAACTGAAAAAAAGGCAAACCCTATCCGCATGGGGATGATGATGGTTGGACATGATGTCGATGACTCATCCACCATATCTTTACCGAACGCTTCGACTAGAATAAGTTTTTCGAAAAAGCTTTTAAAGTGTCCTTTCTATTTTTCTCCCAATACGAGTCCTTGCATCTCTTCGCTTCCAGGCATCTCAATTGCTTCACGTTCACATTGTACTGAACAGTGCGTTGGCTCGACCAGGAGCAATGACAAGTAAAGCGGGAAATTTTGATTGTGTAATGACTGAGTGTCTTGAAATAAAAGGATGCAATGTAGAGTTGAGAATAAAGTGAGGGAGGGAGGGGGTTGGTATTGTTCTGGCTTACTACGTCCTTCACCATGAATAAATTGTATTGTAAGTAGCGCTGACAAGAGAACAAACGAACAACTGAATGTTCAAGTGTGCAATATGCACTACCACAACAAGTCCTTTGCGCGATTTCTTTGTAGAAGAGTTACAATGTTTCGGTTGTTGTAAGAGGAATAAGGGAGTGAGATGACAAGACGAGAATTTTCTTTGATAATTCAAAGAGGTTTGAATTGAATCGTGTAGACGGCTTGATTGGATTTCCGATTGTATAGGAATGTGAACAGCCACTTATGCATGCTAACGCCTACAGTGCAGATATTGTCGAGTTATTGTGATCATTGCTTCAAGGCAACGTTTGACGTATGCAGTTTCGGGTTTTCAGGCATTCCCCAGACTGTATTCTATGTGAAGCTGACGATTTCCAAGGTCATTGAGCGAATATATTCCAAAATTTTCAAATCAGGATTTCAATTTTCTGATGCTATCATTTTAATTAATGTAAATATTACCGAGTGGGCTCGTTTTTATATTACGACAGGCCTTCGTTGGGCAATTTCAGCATCATGATTTAGATGCTTAACCTTTTCGAATGAGCCATGCTGGTGTCTTCCTGCTCTCCTCAGTAAACTAGTTAACATCCGAAATTACACGCCACTATCACCCTGTCACTTGTCATACCAGCTCAGCAAGAACGCCACAGATCATTTTCGAAATCGCCTCAACTTCTGGCCTAACCACTCACATGCAACACCTAACTGCTCATTGCAGACATACTTTTATCTAATTGTACGCGTATCTAGCTGTTTTATCTAATGGTCACAGTAGTTGGCTAATTGTCGTGAGAATTGCAATTACTTTTTTTTCCTTGTACTTGGCGAAATGTTTCATGTTTTTCACATGTTTGACTACATGACAGCCCGGCGCTAATGATGATGATGAGCCAACAAAACGTTCTAGAGCTGCTCACATACTTTCCGTAGATTAAAGACAATACAAGAATGTTTGCATATGGAGGGAAGTGGTTGCTTGCTAATTACCATATTTTATACAAATTGCGAGTGAAAGCAACAAAAGACCCCGACGAATAGACAAACAATCGACGGAACATTTAATCTGCTGGTCTAGTAAATTTCGTGTCGCTTCATTCGCTTTATGGCTTTGGAGGTAATTTGAATATATGCTAAATAGCGTGGTCTGGGCTGGAAGGAGGATGGAAATCGATTTGTCATGAAGATTGATGAAGATTTGTGTTTGGCTGGAAAATTCAATATTAATATTTATTTGGAGTAAATATTTAATTCAAATTTTTTGCCACCCACCGTTTTGAACTTGATACCGATTCGGCTGGAAAATCCAAAGGATGTTTGCTGAATTTATGCACATCAGTCCTCGATCTTAGGCAGATTGTCAGTAAATTTGCAAAAACTGCAATCTCATGCATATGTTCTCAATAAGCATCACATATGCGACGAAAGAGCTATTGAGCCAACAAAACAAAAAACAAAAACATCATGTTTCCAACACTCAACAAAACACGAGTATGTTTTGAAAATTTCCACTTGAAAAGACATAATATTTTCACTGGATACTCTACACATACTACACAGAGTCTTGTCATAAGTGAAAAGATTTCCTATGGGTCAAGGCCAGATTAAACGAATGAATGAATAAATGAATAAATTTATAAAGATTTTGTTGAGCAAATTTAATGATTGTGTACGGGAGCAATATTGTAAGGTTGAATAAACTTGTTACAATATGCCGGAAAATGTTAATGATGGGCAGCACACGTTTCATTTCTTTTTAGGTTTGAGTTTATAGACAAAAACAACGATTGTCAATTGAATGAGATTTTAATGGAAATCATTGTAAAATTCAGGACGGACTTGAAAGATTGATGCTAATTAGTAGAAACTTTGTTTTGTCATAGATATCAGCATCATAAATTCTCTCAAGGGTGTAATAGATATTGTAGCAATAAATGTCGACAAGTCGTTGACCGTCATTTCGTCTTAAGGACGACCTTAGCTCATGATAATCACACTTTAGTAACATCGCATAATGATCACGTAGGGTCTCGACTATTCCAGCGTCTAAGAAGGTTTATTGTGTTAATTATTCATCAGAATAATTACAAAAATAGATTACAAACAACATGCAGTCCCTGATCGAGAAATAAGGAACTCTAAAATTTTTGAAAAAAATTCACATATTTGCCCCTGAAAATTCCTCTTTAAAATGCCAAAAAAATATTTCGATATGCCTTCACTTTTTTAAGTAACAAATTAAATACAACCTGTGTCTGATTATAAATATTGCGTGTTCAAATAAGTTTTGACAGATTTCCAAAAGTTGGCATAACTAGTATTACATCGCATCGGACTATCATGTAACTCTCATATCCTTTCCTGTGACATTTCATTCAAGTGTAAACAACACACATTTTTGTGCTCTGCTATGTCGACCTTTGTGCCCACGAAAGATTTGCGGGAAAGGCTGCGTTTTTGCTTCAACTTGAAAAAACTGTAGCTGAAGGAGGTGTTTGAAGTTTGCATCGTTGAAATCGCAACGCGGTCAAATTTTATGTCTTTTTTGATTTTTGTGGAGATTAAACTGAAATAAAATTCTAGGAGAGCGTAAAATATTCAAAAATGTGCATAAAGGTTACCAAAATTTCAAGTCAAATTATCAAAAGTACATTCAAAAAGTCAAAAATTTTAGACCGTTGCGTTTTCAACTATGCAAACTTCAGGCGCCTAGCTGAAGGACATCCCCTGCTATGCGAAGTGACTGCTATGCGAAATGACGGGTACATTCTTTTAATAAAAACATATGAGTATTGGTTCCGGCGTTTTAAAAGTGACGACTTTGACATCAGTGACAAAGACCGCAATGGGAGCCTAGTAAAGTTTGAAGACGCTGAGTTGGAAGCATTACTAGACCATGTTTCATGCCAAACTCAAAAGGAGCTTGCTGAAACCTCGGGAAAACCTGACTTAGAAAGCGCTTTCAAACCGTCTCACAGCCATGGATATGGTGCAAAAAAGCAAATTGGATTCCCAATGAGACACCAACCAAGACACGTCGAACGCCCTTTTTTCACGTGCGAACATGTGCACCAAAGGCAAAATCGGCAGAGTTTTTTGTATCGAATATTGACGGGAGACAAAAAGTGGATCCACTTAGACAATCCAAAAGGGTAAGCCCGGCCATGCATCAACTTTAACTGCCGAATAAAGTATGATGGCAAGAAAAGAATGCTGTACTTCTGGTGGGAACCACTCAGAGTGATCTACTATGAGCTACTCCAGCCTAATGAGGCCTTTTTTCATCACTGCAAAACGTTATGAACAACATTTGATGCAACTGAGTCGCAGATTAAAGCTTAAACACATCTAATACGCCAAATAACATGAGAAAGTGTTCTTTCACTACTACAACGCTCGACCATATGTTGCTAAAGTTATCAAGGAAACTTTGGAGGCACTTAACTGGGAGGCCCTACTTCAATTCCTTCCGACTTAAATGTTCAATATCTCATGAGCTGCAGAGGAACTTGACACTTCTTACGAAGAAGTGAAAAATTGGGTCGATTTTTGGATCGCCTAAATACATGAGAATTTTTTTGAACGCGGTATCGGTATGCACTCTGCTAGTTGGGCAAAGGTAGGAGAAAGTGAGGGGCACAATTTTGAATGATATACATTGTACCAGTTTTTATCAATTAAACTTTAAAATTTAGAAAATAAACCTTAGGCCTTATTTGTACACTTAATATTTCGTAATTTCTGGCCTCCCTTAGCTTGATATTCGTTTTTATTATTGCGGGCATACTTTTGATGTACTTATCATCTTCTTTATTTTTACTATTTTGCAATGTTCTAGAAACATTTACCTATATTTTGGTGGATTTTTGACGGTCCCCACAACATAAGCTTCATTGTATCGCTCATGTAGTTATCTCTGAACCAATTCAGGGCTTACTATTACAGCTTCTAACTTGCTTCGTCGCTACGTAAAATCTACATAAAATTTGCTCTAAAGCAACTAAACAGCAGGACATTATTAAAAAATTATACTTACATTGGGAAATATTCAACGAAATAATTTTAAAGTGGTTTTTTTTTCTACGTTCGCAACTTCTTTAGGTTGTAGTTTACCAGCATTTGATGCCAATTTTTCTTCCAATGGTCACGGTAATTTCGACGCGGGTAACGATGAATCGCTTTCGTCTTTCTAGCGAGAAATTTAACTGAGATAGAATGCTTCAATGCTGGAATAGTCCTTTGATATACCAGGGGTGTTAGTTGAAGTTTGCCGGTTTTTTCAATAAAGAAACACTTAATTCTCAAGGGAATCTCAAGAATTTTTTATTCAAAGTATTGACCATTAGATTCTACACATTTTGCCCATTTTCCAGGCAAATCATGGATACCATTCCAAAAAAACTTTTTCTCTTTCGAGGCAAACCATTCGGCGAGCCATTTTTCGAATTCTTTGAAAATTGGCTAAGCGCTGCTCTGCGAGTGAGTGTTTCATCGATGCGAAAAGGTGGTAGTTGGACGGGGCGAGGTCTGGAAAGTACGGCGGGTGCGATAATATTTCCCAATTCAATGCTTTTAGAGTGTTCTTCACCACTTTAGCGGTATGAGGCGGTGCGTTGTCATTTTGTAAGATGACTTTGCCATGTCTTCGTGCCCATTCCGGCCGTTTTTAGATCAACGCATGATTCAAATTGATAATTTGTTGTCGGTATCAATCCGTATTCACCGCCTCATCAGGTTTTACTAACTCGAAGTACATCACACCACACTGGTCCCATCGAACACAGGGCATTGGAGCCTTGGAGTCGATGGGCCGGCCTCAGCAGGTGAAAGCCATGATTTTTTCCGCTTCGGGTTTTCAAAATAAATCCATTTTACGTCCCCCGTAACAATTCGATGCAGAAAAGTTTTCTTTTCGAACCTTTGAAGCAGCATTTCACAAATGGTTTTTCGATTTTCCATTGCCGTTTCATTGTCTGTCGTTCAGTTGGTGTGTTACCAATTTTCCATACTTTTGGATCTTTCCCATGGCTTTTAAACGTTGGCAAATTGCTCCTCGGGTCACATGTAGTGTTTGTGCCAATTGTCATTGCGATTGGGTTGATTCTTCATCCAATAAGGCCTGCAATTCCTCTTCTTCTTCAACTTTGTCAACTGCACCAGGATGTTCATTGTCTGTTAATTCGAAATCTCCAATTTTAAATTGACGAAACCATGTCTAACAAGTTCTAATGACTGGAGCATGTTCACCATAAGTTTCTACCAGCAATCGACTAGCTTTTGAATAAACAAGAAAAGTAACGAATGCCGCAAATGCGATTTACTTGGAACGAAACTCGACACATTTACTGAGGTGAACAACTATGATGCTATTATATTGGCATATTGTAACTTGTGTATTTTTTAAGGTTAATGACAATAGAAAAATATGACATAGATGCCAAATCATAGAAATGTACACATATCTCTAGCGACATCTATGGGTGAAACCGGCAAATTTCAACTGACACCCTTGTAAACGCAAAAGCGTAAACTTTGTTTACTTTATGCATATGCTTAAGACGTACCAATCTTGGTGTCTGGTATGTCCTTCTTTATCAGTGAGATCGAGGCAGACGCCCTAAAGAAAGTAAATATATAGGCTGCAAGACGTGATCCTAACAAAAACTCAGAGAAAACGTAAACGTTTTATGGAAAAACCAAAATCCCTCGCTATAGTCTATCTGCTGAATTACCATTAACTCTCGCTATCCTGTAATACCACAAAATTGGGAGCTTTTTTACGTCTGAAGTTTGCATCGTGGCAAATGCAACGGCCTCAATGTGTTTCACTTGTGAATTTTGTTTGAGAATGCTTAAGGAAAAGGGATCCAACGAATACATATGACCTACAAGGCTAGGCAGTGTTGTCCTAGAACCAACCGTGCTTTAAATGCCTACGTAGAATTTATTTAAATAAAAGGCTGATCGCTTATTTAGTAATTGTTATACATAAAAGTTGGTGGAAAATTGTCGCCTTCAGTAATCATTGTTATCGCATTCGTCGATCGCTGGATTATGTCGGTGCATATATGGTATTGCAACGAAGGATTTTGTGCCAGAAACAGACTACAGCCTAAATTTCGAGACAGTCGTGTAATAATACGAACTATTGATTTACTTTATCTGCAACCAGGCAAGAGCAGCAAAGGTATCGGAGAGCAGGCAGTATCGGATGCAGAGGAGGAACCATGGAGATTTTTCATCTCAAAAACAGAATAGGATCGTCGCAAAACACCTAGAACCAAAAGTGCTCAATAAGCGGAATGACACGTTTTAAAACGGAAAGGTGAAATATAAGTTAAAAATTTGTATACGAACGTATTTTAGAAAAATAAATCAAAAAGAAGGACCCCATTTGTTTTTCGCTAAAACAATTTTCAAATGGAAGCAAACTACAAATATCAAAGATTTTGCTCGCGTCGGGTCTGGTGCACAAGTGGTTATGTCCTGTGAAGTACATGCTAAGCCAATTCATATGTAGTGTGTATACAGTGGAGCTGACATCATCTGCAAGAAAATGGAATTAACAATTACTCATACCTAATAATACGAGTCAAAATAATTCTCCACAAAAATCTCCAAATATTTTTTCGTCCCATTCATTCACAATCCATCCTAAAACAAAAGGAGAGAGGCAAGCAAGGGTAACCAACCGGCAAAGTACTCTGAAGGACCACCTAGCACGCTTCCAACTTGTAAGAGGCTTTGACTGGTTCGAATTGCAAAATGCTAGAGACAAGGAGAGTTCCCCAACTCGACTTCGATTGGCAATAAGAAGGCATTTCTTAATGCTTTATTGTCTTTTCTGTAAGATGTCAGCGCTACTATTAGAATACCTTGAATTTTTTATAGCGAAACTTTGAATACTAATGAGTCGATGCAAGAGTTCTGATCTTTCGTTTGAATGTGAATGAAACCACCCCGAGGCATAAATTGTTGCATTAAAGTGTCAACTTGAATGAGTCGACGAAATCTTCTTCGTCTTCTTGTTCTGAGACTAGACATGTATTTGCAAATACAATCCTTAAGATAATCTCAAGGCAATCTATGACTAATTCTATTCAACTCCAAACGAAAAAGTATTTCAGGAAATTTCCAAATTTTGAACCAATACTTCAATCTGTGCTGTAGCTACTAAAAATAATGCAAAAACTGGTTAAGCGAAATTCGAATCTTGAAAACATTCAAATATTGGCAACTTGTTGCTACTCCAGTAAAAATGTTAGCATGCAACAAAAAAGCTGGAATTCGATTTGCTTTTGTCAATAAAGTGATGCGAAGCGATGTGTGATGCGTCATAGCACACTAAATTATTTATTTGTCCACTTGATTAGCAAAGTTCCTCCTTATCAAATCCGCGCCATGTATTGTAAGTGGGTACTCGTGGTAATCTCCAGCCACCGCCATAGTTGGCTCGTCTATTTCATTGACGTTCTGTATCTACTATCGATAAGCCAAGCCACAAATCAAAGTCAAGTGTTGTTTACCAACTAGGACGCCCAACACTCAATTAGAGGAATCCAGCGAAAAATTCTTTGGAATTTAGATTTAGTCTTGGCATCTCAAATTTCATTATTGAGGTTGTATAGCGACTCAGTAAAGCAGCGTCGTCAATTTTCCTTGTTGCAGAGTGTTGGCGGACAAGTTATTGGATTCATCTAGACTTGAAGCGGGTATCATTAAACAGAATATAGTACTCTAGGTATACTTTGTTTGAAGGCACACGATCTCTAGATTAATTTTGTTTTGATTTTATATTTGTATCTGCTGCCAATGCGATTTGCTAGTGCCCGGGCGTAACTTTAGATCACGTCTGCGAAATCGCTGATTCAGCCGTCCATCTATCAAATTAGTAGGTTTGTTAGCATATGAGCATGAAACCCAATCGTTAATCTCCGGCTTCGGATTACCCGTGCTTCAGCTGCTTTAGCCAACGCTGCTCCCAGCTAGCGAAAATGCAGACAAGACGTGATTCTAGCGCTCGATGACAACGCTATAGATAGTAGGACTAACTATCAGATTACGTGAGATGCATATCATGTTGAAACGCAGATCCCCAGTCGGTCCCCGAATTGGAAAACTAGGGTAGTTTGTTTGCATTCCGGGCACGTTCTCTTAGGTGGACAACGTTAAAGTCATAATTAACTTTCATTAGAAAAACTTAAATGGAGATAGTGGAGGTCGAACAAGTTGTGCAAGAAGTTGATGCAACTTGAATGTGTCCATTGTTGAAGGACAGCTTAATTTCGAACAGTCGAGGTCATTGTCAGGACAACGCTAATCCCGAAACCTTAGGAATTCGTCGACAGCTGTCAATCTGGAGGATTAATTGGTATCGACTTCTCGCGCTGTGAAATGTGTACGACGCAGGGCTAAAAGTGGACGAGTTTCCAGCTTGCATGCTTCGGGATTATCATTTCTTCACGGTATTCTCCTTTTCCGATGATGACTTCTTATTACATATTCACTTCACGTTTCCCGCATTGGCTGCGAAAAAAGCAGACAAGAATAGATTTCATTCGATTGGCTTACTTTAGTTTTCCGCGATTTTTTTTTTGTCCATTTCCTGGGGAGCTTCATGCTCTTCACTTTCTGTAAAATAGCGAAGAAGACAAAGACACACTCGTACTTCGTGGTTAACATAAAAAGATCCAGCATAAATGGAAAAAAAGTGTGATAATGACTGAAATTACTTTCGATCGAAAGTGATGATTTGTCTTACATAGATAATGTAAATTCAAAGAGAAAATTATAATGAGTTCATCACTTCATTGGAGCGTCGAACGTACTACTTTTTTGCTGAAGTCTTTGGGATTTCTTCTTGTTGACGGAACTCTATGCTTTTCACATAGGGAACAAAAAATTTACAGAGTATGTCGTGTAATTTTTTATGATTGCTTATGGAGAAGAATCAATAAAATGTTGAGTAAGGAGTCTAATTAACTTGAACGCTGTGAATAAATGCATAAAAGAAGCTGTTTAAGGTATTCACACGAAACTACGTATGATTTATGCATAAGGACACTCTTGACATAGATGAGAAGCATCTCCGTGCTGTCACTTTGACATTGGTTATAACTAAGATCGGTATTTATGTTTGACAACACAAGCGCCCAATAATGAATACTTCTTGAGTGTTGATATCCAAAGTACTTTATTTAAAATGAAGAAACCATAACTGTTTAGATCAAGTCGGTAATTTCTCTTGTATAAACTGAAATTTTGGCTATACATCCAAAGTTGACAAATAGGCGACACTTTTTCGAAAATAGCTCTCAAAAAATCACATATTAGCACCACTTTCTGTCTAAAGGTTTAATCAAAATTTCGGCGATATTCTTGTTTTCGCAATGGCCTCACACGTTGTAAATAATTGTTTGAAGTTTCATATTCAAATCAGTTCGAAATTTTCGAAGATCATCATGAGATTGAAAACCGTTTTGTCATTTGAGAGTAAGGTCCCAAAAGTTTTTGGTTTTTTTGAGTGTAAAATCGTGAGGGGAACTTATCTACACCTAAGCAGAATATGTCTTCTGCAGCGTGATCTTGTCCATTCTCATTCAGTACAGCGTTCCTGCATTTTGATCCTCCTTGAATGCATCAGAGCTGTGTCGGTTCGCTAAGTTTTTGCGCTCGTTATTACGCATGCAATCTGAGATGATTGAACAGATTTTGACGAGCATCGCCCAAAATCCAAACCTTCCGACCAGGCTCAAAACCTTGATCAAGAATTCAGGTAGTTGTGCGGCAAACAATTTCAACGAATGACGAAAGACCAAAATGCCAAAACCAGCACTTGAATCTGTTCTTTTAAGCATCTCTCCGATAAATTTCGATTGATCCAAATCATGATAAAATGGCTTTTAGCAGAGCATTTTAGCGAAGCGAAGGATGAACGTCTCCCTTATTCGCCAAGCTTAGTTTCTGTAGAAGCTGGCTATTTCCAAAACATGGAGCTGTCTTCAAGGAACAGTTTCGTTAACATGTGGGAGCTATTTAGCAAAAAAGTGACAGCGGTGCTTTATAGCATTTCGGCAGTCAAATTTTCAAAAAATAAACTTCCAGGCTTATGACCTTTGCCGCCTGCGTGAGATGAAGGGAAGAATGTATATAAAAAATCAAAACTATGATTAAAATTTGGAAACATCTTAAGCACTTTATTAGTTTTGGAGTCAAGTTGTAATGCTTTACAACCATTTCAGTAATGAGTCCCTTCAAAAAATTATATGAAAAAAATCCATATTTCCAAGCTGTCAATGAAAGTGTACCCCTCGAACCAGTTAATGAAAACTTAAGAACTCGTAAAAAACGTCTCATACTATGGCTTTAAATAAGACTAATTTAAATTAAATTAATTAAACCTATCTTCCGGCTGTTAAAGCATTGAATTTCTGTTATTATTTAATGTGGTCTTATTTGCTAACACTTAGGCCTTATATTCAGAAATGGTTTGTGATAGCAACCCTATAAGTTAGGGCCGCAATTAGACTTACTCACAGGAACCTGAACATGAGTCACAGGAACCTGAAAGATAAATTTAGGCTGGCAAAGTTTCGCGTCAGAATGCATC
This sequence comes from Stratiomys singularior, assembly GCA_954870665.1. Lineage (NCBI taxonomy): Eukaryota > Metazoa > Arthropoda > Insecta > Diptera > Stratiomyidae > Stratiomys > Stratiomys singularior. The sequence continues at coordinate 7,138,569 of OX940879.1, read as the reverse complement.
GAAATAATTTTTGAATTTCGAGATCGATGTAGCGACAGCGATGTAAACTTCGGAAACCTTGAAATAGTGTCCTGAATACCCGAGTGATAATTGCAATCGTGGTGAATTTGTTGCACATTGGTGAATCTTTGGACAACGAACCACCATGTAGTAGTTTGCATGATAAAAACCTTAACTCTCCGCACCTTTCCTCTGATCGATCTGTCCATTTAAAACGTATCCTGTAGCGACCGCAGGACAAATGCTCATAATCTGCTTAACCGGTTTCTGAAGGGCATATAATACTCGCTATTGCTTAGTAAACAATATCAAAATATGATGTTACTAGCGTGGTACCCCAACGGTTGTATTACTATCGCCATCTGGTTCTGGAACAGTGTTCAATGGCGAAAGAAGGGTCCTGGAAAGAGTGAAACCTTCACATCAGATATTCAACTCTGATTCTCTGGAGTTCAAGTTGTATTTAATTAATGTTTTTTTGGAACCTATCGACACACTGTTACAAGGAACGTAAGTAACAACAGTTTTACTCGAGTTGAGCCAAACCCGAGCCCCGTGTGATTTGGATGGGGAATGAGCAAATGACGGTTGATATCAATCCCAACACGTTTAAAAGTCTAGTTTTCTGGCTGCAACATGGCGAAGTATGACAACGTCTACCTCTCTGGCTAGAAATTATACTTTGAGCATACATATGGTTCTGTGAACCAGATTCTATCAAAGTGCTAAGTCTGGTTGTGTCATTTTGCTCTATAATATAAGGCCTGCATTACTATTCGTTGTCTTCAAAATCGATACGTTAAATTGATCGTTTTGATGAAAGCTCAACTATCTTTTCCTTTCATTAATCAATATTTCCGGATGATCCAGACGGAGATCCACTTCAAATTATCTCAAAACATATCTCCTCAGCTTGCTGAACATTCTGTGGACAAATGTGCATGCATCCATGCTATATGCATAATTATGAGTACCATTTCATGGCAATTTTCTACATACTTCCACATAATACTCTTATCACGATTTTACCGTACCTATTAATAAGTGAAGGGTTGCAGCCCATTTTGCTACTGATGTACTCGTATCCCTAATCAATTTTAAAACGGAAAGCGCTCAAGGAGCAGAAAGAAGAACAAACTCTCGTCGTGTCAAGTTGACACCAACACAATTTTTCCAACCATATTTGTGGAGTTATGCTTATGCGTGTGTTTCCGTTCGCGTGTTAATGTGTTAAAATCGTTCAAGTTCAACGAAAGGACTCGGTAAGGTTGAACCACTCGGTTTGTACGTTAAAAACGAATGTGTATTGGCAACAAAGGGGATGTTATATCATCGGGTGGATTGCCTTACCCGATGCTTATGAAAACATGTAGACTGACTGAAAAATGCAAGAAGGATCTCAACACAGAAACATGGGTGAATGTCAGGTGAACCATAACAATAGAATTTTCGCAATCATGTTCGCAAGGATGCGAGAGAATCGATTTTCCTTACTTGCAACGGAACTGCGAGAGATGTTTTAATATGTAGCTGACAACATGTATTCATCATGCATACATCGAAGGAATTACGTGAAGGATTTGCGGGAATAATACTTTGAAAAAAAAAACTGAACAAGGATAACGTGCAGGATGATTGTGAATGAGACATTAAAATTTTAATAGCTTTCAGTCCACAACACTGAATGAAGCACAATTTTGAAATGGCATCCGGCTTTGTTGACTTTCCTGTCCTTTCTACATTCCTTTAGTATGCAACTAAATTTCTGGCTGTGCAACCTCTGAATAATGAATATGTTTCCATGAAAACTATTATCTGCCACCAGCAAGGATGCATCTCTAGCGAAACATCAGCCAGATGAAGATTACTCTCATGAGCTCAACCATTGGTTGGTATACTTGTGACCTCGCCAATGCACTTTATAGTAACACTTCCACCTTATCTCTAGCAACCTGACGACCTACAACAACCACAACAACAACAAAAAACAAACATTAAATTTCTTCCAGCAAAAAGTTGGCTTTTCACACTATTCCATTTTAGCAGAAGCGACACCGTAATTTTTTCCACTCGTTTCCATTTTTTCAATAGTTCTTGTCTGGAATGTGAGAACTAAATCGTTGCGACTGTGGAGAAAAGTTTTATTTCAAACCATAAAAAAAGGAAAAGATAGAAAAAAGGAATAGCTACAGTGCAGCATATTCAACCTCAACAAATATTATATGGTGGTAGCCAACAGCCAACTCGTCAAGGCAGTGTATTGTGTAGAAATAAAGATTCATGCATTTATAATTTAGTAGGATTGGTGTGTGTATGATTTAAACTAAGCAAGCTTTAATCCTTATGGGAAGTTCCGCCCATCCGGAAGAACGTTTTATATGGTTTTGTCCTAGCGCCAATGGCGACGAGTAATGACGATGATGTCGAGGGAAAGAATGCAGCAAACAAGGGAAAGCAACAACAAGATGAATATGTGTGTGCGTCAAACGTCAGGCGATAATACCAAAGTCAAAACTCTCTCAACCCTGCCCCCGCAAACATGTTATTCCTTGAAAAACATTTTAAGTGTAATGGTTTTAAACATCACCTTTTATTTTTTCCAAAGTAAGATTGAATTATTGGCTTCCAGTGAAAAATCAAATGGAGTTCCAATTTTCATAAGGACAAAAATGTGTTCTCTAAGTCTCATGCATTCACATATATAATTCCAAGACTTTACATACCTAAAGATCCCCAAAATGACATTTTGGGAAAATTCACAGGGTCAAAGAGATGTGAGCAGCCAAAACGATGATCAAACCAGGACTAACGGCCAGGAAGGTTCTGATGGGCATTTGATAAGACTGAAAAGGAATAATTTTTTATGAGTTGCTTCTATATGACCAAGCACTAGCTCCGTGTAATGCTAGCAAGTGACCAGAAGCGGCCAGTAGAAGAAGTGTCGTGTTCCATTAGGACAACGCCAGGAAACACACATCTTTAAGGACTCGCCAGAAACTCCGGGAGCCCGGTTCGGATGCTTCGATGCATCAACCATACAGGCCGGACCTGACACAAACCGATTACCATCTTTTTCTTGCATCGCAGAACTTTCTTAATAATTAGAAATATTCATCGAGAGAAGATGGCGAAAATCAATTTCTAGAGGTTTTCACCAAAAAGTGTTTGGATATATCTGGCGATGGCCTTTTTTCCTGATGAAACCTGAACCAAAGGTCTAAACTTTAGATTCTTCCGCGTAAATGGGTTCCAAATAAAGTAAAGACGGTCTTTTCGTCCGGAGGGTCATGGCCACATTATTTCCAGACTCGAAGGTAATTGTCTACAGGGATGTTTTGAAGAAAGGAAGAGTGATCATTTGGCAGTCCTACAATGAACTATGGGGTCGATTTGAAAATAAACTGAATAAACCGCGTGATGATTTAACTAAGAAAAACGTATTGTTACGTGACGGTTACAAACCAGTATTCTCATTCAAATTTGACGCTGTCAAGTAGCATGAATTGGGCAAGGAATTGATTTAGAAATCTCCAAACTTGCCCATTCTGGTACCTTGCGGCTTTCTTTTGTTCTCAAACTTGAAAACGAACCCAAGGAGAAGAAAAAATTAGTGGCTTAAGTGAATTTTGAAAAAAAAGGATAAGATTATGGATGGATCGAAGATGTTGAAAAAACCATTGGAGAATGTGCACTGACATCAAAAAGTGTCGTTTTTTCTGTTTTTAATAGTGCCAGTCGGATCTTTAAAACTTGATCGGTGTTTGATCCCATCAAGGACTTGGCACTTACGGTATCGTACTACTTAGCGGAGAAAATGCATTAAGTCTAGAAAAAAGATTGTATTGTCTGCTCACGAACTTGAATATTTTTCCAAAGGTTAGTGCTTTTGGACGGGCGGTTACTGCTAAGGTTTGTGTGCTCATAGCCCAAATATTTGTAACCGGGTACCTCCTTCGTACTCGAGCGTTTATCCTTCCAACGTAGATTTTGTCGGGATTGCGGCTCTTCAGTCGATGCCTAATCGACTTTCTACCACTGTTCCTTTCTCGGCTGAAAGCCAGACGATGGTTGGTACCAGTTTTTATAGTCTTTCAATTCTTATTATAAATTAACTCATAATTCATAAAAGCACAATAAATTAACTTTAAATTCATCCAAATGTTCTACAAAACTACAAAGATATGACAACGAGGATTAAAATCAAATATTTATATGAAATGGAGTCCTCGCGAATCACAGTATTTTGTAATATTTTCTATTTTTATCCGCAAGGCTTTCGTCCTTTATTCAAGTAAATTACTTCATACTAGGTAAGAAGTAATATACTTGGATATACTAGGAATATACTTCTTACTATGATGCAAATAACTACATCCATGCCATGAGAAATATTACAGACATCACGGTAGCTGCTTCGGAGCCCCTTTTTTGTTCTCGAATTATCTCTATTCAAGCTTGAAAGAAAGTGGACCCATCCGCTTCACCGGAAATACTTAAGAAATCCATTTCCACTAGTTTTTCATCGTCGTGTTTTTGCTTTTATCAACAACATCTACTTAAAAACTGATTCTAATAAATTTTTTATGAACGCTACACTCCCAACAGGCCTCCAAGACTCCCCAATCGATACACTTCCAAAACGAGAAGCACATATGATTTATGATATCCATACTCGCCACCCAATTACCTAATTCTGACCATGTAGAACTATAGTATAGCAACATTTACTGGTCCTTGTGTTCTTCTTCTGTAAACATTTGCTTTTCATTAGACATTGGTGGATATTGGCTTGTGCAATATAATCATGCTTCCATTATTCCAAAAGACTACCATATGGAGGACACTACGACTATGAGAGCACAGTCCATTTGGCCACATGCCCAAAAAGCCACACAAATTTCACATGTCCAATTATGATGCTGCAGATGATGTTTTGATGGAAATGATTGTAATGATGTAAATGACTTACATCTATTATTGTGGTTTTACTTTCCATTTACATCCAGCCCGCAATTTGTCTTCTTTTTTTGTGTTCTTCCTTGGTAATGTCTGCGGTGTGGAAATTGGCGTAGTTGGATGATCAAATTGTTGTAGCATAAATTAATTTTATTTTTAGAAGGAGAAACATTTTTCTTCATGCTTAATTTTTCCTTTGATGGAAGGTTACATAATTACATTTCCATGTTGAAATAAAATCGGGAAATAAAATGTAAAAAAATGTTCTTTGATGGAATTTCTTCGATGGTATGTTTGGTATGAAGTGAAAAACATTTCGGAAATTTACATGAGATACAATAAAACTCAGCACGGAGGGAAAAAAAGAACAAACGGATACCATCCGTTTTAATCGTAAATCAAGAGATTGCGTTTGTATAAATGGTTTCAGTCAGTCATATAAAGGATTTTGCGGACTTTTTTTTTCTTTGTGTGCTTCTAGTGTAGGATTTTGTTGTCCAACTTTGATTGATCACACAACGAGAAAAAACCTATTATTGATTCTGTTTACAATCCATTCAAACTACAGTCTAAGCTTTTCATAGGGTTCAACACAAAATTTTGACATCGAATCTGTGCGACTGGACTGTGTCTCAACGAGCAGATGGGATTGCCTAATATAATTTGTTGCATATGCAACAATTAGAATTATATAGTTCGTCTCAAAAAACTCGTAGATATCCAAAATATATCCAATGAAGAATTTTACAGGCTAGACAGGCTAGAGGCTTCGTTACCGAAGTAAGCTTTATCTTAGCTCTGCCACTCCCCTTTCAGTAGGACAGCGACTTAAAAAGAATGGCAAATAATCGGCTGCCAACTTGACCTGTGAAGTTTAGAGCAACAGGAGGACAAGCAGTACCGAGAAAACAATAGAGTAACTCAAACCAAAGCCGAGGAAACAACTGAAAAACGAAAATGAGCGGTTACTTACGGATTTTGAAAAGCAATGTTTGCTTGTTTCTGCTAAAATAACAATGATTACTTTTGAAAATTGTCCTTAGTTTACATCATCCTCCAACAGGCATGATATCAGACCATTGCTGTATGATGTGGATTCCTAGTGGAGGAATGGTTATCATTCTGTCCTTAGGAATGTAAAAACCACGTCTCTGGTTCCTCGTTCTAATGCTGATACGTATTTGTGGTCAAGACTGAGGGCAGAAAGAAAAACATTCAGGAAAGTATAAAATTGGTTTGCTGGTAGTGTAGGCTGACATCTTTGACTGGAAAGAGACCATTACCGCGGAGGTACAAATGTTTCATATCCATGGGGCGGAACCTTTGCTTGTTTCAAATATTATCCCAAGAGGATGGCTCTTCTCTTCGTCTATCAGTGGTGATACGTGTGTGGCGTAGATCGTCAGAGACTCTTTGATAATGTCATGCTCCTATTTGCGGACTAGACTGGATTGATGCCATAGTGGTGTCTGAAATTTGCATCCTTTCAAATAGACCGGTCTCGAACTTCTTCCCTTTTAAGTCTTTACCGATAAGACAAGAAACAAAATACTAGTAGAAAGCATTGAATTCAGAATTACAAAAAAAAAACATTTTCAAAATTGTTAGTCCAATTATTCAAAAAAATGCTCTGTAATTTCTACAAAAAAGTGTAAAAATTATAGACCACTGCTTTTACAATGGTGCAAAATCCAGATGTTTTGGTTGAGAGTGTTACGCACAATACCGTCCAGAATTATCAAAAAAATCTGAAAAAACCATTTCACCCTTATTTGGTTTTGTTCTCATGCGTTCAACTCACTCCAATCTATATTTCTTACGAAAGTTGATAGGTCATGGTATGTCCTAAATTTTTGTCAACTTTCTTGTCACAATTCCAACTCAAATGCATTTTGAAATTTTTCTATTTCGAAAAATATCTCAAAGTTGTTCTTCAAATTTTAGTTACTTCGTTTGTGACATGTTTTTCCCGGTAGATGGCACATCTATTTTAGATAGCCAGTTTGTAGCTGAAACCGGGCTTAGTCCTTTGAAATAAGACCATTTTTTTCATGGGCTGTTGCTTGTGGTAAGTTGAGGAAGCCTAATAACCTTATTTTTTCATAACGCACGACGTTAGCAGGACTTTAGTGGTTTGACAAATGCTTGATGTTTACGCTTTGAGAACGAACCGTTCCTCGAGGTCTGGCGATATCGGCTCTGACTCATTATTAGAATCGAGCTGCAGGGGAGATATCGGCTGAGGCTCTTAATTAGAATCACAAAAAAACCTAATCATAGGTTTCTTCCCTCCACAAAAGTAAACGTACCAATCGAGCAAAGTTTCTTACCATAGTGTTTCTTGTATAAAACTTGAATGAAAGGAGATAAGTTTCATAGTATAATTTTATTAGAAACTACATACACACTGCCCTCCTTCGTTTTGTATACTTTTTTTACACTCTAAAGTGGTTTCCAAGAGCTTCCTGATAAATGTTCTACATAGGCTGCAGAAATTTCATCCCACTCCTCATGTACATGTCGGACCAGCTGCTTTTTTTCTGGTGTGGGATCTCTAAAGAGACTCTTTTTAAATTTAGACCACGCATTTCGATTAGGGTTCAAATCAGGGGAATAACCAGACCAATTATTCCACATATTAGAAAAATGCTCATAAATTGTCTCATAAGTTTTCAAAGCAGTATGCGTTTTGACGTCATTTTGCATCAAAATCACTTCCTTTTGTCTTCACTTCCCAAAATTTTCCTTGTAATAGTCTTCATGCTCAGGCACTCCTTGCTGAATAAAGTGGAGTTTGCTTTTCCTGCAATGGCTCACTCCGTCAGCTACCAAAATTTTTTATGCAAATTTCAGGGCCAGTATGAAGGATCGCTGGTTATCACCATCCCATTCTGTCGATTAAGTTTTGTATGCAGTTGAATCCACGACGATAATATAATATAGATAAATACCGCAGGAAAAAGACGAGAGCTTAACACTGGAAAGTTGAAAAGTAATGTATTCGAATTGGGTTGTGCTGTCTACATTTAGATTCTCCATATCCTTGGAATCCTCGATATCAACTGGAATTGATTGTCCTTAGATGGCTATGGACCAGTAGTTGAATTCGCTGATATTTTCAATAATTTTTAGGGATCATATCCATAGAGCATTCTCGCTATCAGTTTCTATGCTCAACTGTATGTTTCTGTCAATTAAGTGTCCTTGCTTACCAGTGAGAGCGCATTGTCAGTGTACCTAATCCCGAATTTGGATAAGAAACTTTTTTCTATTTTCATTTCGACGGTTATCTTGAATAATTTACCGATTAGTACTGGTCGTGGGTTGCTCATGAGTGCCTCACTAGTTCCCTTGAAGAAACCTCCTCAGAAGGAGGAAAAGTTCTTAGTCAAATTCAGATACGTGAGCTTCATCAAGTGACACATGTCAATTCTCTGTTCCCAGTCATTTGAATTATGTTTTGCTGCCAAAATGAAGTATTACCTTAGAGCCAGAGCTCCTCGAATCGCTTGGGAAAAGAACCGTTACGTCAAATTTTTGGAGGACCTGAATTCGCATTTATTACTGGCATATTTTGTATATATGTTTGATTTCTTGGTTGATCTTCATGTGTTTGATAACATAAAAAAAAGATTACAAATGAGGAGACCGTCAGAAGAAACACAAATCGATCAATTTTTCAAATTATGAATGTATGAATAAACAAGAATAAATTTTGAACGTTTTGTGTAGCATCTGTTAAGAAAATAGGGAAGAGTGTCTCGGACCACAACCAAAGTTGGCCCATTGCCGATGAAACTTCTCTGAACATGTTCAAATATGTACTAATTGAACAAATGAGTTTTGCTATTTCCAAATGTTTACAGAATTTCGGCTTTGTGGAAAATGATTGAGTGAATTTCGTATACCAGAAGAAGTTTAAAGGAAAAAACTTGAAACTGTTTGCACACAGCCTTTCATCACAGTCCTTTTGCTGATTTTGCAAGTAGGTATCCTGACTCCTACCTTTTCTTCAAATCGGGGGAAGGGTCGAAAAAGAATAATTTTGTGCTAACAGATGAGATACAAAAAACGGTGACAACGAAATCGAACAGTATTTTAAAAAGGACTTTTCGGAAGACATAAAGATGCTGAAAGACCGTGTCAGCATGTGTTTCAAGTCTAATGGGAATAATCGTTGAAACGGTTTTATTAGTTAATTCTTTGATAGCTACCTGGAATTCATAGGTCGCATTTTGTTATCTACGGTTTTGAAAATGCCTCGGCCAGAGAAGTGGACGAAGCAGTTCTCTAGACGATGCACTGAAGTGCTCAGGGCGCCCGAACACTTCAGTGACTCTTTTTTTAGGTTATGAAGAGCTCTAGTAAAATAAATTGATGTTTAAAATCGACTTAGCAGATTTTTCAGGATGGCAAATAAATGTTCAAAATTTTGGATTGACTTCATATCCTCGTTATATTTTTCTAGATAAAAGATTAGCTTGAAAATAATTAGATCTAACTCATCCAAGTTAAAATTGGATGGAAAAAATGGATAAATGGAAAAATTTCTTTGGTATTAAAAAACTTGACCTTATATCTTATTAACGGTTGCAAAGTCTGGATTAAAGGAACTTTTCTCATTTGTTCTCAACGACTGGATGGCACAGGATGTAAGCAAACTATTATTATTCGACATACGTAAATAATCTCCAATTTTGAGTCTTCATAAATAAGGTTGTAGATCTCATATTTTTATGATTGGCTACATGAGTCCTTAAAGCAAACGAGGCGTAGTAGTTCGTATAAACAATAAACAAAATCATTCTAAATCTGATTTTATGGAATTTATTGCGATTTCCGCTAGGAATCGATTTTTTTGGCTATAGCACCTGGAATCCATCACAACTTCTAAACAACAGGATTCACTGACCCTCATAAATTTACGGAAAAATTATTTAAAAAACGAATAATCATAAAACAGACCAATGAAAAAAATTGTTCTTGCTCGAATTAAATCAAAAGCGTAGGTGATATGTATCTTTTTGCGTTTTTCACGCTTTTCAAAATCTAATAATAGACGCAGCACACACGATTAGGATCTAATCCAAGTGGAAAATTTTTTGGAAAAATTTTCAAAGCAATCGACGTTGAACGTTTCCATTGCCACCTACTTAAATAAATCTTGTAATTAATTTATTTTTATTTTGCTTCCTAATTTTTCTCCCCCGTTGTATACAAAACAAAAACATCAGAATTTATTAATCCTTAGCACCGAGAACATTTTGCGTATTCTAACACTGTATGAATTGCTTTCTTCATGACTTTGGACCTGTGCAGACTTCATGATTGGAATTGTTTTCGTGCTAATGAACTGTAATGAACATCAAAATCCTTTAATCTGATAATGTTGTGGGTGGAAAGAATGACCTCCAATGTTTACTATTAACAGGTCAAATGGAAAAGCCTACCCGATACCAGAACGACCTTTGGACTTGCTCTATGGGAATTTATGACATGAGAGGAATACGAAAAAGAACGTTTAGGAGTGAACATGCTACGTTTTTCTTTTCAGCAAAGTATAAAATAAAAACAAGAACACCAATAGGCTCAACAGTAGGGTGCCAAAAGTGAATGTTTCCAATATAATTTCTCATGTTTCGCAGTACCGTCTATCAGCGTAGAACCAAATGGACTTTCAACACACTATTATCTACTAAAGAGATTATGGCAATTTAATTAATTGTTTGATGTTAGCGGGTTCCGGGCCGGATTGCTTAGTATTTAGCAGATAATATCTAGCGAAAGTGGATTTTTGTGTTGTTTTGTTGGAAAGTAAACACTTTCGCGATACTAATACCTGGCAATTTTGTGTTTGAAATGTTTTTATTTTTAGGTTCTAGGTGAATTAGGTCAATGAAATGTATTGATTTATATTTCTGTCGTCACTTGTGTAAACTATGAGGAATGCTTTAACTAAGATGTTGTTCTGCTAACAAGGGTGATCATTCTAGCACATTTCCCTAAATAAAGAACTTCATACATAATTCGCTTGATTTCACATAGCATTTTCATTTTTTTCTAGCAGTTTTCAGACTGATTGAACTTTACAAGTACAATGTCGTTGACTGTTATTAACCGAACAATCAGTTAAGTGCAAAGTTCCAAAATAAAGTAAAGAGCAAAAACTGTAGGGAAATACTCAACACATGACTCAAAACGTCATATAAGGTCCTGAAATTATCGAAAATGCAAAAAAGTTGCAAGAGTTTTGCTAGAGTTTAATGGAAGCTCACTCTAAGGAAAATCCATTGTATAATCAACGAAATTCTCCAAAAAGATACAATTTTATGGTGAACGGCTTTTTTATAAGAACACAATTGCAAAGATGATACAAATTTAGTTCCTAAACTAAAATAATAGTTCACTAAAATAATAGATAAGCACTTCTTCAACAAGAGCCTTCTTCATCTTAAACTAATCAGAAAGAAATGAAGGTAATGAACAAATAATTGGGTTCAGAAAAGTTATCTGATGAATGTCCGTCTAAGAAGTCGGTTTGGGCGTAAAAGAATGAAGACCCTCTAGAGTTGTCAGAGTAAAAAGAAGTTTCTAATGAACATTGCAGAGAAGTAGGTTGGGAAAAAGAAGGTAAAAGAGAGAAGATGAAGTGTTCTCTGCATAATCGCCCCCAGAAACCTCATTATCAACAACTTCCATAAGGATCGCTTCAATAAAATGTAAGTTCGTAGCAAAAGAACGATAAAATCAGCACCAAAATACGGGAAAATAAGACTCGCACTATTATAATAAAATCATTTAATGGCCCACCACTCTGATGCTGTTCTCACAAAAGTTATTTTAAACACAACAAAATAAATCCTGTGTCAGCTCATGAAATCTAAATAAAATGAAAAAAACGATCATTTTGGCAACACATTACCTGTCATGTTGATTGACAAATTTCTTTATATTATTAAAAAATTAATCGGTAGCTGTTACCACACACCAATGCACTTCTGCAAGAAGGTGTCTGAAATTTGCAGTCATTTTTTTTTTTTCACTATTTGTTTTAAGCAGAAATTTAACTTGAAAGAAAATATAGCAGAGTGCAAAAAAATTCTAAAATCTGACTAAGAGTTTTAAGTCAAATTGTCAAAAAACATCCAAACAGTGGAAAAATTGGTGACCGTCGCGATTGAAACGATGCAAACTTTAAACGCCTTTTACAGGGTGTGGCTTTTTCACCTCACTTAATTGGAGAGAAATCTAATTTGCTTGTTTGGAAGTGTCTTGAACTCCTTCGGAGTGAAATCTGATGTACTTGGTTCGTCGTCACCTTTTCCGTTGCTTTGTTTCCTGGGTTACTATTTCGTCTCTATCATAAGATGACGGATCCTCGATTGAGAAAGTCTGCTATAAGTGCCGCCAACGGGTAACTAGAATTTTCCGAACAGCGTCAGGACTTTTTCCTTTGATGTACAGATTTCCGGTGGACTATGCGTTGCATAGATATTATAGACCAAAGAACACCGAAATGACACCAAGCTTCAAGAGTTTCTACGTATCTATACCTCATCGTCTAACCTTACTCCAATAGTTAAGTTGAATAAATACATTCTCTCCCCGAGTATGTATTTTCGTTCTCGCATGCGTACCCAAGCAAACTTCCTTGGGTTCCTGAACTTTCTCTCGTTACATACGTTCTTCTTTTTGTACTAGTTGATGATTTGAGTGTCACGATAGTGAAAATTCCAAAAAAAGATTACACATGTCAGTCGAATCCTCCGAATGAATTTAAAAAGTGCAAAAAACCTCGACTGTTGCGTTTGCAAAGTATCTGAAGTTTGCATCGTTGCAAGAACGCAACATTGTCAAGTTTTGCCACCATTTGTTGTTAGTAGACAAATTAAATGAAATCAAAAACTAGTAGAATGTAAAATATTCAAAAATGGGAACAAAGTCTAATGAAACTTCATAGGAAATTATCCAAAAAATATTCAAAAAAGGGAGAACAATTGGAGACAAAACTTCAGATATTCGCGTTTGGGACCACTTCGGAACCACGAAACCACGTTTGGAACTTCAGACAACCGTTTGTGACATGTGATTCTCTCGTAGGTGCTTAAATCTACTTTCAAAATCGACTTGAGATGGTTCAAACGCATTTCGAAATGTATTTTTTGTTAGGTGTTTATTATTCAAATTGTATTCAACAATTGGTTGCTACATTTTGTGGAGCCGCACATCATTACGAAAGATCAAAATATGATCAAAAGTTTTTGTTTCACGTTATCCTAGCAAGAATTGTTAAATAAAATGGTAAATCACACCTAAAAATCCGCGATAATTTGCAATGAAAAATCCAATCTTGTCCAGCGCACTCTCTATCGGTCTACTGGCACTGTGCAGGATCTTCCTTCTAAGAGGATATAGTAGCTCTAGTTTAAGTTATTTTATAGTATGAGAGTTTTGTTTTCTTGGGACCCTGAGTCTTTAGTCAATCCATTGCGGAACCTCACGATTTTCTCATCGATTTGCGTAAGAATCGATGCTGCTTCACCCGGTACCCAGAGAGTACCAAAATCAAGAAAACTACGAAAATTCATCATTTTTATTTAATAATTTTTTTTTATAAAACAGCAGTTTCGCTTGAAATTATTGTTATTCATACAACGCCAAATTTCGCCTTCTACATGCCGGCTTCCTCTATTGTATGTCTGTCCAATTCACAAACAAATCGTGTATCGTTCTTTTTATTCTACCAACCAGCTCCCAGATCAATTGTTCTTACAACCAGAGGCAGTTCCTGAAAACGTACAATTAGCACTGCCATTTCGAGTACGCTATACTCCTGTGAAATTTCCCGTGAAACTGTCTTCACTTTTGGACGAATATTTTGGCCCCGTTTTGTCATCGTGATCTTGTCAGCACGGCTGCTCCCGAGTGAAGCAACAAAAATGAAACCCTGATTATAGTCTTTATGAAAGTGATGAGCAATAACGCTGTGGGCTTTTAATAATGACAAATTCATTCAGGAGGGTACGACGATGATTGTCTGAAGTAAGTATCCGTGATGACGGTGAATTAAAGAAGATCTGGAGATCTTCTTCACTGAGATCTGGACGTCTTGATATTGGTCACTAAACAAGAGATACGAAAATGTGATACAGATAAGAGCATAGTGTATGCACTAAAAAGAGGTAACCATCTACAGAGAGGCATCTAACAAAAAGGCATATGAATATCCATGTTGGGAATAAAGCAAACTCATCTAAGATTAAAGACTTAAAATATAAAAGATGAACAGGTGAGTGCAGAAATCATAATAGTTGATGACAGTCAAGAACCCCGAAAAATCTGAATTGCCTTAAAAAAGTGTCAAAAGCGTGCTCCGAAGTTGTTATGTTTTTGTTATTTTGAAACCCGACTTGTCGATAGCTTCATCATGCCTTGTGTTTCGCGTAGGATGTTGTGGATGCGTTCATTTAGCATACCTGTATTATCAGCAACCTGCCTGATCTGCACTAGCCGATCCGCTGGCTCGAAACCATAGATTATGTTATTCCTAGCTTCCATATCCTGAATCAAATGGTCTAAATCTTCTCCACAAAGAGCAAATACACGGCCACACTTGGATTAAGCCAGTAACTCATGGTAGTTATCCAAGTTGTATAAGCCTTATGCGGGGCTGTGCGCGTCCAATACTCAATTTCTACCAATATTTCACACTAACCATAACAACATTCCCAAACATTTGGTTAGCATTCCCTGCTAACCAACCAGACCATATTTATACTAACAAACTAACTAGGTCACCAAGACCAAATCAAATCACATAACTGTGACCTCAAAGAGGCACGAACAGGAAGGCAGCCTTAGTGCACTGAGATCGAAACGCTAGCTGATGTCCACATCACCATAACCAATAGCACCTAGTAGTCTGTAGGAAGAAGGAAAAAAAAGTATAAGCCTTATAAAGAAATTGCAATTTCATTTTGATTTCCTCACACGCCTTCTATTCCAAAAATAGTTAGCAAAACAAGCAATGGTATGACCAGTAACCAACGCGTTATTGACTGATCGATATTCCTTTTTCCATGTTTTTTTTGGCAAAAAACGATGATCCTAGTGGCATCCGAACGGTTTTCAAAACAAAACAACTTAAAAATCTGTCTGCCAATATGACAGCTACCGTTTAAAAATGGCGCTCAAGCATGGCGTCGAAATTTTGCGTCAGTTATGTCATCTGCCGCTAATCCCGGATACTTGCCATAAAGACTAGGAAAAGGGATAAACAATATGTTTCAAATTTCTCTCTTGATCTTTTAAAAAAATTATTCTGTTTCTTATCTCGAATGATTCAACATGATATTGCGTTTCTTTTTCTTCTTTTTTTCTGTTTATTGGAAGCACGATATAATGTTGTGAACATAACAAAGGTTGAATGAAAGTTGTAATATGTAAATTGACTTGACGTGTGTATAGCAAACACTTTCAATGTTAACTTTTGTTATGCTAAAGGAACACGTATCATACTCAGCTAACACAATTAGAAAGCTTTACGGAATTTATGGAACAAAAACTTACCGCGAAGATAAGTCATTAGCGACTCAACCGTTGTATCCTATGTTCTGAGAAGAGATTAAAATTACATTACACTAACCCCAAAAGGTGCCGTAAAAAACTTGTTGAACTAACTCATGTTAAAAAAAAAAAATTCAAAATTAACCATGGCGACATACTCGTGTACATACATGTAGATTGTTCAGTCTACAAATACGAGGATGTATAGAAAAATTTATAAAGCTCACCGCAACGTAATGTTCAAGTCGTTTTCCTATCTAGCAAACTTGTTTACTTTATTATCTAAGTACACTCAATACCTTGACTTTCATCATTGAAATCAAAGTAAGAAAAATCGACCTCAAATAGATGAGAGTCGAGAAAACTGGTTGAATTTCGTGACTTCACACACTTCTACCACATTCGCCATAGGATCAATGAGGTTTCATGTATCCTCCCAGCTTAGACCTCTCCTCATTGCTGGGTTTTAGCATTTCCAAACAATTATCTCGTTTACATGCACGCCTTTTCGCAACAAACTATGAGATAAGTTCTATTAATAAATCACGTATTGGAAAATGTGTAGATATCTTGCACATGTGACTAAGAAATCTACATACGAAAACTACACTACTTGCCATATCACTAATAGTATCTTGAGTTTCCCTTACAAAATCGCGCCTTGGAACCGAAGGAAAAGTGTGTGTTTATCTAAGATATTATGGCAAATCTTCACAAGCCAAATGATTGTCACACACTTATGCACGCTTGTGTGTAGAATCCGTATTAGCATGGATTTTTAATTACCCACTTTGTGGTAATTGCTGTTTCGAAACGGCACGAAACGACATCAAATTTCTCCGCTCGTTTCCTTTTCTTCCAAGTGATTATTAACTAATTGTAAGTAAGTAGTAGTTGTAAGTGAGTAGCAAACTAAGCGACAGTCACTCATCATTTTTATGAAATTTTTAAACGACTGAGAACGTGGCTCGGATTTCTTAACCGCAAATTTTTCATAATTTCCCTTCTTTTTCCCTTCGTGTCTATTTTCTTTTCTGGCTTGCAACAATTTGCATTGCGCATGATACATTCAATTATCACAATAAGACAAATGGGAATGCACGAACAGACAAGCGATACATCTTAAGATACATCGTCTTCGTCTTATTAAATTGATTTTCTTAACACGAATCGGATTCCAGCTTTGCAGAAAACCGTAAAAAGTATTTATATTGCGGTCAAAGAAATGATGGTTGATTTGCTCGTCGGACATACTGATAGGATTGTATCGTCCGTAAAGTTGCAATTTATATGATAATAATTTAATGAGTTGAAAGTTTGATGTTACAAGAAAATTTAAAAACAGTTACACTCATACTTGTTTCCTTTCCCGATAACCCTTTAGACTGTTCTAGCGAAGAAAATGCATTCATTATAGCAGAAGCAGTATTGATAATGATGATGAAAATGGCAACGATTGACCATCGAGCAGCCTACAATGTTGTTAAGGCTTCCTCATCTCAGAAAAACTTATCTTCATCAGGCTTGACCGCACGGACATCAATCACAACTGGTCCCAGCGAAGCTAAAATTAAGTAACAGTTTTCTCTAAGATTCTCTGAGAACCTTCTTGCCTGCAAATTAGCCATCTAAGATCTACACTAATCTAGTAATCGTATATAATATAACCAAGCTAAACTTCATCGAAATCGGTTGAAATTTCAAGTGTCATTAATCCTAACATATGTTTTTTTTTGTAATATCCAGCGTAGAGATTTTGAAGGCGAAGCAAAAAGTATCTTTACCGTAGATAATAAATTCAATAAAAAACAATCTAGACTCCTAACTTGGTCTATAACAACCTTTTTACGCTGAAACGATCATTTTTCATCATGAAAACTATCTTTTTGCTTTAAGCTTTAAGCACTCAAACCATGTAGTGATATCATTCTTTATTCTTACAGCCCTGAACAGGATTGCAAATTTGATGAAAATTCATGCGTTTACGAACTCACCCTTACATAAATCCCTAACTTAATGTTAATTATGCTTCCTACAATAGCTAATATGTGAACCTCGCTTCGCTTCTTGAACGATATGAGCGAAGATTCAGGCGTGTCTTGCGCCCAAATTAGCGGCCAAACGTATTTAAAGATAGGTAGTTCGCAACGGTCTCGAAATTTGTTTTCATTTTTACCTATTTTTACCATTTTTTACCTATATTCCTGTTTAGACTGACATGAGAAACGTTGAGATTGGAAAAAATTCAAATATGCGGGAGAAAAGCGACAAAAATTTCCTTTAAACTATCAAAAAAATTAAAAAATATTCAAGATCATTTAATGAAATTGCAATAATGTAAATTTCAGCTCTTATCCTTGAACGAGTACGACAGCTCAAGAGATCAATTCCTTTTAAAAAAGAACAAAATACAAATAAACAATCGACCGGTCGTTTGTGTTCGACAATTCTTCTGATTGTGTGAAATTTGCGTGGCTGCAAACGAAACGGATTTTAATTTTTCAACTTTCCAATGCTATCGATGGTTAGACAATATAGGTATGGCTCATATCTCTGCAAAGTATACTGTTAGCCAATGTTTGCAACTGTCAGAGTCGAATGCTGCCCCCACGGAGGGAGGACCGTTTTCAATGCTTTTTCGAGCTTTACGAAGCTTTGTACGCACAGCAGCTCTGTAATGTCCTCCAATCCGCTGTCAAGTTTAAACACGGCATTTATTATTATGCCCTGAGTGATAGGGGAGGTGACTAAACACCACCTCTGTCACGCCGAGAACCTAGCCTGGAACTGTTTATCACATAACTTCGGACTAGGCCTGATGAATCATCTCTTAGCGGTGCCTTCAGGTTAAGGGAGATCCCTGTTTCTGCACGGATGGACAGGAAGGAAGAGAATTGCTGTTACAGAAATCCCCCATCCCTCACCAAGCGATCCATCATGCCCTTCTTTATATGAAGTATTGTCCGTACGTCATGCGATACACAGTTCCAATTATCTTTTGATTGCATCATTTTTCCCGTTACATTTTCTGGGGAGAGTACGCCTATTTTCTCCGAGAGATGCGAACAGAGTCTTGTCCATCTGGTACACGTAAAGAACGCGTGGCAGGCGTCATCCGTCATCCCCGGGCAGAACACGCAAGTTGGGGATGGTGACTTTCCCATCTGACTGAAAGTACCCACGGCCACTGAGTAGTTGCGTCAGGTAATAACCAGTCTTACCATGCATTCTGTAGAACCACGGCCCCAAGTCACTAATCGGCCGTGCGGTCCACCTACCTCGAGTTTCATTTTCCCATATTTGCTGCCACAAAGTTACGGTCTTTATCCGTTCCTCTCGGCTGACGGTTTCTCTCGCCGACTCCCCCCTACGTAAGTATACACGTTTCCGTCTGCAAGTAACTCAATAGGAACCACCCTCGATATTACCAGCACTGCAGGTTCAGAGACAGTGCGATATGCAGTCACTATCCGCAAAGCTCCTTGCCTCCGCACCTGTGCCAGACGCCTTCGGTACGTCTCTTTACTAAGAGCGTCAGCCCAAACCTCGGAGCCATACAAGAGCCCACTCATCAGTACACGTCTTTTGTTCGAGGTGAGTCCCCGCGTGTTGGCCATAAGGCGACTGAGAGCCGATACAGAAGCCTTATCCGCTGACGCTCGAACCTGCTCGAAAAAACTCATCTCCGAGTCAATCATCAAGCCAAGGTATCTGATTGATTCTTTCGACTCGATAATCATTTCTCCCACCCGAACAGGAATAACACGAGGGATCCGCTTCTTGGTCAGGACGACAAACTCGGTCTTTTCCAGCGCTAGGCTAGTCCCACGGTCTGTCATCCACTCGTTCACTTGACGTATTACCGCAATCAGTTTGAGTTGCGCCTGTCCGACAGTACGTCCGGCGACTAGTACTGCTATGTCATCTGCGTAACCAACCAGGCGCGACTCCCCCGGTAACTGCAACCTCAAAAGCTCATCGTACGAGACATTCCAGAGGTCCGGGCCCAGAACAGAACCTTGCGCCACCCCTGATGTCAAATCAATTCTTCGCCGGCCTCCAAATGTGTCATAGATGAGTTTCCGGTTTTTGAGATAGTCCTTCAATATCCGCGTCAGATACCTCGGTACCCTGAAATATTCCAGAGCACGAAGAATATCTGTCCATCTAGCAGAATTGAAGGCATTTCTCACATCGAGTGTAATGAGCAGTACTATTCGTCTCGAGTGGGGATTGTGGGCTTCTGCCTGCTAGACCGCCCTCACTATCTCCGCTATTGCACCGATCGTGGATCGACCAGCCCTGAAGCCGTACTGTTGAGGAGACAGATCCCCGACAGTTCGGATGGCCTCTGCAAGTCTTTCTCTAATGAGCCTTTCGAGCACCTTCGCAGTGGCGTTCAACATACATAGGGGCCGATATGAAGATCCCCTCGTGGATCAGCACGAGCCTCGCCTCTTTCCAGCAATTTGGAAACGTACCCTGCTGCAGACAGGCATTGAAAGTGGTGAGCAGCTTGTCAGGGCAATGTTGATGTGCAAGTTGTATCACTTCCGCTGGTATACCGTCTGGCCCTGGGGCCTTTTTCGATTTTAAAGATTGAACCGCATCATCCAGCTCGATGGAGCTAAAAAGTGGGCATGCTTCAGAACATTCAACATCTGCATTATCGGGATGAACAGGATGCATAGGGAAAAGCGCTCGAACAATCTCACCCATTTTTTTCACTTTAAGGACACAGGGCCTCCTTGCAGCTCCTAGTTTTGTAACCCAGCCCCCACGGGTCTCTATCGATGTCCTCAACGAGGTTGTGCCAGCAGCGAGTCTTGCTTTCGTTAATCAACCTACGGAGGAGTTTTCTAGCCGACCTGTATGCCAGCGTTCGGGAATGTGACTCGTCTCGATTTTTTGAACGTTGGGCTTCGCGGCGGAGTCTGTGACATTCTCTCCGCTTTACATCGATTTCTGCCGACCACCAAACTGTTGAATGTTGAGATGTCAAAAGATTGCATTGTTGCAAACGCAAGGTTCTCCGATTTTCTCATTTGTTGAAGGTTTTTGTTTGGAAAAATTGACTTGAAATTTTTAAAAGTTTCATTCGTCTTTGTTACGTTTTTGCACTTTGCTAATAGGTGTATAAATATGAAATGCGGATTTTTCCTGCTTGAAATATGCATTTATTTGAATAACAGAACGAATGAATTCAATAATCAAAGTATTGGCCATCGTTAGCGACGACTTTTTCCCACCTTTCTGTCAATTGATGGATTCTGTCCCAGTACCACTTCTCATTTTTTGAGGCTAACCACTCATCAAGCCAATTTTTAACTTCTTCGTAAGAATGGAAGTGCTGTTCCGAATGTCCGTGCTGCATCGATCGAAAAAAGTAGTAGTCAGAAGGAGCCAAGTCTGGTGAATACGGCGGGTGGGGCAGAACTTCCCAATTAATGTTTCCCAAGTCGTTCTGGACAGGTATTGCAACATGCGGCCGAGCATTTCATGTTGAAAAATGACTATCATGTCTTTGGTGAAATTCTGGTCGTTTGTCCTTAGTGCGCGGTTCAATTTGATCAGTTGTTGCCGGTAACGTTCGCCAGTAATAGTCTCACCAGGTTCAGCAGTTCGTTATACAAAGGTCCCTTACTATCCCATCAAATACACAGCAAAGTCTTCTTTCCATGAATATTTCGGACTGGTTGTGATGTTGATGCCTGACCAGGGGTACCCATGATTTTTTCCGCTTAGGATTGTCGAAATAAATCTACTTTTCATCGCCAGTAACAATCCGATCCGAGCCAGTAACAAACTTTCACAAATAGGTTTTCGCCTTTCGTTGTCTCTTTCTTTCAATTGATACAGCACCCATTTCCAGCTTTTTGGATCTTTCCCATGGCTTTTAAACGTTGTGAAATGGCTGCCTTCGTAACTTCCAACGCTTCTGCCAACTGTTTTTCAGTTTGTGTGTTGTTTTCATCCAATAATGCTTGCAAATCTGTATCTTCGAATTTTTTTGATGGTTTTCCACGGTGTTTGTTGCTGACATCGAAATCGTCACTTTTAAATCTTTTAAACCATCGTTCACAAGTCTCTTGGCTTGGGCCATGTTCACCATATGCTTCCACTAACAATCGATAAGTTTCTGCTGCCGTTTTCTTCAAATGAAAGCAGGTTATTAGACTTCCCCGCAAAACCTCTTTTTCTGTCACGTAGTTCGACATTTTTGAAGTGAAAAAAACTATGTTGTTTGTACAATCAAAACCTATGGCATACTGGAATTTGTTGACAGATGTGACATTCCAAAATGCCATATTAGTTATCCCCGACACAAACCATTTGTAATGGTTATGCCATCTGTTAGTAAAATCCGCATTTCATATTTATACACCTAATAGGTTTCGATTACAGTTCATACATCTACCAACAGCGAATTGTGAAAAATGTTGCGTTTGCAAGGATTCCAACCTCAGGCACCTGAATGTTGACGTTTAGCACTCGTGGATGCATAATATATAAACCAGACATTACTAACGTGTTCTTACGACATCAATCGATACCTTGATGTTTCATTCAGCGATTCAGCGATCTATGTTTCATACAATGCCCGCTAGATCATTACTTTTCGGCAATACCCACATATATCAATGCATTACCAGGGGTTGCGCTGTTACCTTACTGCATACACGAAAGAATCACGTTTTAAACACATTTTCAATTATGATTTATTTATTGTGGAAACAAATTGTGTTTGTTTACTTATTCTGGAAGCAAACTGTGTTTATTACATTCTTCTCTTTAATGAATTTCTTCAGTCTGCTATCCGTCTTTGGCCTCCTTCAGAATTTTGTCCCCATTGGTCTTGATCCATTGACCGCGACCTCCGGTTTCAGAAAGCGACAACCTTTTCACAAGTACCTTGAACTCAGTCTTCCCATCGATTCTTTGGTTTGTCTGGGGTTGGTTATCTGGAAAATATACAATCTGGAATCTTCCATACAGTAAACAAGGTTAATGCGGTTAACGCGGTTAGCAATATTTATTATAGAAAGTCAAACTTTTTAAATTTTTTAAGTGCCTGCTCAACTCATGGGTATATCTTATATCTTTGAATTAAGGGTAGGAGGTCCAACTGAAGATGCTTCTGGATAGCTACGGATATGACTTAATGTATTGTTCTTGATATTAAATTTCCAGTCTACTTCCTTCGTCGTAATACAATAAAGCTATTAAATTTGCGTAAATTGAATCATAAAAAATCGTTTCCCATAAATTTTATTAAATCATCATTTCGCTCAATCCAACTCACTACAATGTTCATATTTTCCATACAACAATTCTCTTTTCTTCAATCATTCGTTACACTCTTTGAATAAAATTGTGCTAATTTTTTTCGTTTTTAATTCTTTTCAATTTCAGAATAAACCACTACTCGTTGAGCCAATTGACTTTGAGAATTTCATATTGAAGAATAAAACATTAATTCAGAATGATCCACAACGGGAATTGCTATTGTATCCGAATGATGATGTTTCGGTAAGTAAATCATCTTCTTTTCGTAGAAGATCCAAGGATAAGTAGCAAGAGAAACGCGAACAAACTGTTAAGACCAGAAGAAAAGTACGTCGAAATCAGATTTAAATTTCCAGTAAATTGGCTCAGAAAAATAAATGAAAAAATCAAAATTATACTGAGCCGGCCAGGTCAGCGGAGAATAAGTCGCGATGTGAAGAAGATTTTTAATTTCGTTACCGAAACAAAATTTGATTTAGAATTGATTGCAGCCTTAATTGATCATGAATTTTTCATATGAGATTGATTGTTGATTTATTTAGTTCAACTTGATGTGAGATTTATTTTTAAATTTTCAATTGAATTTGACTTGATGTCTTATTGGTATTCTAACCAGTTTCAGCTGTTTAATTTTATTTCTTATATGCGTGTTAGATTTGCTACAAAGCAAAATCACTGCTCTCAGCGACCAATTTGCTGACCATTAATGCCACTTTAATTTATTGCAGGAAGTTATTCTGCCCCGGAAATTTCGTACCGTCTCCAGCACAATTCCGAAAATTAATTTTTCAAATTCTTCCTCGTCCAATAACAACCATCATCCAACATCACAACAAAATGGTAATTTTAACATTTATGTGCATTATTTATCGCCAGTCTATTTGTCGTGACGGCTCAGATATTTCATATGTTATTTTTTTTTAGTCTCTCTTTCATTTTAACATCGAATAACATCTTAATTTTCTTCCTATGATTTTCAATTTATTTTTTCACTTCCATATGTTTCGTAATTTACGTTAACAATGCATTACGCCTGCCTGTAGTATGCGATTCCGTCATTGTTCTATCATCCATCAACTACACAAATTCTATCTACCATAAAGTATCTGTTCACATATGACGATTTCCTCTTCAGGTTCAGGGACGCCACCGCAACCACCGCCCCCATTGTCGACGACACCTGGCCAACTGTTGACTCGCCAAGCACTTCGAACATATCAGACAAATAATCACCTGGTCCACTACAAATATAGCGCGTATAGTGGATCTTGTCATGATCTGCCAAGGTAAGAGAGCATTCTATTTTGCAATATTACGGCACTAGTATGGGTACTACATGCATGTTATTATACTCGGGTTACTCATGTTTGTTTATTCTATTTGTTGCTATTTTTTTCCAACCGAACGACGTTTGTTGTTATTTGATTTAGAGCTTTGTAAGCCGCCAATGTACAGCGAGTGTATATGCCTTTGATATGTGAACCCTCTACGTTGACTCTCTGCTCTGGGCGGATTTCGCAATTGTTAATGCACAATGTTGTGACAGTTGACAAGCCCAATGTGGATCTATTCAATCCATCAGTTCGACATGCAAACAGATAAAAATACTTAACAGATATATATCCGAGCATATAAGTAGGATTGTTGGGAATTACGTGGAGACAGACTAGGGGTGGTTGTGGTACGATAAACTGTATTTGTTGCATTTGAATTTAAAATAATTAAATTTATTTTTGACATTAATAAATATGGCCTATATGAGTCCTTCCGTTATTTAGAGCATATACACTGTTTGTTTCAAAAGTATCAAGCATAAGGTCTTTTCTTTGCAATGATATTATTCATGTAATCCAGTTAGTGACATCCTTAAAAGTACATCCAACTGCCTTGCGTATCACGCTGCCACTTCCACGTCCCAAAGCAGTCCTTGAAGCCAGTTTTTGGAGTTACCTTTAAGCAGTTCTGGAAGTCAATTTTCGGAATAGCCTGAAATGCATTCATCGCATTAGTTGCAACCTTCTCTTTCATCATCGAACAGATGTCTTTTGACTGGAATTTTTCAAGAGTGAAAGGGCTTAAAAGTCACAAGGAGGTATGTTAGGGCTATACGGAGACTGGCGATATTGTACGACTTGATACATTGTCAAATAATGCTGAACAATTTTCGATCATTACGTTAGCGTATTCATGGAAATGATGAAGCAGCCAATCACTGCTCGATAGAAAATGTGACAATTTCCTTCTTTACTGCATCACGCAATTTTTTCAGTACGTCAACCTAATATGCCTTAGTGAAGGTTTCATCTCTCGAAGCATATTTGTTGTGTACAACACCTATATGATCACATAAAACAGTCAATATCGTCCAAACATTGCCCCAAATTTGACGTGATTTTTTTGGCTTAGGTAATTCAGGATGCTTCCACTGTGTTTATGCATTTAAGTCGTAAACCTATCATTCATTACCATTAATAATCTTCTTGAGTACACTTACGTCAGCGACTTCTAAGCCAAGATTCTTCTGTTCTGCCATAAACAATTTTGTGATAACCTTCACACAAGACTACGTCATTTGCAACTTCCTGGTTCAACTTCCCCAAAAAATAGTTCTTGGAACGCTTCCTAGTTCGCGTATTGCTAACCGACGATCTCCTCCAAACACAGATTGCACTCGCTCGACGTTTTCTGACGTTATTACGCCCAAAAACCGGTCAGAGTGTGAACCACTGCTTACTGACTTGCAATCACATCCCTTTAATACGTTTGTTACACTCTTTTATTTTGTAATCTCTTACACCACTCTCCGAAATCAACTGCTTGGGAGCTAGTTTTCCCAAGATTAACGCAAAATTTGGTGCAAATTCGTTAACCTTCATTTGCTGTCATTTTAATAATAAACAAATCCTGCCAACAACAGAAAGTCGATGTAAAGAAATATGCGCTGTGTACGAAGAAAGAGTTTGAGATAAAAATTGAAGTCTCGAAAGAGTTCCGAAAGAGGGGTAGCTTTTATTTGTACTCGGTAACGAACGATTGAATTTTGTAGCGCAGGGATATAACGATGGGCTCGAGCCTTTTTGGAAAACCCTCGTCAAATAACTTTAAAAAATTAAAACAGTTTGAGAACTATGTTTGACTTCTAATTTAATCCTGTTTTCACCAAATAGGATCAGTACAAAATTAGGCTTTTTAAGTTATTCCTTCACTCGCTTTTTCTCCTCATTCTTCTCTTATTCTATCCTTTAAAATATTCCGTGATAATTTTCCTACAGTTGTTTTTCGTTTATGAATTTGATGATTTTTATTCTGCCGTCTTAATTGAAAATCCAGTAGCACCATGTTTGTGTTGAAACGAGCATTATAACGTTTGACCCTTTTTCTATTACGAGCTAAAATTTCAGGACGTTTGATAGACAAGTAAGCCACAAAACACGATAAGTTTCATGAGAAACCATTACAATATTCATCAAATTCTTTGATAATTAAAGAATTGTCATGAAAGGATTCCTTCAAACTGGTCATACAGTTACTGACGCGTTTTGTCCTCAAGTTTGAAAACGTTTCTGCTAATGCTTGTCTCGTTTTTCTTGTTTTTGCAATCTTTCTTACACTTCTCTGCTCATTTGGAGAGTCGATAGTGATACCAGCACAAATCATGCTTTTTATGTTACAACCTCTTGAAGGACTCCGAGATTTGGAACTGTCTTGACTAGTAGAACGATTCCAGCTAGACAGGCGTTGCCATCCACATATGATCCTTCCGGACAGATCGGCAATTCTCCTGATCAATTCACTGATTTGACAAGAGACATCATCAGAGCTAATAACTTTATTTGTTGAACTGAGCAGTGTCCAACTGACTTAACTACATTAGCTCTCTGAATGCAGCTCTCTGGTCGAAAATAAGTAAATTGAGGTCAGGTGAGGTGTATTGAGGCCAGGTCAATAAGCGTAATTGCTGCATGGAGGGACCGAAAAATTTGACTTTAAAACTCAATATTCAGTCCCGCGAGCCTCGCACTTCATGTTCCATTGTGTTCCAATTTACAATGCCACCGATCCTAGAAAGAAAAAAGGTCGTATGTCAAACGTAATGATGATTTCGAAAAAGTCAATTTTGAAGTTGGCATCGCTTAAAGAGCTACAAGTACAAAAAAAAATTAACGCAAATTTTGAAAAAAATAGGGTAAAGATGCTAAGCTATAAGTATTAGTAGAGTAGTTTTAGTACTATTAGTAAAGTCAAATCACGAAGTAAACATTTAATTCAAATTGTCAAAAAAATAAAAATTCAAAACGTGGAAAAAATCGAGACTGTTGCGTGTGCAAAGAAAAAAACTTCAAAAAAAACACTACGTTTGATGATACACATTTGATGCTCACAGTTAAGGCAATTCCTTTTAACGAGATATGCACTTTCGTATTCCAAACAACATACTGTTCAGCAATCTCAGATCACCTCACATCCGGGAGGGTCTACTTTGGGCGAAATTTTGGCATTAGTCCATTCTTGGGCAACGAAATGTTGTCTACTCACCACTTCAAAGCATGATGGAAATTAAAACTAAAAGGGTTCTTTGAGAGTTCGTCGCTGTTTCAGTGTATAAACACAACGCGGAAAAATGTTCAAAGATCTCAATACAATCCTACCTTGATGAGTCATGAGAAGGTTTGACCAAGCTAAAATTTAAAAGGTACAGGGCTCTTAGACTATAAAACTGCAGAAACTGCAATGGGCCGGCCATGTGTAGAAGAGGATTGAGATGCGCATCCTTAAGAAGATATTCGCTGGGAAGGTTAAGGATCGAATGCATAAGCGAAAACGTTGAAAGTGCTGCTTGTTACGAACGATGAGGAGAGCGAGTACTTATTTGGATTTACTTATAGATTAGCGCTATCGATTTATCGAGGCTCTTGAAAGCAATTGCACGATAGGGGCTGTTGCACGATACGGCTGAACGGTCATTCAAACGGCGCCTGGAATCCTTTTTCAAATAAAAGCCGAAGTTTAAACATCCATTACTATCCGTATTTGCCTAATTTGACAACATCCCAACGGTCTTTTGTTAGAAAAGCGCTTTTTCAATCAAATGTTTCATTCAATGACATTTCCTTCAACGAATTAAAACCCTGATTCGACATATTTATAGACAATGAAAATTATGGTGTTGAAATTTCCTTCCCAACAACTTTTGCTAACAACTGCACTGAAACGAAAAACTTTTTCAATTCAAGTCAATTTCATAACCGTGTCAATTTTTCATAACCGCGAAGGAAAATTGTCAAAAAAGTTTGACATCCTAATTTCTTTGAACATCCAAAGTTTTTGCAACAATACACTCTTCGAACGCTCAAGAATAGGCGTATAGAACACAGAGGAGACTACTTTGGGTGAATCAATTAATTTTACAAAAAAATTGACATGTTTTGACTTTTGACCGACTTTTTTGACTTCACATAAGCAGTATGTTTGCAAATGTATTGGCTTCTCTCATCAAACATAATAAAATTGAATCAACTTGCAATCTTTTTCAAACCCATTTTATTGAGATGTCCTCCAGGTATGCAATACCGCCGGAATTTCTCAGCAACGATGATTTTACTTGTATTATATTGGGAATGATCTGTTACCTTGGGAACGTATCTTGTAGTTATTATACGAGGTGTGGCTATAAAATAACGGGACTGACGTTGTAAAAAATTTTATTTTCATTGTATACATAATCACTTATTATGACCTTCAATATACACCGCTTCTCTATCCCTGCAACGCTCCATGCGAATTTTCCACTGTTTGAAACAGTGCTGGAAGTCATCTTCTGTCAACTTCTTCAGGACTCTTGCCGCTTTCTCTTTTACAGCTTCTACGGATTCAAATCTCGTGCCTTTCAATGCAGATTTCACCTTAGGGAAAAGATAGAAGTCACATGGTGCTAGGCCTGGTGAGTAAGGTGGATGTTCTAACACTGAAATGCTGTACTTGGCCAGGAACCGCTTAACAGATAACGCGGAATGAGCTGGCGCATTGTCTTGGTGCAAAACCCATGATTTGTCCTTCCACATTTCGGGTCGTTTTTTTCTTACTCTTTCACGTAGTTTACCAAGTACCTCAAGGTAGTAATATTGATTAATTGTTTGACCTTCAGGAACCCAGTTAAGGTACACAATCCCATGAATATCGAAAAAAACAATCATCATTGCTTTAAATTTTGACTTGCTCATTCTTGCTTTTTTGGCTCTCGGTGAAGTTGGGGTCTTCCAATGCATAGATTGGCGCTTCGTTTCCGGATCATAAGTAAAAAACCATGATTCATCACATGTTATTATCCTTTCCAATAAATTTGGGTCATTTTCAATGGCATTCCAAGTGTCAGTACAAACATTTTTGCGACCTGCTTGTTGTTCAATCGTGAGAATTTTTGGTACCATTTTTGCACACACTTTTCGCATGTTCAAATTGTCACGTAAAATTTGCCGTACACATTCTTTATCAATGCCTACAGTTTCAGCAACTGCACGAATACTCAATCGACGGTCAGACCGAATCAAATTAGCAACTTTTTCGACATTGTCATCCGTTTTTGATGTTGAAGGACGACCTGGCCGCGAATCATCTTCAACGTCTTGTCGACCATCTTGAAAACGCTTAAACCATTCAAAAACACGAGTCCGCGATAAACATTCACTTTTCTTGGTTTTTCCAAAACCAAACTTGGTTTTTCCAAGTTTGAAGTGAAATTTAACAACAATTCGTTGCTCTATTATTACGCTAACCATTTTTCCGGCAAAACCAAATAACAACACTAACGTAAATGAAGGTTACGTCTCAACGATGTTGCTTACAGATACGAGACTAACTGCATTCTGTAGAGGAAGACTCAAACTAAACAGCTGTTGTTCAATGCCAGTTGGCGCATGCGCACTCGTTCCACTGCAGCGTCAGTCCCGTTATTTAATAGCCACACCTCGTATAGGCCAATAAACGCGGTAATCTTCCATCTATTATGCATTGTAGTCATTATATGATCCACAGAAAAAAGGATTTCATCATATTCAGACAAAACAAACCGTTTATTACATCAGAATTTATAATGATCATCAGTTGTGAAACAGGCTCTTATCTACTCGTGGCTTCAAAACCGATCAGTTTCTATTATTCATTTAGTTTGAAACTTACACAAAAAATGTTTCTGTTCTGATACTAAGTTTATAGTCAACGAAGCTTAACATGGAATCCTAATCTCTTAGGAACCATATGGATTATAAAGTATTACTACAGGATCATAAATATATTCGCTGTTTTCGCGAGCTTGACAGATTTCTTCATCAAGAACTTCTAACATGCCATGTTCGAAGACGCTCGACCTCCTATTGCAGTTTTTTTTACATCCTTGTACATACAGAACATTGATGCGATTTTTCGAAAAAAATAGGAAGCATGCCGGTAACACAAAAATCTGACAGAAGATTTGTGTTTCCTACCAATCTTACATAGAAAACATGAAGAAACATTCAACGGGCATTAAATTTAGTTTAATTTATTCCAATACTCAAGAAAATGCTTGTAATTACTACTTGATTATCCTTATCGTTAGCTTCCAACAACACTTACCTCTAATAATCTCTGGGTTGTGAAATCATTCTCTATATATAAATCATATCTCCCAGGACTCAATTACATTCTATGCATTTGTATGCCATGAACAAGGCTTTTCCAATTCTTCTCAGATATAATTGATATTAGAATGAGTTAGCTCCATATTAACCCCAGGCATAATGTAGAAAAAGTGTATTTATTGGTTGAAGTTCATTATCCTTACGAACAGTCATCAAATCTCTGTTTTGAATGAACACGAATGGCATTAAAAGCTACTAAATCTTTTAATGCGCGCTTACATATCTCTTTGGGTATAAAGCAATAATTGCTAATATTTCATTGAGGATTGCAAAAATCAAAATCATCTTGAGAACATTAAATTTAATAAAAACTACCGCACACCGTGCAATCATAATTGGACTACCATTTATTTAATAAAAAAAAATCTCATATCTCCTTAAGCCAACAAATAAATAATCCCCCTCGTATGAGAATGAGTCCCACACATGCCTTACATTTCTATTTTTAAACCAATTGTTGTCTACATCATTCGTATAAAATATACTTACATATGTACACATATGGAAATACCTATACGCGAATTCAAGAGTATTTATCGTTTTTCCTAGTTTTTTATTTTGGCAAAGCTTTAAATTCTTCTTTGCAATCGTCGGTCCCATTCAACTGACTTTTCATCGCCAACATTTCAATGACAATGCCATTGAATTCTCGTATCTTATTACCTTTTTATATCTTTTGCATTTTCAGATTATGTTTAAGCAAAATATAAAAAACAAAGTTAAATAATTCCACAATAAGTTAATATACTCGTAGAATATATCGCGCCGCCATTACCGAGTGCTTTTCGAGAAAATCGTGCAATTCACATTATTATCTCAAATCTAGATAAAGCAGATATGGAGTATCCAACATTTTTTGTTATTGTAATTTACGTGTTTTAGTTTATGGCTCCTTTCGCTGTAAAGGATCGCTGTTTTTTCTATTTTGCTTACCTAATTGGATGACAATCCAATCTTTTGGTGTGGCTTTCGGATTAAGTCACCATTAATTTGCGGGCATTTTGTAAAGAATGATGTTGTGATGTCGTAGTAAATCATTTGTTTAACAAATGAGGTGAGGTGTTAATTTTA
Organism: Stratiomys singularior; assembly: GCA_954870665.1. Taxonomy (NCBI): domain Eukaryota; kingdom Metazoa; phylum Arthropoda; class Insecta; order Diptera; family Stratiomyidae; genus Stratiomys; species Stratiomys singularior. The sequence goes on along the minus strand of OX940879.1, from coordinate 7,107,013 downwards.
GACTGTACATTTTTATATAGTGGTTGTATTTTGAGGAAGTTTTCGTTCACATTCTATAGATCGGCGTATTTCTCAATGCACGTATTTTCAATCATGATAGCAAGAGATTAATAGCAAGAATATATTAGAAGGATTCCATGTCATGACTGCTAAATACCTTTTTAAGGAATAAAACACGAAAGATAAAAGATTAAATTCTCGGATAGCTTCAGAATTCGAAAAGTAAATGATTGAAGGAATCGATGCAAGCTCTAGAAGAAGTCAAAAATTGTAAATTTAAGATAAGGATTCGAAATCAAACTGTAGGGAGAGGGAACAGATGCAAAATATTCCATTCAGGCATGAATACATAGTAGAGATAATGCTAAATTATATGCAAAGGATATCCCCTACACTTTTTAAATGCTTTAAAAGATTGGAATCCAATGCATTGGACTTAAGCATGACTACACATTAGTGAGTTATGCATTAACCTAAACAGCGACACTTCAATTGTGAGGTCTACCCTGACCATTAGGCTCTTATTCACCTGGTCCGAAGATTCAGGTGAATCTGAAAAGGGTACCTTGAAATAATCATGACATCCAAATCTTAGATGTTTTCAAAGTGAAATATTTCGAACTTCTTTACATTCTTCCGGTCAATTTTAATGTGTTTCCCAAGTCTCAATGATTTACTACAGCAAAGACAAACCTTGTAGCATCCTTTGTCCCAATCGGCTGGGAAATACAAGAAATGATAACCGACTTTTGCCAATAAATCGACGAATTATTTATTAAATTAAAATTTTGTTAATAAAATCCAATCCGCTTGATGTCCACAAGGTTACAAGAATAGTCCACCTTGTTTTTTCTTTCTGGTAGCTGAGTTATCGCTCTTATCTTGTGTTTCGCGCATCCTTTGATTGCTGAATCGTATCATTTGAACTTCAGAAAATATACTCCCAAATCTATCCTGCGTAGGGAAATAATAGAACAGAAATAAGTAGGCTGAAAATCTAGTCGATTCATCGATGAGTTTATGAGGTATAGTGTAAGGATCTCGAACAGTTCGAAGTTAGGGATGAAGTACCGGAAATCACCATTTTAAATATCCTACGCCAACAGCTTACAGGAATACATCCTACACCAATGCATCTTACAGGAATATATCCAATACGCCACTTCGCCACTTAAACAGGAATATATGTTCTCGCCAAATTTCGGGCTGTTATGAAGAGCAAATAAAAAATTCTGTCGAGAATTTTTGCTAGAAATAGCGAAAAATAGGTTAATCTAAAAGGACATAGGGAGAAACTTGAACCTGAAAGCTGATTTAGCAAAACGAAAAGAATAAAATTAAGGAGAGTGAAGGTATTAGGTCTTCAATTTGCAGCTATTTCGACACAAAAATAAAACAGTTTTGAGGTTTAGCAAGTTTCATGATAGATTTGAAAAATGTATTTGGAACAAGAGAGGATACATTGAAGACGAAAGGACGAACAGTTTCAGATTTTATTTAAAACGTCTCTGCTGTCATTCTGCAAAACTTTTAATGCGTCTCCATTACATTTTTAAGTTATGAAGCAAATCCTGATGATGGCTTATTGTTTGTCGAGAAAATTCGAAGGTCGAAGTCCTAAGTCAACTCCGTTCAAATTAAGCAATTTTTCGTCACATTTTGACATTAGCATTTCCATCCGATACTTATTCCTTGTTGATATTCGAATCAGCCCATTTTGCTCTAGGTTTGTGGTAGTTTTGCCACCTTAACTTTCATTGCAGTATCTTTTTCACAAACGTTTAGGCCTGTCCATGCTGAATAAGTGTGTTTTTTTTCGCAATCTAAGACAATAACCAATTGTATTCAGCACTCATGATTTATTTAGTTTTTTGGAGGCAATGCAATGAAAGTAAAATTAAATGGTTGATGAATGCTTATATTTTTATTAATTAATAAAAATAATATTTTCTTCCTTTTTTTTGATGATCTAGGGCCATAAAAATTTTTTTAGCAGTCTGCAGGAAGAAACACTTCGACTTTTTTGATTTTAAAGCCACTAACTTTTTGCTTCGATAAACCCCATAAATGTTTTTTTTTTACTGAACGGACTCGCATCGTTCTCCGTCTCTATTTTTCTTTCGTCCACATACCTGTTTTGACGTTTTGAAATACGCGATGTGTTGTTTTCGTTCTGAATGACAAAATATGATATAGTCCAGAAGCTCATCGTTGTTTTCCGGAAGTCATGTTGGAATATGGAAAAATTCGCGATGCATGTGCTTATTCGCATTGCCAATAAGTATCGGCAAACTTGATCGGTTGGAGGCGTCGAGGGTTGTGTTGGTGGAGGGTTTCCTTCTCTAGGAATCCGCCTCCTCTTTCCCTCGCCGCTGGAGAAGGAATCCCTGTAAACCGAAGGCGCTAAAAGACGTAAAATTTCGAGGCCTAGCCCGAAGTAATGTGTCAAACGGTTCTAGGCTAGGCGCTCCGGTTGACAGGGGAGGTGTTTAGTCGGTAGTCCAGATGGTCTGTTATGCCACTGGGAGTTCGACACTAAGGGCGTGAAAGGCCTTCACCTCCCTACCAAACAAAAAAACAAAAATAAAAAAAAAGTGTCAAAAATGAGGCCAACAGTGTAGATTATTTTCAGATAGAAGTCATACCAGATACCCCATAACAAGTGATGAATTAATTTCCTGGAAAATAAAATAGCTCTTATAAGAAATTTTGTTTTTATCTAATTTATTACAGGTTGTTAGGAGATTCCATAAAGCAACACCCCTGAAAATATGATTCATCTTAAAAGAATCAAATTTTGTGAAGACATGAAGTTTTATTAATTTTTTTGGTGAAGTCTTGGTGGTTTGAGGCCAATTCAAGCCTGACTTTCCTGTTGTTGTCAAAAATCCATGGTTTTTTGTTTATGTTTTGACAGCCTTTCAAAACAGCTTTACGAAGTTTTTTATGAGTAGCTCAAGTTAAAATAAGACGCCCAATATCTGCTGACAATTCAGCAGCGTGCTCTGTAGATGCGTTTTTCAATGATTTTTTCAGTAACTCACAGCTCTTTCGGCCCAAGGTGATGTATTTGTGTCCGTTTCAAGCCTATTTTGAAGCCATTCAATACCAGAGAATCTTTTAAAAGCACATTGCACAAATCTTTGAGAACAATTAGTTATTTTGAAATTCTCTACTGGGGATATCTCTTGTTTCTGCAGAAACTCTAATAACACATAATGAAGCGTCTAGTGAGAGTATATAAAACCCACGAAATCGCCTCGAAGCAATATCCAACCTTTCAACCAATACTTTGGTCTAGAAAGGCTCAAAAAAAAAACTTTCTATACCAAACGGTTGGCAGGTTGTAGAAACTCTGACCATAGTATAGTTAGAAAACCAAAGGGATCACTCTCATTTTGGGACAAAAATGGGGTAAGCAAGAGTCGATTATGAGAGTGAGAGTGTGTTCTCATTTATCGAAATCATGAATAAATATTTACCAATACTAATAAAATACCACCAATTTCGGTTGTAACCGATTAGATCGAGAGTTTGTTCAAGTGTTTTGTGCTTACGCTATGATCTTACCGACTGAATTGTCTGAGTAGAGTTCGCTTTGGAAATGGTTCAAGGGAAAATTTGACCTTCCTCCGCACGTGACGAAAGCGTCATCTGGTGTGGCCCCAAAAAACACGCGGTCTTTGGGTGGTCACTTTTCCGTTTTATGCAGATTTGATTGAAAATACACCTGCCCTCCGCTGAAGAGTTGAGTGTATTAACAGCCCCTGCCAAGCAATTCATTTTCCCAGCCACATGGTTGTTTTTTCTGCATTTTGCTGCTACACGGTCTTTTCAGTGCTGCTTTTTCATGAAAATAAACAAATATCCTTTGGGACATGCAGTATGTAAGTTCTCTAATCACAAATGTATCCGAATATTATCGGGAAATCGCGCGACAAAAATTAAATTAGTACCAACAATAAATAACATTCACCTTGTCCTATAATCAAGCCCTTGGACCACGCCTGAAGACAAAGATGGAATTAAGTCTTTGACAAAAGGAATCTTACCTAATGACCCTTTGGTCGTGAAAAACACGAATTTCTAGGTGCTCTTTTCATTGTGAGCTTATAAATGCTGTGAATCTTTCAATTCATTTCCTACTATTATAACATCAGCATGTTGTTCCAAGCAATATTTTGTGCAATTCATCTCCTACGGGCATTGTAACAAGAGTCATATTTACGAAAACCTTGAAAAACTGACCACACGTTTCCTCAAAGATAATTAGTTATAATACGACAGTCTCAGTGGAACTTTTGGTCTGATATTTCACACCAACACGAAACAATATTCTTCACGATTTTTTCCAACAGGTGGAATGGAAATGGAAAGAGCATTATTCCACACTTTGCTGCTGCTACCGCATCACCTAGCATTTCGGCAATATTTTTACCTGTTAAGTAACGTATTAAAAACTACAGATTTCATTGCTGCAGGCATAAATACAATACATTCACCTCTGCTAGCCTTGATGGAACTCCCAAGTGCAAAAAGATTTCTTGATGCAATCCACTGACTCCAAACACAATTTTTCTCTTTTCGATTTTTACCCTTACTGCGAAAATCATCAATTTTTTTATTTAATTGCACTTTAATGCATGCCGGGACCGTTAAAAAAATTCTGAAGGCTGCCATAACCATCCTTGAGGCGCGGCGAAATAGATCGAATAAGCTCGGAATGAATTTCGAGTTATTGCAATTAAAATCAGCTTAATGTTGTGCTAAATTAATTAACGTAATTCCACTCTTTAGCTGAAACACAAACATGCGATAAACAATTTAGAAGCAAAATATCTTTAACTGCGTCAGTGCCGCCAATTTCCCATCCGCCAACGTTTTTCCACTACTTTAGCGCTATCACTTTTGCATTGTAAAAGCTTCACATTATACCCGAAGCGTGAAACTGATTAAAATTGGTCAATTAACTTTAGTGTATGTGTAACGCAGGATGATCCACTTTTGGTATCTTCTCCTCGCAATTAAGTGATCAGCGCTAATGGTCGAAATTGTTGCTGATGGTCAGTTCAATAAGTTTTTCATTATTGAAAAAATGCTGTTTACAGTAAACGCTTTGGCTCGCGATACCATTAATTTCTCAATACTTTCATGATTGACCGCGCCTGAAACGTTTGTTGGCAGTGTTTTTTTATTGATTTGTTCTTAATTTGATAATGGACGTCTTGGCAGAAGAACATTGAAATAATGATTGATGAACAGAGATAATTGCATTCAAACTTTCGCTAAAGTTTTGCTTGTAAGGTGTATTTGGAATTTGGAACACTTTAAAAAAGTTTCGTGTCCGATACGTGTTTAACGTTTATTTTTGTTGATTTTACAAATTCCCCAACTTTATTCATCTGACGAACAAAAACTTTCCTTTCCAGACTATCACCCGCCGACAATTTGCGCGAAGAAATCTACGAGATCGATGCCGACCAAGACCGTATCGATGAGCAGATGACCAGGTCATTAGCCGACACAATTACAAAACAAGGATATCTACTCAAAGGACCAGATACTACGTCAGATAGGATGTTTGCTCACATTGGGTCAAAGTCCTTCAAGCGAAGGTGAATTAACCATCACTTCATTAACTTTGTATGCATATTGCAAATGCAATGCTAGCAAATTCACTCCTTCAATGCTCACTTGCCCTCAAATCCTTGCCCTCTCACTATAAACGTAGCCGAGGTGCATTTGTATGCGCATATAAAACTTTGTCCCGTCTTTTTGTTAGATTTTAATTAAAGTTCAGTGAGCCTTTTTTTCGCTCAGCTGATATGTACTTAGCAAATGAGCAAACTTGGTCGTTGCTTTGCACAAGGATTAATTGAAAACATTATAAAGGGATGAAGGCTATCGGGGATAATTTTACATGAATAGGCAACGTGTGTAAGATGGAGAACGTGCATATGAAAATATGCTAGTTCTGCTTTCTTGAGAAAAGTTTTTGGTTCATAAAAAGAAGAAGAGTTTCTAATTATATATTTCATTCTTAGATACTGCTGCCTGCGACAGGAAGTTGACGGCACATATATCCTAGAATTGCACAAAGATGAGAAACAGACTGAAGCTAAAGCAACAATTGTGATGGATTTTTGCACAGATGTAGTTCAGGTAAGTTGGAAACATTATAACAATGGGATTTTAGCTCCGATGTGTCATAGCATCCTGACTTTACCTACTGATACTCATTTTTGACTAAACAAACCTAAACCTTGACTAAAGCCTTATTTTGGTTACAAACTCTCTATTTTTGTCTTGATTATTGAATCTATCCAAAATCTCGCAAGTTCCGGCTTTGATTTATTTTCGAGCTGTTTCCAGACTTAGTTCTTTGTAAATTTCTGTGATCCTAACTTACCCTGGATACCCGACAACAACAACACAAACACTACAACAAACACTAGACCTTCCACTGGCTCATGCTGCGGTCTTTGTTTGAGGCTACCAGCCATTCAGCCTTTCTGGCTATCGTACATTATAGAGTAAACGCAAACAGGGAGAACACACGCCGAAGCGTTCTTGCAGAAAGGGATAGAAAATCAAAAGTAGATTTATGCTTGTAACAGTTTGAAAACTGAAAATAAAAAATAAAACTTAATAATCAATGTTAATCAAATGTTAGGTTCTTAGGCCAACAATTACTAATTAATTTAATAAAAACCTTTACGTAATTCAATTGAGTTTATAAAGGATGAGTAATATTCACATATAATTGATTCAGGACTTAAGCTCACTTACGCTGAGAATGATTTGTCCATTCCCACAAAATTTCTTTGTGTGAATAGCAATCGCTTAACCAATAACTTAAACGACGATCTCAAAAGCCACTTACGTGGTGGAAACGAATGCACGTATACCGTATGTTTGTTAGTGCTGTAACCTGCACCCCATAAAAAACCCTTGAAAGAACGACACGAAAATTCCCTTTATTCCCTGTAATAAGTTTTTATTTAAACTCGGCCAATTTTATCACGCCGAACCGACGTGGAAAATACATTTGATGTGGCAGAAGAACAAACTTTATCGTGCACCCGTGTTTGCAGATGCAATAAAGTAAAAATTGGATCATCATCTTGGATCATCGATGGCGCAGTAGCCCAAATCTGGCTCTTTTTTCCATTTACCCAATCAATATTATACCAAAGCCTGTCGAAAATCATTATTATGCATTATCGACAGGTGGAACTAAACAACAACAAAGCATGGTCAGATACAATTAGCATTCGGTACCTAACCGAAATCTGCAATAAATAACAAATAAACGAATTTTTGTTGAATCCGACCGGAATACTTTAAATTTTTCTGATCTCTTAAATATGAATTTCTGCTCGTAGTTTTTGTTATGTTATTTTAATCAAATTTTTTTTCAGAATCCGAAGCGCGGTAGACTCTGTTTTGAGCTGCGAATGACTGCCGGCCATAAATCATTTACTTTAGCTGCCGAAAATGACGACGACTTCAAGGACTGGCTCAATAAACTTCATTCCGTGCTGCAACAGAATAAAATTCAAGAAGACAAAAGAGCATCCAGTCTAGAAAGGGGTATGAACAATGATTGAGACTATAAGAAAAATATAAAATATAAATTTAACTTGAAATAAAAATAATCCAATACTAACCGGTCAAATGTTATTTTTAATTTTCCATTAATCTTAGCACACATTTCAGCACCTCCGCCGAGCCCCAATACAATTGTCTTTGGCACGTTGAAAGGACTCGATCAGAGTATGAATCCGCAATTGATTAAATATGGACGTGAAACGGACATTTCAATAGCTCAAGCGCGTCGGGAAAATCGACGTCGTCTTTTCGGATGCTATCAAATGCAGCACAAAGCCACCGCAACTGAGCACATTGAACAATATCGCGAACAATTTGGTAAGCGCATTCTGATCAAATGCACAAGCCTTAAATTTCGACTGCAAGCCCCAATCGGTGAGGGTGAAAAGGAAACGTTATGCCAAGTAGAACCTTATATTACGAGCTTAGCTCTCTATGACGCCAAAGCTGGAAGGAAGCTGACAGAGAACTTTTACTTTGATATAAATCAGGAACAAGTACGTGATATGTTGCCAATTGGATGCGAGACGAAAACAGAACAACAAAATGGCAGCAATGGTTGCACAAAGAACTATGACGACGAGCTAGAAATCGATTCAAAAGTTCCGATCGAATGGAAAATGTTTCCGCGTCAAGCTTTGCTCAGTGTGACGGCACCGAATCCTGATATATTTCTAGTTGTTAAGATTGAGAAAATACTGCAGGGTAGTATAAATCAAACGACTGAGCCATACTTGAAGGCGGCCAAGGATCCTAAGCTAGGACTGAAATTGCACAAGGCAGTACGAGCTTGTTGTCAGAAGATCGGACATTTTCGGATGCCATTTGCCTGGGCCGCTAAGCCTTTATTTCGCCTGTACAGCAGTGATTTGGACACCTCAATAGAATTTCCGGCTATTTACCGGCAGGAAGGTAACAAACTAAGGGACGATGAATTGCTGAAGCTGCTCGCTGAATATCGGAAACCCGATAAATTTAGCAAACTGACTGTGATACCAGGTTGGCTGAATGTCAACATTGAACCGGTTTCAGAACTGCCAAACAGTATGTACAACACTAATATTTATGCATATAAGCAGGCTAATGTGTTTTCATTAATAGATACACTAACGACTTCACTTGCCCCGCTCAAACCCTTCCCAACTCCACCAGCTAGCGAACCAACTTTCGAAATATCTGAATTTCTCGGCAACACTGAAAGAGATGTTCATCCATATACAACCTTCGTTAATCATCTTTATGTATACCCGCTGAATCTCGCATTCGACAGTCAAAAATTATTCTCGCGTGCACGAAATATCACCGTCATCATCGAATTGAAGGAAACGGATTCAGAAAATTCGAAACCACTAAAGGCATGTTTCGTATCAACTCCACATCCCGTTGGTCTAAAAAAAACTAAATCAAAACTTAATTTGTGATTTACAGTGCATTTACGGCCGCCCGGGACAAGATAGTCTTGTTACCAGCATTGCATGTCCTGTTCTACACCACAACACAAACCCCACGTGGTACGAGGAGATTAAAATTCGATTGCCGCTAAATATTACTGCTCAACATCATATCCTGTTCTCATTTTTGCATGTTTCGTGCAATTTGTCGAAGAAACGCGATGCAAATGTCGGCTTCGAAACGCCTGTGGGATATGCCTGGTTGCCCCTCTTGCACAAAGGGAAGATCAACTTGGAGGAACAAGTGATTGCGGTGGCGGCTACTTTGCCGAATGGGTATCTTTCGATACAGCCCTTCGGCCTTAACAAAGGGGTAAGTGTTGAATTGAATTTGAAAATGTTATTTCGGGTTGGGTATTTGTTTTGTTTATTTTGTGTTTTTCACGCTGTTTTCATTTTGTGCAACATTCTTCTCTTTAATAATTGCTTAAATGTTTGGATTTTGTTGCTGAATGTTAAGCTGCTAGAGTTTCTGCTTTATTGAATTTTAGTTTAATGAGAAAACTTTCGACAACTGCTAAAATATGTACGGCCAAATCAAGCATGAACGCTTTCATCCTATTGTTCAAGTTCTATCCGCTTTGGATAGGAAAGAAAAATAAGAACGACTAGAAAGGAGTTAAAAATCTGGCAACTAAAATTCTTCCCTATCGAAAAATTGCACAATTTTCCTCTGAATTTCTTTCACGGCTCTAAATTTTCAAACATTTTCAGCGAAATATTAGCTTCAGTAGAATAAACGTTTCAAGCTTTAACACTTTGCTTAGACTCGAAATTAATCTAGATGTGTTTTAATGTGATGTTTGAAAAATTTGTTTTTCAAAATTTTAGGTCAGTCCACCTGTTGGAAAATCACATTTTCATTTTACCAGACATGTATGTATCACCTATGAAATTATTTGCATTTAATTGCGTTGAGTTTTTCCGTACCTTGTGTATTTTTTTTTTGTGGTTTGGTTGATGCGTAAGAAGCTTTTGCCCCGGTTTGCTGTTGCTTTACTGATTTGCTTTGCATCTTTTGTGAGATATTTTCGATTTAAATTTACTTTCGACTTATTGAGCCCTTACAGCTGCATTGAGACTAGGAAGTAAGACGAGAATGGACTATTGCCGGATCATCAACAAATCAAAAGATCATTGTTAAGATTGAATGGTGGACGGGGTTTGATAGCTTTTAAATGGTGGGAGATTTTCTTCATTTTAATTAAATGCTAGTATAAACTTCGGCACAAATCTCGCTTAGTGGCTCTTTTCGAACCATTTAGTCGCGAGACCATACTGGATCGCTGGTATAACAGTGTAAATATTACCCAAATATGGCTAAGATACACATCACAGCCGGAAAGCTCGTATTAATACTTTGAACTTGGGACCTGCTGCATTGAAGACGAATACAATTTTGCGTATCAATCAATTTATTCGTTCAGGACATCGAATAAGGTAGCTTGCAAATCGAATGTATTCTGAGGAGGAAAGCGACTGAACAAAAATGGGAAACTGAATGTATTCAAATATCAGTTTCATAGATTAGATAAAATTTTCGTTGCGCAGATGCTGCAAGAACTTCACGACTAAGCTGTGTTACTATGCTTAGGTCAATGGTTTTGTACACGAAGATGCACGCATGAAGCATTGTAAATACTGATCACGACACTCCTTTAAACATTAGTTTATACATGAGGTCTCTGGTACATTAATTCAGCATTAAGCTTAATGGTGAAATGCTACTTGTTATAAATTTTATTACTTTATAGCCGAAACTCTACAAAATTGAAAAATAAAAAACTATAAATAAAAGTTAGGGCTGCATTGTCTCTGCACCTGCCGCAATAAATATATACTCAATAAATCGCGGGTTTAAATATGCTAAGAAGTATCAAACTCTGGGCATGCTGGGCAAGTGCGAGGCAAACTAACAAGAAGAAATCTCTTAAAAAAAAAAGAAAAAAAAAAAGATTCGACAGCATTCTTCAGACATTAACTCTTTCGTACAGCTGAAATTTACTTATCTAACCTAAAAGACAACGACGATAGAGAACTCAGTAGGCTGCCTTTAAATGTAGGAGCTCAATGACTTCAACGAGAAGAAGGTTCGAGTGTGCGTCGGAATCGATAAACGACAGCTAGAAATCCCTCTCGGGGTCTTCACAGAGCATTGCATACTCAGAGAACATAACAAGAAAATGAGCTAAAATGTGAAGGGTGAGTGCAGTTTCTGCAATATTGAAGAGCAGATACCCTTGCTAGCGCAATGTCGAGCACTCAGCCGCAGTAAAAGAGTCAACCAAGAAAGTCAGTTCCTTATCGAAAGGGATTTGGGACGTCAGAAACCAAAGCAGATCTGTTTGAGACGCTCCACTGCACAAGGAAACGGGGCCGCAATATACCATGCAAGGTTGGCGTCCACTACTTCCAACAACCAATCAAATTAAAAAGTGGGATTGCCTATGCACGCCGTTGGTCTACGTAGCCTAAGTGTCCAAAAATTAACAATTTTAGACTTTATCGAATATAATCACGATCATCTGAAATTCTTAGTAGGATTCTGAATATGAATTCTTTGTTCTGTTTCGGGAATATTGTAATCTAGAGGCAGATTTAAAAGCTGGTTCGCATTAAACTGTTCAAAGGACTTACCATGTTCTTATGTCAAATGAAAGTGAATTTCATGTTGGTATTTGCAATCGTCCTTTTGTTTTGGGTGCTGAATCTCTTAAGCTGCATGATTTGAATCGGCGCATTTCTACCATCAAAAAATTTGCCTTCTTTCTTCTTATTTCCTCACAAGTGAGTCCTTATTTGCTAATTAAATATATTTTCCCCGCAATACTTGCTTCGCCTCGTTTATTTTACTAACAATTTCATAATTGGATTCAAGAAATCAATTTTTATTATATCTGAGTAATGCTGTTGGCTACATCCCTATCTGCTGGAATCATATCTGCATTGTGGCAACTGGGGTACAAAAATCAATTGGCAATCTAACTTACCGCTTAGTTCCAAGCAAATAACTTTCTTAAACGTCCAAACTAAATTATTTTCGAAAAGTTCAATGCATGCCCAACAAATAACATATTTTAAATAACAAAATCATATTCACCCCATTGTGTCTCATTGTCAGATGTCGTCTAATCGTAGTTTCATTCTCTTCCCTTTTTCTATTTTGCTTAAATGCTTGCACCCGATACAAAACAAAATTTTTCAGCAGAATGCCGGACCGGAAATACAATGGATCGATAACCAACGTCCATTATTCACCGTGACATTTCGTTTGGACTCAACCGTTCTAACCGCCGACCAACACTTGCACAATTTATTTTCTCATGCCGAACGTTTGCTCGATTCGCGCATTGTCGCAATTCCAGCGGAATCGGAAACATGCAAGATCCTGAAAGCCGCTCATGCCGTTCATATAACATCACTTATCAGTTTCCTGCCATCGATACTTGATTTGCTCTTCACACTCTTAGTACACACAAATAGCGAAGAGATTGGGTTAAATGTGATTCGATTATTAGTAAATTTGGTTCACATGGTGATAGACGAAGCAGGACGCAAAGAATTGCTGCTTACATATGTTAAGTTTGTATTTCATTCGCCAGGATTTGGAGGAGTGGAGAAGGGAAAATCCAGTGGAGGAGAAAAGAAGAATGGAAACGGAACAGCAAATCAAAGTACAGTTCATGGCGAACTGTGCCGACATCTTCCGACACTACTGCATCCGAACAACACCGACTTTCTGATCGTGAATAAGTTTATGAAGTATTCAGGAATTCTTTTTGATATCATTGTTAAGAGCATGGCGCAACATTTGATTCATACTGGCCGCATTAAAGCGCATCGCAACGAACGTTTCCCGAAAGAATTCCCAACTCGGATTGAAAACCTTGTGCAAGTTTTAATTCCATACTTGATATCTCGCTACAAGGATCTCCCGGTTGAAACGCAGCATCTGAATAAATCGCTTTCGATTTTCCTTAAACGATGTTTAACGTTTATGGATCGAGGATTTGTGTTCAAGTTGATTCGATTCTACATGGAACGCTTCCAGCCAGGCGATCCTAGAGTTCTTCAGGAGTTTAAGCTGAGCTTCCTGCAAGAACTCTGCCAGCACGAACATTACGTCCCGCTAAACCTTCCGTTTCTCTCTAGTCCGAAAAATCGTCCACCAGACATTATTCGCCATTTCACGTTATCCGAAGATTTCTGCAAGCAACACTTCCTTGCAGGCATACTACTGCAGGAAGTTAAGTACAGCTTGAACGAAGTGGGACAGGTGCGTCGTATGGCGTTGCATATTCTAAAGGAAATAATGGCGAAGCACGATTTAGACGATCGGTTTCAACACAAAGGACAAATGTCCAGAATCGCGCTCCTTTACATCCCGTGGCTGGGAATCGTGATGGAGAACATCAAAAGGATAACTGATAAAGAGAGTGAAGCAAACAAGTTCGACTCAGTTTCGTTAGTCAATCGAATTTCGTCGAGCAGTAGCTACGTTTTCGCAAAGGAGAGTCCTTCGAGCACATTGAACAATACCCAAAATTCTATTACACATTCATCTTCAACAAGCACTCCACGGGCAAAGAATCGCCTCACCATGCATTTCGATCATCCTAGTCCAATAAGAGCATCAATGTATCTAAAGGATACTAATTATTTGGCAGCAATTGCTGGTCAACCCATTGCCAACGGACATTCGACAACCTCGCTAGACTCGCAATGCTCTGGCCTTTCCCAGGACGTGAGCACAATCCATAACGACAGCGACGTACAACTTCGCAACGGAATGAATGGCCACACCCGCTCGGTAAGCGTGACGCAGCCTAACAGCATGCCTCGCATTGATAAACTGCTACCAGGAGAAATCAAAGATATGCTCCTTTGTTATCTGTTTGTGGTAAAACATTTGTCGCAGGATCAAATTATTGCCTGGTGGGAGAATTGTACGGAGCATGAAATTATAACGTTCCTATCCATCCTTGATTTGTGTCTGCTCCACTTTAGATATGTTGGCAAAAAGAACATTGTCCTGAGTGATGGAAAGGATGGAAGAACCTCAAGAGCCGCTAAGGCCAGCACTTTACCGGCGAGAATGGTCCCACCGAATACGGAAAATGGAATCGTTCACGAAACAGGAACTCTCAGCTATGGCCAGAACCGAGAAAACCTAATCGAGGAAACGGCCCGTTCGCAACAAGCTCTCTATGAATCGAATATGGCTACGGAAATTGGAATGATCATTCTGGATTGTATGGGACTGTATTCAATACAATTCCGTGATAAACTTATAGATAGTGCCGTACTACCAAAGCTAGCCCACGTATATTTACAATACTTGCAACTAGGTCAATCAGAAACACTATCGAAACATGTATTTGCAGCGCTGCGTGCGTTTATAAATAATTTTTCGCCGGCGCTGTTCAAAGGCAACGCTGTGCTGTGCGGTCAGTTGGTGTATGAACTCCTGAAAGGGTGCGACAGTCGCTTGACCGTCATCCGTCATGAATCGTGTGCCGTCCTTTATTTGTTGATGCGAAGTAATTTCGAATTTTCCGGCCGTAAAGGATTAACAAGAGTGCACCTGCAAGTTATAATATCCGTTTCGCAAATGATTGGAAATGTTATTGGCTTGAACAATGCTCGCTTCCAAGAATCGCTCTCGCTCATAAACAGCTATGCGAATAGTGATAAGGCTATGAAAGGTACTGGCTTTCCAGTTGAAGTGAAAGATCTGACTAGACGTGTTCGTACCGTTCTAATGGCCACCGCTCAAATGCAAGCACATCATATGGACCCGGAACGGTTGTTGGAGTTGCAACTGTCCTTGGCAAATTCGTATGCTTCGACGCCGGAATTGAGACATACGTGGCTAATAACGATGGCGAGAAACCATGAACAAAGTGGAAATATCTCAGAGGCTGCTTGCTGTCATCTTCACATTGCAGCACTTATGGCTGAATATTTAAAACTGAAAGGTACCGGTGAAAACCAATGGGGTGCGGAAGTTTTCTTTTCGATTTCACGAAATATACCCAGAGATGAGAAAGGCTTGAAATTGGACAGTGGAGCTCAAGATTCTCAGTACTCTGAGGGATTGATGTTGGACCAGCTGAAAGAGTGTGCTGATTATCTGGATCGAGCTGAACGCTATGAATGCTTAGGCCAACTGTATCGTTTGATAATTCCAATGTACGAGAAACGTCGAGATTACATATCGCTGGCTCAATCCTATGAACATTTAGCCCATGCCTACAACAAAGTGGTCGAGGTTAATCGATCTGGAAAGCGAATGTTGGGACGATATTATCGCGTGGTGTTTTATGGTCAGGTAGGCGAATTTTCACAACAATTTTCCCGAATAATCTTTTTCTAAATCTTCTACTGCTTTGTCCTTACCTGTTCAGATATACTTCGAAGAAGATAGTGGAATCGAATATGTCTACAAGGAACCAAAGTTAACTTCGCTCAGTGAAATTTCAGAAAGATTACATAAACAGTATAAAGATAAACTAGGAGCTGACATTGTTAAAATGATTATGGATTCATCGCCGGTGAGTTTCGAGTCATAAAGACACACAAAAATCGTATAAAACTGATGTTGTGATGTCTTGACTTCATTAACAGGTTAAGCCCAATGAACTGGATCCAAAATTAGCGTATATTCAAGTAACGCATGTGATACCTTATTTTACTAAGGATGATATTTCTTGTCGACAAAATGAATTCGAGCAAAATCATGATATTGACACATTTGTCTATGAAACACCATTCACAAAGAACGGAACTGCTCGTGGCAATGTCGAAGACCAGTGGAAAAGGAAGACCATTATCAAAAGTAAGTAAATTGTTTTCATAATTGAATTGCGCTGGAGGTGCGAATTTTTAAGGAAATTTTAAATAAAGCTATTAATTTAATTTACAATTGAATTGATTTGTAATTGAATTTCCAGTCATGGCAACATTTTAGATAGAAAAATTGTTTTATTACTCCAAAAACATAAATCCAACTGCTGGGACTCGATCCTAAGTTCGTCTATAGAAAGGGAAAAACGGATAAATAGATGACTAATTTTTTATTTATCACCGTCGATAGGTTTTATGTAGTTCTGACACACGCGGCAATTGGTTACAGACCAATAATATAAATAGTATAAATAATTACATACAAAAAGAATGTACAAAGAATGTTTATTATACTACAACTGAAAAATTGAATGTTTAGATTATATCCGGAGTTTATAATTGTGACTTCTTCCGATTATGGCTTGCATCTTAGTTCCAATTTTTGAACCCTGTCTGAATATCTAATAAGGAAAAGGTTGGATCGTCAAACAGGGCCAAATTAGGCAAAACAAAGCTGCAATGCTTCGTATCCTGCAAAATAAATGACTTGTATCGTGCTTTGGATCACAAACAACCATGACGTGATTAAATAGCTCGCGTGGGATATGAGAGAGCGTTTGCTCCATCTTTTATGGCGAGACTGTCCGATGTCGGTCGGTGATATCCCGACGGAGCTATCTCAATTTTTACCGAACAGTGTTTCCTATCTTTTGCCTGAAATGTGAGTATAACCGGCGTCATCTTTCTCTCCAATAGGATATATGCAATCTGGAGACTGTAACTTATCAATATGGCAATGCAGGTAAAACTGAAAGCAACCGAGTCTGCTTACTAGCTGAGTCAGATAGAAGTTAGTTTCACCATGAGCTACAATTTCCAATCGCTAATGAGCCACGCGGTTCATGTTTTCGTTGGGTCACGCTCCCAAGTTTGTTGCTACTTGTCGAGAATGCATCGTCTTTCATCGCCAATGACTTCTTTGTACTCTCCTGTCATTGGCAGTATATTCTTTTATGATCACTGACTAGGCAAGGAGGGTGATGGCTATGATCCCTGCGATTACCAATAGTGCTGACTTACAGGCTGTCTGTTATGCGCATGCCGTTTCTGTATAGCAGATCATATCTCCATCGCAGCAGATATTCTATAAATCTGGATCGTGACTGCAGCCTTGAAACCCAAATGATGTGAATAGCGTCCTACGTTGACCTTGCGCCATGTCGTAGTTCAGACTACGGACCCTCAATTAATTGCGATATTCTGATATTCTGGGACTTGGAATAAATTTTCCAGGACATCCAGAATATCGCTCTATCTAGCGGAGTTGAAAGCGTTTCGGATGTCCAACGGCACTAATGGAAGTATCAGGCGGTTTGACCCGCTGCGTGTCTCGGTCCGTTGGATCGCAGTCACCACCTCCGCAGCTGCATCTATGATGGAGTGCCTTGCTCTGAGACCATACTATCGTGAAGAAAGGTCCCCAACTGTAGAATAAAGTCAGTGAGTCATCCCTATACTAGTTTCTCGATCACATTCGCGGCCGTACGCAGCATGCATAATTAGCAGTATGTTAGCGGCAACTCGGGATTTCCCTTCTTCTTTCTGACCAACACAAATCTTGCTGCCTACCTTTGCTCTTTCGCGCAAGTATACAATAAAAGCACTGAGCAGCAATTCAGGGCAAAAGTAAACAATTTTAAAAACTCAGGCGAAATGCGGTCTGGCCCTAGAGCCTTCTTCGACTTCTTGGAAAAACTGCTAATTCCACTTCTTTTCTTGTGAAGGGTGGGCAGTATTTTGGTCTGCCTCTGTGGGTACCTTCAATACGATAGGAATGCGTGGGGAAGAGAACCTGTACTATGTCTTACATCTTGTCGGCTTGGTATACTAAGGGCATCTGTAGAGCACCGAATTTGTAGATACCTCGCGTATAGCCCTGGCCCCAGGGGTCCCTGTCGATGTAATTGACGAGATTCTGCCAAATAGTGGTTTCACTTCTGTTTCAGTTCGGGATGACATTTCCTGGTCGACTGATGTACTACCATTATAGTGCATGCATCATCCTAGGTTCGCGCCCATTGAGCTTCCCGATGCAGTTTGTGACACACCCTTCGTCGTTTGGTGTTTTCAGTTGACAACCGGTACGAATGCTGTGTCTAGGTCTCCGGCGGGGCACAGATGACTTACAAATAGATTTCATGGTAATTATTGTGGAGTTCACGGGGTCTTCTGAAGCCTGTCATCTAGCCACCGATCAAGAGCCAAACTGTGGTGTGCGTCTCATGAGAGTGTCGGCGAACTTCATCACTTTCATCGTCGCAGTATTCCACGAAAGCGGAGCGCTTGTTGTGAGGGACTATAGCAGCATTGTCGGGAATCTCGAATGCTATGTACTGATCGCCACTGGTCGAATAGTCATCTCAAACTCTTCGATTGTATGTTTCTGAGAAATAGGACTCCGTGAAAAATCTCACGTCTTTACTTACGTAGCGACGAAAAGTGGAGTCGTTACCAATGCTCACCGCAACTATTCCCACTCTTGCTGCCATCTCCAGAATTCTTTTCTCTCTTAACTCTTCCTGAAGCACGTCCCATTCTATAGCTTTAGCATTTTTGTCCTCCCCGACAAGAACATGACCCTCTGTGTTCAAGACCGCGTCCTCAAAAGAGTCGATCTGCGTCTGAAAAGATGTTATTGATTCGCTCGGTGTCAGGTATACACTAAAAATCTGACCTAGACAACGAATCCACACGAAACTATGTCCACGCTCGTAGTTCTGATTTGCACTGCTTAGAACCTAGAAAGCGCATGGAGCAAAATTTATTCGAGTACCACGCTTACGAATTTTTAGCTAAGTGTTGATTTTTTAGCTCGAACGTACGATCAAGACGTTTAGCCCCGTGATAGTTTGCTAAATGGTCCAAGGATATGCTCTCTTGACGATTGCGAAGATATTTAGTTGATAGTTCAGTTGTTGCAGTTGGTCCTGTATTGACTGCCTTATCAACAGTCACGGTCAGTCTTGTGGGTTTTTCCTGCCTCCTCTTTCCTTCCTTGATATATTTTCATGGATATGGACGAGATTTAGTAGACATCTTATTGCACATAGCGAACACGTTTCTTTTCTAGCTCTTTTCACTCGAGACATGCATTGTCTATGCACGAATTTAATTTGTTGGCGTTGCTCTGCAATTGGTTCAGTTGTTAAGGCATGTCTACGTACAACACGTGTCAAAAATACTGAAAATTCTAAGCGTCAGGCAGGAAGTTCAAAGAAATATTTGTTTTTGTCTTATTCCTGTCAACAATTGCTGCCGAAACAAAAATGAAATTGTAAAAAATACTTATCCGAGAGCTTATTATGAAGGAGAGTCGCAACAAAAATTTCACTATCCCTAGCATATCAGTTGTTTTCTTTCTTATTAAACCGCAGCTAACTTTATTCATTTCTTCCCTTTCTATTAACAGCCCAGTATTCATTTCCGTACGTCTTAAAACGTATTCCTGTTAAGGATCATCAAATCATCGAACTAAGTCCCATTGAAGTTGCGATTGATGAAATGCAAACCAAAGTATCTGAGTTGGAAGA
Organism: Stratiomys singularior; assembly: GCA_954870665.1. NCBI lineage: Eukaryota > Metazoa > Arthropoda > Insecta > Diptera > Stratiomyidae > Stratiomys > Stratiomys singularior. The sequence continues at coordinate 7,087,515 of OX940879.1, read as the reverse complement.
AGTGATCCTACCTCCGGCTGATGTTAAGAAGTTACAGCTCCGATTGCAAGGCAGCGTGGCCGTGACTGTTAATGCTGGCCCGCTGGCATATGCCACAGCATTTTTGGATCCGAAAGTTGTAGGAAAGTATGAAATCGATAGAGTGGAAGACTTGAAGGATATGTTCAGGTGAGTTTTAGTGATCAAAACAGTGTAATCATTCGTTGCTTTGACTTTGGCCGAATTTGCTGTACGCTGCTCTTTTGTCAAACAGGGATTTCATTGGCGTATGCAACACAGCTCTACACTTAAATGCGCGTATGATATCAGCCGACCAACGGGAATATCACTCGGCATTGAAGGAGAACTACAAGAAATTGTGCTCAGCTCTCAGTGATTTACTTGATGAACCTTTCACACCTATCGAAGATGGTATGGCCACCCAACGTAATAGTATGGCTCTATTTAGTGCAATCAGTGGAACGCCCAATAACGGTAGCAGCGCTTAGGTAAACGAACGGAGAAAGTAATTCGTCGAAGAATAAAGTATTCGCGTGTAGTTTTCACTTATCGTTTCGATTAGCATTTGACATTGGAAAATTGGGCAGGACTATGATGAAATTTGTGGGAGGAGAATAACTGCTCATTAGGCTCCTATGATGAAAGTAGATCAAATAATACTTTCCTTAATATCTAGAACAAATAATTAGAGACAGTAGATTCATAGAATCTCAAAACTAAACAAATCACGCACATTAAATCGAATCGTTCGAATATTTTGATCGAACCCTAGACCCAAACACAAACACATCCCCATAGATATTCGAATTTTCAAACACATACACGCAACCATAGACGCAACAGAAAAAGAAATGCATTTGTTTTATTTTCTTTTTTATTTGTACAAACAAAAAATCAGAAACAAAAGAAATTCAAAACAAATTTTAATTATAATTCTACGATATCGTTATTGAATTTCTGTGTATTTTAGTATTTAAGTGTTAGTTACTTCAGTTTTTTTTTCTTGTATAGAGTGTAAGTTGAATTTTGTTGTATTTACCAAATGTTTATCAGACAAATTGCTTCTTGATGCGATATTTCATTTATAATGAATGACCTCTTGGACGCCGACAAAGGAGTGGAACTAAAAGTTGTATAAATGCGCGAATATTTCGCTTTTATTATTGTTTTTTTTTTTGACTTTTTTAGTTATTAAATAATTTTATTGTCTGGAAAGCAGCAAATTTGTTTATTTTCTTACACAATATGAGTAAATTTCCTTAGCGAAGAAAAAAAAACTTTATAAAATCTACCAAATAATGACATGAATGTGTATGAACAATTGTTTTAGAGCAATTACTACAGTAGATATACAATACAATAAATAACTCTAGAAAATGCAACTGAATTAAAATTTAAAAGTAAAATATTGATTGGATTGTAGTAAGATAAAAGTAAAAGAAAAATGCGAAATAGCTGAATGCAAGGTTTGTGTAACGCATTACAAGAAGGCTGGTTTTGACTTCTTGTCTATGAGTCGTTTTTTTTTTATACTACAGTCGATTAAATAACCATTAAATGTTATTAGATACAAACAAATGTGTACTCATAATGTGAATGTAAATGTGTGGAACTTGGAAAGTAAATAGAATCAAACATTTTGTTTTGTAGTATGTATATTTATTTAATAGAGGCATATAATTTGTTTCAAGCATTTTCGGGATTTTGTTTTATTTTCAAGAGCGGATAATCTTTTTGTCTTTTTATGTAAAATTTCTGTTAAAACTCCAAATTTTCAATTCACATAAATGTACTCTGAGAAATATACCGGGCATTCCATAAAATAAATTATTAAATTGTTTGATTTCTATTGACATTGAAGTAGATACTGTGGGGCGGCTAAAGTATTTAATAGATAATGATTTTTGGTGTGCACGTTTTTGGTGACATGAGAGCGATGTCGCAGGATTCTGACAGGCAATCATGTCAGCATAATTTATTAATGCAGTTTTGTTTGAATCTTCGAAGGAGAAACATCAAGAGACGACGCATCAAACATAACACCGCTCAAACAGAGGAAAATTCCAAGACGGCGACCATAACCTTACTCCATACCATCCAAACCTTCCAATACACGTCTGAGGTGTTCCCTTAGGAGAAATAGAAAAGTAAAGTGTTGTTAAATGGTATAGAAATACAAAGAACTGAGAGCTGGTTATATTACAATAACGAAAATCGTAAGTACCCTGATTTCTTGATTACAAACATAGCTGGTGCATTAAGATTTCAAAACCCAAAACAAAATGGAGGAGTGGGAGAAAGGTCCACCGGATCCCGGTGATACGCGGTTGGTGACTGATATAACAGTACAAAAAAAGAGGAAACTAACGCACACAACGAAAAGACAACCAAACAAAGCGCAACTTAAGAGTTAAGAAGCTGAGGAAATAACTAGGGAAAACATGGTGACAACAAATGCAGTTATAACTAAGACGACAAGCAGAAATGTGAGTGCTATCCCTAGAGATAAGTACCCCAGCGATGCGAAAAACAAATTTTTTCCAGTTTTGATTGATGGGATCAATAAATCTAACGGAACGATAAGAATCACTCCCATGCGGTTCTTTCCGATGAACAAAAAAATAGGACTCGAGGAAAAAAACGGACGTCAAGCAATCCTGATACAGCAGGCTCATAGTGACATTTGAAAGTGCCAGTACAGCAAACGGCAGCATAGAAAATCAAATGATGGAAATGATGAACCTTAAGGCCTTGATTCCGGGGAACTTCCTGTTTAGATTTGGCGTTGTAAGAGATATCCCATTAGACATGGATGTAGAGGATTTCATCAAAATATCAACTCCATGCAATAAGAACGGAAACACACTTGAAAATATTAAAATTGTTGATGCTCAAAGACTAAGTACACGGGACAGGAATGACCCCACGAAGTTCATAATGACAAACACTTTGAAAATCAAGTTTACGGGGAACACTCTACCTGAGTCGATAAAGACAGCTTACGTCATTAATAAAGTGGACTATTTCAAGTTCCGGCCCAGACAGTGCCAAAGATGTGGTTGGCTCGGCCACTTTGCAGCTATATGCAAAGACAAAAGCAAGACCTGCCTCAAGTGTGGTGAGCAGGACTGCGAGGATAAATGTAGGAAAACTCAATGCCTGTTATGTAAAGATACTGACCATAAAGCCCTGGACCAGAAATGTCCAAAATGGCGCACGTATAAGCACGAGGTAGAGATTAGCTCAATACTAAATATTACAAACAGAGAGACGAGACGGATAATGAAAAGTAATAGATATGCTGGACTTGACATACAGGAGCTTTCTAACGCTGATTTTCCGCAGCTACCAAACCAAAAAGGCAAGAACTTGAGGAATCCGCTTCATGATGTTAACAAAAGCATAACAAGAAACACTTATGCGAAAGTAGTGGCGATTCAACGAGCCTACAAGCCAGCACTCAAAAACCAGTACCCATCTGCAGAAAAAGTAATAACAACAATCGAACCTATTAAAAACAATCCTCACAAATCATCTAAAATTGAGAACATCCTTAACCAACTCATGGGTCAAATACAAAAACTTTATGAGAACGAAAAAGAAAATGTACAAATAAACGCCAACACGCTGAAAGGATGGACAAACACCATCTCTAGCTTAATCAACAAAGAGAGTGGGGAAGCCAGCACTCAGGACAAAACACAAACAAATAATATAATAACATGAAGAACAAAGAAAAGATAGATACGCAAACAACAACCACGATCAAGAAACTGCAACTCAACATTCAAAGTCTACAAAAACGCAAGGATAATCTAGAATTCCACTTGAACAATTATAACATCACATTAGCACTATTATAGGAGGTACAAGGTAGCTACGACACAAACCACAAATTTCTTAACTATAACACAGTTTATCTACTATGAGAAAGCAGTGTAGGAGGAGGTGTAGCTATACTTATTAGGAAAGACATACAGTATAGACAAATCAAAATTAACACAACATAGAGACCATTGCAATACAAACCGTTATCGTTGAAAACAACATAATAGTCATGTCGATCTATGCACCACCCAACTACACAGCGAAAGACATCCAAACAGAACTCGACCAAATAACCAATCAAATGGACCTAACGAAAAAAATAATTATAGGAGGAGATTGCAACGCCAGAGATCATACGTGGGGTGATCACATCACAAATGCTAAAGGAAAGATATTGAGAAGATAGGCAATGCAGATGAACTTGAACATATTTAATACGGGGGTCTATAATTTTAGAAGAATTGATAGGAACGGCAAATGGCTTAACTCAACACCGGACATAACACTCAGCAATATATGCAACAGCCATATAGTTTGGAGGACAGAGAACCTGGACATCTGGAACAGCAATCACATCCCCATAATAATCAATATAAATCTGACGGACAAAACCAGGACTATTTGCTAGAGGCTATAAATAACGCTATAAACACATGTCAAATTCCGGATAAACTAAGAAAAATCAGGATTGCCCCTGTTCTCAAACCCGATAAAGACCCACTGGACACTAAAAGCTATAGACCCATCTCCCTACTTAGTGTACCAATTAAAATTGCTAACAGCCTGATCAGAAACAGAATTGTGAAACACATAGAAGACAACAACCTCCTATCGAGAAATTGCTACGCATATAGACAAAATAAGTCTACTATTACCTGTCTCAACAAACTGCATCAGAAAATCATGAATATAAAAGCGAGACCCATCAAAATAGCAATAGTAATGGACCTTGCTAACGCATATGAAGTAGTTGATTTAAACATACTAAGGTTAACGCTAACAGAAGCACAAGTACCTCACCAGTACATAAGATGGATAATAAATCTATACAAGAAAAGAGATCTAACACTAAACGGACAAGCGAGCAGCATCAACAACGGATTCCCACAAGGCGATGTTCTAAGTCCCACTCTTTTCAACTTGTATACCAGCAAATTACATAGCATTGCCAAGAATAACATCACCGTGCTACAATATGCAGATGACTTCCTGATCTTAGAAGAAGGTACAAATGAAACAGATACCATAATATCTTTACAAGATAAAGTCAACACATTCATCAGAATATGCCAAGGTCTCAAACTTGAGGTCAATCCTAACAATACCCAAGCAATAATCTTCACCAAAGGCCATAAACCAGCACTACTGCTCAGGATTGGAGACAATCCAATAAATTGGTAAAACTACATCAAATACCTAGGCCAACACAGATATAGACACAAAAAAAAAAAAGAAATGAGGAAGAATTAATTAGAAACAGTACAACAGGAATCATAGAAATATTATCAGTATCATAAACAAACCTGCCAATAACTTCAGTCCCAACAAAGCCTTAAATCTCTACAAAACACTCGTCAGACCCCAAATAGAATACGGAATCACCACAGTAGCACACGCCCCAGCTCACTTTTTTAAAAGAATAGATAATATAAAGGCCAAGGCGATTAAAAGCTGCTTAGCACACCGAACATTTATACCTTCGGAATAGTCACTGAGTTATACTCAAAAGAAAGAGCAGAATACCTCACGGCCAAGGAAATTGGAAAGCAAATATACCTTCAATATCTAAGCAAAAACAAACTAGAGAAAACAAAACACAACCCAGCATAAACAGTTATAGTTACATATACCACAAATACAAGCACCATCTCAATAAGATTATTCTAACCAAAAAGATCCATAAACCGACAAACTTCCAGATAATAACTGGCGATAACAGAGCACCTTTCCAAAATTACCGAGAAACCAAAGAGAATGAATTTAACGCAATCTTCCACAATCATATTAAAAAACAGATAGAGCATAATACAGAAATTTACACTACAGATACAGCAAAAATATGTTTGGAGTAGGAATTGCTTTCACCTATCACAATAAAAACATCTCTAACACATTCAACATTAAAGACACCACAACAGTGCTAAAGGCTGAGCTAATAGCAATTCTGGTGGCACTTCAAGACAGCGTAACCAATAACTGAAGCTACGTACATATCTACACAGACTCAACAAATGCCCTAGGCCAAATAGGAAAAAACAAGGATCAAAAGACCATATGGGAGATTTTCGAGAATAACCCCTACAAGAAATACACGTTACAATGGGTACCTGGACACAAAGGACTGGAGGATTTTGCACTTACGGACAGCAAAGCCAAAGAAGGCATACTAACCGACGAACAAATCGAGACGTACTGCGAACTAGACGAAATATTGGATGAAATACAAAAGGAAATAAAAGACTCTTGGCGTAAACAGAAAACTACCAACAAAGCGCCTGGAAACAGACTCATCACCTCAAAGGCGGCAAACCATGGTTCTATGGCCAACATTTGTCAGGAAGATCAATCAAAACGATTAACAGGCTTCATACGAACAGAGCCTACAACAGGGAAAGACTCTACAAAACCAAGCAAACAACTTCGAACCTATGCACCTACTGCACACAGGTTGATGATATAGACTACCGCATTTTTAACTGCACCAGATATAAGGAAACCAGGGCAAAATATAAGCTTTTCAAACATTACAACAAAATCCACAACCTATTAACCACAAATAACATGAACCTCCTGGGGGAACTGGATGCCTTCCTATCAGAAACGAACATCATCATCTAAAACCCCTATATTCCTATAATTTAATCGCTCTTTCAACAAACTTCCTCCAAAGTAGAACACATTAAAGAAATAGCAAATGCAGATATATCAAGCACAAAAATAACATTCAACATCAACTATAACCATACAAAGAACGATAAACGCTGGCCAGTGCTACAGTGACAGGGACAATATCATTGGTTGTTTTAAACCGATCTTAAGGGAAAAAAAAATTATTAATCCAATATTCGCATGAGGATATGACAAATTTTAAGTGTCGAATGGCTGTCGGAATGATGACTGCAAAAGGAAGATAATGGCGTATGTCACTTCCTAAAATCCATCCAGATTCTGGCGGCTTCCCGGTATTGCGAGGTTGTTAAAAGTGTCCTGCGTTATCATTCAGTACGACGAAACAACATTTGGAGAGGCAGAATTACCACATAGATGCGAAGTTTTCCCACGATGCAATCAAGTTCTTTGAGTTGAATTGGTTTTGTACCAACTGACCGCAAAGCAGAGATCGAAATTGAAGGCCTGAAACAACAAATCAAGAGACGACGCGCTGAAGAAAAGCTTTAAAAATATTAGTTATAGCGTTTGATAACTTTATCAAACTCTCGTCGGGCTTAAGGTGATTCCTCTTTTCCTAGCTGGTGGTGGATAACAATCTTAAGGAAAGGAGTATAAATGCATCATTCGCGTCAAGTTGTATGAAGGAATGCATTGATCCTAACGCAAGGAGTTCATCCTTCGCGTTTAGCTTAAAAAGACGTCGATCGTATGTCAAGGAGTGCAATGAGTTTGAGTCAATAAGCCCATCAAGAATCTACGAGTATACGTCAAGGAGATCGACCAGTTGCCTTGGCGTCGAAGATTTCGAGTAAATGAAGGAGTTAGACCCTCATTTTTTTTCAAATTAGGTAAGAATAAAAAGCAACAACACAGACTAAAAATACAAACCAATTTACTACAATTAGGTATGGAAGTTAAATCTTTGCAGCTAATGTGAAGAGGGCAAATCGTGCCGTCGTGTATCGTTGAGTGTTCAATTGTGGTGAGGTGAAAGCGAGGCGTAGGGGCTTTTTATTGGGTACAGTAGTAGCGTGAACGCCCGTCTTCCACGACTCATCAGGACGCAAACAATCCCACCCCTGAGTCATTCATCTTGCGCCCTAATTGAATCATATCATCAGTAATATCAGGTATATATCAGTCATCGGCCTTTAAAAACCATTGGGTCATATCAGTTAGAGGATGATTTCCCTTTTGAACTTCGTTTATTATCAAACGTAGTTTCGTTAAATTTATATAATGATCACTTCGCTGAGAACCACAAACTGCCACAATTTTTAGTGCAGATTGTCCATCGCTTGTTTATCTGGTTGATCGTCTATCGTGGACCCTCCACAGTGTACTTTTCTAATCGAATTACTGTCGTGAACATTTTAATTAGTCTTCCTATTGAGTATGGGAATTAGTTTCCGCCATTTTTTCGACAAAGTTTTTAAGTTTATTTGAGCATTAAAAAATACAGTCACGTCATTCAAAGTATGCAACGTTTGAAGCTATGACCTTCTCCCATCTTTCTGGTAGTAGATGGATTCCTTGGCGGAAAAAGGCCCCCATTGTTCGATTCGGTCCAGTCATCGAGTCATTTTTTTGATACCTTCATAAGAAGTAAATCGTTCTTCAGTGAGAGTCGATTACATGGAGCGGAACAAATGGAAATTCGAAGGAGCAATGTCTAGGAAATACGGCGATTGGGGCAAAATTTCCCAATTCACTTCTTCCAAATATTTTTGACCGGCTTGGCTACGTGTTGCCTTGCATTGTCATGCAGTAAAATCAGCTTGTCACGTCTGTCATTCCATTGTGGCGGTTTTTCCTTCAGAGCTAAATTCAGACGGATGAGGTGCCGAGGGTACACATCCCCAGTGATTGTTTCTGATCGTTTCGGAAGTTCGTAACAAATGACGAACTGTAGTCCCACCAGGCTTAACAAGATCTTGGTGAAACGTGAACATTCCGTTTTGGCGTCGATGGACCTGGTTCACCACGCTTTACCCAATGTTTTGGTCGCCTAGGGTTATTGTAGTACATTCATTTCTCATGCACTGTCACCATTCGATTTCACTTTCTTTTTTGTCGTTCAAGAAGCATCACGCACATCACCAAGCGCCGTTCGATGTCCGTCTATCTCTGTTGATGCGGCACCCAAGTCCTAGCTTTTTGGATCATTCTCATGGCCTGCAAGCGTTTTTTTCAACATTTAACTCCTGCGACAATTTTTCTAGGCTTCGACTTGAATCTTCATCCAACAATTCGCGTAGTTGTGAAACTTCAAACTTTTTCGGTGCCCCTTCACGATCTTTATCTGTCACGATAAAATCTCCATTATAATACGCCAAAACCCACCTCTGCAAGTCGTCTCAGATGGAGTATGATCACCATAAATATCAAGCAATAGTTCCTGCAGCACTTTTCTTGAGAATGGAACAATGAACTAAGACTTCCCACAAATGCAGCTTTTTCGGTATGAAAGTCGACATTTTCAACACGAGGAAAAAAAGCGGTGTACATGCTCTGAAGGAATGTCGACTACTGCGTCCGTGAGCCTACGCATGTAACTTCCAATTCCAAGAACACTACCAGCAAGATACGTAAGTAGTATCTGTATGGACATTTGTCTATCAACAGCGGAAACTTATTCCCATACCCAATAAAGGGTCCGTCTTTTGACTACCATTGATGTTTTTCCGTTCGTTTCCGTTTTGTAATAGAGGATTCAAGCATTGCGCTTTTCGCCATTAAACGTTAAGGTTCATTTATATTCCAAGAAGGAAAAAAAACAATTCATCTGGATGGATTGATTTGCCTTCTCCTTCCATGCAAAATTGCGTAGGTGCCATGTTTTGCTGCGTTGGCTGAAATCTCCGTTGATTGTTGAGTGAATTGTTCGCTATACAAAAAGTTTCAGTGATGCAAGAGCTTTCACAACCATCGTTAAAGAAGTACTCTTTTGAACAACAGTTGTCGAAGGAGCATCACAGAAACCCCAGAAAGAGAGTCATCTTTGCTTTTTCTACCTCTGATGAAAAGAAGCCACCCGAGGGTGTTACCGATGTTAGTCCAATGATAATAGTGGTTCAATGCCGATGGTCCGATGAAACTATCTTAATCTTTTACTGTGGCCTTTGATTTGGTCTATCAGGGTTTTGAGGCGAATCTTCACTAGCCACCCTTTGGCCATTTTGAGGGACACATATCAATGTTTTATACTTTTGGGATGTCTTCTGTTTTCTTGACAACAATAAAATCTTTCAGATGGTTCTCTTTTACCAGGGAACCAAGTATTCATTCTCCGTATAATGCATCCTTGATCCAATGAATGTACCTCGAAATGAACGTTTTCTTCATCTCTTCTTCAACATCTTCTTCCATTTAGCATGACATGACTGTCTCGCAGCAGAGTGAGTTCCCAAGCTGAAAGCCCTATAAGCCATAATAGAACATCTATGACGACCGCCACTACACAATGTTTTTCGTGAACGATTGAATAGTTGGATGCCTGTTTCAACGATTGTTTTGTCGCCCCTGCTGCTGAACTGAACGTTTCGTCTCTCTTGGTGCTCTCTTTTGCCTGTAGGCTTTCCCGTATTCTCTGCTTTTTCTTCAGGCTAGATGCAGTCTTGGTTCCCTGGTGTTAGCTTATTTTTCCATATCCTTAAAACAGAACAAGTTACTCTTTCAATTAACGATCGATCTATCCCCATTTTCTTGGTGTTTTCGGCCTGAATTTTCTCTTCCAGGAATCAAAGGAACTCCTTTATATCCATTCCACTTAACTCCATCTTCAGTATCTCGTACCATCTATCTGAGTAGTTGATGGAGGATAGAATCACCCATCGTGGTGTGAGCTTTAAAACGCCATGTCCTTCCAAGGAACAAAAACATCAGTCCTCTTCCATATACCTGATATGAGGGAGGTATAGGAAGAGGTATATTCTTGCTATACCTCCTTCCTAATATTCACTCTGATTTGTGGGAGGACGCAGGAACATTGCGAGTCCCCATATTTCAGCTATTGTTGCATCGCCGAGTGTTGCATAGTTCTCTATGTACCACACTTTTGCTTCCTATTCGTCCACTCTATGGTTGCCTTCTGAGGAAATGATAATCCTAGGCAAGCGAGTTAAACTAGAACAAGGACGAAGATCCCACTGTCATCTGGAATATGACTAGGCTAGAAGACTACTGATCCTTTATACGGAAGAACTCTTAAGCACTAAATAACAACTCTGGGTAGCTACCCAGAGTTAATTTTGGCCTGCGGCAACACCAAAACGAACTAAATAACAAGTTCATCTTCAAGGACAAGGACAATCGCGTAAGTTAAACTATGCTGCAGAAGCCACAAGAAGTATGACCGCACAGGATATACTATTCAAACTGTACGACAAAATAGACGGCTCGTCTGACAAAAGAATTTTGACGAAGTGACAGAAAGGAACATTCCACTGGAAAAAGGAATTGAACAACGTAACAACGAAGACCGCTCATAGACAGGAAACATTTCTACAAGAACGACTGGAGTATAGCCAGAATAACTCTGGTGTGGTCATCAGAACAACAAACGCATCAATCTTGACGAAGCTGCAAAAAGGATAACCTTACAGACTGAACTATTTTCACAATTTTACAAAGAGATGGTTGTCATAGAATGTTTTTCGAAGAAGGCCACAAGTAGGATAAAGATTAGAATAGTTGTACTCTGGAAAGGCTCTCAAGAAGGACGAATCTTATGCTAGTAAATATTGGTCGAAGTTAGAAGAAGTAAAGCCTCATACAATATCAGCTGGGGCAAATCATATGCGACTGGAAAGCGGCAAACCTCAACAAGTATTAAAGCCATTAAGTTGATTAGTCAGGAGTTAAAACCGGGGAACCGTCTCGCCGCCAATATTACAACGGTCGTGTTTCCTTCGGGTACTGGTTACACTTCAAGGATGTCAAACCCGATCGTCTTTTTGTCGTAAGGCAACCAGCGCTGTATGTGGTGGACATTTGTCCAAAATCCTTTCAAAACTCACTTTCTTCGATTCAAGTTGGATAATGATGAAAGATCTGAAAGTTTTGGTGATTTTTCGTCTGCTCAATTAGTGAGAATGCTGTAGTTATCTCCAGTGTAGACTGGAGGGATCGAAAACTGATGAAGGGGTTATTCATACAAACCTTTACAGATTTTTTGAAAGTGGAATGTGGAGTTGGAGTGAGACTTTCGAGAGATGCTTAAGTCTCCAATAGCTTCCATATTGCTTACTTCACCAATATTGTCACAAGGTAAATATAGGTCATTCGAGGAACTTGTGGTATACTAAGGGATCTGTTGATTGTATATCGGATGAACATTCTTATTTGGTCTGCTATTAAAGCTCTCCGTTTTCCTACCTTTTCTTCTGAACGTTTAGGATAGAGCTGTGAGCGGTTTGATTCCATAGACGGTCAATGTGGGGTGTCTCTTTTCTCTGCTTTCAGATAGGATACAGCCCTTGAAGCATCTTATACGGAATGGAGTGGGAGCTTCAAATAGGGAATTTCAGATGATAGGTGTATAAATATGAAATGCTGATTTTTTCATCATCACTCATCAAGCCAATTTTTAACTTCTTCGTAAGAATGGAAGTGCTGTTCCGAAAGTCCGTGCTGCATCGATCGAAACAAGTAGTAGTCAGAAGGAGCCAAGTCTGGTGAATACGGCGGGTGGGGCAGAACTTCCCAATTAATGTTTCTCAAGTAGTTCTGGACAGGTATTGCAACATGCGGCCGAGCATTGTCATGTTGAAAAATGACTTTATGGTCGTTTTTCCTTAAGTGCGCGGTTCTATTTGATCAGTTGTTGTCGGTAACGTTCGCCAGTAACAGACTCACCAGGTTCAGCAGTTCGTTATACAAAGGTCCCTTATTATCCCACCAAATACACAGCAAAGTCTTCTTTCCATGAATATTTCGGACTGGTTGTGATGTTGATGGCTGGCCTGGGTCTACCCATGATTTTTTTCCGCTTGGGATTGTCGAAATAAATCCACTTTTCATTTCCAGTAACAATCCGATGCAAAAAACCTTTTCTTTTCTGTCTGGCAAGCAAAATTTCACAAATCGTTTTTTGCCTTTCGATGTCTCTTTCGTTCAATTGATACGGCACCCATTTTCCAGCTTTTTGGATTTTTCGCATGGCTTTTAAACGTTGTGAAAAGGCTGCCTGAATAACTTCCAACGCTTCTGCCAACTGTTTTTCAGTTTTTGTGTTGTCTTCATCCAATAATGCTTGCAAATCTGTATGTTCGAATTTTTTTGATGGTTTTCCACGGTGTTTGTTGCTGACATCGAAATCGTCACTTTTAAATCTTTTAAACCATTGTTCACAAGTGTCTTGGCTTGGGGCATGTTCACCATATGCTTCCACTAACAATCGATAAGTTTCTGCTGCCGTTTTCTTCAAATGAAAGAAGGTTATTAGACTTCCCCGCAAAACCTCTTTTTCTGTCACGTAGTTCGACATTTTTGAAGTGAAAAAAACTATGTTGTTTGTACAATCAAAACCTATGACATACTGGAATTTGTTGACAGATGTTTACCCTCCAAAATGTCATATTAGTTATCCCCGACACAAACCATATGTGATGGTTATGCCATCTGTTAGTAAAATCCGCATTTCATATTTATATACCTAATATAATAGAAAGTAATAAAAGTGTAACTTTACCACCTGTTTTGTATCAAGAAAGATGTAGCTAACTTACTGCATCCTTGCTGGTGCAGTTCTGATAGAGTCTGGTAGGGTAATACTCAGATTTATAGAAGCTGTGACGGCCCACTGACAGATTGAAATCAATGCAGCGAAGATGGGTACACCCAGCACATGTTGTCGTAGTTGTAAGGACGTGTCAGATGAAGAAACAATTCTTCACCACGGTGATTTAGTGGTAGCTAGAGACAGAGGTAGGCAATAATTAAAAGATCTGGAAGGTATCACTGAAAAGCCGGTTGAAGAGTTATTATCCTTCCAGAATTCTTTTGATTAGGTTCAAAATTCCAAAGACTCCTTGAATCACTGCTAGGTCTATCGATGAGTGGCATCTAAACGGCATCAATTGTTGATTGAGGACCTGGTCTGTGGAGCCAGTGTTTCTTGCTATCTATCAGCTATAGCAGCGGCAACCTGCGCCGAATAGATTCCAAACAGGCAAGGAATACAAATACAAGGAGTCTTTGGGTTCTGCAAAACTTCCACTGTAAGCGTTTGGTTTGCATTCGGCTCTGAATTAAGAGTTCTTATAACTCACATCAGTAGATTGACTCAATCTAAATCTGTCTATCCAGATCCTGGAATCTAGATCCTTTTATGTGTATAATCTCAATAATTTTGACTTATATCCACCGGCACATGTTGCGTTTTTGGCCAGGACGATTCTCGGCTATTTGTGGCCATCTTGGGATCGTTCTCTCTAACTTTATCAATTAAAAGCCAACTTGTTTTCATTTTTCCATTTATTAACATTAAAGAATTATTACTAAACAAAATCGAGCACAAACATAAAAAAATTTTTTTACTGTAACTTTTACACAAAAATGCGGTGATTAATGTATGATTGTAATAATATTAGCACAAAATTTCCAGAGGGTAGAAGAAAGGATTGATCGTTATACTCTAGCACCATTGTTTGGAATTCTCCCGCTGGAAGTTAGTTTCACGTTTATTGATATTGAAAATGTGTGTCAGGATAGGAAAACGAATACAAATCGTAGGACAGAATAAATATAGAAACAGTACATAGATTAAATAAGTATTAGTTAACCTCCTCCATGCTCTGAACATGTCCTGATACATCTTGATCTACATGTTCAGCTCACGGAGAAGTTTTTGTATTTTTTTCCGTTAAATTTTGTGACTATCATTACGTTCCTTTTTTGTTTGTTTGTTTGTATGCAATCAATTTATATATAATATAAATTAAATATTCAAATAAATTGTTCATCCTCCAATCGTACGGGAAAAAGGTTTAATCGATCCTTTATCACATTGTACTTTTAGCATCTATCCTTGCTTATTTGCTTAAAGACGAACTCCAGGATTTCGGGAGCGTACAAAGTTCAACAATTCATCGGAATCTTCGCAGACGAATGGTTTCAGGTGATGACAAGCGACATCATGCCACTTGAGACCGTCATTGTAGAAATTATTCAAAATTGACAAGCACGATTCATCGTTTCCTTGAGCCGCTTCACGATTGTCAGGTTGAGCCTGACCATATCCTCCGGTGTATGACCAATCTCCGGTGTTACGTTGACTAGTTGGTCCGATTTTCGCTCCGGATCCCGACCAGAACCATCCATTTTCATTTGGTGGCTGCAAGTCGGGACGATCGCATCCTGCGAAATTGCATTTACGTCCTGATGTCCAAATGTAACGGACATTGCCACGTGCTATTCTTTGTTTGATGAATTCATTTTCTTGTGGGGTTTCTAGCGATACAGCATCCATACAATGGCGGCGACAAATGTTACGGGCATCAAGCCAATCCACTTCCAAGCTTCGGGTGGGTGCATGCTCCCAGCTGAAGAAGTACGAGTGAGCAACACCACGTGCATCGCGGTAGGTAGCATGTCGAACGCCTGCAAGGATATTTTTTTTAGTTAGAAGAACAATTGAAGGATTATGATTAGCCAATGTAATAATGAAGGACTTACGGTTAGCACAGCTTCGAGGATCGGGTAAAGCCAATCTCCGCTGCGCTACAGCTAATGTTGCTCCAACAAGTAAAAGTGCGACCGTCCTTAAGGGAGTCATTCTGTAAGGAAAGAAAGAAATTTTAATAAAAATTCATTTGTCTTTGGTGAATTTATGGGCCGGCTTATTTCTATTGAAGTGAATTTGAAGTACTTCCATAAACTTCGAATAAACCCTCATCTCATATCTACAGATATAGCTCACATACAGAAATTATAACCTAAGTACAAATTAGCGAGAGCACTTCCGGGCGGGTGCTTGCAGAAAGAGATAGAAAGTGTCATGAGAAGATTTAATTTGCATTGCGTTTTTTCGCTCAAACTTTTTACTCAACTAAATAATCGAAAAAAAATTATCAATCCAACAAACATTTTTCTTTTTTTGCTTGAATCATGTAAGAGCGGGACTCTGCTCGGAGTTTTCTCACTGTTTTTTGGTCATACTTTAGAGTAAGTACATATAGCGCTAAGAATTCAATAAAGCTTCCAATCTAACGGTAAAATCAACCAGTCCAAGACAACTCGAATTTTGTATGGATCAGTAACTTTTCTTACATTTTTTGCAAAGCAAGGATAATTCTCTCAAAACTTTTGAGTAATAAAGCAAAGCCGATGCAAATCTCCGTGTGCTTTTTTATCTTTGCCTGAGAGAAGCCGCCCGAGTGTGTTCGGACTGTGTCCATAGGGGTATGCTTAAGTTAGGACTAAAGTAGAGTAACTACTAAAAAGTGCTAACATTGAAACAGGACATCACAATGAAAGAGATACGAACCATCCATGTAGCAAATAAAGCGAGCTTTGCAAGATAGAGAGCTTGAAAACTAAACGACTTAGATGAGTGGGGAGATCGAGATGGCTAGGTTAAACTAGGTTAAATGTTAGTAAGACGAATTATTTGGCGTGAATGTTTGTGAAAATTATTACCTGTGAATACAGATATTAAGAGAATGTCACTGCGCCTCTCAACGAATAATTTTGTCTTTATGTCGGTTTTGTTTTTGAATAATAATGCATCTACGAAATTGGGGTTGAATCCTTTTTGATTGAAGATTTTGTATGCTCGAATGCTTGATTGAGGATCTTGTGTGCTTGAATAAAGCTCACACTGAGGAAGTCAGTAAGTAGCAGGGGAAATTCGGACATGCGTAAAAAATAAATGAAACGTAGAATTTGAGGGGAAACTGCTCGGTTTTATTAAATATAAAATATCGTTTGAATTTTGAACTAATGGTTATAGGCAACTTATGGCAGGGGTAACAAAACCCCCGGAGTAGCTGGCATTCGGCAATTCAAGGATGTGGAAATTAAAGAACGTAGTTATGATCGCAAGAGGGTGTCTTTCGCGAACGCTTTGAGTTCTGAAACGTGTCCAGCAGTTGGATGCAAAATTAAAAATTCTATTTTATAGGTTTACTTTTCAAAGGAAAGGACTGAGAATAAATAGTACCGAGAGTATAAAAGTACTCTTTAAAGGTGTGTAATCCCAATGGGCTGTACAAATAGAAACCTCGTTAACTGGCACAAAGAGCTATTAGGAAGCTCTAATTGTGGGTGGAGAAAGGAGAAAGCAACCAAATAGGAGAAGCTCTAATTGTGTTTGAAGAAGGGAGAAAGGGACCAAAAAGCTTAAAACATTTCCATGTATTCATCGAAAAATATTAGATACTTGGCACATGATCCTAGTCTAATGAGATTCGAATAAAATGAGTAGAATTTGTATTGTTTTGGTGAATTATATTTCTTATATTATAGAAAATATTATAAGATAGAAAATATTTCTAATAGGTTTTGATTGATTAAAAATTGCACATATAAAAAGATTTTTGCTGTTTTCTATCTCTCTCTGCAAGAAGGCGCTTGCGAGTGTTCACTCTTTTTGTGCTGCTTACCCTATAATGTAGGTTAGCCCGAAAGGACTTGACTCGAATGGCTGGTAGCATTAATTAGAAACTTCAGTATGTACCAATAAAAGGCCGAGAGCATGTTTACTGAAGAGAATTGCCAACTGTTGGTCTCAGGCATTCATCTAGCTTGAGCTTCATTTTTTTGTTCCTTGAAATTTCAGTAGGAAGGGTAGTGAACGCCTGGAGACTACATCAACATCATCTGGAAACGGAAGATAATCATTCCTCATGAGGGTGCTGTGACGAAGCTAATGCAAAATTCTGTCAGGTGGGACAATAGCGGATAGAGACTACCTCATCGAAATTATCTGCAGGTGTAAGGTAGATGATACCTCTTGCAATTGTTGCAACAAAGTCTAATAGCTGACGGCTGTATGATTAACACATGACATGTTTAAAGTGTTAAATGGATTGCAGAGATTGAAGAGAATCAGGGTTCAGAGTCCGATTTAATGGATGTGGACCTCTAAAAAGAAGAAGAAGACAGCTATACGTGGTACGAATAGCTATTAGTTCTTTCTTTGGGCAGCAGTGGGAAGCTTGATGAAAACATTGATTGATGAGGCCCGACAATAAGGACCTAGTCCTTTATGTTACAATGGCAAAAGTAATTATCACTGATCTCAGATGTATGTTGC
Organism: Stratiomys singularior; assembly: GCA_954870665.1. Lineage (NCBI taxonomy): Eukaryota > Metazoa > Arthropoda > Insecta > Diptera > Stratiomyidae > Stratiomys > Stratiomys singularior. The sequence continues at coordinate 7,069,538 of OX940879.1, read as the reverse complement.
AAGGGGAATATTATCTATCACTGGTCTCAGAATTCGGAAGCATTATTGCGGTCAGAAGCATTATTCAACAAAATTGCGATGGTCATGATTCGGTTAATAATTGAAGAATTGGCGAATAAAATGATTTTAAAAGGCTTCTGGGAGCCCGTTGCATGCACAAGAGAACAGAGCCCTTGGTTTCCAAAATTTCGACCAATGCTACGCTTCTGATATATGATGTTTCATTCTATCATTTGCGAATAAATTGAGCGCGTTCGAAGGACAAGCCATTGCAGTAGAAGCTGGAACATGTTAACACAGTCAGAAGGAACATGACACTGATGATGGCATACCGGCGAAACGCGTCTGTGGACGAATCGAAGGAAGAGACGGGGCACGACGCAACGTTCCGAATACAGAAAAAAAAGCTTACAAAATATTAGATCAACTACTTTTTCAGGCAGAAGGATTCAACAGAGCTAGGGCAGACACGCAGAAGAATTTGAGTCATGAGACTTATTGATTCATGAAATTCATTGTAGTTTTGGTTTAGTTAAGAAGAAGAGGACTAGCATTAAAATATCAATTACCATGAAATTACATCTAATGCAGGAACAACTGGTACAACCGAACTTATAAGGAAGTAAATTTGGAAGCTAGGCAGCTTTTTGCCTTTCTAGTTTTTGCTGGATTTTAACTCTTGATGAGTTCATTTCGTGTACCAAACGCTGGGGTCGTAATCGTGTTGCAGGCATAACCGCATTAAATGTTAAAGTTCAATCTCAATCCATTTTCCGATGCATCCAACAAGCCGTTCCGTAGAACATGCTCATTAGTATATACAATATCCAATCAAGCGTTTTTCTCGACCACTTTCCCCAAACCTAACACATTCATAAAATCGACTGGAGCCAGTATATCCATTTGCTCGTTCAGATTATCCACAATTTTACTTTGCTTAACTTCACTTGCATCCGTTGATGGTTTCACTGAACGATTGAATAATCCTCTTGAACAAGACCTTCAAAGATCATGAGAACTTGGGCCGGACACAATAACCACTTTTCCATGAAAATCGTGATTTTCCAGTAGTTTATTCGAAGACGTAGTTGAAGCTTATCATAATTTCATCGATTGTATGAAAATAATGATCCGAAACTGGATAAAAGAGCTATAAATGGTGTTGATGAGGCTTTGTCGAAAGTGAAGACTAAGTCTAGGTCTTACCATTCTGTGGTCTCCTTCAATGGCAAAGCTGGGAATATTCGAAACGTTTTGAAATATCCTCTTTTCATAGTGCATATTTCGGGTTAAGGTAGACGTGATAGTAAAGGTGGAACAGTGCAAAGCGCTTGTAAATGTTATTTTTGATGATTAGTTATTGTTAATAGTTTAGTAATTAAATGTTGTTTCAAGATAAGTTTTTTTCTGAATAATTATCCATTAAGCGCACCATTTGGACACAATTTGAGCTGTTAAAATTCACTTTTGAATTAAGAGATTGCTTCATAATGACCTGGGAGTTCCCGCACAACGTCGCATGCTGGTATGTTAACATCGCGCAGGTCTTCAGCATGCAAACCGAACAATCTCAACAATTTATGTGAATATTCTCAAGGTTTGAACATGGCGGCGAAGCGCAATCAAGACAATAATTTCCCAGCTTTTTGGTTTGTGGCCTGCTTACGAGTAACAAGTGCTTCTTGCCAAAACACTTCAACCTCAAATCAGTCGCACAATTCTTCCATAAATTATTTAATCAGCATACAATGAATGTCGGCAATTTCTGGAAAGGCGCCCAGTCGGCAGGGGATGATTGCAGCAATCAACGCTAGCCAAGTCCTGGCTAGCAGCGTGTGGAAATAATTGTTTGTCGCTTTGGGAAATCATTGATGTTAACAATTGCAACAGGATTTCGTAACCATCACTCACAGAAATTAGATACTGACCTTTTCACATGGCTCAAACCACGTTAGCAGTGCGGGTACAACCCGCCAAGTGAAAGAACTCGATGGAAATTTTTTACATAACTTCTGCTGGGCAATGCAGAATGTTGTCGGTGGACAATTCAAGCGGAAATTGTAAAATTTCAAAGCATATTCCATGTGTTCCATGCTCAACACACATCATTCCCAACTCACTCATACAATTAACCGCAGAATGTCGTCGATTCAGGTGCATCAAAAGTGAAAGGTTCGGCTTCGATTTGATGCACAATAAATCTCACCCAGGGTACCAGCTTACATTATTATTTTGTACTTTTTTCTGAGTTTGCTCTTACCCAACCACCACATTTTCGTATTTCATTTCGTATGTTCCAATCGTCTTCACGTATGCATGATGCAACCCCTCCTTGATCGGCACCGCGAATCTTGGCAATGCAATCCCACAGAATTCACTGCAATTCAGCACTAGGAGTGCAACCAGAAGCAGCGAATATGGCGAAAAGATGGCTGTTCGGCTGGCTCTGCTCCTCGTCACATTGAGGCATGGTAGCAAAACCAAGTTTCTGCATTAAATTGCACTTGTTGCTCAAAATCGTCGAAGGAATTTTGATGGCGATCATGTGATTTGGTTGCTCAATCCACCAGCGATATGTGGTCGAAAACCGTCATCATCATCACCATTAGCACCATCTGGAGCTGCAGCAGTAGCAGAAGCAGAAGCAGAAGATGCACCCAAGGATGGTTATGCAAGAAGAGAATCACGAAACGGAACAACTCATATGTGGTGTGTGATGAATTAATAGTTGATCATGGATCGATTCGGCAAAGGGGTCTGGTGGAGGCGCACTACATCATAGTGTAATAGCAGACAATTGTGATGCTGGAGGAATGTATTGGAGCAATTTGTTTTGACCACAGATCATTAACTTCTATTGCCAAAGCCAATTATTTGCCGGCACGTATAGCTGCATCGCAATATACTCCCATGCTATACGATCTATAGATGGTACACGAATGGAATTTATTTGCATTTGTTTTGGATTCTTCCACTGGTTGAATCAATTCTATCCAATAATGCTGGAATTACCTTCAGTTCTCTCCATTGATGGAAAGAATGGCTTGATTGGTTCTATGACGATTGGCTAGAGAATTCAGTCTGCAGGGGTTGAGGAGTGTTAGATTTAATGTAAACAAGTTTGTATGAATCTGGTGGGTTCAGTCATAACGTATTGACAGGCATTCCAGCAGATGATTCCGGAAGTAGGTGCGGCTTGTAAAAAAAACGTTGAATGGCTTAACAGAAGATTTTCCCATGATTCATTCGGCCGCTGACCACTTCGCCCTTATCGTTATTCTTGCAAAGTTCTTAGTATCTGTTTGCATTTTTGAGGTTTCTCGCGGTAAAAATGGTGTAGGTCACAATTTGGTCTAATCAACAAAATTGAGCTCTTAAAATTCGGTCAAAAACCATAATATGAATCCTACAAGTAATTTATATTTTACAGAACTGAATAGATGGCAATGGACTGAAGTTCTATCAGTTTAGGTTGTTCTCTTTGGAAGAAACAGCACATGTATATTGGAAATAAGAAACAGAAGTCCGGGCAGGCACTCGGTAACAAAGCTGGAAAGATTACAGTAGCTATAGAATTTCGACCCTTTGGTACGCTATTAACGAAACTAAACTATTGCCGAATGTAAATCTATGTCCATCCTGTAGCTACATTTATTGATATCTAAAGTGCGTAGAGGACTCGTTCCTGCCCTGTTTGTTCTATTAGTTCAGTTATTAGTTTCAGGACGTCAGGCGAGCTGAAGAGAACAACATGAACTTACTCAGGTAAGTCCTGATCCGAAGCATGGCGAAATGGAGTCAAAATATTTATAATACTAACCATTTATGAAGTTGGTGGGATCTATGTAAACAGGTTCTACTTAAAAAAAAGTTATTTTACTGTCTAAAATTTGAGAAATCTTCACCATTGTTTCTGAGTAACTTCATTCAATGGGTCAGAAGCTGTTTTCTCTTCCAACTCAGATTCGCACAACTCGGACGAAAAAAGGATTCACGTTTCAAACACTTAACCAGGCATATGATATAAAATTTTACTGGTTAAAACTTTTCACTGTTTTTCATTTCCTTATTTGTTTGTTTTGTTTAGTTATGTGAAATAAACACAGTCGTTGGGATACAAAAAGGACAAGCATTTAGTTAATTAGGTAGAAAGTATATCCTTTTTTTAAGAATAAATAGAAAATATGTGATCTGTGACGAGAGCGAGGTAGAATCAAATCACGGTTCTGCACGCTGCAGAATAACTAAAGTATCATCGTAATCATTAAAGAAATCACACATGGACACCAGAAAATTACCATGACGTGCGTTTTTTCCTACAGTTTGACCCGAAAGCATCGCGCCTACCTTCGTTTATCTGAACTGGTTTTGTTATGTTTCATTCGTTGAGTGGCATCCTTTTGAGTATTCCCAAGGGGGCTTAAAATGAACTCTTCGAAGTAGTCCCCGAGGTCTACTTCCTCGGTCCCCGTCTTCAAAGTAGTCTCAGGGGGTTTCAATATTCTAAAGCAATCCTGGCGAGACAATTATTATTGAAGAAATTAGTCGTATTAGTTTAAATAGTTTGTTTATCATCGCACTTGCATATTTTGAGCTTTAAATTTAATGAGGGACAGTCGTATAATGATAATGATACCCATGCTAACAATGTGGTGACGCGGAAGAAGGTATGAAGGGATTGTATGAAGACTAGTAAAGCTGCAGGACTTGCTTCTTTGTAAAATATAACTGCACAAGGCTCAAAGAATGGCGCATTGTCAGGGTGGAGCGGCCAATATTGACTGGACCGCAACGTTGACAGTTTTCTCCTTATGGCATCAAAAGATCTTTTCAATACTTTGAAGAAATGTTCTTGACCTGCCGGGACATATTAGCAAAGCATAACGTCTTCACAACCAAAGAAAAGAGTTAATCTCGTCTTATTATTGATCCGAATTTGACTTTTTTTGGCGTTAACAATTCAGCGTGTTCCATTGTAATGTGTATTTTATTTCTGGATCAAAATCATAAAATTATGATTCATCTCTAGTAATATTAATATATTAATTATTATATTAATTATTTTATTAATCTAGTAATAATTCTTGAATACTTTTTCGTTATTAGAAAACATTTCCAAGTTTTTCTGGGTGATTTCAAAGTGAATGTTCTGTTCTGCTCTTAGCATGTTAGGAATGAATTTATACACGCGAATCATTCCGGAATTTCCGGTTAAAATTGTCCTAACAGTAGCTTTCCTATTTGAAAATCAGTTTCCTCAGAGCTGACGACTGACGACGAGTTGAGTTAAGGCCCAGATACAATACTGCGTGACGGCGATGCGTGAATGCGACGCGATTCTCGCTCGTCGTCGCGAAACGCATTCAATTTACAATGCACGCAATGCGAGGAAGAATAATGTTCATATGACAAATGTCAAATTGGTGACGTTTTGAATGAACTTTGATTAAAATAATTTTTGATTTTTCAAAATTTTTGGATTTGGGATTTTTGGCAAATTGGATTTTTTTTCCTTCGTTTGGCAAATAAATGCCTCAACAAGGATGCACGAAATTTTCATTCAAAATTCACTCAGAATAACCCTAATGGGTTCTTAAAAAGTAATTAAGGCGTTTGAATTTCAAATTTCATTTAAGCGCCATCAAGCATCTGACACGCGTCAACGACTCTCGTTAAGAGGAATTTTCGATTTCCCGAATATTTCTCGCCTCGCATCGACGCATCGCAATCATTGTACGATGTCGTATACAAATGCATGTTCTCACTCGTTTCTGCTTGCTCTTTGCAAAGAAAGAGTTTATGTGCCGGATTGTTTAGATCATATTAACTGCTGTCAAGTGGGGCCGTTGATAATAATATGCTTGTAGTCTCCACACACACTCAGATACTCATGGCCAAAAGTATGGCGTGTAAAGGACTAAAGGTTTTCATCGGACTTTTGCAAGTATTTCAAGAAAAAGTGCCAACTGCACACATACTCGTAAGAAACTTATGCTTATGTGATGCAACTATGTGTTAAAAATTATGTAATTTTTTTTGTAAGTACCAAAAATTGGTACGACGTTAGTGTTTGAAGTGAAAGTTCCATGTTATGTTCACATTCTGCTCATACTTATGAGCGAAACGTCAAAGTGGTCCGGAAAAACGCATGACGCTTAGAATGAATAGAACGTTCAAAATTCACCGGACCCAGTTCCAAACTTGATTAGAATGAGAAAGGAGGATGTCCATGTATGTGTTTTTTGTTCATATTATTATTGAAAAGTACCATGAAACTTTTTGGTAATAATATTTAGGTGACGGAGTCCTCATGTGCGCCACAGTATTGTCACCTTTTCATCATAAGTACTCCACAGCTACTACCATTGTTACGTATGGTACCAATGGTAAACCTTTTTAAAGCTTTGGTTTTCCAAAAAGTCGTAGTCTAAACACAATTATTTTTGCGATTCCCAAAGAAAACCTTTCAATTGTGTCGTATATTCCAATCGTTGTCTCATCGATTGATATTGTACCAAACGATCTGAGTTGTTTTTGACATATTTTAATTTCAGAAATAAACGCTTTGCGGGTAGGTGCATTACCATGTTGCTAAAACCACTAGTAGCCTGCCCACAATTTGGTCTCTTCCGACAAATGTAATCTCCAAATATTACATAGGTAACCTAAACATATTCCTTTCTGATAGTTTGGCCAATTGAAAGGATTTAATAGTGCATTATGCCACGCTATTCAAAGAACATCCTGCCGCTCTGGTGAATATGCTACCCTCGAATGGCTCGAATGAATAGAATGCCACTCTGGACATATCCTTGAATCTTGATCTAAGTTACATGCCTCGATTTTTTGGGAAAATTTACCGCGTCTTTTTTCTTAAGTTTTTCTGCCTTTTTTAAGATATTCCTGAAGTTACTGTAAAGATTTTGGATTAGATGGGCAGATCATAAATAAATACAAGGAAAGTTATTTGGCATCCATATTCCGCTCAGTTGATGCTTGGTGGTGTGAAAAAGGTCTCTTGACTTGAGAATAGGACTAATGTATCTAATTTGTCGAAATTTGGCAATTTTGTCGATATGCACATAAACGGTTGAACAGAATTACTTACCAAATGGGCAGGTCAGCTAAGAATGGACAGCTAAGATGTATTTCACAAAAGGAGGGCACGGAACCTAGTCCATCAGGACTAGGACCTACGGCATCGTCTAATTTATTCAGTAGGTCTACCATACAATGTCAAAGAGTTATATATACGAGGTCTGGCTATTAAATAACGAGACTGCGCGCCTAGATGGCGCCGTAGAGGGGTGGGGAAAAAACGAGTAGTGCGTTGGGTATCTACATATCTTGTCTATGCACGTACCAAAACACATGCTCGTCACTATTATTGTATTTGTGCAGTAGCGGTTTGAAACGAACGTGTTTTTTTCTCGTGCCGAAAACTATGTGTGACGAAAAACAGGAGCAACGTATCAATCTCAAATTTCTCGTTAAATTGAAAAAAAAAAAACACTCCGACTGAGTGCTATAAATTGTTGCAAAAGGCCTATGGGAACAATTCTCTATCTCGTGTTTTTGAGTCGTGTAAGCGCTTCAGTGAGGGCCGAGAGAGCACTGAAGATGACCAACGCCCAGGTCGCCCTGTCACTGTTTCAACTCCGGAAACAGTGACCAAAATCAACCAAGTTGTGCGTGCAGATCATCGACTGAGCATGCGGATGATTGCCGAGGCTGTAAACGCCGATAAAGAAACGGTTAGACAAATTTTACACGAGGAATTACACATGACAAAAGTCTGTGCCAAGTTGGTGCCAAAAAACCTGACTCCTGACCAAAAGCTCTTGCGTCAACAGGTCTGCTCAGATTTCCTTGAAAGGTTAAAAAAAGATTCCGGACTGATGACAAAAATTATTACTTGCGACGAAACGTGGATTTTTCAATACGATGTTGAAACAAAGCGGCAATCGATGCATTGGGAGACGCCTGAATCGCACAGAATCAAAAAAGCAAGGATGTCCAAATCAAAATTCAAGACAATGTTGATCGTTTTTTTCGACATTAACGGTATCGTGATGGCTGAATGGGTTCCAGAGGGTCAGACTGTCAACCAGACTTACTATTTGTCAGTTTTGGCAACACTTCGAGAACGAGTTCGTAAGAAACGGTCCGAGTTGTGAAAGAACAACTCGTGGATTTTGCACCAGGCCAACGCACCTGTCCATAACGCGCTATCTGTGAAGCAGTATTTAGCCGGTGAGCGCACTCCAGTGCTCAAACACGCGCTGTAATCGCCAGGTTTGGCACCGTGCGACTTCTTTCTGTTAAGATAAAATCTGCTTTGAAAGGGACCCGATTTGAGTCGATGGAAGCGGTAAAGCAAAAAACGGCAGAGCTCCTAAAGGCCCTCACCAAAGAAAACTTCCAGCACTGCTTCGATCAATGGAAAAAACGTATGGAAAGGTGTGTGGCGAGGAAAAGGGAGTATATTGAAGGGGAGCATTCGAATGTAGAATAATTTTTATAATAAAACCCATTTTCGTAACCAGTCTCGTTATTTAATAGCCAGACCTCGTAAAACGCAGTCAATTTTCTTTTTCACATCTTAATTCATGGTTAAAGGATGAACACTAAGTGAAAGATGATCAGGACACACAGAAATATGAGGATTAAAGGAAGAGAGAGCTTCACTCGTATCGAAGAACATAGGATGATAAGGTCGAGGTATCGGTTGATCATGTTGTGCAGTTGGTTGATTGATGCTAAGGATCCATAAAAGGGTAAATACAATTTTAAAGCACAATGAGCAACTATTTGTTTTAAAAACCAGAACGATATTCTGTAGAATCCCGTTCATTACATCACAGAATTACATTCGATTTATAAAGCAAACTAGAGAAGAAAGAAAAAAATAAATACTCCATGACCAAAGATTAAATTCTCAAATGAAAGAGAATCTTTGAGAAAACGCTTTGAAAGGCTATTCAATCCTCAAAGATCTTGATCGCAGGCCTTCATCCTGATCCAAACGATCAAGTGGTCCACGAAAAGCAAATAATAACCAAAACGGCACTGAAAAGCTGCACAAGCCTTGAAGATCCTGCTCTGAGAACTTCATCCTGATTCTACAGATCACGTCCTCCACTATTAAAAAATAATTGGGAAAACGCAGAAAGAGGCACTTTCATGCTAGCTGAATAAATTCTCAGAATAATTACCGATGAGTCCTGATTGTCTGTTGAAGATGGGAATTAGAGTTATAATTCATTCAAGGAAACAAAAGTTTTTCAATAAGTTACTTTTTGTCTCTCTTTCTCTTAGTGGATCACTTCATGGTTCATTGGAAAGTGAAATCAAATTGAATGACGGAAGAATTCATTGGTCCTTCTGTATGTGGAAGTTACCGCAATCGAATTTACATAATTTTCGCATAAAATTCAAGTATGATACCTTACGACACTATTCCTCCAATTTTCCCACCCGTAGGAAGGAGGAATACGAAGAAGAAGAAGTATTAACAAAAAGTTGGTATCAATGTCTGTTGTAACACTTTCTAACAACAATTGATAGTGAGAAACTCGTTATTGTTCTTCAGCTAACGTGCGTTCCATTCCAGCGTAAATGGCGTGGTAAGATGGACAGGTAGATATCGTATAAGTAAGGTATGATCCACTTTTGACAACGCGCCTATCCAAACCAATGATAGTGACTGCACTAGGTATCGAAGCCGATTGGTAATTCTTCGTCAATTCTTCATTAACTTGCCATATTTGTCACTGTGTGAATAACTTTCCAAGTTACATGCAATATTAGGATGTAATGTGTTGCGAATTAGTGCAGAATGTTTGATGAATCCGCAATGATAAGTACACAAAGTGCAAGATTTTATTTTTTATTCGCCACAATAACTGGCAACAACAGCAGGTAATGAGTATCACTCATTCCTAGAGAGTTTTGACCTAGCTCATGTAATTGTTATTGTTAATGGGATGCTTAAGAGCGTGGTTTCAATTGCAAGTATTATAAACATTCTTGTTTTTTCCCGTTTTTTCTTTGTTGTTGTTACAAAGAAGAAGCGCGCAAATGACTTCTCAAATGGCTTCCGGATGAGTTTATTTTAGTTTTTTAAATCTTATGCGATAAAGTGTTAAAACAATGTGAAGAAATGGTATCGGGTTCATGACCCTCTTTTGCAAGATGATAACTGATGATGGTGTGCAGCATTTGCTCCAAATACCAGAAGAGGAGAGTGAATTACTACTGAAAGTTATAGTTACTGGTGCAAGATTGATGTCCTTGTGATGCAATGAAAAAATAGCCGGTTTTATTAAGATGACTTCGAAGAATCAAAGCGTTGTTTGCGGCCAAATTACAAGGAGCTACGTATAAACATCAGCGTAGATAGTTAGCTTGTGGCCAATATACCTCAATGGTGCTAGTTGATTGCCTTTCTCGGTATTGCATGCCTGAGGTATGAAGTCGGGAACCTTGGAAGGTAGTAATGAAAGTTTGAACGTTGGATGGCATCAAATTTATGAATGTTCTTGTTTGCCATCGTTTGTCTGCAGTAACCAAATTTGCCAGTGGATAGTGAAGCAGAAGTGAAAGTTTTGTGTAGGTTCCATGGTGATATATCGTTGTGTCTCCAAATAAAAAAGAGGGAATAGGTGCTGTAACGAGCAACTGAAACGCAATTTGTTTCAGCTAGTAATCCTGATCAAGGTAAAAAAATGCTCATGAACTATTCCCATAATTTACGAACCCATTACGAACTCACAAGACTACTTGATTCCTTCATTATCTGAATGAGACGAACTTTCGTCCTTGATTGTAACTTGTTTTTGCAAAGAACACAAGTCAACAATCTTAGACACCTTAGAAAACAAAATGTTTTTCTTTTTTTTTTGTTATTCAACACATTGACAATATTGTGCTGCGCAATATTCTTCTTCTTCTGCTTCGCAGCATCCCCTCTCCGGCCTTCGCTTCCTACAGCAAACCTGTCCAACTGCCTCAGTCCATTGAACGTGTCCTCCAATTTTGAAATCAGAGCGGTGATGAACTGTCTCCGTACACAGAATCAGACCAGCCTTTCCTCGCTTTCCCTACTGATTTCCGTGCCTCACGTCTCCACACAAATATCTTTTTTTGGTATCCGTTGTTCGTCCATTCGATTCAAATGGCCAAACCATTGCAGCTTCCGCAATCTTATAATCGTTGACACCTTCGACTTGTCAAAAATTTCATACAGCGCATGACTGTATTGAATTCGCCTTTGGTTGCCATATATCTTGGCTCCAATAATTCGCCTCAGGACTCGTCGCTCAAAAGCGTTCAATATATTTGGGGATTTTTGGCTAGGGGTCCATGTTTCACACGCATAGCACAGGTCTTATCACAGATTTGCAAACTTGGTACTTTGTTTACCTGTGTATGCAGCTGATCTTCATAATCATTAGAACGATAACTACCAGAGCCAAGTTGGAGGCAAAGGGGCCAGCCCATCTTCTTGCTTTAGTCCGGTATTTGTGTCAAAGGTATGGATAAGTTGATTATAGATTCAGATATGGGACGTTGTCGACGTTATTGTCATTTTGGTAAGACGATAACGTGATAAAACTTTTCTTGGCGAGAAATTCTCTCATCCTCTTTCTCATTCGCAGAGCGGAGTTGTACGGCGCATTGCCTTTGTGAAGCTTTCAAGAATCGGCGATGCTCGGCCGCTCATGGAGGACAACTTTTCAAACACATCAATTTCGAAACTGGCATCACAGTCTGTTCAGGTTTACAAGCACTACTTCAAGAACTACACTATGGTAGTCAAAAAAAGAAGTGAGTTTGAGTTTCTTATTCTGGTTTCCATTGTAGACGGTGAGTTCTTGTTGTAGTACTCACTGTTCCGGCGTTTGTTCTCCCTTGTTTTGATCGTACTCAAAATACCATGTTTGTTACCCTCCGTTCTCCCTACACATAGAAGGAATACCATTTTATTCACATTAACAGGGACTTTTGGTTTTCATCGGTGTAGTCCCGAAATAACTTTTCGTTCATCACTCTGTACTCTTCGCAAAATCATCATACGCATCACCACCACAACCAGGTTGTACACTTCCATCGATCGATTGCGTTTGATTCCTATTATAATACTTTTGATTCTATGCTGTAAAAATAGAATATGTTTCCACATTAGAGATGCACGCTGAAGATTTGGCCCTTTTGGAAGCCTCCCCACTACCACACCCAGATTATTCGATGTCATCCGAATAAGTATTAGCTTCTAAAAAATTTACTAATATTATAACGGCATTATTTCTCTGTCCTTAGGAGTTTTTGGGGTTCGTATTATAAGGAAATGCAAAAGACCTTTAGTTTATTCTGAAATCATTCTTTCATTCCAAAAGGCTGTTTCTGGATACTGTTTTATTATCGCTAGTTTCGCTATCGTATTTGAACAGGTCTCCAATATTTTTCTTAGATGTTTTTCCCTCTACATCTTAGGACTGAAGGACTTTCGATTATTTCAGTTCAGTTTGAAAGCCCTACTACCAAACGCCTTACTCAAAAAGCTAGCTCGTTAGAAATCAGTGGCTGCAATTCGGGCCTGCTGTAGGAAGGAGTAATTGTAGTTCGTTGTTAAGGTAGATGGTTGGCGCTCATTCGATACCGTTGGTAGCTTCAATTAAGTTAGGGGTGGTCATGGAAATTCTGGTTCTAATACCATCATCCGTTTAAAAACCACCTTTGTGGGCTTTGATTTATTTCAAGATTGAAGTGAAAAGCCACAAGGCTCCCCATTTTTCCCTACTGAGCAAGCTGGCTCTTTTGGGGATTACTGGTGTGACTATATCCATTTACCTCTCTTTTGATACGATTATACTTAGTATAGCTTTACAATTGTTGAGGTGATACATAAAAGGATGATCACCTATCACCTTCCTGAGATTTTTACTGATGCTCGAAAGAAATGTCTTTCTCTGAACGAGCAAACCAAGAGGCATCCGATTAGACATCATTTCCCTTAAAGCTAGCATGCTCGGTGATACTCAGACATGCTATTTTCTGAAGTGTTTTTTTCCTGTAGTGTCAGCCACCCTACTATGGCTCCCTATTTCTCTAGTACCAGCCACCATTCTTTCGCTCCGTGTTTGTTTCGCTCCTATTCGAGTAGTGGCTTCACTATTTGAGTGTACATTCACTGGAGAGGATAGGATTTCAGTGCTCCGGCCTTATCTACCACTCCATTTACAGTGAGAGATGTAAAAGCTATCCGTTTTCTGACTTCTTCTAGGCATACGAGGTTACGCTTGTATCCTATCTTGGGTTGCTCCTGGGTAACATTCTATCTCAATTACTAAATTCATGTTTTGGCATTCAATTGCTAAAGTAGTTGCGAATTACTTATTTGCATTAATTTGTCGTCAGAATGGGGTAGTTTTTATCCACATGTAGATAACAAAGACATGACTTAGTTTTCGGGAACTTTCAATTATTCGGTACTATAATTTCTACGGTATACGTAATTTTTATCAACCGTCCGTTGTTTAGCTCTTTGGCTCCAGTTTAGTAGATATTGATTATAAATATTAAAAACAACATATAATACACAAAATCATTAAAGAAAATCTGGAACCGACACAAACATTTGAGATACATATTTTTGAAGAAATAACGTCATCCGAATGCTGGCTATCTTATGGCGAAAATTTTTCGAGTCTGTATCTTGTCATATTTTCTGACAATTTGACAGTTGACATATTTGACAGTCATATTTTCACTGACATTTTACTTTAACCGGCCCAATGTTGGTTGGTTGGTTTCGTCATGCAAACACGACTGTTTAAATAACGTCAAACACAGAAATCACCAGAGTCATGTCTTGAATATTGGGAGCCTAAATAATATATCTTGGGCTTTATTTATATTTATATCTTCTTCATCTGCGTCAATAATACGTTCAAAATTCATTTGTAGTCGAATGCAGAGGTTGTTTTAATGCGGAAGGGTGAACGATTCAATAACGATGAATTCGTTTATTACCAGAAGAAAATGAGCCTCGTCTGGAGGAGCCTCGTTTAGCTGCACTTCACAATGGCTTGTAATTTTGATTGAACTGTGTTTCAATTCCCGCACTAATTGAATCCCATACGGGGGCAATTCTAGATCCACGACCAAAATTTGTCAGAGATATGTTCTTCATATTGAAACTCTGATCAATTTTGAGATTATAATCTGGGATCTCGTTGCATGAATGTGCTTGACTTACTAAATCCTTTATACGTGGAGCAATCGAACGTACTTTGTTTTAGCGGTGGATAAGCAGTCTCTAATCACAGCTTATGTGCCAAATAGCAACAAAACTTTGAACAAACTCCCAATATCACCAAACTCAACCAAAATATTTGGAATTTGGATTGGTAAATTGTATTTGGATTGGTAAATTTCGTCTCATTTCTGTGTCGAACTAGAATACCCCACTCAAATCATTTGGGTAAAGTTCCAATAAAAGCAAAAGTCCTCTTCCGTTTATTCTATCCTTGTCTGAATGACGCCACCTGAAAGTGTTAGTGCTGTTTGTAGCAAAACTATGTTTATAAGTATGAGAACGAATTTCATGTTTGGGACGATTCCAGCAAGTGCTTCACTTTTGGCTCGTTTGAAGTTTTGACGGAATAAATTCGACGAATGCCTGAGTGCCCAGGCAGCCTTTGCTTCGTGCCTTTATTGCAGACACTTTGAAAAATTGGTCAAAGGTGGACCACAAGGGTAAAACTACTAAAAGTATTTTGAAAACGCTTTCCCTATATTTATTATTTCGCACTCAAATCCTGAAAACCAAAAGCTTTCTAGTCATTGTAGAAATTAGAAGCTTACACTTGAGTTATATTCGGTGAATTTAATATGGATCCTCACATGGCTCCATCTAGGCATTGAGTCTAGTATGCTAGCCTAGTCTAGATCTTATGAGGCTCTCCTAGTCTGGACCGATTATGGACGTAACATTATTGCTTTGGACATAATTCTGCTTGACTGTCCCAATTTTGGGTATAGAATAGTCAAATTCGGGAAGTCTCGCCCAAAAATTTTCTTTGTGCTGTTTTGCAGCTAAATTTATCAGAGCATCGTTTACTTCCTTTTGTTTGTCCACCCCAATTTGAAAAGGGCCACAAGGTTCGATGACTCTCAGTGTAGGAATAATCTAAATAAATCATATCGAATTGATCACTTTCGATACAGAATTTCTCACCCATGTGTTTGCTGAATGAACGATTTTCGCATATTCAACATTGCCCACTATTGGAATGGTAGAATGCAAAAAGTAAAAGATATGAAACATTGCATGATTTTCCAGTCTTGGTCTCTCCTTTATGCAATGAAGTTTCAATGAAACTTATGCAAAGCATGACCCACGTTGGGCGCCGTCCTAGTCAACTGATTTCTATTTGTGAATCTAAAATAGTATATTTTGTGCTTCACAATGTTCCATGAATAATTCAAAAAAATCTATACAAGGTGATGCCGCTTGCATTATCTGAAGTCACACCTAGACTCAAATGACGGTAGATAATGCAAAACACATTTTTTTCCTATTTCAATTTCACCGGGCACATGCATGTAGGCATTTTTATTTTTGAATGAATTTTCATTTCACAGATGCAAAACGCGTTCAGCCCATTGTTATTTCACACGAGATAAGACAAGTCTGGAGCAACATTTTCATTTTCCTTTCCAGGCTGAGCGCTGTGCCGGAAACAGGAAGAATGCGGTCTGTGCCCGCAACGCGAGTGCTTAACGAATTTCAAAAGGATAACGAGAATCTTTAGAAATAGGTAAGCAATGAAGTTCGCCTGTTTTGTCCAAAGCCATTTCAGGACGCTATTTTTCCGCTTCCTCTTCCACTTCCCAGAAAATCTGGGAAGTGCATGTGCAATGCACGCACAAGTATTCTTGGAAACGATTTCCAATTGCTACTTTACCTTCTGCCCAGACGTCCATCGTCTTCATGTGTGATCTTACCTGGTCTCATTGACCTGAATTCAGAGTCGTCACCAGCTTTTGTGGCCACACAATATCGGTGACATCGTCGGGTAATCTTCTCTTTTACTTGCCATGCTTTACTTACGCGCTTCCATACTTTCCTGGCTTCAAGTACTTATCACGTATGTACCAACTAGGGAATACACACGTACGCAAGTGCATCACCAAAGTAGTATGTCTGTTGTGACGATGCGAAGCACCTGTACAGGTACGAAAAGAGTGGTAAGAAGAGGCTCATAAACATATTCATAGCTGGTTTTCCATAGGTAAAAAGTGCGACATAGTGTGCCACAGGGAGAGGAGCTGCTGTTTTACTTTTCTTCAGGCAAACGGACGCATCGGCAGACAAACAGACAAACTACTGATGATCTCAACAGTTAACAAAATGTTTTGTTGGTGTCGCTTTTGCTGCTGACACTTCTTGCACTGTGACTGTGTTTCTGGGGCAAACTAACTAACGCCCCGGACATACTATACGCGGGTTATGAATATCGCTTGCGGGCTTATTGGGATGATAGTGAAATTCTTTATGTGAAATCAGCCTCTGTACCGGTACGCAAGTAGATATGGTCGCAGTAGTAGTTTAGTGACCGCTGCAGATAAGGTCTGTAAGATGGACTGACGACCAAGTGTGTGAGCGAGAGAGATGGAGAGACGGAGGGTGTTGTTTATGTGACAGAGATTTGTTTTTTCACCGACTTCCAACGACATTTAAAATTATTTTTTTGTGTTTCATTAATTGAGGAAATTGATTTTTTTATTAGTCATAACCCATTCGATTCATATTTGGTGAAATCAGCAAAGAAGAATATGATTTGTTTTGTGGGTAATCTTTTGAGGACAAGAAAAAGTTGTTAAGACATTCAGAAAAGAGAGATCAACAGCGCAGGGCAAGTTTCTCATGGATATGGATAGTGTATGCGTTTCTGTTTGTGAAATTTTTTCATAAAACAGCACCTTTCAATTATTCCAAGAAAGTCATCCGAAATTACTTTATGACGATTTTATTTTCAGTTGTTTTATTCTTCACCATTTACTTGGGCATATACTAAGAGGCATTCAGAGGCTACAAATAATAAAAAATTAATAAACTATTGAAGTCAACGCATCAAGTTATTCCTTAGAATTCTGTTTTAAAGCCTTTTGACTTTCAATCATTCTTCCAACAACCCCGTAGTGTAATTAAAGTTTATTTATTTTGTCCAGTATTCTATTTACATCTTCCTTTGCTTGTCTGTCGTTCGATTTATCCTGGATACAATTTACTTCACAACAATTACACTTAGTCTAATGCCATGGTGATAAAAATTCAATAAAAGGGACCAGCACCACTAATTAAGCCTCTGTAGTTAGTTAAATCTGATGGGTTGGACTCTGTTTACTGCAAAACCTGTGTTAAGTTAACAAAATATTTACTTCCGAACAGCACGAACCGGAAAATCTGATGTAAGATAAGCAACAAAGCAACGAAAACTCAGAAAAAAAAATTGCTGTATGGAGACTATTATCCTTTTACGATTTTTCAATTTATAAAGCCTCAATGATGATGAATTATGTTACAACGGCAACTGCCACTGCGATACAACAGAAAGCACCAGTATCACATCATCGGTCAAAATTATACAACAAAAGGATAATTATGACGGTCCTAGTGGGAGAACGTAGAGAAAAGGCTCACCACAACGACTATAAGGTGAGGAGAAAGTATTAAAAATAACTACGGTCATCACTCGTGTGCTTGGGGAAATTCCAAACAAGTAAATAATCTTATCAATTGCAAAGTGAATCCGCTCCTTTTGCAAACTATTCCTGAACCAAGTCTACTTGATTGAGAGGTTAAGGGAACGGTCGCAGCTATAAAACTTGGAGTCACCTTTCAAATTATCGACAAGTAAACCTCGTATTATACGTTGTTAATTTAGACCAGTATCCTTATAGCCCAAAATAAAGTTTATACCTTGAGAAATTATTAATTGGTCAGATTTAGTCGGTATTTGCTCTCAAACAAAGTGCGTTTTTTGCTTGAATAATCAGGATCAAAATAGTCAAAAGCTTGTCAAAATATATTGAGAATCCTTCACTGCACATTTTAAGTATAACTGATTCGATGCTTGTCTAATGCCAACCAAGCTCAGGTGCTATGTTTGGATGGATCAGAAAAACCTGGTCAGAAGATCCGTGCTTTCACAGAAGTACAAAAAATTTTTGGAACGACAAACTGATATAAAAGTGGTTCATCAGTAGACTCGATTACCCTGTCACACAGCTCCTAGTCATCGTCAAATATTATCAAGGAGTATGCCTGAAATTGGGACCAGCCGATACTGATCACAAGTTTATAACCAATCAACGGTCAAGACTTCTACAAAGTATCGAATCAGTTATACTGACAATGCGTGTGAAGGATTCTCCACAAACTAAGGCTTTCATCCTGATTGCCTTGACAACAAAAAGCTTGTTTAGGGAGAAAGTGAGTTCAAATACCGATTGAATATATTCAATTTAATGGCTCACAATTTCTTATGAATTTCTCAAGGACCAAACTTCACATTTTTGCTAAAAAGACATTAGTCAAAATGTCGCAAGCAATCAACGGTCAAGTCTTCCTACAAACTATCGGACGATTTTCAATGAACATATGCAATCGATGAACATAAGCACTCAAGGATTCTCAATAAAATAAGTCGAACCAAGGCTTTTTAATGATCATGCTAACAGAGAATCCGATGAATACAATATAAGTTGCGTTAAATGGGAAAATAGACAAGAAACAAATAACGATCGGAGAGCTTTTAAGTGAAAACACAACACAAATACACATTTTCGTTTATTTTATCTATGTCTTTCGGTCAGAAGTTGTTGGCGAGTGTCCTCGCTATTAATTGCGCATATTATAAAAAATTATATTTCCCAATGATAAAAAACAAAGTAAGCACATCAGTTTGTCCTTTTTGGCTACTGGCTACATAACTTAGGATTGAGCCGGGTTCGGTGCAGGATAAATCGAATGAAAAGTGCTCCAAATTTGTTTCTGCTTAGAATACGAATAATGTTGCATCAAATTTATTGATATTCTGGGTATGCATTTTCAATTCTTCAAATGGAAAGTTATAACCGGCCACAAATCTGAAGCATTAATGAGAGGTTGTCAGTTTCGTTTTATTTTCATTGTCATCGATCATTGGACAGGAAAAGTGGGTGTTAATTACGATTGAGTAACCTCTGTATGAAAAATATGTAACATTTTTGGAAAAGTTGATAGTCTGTCAACTCGTTAGTAAGTTTTCATGGTCTGTAGGACACAAGAGACTTGCTTCCCCGCGAAAGACTGCGGATAACATTCATAGTTGAATGGAGAATATAAGAGAAGATAAAGAATATATGGTAAGAGTTACAATTACAGGTTAATAATATTCTCTTACCCACATTTTAGTCAGTAAATCGGATCATATATACAATTAAAAGCAGCAAAGGACCGTTTCCAAAACAAAATCGATTAGTTCCTGCTGATCACTGTTTGTCCTGTTTCGAACAGACGTCTGATATACTTAGCTTATCACTGGTCATGAATCGGGACTCTGTTAGGCATCGATGACTGTTGTGTGCCAGCGAAGGGATGCCTGTGGTACAGTGGTCAATATAAGGATTTGACCTCTGGAAGACCATGAATGATTATCTGTTGGGTCAGGATATTCCTCTTGACATGTTCGTAGAAGGTTGTGCTGACGTCTTAGTATTGGGAATCACTGTCATAATAGACTCTATTCAGTTCGGACTTAAAGACGTTAAGCGAAGACTAGAGGCCGAAAGATCAAACGTGGTTTGCCTAATTTGATTCAAAAGACCGGGTTTCGCAGCAAACCACGTGCATGGTGCCAACAGGAGCTCCTCTTTACTTGGGCGCTGTTAAGTATCTAATGAAGAATTTAATTAGAAAATGGTGAGCAATCCTGGATACTAAGGTGTCCTTATTGCCACACATTCGTGTGAGAGCTGTTTTGTTGTATCACTGTAAACTAAATGAGAACGTGGAGGACCCTAAGATTATGTAACGTTCTTATTACTTGTAGCAATAAACTAAACACTAGGCTGAGATTCCCAGATCTGTGGTTTCAGCAACAAGCAGTACTGAAAGTCGGTACTGACCATTGTATTGATTATGAAAACATAGCAATGAATAGAATTGATGCCATTACATTGCAATAGTGGAAGCAAAGCTGAACTGCACGTGATTTCGGTTCGCTGTAGTTTTTGAGCTATAGAGCAGGAAATTTCTGAAAACCCTCTTGTCAGTTTTTCCAAATTCAGACCCATTATTTATCATCAGATGTCAGCTCTTGACATCATCAGATGTCAAGCTGCTGGGGCAGCTTGTTCATGAAGAGCAGGGTCTAGCTCTTTAAGAACAGCCATTCTGGGCTTATTGCTGCAGCATGGCTGTTTTTGAAAATTGATGTTAGCTTTACTTGGCAAAACCGCTGCGATCATACCAGGTATGAAACCGATCAGCCACTGTTTTGAATGAATATATTTGGAACATAATCTGAATTTACCCAAACAAACAATTCCTGAAAGGTAAAGTTTGGAAAAGTTTTAAGTATTGGTTTCGTGGCAATATCTGTAGATTTTGTAGATTTGTAGTAGATTTTGAAAACGACCCCCGACTCCCAGGACCTGAGACAAATGCTAGTAAAAAGACTCGAAATTCGGAACAAAAATAAATTCCTTTAAGGGAAATGAGTGAATTCCAAAACTTTGTTTAAGTCCTTAAGTCTTTTTATCTTTGTTTTAGGTTCGTATATCTTTAATGTATCTGGGTAGAGCTGACTACTTTGTTCAGTAGGCACAAGGCGAAAGGGTTGGGTAGATACAATCAGTAGATTTAGAGCATAGGTTCTCGGAGAAAGAAGTCAAATCACTTTATCCAAAGGAGGAGCAGTAGCACATGAGATGTATTGCGTACTATGTTTGAAAGTCGACTATCTAGGTGTTTAATTTGTCGAATCAAAAATTAAAAAAAAACGTTGTTTATTTGTCAAAAGATTCTGGTTTTGACGCGCTTTTGACGAGCAAACTACATTCTCATTTCATTCGATCCTCATTCATCTTCAGTATCTGCTCCTTCAGGCATCCGCAGGGCAGGCTAGTCACCGGATTCAGCTATTAGTTCAATCTTTGATGTAAGAATCGGCCTCAACCATGTTCGGACTTATATTGAACCTAAGCTTCACTTTTAGTTGTTTGGGCCAAAATATTGAGGAAGAAAGCCAGCACCTTCAGTAAAAATGTCAACACCGACGCATACGATCTCAAAATGAGTGCATTTTACTGGCTCTCATTATAAAAAGGGTAATGTCCAGCGCATCGTGGTATCTACCGGCCTGCAACCTATGAATGTGAGTATTTTTGGCGTTCCCATTTTAAATAATTTAGAATTGATATATGTTGCAGCAACTTTGATGATTATTCGTCTATAATGTTTCATGACTTACAACTGTTGGGCCTGCAGGATGAGTGACTAATGAAAAATGAAGAAAATGAGCTTCTTATGAAGGAACAGACATCTGTGTTTAACATCAGAAAAATTCAGCTCGTACCAAGTAGAGCGAACAGAATTTTTAAAGGCCTGCTCAAGCTTATAGGCTTACTACCTTATTGTAAGGTTTAATTTTTCCAAGCTCAGGGATCATCTTGCTTTTGCTGTTGTGTCTTAATCCTTTAAACAATGCCATCGGTATTTTTTTAAGAAAAAGGATTAGTAGCTAATTTTTTGAAACCTTCTGGCCATGAGATTGTCTAAATTAAGCTGGTTTGTCTCGTGACTGATATAAGAGTTGTAAAAACATCGTTTGACAGATTCAAGAGTGACAAAAACACTGTTTGACAGATTCAAAAGTGGTAAAACTACACTTTTGGCACTTTATTACTGATTCTAAGAGATGGGTTAGTGTTCTGGTTTCGAACAAGTAGTGACCCAATCTTACAACTACGCCAACGTTTTTATTTTTCGAAGGATGCTGTTTAACTTTAGCTGTGTATTACTAAAGACGTGAATAAAAAGAAAGTGAAGGCAACTTGTAAGTGATCTCCTGAATAGAAAGGCCTAATAGTGGGTTTCCCTGATCCTACATTGTAAAGTAAATTAAATAAACAAAAAATTTTGTATTATTTTCCATTCTTCTGTATTTTGTTATTTTCAAACAGCTATACCAGGCTGATGTGGTGCGGAGTCTACTAAAGACAGGACTATAAAGACGAAAACGTATATTTTGGAACAGACCTGTCTGTTAAAAATAATAAAAATAATAAAACAAAATAAAATGAAAACAAAAAATAAAACTAAAATAAAAAAATCATCTTCTGCACAGAAAACAATAAGAATTTTTGAAAGTGTTGCAAACACACGGCTCCAAAATTAAGAATAAAACAGTTAGTTAAAAAATGGCTTTGTTTTTGACCCATTCGGGTAAATGCTAACCTCTTAAAATAGTATTGAAATTAGGGAATATCCTTTCCAAGTTATATCAGAGGATACTTCAAACGTAGATGGAAAACGACTGGTTTAAACTTACCGATATACATCCTTGTGTATATTGGTAGTGTCAGTATTATATCCATAAAATCGATTCTTATTTGTAAATAGTAGCGTCAATTCTTGCCTTAACTACCTTTGAAAAGAATTGGAATAGCATCAAGAATTGAGAATAAGTTTTGAAAATTTTAAGATGAGTCGTTTTTAACATTTAATTTTGTCATTCTTCCTAGCAACTGTTTGCAGCCATATTAAGGATAATGGACCTTTAAATTTAAAAAAAATCGTAAAAATCTGCAAATGCATTCAAAATTGCTTAAATCAACTTCCATAAAATTATGCTGAGATTTCCCTGGTAACGAAAACGAGTTTGCATTGAAACAATGATCGGGGCTATTGTTTTAATGATAGAATGGTTTTCCTTGAAGCATAAGGTCCTGCAATTAGATTCGATTGGACACCTTAATTTAGTCATGTGAGCCCTGAATACTCACCGTATTTCATTTGGTATGATTTTCCTTTTGTTAATGTTTTTAATATATTTAATTTTAATTTTTTTCGTCCTGCAAAAATTAGGTACATCTCGCAAGGCTTCTATGAGCCCCTACTTGCCCCTTCTAATTGTCTCTCATTCTACTGTTTCTACCATATCTTTCTTCTATAACTGCGTGGTCCTAACTTATGTTTACAGATTTGTATCGGTAATGGTTTCAATTTGTTTTAATTATAAATAATAACCTCAAAAATGTACTGAAATTGATTTTTATAACAACAACGAACTTCAACAACGGACCTGAATATATAATTTCATGGATTAAGAAGGGAACTTGACAGAGAATGTTAGAAAGAAGGATTGGCACTTTGGTAACTTGTTTGGGGATACTTTCCCAATCGACTAAAAGTTTATTTCAAATACTTTGGTCAACTTTTATCAGTGAAAGGATTTCAATAACTTAGTTAAGGCGCAAATTAAAGAAAAATGTGTGGAAGAGGTATAAGGGTTGCAAATATAGACTGTAAAACCATATAGACAGTAGAAACATTTGGTTTGGCGATTTCAGAAGAAGTTTCTCTTTCTTGAATAATAAGATCCTGACGATGGAACCTGTCATTTCGTTGCCGCAGCCTGATCGGTTTTAAGTATATACCCAAATGGTCTTTGCTTAGTTTTGTCTGGAATGGACCCTACAGATCAAAAAACAAACAGAAGATGATTCGGGTGAGCCAAAATATGACCCCAAAGTGTAATCCGAAGAATTCACAATACGAATGTTTCTTGACAAATGTTTGAAAAGTTAACTTTTAATTAAAACTTTGTGCATATCGTTCGGTTTATAGCAATTCGAAAGTCCTAGAATACCTCGAAACCACTTTTACACTTTAGAAAAATATTGAAAAAATCTTCCTAAATTTTAACTGGAAAGATTTAGACCACGCATTCGATTTCAGTATAATCCTTGTTAAGCTTACCTTAAATTTTTTAATTTAGCACAAATTAGCACCACTTTTCCGAAGGAAAAAAAGTAAAAGATATTTTTCACTATTTGATTTGTCTCAGTTTATTTTCCCGACAGGAAACACTTTTAATTCACTTTTACTAATGGAATCCGTAAGAAAATGCACGATTCAATTTTCCTCTCGTAGTTTGTACACTTATCCTTTAAACTGTGTTGGCTGTGATGAAAAAAGATATTGGTTACCATCCGCGATGGACCCCAAGATGTAGACTGTTTATAATAACGTTCTGTACGCGGTTTATAGCTGGCCCCAAAAACAGTTCCCCATACGTTGTTATTTGTTGCTTGCTTGCTTGCTTGCTTACTTGCTTACTTACTTTACCACTCACCGTAGTAATGGAGACGAGCCGGAGGCTAACCCCATGCATGATATTTTACTTCTTTGCGGATGGTATGCAAGTTATGGTCTTACTTGCCATGCTATTCGAATTCCACATATGCTCATGCAATCTACAACATTTTACAGGATTTTGTGTTGTGTTGTGTGGTTGGTTTGTTTGTTGGTTGCACTGTTGTTGGTGAGCTTTCATTGTTGTTGATTCATTTGATTTGGTTGTTCTCCAATACTGTTGGTTAAACTATGTCTGTTACTGCAATGTTAAATAGCAGAGCTAGCTCATGTGTGTTTTTCAGTTTCATATGTGGGCGAATACCTAAAACAACTTTAGATTGTTGAAACCATTTAACGCAGTTGTAGGTGGGAGACAAAGTTTTGTTCTTTTTTTGTAGGAACATTGCAGAAGATTGTTGGCTGAATGCAAGAAGGCATTTGTTTCTCTTTTCTATGAAAGTGAATCTGAACACCAAATGTTGTTGATCAAATATACATGTGGGCTAACTCATCTTGATTTCACCAAACAGGAATCAAAATTAAGCAAAATAATGGGCTCGTTCCTTTTTCCATTATTCAGCAATGGATCGTATTGTTAGAAATTCTAGTTAATGCAGTTTGTAGATTTATCTATAAAACACAGAAAATCTAGTCGCAGATACTGTTCTTTGCTTCAAACTTTTTCCCACTGATGCCTGCCAAAGACGCAGGATTCAACCAAAAAAGTGTGTTCTCAAAGAAAGTTAAAATAAGAAGCAAGGACACTTTGCTAATTGTTTTGGAGATGCTCTCTAAATCGTCTTTAGGTGTGCCTCAGAAGCTTATTTCGAATCAAATAACCTTATTTGAAACCGAAAAAATTATGACTGTACAAATGTTCTATTAGGCAAGTCAACACAGAAGAAGTTTATTTTATTGATCATTTAGGATCATGATGATGAATCCCGTCAATTTGTCGAGTCAAGTTTGTCAAGTCTTCATTTTTGGATCAAACGGTCCTTGATTTCAGAGTGAGTTTTGTTTCGACGGGACGTTTCAGATCGAAAAGTCGGTCAAGATGGCTCAGGAGCCAGTTGTTGCTAGGACTTTTCAGCCAAAACAGTAATTAAACAGTTGAAAGGATGAGCCCTGTTGCTGCAAAATACTTCAAATTACAGAGCTGCTTTAAAAGTCCTTTAATACAATATTATAGTGTATACAGAAAGAATAAATTTTACCCTTACTTTTCTTCAACTTTGTATTGAAATAAATTCTTTTGAAAATGTAAAATTGTTTCCTGTATGGTAATATCACTTTTCCTTCAATATAAAAACACAAAATATAAAAAACAAACAAAAAACGTGGTAGTTCTTTTAGTGGTAAACTCTTTAAAACGCCATAATTTGACCGAAACTCTTAAATTTGTAAGTAAATGCCAAGTATGAACTGCAGATTTCACGCAAAAGATGGTGCAATAATGCTAGTGACACCATAAAAATTTGACACTGTGCCATTATGTTGTGCTACTGGCGAGAACTTGTGGACGATGTGAACAGGGATCCATGGGGGCTCGGCTACAAGGTAGTGTGGCGCAAGCTCGGTACCTCACGGAAGCCGTATTTACTTCAAGCAGATAAGATGGACGGCATAGTGCAGGCGCTTTTTCTAACTCATCCTGTCCGTGTTGATGCTGCCCACGAGGTCGACTCAGGCGAATGTCCATCGTTCACTAAAAATGAGCTGGGGGAAGCGGTGCTTTCTATGAAAGCTCGAAAGGCACCAGGACCAGATGGCATTCCATCCGAGGTGCTACAAATGGTCTTCCACGTTAGTCCTGACTTGCTAGTCAATGTGTTCAACGCTTGCCTGAGAGAAGGTGTGTTCCCATCTCGCTGGAAGGTGGCGAGGCTCACATTGATCAGCAAGGGAAAAGGGGACCCCGGGCTGCCATCTACATACCGGCCGCTTTGTATGCTGGACCCAGCCGGGAAAGTGTTCGAAAAGCTCATCAAAAGAAGACTCACAGACGCAATTCGTGCTGCAGGGGACCTATCTCCTCGGCAGTATGGCTTTAGAGCAGGGCGATCTACTTCCGATGCCATCATGGAAGTGGTGAATGCAGTCCGTCGAGCCGAAGTGCACAAAACTGAAAAACTAGTTGTCTTGATAGTGACGCTTGACGTCAGAAATGCCTTCAACTCCGCCAGATGGTCGGATATTCTTGGCACATTGGAAAATTTCTTCCGATTGCCAGGGTATCTGATGCGGATTTTGAGGGATTATTTAAAGGACCGCAGACTGCTCTATGACACACAAGATGGGCGACGCAGTATGGAGATATCGTCTGGTGTAGCGCAAGGCTCCATACTGGGACCAGACTTGTGGAACGCCACATATGACGGACTATTGAGGCTTGAGCTGCCAGATGAGTCGCGCTTAGTCGGCTATGCAGATGATATAGCAGCACTGGTCGCCGGACGTACAGTCGAACATGCGCAGCGCAGACTGGGAGTGCTAATGCGTCAAGTGAAGGAATGGATGACCACCCGTGGGTTTAGTTTGGCACTGGAGAAAACCGAGGTGGTCATTCTCACGAAGAAAAGAATTCCCACGGTAATTCCTTTGCGGATCGGAGATGCGACTGTTGAGTCTAAAGTCGCAATAAAATATTTGGGACTATTGATCGATTCCAAAATGAGCTTTTCGGAACAGATCAGAGCAACGGCGAAAAAGACCGCGATAGGCGTCTCAGCTTTGAGTCGACTAATGTGCAACATCGGTGGGCCCACACCGAGCAAATGCCGACATCTCATGAGTACTGTACAGTCAGTGCTACTGTACGGCTCTGAGGTTTGGGCCGGAGCTCTCAGTAAGGAGCTGCACCGAAAGCGCTTGGCCCAGGTACAGAGACGAGGAGCTTTGCGGGTTGCGTCTGCATACCGCACTGTCTCTGAGTCGGCGGTGTTGGTGATCGCAGGAGTGATACCCATCGCCCTCCTTGCTAGAGAACGACGGAGAATTTATGACCGTAAAGTGGAGGGCTCAAGATATGCTGTCAACCGAGAAGAGAGGCAGCGCACAATACTCGAGTGGCAACAGTCATTGGAAGGCGACTCTAATGGCCGCTGGACTGCCCGCCTTATAGGGGACGTGGGATCGTGGCTAAATCGAAGGCACGGTGAGACTGATTATTACCTTACCCAGCCTCTTGGCGGGCATGGGTATTTTCAGTCTTACTTGCACAAGATTGGTAAATCACGGTCCCCAGACTACATTTTCTGCCCAGGGGAAAGGGATGACGCATGTCACACCTTCTTCAACTGTAGAAGGTGGGACAGGATGCAGCAGGACTTGTGGGAGGTGATGGAAGAGCTTTCTCCAGACAATCTGGTCGGAGAAATGCTGAAAAGTTTCGACAAATGGACCTGCGTGGCACATTACTCTCGGGCAATACTTATTGCCAAAAAATATTCGATAGATAACCTTGGGCGCGGGGTCTAGGGAGGTCTCCTTTCCAGCAGCCCTCCTACATCCTGCCCCCTCCCGCTGGAGGGAGATTTCTCTAAACTGACGGCGCCCTAGCGCGAAGTAAAAAGAGGCCTAGCCCGAAGTAATGTGTCAAACGGTTCCAGGCTAGGATCTCTTGACAGGGGGGGTGTTTAGTGGGTAGTCTGGTAGCATGCGCTGCTAGGAGTCCCACACTCCGGGCGTAAATTGCCTTCACCCCCCAACCCAAAAAAAAAAATTATGTTGTGCTATTCACAAATGTCACATGAGCATGAGTGATTAATTCGAAAAGTGAATGCATAGTGCTGTGATTGATATGTCAAAATTTATACCAATTATAATGAAATCATTGGCGGCATCAATTTTTAGCTATTATTTGAAGCCAACTCCTGCTGAACCATACCGATTATTTTGGCAAGCTAATGGTAAACAAACTCCATCGCAAAGTACGTAAGAACGATGATTTCGTTGTTTCAAAAAAGTTTGACGTCGATGTTGATGGCAAGGAATGTGAGAAACCATCAAAAGATAATGATGTGGAGTTGCAAGTATTCCGGGAAGATTAAATAGCAAATGCAAAACTAACTTCCCCAGTAGTAAGGAATCATTTGACATAGTGTTTGCAATCGGCTACCAGATATTGGAAAGTTTCAAAACACTGGTAACATATGTGCTGACTGACTGGTAAATAGAAAACCGAAAAACATATGTGGTATTTTTGTTGCTTCATGTAAAAGAAGGGCATTTTTCGATTGTTTAGTTACAGGGGACAGAAAGCAGATTTGTTCTGAAAACCTCAACCGCAAACAATAATGCAAGACCCAGACCCATTGGAATTATCCGCATTAATTTGGTAGAGAGTCGATGTTCAGTGTTGGGAAGAAAATCTTGCTAACTTAATGCAAAAAAAGAAAAAGGACGATCAATAGCAACGGAGGGTACATAGGACAACAGGAGCGAAGGACAAAAGAGACACTTTGTAATATAAACTTAATGCATAAAAACATAGACTTTCCTATGGAAATGGTAGAAAGAATTCGAAAAATTTTTCAGAACTAGTATAGGACTGGTAGGGGTATTTGATTTTTAAATACACAGGAAGGCAATCAAAATACAAAGGAAAATTCCGCCAAATTGCTCGTAGAATGGGCCCCTACTATGCGATAATCTATCGAATGCTCAGCATTATTTTAATAATAAAATTTTGCATTTATTAATATGAAAACAGCACAAATTAAGAACTGCAACAGTAGTACTATCAAAAGGCTTATAGCAGAAAGGAAAAACAGATGGAGTTCCACCGTTTGACGACACTGGTCCGGAAAAATTAGTCAAGTGAAAACACAAGATCAGCGACGATAAGTTATCCTTCAAAATAGGAGCACTCAAAAATCTAGTGAGAACAGCAGCAACACAATTGATACCTACGAGCAGAAAACTTGAACTAAAAAGCCGAGTTAAGTTGGTTAAGGATCCGCTTCGCCAAGCAGAACAAAGTGGGGTGTACAAAATAGCCAAAATAGGAGCTCTCAAAAACAAAGTCCAGTGAGGACAAACGAAACATAATTTATACCCACGAGCAGAAAACTTCTACTAGAAAGCTGAGTCAAGAGGATCCATTTCGTCAAAAAGAACATAGTAAGGTGTAAAAATTCTCCTGTCTTGAATGTAACAAATGTTACGTAGGACAAAATCGTCTGAAAAAACAAACAAGCATCCAGGAGATAAAATCAACATCGCCAAAAAATATCAAGAAAAAAGGAATCACAGCAGAAGTCCGAAAAGTGGTCAAATAGGTAAGAAAGTGCCAAAAATTAGATACGACTGAAAGTTTGGAGACATTAAAAGCACCCGAAATTAACATTTTGGACCACGGCACGCCTATACGCTTGTTGTCGAATTTCTTCAAAAACAATGAATGATATGGTTATAAGCTTCGATGCCGACTAATCTTTTCCGGTTTAATTGGGGTGTGCTTACTAAATAGCTGTCAATAATACTATTTATAACGTCATGGTTTGTGGACAGTCCTTTTTGCTGTTTAGATGTTAATTAAGGTTAATAAGACTAGGTATTTTTATATCTAGAGATGTTTTTATGTTTTATGAATAAGTTAGCACAGAGGAAGGAAGGACGTAATTGCCGAAATGCTAGTGTATGTTAAGAATTAATAAAATCTGTTGTTTGAAGGAAAATTGGTGTTCTTCACTATTTTTAGAGAAATTATCAAAAGCTGACAAGAACACAGCAGACGTTTTGACTGTCAGTCGCCTGGTTGTGAATGCAGTCCATCAAATAAGAGGCTTTTCATAAGCGTGAGACAGGGTACTTTGCGTCATACAGGGAATGACGCAAAGCTTCAAGCAAGGATATGCATTACAAATGGCTGGCACGCGTAAAGCGACAGGAAACATTGTAGATCGGATCAGTATGCTGACCAGCCTCCGAGTCAACCATTTTGGTAATTGAAGAGAGCATTGAAACCACTCCTTGACAGAAAGGATCAATCTCTCGATTGAACTGTCTTGTTACCTTTGTGTTCAAAAAATCAACACGAGATTGTCAAGTAAGCAGTCGCTGACAATGAAACAGCGGGCTTTTTTTGACGTATGGTATCGATCCTGCGAATGTAAGCTATAAAAAATAAGGTCCATGCTGCAATCAAAATCTCTAAACCCAAAAGTATTCAAATCAATCCACATCGAAGCATCATCGCCCAAGACCTACTGGAACAGTTTGCGAGAGACAGGCAAGCTGACTTACTACTGCTGAGCGAGCAACATCACACCAGAAACTCACCAACATGGTATCCTGACGAATCCGGTACAGCCGCCATCTGGGTTCGGAACAGTGCTCACCTCCAAGTGCAGGATCGGAGACGAGGAGATGGTTTCGTTTGGGTTCGGTGTTCCGGAACTACACTCTTCTGTGTATACCTAACTCCAAACGAATAGTTGTCGTCCTTTCAATTTAGGCTCAATGCTTTGGAGGACGCTGTGTCAAGTATTGAGGGCCATGTGCTCGTCGGAGGTGACTTCAACGCAAAGGGAATCGATTGGGGCATGCCAACACAGTCAGACGCTAAGGGCAAACGGGTCCCCGACATAGCAGCATGAACTAGGCTGGTTGTACTGAAAACAGGCCACACCCCTACTTTCAATCGATGGGGTTGCGTCGGCACCATACCTGATGTGACATTCGCCTCGGAGTGCCTAGCACAATCAGTTGAAAATTGGAGAGTGCTAGAGGATTACTCGGCCAGTGATCACCAGTACATAGCTCTGGAGATCCATCACGGTGCTTCCCGAAGACCACGCGCTTGTTCTTCTGCGCTCCAGTGGAATACCGAGAAAGCGGATATTGAGAAGTTTGTTGAAGTGCTTATGTCACGATCACCGCTATCGGAAGCAACGCTAGAGGACGAAGAACCTGCGGCAAGAAATGTCATTAATTCAACTATGAGAATCATTACATCCGCTTGCAGGTCTTCAATGTCCCTACGAAGACCCCGGCACAGCAAGCCCCCAGTATACTGGTGGTCACCTGAAATTGATGAAAAACGAAGGGAGTGTCACAAACTACGACGCAGGACACAGCGAGCTCGAATCCGGGAAGAGGCATGTATCCGATTAGCAGCTTACAAGTCATCTAGAAAATGCCTCCGTAAAATTATCAACTGCAGCAAGGCCAGCAGCTGGCAAAACCTAGTGGGCGACGAGAACAGAGACCCACGGGGCCTGGGCTACAAAATAGTGATTCGGAAGCTCGATGTCTAAAGGTCGCCTCACTCATACGAGGCAAAAAAGATGGACGAAATCGTGCGGGCTCTCTTCCCCATCCATCCCACCATCGTTAAAGCCATTCACTATGAAACACTAACGGAAATTCCATTTTTGACGAAGATGGAATTGGAGAAAGCAGTCTTGTCTATGACGGCCAGAAAGGCTCCAGGACCAGATGGGATTCCAGCTGAGGTGCTACAAATGGTCTTCCATTTTACCCCTGACCTGTTCCTCCGCATGTTCAACGCATGCCTGCGTTCCCTGAGTGCTGGACGGTGGCGAGACTTGTGCTCATTACTAAGGGAAAAGGGGATCCCGAGTCACTAGTTGCCACTGTGTGTGCTTGACACGGTTGGAAAAGTTTTTGAAAAAATTTTCTGGGGAAGACTCGCTGACGTGATTCGTATTGCCGGGGATCTATCTCCACGGCAGTATGGCTTCAGAGCAGGCCGCTCAAGCACCGATGCAATTGGAGAAGAAGTGAGCGCGGTGCAACGTGCAGAATCTCACAGTATTTCCACACGACGAGTCGTCCTTCTGGTTACCCTGGATGTCCGAAATGCATTTTACAGCGCTAGATAGGTAGATATTCTGGAAGCGCTAGAAAAGCGTTTTCAAGTACCAGAGTACCTGATGCGGATTCTCAGGAACTATTTGAAGGACCGCAGCCTACTCTACGACTCGCAGGAGGGTAGGCGAAGTACAAATCTTACTTCAGGTGTCGCTCAGTGCTCTATCCTTGGCCCGGACCTGTGGAACATCTCCTTCGATGGACTGCTGCAGCTTGAACTGCCGGATGAGTCACGTTTGATCGGCTATGTGGACAATGTCGCGGCGCTGGTCGCTGGACGCCCAGTAAACCATGCGCAGCTCAGACTCATTACGTTAATGCGGAGGGTAATGGACTAGATAACTGCTCACGGATTAAAGCTGGCACTGGTAAAAATCGAAGTGGTCATCCTAACGAAGGAGAGAATCCCCAGAGTAAGGCCTATCAGTATAGGTGATACCCATCACCCTACTTGCGAGAGAGCGCCGAAGTATTTACCTGGGCAGAGGCGAAGATCGAAGAGAAGAGATCACCAGGGAAGAGAGGCGGCGCTCTCTCAGCGATTGGCAACAGTCCTGGGAGCGAGAAACAAGGGGAAGGTGGACTGGACGTCTGATCCCTGACCTGAGGCCCTGGTTCAGTCGAGTGCATGGTGAGACCGATTTCTACTTGACCCAGCTCTTAAGCGGGCACGGTTGTTTTCGGTCCTACCTGTACAAAATTGACAGAGCACGGTCTCCTAACTGTGTGTTTTGTGCAGGGGAACCGGATGCCGCCTGTCACACATTCTTCTACTGCAAAAGGTGGAGCCAGCAGCGAGGGGTCCTACTCAGCGAAATTGGAGAGCTCTGTCCGGAAACTATCGTCGGATTAATGCTGAAAACAGTTGACAATTGGAATCGCATGGCGCAATACGCTCGGGCAGTGCTGAAACTGAAAAAAGTTTTATTGGAGCGCTCGGAGGCATCGGGGATGGATGGGTCTCTTTTCTAGCACTTCTAGATACCTCCCCCTTCCTTCCCTTTAGAGAAGAGATTCCCATAATCCGAAGGCGCCTCTAGGCGTAGAAACACGAGGCCTAGCCCGAAGTAATGTGTCAAACGGTTCCAGGCTAGGTTCTCAGGTTGACAGGGAAGGTGTTTAGCGGGTAGTCCAAAAGCATTTTGTGTCTGGAAGTCCCACACTCAGGTCGTAAACAGCCTTCACCTCCCTAGCACAAAAAAAAAATCCAAAAGTATCGTGGGACTAGCTTGGAGTTAACCTATTAATCCTATTAACCTATAATACCTATTAATAGCTATAAATAATTAATAGCTATTAATCAGACACGAATGCTGCCAGTCTATTCTACACTAAGTCCGTTCGTCACGATCTGCAGGATGCATTTTGTTGTGTCCGAAAAAGAGGATGTTGCTTATTGAAACGGGTTTTCCTTGGAAATGCTTGGAGAGATATGTCAATGAGATTAGAGCCGAGAGAATGGTTGCGCTTCACTCGGATAATTTTATCAAGGAAACACTGAAATCGGTTGAAAAATGGAGCCAAGTAGTACATTACATGTGGGCTATTCTAACAATAAAAAGGGGCATTTAGATTTTTTTCAGGATTACGTTAGAAAAGGGGCTTGCCTTTCTTCTTCTCTGCCGAAGAAGGGTCTACTATGACTCGAAGGTGATGTTACGTTCAGGGTGGGTAGAGCAAGGCAAATCTAATGCAAAGTAAGATGGAAACTGGAAATGGAAATTGTTGACAAGGACAAGGTGTTTAGTCAGTAGTACATCTGCTTTATGCTACTTGGGGTCTCACAATCTTCACTCTTCCTACACAAACAAAGAATACATAAATTGTTATTCTATAAATCAATTTCTGCCTGGAAAGCAAGTCAGTTAGGATGTCCCTTAGCTTATCGATTCGCAGGCCTGAATAAGATAAAAATAAAATAGAGTGGACCGTCATCGTCATCAGTGAATATTTTAAGGAAAGCGGGAGGAATCATGTTTCCTTCCACTAGTTTGTGTAGGATCGGTCCCTAAATGAGTTTTCTTCAAGGGAAACTTGACTTTTGGTTTCAATTTCGATTAGAAAAAACCCTAGACATACACTTCGACAGCCTCGTGTGTAAAGCTAGCAATCTCTTCTGAATTCTGCGATCTCGAAACATTTTAAGCCCATCAAATTTTTTCCATGGTACACGGCTCCTTTTTTGGTCTAGCAGAGAGCACGAACTTCCTGTAAACAAAAAGCTATTACCGGAAATTAAATTCAATTAAAAATGTGTCAAGTAATTCAATGTTTGCTATTCATCTTAAGCCAAAGTCCTTGGCATTCATACAACACTTAAATGATCAAATGATGCGTACTATATACACATTTACACCTTCACTTGTTTGCAGATATGCATTTCGGTCTAGACGATTCGAGAAAAACCTCATTGTCCATTAATAACAAGCTCCCAAGGACTCCTAAGACCATTTAATGTGACCCCCGTGCAAACACCGTAAATAGCATCGTCAAATATCAGCTATCAACTGTAGAAGATGCGACAAGACGGCTTTTGGGATATTCTTAATTTTTAAGGCACACCGTCAATTAAGTAAATGCAATTGGCATTGAATCGCCTGCACCTCGAATATTCGTTGAGTATGTACTTGTAGCGGATAATCGCATCAGCGGCGTCTTTTAACACCGCGAAAAAATAATTAGTTCATGGGTCCGGCAAGCGGCAGAGGTCCGACAAAATGCAGGCAAAAAGCAGGTTCGATTGTTAAAAGCTCACACATGGGCATCGCTTGAATGGCGAAGAAACTCAACAAAAGCATCGACCAACTGAGCCTGAAGCAGTCTTTGATCCGATAGATAAAAGATAGTAAGAGTGATCTTCGCAACGAGTGACCGCTCACGAATCGGAAACATTTTTCATTTTTCATTTGATTGATCTTCGTTTTCGCGATCACCGCCCATGCCTTACCCCGCAACGAGGAAATTTCCAATGACCTAGGACAACGTGATGCAAAACGATCTTTTGTTGTACAGTTTGAGTGTTGAGATTGTAATCACGGATCAATCATGGCCGGCTTACACGTAATCGCGGACGCTAATCAATGGATTCAATAAAAAATTACTTTCATTTTTATTCGGAGAGATTGCTAAGCGGCAAAAAGGTTTACTTAGTGCTGCACTGAGTATTGGCGCTGTCCATTAAGCTTTTAGGAGCACTTGCTCGGAAGCGCATTCCCACTTAGATAGTGGCGGAAAATTTGAATAAAGATGATGTGTCCGATTGGAAGGAAACAGGAAGAAGAAATGAGTTCTGCTTCCGGGTTGACTTTTCCTCCTTCGGACAAAGGGCGATTATGCAATGGTGCGGCTGATCAAAAGGGAGCACAATCAAGTGTGGCTTTGCGAGTCTGAATCTTATAAAATTTTTCTTTTAATTGAATGGTAAGGATCAATTTAACTCAACAATAGACGATGCATTGTGTGGATCACGCATCCACGTTGAGCATTCATGCAGATCGTGTCCATCGTGACCAAGATCAATGCGACGGATAAGTGTCCAATCGAAGTACCATCAAAACAAAGCCAAGTGGAATGCGATTCACCAAAAATAATTGCACGATTGATGGTGCACGGGCTGAAGTGTTGGAATGTTGCCACCACCAAGAAAAA
This sequence comes from Stratiomys singularior, assembly GCA_954870665.1. NCBI lineage: Eukaryota > Metazoa > Arthropoda > Insecta > Diptera > Stratiomyidae > Stratiomys > Stratiomys singularior. Next base: position 7,033,639 of record OX940879.1, on the reverse strand, counting down.
CCATCTTGATCTTGTGAGGCCAGCGTTTATTTATCTGTCGAGTACCAGAGATCAAAGCGATGCTTCGTATGTGTCCGCAAAGCTCATTTAAACAATTGCACGGCCCCCGGCAGGGTCACATTACCCGAGTGTGGACTTTCTACTTTGCAAGTCCATTTTTCATAAATAACTTACGATTATATACTCAGTGTATCTGATTGTGTCAACTTTCATCAATGGTTTTGTCAGGAAAGACGCTAATTCGGTAGTTGAGGTTGATTGGCGAAAAAACGAAGGAGTGAGTAGCAAAAGTTTCAAAAATGAGTAATGAGATTTCAAGCTGAACCAAATTGAGGTATTTGGGCTGCATGGCAAATTTGGCGGCAATCTGAGTATTTTCCAAAATAATTGAAGGGAAACACTACAAGTTCCCACTAGAAGTCCATTTTGAACGGAGCAGACAGTCGAAATTAAATATTTGATTTTTCAAGAATTTTCCACTAAGGATAAGCATTGAATGGGTACATTTCAGGCATAGAGCTTCCTTGCTTGTAATATCAGATAAATAGAAAATACATTTGCACCTTCTGTTAGGAAGTCTTTATTGGATTCATGCAAAAATTTATTGCAGCATATGACCTACAGCTTTCCTCAGCACACAACTGTGTGTATTCTTCTTGGTTTTTTCTATACATAGGACACACATTACCTTAACTATTGCCTACGAAAAATATTTAAAGGATACAAAATAAGTACTGAAAATTTAGAAGCACTCTTTAGTTGTGTATGCACAGAAGATCGTGGAAGCTGCAGTCGAAAATTTTTGCCAAAATTATACTACATGGGCTGAAAAGTCCTGGGAATTTTAATGAAAACAATTGTTATTTTAGCAAAGTTATGTATATTCCTCAACATTGTGGCCTGCGAGGGCGTAAAACTTATAAACAGCGATTATTCAGGCATAGCGATGTTTCAAAATTTCAATTCCCTTTCTGTAATACGAAACGCTTAAGCTTTCTAAATTGGCCTAGGTTGTCGCTATGACTTCCTCATCCAATCTGAACCTCTATCGCTGGAGCCACCGCTTTAGGTTTGAGAACAGACAACAGTCGCTGGTTGCTAAGTCAGGAGAATACGGACCACGAATTTGAATCCTAATTGGTCCAATTTGGCCATCACTTTCAAGGATGTGTGTGACGATGCGTCATTGTGATGGTATAGCACTTTTTCATTCCCCATTGTGGGCGGCTTAGACTTTATTTCGTCAGTCAATTTGTCCAATAACGCTGCAGAGTACTCTCCTGTGATTGTCCTCCAATTCTCTAGGGAATCAATGAAGATTGGACATCCCAAAAACGAAGGCAATAACCTTCTCGGCCGAGCGTTGGCCTTTTGACCGCTTCGGTCGGCTTTCTAGCCACTCTGCAGACTGCCGATTGCACTCAGAAATATAGTAATGGATCCATGTTTCATCCATTGTCACACTCTCACATTGTCCTACTGTTGAATCACGACGGTCGACGGTCAGCAAACGCAGTGCTAATCGCGCCAATAACTTTTTCATCTCCAAAATATCGTGCAAAATGTATCGAACCCATTTTGTTTTTGAGATGCTTACGGCCTAACCTAACTCGCATTACTTCACATTTTACGATCATTCAAGTCGATTCGATGCATTTGCTTCACCATTTCCTGATTCGTAGCCTCTCTCCTCTCTCCTTCCAGAGCGAGCTTTTATGATCCAGTTTGAATTCACTAAACAACGGATAAACTGTTATTCTCGAAAGAGCAGATGTGAGATAGCATTTCTGCAACCATTGCAATGATGGTTCAGAAGTTTTCCCCATTAGAAAGCAATGTTTGATCAAGGCACGATATTCTCGTTTTTCCATTTCGTTTACGAAGGCGAAAGCAGTGTCACTCAACTGACTGTAGCTTGTAAACGAATAAGCAAAATGTCATGAAACTTCATACATAAATTAGTGACAAATGAACCTCTTGAAGTGAGTCATGTTCAATTTCGAGTGGTGCCACGTATTGTAAAGTTCCGGAATTTTTCAGCCCATGTTGTATATAGACTACCTAAAAGAAAATACACAACCTGATTCCATGGATTGGGAACTTTACAAGTTAATATTGAGTAATGAGGATGAGTAATGGAGAATCCAACCATTGCAAGTTCACAATAATGAAAGGGATCGTAACATCAATCAGGAATGGTAATATGTGTCACAAATCGTGCGTATATTTTTTTCATTAGAGACGAAGACAATTTATGCCTTGACTTTGGCACAACCAGACGCGGAATGCATCCAGACAACTCACTAAATACCTCTACCGTGGACGTCTGAACCTAGCCTCAGAATGTTTGAAACAATAGAAAGTAGTTTGGTCTATCACGGGCTAGGCTTCATGTTTGGGAATCTTTGAAATGTTGGGAACCTTTCGCCATCGAGTATGAGAAAACTCAAAGGAAGTGCAAAGAGGAGATTTATGCATTTTTTGCCTTTTCTAGCTGCCTATTAACTGTCTGTCTTTTTTAACAGTCAGCACTGCCCAGATCTAATGCGCCCAACCAATCTATTTTCGAATCATTTTTAAGGACTGTGATACAAGCTACTTCAGAATATAGTAAAATGATCAGCAATTGTGATACGCGGCATCAACTTTTCCTCTGCAAAATCAATCTGCGTTTACTTAAGAAGGTTCTCAGGAACAAATCATGGCCGATCAAAAGCTGAAGAAACTAGAAATCAGTCTCGTTATGTACTCCATTGGGGCACAGCCTCAGGTCAGGGATTATCAGAGAGCACCTTCCCTTTGTCAAGAATGCTGTTGTCTTATCTCTGCATCGGTAAATGTGATTGTGGTTTCAAAGGAATGGATAGAAAGCGAATGGTACTTCTGCCATCACCAAGAACACCGTTGGAGAAACCATTTGATAGTTGTATCCCTCCCTGTATCTCTCAGTGCAAACCATTTTTGGTGAACACTTTGCTCACAGCCTTGTTTCGTTCTTTCCCGTAGAGTAGAAAAGACAGCACAGTGCTCATTAGGAGTCATCTCCTTGATGTGGTGGGCCACTTGTGGTTTTCCTCTAGTTTCTAACATACGGGAGGAAATTCAACTCATACGGTTCGTTAGAACAAAAACGAGAAAGACTTTCAACGTATGAAAACGTATGAAATTTCAGCGGATCCCAGCTGTTAAGTGTCGTTCTTTAATACTACCAGAAAGACTATTTGAGCAAGACTAGGTGTCGCAAAAGTACAGCGAGAATAATGAGTCAGAGCAGATCATGGATGAAAGCACGAAGGTTCCAGATAGACAGCGAGGAGGTTGCCTAAATGTGGGATTTAATAAGCTGGGAAATTCGGCATGAACCTTTTATACGAGTGATGTTCGTATGTTCTTTTCTGCTCAACCAAATGGGCGAAAGTACGCAAGATTAAGGATAACAGCTCTGTTTCCAGTTCGCATTGCTGTACGGAAGTTACGAGTTTGTTGCGACGATAAGATATTAAATAAATTGGGTATTGAAATGCCTAGAACATCAACGAATCGATGGAGCTAATCCCAATAGGACCGAACCAATTGTTTTTATCATTTAAGTTACCGAAGACTCGGCTGAGCTCTCTATCATTAGCAGTTTTTGACAGTTCTAGCAGCTATTACTTGGATACTGAAAAAATAAATTAGGTTAAAGTTAAAGCTGAACATACCATGGGATCCCGCACCTCATTTGTAACCCACATTTAACGTCAATCGGAAGCCTAAATGTCCACCACCAACGACGGTGAAAGTTGTTGATGTTGGTGGGCATGACATGTTGGTTGACATCATTTGACTTCTGCCATTTGACAGGTGTTAGTTGACGGGGATTCAATCGCCGCGATAAGCTGTCAAAATCATATCATGTCTATTTGAAACTCTTCAGCAATTTTCTTCCAGAGAGTTGTCCTGAGTTCTGTGCATAATTATTCCAAGAATTTTCTTGTGCGCCAAAATGCAATTATTTGTCAAATTATTTAATTAGTGTACTGAAATCCAAACTATTCACGTTAGAGTTTGAAGAATCCTTTTTCGGTATGGCCAATCATCTTTCTTGCAATGTAATAGTACAAGCAGAACCTTCAAATTTGTCATGTGAAACAAAACTAAACACTATACATTTGCCGTATGCGTTTATGCAGAATTTCACAATTGGGATACATATTTTAGACTCACACAATTACAAAACGAAGGAAACATTGCAACATACACAAAATACATAAAAATAAAAAATGCATAACAATATCATAACCATTAACTTTTCGATGCCGTGGTTCCGAGGAACGTTAAGTTTAAAATTATACGCATGTTATGTATGAGAAACAAGCAAAATTGGTTCGCTCGTTAAGTTTAAACTTAAAAGCAATAAAAACTCTCATTTATAATTTTTTAATGTGTATAAAAACCAAAAAATACAAATTCTCACTAATTTGATGATAGAGTGCAACTCACGTTGTTACTTGCACAAATGATGGAGATGGAGATGCAGAAGTACCAACAAATGGTGTAAAAGTGAAATTAAATTTTCAAAATTTCTCAACTTCCTTTCGAATTGATGAAGTAGTGATGTCTGGTTAAAAGATCGACCACTGAAGCTCTTCAAGAAATGTAAACAAACATACAGCAATCATTGTTTGCAGAAATTTTTTTCAACGTTTTTTTTTTCTTCTTTTGCGCGACTCGAAGAGATCAATTGTTGTTGGTAAATTGTGCAAATGATTAGCGATGATTTGAAGGATCAACAAACAATCAAAAATGCACTGTGGAGCCAATTGAATACTGGATGGGAGATCATATTTTTTCCATAAATATTGATTTAATTACGCAATGAAACAAAATTTAGAAAATATTCATGCTATTGTTAAAGTTTCTCGGTAGTGGTTCTCTCGAGATGGGAGAAAATCAGGACAATGCATGTCCACCTCTCATTTTCAAATCCTTGGACAGGACTTGGACAGTCTTTGTGCTAAAAAGTTTCTGAACCGTTTTCCTAGCTGATCCCAAAAAGTATTTGATCATTTTTAAGGAACCATAAAATACCAGAAATCCTGTTTTATTGAGGAGCGCGTAGAGCATGGGCAACTTCTGGTATTAGTAATCAACAATTCCATTTAAAAGGATTCATCTAACAATCGAATCTAACATCTAACAATATTGAAGCGATATCATAAAGCTAGATGACATGAATCACGTTCAGTAGGAAAACTGGAAAAAATGTATCAATAGACAAGGAAAACTAAAAGCGGAACCCTCTCCCCTTCCTGGGAAACAAGACTACTGGATCGCAACGACTACATGGGAATTTTTGTGGAACCCAAAGTTCAATCTGAACCGACGTATCATAGATGCTGATGTTCCAAGTTGAGTAGAAAACCTTTAGACCGATTCTGGTGATATTATGAAAATGAACAAGGATGCTCGACAGTATGATGTACTTGGTACTACAGTCTCGGATTAAGCTTTGATTAACTATCCAACATAGACAGAAGCCGGATCTCAAATCAGCAAGACCTAACAATAACAAATGAAAAAATGAAACAATGATGATATTGATGAATAGGAAATACGGGAGCTACGATGTTTTGGTAAAACATCGTAAATCCATCAAACCATCAACATCAAACCATTCAGTGCTCAAATCCTGTGCAACAATCCGGCGAACCGGGCTAATTATAAGGATGTTTGAATTTAATTTTTCTAGAGTTGGAGTAAGTGCTACAAAAGGTGCCTTCATGGAAACTATTAAGGTATACTATTGCACCTTTAATTTTTTTCTCACAATACATTTAATTATAGGGTGTCAGCCAGCGCGATCTCTCCATTTTCCTACGTCGAAGCGTAATGACAAAGCAGCGATAACACTCCGAGCAAAGTTCCAATCTCAAGAGAAACAACAAAGAATAGTAAACATTTTGGGCATTTCCTTTCAAAATTATGGAAAATATTTTCTCGTTCCACTCTCACTTTTATTTCTTTCAAACAGGGCAAACTCCCCAAACGCTTGGATAGAAACGCAATAAAAATTTTTAAAACATACTTGCACTTGATATCCTTGGAGAAACGCCGAAGAGTGTGATTCCTGTTACGATTTTTTATAACGCTATAAATGCATCGTTTACTTTTCACGCTTTCTGATTAATTCTCTTACTATCTCTTTCTTCGTGATTCACCATTAGAGTGTCTACGCTTTCATGCGTTTGTGCTGTGGTGTGGGATATCTGATATGGAAAAGTCTATTGTTCATATTATTATTAAATAGGCTAAATATATTATAAAATATTATTAATTTTAAAATATTAATTTTAAATATTATACATTTGTTGAAAATTCTACTCAATACCATTTTGTATTCAAGTTTGTCTTATTTTTTACAAATGTCACAAAATTAACTGCTTTCATTCGCTGAGGGTGTTTTTATTTTAATATTTACGAGGAATCTTCTTATGGAAAGAAAGGCTTAGCATCAGACCTTCGCTCCCAGCGTATTGTTCTTTTCTTCACAGAAGCTTCATCTTGTTATCCCAAAGAAACGAATGAGATTGCTTTTGTATATGGTATATTAGGGTTGTCTATTAGGTTAGTTACGTTCATTGTCCTCAGTCAAGTGGGACATTTTTTTTTATGCTTTCTTGTTCCTATCCACAAACTTGGGAGGTATCATCCGAGTTGATTCGTTTTCGTTTGGTATGTTATCATGAAGGGCTTGTTAGTATTGCCACCATTAAGAATTGTGACTTATTAGTGTTATACAAGTATTATATATTAGTATACAAGTTTTCTTACGAGATTTCTCTTACCGCCAGAGTTGAAGATTTTGGCAACTTTTATGGTTTTCCTGTCATTCCAAGCTGTATCTTTCTCTCTTCAAATGGCTCCGTCTAGTTCCCTTTTTACAGTTGTTTGGATCTTTTCAATTCTGATTGCATTTTGTTCGGCTGGTCCAACTGTTGCCAGATCATCCTCTCTTTTATTTCACCTACATCACTGTTTCCCCCGACCCTTGTTAATTTTACGTTTATTCAGATTGTTTCGGCTTTAAGTGTCCATCTTTAGTCCTGCACTTGTTTTAAAACCACGTGTTTAGAGGCAAGCGCCTGCAGTGTCAACTTTCTGTCGAAGGATATTTGCATTCCTCCTTCCATGCTGTTTATTGCCACTTCTGTATCTGTTTTTATTTCAAATACTTTTGATTGAAAATCTATTGTATGGCTCTCAAGTTTGTAACGTCGGTTAATTTGCGGATTATCTTGGAAGAAGATTCCGGCGCTGTTACCCTCATTTATGGAGTTATGGAGCTATACCGATGGCTCCGTAACTCCACAAATGATCAAAATCTCTCTTCTACATGTGAAGTTCTGAAATAGGGGAAATGGTTCTCACTCTTGTCTGGGAGGTATGTTAATTCTGTATAGAATCGTCGAGTCCAACATTGGTTTAATTCTTTCCAGCTCCTTTTTTCCGTTAGGGGTTGGTTAGATAACTTATTTGGGAAATTTTAACTGATGCTTGCAGCTGCTGCCTTCCTGAGTCGAGTATTAGTATTGTCGAGTTGTATAAGGTTGACCATTGTCTCCGATGCTGTTTATATTGTCGTAGTCTTAATAATGTTTTTGATACCAAGGCAGGTCATTCACTGGATCTCCTTGAGTTCGTTTGCAATTCTGAGCATCATATTAGTGCTCCGTAGATGGTTATTGGTCTAACAACTGTTGTATGCATCGAGTATGCGAGTTTGCGGTGCGCCGCTGTTACTCTTTGTCTGATTAATCTTGTATGTGGTGTCCATGTTAGCTTACTATATAAAGTTAATCGCCCATTGTGCCCAAAATGCCCTAAATGCCCAAAATGTTTACCAAGCTATTGTGGTTTCCATCTACAGTGTGGTCCGAAAATGTTTGCGGTTTTTTAGCGATTCGTATCGAGCGTAAGCTCCTTTTGTTCGACATTGTCCGCCGAAATTCATCCACTCGAAAAGAAAAGAGAATTTGACCTGTCTCAGGCCTCAAAACGTTTCTGGGGCCTTTCACGGATCAGTATAAATTTATTATTTTGCAAATCTTCCTGTATGGACCTTCAAATATTTGATTTATAGTAAGAACCTACTCAGGTGATGATACTAAGCCATCCTTTGGTATACATTTGTTAGTAAATTTCTTTATACCAACGCCAGATTTTTCGGCTGTTGTCTACCTTTTGGTTGGTAGTTATGCTGTCTTTCTTATTACATTTGAATGTTCTAATATACTTTTGGTTTTTTAAAATTATTGAAGACTGTCAATGTTCAATCTTTGATGGTAAGTTTCCTGACAGTTTTCTTGCAGTGCTGTCTTTGTTGAGCCTTTAAGAAGGTATGCGTGTTAGATGGGATAAAGACTCATTAGGATCATGGTACATTCTTTTTCGAACCATATACGAAATGAGAAATATAGGCAAAGCGTGGCAATTTGAGAAAGGCATCATAAACAAATAGCTAGGTTTATCACATGCATCAAGTAAAGCGAGCTTTGCAAAATAGAGAGCTTAGAAATTTAGCGGCGTAGATGAGTGGAATGACTAGCATTCTACTCATCTCTTCGCGCCTTCGTCTTCATGTCCTATCTTCAACTAGTTTTACTTAGAAACACTAGAGCCTCCGTAATATGTGAGTTGGACACCATGAGATTGATAGTTTGTCCGAATGTTTAGCGCTTTTTAGTGATAAAGCTATGATCTGGGTTTCATTGAACCTGAAATGATTGTATCAAATAGGTTTGTATAACTGACTAATGTTTACTTTGTTATTATCTTTGCAACAGCAGTTTTTAATTTTTTTCCATTGTTGTTGAACTTAGCAAGTAGTTCTTGTAATAATTTTTGATATATTGGGAGTACAAATTAGTTCGGTCCGTTTTCAAAAGATGGCTCTGGCTGTTATGAATATTGAATAGTAACAGCTGATGTCGATAGTTTTAGAAAGGTTAGACATCTGTCAATAATATTCAGTTCATATTGCTTCGAGTTTTTTTAAAAAAACCTTGTTTTTCACTGTGTTAATTATGAGTAATTTTGTGTTAACTAAGCAGCATTTGCGGGAGGTTTTAGTTTTCTGTTTTAATTGGAAGAAAAGTACAGCTGAAGCGCATCGAATGCTTGTGGAAGTTTATGGTGACAATGCTCCTACTGATAAATCATGTAGGGAATGGTTTCGACGTTTCAAGAATGGATATTTCAGCGTTGAAGATAAGCCTCGCTCTGGACAACCAAAAAAATTCGAAGACAAACAGTTGGAGGCATTGCTCGATGAAGATCCGAGTCAAACGCAAGAGGAGCTTGCAGAATCTTTAGAAGTGACACAACAAGTAGTTTCTGTACGGTTAAAATCCATGGGAATGATTCAAAAGCAGGGCAATTGGGTTCCTTATGAACTGAAACTGAGAGATATTGAAAGGCGACTTTTCACTTGCGAGCAGCTGATTCAAAGGCAACAAAGAGATGGTTTTTTACATCGAATTATTACTGGGGACGAAAAATGGGTATTCTATGATAACCCCAGGAAGAAAAAGAGGTGGGAAAAAGTAGTAACTAGCGATGGACGATACTTTGATACTTTTTCTTTTTATTTTGAAATAAATGCATTTTTGACCAAAAAAAAACGGACCGAATTAATTTGTACTCGCAATATTTGGTTTTTTCCTCGCAATGCCCACCCTTAGTCTAAAGTCAAACAACAAAAATTCGTGAAATAACTCCTGAAGAGGAATTACTTGGGCTAAAATTTTCAAATAAAAAAAAAATTGTTGAAAAGTAAAAACAAATACAATGGGACAGAAAACTTTAGTCTACTTACAATGCGACTTCCTAGGCTTATCTGAAAGATTTTCAACGTGATGTTTTCTTGTTTAATGTCAGTGGATTGGAATTATCTGGAATCAGCTGGAAAAGAAAAATTTAATTGATGTGTATCATTTGGTTAAATACTGAACGTTCGCCGAAATTTCCCTTTGTTTTATAAATTTAATATTCCAGAAAAAAATTATACTAACTCGAAGCGTGACTTCTCAGTCAATTGTTGATAAAATGTCTGAGAATTTTCGAATAAATATTTGATGGGCTCATGCTGATTCAATTGAAACGCTTAAAAATTTCAATTTTTATCTCTTTCATGATAGAAATAACTGAAAATGAGAAATAAAAAAAAATCAATGGCGCAAAGTATTACAAGGATATCCCAAATTTGAATCAAATAGACCTCGAAGGCATTGTAACCATCTGAAATTTCTCATAAAGTGGTTAAACATTCACTAAAGGTTGAGGTCTCGTGTAACAATTCTGGAAGAAATTAGATTTCGCCTGGTTGAAAACATGAAAAATCCGCAGGAAAATTTTCACAACACAACAAGCTGAACGGACAATTCACCTTGTAACAATCATCGTTGCATCGGAACATTATTTTTTAAGTCTGCATGCAAATAATATTAGCGAAATTGTAGGCCTACTTACTGGCCAATCTAGAAACATAAAATAACACTATAAACGTGTGAAATAATTGAATACGATATTAACCTACTTTACAGGTGTCAATGCTTCTAGATGAGATCATCTGTCTGTTGGTTTTTTTTCCTCCATACTCATGCGTGTGTGTTCTGTTACTTACTCTTCATTTAATTAACCACCATAGATGTAGAAGAACATTAATCGGGTTTCAATGAATCTGTGACTGGAGTTTTTATTATCAGTGATTAGTGCAAATAGAAAAAACTTCAATGTAACGAATTACAAATTGGAATCTTCATCAAATTTACACCTCCATTAAGTGCAGAAGATTTTATTGAGCAGGAATCATTAAAAACATCTTAATGCGAATGAAAACGTTTAGTAGCTCCAATTAGAAACATTGTTTGATGATAATTGAGACATAAATTATGTTAATACTGCATTATGTGTTTGAATTTCATTGGCCTCAAATCTTGGCCTCATCGTTTTATTCTTGCAATGTTCACTTATGCAAGTCATTTTATTGATTGTTTTCCTACCTTATGATTTCCCGGAGAAATTTCTCTTGCCTATTACGCAATTTATTATCATCTCAACAAAATCCGTGGTCCAAATAGCATGTGCTTCAAAGACGGCGCTAATAACACCTAATTGAAAACGCACACGTGTTGGCCACAGGTAATTTTTATTCTGAGTTCAATTTCTGCACAAGCCTCAGGTGCAAGGTTTCATGTGAAACTCAACAGTCAAAAGTTATCACTTTGGCTGTTTATTAGTTTTTAACTTCTTGTAAGCCTGTCAGGCATTATCTTTAATATTTTCATCATTTATCATCGTTGAGTTTGTGCATAATACGACAAAACTTGGTTGACTCGCGACCGGGTGATTTGTTGCGGTAGAGAATGAAAGAAACGAAAAAGGATTTATTATTATTACTATTCACTTGGGTTACATCGAGCAGTTAAGTGTGATTGATGAAGAATCCTAACACAATTTCAATGAAGCAGCGAAATGAATGAATAACTTCCGCAACGAGCCAGACAATGTTTTGTTTCGAAACAGCGTCACACTTTTTACAAATTTTCCTTTCAAAGGAAAATAATAGCTCTTTGAACGTGTTTCTGGAGAGGATCAACAACTTGCGTAATTGATAAATTTGAGAAACCACGCACAATGTAATGTCAACGCGGAGTTATCGAACTAAATTCAAGGCTAAGTCTGCAAAAAATCCTGAGCCTACCCTAAAATATACCACAATTAGCATCGAAACCCTATTGGCATGATCATTCATCAAATTATTCAGAAAATTTCATTCAAGTCATCCAACTCCAAAAAAGAATAATGAAAATTTACATATGGCACTCACGTTACCGGACCTAATTTTTTTCCACCCAAACAAATATTCAGTCTGTAATTTCAGTAAGCATTTGAGTCTGGTTACCTGTGGCGGAAAATTAACACGTTGCGGTAATTACCTGATGGATACAAGTGTGGTACACAAGTGTGAAACTCAGCATATTGAAAATCTTCTCTTTGTACCAGAGGATTTCCACCATTTTAGGGTTTTTGCGGCGGGAAGCTGCAATCAATCATGTGCACGTCAAAACTCAAGATATGTTGACAATACTGGAATTCAATAACAAAAAAAAAAAAAAAACGACATAACATATGACGCAAGGTATGATTTGAATACGATGAAATCATGCTACTTACCATACTTTGATGCAAATATCCTCGGAGTCAGGCGGGCGAAATAATCCAAAATATTTGTGGAATTCGATTGCACAATCTTATAAATTCGGAACGAAATTGTTTAGTATTCTATGGAAATATTTACTCAATTGTAGTATCTGCAGGTACTGAGCTAATCCGTTGGAGATTTAAGCGAATTAATCTTCAGTTCATAGAAATTTCAAAATAAAATTTTCATTGAAACCCCAAAATCGAGTTCAAACCAATGCTTGGACTGCGTAATAAGTTTGGTTGCTTGTTGATGGAGAACTTAGCAAAGTATGCAACATCAGAATGGCATATTGCGACTACTGATTTGAAAACTGCATTTACGGCCTTACTAATGACAGAAAAACAAGGATATGATTGTGTTGAAAAGTGATTTGTGGAAACCGAGGCGAAGCCAAAGGCGAACGTTAAAAAATATATAATTTGTAATGGATGGATGGATGAATTATCCTTCCAGCTGTGAATGTTTGTTAGCTGAATGCATCTGAATATGCAACAATATTGAGCCCAAAGCAGTCTACACCTACAAGGGATGAAAGTATCCACTTGGTTGTTAGCAAGGCCAAATATATATTCAGAAGGTTGCAACCAACTATTTCAATTCGTCTCTCAGCACGGAAAATTAATCCAAAATCAGCAATTTAATTTAATTAAGTATGTTATCAAAATACTCCGAAAAGCAATCACAAAGGACTACGCAAAAAAACAGGTCGCGTGTCCTACTTTCCATTCCCAATATTACAATCTTATCTACTACTTACTTCTGCTGCCAGAGCAGTTAGAACAAAATTTATCTAGACTTCTGTTTTGTTTGTTTCATATTTTGCCTTCAATGTCATAATTTCCATCAGGACATTATCTGAAGCTTTTTCCGTCAGAAATATCACCAACAAGGCATTCAGCTGACAAGAAAATCATCATTCCGATGGTCAAAGTACGATACGTTAATGTACCACTGAAATATTTTTTTTTCTGTGGTGGGGAGGTGAAGGCTGTTTACGCCCTGATTGTGGGACTCCTAGACGCAAACGTTGGACTCCCAGACGCTTTGGACTGCCCACTAAACACCTGCCCTGTCAACCTGAGAACCTGAGAGCCTGGAACCGTTTGACACATTACTTCGGGCTAGGCCTCGTGTTCCTACGCATAGAGGCGCCTTCGGATAATGGGAATCTCTTCTCTAACGGGGTGGAAGGGAGAGGAAGGAAGTGCTAGAATAGAGATCCGTCCATCCCCGATGCCTCCTAGCACTCCAACAAAGATTTTTTCAGTTTCAACACTGCCCGAGCATATTGCGCCATGCGATTCTAATTGTGCAATGCTGCTTGTCTCTCCACCTGTGCCAACCGCTTCCGGTGTAACTCCTTGCTGAGGCGTCGCCCCACAGTTCTGATCTGTAGAGTAGAAGCGAGTGCACAATGCTCATTAAGAGTCGTCTCCTTGATGTGGTGGGCCCCCCTATGTTGGGCATTAATCAGGTGAGTGCAGTCACACGAGCTACAGCCTTATCAGCTGCTGCCCTGATTTGTTGGGAAAAACTCATCTTCGAGTCTATCAGGACGCCCAGGTACTTTACTGCTGATTTCGATTCAACCAGCTCGTTCCTATACTGATAGGCGTTACTCTGGGGATTCTCTCCTTCGTTAGGGTGACCACTTCGATTTTTTCCAGTGCCAGCTTGAATCCGTTAGTGGTCATCGAATCCACTACCCTCCGCATTAACATATTGACTCTGAGTTGGGCATTGTCTACTGTGCGTCCAGCGACCAACGCTGCGACATCGACCGCATAGCCGATCAAACGTGGCTCATCAGGCAGTTCTAGCTGTAGCAGTTCATCGTAGGAGATGTTCCACAGGTCCGGGCCAAGGATAGAGCCCTGAGCGACACCTGCACTAAGAATTGTACTTCGCCTACCCTCCTTTGAGTCGTAGAGTAAGCTGCGGTCCTTCAAATAGTTCCTGAGAATCCGCATCAGGTACACTGGTACTTGAAAACGCTTTTCTAGCGCTTCCAGAATATCCACTTATCTAGCGCTGTAAAATGCATTTCGGACATCCAGAGTAACCAGCAGGACGACCCGTCGTGTGGAAATACTGTGAGACTCTGCACGTTGGACCGCGCTCACTTCTTCTCCAATTGCATCGATGGTGGAGCGGCTTGCTTTGAAGCCATACTGCCGTGGAGATAGATCCCCGGTAGTACGAATCACGTCAGCGAGTCCCACCCTGATAAGTCTTTCAAAAACTTTTCCAGCCGTGTCAAGCATACCCAGTGGGGGGTTTGCAGCTGGCGACTCGGGACCCCTTTTTCCTTAGTAATGAGCACAAGTCTCGCCATCTTCCAGCACTCAGGGAACAGCCCTTCGCGCAGACATGCGTTGAACATGTAGAAGAGCAGGTCAGGGGAAAAATGTAAGACCATTTGTAGCACCTTAGGTGGAATCCCATCTGGTCATGGAGCCTTTCTGGTCTTCATAGACAAAACTGCTTACTCCAATTCCATCTTCGTGAAAAATGGAATTTCCGTTAGTGTTTCATAGTGAACGGCTTTAACGATTGCGGGATAGATGGGGAAGAGAGCCCGCACGATTTCGTCGTGAGGCGACCTTTGGACACCGAGCTTCCGCATTTGCCAGCGGCTGCTGATAAGTCTCCGGAGGCATTTTCTAGATGACTTGTAAGCAGCTAATCGGATACATGCCTCTTTCCGGGTTCGAGCTCGCTGTGTCCTGTATCGTACTTTGCGACACTCCCTTCGTTTTTCGTCAATTTTAGGTGACCACCAGTATACTGGGGGCTTGCTGTGCCGGGGTCTTTGAAGGGGACATTGAAAACTTGCAGGCGGATGAAATGATTCTCATAGTTGAGTTAACGGCATCTCTTGCCGCAGGTTCTCCATTCTCCAGCGTTGCTTCCGACAGCTGTGATCGTGCTATAAGATCTTCAACAAACTTCTCAATATCCGCTTTCTCAGTATACCACCGGAGCGCAGAAGAACAAGCGCGTGGTCTTCGGGAAGCACCGTGATGGATCTCCAGAGCTATGTACTGGCGATCACTGGCCAAGTAACCCTCTAGTACTCTCCAATTTTTAACTGATTGTGCTAGGCACTCCAAAGCGAATGTCACATCAGGTATATGTGGTAGCGTAGGGATGTGGCCTGTGTTCAGTACGACGATCCCAGTTCATGCTGCCATGTCGGGGATCCGTTTGCCCCGAGCGTCTGACTGTGTTGGCATGCCCCAATCGATTCCTTTTGCGTTGAAGTCACCTCCGACGAGCACATGGCCCTCAATACTCGAAACAGCGTCCTCCAAAGCATTGAGCTTAAGTTGAAAGGACGACAACTATTCGTTCGGAGTTAGGTATACACTGAGGAGTGTAGTTCCCGAACACCGAACCCAAATGAAACCATCTCCTCGTCTCCGATCCTGCACTTTGAGGTGAGCACTGTTCCGAACCCAGATGGCGGCTGTACCGGATTCGCCAGGATACCATGTTGGTGAGTTTCTGGTGTGATGTTGCTCGCTTAGCAGTAGTAAGTCAGCTTACCTGTCTCTCGCAAACTGTTCGAGTAGTACCACTGAAATATAAATAAAATTAGTACCACTGTACCACTGAAATATAGATAAAATTAGTTGCAAAGTAGGAAAAGGAGGAAATTCCAAAATCGATCATTGTGACTGGCTGTTTTCCCGCTCAGGGGGTTCCTGGTGTATTTCTGGAAACTGGTATTCTACGACAAGTTCCACCCCAATCGAATACAAAATAATTGATGATGTGATTGATAAATATGAACCCGAGAGCAAACATAGACTACTATTCTACTGATAAACTCGAATTAACGATTGAGCTTAAAGACGTTAAGGACTCAGTTGATTTAATGGGTAGCATCAAGACGACATATGAATATGAGCGACTTCAACCAGGTTAGTATACCGTCTCCATTTTGCCAAAACTCTTGGCGTGTCTGGTAGAAGAAGTTGGTTCAGCTGGGACGAACTAACGTATATCGCCGACTTTGTTCTAATCACTAAACCTTAATAAAGAAGATTCCAACCCTTGTCTGGGCTCCCTGCCAAGCAAAGGTAACTATGGTACCATTGAAGTGATCCTCATACTAGCAGAGATTGTGGCTTTGAGATAGGTCCTAGAAACAATGATTTATCATCAATTCCATCCAAATATGACGATAACCACCGAGGGATGCCACTGAAAACAGGTAGTTGAAAGCCACAAATTCAAGATCAACCAGAGATCCTTACAGCAATCAGTCGCAGTAAGAAAACCAGTAACAAAGCTGGAAAGGCCAGCTAACAATAAATAAGGCATCCTGTGATTTGCAAAAGAAGTTCACAATAACGAAACGACAGCGTCAAGAAACTATTGATTACTACCATAACCATCAAAACAATTGACGCCTAGGATATCGTCAAAGAAGGACTCAAAATAGTTCAGTTACCCTGGATCGTTCAGCTTCCAACCCGAAATTGACATACCTTCTAACGTGAATTGGTCACTAAAGACGCAGGCGGCTGAGGTCGAACAAAGGGCTGAGATCTCTGATACCGTGACCGTTTTTCAAATTTCTGCTAAGAAAAGAATCAACGAACGGAAAAATCAACCAACGATCCTTTACGAGAAGATCGTTGGTTTGTAGGTCAATCCACGGGGATTAGGGCAAAAGGAGAAAAAAAGAAAAAAATGAGTCATCGTTGGAGGCGGCATATCAGCACATTGCACAGTCTATAGCAACCAAAAATGGCCTTAAAATTCTTACTCGATATGCTTCTGAATGAGCTGAAACTCAAAGAACTATCAGATAAACCTTAAGATGTGTCGCCCACCCATTGATGAATAACTGCTTGTGATCTATCGACGGGAGATCCTACTCAGATGGCTTCCTGGAAATTAGGGCAGCGACAAAATCATCGACGAAATCAGCAAAGCAGCAAAACGAATGGGTTTTATAATACAAAAAAAAAACTCTTAGAAAAACAGTCGTAAACCTATTGCCATTATCAGAGTTAGAGAATATCCTAAGTGGAGCCATTGTTACGTAGGCTAAATGAAGTAATATTGGCTAACACATGACCATATTGGCCATCGCAGAGAAACTCACCAGTTACGAAACCCAAAATCAGATAGGTTGAATTTTTTATCAAATAAGGACAGCGAGTCGATTCCTTTTCGGTCTTTCAAGTGCCTGAAATGTGGGACATATGAGTACCTAACATCTATGAGGAAACCGACAGCAGCTCTTTGGTCTACAATAGTGGTAATGGGTAGCATAAAAGAAACGAAAGAGGTCCACAGGTGAAAAAAAGAGACCAATTTTTCTATGTAAAGTAAGGCACGCTATGTTCGTTACCAGGATTCTGGTCCCAGACCAGACGAAAAAAAACACGTCTTAAATGCAGAGAAGTGTCGTATTTTTCAAGAAGCTGTAAAGAGGCTGCTGTTATCACTATCCTTTAAACTGTATCCTTAAAAAAGCCCCTACAGCAATCCCTCTGGGTTTGGAACAGTATTCACTTCATATTGCGAGACAAAGTGCAAGAAAGTAATTTTGTATGGGTTTGACGATCAGGGACTAGAATCTTTCGTGTAAGCTAAGGTAAAACGTGTTGTTGTAACTTGTTGAACCTATGTTTTGGAATCGCTTCGGAGAAAATTTTTCCAAGTACAGAACTCCTTACGACATACGACATTCAACGCTTGCGTATTTGATCCACCGTATGCGGGTAACACCGCAAATACCCATGCTCAATTGCAACTGCGTCGGGTGATAATCTATATCATCATTGGTTATATACCATCAGTTTAATGAAACCAAATCAAAAATGTACTTTACCTTCCTCCATGTGTTTCGTTTATACGTTTTTTTGCAGTCTTCTTGTATTTTTCTTCATGTTTCAGTTTTTTTTAATTAGGCACAAATTTAGGGATCTTCATCTCAAATTGTGACACATAGTCCTGTGTTCTTGCTCCCACTATGTACTCAGACTTTACTTCATTGTTTCATTCATTGAGACCAATTTGGCAATTATAAGCATCCCTGGTTTTGCTCAGCACGACCATCAGAAGTTGATTCCCTTTCGTTGCTTTGTTGGAAGTTTCTGTGTCCTCAGCATGCAGACCAGTTTGGTGGTAAGATATATCATAGGCTCAGAAGCAACCTTCTGCATAACCGCAATCTTCAAAATTTCCCGCGTTTGTACCAGCAGCACTCGTTTCCTGCATAGCTTCTTAATAATAACACAGGTGCACTCTTCCAAGTCGTGCCAAACCACAGCTTTCATGGCAGTTATTTGGAGTTCCTTTTTTGGTCCCCCAGTATTAGCTGAAAAGCGGACTGGGAACCGACATCATCGCAGCAGCCTTAACTGTTCTCGCTCATAATTGAATATAGTTGCTTATATGTTGGTTGTATCATCATACCAGGAAACTTGATTGTTTGCTTTGGATAATAAGGATAATAATGGAGGATAATAATGGAGGCGTCTTTCTTGGTCCATATGACGACGTGATTTCTGTTTGCGCGAGACTAAGTCCACGGTTGGTCACAAGTGTCACATTTGACATAGTATCATACCTAGTTTTTCATTTTAGGCGGTCATTCTGGCGACTTATCATCATCGTCAAGCAAGCCTTACTCACTTTATCACTGCTCCCACAAAATCTCGTTGTACAAGTTATCCCAACGATTTGCGAGCATTCCAGTGAGAATGGTTCCTGAGGCCATCTCTTATGTCATCCCTAATTTTGCACTGTCCTTCCAATTTATTCTAGACAAACGTCTGTTCTTATACGAGGTACCGATATCTCCTTCAGTTCGAGGTAATGCCTCATATGCGAGCAATTATGTGGTGACCTTTAAGGATTCTACGTTGCTTACAATAATGTTTTTACCGATGTGAATTAAAGGTGTTCCTAAATTCATCATGGAAAAATGAGCCTTGAGCGGTCGTTGTGTGCTCTTGTATGCTGGACACCCCCCACGCAACTTTGACCAGTCTAGTCCTTAAGCCACTTTGTTGAAGAAATAGAGCTCCTGTGGCGTGTTTAGCCTACAAAGCGCGATAACTTTTTGGCGCCTCTTGAGAACGTTTTGTTCGAATTTAGACTACATTAGGGTCGATATGTAGAGGTAAAGTGTAGTTAGATCCAGCGGTAACACACACAAATGGCTTCACTTAGACTCAGCTGGGAAAAGCCTAGGTAGATTTATATTTGAACAGTGATTTTCTGTCAAATCTTTGAGACGATTTAAATTATTTCACACAGCATTGAGAGAAAATTCAATATGAAATACAGTTCCCAGTTCATGTATTTCTATGAAATACAGTGAAAAAAAATATGAATACAGTTCCCGATATTTTGATCAGTTACTGTTGAATCGAGAAATTCATTTTTCGAAGTGTTAGAGCTGTAGGTTCTTATACTATGGCAGAGGGTAGCATCATATTTTACTTCCAGCATTTTGGGAGTAAAGACTACGGCAGAAATTAATTTAATGTGCTAACTAGCTTGTCAGGAGAAGGATGGTGAAACCGCGTTGAGTTGAAACGCTTCTGCTTAGATACTCTTCTGTTTTATAGTCGTCCTAGACTTCTATGGACCGCATACCTTCAGCCAACCTCTTTGCAACTTAAAGCAAGAAATAAATTGGATTATCCTAGCCTTGAGTGTCACAATAAATAGAATAGGTACGAAAAAGTGCCCGCACAGTATCGTTCATTTTTTCCACTCTGTGTTATTAGACAACACGCACATGGGGCTCCTTTTCCATGCTTACACAAAACCAGGATCAAAACCTAATATCCACGGGTTTCTCCCAGGGCCATCAATGAAGGTTTGTTAGTATTCACCCTTTATTACATGGATGAACTCTTCAACAAGTTTTCAAGTCTATGCCAGTAGTTTTCAAGTCTCCAATTATGCCAGTACTTGAGAATGTGGTTGTTTGTGATCCTTTGAACGTGGAGCTTCGCGGTGGAGCTTGCAGCATTCTCTTGATTTTTTGCAATATCAGCTGACGCAAGTCAGCTCTCATCTGCTTGACAGCTTGATTTGACACCGATCAGATGGCTTTAATACTGTTTAGTACACAGGGGGCTCCTACGATCATTTGCCGGAGCGTAGAACCGGGGTCTGGCAAATATGATGAGACTTTTTAAGGTCCGCTTCCTTTGTCATCTTCTGCAATATTTTACGTTCATCTCCGACGAGCTTTTCAATATTCATTTTCGTTCGATTGGAGAGCAATGTATGACCAGTGATGACCAGACTCGCCAAATAGTCGTCCAGGATTCCTATTTTTTGGATCATATCGGTAGATAAGACTTGGAAGCAAATGTCAAGCCCGATAAAACCTATACGCAGTTGCTCAAAAGCTAAAAATTTGGTATAGTTCCAACGTTCATGATGACAAGTTAAGTCCTAGCCATAATTAGTTTGCTTCCCACACTATTCGAAACTCGCATGAAGTGTGAATCAGGATCTGAACTGAACAGCATCAGAAAACTAGATGTGATCAGCACCAATAATTGCCAAAGTCTCCTTTGTCAAAGTCATTGTCAAGTGTCAGTCAGTGTCAAAGTCAAAATTAGATCCTTTCAAAATATTTTGAGATGCATCTTTTTTTCAATATTCTCAATTTTTTCAAGTTTTTTGCAATTTTTGAAAGTTTGTACATGATTTGATGGGCTTGGGCCTTTTTTGCACTTAGAGACCTTTTCGTTTCCGTATTATTATGGTCCCATACAAATTTTAGGATGTTGGGGAAACCTTGGCGAAATTTTGCTATTGGGAATGTAAAGACTAAAGATGTTTTGATAGCTAAAACGTGGTATTACGTGAATCCTTGGGGAGTGAAATGTGATGAATCTGGAAACAAATTGAAAAATTACGTAGTAAAAATGAAGAATCACTTTGAAGAAGACTAAAAAGCTAGCATTTTATGCGACATCTACTAAATACAATGCATTGCGTGAAAATTACTTCGAATCATGTCATGTTCCTTACTTTCCCGATGCTTAATCCATTAATTTCTTTTGGCGTACGCTGGCTGCTAACGAGGATAGTAAGGATGTTTCTCGCCATTTGGTTGTCTCTCTGTTCTCGCCATTTTCAAGTCGGTGCGTTGAAAAATGTTAGAACCTTTAATAAAATGAGACACATCCTCAGTTAGAAAGTCAATTTATTTTAATGTGGAAGAGCTTTTCTGTGTAGAAAGTCACAGAAAGTGCTAAGAAACATAATCAAATCTCAAAGTCGGCAAGACCTCTAAATATTATCCACCGAAATTATCCAAATATAAATAAAAGAAACCGACCTCGATCCAACTATGTCATTAAATATTTTATTGAAGAACATTCAAGTCATTGAACTATTCAATTGCAATTTGGAGAGAATCAATAAAAAATAAGAAGCACCAATGAAACCGTTCCGAAAATTTGTAGAATACCCACCCGGTATGTGTTATAAGGTGGATTGGCATAAGAGCTGCATCTGAATTGTATTTGCTTTTGGTAAGTTTATAAATGCAAGGTAAACTCTGTAAATAATCAGGGTTACAATATTTCGTTTCTGTTTGTTCATGAACAAGTTGTTTGACCCTCTTCGTCTTTTCTAATAACTTAAGTTTGTTGTTGTGATTCACTCGGAAGGTATGAATTTGTTTTATTTTCACGTTTTCTCAAAACTCAGTTTTGGAATTCAATCCAAAGTTTATTTTAACGCAGTTTTTCGTACCATTTGAAAACAGTACTTCCACATAACTCATATGGAAGTATTCTACTTTAATTGAACGCTAGTGAAAGTGTAACTTTCATAATCCAACGAAGGTTGCAGAATATCAAATGGAAAATTCACTGAAGTATTTTGGTTGCTTCATTTCGAGCCCTTCAAATGCATAAGAAAGCTGAAAAACTTGTATTTATTTACACGCGCAACCATATCAAGCAAAAATTACGCAATAAATTCATTACCGACTGAGTGAAATTAAAAGGTAAATTATATTTTCCATCATTACCAATGAAAACCACAAGAGTTTTTCGTGAAAACTATCTTGCATTAGGTGCAGTCAAGTCGATTCCGCACTGGGTCGTCGTAATCGCAACAATGAATTACTCGAAATTCCGGCTAATAATTTACTACCGGTGTCGCATCTATCACCGCAAAACATCTTTTCCGGAAGAAAGTGAAATTCTCGATTCAAAGATAGATTCAACTTGGTCCGCCAGGAGGAGAGAGCGCATAAACGATGGACCGATTACATCGAATTTACCTTTTGGCGCCGCTTGCGAATACGCGAATCGGTTTATAAATTTATCTTTATCGTTTTGCAAACATTTTGAATTTAAGGTACACAACGACCAAACCGATACCATCACGCTATCAACCATAGTTGACTTTCTTGTATTTACCGAATCAATGGGTTAAACGCATTAACCACGAAGAGGGGACTGGAGGATAATTGAAATAGCACTGAATTCGTTTGGGACACCATGGAAAATATTGATTTGACTCTTGAATGCGGAATTCGCTTGGTCAGAGGGACATCATGTGGCATTGACTTCGTCAAATAGTTTTGAAGTGTTAATTTCAAGACGAAAATCTTTCCGGCATTTGCGGCATGCATATGAGTGTGGATAAAAAAAACAGGTGCACTAATGAAGAGTGCAATTAAATTAAGCTTTTTAGTTGACGTCTTAATTTTTTGTCAAGTGCTTTCAATGCAATTTTATGGCACTAAAATCACACGCGTCTGTAGCAACATCCAACGAGCAGAGGATTCTCACAAAGAAAAACCTTCGAGAGATTTCCGATAGGAAGTCAGAGTCCAATCCTTACCAGTTACCAATTATATTTTTATTTCTTTCTGTGATCACTTACGTTATAGATATTTTCAAGTTCGCGTAGTGACTTTATAGTCTACAGAGTTTTGATACGTAGTCTACACTTTGCCAGGAGCCCGATAATAAATTCAACATACATACATGAACATAAATTCGTGGATAAAATATAGGTTTCAAACTCACACATAGCTTGTCCACAGGTGAGAACTCGTTCTGAGATCACACTTCAATGTTAGAAAGTGATGGTCTAACGACCATATGCTGTATCTACACGTCGAAATCCTTCAATCAAATAATTTTTCATGACATACAGCACACTAAGTAAGATCGTGTGCGACGTTCTCCATAAATTATTTATTTCTGAATACTTTTACATATACTACATGAAGCATGTATTGAGGTAAGACGCAGTTATGTTATTCTTCAAGAGATTCGATAATACCTTAACACCTTCGCGACTTCCGGGAAATTTTCGGCCAATATAGGGGGCGCACTACTCTCTAATTGCGTCGAATTTCTCAAAAGGGTTTGCTTCAAGGCATAGCGTTAACCATTAAGAAGCGCTATCAGTCCACAGGGGTGTCAAAAAAAAGATACGTTTACTTCATGTACTAAATGACGTGAGCTTTGCAAGATAGGGAGCTTGAAAGCTGAACAATGTACGTGTGTCGAAAGATTGCGATGGCTAGTTTCCTGAGCTTAAATGCATGTGAGAAAAATGTTCCAGGTATACTAGGAATTTTGAGTCATGGTGTATAAATAGCGATTTAGGAAGTTAATGCGCATTCTCCACATCTGTGTATCTATCTCCCATCTGCAAAAAAAAATTTGATTACAAATACCAATGCATCTGGGAAATTGGGGTTAAATATCGTTAGATTGGGAGTTTCCTTGAAATATTAGCGGTTTTTAGTTGGTAGATGCTATGCTTTATAGCAAAGAGACGATTTCCACAAAGCGTCTGTTTGATGTAGGTCACACGATTTTAGATTGGGTTAACATCAGATGATTGTGAAAGCCAAACAAGTGTTATGACGTTATTCTGCTGATCCGAGTCATTGCAGTCCGTGCTCCTGTATTTCGGTTCGTTGTCCAACCTGAAACTCTTAACCCCCTCGGACCTGAATTTATATAAAGCATCAATAAAAATATTTTTAAAGTTTTTCTGTAAGTTAGTAGTATAGTTAAAGGATTTTTGTATCAGTATGCGATTTATTGTTTTTAGATTTTTGAAAATTTTGATGTCCACTTGAGTGGACAACCGGTCTAGATTGTTGTATTAATACGTATTTAATAAATGAATGATTTGTAGTACTGTTTTGAAATAAGTAAGCAAAACTTTAATCATATTATTATAATGGTTTATTTATTATTTAATATTTTACACGGTTAGGATTATTTTTATTTTTGATGAAACTTTCGAAAGCAATTTCGCTCACTAGTAAAACATAGATGTATTTCACATTTCAGGCAGTAAACATGTGTCTTTCCTTTACATCCTGGATTTTTACATCGTGTAGCTTCTTTTTTCTTATCATATTCTGGCAGATGGTCGACAGTGTCATACTGAATTTCGCTCGCTGGTCTTATTTCAGGTCTGAAACGGTGTCGTATTGGTGTAACTGGTAAATTTACTGGACTGCTACCACTAGATGCAGGCCGTCCTCTTTTTCTGCTAGCAATTGGATGCCCCATTTTTATTAGAGCCTCTGCAACACGCTGCCGAAAGTGCAACAGATCTAAAACATCTGTACTTGGTATATTACAGGTTTTGCAATCTTCTTGGTATTCTAGCCAGCTATTAGTTAGGGCTAGGTCAATGGCGTGAAATATCATACGCAAAGTCCATTTTTTGGACCTAATGAAGATACGATATAAACTAATCAGATGATCAGTTTTATCTACACCTCCCATACCATTGTTATATAATTGCACAAGTTCAGGACGCGGTATAGTTACGTATTTTTTAGATGTTTTATCCCAGCGTCGAACTTCATCTTGGTTTCCTATTCCAACAAAATTTGATGCAAGAACTACACCTTTAACGTCCATCCACTTGATAACAACCACATCTTTAGTATTATTCGTAACTTGATCAGTATATCCCCTATCTTTTTTGGATCCTTCCTTGTCGGTTATGAGTGGCAGTTTTCCAAAACGATTTATTCTGATCGTTCCTCCTGCATAAACTTCCCTCTCGCGAAGATCCTTCAGCAAAACATAATTGGAAAAATAATTGTCAAAAAAGAGGTAATGACCAGACCCATTTATTCTTTTTGACAAGGCATTTACATAAGCAGCAGAAGTGCCATATTTCAAAACGTCATTTTTATCTAGATTTGTAGTTGCGCCTTGATAAATTATAAAATCGTAAACTAATCCACTCTTACCGGAAATCATGAATATCTTTACACCCCATGGCTGTGGTTTTCCTTTAACATATTGTTTGACTTCCAGTTTTCCTCGAAAAGGTACAATCTGTTCATCAACGCTCAATATTTGCTCTAACTTTAGTTCTAGACATCGTTTTCTAACTGATTCATATAAAGGTCGAACTTTGATAAAACGGTCAGTGTTATTTTTTGGAATGGAATTGTTATCAATTATGTGCAAATTGTTTCTCATCTGAAGAAATCTATCTCTGACCATATTCTCTAAAAATATTTTCATATCTAAACTAGAATCCCAATACAGACGAACACGAGGAAACTTCAGGTTACCCATTATGATATGAAGACCCAAAAATATTTTCATTTCTGTTGAAGTACATGGCTTGAAATTACGGACTTCATTTCTCACTGCATACAAATTTGTATTGAACGTAAAATCTTCAATTAGGGACTCTGATATGTATTTAGAAAAATAATCGATGGGAGCACGAGGTGAATCTATTTCTGAAGGTGGTGGAGCTGACCAAATGAATTGTGGTGATTCAAACTGTAAATGTTTTCTCCAAATTATTTCACTTTTAGGCTTACTACTTGATCCGGTTTTCCGGCTTGGTTCTTCCTCCTTTAAGTCTTCTTCTTCTACTATATCTTCCTCATCTTCAGAGTGACCAAGTATCACTCTTTCGGTTGATAGCGTTATATTACTACCCACACGAACATTGTTTTCTGGTATTGCCTGTACAATTTCATCGTCACTTTCTTCGTCGAGATCCGATATTGTGCCGTTTTCTAATAAATTGAGTAAATTATTCACATCTTGGCTTTTGGATAAATCAAAACCTAAAAAGAAATAAAAATGATATGTATAATTCAGTATACAATTTTAACATAAATACGAACGCTCTACAACTATTGTGACCCTATGTCCACTGAAATGGACATAACTTCATCTGCAATATTTTATAACAACAACCACATATTTTGTATTCTTTGTAAACGAACATCTTAATAAATATGATCACTATACGGAATAAAAAATATCTAAACAATCGATCAAGCCATTATATAGTAAATAAAATAAAACTAAAGACTTACTTGCTTTGTGCGTATCCATGGCGAACGTCAACACTTGACTAATGATTTCATACTACCCACAAAAAAATCCGATAGTGTTTTGTTTATTGTAACGTTTCTAGGTAAGTCGCGGGTAGAGTTAAATATTTACACTAGCATTTTTATTATTCTGTTTCATATTACACGCAATAATAAATCGTGTCCATTGAAATGGACGCCGGGTCCGAAGGGGTTAACTTAATTTTCTCTGTTAGATAAACGTTTGTCAGTCGGTAACAAGGATTTCTTGTGAATTTCGATCATCTGAGTACTAATCAGATTGCTGGTAAAGAGATGTACGTCTCCATAATTCATAATATTTTAGAATCAGCCTTAAAAATGTATCCCGATTACGAGTTCAAAGCCCGCTGAATGAACTGGTTTGGGATACAACAGCATGTCCGATGAATTATTTTCAGATCCCCAGTCGGAAGCATCATTGATGTATACTATATTCTGTTTTATGCCGATCTGGTCAGAATCCTAACAACCCTGATCCAGTCAGAACCCATGAAAACATTAATCCAAATCATCGATCTAGTCGGGACCAATGTTCTCATGAACCCAGGAGTATTTTTGGGCAACTTGTTTTTCAGACAGCAGTGATTACGTCAACTCAATCAGTAACTTTCATCATTTTGTGGTTTTCACAATTTCAAATTGTTTGCGACCAATTGTTCTGTGAAAACGTCTGACGTCGCTTCCAAAAATTTGCCGAGCATCGATTGATATTCCACTGACAAACCCATTCTTGGTCGTATATTACATCGAAAATATATGTGCGTTGTCTGACTTGATCACTATCAAAAAACCAACTTAACCTAGCCCAACATATACAGGACATAACGTCAGCCTTTTTCAGTAGTACCAGAGATAAAGGAGAAGAGACCTCACGGTGTCTACCAGAATTTCAACAAGTAAGCCAGCATAAAAACTGCTGTGATGGGCCTACAAGTAACTCATAACTAGTCAAAAGTCAAGAAAGGGCTCTTCATATGGAAGATATTGTTGTATGGGAAAGATAGATCCAGATTGGCGTCCACATATGAAGTCCTTCAAATGGGATACTCCAAAATCTACTCCCCTTTAATGAGTTCTCCTGAAACGGAACAAGGAAAATAACCTTAAATATATAACCTGAAATAATAAATAATTTTTATTTCTTGTTGTTAAAAATTTCCAGTCAATTTTAGGTAAGTGTCCGATTTCATATACTTATGGACTGTTGTGTGATAAATTATTCTAATATTTTGCGATATTTTTCAATACGCCTTATTGTTCCAATACGGTCTGGTAGAAAAAAATCGGACCTTACATATTTATAAAAAAATTGGGAAATCTAGCACTTGCTTATGCGTTTGTTGTTGGTAAGCAGCGTTCGAGTGAAAAAGTTTTTACAGCTCTTGTCGTCTGAAGAAGGCTTGTGTGAATCGCGTTTCGTTCAGCCATCAAAGTGAAAAACCGAGAAACTCGCTACAGAAATGGTGTCATCAAATGATAACCCCCAAAAAATGGAGTTGAAATAAATATCAGCCCTTTTTGGAAGGGTTTCACTGTGACCCAAGGTGTAGCCATATGGAAAATGGCGGGAAGAATCGTGCCGAATATTTTGAATAAAAACAATTTCGTTGTGAAATCTCATTAAGTATCCTGAGCTCTAAAAACCGTGACTCCTGCTTCAAGAACACTATAATCACTGAAAACGAGTCCTTGATGTACGGAATACTAAATGTTATTTGCATTCCACCGTGAGATGCAGCTGAAATACGAAACAAACTGCCAAACACTTGCCAAGGAACACACCAGGATCTTCTTCTATTAGCGGTAAAAGCTGGGAAAAGCTGAAAAATCTTCGATCACATTCCTCGCACCTTTTTGACACTTCATTGACGATAAATAGACCCTTGTAGGTGCATAGGCTACGTGATCTCCTGACATGGCCCCTTTTTCTGGTGGTTTTTAGGAAACAAATTTAGAAAAGAGACGACGGCAGTAAAAATACCAGAGCTGAACTCCATAGTGAATGAGGCTTTCGACATTAAGAGGAAGTTCATTCAGCTTCACTGAATTTGGTTATGTCTCCGAGTATGGTGGTTCCACTGAGATAAGTATATGTAGTCTTAAGGAGATGATTATTGGGTTTGAAACGTTCCAGAAATGGCATTTTCTCTCTACCATAGGGCGTTTAATTTCATCACAGGTTTTGTTATTAATGACAATATCGTCAAACCTAGTCCAACAGAGAGTTATTTCTCATTTAAGGATTGGCATCAATATGGGATTTTGAGAATGTTTTTGAACACGCATCACTCAACATTCTTTCATGAACCATCATTTTAACGCTTTCAAACTCGTACACAGTCATTTTTCAGCTAACTTCAAGGTTTGACATCACCTTTATCCTTTTAAAATTAAGCGTAAACCAAATTGTAGCAACAACTTTAGTCATCACAGTATCCATCGTCAAAGCTCTGACGCTTTGTTCTGGAGCCATCTTCTGATGAACGATCCTGCCAGCTCATCTGAACACATAAACTTCCTCTTTTACTTTCCTTCGTCTCGTGTCTCTATCAATTTCTTTGTTAACTCAATGTAGAATTCTTTAATCGCAAATTATTCATTTTAAAATATATTTTTGATACACCGAAATTAAACCATAAAGTTCTCGAGACTACACTCAAGACGCAATTGGTTCCAGGAATGTATCCTTTACGTCAGAATAAGATGGTTATTATGGAGGTCTAAAAAACAATGATCACACACTCATAGATGTAAACGTGCATTCGTGTTACTAGAAGACATGATTCAATGGATCCTATAAGTAAGACTTGGACTATTTTTTCGACAGCTTTTGCCTTTTTTAGCAGTTTTTTTTGGTGAAGATAAAATCGAAAGCAATAAGTAAAGTAGTCCTCCGAAGGAGCGAAGAAGTATTTGTCCCCTTTTGTATTTATCTTTCTGAATGGGACAAATGTCTCCTGTGAATTGTCGATTTTAACAATGAAAAATTAACTGGAAAGACAGGAGGAAAATTTTCGTGTCCATTCCTTGCACCTTCTTCTACAAGGGGCATAAAAATTTAAACAAGTCCTTTTCCAAACATAAATTTATTGTACATTGAAGAAATAAAATACACTTTTTACCTTTTTTCTACATAGTTCCCTTCTTAAGTAATGCATTTTTCCCATCGAACAGGTTCGTGTAGCCTGCCGTTTTCCAAAAATGACTTTTCCAACCAATTGCGTTTAAACTGTTCAACCTATTGATTGTTTGTAAAACGCGCTCCTCCAAGTGCCCCATCAAGAGGACCAAATATTGAAATCACACTGTGAAAAGTCGAGACTGTAGGGGGGGGGGTTGTTTAAGTAGTCAATTGCATTACAGCAAATTTCTGGGTTGTTCCTGCAGCATGGTGTGATTTTTCGGATGTGTTGACAGTGCCTTTTTGTCCGATGTGCGGTTCGAACCTGGTTAAAAAAGCCACAATAGTAGACAGCGTTTATTGAGAGACGATCGCAAGGAAAATCAACGAGTAATACTCCTTGAGAGTCCCAAAAAACCGATGATATAACCATTCTCACGAACAAGCGTGTTTTGACTTTTGATTGATCATTACCATCCTCTCTTTTCCAATACATGCTAGCCCTTGCGAATTTTGAAGTGTGGTGGTGGGGCCCCGTGACAAGAAAACTTGCCCTTCATCTTGAAAACGAGAAAAACCTCTGAAAAACTTCAACGTACGCATTTTAGTTCTTGGGTAAACAGATGTGGAGTTCACCTCTCCGCGATTGTTCGAAATTCAAGAAGGTCTTGGTCTAGCGAATACCTGCAACGCTGTCGTTCGTAATATTAGAGCTATGGCAATTTTGGATACTCGCCTTTTCCTATTTTAAGGCCTTTTTGAAATTCGTCACACAAGGCTTTCATTCATGGCAATAAAAATGCATTTTCTCCAAACTGTGTACGCAATCGATCCGATAAGAGCCTTATTATGGTGCGTTGCGCAACCGAAGGACGAACTACTTTTTCGTTCATTTTGAGGACAACAAAATAAACGAGCCATCTAGATGGAATCCTTCTTCGCAATACTTCCCGACGCTTCAGATATCCCCACTACGCTTTTTAAGCCCTCCGAAGCAAGAGGCTCGTTTATATTCGAATTCCCCTCGTATTATCCTGTTTAAAATTTTCTGTTCAAGCTGAAATTCTTGTAGTTGTTGTTTTTGTGATTTGGTTAGTGATTTGGTATCCAACAGATACCGAAATTGATTTGATAACTTTTCTGTTGGGATGCGAAAACTGTTATGGTCCTAAAACTACAACAGCTAATCCTTCCGAAAAACCGACTGGCATAAATTTGACATAAATAAAAAATTTATTACCACCAGCGCAGCTCCAAAAGAATGGTGAATATATGCATCAAATTTGCATCCTTATAACGTTACGAGGCATATCTTGAAAATTACACGAAGAATTACTGCAGTTGTAGAATGCAATCTCCTTAGAGCTCAAACAATTCATGCCTTCAATATCATTGCCAAAGGTTGAGAAAATTGAAAATTCATTGTAGCCAGCTAACTCGGTTTACGCAAACAATTACACATGAAGAATTATTGCATGTATTGTGTGAACATAGCCAAGATCTACTGAGATTTACTTTTATTATTTTTCCTGGTGACTGCGACTTCTGTTGCATGGAACACGATAAATTCAACTGTAGCATACAACTATTGCGTAGTTAGTGATAAATTAGGAAGGACATCAAGAATGCTGAGTGGTACATCGAAAGTATTAGCCAACATACAATCAGTGGCATATGTAATCACTTACACTTGCATGCGTGTATGTGTGGATACAGGTGTCCATTTCAAGGTTCCTGCTTGATTCGATGTATACTTTCAAGGATACAAAGTGCTCAGGTCGAAATTGTTTCAAAGTAAAAGAAAAGTAAATATAAGCATTCCTTATTCGTAGAAAATGCTGTTATCAGCTGAAGGGACACGATTCAGGTTGCGATTGGATTGATTGGGAAGAAAATGGTGGCCTTAATTCGCTGGAACTGCTCTAGGACTTCGGATTTATGCATGACTCGAATTTGCAAAGTCAACTATCACTCGCTTGCTAATGGTTAGGTTCGAGTCAATATTGCATCGCTAATTGGTCGAAGCATTTTCGAACAACATTCCAAAGGTTAGACAAACATTGCTGCAGTTTCAGCAAACAACCAACAAGTGCAGCAAAAATCTCCGCGCATATTACACATATGTGAATTCTAAACAGCAAAACTGCCTTTCGCAACATTTTCCATGCGTTATTGGACAACAACGCGCGGTCCATCACCAACGAGATGCAAAACCGCATTCTCATCACTTGAAGGAATAAATAAACGCTGATGATAATGATAATGATGATGAAGATGCTGATGATGGTACTGCTGACGGTGATGGATCGTGAGAAATTGGAAAGGTTCCGATTTAACAAATGAAAATGTCATGGAGTCGCTACGCTTCCAATTCGTTTGTTTCAACAGCAGGATAATTATTATTTTTGGGGAAAATTACAATAGTCGCGCATACCTTTATGAATTAGACGCAGGCAGACCCGCCGCGCATCCACGCGAGTGTTACGAAAGCCTGTTGAAGACATCAAGGCTGATTTATCTGGGAAATGGAAATGGAAATGGAAATGGGAAACAAAACAAAAACAAGCATAAAGATAATGTTGCTGAGAGGCGGCTTGTAATTGGCAGAAAATTTCAATTTGTGTAGATACGTTTGGACTTAATTACAATTTGAAAAAGTGAAAACAAATGGGTCTGGTTGAACGATGCCGATGGAGTAGGCAAGTTAACACATGAGAACTAATTTTTGTTTACTTTCAATTGAGTGTTATGCAATGTGGAATGGAGCTTGAGCGAACTGACCTGGGTTTAGTGAGATACTATTGCATTGGTATTTGTTTAGTGCTAGTAGATGAGCATCTTTTCGATGGTATGAATGAGATATTAAGAAAGAATGGAAAGGGTCATGCTTGCATCATCAACGGTGCTTGATTGCGATGTCCTTGAGCTCAAAATTTCATTTAAGGCTAATAAAAGATGGAACATCACCAGAAAAAGAACCCAATGTAATGTTCTAGTAATAGTCCCAATTTTTTTCGGCAGTCTTATAACAGATTAAAAGGAAGGATAGTGAACGTTGAATTACAAAAAATTGATCGACCTATTCAAGGAAATAAATTTCTGAGTCTCAGATTTGTTTTATGGCAAAAGGAATTGGTCTTTTCTTATTCAGTTTTTCAGTTTGATTTTTCTTACTTGGAAACAAGTGTGGAATATTCTACGAGAGTGATCTGAACAGTTTCTGACCACCACGCAAAGATGGCAGCACTTGTCAATAAAAGCTAGTGAATGTGGTTCTGCATCTTTTGACAACTACCCACCAAAGTTTCAGCCATGTTGGAGGAGCAGTTTTTCGTTGAGAGCCGTTTTAGCGTATCGATGTGAGTATTTTTCTGAAAATGGAACAAATCGAGTATAGAGTTGTTATTCAATTTCTGTTTTTGAAAAGCAATAAGCCTAGGCAAATCCATGATAAGTTGGACTCTGTGTATCATATCAAAAACTTCGGCTACTGAGAATAACATTGCTGAAGTTCATCAGATGATGTAAAACGACCGCCGAATTAAAGTGAGAGAGATAGCAGAGGTTATGAAAATGTTCAAAGAATGTGTTTGCTACATATTTATCCAAGATTTAGTAATGAGAAAGCGGTCCGGACGTTGTGTGCCGCATTTGCTCACGTTAGACCAAAATGTGTTCGAATCAACATTTTCAACGATCTGTTGGCGCAGTTGACGCGCAATAAATTCGGGTTTTTCGCGATAAATTAATTTCTGTATATGAAACTTGGATACACCATTATACCCCCGAAATAAAGATAGAGTCAAAACAGTGGGCTCCAAAGGGGGAAACGGCTCCTAAGAAAGGAAAAAACTGTGTTTTTTTTTCGACTGAAAAAGTGATGACGACTTTTTCTAGGGGTAGTCATAGAGTTATCTTAATTGATTGTATTCAGAAAGGTAAAACAATGCGCATTATTGTTTGCCAAGATGAAGGCGAAAATTTCGCTAAATCACCACATTTGCAGGAAAACAAATCCTGTTATATCAAGCCAATACGCAGTCTCACACCTCAGCGGTTGTCATGCCGAAAATCCAAGAATTTCAGTTTGAACTGCTTGACCATCCATCTTACTCACCAGATCTACCTCCATGGAACTTCTTTTTGTTCCCTCATCTAAAAGCTGCGTTCGGAGCACAGACATTTTCGTCAAATGAGGAGGTAATCGCCTTCGTGATCAAATATTTTGGAGAGAAAAACGTAGATTTCTGTTTGGACGGGTTAAACAGATGGTAGCATCGATGGGAGTAGTGTGTAAGGATAGATAAAAGAGGATAGATAAAAGAAGATAAAAAATATCATGAGAAAACATGACTTGTATCATTGTTAGGTCGGAAACTTTTTAAACCACCTGCGTATTGCTATTGTTTTAGCAGGCCACATGCTGGACTCAATTTATAGTAGCGTCTTTGTCACAAATGTTGTAGTTTTTGCAGATAATCCATTTGGTTATAAAGAGGTTAACGAGAGCTATACTCCTTGAATAGACTCTAGCCAAATATTAGAAACTTTGAGAAATAAGTTCGGACCATCTGCAAAAGTCTCTGACAATTTCCTCCATGACACATGTACTATCTTTATGAGAGCAAAATTCGTTCTCATGTTGATCCAGAAGACTACTTTCAGGGTTCTGAAGACATTTCTCTTTTGAGCTATAAGGTCCTTCTTTTGCCAGAAATGGGGTTAGAGCGCGTATTTTATCCGGCAGCTTTTCTTGAAATTGGCTAGCCAAGTCACTCTTGGCGTTTCACCAAACGCCTTTTTGTAAATTCAATCACAGTCCACTTTTAAATCAACCTTGGACTGAAAGTCGTTCGTATGTTTGCAAGAAGGAGACGACTTCATTTTGAAGGAAGAGTTCATGTTGGTTTCAAACTAATGTTCCTGCCGATTCTTATCACCTACCAACACCTTGTCTGGGACGTGTGAAATGAATTACAGCTCCAGCACAGGAGCGCCGATAATTGATCAAATTTATGGATTGCTCGAATTGGTTTCGAACATAAATTTAGTCCACTCTTGGAGCTTTTTATTGGCTTGTATAACATATGAAATACACACCTTTAACTATTAAAAAAAATTCATATTGGCTAATGATAGCGTTGATAAGGTGTGGCAAACTGAGTCTATCCTTGTTGAAGTTCTATTCTGCTGCCACTGCAATGCCGCGTTTGAAGTTTGAGTTTGAAAATTCGAGGTCAAAATGTCCAGAACCGTAGATCCAACAACACAACTTTATGCCCTCTGCCATACTCATGAGTCGATCTGAGTCGGGCATTGTCCATCACTTTCTTCAACGTTTCTTTGTTATCGGAGCATGACAGGCGCTCAGGGTAGTCCCTCGTGGTAGGGAGGGCGTTCGCTTTGCATGACTCCATATATCTTATGGCTTCAATTTTTGTAAGGAATGTGTTTTGTATGGAAAATAAATCTTTGGACAGTATTTAAAAAAGAATCAATCTTTTAAATTATCCACAAAACGGCTGTAGAGACGCCCAAATACTGAGCGACGATAAAGGCTTCAATAAGATTTCCATTTCTACATGGTCGGATTTTAAGCTTTCACTTCAGACGGAGAAGTAGGTGGCGCAACTTTGTTTAATGGAATGATGAAGACTTGTTTCCACTTATCGAGGAAAACTCCTAACTCAAAAGGTCTATTGAAGATAGTCATCAGGAACAGGCTATCTTGCTAAGGAACAATTTTCATTGAATCAAATCACTACACGTTGAATTTTATTCAGTGTTGTTACATTTAGATCACGACATTAGAGCTCCATACCGTGATCTTTTATATTTACCGTGGTATTTAGCTCATACACATGTTAAAGTTAGCGAGGAATTATTTTGAAAATAAAATTTCTCAATTTCAGCTCGTTCCTTCGGTTTGTAGCGTTGCATCGTAAAATTTGTACTCAATTGACACGCTGACACATGTTGATCTGACAACTGACTGTCAAGTTATACGTCTTTGACATTGGATACTAGAAAAAATTATCGTTATTATTGATAATGTAAAAACTTCTTTTATTCTTTTATGAGGCATAGATCATTTGTTATTTACCGTTTTGGTGATTCTTTGGCGAAAATTGTAAGTTTGAATTGTGATATGCGCTATTCTAGGAACAATCAATGTATCATGAATTCTTACGCACTTTTCTAGCTGTTTTGATGGTCAGTCGTTGTAGTAGTCAGTATGGCTGTGTTACGATCCTTCCAAAAAATAGAAGCCGTCTGAGAAAAGGATTTTAAGTAAACTATTCCATAAAAATTGTGTTTAACAATCGATCAAACGTTCGGTCCACCTTCGTATACTCAATTCATTGATAAATTTAAATAGTAATTTTCCAGAAATAAATCACAATTTCACTAAATCACTATTCTCTGGCTACTGGAATTGTCTAACTCATTAAGCAATATCACAAAAAAACTTCACTGATGCAGGGATTCACTGCAACTTTTTGATTAGATAATACAATCGTACGTCCATGACATATCTTAACTTCACCTTAAAACGAATAAATAGTTGTGCAATTTAATTTGACAAAATGGCACCGTGTTGGAGAGAGAGTTTTATGCAAAATTGAAAGAAGCAACGCATGAGCTTGAGTAGTCAAAACAATTCTCAATTCTGTTAATGATAGAGTCAATCCTAAGCTGGGTTGATTGCTACTATTCCTTTTGTGCTAAATTATAATTTCCTAATACAGTATTCAAGTCCTCTTTAATTGCAATTAGATAAGTACTTTTTGTGGGCCCATCAAAACACTACTATGCGTATCTCAACTGGTCAATCGAAGGCATATCGAAATCATCTTCACAATGACCTTGACCACATCACGTATGAAACCATTCATCCATCTAATGTAGCAATGCAGACTTGTGTTGTACATTCACTTTTTTTTCTAATAGAAAATAACATACATCGATTAGAGAGCCGTACAGCAAAACATATTCAGATCCACAATAAAAGGTACGGCAAGCTTAACGCAGGAATAAATTGATCGGTAATAGTAACTTAAGAATAGCTTGAAAAATTTCGCGTAGGCAATAATGTTACAACCTTGTGCTTACAAATGAACTTTCAACACGATTTTCAATTTATATTCGAATTTTCTTGAGGTTCGACGGTGGTAGTTTTTGTGATTTCTCAATTTACTTTCAGGAAAACCCCAAGTCGTTTAGTCGTTGATAAAGTTGTTCAGCCAATTGAGGCTCAGCCTTACAGGCTAGTTTGATTCCAATCATACCTCATTAAACTTTTAATATTGTTTACATTGGTCACAGGACATTAGGCTCATATTATCCACGTTGGAATAATATGGAATCTGCATATCGTTTGAATCCTTCGTCTTACAGGATTTGAATGCCAGAAAAAATTGAGGAGTGTATGCCCTTTGAGGTTATTATCCTTCCCAACCTGCCGCCATTTTGAAACTCTCGTACTAGGGATATATACATTCGAAAATAGTCTGAACTTCTAAGGGGTTAACAACAGGTACTTAAAAGCTCAATTTATATTTACCTGAAATATGTGTAAATTCAAATTCACATCCGGTAAAGTAATTCTTTATCATACATCGGGTGATAGTCCTTTTTTACACAATACTACAAAATGGCAGAATCGTACTTGGCATTGTAAATACCCACGATTTTTTGCAGGATAACATTGCTAGGTATAAATTTTTTTACAAACAACTTGTTCAAAAATTTTGAAGATTATTTTTGACTATGCACGGCCTGACTGTACATGGTAAAATAAAAAATCATCAACCAACTTCTGGTCGCGACCAAAACAAAAATATGATCAAGGTAACCAAATGTTTAGTCTCAAGGATAAAAAGCAATAACTATTCAGAAAATGACTAAATATACTATTTGAAATTTTATCTATGGAAAGGTCGACGCACTTAACCAATTGTGTATTATTTAATTTATACAATCCAAACAATTGGGCTCCTTGATATACATCTATCACCTTAGCTTGGATTTGTTTTTTATTTCATTTTATATCAACACACAATCGATCTTTTGTTAACCCTATGACCAAAAATCTTGAACATGCAGCATGATGTTACGTAAAAAAGTGCAAGCCAGACTTGTGTATACCATAATAAGTTTAATCATCAAAGCTGCTATTTTTATGATACTTCAGTGGTTGGTTTTTTTTTTCAATTAAAATTCGTACCGAAATTTCGAACAGTGGCTATGCATGTATTGCAGTGTAATTTTTTTTTTCCTAGAGTGCATTGAATAAAAGCTAGAAATTTCAAATAGCACCGATTTATTATCGACCATTTATTAGCGTTGTACCATAGACAATGCAACAATGGATGCCCTGGCTCGAAAGTGGCCGTTCGAGTTGAATGAAAACTTTGAAAAGTGATTGAATGATGCAGGTTAAGGCGAATGCACGTAATAGATGATAATTGTGTCATAAATTCATAACATATAGCAAGCAGCAATTACCCTTATGGCTAACTGTTAAAGAACGTAAGCCTAATCCTATTCGATTTTTACCAGACCTGAAGTGTGCTGTAAGTTAACATTAAAGAGCGAATGACAAGTAAGGCTCTGTTGGAGGCTTGCTTAACCATTTCAGTGCTAAGGATTTCAAGCGTCAAGCGCGCTCGTCGCTATGTCGACGAGTCGCACCGAAACGGTTAAAATCAAGAACATTCAAGTCCAAAAATATTTCCAATTTTCCCATGTGGAAAGCCTGTTGGACAAGAGATTACATCGAGTGAACTTTCTTCTGTGCAAATTTAATAATTTTTGTACTAATACAATTTTTACTAATACTTATCACTCCACTTTTTGATATAAATTCGGGCATCTACGATTTCCATTAGTATTAACAAGGAAAACAGCCGACGCTTAGCTAATTAACAATAGAGCGTTTTGACAGTTCTAACATAAGAATTTTATGTCCATTCCTATGTGGAACGTGATAGTGGAAGGACGTATTCAGATCAGTGAAGTGAAGGGTTTTCCCCGAGCATCTATTGTTTTTCTCAGAATCCTACGAACGCCATACCTTGGTTCCTGGCGTAATTACGATCTTTGGACTTTGACTGACATACTGGAATACTTTCACAAAGGAAAAGAACAGTGAGTACCCTTTTACTTTCTTAAGTGAAGTGAACAATTGGCGAGCATAATATAGCATACATCTAGCACCTTAATATTTCATTCTGTGAATTGTGACATGGAAGAAAACTCTGAGGATAGACCCCCAGACCCAGGGGACCCAAACACCAAAACTCTCAAAAAAAGAAGATTAGTTGAAAACAACGGTAATACAAAAAGCAAGGGAGAGTTGAAAAGCTTTGTACCAAATAACACATCCTTGTACTCAAACCCCTCTGAAGACATACCACGTGCCACACCATCTCAAGCCCCGCTAGCCAACATGAAAGTCAATAAATATCAACCCGATGCGAAAGGTAAATCCTTTGCAATCCTCATCGATAGTGTTGATACAAATGGTGACAGGGTTAGACTAACCCCAATGAAGATGTTCGTATACAACAAAAGCTTAAACATCCAAGGCATTAAAGATGTTTAGCAAGCTGGGTTCAATAGACTCAGGGTAATCTTTGAAACTGCTACAGAAGCAAACAATGCAGTCGACAACACCAAGTTGAAAGAATTCAACCTCAGGGCCTTTATCCCCGGCAATTTTGTTTACAGATATGGAGTCATCAGAGACATCCCGCACGAAATTAACACAGATGAGATAGTAAACTCAGCTAAGCCTTGTAATAGAATGGGAATTCTATTAGAAAATATAAAGATACTACAAGCACAAAGGCTGAATACCAGAGATAGAAACGACCCTAACAAATTTATACCAACCACAACACTAAAGATAACCTTCGCAGGAACTGACCTCCCGGACTCTCTGAAATTCGAATACATAATAAGCAAAGTTAGCTATTTTAAATTTAGACAAAGACAATGCACAAACTGCGGCCTCCTAGGTCACTCGGCGCAGTTTTGCAAAAACAAAAAGAAAACCTGCCTTAAATGTGGTGCGGACGATTGCGACAACAAATGCACAAAAATCATGTGTGTATTATGTAAGAGCGAGGAGCACGAGGCAATACATCGAAGATGCCCCAAATGGGTAGCATATAAACAAGAGGTAGATGTTAGCTCTATCCTGAACATCACAAACAGAGAAGCAAGAGTTATTATCAACAGAAACAAATTTGCGGGTTTAGATGTAGTGGACCTTAATGAAGCCAACTTCCCCAGTCTAACGAACGCGGAAAGACACAATACCAGAAACCCCCAACAGGACACGCAAAAGGTGCTATTCAAAAGCTCCTTTTCCCAAATCGCTGGCATAAACATAAACCCAACACATCAAGAAACATCGTTAAAAATAGTTTCCCCTCTACTGAAACTCTCACCATACCAAACAAACCCATTACATGTAACCCACACAAAACCACTGAATTGGAAAAACTCCTAGGAAAAATGGTAGAGGGAATCAACAGAAATACCAGAGACAACAAGGAAAACGAGGACTTACTCATAACTAGTGTTCAAGCATGGGCAAAAACACTACAGAAATACCTCGCCAACTCTGGTAATGAGAAAAGTAACACAAGAAAGAGTAACAACAACATTATCATCTAACACATGAACATTTTACAACTAAACATCCAAAGTATCAACAAGCACAAGGACAATCTAGAATACTACTTATACAAGAATAACATAGCCTTCGCACTCCTACAAGAAATACTCAGTAATTTCAATATTAATATGAAGTTTACCAACTACAATATAATCTTCAAAACCAGAGACAACAACATAGGAGGAGGAGTTGCAATATTAATCAGAAAGGACATTGAGTTTAGACAGATCCACACGAACAATCGTATAGAAAATGTAGTAATCCAGACCCTAAACCTTAAACACAACATAATTTTAGCATCCCTATATGCTCCCCCCTCGATCAATACCCAATTTTTCAAAGAAGAATTAGACAAGCTTTCCAACATCTTAGACTACACCAAAGACATAATCATCGGAGGAGATCTAAACGCAAGAAACAAGGCATGGGGAGACCATCTTAACATTGCCAAAGGCAGAATTCTGAAAAGTTGGATGACGGAGCACAACCTCAAAACATTGAACACTGGCATATACACTTATAAAACAACAAACAAGAACGGCAAAATTTTACAGTCAACGCCGGATATAACTCTTAGTAACATGAATAGGAATAATATCCTCTGGATGGAAGACAAAGAACACATCAGCAACAGTAATCATATAACAATTAAAATATGCTTGCCCAGTACACCCATTTCAAACACCAAGAAAATCAAATATAGGAACATCGCTCACGAAATAAATAAAACCCCTTTTTCACCAAACCTCAATAATACATACGATAAACTAAGCCACGTAAAAGACCTAAACTCAAACACGATAAGATACAAGCATACACCCAAACACTGGTGGTCCAAGGATTTAGCAAGGCTCTGGAAAATAAAAAATAAGGCACTACTTAATTACAACAGACTCAAATCAAATGCCAATTGGGCAATTCTCCACGAGGCAAAAACAAACTGGAGGCAAAGATCCAAAGAGGCCAAGCAGAGAAGCTGGACAGACAAACTAGAACAAATCAGAGGCAGCGGAAACATAAATAACTTCTGGAGATTTATCAACAGTATCAGGAATAATAAAGAAACCCCCTCACGATACAACCTTGATGAGGACCAGACCCAAACCTACCTCAACATGATTAAATCAAAGCACCACCCTGATAACACCTTAAACATGATGCCACACAATCCACTGGAACACCCACCAGACTTCGAACAGGAAGAACTCAATAATGTTATAAATGAGAAACGTAAATCCACAACCCCTGGTCTTGATAACATTAATTACAATCTAATTAAAGCCTTACTCACACATCACCCGAATAATCTTTTACAGGCTATTAATGAAGCAGTCAAAAGATGTGACATACCCACATCTGGAAGGCATATCAGAATCGTCCCCGTTCCCAAACCCAATAGAAATCTAGAAGACCTCAGCAACTATAGACCCATATCCCTCCTCAGTGTTCCCATTAAAATCATAAATAAACTTATAAAACAAAGAATCGAAACACACCTAATAAACACAAATCCTCTACCAACTCTTACTTTTGCTTACACAAAAAACAAATCCTCGACAACATGCTTTAACACCCTTTTATAAAAACTTGAAAACAAATCCACTTTCCCCTTCAAAAATGCCTGTGTTATAGATTTCTCAAATGCATATGAGAAAGTCGACCTACAGATCCTGAACAAACTTGTTTCAGACCTCAGCATCCCAAAAACCTACACCTCATGTATCATAAATCTATATAAAGAAAGAATACTCCATCTCAACCAACAACACACGACAATCTCCAATGGTCTGCCACAAGGTGACGTCTTGAGCCCACTTCTTTTCAATATATACACTTCCAAACTGCACAATATCTCTGACAGCAACACAACTCTCCTACAATATGCTGATGACTTCCTCATTCTAACTGAGGGAACTAGTTTAAAGCACACGAT
Source organism: Stratiomys singularior (assembly GCA_954870665.1). NCBI lineage: Eukaryota > Metazoa > Arthropoda > Insecta > Diptera > Stratiomyidae > Stratiomys > Stratiomys singularior. Next base: position 6,991,268 of record OX940879.1, on the reverse strand, counting down.
TAACCTATTTCAACTCAAACTAAATCTCTTCTCCACAATGAGTGACAACCTCAAGCTACCCTTCAACCCGGACAAAATACAAGCCATTAATTTCCACTATAGTAGGAACACAGATATAATTCTCAAACACAATAACACCCAAATAAAATGGAGCAATAGCATAAAATACCTAGGCATCAATCTAAATAAAAATCTAACCTTTAGAACACAGGAAGAACACATCCAAACCTTAAACAACATAGGCAACATCATAAAATATCTGAACAGACCCACCAATCCCTTTAGCCCCACCTTGGCTCTAAATCTTTTCAAATCATTAGTCAGGCCCAAAATAGAATACGGACTAACTACAATGGCACATGCACCAGCATACTTATTCAATACCATGGACAGGCTCAAAGCTAAGATTCTCAAGCAATGCCTAGGTTTACCCCCTAGCACACCCAACCTCTATGCTTTTAACATGGCATCCGAACATCAATCTATAGATAGAGCAGCTCTACTAACGGCGAAAGAATTAGGTAAACAAAATGTCAACAACACTTACAGACCAACATGAACTGAACAGGATCCAGTCCACAAAAGCAGCTACAATTACATCCTCCACAAATTTAATCACCACCTGAGAAAGCTCAACCCAACTCACCGGACTAAAAGACCAGCTAACCTGTTCACCACACCTTTCTCAACAACGTCCTCTTTCCTCCATACCCACAACCAAACAAAACCCAACCTTACCTTCAAGAAGTATACAGATAACCTTATAAAACAAAATGCCCTGATACTGGTGACCGATGCAGCCAAAAATCTCTTTGGCACAGGGATAGGATTCCTGAGCCTTAAAAACAACATCCCCTACAATTCTAGCCTCCGCAATAGCGTAACAACACGCCATCCTGTCGGCCCTAAATAGGAACAACATACAGAACCACCATAAGATTTTTGTCTTCACTGATTCCAATAATGCTATCAAAAGTCTAAAGGAAAATCAAGAATACAGAAAGACCACACAAGATATATGGAAATTCATTGAAAATTACCCAGAGAAGATCTTCAATTTCATCTGGATCCCGGGACACGCGGGCATCATGCCGTTAGAAACAGCCGAAAAACAAGCCAAAATAGGTGTTTTAAGCCATAGTATCATGGACACACAATATGAACTGGACGAAATAATAAACTTAATAAAAGAAGAAATTGACGATGAATGGAAGGGCAGAATTAGAGCTCAAACCACCAACTACGCACCCTGCATATGGAAAGAGGCACACCATCTCAACAACAAAGGAAAACCATGGTTTCATAAAAGCAATATCACCCCCAAACATATCAAAACCATCAACAGAATCCTCACAAACAGAGCCTACAACAAACTTCATCTCTTTCAAATTAAAAAAAGCACTACCGATCTATGCATACAATGCAACAAAACTGACACAATAGATCACCAATTGTTTCACTGCACTAAATACGAAAGGATCAGGGCAAATCACAATCTTTTTCTTAATTACAATAATGTTAAAGACCTAATTCTCAAAAACGACAGTAACTTACTTGACAGCTTTAGAGCGTTCTTAGCAGAAGCGAACCCTAACATATAACACCCAACGACATATCACTCATACCCACACAATCAAAATATAACTAAGCCACAGACTAACTATGAACAAGTAATAATGATATAATTCACAGGATCGACAACGCTGGCCAGTGCCATAGCAGCCCGGGCCAATTTTAAGCTGGTATCCTCCCAGTGTGAACTTAAAAAAAAAAAAATAAGAATTTTATGTAGGAGTCGCTGCCGATCTTTTTAGTATTTTGGTTCGGTTGTGGAAATGTAATTGCAATACGTCCTATTGAGCGAATCCTCTCCTCTAAGTACAAGTGGACCATACTCATGAAGAGAGTGTACGCAGCCATGGTTCCAAAGATGGATACAAGCTAATACAAAAAGTTATGCAAAATACTTCTGGAAAATGGAGTAATAAAGGAATGACTTTCGCCCGTTAAATTTAATATTTTGTAATCGATTTCCAACCATTATCGGTTGGTCTCCCTATACCGAACGTAGGAGAAAGGTTGTAAATCGATACCGAAAAATAAAACTCAATAAGTAAAATTATAAGGAAGATATTTCTTTTGTGCTTATTCATGTTTTTAAGCACACTAGGATTTAAATTTTGTCAAAAAAATTCCGTATCGTAAAGACATCTCATCCATTTTAAAGCCAGTGTCGATTTTGATTTCATATCCACTGTTGATCACTTTTAATATTTGACCATTTTTCGCTCTTCCGTAATAGGCCATGGGCCATCTCTCCCTTGTAAGGTAACGTGGCGACAACTACTGGTTTGTGTTATATATATTTTCTTTCTGATTGAAAAAGTGATTCTTTACATAGATTTGAAAATTTAAGGCTAATCCTTTCAATAATAGTTAGTCATTTCCTGTCATTTTAAGTAGTGTTTTGATATAGTCCTGAAAAATAATAGTTGTTTTGAAGTGTGTTTATCATGATACATCAAGTTGAATATTATTTTTATCGGAACTGTAGGTGTTGTTAAAACAACATCGATGATGTCCAATCGGACCGTTCACTGGGTTTTATTGCGTTCTTTCTTAAACGCATCGTTCTGCAGTGTTTGCCATCGGTTATTAGGATCGTAGGATGTAGTAGAGCCTTACATTAACTGTACGTTATAGTACCCATATTTTTAACACATGTCTTTAGTGGTTAAAATACCATGACGGCCCCTATCATAACTTTTCAAATCTAAGGAGTCGACGTTTATAGTCGGATCATTTGCATTGAATTTACCTTGTCTGCGTACCTGCCACTGATAGGGTGAGCTATAACTCGCGCTTCGGAATAACTTATGGTCCCTTTTCTGAGCGTTACTGTTCTATCCATTTGTTCTATTTATGAGCTTGTCATCGTCGTTGTGGGCCAAGAGCTCTCTCAGGCATGAATCTTCCACATGTGACACTGTGTGCTGTCTCGGTCCATGGACCTCATCTTTCAGCTTGACCTATAAATACTTTCCTTGATATGTAATCCAGATCAATCTGCCTCGATATCAGCTTTCAAAGATTGACAGTCTTGAAGACCTTATCAAAATCTAGCTATATACACATCTCAAACCATATTGTTTCTTTTCTATCTCCGTTTGAGAGATGCCTTACGAGAGTGTTAGCGCTGTACGTACTTTTGTTTTACCTACGGTGACTACACAGAGTTTCGTGAAGATTTCGAAAACCGCCTACCCTCACCTACCCTTGTAAATAAATTACCGTCCGACCATCAAATAGACACCCACAACAAAAAAGCAAGAATGATTGCCAAATGAATCATAACAACAAATTTTACTTGTTGCTGAAATCACCCCTATTGAACCTCTATACTAAGGTATAGAGGTTCATGTAAATGAGATCATGTGAATATGAGAAAAAGATTTTGTCAGGATCACCCTTGACCTTTGATTATTCTTCAAATTTCCCAAAACGACAAAAATATACTGAGTAGTTTTAGACCATACGGAGACGTCTTTAAAGAAATCAACATTTAGTAGAGCGATAACCATAAGATGTCAAAAGTGATATCAGTCTATCTCTGGGTTGAAGAAAAATTCTAAGCAATTACCTCCTTTTAGAGTAACCTTTCCCGAAAATATAGCACAGAAAACGTGAGATCAGCTGAGATAGCTTGATGTGTAACAGCCAGAAACATCGGCTACCAGAACTCATATTTAACCATCATCTCTTGCACTTAGAAGGCGATGCGTGCTACCTTTTCGTTTCTATTTTGCTTTGGAGACGAAAGTAAAAGGAATCCTTGCTAATATAAGTAAGAAGCCTACCTTGAATGGTTTATTCTACAAACTATTGAGGAAATGTAGGACGGTTGTTGCGGAATCTTTCACAATCATTAATAACAACTGCATCAATAATGGTTGATATAAACAAGCCTGGGAAGAGGGCAATCTTGTCCTCATTTTCAGCCAAAACTGTGATGAGTTTTTAACGTTTCAGACAAATTTTTACTTTCTCCAATTGTTGGTTCGGATGTTTGCAACCTTCTAAAAAATTAAAAAAATTCTTGTTAGATTCCATTTTTAGGTTGATATTTTTATTTTGCAACAGACAGCTGTTTCGAGGCCGATATGGTCCCTTCTTCAGTGTTATGTCAGTGTTACGTCAAAACATTGTTGACTACGCCTGTATACATACCAACTGATTCAAATATGGGTAAGCCGAAATAATCTTCGTATTCTCCGAAGACTTCTAATTGCAAGAGGAAATGGAATTCACAAAACGTCAGTCAATGAATTTTCCGAAGAAACTTCAAATGACATAAATGACGACTCGTTTAGTGAACTGTACAGTTGAATTTTAAAACACGAGTTGCGTGGATGTCGATCTCATTATAATAAATAAATGAATTTTTGAGACACGTGTTGCGCTGTAAATAATGAGCAGTGTATTATGAAATAAGACAAGAATTAAGTAGATTTTATCAATTTTACAAAATGAGTGTTATTATTGGGCAAATTCGGTGGTGCGAGTCCGGAACTGAATTGAAAAAGCGGAACTATCTCCTGTCAGAAATGGGGTTTGGCTAGGAGATGAATGTACGGAACGGTGAAGTTGGAGATAATAAATGTGTAGGAAAACATTGAAAAAGAAGCTGTCGCTTCTTGATCTTCCCACGATAAGAACGAAAACTATAGCGTTTTCTTTGAAAATCAAAACGAAACCTACACAAACGTTTCTAGCCAGGGTGTTAGCTATAGCTTCAAACTTCTATAACTCCATCATCGTACACGATGACGTCAACGTGAAGCAAAAGTGGTGGAAAGGCTCTGCCTGGAACTTAAATGGCAAAAGTGTCCATCAGTGGTACTATTTAAACGCATTTTTAACGTGCGCTATAATAAGCAGAACAGAAGCTATGAACGACATTTGAAGCAAAGATAGTCAACGTTGTGAACTATGAGCTTGGAAAAGGAATGGTGAAATCAGATCGGGAAAAAACGATGGAGGTCAGGGAGAATTTCAACAGATGTAAATATCACATGATAAAGGCGCAACAGAATGAAAATTTCCGAAATCTAGAAGAAATTTAAAGAGAAAATTCACGAAATCTGAAAATCAAGTGAAAATTCTAATAGCTTGGAGGAAAGCTGAATCCTTTCGAATGCAAGTTGACTTAACTTGTCAAACATCAGGAAGAAATTATGCGTGAGTTCAAATATTCTTTAGAGTGGTGTTTAGAAGAAAACCCGTGCAACTTCGAAAAGGAACTTGGGGACATGCAAGGTAACATGTAGCATTTCGAAACTGTTATTGACGACCAGGTTGCTAGTAATGACGACCGATTGGACGGCATTGATGATTGAGTTGTCAAACTGAAAAAGATTTCAAGAAGTGAAATTGAATGGACAGTCAAGCATTTTAAATAAAGAAGTTCAGTGAAAAAACTCATGATTTCCTACTAAGATGGAACTTCGCTTTTCAACGTGTTACGGCAACAGTTTAAAATGACCTCATCACAGGATATGATGACGACAAAGCTGCAGAACTACAAGTTTCCTTGAAAGAGGCAGCATCTTCGTTTTCACAAACACCGCCAGGCACTGACCCCAAAAGTTTCCAGACAGTCATGAATCCTGGGTGAAAATAAGGTGGCGCATGGACCTCAAGGATAAACTCTAACTTCTTGACCCAAAGGACCGAATTCAGGGACAAGGAAACTCATTGCAAAAATATGCCACCGTAATAGAAAGACTCCCTGACCTGGCATATATGCCGAATGTAGTCTGGGATGAGTCTAGAAGAGAAAAAAAGAGTCCATTTTGATGGTAGACGGTACGTTGAAAATAAACTTGATGCATTTTTGTCACCGGCAGGCTCTTTTTTGAAAACTTTCTTCAGAGTGAACTATTAGGGTTTGTCGAACTGTTTTAAGGGCGCAAGTTGAAGCGCAGAGAGGAGGACATGGTTTCCTCGTTTTAGGAGCTGATACAATAATCAAAGGGGAGATTCTGCGTTTCCTTTGTGGACAAGTTTTATCATTGCATCAAAGGGTCATATGTAGAAAACTCTACAGTGATCGACATGTGGCAGTAGCAAAACATCAACATATCCATCGACACCCGTTGACAAACTTAAAGGAGCCACTTCGAAGGGGTGGAGCTGGCCATCAGAAGAATATGTTAAAGCCTACTCTTTTCATTATCATGAGAAAACAAGAAAGTGATACGGTCAGAATCATGCTATGTATCACACCTACGGTGGACTTTCAGTTTGACATCCAAGATAATAATTACAGGATTAAAGCCTCCCCAGGTACTTGCAGCTGGGACCGATTTCTAAAAAGGGAACTCTAACGATAAGTATAAAATTAATGAACAACAACACATAGTACTTTATTTTCGTCAATTTTCATACAAATACAAACTTAATGGAATTATTCAACAGATATTGAACTAGATCGTTTTGGCTATTTTAGATAAAATAATCCTTGAATTAACGTAACGAGAGCTCAATTCCCGCCATTATCTAATTGATAGTGTGGCATTGTTTACTTTTTTGATTTCCTTGTTGCGGCCTTTTAATGTAAATAATTTAAAAATATTAATTTATCGAAATTTATCAGGTAAACGTTGACTAGAACAGTGGACATACAATTTTGTTTCTTGTTAAAATATTTCGTTCAGAGCCATTTTTACTTATACATATATACTTGGCATGAAATATAAACTTTAATGCACTTTTGGCGACTTCATAACAATGATTTACACTTTATCATCTTATTCCTACATAAAATACATCTTTAAATTTGGAGATTCTAATTCAGGATGTCCCATTAAAAGCCAGTAGGTCCGACATTGTTGTTGTTGGATCCGTCATTGATATCTTTGTATCATTTTCCGAGCTCACTTGCAATAGAATTATTAAATATGTGGTTGTTGCGCCGCAGATCTAAAGTATGTTATAGTTAGATTGATTTTTCATCGCGGGCTTAATCGACTTACCGTGAAGAAAAGCGTTCGGTCAAGAACAAAAAATCCAGCTGCATCAAAAACAACTTTGCGATGAATCAATTGCAATGATAATTTGTAGAGGACGTCCTTCAGACTTTCAACTTTTGTTAAATTCAACAATTTATGAACGTAAATCGATGTCATCTGGCTCTAAAAGATTGATATTTAATTACTGAATGCGGTGAGACAAGAACTTCGCGAGCTGCTTGGAATATTTTATTTGTTTGATATTTTTATTTATTGCAGTTTGTCTAATCTTCTATCACGAATGAGTTTATTATGAGCTTATAAAAATTCAAGCAACTTCTTTTACGCTGATGGGTGTAGAGTCCATTTTGAACGCTCCGTTTTAAGTTTATTGTCATTAAAATAATGCAATAAAATGCATTAAAAATATGCAATAAAAATTAGTTTAACGACCAGAAAAATCGTAAATTTTGACTCCCTCAAGGACGTGTAGATTCTCCACCATTAAGTCTTGCGAACCTATCAGATCTCTCACAATTGGACTGTAATTTTTTTTTTGTTCTTTCAAAAACTTACCTGTGAAACGGCTTCGCTGCTCCCGTGTACAATAACACACACTTCAATGGCGTGCAAAATCAATTGGCTGGAAAAGAAAATGATAAAAGCAGTTGCGCGAAAAGATGCCAATCCAAGATATGTTCCCAGCACATAGTACGCATCGAAAACAATAATCAGAAATGCAATACCCGTGATGGCGAGCATTTGGACCGTGAAAAAATCATTTGTTATTGTTGCCAGATCGCATAACATATCGTGGATATGTGCAACCTCTTCAATTGTTTCATCATGAGTTTTACGGACCACCACCCACGACATAAACTTGTCAGATGGCTCTCGCGTAAATGGTATTGATTTCTTGCGATTGACTTCGGTTTTATTAACAAATTGCTCGATCATGTTGACCAGAACCTGCGGGGGTGGCGAAATAAATTCTTTCAGTTACTACGAATAAAAGATTATTAAATTTGCAAATAAAATTTGCTGATCAGCTCAATAAACAATTTGATTTTTGACGAAATATTGCATTATGAATTTGTTATTTGCAAAAAGTGAAAGTGAGATCACTAGTATTTGTTTTCGTTGGGAGACGAAGGCAATTAGCGCCCCCAGTGTCGAAGTCCTAATCGCACACAAAGCTACCGACTAAGCCCCCTCCTGTCGCATCGAAATTCTAGCGTGGAACTGTTTATAACATTATTTCGGGCTAACTCTCTTGGGTCTCGCCTTAGGAATAGAAAGATCCTTCTTTCAGCTGAATTCGAAAAGGAGATAAATAGCTGAGAAGGTGAAGCCTCTTCGCCCTGTTTTGACAAGCGATCGTAAATATTCTTAGAAGGGTTGCGCGACACACAATCAGATGATTTCTTTGATAACAGCATTTTTTCCACTAAGCTTCCTGCAGAGATCTCGTCAATTATTTCCCCAAGACTTAAACGATACCTCACACAACTTTCACATGAAAAAAGGAGTGGCAGGCGTCATTCGCGATTCAGGTAGTCTGGAGGCCTTGACTTTGCTATTACGTACAGGTAAGACACCAACTCCTGTTCCCCATGAAAAGCTTCTTCAGGCTGTAATCAGCCTCATCCCTAATCCGCACTCTCTATTTAGGTGGCACTCCTCTGTCTCGCGTTTCTTTTGTCCACCCTTCCAACCACAGAGCAAAAGCCCTTTAAGGTTTTGGCAATGATCCATCCTGCTGGTCGACATTTGTTGAGAAATATATCAGAACATAGTGTCTTGACAACCTGTAACACTTTTGCTTAGATTTTGTCTGGTCCTGTGGCTTTTCGCATCTTTAATATCTGCAAAACTTTGTCCAGAACGTGTGCACATGGAAACCCGGCAGTCAATACGATTTTCCGCGCATGTAGCAGCAAAACAAACAAATCATGGATCAAAGAAAATCGGGGTAATTTTCTATTTTTTTTTTTTACTTATTTTACCAATGTTCTAGTCTCTGGTTTCTTGGCATCAACAAGCGCATTTGCCAATTTCGTGGACAATATACCGGTGACCGTTGGCCGAATAGTCACCCATCATAGTCACAAAGGATGCCGAAGCCAACATTCTGTCCAGGATGGATCCCACTCAGCCACTTTTATGAAAAGTTTGTTCGGTTGCAATGTTCATAATGAGAATCCTAGCCATGATTTCTCAGGCGATACTTCACAATGAAATCTGTGTGAAAAATTTTCAATTCATGCGGCTTGACATTAAAATCTCTACAAAGAAGGACCTGCCCTTCCGTGCACGTAAGAGCTTCCTCTAGCAGATCAATTTCTGAAATGATGATATCCCGTGTTCGATGTTCGTTAGACACTGAAAATTCAATCTTTAGCTGTACATATGATCAACATAAAGTCACCCTCCATGGTGTAGCGCTGAATTTGGTGCAGGATTCCATATCTCATGCAGATTGTCACAGTAGCAACCGGCTTTCTTCTTCTTAAAGTGCTTGAAAATGAAATTGAAATCGAATATCATTCTTACAACCGAATCAAGTAAGTTCTGTGCAGTTTTACTTCCTTGCAGGCTAACATGGATTTCTAGGATCATAAATCACCTTTTCTTTTTGTTATTGTCTCTTTGAACTCCAGTCACTTTCCACGTCCTGGAACGCGAGTCAAATCTTTTGAGCATGCACAAGATACTGCTTGCTGAATTTGTACTCTCTTTTGCCTTATGACTAGGAATGCCACACTTTAAGCCGAGTTTGCTTCGGTCTGATCCATTGCACTAAACAGGTTACCTAACGGATTTTTTTATTCCTCTGGGATGACGAACAAAGCGACGTTTTGTAGTCTGGGGTTGACATGCATCAAACTTATCCTGATGTTGATTCGGAAGAGGAAAAGTCTATCTACTGGTCTTTTCTACTTCAATGGCTTTCGCGACTCACATATGCCGTAGTGTCATGGTAACAGCTTAAGAACTTAGAAGTTCCTTTTTGGCAATCTCGAACAATATTTTGTCTGTTCCACGGGAAGGCCACCTGTTTTGGTTACGCGTACCGTTCGTTTGAAGACCGCTGTATTTTTCGGCCCCATATTTACTATCATATCTCCGAGGCCGTTGATGTAAGTACCCTAGTCAATCAATTTAACAAGTTGACCATCCCTACCTTACTTTTAAACATAACACTGGATTATGCAGGTTCATGCTTTTCTGGTGTTGGTTTGGTCCCTTCCTTGGTCCTCATAAGCTATGCCTTATTCGCTCCCTGCTGTTGGGCTTTGCAGCGTGCCTTAAGGAAGTTAGTGTCGATATTCTTTCTTGACTCGGGCTTTTGATTCCAGGAGCTTAACTTTTTTTCGTGATCAAGTTCTAGTATACTACATGCCAATTTTTCCCATTTGCGCTTGAAGTGACATTTTAAGCATTTGTTGAACTCTTGTTGTTGTTTCTGATGATGCTGAATCCTATTTGTTGATGCTGAATCCTATCGACCGAATCTTCGAGCATGCTAGCCTCGTTTTTCATGTCCTTGTAACATGAAAGACAAATAGAGAAAATAGAACAAATAAATTTTGTGATCTAGAGACTTTTTGAGCGAGCCCTGCAGACCTGGCAAGGATTCAAAGTTTTCTTCGATGATTTTTGGTGCCCAACCGACGAAACGACGTTGATTGAATATTGTGCCAGGGAGTTGAAACGAAAATTTTTTGAGGCGACATCTGGTTTCAAACGGCTTTCATTTCAATCAAACACGTATGGATCATGTTTTCAATGTTGAAAAACAAAATTGATACTTTTTGGATACTTTTGGGATACTTTTTTGAGCGTCATTGGAATATACGATTATTCCTTAGTAGTGGAAAATGGAGGAAATAGTTTATGTCTTTTATCAGACAATAGTAAGCTTTGGCTAATGTGCAAAACATCTGCAATTCATATTTTCATCCTGGAATTTTGTATCAATTTGTTACCCAATTTTTTGAAATGGATTTCACTGTCTGGTGTTGTTTTTAAGATTGGTTTCCTTGCTTGAGGTTCTGCTATATAGCCAATCTGTAAAGCACATCTTGATCGTCGTCTTTGAGTAACTAATTGAAACCAGGAATTAGCTATGGTCAGTTTGAAAATCATGATCTACAAGTAATCCTCCTGGTAAAGTCCTCCTTGCATGGAATATGCTTGCGTTCGCTGGTCCAGCCAGATCGCAGTAGCCGCATAATGGGATACGAAACGCTATTTTCTTGATCTCATATGGACCCTACGATAAGAAGTTATTTCATCTCATAAATCAAACGCACCCATGATCTGATTGGACAGGACGTGTTACAGAAGCGAACTCTGGGGTACTTTTACGATAGAAATTGATCAAATTAAACTACGTCGCCTACACTTTTCAAGGATTCGTGTACATGTAACGCGAGAAAAACTGAAACGTGATGGTTATTTTAATTTTGAGTTGGCTCAGAAGGTCGAAAAAGTTCCAGTTCAGAAGAGAACATTTTATTCGTGAAAACAAGATGAAGAGGGAAAAGCTCACAATACAACAGGAAAAAAGTTGCACAACTGATAGCAAATAAATCGAATCAAATCGAAGAGACTTCGTGATTGTCTTTCACTTGTAAAATTTCAATTTCTCTAGGCCTCATCGTCAATTTTGCAGTCAAAGTAGGTATAAATTCTCAAAACCCCCCAAGAACCTACAATATATGTCCATGCCGTCCACCACTGAGGACAAAGCTGTTTTGGAAATACAAATAAGGTGCTTTGTTCTGTGCAAGTACCCTTCAAACGCATTTTAATGTACAATTGAGTGCATAAAAATCGAATACACTATTTGATTTATCCTTAAGGATCTTTTGAGGCCCGCAAAATGCATCCTGGTTGGGAAAAAAACTGTTTAAAAATCTATGGGAAATCAAATAAAGCAATGATAAACACTGATTTCGTTGCGATAGGGAATGCTTGATAGATTTCTTTGATTTCAGTGCAAGACATCCTTCATAGAGTTATCACGAATCCAATGAATATGAAAAGCTGCAAGGCAGTTTCATGAAGGGACGTGCTGCCTTTGCAGTATTTGGTGGTACCTCTTCTGATCCGCTTGTTGCCGATTTGGGGGTTCCTCAGGGTTCAATGCTAAGACCCATTTTTTAAATGTATTAACGTCGGGTATCCCGGGTACTGGGGGTAAACTTAAATCTGGAATCAAGGGGAGTCTCTTCGCTGATTATGTATCTCCGCTTTGCAAAAACGATATTCCACAGATATGTGGACTCGTTATCTTGCTACTACCAAAAGTGGGTCGTAACGGTTAACGCTAAGAAAACAAGCTGATTGTGATCAAGGATTCACATTTAAAATGAACGAACGAACGAATGGCATTTGTGATACCAGAGTCAAATTGAATGGCCAGGCCACCTCCAAACAAACAAAGTGTCTGGGGGATGATTTTCGATACGCAAAACACTTTTAGTGGAAGGGTTTGGAAGAAAACTATTTATGAATATAATATATAAGCAAATAATATAAGCTTCTTATGATTATTTTCAGAAAGCAGTCAGCGACCAACAAGGGAGCAAGACAATTGGCTTTAAATCCTTAATCAGGTCATTAATTTTTTACGCTGTGCTTATTTGGCAGACAGCGTTAAACTGTAAAAGGGACGAGTTTGGGTTAGTTGAAAAATCCGTCAAGCTTGCATATGATTTTGAAAAACGGAGAATAGACGACCCTACTCCAACTCATTTTTGTGCCCGCAGGCAGCTATCTCTTGAACGCTATCATCTATCTCTTGCCTCTTGGCAAGAGGGTGGTTTGGCCTATCTCGTAGGCCAAATCACCCTCTTTCCAAGCGGCTGATCGAGCTTGTAATAAAAACGGGTTAAAGAGAAAACAGGAGAAAAAAGTACACGAGGCAGCAGGGTGGATTCAATTGACTTATACATCACGGAGCAGAAGAATCTTAACGACCAGATATATTTAAGGATAAACACTGAGATGAGATTCAGAAAATTGATAATGACGATTTTTACATTGATGAAGAACTTACATATGATCATGATATGACTCCAATCACTAAGCTAATAACGACTTTATTTCTCCCATTCACTTCACCGAAGGACTTAGTTGCGTCACGTTAAAAACATCCATTTTAATTATATGAAATCAATATTTTTACTTAAAATTCTCATTGATCAAATATGAAAAAATATTGAAATCACGGAGTTTTTGTTAAAAATATTAAGAAAATATAATTTTTCGAAATACTTTAAATGAATTTTAAACGAAATGAAAATGAAACTTTTTCACCTTTTATATTGATTCATTTACTTACATGGTTGACAATAATAAAACGATCATTTATCAAACGCGTTATGCACGCATATAAAATTGCGACCGTTGTTACTATGAGATGTGGAAAGAAAAATGCCATGTATGCATAGAACGATGGATAAACGTCCATGCCAGCGAATAATCCATAGCTTAAAATTACAAACATTGAACTTAAGATGGCCTTAAACACAAAATGCTTGTACGCATAAATAATCAAATTTTTATAATTCACCACGACACCAACATCCAAAAACTTATCATCCACATATGCTAGATTATGTGTAATTGTTACAATATGTTGTCGTTTGTGCAACGATATACCATAGATAATGGAAATCCCAATAACACCCGTCACAACTTGAAGCACAATCGTCACTTTGGATATTTGATTTTCGAAAAAATATCCTACAAGGCTTTCTCTTTCACTGATAGCTTTCGCGAAACACACCGTAATTATAAAAATATTGAAAAACGTTACGAATAGGGTGAGTGCGGTAGTTTTTAATTTTCGTTGTCCTCTCGATCCCGTCATACTGAAAGGGGTTAGTCCTGTGACTGATGAAATCAACAAAACCGGGGCCAAAGATGCATACACATCACTGGGATCTATAGCCTCCTTCCAAAATTTTGGCAACATTTTCGGAAACGAGAACCGATAAGGAATACGGCGGGGTTGACTATGATATCCTGCACTATGAGAATACTCAGATACAAATAAAAAGCTTCGTCGCGAAAGCAGAGTGATAACTCGTGGAATAATCCTTTGTGGGTAACGTGTCAACAATAGGCTAATGAAACAACAGAAAATGTATTGGTTGGCAAATAGTGGTCGAGTCTATATCAATTGGTATCGATATTATGTGCGTAAATGAAATGCGATACGTTGATAACCATTTGAAAATTACGGTAGGAGCGTCTATTTTTCCACTAAAACGTTATATACCCCCGGCGCAAAGAGAATGTTACAGGAAAGGAAATGAACAGAAAAATTCTCCAACTTTTATTTTCCTTTTTTCTCCGTATTTACTAGGGAGTCCTATCTTCAAAGTATTTGGTTTTGCTGACAAATGAAAACCGAAAGGAGTTTCGACATTGTCCCTTTTCCCTATCGATATCATACGAATACGACACATTCCCGCCAAATATGGACTCCACCCCCCAAATTATCTGGAAATAATTACTACTAAACGAATTGGACTATTTGTTTTATTGCGTTTTGACGGTTCAACCTGGTACATGCGAAATAAATCCTGTACATAATTTTGCACTATCCTTAAATTAGGGATAATTCACAGCTATCAACATTAATTAGACGGCAATGATGAGTGGTCATGGGAGAAATTGTTGGTGCTCGGTTTTGTCGAATAATTGATGAATCAACGAGATATCATCGTGGAAACCAAAGGATGAGCTGTGCTATAAACGCAAATGGGAGAGTTTTCATTATACAAATGTAGTCATTAAATGAAATGCAATTAACATAACACACTGAAAATGCATTGGTAATTTGTTGATAATTCCCCGTGAGGTGAAGTCCTTGCACAACGCAGTAATATTACAAATGAGCATACATTTATGCTTGGGCAAATAGATTTTTAAATCAGAAAATGAAGGAAGCGTGAAATTTTATTGAGACGCGAAGTACTTTTCATGGAAGTTTTGTTTTCGTCGACCTCAAATCAATGCAAGACAGGACTCAAATCTTACCTGAAACTTCAAGTTTAATATACAAGTTTAAAGCAGAAGAATTAGAGAAAAATGTTGTGTTTTCTAATAAGGAATATCTAAAACAATAATTTAAATAGGATTGATTTCTTTTTCCACATGAAAGTTGAGCACCTGTTTGTAAAAAAAATGTTGAAAGCCACTTAGAGTTCCATTTAATAAATTCATTCCAACTTATAAATTTCTTCCATCTTCGGATTTTTCCTGACCCATTGCTATCTAGTCCTTGCAGCTTGAGTCCAATCCACCAAGTGAATCAAGATCCCGCTAAGAGGGTGGAATATTAATCAAAAAGGATAATTCACGCCCCTGTAAATATCTCTCAGTTACAGCTTAGCATTCGGGCAAATTCTGAAAAGCACTCGCCTCCTAGGCAGCCGCGCTCGGTTCGCGCCGCTGAAGTCAGCGATACGCTAACCTATATATAAGACTACTAGTGTATAAACACAGCAAAGTATAGTTGGTGGTTTTGGAGGAACTAGACATTATCAACCGTGATTTCAACCCTGGCTCGTTGCGCCTTGAAGGTGGCTTTGACATAACTTCTTGCTCAGATCCCATGCTCTCTGTCATGTTTTGATGTTGTCAATCAAATAAATTTCAACAGTCTGAACGATCTTAACTCTTCAATAAAACCCCTGTCAAACAAATTCTACAGCGTACGACGTAAATATAATGAAAATTAAGGACCCTCACACGGTTGGGAATTTGTAATCACTCTGATTTGCCAACTAACATATGAATTGAGTATCTTCAAAAGTTATTTTAACCCATCTTTTGTTGGTATTAATAGTTCGCTGATTAATTGTCAAGTAACTCATTTTAGTCCTGTGGTAATAAACAACTCTAAGGTAGATCTGTAAATGAGTGTTTGTACCATAACTGAGGTACTTAGTTCACAACTATTGTCTCCAGGAATCTTTCCCTATTGTCTTGAAGCGTTAAGTACAACTGAAGATACTGATTGAGAAATCTAAAAACTTTCGTTGTGGATTTGCCACCGACTTTGATAAAACACCGCATATAAGCTTTCGTAGTTGTCTAACGCATCCTCTGTGTCATCTTCAAAATCATATATAAATATAATGACAAAATATTTAGCGACTTGTATCCTACAACATGGTTTGCACGCTTGCCAAAGTTTGATATTGGCAGAGCGTCGCTGCTTACCAGCGGTGACACTTCGGGCTATTTCTCGAAAAATTTCTCGGAAAATTTTCTCGTATAAACGCAATTCATATATAAATCTATTTAAGCTTCTTCTATCTCTGTCTAATCGGACCTTAGCGCGAGTGTTATAGCTGTTCGTATTTTCGTCGTGCTATTTGTCACCTCGAATTCTTAGGCTAGCAATGATGTTGCTGCGTTGCGTTGGTTTAAATATTCTGAAAATAATGAGCTGTTCACCTCATAATTCATATAAAAGTCCAGAGAGTATTTTTTGTTCACTTATTTTTCAAATCATCAACATCAATATATTAATAGCGCATTATCGACCGAAATCTAGATTTCCCCATTTACCTCAGATCTCAATAAAATCAATCCGATCATATCAATGTTTTAATTTTAGATTTTGGTTAGGAAATCTTAGACTGCACTAGTAAAATGTGTGTTAAAATATAATGCGAGGGTAAATATCACCGATAAATAGCAGACAAGTATATTGAATCGATAGGTACCTAGTATATACACCAAATACTCCAAAGGACTTCAGTGCACATCATTCATCCAATAAGAACGTATAGTGTGCCTGTAATATATTATTAATAGTCCATTCTGGTACGGAAACTATTTAAAAGAAATTCTGAGGTGCTTCTGCAGTTCAAAGGACGCCAAAACCCAAAGAGAACGGTCGAAAATTGATTACGTAAACTGAGTTGTAACATGTAAAATTAAAAGGAAAGTCTATCTGATAAGCTTTGATTTTTGATTTCAAAGGACGATACAGCAAATTTGAATTTTAAAAAATTTCTCAAACTATATTTTTCGATCATGGTTTTGAAGTTTTGCCCTCCTGAGACCTAAACAACATTTTTCATTTAATATGGAATGCTGCATGCTGTAAAACTTCAGTCTATTGACAATCCTAGTCATTCCTTGCGGAAGGCCGAGCGGCTATGGTCGAAAATCGATTCCGCAAAGTGTCAATAGCAATCAGAAAGGAATTAGGGATGTCCTTTGTCGTTAGCATAATCATTTTGTGAAAAATTTATTAAAGACTACTTACTTTGTTGAGAACAACGAATCGATCATTGATCAAGCTGGTCATGCATGAAAAAATTATAACAACAATACATGTCACAAGATAAGGATAAAAGAACGACAGGTACGCAAAGTACGAAGGACATATATTCATGCTGCCTAAAAGTCCATAACTTCCCGAAAAATAAGCAATATTCACTACAAACCAAAAAATTAAATGAACATATGCATGCAATAAAAGTTTTCTATATTTTATTTTCACCCCCAACGTCAACAATTGTTCATCTATTTTTGCAAAATGTCGCACGATTGCTGTCATTGTATGTCTTTTGTAGATTGAAACACTATATATGACGATTATAACAATGATTCCCGTCAACAGTTGCAACAAATCACCGATTTTGGATACTTCATTATCAAAAAAATATCCGACTATCGTTTCGTTTCGTCTGATTGTTATAGTATAGCACAACGTTATCATCAAAATATTCAGGAAAGTTATAAAAAATCCAAAACGCGTAACATTCAACTTTCGACGTCCTTCGATAGTCTTTATGCTAAGCGGCGTGACTCCGGAGGCTGCACCAATGAAAATTACAGGACCTAGAGCAGCACATATATCACTGGGATCACGGATTTCACTCCAAAATTCTTGAAACATTGTCTCTTGTCTATTGCCACCAGTAGAGAAAATTGTACTATATCAACGACTTGTCCTACACTGGCAAACACCTCGCTTAATCCTTGACCACAATAACAAGTATATCGTGCATGAAATCATACTGAATGAGGCTCATTCTTTTCATCGTGAGTGATGCAGAAATTATTGCGAGGCTTAATTGTTCGTCAAGAGGACATGCATCTGCGCTTGTAATCATGGTTATATAAACGTTCATTGATATCATTTCTAGAAATTAACAACGGAAAGGACGCAGCGAATAGAAAAATTAATTTTGAATAAAAGGAATAAAATGAAAAATGGAAAAATTTATAATGAAATTATCGGATAATGTAGCGTGAAATTCTTTTTTTATACATATAATTGCCATCGCTTTAACTTAGTCATTACTCGTATTTTATTGGTTTAAACTTTAATTTTCATCTAATATCCCAAAGTCAATAACGTGTAGGCATCAATTCATACTTAAGATATTTTTTTAGTGACTGGAAGGTAAAAGCGTGAGATTACACTTTGGACAACATCCAACTTACCAACCATCCACTTAATGTCTTCTCTGTCTTCTAGGATGACTAATATCAACCTGTTAGTCACATTACTTCGGGATAGGCCACTTTCCTCTTGTGGGGTAGCGGCAGGCTGGATTGGGCTAGAAGGGTAAATCCTATTTCCAATTACAAATCATCGACCAAAGAAAGATTACTATCAATTATCACTCTTCCCTCTACCGAGAAAGACAGAAAGTGCGCACGATGAACTACTCTATCAAAATACCATTTGTCCTTTATACTGTAATCATATTAACATGAACTGCCGGAAAGAGCTCCCCTGTGATTTCAGCAAGATATTAAACGTTTCTTACTCATCTGGCGAGTAGGTAAAACTATTCACTCACAAAACACCTGAACTATCAACTTAAAACCTTCCTCATCACTCCGGGAGCCTATTCTGAAATTGTTTACCGCATTTCCTCAAGCTAGATGACTTCCCTAAAAGAGTCTTCAGTTTAGTAAGATCCTTCTTTAGTCAGAGTAGATCGAAGAATGTTGGGAACAAGGCCCCATAGACACAAGATTTTATGATGGCTTTTTTATAGAAAAGATTGTTCTAAACACAGTGTGATAGCTCTATTCGTCTTTTCATTCTTGATCCTTGTTCTATGTTCGTTTTGATCCTTGTTCACCAAACTATAAGTATCAACCTCATCATTATGGAAACGGTGTCTCGCTTAAATCCCGCATATGTGAGTCACTTGACCCTGACTTTCTTACTTTGCAAAGGTGAGACTGCAAAACTTCTCCTTCTCAATATATTTTGATGTTCAGCCTTGCCATACTATCGAGCGAGTGACATATAACCGATCAAATGCGCAGTCTACTTGTCACAAATTTCATTCACCAATCCTTCCTGGTATAGAGTGATGATCTTCCTGTTTAAATCACCAAACAGTCTCTCATATCTGTTCCCGATTATGTTGGGAGGTGTTCATTCGTTTTGCAACAAGGACGATTATTACAACCAGCACTCCTGATCACATGCATTGCAGGATATCGATAAAACCCACAAACCTCCTTGCCTATACACTTTGTCTATTGTATATAGCTCAAGTCGACTCCCTACAAATAGATCCACCTCAAACTTCTGTGACGCGTGTGTTAGTCTTGACAGTCATGCAGGCGAATATTTGACGTAACCATGCTCAGGTTTAGCCTTATATTTTTTGTTGTGGTTTTGCTCGCTTAGAAATACAGGCGTCTTTAAACGTTATCAACAAAAGAGTAACACCATTTCCGTATCCTTATAAACACACGAAAGCAGAATTTTTCAACACTACTAAGTCTTCCATTATTTGCCGACGGATCCCAATTAGGATATCCAGAGTTATCTATAACTTATTCTCTGTAGATGTAGATGGAAAAATTGAAAAATGATGAAGGTTAGTTAAAACATGTCTTTAAAGTAGTCAAGGAGATGCTGGGCAAACGTCTAATAAAGTACTTGGTAGGTTGTTTCCGAACAGCTTGATATACAATCATCACGTCCGCAAAGCCAAGAGCCATTAAAAAATCCTTTTGAGCTGTATTTTAACAAATTGCTTAAAGGTAAACTCTAAATGACAATTATATGTTGATAGTATACTCTTCCTTCTTACCACCAACATCTATTTCTATTCAGTAAGGCTAGCTTTGTCTTCCATGATAGTAGAAGCTTTATAAAAAATTCGGACATAAATCTTGAGAAAACCACCAAAACAAACGATTAACGATGCCTTGACTGAAATTTCTTTCAACCGAATCCATCGTAATTACAACAATTCTATGAAACATGAGAGCAGAGTAAGTCTAAAGCATAAAACTTACTGGATTGCTTCCTCGAAAAGTCGTTATTAGACATAAACCATTATGCAAAACAGGCCAGATATATTGACTAGGCTAAAAATACGAGCTTGCAACACTGCGAACGATCTAGCAACGTTGTTTCTATCCGCATGTATTGGACTGGTTTATTTATTGCTTCCACAGTCGCAGTCCGATTTGCAACTCCGTACAGCTGACACATTTTTTTTTGACAGCCGAAATGGAGCAGCGAAATTTAGTTCAACTTTTCAATCAAATTTTGAGCTAAACATGGTGAATCTTCGAATGAAACAAGCCTAAAGAGAATATTGCTTATCAAAATAACAGGTTCCTGCTTGCACAAATCATATTTTGAAGGTCTAGTATACGTTGAAATCTTCGCTAAGGGAGACGTTCTTTGTAAAGACTGACGGCAATGTTGAACGTGTGAGGGCTCTTATGAGATGGCACCGGCATTTAATAATGAGAATGATAACAGAACTGTTAAATTTCAACACTTTTATCGTGCATAAAATTTAAAGGACAATGTCGACACGTGAAAGACTTGTGCCAAAGTTGTGCCGCAAGCCCTCACAACTGAACAGAATTTGTGACCTTAAAATGTATTTCTGTTATTTCTCAATCCGGTTATTCACCTGCTTTGAATCCTTGTGACATCTTTGTTTAGCCGAACTTTAAACATATCTTAAATCTTAAAAGGGCGTCATTTTGAATCACTGGAGAACATTTAAAAGACGGTGGCCAACCAGTTAAAAGCCATATCAGTTGAAGAGTTCCAGTGCTGCTACCGAGAGTGAGAACAACCACTGCGTCAGTTTATACATTGAAGACGAAGATAACACTGTTGTTCAAAAAACGAAAACCTTGGTAGGGGAAAAACAGCCTCATTACTTTTCCCACACATCCAGTTGGTAGATATAGCCGATTCAAAAATAGGTGGAATCCAATCAATCGTCGACTTGAAAGAAAACTCGATAGGGCTGTTTACAATTTATAATTAAATTTTGATTGATGTTTGTAAATTGATGCTTGGACTCATGCTGCAGGATCTGGATTGTATTGCTAAGAGTGTTCTATAATTGTTGACTACGGCTGAATTTCGTAAATTTTTGGATCAGTCTTTAGAAAAGACGTTCTCCATGTTTTCCAAAAAGACTTTAATTCGGAATATGGTATAAACCATCAGAGACGGTTTCATTTGTCTCACGGTATATAGTCCATGAAGTTACTGCATGGTTATAAGAGCTTCAGGACTGTAATAAGTTTATGATGACAGTGCTCAAAATATTGGAAAGCACAGAAACTTTTCAATCAGAAATCAATGAGAAATAATTTCAACCTAAATTTTGGGGACCGTCAGATTGAGCTGTGGTAGCAGGTATGGACGTTTTTCTAGCTTTCAGTCTGGAGACACTAGGCTTAAAAAACAAATTATGTTATCTAGTACATGATTGAGACTGTGTTGTAAACCATAAAAGATCGACACGCCCACCCATTTCAATAATAAGCAATTTCTCTCCCTCCACGTACTTTTTGTCCATTAAGTTGCTGAACGCCGTTTTTTCAAACTTAACTATTGGCAGCGCAACAATAATAATCTATTCATTGATTTGTAACTATTGGCATGACGTAGCTACAGACGGGCGCCTGCACTTCCAACGATCTCCCGATATAACGGTATTTAACAAAAAAGAGAAGACAATTTCAATAGGATTGATGAATTTTTTTAAGGGTTGCGTGAAACCAAAACACCCTTATTAAAGCTTTAATGCAAAAACGCAATACCAACACAACTCGACTTGTGGTTTGTCTATCTCTGTCTGAGAGAAAGAGTCCGGGAGTATTATCGCTATTTGAATTAACGCTATGCCATTGATAAACAGCTTGCACAAAAAAAAAAACAGGTAAATTATAAATGATGAATGCTCGATTTTTGTTTATTGAAAATTTCGAAGAAGAACTTTGGCGCTCATTAGTCACATGCGCCTCGCCCTAAAAGATCAGAGAGACTGAGTCTGTTATTTTAAAGATATTAAGATTACAGGTATGAAGCGTGAAAGATGGTGATCTAAGAAAGAATTCATAACCAACACCAACACTTTTTCGGATGAGAATGGCATACCATATTTCCATTATTTTATGGTTTATTTGAATTTCATAGATAAACTATTATCGAAGAACTTGTCATGATTTAGACGAGCGTTCAGAATCTGAAATAGAATAAAGGTTTGGGAAGTTTCTAGCATTCTTTGCACGAAAGATACAAGACATTTTTTCTTTATTATATTTGTTCTTGTAGCCTCCTTTTAAATCTACTTGTTTTCTTCAGTGAAGATCTCTTTCTTCTAATCCGGGGAAATAGAGCACGGTGTTCTTTTCCGCAAATTAATGGTTTACGAAGATGTGGACCGTCACGATTCAACCTCCATCTCTCCAGCAAAACATTTATATTAAAGAAAAGGAGTCAGTTGGGACTAGGTTCAGTGAGTAAGGATGTGGGTCTCGGGTGTGAGACGGTGTTTTGATTTCTTGAAATTTACACGTTTTAAAATTTCGGCTATTTCCGGGTTTTTCGCAATTTCTACATTCATTTTGCCAAGTGATATTTGTAATGTGAACTAATCATAGATTTTCCAGACAAAAAAATAAATAATAATTCATTATAATTAACAAATCAGTTTGCCAAGTAATGCTTGAATCAATCATAGGTTTTCTAGTCAAAAAAATAAATTTAAAAAAGATAAATGATAATTTATTGTTCTTAATAACTTTCTTAGCTAAAATTTTGCACAATTTTCTGTATCTATAACCTATCCCTTTTTGAAAGAGGTTTTGAGTGAAACAAATTAAAATCGATTCTAGGCCGAGAACACCATTTAAACCGATAAATTTTTTTGAAATTTTTAATTTAAAAATTTGTTATCGGACAACTATCGAAAAAATCGTATCAAACAATATAAAGATCCAACCATAAATACGTCCTGATTATTTATTGCCAAATTTTTATAATGTTTTATGTCACGCAAACAAACAAGATCCTGAAAGCTAGCAATCAAAAACGTCGCTGAATAAGACCGAACGATTTTGGCCGAAAATCGATTTTGTAAATAAAATTTTATGTTTATTTTAAAAGGAATCATTTTATCTTTTTGATTAGTTTGAGCATTTTATGAAATGAAAACTATTACCAATACACTTACTTTATTTAACACTATGAATCGATCATTGATTAGCCTGGTCATGCAGGAAAAAACGATAACAATCACAGATGTTACAAGGTACGGGCAGAAAAACGATAAATAAGCAAAGTACGAAGGATAGATATTCATGCTCGCTAACAATCCATAACTTCCGCAAAAGTAAACTATATTAAATATAGATCGCAAAACTAGGTGCACATATGCATAGAATAAGAGTTTTTTATATTTCACTTTCACCCCCAAAGTCAACAATTGTTCATCCACATTTGCCAAACTCCTCACCATCGCTACCATCGAATGTCGTCTGTATATTGAAACACTATATACGACGGTTATAACAATGATTCCCGTCAAAAGTTGTAACAAATCACCAAACTTGGATACTTCATTATCAAAGAAATACCCGACAATTGTTTCATGTCGTCGAATTATTTCCGTATAGCACAATGTTATCATGAAAATGTTGACCAACGTAATGAAAAGTCCGAAACGTGTAGCTTTCAACTTTCGACGTCCTTTGTAGCCGCTCATGCTCAAGGGTGTGACACCGGAGGCTGCCGCGATAAAGATTAGAGGCGCTAACGCAGCATATATATCACTGGGATCACGAGCTTCACTCCAAAAATCGGGCAACATTTCGTTTCACCTGTTGCTGAATCCAAGAAAACTTTTTATGTTGTAACTACGAGTTGTTGTTCTCGACTGACGAATCCGCGTATCCACTTAATCCTTGTCGGTGGTGCTATCGTGCATGAAGACAAACTGATTAGGGATTACTCGTTTTGTGTAAGCAACGCAGACTTTATTTCGATAGGCAACTAGTGTGCAAGAGGATGTCCGAATGGGATAGGTTAGAAGTTCAGTCTAGCGATAGATTCTTCGTTAATTAGTACAAGGAAGCATACAGCAATAAATGAAACTACAAACGTAGACGACACGATGATAACTTTTGTGTTTTGACTGGGTCCTGTGCCATGGAAAATTACTCCATTATGTGAAATATTAGGCGTAATCTAATCTTTTCGCTTTGATTCAGAACAGTTTACTTCACAAAAAAATTAACAAGACTAAACACTTTTCATTACGATAGAAATTATTAGAAGTTCGAATTGTACCATTTATCGTCGACATTTGTGAAGCAAAGAAGTCGCTTAATGAAGCTCCAAGTGTGGGACGCAGGATACGCATCGGCGGAAAACTGTCTGAACTTTGACAACTCAACGCCTAGATAGTGGATTGCTGCTCCGGCTGCCATTCTATAACCACGGAACAATCCCTTGGTATGAAATTTCTAATTTAGGTTATTTTCTTTCTCATCCAATTCTTTCTCCTACTCAGTGAATATTCTAGCTCTAAGTCCAAAGTATCTAATCTGCAAGCCACGAGACCGTACCTTTTACCTCAGGGTATCTATTCACCTAGTCACTGAGTTTGCTTTTACAGAGACTTGTATAAATTGATGATCGTTGAGATTAGTTTTGCAATTTTTTGTATACTTCACTAGGGAGGCTTCCTTTTGTTAACTTCTTGCACGTTTCACCTTCAACATCTCTCAACCTCTCTATTACACAACTACATACGTCTCCTTTCATGGAATGTTATGCATCAAGGCATCCATAAAACACATAAAAAGTTTTTCCATTCTAAAGATTTTTTCTGACCATAATGGCATTAAATATATCGGATTTTTGGGAACACCATTTTTTTGGCTGAGGAACAACAATGAAGTACTTCTGAAACACATTGCGGTCTGTGTTCACAGCCTATTTCTTGGCTTCAGTAGGATTAAGTATTCCAGTTGTCGAGAATCGCGAAGGTTATACATCTGGGTGTATTGTAAGTGTCGTGCTCTCTTATCATTGTCACTACCTTTATATCTAGATCTCTTTTACTCTTGAATCTGTGCTTGCAATAGAAACGGAACAAACAAACCTTTGTCCTCAATAATTTCACGCCTCGCTGGTATTTATTAGCACTAAACTAATCCTGACTGTTGTTTCGTTAAGAAGAGCACTGATGACACATATCATAACATCTCCTTCCATAGCACTCTCGCATTCAGGCTCTTGGTAACGACAAGATGTCTTTCGACTTCTCGAAACGTAACCGCGATTGCATCAAGAATTTTTGTATACTGTTTCATTGAGTCCCCAAAGGTAGGCAGGGGATAACGAACATTACTCCTTAAGACTGCCTGCACGCGTAGCCTTTCTGGCAACGAAAATCTCAGTAATTTGTGACCTTGCTTTTTTGTTGCTCGTAGTAGATTCTCTGAGTAGATGTAGACGAATTTAATAAGGTGTTAATATCATTTATGTAGACTTAAAATTTGTTCGTCATATATACCAATATACCCCTTATATCCTAGCTCAGCGCATTTCTTTCTACTTTAGTAGACCGTTTATGTTATCGACGCACTTCCAAATTCTCAAATAAATGTAGACAATAATCCCGTCAAATGGGAGGAAACTGAAAAGGATCTTCAGAATAATAGATATCAAGAGGTCCTGTCATATCAACTCACTGTGTAGGATGAGGTGAGAACCCGTTCATGAATTTCCGTCAGTAGTGAATTAAGGCATAATCTATAAGGATAGTTTATCCCTGCCGGAATTTTCAACTATACCGAAGCTTTAGGCTATAAATTTAAACCACAGTCTTTCAATCAAAAATGTTTGCAATCTGAGTGGTCACAGAAACAGACATTAGCTGCCTTAACGGAAATCGTACTCATTTATCGTGGAAAAATGTGTGCATCAAATGTACCTACTTCAGACTATAGCTTAACTACCTAGAAGCGCGTACACCACTCGAGGGGCATCACAAAGAAAAACATACGATGACTACATGTAACAAATAGAGCGAGCTTTGTATGATAGAGAGCTTTGAAATTAAATCACAAAGCAAACTGCAGGGATCGCGATGACTACAATAGATTTCAGAGCTTCAATGCATGTGGGAAACTTTTTTCTAATGTTTGAGTATATGTAAGTCATTGTCTATGGATACAAAGTTTGAGAGAATGTTATTTTGTATTTCCTCAACAATTGTTTGCATCATCTGCATCTTACGGTTACTTATTCATCTGCAAAATTAAAGTCGAATAACGTTGGATTCGGACGCGGGAGGCGTCGGCATTTGTAGTTACGCCACGCCTAGGACCATACCAAATCAATATTAGTGCAGGCAGGAGCTTATTAGGGCAGTGTATGAAAAGCAAGTGAACTTATCAAGGAACGCTCGACATATAGCTGAAGAGGAAAGTTACAAAGAGATGTAAAAAGTGTAGAGGAATTATAAAGGAGAAAAAATGCACTGCTAGGACACTATGAATATCAACCGTTCATCTTATAAGACTACGTAGAAGTTCTTGAGGCCATCTCTAAAGTTTGTTTAACATGGATTCTAATAAATAATCAGCCGAAGATAAGGTTTTATTACGAATTACCAGTCTAGCCAGCGCTATTCCGGTCAAACAAAGAGGGTGGATGGATCGTCTCAATTAAAGTACACTGACAACAGTGGAAAAAAGAGCAATAATAGGGAAAGTCGAGATAGACGGACTGACATTGAATAAACGAAGCTGTAAATCTTTATGGGCTAGTACAAAAAAAGTACATGATATTATTGTTAAGCCACAAACTTTTAAGTCAACATGCCGAAAGAAGCAACGCTCAAAAGGATGCCATAAGTTTAACAAGTGTCTAGCAAGAAGGAAAAAACCTTTGAGAACCTTTTATTCTGTATTGACTTATTCAGATTCACAAGCCAGGGTGGAGATGTATTACACATAAGGAACATCGGACCAACTAATCAGTAACTCCCTCAAAATTTTGTACAGTTACTGGATGAACCATCGGTGGAAATAAGATCCCTGGGGCTGTTTTTGCTTGTGCTGATTGTGGACCTATAAAAAAGGACATTTGAAACTGATAAGTTCGCCAAAGATGGCATACTGCCGAGACGTATCTGTAGTATGACAAAGATGCTCTATGATCTGCAAACGAATCAAAAGGGACAGAGAATAGAATTTATATCCTTAATGCTATTGATGGATCCTTAATGCTAGGTTTAATCTTTAGCAATGCTAGAGACTCAACTATAGACTTGACAGACAGACAAGACTTAATGCTATTGAGTCTGTAGCACTGCTATAGACTTGCATTTTAATCCTTAGAACATGGCTAAAACCAACGGTTGCAATGAGAACATATTCGGAATGCTAGAGGATAACACTGATATACTCTGTGTTCTTTAACAGCTGACCTCAAATAGGCAAAGAACAAAGGAATAAGTATAATTTGAGGTAGAATTTTTCGCCACCAGTCCTACATTCCCATGTCTTCAGCAGCAAGTTCGGGCCTATCAGCTTTATTTCAAACGTCATGTTCAGGGACTTTTATGATCATTGGATTTAATTTTATCTCTTTATTCGGGTCTTTATGCCACCAACGAAAATCTGACCTCCGAGCAAAAGTTCTTAGACAACATTCTAACCACTTTGATTGTAGTTATTATGTGCTCCATTGAATTCGAATGAAAAGAGAAGGTTGAATTTGATATTATTTTCATAATGAGGAACAATATTCACAGCTCCTTGATTTCATTGACAGTTGTGGAACTATTGTGATTCAGAATTTCCGTTTGATTTTCAACAAAGGCTTAATATTATCGGGAAATTTACTCCCGGCGCACGTGAGCAGCCCTTATGAAAACTCATCCTGGGCTGTTTATTTATTAGAATTCATCATGAATAAACTTTGGGAACGGCTCTTTGGACTTCTATGTAGTCTTATAAGGCACATCTCGGATTGCGTAGTATTTTTGAAGTTCATTTTTGATCTCTTGAATTTTTTTAATCTGTTTTCGCGCTATGATCATTCCTACGGAATAAGCTTATGCCTTCCTCCTTAAAATCTTGGATCTTTGTCGGAGTGGTACTCATTTACTACTGTACTCATGTTCTACTGCGAGAAGCTTTGCTTCATGTTAAAACCCTATATAAATACATCCTCTGAGATCCTTTCTAGACATTCTCGGATTGAGTTTTGTTTATAGTTTTCAGCGAATGTTTTGCGATAATTTTGATAAAATATTTGATTTGTGCCACACTTTTCGGCCAATTTGGTCTGCAGATTGTAACCTCATTCTATCCTTAGCACTATTAACATGCGATGAAAAAATTGCGAGCATAATTTGTTGTCAATATGAATCTTGTCTTCCGGTTGTGTTGAGGCCAAGCCCACTTATTACAATCATTTTGTAATTTCTGTGTTCCTGGTGGCAAGCTGCTATCCCATACAATTCTAATTGAGTTCTATCAATTAGTATCGAATCATTCCAGCGTTTTATTTGTTTTGATATAAATCATCAGTCTATATCCTACCCTATCACAAACACATCTATGACGCCCGCTAATTAGTGTTTTTTTTTGCAACTTTTATTAGTTGCATACTATACCTCACCCAAGGATAGAAACGTTGTAGATAAGATTGATTGTCCAATCGTTCATATTCTGAGAACAATGTGTTGTTCTATCCTTTCGGGTTGATAGCTACTATATTGCGCAAGTGACACAGAGCTTATATGTATCTGGTAATGAATAGCAACAAATAGCACTTTGTTAACAATTATCCTAATTAGTTAAATGTTTATTTACATGAACGTCTAACTTTAATCTTTTGCCTTGGCTACACTAACATGATTAATCGTTAACGTTAAAAGGAGCAATATGTTATCGCATGAATCTACTGTTGACAACGTATATAAAATGATCCAGAAAGGCTGTTGACTGATAAAAGGCGTTTAATCACGAGAATTTCGAATACAATCTTGTAATATTTTCCGCCTATTTCAAATATATCCTAGCTGAGTATCTTCTATAGTAATTCCTTTGAATTAATTTTTCGCGCAACATTTAGTCCGGCTTATTTGGTTTCAATTAGAGAATTAGTCCTTTCGAGGCCACATATAAAATGAAATGAATACCTGAAAATACCCGAAAACTTACCTTGTTTAATACAGCGAATCGGTCCATGATGAATCGAATTAAAATTATATACATCAAAACCGTTATATATGTTATAATTGATGGTATAAAAAATGAAACAAAAGTTACCAATGATGGTCTATAGTCCATTGTATTGAATAGAATGCAAGTCTCGGCGAAGTACAAACAAAAAAATGCGCTCAATAACCCACAAATTGTATAGGATAAATGCAATAATTTTTGATAATCAACTTTTGCGCCCATCCTTAACAAAACATCATCAACATTTGCTAAAATATTCACACACTCAATAATGTTTTTAAATTTCAGGGACGAAAAGATATAAATTATGAATAGTTTAATAGCGCCCAAAAGCAAGTAAGTGAAACTTGCCCATCCTGAAATCGAATTTTTCGTAAAGCACAGTATTAATGAATCGTTTATCTGTAAGGACATGTAAACACACCAAAAATACACTACACCATAAATTGATGTTAAAAAAATTCCCGCCTTGGATAGTTTTAAACATTTTTCACCCCTTTGTCCAACCACAATTAATGGAAGTACGCCCGACACGTAAGAAATCATGAAAAGCGGAAACAAGGATGTGTATATATCACTCGCTTGCCGAGTGTTCACCCGAAAGAACGAGTACATGATTCGCCGAGTAAAAGTGGGAAGATACGAAGTTGATGGTGTACGTCCTGGAAGGTGACTGCCAAGAGGTTCATATTGCATTGACTTTAATATTTTTGATAGCAATCAAGGGGTGGCGTTGAAGGGGTTGATAAAAGAACAAATCTGGCATAGATTAAGGCCAAAATAATTTCGAACAATTGATTTTCGTAATGCAGGATGTGATTTAACGATGTTTTAACAAATCAAGATAATAATCAAGGGTTAACTGCAATTTATTCTAATTAGAAATTGTTACACCCTGTGCCTTAGATTTCTTAGGAATGAAGTTAGGAGTATCGAAAATTTGAAATAACAAGAGATCGCACTGGAATTTTACATATTTAGATTCCCGATAGGCAATTTTCATGTTTTGATTATCAATAATCAAATTAATCTTCAGTTGGCCATACATATGCAGGAACATTGTTTAAGGTAAAGGAATCCACAAGTGGTGACCCCGACTTTTTTCCAAACTATAAGTAACGAATAAATAACCGGAATATAAGGCAACACGTCAACAGTGTACAACTAAAGATTTGGAGCATTTTGCAGATAATGAAAGCAACCAACAGGACATACGAAAATAATAGCCAAGAGATCAATAAAAAATCACCCCATGGGTAAAATTAGTACAAAGCAAAAAAAAAGGAAATATTCCTCAAATAGAAACATATATTATTTAACCAAGCAACTTTACGGACTGGAGCATCTCAATCTGCCCTGTTTGCAACGGATGCTCAAAAATGGTGAATCGCGGTCACTGAAGCTTACTTCGTCGGAAAATATATAATCAGCGATAAAAAATAGTACAGCGACACATCGAAATCGCTGCCATTCAATATCTCTAAAGAGTTCTGGGATACCATGGGCAAACACTTAGAAAAAGGAAGGTATTCTGTTCTACAAACTGATAGAACAGGGAAAGTATTCTATTCCGAAAACCACTACTTTCACCTTTTTTTCTGACCCAAAAACTATTTCATAAACTACTTAAAAATGTCCTGATGTAGAAACTACATAAGAGGGTTATACCACCAATAGCAAATTGATGAAGACTGTTCAAATGTTTATCTTAAAAAAAGCAATTCAAAGATAGGCAAAGCCTTCAAAGCTATTCTTCTCATCGGTTGCCGACAAGATAGCTCCAACTACCTTTGACTCTTCCACAGCATTGAATCTAAGCCATAGGAACTCATGAATAATGCTTGAACGTCCTTGTGTTTCTTCTCTCGCAAACTGAAGCTAAATGAGCAAAGCTGAAACGTGTTTGATCGCCAATTATTTGAGATTTTAGAATTGAAAAGAATTGAAATTCCATGACTGCCGTAGTTGTACCTACCACAAACTCTTCAGATATCCCTTCAAACAGGAACGCGAGTCAGCACAGTGAATTGGGGAACCAATTGACAAACTTAAGGAACTGAAATAGATTTTATAGTTCCCATAGATATCCATGTAAAATGTCAGTCGCTTTATATTGGCCAAAACAAAAAATATGGCTACTGTACTAAGTCCAGGTACAATTAAGATGAACCAAGTTAACGACGCTGGGTAACCGGAACTTAAATCCTCAATCCTCGAATCACTTCACCTCCAGGAACTTGAAGATAGGAAACTGTTCTGTATCATAACAAGTGGAATTACAAACAAAACATATTCTCTTTCTTACTCAAAACACCTTTTAATGGCTTCCACAGTCTGGCTAACACCACCGGCAGAATTACTACCAGATTACTCTCAGAAAAGTTCACAAGGTCTGGGATCGAAAAAACCATAACTGCATGGTCTTGCAAATGCTCTAATTCCAATAGCCAAAAGTAGATTAGGACTCGAACTCAACCATATTAAAATAATATATTCCGAATTCAATCGACTATACATCAACATTATTCTACTGCCCGAATACTGTCAACGGAAAGCTGTCTCCAAAGTAGATATGACCGCCGACACAATCACAAGACGTGGTTTTTGTGTAACTTCATGTAACTAATGTCATCAAAAGTCTTGTCTTGTGACTGTGTCTTTTCAACCATTAGATTCTCCGATTTGGCTGACCGAAAACGAATATTTCAGACCATGGGGAAATTACTGACAAGCGTTAACACTTCTAACAAATTCCCAACCCAAAACGTCCGAGTTATTTGTATATGCAAGGGATGCGTTCGTTGAAGATGGGACATAAGGCAATTATTGTATATTGGCTTACAAAAACGTAGTAAAAGTTAGTAGTAATGGTACTAACAGGCGTAGAAGTAGTAGTATTTCCTTGTGCCTATCTAGTGAATATGTTTGTAACAACAAAATCCAGCCAGCTATAATTTGACAGTAACTCTAAATGTCAAATATTTTGTTTTGACATTAATCGCCTCTCGACTGACTTTAAGACCCTCGCCTTTAGTTGACATTAACGCTTACATAAAAGTGTTTTTCTTTTGCAATTTTTTTTATAATTATAAGTAGAATAGAGGATTTGCATGAGACTCTTCACTTTCGTGGTGATATGTTCGAATCTCCTCGTTTGGCCTATGTACACTTCCCCGAAAGTAGAACATTCATTACGATAAATGCCAGATTTTTCTAGTGTTTCACGTTTGTCCTTTGTTGATCCGAGAATGTTTTTGAATTGATTCTTCCTACTTGATTTGGCCAGTTGCACAGAAGTTTGTCGAATGATATTTTTTTGTATCTTGTTGCTATATCTTCAATGGTAGTCCTTCTGTTATATCCTTTCTGTATGGGCATTTGCATGTGTGTTGTCTCTTTGAGGAGTACTTTGATACACTTTGAGGATTAAGAGAATAGCACAGAAGATCCAAAAGACCAGACAGCGACAGGAGCAATCATCACTAGCAAATCCCGGTACAGAAAGGATATACTGGAAGTCGTTGACCTATCGTGCAGGTGTCAGGGTCATTATTCTGGTAAGTCTGAATTTGAATTCCACGAGAGCCAAAAACAAATTTTTTTGTCGAAAAAAATTGTAGATTATAATTCTATCAAATCTCACCAAGATAACGCTCTAGTGGATTCTGAAAAACTAAGTAACAGAGTCAAAAGTTTTGAAGTTTAGGTAACAAAATTGCCACCGATGGGTCATATTCATTTTCTTTAGGAATGTGTCTCTTTAGAAAAGAGAAATATACAAGTTTTTTTTTTCAGAAACTAGGGTCGATACAGAAATCTACTTGCATTTTCGATGTAATCTTGTTAGGTATACTTAAGATCAGGTCCAAAATACTAAGCAACCAAATATAGATAGGACAATGTCTTTCATCTTCTTGGATCATTCTTTGTTCGGGGTTTGCTAAGTCTGGCTTTTTTGGCCGATAAACTGACAAAAGTCAGTTTCTGTTTCGCACTTCGGACCATCATTTAATGAAAGTAAGAAAGAAAAAAAGCTGGCACAACATGACCGATATCCTGAGACTAGCTGCCCTTGCCCTTCTCGTTCACTCCCTTATATTCAAATTCGATCGGTATACCGGGTAGGTGTCAAAACTTCAACAAACATTTTGCATGGAGTCAGTAAGGCTTTGTGGTAGTGCCTAGACAGAAAAGCCTTTTTTTATTCTTTATGATATTGCAATTTCACAATAAATAAATTTCAAAGGATTTGAAAATTTATAAACGCAAGGGCGCAGCAGTTGAATGAAGATTCCGCTATAAGTTAAGCCAAAGTTGCTTAAACTGATTTTCTAACAATAAGAGGCTCACGACCTTTTTATTGAATTTAGTTTAATAGCGTAGGGCTGAAAAACTAATAAATAGTTTAAGTTATTAAATGAATAAATAGTTTAAGTTTTATGAAGAAAAATTGATGATATCGCATGTTTGTGTTACCTCATTGCTTCAAAATAACGTGGTGAAAGATGCACGGCGGTTTGTATACTATGCTTTCCAGGAAGTTTCACGAAAACCAACCCTTTTATCCTTATACCGAGAAGCTAATTTGCTTGTTCAATATGTGCTCTTTTTCTTAAATGTATATTGGTACAGTATTACAAAAGGACACATACTTATAATGCTATACAATGGCAAATATTATTTCAAAAAATTTGGACACTATCCTTGAAGGTGTAATGGAATGATACTCCTTTCATGTAATACCACAATCACATAGTAAAGCTTAACGTTACGAAGAAAATAGGCATCAAATTTCAATTTACGTTATTAATGAGTTTACTAAAGGATGGGCTGTGTTTACACAAAGCGCTATTCCACTAGATATAAGCAATTTTGAAATGTACCATGAAATGTCAACAAACTGCTAAGGTATTTTAATTGACTGTAATAGACTGAAATGCTTATTTGTGAAACGTTCTCCTCAACACTCCGACTCAAGCCAAACTTACCCTATTCAAAGCTGCAAAACGTTCTCGGATCAATTTGGTCATGCATACAAACATGTATACAAGGACCACAGCAATTGATGTTTGTGAGAAATAAAACCAATAAATTGGATATTCCAAATCATGTCCCATTATTCTTACAATTTTAACAGTATACACAAACAGAAGGATCATAACAGTCAATAAAACACCAAATCCTACCAAGGAATTATTCAAAATCTTTCTGTAATCCACTTTATGGCCTAACTTCTCCAAATGTTCATCCACATCAGCGAGTATCCTGACAATCTCAATGATAGCATGTCGTCGGAAAAAGGAAAATAAGTAAATCACCACCATTTCCAGACCAAGAGCGATTTGTTCAACTTTCAAATTATATATAGAAATAGTATTTAAGGATTGATAGACTGGATTATAGCGGTAGGCTCGATATCCACACACAACAATCACTAAGATGTAAAGGCAGGTGGCAATGTCTCCGAATCGAGTAGGTCGTAGCATCCTGCGACCACTATCAAATTTTAAAGGTGTTATGCCCGATATAAATGTTACACACAAAAGTGGTAAAATTGAAGCGTAAATATCACGTGGATTACGTATTTCAGACCAGATACTAACCATGGTTTGCAAAATTAAACTGAGGAGCTGTTAATTATCTAGTGATTAAATAGCCAAAGACATGGACTACCGAACACACACTTACAATATCCTTGGAATTGCATTTCAGTGACATGCGCAATTTTTTCTGGGACTATCATTTGAAAGGAATAAAAAAAAAGAATTTGTATGGCATTGTAGTGAAAACTTGCTCATCTGACATGGCTGCAAAATACTCCTTAATTGACTATAAATTCAATATAACGTGGTGCAGAGAGTGATGTCAGAAGCTATCGAAATCGTAAGTGCTGCAATCCATCCTTGCCAAAAACATCGAACTGAACTGACATTCAAAAAAACGGAAGAAGGTTTCCTTGAAAAAAAAAACCCTTGCGCGTCTACTATGATTCTACTGCTGAAGATAGAAGAACCAAAACGGTGGACTACAAATATTGAATAATTTTAATAGTCAGAGTCTTCGTGTAAGAGGAGCAACAGGCTAACCCCCCCCCTTTTTTTTAAATAAACTGTCCTTGCCTAGTCGTACCTTGGAAACCAGACCAATTGAATGGGATGAAAACGAAAAGAGGAAGAACGAATCCCTTAACAAACAGATTATATCGGACGATAGGTTCGAGGCAGTGGTAGACATTCCGATGACAAACAAACACACCAAGCACTGTTTCCAACCCTTATTTTATGTTTTCAATTTATTCCACATGACAAAGACGAAGAAATACCTAACAAGAACCAATAACTGGGAAGCAAGCCATGGCACAACGTCCCCAATAATCATACGCTGACGTTTGGGTTAACGTGGATGGCTGCCAAAGCCGATGACTACTTCAAACTGCTAAACTGCTTAGAGCATCGCGTAACCACAAACATGAAATGACAGTTCGAACAAAATCCCAATCTGACGGTATTCGACTCCAATTTTCCAGATTCATTGGTATTTGAGACCAACACTTCCTGTAACTAGAACATGAGTACGAAGATGCGGAGAGACACGTGTTAGCATCACCTAATTTTTTTCTCAATCAAACACAATGACTCACATATAATATTACACCAGAAAAATTATTCTCACATAGGCTTAAGCACTTAAGCATAAGGCTAGACGTTGAGATCTCTCGACACACCCTTCAAATTCAAAGCTCTCTATCTTACAAAGCTCGCTTTATTTGCCACATGAGGTATTTATGTTTCTACTTTGTAATGACGCTCTGGAATGCTGGCGCTTTTTGGAGATTACACTATGAGGTAGTGCAGTTTGAGCCAGCCAAATCTCATGAACACGTTAATGAGGTTGGTTCTGACTCAAAAATGAACAAATCATTCAATACTGCGGATGAAAATGTTCTTAGGGAAGAAAACGAAATGATTACCTCACTAGAAATAATGACGACGCGCGAAATAAGAGGTTTTAATGGTCTGACAGACCGGGTTCAACAAGAGTAGTATCTGGAAAAAAGTCTTCGAAACAGTGCTGAAGGGGCTCGTAAAGTTCAGGGCTATGCGTCAAATAATAGTTTTCCTTGAGTTCAGTGTTCAACTAAATCATTATATTGCGAGTATCTGACACAGAGCGAACCAATAACATATTTTCTATTAAATTACGACTTATTTGACATACTGTCTTGAGCAGAGAAACTCATGTACTTATGTCGGGAGGACTTACAAACTAAATCAATTGAAAAAGTCAAACCCTGAAGCTCTAAGTCTTAAAGTGTTCTACCACAAAAACGATAATTTTTCTTGTTGGCAAATCTAGGAAACCATAAATCAGCTCAATCACTGAGCAAATTTTATTGTAAAAACCAGGATCGATTCCCATATTTTATTTTGTGCGATGAAAACGATGGTCATTAAAACCCATGATTTGCTAACACTTTTTTTGGTAACTTCGGTAACAGTTTCAGAAGGTGAAGTGATATTTTCATCGATATGCACATTTCTTTGTGGTGTTGGTGGCTTCACATGATGTAATATATAACTTTGTGTGTCATCAGCAACAACACAAAGAGCTTGCCCGGGTGGACGACAATGTCGATCATGGATGTAAAGCTCTATAAGTATCGCGATTTGAAATTTGACTTTGAATATAAATTTCCATGAATTGGAATCTTTGTTTGAGTTTTAAACGATTCATAATTAAATGGCGAAATTGATTAAAGCCAAATGTCATAAAATTGTCAGTTTTGACATGTATCATACACAATTTAACACTCTTGACAGAGTAAATAAATGAGCACCCCGCATGCTCAAAAAATCAAATAATTTATTGATTGATGGATAAATTTTAGTGTCATTATTTCGGAAGTTTACCTTATTTAACACCGCAAACCGCTCACTTATCAATCTAGTTATACACGCAAACATATACACCAAAACCATACCGATACTATTTTGTGTCAAATATAGAACATATTCAGCTAACATTAAATTAAAGTTGAGGAGAAGTGAGATTTTTACGCAAAGTCCTTGATACATAATTATGAAAAATAGTAAGACACTGAATTCAACATAAGAATGGATCAACATCTTCTTGTAATCAACGCGAACACCCAAATTTTTTAACTGATCATCAATATCGGCCAATAGTTTTACCACAGCAATGATTGCGTGACGACGAAAGTAGGAAAACATATATATCACTGTCATCACTAATGTAATCGACAATTGTTCAGTAATTGCATAATATTTTATAATATTGTCCATAAAGAAGTCATTATGATGAAATTGATAAGTTTGATATCCACATATAATAGCTGAGATGATACAGAAAAAGGTGTTCAACGATCCAAGAACACTTGTTCGTAACATCCTTCGTCCTTTGCGTCTATCGAAACGCAATGGAGTGATGCCCGTCAGGAACGTCACCGATAAGAGTGGCATTATCGAAATATAAATATCGCGAGGATTACGCAACTCAGACCAGATTGTATCCATCGTAGAACTTAATTAGGACTATTTTATTTGTTGGATATGGTCGGCTTATCTACCCTCTACTGGCAGAACTTAGATCGCATTAATGCGATTAATCTTTCTACATCTGTATTCTACGTTTAGAGTGCACATGTGTAGTGGTATACTGTTATGATTTCATGTATTCACATATGTCTCCCAATTGGATACGTTGTGTTACAAGTGAAGCTAGTATCGGAGTGCTACTATTACTAAAGACAAAAATTCAAAACATTATATAGTGTCACTGTTTTTTTTATTTTTGAGTATTGTTTATATAAACTATAAACTAATTTGAATAAAGATTGAAGCCAAAAGAAAAATTGATAATACCAGATAACCAGATAACAATCAGAACAACTAGACCGAAAATATCCACCGTCTATCAATCCGTTTAAGAATCTAATCAAAAGCGGTCGTCCTTAAAAGGAATTCAAAAGAATTCAAGGAATTCACTTGTCTATTGTTTAAATTCTATGGTAACTATGATTGATGAACGATAGAATATTTGAGAAATATATATTTCTCACGGAGCTGTTCTGCAAGGATCTTCGTCATACAGCAGGAGCCACTATTCCCAACATATCTGTTAGAGTGCCTGTTCAGGGTTTTCGCCCATTTCTGGTGTAGTCCCTCTACATTGCGTAGAAAAATACAAGGGTTTCTTTGCGTAATTGCTTGACGTAATATATATAATACAATTCGTAATATTATTCGTATAATACCAAAAGAATTTCACCAGTTCAAATACCTGAGGGAGATGTAAGACATGTGATTTACATATGTCATACTGAAGTGATATGAAACTTCATTGCCCTATGGTAACAGGTGTCTGAAGTTTGCGTCGCTGCAAACGCAATGCTGTCAAATTGTTTGACAGCTATTTCTTTTTGGTTGGGGGTCAAGCTGAAATGAAAACCTGGTAGAGTGCAAAAAATTCAAACATGCGAATAAAGTTTACTAAAGTTTTAAGTTAAATTATCCAAAAAAAACATTCATAAGGGAAAAAATTTGGAGACGATTGTGTTTACAACGATGCAAACTTCCCACACCTACTGATAACTCGTCGTAATATCAATGAAATACTGGCCCAAACTCACCTTATTCAACACCACAAACCGCTCACTTTTCAGTCTAGTTATACATGCGAACATATACACTAACACCATTCCAATAATACTCTGCGTAAAATGCAAAATATACTCAGCAAATCCAGCTTCATGATCTGGCACATCAGACAAGTTACTACAGAATACATGGTAAACGATGATAAAAAATATGAAAACACCAAATTCAATACAAGAATGGTGCAACATTTTCTTGTAATTATCACGGACGCCCAAATTAAGTAGTTGTTCATCGATATCTGCCAATATTTGCACTACAGCAACAATTGCATGCCGACAAAAATACGAAAAGATATAAATCATCGACATCACTAATGCAATTGAAAATATTTCAGTGACTGCATAATATTTCAAAATATTATCGCCATAATCTGTGTCATGATGGAATTCGTATGTTTGTTATCCGCAGATGATGGTTGTAATGATGCACAAAGCTGTGTTCAGGGAACCAAGAACGCTTGTACGAAGCATCCTTCGACTCTTCCGTCTATCCCAACGTAGTGGAGTGATGCCCGTAGGAAATGTAACCGACAAAAGTGGCATTATCGAGACAGAAATATCGCGAGGATTACGCAACTCAGACCAGATTGTATCCATCGTAGAGGTTAATTAGGACTAATTTAAATGCTGGCTATTTGGTTACTATCTACCATCTATTAGTGAAATCACCAGTCAGGACATGCATGTGTGAATGCGATGAACAATGTCTAAAAAATCACGCATATTCATATATATAAATCATATGCATATGCCTATAGTGGGGATAATATGAGAGTAGTCCTTTGTATGAGAGTAGTCCTTGATGATATGCCTAGTCCTTTTCGTGACTTTGCTGTCAATACACCACGATCCAACGAAGCCTGCTGAATCGTTGTCGAAGGATTCCTTAGGTACAAACTTACAGAGCCTTTGTTCCAGGGTTGCTTGCCCAAACCTTTGAGTTTTATTTGCGGTGGAAAATATTCGGAATGCATATTTAAAGTAACTCTCACCTTATTCAGTACCGCGAAACGCTCACGTATGGATGATGTTAAACACATAAACAAATGTATTATAACCATTGAAATTATTGTATGCGAGAAATAAAACACATAAATTGAGAGTTCAACTTCCTTTCCCATATTCAGCGTTAATTCAATGCTTCCTGCATGATACAGGACAATGAGTACAATCAAAATCCCAGTTTTCACCATCAGTTCATGTAACATCCTTTTGTAATTGACTCTAATTCCAAGAGTTCGCAACTGATCGTCAATGTCACACATCACTCTCACTGCATGGACAATGGCATATCGGCGTGAGAAGCAAAATAGGTAAAACACAGTCGTTACAATCATTATCGATATTTGACCCATTGCAAAACTAAATTTTGAAATTGCTCGCAGTGATGCATACATCGGATTGTGGAAATAAGTCCGATAGAAACTTACACCAATCACAACAATATAAACAAACGTTAAAAACGCGCCAAAACGGCTTGTTCGTAGAACTCTTAGTCCTTTCACTCGCGTTAATCTTAAAGGAATGATTCCCGTCATATTAATTAGAAATAAAATTGGAAGTATTGCGGAATAGACATCACGTGGATTACGGAGCTCCGATAATAGATTGGCCATCCTTTAAGGGGTGTGTTATTGCACTGTCCACATTTGCCACTATTTGCAATCCATGAAGGGCTGATTACTTTCAAACTAAAATTCATATCGATGATTGTACTACCATGTACGCTCATGTGTCATGCGTGATATATTACCAAAGATATGTAAATATCATTAGTCAGACGAAGTTATCATCGGATTTCGCAAAGTAATAGCTCACCAATACCTAATTTGTAAACTAACGAAAAGTAGTGCAGGCACTTACTTCGAGGCAGCAGAATGAATTTTGAGCTTTTTTAAGGAAGGAAGACGCATCTTTGCTATATAGTAACGCCCCAATGCTTTGCAATAACAATTTTCAGTGAAAGTATATTTTCATACAAATCGAGGAAGCCAAAAAAATTTAATATTTCCCGATTCAGAGTGCCAGGACTTAAAACGAAGAGAACTACACTTGCGGACGCAAAAATCAATTTTCGAAAAATCTTCTTACAAATCTTTACATCGATCGCTCTTTTCCCACATTCTATCCCTTTATAATACATATAATATATATATATAAATCCTTACATAGACATAAGTACGTTTATAAGCTATTTTGTGATAGTTAAGGACTAAAACGCCTTACGTGTATCAGACATGCAATTACAGACTCTATAAGCGTTCTATCAACTAAATACTTCCGCGTACCTTGACTAACACAAAAACTCATTCTGGGATCAGTCTCGCAATACTTCCGGATGTATTCCAAGCTATCTCATTGCAGCTAATTTAAACTCTAGGCACCACTCCTTACACAGAGTCGAAAAGACACAGCACGTCTCGGAGGGATGAATGCTTGCGGGCTCATATTTGATATCAGTCCATGTATGAATTTCAAAACTTATTCGAAATAAAACCAAAATTTTCCTTTGAGTAATCTGTTCCTGAAAATTTTCGGGATCAAGCAACTTAACTCTAAAATGGTTTTTTTGGGTCACGTTTCACTAGCGCATATTGGTCCTTTATTTGCCATAAGAGGCGTGAAAACTACGCGGATGCTGAGAAAGCCTTGATCACTGGGTGCTCGATCACAACTCGTAATAGGTGCAAGGACGTGATGAGTGGTCAGATTTATAACCGAATGTGAGTCCTGAAGAAAAACGGGTTACCAGGATTCACCCTCTACAAAGAGGAGCGACTACTACTAAGTCCAAATGTAATCAATTACTTGCGTTTGATGATCGATTCTAATATGAGTTCCTTAGGCAAAAGCTGACACCAAACCAGGCTGCACCAAGAGTTCCAGTATTCAGACGGATTCGGGTCATCTTTGTCGGGCCATTCTCAAGTAA
Source organism: Stratiomys singularior (assembly GCA_954870665.1). Classification (NCBI taxonomy): domain Eukaryota; kingdom Metazoa; phylum Arthropoda; class Insecta; order Diptera; family Stratiomyidae; genus Stratiomys; species Stratiomys singularior. Next base: position 6,949,105 of record OX940879.1, on the reverse strand, counting down.
AAGATGCCTTTTAATCATTGCAATCGTGGATTGAAACAAACCAGCGGTGTTGGTTGTTTTAGGAGCAAAACCTAGAAAGTTCCAGGCAAAAGAGCGTAGGAGGATCTATTTTCGGGGGGATGAACATGAGAGGAGGACTTTCCCACGCGAGGAGAAGCAATGGACTCTCACTCTGATGTAGAACAACTGAAAACGGCAGATACAGGGAAAGTTTAACGCGTCACTCATAACCGACGTAAGGTCATGGATTAGTCGAAGACACGATGTAATCAATGATTACTTTCAGAGAGGATTCGCGAACTCTCTCTGGACTGTCCTTTCAAAGGGATGATATCATCATTTGCCAAACGGAACCTATCTTTCATCTGTAATCAACTTATCTATAATCATTTAAAATCCGACTTCAAGCTAATCCTGATTCTTGGATTTATCAGATGCCATAAAACTTATAGAAAACTTAGCAGCTAGATTGTCTTCATTGTTGTGTCGCAGGCCTTCTCGGGTCTTAGTACTTTGTAATGTGATGCTTCCAGCAGTTTTAATCCATCTACTGAGCCCTTAAATATGGAAATCCTGGCAGCCATTCACAGATCTTTTCAATCGTGCCTGACCTGCACTTCTTGGATTTTTCCATTGGCTCCCCCTACTTCCGGGCTAACTTAATCATTATTCGCTACCTTTCTAGATATTTGCTACACATTTATACCCATTTTATATGTATACCCGTTTTTTATATCCAGATACCCTTTGCAAGCCTACTGCTCCACAGTATTTCAACTATGATGACGTTTGACCCATCAAAAAAGCTCATACACCTTAAAGTTGTGCCTTATTGGCAATTGGTTTCGTTGGTGTTTGACTTATGGAATGCGGATTGGGACCTTCCTCATTCGGTTTTCGCTTCTCCAGTCCGTCTTGAGACCTGTCTTTCAAATGAGATTATTTTGTTTGTCAATGTTTGAGTTGGGGTCAACGCCTTCGGCATTCTACCATATCATGACAGAGGCGTCATCTCTGCTTTCTTGGCTTGAGTCTTTGTTATAAATGTGTTGAAAGTTGGCCTTAAAGATTGACAGAACTGCGAAGAACGCCTTATTTTATCTTTTATTTACTTAAAACGATTCATAAGCGTTTTTTATTAGCTTCAGACCAAGGTAATTTGAATCCTGCGTTTCAGCTGGTTGAATTGAATTGAATATTTCAGACTAAGTATCGCCGAAGGAAAACCCACATCCAAAAGGCTGTAATGTAAATATCGTGCTTACTTCGTCCTAATAGAACCTCGACAGGCCTCGGAGTTCGTTCAAAGATTACAACATTGAGTTGGTGATGCAAGCTTGTTTGAGGGAACTCTCTATCAGCGCTGGTCTGGATATGGTTCCTATGAAGTCTGCGGCCAACCCTTACATTTAAACCTTGCTTTTCATACCTTTAAGATCATGAAGGTGACTAAATCCATAAGCAGATATATCGACTCCAAGCAAGTATTCTTTTAGCGGTGATATCAATTGAAACACCAAAATCACGACAAATAAAGAAGCGACAAAGAAATCTATAAGTCCAGGCCAAAATAAGGATGTGCACTACATACACGAAGCCACAGGTCCTAGCAACATTCCAATGGACTGTGAAAACGATTCCGATGCCAAAGTACTTCACAAGGCATCAGAAAAAACAAAAATAACAAATCAACCAAAAAAAGTAGCGTAGTTAAGTATTTGTAAGAATTCAGTAAGAATTTGATCCTGATACCACCAAATTTGCGGAGGATGTCATTCTGACAATACCGAATCCCCGGATTCTGTTATAGCTAAAAAATTCTAAATAGTTCAACTGTACTGGTTCCTCTTCTTTCTTGCATTACTTGTTTTTGGGCCTTCGCTTCGTGCAATAAGTACCTTCAACTGTCTCGGTCCACTGACCGCGTCCTCAAATTTTTAAATCCAAGCAGCGAAGAATTATGTTCGTCAACGAGCTTAGGCCTGCATTTCCTCGGCTTCGCCACTGGTTTCCCTTCTTCAGTTCTCCCAAAGAAGTGTTTTCTTCAGTCCAGTTCAGTTTCACACCCACACTGTACTGGTTAGTGATGTGCAAGACTGATGCATGTCAATGGTGAGATACGTAGTGAAATCAAAGCTACTTGAAATCGTCAGAAAATGAGCTTAACCTGGAAGAACTCTTAGAACCAATGTGGGACTTTAGGGAGTGAATAGTGGAAAAAGACAAACAGGCCAAGCACGTATGATAACGCAAGAATTTTCCGTGCTTCGTGCTATCAAACGAATGATCAACAGCACAATCGAAGAGTCCTTAGTCAAAAGAAGGTTGAGACCAGAATAAGAGTCAGTGAATTACCCGACAATGTTGAAGGATCGGTTCAAGACGGTGGTAATCAAAATCCCCAAAAAAGTTGTTACTGATAAGATGTTTTGTTGCTCGGTACTGCATCCTATCACAATGCCATTTTATTGTTAAGGTTCCTTGATCAGTGCCACATGGTCTCCTGAGGTGTAGGTTGATTCGGGTCATCCTAACGTGTTTCTTTTTGAGTCCATCACCTTTATCTTCGAAGTCACCTTGGCGAAAAAACTGCCTGAAACATCTGTTCCTTACATTTAACATTTCCATGTCTTCTTCTAGGACTCCTAATATATGACCATGAGACTAGAAAGTGCATACCAAATTCCACTGTACCACATGCACTTAAGAAGGTAGTAAATTGCAGCCTGATGAATGAAGCAGCGTCGATGGAACATTTACGCTATTTTGGGTGTGGCCTAAAGCTGTGGAACATCTCCTATGACAATGTCTTGAAAATCAGTCAACTACGATGCCCTGATAAAAAACCTTCCTGGATCATGAAGGAGCAATGATTGGAGACATTATTAAAGCTAAACTAGCAGCTTAGTGCCTAGACTTCCATTTAGACGAGAAGAGTTGACTTTCTCCAACCAAATCACAAAAATGACAGAGACGGAATTAGAGCGCAGAACACAAAAAAGCGACTTTTGATGAGCATCAGAGATTAGAAAGGATTGTTTTTCATTACAACCCAGTTACATAATGAACAGATTTTCAGATTATTCTCTAAACAGTCGAAAAATTTTGATGAGTAAAGATAATAGTTATTGACTGCCTGTAAGGGCTTCCTGCTGCATTGACTAACCTCGGACCCGCCCATGAGACTTTACAAGAAGTTGAGCAATTGTATGTATCCAAAAGCTTCCTTTATATCATCTCTTCAAAGACTTCCAACCGTTTTCTTAATTAATAGCCGAATTAAAAAATTTTTAAATTCTGTTTAGCCTGACAAGGACATAACTTATGAAACTGAATAAGAATATGTGAAAAATGTTTATGAATAATATTCAGTAAAAATAAATCTCTAAAATGTTCTGAACTCACATAAAATTCGAAGAGATGTCCTTAAATTCTACCACTAACCTTATTCAAAACTACAAAACGGTCACTAATAAGTCGCGTGAAACACCCAAACATATAAACCGTTATCATAACGACAGCATTTTGCATCACAAAAAATCCGTAAGTACCATAGCCAGGATTAACTTCAATGCTCCTTAGCAGGATCACAGAGATTCCATGATATGCCGTGATAAATATCGTCAACAATAGAAAGCTCAAACATGAATAACACAACATTTTCTTGTATTTCACTTTAACGCCCAACGTTAACAATTGTTCGTCAATATTTGAAAGAGTTGCTACCGCACCAACAAAAGTATTTGTCCTTAAATTTGAAAATGCATAAATCACCAATGTCACTAAGCCGGAACAGTATTCCTGAAGGACATCGCCCGCTTTGGATACAATATCAGTAATTATATGATAATCGTCGTAATGCGTTTTATACCAAAAGAATAAGAAAAGGGACACGTTCAAAAAGGCAACTGTTGCGCCAACACACGTAACTTTTAACATTCGTTTTCCGATTTCCCCGAAAGTGTGCACAGGTGTAAGACCAGCAACAAATGCTACGCTAAAAAGTGGCGCCAACGAAGCGTAAATGTCCTTGGGTTCAAACAGTTCGAGGAAAGATTTGGAATGCATTTTTTTGTTTTGTTTCTAATCTGTTTGGGTCGGAAGGATATGCAGGATTGAAAGTTAGTGATAGACTAATTATCTATAACCACCCAATAAGTGTTTGGAAGCAACTTTTCGCTGTATTTCACATGCGCCTTAGACATTTTAGCGAAACTAGTACGTAGCATGCAGACAAGTTAGCAAGGATATTATAACGAGAAAGTAATTTGTATGGTACTGAGTTTAATTAAGTAACGAGGCGTGGTTCCTATTAAGGAAGACAATTTCTTTATGGTTGGTAAACAAGGCTAGTTTGTAAATAAATGGATACATCTCGAAGGGATCGTAGTAAGGCATAATAGGACTCTAGATAATAAATAAAGATGCATGTGACTATATATAGGTCGATATATGTCCCAATAATGTCCGACTTGCATTCATAATTCTGGTCTAACATTTTCGTCATCTTGCTCAATACAGCTTCCAAAGTCAACCATTTCAACGTCAATGCAAGCATGAGGAACACGTACCCATCAGCAATTCTATGTCCCGAAACAGTTTCGAAAGCCACTCATTTCATTCATTTGATTCCTTGATGTGTCCTTAGAGTCACAGTTATATTTATGAGTCAATTTCAATAGACAAATAACTCAAACATTGGTTTGTGTTTCGATGTCGAATTCATAACACCTTCCCTATGTCATTCTTCATATGTTGAAACTCTCCGCATTCTACCAAAACACTATAGTTGCTTATTTTGGGGCAATTGGATGAATGTGGCGAGTTGCGTTTATGAATCCCAAAAGAATCTTTTTTTGCGTATTTATCGCTGCGCTTATCACAGGAGGGGTGTGAGTAGTCTTTGAATGCTCTGTTCTAACATGCGGAGACTCGTTGTATAACCCAAACATATCTTGGAGGGAAAAGGGGCTAGTAATTGGCTGTGACTGTTTTTGATCCCTACAAAACGTATGGTTTAAATTTTAAACGATAACAAAAGAGTATGCTGAGCTAGTTAACTATTGGTTATAAGGGTTGTTTGGCCGTTGATGATGGGGAGCATTTTATGTCCTCTAAAAGCATATGAACTTACATTTGCTTACACTCATGTTCAAGGCGTAGCCTTAGTGTTAATTCACTACAGAAAGGATAGATGAAGTTGATTTATGAAAAGAGTTTGGGCATGTTGCAAACAATACCATGACACTTACAGGAATGCTCTCGAACTACGGGTTGACGGGTTATGGACACTACGAGTCAACGAAATGTCGAGGATAAGGAAAAAGAAATGGGTCTAGTATAGAACCTGGTGAAACCCCAAACAGTACTGAGATATTGCATGTGATCTCTCCTTTAGTAAAATCGATAATATCGGACTTAGTAGAATTGGGCAATGATGACGTTTCAGTTTGAAAAAAAAAGAAATAAAGTCCTCTACTTGAAATTGTTTTGCATTCTAAATTCAACCAAATCAATCAGGCATCTGTGGTTGTCGTTCCTCTCGGAGCCTTTGAATCAACGTCGTAAGAAAATAGTACGACTTTTTCAAAGCAATTACTTTTGTTTCACATTTTCAAAACTCTCTCCTTGGATTATTTCAAAGGAGAATTTCAAGAAAATATACATCATAGATAATTTGCTCTAATATCTTCCAGAATCGCATGTATCCAGTTTAGTCCACATTAAGTTCCGTTCTGTACAAGATGATTTGCAGCTGCATTTGATTTATGTGTCACATGTTTGAGTATATCCAACATCTCCACACTATTCATTGGCATTTGAGTGACACGAAGTAATTGTTTTAAGGGAAACATAGTTAATTTGAAATATTTTTAAGTTAAACGCAGTTAATGTGACATATCTGAAGATCAAAACGAAAAAAGTTTTCCATGAGGACAAAAATGAAATAATATGTTTGATATGTTAGAACATAGCAGCACAACTTAAAATATGTCCTGCAAAGTAAGTTTTGGTTCGAAAACGCGTAAATTTCCTAGGCTCACAAAACTTAGTAGTCAACCAATGTTACTATCTGATGCCAATGATGGGTTCGTGGTACGCCTAATAGTCACAAAGGAAATAAAAACACTTAAACTTGCTGCTGAGGTACTCAATAAGAATAACCGCGATCTGGCAGTAAGACGAGCGTTGCATCGAATTGGTTTCGTGTTTGTAATTAAGGAAAAAAACCTGCGTTACCCGAAAAAATATAAAAACAAGGTTAAAATTCTGCAAAGAGCATAAATTTTTGAAAACTGAACACCGGAGACGCGAAAAATGAAATCAAAATCAGTTATTTTCAGTCACATGGGAAAGAATATTATTGGCATTGACCTACTGAAAGGAATCAAAAGGATCAGGTCAAACAAACTGTCAAGCACGGCAATGGACATTTGATGTTGTGGAGCTGTTTCAAATAGTGGAACCTTGGCCCATTAGTAAAATCTGGGGACATAATGCAAAATGAACAGGACGTTAGCATTTTGCTCAAAAATTTACCCCATATTATTGAAAAATGTTTCCGTCCATTGGATGAGATAATTTTTCAACAGTACAGAGATCCAAAACACAATGCAATTGTGGTTAAAAATAGCTTGTTGAGCAATCATTTCAGTCAAAGAAATGCCTTCACAAAGCCCGGACTAAACCCTATTGAGAATTTATAGCCTTTATATAATTTTAAAGGATGCTGTCACATTACAACCAGGCGCGTGGACCATTGGCCAAGTTCCATGATAGAATTCAGATTAAATGGACGAAAATTCCAGACCAGACAATTCAAAACCTGGTGGAGAGTATACCAAAATGGATCGCGAGTCTTTAAGCAAAAAAAATTTCGACCAAATACAAGCTTATTAAGGCCACAGATTTGGACAAAACTGGATTGAAATTCAAGTAAGTTTTTAAAACGAGTACAGTTAGCTTTTATTTATGTATAATAATAAGACAATACAAATATTAGATGTCAAAATAATTTTTAAGTTACATGTAATAACAAAAAATTCTGTCAAATAAGCTTTGAATTGTGATTTTTGTATCTAGTTTTGTCCGCCACTGTACACATCGAATGCACCTTATTCAGCACTGAAGTCTAATGTCGTGCCAATTGACTGTTAGGGCACCAGCTACTGCGACAGGGGTTATGGACTGCATTGTACTTATCGCAAAAGCCTGACTGAAACCTTTGGGGAAAAATGTAAATATAATTTACATCTTAAATATTTGTAAATTTTAGTGTGAAATAATTTTTTGTTGTTGGACCGTACGACGTTACCGAACTTCAATACCAAATATGGTGTGGTCAGTGTCACGCTTGACCTTGATAATTCCATCGAAGATATCTATCGCAGCTATGTTACCCTGATATTTGGACACCAGAAACACAAATTCGAAAATCTCTGTCACCAGTAGGATTTGAATCCAGTATTGTGGATTTTATACTCCAAAACCATCCAAAATTATAATTAATAATAAATGAATGTATTATATCAATATTGTTTTCTTTACTTAAAACAAATGAAACATTATTAACCGTTGTTTGGTTTTCGAAAAATATCTGAAACCCCAAATTTATAGTCTTTCAAATGATACAATTGTTATTTTTATTTTCAATGCATATGCACATTTCGAGAGCAATTAGTTCACTTCTTTTGGTGACTTTTTCCTTTGCTCATATGAATTGATCGCAATAAGTGTTGTAGTGAGGAACGATTATATTTTTATTTAAAGGAGTCTACACATTACGGTTATATTTAACGTAAGAAAATTTATTATTAAATTCATCATTTACCTTGGATAGCAATTACAATCGGGTTTTCCTCGATCAATCACAAAAAATCCTATATATTATTAGGGTTGTTTCTTTGATATGTATATTAGAGTTAATTCAAAGAAAGGACATATTATGAGACACACTAGCATTCATCGTTATACAATGTCCTAATTTATCGAAATTTGGTTCGACATTCGGTTAAGTTGATTTCAAAATTTTAGCGCCTAATGCCAATACACCGCTCCATATAACTTTCACTTTTAACATTACATGTTTCATTGATTCCATTCCATTCCGCATACCCAATGCACCCACCAGACAGCAACAACAACAAGTGTTCAATCTACATCAAACGTCAAATGCAGTGGGAATTAGCCGATCGTCTCGTTAGTGAAACAACTTTGCAATGTTTTCCTGCTCGCGATAATCAAGTGAATTCAGTGTCTAGTGGTGTAAACAAAAGCAACATCCCCGTTTTTGAACGCATCGGGCGCCAGGAGCACGTTGAATGTAAGTAATGGACATGAAAAAGTCCGACAATGAGTATCTGCACTCGTTCTTGTTTTTTCTCTTATCTGGTTCGCTGAAAGGACGCCAGAGTCGGCCGTTCGTCGTCGGCCAGTGTCGCTACTTCAGAGATAAATTTTGTTGGTTTGCCATTACAAAGTTGCTAGGCAAGTGTTTGTGCATCTGGGCTTGAGTGTTTATTGATTTGTTGTCGGCGAATCTGGATGAAATCGAAAGCAAAACTCGCTAGATTCGCTGCGAATGCGTAAAATACGATGCATGCTTGTTTTTGTTGGTGTGGTGAAACCGCGAGTGCTGAACGATGCCGGGATAATGGACGACCTAATCGGCCATGTTTGAAGGAACTCTGTGTTAGCTGTTCCGAAGTATCTTGTCATTGGAATTGACGAGTTTCGGGGCATCGAGTGAAGCCAATGAAATTCGTGGCGGCTATCGATATTTCGAGTGGGTTGCAGGTGAAGTAATCGGTCCCAGTGCGGATAAAGTGAGATTTGGGTTTGGCATTTCTTTGAAAGTGGTATCACCTTTCGAGAAAATTCAAAGTAAAATACTTGGAAAGTGGGCGCAGGGCGCTTTAAAGACGGCCTGGGCTGTGACGATACTCAAATCCGAACTTCTAGGGTAACGTGCGTGAAAATTCCCAAATTTGACTTAACGTCGTTCTTCAGCGAAAATCAATCTGGCCTTAGTGCAGCTTAATTACATTTTCTTAATCACAGCCTCGAAGTTTAGACATCGTTTATGTAGGAATTGATAAATTTGCAATTTCACCGCGTTGCGCCCTTCAACGTACAATTGCTACTGCGAATTACATCAAAATTCGCAAAATGTTGCCACCTTGTCATGATTCAAGAAGTCTCCGAAGAAAGGATTAAGTTATCACTGCATTTCGGCTTAATTTTCCCATTACAATTTTTGGTTGTGCCTTTTCCAATAAATTCGCTTAACAATTTGCTAAAGAGCGATTGTAGTCAGCAATGCTTAAGGGCTTTGTTTCCTATCGATATTCGTTGTTGGATATGGCTCCCCCCTTATCAGCAATCACTAACCAAGTCGGGGAAATGTTTCATGATCCAAGAATTCAGACTTGTTTCAGAGATTCATAAATGCGCCCCATATCACGGTCCCTGATATCACTAAGCTGTGTTTTCATTTTAAATGTTTAATGGTAAACAATGACTGCAATATGAATAGACTCGTCCTCAAAGTTCGAATGAACAAGGCCGAACGGCTGTGCAAAGATTATTGTGTATCCTTTCGTTTGGTCTTCTATCAAATTAATGTTGAACTTTGCCCATTAGACACTTGGCTGTCGTTGAGTTGAAATTGTCAGCGGCCGCAAAGCCTTTATCGGACGATAACATCATTCAACCGGATTGATAACTCGTTCCCGGTCTAATGTATCACATATGATACATGATGCAATTATTACACCAACCATACCAAGTCCATATTGCATATATGAATAAATTTTTAGGCGATTCGAAGTCAATTTTTGAAATGGACGCGGCAGTAGAAAAGTAGCCTTTAAATTCAACTATCAAGTTCATATATGATACATGGACTGTGAATGGTTTCTTACAAAAATTCTGTCATGCTTCAAATGTGATACATTGGACAGAGATCCTGTTAAACCTTCCGCGTCCAATTTTTCTCTCTTCTCACTATTTCTTTAAAAAATAAATTCAGGAAGTTTTTGTGGATACACAATATAAAATTTGATCTCGATACGCCAACGCGATCAGAAGATTTGGAATATTTTGCTTACAACCATAATCCTGTACTACGTTCTGATATGCATATCAATGATAGCTCCAGAGATCCAGCTCCAAGAAAGTTGTCTAGTTTTGTTTCAGCCTAAAATGTACAAATGGCAGGAAGAGACCCAATTTTGCCCAAATTGAACCGTAAATGAACGACACATTTGAGTGGCAAAATTGTTTCCTTCCATCATTCTTTCTTTCCTCCAAATAACGCGCTATATATCATAAAGCAATCCATGTTAGAGCTGTAACCAACGACAAAAACCCTCTCCCCGCAATTATCACTTTCTAATGAAAACAATATCGTTAACCGGATAATCCTACTAGTGGTTCAGGCTAGCGTTCCTTTTACGTGCACAATGCGTCCTAAAAAGCATCGACATTGACATGCTTCATGCACCTGATCGTAGCCTTTCGAATCGCTTCTGAAGTCCTGAAATGATAGATCTAGAGGTTATTCCCGAGAATAAGCGGTTCGAAGAGGACCGGTCTGAATTGTCGACCGGCTAAAGCTGTTGGCCTGGTAGTAGACAATAGCCAATGCCGTCTGCGACGTGTTCACGATCCCTTCCCACGCACAACTCCTATTTTTAACGACTTAAAAATAAAATTGATTTTTCCCTGTAGGCACGAATTCCTAGCAAACAATGTCTTTTTATTTGAATAAGACGATCGGCAACGACTTGCTGCACGATTTGAGCCTATTTGAGGACGTGTGCCCCTCGGCATTTCGTCGCTTGGACTCCGTGACATGTTTAGAAATCTAAGTTTCGGGACAAGTTATTTAATTATCATAAAAAACTTAGGGTCCTTGTCACGCTGTCCCCTTTTCGCTTAAATGGAAGCACTGTTTGTTTCGAGACGGCTATGGGGAACTGTAACAATTCAGTCCATAAAGAATGTGTTTCAGGTGTAATCAAATCGAATGTTTTTATATGAAAAAAATAGAAAAATTTCCAGCATTACTTTACAGATGTAATAGATTAATTGTAAGAATTAGACAACACACGTAAACTGTACTAATCAACATACGAACAACTTTGTAATTCAATTTCCAGACCTAAATTTTTCTGTTGTAAATCATTGTTTTATAGTTCTATGCCTCTATTTTCCATTTCAGAGAGTTAAAGTCGACCTATTCACATCGTGTTTAGTTCGCCATTATTTTCAGTCCCTCCGCGAATGAATAAAACGTTATGATTGAAACAAAGGTTTTCTTTCAGTCCCTTCGTCCAGAATTTGAACGATTCAGCGGTCAAATTTTCCAACGTGTATTAAAGCATCTTTTCCGACGCTCTTATCATCGTTTTAATCTTCCTTTGGCTCATCACAAGACACATCCTCATCTAAATATACAATTTACCGTATTTCATCATCCCTTAATCCCTTTTTCGTTGAAATTATCAGTCAGAAGAATTGTATTTTACAGTATCCTATAATTTAGCATTTTTGCATCATTGAAATCATGGCGTTTGGGCTATTGGGTTGAGGAAAATCCTCCGTTGGTTTTTAGCTAGAATTTTAAAAAAAAAATTTTACATCTTAAATGAAATTTACACCACTAAACGAGACCTGCAACGAGCGAAACATGGATGTCTAAAGATGTAATGTGTATGAATCAGAACTTTCCAGCCGAGTGCTCTCAATTTTTACCGATTCATCAGAGATTGCGCTTTGACATTGTTATGGCACAAAGCAATGTCTATTCTCTCGTAGTTTTGTCCTCTTTCGCAATCCATTGTTGTACGTTACGCCCTTGCCCTTTTTTCATCATTCAAGAAAAAGCATGATTTTGTTCTTTTTAGCAATGCTTTGTAGATGGTCATTCGGTTCATAAAGCCTTTCGTGGTTGACTTGTGCGCTTCCTCACGTCGAGCTTCTTTTTGTACATATCGTACCTAATAGGTTCAAAACTGTTTTATAATCAATGTTCACTTCTTCAGAGATGTTTGACTGGAGTTTTCGACGAAGTCCCGAACGCCTGTATATCGATCAGCCTACGCTTTTTCAGTAATAGTCGTGCGAGGTGCGTCTTTGATATCTGAATGTACCTTTTCAGTCCAGAAAACAAGCAAACCGTTCACGATAATTTCGTCGAGATTCTTTGTGTATTCAGCCTCACGCAAATGGTTCAAAACTGTTTGGTGATGAATATTCAGTTCCTTAGCAATGTTATGGCTGCTTATGTGTCGGTCTTCTTCAATTTTTCGTAAGATTTCATCAACTTTTTCAGTGATTGGTCGACCTGAGCGAAGTGCATCTTTGACATCAAAATTTCCCGAACGAAAGCGAGCGAATCATCTCTTGGCTGTGGCTTTTGATAAATTATCCTGACTGTAGATACAAATTTTTTCACGAGCCTGCGATACCTATCACCTTGATCGTAGTGATAATGTAAAATATAACGATTTTTTTTCAGAAATTTCACTCATATTTAAATGAATACAACTTATGACACGAATGACGAAATACAAAACTGTCCATATGAAAATTGTAGACTTGAATGTGATCTTTCAAACGAATGTCAGTTTGACTCAATCCGATTAGTATTGCCCGATATATGACAACAAACACCATCTAGTGACAAAAAATACTTTTTAGACTATCCAATACAATAATATATACCATGGCTTTGTACATGTAATTTGTACAATATATATAAGGAAGATGGGAAACAAAGTATTTCAAAATCCTTTTTTTTTTCATTGTATCTGTGATGTTGTTGTACAACTTCGTCTATTTTGTTTATTTCGTCTTACTTTATAAATTAATCTAAGTCTGCCAGCGCGTTAGTACACTTGGAAGAGGGTGCATCCTCTCTCTTGTTATTGAACAATATCGTTCATTTAATTGGAAATAAATCAGAGTAGTTAATTTCGCAACCCTCCGATCTCTGTTAGTTTATATTTAGGGTCTTCTGAGTTTGTGGTTGACGAAGTATTTCGAGTGAAGTTCATAGTGGAAATTGTTTATGAGTTTAGTTCGGCAGCCAGTAGAACAAGTCTGGTGGACATACAAAAAAAGTTGTCTGGTATATTTTGTTCAGAATGACCTGAAATTTGTAATCATATTTGAAATTTGAGATGCACTGCATGCCAGTGAAAAGTTGTTTGCTTCTTTCATAGATATAGGAACGTCTTCACTGGGATACGAGAACGTAGCGAGCACGGCACCTAGTGCCCAAAACGATTTTTACAAGATACGTCCGCCTACCACAAGTCTTCAAAATCCCTCAACAATCAATCTTTATCCGCGCTATTGTCCCCGCGTAGGAGGACTGACCATTGTGATCAACCAATGCTTCTTTTACCGCCATTGCTCTGAATTTCAATGAATGAGAAAAAGTCATGACGATAGGAAAATCTAAAGTGTTATCGGTTTTCGTTATCTTCTCACATTTCACTGGAACTAAACTTAAATTCATTCTTTTTCCTCGGTTATGACGTTCAGATTGAAACGTGCTGATGTTTTTTTAGAATTGAATTGTTTCTGCCAAAAGTTGAAATCAGACGATTTAAATTGGCATCATCGAGATCGGATCGCGGTAAAGGAAGTTGCGTGGAACATTCAGATAGCAAATGGAAATGTTTCTTTTAACACCGCCAATCACTCAGTCTTGAGAAGTGATGACTGAATATTTTTGCTTGTCTTTTGGCATGTGCCTGGTCCATTCTTTTGGTTAAGAGCTGAAATTAAGCTGGTATGAAGTGCATGAGTTCACAACGAGTCTTTCAAAATTTTTTTTGCACTATGAGCAGCTTAAATCTTGTCATTGTGTTGCGAGCAGTTGGTAAAGTTAATTCCGGGTTAATTTCAGCTGTTTATTACCAGAAAAGCATAGGTATGATAGAGTCCTCCACTGTATGACAGCATTCGGCATCATATCACAAAAATCGATAAAAAAATATTTGGAAACACTGAACAGGAATATTTTATCCCTGTCGCCATATTTTCCGAACATTGCTCCTTCAATTTTTCTCACAGATCCTGCATGGCTTTGCTGTTTAATTCTTTCGCGTAAATTAATCATTGGCCTAAAAGCGTGATATATTTTTGAGATGAGGTTCACAAATTGTTTGGGAGGAACGGAAAAAGTAGTAACCAGTGATGAAAAATGCAAGGATAAATCTGTTCGTTCATTTTATTTTCAAATGAATGAATTTTTCCCTACAAGGAAATAGACCATACTGATTTTTTCTCTTAATATATGCTTTCATCCAAATTCTATGAATGAAAAAATGTATGAATGAAATTTATGAATGATACATCCAACTAATCAACATATTTTTCAATTGTTTAGGTATTAGATAAAGAACAAAATTAGCTACAATGTCGGACGAATACGATAAAAAGCTTCGTGATATGCAAAAATATGTTCCGTTCTTGGAAAATCTCATTCAAAACTTGAAAAAGAGTAACAAACACGATGAGAAACGTGAAGCGCAACTCAATAAAATGCAAATGTTCTACGACTTATTGACAAACAAAAATAAAAAGTGAGTTGCACGATAATTTGATTAAGTCCTAGAAAATTCTATCGATTTATATTCCTTAGATTAAAACTAGAAACATTGGAACGCTGTGAACAAGTTCTGGTGAAACTTTATCAAAAAGCCGAAAAGGTAAGTGTTATTAGTTTTTAAAACGCTGAAATAAACAAAAATCAAAATGAAATAAATCTGTCTTATTGACAGATTAAAATTGAGCTACCGCTAGCCACAGATCCATCAAGTGCAGACATTAAAGCAAAATTACAATCTACTCCTGTGATATCAACTCCTGAAAAATCAAATGATCATACCAACGTTCCTCAAAAATCTACACCAAATGCGTTGTTGTCAAGTCCAGTTCCAGTAGCTGGTCCAGCTGCCGGTTGTTCGGCTGCAACTGTTAAACCAAGTATTTCAGATTCGTCAAAGAAAAACGTTAGCAGTGTAAATAGTCAAAGCCTGCAGCAGAACAGTCCACCAAAGTGTGCAGAAAAACTGGAGGAAATTCATAAGACAGCCGAAAAACCAGTTGAACCCAAATCAAATCCAGAAAAGGCGACGGAAAATGTGTCAGCAGTAGCCAAAAATGATAAAGTTACTGAATCGATCGAATCTGAAACCGAAAAAGTTGGCGAAAGTGATGTTGAAAAGGAAAAGCCCGAGTCTGTTCAAACTCAACAAAGAGCAGATGAAAAGTTAGGAGAGATTACCAAATCGGCATCACCTCCTAACAAAGAACTTGAAGTTGCATCTTCTACGGATAAAGTTGGCTCGATTTCGCCGGATACAAACGAACAACCGGACGTTCCGTCAAATGTGACCGATGACTGGAAGTCGACTAAACGGAAAGGTGATGCCGATCCAAGCGGGGATGTCGAGGAATTGACAACCGACGCCGAAAACATTGCAAAGTCGTCCCAACATGAAGAAAATCACGCGACTGCAACGGACGTGTCCAATGAGGAAAATGAACCAGAGGAACCTGTGGCACCTGAAGCTGCTTGTTCGTCGATGGAAATAGAAGAGGATGACAACAATGGTCGTACCGACAGTACTGTGCAACCTCAGCAGACAAACGAAGACTCGCAACGGAAAGTTGCCGAAATTGAATGTAACACACCAAAAGCTGAATCAGCTGTAACGTCAACTATGAAAAATGACCCAGAAGAATGTTCGGTGACAAGCACAACTGCGACCGATCCTAGACGTGAAAAGACAACAGAGGATGAATCGGACGAACAAAACTCTTTGCAAGACACCGTAACCGATAGCTCGAGTAATAACGATGGCGGCATTAAAAATTGGATTCCGGGGGCGTTGTTGAATCTTATCAATCCCAACACCATTGACAAAAGCACTGTTTTAAATATGTTGGAGAAGGTGGTGGAAGTAGAGAAATTTCAACAGATAAAAGCGATTCTAACTGCAGAGGAAATCAAAAACGCATCGGCTGGAGCTGGCAAACTTGTCAAGATCGAAAACGATGACAAATCCACAATAAAATCTGACCTTGTAGAAACAAAAGCAGAAAGTTTCGAGAATGGAATTGATGAGTTGGATAATAGTACCCCAACAATAGATGATAAAAAACTAATCGATTCGAAACCGCATAGTAAAACGCGTAAAACTGAGCTCGATCGTTTAAATGAGGATATCAAATTCATTCTCGATACGGATGCCGAACATCTCGGCCATCAAACTAAACGAGCATGCACGGAAAATAAAACACCGAATTATTGCGAAATTGGACCCGATCCACCGTTAAAGGCTCCGACGACTGAGCCAGCTGAGACGGCGAATCCGCTGATGAAACCGAAGAAAAAGAAGAAAAAGTACGAAGTGTTTTCATATCGCACCCGTAGAAGATCGAAGCGTAAAAAACCGACGGTTCAAGCGATCACGGCTTTGACAGAGGCGGAAAGTGGTGCCGATGGCACTGAGTCGTCGTTGGGAGGCGGCGACATAGACGAGGTAGGAGATGAGAGCCTTTTAGAAGACCCATCCGAGTCAGTTCTAGACATTGCGGCGGACCTGGAGGAAGGAGAAGAAAACGCCTACCAGCCGCCGCCTCATGTCCGAGATACTAGAGACGAAATGACTGAAGCTGAAAAATTATTCAAAAATATTCATCCCGAAATGCATTCCCTCAGCAAGTACGTGGCGACCTGCGCCATATGCAACTTTTCCGGGCGATATGTAACGACACATTACATGAACTCGCATCGCATGACGGAAATGGTCGTGTCTCGTTTGCCACCTAAGGCGCAAGAGCGTCTAGCGAGGGGTGAGGGAATAGACAGTGTTTTTACCGGGAAAGATCCCTTCCAGAATCGTGTTTACCAGTACACATGTCCGTTTTGTAACGTTA
This sequence comes from Stratiomys singularior, assembly GCA_954870665.1. Lineage (NCBI taxonomy): Eukaryota > Metazoa > Arthropoda > Insecta > Diptera > Stratiomyidae > Stratiomys > Stratiomys singularior. The sequence continues at coordinate 6,932,143 of OX940879.1, read as the reverse complement.
AGAAGAATTACGCTCGAAAAATTTGGTCGCAACATTTCGGCTCGCACACCGGTGAGTACAAGTACAAGTGCTCCGGCTGCGGGTACATGTCTGTAAATGTTCGAGGCCACATCATGAAGTACTGTCCGGGTTCGAAGCCAATAATGCTGGAAAACTTGGACCGAGGCCAAGACATAATTGGGCACATTTGCAAACTATGCAATTACATCCAAATGAATCGCGATCATGTGATCACTCATATCGAAAATCAACATGAGATTACGGAGGGCAGCAACGAACTTATATCGGAAATAACACTCTTCAGATCCGATTTGAGTAACCTGAGCGCTTACAACATTAAGAGACTGAAAGCCATCGACACATCAAGCAAGATTGCATCAGCGTACACAAAACAAAGCCTCGTATCCGAAGTTGAGCATCCCAAAGCCAAGCAAGCGAGTGCAGAGGAAGCAGAAGAAAATGACGAAGACCTAGACGAAGATGAACACGAAGGTCAACCCAATGTGCGAGCCAGCAACAAGTTTCATGTTCCAAAGCCAGCTGACGGACAACCTCTGAAAAATATTTATCCGTACATGCACTCACAAAGCGAATATATTACGAGATGTGTTTTATGCAGCTACGCTGGCAAATTTATCACGAAACATTACGTGAAAGAACACCCGAACTCCGAAGTTTTCGTGGCGCGCATACCACCCGAGCGCCAAGCCTGCATCCTTAACAACCAACAATTGGCCAAACTAGGCCCGGTGACTGTTGTGAAGTATAAAAACTACTATCGTCACTCAGCCTGCCCTTTCTGTCCGGTCGAGAAGTCTAGTCAGCGTTTCGATTGGGTCATGCACTTCGCCATTCACACTGGAGAGTATAAATTCCGTTGCACCCAATGCAACCACTACGGCAACGCTCGGAACGAATTCGCCCGTCATTTCAAAAATGGTTGCCCGGCGGGAAAACTTGTCCGTTTATGGTCGTGCTACAAGTACAACGAAGAAGACCCTGTAATAGGATTCTTTTGCAAGCTGTGCAACTACATTCAGATGAGTCGGAAAAACGTCATAACACATTTACAAACCCAACACGGGGCTTCGGCGAACGCTTTTCAGCAGATTACGCTGTTCACCGGGAATCCTCGGTATAAGGGTCGTCGTTCGGTGAAGGGTGGCAAGAAATCGAAGCGGGCAAAGCGGAAAATTAAACATGTGTCGGATAGTGGTATCTTAACCGTTCCCGATTTCTTATGTGAAGGCGTGGTTGACGAAGAATTTATGGCAGAGGAAGCTGCTATGATGGAAGAAAGCCAGCTGGCGGAGAGGGAGCGGGTAAAGACTCACGAGGACGATGAATTGGTGTTGCCAATGCATCAAATAAGTGACGATTATAGTGACACTGGCTTCGAACATCTGTTCCAAATGGAGATGAGCGAAACTACAGACACAGCGACGGCGGCTGCTTCCGCTACTGCTACGGACAGTAGCACGCAACGGACACAAAACTCTCAAGATGATAGCACCGCCAAGACTGGCGACGATCAGGAACTCATCCGTCCGGATGAAGACCCACTACAAAATATTCATCCTGAAATGCATGCAATGAGTCCGTACGCATCGAAATGCTTACTCTGCAATTTCGCGGGGAAGTATATCGCCAAACATTACATCGAAGAGCACACGGAATACGAAGTTTTCTCGTCGCGTTTGCCGCCAGAAGGTCAACGAAGTCTTCTATCGGGCGAAGGCTCGCAACCGATAAAGTGTGTGATCCGGTCGCGAAAGATGAACTACTATTTCTCGTGTCCTTTTTGCAAGCTGGAACGCGATTGCACGCGACATAATTGGGTGGCACACTTTGCAATACATACAGGAGAGTACAAGTACCAATGTTCTGAATGTTCGCATCGGGGTAACGCAACGCGTGATTTCAAGCGGCATTTCAAAGGCAATTGTCGTTTCGCAATGCAGGTGCGACGCTGGCCTGACTTAGTGTCGAAAGAAGAGCCAATAATGGCGTATTATTGCAATCTCTGCAATTACATTCAACTCGAACGGACCCGTGTGCTTGAACACTTAAAAACCCAACACAGTTGCTACGAACAACTTGTGAGCAAAATCATGCTGCTGTTCATTGATCCGAAAACGCAAATGGAAACGGCTATAAACGCTACTGGATATCCAGCTATCACAGCCGCCGCAGCAGTTAAACGCAAGTTCTTCAAGCGCCGACTCGGAAAACATCGAAAGAAGCGAGCGATCTCCAAAATGTGGTCGGCAAGCAGCCAAAAGAGAGCTTGGCTAAAACGCCGATCGCAACTCAGTGATGACGAGCTCGACGAAGAGGGAGATGAGGAAGAAGATGAAGAGGCAGCTGAAGAGGCTGACGGAAGTGAAGGCGACTTTGAGGACGGCGAAGAGGAAGAAATTGAGGGTGACGAGGACGAGAAATATGTTGACGACGTGATTGAAATCGATGATTCCGATGATGAAACGCCTCCTGCTAAAGAAAGCGCGTCTACGTTGAATAGCTACGAAAAGATTAAGAAATTTATCGAACAATCTGAGATGAAAGCGAAATCAACCACATCAACAAGACTAATGCCTATCTTAAAGAGAGAAGATCGTGCTGCACCAGAGCTGAAGTCATCTCTTCCTTTTGAAGCACCAACTAAGGAACGACCGCTGTCTAACACGCATCCTGAAATGCATTCTCAAAGCGTATATGCCAAGAAGTGTATCCTTTGTCCGTTTGTCGGACGGCATCTAATTAACCACTATATAAGTTTTCATCCGCGCTTCGAAGTTCCGATTTCTAGACTACCACCAAAGTCGCAACAACTTTTGATTGCGAACAAAGGTAACCTAGCGGTGGAGATTGAAACGAATCCGTTCAATCCAAAATTGTTCTCCTACACATGCATGTTTTGCGATACCGAGTTCACATTCACTGTCAAGTCTTGGGTGGACCACATTGGCACACATACTGGCGAATATAATTTCAAATGTTCGGAATGCTCCCGCATGATCAACTCTAAGAATGATATTCACGAGCATATCAAGCAGTTCTGTAAAAAAGGCAAAGCTTTGGCGCGACAGTTCCCCGTCACTGAAAAGCAGCAACTCCTTGCTCATATTTGCAAGTTGTGCAACTTTATTCAAATGAATCGCGGGAACATCGTTCAACACTTACGAATGCAACACAAAGTACTATCAACGGCTGAACAAATCACACAAATAATTCTGCTGCGATTTGGAACGGCCGCCAGTGCTAGACCTGAAATGAAGCTTTTGATTCCCAAAAGAGAAGATCGCATCAAAGTAGAAAACACAAAATTCGACACAAGATACACAACAAAAGAATACGTAAAAGTCGAACAATCGGACGCAATCTACGAAATTCTTGTTCCTGAGACTGAGTTGAATGTCCCATCCGAAGGTACGGTTGGGAGCGCGACAATTAAAACTGAACGGAACCCTGATGAGTCGGGATACCATATGAGAACGAGAGCTTTAACGCGGAACTCTCTTACGGGCGGGCTAGGTAGAGGACAAGTAATAACCCCGCGGCCAAGCGTGACATCAATCACATTACGCCGGTCTGTTCCTATGACCTCACAGTCATCATCTAGTCAGCAACTGCCACCATTGGTACCTTCTAGCAACCTTGAAATCGTTAAGCGAGTTAGTCACTTGGGTTACACGCATACTCCTGACGGTATTACCAAGTACCACTGCTGTGTTCGATCGTGTACCTTCACGCCCACAACTGTTCCAATCTCTCTGGCGACACACATAATGGACGACCACCCGACGCTGATATGGGAAGGATATTGTCGCGAATGCCAGGGCCACGTCTCAACCGGAAAGAATATGAAACTCACCAAGGAAATCCAGCATTTATTCGAACATACTCGCAAACGGCCTGCCGACTTCGCGGACTCGAAAGAGGACAAGTCTCTGTCGATACCCCCACCGAAACTCCAACGCAGATCGGACTTGGGTCCTCAGAGGCCGGCAATGCCCATGGGTAAGGCTGGAACGTCGGGGCCGAATGATGATTCAGCCGATCAGATAATTGCTCGGTTCGCCAACAATAAAAGCATAACGATAACTCGTGAGGTGAAAACGAATGAAAGCGGTTCGTCAGTACTACCACCGCTGACTACGATCCCAGCACAAAACTCAACTGTTGCTACAAAACAACAACAACAAGTTCTCAAAGAAGTCAAACGAACAGCGCTGAAGCCGTGGACTGTCTCGAAAAGTGTTAAAACCGAGAATACGGTGCAGTCGTTGCTCAGCGACATTTCCCTTTTTGCATTCTTCAAATGCATGGGCAACGATTGTCAGTATACGACGAACGATTCAAATAAAATGGCCGAACATCTCACTATGCATTCGGAACGCGCGGACACGAATAAGCAATTGGAGCAGTCAACAGAGTCGAATGTGTTCTCATGGTTGGAATGTTGCTATTGCAGTACTTGGGCCGGAACTGTAATGCAATTGATTGCACATATTACAGCGAAGCATAGTCGTGATGTCTACCAATGTCCATATTGTTTCTATCGATCGTGCGAGGAGTACAATGTTGGAATTCATATAAAGCATTATCATCGCCAATTGCAATTGTCGATTCTATTCTGTTTCGGACGCAAAATGTTGAAACCGGGCGGCGATTTGGCTATACACACCGTGAAGAAGATAAAGTGCAGCAGTAAGTATCTATGATATATCTTTAAGCTCATGATTGTCTGTATAGTTCGAATACTTGCATCCTTTACATAATTCGAATACTGCTAGGAAGTAACAAGTTTATTGAATATATTAAAAAGTAAGGAAACACAACAACGATCGTTTGAAAGTAATTGTTATGAAGGGGGACTTTTTACAGGGTAATTCAAAACTCATTTTATTGGGTAAAACAGGCATTGAGATCCTTTTTTGAGTCGGTGGATCTTGTTTGTTTTTTAAAACACACTTTTCGTCTTGTGGAACGTTTTTGACTACGTAGTGCACTCCAAAGAAAAGTTGGTAGGGGTCGCTAGACGCTTTCTGGCGCAAGCTGTCAGTTTATGGGTTTGCATAAACGAAGAAATGATTGACAAACATAAGTCGTCTTCCATCAAGCAAAGCTCGTACTTGAACATTGCCTTTATCCCGCGTCATGTTATACTTGGAAGTCGTACAGCTTGAATATTCTCATTGAGCTTATGAAGGAAATGGCTCCGCACTTGCTGCTCGTCGTTTGATTCTAGGAGGAATTCAGCTCGTATTGTCTATTTTCTATTGTAGGCCATCACTGCAACAGTTGGCTCAAGGCCATCTTTTGGGAATTCTTATGGGGTATGATTACTGTTATTGTTAACGGAATCGTTTCACAGTCATTTTAAAACATTTTTTCGGTTTGCTGCGAGGTGGGAAGACGCTGTCTGGAAATGAATGATTCTAAGATTAAGTCGTTTCATTTCTTTGGACAAGCATGACCTAAACTGAAATCCTTTTCCGATAGTTAGTTTTAAGAGCTCTCCAAACCTCAACATTCATTGAGACTTGCTGTTGTTCTGTTTTTCTGATCCTGGTGGCTTTATTGGTTTTAGTTGTGCTGATTTGTCGCATTGGTCGATCATTGTTTTTCTGAGCTGCTGGGAAAGGGAAAAATCGACTTCGTTTACTGGGCACTGGCATATGCGAAAATCGAGGATACCACCGAGCAGGCGGATAAACAAGTAACAACGGAAGCTTTGACGGCATCTACGGCATCAAATCAGGTGACTTTACAGGGGCCAGGAAGAAAGTGCGGACGGAGAACGCAAAGGGCAATGTAGAAAACTTCTAAGGCTTGAAACATGGAAACGCTTCCTCGTGTTGTTTCATGAGAAAACTCGAGCTAGTATCGGAATGGACAAGATGGCACATGGGCACACTTGGAGGTTATCTCAGGAAAATCGTGTTACGTAATACATCGAATATTGGTGTAGGCGGTTTAAAAATGACGACTAGAATTATGGGACAAATAATGTGGATGAAATTCAATGAGAACTTGCAAAATCAGTCACTCAACAAGCTGAAATTTGTCTTTAAGTTCATTCGAATGGTCAAAGAGCATGTAACATAGATTCTATACAATTCGAACCAAAAAGGTCATTTTCATCGAATTAGTCTTGATCACGATTTGTAATGATGACAGCATGAAGCGAAAAAGCCCATTATCATGTTAGGCTAGTCAGTAAAATCCCGTCTAAAGCCGAAGTAATTCATTGTTCGAGGCTTATGCTGTGTATTCGGTGAGGTGTAAAAATTCGAGTCCATCTGTCATATTCGCCAGAGCATGTTCCCTCCGGCTACCACCTGCTACGACAAAGCAGAAATTCTTTTTTGGAATGGACTTCGCTTCAAATAAATAGGTAATGAGTTGGAATAACGAAATGAGCAATCGTTTTGTGAAGGAATGCATGCTTTTCCTGAAGGATAGTCAAAAGGATACAGTGTCCAATGGACAATATTTTGAACAAAACAATTTTATGGAGTTTTTCAGCACGTTGAGCTTGCATTTATAACTGAGAAATTGTATAATTGCTTTGATGCAAACTATCTTAAAATTTTACAAGTTATTACAACTGAGGGTTTCACATGATCTCTATGTCTTTGGATCGAATCAAAAACTCACAATTTATACCTCTGCCATCAAATTGTTGGTACCATTAATGGAAAATTTTTGTGATAAGTCACTCACAGAACAAAACCCTTTCTGCTCGCCGATTTCTCACGAGTCAAGGGAGAAAATCGTATTCGAAAACTTCCACTTTACACAAATCTGCCATCCTGGGTCACCAATCCTTCAATTTTCACTCATTACCATGATCTTGTTCCCTGTAAACTTCGTCTTATGTGTTTATATAACACTTTGTCCGATTTCAACGTTCAGGCCGTGCAAAATGACTGTTCAATAAAACCCGAAATCATCAGCTAAACTATTGCTTATTTGCTTTGTGATGAAAGAATTTTATATTTAAATATAATTCACTACACTTCGTTTGGTAAATTATAATAAATTAATACTTTTAATACTTACCTATCACATATTAACGGAATAATTTTTGAAAATTATTCACAGGCTGTCCGTGCACCTTTATGAATCCAATTGCGTTCGCAACACACGTTGCTGAATACACGGATGTCGATCTCGGCGGCGATATCTACAAATGTTATTATTGCTCGAAAAAGCATACAAAATCGATCATTGAATTTGCTCGGCATATTGTCGAACATCGTCCCGTTCGTAAGGCAGACTCGTACAGATGCTATAAATGTTTCAAAGTACACGCGAAATTAAATATGGCGCCAAATAAGAACAATATAAAAGCTTATCAATGTGTACACTGTGCCTATTCGATCGATGACGAATTTCAGATGGGCCTTCACATGGCCCAAGTGCATGCCTCCAATTTACTATTTTGTGGATTGCGAATCAGGACGAATAGCATGAATGTAACAACAACGGTAAGTAAATTATTTTGATTTTATTGTTTTTGTCGTTGCTGGATTTATTGTCATATTACTTTTTTACTGTAACATGTTGCAGGAGGATGCCAACAGCCGTTTGGACAATGGTGCAGCTTTTGTACTGCTGAAAAAACGCGTGGATGAAAAACTTTTGTATCGATGTCCATACACACCGACACAATTGAATTATTTAGATGCCGGCATTGTTCCAATGAAAATACAAAAATTCGAAGACGAGGACGAAGAAATGAGTGAAGGTCCTTGTGCTAGTCCGGTTATAACGCAAAATCCGGGTGGCTTGCAAATTGCACAAGTTCAGTCGATCACAAACACCGAATTCGAATCGTTTATTACAATTGATGATGATGACTAAACGCTGACCTTTGACCTATGAACACTCAAAATGCAGTAAAAATAAGCAAATAAATACATACGATGAACATTAGGAGTGTGATGTAACGCTAATTTTACAATGGAGACGGAAAAAAAGTCTAACGACAACTTCACGCTCCATATTGATGGAACAACTAACGCCACGATGCTTTAAGCACAAGTTATAAGAAATTGGTTTTATATTTAGTGCATCAGTTACTTCGGGGGGGTTGAACGACTTTATGCATAATATAAATGAAAATGGTGTGTGATTGACCGGTTTATGACTGCCAACGAACATTTCTCGGGCACTTGACTAATGATAAGACTAAAGCAAAACTTCTATGGTAAAACGTTATTATTTTATATGAACAAGACCCACGAAATTTGTCACTACAGAAAAAGTTTAATGTCGGAAACTACTTAGGTATAGTTAAAATTAGGCTTAAAGTTCGCCTTTTTCATTCTATTGCTTAGATATTAAGATAACTGTGCTGTATAGGACTACTTTACTACTATGTATTTTGATTTTACTCTATTATTCTAACACAGAAAGTATATATGTATTCAATCTTCATCTATATACCCGATTGTGTTTAGACTGTACAATAAAATTTGAAAGAGCAATCTATTTTCAAATTATTTATGTTTAATTGTTTGAATGTCGAACTATTAGCCGAAATTAGGCGTGTCATTATTTCTCTATCGGTGCCCCAATGAAAGGGTGAAACTAAACTGAATATTGATTTGGATGCGCAGGAGAGATCTGTGCAAAGCTAGGATTCCTTGGTGTGCTAATTTTTCAATAACTTCATACAATGTGATTAAGTATTGTTACGTGTCTATTCTGAGAGAGCGCTTGAACAGGTCCTTCTCTCAATTAAACAGGCGAATGTTTAGAAATTATTAATGAAAACATGTTCTTCTATGGATAAAAAAATGATAAAACACAATTCAGCATATACCGCGACGTCAATACTTTGAGCTGTTTGATAATGGTTCAATATAAACTTTATGTTAATTTGTGAAAGATTCGTTGCTATTTAGTAAATGCGCCCCTAAACAATTTTCCAATTAGGTATAAAATGATAAATCTTCGAAGATCAGCTTTATTTCTTTCAACTACAAGGCTCCCCGTTTCAGATGAAAATAACTCGAAGAACGCAAAGCTCCTAATATTTGCACAAGCTCTGCACATCGTGGAAATATTGTTTGTATTGTGGATTCTCATCAGTCGAACTGCAGTGACAAAAAACCTAGCCGAAATTGCTTTTCTCGTCTTATCGTCGTAGACGTTCCCATCATTTATCAGCAAGGCCTATGCATTGTTTGTTTTACCAACTATTCCTTAGACACATCCTTTTCCATTGCAGTCTTTACTTAGATCTGTGCGAGGGTTACCAAAATGAAGTTATGGGGGCCGAATTTTTGCAGAACTGCATTCCGCGTTCTCTATACGTTCTAGGAACGTTTAGAGCCACCAATTTTTAGTCAGTAAACCAAGCGTCGTCATTAAATAAGGTTCCGTTGTGTAAATTTGTCAGTGATAGTTGTTTTGTGTGCTCGTCGTTTTTGCAATGGCTGACACAATATGGCCGTGAATAGCACGCGTCCATGCTTCTTGCTCCGAAAAACTGGCAAAGAAACTCTTGAAGTGGTTAAATCGGCCCAAATGGACGATGCATTTAGGAATACTCAAGTATTTGATTAGTTTTCCCGTTTCAAAAATGCTGAAATGTCAATTGGTGGCCGTCCGTCCATGGCCAGCACCGACGAAAATGTTGAAAAAAAATGTCCGAAAACATCCCATCCCACTATATGGGAGGAAGTGCGAGAAATCGTCGCCACAACCCAGACTAAGACCAAGGATAAATAATTTGGTGAGGGATAGGAGAAATTTTTCTAGCCAGAAAAAAAAACAGAAAGATGAGGGGCCAACTGATAAACCCAGAAGAAACGACGGAACAACCACGACTCCCGAATACCAACGACCGGACATGTCAAATGAAATCTCTCTCTCCTTGGAAGGACAGGAGAAAGCACAACTCACAGCTAAAGTGAACAACAAAGTAAATCGCTAACGCTGGAGGAAGCTCAGATTGAACCGGCACATGAAAGAATGGACTCGGTGGTGCCGAGTCTGAAGTGGTATCTATGCTTCTGGCGGCATTGGAATGAAACCTGGAGTGGCCAGGAAGATGGGTGCTGATCTGTAATCCGAACTAGGAAGTCCCATCCACCGTGATTCTAACAACACCCGACTTGCCTGAAGTGGAAGCGAGCGAGGAATTGAAAAGAAAGCGACCATGAATCTTGAAAATTACAACAGTCTGAAGTACACAACACCAGTTGAAACTGATGACAGCTGGCCTAATTTGAGCTTTATATAACGTGTAGCGCTTGTCGCTATAATACCCTGAGAAAATGCTTGCAAATGTAGAACTTACTCAACTGGAAGACTTCATTGCAAAATGGAGAAAAACTCCCTTTTTAAAAGTACGAATTCAGAGCCAGGATGGCTTCAGGCTTCTGTAGGGCCTCGAATGTTAAAGCAAATTCCAATGCCTTGAGGGAGCAATCTCAAAGTTAACAGCTTGGATGCGAGTTGGATTGAGTGTGACGAATGGAGAAGATATCCTAAAAGCCGACATGATTAACATGTGGCCTGTCTAAGACTGCTGCTACGTTTTTAAAAGGTTCTGACCAGATCGTGACCAATATAAGGGATCGTGTTCTCAATAGGGGACAGTATTTGCAAATCTCAATCCTTATGTAAAAAGACTTTGAGGTTAGTCCAAATCAAGACTGGTATTTACATTGAAACCTGTAACTTTATTTGGTTCCCTGCTACCTAAACTGCTGTTGTCGAGAGGAGCGCGCGCTAGTTGTTATGAAGTTTACATCCGCGGCTGTTACAATGAAAACAATCCATTATTCAAGGGTCAACAAACAAGCTGTTACACCTATGGTATCAATGAAGCTCACGGCCAGCGCATTTAAACGGGATCTTAAGCAGTTCCAGGGTAGGAAATGAAAGCGAATCAGGCTACCCTGTATGACAAATTGGATATGTTAGCCCTGGAAAAAGATCGGAAGATCCTACGAAGTAGGAACCGAACCGCTATCCCAACTGAAAAGAATGAGGAAGGCTCGCACTAAATTATCTCGCAGAAACAGTACTCGCATTGTCCATTGAAACGCCATGATCTCCAGAAATTTTTCGCCAATCAGTTAAAAGATATGAAGGCATACGCCATCTTTTGGTACCCCCTTAAGTATTCGTTTACCTGATTAATAGGCAAATTAGGTTATGTTATGTTAATCAGGTTATGCCGCTTAGGCATAGGTTAAGGGGTATGGACCAGGTTTAGTTTATACGTGTATTATTGTTAATGTTTTCAACGATCTATTTTTCAATCTGATTTAATGATCTACTATGGCATAAATTGTACCAATGGTTTTATTAGAAGGAAGTAGCTGCCTAAGTTGTCTTTCTGCGGGAAAGTGTTTTACAGTATCTTAACAAATGTTGCCTAAATGTTGGCTACCACGGAACTGTAGGTTCACTTGGCTTCTGTAAGGCGATAGGGTGGACCATCTATTAAATATTGAAGCGTATACGTGGAGCACAGGGATAAAGACAAGAGTGGATTCAAAAGTAGGCCCCGGAAACAATAAGCAATAGAATAGAACCTGGAAAATAATTGGAGTGATACAAGTAAAAACCAAAGAGTAGAATTTAGTCATTTTATTTATTTCTTTTTTCTAGATTTTGATTTACTGCGTCTTCGACGCTTTCTTCTTCGTTTTTCTTGTGACTTTGATCGCGATCTAGACTTTTTATGAGTTTTGTTTTTGGATTCCACATCATCTTTCTTATTTGGTGATTTTGAGTCTTTTCGACTCAGTTGTCTGGAATTTCGTGATTCAGAGCGTTTCCGCTTGCTACGAGATTTATTTCCAGATTCTCTTTTAGAGCTCCTCGATCTGGATCGACTTCTGTATTTCCTGTTCGAACTGCTTGATCTTGATCTACTCGAGGACCTTCTCCTTGATCTTCTCGAATTTTTATCCCTTTCGCTGCTCCGCTTTGGACTAGACCTACGACTATTATACCTGCTCGATATGCTTGTTCTTCTTTCATTCCTATCCGATTCAGGACTTTCCGACCATCGCCAATGCCGATGTGAAGGTGTGGCATCTTCGTTCCAGCTGCCAACAAAATAAAAAATAAATCGAATAAAACGAACAAGCAATACAAGTGAGTCCTCGAATTCGTATTTTATATGCGAAATGTTTACCTTGGCGTACGTTTGGAAGAATTTGCATCTCCTAAAACGCGACGTGATGATGATCGTTCTGATTGAACTTCTTTTACGTTGTACTTGTTTCCAGGATTCTTAAAAATATGCAAGTAATTGCATTTAGAACCTTTTGGACAAGTTCCCGTTAGTGACAATCCTATTGGTTAAGGTAAATTTATATTTTCATGAAAAGTTAATTGAAAATAAAATGTTTTTGTAAGAAAGGGGATGTAAAAATTGAGATAAAATTGAATTGCGCGATATGATGTCCTTCGACGGGAAAGACTTTGTATTACAATCTTTGCTGCGAACAGAGACATCGAGATTTATATAAAATAAGTGAAAATATGATTTGGTGAGGAGCTAATAAGCTCAACTAGGATAACGATTGTAAGAAGATTTTTTTCCAAAGGATACTCATCGTGTTGTGTAACAGCTTCTGCCCGACATACCACAAATTGCAGCCTTCCATGAAATCAACTTGCAAAACTCAACATTGATCCTTCTGCATGCGTAGTACCGTCCTAGAAGTTGCTTGTACGCCTTTAGGGAAGATCTAGAGCAATGCTTGTGATTATTTATTTAAATCAAGGAATTCATTCAGTTTCATACCTCTCACTTTTGAATTCTATCAAAACGTTTCCCCGCAGATGCGCCACAGTATTCTTGCATGTCCGAAAGTTTACGATTTCTCCGTATTTTGATAGCTCTTCAGTCACATCCGCAAAAAACTCATCGTATGCTAGGTAAAGTTCTGTTTCGCTGTATTCCAAAGCTAAATCGCTCCCGTATTCGGACTGAACAGGCTGGTCCAATCGAATATGCGTGAAGAAGTGTCGTAAGAGCAGAACTCGGCTAACACCCGGTCTCGAATGATTCCTTGCACAATTATCACCGAAACGACACGCAGCAGTTTTGAGGAAGAACGGACATGGTTCCTTTCCGGGATTAGAATGGGCAAATTCATATAATTCGGAAGGAAGTTCGCCGCCTTCATTGATAAAATCATCGATTTTCTGCAACAATAACTCATGCCTTTTACGCTGTTCTTCGGCCAAACGTTTTTTCGCAGCAATGCGTTCCTTGATGATTCGTTGCTGCTCTTCGAACTCTTTTTGAATTCGCTGACGCTCCTTTTCTTTAGCTTCATCGACGGCTTGTTGACGTTTCTTTTCTTCGCGAAAGCACTTTTGCGCGAGAAGCTCGCGACGCATCCACAGTTCTTCCTGTTTATCATGTTCTTGTTGTTCGACTTCTGCATGGTATTTTTCCAATTCTTCTTGGTCGCGAAGCCACGCTTGGTAGGCAGGATCTGCTCTAAGCTTGGCTTGATCTGCGAGTAAAGGGAGAATATATGTTGCTATTTTTTACTAACGTAAAAGAAAATTCGATGGAAATTTCGTTACGAGTTTACCTTTCTCAGCTTTCCGATCTCGATGAATAGCTAATTTTCGTCTTATTATTTTCCTCCGTCGTTTCTTCGCATCTTTTCGCCACTGCTTGTGTGATTTCTTTTGAGGAGGAATTTCCTGATAATCGTCCATTACTTCCTTATTTTTCCCTGCTATGAACTTTAGAAGAACAAATTATATCCCAGCGGAGATATTGTTTTGTAGACAAACATCTGATGTTGACATTTCGCCGGCATTGTCGATAAATATTCATTATTTTTAGTGTCGGTTTTCTTGGAATCGAATCGAACTTATCGTGGTCGCAACCTTAGCATGGCCATCAACCTTAAACTACAAGTTGTAGAGTTTTGTGGACAATAAGTTGATTTCCACTTATTCGAGTCAACTGGTTGAGGTGCAAGTCTTTGATTATTAATTAAAGCATTTTGGTCCTGAGCTGGTAACGTGAGGTCGTGAGGAAAAGTTCACAGGAAAGATCATCCGTCGTTTGTAAATTCTAAATTTGAAAAAACTGAAGTTCTGGATCGATATTCCGATTCTTGATTATCGAATGATATAATTGTGTATCACACAAAAGTCCAATCAAAATTAATGTTGACTAAAATGTAATTTCCGATAAAAATTGTTCGATTCTCAACTGCCAAATGACGGTTAAAATATTTCTAGGAGATTTTAATGCAAAGAGCGGGAGGGAAACTATGTAACGTGGAATTAATGGAGCGCATTGACTTGTTTTCCTGATAAGAACAAACACAAGACGACCGATGGCAACACATTCAATCAAATTGAACATGTGCTCATCGAAAAGAGAGCAGTAAGCAACACCTTCGACGTCAGGATATATCGCGGGGTAAATTGCGACTATGACTACAATTTTGTACGCATGAAATATAGACGTCGGATAACAAATAATGAATATATCAGCACTAATTGAACCGTCGAATTTGTAGTAGATAGCATTCCGGGAAAGCCCGTTAAAATAGGTCGCGAAAAATTTAAGGCAATTTTACTTCGATTACTGCTCAGGATTCAAGTCTAAGCGGACATTAACAAAAATATTGAGAAAGTCAGGAGACGATTAAACCGGATTAAAATTGGACAGTTAAATGCAGTGAATGTGCATATGCGGAGGAACGAAAAACTCTCAATCTAGCCAAAATGCTATAGTGAAATGTCCGAATCTCATGAGGAATGATAGCAATTGTCGTGCGTGGACTGTCTCGAAGGACTTAAACGGGAAGCAGATGCACCTTTTTAGTTTTGTTAATTACTTTAGGAAGTGAACTGATGTCTGACCACTACCCAATCAAGAGGAAGAAACCTGCAGTGATGTATTCGCCAGAGACTAGTTCTGTCGATATGGGGTTCAAATTGAATTATATTCCTATTAAGACAGTAACATTTAATCTGAAGTTTTCAAGTAAGCTGTTCAGTTGCTAGGTAAAGCGAATACAACACCTGCACATCCTCAGTCAGATTGCATGGCCGAGAGGGTCAACAGGGAGATCTCCGGAATAGACCTCGCAAAGCAAACTGTTGCTGCTTTCGCCAAAGCCAAGTTCATAAGAATATTTCACCTCAGGACTATTCTTCGTTTCATAACATATCTCAAAGTCGTAGCCAAACCTCCGATCGTCGTACGGAACAAGGAGTTTATAACCCAACTTAGATGGTTTGTTTGGAAGGTTATGGTCTTATATGGTTTATTTTATTCAATCCACTTAAAAGGTTTCTACCCAGAGCTCTTTTTTGATGATTATGGCCGGTTTACGGAGGGAGGGCTATCATGCTGGTAGTAGGCAAGAATGTTTCATCATCATCAGAAGAAAGAGATATTCGTCCTTTTCCACATTACGAGACAGACGCACACGTGTTATTCTTTGGTCTATCGTGAAAAGCGAACTAGCTTGGCAAACAGGGAATTTGTTGCACATCACAATTTATTTCTCCGAAAGACTTCAACAACTCTCTGAATACTCTCGTACTCTGTCCATGTTTTGTTCAGTTTTCGACGGCGAAGGTTACCATGAGCGCCTTTCGTATTCGATAGAATCACATCCATCCTTAAAAGAACTATTCTATTGGTAGGTTTGCTCCCTGCCCAGAACATTATCACCAACAACCTACACAAGAAGATTCCGAGGTTCAGTGTATTTATTTTTTGAAATTCTACACGAAATTTGATTGACTAGCGTTATTCTATCAAGCGTTTAAGTTTTAAAACTCAAAATCGTAACCGGGTGCAAAAACAACCGAAATGTCACAACCTAACGTCAGTGAGTTGTTGCGTCGTGATTGAGACCGGAATGTTCACCGTGCGACCATACCTGTTTTTCGGAGGCCCTGAAGTTTCGGTGAAGTTCAGTAATTTTCTGATCGCACCCTGTATTTTGACATTTCTTGCTTTGGCATTCTGTCATTGGCTTGATTATGCTGAGACAGTTGTATCCAAAGGTACCTGATGTACCTTTAAGTAGTGTGAAAACTGTCGATTATTTTTTATTCAGGATCTTTGTCTCGATTGCTAAAGATATGTCCAGAAGGATTAGGGGTTGATAATCTATCGAAATTTTCTTTTAAAATCAGATTCGTGTCTTTGATTGACGGTTTTACTTCCAAAAACTTTATTGTTAACATTTGGGAAAGGGGCAGAGTTTCTTCTCGATGTAATAGCTAAATGGCATTGAATTCTAGGGTTCAAGATCTGATGATTGCTTGTGTAAACCGAAGCTTGCATCAATATTCATAAAGGACGATGCTGCATACCTGATCGACGGCGAATAAACTCCGGAGTCACCGACGTTCTCTTACATTTGCAATGTCACCGCAATCGCTGCATTATCGTCGGAGTAATGCTGAAAACAGTTGACAATTGGAATCGCGTGGCGCAATATGCTCGGGCAGAATCGAAAAAAGCTTTATTGGAGCGCTGGGAGGCATCGGGAATGGATGGATCTCTCTTCTAGCACTGCCTTCCTCTCTCGTCCTTCCCGTTAGAGAAGAGATTCCCATAATCCGAAGGCGCCTCTAGGCATAGGAACACGAAGCCTAGCCCGAAGTAATGTGTCAAACGGTTCCAGGCTAGGTTCTCAGATTGACAGGGAAGGTGTTTAGTGGGTAGTCCAAAAGCATTTTGCGTCTGGTCCCACTGTCCAACACTCAGGGCGTAAACAGCCTTCACCTCCCTACCACAAAAAAAAATGTCACCGCCATATTTGGTGTCCAAAATTTGTCCAATGTATGAAGTAGTTGCCAGGTTTATAAATCAATAAATACGTTTGTAGATCAATAAATACGTTAGGAAATTGTTTGCACTACACATTCACAGTATGCCGCGAAAAATTTAACAACAAAGGAGAATAAAAGATAAATTTTATAAAAAAATCAAGCAGAAAGCAAGATACAGAGCGCAATAATGCAAGGGAAATCTTAAAAAAGTTGGAAAAGTGTGTTCTTAAGGAAGCCAATGACCTTCCATTCGCACACGTAGATACTGCCGACTTTTGTGTTGGTGATGATTGTGATGATGTTGATATGGTTTCAAAATCTATTGATTTCTATTGCCCTTGCATATAATCAGGACCAAAGGTGTTGATTTTTATATAAAACCCCAAAGAGGATTATATTAATCTCAAGAACAAGTTCTCCAATGCAAAATTGCTATATCATATTTTTAATGAAGCTGTGTTTTATAACTTGAGTAGAATTCTGAGAAGTGCGCAACTTACCGCTATTACTCTCTGTTCCCCTACCAAAATATAAGGATGCAACTAGATGAAGGAATAAATAACGCATCCACCCAAATCCTGAATCGATGCTCAGTCTAACTTATAACAATAAATTCTGAGAAATTATCAGGATATTTGTCCTGTATACTTGTCACCAATTACTACCTGACGCAGCTCCTCAGTAGGTATGGATATCTCCTGTCTTACTCACGATAGGATACGTAAGATACGAAAGACGCAGTCCGCTGTCTGCTTCTGTCGCCTCGGAAGCGCGAACGACTTTCTACCATACCTATTTGATGTGAGAATTGGTGAATTTTCTCTGAAAAGCTGGTGAAAGTGATGTTATCATGTGTTGAAAAGTGGAATTATACGCTTGATATCCTTGGATTGTTCGTATGCTGAAGACAAGATTCCTGGACCACTATTTGACACAGAAGGGTAACTTCAAGGTAGCCTTTATTCCTCACCTTCCTTCCGCTGGACAGGATTCCTCTAATCGAAGGCGGAAACTAGAGGAAATAGAAAATAGAAATAGAAAATAGAAAAAGGATATAGAGACCACATCCGATGTTATTTGACAAATAGGTCCAGGCTTTATTATCAATTTGACAGAAAAGTTGTTTGGAGGGTAGTGTGGATTTGTTCTACTGTTGGGTGTTTCTCACTTTGGGCATAAACTCATGTAAATAAAATCGTTGTCCTGTTTCGTGTTTCATAGTGACCAATGCAATGCAGTTCATCGAGTTTGATAGTTTATATTATTTATGTAATCGCATCGAAGTTCTTCAAGTTTAAGAAATAAAATAATAATACTTGTCAAAAGATACAAAAGTTGTTCCAACCGCTCTTTCTGTATTTGAAAACTGAATGAATTTGAATACAACAATAAATTGGGTACCTGTTTCTTGCTAGTGTGAGTGACTAATGATGTTAAAATAATTGACGAGAACATGAAGCAATTATGTTCTCATTTCCAATATTACATTACAGTTCATCGTGTAGTTGATAGCTTTCCATTTAGTTTAGTGCTGGAATAGAGTCTAATTGCCTCTTTTTTTCCTGTTTACTCGGCACAAGTCCTATATAAACTGTAAAGAAACGTGTTTCCTGGACGCAAGTCTTTTATAAACTGTTAATATACGAAAAAATAAAATAAAACATGAAATTCAAATGTAATCCCAAGTATTTCGAAGCAAACAACTTTTACGAAAGTGTTAGTCCTGTGATAACATTTGGATTTTTTTCGGGACTCGCTCCGTATCGTGTGTATAAAACAAATGATAGAAGTTATATTGCGGTTGCTTATATTGGATACATCCCGACCGTAATACTATCGATGTTGTACGCAAGTTGTTTCATATTCAGTCAACAGTCTAGTGAAACCATAATCGGAAAAATTATAGATTCCGATATATCAAGGATTGGAGATTTTTTGCAGTCGTCGACAGCAGCCTTGGGAGTCATAGCTGTATTTATAACTACATTGACCAGTCAAAAGAAATTTCTCTATTGTGTGGATACAGTAGCCGAAATAGATAAGAAATTGAAGGAATTGGGGGTGAAATTTAAGTATAGTCAAATAATGATAATGAATACTTTGTTTCTTATTATTTTCACTACGATGTCCTTAATTTACGTTGGAAGTTGTTTTTTCATGTTTCGATATGCCAACATTAATACTTCGGTTGTAGTTTTTTTCACATATATTTTGCCTCATGGAACGATTTCGGCGATGTTGATCGTAGTGTTTGGCATGGCCAAGGGCTTATATTTTCGGTACAGGACTGTCAATGAGGTTTGTATAAGGATACATGCTAAATTTATTGTTCGGCAAACATTTTGTTCTGCAGATTACAGCACAGTTAATGACCAAAAATAGTTATCAATCCAGAAGTCTTAAACAAACTAGGCCAGAATTATTGAAGGATACAAAACGTGTAGGGTATTTTTGTACTATTACGCGTCGTATAGAATGCCGGGAGACAATGATAACGGAAGTAACGAAATTAAACGATTTATTGGATGATGTCTGTAGGGTAGCGAACAATTATTTTGCTTGTCAATTGCTTACGATTGTCAGTTCAGCATTCGTTATGATCCTTTTCAACAGTTACTTCCTATTGCATCTCATCGTAGTTGTTTCAAAGGCTAATAAGCCAGCTGAAACGATTTTGATAGTATTTTTCGCGACACAGACATTTTTCTACTGCATGGAATTGATAACTGTGGTGGAAGGATGCGGTTCGTTGAATTTTGAGGTGAGTAAATTATTTTAAAGTATAACTTAAAAGTCTGTTTGAGACAATCGCCGTGTTTAACAATCATAATAGTTTTAAACTGAACTGTCAAAACATAAACTTCTCTATTCCGTCAAAAAGTAACCGGAATTCGTAATTTAAATGTGTCAACGCCATTTTGTGTCAGCTCCTAGCACTGTAGTGCATTATCATGCAATATTACAGCGTGATCTGTCGATGAGTCGGCTGACAGCAGCTTGATATCTGACAGCATTTACTTGAAACAGTGTACCTCGATAGTGCGTCCTGATTTTTACTATTATTCACCATACTCGAAAAAGAATTTCATTGAATTTTGTGTTGTAAATGGAAACTCGTATTCGAAATGATTGAAAATGTTGGAAAAGGCCTATTGTGATTCAGTAAAATAAAAAAAGTTTACAATTAGTTCAAAGCATAGGCACTGAACCTCTACAGCCAACCTTCAACCTCTGCAACCATTGAAAACATCGAAAAAATGCGGAAAATTGGACCCATAGATTAGTTTTGCAACTAAAGAGAGATAACACACCAATTCAACATCTCACACGAGACAATATGTTCAATTTGTTCAATGCATTGGGCGTGGTACGTGTTGCTCGTAGGATTGTTCCAAAATTGTTCAATTTTCTGCAAAAACATGACCCTAAACAGATTGCTTTGGACGTGTGCGTTGAATATGATCCTAAATTCACGGAAAGATGCATAATTTGTGAAGAGACATGGGTCTACGAATTTGATCTGCAAGCAAGTCAAAAGTCATCAATATTGTAGAGAAAAGATGCGGCAAATTCGAAGAAACCATGCCGAAGAAGATCAATTGTGATCAATTGTGAAAGTGATACAATTGTGATTTTCTGATGTTCGAGGTTCAGTGCACCATAAGTTGTGCCCTCGTATGATCCTTCCTGTCGTCCTACACAATCCACGTTGTTCTCTAGTTCTTTACGTTTGAACTTGTTACTTCTTGTTAACTTGTTCTCTAGCTTGTTACGTTAGAACTCTTCAGGCTAGTTAGACACTCTAGAAGGAAGCGCTGTGTATTTTCTCCTTCCTCATCAAAAGTTCGCAGATGTAATCCGTTTGGATTCTTATTCATTTGTTTTGTTGAACTCAGAGATTGTGTATTGTTTAATGTCGCCAGGACAATTCTTCCGTCATTTGTTTTTTCCTAGAATTCGAAGAATTCGAATTATGCTGCATTTGTTTCTGCCATTCCAAGTGGTATCTATCCTTCTGCAGAGGGCACTTTGATCGTATTTTTTCTATTAGCATTTTGTTTAGTTGGAGTTTGTTGTTTTTTATATTTACGTTTACATTTACATTGTTACATTTATTTTTACATTTTAACATTTATAATTTTAAATTTTCTTGGGTTGTCATGGCTTTTAGTGCCTGCCTACAGTCTTACACTGGTCCTGCGATACGTAGTTACTGTATCTATAGGACTTGCTGTCCGAGAATAATTGTATTCCTCCATTAAGGCATGTTGTTGCCACTTCTATGTCTGTTGTTACTGCAAATACTTCCATTGGGAAACTATAGCTCTCAAGTTTGTTGCATGGGTTGTAGTTGGATATGATCTCGAAAGATGATTCTCGTTTGAATTATTCATTTTGATGGTGTCAATCACGACTTTACTTCCAAATGTGAAGTTTTGTCCTGGTCTCCACACTTCTCTGGCCGTTATGATAATCCTGTATGGGATCCTCATGTCCATCATCGGTAAATTTCTATACAGTTTCCTTTTATTTGGCGATTTCATTCTTGGCGGGTCTGATCAACTTTTTTTTGCATTATGACATGAATACTCATGGCCATATGTGGAATTTCAGCTGAAGTGAATCAATATTTCTAACATCTCTACAAAGACCAACTTCGCAAACTTAAGAGCCTATCTGAAGGATTGTGTATTGCAAGAACTAAGTAAAGATGATGGATTTGCGCTAATCAGTAGGAGAACGGGTGTCAATGGAAGCAACCTTGCGATGAGGACTTGACATTTGATAGGAGGGATGGGGGGGTTGAGGGGAATGACCACAATATCTTTAAGAAAGTATGGCTGAATAGGTGATTGTCGCAACAACGGAGGAAGTTGACGTGACCAAGCGAGCATAAGTTCACCAGACCAGGCATATAGTGCTATCTGTGATGGGTGAAGAGTAGAGCGTCGGCTTCAATTCTACAAGTTGGATAAGTATTTTCAGCACTCACTGTAGAATATTTTAAAGTCCTGATGTTTAAGGGAGGGGATACGTCAGGATTCGGGGGCTGATTAACGAGATAGTAGAGTAAAGGCGAAGAACGAACCACCATTCTAGGGTTATCCTTTTTTGAACCAGATGATCCAAATTTTTGAAAGATATTGAAGTTGTAGTTGCTTTTGAAGTTTTGACTTCCAAGCGGAAAGGCTTTTACCGCCTCGGAGATCATTTAAATGGTTTAATCAACAGATCGGTCGTCGCAAAAGGCCTAACTCAAGCTCAGCATTGTAGTGCGTCAAATATGGTAGAACTGCAGAGAATTCAATTAAGAGCTGGAATCAAATCAAGTGGTTACATCAGCTTAATGATGGTCGTCAAAATCATTCCCATTTAGATGGGCAAATTGATCGTCGAGTTCAAGTGAAGGATGGAATGTCTGCAATTGAAGATGGACTTCAAGATGAGTTTTTTTGATGTGCAATGGCGGTCAACACCTCTATGAGAGTACAGACTTTCAATTGTTTCATCTAGCATAAACGTCAAGACTTAAAGACGCCTACCAATAAAAATCAGTTGAAAGAGTGCTCGATACGATTCGAAAATTTGGAAAAATATTTTTGTTGTGGATTTACCAATCAAGGTACAGTGCGCAAACAGTTGAGAATCTATGCAATTTGCGTCTGCATATCGAAGTGTCTCAGAGCCGTCTGCGTCGACTATCAGGTCTAAACCCATTGTCTTCTCTGCCGGCGAAGAAACAATGTACTTGCACCACGATAGGGTAGGGGATGTTCAAAGAGAAGTCGGGTCAAGAGAGACTAAAAGGAAAACCCTCACTCTGTGGTAAGATACCTGTGCTAATGGGCATGAAATTTGGACTCACATGGACTCACATGAGACCGAGGTTCAACCAAAGATATGTTAAGACACTTTTATCCGACTAAACTTCATAGCAGGCACGGTACTTTCAGCTTTACTCGTACAAGATTCGACAATCATCGTATTTTTGAAGAGATAGAGCAGACAACGCCTGTAAGACTTTCTTCTCATGTCGAATGTGGGTTGCACGCCGTTTACATCTTTTGGCTGAAACGAAAGGTGAATTGGTTCCAGATTTTTTCGTTAGTGAGAAATTTATATCTTGTTACCCCTGAACATAATGTGATGACTCTACTTGATAAGGAAGGATAAATTTTGACGTTTATCAGCACCCGGGGCACAGAAAATAAGTCCCTCTGTAATGCCTTTTTCTAGCATCCAGTATAGCAAAAAGGGATGTACCATCCCAGACGGAAGAACAACCGACATAGCTCGCAGAAATTTGATTAGGAAGGAGGTGTTTAGAGTTGATAAGTTTTGTGATATCAGGAACCCCACTTTTAGTACGTTAAAATCCTTCGCGTTCCAATCATAAATAAACAAAAAAAAATTCAGCTTTTATGGTATCGATAAATCAAATTCATTCATTAACTTCATATTATCCGTTGATAGTTTCCCTGTAAATATGGAGAACAACGATTCACCAATAATACCCTCGACCAATTTGATTGCAGTTTATGAGTTTAAACCTTTCATTAAAACTGTCTCGACTCATATTTTTATTTTTATAATATCAAACAGGTATGTAAATGTCTGGTGAGTTGGAATTTATTCTCAGGTGTTTTACTCCTTTTGTTTCCCATAAATGGTAATATGTCCTTGAAAGTAATTTATTTTCTGAATTAATTATAAGACTTTGCCATCGTTAACTTTGCCATACTCATAAACTACAATACATGTTGGAAACTCAATACAGGGTTCTTTTCATCAAGAAAAATCAAACCTTCAATTTCGCTTGGTTTTTTTTCAGTTATTGTGCCCGCCTTACGCCTAATTGCGTGCTTTTTCCCCTGAAGGATACGTTTGTCCGACTTTCTTGGACATTTTTGTGTCTTATCGTTGGTTTTCGAAGCAGGTCCTGGGCAGATTTTGTGGTGCCTTATATGCGAACAAAATTTCCACACGGTAGTAAATTTGACGAGATTATGAAAATTCTTTGGAAAATTCGTGCTTTTTTTCAAGCCAAAGATGTATATGACGTGTTCGTGCCCCTTTTGCAATTCGGATTTTGGTCAGGGATGACCCCAGTCTGGATATATCGGCCATCCAACGGGCGTAAATTCATCAAAGTTTCATATTTCGGGATGTTTGTAGTGTTGGTGAACATTTCGATTTTTGTTTGTTGTTTCGCAATGTCTTATTGGGCGGGCGAACGTGTTACCACGTCCTTTATACAATCTCCGGCAGCCGTTTTCGGGGATTATGTTCAAACAACAATCGACTTTTTAGGTGTTGTAATTATGTTTTTATTGGGCACACACAATCGAAATGGTTTTGTTAAGACAATCGAAGCGATTGGTGCAATTGATGAGAAATTAGCATCGATGGGGGTTGTTTTGAATTTTGCAAAGATGATGCGATACTCTTACTTTCAAATTTCTTTAGTGGTTGGGTTGGGCATAGTGTTCTTTTCTGGATATTATTTTTTGTTAATACGAGCGAAAATCGACCCGACGGTGACTGTATTTGTTACTTACATTCTACCGCACTACGAAATTTACGTAGTAATTTTACTAATGGCAAGCTTAGCAAGGCTAGGATGGGGTCGATATTACATAGTTAATCAGGTGCGAGTACCAATTATCCTTTTCCAAAATGATATCGTTCATATTCTAATGACATCTCCAGATCCTTATCCTTTTCGAGGAAAACCGGACAGAAGTTAAAGCTTCAAGAAAGTTTAAGGCGATTTTTCAACCAATTCATTTTGATGCGAAAGAAATTCAATCGATTTCGTCAGTACTGATACGAAGTCCTTTCGCCTTGATCAATGAAATAATCAAAATTAATGATTTGTTGGACGAGTGGTTTCATATGTTCAATGAGAGTTTTGCAATGGATTTATTTGTCATTTTTGCCATCATATTCGTCACAATCATCTTCAATTCGTACTATTTGCTTGAAGTCCTTTTTCATCATCGAAACGCGCCCCGCGAGGACAGCTTGGCGTTTGTAATGTTTGTATTGTCTCAACTAATTTACTATTTGATTATGATGGTGTTCATTGTGGAAGCGAGTGTAAAAATTTCGTCAGAGGTGAGTTAATGGTCTTAGTTTAATAACAAAGTTACTAAATGTTTTCTTCTTCACTTCACGGAAGAATATTCGCAAACTTGCTCTTGTTTTTAAAATGTAGGATGCTGCGTGTTGATCCCATTCAGCGTTTCCACTCCTTTCTTTTCATTGAAAATTGACGTTGTCCATTCTTTACTAGTGTTTACAATTCATTTTGAAAACTTTATTGAGTATATTTTGAATGTTTAGCGCTGTGAGCCTTCTTTTGATTTGTTGTATTTTTAATCCTTTTCTGAAGTCTGTTACAGAGAAAACGCTTTGGTTTTTTTTGTTTTTGACGCATATTTTGGGAGCTCTTATCCCAAGTCCTCCAAGAAAGCGATTGATGCTAAGAAAGGGAGCAACGTACTACGAAAATTTTCTAAAAAAATCCGAAAAAGGTTTCAAAACAATAAAACAAACAAAAGGATTAGGGGATTTTATTGAAATTACATAATAATGGGACATATATTTAGATATATTGTGCTGGATAAAAATAGCTAAGGCCTTTTTTGCCATAAAAGATTTTTAGTGATAAAAGTTGGAAAACATTTTTTACCCATAACTAATTCATTGTCTCAGTTGAAACAATATCAAAGGGGGTTTTTCCTTGAACGAAATTCAAATGTGATTCCGAGGAATATGTTAGAAATAGTGAAAATAAGTATTTCTACCCCAAAAAAACCCTTTTCCAGAAATAACATAGCAATGATTTTTTAAAAATATTTTTATTAGAATTTAGGGCACCATAGTTTACACTTATTATTTTGTTGGCCTTCCTTCGCTTTAAGTACGGACATAGAACTGCGGCCACAAAAGTTATCGAAGTGGATGAATCGACTTCGATAATTTTTATTTTTTGTTGTTGATGTCGGCATCGATTGCCCAGTATCCATTATGAAGTTTTTTAACATCTTGGTGCAGATATTTTAGATAAGCTACAAGTCTAGACTCAACGGGGACCAATCTAAAACGATTTTGTTCTTTTCATCCTAGAGACCTTTAGAAAAAATATGGGTTCTTACAATGAATTATGCTGTTAATATTACAGGTGAAAGTTAAATGAACGTAAGACATACATCTTTCGCAGTTTCACACGGCGCATTATCTTGTTCTCAAACAAAACTTCTGGTATCACCAAAACGCTCTAACACAAATGCCTTAAATTAGTTTTCTTTTACATACAAATCGAGTGAAGCTGTTACTTTTGAAATAGTGAAGTAGATTGGATCGTGTTCATCACCATAAAACTTTCCTCACAACATAGCTCTATTTAATTTTTGAAAAAGTCTTCATATTAGTTACCCTTTGTCGTGATTCTCATTCGAAATTTCTTTAACTGGGCAATACAGCTCACGATCTAGTTTATGAGTGGCATAATTTAAACGTGCCAAAACACGAGTCAAATCAAAATCAAAATCTCCATTGATATATTCCCCATCGTTCTTGCTTGTTTAGTTCGCCTGCCGTGTCGTGTTGAGTAGACGTGTGTTGGCGGTGCTCGTCATGAAAATGGAGAAACGAAATCAAGAGCAACGCGTCACGATAAAATTTTTTGCATCAAATCGGGCGAAACAACTTCGAAAATGTATGATAAAATTTTCAAAGTGCATGTTGATAGTGCTCTCAGTCGTGCCCAGGTGTTTCGATGGCATAAAGAGTTTAAGTAGGGGCGTGAAAGTGTGGAAGACTAGGCGCGGAGCAAGAGACCAGTCGATGTGCGGACTGACGCGAATGCGCAGCCTGTGCGCGTCCTAATCCCTGAAGACCGGCGTTTAACAGTTCGAATGTTGGTCTTGGAACTCGGTTATGAACCGTGAAACAGTCAGACAAATTTTAACCAACGATTTTGAGATGAAAAGTTGTGCGCGAAGATGGTTCTAAAGAACCTTTCTCGGGAGCAAAAGCAGCATCAAATGACCGTCGCAAAAGACTGTTTGGACCAAGTGGAAAACGATCCCACGCTGCTTGATCGAGTTATTACAGGCGATTAGAGCTGGTTTCTCCAATGCGATCCGGAAACCAAACGCAAAAGCTCTCAGTGGTTGTATCCGCACGCCCACCGCCCGAAAAAAGCTCGCATGAGCAAGTCGAAGGTGAAAACAATGATTATTGTCTTTTTTGATAACCTTGGAATCGTCCACAAAGAATTTATTCCATCGGGGCGAACCGTAAATCAAGTCTACTATCGCTAATTACTCAAAAGATTACGAAAACGAGTCAACAGGGTGCGCCCAGATACCGCTCGTAACTTGATCCTTTATCACGACAACGCGCCCTGCTACACCGCCCTCAGCGTGTCCCAGAAGTTGACCTCTAAAGGGAACGCCATGTTGGAACAGCCACCTTATTCGCCCGATATGTCACCCTGTGACTGTTTTTTGTTCCCTAGAACAAAATCGGTGGTAAAAAGAGCCCATTTTGAGTCAATTACGGACATCCAGGTGGCCGTGACAAGGGTACTCGCAGGCATCCCAGTCGAAGCGCTCCAGATATGTTACAAAGCGTGAAAACGCGCTGGAATCGTTGTATAGTTGCCTAAGGGGACTACTTTGAAGGGGATAGCAGAGTTTTAGAAATATTAAATATATTATCATATTTAAATATACGGTTTTTATGGAATCAGTCTCATTACTGAATTGTCACACCTCGTATTGACCTTTACTACCGTACTAACATGTCTTATGTTATACTCAAAGTCCACTTCCTTTCTAATCAGCTATTTTAATCAAGTGAATGAATAAATTTTTCACTTTTTGTAGATAGCGAACATATCCTTTGTTATAACTGGACCCAATTAAAAATTTTCATCTACTTACTTCCAACATCAGCGAAAATTGATACTGAATGGTCTGAGCATCATTTTTATTCGGAACCTACATATCCACATCCCGAGGTCCTCTACCCAAGACCGGCGGATTGCACCCTGCTTGAGCTAGGACTTGAACAATGTCAACGAAAGTCTTTCAGTATCTTATCGCATATTTGGAAATATTTGAAATATTCAAGGCTTAAGAAGCATATGTGTTCCCATTATACCAAGACCCTCCTAAGATTGTTCTGATTGAACTATTCTGCAAGGACTTTCTTGTTGTTATTATTATTATTGTACTGGAGTCCACTTGCTGGAAAATAGCATAGACCAGGATCGGCCCTTAGCTCCCCATGTGCAGTACTATTGTTTACAGATGGTCTATCCTGTCGTCCTACAGAAGCCAAGGAGTTCCCCCAGTTCTGTGGTCGCCAAGTGTTCCAATTCTGTTACGCCAGTACACGTCAGCCAAGTAAGGCGTTTTTCGAACAGACTCGGGCAATCTAGGAGGAAGTGTTCTGTACTTTCTTCCTCCTCGCCGAAAGCTCGGCAGGTGTCATCCATTTGGATTCCTATTCGTTTGGCGTGTTGACCTCGAAGATTATGCCACCAATGTTCTAATGCCATTTCGGTTTTTCCTAGGAGTTGTTTTGTCCTCATTTGATTAGGGTGACGCCAAAGAGCTCGGCTTATCCTGCAGTCGTTCCTGTCATTCCAAGTCATATCTGTCTCTTTCTACAGGATTTTGTCTAGTTTCCTTTTTACCGTTGCTAGTGGCACTTTAATTGTGTCTATTCTAGTGGCATTTTGGTCGGCTGATCCAGCTCTCGCTAGCTCATCCGCTCGTTCGTTTTCCTCTACACCGATGTGTCCAGGGACCCATGTCAGTTTTACTTTAAGACTTTCTTGTTAGTCAGTGGGGTGAGATAAAAGATGAAGAGGAACTAGAAGCGGAGTTTGGTCAAATAATCTGTTTTAATATCAGAATCCTGCTTGTTGATGCCAACCTAGCAGGATTTAAAGAGGATGTATAGTGATGATCTTTTGATAAGTGGGTATCTACTACATCTGTCTCAAAAACGTGATTGAATATCCTCGACGAGCCCTCTTCTGATCACAAGTCGGTACACTTCTTCTTCTACATGTTCGTAGCACAACAGCCTTTGATTCACGGAAACAGCACCACAAATGCCTCAACCCACTGAACTCGTCCTCAAATCTCAAAATCAGAACAGCAAAGAACTTATTTTCAGGGAAAGATTTGAACCAACTTTTTGTTGGTTTCCGACTGGTCGTTACCATTCGGGTCATCCTTTTATGATTCCAATACGATTTCCATAGCAAAATCATTGCTTCAGTCTTATAACCTACAATCTTCGGTTCGTCCAATACTTTGTGCAGCCCATGGTTACACCGAACTCGACGTTGTTGGACTTCTCGTTGCAATCTAGTAATCCACATCAGGACCCGGCCCTCGAAGGCATTTAGTATGTTTGTGGATGTTTTGGTGAGGGTCCATGTTTCATACCAATAACATAGCACAGGTATTGTCCACAGGTTCCTTTACTTGAAAATTGATTTTGTATGTAGGTAGCTATTCAATATCGTTAGAATTCGTTTTCGTTCTTCTTTAGCTTGGTGCCAAAATAATCAAATTTGCAAACGTTTATGACGATGGCGAATTTGTTTGTATTCAGTAATTTGGAGCCCTATTTACTTTGCCTGACGGTCGAGATTCCGTAAAAGCACGTTCACGGTTATTAACGAATTTGACAGGAGGTTATATTTTATCAATATAGCCTACCACTTGGCTTGACTTATATTGTAATTTTCCTCTTATATTGACAGTTAGCTTTCTTATGACTTTTTATTGCCAAATTGATTAATCCTGAGGCCAGCCCATTGCTCTGTTCTACTTTGTTTTTTGTGTCAAAAGCATCGCTTTGTTGGTATTTGATGTGGGCTTGGGAAGTTTTCGACGTCATTGACATTTTGGTTACCCGAAATGATGACGCCTGGGTACCAAAACGAAGCATTACTTGCTACAGTACATTACGATCAAAACTGTCGTATTCTTGGTTGAAGTCCACAAAAATGTTGTATGATAATATTGAACTGTTAGCTTTTCTCAAGTGACTGCCGGGAACCTGCAAGTTATTAGGTCCTCTGAAATTTACCTGTTCTGAAGTCATACTCCATTTTTGATGCTCTCCAATCTTGTAACTCTCCTATAGTACTGCTGACGTCCAATCTGATCCTCTTGTCTATAACTTTTGACAGCATTTTGTATGATGTACATAGTAGTGATATGTCTCTGTGATGTTTAAGAAGTTTGTGAGGTTTAAGGTATATAGAACCCTCTACTCGTGCATATGAATGTCCATGAGTGTACCCCTCTCCCCGTCCCCTCTCCCCCGTCCCCTCTCACCCTCCCCTCTCCCCCTCCCCCTCATGTCCCTTATCGCTCCGTTTGTGCTTGAAGTCAAATAATGGGCAGCATGACATTTGACATTTCATGACATGAAAATTCTATCGAAATTTCAATGATTTTCGAGAAAATAGAAAAACAAACGCTTATAAATGGTTATTGTTCGCAATGTACTGTCAAATTCTAGGCAAAGAGATGCAAAATACATTTATATATCACTAAAAAGAGCTGACGTATGTGTTACATTTAAACATGATGCTTGAGGGCATCAATCCACCTTGCAATTAGAAATAATTCATCAATATCATTTCTGACCAATTTGTTCTGTAACTTATTAAACCACATAATCCGCAAAACGATAACGTTTTCATTCATGAAATCCATCAGTAAATTAATATTTACACTTTCTATTATGTTCGGCCATGCTAGCTTTTAAAGTTGACAGTCGGTTAAAATTACAGTTAGACATGCAATTTTTGCAAAGAGATAGCCACAATTTTTATTTTAATATTGAAATTCCGAGCGATTTGGCCTGTGAATCATACACTTTACTTGGTAAATCGTAATTAAAACTTTGAAAAATGCTTTCATTTATCGTTGCCAATTTTCATTAGGTGCATTCGTGTGTTGTATTTTATTGATTCGAACCGATATGATGAGCTTAGCGTTGACTTGATATTATTTCGGCACCGGCGAATTAATCCAAAGTCAAGCATCTGTCAAAATTGATTGGAAAGTTTTTGGGTTTAATTTTGGAGTTTAGTTGGTGGGTTTGGGGTTTCTTCGAGAAATAATGTTCGTGTGATGTTAACATTCCCGTTATGGTATTTCTCTTGATTACAAGGGCAGAGCAAAGTTTGCTAATGACAATTTATTGCCGAAATATTGTTCATGGGTGTTTAAATTCAATGCAAATCAAAACAAAATATGTGCTTAAACCCTAGCAAGCAAATATTGTAATGTTTGTTACCACAGTTCAAATCAGGAATTGTCGCCTATTTATTTACAGTACCTGGTACGGATAATTTAACTCGAAAATTGGTGAATTTCTGATATTGTGTGTAAATTTCAGGGAAACACGGACAGAAATTTTGAATTGGGGCGTCTGATATGCGTCTATGGTTTTCGAAATTAAGCTTGCTACCTTGATCATGGTTAGGAAATATAATTGGTTGTATTTGTGGTTCCACAGATTGTTATCTATCTTTTTAGTTTGGACATGTATGCCAATGAGCTTCTATTTTAAATATGGAAAAAATGTTTTATTTTCAAATAAACAACGAAAAAGTTAACGAAAAAATTAGCAAGTTTACTGTGATCTACAGGCGAACAAAAGAACAAAACTAAACGCAGGATTAAGGTAATCAGAAACATATTTTCCCTTATGAATTGATAAACCAACAAGAGCAGATTTTTGTAGCAGTGTTAGACGTCTCGTTTTCTGCTAGATGATTTGAATTTGATTCCTTACAGGATTGATTTTTTTACGTGTA
This sequence comes from Stratiomys singularior, assembly GCA_954870665.1. Lineage (NCBI taxonomy): Eukaryota > Metazoa > Arthropoda > Insecta > Diptera > Stratiomyidae > Stratiomys > Stratiomys singularior. Next base: position 6,900,459 of record OX940879.1, on the reverse strand, counting down.
GTCAGTTATGTTAATTTAAGCCCCATAGACTCAAAGTAATTGGCAAAGGTGGAATAAATTGTGAACACTTAGTTGATAAAAGTGCAAACGGCACAACTAAAAGGACAAATGACGAACTGGTTGGAATTTTACTGAAGTGAGTTTTAAATGCTCATTCTGAACTTTATTGGATTAGGTCCTGAAATATTTATGACTAAATGCGCCATTGTGATACTTATTATGACAACGCAATATAAAATTTTAATGTTGAATAATCATTTGTGGGGATAAGTTTTTTTCTAAACAGGCAGTAAGCGTTTGGTGAAATGGAATGTTTTTTAAACGTTGCATCCTTCAAGGTGTGTAATAGTGTTCGTTAAAAATATGCATAAGCTCAGTGTATCTGTGGGTAGTTTTTTTGAAGCAATTGATGTGTACGATGTTGTAAGGCCCATCTTGGTTTTTGGATTGTATTTCGGTATTATCCCGGTAAGGATTCAACGATCACCGAACGGAAGGAAACATCTTGACGTGACAAATGTTGGATTCATTCCAACTGTGGTGCAAATTTTCCTTTTTATTGGTTGCTTTATCCATGCTCGCTTGAGAGGAGAACGTATTATTGCAATTTTTATTCATGCCTCAGCGGCCGATTTGGGTGATGATATTGAAACTGCAACCGCTGTCGCAGGACTCATAGCTGCGATAGCAATCACTGCTTATAATCGAAAAAAATGTATCGATACAATAAACCTTCTGGCTAATATAGACTTGGAATTAGAGTCACTAGGTGTTACTCTGAATAATACGAAAATGTACAGGACGTGCTGGATTTTGATCGTGTGCAGTTTTTTAGCCGCGCTAGGATTTTTTGCTAGTGGATACATTTTACTCATTAAAGTTAACATCAAGCCGTCGCTAACCATTTACTACAATTACTTGCTACCCCATAGCGGACTTTTCACCATTATGTTTGTTATGTTGGTTATTTATCGTTTGATCAGGATTCGATTCACGATCGTCAAAGAGGTACGTTCATGGTTTGATAAAAATATTCTTGGAATTTATTGAATTCTCTGCAGCTTCTCCTTATCTTACCTAGAAACGAAATGATTTATGAAAGATCTAGTAAATTTAAAATTCGAGTTCATCGTATTTATCCGAGGAGTTTTAAGTATTTTTCCATACCTTCATTTTTCACGAAAAACACGCATGATGTTGTCAAAGAATTGATGAAAATCAATGAGTCGTTGGGCGAGGTGTGTCAAGTTGCTAATGAATATTTTGGATTTCAACTTTTGATAATTTTCGGCGTTGCATTTATTTGTACGATTTTCAATCTGTACTACCTATTGAATATCCTTTTGGACAATATTCACCAAAAGGAAGAAAGCTTTGCTGAAATAGTATGGTACTTTACATTGCTAATTATTTACTACATAATTATGGGCTGTCTTCTGATTGAAGGCTCTACAAGGATTACAGCTGAGGTAAGCATAATTTTATTTAATTCTATTAGAAGTGCCTAATTATGTTGTTGAAATTACACTTACGAAATGTTTGTAGTGGATGTGGAACGACTTTCAAATGGTATCACTAATTTTACATAAGGTCCCAATTCCCGGCCATATTTTATTTTTATCACGGGGTTAATTTTTATCTTAATTATTAGGTTCATTATCAAAATTTCAGAGTTTTGAAGTTAGGCGGTTTCTACGAGTGACGCATGAGGAGCAAATATATTCAGAACTCGAGAATCAATGGTAGTGGTTTTGGGTTGGTTGATCAGGGAGTAATCATTAATAACACATACCATCGCCATATGGTAATCCATCTTCCTTTTGGCGCATTTAAAACCAAAAAATAATATTCAATATTATTTGAAAATGATACGCGTGTGTATATTTACTTTGTCTACATACATCGGTGGTTCACAAATAATCTGCTTCCTTTCTCAGTGTCTGTTTCTCTCAGTCTGCTTCCTTTCTCATTTTCCAAGATGATGTCTTAAATAATCATCGGAATTAGCTTCCCTTCATTCCTCGCAATTATTTTTCAACATATTTTTAATATTAATTATGATCGTTGATAATCACCAAACAAAAAATGCTTGTCGTTTCGGTCCCGTTATCCTGTTAATTTTTTACACATGGATATCATTTTTTTTACATAAGGATATCAATCCCACTTACCAATTCCATGAATCCGTTGAAGTTTTTGCCTGACTCTGTGTTCGGTCAGTTGTGGCTTATATCCGCATATCCTGTACGTGATTAAATACCTCTACGTTAATCCATGGTATATCACGGGCGTTTTCCAAGTTTTGGCTCCTAACTATCTGCCTCTTTTCTCCTGCTGGTTTATATTTATTAAGAAACCTGGTTTTACCCAAAATTTGATCTGTCCTACTAGTGAACGTAGACCATGTAGTTCTGTACAATCCGCTATTTTCGTTTACATCCTTTCGTAGATCCTAGTTTGCTACAAGGCTTGTATTTTTCTAATTAATTTTCCAATCACCCAGGAACGAATTTTTTACAGGAACTGTGGACGTATCAATTCTTTATTGAAGTCTGCAATCGTTATAACGAGCTATGATGAACTTGAATCCTTGTACAGGAAACATTAAAAAAGATTTGAACTTGTTCAGGAGAAACCCTTTAGACAAATGTCTTTCCTCCAGTGTTCAGTTGAGCAAGCTCTGGGATTGATTCGAAATTCTTCGAGGATACACAGTCCCTTATGGGAATTATCAAAAATGCGATTAGTTGGGATAAATCTACAAAGAGAAGGACCACTTCCCAGTACAGTTGAACAGGTTGTTATGCCTTCAAGCCTACATAAAGATATAGCAAATTTCGGAACTCCTTGTAGCAAAGATTAGCAAAAGGATGGTCACACGTGATCTTGTAGTAAGGTGTCACTGGTGTCAAGCAAAATTATGAAGATTCCCCGATACACAATATCAACAAGAACCGCGGGGAAATAGTGGTCATTCTGGAGAAGAAAACCAACAAACGATATCAATTTTTCGGAGAATAATCATTAAAGATGAAAGTACACGTAAGTTAGACATCCACAGAAAAATACTGACACGCAGGACAATACAAAGAACGTATAGTCATCTACGCCTTCATAAGATGCAAGTTTTTTCGTCCATGATGAGAAGGCTCCTTGAAATTCTCTCGCACGAGGACAGAAAACTTCGAAAACTTTCTGTTTATTAGTTCGATACTTCCTTATTAGTTGGATCCACATGCATCCAAATACATCCAACAGAAAAACATCCTTGTTAGTTCGATCCAAATGGGGAGCACAGGAGAAACGAAATGTTGAACACGATTTGAAGTAAAAATTTATTTATGATATTTTGGGAGAATTTTTAGTCCATATAGAAATTTAAACCAAAAAAATTATAAAAATGGTATAACCTAGCTGTCAAACTTACAAATAACAACAACGGCTTTCGGGAAAATCTAGGATCATGACGTTATGATTTTTCAAAGCATTCAAGTCATGCGACAAATTAAACTCTGCAAAAAACCCAAAGGCTGCCAACGAAAAGGGGTGTTTTATGACGAATAGTGGGCAGACCATAAAGTAGGATGAAATCATGTCCCAGAAATTAATAGGAAAAAGGAGTTGAGTGTCAGACAAGGAAAAAGAAAAATTAGAACTAAGATTGCGAGTCATGTCGTACATATCAGTTATCATGAACAGCTTAAAGATTACGAATAACTTCAAGGATTTGAAAAAGACAATCCTTTCATAGGTTTTCAGATCACAATAACTCTAGAAAGCAGCAGAATGAACGCAGAATGAACCCAGAATAAGGCAACAACTTCAAGTGATTTTTACGATTGTTAATAGAGTTGATGAGGACAAAGTTGCCAATCAAACAAAAAGATCAAAAGGATTACAAAGAAAACATTAAAATTTCAGCAAGAGAATCACAAATTGCTTGGTGGTGGGAAAAAATAAATAAGACTTGTGAAAGAGTATTGCCAAGAATGAAAATTTTAGGCCCGAATATAATTTAAGTACATACAGCACAAGCACTCTCCAATGGTTTATCTTAGACAGAGATAGAAGATGCATAAGTAGATTTATACTTATCTAACCTTGTTACGATAAAGCTCAGAGGGGTATTTGAGGTATACGTTGAAATCAGAGCAAATATGATTTTCTTTAACCATAAAATATAACGCCAATATACAGTTTTCAATTCAAATATAGTGCCACTATTTTTGGTTGAACACTGTTAGATCGAGAGTTGTCCAAAGTGTTTCCAATCGCTGTAGCTATACCGTAGCATAATCTGCAACAAAACGACTGAGACAGGATGTAAATTATTTGAGACACACTTTTGTATACAGAAAAAAATAACGTGTAACAAGGACCAATGAAACGAGTTTCCTGTAATTTTTCTTCCAATGATAATCTAGTCATTGCTGACAATATGATGAGTATTGATTTAGACCTGTTAGTATCGTTTAAAACAAGAGCATATTCAGACTTTTCGTAGGCCCCTAGAAGTTCTTGTGACCTTTTTGTGATCTTGACATTACAAAATTATAATTGCTAGCAGGTCTTAAGACATTTTTAATCTTTTTTGTATTTTCATACAGGCAGGCAGACATGCAAATTCTAAGCAATAGAATATTTCGAAGCATTTTACGATCACAATTTGCCTGGGGAAATGAGATTTCGTGAACAATAATGAGCAACGTTTGGGGAAGAACAGTAAATGATATGACATTGACTCGTTAGGTGAATAGTTTTCAGTTTGATTTGATCACGCGAAAGGTACTGATCTGGAAGTTACTTTAATAGTTACTATATTATGACGGCTTTCGTTAATCAAGTGAAGCTGATCAAGATTAAATAAATTTCGTAACCTTCACTAAAGAGAGTTCTAACTGACATTTTCTAGTGTCTGTAGTGCAGCGCAAATGCCGTCCGGAGGCTGTTGCTAGTGTAACAGTTGACTTTGACAGAAAGTTGACAGAAAATGACTTGTATAATAAATGACCATGCCTTAAACACTCAAGTTTTTCGGGGTCACCGAAAGCAGGAAGATATAGTTCTGGTAGTGAAGAAAGAAAAGAATCAAAAATATCACAGTTTTCCAGTCGGAAGTGTTTGATATAAAAGTGGCTATAGAAGCGGTAATAAACAATCTCATTGGAAGAATACAAATACTCTCGGTTAATAAGTCGGCAGTAAAGGCGCTTGCCTCTAACTCAAAAGTTTCACAACTGTCACTGGATTGTAGGCAGGCTCTCAAAACCGCAACAACCCGAGTAAATGTAAAACTGATATGGGTCCCTGGTCACAGCGATGTAGAGGAGCGGATGAGCTAGCGAGAGCTGGATCAGCCGGCCAAAGTGCCACTAGAATATACACAATTAAAGTACCACTAGCCACCACCAGCTTGGAATGACAGGAACGACTGCAGTATGCTGCAGAAAGGAAGTACACCTTTGTATGTCTTATAAATGTGAACGGAGTATATTCCTTTTGGGTCTGTCTGTTGTGTGAGACGGTAGTTAGGTATACAAAGCACTCACGGGAGGGGTTGATAACTATTTGCTGGTGTATTTTGTCTTCTTTCGCTGATGAGCCAGAACTAATTACAAAACTTTCTAATTTCTCTCTTATACTTCATGGTACTACAAATCCTAAACTGAAGCAGCCACCTTAAAGTTTGTTCGTTGCGAATAAGTTTATTTGCGTGTTGCTTTTCTCTCTTGTATACATGAGTTTTATTATGATCCTAAGTTTCTCATGGTAGTGGTAACAAGTTTGACCCTGAAAGCAAGTAAGAGCCTCTGTAACGAAGGATGAAACATATGCATGACTTGCTAATGAAAGTGTGTTCTAAATGCATGGTATTATATTTATTAGGTAAAATACCAACTAATTTATAACCCTACACAAGTTTTCTGCGTCCTATTTGAATACTTATAAAAATTAAATGTTGATCAAGTCATGGATAGATAACCTATAATTTGAATGTAGGATAAATGCCTTTCATATGCGAGCATTGTTTTTAACTAAATAGGACAGTAAACGTTTGGGGCTTGATGTGTAATGTTGTTCGAATCCTTGTTGCGAGACTAGAATGTGAAAGTGTGTGACGGAAAATGAGAAAGTATAGTGCAAGGATAAATAGGTTTTTTCAAGCGGCTGACATTTATGATGTACTAAAACCCCTCTTACTGTTCGGCATCTATTTCGGTATCACTCCAGTAAGGATAGAACGTTCGTCAAATGGACAGAAGTATCTGCGTGCCACGAACTTTGGGTTCATTCCTACATTAGTGCAAATCGCCCTTTTCCTAGGATATTTTATACATGCTCGTTTAAGAGGAGATCGAGTGATTGCAGTTTTCATTCACGCCTCAGCTGCCAGGTTTGGTGATGATGTTGAAACTACAACTGCCGTCGCAGGATTCATAGCTGCAATAGCAATAACTGCTTGCAACCGAAAAAAATGTATCAAAACAGTCAACCTTCTGGCTAGTATAGACTCGAAGTTTGAGTCTCTGGGGGTGATTATAAATAATACAAAAATGTATAAGATATGTTGGCTTGCGATTTTGGGCAGTTTTGCCACAGCAGTTGGATTTTTATCTAGTGGTTATATTTTACTGGTAAAAGTCAAAGTAAATCCTTCGTTGACCATTTATTACAATTACTTGCTACCACATTTTGGGCTTTTCATTATCATGCTCGTTATATTGGCTGTTTCTCATTTGATCAGGGTACGATTCACGATTGTTAATGAGGTACGTTAGTGATTGCACGAACAAATTATAGGACTAATGTGATTTTTTTCTAGATTCTCCTTGCTTTACCCAGAAATGAAATGATTCACGACACATCCATTGACGTTAAAACAAGTGTCTATCGGATTCATTTGAAAAATTTTAAGCATTTTTCCATGCCTTCATTCTTTATGAAAAACTCGCAAGTTGTCGTTAAAGAATTGATGAAGATAAATGAATATTTGGGAGAAGTGTGTCAAATTGGAAATGAATATGTTGGATTCCAACTGCTGATAATCTTTAGCGTTGCTTTTATTTCCATAATATTTGATTTATACTATCTTTTGAGTGTCCTGTTCGATAATATTCAAAAAAGTGAAGATAATTCAGTGGAGATTGTTTGGTTCTTTTTCACTCAGATCATATACTACAGCATTATGTGCTACCTTTTGGTTGAGGCGTGTTCTATGATATCAGCAGAGGTAAGGATAAATTTCGTTATTTTTTTGAAGAGTCATTTGTGATGTTTTGGGGGAGTTGGTAATAGCAATATATTTATTATGACTTACTCGTTCTTGTTATTAAGTATAATTATGAGCAATTGTGGGTTTTACTTATACGTTTTGTGACGGAAAATTTTTATACTTTGATGCTCCTGCTATTCATTAGCACTAATTATTATGTTTAGCTTGCCTTAGAAGTGGAGCCCTTTCACTTCATTATTTCCTTGGTGATATATTCTAAGAGCGCTACGAGTTAGGTTATTAAATTTCTTTTTTTTTGTTTATATGCATGTTGAACGTGTTAAATATAATCATTGATGTATCCATTAGAATAGAATAACACTAGATTTATGACCCTTCTGCATGAGACAATCTGTTCTTACTGCAGCACATTTTATAAATATAAGAATTTCCGGAGCTTTTAACCCAATTTTTCAGTGCTCTGTCATAGTATATGTCTTGATAAAGTTTTATAATTAGGAACGATTATTTCCTTGAACGAGAACTAAAAAGAAAGACGGGCTTGCTCCTAGAAACGCATCGTTCACGCGGAATTGCAATTCAGTCTAATGCCTGGGAAAGACTACGCTGTATGAACTAGTTCTTGACGTCATATAGACGTCAACATCATGAAAATCTAAGAAGTTTTTTTGACATTGACATTATTGTGACGTCAAGAACTAGTTTAAACGGGGTCATCTGTCCAAGTAAAGAAAAGTTGTTTAAAACGAGTTCAAATTCCAGTCCATTCAGTGTCAAAGACGGAATGTATGCAAAGGTTGCAAAGCAAAGTTTATGTTCGTATTCACCATCATAGCGTAAACCCTCAAGCATAATACAATCTGAAAAAAAATCAGGAATATCTTTTGCACGAGTTACTGCTGAACGCACAACATAAGCGTAACATTGACCACAACTAAGGACACCATGTAGGCTGACAAACATTATCGGTATCATCCAGTTGTGTTGGCTTCTACTAGATGCAATATATGATGATTGATATAATACAAAATATTTCACCGCACCAAAAGGGCAAATGCTTCACAATAAAGACATCAATGACCACATTCCTATTTTCACAAACCAATTGAATCACAGAAAGGATTTAAGAGGGACTCTGCTCCTCCAGTTTGTAAACATATCCCTTATCGTAGATAATATCATGCATGTTTTTAATTGTCGGAGTGCCATGATTTATTACTTTAAAGTTGCAAGATTTTATTGATACATAATGCCAAGGATGTTCATAATAAGGAACACAGACTACTACCAAACTGACTTAAAATCAGAACCAACGCAATCGAGGGGAGTAGAAACTAAAAAAAAATCCTCGGGCGAACAACAAATTCTCTTGGACTGACAACTAAAATCCGACGGACTCTCTGACCTCTGACCCACTTGTCAAATCCAAATGACTTACCCAAATAAAGAGGTTTCTAATGGACAAAAAAAAAATCATACGACCATAACTTCTACAATGATATGTCTTCTATTCAACCTACTAGAGGACAAAACTGACATAGAAACCTGTCAACGTTTCGGAACACACATAAAAACCTGTTTAACTTTCAAAACCATGAAGCAGAAGCATCTTTTTCGTGACTTAAACGAGCGTAGACATTTCAGACACACTGCCGACCTGACAATATTTAACCAAAAGGAGTGGTATTTTTTACTTGGATTGATGAAATTCCTTTACGTTTGGAGAGAAAGAAGAACACCATTTCCATAGCTTTTGAGTAAATACACAATACAATCTAGATCCTATTGTACTTTTTCTATCTATCTTTCTCTGTCTGAGTGAATTGACCATAGAGTGTTCTTGCTGTTTGCTCTTGCTCTATGTATTGGCGTACACTGAACGTGGACATAGGAAATACAACGTCCTTTAAATCGATACTATCTATAAACACGACCGTAAAGAAAATAAGTCCTCCCTGGGGCTTTACAAATAGACAGCGTCATTTATTTTAAGGCTTAATACTCGTCCATACGCTTTCTTTTTGCATGACCGCCGTTTGTAGCCATATAGTATTGCATCTAACAATAAGAATTTTGTAAATGTATGTCATAAAAAATCCTGCTGCTGGAGCTTTGAGAAATCTAGTAACCTGTTCCTTTCATCGCTGGTGTTGAAGTACATGTCACTCAAACCTTTATTGATTTTTGTAAATAAGTGGGCTAGTTGGTCAATAAGTGGGTAAAGCAAATAAGTGGGCGCTTAGGGCTCCTGTTAAAGGCTCCAACAATCTAAGCGAAATCTGTCTGCAGTTTTCGGAGTTGAACAGAGACGAGTGCCGCGCTCTCTTAGGGTGTTGCCTCAAATCTATGGATCAGCTTCTTTTCTGATAATTTTGAATCAAAATTTGAATTATATCATTGTTTTAGGCTTCTTAAATTTGATAAACTACAGCCCTTCCCTACCGCAGAAAACGAGTCCCATGGCTTTACCAGCAGACAAAGTCATATTTGAAGTATTGCTATAGGTTTTTTGGATTTGACAAGGTAGAGTGATGCCAATCGACTGACTGCCTTTTTTTTGGGTTGGGAAAGAAATTTTTGCTAATTCTGATACACACCAATCACTCCTTCATATTTCCTGCTTATTCCTGCCAAAACTGATTTTGACATTTATCGCACTTGTGCTAATGGTCTTCTGTGAGTATTTTGAAGTTTTTTGACTAGTTGGGCTGCAAATCTCAAAAATCTGAGCAGCAAATTCGTGAATCGTGACCCACCAATTATCAAGCATTATGTTCACGATATATTGAACAAACCATTTTGAAAATAATGCCCTCTCACTACGTTCTTTATCGTGAATTTCTGTGAAATTTGCAAGGCTCGCAGAAATGTTTAACATCTTTTCCCCTCTCTCAATAAGCTGCGATTAACTGAAGATGAATAACTCTAGGTGACAGGTGAAACGACTTTCGTGGTTAAAAACTGTACCACAACGTGGATTTCGCATATTAAGACAACGATTATGAAGTGTCTCATTGCCATTTCATGTAGCTGCAAGCTTGACATTGAGTGGATTAGCAAGATAGGCACAATAGAGAAGGTAAAAGTTACATGAATGTTACAGGACTTTAACTAATCTTATATTTGAGTCACGGGCTTGGGAAGCTTGTGTTACGAAAGAACCTTGTAAATATTTTATAGTTTTCTACAAATTCACAAAATTGACCAGAGTTCCTTGCAACTCCTGAAACTAAACAAATAATGGTGAATCACATTCTTGCTTGGCGATTTAATGGAGAATATAGGAGCAGCAACTGACCTCTAGGATCTTCTCTGCAGGTTTTGCTTGGATCATGGTCTCCCGCCAGGAGGTTCAGAATGTAAAGTGTAACAGTGCAGAGCAAACTGCAATCAAAGCATTGATTTATCGATAACTAAGGAAAATTTAAGCATGTGGTGTCATTAAAAATGTTCTTATTAGTATTTGCGCGTACCTTAAAGGTTTCACATATATATCTCGTTAAAATTCCCAATATTTCAGTGATATCACTCGATGGAACAGCTGTCCATATGTTTTGCTTTTAATGAACTCCAAATGAAACGGTAGCGCTGGCCTCCTGACCAATCAATAGAATCGCTTAATCCTTTTCAAGAAGTTCTGTAGGCGTTGTTTTTTTTTATAGTTTTATCCCTTAATGTTCTAGATGCAATTATGGCATTCATCGGTTCCCTAAATTAGTTAATTTCGTTAGAGTGGCTGCGACTATTACATAACCATTATTTGATATTTGATATCCTCTAGAAAGGCATCAGGACTACATATCAGCGACATATCCATTTCACCCAGATATAACATAAGAGGTCTCCATGAAACGTATTTCAAATGGAGGTAGAAAAGTTCAAAACTAATTTCTGGTCTCAGACGCATGATATGTTTGATGTGCTAGAGCCGTTGCTGTTAACAGCCTTCCTCCTAGGACTGGCTCCTATTCGTGTGTGTCGTTTGAAAAACGGACAAAGATTTTTGAAAACAACTTATCTCGGTTTGCTGCCAATATCCTTTCAAATATTTTTGTTTGTCGGAAGTTTTATAGTTTATCAAGGCGAGGATAGTGTGATCAAGGATTTTATTCATTCGAACGCGGCTATATTTGCGGATGTAGCACATGCTTCGACCAGTGTTATCGGAGCGGTATTGGTGTTCACTGTAACAGCTTTGCATGCTAAAAAACTGATTAAAATTGTGAAAATTTCGGAAAAGATTGATCACAAGTTGATAGTCCTTGGAATAAAATTGAACTATGATCGAATGCGTCGACTATCTGTGGCGTCGATTGTGATTCTTTCGATTACAGGAGTTGTTTTTTTTATCGGTTTCTACTACATAATGGTTAAAGCCGAAATTATTTCATCCACTTTTATTTATGCTACATATATGCTACCGCATTGTGGCATATGCTTTTTTGTTCTACTTCTGATGACATTGACAAAGTTGCTATGGCTTCGTTTTAATATTGTCAATGAGGTGAGTCCTTTTTGCAATAAAACGTTAAAGGCGTACTGATTGCTTCCAATATCCTCAGGTCCTCATCACACTAAACGAAGGAAATATAACTAAAAAACTGCTCAGTAGCTTCAAATTTACAACATATGATCCGTTGGTGTATTCGAAAGAGTATAAGTTTTTCTCGATTTCATCAACGATTACCCGATTTCCAAACAAAGTGATCAATGAAATAATGCAAGTTAATGATCTCCTCGGAGAAGTTTGTCGAGTTGGAAACTTTTACTTTGCTTATCAAGTTACCGCCGTTGTAGCCGTCACATTTGTCACAATCATCTTCAATTGTTATTACTTATTGAATGTACTACTACAACACAGCAGAATGCCGAAGGATAATAATATAGCATTTATTTTGTTCTTTGGAACCGAGCTCATGTGCTATATTGTAGTAATGTTTCTGGTTGTGGAGGCTCTTACAGCAACCATTGATGAGGTAAGCCTTAATAACTTAAATTGTTTCCTATAAATTTATCTGTTTGACTTACTGGCGTTGGTTCTTAAGTTCGCGAAATCGAGGGGTAAGTCCCTGATAAAACCTAGTAAGTGAGATATAACACATTCAGTAACTCATTATCAGTATCAAAAGTAACTTCTATCTAAAGCAGGGGACCAATTTCTCAATTATCGGCGTTCAAAAAACTCAATCTGGGATTATGTTCCACAGAAGGAAATAATCCAGAACTGCATTGTCATAATGGTCCTAACTCGGCAAGGAAGGTCAGCGCAAACGATAGAAGAAAAAATGGCGTCCCTTTGCGGGGACTCTTTCTTGAGTAAAACTATTGTTTACAATTGGAACAGTGACTTAAAACACGGCAAGGACTCGTTCGAAGACGGCCCACAATCTGGACGACTAATCGAAGTGACTACTCCAGATATTATTCAAAAGTCTGAAAATTGATATTGAAAGATGTCAGACTTGACAAGAAACCGGTTACAGAGACAAATTCAAAATTGGGTTGACACATTTATTTGCTTACACCACCCCAGAAGCAACATCGCGGGGGGAATTCTTGGGCAGTTTTGAGCCTGTGTAATGAACAAAAGGCCGCATCTCTAATGAATTGTAGATTGTTACTGGAGATGAAAATTTGGTTCATCAATATGAAATTGAATCCAAATAGATCTTTTTGCAGAGGCAAGGAAAAGGACCATCACCACTCAAGAAGCTTTAGTTGGCAACATCATGGTGTCAGCTATTGAAGACAGATCCTGTTGACAGATTACAAAGGCATAGGCGCGCGCCGGAGAAAACAACGTTCCGATCAGAATGTGATTCTTCAAACAAGCAAAAATTGAGCAACAGTGTTTTCTTTCTAACAAGTTATATTGGATTTGAGGCTCTCCATACGGTGGCCGTCGATAGATCAGAAACCGTACAGCATTGGGAACAGATAAAATCACTGGAACCCATGCCTTCTGGATTTTTATCTGTCTTAAAAAGAACTTTGCGACTAAAAGTTTTCAATTGATGAAAAATCGAAGTATTCAATTGCACCTTATTTTTCTTCAACTTTCCGGAAAAAACTTCGTAAATCATGATTGTCAAACGAAACGGTAGTTTAGTGAATGTTTCAGAAACAATGATTCCCTAAAGTCCTTGTACGTTACAAGATGCTCGCGCCGAACGAGCTCAATGATGGGAGGTCTTTCTTTCAAAATGCGCCAAAAAGCAGTCGCCTGACGCGTTTATTCAAGTAAAATCGAGCTATTAGTGGGTCTCCAATGGTGAATGCAGAAAAAATGCAGAGAATAATTGAACAGAAGTTCGCTAACAAATTTTTGTTGAACTGGGGCAATTAAGTACGGTGATATTGGCGTGTTTCCCTGATTGCCTTAGGATATAACCCATCACAAACTGGACTTTTCAAGTGGGGCTAGCTCTTTAACAAATGGCTGACAGATTGAGAAGGACGAAACCCGTGCTGGGCTGCTGTCAACGTCAAATATCGATGACAACGCGCAATTTGTGGGAAAAGTTTTTTATACAGACCATCGGTTAAGTGTGCTTATGATTACTTGAAGTATCATCAGCCGTCAATGAGATCTTATCATGAGATGACAACAATAGAACTGGGATTTTTGGCGGTATTGAATATCGGCACCAAACTCGTCCTAAAAAAAACCGATAATCAAAAACAGAAGCAAAGGTCAAATATCTTTCTAAACATGGTAAAGAAGAGTTGGACTTATTCGAAGACGTGAATCCAGGGAACGAAAATTAGTTTTTGAATGATACTCGGAAAAAAAGCTAAGTTTTAAACGGCAATTTTCCATTCCGACATCTCGTCATCGAAAAAATCTCGAAAGAGTAAGTCCAGAATGGATGATATGCTCATTGTTTTCTTTGATGCAAAGGGCTTATCCTTATGAATTTAAACCTGAAAGTGTCGGTTGTTGTCTAAAAGTGCTGCGAAGATTGAAGAATATCGTGAAGCAGGTGAGACCACCCATCTCTAGAAATTCGAAATTAGATGACTTGGCCTTTGCCCAGATGCCTAACGCAAAATGGCAACGCGACGATTCTCGGACTCCCTCAAAATCCCAAATCAGTCCCAGAAGCGAAATCCTTACTCAAAGGAACGCTTGCCCTTATGAACATTACCATGTCCTATAGACAGGATGCATGGGTCAGATTTGTTTCTTCCCACTGGAACATGACTTTCGAACGAAAAATGTTCTCATCAAAGTTGTAAACAAAGTTCTAAATCAACTGAACCAAAGCCAAAAAGGAGTTGAATAATTGAGTCAACATTGCGGAGTAAACAGTGACATTTTGTCAATGCAGTGGTCCTTTTCGTTTATATTTTGGATCAATTGCATTTTAACGAAGGCAATTTTGCTTACCAATGTGGCCATTAAGATTAAAAAAATGTTTTATTTTTCAACGTTTTCATTATTTTATTTTATAAAACAAAATTTGATAGAAGGATAAATGTCAATAAACTTATATTCTAATCAAGTTGAGCCTTCCTCTCGGAGTCATCTTTCAGCTTTAGATGCTGAGTGTCTTGTTGGAGTGGATAAAGATCTTGTTGCTATACGATTTAGGCAACTTTGAAGGAACAATTAAGGCACATACTTCCTACCCAGTTTAAAACTTCGAACAAATTTTCAATCTAAAGGGATCGATGTTTTCCAGATGCATTGGTGTTTGTGGTGAAAACTCTTTGTAGATAGGATATACAGTCAAAACTATGATGAGAGGGGTATATTGGCTCTATATTTGTATCCAGACAGAATATTTTACACAAGAAATTATACCGGAAGAATATGACTCGTTTCCACTTAAGCTCAATGTCAATCACCTGCTAGCGCAAACCCTCCACTCACCTAAATGATGATAAGGTCCCCTTTAGATATTCGTATCCTTTGTTTTCTGATGATCCTAGGAGTGTTAGCGCGCACTACTGTTCACGCTATCACAACATCGCTCAAGAATGACCGCTAGAACAAGTTCGATTGAAATTTAAAATGTTAAGGACCTGAATATGGATTATAAATTAAAATGTTAAGCAAATCATCGCTACTGTTGTCGCTATAAGTGCAGGTTATGTCTAAAAACAGTTCTTTTTTTTAGTAGAACTTATTTCTCATTTTTAGTAAAACTAATAAAAGTGGCTAATAAGTGTGGCTAGTAAAATAATTTCCTCATGAATGTGACATGGTGTGGTAAATGTTACACGACACATGTAGCGGTCGATGCAACAGAGCAACCGGCAGCTCTTCTCAAGGATGCGGTTAGGATTTTACTCTCATATGAATTGCCCATTAAAAATTGTTGTATACTAGAACTTAACAAATATCCGTGGAAATTAAAAGGTGTTGGGGTATGAAGAAGGCTACCGAACTTTCCCCAAGCCCATCTACGTTGGTTACCGCTACGTTGGTTTCCTAAGTATCCGAAGTCCTTGCTAACTATTCTGAATAGAATTATTGCACTTTAACGTGAAGAAAATGTAGCATTGATTGCCTCTCAGAATATATCTTAGTATCAAAGTCTACACCGTTCAGTTGACTGAATCGTACGTAAGTCGATTTTGAAGAAGCATTGCCTTTAAACGCCAGCTCCTTTTGCGAAAATCTTTCCACTTCCTTGGCTGGTGTAGCGAATCGAAGTTGAACATTGGAATATTCATTGGAAACTGTGCAGTCTTAGTAGTTTTCTTAGATTAAAAAGCGATTGGATCTCGATTTCTTTTGGAAAACCGTCACCAACCATAAGTTGCTCAAGGCTCAATATGCCCTGTTGCGCCATTGATGATGATGATGGTTGTGATAGAGTGGGAGTGTCTTTTTGATAGAAACGATGCTGCTGCATCTTTTTGAGTGTACTTTCAATTATAATATTAGTTTTTAAATGTTAGAGGTGAATTAGTTGTACATAAAATCGAAAGGACCTTCGGATTACTGAGAAAAATGGAGTACAAGTAGAGCTACTCATCTGAAGATAATACTTCACATATGACAGGCGATTAAAAAAAGGGATATATAAAAGGATTGTAATTTACCTTGACTTTTCGGTTAATATACTAATGGTCAATTATTGCCTTCGTGCTATTATTCTTAATAGGCGTATATAACACATACATTTATCCTGGGAACGGAGATGTGGGGAAATAATTATGATTTATGAGAAGTTTTGGAAAGTGTCGAATTTTTATAGCTTCAAACATTTTTGTATTTCAGTTTCTTTGAGTGGGTTCACCATTGCTGATTTTTCAAGATGAGTGTTTGTCGAACGATGTCTTTAAAAAATTTCGCTAAGGACATTTACGATACGGCAAAACCAATAATATTGATCGGTTGGATCTCGGGGTTGGCTCCTTTCAAAGTGCATATTTCCAAAGATAAAAAAGTTGCAACGTTTTCTCCTCTAGGACTATTAATTTCACTGTGTCATGTTTTTGCATATTTGACTTGTCTTACTATAACCGCTATCAACGTTCAGTCCTTGAGCGTCAAATTCATTGATTCAAGAGTAGCAATGGTCGGCGACATTATACACTTATCTGTTACTACAGTTTCCTACCTCATGCTCTTCTTCACTTCGCTGAAAAATTGGCGTAAGGTTCCTGAATTCGTTGAGCTTATACATAAATCGGATCAGCGATTGTTAAGATTGGACAGGACATTGGATTTTGCAAAAATTCTGAGATGGGGAGTAGTTTGTGGGTTTCTCGTGATAGGCTGCAGTGTTTCATGCTTGGCGATAAGTGTTTATGTATTATCGGCAAATAACATTTCGTTCGGATATGCTACGTACATGACCTACTATATGCCTCATTTGGTTTTTTCATTTGCTACCATCATGTTCCTGTCGCTTACGCGAACCATTTTCTTCCGAGCACAATCTATTAATCAGGTAC
This sequence comes from Stratiomys singularior, assembly GCA_954870665.1. Taxonomy (NCBI): domain Eukaryota; kingdom Metazoa; phylum Arthropoda; class Insecta; order Diptera; family Stratiomyidae; genus Stratiomys; species Stratiomys singularior. The sequence continues at coordinate 6,883,313 of OX940879.1, read as the reverse complement.
GAAAATCTCTTGTAAATCTGGAACGTAGTTCACGATACCCATTCATTTTGATCCACTGCCGATTTTTAGATTCTTCGCGATCTTCAAAATCCTCCGTGTGAAATTTACGCAGTGACTAAGCGAAAGGATCCAATGCACGATTTTTCGCCGGTTAAGAACAATTTGCAGAGACAATGCGAGACTGTGGATGAAGTTGCAAAAATCTGTGAAATGATGGCAGACGTATTTCGCAAATCTAATGAGTATTTTAGCTACCATTTACTAGCAATTGTCAGCTCTGCATTTACGGTCATACTTTTCGACTCTTATTATATTTTATATTTTGCTCGTCCTGCAAACGGAGGTGCGAGAAATTTACGCTTGATATTGCTGTATGCATTTCAACTAATTCAGTACTTAGTGAATTTGTTGGGAATTATCGTTGGTGCAACCGAAACGGAAGTTGAGGTATGTAAATGGATATTTTAATAGCTTTAGTCCTAATTTTTCCAAATGAAACCAATACAAAACGTTAAAGTTGAAATTTTATCAAGTGTGTAATGTAGATCAACCGAGATCAGTAGAAAATTTGTATAAATGCTTCAATATTCAACTTATATGTTCTTGGAATTTGTGTCTATTGAATTGTAATGTAAGCGAAGGACATAACAACCAAGATTATTGTTTAGCTGCTATGAACATGAAGGAAGATGTTCATTTCGAGGAATGGTCACAGTTTCAGAGTTCTCATTTTCGCGCAACTCGTGGTGTTTTTCGAGAGAGGGTTATATAACCCGGGGATATTTTGAGAAAACGATAGCAGAAATCCTCCATCACTTTGTATATATGCTATATGAGTCTGAAACAATGTCAATATTCGCTGGAAGCACAGTAGTTTGTATATTTGCTTGCACTCCCAAAAGTAAAGTTGCCCCTTCTTTTTGAATTGCTCAGGATATCGGCCCTGTTAACTATCTTCAGGTTGGCATCATTATGTACGATATTATATGACTTCTACTGGCGGTTAAGCGTCTTAACGATTCCAGTTCACATCGCTTCAAAAGACCTTACCGCGGCTTGTTTCAGCTGCCATCCACACATTAGATTCCTCGAAGATCACGTATGCACGTCATTCAATTTTTCTACAGTCATCGTGCCAAGGGAAACCCTTTCCCCACGAGAGCCACTAGCAGATGCCTTTCGAGGAATCGGACGTTGTTTGTTTTTCTTTGCTCGCAGCTGCTGTATCCTTCTGGGTTCTGTGATGCGTTAGCGTTGACAGGACTTTTTGTTAAAATTTGGTCGTTCTTATGCCTTTGTCTGCCGTTTCGGCGGTAACTTTCCTTAATTAATATCCTAATTTCCATAGATTTTTTGAAGATTTTCGGATCCACCGTTTCTCCTTCAGCCAAAGTTAGACTCTGGGTCAAAGTCCCTTCCTTCAAAGTCAGTTTCATACCATTGCTACCGTCATCTCGTACTCGAGCGTTGACTTATTGCATGACACGACTTAAAATATTTTTCTTGAAGTATCAGGTGCAGTAGGTGCGTGGCTGCTTTCCTATTACGTCTCGGAAAATAAAATAATTTTTTTCCTTGTGACTTCCTTGCTCCCTTCTACATTGCCTGTGTAAGCTATAGCCAAACTTAGACCTCTGCAACAACTTAGTCCCGCCTTAATTTAACTGTTTTATCAACGATATAATCACTCATTAGGTAAAAATCTCAGACCCTTTTAAACTACAAATACCACCTAGCAGACTCCCGACTTCCTTTTTGTTTTGCATTTTATTGTTTTGTCTATATTAGGTAATTAGAGTGGGAATGAATGAGAGCTTACCAAGATGGTTGTTATCAGAGATATCATGCACTAAGTTCTTTTGAAATACATCCTGTTCTACTCCAAATTTTAGGCTAAAAGTAACACTTAGTCTCTACTGTAAATAGGTTTCATTACTGCCAAGTAGCTTACGCTTCCTTACGGAGGACATTCCTATAGCTGATGGGAACAGCAGATTTAAGGTCGATAACATCGTAATCCAATTTCGATTGGTTCTCTCTAGGCTGGAACTCGATGATATGAAGCTAATCAAGTCTTCCATGACCTGGTTTCGCACCTTATTCTGCTTCTTCTTAGCCACTAAAAACCATGACCTCGAATTTCTGAATTTAAGTTGGAAGAGTTGGTTATTTCGAGTCTCTATGGTTTATTTGGCTAACGAACCAACAACTGGAATGGAGCTGTGGAACAGTGGAAATTCAATAGCATTTTTCTAACAGCTCAGTTGTTGCGAACAAATACTTTAGTGTCCTTTTTTTAAAAAGTGGTAGCCGATCTTGCTGCTCGAAAAATGTAAATACCCAAGTTATAATCTCGTTTTTTAAATAGTTCAGCAGACTAATCACCACCTGTTAAGTTGATATTGTCTTCTTTATTCTTTTTTGCTTTTCCTGTCTTCTTTTTTCAACGAAAGTCTCTTCAAACATGAAACTTCCACACGTCTTACGTTACTTCTTTATGTACCGAATAACCAACTTCAATATGACAATAGTCGTTATGTGCTTTCCTGTGGTTGAAATTTGATACAATACAGATCGATGAGTGAACTATAACATCGGTACCAGTGGTTTCATGTGTAACGCAACGATCTCTTCAGATGTAGATAACATTTTGCGAGAAAACAGGCCCATTTTCCTTGGATACCAGAACATTGCGAGTTCGGTCTTCATCAGAAACTATGGCTAAACTTTCACGCCGAAAACGAAGATGTCTGCTAAATAATAGCATCCAGGTTGCCCGAAAACGCTTGGTTTGTGCTCATCCATAGCTTTTAGACTCAGGAACTACAGCCAAAACGTTTCATCTAAGAGGGTTGCAACCTCGTGGAAATAGTAGTAACTTCCTATGGATTCCTTACTCCTATAGACAGATTAAACTTGTTGTTGATGCCTTTTCCTCAGTCCATAGGATATTAAGCTCCATTCAAATGAACCAAGTAACCCTCTGTATCATACACTACTTTTCGTTGGAAAACTCAACTATGGTCTGAAGGAAACGAGTAAATTTGGAAAGAGATTGTACCATTCAAAGAATCTCAATCACATTCACATATCACGTCTGCTACATCCATAGTTCCCCGATAGAACCTGAGCTACTTGTACTATGTAAGCCTTAATATACATCACAATCAAACAGCAGGTACCAGTTTTCCACAGCAGCATGCGAGAAAAGACTTCTAGGTATATTTGACAAACCCTTCCCGGATAACCATGCTGACAAATTACCATGACAGTAGAGCCCCGCATGCCTTGGTTGAAACATTTTAACAAATATATTGAAATTAATGAGGAACCCGTTGACAAGAGGAAAGGAGGCATCAAATATAACTACAGTCAAGCACCAAAACGCAAAAGAGACTAGAAACCTTTAAATATAGCGTTAAATTCCTTATTTATGGGTGTTCTCCCATCCTTTCTAACCATTAGTGTAAGTAAGGTAAACTATGAGGTTGAGAGACACGTTACTATGGTCCTAAAATTGTGTTCGAAAGGCAAATACGTCCCCTTCAAGAATTTGCAGCTAGGGTGAAAGTTTAGCAACCGTCCACAAAAATATACCATAAAAAACCATTTCTCTTCTTTATTAAAGTTCAGTTTTGAATGCCAAATAAAAATTTGGAGTTCTGCCACTTGACACGTGAGAGTTATCCAATGTTTCATGGTGTTCTACGGAAAAAGAAAATTTGAAATAAAAGCTATCCTTGATGCAATGAGGCTAACAAAATATGGCGAAAATTTACGTTTTGTTGTATAAATTCTGTAGTTGTTCTAATGCTTTAATTTTTTTAAAGGATATTAAGGTCAAGGACTTTGCAAAGAAGGTCTAGCGAAGCAATAGCCCTTGATATCCTCCATCTATTTTCCGATCAATTTAATTAATGACAAATAAATTATGAGTATGCAATAAATGCTGACCGGGTGCTTATTGAATAAATGCTTAACGCTCAGTCAATAATTCGACTGAGTGATGAAAGGATAATTATTAGACGCGAGAATGTTTAACGCAAAAGATCCCATTGACAGTATGAAACCGATATTATTTATGGAGTGGATTAGCGGTATTCTTCCACTTGGAGTTCACCATTCGAATGGAATTAAGACTTTGCACGTTACCAAAGTCGGTTGCATTTTCACCTTTTTGAATTTGAGTGTTTACCTTTACACCGTGATACGCACACTAAGTGACTATAAATCAATATCTTCATCCTTTATGAACTCATACATTGCAGAATTGAGCGATGCTCTGCAACTTGTGACCTCCGCTGGGCTAGTGGCTCTAGTTTATTTGACCTCTTTGAAAAATTTGCCGAAGATCGTCCTGGTCCTTGAAAAGCTTGATCTGGTGGACCGAAAACTGGAAGCGTTAGGATGTCGGATTAACTTGAATTACCTGTTAAAGTGGAGTTATCTTTGTGTTTCAATCATGATATCGCATTGTTTCGTCTTTCTATTTCTATCACTAAGTATAATGAGGAAGGCCGGGATCCGTTTTAACTTTTGTTTTTACTGGACATACACAATGCCACACATCAAGTTGGCCTTTGTTACCCTAATGTTTGCTTTAACAGCAAAATCCTTGAGTGATCGCGTACATAAAGTTAATAAGGTGTGTTGAAATAGTGAATTCAAATGTTTTTCGAATCATCTTTCAATACAAATTCATTTTCAGGGACTTAAAAAATGTGAAATTCAAGAAAATGGTATCGTCAATCTGAATATATCTGACAAATCATCGTTGAAAGTCTTTTTTGTTGATCCGAAATGCATTGGTGTTGGTGAGCCAGATATTTATCTGAAAATATCGAAAATCATTGAAATGATTTCGGATATTTTTGACAAGGCCAATACTTATTTTGGATTTCCATTGCTAGCAACAGTTAGTACAGGATTCATTGCAATACTTTTTGATTGCTATTACATAATGTACATTGTGCTGCGTATGAAGGATAGCGAAATTGCTATCTATTTAGTGTTGTACTATTCATTGCAACTATTGCACTACATCTTCAATTTAGGTATAATTGTAAGGACAGCAGGCTTAATCGTAAATGAGGTATGTATGTATGTTCATATAAAAGCCTAATCATTAGTTAATAGTAGTTTTGACTTGTATACGAGGGTGGTTCAAATATTTCGAGGATTAGAGGGTTAAGGGTAAGAAATAAAACTCAAAATTATATTTTAATCTATATGAGATTCATACAGGAAGAAACATGATATATTAATTAGGTTATCTAGGAAAGAACCGACTTTCAACATAAAATTTACAGGAAACATAATGGATGACATCAGACACTTTTCATAAAATCATCCTGGTTAGATCGGATTTGCAATGTCAATGGCGCATAGTAGAGCCACAATAACACTTACACAAAAGGATATATTGTATAAACAAACATATCGTGAAACGCAAGAATAAAAATTGGTCAACAATCAGACATAGCAAATGACGCTCATAAATGGACCATTTTGACATAAAAAGGCAAGCTTTTTCGAAAAATATGAACTTGAAACCTACTTCAAAAACGACAGCATTATAAGAAGCAAACTAAGACTAACGCCTAACAGTACAAAAACATACAAAAACTGCAACATATCAGCTGATATGTATATATACATACAAAAAACGACTGCAAAACTAAGAAAAAGATGCAAGGAGCATCTTCGTTCGTTTATCACGACAAACCAGACAAAACCACGCAGCACCAAGGCAAACTCCATGAGCATAATGTACAAAAAAGAAAGGACCAAGTCAAGGAATCAAATGTATTAGAAAGATTAGAAATCTACGAGCATAGAAAAATAATGAAAATAATTAGCATAAAATACAAATATAAACATATAATAATTAAATAAAATTCATATAAAATACACTATGAATATTATAATAAATAATTAATACGAATTAAAGTCCTCAATACAATTTTTATCAGAAAAAATTCAAAGGTGAGGAACCCAACAATGATTGTGCCAAATCCAAAAATCCAAAAAAAACTAACCACAATATTCCTAATCAAAATTTGGTTAACCCGATCCATCTTTTGGTGCGGGCTTAAACACTAAAATTAGATAATGTTAATAAGAATTGCCACGAGAACCTCAGAACGAGTTGAAGATCGCGGCACACACGAACAACGCGTCCTCAAAATCAATAAACCCAAAGCTTACAGCTAACGGAGCCAAGGAATAATAAACAATTAATTGAAACCTTCCAAATATTTTTTTGTCTTCTCGTTGTAAGATTTTGGTTTTCGCATCTTAATCACTAGAAACCTTGAACATCTTTTCATTTCGGGATTAAACAATCTTTGAGGCTTTTTTCCTTCATTAATGTGACCAAATAATCCTTGACGATCTTATTCCATTTTCGAGATCAAATAGTCCTTGACGCACTTTCTTTTTCATTTTTGGGGCCAAAAATGCTTGACACTCTTTTTCTATTTTCGGGACCAAGTGACAATCACAATGAAACAACCCCGCAATGTGCTTTTGCAACAACTCGGTGTTTAATTAGTACAATGGAGAGGATTTTCCAGTAGTTTAAAAAGGATTCTTTAAACGTTAGCTAACAAAATGTACTTGGATACAAGTACGAGTTACCATGAATATGAGTTCATTATTGTGCAAGAAGAGCACTGTTTCGGTCAATGTTTCTGTCCTTTTGTCTCTCATAAATAGTTCATAGACGTTCTAGAACTGCAGTGTAGTGCAATTTAGTTGTAAGGGTATAATTTTCTTTGTAGTCAGTAATGGTCAAATACAGTGGTATCCAATAAAAATATATGAGCGTTCAGCAGCAATCGAGAACACCTTGAACTTCTTCGCTGTGGTCTGCTTACATTTGGTTTCATTTAGAGTTCCGGTTGGATGTAAGCTCATACTTATGGGCTTAAGTTTTATCTTCAAATTTTGGTCTACTTTCGTAACAGAGATTCAAAAACTCTGGAAAATGGTCAACTTGTCGCTGTTTCCTGTGTAACCTGTCGCTGTAAGAATTTTTGCCAGCTTCCTTGCGAGCACCAATTAGACACCAAGATAATCATGAAGGATATTGAAAATAGTTACAACGGAGACTTAAAAAATTGCCAAATCTGGTTCTTGTTTTTGTTGACACCTCCAAACATAATTTTCTCCAAGTTTTTCATAGATTTTTCCCGAAATCCGAGACCGCATAGTTCATCCGCAATCTCGTGCATGAAGTGACTTTTGAACATGGGTATATCTGATCTTCCAAAAAGAGTCCCCGGAAAGGCATCTTTTTCAAACAATCTGAAAAGGAAGGAACTTTTTTTTATCACGAAATTCGATACCCTCTCCGTTTCACATCTTCTTTCAGGTTGTATTGTCTCTGGAACTGTAACTCTCAAGGATTCATATACTGATTTTTAAGACATTTTGCGCTTAAGACTTTAATGAGTGCTATACCTAGAGCAGATGAGAAAAGTGACATATCCGTTTCGTACAAATCGAACTTTTGACTTTCTTGAACTTTTTGACTTGCTCTCACGTTTTAGGATTTTTTCACCAACATGAATTGCTAACGGTAAACCCCTACATTGTGGCTGACTCTAAGGGCCGTGCATGGTGAAAGTTTGAAAATGAGGAAATAGGACATTGATTGAAAAAAGCCATATGTCAAATGCAAGCAAAATTCGGACTGTGTATGAACGTGATTCAAGGAGGAATTTTCAAAAACGTCAAAACAAGGGCATTGGGTACCATATGAATTGGTAATAAGCTATAATGAGGGTGGTCCAAAGGGTGAGCCATTATGAGCAGCAAAGCTCAGAAGAAACAATCACAGATACATGAGTATAGAGAACAATCGATTCGTCTGAAGAGAGCAGTGGCTGAAAAACTGTAATATACAATCAAACATGCAGCCATAATGTTCAATCTTGATAACGTACGACCAAAAGTTGCTGTACCGGTCAAAAAAAATTTTGAAAATATTGAATGAGATACTGTGAGTGTGTGAAGAAAATAGATGACACTGAAGAAGGGAGCAACTCACTCCCGAAATATATATTGGTCAAAAATTAATTAATTTTAAAATGGAAAAACAACAAAAAACAAAATCTAAAAACAGGGAAAATGTGAGGGATTTTTTTACTATTATTATGCCTCGAGACAATATTGCATGTTACCATATTCCCTACATAGTCAGGTCCAAACAGTAGGAAATTTACGCGCATTCCTCCCGTTCGTGCTGCTGTAACACGCGATAATTGCAGACATCCGCTGGTCACCCGGTCTCCATATCAACTTCGTAGTGTATAAATGATAACAACAAAAAACATTATTTGATTCTCGGGAATAGAATAAAATAGTCATTGTTTTTGTCAACCGGAATGTTTGCTTCATCTCTAGCATAAAAACATTAAGGATATCAGATCTTCTTCCTGAAAATTTCCCATCGAAGTGAATTTGAAAGATGAGTCTAAATTTCGTTTCGCCGCTTTAATACTCGTATATGAGTTTTTTCAGGTAAGATTTCTGGCTTTTATCGTTTCTGGAAGACGTTAGACTATGTCTCAAGGATTGCTTGAGACTTAGTTAGTACCCACAGGCTGTTTGCCAGAAATGACTTCCACTTGAGGCACAAAATAAAAAGCTTCGAATCAACTTTGGCTTGCCTTTTTGTGTTGTATTTATTTAGATTGCTTGATATGTAAGTTTTGATTTTGAACAGCGGAGAAACTCGACCTTTTTTGGGTTTCATAATTGCTCGTACCTTATTGCAACATGATTTATACCTTACGCGATAGGGCCACCAATTTTTTGACGTTCAGCTTAGATCTCTTAATAGTCAAATTTAAGACACCGCGGTCTAGAAAAAAGGAATAGAAAAGAATAGAAAAGGTTGATAATTCCTTGTAAGCGACAAAATTTCTGAGTCGATTTTATCGGAGACTCAGAGATCTCTGAAATTTAAAGGCTAGGCTCTACATGGCGCAGATAAAAACTCAATGTTGCTTTACGTCTTCAGTACCCATACCTTTTTCGCCACGTTTCCTTTTGAAGACTTCCCCAATATCTTCGCTTGTGTTTGTTATGACTGGGAAATCTCAGAAGAATGATGAAAACTTGACACTTGTAAGTGTGAATTTTGTCATGATCTGGTGCCTTTACAACGCTCATGGACCCCTTAGCATTTTTGTTCAAAAATTCAAAAAAAAGATGGATCTGTAGGGATGTTGTGGTTATAATCTGTCAATTTGCTTGGATACACAGAAAATTCATTTGGATCGTCTCATCAGGTCTCGATACTGAAACTAAGGCTCCAACTTGTTCTTCGTTAGAAACTCCTGTCAACTATTGCATAGTTTCTTTCCCTTTTTCACCTATGCCTCATGACATGAAAGAAATACACAGATCTTGCGATAAAAGGACATTTTTGGATAGTTTTTGAACGCTTTTTGCTATTTAAGGTAGAAAACATATGTCAGAAAGAACCATAGCCTAACTGACATAGCCTTAATACTCCATAGCCTAATCTCCAACAGCAAGACCACTTAAGGAATATTTCTGACAGAAAGAGATACAAAAATATTAAAGATTTATTTTTGTATTGCAATTTTGCGAAATATTTTGAGAGGGGTTTTCTTGTTTTACGCAGAAATGGCTGAACATCTATCAATGCAAATAAGTTCTTCTTATATTGGTTGAATTTGCTTATCCTTTATGCTTATGCTGTTCTTTTGCCTCAAAAAAAAAAAACAACAACTTGGCAATGACATACAAACTGTTAGGACACATTCATTTTATCATGATTTATTACGGAAACAATTGACTCAAGCATTGTGAAAGGGTGCAACTTAGTGCTGAACTCTCCGGATAACTCCCCCGTCGGGAGCTTCGGGAGCGATATTTGTAGTTTTTTTCCTTAAATGCAAGCTTATAGGTTTGCATTTGAATCTTTTTGAATTTGAAATGCGCCATTTTCTTGATAAAGTTCAATAGTTTTTGTGAGGAAATCCACAGGACGAGTTAATATTTATTGTTGTCTTATACTTGTGTTTGGTTTCTCAAGGCGATCTCTTAATTCTTTTTTCATGCTTACTCAGTGAATTTACAGTGGATTTCGAGCTAAAATGAGAATGCCATGTAATGGATTCGTTTTTTGTTAATTGAAAACATCGCTCCTGCAAAAGTAATAAATTAAAAGCAGCAAGAAGGATAATGATTCCCCAAAATGAAGTCAGTGAACGTCTATTATCGCATTATCATTCTTGCCTGGCATAGTGTTGAATTGAATAAATAATTAATTTTAATTATGAAGAAGCTTTTTGTGGCAAACGGATGCTAACGATATCGAAATCGGTCGAAATAATTGTGATTAAATTGTGTTGAAAAATTTACTGTCACAAGGCAAAAGTTGACGTTGTTTGGTCTGTGCCTTTAGTCCTTGCATCAACCCGCTGAATTCTTGACAGTTGCACAAGTGAAGTTCCTTTGGAAAGTGATAGTTATGGACTCCAACGACATTTTTGACACTATTAAGCCAATTCTTTTGACAAAATGGATAACGGGTCTAGTGCCACTTCGCATTACCACAATTACCAAACGAAACGATAGTTTAGTGAATGTTTCAGAAACAATGATTCCCTAAAGTCCTTGTACGTTACAAGATGCTCGCGCCGAACGAGCTCAATGATGGAACGTCTTACCTTCAAAATGCGCCAAAAAGTAGTTGCCTGACGCGTTTATTCAAGTCAAATCGAGCTATTAGTGGGTCTCCAATGGTGAATGCAGAAAAATGCAGAGAATAATTGAACAGAAGTTCGCTAACAAATTTTTGTTGAACTGGGGCAATTGGGTACGGTGATATTGGCGTGTTTCCCTGATTGTCTAAGGATATACCCTATCACAAACTGAACTTTTCTGGTGGAACTAGTTCTTCAAAAAATGGCTCACAGTTTGTGGAGGACGAAACCCGCGCTGGGCTGCTGTCAACGTCAAAAATATATGACAACGCGCAATTTGTGGGAAAATTCTATTATACAGACCGTCGGTTAAGTGTGCTCATGATTACTTAATGTATCATCAGCAGTCAATGAGATCTTATCATGAGTCAATGAGATCCTTATGAATTTAAACCTGACAGTGGTGGTTGTTGTCTAAAAGTGCTTCGAAGATTGAAGAATATCGTGAATCAGGTGAGACGGCCCATCTCTAGAAATTTGAAATTACATGAGGACAATGCACTCAGCCACACCTTTGCCGAGATGACTAACGGCATCGGACTAAATGGCATCGCGAGGATTTTCAAACTCCCTGAAAATCCCAAATCAGTCCCAGAAGACTTATTCTATACCCAAAAGCGAAATCCTTCTTCAAAGGAAACCACCACGGGATCTTAAGTCGCAACAAAACAGCCTGACGTCTGTCCTCATGAACATTTCCATTTCCCGTAGACAGGATGCAGGAGTCAGAATTGTTTCCTCCCATTGGAACATGATTTTCGACCGAAACAAATAAAAATCTTCAACATAAAGTTCCAAATCAACAGTTGCAGAACGACTCTTATGATCAGCAAAAAAGGAGCTGAATAATTTTTTAGTCAACATTGCGGTGTAAACAGTGACATTTTGTCAATGCAGTGGTCCTTTTCGTTTATATTTTGGATCAATTGCATTTTAACGAAGGCAATTTTGCTTACCAATGTGGCCATTAAGATTAAAAAAATGTTTTATTTTTCAACGTTTTCATTATTTTATTTTATAAAACAAAATTTGATAGAAGGATAAAAGTCAATAAACTTATATTCTAATCAAGTTGAGCCTTCCTCTCGGAGTCATCTTTCAGCTTTAGATGCTGAGTGTCTTGTTGGAGTGGATAAAGATCTTGTTGCTATACGATTTAGGCAACTTTGAAGGAACACTTAAGGCACATACCCAGTTTAAAACTTCGAACAAATTTTCAATCTAAAGGGATCGATGTTTTCCAGATGCATTGGTGTTTGTGGTGAAAACTCTTTGTAGATAGGATATACAGTCAAAACTATGATGAGAGGGGTATATTGGCTCTATATTTGTATCCAGACAGAATATTTTACACAAGAAATTATACCGGAAGAATATGACTCGTTTCCACTTAAGCTCAATGTCAATCACCTGCTAGCGCAAACCCTCCACTCACCTAAATGATGATAAGGACCCCTTTAGAGATTCGTATCCTTTGTTTTCTGATGATCCTAGGAGTGTTAGCGCGCACTACTGTTCACGCTATCACAACATCGCTCAAGAATGACCGCTAGAACAAGTTCGATTGAAATTTAAAATATTAAGGACCTGAGTATGGATTATATATTAAAATGTTAAGCAAATCATCGCTACTGTTGTCGCTATAAGTGCAGGTTATGTCTAAAAACAGTTCTTTTTTTTAGTAGAACTTATTTCTCATTTTTAGTAAAACTAATAAAAGTGGCTAATAAGTGTGGCTAGTAAAATAATTTCCTCATGAATGTGACATGGTGTGGTAAATGTTACACGACACATGTAGCGGTCGATGCAACAGAGCAACCGGCAGCTCTTCTCAAGGATGCGGTTAGGATTTTACTCTCATATGAATTGCCCATTAAAAATTGTTGTATACTAGAACTTAACAAATATCCGTGGAAATTAAAAGGTGTTGGGGTATGAAGAAGGCTACCGAACTTTCCCCAAGCCCATCTACGTTGGTTACCGCTACGTTGGTTTCCTAAGTATCCGAAGTCCTTGCTAACTATTCTGAATAGAATTATTGCACTTTAACGTGAAGAAAATGTAGCATTGATTGCCTCTCAGAATATATCTTAGTATCAAAGTCTACACCGTTCAGTTGACTGAATCGTACGTAAGTCGATTTTGAAGGAGCATTGCCTTTAAACGCCAGCTCCTTTTGCGAAAATCTTTCCACTTCCTTGGCTGGTGTAGCGAATCGAAGTTGAACATTGGAATATTCATGGGAAACTGTGCAGTCTTAGTAGTTTTCTTAGATTAAAAAGCGATTGGATCTCGATTTCTTTTGGAAAACCATCACCAACCATAAGTTGCTCAAGGCTCAATATGCCCTGTTGCGCCATTGATGATGATGATGGTAGTGATAGAGTGTCTGTGTCTTTTTGATAGAAACGATGCTGCTGCATCTTTTTGAGTGTACTTTCAATTATAATATTAGTTTTTAAATGTTAGAGGTGAATTAGTTGTACATAAAATCGAAAGGACCTTCGGATTACTGAGAAAAATGGAGTACAAGTAGAGCTACTCATCTGAAGATAATACTTCACATATGACAGGCGATTAAAAAAAGGGATATATAAAATGATTGTAATTTACCTTGACTTTTCGGTTAATATACTAATGGTCAATTATTGCCTTCGTGTTATTATTCTTAATAGGCGTATATAACACATACATTTATCCTGGGAACGGAGATGTGGGGAAATAATTATGATTTATGAGAAGTTTTGGAAAGTGTCGAATTTTTATAGCTTCAAACATTTTTGTATTTCAGTTTCTTTGAGTGGGTTCACCATTGCTGATTTTTCATGATGATTGTTTGTCGAACGATGTCTTTAAAAAATTTCGCTAAGGACATTTACGATACGGCAAAACCAATAATTTTGATCGGTTGGATCTCGGGCTTGGCTCCTTTCAAAGTGCATATTTCCAAAGATAAAAAAGTTGCAACGTTTTCTCCTCTAGGACTATTAATTTCACTGTGTCATGTTTTTGCATATTTGACTTGTCTCACTATAACCGCTATCAACGTTCAGTCCTTGAGCGTCAAATTCATTGATTCAAGAGTAGCAATGGTCGGCGACATTATTTTTTGGGTTTCATAATTGCTTGTAAGCTATTGCAACATGATTTATACCTTACGCGATAGGGCCACAAATTTTTTGACGTTCAGCTTAGATTTCTCAATCGTCAAATTTAAGACACCGCGGTTAAAAATAGAAAACGTTGATAATTCCTTGTAAGCGACAAAATTTCCAAGTCGGTTCTATCAGAGACTCAGAGATCTCTGAAATTTAAAGGTTAGACTCTACATGGCACAGATAAAAACTCAATATTGCTTTACGTCTTCAATACCCATACCTTTTTCGCCATGTTTCCTTTTGAAGACTTCCCCAATATCTTCGCTTGTGTTTGTTATGACTGAGAAATCTCAGACGAGTGATGAAGAATTGACACTTATAAGTGATTATTTTGTCATGGTCTGGTGCTCTTACAACACTCATGGACCCCTTAGCATTTTTGTTCAGGGTTATGAACCATCTATTATTTTGTTTTTCATTATTATGTTTGGTATTCTAATTTATGGTATAATGAATAGTAATGCGAAAAAAAGGTGGATCTGTAGGGATGTTGTGGTTATAATCTGTCAATTTGCTTGGATACACAGAAAATGCATTTGGATCGTCTCATCAGGTCTCGATACTGAAACTAAGGCTCCAACTTGTTCTTCGTTAAAAACTTCTGCCAACTATTGCATTGTTTCTTTCTCTCTTCCACCCATGCCTCACTACATGAAAGAAATACACAGATCTCGAGATAAAAGGACATTTTTGGATAGTTTTTAAACGCTTTTTGCTATTTAAGGTATAATACATAAATAAGAAAGAAGCTTAGCCTAACTGACATAGCCTTAATACTCCATAGCCTAATCTCCAACAGCATGAACACTTTAGGAATACTTCTGGCAGAAAGAGATACAAAAATATTAAAGATTTATCTTTGTATTGCAATTTTGCGAAATATTTTGAGAGGGTGATATTCTTGTTTTACGCAGAAATGGCTGAACATATATCAATGCAAATAAGTTCTTCTTATATTGGTTGAATTTGCTTATCCTTTATACTAATGCTGTTCTTTTGCCTCAAAAAAAACAACAACTTGGCAATGACATACAAACTGTTAGGACACATTCATTTTATCATGATTTATTACGGAAACAATTGACTCAAGGATTGTGAAAGGGTGCAACTTAGTGCTGAACTCTCCGGATAACTCCCACCCTCGGGAGCTTCGGGAGCGATATTTGTAGTTTTTTTCCTTAAATGCAAGCTTATAGGTTTGCATTTGAATCATTTTTGAATTTGAAATGCGCCATTTTCTTGATAAAGTTCAATAGTTTTCGTGAGGAAATCCACAGGACGAGTTAATATTTATTGTTGTCTTATACTTGTGTTTGGTTTCTCAAGGCGATATCTTAATTCTTTTTTCATGCTTACTCAGTGAATTTACAGTGGATTTCGAGCTAAAATGAGAATGCCATGTAATGGATTCGTTTTTTGTTAATTGAAAACATCGCTCCTACAAAAGTAATAAATTAAAAGCAGCAAAAAGGATAATTATTCCCTAAAATAAAGTCAGTGAACGTCTGTTATCGCATTATCATTCTTGTCTCGCATAGTGTTGAATTAATAAATAATTAATTTTAATTATGAAGAAGCTTTTTGCGGCAAACGGATGCTAACGATATCGAAATTGGTTGAAATAATTGTGATTAAATTGTGTTGAAAATTTACTGTCACAAGGCAAAAGTTGACGTTGTTTGGTCTGTGCCTTTAGTCCTTGCATCAACCCGCTGAATTCTTGACAGTTGTACAAGTGAAGTTCCTTTGGAAAGTGATAGTTATGGACTCCAACGACATTTTTGACACTATTAAGCCAATTCTTTTGACAAAATGGATAACGGGTCTAGTGCCACTTCGCATTACCACTTGGAATGGTGTAAGATCCTTGCAATTCGACCAACCCGTTCTAATTGTGGTGGTACTAAATGTATGCCTTTACGCAATCTGCTTTTTATATAGTATACATAATTACGATTCGATTATTTATCGGTTCATGAAATCGACCATTGCCCAATTCGGTGATGCCTTGAAACTTCTAACTTCAGCAACGTGTATAACAATCACATATGTGGGAGCCTTGAAAAATCTGGAGAAACTGAAGTGTGCAATCAAGGCGATTGATTCTATTGATAAGAGAATGCAGGGGTTGAAATGTGATTTAGATTTTAAGTTAATGCTGAAAGTGGGTTATATTTGTGTTATCGTGATAAGTGTGTATGCTGTGATGTATCTAGTTGTTACTCTGATGGTAACACGAGCTGCCCAAATGGAGTTCGATTTTTTCGCCTACTGGGCCTACACAATGCCACACATAATCTTTGCGTTTGTCACACTGAAGTTTGCTCTGATCAACAAAATGATGACTAATCGATTATGCAGCATTAATAGGGTACGATAAGGATGCGTCCGTAAGCTTACAATCGAGCAATTAATTTTACAACAGACAAACTGTTCAAAAATTTGAAGAAGTTAGTTCGTATCCTTGCAGTTTGTTTTAAAACTTGTCAAGAAATTAAAACCTTACTAATTGTTTGCTCGAGATAATCTGGTTAATACGAATGATTTGCATTTCTGTCAACCTAAAATCTACAAATCTTCCCTAGATTCTATTCAATACAAACAAGGAAATGCGCTCTATACACGACTTCAGCATTAAAGTAAAGTCTGCATCACAACGGGCTACCGCACATTGGAAATTGATTTCCAGGATGAAAACAGAAATGATTGATGAAATTTCGGAAATTATTGATGAGCTATCGGATGTACATGAAAATCTGAATGGATATTTTGGATATCCTGTTTTAGCAGTGGTCAGTTCTGCGTTTCTTATTCTCTTGTTCGATTGCTATTATGTCCTTTATTTCGCATTGCGTTTGGATGGTCATATGTTGATGCAATATTTGGTGATATTCTATTCTATGCAAATTGTGCATTATGTTGTTAACACAAGTGTGATAGTGAAGAGTGTAACCGAGACTAAGGAAGAGGTGAGAATATACATTTTTGAAGTCCTTTTATATTAAAAGTAATATGATTTTTCGTATATACACATATGAGTCATAAGCTTATATATACAATATATTCATTGTACAACGTTGCGCCGTTTCTTATTTCCAAGTTTGCGGTTCTATCGTCAAAAATTGTTTCATATTTTCGTTTCAAATTATCATTCGTCTCTGGCAACTAAATTTTCCATCTCATATCAATCCCATGCCGAAAATAATTGTTTGTTTTCCTTCTTGATAAGTGTGAAACCGCCAGCCAGCTCGTCCATATGCCTTAGATCCATAAAGATGGCAACTGGAGGGGATACCATCTGAAGAAAACGGAGGATAAAGTAGAACTTCCCATGTTAATGTTTCAAGGTATATTTCGACGATTTTTGCGACCTGAGGTCGAGCATTGACATTAAATGATGTTTCACTGAAGAATAGTGAATGCAGATAATGATAATATTTAATATGTGAAAGATAAAGAAGTTTGTTTTTTACGATATCCATTTGAATGAGTACCGATTTTGCCTGGTTTATCAATATCTATGAAACTTTGTCGTATATGAGCGAGTTTTTCAGGTCTAACAGAGAAGAATTCACTTCAAAACCATTGGTATAACTCATCCACATAGTTTTTAATAAGAATATCTTTTTATTGAAGAAAAATAGCAAATATAAAAACAAGTGAGAATCTGCAGATTCAAAGTCTTGAATATGCGATACGTAACTTAAAATATTCTTGCCAAGCTCTTTTTTTGTTTAGTGATTAGGTGTTTAGTTTAGTGTTGAGTGATTAACTGACGTTAATGAAATGAACGAAAATATCATTGCCTACCTTTTCCGCATTACATGATAATGAGCTACGAGCATACATTGGGGATCACTAACTTTTGTACCGGTCAATGTGGTACCCGTCTATTGCCGACGCTATAAGCAGCCACGCTACCCTGTTGCACCACTAGCCACCACGAAACCCTCCGGAGGGCCGTAACTCAATAAGCTTATTAATCCATACAGATGAGAGCTTACCAAGTACCCTTTTACTGAATATACCTCTATGGTTAAGGCTTGCGGAACGAATTGCTAGGATACTCCATGTGGTAGTATCTTAAAAACTCGCCAACTGTGCTTCGATAAAAGATCTTCTTCGGATAAAGATGGGATTATCTTCGATTAAACATAATCCCATTGTGTTCACTTGAATAGAAGCTCATGCTCGGTATAAGGGATATTACCCTTTTGAATTATATCTGCCCAATCTATGGGTGACATTGCCACCAAAGTTGTTATTCGCCGAATTGATTTCTTCGTTGATCTTCCATTCTACAGTCCTGACCTCGACACTAGAATGAACGATTTTCTCCAGAACTAAAAAGTCTCAAGAATCATTCGAGAACTAAACACCCACCATGACAATTATTTAGTCCTTAAATTGAAAAAATAACTGTTAGGGGAGAAAAAATGAACGGCTATGATGAAGCTATGATTTATTATTTTGGCTAATTTTTCAGAGAAGAAGGTTCCAATACAAGAGAGAATATACCAAAAAAAATCATACTTCATTTCAATCTTTTTCCGCCTTTCCCAACTATTTCGCGAATTTTTTTTAACCCTTCCAATAATATTCTAATAGTAATATTGTAATGGTGTTATAAAGATATATAGGACCGAAACATTTTCCAGTGTCCAGTTGTTATAGAATAAAGTTTTCTTTCACGATACAGTTTCCAATAAAATTTATGAGGTCACATATGGTTTTTCATAAAAATAACCTTCAGCGCTATAGCATAGCCTAATTATACTCTGCAGGCTTTAGTTAAAAAATCGACAGAAAATTTCGTATTCATGTATTACAATTTGAATTCTGCTGGCTTGCCGATGAACTTAGACTCCCTCGCGTGTTGATATGTGTCGAGTATAATCCTGTTAACATTTCCAGCTAGAGCCGATAAACATGAAAAGTTAACACCAAGAACAATGCCTACTTGTTTTATACTTATCCTCATTAGTAGGTTTGCTAACGCATACTTAAATTGATAAGTATTTATCAAGGAATATTATTGAATATCGTCGGAATCATGTTTTGATTGGAAATAATCATAGCACGCGACTTAACCGTTTTCAGTCGAAATGAAGTACAAAAGGGGCTCCAATCGTGATTAACATCTAATTAAGTCAACGTAAAGCCGATACATCGTATAGTGGTCACGACAGGACATCCAATGCTTATACCCTTCACATTCCAATCGCATGGGAGTGATTTATTATTAACACTCGTGCAATTACCAGAGAAACAAATGCAGTTCTAATAAGGATTAACATTTAGTCTTCAGCAAACAGGCGTGCAGTACGCATTTGCAACATCGTCTCCTGTTGGTTTCTTCTTGCACCATTGCTTGTGACCGCAAGTATTTTCTTTAGTGGATGACTGGAGGACTTTTTTGGAACAAACATTCGTCAAATGTTTCGCCAACTTTTCCGCCAATTTCATCAGCCGCGCGATATTTACGACAGCATAGCTCCGCTTCTCACTGTAGGCTTCGCTTGCGGACTAATGCCCATAAGGATATCGGTTAATGCTTGTGGTCACAAAATGATGAATTTTTCATTTATTGGACTTGTATTGGCGATAATTCCTTTGACAATTTTCATGACGTGCTTAGTTCTTGCCATTTTGCGGGGCGAATCGATAGTTAAGTACTTCCTGGATTCTACAGTGACGAGAGTTGGTGATTGTTTACAATTAACAACTGCAACAATTTGCTTTATCGGGATATATGTAACGTCCTTGCTGAATTGGAAGAAGGCTGCGTTCGGGTGTGAATTGATACATTCCATCGATAGACGTTTAGTGTTGTTAGGTGTGGAGTTTAACTACGGGAAAATGTTGAAAAAAGTGTATTTGTATGTAACGACTATAATTGTTGTGACGCTTGCATTCTTGATTGGGTGCTACTGGCTGTTAAATGATGGAAGCGCTGAAGCCCCGGTTGCAATCTATTTAACTTTCCTTTTGCCTCACTTGCCAATTACGCTAATGGTGCTGATGATTGTTTGTGTTGTGAAAGTCAGTTTGTTTCGCTTTCGAATGGTGAACGAGGTAATATTCATTATATTCAAGTGGCAGCAATGAAATGTAATTACCACAATCGGTATTTATTTTAATGCCCTAATGATCCTATGACTTTTAGTCAGCGTGGTGCATTTTTAAGTTCATCGGAGAGGTAGAGAACGATTTAACAAAAGCCTACAAAATCCAGAAATTACAATTGTTGTCCAGGAATTTTGCTCTGGACTTGACAGTTCAAGGAACTGTGGAACATTACCTGGATATTAATAATTAGATTGTTACACTCATACCTCATCAATGGATTCACGCTGTCTCTTCCTAACATTCAATTTTTAAAATCTCCACTACTTCTTAGGTCCTCTTGAAGCTTCGTAACCATTTATGCGAAACTGAACGCCATGAAATGAAATTGTTTTATATCCGGAATCTTGATTTTGGTGTAGTTAATACCACCCCAAAAGGACCAGACGCTACTCTCATGGAAATCGGAAAAATTCTAGATATGCTGCTGGAATGTTGTAACATTTTCGATGGGTACTTTGGCTATCAAGCTGGGATTATAGTTAGCATTGCCTTTATTACAATCCTCTTTGACTGCTACTATTTGTTGATGGGAATTTTGGAAATAAATCAACAAGTTGTTAGCAGTAGCAATATCAATTGTATGATATTTTTCGTTATACGGTTCGTACATTCGACTATTGAGGTTGGAATGATTATCGGCCTAGGAAGCGAACGCATTGAAGAGGTATGTGTTGCTTTTGTGTTGGAAGAATTATTAACTACATTGAATTCCTATGAAAAATAAACCAATGTTTCTTCACAAGGAATCGTGCATTAACTGCCAAATATCGACATAAAAAATAAGAAATTTTCTTGCAATATTCATGTCTTTCGAATTCTCAATGTCCATTTTATGTTTTTCGTTCATTTTTTTACATTTGTTTGGCATTTGATCTAGTATATAATTAAGTTCTTAATATCTAGCTTGCTTTATTGTGGTTCCTTTAGCCTAAATGTTTAACATACCAAAATTCTATAGTGCAAGTAAAGAGCCTGATAGATAATTTGATTGAACACACTAGAACCGATGACCATCATAATCTCTTAGCCTAAGTACAAAGTTGTGATTTCTATGGCATGTGCGATCCAAGAAGAAAGAACGAGCTCAGATTATGGCAGTATTTCTTGATAAAGCGATTTTTACAATCTTTACTTGTTAGTATAGTTCTGATTTCAACGAAGGAAGCCTTGATGGGATACGGCAACTGATGTTGTGATGAATGATTTCCTCTTTGAGACTAAAGAGCGCCAGCGACTTACAGATATTCGGGTGAAGTATATCCCAACTTCAGGTGGATGAGGCCAAAAGCGTTTTATCTGGAGAAAAGCTGTAACGAGCTTCACGAAGATTTATTAGCGTATCTGTGAACTAACGACCATTATCCTGAACCAAGTGTTTCGCGGTGCCGGTAGGATGATTATACTTGAAACAGAGCAGACACTGGAGGAAGTTCTAGATATGCTGAAACTGGACAAATCAGGGGTTGAAAAGAGGCAGCTATTTGAAGAACGAACTCATCAACAAATATCCTGGTGCTACACATACAACAGAACGATACCAGTGTACCAACCGGCAGAAGCGTGCGGCCTATTTTTGGCTTCACTTGGTAAATGGTGAAAAAAAGCGGGCTAAACTTTTCGAAACAAAGTCAAAAAATCGATGTAGCAGACCCAAGCAAATCTCCATTCTAGAAGTGTAGGATAGGCATCTCATTTATGTCCTGTCATAGTACTTATCCCAAAATCCTTCAATATATTGGAAAAGTACTGGAAATCAACCCACAATAATTCGAAATCGTCATTTGTAAGAGTTTTCCATTTCACAAAATGCTCAAACTGATTGAATAGATAAATTACTTCCTATTAATTTTGTGACTCTGCCGAACGATATCGGAACTGATCTTCTGATCGAACGATTACAGTCGAAAATCGATTTCGTAAAATCCGAACTGGTATTGTAGTTGTTCAGCACTATACAAGTAAGGGCCACGATGTTCCAAAGCTGGGGATTGGTAAGTGAATCCGGCTTCAGCGAACTTAACTCTCGATCCTTTCATAGAACCATTCACTATTGCATAGACTTGTAGTCACGTGAGACAAATATGATTCATCGAATGTGATGCAAACGATAAGGTTTCAATTAAAACAGCAAAAGATGTGAAGATTTATGTTAACTAGTAATTATTAACGAGGAACCAGAATTAATAAACTAAACAACACACGAAAACTTTTGAACGTCATTCTAATGACAACAGAGATACTGAAGGACCTGTATGAATGGAGTGTGTCCGTCTCATCCAGCTTAACATCAGTGGATGAATTTTCAAGCAGATTTCACGTCAGAAGTGGCAAGGAGGCAATGTTGTCACCAAATTCTTTAAAAAGAAAGAATTCTTTCTTACTATAACAATTTTTTACCGATACATATGAGCATTTCGGGAACGACTTACTCCCTTCATTAGTGCTTTAACTTCTTTCGTTTCATCTCCTTTTAAGTTAAAATTTTATGAAGTCAAATTTGTCAGCTCTTTATCCTAAACACAAGCTGCTAATTTTAGAAATATCCTTTTGAGATAGTTTTCACGAAGAGAAAATCTTTGAGAGTGAAAAACAATTGTACAGTCTCTGTCGGAAAATAATGTTGAATGACTTCTCCCTCCAAGTCATGGCGCGAGCGATGCAAGCGCGAGAACGATACTCGCGTCAGTCGTTTGACGGATGCTTTACTGTGCATGTTGCCGTTTCGTTGCTGCTGTTGAATTTCCGTCACTTTTGTTGAAGTGACGCGTCAGATTTTGATGGAGCTCGTTCCTTAGAGTAGCGTTATGCAATAAAATTTTGTGTTTTACCTAACCAAACCAGTACTGTGGTTGTTGTTATGATACGTGATGTTCCTGTAGTTGATACTATGTCAAAAGAAAGGATTTAGTCGCTAGAAAAACATGTTAAGAGAAAATGACTAAGACTATCCTGCCCGCCTGAAAACTGTCAAAAACGACGAAAAAATGGAGAAAGTTAGTGACTTATTCAACATAGATTGGCGCATGAACATTTAAAGGTTCTTTAAGGTAGCTTTGGGGGTATGCAATATCTACGTGAAGATGGCGTGCAAAGTTATTGTCAAATAACCGACCAAACATGGTGTAACAACACTGCGACGAGGTAATGCTAGCATTCTTCATATTCCCAAGAACAAAATCAAGGGCCATCATTCGAGTCTTTCGATGTGGTGCAAAAGGCTACGATGAGATGTTTGAAGTAGTCCTGTGCCAACGCCTTTTAGAACGTGTACCGCAAGTGATAGGAACGCTGACGACGGTTTACTGATACGGAAGGAGACTACTTCGAAAAATTGTAACCACATGCAGCTATATCTGCAATTAACTTTTTTTAAACTCATTCAACTTTATTTTGTGACAGATCCTGTATGGGTTAACAGGAGGTAACCGTGTGTTTATGAATTCTACGTTCAATCATTAATGTAATTCTACAATTTTACATAACTCAGTCTGTAAATTTTGATATTTTCCCTGTGCTAGGGCTATGACAAGGGTTTTGTGCACGTTAATGATTTTGATTTGCACTCATAGTAGCAACCCAGAATTCGATTGGTTGATCATTGTGTTTTTTCCCTCCTTGTATAGTGTTGAGGAGCGTCATTTGCTATGTGTTTCTTGAAAAGGTTGAAAAAATAATTGGCAAAGGTTGTTGCCTTAGTTTAGCTATTTACAATACAATAAGTATACAATATACTACTAAATTCTGTTAGCGACTATCCACATCGGATTTTTTCATGTTTTTTAAGGTCCCCCAGGGAGCGTAGTTTGTGTCCTTGTGCGAATATTGAGGATCAATTTGCTCACGAATATCTGGAATCCTTTCGTCGGAAGTTTCTTTTTCAACTAGGGTTTCACCTAGTTTTCCCACATGCTGCCGATGTGATTTGCTTCCTTTTTCTTTCCTTTTCAATATGTTTTGCCTGTTTAGAACTGGGGTGATGCAAGGACTATAAGCTCTCATTAGACAGTCAACATATGTAGCCAAGGGATGTATTTCTTTCAACTATATTTCAATGTTCAAATAAAAATTTGCGTTCTACCCCGCATTTCAAGTTGGTTTCAATATTTGGTCGAGAACAATTTTCGAAATATTTGTAGAAATGATTACAGTCGGTTCTTTTGCTGGTGATGACATATCCTTATTTGGTCAGCATGTACTCACCATTTTAGGTTAGAATAGAGGGTTAACGGATGAATTAATGAATGATTACGTCACGGGTCCTTCGTAGTGATTGCAGATATAGAGACGGGATTGATAAGCGTATTGTGGTCAGAATCTTGTAACGATCTGTCAGCCTGTCTGTGAAAGACCTTTCAGAAAATCTACTCTAGAGATCATTATTGAGAATGGTATTGAGAAATTGCGGCTTCCACGGTAGCCTGTAGCGAGGCGTAGTGCAAATATATTGCGGGCTATCAGGAATCTATGTGTCTTAGTAGGAGTTAGTAGGTAAATTCCTTTTTTGAATTCCTCAAGATGGAGGAGCCTCAATTCTGTTCGATAGTGAGCCAGCTTATATTGGCCATGCAGTGGTGAGAATCAGGAAACACGATCATGTTTCAGCCTTTGATGCTCTGATCAGGATTGTTGTCTCTTCAGGCGACTTGTGATGATAGTTGTGGTTAGAGATGTTTGGAGCTACTATGAGTCTCCTTCGCTTCTATATAGTTTTTGTAGGTCCAAGATCCTTGCACCTCTCATATTGAACTAAGCTGGGATGTTTCTATATATCAGTATTGATTGTACAATATAGGCTTTATATAAAATTGACTTTAACGTTTCAAGTTGGTATCAAATATGTACCCATAGGCATGGTCAGAGGGTGCCAACTCCGTCGCTGGAACATTGACAGTCCCATCTTGGTCTTTGCTTTTGGATTTTTTGGTGATTGAAGTTGATCCCAGCTTGGATTTTACTATACAAAAAGATTTGTCATTCATTGTCACCCGGGTTTGACTTTGACTTCAGGTTTTGATTTCAGGTTTTTCTGAAATCCTGAGAAGGCACTTCAGGATCTATTTGGCTGATCATCACTATGATGATCATCGCAATAGGTTACATACTCCATTTTTCGAGTTCAAAAGTGAAGAATATAGCGTTTTGTTCCAATCGAGTAGGAATCGAGGCCAATCCAATAGTAATCGAGGGCAAATCCTTCCCTCAATCCCATTCTCATTGTGTATAGAGTCCTCAATCTTAACATTGTTTTCAACTGAAAGACATTAAGACATATCTAATAGCTCTGCTGTAAATATTGTTGTTTTCGCGATACTTTCATTTGCTTTTGAATAAATTCGTTTACGCAATTAAAACTTCACATGGAGAGCTCGCTCTGCATCATTTAAAGTTCGTAACCTGCACCTACAAGCGAGCGCTAATCATATTGAAATCCTTAGCACCTGTCTCCGAAAGTTACCAAAAGTGAATACTTCACCCAAAACATGAGGCTCGTTCAGATGCTTCATGCAACAACAAAAATATTTAAAATTCATTTCAAAACAAAAGTGAACGTGCCTCCGGAAATTACAATCGAAATATATACAAAATACAAGATATAAAATACCAAAAAAAAAAAACACCCATCTTTGCTTTCATCGAAGCATGCTTTCACAATAAATTTGAAACTTGTTAAAATTCATTGTGGGTATTTATTTATTTTCGTTTGAAACTATTTGATCTTTCCTAAATCAATATGCAAATGCACGCCATTTGTCAAACGAAAAACAATTTAGTTATTTTATTCTTTTGCATTCACCAATTTGGTATTTCATATGACACATGTCTATAATAATTTAGTCACCATAACTAAATGATTGATTTACATGAAATAAATGAAACTGTCTCTGATGAAATAAAAACAAAAAGGAAGGAAAATATGTACATATGCCCGGAAAATGGCACACACGCACACCATTGTACGTGAGAATTTCGTTTTGGGTGTGGGAGGACGCGGTTGAATTTTTGCCTTTTGAATTTTGAATATTTTTTTAAAGGCAACAAATAACTGATTTATGTAAAATTGCCTGATTAAGAAGTTCACAATCTTCTTAAAATGTGAATAGGATTACTGCACGCTTCAGCTTCTGTTCACCATTAAACTCATGGAACAATGGTCGTCGAGCCAGCTATTGTTATGAATTTTCAAAAAAATAGTAAATGTATATAATTAATAATAATGAAATAAAAATTGGGCAACCGGTAGGTTACACCTGCAGCGAAAGAAAGGAACAAGTTTATAGAGATAGGGTTTTTGAAAATACAAAGGCCACATAATGGCGGCCGAAGGAAGTTACTTTTGACCGACTAGCTCACCGCGCGGGCGTGGGGGTCTTAAGGACATTATTTAAGCCCTGATCCTTCCATGTCACATACACACACACAAAGAAAGAGCTGCCTCCTTCATGTTAGATTAATAAATAAATAAAAATGATCAAAAATCAAAGGATCAAATCACCTGTAAATTGTGCTGCGCTGATTCTGACCACCTGTGAATTGTGCTGCGCTGATTCTGACATTTTATTTTTACTGAGACTTTTTTAATTTATTTTTTGTTTGTTTTGTTTGTTACTAATATTATTCAACTAAATATTACTTAATACCTAAATCTAACTATAAATGTTTTTATTTTAATTTTATTCTTACTTCTATTTCATCTCGTATGATTTTCTTTTAACTTAAAAATATGGATACATAGAAAAAACTTAACCAAAACAATTAATTGTTATATTCAAAATTGATTGTTATTTTATTTATTTATTCATTTATTTATATATATATATATATATATATATATATATATATATATATATATGTATAATTTTTTGTTTGTTAAATGTTGCCTACACATCGGAATACGTAACACTATCTATTATCTTAGATAGTAAAAAATTTACTTAGGAATAGGAAAACTAAAGAACTTTGTTTAAAATATTTTCATACAGTTTGTTTTTTGTTGCCGCAGGCGAATAATTACTTGTTTTTGCTTGGGTCCTCCGGACCTTTCTTTTTTGTTGATGTGGAGGACGCGTTTTGGCTGTATGCAAACATCTTCAGCTCAAGAACGAGCTGAAGATGCCCGAAGAACTAGTCAAAGATGGCTGCAAACAGCCGAAACGCGTTCTCAACGTGAACAAAAAAGCAATTCCCGGCGGACCCAACCAACAACAAAGGTATTATTATATACTAGACATATTAAAAATCATCTTTATGGTCTTCAACCTAACGAGTATGATGCCTCCAACAATGTCGGTCGATCGACCGCGTCCTCCAATTAAAAACCCGAAAAGGGATTCACTATCTTTTATGTATATTGCTATGTTAACTGTTGTGTCTTTGCTCATACGCTTAAAAATAAATTTTTCTAATTAGTTGAAACTCAATCATACGTTTCAGAGCAAGCGTACAGCCACATATGTGCATCGATTAATCAATACAGTGAAGGATGAAAGTTTGCGGACAAGTTTATCATATCTTTCGTTGCAACTGGTACATCGGGAAGTTCGTTTCAGTGCAGCAGGATTCTTCAACATTGACAGAACGCTATGTTTAAATGTAGGCTTTGTAACATTTGGAATCAAATAAATTATTTTTAAAATTCTTCACAGATTGCTGGAACTTGCACGACATATCTAATAATCTTGCTTCAATTTGCTTCTTATGATCCATCAGCATTGATTGAAAGCCAAGAAGCTCATCGAAACATGAGTCGAGCCTTATCGAAAACATAAAAAAAGGATTGTACATACTACTTTCAGTCTCTTTCTTTTTCCTTATCTATTTAAGAAGAAATGAAACTTCTATATGATACAATTTACATGTATTTCATGCATTCCAGTTCAATTTTTCGTCACTTTGTTGTTTGTTTATATTCAATTTATATTGTTTATATTGATAAAATAAATTATATCAATGTTAAACATTGTATTTCTAATTTTTATCTCAGAATTGAAACAAAAATTGTCCTTGCTTTTGAAATTTAAAGACAAGTGAAGCAAGGGAATCAACGGGGTGATGATATTTAGCGGTCTCAGAGGACATCATTGCCAACGTTAGCCCCTTTCAATAAACTGTCAAGTCCTAGAGTTAATTTCCAGACAGAGTAAGGACTCAGTTTTCAATTTGTACACACGAAGCGCTTTATGGACAAGATCGTTAAAAGTGTTCTATATGGGTAGCAACAAATCGTTTTCCTTATAGTGAACCATCCCTATGTCGGTCAGCTTGCGACGGTCAAGATCTCTTTTTTCTGCATAGTTTTATCTTATCTTACTCGGCACAAGAAATTGGTATTCCCTTGTCATGACGATCACTTGTAAGGGCAATATAGGCCAATTTATAGCACAAACCAAAACAACTGCTTCAGAGCCATTTGAAGGGAACAAAGAAAGAATTCTCAGAGAAGTTTACAGAAAGACGTCTTGGGTAGGGGATGCCAATCAGTTCGTCCTCAGTTCAGGGTCCAGAAGTGCCATCTTTGTTTCTTTTATGTCACTCTCCGAGCCATATGAACAACCGCTGAGCGTACATTGTCTCATTTTTCTGGTAAACACCTTCTTGTCTCCAGGCAACGAATGCAATTAATTTCATCCTTAATTGAAACCAACCTCTACACGCCGACCCATATTCTTTTTGATACACCCATATAATTTTCATGCATCTGTTCCGATCGCATTCGGGATCACTTTATTCTGAGACAATCAACCAAAGTTTTGAACCATGAAGTAGTAGAAACTGTACAGCGTTCGTGCATGTTGTCCCTCGATTCCCCCTCAGTTGAATGAGCACCAGAGTTTTCCGTTGAGCCTCCCTCTGAAGGTTGATCCACTTACGGAAAATCTCCCAGCCTTCAACCAGGTAGCAAAAAACTTAGCGTATGGATGACAAGGAGCACCGCGATGGAGCTCAAATGCTATGTATAGTATAACATTGGCTAATGATTCCTCCAGGGCTCCAAAGTAACTATCTCGTCTGGTATGGTTTAAATACAGCCCAGTTGGTAGAAGACGAAGTATCGGAGTTTCATATCCAAGGTAAGGAGTTCCCTTCTAGCTAGCAGATCCCAGATCTGTTTGCTTTTTGATTCTTTGACTTAGGCATGCCCACATTAATTTTTTAAAGCATGGAAACGATCCCCTCGCGCAAATGATCCTTCCTGAAGCAGCACCCTATCAATTTTCGAGTGTTTGTTGAAAAAAAAATCACGGTTGGTTTGAACTCGAGCACCGAACCCTACTGCAGTTGTTTCTTTGACCTTAGTCTCACACTAGGAAGTGAGGACTGTATCGCGATCAGCTGGTGACTGTATCGGATTTGCCAGGTTTCCATGTAAGTGAACTTGTGTTATGATGTTGCTTATTGAGTAACACAAAGTCAGCTTGTGTCTTACAGCCAATTTATATCTTCGGTAATTGTCCTTCAATGCCCTTTTTGAACGAAGGCTCATCTCAGAAGTGCTTTGGCTACGACTTCTTCAAACATATAAAGCTATCCGGTATCTTGGATTTTCAATGAAATGAAAACTGATTCAAAACGTCTAGTTTTGAATCAGTATCCTGTGAACTACTTCTTGTACCAGTGATCGTAGCACTTTCCAGCTCAGATTGAACCCTATATAGGCGTTTACGATAAGCCCGCTTTCGATACTTGACTACACAATGAAGCCTTCTTCCCCGCTTTATCTTACATATACATTGGAATCATTGATTTAGTCTTTTTTAACGGATGCTTGGTTGTATCCTGTGCGAGACTAACATTATCCCTGTGTTAGTCCAACTGTTTTATAGGAATTGCGTCTTACGAAGTGCTCAGAAAAATTTCTAGCGTGGTCAATATTCCTAACTTCAAAAGTGGCCATAGGCGCCACTGAATCCTTTTTTTCTTTTCTCGAATCCAATTGCTTTTTCTCCAGGATTTTTTTTCTTTATCGCAGAGGAGATATTTGGAGGTTGCTACTGATTGGGATTTCACGAAAAGGATGGCTGATCAAGTTGCCATTTGGATGCTACGCGCATGATGCAAAAATGCAGTGGATGAAGTCCTTTGGAATTTTTCCAATTTTACGACGCCTTGAAGAATTCGCATGCAATCTATAGACGTTCTTCTATAGGCAATAGTACATTTGGCCAAAATTGCCTGCCCATAAGTGTGGGCCACTTCTTGGTTTCGGTTTCCCTTTTAAACTTTGAAGATCCTGTGTGTCTCGGATTTTCGGGGAGTATCTAGTTTTCAGACCTTGAGTTCGCTTTCTGGATTGCCAAAGAGATTGGAAGCCGAATTTGATGGATTTATGCCTTCTTGTCGCTCTTCCCCTGTTTATCCTGACCCCTGGATAAACACCCAGACACCTTTTTGGCTGCAAGCCTACAGTCGAAAGCAAAGACGTCGCGGAGAAGATAACGATATCGGGTTCTTTGATTTTTGCTCGTACTCTGCTTGAGTGAACTGTTTAGACTAAGAAGTCTTCCAAGACGCAATATGTAACATTTTTTGTAACTTACACGGAAATCTGATTATGATGCATTTCCAAATCTTCATAGACTATAAATTATCAAATTGAAACTTCGAGTTTATGATTTTATTTTATTTTATTTTGGGAAAAATTCACGAAAAAAATTTATTGTATAATATTAATAAATATAATGAGAAATTTGCATTGTTGTCCTTAAAATTGGAACTTTGCAATTGATTGAAGAAATAATGTTTTGTAAGTTTTCGCTTACGACGTTTTGAGTATGTTTTGTGTTTTTTGTGACATTAAAAATTATTCAAGGTATGAGTTGGAGGCAGTTTTTAGATCTTTTCTTTTGTCAAGCACCTAAATGAGACTTCAATAAACTGCATGAACTGTATAGCAAAATAATTTTTCTTGAGTAGAATATAAAACCAATTACAATTGTATGACGGGAATTTTGTGTTTGCTTTTGCTGGACTAAAAATTTAGAGGCTGAACAAGTAAACAGATATGAAACGAAATTAATGAGTGAAAGAAATTTTAACGTTTTATCTTCTACTTGGTCTTGTGCTTAAGTTTTTCTTCTTCTACAACCATCGCTTGGCATATCTAAACTTATAAATATGGAGGCATGTCTTTTGTTTGCGTCGTTAAAAATACAGTAAAGTAAAAGTATATAGAAACAATATACAAAAAGGACATTCTAAAATACTAAAACGAAATTCTATAACATCTCAGCACACTCATCTCGCGACTGCCGCTCGAATTCGAGCCTTTAGAGACGAATTCCAGGATTTGTCGCAGCAATATATTGCAAAAGTTCGTCGGAGTCCTCGCAGATGACAGGTTTCTCGTGGTAGCAAGCAACGTCGTGCCAGGCAATACCATCATTGTACACGTTGTTCAAAACAGACAAGCATTGTTCCTTAGTTTGATTGATATCGTATTCGGCGTTGTCTGGTTGCGGGATCTTCTTGTGTCCAGTTTGAGACCATGGATTGTATCCCCAGCCTTGTGCGATGCGGTTGGTGGCTTGGATCTTCTCGCGGGTGGAAGACCAGAACCATCCAAAGACGTTCTTGGGTTCCAAGTCGGGGCGATTCTCGCAACCGGCGAAATCGCAGATACGTCCTGAGGTCCAGATGTATGGGACGTCGTTTTGTTGGATGACACGGAAAATCAGATTGTTCTTCTCTTGTGTTTCGAGTGAGACCAAGTCCATGCAGTATTCACGGCACAAATTACGGCCATCGAGCCAGTCAACTTTACGGTTGGCCAAGGCTGGAACGTGCGTGCTCAAGAAAAGATTCTTTCCTTTGTAGGTGAACTCTTTTGGACCTGAAACGAACAAAGGGTTGATTTAATTAGCAACAATTACAGACGCAAAGAATGTTTTGTATTATTCTATTATTTATCTATAGCAGTAAGCAGCCAAGTGCTTTATGTAATTCTAAAAAAGAGAATAAGCTTCTTATAAATCAAAAAAATTATCATTTAATTTGCTTTGAAAACCGCATCACTAATTGCGGAACGTGTGAAAATGCATCTTCCATTGTTCCAGAATCGAAAACAACAACTGCTTGCATAATGCAATTTTCTTCGCTGTCGAACTTTACACCATAGCCCCAACGGCTGCAAGCAGTTGCAATTTGCTGACGACCTCCAAGTGGCCCCGAAAATAGAAATCAACATGAAATTTTCCTGACATTTAGACGATGAACTCCGCTGGATTTTCCAATCAACAACGACCGCTGTGGTTTTCCCAGTCATTGAGACTTGTCGTGAAAAAATCTTCTTGTGAAATTCATACAAAACCCTGGTACGAGCGTCTTCATGGGTGCAACGTGCAACAGCGGTGCATCCAGCAGATATTGTTGAGCACCAGGAGGGGGGAAAACTAAACCATCTCAATATCGTGTGATTTATTATAACGTACATTAACCAAGTTGTTGTTGCTTTTTGTGTCTTTTCTCTTGGAGTTGTTGGTACTTGGCTAGCTGGAGTTCTTCTCCTTTGAACGATACCTTTGAATTGAGTACGGATGAGAATGCTTAACTTGCAGCATCGATGCTTTGGGAAGATGTAACATTGCATAATACCTTGCACTTGTGTCATGATTTTGCAGATGCATTTGTGAGATTTAAGATGCAAGCAAGGTTTGTGCAATTCAAACGTAACAAGATATTAATGGCATGGTTGTTGGATTTGATGATCCGTGTACTTAATGAATTTAGAAAAGAAAAACAGAAGGCGAAAAACAAAAGAAAAATATTGTAATCACTCAGCGAATGTTCGTTTTAATGGTGCTAAAGAAAATTGACGAAACATTTGCTTGGATTGAGCATTAACTGGAATTTTTACTATTTAAAGTTTTTGAAATTATTGCAATTTTAGTATTTTATAGAGTTTCATTGGTATTTTAAGCTGGTGATGTATAGTCTATCCAATTAGATGAAATTTTTGTAGTTTGTTCATGGAAAGATTGCGAGCAATTCGTGTCTGGGTAAATGTATTCAATGGCACGAGGCTGTAAGCATTCAAATATTTCAATGCTATTGAATTAGGATATCAACTATATCAAAGATCGTGCTAGATTGACCACATGGCCATAACCGTCAAAATGATAGAAGTAGTTCTTGAAATAAGGAAATCGAGATGATTTGATGTTGGCCCACAAAAGTCACACAACTCCTATGTACTCCTGATCATCTTTCCTATGGGAAGATCATTTGGATGATCTCTTATTGCAAAGGAATAACGAGCTCTAGTCAGAATTTTTGTGTCAGCATGCGAAAACACCCGAATTTTTGGTCCAACTTTGACAAGGGAAGTACCCTTAATGCTCCAGAAGCCATGGCTGTGTTGGCAGTTCTTCATCTCATTTTTTGAAGTTAGATCTCATTGGTACCGTACTGCTAATTTTATTTTCATTGGCTCTTTGATCAGAGGACGCAAAAATGTATTGGTTGGCGGTCCTATATAAATTAAAACCAAAAGAATTGTTCATCGTTCCTTATTATAGTAATTCTTTCTTCTATAAAGTATATAGAATAATGTATTCTGTCAAGTCTAATTGGAAAACGCCTCACTTTGTTGAGGCTCAGTCAAAAGATGCCAAAGGATACTGAGCATCGGTATAGGAACAATTCAATCTCGTGACAAATGTTGAGACCCTGAATGTTCCTACCAGCCTAGAAAAAAGACGTTAAGCTTCATGGGAAAGACTGAAAAAGACTCCTAAGACCCAATGTTAGATTCAGGACTTTTTTGTGGTGGATTCAGCATTTTTGTGGTGGGGTGTCGGTTTCTTAGAGTCGTCATTAAATAAGGTAGCTCTAATGGGACCAAAAATATGTAAGTGGTCAAATCACTAGTCATAACCACTCTTTTCTTAAATACTATTTTTAAGGTATCTTCCGAATCTGGCTGCAAGGTACCTATGTGTAAGTGCCCCAACTATGGTTGCTAATACTGCTCATACTCCGGTATGAAAGTAGTTAAATTCGGGT
Source organism: Stratiomys singularior (assembly GCA_954870665.1). NCBI lineage: Eukaryota > Metazoa > Arthropoda > Insecta > Diptera > Stratiomyidae > Stratiomys > Stratiomys singularior. The sequence goes on along the minus strand of OX940879.1, from coordinate 6,849,283 downwards.
GAAATATAGTACTGAGTGCAGTTTTTGATTCCATTAAAAAAGAGAGGTTTTACTATTCTTACGCAGATGCCTTTTCAACAGGGTGTTGCTGGGTTTTCTTGCTGTTCTTCGCATAGTGTTGAATGTAGCATTTATGCAGAATTCATGCGCATTCAATGTTAGCACAATATCCACCAAACATGCATACGCAGTAGCAGAAATATGAATAATCTTTCAAAAACCATTTCGACCGCGAAAGGGAACAATTCATGAAACAGTTATTCATATGTGTACAACAGTTATTCATATGTGTATCGATTCGATAATAATTTGCATTGTCCCCTTCAAATTTCAAATTAATCCAGCCAAACTCCTTTTCTGCATATTTCCAATATCGACAGATACTATCAATTTCGTAAATTATTCGAACATTAACTGGTTTTCTAGTTTTTGAAATGGTATCAATGATGACGACAGTTGAAATTCATATCCATGTTTGTGTTTGTTGTTGAATGTTTCATTCGTGATTGGTCAGCAACAGCTAATATTATCAACAAAATCAACATTTTACCTGTATAACTTTTAAATGTTGCTGTAACTTGTCAACACGACAATTTTAACGATTTTTCGTTTTCGTTTAATTTTTTTTATATTTATTTTCGCTTATTTTTTAACCTGACTTCGGTTCAGTTTTTTTTAAGGAATTGGATAAAGACAAATAAGCAAAATACAAAAAGAAAACTTTCTACTAGTATCAAGTTATACCGACAAGTTTGAGACGACTGGTTGTAGTGATTTTTATATTATTATCTTTTTTTTTTGATAATGCGTACAACATACGACACGTATTGCAGCCGATCGTACTGATAATTTATTTATTGTTATTATATAAGTAAATGTAACATACGTGTTGGGGAATTTCATTGATTGATTAACATGTTTTTGAATATTTATGCTAATATTGTGGATTGCGGGTCGATACGTAATAAAAAGGAAATTATGAAAGGTCAAATTTAATTGCTTTATGAGGGCGGTTTTATTTTATATAAGTTTAAGTTTGTTACGGAATAGTTGGCATATGTGGAAAAAGAAATTTTGTTTTTGCATGAAATGAGTGACTTAAGTTTTAATTGAATAAACATGTGTTTATTCAATTAAATGTTGAGTAAGAATCTAGTTGATGTTGTTAATTTGCTGTATATGATGCTGTTTTACTATACTCTGATGTGGTCTATAGTCTCTAGGATATGATATGACTTACGTAGTCAGCCTGATTTGGGCACGTGCTTCCTACAACTTGTGTTTGAGCATGTCAGTTATCTCAAAAAATTTTCATATTCTATGCGCCAGAAAATTCTAAGGTTAAACTAATGCAATTATTACTATAAGTGTTACATCGAAGACCAATGCTGTATCAAGCATAGGCCAAAGTCGGCCTTTGGGTTCCATGTATGGGTCTCGTGGTGGTCACCAAAGACTACACAAGGTTCCTTCACGGTAACTGGGTGTTTAAGCTCTAGTACGCTAACTCGTCTCAACTAAGTGAGGCGTCTTCCAATTAGGCTTGACAGAATACTTTCTTCTATATACCTTATAGCAGAAAGTATTCTGTGCTTTCTTGTCGACAAGACATGGTTCCGTCTGTTGAATATTTTGAAATGTTGACCTTAGAGACTGTGGTCCATTTAAAAAGAAGACAAACGTTTTTCTCAAAGAATCGTTTGTCGTTGGTTTATTGTGTTGAGCCGAAAGAGTTTGACTAATCCTGCAGTTGATTCTGCCATTCTAAGCCATGTCTCTGCACATTTCTTATTACAGTTGTCATCTGACAGTTGCTAGTGTCAATCAATTGTTTCAATTCCAGTTGTATTTTTTTCGGCCGAACCAAGTCATGCTAGCTCATCCGCTTTTTCATTTTTCTGCACATCCTTTAGTGCGGTGGCCAATGACAGCTTTCTATCCACTCCAGCTGTAGCAGTTTTGAGGGATCACTTACTATCCCCCACTAGCTGTGAAGCATTGCGCTATGAGAGCTGACCTACCGTCTTAACGTCTTAAGCCAAATTCCAGGAAAAACTCTTAAAGGAAAAGGTAAACTAGCTAGCAAACCCCAAATATTTCAGAAAAAAAAGGTTGATATATTGGACACTGCTTTAAATTAAATATCCTAAAGGGATATCATAGGGTGGAATAGCATCTTTCACTTTACCGGTATCGTATCAGAAGGGAGTTAACGATTTTATTTAATTGGTGAAAGTTGTATTTGAGCTAACACATTACGTCAATAGGGGAATACAATATTTGGGCAGTAAAGTTGATTTTATTTCTTGTATTTGCTCAAATTATGCTTTAAACCATCAATTTTTATTGCCATATCTAAAAAATGTCTACTTTTCTGCTATCAATTGGGTCGAAACTGATCGATGTTTGAGCGAAATATTCATGATTCTGAGAAATTTAAAGGAAAAGCTAACTTTATGTGTAATGGAAAAAATAACGTAATAACGTTTTTTGTATATTTCTGATACCTATTTAAATAAGTTCTTGCGTTTTCTCGGGAAGATGTCGTTAGTTACCGTAGGAAGAATCATGTGACTACTGCATTGACGTTTTGATGGTGAATTTGTTAGAGTTTTGTAAAGTCATTGTCATGTTTGTGCCGAGTGCAGAATTGCACGTTTTACTTGATGATTTTTTTCTCGATAACGGAAAGGGTTAAAATAATGCAACATGTATTAAGTAAGAGCTACAGACACTATGCTCTATCGGATAGGACATGTAAAACATGATTTCGACAATTCAAAGAAGGATATCTTGACGAGAGAACGACACAAAATGGGAAGAAATTATGAAAAAAATTTCGTATAAAGGTGAAGGGCTGACTTGAATTACATTGACAATGATGCGACCTAAACGCGTAAGGATCTATTGTCTGATCAAAATATGTGGGGATCTGATACAATGGAATGTAGATACACCAGCAAGCATTATACTTATACAGCATAGCGCAAAACTTAGATGTGTGGTCATCAATCATGTAAACTTGTGTCATCAATCAAAGTATCATCAATCAAAGGAAATAAGCATCGAGGGGTTTGTACGCCGGAAAATGTTCACTCATCCGACTAGAACGATTATTGTCTCAATTGATTCATCATTGAGGATGAAAAAGGATACTTTGTGATAGTTCTGAGTGTCTTAAAATCGGTAAATTCTTAAATTCGTCTAAAATTAAAGATTGTTGCCATCTTTACATCTTTAGAAACATCTTTAGTATCGACGCGATTTACATCTCGAAAAGTATACTCTGCATACAGTGGGATCAGAAAAGTGTAAACCATTTTAAGCTTGTACTATCCATTTTCACACATGATGCTCTTTACCTACACCTATTAACAGAACTGCATCGAGTTAAAAGGTAAAATGACCAATTTCTTCTAGTACTTCGTTCCTCTTCCTTCCTTCCCGTTGGAGAAGAGATTCTCATAGTCCGAAGGTGCCTTTAGGCGTAGGAACACGAGGCCTAGCCCGAGGTAATGTGTCAAACGGTTCCAGACAAGGTTCTCAGGTTGACAGGGGAGGTGTTAAGTAAGTAGTACAAAAGCATTGCGCGTCTGAGAGTGCCACCCTCAGGGCGTAGACATCCTTCACCTCCCTACCACAAACAACAAAAAAGAGCAATTTCAGATGGATGACACTATAAGCTGATTCTACCACTTGTATGCTCCAGACCCCAAGCTGCAAAAAAGGGTCCAAATATTTTTGAAGGAGTAAAATAGGAAATTTCAATACATCCACCCTATTCACTGTTGTAGTTTAGTAAACAATTTTGTAGTGTAGACAACATTTTATAGATCTTCTGAGTTGTATTTACAGATGTAAGGAAACAATAACATGATAATCATGATAACGAAATAAGACGTAAGGATCCCATGCTTATATCAAGTCAATTTACTGTACTATGAATGCAAATATTTAAATAGTTTTGGTTGATTTATAGGAAATTGTTTTATTACGCGTACAAGTGCGTTGAAAAGATTGCTTGCTCCTTTGGTGCTACAGGATCTGTTAGTAGCAATGCTGCTCACATTGGAATGGAATATCATTGTTGAGCTATAAGTGCCATTAAAGGGACAAACATTGTCGCCGATTACTCTGAAAATCGAATTGCCTTTTTGCACAACTAGTACTAAGTAGGGAGATGAGATGAGATGAGAGGTAAAGGAAAGGTAAAAGAGACATAAAGGTTCCTAAAAGGTTGCTATGAGAAAGGGTGTGGTATTAAAGTAGATATCAACGAATTGGGCGAAGTGATGTTGGTAAACAATAATTCTTTTTATTATTTAGAATATTCTTTTGGTACTTTGACTAGAATCGAAGTTCAGTACGTACATAATTTGCCTCATTAAAGCCCGTTACTGTTTTCAATATATCTTTGTATTAATTTGTCTTCATCTAATCCATCGACGCATAAAGTTGAATGCACTTCGAGTTGATGGTTGGTCTTCACTTTCGGATGAACATATGGTTACCCATTTAGCTATTGACATTGTTAAAGATGTACAATGTCTTTTTCTTATTCATATTCAACGCACGAGCCTCGGCAATCGACTGCATACGCCGCTAAAGAAAAAGAGAAAACCAGCAGCGAAAACCAGAAGATTCAATCGATAAGATTGAAAGGAGAAACCATTTACATTATTTTATAGCCAACAGAGTGCAGAGTGCAGACAATAGTTGGTTGATTCATTCAGTGGAGACGAGACGTTTAACAATCGATTTACAAATCGCAACAATTTGACCTATTGCATGGCATCTTAAACTGTTGCTGCTACTGCTCCATACGAGGATCACATTACAATAAAGTGCAAGTGCATTGTATTACTCCTTCCATTAGCTAACAAAGCCGACGTGTTTCGTAGATGATAATTCCAAGATAAAGTACAAAGATAAATTGTTGAAAACAATGAATTCAGGATAACGTATCTCAGTACGAATACATGCTAGATCAGTTAGCATAAGACAGGCCCGATTTCGTTAGCTATCACTACATTCGTGAATTTCCTGAAATTTCTGCTGCTTGTACAAATCAAATTATGCAATCCTTTCAATAGCGGAAAACTTTTGATTTCTAGTTTGAATTTTCGAAATTTCAATAAATCAAAAATCCCTGAAATGTTTGAAAAATGTGCAACTTGAACTTGAGAGTGGGAGCCATATTGAATTATTAAGGCATTCCGTTTTGAATCTCTCGGTCAACAGTTGACCCTGAAGCGCGTATACTATTTAAAAATACTAATTGAAAACTGACTGAGTACATTATGCGCTTTTTGATGACCTAGAAATCGAATAAATTATTTGGCCTGTGAAGCGAAAACAGCGAAACGAATGGAAGATCGTTAGCAAGACGAGCTACGCATATTAAGGTGTAAATTACAATGTAATGCTAACTGGGCGGCAAATATGGATACGTGATGTCTGATTTGAATTTTAGGGTTCAAGTGTGAATTTCTGATGAGTTTGTGGCTTTTCTGAGGTATTCGAAAGGTTTTTTTAATGGCTTCAGTGGATCAAGAAGAAATAGCTATTTATGTTGTAACACAGTAATTCGGAATTTCCACAGAGTTGGCATTTGCAGGATAAAAATCATCCAATTGTAATTCAATTCGCGAATGTATTTATGCAGATTTCTCTTGAATGCTTGCAAAGCAGGCTTTGGATCTTTAAATTGACTGAGCTGATAAGTTCAAGAGGAGCCAATTAAAATGACCAACATATACTCATAGGCATTTCAACGAAAGTCCGTACAGACTCCAAAGCAGATAAGAGATTTAACTCAAATGAGGGCCATCAGTCTCCAAAAAAGAGCCTTATTGTAAGGAGACATTGTTATCATATTAACACATATTAACACATTAACACAGCATATTAACACGGTCGAGGCAACAGATGTTTAGTTTATTAGTTCAGAATAAGTACCGAATAAGTCTCAGCGAATTTATGTACAATATGTTTGCAATTTCGAATACTGCAATAATCAGTTCAGTCAAAATCATGAATTCATGATGAAATGCTCATGTTGAACACGCGTGCTAGCCATTTTTTTGGCATAATAACATAGTTCTCATAAGCAAAATGCATCAAACACTACCCTTCTGCATTGGAACGCACAATTCTAGTAAGGAAGCGTAGCTCAATAGAGACTATCTCAAGCTCATAGCTGGCATGGCAAACATGCCTGGTCTGTACTCAATTTCAATCCTCAGACATTCTAGTCCACCACGTTTTAGTCACCACCTTCTAGCCACATCGAAAATATGGAGAACTTGCTACGAAAGAGTAAGTTTTCCATACCATATGCAAAACGACAGGAATCTAAGTATAACAAAAACTCATGGATCACAACTCAAAAACACATGCATTTTCGAAAGGATATCGTTGCTCTCTAGTCTCAGAATAATCTGTTGCTTTTTGCTTCAGATATAATGGTCTGGTACCTGTCTTATCTTCTACCTAACAGGCCTTATGTGATGGCCCTATCCAATTGTTGCTAAGACCACACTCACACAAGGTAATATCCATCTCGTAGTAAACATGAGTCTTTAATGAAAGCCTTTTGACGCAGGATCCCTTTTGATCTTTCCCGTTGTGATGAACTGGGACTGCTAGTCTTATCTTTATGTTCGAGTTCGGGTAAGTATCAATGATCGCTTTCTTGATGAAATTGTAGCTCTGCGTAGTTCGTCTTGTAGTTCATCTAGCTCCTCTGCAGTATATAGGGTATTTAAATCCAACTATGTTAATATGAAATTCTTGTGACTAGATACAAGAGTCTGAAACATTCATGCTTAAACCAGAGTTGGCTTCTCAGTTTGTATAGCGGGTAGTGGCCTGCGTTGGGTTATCTCTACATCATCGTAAAGATCGAGCCTCTGCTAGGGAAGCATTTGGCCAAGTCCTACTTTCAACTTACATCATAATGTAAATTCGTAATACCTTATGGACTTTTTCCTACTGTCCGAACAGGATATTTCTGTTTTGAGTGACCTGGCAATCTTTTTTAAAATAACGGTCTTTTTTATGACTTTATCCTTGCGAAAAATTCATCATTTATCATGATATTAACAACTTCACCCCGGGTAAGAAGCGATGCAGTGACATGCACCCTTTGAAGGGAAATAAATGTTGAGTACTCATAGTTCACATCCTGATATGCCTTGCTCTCCATTCTACAAAATTTACGAACACATTTAGATCAGTAACCACGACTTATAAATCGTGCATGAGATCTCAGATCGCCTGGATGGTAAGAATTCTGTTTAACAAAAAAAAAAAAAAAAAAATTAAGCCCCATACCCGTATTGCTGAAGAGCTATTAGGTAGGAATTGATAGGAGAGGCTCTCTGGCTTCATAATGATCATATCGTCCTAGATATTCCACATGCCTCCCCTATTCGGGATTTGATAAATATGGAACCTAATCAACATCCTAAGGAAGTAGAGACTGTGAAACGGGGAAAAGACAATGAACTATTTTAGGTCGGGAATATTAGATGTGCATGTTACCTTGAAGGAAAATGTTGGTTCTAGAGAGGATGACACAATGATCAATCCCATCACATTTACAAGGAGTCTGTCTGAAAGACTGTTTAGATTATGGCAAGCTGCGAGGATCAAGACTTAGAAACAACTGAAATTTGGAGATGTGCTACTCCATCTAAATCAGTCTAGTGAATCTTTATCTTTTACTCTAGTTCCTCAGGAATCATTCGATAGTAGTTGCAGGAATTTTAACATTAAAAGTATGTTTGTTGCAAACATAACCTGGAATTTATGCCTGCAGGCGTTTCCATTTTAAGAGAATACCATTTCAAGTGTATGGCTTAGGAAGAAATGGATGTTCTAGAAAAAGATTTTTTTGTCATGCCGTCGTTACTCGTCACTTTATTTGTGTCGTCCACAGACGCGCAGGGAAGTGCGCCATCTTCGCTGTAATGTTCCATTCCTTAGAAAGGAGATCCCTGGAACTTCCCTTTTTGAACTGTCAGGACTGGCCGAGTATAACGTGCTGCTTGTTTCTTTTCTTAACCCTTGATGGCGTTTTTCCGATGATAGTTCCCGGGAAGAGCTCTACAATTTCACTGAAGAGGTTAGAACGGTGCTTACTCAATCTTGTACCAGAAAAAATGACGTTTGTTTGACAAAAGCTAGCCTCCTGCCAATGAAAAACGTGAGAGGGGGGGGGGGCGTGATCTTGTCGTAAGTGGAAGCAAGAAGAAGCAGAATCTTGTGGAAGTAAGATCTGAATTATTCATGCCCGCTCAAGAGCTGGGTTAAGTAGAAACTAGGCTGTTGTCTTCTTTGCTGTCTTAGTAGATGTTCCGGCGTGTTCTAGCAAGGATATTTTTGAGTTCAAAGGAAACGTTCCAAAAAGTTACTTCGATTGTTTCTTGGGAGTTGCATCATTTCAAATTAATGAAATGTCTTAATCTGTTGTAAGTTTCAGTTAATGAAATTTAATTCTTTTTTTTTTCACTGGTTTGTATGGCAATGTGGAAGTAGGACACTATCCAGAAGATAGTTCTAAACATAGTTCTCTTCGATCGTTTGGCTGTAGCTTTTATTTGATTTAATCATATTCAAGGATGAATATATTGTCAGCAGTGATTGCTTCTCGATCTTGTGTTTATCTGTTTTCGTAAGTGAAATATTTGAGAGTAAACAGAATAATACAACTATACGGGTACTATTTCTTCATATTTCCAGTGGGAAGCAGTGTTAATGCTTTTAAAAACGTGTCTTTGTTGAATCTTCCTCCCTCTTCTTATTTGATACTTACTACAACCTTGGTCAATTCACGTCCGAGTAGTATTGTATGAAATGCAAATAGAATAAATCTCATCCTGGGAATCACAGATTGGGCTATCACGCCATAGATCATTATAATAAAATCATCAAATATAGATTGAATCTAACAATTTGGGGTAATATGGACTGAAGTTTTATTGAATTAATTATCGTAAACTCAAACCAACAGCTTTTATTCGGCCATTCATTTAGGATTAATTGCAGCAGTGGTAAGATAATGAAGGAAATCAACTATTATTTATTATGGAATATTCATTATTATATGACACTGTTATTTTTATTATGATTTGAAATTCAAAAAAATATATTTATTATTTTTTTCGTTTTATTTCGTTTTTTGCCGCCAACCCTTCGAACACTTGAGAGGGCGATCAAATTATATTGAGTCATCTCGACTGGTTCTGGAGGGTAAGACTAACTAACACATAGACAGTATGAAGGAAATGAAAGAAATCATAGAAAGCAATCGTAGAGGGATAGTTGGGCTCCGGTAAAGATACATTGGTAATGTTGGAAATCAGTCTTTACTGCTTCCAGTGGCAATCCGTACCTGATTCGTGCCAAGGAAACATTTTAGAAGAATTGAATTGGAGATTACGGAGAAGGTCTCTTTTTTTTGTTATTTCTCAAAATATAAATTTTCAGTAATAAGCAAAACAATTTAGGGCTTTAAATAATCAAAGGTAAGAGCCAGCAGTATGTGCTGTACCATTAAAATATTCGCTTCAAAGTCATACGACAAAAATAAATCATTTGACAATGTTGCAATAAATTATTCACTTCGTGTCGTTCGTTACAGGTGAAAATAGTCCTAAATTTTAAGTGCAAGTGACATTTGAATTTTTATTGCCACATTCATTAGCTTTCTTCAATTTAAGCAAAATAACTACTGGTCATTTTAAAACATGTCACAGAAGCATGAAAGCGACCGAAAACAAACATTCAAATTCGTTGAAAGAAATTGAATGAGAAAACAAAAAAATAAATAAATAAACAAGACAATGAGGGTCGCTCAGTTGAATTTCAAATTACTGCTTGTGCCAATGAAAGAAGATTAAGAGAGAGAAAAAAAAAAACAAATGTATCAGCAACTTACATGAAACTGCATTAACCATATTTGAAATGAATACGAAAAGGAACAAGACCTCATACTGTGCCGCCGCGATAAATTTTAAATCATTACACACAGTTGAAGTTAACGTACAAAATTAAAAATGGAGAAAAAAAAATTGTGAACGAACTTTAAGATACTAATGAAAATAAATAAAGATATAAAATTAACATGTGTATACATCTAAGTTTATTGTATGTGCTTGTTCGAATCGTTGTAGCATCTTTTCAGATTTTTTTTTAAATTTATTTATTTAATTTTTCCTTTTCAATCCGTTTTCAAGTATCAAGTTTCACAGTAGGTTAGTTACTTCGATATTTTTAAGCATTTCGCTTTATAAGTAAGAAATTTTTGTGGTCAACGAGATTTAGTGGATGTAATTACTGCATAATGTCTGTACGTAGATGGTCGCGAAAATGGATACAGCCGATTCAATGAAGGCCACCTTGACCCCGTTATCAGAAGACATAGTTGAAGTGGTAAACTCTCTTTGACGATTTGCATTATTGAATCGTCCGCGCGAGGATTAAGCAGCTGGAGGTGATATCGATGGTAGGGTTAGAGGCCAGTGGCTCTTTATGTTATACACTGGTATTCAATTTCATTTTTGGTTTTTTCGTTTTTAATTTTTGCTTGTGGCGCATTGTACACGACCAATGTTATTTAATTTTCTATGCATCTTTAACGAAAAATTTCTTTGGGCTTTTATATATATCGCGAACGCGGTAATTTATCTTATTTCTGATTTTGAATGACTGACCACAAATAGTTGACATTGAACTTTTGGAAGAAAATGCATTTCAGTTTTGGAAAAAACGAAAAAGTGAGATCGCATTCGGAAGGAATTTCATTTTATTTATATTTATCGTCTGAAGAAAATGTTTATAATACGAAACTGTGAAAGCGCGCTCATAAATTTCTGGATTTTATCAAATATTCAGATTTTATAAAATGTTAGTGAATATTCAATCATAAGCTTTTATCCTTTGATTGGACTTTTGATGTTCAATAAAACGTTGTAAAATATTTTAAACCTTTTTTCGCTTGGTTTAATTTTGTTGTAGTATTCATGATCTTAATTTTATTTCGAACTAAAGAGATACTTACGGTTTGCACATTTCTCAGGAACAGGCAGGGAAAGGAATCGTCCAGGTTTGTTTGATGCTTGTCTCGTTTGCAAGCGCTGCGAATCACCTACACAAACTGCTATGCAGATAACTGCAAGGAAGGTTGCGACTTTCATCTGAAAATGAAAAAAGAAGCTCTGAAAATTCTATTTCGTATTTGGTTTATAGTATATTATTCGAGGAATAACAAAGCTCCAACTAAGAATGTAAGTAAATTAGATCTTTTGCTGTTTCTGCTGCAGGAGACTATATCAACATTAAATAGAACTCGAGTTATTTTGTTATCTAAAATGTAGTAGGCCCAAGGAAGGATCATTTTTTGATTCTGAAAACATTGAGTATCATTTATTCGCCGAAGCAGGATTTCAATATATGGAAGGCGGTGTTCGGTAGAATGTAGCCATTATCAACTCTTTGTAAAGGTTCTGTTGATGGCTACAGATAGCCGAAGATCTAAAGATTGAACAAAGCGCACCCATTAAGCTGCACTTGCTACAACACACGTCCTCTACCTCATATCATTTTCACGAATAAACTTATCAAACACGGCATCAAGCATAACTGGAAGATTAAATATGTTAATTGACCACACTAACCGTATTTCGAAAGAAATATATTCGTGTAATTTTGTAGATTAGCATAAATTAGTTGATTTATTTACTGAACGGCCAAGTGAATAGCCCCGGGAGCTAGTTTGCATGTGTTTTTGGGTTTCAGCTTAAACTCTTTTTCTAGACATCAACGTTTTTCGTTGATTTCCTAGTTTTTCTTCTTCATTTTTATCATCAATAAAACACTATATGTGTGTACTATGAACTATAAGAGTGGATTTTATTCAAATATGGCGATTTTTTGTGTTATCAATCCGGGATGTATATCTTAGTCATTCTTGTGATCTTTGGTTTTGCTAAGAAATTTCTAGCAAAACTTCAACGAACCGGCTAACCACTATAAGGTGCTGTTTATGGCATTTTAATTTCTTATTTTCAAGGTTAGTGCTACAGGCGAATAAATCAGAATTATCATTAGTTCCTTAAGCTTGGGATTTTGTTCATCTGTAGAATTTATACTGGAAAATGGGGTTAGTGTACCCATAAAATCAATTTATAAACGGATGGTTTTTGTGATAATTTAAATGAGAATACGATAGATAAATTTTTATTGATTCGATCAAAATAAAATGTGATTGGAGTTGATTTTTTCGTGATATTTCTTTGCAAATATATTGTATATACGAACAATGCTTCTAGATGTGAAATTGAGAAATGAATTTTTGTTTTGTTGATAAGGATGTTGACATAAGAACGCGGAACTAGTTGATGAAACATGTTGTGGAGTCGACAAGATTAGTTAAGCAGTCATGCCTTTGTGCTGATACAAATATTTTATTGAAGTAGAAAAAAATCGGATTCTGAAATTAATATCTATAATACCAACTAGTTTTTTTCCTGATTTCAGCAAAGTTCTCAAGATTATCTTGAATTCACCCACAAACTGTAAACTATTTCTCCAATCAAACGAATCAGGAAATATCTCATCGTTATTAATGCTTTCAATTCGATAGTTATGAAAGAAAAATAATTAACATTAAATGTTTCTAAGCAAATCAATTGTTTAACGTTCTCGATGCATGTCCAAGGAACCATGAAACAATAAACAATCAATTTTAAATGCCAATCCTATGCACTACAAATGCATGAAAAGCAATGAAACGGCAACGGTCAATTTAAGTTGTCTTCAAGTTTTACGGATGGATCATTCATTCAATTGAATTGTATCGATAAGTGAAAATTCAAATGAGGAAATTATGATGATTTTTCAAATGGAAATGCAAGTATTTAATGCTCTATTGAACTTGTTTCAATGGAACAAAAAGACGAAGAAAACATCAACAAGAAAACGAAAGACGTCGACGCACTGATTGGGCGAGTAACTTGATTTAAACAAGATGGTTGTGGCTAAAGCCAATGGATATGTTACTTGAATTGTTTAATCTGTTTTTGAGCGAAATTTGATGCGATTTAGATTACTATTAACAAAGTGTTGGGAAACAATAATATGTATGTAATGCATATCCAAAATGAATGAAATTGCAATGAGGAAATTCAAGGGGGAAGATATAATAGATTTGGGTCGACTGATTAAATCATCGATAGGAATTTCATTTAGCAATAATTGAATTTTTTTTTTCATGGGTATTTTTCATCATTTCAATTTTTGCGAAATTTCATTCAACATAAATTTCCCTTACAAAGGTTGCGTGGTCTTATGATAAAACTCACTGAATGCAACGTAGTAAAATCTTTTCTCGAATTAAGCAAACATATCAAATTAGGTAATTCTACTACAAAATTCCATTCAGAACTAATAGTTCCGTAATATAATGCTGGATCATAAATAACGACGTGTTCCGATTTTCACGACCCATCAGCAGATAGAAACTATATACAAAAAAGGTCCTGACTAAGTGACTCAATGAAACTGAAATGAAATTGAAAGTAAATGTAAATAGGGACATGAATGAGGAGAAAAAATCAGTAAACTATCTTTCAAAAAAGAAGGGTCCAAAAATTATGGGAAGAACAAGAAAAAAATTTAACAGAGTTAATAGGAAACTATAGAAAACTGCTGAAGAGATGTTGGTCCTGAAGCCCAACTGGCAAACGTTGAACTTAGGATAGGTAGGTCTAAGAATTTGGAAAAAGCGTTACTGGGAGATATGTAACAATAAAGCAGAATAACGAAACGCAATAAATTGATTTCCTTGCTGATATATGCAAAGCAGCATTTGTATTGATGCAAAGTGAAAGTCAGAAGTTTTAATATTTATAAATAGTGATTCTATATCGCAAGCAGCAGGAGTTTTGATAAAATTAAACGGATTTAATATCAGCAATGGTTATATTATCAGAAGTGAGTTGAATACAGGAAATAGAGAAGTGAATACAAGTGGATATTACTCGAAATTTCAGTGATTATTTCTGTACAAACAATATATTGACTTCCATCGAATTATCTCTGAATATTTTCTAACAGGGCTACATACATGTACTTTTACATTGTGATCACAACTTATTACTATTATCTGGTGGTCAACATTTAAGCTTTCCAGCCATTGATGAGGAGGTCAGAAAACTTGCAATCAATAACATAAAAATTACATTGAATGCTGGTGATATAAAATTTGTAAATAATCAAAAAAGTATTCAATACAGCGGTGAAAAAATTTCAAATATTTGAAACTAAAAAGAAGAAAATTCGGGATTTGCTTATTCGTTCTTCCAACAATTATTTATTGCAATATGTAGTACAACACATTCGTCAACAAAGGCGCATAAATATGTGTCATGATTTTCTATTTTGCAACAGGCACGCTTCGAAGAGTCTATAACATCCGAGTAGTGATTTTTATCTTTATTATATATGGCATAAAGATAAAAGAAGTAATTCGCGCAACAGATGCGTTGCTTGTGCATGCAAGCAACCTTTAATTTTACTTTGATTTTCACGAATCCTTCATGATAAACAAGACACATAAAAAAGGAGCATCATACTTGAACAAAAATACTTGAACAATAAATCAAAATACTTCAGAAAGAACATCATCCACAAAACTAGATCTCGTACTTGTTCGGAAAAATTGACGTACCTAAAAGATAAGGACAACAAAGTCAAGACAAATGCAAACAACAAAAGACAGTAAAGATATCGAGACACTGTTTTGTGGCTCTTAAAGGTTTCTTGTTTTCGGCCCTAAAAATTTTGCTACTGATGATATTTTTTTACTGGCATTAACTTCAGACATTGTCTCAATGTCAGACACAGAGACAGTTCACCACTTCTTAATCATTACAATTGAACATTCTTCTCAGTTTTAGCTGTGAATCCTTTTTTAATATGCGCCTGCATGCAAACATCCGGTATATATATCGCAAAATTTTATTTTATTCATGACATCAATCGTCTGATCATTGTGTAGCGAACGTTATATGATTAGGGAACGATTTTTTTCTCTTGAAACAAGGAGGATTTAAACTTGATTCATATCTTATACACTTAGCACAGCACAGGTTTTATCACCAATTACTATACTACCGATTGGCTTACATGTGTTTGTCTAGAGTTTTGAACAAAGTGGTCGAAAGTTTATGATTGATATTTTATTTTTGAGGAACAGACGCCCCAAACAGTGCTTCGAGATCGATATGGTATTTGGTTTAACGTTCTGTTTATTGCATTCCGAAAAATATAGCCTTGACATCATATCGTCTTGAAGGCGCTATCTGTTCTGCAGAAAATATGAAACCAACTAAGATATAAAGATAGAAAAAATAAATCTTACAAAATTTAAGTAAGGAAGACAACCCGAAGTCTTGCTAATATTCAGACGTTTTTCTTCCAAACAAGTCCAGAAATTGCCAAACATTTGCATAAGAAATATAGGTTTTTATGGTATTTTGGGGTTGCTTGTTTTTTGAAAATAGTTGGTCCAAGCAATCTCAACAAATAAAATAACAAATAATAATATAAAATATATAAAATAATCTGAAATGTCAGATAACATTATGGAATCAGTTTTATTTTCTTTTAGTTCATATTTTTGATTACAAAAGACCCCATTTTTTCCTCGAGAGAAATCCTATCCAAAATGCTAAAATTCTGTTCCGAAAATAAATATACATAAATTATGCAGCACTTTACCAGGAATCTACATTCATCATACACCGTGATCAGAAGCGCCTAAGAGAATGATATTGACAGAGTTTCAAATCATATTACACTACGTTGAGTGTTACTTTAACATGGACATGTTCGCGTTGTGAAAATATCATACAAATAAAGACAAATACTTTTTCCTCACAAGAAAAAGGGTTCTCAAGACTTGAAACATTTTACATTCTTAGTTCGGAAGAACATGGGCAATCGAATCTTTCACTTCCACTCCCCATGCTTTGGATTTAGAATTTACTAAAGCACCTTGAGAAAACTGAACGCTCCTGATGATTTTTTTTTTGATAGAAAGCACTTATTCCTCAAATTATCGCTGAATTTAAGTAATACTTTGCATCCACGTACCAAAAAAATTTCTCATTTGCTGTCTAAAACAAAAGACTTTGATGCACTACTAAGGCAAGTAACCTACCTACAAATTTTTTAAATTATTTCGAATTTTCAATTAACATTTTTTCACACAAGCAAATTGATTTCGTTTAAATTAAATTTAGACGTTTTAATTTAAATTTTGAAATTGGGAATTTTATTATGATATCTTGAAACGGTACACGATGAATTGCTCCATATCACACATTCATTGAAATCATTTAAGTTTTCTTAAGATGAGCAGTAAATTGTGATCGCTTGACAACCATTATAATCAAAATTAGTGGCATCGTGATCATCAGCCGAAAGTTTCAATAAAAAAATTTTATTTCACATGATAATGGCGCGGACAGTGATAATGTTAAGTCCTTGACACCAAAGAAATAAACACATCAACTTCACATTCATGATTGAAAGTGAATAAGCAACATATAGCTATGTACACATGTATAAATATTAATATACAATAGTAATAATATAACATGTCACACGGCGTCGGGTCACACGCTCAGCACACATATCAAATGGTCCAAACGACATACAGATTCATATTGACCAAGTCTATAAAAGTGCCAATATCACATATATGTAGATATAGAAGATTATAAATGTCTACAAGATAATAGTTTTATCTAAACGCCACTCACATTGATAATTATATTGCTGTAATTTACATACATCTATGCATTTTGTGACTTTTCCACTTAATCATGCATTTTATATTATGCATGCATCAACATTATGCTTTTTTTTTAAAGTTGAATACAACTGTAGTCAAACACAACAAGAAAATGGTAAGATGATACTCGAGAATCTTACATAATATCGTGTAGTCAATTTGACAAAACATTGCTATTTTTTTTTTTTTTTCTTACTCTTTCTTATCTGTATTTACAAGAGTTCGTTGTTACATGAAGGTCCATCTGAACCATCGACATCTCGTTTGCGGTGCCATGTGCAACGATCTTTACTTCTTCATTCAATGACATTTAAGCTTAACTCGTTGATACTTTAAGTAAATCTTTGAGTGGAGATTATTATCGGATCTTTCTTTTAACAATTTTTCCATTAAAGATGATAATATCATATGGGCTGGCATGAACATGTCCAGCGAGGTGAAATTAGGTTAGGCAAAAGGCTGTTCATATGCAAGTTGTGCATATGCATTAAAGCATGCGCAACAGCTTAAAAATATGAGTACATATAAATAATAAAAGACCAATCTGAAGGGTCTCGTAATACATTTTTGATAAACGTTGGGAAACCTCGACGGACAGTGGCGGCCCTTTTATGATTTTATTTGTATTAAAAAAAAAATACATTTCAAGATAAACACATTCTTGAGATGATTACGTATTTCTTTTTCCCACATAACAAGCTACTGCTTGTGATTATAAAGGTCAAACCATTAAGATATCACCAAAGGGCCAGCTTGAAAGTACCAAACTTTATGTCCCTTTCAGTTTGATGGTCGAATCTCGCCTATTTCAAGCTACGTAAATCATTTCATGCAACTGAAAAATTTCTGAATCAGCTTACGCAGTATGTTCACATTTATCATTTCTTAAATTGTCTGCGTGCTGTTATGTCCAGCCTCAAAAATTTTTAAGTCTTTTTGCAAATGATACAGCTTGGAACTGAACAAAAAATAAGAAACAAACAGAAAATCGCGATAAATCTTGAAAGTAGTTTAGCTATGCAGCCGTATGTGACTCAAGAAATGCATGTTGACTTTCAGGTAGCGCCCATTCCACAAACATCCTATTACGTGCATATGTTGTCACCTTTAATAATTTTTATCCATTTACTTCGTGCTATAAATTTCTCAGGTGCTATAGTAAAAACTTCAAACTGTTGGATTTTGAAATGTTTATCTTTAGACAAATATGCAAACAACATATGTATGCACGTTCTAAGTTAACATTTCTTTTGCATGTTAACATTGTCGTTAAGGAGGTGACAAAAGTATCTTTTGCTGCAAGCCAATCAGTGGACCAACTGATATATGAAATAGTTTATCTTTCTTTGACTGTCTTAGATGTGAGGAATGGCAAACAAAAATAAAAAAGAAAATAAGACAAAACAACAGCTAAACGCAAAACTGATGAGGTAATTATTGCTGACAAGATGAATTATGTCTTTGAAAGAGATGACCAAAAGGTGAGACCGTGAGATGAAATGTGGCATGCAAAGTGGAGCGGCATTCAGCCATTTGTTTGTGTTTTATTTTGAGTGACGACTGCAAATATAGGCGTATGCATTGTGGATATTGTCTTATAAGGAGAAAGTTTGTTTGATTAAAGTTTGAAGCGATGACGATGATTCAAGGTGATCGAATGGAGTGGTGACTATTTAAATTATTAATAGGAACTATTAAAACCCGTTATTATATGTTTGTGGAGTGATTAAGCGAAGGATTTCTTTCGTAACGTAAAATCTGTCAACATATGCTTGAGCTGACCCATCAGAGCTTATGTATTGATTTCATAGAAATGAAAATGTTTAACGATTTATTGTTTAATAATTTGGCAGAGTTCGATTTTTTGCTATTGATCTAAAATATTCTGGCTAAAATCTCATATAGCTAAGTAAGAATTCCTGAAAATGAAAAACGTAAGCTTCAATGATCTTTCAGAAGCTGGATTGCAGCCCAGTTATCAGTCCTTGGTGACGTCGAGTTGAAGTTTCGTTAGTAAATTCGTATCGAAATCGGTGTCGAATTTTTCGAAAAATATTTGGAGCCCGCATTCATAGAAGGGTAAGTAAAATTCTTTATGTGCATTCAAGAAATGACAAAAAATTTTACTACCGTGTGACAAAAAATTAGCTTCAATGAATACAACATTAACACAAAACACACAACAGTTCACAGAACTCATGCTTTATTTGAGCTGTTGTGCCATTGAGAAATCAAACATTGAAACAACATCAAAATGAAAGTCTTTCCCGGTTACGCAACCGTCAGTGTGCCATCTTTAGTCTTTTCAAGACATTGTGAAACAACAGTTCGACCTGTAGAGAAAGGCTAGAATGGTCTATAAGGAAATGATTTTCGAATATTATGTTTTTTTTGCAGCCGTGTGTATCGAGGCTCATTTTGCAAGTAAATCTACCAAAAGGAAAGTCTGAGGGTTCAATAAATAATTATTTTACTTAGCAGCCTCTGGAATCTTAAAAGAAATCATGTCTTCGAAAGCCAATCATTCCTCCAGTAAAATCTAGCTCCACGCTAGATTTTATTTTTATTTGAGAAGTTCAGGAGAATATCTGTGGTGATTTGTAGTGCTAACGAGTGATTTATTTTTCGGTAAGAGGACGTTAAGTCGAGATCTGGACACCCAATGCTATCTAGTTTGATCGATTGTTGGTGAATACCATTAGATCTAGCTTCAAAGATTTGAGGAAGTCTCTGCAGTGATATAAAATGGTAATGTGTACCCTTGTCTGGAAAGAATGGTCTTATGTTGTGAAAACAGATCTCTTTGATAAATGTGAAATTAGAGCCTAGATTCCACGGGAAAGAAGCGTGAAGTTTCGAATGAATTGTGCTAACACATAGATGGGAAGCTATAAAAAATTGGCTAAAGAAATCTGCTAAGATCATAGCTTTCATTAGAAAATATTGGATGAACCCATTTTTTGTGGCAATTTTAAACCGACTAGCTTTATTGAGTGGGCTTCGCAATTGTTACTTTCAACAACGCATTGTTTGACACAGAAAGAATGCACCACAAAATAAACACTTATACATTGATTAATGTCGCTCCTCGTGTTAACCTATTACATCCTTACTCTTTCATTTTGCCTGAATTTTGTGGAGGTACGAGCAGAAGCATCTCTTTCTTAAAAAAATAATGGAGCGCTGACGAAGTCCTTATTATCACACGTGGAACTTCGATTTTAAAACGGGTTTTGATGGATGATCTTCACATATTTCCACACAAAGCGCAATCTACAGAAGGGCTATTAGAAAAAGACTAGGCTCGTAATATTCCTAACGAGAGTAGCTTCGTTCGTAAAACTAGATCAGAGCCAGCTGTTCAGGATTGGAGCACTTTTTCGACCACACTGAACATAGCAAGCTGTTACTGCTGGCTTACAAGAAATCCTCACGCAAGCAAAGAAGTACCATTGCACGAAGATGAGTGCACGAAGATCATTTGAGCTCGTATTAGATCCAGAACAATCATTGGGTCATTTTCATTTGAAAATGAAAAGCGGTTTGATACTTCAACTGAGTAAAAAATGTCTTTAAGAATTCTAGTTTCAACAAACCGATGGAACATGCCACAATGCTCACTCGACGGTAGACATTTTTCAAATGTCTAGGGACAATCAAAACCAGCTCAATGTAATATTCTATAAACTGTGCAAAATTTCTATCGCACTACTTGACTTCCGATTGAAAAAAGGATGTGTTATTACAACAGAAACTTATTTTTTGTATTTGTTTTTCGGTATTGGAGAAGAAGTTCGCCTTTTGTTTTTTATCGAAATGGCTTCTATCTCCCGTCACCTCCCGCAGATAAGGAAAAAAACAAAAAATTAAAAATTAATCACGTTGGCTAAATGGGTATTGTTAAGGCTGACTGTTATTGTTGATGTCACTCAACAGTTCACTACTATGCTTCGACCGTGATGTGGATTATAGCTAAAGAGCAAAGTAAAAGGAGGAGGTGATTGAGTCAAAACTTCGCTTGACTATTATAGTTTCCGACAAGTTTCCTATCATAGCAAAGCTGGCTGATTGTCTCACAACAAGAACGAGAATCCAAATATCACTGCCCTATCCCGATATTTGGGCCCGACATCGGTGGTTGCGAAGACAAATGCTCTATCTTCTATATTATGTTGAGCAACAGAAATTTACCGATTTTCGGTAAATCGAGGCAAATCTACGACCAAGAAAATTTATCTTGGAAATAATGCAGAGTTGTAGAAGCAGACAGAATATAAAATTCTATTTAGTCTCTCTAAAAGCGTTTGAAATCTATTATTCTGTATAGTAAAATATTTGAAAAAGAAACCAAGAATTGCATTGCAAACAGACTGAAATCTTCAACAAAGTCCACAAACTCTCACCAATCTCAAGACGTGTTTCTTTATGGTTTAATTTGTATTTCATTTAATTTCAGTAACGATTGTAATCTGAATTTTATTTATGTGGAATTTGATCTACCCACTAGATTTTATTATAAGCGAATTGCTCATGCTTTTTGCATTGCTTTATGCCATCTTTTTGTTCTTTTACATGAGACGTACAAATATTTGAATAGTTCTCGTCTCTGTAAGTGTTGGATTTTATATTTTGCAGAAATCTGCGATCTATATTCTGTGAGAGTGTCGATTCTACATGCATTCTAATATAAAACTATTTAAATTTTTTATAAAACTCCTATCCAATATCTTAAAGTCATCTTACAAAAATATTCCAATCAATTAATGGTACAGCCTTTTACTCCCAAAACTAAAATATTTACCAATCAAATTGGTGAATATACCATAATATATACCATAACAATCAAACGTTATGGTTTCCAATTAAACCTAATTATAATGGACCTCGTAAAATTTAAATTGCATGTGCATTAGTCACACGTTAAGAAAAACGTGAAATATTTATCTAATTCTTGATTTCAATTGAGTGCTTACTGTGAAACCTTTATTAGGTAATGGAGCAATTCGAAAAATAATTGACTCATTCTTTGCGATGATTTCATTTCTGTTAAATGCTGCATTATTCTTTCATGATTTGCTGAGAATGTTTTCCCAGTAATCAGTACTGCGCAAGTTTATTTAACAATTTAAAAAAAAAGAATTCAGATTTGGTCCAACCAAATATTGAACGCTTCAAAATTCAAAACGGTCAGTTGGAAATTTAATGCATAACTTTTAAAGAAAAAACAAAAACAGGCCTTAGATTTTGTCTAGGAAAGTGCTACAAGCATGAAAATTCAAAAGAGCGAATTGAAAATATAGTTCATTAATGTCGAAAGCAATGGATGACATCTGATAATTTTTGCAGAGAAAATTGAAGCACACATTTGAAAACATGAACTAATTTTTTGTAGAGCTCTTTGGCTAAGATTATTAATTTGAAGAATAGAAATCGAATCATGAAAACGTGGCAAAAGCCTTAATTTTAAAGGCGAATAAATTATTGAACACTACATCCCTTTTGAATGAGAGGGCCGCATCGAAAAGATAAAGCCAATTTAGGTTCCTGGTTTTTATCTCACATTGTGGCCTGGTTCAGGTTTTCAAGACCATTCTACCGCTCAAAATTTAAAATTTCTTAGTCGAAAGTAGTAAATTTTGATAAAAAATCGAGTTCTGATCACTAACAAAATTAATTATAAACAAAATTTGCTTTCTTCCTGATTGCGATAATGTTCTGAATGAAAATAATTCAGAAAATATATTGAAGTCAGTTAAACAAGTCGAAGATCTTGATTTTCTTTCGCAATCAAATACCCTGAGCCACCGATAAATACATCTCTCACACATACAATTTTCTCATTATATCCTTTCTAATTAGCCCCGAGCTAAACAATAAATCTTCTTCTATATATTTGAATCTCATGCTATTAAACACTAACCACAACAATAATTACTAAGCCATTCAGATCCAATCACTTCTTTTTAAGCAGACAATTGCACCACAGAAACCAATTATTTCCAGCACTTAAACCAATTTCCATTGACTTTCCGAGTCCATAGAAAGACACTTGAAGCTTCAACCAAATCTTAAAAGTTCATCGTGCAAATTCAACACTTCGAAAACAGAGAAAAAATCAATTTTATTTTTTGTAAATCTTTCCTCTTGTAATGCACTTTACATAATATTAAGCATTCCAATTGGTAAATAAACCACTCAATAACGAATCATTCAAATCGGTCGATTTAGCTTTTATAAAGTTTTCAAAATTAGAGTCCGTTTCACGCGAATCAAGTGAAAAATTTTGACGATCACACAAACGGTGCAACGACGACAATAGCAACAACAATAGCAAAACAAAAACTCCATTAAGCGATCAGCAAACATTGCAGAAAAGTAAAAACAAACAGAACGATGCACTCGAGAATAATTATTATCCAACAACTTTACCCACTGATTATTAAATAATATCTTTAAATGAGATAACAAACACTAGCAGCGAAGAAACATGGCAGGACCAAACAACTTTTGCTTGTTCGCCTGCCGCGTGATCGAATTCCGCAAGGATCTTTGGTGGAGCTTGTATCCGATAGTGTGGTGTAACAGTGTTGTAAGATGATCTTACCTTGAAGACTCGGGACTAGTGAACAGAGTCGATGTAACAACCTGACGATTTAACACTTGAACGAAAACAAAAGTGAATTTTGTCGGGTAAAGTGGTTTTATAGTAAGCGACCACAGTTTGGGATCAATATGGTGGTATTTGTCTCACCTGATAGCGAGCCGCGGCGTCACGATAGTGTGAGGAAGGGGAAATGTGAAAAAATGAAGACACTCAACTGAACACAGCGTGTGGGGGCTCCGCATATGATTATAATCAATTGCCAATCGTCTGGGGGCGGCTGTGCAGACGTTTTTCCAAGAAGAAGAAGAAGAAGATACAAAGTTGCAACTATTTCAAAGATACTCAGATACTCGCCCAATGGTCAGTGCAACACCCGCGTAGAGTTTGCTAGTCCTCCAACTGATAAACGTGGGTCTGCAAAGCTGGGGCAGGCTTGCAGATTTGCATCAGGCTCGTCTTGGGGGCTACTATCTATCTATATCTATCTTATCCAACATTTACATTGGAGGAGATCCAAGATACAGCCAATTAACTTCCAAGTGAATGACGACAAAAACGACACCAAATGTTGCTGTTAAGAAGAATTAAGATTAAAGTTCCGGATTTCGAGCCAAGCTCATCTTGTCACGATTTGAATTTTTATTACAAGTGTGGGCTTTGTATGCGTCACGAGTAGCAATTGACTCCTCTAAAGTATCACACTTTAGAGTGCGCTCAATAGAATATTTAATTATATTCAGGGGGTACAAATCAAAGAGAAATGATACGAACACATTCGTTCGGTACTTGGAAGAAATTTTAAATGTCTCCGACCGGGAATTTCACAAAACTGGAAAAACTATCGAAAGAGGGCGTGTCATAGCGATTTTCTTCGGTGGCAAACTAAAAGGAATCTTCGAGTTAACTTTCGTATCTTCATTATTCTCATCGCCACAGAAGCATCTCATAGAAACAGTGAGAAAATTCCACCTTGATCACGGATATCGTTGGGAAATTTTTATTGTAACATCAATGTGTATAACAACAAACACCGAATACTTGCATACACATACGTATGAAAACACTATGACCAAAGTGTTGTTCGACAAACTTTGGCAATTTCATGGTTGTTGACATCCGTCTGTGTGAAAAAAATACATTGATTTCATAGAATTGTAATCTTTTGTTTTTAATTTCAATATAACCCGGTCAAACCTGCTACGGAAATACAGAAGTAAAAACTCAAAAATGTTATTCAGATTGCTGGTATCCAATTAGGGATGATTTTGTAATAGCCATTTATTTTTTGTCGTTGTATGCTTGCAATGCATGCATAGTTTGTTTTTGAGTTTCGATGGTATTTTCTTTGTTTTTCGTTTCTTTGGTCCAAGACACGTTAGTAACTTTATGTTATTTGTGCCTTTTGCGAATGCTAGCCAACGAATTATGACAAATAATTGTAATATTGGCCATTTGGTGCTTCTTTGAAGCTCCAGGTTTTCTAGTTGTGACTAATTGGCTTTGGCCATGTGGTGATCTAATCACAATAGAGATTAATCTCTCAGACTGACTCTGCATAACAAATACGATACATAGAATCCTCTTTACAAGTTTTCTGTTTTGTTCGATGTCACCGAAAATTTTGAATAACAAAACTTTAGCCAATGTCAAAAATATGTCCGATACATTTTTACTATTTTTAAGTGAAGATTGTTAACTCAAACTAGTTAAGATTTTGCTAAACACTGTCGCTGCCATGTAGATTGTCTAGCTCAGAACTGAACATTACTTCAAATGCAATCTATTTTCCTCGGTACGTGAAACATTCAGATTAAACACATCCTTTTTTCAAGAGGTGGAAAGATTTAGGGCATAGCAGATGCTTTCTTGCCATAATCAATGGTTTAAGTGAGAAACAGAAGAAAAGGTGTGCAGTGATGAAATCGTATCAAAATCAGCCACTTTTATATGTTGAGTGTAGAAATCAACCTTAGAGATTTGTCTGATTAGTTATGCATCAGGAAATCTATCAAATTCCACCATCGATTAAAGGACCGTGTCGTTGAATGCAACAGTCGATCAGTAAAAAATGTCAATATTTATGCTCAAAAACGTTATTACCATTTTGAAGTTAAATAAGCCATTAGAAATAGCCTTTCTAATCTGTTTTAGC
Source organism: Stratiomys singularior (assembly GCA_954870665.1). Classification (NCBI taxonomy): domain Eukaryota; kingdom Metazoa; phylum Arthropoda; class Insecta; order Diptera; family Stratiomyidae; genus Stratiomys; species Stratiomys singularior. The sequence goes on along the minus strand of OX940879.1, from coordinate 6,823,663 downwards.
CATGTGACCAATTAAACTTTTAATAGACCTATACCTACAGTCTGTCGTCAACTCGATCTCATGGCGGAGGATAATACCTAATTCGAGTTTTGCTGGCTCAACGTTGCGTTCCAACGCTCAAATTACTGCTCTCTGCATGGCAATCGATACTCGTCTCCTTTGACAGCTGTAGCCTCAAAATGTCAACTTAGCAGGCGTTCCAAAGGCTCAAGCCATCAATGAACCTCTGTAGAACACAAAATGCAGTCTACTTTCCGCTGTTCGCTATGGATGAAGTAAATCAGCTTCTGGTTGCTATAGTGCTCCCTAAATACACAAACGAAAAAAACTAAAACATTATTCAATATGAAAAGCTGTTCCAGAAATTTAAGGACATTTCAAGGACATCCAACCAAATTTGGGGAACATCTCAAATTAAACATCAGGATGCGTTACCCAATACCCTTTGGGCGGTATTTGCCGGCGGTATCCTTTCACGCATCGAACTGTGTTAATCACTTTGTTACGTATTCCGAGGTGTAGACGGCATTCAACCAACATTGAACCAACATTTCTTTGTTGGTTGAATGTCGTCTACACCTCGGAATACGTAACAACTTCTATGATAGCATTGATATTAGACTCGCTCCTTCAGTCAGGCGTTAGACACGTTTAGCAGCAGGCCACAGCAGAAATTGTGGACCAATTGTAACACTTCGGTTCAGGTGTGTTTTTTCGTCACATCGCTGTCCATGCTTTTAATTTTTTTAACTCACATTTGGCTTCATAACAGTCTGTATTATTTCTCTATCGCTAAAAGCTGACAGCTCAACATATCCTTCTCGGGTGAAACAACAAAACAGATTGAGACTGAATTGAAAAGTGTCCGAATGACCTCCCTTTTTAGTTCTAATGAGCTTCGCCAGGCCAAACAGCTTCGACGATATTGTACTAATAGCTGGTTTTCCTCTTGCCGATCAGCCTAAAGGGTATATTCCTTGCAATTTCATTACCGCCGTTTTTGTCTTGTACTCAGCTCCATTCCCAAAATTGTTGAACCATTTTCATTACTTCTCAGTAATTTCTAATGACCACAGTTTAATGTGAGGATGACTGCACTGTGGTTGCCTCCAAAGTGGAGGAGAACACAGATATAATTATCATAATAAAGTTATGAATCTCAAATATTGGCTCTTCCCGTTTGAGCGAAATAACTCTCCAATCCTTATAAGCACATTTTTGAAATATTTGAGGTGTTTTTTCCGATTACGCACTCAGCGGTTAGGAATGGGATTGCCGCACATAGAGAAGTACACGTGATAATTTCGTATGTTATGTACTGATGATCGCTCGCTGAGTAGTCTTCTGGCAACCCCCAATTCTGTACCATCGACAAAAATAGTGCTGAAGCGAATGACACGGTGGAAATGCAATCTTCACAGCCAAAACAGTAAAAATAGAACTATATGACCATATTCATGAGAACGAGTCTAGAACGATAGTTTCTTATCAACCATCATGTGGATCCTTTGTCAGGAGCAGTTCATTGCATTTCGACCTGCCAAACTGACCTGTAAGGCACGAATCATAGCTTGCCTTGCTTAGTATCTGAATTACCGAAGAACACTTGTCACTTTCTATAAAATGAAAGGGAGTCTGCCTTCAGTTCATTGGGGTTTCAAAAGGTGCAGAACACTACATTTGCTCAAGTTTTGTCTTGCCTAGTGCCATACTTGCAGCACAGTCCGCTTCTGTCAGGTGGTTAGCCGAAGAAAAGTTTCCTGTGAGGCAAGATTCTTAAAGCAATACACGAAGACAACTTTTCGGCGAAAACTGGAGGCAACCCGAACCCTTCATTGACCATGTGTTGCACAGTGTCTCTCCTTAGGAGGTCTACGAAAGTGAACTGTCCACCTCCGGGAGTAACAAGTACACAGAGTCCAAAGCCATTATAAAAAAGCAAATAGGATAGACACTTAATGACCTAGAATCAGTTGAGATAAAAGAGTCACTCAATGTGATATATTTGCAAAAGAGAAACCTTTTAAAATAAAATTCTTAGCAAAAAATTAAATCTTGGGAATTCAGACCAGACAAACAACAGTGTCAGCGGGTTTTCCCGGTACACACCTTCCATGCAATTCATAACTTCCTATTTTTGTCCATAGACTGATTTTGACACCTTAAAGTTCGTTAACTGTACTAACACAAGATTAACAATTCCACCCTAAACGTATCATGTTAAACTTGAATCTGTTTATCAATAAGGACCTTGAAATGACATGGGTCATGGGAGGTATTGAAATCGGCATAACATGTTTTTGATATTTTATGGTCTTCGTGGAAATCTTCGTCTGCTTCATTACCTTTGTACTGTTTTTACAGAGTTAGGTCAAACACGCGAAAGATTGCGCTAGTTCTTAGTGACTCAATCTTTATATTATTAGCATTTCCTAAGCTAATCTTATGCTCTGATGCAATCATTAAAATACTTAATATTATTTTTCCAATTTTCTAACTTTATTACTTTCTAACTAAGTTCAAGGTACACTTCCTATGTATTTAGTTCTTTTGCGACATACAATAAAAGTTGCGGGAACGTACACCAAACGAAAAATTTAAAATGCATTCCATTCACCTTACAATAAAAGAATGCAATTGAAAAATATAAATCTTTAGATCACGATCAAGTAGTCCACGCGCTCCATGGCCAAATATTCAAAAACAATTGCAGCCAGTCAAAAAAAGTGTGCTACGAAACAACTGAGCTGAGAAGGACATTTTTTGCAACAACATATTATCATCAGGAAGTCTGGAATCTTCCATCATGGGAAATTTCGGTTAGCTGAAGAAGAAACTCTCATGTCTTGAATAATACTTGAGAAATCTTATTGGAGTCAATAATTTAAATGAATATCGATTACTACCGAAGAGAACTGTACTATAGTGAGTTCTGAAAAAAAGCAACAAAAGATTAATCACTGACGCAAAATATTTTGGTGCCAGGTTGTGATAACTCTTCAAACATGCGAACTGAACTTCAAGCGTTTCAAGTATTACATCATTTTAGTGAGTGTTTGATTTATAAAACTTCCGCCAAAAAGCGTCTCTTTGCGTTGACGTCGTTCTTCAATGAATATTCTATTTTGTTTTATGAAAATTTAAATCACGCACAAATCAAAATTTCAGCAGTCTTCAACTCAGAGCTTAAGTGGTAATTTAGTAAAGTAATAAAAGAGCCATTGAAAGGCATCACTTAAGAATTTTGATACTTTTCCGTTGACGCAATCTATTTGAGCAATTATGAAATTTCAAGCAATATCACTATGGGGTACTTAGATTTTTGTCGAGAGGTTTTATCTAAATTCAGCATTAAATAGAAACATGCAGTCATAGAGTGCGGTGAAGACAAGGAGCAGCTCGAATTATCAATATATAATCATCAGAGAGATAAAACGAAAGACTTAAGACAGTAACCCGATGTTAATTTAAATTTTCCAGGTTGATCAGAAATGAAGTAAAGCTTATTTTAGTGTGAATTAATGTTAAAAGTTAGGTGTTCATTAGCTGAGGTAGCTTACTAAACGATACAAAACTTTCGACGCTAGAGTCGAGGATTCTTCGAGACAAATGTTAATCTAATTTCAAAGTAAATTGGTTCATCCGAAACAGTTGTTTCACTCTTTTCGGTGTGTAGATTTGAAGATTGTATTTTCTCTCATTTGTGTTGGTCAGGTGAACGCAAGAACAATGAATGTTCCAAACCGATTGCAAAATTTAATTTATTTTACTTCTTGTACTTGTGTTGGATAAATTTAATATACGCACTCATCACGGCTGATGCGCCAGCGAAAGTCACTGGACGACCTTGTTCAAGCTTAACTTGACCCAGTGTACTTTCAACACCATCAAAATAACATTTGAACTCTACAATAATCAAGTCCTTAACGAAATTATCGTCAAAGTTCTGACTCATTTTCGAATTATTTCGAAACATATCAAACAGCGGCACATCGTAAATAAATCGCGTTGCATAAATATACGTGCCATCGATCATGATGATGTCTCTTGATCTGGGACCTAAGTATAAATCAAATAACCTCCTAAATCACACTAGCACACTAGTCTAGTGCACCCATTCGATTCATTTTAACTATATTTATTTATAATTCGTGACTACAAGAATCGTTGCAACGCGAGTCGCGGCAATCTTTGGTGCATAAGCGTTACCATATATGTCCAGTGAAGATGCTGCACAGATGAGTTGGGGAAAGACTGTTTGGAATTTTACGTAATGTTTGGAGCAAAAAAGAAAGATCAAAATAATAAATAAAAATAAAATTGCACTAGTACAACGTGTATTACATTTGTTGCATTCGATCGTGATTTTTCACTAATGATCTGATTATAGAAGAAATGTTCAGGTGTTTGTGCTTCGAACGTGGTTGTCCTTACTCTAATTGGTTTTCAAGTAGAGGAAGGATGAACGAGTAAATCCTATGAGTTAGATTTATTTATCCTGTTCGATTGACCATTTGTATTGAAATGTTGTCATGTAATGAGGTTTTTGGGGCCAGTATAGGAGAGGAGCTCATCGCGTAAATCCTCTCTTATCATCGGTCTTCATCATTTAAATATTTATTACCTTCATCGATGCTTTTATTTAGCTTTTATTCAGCAACCCTGTTTGCCAGGCAGAGTTGTCTGTAGGAGGTGAAAGCTACTCTTCCGCCGACAACAGAACTCCCCTGGACTACTGATCTAAAACGTCCAGCGTCACATCGAAACTACCTAGAACTATTTGCCATAAAACTTCGGACTTTGCTCCTTAAGTTTTGCATCAAGGCACCATTGGTATTTGAATATCCCTCTTTCCACAGGAATGGAGGAAAAAGATAAAGACTAATGAAATATTCAGTTGTCTTCCATCTCGTTGACATGCATCATGGCCTTGTTTGTAACAAGAACTATCCGATTTCATTGCGAAACACAGTTCCATTCGTCCTTTGATACGATCATCTTTTCCACCAAGTTATCTCGAGAGAACTCAGCGAATCTTCCTCCCCGGTGAAAAAGATGCCAAACCGACCTTTCGAATGCGAAGAAGGTGTGATACGCAAGAAGATGTGGTAGGGAAGAAGGTACTGTAGGCATCACCCAAAACCTCCAGGCGAATCAGGCAATAAGCGACCCGCTTACTTACCCTTTTGTGCAGGTGAGATTGAATATAACAATATTCACTGAGAAACCCTATCTGACATTAATCATTTTCTCAGTATTATCCACCGACCCAAAGCGCCAGATCCTTGGTGGACCTATGGGCAGTCAACCTGGCTCCTATTTCGTTTGTCCCACACTATTTGCTACAGGTTACAATGCGACCTTCCTTTATCATCTCCCCCTACATATGAATTTTTTGGTTCTTTCTTTAGCATGGAGTGCAACAGGAATCGTGCCCATGATCACAATCACTGCCGGCTCAGAAACAATTCTGTATGCAGACGAGACTAACAGGGTACCTCAACTCTTTGCACCTATTGCTTCCTTGACGACTCCATACTCCGAGATCCAACCCTAATCCCAATGCCGTGTAGCAGCATCAACGTCACATCTCTTCATTACCGTCTCTTGGTTGAGACGGGTCTCCCGATGTTGGCTAGTTGGCGATGCTTATCCTTAATCTAACCAAAGGACAGATTAAGGAATCCTTCGACTAAATTGCAGCTTCGCGATAGACTTATCTTCTTGTCTATCAACAAGCCAATGTACAATATGGCCCTCTTGGACATCATAACTTTGAGATATGCTTTACGGCAAGATTGGCTTAATCATTTTTATTCAACGTAAACTAAACACAAAGTCACTTGACACAGTATCTATACAGACTTATTTAAGTTTGAATTCTCCTGTTCAATTGCTGATTAAACTTGGAGTATCCAATAATTGCTGTCTCAAAACATCGTCCTTTGAGACAGACCACTGCACCACCTCTACCATAAGTGTAATCGCGCCAACCTTGGAACGCACATCTTAGGAGCTGTTTTGTTAAGTAGATACATTTTCTATTGCTTGAATGGCCTCGCCGAGCAGTTCCTGGAGCTCCTTTCAAGCAGCGTTTAGCATACCCAGGGCCGGTCTACAAAGCAGAAGTCTCACTACCTTGCAGCATTATTGGAGTTCAACCTCCTGCAGACAGGCATTGAATGTGAAAAGCAACATGTCGCGGCAAATTTATTAAACTAGTTGTAACACCTCTGCTGGGATGTGGTGTGGATCCGTAGCATTTCGTGTTTTTGATGCCGGCACCGCTCTAGGCAGCTTGTTTAGTCTGAAAAGGGAGCAGTCACTAGGACTATACTTGCAAGAGGAATCCCGAACCGAATAAGGTGTATTCAAAAGAGTGCCTATACAACCTCTTCCGTTTTCTCCGCCTCAACCAAAAAGGACGTGCCCATGCGACTTGGAGCTCTGTTTGCCATTAGGTCCAGCCGGAAACGAGCCTTGTTTTTGTTGATGAGCTTGCGGAGCGCTTTCCTAGCCAACCCATATGTTTGCATTCGGGCATGTGACTCTATCTGTTTTATTTAACATTGGGCTCTTCAGCTTGCCCAACAGAGTTTTTGGCATTCCATTTGTTTTATAAGCGATTTTTGCTGTGATCTATGTAATGTAATTATCAAATGTCCTACAAGGTTTTCGTGCCAACTTTCATTGAAAATTGCGAAAAATTGTGTTCCTTCCTACCATCGGATGCATTGAGAAATATAGTAGGCAATAATTTTTCACACAAGATATCAACTAGACTCCTTTTTTTTCTCCGAGAAAGGTCTATACGGTCTTTTCACGCAAAAGGCAAGATAGCAAATGTGGCAGCTCCTTTAAAAGAATGTATAAGGTCTCTTTAGACAGCGATTGCTGAAATATTGGAGAAAGTAAATCCTTCATTGTTGGTACAGGCGATACAGGCGACGAAAAACATTTTGGCGATTGACGCAAGTGCCGCAGTCCTTAGTAAAATTCCGTTTTCCAAAAGGAGATCTGCGTTACCAGGAATATTCTGAAGGAAAAACGTGTCCAATGCTGTAAATTCCTTTTTTTAGTTCATTCGCCGTACAGCGGAATACTAATTACCCAGCAGGAGGTTTAAGTTCAAGTTTCAAAGGAGGACATAAAGGCAGCTCCCCCGACGCGCAAAATATGGATATGCGCTGATTTATTTCAGAGTGCTTCGCTTTCTTGATGTCATTTCGAGGATTCATTGGTTAGAAGGATTATGATTTGCTGTGAATTTAATTTTTCAAAAAAATATGTTCACTCTATTAGATCTCATTTGGGACCTCGTATGTGCTAATTGTTATATTCGCCAGCTCTTTTGTCGCGTTTACATTAACACTCGTTAACCTGTAATGTTTCATTGTTACTAAATTATTTAAATGCATATAAAAGATCGTGCACGACTGAGTGAATTGCGTCTTTATCCTTCGATTAAATTATTTTTATTAAAAAATCGTACCTTCGCGCTTGCAACAAACTCACTATCAGTATATGTTTATATTTATGTATCTATTTCAAATGGCTCTGAAACAAATCATTTGAAAACCGCATAGAACACTTTTAATGGACTCAATGCGTAGTGAAAGGAAGATGATTGCAGAGTGTTTACATGAAAACTTGTTGGCCTCTACCTTGAGCTCTAATGTCGATGGCTATGAGTTATGGATAATTTGAGGTTGAAATTTGAGCTTTTTTCTCTTATTTTTCTTAAATATATTTTCCGTTTCGAAAAAACCATCACACATATAACAATTAACATAACTGTCAATATCACAATCATGTTGGACATTTTGCTACGAAAATGGAAAATTAATACTGAGATATAGAAAATAAACAAACTCAAAACGCATCACATATGTGGGTGCTGATTTTTTCACCTTTTTTCCCGTCCAACTGAAAAACGGTCAAAAAAACATTCCAAAGGAGTAAAAAAAGAAGCACACGATTGGCATTTCTTAATAAAATTTATGATACGATTTTGCTCTTGGAGGAATAAAATCAATGTTGGCGCCACTTTTTATCCAATGTAATTTATAGTACTGCGTTCACCGAAGAAAGATGTTGAACAAGGCAAATTTTGGAAATTCATTAGCATATGCAAATTTTTTGTATTTTGTTGCTCATAGGTTTCAACTTTCTTCATAATTTTGTAGATCTGCTTATTTTGAAACCTTTTTTTCATCTCCGTTTGTATGTTCTAATTTATTGGAATATGTTAAGACGATATACTGTTAATTACGTCATTTTCCAGTTTATCGTTCTGACGATATCAATAAACTTAAGGTTAATATCCTGTTCAATGTGCAAACGATCAGATCAATGTTCTGGTGAAAGGTTTGGGGTTCTAGTTTGAAGGTAATTAATTCTTATTTGTAGTTTCGCTATTTTTGACTGGAATCGACAATATTTCCTACTTGAGGCCTTGTAATTCGGTAATTTTCTCAATCTAATGGTGAGTTATTTTGTATCCAACAAGGTATCAATGTACAATGTATAATCAATGAACATCTGATTCGCTCATTTGATAGCAAGATTATATTAATAATGTTTATAGTAATTTTCGGTGGTGCGTCCTTGAGGCTATAAGATTATCTGCTCACCGACATGGCATGAAACACGCTACTCCTCGTCCTCATGTATGTTGTACACACTTCTGCACATGTAATACGCAGTGGTACAGCTTCTTTCGGTGCATCTTAGATCTAGGTCATATGCTTACATTAAAAATGCAGGAAACTCATCTTCAGATGAAATTATTTCCAAAAACTGAACAATCATCACCATGTGAGAAGCCATTGAAGCAGGAGCGCAAATCATAATTGATTGATTGTTGTTTTCTACGAAATCTACGACAGTTTGTCCTGAATGGCCTCCTGACGAAAATAATAATTATTTGAAGAACATTTTTTCCATATACTGGGGAACGGAAGGATTACATTATAATAAATACAAGTAATATAAGGTTTCATATCAATCCAAAATTCACTACTGACTACTGCATGTGCAGACCTAATTGGTTTGGCTGGGCGGTAGAGTTTATATAACCTCTAGATCTTGACTACCAAAACAGAGATAGTAATGCTGACCAGAAGGAGATTAGTTACCCACGTATCCATGATGATGTACACTGATTTGATGCAGACTAAGAAACAAATCCAGTACGTGGGTGTGATGTAGCAGAAATATATCTACAAGATGTCCAAGAAAAGCTGCTCGGATCGTTTTCAAGTTGATTTTTGCTAGTTATAGCGGAATGGAAAAATTCATAGCTGCCTGAATGATCCCATCGTTAGGACTGTTACGCAGGAAGGCTGTGAGGGGCCTCAACTGCGCACCAACAAGGCTGCGTTGAGACCGTATTGAGATGGCGACTCGACTGAAAAAAGGTTAATATGTCGAGACGACTGCTTGGCCAGTGGTCACCGAGAAACACTCGATTGCATTCAGGACATTGGAACCATTATTGCTTATAGCACTACCGTTGCCATTCTTTGAATCCAGTATCTTGGTTAAGATAATGCAAATAAAAAAGGAAAGTAAAGCAAACGTTGAGTGTAATGGTTGAAAGGTTCAAATAAAACCGACGACGTAATGCAATCTTATTGATGAAGTAGATATTTGGTTTCTTTAAACCTCCTTACATCGGAGCATTAGACATGAAAAACACTCGGATGTTGGTGGCTTTCAATTCATTCCTCAACATCGTTCACTCATATTACTAGTTTGCCAGCAAGCAGGGTCGCAAATACTTTAAATTCGCAGTCCTGTTTCTTAGTCTTCTTGATAAAAGCTGTACATAAAGTTGGTGGGCGCAATTCTACTTTGTCAGTTTTCGGGAAAAATAAGATATTCTCACGATTAACTCTGTTAAAAAAAGAATAGGAATACTGACTAAAAGATTGCTTTGAATATATTGATATTACGTAATATACATTCTCCATTTGTAAACCTTTTTCTCACAGAAAGGTTTTCTTGCCTATATAGTAGAGAGTAGAGCAGGCTAGAACACACTCAATTGTGCAGGTGGAGCCAAAAACTAAGAAAGAATTAAGTGGAACGCCAACATTCATGTAATCCGTCTTCAGTCTTAAAAGAGACGAATGAGGTTTGTTCAGCCTGAACGACAATATTGTGTTCAGCTCCTTATTCCACGTTAATTTTTTTTTGTAATAAGACAATTCATAACAGGACTAGAACGGAGATTTCGATACGACGAAGCCCCCAACACGCAAATGAACACAATCCGGATCATAGCAAGAAAGAACAGATATAAAAAGGACCTGGTAACACGATAAGCAATACCTTCAAAATATCGTAAATGTACGGAATAGCAGAAGTATAATACAAAAGTACTTTAACTTCATTAATACATGTATAATGGAAACTCAAAAGAAAAATTATCAAAATTATTCAAGAAATATCTACATCAACCCAGCTTGCAGAGTAACGAGCATTCGGGTTAAATGTTACCCCAAAAAACAAAGGAAATGGAAACGAAGAAAAGAAACACGAAAACACGGGACGTACCGGTCAAAAGGATAGAATCTCGTAACCACAAAAGGGTCTATGTCAGGCTTAACAACACTGTGAAACTTTAATGCCACATGATCAAAAATAAATTTATACCAATTAACGCTCAAGAAATATTAAGACTTCTGAATGTATAACAGATAGGACGTCGTTCGAGCGTATTCAAGAACATCAAAATATGTAGACACTGTAGAAAATTTACAAATGAACAGAGAAGTACTTTTGGAAACATTTTCCGAACCACTAACATAAGATTACTCATATTAAACGACCACATATATACTTCACAAGCACACAAAGAAGCACAGGACCACGTCATAAATTACTACAAAACAAAAATGTTTTTGACTTCTTCCTACCTGCTTTGTGGGAGCACTACTTACTTACGAAAATGGTGACCCTCATAAATAAAGATAATTGTGACCAAAAAACTTCCAGAAGTAACACAGCGATAGTGACTTACCGCCAAGACACATCCTTAGAAATCAAAAGAGGTGGAGAATGACAGGAAATTGATATGGAATCCGACCTATACAACGCCATTTGTGTAAATCCGTAATGAATTCAACATCTCAAAGTGTTATAATGGTTATAGACTCAAGTAAGGCTATGGAGCCCTTTTTTAACAATTCGTTTGACTGACTCACTTCTGACTGACTTCTTGCCCGAATCGCATCCAGCAAATTGTCTGAATTGCCTGACTGTCTTGTTATTGTACTGCTCCTTATATTCTTCGTAGGATACCGCCTAACTAGCAATAGCTGCTCAATAACTTTGCTCTCCTTTTCATCTATGATTTTTTGATTCATTTTATGATCTTGTAAATCCTAATCAATGGGAAAACATCATTTTTCCACATTGAGGCTGTTTTGGGCGGTTCCATCTTGAACTCCTCTTCCAACGCAGCTTGATTGCCACGACTCGTCATCCTTGCTCTTCCTCCATTTACCCCAGTCTCCTTTCATTAGACTGCAAGCGAACGTTTCCTTCAGATATCTGTGCCTGTGACGTCCTGTTAAGACCATGTAGTTCGCCAGCTTCAAGACATCGTTTTTGAACTCACTGTTCTTTTTATTTAGTTACTTTTTCGTAGAACTGATCCTTTTCAGGACGATATAATCGTTGGTTGTGATATTATGGGATCATCTGCCCTTTTAATCTGTTTTGCCCTGAGCTCATCTGTAACAGAAATAGTGGTTTCTTCTTGCATAAGTCACTATGGTATTGAGATGGTTTTCTTGCAGCACTCAAATCCAACAATTCTGCTTTTCTGTTTTAACTGTGTGATCCTTTGAATCTTTGGATCGTTTTCGGTCCTCTTAGTACTTACACTTATTGTTTATTTGTTTACTCTCTTTAATGGTCCCAAGGCTATGTTTGCCAAGTGGGAAGTTGATTATGGACCATTAGGGCTGCCTTGGAGATCGTGTTGGATGCGCCATTTGTCCCAAAGTCTCCACTAATACAATTCAAAAGTGAAGAGATCCATTGAGATACATCAAGATTCTCGTCGACACCCATACCATAAATCTTTCACATTCCGGAGAAATGATATACAAGTAGACGTTGAGAACTTCGCCGGAATGAAAAGGCCACGATCACTTAGGATGGAGGCTACACCAGCGAGGAAAGGGAAGACTTATAGAGCTAAAGATGGTATAGCTTATATGCATTGGTTTGCGCCATTCAGAAACATCGACTTGGTAGGGCTCCAGTTTACTGCCGGTGAACTGAAAGTACTGAAATGGGAACACTCACTAACTCTGAAGCGAAAAAACAGTGAAAACAGACTTGTGAAGTTCTTATATTTTTATGGAAACAGATGCTCAAAGCCAGACCAGCACAAATCAGGAATCCCTTTCAAATGAAACTTTATCGCAAAGTCAATAGAGCGATCTATGGATGTACTCCGATGCCTGCGCCTGTTTTTCTCGTCTCGGCTACAGTGTGATGGTTAGACTGCATCCATTTGTGAGCAATTTTCACATCGGGAATACCAAGTTCAAGAGCATCATGTCCAGGATTTGAGCAATTTCAAGGCACATAAAGGCGTTAAAATACGTTGTCTAGCCCGAAGTAATGTTTGAAACGGATCCAAGCTAGATTAGTGGGTAGTCTAAAAACATTTTGCATCTGGGAGTTCCACACTCAGTGCGTAATTAGCAGTAACCCGGCACCAAAAATAAAATCGTTGGTTGAATCTTAGTATATTGTGAAATTCAGTATCATATTCCGATTGGTCTTTGGAGGAGCCTTACAGAAACCATCATGATCGGGAGTACATAAAGGAGGCACTGACCTAAGAATACGATCTTACAGAAACGCTCCTATCAACCAGTATTTTGCGTGTGATCATGGAGGTGGTACTGATACTGAATGTAGGCATATCTCATCCACAAAGTATATAACCTTAGGTTTATCTATTTAAAAGTAATTAGCTTTAGCACGCACCTTGGGGAACTCCAGCAGATATTCCGCGTAAGTATGATGGTGCAATTGTCGATAAATCTACTCATCTCGCATCAGGACTATGCACGGGTGGTATTAGAAGGATTAGTTGAAGCAACTATTGGTGTTGGGAAATTAATCTAATAAGATTCAAAGGATTCAACACTTTGGGGTTACCTGAAAACATCGTTATCGCAGCCGCTTTTATCTGTGGTAGCCATTATATGTTCTGCATTACCTTTCAGGAAGCATTCCGAATTTTCGCTTGGTTGGCATATGGTTGACATTTTATGCTGATTTTTTACAGAAATTGTTTTGATCGATAATTTCACGCTGTGCACCCAATTCCCTTTGAAAACATGTTTCATGCAGAATTTGTGATCATGTTCTAACTATGCAATGTTTCTAATAACAAAACCAAGGTTGAATTGATGCAATAAAAGACAAAAAAAGAGAAAAAACTTTAACAAAAATTGGCTAAGTCCATGGCTAGGTTTTTTGGACACAGTTTAAGAATTTTTTTTTCAGCAACATGTCGTCAGATGAAGATTAAAAAACTACAAACTACAAGTCAAAAAGAATAATGTTTAATTAAATATGTTTATCTTCCTCGCAAAATTAATATAAGTCAACGACCAAATAGGAAATTATTTTTGGTCAAACACATTTAAATCCCAAAATAATCTCGGACAGTAAATTTATCGAATTGTGTTAATTAAAATAAGACGATATAATTTAAATCAATTTAATCACAGACGAACCACCTACAAATCCACTTTATCGCTTTTAAACTCATAAATATTTATATTGGTTGGCATTCCTTAAATGGAATTTTAGAACATTTAAATAATTGTCATTTGTAAAAGTTGTCCAACGAAATGATACCGACTGGGCGTCCATTTTGGAGGCGCCAACTCGCGTCATTGGCAAGGTCAAATAGATCATGCCAATGGAATTTAACATCACACGGATAACATCCTGGTCACAATATCCTGCAATGAAAACAGGATCTTATTTATCAAAACTTTCAGTCGAATACTATTGTAGAATATTATTTCCAACGTCATTAACACGATGATAACCGTAAAATCGTTTCAAAGAATTTTATTGCTTCTAGGAAATCAAAGATGAAAAAAAGATCGTGGAAATTTTTAGGAAAAATTGACTTGGCGAAACCGAGAAAATTAAAATGTTATTTCCATAATTTCTAGAGGTTGTTGAGTTTCTTCTTTTTTTTTCAATCTAACAACAAATTAATATTAAACTGAAAAAATGTTTGCTCTTATAAATGTTTGTTGTTCTTACCACTACAGAAAAGGAATGAACTAAACAATTAAAACATTAAATACATCCTATCTTCTTAAACTTGAATTTCAACAATGTCTTGAAGATTTGGTAAGTTTCGTTAGTCGAATATTTTGGTTCCGGTTTGTTGTCAGACTTTTAAAAGATGACTATTTAATTGGTTGACCAAGGTCAGACTATGAATGTTTGCTTTTATAAAACCTTAGAAATTTGTTGCATTTTAAGTATCTTCTCGGATGTGCAATTCATTTTCTCATCGGATGATGCTGTGTTATTTTTATTAATGATCACAGTTAGGACCATCAATTATGACAACGAGGTATTTGAACTGAAGATACGATTTGAAAAGCATAAACCTTATAGATGACTTTAATTATAGCAATTTTAATTTATGAACCGTGTAAACTCAGCTAGTTTGAATTTTTTAAGCAGAGGAATTTGTTAATTTGTACAGTTTTGAGTCGCATTGGAGATTGGACCACAATGCTAAAAACTATTTTTTTTAAATTTTTTTTTGTCAAATTTATCATCATAAAGTAAATGGTTTTGACAAGACAGATAAAAATCTAGTTTCAAATTGATCGGATAATGTCCAGAAAAGGAGAAGATTAAAAAAATAAGACTTTTGATTAAGTCATCTATGTTCGCAATAACCGTATACTTTAAAGGTACATTGTATCTGGATCATGGAAATTTATTCATCAAATGCGTCCTCTAACTCAGTGCTAGAATCCACACAGAATGCAATAAAAATTTTAAGGCATCGGGTGCCTATCACCCTTAATTTTCCTTCTTCTGCATTCGGAGTCCAGGATATTGTTTTACGTATGCAAGAATTCAGTACTCGTTCGGAGAGGTCAACCCGGCCGCATAGCATCGACTAGCCAAACCCCTTAATCTTCCAACACTCAGAGTACAACCGTTGAAGCTTCAATTCCTGGGAACTGCATTGAAGACGTATATTCCATGCTTGCACTCTTCGCCTAATATGAGCTACCAAACGAGAATGCGGCCAGCAGGATAATATCACCCAGGAAAGAAAGGAATCAAATCAATATAGCTGCTTGTCTGATTAACATCATCAAGAAGTTTCTCCAAATACACAACACAGTGAAGATACAGAAATAAGAAAAGCAAAATATAAATGGGTCCCGAACAAACCCAGAGAACTTATACCTGACTTTTACCTGGCCTTTTACATACGCTATTCGTTGTCACATTTTTTGTTTAAGGAATGTTTGTATGGTGATGCTTAAAGAGATCTTTCATGAAACAATGCGTTGAAGAAGAGTAAGAAGAAAAGGCTAACAGCCCGGACGAATCGCAAGTGACCAAAAAATTGGCAAAATTTTTTGAATCAAAGGAAGATCGAAACAAAAAAAAGACAAAGAAGCAACCAGACAGGCTTTGTAGGATGATGAATTTCAAGTAGTGCCAGTCACTAGAAAAGAGTTGGATTAACGATTCCAAAAATCTGAAGAAGAAAAACAGTTACAGAGAAAAACCGAAGAAGGTGTTTAATAATGAGCTTCTTCGTTAAAGTGAAGGCAAAAAAACGTCTAACAACAAGCATGACTACTAAAGAAAGCCACACTGCGCATTCCAAAGGTGCGTGCTATCAGGGAAAACTTTCAAACTTGATATTGATAAAAGCCACTGAAATAGTCTGACAAACCCAATCAGTTATTACCCAATTACCTATATAATGACCCCTTTCGTGACGCAGTCAAAAGCACTCTTGGGGGAAACCCAAGGGTGGAAATGACATTTGTTTGGAACATTACTGAGATGGAAGAGAGCCTGAAAAAGAAATCCGTTTTTTTTAAGTGGAACAAATTTGATACTTGCCATTAAATAGCTTATTTTGGACATGGAGGTGAAAGCTATTTACGCCCTGAGTGATGGACTCCCAGTGACACAACAAACCTACTGGACTACCGACTTATCCTCCCCTGTCAACCGGAGTACCTAGCCTGGAATCTTTTACACATTACATCGGGCTAGGCCTCCCAATTTGACGTCTTTTGGCGCTACGTGGCTTTGGTTACGTGGATTCCTCCTCCAGAGTGGAGGGAAAGAGGAAGAGGATTACTAGAGAAGGAAACCCAGCCCTTCGACGCCTCCAGATGATCAAGTATACCTTTTTTGTAGCTAGAATTGCCGGAACGTAATGTACGACCTAGTTCCATTTGTCAACTGATTTCAGCATCTCTTCGATTAGGCTAATTGGACGGAGGTCTCCCACTTTTTCGGCAAGATCACCGCGCTGTTTGTCCCATCTTCAGCATCATAGGCGTCATCCTTCTCCCCAATGCAGATTATATAATCTGGAGACCGTGACTTACCAATCTTGTGTAGGTAAGACTGAAGACAACCGTGCCCGCTCAGTAGCTGGGTCAGGTAGAAGTCAGTCTCATCATGCATTCGACTGAGCCACGATCTCAAATCGTTGATGAGCCGCGCAGCCCGTCTTGCTTTTGACTCACGTTCCCAGGATTATTGCCATTCGTCAAGAGTTCCATTGTCTTTCATCACGAGCAACTTTTTCTTTCTTACCCTCGTGCAGACGAAGATAGATTCTTTAACGCTCTCTAGCAAGGAGAGCGGTGGTTGTCACCCTTGCAATTACCAACAGCGCCGACTCAGAGACTGTCCGGTATGCAGATGCAATACGCAGTGCTACTCGTCTCTGTACCTGTGCCAGCAGTTTTCAGTGCAATTCCTTGTTGTGAGCTTCATTCCATATCTCTGCTCCATATAGAAGCGTAGATTGTACGACAGTGATCAGCAGTTGCCTTTTTGTTGGACTTGGTCCCCCATGATTGGACGAGACCCCTATTGCGGCCAGATATAAACAGCTTGGCGCAGAACCATTGGTGACTAGACTGAGAAACAAACCAACAAGCTTCTGAAAATCGACGTGCGGAAAATAGTTAGGTTCGCTTCAGGATACGACAAGAGCAATTCCTGTTTTCTGTTTCGCATGACAAGGTTACGAACATAGATAATGAACAGGAGGTGGGTTGCCGCTAAAATGCTGCTAAAATGCTTAAGATGCACTTCACAGGGCACCTGAAGACATGGTAAACTTTGCAATATGTTATACCCCGCCGGAGACACAGACATGGTCAGCGTCTGAGTTAAAAGATTTGAATTACTTAAATAAGCTAAAAGGGATGACTCCCCATCAATTATTTTGCCACAATTCACCAGTCCAAAAATTAAATGGCCCAAAGTTTAGACTCGTTTCCGGATACATCCTCTAAAGGTTTTTTTTCGGTCATTGGCTGGATAACAGATAACAGCAAGGAACACATGTCGAAAATTGCAAAAAAATAAAGTAAAGAAGGGTTAGGAAGTATTAGAAAGATTACTTTCATGCAGTAATTCAAGAGAAATTGGAAACTAATCTTTCACAGTCCGGTCACACTTCAAGCTTAGCATGAGCATAGCCTTAAGACAGCACTAATAGTTCGAACAAATCTCCGATCTAATGGTGTTTCACCATATTTACTGTCCAAAATAAGTGGAACTATATTCAGACCAGTTAAGTTGTCTCTCACATTCCCGCAAAACAAGGTCCTTGGATTGTGGATTACGTGGAATTCATTCGTTTAAGCACTGAAGGAACTCTGAAAATCCAATATAAGGCTCTATTTAGCAGGAACTGGAGCGCGTTTTTGTAGGTCTTCTCTATCTGACAGCAAGCAATGCTGCCCTACAGTAGTGTCTGTCTGATTATCTGCCTATTGGTTGGAACCATATTTTTCAAGGTTTAGCAATGAGATCTAAGGAAAGGGGGTAGGGAGAAGAGTCTGCGTTGACAGTATGTTTTTTCTTTCGTATGTAATCTTTAAGGAACTATTATTGAGAATAAATAATTCTCAATTTATTGTTGCAATTGAAAAATGATGACTTCTGCTTGTCTTGAAGAATAGTTTATGCAAGTTTTGCCGCATGTAGTGATACTTGAACATTATTTGGCAAGGCTGAAATATCTGTACAGTATTGGTGAAATAGGTCATCCTTGTAGTTCTCCATTTTGAAAAGTTTGCAGACTCGAGAAATAACACAAAAATATCGCCCTTTTAAGGAGGTGTGCATTAGTTAAATGAGAGATAGGAGGATAGAGAATCCATGCTTTTCAAACATATGTCCTGCATGCCAGAGTTTATTAAAGCCTTTCGAAATCTCAACGTAACTAGACCTGTTGACTTCTTGTCGTTCATGACAATTCTAATGTGCTCCGTCATTCTTTCTAACTGAAATTCCATCTAAAGAAATCAATTAGATGAACTGCAGTTTCTTTGAATCCTTATTTTTCGTTTGGATTAAGTGTTTTCGGCTATCAGTTCATTAAATTCAATGAGTAATGTCTTTTCAGCTATTTTAGACATTAACGAGAGAAGACTTATGGGTCTCCAGTTTTGAGGAATAAATTTTCCGGGCTGAGGTTAGGATACCTCCAGAAACGAAAAATCGTGTTGATAGTCAAGATGATTAAGACGTTATCTGGTAACCACTTTAATATTGTATCAGTAACTGTGTCGGGTTCTTGTGCTTTCAACGTCTTAAGTCTTAGCGTTAAGTCTTTCGTTTCCTATGTATTGAGTGGCCATATCTAATCCTCCGCCTGTGGCACCTTTGTCAATGTACCTTTTTCAAGAGCTCTCTTGCAACTGGTATTTTGACTAAATCGACTAAATCATTTTTGTTTTTCCAAAGTTTATTAAATTTATTTGTCAAATTTTAAGTTGTTTGTACTGTATATTGGCACAATTATCTTATTCCGTATACGAAAATATCCTCTAGAAGACATTTTCACAAGGGTTGAGGCTCTGCAGGAATGTTTTTTTATTAATTGTTCCGGAACAAATAAATACGATCTCCAATTTTATTTGTCACCCAGTTGGGCTTTGTTTGTACCCTAGGATCGCCTGTGCCGTTAGCTCTTCTTTCTTTGATTCTGCCTCTTCTTCATGCTCTGAACTTCGTGTGGAAGTTTATAGGGACTGTTTTTTATCGAAGTTGGAGTGTTAATGTCTTCTAGTGCCTAATTGATATGGTTTGAAAAAAGTTCGAAGTTGTAAGCTCTTTCAACGTCAACAAACCAAGATAATACCTCTCAATGCATCTGTGTAAGAATACAAAATAAATGTTTTTATACTTATGCTCATTCTATCTCTGTCTGAGAGAAGTCGCGACAGAGTATTAGCGCTAATTATGGTTATGATTCCTCTGAAAAATTCAGTGATCAAGAGAAAGACGTTTAGAAGAGTAATCCAGAGTTGATATGATCAGAATAGTTGGTAACTTACCGAAGAAGCTCTCTACGGTGGTCATCGATCATCCATTTCTGCTAAATAAACTTTTATTCTTAAACGTAATCTATTTTTTATTTTCAAATTAGTGGGGATTGCATATGGAAACAAAGCACCGGATAAAGCGATAGTAGTAAGTCAAAGAGGTTTAAATTGCAGCATATTGCCTTCTTACATTATAAGACGTATTCAAGAAGTACTCAAACATTTCAATGGGGTTCGTTGCAACATCGATATCCATGAGGTGTTGCTGGACCAATAAACGTATTGTTTAACAGCATACCAAAGTGTTTTATCGTACAAATATTACTTCAGCATACGTTTCTGCTTGGAAACAACGTTTGAACCTCAAATTAGCCTATACCATGTGAAGAATTGAGATTATTGAGCAACCTAAATAATTAGACTTTACTTTTTCAAATTTCAAACAAATTCAGCAAACATATACACGCGCCAACCATTCATCGTCGCATTCATTCATGATACTGGTCACCAATACCAAGGCAAAAAAAATATTGATCGATGCCTAACCAACAACTTCGGTTTACGTTTGCGGGCATATTTGGCAATATGGTTGAAGATAATCAATGATAACTTAAAGTGTGCATTTGAGTTGAAGGTACCGCGAAACATTAGAAAATATTTACCAAAGTTATTGAACTATTTGATTTCTCATTGTGAGTTCAATTTGATATTTGCAAATACATTTCTCAGTGCTTTTGTATTATTGTGTCTATTCGTGCATGCACTCATGAACATGAAGGTACTTTAACGAACTCGCGAGCTTCATCCTCAACACTACAAAAGATCATAGGAGCAGCAGCAGCAGCAGCATCAGTAACAGCAGCATCAGCAGCAGCAGCAGCAATGCAACAAAAGATGAAAAGTTGGACAAGGCTAACGGAAGATTTTCTTTTCATTTATCCACATATATATTTTTTGTCGATATATTATGTACTACGCATGTGAATGAGTGACATGATTTTCGATTTAAAGATGAATCCATTAATTACAGACTCTTATTGCCGAATAGTTCGATTAGATTGTTACTCCAGATTGATAGATGCGTTTAATTAAGTTGCGACTTTGATTGGATTGTACTTTGGTGGAGTTACGAAGTTATTTCGTGAAGCCACACCGTGCAATTTTGCACCTTTGAACTGATATCAGCTGTCATTATTAGTACATTATACCCTAATGAGGTTTGCATTAGATGAACTCAGGTCTGTCTTGCACGAAATTATGTAAAAAAGCGCAAAAAGTGCTTGTACGGATTACACATACCTATGAATTACAAATTAGCTAGCCGTCACCGTGAATGCTTTTTGATCTTTATAAAATGATTTATTTTTGCTTATTATTGCTCTACTATTGCTATATATATCCATTACTTGACAATGAATACCAAAACTCTTACAACAGTCACACAACTTCGTTCACAATTTTCGCCAATTCACACATGAAAACAAAAGACTTGAGCGAGTAACTCGATTTTATATTTCCAAATAATGAATGTTGATTCGATCGTTATTGTACGTCTACTTCCAAGTCCTTCGTGTTCATGTTGCCGGTGAAGGACTCTAGCGATTTTGTCGTTATCAAAGACAAAAGCGAGTATGTCTTAATTATAGCCATTTTTAAGCAAATATTAATTTACAATTTCTGCACCCATTCAATTAATAGCAAAACAATATGCAAAGCACAAGACCATAGATCATTGTCTTCACATTATGGAAATTCTGTCATACTAAATGTCGTATACTTGTGCAGAATTTCAATAAGCCGGCTACCATTTTGTTGCATTTGCAGACAGGGTTTTACTCATGTGATAGCCATTGACATTCTAGCGTTAACAGTTTGTTGCCTAGCCAAATGCGCAAGCAATTTTCAATATATCGTCGCTGTTGTCGTCGTTTTCATTGATGGCTAGCGTTGAGGTGACATTAATAACTATCAAATGAATGACCTGGCCTACACCTACTTTTCATCTTTGATTTTCCTTTTCAAGATAGCACCAATGCAGTTGAATATAAAAAAAATAGAAATAAGGCAATCAAAAACGCAAGCTTACTACTTATTCTGGATTCTTAGAATGTTTTGAATTGCATTGATATGAAAATGGAACACATGAATTTATGGAGATTGACACAAAATGTAAAATTTACTTGGTAGGATTTTTCACTTTTATCATAGTAAGCAAATTGGATGCTTTAAATATGCACAAG
Organism: Stratiomys singularior; assembly: GCA_954870665.1. NCBI lineage: Eukaryota > Metazoa > Arthropoda > Insecta > Diptera > Stratiomyidae > Stratiomys > Stratiomys singularior. The sequence goes on along the minus strand of OX940879.1, from coordinate 6,801,801 downwards.
TAAGCAAAAAACGAGGCTGTTATCTAACCAAGACTCCTAGTAGCTACGTTAAAAGAAGGGAAGTTTTTGGCTAATATATTCTCGGTCATCACAGGCTAATATGTTCTCGACATACATTTCCTTCGTGAGTAATAGAAAGGATAAAATCTTCCATTGTCAGATTAATAAAAACTAGATCTTGCAATCTGTTAACTTCTACGACTCATGATATATTCTACCCATGCAATGCAATGATTCTTGTTCAGGCACGTGGTAACGATTTAGTAAAGATTCTCATTCATAAAATTTGTAGTGTCTACAACAAAGCCCTTACTCTGGTTGGTGGAAAGAATTTCTTCGATTATCAATAGCCTATTTATGTTGCTTTGACGAGTTATATCCTCACACCCATTATCTTGAGCTCTTTCACCCGTTATATCCAACACCCATTATGGCATCTTTAGCTCTTTCTCAAATGTAATACAAACATCAATCTACATGTGTTTTTTTATCTCTGTCTGAGAGAGGCCACCTAAGAGTGTTAGCGCTACATGAACTCACGCTTTGCTTGTAAGATGGACTTAGTCGAATGGAATTTAATGCAATGGAATTCAGAATAATGTATAATAAGTATAAATAAGTATAAATCGATAAGTACAAATGACACTTATCACACGGTATATTGCAATTCAAAGGTTATTTCTGTTCACTCACGCATTTCTACGAATCGTGGCCATCAGCATTTGTCCTTGAAATCGTCCATCGATACTAGAAATGATAAATTTTATGGAGAGGTATCTACTCGAGGTTGAGCACTGGTACAACACACCGGGATCATTTAAAGGGTTTCATAGGTTTGGATTCTACAACGGATCTACGTCTAAAATATTGTCGAAAACTGTTCGAAATAGAACTTTAGGAAAAAGAGCCTTGGGATGTGCAATTTTCTGCTGCTGATATTGCTGCTTGCACTTTCAACAAGCGCATCACAGCTTTATTATGAACCATCAGCCACTTCACAGCAGCAGATAGTTGTAGACTTGGGCGAGATGTTTAGGATTTGGATGGTCAAGCCTTCTTCCAGTTGTTGGTAGTCGCCTATGTTAATTGTCAAGAAGCAAGATGGCTACTACGTTTTTTTTTCTTCGTTGACTTCCAAAAGAACAATCGGGTGACAGAGTAAGACGCCTACCTCCTGTCTATATGTCTGTCACCCTGGATAAATTTAGTGATGCCATACAAATTTCATAGCTAGCCATTAAAATAGCTTACTGGCGCGTGCCTATGGTTTCAGACTACTGTCAGTTTATGGCTATTCCACAAAATTGGAGGGGGCACTTTTTCAGATTTTCCGTATGGCCTTATCGTACGTGGATATAAAAATTAGCTGAAATTCCCACCAATATGCCCGAAAAATGATGCGGATAGCGTACCCACAGCAGAGAAAAAATCCACGTCCGAGAATCGTAGAGTAAGGATTCTTCATAGCCAAGAACAAAATGATCCCTAGATATTCCAGCCGTAGCATAAGCCTCCTTCATGAAAACCTTAAATGGACGATTCTATGGTGGTTGAAATTTTTTTTTTTTTGTGGTTATATCGTCGCTTTAAATTTAAAACGCATTTTTCAGAACATTATGTTGATCCCCGGTTAGGATGATATCTCGAAAACTACTGGTTTTAATGAAATTTATTACACGTCTTTGAGATACTCCTTGTCGAGGAGTTGGACGAACGAATTGGGCTTGTTCAAACTTAAAATGTGTGAAGATTTGCGCGAAATTCTTTTTAAGAAAACTAGGCCGGAAATTCGAATTTACTTCTTTCTGTCCAACTTCTAGTTCTATAAATTCACTATGAGTCACAACCCGTTTTTTCCATTTCATTTATGATCCTTTCATGGGTTCTGCTGTCAACACGGAAGCACTTTTTTCGGCAGGGGGTGGCGTCACAACGGGTGAGTGTCAAGTCGACATAAATTTCAGGAAATCTTCACAAAATTATTTTTAATTTCGTAATAGAATGACACATAAATTCATTTTATTGTATACGAAAAATTGTCAAAAATATCATCATTTCCCACGTATGAAACCAATTTAATCCCTTAAAGCCCAAGATACAATAATACGAGAATGCAATGTGAGACATGTGATACAATCTTGCGCGCCATGTTGCAACGCAATCCAATTGACAATTCATGCGATGTGTTATGAATTGGTGCGAAAAACAAAAACAAAAAATGTTTTATGTCAAACGTCAAATTGACGATGTCATTTAATGAATTGTTTTTAGAATTAAGGTGCAGACTATTACTAATGGTAGTACTTCTAATAAAAATTGTATTTTTCTTGGAAAGTACTGTACTATTAGAGCTATTTGATCCCATATATCCAAACGTATAAGATAGTAATGCTTGAGTAGATGTAGTGTTGCAGCGTAGTCGTCCTTGCTTGGTACCATAAACGGGTTTGATGGGACTTTTTCATTAAATTGAATTTATTCCTGCCATCCTGAAGTGTTGTAAAATTATATCAAAATTGTTAACAGTGAATCATCAAGATTGGATGAAAATGAAGCATTTACTTTGACATTGAATTTATTTGACTCATATATAAACAGTTTTCCAAAAAGATCTTTCAATATTTTCACAGAAGATAACCTTCAAAGTGTTTTCACGATTTTCTTGATGAAATCACTTCGATGTGTGACGTTATTGTATTCTATAGAAAATTTCATTACTAACTACGAAACACAAGCGATTAAAAAGTCCCATAGCCGTAAATATCCTTGACAAAGATTATTTCTTAGCATTGCGCGCATATACCTTACTACCATATGTGCTCGTTTCCATTATCATTTCATTGGAAAATTTCATGATTCTGTTGTTGTTTTTTGGTTAGTATAAGAAAATTTACAAAAAAAAACTATACTCTTCCTTGAATGATAAATTAATTATTCCCAAACCGGTGATGAAGATACTCCACCAGCTGATTTGTTCAACGAATGATGTCTGATTCACTGAGTAATCTACAGATTACTGACAAATTAGAAAAAATTAAACTTAAACCATAATACATCGGAACATGTGCATATGGATGTTAAAGGTATGTTTGAGTTTTGCGAATACTAACTAAAATTTCAAACAAAAATGTTATAAGATGAGTAGACGAAGATGGATGAAACGGAGGAAACAGATGAGAGCTAATAATATTAGGGAATAATATGTGGAAATTAATTTTACTAATGTGTCTAGAGCACACATGAAAAAACCACCAGACTATAAATTTTATCGGGGAAACATATGGTTTGAGATAATAAATTAATGTGATGGGAAATACTATCATTTCCTGTTAGTATTCAATCTTGTTCGAAAAATTTATTGATACGAATTGATAGGAAGATTTTTTTTCCTCAGAACTATCAGATTGAATAAAATTAATAACTATCTTGCATAAATCTCTGAAATTTCACTGAATCTGAATAGTCAATTAATTTTATAATGTATGTCCTTCTTTCTGGTCATCCATAATGCTGTCTGTGCATTATTTATGAATATTCATTTTATTCAGCTTTTTCGTTTGAATTGCAACAATTTCCACAAGCACAGCAAATGGACTTAAAACATTTCACAATTTGAATTAATTTTTGAGTGGTTTTGAAATATGAGCCAATTTTTTTTGCATTTTTTTAGTTTTCTTTTAGCCGGGATCTATATTTTGTCATTTTATAAGCCTTTTTATGGGTAGGAAAATGAAGAGTATTTAAGATGAAGGGTGTCGGACCCACAGTGTCAAAAATCTACTTGTCTACTTGTGTCTAAAATCTACAAAAATCGACCTCCCATGTCAACCGGAGCACCCAGCCTGGAAACGTATTACATATTACTTCGGACTAGGCCTCCCTGATTGATGCGTTCGGGTCAATTCCTTCCTCAACGGGAGAGAAAGCAGGAGGAGAATCGCTAGAGATGGTATCTCCACCCACGGCACCCACATTCAAGCGAGTTTGTCTTTTATTGACATTGACCTTAATCGATAAAAACAAAATTTGTTTTTGTAGAGGTCCCATTTAATTAAGCCCAGATATGAGTTTCTTATCAATCCACCATTTAAATTCAATAATCATCCTCTCAAAGAAGAGGATTTGCTGCTTCTAATTTCCCAAATCTAGTAGTTTTTCTTAAAGCTTTCCTTCTTCAATTATTTCAATCAAGTGATCCAGTTTCATCAGTTAAAGCCAAAACTTTACCAATTTGTATCAGCTTTATTTCGACGAGGCTGCACAATAAGCTGTACAGTCAAAAATGTCCTGCAAATGTGCAGACCTCGTTGTCAGAAAATTTGTAGGTCCTGCTGGAAATAATCTTAATTAATAGATAGCAATCTCTGGTTATAAAATCGGATTTCAAATCTGATCTCGTCTTCCGATATCAAATCTGCTCAGAGTGATGAATATTCCGCAGAGCTACGTTAGTGTCTGATAAGTTTACCAGCTGGCAATAGTACATCAATTTGGTCAAAGATTTTTTATAAATCCGTTCTCTGTTTATTTTTCCAAACCAAATGGAAGGAAAAGATCGACTTTCTTCAGCTAGTTTAGTTGTTATGGCAATGGAAGCATCCGTTATCATCCAAGAGCCCCTGATAGAACAAAAAAAAAAGGAAAAAATAATGAGTTTTAGTAAGCCTTCTCCTGATTCCTGTTCAGAGATGATGTCGATCCAGTTTGACTCATATCAGTATGAACAGCAAATGACAGGAAAAGTACTTAGGCTACTGTGGTTGATCATAGTTTTCAGTAAGGTGAGTTGGGTTCTTGCTTCGTGGATTGAATAGGTATTTAAGGCCAAAATCAATGACATCCATAACCGTTCGCAATAGCCTAGCGAGACTTAAAAATTGCAACCGGAAGGGAGAATGGGTGATGACAACAAAAATCCGTGGATTAGTGACTGTAATCAAAGTATATATTCTTTCCAGCCTAATAACTCTGCTGAAATGGTTCTCATTTATTGGTTTGTTTAGGATATGATACACAAGTGGGTCCAAACTAGTATGCAACAGGATATTCCAAATGAGCCCAACTTCCATATTTCAGCTCTTGTGGAGAATCTGAGCTTAAGATTAGGTTAAGAATAGGTTTTTTTTAAGAATTTAAGTAAAGCTGTTGGGCTCAAAATGATTTTAGACGCAGCAAACAGAGATCCCTCTTTTTTTTCTTCCTTACAGTGACCTAAGATATTTAGCCTTATCTTACATTATTGTTTGCATTTACAAGAAATAACGAGCACAAAGGGGATGAATCCGGTACTAGTAAATAGCGAACAGTGAAATAGGAGATTGTCGTTAATTTTTCTGTAAGTGGATCACTAAGAGTACTCAGCCAGCGCACTATCTCAGGTCGAAGTAAGTTCAAACTTAATTGTCGTGAATTCTTTTTATCAATCAATTGAATTTCATAAAAATTAGCTCCGAAAAATGTCAGGTTCTGTTGTTTGTCCTCCTTTTTATTTTCAAGTTTATCATTCTTTTGAAATTTTGATACAGGAAATAGCTTGCAATAATTTCTCTTTATTGTAGCCCTCGAATGATATTCTTTATGCTTGTTAACAAAAGAGGATAAGACTAAAGGAGATATTTGATTTTGTTTCCAACTGTCCTCTTTTTTTTGAAGCCTTTTTGACTAGAAAACGCCATGAGACTCTCTCTTATGGCTGACTTTCTTAACTCTGGACTGGAAGAACCGTGCCAGTCCTTATCACTGATGGATGTACGCTCCAACTCAAAGTACCCACACGGAAGATCTTTACTGGAAGATATAATATGGTAGTACGCAGCCCGTTATTCTCTTTGAAGAACTCTTAGCAGCAGATAGCCGTCTTTCTATACGGGGGAAAAAAAGTCCGGAAAATTATTTTAAACCCAAAAATATTTCGAAGCCTGTGGAAACAAGTAAACCTGGCGCGAATGAGGTTTATATGGCAAAAATTATTTTGTAATTTTATTACATATTATTCGGCCTAGGACGAACCAGGTAGGCTTTTCCATGATGAGAGCATTCCGTCAACGCGATTGATTTGAATAGAAGAAACACATCGTGTTAAAAGCAAACAGTAAAAGGAAAAAGGAATAATCACAGAAACGACCGAGCTATATGAGAAATAATTGAATATCTGAAAATAAATTTGATGAAAACGTAACTATACGAATGATATCTTAGCAAGCAAGCATATAAAGATGACTTATAAATGTGTTACAAGTTTCTGCTCAAGGACATGAAGGACGGTAAGAACGGAAATTGACAACGGAAAGAAGTGCTGCTCGCCGAAGTGGAACTCTTTAATATTTCATTCGGCTTAAGGGAATTGAAGCGAGTGGATATCTTGGATAAATCTCTGTTAGAAATTGCCATTTTGAAAGGAATCGATAACGTCTGTAATAAACTAGAGAAGCAATAAAGGGCAAGACGTGCAAATTCAAGGAAATAGACAAAATCAGGTGATTCAACCTCAAAACATACTCAAGCAAGTCCAGTTCACATTGAATTCAGAGCATGTGCTACAGAAGTGATCTGCAGGCCTGATGATTCTTTCGCTGATTGCGATTCCAAGAGGTCTTTTGACAAGAGAAGCATCTCTCCATGGTGTTTTCAATAGAATTAAAAGGGTTTATTTCGGAAGTATGAAAACGGAGCTACAAATTGGGACAAGAGATCAGCGCCATTTATCTTATTTCATTCGTCCTTCAATTAGCGCAGTCTCAAAGCCAGTCTTGATACGAGGAATTTTTTTAGATTTTTTTAGATAAAGTTCTATGAGAACTTGTGGTAAATTCTGTTTTCTTGAAGCAAGCAAGGGACCGAGAAATGGACTTTCATCGACGGCCTAGTGATCATGATGTCGCGATTCGTGCCTGTCATCGTTTAATAAATCATGAAACACATTTAAAGAATGTAAGTGTAAGTGTGAAAATAAGTAAGTTATACCATCAAGTGGCAAGTCCTCCAGCACTAAGTACGAGTATCTGGGAATTATTCTGGAACTAGCGCGCAACTCTTGTTTTGTTCCGAAGAAACATTCATAAATCCAAATTTCACCTTCCATTCATGCAACCAATTTAGTATGAAGAGAAATCCGTCGCCAAATATTGTGTTATAAAATATAAATAAAATTAAAACGTTATCTTTTTAAGTATAATAATGAATATTTTAATCGAAGTTAATTTAATGAGCTCACAATTCATACTCTTTAATTTTTCATTTGCGATTCACATTGAAAACTATTTTTTTAACTAGGTTAAATTTTTTTTTAAAACGATGAGTGATTTTCGATATTAATGTTCCTTTAAAAATCCGACATAAAAATGCTTTCGAAATCAATGCTCTGTACCAAACCGCGCATAAAAAATGAGTTCTGAAGAACATTTCAAAACGAAGACCACCCACCGACCATTACTAATGTCAGACAACATGAAACAGGAGTCAATGAAGGCTCTTAGCTCGCCTACCAGTTACTCTAAATTTGTATGGCAGCATCGCGAGGAGTCGTTGGCCGTGATTTATCCATGTCTGTTTTCTGAGATTCGTAACACAGGAATAAGAAACATTAACAGGCTTATCTTGTACCCAGACAGGGCTCAGTCTGCTCGACGGTGGAAATAACTTTAAACACTTTTCAAAGAGAGCTTTGAGATCAACGGGGAAGTTTTTTCAACGGCGCTGTCGTTAAATCAGGTGACTTACGACAGTACTAGTATCCTCAATAAATATCATTTCAAGCCTGCTCGCTTCAACAAGGTAACTGTGGCCATGGTTATTTTTTGTGTTAGAGAGATGAAGGCTATTTACGCCCTTAATGTGCGACTTCCAGACGCGTAATGCTTCTGGACTATACACTAAACACCTCCCCTGTCAACCGGAGAACCGAGCCTGGAACTGTTCGGCTCACTACTATGGGTTAGGCTTCACGTTTCTACGCCTCAAGAGGCCTTCAGATTATTGGAATCTCATCTCCAGCGGGAAGAAAGGGAGTGCTAGAAAAGAGATCCTTCCATCCCAGACGCCTCTCAATGCTCTAGCATAGTGTCAGTGTGGCCTTTTAGGGGCTATTAACCCACGATTTCTTCAAATAAAACGTGAAACTCAAAATTCTGACGTCAGTTGTTTGCGGGAAAAATTCTGTTGGGTAAAATTAAAGTATCTTCCCCCTCTTTATATGCACATATACTCCTTTATAAAAGAGTTTGCCACAATGCTTTCAAATTACCTGTGTTATAGACAAAGTTTATTTTGAAAAATTTGTCATCCAAACATTCGAAAACACCTTTTTTGATAAATATAAAAGTGTTCATTTAGATAACAATACACTGCATGTGCAAGATTTAAACATTAACATAATTAATACAGATTTTGCATTTCAGCTTTCTTTTCATCGAATATTTGGCGAATTGTGAAACTTTTCATATTTTCTGTTTTCATATTTATTTTCCTATTATAAAGGCATTAGATAAATGTAAATATTTTTGCATTAATGAAAGGTAATCAAACAATAGACGTCAGGGTCTTTGTCCATTGTCTTCAATTTTAATGAACTTACAAAAGATACAACAAGCCCACTGTTATGGCTTGAAGAATTCAAGATCAGTGATCTTGAAATTTTTTCGAAAACTATTCAAAATAATTAGAAAAAAGACTAATGATATCTCATAATCGTGCAAATAAAGAGAAACAGTTGTTAATTTTATCTAGTGGGCGGCGAATAAGAAGTTGATAATGGTGTTTTATTGTTAATGTGAGAGTCGGACCGAAAGATGAATGTCTCTTCATTGAAGGTAATATCCTCTCATTGACACTTAGCATTTAAACATTGGATTTTTGGAAAGTTTCTCGAGTAATTGAAAATTCAAAAGCTACTAAGACTGTGTGGTTCCTCTTGAAACTCGACACTTGGCATGTACAAGGGAATCGTACGTTGTATACCATCAGTAGCTATCCTACCTTTGTAGCCAATTGGTATCCAAAAAACCTTTGCTATGCTACTATGAATTTCAATAGGAGTGTTGAATACAAGAAACTGTCCTTGACTCTCGAGTAAGTACAAATGAGTTTTGTTAGAAGCTATTAAAAGGGAAACAATGCTTACACCGTGCCTAAAGAATGCGATTCGGTATGATTGCATATTTTAAATGTAGAAAAGAAAAAGCCAATTCATTAGTATCCGCGACGACCAACATATACTTCCAAGCTAGTGTGATACTCATAGTGCACAATATTCATGACCCAGTTTCCTTTTCATCATTTAATATTAAATTTAAAAGTCTTGATCCACCCTCACGCAATGCAAGATACCATAAGTTCGTTAATGCTCGTGTAAAAGCCATCCGAGACACCAATCATATTTTTTAAATGATTAACGATACCAACGATAAATTCATCAATTCTGCCACTTAATTCTGACGAAAGTGAAAACAGTGTCGGCTCCTTTTCAAGTGGATACAAATGCGGCCAATGCTATGTACTGAATATTGAACGTGCTCCAAAAATAACAATAGGAGGTCTATTTGCACTTTGGCCTCTTTCATGACCCCTCAAAGTACCATCCATCATTTATTGGGCACGAGCATTTGTAGGATGGCAGTGTTAATGATTAAGATCAGCATAAAACCCATCTATAGTATGTTATCACCATCGGCAACAAGTTACCTTGATCTGCGTGCAATGGGTTGAAGGTGACTGGACTTTTATGTAATACATTATCATAGCCCTAACACTTTTTGAACACATGCGTTTCAAATTTCATTTTGTTTCTTCCTCTCAAGTTATTCGTTTTATTTACCTATTTTTTACGCACCCAAAGAAGAGGATGGTGATAATTGATCATAATACCTACATATATTTAACCAATTGGCTTCAAACTTTTGATGAAGCATCAGAGTTGCAATAGCATAGGGTGCAACAGCAACCATTTAACAATGATCCACAAAAAAAGCTTCGATTTTAACTCGAATTTATCTTTCATAAAATGGTCTAAAGTTGTACTATCCTGAAATAAATTTAAAAACAATTTATAATTCTCCTTCGATCTCAAATTATGCATACTTGGAATAATCCACTTTATCAAACCAAAAAAAAAATAATAAATTTAAATAAAGGACATTCATTCATCAAAATATGGCGACTGATTTTCAATCAGTTGTAAGCACGTTGCAGTTTGCATTTTTGTTGCGGTATTAAGGACTTTCTTTCCTTCCAACATAGGGAAAAATCGAATTGAAAGGATACGAAATGAAAATATCAAAACTCCTGAACGCATCCCTAGTAAGCAAATGAAATTAACTTTACCCTGTGGCAATGAACGAGAGTTGCTGTATGCACCAACCTTTATTACACTTGAACGATCCGCCCTACCGAATCTTACATTTCATCGAAATATTTATATTTGAAACCTACCTAGCTAAAGGATATATATTTGAGCTTCATATATAATCCACCCACATCCATATGTAATGCGGAGGTTTTTCAAAAATTCAAAACTTCCCACAATATTACAGATGAGCTGAATTTTTAATTAAATGAAAAAACTCTCAGCAATATCTGCACTGGGGTCGTTCAAGAATTCCTCACCCAGAAAGGGACATAAAGATCTCTGAATAACAGGTTAGCTCCAATACTATGTTCGAGAGACGTTGTGTTGGGGTAAGCTGATACCATACTTCCTCCCAAAGCAAAATCAGAGCAGACTAGAGAAGTTGTAACTGGGTTGGAGATGAGACTGCTGCTAGTAGTAGTTGTAGATAGTAGTTGCCTCTATCTTTGATTGAATAAGTGACCTACTAATTGAATACGTAGCACAGGATAGTGGGGCCCATGAGGTTTTTATTGTGAAAATGGCATTACCGAAAAGTGCACTTTTCTACACGTTTACTTATTTTGTCCCAGAATAAATCACCTGAACATCCTCCTCTTTCTTCGGAGCTGGGCTTTAATCTGGTTTTACTGGACAGGCGCCACAAAAACTAAAAAAAAAGACAAAAAGAAACTTTAACGTTTTGCCAATGAGCACGAAATGGACATGAATTAATCAACTTGCTCACAATTGGGATAGATATTCAATTTTTTCTTTTCAGAAGCTTCCCTCAAATGTTCTGTACCCATAAAACCGCCCCACGGCCCAATAAAAAAACGTCCCACACGGCCATAATAAATCTGAAACCGCCAATGCAAATTTTCACAAGGAGTCAGCCGACTGATGGTCATATACAAACGTGAACGAATGAATGATAACTACCTGAACAGAACCTGAACTACCTACATAACTCATCAAAATGTTTTTGAAACGTAAATTCAGTACAATTTTCACTATAAACTGCTCTCCATCATAAAAACACCCCGAAAAAATTACAATACACATTGAAAAAAAAAATCTTTCTGGTATTAGTAGTAGATTCATTTGACAGTGACGTTGTTGTCAAATGTCATGTTTGATGGATGTACGATCGTAGCTCATACGTACAAGACTTTTGTTATTTCAAATATACATTTTTCTACTGTTTGCAAAAACTTTCTGATGTGTTAATATAACGTACATATCATCAAACATTTCATGGCCACCTGGCACCGGTTCATAATACCATACATCGTTTGATGTCGAATTTTGTTGAACATATGGTCATCATATTTATTGACGAACAAGACATTCCAATGAACTAGTAGAAACGATCAGACAGAACTTTGCCCAGAACTTAGGAGTGTTGTTTTGTGATTACGCTTAGTATTTTGGAGTCAGTTAGACGACTTTGCGGTGCATTTAGAAAAATGCAAATCCGTATAAGTTGCAAGTAACACAAAGAACATCACTGACAGACTGTTGAAGTCGCATGAAATACAACAGAACAGTCATTTTTATGCTTGAAACTGAACCAGATTTTTGCGACCAATGAGACTCAAATTTACAATTTCTGTTGGCGTTAATGAGCAAAATTGTTGCATTTGAAAAGCAGAAAATTTACACAAAATTAGGAATCTACACGAGATCCATGAAACGCCATTGCATGAATAAAAGTGACAGCTTCGGCAAGGGTTTGCACAAAATTATTCGTTGGTCTTTTTTTCAAACGAAATTAAACAGACAGTCGGCCGGTGGGTATCAGGTCAGTATATTTTCACGTAAATGCCTGAAAAAAGTCTGGACGATTGCTGGTCCCGATAAGACCGAGATCACTGCAGCTGAAAGCATTCAGTTTCAGCTATAGAAATTCTCTTAACATCTGGTGTTAAAACTTTCGTCTTATTTCTTTCTTCACTACTGTGTTTTGTGGATTTATTTGATCAGCTAAAAGTACATCTTAGAAAAATAGCTGTGGAAAAATGAGGTGACATTTACTTGCCACCCAGATCTCCATATTTCATCCCCCACCCTGCTTTTGTCCGGAAATTATTTGAAAAATAAAGTGTACCTCAACATGCTTTAGACCATTTACGAGGTCAAGGCAAATGGTTGTGCTAAGAGCGTAGTTATACCACCGATAGTAAAAAGGGACCTTTGTTGTCACAGTGAATAAAAACGGCCACTTGATTGATGTCGTATTTCAATATAATCCAGATAAATTCAAAAGGGCCAAACAGAATAAAAAAAAACACTGCAAATGTAAAAAATGTGTTTTTTTCAGTTTTGTTAAATTTTTTTTGATTGTACTAAAAGATGTCGCCAGCGAAAAGTATGCAGCGTACAAATTTGTCACAAACGCCATTTTGATCGTCTGACATTTAGCTACAAACGCATACAAGTTAAGTCCGCCAAAATGAGCGTGTTTACTTTCTCGCGATGATCAATCTTGTCGACGTTTGGCCCTGAGAAAGCGCATTTGCGGTGTGCATTGATTTTCTTGTTCAATTTAAAGAGAATGGCTACTGAAAGTCATCATTTGCTGGTTGAAAAATACCGTGAATACGTTCCATTAACAAAGACATGTTTTTCACAATTCAAAAGTGGTAATTTCAATGTGAAAGACAGTGAACTGGAACTGCAAAAATGTAAAGAGGAGGAGAAATTGCAGCAGTTATTGGATGGTGACCCAACTCAAATTCAACGGCAATTAGCAGAAGTATTAAATGTGTCACAGAAAATGATCAGCAGATGTATACAAGCAGTGGGCTAGATCCATGAAGTCGGCAAATGAGTCCCACAAAATTTGTATAAACGTCAAATGGAAAATCGTAAACTCACTTGTCAAATGCTGCTTCGGCGTCACGAAAAGAAATCGGTTTTGTGTCTAATTGTGATGGGTGATGAAAAATGGATTTAACCCGAAGTGGAAAAAATCGTAGCTTTCACCTGGTTCATAAATAGAATGACTTAGGGGCTTTTTTTTGTAGCCGTTAAATGTGACTACCACAATTTTTTCCGTGGGGGGGGGAGTTCAGGCCATCCCAGGAGCTTGCAGTTTCCTTAACGATCTATTAGATACGTACAGGAAGAGTGTAACTATTGGATTGGATAGGCAATCAGCGATCAAGGCTGTTAGCTCGCTAGCCTGAAATTAATTTCAATGTTTTAGGATAGCGATGCGAGAAAGTAGCCGCCATGGAAAACCTAGAGCAGTAACTCTTCTCTAGGCTTCCCGAGTTAGGAACATAAAAGGAAAATAAACGGTCACACTTACTGGATGGTGGGTTAGCTTACTTACTGAACAGGTAGGAGTTTTGCTCTTGGTGTTTTGGAACTATAGAATAGAAGTAAAGACATGGGCCCTTGGAAAAAGTGTTCACCTTACACTCCTTATTTTAAGTGAATTCCGGGTGAAGAAATCTTATCAACTACGCGGTATAAGAAAGATATGGCCAACTTATTATAGCATCAGGACGGGTGAACTCCTTAGTAAGCTTCGTGTAGTAATATACAAGTTGATCGTTACTATTGTAAGCCATTGGATTTCGATCTAAGATGTATATGTCGTTTCCTTTCGCAGTTTCTATATTATAAACGTTGGAGAAACAATCATTCACTTCCTCTGCAATTTTCAGGCACTAGCTTGAGTCGAGTAACGCAGGCAATCAGGTTACCTGTTCTCATTTTTCCAGGGTATCTTCGTAATTAAGATTGTAGATATGTATCGAGCTGTAATTAAAACATCAAAAACTTCAGCAATTACCTAGCTTTGAAACTTCAGAGGTTAAGTCAGTACTGCAGGATCGATCGAGGTATGTTATCAAAAGGCATCAATTGCTAATGGGAGCTGCGGGACCTAATCAACCACTCTTGAAAGGTCTCAAAGTGGTATGGAAATATTTGACAGAGACAGAAGTAAGTTTATTCGTTTCTGAAATTTTCGGTTCATTCTTTCTGATTCTGATCTGGCTCTATCAACATTGTTCAGAGTTAAAGGATCCCACTGCAAGAAGGCAAAGCTAGGATCTATTTTGCTAAACCTTAAGAATCTTTCATCAAATGAAGTAAGTCCCAACTGAGCATAAAAAAATGAAAAGAAAACAATTTGGAAAGTTTAAGTAAATGAAAGATTAAATGTAGGATCAACAATTTGTCAACACAACCGTAATCATCAATTAGCGATAATATCTTTGTGAATGTGATCATATAATTGGCATTCGATTGCTTCAACCTTGTTTTAATTAACGCAATTTGCTTCAATGGAGGCTTCTGCAGTTTATTTTTTCCAACCAACTCATCAAGGTTAATCTGGATCGCATCACATAAATAATACTTATGATAATTTATACTAAGCACGATCACGATTAAAGTAAGCTGTGATCTTACATTGCTGTCCACGCATAAAAATCAAAGAAGTGTCCCCGACTTACACTCTTATTACAGAGCGGTTCATTGTCTCAAAAAATCCATTTAGATTTTGATTGACGCGTCATATGAGGTGATCAATATGAGGATCTCAAGGTGATCGAGAACCATCATTAAGTAGCACGTGATCGAAATCAATTCCGATGGGATTCGGTTTAGTAGCAAAAAAAAGATGCATTCAAAGCTAAAAACCCCGTTCTAAATGCACATGTTGCACTCATATGGATGTTCCGATGCAACCTTCTGCCTTGCAAGCATCTAGAAAGATAAATCCGTATCGGATGCGGATGCGCTCATTCTTAATTTATTACATGACATCATGGATTTGATCCGGTATTCAACGATTCACCAGAATGGCGCTTTCCGCGAACAGTACGGTCGTCATAAATTCCTCGCGATCAACATCGCGTCTATTCAATCTAAATCTATCGATCATATGCATCTGAGTCCGCCGAGTGATGAAGATCGCGCGAAAAACGAAAATAAATTCCTGGTAGCCAAGAATGCTTTTGCAGACAATGGATAATTCTTTTCTAAGGTGATGCTATCGATGGTAAGATATCTCAACAATAGTCAATTAGTTTCTTAATGGAGATTCATTTGAGATGCCAGCACTCGGCGTCGATTTCACAGTTTTGTAGATCTGCAAGATAAGGTGATGCATGTTGCGGGGAACATCAGCGCCAAAGATACATTTTCCGGTTAGTTACCTTCGGTGAAATACCGTCAATGGTTGCATATCGATTGCAACTTTATTTCTGTTTATTATTTTTACTCTTTTATTATTTTTTTGCGTTGCATCCGATTATGCATGCTATTCACCGACAGGCATCATTGCAGGCGAATAAGAAATTTCATTTGAGTATCCGTTGCTGTATCTATTGTTTACAGCCTAATTGGAAATTCACCTGTACGCGGGCGCTACTGCCAGCCATTGATGGCTCCTCCGCATCCATGGGTGCATAAGATGGACGAGGTGTTGAAATACGAAACGTATTTGCCTAGAAAAGATAAATGTACTTACTTATTTACTATTCCGCCACCAAGGTGACGCAAAAGTGTGGTGATGCGTTTAGTAAAGGCGTTTCATCATCATCGAGCTCGTGAGCGCTAAGCACACTGCGAAAAAGATGTGCTCAAATAGTTTTTTTGGATATTTTTTGCTTGTTTACACACTCGTCATATTTACGGTGAATAGTTTTATCAAACGAACCGCGAAACCTACAATTTTTTTGTCCAATTTTCGTCAAAAGTGTGATAAACATTGCCGGTAATAAGTTTACAGGAAACTTACAGGTCAAGGCGATGTTACACCTCCGTTCAGAAAATCTTTCGATTGTTTTATCACTTGATGGCAATCATACCAAAGACATTTGTTTACTGCTAACAAATTTGGGCAATTCAACAGATGTTTACAAGAAACCATTTTTCGTCTCCACCTCTGCATCTCCATGTCCATTTCCAAATGATTCGAAGATCTTTTGGAGTAAAGTAAAGCTTTTAACAACAGGACGAGGACGAATAGGACGAGGTTCGTGTCTTTGAGTTTAATTTGCGATTTTAATAATCCTTTTCACCATACCTGAATTGGTCATCTCTATTTCATTTTACATTTTCTTGACTTTATTCTATCTTTTTCATTCATTTCACAAGACTTAAGTCCAATAACCAAATAGAAAACGCATAATGCGGCATTAATCCGCGCAGCCAAATATTTTTTACTGTCAAAAAGCCCAATCAAAGAATAAGAACGAATTTCTGTTATCTTTTGAACCTCTGCTCCATGTTTTGGAGGACGCTGTTCTGAGGTCGAGTGGCTCGGCGGGGGTAACTTCAACTCTAAAGCGGTAGAATAAGGCCTGCTGGGACAAGTGGATTCCGGAAACGGCTGCCGAAACCCGGCGAAACATCTCCTAAACTTAGGGCGTGCCCCTAATTTTCACCGAGGGGCTGCGTCGGAATCATTTTCGGCATTCGGAGTCCTTGGTACCAAGCGTAAAAATGAGAGGAGTTCTAGAAGATTACTCAGCCAAGAACTATGAGGAAAAACTCTGGAGTTCGATAAGTCAATGAGCTCAGTCTTCCACACTCTGGTAAAATACTATGAAAATGGACAATTAGAGGTTTGTCGAAAGCCTAGATCTCAACTTATGGATATTCCACTGGTGAGCCGAGAATCTACAGCTCAGGATATAGCAAACTCAACTGCAAATATCATAACGTCAGCTTGCAATCCTTGCATGCCAGCACCAAAAAATCGAGGCAAAATCACAGCTTTCTGGCGGTCATTGCTGAACAGCAAAGTCAGTATTACATTCTCCGCAGACAGGCCTAGCGAGTATGGATCTGAGGAGGTCCTACGCAACATGCTCAATAGTAGTAAGGTATGTCAGTGGCAAGGCCTAATGACGACTTGAAAAGGGATCTAAAGGGCCTGTGGTAGAAACTAGCGACGCAAAAAAATTCAGCTCACACAGTTCGCATTGCTCATACGAGGCAGAAAAAGTAGACCATATTGTGCTGGGCTTTGTATAATCCATTCCACCCTTCCTAGGGCCGTTCACGATAAAATACTAGTATAAAGTCCATACAGGCTTTAAGGCACGATGGGTATCCAGCTGAGTTGCTGCAGATGATCTTTTAATTTGACCGGACCTTCTTCCCAGCACATTCAACGCATGCCTGCGCGACTGGGAGCTTTATGAGTTGATTGTTGATTTTAAGGTGGTCCAACTCTAGCTGATCCGTAAGGGAAAGAGAAATCCATAAACGTCATTTGAACACCGACCACTATTCATGTTAGACACGGCCTGAAAAGTTCTCAAAAAACTTCTCAGAGGAACCTCGCCGAAGCGATTCATGTAGCGGCCTCGACAGTATTGCTTCAGAGCATGTCCGCCCATCGTTAGTAGAATTGGAAAATTGCTGAGCGTGGTCCAGTCTACAGAGACAAACAGTAGTGTTCCACATGACGACTTGGCCTAGTGGTTACTCTGGTCGTTAAAAATGCATTCAACTATTTTATATAGACAGATAATGTGGACCAGAATCCTTATCAGTAAACGCAGATTTGGTGGGATTATCTGAACGATCGCAGCCTACTCTATGACTAGTTAGCCTGGGATTTTATCTATTCTAGTTTTATTTGTGTCCGCTTCTAATGCAAATCCTCCAGATTGACTGTGGTATAGTTGGCAAGTTTGTAACGTCGGTTAAGTTGTGTTTGATCTCGAAAGAACATTCTAGTGCTGCTTCTCTCATCCGTTTTAGAACCATCAGTCTAGTTCACGATATTACTTCCAAATGTGAAGTCCTGCACTGTTTCCCGCTGGTCCATTCTGGTCACTTTTTTATTCCTGTATGAGATTGTTGCGCCCACTATAGCTCCTTGATCTTTGGCTTAACTGGCCATCCTCGAAATAGTACACTAAACTACGTTCTTCTGGAGATCCATTACTGTGGCCAGCAAACGTGCATGGATTGATGTGGCCAGTTAACATGCAGGACAAGATTGTGCGAAAAAACTACAACAACAAGTTTTATTTGGCATTTTGTGACAATTTTTTTTACAAACATTGTAATTTAATCTTTGCATAGCCACAAGAGTTTAATCTTCGACCTTTATTAAGAGAAAAGAATATCATAAGGTTAGATGTTCTTATTTCTTTTCGATGTCCTCGAGAGGAAAGCTCAAGAAAACCCATTTTTTGCTGATAGGTTAACTTAATCCATACTATTTACAGTACAAAAAACAAAATTATAAACAAATGGTAGCATGAGTTAGTAGAGGTTAGGGAAAAAAGGAGTGTGGATTTCGTTTAACGTATTGACAGTCAGAGTAGATTTTGTTCGAATTACGTATTAAGTAGTTGTGTAAGGATTCTATTGTTGGGTCAAAGAGGTCGTCACTAGAGTGGAACACTCCGAATAGTTGTGGGAAATTGTTCTTTTCGGAGGGCAAGTAGTGGCAACCTCGATTGAGGCTACCTGATTTTGACGCTAAATACAATGCTATTTGGGTGGTCGATGCTTTTCGTTAACGTTTTCAGGCGGTGTGTTATGAAGAAATGGTCAATCTGAGGAATTGCTTCTTCATTGTAGAGCGCTTGGTTGTTGGTGAAGCAATACGGCCCTTCATGTCTAAAAATCGGAGAATCGAACGTTCCTTAACACGGACGCATTCCATTTGAGCTCCTGACAAAATACAACACCTAAAAAGAAAGTGGAAGCTAGGATAAGGCGGATATGTGAAAACTCATACACGATTTTGATTTTTGGGGCGAAGGAAATCTAAGTCTGTTGCTTTTTTTGAGGTGAGGGGCGTGGGATAGTTGTTGATTAATGTGGACTTTAAGGTAGGTAACTTGTTTTAAAAATGAAATCGTAGAGCTGTTTAGTTTTAATGGCGGGAAACGAGTAATATTTTTCGGAATTGTTTGGAGAGACGAGTTTTATAAATGATTGTTATTATAATTGATAAGCAGTTTATAAGATTTAGTTGCTGAAGAAGGAGGTGAGTGCCGAAAAATATTGGTTCAGACGAGAAATCGCTTGGGGAGTGTTTTGAGTGGCAAAGTAAATGATAATGTCATCGGCATGTAAGATGGTATGATTTGGGTTATGGAGTGGCGATTAGGCTTTTCCGCAGTATATACTGAGAACAGCAGGGTAGATAGGATACAACCTTGTGTTATCCCGTATCAGTTGGAAAAGCGTCGAGACAGAGTGGCATAAATTCAAACTGAGGATGTTCATGCGATAAGGAACGAGTTGACCAGTTTACCTAAGTCAGGATGGAAGTGGAAAGTGATGATCAGACCGTTTTGCTATACCGCATCAAAGGTTTAAGGAATGTCTAGGAGATAGGCGGTTGTAGGTGCTTTGATGTGAAAGTTATAACAAATATTTTGTTTTGAGTACCAAAAGAGCATGGTCAATTGAATTGAGGGGGCGGCTTGCCAACTGATAATGTGGGATGATTGCATTTGTCCATGAAGTTTTTGATCGCAATTCCGAAAATCTTTCCAAGGTAGGACAAGTCGACAATTGGTCGGTAATTTTTTGGTAGCAACGGAATGGGATAATGGGGTGGTACTATGAGTGAAGAAAATATGAATATAGGATGCAGTCGTTAAAGAGCTTGGCGAGAGAAGGGGTAAGAGTTCTTCTACATTTTTTGATTATGGTGAACACAAGATCACGTCAAGTTCAACTTTTGATTAAAAAAATCTAGATCCAAGCTTCAGATAAGCAATAGAGGCCCAGCACAGGAAAATTTGGTCGGACTAAATAACCTACCACTATGAGAGTAATGTTTCGATTTTATTATATTCATATAAGTGTGTTTCTGACGATAAGATTCATTCCTATTAGTTGTACTTCATTGACATTATCCTATCCATTTCTTTAAGCCTTAAATAAAATTTATGGATAGTTTTCGAAAATTGCTCCTCTATTCCACTCTATGTCAAGCCCTTTGGCATTCCCTGAATGGATGATACATTACTAGCACCTGCTAACGGCTATAAATCTCATAAGCACATTACAGCTAGCGATTAATAAACGCGGTAAAAGGTCAAGATAAAATTTTCCCAGTCTGCCACTTTTCTTTTACTCAATGCTTGTCAAGATGCCAAAGGCAACACTATCTTACGTAATCTAAACATTCTCTAAATCATAATTTTCTATTCGCATGCATTTATAATTACAATTAAGATATTTTAATCAATACTCAATTCATCACCATAAATTTCTTCCTTATTAAATGAAAACGTGATCGCAAACAATTAGTTAATAGATAGCACACTTATTAGCTATGCACCAACTAACTTTGTGTTGGTCAGCATTTAGTGCAAGGCGTGACTTAGGACACGTTTATAAAGAACTGGAAATATTTCTCTGATATTGATTCGTATTGATATTTATCTGTTACGGGCGATAAGTTAATGTATGGAATGGATAAATAAAGAACATTGTCACTTGAAATCTCATATTAAACGTTCATTTATTTAGTGAATTAAATTATCACACATCCCATGTCGTTGGGAAAGTTAGTTACCTATGTATATATTGCGTACGTTATAAATAGGATGAATATCACTTGATGTAAGGCGTTATATTTAGCGCCAACTTTCTGACCTAGATCTTTGGTTGTGTTAGAGCCATCTCACTTCATTATCAGAACTGGTTGCCTGTTACCCTTAGGTATGCATGTAACTCAGTATAAGAATTATACACAAACACCCACAAGTGTCAAAGAACGTCATCTGTCCGATGCATTAGCATTGTATACAGAGAGGCTTTTCGCGAATTGAGTTTACCAGTTAATGGTGTGCACACTGATTTGGCCAGATTCCAAAGCAAAAATCGTACTGAATCGACGGTCAGTCTGACCTGCCGTCATTCTTACAATGTTCGCAAGCCCCTTTTGAAAATATTATATTCTTAAAAAGAGATTTTTTCCAGTACTTCACCGAAATAAATACTCCTCAATATTTCATGAATTTGCTGAAAGCTTTCCCGAAGTTTCACAAAATTGTTCCATGAGTTATCGATCTGTCAGCTCATTGTTGACAAGACCACAAACTATTAGCATGATTACATTCCTGTGAACACGTTTGCATCTACAATTTGACGTTTACTGATGGTACAATGGTTCTCCATCAACAGGCAAACCGACACACGACAACCGGCACTGCTCAACTATCTTGAATGATATGTTATAAGTTCATTTTCTTGTGTATGCAGCTGGCTTTAAAAACTCACAGGATCAGTCTCATCGCGTTTTTTGTAAGCTGTATTCTGCATAGTTTCACTCCTATGCTCTGATAATACGTGGTATATGAAGTTATTGAGAATGAATTTTTTGCCTTGCGCACTCATAAAGACTTCACCGTGCTGCGTGTCAGGATTTCTACTGGCTTTTAGCCTGTTCTACTGTCATGTGGAACAAAATCGAGCTTTTTGCCTCAGTCGGCAGGAAGAACTGTTCTTCTTTAAGAACTGTTTCTCTCATTAGTGCTTATGGCAGTACTACCTGGAGACAGCTGTTGGTTCAGTTCATAGTCCAGCTGCTGGTTGATTGTTGTGTGTTGGATCTCCTACGGATCTCCTACTCGTTCTCAAGAGTCATAAGACTAGACCCGTATATGTCCTTCGCTATGCTGGAGAGTATAATGATCAATGTTTTGAACAGAGGTCTGAAATCGTTTGAGAGAAGGAATTTACATATGTAAGTAGCCTTACTGAGCCTTGACTTGAACAGCGGACTCATAATCAAACTCTGACATGCGAAGTTTGGCAATCTTTGGATTGGATTGGCCTCTACCTCTACCACTCTCGAAATTTTCCTCGAATGATTTAAGGGATTCTCCTGTCCGTCAAGGAGAGGATAAAAAAGTGATCTCATGCTCCCGCTACAGTAAGCCAATTTGCGAAGAACACTTCAGAAATGATGAGTTTACTTTGAGGAAGACTCATAAATCCTGAAATTTTTATGACATATTTCCAAGAAATATTACTCTAACTAACTGGATTCATGGAAGCTTTAATTTATATTCCGAATTTTCATTAATTCTTTAGTAAAACTATCGTAAATTTTGAGGTAGTTTAGGAGGATTTCCAGGATCAATTTCAACAACTGAATTTTCTCAGCAGTGTTTTCTGCTATCCTAGTCGAGCTTTATGCCATTTTTGGTGAATGTATTGATCCTTAGAACCTGCTAAATGTTTGGCTTTACATGAAGCTTCTGACCTTCTTTTCACGTTGCAAGAATCTCTGCTAACCACCAGTGTTTAGCAGAGCTTACATAGAAAGGCATTCAGAAATAGAGGATAACTAAGCTATTGTGTTGAGAAGCATAACGAATATCACCATGTTTTCAGCTTCGATGGCATGCTTTGATTTCTCGGAAGTAGTTCTTGCCTTCCATTCTCCTAATGTTGTAGGAGGTAGAAGTGAAGGGGCTACATGGTGAGTTGCATATTTACTAATTTTATGTATAGTTGTCTACCCTAGCTGCAAATTTTAGGATGAGTTTCCCTTTGCAATTGAGACAAAACATTCCCCATAGAACTTTCTTCTGATTTCAGTCATTTTAGTCAATGGCAAGAAGGATCTTAATGTCGAGCTCTACATTTTTCACAACAAGTTCTCCCGAAATCATCGAATAGACTTTGGAAGGATGAAACTGACTCGTTCGAAATTAGATAGAAAAAAAGTAGTATCTAAACACGCGATCAGTATTAGCTTACTCTTCCTGAAATAGGGAGTAGGGACCGCACTCCGAAATAGTACCTTATATCGCATCCGGATGACTACCGCTTAAAAATTTGTCACTGTATGTTCCTGTGTTTCCCCTGGCTTGATGTTGCTCAAAAAACACAAACATGGCACCTTTTGCAAGGAAGTTTAACGCACTTCCGCTGCGGTGCAGATGGATATGGAGGACGTGGACTATAACATAGCTTTTGCCTTGATTTGGATTTGCATCAAACATTAAACATTTCCCAGATGCTTGATGATGACCTTATCCCCATATTTAGGTTTTCATTTCTTCTCTTTGTACATGATCCAATATGCTTCATTTGTGTTCTCGTTGGCGCTATAGTATCGGTGGTTAATGCATGCCAAACCTCTGAAAGTAAAGCATATCAAGTAACTTGTAAGGACGTTCCTATCCCGAATTCTAGAGGCTTTTTAGTTGATTTTGCTTTTTTACCACATCAAGGAGTTTCACAGCATATTTTGCATATATATACATTTTTTTCCACTGCGATTTGCGATCGACCACGCCCCCTTTAAGGCTATCTGACTCGGAAAAAGCTTGCCTGATAGACTTTCTTCTTCAGACTTCTCCTTCTTCTTCTTTAGACAACTGTTTCGAAGCCGATATGGTCCTTTCTTCAGTTTTATGTCTACAGAATATGTATATAATTTAACATGACATGTCGGCCTCGAAGCAGCTGTCTGTTTTAAAGTAAAAAACCTCAACCTGAAAATGGAAAATACCAAGAATTTTTTAAATTTAGTAATAAGGTTGCAAACACCCGAATCAACAAGTGAGTATTGAAACTCTTAGTTTCAGACTGAACAAATTATTTATTCACATTGGATTCACGTGGATTCACGTTGCTCAGTGACTTCTATCTTACATGTGATGTCTTCACGACAGTGAAAGATTAAAACCATTACTTTCAAGTCAAGCATATTCTTCAGCTACTAAGTCTGTTAATGTGGATTTCTTAATAATAATAATGCTACATGCTCCTGTGTCCAGAGCTGCTGAGGTTGGCGAACACGATTTAAATCATAATGGAAGATAAGCCAACGGTACATTTATCGTCTCATAAGTCAATTGACAATAGCAGTAACCAATCATGGCGTGCATCGAAAACAAGCCAATTAGAATGTTCTAGTCATTTTGCCTAGGCCAGTGAATAGACGCAAAAAAGTGAATAAGTTTAAATAAACTTCGAATCGTTTTTTGGATTTTTAGGGAATAGTCTCGAAAAGATAGGAGGGAAGTCACACAAAAGCCAAACAAAGTGTTGAGTTAGTGACAGCAGGTTGTGTTAGCTAGTCAAGAAAGTAAATTAAACGTAACGCGCCGTCTACGATATCGAAAAAAAGGAATTTTACACTGTGTACAAGGTCAATAATTATGAACCAGCGGTCGCGAATCTCGCGAACCAGCGGTCGCGAATCGTTAATCACATAATGCTGCGATATAGAAATAATAAGAAACAGTGATGCGCTGAATAGATACGGTGAGGGTGCAGAATTGTACGTTAAGGGTGTTAAGCGATTCGATGAATAATCGAAGTTAGTGTTTCATTTTAACAACAAACCTCGTATATTATTATTATAATAACAATGTGTAATATTGAGATCGGGTTGAAATAAGTTATTTGGCACGTACAAGAAGTTAGAATTCTCGGTGCTGTTAATCATGTTTGCTTTCAATTGAAATCACTTCGATTTATTTAAGGAAAGCAACATTTTATGTGTGAAAATTACTCAGTACTGTACCTTTATACGATTGTTGTATTTATGAATATTTAAGTTAGTTATTAAAATTATGAAAACACTTGTTGAAACTTTTATACTAAAACCATCTTATCAATAACTAACTTATCGTATACACACACCCTACAACGTGCAATTAGTATACCAAACTCAAATGCGCCCGTCAAAATCATTGTCCGAGTACGCTCCTGCTCGCAGCTAGTACTTCAATTGTGCAATCATATGATTGTCAAGCGAACGTCATAATATTGATTGTTGTGACATTTGTGGTCGTCAGTTTGGTGCATTTGCTGTGTTGTGCGAAGAATGTAATTTTCTTGGAATATTCACTAAATAAAATCATCTGAATTTTCCAATTGACCGCGCCATATTGGAGACTGCATTCATTTATGCGAAAATGTCATCAGTGCAGAGAGCCTTCGCTCAGAAATTGTCCAAGTACGTTTCCGGCCTCGCCCTGTCTGGCTTTGGGCTTGTGTGGAGTGCATTAGCCTTTGCTTTATTTGCGACATGCAAGCATTTCCGGGCATTTCAATTTTTCTTATATGGATCCGCCGAATAAATCGTTAATGAATTTCTCATTTTAGGCAACAGGCGTCCGACGTGAGAAAGAATGTGGCAAACCAGCATTTATTGCCGAAAAGTGATACGAGCTCGGTTTCGTCGTCGGTAAGTGTTTAGGATTGTTTATTTACTCCTGAGTAGAAATTATTGGCGTGCATGTGCATACATATTTGTACGCTTTCGAGGGAATTAAATCTTTTTTTTTTGTTTACGTTTGGACTGTTCCAATTGCAGATATCGCTAGTTGAACTAGTCGAACCGCTGGACTATGAAGACTTCCTCGCCCAGCACTCGAACATATTGAGCCGGGATCCATTGAAAACTATTTTGGAATTTCCGCCGAATGACGTCACGGTCAAAACAATTCCAAGAAAAATTCGTACGGTCCAACATATTGTACCGAGCGAAGCGATGTAAGTAATCAAACAGTTGAACTAGATTAAGTAGCGGCAAAATCATAAAACTTTCTCAATTATGCACTTTTCTTATTTTATTGGTTCTTAGAAACTACTTACTAACACTTTTCTAGTTTATTAGTACATAAAAACTATAAGTTAAAGCCATTGCCAAAATTATGAGTTCATGAAAAATAAATACAAACATTTAATAATTGAATTCAAAATTAGCGACGAGCTCACGTGAATTTTCATAGGTGGGCACCGGTTTGAATAAGGTTAAAAATCGGATTGAAGTAAGAAAGCTAATTAGTGTTAATTTGTATAATTTGTTATTATAATAGCATTATTATTATACAAACTTGCTATTAGACTCCAAGAATTTATTCCCGAATCATTAATATTCCGAATTACGCCAATGTGCCTACCCGTGATTATTAGTAGTGCGATTTCATGTATGAATTGGTTGTCGACATTGAAAAAACTAAGCCATGAAGGCTTTCGGAATCTAAACATTATATGCTCTCATAATCGAACGCCGTTGGAAGTTAAAATTTGGCGCGATTAGAGGTGTCTGCTCAAAGGAATGCTAAACATAGTTGAAAACAATTATTTGCTTTTTTTTGTTTGGGAGGTGAATGCTATTTACGCCCTGAGTGTCGGACTCCCCCGCTACCGGACTACCGACTAAACACCTCCCCTGTCACACCGAGAACCTAGCCTCGAACTGTTTGTCACATTACTTCGGACTAGGCCTCATTAATCATCGCTTAGCGATGTCTTCAGGCTAAGGGAAATCTCTCTTTCTCCACGGATGGATAGGAAGGAATTGCGATTAGTAACTATAATATTGCGTTACAGAGATGTTCCCTCCCTCGCCAAGCGATCCATTATGTCCTTCTTTATAATGAGTACTGTCCGTACGTAATGCGACACACAGTTCCAATTGTCCTTTGATTTCATCATTTTTCCCGTTAAATTTTCTGGGGAAATTACGCCAATTTTCTCCGAGAGATGCGAACGGAGTCTTGTGTATCTATTACACGTAAATAACGTGTGACAGGCGTCATCCGTCATCCCCGGGCAGAACACGCAAGTTGGGGATGGTGTCTTTCCCATCTTATACAGGTAAGACCGAAAATACCCGTGACCATTGAGTAGTTGCGTCAGATAATAATCAGTCTCACCATGCATTCTGTAGAACCACGGCCCCAAGTCACTTGTCAGCCGTGCGATCCACCTGCCTCGCGTTTCGTTTTCCCATGTTTGCTGCCACAAGGTTAGGGTTCTTCTCCGTTCCTCTCGGCTGACGGTTTCTCTCGCCGACTCCCCCCTATGTAAGTACACACGTTTCCGTTCGTCTGCAAGTAACTTAATAGGAACTACCCTCGAGATTACTAGCACTGCAGGTTCAGAGACAGTGCGGTATGCAGTCGCTATCCGCAAAGCTCCTTGCCTCTGCACCTGTGCCAGACGCCTTCGGTACGTCTCTTTACTAAGAGCGTCAGCCCAAACCACGGAGCCATACAAGAGCACTGACTCCATTGCACTCATTTGCTTTTCTTTAAGACACCAAAAATCGATCAGTATATAACAAAAATATTAAAATTCTTCCTGTACATCATCGTCGTAGTATGCCCTTGAGGATATCCGAATCGTGACGCCAGCGAAATAATCATTACGTAAAATTCTCTGCTTATAATTTAGAAAGAAATGAAGTAGAATATTGAACATATTTATCAATAAAGTGTAATTTTCACACTAAATTAAATCCTTTTAAAGATAACAAAAACAAAACAAAAACATTCCCAACTAACAAAATTGGGAAATCTGAACATCTTTCAGCTCAAAACTCCCTTTGCACGTCCAAGAGTGCATTCATTGCTTCACACGTCCATGGAAAGTTGTTGAATTTTCCCAACGACACTATTCCAGTTCGTGTTGTGTGCGCGAACGTTTTGAAAAAGGAGCAATCAGCCCGAATACATCACCGCCTGAATTCGAAGTTGACAAAGATTTCGGGTCATTTGATGAAACTCTGACCGATAGTTGCACTCCGAGTAGTCGACAATCGATAGCGAGTCTATCGTCCGTATCGTCATGTACGGACACTCTGACTCCACGTGGATCGTGGGCAAGTTTTGATCTACGTCGTTCGGTTAACGATCCTCTAATTCCAAATTTATTGGAAGATTTACCAATTGAAATAATCGATCAAAGCAACGAATCACGTCGGCAGGATGGACGCAAGGAAGCGCTTTTTAGTTTATATCCCGAAGCTGATCCGGAAGATTCGATTGAGAAACGTTTTCCAGCCGCTGTACCATACGAACATCAAGGATATCGGATACTTGTCAAATGTCTACAGTTACGACTTGAACTTGAAGTTGAACCCATTTTCGCCACGATGGCCATCTATGATGCAAAGGAGAAGAAAAAAATAACCGAAAACTTTTATTTCGACATGAATTCGGAAAATTTGAAACGAATGTTGACTTCACATGTACCGTATAGTGATATCAGTACGCAAAGTCGTACGGGAATATTCGAAGTCTCACATCCGAGCAACGACTTGTTTTTGGTGATTCGTTTGGAGAAAGTGCTCCAAGGCGATATAAAGGACTCGGTTGAGCCGTACTTGAAAGATGATAAAGATAAATATCGCGATAAAGCCAAATCGAATGCTGCTGATTTTTGTGAAAGACTGGGAAAATACAGAATGCCATTCGCCTGGACGGGGGTTTATTTGACGAGTGTATTTAACGGCGATAATAAGGATGAGAAAGATGAAAAGGACAGAGACAGTTTGGGAACTGCGTCGAGCTCTAACAGCTTAGGTAAGTTTCGTAGTTATTTAAATGCTTAATTAATTACTTGCTTAATAATTAAAAGTATTTTTCGTTGACTTGTTGGCATAGATCGTAAATCGTCAACGAGCAGTTTCGATCAATTACGACGTAAAGCAAGTGATATGGGAACGCTGACACGACGCGGATCGTTGGAGAGACGCAGTGAGAAGGGGCGATCGTGGTCCCCCGATGACTTTGCCCAAACAATTGAAAACTTTACACCAACTAGCATCACAGTTTCGAGTTTCTTCAAGCAGGTACGGAGTACGATTTCAATTTGCTTTATTCTATTTTATTTTCCCCCAATTGTTAGTCAGTGGTTCATAGTTAATATTTTCACATTTAGGAATCCGATCGGATGAAAGATGAAGACCTGTACAAAATTCTGCCGGAACTCAAACGTCCTGGTACACTTGTGAAGAAATACAAGTGTATTCCGGGATCAATAAAATTAGAAATTTCACCGTGTCCAGAGGAAGTGAAATTCGCGCTGACACCTGAACTGGCCAAAGTACATCCGTATCCCGATGATAAAACTCGTCCGGTGAAAGAGATTCTAGAATTTCCTTCTAGCGCCATTTACATTCCGCACTATACGTATCGCAATCTCCTTTTCGTCAGTCCAAAAGAGTTGAATTTTTCAGCTCGTGCTGGCTCGGCACGAAACATTGCAGTTCGCGTACAATTTATGGCCGGTGAAGCGCCGAATCAAGCACAAAATGTAATTTTTGGCAAGTCCTCATGCCCTGAATACACAATGGAAGCATTCACGGCTGTAAATTATCATAACAAATGTCCAACGTTTTATGATGAGATCAAAGTTGCCTTGCCCGCCAATTTGACTCAAAGTCATCATTTATTCTTTACACTGTTCCATGTGTCGTGTCAGAAAAAGCCGCAAGAAGTTCAACCGTCTGTTGAGACTCCGGTTGGATACACTTGGTTCCCGATCCTACAAGATGGGAAGTTGAAGGTAGGCGAGTTCACGTTGCCAGTAATGGTTGAACCACCTCCCGAGAACTATTCGTTCATACCGCCCGACGTTCATTTGCCGGGTACCAAGTGGTTGGATAATCATCGTCCTGTTTTCACAGTCGTGATAGATGCTGTCACTTCAATTCACACGTTAGACGATGGATTAGAAAAGTAAGTTCAATGTAAATCTACTTAAGGACTCGATACTGATGACCAGAACAACATTTTTCTTCTATTTCCAGATTCATTAATCTCTGTGAGAACATCGAGAAAAACAATGTGCCTGCACATATTGGCGAAGGCAAAATGGAAAGTGAGATGAAATCCTTCCTTTTGAATATTCAAAATGCAGATCGTGAATCATTGGTCAAAAATTTGCCAGTTGTCCTGGACAAACTGATTGAACTTCTCGTCACGACGTATAAAGTTGGAGGACATTTGCTTTCATTGGGACCAACAGTGTTTGAAGTTTTATGTTCAGTTTCGGCTAATCTTGCGGTGTGTTGATTGCGTTTGTAATTTTTCGGACATGTTCAGTATGAAATATGTCTTTCAGATTTTATCCGATGACGCTATTGTTGATCAATTTGGCCGTCAAAGTCTGCTGAGTACTTATGTTCAATATCAAAGCAAAATTCCCCATCCGTTTAGCGGGAGAAGACGTTTGACCGGCAGTCGAAGCAATGCCGAAGAAATGACGAGCAATCTTGAAGTTTATAATTTCCATGAAAGCGGTGGAAGGAGTCTGGATCGGAAAGGTGAGAATTTCATATATAACATTTTTGCGTCTTTTAAAAATTAAAAAAAAATATTTTTAAAAGTATTTTGTTTTTTTCTGTATTTAATTTAATTTTTAAATTTTTATTTACTTACATTCAACTACGAAATTTACCATTTAGCATATTTTATTGCAAATGAGTGTTTCATGTGCAACTTACAAGCTTAATTACTGGCTTTACGATTGTGTAAATAATTTTAGATCGCCATATTAATATTACCAATATCGATAGTAATAATGTTAATTCCTGAGTATTCATAGATTTGGCAGTGTCTTTCGATGGAGTAAGAGTCCCACTCGTAAGATTTCAGGAACTACGATCGTTTTACATCTTTTTCGGATCGCTTTAGCGGGTGCATAATGGATGGTTCATGTGCTAATCAGACCGAAGAGAGTAATATGTGATCCTTGATTTCTATTCAGAAATAAATCACCCTGTGATTTCTGTATTTCTATACTCTCCTCTACGCAGTTACCTTGTTTTCTTGGGACCATTGTTACATCCGTTGGGGAGATGTTTTTTCTGACAATTCAGCAGAAGCTTCACCGTGAATGGATTTTCCTCTGCGTTGCGAAAGAAATTAAACAGAAAGATTGATTAAATACTGTGTGTTTGCAGCAGCAGGACTCGAATCATCAAGATAAAACTAATAAATTTGCGATTTACAGAGTGCTCTCAGTAAATCAAAGATCACATACGACATCTAGCGAAAAGGTATATTAGAGGAACCGAAAGTAATGTTGCTTTCTTACCTTAAATTCAAACGAATTAATTTTTATTCAGTATTTTCTTTTGAAACAATAAAAACATCAGCCTGTTTATCAAAAATGGTGTTTAATGAGATGAAGAGGTTAAAAGCTACAACTTCTGGAGAATGACCGCGGGCTGGTCGTGCCGACTCGTCACGAAATAAAGGCTCCAAATAATATTAACGCAACTTCATTCGCATAAAAGCTGAAGTTTTCATAAAATCTTTATGATGATGAATAAGTTTTATTGATTTGTTTTTTGCTGTTTCTTTAAATGTGTGGAACGTTTCTAAATCAGAGGTGCAGTTCAGTGAAAGTATCATATGGAAATTGGAATTTAAATTGATGATGTCCTTTGCAAACTGTGAAATGAGAGAAATATCCAGTTGCCCGTTAATAATTAAGGGCTACGAAATTACAGACGTATTTTCTGTGCGATTAAGTGACGTTGGATTGCATAGAATAAAGAGAATTTGGGGATTAATGGAACTACCGAGCAATGATGTGTTACATGCTCGATGTTGAGGCGGATATACTCAAAATAATACTGTACTGAATTCTACTCAATGGGAATTGGCTCCGAGATCGGTGTCAAGCGGTAAATTCGTACTTGGTTTAGCAGCAAATATGACCCGCAGGACCTTTAATGAAGGATTTGCATCAATCGTACATTAATATTAGGCATGAGCAATCGACCAAATTCTTACGAGACCTGATAATGCTGGAAGAAAGATGGAAATCGCATGGAAATCATTCAGGACAGAAGAGCAGGAAGACGAAGTTAACTTGAAAGGCTAGTTACATAGCGCAGGCATTGCAGGTTGAAGGTATAAAAGTCTTTGGTTTGGCAGTGAAAAAAACGTAATTTTTCAAGTGGAAAACGATTTCTATCTCGACATAGTTTCCCTCTGGAGTTATGAACTTATTGTAAGCGTCTTCCGACATTTCGATGCATTATCCGCGTCAAGTTCCTCAAAATAACATTTGCTTCATACAGGGTCTGTATTTTAAGTAACGGGAAAAAATCCAGAAAACAAAATTTATTGCATATATCGCTAGATTTCCCTATTATTTTTCAAAGTATGCTGCTTGAGTATCTACACACTTTCGGTAGCATGCCATCCTTGCTTCGTTCACTCTCTGGAAGTCCGAAACCGAAACATCATGCAGAGCACGCGTGCAAGCCGCTTTAACAGCATTCAAAGTCTCGTAATGGCGTCCTTTGAGAGCTGTTTTCACTCTCGCAAAGAAGAAAAAGTTCGCAGGGGCAGTGTCGGGGCTGTAGGAAGGCTGAGGAACCACTGTGATGCCATTTTTCGTTAGATACTCGGTAACCACAAAGCAAGTGTGACTTGGCGCATTGTCATGATGCAGTTTCCAATTGGTGGGAATTTCTGGTCGCGCTCGGTTGACTCGTCTCTTCAATCTTTTCAACACTTCGACGTGGAAAGGGCCGTTGACAGACTGCCCTTCAGTCACAAATTCCGAGTGGACCACACCCTTCTTGTCAAAAAAAAAAACAATCAGCGTTGCTTTGATCCTGGACTTGGACATGCGAGCTTTTTTTCTGTCGAGATGATTGCGGAGTGTGCCATTCGGAGCTCTGTCGCTTTGTTTCGGGGTCGTTTTCGAAGAACCAACTTTCGTCTCCGATAATGACGTCGAAAACTAAGGGTCCTCTTCATCGCGTTCCAAAAGATCTTTCAAAGTGGCTCCACAATTTTGCTTTTTCTACTCCGTCAAAATTTTCGGGACGAGCTAAGCGCAAATCTTCCTCATCCCAAGACCCTCGCTGATAATTTTTTGCACCACCATTTTATCAATTCCAAGGTTATCCGTAATCATGCGAATACATAAACGCCAGTCAGAGTTCAGTAGAACTCGCACACGTGGTTCGTTGCCTCCAGTTCTTGAGGTCGACTGGCGACCTGCGCGTGGCTCGTCCTCCACACTTTCCCGGTCTTCTTCAAGCTTTTTGTGCCACCAATAAACTTGAGCTTGTGATAACGTGCTCAATATACGCGCGATACGTATGTCGAATCATTTCCAGCGTCGATGCGCCTGATTTTCCGAGGCGAACACAAAATTTAATTGCATAATGCTGTTCCGTAGTTCGCTGCATTTTGAGCATGCACACACTTTTTTGAAAACGTCAATGTCGCGAGCGATTATCCCGCAACGTAAACCAGAAGGCGACTACTGCTTGTACCATGTTGAAAGTTAAACCCCTCACTACTCGCTCCGGGCGGACCAATCGCGTTTTGATGCAAAATCGCGTCAGGACAAATTAATCTCATTACTTAAAATACAGGGTCTACTCAAACTGCTCATTTGAATAAAATTTCTTCCCCCGATGAGCCAACTTTGCAACTGGAGTAACAAAAAATAATTGTTGGGGACGGAATCAGGCGAGGACAGTGGATGTTTAACCACTTCGTTACGTAAGCCCTTCAATTTATCAGTCGTGGTGCGGTCAGAAGGAGCTAGAGCGTTGTCTTGGCTCGTCCAATCGATACAATATTGCATAGGCATATTGTTTGTCGATTGTTTTTCCATGTTGAGGATAGTCTATGAAGATTATACCATATGAATTCGCAAAATACTGGCTAGAATCTTGCCAGCTGATTGTTGCGTCTTCCAGCGCTTTCACCAAGCAAAAACCGTTTCGTCAACTGCAGATCAGACACAAGCGTGTAGTGATGAATCCATTTTTCATACTTTCTCACATATCGTCTCAAAGGATGAACTTTTGCTTTCTGGTCAGTCGTTGCGAAACACGGCACCATCAACTTTCGCATGCATAAATATTCATGAATGATGTGTCCAACGTGTTCCTTTGGGATGCCTATGAAGTGAGCTACCCTACTCAACTCTATTTTGCGATCATTAAACCCAAGATCCATGATTCTTAAAGGCGGAAGCTTTCCTGCCGTGGAATGATGAAAAAGATGACGTTAATTGGAATCAGCAGACAAATCGTTATTTTATTTGAATAAGATCTGAAGCAAAGACATTAACATTAAATGTATTTGTCATATATGCAACACTAAATAATCTTGAATTAAAATAATTTTTTTTTTGGGGTTGGAGTGTGAAGGCAATTTACGCCCAGAGTGTGGGACTCATAGTAGCGCATGCTACTAGACTACCTACTAAACACCCCCCTGTCAAGAGACCCTAGTCTGGAACTGTTTGACACATTACTTCGAGCTAGGCCTCTTTTTACTTCGCCCTAGGACGGCGACACCCTAGAAAAATCTCCTCCCAGCGCGAGGGGACAGGATGGAGGAGGACAGCGGGAAAGGGAACCCCCTAGACCCCGCGCTGATGGTTATCGATGGTACCATTTTTTTGCTGTAAGTATTGCCCGAGAGTAATGTGCCACACGCGGGTCCATTTGCCGAAAGTTTTCAGCATTTTTCCGACCACAAGTCCTGCCGCATCCTGTTCCACCTTCTACAGTTGAAGAAGGTGGGACATGCGTCGTCTCTTTCCCCTGGGCAGAAAATGTAGTCTGGGGACCGTGACTTACCAATCTTGTGCAGGTAAGACTGAAAATACGCATGCCCGCTAAGAAGCTGGGTAAGGTAATAATCGGTCTCACCGTGCCTTTGATTTAGCCACGATCCCACGTCCCCTATAAGACGGGCAGTCCAGCGGCCATTAGAGTCGCCCTTCCCAGGACTGTTGCCACTCGAGTATTGTGCTTTGCCTCTCCTCTCGGCTGACAGCATATCTTGAACCATCCCCTTTTCTGTCATAAATTCTCCATCGCTCTCTAGCAAGGAGGGCGATGGGTGTCACTCCTGCGATTACCAACACTGCCGACTCGGAAACAGTGCGGTATACCCGCAAAGCTCCTCGTTTCTGTACCTTCGCCAAGCGGTTTCGGTACAGCTCCTTACTGAAAACTGAGAGAGAATTAAAATAATAGTTAATCCCACGGTTTGGCGTCGATAAAAAGAACATCACACCGATGATGACGCACCGCCGAAACGCGTCTGTGGACGAATCAAAAGAAAAGACAGGGAACGCCAGAATGTTCGGAATACAGAAAAATAATTCCATGCACAGTGGAACACATCATTTCAACGAAACAATCGATAAATATAAGTTATTTAATTGAATAAATACAGATAATGGCGGTTGAAATAAATTCAATTAAATTAAAAATGCCATTTTCAATTTAACTTAACCTAAGCTCGTGAAACAGGTATTAATTCCAGCTGCATTCAATAAAAGTGACCAAAATAAACAGACATCATGCAACTGATAGTGACTATCGCTGATAGTGACAATCGATTCGTTCCGGCTAAGAAGTTGGCACCTCTCTATTAACGTCAGGGACGCAGATTCGAAGCCAACTTGAATTCTTTTTCGTTCCTTCCGTCCTTTATAATACAGTTTCGCTGTCAAACGAATTCGAAAAACGTAATCAAGATTTCCGCTAGGAATCACAAGGAAGGAAGCACAAGTAATAATTCGCTCATAAGTTGTGACAATGGACACAACCAACAACTGAAAATTTAAAATAATTAACATTTCTAATGTTTTTTATATGAAATTTGATAGTTCTTATATTTTTATTGAAATGTTTTACAGAAATTTTCGCTGATACCTCACCAACATTTGCCGGTCGCGACGGTCAAATCCGTTTGCTCCACGAAGAGTTAGCACTGCATTGGGTGGTGGCTAGTGGTCGCGCTGCTGAGCTGGCTATGAGCAATTCATGGTTTCTGTTTGAGTTAATGATTAAATCGATGGTTGAACATTTGGACTTCTCACGAACATTGAATTCACCGCGTAAAAATCGTTTTCCACAACGTTTCACCGAAGATCTTTCAACTCTTGTACATCTGGTGACGACAAAAGTTGTAGGATATCACAGTGCAGAACCCAAGCTGGCACAGTCGTTGAACGCAAGTTTGGGTTTCTTTATTTTTGATCTGTTCAACATAATGGATCGAGGATTTGTATTCAGTCTAGTCAAAACTTACTATAAAGTGTTGATATCAAAGAATGCATCAATCCCGGACTTGATGCATTATAAAATTGATTTTATGAGAATTGTGTGCAGTCATGAGCATTATGTGGCATTGAATCTGCCATTTGGAACGCCTTATACAACGGTCTCGGCTCCATGCAGTCCAACTCCAAGCATTACTTCCAATAATAGTCAAACGTCATATATGAGTGTTATGGTAAGTTGATTCAATAAACTCATTCTGAGGAAGCCTTTTAATTTATTCTCAATTTTAGGGAAGTAGTGACACCGCGCTTTACGCTGACTTGAGCACTGATTTCAGACAGCAACATTTCTTAGTGGGACTGGTGTTGAGCGATCTTGCAACAGTTTTAGAAGTAGCGTAAGCATCTAATTCTTCACAAATAACCAACAAAATAACAAATGTTTATTGCTAGTATCCGCATTGAACAGCTTTTGAATCTTTTTCCAGAAATCCATCGCTTCACGGGAAAGCCATTCGGTGTGTTCGAAATCTGATGACATTCCACGATTTAGATCCACGATATGCTGACTCAGACGCTCGGTCGCGCGTAGCAGCTCTTTACTTGCCGCTTCTAGGCATTGTGATGGATACCATCCCTCAATTACATCAATATCTCCCGGATACACATGACCGCCTTCAAAGCATTGGCCTTCTAGAAGACTACCAAGGGCCACATCATCCAATCACTGCATCAACAATAAGTCCAGAAGTCGCATACGCTATATCCGGTAGCCGGGTGTACTCTTATATTCCAACAGAACCCGTGAAAAACAAATCTCCACTTAGCAGCGAAAATACTCGCCATGTGCTCGCATGCTTTCTGTGGGTACTCAAAAATTTAGAAAAGAAGATTTTGTATCGATGGACTTTGGGGTTGAGCCCGCATCGAGTACATCAAATGTTGCAAGTATTAAATACATGTATTCCTTGTTTCGAATACAAAGGTCAAAAGAGATTCCCTGTAACGAAACGAAACACTCAAAGCTTTCGTAAAACGCCGGACATGAAAGAAAGGCTGGAAGAATGCATCCGGGGAACAGGTTCGGCTCGTAGTGAACTGATGAATCGTCGTAAGGAAGGTGGCAACTCGACAGACAAGCTACGATGGCACAAAGATCGAATGCCATATCGAACTCAATCGTATGATGTACCAACAAAAACCGACACGGAACTGGAAATTACAAGTCACATTGAAGGCTCACTAGCAACTGAAATGAGTCTTGTAATTTTGGATACGTTGGAAAATATTGTTCAAGTTGCATCGAGCTCGGAAATTCATCATAACTTGCTGGGGACAGTGTTGAAAGTTTTGCTACATTCATTGTCCCGAAATCAGAGTACATGGTCCTTGCAAAATTGGTTCGCAACACAGCGATCATTGATCTATAAATTTCATAATTTGTTGTTTGACGAGGAAACTGATATATGCGCTGATTTGTGTTTGCTGCTGTTGAAACATTGCGGATCGCAATTGCCGGACATACGATCCCAGGCAGCAGCTTCGTTGTATTTATTGATGCGACAAAATTTCGAAATTGGAAATGTAAGTATGTTTATATTTTTATATGCATGCGTATATGGTGGTTGATGTAACCGTTGAATTTACTATGAAATAGGTAAAGAGTAAGTTGGCTGTCTCGATGGAGTTATGCCAGGTAGTTGGTTTACAGGATCCCAAATGTTTCGAGACAAATTTTTTATACGTACACCAACTAATTGAGCTAGGGTTTAATTATTATTACTACTACTATTTACTTGGGTGTAGAAAAAAAGTCATAGGGCAGCGTTGGCCCATAATCAATACAATATAGCTGTGACGATGGCCGGCTAGAGCTCCCGTGGTAGGTATCCACGGAAACACTTAATGAATTCTTTGTCCACTGGTTATGAGTAAATTGTGCTGCTGATTCCATTACATATTCCGTGTTTTTTTTTCCGATAACCAACATCCTTTATTGCCCTTCTTTTGGTTTTATCGAAATGATAAGCGTCCACATTTTTTCGGTTAAATTAGACATTGACCATAGTAGTCCTTGCTTAAAATTTGCATCTGAATGTAACACAGATCGATTTCGTATAGTTTGCCAAACAATTCTGATCAATAGCCGATCTCATTGCGGCTGTAGAGATTGTATTATTAAGGTTGATTAGAATAAATACTGTTTGCGGCGACGTTTAAGTTCACCTTTGTTGCACAATCTTTTGGACACAAACTTCACTGTGTTCAGCACTAGTATTGCCCTCAACGTGATATAATACGTGGGCAAAACGAGATGCAGGCTAACGGGAAATCACATCTTGTATTTAGTTATATGAAATTTCGGACGAGTCACAATTTTCCAAAATCATAAAACAGCAGAAATTCCAGTGGACACTCAGAGCATGGATAATTTTTGAGACCAAAAAAGGTACTTGACAGGAAGTGCGAAATTCTAGCGATGCGTGTGGACTACTTTCGGACCCCACCATCTCGCAAGTTCCAGCGAATTGAAACGGACTGCCAAGGGAGTATTCGGTTGATTGCCAATCGTTCCAAACAGTTTCAGTGGTTTGCCGCGTATATATTTGTCAACAGTGTCCTGGTTTAGATTCTTATAAATGTTTCTGTTTCTATTATTACGTGGCTCCCACAAGGCTTTTTAGTTGCTGTAACAGAAAGAACTGAAATGTGTTTAAGTCTTTAATAAGAAAGACAGCCCTTTCTACGAATGAAAAATCATCAAACTAACGAATAAAAATAAAGGTTCATTTCGATTGGTTGCTACTGCATGCCAACAGCGTTGGGGTTTTCATGTCCGATGAGCGGTGCTGTTTATTTTTTCTGAACATTTTTCAGGAGCTCTAGCCGTAATCAGCTCGTTGGAGAAATTGGCCAAAATCCAAAACGCAGCGATAATCGAACAGCACGGAAAATATTTCAATTCCGTTCTTTGTTCAAAAAAATGTTCTTGAAAGCCACTCCACAAATAAATAAATAAATTTTTTACTGAACCTCAAAACTGTTGAATTCATTGAAGTAACTCGCAATGCTTTTGCAACATCATTTCAGAACTTTGCACGAGTGAAAATGCAAGTAACCATGTCGCTAAGCTCGCTAGTAGGTACAAGTTCTTCATTTAGTGAACAATCACTGCGAAAGGCACTTAAAACGATTTTAGTCTACGCCGAATCAGATGCCGACTTGCAGGAAACATCATTTCCCGAACAAGTTCAAGATCTTCTCTTCAATTTGCATATGATTTTGTCCGATACCGTTAAAATGAAGGAATATCAAGAGGATCCTGAAATGCTTCTTGATTTGATGCATCGAATTGCTAAAGGCTACCAAAATAATCCAGACTTGCGTCTCACGTGGCTCGAAAATATGGCAAAGAAGCACAAGGAGCGTGCGAATCACACAGAGGCTGCTATGTGTTACGTACACAGTGCAGCTCTCGTGGCTGAATATCTTAGCATGTTGGAATCGCAAACACATTTGCCAGTAGGCGCGGTATCCTTCCAACACATCACGCCGAATTCGTTAATGGAATCGGCTGTCTCGGATGATGTACTTAGTCCAGGTGAAGATGGAATCTGTCTTGGAAACTATTTTACGGAGAGTGGATTGAAACAATTGCTCGAGGAAGCTGCCAACTCATTCCAAATAGCCGGAATGTATGAGGCGATGAATGATGTCTATAAAGTTTTGATTCCGATTTGTGAGGCGAATCGTGACTTTCAGAAATTGGCTAAAGTGCATGGCAAGTTGCAAGAAGCATTCAATCGTATTGCTCAGTTGCATGGGAAACGTGTTTTCGGGACGTACTTTAGAGTTGGATTCTATGGAGCGAAATTCGGGGATTTGGACCAGCAAGAATTTATTTATAAAGAGCCGACACTAACAAAACTTCCCGAAATATTCAGCCGCTTGCAGAACTTCTACACAGACCGCTTTGGCCTTGATACTGTACACATTATCAAGGACTCGAATATGGTCGATGCTTCGACTTTAGATCCGGAGAAGGCATACATTCAAATCACGTATGTGGAACCGTATTTCGAAACGTACGAGCTGAGACATCGGGAGACGTATTTTGAAAGGAATTTCAATATTAGTAAGTATGCAGTCATAGGTTTCACTTTTTTCTCATGAGCTTTGAATTTTAGAGCGTTTCATATTCGCCACCCCGTTCACCAAATCTGGCAAAGCACATGGCGATCTGCATGAGCAGTGTAAACGCAAAATCATCCTCACCACGGCAAATCACTTCCCGTACGTAAAAACGCGAATTCAAGTTGTTGGACGTCAACAAATTATACTGGAACCAATTGAGGTGGCCATTGAAGATATCCAAAAGAAAACAGCGGAACTGGCAGCGGCAACAAATCAAGAACCAGCCGATCCGAAAATTCTTCAAATGGTTTTGCAAGGCTGCATTGGCACGACTGTTAATCAAGGACCAATGGAAATGGCTTTAGTATTCCTATCGGGCTTATCGGATGGAACAACAGTTCCAACGAAACATCAAAACAAGTTGCGTTTATGTTTCAAAGAGTTTTCAAAGCGATGTGATGATGCGTTGAAGAAAAATAAGAGTTTGATACAACCCGATCAAAAGGACTATCAAAAAGAATTGCAACGAAATTATGATCGATTCACAGAAAGGCTGAAGCCATTGATTACAATTAGCCCAAGCCAAGCGCAAGGTGTTGTAAGGTAAGTTGAGACGTGGAGACAGGATCCGCAACATTTTAAATTAAAGCTTTAATTCGTCAAACATGCCAAAATATATATTGTCTAGTGGTTAATATAAGTAGTCGCTTTACTCTTGTGACGCGTTACAATATTTCGTAACTTATCGCTTTGTAACTAAGATGAGAAATTTCAATAATGCCAACAAAATCTAAATCATGCTTTAAGTAAATAATTACACAATCATTTTTGAATCTAGTCTAGAAAATCGTCATTGTTGTCCACTAAAATGGGTTTCAGTGAATAAATACTAACCGATGTGTATAAATTCAATTGTCTTTCTAGTGCAAATGGCTATAACAAAGGAACTCCATTGCGTTGGTAAAAGCGCTTCAACGATCATACCATCTTCGTCAAGAACAACAAAAAAAAAATCATATTTGCTTTTAAATTTAGTCGTTTATGTAATCATAATGGAATATTTTAGACGTATTCCCGTATTTTATTCACTTAATTGTCTAACACTCAAAACACCGAACAGCATCGAGGTATAAGATATAAGATATAGAGGCCCTAATTCCGCAAATATTTGTCCGCATTTCCCGAAAATTTACGCATATTGACACAACCTCGCCAATACTTCAAAATACCCAGAGAAAGTATACATAAATGGGCTCATGTGTCTATGTCCTTATATCTCATACCTCTATGTCAAACAATAACTACCTTCACTTTGAACTCATCCTGGAGCTTTTTTTAATACTTGCAGCCAACAGGAACTCTACTCAATTTCACTTACTCGAAACTTGTGAATCTCATTTTAATGCCTAATTAACTGATCTCACGCCACTATGAAAACTGAATTCCATGTTTTTTTCTTTCTCTCTTGCGTTAACTTCATGCATTAACCAATATCCTGTCATAGTTTCATATCATTCATGTGCATCAACCAATGAATTGTTTTTAATTTTATGATATAAATTATGCATAGAAGATTTTAATCTGTTCATTCGATAACAAAAGGAACACGATAAGCTTTTGATACATCATTTAAAGTTATAGGAAATCATATAAAATTTAGCGTTAGTGTGTGATACAAAAGGATAACATTCAAACTTTTATATATCTCTCATATTGTCATTTTATACGAAGGCTTTTTTGTAGTATGTCATTTTTATATCGCTTATTGAAATACATACACATGATCATTGATAATTTTTGTATTAATTTTTTCCGGCATATGTGGCCCATTACGTTTTGTATCTGGTACAAGATGATGTGTAGACAATTAAAAGCTTTAAAACTGCTATCGAAAATGTTGGCTCTTCCACTTCAGATTCTCTTTTCTTCGTTTTGTCTGGTGGGAGTGACGTAATTACAAATTGATGCAGTCTGAAGCAGTTATTATGACTCAAGAACAATCCTCTGGAGACCTATTATTGTAGACTTCGTAAATAATTTGCCGAAGGAGGCAAGCACCTCCATCAGTTAGCCGAGAAAAATTGTCCCTTTATCTGAAAGAGTAATGTCAGGCTATCGCTGACATTGAAGATAGCGAACAGCTGGAACCTTTTGTTAAAAAGAAATTATTGACGGGAAACAACAGGAAATTGTTCCCGACAATACAGTAAAGGATTAAGAAAGGTGGAAAGAGCTCAAGCTGGTTTCGAACACACGTCCCTGCCGCTTCTCATCAGGTGCCAACTCACAGGCTGGGACGCGTCGATTGGCACTACCAGCTTAGGTAGATGTCGACTGGTTATTTACTAGTTATGAATATTGCTCTAGTTATGAATATTGAAAATTCACTATCGAGGTACTCGAAATATTTGATCAGAACTTCCGCACCCATGAGTCTTCGCTGAGTTAGCTTAGCAAGGGTATAAATCACTTATAAGTTCTAAGTGAAAATGGAAAAATTGATCTACCAAAACTTCTGAAATTTATAAAAGAATGTTATATACATAAGGATGCCTCATAAGTTACATCCGTGCTACGTTATGAGTGACCCTAACTGGCTATGTTTATATTAAGATGCAGATTATCTATAAGCAGTTTACCGCATCTGATAATGTAAAGTGTCCCGAGACAACGTTACATAAGGAATTAATCATGCAGGGATATGCGAATCGATATGAAGGTTAGGTTCCAAACCTACCCACGGGAGCGACCTGATGATTCGCGTCACTACGTGCAATTTGCTTATTCAACGGCATGAAATAAGACCTGGAGAGGGGCCTATAGTTTATATCAAAATGTACATCGGAAACGTACCTGGTTCAAGGAAAATAGATTTGCTGCTGTTGCAAGGCCTAGAATTCGTCTGAAGAAAGTTTTTCTGGTTTATTTAGTAGGGCTGGAAAGGTGTGGTCTACTACGAGCTCTTTCCTCAAGGTGATACGATCTATACTGACAAATATTCCAAGCGATTTGATCAACTGAAAGCCGTCATAACAGAAATAAGGTCAAAATTGGCGAACCGACGTTTTACTTGATGACAACGCAAGACTACATGCTATGTTGGCTACCGGGCAAACAAGAGTTTGATTGGTATGTTTTACCTCATCCATTGTCCTCCTCGGACCTTGCTCCATTCGATTATAAATTCTTCCTTTCTTCAAAAACTCCCTCTGTGCGAAATTTTTCTTATCCATAAACGAAATCAAAACGTGCCCAGATGAATATTTAGTAAGTCTGAACAACTTTAGAAATAGGGCTTTTTGAAACTTCCTGATCTTGCGTATATAACATAATAATTCAAATATCATGACATCCTAATAATACAGAAATCATGCAACTGATTATGCTTTTCTGGAAGTTTTTTTTTTAATTTTGAAAACCCGAATGAGTGCGACTACAACCGACTAACTATAGTCATCCAATTTTCAAGGAAAAGAACCTTTATATGTTTGTCTTGTCCAGTGAACTGCCAACATTGCCGACAAGTGAAGGAAGAAGGGCCAGTCGTGCGTTTTTGAGTAATAACGAATGAAATCGACGAAGGTTGGTTGCAGCAGGATATTCGAGTCGGTAAAAGAAAACTGAAAAGGAAAAACTTAACAATACGTCCAACTTCGAAACCTGTGATTGACCAAAAACCACTTTATGTTCAAAGGGAGCTTCTGAAAAAAACAAAGGAGGAGATGGGAAATCCTTATTCACTACTACTCAGCGATATATACATGATCAAACTTTAAAAGGAATACAAAGATAAGAATAAGCTCCCGAGAATATAGTTAAGATATGTAGATGATATTTTTGCGTTCATCGAAAAGAAGAGTCTTCAAGAGTTCTTAAAGACCTCAAAAGAGCACAAAAGAACATCAGCTTCACAAATACGGAGGGTAGGACGAAGAACTGCGATTCCTAAACAAGTTGGTATCAAGAACTGATAGCTGCCAATGCTTTGAAGTTTATAAGAAAACCAACCCAGAGACCAATTCCAAACTCCTTCAAACCATACGCATTTAATTGAGATATCACCACACCGGGCAATGATTAACCGCGTGCTAGAGTTGCCATTAAATGTATCGGCATAAGACCAGGAAGGTATATCCTACATACGGTTAAATTGAATGGTTTCAACCTATCAACAATAAACAGGATAGTAGATAAGATTACGAACACCGAAAAATGAAGGACCGATAAAAATTAACAACTCTCGGTCAACAAATAATTTTTTAGAAGGCTGTAAAATACAATGAGAGTATCACGAAACAACTGAAAAGGACACTAAAGTGATACAAATCGATGCGACTCATAGGTTCCAGCAGCAAAAACCAGTAGAAAAACAAACTGCAGTTCACAAAGGCCAAGCGACAGAAGCA
Organism: Stratiomys singularior; assembly: GCA_954870665.1. Lineage (NCBI taxonomy): Eukaryota > Metazoa > Arthropoda > Insecta > Diptera > Stratiomyidae > Stratiomys > Stratiomys singularior. The sequence continues at coordinate 6,757,167 of OX940879.1, read as the reverse complement.
AGGATGATCGAGAGTCTACAGAAATGAATGCTTGAATCGCAAGGAAGTCTATTATGGACAAAAAAGACAACCAATCAATATCAGATTAAGGAAACGGATAAGTGAAGCAGCACCAACATTGAAAACTGAAAAGACTAGGTGAGAACTATCCGTGGAAGTAAACTACCTCATCAAACCTGTGACAGAACGCACAATCGGATATATTATCCGGCGTAAGTGAATTGACCGCTTAGAGAAAGAAATAAGGGCGAATATCAATTCCTTAATAGGAAAACAATGGACCTCCGAACCTCCTGTTAAAGAACCTCTGAGAAGTAGCGAAAAAGTAATTAGAAGTAAGAACCGCACAATTCATAACGATAAGTTTGAAGCGCAGGACTACGTTATGCCAAGACGGCAAAGCAGCGCCATGTTCAACGATAGCAGGAGCAAGCACCAGGCGACCTTACCAGTCCCTCTATAGCATCAGAAATTCGTCATATGAGTCCCTTTTAGTATAGCCAATGTTGTAAGAGGTAAATTCAACCAAAAAACCAAAGAGCGCCAGACATTCATGTGATTCCAAGAGGACTTATAAAACATGGTGGTACCACAACGCCGTTTATAAACTAATCTAACAACAACAGGGCTACTGTATTAGACGTTACATCTGGGAAGAGCAGATGCAGCGGTAATAACGCCGATCCAGTGTAGTCCTTATCCACAAATTGGAGACAGATGAAAGTGTACGAGTATCGAAGAGCCATATCGCTACTTTGCAAAAATATACGTAATGAAGACAAACGAATACTAACAAAAACACTCGTTAATTTTTTAGGATGCAAAATCTCTTGTTATGCCTAGAACGTCATTGGGGAATAGCAGCGGAACCCAAGACCTGAAACATCCGTCACGGATTAATTATTCCCGGCCAAGCAACAGCTGGAGAAATACGGGAAGTTCAACTTTAACTCAACCGCCATTTTTTGTGGACTTCTTACAGTAAAACTGACAGCGAACCGGCCTAATGTCATGTTGAACTGTCGAAGACTAGAAAACGTTGACGATTTCGTATTCCTTGGAATAAAATTTATAAAACAAGGCAATGAATTAGTTGAAGTACAGTACGAAAAATAAGAATAAAGCTCGCACATAACACGCTCGTCTCTGTGATGTTAATATTAGGGCCAGCTGCATACATAGGGGAAAGAACGTTTAAACGAAGAAAGCTGTGATACGGCCTGTGTTTCGTTACGGCTGTGAGACGTAGACTCGGATGCAAAAATACGCAGATAAAATAGACGTATCCAATAAATTAATAAGACGCTTTATAAAAAGGAAACACACAGGAGATCATTTGCTCATCAGGTACAATAACGAGCTGTGCGAACCTTTTCAGGAATCACAAGTCTCCAAAATGTTAACACCGTGAAAGTGGTAGTCGATTGGCCCTTTGTAGTGGATGGGTGAAGAGCAGATACTTGGGGACAATATAGAATCAGGGTCGTTATTAAGAATACATTCGATGAAGTATCAGAATGTCATTTTGGCGTGAACATGACAGAAGCGAAGATGGGTTAAAGAGATTGTGGTTCCATATCAGAGCAGTCGGAGAGATTCATCGAAAAGGATTGCCGAAGAATCTGAGACCAGATGCAAATCTTTAACGTGGAGGGCTAAAAACTTTTTGAGTTCAAAAGGGGATACCGGTGCACATCTTTGTCGCTGATTTTCCCCACCAAAAAACAACTACCTTAGACGAACAAATTGTATCTCATTCGGTCATTCAATATGTTTTACTAGGAACTGCATTCCGAACAAGGATAAAATTTCGAGTTGCATTTTTTACTGAGCTGTTCGCACTGCTAGGAATTGTAAAGCATGAAAGGTCTTTGGATACCCAGATAGGCATCGAAATGCCCAATAAAAAACAATTTGGTCATGCGGGAAAGTACCGGGAGATTTCGATTCGTGTAATGATTACTTACTTTGTCATTCCATAATTACAGTGACTCCAAAAACAATTCGTACATGTTTCTTACTTTTTGACATTTTGAGACATTTTGTGTCTCCTGATTCATTGTTAAAACTTATTACAAAAGTTACCTATAAAAAGTTTACCAATATCAACATTTATTTGTTAAATTAGAGAAAGAAGGATAACTATTACTGATTGATTGGTAGAAATCAACTATCTCCGTCAGAAGGTCATTGTTCTTTTAAAAAATTATAGACAGTTTTAAGGACTCAGGACTCTCAGATTCAAGGAAAATTTCATTATAAATTTCACAAAAGTTTGACAATCGTCTGCATGTGGGAGGTGCAGGAGGGCACTAATAGCTTTGTACACATACTCAAAATTCCTTGTTCTGTCGTCAACGAAATTCCATTTTACTTATTTAATCCTAAATACTTTTCATTGAATTCGTCACGTCCCAGTGCAGCAAGATATTTTTTCCTTTCACCCAAAAGAAACTCCAAATCTAAATTATTTTTTTGAATAATATCTAACGCCCTATCCCAATTGTGCATACGAACACATAAACTGACGGCTTCCTTGAATTTTTTGTTGTGAAGGAGTATTGTCTCTGCTTCAGTTAATCGACCCAACATGAGTGAATTTTCTGCCATTTGTTCAGGACTCGAAGTTGGTAGTTCCTGCAATTAATCAAAATAGAATACACTGGAAGGTTGTTATGTTTTTTAAGACCTACCCTTATATATTGCAAATAGCTAACTTTATCTATTTGTAAAGCTGCAGCATATGCTTCCTCGCTGATATCCAATTGACGTTTCTTAGTAGCAATAGCAGCTAGAGTTGCCCATAGAATGGTATTTTGCGCAAAACGACAGATCTTCAATGCTGTATTCCATTGTCCTTCCATGATAGTACGGTGCATAAGTTCACAATAAATGTTGGCAGTGACTGTGTACAGAGTTCCAGAACTTTTAAAAGTTATGTAGGGTCCTTCGAACGATTCAAGTATTATATTCCGGCCAAATTCACTGGAAAATAATAAAGGACTTGTTTTCGTCATTTCAATATTTCGATCAAACTTAGATACTTACGTTGAGTCAATTGTAATGGTTGTCAAAGCTATTAAAGACGGATCGGAGCTTCCCTCTCCTGGACAATACCAAAGTGTGTAGTAGGAATCGTGTAAGCCTACAAGTATATTCGCTTCACTTGCCCACATAACAGAAAGAACTTGTGTTCCAATCTTATGAGTTGATCCATCATCAGCACTTTGGGTGGGAACAATGTAGAGTTCGCGATTGACATCCAAAAATACAATATATTGATCTTCTGGTGTCCCTGAACGACACACGGCCACATCACTGATATTCGTTTTAGAACGATGGACAGTTGCTTCGGTTTGTGGTGATGCTCCCGGCAACAGATCAAAAACGTAAATTACTGATTGATCGGCTGAATCTCGAATTGCTAGACAATCTAGTCCCAAGGATATTATGTTCTTGGATAAATTTGGTATTTGCGCTTGGGAACCAGGGAAACGAGGATTCAAATGTAATCTTCCGGTGTATGTGTATATCCAAATGGAGGTAGAGTCAACCACCAAAAAGAATCTGGAATAAAGGATAATGGGTTGTTTTTCTAAGCATTGGTCTTTGTTATCAGCCAGTGATGTTGAACATCACGTATTACAACATCATCCAAACAAGGGAGGAAAGTTGTGTTAAAACTGCGAAAGAAATATAATCCTTATAAATTCCTTCCGTAGTAGTTTGTTCTGAAGAAGATGATAAAGCTCCTGATAAGCGAGAAAAATTTATTGAAAGGCTCCGGAAAGGTTGGTTGACATTAAATTCCGTGTTATTGACAACGTGCCTTCCTTCCGAAGGTTGGAATAGTATGATCCAATTTTAAGGATTGGCTTGTCTTTAGTCATTTTAACCTACCTCCAAATGTTTCATTATTGTTTTGAAATTTTCCTGGCCAATATTCTCATGGAAGCTCCCGTTAAACTGATAAGCAGGCCACTCTTCTGCTTATATTCATGGGAAGTGTTAGAACGGAAGAAGAGGTTGACGAGTTGATTCAGGATAAGAGACCAAACTGTTAAGAATGGAAGGAGCACGCGACTATCTGCAGGAAGAAACGTATAAAATGGTTTTTTAAAACATTTCACAAATCATTCCAATTAATTTCACTCATTTCTCATTTTATCAGAACGATTCTGCTCAGACCAAATTTGATACACACGTTCAGAAGGATCTTGTCATTGAAAAGAAATCGAAGTTGTGGAGGTATATGAGAGCAGTTTTTAAGCCTGAAGTCGGTAGAAATGACACGGTAGAATTGATACAGCGGTCGAAAGGCGTTTATTTTTAAAACGATTTTCAAAACAAATTTAGAGCAAAAATGGACGGATGACCAACAAAGACTAATTAAACTATCAACAAATATACAGAATAGGAAAGTCTATAGATACCGACTTGAATGAGTCTACTATTACCTGTAAAAAAAATTTTTAAGGGATATTTTTTTCAGTTTGATGCTTCATTCTGTTAAAATTTGTTACAATGTATTGTCCATCTCTAGCCACTACTTTTTTTCATCTTTCCTTCCTCGTCGAAAAAACGACGAATCCATCAAATTTTGGAGTTCTTCAAAAGAGCGGAAGTTCTATTCCTCAAGAGCATGCATCATTGACCAAAAAAATAGCATTCGGAAGGAGCAATGTCCAGGCTATACGGCGGATGGAGTAGGACTTCTAATTTAAGCGTTTCAAGGTATGTTTTGACTGGCATCGCAACATCTGGTCGAACATTGCCATGCTGAAGAATAACTTTCTCGTGTCTTCGCTCGTATTGTGGCCGTTTTGTTACAATGCTCGGCTCAAACGCGTCAATTGTAGTCAGTAGAGTTGTCCTGTGATGGTTTCGCCTAGTTTTAACATTTCATAGTACTCCATGCAAAGTGTGTCTCACTAAATACAGAGCATTATCTTACCATCGTGAATATTCAGTTTTAGCGTCCGGCCGGGCGTTTTTATCATTACCAGTGTCGATACGATACAAAAATTTCTGTTACGTTAAAAACAAGTAAAAAACATCGTTCAACATCTGCCAGCTTCAATTCATACGGCACCCAATATCCTAGCTTCTGGATCATTGTGATGGCTTTTAAGCCTGCGAGTTGTTTGGCACAAGTCTTCATCCAAAAGAGCCTCCAATTCAGCATCCTAAAACTTTTCTGGTCGTCCTTCGCCCTCTTTGTCAACGGTATTAAAATCACCACTTCTAAAACTTCGAAACCATGTAGTATGATCTTTATAGGCTTCCTGCAGCACATGACGACTTTCAGCTGCAGATTTCTTCAAATGAAAGCAAAGAAGTAATCCTTCCTGCAAATTGTGTTTTGTTGGCACACATATTCAGTTGAAATATTCGGGGCGCAGAAAAAGTATGATGTTTATACTTCAAAGAAATGACAAATACTGCAAATGAGAGCCAAATTATGTGGCTTCAAAATCAAGTTGGTTGCAGTATTGCCCGATTCGATTTAGTGTAAGTGATGCCATCTCTTGAAAATCCTTTAAAACTTTTTCGTACAGGTAATAGAAATGTCAAGTATATTTGGAATATAAATAAGCTGCATTAGGTTTTTTTTTATATTAAATGGGAAATTATTTTTTCCCAATTTGAAAGGGCTCATTGACACCAACCATGGACTAGAGTTACAGATGAAGTTGCACTGTCACAAACTTTGCCACCTCGGTGCATGTATATCAATCTGATATTACAACTCTATGGAGTCAGATTTTGGGACAGTTTGGAGAGACGGGAAAACGTCTATCAACCTGGAAAATTTTGGCACAAGCAATGTTTTTTTTTTTCAACAAGATTGTCAGCAGGCAGACTTGTATCTATTCTCGGAAAGTGTTATTCGGAGAGATGGTAATTTGTATTGTCAATACCGTGCGATTTTAGACTTCTAGAATTTTCTCTTTGGGAGTTTTTTTAAATCTTCGGTCCACAAGAAAATGCTAGAAACGATTCGCGATGGGGTATGCGTCATTCAATGTACCATATGAAATTCTCGGGAAATATTTGTGAGAAAGTTGTATTACTTGTAATATGTACCTTAAATGCTTATTATTCTACGGAGAGTAATAAGCGTGTTAAATACCAATGCAAGTATATAATTTGGTCTGATTTCCGTGTTCATTACCATTGAAAAGTGAGTGGTGATAATTTTAGGACGGGATACTCCTGCAGAAATAAGAGAGCCTTCTAGAGAGTTTTTAATGGATTGAAGCAAAAAATACACACAGAAAATAGTTCGAAACATGAATGTTTCCCTTTTTTGTTGCTTCCGATTATTCTTTATCAGTCAGAAATGACTAACTCATTTGACCACTTTTCGAGAAATGCCATTCTATTAAAGGACCTGTAGAAATACTTACTTTTTCCCGATTTCAATGATGCGAGTATCAGATCTTCCATCCACAATAATTGGTGTGTTAATGTAGTTTTCGTTAAAAATGTGTACTTGATTCGAAGTGGCCACAATCAAATGCCCGTAACCGATTCCCCAAGTTATAATACGATCGGGAAAATCTAGAACATCAGTTGTTGATCCAGTTGTATCCTGATAAAGAATCGATTTTCTTCCAGTCGTCGTGACTTTCAAATTCTTCGATCTAAGCTGACGCTCAATGACATGCCCAAAAACAATATTTCCACTTGAACTTCCACACGCTACCTGGGTACCATCCGGGGACCATGCTATACTATAAATTGATCCAATCGATGAAGAATGGAATCGAGTGTTGTTGTAAGACCACTACCGAAAAAAATTGACAGATATTAGGGTTTGTCAGAAACAAGGATAGATATAGTATACCCCATTGTTGCTGCAGAGTTTCAAAATGTTAAAACTTCCAACAGCCAGTATATCACTGTTAGGGCAAAATTCAATTGACGTAATCGGGAATTCGTCAGCTGCACTTGTGTAAATATTTGCTCCTTGTGAATCCCAAATTTTATATCGTAGATCTTCGCCACCGGATGCTAAATAATGGGTAAGATTACACCAGCTGAGACACAGGACCAATCCATCATGGGCTCTCCACTACGAATAGAAAATGCATATTACTAAAAATTTGCAATAGATATCCTTGGAGTAAAACGAACCTTGATGATCTTGCTATTTGCTGCAAGAGGCTTTATCGAAATGGAGCTTCCTTGTGAGTATGCTATAGCTGATGAATTGGGTGACCATCTAGCACATCTGATGGGTTCATCACTTTGAACTACTGTAGAACGTAGCATACCAGATCTTGACCAAATTTTTATAACGCCATCTTCACTTGCTATTGTGGTCGATGCGATGGGATGGATGAAAATTATTTTCAACATGTATTTCAAATAATTGTTATGCTAACAGAAAATTTATATAAATAAATAAATAAATTAATATCATTCAATGAAATGAATAAGTTAACGCAAGGATAATAAGCTAGGTATGCTGTATTTTAAAGCCAAAGCCTACATTCTACACATTGACAAGGGGTCTCCCACATTTTCCAGACTTTCGTTCATAACTCTGCGTCGAATCCTTTGAGCAATTCCTACGGGTTATGAGTTAATCAGCGCCATATCATGAACTCGAAATTTAGCGCAATTTTCAACGCAAGGACTAAGTTCACTTCTTCTTCTTCATGAGTGCTGTCACTGTCCGTCTCGAGCCTTCACATCCTGTATTCAGTTTTAGTGCCTTTTCTAGATTGTTGTATTCACGGAAATTAACTCCTTCGTAATGAAAATGTACTAGTGAATTCAATAAATGTGGGCAAGTATATTTTCAAAAAAAAAAAAAATAATTCTCTCGTTTCAGTCCTAACCTTGATGACTGTGAATTTTTCTGTTACAAAAGTTAAAAATTTTTGAAAAAAAAAAATTAAAAGGCTACGACGATCAACGACCCAAAAATGCGAAAATTAATGTGAGGAAGTTACTGAAGGCCATTTTCGAAAAACTGGCTTGCAGACCTACTTCAGGAATTCGAGACACTATTGGAAAGTGGTGAATGATTCGAGGAGTTGCACGTGTAGGTCTGGATTTCCTTCATACAGGGAAATGTCCTAAGTTTTGTAATTAATGGAAATTTTATTATTTTTTCCTGTACTGTTTTGTCTACTTTTGTAGTATGGTATTGCTTTTGACAATTTCAAAACCGGTCCAATGGCGCAAATAATTTGCCCGACTGCGAGTTTGTCGGTCGTTTGTGGTAATACAGTCTGTAATACAGTTTTAAACATGTGAAAGTCATCAATGTCATACCGCTGACTGTCACATCAATGCCTCGCATTAGCTGGGCAGAAATGTCACGCTTAAACGGATGTTATCGCAATTTTTAACCAGGAAAAAGTAGAAAAGGACACAAAGTGATATTATACAGAACCAAGTAAATTTTACCAAGGTGTTTGGATTCATATGTGCATTGTTGGGTCACATGACGCTAGGATTCAGCTTCAACCGTAAATTTGTTTTAGAGCTCAGTGACAAGCAGAAATGGAGCTTTAAATCTGACATGCATCTCATAAGACAGAGTGCGACATTCAGAGGCAATAGGAATTAGAGTATTTGGGTATCAAATACTCCGAATATATCAAGTATGTTTCCGGCTGAGACTTGTTAAATCTTTGTGACTTGTTAAAAAAAGCGCTCAACTCAGCATAGCCATAGCAGATGTGAAACTACAACTTTCCTATATGAAAGCCAGCTAGTTCTTAAAGTGCTAGATTCCCATATGACTTCAGCAAGAACATTTGAGCTCACTATGATACATACAACAAGTTGAGTGCGGACAATATTGTTACCCTTTACTGGGTGCTAAAGGATGTAATTTTCGGAGATAATAAGCAAACTGGATCAAAAAGCAAGAAAAGGAGCATGGATAGCCATTATCGGCCCTACAGTGCCACTTAAAGATGTTATACTTACAGGATCCTCAAGAAAAATGAAGGGAAAGAATGGAATTGGCTTGGAAATTAGGTTTTTGGAGTTCAAATGTTGAAACCTCATCTTCGACGTTTATGATGAGATATAGTTTCGAACATGCATCAAAATGGGCAAGAGAAAAATAAGGTTTATAACAGGGTTCTTTTTGGGGCATAACATACACGCAGGAGATAGCAAGGAAATGGTTCTGGCAGTGGGCGTTGAATACATGAATATATCTGCAATCTTGGTAAGAAGATACCAGTGAATCAGTGAAGTACATTGCAAAGCTCCGTCTCCCTGAAGAAGAGACACTCTTGGAAGTTCTTTCCTTGTCGAAGAGGATTTGAGCCGCCTGACGTCAGAGTAAATTATAAAATTTCTTAGAAAGATATTTGATGAGATGCTTGAAGTGCTCTAGTCAAACCAGAAATGGATGCACAATAAAACTTTAAAGATTGAGGTGAACTATTCCCGACATATAATCAATCAATGCATCAAGATGGTCTTTTCAGTTTTGGCAATTTTTAGGGCCACATGCATTAATAAGAAACTAAGCTCCAAATAATTAAAGCAGTGACTACAGCTGTGCTAAGCTAAGGTTGTGAAACTAGACGCTCATGCGAATATTCACCAAAGGCATACGTTCATTTGAAAAAAAAACGGGTCGTAAGGCGCTTGATATGAACAGAGTCTGAAAGAGATGATTGTCAAATAAGGTAAAACCACGAGCTGGTTGAACTCTTCAACGAGTTAAATGTTTCAAAGGTCGTAAAACTGAAGAAATTGCAATAGGCTTTTCACGTGTATTAGATACCGAGGAATAATAAAACTTTGGCAGATGAAGGCTAGTATGGAAGCCTAGGAAATGAGGTGAAATAAAAAGGATGTTGGAAGGCATCACGCACTGAAAGCTAGGTCTGTGAGAGGCTATAGCATCAAGACAAAGACCACACCGGATGTCAGTATTGTCATGATATATGTAGCATTTTCTGGTCAAGGAAGCACTTATAGGATCCTTAGAAAACGGTATTTGTTCATAGACTACTGAATAGTAAGTCCAAAGTGAAAGCAACATCACAAAGTGAAACAGAATAAACCACTAATCACTTTATCACCCCCGTAGTATGGTGTTTTATCTCAAAATAGGCTCCATAATAGCTTAGAAGTTACTCTACCTGTTAAAAGTCCAGCACCATCAGGACTCCATCTTCCTGATGTAATTGCCATTGTATGTGCACTGATATTTCTCTCAACGCGGGCACTTTTGTTTAGAATAATAAATCTTCCGTCATTACTCGTTACCAGGAGCGAATCATTTCCTTTTTGACCGGTGGATTTTCCTAGAAGCCAGTGTAAATCAGTTGGCATAAAATCATCAGGAAGCTTTGCAACTTCTATTGATTCGCGTGTTGTCGAAATCCATTTGTAGATTTGATGTTCGTCACTGCAATTCGAAAAGTGCTAAAACAATTATTCATTTAAATTGATCCTTCGTACCCAACCGAATATATTTCCTCATTATTGCTCCAATCAATGCAAGATACTGCACTTTTGTGCAAAGGTTCTTTGCTAATGTATGTTTTAAATTTCATTTTGATACTATTCCTTACTGCTAACTTGCATATGTGACATTTATTAGTTTGTTTGTAGATGAGTTGCCATGACGATGTGAAGGGACGTTTCGTTGCCATGCAACTAGCTTCCAAGGATAATTAAAGGCAACTTTTTACGCAACAGGTTAATATGCTTACATATTAATGTAAATGAGATAAAATCTTATTTTTTTTTCAATTTACGATTCCTATTTTCATTCTCTAGAAGTTCGATGATTTTTCACATTCATTGCAAACAATCTTTTTGTTTATCTAGAAGGTAAGAATCTTCGCACTTTTACGTACACTGACCTTACCTTTGCAAAGATATTCTTTGTTTGTTTTGTATCTCTTTTGACCGTAGCCAAACATTGCTATGAATATTAAATTGTATGGCAACAACCTACAAGTCATCTAATCTTCATCCATAAATCTTATCTTTAGTTCAGTCTGAGTTGTCTTTCGTTGAAGTGCGTTTCATTTGTTTCCTAAGAAATTGTCGATAGGATTTTCAATTTGAGCAGTTGACACGTAATGATTGGAGTCTTCCGTGGAAATATTATCATTGCTTTGGCATTTTCAATTGTTTAATCCAGTATTACATTTATTAAATGATTTATATTTCGTTGGAAAATTGAAAAAATTGAACTTCAATTATAATAGCAACAAAATGAAGTTTTTAGTGCGATTCATACTCGTGACATGTTTGATTTTTTGTCAAGGATACACCAGGAGTCATCAAATTCAAGATGGTGCGCCATGTAAGTACACTAATAAAATTTACAAAATTATCAAGTTTTGAGGATTTTGGCCATAGAATATTTTTAAATAATTTATTCTCACTTAATTCATTTCTAATTATAACTATATCCTACCACTACGCTGAAATCGACTGAAAATCATGGACATTTTGAATGGGACTTGGACTACTAAATATTTATGAGTAACATTTACTTTTTGTTGATATATCGCCTCCTAGCGCGTTCTATCTCTCTCTGGTATTGTTTCAATTTTGTGAAGTTGTTCCATGAAGTTTTGGCTACTTTTAATATGATGTTCATACCTAATAAAAGAGATTCTCTTATAATTTCTTAAATTATAAGAGAATCACAATAGACAATTATAATGAAGATGTCAAACCAAACCTGTGCTAAGTTTTTCCTTTCCAACATCTTCATCTATTTCAGAGTAGTTTAGATTGAATTGTTGGACTCTTATCAAATAAGGAGAGCCAGTAGTATTAAGTATTTACAGTCAATCTAAACTGTAAAGAGAAAGTCCACCATTGGCATCCGGGGTTATCTGTAGGTTTCAGCCTTACTCACAGGACATGTACGCTTCTTTTTAACCTTAGAATATTTCAAACGACTTATTCTCTGTATTGGTTGGGACAGAATTTATTTTTTGGCTCAGCTCGAACGTACACTTTATAGCCAACATAAGGATATACCTCATACCAAATTTAGAGACCTGGTTTACATCAAATATAGATGGCGTTCCAGATTCACTCGTTGACTGGAAATGACTTGATATAACTTCGAGTCTAAAGAAATTACAGCGATATGCCGATGCTTACCAGCAACAAATAGAGTGGTAGAGGCAAGCTTATAAGGTAATCTGTTTTCTTTCTAATAAGTTATTACATTATCCACCCATCGTATCCGACGTTTTTTGATGTTATCAGGGTTGTTTAAAGGGTACAGGTCATAGTTTTCAATTCAAGGGTTCTAATCACTTCATGCCAAGATTTCGACATGATTACTTGTTCAAGATTTGCTCCCATTTATCAAGGTCATCGTTTTTTATTATTCTTTAATTTTTTTATTATTATGTGGTCCATTGGAGCTTTTTGTTTTCACAGAGACTCCATGGGGCCCTTTGGTAATCTTCGTCATTTTCTAAATAGTAATAAAAGGAATCAGTACTTTAATTATTAAAAAATTGTCTGAGTAGCTAGTAAGCTTTTGATTTTTGTTTCCCATAACATGATAGATACACTGACATTGATTTCGAAAATGATTCCAAACTGACCATCCATTATGGCGAATACACAGGTTTCTGTTAGGCAGTCTTATTTGTAAACTGATAAAAGTCCTGGGGCAAGACGCAAAGGGAACGTGGACTGTGCGCTTATTCTCGGTCCTGAGACCATGACTCAATCGATTGATTAAATTGATTGCTACGTCTTACGACCCAGCTCGTAAGCGGGTATGAATGTTTTTGGTCTTACCTGCAGAAGATTGACAGGTCAGTCTGTTTGACTTAGTCCCCTAACTGCATGTTTTGTACAGAAGAGGTGAATGTCACCTGTCTCACATTTTTCTCTTTTAAAAGATGGTGTAAGCAGCGCGGTGACCATTTTCCTCGAAAGTGGAGAGCTCTGCACGGAAACTATGGTTTGAGAAATACTGAGAACGATTGACAAATAGAATCGTGTGGCGCAGTATGCGCGGACTGTCCTGACAATGAAAAAAGGAATACTGAAACGTCGGGAGGCATCAGCAATGGAGGGAACTCTTTTCTAGTACGCCTTCCTGCTGAAGAAGCAACTCCCGTAAGCTGAAAGCGCTGTATGCGCAGGAACATGAGACTAAGCTGAAGTAATATGTCCAACGGTTCGAGGCTAGGCTCTCTGGTTGACAAGTAGGTGTTGAGTGGATAGTCCACAAGCATTACACGTCTGGGAGTCCCGGACTTAGGGTGTGAACAGCCTTCACCTTTCTACCACAACAAAAACTGTTTCCACATAAACAAATTGTTCTTCACTTTCCATTCGATGCTTTACATTGTCATCAAAAAACCTTTTGAGCAAAGAATTGCGTTAGGCACATACAGTCAGTATGAGTTGACTCGTTAGGATCGAAGTTAAGGTGTCGACATCAGGTGCCAATGAAATTTGTTTTAGCGTTGTTCACATACAGATCTATCGGTCTTGCCTGCTTGACATCAAAAATTTCAGAGATTGTCCTGCTTAGTACAGCTGTCACACAAAGATAAAGGAGATACTGGGACGTATCTCCCCACATATGCAGCCTGGCCAGTGGGATCACGTGCCTCCTATTCAATCCAGACACATTTTAGTGAATCTCGCCCATTGAAATAAACTGTTAGAACAAATAAGAACTATTTAATAAATAGTGCATGCAGCTCGATATTTATGACATTCCTACAAGTATTTTTTCAACTCCTTTTCTTCTATACTGTGCCTCTGTTTTTCTTAATGTGGCTGTATTTATGTGCCGAATTAGAGACACCTAGTGCCACAAACCGGCTGGACTCTTGATCAAACACTGGTTCCACTTAACACCAGATAAACAGAGAACCTCATTTGAAACTAACCACTGAATATCAGTTAAACAGAGAACCCAGTTCTAAACTATTCGATAAATTCATTTGGTCCTCCTCTTTATTCACAAATTTCTGCGGTTTTGGGTCAGAGGAAACACTTTTCCAGTGAGTAGCCGTGAAAAACAGTTTTCTATAGAACTTGTCCTCCTTCTTAGACGACTTCCAGTAATCAAGTATAAGCTTTTTTGTTCTTAGGATAGCCTGAGTTTAATGTACCATCTGGTTGCATTTCTCAACCTATTTCTACATTCCTCCGACGAAGCTGTACGGGCGGAACTCTTTCATTTTGCCAGCAATAATCTATCGTCTTCTTCGCTGTATAGCATGAAAACGGGTCGCGAAAGGTTCTTCATCTTGACGTCCATGTCAATCATTTCATCGTCATTTATCAAAATAGTGCACGTAAGACTAAAGAGATCATTTTTACTATGCTTCCAACTGGTGCGTTGACGATTTGGGTTGATGATCCACATGCTTGGTTTGGTGTTCAACACGCCTCCTCTTTGCATTGTTGTGACTCATCGACCGTGCGTTGTCTTTCATTATTTGGAACATTTCCCTGTTACCCTTTGAGGAAAATTCTTTATCTCTCAGCAGCAAGGATATCAATCGCGGTAACTCAGGAATTGTCCAGTAGTACTCTGAAGTCATTCGCTTGTTGTCTCTGCACCCACTAGCAATTATCCATACTTTTCCAACTTACAAACATTGCTCCATCTCTGCAATCATACAATCTGTAAGGAAGCGTAGAATGTATCGTGCTCCTTATTTGTGAGAAATGCCATTGCCTTCGGAAAATTGGAGTGAAATGACATCAAATTTTGAGCTAAATTATTGAATTTCAAAGAGTTATTGTTTGTTAGTGGTTACGCTATGTTTGAGAATCTAAGCTTTGAGTATATCAGCGAGCTCAAGCTCCAGGAATCTATTTTCGATACAGACAATTTTTACTTTAAGGATCGTCTTCTTTGTCAGGATAAGTATTACGATTTTTCGCTGCGCTAGTTTCAATCCAACCCTCTACTTAACGCAATTGGTAATTTTGTCTGAATGACGATTGATTGACTGCGTGGTCAACTTCTAACATTATCTGCATGGCCGATAATGCGCGGCTTCTTCAGCAGTTTGAGTGGTTGCAGTTTGTCGTTGGAAACGTTTGATAGGTCACAATCGTGGATAGAACTTTGGGACTCATCTGCTTTGCGAAGTATTTTTTTAGCGTTGATACGAATGGCTGTAATCCTTGAAGTGATTCAGAATAAATATCCGGAACATAAATTCTGATACTGGGACAAGGTTCTCCTGGGCTTCTGGAATATTTGGACGATGAGTTGGGTTCATTTCTGATGTCTAGTGTCATCAAGAGGAATACATTTCGTTCGGACCTTGTCTTCGCATGTGAAACCAGGATCCACACCTGCGCAATGAGATCGAAAGTACGTGGAACGGAAAAGAAAAGACGGAAGGAAAGACCACGGAAATATCGTGGAAAGTATTGCTCTGAAGCCATACTGCTGAGCAAAAAGGGCATCAGGAGATGTGTAATCATGTCAATGAGTTTTCCCTTTATGAGTTTCTTGAGTATATTCTCGGCCATATCTATTGGGTAGAATAAGTGGCATACATACGGTGACTTGGAATTTCATTTCCTCTTCTTGGTTAGCACGAGTTTTAACCATCTTCCATTTCTCAAGAGACAAAATTCTTGAAAATAACAACAATTGTATTGAGCAGCAGGTTAGGGCAAAAGTGAAAGACCAACTGAAATATTTTGGCTATTCGTTTGGTTGTTTGATGAAAGCAACTTTGGTCCTTTTCTCGTGAAAAATTAACAATGAACTGAAGTTCCTACGTGGGTGATCTTTAAGGAACTCTAGCCATAGTTCGTCTATGGTGTAAAGATTGTTGTCTATGTTGACTATGAAATTTCTGTGAAGAATTGACAAAAAAAAAGAAATTATCATTCTGGAGAGTTAAGTAAGTAACGCACCCTTTAGTCGTTTTTGCATGGCAATAAATATTTCTCACTCACACGCGTTACATGATTTCGTAGATGAAACATTGATTATCTCTTTGAAAATTTGGAATTTTGTGTCAGATTTCTTGATGTCAGGTTTTTCTTTTGACGAGTTTATCCAGACCGTAAAAAGGTGCACTTTAAGTTATGCTAGACTGTCTTTAAGTTGTATTTGATCTAGAATGATTCCCCTCCATGAAAATCGCCTTATAAAAACTTCTTCTGCACTGGATTTGCTAACGTTCAGGTATCCTCATACAGTCGAACAATCAGCAGTACCATAATGTTGGTTCCTTTTTCAGCAAGATTTTTTCAATCAAAGCTCTCACGTGGTTCAATTCTAGTCCCTATTTAATTCATCCTTCTCATGTGTTCTCCGTGTTCAATTTGTGTGTGAATTTAAAGGAACGTGTTGTCCTCTTTAGCTTGCTTTATTTCAGTTAGTAGCCCAATTATGTGATCAATGTCTTTGACTGTTGCAGATAAGATCAACCATGGCTCGAAATTGGCAAATGCCTTCAAGTTACTTCCTTTTCGCTCTATACTTATATTAAAAGGATATATTCAAATGAACATTATTATACGTGAGTTAAATTTGTGGTAACTTTTCTTGCATTTTCTTATCATTTTACTTTACTCCAGATCAATTGCTTTACAATCATTTACAGCAATCAAAATTTTTATTGACTCCAAAGTCAAATAAAATTCTGATTTATTATTACTCTGAATACTTACCAATCACTTGCTATCGGTTGTGCACATTGCACCTATTCGTAATCATCCATTGCACTTTATTCGCCCATTATTTGGTCATTTTTCGATGAATCAGTCGAAATCTCCGAAAAAGAAACCTACATTGGAATCACGTCTCCAGAGGTTAGACTTTATCCTTCCGATTTGTTGTTACGGACGCCTCGTTATCGTGATATCATTTGAAACGAAAACAAACCATTGACCTTTAGACAAACCATTGTCTAAACACCCCATTTTCAAGTTCACCCAATTCGGTGGCGCGATAAAATTCGGAGGTTTTTTTTATCAGCGAACCCCAAATGTGGAGATATCTGCATATATACATGTGCAGTTATGTTGCTAGTGATCACGATTTGTTGTTACGGACGCCTCGTTATCGTGATATCATTTGAAACGAAAACAAACCATTGACCTTTAGACAAACCATTGTCTAAACACCCCATTTTCAAGTTCACCCAATTCGGTGTTGTATAAATTGCATATATACATGTGCAGTTATGTTGCTAGTGATCACTAGCAACAGAACAATAAAATCACCAAAATAAGTTCCTATCAGCACTATGATACGGATAATACCTTATGCGAAAAATATTTACTGATAACAGTCTCCATTCCTTAGTATATATAAATTGACTTTACGCATAACAACCTACAGTCGTCCTAAACGTCTCACAGGATTTATTAATTCCAGTAGAAATGGCGAGTTTGAAAGTGCTCATCACGCATCGCGAGGTGCCCCAAAGTGGTCTCGATATCCTTAGTCGGTCATGCCAGTTAGTATTCGTAGAAAGTCTACCTCCGAAGCGTTCGGAAATTCTGGAAAAATGCAAAGGAGTCGATGGAATACTTTGGGCTACTAGCGACACTCTCAATGCTGAAGTCTTGGATGCAGCCGGTCCTAAATTGAAATCGATCTCGACAATGAGTTCTAACCTGGATTTCGTCGATATCCCAACATTGAAGAGTCGACGCATGCCTCTTGGATACACACCACAAATTCCTGATGATGCAACCGCTGATGTCGCCATTGGACTGATGATTGCTGCCGCTAGAAGATTCCACGAAGGAAGGATTAAAATCGACACGTAAGCTGAATTTCTGTTGTGAGGATTTTTCAGGATAAAATGTTGATTTAATTGCAGTGGTAACTGGGAAAACTGGCACCTGAATTGGATGTTAGGTCAAGATATCAAAAGCGCGACTGTTGGCTTCTACGGCTTTGATACACTCGGTCAAGCGATAGCCAAACGTTTACAAGGATTCGATATTGCCAAAATTCTATACACATGCGAAGAACAACCCAATGCTTCGGATTTCAAAGCGGAAAAAGTGGAGTTTGATGATTTGCTGAAAAGATCTGACATAATCTTCATTGCATGTCCTTTAACGAATCAAACCAAGGGAAAATTCAACTCAGCCGCCTTCGATAAGATGAAACCAACCAGTATACTGATAAATGTTGCAAGAGGAGGTAAGATCCTTGAAATTGACCTTCTAGGATTTTTGTTTACAAAGCATGTTCATTTTCTTTCGTAGAAGTGGTTAATCAGGATGCTCTCAGTAACGCCTTGAAATCGAATAAAATATTTGCGGCGGCGACAGATGTCACTACTCCCGAACCTCTTTCAAAGACTGATAAACTACTTCAACTTCCAAATTTGAGTAAGTCCTAGTGAGATAAAAATGGTAAAACATATTTTTCTGATGAACAAAATCTTTTTAAAGTTGTAACTCCACGCTTGGGCTCAGCAACGAAACGAACGTTGAACGATAAGGCTGTGATTGCTGCTCACAACGTCCTAAGGGGAATCGCTGGTGAGCCGATGTTTGCTCCTGCTTACATTCTACCTCCTCAATAACAAGTGCTGAAGTCATACAAATGCAAATAGGTGTAATTGGAAGTGAGAGTGAATTATTTGACTTTGTGTAGGTGTGCCTTTATTTAAAAAAAAAAAAAAAAAAACATTGATTACTACCGTGAAAAATAAATTTATTTTTAATTTACCTTATCTCTGCAAGATCATTATTTTGTTTGGACAAGATTGTAAACTAATAATTTGTGTTACCAGATTAGCGTAAACTTGTGATTTATGATAAAACGCCGTCACTCAATTGTTATCCGTCGATTACTGAGTTCTTCTTTTCTTGGCTTTTCGATATCGTTTTGCTTCTACCTTGTTGACATTCTTTCTGGATTCGCTATCATTTGCACTTAAAAATTTGATTTTAGAAGTATTATAAAAGTTTAACGTAGAATTATAATTTTCTCCTGGGAATATTCCGTCGTTCCCGGTCACTTTCTACGTTTCATCCACAGACGATATATCCCTTGTTTTGTGTCCGGGTCAAATAGCTCCGTTTAAAAACTGACCATCCGAGATATCGTTAGTATTCCTATTGTAGAACGCCAGATCACACACATCTATAAAGTGTATAATGGCCTCTCGGAAGCTACAACAATCAGAAATTTTGGATAGAGAACGGATTAGGGGTTCTTATCCATCCTCCATGTCACTCAGGTACTGCGCCCGTTTTCGTCCATGGCGAATTTCTCTGGAAATGTTAAAATATTTCTTGACTTGTAGCAACCAAGACTCAATCATTGGCTTGAAAATTGCCAAGAAAATCCATTGGTTAGGAAGTTAAGTAAATGGACGTCAGAGATTGTGCTGAAGTAGCTCTGAAATATGCTAGAAACGACGCCGACTAGCGGAATCGCGTATATGATGCCCTCCTTCCCTGAGGCTCATTACGTCTGTTTAGGACTTTTTCGGTCCAAGACAGACAGATTCAACAATGGCCAGGTAATATGAGCCGCCTTTATACGGGGGATCTGCAATAATCGTTTAAGAGATGAGTGTTGGCCCAAGACCCATTCATGAGGATCAATGGTCAAATAATCTGTCAGGAAAAAAATTCCAAAAACAGGCACTGCAATGGTATAGGAAACTTTTTTGTCTGTTTATTATAAGTAAGATCAACTGCTATCGAAACCTCGTTGATGATCTTAATAAGACCAGTGATAAGTTGTGAACTGACCAATTTTTTCTGTTTTTTCCATTGCCTTCAGTTGAGCCATTCTCTAAATGCTGACTGGTAGAGAGGCTTGTGCTTGTCAACAAGGGTAGAGAGAACATAGAGGTGCCCTCCGCATATTGGGTGCTAAACGTTGCTGGATGCATCTTGTATGTTAAAAGCCTCATAATGTGAATTGATGCGACGATCCATGCTGGCGGATAATCTGTCCTCCGCTGTAGAGCCTGACGCTTCACCGTCGGTGCAATCATCTTAGTGGTGAAGGTGGTTCAGCAGACAGTAACGCTCAATCACGCGTTCAGGTATATAGAACTACTCTTGACACTCAATATGAGCAATTCCTTCAGTATCCCTGAATGAGAAGATATTTTCTGTGCTCTGGAGTCTTTCATTAGATTGCAAATAATCAACATAATCTTAGGGTTAAGGGATGTGTTCGAGCGCGATCATTTTGAACGCACCCTTTACCGAACGAGACCTTGATCGAACGGGTCCTTTTTTTGGTGTGTTGCTGACTTCAGTCGGGTTTTTCGTTATTACTTTGGGGCTTCCGCTTTTTGGTTTCATGCGAATTGCGTGTGGCCTCTTGGTTTCTTCTTCAAAAGTATCGTATCAGTGGATGCAGTCGACTTCCAACATCAACGGCGTATCCCAAATCCATTCCCATTCTTCTACACATCTCGTTCCCACATTCAGTCGCAATTTCAGCCACGGGAAACGTCTATCATCTGCAACCAAAAAAAAAAAAATCATCTGCAACACGATAAGTCGCAAAACTTTCAATTCAATTTTTTGTGGTGACGCGAATTTATTATCGCCCCACGCGTCAGGATGGCTCCGTTTTTCGATCCTATTTTTGGGTCTGAGTTCTTATGTATATGCATATATATTTTTTATATATATTATATATATTTTTGGGAATATAATGAATAACTAGCTGCTGCTACCACATGGAACGCATTTGATTTGTTCTGTACATAATGTGTCGGTATTAGCAAACTTATTTCTTATCAAGGAACCACAACTGAAAGTTATTATAATTCTGCATCAATGGAGTCAATAAATGACGAAGGGAAGGTTCAGTCGATTGCGGAAGTGATCGTCGAATATGAATAAAAGTAATCGATTAATGTCAGTAATGGATTATTGGCTTGAAGCTGAGCTTCCTTGATCAAATCAAGTCGGTGCAGGACGACGCTGACATGTAGGTATAGGTTTTCAGTTGTCCCATGACTATTATCTATTACCATGACACTAGGGGGGGGGGGGGGCATCTCTGGTACTTAATAATCCTATATTTTAAACGTGATCCCAGTGACGCGGATAAGAGCAGGCATTTCTGGGTTCTCTAGACGTTCTGAAAAATAGTTTAACTACAAAATTAAAATGTATGACACGCTGAACACTTCCTCAGGGAGCGAGAATGTAACTAATTTAGCGGTCTATTCAGGTACCAAGGATAGCAATTAATTGGCAACAACTCCTCCCAGGGACTCGTGATGTGCTGCATGAGGATGGCTTTGCGGTAGAACGTAACAAA
The DNA here is from genome assembly GCA_954870665.1 of Stratiomys singularior. Taxonomy (NCBI): domain Eukaryota; kingdom Metazoa; phylum Arthropoda; class Insecta; order Diptera; family Stratiomyidae; genus Stratiomys; species Stratiomys singularior. Next base: position 6,735,929 of record OX940879.1, on the reverse strand, counting down.
CAGCTGCGTTCCGCATCAACTAGTATGAAAGATGAATATCCTTAATGTAAACTGGTATCTCATCAAACTGTATATGGCGGCGTTAGTTACCGACCTTAGTGTCATGTCTGCTGTGATTGTGAACTTAGACCAACGAATGGCAGAAACTCAACTTGATCATTTAGAATAAGTCTTAAAGAAGAATTCATTGTTGAAATTGAAGTTTGAATTAAAGCCACATATCAGTGAGAACAGTGGATTTAGTGTTCATATATGATTCAGAGTTTTACACTTAAATTTTGCCCTTTTTTAAACGAACTTCACTGTATGAGACTAATGCAGGAATGCAATCAGTAGGTGGGAATTTATAGGAGAGCTCACGGCCACAAAAGTAGTACTCAGCATGTTTCATACTGAAGAACTAGAGATCAACTGCAACTTCTCCAGAAAAAATCATTCTCGCCTAATTTTTAAGCACGAATGTTGGTTTTTGCACAATCATTTTTTAGGCTCTTCTGCTTTCTTTTCTGCAAACATCGTTTCGCAGCAGTTTCAAGAAGATTACCATTGTTGGGGTTTTTGCATAATCAAGCCCAGAAACCTTTGGTACTAATGACCAGTAGGATATTAATAGAACTCGGAAGGATAGTTCTCAACATGTTAAAGCTTTGTTTTCAGTATAATGTTCCAGACTCTAAACATATGAATCACCCGAAGCTAACTCTCAGCATCGTCCCGTCTGGCAGAAATAAGGAATCAACCAAATTTTCAAAACTAAACTGAATGGACATGTCTATCAAACAATCATAAAAATGATATATAAGCGGATCAGATAGTAACAATGAGCTGCACTAAGCAACCTGAATTCGCAGAAATAATATTACACATCCATAACAAGATTTCTTTTTCCTTCGAAACGACCCAAAATTGCATGGGTTGGAATCGGTTTTCAATCGGTTCAAGATATAACAAGGAACACCAGGGAGTGCTTGAAATCTGCTCAACTGGGGATCATCTGAGGATCAATCAATTGGAACAACTGAGGTCCCAATTACGATAGCTTCACTGGAATTGATAACATCGTTTTGTTTGGATCTTACATGGATGATTATGGAGACACTCCCAGAAGACTATATTATGGAAGGAGGAATTGTAAAAAAGGAGAACACAAAAAGACTCAGTGCCAAAAATAGAAGAACATATAAAATTAATAAGAACATCCAAAGTAATAAGGTTTCTCAGAGAGAACATAGTAATGATCTACTCCATAGGATAGCGTAGCTATGTAGCCTAAAATATGTAGCCGGAAAGTTCACGATTTGAGACACTCACTGAGGGAGGTCCTCCTAAATAAGGACTAAACCCGGTTTTCTCTCATTTTGGATTGTTTAGGAAATACTCGATGATGGCTTTGCAACAATTAGCAGTCGGTAGCGATGCCAGCATTTCTGCAACACACTCGTTTTCAGGAATTGATTCAGCGAAACTATTGCCAGCTCTGATCAAAACATGTTACACCAGATTAACATCAACAGAATCCAAACACTTGACGATATAAGAAGGACGACATGGGACTTCTTTATTCAATGACAGACACATAGAGAAGGCTAGTAAATAGAGAGCGGAATCTGCAAATTTGGGATATCGCAAAACAATTTACATGGACTCAATAGGATTTATAGACCGGTCGATTTCTTTAAATAAAATGTGTTTGTTCTTGGTTTCGAAATGATAGTAATTTCTGTTGAGTTTGTTATCTTTGTTAATTATGTCTGGGGGAATATGGTTTAGATTGTCCAATAGCTTGATTAGTACTGGATACTATATACCTCATATCACACTCAGGTGGTTTCCTTCTATTGATTTCCTGTAAAACTCATTTTATTTCGTGTAAGTCAGTTGACTTAAATATGTCCTCATCGTCAAAGGGCACTCCTTGAAGTCGGTTTGCTGACCGGACGTGGAGTTTTCTTTACTCCTATTTTATTTATTATTTGTATTTACAAAGTTTGTTTTCCACCGTATTAACAAAGGGTTCAGGTTTGGTCATTAATTTGCAGTGAAACACATATAAGGACTCATACCGTGGAATACTACTCAGAATACAAAACAAAAATTGTTAGGACTTTGGAGCATGAGTATAATAATATCATATCTTTCACCAAAATAACATAATACTTAGGAAGAGTCATCAGATCCAATGTCCAGACCTTGCAAGGGTCTTGCTTTCGCCTCGTTCCGGGTTACCGTCACCCCGTCACGGATTTGGTTTGCTAATCAGCAAGTTGTTTTTCTATCAAGGATCTCACGGGCTCCAAGATCTTGTCCGTACTCTCTTCCTTGTTAGGTGTTCAATCAATGTGAGGGTTCAAAGGATCTTATTGTCCTCTTTTGCTTGCTGTATTTTACTTGATATTCTATAATTCAGTATCGGTGACCGTAGCCGATCAGACGAGTTTTGGGAAAAATTGGGGCAATTGGCTAGTTATTCATATTATCGTCATTTTCAATGGTTACTTCAATGTTACTGGGACAGTACTAAAATAAGTCAGTTGTCAAAATAAACTTGGCTCAGGGTGTAGTAAACCAAGTTAAGATTTTGCTTCCATTGGATTCCCGAAGAACTATCTATGTCTTCGGTATATGACTTTTAATCCACATTAATTCCTCGTTTCTTGTACGTTTTTTTGCCTTAAACAAGGAGTCATTCCAGTATGATCTACCCTCGTAAGGTTTCCAAGCGCGTAGCGAAGCAACATTGGAGCTAGTTTGCCTCCTACCATCACGTTTGCATTTGTACGGGCGCTCTCGTTTGAAATTTCACTGTTTACAAATTATTTATGAATTATTTATGCAAATTGCTTTCATGTCTTTGTCTCGTTAAATTTTTATATCAAATCAGTCATAATATTTGTATGTACATTCAAAAGAACATAAGTATATTTGTCGTAAATTTATTGTCGTTATTATATTCGTTGTTAAATTTGTCGCTGCTATTCTCGTGCTTCCTTATCTGATTGCTTTACTCCAGATCAATTACATTACAATTCATTTATTGCAAACGAAAATTTTATTGACTCTAAAGCCAAATAAAATTCTGATTTTCTATTAATAATTGAGTATTACTCAGAAAGGTTAGTAATCATTTGTTATCGGTTGCACCTTATTCACCGATTAAGCGATTAATTGTTCATTTTTCAACTAATCAGTTGAAATCTCGGTAAAGGAAACATACCCTGAATCACGTCTGCAGAGGTTGGACTTTGTCCTTCCGATTTGTTGTTACGGACACCGCGTTATTGTGATTTCATTTGAAACGAAAACAAAATACTGACCATTGTGCATTGTCTAAACACCCCATTTTCAAGTTCACCCAATTTGGTGGCGCGATAAAATTCGGAGGTTTTTTTTATCAGCGAACCCCAAATGTGGAGATATCGAAAAACATATACATACAGTCGCTGGCTCATCACTAGCAACAGAAAATAAAGCCACCAAAAATAAGTTCCTATCAGCACTTTGATACGGATAATACCTTATGGGAAAAATATTTACTGATAACAATCTCTATTTCATAGTATATATAAATTGATTTGAAGCACAATAACTTACAGTCGTGCGAAATCACTCACAGGATTTATTGATTTAGTGCCAAAGTTAAAAATTAGTCTCTATTGAAAATTCAAGCAGAAATGGCAAGCTTTAAACTGCTCATTACGCATCGCGAAGTACCCCAAAGCGGTCTCGATATCCTTAGTCGGTCATGCCAGTTAGTATTCGTGGAAAGTCTACCCCCGAAGCGTTCGGAAATTCTGGAAAAGTGCAAAGGAGTCGATGGAATACTTTGGGCTACCAGCGACACTCTCAATGCCGAAGTCTTGGATGCAGCCGGTCCTAAATTGAAATCGATCTCGACAATGAGTTCTAACCTGGATTTCGTCGATATCCCAACATTGAAGAGTCGACGCATGCCTCTTGGATACACACCACAAATTCCTGATGATGCAACCGCTGATGTCGCCATTGGACTGATGATTGCTGCCGCTAGGAGATTCCACGAAGGAAGGATTAAAATCGACACGTAAGTTGAATTTCTGTTGTGAGGGTTTTTCAGGATAAATTGTTAATTCAATTGCAGTGGTAACTGGGAAAACTGGCACCTGAATTGGATGTTAGGCCAAGATATCAAAAGCGCGACCGTTGGCTTCTATGGCTTTGACACGCTCGGTCAAGCGATAGCCAAACGTTTACAAGGATTCGATATTGCCAAAATTCTATACACATGCGAAGAACAACCCAATGCTTCGGATTTCAAAGCGGAAAAAGTGGAGTTTGATGATTTGCTGAAAAGATCTGATATAATCTTCATTGCATGTCCTTTAACGAATCAAACCAGGGGAAAACTCAACTCAGCTGCTTTCGATAAGATGAAACCAACCAGTGTTCTGATAAATGTTGCAAGAGGAGGTAAGATCCTTGCAATTGACCTTCTAGGATTTTTGTTTACAAAGCATGTTCATCTTCTTTCGTAGAAGTGGTTGACCAGGATGCTCTCAGTAACGCCTTGAAATCGAATAAAATATTTGCGGCGGCGACAGATGTCACTACTCCCGAACCTCTTTCAAAGACTGATAAACTACTTCAACTTCCAAATTTGAGTAAGTCCAAGTGAGGTTAAAAATGGTAAAACATATTTTTCTGATGAACGAAATCCTTTTAAAGTTGTAACTCCACGCTTGAGCTCAGCAACAAAACGAACGCTGAATGAGATGGCTGTGATTGCTGCTCACAACGTCCTAAGGGGAATCGCTGGTGAGCCGATGTTTGCTCCTGCTTACGTCCTGCCTCCTCAATGATAAGCCAAAGTTATTTAATCTAAATCATTTATTTAATCATAATCATTTGACTTTGTGTAGGTGTGCGTTTAATATTATTTGAAATAAATGTTCATTGCTACCGTGAAAAATAAATTTATTTGTAATTTATCTTATCTCTGCAAGATCATTATTTTGTTTGGACAAGATTGTACACCAATACTTTGTGTTATCAGATTAGTGTTAAATTGTGATTTATGATAAAACGCTGTCAATCAATTGTTATCCGTAGATTACTGAGTGCTTCTTCGCTTGGCTTTTCGATAACACTTTGTTGTTGACGTTCGATCGGAATCAATTTACTCATGAAAATGTAATTCCAAAAATATTTTGAAAATTAGAGTCAGGGAAGTAAGTTTGCTCGGTGTTTCCCGTATGTCTTCTTCAATAACTCAGTTTAACAATTTCACTAGCTTTCAATTTGCTATCTTAAAAGTTTGAATTTATTTAGGAACATTTTTCCCGTTGAAATTAAATATGAGTTTATTCTCATATTCGACTGCCTCTCTGAAAACTTCGCACTTTCGTATTACTAGCGTAACACCTACCCTGAAGTATGGTAAGTATCCGCAATGTTTTAACAGCTGCAGACCAATAAGTTTACTAATGTTGGTGGAAAACTATTTGAGAGCATCTCTCTCATGAAATGATTGACTGAGTAAGTCGACACAAAAACATCCTTCCGAATTTCCGGTTTGGATTCAAGCATGGATACTCTACAGCGCACCTGCTACTACGTAATTCCAAACACATAAAAGCAGTGCACATAAAAGCAGTGGCCTCCGACGAGCGATACTGAAAAAGCCTTTGATACCCTTTGGGGTGCCGGCCTACTCCATAAGATCAAAGAGTTCAGTACTCCATAATATTTGAACAAAATGATGTACTACTAATAGATAAAAATACCATGCTCAAGTTTGAGGGTCAACATCCAATGAGAAAATCGCTCCTGCTGGTGTTCCACAAGGTTGTTGATTGCCTCCCACACTTTTCAATGATTTCACATCTAACTTACATAACTGTCAACTAGCGGACTTGTCAACATAACTTTTGCGGACGACAAATGCTTCTACGCCTCTGGAAATAATCCTAAACTGACCATCTCCAATCTAGAGGGAATGGATAAGGGAATGGACCGGAGCCTTAAATGCAATACATATGAGATTACCTGAATATGAGAATACCTATGAGAACTAAGATTTAGAACAGGCATCACATTGTGTATCATACAGCGTCCTAATGCAGACTTTGAATTTTTAAATGATATAAATAATGATGATATAATATGATATGATAATGATATAAATAATTTTCTTAATTTTTTAATTTTATGGTGAGTTTTTGAGGCTGCTTTTACAGAATAAGTTTCGGTTTGCTTTACCAGACGTACCATCAAACAAACGCAATTAAAACTAGACATGGCATATGGAATCAACTAGTGGAAAATTAACACTGAGCCTAGACTAGCACTAATAAAAAATAGGTGTTTAATTTTACATGAAAATGGATCAACAGAATCGAGTGCATCCCAGTTGGATTCGAAATTCATTTAATTTGGCTTGGACAAAACCAAAGTTTTGACCAGACAAAACCGGATGAAAGAGGTTTACAAATGAGTGTAGTATAGTGAGAGCGCCTATTCATCTCGGAACCTAGGACTGAAGTTCTTGTAAAAAACTTGTCCCGGAACAGACTCATGCAGGGTCAGAGGCATCTGGTCTTTGAACCTTCTTTTAGTATATCACATTACCTTACGCATGGAACTGTATGGTGGCATAGAGGGGCTAGTTATTGAAACATTTTTACGCATGGTCCATCTTACTGAAAATCAAGTTAAGTAATAGTGGCAGTAGTAGTAGTAGTAGTAGTAGTAGTAGTAGTAGTAGTAGTAGTAGTAGTAGTAGTAGTAGTGGTAGTAGCAGTACAATTTTTCGTTCTAAACACTTCAGTCCATCAAGAAGACGGAGAAAGTCCTTAGAAGGGGTGTATCAGTCTTGTGCTGGTAAAAGCTTTTCATTGAACTTATAAATATCCTTAACAATTTCGGCACAAAGTAGAAGCAAATCATATTATTTTTGTAACTTTTTTCATTTAGCGTTTATTTAAAATTTAAAACAATTTAATCGTTTCCTCCTGTCACTCCAATTTAAAGTTGAAATGCTGGTGACAACATAGGCTGTCCTTCAAGACCACGTAAAATATTGTGTGCTGCGATAACTGCCATATTTTCTGTGGTTATATCTGTTGCAGTTCCTAAATGCGGTATAATAACTGAAAAATAGAGTAAAATAGAATAAATTATCCTTCTAATTATTGTCCTTTGTATAATAAATTTTCATAATATTTATATATAAAGAACTAACCGCAATTTGGAAGTGTCAACAATGAATTGTGCTTTGGAAGTGGTTCAGGTGTCATAACATCCAGACCAGCAGCGAATATTTTATGAGTTTTCAGAGCATTGTAGAGAGCAGTTTGATCAACGATTTCTGAAATATATTACAAATTTTTAATTTTCAATGTCATTACAAGCTTTCTTCTCCTTATTACGTCCTCGTGCAACATTCACAAAAATGCTGGTTGGTTTCATCTTGTCAAAAGCGGCTTCATTGAACATTTCTTTCGTTTCAGAGGTTAGTGGGCAGGCAGCAATTATGAAATCACTGGTTGTAAGAAGTTCGTCAAAGGATACGTACTCAGCTTTCAGCTCCTTGGCTTGTGGTTTTTCTCTGTGGCCCGAGTAAATGAGTCTTCCAATTTCATATCCTTGCAGCCGTTTCGCAATAGTCTGGCCAATCCCACCGAAACCAACAATTCCAACCGTTGAGCCCTTTATCTCGTGACCCAGCATCCATCTGTGACTCCATGTTATCCAGGACTCACTATATGAATTACATAAAATCATTACAATCAAATTAAACAAAGTGGAATTCCAATTGATTACTTTTCAATATGCAGTCGTCCCTCATGAAATCGACGTGCAGTGGCTACCATTAGACCTATGGCTACTTCTGCAACAGAATTACTAACAGCGCCTGGAGTATGGCCCAGAAGAATCTTTCTCTTCTTCAATGCCTCAATGTCGACGTAATCAATACCCGATGACATGGTAGATATCACTTTCAATTGGTCACCAGCTGCATTAAGGACTTCATCATTTAATTTATCGTATGTTGCCCAAAATATTGCGTCCATTCCTTTGCATTTTTCAAGCATTTCATTGCGTTCCGGAGGTAATTTTTGGCACAATGTAAGCTGGCATGTTTTTTTCAGCATTTCAATCGCTTTTGAAGGAACTTCTGGATTCGTTATAAGAACTTTAAAATTCTTAGAAATTTTTGTGTTCATTGTTTCTGTAGTGCTGAAATGCTGTTTTGGGGTAGTTTTGAAAGCTAGACAAAGGTGGAAATTCGCATGAGACATATTTATTTAGATATTATTTTCAGATATAAAATATTTTATGAATATAAAGAACAATTATTAGTAACGGTACTTAATTTTTAATGTGAAATGTTCAAGTAAATTTTGCAAGACACTCTCAAAGGAGAATATGCACGAGTAAGCTTTAAGCAAAGACACAAACCAGTTAGATATTTTGAAATCTTAAATTTGTTTAAAGATTGTTCTCTGAAGTCACAGCTGATTTTGTTTATTGCTTTTCGCTATTTGTGGGGCCAGGTACTATGTGTTTATTTATTTACCAATTAAGAATTTTAATAATGTTCTTTTGCCGACTGTTCCTAGCATAATTTCAGAGACCAACCGTAGTTTCCACTCTTATTTCACATAATTGTCCATTACAAACGATACAAAATCTATTTGACCGGCACGTTCGAAAAGATTGACTTCACTCAACTCACTCTTTATCGTTGTTCGTGGAACGATAAGGCGGCAAAGTTGTTTGGCGTTTGACAAATATTTTTGCTTGCGGCCCGAAGAAATGGCGCTTTATAATTTGAATTTCTTTGAATTTTAGAATTATTTCAGATGCAGAAAAAAATCAATAGGATTCGTTTGTAATGAGCTTAATAAATAAGAAGAAGATTTATTTTAGAGTATTTATCGGTCGTTGATCCTTGAAAGAAAAAAATTTTTAAATATTAATGTTCAGAAGAACATTTCCGACTAACGAATTTGATTTTTTCTCAACTGATTCCTTCTTTTTCAATGTCGAAAGTCGTTAAATTCTGTGTGTGCATTTTCTGGCCACGAACACATTAAATTGGTGGTTGTAGACCGCACCTAGTGCTAATGTGCATATAGATCTATCACTCACCGATTAGTTTATAAGTAATATATCATAACATAGCACGTAAAGTGCTCGATAGTAATTGCACTAAACTGAATTGCGACTACATATTATCTGATATGTGTAGCTATTAATATGTATTTATAGCGTAATTTATATTGATGACACAACAATGAAAGTGCATTGTGGGAGTTGGCCGGTAACATGTTAATGCATTGTGATGATGACTATCCTGAATACTGTCTGACATACATATTTGACTAGCAAAATTATTTTCTAGAGGATGTTTCAGGAGTTGTTTACGTTATGAAACATATTCAGAGAAGTTTGATGTTTCATTTACATGAAACACTTTAGTAGACTTTGAAATGAAAAATGAAATATTCGAGTACTGAAGTACACAAAATTGTTGATGAATTACCAAAACAGCAATTTTATTATGATTTGAGGAGTTTTACAAATTCTAAAATAAATAAATTTGGATCAAACTGTATGAAGCGATTTAGAAATTGGGAGACAAGCTCTACGTACTATAACTTTTTTTCATTTTTTTTTCTTTTCCGACTTTTATTGAATTTATACTATATTAATTTCATATTATTTATATGCATTAAGCATGCAAAAATTAAGGATTCTCTATCTGTGCATCAGACAGTTCAATAGTGGTAATTTGAGTATGACAAACTGTGGCTAAGAATTTATTTCGGACAGTTCCAATTTTCATATTTGTTACGCTTCTATCGGAAAATGAGTTAAAGTAATGCGGTTTTCAATTTAGGAAAAATATTCAGGAAAAAAATGCATTTCGGAAAAATGATTTCTCTTGGGTCAATCAGTTTCGAGAATTACAAAATAGTTGTTTATTGTAAGTAAAAAAATACAAGAAAACTGTGTTCAAGTCCATGTCAGAGATTATCCACACGCTTACGCTAAGATCTTTATTAAAACCAATAAATTTTATACATAACTCGGTACTTTGTATGGTAGCACTTTGCATTGAGTACAACCTTGAGTACCCTTCATAGAATTCGGAAGTTTTCTGCTTGCCTATTTTTCGGATACTCCTTTAAAAAAACTTTTTCAATTGTTTCTTGTAAGCAAAATTGTATTTTTCAAATCTTATTTTCCATAATTGACCCTAAATTTTAACTTCAATTCAAATCTGGGCTCCGTGGGGCCGGAATATAAATATTGTTTCTAATCGGCTAATACTAAACAATTCCGGACTTTTGCTTGAGGTCGATATTTCAAGATTCACAACTTAACATTAAGGTACATTAAGGTTTGTCCATTATACTGTCCATGAACTCAAAATTTCCAATTTCGGCTGCTGACATACAATCCCAAACTATTACTCTGCCATCACAACGCTCTCCTTTTTGCAGCTCACAGTGCAAACTTATTTAGTTTCCGCTACACGTATGTGATGCTATCTGAGCTAGCAATATTAAATTTAGACTCTTCATCGAATCAGATGCTGTTCCGAAAGTCCAAGCTTTCGTTTGCGTAGTCCTTAGCCTAGCAAGTTGACTGATCTAACTTTTTCTGCTTATTAAAGTCTTTTTTCTAGCTACCCGATCATTGAAATTATGGTCTTTGAGTACGAGATCAGTTCCTGCACTGAATTACATACTTAGTCCTTGCAAATTCTCTATTAATAGTTTTGCCCTCAATAACTTTAGATTCCCCTTGAATTCACGAGGAATAAATTATTCGTTGTGCGAATTGAAAATCTTGTAATGCACGCTTTTGTCCTTATTTTGAATCCGATTTTCAAAAAGAAGCGTTGGTGAAGCGGTGGGATTTAAATACAGGTTAACCCATTTCACTTTTAGAATTGGAGCTTTAGGTTATTTTGAGGTTAGAAGGTTTGATGACATTTCCGATGTGATAGAAAGTAAGCTTTACGTTTGACATTTATGAATGTCAAGTATATAATAGTTCGCTTTTTGCAAAGACAGGCCGCCTTGACTTGAATAAAGTTGGAAAATATTAAAAACTATATCCAAAGTGAGGAGTCTTCCACTTAAACTGTAAGAAATTTACAAAAAAATAAAAATTTGAAAAAAAAGTATGTACCAAAAACATCATTCTTGGGTCAATTTGTGCAGTGAGTTCATGAGACTGAACCGTTCTTCGATAAAACAACCCGTCTACGTACTCGTCCAGGGCGAAAACATCAAGATCGAAGCGAATCGTTCTTAAGAATTGAACAATTTACATACTTCTTTGAGAAGAATTTTGCATAACGATCCTACAGGGAATCCGTACTAAGTTCAATAAGTTCAAGATGGGCCAATTGCTCCATGGGCTGATAACCGAATAATCTTCTTAGATGAACCTCATTTCCACTTCAGAGGGTACGTCAATTCATTTTCATATCCAGGGCTTTGCAAATTTAAACATCTTGGAAGAACCAATGCATTCACAATGAGGGACTGTCTGGTGCGAATTGTGGTCTAATGGCATTATTGGCAGTATTCCTCAATGAAATTGAGCAAGAAATGATATGGCGCGGTAGCGATCGCCATTCATTTCTTGCTAAGATTGACTGAATTGAAGAGGATGACGTACATGCCAATGTCACAAAGCCAACGTAACAATCCACTATTGCGCACTGTTTTCAAGGATCGAATAATCAGACGAAATTTTGATAGCAATTGGCCATCTCATATCTGGAATTTGACTTCATTCTTATTTAACATTTATAACACTCTTTTGAACCTAAAAAATTTAGTACAAACAAGCCGATTTATCAGTATTCAAAGTTTGGCTGGTATTCTATTCGTTCCACACCTTATTTTCTGATTTGAGTTTGCGTATCGAGTTAGCCAAACTATCTTAAATTGAAAAATCGACATAAATTCTGCCATTTCATTGGCGCCTTCCGCCAATTGTTTCAACCAAGTTTTTCATTCCCACATGATCCATTTTGACAGCTGTTTACGCAATGACCGACTACAAATTTTAGGTAAATAACGTTTGTACGTCTCGAGCTATAGCTATTCATTATAATCATATCTACTCATTTCATCACACATTTCTGTTGTTCTTTCTGTTGTTGTTGAAGTCCTTTGTGACCTATTTATTGCAGTATTTCCTTAACATATGAAGTCCTAATCTTCCTACCTACTTTTTCAAATTCTTCCTTTTGGTTTCTTCACCGCTTGCAAAAGTTTTTCAGCTCTCTTCCTGCGGGCTTGTTCTCTCCAATAAGGTCATAAAGCTTCTACATTTCCTGATCAAAAAATCTCCCTCTATGAAAATGATTTGCATATGACAGCGAAAAATAAATACCTCAAATATGCTTCCACTGTTCTGGCCCGCAAAGAACAGACTCTACAAGCTGTGAACTTTACAACAATCTTTGCTACAACACTCCAGGATCACAAGTCTGATACAATTGCGTCCATTGCCAATGTCATTGTGAAATTTTTAGTATTGAACTAATATTTCAGTTCCAGTCATTGGTAACAACGGAGGAAGTAGACTTTCCATGATTATCTGTCATGATTTATCCTCCAAATCCATGGTTTTTGTGATAAAGGATAGATATATGCTTCTACCACGGATTACCGTGTACTCGAATATTTCGTGGAAGGGGATACAGTATACAGATACAGATACAGAAGGGGTTAATACAGGGTCGCCAGATGCTCTAGCACAGATAGCTTAACGCAAAGTCTCAAAAATTGGAGTTACAAGCATAAAAGTCAAGCAATTCTAGGTTCCAATAGTATAGCAATATATATAATAGTATAGCAACCAGTTATGGTGTTTCCCCTAGCCCTAGTTATGGTATTTCCCCATGGTTCACACTAACCAAATCCGGTTTTTGACAAAGGGACAAAGCGACTCACTGCATTGGGTATATGGGGGCAGTCTTTCTCAAAGGTTTATAAGACCATTTCATGGTTGGGAACACAACTCTCAGGCTGAGGAATGATCTGTCGAACAAGCAGTTTTAATTTTTTTAGGTGGACCATGGAGTCAAACACCATTCAGCAGAGTGTTTCTGCAACATTTATGAGTAAGGGTCCTCTGAAGTTTATATTTCAATATTTTATTTTCTACAGTCCTTCCACTTAAGTTGCTGGTAACACCTAAATAGTGTTCAAATTTTAAAAATTATTTTTTGTTATAATATAAGTATTACTCAAAATAAATTCTCTAAAAATAGTTTTTTTTTGGAGAATTATTGAAGGATATAAAGCTGGTAGCTAGAAATTCAATCCATATGTACAATATATCAGTCGCTGTTACTTTTCAGTTCAATTTTGTTAGTTTGGTATCAAGATTGCTCTGTATCCAATTGTGTTAAAGATACCACAAGAATTGAACCTGCTTTATGTGGCCAAATGATCCAATACGTTAATGTGACTCTAATTCTAGTTTTAAGAAAGGAAGTGGTTGCTATTGTTTTTGTGCGGCAGCAGTTCACTGCAGAACTTGAAGGTTATGGCAATATAGAGCCGACTCAGAAACTTGGTTTACCAGGATCATTTAATCAGCTAATTAATAATCACCTATATTCTATCAGCTATATCAATCAGCTATAATCACCGCTTGGTAGACTGATACACCTGGAACTCAAGCAATGACGTACTGAACTCGAAGCCGGTATCTATCGCAACGATGGTGAGGAAGAAGGACGCCATCTTTCGAAAATTTTAGTAGATTTCTTTGAATTAGGGTCATCTTGTGTTTTTCTTGCTTTTTCCCTTATGGATGCCTTATTATTTTAAGATCCTGAAGTACTTTTGGGAGAATCTCGAAAAAGCTGGAATTCAACAATAGTTGAATTGTTTGAATTTTTGTTAGTCAAATCTGAAATATTTCCTTAGCTTGTTAATGCTGAGTTGTATTATCGATTCCAGGATGATCCACTCATTTTTCCAGTAGCTTGCATAGTTACATGGAGGTTTGATATCAGGTGCATAGTTACATGGAGGTCTCATCGAATGGTGGAGCCCAAGTCAATTGAAGTTCCTTCCTACCACGATCCATTTGTTTATTCTGGATTTAATACAGACAACTTTGTCCTTGCAGAAGTCCTTTAATGACGTGTTTATTGAATATTCGTTCACGACGGTGTTGCTTTCCTTTTTGAAATCTTTTTGAAAATGAGAGATTTTTATTATTGCGCAGTTTTTCATTTGGCGTACAAACGTGCCAGCCTTGATCGTGTTGGTGGTTATAAGACGGTCGTCGTCATTGTAGCGCTACAGCCCATTTCGGGCCTTGGCTTCCCGTAGGTGTCGCCTCCAGTTGTCTCGGTCCATCGACCGCGTCCTCCAATTTCGGGATCCGAGTAGCGTGCTGCTATCTTCGTCTACAGAGTCGGACCAGCGCTTTCTTGGCTTTCCCACTGGCCTGCGTCCCTCAGTTTTTCCGACAAATACCTTTCTAGGTATCCGACCTTCATTCATTCGCTGCACATGGCCAGCCCATTGTAGCTTCCGCAGTTTTATCACAGTGGAGACTTCTGGCTCGTCGAAGAGTTCGTACAACTCATGGTTGTACCTAATTCTCCATTGTCCTCCTTCTTGCGTTGCTCCCACGATTCGTCTTAGGACCCTCCTTTCGAAAGCGTTTAGTATGTTTGCGGAAGCTTGAGTGAGGGTCCATATCTCACATACGTAGCACAACACAGGTCTTATCACAGATTTGTATACTTGCAGCTATGTTTTCCTATGTATGAAGCTGGCCTTCAGAATAACCAAAACTGAGTAGAACGCTTTATAAGCGAGCTGAATTCTACGCTTTATTTCCGCCGTTTCATTACCATCCTTCACTAGCTTGGAGCCAAGGTATGTAAATTCGTCCACATTTTCCAGGTTGAATTCGTTGAGTGTTATGTTTTGCCGGTTGGGGGTGTTTCTCCTGGTTTGTATCATAACTTTTGTTTTGGACTCGTTGATTTGCAGCCCCACCTGATCGTCCGGCTCTAAAACCACCTTGATACTCCCTAATTATTTTTTCAGCATATGGTGTTAATCTACCTTCAAGTATTTTTGTGAGGATTTTGTAAGATGTACAGAGTAGTGATATACCTCTGTAATTTTCGCACTGTAGTTTGTCTCCTTTTTTGTGGATAGGGATGATGATGGATTGGCACCACTCTTGCGGCATCTGCTCTTGATCCCAGACGTGTTGGATCAGCTTGTGGATGACTTTCTGTGCCGCAACACCACCGTTCTTTATCAGTTCTGCTGGGATTTCATCAATGCCCGGCGCTTTACTGTTTTTCTGGCTTTTGATGGCATACTTGACTTCTTCCAGAGTTGGAGGGGCCAAAGGGGACGGTTCGGAGATGTTTGACGACTCTGCTGTTCTTGAGCCGTGTGTAGGATTAAGGAGCTCCATGAAATGGGCAGCCCATCTTTCCTTGATCCTATCGTCGTCAGCAATGATGTTACCGCTTTCATCTTTACAGAGTGATGTCTTGGGCTGATATCCTCGTCTTAAGCTTTTCACTACTTTGTAAGCGTTTCTCGATCTATTGCTCGCTAAATTTGCATCTATTGACCTTAATTGGTCATCAAAATATTTTCTTTTCTTATTTCTAATAATCTTATTGGCTACTCGTCGGAGATTCTCGTAAGTTTCCCTCTTCGTCCTGGTATTTCTGTTAACATATTCTTTATACGCCTGATTTTTCTTTTCTAACGCATTCTGGCATTCATCATCAAACCAGTCATTTCTTCGGTGCCGCGCTATATACCCAATCGACCGTTCTGCTGTGCTTTTAATTGCTCCTTTCATCTCCATCCATAGCTCGTTACTTGTCTTTTCAGACATATCTTGGAGTATAGGCGCTATAAGACGGTCGGGGAGGAACATATTTGCTTTGTTTTTAGACACTAATGCTTGGGTATTAGCGATTTGCGTTCTCAATCTTGTGATACTAGCTGAGATTTGGCGTTATTGGCAATATATATGAACTAGCGCCAATAGCATCCTGCCTGACTGGTTTTTTTAAGCTGTTTGTGCCCTAGTCTGTGAATGAATTATTCGAGTAAATCGTTTTGAAGATGTCTTTCTGCAATTTTTGCAATAAGCCATCAAATTTATTTGCTAGTACGAATCATATTGGATGGTCTAAAAAGAAGTGAGCCTTTTTTGTCACTAGATGGTGTTCGTTGTCATATATCGGGCAATACTAATCAGATTGAGCTAAACTTACATGCGCTTGAAAGGTTACATTCCAGTCTTCAATTTTTATATAGATAGTTTTGTATTTTGTCATTCGTGTCAAAAGTTGTATTCATTTAAAAATAAGTGTAAGTACAATATCACTACGATTAAGGTGAGCATGCACCGCAGGCTCCTGAAAAAATTCGTGGTGTCTACGGTGAAGTTACTTTATCAAAAGCCACAGTCAAAAGATCTTTCGCTTGCTTTCGTTCGGGATATTTTAATGTCAAAGTGAACCTCGCGAGGTCGACCAATCACTGAAAAAGTCAATGAAATCTTACGAAAAATTGAAGAAGACCGACACATAATCAGCTATGACGTTGCTAAGGAACTGAATATCCATCACCAAACAGTTTTGAACCATTTGCGTAAGGCTGGATACACAAAGAAGCTTGACGTTTGAATGCCGCATGAATTGACACAAAAAAATTTCATCGACCGAATTTCCATTTGCGAAATGCTAATAAGACTCGACGAAATCGAGCCATTTTTGAAGCAAATCATTAGGGGCGATGAAAAATGGGTAAGATACGAGGACGTCGTTCGAAAAGATCATGGTCAAAAAAGGTGACAAACGACTTCAAAGCCAGGATTGACACCAAATAAGGCTATGCTGTGTGTATGGTGGGATTGGAAGGGGAGTGTTTATCTTGAGCCAAACACTCTATTTGGCTCTGTACTATAGCAATTAATTGCCAGAATTGATCAATAGAAAGGGTCTTCCATCTTGACAATGCCAGACCACACATATCTTTGATGACCCGGCAAAAATTGACAGAGCATGGCTGGGAAGTTTTGATGCATCCACCGTATAGTCCAGACCTTGTACCATCAGACTACTATTAGTTTCGATCTCCGCAAAACTTTCTTAATGAAAAAATCAAAAAAAAATCACTTTAAAAAGGGCCTGTGAAAATCACTTGGCCACGTTTTTCACCGATAAACCACAGAAATTCTACACAGTTGGAATAATAGCTCTCCCCAAAAAATGGCAAAAGATCATAGATAATAATAGACAATATGTACTTAAATAAAATCTATTCTAAATAGAAGAAATATTCAATCGAAAAATACCAAAAAAACCCTCAATACTTTTTAGACTTACCAATATTTCTGGGTGTGTTATAAAAGTTTCAAGTCAAAGATTTTCCTGGGATATTTTCACGGTAGGGCTAGTTCGGTTTTTGGAAATTTTTTTTGGGTTTGAAGCTTTTAGCTTAACTTTTCGGCTTTTCCCCGAAAGCGAAGCAAAATTAGAAAGCCGAATAGAAATGCTCCTTAGTAGTCTAGTGGGCCGATTTCATCGGTATTATTTTTTCTTGGTTTCCCTCCAAGTTTTAATCTGGGCATCTCTGTTTGTTTTCGCAACAACTTTACCCTAGGAATAATGTTAGTCTGAGCTCATTATGATATTTTTTGTAATGCCTAGTTCGCCTGAACTTTTCGTTAGTTTTTTTCTTAAGCATGCAGTTGCATTTTCGAGCACTGGAATTTGTCGCTTTTGATAGTTGGAAATGTTTTTTTAGCAAAGAACATCAGTAGGGTAATATACATTATATAATTATAGCTGTTACGATCAAGTTTAAAAGTGATAAGCTTCTGGCACCATATTTGTTGAGTACAACTAAAGTAATTCCTTGGAATTCCTGCTGCCGAAGAAGACTTTAAAGATACAACTAAAGTATCCAAGGCACTGAATATTTCCAACCGTTGAAGGGACTGAACCGGAAAGCTTGAAGGTGTCTTAAAAGTATAATTTATTTTAAAGATATTTTTTTCAATACGCGAATTCTTCTGTATTATCGGGTTTTCATCCGAATTGTTCACTGGGTGTTATATGCTTGGGTGGTAACAGAAAACGTCTCTCGATGGGAAAAGCATTTCTGTTGCGTCGCAACATTTACTCAATCAAGTGTAGAAAAGCTCAATCAAGAATGTTAACTTGCTTCAATGTCAGCAACTCATCCCCAGCGACGCTCCATTGTGAGAGTCTCGTTTCGAAAAGCTTTTCGACCCACGTGCTCCCCAATAAACTTCGCATGTATGCCAGTAAACAAAACACAATTGAACGTTTCGAAATCCCGCCAATAGTTGCAACAGCCATTGTGAATATTCGTATGTTGCCAAGCAACTTTCGAAAATTGCTTATTTTGGGGGGACTTGTTCCCACAACGCTAAATGTACATACAGATAAAGTATCTTGTATCTGAGATAGTTGGCGCCGAATTCAGCTTTCAACGCTTTCAGTTTCTGGTGTGCCGTTGTTGATTCAAAACGTGTGGTGTATCCTTAATCTTGTCGATTCGCAACTAGCTTTTGATTGAAACCGAAGAATTTGTCGATTCTGTTGGAGTTCTTGGAACGTTTTGCGAAATTTAATCGCGAGAAAATTAAGAAAAACTCTACAAAGTCATCAAGCGTGTCATCGTTAGCTACCGAATTTTCGTTCACTTGTTCAATTTGGAGTTCCAATTCAATTTGGATAATTTGTAATTTGTCCAAGTATTGGTGGCTTTTGCGTTTCAAATTCAAAGTGAAACGTTTAGTAGCGTATCGGACGTTAGCTACGTGATATTTTGCCAAAGTGAAATCTTTAGTGCGTTCGTTTCTATCGGACAATTGTTTAAGGTTTTTGAAAATTTCTTCTTTTTTGACGAGGAATTTCGTTTTCACTCACTGAACTCATTTTCAAATTTAAGCGGACTTACGCGAGTGTTTTGGAAGTAAATTGAAAATAATCTCTACAACAATGGCAAAATATGGTTTGGTCTTATTCGCAGCTTTAGTTGCTATCGTTTCAATGAATGAAGGTACGTTGAAGCAATTACTATGGCAATAATATGTGAACCAAAATAATGTTTCTTTGCTTGATCAATAGTTCTGTCTTTTCTTTTCGAGGGGTAAATGTTTGACGCGAAACAAACAACACTTCCCTTGTTTTCATCTTTTTATGAATTGCAAATTTTTTTTGTTTACCAAAAAATAAAAAAAATTTAAAAGCTTTTCTTAAAATCTTGAAAGTTTTATTGCTCTAAAATTCTTATTGAAAAATGATTTCACTTTGCAATATCACAAAAATCTAGAAAAGAATATTTATTGTAGGTCATTTTATAAATTTAGACAAAATATTTAGAACGGTCGAGTCGGGATTTTAAGATTTATTTTATCCATGAAAGTGAACCAAACTAATTTATTCATTAACATTGAAAATAAGATTCCAACGCTTGCTTGTGTTGAGCACGTTGAATTTTCTCGACGCTCTTTAGAGTCTATTGGCTGAACTAATAATTTCACGGTCGACTGACTATTGTTGTGTATTCAATTGTTATGTTTGGTTTTCTATAGGTTTTTGTTAATGTTTATCGATGAAACTTATGTAAAACAGAGATTACATGGTAAGATTACAACAACGGCTTTGCTGTATGTACATTTTGTGCATATTTTATAATTTGCATTTGATTTGATTTTAAAACTTTAAGTAAAATAAAGTAAATTAGTTTTCTACGCTTTTCTAGGAAATTGTTAAAAAATTGTATTTCATGAGTTCACTAAAAATTTTGAATTCTTTTATTCTATAATTTAGTTTCTTTTGTTTTGTTTTTGATTTTATGTTTTTTTTTTGTTGTACTTTATTTTATAGTTTTTGGATTAAAATTGTTTTTATTTATTTATTTTTTGATTAATTTACGGTGACTTTACTATTCATTCTGGCAGAATTGTTCTATGAAACTTGGAATGTTTGTTTGTATCAAAATTATAATATCTAAATTCTAAATAAGTGAACAACTACAACACAATATTCGTTCCAATCCTTGTCAGAAAAATGAAACATGACTTTCCCGATAATGACAATCCAGGAACTCGAAAAGAGCCAAACACAATAACGTTCATTACCGAGCAATTAACCCGACCCATCCCTTTGCTTCGATTTAGACATTAACCAAAAGGTTGCATCGATAAAAAAGATGTACGTCACCTCAAGGACCTCAGAATGAGCTAAAGAAGGGAGCATACAGTCAAAATGTCTCCTCGACACCAGCAAGAAAGTAAGCCCTGGTGTACTCAAGTAACAACAAAGAATTATTTCAATTATTCCTGGAGGACGAATTTATATTTTCTTGTATATCCATCGGGCCATCCATGCGGCGGTTTTGGTTTGTTGACGTATTTTGGCTATTTTCCCTTCAGATAATACTTTATGTCATCATTAACGTTTAACCATCATCGAGAACGACAAGCTGATGATGGCTACAAGTAGCCGAAACGCGTCCTCACTTGAAAACGTTGAATGACCTGATGGGCATCCCCCTACTCTGGTCATCCTTCACTGGAGCTGTCTCCTACTATGGTCTTTCTTAACTTTACCTGTGGCTTCTCTCTATTCTGGTGTTTTTTTCACTGTACTGTATCAAAATTAAAATGTCCTGTAAATGAACAACGTTTTGAGTTGAACTAACCTGTTATTTTATCAAACGGCAGGACGATCAAAGGTTTTGACAGTCCTTACTTCATATATTTTCTAGTAATGCTTCAAAATATATAAAACAGTGGAAGTAATTGTGGCAAAATTACTTGATAGAACAGAGAGAAGGTGGAACCTCGATGTTTCCGGGAACGTATAGTTAAAATTTAGGTGATGGTGTTTTTGGTGCCCGTTGGTGTTTATCAAACATTTGGCTGTACGGAGGCTGTATCCTTAGTTCTGTTCTCATCTCATCAAAGTTTTCTTTATCATCTGTTTGCTTTTCTTGTTTGATTTTTTTTTACTGAGCCATGACCATTCTATTGAAAATTATAATTGTGTTGTTATTATGGAATTATTTTTGGCATTAGCGAATTCTATCGTATTTTTCGATAAAAAAGAATATTTTGAAGGCTATTATTCACATATCTACTCCAATGCATGTTCGATAATTTCAAATAATCTCAACTTTTAAAATTATCAATTAAACTGCAACAATAAGAGTGTCAAGGCAAGCTCTTGGCAACGTTGCAATTATTTGTTTTGGTGTCACGTTAGCATACATGAAAATTGACGAAGGATTTCTGAGTTATGGTATCACGGCTTAGTAAGTTGGACGTCCGTGTAAATTAGTCGCCGTTTAACTGGCCACTAATTTGCACTGTTAAGCAAAAGCCCCTAGTAGTGACATCCTTGCAGCCATTTCCGGAATGATCTCGTTAAGACTTCTGGGACTGCTTAAAAAAATGGATTTGAAAATCGGCAAATTGACGTAGAAACTTCAAAGCTTATTAGCTGAATAAAGTAGACTGAATAGTAGTAGTAGGTAAAAGTAGACTAAAGCGTAAGCACTTTCAGCGCCCACACTTTGAAAAAATGCCTGATTTAACGAGTTTCAACCGAGATTCGGAATTGTCTCTGGATTGGTAAATTTTCTCTCACTTAAACTCTCTTTCTCGCATAAAACAAGCACTTTAGTCTCAAAGATTCTGGCGTAGAAAGGCAATACAAGCATAAATCCACTTGTGCTATTTCTATCTCTTTCTACGAGAAATCGGCCGAAAGTGTTAGCACTATACATGGAGCGTGAAAATTCTCGACACATTCAAATTAAATAGGTTTAAAAAGGATTCGAGATGGTTTCGAGGATAGGGAAATCACGTTTTTCATTATGTTGCCTTCAACGAAACAAACGGCCAGGCGTTGTGGAGAGATAACAGAAGGACTTATTCAAAGCCGTCCGTGAAGCTACACATCCGGTACATATACAGTAGCTATTGCAACACATGTCAAGTCGTGTGCTCATGGAGAATGAAAAGAAGCCAACAGTTGATACATTTTTCCGTGGTTTTCCTCTCTGTTAGTATCACGCAAACGTACTGGTCGTACAACAGAGTACTCTTGGCTTGTAAAGAAAACGATTTTCGTATAAGAAGGATCCGCTCTATATTCGACTGATCATGAGTTTTCTAGTCGATCAGGGAACGTTGAAATTTTTCGGAGAATAGTGTGTAATTTGCGCTATTGAAATGAATCCTGCATCTACTCAGTTTCATAATCACGTGCCTGAATTTCATCGGCGGTTACAACATGGCCCACGACTACTTCCTTTTTTTATCTAGATAGGGCCACAACCTACGTCGGCATTCAACCCGCGATTACTTCTGAAGTGTTGTAAAAATTCACTTCACTGACCTTCAACATGCCAAAATGATCAATTAGGATGTCCAAAGTGACGTTACTTGACAATACAATAAGATCTTATCAAAACTGGAATATTTCAAAATTATTTTTTTCTAAAATTTTATGCCGTGATTACCTCATGCTAGGATCATTTCGAATTGAATCCCCTCTTTACTTAAATAGGAGCATTCTGTTCAACAAGCACAATCTGTTCAAGGAAGCCAAGGATTCATACTGACCATCTTTTTGCCAGGACCAACGATAACATGAATGAAAGGTGTCTTTATCGGATAAGCCTGTGAAATTTTCTATGTTGCAAATCCCAATGTTGCAATCTCCCTTTAAAATTGAGTTCTTTTTTGAATTGCACCTGGATGGTTAAGCACCTCGTTGGCATAACTTGTTAATTTTAACTTAATGGGTGTCAACCAGTGTATGTATAAATAGGGCTGTTTCCATCAACGTACTCCCCATTTTGTGAAGAGACTTGATCCACTTGCAGTGTAGAGGTACCGAAAAATCCACGGGATCCTGATTGACGTCCTTAGATCTGTTCACCCTCAAAGTGAATGATCTAATTTTTGAGACATAAGCACATAATTTTTTAACGAAAGGGAATTTCACATTCATGAAATCTGCAGGATTGAAATAAAGTTTTCAATGGTCTTCGATGTGTCGCGCCTCAATTCATTGTGGGACCCTGATACCAAATAAAGATGTTTCTAGGAATGGTCGAAGGAGGTTGAAACTTTTCAGACGATTCAATGTGGTCCAAAAATTTTTTCAGTAGATTTAATCTGTGCAACTGCAACTTTTGAGGTGAAATAGTTTGCTGAGCTGTTGTTTTCCTTAATGGCTTGTTTTTTGCTGTGTATTTGGTGGGATAGTAAGGGACCTTTGTATTACGAACTGCTGAAACATGACAATGCTCGGCCGCATGTTGCAATACCTGTCCAGAACTACTTGGGAAACATTAATTGGGAAGTTCTGCCCCACCCGCCGTATTCACCAGACTTGGCTCCTTCTGACTACTACTTGTTTCGATCGATGGAGCACGGACTTTCGGAACAGCACTTCCATTCTTACGAAGAAGTTAGAAATTAGCTTGATGAGTGGTTAGCCTTAAAAAATGAGAAGTGGTACTGTGACAGAATCCATCAATTGACAGAAAGATGGGAAAAAGTTGAAGCTAACGATGGCCAATACTTTGATTATTGAATTCATTCGTTTTGTTATTCAAATAAATGCATATTTCAAGCAGAAAAAATCCGCTATTCATATTTATATACCTATAAGTTATTTACCCTTCGCCATCTCTGTGACGCTACATCTTTTTTCGAGCCTCGTCCTTACGTGAATGACACTTTCAGCGTGTTCACAATCATGTGTTGATACTGCGATCCGTTTCTATCAACCGCGTCCTCCAGTTGGTGAGTTGTTAACTCAAGGAAGGATTTATTTCAGATCATTGTTAATATTTCGTTTCGTTTGAGTTTTGCTGTGTTCTAAATCAAAATATTGAAGTTAGTTATTGGATCTTATGTTTTGGAAGTCCTAGTGGAGTCTATTTGATCCGTAACGATGCCATCAGTGACCCCGGATTGTTGGGTGAAATGAATTTCCTATTTCGAATTCGCCTGATTAGTCTTTAATGCCTGGTTTTGAGGCGTGTATACTATGCCATTCACGATTGGGTCATGTGTAGCTTTCATTATGCAGAATCAATTTGATATCCTCCAGTTCTGTTAGTTGTTAACAAAGCACACTTCATTCTGTTACATATTTTCCACTCTTCATAAGAATGTCTTGTAGAATATTATAAATGATACAAAGATGAGTAGACAAACTTTAAAAAAAGAAAAAATTGAGTTGATTAAGAGAGAATAGTTGGGAAAGCAAAATTTTGGACAAGAAGGTTTCCCGATTTTGATTTTCTTATGTATCCTTTTTAGACAAATTGATTGCTAGAATTAAAACGATCATGGTTCGTTATTTTTATTGCGTAGTTCTTTTGATGATGTTTAATTTAATTTAAGGATGTATTTTGATCCATTTGAACCATCTGCGTTCCCCCCTAGAGATGTATTTTTGAGGGCCCTTACTTCAATTTCGATAAGGACGCACTTTGATACCATTTGAACCATCTGAGCCCTCCTCCCTCCCCCTCTTTAGAAGATGATGAGAAAGAGACACTAGGTAAAGGCGCAACGTAGCAATGTAGGAACACTGTCCTGCAGAAGCAAAATTGGAGACCTCGATATGTTGATTCAATTTCTGAATTATACTAACAATGCGGTTATACGTATATACATGTATGTTATGTTGTCTATTCCAGTCAAAATCTCCAGTCCAGACTTTGGACTAGACTAGACAGTCTAGTCTAGTCTAGCCCAAAGTCTCCCTGTAGCTGAGTTGGTTAGTGCATCCCCTAATCTAATTTTTTTCGAAATTTCTATTTGTCTAATTTTAAGTGAAAGACGTTGAAAGAAATATCAATAAATGTCGGCCTGTTCCTCAACTGATAAAAAAAACCAAATATAAGAAATAAGGTAACATAAATAAATGAAAATGAACCAAATCAGCAGTAGTAGATTAATTTCAGACGAACCATGAAACTCTGCGACAAGTCTTAACCTTATTTAGTTGATCCTGGTTGGCTTTTATGGTTTGGTGATATCACTTAAAATGATGACAAACAAAAAAACAAAAACGAAATTGAAACGTGAATTGGGGCCTCTGAGTAATATTGTAGTTTTAATGTTATTTATTTTGTAACCAACGAATCTGTAACGACCCTTGATCTTAGCTGATCTAAATGAATTTAATGAGAAGAACTATTCCTTATCACTTTTGAATGAAAAAAAGACAAAAAAGCAGCTTTTTGGATAGATAAAGATTTGTTTAAAAATATACTCAAATGCAGTCACCCACGGATTTGATACAATTGGCAGAATAAGCTTCGATAAATCAATTTTAAATAAAGATTTGTAGAAATTCGCATTTGGGTTGTATCTTGACAAGACCATATACCAATTTATAAGATGCATTCATTTAAGGCAATTTCATCCAAAACAATTTCTTTTGAAAGTCGCTTTAGGCGATTTATGAATGCAAAAATTGCCTTAATTTTGAACACAATTTAACCTGGAAATAACTACTCGAATTGTTTATAAATTTTTGGATTGTGAAAAACAATTTACCATATAAATTTGATTGAAGAAACACCTTCAAGGCTTCATACTTTATTTAATCAGTTGCATACCTTCTAGCAATAAATAAATGCATAAAACCATTTGGTTAAACAAATGTAGGTGCTGATTAGCAATAAAATATTAAGATGGCGTAGAGCAGTGAAACTCAAATATTATTTTGCAATGGGTTTTACCTATAAGCAAATCTATCGGTTGCAGAATAAAATGCAAGCTTCACATATTTCTACACATACTCGTTTATCCATAGCAATTTAAATGCAATTTAAATGCATTAGATCATCTTTTGGTGTAAGTCACGACGTTTGCTTGCTTGAATATTTCTCAATAGTTATGTAAAAAAATTGCATTAAAGATGAATCATTTGGAAACTATTGAAAGGGAATAATTAGAAATAATTAGATAATCACGTTTGTTGGAGTTCCACATATAAAATCAATATTGCAAGAATACAATGGGCTAGTAAAAAAATTATTTATGTAAGCGTGAAGTGTCTGAGAATGTTTTCAAAATAATATTGCCTAAGTGTGCTTCGATACTTCGCTAGAAAACTTTTTAGCGCAAAGCTTAATACGTTGCTAAACACCGAAAAACTAGCCATAGCCACAGAAAGGGAGTTTATCCGGGTGAATCTGCTCCAAAGTAGACCCTATTTGCAGTAAAATTCACAAATTTTCTTGCTAGAATTTTTGCAGAAAGGGGAGGTAATCACCTGGCATTACTTCTAATTATTGATTCAATTCGGTGATAATAGCGAACGAAAGTGTTCGTTTGGACCCAAAACTTTCTTCTGCTTCTTTGCTTGCGCGCCTTGTACCCTCTTTTTTCCATGCCATCTCATTTGGCGGGTCGATCCGAAATGTTGAAGCCTGCAAGTAATACCACTTGGGGTCTTGTGCAATAATTAATTCTCAGTGTGAATTATTTGGCTCTCGTTTGGTTGTGGTAACGACAAATGGCTATAAATTCAGGCTAGGTGTGCTTTCTTCCAGTGGGTTGTAGCCAACTCTTCTTTAACTGCTCAAAATGTATAGAACCCTCTCATTGAAGTCTCTGCGTTTAGATCAGCTGAATTAGTTTTCAATACTCCGTCTAATCTTTTGTTTACCTTAACACTTTTGTTCCCAGGAACACACGTTAGTTTTACTTCCCTACAGGTAGCTGGAGCTTTCAGTGTCTGTCACAACATAACTGCTTAAACACGCGCTGAAAATTTGGAGGGCGCATCGTGAAAAAGGGGGCACGAATACCCTAGATAGCAAATAAGGTGAATTTTCCAAGATAGAGAGCTCAAAAATAAAACGACTGGTACTTTGTACAGTAAGCTCTCTATCTTGCGAAGCTCACTTTATTTGTCAGATACGGCATTTGGATCTCTATTTTTGTGGTGATTCTGCAAGGTGTCAGTACTTTTCAGTAGTTACACTATGGATCAATCAAACTGTCATTCGACCGAGCATAGTGAAACTTTTATTGAGTCCTTCTTCTTTGAACAGGCTGAAACGGAAAAGCAAATGTACAAGGTTCTTTTTGCTTTTCCGTTTAAGTCTTCACTTCTGTGCCCATGAACTCACGTCCCTTTATATCTTTATATATATTAGCTACAGTTGTGGGTGCCTGCCTGCAGTATCGCATGAGCCGTGACGCGAAAGGATTGATAGGATGTGTTGGCTGTTGTTAACATTACTCAGCACCATTTCTGTAGTTGCTGCAATTGCGAAAAGTTCCAACTGAAAAATCATGGTAGGGCATTCTAGTTTTCACCTACAGTTAGCATGTGATTTGTCCCAGGAATAAATACTGGTTCTAGCGCTCTCATATGTTTTCGAGCCGTTGGTCCAGGTTATGGTGACACTAACCGGGGTGAAGTTGTGAACCGCTTTGCTAGTTTTTTTCAGTTCCAAACTAATTTTTGCTACTCTTAAGATATGTCCATCCAAATGTTTAACCTGAAGTCTTATTTCCATTGCAACTGTTGATCTAGCCCTAAGAGAGCTGACAAAATCCAGAGCGATCATTCCCTGAATATTTTCTAGATCCATTATGGACTAAAATTTTTGTTGTGCCAGCCCCAACGCTATCAGCCCGTTTGGCTTAGAAAAGAGAAGTTATTGTTTCACTACCATAACGCAATTGTACTAAGTTATCGCTGCCATTTCACATACTTTTCATTTTCGGTTCAGATGCTATTTTGGCATTAAATTCGTGACAAGGTGAAAAACTGCAGAGTCTTCCAACTTAACGAACAATGAACCATAGAGTTGAGTCACTTCTTTCGAATACTTAGCTCCTCTTCATGCAGGAATGATGCTTGTAAAATTCCTAAACAATTTAATGAGAATATCACATAGAAAGGAGTCACATGTTTGATGTTACATTCCAAAGGAGTTTCCACATCAAATGGAAAATGAGTTCCGGAATGATCATACTACTTTCATCAGCGTGCATAAACTTACATAAGCAGAGAAGGTTAATTTGTTCGATATCCTCTCCGATGGAAAAACGTTCATGATTAGTTAGATGAATTAGAAGACCTAGACTGGAAAAGTAAAGAACACAAAAACCAAAAAATTAGTCAAATCGAAGAAACTAAAAAGAAAACATTGAACAAGCTGTGAAAAGCATTAAAAACGAAAAATAGAAGAAAATGAAAATAAAAAAAAAAATGAAAATTAATAATATGTGAATCATTTACTAAAAAAAGCTCGTTGCGCTGTGGGTAAGAAATCGCTCGTATGGGATCTCGTAAGATTCCAAGCTGATTTTGCATCGTTGACGCATTATTAGTTCATACTTCCTTTATAAGTTATTTAACATTCTATATAATGCCTGCAGTTAAGGTTTTATTATAAAGTTATAAATTTAGGTATCTGATTTATAACCTATAGGTTAGGAACTATCATTACCTCAATTCATTATCTATTCAGTAGTGTAACAATCTCCGACGGTTTATTGCTGCCTTCAATTAAATAAAAAACATTGATTTAAAAAATAAAAACTTTCAATCCAAAAATTAATCAGTCAGCGTTGTCAGCCTCGTTTACAAAAATTAATTTAATTAAATCCCAGTCAAACAGAAATATTATTTTGAATAATAAATATTGCTAGAGATATTTATTTTTTGTCAATTTTATTCCATATTGACAGTCAAAATTGAGTTTGAATACGAGAAGAAAATTGTTCAAGTGAAATGAGTGAAGAAACTGCGCTCATAATCGTATGTAGAAGTGAATCTTTCACCATAACAGTTGACTACAACAACTCCCTATGCATGTTCAGAAGGAAAGTGCTGTGAAAAATCTCTGATGCAGCGAGAAATGCAACTATGATGAAGTTTATTTTCAACAAAAACTTGTATGATATTTGTGGTGAGCCATTCGATTGCAATATGATGAACTGGAAAAATACATTAAATCTGGCTACTAACAGAGTCCTGATGGATTGGGTATCAAGAAAACCTTTCGTTAAAAAAAACGAATAAATTTCGGTACGAAATCTCATAGCTCACAAAGCTCGAACACTCTCGGGAAACTTCTTTCAGACAGAGACAGAAAGGTTCGAAGTAGCTTTGCATTATATTTTCATGCAAGGGGTTTCTGTTGATTTATGCAATGAGGAAAGAACCTTCTTCGATCCAAACTAAATTCCGTTTGTTTTGGTTGGAAACCGTTGGATTGGGAGTTTATTCGAAGCATTGCGTTAACCCTTGAAAAACGCTTTTATACTGGAGGGGCATCACAAAGAAAGAGAAACGAATATCCAATGTAGCAAGTAAAGCGAGCTTTCTATGATCAAAAGCTTTAAAATTAAATGACGAGCTTTAAGATAAAATGATTAGTTTCCTGAATTTTTATGTACGTGATAATAACTTTTCCGGTGTAGTTTATGGTGTATTTACATTTACAATCGTAAAGATACTACATCTCACTACATATAACGTGATACATAAATATACCACATTTTTTACAATTCAAGAGAAAAAGAATATGTTTTTTTCTGCACATTCGCCTTTATGTTTTGCTTACGAAACCTAATGCAGCTGGAAAATTTGAGTGGGACACCGTTGGGTTGAGAGTTTTTTTTCGAAGTTTTAACGCTTGTATGTACTTTTGATATGGTTCACAGTGTTAGTTCGAGCAGGTTCTAGTGACGCTTTTATAAAGGCTTCAAAAAAATCCCATCTGAAGGAATGCCTAACGTTTGGAGTACCATGAACGCTGACTAAAAGGAAAATAGAGTAAAGTGTGTAAGGAGTTAGTGATAGCTTTATCAAATTGGTCGCTACAAGCTGATGATGCTGATAGTAAAGTGGAGAACGATTGTACGAACTTTCTTACTTGCAAGCATTATTTTTGTAAAACTTTTTTTCTTACGTTGATCAGAGGAAAGACTACAAGAAAAATTATTTGTTTTTATTTTGAATGCTTGGCTTACGTCAGTGAAATTTGCAGGATATTTAAATTCCTGGTAAAATAATTAATTTTTTATTAGCGATAGTCCTATATCAGACATTTATCGTTAAAAAATAGGGTCTGGTTCACAGCACCAACTAGCAGTGGATGCCATTTTGATGCCGTTTTCACCTCGGTTAATCTGATAACCATTGCAGGATTTCCTTATACTCGATGCGAAGTCCAACTCAGTATCCAACTCAAATCGTTTAAAAGGGTACTGATTTTCTTTTTAGACAAAACTCTGAAAAGATGTCTGATTTTCTTTTTAAATTCCTAGCGGTATAAACAAATTTATTTTGGTGATAAACCTATATATGACGTGTGTTGTCAGGATATAGTGACTGGCTGGATTTTGGAGCTCCAACAAGCAGTGGATGCCATTTCAACTCGGTTATTCTGGTACTCATTGTAAGATTTCCTTGCACTTGATGCTATGTCTACCTCAGTATCCAGCTCGAAGCGTTTATGAAGGATATTAACTGTCTAATTTTCTATTTGGAGATGCTCTCCAGAAGTGGAAAAATAGTACTGCCCTATGTTTGTTGCCCGGCTATGACTAGCTCCAGAAGGTTAAAGTGATTGGCAACAATTGTTTCCTATTCTTCTCTTGCAATTAAGGCTGAATGTGATGAAGAGTATATCCATGTTAGTTGCATAAGTTCTCATTGGGTTATTGTCTACACTCTAAACCTTCGTTCTGAATGTTGTTTTTCAATAATTAGCGAAGAAATTGCCTGTTTCGATGCTGCGAAAAATTGACCATATCTTTTGTGATAAAATGCAGGAGGTGAGGTTACTGTTAACATGTAGGAAGAAGGGGATATCTAGGTTTAACGTTTCGAAAAATCGTTAGAGGCAACTTTACGATTCCTGGCGTGAGACGAATCTGTTTTCGAAAAAATGCATCAAGGTCTTGACATTGTCTGTCCAGTAGGTCACTTAGTTCATTTCATTCCTTATACGCATTTCTAGGTATCCAGAGAACATTCAATCCCAATCGGATATCAAGAGGTCATCTAAAGTTCGAAAAAGTAGCTTGGCTTTTCAATCAAACAGCAAATTTTCTTTCGTTTGTTTATAAAAGATAGCGAAGTATATCGTAAGTTTTTCGAATGAGCAATTCCTATGTTTGGAAGACACTGGTGAAGTTGAAAAGTTGAAAGGTTTTCGAGACCGTCATCGTCTCTGTGAAAAGTGCTATCCCAATTTCGATTCAATATTTTTTTCGAATTTTTGGTCATGACCCGTCTGTCGGTGTCCTTACATTAATTCGTAGGTTTTTTGGTTTTCTTCGGATTAAAAGTGCAAGGCATGATGCGTCCGAAGGCTCAGTTAAGGCTCAGTCATCATATATTCTGGGTGGTGTCGTAACATAGCACACATCATCTGGGTAACAGATGCCAGGTTCGGGTCCCACTGGCGTCAGTGATATTTTTTGGTGTAGGGTAGTATTTGCTGCGATGAGTACCTGCAGGGAAATTCTGAAGGTGAAGCGCGGTTCTGGCCAGGTTTTTTTTCTAGGGTATCGTTTGTCGTAAATTGAGATGGGTCTTATTCGCGATACGACCCAATTTCTTTGGTGAGTTGTTGCGCCTGAATAACAAGGTTAGTCATCATTGTGAGCCCTTCCTTTGGTGGGTAGTCTACGATAGTGCTCTCTCAAGCTCTGCTTAGGTAGTCCTTTAAAACCTTGAGTTTTTACATCAGTGCTCTATTCATTTTCCTTCTCATTCAATTATTCTTGTAGCAAACATCTTAGTTGGAAACTCATTTGATGATTTCATTAGAATTGCTTGAGGTTTTCGTCTCTTATAACGCTTTGATGGTTCTTGATTAAGATTTTAGTGAGAGAATTTATAATTGGAATTGAATTATATTCCGATTCCAACAATATACAAGATTAAATTCTTGTAATTTGTTGACATTGTGGATGTTATTTTCTCTTTTGCAGAATTGCATAGAGAAAAACTGTGTTTGGTTGGGAAACAATTCGTAAATAATGATACATCTAATCTTTACTTTCGTACTCTTTGTGCTACTTAAAAATATAAAAAATATTGCCAATTTTTTTTTTTGATGACAATGAATCAGATTCAACTGTTCAACAAAAATTCTCTTCAATTTGAGTTCCATAAATAAAACAAAGTGCATAATGATCAAAGAATCCCATTTTATGGGCGTATTTTTAATTGCCTGGCTTTGAGCCACTTATCTTTATGGTCATAGCATGAAAATTATTAAAAAATACTTTTTTTTCCCTGGTTCAATTAAATGCATTCAACATTTAACGACTTCTAGCAGAACCAGCGAATAAAAGACCAAGCATGGAATACGCCTAAAATAATGTTTATTTGAAATCGGTCCTCATGTTTAATAACCCATTTTTAGTCGAAGTAAACATCAAACTATGCAGGCAAAGCAGGAAAATTCAATTTTCCCGCTGTTTAAATTTAGTTTCTCGCATTGGATTGGATGCTGAGCTTCGTCCAAAGTGTGCATGAATAATTTTTGCTGATGCTTTTGCTTGTCCGATAAACTTTTTCGTCAAATATCAGCCGACATTTGTTATTAGATAAATTGTTGTAGATATCGTTGGTGAGACGACCAAGAAAAAGTTCGGCAATTATTGTTTATATTATGCTGTCCATGTCTGCCCCACATGTCCGGCATGGATTAAATAATTGCAAAAATGAGAGGAAAATTACATCATGAAGGTATGCGGGCAGGAACTCAAAAAAAGAAGTAGAGAAAAGTTATGGAAATTTTTGTGTTTAGGTAAACTTGGATTTTCTCATGTTTGTACACATGTGCGCGAGTGAATGCTTGGTTCATGGTAAGTTTAATAACGCAATCGAAATAAAGATACTGAATAGATCATTGTTTAAAAATGAACGTACTGAACGTGCCAACAACAACGATTTGACGATTTCCAATGCTATTTTTAAGTTAGTCGAAGATAGCTCAGGAACATTTTTTCGTTTTTCTGCTCGTTGTTGTTGCTGTTGTTTAGGTGTTCTTCATCTCAGCTCTTCTCCTTCTGCAAACTGCTTGAGCAAGCCTTCGTACGCAGATGGTGTATTATCTTAAAAATAAATAAAAACACATGACGGTTATTGCGTAACGTACGCATAATATGACGGGCAATATGTTTGTATTAGGACAATGTGTGCTAATTGGTATTGACGCGGCCATTGGTGGTGATTCATTTTACGAAACATCCTGCTGGTGGGAAGCTTTTCAGAACATGATGGATGGGCGATGAGAGATAAATTCACTTTGTGTTGGAGGATAACAAATGAATGAATGAATTGAATGGAATAGTCTGAAATGTTAATGCTCCATCTAGCTCGCGACCTATTCTAATGGGAGAGAACTCTTCAATTTTATGACAATTTAATAGTTCAATTAATTTATGTTTAAAACTTATTCGACTGAAATTTGAGATTAAAATCAGTTTTCAACTCAAAATTCATTAAGCACTAATTGCAAAGTGATTACAACGATTTATGAATGTTTTTAACGTGGAAAACTCTCTGAAGATTTAACGTGAATTTAAGCCCGACAAACTTTTAAGGTATGCATTTCATTCGAAGTGGGTTGAGATCATCTTGACGGAGGTGTTCTAAGGTTGAAAAGTGTCAACCTCAATTGCTTCATGTTGATTTAATGATAAATTAAGCGACCTTCAAAAAATTCAAACAGCTAATACCTAAATGGATAAACATTGAAAGCATATGTTGTCGTTTGTGGATGAAGTTTGAGTTATTTATATCTGTTTATACGCTTAAGAATGCGATCACTACATAGTTATAAGCTTGGGCGACTTTTTCTTTCTATTTGGATCCAATTTCCATTGAAGTTATTTCCATTAATCATATATCTATAATCATGCATCCATTAATCATACATCAATTTCTTACAGTCTTGCAAGTTACACTTATGCTGGTATAGCAAACCGAATTATTGATCTTACCTTAAAAATTGAAATAAATAACATTTAACTTGCGATAGAATAGACTATCTGAGATTGTCAATAGAAATCTGAATCAGAAATTAGCACTCATTAAGTTGGCCACCTCAGCTGATGCGTCTTTGCCATGAGTCGATTCATGGTGGGAATCGTTTGAATTCTCTTGAACTTACAACCTTATACTTCCTCAAGAAATGAATCAGTGACGGGAACGTAATGTTGTTCAAACAACTAACTCTTTTTGAACTAACAAACTAACTAACAATTAACTATCTCTCTTTTGCTGGGCTTGAGTTACGATTCACGTGAACCCGAAAGGCGTTGATGCTGCTGCGGTCCCTTGACAAGTGTTTAAAATACCAGAACCAGGATCTCAGTCAGCCGACCTTGCTAGATACTATCTAATGGAGTTCGCCTGTGGAGCAGTGACAGACACCTATAGAGGCAGTGAGCCTGGGCAGATAAAATCTTAGAACGCAAGACGAGGCTTGCACTCGTTGAATTCAGCGTTTGGCATGTGTCTGTTCACTGGAGCCATAAAGTCATGTCCCACGGTAGCTCTCCAGGAAATCTTTAACCTATCATCATTTCATTTGGTGATAGAAACATTAGCGACATCTATAATGTCAAGAATCTTCCATGAAGGAAGAAACAATTACCTCAGAATTGAGCCCAAGGACCAAGCAAGACTAGTGAAGGTGTCTCCATTCATATATGCACGGTCGGATCGCATGACCTCGACATTCAGCTTTCACAACAATTTTTTGTGTAGTGCTGCGTGACAAGAGAGAATAAAGCCTTGAATCCAATATGCACCCGATAAGACGGAGTACAATCAGGTGGTTATACGGATGGTTCCAAGACATCTAAGGGAACAGGAATCGGAGTGTTTGAGCCTGGCACCAAATACTACCAACCGATGGAAATATGCCAAGTATCGTTCTGGCTGAGGTCTATGCCATCGTGGTAAGCGCACAACTCAGGAGGATGCAAAGGCAAAACCATGGCTATAATATCCGATAGCCAAGTTCCAGATTGTTGCAATGAACTCAACAAATTGAGTGCGGACAAAAGGGTTACCCTATACTGAGTGCCGGGGCATGCAAGTATTGAGAGTAATGAGCAGGCGGACCAACTGGCGAGGCAAGGAACATCGACAGGTATCATCCATACTGAACCCTTTAGCGCTACTGAAATGAATTTCATTCACAGGGCCCGAAAGGTAACTGAGGACAGAGCATGCAACAAGCTTTGGAATTGACTTCCAGGGCTTCGAATGTCGAAACTGTGCCTCGACGTTTATGGCGAGAAGAAGTTTCGAGCGTGCATCGAAATCAATAAAAGAAAGGTAAGGGTCCTGACAGGGATCTTAACGGGGCACTGCCCACTCGGAGGGCATCTCTAAAGGATGGGCTTGACAGCGAATGATGAGTGCAGATTTCGCAATCTTACGGAGGAGACACCAGTCTCACGGCACACTTCAACGCACTAGCCTGCAGGAGAAGAGACAATTTAGGAAGCTACTTCCTTGTCGAGGAGGAATTGGGACGCCTGAGGCCGAGGCAGATCATTGACTTTCTCAGAAAGATCGATCTGCTTGAGGCGCACCGGAAGCGGGGCACAATAAACCTGTAAGGGTTAACGTGCATCACTTCTGACTGTGAACCAATCAATCAATCGTATGGAGTTTCCTGGCAAATCGTTCCGCAAACCTGAATCCTGGAGGTATATTAAGGTACCACATGTAGCTACACTCCTATGGATGGGCTAGCGTTTTGTGTTACGGTTCTTCGGGGAGTATCCTGGTTGATGCTGGAGCATGTATATGGGTAGCATTCCTTAAAGCGCTTGGAAGAGCTAGGTTCCGTATCTACGTATACAAGTTAGTAAATCCTTCATGTAAACTGGTACCTCATTATGATATAATGATGGACGATGGATGATGAATCGCAACTCTTGTTTAAAGAGGGTTTCCAGGCTACTCCTTATCAAAGCAGCAACCTACAATAAAACTTCCGATTTCAGTATTATCGAACCATAAATCTCTAAAAAAATTTAATTACTATCCATAAAGTAATAGTTCTGATTACCAACAGCGTTATGCTATCAAGGATGCAAATTTACAATTATGGATTGATAGAAACTAAATTGGACTTAACTAAAGGATCAAGATATGACAGTTCGGATATAATCCATGTAAGAACTAGCTGATCCAGTGATCAGAATAAATAGAAATCCGATGGTGTGTTATCTGACAAGTGTATTGAGCTATCCAGTACTTCTCAGCCCGATTTTTTACTTTTTCCACAGCGCGCCTGATGGGTTATAGCTTTGCCGATCCTTGCCCGGTAAAGCTGTAGAATAAATACTGAATAACTCAATTTAATCGTTCTAAACCCAGTAATTTTTAATCAATTTGTCAGGTTTTTGGATCTCACTATTAACAACGTCGCAAACCCTTTTCAAAGCATCTTTAAACAGATTTTTGGGGTGTAGTTAGGATTCTGTAGTTTTGGGGTGTAGTTAGGAAAAAAACAAATAAAAATTGGCATACGGCAAATGATACTTTATAGTCAATCTAATATTAAATTGCGCTTCTACTGTGAATTGAATTGAAACGCTTTTCCTATTCACACTAAAGATGAAAGTCAAATGTGTTTAAGGCTCTCTTTGGACCGTGTTATTTATTTTGAGGTCCCAAGCGTCCATTGAACGGTAGAATCCCACAACTCATAACCTCAAAAGGTTTTCAGGCGATCATTAGGACTAGCCTCATAGTCTCTAAGACAGTGTGATCCATCTTCAATCACGATTCTCTAAGCTGGAGCACTTTAGCTCCTTGGACTGTTAAACCGCAACTAGCAACTTCCAGTCAAGAAAGACTTTTCGCTGTGAGATAAAATGACAGCAATATGTCTTGAAGGTCCTCAAACCTACGGTTTAGATAAGCCTCTCATCAAATTGCGCTGATCTACGGTCTGAGAAAGTTTTTGCTCCATACACATGTGGCTGATAGCTCTTCCTTACTACTTTAGGTCCATTTGGACGGTAGATACCACAATCTAACTCCACCAAACTGAAACATAGAATTGTCAGCTTCCATGCATAACTCGGACTCACTCAGACTCATATATGACAAAGATGACCGGCCTGGCTTCATCCTCTAATTTTTGCACCAGATCGACATCATAAAGAATGACCATGATCCACATGTAGTCAACTCAGTACTGCTGTCATTTTTTCACACCGTTGCTTAGGTTGCACTTTCTTTACTACTTATCTATTCGGTCTGAACTTATTTCCATACTAGAGTTGCGTCAATTCTGACGACCGGCTTGATAATCATCTCAAGGCAAGTTTGAATCTTTATCAAGTGTTTGATAAAGTTTATTTTTGCCCTTAGAAATTATCTAAGTTGTTTTCCACCAGGCTTTATGTGACTGCTTCTGTTTATGTGACTGATCCTTCAAATTTTTCAACAAACGTCACTGCAATCGCAGTTCCCCTAAACGGTTAGAAATTTACACAATATAGTGACTCAATCTCAAAAATCACATTTCGGGAAACCTTGTTGTGCTTAGTCCAGCTTCTTTGCCAACTAACCTCCTTTTTTCCTTTCCCACTTTTCACAGGCTGGATCCCTAAGGCGCCAAGAAGGCATTCAAATCAAAGTACCCTAAAAGCTGAATGGTGGTTTGAAGGCGTAAGACCTCTGTGATAGATTGGATTCACCC
Source organism: Stratiomys singularior (assembly GCA_954870665.1). Classification (NCBI taxonomy): domain Eukaryota; kingdom Metazoa; phylum Arthropoda; class Insecta; order Diptera; family Stratiomyidae; genus Stratiomys; species Stratiomys singularior. The sequence continues at coordinate 6,698,118 of OX940879.1, read as the reverse complement.
GAGCTCTTTAGTGAGGGTCTCTCAATTTTTAAGCCGAGTCGGTTAAATATATATAATAAATATGTTAGGGCAACAGTTCTCCTTTATATCGACCATTTTGTATTACTTCCTGTTGTGAATTAGCTAATCACTATATAACTTAAAATCACTAATTTGGCCGGGCTTCATCAGCTTAAAGGACACGATGCATGCAACCCAACCAACCCTTCTTTGGCATTAATTCTGGCTTAGCAAGTGTTTGAAAAAACCCCTTGCACTTCATTATCGTCGATGCACTTTTCACGAATTATTATCATTCAATATCAGATTTCGAGGATATGATTAGATTTCGTTCCATTTCTGCAATGCTTTGGAGATTGAAATTCATTCCATTAAACTTATGATAGTTGACGTGTGGGGCACCGAAAGTTTTTTTTTTGATTTCTGGGGCTGATTGTTTTTTGGTCAACATCAAAGTTTGCATAAATATTTCCGGGGTGAAAACGAGCAAACGATTCGGACAAATTTTTTGACCACTTAAGACTAGCTTTTCTTGATATACAATTTCAGCACGTGTCAAATTTCTTCTTTATTTGCTTTCATTTTTGAACGATTCTAACTTGCAAGTGGAGTCATAAGTCATAAAATTTTCTTCACGAAAGTAAATTTAAAATGTCAGCTGTCAAAATGTATCAAAATTATTCCCACACGATGGATGTTGCCAGAGATAAGAAACTGTGGCTACCTATAATGCAAATTTGGTGGTCTTTTGTGTTGTTTTTTGTTCCAATTTTTTAATTAATTGTAATTTGCAACAGTATTTAAACAGTAATTTGTTTCAAAAATTACTGTATAATTTTGCAAAGCTTGTGGCTAGAACACTTGTGAAATATATCAAAATATACAGAAAATTATTGGTCAATTCAAACGGATTTTGTATGAGAATAAATATGCATGAATTAGAAGAAAAAGGATTCAACATGTGTGTGAAAACTTCAGAGAATTGCTATCGCTATGCATGAATATTGAAGTCTTAAAAATTAATATAATTATGTTATTTTGAACATCTAATTTGTATAACTCTGATATCGTACTGACAGTGCGAATATTCAAGACAATACGGTTCCATGTTATAGACTTGGTTTATAAAAAGAATCCTTCTTGAGTGCAAATAATAACAAATAGAAGGGTGAATTTTTTGGGGTCGACGTACCAGGAAATTAGGTTTGACTACTATTGGAAGTTTTTCATTTTCCAAGGAGCTGAACGAAAGGTAATGTTGAAAAAATTAAAAATGCAAATAGAACAGAGCAGCAATCATGTAACAAGTAGCACAACTAATTCAGTTTTGATTGAATATCTGGGTATTTTTTCAACGTTGTGCTAATTGGCAACTACTCATGATGAAATTCAAGTCTTACTGACATTACTGACTGACACCAGGTGTCAAATGCTCTAAATCAAGAATGGCCTCCATAAGCTTTTGAAAGTGAAGCCATAGCGCATTCTTAATCTTGAATATGAATTTTCACATTTCAGAAGAATTTCAGTATACTTAACGTTTAATTTTTATATATATTTTTTCGTAACTAATTTGTGTGAATCAACTGAGAAAACGAAAATGGTCATAAATCATCGTGACCGACTGCGCGACTTACCCTTTAACCTGTAACGAGATAAAAAGTGTTTGTTTGAATATTTTGATCACATTGTGCAGCATTATTATCTGTTTTTTACACAATTTTAAATGTTTTAACGTAATTTTATGGCATGAAAATGTTCTGAGCTTATCAGTTAAGCGCAGTTGATCATTCTAGCTTGTTAAATTAAATGCAATTGTCATGCGATGTGCTTTACTGAATTCAAAATGTTTCTTTTTTTATTTCTTCCAAAAATTGTAGATCAGAGTTCTTGCGGTCTCTTGCAGAACAAAATTTTTTTACTACGAATCACGCATGTATACTCTAGAATCAATGTTTCCTAAACTGGCGTTCAATTCAGAGGTTGAAGTTCTAGAAGATTAAATTTTCTGATTAGCTCTATTTCGCTGCTATTATCATTTGCTACGGTCGATAAATTCAGAAATTGAAAATTATAACCTAAGTGAAGGCAATTTTCTCCTTAAATTCCACATAAATTTGAATTAAAAAAGAGTAAGTATGCATCCAAAAAAGAGCTTAGTTCATTCTGTATTGATGCAATGTTTTCTTGCATTTAACGGTGAACTCACATATCGTAATCTTCACGCTTCGAAGAGCAATGCTGCCCGTACGAGCTCCAAAAACAACAGAAGATGACACGCATGGAAAGACCGAGTTCAAGTTAATGAAGTTGTCGAAAAGGGTACATACGAAATTCAATTAAGTTTAAGCCTATAGGAAATAAGGGCCTGTTTGTAAACAATGAAAAGTCGTACACTCGGATTAACTAAATTGAAGGCGTTCCGTTAGCAAATTAACATCAGCCAAAAAATTAACATAAAGTATAATTAAGTACTTGAATACGCAAGAGGCGAACAGTAAGAAGCCTCGATCAAATCGTAGCCTCACACAGCGTTAACACTCTCCGGCGGCCCCTCTTAGACAGAGATAGACAATGCACAAGTGTGTTATATTTGTGTTGCAATTTTATGAAAAAACTGTAGGTAAGGGAATCTTGTTTTTCGCAAAAATGAGAGAAATGCTACGTAGTTCTCACTTGTGATCCAATTAAAAGATGGGCATTAACTCCTACTAATGAAGCTTCTTCTGTTCTTTAATGGAGTTCAGTAAGTTCGAAAAGTTAGTATTCAATGCTTGTTCAAGAGAAATTTACTACAAGTATTCAAAATGCCGATGATATTGTTAGAATTCGCTATTTTGAAATACGCATTAATAGGTGGTGCTCCATAAAATTGATTGATCATTCCTCCAGGGTAAACAGATCTGCATACTGATCACTTCTATCTCGAAGTCTTTCAGTTGTCTGTAAACAGCGATCTCGAATCGATTGGAAATCCTTTTCCATCTCGAAACATTCCTTCAACGTTCCAGAATCAACGACACCAAGCGATCTTTATCGTTAATTTAATAATAAACAATCAATCGATTATGCTTTGAAGGATGTTTTGACATATCTTTGAGACTCTGGTTGGGATTTCCAAAATTTTGTCCGGATTTCGTTTCCTCAGGCCGTACTTTTTCAAGAAAATATTGAAGCTTTTTTTAGAATTGCAAAACTGAAATCCGTCTGATGTCAATGTTTGATATCTGAGATACCAGGTAAGATCCATCAATTAATCTTTGAGTAACTTTTCTTCTCCTTTGAAAATAAGTCGAGGACACATAATATAATTTTTTCATTGCTGACTTTAAGCTCAAATTGCATTCTCTCGTATGTTGACATATGCTGATTGGTTGATACCATTTTGGGGGCCTAATCAAGTTTCCCACATATTCCTTTGAGTAGAGGATAGAATCGTTGATGAAAAATGATGCAATTAGAGTTGCTTGAAACTTCTCTCCACACTAGTACGGCTTCTGACTGATATATCCAATAAAACACCTTTAGAAGAGCTATTTATCTGCTGAGGATACGATTTCCCGAGGGCCTGCGTGATGCTGTACGCATCTATGAAATACAATGATTGATTGACATGTTAGAAGGAATCACACTAGGTTCCATTCTGGGCCAGGCCTAATTGAAGGCGTCATATGGCGAGGTTTTGAGCTTACGACTGCTGGAAGAGGTTTGTCTGAATGGCTCTCTCTGCAGGCCATAGAGGTATAGGAGTTTTGCCGGTAGATATAGAGGTAGGAGAACTTCTACCTTGTACCCAAATGCCTCCGTAACTTGCCGTGGCGGTCAAAATCGCTGGGTGCACGGTCGAACAATCCCGTGCATGGGTGATAACCAAGTATGGGTTCAAACTGGCCCTGGTAAAAACCGTAATTGTATTTTGTGGGAAACCAATTCCCCAGGATTCTTTCTCTTCAAGAAGAAGACATTACTTTCAAGTTGAAGAAAGCAGTCATCGGAGCACGATCCTCGTATTAATGAACAACATTCACTTCATACTTTTAAACGGATCCAAAGTTTGGGCTGACGTCCTCGAAAAGCAAACGAACAGGTACAGGTTCGTTTCAGGTAAATAGGCGAGGAACCGTCTCAGAACCTCTAGCGATGATTATTGCGTCATTGTTATCTCCCTATTAGCAGGAGTTCGTTGGGAGAAATATCCTCTGCGGGATCATCGGGAGAGCGTGGCTATCGCCCACGATGAAGTGCAATGGGGTCTCTCTCTATAGCAAAGTATCATGGAGGTATATCTGTATTCAGAGTAAAAGTTGGAACACTTCAATGTTAGTTGTGCCTTACTACGAGGAAAAGACTGTAAAGTTGGCCCTAATCAAGGTGTGTACTGGCAATTAACGTTGGTACCTTACACAATGAATGCTGGTGCCATTTCCTACCAGTTGGTCTCTAACTTTCCATTGAATTTTTCAGCTCAAAAATGAGTCCTTATGCACAATGCAATAATGCACATATATTTGACTGCCAATTATAGAGTGGCCTCAAGCCGAGAAGTATCCAACAGTTCCATGTCTTTCCCTGTCGAATATTTAGCGGTCATTTAATTTGTGTTTTTCTTCCTGCTCGACTCATTTTATACTGTCCGGCTGTGCCTCAAGTAAGAGTCAGGATAACCTCAAAAATTGGAATCGAATCAGTGGTTTTTACAAAAAGAAAATTCTAGAGAACTCGATAGACCGTATCTGATATTTTCATAATATTTTTCTCCTTCCTAACTATTGGGACGTATTTATAATCCTTTTTGCGTAGGAGTCTATTATTTTATTGTTTTTGTAAATAATTTGATCTCAGTTTTTCTACGAGATAAGATCTCCTGTGAAGATTCTCTTTAAGAGTCATGAAAAGAACAACTTAGGTTACAATTTATATAGACTTTATACAAACTTTTTTACAAAAAAAAAAAAAAACTTAACGACTCTCCCCCACTCTACTGCGAATTTTCAAGTGTAATTCAGCGCTGACTCACTCAAGTCTACATCAAAACAACTTTTTGTGCTTAAATTACTAAATCAACTCCGTGAACGCCTCCAGCATGATATAATTCCATGAATTCTGTTCTGTAGCGAGATAAAAAAATTGCATTCGTATCACACTCTAATGGTTTTGTAATTACTTTTCAATTTTCAAGGTAGCAAGAGGAGAACAAAAAACTTTTGCATAGCACAAAAACTCAAAATCGCATTCAATCAAGTGAAATTTGACATCCACGAGCTTAGAAACTGTTGACATCATACCTTTATCCGCAGCCAAAGATATTGTTCACATGGCTAGCTGTACATTTAGTATGTTAACTTGGATGCCATCTGATAGTAAAATGCATTGAAACCCTCCCAAAAAAAATTTACGATGACATTGAATTTCTCAACCCATTAGAAAGTTAAAACTCACCTGAAAAAAAAAGAGAGGACACTGGAAATAATCTGACCATCATGTCCGCTATGGTCATAAAAGACTTTGTCGCGTTTGTTGTACACATCGCATATGTGAACAATGTTGCGAAAGTTAAACCTATGAACGGACTTTTTGTGCTTTTCAGGTGTTGTATGGTATGCACAGGTGAATGTTTACTATCTGCATGGACGCTGGCTTGGTAGTAGCTTCTAGAATATGTTAGATATGTGGTTGGTTTGTGTATGTATGTTCACTCGCAAAAGCCAGGAACGCGTAACGAACGTTATACTTTTTTCACATGTCTGAGCTGGAACCAGTTTTCTTTTCGGCAAAAACCAGAGGTTTTGAAATTTTACTAAAATTCCAACAGGTAAGCGTTAGAGCTTTCAGACGCTTCATTGTATCTTTAGTTTGTTTTATCTTCTCGCGTCGATTTCAATCCGAAATCTTTTGTTGTTGATCAATAAAGATCTCGAGATTGCGATAGGTTAGTATTCGAATAATTTCGTAACTTCATAAGAGTATCCTTCAATGCATACACTAACAACATTCAACCTGTATTGTTGGCTTAACTCAATAACAAGATACTTTATATGAATACACTTATTAAATGTTTATCGGAATAGTTCTTCGGTTGCGTCATTTTGAAATCAATTTCGCGGCAATGAAAACGTCTGAATATTAAAAAAGATACTAAAAGCGAACATCGCGGTTTGTTATGATTGGTATCGGAGGGTATCAACGATTAAGGCTTTCATAATAAGTTTTAAAGGTCGGAAAAATTTTCATTTGGTTTTGAAAAAGTCAGTCGATAATTTTATATGATACTTTAGGGATACGTTCCTGCTAGAGGATATTCGCAACTGGTGCATACTTCTTTGATCTCAACGTGTAGAACACCTTCAGGCCACGACTTTCCAGACATGTTTCAATCTGCCTAAACTGTACCATTTCCTACTGCTTCGCTTCAGAGCGAAAAATGTTCGTTGGCCCTAAGGACGTTTACTCTTTCAATCTATGTTGTAATATCACTTATCAAAAATTCAAAACGAGTATCAGCTGATCGCAAAAATTCGATAAACAAAGCTTCATCAGCGAAAGTTTCCCGTAATTATTACCAGAAAGCAAAATACCCTAACCTAGAAACCCTTTCTGAAAGGACAATTGCGAAAATCGAGTTGAATGTGAAGAAAACGCTCTAGACTGGAACAGAGGATTCCAGAGGTAAATAAACTAAAGGAACATTTTGGGTGATATGAGTATCAGGACACGTGAAGAAATGCAGATTAGACGCCATACGGATGTCCTGTGTGCTTAATTTGAGGACGACGTTTCTCCGGAAACTTTTCACCGAACGTCAGAAGCATAAAAGGTCCGCTTGACACACTGCTCATTTATGCAATAAAAATTTAGTAAGGCTATAATGACCATCAAACAGGCAAGGGTACGGTACCAGAAAGTATTCCAGCAGAAGAGGTACAAAAAGTCCAATATCTTTGATCCGATATGCTGTTTTGCCGATTCAACGCCTGAGGGTGACTTCCAAAAATTTTGAAAGGAAGCGAGAGTTGGGTTGAACTGCAAGCTGAAGCAGAATCAGTGTCGGCTCTGATTCATCCAAACCGCAGGTAATTAGTATCCTTTTCTATACGGCTTCTGGGTTGGACGATCTACAATCAGTGGACTATGCTGAACGCGGTCTAGCGGGCAGCAAAACCACCTGAAGCTTACATCATTCTTTATAACATGCGATGTAAGGAGTGGCTTCAATTCTGTTCGACGAATAGTTTTATTAAAGTTTTATTCTGTTATTCGAAGTGGTATAGACAAAATAGCGTGCCAACAAAATCTAATGCAAAGATTGAGGATCTAGCAAGAAGTGGCGCAAGGTTTCCTTCTTGGCCCAGGCACATCGAATATTTCGAATGACGATACCGCTCAAGCTAGATATGGGTTTAGTCTAGCGCTGGAAAACGCTGTGGTTGTCGTACTGACCAAAATCGGGACCCTAGCGATATACCTGTGCAAATTGGAGAATTGACAATCTCATCGAAGGGATCAATTTCTTGATGCTTGACTTCAAGATTAGTTTCTTTGATAAACTATGGTCAGCGGCAGATAAAGCCGCTGTGAAGCTGTCAGTTCTTAGTTACTTTTCGAACAACGCTGGGGGACGTGCTCATAAGTGCGATAGTGTACGCTTAATGTAGATGATGAGTTCCGAGTTTTAGGGCTCTGAAGTCTTTTGTAACGCTTTAGGAGTAAGGATTATATCAGTTTTAAGGAAAAACAGAGGTGAGAAGCTTTACAGATTGCGGCTGTATACCATACTCTATCTAAACCGGCCGTGCTTTTTATCACTTGGGCCGCTTCTATGGTGGTTTTATAAGAATAGTGCTGTCTAGTCTACTTCCATAGGAACGAAGCTCGAGAGATAAAAACTTACTTACTGGTACATATTGCAAAGAGAGTGGTAGTTGGACCACACATCTTATCGGTGACATGACGGCCCGTTAAACTAGCCGTGGTTATGTGGACCACACATACCATCAGGGACTTGCGGTCATGGCTTTATGAAAGGCACGGTTGAACTGATTACGTTACTTAAGGCCATGCAAATGAACCGCGGGGTAGGTGAACCACACATATACCATGAGTGACTTGATGTGTTCGCTTTGTTAAGGGTACGGTTTGGCTAATTATTACGTGACCCAGTTTCTTAGTGAGCACAGACATTTTCAGTCTGAGACAGTCACAGTCCCCTGCTCGTCATAGTTAAATGCTCGTTTGTCATTGGGACTATAGATCTGCTCCACCTTTTTCTCAAGCCGAAGAGAGTCCATGAACCGTGTGAACCGATTTCATTCCAGTAAGTATAGTGGTTGGTTTGAATCGTAATCAAAATCGTAAAAGTTGTTTGAATCGTAAAAAAATTTTCGTATTATGGTTTTGATGGATAGATGGTTTTTCATATAAAGAAGGTTATCTTTAACCGCTTGTCCGCGCAGATGGCAGGGAGGAGAAAGTGTCGCTTTCTCAATAATCCTGTTCTCTGCTAGTCACTCCTTCTGAAAAGTCATCTCCGTAATCCGAAAACGCCTTCAAAAAAAAAACTGGAAAGATCCAGTCCCAAGTCCCACAGGGGAAGTATAGAACAGTAAGGAGGGGAAGAAAAAGGGAAAAGGGAAAAGGGAAAAGGGAAAAGGGAAAGAAATGAAAAAGCCAAGTAAAGAAATGAGGAAATGAGGAGAAGGAAGGAAGGGGAAGACTAGTAAGAAAGGGAAGAGAAGTGTAGCGAAACGAAGTGAAAAAGAGTACAATAGAAAATGAGCCAAATAGAAATGAGAGGATACAGAAAAAAATACGGAGAGAAATAGAAAGAATTGCTGGAGAGATGCAAAAGAGAAGAGAAAGGAAATGAGTGGAAAATAGAAGAAGGGATAGAAAAGAAAAAAAGAGGTAAAGGCGATAGGTGAAGAGAAACAAAGAGAATAGAACTGAAGCAAAAAGCGAAGATAAGCAAAAAGAGGGAAAATATTAGAAAAGCATACAAGATAGAAAAGAAACAGAATAGGAGACAAAAGATAAAACGAAAGGAAGGGAAGAAGATAAGAAAAACAAAAAGAACAAAAAAGAGAAAATCAGTAGAGAAAAAGAGAAGAGAAGAGAGAAAATGAATAGAGAAGAGGGAGGGGAGAGTAAACAAAGAAGAAAAGTGAACGGAAGATGAGAGGGAATTAGAAGAGAAGGGAAGATAAAAGATGAGAAGAGAAGGAGAGGGAATAAAATATAAAAGAAGAGAAGAGAATGGAAAAGAAGAGAAGAGAAGAGAACAGAAAAGAAGAGAAGAGAGGAAAAGAGAAGATAAGATAAGATTAGATAAGATTAGATAAGAGAGGAGAAGAGAAGAGAAGAGAAGAGAAGAGAAGAGAATAGAAGATAAGAGAAGAGAAGAGAAGAGAAGAGAAGAGAAGAGAAGAGAAGAGAATGGAAGAGAAGAGAAGTGCAGGGCAGAGAAGTTTAGATAAGAGAAGAGCGGTTTAAAGGAGATTTGAAGAAAGGAGCGATAAGTACAGATGAAGATAATAAAGCACGTACAGCAAATTAGAAACGAAAAGACCGAAAATTCCAATACGAAAACAAAAAAGAAATTTCTTCAACGTTTCTGTATCTCAATTGCCAATTTAAGCACAAGACTCTCTTAAGGTATTTTAGAAATGTAACTCTTATCAGGGCTTGAACGCGCCTGTAATAGTAGTAACAGCAGCAGAAGTTATAGTAGTAATAGTAAAAATCATCAGATTATGCGAAGATTCAAAGAAAAAGTGCTACCAGACTGTATAGATTATCAGTAACTAGAAATTCAGACACAATTAGCGCCATCCAAAGCATATTCTAGGTGATGCATGTTAGAAAAAGATGGGAATCATAATAACAAAATGAATACAAAGCCTTTTATTATCTCCAGGATTTGTCGCAGCTTCTTAGAGTTACTGCAGAGAGAGAAGCCTCCAGCGAGCCTCGAGGCGATGGCTTACTACAAAGAGGCAGATATTGCATATTATATTATCTAGTCCTTACATTTTAAATTAGCTCTGCAAACATCGTATTTCTGGCTGCGTTGGATTCGAACGTGCCTCATGCTCGTTTTTTTTCCTAAAAACTCATGGTTAAGTGTTATCATACAATTCCCAATTGAACTATTAAAGATTCTTAAGATGATAAGAATCTTCATCTTGGTTCTGCAAAAATGATGACTTTAATTGTATTTCCTCTTTTAATGATTCTACTAATACAAACAAGAAAAATGTTATGTCATGATTGGAATATGCTCTACAAGAAAAAAGCTAAATCACAAGTGGGAGTGACGGAGGTCATGGAATTAGGCATAATTAAGGAGTTGCTTCATTGTCTAGCTGTGATTATTCCATTTCGATGTAATACAATGAGTAAGATCCATTCTTTAGTGTTGTGCAATGTCATGGTTATCAGTGGGGATTGAAATAAAAACATTACCCCATTCCAGCAATCGTTCGAACGCTACGATTTACCAATAACAATATAGTGTCTAAGTCCCTTTTGAAGAAGTTGTTTATGCTCTTATTTTGGTTTTCTTTCACAAGTCCCTTTGTTGTAGTGATGAGGCATCATAAATTGGAATTCAGTCAGTCAACCAATTGTTTATTCCATTGCCCTAACATCGTGCTGCGTCTTGATTTCTTGCAATAAGTTCATATGATTTTGTTCTTTTAGCGCTTAGCATTGTGTAAAATGAAGCTACTAATTTCCTTTTTCTCTACCCGAGTCATGCACGTACATAAAACATACATCAACTGTCGTCACATAAACTAGCAATTTCCATTTTCTTTTCCATCATTCGATTTGTTATGGTGGTTCACTGGTCTTTGGCGATAATCCAATTAAAAAGGGTGATTTAGGGAATCCGTCCCAAGCCAAAATTACTTCAGATGTATGCATGTACGAAGCGTCCTAGTAATCAGGTCACACTCCCTGATTTCCAGCTCAGTGGTGTGGTTGCGAATGGTTAATGACCGTTCAAGGATTGATGTTTATTGGCATGGATTTTTAAGGTGCCATGAAATCGTGTAGAAAGCTATAAATTAAAATGCTTTGACCCAAATCACCTGGCGTCCACTCCCTCAAAAAGAATATTTGTCGGGTCTTCCGTGACCACAACCTATGAAAGGGAAATTTTTGTTGCGCTGCATAATATGTAGCACACCCATACGTGAGTGTGCGTGTGTTTGGTTGGGCGTTTTTATTTTCGGTCATGTCCTGACACACGTGTGAAGCTTTAAATCTAATTTGGTTAACCTTGAAAGAATTGGAATTTAATGGGGCATATTACGTAATTTGGTTCAAGTGAATAGATATGCAAATTGGAAGAACAATATGCTGATGTCGACGAGGGCGTTCCATCATGTGAAACGTTTCAATTTTCACTGGGGCTTGGTGTAGGGAAACTTTGAGTACATTTTAATAACATCTTCATTATGTTGAAAAGTTTACGTCTTAAAGTAAGATCATTAAGAATATCTTTCACTTCTATCGGTGGAGGAGCTTAATTTCCTTAAAAAGGGAACATACAAAACTTTTCAAATATTTCCTGAACAAAAAGGGAGATAGATTACCGAAAAGCAACAATGAATAGTAGTGTCTGAACGATGATTTATTTACCAAAATAACGTAGAATATTTTCTTAAGAATGTTAATTGAACCTCTATAATGTCTCACAACAAGATAAAAACAGACAAATCCAGATGGTATCTCCAATGGCTATCGCTATTGAAAGATAATTTTAAAAATTTTCACTGACCCTCAAATTTGTTGGAATCGAAATTCACATCTTTAAGACAGAGACTTAGTTTCGCTGAACTCGGAAGAATAAAATAATTATAAATATGTCACAAAAGGGGCATATATGTAATAATTATCGAAATTCTAACTTCCTTTGACCATATTGGTGTAAATGGTAACATTCAGATTTCCCCATCCCAGATTTGTGAACGAAAAGCATCCGACAAGTTTGCACGGTTATCAGTGGTTCATAATGCTTAACTTCAGCAGATGAAATTGAAAATAGGCTTATAATAAACCATAGTCCTCCCTTATCAATGCACGTTTGTATGAGAATTCCAGTTCGGACTCTTGGACAAGTCGGTTCTCTTTTGGAGCTCTCCAGTGTCAAAAAGGCATCCCGAAAGAGATTCCTTTAGCTTACGGAAAAGAATGAAATCAGAATCTATGTACTACCTTATCACGAGTATGAGCCAGGTATTGGAACCATTTTCAGCTATATTTTTTTGAAAATTTCGGTGCGTAGATAATTGGAGCGCCCCTATTTTGAGTATTTTGACTCAATTTAGCCCCAATAATCACAACACTACACTCTAACATTCCTCGATGCAGCCTAAAAATTGTTCCGTGTAAAAATTTCGAAAATTGTTCTACAGTGCCCTGCCGTGACACTAATGCCGATCGCAACTCAGATTGATGCGATTTCGTCCTTCTTACTATTGTCATCAATATTTCGTCATTCAAGCATTGAATACAGAACAAAATACAAATTCTCTCGCTTTCTGTTCTGATACTGTGCAAGCTTAACGTCATTTAAAGACCAAAAGTATCGATAAAGTATCGGTTTTCTAAAAATAGATAATAGAATTTTCATGTATTTTTATCAAAATACTTTCTTATTAAATTGTTATCAACAAGTTTTCCCCGAAGAAACCTTGATGATGGTTTAATTTTCTTCTGAATTTTCTCTGAAGCTGTCTATCACAGGTGGGCACTTCGATGGTATCTAGACGGACCTTTATTTGGACACCAGAAACACAAAATCCTACATCACTGTGACCAGTTCTCACCACCCGCAGCGATCCTCTTTATCGTGGTCAAAATAAACATTTATTTCATTTTTTATGACTAGCTTCGGGTTTTAAACATAGCATTACAAACCTAGTCCTCCTCAAATCTTTTATTGAGTTGTTATTTGGGACAGTACGTCCCTTATTTCCAAAGGTCTTGCGTCTTCTTGGTCTTCCAAGATCTTATTTCTTGGTCTTGACTTCTAATTTTTCCTGTCTTCTGCTTGGCATCTGTATTCGAATCCGATGTGTGCTCGTTTTTTATTTTTCTGTCTCCAAATCAATGTTTCTCATCTTGATTACTTAGCACTTAGCAAAAACGCTGCAATGGCTGGAACATCGACTACTACAATGGATGCCTTATTCATGCGTGGCTCGTCTTCGATGCTTTTTTTATCCTCAAACACATGTACCACTCGGGTGTACACAGTTTTCTTTTTATCTTGTTTTAATATCCCTGTTAATTCATCGTAACACACTTTAAACATTACTCAAAATGTAACTACAAGATAGCCTTCACACTCCGCAGAGGGATCACCGAGAAAGAGATACAAATATCCGATGTAGACAGTCAAGCCAGTTTCCCAAGACAGGGAGCGTGAATATAAAACAACAAACGGAACGTGAGCAATCCCGATTCAAACCCGTCTAAGCTTCAATGGGGTTGAGAAATGTTTTCCCAATGCAAGTGGATATTTAAGCTACTTTGCATGGATAGAAGTGTTAAGAAAAAATTAAGGCCTAAGTCCCCACTGCTTTTTCTTTGTGTCCTTTTAACAACCGGATTTCATTGCGAAAATCAATGGATTTAGAAAACTTTCACAGAATCCCCTTGGATTGGAAACTTGTTCTAAATATTAGCGCTGATCAGAAGTCACGTTGTGTTTTCGTTGTGTTGGGGAATATATATCAATTTGGAAGCAGCTCTCATTGATTGCCAGAACCTTCCTGATAACTCTCTACTTTCTTTTAACATGAAACTCTGCTTTAACTTGCTTTGATCGGTTTGATACCACATTTACACTCTCCTGAATCATTTCCAGTTGGTTCTTAAAAGCCATTGATATCATGGAGCGAAGGAAAATCATTACGAAAACCAGTCTTTAAAATTTCATTCTCTGTCAAATAATAAACAAATTATATTGAAATTGATTTATTATTTGACAGAGAATGAAATTTTAAAGACTGGTTTTCGTAATGATTTTCCTTCGCTCCTCGTCCTTTGTTGTCTACTAATGGAGTTAAGCAATAAAGTACTACTCCAAAAACAAAATACAAAAGAATAAAATACACCCAAGATGGCATACCATCGTAACACGTGTGAAATCGTAACCATAGTGTAAATTTAGAATAGCGTAAACACTCCCGAAGTAAAGCACGAAGAAAGAGATACGATCACCTCATGTTACAATTATCGCAAAGTTTTGTAAGAATAAGAGGGCTGAAATTTAATGTCGTATTTAAAAGGAGTGATCGCGATGGCAAGCTTTCTGAGCTTCATTCAATGCATGCGACAAATAATTTTCGTGTGTAATTGTGTATTTCAGTTGCTGTGCACTATGAAAACTTTAACCAAAGTTTCATCTTATGTCCTTTCTCAAACCAAGTTTTTTTTAGATTTATGTAGATTTAAATCGGTAGAATTTTGTCAGAATTCATCGTAGAAAATCATTCGTAGAAATCGAAACTGATTGAATATAGTCCTTTGTTGTTGAGAACATGACAGCACTGCTTATGTGTTACCACAATCAAACACTTAAATTTGGATCTGACACCAAATCGAAGGAATCTTTAGCCCAGGTTTCTGCAGATGCGTTTGTAAATGTGCCTGAATTTGGCTGAAGATACTTTAAAAGGACGTAACTAAGGTGAAATGCGCAGCTATTCTATTGGATTCCTGTGTTCCAAAGTTGAAATTGATTCGTATTCATGTTATTGTTTATTTTTGCTATCCATGACAAGTTCTTTTCACTACCTAGCGTACTTGTTATTCTTTCCTTACCCACACTATTAATGTGAGTTTGAAGTTCATCTGGAACTGATTGCCCAGTTATTAGTATTCAATTGAAAACAGTGGAATTTCATTTGAATTGGTAAATTTGCTCCCATTTTTACGTAAAATACGTTTGAATTAGTAAACTTGCTCTCATTTTTACGTTGAATACGCATACTTATCTCAACGTTTATTCATTTAATTGCAAATCAAATATCAATCTATGTATACATTTTCTATCTCTGTCTAAGACAACTCTCTCCAGAGTGTTAGTGCTGTATGTGACTACACCGTGGCTAAGCTGTGATCTGGAACCTGGTCATCGCCAATAAAAGCTTGTCGGGTGATGTTACATTATTAGGAGTCTGGTTGTTAGTGGTTGATGAAAGACGTGACCACAAGACAGTGCTCATACTTAAAATAAGGATTCAATCTAATGGGAATCAGCTGACGAGCCGGTAGATGCATTAGACGTTCTCAATCAACGTCAATGGAGTTTGGACATAAAGTTTAAATAGTCAATGATATCAGGCTTACTTTGGAGCTACCTTAGATTCTATTATTGATTATTTATTGATAGTAAATTTTGAACAGAGCCAATATTTTACAATATTTACAATTTCTATAGCCAATATTATTTTAGACCAAGTATTCTAAAGGGATTTTTTTCTCTCTTTCAGGTAATAAATATCGAAAGAACCAAATAAGTCGTCATACACAGTAAGATGTACAATAAATATAATAAATATGTTTTATACATCCTCTAGCAAGCACTGAAAACCATTTTATCACAAATAAAGATAAAGATTCAGAGTTTCCACAACTTCCCATTCTGAAGGCATTTAAAAAACGAATTATAAAGAATTTATGAAACGAGATTCAAAAGAAATTCGCTTAATTCTAGAACCTTTTCATTTAGCATTTTATCTTGCTTTGAAAAATGCAAAAAATTAAATAATATCGAAAAAAGCCAAACAATAATTACTGCAGTATATAAATACGGGTAAGCTTTGAGTTCACTGAATTTTCGCTGTTTTTATTTGTTCTAAATACGTGAGTTTATTCTCCATCAACCAAAGATTCAAAAACCCACATCTTTCGCTTCATCGTGGTATTAACACCCGCAAGGTGCGCAGCAGGTACCCATGTGTTCTTTAATTTTATTAATCATTTGATTCGGCCTTGATAAACAATTGAGATCTAATCAGTTTTGAAATAATGACGATTTCCTTTCGCATATATACAAATTTTTTTATCAAATGAAGTAAAATGTAGATAATCATTACTTTAAAATTTATGCCGACATTATTCTTTTTTAGTTAAATCAGCAAAAAATATAAAGAACTCTCCAGCTGAGTTTTGTTCTCATTAACAAAACATAGTCTGAAGAATCATTGTGGTTGTTTTGTTTAGAATAATGAATATAGACAATCTTTTTTTGCATAAATGTCGTAAATAATAATGGAATATAATTTTTTTATTCTTTTCCGCGTGATGTGATTGAAAGAATACTCTGCTTACGCACAATACAATGGGAAGATTTGCCATACATTAAGTCGTCTAGTTAAGATATGTAGCTTTGCTTAAAAAAGTCAAGCGTGGTTCTGACCGAATCTCCTTCTCGTCTTCCTTTGGAGTCATTCTAATACATTTCACGACTCGGCTCCTGAAACTTTGCTGCTGCATTCTGAGTTATCATGGCTTCTATGATTAACAGCTAACAGATTGGTGAATATACGTTAATATCCTCGTAATAATCGGAGGAAGCGTGGTCCCGAGAAAGCAAGAACGGCATGAGGATGGTAACAGGGGCAAAACTGGTAGCGTGCTGCTGAGATGGGCCCATCTTGTACTAATATGACAAGCGTTTATCTTAACTATATGATCAGTCAGCTCTATCTAAAAAAAAAATGAACACAGAATTTATTTAAAAAGCTATAAAAGTAGGAGGGGTCGATGTAATCTCCTTCCCAAGTAACGTCTGCACAACTCAGAAATTTGACAATCTACAATTGTGGACTTCGATGTAAATGTCGCCACAAAGCCGCTGGATAGAAAAAAAAGGACTATCAACTGAGTTTCCTGAAAATTCAGCTGAACGATTGTACTGAGTTAGGTCCCTGAGTCCCAATTTTGATGCCAATTGCTTCTGACTCAAGCAGACCAGGTATACGCAGCATATGCCTGAAGTGTGACAACCTTTATTCTGTCTTTAAAATTAAGCATATGCCAAAGTGTGACAATGGAAAAAAAATGGATATGTACAGAATGTTGAATCTTATAAAAACATAAAGAACTAGAGATCCGTTTCACATGTCAGAACTGGCAAGTTTTTTCCCTGAATAAGTAATTAACAAAGCCAAAAACAACTTATGATCCTTTCCTCACATTCATGCAAGGACTTTTGGGAACAATTAATGCGATACAAAGAAGTTGACTTATTTCTAGTTCTAGTTCTACAACGCAACAACAGGAATGACTAAAAATAGTCATAGCACTACCACCACCAGTATAGCACATCACTTGCAAACCATCAGCTTAGCATAAGTAGATACAGCGTTACAACTTTGAAAAAACTTCAAATCTAATGGTATTCGACCTCTACAAGTGGAATTATATTCAGATTGGTTAATTTCCTCCCAGTTCGGCGCTAAATAAGAATACTTCTCTCAAAGTTTTTGCACGAAATCACATTGTAATACACATATAAATCTGCTTGTGCTATTTCTATCTCTATCTGAGATGAGTTGTTCGAGAGTGTTAACGCTAAATAACGTGTTTGCGCTTGAGGGTGTATCTAACCCAAAATCAGCTAATGACAGCATCCAAACTGAAGAGCGCTATCTTGTACACAGAGGAGCATAATCTTTTTAGGACTTGATTTCAATGCCAAAATATGGAATGTAGCATCCCGATTCCAAATGCAAGTAAGCTTTATAAAATCGTAGTCAGGACTTGACTTGCAGTATACCTCTGAATACGGCTGAATGAGCTGGAAAGTTACAATTGTGGACGTAAAAATTGCTTCAGAATCTTTTGTTCTGATATTTTGAAATCAAAATTTGCTGGAATACGACCCTAAGAACGGTCATTAGTTCAAAAGATGCGAAACTTAGGCCTAGGACTTCTTGGCATGCAGTTGACCAATTTTTATTTGTTGAACACGATGTAGAACATATAAAAAATGTTTAAAACACTCATTAATATATTTTGGGAAGCAGTTCCATACGACGTTCGAAGTACGAAGTCGACGTACGAAGCTCAGTGCCTTAAAAAAGACCATTCATACTGAAACTGAAAGATTTGTAGGATCTGTTTTCAAGTCTTCCTCTTTCGCTACTCCCACTATTTTCTTTTGCTTCCAAAGCTATATATATGCTTCATTCAAGGAATATCTGCCTATCTGCTTCTTTAGTGTGATAGGAACGGATGCAGTATGCAGATCATGAAGAAGTAGAGCTTAAGATAATTCGCCCACAATTTTAACTCAAAAATCAAAATTTTACAGGATTTGACGCGGATCCGAAGAAGGATGTATTTCCGTAATGCTGAGAAATACAATGTACACACTCTTTAAAACAATTGGGTGTGATAATTAATAAACCAATTCTAGCAGATGCTACTGGGAAGTAATCCCTTGGAAGCTATTTATTCCATGTGAGAGAGATATATCTCAACGAGAGAGTGGCTTGAGGTCATTGTTGCTGCTTCGGAAGTTGTTGACAAAGTTTAGAGAGCAGAAGTATAAAACTGCCACTTGAGGCATATTCTACTGCTCATGACTCTCGTAGTGAGAGGTCCCTTCAACTCGGCATCATGTGGAAATATGTTAGATTCTCTCGAAGAGTCCTTCCAATTGCCAAAGTACTTTTTTGCGTGTATTGATAGATATCCTAAGATATGATGTGATATGAGAATAGAATGTAGATAGAATACCTAAATGACAGGAAATTGCTTCAGACCATCCAATACGATGAACTCCACATTTGGCCTGGATCTATCATGATTATTTTATTTCAATCCCAGAAGAGACGCCCGTAATCAACTATAGAGCCAATATTAAAACAGAGTCACAATAGAATTACAGATCCGCGGTTCAATAACAGGCTGTGCGTTCAGCCATGCAATATAAGGAATCGAACCCATCTTTAAGACAATTTGACTGTCCTAAAGATGGATTCTTAGCATTGCTGCTATCCGAATCAGAGCTGTGATCACCGGGTCCAAGATTTAGAATGACTCAAGGACAAGCTTTTCCAATCAAACTAGAATACCGGAGAATCAGCTAGCAATCCGGTATTAAACAACGTATTCGCATTCAACTACCTGATGACCTACAGGTCAGAGGACTCATGTTATGTAAAGGACACCTATTACTAAGTGCAACCGAGTCAGTGCTCCGCTGTGGTTCCGAGGTTTACACTGATGTTCGCAGCAAGGATTATGGGTAGGGGTATAGACTAGTATATTTGCAAACATGAGGAACCTTATACATATTCATTGTGCTCCATTGTGCATAAAAAAAAAAAGTGCTGCATTGTGGTCAACAAAAAAAGGATGCTGAGTCACAAGAGAAGAGAGAAAAGAAGAAATGATACGTCAAAATGCGTGCACAATGAATTCAATAACCATTTGGGGCTGAGACGAGTTCTGCAGGACGTGCTTTGGTGTCATCATCCTAACTTGTACAAAATTTAAAAGTCACAGTCTCCTGACCACTTATTTTGTCCAATGATCACATAAAATGCCTGATATCCATTTTAACGTGCCAAGTCATGGTTAAAGGACTGTTTACAATTTCCTGAATGAATAAGTGAATTCTCTCTAGTCAGAGTAGTTGTTAGAAATATGTAAATATTGACAAAAATATGGGTATCTTCGTCGTCTTGGTACGTCCAATTCGCAAGGTTCTCTATTTTCTCGAAAATTGCCCACTACACATGGTATCACTCGACGATGAAACAAGTAGCATGAAAAAAAGGTCTGGGCACGGTGCTCGAGCCGGTAAGAGACTGTTGAGTGGGCGGTGCAGAGTCCTTTTGCACCTGGGGGTTCTACACCCATCGCGTCTGTCCCCTCCCATTCCTAACGACAAAAGAAATTTTTCCAGATTTTTTTCCATTGACAGTCATTGACATTAAATTGACAGTAGTCAGACAATCAGACAACGTTTTCAAAAAAAACACCGCCCTATACTACGCAGTCTTCTTGCTTGTCCATGCTCCTTTCTATGCTCGTTAATCTAATTTACTATTCTTAACACAAATTACATGAAAAGTATCAATCACTCAGTCGAACACTCGACCATAACATATTGTAATGTCATTGTACTGGAACATTAATAATTCAATTTTATCATAATTAAATGACTAGGAAGCCATAAAATGACCATAAATATTTGATTCCTAATTACCTGTAAAGTCTGTACAAAGTACAAAATAGCTAACAGGAAGCATTTAACAATTCAACCAACGCAGTTTGCGACTAGACTAGACCAGACCATCATTATGAAAAGAGAATTTATCATTTCATTATTCAAATGAAAATTACATATCCTTACAATGTCGAGTATATCAATCGTTGCTCGGACTAAGTGTATCGTTAGGTTTATCTTTGGCTTCCATCGAAAACAAGGACGACTTCTTTGCCTTGTTTGTGACCTGGTGTATGTCATGCTTTTAGTAACAAGCATACGTATATGTCGTTGTTACTACAGAAATTTATTTGGTAGTAGAAAATCGATTGGGGTTGAAGCACCTTTCAGGAGTTGTTTGTTTTTGTACTGCCTAATGTTAGTCATACTTTTATTTACCAAATTTCCTTCCATCATCGATTCTGGGTTAATGGTATTGCAAATATTTATAAGTTTGTTTGGTTCAATCTGATCTACCTTAAATTTGCGCTAGGTTTTGCCCAGGTACTCAATACATTCTGAAAACGAAGGACACATGCTGGTCTCTCCATAATGACTTCATTGTTTCATCCTTGAATATTCAAATCAGTCCAGTTGATTCTCTACAACACTTCCGTAAACATTTAGACGCCACATGACGTAGAGGACTATATTACAGACAATTCATTCCTTTAGATCCATTTTAACAACAAATCCTGCTATAAACCAATTAGAAATGCTCCTTGTTCAATAATGTCGTTCTTGCCCAGAACAATTTCCATTTCCTCGACGAGACAGCGATGGCGTCTAGGTGATGTCATCGTATCACAATGACCTACTTGCTCACTTACATACTTCCCTATCTTTGGATCAATGGGAGACGCAGAAAAAAGGATGACGGATACTATTTTATGGGAAATTCCTCCAGTTTGGCATAACATGTGCTTCGTAGTGGCCTTGCAATGTTGAAAAGTTTGTCGCATAAAACTAAAAGGGTGGTATGGTTGGCGCCAGGATGATATTCATGATTATATGAATGCTTTCCGTGTTGTTAGGGGCAAATGAAATGAGTAATGGCTAGGGTTAGGAATTGCGTAGGATTTTTTGTTTTGTTTGGTCTAGCTTGAGAAAGTAGGTAGTTGGCCGTTGCAGGACTTTTTATAGTTTCTACTTGTGAATTTATGCACGAAACGCTGCTGAACAATTGCCAAGTAATGAGTTGTTTGCCAGCCAGGACACACGCATTTATTGGTAAATTTGCAAGGAATAGTCGGGTTCATTGATTCTTATAATCATGAATTTACAGGTCTGTTTTATTACAATCGAATTTTGGTAATTATGTTGAATTCCAAAAAAAATTTACGAAAACCTCACATTGGTACGTACTTTGAATTTTGAAAATTTTTCAAAAATAATTTGAAACAATAAAACTGAAAGAGTAGTCCTTGTAAAGTTGCTTTTAGAAATGAACTTTGGATTGAAAAATAACGAAAACTGGTTGATCAATGCGAATTGCTTTGTGGAACAACGACATTATTGAAAAAGGGAGCATTACTAATTCGTTTATAGCAGGATGTGTTGTTAAAATAATATAATCCTCTACGTCATTCAACGTTGAAAAAATTATGGAAGTGCTGCAAAGAATTAACTGGACTAAGCTGAACATTCCAGGAAGTTATTATAAATAGACAAGCATGTATCCTTCGGTTCCTCAGATTGTCCGTTGTGAGTACCTGGGCAAAACTTACCGTAAATGTAAGGTCGATCAAATTGAACAAAACCGATTTATAAATATTTGCGATACCATTAGCCCAGAATCAAAAATGGAAGGAAACTTGGTAAATAAGAGTATGACAAACATTAGACAACACAAAAAAAAACCTCTGAAATGTGCTTCAACCCCTTGAAAAAACTGAATTCGGTTTTCTTGTTTTGTCATTAAATTTTTTCTTGGGTCATTTCTTTGAGTTCGTCCGTGCCTTGAAGTCTGAAGTATTCCTTTTCAACGGATTTGGTTCCAAATTTTGGGAATTCGAACCAAAAATTGACTTTTAAAACTGGTCGAGGACGCTCAATTTATGGAGAAGCGAAAGAACTTCTTCAGTCAAATGAGAACTACATTAAGGCATGCTCTAAACTGGTGGACGAGTAATAAAGCAAGTGCTGGTTTATCAACGCGTATTGGAAGGCACACAAAAAGTACTTGTTTGTTAAGGATAACATTGACCCAAACCAGATTTTACTTAAAAATTCATGATTCCATTTATGCGCTCAAACAGCCACAAATAACCTATTGCCGAAATTTCAGTAAAACGACTTTTCACTTATATTTTTCTTGGTCTCAATGATTTCATCTCCTTACCGACCGTGAAAAATATTGATGTCATCCGCATAGACATATCAAATAGCTTGGCTCGACTTCTATAATAGTATGCCTCTTGTCTTGGCAGGTGGCATTCTTCTGACATATTCCAGTGTCAAATTGAATAGCAAAGGGCCAGTCCGCCCCCCTGCTTGAGTCCGATATTTGTGTCAAAGGCGTCGGTTAGCCGGTTATTGGCAGGGGACATGAGAGGTTATCGACGTCATTGTCATATTTGTAAGACGAAGTTATAAGGCAGGGATCACAAAGCGAAGTATTATTTGATACTGTACATTACGATCAATACTGTCGTATGCTTGCTCAAAGTCAACGAAAATATGTCAAACGTCTTTGTTGAATCCCAGATATACTCAAATAGCTCCTTGATAGTATGAAATTTGTGTAACGTCGATCTACCAGCTCTGAAGCCACCTTGATAAAAAAGTGTTGGCGTATGATCCGATTTGTACAAGGTAGTGATATGCCACTATTGTTTTCACACTGTAGCTTGTCACGTTTTTTTGTACATAGGGAATATAATTGATTGGCTCTACTCGCTCAGGACTCGTTCTTGTTGCAAGATTGCAAGTTCTTGTTGCTGGATGATTTTGTGGATGGCTTCCCAAACACTGCTTCTACCATTTTTAATGAGC
This sequence comes from Stratiomys singularior, assembly GCA_954870665.1. Lineage (NCBI taxonomy): Eukaryota > Metazoa > Arthropoda > Insecta > Diptera > Stratiomyidae > Stratiomys > Stratiomys singularior. The sequence continues at coordinate 6,674,888 of OX940879.1, read as the reverse complement.
TCCAGTGAAATCTCGTCGATGCACGGCGCTTTATTATTCTTTTGGACTTTGATGGTGTTCAGACTTCACCCAAAGTAGGTGGGGCCAACTGAAGCTCTCTAGGAATATTTATATCTATAGGCTTCAATTTTCTGCTGTAGTGGGAGGATTAAGAAGTTTCTTGAAATATGAAGCCAATCTTTCCTTAATCCTGCTTTAATGCCGTGGTGATGCCGATGTCAACCTGGCGGAGCATGCCTGCCAGGCTAATAACTTGGGCTGATATCCTCGCTTTAAGCTTTTAATTACTTTGTATGGTTGTCTTGCGTTATTGGTCGCTAGATTAACATCAATGCTCCTCGATTGATAGTCATAGTGTTTCCTTTTATTATTTCTAACGACCTTTTAACCTACTATTCTGAGACATTCATACTCGTCTATTTTCGTCCTGGTTTCTCTCACTAAATATTTTTTGTTTGCTCGATTCTTTTCATGTAATGCATCCTGGCATTCGTCATGGAACCAACCATTTCTTTAGCATCGGGTTTGATGTCAGACAGTCTTTTCTGCCTGGGTCTTGATTGCCAATTTCTCTCCCGTATGTATTTCGTTGCTTGTTTTCAGCGGTATATCTGATAGGATGAGAGTTGGCTGGTTGTCGAGGGACTCCGTAATATTTTTGCCAACCAATGCTGTTTGGAGCCTTTCGGTGACGAAAGGCTATTCGAATCCGCCTTTGACATCCGACATCGATATATAAGTGTAATCAAGTAGTGAACTTGCTGCAATTAGCTCCTCGGTATGTGCAAACATGAGGCATGGTCCAGGTCCAACATTATTGGATTAGAAAATGGTCAACCTGATTCTGTGTGATGATACTCATGTAATTTTATGCATGTGTCAATATGGGAAGCAAATCGAACGCATGACTAGATTTCTGCTACATTTATTGTCTTTCAGGCGCAAGCCGTTTTCGTTTCTTGTCTCGTGGAGACTATATCCTCCAGTCATTACCCGATAATACAGCTATTTGCCAACATTAGCGTTGAAAGCTAAATTCGCAGTGTAGACTACCAATCAACTACGTGGCTTGTTCTCTGTCAAATTTTCAGCTACAACTGCGACATCTCCAGTGGGGCAGCAGATCCATGGAGAGCCAGTCCCAGTAGCATCTCCTATTGCTAATACTCTCACAAGCGCACGATTCAATGCTACAGTGCTTGTCCAGTTGATCTCATACGATCGGAAACACTAAACGTGCTGATTATTCCGACTAGTAAAACCGTAATAGTTATTGATTTTTCTTCAGTGGTGTGGCAATTTATGTCAGTTTGACGTGTGGTTTATAATACAGTTATGTGAAGCCTAGAGCTGCAAAAATATAACAACTCTTCGGAAAAAAACAGAAAAGATGTTAAAAACACTTGTGGCAAAACTCACAGTCCTCCTGGGTTTGTCACGCTGGAGCAGAAAGTACAGAAAACTTCTTTTATATCCGAGCTTGTCTAAAAACGCCTAATATGGCTGACGTGTACTGACGTAACAGAATTGCAACTCATGATTAGCGCAGAGCTAGAGGATCTCATAGAAGTTTGGGGTTTTTTTTTCAACAGAGGAGCTCAGTAAATTGTAGTAACAATGATAGTTGCGTTGAAACTGTAGGGCGCATGCTTATCCTTTTTTGTAATTCCATGTTAAAACTAAAAAGATAATATAAACATGTAGAAGCGTAGTAATCTGCCGTTGTTATGCAGAATATATCCAATCTGTTATGTTCACTATACACATTCAGTCGATTAAATATTAACGATCAATTTATCATCCTGTACATCGTGTACCTTTTTGGATGTGTGTGTTTGTCGAAATAAAGAAATATTTAAATCACTAGGTCAGCGCCTGTTGTCGATCGAGCGTTTATGAAATCAAACAACAATTGCGAATTTATTTTTATCCGTGGTGGAGCGAATACGTAGTAATGAGCTTATGGGAGTGCACGTCCATTATTAATTTATTTCTATTTCGATTCAAACATGTTCGTGACTTCGACACATCTCAACATCCACTTGATCTTGAAATATTGTTCGTGTTACATAAGAATGTTGCATACATAATACGCGCAAACTACATACAACACGCGAACTAAGTGATCGTGACTATGTCATGCTTTTAAGCTGAGAAAAATATTTCTTTTTTAATGATTTCTTTTCAAGTTTCAAAAATAATTGTTTTATTTTCATCTTCAAGCAATTTCGCTTAATTTATTATGTAAAAAAAAATGTTTGTACCAACGTTTTCACGCAAAGACTTAACCTGTAACAAAATTCAAAACAATTTAATTTATATCAAATTTATCCTGATTTTTTTTCTGATATCAAATTGTTTTTTTTAAATTCCTTAAGTATCCTCAATCTTTTTTTTAGTTCTTGTAATTTTTTCTTATATTTTCTACATTTTTACAATCTCAAAATTCATTTAACTGTCAAAATTTAATTTTGAAAATATTTTTCGGAAAATCACGATCACAAGTGTCCATCATGAAAACATTTTTCGAAGGATTCACTTTAAACAAAGAGGAAATGAAAGAGTAAAATTAAAAGTTATTGATTTGTTTATTTATAGAAGGAATATTTGTGAATTCATGCATTTTTGGTTGTTTTTTGTTTTCGCAAATTGAAATAAATGTGTTATAGAAGCTATTGAGCATTTATTTGAAAGCGTGCTTTTGTTTGTAAAACATGTTGCAATAAATAATGAATATTGACTTCACGTGTATTGTTTCGTTTTGATGTGAAAACCAATACAAAGTCGTTCAGAAATAATTGATATTTTTTATACTTTGTTTTTTAAACTCAAATGAACTATTTGTCAAATGTATGTTAACAATTAAAGTTGATTAGAAACTGTATGAAACTCTGCTGGAAATTATTGAATTCTAAAGTAGACTTTTTAGATTTCTACAATTTATATTCGATAAAACACATAAAATAAAAAAAACGTGCTCTTGTCCGGTCTAATTCCCATCCGAACACATAACTTGTCTTCCCTTCACTATCGGAATCGAGGCTGCTTCTGGTGGAGATTGCTGCAGATAAGCACGGGCACCATTTTTTATATTCCTAGTCCCAAGAATGTGACCAGACGAAAATACACGGCATGTTGCGTATTACTGCTTGTAAATAAATAAAAGACACAAAAAGGAATAACCTGGGTACAAGCATCGTCCCTAAGCGCCTCCAACAATCCATCAAACACTTGCGAGTTTTAATTATTTGTTTTTCCTTCCTTATGTGAAGACTACACACACGGGTAGTATGAGGTAACACCTAGCACTATGCGGGAATCGAGGACGACCCCCCTGTTTATGCTGTGTCCGTTCGTTCCTTGTCTATTTTGATTCTGTTCACTTAAAATAGTTCTAGCACACAATAATGTAAGCTTGCAATGCCAGACTTCGACCGAATGAACCCCTTATACCTTCATTATAAGCCTTAACAATGATTTTGATCCTAACCAAAAAATAACGTAATACCTCGTCAAAATTTCATTAGATAAAAATATTAAAGATGAACATACCTCCTGTATTTTTCAACCCACATCATCAGACAGGAGTATCGTTGCTATACCCATTTACCATCCTTAGCACATCGAACTTAGCTCGTTCATTGTTACCGAGAATCTCTTGTTTAATAAACCCTCGCACAATCTACACTCCATCAATCAACAATGTTCCCTTTTTGATCACGTTAAGGTAGAATTGACGTCTTATCCTACTTCTGGCGACTGTTTCCCGAAATCAAAGCGCTAGCTCATATAGCAGGAACACTCCCGGACAGCTTCTGATAGACAGAGATGGAATCAGCATAATAAAATATATACTTGTGCTGCGTGTTTCCTCAAAACCTTCTAGACAAAACCTTTCAAAAACAATAATGAGAAGAAAATTTACCAACACAAATAAAATACTTATAGACTTAGCTTACTAATACCAATTTTGACAATTTCGTTAGATTGGAATCGAGTTCGAAGTTTTGACGTTGTTTTGTGCTCGCGTTACCCCAAAAATAATATCACTCAGGATCCTTATTCTGCTTGCTGTCAATGATCATCGGTCTGATTGTTGGACATTAACACGTCCAAGTACGCGAAACCAAAGCGAACCCTCTAATACTTGTAATGTATTTAGGAAAAGGAATGGATCTAGAATAAAACACGAATGAAAAACAACCCAAAAACATGGCATCCGCCGAGACTGTGGCATGTTAGAGAGAAAGTGCAGCACGCTTCCTTCTAGAGTGCCCGAGTTCTTGTCTAACAAATCCTTCACTTGCCTTAGTAGTACTAAGGAAAGAAACCTGGCACACACAGTGACAAAAACCTAGGAGATATCCTTCGTATCGTAAGGATGGCCAGATGAACCTTCTGCAAATAAAAGAGCCAAATAGATGGCGGTGATCTAAGGGCCAGCACTGGCCTATATCCAACACTTGACACTAGTGTAAATATTATAATAAATATTTATACATTTTCATCAAGGATAGTACTCTCGGAAACTCGGGTCTCAAGCCTCTTGATCGATGGCCTAGCTACAATGTAAACTCTTCGACGTAAGCAGTTTTCATGATCCACTTAGTCAGTTTTTGCTGTATTTCTGCAATTTTCCATTCATACTGATTGGTGAAATCGAAAGGGTGACATATGGCAGTTCCTGTTTGTTTCATCGTCGGTGTTTTATTTGAAAATATCTCCAGAAGCGACTGTATCAAGCTAACCCACCTGCTGTTCCCATTTTTATTTTAAGGTTGATTCAAAACTGTTGTTATAGCCATTGGGGAGGCCTCTTACCTAGCCGGTAGGTGTAGTACCACCATTTCTTACTGTTCGCTATCAAAAGCAATCTCTAAACTGTGAACCATTCCTACATCCCCAAAACTTCACCATGGTGCTGTATTGCTCTTACAACTGCGGGAGGGATCTCAACTACAGGAATCGGGTGTGCAGGATCGCTGCAGGATTTACTTGAAATATTATTGGACATTTTATTGGTCACATTTGAGTTTTTTCATATTCCCAGCCAAAGCAGGACTATAAAATTTACTGAGAACCCCATTCATAGAGGTATTATAAGCTCAGAACGTGGAAATTGCTGCTGGGAAAGCTTTGAGTCAAAACTGACTCTCTGCATAGACAACGAAAGAATCTCATAGATAAAAGAGTCACGTGAAAACTACGTGACAAAGGAACGAAACTGTTGAAATTTAACCGGCAGCGTGGCTCATAAAAGTGTTTTATTTGGACCTAGGGACCTTGAGATCCCAATTCGTATCAAATCAAATGAAGCTTCGATTATACAACTCTGTAATCAGGCCTGTATTTTGCTATGCATGCAAAGCATGTACTATTGCACATGCGACTGCATCAATTTCTAATGTTTGCATCAGAGACACCCTCAAAAATCAACGAATAAAAGTAAGATCGAGCCCAATGACAAACCATAGAAATTAATTCGTTGCAAGAAATAATGGAAGAGCCAAAAGTCTTGAAAATAATACAATACAAGGAATCTGGTAAAGGACGACGGTACTTTATTCCGAGAACGAAAAAAAATAATAAAGTTGCAGATACTTTACAAAGCTGGCAACTTGCAGCTCTGGAGGACTCTTAGATAGAGCCGAAAGAAAATAAGATTTTTGGCGTAGGGACCGAAGGAGGAGAGCAAATAGGCATGCTTCCAAATTGAGTCTCGAAATTCTATTCAACAGGATTGAGCTTCCGGTTTAAAGCTGTTTGGATTACAAAATTAAAGTATTTAGAAGAAAATCAAATCAGTCTTTCGAAGGTGTAGTAGCTAGAGTACCGATCTTCATTGCAGTGGATACCCGGTTCGGGTTTCGTTCGGAACAAAGATATCTGAATTTGTGTTCCATATGAGGCCACCTAGCTATCATATCTTCGGAGAAAATATTAAGACAAAGCTTGATTCTAAAGTAGTACCTTCTTAATTGATATCATCTTCACAAAATGATTCTGAAAAATAAAAGGAAAAACCTCCCTTCTTACTGATCGTCCAAAACTTTTTTTTTTGCGTAATCGATTTCCAACTGTTATCGTTCGGCCTTCCTCAGCGATCGCGAGGAAGACTACAGTGTTACAATTATCAGTTTAAGGCTTAATATGTACCAATTTTTCCACGCATCTCTCTCCTCATATCTTCAATTTGACTATCACTCTCTCGTTAAACGCCTTTTTCCTTTTTGTTAAAAGAAATCTAACAGTCTGCTTTGCCAGATCATTTTTAAACGCGGAATTGCAAGCCAAAGCAACTTTCTGTGGAATAGGACAAGTAATAAGTGCTTCGTGCAATGTCAGACTTTTTGCGAAAGTGTCAAACATCATGAGCTCCTTACTACAAAATAATTATCTTTAATTGTCAAATTTTGTCATCTTTTCGTCTGACAAGATTTAGAGGCTATTACAAAATGTTTGAATTGAGTGTAGAACCGAATGGCAGTAGATCACTGTAGCTGATTCCCATTAAATTCAACTAAACACACAAATCAATACGTTCCTGACAGTTAATTCTTGTTTGGAAGGTTAAAGGATACTTTGTAGAGTCTCAACAATGATTTTCACAATATGGGGTAACCTTGTGTGGTCAATTTTTCATCACCAGTATTCATATGTTTCAGAACTGGGTCGAATTTGTGTAGGAGTCAAAAACGGTTCGCATATAGGGAATTTGTTTCATGTTTTACAACTCATAATTTTGTTTTTGACATTTCTGTCAACGCCAAACCATTGGGCTCATTACTAAATCCAGTCCTCTTAGAATGGACCAGGGCAATGCGTTTGTAGATCGTCATCTTCGGAAGGATAGTTTGGGATGATTTACTTTGGCCATGTTCATAATTCAAATTTTTTTTAGTTAAATCTTCCGGGCTTTGTTCCTGCTCTACGCCTTTCACAATAGACAAACATCTAAATGATTTTTGTGACCATCGAATGGATACAGCAATAAGTCCGAAAATTTCACAAACATCCTTAGTTGTCTTTATCGTGTTTTCTTTGTGCAAACACAGACGTGTATAATAAAGCGAACTTGTTTTTTTGACACTTCACAGTTTAGGTGTTGTAGCGTAGCAACACAACTGTCAAAGAGATATTTTTAGTACGTACTCAAACCTTTGCAACGAGAGCAAGTATGTGCGGATGTGATACTGTGGGCTTTAAATAGTAAGACTTTTCAATTTGAATTTCACGCGGAAACCCATTCGTCGAAATATTTTTTTGTCTAAGTTGACTTTCCTTCTGATCCATTCTAAGATTTTTTTCTAGGTTGGTATCAGATGTCATCAGATGTCAGTGACATCTGTGCCAAATTTCACATCAAAATAAGCATTGATGCTTAATATACAATTGCCTTTTTGAAGTACAAAAAGTGCATTCGGCAATTTATACAATGAGTGAAATTATTCAACAAAGAAGTGCCATTAAATTATGAAAGCGAAATCAAATTTATGGTACCAAAATGTTCAGAATGTTGCAAAAGACCTTTGGTGATAATTGTATGTCGCAAGCAAGTGTTTTTTAATTGGTACAAATTGTTTAGAGGGTCGAGAACGCGTTGACGACAAACCACGTCCAGGACAGCCATCAACATCAGCTGATGATCAACACGTCAATAAAATTTAGGAATTGGTATTCGAGAATCGACGATCAATAGTCAGAGACCTTACTGGCATCGTTTGAATATCGAAAGGATCAGTGAAAACTATTTTAAAAGATCATTTGGGCCTAAGAAAAGCGAAAGCACGATTGGTTCCAAAATCACTCAATTTTCTTGATAAACATTAACGTTGACGCGTTGACGTCTGTGAAACAATGCTTTTCCGACTACTACGAATCGGCCGAATATCGTACCAAAGGTGAGCTGAAACCAAAAACTACGTCAAAGCAAGTCAAAAATCAAGATCATGTTGACAGATTTCTTCGATTATCCAGGTGAAGTGCATTCCGAATCCCTTCCGACCGGCCAAACTGTCAAAAAAGAATACTATTTGAGTGTTATGCGTCGTTTACGTGAAGCTATTCGTAAACAAAGGCCGGAATTGTTGGCCGTCAACTCTTGGTTTTTGCACCACGATAATGCACCGCCACCTACTGCATTGATTCTTCGTGAGTTTGTTGCCAAAAATTCAACCAATACCGTTCCACAACCACCGTATTCGCCTGATTTAGCTCCGTGTGACTTCTGGCTGTTCTAAAAACTACATTATTTGCAAACTACTCTTGATTGAATTTGACTTGGACACTTATGTTGAAAAAAACACAACGTCGTCAAAAGTGTTCTGCGTTCTCAATAAGGATAGACGTTCCAAATACAGCCTTCAATTGTTTAGAATAAATCTGCGTGTAAAAACCACAGAAACCATCAACTTCTTTAACCTACATCTTGCTTTGGTAGTAGAGCGAATCATCGTTTGAAATCATTAATACATTCAGTGACATACGTTAAAATGAGTGTCACTACGTGCCCACATGACTGCTAATGTGATTTCATTTCTCTATTACACCAATATATGCATTAACTATTCATAGTACGTACTTGTTGCGCACTCCCAACTAACCTGTTAGATTTCAATTTCCACATACGCGTACTAGCGCGCAGGTGGTATGCATATGTTAATTACATATTCATGCTAGTTACAGTGGGAAATGATAATTTACCTACATAACTCGTACGTCTTATATTCATTGAATTCTAGACGGAAGCTCAATATTTTGGTTGTTTTTGTTTTTAAAATTAGATTTGAATGAACGACAACCTGGAGCTGCTTCTACCATTTCCTCTAATAATAAATAAATTTCATGGATCCCTTTTCAGAGAGTTCCGACCGATTTACCGTCGGATTTTCTTTTAGTTTTCATTAACGGGATAGTAACGACTAGCTTTAGATGAATTTTACTACAAACCACCAGTAGCTTTTATCTGGGAAAATAATAAAATGTTTTTACCACACATGTTGGATATAAACAAAATAAATATTATTGAAACAGCGGCGCTCCATTTATGCATATTTATTCATTGAAAACTTTAATTCGCCATTAAAACATAGTCGAAATATTAACAATATTATTTTCCCCTCGCTCAGCATGTCAACAGCATGGAAACTGCGGAGTCGAAAATAAATTTTAGTTTTCGGTTGAAAATAATATAATACGGAGAATTCACTTGAATTTACGGAAGATTAACGTACACACAAGATTTACTATAGATAGCGTCATATGTTAAAAATAGTTTAGCGTTTTTCGTACAGGGTGATAAATGTTGGAATCTAATGGAAGATTGTTCGTTGTTTTCTACCAATTGAATTTCAATGTAAATAAACATTACATTAGACATGTGTGTACTGACTGGAGAATGTATTCACAAAACAAATCATTATTTTTTTTTAAATATAGTATTTACATTTAAGTAATAGCTGCCACAGTCTTTCGTTTATTTGTGACTTGAGGTAGCATGTCCCTAAAAGTGTAAAGAACTCTATAAAATACATGGACTGCTGTTCAACAATCGCCTTAAATTTGATCCTGGCACATGACCTTCTGCAATCCTAGCCTCTTTGACCCCTTATAAGTCTTCTTATGTACAAAACACTCATCAGATCCATTATTAGCAGCTGCTTCCCTGTCCCTCTTTACCTACTCCCCCCCCTCCCCCAGGATCTTAGCAGAAAAGGTACAAATTTTTTAAGAAAGACTTTGAGGGAGTGTCTGTCGTTATGTATAAAGCCAATCAAAATCAAAAAAAAAAAAAAAAAAAAAACACTACCGGAGCACCATCCTTTACAACGAAATAAAAATCAACCGCATTATAAAATATGTGATTGTGACTGACTTTAAATGCTTAAAGAAATTCACCCAAAAATATAATAAAATACTTGATCTCCCGGAACATCGCTTCTCCATACCTCTCTGCCCATTAAACTCCTTAGCAACAACTCTCCTTCCTTACTAAAACCACTCTAATTGGCAACCACCCCCCCCCCTTATTCAAAGGTAAGTAGTTATCCTGGCCAAGCAACTTGCATCGCACAACAGGCGAATTTTAATATTGTTCACCAAGACCAACCGTGCCATTGATATCAGGATCCATCGACCCTCCGGATTCCTCAAGTCTCACACCAGCCAGAACTCGGACTCCTCTTCTACCTCCCACTTTCACGTCAAAAAAAAAAAACAATCTAAATTGTAAATAAAGACGTAGAATTAAGTTAGAGCCTTAAGAGCTAAGGATAAATTTAAAAAAATTGTATTAATTTTTATTCCAGAATAAGCTATGACAAGATCCATAGAATTATTGCTTGATATCATGCTGTCAAATATTAAAAAATTGCCTGAGAAAGTCATGTTCATAGAAAATCCGAAATAAATATTTGTATCTGTTCCTATCTCAAAGAGTAAGGCAAGGCGAGAGAAAGCCGTCTATGTTAACTCACTCATCAAATTCAAAATCTGGGAACTGGCTGGTCACTCATATTATGATTTCCTTAGAAGGCTAACCAAAAAGCTGACGAATAATATCCATGACTGGATCAAAGAATTCAACGAGGAGCAGATGGAATGTTTTTGCAAAGGTTCCATCCTTGCGAAGACTGATTCTAGAGAATCATCAAATATGGACTTCTACCATTCACACAGTCCTTATACCACTTATTCACAGTCGAAATGGCACTATTTACGGGAAAGCCGCATAGAAGAAGTTTTTCCAGATACCTTGTCTGGTGTCCAAAATCAGTTACAAAAAACCACTTCCCTAGAAGAGTACCTTGCGGGTTGCCACAAATTCATAGCTTACCCACTTAAAAGTCATTTTAGAAGGTGGTGAAAGGCAAATTGACTTCCAGGAAACTGAATGTCTATAGCAAAACCCTCAATACACTTTGTTAACTTCTTGACATTTCAATTTTAATCATCAATTTCACTTTTCATTTTGTGAGGCTCCCAAAGAAAATATGAAATAGAAGCTCCCGAAATCAGGGACCTTTCAGCCTCTACCTACCCTTTGACCTATCATAAAAGCATCATAGAAGGCGTCAATGCTTGGTCATCATCGACGATATCGTCATTGGTGGATCGTCCCGCCCTTAAGCCCTACTGTTACCAGTACAGATCCTCTCCAGGCAACTCGTATTGTTGCGTCCCTGTCGACCGTGTCAAATGACATTCCGGCAGGATCCAGTATGGCCTACTTACTGGTACCTGGCTAGTTCTATAAGAAACTATTAACCTGGTACCTATTAACCTGGAAGTTAACTGGTACCTAGTTAATAGAACTAGCCAGATACTGCTTACAGGTACCTGGCTAGAACTAGCCAGGTACCAGTAAGCAGCATTCAGTTGCTATTGTTGATCAGCACTAGATTGCTTTCCATAAATCGTCTAGGAAATGCACTGTCCTTCATGCTTTGAATGCGTTTAGCTGCAAGTTGCGGATGACGGGCTAGTTGCAGCTCTCGGGGCAGGACGTCACTTGTTCTTTTGGCTTTCCTTTTTATCTTTTTTAAGCTGCACCGCTGTAACCATTTCTCTTGCATTGAAGAAATTAATGAGGGGAGTTGATCCGATTTTTCTTCGGTGCAGCACCAAATTGGGACAAAAGGAAAAGTGTCGGAATAAAGTCAAACATATTTTTCATCTCAAAGTAATCTTGCGCCCACGAGGCAGCCAGTTTCGGTGTAGCCAAGTCTTCAAATCTTTGCTTATGTTTTTAACAAAATTCTTCCAACAACGAATGAATCTGCAAAGGAAATTCGTTGCCAAACTTCATCCAAGTAACCGATTTTTTGAACGTTTGCATCACGTTAAGACTCTTGAGCTTCTCTTGACTTTCAAGCATTTACTGGTGTCCACTAGTGCAAAGTCCATTAGTGGCCAAATATGGATGAGCTTATATTTAGCCACTGTTGGATCATTTCGAAGGTACAGGCTGATGTAACATCCATTTTCCTAATGTCCTATCCAACACGTGTAGGTCGCGTCATTTCACACTGAGAAGAAAAGTGAATGTCACAGCCACTTTCGTTTCTTTATAGTGAATCCAACGAGAAACACAAGTATTGACTACGTTCATATCGAAATTCTGGATGCTTTTTTAGAATATTTTTTCCTTAGAAGTCTGAACGAGATGTTCTACACGCAATAATTGCAGTATTAAAATTATCTCCAGCAAGACTCCATTGGTCTTTCATAGCGACAGCTTCTAGAATAAACCAAAGCTGTACTGGAAGTATGGTATCAACTAATTTGACGTAAGATAGAGCCATTCTAAAGAGTCATTTTCTAGCCATCACCTTAGCAACTTAATTGTTTTATCGACGGATAAGACGCCTCAGAATTGAAGTCAGCTCATGCAATGATACATCCCCCTGTGTTCGTGAGAATGTCCTGAAACAGACTAATTCTGGAACGGAAGGCTGGCAACGACTCTGTTGGCATAAGATTCCAGATTTGCATTCCAGACTATAAAGAGTAACTCCATGGCCACTAGGACTTGCTTGGTTCCGAAATATGGGGGAGGCATTTTCTATTCAATGACGTTAAAACAGAAGACAACCCCAGAATAAATTCATCTATATGTATTCTCAGCAATGTCCTCAAACAAACTAAGTCTGCATCGGAAAGGTGGTATTGACTAATTTGGCGTAAGATATACTCTTGGGAGCTACGTCTTGGCCCCCATTTCGGGAACCTTAATTCAACCCTAAAAAAATCCGTCTTTATCTGAACAAACCAAGTCTGCTATGGAAGGATGACTTTTTGGAAAAAAAGCGAGACATATTCGAGCAAGCTTTCAGCACGAAAATCCCCTTCTGAGAATGGCTCTCAACTCAAAGGTGGATACCGTCTCATACTGGTAACAGCGCAAAGTTAGAGCTGAATGTGTGACATCTTTCTGCCATTGCGTCTTTATTCACCTTTTAAATCAAATCCTTTTTCCCTTACTTTTTTTGGTTCGATGTTGTTGCGCTGTAGTGCAAATTGCTATGGTTAGTGTATCATTGATTAAAACATATTTCCAACTATGTGGAAATGTGGCCATATCTTTGGGTCATTGGTTTCTAGATTTCCGTTAGACCACTGGATAGAGAGGCGAGATTATTGCTTTTGACCCTGGAAAATCCTTCACAACATTTCCAAGCTCATGTCATTTAGGATTAAGATGATGGTTTTATGAGAATGCCGCAGTTTTTGGTAATTCGCACTCTCCTGAGACTTGCTCCGCTTTTCTCAGGCCTCCCATTTTTCTAAATTTATCGAAGGACGTAGAAGTATGTTTTCCCGTCTATTGGCTTAACAAATCATAGCGAGCGCTGCTAGTATCTGTTCCCTCTGGCCACCACGCTAAGTCTCCCTGCTTCAAGCTATCTAAGTGGGTATTTGGCCACTTTTGGATCCTTTTGCACGAAGTCTTTTTCGACGCCTTTTATTTTTATTTTGAGCAATGTATGAAAAATGAAAGTCACCTTCATTATCCTTCACAACTGATTGGTCTTGTTGTTTTAGAGACTTATTTTTCCCTTTGTCAGCACTGATCTCTGCCTAAAGGCCCTGTAGCACTACGGCTGAGGTTCATAGTAATGGTCAGGGTGCACACTTCGGCACCTCTGCTTGAAAGTTTTGATGAGAATCCTTGACAGTCAGAGAGATACTCAAGAAGGACGAGAGTTCTCCTCAAGCAATTAACAAGATCTCGTGTCCTACCCCAGGTCTCGTGACCTCATTGTAAAAGCAACACCCTGGAAAGAGGCTTCTCCTGACTCTGTGTCGAGGTTGTCATTCCTGGAAGCGGAATCTTCCGCAGTTTTGTTCTCTGGGCGAACATGTCTGTATCGACTGATTGATTTCGTTTAACTGGATACCCTTTGGTGATGAAGCATTTCACCACTGTAAAATGTCCTGGTGACCTACTTCCAGGCTAATTGCTAGGGAGTAACCCGTATAAGGTCGCAGTGCTCTGACACTTCTTACTCCACCCCTAGTTTATTTCAAAAAAATTACATATAATACATATTATTGGATGGATGACGCGTAACCTCATCAACTTCCATATCACACTAAAATAGTACCCCGAGAGGGTATCCTCTAATAGTAACCCTGAGATTTAATCTGTGATCAATCTGTAATAGGATACAACATGAATCTGAATACAGAACAGTCATTCTGAACACCCTACACTCGTAAAAAAAATCAAAAATTATCAAACGTTGATGACATGGCACATATGTTACATAGTGTTAAAAATAACATTTAAGTATTTCACTATGACGTTCCTGTATAGTCCGTCTCTGGGTCAGGTATGACGTAATTTCTGACACCAAATTAAAGACCAATTTGTTTATTTCAACAACAAAATTTGTATTGATGTTTTCGTGGAATATTCTTCCAGAATTGTTTTGTTTATTGGAATTAGAAATAGAAAAATAAGAAGAAGGAAAAACATTAAAATTAAAACAAAGCAAAGAACGCATAGTCAAAAAAGCTTTTATATAGAATTTTTTGTATAAAATATCAAAATAGAATTTTTTGTTTATGTTTCTCCTGTGTTAGCCGATTTTCTTTTTAAATTTTATTTAAATTAATTGAAGTCTACTTCTACATTTTTCAATAGTTGATGCTCTAAGATGTTGGCGATGCTCGAGCGATGCCACTGGTGGTGGTTTTTGTAATGATCCCTTCCAAGGACGTGACTATTCACAAAATCCATCATATCAAAGTGCTTTGGTAGAATGTGCGTATCCAGCTGGAGGAGCTGGTGCTTTCGGTCCAAACGCTCAACCAGCCTGCAAGAAGACAATTCAAAAAGGTAAGTTTAATTTTTTTACTTCAATTTCATTGAAATGCCATTTTCAAAACTGAAACCGTCGCAATACCGGTGTCGGTTGAAGTCGGATATTTCGACGTAAGCTTAGCACTTATATTCAGAGTAACAGGCTCAGGTTCAAGATTTACAGGTAACAGACGTACTACCGGGACGTTTCTGATGACAGATTGCTTTTGTGTCTAGATTTGCTAGACAGATTGCTCTTGATTGCCTAGTTTTGATTGTTGATTTCAGGATCCTAGCCAATCCATTTTCACACGTAACTTTAATGCTTGATTAGGTGTATCAAAAACATCTTACCAGTTTGTTTGTATAAGTTTTGTGCCATGGCTCTGATTACCAAACTGGAGAATGATTATATGTGGTTCAGAATTTTCATTTAATTTAAGGATAATTTCAAGGGATCACGATTTACAAATAAAAAATACATAAGAAATACTGGTTCCGAAATCAGCGCCCACAACAGGATTCGAGCTTGGTATCTGATGGGCAGAGGGTAAGCGTTCCGATCGCTATGCCATGCCGAGTACGTGGAGCCACTAGCTTGGTAAACTTAAAGTTTAGGTCGGTAGTTTAGTACCTTTTTCACGAATAATGCATATGTTAGATTTGTTTCCGGAAACGCCAACTGATCTTCGATAACTTAAAAGAGAAAACTGGTAAGACATAAGATGACTCCTGGTTGATATCTTTGCGCTATGTTATGAACCAATTCGGATTCATAGCCATACTGCTTTGGAGACAGGTCTTCCTACGTTACTCTTACCATGCTGACCATAATGACCAGGCCGCCTTTTGCCTTCCTACCCACTAACCTCTGTGACCAGGACCAGGTCCCTCCTTTTCCTTGCTATTCACTAACAGCTGTGCCTCTATCAAGTATCTGGCAAATACCCTCTCATTCAGACAGGACCTTAATACGGCAGCATTATAACGGAGTGCGAGGATATTTTGTCTAACGACCTTTCTCTTCTTAGGGCTGTGTCTTTGCGAAAAATTTATTAAGACATTTAATGGCATACACCAGCTAACTGTGCGTTTTGGGTAGATAATCTTTATGTCTCTCTTTATTTATCCTTTATAATAATCTTATATTGAAAATGATACCATTTTGATGGTACTTTAATGTGTTGAAAAACGTAACTGAAGACTTTAACTCTTTAAATCGTGATGAACGACGTGGAGATGTCGGGAGGAAGACCATTTTTCACGCACTTTGTAGTAGCTCTCGGAACAACATTTCGAAAAGCCCGTCATACTCGAGGATACCTTAAAGAGTATTTATAGTGCTTTTTACCAATTCAAAATGATAAGTTAAGTGAACAAGGCAAAGTCCATAAATAAAATTTAATACCATTTAGCTAATAGATACCGAACGATCAAGAATGCTTCCTAAGGTACGATATTTCCACCAAAAATGTATTAAGCTGCACCAAAAACCACTAGCCTATCCCCAGAAAGAAATAAGGATCACAGCGTATACCCTCAGCATGTTGTTTACAGAAGAAGTGATACCCGTCGTCTTCTTTGCCAGAGAGAGAGAGAGTAAAATAATTCTCCTTCAAAGACACGAAGGAAGCTAAAAAGCAGTCGGTAATGAGAAAAGATATACTTTTGACAAGCGATAAGAGTCCTTGCTGTTTTGACTTGAACGTAGGATTGTGCGGTTTATGAATTGTTTTAGGTCATGGAAGAGGCGAAATCATTGTCCACCTGACCGAACGATAAAGTTGACATTTTTGTACTCGGTCTTAGTTTCGCAGGAATGGCAAGTCACGGTCTAAATATTACATATTCTGGAAGATTAAGTAAACCACTTCTGACCCCTTGTTTATATGCAGAAGATGGAACAGATAACGCACTGATCACGCCGAAAAAGTGGGAGAGCCCCATCCTGATAACTTCGTCGACGAGCGGAAGGAACACTACACGTAAGGTATCCTTAAAACAAAATGGCTCTACTTGTTGATCGTAACGAGTAGTCCTAAATTTAGCAAGCCTCATCTTTTTTCCCTTACCGGCAAGAAAAGTGATGTGACAATTAGCCGTCGTGTGAGGTGGCATAGCTACGATATCTGTCAAAAATGTCCAATCTAGGTTTTGTGGCAAACAGGAGAAGTATCTAGTCTATTGTAAAGTTGATTTGTGCTACGGGAAGTCTGAAACATTGAAATTTAGAAGCCCTCTTCTCCAATCCCGAAAAGGTACAAAAGCAGCTTGATTACTCCGAATGTTTTTGAACAGAAGACATTAGACTCCCGATACAGCATTCATTTCTTAAGACAATATCCTTTAGCTGGGCACATTCAATCAAGCATTTTTCAGGTTTTCGTCTCTTGAAAATAAAAGATTTCAAATCTCTTGCTGCTGACCAGGCTCTATAGACAACATCTTTTGACATCTTTTTCAAGTAAGGATATTTTATGTATCAAAAAAGTATTTGTTTCCTTTAAGATAACCAACTCACATCATAACAATAAAGTGTGTATCCAATTTCTCATCTTTTCTACAAAATAGGATTTCGTGAGATCATCAAATTCTGCATTGTCTTAGTCTCGACCCAAATTTTTTTTCTGCTGAGCCATATATTCGGTCTTGGAAGCAGGAAGTTGTCGTGGGGAGCTCAATATGGGGAAAAAGAATGATGGTGTCACAATTTCTTCAATTTCACAATTTCTCCCAATTTATAGGTTTTTGCTGTGGCGACCGCATAAGTGTGCACTCATGAGTAATTGCGGTAATTTAAATCAAATTTTTCTATGCCAAAAAGGCCCATTTTTGCTTCAAATCAATGTCAAATCTGTCCAAAAGGTGCGAGTAACATTAAATCGATAAACCTTATACCCGTCTCAATGTAGTCAATGCGAATAACATCTCGGAGTTCTCAAGAAAAGATTGCCAAGACTTCTTTGTTGGAACCATGGGAAGTCTTGATCGCTCAGCAACGTCCTCTGCTACGAGTATTCTTTGGTCTCCGATGTGTTATACTGGATCTATGTTTCATCCTTAGTAACGAAACTACGCAAGAACTTACGGTTGAGTTCATCTTAAAGCCTCTTTTTGATAATCGCTACGAAGACAACCAACATCAAGACAATTCGCATGGTTCCCAAAAATCCTTGTTGGGAGTATTTTACTCCGTTGAGGCAGTATTGGCCCCTCTATTGCTACAACAGATTTCAGTGTCAAATCCTTTGCCCTGAAGGTGAAATATATGCCTCACCAGCACAATACAGCAAATTTATTGACTGGTCCTTTTGCTTTCTTGCAAGCCGGGGTTAGGGCTGATTAATTTGTTAGCGTATCTTCAAATATAGCCAATATTTATGTTATTAAAATACTGATGAAATGAGTTTCAACATCAAAGGACACCCTAACGTCATCTTCTTTTATGTGGTTTGATCGTTTCTCATAGGCCGGTAATGAGTTTGGTCCGACGTTTTGACGGTTGATATGTTCCTTTGTGGTATTCTTTTCGAGCCATTTTACAATCGAACTTTTTGAGCCAGCTGTGCTGCTGATACTCTCGCACATTTAATTTTAATTTTAATATAATACGGAATTGACACACCATTGCCCAAAGATTAGAAGTATTGGACAGAACTTTCATTGAGAAGCTTATCCCAGAAACTTTTGCGTGAGAAATGCTTACAATGATTGACATGGCTTGACATACCTTAATTTTAAAAAGCCATTTTACAGTGCCAGGAGGCACCGAAAATTAAAGAATCACATTTTTTGCACTTCCTCCTTCTCCGCTAGAAAAGAGATACCCATAATCCGTTTTAGGCCTTGGACCATGAGGCCTAATAAGAAGGAATGTGTCAAACGATTCTACGTTTAAATTTGCACGTCTGAGAGTCCTTTGTGTATAGCCTTCATCTCGTGAATATGGAATAAACCTTACCTCTCTACCACAAAACAAAGACTGGAACTAGCAAGAAGGTATCGTCAGCTGTGGTTGCATGGTAAAAATTTAAAGAATAGAATTCAAACATCAAACCTTATTTGGTCACGAGTTTCCAAAAATTTTGTGGTTAAATTTAGCTTATGCGGAATCACTCTCTCATGTCAAACAATTATTTGATATGTTTGACCACCTGTTTTCGCCCTCTTTAGTAGTTTTCAGCTCATCTGCAGAGTCAGCAAAAGGAGACTCATTGTAGAAATGAGAACAGGAACCAATCAAGGAAGAGCAAACCCACCGTGTTTTGCAGGTATATAAAGATCGGTTTGATAAGGAAACGTTGCACTGCGATTATTTCTTAGTCTTCTTGATTGGTTATCCGTGTCTATTAAGAGAGTGTCCAATTTTGTTGTATGCTGCTTTTTTTCTTTTTGAACTCCGGAAAAACTGTCGCATTCACTTATGTGGTTGCGCTGGTCTTCGCCATACGCTAAACGTTGAGTAAATGTTGATATCCTTCCTTGCATTTGTTATGGACTATCTAAAATACTAGATATAAAGGATAGGAAGGTAGATTTAAGGAATCAACTTCAAATTCAGAGTTCCTTTGTAACCTTTCTAAAGAAATACTGAACGAAAATATAGCAGTAGTAGTAAATCATGTCATAACCTATTCTCAGTAGTAATACAGTGTCAGCTTTGAAAGTAGATACTAGTTTATCACCTATAGCCTATGTTGAGTAGCATTCCTTGACAAAAATTCACACGAACGCTTTGAATCATTCAAAAAAATTTCACTTTTTTCTTTAAGACCAAACCAATTACCATTCATTAAAAAGTGATTGTATGCGTACAACTAGGCTACGTACTTTTACTAGATAATGAATAATCATGCGTAATGCGAACTAACACCATTATGTAATTTTATTTAATTAAGGAATTGTCAAGCACATACTAAACGTTCAACAGTCAGAAATATTATTCCATTGAGCATTCTTGCACTCCATGCGAATGCATGTTGAACTCATTTCATCCTCTTTACTGTGTCAGGCTAATTGTTCAAAGCAAATTATGACGGCTCTTGTTACGTATTAATTGTTATCTTCACTATCATCAAGTCATCAATTGCATTTATGTATAATTATTATGATATGAATGACGAAAAGCGCGATTTGTTCCAATTAGTGAAGCTGTTTCGGTTTGAAGGTCGAAGTTTAATGATTGCATCTACCAGAGACAAGTTCACATGAGGTTTACCTAAGCTAAAGCGGATGAATATGTTGTGATAAAGCCGATAAGGATTAGCTGGGTCATAAATAAGGATGTGAACAAATTATTAGGTGTATAAATATGCAATGCGGATTTTACTAACAGATGGTTTTACTAACAGTTTTTGTCGGTGATAACTAATATGACGTTTTGGAGGGTAAACAACTGTCAACAAATTCCAGTATGTCATAGGTTTTGATTGTACAAACAACATGGTTTTTTTTCGCTTCAAAAATGTCGAATTACGTGCCAGAAAAAGAGGTTTTGCGGGGAAGTCTGATAACCTTCTTTCATTTGAAGAAAACGGCAGCAGAAACTTATCGATTGTTAGTGGAAGCATATGGTGGACATGTCCCAAGCCAAGACACTTGTGAACGATGGCTTAAAACATTTAAAAGTGGCGATTTCGATGTCAGCAACAAAGATCGTGGAAAACCACAAAAAAAAATTCGAAGATACAGATTTGCAAGCATTATTTGATGAAGACAATACACATACTGAAAAACAGTTGGCAGAATCGTTGGAAATTACTCAAGCAGCTATTTCACAACGTTTAAAAGTCATGGGAAAGATTCAAAAAGCTGGAAAATGAGTGCCGTATCAATGGAAAGAAAGAGACATCAAAAGGCGAAAAACCATTTGTGAAATTTTGCTTGTCAGAAAGAAAAGAAAAGGTTTTTTGCGTCGGATTGTTACTGGCGTTGAAAAGTGGATATATTTCGACAATCCCAACTGGAAAAAATCATGGGTAGACCCAGGCCAGCCATCAACATCACAACCAGTCCGAAATATTCATGGAAAGAAGACTTTGCTGTGTATTTGGTGGGATAGTAAGGGATCTTTGTATTACGAACTGCTGAAACCTAGTGAGACTATTACTGGTGAACGTTACCGACAAAAACTGATCAAATTGAACCGCGCACTTAAGGAAAAACGACCAGAAGTTCACCAAAGACATGATAATATCATTTTTCAACATGACAATGCTCGGCCGCATGTTGCAATACCTGTCCAGAACTACTTGGGAAACATTCATTGGGAAGTTCTGCCCCACCCGCCGTATTCACCAGCCTTGGCAACTTCTGACTACTACTTGTTTCGATCGATCCAGCATGGACTTTCGGAACAGCACTTCCATTCTTACGAAGAAGTAAAAAATTGGCTTGATGAGTGGTTAGCCTCAAAAAATGAGAAGTGGTACTGTGACGGAATCCATCAATTGACGGAAAGTTCGGAAAAAGTCGTTGAATTCATTCGTTTTGTTATTCAAATAAATGCATATTTTAAGCAGAAAAAATACACATTTCATATTTATACACCTATTATCATTTCTTTTTTTGCTATTCCTTACTTGCACTCTCGGTAGTATGGACCCACAACTAACTCACTATGTCCATGCTCTACTAGGCTCCGAGGCTCGGGCTGACCCTCCAAAAGAGGAATTTGCACAGAGGAAGAGTTACGAAAGTGTTTCATTTGTTGATCGCGGAATTCTACACCCCGCACTCTGGAAAGGAAGAAGGAAAGAAATGCACAGGGGGGGGGGGGGTCGTAAAGATTTAAAAGAAATTGCAAGAAAAGAGGCGCAAGATTCATAGTTTTTGACTGTGAAGCAATGGTGGCAAGAGGTAAAGCAGGACGGCAGTACATACTTTCAGTGTTCCAGAGTCATGGCTAGACAGATTGATGTCTGACACAGGTCCTCCGTGGGCATTTATATTGTCCGTATTACCACAATGGACAAATACAAACTAGGCCGTTTTAGAACGAAGATCTCCAACGATCTCCGTCGCCCTTTTCACTCATTGAAAAAACGTTATCCTTATGGTTATTAAACTACACGATCTCTAACCAGATCTCTACGGTTTACTTAGTAACTGGATTACTTTCACGTGATATTCATCACAAAAATGGATTTCTTCGATTTCCAATTAAATCTATGAAAAAAACTCTTCTGAAAGGCTTATGCTACAGACAGTCCTACTCTCAGGGTGCCAATCGCCTTAATCTTGCAGCTACCAAAAAATTGTATTCATTTTATCATTTTTTGATTATATTATTATATTTATTAACCATGTTGAAATGAGGTTAAAAACTTGCTTATGTCGGTCTCGTACCCGCCCAATAATGTACCTGACTCAAGGCATTCCATCGATTCCATTGCCTATTCCGCCGACTTACAGTTGAGACATTAATCTAGCGTAGGACTTCCTAGCAACGCAGAGTCCACGATGTCATTCTGCAAGCTTGCCATCTAGGATGTCCTTTAGCAACCACCTGGTCTCAGTTGTTGATACTCACATGTATGTCACTGGCTCTCTTTACTCTGTTCTTGGGGCTACCTGCAGCTGAAAATGCTAGAAATACAGGAACTTTGACTAGTCCTATGACTGTTTGCATAGTCCTCTGATTGTAACTTTTTGATCCACCTAGCATATTTTTTAGAATTTCTGAAGGACACAGTGAAATCGCTTGTATGGGACAGTGGAGCACGCACTCGAAGAGCAGCACTTTAGAGATTTCGGGGAAGTAAGAAATTCGCCTCAAAAGAGTTTTTTCAAAATCAGTTTTTCTGGTATGTTATTCATTAATTACCTGAAAGATGGGAACGTGTGTAAAAGCAGATGGCCAGTATTTTGAATTAAAAAAATTTCCCCTTAAAGGTTGACTCTATTTTGCAAAAAAAAATCGGAAAAGACCTATGCATACAGCCGGTATACCATAATAATTGCCAATAGTTAATTTTTGGGTTACGCAGTCATTGCTGTCTTTCACACGTTTAACGCCAAGGAGTACGAAGTCGTCAACGTTCTTAACTCTTCGATCATTCATTGTTGGGCCAGTTTTGGTTTTGTTTTTCTTGTTAAGCTTATGTTTTTCACTTTCATTTGCAATCGTTAATTTGTAACTCTACCTGTTTTCCTTCTTGATGCGTGGGAAGCAGGATTTCTTCAGCTCTAGAGGAGTGTTCTAGAATGTTAATGTCATCTACTTAAGCTATAATTTGATTCAATATAGAGAGCAGCGAACTTTTTGAATGAAGAATTTTTTATTGCATATTGTAGAACTAGTTTAAACAACAACGGAACCAGTCTATCTCCCTGCTTCACTCCATCTTTAATGTCAACGCCATCAGTCAGCTGGTTGCCTGTTTTATATTTTACTTATGTGAATGTTATTGCCATATTGGTTTTACGGGCAGTTTTACTGGGATGCCGAATTTAAACAAGTTTGGTGCAGTGTGAGCTATATTGTTATGAGTTTGATTAGAGCCATAAAAATGTGCTTGATGTTTCTTCCTAATGATCAGTTTCTTAATTATCCATCTTTTAACCATCTGATTAGAAATTGGACCCTCAAGGTCGTGGGCGTGGGTTATACGCTGGACCGAACTACAAGATTTAGACCAAGGAATTACGGACTCCCTACCCCCCGACTTTAGTATGATGCCCCCCCCCCCCCCCCAATGCATAACATCATCCAGCTTCGGATAATCCTTCTGCTTTAGCATGAACAGCTAGTCATTCATTCACACACCAAGCCGGGTAGAGCTCTTTGTTGGCGCAGACCCTAGTCTTCATCTGCTCGTACCAGCCCTTCATAAAAGTCCTTTCCACACCACACGACCCGAAACGTACCGAACATTTTGAAGTATCTGAAACCAAGTACTCTTTTCGCTTTTGGTGTGCAACCTCGAAATCATATTTCTGGAGCCTTACTGTTAAACTGGCTAAGTGAACAGCCGGATTCGACATGTTGGTGAGCCTTGAACCAAGCCAGGGAGTGATAGGCTGTAAGAACGTGGAAATGTGGTCCCGGAATGCACGGTCGAAGTCGGAGGAACCCCAACAGATTGAGGTAGCCAGACCCCCGGCCTCAGTAAGTCACCTAAGGGACCCTCAAGATCACTGCCAAACAAATGGTTGCGACGGTAACTCTAGTGGTGTGCAATAACAAGCTTTTCTAAGTCATAGCAAGGACTTCAAGGATGCAAGTTGAATAAGCGCTGTACATTCCATTAAGGCATAATATCAGCTACTACGGAGCAACAAAATAACGTTATTACTATAAAAATGCTATTCTAATAAATAAAAATAAAAATAAAAATAAAAAAATAAAAATAAAATTCTAATACAAGCAAGTAATCAGTAAAAAGATTGGATAAATTGCTATATCTTTGCTGACACTAGATCTTCCATATCATATAAGACGTATTTTGATATGTTTCACATATCTACGCATCAAAAAATCTCTAACAATAATCATTAATGATAACATCTGCCAATAATTCTCAAGAAAATCCCATTCTTAAGTATGCACCATTAAACATTTCAAAAAATTTCAAATTTTTCTATGATCTCGTTCATAAGATGGAAATCATGGAAATCAATTAAAATTCCTTCAAATTTCGATGGCATACCAACAATTCAATTTGGAATCCAACCAAATGATTTCCTAGCGCACAATCTTAGACGTGATTGCGTAACATTTTTCGCACCACTGTTGCTCGTTAAGCTTTTCTGAAAATTTATTAGCTGGAAGATAATTTCGTTAGTATCAAGTTAGATACTATAACATGTGAATGGCAGACGTTATAGTAAGGATCGTTATGTCTCGTGATTGGCAGATTCTTGACGAACTGAACCCAAACTATAACAAGAAAATTGTTCAAACTATTTTTATAATTTGATCAAAGATAGTGGGTGAGTGGGTGGTGGATGAAATTTGGATGGGTCAATTGGAAGATATTCAAGTTCGAAGATGATTTGAGATAGTCTAATTGGAATTGTCTAGTTCGGATGCAATTACTGTTGAGCTTCCATAGTTTGGCAAAAACAAGCAGTTGATAATTTTCCCTCCCTCTTGGTCTCCTTTAGTTCAGTGAGGGTCTAAATTCTGAAAATTCTCTCTGATGAGTGGAATCCAGATCCTTAATGTTACTTGAATATTATTTCTCATGTGGGTATGCTGCTTTCTCATGTTTTACGTGACGTGATGTGATATCTGCCCCCCAATTGAGGGTACTCAGCTTTTTTCATTAGTCTAAATAACAAGATAATCGCTTCATCTCACGCCACGCGAAGCTTTCAAGAAAAAAAAAAACGAAAGAACCAAATCAAACATATTGCAGATATGTACCAGTTCACATCTGTTCATCTTCCAGAGATCGTTCCACTTAACTTGGCCTGAACATATTTAATCGTCTCTAAACTATCAAAATATTTAATCCGCATATGAAACGCTAATATTAGATGGGAATTTATTAGACGCTTTACACTATGAATAAATGCATATCCCAACAGTGATTTCATTCAAGTCCTAAAACAGAATCACGTATGCCCAAATATGAGCCATTTTGATTTATTTTATTATCAATCGATTTTAACTATTCCTTTGCCATATGACACAATCTGAATGTTGTTTTTGTAAAACGGAATAGCATGATATGGAGATGTTATGGAATGGACATTGATTTGTCTCTAGATGACTTTGCCATAGTTAGAAGATTTTTATGAGTGTTCTATGTAAAGATAAGCAAAGAAGTTGGGATTATCGCTATCTATTCAGCTTTGATGTGAGTGCCATATTGTCTATTCGACACCAGTAAAGCCAAATGGAAATGATGTCATGTAGTATGACCTGCGTTCGGAGTTTTTGATAATGATTTCCATTAAAATTTGACTCGAACGATTGGAAGCAGTCCGGGAATATATTTGCAACTTTTATTACATTGTCTAGTATACATAGTATACATTGTAAAATAGGAGATTTAGTTGTGAAATCCTTTTAAATATGCGCCGAATGGTATTGTTGTAAGGAGAAGACCATGACACTAAGTTCTTTTATATTTTGAATACTCTCCAATGTTCAGCGTTTCGTGTATTGATATGTCTCCGTTTTGTTTGAAAGAAAAGGATATTTTTTTCATTTTCCATGTGGTAGGGTCTCCTATGAGGGTCTTTCGCGCCATACCATGAATGACTCTAACTCTTGTGCAAGTTTTTCTTTTAGTCATTTCTGGGATCGGTTGCAATTGCCTCAGAACTTTTTCGAAATAGATTTCGTTGGTTGACCATAACATTATAAAATATTTTAAATATTCATCAATTCAAAAGATTTTAAAATGTTTTGACACCGTTCAATAAGGACCCAAAAAAGCTTTTGCGCCATGTTATGCTGCATTGATTGAAAATGGCAATAGAGCAAAGGACACTATAGCTCAGATATGCAAAGGAGGGATATTACGACTATTAGGATCGTCCGTAGTTACCTTAAGAGCTAATGAATTCTAACTGAAAGATGAAGTCTACCCAGCCAAGACAGACGATACACGCTGAAAATCCGTGAAACTGCATCGAAAGATAACGGTACATAAGCATTGAATCAATGAGGATAAGAGAAAGTGCATATCGATTCGCATATCAAAAATTTGGTTTCCAAATCTACACGCAGAAACCAGCCTTATGAAATGCACCTTTGCGTTCAATTTACTTCTTCAGTCACATGAAATAAATCCTTCTGTAAACAGTCTTGACCCTCTTGGAGGTTTCTTAAAGAGTCTTGGAGACGGAAGTCTGGGTTTTTTATCGAAATTCGCATCAAAAGTAGACTTGGCCTAAGGAAGGTAGACCTGTTGCTTCCTTTTGCAAAGGGTGGACTTTAACCGAAGGAGGTTTTTCAGCGCGTTTGGTCAGGCTGCAAAGATGTAGTTTACTACGGTATCGTTGCATAAGGAGATACGATCCATGCTGACATGTGTTGCAATCGATTTGATCATTTTTAAGCCACCATGGCAGAATCGGCCGAGATTAGTGAGCCTACGAAGATTTCTTTTCTATGCCAATACCGCGAGATCGCATGTTGCGTTGGCCATGGGTCAAAAATTGTTACATTTTGATTGGGTTGTTCCAACTCATTTTCTGTACTCCCCTGATCTTGCTCCATCCCCTTACATGGGCTCACACGGTTTTAGTCCTGAGCAGCCAAAAGCTGTTTATAAGGAAACCTGGAGGGCTGGAATCAAATCAGCAGACCGTTTTTTAATACTGGTTCTAGTTTTCGAAATACTCAATAAATTCATTATTTGGCCATTTTTTTATAATTAACCGTAAAAAGTATAAACCGAAAATGAGAAGAGGAATCCTTTATACTGCTTAGGATCCATTCGACGCATAAGAGTCCAGTCGGTGTCGCTCATCATGCCTTTTTCCCAATATCCTTGCCATTGCGTTTCGATTTTCGTTACAGGTGTAGTGGCTCTCCTTGCTCGTCACTCGTGCCGCCCATGCTTTATGGGCTTAAAATCAAGATATGAATGCATGAAAATGTGTCTTGCGAGACATTTGAACTCCAATTCTGTCGTTTTCTTGCAAAAAATTGTCGATAACCAACTCGTAATCGCTTGGCTTGCAGTCACTGAGAAAGTTATGCACAACACTTTGAAAGGATACCCATGCTGTTGCTTCATCGGGCCTTAAATATCTTGTCAACTTGACATCGGCCATATGTTTTCAAATATCAGGCCCGGCTAATATGCCTTCCCGTATTATAACGTATGACAATTTTTGTAACTGGAAGGACTGGAAAACTAGTCTTGCGCAAATGAGCGCTTAGACAATATTTTTGATGAGGCCAATGTTAATATAAAATAGCGGCAAGAGAACGTCCTGTGGGTTGACAAATGGTACAAAAAGCACACGTCTTGTTCTCTTGGGTTAGAACGGGTACGACGCGGCAATACATTTATCAAAGAATGGTGATCAACTGCATAGCTGTCTCACTTGCGCAAAAAACAGCAAAGTTTCCTGAACCCAGATTGTATCTTAACCGGTAGACCAATAATATGTATTGAAAATGTTAATCAGCTCATACATAGTCGTAAGTAGGTACTTATTAATATATTTCGACCCTCAGATCGCCAAAAGTTATCCATTGAAGCTCATTGTATTTGATTTTAGCCAAAATTTAAATCCTCGCATTCTTTAATTTGTACTGTGTCGGCAATCGAAATGAATGGTTTTTTAATTTTCAATGTGCAGTAGAACCGCCTTCAAACTGTACTTCCAAAACAGTCCCGTTTATTTTGATCATATATAGTGTATTCATCTTACCAAATAAATGTTTGATGTCATTGAAGAAACACATGTCATATTCTTCCTTGCAGAACTGTAAAATTGCGTGCTTTCTATTTCGGTGTACAGTGAGATTTAAGAGTAGAGAGTCAAGATGTCTACATTCATGCAACTGCATGGCTTGTCAGTGTTTACTATAGCAGAACCAAAGCACAGCAAATACGCGTCTTTGACTGCATTTGTCATTATTTTGATAATTGATTGCCATTTATTGGTCAATGATTATTACATGATCTAGATTTTGCCTACATAGAATATCCTCAAACGCAACAAAACCTTTTTGAATCGACTTTGCAACGTTATTTCAACACTTTCACACATTCCGATGCACTATCGCAGTATCAAAACAAATATCAAATTATGTTTTATGAAGTTGTCAGTTGACAGCCGTTGTAAGAACGCAGTACTGCCAATAAGCGCGAAATTGACGAATCGTTTTTATTTCTTCGGGTGCAAATATTGACAAGAATTCGTAAACTTGTGTTATTACTTGTTCCTCTCCGTAAAGAATGTTGTCCGTGGTAAATCTTTTAAATTCATAAGTGAAATGGAAACGCACAAAGATGAAAATTCTGAGCGAAATCAGGCTTTCTGAGTCTGGAAATAAGGTACAAAAAACAACGGCTCCTACATAACATAAAAAATCAGCGTTAAAGAGCAAATATCGTTTATTTATTTCACATATTTTGCATAAAAAAAGAGGTTGATACTGATGAGGCATCCTAAAATATACATATGCTTCGGAAGTAGGTTAGTCCTGCCTCAGTGTAGAGTGTGTTTTTTTTTTTGTTTTGAAACAATCCGATTGTTGATTTACAGGCTGAGTTTCTTACGGGTCCTTTTGATACTTCTATGTAATTTTAATAGTTATGAAAACTATTTACCATAATGTCCCTGTGCCATGCTGCTTCTGTACACCAATCCCTTACCAACAGGTACATTAAATCCTTGATCTTTTCTTGAGCGAAACATTCCCATTCATATAGTACGCACTCATTTTGCTAATTGATTACTGAATCATAGATGCTTAATTTATACAAAACATCTTTGCCATATTGTTACTACTATTAGTCAGCACTTGTACGGAGCTGAAATACAATATTGTTTACAATTCGTGTTTAAGCAATAGAGCAACATTGAAATAGTAAACAAAGCATTTTGCATAATTTCAATTTGAAAAAAAAAAAAATTGAAACAATTTTAACAATCTCTCACATACCCAAGCGTTACTCATGTCATGCTACCAATTTTCCGATTTAAACTTAATTAATGCCATTTGAATTCATCGCGCTGTGGTAATTAGTCATTTATGTATTTGAGTGTTAGATTAGTTTTCATGTTTTTTTTTTTGTTAATAGTTTTTATTTGGTTCATCACCGAAAATCTTCCACCATCACCACTTGCAGTTTTGTGATAACGAAGTTAATATCCCAAATTAAACGATTTTTATACAATACATCGTCAATATTCTCTTAAGAAAGGACTATCTGACGTAATTGACTTCATCATCTGTTGACAGAGAGCTTACATAGTGTGTCCTGAAGATGAAATCTAAGAATTCTCTACACCTAAATGGATATTCGGCCCTTGAGCGACATTAGAGCGACATTCTTGAAAGCTCCCATGTTGCCTTTAAAATTCTCTCTTAGGTTTTGCTTGAATATAGGTTGCAATTTATATCTCTGGCCTATGGCAATACTAGTGTTAACCAAAGTGAACACTTGTCATATGTCAAAATTTGACATTTATTGGTAGACGGGCCCTGTTTGTTTCGTTTGTTTAAAGTAACTTGAAAAATTCGTCTCGGCTAAAAAATGGTTAAAAATCGTAAATATTCACGTATAATGGTTTGCAAGACAAGATAAAATTATCCAAAACAAGAGTGCTTTGATTAATTTTAGTTGACTTTTGGTGATGAAGTACACTGGAAAGTACTGTAATTGAAAATTGTCATGATGATTCCAATCGTAGTCGACGTTCGTTCTCAGATAAGTTTCGGCATCGAAAATCAGTCATTTTGACAGATAAAATCGAGGCAGAAAATTGGAAGATGATCATGTGAGCTCCTTTGAGATTGAGACATCCATGGCTTTTAGTTCCACCAGTCTACAAAATATATTACATGAACATTTAGTCGTGAACAAAAAATTTGTTCGCATTGTATCCCACATAATTTAACTATGGCTCAAGAGAAAACATGTCAATTGATGTAATGATGTGCTCTAGAATTCAATTGTGGTTCTTCAAGATATGTTTAAGGTCGTGACAGATGACAAATATAGATTTATGCGTATGCGCCCAAAAAAAATGTCAATGATCTGTATGGATCTTTCTAGACGATCTAGACCCAACAAAAGTAGTTCGCGCTTCAGTGAAGCAAATGTCACCTGTCACCTGTTTTTGAACTACTAAATCTTGTGTCAATAGTTCAATGCTGAAAGGGACGAAATCATTTATTTGTCTCCAAAATGTTTGGTGAAATGAAGAAAAAAAAACTAACTACGTCGAATCGTTGTTCACCACGATAATGCGAGCTCTCGCATATATCGTGAAACAACTGTCTTATGTTCAGTCAAAATATCGAATGAATGGGTCATACGCTGTACAGTCTTAGTTTGACATCCAACGACTTCATCTTGATTCCTTGACATCAAGGATAAGGGGTGTAGACAGAAATTGTTGCCGTGCTAAGAAGATTTTGAGACGTTCAAAAAATATGTTTTGCAGGTTTCTCATATGGAGCTCATATGGAGAACACGTTTTACATTTGGGTTAAATGCATGCGTCTCAAAAGTATCGATGTTCATTAACTGTACTTTAAAAAACAATGAAGAGATTGACATGTTGCACAGTGACACATTCACTAACATTGTTGCTTTCTTCTTCTCACTATTCTTACTTTTACATCTTCCTCTTTTTAGTTTCTTACTGAAAAACATAAAAAACAATTGGTGAAACTTCGTTCTTATCCACTTTGGAAGTCTTCAATACTTCTAGGTTTCCTGTTAAATTCCTTAGGAACAGATATTACTAACTCAGCAGTTCAACGGAAAGCCTCGCATTTGCTGCCTTTGTATTATCAAAGTTTTTTCCTACTGTTTGTATTTTCCCGTTCTTAGCACTTCCAAACTATCCTTTATTTGTTTATTTTCCATTCCCAAATGCTAGGTTTTGTTTTATTTTTGACAGATATATTACATATTTCGGAAGTAAGTTGCTCTCTTCTTCAGTGTCAATTATTTTCTGATTATGCGAAAGTACGGAGGGATTCGACGCTGATCTCAAGTACGTCCGTATTAATTTAATAACTTGAACAAACTGCTTCCTGGAAATGCCAATGAAAACTGAATATTTTGATAAAATAGTTCAAAATCAATATGTGGATTAGACTAAGGCTTAGCCTGATATTCCTGACTTTTGCTACGCTTGTTATATATATATTGATTGGGAGCTTTTTCAAAGTTTTAACGCTGGTTTTAGGAATGCTGTGGTAGTAAGTTGTATCCGTTTCCTGGTAAGATCTCCTGATTGTTATAGCCATCAATCTATTGCTCACATTTATTATATAGTTCGAGTACTATTAATTGGTTACTGCCATGACCATACTCCATTTAAAACAATCATAGCCATCGGTGTTGCTCTGTGTATCGTGCTAATAATTCAAAGGCAGGAAATCGAATGTAAGGGTTAAATTTAACCTTAACAAAGCACGCGAAATTGCAATTTAGGTTAATTCAGTGGAAAAGTATCTTCAAAACGCAGCAGACATTGCATTCGTCTCTTTGAAGTTGTTCTACATACGACTAACACATAAACGTACAATTGTAGGTGGCAGTTGATGATGTCGTTCTGAAGCGCAGACAAGCCGTCGTTGAAGTGAAATTTATGCTGCACATAAGGACTATTACTTATGACAACCTGAAGACTTATCCATCCAACTCAAGTACGCCATGCACAAATCCAACGAGTCGAGGGTGTGAAATGAGCGTTTAGGGCGCGATATGAACTTCCGGTATTGTAGATTAATGCGCCTTTGGACGATGTCTTTAGTATTTAGTAAGAATTGCGTCTTATATAGTTACTGAATTCACCGAGTATAGTAATTGCAGTCGCTGTGTGGGTGCGATGCAATTTTCTTCAGTGCAGTAAATTATATTGCACCGTGAAGGTGAAGCAGTGGAACAAAAGCTATCGATGGAACTATTAAGCAATGGAAGCTCTTTGACTTTATATTTACTGGCTTGACCTAATTTCTTAAGAAATTATTCAATTGCATGCCGTTTCCACACATCACTTACAGCTTTTCTCTGCTCCGGTTATCGTCCTTAGTTTAATTCCATGTTACCACTATAAATATGTGCTTGTATAAATGTATTTTTTATTACTACTAAAGCAACTTCCATTTTTTTTTTCTTTCAGTTAACGATAAAGTGGTCGTTTCCCGCTCATGCACTTGGATTGATGCCAACGATCCACCAAAGAAATGCATGACCACCCCACCAAATCCATCATATGTGGAGACATTGTTCTGCGAAACTTGCTTGACCGACGAATGCAACGGTGCTGCCCAATATGGACCAATTGCTGCCCTCATCCTTGTACCTGTTGCTATTGCCCGACTACTTACCGCATAAATTTATAAATTAAATTCATAAAAAAAATGTTTTTCCATTAATTTATTTCGTATATGATTGATGGCAATTTATATATGCAAACGTACTATCCACCCCCCCGAGAAAATATTAAACATAATAAATAAAATAACAATACAGCGATCCGAAACGATAGAAATCATTTAAGGAAGTTTTACACAATTTTGCTAAGAACATTCAAATTAAATTCATTTGGCTTCGATATTCAAAGTTGACTAATTGCACAATTCAGGAGCAAACAGGACACAGACATTTTGTACAAGTTCAAAAAATAAAGAGAGTGTAAACGTTTTGATTGTTTAGATTTTAAGATTCGAACTTTTGTCGTAATTCATTTTTATTTTTGCTTGTATAACCGTAATGTTACACATGAAGCAAATTTATCGAGTAAAAAACACATAAAGTTACCGTTATTTAGAATTGGAATATATTTTCAAATGCAGTTTGAACAAGAGGAAAAGGAAAAAAATCCATACATTATATTGTATATGTAACGATAATTGTACCTTTTAAATTTTAATAAAGAGATAAAGTTCAGTAATAAATTAACAATAAGAAATTTCGCAGAGTTTTTCTTTGCTTTAATGGTCGAAAATAAAAATAAAAAAACTGTGGAATTATTAAAAAATAATTCCACAGTTTGAAACTTATTGAGTAAGGAATGAAAGTGCTTCCCCATGGCTTTTAATCCGAAATTAAATATTCATTGCGAAAGAACAGTACAGGAAGCTGTATGGAAAATATCCTCTGTTTTTAGACAATGCTTTAACCATCTTTTCGGTATCAAAGGGATACATGTCCACAACTTTTTTCAACTTGCTGATAGCATGTGGATACTGCGCAGGAAAAAAGCTTGATCTTTGGAATCTAGGGTGAATTCAATTGATTTTTGGTCCTATAGCATGCTGCAAAGTGCTACTTAGACAGGTCATGAGCCCTGTATCTGGATAATTGTCAGGCAAGAGCGACATAGTCTGGTGAGCATGAGTGGATGGAGTAGGACAGCCAAAGAATGAACTTCACCGAAAGGAAGAACTTCAAAACATCAAATAAGGCTGAAAATCAGGCACATTTTCCTGTTACCTGACAACTAATTATACAAGAAGAAATAAGCAGTTACAGGCTTTCAATATAATGTTCCTTCTCGTGTAGTCCTGCTTGCCAATAGAATGAAAGTGAATGGACTCTTATTTTGTGCTTCTTCGCTATCAAACCAGCTAAGTCGGATCAGGTGGGTCATTATTTTTGTGGGGTTCTTCCATCATCAGAAGACGTACCCCGGAAGTATCCCTTCAGTTAAGACAAGACATTGAAATCAGATGAGCTTAGGTCAGGCCTCTAAGGTGGATCGCTGTTCATAGACAAATTTTAGAAAATCTCAATGGTCAATGCACTTATCCATGAAAAAGTATCAAAAAAAAATCCCGAATTACTCAGAAATAATTAATAGAGATTTTGGCCGTTCTAAGTTTAAGTGCCTACTTATTTCCTGTACAAAAAAGTTTACAAGAAATTTATTTTTTTGAAATTTGACGCTTTATTGTATTGAAATTTGCTGCGAATTCATTTTTCAAAGTATTATTCATTGCTAGCCATTACTTTTTCCCATCTTTCTGGTAACACACGGAATCCTCGTCGAAAAAACGAATTATCTTTTGAGGCTACCCATGAATCGATCCAATTTTGGAGCTCTTCAAAAATGCGGAAGCGCTATTCCTCAAAGACATGCGTATTCGGCGGAAACAGAAAGTCTTTGGAAGGGGCAAGTTCTGACTTTACGGCGGGAGGAGTAGTACTTCCTATTTAGGCCTTTATCACCACTTCTAAACCACCGAAACCAATACTAACAAGTAGAATTTATAGAGCATGATCTCCGTAGGCTCTCTGCAGCACACAACGACATTCAACTACATATTTCATCTGATAAGTACAAATCCTTCAAACAAGTTGTGTTTTGTTGGCACAAAATTTGAATTATTCGGAGCACAGAAAAACTATGTTATTTATACTTCAGAGAAATGACACATACTGAAAAAGATAGACTAATAATGAGGCTTCCAAATGAAGTTCGTTGCAGTATTGTCCGATTCGATTTAACGTCAGTGACGCCATCTCTTGGAAACTCTTTAATACGTTTTTGTACATAAATACATAAATACATTTTGTACATTTTGTACATACTTTTTGTACAGGTAATAGTAGTGCAGTGGTCATCGTACCAGTTGGAAGTCTATCAGTGGCACCTACGCACCATCTTTCATAGGCAGACAAAATAATTCTTTTCTCTTTTTGTCAACAATAATGCTTCATATTCATAACTTCAGTATAATTGAAATTTAAATTACATTTTCTTGAAATATAGATCCAGAGTAGGGACAACAATATTTGATTGATTGAGTGGTTTCACCATTTGAATACCGTGTTTTTGAGCGAACTGTCTCTTTTGAACACTTGAGAATTCCCGGAAAAAAAACAACCCATAAAAAAAAACATAAATATCACAAACCAAAGCTGGCAGTGTGATGAGCGCGTTCGGGTGACAGAACATTACGGTCTAATTGGTTTGTAAATGCCAGGGGACTGGCATTTACAAACCAGGGACGAGGGATTTAGGGGACGGCTGCTACCACTGTTGAGGCATATCTACAAATACTATCTGGATTTTCCAGGCTTCAGCTTGAAAAACAGACATTTAATTGTTACAAACGTGGTTTCAGCAAGAACTATTCATCAATATAATGAACAGGGTCCTCATGGACTGACACTTTTCCAGAGAACGCTTAATAGAGACCAGATAATATTTCCGAGTAGCTTTGGTCTAGAAACGTAGTAGCTCTTAGATGGCTTACGGCCCAAGCTCTGTTACACCACAATATTGGGAAAAAAACAACAGGAATCGCGCTGAAAAAAGTCCTGAAAGTCGTCTCTCCATATACAGAAAAACCACTGTTTGGTGTAATTTTTGGAGTCATGGCTGATTGGAACTTATTTTTCTCAACCTGAAAATAGGTAACTGTGAATTTGAAGCCTAAAATTAAGAATAGAAACATTCGCTTTCAACAAAACGATGCAGTGAGTCATACATCTTGTCAGAGGAGTTGATGCAAGAAGTGATAATATCAACTGCAGCCAAGATCGTGTGATGTTACTTCCTTAAACATCCTGCTTTGGGAATAGGTTAGGCTGCGTTAGACTGCTTATAAGCCAAAAACAATTCACTGTCTAGGATAAAGCTTCCAACTCTGAGAGATCTGAGAAATTAATGAGCAAGTAGAGATAAAAACTGCCTTCTATTCAATCAAGTTGGGAAGGTTATTAAAAAAAACTTTATTTTATGACAACTTAGTGTATAATTAAAATTATAGACAGAGTGTCAGTAGAAAATCGTATTTTAATTGAGAGATGAAAGACAATGTTCCGAGGTTTATTATGTCTCTATTCCTGGTGCAAGTAGAGCGACTTAGAGCAGATCGATTTTCTAAGGAAACTAAATTATTTGCTTGGAGTTTAAGCATCCCGATTTCTAATCAACAAGAAAGCAAGTTTAAAGACGGTTATTTCTCCTGCGAGACGTTGCTGAGATACGTGCTAACAGATGCAATAAATCCTCTTCGAGAAATTCACTCACCGTTCACTTCCAGGTCGATTTTATGGAGATGCCCTCCCAGTTTGCAATATCCATGTGAAGATTCCAGTTTTAGTTGTCTCTCGTCCACTCTGGTGCAAACTCGAAGGTTGTTGTTGAATGTTGTAATTACCAAGAAAGCTTCCTTGATTGAAGCATTCGATGCACATTTGATGTCTACTTCTGAGACTATTGCATTCCTTATCCTCGTTTACCTTTCGAACCCTGTAAATGAAATTGATTTTGGACCTACCGAAACTATGATTGCTGTCGGCCCTTCTTTACTCGCCAATTAATCCGCCCGCTTGTGATCCTATGTATGTATGCTCTGACAACTTTTTCAGGGCGTTTCAGCGAACTAGGATTATTTGGAGGGTTCGGAGGGTAAAGCTGCTTAAAATCCAGATTAACAATCATGTAGCTGTCGTTTTACCCTTTTTCTTCTCTGTTCATGCTCAGTTGTCAGTTTATAATGATGGCAAAAAGCTTGAGCCTGAGCCTTCCTGAGCCAGGAACAGACTTATCATATGTCTCCCAGGTGAGAATACGCCCTGTCAGGACTAAAACCTGTAAACACTGTTGTTCATGAACTATCGTGGAACCATTAGTAATTACATGTTCAACTCAACACTCTACTTCCTCTTATCAACCAGCGCTACAAAAAACTTTTCGTGAAACTGAAGGCTATTGTCGTGCATTCCCACGATACACATATGAACTGAGACACCTTGGTTAATTTAACATGGTCTCCATGGAAGGTACGTGAATTTTTAGATGTCAATACTGTTCCTATCACATTACGGACTGGCGATGGACGTATCATTTTCTTAAGAGCTGCTGTGGGATATGACCTCAGGGCTTAGCATAGGGATAAAGTCACGTTTCAAACGCTGGACTTGATTGAGTGCAAGCCTAGTCTCGTGTTCTTGGATTTTTTCAGTCCAAACCACTGCTCTGTAGGTAATGGTTATAATATCACTATCTTGGTATACATCCAATATAGGATTCCCGGTTTATCTGAGGACTTACCTGCCATATTTCTATACACCATCAGAGTTTTGGTGAACTTTGCAGATATAACCTTAATGTCCTCGTTTCACGTGAGCCTGATAACCATCAGCACTCCGAGATGCTTTATTTATTTTATTCTATTTTATATTATTCTCGAAACCTTTATTTGTTTATGTTTTACTCTCTGTACTATTAATCTGCCCAAAATATATTTTCAATATCAGTCCTTGATTAAGCCGCTAATTAGCTCATTGAGTAAATCTTTAACATTTTCGACTGCATTAGCCAGGGAACCCTCAATTATTCAATTGGAACATCCATTAGACCTTAATTTAATCGTGAGGCTATTTTGCATAAAATGAAGTTCCCATTCGGCTTGAAGGGAGACTATTTTCCTTTCCCACTACACAGAAAGATGATGGAACTTTCTTAGGGTCAAACAGCATCAGTATTTTACAATTTCATATCTTTAATGGTCACTTTGGATACATGCGTTCCATATGCACTATTCGAATTTAATTTTGAAAAGGCTAATTATGCTGTTTCCGACTTATACACATTCAACATCTTGGAATTCGTTGACCATCGAATTTGTGAATGAGTGAATGGGGCAAGTATGCATGAATGGCTAAAGGAGAATTTGAATGGTGAATGGGAGATGTTGCGGCAAACCAAGATCACATTGGAATTCAACCACTAATTAGATAATTTAATTTGAATCTATTTAGCGCGCATGAATACCAATACTTTGCAGTAATGCGTGGGCTTGGTTTATGCGACGATTACTCAGCATAAAGACTTTGTTGTTGGTGTCCTTATATGATCAGCTGAATGATTTCTTTTGAGACGGAATATTCGAAAATACCTGGCAGACATGCAGCCAGCATCCTTTCAATCTCTGCTCATGCAATTAAATTACACTAGACTCTACCCACAGGAGAAATTGTAACCAAGGAACTAAATTAGCATGGAATTTACGTGAGTACTAAAAGTATTTATAAATAAGGGATCAATAGAAAGCCTTTAACATAATAAATTACAATGAAATCTTGCCGTCTCACGTATTGCCACTTTGAATTAAAATTCATATCAAAAAGTGCTAATAAAATGATGAACAGTTCAAAATTGTCTTAGAAAACAATTCATGCAAATATAGATAATAAAATCTCTAGAGATCCTATCGCATCGCAGTGGAAAGTCATATTTAAATATTTGCATCATTTATATTACTCGCAAGTCTCCTTGGAAGCATTAAAAATATGATTTCAAGTTTAATATCTGTCATATAACATATCACTTGCCTTGATAATTACGAGGTAAGTTTATTAAATCCTTTGAAGAAGATAGAAAAAACCATTTATCCTTCGGTTTTTGTTAGCCTTTATATAATTTTGTTTCAAATCAACAAAATAATATGGGGTTGAAAGTCTCTCAAAACAGACCTTCTCATTTGAATATAAATCGTTGTCCAGCCACTGCTGGAATTTATCCTGATATCAATCCTTGAAAAATTAATCCAGCGAATATACACATTCGTGCAATTTTTTCTTACCCATAAAACGGTGTAATTCGAGCTCTTCTAGGATATCCTCCCAACTAAAGCTACCATCAACTTAAGCTACACATTTCCATTGTGATAAGGAGGTGAAGGCTATTTACGTTCTGAAGCGCAATGATTTTCTACTACCTACCATCCTCATCAATCGAATTCAACACATTAGAAAGATTCAAGGCGTCGTGTTCCGACGCCTGTCGGAACCCCTTCTCTAGCGGTGATGTAGGGAGGAAAAGGACTAGTAGAAAGGAGATACCAGCAAGCACTACGCGTTCTAACGCCCCGCTTTACATTTTTAACAGCCAAGGCTACTCAAGCGGAATGTGCTACGCAATTTAATTAGCAACCCTTTAAGCGTTTCTGCCACTACAGTTCCAGGCAAAGCTTTCCAATTACACTAAAGAAGTCTCCGGGCTGTTTATGCTGCGTTTTGCAAGTAATATATGTATGACTCGTTTTACCCACCCTTTCAATACTGAACATACAGTTGATAGACTGTGATTTATTAAGTTTGTATAGGGAAGACCGGGAACATCTTTGCCTGCCCAGGACCATCGCCAATCGCTGAAAAATGGGTTGTGTCGCTATCTTAGTGACCTCTTCTTCGCCTTATCTTTCCGCCGCCAAATTTTTTCTGCACCCTCTTACAAGAAGGGCGCAAAAATCATCACTGCGATCAGTAACACCGCTGTCCCTTCGATGCGGACCCCACCGGTGGACGCAACTCTCCTTGTCTCGACACTTATGCCAACCACTTCCAGTGTAACTCCTTGCTTTGAGCTGCGCCCCTTAGAGTTGATCAAAATACAAAGCACTTATTATACGTCATCTCCTTGATACCAATCATAGTTGACCCTTCTATGTTAGCCATTAACCAAGTGTGTGACGGTTAAGCGCTGCAACCTTTTCAACGATTTACCTAATATGCAGGGCAAAATATTGACAGATTCGTTGAAGTATTTCTTTCCTCTTTTTCCAATATTGATAGACCTCAACTTTGGGACTCGCTTCTTTGTCAGAATGACTACATCGAGTTTTTCCAGTGAAACCGCGATCAGTCATCCAACCCTCACTCGCAGCATTGTTTAGCCTGTTTAGAGTGAGTTGGGCATTCGATGAAGTCTTCAGACTAGCGCCAAAAATGGTCCACATAGCGTGAATCATTTGTTAGCTTAAGCCTTAGTAGGCAATTATGGGAGATGTTTCAGGGTAGGGCTGAGGATGGAACCTTTCACGAAACATAATATAAGTATTATTGTACGGCTATCATCCTTGGTATCGTAGTGTTGGCTGCGGTTCTTTATTAAATCCCTCGGAATCAGCATGAAATACTTTGGTATTCGAGAATGGTTGGTACTTCCAGGACCTGCGTTTAACGAGCGAAGCCAAGACATATTTTAGACATTCAGAGTAACCAGTAGGACAACCCGTCTTGTAGAATTACAGAGGGCCCTTCTACGCTGGGACACATTTACTTTTTCTCGGCTTGCGATCCTAGTCATGAAATTTTGTTTTTTTAATTTTCAATATGGAAATAATACATTTAGAATGTATCGATATCCTTTGAGTTATTTTCAATGTTGAAACAATTTATTTAATCAACAGAAAAGAAAACTAGGAAAAAGGAAAAACTTGGAACAATAGAAAGGTACTATTTATTTCAAATACATTCTGCAAATGTTTTGGATACGTCACTTATTATAGGAAAACTCGATAATCATTCATTCGCAAATTTGGCATTTTCAGAGAATATAAAGACTCAAAGTCCCTGCTGTATTTTCTACTACAGAAAGTTATTTCCTATGATGCGTCCTCTTGTATTTATTTAGATTGTATTACATACAATCCAAAAAACAACAACAAAGTTGGGTTTAAGAATAAATGTACGTGCAGGCTAACCACTGGATAAAGGATACCCTCAATCACAGGAATTCTTTCGGTATTATGGCAACATAACATTAGGCAGTTTTTCAAGTTCAGATCTCCGCGTAAATTCTAGAATAATTGAAGTTCGTTTTGATGTTGCCGCAGGCCAAAATTAACTCTGGGTAGCTTGGGTCCGCCGTGCCTTGCTTCGTGGGTTTCGAGGACGCGTTTCGGCTGTATACAGTCATCTTCAGCTCGTTCTGAAGATGGCTCAGAACGAGCTGAAAGAAACGCGTGAAAGAAAACGCGTCCTCGAAACCCACGAAGCAAGGCCCGGCGGACCCAAGCTACCGAGTGTCTAGAATAATTACGTATTCCTTTAAGACTCTTTGAACTTCTGGATATCGGTGGCTGCGCCAAGGATCTGTGAGCAGACTGCTCTTATAAGTGTATACCCTATGTAAATATGTTTTTGAAAATGGAATGCCAACTAACCCGTACGAAGGTGTATCGCCTTTAGGAATGAAGACAAAATTTTGAAATTTACTGCAAAAATAATTTTAATTCTGTTGTCGAAGGACACGAGGTGTGTTACAGTTTTTAAGAGTTAAAAGGTATGGAGAAGTGGCTGCATGAAATATTACGACATGACATTGTATTAAAATCCAAAAAGTTGATATAGTGTTGAATTTTACCGAATTATGGATTGTGTACATCCGGATGATCACTATAGTGTTCAGCTGCTATTTCTTGAGAAAATCCCTCATAACTGTGGCGAAAACTCTTCTTCCGCAGGCCTTCTAGAATGTGCTACGAAAATTTACATCCCATATAAGGGATGTAAAACCCTGCCCGATAAGGAAAGGACAAGAAAACAGTTTTAAATTATGAATTTCTGCAATAAGTGGTTAATCAGTTAGAATTGATTTTTTTCAATTTGATTTATTGGGACAACCTTAAGGACGCGCTCACATAGAACGAGTCTGGCAACGATTAGAGGAAAAACCATCATCACCATACGCTGTGGGACCACAAAAAGGCTACCTAGTATGCGCGAGGGGGATCGAAGACAAGGAAAAAGTTATAAAGGTACACGTTTCCTTTTAATTTGTTACTTATTTTTGAACTCCACTTTTTCGACAGTTCTCATCAAGCGGGAAGCAGTTAACCTGCTATTTCGAATCAATAGACCTTATGTGCTCAATGAACGA
Source organism: Stratiomys singularior (assembly GCA_954870665.1). Lineage (NCBI taxonomy): Eukaryota > Metazoa > Arthropoda > Insecta > Diptera > Stratiomyidae > Stratiomys > Stratiomys singularior. The sequence continues at coordinate 6,632,800 of OX940879.1, read as the reverse complement.
TAACGTGGGACTCTTATGAACATTCGTACAATCGCACCACGTAGTCGCATTTGCCACGTAGCATGCAATGATACATAACCTAATAAACATACCAATGGAGGAGCAAGAGTTCAGGAACGAAAAGGATTACATAAAAGAAACAGCGAGGAAAAATTGTTTCCTGATCAAAATTACAGACCAAATCATATGAAAAACTACCAACAAAATTGATAGGGAAAAATACTCGGCATTGTTCGGTTCATCAAGAGTTATGTTCATCAAGCAATACTCATTCAGTGGTATTACATAGGCCCGAGAGTGGAGCCCTGCGCGATGGCTAGGCTTACTCTTACCTAACGAAAATCATCCTTGATTTCTGTCAAAATCATTTTGACAGCTATTCCCTCCGAGTCTACATCAGATTTTCTGGTACTTGAAAATAATTTTTAAGCGCATCCGGGATATTCGCCCGTCTGGTGAAGTTAAATGCATTTTAGACGTCCAAAATAACCAGCAGGACAACGCGTCTTGTGAAAACGCTGTATACGTCTGAATGTTGGACGACGTTTACCTCTTCTCTGATCTTTGAAGACAAGGGGAAATCTTAAGGAAGCTGAACTAGTATCGAGATATAACAAGAGTTACGGGTATTTGAAATCGGCAGTAGCTAGGCACACTTTTGAGGACAACAGGATTGAATATGAAAACGCTGTTCAATCAAAAAGATTGAACAAACATTTCAAACTGGATGTATATATGAGAGCTTTTCAAACCAAGGGAATCCTTGGAACTGACATTAAGCCATGTCCTAGGTAACTTACCTCTTATGGACATGGTAGTTAGGAGTGAAAGAAGGGAGGTCAAAGGCGAAAAGAAAAAAATCACGCGCACAAAAGGTAAATTAGAACTTCAAAAATGGATTTTATTACACGAAGTTAACATATTTAGTTTTAAGGGCAACATGTATATAAAGATAGTAATATACAAATTAATGAAATTGTTAGCTTAGCACTGAGAAAGGGCTGAGGGTGCAAACCGAAATGCTGCGGTGTTTACTGCAGACAAGCAACAAAAATTAATAAAAAATTAAGGCAAAAACTTTTTGAATAAATTATCGTAGTGTGTTAAAGTTCGTTGAAGCGTTCGACAAAGATGCTGTTGTCAAGAGAAAAGGATTTCACACAGAAACTTGGATCGCTAAACGAGGCACAAAGTATGTACTTCGTGGTGAAACCATAATCTTTAGTAAAAGTATCTAAAATTTAAATTTTATCATTGTTCTATTACAGTAGGCATGTTTTCAGCATTTGTTAATATACTTTAAATACTTTCTTTTCTATAATTGATTCGAAGATTTTAGTAAATAGTATATTTTTTTATGAAAAATAGCTTGGAATTAGAACTAGAAACATTCCTAGACCATTAAGGCTTCGAGTTCAAAGCATTCAAACCTAATTGCATCGAATTGCAAGTATGTAGAAGTTGGTCAAACAAATTCTTAGCCAATGATTGTAATTAACTTAAACATTGAGTTTATTTCTATCAAATACTAAAATAATAAACAAAATAATAAAAAATCAAATAAAAACTGATTGATCATGTACAACGTCATAATTTCACAGTGCTTGCAACAATATTTTAAAATCTTCAGCAAATTGATAAATGAAAACTAAAACATTTTACGATCATTCGTTCAACGCTCTGAACAAATATAAACTATTGAAAATCTTAACAAATTAACAATTAGTTTTTATAAAATTATCTTCTGTGCAATTTTCATAATACACTCGGACGGAGCAGCAATCAGGTACAATATGTTGCCTGGTTCTACCCTTATAGCAAATAAGCAGCAATAGCAACAACAAGTGCTGTAACACCGAATGTCGCGTAACGAGATGGTGCAGAATTACACATATCACTGTCGCATACGTCGCATGATTTGAAATCGACAACACGATCCAAAGGATTATTCATACAATTGCCAGAGAATAAAGCTGGATTCTCAAAGAAGCAACCACGGTTGGTGACTGTTTGACCACCACTGCCAAACACTGAAATGAGAACGGAAAATTAAAAAGGATCCTCGCTAAAGTTTATATTTCAGATATTTTAAAAACAAATTTGAACAATAGAAGGAAGAGAAGGAGACAGGAAGAGTAGTAGGAGTAGTTGTAAAAAAGGATTCTTAAGAAATTCTATGAACACTCACCGTTGCGAACCATTTTCAAGCATTTCATTGGTTGACTAGCTCCGAGCAACCAGCTAGGAGGTCTCCTGGTGGCACAATCAACAACACGGAGATCTGCAGCATTAGCATGCTCCCCGCATTTTGGATCGATATCGGATTGGCATTCGTAGCATTTGATTGCATTACCTGGAATCGAATAAATAAATTATCAATAATTTAGCAGGAATATCTCGTGATAGCGAATCATTTGTTTCAATCGTAAGTTTATTATATCGCGGCATTTATTCAATTGTTTGAGTCAATCCTCTAGTCCTTTTGAACGGTATAAGGGAAGGGAAGTTCGACAAGTTCACTCCCTTAGCATTCGCTGTTCGTTGAAAATGTGAATCAACTCTGACCTCTCACCCACATCCCCTCACAAGATACAAATAAGGAACAATTTGCTATTAATATTTCTGCTTAGCTACCGTAGTCTATCAATAATAAAAAAGACACACACATGCAAAACTAACACCCACACATGTTTATTCAAAACACTTTAATTAAGCTAACCTTGAAAATGTGCATACGCTGATAGTTAAATTGCAAGTTAAATTTGAATATAACAAAAGTACAATGGAAGGAGCTCTGTAATGCTTTCGTATTGCGCCAATTCGTGGGAATTGTTAATGTAATTGATCTTTTGTTCTATTCTATTATTGCTGGCTGGCTGATAGCATGAACTTGCACTTATAACATTCTAATTGTGATTAATAATCAGTAATTTTACGCTGAACGCGTAGCTTTAAGTAAAAATAAGAAAAAAATAACTTCTTTTTGTTGTTAAATTTGAGATAAGATGGATAAAATAAGCTCAAATGTGTATTTGCAGATGTTATAACTCATACAACAAATATTTTCGAAACGTGCAAATAACTCTTTCAAGTCTATTTATTCTGCATTTGGGTATAGTGTAACTATTCGAAGCTACAGAATGTCTCATGGCTTGGAATGTGAGTCACATTGGAAGCCACACTGACGGGTTGCAAGTAGAATTATTCAGTTTTAATCCAAGACAATTAAATATGATTCAAACTCTTCCAAAAAGGATCAGTATACGGAGGGAACATATTTAATCTTTAAGCAACGAGAACATGATCCTTCTAGATCTATAACGCAGTCAATTACATTACCATTAAACATCATAGTGATATTTTTTTAATTGTAGTATTATTTACTCTTCTTTGAAAAATTCTGCCTCGTCATCGGACGCGTCCTTAGGTAGTCGAAAAGTTCTCACCACCGAACCGACAGGAAAATGAAAAATAAAATATACCCAGAACAAAACACTGTGAAAGCTCCCACAGGAGCAATTAGCTAGAAACAAAGAAAATAATTTACATTTCGAAAGGTAGCTACTTACTTTCGAAATAGTGTCATTAAAACATTTTTTCCTTTCTGAAAATCATAGCGAAATTGCATAGCGAAAATTGAGAGAGAGGAAACCAAGACATCGCATCGGACTATACTCCACACTCACAACGGACTAGCAGTTTGAAACATTTGAAACCTGGTAAGTAAGCTCTCTATATAGTAAGAAAGCTCTCTACATGATAAGTAAGTTCGCTTACTTAAAATTGGCATCGTAACACTCCACGAACTGAATAAAGTTCGGCAGGTAGGTTCATATGACAGGGAACAGGAAACAGGGAAAAAAGGATTGCATTTGATTGTTTGGATTGTATTTGTTATCGACAAAAACCCCTGAACATCCACTTCAAACCAATCAATAAGCAAGAGGGTGTGTTAATTGATAATGAAGGTCATAAAGACGCGCCTCATCAGCTATCACGATCGAACTAAAACAAACCACGGTAGATGATTTCAAGGATATGCATATAAAGAGAATGATTCTTTTAGCCTCTTCGTAAAAAAAACTTTCGAATCCACTGGATGACACTTCAAAAAACCGCTTTGAAAAAAAATCTGTAAAAGTGTTGTGTTACCTAAATAAAAGAAAAATGATCATTTGAGTTGATGGTCTGTGTAAGCGAGCAATAGCACGACACGAAGTGAGGCTTACAATTTTGAATACTCCTCAACCGAGAAAAACAATATAGCGTTAGCACTTCTCGGCGACTTCTCTCAGACAGAGACAGAAGTAGATTTATAATTATATGGCAATTTTATCCAGAAGCCAGCTGGAACCGAGTAGTCTTGTTTTGCGCAGAAGTGAAACTGAATTTGCCAGTACATATGTAATTTCACTTATTTTGGTCTCATATCCTTATATAAGGTACTTTTTCAAAGTGTTAGCGCTGCATGTGCCTACACTTTACCAAAACCCATAAGCAAATGAGGCAAATTATGAAAGATATCATGAAATACCAAGAGCTGAAAAAGTATTGAAATACCAAAATCCAAAAAGGAACACTTGGTTTGATCATAATGGCCAGCAATAGCACGACACCAATGAGCCCAACAAGCTTTTTTTAACATAAGCCCAGTCCAGAGAAAAAAAATAAAGTGCTAACACTCTTCGGCAACTTCTCTCAGACACAGACAGAAAAAGCACAAGTAGATTTGTATTTGTATCTCGATTTTAAGCAAACAAATTTGAATTGGATTTTTTTGTTCCACACAAAAATGAAAGACAAAGTTAAATACATGTATAATACCACTGATTTTAGTCGCACACCGTTATAACGGGTATTTTCCAATTTTTTTTTTTGTTCGCCCTCGAAAAATTCCTTCATTCCCCGTCACTTCCTTTGTTACGTCCACAGGCGCGTTTCGTTGTGTTGTTCCATTCTCGTTCAGTATTTTCCAAAGTGTTAGGATTATATGTCCTTACACTATGTCCAAACCCAAAGATAAATGAAACAAAGTATGAAAAACATTATGAAAAAAAGCAGCTGAACATATTGAAATACTAAAGGCCAAAAAAAGGAACTGATTAGATGATTAGAGCAGAGATATTAGGCAATAGTTTGGAGACCACATTTTCACCTTTTTCTTTATTTCCATTATTGATTAGTTTTTTAATATTTGTATTAACGATAATATCAATTTTTTCCGGGAAGGGGGGATGGTTTTTGCGCCTTGAGTGTTTGGTCCTCAGTGATATACAGCAACTGGACTACAATTTAAATGCTAGCGTAGACACACCAAGAACTTAGGCTGGGACTGTTTGTCAAAATAATTTGGACTGGACATCTCCAGGCTCAGCTCCTTGCTATCGTCTGAGAGATGTCTTTTTCAGCAGGAATGGACAGAACGATGTTGGAGTAAAGAGAAAGTGGGTATCCTTACCACAGCGCCGTATGAAGATGTACTTCTTTACAGGAATGACAATCGGGTAGTACGACACATAGTGCCTTCAGTCCTTCGGTACTAGCACATTTTCCACCAAACTAGCTAGAGCAAACTGGTGTTCTCTCATCAAAAATATTCAACCACATGACCCATGAGAAGAGGAATTGGTAGGAACCATCTACGATCCTGATGTTAAGAATCAGCTCAGGGTTCAGGTAGCAATCAAGTATATCAGGTAAATATCCATGCTCGCTGGCAAACTTTTCCAGATAACGATATGGCTCCGGTTGGAATGAAGCTTCGACTTGACAATCGATTTGGTATATCTCAGAAATCATAGGCATCTGTCAATAAAATTCAGTTTATATGACTTCGATTTACAAAAATAATAACTTTTTGTGTCAAATCTATCATAGCACCGTTTGCAGACAATAGGAGTTGTCTGCTTTAGTTTAAAGAAATGTGCGGATAATCCACATCAAATCTTTGTGGAAGTTTATGGCGAAAAAATTTCCATTGAAAAATCATGAAAGGAGTGGCTCCTAAACTTTAATAATGCCGATTTTAGGGTTCCAGACAAGCCACATACCGAACAGCTTAAAAAATTCAAAAGGTAAAGAATCGGAAGCTGTAATCCAGCAAGATCCAAAGCAAATGCTGGAACAGCTTGCAAATAGATTGGAATTGACTCAACTCCAATCTCAAATTGACGCAGTTTTTGTTCAATTGAAGTCGATAGAAAAAGATAAGAGGAAAACAACTGGGAATTAAAACCGCGAAAAATTGAATTTACGATGATTAAAGGAAATTATTGAAAGGCAAAAAAAGGGCAAGTGTGCTTGTTGGATTGTTTTTACTGAAGATAAACGACAATGTTCCATGACATCCCCTTGAAGGAAGAATACAAAACTTTGACCGGCCAATCTTCCCATCATTTTCCATCAATCATTCCATTCCTTAATTTTGAAAAGAGATATAGAGAATATCCGCCTCTTTTGAAGGGAAGGCTCCGAAAAATTTAACCGTGATCTAGGTACTCAATAGAGCTGCGATTAGACTGTATGAGAAATCGTGAAGAGGGTAAATGAGAAAACCTGAAAAGATCAAGACCGTTGCGAATACTCAAATTTTCAGGATAATGCTGTGTATTTATTGGGACGCAAAGTTTTGCGTATACTATAATATATTTCAATCTTCCAAAGGTTCGAATTAAAACATTACGTCGTGCAACGACTATACGTTTAAATCGTGCAACGACTGAAATGGACATCGAGATGACAGCGTTATCACTCATACAACACATAAATTTAACTTTAAAAAAAAAAAACAAGAAAAGTATTTAGGACCGCTCAAATTTGAAATTTAACCAAATCGGCCGTATTCGAAACAGCTCTTTGTATCATTTAGCAGATCCATTATTATATCTATAACTAAATTTGCCAACAAATTAAGGATGAGTTTCTAGAGCACCGTTTAAATATTTGATAACAATCGAATACTGGCTTACAACTGGAATGTCCTCAAAGACGAGAATTTTTTCCCTACTGAGATGAATCTAGAAAACTACAAATGGGAGTGGCAAAAATGATAATTAAATACTGAAGTCAATCTTAATACTTTTTTTCGAAAACGTTGAACACTCGATTTTTGTTTGTTTTTTTTTGGATTTAAGGCTTTTGGCTTTGAAATAAATAAGTTCTGTACCATAAATTTTTTGTGCTACAACAGAGCGACGAAAATTTTAACTTTACAAAAAATATGTTTAAGCCGGATATATCAGACAAATTTCTTGGGATTCCAACACTTGGCAGGCTACTGTAGAATTCATTGTTTAACGTACACGATTCAGGACTTCAGGATTCAGATTAAGATAAAAGAACTTTTTCGTACGTGTCTTGAATAATGATAAATAATAAAGTAATTTTTAATCTGTAAATTTGACTCCATCAGTTCGTTTAACAAATTAAAATTAAAATTAAAACGAACTCAAAACGGACGCATTCGTAAGCGTTTTTATTCAGTTATCTGCATTTTATGATTGCAGGATTTTCTGTTTATTAAATCAAGCAAAAAGCGTGATGGCTCTGCATCTATCTGCTCACGTACGAAACCATTATCTGCTTTTATAAATTGAAGTAAAAAAAACGTTTGAAAACATTTACTGAATTGCAATTGCGAAAAATATATTCAAAACAACTTGATTAAAGAGCAGTACTTCATGCAATCAGAAAATTAATACAAGCAAAAAAACAATGAAAATACGTTGAATATTCTAAGCTTGCATGAATCCGCATTTTTAATGACTATTCCATTAACAATCGCAGATAGTAATAAACTAACTTCACCGGTATCCATCCCCTTACCCAGAACAAACAACAAAATGATGCTACGCAAAAAGCCATCCAATCCATCCCATTCAATTTATTTCCAGCAAAGCATAATTAAATTAACCAACCCTGAAACATTTCTACGAATAGTCAACGCATAAGAAAAATTTCAACTTTTTTACCAGCTCCTCAATTCTTAAATTTAACACGCATACATCGAAATCGCTGGAGTGAAAACTCGTTTTTCATTCTGGCTCCAAATTTACTATTACTAAACCGACGCCAACACGCCTTTTTCCCACAACATTGTTTACAAACATGAACTTTAGCAATTGACCGCATATGCTACGTATGAGCATTCGTTGGAATCAGCACTAACATATCTAAACTTCATGTCTCGAATGTATTTATGATTTAGATTGAAGCTAGCAAGCTCAGATACGCATGAGAAACCGGATTAAGGATTACGTAATACCGAATAGTAATTTGCCGCTAGATGTAGCTTTTACAAGAAAAACGAAAAATTGAAGTGGGTTCGTTTTCTTTTTTTTTTTTTTGTTTTACATTAACTTTAGATTTATTCGCTGATTGCATCTGAATTTTAGATGTGGAATAAAGTTTTCCATCGATTGTTTACTTCTTGGTCATTGAATTGTGCGAAATTGTGTCACTAGAGCTTGCAACGCAGTTTAATTTTAAATATGTATTAACACTAAAAATATCTCTTCGCAAAGTATCTGGCGTCGATAGATAGTGCCACTCCCCGGCGTAACTTTACTTCGCAACAACATCTGCGTGCGTATCTAACATTGATGACTAGGAAATTAAAAACAAATTCTACACTAAATCGAAAAAGCGTATCTCAAAAATTCGTTGGAAAATTCTCACGTCTGATCTATTAACCTTTTGAACTCCAGTCTTGGTATCAATTAACGTATCCAATTCGTCTAATCGCACAAACTTTCACGTTTTTTAAGGTTGTTTCGTTGAAAAACTCCTCTCAAAAAATTATTTAATCTAAAACTTACATGATTCCGTGATTAGAAGAAGTGCCAAAGCAGCAAAGATAATTTTATTACAAGCCATTTCGCTTTATTCGGAATGAAAGTTTCCAAGAATAAAAATTCAAATTCAAAAAACAAATTTCGTTTTCACAAGCACTTTACAGCAACGGACGCGCTTTTCCACGAACGTGATCGCACGACAATGTTTTGGATACTGACGGAACAGAAAAATTTCCTACATACGAAAATGTTGTGGTTTGGATGATTTACATTGGAGTTGGGGCCGCGTCCAACCCAAGAAACAATGCACCCCCTACCATAGCGTTTTTGAGCAAGCTTTACGTGCTAACAACAAACAAATGAACAACAGAATACGATAGATTTTGAGAATAAGTTTGGTAATGAAGAACTCACAGTATGGGGTGTGTGGTTGAAGTCAGTTGGAATTTGTTTGATTCCTTTCGAAAAAATCTATTTTTTCAGTAAATCGCTGTTTTATTCGTAGTTTGTCCTTAATTACTTCTTGCATGTATCTTAAAATTCCAGGGGGTTTGGTTTTTTTCCTTTTTAATATTACAGTTGATCCTTCTTCATCTCGACTTTATCCTTTTTAATCATTAGCTCGACCACCACAAATAAATAACAATTCTGGCCTGTGGGGTACCCGCATAGTAGAGTTGAGGGAAACTTATCCCCATTGCTGGATTCAAGCTCCAGTTCCAGTGAACCGGTCGCGATTGGCGGTTCCAGGCTCACCAGACGTTTAGTAAGAACACTAAAATTAAAATCTTTCTTAGAAGCATAGCTTGTAGTTGTATCTAGTTGCATCTTATAGTAGTATCTAGTATCTACAATATACTTACGTTTGTATTATCCTTGTGAATCTTTGAGCAGACCCCAACCCTGAAGCTATATCCAGATACCACGGGTAACTCATAAGCGCCTCTCCGTATGGATGGACAATCGTATTGGTGGCTTGTGTTTCATAGGGGTCCTTAAAATCGTCACTTATAACTGGTTTTCGTATCTACCAGCAAAAATTTAAAGTAGTGTACATAAGTACTGTTGTTTGAGTTTATATACATAAAGACTATCAATAATGACAACTGCAGAAATAAAATCACATTCATTCATGTATTTATATCTGCTCCATAAATAAAGACGGTACGCGAAAGGCGCAATTATTATGTTCAAAATCACGAGTTGCGCCATTAAAGGCAATATCCATACCGCGACTTGAATTATTAAGCGCTGTTTTATTAGCACAATTATCGCATAAAGTGTCAACATCATGCAACGCCATTAACCCTTAGTTGGCACACGGGGTCTAAAGGACCCCACGCTCTCTTCAAAGCGATTTTTCACATAGAAATCGTTAGATTTAGGGCCTGTCGCGTCACCTACATTAGAGGAGGGTTTGAACTAACATTCCACGCAGGTAAAGGTAGGCATTCATCGCTTACCTGCCAACGCGAGCGGTTCGAAGTTCGGTTGGGGTCCCTCAGACCCCGTGTGTCAGTGATGTCGTTTCAAGTGAAATTCGGAGCAAATTTTTTTGTGCTGTTTTGAGTGATTTGTGAACAATTTATAAAGTAAGTAATTGACTGAAGTCAAAATAAAATTTTTAAATTTATAAATATATATTTAAATTTATATAATAATAAGAATTATAATAATTTTTAAAATCACGTTTCAAGTATTATGGCGCGGTATAATGTAAGGCATCGCAACGTGGTCGATTTATTGCATGAAGATGACGTGGATGACACATTTCTCGATGAAGCCTCTTCTGGGGAGGAAGATCGACTCTCTGTAGAAGATTAGGGCACCGATACGCACGAATATCAACCGTCCGAAGACGGTTCCGATGCCGACAGTGATCTGGAAAATGTACCGCTTCAAGAACGGCTACGCATGGCTCGTGAACAGGATGCTATGGAGGTAGACCTCGAAAGTGATGATGACCGTCCACTGGAGCAACGTCTGGCAGCAAGAGCTCGAGGTCGACCAAGCAAGATTCTTCGCGGTAAAAATGGCTACCGCGTCTACTTATTCACAATCGACAGGAATAACGGACGGAAAGCCGAACCTTGTTTTGCACTATAACGATATCAAAGGTGGTACAGATAGATTTGATCAACTGTGTCACGCGTACACGGTCTCTAGGAGAACAAATCGTTGGCCCTTGCGGTTCTTTTTCGGTATTTTGGACCAGGCAGCTGTCAATGCCAGGATTTTGCTAAAATGTGCGTACATAAATGTACAAAATACCGAAAAAGTAAGAGCAAGTAACTGTTTAAATTGACTAGCAGTACATCTTGCGAGGTCATTTATGATGACAAGGCTTGGTAATCCGTCAGTACGAATTACCACAAAGTTAAGTAAATATCATTAATTTTAAGTAAGAACATGTATTTATAATGTAAATTGACTTTATAATACGATTATATTGAAAAAAATATGAAAAAATGCTGTCTTATTTGTACCTTCATTTTTCTGCATTCATTTTGCAGAATAAATACCTTTTTTAGAAGTACCACTTTTTCCATCATTTTATGATACTCATGATCATATACATTTTAAAGAACAGCTATTGCTGCGTTAACCCTCAAATTTTCATGAAAAAATATTGAAAATTAAAAAAGATATGAATTTTTAAATAAAAAATGCATATTTTTGCTTACTTTTTTTTCGACAATTTTTTTAGATAATTTAACAATGAAAATTGACTTTAACAATGACACAATAAACTTCAAAAAGGTGTAAACTATATGTGTGATTTTTCCCGAAATTTTATATAAACAATTAACAAAGTTTTAACATTTTTTACGTTGGGGTCCAATGGACCCCGTGTGCCAACTATGTAATTTTTAGGACGTGTGTCACGCAAGGGTTAAAAATCAATGGTATTTCTGGTCTGATTCTATGGTAGTATTATCATGAATCAAGTCAACATCTAAGAAATGGAAAACATTTGTTGCAAATCGTACAGCAGAAATTCAATATCTTACTAACGAACAATGGAACCACGTAGAATCAGGACACAATCCGGCCGATCTTATATCACGAGGTATGGATACGACTGATTTGATTGAATCAGATTTATGGTGGAACGAGCCTTATCTTCAACGGATGATATACAGGATTCATCAGACCAACGAAAAATTGAAAACAGTTTTATTACAAAGCAAATAAATGAAGAAAGAATACTCGGATTTAATAACCAACTCACTGATGATAAATTGAATAGTACATTTTTGACCGATTTTCTTCATTTACACGAAAAGTACGAACTACAGCATACATTTTTAGATTCTATAATAATTGCAAAATTAAAATAAGTATTGAGACTGCGTCAACTTCAAATTCAAGGGCGAACGAGATTGTTTGTAATCAAGCCGTTTTACGCACTGATTTGAATTTGATTGAATTTGCAAGACTTCGATTAATTAAAATTTCACAGAATCAAACATTTTGTAAAGAAATCACAGAATTCAAAGGATCAAAAGAAACGATTCCTTATCTAAAAAATAGTAGCTTAAATCAATTACATCCTTTTATAGAGAATTCAGGATTTTCAAAAGTAGGTGGACGTTTAAAAAATGCAGAAATTTCTTTTGATGAAAAACGTCCAATAATTCTAGCTGCTAATCGTAAACTAACCCATTTATTGGTTCCATATGAGCACCAGAGGTTATTACATGCTGCGTGTCAAGCAGTAGTTAATTCGCTTGTGCAAAAATTTGTATAGCGATAATGGTACCTACGCACTTTCTTGAGGCGAAAAATGAACTCATAGATGTAAAGCATATGTTATCGGACCGCAATTTTGAAAATAATGTTATGGATTTTTTTATCAAATAACTTAATTAATTGGCACTTTATACCGCCACATGCACCTAATTTCGGCGGTTTATAGGAGAGCGCAGTAAAGTCGGCAAAATATCATCTGACACGTGTAGTAGGGGAACGCGGCTTACATACGAGGAATTTTACATAGTACTATGTTAGGTTGAAGCAAGTCTAAATTCTAGACCCTTAACACCCATTTCCAATGATCCAAACGAAATGAACCAAGGAACCTCTTTGTTGCTGATATCGAAATCACCACTTTTAAATCTTTGAAACCATCGTTCACAAGTGTCTTGGCTTGCGGCATGTTCACCATATGCTTCCACTAACAATCGATAAGTTTCTGCTGCCGTTTTCTTCAAATGAAAGAAGGTTATCAGACTTCTCCGCAAAACCTCTTTTTCTGGCACGTAATTCGACATTTTTGAAGCGAAAAAAAACTACTTTGTTTGTACAATCATAACCTATGACATACTGGAATTTGTTGACAGATGCTTACCCTCCAAAATTCCATATTAGTTATCCCCGACACAAACCATATGTAATGGTTATGCCATCTGTTAGTAAAATCCTCATTTCATATTTATACTTCTAATAGATACATTGAAAGATACTCTTTCAAGGCAGGTGGTATGTTTGAGTTTATATAAATAAAGACTATCAATAATGACAACTGCAGAAATAAAATCACATTCATCATTATTGTAACTCATAAAAAAGCAGTTGTCTGTCCCTTTACAGGGAATGTTTATTGGTGGGTTGTAAAATGTACCGAGATTTAGAGAATGTGTGAAATGTACCTTTTTAAGAAAATCATGTTTAAAACATAATTGCAGCGCATATAGGTATATCCCGGGAATATCCAACGTGGTATTTCTCAGAGGAAACAAGATTAGCGTTTGCGCTTCAATTTTAGCTAACTGAATTACCATTTTTTTTACGGTTCAAAAGAGGCGTCTATACTTGAATTAGCTCACATGGTAAAGGATAGATATTTTATTAGTTGAAAAATTACAACATTTGGGAAGGCTAGGTATTAAACACATTCTTATGTGAAAGGAGGAGGAAAAGGATTGACGTTACTTTCCTCGCTGAATGCTGGCGAGTCCTTGCTTGAGCACCAAACTGAACGGTGATTTTTACAAATTAATACGGAGTCTAGATCAAGTAAATTTAATGTATCACAAATTGTTTATACTGAATGTAAAATACATTTATTGAATTTAACACGGAGTCTTTATTATTTTAAAAAAGATTCAAACAACTGTTTAACTATGTAATGGAAGACGATAGTCGGCGAAGCACAACTCTTGGCTAAAGAAAGACACTGTGAGGTTCTAATCATGTAGCAATCAAGATAGTAGGCTACTTTCGTTAAAATTTAGAATTTCATAGCCTGTTGGTTTTTCACACACCCTTCGCGAAGTGGATGCACGCGAAACCCTTGTCAAGAGTTTTTACAAATTAAAACATCATTTCTATGCAAAAATTTGTAAGAATCATAACAAACAAACGATTCAAAAATATAACAAAAAACGATGACTTTTAAAAACCATTTCTTGATGAAGTTTAGAGAAAGTTGTAACACTCTGTATCAGGTGGATATTTTCTCCGTCACACCTTGACTTTGATAAAAAAAAGCTAGGCAAAAAGATTCAAGACCAGCAGCCGAGTTACAGCATCACTCCAATCAATTGCCAACTCAGGATTTCACCGAACGTCGTTAAATCCCCTCCTGGACAACACGATCAGCGGAACAACGCGAGAATTCAAGTCAAAGCAGAAGACCGCCCTTACCGAATTTTAAGGATCATTATTATGTACTGGACTACACGACTAACATGAGAACATCTCAAGAACTGTAACGGAGAAAAGGAAAAGGAGGAGTTTGCCAGTACTCTAACACGTGGAGGAAAGAAAACTTCTCTGTCTACTATAGATCACTTGGAAGATGACTGAATCTTATCGTCACCAGGATTTCAATGTTACGAGAACAGAGTCAGCAGGGTAACTAGCGATGACTACATCAAAAACCATCTATGTGGAAAACACGGAAAACACGCTCACGTAAGACCAACAAGGCGACTTTAAAGGGATATACTCTATAGTTTCTGCTCAAAAAATTTGCTTAGTTTGATAAATGCAATGTCAATAGTATCTAATTATTTTTGTAATGTCATTACTATCTTTAACAAACCTCGAGATAACGCCCTTCTACACAATGAATTTATTTTTCCAGACCTTACTTTGCTTTGCTTATTTCTATAGGCAAGGACTCACATCGCAACCGTCACTCGCCTAGACAGTTTTTACCATATAAACATTTCGAAGTTTGTAAATGCTGGTTATTATTTATGGCCATAATTCTCTTGAATGTATCTTGGAATAGGCTTCAGTGGAGTGCGTCCTCTAGTTTCCAATATTTTGAAATATATTTTTGAAAAATTTTGCGTAAAAATCGAAGCATACCATCATCATTCAATATTCAATGTCTTATCGACCCTGGCCTAGTGTTAATCGAATTACTAAAGATCCTTTTGATGAAGAATAAATAAGGTTTCCTATTAGTACTCCCAGAAAACTATTGAGTGATACTATAGAAGACAATGGGTCTCATATAAGACAATTGGGTCTCGAGTTTTTTTTACCATCTGAGAAATCCTCGGAAAGTGAAAGACTTGCCAATTAAAAAGTGTTGTAAAATTTTCAAAATTTTATAAAGTCAAACTTACTTTCAAACTGAACGTCGCCTTTTTGGTTTTCAGAAACGTATTTCGGAAACCCATTTCTAGTTTTCCTTTTTAATTCTTGTCAAATGTAAAAATTAGACCAATAAAATTATTTGTTGTTGTTTGGGTCTGCCAAGCCTTGTTTGTTTCTTGTCAAGGACGCATTTTGGCTACATACAGGCATCTTCAGCTCATTCACAGAACGAACTGAAGAACAAATGGCCCAATAACAAGAACTCAACGGACCCAAATAAATTTTGGCCTAAGGCAACTTAAAAAAAGATTTTCAATAAAATGATACTTACTTTGGATGAATCGCGCTTTCTCGGCAGTTTTTTTTTTATTGAAGTGTTCTCGCTGTTTTATCCCAACACTGAACGTCGCATCCATTAATTCTTCGTGCGATTAAACACTGTATCCGAGCTTAGCTACATACAGCATCAACACTCTTTGTTGACGGCTCACAGACAGAGATAGAAAAAGCACTGACGAATTTCTGCTTGTGTTGTGCTTTCATCCAACATTCTCTGAGACGGATATTCTTGCTATACGCGAAAATGAAAAATTACCAATCTAACCCAATACCGTTAGCTCGAAAGTTTGTTCGAAGTGTTAATGCTGTATTTAACTACACTGGGACTGTACTTCAATTCCAAGTGTAAGCAGTGAGTTTTCTCCAGCCTTGACTAGTATTTGTGACTCTTATTTGTTTCAATGCCTTAAAAATATCTGGCTGAGATTCAAGAGGACTGAAAAAGTAATTAAAAAAGTAAGTAAATTCAAGGACGTAGGGCACTCGCAAATATGTATATATTGTAGAAGAGCATTTACCATAAAATTTCTCGAAAGCAGTATATACACCAGCACAAGATTACAAATAGACATCTATTAGCATGCTTCGCTAGAACAGCACCCATCAACGAGTACCTCGAGAAGTGATTCCTAGTAATTATTCACCTTCCTAGTGATTATTCACTAGGAAGAAACTAGTAATACCTCTGCCAGGAAGCTTGCCCACTAGAAATCTGCAACTGAAGGTCCGAACACTCAATTCGAAACCCTTTAATCAATTTAAAAGCTCTCGAAACTCTAATCAAATGTAAGACATGTTGAAAAAAATGGGATAAATATCAATTGTTAATATGTATAGCTATAGTGTGAAGTCATACTAACACTCTCAGACGGCTTCCTCTATAATAGTCCCCTCTATAGGAGTGCCAATAACTGGTGTCCGCGATCTGTTTTGAACGGAGATATTATGAGTTAAGATAGGAGCCTTGGTGACCCTTCAAGGCTTTTGGTTTGTCCGTGAGGAAGAGCAGTTTGATATTGGAAGGAAAAAGGACGACGATCGATAAGCAACGAAATAGAAAATTATATTATGACGCAGAAAGTGGTGTTAATTGACAATAACCAATCAAATGGCAAACATTTAAAAGCCAAACTGTCTTCATGCTTGCCATTTCTTTGCGAAAAGAGCTGAATAATGAGTATAAGATAGAGCCTTGTTATTCCAGAAATACCAACGCTTCCCAGAAGGAAACCCTAAAATCTTTTTTGTGTATTGAAGACCACAATTGGTAGCACTATGGCAATGAGATTACAAATAATTTTCGAGTCGCGATTCCTCGATATCTTAACCTTGTCAATGATAAATCTAGACCAGTTGTGTCAAACGGCCACAGGGTACTAATGACCCGAGAACAGTCAAAAAAATTTCCAGTTCCAGATGCAGAAAAAGCATGCTTGACTAACTAAACAGCGTCGAATCAACGACGAACTTAAAACGAATAAGAGACAACCAGGTTCCATATAAATGAAGACAGTGAATGCTTAGTAATGAGTGATGTATACTCTGGAACTCTGAATAAGGACACCTGAAAATTCAACGAATCATCTAATTCCCAAAGAAATTAGAGTGCATGAGCAAGTCGTATTAGAGAATGTTGGGTATGATAAATGGTTCTTGTCCCAACCTCTACTGAGACTTTCATGGGTCTACCGGAGCTTGCAGTCAAATCAAAATCATCTACATACATCGCCTTTATAGACACTTTCTTCATCTCTAATAGTCCGACAAAGCATGATCAGGTACTAACAAGAGCTTTGAAAACACTCCCGGCTTAATGGTACTAAACCCAAGTAATTGGCACTTGGTTTGAATTGGTAGACTTTCTAGAGGATTTAGAGTATTTTTGATTAAAAGATTCTTTGATTCTCTGGAGAAAAATTCAAATTTAACCAAATCAACAAACGTTTCGGAAACATGGAATTCATCCAGAGAGTTATTCGGCCGGATATTATAATCGGAACTTCGTAAAGGATTCTCTCTGCAACAAACTAAAACTCAACTTAATTTTAAACTGAAATATTTCCGATTAGAGCTCACATATTGCCAGTAAGCTAAGATCCTTTTAACCCCAATGTACCGTTGCTGCGTGTCATAATTGTCAATAAATTACCTACATTTATTATCGAGGTACAGATGCTGCTTCAAAGACGAAAGCCGAGGCTAAGCTTGTCGGACTCACCAGAAGGTTCCACGTAAGTTTTCCTCATGTCCATTGAGTTAACGTATTTCGGAAAAATAAACTGGTTTTTGTTGGGAAAAATTGGAATTATGATGTAAGAACACTGAACAAGAGCATTGAGCACTTATATTTGAGATAATAGAAAACTACATGCGAGACAGAGCAATAAAAATGGGTCACTGTAGTAGAGAATATAGCGTAACTATTAGAAAGTGCTAATTATCTGCAGGGGGCATAACAATGAAAGAGAAACAAATACCCCATGTGGAAAACAAAGCGAGCTTTGCAAGTTAGAGAGCTTATGACGTGCATGAATGGAGAGATCACCATGGCTAATTTTCTGAGCTTAATTGTATATGTATGTTTTATATCGAATCTAACAACAAATTTATATTTATATCGATTAATTTTTCCGATATAATAACATGTATGAATCATTGTGTATTAATACAGATTTTAAGACAATGTTTATGCGTACCTTCTTGCTCCTTCGTCCTTTTGTTCAATCTTCAACAAAATTTGCTTACAAATATAATTGTATCTGGAAAATTTAGGTCGAATACCGTTAGATCGGGAAAACTCTTCGAAGTATTCGTGTTTTTAGTAGTTACACTATAGTAGAAAGCTAAACTTATGGTGCTTTGGGATTGCTTAGAAAACATATTAAAGAGATCGGAAAAAATATATCTAAGGCTCCAATCTTTTATCGGTTCGACAATAAATTGGGGCATATCATTGTCTTTTATTTTTGCCAGTCGGGACGAAACGGCTGGTCAGATAAACGTGATGAGCTTCTGTGGCTCCGGTAATCTTCAGAATTGAATAATAATGAAGATAGAAAGTCAAAACTTGAAAATGGAGAAAATGGGACGTCTTTCAAGATGTACTTTGAGCTCTTCAATATTTTAATGTTATAGCCAAATGGGGATGAAGTCTCTTGTTCGTCCACTTTGCTTAACTTATTTAAGGATCACACTATTCAATGATAAAAAGTCCTACTTACGATTTCGCATATGTGATGATCTGATAAGGCTTGCAATCTTTTTATCTATTGTTGAGCTTAAATTGAAGTGAAGTTAACACCACTGCCTGCACTGTTGTTTATTACATCCACTAGGCAATACATTGATGATTATTACAACAATCAAACTAGTGTAGGAAGAGTTGTTGATTACATTGTGGAAATCTTTGGATATAGAAAATGCCACGACCAAGCGGGGAGTTGCAATCTTCAACGAAACAGCAAGTGTCTCAAGGTAAAGGTGAGTTGATTTTGTTTTACCTTCCAAAAAGCAACAAAAGTGATCTCATACCATCAAGATCATTACTGATTCTATCTATTTCGATATAGCGTATGTGTTTGGATTGTAAATATATATTTTTCGCGTCTTTCTGACTCATATACGCAAACAAACGGGCAAGTGTGATCTTGGAGACGACAAGATACATGACATCATAATTTCCATACATAAGATGATCTAAACGATTAGATTTTCATGGGTTAGTGGAAAAAATTAGGCGCAAAGGTATTGGATTGTGTTTTTGGGAATGTGTTAACACGAGTTTATACAAATACATGCAAACTGATTTGAACTTGCAAAACAATTTATCTTAGATGGAATGTTCACGCAAGAATGATGAATTATTATCTTTAACTGTCGTACTTGGGCCAAGTCACGGTCATTTCCGATGATCTGTTAATAATAAAAAAGGGATTTTTTACCTATCAGCAGATACCAGCAACTTTTGAAATTGAATAAGATATCCGGCGGTTAAAAGTTAACAATACGCTGGTAATGATTGTTGACGAATTTCGAGGAAGGAATCATGCAATTATTAGGAATTAGCAGAACACATCTTGTAGAACTCACTTTTAGAACCAAAAGCATTGTTAGGATGATGTAACAAGACTGATGAACATTTCTGTCTGAGATTCACTTGAATCAATTTTAAATTTAGGGAGGAAATACTTTAACTCGACTAAAAATTCAGCATAATAAGAAGGAAAAACAGCGAATTATATCTTTATCTAAACTTTAATTAACACTTTAAAAATATAACATCCAATTGAATAATAATGCATTTATATATCTAACATCAATCAATAACTTACAACTGAAGTTCACAACATGCAATTACATCATGAAATTCTTTAGAGTTACGAAAATAGCGCAAGAAATTAAGAAAATGGATGCATAATACGATACGGATCCATTGCAATAATCTTTGTGGCAAACGTCGCAAGACTCGTAAACCGCCAATGGAGTGCTGGCATTAATTATGCAATTCATTCCCGGGGTCAGAGGGTTCTCGAAGAAACATCCCCGAACAGTGTAAGCTTGACCGCGATCTGAAAAATATGAAAAATTCATGTCAGTTTGAATACCAAATTATGAAAATTTCGCGGTTTAACGCATAAGGAAATATTGTTTTGCTATACAAATACATAGGAAAATAGTTTTTTCTCGAATAGAATAGAACCCTTACCTTTCTTAATCATTTTTAGACATGCTTTCGATTCTGACGCACCAATGATGTAAAAAGGCTTCTCAGCAATTGCACAATCGACCTTTTTCATCATGTCAACCTTTTTAGGATCCCCACATGCTGGCTCGTTTTGGGAGTTACACTCGTAGCAGTGCACGGCATTGCCTAGAAATATTTGAAATATTCATTCATGTGGCATTTATAAAGGATAATTATTCAACTATGATATTGTGCAGTGCTGAATATTCCAGTAATCACTAAATGGTTAGGGGTAAAATGGAAATAATGTTGGTAAGATTATAAATTGGGTTGATAGAATGCTTCGATATAGAACGAATAACGTTATGCTTTTGATTATTTTAATAAATAAACCCTGCTACGAATAAATTTGCTCCCATTGATTAGGGGATATAATGCAAGCATACACCATACCGTTCAACCCTTATGGTTAATATACTACTCTCTATTCAACTTTCTTTATTTGCCGCCTTCAATCACCTTAGTCTGAAGAAGAACTAACTCGTTTTCTCATTGTGAGAAAGATATGCACATTACCTGCACTCTTCAGAACTGTGATATACCTCCAACCTTGTTCCTTTCTTTTCCTTTTCCTATTTAGATCACCTAGTCTCCGAATTTGGGGTAGATCATTTCCTAGAACTCTACGAAGCTCTGACCCCAGATTTATATCCATCTGGAGACAATCTCAAACGGAGATTCATTTGCAAGTAGGTTGCTGTCGATAGACCGGAAAAACTGAAATTCATTTAATCAATATTTTTTTACTTGCACATCCTGGTAAGCGAATTTGACCTTTATGTACATTGGGTAGCAAACATTGTCGTTAGTTTCCCACTAGTAAAGGCTATTTTCTTATATGTATAAAACTTTGTGATGAAATCAAATACTATAAATTCCATTATATTTTTTGATCTTCCATTTCAAAATGCTATGTTATTATATGTATATATTATATGTTATATGTAATTTCGACAAATACATATTTCGGGAGTAAGTTACTTCCTTCTTCAGTGTCAATTATTTTCCAATTATTTGAGAAAACACACACATTAAAAATTGTTTTGAAATAGGTTCCATTAAAAGGATTTTATTGGAAACATAATTCTCTGCCATTTTTATTTAAATATGATGATGACATGTGATTACCACGACTGGCGCGGAGGCAGTCCAAACGAGAGGTCCAATTTTCGACTACTCTAACCAATAATCGGGGTCGTATCTCGACAATAACGCTGCGAAATTAGCCTTCCAAATGGTCAAGCATCTTGAACTTGGCATAGACGAAAAATTTGATGTATCCCTACAAGAAATAGTCCAGCGGGGTTAAATTACAATATCTTGCAGGCCCGTTCACAAATCCAAACCGAGAAATTATGCACTCATCAAATGCTGCTTACAAATAGTCGATGGTTATACGAGTTATAAGGTTTGTCGCGGCATTCTGATGAAACCACTGATGCCCTACATTGCGGTGAGTCAATTCCGACACGAGTAAGTCATTGATCATGGCTCGATAGTGGTCATCATTGACTGTAATGTTATTACCAGCAGCATTTTTGAAGACATTCCATAGGTCCATTCAGTACAAAAAACAGTGATTTTCTCTGCATGTGACGGTGTTTGGATAACCGCCAGCGTTGCTGTTCATTCCAAATTCGGCAGGCTTGTATATTGACTCAGCCGTTGGACCAGGAATGACCGCATCCGTATACAAAATGTTCTTTTCAATCAATATTCTTATGAAATTCTGGAACTGCAGCAATTTTTCCTTAGGTTCCAACACCGAATTTACACCGAGCATGGCTTGCTGCTTGGTTGCTTGGCTTCAATTCCTACACTAGTTGAATTTTGTAAGCCCATAAACCATGACTTTTCTGTAAAATCTTTCATAATGTATATTGGCACAGGTTTTATTAGTGAGCACGATGTCGAATCAGACATTTGCAGACATTGCCATCAACCCATTTACTATAAACAAACAAACCAAACTAACTATCAAACGTATGACACCTGTCACACCATTAGTAGCATTAAACAGTGTTGCCAGCCAACTTAAAGATCTACACTTCCAAAACCATACTATATTCAGAAAATAAAAGTCTTGTTCTGTGAAATAAAAAGCATCCACAACTGCGTTTATAATCGCTACAAACAACTTTTTTTATTTTTTTTTCTTGCGTCCGCCGGGCCTTGCTTTATTGTTGTCGAGGAAACATTTCGGAATTTTGTTCTGGATAATTACCTAAAGATGTCTGTATGCCAAACGCCTCCTAGACAGCAAAAACGAGGCCCGGCGGACATAATCAATCAAATTTTGACAAATGGCAATGGGAGAACGAACTTCAACTTTTCTTTTCTTAAATTTAGTTCTTTGTGAAATGTCAAAAACAGTGACGACAGTGAAATGTCAAAAAACTGTGCGAACGTACAGTATTGTAGTAAATGCCAAACCATATGATCATGATTTCACGATAAATAAGAAAGAGATCATAGGATATGTGCAGAGAGGAATGGTTATCAGTTTACGAGAACTACTAAAAACAACTGTGAAAGTGAAAATGAAAGTTAAACCGATAAAAACGGAAAATCTGTCTGGAAACGGCAAGCTTGCTACAAAATATATAAGACAAATTGATGGTATTTTATTGACTGCCCATTCGACGTAACAACGATTGTGCTAAAAATGAAGAATGCGATTTGGCCGACATACTATCACTACTGTTCAACAGACGAGAAACCATGACGAAAGCCAAAGCTGTGAGGACTTTTGCTGTGAATGCCGAAAAACGATAGCTAAAAACTTCTAAATTCACTCAAACATAGCTATTATATTCTTGCTTCAGGCACTTCAGAAGTCCTTAAGACAATCTACGAAACTTTCAGCAAAGATGCAGTTTTGCAGTAGTATCCTGGAGGTTTCAAGCCGAAAAACAACGACTTTCTCAATCAACTTATCTGAAAAATCCTGACCGACCCTTTTGCAGTTGTAAACACTATTTTAACACATAAATCATCAGAAGGTAAACAGAGGGAGTTATTTTACCATTTTTCCGATTTTTTTAAACAAATTTTTAAACAAATTCACCGAATCTTTTATTTTTAGAAAAAATCACGCTTTTACGAAGGAATCTACCGTCATTTTCTAGCATTAATCACGTTTTAACTTCCGCACGCTGCCAAAAATTGAACAAAAAATTAAACAAAAATTTTAAGAAATTCAAATGTGTTTGTAAGTTCCATTTTTTTTGTTTCAGATGATTCGGCAACAAGTCATGGAGTACAAGTCATAACAAATTTGTTACAAGGCAACTCCGGGTATTTGCTGTTACGGATTTTTGCAAAGACATTTCTAATGATTAAATATAACATATATAATAATATATAAAATACAAAACATATAAAATATGTAAACCAACGTTGCTAATATCTCAAAAAAAATCATGAACATGTGGCTTTTTTCGCCTTTGAAACCTTACCCCATCCTCGCTTTTCTTTCCTTCGGAGAGGATCACATGAGTAATACAATAAAACATATGTTTTGAGGACTGTCACGCATCCACCAAATGTAAGGATATGATCTTGCATTCTAGCAGATAGATGTGAATCGCTGTTTTCTCTCGACAGGACATTCAATACACTTTAGTACTCTGTGGTCATTTAAGACATATTAATTCCATATTTCAATTTTTCGAGGCACATTACATCCTGCATCGCTTCAATAGCTTATTGAGCTTAATATTATTGTACCCTATATGAGCAAATTATATTTGCTGTCGTCAGTATCCCTGTTCATCCATGGCCAATCCCCTAGACCTGAAACCATTTGTGAACATATGGAGCCTCTCGAAATTTGAATTTTATGCCTCTACCAATCCCACTGTAGATACACGAAACGGAAATATTCTTTATAAATAGGAAAGCAGGGAAAATATAAAGGACATGATGTATAAGTGCAAAGCTTATGGTGGTCTGACGACATGTTAGTGTTAAGACGCTGGTTATATTTAATTTTTTTTTTAGTGATAAATAATCAAGGAACTTCAAATCCAAGGGTTTTCTGTATTTTTTTCCTCGTTTCAAAAATAGTTTTCAGGAAAATTTGTAATTTTTGGAAGAAATTCTCAGTATTCGTAATTTTTTGATTAAGACGATCCCAAACTAACCAAGAAACCGAACGATATCACTTATTTTCTAATAGGTAGCGTTAAAGTGTTGAAGTCACGTCACTTCAACATCAACAATGGCTATTAAGGAGGGGTTGGAATTAATTTCAGGAAACTGAAAGGATGCAAAGTAATGCAGTTATTGACAGCAAAATACTTTATACAACTCGATACGTTGACAACTAGATACGTGATACGATACACTCTTTCGTTAGAGTAAAAAACTGTAGTAATACGTTCCCCAGTCGATTTTGAGATTGAACCCTGTGCGTGTTAAACTGAAGGCGAGTACGCTAGCCAAGGAAACTAGATAAAACATTAGCCGATAGATAAACCAAATTACGGGCTTAAGTTCACAGCTCGTGGGAAGGGTTTCTATTAAACCTTCACCTTAGCATTTACCTTAGCTTCACCTTAGCATTGGAAGTGAAATCCGTCAAATATTATGGAGGATCTATTTTTCACGCGTTACATGGAAAACTAAACAAGACCTACTAAGTTTTAAATAAAGGATGTGTTGATTCTAAATATTTAATTTTTTTATTTTTTGCTTAAGAGAAAACATAAAAATCAACGAATTAAGCTATTTATTGCAGATTGAAGGAAACTACCAGAATATTTATGGTACTGACTAACTCTTCCTGGTTAAGGAATAAACTAATTTTGGGCACTATCGACTCATCACTTACGTAAATAATGGTAGGTACAACAAATTCAGCATTTCTTCGTTCGAGTCAAGATAGGACGCAAATGTGCATGAAAAACTCATTTAAGAAATATCTAAACAAAAATGGTTACTCACATTTAATGGATCTGACTTTGACTCTAGCGTAAAGTAGCATGAAAGGTCACTATACGAAAAATTATTAATTAGAAAATTATTAATTTTAAATCCATCGTGCTTTAGTAGCATTGCTAGTACGTTAAAAAAGAATTCATGTGTATTGTATCTCATTGTTAGTCAGAAGCATGTATATGAACTAACGAAGACAAGATACAGTCTCTAATCCACATCCGATACAAAAGAATGACACCCAACTTAAGAATACACAATTGGCCAAAGAATTAATGGGGATTTAAATACAACATCCTGTTTTCAAATGGTAATCCCATAGAATCAATCTAAATACATCGCTTTAAATTTTTGCTCTTTATGGAGCTTTTCCGATGTTCCTTTTAAGCATCACTGAACTCACCAGTTTTTATCATGCAAATCAGAACAAGGACGAATAATCCTGTCACTTTCATGGACATCATTTTGTAACGATCACAATTCACACGTTTTTCCCGGGAATATTTATCAAACTTTTGAACTTAAACTTTTCCTACTTGTTCAGATAAAATTCTTGAAAAGAAAAGAATCCAATTGAATTGTTTTGAAGGCAATTCAATAATTCGTTACAGCACTTGAAGCGAATCCGTTTCGTACTGAATTCAAATATTGAAAACTTTAATCGAGAATCCGCGACATGGAAACACCATTAATTAACATTTTGCTTTGAAACCAGTCTTTGTCCGCTGTATAAAATGACTAAATTTCCAGCATAGCACTGTAACGTACATAAGGTTCGTCATGTTGGATATTTTTAGATATCAATGTCAGTATAAGTTCACCTTTGAAAAGAATTTGATTCGACCACTTGCAATGATTTAAGATTAGCTCCAAATGAAAAATAAAACCTCGCCATCACGTAAAAATGTATATTAACAAGTCGAGTATTGAAAGAAAAAAACTCGCAATTACTATTTCTGTTTACAGGATTTCTGGGAAAACATTTTCTATTTCTTTTATCCTACCATACGTTGTCTAGCCAGTCTGGTGGAAATGACTACAATTCAGAATGCAATGAACAATTTCAACCATATTGATTTTTCCTGTTATTATAATAATTGTCTGGTTGATAACATCGCTGAACTCCAAGAAAGGTTGTCAATCAGCTACCAATAAGAAATCCGTAGGAGCATTGTCCTTTTAAGTTCTTTCTTCCATCATTCTTTCAATACACAATCAAATCTTACATAAGAGTCGGTGCAATAATTTTCGGTAACATTTTCATGTTGACCCTTTATACTTCCATTCAACATGGTTATTTAGCTTATTTTCATGCTGAGTTTCCCACAGATTTTGTCTCCCGTTGTCCCATATTATTCATCGCATTCCATGATTTTCTAATTACCGTCTGACATCTTCACCAACAGTATAAGAGATATCCCTTCTTCGATCTTGCTACCCATTAGGAACTTTTCTAAACTGCCCATGAAATCATAAAGATGAAGCTGAACTCATGCATACATTTTGCCTGACATTTTAATATTATAAAAGTAGTACTCTGCCTGCATCGGGTCATCGTTCACCACTTATTCAACTATTGTTTACAGAAGGTCCATCCCGTCATCCTACAGAAAACCAGAGGGCTAGTTCCTAGCCCTGAGGTCGCCAAGTGTTCCTACTTAAATACACCTCGCCCAAGTGATACGTTGGTTGACTAGACTCAAACAGTTTCAAACAAGGGTCTGTTCTTTTTACAAGTTTACCCAGAAGAATCTTCTCACCCGACCCCGGTTTTTCCAGTGGTTTGTTTCGGTATCGTTTTGCTAATATGTCCTAAGTGTTCCTGTCCTATTCTTGTTTTAAGCTGAATATATTTCTTTCCAGAAAGCTTCCTCTTACTTACTAGGGGTACGCCTGTTCTGTATTGTTGTTCCATTTTGGTCGGCTTTTGCTACCTCATCAACCTTTTCATTGCCTTCTGTGTCCGACTCAATGTCCAGAAACTCATGTCTATTTTATTCTAACTCGGGTTGCTTCGAGGACCTGTCAAAAATCGTTTGCTAGTTGTAAAACTTCGCGATGAGAAGCAAATGCGGTCAATGTCATATAATAATTATATCTATAACGTAATCATATAATATTTATAGCTCAAAAAACAGTGATACAGGTGTCAAGTTTTATAACTTCGCTGGAAATGAAGGTTATCTTGATCAACGATTTGAACACCGGTTTTTCTCACGTGTTTTTAGGACACCTATTTAAAGTCCTGAATCTTTCCACAATCTTCTCTGATTGGTTTATTGATCTTTGAGGGAATCATTATATCCAAACTGAATTGAATTTTTTCCAGCTCTCAACTGAATTGAATTCGCAGCTTTTTTAACCGAGCCACGATGAGAGTTTTTATATGACAGCACCTGACAACTTCCTAAGGACATCTGTGATGCAGAGACACGCAATTCGCTAGCTTATTTATTTATCGGAGATTCTATTTCACAGTGTCAGATATTGGTTTCGCTACGGTTGTGCATACTCACATTACAATTTTTTGGTTGTTGGCCCCAAGTTTTTCTTACCGATCTTTGGATTCTGTGATTTCACCGCCACTGTAACTCCGTTTATTTTGGAGCTTAATCTTCTAACAATTTCTTGCTAGTTCTAATAATTTAATTTAACGTCGCATGTTTATACGACGTTTGTCTCAAAAGTATCAATTGACATGAAAAGGTATTTGGAGGGGGGACTATGAGCAAAGCACTTTAAAAATGGCCGCATGTCAGTTAGCAATGTTTCTCACTCTGACCGATCGTCAACCGCAATAAGATTAGAAAACGTCAAGCGTATTCGACTCGCAATTGAAGTTGAAGATTTATAATTGAAGATCGTCCGGCGACTGTATCCGAACTAGAAAATTATCATTGTATGCCAAAAACTATGCATTGTTTGGAGAATTTCGACGGAGCATATGGGAATGACATGCATATATACGAGGTTCACTCCTATATCGCTGGCAGTCGAAAAGAAGAAACTTTGCTATGTTATCACTCAGGAGAATTTGGGAATAGTTCGAAGTACAAAAATGTACTAATAATGATTATTACCGGTGATGATTCATGGGTTTACAGCATCCAGAAAAAAAAGCGATTTTCCTTACAGTGGAAGCATTCTAAACCGCCAAAGTCAAAATCGAAGCGAAGGTACGACGATATTGACTTTTTTTTCTTTGATTGAGTAGTCCTTGTGAAACAAAAATAAGCCCACACGGGTTAAACTATTTCTGAAAAATACTATGTTGAAATATTGCAAAAACTACGTGATGCTGAAAGAAGAAAATGGCCGCATTTTCAGTCAAGCGGTGATGTTTCTGCTTCACCACGACTCGCCACTGCATTCATCGAACCTTGTGCAATAATATTGGAGAAGACATCCATTCGTACCACTTTGCTTGCTTTCGCATAGTTCCAACAAAGTTCCTTGCAACTATTGGACGTAATTCACATGAAATATCCCGCTAAAAGCACAATGGTTCGATGTCAATAAGGTGATTCAAACTAATGCCACGAATACAGAAAAAAGAGCTACAGAACTACCTCTAAAAGTGAAAGAAACTCCGAGAGCATTTTTTAAAAATCAAATTGAGTCTACTTTGAAAGATATCACTCATTGTATGATAAAGAATAACGCCAATGCGGAGATATGAAGGTAGGGTCGATACTTTTTGAACAAACTATTTTCCACCAACTGTCTAAGGTTGAAAAAGTTTTAGGTTATTGGTATTTCCTCTGATGAGGTCAGTAAGAGTAAGTTCAACTAGAAAACATAATATTCTGTTCATTTTCCAAGAGCAATCTCCTTTGTTGAAGCATCATGTCAATTCCTGATTCTCGTTCTAAACCCACGACCTCCTAACTCCTTATATTTGCTGCAGATAAGTTTGTTCCCTTCACACAAAGAAGGTCATAACCCGTTGATCAGATTTGTATAGTCAAATCGAAGATCACGGTTATCTGTTCAATGTTACTCCCTACCAATACCATAACATGAAGTCGAAGTGTTTAACGTGGACACCTGTCGTGTTGGCCCGATTCCACGGTCTCCATAGACGGGGTAAAAACAATGTGTCAACCACCACCCCTTAGATCTAAAACAAGTTTGAGTCGCAGATCCCAATTGTGTGTAAGCTATTTGGATTTCCAACCACAAATGGTGAATGCTCACTGTACTATGCAGCCCTCGAAACCACAACCACCACGTTCCAACCAAACATAGGCTCCTCACCGTGTAAAAGCTGACAGTCCCCCCAACCCGTGGTTCAGGTAAACCTCTGATCAGGTTGCGCTTTTCTACTGTCCGCGAAAAACTCCAAGTTTTTCCTTCAGACACACGGGACTATTAGCCCTTTCTCAAACCTAGAGTACGTGCAGACACCGATCCCATAACAGATGAATCTTTAGGGCTAAAATGCAAAAAAAAATTAATTAATTTCTTTCCACCATATTATACAACTACGGATTTTACTTACCCCGCTAGTGCATAAGATCGGTAATGATTTGCTATAATTTAGCCTCGCGTTGTCCCTTAGCACAATGAGCTCGTTCAGTCACATGTCTGGCACGAGCTTTTTCTCCTTCTGAGCATAACATCCTCTCTCGGGCCTTCGCTTCCAGTAACAAGCGCCTTCCACTGTCTAGGTCCATTGACCATATCCTGCAATTTAGAAACCCGAGCAGTAATGAACTGTTTTCGTCAACAGAGTCTGACCAGAATTTCCTCTGGTTCCTCACTGATATACTTCCTTCCGTTCCTTCCTTCCTTCCTTCCTTCTGGCCCTTCCGTTCTCCTAACGAACATTTTTGGGTATCCATTGTTTGTCCATAGGATTCATATGGCCAGCCCATTGAAGGTTCCACAGACCTCAGGCTCGTCAAAAATTTCATACAGCTCATGGTTGTATCGAATTCGTCATTAGTCCCCCTTTATCTTCGCTCCAATTACTCGCCTTAGGACCGGCGTCAAAGGCGTTCAATAAATTTGGGGATGCTTGGGTGACAGTCCATGTTTTACAGCTAAAGCATAGCCTTGGTTTCATCACAGACTTCATCGATGTTATCCTTCTCTGGGAAGAGATGATAACCATTTAATTTGTACTTTAAATATTTTAATAGCTTTCGCAGTCCTCCTGCAGAGGCTGCTCCACTTCGATTGTAAATAATTCTCCGGTATACATAACCATGTAACATCCTTTCAGAGAGTGATTGACATAACAAGTCATCCCCACTTGGCACGATGTCGTTCTCATCCCTCGGAAAGTTCGAAAATTTTCAAAACCATCAAAATTTCATCCTCTTTGATATTGCCTGTCGCATGTTGATTGTCTACCACCGCTACAGTGAGTTACTGACGTGACTGCGGCATGTTGATAGGAGTTTTTCTCCCAATTTTCGAATTCAAACTGCCTTACCTAAGTTCCTTTTCACCAGCAGCTCTGTCATTCGGTCAATGTCATTAAAAATTATTCACTTTAGGTTTCTCTTTCGCCATTGTGACCGACGGTAAAGTAAAGTTAAAGGACGGTAAAGTGTAACCGATGACAAAGTAGCTTTATCAGTTTGATTTGACGACGCTATGAAATTGATCTGTGCGTCTTCCATCGCTTCATCGCATGTTCGTATATCCTAGAATTTCAGCTAAAGACCCCCATACAATAGGAGGTCTGTTGATCTCTTAACAAAGTAAGATTGTGCCAAAAACTTCTCTTTTGTCTTTCAGGCCACAGCTTAATTGTTTCAATTAGGACACTTTCAAAAATTATAAGACAAGCAAGTGGACCTCAATTTATGGGGGCGACATCTTGGGAGGTTCTGTTTTACCCATTAATCTTGAGAATAAGAGTTTGGAATATTGGATGAGCTCTCCAGCAGTTTGTTCTTCTGGTGGAGACTCGAAGGAGAAAACTTCGCTGGTTGTGCTGCCTGTACCGCTTAAGGGTCATTGTTAGTGTACGTTTTTTTAATGGTTTTGGGAGGCATTTCCTACGAGTCGCATACGTAGTCAATTGTCTCCTTTTCGCAAACCTTTTTGGCTCGTGGATTACGTGAAAGAATTCATAACGGTAAGTAATGTACTTTAAAGGATTTATACTTGATCAATTCTTACTCGTCCAAGATAGCGCAAGACCTAATGCAGTCTTGCTAGTGATTGACTACTGGGATTAACCGTGAGTCTGATGCCTCTTACAAATCCTCATATGTTTTTCGCCTGACTTTGGCGAGCCTCTTTTGACACACATTAGAACATGGCTGAGCCATTAATCAAGGAAAATGTTGCAGGCACACGGAAAAAACTATGCTTAGCCTTCAGGGCTATGTCATCCGATAAACGCAGCTAGTAACGATTTTCCACTACCATTGAAACAGTCCAAGTAAAATTTTCTGCTGCAATGTTTAACAATAAAAATGATGTAACTATCTTTCAAAATACATGTTTTATTTGTTTCATAGAATATTCCCCAACAATTTATTACATTGTAAAAACTTGATTATAAATCCTTAGACGATAACAAAACATTAAAAAAACGAGAATGTGAATAACGTTTCTCTAAACTATTAATATAATAAAACACTATTGATGAGACACATTAATTATTAACTAACCGGTTATAAATAATATACAAAATTAACGATAAAATAGATAGAAATTATATGAATATCAAAACATTCATTTTTTTATTAGTTACCTATCAAACAAACGATTTTAACACTAAAAGCGTTGAAAAAAAGATTGCAGCCACGGAACCATATAACGACGTTGATGAATTGCAAAAATCGGTTGTACATAGATCACAGGACTTAAAAATTGCCGGTGCATTAGGATCAATCAAACAATGAGCGCTAGGCGTGTTTGCATTTTCGAAAAAGCAAGCGCGGACTATATTCGTTTTTCCATTTTCTGTGAAACGAGAATGTGAATGGTTAAGATATTGATAAAATCCTTTTTATAGCATACAAAAAAAGCTAAAGATAAGGATGTAAGTCAGCTTACCTTCTTTTACCATTTTCACACAAGATGTAGAGTTCTTAGTTCCAAGGATAAATCTTGGTCGTGGAGCTTTCGAGCAATCAAAGTACGGCACCATATTTGTGTTGAAGTCTTCACCACAGGCTTCGTTGGAAATTGATTCACACTGATAACATTTTACGGCATATGCTGAGGCAAAAAAATTAAAACTGCATTAAAAAATTATAAAAAGGACTTGAAAATTATCAAAAAGTTTTCAGCGCTGGAAAATGGAACCATCAACGAACTTTTCACAATCGAACTCATTCTGGAAATATATCACCAATATCCACCAACTTTTCATCAACTTTTGACAACTCAGCGACAGTATCGATGGCAACATTCGAGTTCTAACCAAACTAGTCCGTCTTATCAATATACACGTCAACAACCTAGTAAGTTCGTGCTAATAGCTCGCTGACTGTTGCCTTTGACAGTACAATTGGACTGAGATAGGGAAACGGGATGGCTCCATTCCTGTTTAGATTATGATTATGCTGTTAAAATTGTGAAATCAAAACTCCTCATGAAAACAAGAGATAAGCTAGTCTATAAATCGAACCAAATTTAAGCCTTTCCAGATGACATATGCTGTAGAAATCCTGTGAGTCGCAAAGCAAGAAGCGATGTTCATTGCACAGGCAAAAAAGAATATGTCAAACAGGTCTAATGTAAAGTTAAATCGTCAAACAGTAGAGCATATGTATGACTTTGTATTTTTGACTGAAAATTTCCGGAATATGATAATGAATCGTCTGAAATAAATAGAAGAAAACTGTTGCTATTTATTTCAGCCGAATCAGCATCTTAAGGCCAGCTACATACACAGCAGCTCCAAATCTCAAAATATCCGAAACATGAATTTATATCATTATACGTGAAAATACGAAGAAACAGAGGACATGACGAAACACCCACTATCAAAATAAATACATGTAGAAAACAGCCCATAAGGTGCAATTTAGCAGCCAGAACGATAGCAATGGCAAACAAGAAACGAGGTACAACCAGTAGTGATACTAGCACTTAGATAAACCAGAAGCCTTCAATATTAGCAACCATCGAAAGCTTCAATGGTTAGGCCACGTACAATAGACGAACAGCGAACGGGTAATTCTGGGTAAAGAATTATTATGAAAGGATACGAGTGTCAAACAGTCTCACCGTATTGCCCTTAAACAAAAGACTTGGTTGCAATTAAGATCACTACCGGCAAACATTGAAATAGGCCACGCAAAAGGCAGGGTGAAAAAACAAAGGACGCGCTCAAAACCCAAAGTGCAGGCGACTTCACAGGAGGACTTACCCACTATCACATGCTTAAGATCTGTAAGCCTGCTTCCCATACTCTCAAGACAATTCGAAAAACTGTTGCCTGACAAACGCCAAACTTACACACACAACCTCAACATCACAACCCCAGCCTATTAATTCGATTTCAGAAGGCAGCACAATAGCATAGAACAGTATCACAAACAAAAACGCCATGGGAACGAAACAGTAATCAGTAACGCAATGAAAAGGAAGCTCAACCTGGACACAAAATTGGCAGTTTAGAAGAGTATCATTCAACGGATTTGGACCTATGACATCCTACTTAGGGGAGTAGTGAAAAAATCCTCGATCAAAATCACCAAACGAGTACAGATTAAAATATAAAAGGAGAATAACTCGAGCACCAAGTTACCTCCTTAGCAAATTCTTTAAATTACAAGATTTTCCCCTTCCTTTTGCTTGAGTACCTTTGCTTCCGAGATGGTGTTAGCTATGTCCCAGTGAACCCTGTCCAAGATGGGAGTGGACGCCATTGCTCCACCCGATGAGAATACCTCACCCCTAAAAGGAGCTTAACCGGGCTTGGACCACTTCCCGATGGGGGCCGTTCCTGCCGATCAGCCGCAAAATCATGATGGGTATTCTGCTGCCACCCCATTCTGCCACGTGATTCTACGATTCAGATTCTACGATTAACATTAGGACGACCCCTTTACAATGGTGGTGCCTCGGTTTCATCTTTTCCCGGTGATTTTACGTTATTTTTAATTTAAGTTATATTTTTAATTTATACGATTCTTACTCTTAACTAAATAAACCAACTCTTACGTACTTACTATATATATACTATATTACTGCCTTCCATGAGGGCCCTCGACCTTCGTTGCGGACATAAACAAGAACCCGTAAGGCCATCGAGCAGAATAGAATGATGCAGACGTTAAAAAAGAAAAGGCCAAGGGAACAGATGGCATCCCAGCGAAAGTGGTTATAGCTCGTTTAGCAACTTCATCCTCACATGTTAGCACATTCAACACCCACCTGCAGGAGAGTGTGTGCCCAAAATGCTGAAAAAATGCGAGTTTTGCACTGATTAGCAAGGAGAAGAGAGAAGAGAAGGATGGCGAAATCTGGAGTTAACACCTCCATATCTGCCCCTATGTATACTCAATGCTGCTAGGAACATGCCTGAAAAGCTCATCAGAGGGAGCCGGGAGGGGGGGGGCTTCTGATCTGCAGATGGTCTATCCCCTCAGTCATAGGGTTGACTGCTAGACGATTCATAATCGGTGCAATAGCAGGAGAGATGAACATGTCCAGCCGGGAGAATATTAGTCGACCACTCGAGGCGAATAGTACTGATAATAACACTCATTGTGAGGAATACCTTCAAATTTGCTATATGGGTTGATATTCATGGAGCTCTGGAATATTTCAGGGTGCTAAAGTATCTAATGCCGAAACAGAGACTACCTCGGGATTGGAAGCTCCTTTATGACACATTAGGGATTCCGCAAAACATACATGTGACATCAGGGATGAGGCAAGGTTTCATCCTTGGTCCAGAACTATGGAATCTCTCGTATGTTGAGTTTTGAACCTGATGGCCTGAGGCCTGATGACTTAGCAGAATTTGGCCAATTATCTAGAATCAACTAGATATTATACATGTGAATGACAGGCCGTGGGTTAAGTCTTGTGCTGGAAAAATCCGAGGTCTTCATACCGACCAAGAACAGAATCCCTCATGTTATCACACTGACCAAGAAGTGAATCCCTAGTGTTTTTTTCGTTTGAGTTGAAGAAATGATCATCGAGTTAAGGAATCAATAAAATACCCTGACTTGATGACTGAGACGAAGATGGGCTTCTGTGATCAGGGCCGAGCGTCAGCAGATCAGACAGCAGAATGTTGGCTCCCAGCTGCAATTAGGTGAATACTGGGGGACACAACTAGAAGAAAAGACGTGTCGTCATGAGTGGATAAAGTCAGTGCTCTTGTACGGCTCAAAAGCCTGAGCTGACATTCTTAGTAGGCAGTCGTACCGAAGGCGTCTCGCACAGGTGCAGTGGCCACGAACCTTGCGGATAGCAGCTGCATACACACTGTCTCTGTGTCGGCTATGCTGGCAACCGTAAAGGTAACCCCTTATTGCTACATGCTCAAGAGCGAAGGCAGGTCTACATTCTTCGGGAGAGTCGATTAGACGAGATGAAAGAAGAAGGACCCTAGCTTTTAGGCAGGAAGCGAGACTCAACAGTGCCTTGGAGCTGTTGTCTTGGAGAAAGCATAATGGAACTGATTATTGAGACCTGTCCCAACAACTCAGTGGGCACGGGGATTATTTAGCTTACCTGTATAAGATGAGAATAGCGTTTCTTGTTTTGCTCTGGCATCATAGAACGCCTATGATACCTTCTAGGAATGCGGAAGAGGGTTCAGGCCTCGTTTGCATCTCTCCGAGAAAAGGGTCTACTTTCTCTACACAACATAATGGGATATATGTTGAAATGTAAATACAATTGGAAGTGCGTGTCAGATTATGTGCGGACGTTTCTTCTTACATAGAAGGGTAAAGTGGATCGCTTCGCAGCATAGGATGAAGGTAATCTCTCCGACCGAAATGCCTCTCCTCATCCATCTCTGCAGAAAAGAGATTTCCTTTACCTGAAGATGCCACCAAGCGACAGGGAAGAGGCTTTGCCCAAAGTAGTTCACAAACACTTTCAGGCTAAGTTCGGGGTGTGATAAAAAGTTGTTTAACTGGTCCCCTCTTGCCATTTGGAGTCTGAAACCCATGGCGTTAACACCCTTCTTCTCCCAACCATAAACAAAAAAAAAAATATCGTTAAGTTGCCTATTACAATTCTTGTTATTGATGAATAGTTAAGTTACTATAAAGACAACATTATATCAAAGATTCTTTTTTTCTTTTTTCTCCATTAGAAACCAGTTCGTGAGATGACTGGTTACAAAAATTAAATAACCATATTCCAAAACACGCCCGAGTGTACATTGGTAATAGGTGAGAGTAGTGTTGTGTCCTGCTGGTTAGCTACCTCATTAAGGAGAGGCATTTACCCGTAACACTTTAATGAAACCTAAAAATAAATGAAGTCGAAAAAATATAGTCAAGGCAAAACTAGCCACAACAAAAACTGCCTAATCAGACTACAACAGCACCCAAGAATACTACGGCCTGAAATATTCTGACAACAAAAAGAATTTCAACTATAAAAACATCAATTCAACAGCAAACACCAACAGACTTTCAATGAGAGCCTCACAACCCCAAAATGGACGCCATAATGAGGAATAGTTTGCAGCATAATATTAAATCCGGAGCGCATAGAATTCATCCTCGTCGGCCAAATCGCACAAATCGGACTTTCTTCGGAATACCAACTCTATAAAAACTACAAGAAAGGACTCAACAAGAGGTTCAGCAACGACTTCATCAAACTATAACGAACAAATTGGCGACTGGGGACAGCTTTGAACCACTTGGAAACAAAACTGGCTGGAAAAGGACCCTTGCAGGAAATACCACCTACTCAGTGTAAGAGACGAAAAAGTAAATGTTAGCGATATAAAGCTGATCCATATATCAAA
Source organism: Stratiomys singularior (assembly GCA_954870665.1). Classification (NCBI taxonomy): domain Eukaryota; kingdom Metazoa; phylum Arthropoda; class Insecta; order Diptera; family Stratiomyidae; genus Stratiomys; species Stratiomys singularior. The sequence goes on along the minus strand of OX940879.1, from coordinate 6,595,509 downwards.
ATAAAGGATAAGAACAATGTTTACTTTATTATCCTCATATCGAGTTAATCAGTAACCATACAAATACACACAAAATTTCATTTTGAGTAAGAAAAAAACCTACTTCATTGAAAACCATTCCATCAATTCCACAGGCTTGATTAGCCGAAATGTGAAAACACTTCTTCAATTTATAATTATGAACATTTATAATATACACATACATCATGTTCATAAATTAAGATACTATTACGCCAGCAAAGTCTAAAAATATTCGCCGCAAAAATTACTTCAAACGTGGATGCATTTGAATTCAACGCGATAGGCGAGCCAAGTAATTAAAATGCTATGTGCGGACTAGAAACAAAGTGGAATGAGTTTTGAAATAAAAAATTTTTGGCGACCGGAACACCACCTCCAAAATAGATCTCAGAGACGTATCCATCATAAAAGATCAAAACTTTAAGATATTAAAAGAAACACGCAAAGTTTGAATAACAAGAACCAAGACCAGCACAAGAAAAAACATCGTAAGCAAACATCTTCGATCATTAATCAGAGGATGGCATCATACCAAAATATTTGTTAACTTATCCGTTTCGAAAAAAGAAAACAGATTGATATCTTTATCTTAATTGTGGTCCCAGCTTGTTTGTATTCAAATAAAAGAAATCTATTTTCCTCTTTTGATTTCATTATTTCAAATCAGCTGGAGACCGAGGAGACTTGCTGAGGTATGTCCTCATTTGTAGAATTAAATCTGTAAAATTTACTCCTGGCAAATAGAGCGAGTAATACTTAGGTCCTATCTATCGGATACATAGTTCGCCTGCAATCACGAGACTGAATTTTACAGCACCATCACAAACACTACTTACCAGCCTCGAATAAACAAATTGTGAGAAGTAAACAAATTCCTATCTGTTGCGAATACATCCTTCGTTACGTTTCGGCTTCCTTTTCGAACTTCACCACTTCAAACAAAAAAATACGAAACTTTTCCAGTCTAGGATAACTCAACAAGGATGAACTTTCTCGCTCGAACCGAATTTTCACTCGAACAAACTATTCCGATGGAATTTAGCTAACTTTAGCGAAACTTTTCAGATGAATTGTTCCTAGCTGAATCAATGCCGGGCTGCCACTCGTAATTACTTCTAGACGCTAACTCGGCTCCACCATAGCCTGTCCGTGCTCCCCACAACGTCAACCACTCCTACTTGGTGTGTGCACTTCGATAAATGAGTATACACATATTTTATATTTTTAGACTCCAATGTCATGAACGATTTGCCTCCTTTCGATTTCAGACAAAACAAAGTGCGAATGGCGGATAGTCGATGTTTGGCAATTTGGACGAAGAACTGATTCCATGGCACTATAGGTGTTAGTAAATTAGCTGGCGAATTTCAACGATGTTCTGCTATGTACCCACCGGGTTACGTAAGCCTTTGTACGCTAGGAAGGAACAAAAAGGATGGGGGAGGGTGGACAAATTTATGGTTAATTGGACTCCATGATGGGCAATGTAAATGGCAGAATTCGTGTCCTCCGATGCTTCGTATCACGTTGGGTGATGGGATCAGAGCCGCATTCTTGAATGAATCTCGATACAACACAAAATATATTAATGGCTAAAGGGCCTACAAGGGATCAGGACTCAAGTTTGGCGTTCAACGTTTCTTATCTTACACGGAGCTTCACACGCTTGTACACATAATCAAACCAACTAACCAACATATTTATTTGTTAATACAGAAACAATAAACATTTGACGAATAACAACGATTTTCCATACAACATCCATCCACTACTGCAAGGATTATAAAAAAATTTTCAATATAACCTAATAATTTTACGAATTAATAAAGAAGGACAGTTGTTCCTCACTACAAGCTTCATTTATTATATGCAGGGTCGGCTAGTAAAATGTGAAGCCTAGTCTCAGCAAAACTAATTTATGAAAGACATTGGCGCATAGGACTAAAATCTTTTAAATTAGTTGCCCTGAGAACTCTCACACCAGTGCAAACGAAATTTCAACTGCAGCTATCCTCCCTGAGATTCCTAATCCCGGATACTGTCCAAAACCCTCACCGTAGCCTTTTTACTTCTTGGCAAGGCCGACTCTCTTTCACGTCTCTCTTTATCCAGAAGAAGATCAGAAATTGACCCCAGAGCTTTGTGGTGGCTATGGCACCGTTCCCACGTTGAACCTGAACAAAAGTTGTGACTTGCAAGCTTGTGTGAACAGCTGCATTGTTATGGTGGAGCACCCAGTTGTCTTTCTTCTCCAGCCGAACGCGGTGGACATAAGAAATCATTTTGATAGTGCAACATGATTCTCCCTTTAAAATTTGACGAATTTTTCTAACATACACTCAAGTTATATTGATCATATAAGAGAGGTGGGAAGAGCTCAAGCCGATTTCGAATACCCGCCCCTGCCGCTTCTCGTATAATCTTTAAATATAATTTGACTTTTGAGCTTTCCGACAAAATTTATCCAAACTTCCGCACCTCTGAGTCTTCGCCAAAATCAGCAAAGCAATGGTATAAGTCACTTACAGCTTATAAGTGAGGATGGATAAGTTGATCTATCAAATGAGTTTCTAGAATACACTGATGCTCAGAAAGCTAACCACCGCGATCCCTTCACACAAAACTGTTGAAAAAAAATGTTGAACTTTCAAGCTCTCTATCTTACAAAGCTCGCGTTATTTGTACCTTTTTCTTTTCTGACCGTATGTTGTGTGAGCGCTTATAAGTAGCTACGTTTTAGAAAAGCGGTGACGCAAGCACAAAACAGAGAGAAAACTCGGAACTATTTGGAATCTTACGAGATTCAACCAAATCAGTAGACGGCAAGTTTTTAGGCGTCTTTGGTGTCTCACACTTTCTACTTTTTCACGCCCATCTTAAAATTCAGCATACCGGGCTTTCCACTCGTGGCCATGAAAATTCATTCGAAACACCCCCCCCCCCCCAACTCTTCCCGATTCCAAATTTCAGTTGATTTAACGCCTCATTGCTTCAAAAACTTCTCCATTATGATACATTGTGCAACCGAAGGATGAATTTATCTTTCACTTATTTTGAAGGCAACTAATGAAGCCAACCCTTTCCGAGACTTTGCCTTCCATGCTTTTAAAGAAGATAGAGATTCGTACGATTTCGTACTTTGTATGCTGTTTGAGCCCTCAGAATAAAAAAAGGCTCGTTTATATTTGAATGTCCCTCGTAATGTCTTCAGAAGTTTATCCATACCACAATGAAATTAGTTGTTTTAAATTATTTTTTATTTTTGCATTTCTGTTTCTTTTATCATACGATTAGTATAACGACTCTACGATTATACTTGACTATACGATTATACTGAGATCCTGTTTACTGAACTTCCTTACTCTTTACGAAATTAAAGTCCTTACAAATCGGTTTTTCAGCACATAAAAATCCATTCAACACATATCGTGGTAATGCGTAGTAATCGTTTGTATTCACACGCATGGGTGCTAATAGAAAACAGCAAAAAACGTGTTATCCTGTTTGGTGAAAAGTAGAAATTCGAAAAAAAGCTTGATAGCGAAGAAGCAATGACGTAATTTTTAGGGACCATTTGAAAGTTTTTGGGAGAATATCGGAAACAATTTGGGTACTTCAAGTTTGGAAGGGAAGTATTTGTAAAGAAATTGATGAAATATTTGTAAAGGATAAAACTAATTTGGGATAAAAAAAAAAGCTGGTATCAGCGCAACTAACTAAGGAATATGAAGCACGGTTCTCCTCGACTTCCAAGCTAGCTCGAAGGGACTTATTAAATTGAAAAAGACATGGCATCTAGGAACTAATAATGTCTGATGAAAGTGTCAACTTTTCGGACGTGCAGTTTTTCCAATTGTAGCAGCAATTAAAGAAACAGAAATGACATTAGCCTGACAATGTGCGTAGCTTAGACAATAAAGGACATTATTCAAATGTTTGCCGAATAATATCTTAAGAACTCTAAAAACTACAAATTTTTCAGGAAAAAACTTAGTCGCCGATGAATCAGATTGCACGGAAGACGAGCAAACATCATTGGTAAGGATAATTCAAAGTTTCTTGTTGTGGGAAACGGGAAACAGCCGTTATTTTTCAAAGGCATGACATGTGTTGAAATAGAGTACGATTTCAACAATAACACATGAATGGTTCGAGCAATCTTGGAAATGATGATATCGATTCATGGCATAAATACATACCATGCTTAAAGCTAACGGTATCTATCCAACGGTACTCCATCAAAAAATGTGTCAATATGATTGCATTGGTTAACAATTCTTCAGTTGAAGGCGCTCGTTACAGAAACCGAAGGGCTGAAAAGGGCTGTAATGGTAAAGAGAAGAAGAAGAAATTCTTTTCGCTTTTAATTTAAACATAAACACCCCTCTCGAAGCTTTTACATGAAATCACAATACAAATATAAATCGGCCTGTGCTGTTTCTATCTCTGTCTGAAGAAAATCACCCCAGAGTGTTAACGCTGTATGTAGTCACGCTGTGAGGTAGTTACATTGAAGAAATTATCAAACAAAAACGCGAAAAGCTGCTGCAACACATGACGAAGCTAGGACAAATGTTAAAAAATTAATTGAATTGAAATTCAATCAAGTGAACGAATGTTAAAAAACGTTTAGCTTATTTTTGTTTTGTTGTGTGATTGCTGGATCAAAGCCCTTAGACAACAAATTTCACTGCTGAATTAGAGCCCTTAGAACGGGGAGTAATTGAAAATTTGAAACCGTAATAAGGAATAACAATCCTGCAATCCACTCTGCATTGAATAACACATAAATCATCAATGCGCTTCTATTGGATGCAGTAAATAAAAAAAATCATGAGGGTGGCTACTTGATGCCACAACGCTGCGTGATTTTGACAGTTTTTTTCAAATTCAAATGTAGTTTTTTTTTTCACCAGAGCTCATATTATTGTTTCGATTTGGTTTTTATTGAATACGAGGTTTTGAACAAAGCGCAGTTTTTATTCCCCGGACTCCGGAACAAGTAATCTTAAGGATGACCGATTTTAGAATGCCTTAATTCTGAACTTCCAAACCGGAAATGAACTCTTGAAGCTGAAATATTGGCTTACCTCAATACAGCCTACGTTGCTGTTGCCATGAGATGGAGGGCATTAGTAAAGAGTGGTCAACCATCTAAGTTAGAAGGGTTGTCAACATTCGATGATAGTGTCCCAGATCCCATTTTGTGAGAACGAATAGTTCACATGGTTATAGCCATTTGACTATCGCTTCTAAATTTAATTATAGTAGCCACAGAGTTGCAATACTGGAATCGTCTAATTATTCGGAAGCCATCATCTTCTAAAACAATTTAAAATTCCACTGAAACAAGTTTTCAACACAGTGGAACATACACGTGATCCCTCAGTTTTTTCATACTCACTACTGGTATAATTAATTGCGTTCGCCTCAATAACGATCAAATGGATGCTGTCTGCCTGTAAGATCTTTAGTGAATTCCTAGTTTCCTTCCCCGTCATATAATAGCCGAACATCAAGTTAAATATATGAAAGACAAGTAGCATCAAATGGTTGAGAAAATAATGTTACTACTAGTAACTCAGTCACGTGCACCATGACAATATTCTCTCGGCATCCTGAAATGTATATATCTATATCATAGAATTCATCGATCCTGATAAGTGACCAGAGAATCAAGTTGAAAATCGAGTTTCCTATGAACTCAACAGTAGGTGTCAACTACAAGAGTTTCCCATATGCTTTCACGAATAACAACCCCAAACTTGCGGCAACTCCTTGCGATTCTTTCACCAAACTTTCAATGTTGATGATTTGAAGCAATTTGATTAAGTACTTAGTGTATGTGTGTGTAAGTTCTAACTAATTATTGTTTGTACTCACAAAAGACTCCCATTTACAACAACGTGAATGTGTTGAAAAAAAAACATTTCCAGGTTATTCGCCTCAAACACAAAGAAAATTTGTTAGACGCAATAGACCAATGACTCCCATTACTAATTATTTCCATATTGAATTTTCCGTGGACAAGGTAAATTCGCTTGAATGTGACAAGAAATCGTTACAGAACTCACTGAATCAATAATTCATAGAATCTATGTTCGTTGACAATGAATAATGATAGTCCTTGCCAAGAAATTCCATCAGATAGGATCGCGCACTATGTGGGGAGGCGCAATTTAATCGAATTCTTTAGCTCGTTTGAACGTAATTATAGTAATACACATCCTTTTTACGTCGCATTTCAGTCAACCTTTTTAAAATATATTTAAAAATATTATATTAATTTTGAACATTATAAATAACAAACTAATTTAAATTTTAAAAATAGTAACATGTCAATTTTTTGGAAAAGTTCCCAACAATTTCTAGTGATAAACAGATTTTCATATTTTCAGATAATTATCAGTTGGAAAACGATTTTGAGTGGAATTTCCAATTAATTCCTTCTACAATTTTTTTCAATAAAAAGCTTTCACAATATCACCAACAATTATTTCAAATTATCTGCTCAGCGATGGTGAACATATTGAAATTATGAAATTATGTATATGATTTCCTTTTGATTGTTCCATTGATGTTTCATATGTATGCAATTTTTACATTAACATGCAATTTTTACATTAACATGCAATTTTCATACGCAATAATACGAAATTGATACGAAGAAAAATTGATCTACAAAAACTTCTGAAATTGATAAAGCCAGACCAAAGGCAATTTGGAACATAGGAAAACTTCAAAGCTGCAGAGCAATATTCATAACTAGTAAATAACCAGTCGACATCCACCTAAGCTGGTAGTGCCAATCGATGCGTCCCAGCCTGTGAGTTGGCACCTGATGAGAAGCGGCAGGGACGCGTGTTCGAAATCAGCTTGAGCTCTTTCCACCTTTCTTTATAAATTCACTTTCGAGGTATTCGACAAATTGATCAGAACTTCCGCACCCAAGAGTCTTCGCTTAGTTAGTTAGCAGGGGTATAAATCACTTATAAGTTCTAAGTGAAAATGGATAAATTGATCCACCAAAAAACCAAAAATAATACAATGTTTAATAAAAAAAATTCGATTGCTATTGTCGTTCGATTTTTGATATTGACTGTTCGATTGAACAGTATTGTCGTCCTTATAGAAGCGTTTAAACTAATATCAGAAATACAATGTTCTGATGCTTTGTTGTGTAAATGTCAAATTGATTATGTTTCGTTTGTTTATGAAATATATTCAAAATGACGATACTTTTCGAATTAAAACCGATATCAATAAAGATTGTTTTGTTTCGTTTGAAATTAGAACAGATTGACAGTAGGGTTGCCGCGAGAAATGTCAATCTTCCAGATATTTTTCGCCACGTATCGCTATTAGTGTCAATTGCGCATTTATACGCCTATCATGACAAATGTTTTATATTTATTTAATGGCTTGAGCTACTTACTACTGTGGCCCTAAAAAGGAACATACAACAACAATCCTTAGAGCATTGAAATCAAAAAACGCTGGCTAATGTAGATAGCACCATAACCACCTACTAGACAGTAGAGAGAGGAGAATTAAAAAGAGCTACTCACTTGTCTCTCGCGTAGCATTGCAACTTAGGCTTAAGGGGAGATATACACCTGGAAAGTCGAAAAAATCTATTTTTTTATATTCTTAAAGCTTAATGTCCTTAGAATATCTGGTGAAAACGGGAAAGTAGTTTTTCGATCAATAAAAGAGTTACAACCGAAAACTGGATAAGTATTTTGCAGCGCCGAGCCGGTAGGCAGGTAGTGGCAAATGACCCTCGGAACAAAAGGCTTAGACTTCTTTTGTGATTAAATTTGAAGTGTTTTTAGGCATGTTTGGCTCCAAGTTGAATGAAAATATAATCCATTGTTAGAAATATACACGTCATCAGTTGCATGGAGAATAGAGCCCCTTCATAGCTCCAAAAACGATGAACGGTGGCACCAAAATTGTTAATATTACTGTGAATATTGCTACGTGTACGTTTTGCAACGGTGTCACGTCATTATTGGAAATCATGAGTGTACTGGGAATTCCAGTTGGATCAGGACCGCACTTGTACGCTGCGCAAGAAGACGTCAATCGCATAGCAAAAGCCGATTTCCAAGCACACACAGAGACAAAAGAAGGTCGAATACGGCGTCGACAAGAAAATGTAGATGCCATAGAAATTTTGTCCACCGTAGAAGACCTACACTATGGGTCTGGTATCGATGATTCCATGTAAGTTGACAAATTTAATGATTTATACATTTCCTAAACTTCAAACGCGTTTTTCTCTAAAACACGTTTTCAAATCGGTACCCCAAATTTATTGAAAACCAATAAATCGATTGCCTTGAAATTTTTGTGGTTATTCTATACACTATTATCTGGTACTTGTCATGGGATTTTTTTTTTTCGTTACTTACTTTTTGTTTTATACCTACAAATATTGCAAATTTGAGGCCCAAATATCTTTATTTATATTCAAATGACCGTTATTTTGTTATAACTCAATATTTTCAAAATCGGCTATGACAAGTACTAGATTATAGTATCTAATTTAATAATCTTTTTGGATTTTCTGTTTCAGATGATTTTAGAAGATATGCCAGTGGGTACTGTGAACGCCGATTTTTTCAAGGACCTCCAAGGATCATACGATATTCTTGTATACGTTTGATATTTTTATATAAAAAAAATTTTACATATTTTTGAATGTGTGTACTTTTAGATAATAAAAACTTTGATCTAAAATTCTAAGTATTTACCTCTGAAAAAATTTACTAATATGACCTTTTTTTATGGCTCCTAAGTGTGTATATCCCCTTAAAGCAGTTTCGCAGTGTGAGACATTTTCTAGAAGTTTGACAAGTGAGAAAATCAGTAATTGAGGAGCATAAGTTAAAACATTTGATGAAAGCTGGCTAGCGTTTATTCTAACTATCATCTGTTTCATGAAATGTATGCCGAGTAGGTCTTTTGTCTTTCGATTGAGAAAGCCAGAACAAATTAGAGGTTGAAATGTTTGCAAGTGTGATAATAATAGTTTTTTTTTTTGGGTTGGGGGGTGAAGGCAATTTACGCCCGGAGTGTGGGACTCCTAGCAGCGCATGCCGTTTGACACATTACTTCGGGCTAGGCCTCTTTTTTACTTCGCGCTAGGGCGCCGTCAGTCTAGAGAAATCTCCCTCCAGCGGGAGGGGGCAGGATGGAGGAGGACTGCTGGAAAGGAGACCTCCCTAGACCCCGCGCCCAAGGTTATCTATCGAATATTTTTTGGCAATAAGTATTGCCCGAGAGTAATGTGCCACGCAGGTCCATTTGTCGAAATTTTTCAGCATTTCTCCGACCAGATTGTCTGGAGAAAGCTCTCCCATCACCTCCCACAAGTCCTGCCGCATCCTGTTCCACCTTCTACAGTTGAAGAAGGTGTGACATGCGTCATCCCTTTCCCCTGGGCAGAAAATGCAGTCTGGGGACCGTGATTTACCAATCTTGTGCAAGTAAGACTGAAAATACCCATGCCCGCTAAGAAGCTGGGTAAGGTAATAATCAGTCTCACCGTGCCTTCGATTTAGCCACGATCCCACGTCCCCTATATAATAATAGTGGAATGGATTGAAGATCGGTTTATACTTATAAGTACAAATTTGAAGTTAAACTGAGCGATTGTTTGATAAAATAATAATTACAACAATATGAAAGATAACAAAGTGAAAATTAACTGAGAGAATTGCATTCTTCTATTAATGGCTTAACTCACAGCGTAAAACCATACAGAAATGTTATTTTAAACCACCTTTGGATCTAACAATATCCGACCAAAATTTGGATTTGGATTAATAAATTTCCTCTCATTCTTGTGTTACTCTTATTCTCAAATGTTTTGCGTGGAAGTGCAATACAAATATAAATCTACTTGTGCTTTTTCTATATCTGTCTTGAAGAAGTTATCCGAGAGTGTTGGCACTGTATGAAATTGCAAGGTGGGCTTAAGAACTCAAGTAAGATATTGCCCTAGAGTGCTAGCACTGTATGAAGTTAGCTATGAGCTTAAGTACTTGAACGATATATGCCAGGTTGCATCCCTAAATACTGCAAGGCTCTGCAGTAGCTCCATCAATTGACGACGATATTTGTATGTAGCATTCGTATTTAAATAAAAGAGCCGAAAAAGGAGCTACAGGTCGATTGCATTTGATACATTATTTGGACCACTACATCATTGTTTCCAAAAAAGGTATCCTTTACACATATCTTCCATAGACAGGTATCTTCCAGATACTTGTCTTTTAAATACATGTCCGCGTCTCGACTTGTCTTTTAGAACGAAAATAATTCTCATATTGTAAGGATAGTGGATGTTGGTCACTGTGCTTGAATTATCCATCAAAACTTCTCCACGAAAATATGCTGATTTCCAGGAAAGAGGTTTTTGTTGCAACATCTTTTAATAACCGCAACTTCCTGGCATAACACATTGCTGTCCTTGAACATTTAATGAACTCCTTAAAAGGCATTTCAGTCACAAAGGAGCTAATGAAACTTCATATAATATGCGCAATAATATGATACAAATGATGTAGCACATTATAGCCGCCTTCAAAACTCGGTGAATTATTTCAACTATTCTAAAAGGGGTTAGACAATAGTCAGTTGTTCATCCACTTTTCTATTCAAATCATACATTCCAACAGCTTTTCTTTCTTTCGCTTTGCACGAAGAGATACCTCCAAGAGAAAGTTCTATCTCAAAAGTATGAATCAGCATAGAATTCGTCCTAAAGCTTTCTACGAAGAAGCCCTTTCTATGTACGCTGGGTAGTCTACAATGAGTTTATTATAGTAACTCCATGGTCACTCCTTTCACCTCAATGCAACCACAAAACAAATTAGTTGTTTCAATCATAACATGTAGTAAAATCGATCCCCATTGACTGTTACTGTTGTCCCAGAAATTCTATTCGTATGAAAACTCAAATCTCGGATGGAACTCGTCTAATAGAGCCAAAGGCTCTGTATGGCTCCTGTAAAGCAAATCCTACCTTGAATATTCCTTCAGAGTCCTTCCAAACTACGTTATCACGGTAAATATCGCATAACATATCATGTGCATAGACAAAAACGAGGGTAAAGTCTGTACCTAAACTCATTTGCTTACCTTTTTCATCAGCGCATTATACTCACCAGCTAAAGCTAGCATACACTCCTCCCCCTAAGGGACGAGTCTTACAGCTACGCTAGTTTTAATCTCACTTACCTTGTTAATTCTAAGACACAGTTCAGATACAACATCCATCAAATTTTCTTCTGATTCTTTTTCAAAATATCTCAAATAATTTAAATATTATACAAAATATTTTTTTAATATCAGCCTGGCTTTAAAATTAATTTAACACACGTCCTTATTAAAATGTTTCAGCCAGCTAATCACGAACGTTAACCGAAAGAGCCTTCCTTCCTGTGTTTGCTTCTGCTACCTAAAATTTTCAGTGATAGTTTTGCCTCCTAAGGTGTTAGCTGAGATAGCCTTCCCTATCGCGAAACGTGTTTATCTCCGTAGTATCACAAAACCCCGACAGTCGCTTGAACTTCACTGGGACCACAATGTGCTCCCTTGGAACCAGCAAGTCCTTCTAGAGAGGACACTCTTCTTCGTTACGGTTCAAATCTTAGCAGTCTACCTTTTCGGGGAAGGTGTAATCGGAAAGATCAGCACCGATGAAGTATGTTTCTTTCTTAGCCTGGAAGTCACATAGGATATTCCCATTGTCTATAATTATAGTCCTTTTCATCGATTCAATTTTCCTTCTTTTTGTAACTTTGATGTGATCAGAATCTCAACTTCCGCCTGTATCTGCATATCATTATACAAGAACGGAAGCTAACTATGCCGAAGCCGTGCCACTACACGAAGAATACCAGGATCAGCCTTTTTATGGACCGACTTTTTGGTGAAAGCCACATAAATATTAATTGGGGATATTACCACATGCAAAACTGCACCGTAGACTTGATAATGCCGAACAAGAAACATGTCTTGAGAACATCCAAGTGACCAGAGCAACGAAGACTGCTCAACATTAGCTAGGAATTTTATACAAGTGAAAGAGTACAAAGACCACTATGTACACCATGTTCCTACCATACCAAGCGTTGACAAATGCCTTTGACATGCCGTTGACAATTACAAAAAATATGCAAATAATAACATAAAATCCTAGCGGAATCAAGGGGTCTTTTTATGTTTTCAAAATTGTCTCCAATATATCCCTATCTCACGAAACAACGTCTATTAAAAAAGAGATAACAATAACAACAGTTCTCCATATGAGAACGAGGAGCGTCTGCTGAACCTTATTACAAGATTCTGACCAGAAAATTGAGGATGATGAAATTCCATTGATATTAAATTTATGCATGCACGTAAATTTTGGCCAAATATTCAATCAATGTCCTTCTTCCTTTCCACTGCCTCCCAACAACTTTAATCCTTGTGGTTCTTTTGTACAGGAAGGAGACTTTATCTTGAAATCGTAAGATTAAAGGAAATACAACGGTAGAGCTAACAAATATTTTAAAGGGACAACAAAAGATTAGTATCAGGACTCTTTCGACACGTGGATGAGTTAAATGAGTCGGTGCGGTCAACAGAAGAATAATTTAAAGCAAACCAAGAAATATGACTTAAAAATAAAGTCAATAATGTTTTGTGATAACAGACTGCGTATTTTTTACATAAAAAATAATACGCCTCTTATAGTACACTACAATTATTCATATCTAACGCCTGTATTTATTTTAGAAGATCTTTCAGTAGAGATAAATTCTGTATGACATCTGTCGAAATTGACAGTTCTGTAACATTTGCGCTAAATAAAGTTTGCCGTTATGATTTTTGTTCAGTAAAATTTGCTTATTTGATTAAAGTTCGTCGTGCCGGACTTATAATTTACTTGAAATTGATCTAAATTTGTAACTGTACGACTTTGAGCAGTAATTAAGCTTAATGTTGGTTAAATGGATAAGTCAACATGAAAAATTGTCGAGAATGGTGTGAGAACAATCCCAAGCGTTATGTGGAAGATTCATTGCATCCAATGTAATTTACTGGTGTGTGTTATTTTCACCCTCTAATTGCATCATCGGACCATATATTTTGTGGAAGGAGCAGCTGTCACGATGTGGACATTATTGGACCATGCTATATGAAGTTCCGTTTTGTTAATGTTAAATTAACATCATCAAAAGTTAATGAAATGAACATCAAAACATTTTGGTTCCAACAGAGATGCGAAGCCAGCAGAACAATCGGCTTATTGAAAACGAATATTGACGAAAATTATATTTTGTAAAAAAGTTCAGGAAATGGATCTAATGGATCTTCATCATTTGACGCCTTCAGACACTTTTTCAACTGTATTAAATCCATTGTTTCTTCTAATAAAATATCAATTTTGGAGAAAAACACTCCATGATGCAATGCAATGAGACCAGCTGTATTGGAAACAAGTAGTCCAAAATTGAGTTGATGAAACGAGCATTGTAACTCCAAGACCATTTGCCAAAAATCCTTTTTAAATGCTAACAGGCATTAATTTACATCCATTTCAGATAAAATAATCAACTTAATTTTGAATGTTTTATGTTGATTTAAAATTTTCAACCTCCTTATAAACACTCTATGAACTTGTTTTGAATATTTCAACCATAATACAAATGCAATACTATTATGAACTCGATTTACGTAGATAAAGGAATGTAGTTATACGAGGTTAGGAAGAACAAGCCAACTTCAATGGAAATTGGATTTCTTCCTTAACATTATGTTGTTGATATTTTTGTTTGTTCCTCTTGAAACTTCGAGTTAAGTAAGTTAATCCAGCAAAACACGATTAGTCTACAATAACCATATCAAGAAATCCATCCCCAATGGCCAGATCAGACTGGTTTTCATTTAATTTAATTTAACGATATTTAAATACGTTACTTATTTATTTACTTTGCTCACACATCACACATTACGATGATGTCACATCGCCAATTGATATTTGAACGTTGAAATATTTTTCTCGTAATTTATTCGAAATGTGTCATTCAAATGCATAACATCAGATCATACATCGAAACGATTACACATTAAGACGTAATATTGCAGAAATGGTCAGTGTTGGCCTATTCACTATACCAAAGAAGTTTAGTGTCAATACCATTGTTCGTCCTTAGCACTTCTGGATTAAGTACGAAAAGGTTATTAATTGCTACATTATGATAAAAATGAGCACGTTTAATGTAATTAAGGTAAGGGCACTGCATGAATAATCGAACGGAAGCCTGCAAAAGATTTTACATACAACTCCACCACCATATCCAAACTAATGCTCCTGGTTCCACCGAGTCTGGTATACTATAACCTTACGCATAGCCTGAAAATTCAAGTCACTTGAGGTCGATAGGAAAACCTTTTCTGTACTCAAATATTTCGCTTTCATTCGCAATAACAGGTCATTAACACACATGAATAATAATAAATGCCTACTTAAAGGTCCTTTGTTTCCTTCTCATAATAAAAAAGGAACCCTTTTAGATGGAATATCTCGAAAAAATACTCCAGTCACGACAAGTGCCAAGGCCATAGTATCATTCACCCCCTGTCGAAATCAGCTTTTGACGTAATTTAGTCAATTGGTTCCTTCTTGTCCTAGCTCACTCAACACCGTGCATCGTCACGCAATCCTCAAAAATGACATCACACCCCAACATATTCCTTTCACAACATTTCATCCTGCCCAGTTGCGTGTCTATACAAAATGGTTGACTCGTTTGCACTATAACACATTTTAACGTTAAACAAATTCAGGAGGAAAGCAAAAACATGCACACACATACACATGAACGGCCAAATCCTAAGCAGACAACAACAAAACAGCTACACGCAATATCTTTTCGCTAAAATAGATGGAAATCTGCATAAATCTGTCAGTTTATTAGCTAATTAATTTCCGTATAATAGTACAAGTATGGTGACTTGTTTTATTATTTTACTTTATTTTTTTTTTGTCGTTTCGTGTATGGCAGATGATGTCCTGTTTTTGGGTTTTATTGGTGAACTTATACTCACTCACAAATTCATTGTAATGGATGGATTATTGACGAGTTTGCAATTCTCTGTGTCAAGTTGGATATATTAAGAAATGGGGTCAAGTGCAATATCAAAAATAAAAACGTTTCAATACGAACTTTATCGTTAACAAGATGTTGACCTAATATATGTTCGAATTTTGCCTACGTAGTCGTTAATAGGATGTTTTTCAACGTAGGCAACACTAGCGCTGATCCATCAAATCTGACGCCTGTCTTAACCGTTGAGTGATTTTTTAACTTAGACACACTCACAACGCTTTGACTTGTGAGCTGTATTTGTTTTGTTTACAATCACATGTCGCCAGGACTTTTATTCACCGCAAACAGTTAGGTAGAATTAACGAGATTGCCTATTTTAAAATTAGGAAGAATTTTCTTAGTGATAAGTGATTTACATGTACTTCTTACGAAAAAAAAATGGGTAGAAAGGGGCATCAAACAAACAAGCTTGATGACTATTTATAACGTTACATAACCACGAGAAATCATTGGGGAAAATGGTGACCTAAGCAAGATCCGCAGTGAAATTTATTGTTATAAGGTACCAATGCAATCGTCAATTTGGAAAGGAACGGACGAAAGCACACACTGAAGATGGCACACCGCCGAAACGAGTATGTGAATGATACAAAGAAGAACAAAAAAATAAATTATTTGCAAAATTTACGAAGGACGTAGCCCTCTAAGAAGCGTCCGAAAATTGCAAGCAATTTCAAAAATTTTTTATAAATTTAAATTTTCTTAAACAAAAGTCAACGTGCTATAAAACAAGAAGAATCGTAAAATAGAAACGTTATACTAGTAAGGTGAAGAGGGTTTCACCAACTTGAATCCCCAAAGAATATGCGAATAAAATCTGTATTCCTGGAAACGGGTAATATTTAATGCAGAGAGTAAACATAATTAGATGAGAGGGTGTCACGAAAATTTGGCGAAAAAAATACAAGCTTGTTACCGCAAAACTTAATATCGACGACGTAATATGGTAAAGGATTTCTGGTTGAGTGCGGTGCTTTTCAGTTGGTGGTCACGAAAACTTCAATGCATTAATGGTATAATGGATGTTACAAAAAAAAATTAAGATTTTAAAATCCTTTTTCCATGCTAGCACTTATTTTATACTTGGTGGTAAATCCTGGTGGTATATCTGGTTACTCTACGACTGTCCTGAGGTTCTCAAAACGCACACAGATAGTAGTCCGATAGAAAATCGTTGGAAACTAAGCTAAAGTTTTCCTTTAGGAACCTAAAGCGCATGATGTTAGATCCGTTCAGGACCTCGGAAAAACTCTCAATGAAGAATAATGAAAAATTTCACCAACTGACCTGTACTGAAGAACAACTGGTCGAATCTCTTCAAAACTGATTGGGAGCGTTTATAAGACGAAAAGGATACCGTACAAAATACTAATTTTAGGAATTTTTATTATTTTACTCCATATTTAATTATTGTACGTGTACGACTGGAAGATTGAATTTTGTTAGTTTTTAATTTTATGGATTGTTATTGGAGGAGTCTGCTATGAATTTAGGTATTTTAGTTTGAAATGCTTATTTTTGAGCAATCAACCATTTTTCTTTAAAAAAAGAATGTAACACCATAATTCAAATGACTTGTCTAAAAATACTTCACTGCATGAATACAGATGGTACATACTGTTTATCGATAACAGAATAAACTCATTTTTAGGTTGTTGTAGTTAAAGGACGCTTACAATGGTCTAAACAATTTTACAAAATTTTTCTACTTTACGATTCTCCCTCAACACTCCAGCAAATCAAGTATACCCTTCTTTGTTGTTAAGGACAATGCGATCGTAACTTACTACATGGTTCCATTTGTAAATCCACTTCAGGCTATCAAAAGAGAGCTCCCTAAGTTATTTAGCTCTATCAATGCTGACTTATAGACTTCGCCTTTCGCTAGTAAAGTCCTCAGTCCCCAGAAGCCTCTTTGTCATTTGATCTGGCTCCGTATTTCGCCTCCATATAAAAGTGTTAACTGAAGGTTTAGTTTTTTTTCTCCAAAGTGTCCCTGTGTGAGGGTCATCAGTTGATTAAAAGAGGAAATCCCAGGAGATCGATTTCAGCTTATACCTCATGAAATCCAAGTATTTAGCGCGACTCTTCTCATGTATCACCAAACACTGATCGTTTTTATTCTAGGGATCCTTCTCTTTGGCAACGACTAGAGCCGTAACATCATCTCTCTGGCATTACCTACAGCAGTTTGGGGCACAGCAGGCTGCTATATGGCACTTTCCATGGATCTAGACCAATTATAGAGGCTTGAGCGACACCTGATGTGACCAGTATCCTCTGTCAACCTTGTTCGTATAATAGTTCACACTGCGTTCCTTCAGAAAAATTCTAAACATACACATCAAAGATCTTATTTGCTGCTTATTTTTGGGCAGCAATCACCACCACCACTGTATTGGTAGTTAAAGGCTTTACCGTGTAACCGTTCTGGCGTGCTGAAGGAAATAGATAGCGTCATTGAGTTATATATAGCCTAGAGCCTACGTTCCTCTCAACATCTCATCTATGAGGTCCGGCATCAGAGGGACTTAATTTGATTGAGCAACTTCCGAAAAAAAATTTCGGAAATGAAAACCGTGATTCTTGCTCATACTTTGTCATGTCTCAGAGCCTGTTGACCTCATCACTGAAGCTTTTCACACTGTTGTTTATCGATTTTACTTAATAGCCCGGATGCCGATGACTAGCCCTAGCCAGGAGTATCTCAATCAGAATTGTTTGGTTTTCTGTCCTCAAATTCGGAGGCTATTTGATCCTCTTATCGGTAGACCATCCATATATGTGATATATAATTGAGACGCCGTCGTAATTAAAAATGCTCCTGGAGGAACGGAGCCAGTAGCGAGGCAAGACGAAACAATGTGAACATAGCGACTCAGGTCACTTAGCAGTTTGATAGATTTTTCTATTCGATTGAAACGATTTTTTTTATTCTATTCAATCCTTGTCAGGCTTTCTGCACAAATCAGTACATGCACGAAGAGATTTCCTTTCGTAAACTCGTAATCTTTTCCTCACCTGGTTGTTCCAGATTTGATATCCATACGTCAAAATCGGTTTGACCAGGGTGTTAAGGATCCGGAGGTTGTGAGACGAATGGCTAGTCAAACGCAAGGCAGAATTTTTAACACACTTTTATTTGCTTATTATTCTTAACACAAAGTTCGTTGGTGGTCGCTGTTTAAAGTATGACGATACAATCCTGGTCGCTTTTCGAAGCCGGGCTTGGAGATTCATTGCAAAAAGCGCTATCAATTAAGTGAGAGGGTAGACGTAGAGTTCGCTGAGAGTGCTCAGGGTAAAACTGTCCCCATAGAGTAAAACACGGCTTCACACTGGAAGTGAACAGACAAAAGTCCGAAATTCTGTGGTCTCCCCTCTGTAATCCCACCCAGGAGTATCGTGAAATGGACGATGACACACAGTGTGTCCCTAGGCCTTCGATGAAAGACCACGCACTTCTACTCAATCAACTTATGAGCGGAACGATGACACACTCGGTGTGTCCCTAGACCTTCGAAGAAGGACCACGCAATTCCACTCACTGAACTGATCGTGTCAAAAGACTTGAAATGACTGAGGCCGATCGCAGACGACGCTAGCCGAACCGAACGCGTCGGAAGACTTGAAATGACTCTCTTTTTGTTGGCAAAGAGAAAGTTTTTTCACATCTGGTGGAAGGAATTTTAGTAAAAGAAGATGGTAGAAAATCACACTCGTTGGTGATCACATGTTTGCAGGATGTGGATGGCTTGAATGTAATTAACCACCATAATAAAACGATTTAGGCATGCAGGTAAGTGGGTGCGTGGAAAAGTATGAGAGCGTTCATCTTTCTTAATTATTTTCTTTTTTTGAAGAGAGGAAAAATATTTTTTTTTCTGGCATACAATTGCGATTTTTCTTACTTCTCCAGGCAGACAAAAAACTTTAGACACAGGGTCTTGCAACAGAAAACTTTGACCTTGGAGTGTTTGGCTTGGCTCTTGTTTGACCATGGAGGACCATGACATTTTTTCGTGCTTTACAGCGCATGATTTGTACATGTTCAGTATGGTATGGAGTCCATATGGATTCAACTTTTAGTCCCTGGTGAACACTCAAGCTATCATGTGTGCTTCGTAAAATTGTGCGGAAATTCCTTTGAGTCAATCTCTGCCTACGAAGACAGAAGGTTGACTGCTCTGGCATCTTGAAGTAATTTCATGGATTGCGATCACTTATTTTGATAATAACTAACGAATAGCCTTCTAGAACTGTAGAATTGCATGTCCTTGAGACTTTGGACTGCAAAGTCGATCAGCGCAACTAATCTTAATTTGCCTCTTCAGGTTTTGTTTTCCTCTAGGTTAAAGTTTGGTCCATTCAACAGCGTCAAGCTGCAATCGCATCATATAGAGTGTAACTATTGTTCATTACTTAATTTCTCCTTACTATAGTGTCCATGTTAGTCTACTACCTAGCATAGCTCTTAAATATTTCATGGTATCTATCATGCTTTTATGCTTGCCGTCTAAATTGTCAGCAGGAATTATTTTGGCGTTTAGCACAAAGAATAACCTCGTTCTACCACAATGCTGAGTCCTTTGAACATCGGCCGCTTAACTATGGACGTATTATCCTCATGGTAAAATTAAATGAAAGCCTCAGCATGTGTGCAAAAGCTGCGACTTTATCCA
Organism: Stratiomys singularior; assembly: GCA_954870665.1. Taxonomy (NCBI): domain Eukaryota; kingdom Metazoa; phylum Arthropoda; class Insecta; order Diptera; family Stratiomyidae; genus Stratiomys; species Stratiomys singularior. The sequence continues at coordinate 6,575,633 of OX940879.1, read as the reverse complement.
CGCCGTCTATTAAGAGATTGAATTGAAAGGACTTTTTGGTTTAAAGGTGGGGGCGTTTAACTAAAGCTATTGCAAATAGGCCCGAAATACTCTCTTCACTTACAGAATACTAACCCACGTTCCCCACGGTGTTTGTCGTGAACCGCCTTTCCTTTCAATCTACGATCAGTTCACATTGTCTTTTGCAATTATGGAACATATATATATATATATATATAAAATCACTGAAAATTATTTATGGTTGCGCTGATTCCATTAAAGATATCAAGCAAAGGTTGCTTGTAGCCGTAGTGAAATTCAGAAAAAAAGGTTTTCCTCGGGTTGAGTGGGTGTTATTTAGCGTTGAAGAAGGTACAGAACCTGGATCTTCCATCTCATTGAGGTAATTCAATCGCCATTTAGAGTTACTTACTTTCTGGGCCCTTTATTCTAAGAAGATGCATTGTTTTCATTTGGAAGCAAATCCTCAACGAAATTTCATAATTGTTTATGGATTATGTTACAGTATAGAAAACAATGTTCGAAGACTGTGTACACACGTTAAGTATGGTTCAACCAATTATAGATTTAATCTTCTGTTATCAATCGTAGTTTCACTTATGATGTCAAATTATGTTGACTGCCCTTACTTGCGTGATGTCGAGTTCCTACATACGTAAGTTTTTCTAAACTCAAAGGTCTTTTGTTTCATCTTTAAGAAATTTTTGTGAAAATGTATTTAAATCGCTGAAAAGTATTTTTCGGTCCATATAAACCAGACAGTTTGCTTTGCAGATCGAAAGGGGACTGAGCTGAGTCTTTATGACCAAAATTCAAGCAGCTTGTTCACCTTGGAGGCACAGAGAGGTTCCACTAAAATTTCTATTAATCTAGGTCATAAAAAAATTCTGATTTCCACGACTAACGTCACCAATCCAACATAAAACAAATTGATGTAAAATATAAATATCGATTTAATAGTTCATTATATCAAATCAATGTACAAAAGAAAACTTTTATTGTACTCAAATCGGACGGAATGGTTTGATCTCTTTGATTCGAGTTAAGTGTTAAACGGTGCTTAATATTTTTCAGTACGCTGACAAACAATATGAGATGCAAAGATTCTACAATACTTAAAACAACTATTTTTAAACATCTATTGAGCTTAAACTTAATCTAATGGAGGAAGGCACATTTCGTAGCGACAATAGACATCACCGCGAGGGTGGCTATTACGAGACGTAGCGGACTTGTGAGACCGGCCGAATTGCAGCCGTCTTTGCTGTTACAAGTACAATATTCCAGGAAAATGTTGTACGTTCCGGTACGCATCAAGCAAAAGCGTTCGTCCCCTTCGATGCCCGGCTCACCAAGGAATGCACAGCTTCGGAAGTAACGCCATTCACCATGAACTACGAAACGAAACAAATCAATTAGAGCTTCTTAGTAATCGACATATGAGTTTTAGTTACTTTTTTGACGGATTTTCCGGCACATTGTAGCCTTAGCACCGGGCAAATGGATTGGCACTGGCGCCTGTTTGCAATCCATTATAGCCAATGTGCTGTTGTCGAATGGGTCCGCACATTTAGGATCAGCATCGGATCGACAATGCCAGCATTTGATAGCATAAGCTGAAATTGCAACGAAGTAAATAAAAAATTGTACTTGAGATTGCTGCTTAATCATAGCATAGTGAAATTGACAAGATCACACCCAAACACCTTTAACCTAACTCCTAGGTGAAATGGGCGTTAGCCTGCCTTGCAAGCGTTTACCTTACCTAATTGTATAGCACAAGAGACGACAATTATCGTCAGTATTATTCGGTTCGACATCGTTTTCCTATAAAAGCTGAACACAACAAAACAAGGAATAAAATCAAGAAAAACGCTCTAAAAAGATGAAACTGGCCCGTACGTCGTTTGACCAGTTAACAACACAAACAGCACTGCATTGCCTTTATGTCAATGCTAACTGGGTTGGTGTACAACGCAACGTTACGACCACATGAAGTATTTCACAGATTAATCATTTCAGATATTCAAAAATGAACACATTTCTCATGGAACTGGAACGGCGAATGCCCGCTGTTATTTACTGACTGTAAAATTACTTTGAGAATTTGGAATATTTTAAAATTTAGTTCAAATCGAATTACATTACTGCATATAATCGGATTACTTAGAATTTAGTCGAAATCGTCTTCTTTGTTAAGTATTTATCAAAATCATTTTCTACCTAAGAACGATTGATAGAATTGGGCTACGATGGGGGTTAAATACTGATTTTATTTGGCATTTCGTTGAATGCACGTCTAGAATTGGTTTTCTCTGGGCAAGGATGCATTAATGTTTTATGCATTTGGAGGTTTTAGAACCACATGTTGTTTCTTTTGTCACCAATTGTCAATTCTTTTTGTTTCAATTGTCAACACTTTGTTTCGTTGTAAAACAACATTCGTGGGCACACTAGAAGACTTATTAACAGATCTACGATGGTCAGCTAATTATGTACGATTATCGCATTAGATTACAAAAATAATTTCACACGGCTTTGCAAAACAGAAAGCCAGATCAGTGAAATCGGAGTATACCTTATTGGGGACTTGAATATAATCTTGCAGACTAACAAACACTCAGATCATCGAAGTCCATTTGCACAAGAAGCCAGTAAAATTCTCACACTCCATTTACTAGAAAATAAGAATATGATCCTGCAGAGGGCTGGTCAGCTTTTTTAAAGGAATAAATAAGATCGCGTACGTAATTGGCGTCCATTCGATCTCTACCCGTGTTAGACTCGTGACGAGTTTATTGAATAAAGTTTGTAAACGTGAAAACAAGAGGAGTGTTACATTTAATATATAATTTTTTTAACGATCACTGACCGCCTCTAATTAACTTGCCTGCAGTCCTAGATTGAACTCAACGTGACAAGAGTCGTACACTAGATCTTACACTCATCGTAGAGCTGAAAACCGTAGGTTGAAAGAGTGTGTGGATATTCGCTTAAGCGAAACTTGACATAATGGATGTTCGATGAAAATATTGATTGTGCTCCTATGACCATCACAAAATTTTCTAGACGTTTTGATGAAAATCATGTAACGACCATAGGAAGTAATCTGATATAATTTGAAAAGATCGCTTATGCTTCTGTGATCTTTACAAAACTTACTGTATTTTCATCAAAATATTATATGATGGCTACAGAATTTCACATCGCTTATGCATCTGTAATCGTCACAAAAACTCGTTTGTTCACATGAAAACAACTTGCGAAGACGACAAGATTTCAGATGTCTTATGCTCTTGTGAGCGTCATGAAACTTTCTGTTTGTTTCCATACAAATATCATCAGAGCTCAATCTAATGGGAATCGAACAGATCGCTCATTGTCGTTCGTTTTAACCATGAAGTTTCGAACAGATTCCCCTTGGCAAAGCAACGCATGGCGATTTTTAACAAAACGAACATCTATCAAAGAAAATCAATAAATGAGACTATAAGGCATCGCTCAAAACGAACTTGAACTTGTTCAAACGAAGAATGAGTAAAAGCAAGCGATTCGAAAGGAATTTGTGTGGTTCGCATACTAGAGCAACAAGTGGCTTCTAAAACGTTTAAATTTTACAATGAAAGGAGGCAATGATTGTTTTGTGCGTATAACTCCAAACAATTGTGCTTTTTTATTTCAAGGGATTAAATATATTGCCAGAATCCTTGATCTTATATTAAGCATAAACAATTGGCCATTTGTGATACATTTCATGACGTATTCATAATTATTTTGCAGCTTTATAGTTTATTGATGTGAAAAAGAAACAGAACGTGAAAAGTATTATTTAACAAATCGACGGCTGGAAAAATACGATTTCTTTGAAATCCCACCTAAGATAAAAATTCAATCGATAAAATTGTCAATGCATGTTAATATTAACATTTGCTATCAAATAAGACAACTTTCTCCATTTGTGGCTGTGTTGACTGCTTTTCTTCTGTTTTAAATAAACATGCTACTAGTTTTAATATAAAAATATAATAAAAGGATTAAAATTAATATAAATGATGTTTATTCGTACGCCATTTTCTGATTGTTTTCTTTAGTATTGGAAAACATATTTTCGAGTCTTCTTTTCATTGTTTATGTATCGTTTCGTTATTGAATTTTATAAATATTTATATATAATTTTATATATATCCGCAGTTTAAAGATGGTTTCTCCCTTATTGCGGTTGATTTTTTGCTTATAAAGTGCATTTCATATAAATCTTGTTACTTTTTGTCAAAGTTGCTCTCCTTTTTACACTTAACTTGCTTGAGATCACCTCATGGGCTGACGAGTAATACAGGAGAAGGTGATTTCATAAGAATTGCGCTTGAATTTATTTATATTCAGATTTTAATGAATACAAAAAGAAGAACAAATTCATGTATTATTGCGAAGTGTAGTATAAGACACCGAGTTTCGAGTAGGGGGTGTGTTCATCTTGACCGCAACATTTAATGTGTAAGAGAAATTTAATTATATTTAACTTATAATTAATGTTGTTCAATGAAATACTTATGTTTAAAAAATAAAAGGTGAAGGTCCTACGAGATTTGTTTTCTTCATCTTAGGGTAATGAAAATGATAAAATTAATAGTGTACTCTAGCCTTTGAAATGTAATATCACTGCCAAGAACGAAAACTGTATTACCCAACATGTTAACTACAGACAAAAACGTCAATGTGACGCATCAAGGCAGTGGTTGTTTCTACAGAACTTTATTTACATTCCGAATTTTTTGCAATTTTGAGAATGGACCGTTTGAAGAACTATCCTGTTTTATCAACGTTAATCGTTTTAGGCATTGTAGTACCAGGTAAGCTAATTATTGTGGCTGTAAATAATTTCTTAGTATTTGAAATTCGAGCTCCCAATAATGACAGGGTGTGGTTGTTTTGGTTTGTGTTCATGTAAATAAATTTCAAATTGTTCCAAATATGAGTAACCTCCTCACAATTTCCATTGACGTTGTGAATTGTTTTCTTCCCTAAGGACTTGCCGTGCGATGTTACCAATGCTCGACTGGCTCAGATCGGAAGGGTGTCGACAGTTGCGGAGCATACAAAGCCTTCAACAAATCGGAACATATTGCAATCGAGTGCAATAGCGATGAATCGAACATGCCCGGATCGTTTTGCATGAAAGTTGTACAACAAAGTCCGCGAGGATTTATCTGTAAGTAAAGCCGCGATTTTCGGACGTTTTGGAGCTAAATTGTGTATCCATAATGTGCGTCGCTAGGTACCTCTCCGTGGGTTATTCAGACAAAATGAGGCTACCAAATGAATGTCCTGGAATCAAGCCAAACTTAACACATTTTGCAGAAATTTATTGAAAAAAATTTCTCTTCCAGGGGACGGTCGATGGCGTCATGTAATCCGTCGTTGTGCCTCAGTGGCGGAAACTGGAGTCACGGGAGTTTGCAACTGGGGCGTTTACGAAAACGGAGTCTATTGGGAGGAGTGCTACTGTGCCGAAGACGGTTGCAATTCAGCGGGAACGATACAAGCTACGATACTAGTTGGAATCCTCGGACTCGTACTGTTGTTAAGATAATTTTAGCAAGCTGTAGCCTATCCGCCAAACTAACTTGGAAATGCAGTTGTGCCTTGTTGGGACCACATCCCGGATAAACTTTTGTATTAACTTAAAATTGAACATTCCTCTTTGATGTACTTGTGTAGGTTCCAAGATTTAGAGTACTAACCGCCGTATCGAATATTTTAGTAAATTAAGTACAAACCAATTTTGTCACCGTCCATAGTTATTGTAATTTAATGATATAATCATTGGAAATGAGTAGTATAAGATTGAAAAGTGTTCTGGATAAATTAAATCCAGATTTATTATTATCTGCGCTTGCGCTTGTAATTGTAACTGATTCCGTCCAAAATGTTACGAATCAAATCGTTTTTTTTTATTGCCTTATGTCATGACAAATTACATCGATAAAAAACTTATACACAATGTTGAAAAATAAAATTTTAATAAATGTTTTCAATCAAATTGCGATATTATCAACTTTATTCGTCGCTAGCACCTCAGTTTGGGGAACTCGATCCGAATTCTTGCCAGCCCAAGCGAGGATCGTATGATGTTGCTAAATAAATCAACGTAGCACATCCTGGCATCTGTTTAGCTGCAATGTAGGTTCGTTTGTCGTGAGACCAAAATGTTTGAGTTTTCGCCTTGTCTTTGGCTTCTTTCATGGCCGGTTTGAACTGGAAAAAATCATTTATGAGTTGTTTTTTTTTTCAAACAGAAATACGTAGCGATATTCAATGTTTTCAAGAGTTGAGCGGCACGACAAAATCAAGATGAATTATGTTTTAATTGTAACAACATTTTTTGACAACCTGTCACAATCATTTCCTGATGCAATTGTGTAGCTTTGTCTGACTGCTTCAAACCACTCGATTGTTAAAAGCGTGTAAATGTAATGTTATAAATGTTGAACCATATTAACATTTGAACATGCAATTTTCGTGCTTGTCTGAATTCAATGCGTTTAAATCGATTTTGTTTGAAAAACGTGAACTTTAAATCGAAAATATTTACTCTGTTTACCGCCGCTTACAATGACGTTACAACAAATTTCAGGCCATGTGTCAAAAAGCATGAACATTTCAAGGCTAGTTGACAGTTCATAGGAGAAGATTGTCCTCCATAGTCGAATCATGGTCTAAATTAACACTGAAGGCTTGTCAACAACTCATTGCCCCATTGAGTTCAATTTGCGGCTCAATCATGACTGTTACAAGCCTGTGAAAAGTGGGAGGGAAGACGCAAATGAGTCAGAGGGAAGATGAGGGTTGGAGAGGTCGGACTGAAACGAGTATTGATTGCCGAATTGGGTGTTAAATGTTTGGGAACCTTGGGGGTACCGAGGGAAAGTTGAAGAAAGTGGAACCGATGTGTGAAAGCTGCTAACATGATTTGATAGATTAAATGTTCATTGAGGACTAGACTTGACGAGAAGTTAGTAGTGGATAATAAAATCAGCGTACTGTATGTAGACAGAAGTGTAAGTGAATTAAAGCGAAGATGGCAAATTGAAGAAAAATGATGCAGGGGGCTGAGCTTTGGCTTATTTCATTCAGTTTTTGAAGAGTGCGGTGCCCACATATCCGAGGTATTGAAGAAGGAATATCAGTCCGGTAGTCGGGATCAAAAACTGAGGGTTTTCCTCGGACTAAGAAAAGCGTAAACTGATCAGAGGTTTATCTAAATCACGGGTTGGTGGGAGACCCATGACAGGCTGCTGCCAGCCACCCCTAGGTGAGAAGCTTATCCTTTGCTAAAACGTGGGGCTGTGGTTTTGAAGGCTACGGATAGTACGGTGCGCTTCCACCAGTTGTGTTAGAGGATCCAGACAGCTTAAACACAATTAGGACCTGGGACTGAAACTTGTTTCAGATCTTCATGGTGATGGTTGACATATTGTTTCAACCTCGTTTAGGCCAACATGACAAGTGTCCACGTTAAATACTTCGACTTCATCTCAATGCTAAGGAGTTCGCAGAAGAGCTTCAGATATCAATTCGATATAATTACGAAATTTCGATGTGAAACAATAGCGAATTCTTCGCGGTCTTGCGAAATTTCAGTAACGTGTGATGACAGATGATCAGAAATGTAACTTCGTACAGCCTTGTGACCAATTGTTTTATCTTCTATTTTTATCTGGGCAATTTTTACTGGAAAGTTGTTGCACGCCCGATACATGATCAAAAAATTCTAGTCACACTGTTTGCAGAATTGTAGGAATAGGATTTTTTAGAAGCAACTGTCGAGCGAATATTGTCAGGCAAATAGTGGTAGTTGCAGGGCTTATAACATTCGGAATGAAGTGGTAACTATTGAAAATAAAACCACATGAATGTTCACATGTGGATTTTCCCCTAGATACGAGTACGATCTGAAATACCACAAAAAAATTCAATTCTTGCTTTGGACATCTGAAGAAAACAAGCTAATAGTTAGATGAAATGAGGATGATGCAAAGTTATGCAAATATTTCCAAACAGGTAATAATCAGACCGAAAAAAATCCTCGATTTGTTTTCCCAACCATTAATACAGCTAAGAAACGATTTTACTGCAGATCAATAAGTGCAAATTACTTACGTGTTGTGGTTGTACTTGTTGCATTACTAAGAAGTAATTTGTTATTCTAGATAAGAAAGCTTTGCAAAGCTTAAGATGTGACCAGTTCTTGGGTTTTGCCATTCTTATTGCATTCAATGCATGCTTTATTAAGGCTACTCATGCATAGTTTGCACCAGTTTGAGCTCAACCGCAGTTTACTATCGGCATCGTCAAGAATTGTGAACCGTGGTCTGGGAAAAGTCTAAGAGAGAAATTGGAAATTCAGAAGTTTTGTAGTTCTTCGGCGTGACGCGCAATGTTGCAATTATCCTTTTTTGTTTTCATGGTGGTGATGATAAGCTCATATGTGGCGAGTTGCCATCGCCATCAAACATCCAACAATAACGATCCAGGAGAACCTCTTTTCCTGACTCCATTCCTGAAAGCGGGGAGGGCCCAACAAGCTCGTCAAGCTGCCGAAGTTGATAGTCGATACTTTGCGAATCAACGAAGTTATTCGGGCTACCTCACCATCAACGAACAATACAATTCGAACACGTTCTTTTGGTATTTCCCAGCAAAATCCAATTCCCAAAATGCACCCTTGATCATTTGGCTTGAAGGAGGACCCGGAGCATCATCCCTTTTCGGGTTGTTCATTGAAAATGGCCCAGTGGAATTGACTGAAAGCGGAAATGTACTACTCCGAGAATACTCCTGGAATAATTACTACAATCTTTTGTACATCGACAACCCAGTTGGGAGCGGCTACAGCTTTACCCAGAACCAAGCAGGATATGCGCGAAATGAAGATGATGTTGGGCGAGATTTGATGGAAGCTGTAACACAACTCTACAAGATGTTCCCAGAGTTCGAAAGAATGCCACTGTACATTGCTGGCAGCTCTTATGCTGGCAAATTCGTTCCAGCATTGGCCTACAAAATTCATAAGACGCAGCAGGATGCAAAAAAGTCAGGAAAGAAGTTGCCGGTTAACATTAAGCTGACCGGGTTGGCCATTGGAAATGGATTCTCTGACCCGATAACACAAATCGATTATGGCCAGAATTTGTATAGCCTAGGACTGATCGACGAGAATGGACTGAAACAGTGGTTGGAGTTGGAAAATCAAATGCGATCCTGCGTTGCGAAAAATGATCATGAATGTGTGCAGGCAGTTTCACGGCAGCTGACCACCAATGCGGCGGGAGGCTTCGAAGGAACTCTCTTCAATAATTTGACTGGCTTCAATAATATTTTCGACTTTATGAAGTCGGAGTTCGAGCTGGAGCCGTTCTTGAGGATGTTTGAGTTTGTACAAAAACCAACCACGCGTAAATTAATACACGCTGGCAATACGACGTTTTTCCATTTACCTCCGGATAACACAGTTGAGAATTACATGAAAAATGATCTTATACAATCAGTTGCTCCTTGGGTTGCTGAGCTTTTGAATTACTATCGCGTCTGTGTTTATAATGGACAAACTGACCTTCTGATTACGTACTGGCCCACGGTACGATATTTGCAAAAATTACAATTTAATGGCGCCCAAAGTTATAGAAATGCCCGGCGCCAGGTTTGGCGGGTGGACAATGAAGTCGCCGGGTACGTTAAACAAGGAGGAAATTTGGTGGAGATTATGGTACGAAATGCAGGACACTTGGCCACGACTGACCAACCCAAATGGACTTTGGATATGATCAAGAGATTTATTAATGGTGAACGTTTTAGTGGATGACAACTTTTATTGATTATTAACTTTATTGAAACTCTGATATTCCAAATAAAATCTCATGATTTGTATGATAAATCATAGTTGTGGTCTGATAATCTGTGTAGATATTTTCAGTTTTTCTAGGAAATTCATTCTGTATAATCTTTTTGATATTTTGAGTATAGCGTAGTGCAATATTTCTTGGTGGATACTTGGTTTAATTTCAAAAACATGCCTACCAAATTATCCTGAAACCATCGTCAAAGACGACACGCGTGCCTCGCACTGGCTCAGACATCTTCCAGAATAAGATTCGACCCCTGAGATTTAGAATGAAATCCAGTTTTAGACCAATCCCGTACGACTTCAGGGTTGAATTTCACGTGGCTGAAGGATAACTTAACAGTGTGCCTCTAGGCTTCGGCTTGCTTCCCTACCCTTGTACAAGGCATAAGTGCTTTCCCTTTTTTTTGGGTTCAAAATACGTAATTTTCAAGGGAAAACAACACGTTTTTATTCAAAATACTGGCCATCGAATTCTGCATATTTCGCCCATGTTTCAGGTAATGTATCAATGGGGAAAACCATTTGTCGAGCCTCCTTCTAACTTCTCCGAAGTGCTGCTCTGCGAATGCATGTTCCATTGATTCGAAGGAATGATAGTCAAGATGGCGCAAATTCTGGAATGTCATAATTAAAATTGATTTTTTGACGATAGCACTGTCTTTTAACGGTTCCGCTAGACTTCAAGACTTCATTACAACAATGTCATTCTCATGTCATGAGAGTCACTCTCATGTCACAATGTCACTTAAACCGAAACGGGTTAGTCTTGGTGTCGAAGGACCGGCTTCGCCAGGTGAAACCCCCGATTTTTTTTTGCTTCCAGTTTTCAAAATAAAGCCACATTTCGTCGCTCGTCACAATTTGATGCAAATATGATTTCGTCTCGTGCCGCCGAAGCAGCATTTCAAAGGAACTTTGTGATTTTCCATTTCACGTTCATTCAAATCGTGTGGGAGCCATTTACTGAGTTTATTGACTTTATCCATTGCTAGTGAAACTTTTCTGATCGTTTTCTGTGAAACATTTAATGCTTCTGCTGATTGTCGTCGAGTATGAGTTGGGTCATCCTACAATAACTCATGCAATTCCTCCTATGTGTAGTTTTGTGGTCTACCAGAGCGCTCACTGTCTTTCATATTGAAAGTGCCAATTGTGAATTGTCAGAAACATGTCTTATATGTCCTAATTGGTGGAGCGTACTCACCATATGTTTTAACCGGTGAAAGATGATTTTCAACAGGCCTTTCTTTTGGTTAAACAAAAAAAAAGCAATGCATGGCGAAAATGCTTTTTTTCAAGCACAAAATTCGACATGGTTGATCAACATGATAAACGAACACGCAAGTTTTGACGGACTCAACTTGTGTGTGTTTGTAGCTAAATGTGAGACGATCGAAATGGCGTATGTGTCAAATTAAAACGTTGTGTTCTTTTCGATGGCGCCATCTCTTAGTAAAACCAGAAAAAACTTTTGCTAGTATACACCTAGTAAATCTAACATAGACGACTTGACATTCTTTAGACTTACGCTAAATTTTTCATCATATTACATGCTTTCTGCGTTCATAATCATAGAATATCAAAGGATTATCTTAGAAACCAGAAACCGATCTGCTACATGCGGAAGAATGGAAATCTGATGTTGCAAAGGTTTATGTGCTAGGCCTAGACTTCTGGATTACTACATATGATGGGTTTTTGCGACCGCAGCAATCGAAGGAGTTGCAGTTTACAGGCTTTCCCGACATGACAAGTGTCGATATGTCAGCTTTGTTCATCGAGTTCACTACCAAGTAAGCACAACTCTTAAAGCGATAATTTTTGCTTTAATTATTCGAGTGGATGACAAATCATTAGTTTCGTCTAGCGCTGAAAAAACGTAGGCGATCGTACTGCCTAAAAAATGGAGATTTAGAGACATTTACATTCAAAGTGAAGACATAATCCTTGTGTTAAAAAAGGCCATAAATACCTTGACTTGAGGATTGAAAGGAAGATAAGCTTTCTCGATCAAATAAGAAGGTCGGAGGACGAGGCCAAAAGGCAAGTCCAGATCTTGATGACCCTATGACCAGCCGAGGAGGGCCATGTAAATTGCAGATTGTATGGCTCCGAGACTTGATCTGATGTTATTGCTAAGGACAAACATAGCATCAATAGTGATTTCCCGAAGTACTCATTGGCTGCATTGGGACGAGAAGCTTTGCGGGTTGTATTTGTGCGTACTCCTGCCTCGGATGCAGCAGTACTGGCTATTAGCAGGAGCATTATCCATGAATCTGGAAACGAAAGAATGAAGGAGAGCCTACTTCTACGTTGGAAGAAAATAGAGACGGTTTTTTCTCAGAGAAGAGGAACAAAATGAGAGTATTTTCGATATTATTTAACCGAAAAAAACCCAGAAACAATACAAAAGACACACATTGTAGAAAACAAAGCTGATAAATTGGACATATTACGGGCGGATTGTGATCCTTATTGGTGATTTGGGGCTTGATTGTCAGTACGAAAAGTAGTTGTTGAAGTTGTTTTAGGAAAACAAGACGGGAAGGTCCTATTCCTCCAATCGCTTCTTTTCTCTAAGGAATGGAAACAATATTTTCCTCACCCTTATGACACGTTAAATTTGGATGAAAATCCACTGAAATTGGAAATTTCATGGACTCAATAAGACAACAGGTGAGTTTTCTCAAGATAGTCTAGATGATGATATGCTAACATCAACGGATAAATTGAATACTGGATCATACAACATTTCGAGGATTCGTTTCGTAAATATGGGAACCTTTAGTGACTAGGTGATGTAGAGTCGAGGGAATTTTCTTTGAGAGCAATCCTTATTCGTTCAATCCGTTCTTGTTGAAAAAAATTGGCCTTGTTCTGATTCTATCCGTGGAAACCAAAACTCTGGAAGATTAGCATAAAGCAACATGTCATATTATTCCATGCCATATTAGCAAAAGGGAAACTGTTGTGGTAAAGTTCGAAAGCCTTATGCTACCGGCGACGCTTCGCTTAGGGCGTAAATTGCTTGCACCTACTAGCCACAATAATTTTATTTAATTTTTCATATTTATTTCTACGAAATGGAGACATACTCATACAATTCCCTTTTATATATCTTCTATGTTTTAGCATAGATTTGCCTTTTGGTTTACCAGAGAAACTCCCAATCTGACAGTATAGGAACGAAATAAGTGGAATTATTTTTAGATTGAGAAATTTCCTCCTACTTTTGTGTATAATAAGAGTAATCATGGTTCTCATAGCTTTTGCGCAAAATTGCAATAAAACATAAATCTCTCCGTGCTATCTCTATCTCTGTCTGAGAGAAGTTACCCGAGAGTGTTAATGCTGTGTCCAGTCTCCAATCTGTCTGCTGTCTCCACTCTGTCTGGTGTCTCTAATCATCAAGGAAAAACCATAGTCCTTGATGATTGGAGGGAACGGGTTTCTGCTCTCTGGAGTCAAGCGAAGCTAGTTTTGAAGTGCGACTGGCAACATCAACTTCAGTAAAAGGTGATGTTATGAACGTGGAGAAGAAAGGACTTGGTCGGACTAATGTTCATGAAGGTATTTGTGATTCGTTGCTCATCTGGTATTTTTGTTATATGTGGTATGTTCGTCTCGCCCCCGTTTTTTTGTCATATAAGTAAGGACGAAAGCTACCCGCTAGATGGGATATATTGGGCTCAGAAATGCTGGCGGGCTTGTGTGATATACTTGTGCATGAAATATCCTAATCTTTGTTTTAAAAAGTAACAAGATGATTCTAGAAACATTTCCTTATGTTTCTAGAGAGAAAATTTCAAGGACGAATTGTTTATAACGGATTTTATATAACACAAGGAGAGTTAAACCCTTCCAATTCATGTTCTGTTAGTCCTTAGTCCTAATTAGCCCTTTCTTGGGCAGAACTAGCTTGTACTCTTACATTTGTTAAATCGTTGACTGGAACCTTCTGATTTTAATCATTTAAACTTAATCATCTTCAAACAGAAATCATTCGAAATCATAAAAACAACTAAAAAGTATTCTAAATTGCCCTTTTCTAATTGTCTCACAATTGTAACTCATAAGCTGCATTTTTCTTACTGCTGTAGAACAATGGACAAATCACGTTTCCGTAATCGTATTCTGATCACATGGAGCATATATGCGTAGGCATACATTCACGGGAATTCCATGTGATAAGGTTAATTCTAGCGAAATGAGGCGACAAACGTTCTGAATGGTTTTCCAGTGGCGCATACGGTAGACAATTGAAGATCAAATTGTCTTCTTTTTGCAAAGAAAAAGCTTCAGTTGTAAACAAGTGAAGCTTTTCATACGTAGTGTAAACATATGAATATGCCCCGAAGAATGACCTAAGTTTGTACGTAAGTCGTTTAATATTGCTCTTAAATTTGTAACTTAAAATAATTTGCTAGAATGGTTGATAATAAAATCAGAATATTATTAATAAATGCAAATAAATTGTTAAATAATGATTCACAATTTTTTTGTAACACTTACCCAAGTGTCATATTGCGGGGGTTGTGTTGACGAGGCCGTTTGAAGCATTCGTAGAAAATATTTAAAGAATTCATTGCGATGTGCCTTTACTTCAACGTTCGGTGCATCCAAATTCAAACATTTCTTGATATATTTAATGCAAATGCGTTTGTCTTCATATAAATTCAGAATTTTAGTCTATAACTATTGAATTTGATTCCAAGAAGAAGTACCTTTCGTTCTTTTCATCGTCTTCACAAGCAATTGCGCCACTTCTAAATATTGATTAAATTCTTCATCGAGTATTTCGATAAATTGTTTTTGTTCAACGGGTGGATTAGCCGCGGCCATTAAATTGCAGACAATACAATACAAAACGAATACAAAGAATTTTAACAATAAATTGAGAATTAAATTTTCGGCAAATAGTGTGACGTTTTGTGTCAGAAATAGAATTTCCCCAGGGTAGTTGACAAAAAGTATTACCGTAGTAAAGGATACACTGCTTTCACGATACCAGGTCTAAAGGTTATCTGTTTATTTTTCTAGCAAAAAAAGACGATCTAACGATCTTGTTGGCCGATAAAGATGTTATACGAAAATTACCATAAAAATATTAATCGTTATTCATGGTAGGGAGATGAAGGCGATATTCACTCTGGAAGATGGATTCCTTAGGGAGACGACATCATGAGCCTCTTTAGTCTTGTCAAGCAATTGTGTCGGGAGATCACATTTTCTATAAGTCTATTTACGTCTATTCTATATTTTTATAATTTTGTTCTTCATGGTTGGCAGGTGAAGGCTATAAATGCCTTGAGTATTGAACTTCCAGTCGTAATCGGACTATCGACTGAACACCTCCCCTCTCACACTGAGAACCTACTTCGGAACTGTTTGTCACATTACTTCCGATTATAGCTCCTTAATCATCGCCTAGCTGCGCCTTCAGGTTAAAAGAAATCCATCCTTTGGCACGAATGGATTGTAAGGAAGAGGCTTGCCGTTGGAGAGATCCGCTTTCCTCTCTTCCACCAAGCGACCAAAGATGCTCTACATTATATCGAAAAACCGGCCGTACGTAATGCGACACGCAGTTCCAATTGTTTTTTGATTTCATCATCTTCCCCTTACATTTCCTGGACAGTGAACGAATATTTCTCCGAAATATACAAACGAAGTTTTGTCCAACTTTCACATGCAAAAACCGTGTGCGGTTGTCATCTGTGACTCCCGGGCAGAACAAGGAAGCTTGGGGACGGCAAATTTCCCATCTTATAAAGGTAGGACTGATAATATCCGTTATAAAGGATCTTATAAAACATCTTATAAAGATAAGATTGATATTTCCCACTTAGTATACCGTACCGTATTACACCAGGTAAAAGTCAGTCTCAAAATGCGTTCTGTAGAACCACAACCCGAGTCACAGATAAGCCGTGCAGTCTATCTGCCTCGCGTTTCATTTACTCATGATTGCTGCCTCAAAGTTAGGGCCCTTCTACTTTCCTCTTCGCTGACAAATTCTTTCGCCGATTCCCCCCTACGTAAGTACAAGTGTGTTCGTTCTTTAGCAACAAGAATAAGAGGGTTCTCTCGAGATAACCAGTACTGCCTGTTCGTGACAGTCCGCTATATAGCAGCTATCCACGGAACTCCTTGTTTCTGTACCTGTGCGAGACGCCCTCGGTGTGACTCCTTATTAAGAGCATCAGCCCAGACTTCGGAGCCGTACAAGAGTGCTGATTCCATTGCGTTCATAAGTAGACGTGTTTTACTCGAGGCTGGTCTCCCCGTGTTGGTCATAAGGCGACTGAGAGCCAACACTCCTGCACAAGCCTTATCCGGTTTCACTACAACCTGATCGAGGAAGCTCCTCATCGAGTCAATCATCAAGCCAAGGCATTTTATTGATTCCTTCGACTCGATGATCATCTCACCCGAGCGGGAATAACACAAGAGATCCGCTTCTTGGTCTTGGTTCCCTAATGTAACGTCAATTTTTCGCCGACCTCCCGATGTATCATAGACTTGCTTCCGGCTTTTGAAGTAATCCTCTAATATCCGGGTTAGGTACTTTTGAAACCTGAAATATTCTAGCCGAATTGAAGGCAATTCTTCAGTCGAGTGTTCCTCCACATCAATTGTTATGAGCAGTTCTATTCGCCTCGAGTAGTGAGTGGGGGCTTCTGTACACTGGACTGCATTCACTACCTCTGCTATTGCACCGATCGTGGATCGGCTAGCCTTGAAACCGTTCTGCTGAGGAGATAGAGACCCAGCAGTTCGGATGGCTTCTCCAAGTCTATCTCTGATGAGCCTCTAGAACACTTTCCCAGCGGCGATTAAAATTCATAGGCGCGGATATGAAGAAGGTTGCTCCGAGTTCCCCTCCCTTTGCTGATCAGCACAAGCTTTGCCTCTTTCCAGCAACTTGCGAATTTGCCCTGCTGCAGGCAGGCTTTGAAATACCGTCTGGCTTCATGACTTTTTCCGTTTTAATGCTTTCACCGCCCCATCTACTTCGATGGCATCAAAAAATGGGTATTCTGCAGGACATTTGCCGTCTGAAACATTGGGACGAACAGAAAACATGGGGAAAAGCACTGAACAATCTCGTCTGTTTTCCCGCTTTAAGCACACAGGGTCTCCTTGAGGCTTCTAGTTTCCACATGAGTTGTTTGTAACCCAGGTCCCGCTGGTCGCTGTAAATGTACCAGCAACGAACCTTGCTCTCGTAAATCAACCTATGGAGGAATTTTCTAGCCGACCGGTATGCCAGCGTCCGGGAATGTGACTCGTCTCGATCTATTGAACGTAGGATTTCGCGACGTATTTTGTGACATTCTCTTCACTTTTCAGCGATTTCTGCTGGCTACATATGAACGAGAAGAAAATAAAGCTCATGACACATTCGACAAAAATACCTCAGATACCCAATATATCAAAGTTGGCGAAAACAATATTAAAATTTTTGGCGAATTTGTGTATCTGAAATAACGAGAACTGCTAATGAAATAGACAAAATAAGCCAAAGTTCTCACAACTATAAGGACCAGCTGCATACACAGAAAAACAAAGTTCCGAGTATTCAAATCTATGATAAGACCTAGGCTTTGTTATGGGTCTGAAACATGGACCCTAAACCAAGCATACGTAAATACATTGAACGCCTTTGAGCGACATGTCGGAAGAAGGATAATTGGACCGAAACTGAGAAGGGGCGATAGCGAATTCGATGCAACCATGGAATGTATGAGGTCTCAAAGTGGAGGTCAAGCCGGAGGTCTCAACGATTCTAAGACTGCGGTCGCTGCAGTGGGCTGGTCATATGAATTGTACGGACGAATAACGGATACTAAAAAAGGCATTCGTTAGGAGAACTGAAGGGCGGAGACCATGGGGGAAACCGAGGAAATGCTGGTCTAATTCTGTTGATGAAGACTAAAATTAGAGGACGCGGTCAATAGATCGAGACAGGAGAGGGGGTAATACTGCTCCGAAGAAGATTAATAAAATCCTTTATCATTTATACATTTCCTTTATTTGCGGTAAACTGTTGAATTGAATTTCATTATTCCGTATATGTGTATATATGATTCAAATTTATGAGAATTTTCAACATTTTTAATTTAACTTATTGATTACGCTTCAAAAAATAATTCAATGAACATAATGTTAAATTGATTTACTTTTTTTTAGGAATATATGACAAAACATGTTTACAAATTAACATCTTATTGAAAAGAACAGATTGAAAAAATTTCATATCCTATTTCCACTCTCACAAGAATCCCTGCGATATTCAATTTCACGATACTCGGATAATTTTCAACATGAGTAATAGTTGATGCTTTTCATGTTGCATGTTCCGAATCAAAAACGTTGAAATTACAAAATTAATAGCCCTCCCGGATGGTTTAATAAATGAATAACATAATTAACGTTGTTAATTATCAATTTGTCATCAACTCAGTTCACAGTTTCCTGTTTATAAATATCTTCTTATTAATAATTCACATTCAACGTATTTAATTATGCTTTATTACTTAATTAATTTCGATCACTATCATTTTATGTGTAATGTATATGTAATTAAATTTCCTTTTTTGCATACTAAGAGATCTATTTATGCTTATTGTTCTTTTCCCCCGTTTTATTTTCATTAATTTTGTTTTAAAAAGTGAGACAATGTTCCCTCGGGCAAAAAAAATATGCAATTACAATCTGAATATTTATACAAAAGTTAACGCCATCATAAATATATATCAGTTCAATATTCAACCCCCTTATTTTGAGTACTTTGTTTGCTAAGGGTGGGAATTTTGTTGATTGATATATTTCTGATGTTTTTTGCCCGAAATAAAGGGAACAGCTACTATTTACTTTAGAAATTTTACTTTATTCTCTCTTTTGACCAGTTTCATGACGGTTGAAATAAATTTACACTTTACTATTCACTAGATTTGATTAAATTATTTTTTTTTGTATATTTTGTTTGTTGTTTTACGGTATAGTTATATTTTATTAAATTTTTTAATTTTTATGTTCTAAAAACAACAAATAATAACGACATATCTATTTCCTATGATTTAGATTTTATGATGTTGTCACTTTTAAATTTGAATAATTCGTTTAGTTTTCATTTCTATAAATTCTATAAATTGAATTTCTCGAAAGAAAAGAAAACAAAAAAACTGTTAAAAATATTTTTGCTGTATTGTTGCCCCACCTGGTCTGGCCTTGATTCCTTGGAATGACGCACTTCGGATTTTCCTAACCAGTTTTCGCTGAACTGAATAGTCATTGGTTAGAGCAAGAGACGATAAGGATAACGATAAGGACCAACGAAGCAAGGCCCGGCGGACCCAAGCTACCCAAACGATAAGGATAGTTCACATGCAGTAAACGCGTTCTCAAAACAATCCAAACAAGACCGGTTGGATTTACAAGACAATACCGGAACGTCCTGCGGCAACACAACAACGAGGTTACAAAATATACTTTTTTGGTTTATCTATTTGAACGAAGATGGAAACTTAAACTAAAAGTCGTTTATATATAAACTCTTGTGAACCAAAACGCGAAGGAACTAATCAATCCTTTAGATAAATACTTCTGGACACATTATTTAAGTCAAATGTATGAAATGCAAATGCATACCACTGCAAACACGTTTGTGGCTGTTAATATAAATTGTTAAGAAAAAAGTTACCATTAATTCTTTCATGAAGGATGCGTCGGAAAATAGATTCTCATACGTTTTATTCGAACATTTACTCACTCTGCTAGGCCAATCCTGGCCGAAAAGTACCTACCTACTGAACATATCAAATTATACACTAACGCGGAAGACGAAATCCAAATCTAATTGTATCCGACCGAAATTGTTCAGGTGCAATGGTATTTATTGCATATAGAACATTGAAAGGATTGCGCGGAGAGATTCGTTTGTTTCAATATTCACATAACTTTTTTGTTCATATACAATGGCTCAGACCTACCATTCTATCGGAAAAGTCTTTCTCAAATACATAAAAGCTCTTCATTCACAAACGTAGTATAATTTGAAAGCTCTCTATTTTGTAAAGCTTTTATCATACTACATTTGATATTCGTCTCTCTATCTCTATGATGCTCCTTCAGAATGCTCTTTATTTGGTTAATGAACTTAATGAGTATTTTGAGCAAGAAAGCTAAGTTTTTAAGGTTTAACCAGTATGATAACGATGGTATGGTGTTTGTCAGGAGATGCATGGTTGAGCATGGGCAAGTTAGACTATATATGCTCACATGGAGATGACTGGCTGACCGAAAGAAGGTTAGTGGCGGTTAAGCCTACATTAAGCGGAAATTTTTGATAAATATTAGTAAGTTAAGCCTAATTTTTTGATAAATAAAACTACTTTGCTTGGAAAAAGTGGTAAGAAGCACTGCAAGTTCAAGAAGATTCTAGAGGACGACTTATGTCTGGTTTTGCTGGAACTATTATCGTTATGTGTTTGTTTAGCTCAAAAGCATGCAATAGTTTTTAAGTTACTATTTGAAACTTTGTTTAAATACCTTTCCAGGTAGGACATTCAAATAGCAATGAGACTAAAAAGGCTACAAAAAGTTGTTGAAAATGTCTTCAGGACTTCGCTTCAGTCGTAAAGTTGACGGGTGAACAGAACAAAAACGTAGACGAAACTAAGTTGGATATTAAGACAACATATAACATTCTTAGCAGTCCAATTTATGAAAGGATGCTATGGTTCCGAATAAAATATAACATATAAGATAACTTCATGGTATAGAAAGTTGAAGGAAGCTAGATAGATGGAAGATGGAAGCTAGATAATAAGATGTCATTGTTAAAAACGATGATGCCTGCGTCCTTTACTGGTGAAACTCAAATATTTGTATCAGTCAATAATTAAATAAAAATTTGAGTCATAAGAGCTCATTTGTGACCTGAACACATTTTTCTGATGAAGACTTAACTCACTAGACAATGAATTGAAGAAAATCTGCTTATTACGGAGAAAGATATAAACGTCGACTCAATTCTGTTGAGTTTTGAAATTCAAAGATCTAAACAAATGTTACTGTTGGAGACAATAAAGATTTAGTTTTTAGAGTATGTTATTTGACTTGTAGCATAGAAATTCTACGTGTCATGTCTTTATTATGCATAAAACAGAACGCAGAAGTTAAATTAGGAGCTTGTAACGCTAAGGAAGCCAAACAGGAAGATGAGTGAGTTTGGCTGATTTCTGTTAGCATCATTGTTCTATAGCGTGCCAACTGTAGTTCCTTGATTGAATTAAAGGGCTCGAAACAGTTTATAAATCAATCTGCTTGTAAAAAAGTACAACCTGATCAGACGTTAGCGTATCACAGTACAGTATATCTCTTGCCAAAATTTACATCATCCTATAGCCCGACTGCCGATCTTGTACCTTTACGCCTCAATACTTTATGCTTCCTTTACAGGCAGGTCCCTTTTAAATAATGGCGTAGAATATGATGCCTTGACTAGATTTCTGCACTTCAGACTGGAATCCTATCCCTCACACGTTCACGTCTGCACTAAATAACTTTTTATGTAAATCAAATACCATTCAATACATTTAACTCAAAACTTGAGAACTTAAGATATGGATACATCATTTCATCTAAATTTTATCACTTATTTTCTATATTAGTCTAATTAACATTTTTTTCATTCCTCACGGAAAAATGTAAAGAACTTAAAATGTTCTCCAGGTAATTGCACAGCTTGTATTTTTTTGTTGTTGTTTAATATTTACATATTTCTGGAAATTTTACGCTTTTATTTACAAACGTGTATATACAATTTGATAGAAATTATAGAAAAATTACAAAGGTTTTTTCTCTTGTGCTTTTGACTGATTTTAGATTAAAAAAATCAAAATAAAAATTTTGCAGACTATTTTATTGTCTATGGTATCATATTTTATGAATTCTGAATATAAAAAACGGAAGAAATAACTAATAAGAATTAATTTAAAAGTATAAACTAAATATTCTCTTTCAGCTAGTTTGGGCTTCAAAGATGGTTCCTTTCATGGAAATTGAGGGAACAAACAATGTCGCTTCCCTCTCCTAAAGAAGTCTCAAGTCTCTGTTTTGTTCGATCGAAACAACGAATTGAGATCCACACATGAAATTGTAGGAAAATTTTCAGTCATTTTTCTAAGCTTTCATTTAGTTTTCTTGTATCCTTAATATTTCATGATAGACTACGATTTGCGCATTCGTAAAATTTCGAGTATATTAAAAGCAGCTTCAAATGAATTTTCAGTGCCTTAACAGTCACGTCTGAATTTTCAGATTAGGATGACAAAGAGTGCAATGTTATTAGCATGGCAAAGAAAGTTCTAATTTTTCACCAGCAGAAGAATGTGGACCTAAATAGAAATGTTTTAAGGGTAGAGCTCGCCTATAAAGGGGCTAAAGGAGCTAAGGAGGTGATCATGGATAACTGCTAATGAAATCAGAGAATTTGGTTTTCATGGAAATTCATTTTGGAGGGAAGCTGATCTTTGCCAAGCTTAAAGAGGAAAATTTATCGGATTCAAAAAATTTATCAAAATTTTTCCCTTGATATTACACATTTAATCGGGACTTCCATTACACACTTTGGGCTTTACCCTATGTTGGAGGTTACTCATCGCAAGACTAAAGATACAGAAGAAGGTGAGTAGGTCCAAGTCAAGCTTGAACGTAATTATGCTCCAAAAGGTAACTATCACAGCTAGGTGGGTTGATACTCTGGCACACGAAATACAAACTCAAATATCCTTGCCATCTCTGGAATTTAAACTCAGAATCTGTGTCACAGAGCTTGAATTCCCTTACTGCTACTCTATGTGAAGTGCATCCTGAGTGCCTGACTAATTCCATATCTGGATCTTGTACAATACAAAGAGAACATTCCTGCCACAGCAAATTATACTTTTAGAAAACATGTCGGAATCTGCAGGTCGAAAAAGCGATTAAGTTTTCAAAGTCAATCGCTTGTCAATGCGGAAGTATTTATTCAAATCATAGCATAGCATACCGAATACGGAAAACCGCTCTAAGATAACAAGGATTCAGCCGAACCATCTTATGATCCAATCACTTCTAGAGCATGGAAACAAAAAATAAAGCTTCTTCTTTGCACAAGCCAGGACTTCTTATGCAGGAGCACGAAGGTGTTAAGGTATCTCATTTTCAACTATCGACTCCACGATCGAGAAAAATAAGGTCTTTTCGACACCTGCATTAAAATTATTGCAAATGGTCAGTTTGCCTGGCGAAATGAGTCTCTGAGAAGATCTGAAGATATATTGAGTGTTCTTAAAATTTAGAAAAAATTTACAAGCAGTGATACAAATGTGAATTTTATTACTGACAATCAGTAATAAAACAATATTGACTCTTATAGAAATAAGCTGAATCAAGCCAATAGTCGAAATAGGGAAACAATAAACCGAGGAATAGACAATAACTTATTCTACATCGTAAAATTCAGCACACAAAAGGGTTTACAGGGACTTCATTATAAGCGAAAAATTCCTTAACACGTTCACGCCGGGGCCGATTTTCCTTTGTTTTGCTGTGAGGTGGCGCTTAAATTCATACTGCGCTTCATCTGGCGGCGCGCAATTTTTGCCTGTTCAGACCTGCATACGCGTTCTATGTTTGCTCAGTAGTAAAGTGAGTGCTTATTGTGCAAGTTGTGTAATTCGTGCTGTTTTTTCATCCTGACCACAGATTTCTGCCAGTAAGTACAGCTAGAAAGGTGGTTAGAATTTTTTTTTAGTTTTTGCCCTTATAAAAAATAGGCAGCATGGATATGGAAATAAGTGATTCTGATGAATCTATAAATAGAAGCAGGAGAAAGGCATCAAGATTACGGATACTTTCTTCCTCTTCAGACGAGGATTTTGTTAATGTAAACAGTGAAGTGAGCGAATGTTCCACGGAAGAAGAAGATTTGGTGTCTAAATCAGAGAACGAGGATAGCGATGAAGAATGGCAGGAAGTAAAAGAAAGAACTTCAGTAATAAATGAGTATTCGGAAGAAGAGGAATTTTTATATGAAAGCACTGACTGTAATGACCCTTTTGCTATATTATTAATCATAATTGTAATTAAAAATAAATGTTTTTAATGAAAATACGTTAAATTTTCAGCGTCTAACAGCACAATCGAATGCGCACCACCGGTGGTACGCGCCGCCCGATGAGACAATCTAGTGCGGGCCACCGGTGGCCCGCGCCGGCGTGAACGTGTTAAGCAAGACAAAATTGGAATAAATTAAATTTTCAACTATTCAACTAATTAAAACTATGCCAGAACTGAAGTACAAGAAAGTAATTACACTTCGAACAAAATCATGACCTAACCGGAGCGCGGAGTGCATTAATTTTTTTTCCGCGGTTTTACTAAGAGATGGCAACAGCGAGAAGTATGCAGCGTATTAGTTTGACACATATGCCATTTCGATCGTCTGACATTTAGTGTTTGTTGGTAAATATTGAGGGTGTGAATGCACAAGTTGAGTCCGTCAAAATTAGCGTTTTTGTTTTATCGTGTTAATCAATCATGCCGAATTTTGTAGATGAAAAAGAGCATTTACGATACACATTGCTTTTCTTGTTTAACCAAAAGAAAAAGGCTGCTGAAGGTGATCATTTGCTGCTTAAAACATATTGTGGACACGTTTAATAAATTAGGACATGTGAGACATGGTTTTGACAGGTCAAAGATTTAAAAATGTATTAATCTAAAGGGCGGGTATCTGGAAAAATCAAATTAAATTGGACTTAACTTCTATCTAACAAAGTCATTCTCTTTATTTTGGAATTTTCCATTTGCTCCATGCCCGATTTCCCATGTCCCATGTGGCAAATAAATATGTTTCCAAATATGAGTGGATTTGCTTCTATTTTTGAATTTTTTTTTATATTTGCTGAGTTTTAGAAAAATCTGAATATGAAAATTAAATATATAAAAATTTGAATGAAAGTTAGGATTAAAGCGTTGAATTATGAATGGTTCCTGCAAACACATTTATGTTGTTTTTTATTTCAATATAATCTTGGACCTTGGTCCTGATGATATCGTGACGAACCCTATTTAATATGAGTATATTAGAATTTTAAATACTCAATTCAAGCACAATAAATTTTATTTATGGGATGAAAACCTCCTTTTACCAAACAAAAGGGACGACTGAAAAAAATTATCTAGACATTTTGTATTTATTTGAAGAAGTTTCTCGGCTTGACTTGCTAAACATCATATATAATCGAAAATCCACGTCATCAGTTGAAGGTTAATTGAAAAAAGGTGAAGAAATTGAATTAATTGTTAATAATAATTAAATAAAATAAACAAATGCATAGTTTTAAAATACAGAGACTGTATCATCAAAGATTATTAATTTTTTTCAAAGTGCAGCTACCTACAACCTCAAAAACGTTTATATATAATCGTTGGAATTTCTGTATAAGTCTTCCAATTGAAATGTATTTTCTGTGTAAATTAATATTTTTAAATTATATCAAATTCATGGAAAATTATTAATGATTAACGTTTGAATGGTTGTTTATGTTCAACTGGATAATCCTATTTTTATTTGATTACATATCCAACAATCAGGTCAAAAATAAGTGCTAGTAATCTAAATTTACATTCGTGTCCTTTTTTTATTTTTCAAAATAATCGAAACATTGCATTTTATGAAACTTACTGTCGATATAATTGATACCATTTGTTATTGTTTTTTATCGTCATTATTTTCTTAAGCAATCCTTAAATTATTCAGCTAACATGAAGAAAAATTGTCCTTAAAAATAATGTTTTATATTTTTGAATATAAGTTCTTATTTCAGTGGATGCTTAATATAATATTTATTTTTATTTTTTTTTGGCTGTTAATTAGGGAAAACATACAAAAGCGTTCCACCGAAGATGGAAAGAATTGCTCGATTAGAATCAGATGTAGTTTACAAATTGTTTTTTGTTCTATTTTATGTGTAAATATCTAAAAATGATATTTAAAAAATTTTTTTTTTTAAAATAATTTGTTTTTGCTAAGCATTTGTGGTCCATATTAGATGGATTATATTTTGATTTTTTAATTTAATATTTTTTCCCCATTATTTGCAGTAAAAATTTTCATTTCAAGAGAATTATCCTGCATATCCTGTCATCTACTCATGATCCCATAATACAGTGACATATTGTGATTTCTTAAATAATTACTTACCGCGTTTTAATTTAGTTTAGTAAGTTTTTAAGTGTTATTTTGCTTTCGTTAAGAATTTTTGTGCTTAAACTTTGCAGAAATTGACTTTTTTTCTTTTCTTATGTAAAAGCAGAAATAAAATGTCGACTTTTGAAAAGAAAAATGAATCCTGGGTAATTTTTTTGTTGGACAATTGAGATATCATGCCGAATATTTATTTTGTTTTATCGATGCGTACAGTACAATTAGCGGAAGCGTTAAGTTAATTTATTAATTTACAATAAACAGACATGTATAAAATAAAAAGGATATCGTTAAAAGAGCATTCAAATTCTATTAATATGGCAATTGAGTTCATTACAGTAGCAATGTGTAATAAAAATCACAAAATACTACGGTTTTGAAGAACTAAATTGAAGTAAACGATTTGTATCCTTTCATCCTGCATACTTTGTGTCACTTAGCAGGTTAACAACTGGCAGAACTTGATAAGCGCATAAAAGATGTACTCACCGTCGGAGTGCTTGGTTGTCAGGAAAAAAAAAATTTGCATTTATTACGAGGTCGAGTAGAATGCTGTGCAAATGGTTGGCAAAGTAATGGATGTGCAAGGATATGATCTATCAGTTATGCAAATTTTAAGTTGCAATTTTTTTTTCTTTTCTCTGTTTTTTTTTGCGCTTTATGGCTTCGTGCCAAATATGAGCAACAATGTGTTCGAGAAAGTTAAAAGTTGGAAGGATTGTTGGCAAGGAATGATGTGAACATTTCTGGGAAGTGAAATATCAAGTTGGCAAGGATAAGTAAAATGGCGAACAAACATTTAATAACATTCAAGTTTGATGTGCTGTTTGTGTTGAGTAATTGCTTTGAATTTCTGTTTAGCGCTGTGTGAATTTGTTCGTAGAAGTATTTGCACATATAAGATGGGTTACACAGATTAAGTTAACAAATTAACACAGTCATCCTTGATGTTAAATGACAAATAATGAAACATAAGTTCGAAAAAAATGGCAGCTTGACATATTCAACTCTGCGTTACAATGAACCATCCAGCATGAAATTCTCATTGTTTTTAAAGTAAATATTTATCAGCCACAGTTTGGCGTTTACAAAGATATGATCCTTTACCATGTACATTATCGTAAATATCTCAAAACACACTAGATACCAAAAGACAGCATCGCATGATGATTTAATCCTTTTATTTCGTATTTACTCTGGACACGTTTTATTGTTAATTATTTTCAATGCATTAATTAATTCGGTTGTATTCTAAATTTTTTATAAATATTTATAGAATTTTACTTTCTAGCCGTATCCTTTTCCCATTTTTAAATCCGATTTATAAAATGTTTCAAAACAGTTTAACGCGTTTCCATTATACCTATGTTGTACAACATCGAATAACATGTAGCATAGATTTATAAATATTTGTATGTTTTTTTTATTTATTTAAAATAACAAACAAAATATATTTATAATGTTAGAGACCATGACTAATGAAACCATCAACCGAAAAAGGACTTGATCACAATGAATTCTTTGTTAATTATGTGTTATACGGAATGACAATTACCATTGTTAATATTATGTTTTCAACCAATTAGACAATTTAGAAATATATTAGTGTAGAGATAGATAACAATAGATTAATTTGTTGTTGTTGTTTCGCACAATTAAACTTACACATATGCATATCCCTAAACAATTATCGGTGTTCTTACATCCAATGTTTTACTGGCTATTGTTGTTGATGATGATAGATCATCATCAAAATTGTTATTATTTAATGTGTCTAACGATGATATTGTCGATGATGCTTCCGTAAAATTTGTTGTAGACATCACTAAATGCATTCCAATATTTGATACTAATGAGCAATCCTTACCACTTCGTTGGCCATGTCAGACTTTATCCGTTACACTATTATTTTGTGCTGGTTGTGCTGGTATGCTTGATGTAGGATATCTAAGGATTTTACAAAGACAAAATAAATACGTTAATAAGATAATGCGGCAATAAGGACTCGATGTAGTTGTTAAAAAATAATTACTATGAAAATGGGATTATTCAGTAATTTTTCAACTTAGATTTCCTCTTGTTTGTTCTCAGTAAACAGGATTATGGTGGTAGCTTGAAATGGGACGTTTTCTTTATAAAGTATTTAAGGATTAGGGTCTCTAATTTTATAAAATATACTAGAGTAAAATGAGTTGATAGTGGTTCCAAATAATCGTGATCTGTCCTTCCCAAAATCATTGCATATCCCGGCGAACATAAGACACAACTGCCGAATTTTAAAGAGAACCTTAGTGTTAACCAAATAATAAAGCCTTAACCATCGAATTAAGACTGCACGTAAAAATGTGGTTTCCTAGATTTTTCCTAACTACATGATATGACCCTCACACACTTAAATCTAAGAAAAGTAAACTTTTTATTCGAATTTTCTATGTTAACCGATTCAGGCAAATTTTGCATTTTTATGTTGGTACTACTGCTAGTGACATCTACGCTACGTCTGATGGCATCTACCCCACGTCATCGTCGGTTCTATAGTCGGGTTCATGTTCACTAAGGAACTATAAGGGATTTTTGTGTTTTTTACAATGTCTGCTTTTGTTGGGTATGGGAATAAGTTTTCGCGGTTTTTTCGACAAAATTTTTAGTTTATTTCAACATTAAAGAAACGAGTCACGTCATTAAAAGTATGCACCATTTAAAGCTATGACCTTTTCCCATCTTTTTAGTATTAGATGGATTCCTCGGCAGAAATTCCCATCCTTGGATTCGATGCAGTCATCAGGCCATTTTTTGATCCCTTCATAAGAAGTGAATCGTGCTCTAGTGAGGGCTAGTTACATGGAGCGGAGCAAATGGAAATGCGAAGGGGCAATGTCTGGTGAATGCGGCGGGTGGTGCAAAATTTCCCAATTCATACCTTCCAAATGTTTTCCGACTAGCTTGGCAACGTGTGGCCTTGCATTGTCATACAGCAAAATCAGCTTGTCATGTCTGTCACTCCATTCTTTCCGTTTTTCCTTCAGAAATCGATTAAGACGGATGAGTTGCCGCCGGTAGACATCCCCAGTAGTTTTTTTCAAATGATTTCAGGAGCTCGTAATAGATGACGCCACTGTGTTCCCACCAGATGCACAGCATGACCTTGGAAGCATCAATATTCCGTTTTGGTGTCGATGGACCTGGTTCATATGGAATTACTCAATGTTTTGGTCGCTTAGGATTGTTGTAGTACATCCATTTCTCGCTCCTGTCACAATCCGATGCATGAAAACCTTTAAACACCGTTCGATGTCCCTCTCTCTCAGTCCATTCGCCACCCAAGTCCCAGCTATTTGGATCATTCCCATGGCGTGCAAGCGCTAACCGACAGTAGATCTGTCAACATTTAACTCCTGCGACAATTTTTCTAGGCTTCGACTTGAATCTTCATCCATCAATTCCCGTACTTGTGAATCTTCAAACTTTTTCGATGCCCCTTCACGATCTTTATCAGTCACGTCAAAATCACCATTTTTAAAACGCCGAAACCACTCTCTGCAAGTGGTCACAACTGGAGCATGATCACCATAAACATCGAGATCTATACGATAAGCTTCCGCAGCACTGTTCGTGAGAATGAAATAATTAACTAAGACCTCCCGCAAATGCACCTGTTTCGGTATGAAATTTGACATTTTCAACACGTGAAAAAAAATGGTGTTCACGTATTGAAAGAATGTCGACTACTGCGTTCGTGAGCCTACGCATACAACTTCCAATTCCAAGAACACTACCACAGCAGACACTAAAATAGTATTTGTAGGAACATCTGTCTGCTAACGGCAGAAACTTATTCTCATATCCAATATTAAGTAACGTAGTGCCATTAAGTTTTGCATGAGGTGTAAAATTTAAACTCTTGAAACTTTAAGAATGTTACAAAACTCTTTAGCATATTTGGGATCTGACGGTATAGAAAATCTGCATGAAAGGATGTCTATAGGCGGTACAAAGACTTCATAGAACACAGAGAATATGTTGATGAGTTAGAAGTCTTCAGAAAACCATCAGCGCTTACTAATGAGCAAAAAGTCAAGAAAATTAAGGGCTTTTTGCTCAAAAATTCATTCACTTGGCATTACAGAC
The DNA here is from genome assembly GCA_954870665.1 of Stratiomys singularior. Taxonomy (NCBI): domain Eukaryota; kingdom Metazoa; phylum Arthropoda; class Insecta; order Diptera; family Stratiomyidae; genus Stratiomys; species Stratiomys singularior. The sequence goes on along the minus strand of OX940879.1, from coordinate 6,545,337 downwards.
CATACGATTAGGTTGGGATTGAAAAAAGTAGAAGGATCGTTCGAATTTCAGAATAGTCACATCCCGCCAAGACAGTCACCCAATTCGTTTAACAAAGAGCTTGACGTTTCTATCGTCAAGAAAAGATTTTTGTCAATTAGGATGCTTAAGAACAAATTATAACGGGACATTTATGCTCCTTGTTCGGAAACAAACACCCAATTGAGTCAATATTATGGTAAAACCAACAGAATTGCGCTAAATTGCTGAAAACTAAGGTTATGCTGACCATTTACACTACTAGTTGCCCCTTTTGAGCCACACTATCAACAAGGAACCTATTATGAATGCTATCTGTATTTTCCGTCAAGCCAAAAGCTTGCAAGTTACGGTCGAAAATATTTATGGAAAGACGATTCTCCTGAGTTTTGCATCACGAAACCCACCTCACCTAGCATTCATTATTCGACAGTTTTTCGCCAGATTTCATTTTTATCATTCGGAAAATACCTTACTGCCATGACTTAACTTGACTTACTTAAACCATAGGGAACAAACATTTCGAACAAACTCCTGATCCGTCGGTATTCAACCTAAATATAGGGACCTTAATGTGGATTTTTTTTATTTTCTCTCATTTTAGCGTACAACAAGAACACTGCTCTCAAAACGTAAAAACGCAATACATTTTTACTGATGTTTTTTCTATCTCTGTCTGAAAGAAACCACCTGAGAGTGTTATTCCTATGTGAACTTACGCTTTGGCTTTACCAAACTGAAAAGACAGCTCCGAGGACACCGCTTTAAATTTGTTGTATTCAATTCACGGCTGTTCTCCCGTGCTATGTCTAAAATATATACCCTCCTCTTTTTGAGACTATCTTCACTCAAAGTTGCTGCTATCATCCTGTGTGTTGATAGTCGGGTAGTCGATATTTGTTGCCAGCATGTGTGATTTGATGTACTCGCTACTGTCCTCTGGGTGTATGTAGATGATTCAGGTCCTTGTTTCATTTTGTTAATTAGTATTTTTGTAAGAATAGGCACTACTTATGAACAGACTTTTTGAGTGTGAAACTTACGTTTTTGTGAATAATGATTGGTTTGGAAGTCGTTTGTAGGTTTTGCGCATTTTACTTTGTGGTTGAAAAAAAAATTATCAACGTCTCTAACCCTGTATTTTCACATTTTTCTTTGTGTTAATACATTTTCATCTTGTTATCCCATGTGTCGTTCACAAAGGAATAGTAAAAGACATTTTCCCATTAGTGCCGCATGGTTCTCTTCGAAGAACTTTCCTTGAAAGCAAAGGTAATGTCTTCCGGTTTGAAGTTGCTTTTGAGTTTCATTCTTTTGTAACACCGCACTCAAAAAATGCAAAACGTGTTTATATTCTAGACGCTGAGCCCAATGAGCGCTTTCTTTGTACGCTTTGGCAGCTTGAATGACGCACCAGTATTCTAATGAGACAGGACCAAGTAAGGAAGCAACCAAAACGAGTAAAATTTTGAAGTGACTTCTTCTCGATTCAACCCTTTGCTTTGAGATATTTCCTTGTCAAAATGTACATCAAATTGAATTTGAATTTAAATTTGAACAATTTGATTCATCAGAAATGCAAATTCTGTTCTGTTTAATGATATTGATAATTCTGTTGATAATTCAATTAAATTAAATAATGCAATCAAATTAAAGGTGATTCTTGTCACTTTTTAAAGATATTTCGGACAAATTTTGGTCACGAACAGAACAGGTGACATGTGTCAAATTGTGCTTTTCAAGCGTGCAATTGGCCTCAATATGCTTTCATGCTTTGCTTGCTTTGATGTTTTGGGCAAAGGTAAGCCGGAAACATCAAAGATTAACATAAAACAAAAGATTTCTTGATGATGAAACTAGATATTATTTGATGAGTTCGACTGAAATAAAACCAAGACGCTGGAAGCTACTATTTCATCCTCGTTTTCTACTTTAATATTTTTCATCAATCTGCCAAAAAACTTGGCTTGATTTGTCAATTTTGTTTCAACAAAAATCAAAAAATTTTGTTGATTCGTTTGTCTCTTTCATTCTCTAGTCCTTTTTGCTTAAATATCCACCTATTTTGCTGTACATTTGAGGATTCCAGAATTATCCGAAAGGATTGGAGGATGATCGTCGGTAGTCCGAGATTTCTGGTGTGCGAGTTTTTCCTTCTCCAATTATGGCTATGGTTGGCCATAATAGGCGAACCATAGCCGAAATTCTTACAATTTCGGGCAGGTTTCGTTGGATGGCTTAATTGGGCTTTGAGGTTACGATAAAAAAAATTTTTTTTTCGATGAAGTACTATAGACATCGATTTGAAATTTTATGCGGATATTATAACAATTATAGCATAGAAAACATTTTTTTCAGAATTTTTGAAGCTGCTTATTCGTTTTTACGAATTTTCCGTAAAACACCCAAAATTTGGTGGCGGACGGGCTTTCGCGAGTTTGGAACATCTTGGAAAACCAAAAAAAAAACGGCAATTAATTCTTGTGTAAGTGGCTATCAAGTGAATTAAGATAATTTTTTCGGTGAAAAAAAAAACTAAATGGCGGCCATTTGTAAAAGAAGTTTCTGTTTTTGAGGTTAGAAAATCGGCTGGCAATCGGAAAATTTATTTCAGATCAACATGATCCCAGTTCACGCTATAGCCAGGTATATTACCAACAATATATTGATCGGAGTTTGAGATCGAGCAAAGTGATCGAGTCCAATAGTATTTTTTAATCGTTCCCGCCAACTCAAAAAACATGATTTCGAGAAATTAATGTTTAAAGATTGGTTCCTTTGAGTTTCCGCCCTTTTTTCTAAAGGATATATGTATAAAATATGTATATTCTAGTTAATTCAAGTATAATTCGATGCAGATGTTTCAAATTGACTGAGGAGATCGGTGAACACGCTGAATAAGCGAAAAAAGGGCTCTCGCCGCGTTTCACCTTAGGATCTTACCAACTAGTTTAACGTGTTTATTACACTCTAACATCTTCCGTATCGTATTTTCGATTGTATTTGGAACCAAAATCACTAAAAAAAATTTCAAGTTTTTGAAAATTAGTGACCTTATAGTCCCCTTCAGGGTGTTGTGTCTAAGTTATTTACTAATTTTTTGTCTTCATGTGTCCTTTTTGTTAAGTTTCGTGGTTTTTGGTTAGATATTAATTAATTATATTATCTCGGTTACAAAATATCTTCAAATGCAAATGATCCGATTGAGCCGATTCAAGTATTTCCTTGTTATATTTTCCTCTACCTCTGCTTCTCTATTTTTGCTCTCGGTTACAAAATGTTCGTCCTTGAATCATGACTATTAGGCACTACAATTAATTTTTAACTCCCTTCCAAAACATTCTTATAGTGACAGATCCTTCCTTGGGCTTTTAACATTGGGCTTTGACTTTTACATTTATCATTGGGCCAAAAGTTAATTGCAATATGGATAGGACTCGATTGTCTTAGTATATTCGGAATATTCTGCCATTTTGAGCGCTTCAAGTGTTTGCTTAATCTTTTTTTTTGTTTTCACAACCATTGACAAATATTCGAACCAACAAACAAATTTTAGTCCAGAAATGTGTTGTTTTTGTGGCTATGAAAAGTTTCACAGCACTAAAGTTAGGAGATGTATTTCCTTAATAAAAACCTCAGCACCTCGACCCTTTTTTTTGGGAGTCTCACTTGAAAAAAGTTTCTGAAGCAGGTGAAAAAACATTCTTCTCATTTTGTTTGACCTGCTGTGACTTGCTATTAGCAAGGTACTTACTTGTTTTCCTTCGGATTAAATAATGCCTTATAGCTTTTATTGCAGGATAAATAATGTCACATTTTATACAAACTTTGGAGATAAGCCGTCTAATCTTGCCGGCCACGATGATTCAGCTGATTTGATCTAAGATTTTGCTCCAAGATACTGCAGAAACCGCCATGTTGAAATCTCGCAAGAAAGAGGACGATGTATGGGAAGAAACTCACGTAACAATTCAAGACTATTCTGGCGTTTAGGAAAAAGATCTCCTTGTGGTCGGAATATTTTCCATGGTCATGGAAGGAATACAAATGAACTTGAAGGATGACTGGAACACTGCTTACTGGAGTAGGTGGACCACGAGTTTCAAAAATTTGTAGGTGGTTAATCAAATCTGGACTTTGCACAACGAGGACACCTTCGATCAGGGAAAACATGTTAGAAACGATTAATTTCACTGGTGTACAATTCATGCTTAATTTACTTGTGAAAATAACAACTCATTTTAGTTCAATTTTAATATTTTCGCTAGAAATATTTAACAAATAAATTAAGGATCCTTCCGCTTGGAATTCCATATATTTCGATTAATTTGGGATGAATATTCAATAAGCGTGTTCAGCTGAACTCTAATAAGTATCACAATTACATTTGAATCAAAATGTTTGGTGTATTCGGCAGATTATACCGCGGTGATGACTAAGCGTGATACTAACCACAAGCAAGTTTATAATATTTCTCCAAAAAAAGTTGTTTTGCATTTGTAGCTATAGAAAGTTCTACAGCATTAAAGTTAAGACATAATCATTCTTTGATGAAAACTTCCATATAATTGCTTCTATCATCGTCGTAATTTGTGTAATCGTTGATAATTTCCTTAATAATTCTAAAGAGAACATACTTTCCGATCCTTTTACGTATCTACTAGAATAGCATTTAAAATGGGAGGAATAATTAAAATTCTACAAGCACCTGCCATGCAGACCAACTAGCGAAATTGGTTTAAGGATCTAAAGATTCCATTTCGTTTCAACTACCTAAGATTGAGCCTTATCCCGAACAGAACAATGTTATATCAGTGGAAATTCAAAGAAAGCATGGATAAATTGTAAAATAACGTTGAACGCTGAGAACATCCTAAATTATTTTGGTTTGCAATTGCTTAGATAAAAGCGGAAGCGTACTTACCCAATAGAATTGGCTCCAAGACTATTTGATCCACTATGTCCATCATCACTTACGCAACTATTCGGTTGCGACGGTTTACTTGATGTCTGTGTTTGAGCGCTAACACTCTTCCCGAAAGGACTTTGAAATGATGTTGACGTTATTGTGAAATACCCACCAGGCTTGGGTTTCAAATGACGATTATTCATTTGCATGTGAACCGTTTTCATGAATTCAATTTGATGCGCCAGCTTTTGTATTTCTTCCTGGAGTTTAGGAAAAACAGAGAAGAATAAACATTTCGAGAATAAACATTTTTTCTAAGAATAGGACCAGATAATAGTTTTTAAAAAGAAGATTTGATGGTGACTAGGCTTCAAACATAAAACGAGAGCATGTCCTTCTAGCTTAAGCACCTTTGATAGCTTTTTCAATCCGCGAAAAAGTGCAAATTTGAACGCTTTACAGCAAAGCTAAATCCTTTTGTCATCCTGCTAGCTCAATTACCACCGCACTCACTTAGTTCAAGTGAATTTTCATGTAACCCGAAGCTACCGAGGACTTATCACTTACCATAAACATTATCTTTGGTTACCAAAAACTCACACCACTCACCTTGAGCTCTTCATTCTCCTGGTAAAGATCGGGCGAGTCCTCCGGCACTAAGCCGACACCATTCAATGAAAACGATGCAGTTATACTACGGACACGTGCTTTATTGTCCCATTGATCTCCTTGGCCACGTAGAACACGTAAAACTTTGGGGCCAAACACTAAGGCAATTGTCACAGTTGTCGAAAGCTGAGTACGAACGAATCCCAGAAAGTACTTAATGTCCGGACCAGCTTGCGGAAATATGAATAAGCTGAAATAATAGTCGAGTAAGCATTTCTCTATCCTTCCTGCATATATTTATAAAGAAATCTATTGGCATATATGTACAAAACATATGTGAACATATCCAGGCGTCTGTTGCATTGAATCGATAAAAATTCTGGTCGAATCAATGTCCCATAAGTGGGTGAATAGTAAAATTTTATATTCGCTTTGGGTGGAGTTGAAGGACAGAGAAGAAAGGACGAAAGTGAAAAGTAACTTAGGGAATGTCAAAGAATGCGGGAGATGTGGGTAGGTTTTGGTTTTGGGACACATGTGTATGTCGTTTTATCGAAATTTAATGGAACTTTATGACCATCAAATGGTTAGAGAAAAATTGTGTCAGCAGTAATTCCTGCATTAAATTTACAGAATGTATAAAAACTTTTTATTTCTGCCGGAAAATAAAAAATTATCAGATGCTAGATTATGTATTTGAAATAGATCCTCTTTGTGTTTGGATGAAATATATAGCGTCGAATTTTAAGTTGCATCAAAAATCCGGTAGCTTATTCGTATTTGGGTGTGTTCATCAAAATATTGGTAAAGGATTGAGGTATGTGACGTACTATAGTTGGTAGATATCATGGCTTCGTTCACCGCATGCTAAGTTTTTATTACTTTCATTTGTTAGCATTTTATATTTCACAACGTCTTCTGAATCCATTTCCAACAAGATATCTCAATGTGCGATTCCAACAAGAGACACAGGACCGCAAAAGTTGTTTGCTTGACAGCTGTCAAATGTGGAGTAATTCTTGTAATTTTGATATGAACGATTAGTGACCCACTAGCCGTTCAAATCACTGGACTCGTTGATAAAATTCTTGGAAAATTCAGCAAGATAAACATATCAGCAGGATTGGTATTACTATAAACCATAAGATTAGGCATAAATCTCTCAGACAAAGTTGAATCCAAAAAAAAGAGTCCCTTGTGATAGAAAAATAAAACGTGGACCCAATGGAAACTTTTAATACTCTGCTGGAACTCAATGAAATCAAGCCGGTTTTGGAACGTGTGGCAAAGTGTTCCCATAGCCCGCAATTGCAAGGGTGAAAAAGTAGCAGGTAAGGAGTGGTGGGCCATGACAGACAGTTTCGAAACCAGGCTGCGAAATTTCGATGCATAAACCGAATAGTGTAGAGGTGGTTGGACTGTCTAACTATCATTTGTTCAAACCCCTGTATAACTTCCTTAAAGGTAAGCCGCCGATAACAACAGAAATATCTGAAAATTACTTGATAATTTTTTTCAACCAGAACTGGTTGAAGATCTTCACCAATAGTTTCATAACGCTCTCCAAAAAATGTTCTCAAACATTTGATAATAATGGGACAGCATTAGAATAACGTAAAACTCTGAAGCATTCAAAAAGATTTATTTAAGATAATCAAATTTCAACACATTCAAACTTAAAAAAAGTAAAAGCAAGATCTTTAAGGATTCAGTTCATTTACTACGCTTATAATCAGGGTTCTCAAAGACTTTTGGCATTTAGTGAACACAAGTCAAATATCTTTGGAGAAAGTATGAAAAAAAAACTAATTAGAATTCTCGTTGTTGATACAGTCATTGCAGAAAGGTATGTTGTGTTCTGGGCAAATTTATTTGAATCATCCTTGCCATTTACTCTTTGTTTTTTTATGCAAATTAAAGTTTACATCTTTTTTGCAAATTTCAAAGAAGTTTTTCTTGTGATTCGCGAATAGATTTTTCGATTTTCCGTTTTGTTCTATGCATTTCTCGGGATAAGAAAGGATGAACAACCAAGAAATTGTTCTCTGAAGATGCTACTGCCTTAAAGCATGGTTTCCTCTTTCTTTAGATTTATTTCTTATACAATCTTCTAGAGAGCGAAATATCATCTCAAACTTTCAAAAAAGCGTAAGCAATTTTTCACTGATCATATTTTGGAATCACAGATGACATCATATAGGGAACAGCATGTGTTCACTTACAACATCCACACGACAGTTTGTTTCTTCATAGTATTTAGTGTTGATTCCTGAACTTTGACTTCCTTCATCTTGAATCATAGATCTCACCACAACAAAACCAGAACAAATTAAACCGTCTTATTCTTCATAATGTCAGGTGACATTATGGCGAACAAGCTTCAAAATGTCTAAACTCTTTTACTTTTTAAAATTAATCGAGATAGTATCTCATCAATCCATGAAATTTAGGTGACTTATGGAGGCAGCTGCCTTATTTGGCTTACTGGATGCTAATTGATGACAACACGAGCAGATGTTGGGCAGGTTCGTAGCCGATAAAACAGTTATTGATATTTAGGTTGCGGTTTGATTAAGAAAAAATCTGAAGGAACACAATTCGCTTACTTGACATACAGCATTATGGTTTTACTGTTTACCGATAAAGTATTATGATTTATTTTTCGGTATATATGTCAAAATTTTACATTTAAAAGTATCAGAAACGTATCGAGAGTTTAACCTTGTGATGTGCAGCTATTACTAGATGTCATAACTTGTATTAATTTGCATCTGGTAATAAGTACCACTGGGATCGTCATACATTATTTGGTTGCCAAGTTTTTATCGCATCGAAAATATTGAATTACGTACTAGAGAAATAGAATCTGCAGGAAGCATTGCCGTTGTTCTTTAATCAAAAGTAAATTGCCACCACAAGTTATCATTTCATGCAATAAACTTATCGTAAATGCATTCCCACAGAAAGTATGCATAGTTGTTGATTTGCACGAGTTAAAAGGAACGATTTGACATCTGTCATAATGAAAGTTTTCGTTGAACAATGAAAAACGTTTGAAGATGAGAAATTAGAGGCGGTATTCAATGAGAACTCATGTCAAACGGTGAACGAATTTGGATTATCATTCAAGGTAACACAAAGAGCAATTTAAGTATAAAAATTATAAAGAATCGTTAGAAAGCATAAGGAATCATTTAGCAAGGAAATAGGGTAACACTTAAGCTGAAGTCGCGAGATGTCGGAAGGTGGCTTTGTATGTCTAAAATAAGTTATCCGATATTGCTGGTGAAAAAATAAATTCATTGCGTGTGCCCAAAGCGATGATGATATTTTGTGAAGTGCAAGCCAACTGCAAAATCAAATAACCATGTTAACCATCAAGTTAACGCCTTGTATTTCGTGGAATCGGAAGGGAGTTATTCATTGTTGGCTACTTAAATAAGATCATGCAAACACAGATGACCTACTCAGACAACAATTGCAGGGTATAAAGGGAGCATTACCTCTTTACTAACCACAAATCATTATTCAAACCAGACCAGTCAATTATTGGAGATCTGGTCAGAGAAAAATTGAAGAATCTAAGTACACCATTGGGAGAAAAATATAATGATAAGGCGCAATTATGTGTCAAAATCACGGAAGAGCTGCGCAGACAACGATTCTAGAATTTGAATAGAGCATCACTGGAAAAATGCCCAGAATATGCGATCAGACTTAATTTTTCGTCAAAATAGCTTGGTTATATGTTGATAAGCCGGACAAAAATGCTGTCAAAAATTAAATCTTGAATGAAAAATTTTAACATATCCACTGTATAGTCCAGACCATGGGTATTCTGACTTCAGTTTGTTCAGGTTGATTACAATGTTTACAATTTCTAACGAAAGTTTTGAACACATCTTTAATTAGTCCTGGACCATCTATCAATTTCTTTGCCTTGGAAATATTGGAAGTATTATCATTAAAAGACAAACAGTTTTGTATAGGATGAAAATGTTGTTTAGACATAACAAACCTAAGGATTTCTATTCCCGCGGCGTCGGAAGCCTAAGGGTCAGTAAAAATCTCCCCGAATGGGTTACTCCACCAAGAGATCAATAAATGGTTTCGTATCTAGTATATTGCATTCCTTGATATAAGTGTGTATCGACAAAAAAATTAAAATAGATGCTGAGTACGTGCATTAGTGTGCTCCTGAAATTTTAAATAGAGTTAGAGCTAGAGTTGCACCCACGGTGCAACAGATATCGTATTTATGCCTCATTGAATACTCTCGTGTCACTCTTACTCTCACGTTGAATTCATTTTTCTAGTGTCACTGTATCAGACCACGTAGCTATGACAGGTACCTTAGTGGAAATAAATAAGGTGAAGTTCGATTTAGACAAGATCATCTACTCGTGTCCTTTTGATCTTGAAATTCGTTATATAATATCCTTGTCGTATATCGGTTAGTTGACATAGATGCATACTATCTTATGATCCTGTTGTTCGAAATTTAAGACGTTAGCTTGTTGTTTCTCCGAGTCAGCGGTCAAGACTTGAAGACATCCCTTCGTATTCACTATATCCTTCGCATCTTTTGATTTGGTGTGCCTTTTCTCTTGAAATAAGGTAGGTTTCAAGGTTTAAAATAACCTTGAGTAAGATACCAAACATATGTTCACTAAGAAATAGACCTCAGTACTAAAAGACGTAGGTTCCTGCATCCTACTTCGTAGTCGAGTGATTAAATTATCTACTGTAGTTCAATTTTTCCAGAAGGGAGTTGAAGACGGAACAACCTGAGCACGGGAACCCCAACACGCAAAATGCTTCTGGATTAGCTGCTCATAACTTCATCTGTCAAACTGAGGGCGTAGCCTGGAACAGTTTAGAACATTATTTTAGGCTTGGCCTCGTATTCTTATGCCTTTAGGTGCCGTTTATCAGGATATTCAGCAGGATGCTGAAGAGGGGAGGAAGTGTAAGCGAAGAGATCTCTCCATCGCTGACGCCTCTTGACACTCCGGTATGCCATTAGTCCTTTAATTTTCTCTAAATGAGTTTTCAGCGAAACTCTAGGATTTTTGAAAACATATCATGAACTTGTAACATCAAGGTTTGAAGTCCGAGGATATGTTAGTGGATGCGATAGATCTTAAAAAGGTAAAGGCATTTGCATGCAAACGTCGGCCTGACCGATTTGACACAGCGGAATTTCGCACTATCTTCGCTATCTGATATCTTTGTTCTATATCGGTTGGTTGATTTTGCTCACTATGTTAGATCCTGTTCATCGAAATTTTCGTTATAAGCTGGATCTATTTTCTGAGCCAAACAGTCAACAATCGAAGACATACCTTGTTTGTCTCTGTATCTTTTGCATGTATTGATATTTTTTAACAATGAGGAATCCTTCAGACGGAGAGACGATTAACAACGAAAATAAAATTAAAATGTAAGAAAATGTAAAATTATAACCTACAAAATTTTTAATCAAAAAAAAATAAAACTTATATCAGCCTAAAATAGTGATAAGGGCGAAAAATCTTGTTGGTGGTTGTCAGGATGGGCCGGAATTACGTTTCTATGAATTGCATGCGTGTAGCCGTTAGTACGACGACCGCATGACTGATTTTGAGTCCGAAACGTGTATGGTACAATGTTGACTTTAGCTGCAGAGAAGAAAGGACATCTAGCTACTGAAAAGCAAAGCGACGATTCGATTCGATTCCATTCAACACATATGAAGAATTATAAGCATGCTGGGTAATATCGACCTTATTTTAACAATGCCGAGAAGAAGAAATTTTTCTCAATCCATACGCAAATCAAGTGAACTTTGTATTGAAATCGCCAACACATATTCCCCGCATCCATGATGCTCCATGAAAGAATGGAGCTCAAGCTTCCTTGAATGTTGTTCTGCCTGGCGATGCCTTCATCATTTCCAGGCCAAAATTATGGTGATTTGGGTGATTTGGAATTTGGGTTTTTTTCTGGAACAAAGCAGATCAGTCGCTGGCTATTTTTATCGAAATTATCATGCGGATTGGGATCTTATACTCCTTTTCGGTAAATCATTTTTCATAGACGTTAGCATTCTAGTGTCCAATCACTATTTTGATGTGTTTAGTGGGCGGCTCATGGCACTTTCATTTATTAGAGCGGGCAGAACTCAACCCTCGCAACTTCCTTCTTATTTCCCATAAAAAACTACATTTTCTCTAAATTGATACGTTCAATTTAATTCATTAAAAATTTAAATATATTTTATAATACCCATGCTCCAAAGTCCTTAACGCACAAATCTCTGCAGTCAAAAGCCATTGCGCTTAACTTCACGTTAATACTGTTGGTCCATTAAGGACCTTCAAAACTAAGAAACCTTTTACCGTCTGTAATGAATGCGAGACTGGACTTCCATTTTATATTGAATGCAAAATAAGGACAACATTCAAACATTCTTATAATAAATTTACGTAACTTGACCAAGGAAAATATGGATCATCCAACATAAAGTGTAGTTCATATAATTTTGTCAGCTGCTTTTTATCTTTTCGAAACCATTAGCAGAGTGGAAAACAAGGATGTTAAAAATGCTAGTACTAAAGTTCGTATGACAATACCCGACATTTCAGCACTATCCTTCGCCAGAAAAACACGTTAAAGAATGTGTTCCAAGAAAACATTCTTGAGAAGTTTTTTCCCAACATCCTCAAGCAAAAGACGAACACGTTAGTTTTTTTTTTTGCAATCACATTCACAACTTCATACAACATTAACACTTTTAGTGTTGGGCCCAAGACAAGACAAGGAAGAAAAAATGGACAGGGTAAAGCTTTTACCAAGTTGTGTACATTCTCGGGCTACGAGACGAAATGCTGATTCTTCTCCTGTTTCGCATTATCCTAATGGAGCGTAAATTGATGAAATACTATACACATAAGATGTTTGCTCACCTCTCTGAGGATGTTTTATTTGTAGAGGCTTATATTTGACTTTTTGTTGTCGCCGTGAATGGAGCAAGTTGGAATTTATCAAAGATCCCGGCTAGAATGAATCAAAAAACAACCTTGAAAAACAATTTTCCCTTAGCAGAGGCATATCCGTTTCCCCCAGCTTAAATATATGCAAACCATTTGCGAATTAATTTTTCTTCCTTTATCATTTCCCATCCAAGAGCCCCGAACGAAAAGCCTCGTATACATGCCCCACATTTTTTCCTGTTTAATTTCATTATAATACCATTTCCATTCTATCATAAAATAATGCATGGTAAAATCCAAACTTAAAAGAAAATTAACGAAGTTTTAATGGCAAGCTATCATCAACATCAATTGCGAGAATTGTCTACAAAGGGTGACAAAGTCAAACGTAAAGGACATCGGCGTCGATAAGTCAGATAGTATGGTAATAAACTGTCGTCGGGCGTAATACCTTCGGTGAACGTTTGGACAAGTATTGAGGGCAACGTTGTCAATCCATTTCGGGGTGTGATAATTTATATTTGATGGGTGGATAATAAAGTGAAGCGTTCCAGTACATGGTTTTCCCTTAATGGATTTTATTATTGTTTGCTCCTTTTCGTTCAATTTAAATTAATACAGCGCCGCGATGGAGGTAATGACGATAAAAGTGATAACGACATTATTTTAATGTGGAGCAGGTATCTCGTTATTTCAAAGGATTGTCCAAAATTTGATGGCTGCAAAAACTTACAATGAATTAGCTCCGTGAAGTTATTAATCTGCTACTTAATTAATTAATTACAGTGGAATTGTTTTGTCTTTGTGTTGCTGATTCGGGAAAATTGTTCCTCTCATTCATTGAAGTGAAAGTTTTGAGCAGCTGCAAAAATTTATTCGCTGTACTTACGAAACAAAAACTTTCCTTTTTAGTTTTCTTCTGCATTAAATCCCGAGCAAAATTTCGTTACTTGGTAATCATGAGATTTTGGTCAATTCATTTTTTGTTATTTTCTTTTATTGAAAAACTTTTTGGTGTGATATTTGTTAGTAGAATTCCGAAAAAATTTCCCATTAACTTAATGCGATGTTTCAGAATACTGCGGAAGAATTTTTGCTTCCTTTCCTATGCAAGAACACAATTAGAATTCTCCACTTATTTTGAGGTATTGTGGAAATCCTTTCTTCAATTTATGCATTAGCTTCGAGTTTTCATCCTCTTCATGACGATAATATTTCTAAAATGTTTCAAAATATTTCTCAAGGTCTGCAAATAAGGTCTAGGTGCAAGCGATGATTTTTTCATTCCACTCTAACTTCTGACGGCGAAAGACTTTCTCAAGTTTGGAAACAAAAAGAAGTCACACGGAGCCAAACATGAAGAATATGGTGGATGGTTTAGCAGTTCGTAGCATAATTCGACTAAATTGGCCATGGCGAAGGCAGAGGTGTGAATCGTTGCATTGTTATGGTGTCAAAACATTTTCTTCGCCAAACGGAACCTTTTATGTGCGATTCGGCGTCAATTTGGCCCAGAAATACTGCATTGTAAAGTTCTATGATTGTTTTTACACTTCTTTAGGTGGTAAAATCAGACCACACCTTGTGAATCCCAGAAAACGGTGGCCATCACCTATCCGGTCAATAGAACTGTCATCGCTTTCTGCAGAGCATGTTCGTCGAGTGAAGTCTACTGTTTCGACTATCCCTTCGTCTCTAGTGTGTACTAGTAGATCCATCTTTTGCCGACAGTCAGAAATCGACACAGAAACTTCTTCGCGTTGTGCTCAAGCAGCGACAAACAGTGCTCTACAATGGACTCACTGTTGTCCGGAGTGAGGAACTGCCACACCTATCGCGCCGACAGTTTTCTTCTAGGCAAACTATATGTTAGATATGATCCAATAGCTTTTGAGATGCCATGTGTCTCAGCTAACTCACGTACCTTCAATCGGCGTTCTGTCAATAAGAGATATTTTCCGTTGTAGTTGTCCGGGCACCTTGGCATAGCTCATCAAAACTGACGTGGGAGCACGTTGAAACTCTTTTACTTACTCAGTCATTGTCATTGTACACAGCATGCATGTGTTGTTTGATTTCGATTGAGCGAATTTTAGCCACCATAATTTGAAACTAACCGTGTCATCCATAGAGGTATAATATCCATAGCGCTAGCAAGGATATCTGATTTTGTATTGCATTGCTTTTTGTATTGCATTTTGTATTGCATTGTATTGCATTGATATCCTGTGTTTGAGGTCGTTTCTTGTACACAAAACGGTTATAAGACCGGTGCTATGCTGTCAGTGAGCAACGTAAAATCTCACCCAAGCATTCGCAAACTTAATGAATGTCTTCACGAGCTTGGTCCTAGATTGGGATAGAGACTGTGAAGTTAAGCCTGATCATTGTAGGTAATCATAATATAACTTCCAACTTCAAGGCGGCATAAATCATATAGACAAGCAACAAGTACATGGAAAATGGAATAAAGACCAGTGCCATCAATCTGATTATCGGAAAAGATAGTCCATCGTTGTCCGTATTTCAAAACATAAGGACGCGGTAAATGGACCGAGAGTTAGAGCTAGAGGTCTTACGTTGCACTGCTACGAAGACGATGTTTTAAAGTGGGAACACGGTTGATTTGCCGGGCGATTTAGTATTTGGAAACAAAGCCCTTTGGAGATAGAAGAAAGAGGAGGACGAACCTGTGGTGGTCGATGCAATTAAATTCTTTTAGTATTTTTTTCATACAGAATGACTCGTCGATACAATTTCTCATCAAGATTGTTGTAAGAATTATTTTTTTTAGAAAGGTATCCCCGATCTCTACACTCACCAGCATTGCTTAAGTTCTAAGCTCTCTAACTTGCAAAGCTCACTTTTTTGCTACACTGATGTAAAATCAACTTGACATGTTACTCTATTGAGCAGTATGTCCAAGTGATAAAACTTTATTATCATAGTAAGTGTTAGCTGGTGCAAACGATGCATGCAATGCGCTCATTTTAAAGCATACTCTTGGTGGTGGTGACCCTTCAGAGTCGACTCTCTAATGTTCGCTGGCCAAATACCAGGCAAAAGAAAGTCCCGGATTTCAAAGGCCGGCGAAGAACACTGTCGCGTTCTGTGGAAAAGATCCGGAGAAAGTCAATCTCACGTCGCGAAACAGATCTCGGCTTTTTGCAGACTTCAACTTGGAGAATTTAGCGTTATAACTTAGACCTACATGCATGCAGAATTCAACTTACTCAAAATCTGAAATATCCATAGACAACTATTTCTTAGTTTCTTTCTATTTCTTTGCCGAATGCCCTTCGGAGCGTTTGGAAGGGGATCCCAATTTTGGCCGAAAAAGAGCCTTAAGCAACCAAGCGCGTTTTTGATGAATGGCTTTGTTGAGAATCCCAAACTGTCGTTTACTGACCGACGTTAACCCATACAAGATCTACCAGGACCACTTCAGACCACTATTTTGTGCGGTTTCTGTGTTGGTGGCCTTATTGGTTACTTATTTTTCGAAAATGACTTTCTTGAGGCCATCGCCGTTGTGGATGATTGTTGTACAGAATGATAAAAATCGATTTTTTTTTTGCCCAAGTTGAAAGACTTGGAGGTAGATGATGTGTCCTTTTAGCACGGTTAGGCTACATGGCAGACAGCGGACATTCTCAATGACCGATTTGAAGCTATGGTTGGGTCTCGCATATCATTTAGCTTGAAACGTAAAATGTTTAAAAATAAAAAACAAGATGAATTTCAATGTATGCAAAGTACGAATAAAGGTTCGATTGCATTAGCTTTTTGGGACATAAAGGCTTAGCCGACGCATCCTTCTTATTTCGTGTAATAAAGCGTAGACAGAACGCATAAATGCAAACTTCAGCTAGGATTACTTTTTTGGAAAAGTTGCGACTCAGAAGGGTTCTTTGATGTTCATCGCGAGTCTTATTTTAGTGGCAAAAAAAATCCAAGAGCCGAGCAAAATGCTGAGACAAAAAACAACGAAGACGCTACGGAGAGGACGGGCAAAATAAATGAAAAAATTTCTCTTCTTATCTAGTGGACTCTAAGTAAAAAAAATTAACTTGAAATATGTTGCAGATAAATGATGGGACTTTACTTCAAAGTCCTTTGGTACATCAGTTGTTTGTTACGGCTAGGCAAAATACAGCCTTTCAATTCTTCCTGTGTCAGGACTCAACTTAACTGACCTTCTGCAAAGTATTTTGATTACTATTAATATATTAATATATCTAATAATATTAATAATATATCTATTATACTATTAATCTTATTAAAGAAACATTAATCTTTGGGAAGAGTTATCAAGGTAGGGAGTTTGTCACAATTTTTCAAGAAATGTGAAGACAGCGGAGCAACATTTCGAAAGGATAACAAGGAAATATGGAAAATAAAGAAATTTAAAAGGACGGAAGGACAATAAAAGAAGAGAAAATATGTCCAAAGTGTATATTCACACCTTTTTACCCCTATTTAATCTTCAAATCATTCGTTACTTCATCCATGTGGCCGCGCCTTAAATATTTCAGCTTTTTGTAGCCTATCGTGACTCTATTATCACTCTCTAGTAGCCATGAAAAATTGAAAATTCGCCCGAATTTTTATCAACCGTCAGTCATGCTTTTACCGCAACCAAATTAGGGTTTTTTTCTAAATCGTTGTTTTTCATCTAAACAGTCTTATCTTATTTCGACGTGATTAATCAATTATTTCAACAAAAATGTTTTTAGTTAAGATTAAGAAACCTGATGCAAAGAAGGAAGATATCGAGGATTGTATGGATTATCTGTTCAAGGAGATTCGTGAAACCAAGCAGATTAAGTAAATAAGAAATAAATAAGAAATAATCAAAAGTAACACTCCAACTATTCCACTCCTTCTTTATACAGTCCGGATATCATTCCAAGGGAAGACTATGAAATGATTCGTGAAGATGTCCATCGAGAGTTCCAAGATTTTATCAATGTCCTTGACAAACTAGAAGATTCCGACCATCCGTTGCGTGATAAATTTGACGAGTATCGTAAGGTTCGTACAATTTTCCATTATTTTTTTCAAATATCTGATTAGTCTATATATTTCAGGGTTTGAGAGTAGCAGCTGCAACGCTTTTTGACACGATCGAACTAACCTTAATATTTGGCCGACATCGTGCCAACGCTATCGAGGAAGAACTTTTTTATCTGTATTGGTTATGGCGCAACTATCGGATACCACTTTATTTGTACGAACGTTCAAAGGTAACTATTTTAGCTTAACAAGGACTTAACAATATAGATTTCATTGGGTATCTAGATCGTATTGCTTCTAAGACTTCAAAACCAGAAAATGTTAGATTCCACGAAAGACAAAGCTTATCTTCAACGGCTCGAAAATTTCTTCACACGATCAAAATATTGTCCAAGCAAGAAGAAATCCTTAAGCGAAGGTGGTCATTCTTCGTAGTACAGCGATTCGGCTGAATTCCAATCAAAATTTGTGTAGGACTTATGTGAACTTAAAACCGTTCAGCTTGTATTTAGGAATAAATTTAGTATAAGTTGTCATGGAATAAAATTTTATAGATTTGAGCTCTTTTTGGAATTTAAATTATATTTGCAGGTTATGTACTCCGGATGATGTCGCAATATACCTGCGAAGTCACAGTTCCCGCTCTTGATTACAGCACTGGAAGTCTTCGATTGGAATGGCATGGCTGGTCGGTTGGTTCCCGTGTTTTTAATAATCTCCAGAGTGTCTGAGTAACTCGAGCTCCAATTTTGGGAGAAGAAAAATACCATAAGGACTAAATCAGGTGAATGAGGAAGGTGAGAAGGTGAGGAACAATAGAAGTGTGTACAGGAGTCTGAAATTCTCAGCATTTCAAAACTATTGGATTCCAAATACGAAATTAGTACATTAGCACGTGAAAAGGATGAATATTACCCAAGTTTTCGCAGTCAAAATAAAATAGCACTCATAAAAATGGGGCCAAACACGAAAGCTATCATATTTGTCTAGTTGAATCAAGGCGTTAAATCTATGTTTACGAACTATTAGATCGGCTGTAGCCATTTTTTGTATTTTTTTCACGGTGGCTTTTGCAAACCACGAAAACCAGGAATTTGCAAGTCAGGCTTGTAAAGTTTTTAAGACAGTGATACATGCTTTTTGTCAAGAACTCGGCAAGCTTCACCCAGTAAAATTCTTAATTTTAGTCAGTAGATGGTCAATAGACTGTCTTTAGACTATAGTCTTTAGACTCTTAAAAGTTAACAGATAGAACAGATAGACATATAGACTATCTTTTAGTCTATAGACTATCTGTTAATACCATTTGACTTGTTCGGCCTCGACATGTCCTTTCTTCGGATTATTTGGATCCTTATTTTGTTTACATATAGCTAGGTCTTAGACCTCAGTTATCTTTCATTCATTTCTGCAACACCAAGCGGAGTTTCTTCATCAACAGGTTTTCGCCAAACTTTCTTTTCAACATTGTTCATGGTACTCTGATTGAATTACTGGATTTTCTGAATTCAGCCTCTACTCAAGAAGAGAAGGCCTCTTCTCACAGAGAGACGTTCACGTTTGGAAAAAATGATGGGTGACAGTCAATATCCTGTAGAATGATTACAAGATAGAAGAGAGAATAGAATAGTGAATAGAAAATAGGTAAAATGAGAACTGATGTGGCGCTTTTGGAAGCATGATATGACAGATGGACTCCATCTTGTGTATTTCTGCGTTCAAGTACAAATGGAGCAAAGCTGTAGCGCTAAAAGTTTTCTGAAAGTCAACAGTGACAGGAATTTTACGAGATTTGTGACAGTCTTTCATGGTTCTTTTGCCATGAAAATATCGTAGTAAACCCAAGTTAATAGCATGCAACCAACGAACAGGATCCAATGACAAAGCAAATCAACAGAAGGATACGCCACTGTGGTAGAAAGATATGAATCTTCATAAAGATTCATCATTTATCACTCATCTTGTGTATCCCGATTGTGAGCCGGGTAGCATTTAAATAAAAAACAAAAAATTGAATCCTTGGTGGATGATATACGCGACCAAGAAACCAAATGTTCTGCAATGAGGACACCAAGAAGCAAATTTATGGCTATCGTCATTCTTGTGCCTTGTTCTCGATGCTACAAACCTGACAAATTAATGAATACCGGCAGACAGCACCATGGTTGAGGGAATGTGTACGAGCAGTGGTTGTTCGTGTGCAATGTGTTGCACGTTTCAAAAAAAAGATCCCACTTCTGACACCAGATGTAAAGTTTTTCAGATGTAGAGCTTCATAAGCTACTTCAGCTCCTTAACTGCTGCATGGTACACTGCTGCGAGACTGCTTTAAATTTTATAGAAATGGTACTTTGCATGGTCGAATAAATTTATTAAAACTCCTTTTTCAGCTTCATCTTCACTTATAGGCTTTAATACACAATTAATCTTTATTACTTCTTTCCATTATTTAAGTAACCAATGTGCAAGCTGAGCTTAGCTATTCAGGAAGAGAACTGGGCTATTCAGGAAAGCTAAATTGCTCGTCATGTCATTAACGGTTTTTCAGGAAACTTCGTACATCGTTTTTCATAATAACCTGTTGTATAGTAATCCGACTTTGAATCGCTTGAATCATCTGTGATCGGATACAGTCGCAATTTGTCGATATCGAAAATCGATCCTGCCGAAGAGCGGAGTAAATATTCAAAGGCCAGTCGTTGTTCAAAAGGCGACCAGTCATAAGTGTTCAGGATACTCTGAATATGTTTCAAGTAAATGTGTACGTAATACATAAAAATAACAATTTTAGCAGGAAACGGTTTGGGTTCATAGAGAACTTAAATGCTCTTGTTACTGCTTCTGGACATTTGCTAAGCCGCAAGGATGTAGCTCGATTCCTAGGACTAATGAATAAAAGGATCGAAAATTTGTTAGAAGTTAAGAAAAAATTTCTCTGCCAAAAAATATAAAACCATATTGATGAGATTCTACCAAATATCTGTGGTTGGCGTTGAATATTTATCATATTTGGGAATTGCTTTCAAATATGTAAGTAAAATATATCAAGACAGGTACTTATCATCAGTGTTTCATGTACATTGTTTGAATATTTGTTAGCCTAAAGTATTAATTTGAAATTACCTTTCAGGGGGCAAAGGTCCTTGATTATCTTGAATCTGAAGCTTTGCAACTCATTCAATCCTTTCATGAATTTTTTTTGACTTTATATTGTTTTTTTATTAATTTATTACTTATATTATATTTAGTAATATAATTTATTTATTACTAAAGCTTCCGTTGAATTGTTTTCCTCCTTGGAAAGCTTTGTCCCGTTGCGGCTCGTTTATGGTCTAGTTTAGCAGGTTGTTCAACCCCTCACCCCTCAAGAACTATGAAAATTTTCGGGTCCTGTAGTCGCCGGACATTTGAATTGTGCTGTATTCTATATCAGAAGTTTGGCTTGGAAAATCTGTAACAGAGTGTATTACCCCTGCTCCTTTTTCTCAATCTGATGGCAGTTGGATCGACATGCTTATTTTGAAGGCATTAACATGTTAATCGGTTCATACTAGGTGAATCTTTCTGCCTTTCATGTTCTTCCTTAAAACAAGCTGGTTCCTCATTTTTTTAGGGTAAAGACAAAGAGCTCGGTTAGTCTAGCAATCGTTATGGTGATCCCAACCCGAGTCTATCTCCATCGAAAGCCTTCCGTCTAACCATTTTTGTCATTGTTCATTGTGCTTTAATGCATTGATTTTCTGGACTTAGCCCCTTTCTAAAGAGATTTTCCCCAGGTGTCCTGGAATAGTTGTGAAACTCTATGAGCAGCTAGTGCCAAAAGTTTTGACTTCAATCCATGACATTATTCTCTAATAATGCTTTGGCTCCTTAAATTGGGAAGAAATCTAACTGAAAGACTATATCGCTTCTCATAATTCCCAAGTGGGTAGATCATCCCTACAATGGGTATGTTTACCCGCTGCTGGTGAGATTCTATCCGGTTTCTTCTTGCCTCACGGGATTATTCTCTTTTTTGTTTGTATAAGGATAAATATATATAAAAAGGAGGTCTGTTATGTGCAAGGGCATTGAATTGCTAAATTGCACGTATGTAGACTGTGGTTTTGTAATTCATAAATTTTTCAATTTCTCGGTTATTCAAATGAAAAAAAATATTTCAATATCCTTTAAACTTTGTCCGTTTTTTTGTGTGGACGAACTCCATATCAACCATATGAATAAATAATTATTATACTTACTGAAAGGCAACTGCTGTAATATTCACGGTAGCTATATTATAAATTGCATACGATATCAGTCGTGCCTCGTTATAGAGCGATTCAGCATTACGCACATTGTAGCACACTCGTATACCCCAGGCGAGAAAAAGGACTTCGCCTATTGCTAGACTATGGTCCCACCAATTATACGAGCACTGTTTGAATTTCAAACCATCCGCATCGCGTATCTGAAAAGAGTAAGTACAAGAAATAAAGATAAATTCGGTACAAAGGTAAAAATGGCGTTCGGGGAGACGCAGCAGGTTACCACGAATTGCAAATAGAAAAACGTTTTCTTTCTCGTCCGACTTAATGTTAAAAGCAAACGTAAATGAAAGCTCTGTGAAAATCTAGAATACCTGGAAAATTGAAATAAGCGTTAATACCCGGCAATATTTCTAATTTAATTATTTCATGGTTATGATGGGGCGTTTGCAAAAGAGCAATAATGTTGGCTATGGGGGTGGTTTTGAACAAGGCCGAGGTACAAGGTGGGCGAATGTTAATATTCGTTATTACTCTTGCTTTTGGTAGTTGCCGGTCATAAACGAAATGATAGCAATTTCGCATTTAATGAAAATTTGTTTTTGAAAAGGTATTTGCTGTACGGTCATCCGTTGTCAAGATATAATAGAGTCGAATAATTATTTTGAGGGGGCGACGGCTAGGGGTGAGCGCCCTTAATGGCTGGACTATTTGCTTGAATGGATATAGGAAATTCGGTTGTAGGCTTGTGACAATTTTGTTTCTTAAATGAATGAAATTATTATGACTTTGTGGTTTCGATAGAATCACTGGTTTATTAGTGTAAATTTGGATTCATGTGAGGGTCAATAATTAAGGACTTTCAACACAAAGTCTTTTGCAATGATTTACGATGAATGATGCACTCATCATTAATTAATTTCGCTTATTCTGTGTTGAGGGTAGACAAAAATAGTAGGGGAAATCTAAATATCATATTGAGGTATGTCTCAAAATGACGATACCGCGCTTTCATTATACTCCGTTGCTCGGCTCACTGCATCCTTCCCAATAATGCTTCTGCGATAGAAAAACACGTTGTCTTAAGTATGATTTACAAATTATATATAGAATTGAAAAGAACTTATTGGGATAAAATTGAGGAATAGTATAAATGTAAATAGGGGTAGTAAAGTGGAACCATATTGCACTTATTTTTTGCAAGTTTATTTGAAATTCGATAGACTTGAATGGCAATTTTTTTTCATCTGGATGATAGGACGACGTTTTTCCGGTTGTAATTTCCTCATGGCATTATTGTTAAGCTTAATTTCAGTAATGACGGCTTAGTACTAGCAGAGCTAGCTTCGGATAGGAACATCCAAATGCAGTTTTTTTACCTGAGTACTGTCTTGTTTCTACCAGAGTGATTTGCTGTACATCTTTCTAAAATATTTTCATACAGTCAACTTTATGAAAGGAACACAAACAATCCCATCCTTGCCTTCCTACCAAGGCAATTCGAACAAAAACGCTAAATCGTTTTTGTACAAAAAATAGCTTGCAAGCTACCTCTTCCTTGATCAGGCTTCATCAGCTTGCTGATCAATCAATCAACAACTGACATCTCTCTCCAGCTGCTGGAAACTGCTATGAATTTTCCTCCGTGGATTGATCAGTTGTGAATCATCTACATGGAAAAACAGCAATCCCTACCACTAGTAAGGTCAAGGTATCCAACATGCTTGCCGGTACTATTTGTGGAGGTGGTAGATAGTAGGTATCCCTAATCAGTTAAGGGGTCTTACCTCATTCGACAGAGTTAGACAATATAACTAATGATATAGAACCTTCCTGCATTCACTAAAGTCAAAATAATATGTATGATATATCCACGTTTCCTTACAAGTCATACGTGGCATCACACAATGCCTTTTGACTCGGTGGATCATACTAGAATTTGTGTTTGAAATACTCTGAAATGTAATAAACACTGTCTCCATATTGTAAATTCTGGTTAATACTAAAAAACCTAGTGGATTCCGTAATGACCTTATTGGTTCATCCTATAAATACATCCCTATTCACATCATTATACGCGAAGGATTTGGCACTTTGGGCTGACAGTCATGATATTTTGAAAGTATTTTTGTGGCTCTGTACACCCAAGTCAACTTAACGCTAGCTTGCTGTTAAGTTATACCATCTGAGTGCCTGTTTAACCATTTTAATTGTCAAAGTGCCTCTGTGCCGGACAAACCGCGGCAGGCCGCGAAGAACGATCAGAAGTTGAGTTAGTAGTGTCTGAGTATTGCTCTGAGGGCCTGTCCCTATAAGAGCTGATACCAATCACAGCATGCTTTTTCCGATTCGCAAAGCTAACTATAAAAATAAATAAGGTAGATGAAACACCAGTGATTTGCCCATAATGTTCCCACTGGCACTGGCAGATCGTTTGTCTTGCTAAGCTAAAATACCAAAAATTTTGACGCAATATTCAGAAAAAAGTTCCGGGAATACAGTAGCTTTTGATCGTTTGAAAAAGAATGCCTCATCAGGATGGTAGCAGAAATCATCGTAATTTGAAAGCCTAAACGCGATGTATAGAAAAACACAAATAAGGATGGTTGTAGGAGACTTCTGAAGCTTAAATAGCCACTCAATCGTACTGAACATTGAAGACGCAGCATGCCAAATGCACAGTTGGAAGAAATGGCTCAGCCTTGCACCAAAACGCCTCTGCTACAATGATAAACAGCATCCGAAACTCTGCCTGGTAGATCAATTGATGGTGACGTAGAAAAGGAAATAGGACGAAGCCTTAACAAGACAAGGTAGAAGGCTCCTTTTTCCAGAGGTTCAACATAAAAAGATTCCTGAAGAAAAATAAAGTAAGAAAGTAACTGATGCAATCCCGAAGCCCATAGGGGAAGTCTCATAAAAAGAGACGAAAGAGAAAGAGCTACTTCAAAGAGTTCTTGCTGGTAATATCAGTAGAAGACACTGCTTGTGCAGATATACGCCGAAAAGTCAGGCTGGATATCATCCGAACAGTAATAATAACGCTACACCTAACCTGATTCAAATGACTTAAGGTAAAAGTGGTAAGGGTTGTGGTGAAAATAGGAGCACAGACCTTAGGACATGATTCGCCAAACAGGTCCAGGATAAGAAAGTCACTCTACCTTCCTTCACGCCCGTGACAAGCTTCCAAAACTGGTATATTAATTGCGTGATAAAGTTAAAAATTGTAAGCCCGGTCATTGGCTGAGTCGGAGTGGACTTAAAGCGAGACTGGCCCAAAAGGACAAGGGCTAATGATTAGCCATCAGCAGATTAATGACAGAGTAGCCAAACAACTCTATACCATCGGCCAAATAAGAAAAGGCTGGGAAGTTTGCAAAGTACCACAAAAGAGCTGTACTTTCAATCAGCTTTGTCATGGTCCATGGAGGGTTGCAATGGGTCTTATACGAGCTTTTTGAGTTATATATGAGGGAAAATGCGAGACAAGTGGAAATGTATACGCAAGAGGCTTAATGTATTCTCAAGCAAGATGCTGATCCGAGACCAGAAAATATCAAAAAATTTTTTTAAAACAAGGAAAAAGTAGAGGCTCCCAAAACAAATCAAATCTTAGGTTATGCAGTAACGCAATGAGTTGCGTCTGGTGTCTGAACAGGACCTGTCAATCTGTGATCAGAAAAAAGGTCCAGAATTGCATTTATTTCCCTCTGTTGAGCTATGAGAAAAGTGATTGCTTTGTTTCTTTTGTATGTTGAGGGTTGAAATCCAATTTCAAATCCACGAAATGGGGTTAGGTAATGGATTTATAACGAGCCACGTGATGGTTTCATTGGTCTTCAGAGTTCAGCATTAATCTTCATTGCTGCATGTTTAATACGTGAATAATCAATACCATTATTCCAAACCATGTCTACAGCTCTAGAAGCCAATTTTTCTTCTCTGGAAGTTCAATTTTGTTTTAATTAAGAAAGGCTTCGACGGTAGAACCATTGAAGGGATCATTCCTCAGGTTTCAGTCGCAATCAGCGTAATTAAAGTCATTGTCCAATATACTCTGTTCTCGTAGCTGTTGCGCAGGAGTTGCATCAGACGCGACATTTGCTCTGCAGTCTTTCGGAATACCAAGGGTTCTCAACTAAAGTCTTCGGGAGAATTATTTTGCGAGTAAGATCTGTAAAGGAGCTTCTTATCATCAATTTGCTCTATCTTACTCTCTTGGTTTGAACATTGGAGGGTTGTTTGTTTATGCACTTTTGCTTTCAGGTCATCAATACTCCATTGAAGATTTCAGCACAGTAGGTCTTCAGTGCAATGCTGGTTTGAATTGTTGAACAGCAAAACAAGTGTTATTAGCTATAGCGACATGCCATGGACGGAGGATTGTGATGAAAAAGGCTCAAATTTTCGCTATAAAAGTGTCTTAGGATATCTTTCGTATAATTAGCAAAAGTAGTAAAGCTTGATGTTGGCGGGACCTTGTGGACATCGTGGGCAGCTACCCATGGAGTCGATCGCTAAGCCTAGTTATACGCGGCTTTTACCTTTTTTTATTTGGTGCTCAGTAGGCATAATTCTTCAGATGGATTAGATAGTTTAGGCTCTGCCTGTTATACATTTTGTCCGTGTCAATCCTGTCTACAATGAGACAGTTTCGAAATACAAGCTATGCATTTACGTGGAACTGGAGCAATCATATTTGGCTGCCATTGTAAGAAAGTTTCCTGTACATAAACGTATTCTAGTTGAAGTGAAGGTGTCCTGGCCGAACAACAAACGTCAAACTTGGTCTGCCGCTTCATACGTTCAACGCCAGCTTGCCTGAAGAGATCTTCCCGGAGCGCTGCAAGAAACAAGACTCATGCTGGCGAATACAAGAACAGGAAAGTGGACTCACGATCCACATATCTCTTGTATGTAGGCTAGACATGGCTACAAAAGTGCTAGAGAAACAAAAAAAGGGGCGATTGATTGACATTGTGCGACTTTCAATTCAGGTTTAATTGCTGCGATGCAACAAGTGAACGTGGCACTTGCGGTTAGGGTACTTTATGCCAGAAATGCCTTCAATTCAACAAGATTGCTGAAGGACGAAATTTATTTCAGGTGTCACGCGAAGCTCTATCTGTAGTTGGGTTGATCCAAATCAATGTGAAAATGACTTTGCAAGTTGCCTTAGATACTAAGGAAAGAGATACTTAGATACTTTCCTTAGATACTTAGATTCTAAGGATGTTGTTTAACACACTTAACACATCACAGTGAACCGGACTTACTGTATTAAATCGTTTAAATCAAGACATTTGGGATAGATGACTGGAAATATGTAGAGAGAGTAACCAGTTTTTTGAATTGTGGTAACTTTTCAGTTCACACAACTATCAAGAGTCTTGAGACTTTTGTAAAACACTTAATAACTGCTCTTCATCACCTTCTTCTCTGCTTAGAACTTAAGGTGAAGGGTAGCGCATTCTCCCACCTATACCTTCTCTCTTTTTACTATTAATCTACTCTTCTCTACTGACGGAAAAGTCACAAGCACCCCTCTCTTTCTGACTTCTCTTCAGCTCCAAACTTGAAGAAACGGTAGAGGATACAGATTTATGACCGGGATTGACGATGATTGACGAAGATTGACGATGGCTTCACAAAGGATTTGACGAATTTTCTGCTAGATCTGTTTAAAGAAATGGGAAGATCGTTGACATAGGTGTGTGAGTTATAGAAGAAAGTATTTTTATTTAAGAGAGGAACAGAAACATGAACTGAGAATAAAGAACATTTTAAAGATGTTGTCGGTGAATTCCGAAATCAATCGTGTCAGCTAAAATAAAGTTTGAAATGGATTAATTCGTTACCTGTGTAATTCATGGGGCATGTGCTTTGAAAATGAATTGTGCCTAGCAACGTTTTGATAACTAATTTAAGATATAAATTTTCATATTTCTATTACGTGCCAGCAGCTTTTTCCATGACGAATTGCGTAATTTTTGAAAAGTTATTACTGAACTGTTGGCACACACGTTTTGCTTCTAGAGGCAAACGTGTATTCTGATTTTCCAAATCGTTTCTGTCTTCCTCAGATACCCAAACTTGAATGTAATCTATTTTTGTCGAGGTCATATTATATATACACAGGCAAGCTGAGATCCTTATGAAATATTTCCGCTATAATTATCATAAATCATCCAAATTGTACCATACTTCCTCATTTCCCCATTACTCACATGCCCACTTATCGTAATATGTAAAAAGCAACAGCAAAAACGTAACTTACATTTACATCAAACTTATTATACTCACATTTTCCGCATATGGTGTTGCCGATATAGTCCACGTACCCAGATATATCAGCATTACTAGCAAAATCGGAACCATCCATTGCAGGAGTTGTTTATCCGTAAGCTTAACTTTATGCGCTGATTTAACACGATATGTAAGTGATACTCTGCACCACCACGTTCACATCAGGCGAGCAAGTGTGTAGTATCCATTGAAGTGCCGATTTCAGCACGGACCGCACAATGAAGTGGTGCAAGGACGAAATAAAATAAACACAGAAAACCAGATTAGAGCATTAAAAACAGAACAAAGATGTTGCTGAAATTTCAGCAAGTAACAGTTTCGGAAGGTGGCAGGTGAAAAACAAAAGTATCCTTGCGTTCAACAGTTGGTCCATAATTTTCGGTGTTTGAAGAATGACCTGCAGGATGTTGATGTTACATGAAATTTATGAAATATATGTATGCGATTATTTCGATATGAGATGTTGGAAATATTTTCACGAATTTTGCGAGTGTTAAAGTTCGAAGCGTGAGAGCTTCAGTTGCGATTGTTCTGGTTGTTGGCAGTGCTGGCAGGAGGTCCTTCGTCAAAAAATATCTCTGGCACGTGTTTCAATTTACGCGTTACGCATTTTTCCAAACAGATGAAAAATAGACAGGCTATAATGGAGAAACAAATACTCACCTCCATGTTTTCATGAGCAACGACGTGTACGTAATGCAGAAGCCCATATGGCGGGTCCATTTTGTTGCTATACAAAAGTATGTATCGAGCACAGGAAAAATTGCAGCCATCTGGAAAGTAGTGAAAAGATAAAAAAATATTGTTATAACCTAGTCGACATCCTTGTTCATAGTTTGATATGGGCTAGGTGAAAAGGGTGCATGATTGGCTGACTGGTGGTGGTTTGCCTAGGGATATATCCTGGACTTCCAGCAAACATAGCGAAAATTCAACCACCAGAATTTAATCGTTTGGCCAATAAATGCGTGGTACACTGTGTTTTGTGGCGCTTGCGGTACCACATTGTCATTCGCCCACATCCTTGTGAAATATGAGCACAGCCGAACAAGCAATAAGGGTCTTGTAGATCCTATTTCGGGAGTAATAGATGGTTGTCCTTAAGATAGGCATCTTTGGCATTATGGAACGCTGGCTTAACCATTCTCCATTGTCATCTTGGAAAATTTAGTATTCACTATTATGGAGAGTACGTGATATGTTGCTCCGTTTCCTGTTGTAGTTTCTTTTGCGGCTGAAGGCTTAAGCGCAAAGCTCCGGAGAATGTTTGTCGCAAGGAGTATGCATACACACCAATTTGGTTATTTGCTCCAGCTATTTCACCATTCATGCATAGTAAATTGAACCGACTATGTATGATGTAATTGAAGTAGAATGGAAAATGTGCATACGTGATGCTCTTGTCCTAGGTAATTTACATGCAAATGTTGAGGTTTTCAATTGATTCCAGATATTCATACGATATCCTGTCAGGTGTCTTGTAATTGGAAAATAATGGTTGTGTCCTTAGTACTCTTGAAATTGTGCTAACGCTAATTACGATGTTGGCGCATGGTCTTCGGAGTCGTTTGTTGTGGACAATAATAGTCCCGGTAACAATATAATGATTGTGATCTTATTCGGAAGTCATTAAAATAGGATTACAGTGATTATGTTGTTGTATTAAGGATAAGTCGGTGCATTCGAGAAAAGAAATTTTATAAACTGGGGATAACAATACTAGATTGGATACTTTTGAAATTGATACGAAATGATTACCATATTTTTGGAATTATACTTGACTGAGGATGAGTGAGAGAATATAAGGAGCAAGTATGAGAACTGTAAACGTTTACCAATAAACTTCGAACGGATACACGCTTTTGGAAGAATTAAAAACTGAAACAAAAAACTCTAAAACTTGTTGGTGTTCCAACTTTCCTTCTTTCCTTCTTCAAAGCAAGAAGCACACAATTTTATGAGTGGACAAAAAACGTCGGGACGAAATCAGACAGCATGACTTATGGGAAGTTGTTTAATAAGAAAACTATATTATAATAAGAAATAAAAAATTGTCAGTGGGCCCATCTTGACTCCGAAGATAAATCTGCATTAGGCACTTCAGAGGCATCGAAAACAGGAGCAGAATAACTCCTTAAAGCCTGGTGCCAAGAAATTAATCAATGTAGCACTTATCTTTAAAATGCATGCAATTGAAGTCCTGCTGCAGCTGATGCCAAGGATTGACTTTTTTCGAGAGAGCAAAACTTTTATTCAATAATCAATGAAAAATATTTAAACAAAAATTGTCAAGCCTCCAACTAATTGAAGTTTTTATTCATGAAGGATCAACCATCTCTCTACGAGCAGTTAAGAGAGCAGTAAGATTGGTCGATTAAAATCGATGATTGGATGCGCTATAGGCAAAGGTGGTAGTTTTACACTGATTTAGCTATGAAAGTGATAGTCAACATCCTGCGAGACATTCAATTAGATGAAGATGAGATGACAATCAAAGGTGAATCACGTCGAAAATTTGATTAGAGTGAGTGAACAAAGCAAGTAGTTCTCAACATAGGAATTTATGGGACTAACATTTGACAATTGGCTTTTTTCAATTGACTGCATGCTCAACTGACGATGATATTCTTGCAAACGGTCCTCTCATGCAACGCCTGAGTCTTAGTATTACAGAGTCGTTATGGACAAACAACCAGATCCTGTAAGTAATGATGTTTTATTGTAGTACCAGATTCTACCTAAAAGCGAAGACAAACAGAATAAGTTTCTGATCAGTAATATTTAACAACCTGGCAACCACAAGGCCCAAACCTTAGAATAATGTTTACAAATATGTATCCAATGAAAAACGCATAGTTTTCAGTACAATTGACTGTAATTTTTCTGGCACAATTGACCGTCAATTGAGAGTCTCGACAATCTTGAAGTTCCAGCGGCATTGGTAACACTTATCAAAAATCGAAATTCGAACTTTAACAGCCGTGTTTAGTACTGTTTGACAAATGAAGGTAGAAATGTTGTTGCAGTACAACATCGCCAAAAATTATTAGAATTTATCATCGAAATTAGTGTTGAGTGCGCTACACGTCTCATATATTGAAATGCCGCACGTTAACGCCCCACCGAACTTTTTGAAGAAAAGTTTCATCGAACTGATTCAAACTGGATAATTTTACCGTCAAGAAACCGCTCGTTTAGCAGGAGATTATAGCTGTTGTGAGTTAAAATGTTTAGGGAAATTCGTCGCGTCTTTCTGTTCGGTGTCGTTCGCAGGAATTGCACTTGAGTAAAGTTTGAGTTTGAATTGAGTAAAGCCTATAAGCTCCAACTGATCCACGAACCTGTTAATAATGGTCAACTGTTCAACTTATGCGAAGTAAGTTTTGGAGTAGTTGGACGCTGATTCAGATTTAGAGAGACAATATTCGGAACATGCATATTTCTCGCTTAATTGATTCATGAATCCTCATGCTCAAAAATTACTGCTTGATGATACTTGATCCTGGCCGGACCTTATTTTTTTCAAGATGATGATAGGAGTCAAATAACTGTAAATGGCAAATGCAACAGGAATATGCTAAGGCCAATATTCTGGTAAAACTGGAAACGTTTGTTATGAATAAATGTTACCGGCAAGAAGATCGTGCGAGTTGGCAAACGTTACAACAGACAATAAACTTGTTGCGAGAACAATTTTTTGGGTTAAATATCCAAGAAATTCGTAGCATCAGGCTGTATCATCTGTTTTATGGCGGTATTGGAAACATTAGATATAAGTTGTCTGAGTGAACGACAGGACGAAAATGCGTTTAACTTTTCGTGCTTCAGATGGTTTGATCTGGAAGTTACTAGTCAGATTGAATATACCTGTTGTACGCTTGTGATCCTCGAAACGTCCAATTACTGCTTATAACATCAGAGATAGGACATCAGATGTAACATGAGGCGGTAGCACTTTTACCTTTCGGAAATCTAAGGCGGCTGGATGGTATGCTGAACCGGTAAATTTTTCGTTATTTCACATATGAAGACAGCACGCTAAGGATTCATCCATATAACAAGATTGGCTAGTTTTAGGGATGTGCGTACAGAAGGTTTGAGTAAGCATGTGTTGTCTACATTCAGAAATAAAATCTTTTATTTGCTCAAATTGTTCAAGATGACATTGGGAGGGTCAGTCTTTCTCGAGTCGTACAGGAAACTTATAAGGATCCTTCAGCGGTTCGTTGCTGGAGGCAATGTCTTCCTCATCCAGTTGCACCCAGGTATCATAATCACCGAGGAGCGGCTACATACTTCACATTTTCACAAGAAACCCAGGCTAAACCCCGCTGTACCTTGCTGTGCAATCTTTCCGAGGGAATAGTGCCCCAAGAAAAAATATGGTTTCAAAGTTGCAAATGTGTTTGTATTTGATGCTACTGTCATTGCATACAGTATAGGAAACTTAAAAACGTTGTCCTGTTTATGAAAAATAAGGCGATATTAAATTTTTTTTTTGAAATTTCGTAGGCAAACTAATTTATTTTTGAATCATGGTTAATAATCACAATAATAAATCACCATAAAAAAATCTGGGAGTAGCTGCATTCAAAGTGGGACTACAAGCCATTAGCTAAAGCTCGTTCAACCCATTGTAACCATAGGAGTAATAGTTCATCGAGGAAACCTGGGCAATGAAATATGTTAGGCTAGCCTCAGTTAAGGCCGAGATAATATTCAAATATAGTGTGGTGAGTATCACGCTTGACCCGAGTTATTGTTCCAGAAGTATCTTTTGAAGAGTCTAGACATTAATTTTGGGACAAAAAAAACCTTTTGACAAATTCGCAGTACTTGCTTCATAATTAAGCAATTTTCCCTAAGCATTTATAGGGAAATTCGAGATATTTTTTATTTTGCTTTGTTTAGAATTCTTTATCGTAAAATGCAAACAGTATACTTACCTCTAAGTACATAATAGCACAGCCAATAAGCGTAATCAATAAAAATATTGGACTCGCCACCTTAAAAACTTTCATCTTGCGATGACGAAACATGTAAGCAGCAAGCATAATTGTAGAAATGGCACACGATATTGAAATGATTAACAGTGATATCCTGTGAAGAGATAAATGCAAAATACGAAGTTAATTGCAGCCATTAAGTACATACAAGAAGTCAAATAGCATGAAGTCATATCGCATAGCAACAGACGTTTCACGCACCAAAAATTCTATAAAATCTAATGAAATGGACTGGTCCGTGCAACAGTGCAAGAATCCTTACCTAAATGGCCAATTGTATTCAGCCAGACAGGGCTCTGGTCCAAGACAATGCCCACATCCTGGTGCGCACGGATAGCATTGAAAAACATCTAAATAGTACGTGCTAATATTGTCTCTGAACTCTTGGTATGCAACTTCCATGATCGTTCCGTTGAATCCTTTCGGATGACGTGCTGAATAGAAGCCACGTTTGCAGAAGCACTTGTACGCGCCACGTGCCCAGCCATTTGTATTGGTCAGGACCTTTGTCGTTGCCGTCGAGGACCAATTGACGACATCCATCCGATATTCACACTGTATCGGAAAGATTTGTGTGATTATCACGACTTTTGATGACATGGAAGCATTTCTTTGACTTGAGAATGTTAACCCTTGTCCTTGTGCTGATTGTGCGTGTGAAACTGTGATTGTGCTCCGATAACATGTGCAAAATAAAAATACAATTGCAATACCGCGAAAATGATGAAAACTTGTGCATGCCCTAAATAAATAAATATTCAATAACAATCTGAATTCATACTTCATTGTCGTGAAGGCGAATGCTGAAATCCTTTGCATAAATCAATTAACTGGGAAAACACATGTCGTCAACAGATGAAAATTTCCTAAAATTCTAGCATGCTTTCAAGGCGGCTATAAATAACTAGCGCCGCCGTTCAAATAACCTTCATAACAAACCCATTCATTTGGATGAAATTAGATTGTTTTTGTGTCCTGGGGTGGAATCCATAAGTAAACATGCCGTATGCAAAAAAAGGTACACAAACTCTTCAACCCCTTTTCAAAAATATCAAACTTTTCACACATGGCTGACCAAGGGTTAACATCCTTGCGAAGCCTTCGCAACCTCAAATTCTCTTCTTCTCACCATCATTGTTGTACGATGACATTTATGCGAGCCACGAAATGCTTCGATTTCGAGAGCGGTGTCCGTTTCCGTTTCGGATTTGGGAAATCGAAGCATCTCATATGCTTCCGCTGCTATCGTGGTCGGATAATCACATTGATTCACTTTGAGATTTGTTATATCGATATCGATACTGAGGAAGCCCCGTAAGCTGTGCCGACCCATTGGTGGGATTGCTATGCTGTAGGAAAGGATCCATTTTCGTTGCGTACACGAATAGTATGGGTATGTCCACCATCCTTTAAATGAAATGTTTGGTGGGCTGGGAGCGAACTTCGGCGAACGTAGACCAGGCGATGAGATCTCGTCCTCAAACCTGCAATTAAAGATATTGAGATTGTCTTAAATTGGCTCAAACAAATTTGTGTAAGTGGTAATTATCCTTAATTGGGCAGGATGGTATGGATTAGATTTAATGCGATGAATTAATTTTCTTGTCCAATTTTTTTTTTGTTCATTCCGGGTATGATTAATCTTCGCAAGGGTTGAATGCAAATTAATGTTGGAATAAGAAAGGAATCGGGCAAAAAATGCTTAACACCACTTTTTGCGTATAATTATACGTTGAGAATCTTTCTTTTAAGCAGTTTCGGTCGAAAATAAAAGGAAGAAAGCATTATCGCAAAGAAAAAATCGGGATCACATTGTTTCAAATGTGATGGTAAACGGCATTAGGGGAGATGTACGCAATTAGAGTCAGTAGACAATAGTTGTCACCTTTAAATAACAAAAACTGAACGCAACCAACTGATACCAATATAAGTCAGCTTTATTTTCTTCTCATTTCCATGCGATGACGGTCACTCACTCAGTTCGCGTGACGTTCGGTGGAGAGAAGCTGACGTTTCTAGTTTTCAGCCCATTTTGATGTAATTTTACGAGTTGATTAGAATGTTTGAGTATAGAATGATAGTTGTTACTAAATCTTTATTTCCGAACTTGTCATATGCAGTAGTAGAAACACGTTATGTTGGTAATTACAACTTGCATTGACAATATGTTATAAAAATTCCTGTCAGTATTCATTATTTCTCAATTTTGTCCATGCGGGCGATCGGAGTCACCAGACAGGAGTGATTCTCATTGTCCACATTACTTAGCCTTGATGAATGTATATTTGTTGTTTGAAGACGAAGAAATTTCATTTAAGGAGGACAAATAAAGCTAAGAGGTCTATGGGATAACTAGAAAAAGCTGTCAGGGAAAAAACGCGAATATCATGAACATTCAATTCGGATTTCAAAAGAAGTACACGAAAAAAGAGAAAACTTATGG
The DNA here is from genome assembly GCA_954870665.1 of Stratiomys singularior. Classification (NCBI taxonomy): domain Eukaryota; kingdom Metazoa; phylum Arthropoda; class Insecta; order Diptera; family Stratiomyidae; genus Stratiomys; species Stratiomys singularior. The sequence continues at coordinate 6,509,806 of OX940879.1, read as the reverse complement.
ACCTACTCTATACCATAACACTAAAGAAAAAGAATTGATAGACATAATTAAGGAAATGGGAAAAATGGTTACACTCAAACCAAATAAAAATCGGGGCACTCGGATACGCGGAATCCCAAAAGCTGAAACACAATTTTGACGCGTTTTCAAGCTTGGCCAGAAGAGTTTGGCTTGGGTGATTTGTCCGTGGGATAAATATTTCTGTACGGAAGCTTCAAATAACAGAAAACAACGCTTAAACAGAGTAGCAGTTCTGATCTAATCAAAGTTCAACGATTGTACAAGTTGCTGGAAGAACAAATTCCTGCCCAAATACATTTTTAGCTGCGATGAATACTGCATTTCGACCGTCCAAGACCTTGGGCAAGTACGTGCTGCTTAGGCGCAGAAGAGGGTAGGATCCATAGAAAGCAGGCAAATGAGAAAGAACATCACTTGGCGCTGCGGCATGAGGACATGGCGCATGGCCACTCCCCAATGTATATGTTTCCCAGAAAAAGGATGACTCCGATTTTGAAAAAGAATGCCCCAACAGGAGCTATTTATGAATGTTCACACATTGGATGGGGCAATGAGGAATTTTTTCCTGAATGCCTCAAACGTTTCACCCAGTTTGTCAAACATTTTGCGGAAGAACGGATCGTATTGAGTTTTGACAATCATGTGAGCTCCATTTGCAAGACCATCCATGATCATTGCAAAAAATTATATCCAAATGCTGTTTCTGACATGCAAGCATTTGATGTGTCCTTCTTTGACTATTAAAAGCTTCATATACAAGAGAATCTGGAATTCTCACAAATAGAAATCTTTCTTAAAAAAATGTCACCTTATGATGAAGCTTCTTTAGTCAAAATTGCAATTTTAAGTGGTATTTCTAAGAGCAAGAGAGAAAGGGGACTTGAAACAAGGACTTGTTTTAAAGACTTTTCACGAGCCAAACTCGTCAATCATAGTATAAGATCTTGTCGACTCTTTTGAAGGATCGACTGCTGCTGGAGCTAGTGACTCAATTTTCATACCAACAGGTACTGTCGCGCTAGAATTAGGTAATCCTATTCCAAGTATATGAACAGTGTTTACCACGATTTCTGGACCAGGGACTGCATCATTGTCCCAATTCAAACATGCAATACCATCAATACCTGGGAACCTGCCAAGTATCAAAAATTTTATCCACATGCTGGAGATAACTTCTTATTCTAAGAAAAGACAAGGATGAAAAAAAAAACGCGGGCAACAATTGTGACTTCAACACCGATGAAAGATGCTTCGGTTGAGAGAGGAAAGAAAAGGTAGGTTCAAGCTGGGTAAAGTAAGGGAAATAAGTGGTAGAGACAAGCAACCCTCTGAAGGACAGTGTTATGATGAATATAATGCAGGTATCGACTCAAACTTTGGCGGTAGACGTGTGTAAAGGTGTGTTATGCTAGAATAATGTAGAAGACGATGTGACGATTGGATAGAGACTTAAAAAAATAGCTTCGTTCATCACTGTCAATATCGATGGAGGTAATTTCGAGGAAGTCCGTCAATGGCAACTTAAATCAGAGCACAAGAGAATAAGTTAATAAGATCACTTTAAACAAAACCGAGAAAACCTAGAAGGTGAGCAGTTGCAGGATCGTTGGTCACTGACCCACTCCCACTCTCACTGCAACCTACATGTGGAATTTCCAGAGGAACTCTATTTTACCCCAGGAAAAGGCGCGCGCAATAGATCAAGGAAAATACAGTCTCCTTGTTACCAGACCGCTTAGTTTTTGATAATGCACTATGGTGCAACCGAGAAACTACTAACTTTGAATTGGAGTTGAGGGATATGAAAAGCGTGCCTATAATGTGCCGTATTTTTGACAATTTGAAAATACATTATTCAATTTTCTACTAATATTCTAATTTTCTATTAAATTTTCTTTTCAAGTTCTGAAGCCCAAAGAGGATGAAGGCTTTCAACCAATTACAATCATATTATTAGCCCGAATCTCAAAATCCATCGATCCTGAAACCTCCCACGCATACCAAATTAATCCAAAATCTCAAATCAATTTCACGTTCCTTCCATAAAGAGCAAGACATTCCTAGACATTCCTATCCCATCTCGAGATATACCCTATACGATTCGGGGGCGAACTACTTTTATTACATTTTAACCGGAAATTAATATCCTATCAAGTCATCACAAAGTTACCACCAAAATGAGTAGCAATGCTGAATCATTGACTCAATAATTAAGTGCCCAACATATTGCATTTTCTCTTCGAATTCCAACTAATTGACTTTACTGTTCTGTTGATTCCTTTTGTTATCGAATACACAAAAGGATATTGGACTTGGACGACCTGACTCGAATCTTTGATAGTAAATTAAGAGGTTTATCATCATCATAAAATCGTATTTGTAAATTCATTTAGATGTACGTAGTTATGTGTATGTGTGTTGATTGGGTGGACATAGTAGAAAAGGATATAAAATGTGCTGATAGGAATAATTGACCTAAAGTTCAGTAATGCTCTCGCATGAATGAGTGAATTTTTAGGTCTTAGGGAAATTTACCTTGGTAGTGGTTGCCATGGCAATAAGATAGTTGAATTGTTTTTCATTAAGACTGAGTCTAAGCGTCCTGAATATGTTTCATAGTTTTCGATTTGCGGTTTCCACCTCACTAGTGCCGCCCCTCCAAAAAGGCCACACGTTGACGAGAAAATTGATTTTATTGATTGTAATTAATGGCGGAAACGAAACAGAATTTCATTCTACTCTATTCTACAATGTTGCGTTTGAACTTATCCTAACTTCTAAGCAATTTCATCCTTGCCCGCGTATGTATGAGTATCTACAGGAAAGTTCAGTTTGTCATTGAGTCGCGGTAAATTCACAAGCGAGAAGATTTACAGGATTCATTCAACTGAAATTGTGTATTTCACCTTACGTTTACGTTCCCGAAATTGTAGTGTGAGCTTGCTGGTATTGCGTACATCGTTCGGCAAAGGATATTCAATTTTGGAGAGTGTTGTAATCAAGTTACAAACAAATGAAGATTGATGTAATTTACTCTTGTTGATGCTTCGTAGACTTTTGCTTCAGGAATTATTGAAGATTTACAATATTGAATCAATTGTGTTTTGAATGAGCATTAGAGTAATGTGTTTAGCAGTAATTGGGAAGAAAACTCATTTCTAAAGGATGCTTCTTAGTTGTCGGGAAATTAGATTGCGGAGATTTTGGCGTCATTACTACGCAGAAGACAATGCATGAAGAATTCTTCGAAAATCGGATAAATATTTCAGCCAAACAGTATCCATTGAATACTTTTGGGCATCAACATCCGAATCAAAGGATATGCATTCGGCCTGACCTGTTGCATAGTATGGATAATAAGTTCGATGAATGGTTCTCGCAAGTTGGTGAATAATTGTTAATCAGATCTGCTAGGTATTGGTATTGGTTTTTTATGGATCTTCAGCTCATTCCAAGGAGATCATAGAAGAACGAGCTAAAGTTGCATAAAACAAGCGAAAATGTATCCTTAAATAGAACCAGATAGGCCCAGCTTATCTAAAAAAATAACCAAAGACAGAATTGAATGCAAAATTGTGATAAATCCAATCTAGGAGACCTTATTGAGTTTGATGCTTGGTAATAATCAATAATAATAAATAATATTAAAATAAATATTAATTTTGATCAATAGCAACAGAATTGTGATAAAACTCCTTAAAAATTGTGATTAAACCATTTTAAAATACTTTTTTTGGATTTTATGGTCCGTATACAATTTGTTAGTGATGGCACATGATAACCCACAAAGTTAATTAAGGGTGATATGATGATAATGAAATTAAATACAAAACAGGGCAGGAGAGTGTCAATATTCAATCGCCAGTGTGTAAATATGTTACTGAAAGGACAATCAAAAACGCAAAAAACCTCCGACTATGCCTGAATGGTCTAACCACTGAACAAAAGGAGCTGTAATAGATGAAACAAAATTAGCCATAAGCAAGTAATAAAAATAGCAAAAATAGCAAAGAAATTACTCACGGCTCCTGACGAAACGATTGATGAAATAGTCAATGAGGGCTGATCCAGTATTGAGGCCACGTACAAGTGAATTAGTGTGGAGCGAATAAGTAGCGAATACGATATTGGCAGGCAAGACAAAGGGACGAAAATCAGTCAAAAACCCAGGAAGAACCGGTTAGGCTCGATTGAAGAGAATGGTGAATCGCTATTCAGATTATCTAATTGGAGGACGCGGTCCACGGATGGAGATTGTTGGAATAAAGTAGTCAAAGCTTCAGAACGACTGTAGCGCCATGACAACGATAATATGTTGAGAAACCCTTGGTTAAGTCGAAATCCACGGGGAAATACCTTATTGCATTGATATGCTCAAAAATTGGCGTTCTGAGTGATAGGTGAGTGGGGGCTACGGCTGATAAGGCTGCAGCGCGTTTGATAGTCAACATACTGTGAACCGTCAAATCAGGAAGATCTGCTGAATATCATGCAGTCAGTAATACTCTATTGATCACGATTATGGAGTAAAAGCCTCCATAAGGAGTTTTAATGATAGCGGTTGGCTCTGGTGCAGAGCTTAGGAGTGTTGCGAACTACAATTTCATATCGAAAAACTTCTCAGTGAGTGGTATCGGTGGTAACAGGGAGATGATCACCAACATCACTAACCAATGTCCTATTGTTAAGGAGATTGAGACGCGTGGCTTATCGAGGATATTTTGAATTATTGAAAAAAACAAAATTTCAAAGACTTTTGAGTCTTTCAAATTATCTGCTTTCAATATTAATAGCTCTCCAACTCAAAGGTATATATGTCAATAAAATTTGTTTTTTGGGCATGCAAGCCTCACGTCAAATAAGATTAAGGGTAAGTAATGCTCTCTGCAAAATTCATCCCTTGTTCGATAGTAGTGGCTCAGATTGAGACTGAGACCACAAATCAATCTGCTGCAGTGGACGTTCGACTATGGGACGTGGAGGGATCATACAGCGAGGATTGAGATATAAATCTCTTTTCCCCAGTACTGATAGGAATTTCTATGCTAGACAGACCACTTAATCTATTTTTACAAAGTTAAATAAAGGTGTAGGGACGTGCTTTTCTTCTTGATCACTTTGTATATGACAGATTGGAGACTTTGACAGATTGGATACCTTATAATGAAAGTGATGTTTAAATTTGTGGTTTGTGTGATGAAATGATAAAATACTCAGCCATGACAAGTTCCTTCGGGAAAATTATTACGGTCAAACGTGTTTCTGACCAGATCCTTTCTCGTGTACTTTTTTTCTCGAAGTGACACGGCTCCAACATGCTGCAAGTTCTTTAGAGATCTTATCAATCAATATGGATCAATAACAAACGATCAACGATAATAACATAAAGATGCATGTAGTATCACGTGATGGCTTGAGTGCCTGGTTCTTTGGGAATCGAACAAAAATGTCTGAAAAAAAGCCATATACAGTAAACACTCAGGCCCACCCTTTGGCAAATCCATCACACTACAAAACTGATTTAAATTTTGTCTTTGGACAGGACTTTGGTTGTGACTTTGACTGTGAGGTTTCTTATCGTTTGGTGTTCTCTCTCTCTCTTTTTAAATGGAATTGGTAGAACTCTCCAGGTTTCATTTTGAATCTTTGTTTTGTTTTATTCAATCGGTTTCTTCTACTCTGTTTGTTCTTCCTTTCAATCCTTCTATGAAAAGTACTACCTTAAAGAAGGTTTCATCTCTAGCACCGGTTTCTCATGGAGTTTTTTGGCAAACTGCTCCTAAGACAAACAGCTTCAGCGTGGCACTGATGTCTGACAATCATAGAGGATGACATAGAGGATGATTCTAGTTGGGTAGCTGGTCAAAAACATAATTTGAGGCGATTTTATAGTGTGCTGAATTCACCCGAAATTGAACCTCGCTCTATATTGTAATACCATGCCTTAGGACATATTTTTACGAACTTCAATGACGCTGATAAATTTCGGTATATGCTCCAAGTGTAGCACTTCACTCCACTAGCAGAACACCCTGAATTTCGACCCAGGAATAAAGTCCGAATTTCCGGCTTATGTCCAAAAAACGAGGATTTTCTTTGGTTTAGAAAAGAACTAACAAAGATTTTGGTTCGTACCAATCAACTGGCATCCCAGCAGAGCCACAGAATGCCTGCGGGACTAGTTATTGAGTTAGAAAGAGGTTGACCTACTATCGGTATGCGAATAACACAGCAATAGGGAGAAGGCAGGATGGTTCAGTGATCAATTTGCCACGGGTACCAATTGTGTACCTAAACAGACCCACCCAGGCGCAGAAACCGATTTTAAGTTTAGAGGAACGGTCAATGAGCCAACAGCATCCTACAATTGTAAGCATAGTGCACTGGGGAAAGTTGTCTCCGAAAAAAAATGGAGCGAAATCTTGTGGGGTTCGATTTCGAAACAAAATTGATTGAATGAGGAGTTTGTAACGTAAGTTAATCGCGTGACGGGCGACGACCCACTTTTGCACTGATTTTAAAAAACAAATGGGTCTTTGTCTTATATCCAGAAGGGAGAAAGTTGGAATGACGCTTTAATGCCTTGCTGTGTTATCAAATTCTTCCATAAATCGAAACCTGAATGAAATCATTCAAAATTACAGAACCAATTTTTTCACATCAACAAATTCCAGAACGAATTCACAAATTTCCGATTAAATCTACAAGCATAAATTCTTTCACATACCTTAATTGATTTCAATCACAAAATAAACCACAAGGATCATCAATTTCCACATCATGTCAAAGTTATATCAATTGTTTCATCTAACGAAATCCATTTAACATTCTCCCCAAGCAAGCACACATAGAATATAAAAATCATATTAGGCTTCCTGAAGCAATCACAGACACCATAAGAGGAATAAATCTCAACAAATTTCTTTGATAGTCTTCTCACTTCGCAAGGAATATTCAATTTACATTATTTATGCTACACCCCTTGACTCAAGCGTAAAAGACAAAGCCGAGACAAGGCGGAAAAAATTGGAAAAAAAAGAAAATATGTCGCGCAGCAACAAGTAGTCCATGAAGCAAGCCTTTAAAAGCTTTGTCTCGTCTTCGTTACAAGTGTTTGGAAAGGATGTTATGGGTCTTATCGTGCAAACATGCTTTACTTAGTTACTTCCGATAACAACACCAAGAAATTCCTGACACGTTTTTATCTCAGCATTGTCATTGTCATTTTTGCCGGAATCTCTTGTAATTCTGCACGCAATATATTGGTTGGTGATGGTCCAGCAACTAGAAACATAAGTTCAGCGGTTTGACAATGTTCGATCGATATCCTTTTGCATTGTATCCAACAATGTTTTGCTTAGCAGTAAAACATCGACTTGCTACAATTTCCCTATAAATATCTTCATTACAGAACCTAGAAGGAAAAAAAAAACAAAGGGCGCGGGGAACAACAACCGAAAAAAATTCTAGGATACGGTTAAAGTGACATTGAACATCCCCCATTCCTTTTATCTCAGAATTTGTCCTTGAGAGGACTTTGACATTTGACATTCTGTAGACACAAAGAAAAGGTATTTTTGCGTACAGGAAAATAAAAACCAAAAGGAAAAACGAAAAATTATGGAAAACGTGGATCATGTCAGGTGTGATTCAGGTCGCGTTGGAATTTTCGACTTCAATCCAAAATTGATTGTATCAAGAGAATTCGAGAATATGTTAGCAAATGGTCGAGTCCTTTTTCAATTTCTTCGCCACGTAATGCCAGTTCACTTACCACGGGTAGTTTGTGTTTGGCTTCTTTCCAATTTGTATTCCTTCTTCTTCGATTCGAATCGGTTCACCGATACCAATATTTGAATTTCCTTTTCCATTTTTCATCCACCATATTGATGTCCCTAGGACGCCACTTGTAATATTCATTGCTAGAATTCGTGCACCAATGACGTGATCATCAGATAGTAGTCCTTTAGCCAAAGCATCCAATAAGCCTGTAGAGGTAGAGAAATAAAGTAGATTTTAAAAAAATATCCACAGTATATACAAATGCGAGAATTAAAATGTTTTTCTAGAATTTCCTTATTCATTTCGGGGAGAAACTTTCCTGGAAAGTCCAAATATTATATGAAAATTGTTGGTACCTGTGAAAGATTATTTAGTGGCTTGAACGTTAGGAAGCTTTGCAGCAATGCCGCTTGGAAGTCTTTGAAAATAAGGTTTCTAGGTAGACTAAAAATTGAGTTTGTTGGTCTTCTAGACAGAATTTCTCAAAACTTTCAAGGAGCCAGCTATGATATTCATGGTTCCATAAGTTAGAGTTCCATAAGTCGTTTGTTGATGGTAGAGGGGCCAGACGAATATAAAGGTTGAAGTACGAGTAGAAGTTTGGAATGAGACTGGAGTTGCAGCAAATTTCGTAAGTCCTTTTTTGCTGAGAAAAATTGGCAACTATGTTCTCGTACTTGACAGATGTCCTAATATCTGTGTCTTTCGTGCTGATTTAAAAACATGTAGTGTTCTGGTTTTTTGAGAAATTTACGGAGAACAGTGCCACTAAATGGTTGTTGTGCTGAAGTATTCAAAGGGAGGTGCCAGGATAAGTTTCTGTCACCCAGATAAGTATATGGGACGTCACGTGCAATGCCGTTCGATATAAAACGCGGTAGTTATTTTGAATTTCTCAGCCAGAAAAAAAATTGCTAAAGTAGAAACTGAAGAAGAAGAAATTTGTTAGTTTTTTTTTTCAGACGTAGAAATTGTTCCTTTAGGGCTATGGACGGTTGGCGTAATAGAATCCTAACGCTGGAATCGTTCTACGATTGAAAGTTACTCTTACAAAAGCCTATCTTGATGGGTCTGAAGTACGCTCAGTGCTTTTACCTTAATAAACGTTAAAACAGAAGCAGCAGCAGCAGTAGTAGTAGTAGTAGTAGTAGTAGTAGTAGTAGTAGTAGTAGTAGTAGTAGTAGTAGTAGTAGTGATTGTAGTAGTAGTACTAGGAGTAGTAGTATTAGTAGTCGTAGTAGTAGTAGTTTTTTTATGGTTGGGAGGTGAAGGCTATTTACGCCCTGAGTGTTGGACTCCCGGTGGCAACCAGACTACGGACTAAACACCTCGCCTGTCACATCGAAAACCTAGCCTGGAACTGTTTGTCACATTATTCCGACTAGGCCTAATTAATCGTCACCTAGCGGTGCTTTCTGGTTAAGGGTAATCCCTTTTCCAGCACGAATGGATGGGAAGGAAGAGGAAGAGTATTTATAGTGCTAGGAGTTGTTATTCCTGGTTTTCACTTTTAACATTAGCATACATGATTTAGAAACTTCATCAGCTGAATCAATTATGAAAAATGTAACGTTTAGGATGCATGTGGAATTTGCCTTTATTCTCAACTTATTTATGCTATTCCGCAGTGTATACCGAGTAATCTATTTTTGTTTATTTAAACAGCTTCGATACTCAAAACCTTCATCATTTTCCATGAAAGTTGCTTAAAATAAACGACAACCAAATTCATGTTCATCTATCTTCTTCAATTTAATTCGATACGATCTCTTGCTAAAATTATACACAATTTACGTCCTTTTCAATTCCCTTCCTCCTTGAATCAATATCAATATTCTGAACTCAACTAAAAGCTGCTTTGAAATTAAAATCAGCTTATTCTGTACCTTCACCATCCTCGGACGAAATAAAAATTAATACTTTTCATGATTAATGTATTTTTAACTATATCCATTTCAACATCTTTTATTAGTACAAAATTCCAACAAATACTTGAAGGACTTTGCTGATATTTCCGATACTTTCCACGTGGATGTAATATAGATTATCCTTAAAAGAGGCGGAAAATCCACACTTGCAGAGTTGTGCCTTTTTTTCTGTAGGCAAATTTCAGACCGGATATTTCAAAATAAAAAAAGGACAACATGACAAAACAAAAAGGAAAGAGAGAAGGAGATTTGACTGTCCTTTTAACGGTCGTGCTGACATAAAATGGAAATGAGGACGAAACAATGAATGTCTGCAAGTGGGATAAGAATATGCATAAATGTAAATGTAAATTTTTTAAGATGATAAAGGACATCCCGGATAGGAACAGAGAATTCAAAGGATTTATTACAACCTGTGGTGCTTTGAGAAATTCAATGTTACATAACGAAAGTACACGAAACGTTTATTTGAATATGCAAATATCCTGGATGCGATTAATCCACCCAAGATGGCAAAAAGTAAAATATATTTATATAATTCAACCTACAAATGTTTTTGAAAATTTTATTTTTCACACTTTGTCATATCACCTTGAGTCTAATTGAATTTTTTCATTCCGACTCAATTTTATTTAAATTTATTTAAGGACAGTAAATTCGCAACATCAGCTGAAATAAATTTTAAAAAATTCGATTAAAAGTCAAAATGACGGCGAACGGGTAATTTGGGATTCACTATTTGAATCCTTCGATTTTAACGATTTGACGCAGCCAATTTTGAAATTTAAAGCAACAGAGGGACCCCCAATTTAACTTTATTCATTTCAGACGAAGTTTGTTTAGAATTTGTTCCAAAATATCCTTGGTTTCTCCGGAAGAGGTAATGACATGATCCGGTATCTTTCGTGGGAATTAAGGAAGTTAGATTGATAGATAGATAAATAGATAGATAGGTATATATATAGTATCTCAACCACGTGTCTGAATCGACCCCATCTTTTTTATTTTCAAATTTTTAAATTACCGGGAGGACTAGATTCTGAGCAATGATTATGCCATTAACAATCTCTTTTCGATAGAAACATTTTCCAATAGTTTGTCGGATCTGAAGCTGCTTCCAGTTCTACATTCGTTTCTTCCAGTAATCCCAATTCTATCTCCGGAATATTAGCTCAAAAGAAAATTCCGGTCCCTCTTTCCTTAAAAAATTGTGATGTATTTTCAAAAAATATAGAATATAAATAATGAATAAGAAAATAAATATTTGGGGAACCGATAAGTCGCGCCTGCAGCGAAAAAAAGAAACAAGGTTACAGAGTTATTTGAAAATACCTTGAAAATTTAGGAATTTACTTTTAACCGACTAGCTCACCACGTGGGCGTGGCGGTTTTAGGACATTATTTATTATTTAATACTGATCCTTCCATATCCATACACACAAACACACACACATACACAGAAAGAGCTTTCTATTTCATATTAGACAAAATAAACAAATAAATAGAAATAATCAAATAAATAAGTAAGTAAATATAAAATATTAAATTAAATATTTGTAAAATACATGAATTGTGCTGCGCTGATTCTGCGCGCTTCTGCTCTATTACGCGACTTCACTTGAGCGTATGAATTCTGCTGCACTGCGTCCAACACGAATCTCCACCTCTGTTGGATTTCGAGACTTCAATGAACTCCACTGCGCTGCGCTCTGACCACCTCTGCTGCCTCCAACACGAATCACCACGTCAGCTTGGTTTCGGGACTTCAGTGATTTCCGCTCCGCCTCCTCTGACCACCTCTGCTTCTTGCTTACTATGTTCTTGGCCTGGATCAGAATGTTCTCTTGGGCTTTGTGTTTCAAAGATTTTGCGACTCAAGGACTTCTGGCGTTAAACACTTCAAACAGCTGCTAATACTTCCTGATTCTTTTTATTCTCTTCGATACTTAAATTCACTATTTATATCCTTTATTTTCCATCACTTGATACTGGATTTCTACCTTTACTTTTTCCATAACTTGATGATGGATTTCTATATTTTATTTTCCATCACTTGATACTGGATTTCTATACTTTATTTTCCATCCTTAAGTTACAATTTCTATCCTTCTTATAGCAATATCTTCACAACAAACAAGTGAATTATAATCAATGGAAAATTTCTTCCCAAAACTTCCAAGAACTTTTTTTTTCTACTGGGAATTTTTTTCTGAGCCTTTGTTTTCTGACATTGTTTCTGTACTGAGACTTTTTTTTATTTATATTTTTATAATAAAATTTAACGAAATATTACTTAATACCTAAATCTAACTATAAATGTTTTTATTTTAATTTTATTCTTAGTTCTATTTCATTTATTTATTCATTTATTTTTATGTATTTTTTTTTGTTTGTTTTTATGTCACCTACATATCGGAATACGTAACAAAGTGGGTTCGAACTAAGTTCCATACGAATCTTTGAAAGCTTCAATGATTAACAAGTCAAAGTATGCAATGACAGCCTCGCAATGAATGACTTGCTGCAAAATATGGGCTCTCATGGCGCATTCCGCCACCACTTTCATGAGCGTTTGCTGGGCGTTCGTCATTCATATCCTCTCGCGAGGCCGAGATACTACCGGTCATTTTGCAGGATTTGACGACATTATCGTTTATTTGGTGCCAATAAAATCCTGTTGAGGATTTACTTGAAGAGTCGCGTGAGAAGTCTCTGAGAATCATTTGAATAGCATTTATTTTAAAAAAAAGAAGGGAGAAATGTTACGTCAAAAGGATTTCGAGCATTTCTGCCATCATTCTTTGTCTGTAGATAACTTAATTGCATTTCGGACTTTTATCTATCCGAGGTATTCCGTACTCCTTATTTCCGAAACTTCAACTTTAGTTTGTTTATGAAATCTCAACTGAATAAATGCTACCCTTCCTTATATAGCGCGCAGTTTTGAGTCCTCGATCAATTTCCAATGCAGTTTTCAATCACATCTACCCAGAAGCCGTCCAAGAGCCCCTCGTCCTCTGATATCGATAGAGATACTATGTCTGATACAAAATCGGGATCGAAAATATTTCATTACTCTTTTTACCATAATTTTTACATCCTAGTCGTATCCGCATTAGTCTTCGTCAAGCAGAAGAAAATCATATGTAAGGAAACACCTCAAAGAGGTGGAATAAATTCTTTGCTTTGAATCCTTGTGATGAATAATGGTCGTGTCTGGTGGAGGCACATACAGACAGTCTTGTTAATGGATATGATCTTTCCACGATTAATTTTAGGACGGAATGCATATCAAATAATTATTGTGTGTAGGGTATAATATGAGAAATATTTGTTCTTCCATTTCTTCGTTAGAAAACTTCTAGAAAACTAGCAGCAATGATTTCTAGCCGTTGTGGGATTGATGGCCATTAAAGACCACCATTCTCCTCCAAGGATAAGCTTGGAGATACTTGGGAAATATTTCAGATTCACTACCGTTCAGTTTGAATTACTTTACGAAAGAAAGAAATCGTGACGGCGATTGACAATACAGCCCCTGTGTATAAATTAAGGAGCCGCTGTAATACAAACTTCCCATCTATTCCAACCGGAAAAATTGTGATGCATTTGATGCACACAGATATTTCCAACACTGGTGTCAGAAGTGGGATAATTCTTGCAAAAGTGAAATGCAAGTCATTTAGAGCATGAACTCGAGAACGATCTTCATATGAAGTCTGAAAATGTTCTGGATTGGCTAGATACAAGTAAATAAGCGGCTATAGAAGGTGGAGTCGAGGAGTAATGATTATGTAGTGTGAAGGAACAGTGCGTGTCGAGGTGTATCTTTCACTCGAGTAAAAGTGATCGGTTTAAGTCGAGTTTCGAGGTGAATGACCGTGTAAAGAAAAGAAAAAGGGAAAGATCTAAGTAGGAAGTTGGAAGTGATGGAGAATTTATTGAAATCTTAGTTGAATTTAGTGAAGTGTTTTCAAATAAATTCAAAAGAGAATTTTAATTAACTTTAAAAGGTGTGGTTTCACTTGCAAGGAGTTCGGAGCTTAGTAAGTTAAAGGCCGTGCATCTAGAAAAGCTCAACAATACAAACGTTTGCCAAAGGCTCCTTTCAACCGGGTCTCCTCGACCAATCGTTCCTGCCTCCCTAGCTTATGCAAGCAGAAGTGTTACCGATTTTCAACGTTCAAGATGTTCTGGAGGATGTATGATTCCCTCATAAGAAGGGTGTTACTAGTTCCCTGGCTAGTCAAGCAGATATCCAGGATTTAAGTTTTTTATCATCTCCTCTCAATGTGGTGCTTTGATATATTTTACTTTCGACAGGAGTGAGTTTGGAGTTTATGACTTCTGAGTTTGATATTCATAGGAACGAAAAGGGGAATAAACGGAGTGACAAACTACTCATACAGGGCGCAACGTAGGATGCTTTTAGTGCGGAAGCGGCCTATTTACTGCTAGAATCCATAACCGCACCAATCTATCGGAATCCCCCTCCGGTACGGGTAATCTTTCCACCAACTTTGTGTTAAGCACTCCTTGCATATGGCAAATTCGTGGCAGTATCAGGAGGAGTAGGCCCCATAATAATCCTTGTATAGCAATGCTCAAAACTATTGTTATGAGTTAAACAGGTCGTTACTTTAGTACCCATTAGTCGATTGGAACCCATGGAGCCAACATGCTTACCAGGCACCACACATTTTGATATTGTGATGAGAACATGAGTTAAGATTTTAAAAACTGCTTAAAAGAGGAACTGTCATTGTTTAGCCCTTACCAGAGTCCAGGAAATGCATCTCCTTTAAAAAGATTGGGAAGGACCTATGCGTCCTGAATGCTATTAGAACACACGCTCTAAGAGTGACAACCGGTAAGGTCGGTTTAATGCATCGAAATAGCCACAGTATTCCTTCACGTTAGACAATAATTCTTTTGACAATTATCGTTCCAAGTAAAGATGGTCATTTTAGTTTTTCTGGGTACGTTTCCTTTCAAAATATTCGTGTTTACCTTTCTACTACTCTCCTAATCCGAGCGATCTTTGTTATCTCAATATATGCTATTTGAAAATTTCCTCAAAAAAATTCACACGATAGCTTAACCATACAGTTAAGTTTTAAATTGCTCAAATCTTCGAAATTGGTTGCTGAGTATTTTCTAAAAGACAACCATTCTATTTTTGAAAATGAGGCCATGGTACATGGTACCATACACAAGGCTCAGGAAGCAAAGATTGTTTCGAAAGTCGACACTGTGATCGTAAGCCAAATCTTTAGAAAATGTTATTCTGGAGTGGATAGCCATAAACTTACCAGGCATAATCCTCGTCGTCTTGAAGGACCAATGCTCTTCGAACCCGAGGTAATAGCAAGGGAACTAGTTACTTTTGGCTTTTTCCAGAACATACAGGAACACAACTTGATCAGTGGATTATCTAGTTTACGAGTAGAGGGAGATGATGACATGTTGTTTTTATTTCTCACACTGTGATGATCCTATCCTACTTTGAAAGTGATATAAGGAATCTCCAAGGCTGGAAAGAAGTTTGAGAGTCGAAATCTTGTATTCAAGAAGCTAGGATTTTGCGATTAGCTGAAATATCTTTTGAAACCTTTTTCGGTTCAGTGAGGAGTATATTGGTGACCCCGACATCCATTCTTGTTGAAAAATTATAAGAGTTTGATTTTCTGGTTGCATGAAACCGCGATAGAATTTATCATTATAAGCAAGCACATTCGACGAGATGCCGGTCTCCTGATTTCTCCAATGAAAACCAGAAAAATGAATCAGTTAATTAATGCAGACCTCTGAAATTAAGACCTATGAAGAAATGTGTTGAAAAAATCTGTTTCCAATTAAGTTCAATATCGAAGGTAGGAAGAGAATAGAAAAGGGACTGGTTTAACTACCTCGAAGGCTGTTGCTTGGATTTAGTTAGATGTTGCAGTCAGAATTCTGTGGCCTGAAGGCTTTTATTATGACTTCGGGGTTACGACAATCAGAGCCTTATGAAAAGACAGGCAATTCGATTTAGAGGACAAGGCGGTCACCTGATGGCTCTTTATGAACTCAGGAGAACTTATATCAGAACTATGTATTCTGCATTCAAAACGTAAATAGTCTTTGGGAATCCACTAGACCACCTGGATGAGATTTCAGTGGTACTGAGTAGTACAGGCTAGCTTTGAAAATTCCTATTATGACATGAATTTAGAGAGGTCAACAGCTTGGGAACGTGAACGTAGGAACGTAGGAACTCGTACAAGTTTTGGGGTAAGCCTTTAACAATCAGTCTTTATTTGTTGTGACCGCGATTCACCTGACTGTATATTTACTCTTTCCGTTCTGGGATTACCTCTGGCTTCTGTTTGCTAATGAAAAAAACTGCTCGGGCCGTTTCTTGGCCGGACTCAGAAGTTCTCTGAGACTGTCGAAAGGACTGCCTTTACTTCATTTTTTAGAGGACTTCCTTAGAGGACTTCATCACTTTGGTTTCGTTTAAAAACTCTCCTTTTACACAATCTTCAAGACTGGAATTCAAATGGTTCATATTTTCTTTGGACTTTATTAAGTATTTTGTGAATTTCAAACTGAGCTGCTTAAATTGATTTCAGCACATTTACGGCTTGTCATTATTCTTCTGACCTGATTTCATTTGGTTAGAAATGGGAAATGTAAGAAAAAGGACGCAAGATAAAGTGTAATACTTCATTCGTTTGAAATTCCTGAAATTCATCGCTGAAACTTTAAGAAGAAGTGTGTGTTGGGTTCATTTTTCAACTTTTAAAATCGGTTGGGTCTTTTCCAGTTTTGTCTTGACGGTCACAGCGAATTCATCAGGCTTATATAAATAGATTCTTCTACTGAACATTTCCCAACCAGTTCATGGTCTTGCCATAACCTTCAAGCAAAATATAAAAACGATTTAGCTTGCCAGTCTTCTAAAATTTTCGGAAAATGTTTCCGAAATGATTCTCAAAAAATGCGCACCAGGCTTGCTAAAATATTCATAGCCTACAGTTCTAGCCTTGCCGTCTAGGTTAATTTTTAAAGCATTTCGCGAAAATTCGCTTCTATGTAGCTCACCTAATCAGAAAAAAAGAAGAAGGATATTCACCCCGACAGTAGGTAGAAAAGAAAATTCAAATCCTCGGAGAAAATCGAACAACATTAGCATTAGGTGCAAAACCTCTTTCCTTTCACATCTGTAACGACCGCTTCATCGGTTCACAGGGTAGGATCAAAGTGAGACGGTTCGACTTTTCGATGCTATTTTAAAGCTTGTTCAACACATTGGAAATGTTGTCCCAGGTGGACATAGTTCAGGTACCTGTATCCTCGAGTACTTGCGATCCTGTGCCATTCTAAAGATACAACTGCTTTCCCAAGATAGATTATGTATATCTACAGGTACATTGTTTCCGTTCGGGTGAAAGGACTTTCGCGAAGCGGAGTCTGTCGCTATGCTATTGATGTTCAATGTATTACCTAAAAGCAGGATAAAAATAGTATTGAGAAGGAGGCCACATGAAAGAGGCTTTGCCGGATGATGAGCAAGCGAGTCAATAGAAATGTATGGAAATAGTCCTTTTCGTCGGCGATGGTGCTCATTGAAAGTGAAAAGTGCGTAATTGAATTAGCTATTCGCTGGAAAGGAATTCAACCGCTCTATTATTATTCAATTCATTTATTACATCTCGCTCACTATCCGGCCGAAATTTAATTTGATATAAAGGCTATCTTTGAATTCAAATATTCAATCCACTTAAATGATTCAGCGGAAAATTCAAGACAAATGGAAATTACCATCAAAGTTTGATGTTATTCATTTCTTAATTAATCCCTCTGATGTTCTTGGTACTCGTCTTCCGAGCTGGTTACAAAACGGATCAATTTTATCCTGACAATGAATAATTAATGCATTGGTCTGTTAACGTCACCCACCCAGGACTCATTGAATGTTGTAACTCAACTCCGTCACAACATCCGTCTTATTTCACGGTGCTTTTCCTTATTAAAGTCTCACGCGACAACAACAACAACATAATAGTCAAGGAAACACGATTATTTCATTAGTATAAGTCCTTAACGCTATTCAACTGTTTATCTTATATATATATCTTTTTGGGAAATTCAAACACGAAACTCGACGGGCTCATTCTAGAATGTTTGCTCTTGGTAGCAATTACACCTGTTGTCATCACATCTGCAATGGTATGTTATGGTGGTAAGGGCTCTAGTTGAATGTTTGTTGCGTTAATTTAGTGGCAGTTCAAGGAATATTGCACAAAGTCGCTTTGTGAAAATTGATACGATTTTAACCCAGCTTTGTTAAAATCATTAGAAAAATATTAAAGGAGCTGTAAGCTGATGAACTATAAAAAGTTTGGCAGTCTGTTTCTGCTCAAAAAAGGATTATTTAAGAAAGGATTAAACTTGATAACTTAAACCTGATTACGTTATAACACAATTTATGATTTGCGATAAGAACAATTGCGCACCTTCAATGAGTTTCGTATACAAGTGTCATGTTTACTGGATCAATTAAGACGTCGTGTAATTATCAAAGATGTAAATACTTCGTCCTTTGATTTGATCATTAGAAGTTACTTCTACTTCAGGATTGATAATTAATAATTCATGGACAAGGTGAAATGGTGTCTATAATTCCTGTGACTAAATATCAAACTCTTTTTTGAAGGAAATAATACGGGAACTTCTAGGAACTGGAAAGAATTTTTACGTAAAAGTAAATAAAGTAAAAGTAAAAAAAGAAAGAATATTTACGTAAAATTTTGATTAATCAATTCAATTTCTGCAATGGAGTACTCTAATACCAGAATTTGCTGTGAAAATTAAATTACGTGCTCCAAAAAATGTTGTGAGCCACTGAGAAGGGCGTGCAACTAAACTAGTGATCATGGTGGATGCACTTTTAAGTCAAAGTGATATAGTAGAGGTTTGCAGACCTGCTTTTGTTCAGGATTTTATTTTGGGCTTTTCCCGTTTGTTAAGGTCTTAATTGTAGTAGACGCAGGACCCTATTTTCGGAATTTTCCTTTATTTATGGTTTCAAATTAGATATTTGTTGTCTTTAAGGTCTTTAAATGTCTATTCATAGCTGCAGCGAATGTTGTCGATGTAACCGGAGTTGTGAAGTGACGAAGTTGGTTAGCTAATGACGCCAGGACCGGGTACGCCAGCTGGTGGTTTTTTATTTGGGACAGGTTCATCTAACCAGTGAACAGGTTTAACACCACTCTTAGACGCTTGTAAGCGCTAATCCTAAGGGTTGTTTTAGTATTCTGGTATGATTTTCAAGATTTTCAGCTCCATTTTGAACGAATAAACCAATTTCACACAAAATGTCCCGGGAAGGAACATTGTGGGAAGCAAATTGTCAGTCACAATCGACGCAATGTTCTAAAACTAGAGGGGTACTGGTAAAAGCTTATAGCTCCCGACTTAGGTAGGTGAAAGTGGCGGGGAAAATGTGGGCAATTATGTAACAAGTCCGCTAATATGTCCTTCAGGCTGATGGTCGTGTTGCTCATCAAGTTCGACTTGTTAATTTTGAACTAATAACTAAGGATTATAAAGCCTTTTGAGTAGGTATTGATCCTTCATATCGTTAGGTAAATCTCGTATTAAACTTTGAAACGATTTCGCACCTGCGATGAATAGAAGTGCAATATGAATACGTTCATTGTGAAACTGTGTCTGACAGTTGCAAGTCAAAATTTTTTAAATTTTGACTTGTAATTTTAGTGATGCCATTCGAATCCGAGTTCGAATAAAGGCCTCATTTTTCTATAACGAGTGCTGGGAGAAACTCTTCGATATGCTCTTAAAGAAACTCTAAAATGAAAAATTTTTTGCTGAAATACATACACCAAATAGGGTTTCTAGCTTTTTTGCAGAAAACATATCGTTAATTTTTCAAAACGTCAAAAAGGATAAACCGCAGTAGCCATCATTTAAAAGTTGCCTCCTTTATTCTAACAAAATTTGTTCCTTTTGTTCCCAATCGAATGGAAATTAATCGAGGGTGCAGTTTCACCCAACTGTTACCCAAAACATATACCATATTACCATGTCACTTATCCTTTTTTTATCAATTCCATGCCAAAAGAAAACTTATTCCCATCATGCATAGACAATTTTATGACAAAACCTAAAACAAAAAGAAGGAAAACAAATTCCAGCGTAACTTTTTTTATGTTGTTTTCTCCTCCCTATGGACGAAATCAAAAAATAAAAAAAAATATATTCAAGGACTTTGGTACGTGTGTGTTCATATTTGTCTATGAAAACGATAAAACGAACGAAAACTGACTATGAACTCTTCATATTTATCCTAGGATACGTTGATTTATTTGTTTTGATTCCGAGAAACTTGGCAAATCGATACAATATGAGATCCTTGAAGGTCACTATCCATGGCGAACGAGGGCAATGAATATAATTCTGGCTAATGGTACCATATAATGGCGACAGTATTCATTTGTTTAGGGTGGTTGATTTTGTTGTTGTTGTTGTTGTTGTTATTGTTGTTTTTGTTGATAGATTAGAGCCACCATATTTTTATGTAGTACAAAAAAAATAATAACGAGACGAGATGTTTCATGGTATGACAGGATAATACTAATAGCGTGTTTTATTGACATAAATTGTGATGTTCAAGTAGGTTATTATTTCAAGTTACGGATAAATAGATTGGGCGGACATATGCGAGACGCTTAGGCATTTTTTTAAGGAAATCAAGTTCTATTAATGTTGATGGAAAGGGTGGCGGGACTCATTTTTCGAACACTTGTAGATGTAGTCGTAGTTGCAAAAAAGGATCCTGCCATCATCGAAGATGACGAAAAGTCAATCCCGAACGTGTTGTTGGAAACAAATCAAATTCAAAGAACAGTATTTAATTTATGAATAAGCAATTGAACTTATAAAAAATCCTTTCCAAGGACAGTTAGCAACTACTAAGGATCATAATACAAATTTCGAAGTTTCATTGGCGCCTCATTGTTTGGGCTCCTGAAAAACTAATTAGATCCACTGTAAGTCTCCATGCTCTTGAATCGCAAGCGCTATTCATAAGTGGAATATTTCACTAGATTTCACTAGAGTTTTACCAATCTTTTTATTTCACTAGAGTGAAATAAAAAGATTGGAAAAACGATAATGGAGTTAGTCCTGACAGTTTCTGTTTTGGGTAAAACTGTCTTCAGAAAGCAGAAAATTGAATATTTTATGAAACCAAGTAAGATCCGCGTGATGCAGAACGCATAGAATGTAGGCCCGATGTCAAAAATTTTAAAAATTTAGTTGAATGGCCACTAGATGTCAGTGAGACAAGTTATAAATTGAATAAAAAAAGCTGTAGGAGAAGAATTATTGTTGGAGATTGTTAAGAAACCAACGTAATCAATCCAGGTTAATTTTACTGGGGTTCTTGGTCGTTTATCTCCTATGCCTTTATTTCCTGTTGATCTTGCGATTCTTTTATTTTCCAAATCGATTTTCGACCGTAATCGATTTCTAAAATAAAGGAATCACAAAATTGAAAGGAAGTATTTTATTTTCCTTTCGGCCTCGGAACATTCCGT
Organism: Stratiomys singularior; assembly: GCA_954870665.1. Lineage (NCBI taxonomy): Eukaryota > Metazoa > Arthropoda > Insecta > Diptera > Stratiomyidae > Stratiomys > Stratiomys singularior. The sequence continues at coordinate 6,488,466 of OX940879.1, read as the reverse complement.
CGTTCCCTGTCACTTGATCCGTTTCATTCATAGCGCGTTTCAGCAGTGTGCTATCTTCGGTGTGTTATGTCGTTCCGAACAACGCATGAACTGACAAGAAAAGTAAACTTTGTTTGTTCAACTTGAGCCGTTCACCTCTCCTTTCCAATTGGTTTTTTGGTACATATTTCAAGTATGAAAGAGCAGCTATGACGTTGTCAGAACTCTCTCAGATTTCTCTGAGAGAAAAAGAGAGAGAAACAGAAGAGGGAAAAGAATAAATCAATAAATCAACAAAACGAAGACTCAAAATATTATCCATGCAAAGCACTTCCTGCATGGTTTTCTTACAATAAATATTTCTGATTATTTTCCAAATTATTAAACATATGTGAAGTCTATAAATTGTTACTATAAACATAGACCAAGACGCTTTCGTAAATCAAAATTTTCCCCTAAAATATTAAATGCCATCAGGATAACTGCTATTAACATCTTAAATACTCACTCCATAAACACTTCCCATTTATTATATTCAGCTTTTTCTTTTGGCTTCATAAAAAATTGACTACCATAAATAAATATTCGCCCAGTAACGTGCCTTTAACAATCCCGAAAATACCTTTTAACCTCTCTTAGCCGCTCTCGAAAAAGGAAACTCAACTCTCAAAACGCTATAAACTTTCTAATAAAGAGGCGTCATTATTGTAACCACTCGAATAAGGGTGAGTTTGACTTTCATCGGCATCCCACGAGACACTGATATGCCTTACGCTGTGATTGTCATAAGCCAGGAATACTAGGAATAGAAGGAAGTCTTTAGCATGTCGACAAAAAACATTCTTTCACGCGCAGCTATTGTCTGAAAATGAAAACACTTCCACTACCACTCATATCCACATTCTCACGCTCGTATATTTCTCATGACAGCCATTAAATGGAAGACAGAAGAGCTTGTTAAGGACCAATGGTGATGGTATTTCCTTCATCGGAGGCTAAACTCTCATCAGAAGATAAGGTTCCTGTTTTGGCTTTCGGTGGTTTCCTTTTTATGACTGACCGTTGGCCAAATGTGCAGCACAAACATGTTTATTTATTTTGTTAAGGAAGGCCCCGATAAGGGTTGCGGAGAGAAAACTCAGAGGGTTCGAAAGAATAACATTAAAATAGATTGAGGAAGCCGTTGGGCTCCTAAATGGATGGATATCTTCTGGAAAAACAAACAAGCGGCACAATAGCGAATCAAACATTGTGGTCTCCGGGGCCGAATAGAGTTGGCATCCGAAATGGGATCCAAAAAGATTGATATGTTAATGTTCGCTTTATCGATGTTTGATTGTCTTTGAATTTGTTGATTCGTTATGCCTTTATCGCACCGAAATAAAGATCCCTATGGAACTCGACACACTTTGATTTATTATTTCGTTCAGTATTTACATAAAATTATATTTCAAATATCATTTGCCTTGTGGATATTGGAACTATGCTGCAGAGTTTTATGGCGAATAAAACCTACTTCCATTTACAAACTTCATTGTAATTTTGCGATTCGTTAATTTCGGCAATTCAACATTTTGTCACTTTCAAAATTAAAAGTTGTTTTCGTTTGGAAATTGAATTTATTTCGACGTTGTGAGCATAATGCGGATTGCATCAACTCCGGGATAATTTCATTAACTTCTTGTCCAATTTATTTTCGATGGATTACGGATTTCCTCGAAAAATGTAATCACATACAACCTTATCATCCAACCACGTGTGAACTTGGGGGTTGTAATACAAATCCATTTCGCCTCTGCGACCACCCTACGAGAGCTCAATTTTGAGTACTAAATTCAACACACGCTGAAGAACAATACAGCCCTACAAGTTGCATGTATTCAAATTTGTTCAATGTTTACGAGAAAGAAACAAAAATTTGCAAGGACATTTTTTACATGTTTATTTTAACATATTTTGTGTCACTCATCTGTAGCGTACACTAAAAATTCAAAAACGAAAGTCAGTGACATGCCGTCACAATAAATCTACTTCGTCTTTGAAAATAGAAGAGAAGGTTAAGGTGACACAATGCCTTACTTTGTACCATTTTTTTTCACCGACTTCCAATAAAATTCATACAACAGAAAAAGAGTGTTCTGTACTCGCAACATCCTTGCGTGAAGATATTCTAACAAAAAGTTCTATGTCAAAATGTTTAGCGATGAATAGTGAAATTCTCAATGGGAAAATTAGCATTAGCGATCCCGACACAAGGACGTCAAGGATGGTTGGTGTAAATCATGCTTAAGATCCGTATTGTTATATCATCGTGTTGGCAAACGAAAGGGATGGGGGCAAAAGGCGAGTGCGGGCTGAAAGTAAAGCTGTACCAGCCAGGCTGTATATTCAATTCCACGAAGAACCCAACGCATGATGTTTAGATTCAATACAGTCATTGACAAACAACAAGGACAGCAAGGACGGATGTATTCTGTAATGGCAGAGGTGATAGGACGAACTTCTTTTTTTATGGTCGCGTATTGAAAAGGGAAATCAATTTAAGTGAGTGAACGTACAAATTTGATTTATGTGAATTCTGTTAGTTAAGGTAGCATATTTTGCTTTGCCAACAGGAAGAAGTTCTGGATGTTATTGTTGGAACAAGGAGTGTTTTGAAAATATGGAAAAAAATCAGCAGTAACTACTCAAGAAATAATTTTCATGCTACAGCATGTCCCTTTAACGAGTAACATTTTATGCAAAAACTTTCAATTGGCTTATTCACTCAACACATTACTAAAAAGGTGACTTTATTTGTCATTCTGGAAAAAGTGTTAGTCGAGGGCTGACAAGCTTAAGCATTTATTAAAATTAATAATTCACTGTTTCTAGTTCACCACCACCGAATTTCGATCCTTACATTGTCCATATTGGTGACCCCGACGTGATCGAAAAATGCTGATAAAATGCAAGCTTAAAATTCTTCCAATTTTCGACTCGCACAATTGCAGGTCATTCCAGATGCCTCAAACATCACTGACGGCAACTTTTACATTGATGGTATAATCTTATATGTAAATTATAAATAACTGGCAAAAACCCTTAAAAGGACCTCATTTCAATTTTTGTCTTCTTTGGAGAATTCAGCACAGAAAAAATGTGTATCCAATTATTGAACTGACAGACTCTATACGGCTCGGTAAGACTTCAATAGTCTTGTACTTCATGGAAAAGGTTCACCCTCTCTCAGTGCATAAGCAAGTCCGAGATGACTTTAACGTTTTTTGGTAGTCTCCGAATTCGCACATGTCAGATGAATTCGCATTCTTCCTAAGCTGGGCTGCAGTTTTGACGGGATTCAATTTGACTATCCCCTAAAATCCTAGACCTAGAGCCAGTAAGAATATCAAAAAGCTGGCATATATTCCACCATTTGAAACTGCAAACTATGATGATTGGCTAACGCAACTAGCGGAATGCAACTGTGTGTCAAAAACAGGACGATAGGAGGAATAGAGAAAATTTTTTTCAACGGTCATGGAACAAGCTATATAACCTTTTCTTTTTACAGAAATTTGCTAGGTTTTTTATACATCAATTTTGATCTCCGAATGGCGGAAAAACTGGTTTATCCTTGTCAAAGCCTTTCTAAATAATTGAACATCTGATGGCCAAAAGGTGCAGTTTGAACATGAAGAGCATAAGTCACCTACAAAGCGAGAGTTTTTGGGACTATGTGAAGGTGTATTCGATGTGTGGAAACAAAAGAGTAGTGGACGTAGGCAAGAGCCCTGGGAAACTCCAGCTGGTATAGCTCATTTGTTGTATATAGTCTTTGAGTTTTTGCTAGAAATGAAAACCAATATGGTTAGGTTTTCGAAAAGAGCACAATTTCATGTGAAGCTGAATTCGATTTCGTTATCTAAGGATATTAATGTTTATCGTTTAACATGAATCTCACGGATGCGGTTTAGGGAAAGAAATTAAGTGTTTGTGCGATCATTTATTGGAAGAACAGACAAAGCACGGTCGGGTGATGTTATGCCAACTAAAATTTTCTTCAAGGAGTTTAGCTTTGTCTATATTTGATAGCTTAGTGATACCATTATTTCGTTTTAATCGTTGTTTATCTGTTCTTAAACTCATATTTTTGTTACGTTTCTTCACTTTTCGAGAATCATTTTTGAGGGTAGCAAAAAACAATTTCTAATCCTCGCTACGGATATTAGTCAGTTTTACCCAAAGAACGGTTGCAGGCTATCAGCACTATTTTTATTTTGAATAATTAAAGTTCTATGACAATATCTTATTAGTAAGATTTTTATTTGATTGCAATTATAAGTGTCAGGATTCTCCTTATATTTTTCGGTGTAAGTCTTTTGATGCCTAACCATTTAGTTCCGTTGCGCTCTTTTATTTGCTTTGCTTAGCGCAGCATTTTTCCTTTTGTCAGAGCTAGAATTGTTGTGAAAATGTTTTCGAAATGATTCCACTTGGCGCCCCATCCTTTTTGTGTTGTCTACAGATCTGTTCTGCTGGTATGTAATCTTAAATGAATTGTTCCAATCTGAGTTCATCTTTTGAGTGTTGACAGACCCCGGCCAATCTGGACATTTAAACATCATCCGAGACCTTCCAATGCAAACGCCCTGATACTACATTTATTTTATGGCAAAACACTCAAAGGGGGTCATTCAGAGTGTCAAATGATTTTGTCAGCCGTCAGGGACCCTCTTGAATTACACAAAAATGGACGTGAAACGCCGAAGAATTGTCAACAAAGCAAATCTGACCAAAAGATTCAAAGATAAGGATCGAATAGGTCCTTGGTCTGACTAGATTTTTCGGTCTAAGGATCAATTTTTAGGACCAGGCATCCGAAAGCAAAACCAGTCCTTGCATTCATCAAATTAGACGTTTCCGCCAAAAAATTTCCACCTTGACGTCTCGGTTGTCAATTGAAGTGAACATATACCATGGAAGAATTTGAAAACTGATAAACGTGCGATGCTCAAGTGGATGCGGAGGACATGTTAGCAAGGAAAGTTTTGATGAAGCGTTCATCACTCGCTCTTGGGCGGCGCATGAGTGATTTAAAATTAGGCGGAGTTGAAACATATACAAGAGCAGCCAATTTTTAGGGACTTCCGACAGAAAGAGGGGAAAAATGGTAAAGAAATATTTTATAGTTTCAATCGTACTTCAATCTCTTTGAAATTGTCGTTTCTCAAAACTCTCATTATATAAGTCGTGTTGCGGTATCTCGAAATCGGTTAAGCCAATTGCTTTGAGGCTTCAATACTTTTTGTTTAATTGAGGCCAAAATGAAGCCAATGAGGGTAACCGAAGGGTGGATTTGAAGACAAGTTGTAACGTTGTACAGTCCTGTGTTCGCTAAGTCTTCTGTGGAAAGTGAACGCGTTGTACGGATGACAGACGAACTGACTTACATTGTATGATGACATGAAAAATTGAAAAAACCGAAGAAAATACATTGAAGATACAAAGAGTTGGAGACTGAAGAAACGGAGATTGCAGTTGATGTGAGTACCTCGGGGTTGCCAATGAGAGTTCTAAACCTGAGGGAAAGTGAAAGGAAGCCGAACCGATGGGCGATGCGACGAATCAACAAAGACAGAAGAACTATTGAAACAAGGACTGAAGATGTTAATTAAAACGAAAAAGGAAGGCTTGCATAATTAAAGCAGCGAAGATTATAAAGAAGGATAGACCGAAGTTAGTTCCGATGAAGTCACTACTGAGGGTTCCAAAATGTTTAGAACAAGGGGCGCAGTAAGGGGAAAATGGAAGTAAGCCGGATCTATGTGTCATGATAGTTGCTAAGAAGATTTGATGCTGACTGAGGACTAGACCTTACAAGCATTCAGGAGAGAACTAACTAAAAGACCGCCCTGATTTCAAGAAGAAATTAACTAATTGATGCCTGTGAAAGTTATTGTCTGTGAAGGTTGTTGCCTTTGAAAATTGTTGCCTGTAGTCTTGATGTCTTAATTTACTAAGTCAGTTACCAATGTAAATTGGATTATGGAGAAACGCAATCCGATCAGAGCTCTATCTGACATTTGGATTGGAATTCATAAATTACTATCAGCTCCCCCCCCCACCCACACGGTCAGGAGCCTATCCTGGCTGTAACATGGTGGTTGTGGTTTCGAAGGCTTGAAAGTATGTTGACCGCAAACATGTGGTGTTCGGGAATCCTGTCAGCTACAAAAAGAAAATGGAAGCTAAGACTGAAGCTTGTTTCAGAACTTGGAGGACGCTAGATCCCCATCAACGATTCTCACTGCTTGGTGCGCTTCGGCATCGTTCCACTTTAAGACAAAAAAAGAGTCCGTCCCACTCCATTTATGCTTATCCATTTAGCTATAAGGGTTCGAAATTCGAATGAGGTAACCTCGCAAAGTTCAAATGTGGCATATTGGTTACTGTACTTAGTACAGCATTGGGTAATTTATTTTCAGGATAATGAAAAATGAATTTCAAGTCCTTTACAAAAGAAAATTTTTTCTAAAATCTGGATTTATCGAATTTTTCAAACCTCTGATCGATCCGTCATATTGATTTCTGAACATTATTTATCAGAATAAAAAATAAAACTCAAATGAAGATGTCTCTAAAGATCGCAATCAAATCTATCCTTTCAAAATAATCTCAGGATGCCATTCCTTAGTGCCCGGAGCTTATGATTTCATTTGTTTTATATTCCCATCCAACTGCACACAAAGCGAAGTTTTTCTGTTTTCAGAAGTTTTTCCCTGAATAAACTTTTTGATCATGTTACCTACCTATTTCCGATACATCAAGCGATTATAAAATCATTACCCTCATCCTGATTTCAGAACTTGAAGCAGGAGGGCAATGTAAAAATCACTAACTTGAGTATATAAATTCAAAGTGGATTTTCAAAAAGAAAAAGAAAGCAAATTACTTTGCAAGGTTGACATACGAAAAGTGAAAATTTCGACCGAAAAAAGTTTGACTGTACTTAATATGCATGTGTGAGTTGTTTGTGTGAATGTGTGTCGCAACACAACTTTGAGAAAATTTCGTTTTACTTTCTATGATTTTGTTTCTGTGTTCACTGCAATCCGAAATTCTCACACTAACCGCTTTCGAACACCCTCTTACGATGGAAAATCTTCAAGGATCACTATGGAGAATCGTATACGAGATGGCAAATGAGGAAAATGGCTAGCAACTTTGTATGATTGGATTTTACTTCACTTTATATTGTTTTACGTATACGTTTGTGATGTTAAGAGGATGAGAAAGTTTTTATCCTGATTCAGTACTTTGAAGAAAAGCACTTACACGTGTTGATTATGTTGGGTTTGGCTCGAAAGCCAAAGGTTTAGGACTTCCAAAGGAAGTTTAAGACATTTGTCAAGAGTGGAAATAGTTGGAAGGAAATTTCTTCAATGAGTACTGTTCAGTAATTTCAGGATAAGTCCATTGATATAAGAATACAAAAAGGAGGAAACTTTGTGAATTTATCTTTAAATAGTACAAAAAGTACTTTTTAACTAAAAGAGCTGGACATTTGGAGTTTCGGCTCAACATATGGACGGAACGTCCTTGAACCAAAAGTCGATAAATAAAATGTTTATAAATAGCCCATCGGAGACAGAACTTCTTCAGGATATTCATAACCGGATACATTCAGAGCCAGTGTAGTCTTTAATGCAGAACATATTGAAGGGATCTTTACATGCACCTGGAAAAATATAGTTGTAGTTCGACAGGATACCCGCTGAAAAAGACTGGTTCAATGGAGAATCCCATGAAATATCCTTCAGTTAAAATGTTGCACAGATGAACCGATTTTTAACCTGATATGACCCTGAGCTAAAATACATATGGAAGAGGTGAAGCGGATTGCTAAGGAACACAGTTGTTCTGGACGCCCTACTTCGGAAAGGTCCTGAGCTCCTTACATAAAACTGAATAAACCGAGCAGAAAATTTCCACTTCGTTTCGACGTAGGAACAACAGCAGATCAACTGTATCTGACATCTGAATTCTAGAATTTCGAAGAACAGATGACAGAAGATTGGTAAAAAGTTCTAATTTTACCTTTCTACAAAAAAGCGAGGGCAGCTACAATTTGACTAACATCGATTGTTATTTTTCCGCTTTGTACTCGTATGTCCTGGAAAATCTTCTACAAGAAAATATTGGTGCATTATATTATAGTTCACGATTAAGTGCCTTCTACTGAATAGCGAGGACGTTTTCTAGCCACCCGTTTAACTTTAAATTTAAAAAATGCCGAGACTACAACGTAAGGCGTTCTTTTATATATACTTTTTGGCTTGACATGTTTTTTTTTGTGAGATATTATTTGAGTCATTGCAAAGTTACAGTGGTGTGCACCGAAACTTACGATGTTAAATCATATTTAACTTTGAGATTCCCAAAAAAAATATCTGATCAACAGAACGAGTAATACTTAACTCAACTAGTCAGCGTCAATAACGATCAGATATGAATGTTAGAAACAAAAGTCAAGCTGTCAAGCAAGGCTACGAGCTGGCCACGCTTTTGTTTAGTTTAGTACTGAAACTCGTTATCAGCAACTCTTTACTAAACAGTAGAGCGATACTGTTGTACAAGTTCAGTAAAATGGGTTTTCTTTATAGAAGAAGCTGAATATTAACTATTTACCACCTGAATGTGGGACTTCCAGATAAGGAATGCTTCCCAGATCTCAACTAAATGTCTGTCAGTCTGAGAATGCAGCCTGCAACTGTTTTACACAATTTTAATCTATATTTCATCGATTTTCAGCTTTGATGCTCCTATATGCACTTTTTCAGGACTGTTTATGCCAACTGTTAGGACCATCCGAGCATAGTATCTAACGAAATTTCATTTATCAATTTTAACCATTTCTCCAGGGTACAGCTCCTGGGAAGATTACCAGTTTCCCTCCGATTTTGCTGAAGACCACACTACTGCCTCCACCTTTTCCACGCACAAATTAGTGAAACGCCACCTCCGTTTTAAAAAACATGCGGTTAAAGGAACGTGATATACCAATCTTGTGCAAGTAAGACTGGGAACATCTGTGCCTGTTCAAGAACTGGTTCAAGCTACGGCTTCAGGTCAGGAATAAAAAGCGCATGCCATCTTTTGTGCTGCGAGATTGTAGTTTCTGTCCCTGTTGATCGCCTTGTTGTGGTGTTTTGTTCTATGCGGTTAAATGTTTCTGCACTCTGTAGCAATAAAAGCCATATAGTAGCTTCAGCCAAAAACATTTCCAACATATCGGGTTTCTTTTTACTTTGAAGAGAATTTTTTCCTTAGCCTTGGATTTCCCGAAAAGAAAGTTGGTGTGAAGATTCAAAAACATGAGCTCTTCAGGATATGCAATGAGCCAGAAGAATGCAACGGTTAGTGCATGCAGCAACGGTTTGCTAGGATTCGATATTATCAGCAAAAGAGACGGAATCAAGGTATTTCGAGGAGCATACATTCAACATTCAGAGAGAATAACTGCCGCCTTTTTATTGTTCCAATATAGGAGGTAAAAGAAGACACGATAAAAGAAAAAAGTAATAAACCAAAATGACCCTAGGTTCTAGGTTCTTCCCTAGGAAGTTCTAGCTCACAAATTTGGTAGGTATGGAAAAGGTCCTGACGGAATTCTACAAAAGTAGCATTAAGCCTTATACATACACCTCGTAAAAATCTGGCCTAGCATAGTTCAATATGAAATCATAGTGCGTCCTACTAAATATGGCAATAACAATAATTTTCAAAAGGACCAAAGAACATCATGCCTGGAACAGAGCCCCCCAAAAGTGCAAACAACTCTTCGTGAATAAGCGTAAGTTGCTTTGAAAATTTAGGGGGTAGAGCATAAGTCAATTGAAATTAGGTTAAGCCCTATTCCAAATGTTTAGGAAAGGAAAGCAAAGGTCCTTTAAGTTGTTGTCAGTGGATTATTTCTATTCAAACTTTCAAAAGGATTTTTATCATTCCATTCCATACCAATGTAGCTCCTCAACTGAAAGGTAGCCCCAAGTGGAATGTGATTTCCCTATTTCCTTTTATATAAACTAAAATTACCCCTTTAGCTTTCGAAACATTATTGTGCGAACGAAATATCCTCCCAATCTCTAAAATCCGAACAGATGATACATGCCTCCATCTACTACGCGCCACATTCAAGCTTAAACGAAAATGCAAAGCATCTAAGGAACAAATTACAAACTTCCTATTCCAAGTCATCTCAACCACTTCTGAAGGAAATCATTTAATTTTCTCCACGACTGCATTTTGCTCCTTGCGTCGAGTAAAGAACGTAAAATGAAACTCCATTTGGAATTGGTAGCTTCGAATCGAAAGGACAAATGCAGAAGAAAAAAAGCAGCAGCCGTAGCAGCAATAAGCGAACGAAAAATAAAAGAAAAACAAACATTAAAACAAGGATGAGCAAACCTGTAAAATTACAATGAAAATGAGATCTATGACCTTTCTCTCACACAACGACATTTTCGCGCCCAAGCATTCCGTGTCTGGATATTCTCACAATAAGGACACAACGTGAGCTACAATACTGTCTCAAATATAAGAAATTGATTTAATGCAGATGAAAAGAAAATTAAGTGCTGGTCAGAGATTTTCTTTACGTTATTCGTTTTCAAACCTTCACCGGAGATGGACGGAGAAAAGTCTTCGGTAGTCTTAGCTGTTTGTTGCTTTTGTAACTTCCTTACAGATGGTGAGTTGCGAAAGATTAGTGGATGTCAGGATCTTTCCATTCGTTTGTGTAATGAGTTTTGTTTTTTTCTCTCTTGTTTTTTTATTCTAGAGAGTTTTCCTACTTTCATGCTCATTTTCTACCGCAATGAATGTCCTTTAGAACGTTTTAGGCGACAGAAAAGTTTTTGATTTTCAATGGGTATTGGATACGCTCCGTGGAACAGCTTTTTTTTTATTAATCGTGAGTAATACAGATATTTTACATTGCACGATGGCTGCGGTTAACCACAAAAGGATTTTGAATTTCGACAAACGCAGGGGACCGAAAAAAGATAAAAAAATTGAATATTATGGCCTTTTCTTTTTCTGGGAAAATTTTTATTAATCTAAGCCAACTTTTTATCTATCAAATCGATTTCGTTTTAGTCCTTTTTCACAGTGATACTTTTCAGTATTTTGTAAAAAGGACTAAAAACACTTTAGGCATGAAGGGTATCTGACCATCCTGAATGACTTTGTTTTCATTTCATCCCTAATGGCGATAGCAATTCATGCCAAAAGTCTTGCTTAATAGATTCTTGTCCTCAGAATGCAGATCCTTGTTGATTTTTGATCCAAGAATGTTGCGGAGAGGGTGTGTATCGTTAGCTTCTATACCATTCGGGTCAAAGACGGTTCAATCTGAGGTCAGAACAAATGATTTTGATATTTGGATCCCATATTTTTTTGACGCTTGATCTTTGTTTTCTTGACGCCAAAAATTATTCAAGATCAAACTCCTTGCAAGAAAACAAGAAAGCTTCAGCGGAAACAGGATGTCAATCCTGTATACTCGGATTAGTCATGTTAAATATATCTTCTGGGTAGGAATTACTAATATTTTTTTTGGAAATAACTTTTGTCAAGAAAGGAAGTTGTAACCAACGTTTTATCCAGCAGAGGACATTTCTTGACATTCGAGAAAAATTCTCTATTTAAGAAGAAATCTTCTATCTTTGAAGCAAACTGTTAATGTGCTACAAGTGTGTTACCCAACGACGACCGTATTTCCTTGAGACTAGTCAAACCGAAACGAGTTGCAAGAAAATTTCAGAAGAGAAGCATCTAGATTTCAAACGTCAAGTCGGATGTCAAAATTGTTGACATTCTGCCTGGAGAATCAAATTAAAAGTATGCAAAGCTGATGTTCTGAATTACGGTATGAACAACTACGGCCCATCGATAATCTCATCGAGATTATCAATAAGAGAAAGAAACAATGAAAGTTTGTTTCAGAAGACATCTAACAGAGATAGTGCTTGAAACTTAAGGTTCCGGCTTTACCTGTCAAACTGTTAGACAGCTTAGACATCTTCAAAACTACGTTTTTAACATCTAAGCTTTGTGCAACTTGATGGACATCGTCTCATTAACAACCAGCACCAGCTTTACACAGTTTTGACTCTTCACGACTGATCTCTTTTGATTTGACAACGATAAACAGGATCTCGAAAAATACCTTGTTACATAGTCTGCACACCACAGCATATTGTAGTCAGACGATCGACTAGATTTCGATAGGGATAGACTATAGTTGCTGACCCCTTGTAGTGAATGCATGGAATATTCTGGTGAGTCCCAGAAATGTTTTAGTCAGTGAATATTCTGACCTCAGTTTGAATCACTTTTCGTCAGAATGGTGTAAGAGCTACGATACTCACCCTCTATGCAACATATGACAAATTGAGTTTCATTGATGACCACTACATTTAAACATTGATTTCGGTGTCAGAGTAATAGACTAACTACTTCTGATAGGTTTTTTCGGGGAAACTACCAAGATCATGCACGATTCTGACTTAGATAAGATAAGATAATCTTCCCTGGTACCTTAATTGTTGAAATTAGGAAACTCTAACTTTCTCTTCAGTTGCAGCTCGGGTTTCAAAATCGGAGGACGTGGTCAATAGACCAAGACAGCTGGGGGCGCTTGTTGCAGGAGGCGAAGGTGCGAGACAGCCTATGTTGTTAAAAAGAAGACGAACTTTCCTTCTACGGTAAGAAGAAGACGAACAGAACAAATGAAGAAAGAAGAAGAAGAATAACCTTCTTTCCTGATACCAACAAGGTCAGGAATCGTCTGATAACGTCTTCTCGTTCACGACAAGTACTCGAAATCTTTAGCATGTCACATCAGCGAGCAGGATTCAGACTCAGAACTGAGTTCCGGCATGACCCAAATCTACTTATTCGAACCGCCCAATGTAAGGATATTATAGGCCACTGTTAAATCTATTCTTAACCAGCTGCTTAGGTGACAGGCTTCTAGCAAGCTGTCAAAAAAAAAAGACTTCTAAGGAGAAAATTGAGGAGAAAAATGGTCTCCTTTGGGTAAGTAAGACAAAAGCTGTTAGAAAAAAATGTTTATAAGTTGGAGATATTATTCATATAACGCCCGTGGTGAAACTATACTGATAAAGCTCGTACTGATATCTTTTGACAATACTTAATTTTTATAATACATTGAAGATGAGTTCTCTGACAAAAAACATGAAAATTTATTATTAATTTATTAGTTTATTAAAATTTATTAAATTTATTAAACAGGAGGGGCTCAAACTAGAAGAAACCAAGTTGAATCGTCGGTGTGGTGAGCAATACTGAATTATATGATCTGCTTTTGGGGTTTTGGTTGTATCATTTACTCAAAAGGACTTTTTTCAAAAGGACATTAACAGCTGCTTACCTTGGAAAGCAGCTGGAATAGATATCATGATAGACTATGGGCCCGAAGGCCCGAAGACGAGTTTCTGGTTCAACAACAAAGGACGCGAATAAGGAGTCTACATCTTGTCTACATCTTATGAAAAGCCAAAAAGCCTTAGTATACAGAAAGGTTAGTAAACTGTAAAGGACAGGCTTTGCTAACTCCAGGGAAAAATTATTCGAAAAATGTATTTTACAGTAAACAAAAGGTAAGTCAGGTAAGCCAAGGTGGCGATTAGAAGATTTTCTTGTCAATGTTTGTCAAAAGTTGCTCGGTAACCACGAGGAAGATTCTGCTGACAAATTTGGTCACAAAAAGCTCTGTCGACAGAATCGGAGGACGCAGTCGATCGTTTGAGAGTTATGGAGGTAAGTTCTGAGGGGTGGACAGGATCAATATCGGATTGTAATGTCATCGAAAAAAGGTGATTTGCCATTTTATTTGATTTGCTCAAGGTTTAGAATTATTGAACCACTATAATTCCACATCTATGGCCAGTACTGTAGAGAAATACTTCTGCTCCTACGAGGAAATTTAGCTCTTATTAAAGAAGTTTGAATTTGGTTTCATAGCTGAGTCTTGAGATCCTTCCAAACCCAGTTTTTGTCTAGCTAATGGTAAACAGTTGCCAAAAATTTTAGGGCAATCAAAATTAACGTTTCGGACGCTATAAAAATTCAATAGATTTCGTCTTAAATGGCTTTTGATGTGTCAAAATGCTGCTAAGTAGATATGGTTGACCCAATTCCATACACAGATTATACCTTGGCTTACTTTAAGCTGAGCTTAAGTTTATCAGAACATAGTCAACAAATGGTAATGGATCGAACCATTTTTCTGTTCCTGTTGCTTCCTTTCTGGTCCAATGGTAACGTCTATTATAGAACCTCCAGCAAGCTTAAGATTGTGGGTACACTAAAAGAGAACAAGTGCCATCCAGAATTTTAGGTCCTAAGGGCAAAAAATTCGTGTCTCGTTTTGATGTGTTGAAAACGTTGGTCTCTCAGAAATCAGAAAACCCTAAAGGAGTTGAAACACATAAGGCTGTGGTCGTCCATGAAACCCCGTTTAAAGACCTACAAGGCCTCCAAAATGGGTAAATTTTAAACTGATTTCAAAGAGCAGATAAGAATGCTATAGGTATGTTCTCATAAGAATACAATCCAGTCTGACTAAGCAATGACTGTAAGAGGGGTTAAGTCCTAAATTTGAAGTGCGCAACTCGGTAACTTATTGCTGATATTTGGCAGTCTTGATGTTAGTTAGAGATCAGAACTTCAAAATTTACGACGGATAATTTTCAGGCTTGCCAGTGAATCAAGAGAAGGATGACCTCAATTCAATGCAATTTATGCTCGAATTCAAATTTCGCATCTTCAATGTTCAATGACTATCCAGAATTCAAAAATTTTAAAACTTCTTGTTGGAGCTTTGGGGCGTATGTAAGGTTTTAAAACAAGGAAAGCATTTTGTCGTTAAAACGCTTTCATATGCAGCAGACAAATTCGCATTTAATTTAAGGTCACATCTGTCCTGGGCATAACAAACAAATATTCGGACCGTTTTGGTCCCTTCATTCGTTTTATATAGAGCGCAATAAACATTCAGTTTAGTGTAACGATTCCATCAGACCAAACCGCATTTAATAAAAATAAGCTTGGTAAGCCAATTGAGTATTCATAAATCTGAGAAAGCCAATATAACCAAATACCACCATTCATCAAGGATAACAAACACAAAATTCAGAATATTCCTGCAATATGTGCAGAATAAAATTGCTCCTTTAACCAACGAAATCGCCAGACGTGTGGTAGTCAGATTACCATTGCATCATCACCCCGTACATATATTAATAAAATATTGCTGACAAGAACCCCTGACCACCCCTTCCCTACCCGCAAAACCGAATTCAATTACCACTCGTACCGTTGTCGTTATAATAAAATTCATTTCATGTATTTTATTCACGTTCTCATAAATATGTGGGAATTTATCAGTGAAAGGAAAAAGCAGACATAAAAGCGAAACTTTTATGTCCTTTGTGATGGGCGAAGATGCTGATACCATAGTCCAAAATATCAGCATAGGAATGCCAACCAGTAATGACGATCCTGATGAGAAGCTTGGCGACAAATAATTTCTTCTTGAGCTGTTTTTTTTGGACGGATTTTTTTTTGTCGTAAGTCCTTTTTTCATTTAACATTTTATGGTCTCCAAATGCCTGTAAGTTTTTTCGGTTGAACTGCTTGGTAAATCGATTTTTTTTCTTGCTGCTTTTGATTCGAATTCATGAAACGATCCCTTTTTAGGATTAAAAGATTAATTTCAGGCAAATGATTAAAATTATGCAGAAAAAAGCTGACGATGGTATGTGAAAAAGTGAAAGTTTTTTGTTAAGGCCACGATTTTTTTCGATGGGGACCAAGAACCGAAATTAAGTCACTGAACGACTGAAATTGATATTAAATGCATTTCATGTAAGCTCGACAAAAACGTCCGTTATTGTTTTGTATCGAACTCGTGTACAGATCAAATAATTAACAAACTATGCCGCTGGTCATTATGATATCCTTTATCATATTGAGCAGCCCTCCCAAATAATGTGTATTTGAATATAATCAGCTTTCATTTGATAATCAACTCATTCATCCTTTCGCAGTATCATATCTGCGTGTTTCCTACATCCCGCTCTCTCTCTCTTTCTCTCCACTATTCGCAATTATCCTGGGTAACTGTTGGGCAACCCCTACTTATCCGGGATATTTAACAAAATGAAATTTCAGGCCATATTTTATCTAGCACTGCCTATTGTTTATGTAAAATAATTGCAACTTTACTCTCCGCTCAGTTGGTATCAAATTTTGGGGTTCAATTGAATTAAATTAGATCCAGGCGGTGGTAAAGTGAAACCAGTGAATTAATTCGATAGCCACTAAATTGTTTTATTTGAGCCTTTTGTTTGAAATATGTTATATATTTACAGGCTTGAAGCAAACGTGTTTTTCATAATTTAAATTAAATTTAAGTACTTTTCCATGTTAAAATCAAATAGGCTTTCGGTGCTCCACTCTTTCAATGTTAACCAATCAATTTATTTAATTCAATTATGTTCATTAGACACGAGTGTAATGTGAACATGCCAAGGATGAATGCCTCCTATGAGCAAAGTAACTCCTTTTCGATGTTTTCTGGTGCTTTATGCCTCTTTGTTACGTTAATTATGTGTTTAATACGTTTTTAATTCACTACGATGACTTTACCTGATTCCTTCCATTGCTGGGTTTGGCAAAGATTAAAAGGGGGGGGGGGGGTGAAATTATATTCAACATTCTCTTCAATTTTGTATTGATATACAATGACTCCCATATACTTTTATACCGGAAAAATTATTCCTACATATATTTACGCTAAAAAAGCTGGTTATCGCCATCCTTCCATTCACCCACTTCATTTAACTTTTAAGCTCTCTATCTTAGAAACCTCACTTTATTTGCTACATGGAGTATTCGTATCTGTTTTTTATTGATGCCCTTCCCAACGTATAGGGCTTTTCAGTGGTTGCCCTATGGTGTAAATTGTCTTGAAAAATCCGTTCCTTTAAAGTGGAATAAAAGTAGTTTACTATCAGGTGGAATGGTCCTGGTATAACACACGCTCTAAACCCTGCTAGACCTTACTGGGTATATACCAGAGTCACAACCATAGAGGTATACCTCAATGGTCACAACGATGCTGGTCAATGGAGAATCTCACGAGGACTCGGACTGCGGATGACTTGACAGCGTAAACTAGCAACTCATTTAGAGTAGTGTCAACTTGTGAATATAACGTGTTTTGAACTGACTTATCGTGAGCCGGAACACTGGCATTAGCGGTGCTTCTCGTGTCAAGTTATCGTCAAAAGTTGGTCGCCATGACTCTGTAAATTGTACGTTGCTTTTGGTTTCAATGTATTAAGCACAATCCGGAATCGCGGAAGCAAAGAGCGGTAAGCCAATGTTTGACCCTGTTAAAAGAAAACTAGAAGACGATGTTCCTACGCAGATGGTGATTATAATCGAGAATCTACTCTGAAATGGACCGGCAAAATGGTTTTTTTTTCTTGGTTTGGAAGAGGTTGAGAATTGATAGCTGATAAAGTGTTAAGTGCGTTTGACAGAGTAATTCATAGGATGAGAGAAGCAAAAGGGGTACTTCTTCGTATTTTGTTCCTTGTAGGTCGTATATCATAAGGTCTAGAAGTGGTCAATAGTTGGAACCAATTGAATTGGCCGAGAGTTTGATCCTTTGGTAATTTTGATAACATCTTATCCTCAGTTGGTAGAATTGATTACATCTGCCCAATATTTCTATCCTTGATAGGCCTAAACAAGTCTATTAATCTGACAGCTATGCCATTGTTATTTGGGTGAATAAAATATCTATGTTTTAATTAAAACGATTGCCAAAATATGCTGATTGTTTTGTTTTAGCTCCTCCTCCTCCTATTTCTTAATTATTAGCTCGGGACTTAAAGTATTGACAGTTTAAGTTCAGGACTTTAAGTATTGCTTTCGACATCTCTAATGGTTCTCAAAGGCCATGATTTTGGCAGCGTATTATTGAAATATTGAGAATTTCTCATTAGTTTTCTCGTTTTATAAGTTAAAAGTACAGTATTGCAAGGTTTTCTACACTTTAGATAATCCTTGATTATCAAAGAATAATCCGACTTTTTTGGAGAAGAATTTTCAAAAAGACATACCTCATACCCATTATAGAGTGGGTCTTCCATGTTGTTTTTCTAACTGGTAGGTTTTCAATATAAGCGGTTGATCCTATGCCTGGAGCTTTGGGTGTAGCCTGTATCGAACGAACTTCAGTGTTAATTGGAGGCAGAGTCAGTTGTTGTATGACCAGAATATTTCCTGTGCCTCTTCTTTTTTTGCCACCTTTACCTCACCGTTCTAGCTTTGCATTGTGCTCATGACCCTACATAGTAAGGAAATCTAAAGCCGTACGTTATCCTTATATACTGAGTAATGTCAGACTCAGCGATGGTATGATTCCTTTTTAGCTACGCCCCTACTGGCTCTGACTTAAATATTCAACCTTTTGTCAAGCCCAAAAATCCTTCTTTGTGAAGGAAGTTCTGAGTTCTTAGACATATCTGTGTTGTTTTGGGTAGATTTATAGTGGCAATGACTAGTCTTCGGTTCTCTTCGGCAGTCTTCGGGCTTTGGTATGGGTACTTCAAAATTACCGGGATCATCCAAAGCGTGTGTTAATGGTATCAAATTTATTGTGGCTCCGTTCTCTGCTGCTTCTAATGGATTTTTGTGCGTAATAAGTTTTATACCCTGTTGGTTTTTCAGAACCTGTTTAGTGGACTTGATATCTGCTTCATTAGTGCCTGAAGAGCACCTTTGAACAGATAAACCAAATATGCATGTTTTATGCAAGTGTTGAAGGTATTGGTACTCAGTTTAAGGATGAACTATCCTGTTTTTTGAAGACTTGGCTCTCTCATCAGTTGTGTTTCCATCATAATTAAAGTCTCCCGGAAGTGATTATAAGAGTTTCCGAGCCTCATCATTCACAACAGTTTTTGCATGATTTCTTACCTAAGGGGGTGGGGGGGGGGATGGTAGAAGGATAAGGGTTGATAAGCAAATATGTATCAAATCTTCTCAGTATTGAAACAATACTATTTTGGTGGTAGAACAAAAGAAGGTAAACTGTTCTGTGTTTTTAGGGATTAATTCTGGCAAATGAAATTAACTCAAAGGGAGTGAGTCTTTAGTGAGTAGTCTGTAGAGAAGTGATTGCTTGGGTCAGACAAGTATCGATAGGACAATGAAGAGCCTCCGTATAGTTTGGATACACAAGACAAGCCACAGTATGACATTTTTCGTAAAAGTCCACTTTGGGTGCTTGACCTCGCGCATTGAAAAGTCACCGAAAGGACGCTTTATGAGATTCTAGCGAGTCTAGCGATATAGCTTGGGTTACATTAAAGTTGGACTAAATAACATCCTTCAAGAAAAGTATCCTAAGTCAATAATTAACACCTTTGGTTGCTTTCCCGATGTTTAAATTCCGAAAACGTTAGGAATCTTTTTCCAATCAGGATTTGTACCTTTTAAAGGGATTGTCCTGTTAATTGGCTAATTTAAATTGACGTCCTCCTGCAGGACATTGCATCCGAGCATTTCATCAGTTTTACGTGAGTTGATCTGAGCTGGATACCAATATTTCGTGATTGATTCATTTCAAACTTCAGATGCATGCTCAATTCTCGTCCACCAAACTTCACTTCATGATTTCGCAGAACGCGATTTATCCTTGCTTCATGACCCTTACCCCAATAATATTATCAAGGAATTCATAGCGCCTTCAAATCTTTTGTCAACACATGCTCCAACGATTTTCGGATAGAAATCCCTTTACTGATAGGAGGTTTTAGGATTTTTGGATTTCATGTTTGAGTAATCAAACTGTTCAAGTCTTCCTTTCTTGTAATCAGAGGAATTCAACAAATGAAAGATATAAACGTTCATAATTTATGCATTATTTTTTCTTATTCGTTTCTTACGAAATAGTATAAGTGAAATTGGAGTCCTCCTATTACCTTTTCCCATCCACATATCCTTTAAATTGAAGGTGCAACAAGTAATTTTCTCCCATTTGCAATATAACATTGAATTCGATGTTCAAGTCGTAAAACTAAGTACATATAAGCTGAAGTATATTTTCCGTAGCTTAATCCTTTCGCATAAACTAGGACTACATTCAGTAAGGCTACTGTTTATGACATTATGTTCCAGCGTTAATGTCTTTTTATACAACATACGATAAAGGACATGCCTAAACTAAGTTGAAAATGATATTTTTGGGATAAGCCAATTGGGTAAAAAAGGTCCTTAGGATCATTGCTATGCATGCGACCTTTGCTTTTCAATATATTATGAAATATATATAAGCCAATAAATTTGTTACTAGGATCATTTGGACAGCAGAAATGGGAAAAGCGTTTTCTCTTGAAGAATTTTGCCGTATTGAATCAACACCACATTGAAAGCATTTCCTCGTGAGAACGGAGCCAGGATACTTTGACCTTCTGAACTTTTGTATACTTCGTTTGCATGCTAAAAGAGAATTTTGAATTTTAACGTTGTTTTTGGTATATTTTGAATACAACCGCGTTGGTTTCATAAAATATTTACGAGGTGACTTGTTATTTTGAATTCTTGCACAAACAAACATATTCAAGACGTCAGGATATATGATTCCATTTCGGTGTACAAACATCTATAGTCGGGATGGATTTGTACAAGGCATACTTCAACATAATTACTTACCTCCATGTCTATTAATGCCAACATCTTGCAGTATTAGTGCCGCCAATTCGACCTTTTCCCGGGAGTTTTCATACCTTGCCGGATTGATGGGGATCTCAAGAGGACGATATGATTTTGAAACGCATAAACTTCCTAAATTTTCGGTGGCTATGTCGTGTACGATGAGCATGGATCGTTCGATTGATTCCTGCAATAGATTGTGAAGAAGGATATGAAAAGGGTTAATGTTTAGTATGCGGAAGATGTTATAAAAGTCGTAAGGGAAATTATTAGGCATGATTGATTTTATTCTATATGCAACTATTGCATATGCTTATATAGGTTGATACCATTTACTATGCTTGATTTCTGATTGATAAGGAAATTGAAATGTCGACTGAGAGACTTATATATTAGCCCGGAAATTGCTTGCAGCATATTTATGTGTTGAATCGTGTTACGCGTTATTTTACATGATTCCAATGACCAATAACTTCGATTGTACTTTATTCTAATAATACAGCGTACATGTCCTTTTCATTCTAGAATAGAAAGACCAAAATATTGCCCAAAAGGCAGAATTTCCTCTAATTATTATTCATATCTCGGTCCATTGTTAGAAAAAGCCTTCGCCAGCACTCGCGTTTAGCTTCCTGCATGTAGTGCTATTGTTTGCAGATGTTGCATTCTAAGGTCCTACAGAAAAAACACATATCCCCTAGCCTTCTTTTTGCCGAGTATTTGAGTTTGATTTCATTTGTACACCTCAGCCATGTGAGACGTTTGTTGAAATGTTGTGTTACAATGTTTGTTGCCCGTGAAAATCGCCACCGATATTCTTGAATTCTCTCCAATATTCCGAAGAACTTGTTTTTGGGGACCCCATTTTTTGGTGGTGAGGCAAGTGTTAAGGTGAGGTCTTAATGTTCGTTTTTCCTTCAGTAGTTTCTGTCATTCCAGGACGTCTTATTCTCAGAGGTATTTGTACAATTTCTTTTCCACCATTGCACTGCAGTACCCTTAAATTGTATCTTTTCAGTTTAAGGTTTTGTTGGCGGATCCAGTTCCTGCTAGTCTATCCAATTTCTAAATTATATCCACGTGTCTTTTGCTCTGGAACTCAGGAAAATTTTGTATTTCACCGAGTTGTTACGCCTTTTAGGGTCGGCCTCAAATCTTCCCTTGGGTTACAAATCAACGCGTTTGGAGAAAAATATTTACAGGGTTCACTTGTAAATATTTTCTCATCCGAAATTTGAGTTTCTCCGAAAAGAAGTTCTCGTGAAAAGAAACATGAACAACAAAGTCTATTAGCTACAAAAGTGTGTGATCGGGTAAGTTTGAAAAAGATGGTAACGGATTCTTGATAAGAATCCATGACGCAGAAGTAGATAGATACCATCAAACATCCAACAAAATTTTTTTCATGGAACATCCTTTTGTCTGTAGGCAGCAACAACCCAACAGTCTAATTTGATGCAAGTTTGAATTTTTTAATTGGTTCGCCAAAAACTACACGCAGGTACCGTCAAAGCAAAAATAATTTCCTCAATCCTTGTTTTTGGATATTGGGGTGGGGTAACACAGGTTTCTTTAGATTTACTTTAAAAAAAATATGTTTTTAGATTTAGGGGAGGCGCTCATAAATATAATAATTCTGTAAAAAAAGCTCTAGAAGTCTAAACAGAGAGTCAGTAAAAAACTACCTTAAAAAGAAATACATTCGACATTCAAAATGATCCCACTCTCAAGTATTCTTCAGTTGGGATTTGTCCAAAGTCTTCACAACTTAAAACCAGTGCAAAAACTTCGAACAAAATTCACATCTAACGAAATTTGTAATTTGGATTCGTCAATTCTTCCTCATTATAGCCTTCAAAGTAAACATCCCTTTAAAGCCTGGAAACGCAATAATTAATATATAAATCTGGTTATGCTTTTTCCATCTCTTTCTACGAGAAGTCCGTCAAGAGTAGTTATGCTGTTTGTGTTTACGCTACGGTCTGGAATTCAACTTTGCTTCCCCCGTTGCACTTTTAGCGAGAGAAGTCCGCACAACCCTTTCTTGTTGATTGATTGTTCACAAGGGTATAATGACAATCATTAAAGTTATTTGCATCAACTTCTAGTTGATTCAATGACCGAAGCCAGTATCAATGACTGCTAGTTGACATTCGCAAACCGATTTGGGCGTATTAAACTTTGATTTGCGGAGAAATTTTGAACATTTTTGATACGTTTGATTCGTATAGACGTCTAAAAAAAACTCACAGACGGTATTTTGAACTAACATTCAAAAGATAAATAAACTAGATATTTGGCTTTGACTCACGATCACTACAAAGCAATCATGTATATCGTCAGAGTTATATGGATGAAAGAATAGTACTGAGCTATAATTATTGCAACATTCGAGCTAGAAAGAAGTCCTTAGGGACTGCGTACCACGCGTGGCAGCTTAGAATATAAACTATAACGAATAAGCCACGCTACTATGATATGCAATAACAATACGCCGCTGAGATCGCTCAACTACATACAGCAATGAAACTTTGAACAAATTCCATCCCTTAAGCTCTTATGCAGTCTTACGTTATCCGATCAAAAATAAGGGGAACATTATTCGGATTGGCAAAGTTGACCTCATTTTTCCGTAAAATAAACGAAACAACGCAATACAATGGAAAAACTACTTGAGGTTTTTCTATCTCTGTCAGGGAGAAGCTACCATAGAGTGTAAGTGCTTTTTGCTTTTACGCTATGCCGTTACTGTCTCTTGGCTCTGATCTTACTCCTCAAAATGAGCTGAAGATTATCCGAAAAGATGAAGCGTGTTTCAAAGTAATAAAGAGTAGATGACGAGTAATCAAGGATATCGATGAGCTCAAGTGTGAGACAAAAATATCAGCAATGAGCTCTTAAACTCGGCAAACTTTTAATCACATTCCATGGGTTTCATTTTTTCCTGATTTATTTTCCACACCCTTTGAATATTCAGCAAATAAATCGAACTTAAATTGCAGTATTTTATCATCACCAACGATTATTAAAAGGATATAAAATTTATCCTTATGTCCGTCAAAATACTCATATGTATTCTAGATGTGATGGTAGTTTATATTCTCTTATCCTTCCACTATAAATAAACTGATCATGCTAAGACTTCGCAAGAAATCTCTACGAAAAAAATTAATTTTGTCATAAAACCTCGTTGAAAAAAATCTACACTTCGACATACACGTTACCAGTCCTTTATTCATGGCAGTAGCATTAACCGCAGCCTTTTTCAAAGTCTCAATTTTCTTCCCACATTTTCCATTCAACACGATACACTTAACTGTTTCAAATTGATGTATTCCGTATTAACATAATCCATAGCTCCTGTATATGTAAGTGTTAACTAAAGGAGGAAAATCAGGCATCCAAAAATAAATAATTGTATGCATGAAGAAGGAGCATTGCTCCTTCGTTGAACGAAGGAACGTTGGCTCCTTGTATTCATATTGACTTGATCTTTTGTGTCTTCGTTTTTTTTTTTGGAGCAGAGAAAATGCGTTCTACGGCGGAGGATTTCGTTGAATAATAAATATTGAATGGCGAAATCCTTAAAATACTCACATGAAATTGTTTCTCCCTTTCCGGACCATCAAGCGAACATAAAAACAAAGTCAAGTCGTTTCTTCATTAATTCTGATTTTCCTTCCTAATGAGTTTATATTACGACAAGGATTTACGTGTACGGTAATTGTGTGTGCGCTTTATTCCTTGTTTTTTTTGCTCCAATATTAAATTTTTGATTATAGATGAAGATTTTGACATTTCGAATCAAATTTTTTGAGCCTGTCATATCTGTTATGAATCGAGTGGAAAAGGTATGGAAGGAAAAGGAGTAGAAAAAGTATCCTAGACGTCAGAAATGTTATCGGTCTTATAGGAGGAACTGACATCGGAAGGCGGTACCTCAAAAGAAAAAGGGCATTCTATCATAATCACTGAAAATATTCCTTAAAATCCTTGTTGTTATATCAACATCACTCTATGCACTTCTAACCATATTCACACTATAAAACTGTATCCTATCACTAGACAAAACATCAGAAACTTTCGGTTCAAATCAAAAGTTAAGCTGACAACGCTGATGGCATCCTGTCATCGTCTCAATCAAAAAGTATCAGAAAAGTCGTCCGGAAAACAAACGAATTGGAATAAGACAGAATGGTTGGTATCAACTTGCAGTCATCCGTAAAAATTGTATGGACAAGTTGATAATAGATAAGAATCAAAGTAACACGAAGGAATGAGATTTGTTGAATTACGTTTCATCTGTTATCCTTCATCGTCACACTAAATGTGTTGGAAGAGACAAAAAGATCCTTGAAATGGAATTTTAGCCTGAAGGCAAAGACGTTTTGGTGATTTCACTGACAGATTACTCTGCAAAAGAGAAAAAAAAAAAACAAACTGACAGAAGTAAGTTCTCCGACTAATCATACCACTACCACTAGTCATCCTATTTGGATGCCGGAATGAAATTTTTATTGTTTGTCTTGTCCTATTTTCGAGTCATATTCTCTTGTCCTTCGTGCTCCAATGAAACAAGGTAGGATGATGAAATTTCGTGTCACTGTGATAGTAGTTAACATAGGCGCTTCTACAGTTTCCTGGATGTTCTGATAGCTCATAGGGACGCTGAGAGGATTTGATAGAATTTCATTAGTTGTTTAATAGATGTTAGATTGAAATTGTATATGAGCAAGTGTATTGAAAAAGGACTTGGGAATGGGTTATTTTATAATTGACTTGGAGTGTGTATGATTCAACTGATTGAAGCTCAGAGATAATTTTTGCCGGTTTTTTTTCTGTTGGTTCAATGTCATATTCTGCATCAAGCACTTCAGAGTGTGCAGTTTTCAAGAAAGGTAAGGATGCGTAATGTTGGAATTGACAAGTATAAGGTCATGAAAACACCTTATCAGCTTATTAGCTGGTATGAATTTCTCTAGGCCTGCTATTTGTAATGTTAATGTTCTTCATTTTGAATTGGAACATTCACTTTGAACTCAACAGGTCCTAGATTCAAGCATTCTTTCTGAACCCCACATTCAAGTCTCATTCTTGTCAGTGATCTTTGGGTTCTGTTTCTACTGCTAAGTTATTCACCTTACTGGCTGTATTCTGTATTTTCAGAGCAGTAACGAAGTTAAATTATGTGTTTTATTGAATTATTTATCAGCATTTGGAATCTGGAAAGAATTTGAGCAGCGATTATTGCTTCAGAAGTGTCAGATGTGACATTATTTGACAACTAGGGACGTATTCTTACTGCAAAGCCAGTAGATAAGTCAGAAAATAGTATCTCCCGTTGACCGAATGCAAGTCAAGCATTTATACCGACAACATATCCTCAGTTATAACTCTTCTGCAACTAGTAACATTTTATCGGGAAGTCGATAAAATTGCCAAGAGAGCTTCTCTTCAGCGCACCCCTTGTTAGTTAGTCACCACACTCTCATTTTAGCAGTGAAGCAAATGTTGCAAGAACGTTATAGACGATAGACACTTCGCATTTTGTATCCAGGGCCGAAAAAACGACAGGATCTGCGAATCCCGAGAGACATTTGCCATCATTGCAAAAAAAAAATGGTGGACAACTCTCTCAAGACCATTCAGCAAAAGATAGTGTTCAATTCGATTTGAAACTTCGTCAGGAAGGAGCTTACCATCAGTCACGGTCTACCTGAAGCATGAGATTGATGACATGAACAGTGAATTTGGCAGCCTTATATAAAAAATGGACGAAGAACTCGAAACAGAAGAACTCGAGACTGAAGAGGAAACCAAGAAACTTCTAAACATCACCCATTTGTAAGAGGTCCTCTACAGAATTTAAGTGCAGGGCGTTGAATAAATCGTTAAGACAGAAGGAATCACATCTAAACCTATCGTTTGGAGCTGTTGATACTTTCTCGTCCTACGGGTTTTCTGGCCTAGATGACACACTGCCAATCATACTGATGATGCAATGTGACCTGATTATTCGTCGGTTGTTTGGAATTTTCTGGGGTTGGTGCGAAAAAAAATCACATTCCCCACCCTCAGAAAACAATTCAGAAATATCTCTCTCAATTGTTGGTGAGATATCCCATGAGCTGTCTTAGGATTTTAACCCTTTTAGTCCAACATCAGTCAAGCCTGCATTCTTCGAGTTAGAACTTCTTTTAGACAGTCATTCATGGAAAAACTCTAACGAGAGTGTCGTTCAATTGAAATCTAAATCTCAACATGTTTTCGTATTTACAAGAGATGCCTTTAGCCACTTCCCTTCTGGAAGTGATGTGCTATAATGAGGATTCAATCCAATGCGATATACATGAGCTTGTTTGAGGTTTAAGCTCTCAATAAAGTCTATACTGAAGCCCTTCAAGAGTCCTTTCTTCAGCATCGTCAACGTAGAAGTCGTCCAACGTCTTTCCTCTAGGAAGTGGTAAAGGCAAATCAAAGCTACTAGTTTGGTGCTATGCTACAAACTAGAGCCATCCAGCCGGACATTGTTGAAAGTGATGTGAACAGATTATTATCATAACCTCAGAAGGCCCAACTCCAACGCTCTCTACGCCCGCCTCCCAAAGTAACGGGATAGTCTCTCTCAAATAGTGAGATCTCCGCCTCTTGCTTTAGATAATTATAGTACATTTTACTTTCTTGGTAATAGAGAGGGATTGACTAAAGGGGTGGTATATGGCCTGTTTACTAGGGTGTCGGGCGTATTACCTTTCTATCGCCGTGAAGAATATAAAAGGTAAGCCCAAAGGCTGCGACCTTGATATAACCACAGAGAAAATGGAAACTATTAAATTTCTCAAAATCAGTTTTATGCCCCTCCTAGCTTAAAAAGTACCGTTATACTCCAGTATCTTTGAATGCTCCTAGATGTGAACGTCAATCGAGGGTTGAATAGAGATAATCTTGTTAAATCTCCCTTTCAATCCGTACTGCATGAATAATGGCTGGAAAGGAACGGGTAGTTATGAAAGATAGTCATAGTATACGAGGTATGGTTAAAAGTTTTATATTTACTCCTTACGTACGGGTGGGTGTTGAGCTCATTGGTATAGGCTAGAGTTTCTCAGCAGGAGTTCAATAGAGTCCATTGGTCCATAGGCCCTAACTCCTATGATAAGGTCTTGTATACGATCCTTGTATTGTATTTAACCATAGGCTAAGGAAGTCTGGAAGCAAGCCAGTCAAATCACATTGTCATACCACTATCTACCGACTGTCTGCCAACAGAAGTTATTAATAAGGAATTGAAGCTCATTAAGTTCTTTACCCTTTTATTTTCGTAGGTATCAAAGAAGAAATTCAAAGGTTTTTGAGTACTACATCTAAACTGATGGGTTCGAAAATGGAATGCTGTGTTTAGTTACGTTTTCTTTTGAAGTCAGATGTCTTTAAAAAATGTTGCCTTTCTTATAACCTCGGCGCCTTACGGAAACTCGTCCTGGCCATTTTAGAAGCGTGAAGAGTTTTCCAAAATATTTTATCTAATATAGAGAGAGTCCATTGACTTAGATAAGCAAGCTGCTAATAAGGTTCTAAGTTCAGCTATCGCCATCAACAAATTTTTAGTGGAGAGAGAGGGAGAGTTAGGACCCGTATCTTCAGGAAGACGTGATATCACCCTGCTTTAGATACTTGTACACCATTGTATTCGGCCCGTCCTAGAGAGAAAGAGGGACTTAAGGCGATAGCTTATGACGGTTACTTCCGCATTTTGACGTTGGTTACTTTCCGTGATCAGCAAAATCAGGTTTTGAAGAAAGTTAATGGTTTGACTCGACGTTCTGGTTCGTTGGCAGTCGGCTTATAGTTATTATTTTTCAGGTTTCCCGGAAAAGGATTAACATTTATCTTACTCTATATGGCTCTGCCTTTGATGTATCTTCAAAAGCAATGTTTTATGATCTGTTAAGGGTCAAGCAGGAACCTCTTCCCATGATAACTTTCCAAAATTATTAAGTAAACTAGATAGAATCACCATTCATATGTTGTGCCAAAAAACCTTTCTCTGTATCACTTCAGTACCAAGATTGGTGAACCATGTTAGTTGGAGACACTGCCACAGAGTATCGCAAAGCAATACCCTGTGTCATGGCTTTAAGTTTAGGCCATTGAGAATTGATCCTAAGGGATACCAGACCAAATTTTGAAAGTATCATAGTAGTCAGTGGATCTTTTCCCTACGAGAGTTCTTCGGTCTAAAAAGTTAGTTATAATGCACGTCTGTGGAGTTGAACTGTGTGCTGTAAGGATTTCTTAGAAGAGATCCTTATTGCCATGCGGAGTTGAACGCTTTCTCTAGATCAATTGAGCAAGCTGCAGTAACTTTTTTTTCCTTCTCAGGTCAATTGAACAAGTCGCACTTACTTTTTTCTTCCTTATATCGGATCAAATGTAGTCATGAAGAAGTATAACCGCTTATTCTGTGCACTCTTTTCCAAAATTGCTGTCTGGTACTAGGAGCTTAGCGAAAAATTTGGAGGAGAGTAGGATAGCAAAGGTTTAAAACCTGGGTTCACTTTGGTTTGAAAGCTTGGTTTTTCTGAATTTTTAAATCACCGTTGACCTTATTTTTGGTACACCAAAAACAATTGCTGCTCCTTAAAAAGAGCGGCAATTCTTCTGCACTGCAGAAGTACTTTGTGCTAATCCAGTAATTGAAAATAATGCCAAAGACAGTTGATGGCGTTACAGATTTTCCTTAGTATGTAGTTTGAGGTACCATTGGGGCTGCTGTTTTTGCTGCTGAGTTTTTGGATTTGATTGAACGGAGCGCAATTAGTACCTTCTAAGGACTTGCAAATAATAGTTTGGACTACTCATTTGACGCTAAGATACTCAAAGACCTTTGAGGTCTATTTTCAAAATCTTTGGCCATTTTCGTCCCGAGATGACATATGGGTGGATTTTAGCGCATAAGTAGCGCATAAGTGGATCATACCTGTCCTGTCATGAAGAATACTTATCCGTTCAGGGGGATGGAGTCTCTTTTTATTGAGAACTTGGCAGATTGGCAGCTTGGAAGTGCATCAATGTCCTTGAATACGTTGGGGAAAGGGTACATAGCGGATAATTTGTCTTTAAATGCGTGATTCATTTCAGCATAAAAAATTTTCTTTACGTGTGCCCCAGGCAATTAACTTGAGACTTTTGTGTAACGAATTTTGATTTTAGTTTCTGTGGAGAATCCTGTTTCCACGTTCCCGCCATCTGACTCTAATTGGGACTACCTTCTATGTTTGAAAGGCCAATTTACTTGGGTAGAAGGTTTACCTGCTGTGTGTATAGAATACAGATTCCGCTTCATGGTTGTGGTTGATGTTATATTTGATGCATATTTGTTCATCATGAGGTCGACCATTCCTTAGTTTTACTATTTCGCTCACTGGATACCAGATTTGTAGGAGGGGAGGAATGAGGGCGGCAAACATACTTGTACGTGAGGTTCTGAATGATGCGGAAAATTTAGAAAGTGGCAAAAGAAGAGAGCAAAACCCATAAAAAAATGGTACCAGGTGTCCCTTGCGAAAAAGACAGCATGTTTCGTGTACATGCTTCAACTTCCTTCTTTTACGGGATATACTCGTGTATCAATAAGCATATATCAACAATATTCATATGAGAACAGCATCCTATTTATTTCGATCAGTATCAATATTTTCGGATCAATTTTACAATATTGTAAATTTTATTAGAGTTTAAAGGAAAAACACGTAAATATGGACAGAGACCAGGTGGATATTGTATGATGTAGGTTGTTAACGTTTTGGGTTTTAGTGGTACAAATGAAGTCCTTGTCACTCATCCTCAAAATAGAACAAGTAAAACAATTCATACAATTACAGACCGACTCATTTCTTCTGGCTAGATTTCCAATTTTCCCTAATTTGTCCTGAATCAATTTACAAATTATTCAATATG
Source organism: Stratiomys singularior (assembly GCA_954870665.1). NCBI lineage: Eukaryota > Metazoa > Arthropoda > Insecta > Diptera > Stratiomyidae > Stratiomys > Stratiomys singularior. The sequence continues at coordinate 6,457,728 of OX940879.1, read as the reverse complement.
TATCGCAACACATGCCAAAATCCTAATCCTTCGAGTCATAAAAGACTTTGAGATAGCTATCTAAGTGAAAGTAATTAAGTGCCAAAGTACGAATTCTTAATCTCGCGCCTGGTTATACACACACTTCGTTGTTTATGGACTCACATGTGACGTGCTTTTAAGGAGCTATTTCGCTATATCCTTAAGCGTGTGCGAAAATTCATCCTTTCAACTTTTACAAGAGTCTCGTGCGTTGGCTGGGCGATAAAATTTCACTCTATCAGACAGAAACGCAAGTGAACTTGAATGCAAAATTAGATAAGAGAATTCGTTAACACTTGATCCTGACGGTTATTACCTCCTTTGGATATGTAATTTGTATTTATTTTAGAATTTCATTTGTATTTATTGCTTGTTTCACATGTCTCAAGTTTCAAATTTTGAATTGTGGTTTTTTTATGAAAAAGGATTAATCAGTTCATTGTAGTAATGTAGGACTATACCGATTTGTTGATTAATTGGATAAGATTATACGATTATTCTTAGAATTGATTGGGACGTTATAATTTAAATAAAATTTATTTTGTCGCTACTCACCTTTGCGACCAAATTCCCATCGGTTAATTTCACATAATTTCTTGTTGACCATGTTATTCCATTGACTGTTGAGGCTACTGCTGCAATTAATGTCGCAACTATGAGAATAACATTGCAATGTGATGTCCTTGTCCAGGCTATGGAATTGTACCAAAACCACAGCCTCGGTACAACTTTTACCATGGCTAGTTATCATCGGCGAGTTTCTGGAATAGAGATAAATGTAGGAAAATTAAGAAATTAAATAGTTAAAAATCAAAAGGAATAGGCAGTGAGAAAATTTGATTTTTTTCGGAATTCTTTTAATATATAAAAACAGGAGCGTTGCTTAGTATTTAAAGTGAGTGAGGCGAGCGCTGGTCAACACGTAGGAGCGCTCCACCCTTCACACTGTCATGAGTATCTGTCATGAGTGCCCACAAGGGAGTGTTCTTTCTCCCCTACTTTTGACTCTTCTGCCAGTTGAAGTTTTGTGAAGCTACCAGAGTTCAGACGATGTCTTGCACGTATTTGGATAATAACATGCTTACAACTTGATTAAGTACTTAGGGACAAGGTTAAATATAATGCAAGGAAAACTACGTTCTGTTGATGACTCGTGACAGGAAAATGGTTTTAAGTTCAATAACAAAAAAACTGAAAAAGACTAAATACAGTGAAAAACGTAACAAATTTGGACTGATTTCGCACTATTCATTTCAATGAAACGGAGGTTGCGATTGAATTTGGGGCAATCATTAAGGAAACTATATCGACGTACTGATGAATGCTCACGTGTCTAAAGTGAAACGGTTCCATTAAAGTAGTACTCTGAAAATTTAACCCATGTCCTGATGGCGCCCACAAGCACGACAGATAACTCTTGAGTCAAATCTTCAATCCTGTCGGGTAGGTAAAGGACGATGGTGATTCTAATCACAACTTACGGAACCAAAACCTGACAGTAAAAAAAATAGTCAAGAAGTGCAAGACAAGACTGTAAGGGAATCGAGGAATCCACACTTGGAGGACGTGGGAGACATGGAGGACATGGACTATTGAGAGACTATGAAATTGAAAAAAGTATGGTCAGTGCAAACCCTGATCGAAAGAAAATAATTGTGGGCGAGATAGAAGTTCAAATGCTTCGATGCCGCAGACTAAAATTTGTTATTTGTTGCCAGAGTCCGTCGGACCTTACCTTTTTTGTTTTCGAGGACGTGTTTTGGATGTATTCAACCATATTTAGCTGTACCTAGCTCATGTTCGGAGAACGAGCTGAATATAGCAGCGTATAGCCGAAATTCGTTCTTGACAACAAATAAGCAAGGCATGGTGGATCCAAGCAACAACCAAACCAACAAGGAAAAAAGGATCTATTTCATCAGCAGCCATGCTCATATCTTATTGGAGCATTTTAAAATGGTGAATTTCAGAGACTAATTTAAATGTAATCTTGCTCATATCAAATCATATTTTTGAAATTTACGCAGTGAGAACAGGAGACAGGACCTCGTCTCAAACTTGTATGCCATCCTCAGATAAAAAATTCGTTTCACAACAACAGAGAGCATATATATGTTAGAAAATCGAAACTGAGTTCAGATTTATTTGCACATTGAAACTTTTAAGCTCACCCCACATATATAAGTAAGTATATAAGAAAGTTCCGAAATCGAGATTCTTGTTTCTCACAAATATCAACATGCATATTTCATATCCTTGAAGTTTTTGAAGCGTGGCCTCATCGGGTACGTATTTGTGTGTGGATACAAGTGAATAGAAACTTTCTAGGAGTAACTTTCAAATAACTTCCCATTGACATGATTGGAAATAAGGATCAAACAACAGTTTTCAACACTAAAATCAACTAATACAAGAGATCTGATTCGAAAGCTCGTTAACACTTCAAAAACTACAAACATCTACATCCCTGTCGAAAACTTATTCATTGATTTCTTTCATCAATTTTACGGACACGTTTACGTATCTAGGACAAGCCACAGAGTCACATCAATACAAAGGATTTCATCAATTTTACAGTGGCATGTGGATTTATGAATAGAGAATGTGAGTAAGTGTTGATAGACAATTTTTCGCTTTTTTCATACAGGACTAAGCTCTAAATCCAGTGATTTATTGATCTGTTATTTGGTATGCTCACCAAATACTTTCCTGTTTGTACTCGTGCTTTGCACTGATAGTCTGAATTTTGATGACCTACTCTGAATCTCATCGATACTGTTGCTATTGAATCCTTCGGATAAGTTGAAAACGTGCTTGGACTTATATAAATGGCCTTCCGAGTTGGCCTCTTTTTTTTTCAAAGCAGAAATTCAACACTGATGGCAATGAGCTTCACTCACTGTTCACCTGTTTGATGGATTTACACATCGACACAGGACGATTAATTAAAACGATTTTCGTTTTTAATTTTGGAAAAAAGCATATGAACGAAACTCGATTATGTTTTTTTTTTTAAATAGTTTGAAATAAATGTTGAAAACTTAATTCCTCAAAAGTGGCGCCTCAAAAGTGTGAAGACGGTGCGAGGAATCAAAAAGAAAGGACGTAAGGTCGACATTGGAATCAAAAGGATAACAGAATAAGACAGGATTAATTCATCCAAGTTCGGATGCATGTCTGATCCCTGAAAAATGAGAGTTCATTTCAAAGAGTGGGTGACCAGCAAGGCTTACGTTTGAGTGTAGGCATGGAATCAATTGGAATTAAATTAAGGCACCACACAACATTTGGGCGAAAGGAGAATTACGTTCGGCAGGTCGTCTCAAGTTAAAAATATAGTTAGTTACTAAGGAGTCTTTCGTTAATTTGTCAATCTATAGGATTGCATTTTTAGATAATCTCGTAATGCCTACAGGGGGTCAAAGTCTTTTAGGTGTACGTGGCTTAGGAAACGACCTTACCTTCTTCATTGAAGGAGTTTATTTTTATTTTATTTTTATTTTTTTAGAGGTTTATTGCGCATCAGTTACAGGTAATATTCCTTATTGACCGCTCTACCCTGTTAGCTCTACCATATACAATAGTGAACATCCGGAATGCAATTGTGCATTTAAAATTGTTGTTTACGCAAAATTTGATGCAGATTCATTGTTCCCATTTTTTCGAATAAACAAAAACTGAGGACAAGCTAAAACACGTCCAAGCAAAACAAGTGTCAAAAATTAATTGAAAATTCAAAATGGCCGCACTTGCATTAGCATCTGTGACAAACATGAGTATCAACTTAATGCTACATAAATATCGAAAATCAAGTACACGTAGCCCGTGAAAATTCAAAATTCACGATGCTTTTTGGATAGACCTCGCATCCATTATTTTTTCTTTATAAAACGCCACTGTTTTACGCCATTTTAATTTCTTCGGAAATAAGCTGCATGTTACTTCTTTCTAACCGTTTCCTAGGTGCAAAAAAACTGTCTTCTTTAGGAATCAATTTACACTGAGGAAAGAAAGAAAATGAAGGAGAAAATACTGTTTAAGAAAATAAAAATAATGATAGACACGTTGCACTGAAGACGTGATAAATTTCCAAGGAAAACCAACTTGTTGTAGTTGCCTGGAGTCTGAACACCAGACGCTAAAATCGCATCTAAGTTGAGGGGATTTCATGAGAGTACGTTTTCTGTATTGACAGAGGAGCGAGAATTTGATTGGAGCCGACTCTCACATTTTTACAGCCAGACAAAGCCTGTATATACCTTTACGAGTCTGTTCTAGCGAGATTTCAGAAAAAGAGATATTAATTTTCACTCACGTTATCATTTGTGATTAAATATTTGTCTAACGCTCTTCTCCGCGAGAAGCAAGCGGGCAAGTAGTGAAGACAACAGGGAGTACATTGACCAATAAAAGTCAAATTACGGCTCTCAGCCGGCGTAAAAATTTTTTGCCACTATTTGTATCTCGATTTGTCGGCATGAAAGAATGCTACTTTTAAGTTCTGCAAAATTTCAAGCGTGGTTTGATTGGATGACATAATCACTCGATCAAAAAAATTGGGGTTTTGCATGTCAAAACCGTCTCTTCTCAGTAATTTTGACAGGAGGAAGAATTCGGGTGTTGTGTTTGAAGATACTTAGAAACGTCAATTTATCTTGAACCTTTCATTTGGCACTGTTCGATCCTCTCAAAAACCTTTGGGAAACGAGAGAGAGCGGGGAGGTCCGAAGCTCCGTCAAAAAAACAAGTTTGATGCTTATATGCACAGCTGAATAAGCATCAGGAGGACATTTCTAAACTGTTTGTACACTTAAGAAACTGTGTTTCAAATCGACCACCAGGTTACCATTGAAGCTCTGAAGTGTCTATAGAGTCCTCAGAAACGCATCTTGGTGGAATTACAAGCCACCCACCGTAGAAAAAAGATGGGCAGCAGGACACAAATTTTTGGTCTGATAAGTCCAATCTGATGGCGCTCAGTCATAAAATCGGTGTCTATTCTCAATGCCGCCCAGACATCCTTAAACCACGAACTCTGTTCTAACTGTCTAACTGTTCATTTTAAAGAACAGAATTTCCATTTTTATTTGAATTTCTCTTGAGGATAAGTACATTGGTTTGCTCAATCGTTCAGGGAATTACTTCAGATGTTATTGGCTAACCTGGCATACGGGAGGACATAGCGCAGTATTCTCAAAGAAATCAAAGAAAACCGGAAAACAAACCGTACTTACCATGTTTGAGCGATCAAACCAAGGGGCTTATTCGTGGCATTCTAGATAAAACTGTCAACAGGGGCCAACCAATTTTTGCAGTCAATAACTTGCATGGGTTGAACGTGGTTGTTTCAATTTTCAAAGCAGTGGCTTCAGTGGAGGGAAAAGCCATTAAACGTACTGCAGGAGTCACTGATCTAGAAAAAAACAGTGGATTCGAGTTCTCTTCAAAATAAGCGACTTCAGGATAAGGTTGTAGGCTTGATGGAAAGGCATAAAACACGGATATACCTACCGAGAAAATAAGCCACGAAACTCTTGGTTTCTAAAAACCTAACACTAGCTGCGACCTGTAGCATTCGATAAAGGTATGTCATTCCGCATAGTCTAAAGAGATTTTTTTTGCACATTTCATTACGAGAACCTCGATTGTAGCAAGCTGTCGTTCGAATCAGACACTGTCTGCCATAAAGGAGCGTGATAGGATTTATGTTGTTTGTTGCATGTAGTGCAAGCAGGGTGAACGCAAGGGCCCAATGATCATGATCATGCTCCCGGAAGTGTAAAGAAGCGTGCAGTGCCCAGTATGCAAGGATACAATAAGCAAGGTGGCATCTACAGTATGACGCCAGATGTCTTTATTAATCTGCATCATAGCTCTAGTGGAGAATCCTGCGCGAAAGAAAGATATTCTACTGCTATCCCACAGTATAACAGCAGAGTAGTTGAAAGAAGGGATCTGATAAATCAATCCCCGTCGCCATTTGTGAGCTAGATGGTTAAAATCATGCTCTGCGTGAAGAAGGATGGCTTTATACTTTTCCTTAAAAAAGTATAGTAAATACGATCTATAATCAGAGTTTTAGAACATCACTTCTTAGTTTTTTCCAATGTCCTTATGGTTCATAACTGGCCATAACAGGCACTAAATGTACAAAGCCATAAATCAGCACATCAGATAACAAAAAAGCTTGAAACGCATAGTAATAAGTTTGACCTTATTACAGTTCAAGAATGTCCTTCTTATTGATTATCCAAACTAACAGAACGATAAAAGTTGTCTAGACTTCTTTCAGACATAATTTGGCCATCAGTGTGTCATTAAAAAGTATTTAATTAATTTTGGCAGATAGGGAGTACCTGTCAGTAGGAATGTATTCATAAGCGTGCAACGTGAACACAGATGCTCCGACATGGGAGTAACAAAAGGATTTTCGTGCTCAAATTAAATCTTAAGGAAACGTATATCTACCGAATTATCTAAAGTAAACACAATAACAATCCAACAAAGCCTCTAGCTCCAGCATATTCCATTTATTAAGCATTTCAGCAATTTCTCATTATGAAATATTTCAATACATTTGACATTTCCATTTATTTCAAGTATCATCCAATTAAAACTTTTGCAACTTGGCAACAATCCTTCCTGAACAGCATAACTGAATGCGAATGAAATAAACTCTTTAATTGTTAAGCCATTTCTGCAAAAGTTTGCCGAGACATTTGAGATGATAACCATGGAAACTATAGAAAAATTCCCAGGAATCAACAGTCATCATGCACACAAATGGGTTTCCCGCGTTTGGCTTGGAAAGATAATCTCTCATTCCAAAGGACCAAATATGAATCCTACTAGCTCGAAACTTTGTGTTACGTATGGAAGATGTACTTGGCACTTTTAGATATCAACAATAATTTCTTCCCCATCCTGCCAACATTCAAAGTCTTCAACATGCGCAACAGTGTTTAGTTTTCTAGGTTCATACTTGCATTTACAGTGTCCTGATCACAGGACAAACTAGCTAGTGTTCATGCCACTCTGTATTAAGCATGTAACTCATGACTTTAGAAAAAAAAAACACTTGTACGAGTCTGAAAAGCTTGTTTGTAAGTCATAATTGCATTTAGCCATAGTTCAGGCATCGGCAATATGCAGCCGAAGGATAACTTAGGGCTGCTCTTTTCTGTTTCTGCATCTTGGCCGTCAAGAGGCGTGTTGAGGTGAGAGGTTACACTTATATGTTCGAGTATGTGGTAGAATTGATGCCGGTGTACTTGTAGGGTATAACTGAAGTGGTGTGTTACTGAATGCAGTGGCTGACTCAAGAAGCAAAGTGGATTTGCATCAGAACCCTTAGAAAAGTTTTGATAAATCAATTTAGGCTGATGAGTGAGACACGAAGGATACCGCCACTAGATGATAAATTAGAGGTAAGGGGCTTGTGTGCGAGCAGATTTAAACTAGCAGTTTTATATAAACCTAGAAGAAATCGTGCACATCGGGCCTTCAAAGTTGAATATTCACAAAAGTGTATTTGTTCGAGGACAATTACGGTTGAGTCCTGACTCAAAACATACTCAGTAAATGATAATCCGACTGATTCATATCTACTTTGTGGTTCTAATTATGTCTACCATATTTAATTTTGGAAATCTGTAGGTTACTACTTCTTTTTCTGCTGCTGTTACTTTTCGTAACTTCTTGCACACAGAGGTTTCCATGATGAATCTAGGTACCCCTGATTCACCGATGGAAGCAATGTTTGCAGAAGGAAATATCGTAAATAGAAAAACGTGACCTTTAGGAAAACGTAATCTCCTACTACATGCAGGCTTCTGTCGAACGAATATGTTTGAGATCTCTCCAGGACGCCTTCCTGCCGTGGAATACTTGTCAATAAGGGACGCCGGAGAGATATTTCCATTAGTGTTGCACTTGGTGGGATGAGTATTCTCGCCTAATTTTCACGAATGTCAAACTTAATGACCAAAGTGGACTTGAATGAATACAACATGATTTGCAGGAGAACTTGGTAACGCAGGCCTCGTAAGGAGGCACTGCGTTGGCAAAAAGTTCAAAGGAAGGCTCCACATGCACCGGCTTTTCCTCGCCTTGCGCAAATGTAGAAACTCCTTGCTATAAGCTGGATACGCTCAATCTTATAGCTGACAAAGCATGTAAACCCCAGATTAATTGGTTCACCGAGTTCGGATCGGTTACAATTGATTGCATCCTGACAGTGCTCATATTACAAATATAGAAAGGTGAATGAAAGGTGAAAGAAAGGTGAAAAAGATATCCATCTCGATATCAAAGAATACAACCTGCAATTTCAAGAACAGGATCGAATAGGTTGATGATTTTGTAGACAAAATCCAATGTTACCGTCGAACATTTTTGAAGGCAGACAAACAGCTGTAAGGGCTGTGTCCTGGGACAGTCAAATACTGGAATACGCTTTTCTGTGATCATAGCAAAGAACAAATGGTTTTCAGTTTCTTGGAGCATGCTAAAAATATGCTTATATCGAGGCTCAACCTTCCTGCAGTTATTAAGTTCAATAGCAGAACTAAAGGCAGTTAAAAAAGGCTCGAAAACGGTAGAATAAAGCAGAAACCTCTGAAGGACAACCAGTGAAATGTCAAGCTTTTGAAATAGGTACCTTGATGGTATTATGAGCGACAGAAACAAGTGACCTCTCGTTATAATTTGTGACACGATCGACAAATAGGCGATCATACATTGGTGTCGACAAGAGTCTGCTTGGCTTGAACGTGGTTGCTTCAATTTTGTCGGTAACAGTTAATCTGGAAGTGAGGGGTTCTGAATGTATGAAATAAGTCACTGGGATTGGGAGCTCCATTGGGTGAAAACTCTTCAAGCATGAACAAATTCAGGGAGAGGTTGAAGGCTTCTTATCAAAAAGTAAAAAAAAACTGAGTCCTACTAGCTTTTCAATACAAAATTCCTGGCTTTCAAAAATCCTGACACCAGCAGACACTTTGTAAGTTGCATCCAGTGCGAGTGAAAAAAAACAGAGCCTAAGCATGTGGACCATGCTCGCGGGAGCGAAAAATGTCCGGTATACAAAGGATTCATTAAACAAAGGGGCATTGAATGTATAATCGCAGTCCTCTTTACGATTCTACATCTCAACAGTTGTGGACCAAACTGCCGTGAAAAAGGGATGAACGATGTCGAACTGATGTCGAATCGCCGTTTCGGCTGGATGGAGGAATGGAGAATTATGTCTGTGGAATGATGTCCTCCTCTGAATTCAACCACACCCAAGAAGATGGCTTCATGCTGATCAGGTGTTGAGGTACAATATTTTTTAAGTGTCTATTCATAACGATATATACCACTATCATCAGCCCATAAAAGGAACTCGAGGAAGCTATCTTGAAAAATGCAGCATGGATTCTTCCTGAGTGACATCAAAATCAAGTGTTGTTAAATGTGGAATACTGGAAATGTGGAAAAATTTAGTTTGCCAGAAGTAAACTAGTCCTACAAAAAGTAAAGTTGAATGAGCATGCCGTCAAGAAGACTGACAGGACACCAGCTTTTCTCTGCTAAGCAGACCAATTGTGAGTCCCAAATCATAATTTTTGTGTCTGGCACTGAACGAGTTGTTGGTTTGTAGTAGTAGTAATTGTTCTCTAGAATAAGGGACTGCACAAAAGTCTCGGCCAGTTTGCTGGAGCGTTGTGACCATAGACGCTGAGGATATTTCCAAACGAAAGAATCATAACTTTAACTTGATGGGTGGTAATAAAATTCCAACTGAAAAAATGCTAGGAAGCATGTCAGGCCCCCGATTTCATTCTTTCCACGTTTCTCTCTCATTAATTTTGGTATCGATTCATACTGGTCTACTGTTGGAAAACTTCTTTGCATCTTCTTTGATCAATCAAGACAAGTGCCCTTCCTGATAAAATCTTGTCAATGGCATTAAGCTCTTGGAATTTGAAATAAAAAACAGATCATGAAGGAGCCGAGGATTGCCACAGGAAGACTTATGTGTTCAAGGCAGAGAAAAACGGACCAGGTAATTTGTTGCACTATGCCCTCAACATTTCGTTTGTTTTATCAGTTTAAGTGAAGGAATTCTGAATGATTATCAGCTCTTCAGTACTATGGAGGAGATTCTGACCAAAATTATTCTGAATCATGTTTTCAAATAATGAACAAGCGAAAGTTAAGCAACTTGGACAACATCACGGTAGAAGTGATGCAACTAGAGCTCACTATACTGTGAGCTCTAGTTGCATCACTTCTACCGTGATACCTACCACTTCTCTAGATATGCTGTTTAGCAGATTAAGTTCTCTTAAGAGGCTGTTCCTTTAAAATGCTTAAAGGATATGAGGCTTGTGTTGATCTGCGAAAGGCTAGAGACCTGGAGCGAAATTTCACATATTTCTCTTGTAAATGTTAAATTTAGCTTCGAAAGTAGTTAAAATGTTTGACAGAGAGAGCTCAGACATACAGAAGCAAAAGAAAACTTGACAAAGGATTTCAAAATGTTAGTGGTCGAACCGTTCAGCAACAAAGATTGCCACGATGCATCGACAAAAGAGATTTTAAGGATGTTGCTGCCAGATATTTTACTTCTGCTCGGTTCTGCAGATGATTTATTGCGAATGATTTCTTAACACATGATCGGGCAAGCGCTACTAAAACTGGATATGATACTCCCATAGCCTAAGCACAGCAAGCATGGATACTCACGAGTAATTTCTCGTAGAAAGAGATAGAAAACCATTAGAAGACTTATATGCTTGTTGCGTTCAAAGGCAGAAGCTTCTAGAGGAGTATTCTTGTTTAGTGGAAAATGAGTGGAAATTTAGCAATTCAATTTAAATCATGCTTATTGTGGTTGTTTTCCATTACATTGAGGGTTTGTTCCAATTGATATAGCTATTTTTGCGCTTACGCTATTATACCGCGTTCAGTGAACTAGGGATATACGAACCCTGGATTCAGTCGAGCGCTGAAAAACTTGAGGTCATCATGCTGGCCAAAATGGAGATTCGTTGATTTATTGAGATTTATTCATTTTCGAGATTCTGACCAAGATTACTCTTACCAAGAATCGAGACATGATGGCCGAGTGGAAAGAATCTGTGCTTAACCTAGGTTTGATTTTAGACCAATTCAGTGCGGTGGAGAGAAATAAAGGTACAGTTGTGTCGCTACACTAACATTTTCGAGTAAAAATAGGCCACAAATGAGTTTCGTAGAAGTGGAAAAACTCCGTGTTAATATACGACTCTCAAGTGTGTAATAAAATGATGCAAGGGCAAGGAGCTTTGCGGATCGCAATCGTATGCCACAGAGTCCTCGACAGGAAGTTCGAGAAAATGCAAAAAAATGATCCGTGCTGAAAAACAAACGGAAATTTTAATATGTCGAGGTTAGGCTGGAGAAGGAAGCTATCAATCGAACGTTTATATGAGAGTACAACGCTACGGCTGGAATACTGGGAAGAACTGGTGGAAGCCAGAATCAGCCCATCTAGACACAAAACTCTTCTAAAGTTTGTAACCCGCAAAATGACTACGAGACAGATAACTGGCTTAGATTCTTCCTGGGGCTAGATTTCGGTTAGGATGACATTAACAGGAGAGCCATTTGTTGCATAGTAGTCATATACTGCAAGACTTTTGAACAGATCCTTATAATAGAGTAATGGCAGCAATGATTGTCGTTTCAAGAAACAATTAGGACATCCACCTTTTTATAGTTCCCTACAATAATCTCCCATTTCAAGAGCATTTAATCATGTTTAGTCACTCGAAATATCTTCAACATTCCTCAAGGATCAAGTATTTAGTTCTCACATTCTCCTTCTTCAAATCAAATTAAATTCTCACGCACGAGAAAATCTCTTTTCCCGATAGTTCCAACTGCCCTCATATTTCCAATGCAACTGAACGAATGAGATTGTTTGCGCAAATGAAAATTGGGCCATTGGGTATTTGCAGCGTATTCAACTATTATGCATTGCCCAGGACGCTGAAAGGATTTCATTGCTTCTGGTAAACACCAGAGCCAAAGGGAAAGCGAGTGTTTATCACGTATGGTAGTTGTTAGACTCACAGAAAAAAAATCGATTTGATATCCTTACCACATGCACATCAGCATATGTGCAACAGAGGAATAGAGCAATCGAGAGAGAAAGAGTGAAAGACAGAGAGAGATAGAGAGAATGATTTGCAACAATCTAAAGCTTCATATAGTGTGCCGAGCAATCGTAAATAGCCAACTAATTCGTGCCATATCCGAAAGCGTTTTACCCATTTTCTCCCAAAGCAAGCAAAGTAACTTTTAATGAGTTTCCTGCGAAGCTGGCCCGGTTTGTAATTAGAATCAGGAGGATATTGAAAATACCATGGCGAACGAGCCTCGTCGAGTGTACGTTTCGGATTTTTCCTGGTCGATGTTCTGGATTAGGAAAGTTAGCTAATCGTGAGTACATTTCACGTTATGAGGTCTTTCCGACAAGTTTAAATTTCCTGGCAGTTCGTCCTTAAAGCCGGCTTTAATTTCAATGCGTGCTCACTTAAGGTATGCAAATTTAAACTCATTTGGTATATATTGTACATCGCGGAAAAAAATGATAGAATACAATGGAATGAAAGTTACATAAGTTTGAACTCATTTTGAGTTTGAACCAAGCATTTTCTTGATGGGCCTCTGAAGCGTTATCACAAAGAAAACTTTGAATTTCCGCCGCTTCGCATTGCAATAATCTGAAAAGCTTCTAACGCTGTGCTATCTTCCCTTATTCTTCTCATAATACAACAGATGTGAAATAATAATTTCATTACATTCTCCCTTATTGTAGCCATCCTTCAAAATTCTCATTCAATGCTGGCTGTTTGCGTCTTTTGCAAAAACTTCCTCCCGTTGAAATCTTACTCTTGCCATTGTCTGCAACAACTTCGCATAATATGAACAATGGAAATTTTATCACTTAAAATTACAACACAATTTCCAAGAAAAAACATTCTAATCTAGCAAAAAGGACAACATGAATCTGGTACATTAGATGTAATTTATTAGCTGGTTGTGCGCTTGGCAGTCAGCTCCTTTGCTCGTCAAGAGCCTTCTGTCACGTTGCCACGAACAACCGTCCCTAGAAAAATGAACATACCACCAACGGCTTATGTCAAAAGACCAAATGAAAGTGCCTTGAATAAGTTTTTCCCAGATTATGTTGCACAATGGTATACCCAGAATCGAAGAATTTTTCCAACGATAAATGTATGACCGATGTGATTAAGATATACAAAATGTGATCAGGATATTTTCTTTGTTAGTTTGTCAATGCGCCTAAACACTGCATTGGAATGGGCCGAGAAAGAATTTATTTGGTTTTCAAAAATGTTTACGAAATATTCGATCCAACATGTCCTTCCTTTCTCGTGAATTTTGAACATTGCACTTGTTCCACAACAGATACCCCGCTGAGAGACGCATTGGCTCCTTTTGATAAATTGTCTATGAGCATTTTCGGGTGAACTCATCGAGTATTAATTGAAAGTCGTTTTGAGTTGCGTTGAATCTAACATTGACACCCTGAGGGTAATCGATTTTCAACTTTCAATCTATAAACGTACGTTGGGTATGACAGGCTTTCTAGTCGGAATTTGATTTTGTGGCATTTTGCCAAGAACATGGAGAACGTGCAAGGAATGAAATTTTCAACCACACACCAAAGATAAATTGAAATTTGTTAGCGACTGCAGGAGGCAATTTCGAAATTGGTCTCGCTCTATTTTACAGTGCTGTGGCTATCAATTTCGATGTAGATATTTCTCTTGGATTTCGCTGTTGCAGACATTAAAAGCGTTTCACAAAAGTCAATAAAAGTATTTCGGCACTGTCTGATGCTTTGAGTTGAGTTTCAGGGCATGTAATTTTGAATAATTTGTCGGGATTTGCAATCAATCTCCCAGCAAAATGTTCATATTTTCTAACGAGATTTGAGGGACGTACTTCTAAGTCCTTTACCAATTTTCAAGTTGATAAAAAGGGGTGGACACCTTGAGTTGCATAAACTAACAGGTGAATATGAATGAAAGAAATCTGACTCCACTCAATGGAAGTTTTGTTATTTTTGCATCCTTTTGATATGTGGTAGAACATAATCTAATTTTAACCTCAATTCTTTTAAATATTCCTTATTCACAAGGAACTAACGCAAATCAGCCGTTCAACCTGTTTCCAGCCATGTTTCCAGGTCTATTAATGAGTCCTAGATGTATTCAACTAAGGGCATTGCCCGTTCTTCACGTGTCTTACCCAAATTTGGCGGTGGGCTGGAGGTGGGCCTATTGTGTTAACACAACCGGTGGGTCTTGCGTTAACTTCGCTATGCACAATGTTTTGTCCTACAGGGATGGATATCTTTTGTATTTTTGCTCTCTAAACGAAATTTCGCAGTTTTCCCTCTGTTTTCTAGTATCGTTCACATAAGCGTTCCGTATGCCATTTTCAGTGTGTGGTTTGGTCCTTTTGTTAATTCCACGCTGCACAATGGGCGCAGGTTAGCTTGGACTAGTATCAGTTATTTATCAAAGAGGCCACACAAAGCTTTGTTTTCATGATTTCACTAACCCACAAGAGGATTCCATACTTCGCCTGGGAATACGGAGCGTAGCGATAACTATGATTTTCATAAGGGATTTGGCCCAGGTAAATATTTCACATCTTTAACAGAGTATGGAATATGTTATCCTTTTAAAATTTCTTCGACTTGAGACACAAGAACAGCTGCAACATATATTTGATAAGGCAAAAAAGGCTTCTTAGGCAACATGAATACAAAAAAAAATCAGAATCAGCCACTAAAATTTCCATATGTTGACCAGCTCTTGTCATACCTTGTCTTCATGCTACCCCTATTTTGATTAATTTATTAAGTTAGCCTTTGTTTTATTAACTCTTAGTCCAGTTTTCGCCTCGAATGACCCAATTTCAGTGTCTGCATTCTTTGTTTCTTATACGACTTCAACTATAAAGGACGCCAGATTGTGTACCTGGCTTCGGTGCTGCGGGTTTTGTGTTCAAACGTCGCTGGTGGCAGTGCTTTATTATAATATTTGTCCTTCTAGCTGTAATGGGTAACTTTGGGGGAATAACCACCACCAAGAGTGGTTCTGACTAGATCACTTTTTCCTGCTCTCTTTTTCTCTTTTCACTCCTGGAATTCTGAAGTGTGCCACTATGGTGCCACAAAAAAAAAAAAAACAAACAAATTATAAAATCCGATATCTAAGTTCAATTTCTCTATTCTCTGGACTAAGCTAAGGAATTAAAAGAACTGCTATCATGACTTTATACTGGGCTACAGTAGATTTAAAGGAATATTATGTATTAAGAAAAGAATATTCTGATTAAAATAGGATTTAACATAAAGAAGTTAAAATTAAAATCGAATTTGGCTAGCTCGATCAAAAACTAGTAAGGCTCTTAACCTACACTTAAAAGCTGAGTTCGAAACAGAAAAAAACCCAGTTCAAGGTCGTTGAAAGTTAGAAGCATATCACTTGCAGATAGTGGACAAGTTATTTTAAAAAGCTGATCATCCTGCAGGGACCCAATTGGCTGGTAAATTTTTTCATCACCGGCATACAAGAGACAAGTTGAAAAAATCACACAGTAAAAGGAGTTTATAGAAAGAACGAATAGAACTGGTCCAAGAATGGAACCTTGGGGGATAGCAGATGATGGATAAGAAGGAACCAAAAATATGCCGTAGAGATTTGCACCATAGGAATTAAGGAACAAGTAAGACTACTTCCGAGACAAAAATGACAATGTAGTTCGCAGAATCCATAGCCTCTCATTTTAGACAAAGCACATTGACAGCAAATACCTTTGACAAGCCTATGAATATTACATCGATTGGTAACATCCTTGTTAATGCCTTACCAATGTCATCTTTGAATGTGGTGAAATTAGTAAATACAGAGCGACCGTTATGGACACAATATTGTTCAAGAACAACGACAAACAGTAACTCAACGGAGAGATGTTCACACTTTGACTAATTTTGAAGCACAGGAAATTGGGGATATTGGACGCTAGTTGGGTACATCCGAAGAATTACTACTATTAAGAATTGGAAGAATAATACCTTGTTTTCAAGCAGGCTGTCAAAGGGGAGGTGACAATGGCACTCAAAAAAAAGGATGCAACAGATTTCACAATATGTTTCAAATGCCATCAAAGCAAAGTCTGTTATATGGACCAATGGAGTTAAACAATGATTGAATTTAAATTTAGATAGGACACACAAGAGCTAGAAAGGTAAAGGATTCCTGATAACGAAGCAGGACTGAAAAGCAGTTGATAAAGAAAGACAAAAAGTATAGGTTAAAAATTGTGACGGTGATTGCGAAGTATCTTCGGCAGAAGACCCTATAAGTTCGTTCTAATGAACTGCACCAGGCACAGTTCCTGTACTTAAATGACTTCACTACTTCATTGAGGTAACGTCTGTGACCCTAAGTAAATTCTCTAGGTTAAGGAGTTATATTTCAGTCTATTAGTTACCATGTGCTGAGCTGTAACTTTGACCTCGGGGTTGGCCTTTGTTAGCTAAATAAATCGTAAGAATTTACTTTGTTTTTTAAAATAATCGTCCATTTATCCCATTGTTTGCTTGCTGATATATCTGCCGAAATATTGCGCTTCATTTTAAAGTTTCACGTCTGGTTTTGGTTCAAAATGAGCGTTAAAAAGCTGTCAGGATCAACCTTGGCCTTAGATCAAACTTAATGAGCTCGAGAAGGGGCTTGATTCATCTACTACTGAAAAAAATGCCCCTTCGCTTCAATATCAAAACCATGAATTTAGGTGCAAAACCTGTTATGATCCCGTCAAAGTTGTCTGAATTTTTGTATTAACTGTCAAATTGTTCTTGACAAGCTTGAATGTGGTTCAATTTTTCATCGTACTGTATTCGTCAAGCGAATACAGTACAGTCAAGCTTTGTTTTCATGATTTCACTAACCGACAAGAGGATTTCATACTTCGCCTGAGAATACGGAGCGTAGCGATAACTATGATTTTCATAAGGGATTTGGCCCAGGTAAATATTTCACATCTTTAACAGAGTATGGAATATGTTATCCTTTTAAAATTTCTTCGACTTGAGACACAAGAACAGCTGCAACATATATTTGATAAGGCAAAAAAGGCTTCTTAGGCAACATGAATACAAAAAAAAATCAGAATCAGCCACTAAAATTTCCATATGTTGACCAGCTCTTGTCATACCTTGTCTTCATGCTACCCCTATTTTGATTAATTTATTAAGTTAGCCTTTGTTTTATTAACTCTTAGTCCAGTTTTCGCCTCGAATGACCCAATTTCAGTGTCTGCATTCTTTGTTTCTTATACGACTTCAACTATAAAGGACGCCAGATTGTGTACCTGGCTTCGGTGCTGCGGGTTTTGTGTTCAAACGTCGCTGGTGGCAGTGCTTTATTATAATATTTGTCCTTCTAGCTGTAATGGGTAACTTTGGGGGAATAACCACCACCAAGAGTGGTTCTGACTAGATCACTTTTTCCTGCTCTCTTTTTCTCTTTTCACTCCTGGAATTCTGAAGTGTGCCACTATGGTGCCACAAAAAAAAAAAAAACAAACAAATTATAAAATTCGATATCTAAGTTCAATTTCTCTATTCTCTGGACTAAGCTAAGGAATTAAAAGAACTGCTATCATGACTTTATACTGGGCTACAGTAGATTTAAAGGAATATTATGTATTAAGAAAAGAATATTCTGATTAAAATAGGATTTAACATAAAGAAGTTAAAATTAAAATCGAATTTGGCTAGCTCGATCAAAAACTAGTAAGGCTCTTAACCTACACTTAAAAGCTGAGTTCGAAACAGAAAAAAACCCAGTTCAAGGTCGTTGAAAGTTAGAAGCATATCACTTGCAGATAGTGGACAAGTTATTTTAAAAAGCTGATCATCCTGCAGGGACCCAATTGGCTGGTAAATTTTTTCATCACCGGCATACAAGAGACAAGTTGAAAAAATCACACAGTAAAAGGAGTTTATAGAAAGAACGAATAGAACTGGTCCAAGAATGGAACCTTGGGGGATAGCAGATGATGGATAAGAAGGAACCAAAAATATGCCGTAGAGATTTGCACCATAGGAATTAAGGAACAAGTAAGACTACTTCCGAGACAAAAATGACAATGTAGTTCGCAGAATCCATAGCCTCTCATTTTAGACAAAGCACATTGACAGCAAATACCTTTGACAAGCCTATGAATATTACATCGATTGGTAACATCCTTGTTAATGCCTTACCAATGTCATCTTTGAATGTGGTGAAATTAGTAAATACAGAGCGACCGTTATGGACACAATATTGTTCAAGAACAACGACAAACAGTAACTCAACGGAGAGATGTTCACACTTTGACTAATTTTGAAGCACAGGAAATTGGGGATATTGGACGCTAGTTGGGTACATCCGAAGAATTACTACTATTAAGAATTGGAAGAATAATACCTTGTTTTCAAGCAGGCTGTCAAAGGGGAGGTGACAATGGCACTCAAAAAAAAGGATGCAACAGATTTCACAATATGTTTCAAATGCCATCAAAGCAGAGTCTGTTATATGGACCAATGGAGTTAAACAATGATTGAATTTAAATTTAGATAGGACACACAAGAGCTAGAAAGGTAAAGGATTCCTGATAACGAAGCAGGATTGAAAAGCAGTTGATAAAGAAAGACAAAAAGTATAGGTTAAAAATTGTGACGGTGATTGCGAAGTATCTTCGGCAAAAGACCCTATAAGTTCGTTCTAATGAACTGCACCAGGCACAGTTCCTGTACTTAAATGACTTTACTACTTCATTGAGGTAACGTCTGTGACCCTAAGTAAATTCTCTAGGTTAAGGAGTTATATTTCAGTCTATTAGTTACTATGTGCTGAGCTGTAACTTTGACCTCGGGGTTGGCCTTTGTTAGCTAAATAAATCGTAAGACTTTACTTTGTTTTGTAAAATAATCGTCCATTTATCCCATTGTTTGCTTGCTGATAGATCTGCCGAAATATTGCGCTTCATTTTGAAGTTTCACGTCTGGTTTTGGTTCAAAATGAGCGTTAAAAACCTGTCAGGATCAACCTTGGCCTTAGATCAAACTTAATGAGCTCGTTTGAGAAGGGGCTTGATTCATCTACTACTGAAAAAAATGCCCCTTCGCTTCAATATCAAAACCATGAATTTCGGTTCAAAACCTATTATGACCCGTTCAAAGTTGTCTGAATTTTTGTATTAACTGTCAAATTGTTGTTGACAAGCTTGAATGTGGTTCAATTTTTCATCGTACTGTATTCGTGAGCAGGATAACGGGGGGTGAACTTCAGTTTTGACAATCAGCATCTTCAAAACACTGTTGACCATTGTTAAAATGTTCATTCTGCTCTCAACATACTCTTTATAATAACACCAAAGTAAGCTACGTTGGGAAGACTAATTTTCCGTAATAATTTTTCAGCACCTTTTTCATGTTTTTCGAACATGCACTGCAATCTGTTCAATTGGCTGGAGTTTTCCTGGATTTTTGCCAACTAGTTTGCAAACTTTCGCAGTACTTTGTAACAAGTATTCAACAGTCAAACGCTTTAGCGAGGAAAGGGGCATCATTTTTTTACACAGAGGAAATGCTTTACCTTTCTTACATGGTTTGATGCAGACTAAGTTGTACTGGAGGTAACCATTTTGCAGAAGTTCTTTTGTGATATCAAATTTATTTGGTTTTACTATCCCATAATTTGATCGTGTCCCACTGACAGCAGAAGTCATGCATCGACGGCTTCTACTCTCAGTGATAAGACCAAAGGTGGGCTTACTAGTTTTTCAATAAATTTGAAGGATTGTTTTAAAATCTCCAGCAAGAGAACTGGAACTCAGAACCTCAAGTAGTCGCAGAGTAGGTCATCCAGTTGTTTTTCGCGAACCAGGAAAGAGCATCTGCATAAATCTGCGTCGTGACAACGCTAAATTACTTGGAACCTGGTATGTCACACAATTTTTTTACAATGTTTCCTTTTATTTGCCAAAAGGCGTTTTTGAGTAATAGAAATGTTTTTTTAGCTTGAACGAATGGGGATGTATTTGGATCTAACTCTCTATCTAACTCTGCTTTGAAAAACAGTCGAGGATTCTCTGCTCCATAAACTGAATCGTTCGGGCGTAGTTTAAAGTTGAATTGGGCATCTAGATGATGCTAAAGTAAAAGTACCATCCAGATGTAAGTGGTACCCCGCCTAACTTTAGTATGTGAAGAACTTGTGTATCATCTGCGAGTATCAGACATAATCAGCAGGCAAAGGCCACTGGATTTCCAATTTCATGCTAAGATAAGATTGAAAACACTGATCCTCATTGGACAACTACATAAAATAAACAGGTTCGGCAGTTTCCAGTGGAGTGACAGCTACAGGTCACTGATGACCTGTAGCAGTGACCAGTGTATCATCCACCTGTTCTACATTTCGTTCATCGAGCAACTATGCTAATAGAGTCTTTATTCGTGAGAGTCTTTCTTCTCTCGTGATGCCCTTACGCAGGTGGATCTTTCTTCATGATCCCGCAAGGACCACTATAGGTGCTACTATCACTAAACTTAAGAGAAGCACTTAGAGAGCGGGGCTTATAAGACTCCTCACTTCTGCAAACTCGTAAATCGATTCTAGTACAAAAAATGATTATTATAAAAGTCAGTCAAATCCCCAGAGCCACATAGGAGATTCTACAACGCTTGACAGCCGACCTCTCTAGTACCAAGCTACCCGCCTTCAGTAAGGATTGCCGGAACTACTGTTACGATCTTGTCCGGCGACGCCCTGATTGGACTCAGAAAACTCGTCTCAGAGTAAGTTATCAAGGTAAGGTATGTTGTCGCCTTCGTGGACTTAAAAAAGAGGCTTAAGTCATGATTTTTCAGACGCTGAATCATTTGTTGGTATGAATTATAGTAATAACAAGTACTGGGAAGGTTCAAATGTTCTCAAGGACTTATAGTAAACGTCTATTAACAACGAATTTGAAATTGGTGATCACGGTAAATATGCACAGGCTTTCTCAAGTTTTTGCGTTGGTGGTTACAAGAATGAACTCAGTTTGGGTTTGATCGTTACTGCGAATAAATTGAAGGAACTGGGAGGTGTAACTGGATAGCTTTATTGTAAATGTCCTATGAAGTTATCCTGTTTATGTTAAATGTCCCATAAATTTATCCAGTTTCATCCTCCACTTTTGTTTCCTATGTCAATGGAATTCGGGTCACTACTCTCACATGAGCTGGGCCACAGGGTTGGGCGCCACAGTTGACAAGAAATAGTTATTGAGGCTTCAACTTTTGCTCTCTCAATGGAGCATCAGGAGGCAAAAGTTTTGAACTGACAGTAAAATACTATTTTCCTTTAAGTGCTCTAAAATTTTAAGTACTTGACTGACATCAAAACTTTACATACAATGAACTTAGTGCTAGAATATTTCCGTTGTACATTATATTAACTTAAAAACATGTTCATCAGTTTCCACACCAAGGAAAACTGACATAGCCAATCAACGCAATAAGATTAATCACACTTGAAATTTGCAAATGGCATGCAACGTGAGTCAACCGTAGCATGTCCTCGAAAGGTAGTGGAAAAGCCACAAACCTCAAACTCATCAAACTTACGAAACTCGTGGTTTCCCATCATCTTTCTTCGTGTGGACTACAAAATTTCCATAAATATGTTCATTTGGTTATATCGCCTAGCACAAGACCAAAAATTTTCCATCTTCGCTTACCACAAATCCTTACATTTTCACGGTAGATTAATCATGATGGTGGGAAGTAATTTAATTACTATCACTTTCAAACTGAATAATTTAGACACATTGCCTATGCTGGTTTGTCGGCTCATCAAATAAATATTTCAAATGAAATAAGCTTCAGTGAAATTTAATTAAATTATGATGAATAAATAATAGAAATATTTTGGTGACGGTAAGGATCGCCTCACAAAATCTATGGATGACATAAATGTGAATAAGAATTCGCGAAATAGGATTCTTGTGTTGGTCTTGAGATGGAAGGGCTATAATTCATTGATTTTTTAATATTGTTAAATGGAATTTCAAGTGATTTTAAAGTTGGCTAGAATATCATAATCTGTACTTCATTAAAGACCAACAATAATGACGATTGAAAGCCCTAGATTGTTTGGACATTCTGTGCCATTGCTCTCGGCATTTGCCTGTACTTAGAGTCCGGCAATGTTTTTGAAAAAAATGTTTGAAAATGTACTCAAGAGGACGCTGAGGATACTTTTCGTAGTTCAATCAAATCACCTTTGTCGTGGCAACGGTGGAGGCATTAGCCTGTACGTTGTCCTGGTGGAAGAGCATTGTTTTCTTCGCAAAGTGATACCTTTTTTCCACAATGCGGCATCGGTCCCATAATTCGGTATAGTAGAGACTTGTGATCATTTTACCATTTTCAGGTAATCGATGTAATACACACCGTGTGAAGCCCAGAAAACATTGGCCATCTTTTTTTCAGCCGATAGGACAGTCTTCGCGTCTTCTTCAGAGCACGTTCGCCAAGAAAAGTCCACTATTTTGATTTTTTCTTGGTCTCTGGTGTGTACCAGTGGATTCATGTTTCGTCGCCGGTTACGCAACGACTCAGAAACTCTTTCGGGCTGCGCTTGCACAGCGTCTAACTCTGACGTAGTCTCACGATTGCGATTACTGTCCGAAGTAAGCAGACGGGGCTCCCATCGCGCCTACAGCTTTCTCATCCCCAAAGATTAACTCAGGATATGGCCCACGGTGTCTTTTGAGATGGCTTCTATCTCAGCTATTTAGCGAACCTTCAATCGTCAACCTTCTTATACGAAATCGTGAATTTTTGTCACGTCAATCAAAACCGGACATGAAAACACTTTAAAACTCGTTAAAAAGTTTTTTGATAGTCACCGTTAAAGAAAAAGCGTCACTGTACACAGCATTATTAAACTTTTTTTAAACCTCCAAATACCAGAATCGAATCACATCCCAATATTGCTCTTTTTCCATTTTTCTAACATCCGCGGACACCCTAGCTTCCTCACGCAAAGCTAACTTTCGTATTGGATTCAGCTGAAATTTTGACAGTAGCCGTCTACGAAGATGTAATGTACGTCGGTTTTCGTGATAGTTGCGCCATCGAGAGCTGAGACTAAGTACTAATTGGACCGCCTTTGTTTCTGCTTAGGAAGTCTCCGCTAGATTCATTGCACATAAATTTTTAAGCAAGATTTCAAACTCACAACTACGAAGAACTTCATCCTTAAGCCTGTCTCGATAAATTAATGCAAGAATTATAGGGAAAAATGCGTTTATAATTTCACCTTTATCACAATTTATGCTCAATAGCCAGTCTTTTGTTCCATGAAAGGAAACATTTTCAGCGTTTTCCAGCTCATGAGCCTCAAAGTGATTAGACCCATTCTTCATTTCTTTTCGACGTGCCGGTTACACTTAAAACCAAGCCCACAAACTTATTTTGTTTGATTTTGCAGAACATCCTGATGAACTATTTAAGAAAATTCAATGACAGTTTGTTGCAAGAAATTTATGCTTTCCCCACCATTGAATATTCCCTAAACCTAATGAAGAACAATCTTCACTTACACGTATGTGAATGTCTCTTTTACCCAATTTACTACAAATATCCTTAAAACGCTCTCTGACCTATACTTCAAATGGAATCCACTAGTTTACTTCTTTAAACACAAATGCATTAATGATTCTGCACATTCAGCCATAAAATAGCACGTCCTGATTCCTTGCACTATCCAAACGACTCAATGAAACCAAGCCATAGAATGTTATATGTGTCAGTCGTCATAGCTCCGCCTGACTTGTTAGCTCGAATCCTTTGCATTTGTCCACATGCATAGTAGAAAATAGTATAGTGCACATATGTAAACATGTAATCCTTTGCCCGCATATTTGATGTTGTGAAAGAGTAGATCAAACAGAAAATCGACAGTTGGCCTGCTTAACCGACCCGAGCCTTTTAAATGGCATCATTATCTACATGGTACACAACTGAAAAGGACCAACTATGTTTAAAGAATGCCAGGACAGTGAAAGCTATTTCACAACAATGTGGTATTGTACTAGCAGAGATAAGCCTCAAAGTGTTGATACATGTGTCAAAAAAATAATAGTTGTATAGGAGCAATATGTGAAGTCCTGTGCCAACCTAGAGTCTCGTTTTATTGGAATTATTTCTGATTCTACCTTTGATAAACATATAATCCGCTTTACGCGCTCTTCTTCTTGCCATCTCATGTGTTGTTCCACTGTCGGTTTCGAAACCTAAATCTTTAAAACCAATTTTCCATGTCCTGAAACAATATTCTTGTCTAAATTTTCTCTTGCTCAAAATTCCCAGCGAAGAGTGGATACCGAAAGGGTAGCCAACCAATATTTACGAAAGCAAATTGAGGATCCTCTAGATTAGAAAGAATGCAAGCAAAATGGAATGACTCCTCGTACTTTTGCCCAGAAAGATACACCTAAGTTTTGTGATTGTTGTGGAGTCCTGATAAAAATAATGTGCCAGGACCGAAAAGAGGTCAGTTGCATGCTTTCGGATAGAGATATACGTGTATCCACAGTCGGATAGAAAGCAAGGGAACGATGTGATAGAAAGTCATCTGCCTGCCTGCCTGCCTTCTTCTGGGTAATATATCCTTAAGACAACAGCAGGATAAGACCGTAAGGTAAAGATAACCACAATATGTACAACCGACTCTGTATGGGACTTAGGATATTTTCTCCTAGGGAGAGATATATGTATTCTTGATAGATGTTATTTGATAGAAGATATGAATCAATGGGGATATTTGGTGCCATGTTCAATCAGTAAACTGGGGTGGATTATAGCTTTTTCCGCTCCTGATATTATGTTTGAGCAAAGTAAGTTTGATGTGGTTTGAATGATGATCGCATTTTCGGGGGTAATAGATACTTATAAGGCACATTCACTGAATTAAAAGCATTTAGTTCGGTCGATTAAACATAATATGCGAAAAACTGCTTAGCAGGTTCTTGGAAAACAAAAAGAAAACTTTCTCGCTTGAGGAAGAAGTAAATCAAGTTCAATGTGTTCCGACAAATAATCGAGTGCAAACAATCTACTTCAAGGATTACATGGGTTTGGGTAGGATAACTCCACATGAAAGATGAAAGAGGTAAACAGACCGTCATCCATCAACTTGGAAAGTAGTACTCAGAAATCTTGTTGGAGATACCACTGGGCGAAAGTGGGGCAAAGTTGTAAATGAACATAGCCTTGAAATGAAAATCGAATTTCGAACGTACACTTAAATGAAAAGTTATCAAACGTTTGGTGGAACGTAAGTTGAAGGCGTTCATTTATCAATCGATATCCGAAAAATACCCTTCCTTTTTCTTTCGTTTTAGTTCGAAGCCTGAAGAGCAACGACATCCAATTTTCAAGAAAAAAATTAATATGAAGTACAAATTGAGATGAAAGTATATTAGGGTGAAGGCACGTTTCAACGGATGCAAAATATTTGATGCTGTAGATTATAGCCAGGTAATAATCTTTTAAAGGACATCAAGATTATGATGATTCTCAATTACGCTGCTTTCTTATTTGGTATTTTGTGTTGGCTTTATTGAGATCGGAATACCATAAGGTACCAACACATCATGTGCTGCTGCCGGTCATCTCTCTCTATATGATCGCACTTCTGACACCAGTCATAGTGGTTTTAACTTTTCTATTGTATGATGTTATGTTTATTCTTGTTTCGTGGAGACCAAAAAGTTACCACAATTAATTTATACGTAGCCATAGTTCTCTCCCAATTCCCATGTATTTCCAAGTCGCGAATCGTACCACTTCTAAGTACTCAGTAAGTTCGAGCAATTATAACTCTGCAAAAAAAAAAACGGTGAGAAATGAAAACGTGGCACAACATACATACCAGTGAATACAAAAAAAAAAAAAATTAGGTGGGTTTGCACAGAATATTTATCTTGGTTCAAACAAAATAAGTTTCATGTATCTGAAAATTAAAAACTCAAGAAAAAAGGTGCCAGAAAACAGTCACAAATGAGATCCATAGGGCAATGGAAATCGTTATGTTTGCTAGCCATGTTAAACTAACTGAAACTTTTGCCAGGTTCCTATCGTGCATTAAAGAAAATGCTGTGGGAAACCCAACAAGTGCTAAGGAAAAACCTATAAACTATCCCATAGGCTATTCAAAGTTGGGAATGGAAATTGGATCCAACCATTTTCCAAGACAAAAAAACTCCATAAGACAAAGAATCACTTGGGTTATTAAAATATAATCTATTTCGCAAGATGCAAACTACTATCTCCTCTAGCAATTCTGCTCCTCCTTTCTGTATACCAAAGGCATCATCACGCGTAGAGTAGGGCAACCTAGCCCAAAGGAATGTGTCAAACGATCCCAGTCTTCGTACTCCAGTTGACAGGGAGGTGTTTACTTTGCAGTCCGAAAACATTTGTGCCACTGGAACCCTGATACTCCGAGTAAATAACCCTTATCTTCCAACCCCAAAATAACCATAATACTGGAGGTTTAATTTGGCCATCAGAAACATAAACTTCAGGAACCAATAACAAACATTTTTGTGTGTTTTCAATCAGTTTTAGTTTGTATGTGGTAGGAAGTGAATGGAGATGCAGTTATTTGACATATTGACTTATATAAGACATATATCGAGTTGTATTTGACACAACTAAGGTTTGTAGATGTCCCTCCCGTCTTAAGTACATCTAAATAGCTACCAACTTTACCCACGTTGAAGGTTTCATTTCATTCAGATAATTGGTCATAACCTCAATCTTGTGTTTCGACGCTTCCTTGACACTTCATACTGCATCGCAGTTCTGGGTATTTTCAATGGGACTTAAATCTGGGCAGTATATGAGCCAATTCAATACTCCAACGCCATTCCACTCAAATTATTTTTCAAGTTATGAAACCAATAATCACGATAAGATTAGTATTTTTTTTTGATGAAATTTAATTTTTTTCAAATGTTCCATCTATTAATTTCAAACATTCAAGTTTGAATGCTTACATCTTGCATTGTATGGCATGGAGCAGTGTCCTGTTGAGATCTAAGACCTAAGACTGCAAGTATTGAAAAATAGCCTTCTTAAACTCAGGGTGCAATTTTGTTCTACAGAACCTTCAAATAAGCAGTTATAGTTAAGTCATGAGAAAGCCTAAATGCCCTCTTTATCCCATAATTGCACCATTGCTTCCTCTTGTTAGTTATATGAAACTCTGAGGCTTCATTCTTCGCTGAGTTTATCTCAGATCTTTTGTTGTTTAATAAATTATTGAGTATCGATGATGTGTAGTTTTAATCTAAATGCCACTTCCCTGTTCGTGGAAACGAAGGATAAAGCGAATTATTATTACGATCTTGATGATGATGATCTGGGAACAACTAGCTTACCAAACGCCTGACTGTGGAATTGAACATGAATTGAACAAGGATCACTTACAATGTAATTGCTGGACACACACTACCACTTACTAAAAAATAACGTAAATGGTGATGATAAAGTAAATGTTACCCTCAAAGAACGAGTTAAAGTATATAAATAATTCAAGCTAAGTAAAAAAATGCCAGTGCCTTTACTCACATACTTTTATAAATACTATAAAAACTAAAGCTTTCGCTCTTAAGACTTTAAGAATGTCCTTCAGTCCTATACGAATTTTTCGATTACAATAAAAACGTAACTAGAAAACAAGTTTCTGCTAATTTAGATAATTATGCGTCCACCAAGCTTAGAACCAGAACTCCTAACGTAGTATGCTAAGCTGAATTAAAAAAGATATTTAACACAATCTGGTAAAAACGGCTTATGTATAAACTACTTCAGGCTCAGTGCGAAGTCCCACTAAGTCGTGTAATCGGCAAGAACCTAGAGGCATGTCCAATCAAAGATAAACATCTCTCACAATTTCCGACAAGCAATCGATGTTTGTTCTGGAGTACCACAGGGGTCGATTCAGGGACCAAAGCTCTTCAATTTCTTCTTCATCTTCTAGGAGTCACAAAGTAATCTGGTACTTTCATGGAATCCTTTATTCGTATGAAATAATTGCGCTTTTGTTGTTGAGTATAGTTGAGATTACATTTCTTCTAATTTTTTATATTTAATGGTAGTTGAATTCGGGTCCTGACCCTTCTTGATACTTCAAATGAAAAAGTGTTTAATTCTGGTATTTTCATATTGATTTTCTTTAGTTAATTCTGGGTATAGTCAATTTTGCACCACTCAAATGTTCGGAGAACCTCGAACCACAGTACGGCATGCCATTAGAATCTACAGGAGACTGGCTCATGTCAAATTAAGTTAGACATTGTTGAACGTCTAGCCGGGAAGGCCACTTCATAGTCAACAGAGTATTGAGAATCCATTTTTGAAGTGTCACTGAAGAGAAGTGTATGAAAGTTAGCGAAAGGGAAAATACAATTAGAAGGCTAGCAAAGAGAGGATTTAAGGACTGTTCATTCAGCTCACAGTCAATAGAATATCCGACAACATCGTAGAGTTAGACTTGACTGCGCTTGGATATTGTAATTGGACTATGGACAGATAGCAGAACATATTGTTTTAAAATGGAACAGATAACCTTTAGTAGTCCAAAGGAGCATAAACATAGAGGCGTTGACGCTCATTTGGACGTGAAAATTAGAGGGTTCATCCATGAACTACGGCCGAAACAATGGGCTAACGTGCGGGCAAACCATACTGACCATATTTTCAAAGAGACAGTGGGAGCTCAGACACACATGGAAGAAGTTCTCCCAGCCCTTATTGAATCATTCGCTCAATATATCGGAGAATATTTTATGTCAATGCCAATCTCTTACTGAAAAATTAAATGAAGTGTCCACTTTCCTAGACCAGTTCAAGACCGCTGTGGAAAAGGAGTGGCACTATATTACTCAATTGAATATTCAAAATGTCGCGGATAGTCCGAAAAACTTCTTCCAAGGAGTCATGAGAGTCCGCGGTAGCAACATACATTATTGAATTTAATGTCGGAGGTAAACAATTTTCTTTTTCTTTTACACAAAATCGTATATCCGCCAAAAATTTTGTAAAAATAGATATTTTTTTGAAAGCTTGCAGAATTCGTTTTTTGGTTTGGTTTATTCCCGTTGAATAAGGATATTAAGATTTTGAGCGAACTTGTATGAGCATCATCTTTTGGCCATAATTTTTTTTTTCATTTCCCGGATGGACGTTTTGATGTTAGTTATCGAATCTGACAAGCAATGGACACCGGGACAAAATAGTGCTGTGACTCTCTTAGGAGCCGAAAAATTTACGGACACTAACACGATTCACAAAAAAACACACCGGAAAAGGGACACTGCCAAAATTGATTCGAAAAATTAACAACGCAAACTTAAATGTTATCAACAACGATTGCCAAAACTATTGGCACTGGTTTTCAAAAAGGATCAATTTTATCGAATGAAAAAATATTAATAGTGTTCACCATTCGCAAAAGGCTGTACTTGTCTACTTCTAGCCATCCTTTAAATATTCGATACTGAGAGGTTTCACCAAAAAATATTACTTTTATTCGGAAGGGTTCCATGCCTTAATTTAATTATTAAAAGTAACCAAATTTAACTATTTAACCTTAGAATTTTTATAGGGTATAAAAAAGCTTATGATAGCTAACATGAATCCTTTTCATGCATGAAAGTCCTCAAGTATTACCAAAGAGTACTCTTCAACTTTTAATTTCTGCCAGAAGCTCTACTATCTGCATCCTCTGAGGAGGATGCAGTAACTAATATGTTAAGATTGCTTCGCCCTCATAAGAGAAATGGAAAAACAAATGTTTAAATATAAATTCAAACATTCCCTTGGGGCCTAACAACTATTGTCATGCATTCATCATTCATATGAGCTGTATGCGCGGGAGGAGCGGGAAAAGTCAAAGGTTAAAAAAAAATTTTTTTAAAAAAATCTCTTAGCCCACAAAGGTACATCAACAGCCTTTTATCTTGAGCACTCACCTGGCTGACTGATAACAGGTGTATGTAAACATACGCGTTTGTGTGACACGAAGAAAACCAACTGAACGGAGAGGAAATTTTCTTTTTTGCCGCCCCTTTTCCCCATTCTAAATTCATATTTTCCACTTCCGTCACGACAAAACGTTATTGAAGTTTACCTGAAAGTCAACGATTTATGATGCCAGAGGAAGTGTGAAGGAAAATTTCTTTTACGAAATTCAGTGTGAAATGAGTTTTATTTTCGTCTTTTGAGAGAGCTCAGAGAATGAATATATGCCAATTGTTGTGGAAATTCGTCATAAATGTGATATTGAGCTCCTGATTTGATCTGAATTATTGAGAAAATGGAAAATATGTATTATTGCTGTGCGGAAAACTATGACGAGTGATTTTCAATATTTCGAGGGTGGTTATTTTCGGATTGTATTTATTTGTGGAAGGTTCCTTATGAACACTTTTGTTGTAAAGTTAGTTGATTTCGATCTAAGTAGGTTCCTCGTTAGGACATCATACTTGGACTAATATTTGCAATGTACATCCAGTTGCCCAAAACATTTCAACTGAAGAATCTTCAACATTTCGTGGGCCTTTCACTCGTATTTCGCATATAAAGACATTGTTTAAGAATTTAAGGATCATCTGTATAAAATCGTAAAGATCTTCAAGATCCTTAAAACTTTTTTAATCCAATTTAAAAGTTTCACATACTAATTTACTTCATATGAATTCCTTAGTAAATTACTTGATTTTGCGTTTGATGGTGTAAAAAAAGTTTATTTTACACGTCATCACACATTGTTGAACGTTTCCTCACTCGATCAGGAACTATTCGAAAAAATAACGTGTCATATCGCACTTCTGACACCGCTTCATTCAAACGTTCTCGTTCTCGAACGTATTCGTTCGAACGTTCAAGAAGCCTTTTTTGATTAGTTTTCAGTGGTGAAGTAATGAAAATGTTGGGGCGTCATCTTGCGGGGTTCCTTAAACTACTCGACTCCTTGCCGGTCTTGGTTTACCATGCTGTCAACTAGGCTCCTTCAATGGTGATTACGAATTACAAAGGGGCAACTACAGACTCAAATTGTAAATGCAAATGACGAAAATCTATGCATAAGCTAAGGGAAACTCTTCAGCTGTCTTGTCAGTTTTTGTCAGGAAGACAAGGACATTGAAAATATATTTGCGATTATAAAAAATTCTACTATTTCATCCAGTGTAGTAAAATTATGATGGTAATGGACATCAGACGGAACAATTAGGAAAAGAAACAGGCAAGCGAGAAAATGCTTACGTCTGAAATGGACGCGCTGTTCTACGGTCTAAATTTGGAGTCGTGAACTAACTATAATAGGAACTTTCACAACCTTAGTTAGGTCCATTGTAAGTTCAGCGAAGGACCTAGAATTTGTGACTATATAGAGAACTTATACGTAAACATGAATTCGACCCAAAAAAGGGGCGAACTATAGTTTGAGCCCAAAGAAATGAACGTCTGCTTGTTAGTTTTAAGGCTCAAGGAATACTCGGGACCAAACATCTTGTCTACAACGCTTCATTTCCAAAATCTGCCAGTGATGAGCACTTATGTAGAAGAAAAATATAAGTGAAACTTGGCAGCTACCTGACTCAGTACCTCTTGGCAGGACAAAATAGGCCAGAAATGGTGACATACGGCATAGGCGCACAAAGTGAGCTTAGCCAGTCCTACAAACACGGCGACGATTCTTTTTAGACAAACAAGATGAGGTGAGCTAAATGATCTCGGATTTGGCAAAGCAAACAGTCATTGACTTAAACATCATGCGATGAACCATATTTGTAGCTCTGTTGAGGAAAAAAAGGGACTCTGGAAGCCTCTGAAGAAGGATCTAACTTGATTATCTATACAGGCATATCCTATACCAATTATTATTATTATTATTTGTACTGGGGTCGACTTGTTGCAAAATAGCATAGAATCGGCCAGAATCGGCCCTTAGCTGCCCATGTGTAGTACTATTGTTTACAGATGGTCCATCCTGTCGTCCTAAAGAAGCCAAGGAGTTACCCCAGTTCTGTGGTCGCCAAGTATTTCAATTATGTTGCCCCAGTACACCTTAGCCAAGTAAGGCGTTTGTTGGCCAGACTCGGGCAATTTAGGAGGAAGTGTTCTGTACTTTCTTCCTCCTCACCGCAAGCTCGGCAGGTGTCATCCGTTTGGATTCCTATTCGTTTGGCGTGTTGACCTAGAAGATTATGGCCCGTTAAAAGTGCCACCAATGTTCTAACGCCATTTCGGGTTTTCCCTCGTTGTTTTGTCCACGTATGATAAGGGTGAGGCCAAAGAGCTCGGCTTATCCTGCAGTCGTTCCTGTCATTCCAAGCCGTATCTGTCTCTTTCTAGAGGATTTCGTCTAGTTCCCTTTCTACCGTTGCTAGTGGCACTTTAATTGTGTCTATTCTAGTGGCCTTTTGGTCGGCTGATCCAGCTCTCGCTAGCTCATCCGCTCTTTCATTTCCCTCTACATCACTGTGTCCAGAGACCCATGTCAGTTTTACATTTACTCGGGTTGTTGTGGCTTTGAGAGCCCGCCTACAATCCTGCACTAGTTGTGAAACTACACCTGTGCCTGCGGTGCCGACCTACTGTCCAAGAGTCCTATCCTATGCCGAAAAAAATATTTCTAATTGATGACATTTTGAGTGATTCTGATACTGGATACTACTAGGGCTTTGACAAGTTGATATTAAATACTAAGTCCTTTCATACCACAGTCAATGCAATGAAAGACCGAAGGCAAATACTGCTCAAACTAAGGAGAACTGTAGACTCCGATGGCAGCAACCATGGGTTTCCAATATGGATTTGCGGAAGAAGTTCTTCCCCAGAACTGATTATATTTTACTAAAAAAGTTGCTTGACCTCAAATATCTCGCAGGACAAGTTCCTAGGTTAATCGAAAGTCAAGAGTACTGTCAACAGGGACCGTTGAGCAAAGGTTAAAGCAGTAAACGCTGTATACCTACATAAATAATGAAGAAATCGGAACCTTGCTTGCATGAAAAGAGACCCTTAGACGTCCGGCATAGGAAAACCTACCAGAATACGGTACTGTCTTATGAAGCGGTTTCATCCGAAGGGACCCTCTGCAGATTGAAAGTGGTGTTCTATAGAGGAAAAAGAAAACCCTGGATGGAACGTGGTATAGCCGCCAGACCATTCGCTACAAGAGCCAATTTGGTGACATACTTAAGGACATGCTTCAAGGAACATGGAGGGGTTATCAAGACGCTAGTGAAAGTATAAGGAAAGTTTTCAGACGACGTTCGCTATGAGCAGGATTTGCGCTTCCAATTTCAGATGCCAACCTGTTAAAACGAATGGCTACAGTGATCGCAAGATCCATTACTGAATACGAATGCGAGGATCACTCATACATGACAGGGATGGTTATGCCAACAGATGATGAGAAAGATACCCAATTCGCAACCTTAAGATGAACATAGCTGGAGTGATCATATTATATCAGGTCAGAGGATATAAAATATTAAAAAATCAGTTAAAAAATATGATCAAACTATATGAGGATACGCTCAGTCATAGTTTCGTTAAAACTGGCAATGAAGTTCATAAAAACTGGACTCGGACCATCTAATCACACTTGGTGTTAAGCAAATTTGCAGAGCATGTGGTAAAGGGCGACAACTTCACACCTTCGGTGTCTGGTTTCGTCCTGAGTTCGTTGATTTTATATAACAATATTTATAGGTCTGTCACTTACACAAGTAGGGAGGGGTCCTTTCTTGCGGATACAGGCACTGTTTTTATTTTTTTATGCGGATTGGAAAACGTCCATGAGTTTTCGATTTTGAAGGAGTGATTTGATTGACTTGATTTGGTCGCTCACTCCTTTTCCTGTGGTCATTGTGCGGTTGGGCCTTTGTTTTTTGTAAAATGAGAGCTACATTATTGGGCTTGAACTGTATTTTTAATGAAGTATTTGTGTTTGAGTTATATTCGTACATAGTCTTTTGAAAAGTTACACGATTTGAGCATTTGAAATGGCTTTTAAATATTCATAAATGTCCTTAAACGGTTTCCATTTTGAATCTGAATATATTAAATTTTGGATTTGAATCATAGGCGTGTTAATCTAATCTTGACACTCATAGACTGAGGAAAACTGATTGTCAGAATCTCGACAATACCTTAAATAAAGATACAGATTGTCTGTTTAAAATTGTATTAATTTGGAGAAGGATTTTAGGAATTAAGATTCTTGCTGTCGACAATTCGTGGGGATTCGTGTTTAAAATAGCTTTAATCATATAAAAAAATGCTAAATAAATCCTAATATGAAACATACTTTGAATTGATGTATAAAGAACCGAAAACACTATTTACTTTCTTTCCTGCCGTTAATCATTTTTCCTTATCTTTTCCTGAAATGAAAAAGTTCTGCAAACTATCTACCTTTAGCACTAAGAGAAAAACCGTCATAGACAATACAGTTGTTGTCACGTTAAAGAAAAAAAAATCTATTTTTCTTACCAACATCACGTCTCAAAGATTTATATTCTCTTCCTTTTGATTATTATTTCACAACAAAGTCATAGTGAAAAAATACATCCCAGATAAATAAGTATTCAGCCTCAGCCCTCGCAACTATCCATTCGCATTGCTCTAGTATAGGTTTTTCTCATTCATTCCTTTATTCTACGAACTCAGGACATATTTACTGTTGCCTATTCATTTCGCATCACTGACATATCTACGCCCTTACCTATAACGTTCCTTGCACTCCGGCGAACTTTATTCCTGCTGTTTGGAGCCAGCATAATTCATTCTTGGAAATTTTATGTAACCGCCAACTCGTGAAAGACATCCGAGACAAGAACAAATGAAAGGACGAAATGTAGTAACCGAGGAGGATGGGGAAAGAAAAGGAGAGAATGAGGCGTTACGTGAAGAAGTGTGTAGATAAGGCAACATCAGAACAATGCGTCCTTTAAATCTAATGATCGTCGTAATTTCCTTTGGCTTGTAACTTCTTGTCCTGTTAAATTTTCTTCGGTGGACTGATGAGAGGGAATATTATGATTATTGCTAAGTGGGAGGAGACTACTTAGTTCTTGATGTACTTTACTTACACTGAAGAAACATAAGTGAAGCAGCAGCTTGAGGAGAACGTAATGAAAAGGACGATAATATTTTATTTTGAATTTTTTATTAGAATAAATCAGAGAGAGTTGGAAAGAGGTCAGCGTTGCTTTCGGTTTGACCATCTGTAGGCTCAACGAGTCCTTTAATTTAGCACACGTTTAATCAGTGAAAGTAAGTAAGACATGATAACATGGCTAATGTGAAGCTATAAATAACACATTGCAACTGTCGTAATTTAAAGAGAAAAGGCTGTTGAATTGACATCATGAAAATTCTTACAGACTTACGGAGAATCCTTGCAAATGAGGCACAATGGTCTTGAATACATTTTTCTTTTCTCTAAACAGTTATTTTACTTCACGGTCATTTTTCTTTTTTCTAAATTCATGGGCTGTATTTGTGAAAGCTGATATAAGTTGAATGCATATGAGGACATTAGTCCAAGTGAAGCCTTTCTTCGCTTTGTGGTAACACAAATCAAAGAATTAAAAGAGCGTTCACTGTTCTGCGATGGGATACAGATGAGTTCGTTCTTATGTACCAACGTCACAGTCATAAACTACGTTAAGAGTTTTTTTTATATGAAAATCAACGAATCTTTAGGAAAATGCATTACAGACCAACTCTCCTGAATGCTTTTGCGCAAACTTTAAATTTACTTATGAGCATTTTTAAGGAACAATCGGAATATTTTCCCTTCAGAAATGCTTCTTCCTGAAGCAGTTTTGCAGTATCTTGCCATCTGAGACAGAATAAGGAGATTTGACAGTCGTCAAAGTGTTTTCCAGCCTGCGGCCATTGCATTTTTGTATCATTCATTTGTCCAACACTTTCCACGGTTTTCTAAGCCCTAAAGAGGACCCAAATATTTTCTTGAAATTACTGTATTTTTGTTATATTTTCAGCATTTTAAGTATTAACATTCTACTAATCATATGAAATAACCAAAATTTTCAATGTTCTCGGAAGTATCCGTAAACCAGTCCTATATCTTCGTTCGAGTTTTTCACCTTTACACATCCTATGGTGGGATTCTGTAGGATTTTTGAAGCCTTATCTCTCAGGTTTTCTCGCACCCTCAGTGGGCTCTTTCTAGCATCCTCTGTTTTTGTAGTCCCTGCAGCTGAACCTTGGATTCACCAACTGAACGCACCCAGTAGAGAGATTCGCTTACTAGCCATCGTCCCTCAATCTTTCCGTCCAATGCCTACTTCGGTATTCCAGAGACATGAATCCTCTGCTAATAGCTTGGTAACCTTTGCATCTTAAGGTCATCATTTTAGAGACTTCTTGGTGACAAAATGTGTTCCATGCAATATTGTATTTGATACATGATTTCTCACAATTTCGTCATGCCACAATAGAATGTGGCTTTTTACCATTTAGTTTTACCATCTGTCACTGGTGTCAGGAAAACATCCGAATTTTAAAATCATTAACGAAATCAGGACACGAGCTGCAGTGGAAAAGGTTTTGATTAAAAACAGAGTGTCAGAGGACTAGACATAAAAAGGTGAAGAGCGAAGCTTCTTGTCCCCAGGAGGAAAGGTTTTATAGAGGATCTTCGCAGTCAACCTGAAAAAAGCCCCGATGTTCTAGGTAAACCGAGAGCCAACCGTCTGGTGGTAGACTAGCAGGAAGGGCATTCCTTAAAATAAAACTTATGACTGCTATCGTTCACACGGAGAAAGAAGAATTTCAGGTTACTCTTCCAAGAAAGAAATGTCGAAGGTATAGAGCATAAGTATAGGCTATGATGTATTCATACGTCGTATGGAGTAAATATCGCCGGAAGTGTTTGACACGTTAGAGTCCCTTAGCCAATGTTACAGAAAAGGTCCTTAATTGGAAAACAAATTCAATATCAAAAGTATTATTGTAGCGCCAGACTTAAAGCAACATGATACTGTTATACGAAAGAGCACATATAGTTGCCTTTATTTTGGCTTCACCCGGGTAACTGCCAAAACTAAGTTGATTGACTCCTTAAAGTTGGCTCGAAACCTGGTGTCTAGGCATGAGTAGCATTAGCCAAACTGCCTAAGCATGAACAACAAGGACATTCAGACACTCAACTATGCCAGTAACCTTCGAAACGACTAGAGCATAATTTTGGATTCCCCATTCCAATCCTTCGAGTACCTAAAAATACCACGCACAGAATCCTGTATCGATTCCAGAATCAAGTAACACATATAAGAGAGAAACGAGCTACTGTCAGACATGATGCATACGCATAAAATAAGACATAACAAGGTCCTTAGGTTCGTCTAGGTTAATTTGGAAAGAATTTTTTGTAGTAAGGAGACGAAGACTACTTACTCTCTGAGTGTGGGTCTCCCAGATGTGCAATGCTTCTGGACCGTCCATCAGAATACCTTTTCTGTCAATCTTAGAACCTTTACTGGAGCCGTTTGATTTCGTTTATTTCGAGCTTCGTCGTAGGAACGTTAGGAACAAAAAGGAAGGGAGTGTTAGAGAAGGAATTCTTTTATCTCGGTGCATCCTGACACTCTAGTATGCATTGTGTAACCACCAGGACTGCACAAACATAATTTATCTGTTGGTTTCATTTGTCAATGGTTGGAAGCAATTCTGTGACTGCAGTCTATGAAAAGAGCTCTCTATTCTTGTCGAAGAGATCTTTACGCTGCTGCCTTTATTTTTTGCAAGCAAAAACTGTGTAAAACGCGTCATGTACTCCCGTTTATAGGAAAATTGTATTAAAGGGACTATGGTCCACCAATGTTTTACTAGACAGACGGGAACCATGTACGCCCATACAAGAACTGTGACAAGTAGAAAAAAATTCTTCTCCCCCGCTCAATTCACATCTTCCAGATCATTGAGGAACCTCTGCCTTTTATCGTTAAGGAAATCTTGTGATTTGAGACCTCTTTTCCGAATAATCCCTATGTTTTTTGTAATAATTTGTGGATACCAGAGCCAGTGAAATTTAGAATCAGGATATTTTGGTGAATATGGTGGATCCCAAAATCCTTTACGGAACATCATAAGCTTATTTTAGGTTTATCAGGAAACGCGTTTCTTTCGATTGTTGTAGTGAAGGATTAGCCGCTAGTTCGGGAAACTTTTTCAAGTTTTTCCGCTTGATTTATTCTGCTGCGTGCAGTAACAATTTGAATCGATTATTGTGTACCTTGGAAAAAGCTAGTAGTTGATAAGACTATTCCAATTTCAGGAAATTGATGCATTATGTTCTTTGGATGAAGTCCTGCCTTAGGATTTGATTGACATCGTTAACGCTCCTTGTTGATGTAAATAACTCACTTGGCATGTCCGGTTACCCGATAAAAACAATTTCAGCAATTTCAGCGTTTATGGGTGATACAGTCAGATTGCACTTAAGGTTATGGGGAATCCAGGGAAAGCTGCGGTTATAAGGAAATAGAAACCATATTAGGGAACTCAACCATTGACCCTATTTACCTAACCAATTTGATGGAGGCAATTGCAGTTTGATTCTCATAATGCAAGTATATCTGTCTCCTTACAAAACGAATTGACACCTCCCTTTGTCTATACGAACCTTTATTGATCTCCAACAAACTTAATTCGTTGCCACCAATATTTTTTGTCAACCTTGTCCCGGAAGGAAGGTTGAAGGTACAAATTGGCCATGTAACACGGGCTTGTCAACACATCCTTTTGGTAACCGGTCTTTATTTTTTGACAAGCTTTCCACCAGAAGCTTTACCGTCTTTAAAGCAATTTTGGTTCTTTTTGATTCCTCTGTAATATTTGATACCATGAGAACAAATAACGATTTTTGCCATGTTATATTGCCTGAGACTATCTTAAGGTGCTAGTTGACGAACAAGCATAAGCTTACAAGGGTTGTTATTAGCGAAGCTTTTGTAGAAAGGGGTTTCATTGAGAGCAAAAAAACTTCAAAAAACTTATCGGTCAACACTAACGAGGTAGTTCTTGGTTTAACTCTAGTATGGTCTCTATTTTTTGAGAGCTCAATCAATTGGGTTCGAAAGATATTCCTGGGTCTCAATGGGTAACCAATTCTGTAGGATATACTCGAATTTATGTCGTGATTTGGCTGTTAAAGAATTTGATAAGATTTAGCTGATGAAACACACAAAAAATTCTGTTGGATATTTTGATATCAGTATTAAGCTTAAAATGATATCCTTTGGCTAGCAAAAATCTGTCAAAAAACAAGTTCTTACTATGCATGGCAAAGACAATATTATAAGGACGTGAGAATGGCAAAGAGAATATTATAAGCAGAATCGAATTATACGGAAATAGTAAACAGCTCCGCAGGTCTCCCTTCGCTGAAGAATTTCCTCAAACAGAGCTCAACGAAACCTTAACATGGCTTTAAAATGACTCAAAAGGCTCCAAATCGAGGCCCACTATTTCATTACAGCAATTATTTGGAATAGCGCTTAGACAAAACTCGAACGATTAATATCGTCCCGTTGTCGGTAATTCACTTAAATCAAATAAATCACACAAACGTGGCCATCACAGATGTTGACACATATCCTCATATCCCATATAAAATACAACATTTGCGTGTTATTTCGGAATTAGCTTTAACGTATTATGAAATGACAGCCTCGAAATTGAAAGCATCCAATACCAGGCAAAATGTCCTCTTCCATCCAATCAAACGCGCGTACACGCGCAACACATTAAATCGAACGCAGGACACGTGCAAAACTCATTGAATTCAAGTTTAATTGCTTCCCTTATCAAATCCTATTCACTGAATCCTAGATTTAATTTTAATTACACTTGAAATGTAACATGTTAGGACTGGAAAAACAATAACAACAACATTCAACTTTCGTGTTACACAATCATACACATCTTAAGGATGAAGAGGAAGATAAGGATCTTAAAGCCGTCAACAAGAGAATTCCTGGCTAAATCTTGTGGGCATTCAGGAATAGTTCTATTTGTGCGAAAATGTTGAGGTGCATTGAGTTGTGTAGTTTTTTGTCGTTGTTGTTGGCTAATGAAAAAGGAAAGTCTAGGAATAGTCTGCTTAAATGTCATGCTGGCTCGGCCTCACACACTGGAGCACGGATGACATATTGCTTTGAAGTCGGGTTCAGCCATTAGTAGACAAAACCATTGTGAGCAACATTACATCGACGCACACTTGATTGTGCTATTTTAAGGACGACTAGCATGAAGTATATATTATTAACGTGATTAACGCTATATCGAACGTAAACGTTTTTTTTTTCTGGGAAAGAAACCAAACACAATACAGCCTGTTGCTTGTGAGTGGGGTATTGTGATGTTAGTTCGTCCTGTGGATAGCTTAGAAAAATATGTTTCCTTCCAAATAATGCGCTACAATTCCATGAATTATTTATTGGAATCAACTAAATGCCAGATGCGTCAAAATGCTTTGGAGCGTCCATGACAGAAATTAAACTTTTAGAAATCATTCAAATTAATTTCCTGTGTGTATGTCCTCAACATTTCCTGCCCATTTCCTTCTTGCCTACCAAAAATCTCGAGCATTCATCAGCCATGCCATAAACTTTTCAACAATATAATGGCCATCCCTTTTCCACTCTACGTTCAACTAAATAGCTCTTGATATCAAGCATTTTTCTGGTAATGGATGATGGTATCATCCGACGTGTATAACAAAAGCAAATTCTCACAAGGACATGCCTGAGGAGAGCGAACCGACTTCTAAAATTAAATTGATATCGTGACAGAACAAGATATTTTTCTTTGTGCCAATGTTCTCGTCTGTTATGTTCTATTCTGTTCTATTCACCATTGAATATACCTTTTGCGAGGTGAAGTGGAGCGACCATTGCGCCAATGCCCCAACGGAACACCCTAATCAATGACAATCATGGTCCTTTACATCTATCGTGGCCATCCATCTATTCCACTTCAATTTAAGGGATGACGAGGCAATGAGAAGAGCCACTTTTGGATAACGTGAACTCATTGACATCGGCAGGGGGCACACAAAATCAGGATAAAATTCTTTTTTCTTTCGCAACAGACTTTGTTACATGGATTTTGGAAACAATCGAATGAATTGTAGGACTGTTGAATGTTGATTTTGATAATGGACTTTAATTCTGATGATTGGACAATTTGGAGACCACTTGTAAAATACTTGCTGTCGAAAGGGTTGCAACTTGTCTTTATGGAAATTCGAATTCGCATAATATATTTCAAAGTTACAAGAAGGTCGATTTCAATCAAAAGTCCGCTGTATATAAAAGGATTTTTGGACAGATAATGAAAGAGGAGTCATCCAGACGTTTATGTGTTCAACACTAAAATTTGAAGGGTGTTTTTTATTCTCGCTTTCCATGGTATCGCTTTTGGATACCCCTGAATCTACTTTTTTTCTTACGAGAGTGATCATCTGCTTATCTTTCACAAGCCGATGATAGCACTCAGTATCGTGGTCGGTAAGTACTTCAACTCTCTTGCTTATTGGCATGACAGTCATTTGAAGTGCTTGTAAGAAAGCTGTAAAAGTCCTAGAGACAAGATTCTAAGCACTCTTTCTTCTTACCACAAGCCTGGCATAGAGCATCTTTTTGGATGTAGAATGGTTGGATGGACTGAGTCAGCAGGACGGGGCTCGAAAGCAGTTCCACAAGGACCCAGACGGCGTTCCTTCCATTCCGATGGCATTCTCATTTCGTTAGCATGATATAGGCTGCAAGTATTTCTGTCATTCCAAACTGAGTCGATCTCATTTCAGAAACGTTGGTACCTTAACCGAGTTCAAAGGTCCTGCAATTTTAATACGGGTCACCGTTAAGTGACCCGTATATTTTCCTGCATACTTCTGTGTTCAGACGTCTGGTGCTAGTTTCTTACTTCCTTTTGTAAGCCTTTTTGGTGGCTACATAATAGTTCCGCACTAGTAGTGTATCCAAACACTCAGCAGTATATGTAAGCAC
The DNA here is from genome assembly GCA_954870665.1 of Stratiomys singularior. Taxonomy (NCBI): domain Eukaryota; kingdom Metazoa; phylum Arthropoda; class Insecta; order Diptera; family Stratiomyidae; genus Stratiomys; species Stratiomys singularior. Next base: position 6,415,464 of record OX940879.1, on the reverse strand, counting down.
AAAGGGGTGTATCCACTCACTTACAAACAATTGGGCTCTATTAAGTTAACGAACTTATCACACAGAACTATGTTCAGCCTGACTAAGTGGTCTGTAGTACAAACGCTGAGCAAATTTTCTTATTTCCTTAAACTTTTGAGTGGTTGTTTATATGCCCATTACTGTTTCTGCGGAAATGAAAACGCATGTTCGCAACATAAGGGTAGACAATCGATAAGGTGGTCACAAGACCTGTTTTTTAAGCAACATATACCTGATTTTCCGGTAAGAATGGTCTTGAGAATTCTATTATTTATACGGGACTACCCGAGCCCTCATTTTGATGCGTGCAATTGGTTGCGTTATCAAAGGATGTTATGGTTCCTAATGAATGATCTTCTGAAGTAGCTTCGGTGCCTGCGGATATAAAACAAATTAGCTTTCAAAAATGGCGCGTTCCAACTGGGAATGTTGGATCCGAAAAATTTGCTAAAGAACGGGGTGATCATTTCGCCAATTTATCAACGCTCCCTTGAAAAGTAATCTACGAAAACTTTCTAATCGTTCGATGTAGTTACATTTTAAATTCACAAGCCTCAGTCTAAAACGGCAGCTGCCCTTTAGAACCGATAATTCCAAGTATAACTACCTTTTTGGTGATTAACTGGCTTTCTAAATACTTTCAACAAACAAAGGTCCTTTACACTTGTATATCGCTGGAATCTTTTGTTTCATTTCGTGTTTTGATATCGGCTGTTTCAAGTTGACTGTGTCCTTCTTTTCAGGACGTGTGTTTAAAAAGCGCTTCTTATCATTTAATGTTTAAAAATGCTGAAATCAAAATTTTGAAGAGATTTTCAATTCTGAACTGTGGCAGCTGGATCTAGGCTTTCATCTTCTTGAGATTCTCTCCAAATTGCTCGAGTTGCTCTATTTCGATTCCTAGTCTAATTCATAGCAACCATTTTCCCTGCTTACATTTAGTCATTTTATAATTTTCTGCCCTGTACGCCTAAAAGACTTTTGGAGATCTGGGTTTTCCGATTTTCGGAACAACCAGTTGAACACTTCTTTACGGATATTTCCTGCCAGATACCGGTTGGTCATCATGAAGAGCTTATAGCTTTACATTAAAATGCAATAAAAATCTAATTTGAACCTAGCGCTCCATCGTATCCAATGATTTGCGCATACGAAGCTCCTTTTCTATAGACTTATTTATGAAGTTCACTATGGAATTACTAAAAAATTTGTCATCGGGGCTCTTTTGATCTTGAATTTTTGAATTCTCTTGAGAAAAGGTAGAAACCAACAACCAACTGCTTCAGCAATAAACTTTATGTCAATCGATGACAAATTTCCTGGTTATTTAATCCTGCCGTTCCTTCAAACCTCCTCCAATCCTTTTTAGGTACGCTTCCGGAACGTGGGCGTAATTTAGTCATTATGTAAGTGTTTGTTGAAAACACACCCGAAGGTACCCAGTATAGCCAGGTATGTTGGTGCTCTTCAAGGTTTAGATAAGGTTTGCTGGTGGCCTTCAATGTTGGAAGGAACAAAAAACTGTTACTTTGTTCTTATAGGTTGACAAACTATTTGATGCGGGAAGATGTTTGCACCTCACATTAGTTTGGCTAACTGTTTATATACTGCGCATGTTTATACTAGACTACAATATCACTACTACGCTTATACACTATCCTATGTTTATACACTAGATCCCAATAAGTAAAGGTAGGCTTGAACGTGTCATCAATTCCTTTTCATCCCGTGCCTACATGTGACAAGCGAGCGAGCACAAACTCGGTCAAAGGAGGAAAACCCATCTTGGAAGGACTTTAATTTTTGGACAGGAATACGTGGGAGATCAACTAAGCGCTTTAGCTTTGCATTCGCAGGACGAAGTCTGAAAAACTTCTATTGAGGAACTCAAAAGTTTCCTTTTTAGTCCTAGGAACCTTTTTCGCAGGCGGCAAACATCTTGGTCGAAACGCCAAAAAACTGAGTATCCACTATATGACTGTTCATAGTCATCAAGTGGCATCTATGGAGAAACGGAAGGAACTTTGCACTATTTTCTTCTGGATTGTCCAAGCCGATGTTGTTCCATGTGGCTGACCAGTAACAAGCCTCGAGAGTTGCAGCACATGGTTGCCTGTCGCAAAACTGAAGGCTCTTTTCCTCTTCTGTAGGATGGCGGTATGGACTCTTTGCCAATACTGAGCCGTAAATATGGAGTAAAGACCCAACACAGGACTATCCTAGACTTATCAGTGCACCCCGGAGACAATTGCAAAAATAATAAAGTTATTGAGCCATTTACAGCATCGAATCCAGAGCTTTGATATCTTTCACCGTTTTCGACCGAGTCCTGGAAACCTCAAGAAAGATTCTATATTTGTTTGGTCGAGATTTTGTTGGTTTAACTATCCTGAAGAATCGACTCATGGGATTTCACGCAAAAATTGAAACTCACAGAACACTTTCCGCTGTTCTTTTCCTTCCGAGTTTCATAAGTCTTTCAAACTTTGTCCTAATAATTGACATAACTTTGACATATAATAAATTAATATTAAACTTAAAATGATTTGACAAATTATCAAACTACTCTCTTCAGATATACCTATCTTCGTCTAGGACTATACAGATGTACTTAGCCGCTATGTGATTCAAGTGGACCTTCCGAAGAAATCACAAGCTTCCGCGAATACAACTTTTTTAATCTAGAAACCGAGTCAATATTTGAATCGTCCTGAAATTCGCTATAAGCATTAAATTTTAATTTTGAAAGTTGTTTCAAAGTGACAAATCCTACGCAAGGTTACTCCCACTACATTGTCTTATACAATCCGAATAGTACGGCAGCAAGAACTCCTATGAAGTGTTTTCAATGTAGATGAGAATCGATGAAACACATCCTAGTGATTACTTCACGTCTTGCAGCGTTGTTCACTTGACTGAACCGATGATGGACATCAAAGCATTGTCATCCTTTCAAATTCATACGCAAATCCCTATCCGATATGTCCTTATTCCATTTCTATCCGCTTTCATAACGTCACGCCATAACCACCAAATGTTGGCTGTCAATATATCCTGAGGTCCTTTGAAACAAAATTGAAAATAGCAACGAAGTCGATGACGAGGATAGATGATGATTGGGTGTGAAAATAAATTTCTAAAGAAATGAAACGAAACCGACGACGTCAGGAACCACGCAGAAAATGGCCAACAAACAACACTACCAACGCCATAAATAAGTCCAACAGTTGAACGGAAGTTGGATGGCATTACAAAAGAACTCCCATCAAAGAATGTACAAAATGATAATAGAGCAGGAAACAGTATGACATATTATTGACGACCTATCAAGGATGGTAGAAAGCAATGTCGGTAAGAAATGTTCACAAGGCTACGGTGAAATCAATTGGATGAAAGAGAACGCACTCTTGATGAATACTAAATGAGCTCCGGTGGCAAGGACTTAGCTGTTTTTTTTTTCTCCTGGGATTCGGAATGACAGAAACAAACCCGTTTTTCTTCCTTCCAATCCTGACAAGACTTCGAGATAAGTTTTAAACATTTTTTGACTTCTGGGAAATGAAATTTTTCCTTTTCCAGCTTAAACAAAATTGTATTCCATTCATAAATGAATCTTCAGCATTAGATGAAATAATAATGATCCATGGCGCAAAAGATCAGCTTTTTAGGACCCATGCCTTGAAATTTGATATGACAAATTCATTTTGTGGCGAAACATACCCTGGACTATACTTTGTTCGGAATCACACTTAGGTTTTCCTATTACATAGAGACTTCCTTCACAACAAGGAGTGACTGTTATCAAGCAACAGGCACATAAGCCCAAATATTAATAATAAAAGTGAATGTCAGGGTAGTTTTTTGTTTCCAACAAGCTCATACCATGTTTATTATTCCAAAAACAGAGGCTAGGCTCTTGCTGTACTTGAGCACAGCGCCTGATTGCGCAGAATAAAGAGTACTTTAACCACTTCATCCTGTGAATAATCGATTCAAGTTCTTTGTCTGGTATTTGAGTAAAGTTACTTCTTTAAATAAATTCGAGATACAATTGGATGGGATGTCCTTGTACCACATAAATATGGAGTTCTCTCTGTTTTCAAGTCCTTTTTTTTTTGAGATTCCTGGAAGAAACATGCTCAATGAATCAGAAGTTTGATTGCCGTTTTTCTGTTGGTGTGACGAAAGATTCTTAACAGATTGCCAGGATCATGAACCTGTACCTGTACAATAAAGGTATAACAATCAGTACTGAACATTTCACTTTCAACCATATTCTGTTCTTATCTGGAAATATAAAGAGAATATACCCTTCTTTGTTTTCTGTTAGGAATGAGTTGCAATATTATATAAGGATAATTTATAAGGATAAAATGAAGAACTTTCCAATAAATATATTCTACATTGTCAATATATTGACTGAATACAACAGGACATTTGTGACGTGAATGTGGAGTGTTGAGACCACCACTGAAAATCCATTAAATTAACGATCATAAACTTTCAGAAAAATTACAATATTAGTAAGTCGGACCTGTGATTAATAATTGTGGATGCAGATAAAAACCTGCTTGAAAGAGTACGAAAGGACGAAAACTTTAGCTTCCAAGATTATTTTTTGTACTGCTGCTGATGATCTTCACTGACCGTGCTATGTGCTTTTCATAAGGCTTTCGAAATAAAAGGATGACTTTTGTAGAAACTGTGCCACCTAGGAAAGATGGAGCAGTGCCGCCTACGTAGCCGCAAAGTTCTCATCGAGAGAAGGTAGGGAGCGCTCTGTTTGCCAAGGACGTTGATCTGATTTCGAACTGTGAGTTGGAAATAATAGTATTAAGGAAATCCATAAAGAGTCTGGAAACCATTATTTCCATATAGGAATTAGTCGGAGGGTTTGAAAAAGTTCCTGAGTAAAATGCTCTCACCTGTTAGAGCGCGGAAAGTGCCACTAAAAGTCCTTCGATAAAAACTGACATTTTTATAAGAAATAGAAAAGAAACTGTCCTAACCAACCCAAATAAATGATGAATGGTTGATTATGAATGATTCATGAATAAGCCAGTTTTAAGGGTGAAGAAATTGGTTGATCTAGGAACCAGGAAACTGGGCTGTGTACCGTAGCGGTGTCCTTGGGCAATGATTAACCGCTTCGAGTGCAGAGCTAATTGTCACATAACGCAGCTGCTTATGGGTAATAAATGTCTTTTTTCACAAGATTTGAAAGTTATAGTCTTCCAACTGAATATGCTGCCTCACATCTTGATCATACGATAGGGCACGACTTATTTTGAGGCTGAAAAATAAGTGAGTCTTGTTCCTGTTATTTAGTTGATCAGATGCTTGTATGAGAAGACGAATAAAGGTATATGTTAAGCAGAAGGTAGAGTTGTCCCCGTTCCATTATTCTCTATTTGCTCCATTCTCTCCCTGTTTAGACAGGATTCTCTCCCTAACCTAAGGACACTATGAGGTGGAAAAAGAGAAGCCTGTCTGGAAATATTTCTGTAAAGAATTTTGGGCACGGCTTAAGGTTTTTACATGGTGTTCAGGAAGTCAGGTAGTTTTTAACTAATAGGGGTCCTGCACTCAGGATATAACTAGCGTTCACCTCCTTGCATCAAAAGAACCAAATATTTCTTTTGGGTTGAAGCTTTTTCTTGCTACTTTTCTTGTTTGTATCCAACTGTTTAATAAAGCAAATGCCATTTGTGGCTTCTGGTTTCCTTCCTGGGCTATTATTTCAACATTACCAATGGTTCATCTGGATGTTTGCGAGAAATTAAAGAAAGCTCTAGTTTCATCCCATTCACATCGCTTTCGAGTCACTTCTGGTCTATTCACAGTAAAGTTTATCCGCCATATGCACGGAGTTTGTCATCAATTTGAGTGCCTATTCACTTGGCTTGTTGACTTACAGATTCCAGTCCTTTTGACAGCGCCATTACCGTCCTTATAAAATTTATCATCATTAATCATTTTTTTATATGATGGACGGGCGGGCTATATGATATTCTATGATCTGTGGAAGTGAAACCATGTGCCATCTTTCACTAGAAAGAATTTGGAGGTGAGATGTTCATGCATGGCCATGGTCGATCCTTTCTCGTATTTTAATCTGATGTTTTCAAGAGATATCCGCAGGATCAGCAAATTTGGTTGAATGAAACTTACTCCCTATCGCTGGGTATAAGTTATGATTTTAGTGAACATGATGGGCATTGGCGCTCCAGCGGTCCATTAACTACTAAGTTACATGGATCCTAAATAGTCAAACGAATGGTAAGCCACAATTTGTATGTTGGATCTTTCTGGGTTACATTCCTTCAGGGATAACCGTGGTAGCTAGTGGTGAATAAGGGTGGCTTTACCCCTAGCAACACCAAGAAAACCTGGGCTTAGTATCTGCCAGTATAACTAGAAGATCATCATTAAAACTTTGTACTTCTATCCAATGTAATGGGTGACATTACTTGACGAATATGTACTTTTGTGTAAAGAGATTGTGAGGCTAGGCCTTATCAAAGAAGTTATTCACTGCAGGTGCCACTCTTAGTATTTTTACGTGAGTGCCGCCAGGTTGAGCATTGTCTCCAATGCAGTTTATAACGAAATCATACGAGGTAGTTACGAAATCCTCTTAGCATCAGTTCTGACCATGGATGCTTTTGACTTGTATGCCGCTCAAAACTCTCCCGCTAGAGGTGTTTTTTTCCATTGCTACTATGATTCGAGACAAAAGGAAGATTCAACGGACAAGTCTGTATTTTGGGCATCATATACTGTTAGGTGATTTCATCAAAGTGAAGAATGTCTTAGACATTGTGTTGCTTACTTCTCTCCTCTTTGGGACAAAACCACGTTCGCAAGCTGTTCTAGACTAACTCCAAATATGCTTGGTTGCTAAGCTTGTTTTCTTGCCTTCTACAATGGAAGTCGTGCACCATGGTCTCTTAGAGCTTTTTGGAGAACCTGATATCATAGTTTCCAGTTTTGATTGGTATATACAACCCTTTTGAAACCAATTTTCCTTCAGCTTTTCGATTACAACCACACCATAGGTATGATACTATCCTACTTTGTAGTCAACCCATGTTTATTCACATTTAAAGGGTCATGCCGGAGTAAGAGGTTTCCTTCCGCCAGTACCTCCTTGATTCACTTGTTTGAATTTTAATGAACCCTCTGCCTTTGAGTCGCTACTTCTATGACACTCGTTATCACATCCTTTCAGAATTCTTAGATATGAATGAATATCACGGGTACAGAGCAGAACATTCAGGACACATCGGACTCACTTCATTTTTATGCAATGTCCTCTAGGTTCTACGTTTTGAAAAGTGTACATGCCGATTGAACCACAGCCTTTTTTTATGATAGGTACGGGCCTGGACTTACAGCCAAAGATGTTACGCTAGTGAATCCATGCTTAAATTTTTAATTACTCACCCTGCGGTGGTTTTGAAATTATCCTTGCCTTAAGTCAAATGGATTATAGACCAATTGAGAGAAGCTCTGTATATTATACCAGGGTTTGTGTCTCTGTGATATTCAATTTTAATAAACTTATCGCGCAGTGATTGTTGATTCCCGAGATTCCCAAGATCCGCAATTGGTTATTTGTTTTGTGTCCGTACAATGAGATCAGACAATTTTTACCCAGTAATGGTCACTTTTGACAGTCTGATTAGGCATACATTGTTGACTCTGAATGGTCTTATCCAGTTAAAGGGTCGCTCTTTGAAAACTTTTAGCTGTTTCTTCTGTTAATGTCCAAGTGGATTGGAGTGGAAAAATCAAATAGTATATATTTTATAAATATTATATATAGTAAATAATAGTATGTAGAAAAAACTTTGTACTTTAAAGAAGATTTGACAGCTAAAGACAGAATTGGGACGCTCATAATATTCATATATTAAATATATAAGCAGTCCAAAACTATGGTCTTGACTTTTCCTAATTTGCCCAAAAATGTATCCTTATCATAAGATATAAAATTCTCAAAAATAACTCAAGAAAAGAGGCATTGGCTCAGACATAATACGTGTACTGAAGCATAAATCAATATCAAATTTTGATTTTCCTATTGAGCTTGACCACTGAACACCCAATTTAATTTATATTTCAAACTAACAGGTAATAAAGTATGAAAAGTATTTGTGCCAAAAACAGAGGAATCTATTTTGCAAACAAAATTTTGTGCAAATTTAGAAAATGCAATTAGAATTTTTAGGTTGGATACTGAGAGCTAGGAAAAAAAATAACTCTTCCTTCCAAATTATTATGGACGGATATAATTTAAGTAGACTGCAATGAGACTATAGCGTATTGTCCCCCAAATTTAAGCCAGGTAACACACATCCCTTTGAGTTCAGCAAAAATTTACTCATTTACAACAAGGACTACGAGTTTGATATATTGCAAACGCAAAACTTCTTCCCAGAAGTTTTGTTTTTTCCCAAAAATCAGGATACTGCTTCGTAATTTGTTTCGCTGTCAACGTAACCATGTAGAAGTTGGCTGTTTCCCAGTTTAAAAAAAAAGACGAAATTGCTAGAAAAATCATAGCCAACGCCTTCGCCTGCTATGGTTTCCTTGGTTTTGTTTCTGCCCACACGTTCCGACCTTGTGTTCGACAACGTCACGTAACATTTGTTCTATTGAACATTTCAGGACGAATAGAGTGTACTTGAATGCAGATACCAATCGTGTTTACATAATATTTTCAGATCTTTTAGGCTTTGTGAGCTTAAAATGATAAATTACCTTACAGTCCTTGAAGGATTTCCAGATCAATTATTTGCTTTTAAAAGATTTCTCATTATCCGTAAAGAATCTCTCAGTGAGCAAACCAAATGATCTGTTGAATATGCAATAATTCCGAACATCCTTGACGATGTAAATTATTCAACGACACAATTTCACCTTTATAATATTCTACCTTATAAATTCCAATACGTTCGAGGAGCAGACAAGTACAAATATCGTTTTCCATTTTCCCATAGTCTTTCGGAGTTTCTTCTATCGAAGAACATTTAGCGAAGGAAAATGCCAGAGAGGAAGAACTTCTTTTCAGTTTATGTAACACCAGGGAGAAATTTACATACCGTTTTAAATCATTTTGTCACTCGCCTCCTGGGAACAGTCTTCTTCATTCATATACTCCGTGATCACGTTGCTGATGTTGTCTGGCACTCGACGCTCTGTGTACACTAATTCACAAAACAAACAACCCCCACATATATATTTCGCACATCCTTCAGCATTTAATTTGATGCGAAAACCACCTGTACTTGCAAACACATGTTCCAACACGAATTAAAATCAAGTGTAAGGTAGTGCCAGTTACTGGCCCAGCATTCTCATCCCCGTGCTCCTTTTAGATTGCAAATGAAATCCTCGAGCGCTCACTTACTGTACACACACCACAATCAGACACAGGAAGTTAACAACTTTCACTCTCCGCTTCCAAGTGCTGGCATTTGTTACAAGCACCAGAAATTTATGGTAATGCCCCCCAGTATACAATGCTTTCGGATAATGTCCTTCGCAATACCAATTTTATTCGGTCAGCTTGATATTAAAACACATAAAATCGTGCATCACTCTCTCACACATCTTTGTGTGTATCCTTTATGATTTGCAAAGATTAATCAAAGATGAATGGGTGAACAACCGTTAACTTTAATCGAAGCACCCTTAGCTCCAAAGTAAACGTCCGAAAGCGCTAAAAGCCCGTTTGGAACTGAACAGGATATTTGGTGCACTTGTGGGTGTACTTGCGACAGATGGATCGCTCCTGAGCACTCACTCAATAAGGACATGATGATGTTGAGCAGCGAGCGGTGCGATGGGGATGGGAGCTTGATGGGTTGTTGGAGAATGTTAAAAACGACAACAGCTGCAAGGAGATTCCTAGATGAGATGACATGCCTATGGTGTCAAGATGAGCCTAGAGATGGCGTGTTGCTAGGACACCGAAAGAATGATGTTGTGTGGGGGTGGTCAGGATTCAGTTGAGCATAACCCAAGACAAATAGACAATGAACTACGAGTGGAGAGTGCGTGATAGTCACTTGTGTTGCGAGGACATTCAGCAGGTGGCTGGTTTGAATATTCACTAAAAGCTTAACATCCTGCTTTTTTGTAAACTTGAGCTGGTTTATACGAAGCATTTTTTTGGGAAAATCGAAATTATGTGATTTTATGCAAAGAAAGTCTCTTCTTAATAAGGTAAAAGTAAGTATTCTCAGTTGGTTTATTATCCTTATTGACTGCTGCCTTAATTTCTTTGCGATTGCTATTGTGGTACGCTGATGGAAAGATGTTCTAATATGGAATTATATGTCACAAGCGATAGTATTCTCTGATCATGTTGGAAGGGAACGAAAATAGTTCAAGAAAATATGCCAGATTTGTCAAAATTTGATACGAGTATTACTACGGACACCAGTTGCTCATTTTTGGGAAGAATTCGGGACAGCACTGGAAGCAATAAGCTTAGAAATTAAAAACAAAAAATATTGAAAAAATTCTTAATTCAGCCAAATTTTGAATGACGGTCCTATAACCAACTTGACAATGTAGAAAATTTCAGTTCAGCCACTGGAAAAATTTACCTAAAATTTGCTAGTAGGTCTTGATCAAATTCTGGAAAATTAACCCTCCGCGTCGTAATACTATTTGTGTGGGTTGGAAATTGCAATTGAAGTCTAAGTTAGGGTATTGATGAAGTCTGACGCCAAGCAAACTGCCACCGATTCGAAGCCCTCTAAGGAAATGATGTTTAAAAACGTATTAAGGCAACGTTTTGTAAAGTTCAGCTAGTCAACTATTATGCGCCTTCTGGAAATAATCAGGAGAGCATTACGGACAATTTTGATCGGTACGTTAGAACTGATGGCAGATGATTTGCCGTCAAACAACGTTAAAATTGTGCTGGGTGACTTGAATACAAAAATTGAGTCGACGCCTCGTGAAATGACTGAAGGGCATCACCTTCATGCAGAGACCAACGACAATTGACAACGCCTGATAGTCTCTGCTACAAGCAGAAGCCTTAGAATATGTGGAACACATTCCTGACATCCGGACATCCACAAGAGAACGTTGGAATCCTCACGTGCTCACAACTTCAAACAAATCTACCTCGGTTTCATAAAAAAGCCGCCAGTATTCTCGATGTATGTTACCTATCTGCCTATCTACAGTTCGGATGACAACTTTATAACGACCCTGATCTATAGCCACATCTGTAAGAGCTGCAAACATGAAAGATCAGTTACCCGTCTTATAGGGAAACTCCCCAGCCCCCCAGGCTTAATGAAAAATCAGTTTCATCCACATACATGGTACTGATGGTATCAAAACCATGCAGAAGATGCGTTAGCAAAAGTGATCGAATTGGTCTTGGGGCATCAATTAAATTAATTAAAACCGACTTGTACGATGCGAAAAAAGTGGTGAATAAAAGGAATTCAGGCGTATAAAGAGCACATTTAGTGACCAACCTGCGCTATGAGGTACCACAAGAACACTAAAAAAAGTTCTAGCCGACAACGTCAAGATAAAAAAAAGAAATCAGACGGACGTATGTCACGATTAAATTACTAAGAGGGTGAAGGTTTCAATCCAAGAACGAGTCTTCGCAAAAATGCCCAACAATCAATCATAGTCTGCCCAATCAGAATTCAAAAGAGGTTTCTGCAATATTTGGAGAAATTGTTCACGGCGCCCTCAACAACAATTGAAGCTGTGAAGGGTTCAAAAGCAGAACAAGTGATCAATGTTTGACCACTAATCAAAGGCACGGCACAAGCACCATTACTTGACCTCTGAAAAAATAAGGCATCTGATACAGTCCCTGTCGAACTGTTCAAAAGAGAGGACCCTCGTCCCCGAGTACTTTTTTTCACCGCTTGATTTTAAAAGATGATCAGTGGAGCATTCACCAGAAGACAGGTGGAAAGTATTATTTCTTCTGTGCACGAAAGGATAGACAAGTTAATTTGTCAAAATTATAGAGGCATCGCGTTACTATATACGTCTTATAAAAAGCTCTCAAAATGCCAAATGATAGAAAGACAATTGAAGCCATTTCATGCGATTATTGTAAAAGAATATCAACGAGATTTTCGAAGTTGACGATCTACAATATATCAAATATTTTTAGTTCAAAAGGGACACGAAAAATGCGGCGAATACAACATCGGCATACACTCATGCACATGCAATCTCTTTACAGATTTCAATTAAATATACGACAGTATGGACAGGAATGCGGTACAGAAAAGAATGCTTGACTTTTGTATCCCAACAAAGTTAGTCCACATGATTAAGCCAAAGTTAGAATGCTCAACACAGAGTCCAGGGTGAAGTAAAAGGATAATTTACCAGACACATTCAGAATAGAATCAAAAATGAAACTTGCCTCAGTGCTATTTAATATTACACTGGAATACGCCACCAGAAGATCTTCTTGTAAACTTATCTTCGTGTCCACAAAATTCAAAGCGTCTTCTATCAATGAGATCAAAGTTAGGATGCGTACAGTTCGATGCCAAAGAAGCATTGTTGAGTCTGGAATCTGAAGTAAGCCGAATTGGCCTTCGCGTTGATGAAACGAAGACTAAACTCATGACTCATACGAGGGAGAATACTGCAGCCCGACAAAATCAGAACTCTACTAATTAATCAGGACTCAACTAATTAAAACTGAGGAGAAAGAGCGACTCCAAAAATTAGCTCAAAAAGAGACGTATTTAAAGAAGGCTCGAAGTGGACACTACATTTCCAACGTTGAGAGTGTAGATTACATTCCAGTTAAGAGCATAGACCTACCGAAAATTGCAATTGATGGGCCAAGTGGAAGGAATGATGACAGCAGTTGCAACAAGGACATTGAAGGGTAGAGCGCAAGGCCAACGTCCAGCAGAGAAACGATGAGAAGATTCGATAGATAGTGATAGCCGTTGTTTATAGGGAGTAATCAAAGGGAGAACGAGGTTGCCGAACCACGACGACTTGAGGAAGTTAGTCCTCGAGGCCAGGGTCCGGTATGAGCCACCGCGCCATGGATGATGGGTATCCCGATCTCTGTGATTGCCATCATACAATCTCTCATTATCTTTTAGCATAAGAATAAAAACCGAGCAAATTATTTTAATATTTTTATTTGTCTCATAATTTACATCATACAAATCGTGTACAAAACCTATGAAAAGAACACAAAGATATTCAAACTTGAACTCGGCACTGGATATTATTTAGGTTTTAGTTAACATTAGACATAAATAAGCGAATAGCAGTTAACAGCATCGCTATCGATAATTTTCAGTTTTGTTTCTATTACGAATATTTATTTGCGGTTTCATAATAGCTTACCAAAGCAAAAGGATTTTCATAAAAAACTCGTCCTTGTCAAACACTTATTCTATCGAGTATTAGATAAATGAGTAAAAAATTGTACAATAAAATTGATTAAAATACACAAAAAAAGACAAAAGAAAACCGGAAAAACTAAAAATCAAATCATTAAAAAAAATAATACTCACATGTGTATAGTAAAAGCGATGATTGAATGAATAAACTCCTTACCAACTAAGTAATATACAATTAAAGTAGTGTTTGTGCTTTCATGTACATTCTACGTACAACGTTTTTGAGTGACCGAACAGAATAATGTGATAATAATAATAACATTGCAACTGGTCGTAGTTTGTTACATTTTACCAAAATAAATATTACACTCACTCACAACGGCAGTGTAATTTTTGTCCTTTATATTTAAAGTTAAACTTGCAACGCATAAAATTGTGCTTACTTGCCACCCCGTACATTTATTGACTCTCACAATGATCAAATGAATTTAACACGTACTTAGTCCTAGTAAAAAAAAATTGCAATAGTCGACTTCCAACTAAAAACTTCAGCATTAAAAAGGAAATTGTTAGAAAGATGTGAAAATCATCGCTCAACAGGATCCATGTCCTTGCTGGAATAACTTTTAATGTTAATATGACAGTGATGAATAGAATTCCGCCAGACAATGGTCCTGGATGGCGAGCCATGATTTGGACATCTTAGTAACGATAATTTTGAAATTTCGAACAAAAATAAAAACTAAAACTGGATTTCGAAAGGATAACACGTCGTGGAACGTTTGGTACCAGAAGAAACAGTGAAAATAATGCATGGATTAACTGAAAATTATAGTAACATAGGTTGCGCACGCACTATCACAAAATATATAATCCTTACATCTAACGATTAAGTCCTAGAACATTTTATACAGCATTAAATACTAATCCTACACACTAAATAGAAATTTACAAACGAATCAGCTGAATAAATATTTCAGATATTCAAACAAATTCAAGAAAATGGAATTAAAAATCTCTGATTATTTGCGCGAATCGATTTTCATCGAATTTCGCTTTTCCAATTTCAATTTTGCTATCAGCTCACCATTGCGTGCTTTCGAGTTCGAGTGCTCTTTGTCATAGGTCAAATAAAGGATCGTCCTATCGCACATGTAGTTCTCATAATTTCTTCCTTTCTCAATGTTTTCATTTGTTTCTGTTAAACTTTTACTGGACTGGACTGTTTTCAATTTTTGCTTCTTTTCATTGTCAATAACAAATTTTTTAATTTCTTTTTATTTTTCAAACCATGAACAACGCAACATTTTAATTGTCTACTAGAATTTTCTTTACCTAATCGAATTGGTCAATTATTTTTTGAGTCTTTTCTTCGTGTGTTTTTTTTTTAAAAAGAGTAACGGTAATACATTATAAATTATTAATAATTTAAGAAATAATTTGTTTTGTTTTTTTGTTTGTTTTGTGGTTTAACAAAAAAAAAAATTATTTTAAGTTTATTCCTCAACCTCGTTGTCTATGCGCGATGATCTGATTCCAGTTTTGCCTGTCCATGGATAAATGTCAGGACATGGTTGACATGTGCGCATGTATCTAACACCAGATTTATGCCACAAGTTACAGACTTTTGGATTGTTGCAGCGTTTTGGTCGATCCTGTGAAAATAATAATCGTGTGAGAACGGATTTTAATGTTAAATTTTACATTGAAGTCTACAACTATTGTTTGGGAAAAATTTGTTTTCTCAATTGTGTAGGACACTTACTGAGTAGTCGCATTGGAACGGTTGGAATTGCTTGATCCTTGACAATGGAGTAGGATCACGAACCCATTGAAGCATTTGCCAGTTAGTTACAATCCAAACATCATCCATTGCGTTGATTGTGTCCAAAAATTTGATGAAACCTTCTTTGTGATGCGGTTGAGTGAACCATGCAGCATGATAGAAAAGACCGAATGGAGCCCTGAAATTTGGAGTAAAAAAGGATATTTTTTAAATATGTTGTCGTTGACTCTACATAATTTATAACACTACTATGTCTAGCACATAATATGTTCTATTGATACCTTGCAACTGTTGATTACTTGCATTTTCTAAAGAGTGATTTTTAAAGGTATAGAACTTTAAGTTGGCAACCCCTTTTCAATATTACGTATAGTGTGACAGCTGTCATACGTTTGATGGATAGTTTGGTATTGGCCAGTTTATCATTAAAAGGTTGTAGTCTGTGCAACGTCTGCAAATTTCGCAGAGTTTTTAAAAGAGGCATATTAAGAGCGCATAATTTCTCGTTTTGGACCTGCGAAATCTTGTGATTTAACTTGTGACTTATAGGTGGACTATTGAGATTGGACCGTAATCATACGCAAAATTACGTGTCTACGCCGACAAGCTCGAGACGCTTGACTATTTGGAAAACAGTATTAAACGCGTTATTCACAAGACACGGCCCCATTTATTGGACTGCCGTATTTTATTTCATCATTTAAGGCTCTATACCGGTATAAAAAACCAAACACAATGAACGAAATTCGCAAAGGAGGACAAGTATTTGATCCACATTGCACACTTAATAGTAATTCTTGCAGAAGCACAACTTGTATATACGAAAGGTCGTCAAAAAGTTTATGAACCGAGAGCTATGGCAAAAGCATAGATGTCTGTCAGAAAGGTATTCATCTTAGTAGATATTATCAATATAAAATCAAGGTTTTACTTATCCGATAAAATATATGTCCCAAAAATAAGCCACTATGGAGAATATTAAATATTGCATCCTAATAAGGCTTTCTCAAAGGCAAACAATGACAACTCTGACAATTTCGAAGGAGACGTTACCTTTTACAGGGACTTTTCAGGTTTTTGAAGAATAATTTGTAGATGGCAAACTCTTTTGAAGAGGAACAGGGACTGAGTTGATCATTGATCCCTGTTCTGGACAATAATTTAGGCTATCACAAACGGAGATCATCAGAAATACTGGATAACTGAATACTGTACTGGATAACGATTGAAGCCAGCTATCCGTAGAAAAATCACATACCCGAATTGATTGGTATATATGAATCAACCATTTTCAACATACAACTGGACGAATCATGAAAATCTTCACGTCATTTCAAAAACGCGAGTGCGGCCAATGTCTGCGTGAGTTTTTGAACCGCTCAGTTTGGCGAAAGGGAGAATCATAGCTCAAATTGTAAGGAAGCACACAGGATTTTCTCAATTGGCGTCAACGTATGAAAAAGCCTATTAAAAGTTGGAAACCTTTCTGAAGAGACAAAAGGTACAATATGTCTGTGAGGGGCTCGATTTTGTTGCATAACGATGACATAAAATTTGACAAGGCAGAGGCTTGGGGGTGATAAAAACCCCTTTCCTTTCGCTTAGTGCAGAATGACTACTGGTATGCACTGTTGCTTCAAGATCATGACTACTGACACATAAACGAGACTGCAAAAAACAGGAGCAGAAACTCTCAGAACCGGGAATAATTTGGAATGGAAAATCTGGAAAACCCTCGTTATGAAAGATGGAGACTATTAAACCAATCACCTCCATTATTAATACATGACTGAAGTCTCCAATGCCGGTTTCTATTATTTCAATTGGATAACTCTGGTAAAAAGACGGACTTCTATATCAATTCCATAGTAGGTGGGAGAGGGATATATATTCCTAAATATAGCCCTGCCCCCTCTTATCAAATTAGATGTACCAGTGGAAGATGTCTTGTGATTTATTGTGGAAGCCTCAACCTTGTGCTCATGGAGGGAGAATCTGCCTTAATATCTACTTCAGCATCTGCCTCAGGCGATTAGGATGCGCCATGTCCTTCATGAAAGTCCTTGACATCGTTCAAAGAAGAACAAAGAAAGCTTCGAAATTTCCAGTCAGTGTCTCCTCCAGCTAGCTAAATATAGGCTAGCCTTCTAAACCGACTTTTAACAGATGAGCCAATGAACTTCAAGTATTTTAAGTCCTAATTGGGTGAAGCTGTTATAGAGGAATAATTATTCGAGAGTTTTTCTTGGTTGCCCCCTACAATCATGATGTCCTTTTTTGTTTTTGCTTCTTATGTTGATATCTATTAAACGAACCATGATAGTACCTTTTCGTTATTGACGTTACTAATGAATCCGCTTTTACTTTTCTCTATTTTGTTGTGGTCTTACAAGAAATTATCGGTCTTTTTGGATGCAAGCTGAGAAACACTGCTCCACAAAGTGGTAAGTAAGTGGAACTCGTGATAAAGAACGTTCTTTTCTGAGATATAAAATGACAACTAAGATTCTGCGTTTTTAATGGATTTGTAACCAAAGCATCTCAGAGTCAGTGGCTAATCCCAATTGATTTTTTGACCATTCCTTGAATTCCAAACGAAGGGTTCTACGACTCCTAATAACATTTGGATACGGGTTGTCACTTACTAACAAGCTCTAAGCTCTAGTTTTTGCCACTAGAGTTTGGTCGTATCAGAGAAGTGTTCAGTGATAAAGCGTGGTATTGACCACTGCGCGTTGTTGCCAAAAAAATCATCAATCGTTTTTGGCAAGTGGATTTTCACAAGTGGAGCTCAAATACTTGAGTTCGATACTAAATATAATAAATAAAGTTATAAGAATAAAAAGATAATAAGTAAACGAATTAAGCGCACCTAATCTTAGTCAAGAACAAAAATTAATGAAAAGGCATGAATTCAACTCACCTGTTGGTTGTGTAATGGCGGTCAAAGTTCTTCATCAACATTTTAGTTACACCTTCAGCTTCGGAAGGATTAGCACAAGCGTCACCCATTGAGCATCGTCCACCGTTCAAATCTTGCCACATCACCATCGGTACTTCCCAAACGCCAGGATAACTTTTCGTTGGACAGGGTGGAATCATACAATCGTGGAATATTTTATAGTCCAAAGTGTATGGCCAGCTTGGTGGACGATTTTCATAGACAGGCATCGATGAATCGTATGTAAAGTTGGAATCGTACAACATCTTAAACATTTTATTTCCACCAATCGACAAGAATGGTGCACGCATACCACGTACATCAGACAATTTAACACCACCATAAGCTGACAAAATTTCACGTTGTCCTGCAATTTCGCGTGTCCATTTCTTCTGTGAGAATTGTTCGCCAAAGCTGTGTCTGTTGTTTTAGTGGAATAAAAATAAATTCTTTAATTGTCGGCAAAAGTGTATCAGGAGGATCGTAAGGTGCAATTCGATATGGAAGGGCAACAGAATTTAAAATTCAAAATAATTTCAAAAAAATTCCAAATAATAACCAAAAAATTAAAAAAAAATTCCGGGTCAAAAAGGGTCCAATATATAGACTATCCGTTGTCAATACTTTCGGATTGCACCTTTGTAGATTAAAATACGAAACGATATGCATGTTAGTAGCGTGTTGAATCTGTATTGTTAGTAGTACCAAGAAAACCATGTGTGCGAGTGGAGGATGTGTGTATGTACAATGTGTTTGATGGCGTATGTGCAAATGTGTTTGTGCATTGACAAATATATACAATTCGCGGGGTGCGGAGTTGTTCATGTTCATTTAGCTGTTCGTGTTTGGTGTATTTGTGTTTACGAAAGCTGATTATAAATTCTCAATCTTTAATCCTTTTTCCTCATTTGATTTTATTAGTTGTCATTCAGTGTTTTTTGTGTACTTGTTTTTTTTTTTTAAATTTTTGCAGGCTTGGAATCCAGGCAGGATGCAGGATCTTTTTTTTTACTTACGAAACAGTGTGTGATGCCATCTCATGCCCTTCTGCATAGAGATTTTGTACTTGACTGTAATCCGTCCACTCATGGGAAACGTAGAATGTTGCTGTAATGGGACATCCATTTGGGTTGACGCGACCCTTTTCGAAGAGATCAGTGTATAATTGTTTATTCAGATCGTTTACGGAATCGTCGAATGTTAGAATAACGATTTGTGGAACCGTCTCTACTGGTAGATCTCCTTTTTTTTGTCGAAACATTCCAAATACACCGTCCAGACATTTTCAACCAGCGAACGAATGGATGATGATAATGATGGTTCAAATTTTTTTGGTTTTTATAAAATTTTATGAAAATGTACATAAAATAGAGCAAAGAAAGACAGTAATTAGGACAAATTGAATGAAATTATACACAAATGATGCAATGACATTATATACAATCGAGTTGAAATACTAAACTAAATTCCCTGAAACCTAAACTCAGCAGCTCCAAGGAAGAAACAAAAGTGAAACGCCCAGAATGAATGATGAAGTTATATCAACCCTTTGATATACTTAAAAGCTTTGGCCATCAAAAAGGCAATTTTTTTTTGTGACTTGCGAATGTACACTTACGATATCGTATGTGATGCCATTTCGTGTCCATCCGCATACAAATTTTGAATTTTACTATAATCCGTCCATTCATGAGACACGTAGAATGTGGCCGTCAACGGACAGCCATTTGGATTTTTTCGTCCGGTTTGGAATAATTCAATAAAGTATTCCTCGTTGATATCACTGACCGCATCATCAAAGGTAATTAAAACAATTTGTGGTACATCCTTAGCAGCAAGACCTCCTGTATATGAGATAGTGCAAAAAATTTTTGTGTTTATGTGTGTGTATTTAATGTATAAATTGTGTCTTTATGTTTTTGTTTCGAGGCTTCATATTGATTGCAGGATATTGTCAGGACTCAATTTTTGCAGCTATTCTACTATTCTATTCAATGTTCTACTCTTGAATTGTCAACGGAAACTTTCAAAAATATTCTAACCAAATTTTTTGGATGAAACATTTTCGAAAATTCGTTTTCCCCTTCTGTAGATATTTTCTTACAAACAGTAAAAAGTCAACCATGTAAACCATAATCCACGTAATCGTCCTTCACTTGAAGAGCCCGCTGTATATCCTGACCCGTAAAACCCATCACGACTTACGCTCAATTTTCACTTTTCTTTTGAATTCCTAATCCTTTCATTTTAAGTCAAATGAGCAACTAAGAAATTCTTACCGGGTATATCCTTTCCACCGCAAGAACAATCAGGCAATAAACAAACATCCTTTCGGCATTTGGCTGCAGTTTTGTCGGGAGTTGGTTGCGGATATAGCGGTTCTGGTCTGGTTGGTGGATTTTTGTAGATATCAACAAACTCAGCTGCCTTTGATACAATTGCTCCTTTCGCTTTCAATGTTGGACGGGTTCGACTGAAATAGGGAAGACAATTCTATTAGTTTTACTTGAATAGAAAATTTTATAGACGTTTATTAAACTTATTTAATTTATATAAGTACTGAAATAAAAATCAAGGATTAAACTTTAATATAGCAGTTCAAAATATTAAAATGTCATGTGGTCGGAAAATCTATCAAACAACAGCTGTGATCAAGTCTTTTGTGACCAAGTCTTTTGCAATATTTTTTGTTTTTGACGTAGCTCCTCATAAAATTTAATGGTGGTATGCCAAACGCAGATGTGCAAGAAAGCTGAAAACGACCCAAATACAATATCTCCAGAAACCCTTACTTGGTCCAACAAAAAACTTAAACACCAACGTCGCATGATCTTTTAGATGACCTCGGTTAAATTATTTTTTAGCGCTCAGTCTGCTGATCCTTTGAAGAAGTTGAACTTTCTGACCAGGCAAAGGATACCTTGACTAAATCCTAACACCGCTAAGAAAGAGTCAAGTGTAAACATATCGACCCCCCTCAACCAATGAGGAAATATCACATGATTCTCTCTTCAGTCAAGGTGATTTTCTTGATAATTATCCTCAAAGCTGGCCATTTGTGATGATAAGGTCCATTGTGGTCATGCCTTTTTTTTATGTTTAAAACTCACATTACCCTTATGGCAGCAGCGTTTGTTTTTCTGGTTCTAATCCTAACCTATTATGCAATGCATGGCGGTGATTGACCTCACAGAGAGGAAAGCAGATCTGCTATTAAAGAAGGACAAAATTAGAAAACGGTGTGTCTGATACGGCTAAAAGCGATTCCTCCACAGTGATTCAATTGTCTTGGCTATGGGTATACTCGACAACATGTATGTGATAGTAGCTCCATGTGTTACAAATCCGGGCAAGACAGGGCAGGAAAGGAAAGAGTGCACAGAAGTGGAGGACTGTGGGCCTCGGGTCTCTAGTCTCGGGCCATGCCAGGGGCATGATTCGAAAACCCATCTCAGGTACAGGGAATTATTAAGTCTTCCAAGAAGTCCTAACCAAGGTCAAAGCACTCCTTCAATGGTTTGGTAACCTTCAAGTTAATCTGTATCGAAACGCTGAAGATCTGCTCGAATAGTTTGCAAAAGACAAGCAAGCCGACTTCCTGCTACTGAGCAAGCAACATCACACCAGAAGTTCACCAAAATGGTATCCAGAAGAGTCCTTCGCAACCACCACTTGGGTTCGGAACAGTGCTCCCCACCAAGTACGGGGCTAGGGGTGAGGAAATAGTTACGTTTGGGTTCGGTGTTCAGGAACTACACTCTCTAGTGTATATCTAATCACGAACGAATCGTTGTCGTCCTTGCAACTTTGGCTCAATGCTTTGAAGGGCACTGCTTCGATTACCGAGGGCTATGTGCTCGTCGAAGTCGACGTCAACGTTGGAGGAATCGAATGGGGCAGACCTCAATCAAATGCTCGCTGCAAACCGATACTGAATATGACAGTCAGAACTAGGCTCGTCGTATTGAATGCAGGCCATACCCCTGCTTTCCGTTGATTTGGTTACGTTGAAACCATAACTGATGTGATATTAACTTCGCTGGTACAAAGTAATAAGCATTGGAGAGTGATTGAGGATTCCTCGGACAACGACCAACAGTACACAGCGCTAGGGATCCATGACGGTGCTTCCCGAAGGCCACGCGCTCAGCCTTCTACTAAGTGGAATAGTGTGAAAACAGATACTGAAAAGTTTGTTGAAGTGTTTATGGCACGATCACTGGTGATGGAAGTTACGCTGGGGAGCGGACGACCTGCGGTAAAAGATGTGATGAACTCAATTAAGTGGATCATTACCTCCGCTTGCAGGTCTTACGTGTCTCTACCAAGATAGAAAAAAGAAGGAAATGTCACAAACTATGAAAATCGCCCAACGAGCTACATGGGAAGAGACAGGTACGAGATAAGTAGCCTAGAAGTCAACTGGTAAATGTCTCGGAAGACTAATCAACAGCAGCTAGGACATCTGTTGGCAAAACCTGGTGGACGACGTGAACAGGAGTCCATGGGGGCTGAGTTACAAAGTAGTGATGCACAAGTTCGGTGGCCAAAGGTCAGCACACTCATATGGGGTAGAAATGTTGGACAAAATTGTGAGGGCTCCTATTCTTATTCACTCCGCTATCGTTGAGGTGATAGAATACCAATGAAAATTCCACTTTTGACGGAGCTGGAATTGGGGAAAGAAGTCTAGCCGATGAAGGCAGGAAAAGCTCTAGGATTAGATAGGGTACCAGCTGAAGTGCTACTGATGGTCTTCCAATTTTGACTTGACCTGCTTCCCAGCACGTCCAACGCATGCTTGCGCGAAGGGGTGCTCGTTCTCTGTATGCTGGAAGGTGCCGAGGCTTGTGATGGTTAGCAAGGGGCAAGGAAATCTCGAGTCGACAGCTGCATACCGCCCACTATGTATGCTAGACGCTGCTGGAAAAGTTTTCGAAAAACTTATCAGGGGAAGACTCGCTGACGTGATTCATACTATCTATCTTTAAGGCAGACTGGTTTCAGAGCAGGTGGCTCCACCATCGATGCAATCGGAGAAATGTTGAAATGGTTACTCTGGATGACCGAAAAGCATTTAGCTGCGCTATAGGGGTGGATATCTTTGAAGCGCTTGAAACCCGTTTTCAAGTACCAGTAAATCTGATGCGGATTCTGAGTGACTACCTGAAGGGCTGCAGTCTGCTTTACAACCTGAAGGAAAGTAGCTTTCTTGAGATGTCGCTCAGGGCTCCATTCTCAGATCGGACCTGTGGAACATTTTCTGTGACGGACTGCTGCGGCTTCTAATGCCGGATGAATCACGCTATGATCAGCTATGCAGACGATATCGCATATTGGACAGTCGACCATGCACAACTCAGACTAAATACGCTAATGCAGCAAGTAAAGGACTGGATGCCCACTCACGGTTTGAGGATGGCATTGGAAAAAGCTGAAGTTGTCATCCCGACAGAGAAGAGGATCCCCAGAGTAAAGCCTATTAGTGTTGGGAACGTCCTGCTTGAATCATAATCAGCAGTAAAATCCCTAGGTGTCCTGTCTCGAAGATGCGTTTTTCCCAACAAGACAGGGCAAAAGCTGACAAGGCTGCAGCGCGGATAACGGAACTCACTAGATTCATGGCCAACAAAGACGGGCCTCCAAATCAGAAAAACAATTCCTAATGAGCGCTGTATAGTCGTTTCTACTCTATGCATCAGAACTGAGCACGACGCTCTCAAGAAGAAAGGTAAACCGAAAGCCGTTGGTACAGATACAGGGATAATAAAATCTGCAAATTGCATGCGCATATCGAACAGTCTCCAGGATGGCAGTGCTGTTAATCGCAGAAGTGAAAACCATCTTTTGGGGACCGCAGAAATATTTACGGCCCAGAAGCGAAGGCATCAGAAAAGATGTTACCAGGGAAGAGACACAACGCTCTCTTAGTGATTGGCAATAGTCCTGGGAGCAAGACACAAGGACAAGGTGGACTGCCCGTTTTATCCCTGAACTGAGACTTTGATTCAATCGAGTTCATGGTCAGATCGATTTCTTTTTGACGCAGCTCTGAATTGGGCATGAATTAATTGGGCATGACAGGAGCGCTGAGTGGCGTTGAGTGTGGAAGGATCTCTTTGTTAGTACTTTCCTCCCTGCCTTCTTTCTCGCTGGAGAAGTGATTCCCGTAACCTGAAGGCACCTCTAGGCGTAGGAACACGAGGCGTAGCTCGAAGTAATGTGTCCAATGATTCCTGGGTAGGTTCTCAGGTTGACACGGGTGATGTTTAGTTGGTAGGCCAAAAGCATTGCGCGTCAGGGAGCTCCACATTCAGGACGAAAAATGCCTTCTCCTCACTGCCACCAAAAATAAGGATCAGCTTCAATGAAATTACGAACACTTCTGATAAAATAAGGTTTCCTACACTGATCAGGCAAGTCTTGATCTTCAAATGTGTACCAGAGAGTGTTGTGCTGAAATAAAAATAGTTTTGCGCACATGCGACGACGGAGCAGGGATACGTGTACCATGTTCACAGGTGACATTGCTAATATAATATTCGTCTTGTTACCTTCTGCCGATATGAGACAAAGAAAACATATATCGAATAAACTGCTCCGTTATTCGACGGTGATATTCTGAGATGTATAAACTAGTGCTTGTCGAAGGATGCCTTTCAAACGACGTCTCCTTAAATAAGTTTCCGTTCAGTAGAATGGGCGGGTCTTCCTCATCATCTTTGGGAGAATACTTTGAGCAGACTCTCGGAGACACCTAGTTCGGTAACATAAGCTAACCCTTTCTTTTTGTTCCCTCTCCAGGCTTTTATTTCAAATAAGGTTATGTCCTATGAAAGGGTTAGGATACACTAAAAGATAAATCAGTAAATGAAAGGAAAAAAGGTCCTTAGATAGAACTTCTTTCCGGGATTTTTTCTGAGAATATTAAGTGATGGATATTTTGGGCCTGACCCATTCCCTATCTACGGTTGTATGTGAAAAATTTTTCCTGCCTCCTTAAGTTTATCTCCTTAACAAACACAGATCCTTGAAATTTATGCTAAATTAATTTTTAAAGTTAAAATTAAACGTAAATAAAAGTACTTACGGTGGGTGAGTTCCGCGGTTAATGGTAGCTGGAGTCGATGTAGTCTCCCGCTCGTTGGATGGTTGTTGTGAATTTGAGCCAGCACTGAAATGAACTCCGCCACGATTTCTTGTTCTAAATGTTAAAGAGAAAAATCGAAGAAGAAAACAAATGTTATTTGAAGATTCTTTCGCTCGTAACACTTATCTAAGCAATTAAATTAAAAGATACAATTAAAATGAAGCACTAGCAAGAACATGAAAGTATTGTAAAATTTTACAAAAAAGCATCTGTACAGAAAGTCAGACCAGCGTGTGAGGACATCTTTGGATGGCCCAAGAATTTGCTGTGACTGAAGATGAAGAAAAAGAAAAAAGGGACGGAAACGTCTTTGATTTTTCTGTAGAGATACTTGGAATGAATTGATGTGTAGCGAATTTGTTATTCATGAAAACGAAACATTACAAATACCAAAAGCAATGAGAGTTTGCTAGTAATTGTTAGATTATGACATTTTTTTGTTATCAACTAAGACCGCTTACAGCACGAAACCAATGAACTATTGTTAAGTTTAAGTATAACATAAATGAAAATGTAAATTTTCCAGCATACGTTCGAGATGTGAGTTTCTACGTTATAGTTAGGAAAATACATAAAAGAAGATGAGCCCAATAGAAAAACCAAGTACATACAATTGTGGTTCATTGGAATAATTTTTTCCTTTTTTTTTTGAAAATTCAATACTAATGTGTGTTGTGTGTATTTGTGTTTTTGTGGTGGTATTGGAAGGAAAATGCTGAGAAGATCTGTTAATACTGATCATTTCCTGAGAGTTCACAATGAATCGGAAAATTTAGTGTTGCTTATCAGAGTGTGCTTTAATAATTTTTGTTGATTGTGACATTTTTGAGAGAGAGAGAGAGAGAAAGAGAGGGAGAGAGAGAGAGCGTTTACAGTCTGATTAAATTTTGCAGACGTAAGAACTTTGTGAAACATAGAAGAAGGTTTGAGTGGTTTTCAAATCGATTCAGATATCTCGTGTCAGTGGTGCAGACGTGTTATGCGAGTTCCTGTCATTTTAATTCCAGGATATCTGTTTTAGCAGATTGAAGTTTAACGAGAAACATTTTTAATATATTATACAGAAAAATTATTTTAGCAGAAAAATTTTTGTTGAGTTGTTTTAATGCCAAATTTCTTGCGACGATTTGATCTTGTGAGCTAATGTTTGGCACGGAAAACTTTAATTTTCCAACGCTTAAATCATCAAAATTAAAGTCGAAGTGCATTCCCAATTCACGATTTGCTGGGTCAAAACTGGTGCCAAAACAACTTTTGGCATTGTTGAGAAGGTTCCAAACAGCTTAAGGGACGATGTGACTCAAAACAAAAAGGAAAACAAATGAAGAAAGAAAAAATTGTTTATCGTCCTCTCAAAAAGAGAGTTTGTAAGGATACTAAGCCTGAGTGAGCGACATTTGAGAAGGAAAAAAGAGCATGTTAGTTCTCTTTTAGTCCTCCTGCAAAAATTTCAACCCATCATACCTAGCTCACAAGATCAACTCGAAATTCAAGTGTCAAAGAAATTTTCCTTTTAACAAAAGAGCAGAGGTGATTTTTGAGTGTTGTTGTTGTTGTTTTAGTACTAATCGTTGCAGAGTTTTAACAATAGTGACTTGTAGTTTTGAGTGTTTTATATTTGCTTGTTCTTATTTTTTGTTTGATTGTTTGTTTTGTTTTAGAGGAGAGATTGTTTTAAATAGTTTTTTGTTGTTGTATTATTTCAGATTGTATTTTTGATACCTCGATGGAATCTCGTTGCATTTGGCATTGGGTGAACTGTCATTGCATTTGACATAGCTTGATGATGATCCTTTTTTGCGACTTGATGCAGCGATCGATGATTTGATGGCGTTATTGACCCTGGAAGCTCGAGGTGGTAGCAAAAATGCAGATGTTGTTGTTCTACGTGTTGTTGTAAGTCTTGGTGTCGTACTTGTCGTTGTTGTTGTGGTTGTAGTCATTGGTGTCGTTGTAAGTTCTTCCAATTCTTCAAACGTAACCGTTGGTGAGGTGTAAATTGATTCAGAGGTTGTTTGAGAGGGAATCGTTGTAGTAGTAGTTGTGGTAGGCGCTGGTGTTGTGGTAGTGGTGGTCGTTGTAGTTGTTGTTGTTGTTGTTGATGGCGTAGTTGTGGTAGTGGTGGTCGCTTCTGTGCTATAGGCTGTTGTTGAAATAACAATCGGCCTTTGAGTGATTGGTTGTAGAGACTCAGTTTCCAGTTCATAATAATAATCCAAAGCAGGCTCTTGTACATTCACTGAATACTGGTCCTGGCGATATTGTTGATTTTCAAACTCTTCGCGCACTTCATGCGCTTCTACAGCAAGTTGAATTTCTTTTTCCGTTGGAATATTGAATTCAGGCATTTCAACAGTGGCACGGAACTTTTCCCGATCATCTTTTTCGTGCACCTCTGGATCGACAGCTTCACTAGAATGTTGAATAGATTCCGCCAGCTGTCTTTCGGTTGCCAAATGACGATAGTTGCTGAAAAATTGCGTAGGCTTCTCGGTTGTTTCAGCGAAAACTTGTTCCGTTGTGGAAAAGGAGTCTTTTACAGTTGGTGCAATTTTCCTGTCATCTTCAGTGTCATTAATTTGTGATTCTGCATAGAACACAGTACGGTCAATTTGTTCCGGCTCTTCAGCGCGAAGTGCTGCGAATTCGTAACGAGATCGACCTCCTGATGAACTGGTCTTGCTCGTGTATCCTCTGAAGTTGTTTCCTGGTTTTCCTTTTGGAACAATTCGGGGAGTTGGAGTGGTATTGACATAGCTCGGTGATGAGAATCGATGTTTAGGAGAATAAGTCGTTGGTTCATCGTTATCCAAATAGTTTTCGTTGTAGTTAAACGTGTATCGAGAACGTCCTCGGTAAATAGGTCTTCCTCTTTGAGATTTCCTTGTTGGTCTGAATGAGACCGTTGTGAATTTCTCAGTCGCTTCTGTAATGGGGGCTGCAGTTGTTGTAGTGGTAGTTGTAGTTGTTGTAGAGGGGGTAGTTGTGGTTGAACTTGATTCTGTGGTTGGCTCTTCTGTGGTTGTTGTGCGACTTGTAGATGGCTTAGGTGGTTGAGTTATAATGAAGTAGCTCCGGAATGGTTTGTGGGTTGTTGTTTCTGGTTGCACTTCTGTTGTCGAATGGGAATTATAATTGATCCTACTAATGCTAGCTCTAAAATTGTCCTCTTCTTTTTCAGCAAGGATTGCTTCGAGACTTTTAAAAGGCGAAACATATCTAGATGATCCGGAGGACTCAAAGTTTTTATTCAAACTGTCTTTGAAAGTTAAAGCTCTTGTTGTGAAACCTTGGAATCGGTCATTGTCGCTGGAATCGATTGTACCTTTACCTTCCTTACTAGAGTCCAGATCATTTAAATTGGCTCGTCTGTATGAGAAGACAGAGTGAGCTTCCTTATTGTCAACTGCCTCACCCAGATAGTTGTTATCGTCATTAGCGAAAGGAGTAGAGCTGGTTCTGCCCAATCGCCAGTTGCGAGAAGGGGAGTATGTTGTCGGGTCAATGAATTTCGTGGTTTCCCGTTTGGTTGTTTCATCTTTTGGTCGAGTATAGATTGGAATTGGAGTTTCCTCGACAGTGCCCTGGGTAAATGGAGTGGCTTTACTATTCAGTCCGACTCCAGATGACAAGCTAAACTCAAAATTCTTCTCTCCTTCAAGTTGTTCTCGTGGAATGACAATGACTGGCGAAATTCTTGCTGTTGTGCTGGTAGACGATGGTAATTTAAAGCCTTGTGGCTCCTCATCAGCAACCTGGAAGCCAAAGAAACCTTTTCTGCTGGGGCTTTTTGGTGAAGTCGTGGAATCCAATGGTAACCGCGGTGCAGCTGTTGAAAAACCGCGTGACAGTGAAAGTGAAATATGTGAGTCATCGTCGTTAGAGTAATTGATTCGCTTACTATTAGTCTGATGGTTGGTCAAAGAGTCAACAGTACGTGAATCAGTCAATGGTGTACCAACAGAGTCTTGGATAGGGGAGTCGCTAAGGATTTGTACGTTACGTACGCGGGTGGGGATTTCAACGAATTTCGGGGTAAACTCGGATTCGACAGGGTCATGCAATTTTCTTTGTGAGCTTGTCGATGTTGTGGTTGCAACAGTTGTTGGTGATGTTGGTCTTTGTGTCGTGGTCGTGGTTGATGGTGTCGAATTATCAATTTTCGCCAATTTATTGTTCCGAGGACTAGCACTCGCTGTCAATGTGATAACGATTGATTCTGATTCGCTTGTACTATTGCTCCTGTGACCACCTTCATTCATTCGTATCGATCTGTTGGAATATCATTATGATGATTCAGTTTTAGATTAGACTGTTCACAGCACTATCTTCCGAATGGTTTTGTTTTATTTGTACTTTAAAAATTGCTTTTTGTCTAATTTAACTACAAAACAAATTGAAATTCTCTGCTTAGGCTGCAGGATACTATTTGTCTGTTTGTGTGCGTGTGTTTTAAAAAATTGTTGTTTTGTATTTTGTGTTATTGGATCCGTGGCTTCGATAAAATTTATTTGAATCGTAGATGGTCTTTCATTTGGCAACATCTCTCGTTATGTATTTTTTTTTTTTTTGATTAAGTTTTTTATTTTGCTGTTTATATGGGAGAAACATTGTTGAAATCGTTTCACCTTCCATAATTTTAGTAAGAAGCGACATGGGGTTAATAACATATTTGTATGTTTCTTAAATTCATCATAACTAAGTTGAAATAAATCGACGTCGATTTTATAGTAATTTTAAGTGTAATAGTGTTCGTGAGTTTATTTGTAGTGAATGATTTATTCGTTGTGTATGGGCGGAGATTTGATGGTGTCTATCGAGGCTAGAAGGATTTTCCCAGCAATTTATATTTTATGTTAGATAATCGTTCAAGTTAAAGGATTCGTTTTGGTAAATGTAGTAATGACGATAGTAAAAGTACTTAACCTTAGTCGGTCATGGCTTTTAGGCAATAAAACAGGCAAAATTGTTGAAACTAAATTTTATACTCAATGGTTGTTCGAACCAGAGGAATTACTTGGAACGATAAGTAGCAAAAACATACTTGTATATATAATTTTTCTTATTTCCTTAAAGTTAAACCTTTACGTAAATCACAAAATTTCATACGTATGTCCGTAAATATTTACGGACATGGACTTTCATGTATCATTCCTAAAACGGACTAAATAAAATTTTTAATTCTTGACAGCATGGTCAACTTAAAATCTGGATCTGAAGTGAAGCCATATTTGACACTACCGGTGAGTAAGTTTGTCAGTATTACGCTTGACTTCTTATTAAACACATTTGTCCGTCGAATATAATATCTACCAGTAGTTTGGGTTTGGATTCCATAAATCCACAGACCACAGAATAAGGTAGGAATTGAACCATTAACATGCTTTCTTGAAACCCAGCGCTCTCACAACTACACAGTGCTTATGGTTTCCATTATATTTGGATCGAATAATCCATTACTTTTTACGGTTTTGTGCATCAAAGTTTTATTACTCACTTCACTTCGTTGAGTTTGCCGGAGCGGTCAAATACCAAAATTTTGATGCGCCCAAAATGCCAATGTCAAAAAACATTGAAGCGTCTAAGTAGTAAAATTTGATTTAGCATTAAGACAATATTAATCGTCATGGGCATCTTCCGTATCGCAACGTTACAAGGATGCATCGACACAAGGTTTTGACCACTTGGGGATCAAAACCCAAACTATATGACGTTACTTCTAGAGTCTTCTTTTCTTCTTCACGAAATTTGATCATGCTTCATTGACATGATCAAATGTAAAACTGCGACAACCCAGCGTCTCAAGTAGTTATATTTCAAAAAACCTTTCCACTTCTTAGGCAAGGGACAAGGTAGTGTTCGTTTTGATGTATTTTAGCACCTGTCCAAAAAAAAAATAGGCCAAAATCATTTTGGCAATCAAACTTATCACAGACCGATGCGAACTTGATACCCAAAAAACTATTCAAATATTATGTAGTAGATTAATTCCCTAGAAAAGACTTTCGCAAAGAAATCCTTAATATCCGCGGAAGAGTGACGTTTTTTGTATCAATAAATGGACCCGGAGTTGAATGCCCGTTTAATGGCGTTTCATATATCGGGAGCCCCAAAAGCTTTAAGATAAACATTTATTCAGGAAATAAAGGTTATATGTAAAGTAGTTCGAGACATGACCATTGATTCGATATTCCTGGAGATGCAAAAAACATTTCATATTGCAATGATTGCACCGCGAAAATTTTATACCAAGGTTTGTTATACCTCAGCTAATTATGAAATAGTACTAACACTCCCGGTAGACAACGTATAGAAAGAGAAACAAATAGACTGGTAAGATTTGCGAATAAAGAGAGCTCGCATATGACTGTCTGGTGTGCTCGTCTGGTGGGAGTAACGGAATGGCTCGTTATATAATCATCGAGGCGAAGTTTTCCAATGTCACAAGATATGTTAGTCTCTATGTGTGAATTAGAATTTTAGAAAAGTGGTAATGCGAATCTGCTCCCTTTTTGTCTTGATTTTTTACTTGGGATAAAATTTTTATCGCAAATTTTTTGCAAACCAATTTTTTGAACAAATTTCAAACCAATTTTTCATCAAATGTTGGATCGGGATTACGCAGCTCTTGGAGTAATTTCTGGTTACTAAGTCAAATTTCGTGTAAAAAGTCCTCGTTTAACTCTTTTTTCGCTGTTGCTAATGCAGCAAGTGTAGTAAATAATCTGGAGTTTCACAGGTTTAATAGATAGGACTGATATCGATGTTTGATAGATGTAGTGATTTTTGCAGTCTTATTTGAAAACCTGTTTTGATTTCTTGTTTCACTTGGCCCTTTGGAGTCTTCTTGAACTTATGTTTCAGAGTTGGACTGGATATTACCTTTTCTGTTTCAAACCAATGAACGAGGGAGCAAAAGCTACATCAAAAGCTGTTGAGCTTTGAATGCTTCTAAGATTTCAATCTGAGATTCATAAAATGGAGAATATCCTGGACCTTTGATTGCAAGCTGAGATTTCTTTTGTCGATATCCTCTTATGTTCATGTTGCATCATAAATTAATACCTTTTCCAGTTTTTCTGATGCAATTTGACTGTGCAGGAGAAGTTGGAAGATATACACGGTGTTATTAAAGATTTATGCCTGAATTTTTTCTAAGGAGAGCATAATCCAAAGAAAACAAAAACATTTAACTCAGGTTAATCATCCTTTAATTTCTTGAGAAAAGCATTTGGACAAACCAGAGCAACTTTTCGGTGACTAAAGAGTTCTTTAAAATGGCCTAGCTTGAAGAAGCATTTTTTATAGAAGCATTGCGGATTTTGTGAGGCGCTTCAAACCCGTTCAAAGAATTTCTTAAGAGCTTCTTTGCCACATTTAGAGACATATGGGCGTGGTTAAGGTAAATGCTCCAACGAGTTAGTGTAGGTTTCAAACGTAGCATTTCAAACATAACAAACAACATAGCTCGATTGTTCTTTCCTGGTGACCAGATCTTCAAATGATAAATTTGTCAGGTTAAGGTCTGGACACCAGCATAGAAAATCTTTGTTGGGTCTTTGTTGGCTTTGACCAAGGGAATGCAACTTAATTGTTTACTTTTTAGACTTCATAGAGTGTACGAAAAGTTTTAACTGAAAACTGCAATAGGGCTCCGCATTTACTCAGCCGTATGTGCTAGAGGATTTAGGAAAGGGAGGACTGTGAAAATCACGTTGGTAATAATTTCATAATTTCCAAGTACGCTCCTAATTAGAAAGTACCCTAAGGTAACGAAACATGACCTAAGCTAACCCTTCTATGACTGTTTTTGCACCGATTACTAAGATTGCAGCGTTTGGACTTGTTACACGTTTTTTTATGGTAGAATGCAAGAAAACCGTCCCGAGAAAATTGTAAAGTGCCATCCATTTCACCGATATAAGAATTCAAGAATGATATAAGAATGATAATTTCGAGGCTCATTTGCATGGAAAACATTGGGTGAAACAGATCAGTATTTCTTCATTAGAATGTGAATGGATTGGACAGTAATACGCACGGTTTAAGGGTAGTTGCCCAATATGTAATCTGCATCCCCAAATTGTGTACTCAAATTTTGTCCTCAAGATGAAAATAATAATAATAATAATAAGTTTCAAAAATATAAAGTTTTCTACAATTTAATAACAAAAACCTAAAGGAATTTGTTTCTGCAGAACTGAAAACGACCCAAAGTTTTGAGTCCTTTAGAAATAATTGAAAAAGACTGCAAAAGAGCATCATTGTTCCTTTCCATATTTGATTGAAACAAAGCTATAAACATTTTTATTTAAATCATGTTTCCGTCCAGTTTTGAGCTCGATATGAGCTGATGTTAACTTATTTGGAGGTCCCGACACTGTTGGTGGATTATTAGGTCATTAAGAAGCCCCGGTTATATTTCATAATAACCTGTTGCAATTTGTATTATGGAGTTTCAAACATTTCAAATTCCTGCATGCTTTTGGAAGCACATGTGGATTAACGTAAAAGCTCGCTAGTTTCACAACAAGAACTTTCAGTGTTTAACAAGAGCTTTCAATGCTTTACAGGAGCTTTGAATGTTTTACACGAGCTTTGTCATGAAAGCTTTAGAGCTTTGATTCGATATTTTTCTAGCTTGAAAAAAAAAATTTTTTTCTATATCTTTTTGTGTAGATTAAAAGGGATACATAATGGACGCTGGAAATAAGTACTCAGTAATTTCAGTTTTCAAGTGAGGCTGCTTTATTAAATATATAAATTCTTTCGAATGTTGGATTGATATTATGAAACATATATCCAAACCCTATTCTACTTATGAATATAGAGAAGTTTTGATAAATTCACACAATATGTGTATAAGTCGAAATTTCGGTTGACTTTCCATAAAAGGACATTCATATTTCAGAGACCATGAAAAGCTTTCCACAAATCATATGATTTGTTAAAAATAATTTCAAGAGAATCCATCCGGAAAATAGGATAAAATTTATGCTCATAAGCTTTTCTTTTATTTTATAGAGCAAATGTCAGGTAAAATCTAAATGTAAATTGAATGTCTCAAGGACCTTCATTGAATTTTTCGCAAATATTTAACGATCACCTGTCAAACATTTTATAGAATTGCCTCGACGACGGCATATGATTAAACCTTTCCCAGGTGTTGAGTGCATTTGCAGATTTTCCTTCAATACACTGCGGATGTAAAGGACACTTACAGTGGAGGTCACGGATGCGGATGGTGCGAAAAGCTTTAAGACTTAAAATGTGTAGCGCGACTGCTTTATGCGAAACTTATAAAAATTTATTATGCTAGATAAAGGAGTCTGTGTGGACAGTTGTTGTATTCGAATTATTACAAGGTATATCCTTTGGTAACATCGAGTTACCAGCTTTGAAATTCGTAGAAAATTTACTAAAGTCGACTGGACGAAATGATGAGGCCGTTGATCATTTTACCGACACAAAGGAATCGCCCTTTGTCATCGGAAAAGTTTTTTGGTAGATTTCCTCGGGACAACCTCAAAGTCCTCGACGATAATTTTGAGCTTTGTGCTAGGGGAGTTGATTAGTTTGGTTAGTGGAGGCTTTGTTTATTTGTGTATGCGCTTCTTGTGTGAACAAGATACCACAAAAAAATGAACTTTGCTGAAATGACGGTCTATGATTTTTCTTATGACGTTGATTTTTCTTTAACGGTTTTTCCATTTTTGGTGGAAGCAATTTAAGCCTAAATTCTTTGATACTATGCAAATGTTTTTAAATAAGTTAAAATAAATGAATGCCATTTAACTGATTGAAGCGTTATGAAATTCTGCTTGGTTTATTTTGTTTTTTGGCGATGAGGTTTGCTTATTTTTTTTTTTTTTTTGGTTTTTCAAAGTAATACTTTAAAAACTTTGTATCTTTGATTTTTCTGTAGTACCTTGAAGATTTAGTGGTAGGTTGTTCCGTTGTAGATGTGGTGGTTGTGGTTGTGGTGGTGGGAGTAGTGGTAGGACGGGGTGTGGTGGTGGTGGTAGTAGTGGTTGTGGTGGTAGTGGTGGTGCTAGTGGTGGTAGTGGTGGTGGGGGGTTGGGTGGTTTTGACAGTTGTAGGCCTATATGTTGTTGTGGTTGTTGTAGACGGAGTGGTGGATGGTGTTGTTGTGGGCCTAGTTCTTATTGCTGGCGAAGAAGTGGTTGGAGCAGTTGTTGCTGGCTCGAAAATCGGCGCAAATCGCGGCGGACTTGTTGTACGTATCGACGAATAGCTATCACTTATCGAATTCAAATCATTGCGATCACCCCTAATAATAAGGCGTAGCAGTGTAATTGTAATTGTGTTTGTGTGTGAAAAGTGTAAAGTGAAATGTTACAAAAAAAAAATAGTCTAATTTTTTTCTCGTTTGTGTTTTTATGCATATTTTTTTCTCGTTGATTTATATTTAAGGTTTTCTTTATGAATTCTAGAAATATTTATAGCAAATCAACTTGGACGTGCACGCGTTGCACCGTCATGAATTTATCTTACAAAAGGGACTTGACTTTTACATTTAAGGGATCAAAGCAAATACTTTTCTCCGCTAGGTTTCAACAGTCATTGTTAGTTACAGGAAAAAAAATAGTGACTTACCGGGTTGGTGGATTCCGGGATTGTTGGTTGTAGGTCTGCTCATCAATCTGAAAAAATTAGACAGGAATACGTCCAGAATTTATTTCATCCAAGGACATGTACAACCTCTTACCTGTGAAATCAAAGCGTCGTCATACTCTGCATTGTAATTCAATGATGGAGAGTTGTAGGTTGTGTCCTGGGACGGTTGACGAGCGGCTTGTTGTTGCTGGGTTTGTTGCTTACTAACATAAGTTTCTCGTACAGGCACTTGGGGAGTTGGCGTTGTAATAATTTCCGGACGATATGTGGATTGCACAGTGGGTTGTGGCCGACCACGTTGGGGAGGATTATACTGGGGTTGGGATTGCTGCTGCTGTTGTTGTTGCTGTTGTTGCTGTTGCTGCTGTTGCTGCTGCTGCTGCTGTTGTTGCTGTTGTTGATTGGTGTATTCAAGATCCCTATATAATTCAACATCATCATCGTAAACGGAATAGAATGAATCGTACGTGGCTGGATCATATGCTTGATTTGATGTATTATAGTATGTGTTACGAGTATTTTGTGGTTCCGCTACAGGTTTTGGTCGTTGTTGTTGCGGTTGTTGAACGAATATATTGGATGGTGGTGGAGTAGTACTACAAAGTTTCATTGGATTAAGATAGACGAAGAGGTTAGTACGTAGTACAGGTGAAGTGAAAATTAAATTTATTTACATATTATACACATTGCATTAGATGGTAAAGTCAATAGTTGAAAGTTAGTTCTAGTCTACTGTACAACACAGGATTAGAGACGGTCACAGGAGTAGTAAGTCATTGGTGTAAATCTTCATTACCTATGCTTCAGTATTTCTTCTTTGAGTATTTGTTGTTGCTCGGGTCGTTTAAGTATGTTTGTCACTTTATTTAGTTTCGGTTTAGGCTTAGACGAATTTGGTCGTGTCCTAGGTCGGACTGTATAAATTTTTCTAGTAGTTGTTGTTGTTGGGACGGTTGTCGTCCATGTTGTCTTCGCTTCTGGTGTAGTGGTGACTGCGGTTAAGCTAGACGTTGTTATACTTGCTGAAGTGGCTTTAGTTTGCGCAGTTGGCTCCATTGAGTAGCTTAAGGTTAAATTTTTCAATTTTTGGCGAATATTGTTCATCGCTGGAATTCTTTGAAATATGTCCGGAGGAAAACTGATAAACGATGGAACTTGTGGTTTCTTGTTAACTTCTTCGAAAGAATAGTCCGAAGGAATGTTGTATTTGGGTGTTGTTGTTGTTTCGGTGTAAGGTCTCTGATACATTTTAGTGGTCTTGTAGTTTTTCAATGTCGTTGATACGGTTGCGCTGGGAAGCTTTGGCGCCATTGTTTCTGACATCGGCATGAATGCAGGCTTTTCAGACGGTGGAACAACATCATAATCGTATTCAGATTCTTCGTCATCGTAATAGTAGTCATCGCCTTCATTTGCAGCAGCCGTTGGAGAGCTAGCTGTAGGCGAAGTGTATGTTGGCATTTCCGGAGCCACATAATTTTCAACTGTCTTCACTTTGTTCGGGATGCTCTTGATGAAACTTTCATAGCCTTTCGGACGCTTTGTGGTTGCTGGAATTGGGGTGGTTTGGTCTTGTTCATAAACAGGACGAATCGGAGAGGTTGAATAAAGCTGCAAACTATGATTGTCAGGAAAGATTGTGGAGGGTTTTCTCGTGGTGGTTACGTTTTTCGGAACATTCTTGCGAACTAACGTCTCTTTGAAGAAGTGCAACGTATCCATGATGGTAGGATCAACTTGAGCGATATGCGTTGCTCTGATCCCAGCTACGAATTTCTCGAAATCAAAACCTGTTCCAGCAACTGGCATTTGAATTTGAGGTTTTTTGGTGGATGTTGGCTTGACTTTATTCCACACTGGCGGTTGGGCTGTTGTTGGCGAAACGTAAGTCGGATACGTATTAAGTTTGGTGTGTCCTTGTGGACTCTTTTCATCTGAAATTTTATACTTATATACTGTCGTGGGAGATGTAAACCTTTGCAGTGTCTCCTGTGGATAGTAACCTGGACTGCTCATAGCAATGTATGTTTTTTGAGTTGGAATAATTTTTTGTGGTGCTGGAGTAATAGGTGATGCAGTCGTGGTTGAAGCGTAATAATTTTTCATTTTCTGGTTTTGCAGAATGTTGTATGCAAAGTAGTTGCTTTCGGTCGTGGAGTAAGGCTCCGGCAAGTAGGACGTCAATTTTTTGTAGTGTTTTGTAACACCGACATTGCCGTTGTTGTTCTTGTGGTTGTTATTGTTATAGAAACCTCCGAGCGCGCTGACAGAAACAAATGGTCCTTTTGGAGTGACTTTGTAGGGCGGGTTTAATACTGGTGATGGAGTTTCGTATCTTTGAGTTGTCGTGACCGATGGTCCGATGTGAAAGTACGAGAATGTTTCTGGGACATTGTTCGTCCCTCTTTGGTTGTGTTGCTGACGGGTAAATGCGTCGGGAACGACTGGCTTAAAAGTGTCATCAGTCGAGCCGGGACGATAGCCATGGTAGCTTTGTGGCGATTCAGACGATTGCTCTGAAATCGAGTATCCAAAGAATGTCGATGGCTTGAAATCGTTGTAGCCCTTAGTCTTGGCTGACGTTGAGTGAAAATGTTGAACCCTTTCTAGCGGTGGCCTATTGTTACTATTGTACAAATTTTGATTATGCTTATGTAAATGACTAGATTCTATTCCAGCTGCCAAAAATGGGTTATATGCATTCTGCGGAAAACCATTTCGAAACGATTTCGCTGTTATATGAGGAAGTAAATGGAAATTTGGCTGAAAATGCAACGATGAATGATATTTGGACATGGGGAGTTGTCGCGATGTCCGGACATAGTCCGTAGTATTGGTTTCATCGCTGTTTGTTTTGTCTGTTTCGGCGAGTTCGTCAAAATGTCCAGTCTGTTCTGTTTGCAAATTTGTTGATTCGTCTTCAATGAGAGTTGTTGCATCAGTGGTGGTTGTAGTTGTAGTTGATGTAGTACTATTATCACTTTGAGCGTTTCGCTTTTTACGTGCAATACGATTAATATTGCTGTGACGTACGTCGTAGTCTCTGTCTTCTAATTCGTTACTAAATAATTATGCAAAAAAATGCAGAGAAATTTAGTTTGAGCCATAAATCGATGAAACTACGAATGATTAGAGATTCTCCTTTTTGGACCGGCTAACTTACCTGAATTGATTGATTTGTGAACCAAAAGCAAATGATCCAATCTTTCCATGGGTTGGTATCGAGTTAACACTTGAATGATGAATAATTCCATCGCGATCCCGTTGTACTTGTCCAAGAGTACTAGGCTGGCCGCGATAGACTCGTTGTTGTCGATCTGATTCCTCCTCTTCGGCTGGTGGAAGAGTGTCATGGGCTTCAGCGTAAAGCTAGAAATATAAAGGATGATTGAGTCGCTTAAATTCTGGTTAGGTCTCATTCAGGGAATTTCTTCCATTCTGGGGAGGGTGAAGGGAAATGTAGCATTGAGGAAGAGGAACTAGCTTTGATTCAATCAAATGAAAACGGTCGTGGAACAAGAACCTGAAGAAGTGGTTTGTGGTTAGATATGGACAATCCTTGAACGACTGCATCACAGCATGGTATAATCCGGAAGAATGATAAAATCCAGTAATGAGACGCTGGGTCATGACTGGAAACTTACCTTAGCGATATCCTCTTGTGAATCCAAGTATGATTTTGGCTGACCCCTTGACGTTATGATCGGATTGGGTGCTGGGAATTCCGGCTGTGGAATCGATTGAAGTTGTTGCTGTCTCGACGAAGTACGTTGCAACTGTTGTGGCTGAGATTGTTGTTGACTGCCAGGAAGTTGTTGAAGCTGTTGTGGTGCCGCTGTGGTAACAATCGGAGATTGGAAACGAACGCGTTGTGGTCCTGCAGTTGTTTGTTGTTGTGTAATCCTTTGTTGAATTTGTTGCTGAGGCTGTTGCTGCTGTTGGTATTGTTGCGACTGTGACTTGACTTGAGAAATACGTTGCGAAACATCACGTCCTGGTTGTGTTGGTGCAATCGATTCGGATTGTTGTGGAGCTGCTCCATCAATGGCCTCACAACCAACATTACGTGGCCAATCGCACGTTTGTAGCTCATGACTGTACATCAAACCACCAGTACAACTTTCCAATAAGGCTCCACCAAATACACAAACATAATATTGTGTGCAATCTGTCGGGTGTGGATAGTAGCCAAATTCCTCTGGGCAATCGAAATCTGATCCGGCATTATTGGAAGCGGTAGGCTTAGTATTTATTCCAAAGGATCGAGCGCTCGTTAGACGTGATTGGCGTCGCTGGGCGTTGACGTGATCTAGAAATATATCGAAAATCGTTTAATTAAATTATTCAGACAAGTTTTGCTTAAATCCTACAAACAATGCAAGTATTATCAATTAAACTATGTCCAACATATAAACTTCCAACTAAAAAAGACCAACAATTCATCATAAATTCACACCTCCTTTGCTTAGCCTGAAAAGTTGGTGATGTTGTCTCCTGTTTTATGTAAACGGCGATAAAATTCAGTGGGCTGGGCAAGCATGAAATAAAATTCAACCTACAAAGTCATATGAGCAACATACATCACTTCATTCTGAGACAAGCTCGTGCTGACCAACTCCGAACGACTTTTATTTAATGGCATATTAACTTTGATGGCAACGACTACAAATTAAATTTCACAATTAGATTGATATCAAAACTTTAGTGGCCTTACTAAAGATGCGTTTTATGATTTAATGTTTGTCATACGAAATTTATTTCACTTAGCTATGACATTGTTTATGCTGGTTAATTTGAAATGGAGAAAATGAAGCATTTAAAATTTTTTAATTTTTTATTTTCAAGTGGGTTTTGTTGTTTTATTTGGACCTCATATCATTCAATTAATTTAATTTATGAGGATTTGATGGTTTGGTTTGAAAAACAAATAAAGCATAATCTGAATTTGTTTTTTTATGTTCGAACATGTATAATAATTTAAACGAGTGATAATAAATTCAGTGTACGATATGAGAACAAATAAGAACATCCTTAAAGTTATGTCTCCTGATAAATTTAATTATTCGATGATTAATTTCGGACATGAGCTTGACTTATTTAACAGCGTTTCACATTTAACTAGCACATATTGGGAAATTTCCTGGTCAACAAAGAGTGGGACCCGTACAGAATTTAACCGCAGCAAGGACTAACATGTCAAATTGAGGGCTATTCGCTTCTGCCCAACAGGAAAACTAACCAAAGGTAGATGCATGTTTAATCATAACTTTTCAGTCGAAAATTTTCAGAATTTAATCAACTGCAGAATTGACAATGCCGAAGGTCAATCGAAAATTCCACTTCCTTTTGGAGACAACCTACAGACGGCGATCTAAGTTAGCTTACTCCTTCCAATCAGTAGTGGATTCAAAAGTCTACTACTAGAAAAATCTTCGGATCAATAAAGCTTGGAAAGCGTTGAAAGGCCTGGCTTCAGGAAAGGAAATAGAACCACGATTTTCACGGGTATTTCTAAAACGGCTGATAGATCTGAAGCTGAATTAAACTTCTGGGGCTTGCCATTAATTGAACGACGCGTTAAGCCAGAGTTACACCATGGTCTTTCAGTTGAAAGTTTTTGCGATTATTTTTTTTACAGAAACAGGGAACAGTAACCTCAATAGCAAATTTTCCAACCTTTCTTCTCACAAAGCTTCAGAGGTAGTCCAGGGCGTTTGGTAAGAACTTGAAGCTTCATCAATCAACCAAAACTAGACTTCAGTCCCTGGACAAAGAAATGTATAGGATAATTTATGAGCAGACGTGTTGGTAACAGCTAAATCAGCCCATCAAAATAGAGCAGAAGTGGATAAAAATGAAAAATGAAAAGACATCTTTTTCAAAAAGGATGCATTGAACTCGAAATGACAGTACAAAAAGCCGCACAGATGTGTCTAACCCCAACAGATCAAGGACAACAAAGTCTACTGAAGAACAAAAAAACGTTGAAAAAAACTTACTGAATCATTCCAAGATTTTTGTTTTTGGATTTTCAAAAAAAAAAAAATGGTGACATGGGGGAGAGAAGCTTTCACTTTATTCTGGATTATCTGATTCTGATTCAAAAATAACTCAGCTGACTTGATTTGAATCAATCTGCACAGTTGAAACATTTACCTAGGATGGAATTGGTTGGAGTTCTTGGTTTATGTTGGGCATCTGGATGGAGCATTTTGACAATCAATCGATGTGCTGTAAATCCGTGGTCCTCTCTGCCCTGTGCCATGTTCAACAATGAACCTTTAAGTCCAGTGAAATAAGGGCAACTTAAAGGTATATTTGCACGCGGTTAACTCAAATACCAAGGTTTAGATGAAATGACACCTGCATTAAATACTGAGTCTCCAAACTGTATGCCTGACACTATTCAAGTGGTACAGACAGTTTTTAAAGGGCGATCAACCATCAAAAGACTCTGAGAAAAAAAGAGAAACGTTTTGCGGATTTGTGAGAATTACATTACAAAAACCGGCAAGAGGCATGGCACTAAATTGAGTAGCCCTCACATTCTCACACCCGAACAACACATACGATTTTGCAGTACAATTTATAGGCATAAATATAATTTGTCATGCCTATGAGCCTCAAAATTTATTGGAAGAGAGATTGACTTGTCGTTATAAATTTTGCCTAATATCTATGATAAGATCCGTACCTGACAGGGATCATCTGTCAGTGAATTCTATCAGTGCTGTTCATGTGAACCAAACGTGACAGGAGAAGGGTTTTGGCTTTATTGCAACTCTATCCCAATCAAGACGCAGTATGAAAATTTATTCTATGAAAGCCAGGACATACTCATAGCTATCAGAAAATACTACAAAAGAAAAACAAATCGCTTTCGTTTTTCAAACATGCAGAATTTTAGAGTATATTTCATTGCGTGGTGAACAGACACTCGCATCTAGGTTCTGCAGAATGCTTTGTCCAGCACTTTGAGTAGTAAAAGTGGGGATAACCGGTATGAGCACGGGTTATTCAGGTGGTATAACACACGCTTCAGTTCACTGCATGAAAAATTATTGTGAAAATTTGCCTGCTTATGCACCGAAACATTTCGATCATTCTCAAGATGCGTCAGATCTTTTTGACTGTGTTTTTTGACAGTGGTTATTTGAATTTGTATTGTCTAGACATTGTGCCCTATCACTTTGATTTTCACGAACGTAGAAATGAAGCTGGTAAATGGTTGTCCAGAATAGCAACAGGAATGCGGGTGCTTCTCATTGGGTGGTTTAAGGACTTATTTTAGTGGTTTTGATTAGAAAAATAAACATTTTCATCAGCGAAGGATGCCTTTTTAGTAAACGGGCGCTTTTTATTCCCAGATGATACTTATTAAGGGCTCGTTCAAGGACTGAACCAAGTAGTTTTGGTTTAAAAAAAACGATTGTTAATTGAAGAATACTTTTGAAAGGCTTGCAAAACCCAGCGCTCTTCACACTTAGTTGAAACTTGACAGACACGATCTAAGTACTGCCTTTGCCAGATAGAGCGCTTGATTTGTGAATGCTTCTGCATTGAGCTTAATAAAATTGGTTGTCAACGTCGATTTACAAAACTTTTCTTGTATGCTCTGGATTTTGAGGATAAAAGAGTAGTCTAGTACCATTTTGACGAACGTAGCTTTATTCTGAACGAATCACAATGATGCATTTCCGATTAGACAATGTGAAAATTGCCCAGGAACAATGTTGGGATTTGGAATTAAAGGATGTTGTCTTAGCTATCAAAGCGGTCAGATCAACGATCCAATAGAAGCCATTGGATAAATCGGCGCGGTTTTTTTTCTCCATTCTCCTCTAACGGTTAATGCACCCAGTAAAACAGTTGCCTTCGACTTGTACCCTATAGTTACATGTACACTAAACGTTTGGCTTGTTCTTATGTCAACTAAACCCTGTCAAATTTTATAATTTTTGAAGCATGGTAACGCGTTTTTGCGATCACTTTGTATTTCAAAATTTATCTTGATTGCCTCAAGAATCAACGGCTTCAGACTCATTTCTAGAAACTTTTCAGTCTCACTCAGTCTCAGTTTCAATCACTCAGATATTTGTCGCTGGTAAAAGAGAAAATGCAATTGTGATTTTTGTAAAATCGC
Organism: Stratiomys singularior; assembly: GCA_954870665.1. Taxonomy (NCBI): domain Eukaryota; kingdom Metazoa; phylum Arthropoda; class Insecta; order Diptera; family Stratiomyidae; genus Stratiomys; species Stratiomys singularior. The sequence goes on along the minus strand of OX940879.1, from coordinate 6,371,406 downwards.
ATTTGCAAATGCCTGTTTGACATCGACTTGAACAGGATTCCGCGTTTTCCAGGTGGGTTTTATCTTATTTAGGCTTTCTCATCGATTAGCCAAATTTTCTGTAATTTGGGTGCCAGATTTCGAACAATTTCTTGAAATCGGTTCAGATCAACTAATATAGGATACTTCATAAATTAAAACTAGGTTTATGTGGTATTCCCAATCTTATATCTTTGTCTCTTTATTAAATACTCTACAAATATACTCTAGGCGTCGAAAATTTAGTACATTGCATGATATTTTTGCGCACACAGTTCAGAGAAGAAGCATGCAGAAAGGGAACTGAATACTTCACATATCTAATAAACTAAGCTTTCCACGATAGAGAGCTTGTAAGCTCATCGACTTAAGTGAGTGAAGAGATCTCGATAGCCTGCTTTCTGATACTAAATGCCTTGAGTATGAATACCAAATTTTAGAAAATTTTAAAGCGAATTTCTATGCGCCTTAGTCTCCATCGCATGGCTACAACAAATTTTACCGATAAAACACGAATGCATCTGGAAAGTTGCCGTTGAATACCATTAAATTGGGGGTTGGTTCTTTGTGTGAGCGGTTGTTATTGGTTACGCTATGGTTGCAGTTTTGCCAAGATGTCAAAAGACTTTGTATATCGCCTGTCAATTTGAACCATGGCGAAGGATATTTGACAAAAAGAACTTTTTCTAAACTTAAGAGAAGGCTATGAAAATATGCAATAGCACATCACAACCTACTTAAATATTGATAATCAATACATTGTTCAGAGGTTTTCCATGCTATTTTGGGACTAGAGACGACCTTTTAAGTAACAATTCGAACTTTTGGTCATGGAATGAGTATGTTGAGATAGAGTTGGAAGTAGGGCCATCCACCCAGAATTAAAATTCAAGATCCAGGACTGAATTGCTTTGATATACAATCTCAAACCAAGTTATTGTGAAATTGTTGATGTTAGTAGTTCTAGTCAACTTAAATTATCCTTAAAAAATCCTCTGAAGGCCCGAAAACAGAAGGAAAATTGTGCAAATGGGAAGAGTACGTTTTGTCACCTTAAAGGTGGAATATATTTCTTTTGTATGTTTTCCATTAAGTATGAAGGATTGCCGAATCTGAATCTCAAATTGTATTATAGTTCAGGAGTTTGCAGTATGATTTGAATAGGAAAAGAAAAGGGATATTGGACGCGTACAATTACTTTTCAATTTATTAAGAGATTTGTCGACGGTTGCGTTCTTTGCACTAAATATGTGCTGTAGTTTTAAGGACCCTTTTAACTTGGCGAACAAGTTTGGAAATTGACCCTTAATGGGTGTTTGTTACTGGCCCTACATATTAAGGCTTTGGTTGCCGTTCAGGACTGCGGTTGGGAATAACAAGAGCAATAGCAGCATCTACTTCACACTTAGATCATTCATAGGACATATGTTACAGAGTAGTGCAACTTTCAATTTCCTGAAGTAAATCTTAACTCTTTCAACAGATCAAACCTTATTGTGAGCTCCGTTCGAACTCATCAATATTGCATTTAAATCTGTTCAGTTTCCCAAAGTATCTCTAATCGAAATTTCACATGTGCAATCATCTACGCTGCAATATACCACATTTTCGTTTTCTCTATATTTATTTCCTGATGCTTCGCAAAATTGCGTATCGAACGTGTGTGCTCTATATTTCGTGTATGTAATTGGCAATATTGATGTTGAATCAAAAGCTAAATTGACCAATGCGGCTGACTTCTTTGACGTGGTAATTGTCTAGACTAGCTGCAAGCCGCTTTTTGCTTCTCCCAGTGCGTATGAATTTTACTGAATCAGGTTGTATCGATTGGGAAAATGATAATTCAAGCGTCGCCAGCGTCTTTCCATTTCAATCAATAGAAACGTATCATTAGGAAATGATTTCAAAGAAATATCGGACAACATGACACGCAGGCACTGCCAATGTGTATCGTATGTGTCTTTAGTAATAATAATCAACAGATTGAAAATATTACAATATAATTATTGCATTGGCTTACACGAGTAGGCCCTGCTGCACTTTCTTGGTTTCACATAGTTTGGAGAATAAGGTAAGCGAACTGTTGTGTCAGACGAAGAAAGTGGGGCTTTATAATTCGGTGGAGACACTGAGGGACAGGGTTTTGTTATATGTAGCGGAATTAACATTGCATTGATGAGGATCTGACTTTAAGCCGATTAAAGAGATAATTTTTCCGTAGAGCTGTAACGAGATTAGAGAAAACAATAGGTTGTGCATGTATTTCGGAAATATCAGCACTATTCTCTGGGGTCCGTTTATGGGACACAATACTGGATAGTTTTGGTTTCAAGCATTTAGTTAGGTTTAAGAAAGAATTAAGTTAGATTTAGGCTCAAGCACTCAAGTTTTTACATATTCTCTCCCCTTCCATCCTACAGAAGCCTAGACCAGTCCCTAGTTTAGGGGTCCAGAGTTCTAGCCCTGTTGCTTGGCTCCATCCGAACCAATCAATCAATTTAATCGACATATAGAAAACTCAAATCAGAGTTTTCCACATTAATTCTTCCATTTACATTTCTTCAACGTTCTGAACAATACTTCGCTACAATTTAAATACAGCAAAAGTGATCCGAATGCAGCGCTTCAAAGAAAGCAGTCTTTAATATCATCCTAATGAAGCATTTCCTTTAGTTATCAAATTCCAAGCATGTGTAATAAAATCATATGAAATGCATCTCGATGTACCACTGAAAACCTTCAACCACGCACTGCAACATGAGGTCCCAATAAGGTCACTGGGTTATGCGATTCATGGATTGCATAACACATAGGAAAGCGTTGATCTTACTGATCCACAAACCAGTGATCCATTGATCAATGCTTTTCCTTGGCTAGTTTTCTTCTTGTTTGAACCCGTGCTAAGTAGCAGCAGCAGCTGGTCACCTGGACGCAGAATACTCTTCAGACAGTGATGGATGCTGTACCAGAGCATCGTTGGTACACCTGCTATCTGTGAGGCGAGATCAGTTGGTGAAGGCCAATTCCTCATTTGGAAACGCGGAAAAAAAAACGTGAAAATAGATAGATGTTAAGATATTGATTAGTTGATCATTTATTGCTAACACAGGGTTTGGCTTTGTGCAGATACTGCCTGTTAGTTAACTTTTATAGTCCTAAATAATAGACTATTAAGTGCTAGTTACGCTGAGAGGGCAGATGGTCGATATAAATTTGTTAGACCTTTTCAGGATTATGTGATTTGTCAACGGTTTCTGGGTAAACTTTGAAAATGCTATTGGAGTAATGTCATTCTGTTAGCTTCCATTTGGGTTGGCAAAACTCTTAAGGATTTTCTCAGAAGCGTGATAGCTGACGTTACTGCTACACATATGCCATAACAAAAAATATGGAAATATCTGCAGAATAGCTCTTATTTGTCCGGCGAACTTAATAAGGATTAGATTGACTTACAGTTGCCTACATCAAGGCTTATCATCACGTTACTCATTGTGTTAGTCAAATTTTTCTTAGCTTTTGTCCTAAGTTTAACCTGAGTATTCTTCTACTGAAAGGAAAGCTATGTTGAAAAGGAAATAGGATGGGAGAGTGAATAGCTTGGAAAATAGATTTTTGGCATTGCAGGCAGGTCGAGTGTCATCCGAAGTAAGCCTTTAACTTTCTGTTCATAAAGAAACCAGCTTTATCTTAAAAAGATTTCAAGCATCTTGATCTTTCAGTACAAAGAAGACAACTGCAACGGATTCCAAGGATTATTTAAGGTGCTTCAATTCCTTTGCGTCACTCTACTGTATAAGCTTAAAACAAGCAATTGATGTTCGTTTTGGTTTTGCCGCAGGCCAAAATTAACTCTGGGTAGCTTGATTCCGCCGGGCCTTGCTTCGTGGGTCTCGAGGACGCGTTTCGGCTGCATCGGAACGAGCTGAAGATGGCTGTATGCAGCCGAAACGCATCCTCGAGACCCACGAAGCAAGGCCCGGCGGACCCAAGCTACCCAGAGACAAGCAATTGATCCTTTATTTCTGAATCGACTATTATACGCACGTCAAAGCGTAGATAGTGTTGTAAAGCGATACTGCGGCTCAATTTTTTTCAACAGCCAAATAGTAACGCAACCGTGTCTGTAGGATATCGCTGAAACGCTGACCGGCAAAGTCTAGTAACCAGTATTCAAAAATTTGTTATTTTCTTACATGCATTCGACTGGTATCCCCAGACGATTGTCTGAGGACTGCAATGTTGCCTGTCAGATGTTTATCTCAAAGAGTTTCAGAGCTAAGCCACGAATGTTTTTGACGGAGCCATACATTTTTTTGAGTTACCAAAAAATCTAAGCGTGACACATAGATGCCAGCCATGTGGAAGTGTTTTGAGTCTAAACCTAATCTTTTAATGCTAGCTTACATATGTGGACACTTTTTCAGAAAAACTGCATGTCAAACATGATTCCCTTTTGCATTGTATATTTATTTGCGGAGATCACGATCACGAACATTGACTTAAAAAACCCAATCCTGAATTTTTAATCATTTAAATTGATGTTTCATGTTTTCAAGTAGGATTTTCAACGCTCTGCTCACGACTCATCAATGTTTTTAATCCTAATCGATAGTACATCAGTTCCCTGTGAACAACCTTTCCTTGGGGTACGTTTGAGCTTCTTGATTTCAAAATCACAAGTATCCTTCAAGTTTATTTGGTAAGAATCTTTCGCTAGTGTACAGCTGAATACTTTGAGACAAATATAACACAGAAATAAGACAAAAAGAACCTCCTAGAAAACAGACCATCTAGACAACAAACATAGCATCTATGGTCCCATAACATATGATCCTAGCCAAGCTGAGCATATATAAATCGCTTTGCGTGAGTCAATACAGCTTCAAAGGACAATCGTGTCGCTATTCTTGATACTGTTGTGGTATAACAGCTCATGAATTAACTTATGCCTGGAGGTGAGTTTGGATAACCTCAATTCAAGATTCAAAGTACACGAGACCTGGACTGAATCAAGCTTGACTTTGATCATTCCGAAGGTACCTATCACAACTAGGTTGATTGATACTCCGAAAAATATCAAACATGATTGCCATTAGTCAGGTCCAAAAAAAGTTTTTTCACACTGGAACCTCCCATGAAATAAACAAAAAGTGTAAAAATAGAGCTTATATTAACAGGCAATGACGAAAAATTGATTTGAAATACATCAGAAATAAGTCCTTGGTGCATCAAACTAATCAAACTAATTGATGTTTATCTAGGAAGCTGTTAGATTGTGATGAGGCATGTTTGTTTTCAAGGAAGCTACGTGGGTTTCTTCCGATCTTCCTTCAAATTTTTGTCGTTTTTCGTTCGAATTAGGATCCCAAAATCATTTTCCGCGTATTGTATGACGTTCATCATTCTTTGTAGCATTTTCAAAGTTATATGGTTGCTCTTTGTTGCCGGTAGGATCTAGGATAGCAGCCACTTTTCTCGAAAATAGCGTTTACTCTATTATATGAGACTAATCATTATCTCTTCGACACATCTAGTATCCTTAAAACTGGCGGTACCAATTAGTTTTTATACATATTTTTCTTTTGGTATTAGTGTCACAAAACAAATACTCTGTTTTTACCACAACCAGATTTAGCAAACAGGTCAGTTTTCTTCTTTCTTTGATGGATCCTTTCTGGCAATATTATTTTTAACATTTTTTTAACATAGAAATTTAGTCATTGGTTTAATTTTCACTCCCCAACGGAGAAACTCTAAATTTAAGGTAACCCAAATATTTCAGGAAATTGAAAAGTATTGAAAATATCGGCAATCAATAATATCTCGGAATAAACACCTCTATGTGTATGCAACATGTCTAGAAAATCGAGATCAATTTACGATTAGAAAATGAGTAACAATAGTACAAGATAAAGCCATCGCGCACACATCCTTAAGAACTTATGAAGTGATAATTGACCATGTTCGGTATGTGTCACTAGAGTAACCAGGAAATTCAACAGATCGGGACCCAACAGAAAATGTGTAGCCCAGGATATATGCCATGTAATCATGCATCCTTGACGAAAAAAAAAAACAAGCAGTGACGTGGAATCATGAATGGAAAAAACATGCAGCAATTGATTCAGCCATAAATCAATGAGTGAGATACAATGAAGTCAACTGATGTTAAAAAATTTTGACAACAGGAAAACAGTGCAAAACTTTATCACAAAAAAACAAATCTCAGCTCAGAGACTTTAGGAGACCCCTGTTGATATTTGGAAATAAAACACTGATTAAACTTTCTTCCTCTAAGAAAAAAAACGAACCGACAGACAGTTACCTTATTATGCATACAGCGTAGGTACTAGCCAACAGTCATAATCTAAAAGAAGGTTTCCATCAAGAAAAAAATGAGAATACCCTATAAAAGATAATAAGCGAGCTTTACAAGATAGAGAGCTTGAGCATGAGAGTTAATATACAGATTTTAGAAAACCGCCGAAGGTCAAACCGCGTCCAAGCATCTCTTGGGCCTTATTATAGCGTAACGACTAAAAAGCGCTAAAAGTAATTGCATGTAGTATTTGTAGCATGTAACGTGAGCTTTGTAAGACAGAGAGCTTCGAAAGAAAATGATGTCTGTAAGTGAAGAGATGGCAATGGCTAGCTCTTTGTACCGAAACGTATTTGAAAATAGTTTTGTCGATGCAAAAGTATAGGAGAATAATGGTTAATGTTTCAAATCCACATCTTCGTCTCTACCTGCTTTTCCCAACAAGTCTTGCTTACAAATACCAAAGCATCTAGCGAATTGGAGCTGAACAACAGTCGATTAGATGATTTTCAAATTGATTATAGTGGCTACGAGACGTCCTTGTGTCCTATGTGCAGCAATTGCTAAATTATATCTATGTATCTGAAAATTTGATGCTCAATCTCGTTAAATTAGAATTTGGTTCGAAGTTATGTAGCCGATTAGTAGTTACACTACGTGATTGCTCATTTATTTTCGAAGAGAACATTTACTCATTGAATACAACAATGGATACAAGCATTCCTGATCACATAGCAATATTCAATAAAGACTTGGAAAATGTCATGCGTCCTTAACTGGAAATAAAAGTAATACGTCGTAGTAATACGTGCAAGAAAGACAGCTCTTAGCTCTAAGGCATATCTCAGAACGTTAGTTGTTAAGTTTAAAGACTTTGTTTTAGTATTTAAAAAGTGTTTTCCTTACTTTTAAAAATTTTAGAATGAATTTTTAATTTCCAGAAATAATTAATCAAATTAAAATGAACAATTAAAGAAATTGAAAAAAGAAATAAATAATTACAAAAGTTAAGTAATTTTATGAGCATTCTAAATTCAAGAATGACAACTGAAAGGATTGTGAAATCCATAACACTAAACCTAAGCTTCATCACAAATTTTATTAAAATGGAATAAGGTAGAATTTTTAATTTCAGCTTGAATATCTTTTATGGAAAACTTTTATCCTTTATAAGGAACTTATAACCTTAAAAATAAAAATAAAATTCTGCTTTTAATTTTGCGTTTTATTTTAAATTTCGATGTAAACTTTCGACCGTAATGGTTCGGTCTTCTTCAGCGAAGAACGAGGGTCGAGAGTAGAATTCGAAGATGAAATCAATCACAAATTTTGAACTTATACCATTTTGTGAAAATATCTAAATTTGATGATCAGGGACTGTGTACGCACAGTGAAAGGAGTCGCTTCCTTAAGAATCAATGGCAAAGCTGTGGGCTTCCTCTGCTCTGTTCCTTTATATCCCTCGTCATTGCGTCCATTGCAACTCGCTCATTAATTTTCTTTATAAATTTATAAGAAAAAGTTTGGTTCTCAGTTTATAAAAATTAGAATTCGTTTTAGGTATCGAATTTACTTGATTGCTGCTTGATTTTTCGTCCTAATTTGAATTTCTTTGGATTTGGTTGAAAAAATTCAATTTGTTGCGAAAAATAAATGAGGCTTATTAGGAACAATTCAAAAAAAATTTGTTTAATTTATCTGTGCTGTAGGAAGCAATTTCAGAAGATTCAATCTAAACAGGAGATCTTGACGACAAACTCAAACCCTCTACTGTTTGCGTTAAAATCCGCAACATCGACAAAACAATTTAATCTGTGGTGAGATTCCTTTTCTCTAGATGCAAACATGTATCTGCCAACAGTACACGTCGCAGTAGTTCACCAGAGTCAATCGTTGGCAGCTTAAACTGAAGGTATCAATATTGGTTGAATTTAGGCCAGTCTAATCAAAAAGCATGCACGAATCGTGACTGTATCTACGGCAAAGATAAATCTTATGGAGCGCCATACCCATTTCTTGTGTTGCACCGTAGCACCGTTGGAATGGGTGGCGCAGTTGCATTTTGTGGTCTGCTGCATATTTACCAGCATAAATGATTTGGCCGCAATAACAATCATTATACCTAAACCAGCAGTGACATAAGACACTAAAGTGCATTTTCCGAAACAAGGACCACCACCGACCCGCTGGTCCAATCGACCAAGATCAATCCGAGCTTATGGTCTTATGCAAATCTTACGCTTGTTTAGCGTAACATTTCTTGTATCTCAACCTTACCATTCCGATTGACTAAGAGCATTTGAGTATAAGTACAAGAAAAAGCAATCGCCCAGCCACGAAACCATTTAATTTGATCGTTAGATTTCAGGCCCAAAATGACTGGTCCGGGTCGCATGTTCTCCACAACATGTCCATTTTCCATTTTCTTTCTACGCGAATGGTAGAACATAATTTGTCTTGCATGAGGGCAATGGTAAAAGACATGACATAAGCGGCGTGGCCCGTACAGAACGCGTAATTAGATCGGAACTGTTGAGATAAAGTTTTAGGCACGAAGTCGTGTTCAAGTTAGGATTACGTTAGACGGTTTTCTTTGCAGGCAACATTTATTAGTTTTGTTTGCTTCCTTCTTCGAAGAAAAATGTGGAGATTACGAAATGAGGGTAGAAAATGAGAGCGATTTTTTTTCAGATTTATTACATGCATTTCACGATATTTTTTACGAGGTAATATGAAGTCCTTCATCATCGTCCACACCGTGATTCGTTGGAGATCATTTCCCATTGTTTGAAACAAGGTCCTTGAAATTCAGCCAAACTACCGATTGCTGCCATGTCCATGCGGTTTTGTTGAGCTTCCTGATTTCTTTTATTGTTTTATCCGCTGAGCAAATACTTAAAACCAAGCAATCTCTTCCGTAATCCGGAACCAGATCAAGACTCGCTACCACCCCATTGCCTTGAACGAATTAATTTCCGCGATAACCTTGAACCAAATAATTAAGTCCATCGTAATGTTGCATTGAACATACCAAACCTCATAATAAACCACCAATCTTGTGGCTATCTGAGCATTTATCAATAAAACGATTACAAAATCCTTTTCAATTGAACCAATAATTGAAAATGGTTTGGGCCATAGTGCTCGTTACAAGTGATGTGTTGGTAGGTAGCGTTGCTTACCAAATCTTAAATCCCAACCCAAAACAGATCAACTTCTTGCTTCTTGCAGCCGGTAATCTGTTAAGCCGAACAGTCGCGCGCTGATTAAGATAAATACTTGATGATAGACGCCACAATTTGAGTGGCAAGGGGGGCCTCGTGGAACAATGGCTTTCTTGTAAGTTTCAAATCGTAACCATCGAAAGTCATCATGTTCATGTCGGTTACCACCAACGCTAAAATATTTATGGGATTTAGCGTCATGACGCCACACTTTTGATGCAGATAATCATAACAATGGTAACAGCAACCATCGAGGCTAAATTCTAATCATAAAATATTTGGATTTGGTCTTGTGAGAAGTGCCAAGTGATTGGAGTTTGTTACACGTTGGTGTAATGGATTTGATCCACAACCTCTCTTGCTTCGATTGGAAGTTTATGGATGTTTTAATATGCGAAGATTATTGGTTGCATGTTTGAATATCGATTGAATAGCTGTGATTGGTATGTGATCATCAAATGAATGATGTACTTTGCAATTGGTATTGATCAGCAATCACTGGCAATGGTGTAGGCTCTGCAATAAGTCTTTTGGACCCGTAAACGTGTGATTATTTATTGGAAAATCTTCTTTTCGAAACCATCATGCTGTTGCCTCAGAAGATCTTGAATTGAATATGAAGTCATGCTTTCATTGAACGTATGGGAAATTGTGTAACTGCTATCCCATCTTCGTGGTAATCAATTCATTGCCCCATCTTTAGATAGTACTCATTTCTTGGAAGACAGAGTCTAAGGAAACTTTTGAACAGGAGTTTGTAGAAGAGAACATAGCTAGAAAACTCTGTGATAAGCCTAGATTATGAATTTATATTTGATTCGGCTGGTTAGATTGAAAAGGAAGAAAGATGCCAGTAAAGTTTTGGAAAACATGATCCTGTAAAGATCAGCCTTGATTGGCTACATTGGTTAAAGCTATAGCTAAGCTTGCATTTACTGACAACTTGTTTAGCCTTGATCTTGCTAAAAAGAGGACAATACCCCGGTTTAGACACAGTTTCCTCATTTCGCTTATCCTAAAACTTTAACATTCTGTTCATGGTGGAAATATCCCTACAATCAAATGGAAAAACTGTTCCCTAAGCAACAGAAGTTCTCGAAAATCTAATGTTTCCAATGAGTTCTCCAGTCAAACAGCATTCTTCTTTGATTCTTAATTCACTTAACTTCAAGTAATTGAATCCTCTATTGGGTTGGTCGGTCCAATCTTCTCAATCCCAGTTTTATATAGAAGTGTACTCGTTCGTGCTGCCCTACGCGTTCTCCAATGCCAAGCATAGTCTTAGAGGTTAAGCATTTATTTATTTTTTTTAAGTTGGGACGGAAAGGTTGCTTGAGTCCTGAAGTAGTAGGATTCCCTGTGACCCAACCTATTAGATTACTGAGTGACAAAATATACTGAATGACTAACCAAACACGTCGATTACTAACCAAAAACCTAATCTGGAGTCGTTTGATACATTTATCCACGCAAAGACTCCCTATCGTTTGCTGTAAAGCTCCTTTGATTCAAAAGAATTCATTTTTTACTTTTCTCCAACAAGAAGAAGGAATAGAGAAGGATTATTAGAGGAGGCATCCCTCTACCCTGGACAGCTCCATCCAATCAAATATGCCGTTTCTGTTGTTAGAAGTGAAGTTACATATGCCAACCAATTTATACAACTCTTTGATAAGGCTATTTTCAGGCAACTCATCCAGTTTTTGGACAAAACGATCACACTCTAAGCGCCATACCCTGCATGGAAAGAGACTATAATAGGCACCATTCTTGTCGTCAATGCAAAATATGTAATCTCAAGACTATGACTGATCGGTCTTCTCCAGGTAAGACTGGAAAAAACCTGGATTAATCCAATTCAGACTGGAAAACCCGTGTTTATTAAAAAGCATTGTCAAGTGGGACTCAAGGTTCGCATGCTTTGGACTGATCCTCGATCTTAGATCGTTGATGAAGTGTACGATCTTAGATCGTTTATGAAAAGTGGCCGATTATGCTCCCACAGTTGTTGCCACTCGTTGAACAGCAATCTTATTGGTCCTTAGCGGCAGCTGCTTCATTTCGCTCATGTCTTCAGAGTAAGAAACTTTTGCTAGGGTAATGTGTGTCGTCCCATTGATAACAATCATCACTAATTCAAAAACGGTCTGTTATTCTAATATCATCTGTCGTGATCCCTGCCTTCACCTGTATCGGCTGTTCTGACGCAGCTCCTTCCTGAAAGCTTCGCTCAATATTTCTGCATCGTACATGAACGAGGATTGTTAACCACTCATCAAGAGTTCCATTTTTTTTGTTGGACTTCGCATTGGCCAGTCGACTTGCAACAGCGACCTCCACTGCAGCCTTATTACCATTCGATCTGATACCCTCGGAAGAACTCATATTGGAGTCGATCAGCATGTCTAGGAATGACTTGCTGCTACTTACTAAACTGATTGTTTTGACCATGGTTATATTTGCTCCAAATAGGCCCGTCTTCTTCTAGGAATCAGTTTTTGTGTAAGGATGAATAATTAATTTTCTCTAGTTTTATGTTAAGTTCATGAGTGTTCACGTAGTTTTCCTTCTATCGAATGAGTGTATTTGTCCAGTCTTAATCTAGGTAGCAATTGTACTCGCAGGATGACCGCTTAAATTTTATCTAGCACCAGGTTGAATTGGTTAAACAGTGTTGATATAGTTGCTCGTCTATTGCATTGGGAAACTAAGCCATAATATTACCTTGTCTAGGAGGTGCTGGGGTGTGTCCAGCGACTTTTGACCTAATATCGTTGGCAGAGCTGATCAGATGTAAGGTTCTCTGCCAGTTTGATCCTCAATAGCCAGTTATAGTAGATATGCATCAAGAATAAACCGAGAATATTTCTCTGGCTGCAAACTGGTATAAATAGCATTACCACCTTTCATTGCGCTGGTAAAAGATACTTTGGCAATCAGACATTTAAAGAAGTCAGCATCAAGGTAAGTCTCGGAGTTTCACGTGAACTTTTTACTGCTACTTCAATGTTTTCGGACATCCTTTGAGATCGACTATACCCCGGCGCTAGATTATTCCTAGCGGAAGTACTTAGAAGGAATCTTTCAGTTCAGAAACAAGTTATATTTGCAGTTGGGACATTACTTACATGTCGATTTCTCGAGCCAAATTATCAAGAAGCAATAACATAAGAATTATCTTCATTGAAAAACGCTTCGATAGCGAACGTGCGTTACTATTCGTACCGCAGGGACATCCTAAAACTCTATCCACTAAGGTTGTTACATACAGCAATAACACTCGATGGTGACTTCTTTCAGACAGAGACAGAAAAAGCATAATTAAGATCATCTTTGTATTGAGTTTTCCTACAAGTGTTTAGAGGGAGGAAGGGGTGAGCTTATACGCAAAAACGAGAGGAAATTCACCAATCGGAATATGATTCCAAAAGTTTTGGTTAAGTACCATTAGATCGAAAGTTGGTTTGAAGGTTTGGTGCTGCATGTTCTCTGGCGGTGCACGCACGCTCGGTTATTCGAATAAAGCCATTCTGCTGTCATAATGTTTTTGATTTTGCAAAGTAATAAAAATTCTAAGGCATCATCTTCTCGATTGACACCCTGTGTAACGAATCACATTTTGTCTATTGGAATTGTTAATCACATTGACATCAAGCTTAATTTATCTTTTCTTCCTGTGAATTTTAAGGCTGAGAAAATCGGTATTTCAGGTTAAAAATGGGAGCATAAGACCTTAAAAGAAAAGGACTCTGTCATAGACTTTTTTTTCGTAGTACAGACAAAGCAGCAAAGCATACCTTGATAAATGAGCAGAATCATAGCAGTTGTAGTGTCAAAGGGAGTCATATGATAATTGTTTTCCATCAGTTAAAGTATTTGAAAATAATTCGCCAATATTTTGGGTGAAAAACAAACTGTGCGGCATCTACTTTCAAATATTAAAAAGATTTAGCAGGCATCATCCATAATTTAATAGCGGAGGAAGTCGTCAACACAAGATGACTTCCAATATCGCGCAAGGAAGACTGTAATTAATCCTGACCATTGTGTAGCCTCCGTCAACTAAGTGTCAGTTTAGTCATGAGTCCTGCCAAGGAAGGATCAGGTGTAGAGGCTACCCTATACCAGGATCCGCTAGTTCATTTCAGCCCCAACGTGAGAAGGTTTCCACTCTCTTCCCAGGAGCCAGGCTCTCAATAAAATAGCATTTCTAATAAAAAAGGTCCAGATAAAAACCATATTTAGCAAAAATAGAAAACCATGCAAGCGTACTTTATTTTTCAAGTTGACGCATATTTTGGCCCGAATTTAATAGTTTCTTTTCTCGTCCAACAGCTGATCCTTGATTCTTGATTCAATGAGCGCATTTCGTACTATGTCAGAGAACAAGTGCATTGTGAATGGAGGAGAGAAAAGCGAGAAGATAGGATTTAGTGCATCTTTCGACCAGCCATGGGAAGGATAAACCTGAGATATAGTTACCTGAAAAACCTAGAAAGGACACAGGTGGTTTCTGTGAATTTAAGGGCGTAGGTGCATTGATAATGATTATCAGGTGACTTACATTTATACGCTGAAGCCTGTGTTAGACCCATTTTGATATGATGAATGGCTTTTACCATAGACACTATCAACGTAGGGTTAGTATGTATTGTCTTGGAAACATTGCCCCACTCTTTTAGTAATACATAATCAACTTCTCGAGTGCAACAAACTCAGTATCACCACCAATAATTATTCTTGATCTCGGCTTGAAGTTCGTGCAAATATCTATCAGGTGTACCAAGCAATTTTTCCGCTCTAAATCAAATAACGTCGGAATGAACGAGTACCAAATGCACAAAAAGATACTTGAAAACAATGTTCTCTATGAGATATCCAAGCAAAAGACTTAGCTACACATCCTAAATGCACTTTACAACAATGCAAAAACTAAAATAAAGATTATCTCCTGGCTGCCAGCAAATACGCGATAGTCGACCTGATTCTCATTGAAATATAATTTTTTTTCCACTACTATCTATTTCGTTTCGTGTTACGTAACATTAAGCTAGCGAATCTGATAGCTTTGAATGCAGTCGGTAGAAGTCGAAGTAGGAGGCAAGCAAGTCATCAGTTTCTCGGTTAACCAACCAGCAATCTCAAAGAACAAGGTGGGTCCCCATGCTGCAGCATACCATCGAGTATGAACTGTTCGCCGAGGCTCAGAAATAAATTATAGAGACACTTCGACATTTAAGGAACCAAAGGGTTGAATTGATTTACCATGGATACGTTCTACTCGAGTGTAATTGCTTTCTGAGCTCCAACCACCAGAATGGTACACTTTATCGGGATTATCAGCATCGAAGTGATACCAAAGCCAAACTGACCTGAGATTTTCGGGTTTTCGAAAAGGAATCCTGCATTGATTATCTTAATTATCTCAGAAATAACACTTTTATGCAACGGCTGCAAGAATTAAATGTGGTATTTCGAAAAAAAGACTACTTAACCCGGGTTGCAATGTAATCGGCAAACAATTTGTCTTTAATTGGCTTACCACAATTCTAACGTCAACCTATCCACCTGCGCTGATTCAACTCGAGACCACGATGGTCACGAAACAGCTCCGCTGATTCTCACAAGAAAGTGAAACGTAGTAGCATGCAAACAATTACAAACAAACAAGCAATGCAGCGACTCTTTGATTGTATCTGTAGCACAATAGTATCAATCTCTAATAAAGATTGAAGATACAATAGCAAAGAAGCATAACAGGTTGCTGTTTTCAGCCCATAACTATTGTACAAACTCGAAGGCTGACATTTTGCTTTCGAGGCAGAACACAAAAAGAAAAAACTAAAAAATTATGATTAATGAAAATTGAAACTACTTTTGGTTCATTTACGTTAACGCTTTTTGCAGTGTTTGCAGTGTTAGTGTTCGCAGGAGTGGAGCCATTACTGTGGTATCAATGCTATAACGCAGCGGAGGTTGATTCGTGGTCGGACATTTTTCTATGATTTATAGACAAAAGTTCGTGGTCATAAATTTATGCGAAGAGGATTGAAGTAAATCCAAAAAATGATTTAATAATAATAAATGTTAGCTGCTTGCTGATTTTTCAGCTTTAATGTTTGGGAAAATTTTTATGCTGAAATTAAAAACAGCAAAGAAAATAAGTTAGCTGGATGGGAAATACGATTGCACAGCACTTTTTTGAGCTCTCCTGCTTGATGGAATAGTTGATTTGGCCAAATAAGGCGTGAAAAACGTATAGTTTGCATTGGCTGAGAGAAAATTATGACACGGTCAATAACGCAGGTGCCTATGAATGCAAGGCTGATGAATTAATCAAATCGGTAATACAAAGTATTATTACATAAGCGTTTAGCGTTGTTTTTTCTAGAGCATGTTGGCGTGTGAGAGAATATGAACCGAATTTCTTTTGTTAATAAATGCTGGACCTTGCCTTGCTTGAATGGCGTAATTTACCTTAAGTTGTGCTCTTAACTTAGACAGTATTTTAGAAGGAAACTTTGCTTAAAAAAGATTCAGGCTCTTCGATTTTAATTAACTACCAACCGATGGCACAGCTTCGTCTTCATATGATTTTATTCTAACGTCAGATAGTGTCGCTTGTGTCTGTGATCATATAGCTTTTGCCCAACGGCCTCGTTGCCGGAGTACGTAGAAATATTTAACCAACGCAGAAGAAAAAAGATTACAACTGAGGATTAACTACATTTTCTCAGCTTTTGGCAACATTTCTGGGACCTCTATGCAGAAAAAAGGGGACGAAACGACTGATATTTGGTCTGCTAGCCTCCATTTCAGCCAGATTTTTTTTAATCCATAGAATTAGTTGTGATGATGGTACAGCCCCAAAACCCCATTGCAAGAGCACACAGAAAATTTTACAGGCGCAGAAGGAAAGATAACTGAGAAAAGATCACCAGGGAAAATACAGAACGTTCCCTCACCAACTGGCAAAAGTCCTGCGATCGTGACAGGAACTGAAGATGAACTGCACATTTGATCCCTGACCTGAAACCGTGACTTAATCGAGTGTATGTCGAAACTCTGAATTTCTTCTTGTTCCTGTTCTTGAGCGTATATCATCTGCGTATTCTAGGGTCACCTCCGGAAAATTGAGAGGTTACATTCATTCAACATCACGTTTTTCGTAGAGGAGGCGAAAGACGTCAGTTACACGTATTTTACGGGAACATATACAAAAGGTATTTGAGATAAAAAAATATAGAAAAAGTTGTTTTATGACGGAACCCTGTTCGGAGAAACGGTTGAAATGAAAGATAAATAGATCACGTAACGCATAATGCTCGGAAAGCCCTAACAAGTCAACAAAGCATGCTGGAACACCAAGGAAGGAGGAATATCTTTTCTGTCATTCATTCTCTTCCCTTTATTTCCCCGAGGATTTCTCGTCGGCAGGAGGTGTCTGATACCAATGGAACACAAAGCCAAGCACGAAAGAATATGTCAAACGGTTACAGGCAAGATTTTCAGGTTATCGAAGGAGGTGTTTGGTGGATAGTCCAGAAGTATTGCGTGTCTGTAAGTCGCAACATCAGTCTTAACATCATAAAAAATATATTGGGGCAGGATATTAAGCTCTCTTCCTCCTCACCCGAGTTCTTCATCTATTATTAGTTTGATTGTCAATTCATTGGATATCCTGAAGCAAGGATGCTAGCCAATGAAAGTAGTGCTGGTGTCCATACGTCGTTGCAGCTTTACCCGAGCAACTGATTGGTTTTTATTAGGACAAGGCCGAAATCCAGGAGGAATTTGTGTCTTTTCAATATGAAGGAATCTGTCATCTGAAGATTTCATCAAATTTGTCTATCACTTCACCTTCTTGCTCTGTAATTGTATTTACTCTAATCAGTTGCAACCATGTGACTCAACTCTGCCTTGCTCCTTTTCACTCAACAATTTTCTGCTTGCATGGAAAAAATAGCATAGATTTCCCTGGAAATTTTTTTTTATTTGATTAATTTCTGGGGCTTATACCTTGAAGTTCGGATCATAGGTCAAATATAGATTTTATCCGTCTCATAGTTCTAGTATTTTTGCGTAAACTTCCTACGACGAGTTCCATGTTTTCAGTCGTCCTTGAAGATCGAGTAGGCTGAAGCGTTAGCGTTCCTAGCTTAAGTAGTCCAAAGGGATAATACAGTTTGGAAACAATTTAAATTTGCATTTGGGTCATTATTTAATCATAGGATATTAAAATGTAAGTTGAACTGTCTACTAGTTATATCTTATGAATCATCGCCTTTAAAAGTCTGCCGAAAGGAGACGTGTGTTACTTTTTGGACTACTGAGGCATTGTAAAATCTTGTCAAACCCGCACCACACCGTTCCTTCGTACAGTGCTAATACTCTCTCTCTCTCTCTCTCTCTCTCTCTCTCTCTCTCTCTCTGTCTGGTTGGCTTCTCTCAGATAGAAAAAGAAATAACATAGTTAGGATAATGTTTTTCTTGTGAAAAGATATGAGAGGGGTGTTTTTCTTTTTCACCAAAATGAGAGCGTAATTTAGTGATTCCTATATAATTTCAATTATTTTGGTTAAGTACCGTTAGAACGGTAGTTTATTCTTACACTATGCTCCCACGTTCGAGCATTCGAATAACTCCACCTTCTCGACGAATTTGTATGAAAGATTAATATTACTTTGCGAAATAATCTCATTCTAAGAAAACTTTTCCAGGTCATCTTGCATAGCGAATTTTGACAGGAATTTTCTCTCACGTTTTTAATAGGTTAGACTTCATTTTTTTCTGAGGAAGACCATTTAGGCTAAAAATATCCTAATTTGAGCGTGAAAAATTACCCGAACATAACTCATTTATGTTTTATGCCGAAATACAAAAGGTGCGTCGTCTAACTTTCTACCGTCGTCTACCTTTCTACCGTCATCTACCTGTAAATGAAAAAATTGGAACAGACATCATCGATGATTGACAGGTGGAAAAAGGAGTCAGCAGAGGGAGCCTGCCGATATTGTAAATGTTAGACTGAAAATTTCCGTACCTGGGGCGCTTTTTTGACGGGTCAAAACAAAGCTGTGAACTAAGAGTCAGACTTGGTTTACCCTCTTTCAAACCATGGACGTGAATTACTCACTAGTTGCAGAGGCTATCTGTCTAGTAATCTGTTCGTTTATTTCTTATGCCAAAAAGTCTGAAGCTTTTCCCTCTTTTCATGGGAACCTGCCTTAAAGTGCAGCACAAATAGGTTCAAATAGAAAATGGTTGGTTGAAATTAGAAACCTAATCATATACACTAGATTTTGACGGTTGAAGTAAGCTCTGGCCCAAATTCCATGGTAAAAACATAACACTTTTTGACCAACTGAGGACCACCGCAGGAAAAAGAAGCGTTTTTAATATTTTTTAAAAAAATTTTTGCAAATAATTTGTTTTTAATAATTTTCTTAAATAATTTTTTTAAAAATAATTTTTTCCAGGTTTTCATCTTTTTTTTTCAGGTTTTTGGGGCTTTCTTTGAAGGTGATGAAACTCTAAGGTGATAACGATGATAAGTTGAAAGCTTTGTATTTTGTTTATGAATTCCGACAATTTTTTGCGATGAATTTCCATGGTTTTGGGATTTAGGACCTCCAATTAAAATTAGAATAAATTATGCTGAATATTAAACCCTAAAAATGTGGAGTAAAGGAAACGCCACAGGGGAAACTATGGAATATCAATATAATGGAAAACGAGGAAGGATTCACCGTATGTATTTTCTCCTTTTTAACACTTCTGTTTTTGACTTTAATTTTCGATTATCCATTCCAAAATGCTTTGTTTTGAATTTCGACAGATGTATATTAGGATGCAAAGTACAAGAAAAACCATCAACAACTGACTATGAAATCTTTCATACTCCGGACAAAAATATTTAACATTTTGAGGGTTATTTAAAATTTTTCAGGATACGAAAATGCCTGTTTTGAAAAGATGTTGTAAGTTGAAGAAATATTCTCGTTTTTCTCTCAGATTACGATAGTTACAATCTAAGTGATAAGGTCCAGGTTCATAGACTGGCTTTGACAGGATGCGATGCTTTAGTTTTTGATTCTCGCGGAAATAAATAAGTTCTGAACAGTTGCATACCCTTTATTGTTAAATACATTGTCGTTAATATCATATTCAAGATCAGGTGTTGTCCTGAAGATAACATTTCTACGAACTTTGGATCAAAAAATAAATCTTCCTTGGGATATTCCTTAAATTCGATTATCAGTTGAAGCTTTCCAGTCTCATTAGACAAAACAGTACCCAAAAATCTTATAAAATCAAAAAATAAAGGTCCGAAAAGCCATGAGGTCCGTTAAACGTAACGATTTTCTCCATTCAAACCAACAATTCAACTTATCTATACGCGATTTTTTCAAAATCAAAATCAACAACTCAACAAAATCAGCTTTTTAATTTTGCAGAGAAAAGTTCATTGCTCTATGATTTTTTCAATGATGGCAAGTAATGGAAGCTGCCATGGAAGTGCCAATTAAAGAGACAAATTAACGAATATTCTTAATAGTTTTAATGCTGAAAAACATTTCATGAGGACACTCGAAAAATATTTACCAAAAACGCCTTTACGCATTCTCAGTGGATATTTAATGGACATGGGAAATAAGGTCTTAAATAAATTATTTTTAGCTAATTTTAGAAGTAACTGGTTAATCAAGTCGTTAACAATTGAAAAAGGAAATAAAATTTCAATCCTAGCTTCCAAAATGGAGACATTAACACATCTAGCATTGGTAGCAACCATAAAATGACCACAGGATAATTTCGTGATTTCAAATGTCTGAGTTCAAAAAACTACTGCGCAACAATAAGTCATTGACGCAGATTTTATCACGATCGAAACGTAGGTTTCAGACACTGGATAATATATTGCTAACTTATCCTCTGCAGATATTCTATCAGTTGGATCGATTCCTCTTAAAAATCCAAACATGGCATCGGCCTTTCACCGTAGCAATGCGTTCCTCTCTCATCAAATTGCGACTAGCTTAGCTCCTTTAAAAATTCGCAATAACAAGAACAACAACAACCAGATTAACCATAATCGTGATCTTGATTAAAGAACATGATGCATTAACACCGACGCAAATCATATCCAAATACGTTTTGCGAGAACAAGAAACAATTGTCATCCGCTTATTGTTGATTGTGAAACAGATTTTGATAGAATAAATTAAAATAAAAATATGTTAATGCCCGTTTCGGATATATTTTGCAGGCAGGATGGCCGTGGAGTAGGTGGTGGTAAGTTTATTGTTAAGATGTTTGTTCTTTGAAGGTCGGACACATACGTTTCAACCGGATTTACAGCTAGTTTTATGGAGACTGGTCATCGACCAACGTATGAAATTTGATAGCTTTTAAGGTAGTGCCATTGTTGATGTAGCTCTTATCCAGTCATACTTGGTGATTTCTAGAAATTCTTGACAATATTTATAAAGTATTGGCAATTCGAAGATCCTGGTGTATCCTGTTTTGAGGTAAGAAAATCTCAAATTGATGCTGCACAGCAGGACTTCGTGTGTGACGCGTGCTTAGATTTCTTATGTTAGAATATAATAATGAATACACAATTATTTTGGCATTGTTCAGAAGACAAATTAAATTTATCTTATTTTCTACATAAATATGAAAATCAGGTATTCCCGCAAAATATCATTTTCAAATAAGTATCAAATTTTTTTTTGTGTTCAACACATATCTAACGCCATGTTAGTTAATACGAAACCTCCTCGTCCAAGGGGAACGGCTTTATCGAATATATTTAATCTTCAAACGGAAATGACCGCACAACCTTACACAACAACAACCATTACACAAGTGCTAAGTAAACATATTGACCTTTCAGCTTGATGGTGGTCAGCCAGGAAAACAAAAAGAAGTTATTTCTTCAATGATTCACTTTAAACAACCACCGTACAATGCAATCTTTTATAATTTTTTATAACGTCCATACCACGAGAACAGGTGAATTCCTCAACAACAACAAAAACAAAAACAAAATAAGAAATGTTAAAAGATCTTCTTTGGCATAAGTTTGTAAGAAACTGTTGATTGTGATCCTATAATCGTCGTCACCATCATCATCCACTTGCTCATCTTCATCACAATCATGATCATCATCATTACCACCGTATCGACCATGTACCAGAACACCATTACCATCACCATCATCCGCCAACCATCCAACGAAAAATACCACCGTGCTACCATGAAAAAATTTTGAAGATCATTCGCATCAAGTTCAAATGTTACGCAACGACCGTTGCAATTTGTATCTATTCATCTTCATCGCCAGCGTCAAGAAAAAGATACATTACAATTTTTTAGCCAAATTTGGCGAATGAATTTCTTTTCTTCTTGTTATTCTACCTTGTTATGTTGGTAACGAACAGGTGATGGGAGGTGGTTTTGGTATCGAGTGAAATGTGATACATGCATTTTCGATTGGCTGCGAAAAAAAAACAAGAAAAATCCGATGATGTAAAAATTGATTATGATATACTGAAACGACCGATAGAAATATTTTGTTTTCGTGCGATTTTTCGCGATTTTAAGCATTGTATTGTTTCTATTTTTCACTCAGGCTACATATTATGGTCGTGAAATTGACAAAGCGCGTTAATTTTGAAATAAACTTCTTTGTTTCGAACGTTTTTTTTGGGATATGTAGCAAGAATAGATTTCGCAAAAAGAAAAACGTTTGTTTGTGGGTCAGATTTTTCATACACGGTACCTGATGATTGTTTTGTTTACAGTAAATTTGTTTCATTCTTCAAATTTTCAGCCGGTCATTAATTAAATGCAAAAACAAAAAATTGAACTGCATTAAAAAAGCTCAAAAAAAAATTCGAAAAAATTTGAAAGGTCTCAACGAAAATCAACAAATTCGAAATTGAACTAAGTCTTCGTTGCTACCAATAGTAGGCAATTGCGAACAAAGCCTTGGAAAGGAAGTTCTTAACCCTCCCCCAAATTTCTCCGCTAACACGCTTGTAAAATTGTAATTCTAAGCGGAACTTTCGCAATGAGTTTATCTACCTTCTGAAAAACGAGAGTCAAACCCTACCGTGGGGGTAATTTTATATATTATTTTTTATTTTCTACCTCATTTCTTCTCTTGCCTTTTTCTTAGTATCACTTCCAAAGTGCATGGTTAGTCCCTCTAGAATGTATTAAAGTTTATCGCCAAAATATCCTTCTAATCTAAGAAGCTCATGTAAAGCACAAATATTGGAATCGAGTACAATATTTTCACTGATTTTCTTTCTATCTCATTAGTTGTTCTACAGCATCTCTTTTCCATTATTCCGTCCTACCATATGAGCACAACGAAAACATTGTACTATGCAACGCTTTTCCATGCTATATGGTCAGTTTTTACTTTCCAAAAACGCGTTCTCACTATTTTCCATCTTGGGTGTCCTTTCCCGTTCTCAAAAACGGTAGGGATGGGATCGTGTAGCTATCTTATGTTTATTTACCCATTTTTTCGCAATGAAACAAATAAATTCTAGCCACCTGAGTCGGTCGTTCATGTACCTTGCTCTCGGTATGTCAAAACTTAATTCGTTATTCAGGCAAAAGAGTACATATCATGACATCTTAAGTGTTTTATTGGACTTACCACATTCGTTTGACCCAAAATACGCACTTCTGGCGATGACTTAGGCGGTCAAAAACGAAAATTGGAAAAACCAGAAATCAGCGTGTTCAAAAAACCAGCGATGACTAAGACGGTCAAAAACGAAAATTTGAAAAACCTGCGAGAGGAATGCTTTTATCATTTCCTTTCCGATAAACCAAAAACAATCTCTGCACTAGACATAAGTAAAGTGCAAATATGAAATAGTGCGTATATGATAAAATAACGGTATTTTTCAATAATATTTTAAATTTTAAAAATATTCAAAACACTACCCATCAGTCATCAAAAACTGAACTTATTACTTAAAAAACCTCGAAAATTCTGCTTCAAATTAAATGAAGAACATTTTGAAACATTCAAAGAGTTTTGAAAAAGTACCGTTATTTTTTCTTCCTTCCAGTATGTATAGTCCAAGGATTTCCAAGTTTTGATCGGGTTAGATTTTATTCAGAACCTATGACTAAGCGCAAATGTCGAAAAAGAACAGCATATAAGCATGTAAATTCCAAGGGTTGTTGCTGTTGGGTGGGCAAACGTTGAAGTTTTGACATATCATGTATATGTCAACCGCAGTCATTGATGGATCGAGCGATGTACTGAATCTGCATGGTACGTATTAACGAATAGGATGTATTTATTTGCAATGATATTATCTTTTTTATTTATTTATTTGGTTGGTTTGTTATTTTTAATGGATTGATACCGCCAATTTCTCCTTTTGGCTATAGTAAAAGACAATCCACTTCCTTCGGTATGGTAAGAATTTTTTCTCTGAGATCGGATGAGGGTTACAAGTTAATTAAAACTGAAAAAAGCAGGAAAATATTTAAGAAAAACAACTTGCCAGCTAACTTTGCTCCTGCTGATACATCTGACACGATATATTCATTTGATAACTTAAAAAAACTAATCCAAAACCATGTTTCAAAGGATAATCCTTTCAAAAATCAAAAAGAGACGCAAGGATGGCCAAATCTTTTCGTTGCATAATTTCTAAGGAAGACCAAAACATTCGAATATGAAGTATCCAGAAAACTAATACCAGACCGAATCAAATTCCTGCCTAGTTATAAGAAGTGGAAACACACTCTTTGACCAATGGACTTAGGATTATTTCCCAACATACCAGAAAGAGAACAAAATAAGACTATACATCCTATATCGTTGCATACTATAGGGATATGGTTCGATTCCAGCAGCTGATTAAGCAAAGGAATAAATAGATAACTATCACGCATACCACATTGGTACAAAACTTCAGGTAACTGCCAAATTCCAGATCATGTCAATAACACCAACAGATTTGAATGGGTATCAGGTTTCGAAAAAAGGCTCCGCAGAGAATTGCTTGCATTGGATATGCATCACCAATTCAAATAAGGACTGAACACTTTGGGTCCATTCTAGTTAACAACGCTGTAGTAAGACCAGTACCATGCTGGGGTGTGGAAAATTCACCCTCATGTAAGATCGAACATTCGAGTGCCTTCACATGTTAGATCCTGAGGCGGAACGCGAAAAGGAGGAACTTCCGAAGAAGCAAGTTCCGAAGAGAATGGCGAATTCGCGAAGGTGAAAATTACAAATAAAAAAAAACGATTTGAAGAGTCGGACGCCTCAAGTGCCATGAGTTAGAGGAAGCTGCCAGTTAGGCTAGACATGTGAATCATTTGCTTAAATATCAGATTCATAAATAGGAATCGGTGGGCGGAACAAAAGGGCAGAAACCAGTGGAGAAGCCGGAATACGCTAGTTCAACTTTGTTGATGAAGACAGTTCTTTGGTGCTCGAACACTCAAACTGGAGGACGCAATCAATGGACTGTGATGGTTGGTCTTGAGAAAGACTGTATAGCGAAGGAACAGAAAAAGATGACAGGAATTCTTTAGAGAAGCAGAGTAAGTCGCAAAGTAGATACAGAAACTCAAAGAGTATTGACAGGATAATTGTATCCATAACTTCTATTTTTAGATCCAGAATATTGTGACAAAAGAATCTTAGAAAAATTAAGGATGTATGGGCTTAAGCATAAAAAATTGGGAAGCATACTAACAAATTCTTTGATTGTAATTTACAGATCGATGTCATGTGATTTTTAAGATTGCATTTTTGCTACTGCTGGGTGACACTGTGTACTGGTGGTATAAAGTTATTGCATCCAAGACATCCAAAACGAACGGATATAGAACTAAAAAGATAAATCGATTTTGCACTGAGTACAGGTTATAAAGCGGCCAAATTTTTTGTAGGCCTTCAAATGAACTGAAAGCCACAAGTGCAAGCTCTCGATGAGAAGATAGAGAGAGATCCTTGGAGCCGACCGTTTCTGCGCAGTGTAACCTAGGTTCGTAATGGGAGTTTCGTGTGAATGGGAAATTATTGATGAGTTATGTTCAACGTATTTCGTGATAACTATTGAAAATATAATGACTGAACAGAGAGGTTTGCCATTTTTATCAAAGAAGAACTAGTGAAGACTGTCTCAAATCTCAAAAACACGGTTACCAGAACCGAAAAAGTAATACGTCAGGTACAGCACGGTTAATACTACCGACTTAAGACTGATGGACACAGATAAGCAATGAAGTTGGCCCAAGGCTTCCAAAGAAGAAGGATTTTGTTTTAACGATCTATATCAGAAAGTGGGAAAAATATATTCAAGCTGAAAATCAATATAAAAACATTGAGAAACTGATAAAAGAATTAATATGAAGACTAAAAACAAATAGTTCCTATTATGTCCACCGGATATATCCTGAGTTTCTGATGAGGACGCGTTTCGGCTCTTGGTAGGCATCTGATTTTCTATTGATAGCTACAAGTAGGCGAATTCGTCCTCAACAAAAACGCAGCATTGCCCGGCCAACATACAAAACGATATAATTTCGGGATTCAGCAACAATGAAGGGAAAATAAAATAAAATTTGAGGGAATTCTTTTTTTTTAAACAATGTGTTAAGATATTTAAATTTAAATTTTTCTTCCAATATTTTGTGGCTAATTGAACTGCTTTGCGAGATTCTGCTTATCAATTTGATGGTTAATGTTGTTTACCTGTACCTAATTTGCGTTGCTGAAGATTTTATTAAGAATCATGTCACAATACCTGTAAGAAAAGAAATAAATAAAGTTAATACGAGCTTGTAACAGAGTACAATTCAAAAAATTTATATTAAATTTAACGTCAAAAGGAAAATTTTTGGACAAAATTATATGTTTTGCTTTTCATACTTAACTTTAAAATAAATTTTTCTAAAAATTATGGTCATTTGTTCCAAAAAATCAAATCAAGTTTTATCATAAATTCAGTTGCTAGCTTAGTTATCCAATTTCTTTGGGTGCGCTCACAAAAACAAAGAAAAAAAAGCTGATAACCAGAGCTTTAATCAAGGGATATCTGAAAGGTTACGGGGAGGCTAATAAAAGGATACTGTCAGACTGCTTAAATGCAGAACATTATTGAAGGTTGCATGCGTTTCGCCAAAAGTATAACATGAATTTAGAAAGTTAGAACTAAAATCAGAGGATATCTGAATCTAGGGTGGGGAGACTAATGGCAGGACATTACCATTAATCAAAAATTTAACTCAAATCATGAATGATGGCTTATCCTATGACTTCTTCTTCAAACTGAACACAGTCCGTTATATCCTGCAAAAAAATTTTTAAAATTTTAAAAAATTTCAAATAATTCTTAAACAATTTCTAAAAAATTTTAAGCAATTTGTAATAATTGGACTTCTGATCATGGGAAAAATGTTTTTTTTTTCCAAATTTAACAAAGTCCTTTGGGGAATATTTGTCTGCAATTCTGAAAATCGGTCTTAATATTCTTTGATAATATCTTCTACCCAATCCAAAAAGAGATAAACGTCTCTGAATACAACGTTCAAATTTGTAATGGTTTAAAGGACTGTAGTGTGCGGGCACATCCAAGGATTCACGTGCTCAATCACGTAATCATTTTTTGAGCACTCTGCTGCATAAAGTATATCATAAATAACATAACACATATCATTATGCTACATTTTCATGGCCTTTTGTAAACACCATATTAGATCGCCACTATTTTTTTGAAAGCATCCTCTACTAGCAGCCTAATTTAGCCTTTGCTAGAATTATTATTATCCTTCCATGCATTGTCTATGCGCATGAGTCAGGAAAGAAAATCGGCAGTAATCCACGTCATTTCAACGGATCTCAACTTCAGTTCTTCAATCAGCCGTCAGAGTAGGGAAAGTAAGGTATTATGTCAATTATTGTGACATCATGCTTAACCCATCGTTTTTCATGAACAAAGATAATTTCGTGCATCTGAAATTGTCTCCCTGTGTGTGAGAAAATTTTAGTAAGAGATCTCAGTTGGTCTTTGGTAAATACAAATTTCCAGTCTTCAAAATACAAACCCCAACTAGGATAGCCTCATCAACATAGTAAAGGATGAGGTTCAGTTTAGCCTTTGCTTTAGATAACTTCCGATCGGGTTGTGTTTTTCAAAAGTCTTAGTGAATCTCTGAGTGTTTGACACAGATTTAGGGGCCTGATACACCTCGGTCAACACTTCAGTTACGTACGAGGGGTCTGCCTCAAATGCTGCGAAAACCATGCCAAATCGAGAACTGTCAACTTTCTTCTATTGCCCCACCTGCTACATAGTATGATCTTATCACAGGGCAAGACCAATATGCGTTTGATTCAGCATAGTGAATTACTTACTTGTCTATCAACTTGATTGACCTTCGCTCCGACATATCGTCCAATCTAGAACCATGGCTTGCAGGAAGAACGTTTATTTTGAGTACCTCCTCACAATCCCCTCAAAGATTAGTTGTGATGCGTTGACTACCTCCATTCAATCACAATGAGATGTCAACTTAAATTGAGAACCACCAATTTTTATGCAGATATATATACGGAGCAGGCAGATATTGACTTACTCCTGAAATTGCACCACTAGCATCTATAAGGTAATATGCAAATAAAAGCCCGAATGTACCACTAGCAGCTATATAATCCCTGTAGAACCAGATCCGGGCGAGCAGATCCATATGAACATTAAAAAAGAGCAGGGTAACCTAAATGGTTAGGCCCGATTTTCGAAAATTGTTTGGTGTTAAGCCAATCTTAGTTTTTACCTTCATCGCTCTTCGATTTTAGTCCGATCTCGCACGGCTTATTTATTGTCAGTACTACCTTAACATACCTCCAGATATGGGTTTATCAGTCAGAAGGATATTCCATATGATCGTAACAAGCAAGTTCAACGGCTATTCTACGACCTAAGATCCTAGTTCTCT
Source organism: Stratiomys singularior (assembly GCA_954870665.1). Classification (NCBI taxonomy): domain Eukaryota; kingdom Metazoa; phylum Arthropoda; class Insecta; order Diptera; family Stratiomyidae; genus Stratiomys; species Stratiomys singularior. The sequence continues at coordinate 6,342,849 of OX940879.1, read as the reverse complement.
TAATTTATTTGTCTTATGAACACTAACTCCTGTTAAGTTCACTGGAATCAGAGTATGTACCGTTAGTACAGCGTTAGGTTGTAGGTATGTATGTATAGCGTTAGGGAGAAAACTTCTGAGAAGCAAATTTGGCTATCCTGCCAGGCTACGGATAGGACATTCAAGATTTTCCTAGTTTTTGAACATACAATAACCATTTGTTGTGTCCGGGAATCCGGGTAGCTTAAATAAATTGGGACCTAGGACTGGGACTTGTCTCAGATTCTAGGGGTGGTGGTTGACACATTGTTTCAATCCCGTCTGTGGAGACCGTGGAATTAAGCCGTACAAGGCAGGTGTCCACGTTAAACACTTCGACTTCATACAATAACCATTTGTCAAAATTTGACATCCTGCAACTGCTGTTATAAATGAATTGTTTTTTCGGCGGCGCTTTTCTTGTAATTGAAAGAATTGGAATGCATCGGATTTCAGGTATTATAATCATATCTAAAAGTAAATGAAATTAGTACTTTGAATCCGTGTGAAATACTTTAGTCGTCAGATCAGATGTTGACGGAGATCGAAAATCACTCCTTTCTAAGTCAGCTCAATATTAAAAATTTAATGTCATTAAACAGGACCTAGCATAAGACCTCGTTGTAAGGTTTTCCCCAAAAGACGAATTTCATGTGGTTGAAGACGAAATCAAGCATTTACGGAAAATGTTCAACGTTCTAGTCATGCCTTGGAACCTTATCCTTTTTTCGTGCAAGGCTCGAAGTTTCGGAATTACTCTGGGCGAGTTACATTATCGCTCAATACAGTTCAGAACTTCTAGAGTAGTTTCAGCACCCTCGAATTTGTGTCAATCCTGGATAGAGTCCTAAATAGAACATGGAATAGGTGAATTGGTAAAAGAGTGAAGAATGTTTTTGGGCTCCTAAACAGCCGTTGAGGTTCACTCAAAAACTATAGAACAAATCGAAAAACTTACATCCGAAATTTGTGCGGAGAAATTCTAAGCCAACTGTTAACCTGGATATATACATCCCCTTTTTTTAATCCAAGTGAAATGTGAATGATACATAGGAAATGTTGACACAAGGATGTATCAATAACAGAAATTTACAAAATATCAAAAAGGAATGGTATTATCCAATTGTATATTAGAGTCTTGTAGCTTCTATGGTGTAAGAATGGTGTGTAGGGAATTGTGGTGTCTTCTATGGTGTGTCTTTCAAAGCTAGAATCTCAGTCCTTCTTCGTCATAACCTTTTTGTAATTGAGTTTTGCTTTTTGCATACTCATTTGTACTTCTCTCATGAACATCGGGCGTGCTTATAGGTGACCGGACTCACCTGTGTTGGGGTCTCGGTAGGCCATTGTTAGTTTTCTCAACGGCATCGTAGTCTTCATAGAAGAAATCGATTTGGCAGTTTAATCCAAAGATTTGCCTAATTGGCTCTGATAAAATTTGTTGTCCTGCGTCTGTAAGTCGCCGAACCGTCTTACTTTTATAGAGTAGCAAGCGAGTGAGAGTTTTTTTAGAGTCAATTATAGGTAATTTTCTATGTAATAACCCATAATTGAGGTTTCCTCTTATTTTTCAATATCATGATGGAGTAGTGCTTCCAGCGAATCCTGCATCCCTTTTCTTGACCAATGAGATGTATCTTTTCCAGATCCGATAGTTTCACGATAGTTTCAAACCTCACTATCATGCTAGAAAATTACTAATATAACTCAAAGATAATTTACTTGAGACGTTTTATAGACCAAAAACCTTAAATGTCAGTTTAATAATTTATTCATAAATTATTTTATTTAAAAAGTAATTGCTTTGGCAGCATATATTTAAGTTTCCTTCCACCTACACGCCAACTTTACTCCTGTTGTACAAGAACATACGCGTGGGTGCGATGCATGTCATCGAATCAAATAGCATCGAGCAAACTGGAACCTTCATTTAAATATTTTGAACATGAAATCCAATACTGATCGAGTTTCATGCTCGAAACATTTATTGACATGTTACCAATAGCTGTATTGGCATATTAACATATCTGGGTTTCCACGATGTGTGGTTAACACTTGCAAATTAGTTACAGCAAATTGTTTTAACATTTCGACGAATATTAGTCAAATTGAATGCTCTGTGAATCCAACAAAGACGAACACTAATCGTGGTTGCAGATAAGGTCGAATGGTGTAGAAAAGAATGCAACGAGCAAACTAAGGACCTTCAGTGTATAAATTAATGTCATTACAATTTTAGAGGCTCATAAATCAATCAACAAACATTCTCAAACTCGGTTAATTTTCTAGCTGAACGTATAATCTGATTTTCATTCAACCCAGAAAATAGGTTTCATAGCGAAAGTTAATCTTCAGCGTTTTCACTTGTACCAACTCTAACATTAAGACCTTGAACAATTTAACGATGCAAAACCTGCAATAAAAAATTGTGTCAATTCAAATATTAAGCGCCAATTGAAATGATAACAACAAGCATGAAAAGTAAGAAATAAAATACTCAAATAGCTAAACAAACATTTGTTTATTGCTGTGTCAACGAGAACGAAATTACTCAAATCAATTCAAAACGCTCAACCACGATTTTGCAATTGATGATGATTGATCCTGCGATTTCGGTTACAATGTCGATCACGATCAATCAATCAAGAAGTCAATCACAGTATCCAAGCAAGTACTTTTATTGGGATGTTTACATTTCCAACGACATTGAAAATCGTCAACGATTTAAATAATGTCGACGAATTGGTTGAAGATCAATATCACCTGCCGCGGTTTGAAGATGGAAATTATTCAGTTTATAATTGGGAAATTAGGTTTCATTTTTCAAATTTACTACAGTTAAGGAGTTGTGGATATTAGAGCTAAGTCGTGTTTCAACTTTTTGGTAATTTTATGGTTTATAATATTTAGCGAAGTATAGTTAAATAAAATTTAAATAATCCACCAAAGTTTAAGGTCTGACCCAAAAGGTTCCCTCCTGTGACCACTACTTCATTGTTGAATTTCCGACGTGCCTCTGTGATATTTTATCGGGATCAGAAATTCATCTGGTACTCAGCAGTATCCTCACCATAATTGACTGAAATTTCCATTTTCCTTAAGGATCGTGTCATTTTTTAACCTTCGTAACGGGCGTCATTGTCTGCGAAATCTGATTTCACCTTCTCCATAGATTAACACAGACCATTTATTTGGATTTTTCCTTTCTTTTTTGCAACTCAAAATTACTTGAGGATACAACATTTAAGAATTTTATCCTCCGAAAATTGAAAACGAGCCCGTCAAAACACTGACAAATTCGGTTGTATTCTCCGGATAGGTATGGTGTTGTGGAGAGATTCATCAGGAATATTGAAGAAACATTGATCTCGAAGATTCACAAACGAACCCGTGAAAACGTTGAGAGGTTCGTTTACGGTAGACAAAGTACTGCTGAAAAATCCACCGAAAAACGACTTACAGTTGAAGTCAGATGAAGTTAACAATGGGTGGTACTTCGTTTGCTTTTAAGTCCAAGAGATACCATCAAAGACCCAGCGTCTAGCATACTAAAAGTTCAATAAAATTGGTAAGAAAGGAACACACTGTAACATTAAGAACTGAGAAGCAACACTTTGCAAACGTATTTTTCGAAAGAAAATATATTCTTGCAAACTGATCAGCCTTAATGGGGCAAACCACTGGGAAGACATTGTAAGCAATGAGCAAGGAGACGGTAAGTCTTGGGCCACAAATTTGTTCTAGAGAAGTTCAACACCCTTTAAATCCCCTTTTTACTAAGACCCTAGAATAAAAACAAGGAAGTGCTGTCTTTTACTCCCGGATATTTTGTAAAACTTCACAGGAATTACTGATCAATGCAGCAATCATATGCAAGTTTTTCTAAATCATGCAATTAGAGAAGGCAATCCTGTCCGGTAAAGGTAAGAACGTGCGGACCATTCGGTCTTATGCTTGTCAACTAATCTTTTGTCGTCCCCATGCTTTTTAATCAGTAATTTCCATTGCGTCAATTGTCGATCTGAGTTTGGAACTGATATTATGTTTTCAGAAGTAGGGCGAGAACTATTTTTAAGAGTTTTTTTGGATTAGCTTTGCGTGAAGTTTTGCGCTTTGAATGTTAGATATGATTGAAAGTATACTCTAGAGACTCAGCCTGACGTTCGGATCGCTTTAAGGCGCAAAAGGGCGAAAATACTTCAAGAAAACTCTGGACCTAACCGGAGTCAGCCAGAATATAAATACAAATAAAAATAAATAAAATTGTTTTAAAACTTCTTTGACATGAATTCTGAAAATGTTGGAATAGAAACACAAAAAACTGGTCCATGCCCGATCTTCTGCCAGAAGCCTCCCAGGAGATACCCCAATGTTTTTTTCTTACGCTTTGCTAAAGGACCGGACCCTTGACGCAATTGAAGATGCGGACATTGCTGCCTTATGCAAAAGACATGACACCGTGCCGAATGACGCAGTCTTTCTGACAATATATGATATTAAAAATAGTATTTGTTTGTTATTGTTATTCGTGGAAGTCTCTTTTGGAATTCTGAGCAATCTGAAAGAAGGCCTGCAGAACAGAAGCCTGCTCTGGTCACCGCAGAAATTAATTGAATGATAGAAGACGGAAGGCATTATTCCTGACTTAAGTTTGTGAAAAATTTTGTAAAATATGCCACTAAGGCCAAGTACTATTTAAAATGGGCGTGATTAAGTATGCAGAATAGTTGTGTAATATAAGTAGTGAAATGAAATGATAATGCTGTGGTACTGTGCACTGGACAACATAGTTTAGTTGGAGACATCCAAAATATGGAAGTTAATACACAGGGTAGATGGACTGGTCGAACAATCGCTCTATGTGAAATGAAAATGGCTTCCTGTCAAAAGAAATCAATTTCTAAAGTAAAGATGATCAGCGAAAGAAAAGTAATAATTCACCTTGTGTCAATGCAGTGAAATTTGAAGGCTTCCTGATACTCAAAGCGGAGTTTCTTCCATCCTTAGCGAAACTAGTTCAAACACTTCCAACGATCTCTCGATCTGAAGGGTTGTCTATCTGACTTTATCGTGATATTTTCGTAAGTGGAATTTGTTTGATATACAACATAAAGACGAAGCATAGAAGAGACGCGCTGCATTATTCTGTGATATTCTGTACTCGCCCACAAAGAGTCACACAAATTGTTAGACTGGAAAAATTATTCTCACTAGTTTGAGCTCTGAGAAAGGCCGTCGTTATTTCATCTCTTTTTTTCGTCGTTGAATTCGTAAGCTCTCTACCTCGGAAAGTTCTCTTTATTTGTTATATCAGATATTCGTACATCTTTCTTTGTAATGCGTCTCTGGACTGTTAGTGCATTTGTGTGTTCCACTTTTTTCTAACGATAGCAACATGATAATTGTCCCGATTAAATCACAAGTATCGACTATCAGTGTACTTGTGATCAATGTCTTTGGACCTACCTCTTTAAAAACAAAACTTTAAACGAAGGCTTTGTCATAGCATAAACACAAACAGCACGAATGCACCTGGGTAACTGGTCGCAAAAAGAGGAACGAAAACGTAAGAAGATAATATGTTTGTATTGCGAAGTGAATCAAAATTTTTGAAAGGGATATTCTTGTTATACGCAAAATGATAGGAAATTTATCAATGCAGAATAAATTCAGCTTATGGTGATTCAATGACAATTTGTACTGTGGGTGCAGGGAATACGAGGTTTCTTCAAAAAGTATCGCGAATTTCAGTTTATTCAAGAATTATTTATTTATTCATGAATATCTATTTTGTCCCCTTCAAAGTAATCCCCGCCTGACATTATACACTTGTAATAACGTTTTTTCCAATCCTCGAAGCATTTTGAAAAACCATTTTTTGTGAGCTTTTTGTGAGATTTTTTCTTCAGCTCCTCCTTCGATACCGTCTTTATCTCCTCAATCGTGGCGTAGCGTCGTCCTTTCATGGGCCTCTTCAGTTTCGGGAACAAGAAAAAGTCACAGCGGGCCAGGTCTGGGGATCACAGTGGCTGCGGCATTATTGGAGGGTTGTTTTTGGCCAAAAATTCGCGCACAAGTAACGATGTGTGAGCAGGGGCGTTATCATGGTGCAAAAGCCCATTTTTGTTCTTCCAAAAATCCGTGCGTTTCTTACGGATTTATTCTCGGAAATTACGCATTACTTGAAGGTAATATTCCTTATTGACCATTCTACTCTGCGGCAAGAACTCATAATGCACCACCCCCCTACAATCGAAGAAAACTGTCAGCAAAACCTTCACATTCGACCGAACTTGGCGTGCTTTTTTCAGTCCCTCTGAGAACATTTTGTACCACCGATAAACGTCGCTTCGCCGTATGCAACATTCTGAATAGATCCGTACACTTTAAGTTGTTCTTCACACAAAATTTAATACAAATTCTTTGATCCATTTTTTGGGATAGGCAAAAATCGAAGACAAGCTAAAACACGTCCACACACAATAACTGTCAAAAACTGACTGGACATTCAAAATTGCCAGAATTGTCAACATGAGTGAGGGTCATGAGTACCAACATAACGCCAACAAAAGATCAAAAATCGAACATACGTAGCCCGCGAAAATTCAAAATTCGCAATACTTTTTGAAGAAACCTCGTACATAAGTGAGACAATAGAAGGGCAGAAGGAGATTTGTCTTGGAAATGCAAGGAAAATCAACGCTGCTATTTGCCTCCACATATAGGAAAGTACCCAAACCAAGCGTAAATATCCAAAACACCGACACTTCGAACAAATTTCCGATCTAGCGATATCCAACCAAACTAAATGGAATTAGATTTGGATTGGTGAATTAACTTACATGTTTGTGTATAACAAGATTACCCTCTTCTAGGTTCGAACGCAATACAAATAAAAATCTTCTTTTACCTTTTCTATCCCTGTCTGATAGAATCCATCCTTGAGTGTTAGCGCTGTATCGATTAAGCTGCAATTCAAGCGGTTACTTATGAGATTGCAGAGATAATACCCTTCGCGGTTGTTGTTAGCAAGTACAGTTATATTAATATGAGCTAAAGGGTTGAAGTGCGAACAATCTGGGGCAAATGAAAAATACAGGCGACAAATGGAGTATTTTGGTTGGCTCATTTCGTTCTGTAAAAGGTAAAGTTGATACTTGATACAGATAATGTTTCCGCAAGGCATAAGAACCACAGAACCACAGCGCGATTTTCTTATAGAATTCGCGACAGTCTTTTTGTGAACAGGCTAATCGCAGAGGTGAATTATTATTAAATATTTTCAGTTACACTTTGTTGTTAATCATTAATGCTCACTTATCTGGTTGGAAAAGAAATTATTCCGTATCGCGGACTATTGCAACTGGCTACGAATCATCCTGGATTGGAACCTGGGGTGAACAAGAGAACTTGAAAATTCTAGCGCTTCCACGGTTCCTGTACGCTCAATAAAGACAGAATAATGTTCTCAGGCCGAGGCATAGCAGCTAAGCTTACCAGATGTTAAGGTAGGGAGGATCCTCCCGATTCGATTCATGAACCTAAATACTCGAGGTATGTTTGGGTGCTATGGATAAGCGCCAATCTGTGGGGATGGGCTAGCTCACTGGCTGGCGGGCTGTAAGGGTAGTGCACCAGGATGGCATTATCCCTAACAGATAGTTGGACTCCATATCTCCCAGTATAAAAGTTGTCATCTTCCATGAAAAATTATACTTCATTGCGACATAATGATGGGGATGGTGGTTGACGAATTTTAACACTTATCTAATGAGACTGTGAGGTATGGCCTGATCAAGGCAAGAACGTATGATGAAACTTACAAATTTATATTCATTGTTTTTGATCATTAATATATTCATCGCCCGTTTTCGTTAGTTTTGAAGTGTACTTTCGACTATTGCATTCTTTTATCGATAACAATCCGGAACAGACAGAGATCAAAGTGGTCCCAAGTAATAATTATTGAACCAATTTTAGGATATTCTTTCCGAGTGAGATTTCAGTGTTATCAGTGCCCAGATTTAGGGTGTTTAGACCAATGCTCTGCATCTCGGGGGTAAACAGCTCTCATCTCAGCTATAAATCAGCTATAAATTAACTTTCCACCTACGGTCTGTGAGAAAAATCTACAAAATTTTTATCATAAGCTTCATGCGCAATTGAAAAAACAAAAACCTGAAAATATTTTGTTTACTAATGTCTATTCCTGATTATTTCATTGAAGTGTTTCAATTGCTACATTTTGACAATATTTGTTCAAGAAAAAAACGATGAATAATCCTTTGACACCTTTCCAGTAGTAAATGAAGGATTGTTCAATTAATTTCCAGTAAAAACTTTTGATTTAATATATTGGAGTACGTAAATAGATGCTTGTTTAGCTAAAAGAAAGGAATATCATTTTGAAAAGGAAATCGAGAACATTTTTCACTTGAGGTACTTGCTCGAATTTTATGTGCATAAATTTCATAAATAAAATGTGCTTATGGAGAATTTCAAGGTCCTTGAATTATTGCTAATTTAAGTGACTTTCACTCTACGTTGCCTTTATAGAAAGTGTTCTATGCAATTGAAACAACTCAGTGCTGAATGTTTATTGTGACTTTTTTCATTGCAATTTCTTCTCTAGAGCATCGAAAAATCTTCCAGCTTCCTTCCTTTCCAATGATAGTAAAACTGAACTAATTTCAACGATTCTGTAGTCAATCATCCACTTCATACGGCACAGCAATTACACTTCATTCTTTGCTAATAGGTCAAAGAAAATGTTACATCAACTATTCCGCAATCCTTTCATAATAATCTACCGCTATTCATGAAAAATCATAAAAATTAACATTTACAATAAGAGAAATACCGGACAACATTAAACTATAATCCCTCGGTTATTTTTGCGTTATTACCTTTTCAAATTCTTAAATCACACTCAACCGCCCAACCCCATTCAATTATACAATCAGCAATTGAATGAAAAGTGTGGTAATAATTGGAAATTGATCATGAAAAATATGAATCGTACAACAATCAGCAAAACTCTACAATTCATTAAATGCATACAAAACTTTTACACCTATCCATCAATGGAATGATTGCCGAAAAAAGATTCAAAGATATTTTTTCGGATTTTTCTTTTCTTCTTTTCATCTAATTTCGAATTCACGAATTTTATCTATCTATTAATAACCGGTGGATAATTGTGATCGTAATGATTTTGCGGCTATTCATCGATGGAAATGTCGAAAAACACTACAATTGTATCTACAGCTCGAGTGAAAAAGATAAATTCAAGATTATTTTCAGATATTCATCTGTCGGCTCCACCCAAACTATTTGGTTTGCTTGGTTTTATTCAAAGTGTGATTTGCAAGTTGCGGACATTTTTCGCTATTGCACCAATGCTGGTTTAAAAATTTGATGATTATCATATTTTCAGATGCATGGCTAATGTATCGGAATGAATTGTTATTGATTTGTTGTTGAGTATCGGAATAATTCGGTTGGCATGTTGATGATGATTATGCTCACGGAATCCAATGATAGAATTAATTTTCAATGAGAGCCAATGTAATATCTATCGCAATAACTTTTTTGATTTTTATTTATTTAAGTTTGAAGATGAAGTTTTTTTTTTCTACTTTGATTGACAATGTGAGTGCTTGCGTAAGTTCGCTATCGATTTAATCATGCAGAAACATAGAAAAAATAATGTTAATCGATTTTTTGTGATTACATGCAAGAACTGAAGTTTTTCGAACAGCTTGCGCGCATTTTGCCATATCTTTCATAAACAAACAAAACCATTTAGAGTATCCCTGGTTAAAAACTATTTCTCATATTTCCGTATGTTACACAATATCCTTTCAAGCCAGTCAACGATCATCGTATCTAAATTTGAATTCAAAATTTTTGCAATTCCATACTTGAGCCTTCATTGACATAAAACCTCCTTATTGTGTTAGTCCGGCCAGATAACTTTCGTGTGGAACAAGATAAATATCTACGGTCATGAACATATTAGTATGTAGATAATAGTGTCAATTCAGACGTTAGATCATAATCCTTATAAACATCGAAAAATTGATTCGTCAGATACGAATCAATTCCTGACGTCGTCGACTCATTCATTTCAATATTATCTAATGTTAGTCTATTTTTTCGCTGGTCAGGTTGAATCGAATGCCAAATTCACATGAAAATTTTTCACGTAGAATGTGATTTCAATAAATAAAATATTTTATTGATTTTATTATGATTGTGTCATTGATTCCAAGTATTCAGGTCATCACTTCATTATTTGATCGATTTGGTATTTTTGATTTGTGTTGTGCTGGACTTATTGTTGTTGTTTCACTCGTGAAAGTATTGTCAATTGGTTTGTCCCAGATGGGCTAATTTGAATTTGTTATAAAAAATATTGAGGTCTACATTTGTAACCAATCAGATTTGCAAGTAAAAAATCATTGAATTAGTATGTAAGTTCATGATTCGCAGAGGACGTTCTCAAATTATTTCAACCTTTAAGAGACAAAATTAAAACTTTCTTAGCATTTACGCACTCAATCACTTCTACTGATATTTTCTGTTTCGTTACCAATCTAACAATCTATTCCTATGAACCAACTGAAGTCAGTCCTAAAACATTCCAGAGTTTAATATTTTTTCTATGAATTTTTCGGGGCTGATCCTGCATAAATTGTCTTTTAATTCTGCAAATTTTTCAGTTTTGAGTCATGTAAACATATCTCTATCACTGCAATTTGCTGTTGAGTTGATTTTATAAGCCAGCTGAACAAAGACTCAGTGCTTATCTAGGACACAGATAATGTGCAAAGCGAATCACACACTTTTTTGGAAATGTTCAAACCCAGACCAGATAAACCGAACTTCCACCACATTCTCCACTTTAAAGTCGAGAAAAAAAACCAAAAATGACGATCATGGATCTACAATTTGCGAAAGCAACGAAGAAATATGCTTTAGAGAACATTCCAATAAATTTTCGTTCTTCAATTTACTTCCTTCCTTCCTTACTTTACTTTAATTTAAACACTTTCATAAAACAATGCAAAGGCACTAAACTGACAATACATTATGACCATGATCAGTAAATCCTCCACTTATATTAACTTAGGTAACATCTATTACTCAGTTGAGATCATGGAGCAAGTCCTTCTGCAGCTCAAAAACTTCGAAAACGTTCCACTCATTCGAAGAACGTAAAATATTATTCCTATATGAAAAAACGAACAAGTTGAACTCCGTCTGACAAAACCTTTAGAGCAGGATAAGTGGATTCTGAATTATTTATTTGAACTCAGGAAACAACAATTGCTCAGATGAATTTGAAGATCAAGTTTCACTATTAAGTACAAAATATAATTTTATTTTTACTTTGAAGGATCATAACATCTGGCATCTGATATGAACGAGGAAATCTTCAAGACCTAAAGGATCTAATCCAAAGATACTTTAGATCTAAGGATCTATTAACTCTTTCAGACTTGAAATAAAAGTAACAAAAACTCAAAGCACAACTACGTCGAAAATTTTGAAAGAGAAACTTTGACATTGCACCAGGATATAAAGAGCCAAAGGAAACCATTTCATCTGGCTGCATAACATTAGAAATTAGACATTAAATGGCGTGAATAAATAACATATTTCAGTCCGATTTTTCAAAAATTTTCACCTGATATTCAACCCTCGAAAATTTCTAGCAAATACTTTTTTGAAAATAATTTCCTTCCATTTTTTGGCCTAGTAGGAAGTTAAAGCCTGGAAACTTGAAAAAGTGTAATCAGGCAGCCAAAAGTTATTTTAATTTCATATTTTTAACATAATCAATGGCACAACAGCCTATATTAGAAATTGTTTTTTTGTTATTTAAATTCCATTTTGAGTTTTGTGTACCATGTCTTGGCCGTCCGTTTTCTTTCCTTTTGAAAAATTTGCTCAATCGATAGACCATCGATAGAATTTTACATTTTTTTGGGTAAAAATCTCAAATTGCATTCAGCTGTATCTTAATCAGGCATTTGTTACAAAAGTCAAGGAATTGGGTCCTGATTGCAACATTCATTCCCAATAACTGAACTCAGTAGATGAAATACTTGTTGAGTTGTAAGATATATTTTTGAATAAGGTCTTGAGTGCGCTGTAACTTGGTTTTGATTTTCGTTCTTTCTTGCCCTTTTTCGCTATTTACATTTACAATTTATATAATAAATTTCACAAATTTTCAAACTTTTTTGCCCTTATTAATACGTAGTTTAATTTTGTATGATTTTCAAAAATACAAAATCAAATTTAACAATTAATTTTCACTGCCTTTCTTTAGTTTTCCTCAACATTAAACCCGGCAGGATTATATATAACCCACCGTGGAATGATGAAGGCTCTAGAAAATGGTTTGTGAAATTCAATGGTGATGGTTTTGATGTTCTCGATACACCTTGAAGTAGAAAACTAGCAGGAAAACTGACGAAAAGCGTTTTCAGTTGGTTTTGAAAAGGTACCACTCGCCGAATTAGTCTTGAATTCACAAAAATGGGGAATATTGGTGACACTGTACTCAATTTATGTTGAAGAAAAATTCAGTTCCTTGGTCTCTCACGAGCTTAATTTAACATCAAAAATCGCCACTGCTAGATAGCTTCAAACCATCCCTCCCACCACCAAGCAGCACATTGGCACAAGTCATGGTATTCAAGTCATGGAAATGTGGTATGATATCTTTACTTCCTGGTAGCGAGGGGCCGGATTTTTGAACGGTCTTGGGCTCCAAAATGGGCAATGTGTCTGAACTATCCACTAGACATCTCCCCTGTCAATCAGAGAACCTAGCCTGGAACCGTAATCTGGCATGGTACCTTGTGCTTTATGTAGAAACGAATATTAAAGAGTCAAAAAAGTAGCTGGCTCCAAGAGATAATGATAGATGCCAAGAACCAAGTGAGACCTTCGTCCCGAAAGAGGCTATGATCTGCTTTGTGAAATTTCGAAGGTATGCTTGTATTATTGTAATGTCATTGTCAGACTTGTAATGCTTGGAAGGCAGGGTAAGATGGACCAAAAACGTTTCACTGTTCAATAGCACTGAGTGAATTCACAATTCAGGAACGAATTAAGTAACGATTCAAGTAAAAATACCTGATTTAAAAGGCTGAACCGTACTCCTTCACGACAACGTTAGAATCGACTTCAAGTCACACTTCAAGACTTTGCTTTAAGACTTCAACTTTATTACCCACCGTTCTTTGTAAATAGTCCATCAACCAATTATCCAATTCTTTTAACTCAATCTTTATCAAAATGAGGGGAATAAGGTTAACTCCAACAATGACGTAAAATTTTAAGACAGGCTCAGCAATGTCTTCACTAGCAGTCTGGACAATTTTTGACGGAACTGGACAAACGTATTAAGCCGGAAGTGGTAGAAGGTTGTAAGTAGCAAGGATGAATATAGACCGGAAGGCAATTTTTGATTTTTACCATAAACCACCAGGATTCGGCTACTTAACTCTCGAGAATGAACTGTAAGCGAATACAGGCAACTGAAACGAACCCTCAAAGAAACAAAAGCAAGAACCGATTGATCACCATTGAAAGGAATGTTAGGTTGTCAGCAACCTCGAGGAAGTAACAATCTCTAACGAATCTTGGCCTACATGCAAGACATTTACAATCACGCTGTTCCTATAAGCTTACTTGATCTCGGCGATATAAATGACATTATATTGGGTCTAAGCATAAAAACACCTAGTCCAGACTTGATAACCAAAGTGATGCTAAACTGGTTACCCGAAAATATAGTGCAAACTTTAATGAATACGATTAACTCAATTCTCTGCCTATGAAAATACTCTGAGGCATGAAATTCAGCTTCCACAACTGTCAAAACAATTGAAACCAGATAGTAATCGTAACTTCCTTCAAGGTTGGAGACCTACACGTCTCTGTTCTCTATCAAAAATCAGCGAAAGGGTAATCGTATATCAACTTCAGGAGATAAAAGAAAAGAAGCATATAATCTCAGATGAAGCATATAAAATTCCCAATAGCTTCCAAGCAGCTCATTCTACCGAACTCCAGCTCACTAGGATAGTCCGACATATACGTAAAAGAATGAAACGCAAAAATTTCACGGGTTTCATGGAAAGCCATCAACAAAGTCTGGTATGAAGGACTAATCTTCAAAATGAATGAACTCTTTGCAATACTTTCGATCATACAAAAAATACACAAATTTCTCCAAATCATATCCTTCCGAGTAAGAATAGACAACAATCTATCTGCCTTCCGATCAATCAAAGTTGGAGTCCCGCAAGGCTCACCTATTTCACCTATCTTATACAGTCATGCACTATATATAATCATAATCGGCCAAACAAAGTACACTACTCCTGTTTCACCGATAATATGTGTATTTTCTATACATCTCGACATGCAGGAGTTGTCGCTTTAAAACTGCAAAGATCCATTGATACTTTCTTAGAATACTTCCGCAAATGAAAAATAAAACTCAGCAGCAAAATACCCATAGAATATTCATGATGAGACGGAGATCACAAAATTCTTCAACGCTACAAATGGCTTAAGAACCGAAACCTTGGAGCGGCACTAGTATATCTAGTTCCGCTGTGGAACTGAAGAACCTAGGACTGAAATTTGCTGACCGCCGAACATGGAACGCACACATATGACAAAAATGATAGTATTGCTGCCTTGCTTCCTTGCAACCCATCCAGCCGCCTTAACCGGACTAACCAAAATTTTATTTAAAAACAGGTAATAAGACCATCCTTGTTTTACGGCAGTATTGCGTTCTGTCAGACTTCAAAGTCAAAAAAGAAAGTTCTCAAGACATTGCAGAATATGGCTCTGATTGGATTGGTACAATATCTTAGTAGATTGAAAATGTTGACATACCATAAGGACTTCAGACTGGAGACAATAGACAAGCACATGACAGACAATTGACACACTTGAGACAGTAGACAGTAGACAGACTCATGATAATTGAAAGACTCGAAACAATAGACAAAGATATGCGAGACCGGGCACTGAATCCCATCAACCGAATAGAGTAACACGCTAATAAAACCATGGAATTCCACAGGATCTCAAATAATAGACCAATACAAATATGCCCAACTCTAAACTCCATTGCCGAAATGACTGAGGATTGTATAAATTTCAGGTTGCAGTGAGCGTAGAAATGGCTACAAACGAAAAAGGAGCCAAAGCTTTCAATCGCACTGGCTCCACGAAACCAACTACCGCCACAGATTTGCATTTTAGTTTCTACGCAAAAGTGGTATGGTAAACATCCAAGCTGAAAAAATCTATATAAGGCATTGCTTACTATAGGGATTCGATCTTGGACACCCCGCAGGGAAGACTCAGTGTTATATAAGCAGAATTTATGGAGAAAATGTGTTAACAGGAGAACGACAATGTGAAGATCCACCTATCAGGTTGTCCAAAGAGGTGACAGATACATACAAAGTTGATGATACTCCGCAGAGTTATTGGAGAGGTTTGAGGTATACAAGACCAGTATTGAGAGAAAAATCCATGCTTTGATTTGTGACAAAATTAAATGGTTTGGTACCCCAAGGACTCTCGTAAGGAAACAAGGAAATCAAAATGGTCTGCTTTGTTTCCCGTCTTGCTTGCCAAACTGATGAGCGATTCTCCGACGAATGGTGACTGAAGATGAATGGTGGGTCCTCTACAATAACCTTTTACAGAATTCTTCGTTCTCTATCCGGAATCAATCCAAAGGATCATTATACTCTCGCATGAGTATTCAGATACCTGAGACTTCAGCGGAAGCATTTCTTCAAAAATGAAGTCGTCCGAAGAGTTATCAATTCAAATGTTAACATCACTCGAAGCGTTTTTTTGAAAATTAACAAAATAATCGACAAAGTAGTGATTGTAACTTTCCTGCGAGATACCACAAAATACCACAATTTACATTGTAAAAAAAATATATTAAATTTAAGCGTCAACGTCAACAACATTTAATTGATACTTGTGGTAAAAATTTGATGTTACTTGAGATGAT
Organism: Stratiomys singularior; assembly: GCA_954870665.1. Lineage (NCBI taxonomy): Eukaryota > Metazoa > Arthropoda > Insecta > Diptera > Stratiomyidae > Stratiomys > Stratiomys singularior. Next base: position 6,326,756 of record OX940879.1, on the reverse strand, counting down.
GATACTCTAACACCTTCAAATGGCATCTATTGAAGTTATAACGATTAGATACTCATCAAAGATGCTTTTGCCCGGCAGGCACTCTCCACATGTGTTAGATAGTTTTGCAATGTTTAGGATATATTAGATGCATTAATGGACACCTACAGCCTTGCATGGCAATAATTTATGATAATGTTCGTTTGCGCAGATAAATTTGTCGCTTGCTTTACATCAATCCATTCATTGGTTGCACAAATGCACAAAAAGATACTTTCATGATGGAAAATATGAACGAATTTTGCTTACATCTTCGTGGAAATATTTCTTAAATTATTTAAACTTGAAGTAAGCAGGAGCTTGGTCTACAATTGATTAGACACTTAGCTTTTGGCCTATCGTAACCATCCTTCAGGAAGAAGAAGCAGACTTTAACCTTCTTCAAGGACTGTTTCTTATAAGTGAAATTTATTTGATAAAATTCTATTTCGCAACTCTATACCACGATTAAATGGAATAATGAAAAGCGTCGAGTATAACACACTTCAAAATTGAAGTGTTGCAATATTACGTGCAACAGACCCAATCCTGGTCTTTTAGTCTCGAACTTGCGTCTTGTGAGTAGCAGCACACCCTCCATATTAACATTACACGTGTCATTGAAACAATAACTTCCGTCTGCCTAATTTGGCTTGCAATGGTTATACCGAAAGGCAATCACCAAAAACATTAACAACAAGTTAAAAAAAAAAAAACAGACATGGCAAAAGATTCCCAACAATGTGCAATGACTGTCAATTGACTGACTGCTAAAATAAAATTGACTTTAAAATTAAAAATTTCATAATAGTTTGTGCCACCGATGCTATTTGCTCCGAATTTGCAGATAGGTCTGCGTACCACAAAGCTAACAAAATTTCGTCCCAGTCGTCAATTCAGTGAAAGTATTCCATTTTGTTCGTTGTTTTTTTCGTGGTTGTTTCTTGGACTTAAGTTGGTCAAAAACGTCGATTTTATACTCATTAGTAATTCGATCAGCATTGGACCTTGCGACGGCGTGTCGGCATAATTATGTTACTTACATGGTCACTTAATATCGTCAAATGTGCACGTATGTAAGCTTGCACATATCCATTCAAAATTATGTGTTAAAGGAAGCCGAAGTCGAAGATTTGATGATTATGGGTTGAACAATAAATAAGTAAGAGTACTCGACAATGGTTAGCAATTTGCAATGCAGGTTACGAAAACCAATACGAAATTCTCTCTCTCTCTCTCTCTCTCTCTCTCTCTCTCTTCCTCTCTTTCTCTGTATCTTTCTAACGGGTCAAGTGAAATGGATTAAAGAGACATTTAAAGAGGTTTAACAATCTTGTAGTGTTGATGATGTGAAATTATGCAACAGAGGTGTGGCGATTTGGGTCAATTGTAAGCTTAGTGACTAGCAAGTGGAGTATAGTAAAGTTGGTCTGAAATTGAAAGGAATTAAGTTGTAACCACGATTTCAAAATCAAGTTTTAATGGATTTTAGGATCGCAAATTGAATCAAAGTTTAACTACGCACGCATAAAAATGAAACAATTGAAAGGAGCCTTGAACCACAATGTAGAAAAGATCAAACGATGTTTAAGGATATTTTCTCTCATTTTTTTCATTTTGTTTTATCTTATGCATTTGTTACTAACATGCAAACAAACCAATTTGTACAGTATTACTTTTGTAAGAACTTATGTAAACGAAGAAAAGGACTCCATAAGTTTAATCTCCAATGATAATACTTTTTCAAAAAACTGCAAGTAAACTTTGTTTCGATAAAATCTGTATATTTTTTGTAATGGCGCAAAAACACCGAGATAACGATGAATTTCCACCTGTCTTGCTAATCTGTCTTGATAGACTGCGCTTTAATAGCGTCAGAACTGGTCAGCACGTCGGGTTAAATAGCAAGAACACTCCCGGGAAGTGTCCGGCAGAAAGAGAGGGAAAAGGCAATAGTAATTTTATCAATTCAAACGATTTGACAGAATTCTTCTTGTTGGACGAAAAACATTTACCAATAAAACAATATTCAACTGTTTTTAGTGTTCCTGGTGCTTTGCGGTCACGCTTTCCTGGATATTTACACGACGTGAAGAGGCTGCTATGCGGCCGGCTTGGGCTCTAATACATGAGAGCGTAGTCCTCCTGGTATACCACACTACCTAGTACCAGACTAGGCTGGGAAAGATTTGCTAGTAATCAAGATCAAGCATTAATCTGACTAAATCATCTTCATATTGAAGATGATGAAGACAGCGTTGAATCTTCTGAGAGATGGCTCAAGCTTATCCTGAGAGCCAGTTTTAAAGATACGATACTGCGCCATCAAATTTGTTTTTCAAAATAAAAAACAAACATACTCTAACCTTAAACTAATCTCAAAAAGTTCATTTGCAAGGCAAAGTATCAACTAAAATTATTTAGAATTTATTGGGAAATTCTAATGGAATCCAATCATAAACCCAAAGTTATTATGTGAAAACATTTTAAAATTAAAGGAAAATACAAACTCGCATATTTCAAAGTCAAATTTCTTGATACAAACAAACTGACGATATGAATTCCCATATCCAAAGAACGAGCCGATAAAGTTCACTAACACACATATGTGATAACACACATGCAAGTCGTCAGATAGCGATCCCAAAAAGCTCTCATTGTGCAAGTGTTACAATGAGACTATTTGACACTGTGTCATAGCCAGTCTCTGCAGAACTACGACCGTAAGGTTTGTGAGACATCCCTGAATGAGGGTGCCAAAAGTATACTTGAGGTTTATCTAAGGTACCTATCATTGATAGATGGTATTGAGGATGCACAGAGGGCAAGCATTCTAACCATTGCAACATGCGTTTTGCTAGTAACCAATTCACGAATTTAATATTATCGAAGCAAAGATTACAATGATTAGCATATAAGTTCGCTATAATAAACAAAAACAGTGAAATAAAAGGATCTATTGACTGACTCGAAGATGAGTTTTTCCGAGCAAATCAGGACAACAGCTGGCAATGATGCAGTACATGCAATAACTCTCACTCGATTTATGAACAACAGAAGTGTAACATACCAGAAAAGGCTCCGAATGAGCGCTGTAAACTCTCTGTTTGCAAGAGTCCCGGGAGAACGATTCAAAAGATGCGTATGCTGTGTGACCTCATACAGGTCTCAGCCGGTGACCCTGAAAAGGCTCTTACAGGTGATGCCTGAAAAGGCTCTGAATAAGCGCTGTTAAGTCTCTGGGACGGTGGAGTTTGTTGTTTGGGGGGACACCCATCGCGTTATGTCTATGATCTATAATAACGTTTATCATAAGAGGAGAAGGACAGCAGAAAATAAATCAAAAGGGATAAAGAGACAATGCTTCTTTAGCGTTTTGCAAGAGTCATGTGAGCACGATTCAAAAGATGCGTGGCCTGTGTGTCCTCATACAGGTTACAGATATATCGTGTATATATGGTGAAAGTGTGTGACCTGACCGTGAATCCGCACGTGAGGCCGTGACTCAATGGCTTAGAGCTGTAAGTTGACTTCAACTTAACACACTTCTTAGTTGGACTTGGATATCGGATGGTTGGACCATGGTCTTAGCTGCTCAAGATTGATTTGTCACGGTCTATCGAATGAATGTTTTGTACAATCTGCGAGAAAGATCATTACTGTTAAACATTTTCAAATCTACAAAAGAAAGGGCAAGGAACGCTCTTCAGCGAAATTGATGAGCAGTTCAGTGAAATTGGCAATTTTGTTGGGAAGCTATAGTCCGGGGAATGCATAGAACGGCTTCCAAATGAAACCAAGAATTATGCTCAAACAGCCCTGACTGTCTTAAAAAAAGGAAACGAGAGCATCTGGCGAGATCAAGGCTGAATAGGTATCTTTTCTAGTATTCCTTCTCTTCTAACAAAGAAAGATACTATCAATTGGAACAAATTAACCAATTCAGGGATGTCCTGAAGCCTTACTAACCTAAATTGTGGGAACAGAAGTTCAAATGAATACAATCTACTACTAATTCTCGTCAAACTTATTTCATACAAACCTGGTTTTGATGTATTTTCAAAAACAAAACAAAAGTAATATAATTAATAATTAATGATAATAATAATATAATTTTCTGAACAACCAATAGGTCGCATATGCAGCGAAAGAATGGAACAAGATTAAATAGACAGGATTATTTGAAAAAACAAAGGCCGCATAATGGCGGCCGAAGGAAGTTACTTTTAACCGACTAGTTCACCGCGTAGGCGTGGAGGTCTTAGAAAATAATTTAAGCCCTGATCCTTCAATACATACACACAAACTCAAACACATACACACAGAAAGAGCTAATTCTGTCATATTAGACAAAGTTAATGAATAAAGAGAAATTATATAATCAAAGTAAAAAATATAAAATATTTAATTTACATCTAATTTTACATCTATTTCGGGACTTCACTTGAGTGTATGAATTCTGCTGCGCAGCGTCAAACAAGAATCTTCACCTCAGCTTGGTTTCGGGACTTCATTTGCTTTTGCTGCGCTGCATCCTGACCACCTCTGCTTCCTCCAACACGGAATCTCCACCTGCGCTTGATTTCGGGACTGCAATGAATTCCGCTGCACTGCGTCCTGATCACCTCTGCTTGATTGCGAGACTTCTTGGCCTCGATCCTTATCAAAATGTTCTCTTGGGCTTTGTTATTCAAATATTTTGCGACTCGAGGACTTCTGCAGCTAAACACTTCAAACAGCTGCCAATGCTTCTTGATTCTCTTTATTATCAACAAAACTTTAGTTCACAATTTCTATTTCCAAAACGTTATACTGGATTTCTATATCCTTAATGTTCCATCTTCAATCCTTCTTATAGCGATATGTTCTTAACAAACAAGTGAATCATATTAATGGAAAATTTCTTCCCAAAAAGGTTCCAAAAATTTTTTTTTGTTATTTTTTCTACTTAGAAATTTTTTGCGACTTTTTTTCCGACACTTTTTTTGCTGAGACTTTGTTTTATTTTATTTTTTTTGTTTGTTTGTTACTAATATTATTCAACTAAATATTACTTAATACCTATATCCAATTATAAATGTTTTTATTTTTTATTCTTAGTTCTATTTTATTCATTCCTTTATTTATACGTATTTTGTTTGTTTTTATGTCGCCTACACATCGGAATACGTAACATGCTCCGACAAAATCGGTTTCTTAATCGGAAATTCTAGTGACAACAAGTCATACCTGGAGCCGGGTCCAGTTGTATAGGTATGCTATACTCTGACCACAGAACCCTGTAGATAAGTTGATAACACTCTACGTTACACCATTGTTTGACATGTTCTAAGCCTAACAGATTGAATGATCTTTCGTTTGGGAAGTTTAGAGTTGCAACCAGTGACACACGGGTTCTGATGCCCTTTTGATTGGAAATTATTTGGTTCTAATTTTAATAGCATTGAACTCATCCTCAACTAAGCTCCTTTTGGCAAATCTCGTTGCCATTTATGCCATTATAAGCTAGTTCTTTTGCGTTCTAGAAAGGTTCAACTAAATTACTCCTCCAGTGGTCCTAATGTTACGGCCTCGTCCCTTATAAAGCTTAGTTTGGCTTATCCTATAGTAATTCCTTTCAGAAATGTTTGTCTGCTTTTCTTTTCATTGATGGTAATTTTCCTTCAATATAACTAACTCTTGCCATCTTTGACCATTCCTCCATTTAACATCTCTCCCCCGCTTCACGTTGCACCTTTGTGTTCAGAGACCCAGCGACACTGCAGTTTTTTGAGTTTGGGCCCTGTTTTGATTACCTGAAGGTGCCATATAGGGCAACTTCACTCTGTCATAAACTGGAATCCTGCATTACATCGTAATCTTCCCTAGCCTAGAAGAAGGTTAATCGTGTAAGGAATACCTAACTCCTTTTTTTTGTAGCTTTATTGATGCCTTCTACTCGTTGTGGCCCTTCTTAGATTTGAGAATGAAGAGATGGGACGTTCAATAATTGATTTCAATATATTTTTGAGTATTTAAGAATTATCCACTTGAAATGGCTTTCTTGAGCTGGCTCTATTGGTGACCATCAGATTGAGCATTGTTTCTATCGCAGCTGTTGGCATGGTCTTAGACCGTGGTCTTTATCTTTTCTAGTTCTTTTTGAACAAATCAGTTGTACTTTATTTTACTTGTAAACGAAATTTTATTACGAAATTAAAGTTCATTTAAAATCCTTACGCCTTACGGCATGAAACGATTTCAAGTAAAGATTCCTGTCACCTGCTTCTCTGTTTAGGTTTCTATCTTTGTAAATAATTATTCTTCAAGATATCTGAAAATTTTCAACATGATCTAATTATTCATGTAAGCACAAGTCAGCCGCACTAAATAATTCGACGATTAAGTACACTATGGATGGTGTTAGAGTACTTAAAACACGGCTTTGCCATTAAGGCGACTCAACTGTCATTCCTTGACTATGTAATCATTACAAAACAGGCATCCTAGGATACAAATCAGCATCACTATTTGCAGTACACCACTCTTCAAAATTCAGTAAACTTGTTCAACTTTCTTACTTTCCCCTGCAGGCATGGCATTTCCTGGTACCTTTTTTTTGTACTTATCCGTTTCAATTAAATCAAAATTATCGAATTATTACGACTCATTCAACCTGGAAGCTCATAATAATTTTATGCATGCACAATTATACTAAATTATAGTATATTTGTCGGTTAATCACTTTATAGCGTTTCATTCCACTTGAAATGTGCATTTAATTGTTTATAATTGCAAATTTAAATTTTTTAAAATATTTTCTTAGAAACTATAATTTTATCATACAAATTATTCGCGCCTCTTGCTGGCATATCTGCATGTAAGGATTCAAATGTTATTTAATTCAATTCAAAGATAATTAGGATTACGATAAACTTTTAAAAAAATTTTTTTAGATTTCTTAATAGTAAATGAGGCATTCGTCGATTTTTCATTCGAAAATTATTGATGCGTATTTTTCGCTTGATTGGAAATCAATTTATTTCTAGTTCCGTTATAGGCATTAATATGTAAGCGGCGAAGTGAAATAATACAAAATAAAATACGTGACAATAATTGATGATTTGCTTACAACAAACAAAAATATGTCGGAACAAGCTGCGGGATAATGAACGAAATTTGAAACGTATAAGTTTGAATAGTATTTCATCGGCACCAATCGATTTTTCGGCAAGAAATAGTAAAGTGATCCTTAAGGAGAAGTAGGTGAGAGTCCAAAAAATTATTTTAATTATTTTCGTTTCTGCATTTTTACCCTTGAACCGTGCAAAAACCAACAACTTACTACTGAAATCTTAAAAAAAACCAAAAAATACCAACCAGGTCCTTTACGTCAATCAAAACCATTTCATCTAAGAAATAACTGAACAGGCGATTATGTTAATATTAAACTCTTTTGGAATTTGTTTACACCATGGTCAAAATTCCATCAGCACATTCACAACAAATTGCTTAATATTCAAAGCAAGTCAGATGGATTAGAAAAGTTCAATGTTCCTTTAAGCTATTCATAATTTCAATAAGTAAAAAGGGAGGTGAAAATCATAAATGAATAACAAAATGAATACGGGAACAATGCAAAAGTAATGAATATAAATACTTTATCTTATTTCACAAAATATTTTTGAGCTTCAATAAAAGATATCCTGGGATAAAACCATTTTCTTTCTATAAAAAAAGCGGAGGTCATCTTATTGCAAAAAAAGGCCTTGAAACAATCAAAAAACAAATTATTATTATTATTTTTGCAACAGTAGCACCTAACCGAAGAAAATCATAGCCATCAAAAATCCTGAGACTAGGACCTGAGGAGTTAGTAGTTGCAGTAAAAGCATTCATCAGAGTACAATTTACAACAGAGTACAGTGGCATAGAAACGAACCGAAACAGACTTGGCTTGGAATGATAGGAATGAACAAGCTGAGCTCTTTAAGACACTATCACAAAAGAAGGACCAAACAACTCCTAGGAAACAATAGAAGTATCCTGCGACAATCTACTAACATATCGTAATCTAATCAGGTAACAGTTTCATTGTAACCATGGTGATCTGAACGCCACAATCCTAACAAATGAAACAAAATCATTCAAATTGAAATCATTCAAGCGGAGGATACCGCCCGAATTTATTTCTAGGACCACATAGACCTGAAGTTCTTTCTCTTAAATCGTCTGGGAGTGACTTTTGACCGCCTCAAATTTTTGGCTTAGAATCATCGAACAAAGTTGGAGCTTGTGAAGACCAAGGAACTTGCGGCTTTCCTTAGCTTTTGAAGATCACATGGAGGAGCAATTTTTGAAAATTATGCAAGTGTCATGTACTAAGGACCATCGCTGAATTTTCCTATCGCTTACTAGACCCAGAAGAGCAGAATTCATAATAATGCTTAGTGAAAACAAAACCTAAAGCATTTAGTTAAGTATGTTCAGGATTAAATAAGAGTCTGCAGTCTATGGTTGACATAATTCTAAATTGATTTTGATAAACGCCACAAAAATGTACTGAAAATATTCAGACCAAAATCAACATGGAGAATTTAGCTGGAATTTGTATTAAATCTGATTAAGTTTTGCAAATTCATTTGACTTTCCCCGGAGCATAAATGCGATGCCTAGATAGATCTTTTAGAGATAGATATAGAAAGACCTCTGATATACCATAGATCTCCGTCGATAGAATTCAAAAATATATTTTGCTGTGAATGGAGGTGAAGGCCCAACTTGGGCTGTCGCAACTTTGATCATAAATCACCAAAGTCATTCACATGCACTAAGTCATTCACATGACTTAGTGCCTCAGTCTTTTAAATGCATCTTTTATAAGAACATTAGTCGTGATCAGATGGGTTCTGTGTTAAGAATATTTTTGAATTAAACAGAGTCAAACGTTAAAAGCCTGTCGGAATTTGACTGGATCTAATTTGAAAAATTTAATTTAATTTAAAATTAAAATTAAAAATTATGAATCATTATGTTTTTGAATAGTTAAAAATAAAAGTGATTTTTTTTTAAATTAAAATTAAAAATATTTCACATGACGATGTTTTTATTATTTTGGCAGAAATACGATAGATATCGTTACCAAAAAAGGATCTCTGAATCAGGATCTGTTTGTTTAGATATTCCGTCCCAAAATAATGCAGCACAAAAGGACACTGAGGCCGATTACTTGAGCAATCTTCATAGCTTATCGTCAAGACAGGAAGATACTTTAACAAGGTGGCGAAAATTTTGAAGCTGACTTGTGCCCAAAAACAAGGGAAAACCCAACTTCGAAAATGGATTTGATAATTCAACTCCTGGATTTGAATTTTGAAGAGAAAATTACTTACATATTCTTGAAAACTGATTTAGAAAAAAAACTACACAAGTTCATGGTGAGTACGAAACTTACTGCAAGAAGAAAACTGGTATAATTTTTTAATGAATTTGTAGCTGGAGCTCAGGAAATCCCAGATATGCGCCATAACCGGTCGCTCTAAGGCCGACTAATTTGGACCAAACAAAACCAACAAAATATGATAGGTTTTGTATATTTTAGTCAAAATTTAAATGTGTCATTGCTAAACTCCAAAATCCTGGAGAGACTAAGTACCATGAATTTCACACCACCGGAAACATGTTTAGAAGGAGCGCCAAATAACGTAAGATGCAAATGGTGCCTTGAAGATGAACACAACCAAAAGGATTGAGTGTTTTTGAAATTAAAATATTACTGCTTGCAAAACTTAGATTGTGAAACGTGCTAGAGTTCCCTCATTTCAAATCCAAACATACACGACGATGTATGTTTAATATCACGCTTGATATTAAAAACTTTCCTGAAGCAACGTGTCACAGCTAGGTGGGTTTATATCCTGACATCAGAAGCAAGTTTGAATAGCTCTAAGAGTGTTCTTACTACGACACCAAACAGAGAACAGCCTGTACCTTGTTTTGACAACTTGACGGCCTTTATTGTCGAAAACAGACGTAACAATTATTTTAGCAAGTGTGAGATCAAGATGGAATTATCCAATTAAATATTTCATCCATTTGCTTGAATTGCAACATTTCTTGAAAAGTTTTAATTTTTTCCATCCTTACCGATATAACCATAACTGATACAAAGAAGGGAAAAGAAAAAAAACACGTTTCACGTACCAATGCTTCTTCGGAGGATGAGATCATCATCCGTTGGTATGGGTTGACGATTTAGGGCGGTGTTCCTCTAAAAGCATTCAAGAAAATGTAAGAGAGAACTCTTCTTGACGACCGGCGTAAAACAGGAAATTTTTCCAAATCAAATTAGATGTCTGAAGTTTACATCTGTGCAAATTCAACGCTGTCAAATTTTTTGACAATTTCTTTTTAGCAGATGATTAAACAGTAATGTAAACCTAATAATGTGCAAAATATTCAAATAAACGGATAATTATCTGAAAATTACAAAAAATCCAAAATCAAAAAATACCAATTATTCAAAAAATATTAAAAATGTGAAAAAGTCGCAGACCATTGCGTATGTAATGGGGCAAACTTCAGACACCTTGAGAAGTCTTCATTCGCTGAAATCAAAAGTCTGATGTTGCAAAGACTAGGAAAAAGAGCTGAACAGTAATCTGCTTAGCAAGTTTGCATGCTCATATTCGTTTTGCTTGAGGAGAGAATATAAAGTATTAATCGAAAGGAACAGTGACAATCGGGTTATCATTACAGGAATCAACGATAAAGTTCTACCTCAAAAACTATTCTGTCAGGACAAAAAAGGCTTGAATACAGTTATAAGTAATGCGGGTATCGATCGAATGTTCAATGGAACAACCTCTGAATTCAGTAGATATTCGCTTGAAGATCATAGCTAGATACTTACAGGGCGAGTGGGTGCTTTGGAAAAATTGGATTATCATATTCTGGGTACAATTTCACAAGGGATAACTTCGAAAGATGGCTTTTGGTATTGTGATTGTCTCATGGTGAAAAACCACTTCAACAGTTTCAGTCAATTTCGTTCAGTTTATTTGTCTTTCAGTGGGAACTTGGTTTTGTACTTTCTAGAATAAGTCAAATGTTTTATAAGTTTTATTACAACAAAAATTCACTAGGAGCCTTTCAAGTACTAACGAGAGTTTATAATGGCAATGCTTCAACTAATGAATCCTACAACGAACGTTTCAATTTCTATAGTTCGAAGACATTGCCAAGAAAATTTGTCCAGGCAACCAAAAAATTGCAATATAAAGACAAAGAGGCGTGAATATATATTGAATGCCTTCAAAATTTCTTCAAGAAAAGTTTCCAGGTTCATAATTAAGGACTCTACACCCACGGTAATGATTCAAATCGCAATCAGAGCATCATGAACTGGTAGGATGAGATGTTTAGGCAAGCGAAGTGGTCAGTATATTTAGGAGTGAGATGTATCACCGATGAAGCACCGAAGAAGCAACATGGTACAGATTTCCTTACATCGAATTCAGGTAGACGAGGCGAAATAGAAACTTTAGCTTATTCCCGAAGAGAAAAAATTACAACGCCAAGGTTTACGAACGGCCTGAATACTTACACTACATTCGAGTATTTATTATCGAATGGCAATGCGGTGTGTCTCGATAGACCAAATGGTGGTTAACATACTAGAAGTGAATACAGCCTGATGATATCCGTGTAACTGATCTAAAAAGGCCGTTCTCCCATTTTTATCCTAGTTAGAGAACTCATCCTCGGTACACCAGGTTCTGGGTATACCATCGCTGAAGTCTCAGTGGTGATATGAATTTTTGAATTTGTATTTCGGTTGTTGAAGAATCATTCGTCCTAGTTCATGATGGGAAAACAAAACAAAAATAATGGTTTCTATAATTCTATAATTCAAGAAGACTCAAGAACTTCAAAATATGTGCCTTGAAATGCACAAATGTTGAGAGAAAGATCGAATGGTGATAATAAAGTATAAAAGATTTCGAGGAATTACAATATCAACCGTGATTCCGGCCAGATAACCCTCTGGTGTACCTTTGGCCCTTAAATAAGGTGATTCTAACACGGTTTATGGCTAAAGTTTTTTGGGCTGTTGCGCCAAGATAAGTTTCTGTTTTAAAAGCTGTAGTTTCGTTAACTCAAGATGAGTATATATAAATAAAATGGCCAAGAGTAGTTGCGAAGTTGTATTTAAATTGTTCTCCTGCACACCAAGAATGGGTTCATGTCTTAGAAACAGGAAATTTTCTCTCTGAAACTGCAAATTCCTTCTTCGAACCGAGAAACCTTCCTTTCCTTAGGAAACCCCTTTTTTAGTTTTGGAAAGAAAATTTTTTTTTCATTAGGAAACCCCTTTTTAAATTTTGCTATACATACATGCATATATTGGTTGAAGTTGTTCCCTTCCTGTGTATTAATTGTGTTTTTTTTTGATTTGTTAAAAAAAACTCAAACGAATAGCCAAAATATGTCGACAAATTTGCCAAATTTCCAAACCCTTTTCTGATTTGGTTCGCCAACGGCTGACTACTGTCGTAGAAATCGAAAATTAACCACCAATTTGGAGGACTTTGCAAGACTGGACTGATTTCCAAGACTAAATTTGATAATTGGAGAAAATAATAACGAATGATGAATAATGTTTTGATGATCCCGTCCATTTACTTCATATTGAAATGAAAACATGTTTATCCAGAAAAAACAAATAATTTGGGTTCTCAACCAGTATCCAGAATCTAATAGTTCCTGTCTATATGTTCTAGACCGTAGACTGTAGACTTTCCTCAACGATTTGGAACACATTCAGTTCGGTTGGAAGGGCAATGAGCATCTTTTTATGAGATATTTTCACCGGTTATCAACAGGACTATATCCGATTTGTATGTAGAAATGAATTAGGCCAATTGAAGCTTCAATGGTAATAGTATATTTTGGTCTTGTTTTCAGTTTTTCTATAATCTGATTCACCTTATTCGGGTACGGACTGCAAAAAACGAGAAGAGATCAAGTTGCTTCAAAATTATTTCTACAAGAATTATGGTAGATGGCTTGGTAAGTTCTGTAGGAAGGAATGCTAAGGAATGCTCCTAAGGTAAGGAATGCTCCACAGTCTGAAAAGGTGTTACGGTGGAAGAAGATGGCTTGAGTCTAGCGGGTCTCAAGTATTGATAAAAGCAGTAATGCAGTCACTGATAAAGAATTGTACTAGATAACTAGGATGAGCCAATGCTCTTCCTTGTTGAACTGAGGGAAAGACTCCACGCTCCAAGAGGACAATAAGGTGTAGGAGCATGTATAACAACAAAGAAGGATTGTTTGCAAAGATTAGAATTGCCCAGATATGAAAAGAGGACTGATGCAATAACCAATAGGTAACTAAAATATAACTATAGGTTACCATACTACTGTTCCACTTTCATTGGATCCTTACATTAAAAAACACTTACATGCATCATAAAACCGAAAACATTGACATGTGATATGCCTGATATATGTGAATTCAACTTTAAAATGTTTTCATGAGAAGAACAATCAATCATGCAGAATCCAGTGCCAGTTTTCATTGTCGTCGTTGTAAAGTAACTAATAGAGGTTACCACTTTCAAAATTCAAATTCGAAAACGTGTAAAGTATTTCGTGGAAAATTTGCACCTATTTAGTACTCGAACATTGTTATCAGTGCAAATTGGAATTCTCTACAACAAGGTGAAGATCCTTCGTCCAACACTGTCCTCCAGACGCTCAAAGACTCAGGGTTGTCTTTGAAATGCCGCACCAACGTGTTTTGAACCTCTTGAAAATCCGTACTAAATCATGCAAAATCTAAACAAAAGCCTAATTTAAATAGATCAAACATATGTGGAGTTCACTTCATCAAAATCGCATCTAAATCAAACGAATGTCAATACGCCTGGTAACTTGAGTTCAATCTTCTACAAAACACTGCACGACATATCGTCCCACATTCGCAGCACCAATGACCTTCCTTTCGAAAAAATAAACCGGGCCCAATGCATGCTCATAACATTAGATAGCCAACAAACCACCCAACAAAGTACTAGACAACACAAATATTACTTAATATCATTCACATATGATCGCCCGTTCGCGGGCAAATGTAATTTGCTCGCAAACGTTCAAGTGAGATCAGTTGCAAATTTGAGTCTGAAAATATTTTGAATGACTACACTTGTGCCTCAATCAACTACAATAAACTTTTATTGTTAATCGGATCGATTACATAAAAAAAAATTTTTTCCAAAGCTTCGCCCCAATAAGACCAATTGCATATGTTTCATATGAGTCCGATATACGCGCATATGTTGCCCGTGACATTTCCAATCAATTCGACATCAGGCCTACCCACTTTACATGGGTTTATCAGACCGTAATGGTACTTGTTGTTACTCTTTTCAACATGCCTGTGTAACGGTATCGTGGAGGATTAAAATTTTTACAAGTACTATGTAAATTTCTTTTGTTGTTAAGTTTTTTGTTAGTTTTTTTTTCCTTGCTCGTTGTGTGTCAATAGAGATTTTTGGCAGCCCAAAGATTTCAATTGGCCGTTAAAAAATTTTTCGCTTCAGGGGTATTTTTTCAAGATTAAGAGCACCGAACTTTTGCTTTTCTATTTGGCCAATGAAATTATTGCATTCCGCGCGCATACGTACGTGCACATGTTGAAAAGGAAATACACTTGAACTACTTTTGGCGAATGTTGAACGGAATTGTGATTGGAAATTGATTTGGAGGGTTGGAATTGCTTTTATTTAGGGATTAAAATTGGGTTGTACGGTGTGAAATGTTAGAGTGAGTGAATTATTAGAGTATTATTGGGAAATGATGGGATTCAAGAGAAGTTTTTTCAAGTAGGCATTTTGAAAATGGTCTCCCAAGTAGCACATTTTGCCTCATAGTTCATCTAATCTTGTGGATATTTTGGTTAGTTCCCTCCCATTCTATAGTAAATATTTCGGTAATATAATAAAAGCACTCTATGGATATTAATCGTAACAAAGATCTCTTCGTGCGCAATAAATAAATATTTGCCCATTGACACCAATGGGCGAGTCCATTAAATTCTTACTTACTCTCTCTCTTCTTTCAACTATCCTCAAGTTAAATGCACTTTTGCACTTCAAAACCATCCGAACTTGAGCTCCTTACTTAAGGAAAAACACTATTTTTGGCCTCAATTAATGAGATCAAAGGATGAACAAAACATTTGAAGCACATCACGTTCCATTGAATTACATTACTGGCATGGGCGTTAATGTTTAGTCCTTACAAAAACAAGCATAGTGTGTTCGTTCATGAATTCACACAAATCAAGGATATTTCCGAAGCCACTCCCAATTTCTCATTAAGTCATTTATAATCCACCATTGAGGTGAAGAATTCTAAAAGTCACTTAGTCTTTGCTGAAACAAAAATTCTCCTGCTTGCCCATTTTTCATAATTTCTTTAGTACTTAATTTTCCCTGTAAGCCTGGATATGTATCATGGCTGTATGAATCCTAGGATATCCAATGCAAATCTGGAATGTTTAGGATCCAAGCATCCAGTGAAATGTCATCGTGTTGGCTTTGTCTACTTTGCAGGTTTTGTTATGCGAAGTTTAAATGAGGATTGGGAACGGGCAACCCTCTGTGGCCTCTGCAAAACGGTAGTTTCATAGGACAGGTTGAGTTCGTCATTGAAGAAAGATGCATCATCCCGATAATAAATAACCATTCGCCCATGACTTTTTTAACATTTCAAGTCAAATAAAATAAAAGGCTGATGGGTGAAGTTAAAAAAAATCCGCTCCACTATAAGTACACAATAAAGAACGAAGAAATCTATTGTAAAACATCAAATGTATCAGGACATCGAATGGACTCGAATTTGACACCTCTTGGAAGTCATGCAAATTTGATATCCCCATACGATAAGAATGATCTGAAAAAAACTCAAATCTTACCTTTCTAAACAAAATTCCTGCGCATAACGAAACAGATTTAATTTAAATCAATTATCATCCATCATGCCAAGATCCTTCATGTTGCCCAGAAACCTATCGAGACGATTTGTGAATTATTGAACTTTCTGTGTTTTACCAGTAGAGCAGATATTTCTTGAAGTTTGGTAAGTTTTCACGGCAGGATACTGCCTTGTGCTTGAGCTAGATAACCCAAAATTAAAAACATTCAACCGCGTTCTCCCATTAGAGAAGCGAAAATCAATGAACTTGACAGAGCATCAACCAGATGAGGAACCCAGAAGGTCAAAGAACAACATAAAAATCAAAAACGTTCAAATTCGTTAGCGTATAAGAACAGAAAATAAAAATGGATAGGACTCATATGTCAATGGGGAACAGAACCAAAACCAATCGATGGAAATCAAAAGACTACAACAAATAATGATGGAAGTCAACAAAGATTTAACAGTCTGCACCAGGACACAGGATCATGGTTCATGGATCGGATACCGTTATATGCAATTATTCCTCGAGATAGAAGTTTTCAAACTGATATGGCTGGCAAAATTTAATTTAATTTTGAGTTTTAAAATAAAATTTTATTTTAATTTTACGGAGGGAAGGTGAAGGATGAAAGGAAGAATGCTAGCAGGGAAACCAAGATTTCCAAGTACATTCCAAGCACCAAACCAAGCACGACCGATTTCGTCGGTGAAGACAGCGCAAATTGTTAGATCCAAAAGTTGAAGGACTTGATCAAAGAAGAGATCACCAAAATTGGAGGCAAGCATCTTGCAGAACTAGGTCTGAGACGGGCTTTGATGTCTTGTTGACCAAGAATCACGCTAAGAGTTTCATCATACAGAAATCGATATGCCAGACGTGATAGTATGTTCTTTGGTCTATTCTTTGATACAGTTCTTTAAATTTCTCAATGGGGACGGAATTGGAAAGATGGGACAATGTGGCAAGATTTTGTCGGTCAGATCAGGTGGACTCTGATCGCACGAGGTTTCCCAAAAAGAAAAATATACCTGATACGTTTTCAATTAACAGAGGCAGAAACATTACTACATGTCACCTTAGTCCCAAGGACACTATACTTAAAATAAAAGATACCAAGCCGAAAGGCAACGCCAACAGATAACGTTCCTCGTTCATAGGACTCAAGCTGATATGTCTCTATCAAGGCCTAGATTTAAACGGAAAGGAACTATTGCATTGTCAAAGTGGCCCATAACGTACTGAAAGTGAGTGAATCCTATAAAGATAGTAACAAATGGTGACCATGCCATAATTCCTTGAATATATCCGGCTAGTTTCTAAGATACGTAACGAGGCTGACCTAAATTTACTGCTGAGGACAGACCTTATTATAGAAATTCAATGGCAATTCGTTGCAAAACCATTCGAAAAGTATCTGACAACAAGTTCACATTCAAAATTGAAAATAGTCAATGTTTGTTTATTCATATGAACAAAGTCGAGGGAAATCAACCGACATAGATCGGCACTTGCTCCTCCCATGAACAAGCCTGGCTACGGTTCTTCTCTGGGCACAGGAAAATATAATTCTTTCGATTTGCTCATCCTCTGTGTTGCTTATGACTTGAAGGTAGGGTTCCCGGTTTAAGAGAATGCATCCAAGGGTTCTAAGACATGCGGTCAGTTCTTGACTTTTGATTCTCAATCCTGGGAATCATGATCAATACTTTTTAGCAAGGTTAGACCTCTTGCTTAACGTGTCAAGCGTTCTCTTCTTCGGAGCTGTTTACCACAAAAAGTATGCCAAACTAAACTGTAAGGTTGTGTCATAGTTTCGCTTAAACTGGTCTATTTATTGAAGAATATATATTATATATTTGTAATCAGGAATCCAAACATGATTCCCTTCCTTAAAATTACTCCCGTCACTCTTTCCGCACAATACACCGTTCTTCATAGCAAGGATACGCAAGAATTCCGTCAGCGTCCTCATTTTCATTAGGCATCTTAGTCTGTTGAATTACTTTCCAATGTCAGTAAACGCATCATTAGGAGTTGTCTTGCCACTTTGTGGAAGAGATTGGAATCAGGTGTATTCGGTTTAAGACTATAACCCGGATGATGAGACTATAACCCGGAAGTCCCTTCTAGCAAATTTTTTGGGGTTCACAGATCTATATGCTTGTGCGCATTCTTCAGCAGGATCAACGTCATATTGCTGTGTGAGGAAAACAGGACTTTGTTGGTCTCGTCATCTTGTGGTGGCTTGGAGGAGCTATGTTTCTCCCCACTCTATGTATGAAGCTGCGCGAGAGCGACGACGATTTAGTCAGTCTGTTGGTCACTGTCGTGGTGAAAATATCGCTTACTTAAACCAAGCTTCTGTGTGTTCAATAAATAATTATTAATAGTAACGTAGAGTGTATCAAGGAGTTTTTATATTATAGAGAGAAAAGAGTTAAAGTAATAAATAATTGACGTAATCATTTATAGAAAGCCCTAAAAGTCCAACATGCTGGAATCATTTTATGGTTTTCCGGACTGTTAAAAATTCCGATTAAAGTCTGTGTAATACGCAAGATTTACGTTAGTTACGCGTTAGGTGAGTAATCTGGCCTTGTAGGCAACATGTTTCTGTATTTTATTAATTGTGATGATGGTATCAAGAAGGTTTCACTGTCATTTTGGAAACAGGCAAGCGGTTTTGGCGCAATTCACAGGTATTGTGCTGCATGTCCGCCCAAAAACAAACAATGTACCCATTGCATCATTGTTATAAGAGATCAAATATGGTTCGTATTCGTTTTGAAAATTTTGCTGTTGATCCAATTTCTCTCAGCGTGATCCTTTTGTCTTCTTCAAGTGACATTGCAATGACAGAAGCGGTTAGATTGACAGCTGTCACGGTAGAAAGCCATCACGAGGATAGAATGGCTTCAGCACCTTCACTTAACGTGACAATAATTTGTCGAGTACTTTTTTGACCCAAGGTTTTGATTTGAAAGCGGACATGCTCTTGTTGCTTTTTTGAGGTTTTCTCGCATTTCCTTTAAACCGGTTCCAAAAACTTGTCAGTACAAAGTGTCAAGAAGAACTGGAAAACAAACTGATTTGGATGAGCTGTTTATGTTACCCCAGAATGTGATAGCGCTGTACATGGATTTTGAGTAGTCATATATGACCGAAAGGCAGCGCTTTTGAGTGAATTGAGTCCGCATAGTTTTCTCGTCTGGAAAGCCGGTATGATGTGTCTTGGTAGTCAGAATCAACGTTACTTAATATTTTGGGAGAATAGTGGCTAGTATGAAATAGACAAATGAAGCCAGGCAGATAAAAAGAACAATCAAAAGAAATTTGTAGCACAACGACCAGATGAAGATATTTGGTAAACTTAACGCTTGTTTCCTTGTCAAAAAAGTGGTTCATGGTTCATGTGATCCCCAGGCATATTTAGACAGGGCACTTTTTGCTGTCAAAATGACAAGACGCTTAGATTTAGAAATACGTGATGATAATAAGCAGAACTCTAATTGATGCTGTAGTAGGCCGCCAAATTGACGAAATATACCAGTCTTCAGCAAAAATCGCCTGGTAAGAACCATGTAAGCGATAGTAGTACTAAAATACTACCAAAATTCTGAATAAGGGTACCATGTAAGTGACTACATTGACAAGCTAAATAAATGTTTCGTATTTTCAAAGATAAGTTTTTTCACAAAATACCATTCGAAGGCTGCACATGGACATTCTGTGTAAGCGAAAACTGATCAGATAAAATAATGTGTCAAATATTAGTGCCTCAAAGCTGTCAAAGCTCTTGACAAAGGCAATATGACTGATCTTCATTACTTCTTACAAAATTACAATGCATTCACAGATTTGGTGACAGCCAATTGGTCAAATGCTTTTGCTTCTGAAACATAAATTCTAAACACTGCTTAGATTGAAAAAATTCAATGAATGATGATACAAAATTTCTTCAATAGTTCATTTATTTTGGTATCTGACGACGGAATTTTTAAAAGGCCTTGTTGGTTATATCCTCACTTTCGCCAAGTTCTATGGTGAGCACAGCAATCATATCGTGCCCGTTTAGCATTACTTCACCAAGAAAGGGCCACGAAATCGTCATCACTCGTCATAAAAAGAATCAAAAAAGCGCTTCAGAAGGCCAAAAGAGACTCAAAGAATATTTAAATGCATTTGAAGTCCAAGTATTGCGAGAAAATTTCCAATATTGTATCTTCAAATGAATGAAACTTCAGAGCCATGAGTGTTTCTCTCACAGAAGAAATATTTTTCACAAGAATAGAACGCATACTTAGACTCGATTTCTTGTGAAAATTCATCGACAAACAGGAAACTATAGTGGGCATGGAGAGATTTATAGGGTACAAGTCCCAATTGCATCGACCATTTGCCTTATGAAGACTAGAGAGAAAGAATTCAATCAATGATCAAAGTGATTGTCAACGTGGTTATTTATCAATCACTCCACCTGTCTGCAGAGTCTGCTCGATTATTCCAGCCGATGGATATTTTATGTAAGCCTTGTTTACGAGCCATGATTGATTGGCATTTGAATCGAGTCAAATCCAATCGGGCTCCAACTATTCTTTAAAAAAGATCATGTTGACAGGATCAAAAACATATTTTTAAACAATAA
Organism: Stratiomys singularior; assembly: GCA_954870665.1. Taxonomy (NCBI): domain Eukaryota; kingdom Metazoa; phylum Arthropoda; class Insecta; order Diptera; family Stratiomyidae; genus Stratiomys; species Stratiomys singularior. The sequence continues at coordinate 6,306,126 of OX940879.1, read as the reverse complement.
TGCGTCCTTAAACATGCAAGCTAGCCCGAAGCACTTTGATCAGGTAATCATAATAAAAAAAAATGAATGGCATGTATGCAAATTATGTACAATTTACAAACAATACGCCAACGTTTATTTTAGGAAATTGAAAGGCACGCTTATCGAGATTATTGATCTAGATAACGAAACTAATCCTGTAGATTGTTTGTTGATAGTCTGAAATTTTCATCAAGCTGCAATTGCTTCTAGGCCCATTGCACATTCACTTTCATTTAACAGATTTACTTTGAACAGTACTCCAAGACCAACTTCCTCCATTTACTATTTGAATCATGTCTGAAAGGTATTTAATTAAGATCAATCTAACGCCTGGCGGTAAGTATTGGCTCCATATTATCTGATTGTTGGTCCAATTGCAATTCGAATCCTTCACTTTGGCCGACCGTGCAACATTTACCATTTTCAGATCCAGCAAACATGATTCTGTAGAGTCTGCATCAAATATGTAGCACGTGAGGAAATAATTATAAGTGGATTGCGCTGATTGGGATTGGCAAATTGATCTAGGTGATAGTTTAGGCTGTTACTTACTACTGGGCTGATTGATGCTGAGAACTAGCCGCAAGTGAAGGCTCACTTTTAATATATCCAGTTGAAAAGATCATGGACGAATTATAGACATGAATTGAAGTGTTTCCGATGAAACAAGGGTTCAACTCGATGTCCCTATGCACCTCCTCGAAAATTTCAAAAGGAAACTTCAAAGGCTGCACTATTAGCTGATTATCTTCCCGCCTATCAAGAGAATTGCACTTGTAACTTCCCGCATGATATGAGCACATGACCACGGTCAGCACAAGTAATTTTCGCAATCTTACACAAACTAACGGTGGCTGCAAAGCTTAACTTTCACCCAAAAAGAAGTTGATCCCGTTGCGCGTTGCAAAGGTGCAAAAGGCAAAGAGATCGTAGTACTGATACCAATCAGCGAGCCCATTTATATCGAAAGTACTGAGTAACAGGCTTCGGTAAACAATAAGAGCATAAAAAACTCGGGCAGCATGGACATACGTTTCCGGATATGTTGGAGACTTTCAATTTCCATGCTATGCAGGGTCTTTTTCAAGTTTGCTAAGATTTTAAGTAAAGTGGTTGGAAATTTTTAAGAGAGAGTGTTCAGATTCAAGTAGGCAAAATGTTGGAGTGTTTGTGAGTTTGTGTATTTGGGAAGGTCTTTGCCTGACAGCGTAAGCAGATAGGAATGTTAAATTTATGCAAAGTGCAGGATTGAAAGTTGCGAAATTCGGATAGATATGGTTGAACTGTTTATTTGCATACATCATCGTCACAGTGCATGGCAATCGGTTCTCATTTGAGCCTCCTCGAAAATACCCAAAACCTTCGCGAGCCCATACTCAAGCGACCACCTTATATATTCAACATTTTCCACTGTCCGAAAAGACGTAGTACGGGCACTTGTGCTCATTATTCTGCACATAAATGGCCATTTAAACATTTTAATAGACGACTCCGCGGTTGAATTCATAGCAAGCTTCTATTTTTTTTGTGCAGACAACTGCCGCCGCACAGGTCGCACCATGTCGCTTTAAATCTGATGTAACAGTATAATGGTGGCAAAGATCGCTCTAATAATGCACCCATTTTCTTCACTGTCCACAAGACCAATAGGTTTGGCGTCTGGTAACTTATGGTCACATTATAGAAAGTCGCGTGTCACTTATATGTATCCCATTGTCGATTCATGTTGCAAATCTCTATGTGGTCCTTTCTACAAAACTAAAACGAATTTGTTCGCCAGTCACCTGTGGAAAATGATCATGTTATTTATGAATGTTGGCGTTCAATTTAAACGGCATGCACAAAGCAGGGAACACTAAAGAAATTTATAACATCGCACGAGTTTCTGGCAAAAGGTTAAACAAGGAGATCCTTTGTACGACTGGCTGTCACTTGGACTATTCGGAACGGAAATTTATGTGACAGCCTTATGATTGGTTTTGTTCAAGTTTTAATGTCAGTATTTGCATTGCAGCACGTTGATGAAACCAGTTATAGAGTGGGAAAGGCTTGAATTGGAATGTACGTTCTTAAATCGCAATATGTGCCCAACTAATTCCAGTTTTTAAGGAATTTTCTCACATAACGAGACAAAATATCAGTTCGGTAACGTTTTTCCTGAACATGTCAAGAATATTAATTTATATACTCCCATTACCAGACACTAGATTCTTTGCTTCTGATTCTATTCGCAGAATCAAAAATTTTCAGGTTACTGGCTTAAGTCTTTCGTTTTATACCTATCCAAAGTCACTCGTTTACTACCCGATGCTTTGTAGGCTCTAAATACAAAATGATTTTGAGTTTTAAGCAAAAAGCTATAGGAATGAATATCATCAAAATAAATTTTCATTAACTTACTCCTATAAAAAGGAAATTATCATAGTTTGAGCGGTTCACGTAGAGATTTGGCCACATACCTGTAAGATAAAACAAATACGTTAGTAATTATCGTGATTTATTGTAGTTCATCTAATTGAAGTAAAATTTGATATTTTGAAGTTAGTATTCGATAATCGTGCGTGAAACCGATCGTCGAAATCGATAAAGTACTAAATATGAGAATTTACATTATAAGGAGCATCATTCCTAGCATTCAAGATCAATTTAAGGGAATTTCTATTTCATTGTTTAGTTTTTGGGGTCAATATTAACATTTTTGAAAATATCTTCACGGTAAAATATGCATGATATCGTATTAGAGACTGTGACCAACTATAGTGAGGGGCTAAACAATTTTTGTTTGCTTATATCGTTTGCTTATATAGTTCCGCCTATAATGAATAAAATGTTGGCAGTTGAAATGGTGAACTGAGGTAAGCATGTTCGCTTATCAGTGATATCAGAAGTATGCTAAAAGGCAAAAATAATGATAATAACCTGCAGATTTATTTCCATGTATGTCTTAGCACAAGATTTGGTTACTCTCAGATTTAGCTAATTTTTGCTGTTTCTCAACAAAACATGTTTTGGCGACATCTTTTGTGTCTGTTATCTTCCTCAACAAGGCGGTGATAGAGATCAGTACAGAAACGATGATTACTCATAGCCATATCATTTCACTAATCTTATGGAAGATATATAATAAGATGAAGTAAATAGGGAATACATCAATTCATAATAAAGAAAAATGTAGGACTATCACCAACACCAAAGAATGAATTTCTCATACTTAATCTGCTTTATAAAATGCAAAAATGGTCCCAACTCACAAAAAGTAAGACCCATTTTGTTTTAAAATCACAAGCGGGAAATATTTATTGAGTTTTCATAGAAAGAAAGAACGCTTCTTAAATTCTAAACATTATACTGATTAGAGAATAAATTAAAGGGAATACACCCTAGTTTATCGAAGTAAGAAGCGTTGTTCTGTCAGTCAAACGTTTCTATTCAGATCCTAGATTCCTCTTCTTTGAATACTTGAATTTTCAAAATTAGATGAAAAGTGTTAACTATTGGTCCATGCCCTTCTGTTCAAATGATACGGTATCATTTCGTTTAATTTAATTTAAATTTAAAGACGTTCTATACCATCTGGCATAATGGCCTTATTCATAAACTTAAAGAGCGTAGAACTCCTCCTTACCTGCTGAAACCAATCTTTGCCTTCTGGAGTAGTAGAACAAGATCCTTGAACGAAAAAACTAATCTCAGCCTTCTGGAGTGGTATAACCCCGTGAAAATTCGAGGTTGAACATCCACTACCGAAACCGCTCCTACTGGTGTTCCACAGGGGTCTTGTCTGAGTCCAGTGTATACAGTTTTCAATGGTTACCCGTCTGACATTCCCATAAATCAAAAATACCAATTAATTGCTTTTGCAGATGACATTTGTCTCTACACGTACGGCAACAATCTTAAGCAGATCATCTGAAGCCTAGTAGATATGCTGGAAAAAATCGACGAGTTCTTTGATAAGTGGAAAATTACGAATAATGTCAACAAAACCGCGGTAATATTCTTCATTAGAAAACGCAAGCTCGCCATGCTGCCAAACAGACGCATAAACTTTAAAGGCCAAATGTTCCCTGGTCCGAAGAACTGATCTATTTGGGTCTCAACCTTGATCGCAAACTAACATTACAAAATCGCATCGTGCACAGATGTTCTAAGGCATTCAAGTCGTTTCTGTCTTTATATCTACGTAATGAAATCCTTATCTTCAAAATTAGCGTTCAACCTACAATAATCTCCGAAGCTCGTACTTGGAACCAATGCACTAAATATCTAAATCTCTAACCTTCAAGTCACCAAAAATTGTTTCTTAGAAATGGCCCTAAACAAACCTTACTATTTGTTCTCCAGATTACTATACCAAGTAGCTCATATTACGCCTATCAGCAAGCTTAGGGAGTCACGTAGAGCTAACCCGCTCATAAAAACTAAATACTCCCCGAATCCCCTCATCAAATCCCTCAGTGGTATGTAAAATGAAGACCAAGTGCCCTCTGACATGGATCTGCTTACAGTAACTAGATTATATTTTAGATCGTAGTTATTATATACAAAATAGTTATAAGTTAGATTTAGAGCCTAGTCCTAGAGGTTTTTGTTGAATTTTTCTCTCGATGTAGTTGCTAGTACTTTGTAATTTTATGTTAACATAGATGTAATGAAGTGTCTCTCAGATCTCATCAATAAACAATAGTTTGAGTTCTGTAAAAATCCCAATGCCAATAAATAATTATATAAATACAAAAACAAATGAAGTTAATAACTGTAATTTCTTTATTAATTATTCCCGATTTTTTTATTTTTGCAGAATTGTATTTTTTTTTTATAATTTTTGCGATTTTATTAAAAATAATTACAGAAGAATAATAGGCTTCCTTTTGATTTATTGATAATTTTATTCTCAAAACTGGCTTAGGACCGGAATCTTTTGGTCTCCTAGCTAACTCCTAGCGCAGCTACTTAAAAAATTTTCCTACGATTTCTCCTTAAGAACTTGCAGGTCCTGTAGAACTGTTGGCATTTGGTGAAATGAAAGCTATTATAAATATTTGAATTATTATTTATTTTAAGTTCATCACATATGAGTTATTTGGAAAGTCAGAGATATCCGGAGTTATATGCTGGTGAGCGATGAGTTTGAAATACCATTAAAACTGTTCAAAAGGGGCACATTGTATTCATCAAACAAATCCATTTGTAGCATCATCCCCAGGAGGACTTTGTTTCGTTGATTTGAAGACATGGTGAGAAGACATATCTTTTTCTCCGCTTAAGCAACTTCATTACTTCGATTTCTTCTGCTTTTGCTACTACAACTACTACTACAGCTAGTACTTCTCCTCATGCTTCAACGTTAATTACTGCAGCAGCAACACCAGCAACGACTGTTACTACTTTTAATATTACTAGGACAGCTACTACCACGATCACTGCTGCTGCTACTACTACTACTATTATCACTGCTCCTACTACAATTACTACTACTAATACTACTACAACTACTGCGATTGCTGCCAAATAGTAAATTCAAATTAATCATTGAAAATTCAACTGAAGACTGTAAACTTTCAGTAATAAGATTTGTATATGCCAAAAAAAAGCGTGAAGCAAAGAATTGGACCAACTTAGCGGCCAGAATTGCTTAAAAAATGGCAGGAAGTATAATTTTAAAAATGGAAAACGGACTCATTTGATAGTAGAGCGCAGATCATTATATTATTACTATGGTTTACCACAGCCTTTTGTTTTAAAAAGAGCAAGAGGCAGCTTTGACCACTATCTCCCCGCGTATGGCGCTTTGGTTTACAGATGGTCTATCCTATCATCCTATAGAAGCAAAAGAAGGTCCACTGCATATGCGGTTGCCAACTGGTCTAGTTCTGAAATCCTGTCCGTCTTGTCATCTCACAGAAATCAAGGACTTCTTTAGCTCTGTTCTCATCAAATAGTTCAGGTCTCAGTAGTAGTAGTAGTAGTAGTAGTAGTAGTAGTAGTAGTAGTAGTAGTAGTAGTAGTAGTAGTAGTAGTAGTAGTCGTAGTAGTAGTAGTAGTAGTAGTAGTTCAGGTTAAGTATTCTTCAGCCGAGTGAGACGTTTATTGATCAGGCTTTGACAAGCAAGAAGGAAGTATTCTGCATCAAGTACAGATATTACGCGTATTTTTGCACGAAATCAGGTTTGTGTTAGATATGTAAGAGGCAAAAAGGGATGCATATTAATCAGTAGGATGTATTTTCATACCTTCATGCAAGTACACATTTCCTCCAGGCGATATGATAATTTCGTTGTGTCCAAGAGATACCAGATGTGTTGTTACTTGTATCTCCTAGTATTGCCTAAATATTGTGTGATTATTTTCACTGTTTTTTCCTAGATCCTGAATGATGAGATTGTTTGTGTACGCACCATCCGTTCGCCAGATAGTTGTTTACTGTCTTCTACTCTATCAAGCGTTTAATTTGAACCGCTTTAGACGTGAGGTTTATCTACTTTTTGGGTAAAATTCTTAGCCCACTATTACTCTGGGCAGATAACCTTTTTGTGTATCATTACGTTTCAGAATAGGGTCGTCAAATCTCGCAAGCTTCAGGGCCCATAGGATCGGAAATTAAGTTATTGCGACACATCCTATTGTAAATACCATTTGAATTTTAAATGATTTGGGACTGGTAGCGCACACTGGTAGCGCAAAAGAAATAAACATTGACATTTATTCCTGAATGTTTAGACCCAACTCAATGTCAGAACGGTGTAGAAATCAACACGCAAGGCTTCCCAAACATGCCAAACACATATACGTAATCAAATCTTTTTTTGCGTCGCTGTTTATAGTTAAATCCTTGCATACAAGAAACATAACGAAGCAGTCAAAATGTTAAAATAACTAATTGCTAAATTGCTACATGCGCTAAATTGCACATGAAAATTATACCCTCCCGCATTGTTCAAAAGTAAACATTTAATTTACCACGGCAAATATGATTTATCTCTTAATCTTTCAATACGATATATATTTCGCTTAATTACACATAAATTTTTATAATATAATTTCAGACCCTTGCTAAAGTCAAGCCACTGACGGTAGCTTACGTTGGTGGCACACCTTGAAGAATCTTTTGGATACCATAAATTTGGAATGTAAGAAGTCTCAATTACGGTTTGCGATTGCGTGCACTCATGTTGAATTATACGAAAGTTGTTTTTAGTATTTCAGATATTTCTTTTATTTTTGGTTTTCTTTTGCAAGTGGTCGACTGTGTCCAGCAGCTACCACACGTTAATGGGGTGAAATAACGTTGTCAAACTCATAAACAAGTAAAGTTAGCACTGAAGGAAGTTTATGTTCTGTGCGTGCTTTAATGGGTCCCCATAAACTTGTCATTGGGAAGGTTAAAGCTGCAACTTCTGGGTTAATCGGAAGGATGGATACGATGAACTGACCAAGAAAGATAAAAGATCTTCGCTATGGTAAAGAGAAGGGAAGAACGTTTCAAGGACTAATAACCAATACTAGCTGACAGTGATTGCAGGTGAATGTGCAAATATTACCTTTCTATTTAACTGATAGCCAACTCAATTTTCCCATCATTTTCTCAATTTTCCAAGTCAACCAAAAAAGTCGTGATGTTCCCATGGAAATTTCTTGATTTTGGATAAAACGTGAGCTGTAGTAACAAAAGAAGATCTTTTCACGTCTCGTTGCGACATAGTTACAGGGAAAACTTTGCATGACTCCTAGCTAGCTCAGAAGCGTTTCTAGCTGACAACACTCACTCAGATTGAAGGAATCAACCTATGGAAAACCACGTCACTCGCAAGTTGTCTTTACTATTGTAAGTACCGTCGAATTGGAATTGGAGGTACGCGTTATCGTGCCGCAACCGAATTGCCTGTCAGTAACGAATTATTGGCTTCGATTCCAACTTCCTTCCTCGTTCCAGATCATGGTAGATCCTAACGCAGCTCTACCTATTGTATTTTGTCCAGGGCTGATTAACTGTCTCTACTTAGTATGCCTGATAGTGGAAACTCTACTAATGAATCTCAATCTGCTGCGAAGCCAGCAAAAGTAGAGTATCTTTCTTTGTGAGTAGCGGAGAACTGAAGAAAATAATTGAATTTATATAAGAGCAAGGTAACAAACATGTCGGTTCAGTGCATTGGCGTATTGCAACACATGGCCAAGATAACATGACCGTCTTGTATGTCCAATCCAATGCACATGATACCGCGCGTATGCCACCAACAACTATGCCCAGTCGTATCGAAAGGAGTGTGTAAGTTTATATGTTATTTAAGATTAAGTAGTTCAACTTCGGGACCAGATCCAATAAAAGTGAAAGCAATTCTTACGTTAAGGTCTCCAATAGCTTGCACTGTTACACTTTACGGCCAGGCGAAATACTTCGGAGTTGGACCGCGTATACTCATGCGTTTCATGCCTGGCGTCTTGGACTACTTACTTGTCGTTAACTTGCACCAAGATATGTTTTTTTTTTTCGGAGGAATTTTTCACCAACTTGTGCATGTTCGAAATACACTATGTATGTAAAAATATGCAGATCTGGTGGTTTTACATACGTTTTTTCAGACTTTTATTTTTGCATGCAACATGATGTATAAAGTGCTGTTAAATCACATAACTAAATGGAATGCAATTCCGACCGGTGATATAATTTCACTTTTATCGTTTCCAAAAAGTCGGCCAGCTATCTTGGGATTTTTGGGTTATTCAGTTTGATTGTATTCAAACCGAAAGGTTAACTCGATCATTAGGCAGCACTTAAATTGGAAAATCTGCATTTATTCAGATATTTTAAGTGAGATGCACATCTTATTTTTATTTAATACACTTAATTGACTCGTTTAAATGTGACAGTTTTCTTTTATTTAATATTTCCATCGATGCTTTTCAGTATTTTCTTTTCAGAAACCAGATCGAAATTCGAATAAAAGCAAGAAAATTTTCATTATAAGATCTGCATAATAGACACATATGTTGCCGTTGCTGACAAGGATGCCATTGCGAATTGATGAGACCAATACAAACTGCTTCCATTATCCCAAAAATAGTTTCCTAGGATTCACAATAAATACTGGGTCCATCAAAAAACAACATACCTTCGACAAAAAATACTAGATAAAAGAAATTTTGTGCAATGCTTTTCTTTGTTGTAAGGAATTCAGGCCTGTTCGTGGCTGACAATGAGTATGGGACGCAGATGAACATTGTTTTTGAACTACCCACCAAACAACTCCCCTGTTCACCTAAGAACACAGCTTGCAACTGCCTGACACGTTAATTTGGGTTAGACTCCGATTTTAATCCCTTGAAGTGCCACCAAGTAACACAGATCCTTTTGCAGCAACAGTTAAAGACGAGTGTGAGATCTCCGTACTTTACTACCCTCTTGCATATACCCTTTTTTAGCTTTCAGGAGTCCTCGAGCATGACATGGCATGGGTTCCAACTGTCAACCGTTCTATGCACCTCTCGGACTATCATTCCTAGAGAGAACTTTTCAACTTCTCTGAAAAAATCCCCGCTCTAATTGTTTCATTTTTTGAGAGCAAAACTTTTGGGGCAGGCATCACCCACATATTCTGCACAAGAAACAAGGAAACTTTCAACATCGTCCAGACACAACTAAATGCACTCATACCCACTCAAAAGTTAGACATAGATAAAGTTGGTTTCGTTGAGTCACTGTTTTTGGCCAGGGGTTCCACTAAGTCCCGTCGGCGTAGTACATCCGAAGTTGTTATCAATTGATGTCTTCGTTTCCTGACCCCGTTTTCTTCTTCTTTCCACTTCTGCATATGCAAGTGTTTCTCTGCTCTCTGACAAGAAGAAGAATGCTTATCAACCATAAGGTCACCAACACCGTCGTCTAGGTGAGGGTCGGTTTGAGCTTGCATTTCGCAACGGTCCTTGCCACTGCATCAGTGCCCATCCCTTTTTGCGGCACTTCTTTACTCAGAGCCTCAACTTTTGGTTTTTGTTTTTTGAGTAAATAATTGTGATTCACTGTACTAACCATTAATCGCGTGAGTACTGCTGCAATCGCTTCAGTTTTATCAGGCATTGTCTTGAACTGTTTTAAAGGTTGCAAACCCCCAACGTAGATAATAAAGTTTTTACGATTTACGCAGATAACATAGGATGAGATCGTAAAAATTTTGACATGACAGACAGTGGATCTAATGTCTGTGGTATCTTGAAGACTCTGATAACTTTGAATCTGAATATTTCGTAGTTAAAGGTATAATAACATTAGCACATGTCATAGTATAGATGATGTATATCTAGAAAAATGGATATTCATGTCCTTTTTGGAAAAGAAACTACAGCCTTATGGATCAAGATCGAAATTCTGATTTAGATAAACTTCACGGATGGGGCGCAAGGAAGAGATTGTGAAAAAAATTTTCTTTTAGATTCCTGTAGACTGAACCCACATGCGCCTTAGTCTATTAGAACCAGATAATTGGACCTATACTAAACGAATCGCTCTTTATATCCTTTCTTGGCTAACCGATTGGATCATGCCGGCTGTCCCTTGTGTACTTGAAAACGGACTTCAAAGGACACAATACATTTTTTCGCATTAAATATACGAAATGTCACGCAGAATGAAGGCCTCTTGAATGAAGGCCTTTTGACCAGTGACCATCTTTCGAACATTCAATCCAAATCGTTATGGAGTATTATTGAAGGTATAGAAATATTATGAATTATAAACGCATTTTATGCTGACTAAAGGACATGTGCCGATTTCATGGTTTATTTCAAATTCAGAGTTTTCACAAAATTGAAATCATCATATTCATATTAAATACGTGTCATTTCTTTGATTATGTGGTCCCGTTTGTAATTAACTTTTCAATCGACTGGGATTTCTGTATACCCAAAAACAAGTGATGATCGATTGGAGTGGAATAATATCCTTGCTGTACGACGTATGCATAAAGACACTTTTGACACTTCAAGATGCTGTGGTAATCTTTTGGTCTTTTTGCTCGCTGATTGTCATCGAATGCTCACAGTAAATAGTGTCCTTGCGGTTCTCACAAACAAATAACAAACAGATAACAGAAACGATTATATTGCCATGACCAACTAAGGGCATCTCCTGTCGCTCATCGGATTGAAAATACTCTCCAACGACAGTAGCTCGGTGTGGATAATCCTCTTTTAAACCCGCCAAATATATAGTATAAACGTGAGGGCCCCAATTTCGTGTTGATAGAAGTGATTCGTTTCCTATTGGTCAATTGCAAGAGCATTTTGTCCTCAAAAAAGTCCTTTAAAGTCAGCGGTGACAAACATTTGATAATTCACTTTCAATCCTACGAAGCACTTGTGTGTTTGGCATAGGACGTATGTGTCAAACTGTATGTGGGTAGAACACGATTGTCTTCCTGTTGACCCATGCTGAGGATTTTACTCACTCATTTACTACATACTCATTTCTCTTACTCACTAAATTCAATGTCCTTCGCAATGAAAGCAGCTTGCAAAGAATGATTTCCCCTAAATCAACCCAAGCAAACTTCTTCTGACGTTAACCCTGCCTGTTTAATGCAACAACGTGCTGTTCTTCAACGAAATTACTCGGTGTAAATGTCGTCAATGTTGTCCTTTTCATTATCAGTTGTTATGAGTTTCATAAGTTGAACAATTTGGCTGCAATTTTGGAGCGACCCGTCGATTGAAGATCAATCTGTAATTTTTTCGAACAATTCAATTCAATTCAGTTCTGCCTTTTGAAATATTTCAGGATGGTAGCTTGATGACCATCAATGTTTTGGGCAATGCTGAGACTACTTATATGCTAGTATTACTTGCGCACTTTCACCACCTTGTCGAAATTTCCAATACTAAGTCTTCCTTGTTGCGGTTCATCTTTAACGTCAAGTGCATCAGATCGGAAACACAAAAGTTACTGCTTTATTCCTAAAATTGTTTCAAAAAAATTGTCCACGAATTTGACACTTTTTCTTGCTTATCTTTGTACGATTTTCAGTTTTCAGACCGGAGAAATATTGAGCGTGACAAATATTTCTATTTTAAGACTATTTTTTTCGTAGGGCTTCAACTTGAAAGTTTGAGAATGAATTTTGGAAAAGACCTGTCAAAGTGACTTTTAAAGAATTCACAGGCTTACTACAAAAACGAAGTTTAGGCCGGATTTCTGAATTGCATGTTTTCTTCGAGACACATACTTTTTTAATTCTGACAGCTGGCAAAATTTTTCCTTGACCAGTAAATTGGATTTAGTCTAATTTACTTGACTGGTAAATTGGACTAATCTTTTCCAAAACTTTCAACCGAACTTGTCTTAGATAATTCAAAAAGACGAAAATACGGTGAGTCATACACAATGGCTCATATAGCCATCATTATATCATATACTGTTTTTTTTTGTATGTGAGGATAATTATAACGAATAATTATGCTAACATATATTTAAGCTCAGAAAGCAATCAATTACGATCCCTCCACTCATCTACTTGATTGAAATTCAAAGCTCTCTATCTAGCAAAGCTTTTCATAGCAAAGCTATCAGCTTTTTGCTACATGGGATATCCGTATGTCTCTGTTTGAAATGCGCCTCCGGACTTTTTGTGCAATATAGAAGTCATGCTTTGGAAACACTAGGTAGCGTCAAACTTCGGATAAAAGGATAATTCCCCAGTACTTCAACTAGCATTTGATTTGTTCCGACTTTTTTGCCTCATCAAATATCATAGATATTAAGGTAATAAACATAGTACATAGTACAAAGTACATAGTAAGAAGCAGTGAAACCTTATTTTTCGTATGAAAAAGAAGGACTTCTTGTCCTAGTAAACATAAGTCAAACTCAAAGCCGATCAGAACACCAACTATTATGTTTTCTTTCGAGAATAGTCGGAAAAGCCGGATTTCTTCTGAATGTTTTCAAGAAGATTCTACACTCTGTACAACAGAGGGCTACGATTTTCTGACTTATGAAGACAATGTGCCACACTGGAGACAGCTATGGGGGTGGGTTTGGTTGAGGTCTGTTTTGACTCCGGCTCAAAATAATGGGCCTATGCTATATCTTCAGTAAGCATTCGGTTAAAAATTGGTGAGGACCTGGTGAACATCTTCAGGCAACGTGCGTTAATTTTTGTACCATTGCATTCAAACCTGTTTGGAATCCAGCTCATAATAATGATCCTAAAATTAATCGTCGAAGACAATTTGGTCTAAAACTATGTACTGGCTCCTCCCACCAGAAGTAGCCTAAGAATCACGATTTGCACTTGACTGAAGTCATTGCTGCTCATATGAGCGATATGAGCCTCACGCACACGTTAGCCATGAAAAACTTCTAGTTTGGGTTATTTGAAAGGGTTTTATGTGGCCTTCTGTTCATTTCAGATTGCTGATCCCTTAAATGGATATCTTTCATTATGAATTTTTCGATTGATTTGTTGACTCTCAATATCAAGTTGGTCAAGCCTGATCGAACTATTCTCAAACGGAATCTTAAATTGCTGGAAGAGCATATGTCATAGAAAGAAGATTTCTAAGAGCTTGTGGCTTCAAAAAAGACATCTCGGAATCCAAGTGAATTTAGCACACCCATGAGAAAAATCTCTGAAGTGGTTTTAACTACTTTACAAGCGGCATGCTGACTGCTCTCAGCTCCTGCTCGAGTTCCAAATTTTGATTTGCATTTTCGACAATGTCAGTGAATAAAAGCCTCATTTTAATTAGACATTGTTTCGACACCTTTTAATAAGAGTCAGAGCGCATATGACCGGGTGAAAAAGTTATCCTTACCCTACCGTTTCTCGCCTTACCCGAGCTTACCGGTCCACCCTTGTATTTGTGGAGTAATGCGTGTTAAAATATTATGCAGAATTTGAATTCATCTTGATAATATTCGAGTTTTGGAAGAAAGAGTACTTTGTTTGAGTTCTAAACTGGATACTTTTCTGTACATTTCACATAGTCCTGATAGGCGTGATCTTCGTTTATGGGTACTAACAAACTTAAATTAGTTCCAGAGCGTGTGAAATTAATTTAGTCGTAACTACACTTTTTGTCCATTCAAAAAACTACACTTGGCGCATATGTTAGCATTCAAAGGATATATGTCGTCAATAAAATGATTTATTGACTTCGCTAAAATCCCAATAAATCATTCAAATGTTTGCATCAACATCTCATTACTAAGCTCCACGTGATGTGTATTAAACTATTAAACTGTACCCATCAACTTAATGTCATTGCCTACCAACGTAAAAAGGAGGCCATTGTAACATGGCAGTTTCTTTGTCAACATCGCCAAGTCACATACAACAAATATTGTGGTCACATTTTATCTTAATCTGAAAATCTACACTCATACCGAATCCACTACGCTTCGTTGACTATATCTCTTGCCTATTTTCTCATAACGATCATAAATTTTCAGCAACAACCGTCATAAGACTACTTATTGATGCTAAATATTTGTGGTATCTCCGTAAAACCGATAAGAATCTGCAATTTGGTATGTAGTGTCTCAGTTACAAGAAGTCCTGCAAAAATAGATTTTTTGAATTTGTTAAGACGGAATGTGGTTAACCCGTGAGAGGAGGAAATTTTTTATAACTAGTAGATAGTGATTGTGACAATGTGAGTTAGATCTTTTTGGAAATTTCGAGCAAATTGGTAAAATTTTGGTTGTGTTAACACAGGCAAAGAGATGAAATGAAAACCTCGTGCAGGTATCTACGATCTAAATTTTCGATTCCAAAATCTCGGGGTTAAATCTTTAGACAAAGACCGATCTAGTCTTCCTGTAATTTTCGAAAAAGCTTAAAGCGCGTGCTACGAATAGCAAGAAATTCCGTGCCGCATGTGTTATGCCTCAAACAGAAGACCGTCAAGCAAAGAATATTAACAATTTTTCTTCGTCTTCTTCTCCATCGCTCCCCGCGTCCTTAGACATCGATCTATTTTTTTCTCCTGCATCAGATTGGAACGTGGGTAATTTTGATTATCTGAATTTAATACGATTTTAGCGAATGCTCAACATAATGTTATGGTTATGCAACACACATGGCTGCCACCATCTAACCACGATTCCATGCATAAAAACATAAGGCCAAGAAATACCAATTTGCAGACTTGGGCTCCGTGGAGCTTGCAGCGAGTTACTGCCTCAAGGAAGTGAATTGGGTGCATGCAAAAGATTAACTATGTATATGTTAGCAATTGCGATGTTGTTAACTTGAACTAATGACGGTTGAATTACGAGTCCTAGCAGCGTACGTTCAACCGATTGGCGAATGGTCCAGCAAGAGTTAACTTTTATTATCAATCAAAGACAATAAATAAAATCAAGTCAATTTTATTATCATTTTTTTTCTGCTCGCTCCAATTCGTTTACGACGACCAGCAGCATATTGCATGCATTTAAGGACGAATGCTGAGCATGATTGTTGTCGACATTTTATGAGGAAATTCGGTAGTAAAAGTTCAGTTGAATTATCGCTCTGTTGTGGAAATTGTCCATCGGTTTTCCTCATAATGTTGTTCCTGCAATTTTCCTTGTCATCAGCGCTGAAGATATAGAGTAATGTTTTGATTGCAGTTGAATATGCATGGATAATTCTTTGATCAGATTAAAGTTGAGTTGGCGAGTGCATTCGGAAGGGAGGTGCATAGTGGCTACGGAGCTGAATAATGGTTTTGAAGTCCTCCACTCTGCATCGTCCATGTTTATGGCTTACGTACTAGTTTTTGTAGTCTAGATTGAAAGTAGTCAAACGGATTGCGCCATATTTCCAACGGCTACACTACCAATAGGTTGCTAAGTGAGAGAATTAATCACATCTCTGATACTTTGATAGCATAGTTAATGGTCCAACCTGATGTCTAGGAAAATTATTGCATAAGTTTTTCTTGTTGGTTGCACTGCAGTATTTAATTTGTTGTTTTTATTTTCAATTTGTTTACTGTGCACAAAGATTGTATGCAATGATAGTGATTATTCGAATAATGACATGAAATTAATACCAAGCAAATGTCTCGCAGGCTTACAGGCCAGAATATCAGTCCAGTTTGCTTAAAAACTCAAAAGGCAGCATGTGCAATACGAAACTCAAACAGGAGTTATTAAGACAAATAAGCAATTTTCAAATTATCGATCAGTACAAAGTTGCAATTGAGCCTATTTATGCTCAGTATGGAGAAAGTTGACATTTTTTTTCATTCATTTTAGCATCATTCTGTTACTTTTATGATACACTCATTGTCTGTTTTCGTCGCTAGATATTGTGTTCGTTGCCATTTTATAAACGTTATACCAAGGGAAATCGGTACATTTTCTTTTACTCCTTACTCGCTAATTTTTTCTCTCCATTTCTTCAGGCTATGCTCAGGATGCACGTCTCTGTTGTTCTTTAAGTGGTCTTAGGTGTTCTTTAATGGCTGCATTAACACTGAAGTCTGGCAATCGTTAGACAACTCTTGTTTTAAGGTGGAGTGAAATTCAGCAGCATCATCATTCCTAAGTTCGTTTCATCAGCCTTCTTAATGTAGCTCTTATTAATGTATGCATTTCTCATTGTCGCCAATTGTTGTCGATTCTCGGCAGTTCGATGACATGTTTTGCATATTTCCTGCCTTTTAACACTGTCCCGCCTTCATTTTGGACCATTTTTGTCTCTTGCCATCGCTCTGATATCTCTTTTTATATTATCATGTTCCAAGTAGCTGCTCGTTTCGAAGCCAGACATCCTTGCCATTGCCACATTTTGATAAATTGTAGGGCAACGGAAGCTTTCATTGCGTAACACATTCAGTTATCCTTCTCTCGTATTTCTCCAGTTTATGTCCTGTATGCACATGTCTGTAACATAAGTGTCTTAAGACAACTCTGAAAAGTAGTTTGAAGTTTCGTTATAAACATCATCTGTGGGACTGAACGCCCTCAGATTTTCTAAGATGACATTTGGACATAATTCTACCTAACAATTTCCTCTTTAACTATAATTTATCATTTAGTTTATAAAATCAAACTATCGCGAACAAAATCTGCTTCGTTATTTTTCTATGTAGCAATGAATGGGTGTTAATGTCATTTTTCGTTCACTCATTTCATTTTTATCTATTCCTCTCAACTGTTATCAGCTATTTACCAGACATTTACCAACTGTCATCACCATACCAATTCACCACAAAAACCATAAATTCACCACAAAAAGTTGGCATATAATACAATTTTTTTTAATGTTTTGGTTGTCATATTATTCAAATATATAGAATATTGCATAAGTCAAATATTTTGAATTGTATCGAGAGAAATCCTTGCAATTATGCGAACTAATTTCCATAGACTTACAAGTGCGCCTTTCGTAGAGTTACGCGTAATAACGGAATTGTTTGAGACTTGCGAGAGAATAACTCAAACGAAGCATATCTTTTGACCTTAAGGTCTGTTGAATTTTGTCAGAGTGATTAAGGTTATCTACTCTGGGGAAAGTAACCTGAAGTATGAAAAAATCAATAAAAATGATCAATCACTGAAGTGTGAAATGTTAACGTAGATCTTATGCTGCATGAGCTTTAATTTGAGAGCAACAACGAAAATGGCGGTTGTTTTTGGATGCTTTGTCATGTTTTGTTTGTTTAGGATTTGTGATGTTTTGCTATGTTCTATGAATTATTTTGGAAATTATATCTTGGTATGAAAGTGTCGCCTATCTGAAGCCAAGACTATGCCTTCTCAAATTTCTCAAACTCTATCCTAGTGGTTTGTCCTTAAGGGATACACCTCGCAATGCCATCTGGAGCTACAAGCAATGCGTTCGTACGCATACGTTCTAGATTTGCAATTTGTCTAAAAGGAGATGGGATATATTTTATTATGCTGCCTGACTAAGGACTGATAAAAGTCAGTTCTTTTTTCTTTGAGTCTCCGCCCTACTCTGTTCCTGTTCTTCGATACTCTCTTACTTTGGTGTGCTTGTAATTTCGTCTTCAGCTTCGCAATTTTCCGAAGATTACTCTTTCTATCGCATGAAAGACTTGTGTTCGTAGCTGTTATCCTTAATCCATCAAGAAGGCTAATGGAAGGCTGATCACGATGGTTTATATATGAGTTTATTTTTGTTGAAAATATGCTGGTACAAACAGTCAAAAGAATAGTTTTTTCGTTATTTTTTAGCAAATTTGTATTGTATGGTTCTTTGCAAATCGAATTCGGTCGATTATATTTTTCTATGAACTAATATCACAACTATCTTTTTTTCTGTTTCTCTATCCAATATTATCTATCATCTCCTTGTTTTTTGATGAGCTTCATTCAGTGACCGTGTCAAAAGCTGCTGAACAATTGATTTGAAATTTTTATTTTGACGTTTCGAAAATTTGGAAAATTGTTCAACAAGGAAAATTAAAAAAAAAACCTGCTTAGTTCAATTGGAAAAAGATGCTTAAATATTTTTCCTTTACTTGGTACAATCAATCTGAAATTCGGGAATTTAATATACTACATTTTGTCCTTAATTTACATATATTAGTTTGTGGCGCTACCGTCATTTGGTCTCCTGTTTAAAAAAAATTATCCTCGAGGCAATAAATATCTAATCATATTAATAAAAGTTATTCATAAAAAAACCATTCAAACTTGAGTCAATTTTTATCAACTTCAAAGTCCTTAAAAACATGTTCATAGGCTTGCCTCAAACTAATCTTACTGATAACGAAAGCACGATTAATTTAAATTGTCACCACATGTTTTTAATGCAGGATATTTACGGGACGTTAGAAATACAAGCCGTGGCAATCGTTTGACACATTCGGTTCTGGTAGGATATTTTAATGCTACGCATTCCAGAGAGCGAATAAAGTTTCGGGAAATAAACTGGTATAGCGAGGACCATATTTAGGCACCTTTTTGGCACCGCTTTAGGCTTTGGTTTCCAGAAATAAGCGCATTGGCTCCAACCAGATGCACTATCTTAGAATGCAGAAAGAGTTGGTAACTTGGAAAGGGTAATTATTCCATTTCTAATGGAACAAAGAAGGGACATCAGTGTAAAAAAGAAAATGATAAAATGCTTTGCGGACTATGTTCTGCATTGCGTTCGATATGATTTCTGAAATCGACCTTTACTCCATATCATGTCCTTGAAAAGTTATTTCATTGGATAAGGGAATTTTGTAAGCTAAGAAATTCATCCTCGAACAGGTAACAAGCGATGTTTCCTTTAATATGTTAAGAAGATTGCTTGAGTTTTGAAGAAGTTGATTTTGAATTTTTATTGAAAGAAGTATTAATACAACAAATATAAGTGATTTTCTATATTTGCAATAATCTCACAAAGATCTATGGGCGTAACCATAAATCATCGGGAAATGCATAGTCTGTGCACAGATTATGGGGGGATCTAAGATATATATTTTAAAAATTAGTGGACTGAGACAAGACCCCTGTGGTACACCGGCTGGTATATTTTAACAAGAAAATGAAAATGAAAGTTCCTTTGTTTCGACGGGATATTTATGTTTGCTTAGGAAAGAGTAAATAATACTTAGTAAACAATTCACGAAGTTAATTTGGGTCAGCTTAAAGACTAGGCCATTGTCTCATTGCGAAGGCTTTTGTTTTTGATGTTTTGAGCCTTTTTTGATTTTTCCAGATATGAGGAGTTAGTTCCTTAAAAGCGCTTCCTATGTTCTTGTAGACATAGCATAGTTGGTGCTGAATCGAATATTCATGCCTAAAACTAAATTGGCTTCAAAGAGGGAAGGAACGATGGTATCCTTAGGAACATGATAATCTTATAATCAATAATCACAGCGTCCACATGAAGGATAGAGTATCGTGCACATTTACCATGCTTCTGAATTAGAGGTGTTATTGTGTGTATTCAAGAGAAGAGAGAGAGAGAAACAATTGGGTAGGCGTTAAAGACAAAGCAGAGAAGAACAACAATAAGTTTTTGAGAAGGTTGTTTGGTGCTATGTGAGGGATTCTTGCACCTGTGCGAAGGGGTTACTGAGTTTGAAAGCAGTTTGATAAGATCCTTTTCAATTTTGGTTCTTTCGCCGACGGACACGTAGAACTCCTGAGGTCTACATACCTGTGTCTGAGCTAAGTGCTTCAGTTACCAATAAATATCTGCCCCATTCAAGTTTGAATGAGCTTCAGCACCAAGTTCTATGACTTTAGTTGAAATATTGAGCTATGTTCATCACTCCTCCGCATGGTCATGTTAAATAACGTAGATTTGCTGTTCGATAAAAGTTTCTGCAGGAATTGAGCCTAGCACAAGGATTGGAAAATGACTTTTGTCATTGTTATATTTTTAGAAAAATGTCCGATTAGTGCTTTCTAATGAGTGTAGTTTTTGCACTCCGCTTAAAGTTTGCTTTCGAAAAGAATGCTTTCGGAAAGTGGAGCGAAAAAAGGACTTATAAGACTGTTCAGTCTGAGAAAATGAATACTCGATCGAATACTACAATACCTAATGTTGAGGCATTGCCTTTACGAGAGGAATATGAAGGGTCATTTGAGCAATGCAAGTCTATGTTCCTCTTAATCATGATGTAAAAAAGAGCTCTGCTAGTTTATTTCAACGAATGCAATTCTATCACTTCCGGCATTCGATCCTCCAATACGAAAATATCTTTGTGGTTTCGACGGTAAATCTTTCCCAATTTTTTAAAAATTCAAAAATTATCTTAAAACAATTTCAACTAAGGTAGGATAACGTTTTAAATATTTCATTCATAAATTTCAGATTGAGCCCTGGTAATGCAAATACTAAAATTCGTCGAGACAAACTTTAAGTAAACCTGATTTCAAACCTGACCCTAACAATAACGGCTACAGTATCTATTTAAGGATATATCTCAGTCCATCTTCTAGTGCTGATTATTTCTGATTTGTTATTGTTTTGACAATAAACAATGCTCTCGTCAATACCAGCAAATGTGCAATTCAACAAACTTTGACTGACCCCAAAAAATATTTGCTCACAAGAAAAGTTGAGTCATTGAACAATTTACTAATTCCTTTGGTAAACATCAGCATACGTTAGCATATGAAGCAAATGCTAACAGATCTGACCCTTTAAAAGGTTCAGCAATCTTAATTCCGACATTAAACTTGCTGTAAACTACTTTAAAGTGCAATTAAAATATGTAAAAAAAAAGTAAACACTCAATCCGGTTGCCCCTTAAAAACGTTTGAGAACTTTCAATTTGTTTATACAAATTAAATTTGTGTTTATGATTTTTCAATGAGATTTCAGATCGCTTGCAGACATAAAGAAACTTTCAACGGATGAGCATCCAAGCAAAAAAACTGATATTCAAATATAAATCAAATAGTAACATCATCATAAAAGCAAATCACATGAAAATACGTGAAATTCGTTAGATATATTCCTACGTTAGTCATGGAAACGTTTGTAATTGAATTGTTTAACTATGATTTCAAATTTATTGTTTAACTTGTTGGGCCAATTACACTGGCCAGGAGGTTTTCCATCGTCATTCCAAGCAAGAAGGGTGAGAGTAACTTTTTTTTTGAATTTCGGTTTTTGTTTTGTTTCTCTGCATGTTGTCGATAGACGTAAACAATAAAATATACTATGTTACCATCTTAGATGTCATCATTATAAACCGATCCACAATTTTTTTCTCTGACTTTATCATCATCATGGTATTGCATGCCAGCAATATTTCTTTGATAGTTTACGTGGCGGCAATGAACTCACCATAATTCTGATAGCTGTGTCATTCACTTGAAAATTGATTTCAATCTCAATTTTTATTTCATTTGAATGAAGTTACAATGACCTGCTCCAGAAGACATGTTACCAGTGAGTTTGTTTGGACAAAGTTCTTGTTTTCAACTTACCACCAATGTATTTAAATAAAATTCAAGTGTAACGCCCTGAATTAAATAGAGTACATATTTTTTCTGGAAATTTTCTTCTACCTGTTTTGAATAAAATCTTGTTGGTATCCGATGGAAATATCCATGAGTGATATTCTGAAAATATTGAACTGACTGCAGTTCGTACTAGGAATACTCATTCCGCGGTGGCAGAGATGAACGCAATCGCTGAAACATCCTGTTTCCACATGTGACGCTCGAAGTATGATAATAAATTTTATCAAAGTATTACTAAGCTTGCAAATTTTTCTTGTTGTCACCCAAAAAGCTCTTTCAAAAACCTCACAGCTATTGGCCCAGCACGCCAAAAAAAATTAACATTTCTTCGTCAAGTTTGAAGACGTAAAACCACAAAAATTCTAACTTCCCAGTGATAATCTTGAGTCTTTCATTTACCACATAACGGGCTTGCAGACTCAATCCCGAAATGAAAACTGAAAGTGTTGTATTTTCATTGAAATCTTGGTTAGTAGTTCCAGATATTTCAATATTCGATTCAACCGCAGTTGCCATCGAGCCAACCTGTCCATGTTCAATGTGCTAAACTAGTTTGCCAAGAGCCGGTCCGATTAATCAATGGTCAATTAAACATATATCTGACTAAAAGATACAGCAAACAAGACATGGTAGCATTGCTAGGCGTGGTGCTAGTATTGGTGGTGAGGTCTAGTAGCAACACTGACGATTGTGGTTACCCAATTATAAATACCATATGTGATCCAAATCATGTTGCCTATGAAATTTACGGGCCTAGACATATCTTTGCAATTTTAGCATTCATAGAGTGGAGTTTAATTCAAAATCGTACGAATGGTATGAAAAACTTGTCGAATAAATTTTTAAATTTGAATTTATTCATGAATCCTTACCACCTATCGTTATGAAAACCATTGGACTAGTTCGATTGGGTCGTATGTGATACTTTTCGTACATTGATTGGCGATCGGTTTTCAAAATATTTGGTCAAGTATTACGAAATTGTTATAAGCGTTAAGTAAGAAGTTGGTTTAGCGATAGTTTCAACGAGATGCAACGCTGAATTAAAAAGCATAAGATAGTTGTTTGCGTGGAAATGCAATTAGAAAAATCAATTAAAAGTCAAACATGATAGGTGACTTTTTGTTCACGTTAAATCCGCAGGAGAATACCTGATCGATTACAAATACCTTCCGAAAGTCAACTAATAATCCTGATCCGATCAATTTTTCAGAAATTTATATCCATCTCCCAATCATATGCAATAATCAAATTAATAACCATGAAATTCTTCACCATTGCACCGTAAATTTCATAGATACGCTTATAAATGAATAAAGTAGCGAAGATTTTATCTATTTTCTAGTTTCCGCACCCAATATCGCCATCATAGATATTCAAATGGAAATTGGTAATTTTAAGCATTCTTTGAAATTCGATTCATTCCGGTTATTATTGAATAAATTTATCATAATTTTAACACAAACATAACATGCTAATATTATGTGAGCACATTGTTTCAATAATTTTTTCCTTGGGACCTTGATTTCAAGATGAAAGATTATGCGTAATTCATAAGTAGGCTAAACTGCGAATGCGTTACGTGATAGCTCGGACGTGTGAGTTGACGCTGCTGTTGGCATTTTGAACATTCTTACTTCATGTGGTCCTTTGACGTCGATTGATTTGATTGAGTGTCAATCTCACATGAAAATCGGTTTTAATGTGTTTTACACGAACGTAGATCAAAGGTTTGTGTATAATCTGTAACTGAGTCAATTGTCTAGAGTATGAGAGTATCTAGATTGAATTTCCACCTAAATCCTTTGGCGTCCAAGTGAGGTTAATAAATTTTGTCTGTACTAAGTGCCACGTCATATATCGAAACTTCAACCTGCAACCAATTGCGTTTATTCATTTGAGCTGCTTATCGAGCAAGAATATCCTTCTCAGGCTATTCCAAAGCAACCTTCCCTTCTTAGGTGGTGAAAAATCAACGATGAACCCTGATAAACGATGATTTAAAAATTGTACTTGCTCCTCAATCTAGACAGAGGTTGCATTGGAAAGTATCTGAGGTTGAGATTAGCTGTCTAGCAAGTGTCGGCAAGTATAGTAGAAAACATAGAAAAACTGGAAAAAATCATAATTTCAGATGTCATCCCAACAACGAAGAAACAGCAGAACTGTTCAGAGGGGCAGCATCAGTCATTTTACACGAGGGTGGTTCAGCAAATACCCGTGTTTGACGACGGAGGGCGTTGCTAATGGAAGTTGGTATTATCACCGTGTGCTGCCACGTATCAAACGACGATAAAAGAAATTTCAGACTAATTGATAGGTTACTTTGGATTTGGCAGCCATTCGAGTTAGACGCGTTTCATGATTTTCGCTAAGATGGAAAACAAGCAGAATCGTTCGGTAATTCGGTTTTTGTTTTTGGGTGGAAAAAAGTGCGAGGAGATAAGATCAAAGTTGGATGCTGTTTATGGAGATACTTTGCCATCTATGACCAGACTCAGATATTGTTTGAAAGAAGCGAAAATCCATTTTGGATGAGTAGCGGCCGAGGAAATCATTCAAAATGTCAACGACATGATTCTCGCTGATCGACGAACGAAAGTGCGCGAACTTGCAGAGGCCATAGGTGTGTTGATCGGAACTGCAATTTATAATTTACATGATAAGTTGGCGATGAATAAATTGTCGGCCCAATGGGTGACGCGATTGCTAACGGTGGACAAAAGCGGATGCGACTGAAGCAGTGTTTGAAGTAATTTAAGCGAGATCATCAGGAGTTATTGCATCGAGTTGTCACCGTTGATGAAACCTGGATTCATGATTGCACACCAGAAGCTAAGCAGCAGTCAAAATGATGGATTTCTCCTAATAAATCTACACCGAAGATGACGAAGACGGTCCCATCGGTCAGAAAGGTCATCACATTTTTTAGGGTATGACCGCCGTCATGCTCTTGGACTTTTTAGAAAAAGGGAGATCAATCACGGGACTATGCTTAAGTGATTTATTGCAACGCTTCGACAAAAATTGAAAGAGACACAGCTACACAGCAGTTTCGCTACCAAACTGTATAAAATGTGTTACGAACTGCTGCCTCAACCCCCTTATTTACACGATTTGGATTCCTGTAACCTTTTTTATTCCCAAACATAAAGAAACGGCTCGCAGGAAAAAAAATTACCTTAAAAAAGGAAGTCATCGCCGAGACAGACGCGTATTTTAGAGTTGGGCAAACCCTATTTTTTTGGAGGGGTTAAAAAAACGGCAGGGATGTTATCTTCCTAAAAGGGGACTATGTTGAAAAAAAAAACATTTTTTGAAAAAATAGTGCGCTTATCTCTGACACGAGTACTTATTGAACCAGCCTTGTATATTCTACAAAATTATCTCAGCTTGCAGAAGATATGTTCGAAGTGGCTGCCGAAAATCCTTCTCCTAACACTAAAAAAGGAGTCAAGTTGAGGGTTTTCGCGTTTGTTTGCATCTCTGTGGTTGAGGTAAGGACCTTGTTTAGTAAAATTTAAATTGTTTTTCAAAAGTTTGCAGCCTCATCTACAACGAAACTAGAAGTGAAACTAAGACTTTTCTCAGACAAAGATAAAAGGCTGTTCTTGTTTTACGCTGAAATGAGAGGAAGTTTATCAATCCAAATATTATTCCTCTTAAATTTTCAAAATACCGTTAGATTGAGAGCTTGCTCCAAATATTGGTACTATATGTACTTACGCTATGTCACAGGTTTAGATGCCGTGGCAAGTTATATCAAAAAATTTTGGTATATCGTTAATACAAGGACACTGTTTCAGATCTAATTGCCATTGGATATAAAAATTTAAATCGTGACTATGAGTCTGACTCTAAACAGAATCCCATGCTGAGACAAAAAGAGAGCACAGCATCCCGGAAAACTCAAAGTTTCAAAATCAGCTGAGAAGCTCGCGCCAACTCTAGGATGTCTGTTTTCTAGGACTTAAAAGAAAATGGTGCCACAATATCTGAAAAGTTCAACAATGCACGACTGCAATACTCGCAAGATGTTGTGGGGGTGGAAAGGCAGCACGTATCGAGATTAAGAGTGTTTTGCGCAAGTTACTAGTACTAGTATCTATACAAAAATTGAGTTTCGATAGCTTGGAATATCGTTCCTCAAATACAGATTTGTTACTAACCAATGATAATCTGTCCATTATGTAATGAGAACTATGAGGACAAAAAGAAAGATTAGAGAAAGAGATTAAAAAATCGACTGAACAGGTCCTTATGTCACCACTCAAGAAGTGGAGACGGAATCAGGGCAATTTTTTCTTGCTTTTCTGAAAACTCTTTTTAATTATTGAAATTAAGAAAAAATGAACAGAAAAGTTAGGAAAAAATATGAACGATTTAAATCAATAGGAAAACGAAGACGGAACAAATGTTTTGAATTTTATTTTTTATTTCTTACCATCGGGTCCGTGGTCTTTTCGAATCACCATCGTAAGACGTTTTTACATTCATCTTTGAAAATAATATTCATAGAAAAACTTGGAATGAAAGATTTTCCTTGGAACTCAAATGTCCTTCTTCACGCCCACCATTCATGATGACCCTCTACTCAAATCTTCGTAGAGCCTATAGTCTCTTTTCGTACGGTTGTCCCAAAACACAAAACAAAGATAACCCAAAATAGGTACCCACAACACTGTCTCAACCAAGAAGAAGTTTTTAGTGAGGACTTTTTGACCAGCCTCACAGCAATTTCAAGCTTTTTAGGCAGCATAATTATAGGAATTAGTATAAGAAGCTAGCTCAGGCTTCAGAACTCTATAATTTTGATTGCCTTGATATAAAAAAGCATCGGTCCTAAGCTTCCCAAGTATCGCACAATTGCTGAAAATGGTAAATTTTGACGGTCCACAAGAAGTCAAAGATTTACTATTTATGTCGGCGCCAAGTCTCCCAGCTTGGCTATATTAATATATTAATATGCCTCAGACAAATGAGGTGTTTGCTTACTAGATTCAATCAAACAAGGAAGGAGTGCCTTGCACTTTCCTTTTCTTTGCCCAGAGCTTGACAGATGTCATTCATTTTAATTTTAATTGAGTATTTGCCTTATTGATCCAAAAATGGTGGTCCGTCAGTTTTGCCACCTTTTTTCTAACACAATTTTCATTTTCTTCTAGAAATTGTTTCATTCTTTTCAGCCAAGGTGAGACCGCAGTGATTGGCTTATCCTGCAGTGGATAAGTGGATTATCTTGTCACTCAAAGCGATATACATCTGATTGTCGAAGATTTTGGATTGGATCACTTTGACCGTGTTTCTTCTTTTCTACTAGCTTCAATTGCACATTTTAAATCCTCAATTAAATAAAAATTAAATATTAAATCAAAAAACAAGACCAAATTATGTTACGCCATTCTTCTTTTTGCGTTGCTTTGGCAAGGAAGACGAGCCACTAATAAGCAAGTCAATGTACTATTTATTGAGTTGCATATGAGAGTGAGATGTGACCTTTATCACGCGTGACTTACAGTTTGTTTTTAATGCAGACAATTTATAGTTGGTTATATATAATTGGTTATATTAGTCGTTAGGTATCAAATTCAATAAGCTGATTTTGGTGACGTTCTGATAACATCTAACTCTGCTGGTAGATGACTAAAGAATGATTAGAAAACATTAAGTACAGTCAAAATTTAGCTCTTTTTTTTGCTTCTTTGCCAGCCATTTATCGGTTAACCAACTAGAACTGATAATCCCAGTTGGTACATAATGTGAGTAAAATTCCTTTAAATTTTTAGCGGGATAGATTGCTCTGTACGGCTCAAAGTTTTAATGTTTTTGGCTTAAAATAATTCATGTTTTATAACCACAGATTTTGACACCTACCGATAAGATACCGATCCGATCGAATTCAAAAAAGATACTCTTTCTGGAAGCTGATGGGCTGTTCATTTATATATCATTTCTTACGAAGATACCAGCAGTACTTTGAGGATAACTACAAAAAAATCCATGATAAATGCTTTCAAAACGTAGGGTAAATTATCTATTGTTCGCGAAACGCAACACAGTTGGTTCATTGCTACGATTCCTATTTTCTTCTTGGGTAATTCATTTCAAATATGAAGGAAAGTCAGAAAAAGTCAGAAAAATGTGCAAGGACTTTGGTGCGGAGCATAGGTTCCAAGAAAGCTGCAAACAGATAGAGCAAAGTGAGGTCATTTGTTGAAGCATTTTAGGTCTTATGTCCTTTTATCTACTCATCAATTATGTCTTGTTAAATCTATTTTTTTCTTATTGAATTTCGACAGTGAACATATGACAAACATTCTCTGCATGCAGCACAGTCTAAAACATAAAAGAGACACTCAAAGAACAACATGATTTGACAATTTTGTGTTTCGCTCCTGTAAGTCTTGGTCGAACTTACTTCACCAATTTTAAGTTGAAGTATTATTCAACATAAAACCTTATCTTCCTAAATCTCACACTTCTGGATAGTCAAGTCGAAATACTTGCTCATATGGTCCATACCTGTAAAGAAAGAAAAATCACACGTTAGATTGCAACATGATAGATAAATTATTAAAAAGTCTAAGGGTATATGTTAGAATTATTCATAAACAAGCAATATATAAAAAATAAATTCGAAATAAATTTGGAAATGCAAGAATAATAAGAAAAACAAAACAAAATTAAAAAAAAACAATCGAAATAAAATTTTTGAAATAAATTTTGGAACCACAGATGAAGCGTCACATAATCTTGTTCGTAACAGAACCTTCACAACATCCTTTGCATTTAAATCTACAGAAATGTTTTGTTGGATTTTAGAGGACCCTATTACTAGAACGATTGCTCCTGAGACGGTAATATCGCAAGCATATGGAAACCCTGAGCTCAAATTTCATCATCTGTGGGCTGACAGCTCAACAAGGATTGCATCCTATGAACATCGAATTTTTTCGATTCACTTCTGATAAATGACGCGCTTAAAGTTCTAACTCATACGTGACATTACATCATTGACCATTTATTAAAACAGGCATTATTTTATCGACCTTGCATGTCCTGCTGAAGGGTACAACTGTCGGATGTGCTAGACGGTCTAAAAAATACTTTGTATGATAACCATGTAAAGTCAAATTCCAGGGATATAAATGTTGCTTCACCGAATAACTTCAAACTTTCAAAAAGGATAATTTTGTCAGTAATTCATTGTACGAAAATCAAATAGATTTCCCTAGATTTCTATGATGGAAATTTCAATGATAGGAAATAACATTTACGAATTCGATCCTTTTTGTATGATATTCAACCTAGGTGGAGAGCAAAGGAGATGCAGAATTTACTTTAAATTATAAATTTAAATGTTTCAGATGGTTTTTTTTGTCCTGTGAACAATGTTTCATCTTTCTTTGATTGTTTCCTTGTATCGTAAACATACGTGATTTGATGAAGTACCATCTTAGCTGGTAGTTTCGTCCTCTTTTATCTTTTTATTTTTTTATTGTTTGCATTTTATTCTGTTAAGTCTACAGCAGCTGTCTTTCGACTAATTTCATAGATAAGAGGACCCGAAATCTTGTCATTGCAATGTTGTTAAAGCAAGGAAAGAACTGTGTGTTAGAAACACCTTCAATTGAAGTAAAACTATAACACATGAAGGCATTCAGGAATCCCTTGAAACCTTTACATTGCCACTAATACTTCCTTTTCCACCAACAAAAGCAGGTTATCGAGGTTGATCGTGGATTGATTGTTTATTGATGAATACATTTTGTATGAAGAACACATTTTGGAAGAAAAGCATAAGTCACAGAACTACACAAGGAGGATACACTGGCCTCAGATTGACAGCAATAAAGGTTGAAATGAAATATTAAACCATTAATCAATTTCGGATAGTTCCTCTTTTTTTCGATGAATTTAACTTCTACATACAAAAAAAATTATTTGATTTTATAAGCAAATGAAGTCGAAATTGCCAACCGAACTTCATCCTTGTCGCTTGAATGTCCTATGCGGCTTCTTCCTCATCTTAGACTACACAGAATAGTTGCTAGGAACCGTAGGAGCGATAGACTATTATCCGATGTGTGGTGAAAGAGTTCTTCAAAATGGCATTGGTAATTTGGAGTCATTAAGAGTTGACTTAAATACATGGCAAAATTGTGTCACATTAGGAGCAAAAACCTAGGTAATTTTACTGCTAAACTCATCTTACTTTCGTTGTCCTGACTGAGACGCCGATTACATTCTTGTTATGTCAATATTACTTATCATACTATCAAGCAAAATATACCTTCTGAATCCCAAAAAATTGGTCACTATGATCTTCCAATAACCATATTTCAACGTGTTTTTGATTGTGCCTTTTTTACTCCTGTGTTGAATCAGGTTTGTAATGGTGGATCGATGGTTCCTAACCAGTACAATTGCAGTCACAATTTCTTCCTTTTGCTCTTCACAGCACTCTTGAAAATTCACGGGAGTCCGATGCGCTCGAGCTCTGGAAGTTGAATAAGAACCACAAAGCACGCTATTGATAACATTCCACCGAAACAATTTAGTTACCACAAAAGGAAAAGACCGGGGATAATGCATGTTCTGAAAGCAATTAACACATGGTACATGCATCTTCAGAACCCAGCTTGCGCAAAATTTAGTCATCACAATATGTTCTTGAACGACCCAAGACATGTTGCACTGCACTTCGTGTTTTCTCCGACAGGGATGGGAAGGTTATTCGTATGTTCTCTGAACGAAATCCTTTCGTTTCTTGTTCATTTTTTTATAACAGTCGGATACGTGTTTTGGCGGGGTATCATCTTCGGTGCATACTATCGTTCTCGACGGAGTACTGAACCAAAGAAGTAGACGGGTAACTTCTACGGAGACGGAAATTCGGTCGGCAAATAATATCAAAAGATGTCAGGCATGGTTGATCCAGATAAACCAAATTTCGTTGCATGATTCTGTTTTTCTCGTCAGCCATCTCATTCAAAACAAGTTTATCTACTTTTCAGATGATCTCTGGCTTTGTAGCATGAATCAGGGTTTTGCATCTAGAGTTGTTTCGAATGGAGTCCTTTCTTTCCATGAAACAATAGTGCTGCTATCAACCGTAGTTCTTACAAGAATAGAGACCTCGTAAACAGCAGATACTTCTCAAAAAATTGGCCATTTGTCCTTTCTTGATTGACGAGCGACTTCGCCACGGTACGATATTCAATTTTGTACACAATGGCTAGTGTCCTACGAATTGACTTATAAGCTGGTTTCAAAATCAACCATTGATTACGAGGGCTAGTCTGAACGTTGATATACTAGCAACAATTTGTTTAATTACTGGCTTCCTAGATGAATCACTTCACCTATCGGCTGCGCCGTCTATTCACAAACCTTTTGACCACTACTAGTATACAAATATGTGACATATATGTAATTTTTTGTCCTTAAAGTAAAGCAAAACGTACTCTGACCCACTTAGTCATATACTTAAATAAATTATCAAACATATTTAAGTGTGCATAATAGAGTGATTTTATATAGGAGCTATGCTGAACTCAAAGACGGATACGAACTAGAACCTAAGATTTTGAAAGCAAAAAAACTGCGGTTGCATCAGTGGCACGACAGTCCAGAACTAGGCTGAGAGAACCATCAAAGGCATATATGATTACGGCGAATTTTTATTTTTATTCCTTTTAATTTTTTTACTTATTTTAGTAATATTTCTCGTATATTTTTGAAATGTGTGAAATCTCGAAAGCTGTTGGCCAAAACGCAAGTCAAGGCGAAAGCTGCAGAAGGCAACTATAGCCCTTGAATGTTTTAAAAGTGAATAGAGTCCTGGATTTCTATGATCAACTTCAACTATGAATCACAAAATTCTTCCATTTTGCAGGGTATTTAGCAATAACTTACATGGCAAACCAACGATATAATTTTTTCACGCATTCTTCTGTTGTGTCCTTTCTTTACTTCTGAATTATTTCAAAGGGATGGGGGGTAAAATTAAAAAATATGTTAACTCTGATTTATATTTAGTGATTGTCTGTTTAGTGACTACTTTGTTCTGTATGACAATCATACGACAAATCCTTCAAGGGATTACTTAATGGCAATAAAGACATGTGCAAAACAAATGTCCAACTCTGTAACGACATCATTCTGACCGCAATCATATGAGTCATAATTTCAATATATAAACATCTTAACCACATTTGAAGATTCCCAGTTTGTCATATTTAAATGCAATTTACATTAGCATTCGAGTTTGGGAGCTTCTTCCATTTACCACCTACCATAAAATATTTTTGTTAAATGGCAAATCAACTTCTCTGAGTATTATTTAAATGGTTTCGCTGATGACCTCTAGACATTATTTGTTACAATTTGAATGAAATCCACTTAAAGAGAAATATTTTTAAGCTCTTTTTTTCATTTTCCTTCCAGTTGTTACTAGCATATGAAAACTTGTTGCATTTAAAGGTCAATTAACATGCAACTTAATGATTCCTAACAATATTCATAGAAGATAAAAGGCAGAAGCACTTAAAATTGTGAATGCTAGATTGATGTACTGGTAAAATTGCAATTTGTAATTAATTTGCCAGATTAAAAAACTTGTTACGCGGACGTCTCTACAAATTTTTTACATCCCTTCCACACATCTTAATTCATTTTTGCTTTTGTTTTCATTTTTGCAATGCAGACACAGCATCTTCAAATTTTTATGCAAGTCTGTAGAAAAATGCTTTTAATGTTGGTTATTTTTTAATAAACTGAAAATGAAAGCCTTTAAAGGTCATTTCCAAGATTTTGCAATGTATATTTATTAAGTTTACGATGTTAAATTATTCTACTATGTCGTTTTATCAAACCTCAAACCTTTCCATCTGCGAAAAAATGTTAACTTTTCCACCAATCAACTTCAATTTCTTTTCACATGGAAAAGGTTCAATTCAGTTCCTCTGTGGCATCATAATATTTTTCATTCATTTCATTGTGACAATAAATTCACGAAAATCAATTTCGTGTTTATTTTATAATATTTTACGTTGGAAAATGTTACAAACTCAATAAATTTCATATCTGAATTTTGATTAAAATTCAAAGTTGACATTGGCAAATTGTTTGGTATTGTCTTTTTGTAGTGCTTGAAGCTATTCAAAAAATTTGTGATGTTTTGCTGTAAATTAAAGGTGACAAGGTTGAAATTGATGAAGCTGTTTTCATATCTTACCATTTCATTGCTATTGATATCACTCATTCAGGAGGACAAATGACAAATTAATACTAAAGAAAAAGACACTGGAAATCTTCCTCAAAATGTAAAAATGTACGGCTTAGTGCCACTGAAGTGCCACAAAAAACTTTCCATGATCCTCTATCATATCTTTTAGTTGATTCAAAATTTGGACGTAAACTAGCACAAAAATCTGAATATCTAATTTTAAGGAAATGTCGTCCTTGACCAAAACAAATTATGCTCCTACAAATAAAAATCCAAGTCGAGATAAACTTGGTCCAAGAACGTACTGTCTTGCCAAAAAATTGGCGCAATAGTCTCAAAAATGATGCTGAAGGTAACCAGTTTTTTAGTGAATTCTTTCCTTTTGCTCAATAAGCTCTGATAAATTTATTAGTTTTTACATTATGACCATAAGGATGATACAATTTTACTGTTCAAACAAACAAAGCCGGAATTGAAATTGGAGAAAAGCCAATCAAACCAGGAACAATTAAACTTACCAAGTTTCGTTGAAAAGATGAGCAAGTCGTGTATATTTATCACACGACTACATAAATCTACATAATATAAAATTATCAACAATAAATTCATATTTACTTTCACAAAAGAACTAAACTCAAAAACACATAGGAAGTCATGGCTGTGGCTTGGCTATCGCCCTATCGATGCCCAAGCCGAACCCTTAGTTTTCACAGAAAGTCCTTTTTTATAAACATAGTCTTGTGTCTTTTTTCTTCTCCAGTTTCAAGAGCCATGGGGCGGAGGACTTTAAGGGGTTTGCTCGATCAATGTCTCTGGAGTTTCATGAATATCACTCCGTGCTAACTTCTTTTTCTATCTTTAATTTTATTCACAATATTCTTGAATGCGTGAAACTCATAGTTTCACGCATTTAGCATAAATTTCAAGTTTCATTATTTAATAATTTTTATCGGTTCAATTACAGCTCTGTATAAACAAGTTCTTCGGTAGAATTTACACAACAAACTTGTGGCCTAGGAGAATTTCAAACCAACGAAGTTGTCCACAAGGTTCCATTGTAGGACCATTAATTTTCAATCGGGCAGACTTGTTGACCTGGTGGTCTACCGTGGATCTATCATAGCGCTGTGCACTGCTAACTAAAATATAAGCACTGAGACAAAAATAGTGTGCGCAAGAGAGACAGTTTTGGTTTATTAGTAGCTGAATAACGTTGCCAATTGTTAATCAATAAGCATGATTAAACGGCTTCAAAACTGTCAATATAGTAAAACCTCAAATAAATATCGATGAAAACTTACCGTGCACCGAAAAAGTAATGTTATACATTGAACATAATTCCTAAGCCGTCTATGTAGGGTCAATGTAGATCGCTTATCGACGTAAATTTCGTGATTGTTCTGTATAACAATGTGACAACATACGTCCTTTACTCTCAAGTTTTTTGAAAGACGAGTCTACGGCGAGTTCTACAAATCTAGATCTCCTTTATGTAGTTGAAATGATAATATTTTTACATTCAACACTTTTAAAGGAGTATGTTTTCATTAAAATATCTTCTATCATAGCCAAACGCAACAATTATACATCCGTGTTACAACCGCATCGAAGAGGATTTTGAAGAATCATCTTCACATGTTCCGATACATAGTTTCGTTGACTCACAGAGTATTGGTATACAAAATAATATACAAAAAAACTCAATAGTATAGTATGAAAAAACAGGTCACGACTCTCTGCGAAACACGTCTTCCGAATAATTGATTTGGAACCGGATCTTTGGACTTCTAATGACTGACAAGATTTATGTCACCCTCTCTCTCTCTCTCTCTATCTGTCAAGCAGTCAATTGGCACATCTCTGCAAAATTGGGACCCAAGGGAACTCCATAGAATTTGCGAAGCTCCATTTTATCATGTAATTCCCCTGTGCAAGTCAGTGTTTGTTTCAGAACCATCATTTGGCCCTTTTTGTTTAAAATTTGTCAGAAAGTTATTAGTGGTCTTCGTGTCTCGCTGACTGTCGGCAAACTCTGGGTTATCGTAAAGGGGTGAGGAAGGATCTGAAACACATTTAGTTTGAACAAAAAAGTTCGATAAGTAACTCTGCTTGGTTGAGCATCGACTTCTCAGAACGCAACTCTGGAAATGGATGACACAAAAAAACAACCGAAATCCACTAGCCACCAAGTTCTTCAGATTTGACACTATCCGACATTTTTGTGAAAACATTTTGAATATTGAAATATATATCAACTAGCCCAAGATATGAAAAAGCACAAGTACAAAATTCGAATCAAAGTCGTGCCTCTCAGATGCTGGCAGCCGTAAAAACAAAATGCCAAAAAAGGACAAATTTTGATACTCGGGATCAGAGCGCCCACTGAATCGATATAGAATATGTTGAAATAAAAAAAGGACAAATTGTCACAATCGATTGAAAGCCGTCCAAGTTACTTTAAACCTCAATTTATCATTCACAAAAAGCGTGTCCTTTAGAAGAAGAGACAAAACTTTTTGCTGGGTTTGTAGGACGGGAAAAGGTTCTTAAGGTTTATAAAATTTGTTTGATTTATTGATAGAAGTTGTTTTGAACTTCGCTATACAACCGAATATATCGTTTTGTAAATATCGGCTTTAACTACGGAGAAATAGTATTTTTCCACAACATTCTTGTGGCACACAACAGATAATCTCACACATCTTGTTTCTGTTCGGATCAAGTGTTGGAATGAACCAGTTAAAGCTATGAAAAGAATGGTAGTGAGAAATTTGACACTAATTTAAATTATGCCTGAGGGTAATATGAGGGTAGCATGAGTCTAAGGGTATTATAGCTTTGACAAAGGAATTAAACTATGTAAACATCAGCGGAAGATGATATTAATACCCTGCATATCTTGATGTTGGAACATTTTAACTAACATCAGGCCTAGCCCAACGAAACTCTCATTGGACTGGTCAACAGTCTACTGGTGGTTTGCATGGAGACCATGGTGGTCTGCGATGTATTTTATGGGCTGAATTGAACTGAATTGAAATTTATCAATAGATTTTGCCACGAGAAGATAGTGTAGCTGCTTCTAAATATTAGAAGTAGTTCGCAAAGATGCAGTGATATTTTTGAAATCATAATCCGCCAGATTTTCAGCATCCGCAGTGGTTCCTGGTATTTCACGTCATGAGAGTATTTTTGCTCAAACATCAAAATAACACCGCATGGTTCAGGGGTTCAGGGGGAAATCCTGGCAGGAAGGATCTGCAACATGGAACATAGAAGTCATTTATATTTATATAGAACTTCACACAAAGGACAGAAGACATCTTCCAAAAGATGGATCTGTTTCACGATAAGTCCTTCAAAAAGGACACTGGTTTCGTTGGAGGTAACAGACCACCAAAGAATCCAGTGGAATCTGTGGATAAGAAAATTGCACTATCGGCTGCCAGCAAGAAACTTCCTAGTCAGTAGAGACTTTTTCAGTGTTAGCGATACAATTTTTGTAAGCTGGTTTTCCAAATGAATCCTATATCCACAGAGCAACTGATTTTAAATGTTTTTGTCAGTTCATATCTTGAAAGAGCAACATCTCATTGCCAATAGTGCAAGTTGAGGAAGGGTTGTTGAAACCAGAATAGAGTTTCGACTCAAACTATTCCCTAAATACCAAAGACATATGGGAGCCAACAGTGACCTATTTCAGATTCCACTAGTCAGTGCTTACTCAATTACTGGGCAAGAAGAAATCCTAAAGCACGAACAAAAAAGAGCCTAAATTTACTGCCAGGAATCAAATTTAGGCTGGCAAACGTTGAAATATGATTTCATCTGACCAAGAAAAATACCACCAGTTTCAAGCGATTGTAATTTAGTAGCGTATATGAAAAGGATACAACCTATATGCTTGTATCAGTTATCATTTGGGCACGTTTTTGACGTGAGCCTGGGTGTTCTCGGGCATATTGAACTCCGTTGATAGACGCATAAACAAACCCGGACTGAAAACACCATAAAGTAGACTTTGATACAGAAGTTTATTTTCAGCAGACGTTCACTTTCTCGTTAAGCAATAATTCGAACACCAAAATTATGGACTGGACTTGTTAAATTGTCAAGAATGTCCCTTTAGAGACTATAAGCAGACTATAAGATTGCTGTTCTCAGAGGATGCAAAAGCGATCTTATTTCGTTCTGCTTGTAGGTGATCCTTAAATGAGTTTATTCCAAAATTTGCTTGGTCTATCTCTCCCTTTTTCTCTCTCTTTTCGATGAATATTGAAATTTTGATTATCCTTATTTTCAAATTTTGAGGTACGAACAATCCAAGTTGGTTGATTTCACAACGAGCACATGTAAAAGAATAACGACTTTCTTTTTTGACTAATGGATATACAGCTTCCACGCTGTTACCACCATTAAGTTAGTTCTTGGATTCAAGGTGCGTATAGGCTCAAATTGTAACGGTAAAATCCATAAAATTTTCTAATTATCACAACCTTCCAGATCATTTTGAAGCCAATAATTTTCTTGATTACCAACTTACTCACCTCCACCTATTGTGGTATGCGCACAAAATTTTATCACGCAACACGGATACCTCAAATTGCTACCTGGTTTACCTTCTGCATAGCAACAGTACGCACATCCGAACGTGCTTGATGGGCGGCAAATCCGCGATATTCGACCTACACATATGATTCAACCTTTAATTTTGTCCATTACAAAATTGTGATTTCCATCGGGTGTCAAATGCATGCTAGTTTTATTGTCGTTTATTTGTAATTCAACAACTTTAACCTCTATCAATGGATCAATTCGCTGACTAAAATTTCCAACAAACTTTGATGCTTCATTGACTTCGTGGTTGGTGTCAATTTGCAGAGGCATCGCTCGTACGTTAATTTACGAAAACATGATGTTACAAGTAATTTTGAAGATGAGACCTGGATTTTGATGAAGATAGTGCACTTACAAATTGAGTTGTTGTAATTAAGATCCGACGAGAGTCCGGTCTGTAAATTAACAGCCATTAGGGAACGTAACGTAATGAGGGTCTTGCATTTTAGTTGTGTGATAAAAGTCACACGGTCTTAGATGGAATGAACTCGGTAAAAAACTTGATTTTGAGTGAGCCAAGAAATGAGTACTAGAAGCATAAGTCTTTCGTGGAACATATCTAATCTGGCAAACCATCACTGGATAGTCCGTCATAAGCTAAAGGTGCTGAAGAAACTGAAATAGAGGAAATAGACGCCAGAAGAGAAGGACAGGACAGAGCTGAGGACAGAAGACAGAAGCTGAAATAGAGGCCCTAATCTGACTCTTATCAATCAGAATCTCAATTCAATCTTTTGTGTCCTCTGGCTGATTCAGCTTGACCCGATATGGACTTATGCATTCACTCAAACGAAACAGGAAAACAATCAGATTTCACTGAAGATCTCTAGTGGATACCTTGGCTAGATCCCATGAATGTAAGGGATTGTGATACCAGTTCCATCAGTCCAACTACACAATAGCAAACTCCCTTATCTCTCGCCATGCTTCCACGAATCTCAAGTAAACATTTGCATAACTATTTCATCACTGCAGCCGGGTGCCAATTGTATTTCAAATTCAGGATATAACCTTTCGCTTGCGGCAAAACCTCCTAACAAGCCATCGTTGCAGCTGATACCGCACACATTTGATGAAGTTGCCGAAGTTGTTGTTGCTGTGTTTTTCCGTATTAGATCTGCATGCGAAACGTTTTCTGATGATTAGGTCAAGGTGCCAATAGAAAACGTTCATTGGCCCACACCACCATGCCTTGCCGATTCTTCTTCACACTTGCTGACTCGTCTTCATTACCATCATCTTCAACCACGACAACATCTCGCCATCTTCAATTCCAGACATTTGCAGAGGCTATCGGCCATGGTATCTTAAATGTAAAGTGGCGTGTATTGTCTCGTTAATAGGCACTTTGCGAATAGTTTTAGATACTTACCATATGCACATGAGTGCATATGCATAAGACAATTTGCAATATGAAGATGTGGTGAATGATGGTCGTCACATTAAAAGTGTGTTTTGCGGTGGCGACGGTGGTTGTAGTTGGTGGCCTTCTAGCAATATATTTATTGAAGTCGTAGCAATTCATCAGATTTGTCTTGCGATTATAAAGGTTTGTGCCGGTGGACAGGTTGCTGGAAACAATGCCTTGTTTACTTTCGACTTTTATTTTTCCATATTTATGCAGACGTTCCTCATGTACTTTTGCCATCGTTCATCGTAGGCTGTTTCTTGGGGATTATTTTTTTTATATTCGGAAGGAAGAATGTCTAGTCAACGATGATTGATGTGTGGACGTTGGTGACGATCTGCATGGTCTATTGTTAAGTTGGATGGAATGGTCCTCGTGTCTATCAGGCTCATGCTAATGAACTGCAAATGATATGCGTATAAAAGTGAAAACATATGCAAAATATCTGCTAGGTTAATGTGCTTTTCGGATGATAGAATTTCCTTCTTGAAACATTTCAAACTTTCGATGCTTTGAATTGTGGTCGCCAGAACAGCATAAATATGCCAAATATGATGTAGAGTAGATTCTACTGAGCACTATTGACGTCATCAGGGGTTTTTGGGTTAAAATTTGATTTCCGTCTCCATTGAAATATGTAAAATCTTAAGCTTTGGTAGTGGTCACCAATGGAAATACTAACCACGGTGATATACCCAGAATGAGTTAAATTTTCTTCAATCAAAAAGATTTTGAGATGTATCCAGTTAAGCCTTATTGGTTTTCGAGATTTATTTTAGCTGGTTATTTATCTAAATTAAAGTGGTCGTTCTCAAAACATAAAAGGATACACTTTGTTTACATGAAAGTCTCACTTACTTCACTTAAAACAAAAAGCAGCGCACGAATTGATGCATGAAAATAATACATTTGTAAGTGAACTTGAATACAATTTTTCTCATGATAGGAAAAGTCCTGACCATCTAATAACCAAGTTCTCAAAACTCAGGTCGCGATCTTATAGTTTAGTGGGCTCGCAAATGGTAAATCATGAGAGTGCTATTAGATATTTCACATACTGGCAACATACGCGAACTACCCATTACAGACGCCTAGGATTTGGTGGCAATAATTTTGTTATATTGTAAATTTGCGTTTTCGGACTGAAGTGGATAAAGGGACTTATTTGACGGCTGAAAAACGGCTTAAATCACGACCTGCAAGAAACCACTTATAAAACTTTTTTTTTAATTGGTGGTTATAATTTCTTGAAACCACTTATGGACTTCGGGGATGGGTTATTCTTGCCTTATGAGCAAATTTTTTAAAAATGAAAAGTTGTTAGATAAGGCATTTGTAGTGCATCTTTTGAAGGGATAAGTCGAATTTAAATTTTTTAAGCTTTTGATTATTAAATCCTTGTTTTCACAGTGTTGTATTAAACTGTTTTCGAAAACTCTAATAAATGTAGTTTCCATCAAAAATAAGGGTTCTATGACTCTTTACGAAAATTATTTATTTATTTTAATTTGGAACCACTTGGAAATACGAAACTTTTTTCGTATTTTGAATATAATTTTTTCTATTTTAATGATATAAAACCAAGCTTTCTGTTCGCGATTTAGAGGAGATGATGTATGAGGAATTCTCTACATTCACTCCGGACCTATTGATGATGAATACGAAGAAAAGTTGATAGAAACCTTACCAGTGAACATAATAATCGCAAGGGATGTGGAAACCCAAGAATCTATTTGGGATAGTGAGGATGAGGTTCCTCTTGTCAGCCTTAAACCCTTAAGTAGACTCACAGTTTGGACAATAGTTTGCAAAAGAAAAATTTATGGAGGAAAGTGGTCCCAGCGTCCCGGAAGAACTTGAAACACCACTGGTTGTATTTCTTCATATTTTTCCGGAAGAATTAATTGAGAAAATGGTATACGAAACAAATTTATATGCAGTTCAAAAATGCGGTGGGAGCAATTCGGTCTAGGTAACTGATCCACGTCAAATGAAATTTTTTTTTTGCGATCAATTTGCTAATGGGTTTAAAGAAACTACCAAGTTATTTGGATTATTTTTCGTGAATGTCTGAAATAAGAGACCATCACATAAGCGCTCTGATGCCTGCAGACCGATTTTCCTTGCTTCTCCGCAATATTTGTCTGAATGACCAAACAAAAGAAGCTGTGTGAAGTAGTGACCAGTACGACAAATTGTATAAAAAAAGACCACTGGTTGATGCATTATCAAAAACGTTCCAAACATCGTGAAAATCTTCCGAGTATCAATCTGTAGACCAGGCCATGGTGAAATTCAAAGGCCGTAGCAGTACCCATCATTATATGCCGATGAACCCCATAAAACGAGGATACAAAATATGGATTCCGGCAAATCAGTCAGGATATGTCTGCCAATTCCAAATAAACACTCGCAAGGTCTCGGCATTTACGAAAAAAAATTTGGGTTCACGTGTGATGCATGACTTGACAAGGTGTTTAGGTTGTTAATATCACAATGTCTTCTTCAATAAATATTTTAATTCAGTGAGTTTGATGAAGAACTTGAAATCTCATGGTATATATACATGTGGAACTTTAAGGAAATGTAGAAGAGACTTTTCGAAAGATTTAAAACATGACAAAGATTTACAGAACAATGAGTCTTACTAGCGTGTTAGTAAGGATGGCCAAGCCTTCTGTAAGGGGAAAGACAGGAAAGTGGTTTATTCGCTGAGCAACTACTATGATCCTTCAGTGAATGATACTGCGTCGAGAAGAGAATGGATGGAAGTCGTCGTGAACTTACGTGCCCGAAAATGGTGGTCGATTATATGAGTATATGAGTTACCTGGGTAAAGCAGATATGCTCAAATCACAAGCCAGAACACAGAACTTCACGCCATTGTGGCTTTTGTAGCTCACGAGACGAACCGCATCGAACGAGGTGGTCATGTTCAACGTGTGATATTCCATTGTGTCTAAGCGATCAACGAAATTGCTTAAGGTATATCATAAAATATTAAACAAAAAAAAACATTTTGAAATAAAAAATTAATTTGTATTTTAAGCCCTTCGTTTCCTTGTATTTTTTTTTCCCGCAAATATGCGTTCACCAGGCTTGGATTAGCAGGGATCATAAAAGAAAACAATACTTGTGAAAAATTTAATAATTCCGTAAACAAAGGGTTAAACAAATCTGAAAATCGCCCTGAAAATATCAAGATTTGAGATGGTTGCCAGGACATTTCTAAAATGGGGTGTACTGTATCGATTCAGCTATAAATCTGAACGAAATTTCAAATTATCTAAAAGGCAGCTAATTCAAATAAGTGAAGAAGGCACAAAAAATCGCCTGAACGCCTCCCAAATCTTTTCTAAGTTGAACTTACCTATAAAAAAAATATGAATTCAACGGATTTTACATTCATCTTCAGATATTATTTTCAAGAAACCAAGAAAATCACCTTGATTGACTGTTGCACAAGAGCAAGATCTTGGAGTTCGCTAAGGAACACATGAATTGGACAAATTTTCGGAAGAAAAGAAATTCAATTTAGATGGGCCAGATGGGTTTATTTATTATAAGCAGTATCTGAAAGCTCAAAATGCACCAAGGATGAGCAGATACTTTGGCAGTGGAAGCCTCATAACTTGGATTGCCTTTTCTTATTGGGAAAAAGTCCATTTATGTGTTGTCCCTACAGAAATGAATTCAGAAAAGTATATCGAAAGGCTCAATTCCGCTTTGATACCTTGTCTTGATGATTTTAGCCAAAGGTGTTTTATTATCGAACCGTTATTAAAGAAATATTTAATAGCTATTCATGAAAGCCATTGTTGGAAAACATAACAAGAAAACAAAGAAAGACTAAAGAAGAATCAAGTACAACCGCGTAATTTTGTTATAATGTATAATTTTTAAAATTTGAGTTTTTTTTGGGTTCTCCAAATTTTTCAATTCTTTTAAAGCTGCTGCGTGCTTCCCAACGAAAAAATATCTAGTTCGCCATATTATTAGATAACAAACTGATCTTTTTAGCATTCGAGTCCTTAATACAGGAATAAGGATGACTTTAGACGTGCTTAAGGCACACGAGCAAATTTACAGATAATCTATAGTATAGTTTTTTTGATAAAAAAGGACATTTCGCCCAAAAAATGTAACAAATACCAGGCAATGATTTAGGCTTTCATAGGATTCCGGTAATTTTGTCCAACTTACGATAGAGTAAGCCATTCTGCAAGATCCCTTATTTTGGGACCTTGCGCAACGAGGAAACTCAACAAAACACTCACCCCCAATATTTAATGGAAGATTATCTCATGGAAATCAAACGAAATACGAAAACTTTTAGCATAGATGAAGCAACTTCAAAGAAAAATGAAACATAAAGGACATAAAAATAAAAATTTAACATATTACAAATTCATTAATTTGGATTCATCAACAAGATTTGAAGAACAAGAAAATAAAGTTCCAGGACACATTACTTCGAGACTAATTTAGTAAATTTAAATTTGAAATTCAATGCATCCTTTTGAGAGTTTATAGTTTATCTTTTTTTGAGATATTTTTCCTTTTTTTTTGCCAATTGATTAGCGACTAATAAATTTGGCTACTCATATAAAATGCGAACATTTTTCGCAATATTTGTGATCCAACATATAATAAGAAAAAGTAAAAAACAAGAATACGTTAAATTAAAAGCTAATTTTGCATGATTTCGCAAAATTTTGGCGCCTGTATTAAAGATTTATCGACCATAAATGTCCGTAATCATCAGTGCATATGAATATGTATGAAGCATAAATAAATTTCGAAATACATACGAATATAATTATTTAAATTGGTTTATTCGTCGCATCTTATTTTAAACTAGTACAGGCCAGAAGGTGCCGACTTTTTGCTTGTTGAGTTTTCATTTTCAATTTTATTTTATGTATTTTAAGTTATGCATCATAACTGGAGCTTTAATGGTTGAATGTGTTTTGGAAGAGATGAGATTGCAATCAGAACAAGAGCATAAACGCATAGCCAGGAGTCAACTCCAAAAAAGGATATATGCGATGCGTAGAATACACACGACTGCGTAGTTACATTCTCGCTTCTTCTATTGAATCATTTTTTCACTACAAAAAAAAAACAAAATACGAAATAAGTTTGGGTATATCACTACTTCGCTTTATTCATGTTTTTATCCGACAGGAATCTTAACTTCGTTGTTTGTCCTACGAACAAAGTTCCGTCGTCTCCCATCTTTTTCCTTTTATCGTTCACGTTTCAGCAACTTGTAATATTGGTGCTTGATTTCGTTCTCTATGATAAGTTGATTTCTGATCTTAAGTTACTTAAACTTT
Source organism: Stratiomys singularior (assembly GCA_954870665.1). Taxonomy (NCBI): domain Eukaryota; kingdom Metazoa; phylum Arthropoda; class Insecta; order Diptera; family Stratiomyidae; genus Stratiomys; species Stratiomys singularior. Next base: position 6,261,583 of record OX940879.1, on the reverse strand, counting down.
ATCGAATTAAGAACTTATAAGATAAGAGTACTCCTTTAGAATTCGAACGTCAAAGTGTTAAAGTGCTCTTTTCTTTTAAATTCAATAGTACAGAAGAAGTCATTGATTCAAAGTCAATGTCAACCATTATTATTTCTCGATAGTTATCTAACTACATTAGCACCACCTTAATCTCATACTAGAAACACTAACGAATGCACCATGACTATCAAAATTACTTGAGCTCGGGAGCTGTTGCATCGAATACGAGTGTAATTGTCTTATGCCAATTGGCCATGTTCATATTGTTAGCCTAGTTTTTAAGCTCCATCTAGCAAACTTTTGAAACATGAACACAGAACTCTTCGTCCTTACAAGATCATCAACCTTTCAGAGCCATCTTCTGCATAAATAGAAACAATGACAGGTGTCACCTTCCTGTCAAATACAAAATTTGCAATCTGAAGATCGTGATAGTCTTATAGGTAAGACTGAAAAAATTTGTGTCTACCCCATAGCTCGGCCACCTTTTAGTCAATTTCACCATGTTTCCGTTTCCATGTTCCATCTGTCCTCAAATTATTGATAAGCCCTGCGGTCTATTTATTTTTTGGCCCAAACTCTGAGCAATGTTGCCTCCCGTTGAATATCCGAAGAGTTTTCATCACTACCAGCTGCTCCTTTGCCGTGGACTTATATTCTAAGGTAAATCTGTTACGAGCACTTGAAAGGAGGGAGATGTGTACCATCCTTGGGACTACCAATAGAGTCAGCTCGTAGACTGTCTAGCGTCCTGATGCTATCTGCATTGCTTGTCATCTCTGCATGTCCTCTAGCCATTTTCGATGAGGGTTATTCTAACATTTTTATAACTCTGCTTCATATTTTTAACGGAAAACTTACGTGGGACTTGCTCGCGATTCGTTGGCAACCCAACGATTTATTTCAGAGACCCCACTACGGTCTTGCCAACCATCGCATTAACATCCTCCAATGGTTTGGTGCCGGAATCCATTAGAAAGTCATTCGACTCATATCAAGTCACTTGATCACTAATCAATTCTTTGATTTTGACCGAGGAACTTCGTTCGGGGTCTGTAGTTCAGATATATTGCGGCCTTATCAACGATTGCTTTGACATACTGCATGAAACCCAGCTTTAAATCGGACAACAAGCTCGGATACTAAGCTTCTAACTGCAAGTGCACGTATTCCCGATACTGACCACTCGAGGATTCCTCTTCTTCATCAAAATGGCCAATGTCATCCTGCTGTTCAATTTAAGCTCACCCAGGTATGTCATTAAAATAAAGATTTCGAAAAAGGGTTTGTAACGTCTTCTTTTACCTTGTTTCTTTCGAAGAAGTCAATGTCCCTTATTTCAAAGGTTACTATGAGCTTCATTTAGACTACAGATGCCTTCTGGTTCAAACTATATCTCGCAATGATTCTTTGTTTTCATTTTCTGCTCCAAGAATGCGGCAGACTGGTTAGGGATTATTATACTGAAATTTTGGGGGTTATAAAAGAGAGAAGAGAATAAAGATGTAAGCCTGGATGTTATAGAGGCGATAATTTTTCTGATCCTTTCTTAGGCATATCAGAAAAGAGATCTGAGGATTTTCTTGAAATTCCGGTCTTAGAACTCTGTCACTTCTGTCTAGGTGGGTGTAAGGTCTTAGAATGCTTGATGTGTGGTTTTGGCTCTATTTCGTGGATATCGCCATCTGTTTGCAACTAAATGTGCAATATAAATATTTACGAAAGTTATAGGGATAACAAATGGTGCTAAAAAAATGAGGACAGAGTTGCTTGTAGAGTAATTGAATATTTTTTGTCAGTTCTCTATCATATTTTTTTGACTTTGTCGATCATTATTTTCATCGTTTTTATTTTTCCTATTTTGTTTTCACTGCTAACTGGTTTGTGGACGTTCAGTCAAACATCATCCTTTGTCGCTTGCGTCCGCTATGCCTTATTTGTTTTTGTTTCTGAGACTGTATGCAGTCTCTGTCAACTTGTTCTTGAGGTGCTTGTGACGCTATGAATCTCCTGATAGTTGCAGCTGCTATGTTTAAGTCAGTACGGAGGGATAGAGCGGATCAAATCGACGCTAAACAGAGTTATTGTGCTTGGAATTTTTCAGATTCCTGGGGTTGAGAAATTTAGAGAAATGTAGTGGAGATGGTTGTTTCTCGTAATTGATCGTTGATTGCATCTCCGTATGATTTGCAGATTTCAAGTTTCCCTCATACGTCTGGACTTGGTCCTTTTTTCTTTATGTGGTAGCATCATTGAATTTGTGAAGGCATCCAACCCATGGGTTTGATTCTGCAGGTGTGCTGCGGGCTTCTGTTTTATTTAAATTAAAATAGGTGTTCCGTGTATCTAGTTATTAGTTTTCGTGTCATCTTTGTCTACCGATTCCTTTATGTCAGTTTGTTTATGCCGCTCTCGTTATATGTTGGTGTGAGATCGTTGCCAATATACTTGCTGGCTTAGAACGTGGTTCGTTATCCGGGATTTCTTCCAGAACATTATCCAATTGTGTGTTTTCTTTACGTTGTATATCAAAGTTGTCCATTTGTGAGCATCATTTAGTGTATCTGATTTTTGGCGCTTTTGGTGTATCTGGTTTCTAACGATTTAGGAGTTATGCGTTCAGTTTCCTCATATCACATCTTTTTCAACCGCCACTGTCGACTATTCTGTTTATAATATTTAGTTCGTCAGTGAAGTCGCTGGACTTTCTTGGGAACGCAGTGCAATTTGTAGCCTCTCCTACTGGTCAGGATGATTGGGTGAAGGGTGTATGGTGTGGTCCCAAGCGCTTGCTTTCCTGTAAATTTTACTTTGGAAGTGGGGTATGTCCTTATGATGGTCAGGTTGATGTATCAACAGATTTATACGTTTGTTCCTTTTGGCATGGAAAACTTGATGATATGATAGCGAAGCGATATAAGTATAAGTTTTTCCTCCGCTTCTGAGCCGATCAGGACAACGCTGTTGTTTACATCTCTAAAGAGTGTATGGCTTTGATTTTAGCCACTTTTTCCGGTAAAGTTACTTTTAATATGTGGACAAATTCTCTATATTTCCGCGGGAATATTTGTGGGTATTTATTTTCTCTTCTCATTTCTTTTTCAGTGAAGTTCTCTACTAGTTTTTGAGTTGAAAATAGTTTTTCTTTTACATGGTCCTTTTGGGGATCAGGGTACTGTTTAGATATTTACCACCAATTTCACCATATTACTTTAGAAAAATGGCTTATCATTAATGAACTGGCATATTCTGAATTTTCTGATTAAGATTTTCTGATAAGTAAGATTATCTGTAAACAGATCATTTATTTGATACTGCAATTCTATGCTGTGCTGCTATGTTATGCTTTGATATATGGTCCGTGCAATGATTTTCTTGATCCGAACTATCAGATCTTTCTTTGGTTTGATCCTTGAGGCTTTTATTGGATAGGGAGGTGAAGGCTGTTTACGCCCTGAGTGTTGAGTGCCCTGACTACCCTGATCTACTGGGCTACCGACTAAACACCTCCCTTGTCAAACGGAGCGCCTAGCCTGGAGTGGATCCTTGAGGTAAAAAGTTATCAAAGGTAACAGTTTTGCTTTCTGCATATGAAAGTGGGGTTCTCTGCCATTTCGATCAGCCGTCGTCGATACCGTCGGTTACCCTTTATTTGGAGAGCATGTTAATTACGCACTTAATCCTAATTCTTTTTCTAGGGCCATATTCAAATGGAAATAGGCCAATCATGAAATTTTTCCTAGTATTGCAGCTTAAAAGTTTTCCATGAAGTTGAACTGCTAATTCATGCTAGTTTTCATGCATTTTTAATATCTATAACAATCCAGGAACTTCTCTGGCCATATAAATCAATTTTTGACATTTTTGAAGACATTAATAAAGCATTACAACTGCTTTGAACATTTGTTAGGAATTAAATTAAAATTATTAACTTTTGAGGTTCCATCTTAAAGTCCTTCTTTCTTCTTCTTATATGTTTAAGGACGAGATATGGCTATCAGGGGGCTCATAATTGTCATTATTACCCTGGCACCACGGAGCAATAGCAAGGTCCTGTTGGGTTGAGGGTCGAAATTCAAAGACAAATTTCAGACGAGCTTGAAAACAACTTGATCCACATTCAATGGACCCTATCTGGTTTTCATTTTCCCATTTCATTCGATAAAATCAACATTTCTAGGAACGTTTACTGCTTCTATCATTCACTCGTATATAATAATCTTGCACTGACTCTATGCAAACTATATTTTTTCACTTGTCTTTCTCCCTTTGGTTAAGTATTTTGTTCCACTGTCTTACACCTCGCCATCCTGCCATCTAACTATCACAAGCCGCAATCTGTTAGATCCAGTCATCTCAACAACGATATGTTTGGTATCTTTAGTTTCAACATTAGCGATCGATATGTTGCATAATATGAGAAATAACTGATGCAGAGAATGTATTATTCATTAGAAAAACATTCCCTGCTCAGTGTTTGGATTTTATGGTTGATGGAAATATATCAGTATCAGCCGCCATTGTTATACTTTCTTACTTTTGATTTCATTCATTTTAAGATTTGTTCGCTATCTTTTCTCAACGAACAAAAAGCCTTTCGTATTGGCAAGGAAGATGATAAGCTCTTGCGAAAAAAGATCACAATCAGGAGACATTCATCCATAAGAAATAACAGTTGTTTGGTTATTGTTTGATTAACCCATTAAAATTTTATATCCATCTATAGATAGGGATCAAAAATTTGTGACGGTCTGAATGGAAGGGTAATCAATGGATAATTAGCCATTGATTCCATCGCTTTTATTATAGTTTGTAATTGAGGAATGTGGACATAGAAAACTACGTTGAGAGAGTGCGGGGTTGCATTCGATATTTTCTTAAAAGGAAGCGTAAAATCCACCTCTTTGTGAAATGGTCAAAATAATCCTTCCGAACTAATCCTACTATTATTTCGCCATCAAAATCTGGTTAATAGACTATGCCACGGCAGCAAGCGTTATCCAATTAATTTTACCTTAATCGACTCACCATGCAAACACATATGTCTTGCTGATATTACGTGCAACAACGCATTTCCCTCAACCGTGGAAAGGCGTAGGGAAACGATGCAATGTTAACTTACTGCAATAGGTAAATAAATTATCATCATTCATGTATGAATTACGATAATTTGTTTTATTTCTCGTCAGTCTTCACTGTTTACTGGTAGGTATCCGCGGTGTTACATATCAAAAAGGGCAGCAAGTGCATGCATTGAGATTGCGTTACAAACGAGTACACATATCTTGAGGGCTTTCCAATATTATGCAATCGTTATGATATGTGAACACTTTCATTGAGTGTTGTTGGCGAACTGGAAAGCTCAGTGCAAGAAAATTTTATTTGAAAATCATTTCTCTCTTCTTTGAATTGTGTTTAGTAAATATTTAAAAAATTTAACGCTTACTACTCAAAATAATTACAACCGACATAGTATTAGACTAAAAACTTTTAACCACACATTGATTTATATTATATTTATATTTATATTATATTATATTTAACCACATAAATTAAATAATCAAACAAATTAATCACTAAATTTTACATTTATTGTATCGACAAATAAGAAGGAAAGTGTAAAATACGAGCAGATAATCAAAATTATTCATTGTCGAATTCGGAATCTCCTCAATTGGTTGGTTCAAGTAAATTTGATTTCAATCTACATGGAGTTATTGCGTCTTGGTTTTAAGGATTAAGCATATATTCAAATGATATTTAAAATGCATTTATTAAGTCACACCACCAAACATATAAAACCATTTTACAATCAATTGTTATATTTTTCAATTTGAAATTGCATTACTCCGCGTGCAATCGGAAAATTTATAAATTTTCCAATTCACTGCAACTAAACTATTTCACACTCTTATTTTCCATGTTGTGCAAAGTCAACTGTACATCGATGTATTTTGTATGTATGTATAAAATCAAAGCATTCGGTTTAATTGAAAGTTAACATAACTCGCTGCTATACAATCATTGAAGCTTCTTGTCGTGTAACCTGCCAACAACACAGTAAGGAAGAGATTAAATAAATAGGAGCGGAAATCAAAAGTGATGAAGAAATAAAATTAATTGCAAATTGAAAATTTACAATGAAGAGTTGTATTGGATTTTATTATTTACTTTGGTATGAAAGGTTTTAGTTTTTGAATTCCAGTGAATAATGTTCAGCACATCCTTATTCGTTACCCAAATTATTTGCTGTATTAAAATGTCAGGAATTGAAAGGAAGTGTCACTGAATACTTATTGAGTTTTGTGGAATGCTATATGCGTTATGGTTCCAGTAATTTTAAGTTTTTCTCATGTCATTATAAAAATTGCTGACACCAAAAAGATCTTAATCCGCATCATCCCAGAAATCTCTTCTTCTGCGGTTGGGCCGTGAAGTCTCTATATGCCCTCAGTGAGGGAGTCGCAACTGTAGAAAGCTCTTAGACTGTGGTTTAGATGATCGCCGCCAAACGATGGGTTACAGACGACCTCTCTTGCAACCCTGGGAACCCAGTCTAGAATTTTATGACCAATTACAACAGACTGGGCCTCTTTTTGTTCATTAGTTGATGTCTTTAGTCAGAACAGTTCCTTTTGCAGCCGAACTGATCTTTCCTTGGTACACCTAAAGTCTTTCTACGCTTTCTAGCTCCCTTATAGGCCTCGAAAAAGCATTTATACAGTTGACATAGCGTGAAGAAATATTATATACATCAAGGCAAGGCTTTATTCAAAGTAAATTATTTATCAATAATAATTTTCGTACTTATAAACAACATTCATGATAAGGATTTTTCGTAAATAAATAGTTTTACTAAATAGATTTTAATAAATAGTTTTTTTTTTGTTTGCTTTTATTTATATGACTGATAGATCGCCGATACTATCCGCAAAATGTTTGAAGTAAGAAATCATTTTCGCCCTTTATTTTTAAACAATTTACACTTAAGCACGAAATATAGGAAGAAACTTAAGCACGTAATGAATATACACGTCAGAAGCAAAGAACAATATCGATAAGGCAAACATAAAGCATGAAGTCTTCCAAGGACGAATCGGAGCGTTGAACATGGTAAAACATTCATAATGTAAAGTTACTTACGAAATATTACATTTCTTATTCATTTCCTAATGTAATAGTGTCAAACAAAGTACGTGATAATAGCAATCAAAACAAAAAATATGAATCAATCATTGTTATGTTGCTTTTTTAAACAAAGACACTAGAAATATTTAATCACCAAAGTTATCACCTATTTTTATTAATAGGTGTATAAATATGAAATACGGATTTTTTCTGCTTGAAATATGCATTTATTTGAAAAACAGAACGAATTAATTCAATAATCAAAGTATTGGCCATCGTTAGCTACGACTTTTTCCCATATTTCTGTCAATTGATGAATTCCGTCCCAGTACCACTTCTTATTTTACTAACTAACCACTAACTCTAACCACTCATCAAGCCAATTTTTAACTTCTTCGTAAGAATGGAAGTGCTGTTCCGAAAGTCCGTGCTGCATCGGTCGGAACAAGTAGTAGTCAGAAGGAGCCAAGTCTGGTGAATACGGCAGGTGGGGCAAAACTTCCCAATTAATGTTTCCCAAGTAGTTCTGGACAGGTATCGCAACATACGGCCGAGCATTGTCATGTTGAAAAATGACTTTATCATGTCTTTGGTGAAATTCTGGTCGTTTTTCCTTAAGTTCGCTTTTCAATTTGATCAGTTGTTGTCGGTAACGTTTGCCAGTAATAGTCTCACCAGGTTTCAGCAGTTCGTAATACAAAGGTCCCTTACTATCCCACCAAATACACAGCAATGTCTTCTTTCCATGAATATTTTGGACTGGTTGTGATGTTGATGGCTGGGTTGGGTCTACCCATGAATTTTTCCGGTTGGAATTGTTGAAATAAATCCACTTTTTATCGCCAGTAGCAATCCGATGCAATCTTTTCTTTTCGGTCTGGAAAGCAAAATTTCACAAATAGTTTATCGCCTTTCGATGTCTCTTTTTTTCAATTGATACGGAAATGGCGTTCGAAGTCACTCAGTGGCTACTGAGTCTGGCTGCCTGAGTCACTTCCGACGCTTCATACAATAATGCTTGCAAATCTGTATTTTCGAATTTTCCTGGTGGTTTTCCAAGGTCTTCGTTGCTGACATCAAAATCGTCACTTATAAATCTTTGACACCATCGTTCAAAAGTGTCTTGGCTTGGGACATGTTCACTCTGTGCTTCCAATAACAATCGATAAATTTCTGCTGCCGTTTTCTTCAAATGAAAGAAGAGTTTTAGACTTCTCCACAAAGCCTCTTATTTTCTGGCACGTGATTCGACATTAGTGAAGTGAAAAAAACTATGTTGTATTTACAATCAAAACCTATGACATATTGGAATTTGTTGACAGATGTTTACCCTCCAAAATGCCATATTAGTTATCCCCGACACAAACCATATGTAATGGTTATGCCATCTGTTAGTAAAATCCGCATTTCATATTTATACGCCTAATTTAGTTTTTTTTCATTATCACCTTCATCATTATCTACCTTTTTGATTCTCATTTTCATTATATTTTTTATGGTACTAAATTTTCAAACAATCAGTGTGAAACTTGCAAGGTTTTAATCATAAACTTTTCAGTTAATTACATACAGAATACAGGGAAAAGTCTTTGTGACGCCAACTGACAACGTATACTCAAGTATTTTCTCTGTCAGCGTAAGGAGCATGTTGTTTGCATAATGACTAAGAAGAAAGCATTCAAATTTTTATTACAATTCAGCAGGGCCAATACCAACTAATCCCTCCTACTAAGTAATCCTCACTCTGAATCGAAAATACATTTTTTTGATTATATCATTGAAATTGAAAGAAGAATTTGTAGATACTCGTTGAAAATCCTTTATATACATATGGCGGTTGGGTGGTCTTTCAGTGGGATAAATTTCAATGAAACTTATGATAAGAAAACGTCTAATCTTGTTTGAGGCAGTCTGAGTTTTAACACCGTGATAAACTTTCCCAATTCATCAAAATAAATCAGACCTTTTTACCGACCTTCTTCCTCTTCAGACCTTACCGTGATTTAACAACAAAAACATTTACTACAAGTCCTTGTGTCTTGACTTGTGCAACCTTTATTCACACTCTAATTGGTGATGCAATTTCTTTAAATCTGAAACTTTCAATTTTCTCGTCTATTTCAATTGTTGTGAGACGGTTACCCATACTAAGTTAATGATTGCTATCATTTTTTACTTTAGGTTCCAAGTCCATTTTGTCAAAGTCCATCCCGTCCCACGTGTAAATCTCCTATTTGCTCGTCATTTTTCCCTTCGATTATTTTTCACTTTCGTTAAAATATTGTCCATATTGTTTGACTCTTTATGAACTATCTGTATTAATCTTCCTTTTTTGTATCTACGATGTGTATCTATTTGTAATTTTGTGCATCTAGATTTTGAAAAGACGACTTATCATTATCGATACGAATATTTGGTCATCATCAGGACGCTGCCTCATAATTCTCAAATATTTATTTCTTTACAAATTGCGCTTTTAGTGTATCAGACACTTAGAAATTTATTGCCTCTGCTTTCGCCTCAGCTTAAACATTTATCGGATCACTTAACGTACTCAGCGAATTCGGATTTGACTGCATGATTCATTGCCTGGTTTATGCAATCAGTCGCAGGTTTTTTTCTTAGATTTTCTTTGGATTTGCTTTGCTATTTTGTTTTGTTTTTTGTTTGTATTTTGAAATTCTCGAAAAATTCTAACTCGAATCTCACTAGGACTCAAAGGAATCATAATTTAAATAGCCAACGAGTGATCAGTCTGCTTTGAAAATCGACAAACCTCTTAATGCATTCCTAAACTCACTATAATTTGGCAATATAATTTGCCTCCATTAGGCTAAAAAATGAAGATAGTATTATGACCTTTACACAAGCTCTCTTCTGTCATTTTCAAAAGTTAGGGTTTAGATCAACGTGAAACCCAAAGTCAAACGTTATGTATCCCATTAAAAGGATCGAACATACTTTCATAAAGATCCAACACAGGAACTAACAAAAAAGAATGGTGTCAAATATTTAACTGCAAGTTAGCTGGTCCAATTTCTACAAAATCAAAATATTCATGGTACTTTTTTGAAACTGGTAAATACTCGTACCATCTAATGCAACTATCACCCTGTACTAAGAAATGCTCGACCATTTGCATGAGATGATACCTTGATCAACTATTAAAAAGTAAGGACCCGTCCCAATGTTTATTGAAACTTACTACCCCCCAAATCCAAAAATTACAATCCTACCAACCAATTTGATCTGTATGACAGACCTTTGGAAGTAATACCAGCAACCCTACCAAAAAGGAGTCTTGATACAGGGATAGGATACTACAAAAAAAAGATTAACTATATGTCTTTCTATTGCTGCGAAAAAACTATGAAGCTGTGTTGGAAACATATATTTTGACCACTCTGACAGCACCATGACTTAACCTAGTGGACGTGGAATATAATAGCAAGGATTACAAGGAAAAAACCATGTTCAGAACTAGTTTCAACAAGTAAACTGCCAGGTGGGAAGCCCATCTTTGGGATTTTCGCATAAGTGATCAGGTATTAGCTCCGAAGTGGATTGGAGAAAAGCGACTTGAGCTGTATGCCGATAGCCAAATGACAGTTGAATTTCCTGTTTGTCCTTAAATTTATGTAATTTAATATTTACTTTTCTGTGTACCGCAAAGTATGTACCGACAAGTACAAGTACCGCAAAGTATGTATCTTCCTAGTACAAGAATCAGGAGTCGGTAATATGCCTCTGCTCTAGATGCGTCTTTCAAGCTAGTCTAATTTTGCATCTGGCTACGAAATGGCATCTGTATTCACTATTTGGTTAATGCAGGAATTACAGACAGTGGACTTTAAACTATGATTGAAATATGCCAATGAAATGTTTAGCGATTATGCTGGCTCTAAGGATTCGTAAGAAGACAAATTTCTTGACAATGGACTGCCAAAACTTTGCGACTCAAACCTCAAAAGTGCCTTCACTCACCTAAGGTTTCTGGATGAATGGACATCGTAAAATAGTGTATCCATGACCCCTATTTCCTAGTAAACGAACGCGGCTGAACAGTCACTGTTACAAAGCGTAATATTTAGAGCGTTACATGGCAATGCCAACTGATTTTTTTCCTCGAAATTCGCAACAAACACAAAGATACTGTCGGTAAACTTGTTTTCAAGAAGATTGAGCCCCATTTCTCAGTACGAATAAGAACATGTGCATGATAGAGGATATGTTTTCTCAGAAGCTGATAACACAGTGAGGTATTATAACCTGACCATCGACACTGAAGCAGGGAGCAACATACTCCCGAAATATATATCTGTCAAAATTCAACAAAAACAAAAAAAATGGCATGGAGAGAAAAATCAATAAATTAAGGATAGTTTGGAAGTGTTAAAAAGTTAAAAATGCACCCAGTTTATAATGCGATAATAAAATTCGGTAGCCTTTATATTTTTAACATTATATGATCTGCAATGCAAAATTTTGTTTTTATTTTATTTCCTCGAACTTGACCACTCTGTAGTTCCTTGAGCTGGTGGAAACGACGGATGTATTGACTTCTTTCTTTAGTAGTTTTCAATGAAAGGAAAGTTATTTCTGAATAAATGAATACTATTATTTATATTTGAATTTTTAAAATATGTTTTATATGTTATTTTGTTTGGATTTTTGAAATATGCATTTAATTTGGACCATTTAGAAATTGGTCCACAAAGTTGCGAAGATGCACAGACCATTCAATTTATGGCTCCCAATGAAACATTCAACACTGTCCTAATATGCGAATGATTTTTCGAACAAAGGACATAATTCAAGTCTACAATTGGGGTGGGCTTTAGTCAAGGATTATTGTGTTTGCCAGTATCCTACCGGTTATATTAGGTGAAAACTATAAGGACAATAAGGACCTACAAGAAGTCACCAGATATTCAGGTTGTAAATGAATCGCTCAAGTGGTTGAATGCAGTTGGCACTTTTCTTAACATTTAAAATTGTGCAAGTAGCTCTTCTTCTACGGACTAGGATGAATGACTATTTGATGTTGAACTGGCTCAAGGAAAAAATGAGGGCTTCGCGCATACTTATAAGTATGATAACATGAACGGTACAAATTGGACGTTCATCTTTATCTAACGTAAATATGGTCTTAAGGTAAAAGGAGGATCCAGCGAAATGATTGCTTCTACTTGTGGTAGGTCTGAAATGAAGACTGATTTTGCCGTGAGTTCAGGACACTCCGAAAAAAATATCTCTGCGCTTTCTGGTAAGTATCTGTACTGTTATTTTGAGAACCATGTTTGGACCTGTATTGGCCATTAAAACGGTGAGGAATGGCTGAAGTAGTTAAAAATCAGAACTCAAAATATGCATAGCTTTTCGGACGCTCAAGTTGTTGAGGTATAAGTCAACTCATTTGTAGTGATGCATAGTTGAAAAAAATATTGGGCAAGCTTCTTTCATAAGTTATAAATGGAAAATATTTTGAATAAAATTTCGAGTATCTCATCTACACCAACCTCGTCAACCGCAGACGAAGGACGATTTTATTTTGGTTTTGTTCGACGAAAGGATAGAAGCGTTGCGCACACTTGAAGGGGTATAAAGGAGGTTCGTCATCATCAAATGTGAATCTAAGAATGATTCGTTAAGATAATTGCAGGATTCAAAGAAGTGTTTTGTAGCAGAGAAGTGAATATAGTATACGCCATAAGTAGGGGTCTATAAAACAGGCAATGCGTCTGGACTATTCCGTCAATTATCCTGATAATCGTGCTTGCATTAGTAAGAGTTACGTTGGGATGCACATCTAAGTGGATTTGAATTGGGCAAGTTAGTGGATTTGGTTCGATTTCGGGGACAAGGTAAAAGAAAAAGGGTCTGGAAGTTGTAAAAAGTTATATGTCTACCTTGGTAGTTATCAGGAAACCAGAAAAGTCTCGAATGTTAACTATTCGCGCTATCAATGAATGGGGAAAGATTTTTATACAAGAATCGTGTGGAAAGTAAATGGGTCATAAGTTATGAAGGAGATATTATCAAAAACGATTTCTGCATAAACGGCACGTAATGAAGGCTCGCATTTAGAAATTTAGTTTCTTTTGTATGTGAAGACGCAAGAATCAACATGATATACCTTTCATGTAATTCACATTGTAATTCTATATCGTCAGAAAATCTTCGCGACATACATTGACCCACCCCCTCATATCAACAAAACACCCAAAATACTGCCTCATCGTCAATCAACAATTGTCATCACGTATCAGGCCACAAACATGCGTGGGAGTTTTCCAACCTTTTGAGAAAATTCACTATGATTATTTTCTTCTTTTTTTTCTTTACATTCACTATATAGTCTTATGAAATCACAGAAATTATCACATGCTGTGCTTATAATTTTTCAATTTTCTCACTTAGCCAATTCAAAAAAGCTTGCCGCCATCGCACTATTGTTAACATTTGTGTTAATGCCCAGAAAGATGCTAATTGAACTGAACGAAAGATTAAGTGAATTATGTAAATGTATTGAAAAGCAAACAGAAAAAAAAATCTATCTAAATCGTGATGATGATAATGATGATGATGATTGAACAGGTTAGAAGGAAAAAAAGGGAGTGAGCGACTCCCTGTCGCATTTCTAAAGTAAGAGCGTTCAAAATGCACATTAATGGTTCACTGGCAAAGCTGGCGATGAAAGTAAAAGCATGAAGTCAAACCTTCAGCAAGTAACATTAGATGGAAGTGCAGATGAGATTTTCTTTTCAGTAAAAGCAGCAAAAGAAAACCAGACAAACCATACCGGCATTAAAGGTGAAGAGAACTATATTTTCGCTGAACAAACAATCGAAATAGTCTGCTGGAATTGCAAAACACAAAAAAACAAAATATCTTCCCAGCGATGATGCATTACTTCCGACACAATATCTTTAACATAGTCATAATGAAGTGTGGCTAAGATTGTAGATTTTTCGTTTTTTGCCCTCCATTTTTCGCGTTGCTACAACATTTTACATTTTTGCTGAAAATTCGAAAGATATTGTTGCTGATACATCGATGGCTTTGAAGTTGGGCTCGTGGCTCTATTAGTTTAGGATGTAGGGGAAAAAAATTGCGGAGGCTGCAAAAGTCATTAATCAGAAAGATTTGAATTTTTAGAAAGTAGTTTAACATCGATATGTGGCATTTACACATGTTTTTGTTATATCAGATATTTATTTTTCAACTTCGGGGGCCAAGTGGTGATTGCTGAACTTTAAACTAGCGAAACAAAAAGCCAAGTTGTAGATATCGAATATATCACTCATTGGCGCCATCTCCCGAAGCAGATTAACTCGGAAGAGGCCAAAATCATTTGACCAATTCAATGAAATACAACGAAAATTGATTGATTTGCAACAAGTGTTGAAAGATTTTCAACATTATTTCAATTTCTATTTTTCTAAATTGTATAATTCATACCTGGCTAAGTTTCAAATGCGTACACATTTAGCAAAACTAAGAATCCAAATAAAACAATTTCTTGTTTCATTGGTTTTCTCACCGTTCCATCGTCGAGTTGACTAGAACCAGAATGTGTAATCGATTAATCAATCGTAAGCTTTATCATACCTTTATTTAAGGTTCGAAACAGGAAGCAACATAGTGATTTTCCGGCATGCAGCCAGAATCAAAGAACTGAAAGAAACAAGTCAAGGTTAGTTTTCAGCATCATGTACTTGTCGTACCCTATCAATTAGCAACCGAAGCCATTCCAACATGAAATTCAACTTTCAATTTCGAATTCTACCACGACAACGAACGACACCGCGAAAAAAAAATAAGCGACCTTGCAAAATATTTGAGACAGCCAACGAGGAAAAAATTTATCATTCCTATTTCGCCGAAAGCACCGCGAAATAGTGTCAAAGAAGCAAACGATAAATTTTTCGGTTGCCAATATATCTCTATTGGAATCAGCAACTTTACCTGCCACAGGTGTTGTGACTTATTAAAATGTTGCAAAAGATTATGCAAAAACCCCGGCTTGCATCATTAAAATGTAATCAACGTTTTTTAAAAATATATGATTGAATATATTTCGTTGGAACTATCCGAAAGATGATCCTTACAGCAGATATTATTGTATCTTCAATTTGGCTGAGTATCTTTACAAGTTTAGTATCTTCAAAATTTGAAATATGATCACCGAATAAGTTACAAACAAAAGGGCATAAAATTGCATTCAATCAAAAGTGGTAGTTGGCGCGTTGCTGTTGTTGTCTTTTCGTCTTTATTCTTTCATTTGCATGGAAAGACAAGTGTTAAAAAGATATATTAGCATGTGATTAAAACGAGTGGCCTTGTAAAGCCGGAATAGGAACTGATTGCTGTGGCGCAAGGTTTCGCAATAAGATTGTACAGAAACTGGAAAAACCTGGGCCTGAAATCTTGGACATGTTTAAAGACGATTGGAGAGATGCTGATTTTTCTTTCGCAGAAAACTGTAAATATGTAAGCCAACGTTTTATTTATTTATTTGTTTGCATTAAAGTTTGATTTTTTTTATTTCATTTAATTTATAACGAACTGAAACGGGCAATGCTATATTGAGCATAATTTTGGTCTTGCAACATCCTTAATGATGCAGAACATGTTCTTTGTATACATGTTATACCTCCTTTGGGTAATGTTCACCCTCAAAATACGATTTGGAAAATGTTGATGTGCACGTTTTGTCTGCAAAGGAATTCCAAGTATAACCAACAACGTGCATATGATTCATATCCACACTTTTCTGGAATTTTTCAAAGTGTAGTACAAATCAAACAACCCTTAACTTGATGAGGTACTCATAAACAATTTCGTTTTATTTGTTGAACAGTCTAAAATTAAATGTTGACTAACAACATACACCAGCAAATGGAGTTAACTACACACTTCAGTAGCCTATTACAATGTATCAAAACTTATAGACTAGCTTAGCAAGTTTTTTTTAATTTCAACGCCACCAAATTTAATCAATTTAAGATCCTTGTTGAATGAGAATATTAAGATATTGAAATTTGTTGGTATAGTCAGTATGTTATGTAAAGGAGGAATAATGTGGACGTTATGAATGAGGTGGTGATAATTAGCGTTAACTAAAATCGTCTACACACATATAAAATACTACCAAACACTGTCCGAAACAATCAACAAATTTGGGAAAAGAACGTGATAGCTCTTCAGTGGTGAGTTAGAAAAACAGGAAGAGGTTCTTCCTTGTACAGAACAGGGTCATACCAACGAATCTGATGCTGAAGAGCCTTATGACACCAAAAATGAAAAGGGAAAATCTACATTGGGGACCTAATGGACGATAAAATAACCATTAAAGCTTATCCACTTATGCATGCTAGACAAGGCCGGGAAAGTGCTCGAGAAACGGATAAAGAGAAGACTCGCTAACGTTATCCACTCCACTGGGGATCTTTCTCCAAGGCAGTATGGTTTCAGAACGGTCGGGTAGTGCAACCGTCGGGTAGTTCTTCTAGTGACGCTGGACATAAAGAATGCTTTCAACTCCGCTAGATGGACGGATATTCTGGAAGCCCTGGAAAACTCTTTCCAAGTTCCAGAATATCTGATGCGGATAGTCCGAAATTACCTGAAGGATCGCAGCCTGATCTAGAATACGGTGCAAGGTTGTCGGAGGATGATAGTCACATCAGATGTGGCCCAAGGCTCCATTCTCGGTCCGAGCTTGTGGAACGTCTCCTACGACGGACTGCTCAGACTTGAACTGCCGGAAGAGCCGCGACTGATCGGCTATGCAGATGAAGTTGCGGCACTAGTGGCTGGGCGCACGATCGATCAAGCGCAATTAAGGCTGAATGTACTAATGCGCCGGGTGGGGAGCTGGATGACCACTCACGGGGTTAACATAGCGTTAGAGAAAACCGAAGTGGTCATCCTGACAAAGAAGAGGATCCCCAGAGTAAGAATGGTCCGAGTCGGGGACACATTAGTAGAGTCAAAACTATCAGTCAAATATCTAGGCTTGCTGATAGACTCTAAACTGAGTTTCTTGGAGCAAATTAAGGCAACGACATACAAGGCCGAAGCAGGGGTCTCGGCGATTAGTCGACTAATGGCCAATCATGTGGGATCAAGTCCAACAAAAAGGCGTCTGCTAATGAGTGTAGTGCAATCAACGCTTCTTTATGGAGTAGATATATGGAGTGAAGCTCTCAACAAGGAACCGCACCGAAAACGGCTGGCACAGGTTCAGAGACGAGGAGCACTGTGGATTGCATCAGTATACCGTACAGTCTCTGAGCCAGCGGTGTTGGTAATTGCAGGGGTGATACCCATCGCTCTCTTTGCTAGAGAGCGCAATAGAGTCTACCTCCGAAGGCACGAGGGTAATAAAGAAAAAGTTGCTCGCGATGAAAGACGATGAACTCTCGACGAATGGCAACAATCATGTGAACGTGAGCTAAAAGGAAGATGGACCGCGCGGCTCATCAAAGACTTCAGACCGTGGCTCAATCGAACTTATGGTGAGACTGACTTCTACCTGACCCAGCTCCTGAGTGGACACGGTTGTTTTCAGTCTTATCTGCACAAGATAGGTAAGTCACGGTCTCCAGATTGCATATTCTGCATTGATGTAAAGGATGACGTCTATCATACTTTCTTTTCATGCAGAAGATGGGACAAAGAGTGCGGTGATATTGCCGAAAAAGTGGGAGAACTCCATCCAGATAGCCTAATCGAAGATATGCTGAAATCATTTGACAAAGTGGCACATTACGCTCGGATAATCTTAATAACGAAAAAAAGCATACTTGATCGGCTGGAGGCGTCGAGAATGCAGGGTTTCCTTCTCTAGCAATCCTCCTCCTCTTTCCCATCAAACTGTAGAAGGAATCCCTTTAATCCAAAGACGCCAAAATTGGGAGACCTAGCCGGAAGCTCCGGTTGACAGGGAAGGTGTTTATTTCAGTAGGTCCACTGGAAGTACGACACTCAGGGCGTAAATAGCCTTCACCTTCCTACCCAAAAATAAACCGGACCGTAAAATTTTTTAAGCCACATGTCATGGGTCTTAAGAGTTAAAAAAGGCTGAAATTGTAGAGGAATAATAAAATGAATTTATCCAATGATGACGTTCTTCATCAGTCTTCAATTGCTTGTGCAGTGCATAGGCCAAAAAAATTGACGGTATTAAGGACAAATTCTTTGAAGAGATGGGTGCAAAGAACAAAAATATAATCAAAGTGAGGGCATAAATAGACTTACCATTCCCGGTAGAAGCGTTTTAATGAAATAGGCAAAGCTATACTTGGCAGGAGTTTACAAAGGGAATCCGCGAAATTGGGAAGGACTGTGGATTAAAAAAATGAAATCAAGTGGTGAGTTCAAGATGGTTCAAGTTAAGCATTCATTATAAGCTTCACTTAAATTCTTACAGTTAGAATTTGTTGGCGTTGATAAGGATGTCACAAATGATAAAACGCCTCTATGGCTCAGAGGTTAACATTTTTTCAGCAAACATCCCTTCAATGCGTAACCAATATGGGATTAAACGCTTCGCTCTTGTTGATGTTATAATGAACTATGAACTCAACCTAGAAATCGATGCAGAAGGCCTGAAGCCCTTCCCAAGTTAGCAAAAAAGAGAATAATCTTTTGATTGGCTCAGCTCTCAATTGGGACCGATTGTAACAACCGATAGTTGATTCACGAACTTTATTCTCATTGGTGAATTGGCGAAACGTAAGCTATCCTTTGTTGGCACAGTCAGATAGAAAAGGACCAGCTGCCACTGAAATTTGTTTAAGAAGAAAAAAAACAGAGGGGTAGATTTTATAATTTCAACAAAGAAAATTCTGTTTTTTTATTCTTCGAATCAAATCCCGCTGAAATGCATGTGTGAACGATTCAATAAAATAGACGCAAACGGATTCTGTCTAGAGGACACCCGGAGAACAAAAAAATACATTTTAACTCCTGTTGGGAAAAGCACGGAGCATTAGAAATTTCAGGTTCCATACATCTTTCGCAGGAACAAAAAACTTATCCTTTGTTCTACGCTGACGATTCGATTTCTTTCAATTTAGACCTCATTGATCCTGCATTCGAGTAGAAAAGAACATCGTTATAAACGTTATAAAATTCTATTATTCTACAAAAAGGAGGTTTTATACAGATGGCCAAATATTCCCAATTAACTTGTATGCAGAAAGAACATGTGTTGGCCAATGGTTGACCGCCATCCCCGCTTCTGTGAGGAATGAACTCCTATATTGTGTACGTTGGTAACTGAAATAAATATCAGATTTTTTATATAAAATAAAAGAAAGAGATTTATTATTCCAGGAAAATGTTCCGGCTTACCAGATTCATCCTAGTTCCTATTTATATGCACCAAACTACAAATGACTAAGTTGCAGCGAAATGCATCCTGAAAGCAAAACAGAAAAGAGCCGGTGGAACTTCAAGTATTGAATCTACCCTGCCATCAGGACTGCAGTAGTAGTTTTTGGTTTTCAATCTTTATAATCTTAAGACCATCGCGTAATTACATTCAGTGTTAACACGTCAAAAATACTACCGATCTAGCAATATTACTAAGAGCAATATATTGTAATTACAATATTACAATAATATATACTGAGGGGAAATTTTCCTCCAGTTTGTAACCTTTCTACCATTTTTCCGTATTAAAAGTCACCCCTTTCAATAATTTTGCGTAAAATTACAAAAAAATACAAATCAACTTATGTTTTCTCTATCTCTGTCTAATAGCAGTCGCCCAAGAGTGTTAACGCTGTAGGTAGTTACGCAGCCTTTAGGACCATACAACGCTGAAGGACGATTTGAGAATTGTTACTCAGAGTTCATACATGAAATGTGCTTATTGCTGGATGGGTGGCACAGCTTCTATTATGCGTAGGCCAGACAATGCCAGTTGAACTAGTTTCAGACATCATTACGTCAACAACGTCAGAAGAAATTCTCATATTTTCTAAACATTGACGTCAAGAACCATTTTCCACTTTGTCCTACTTTGTCGTCTTTCACTGCCATTAAATATCTAAAGAATGAATTTGGATTTCAAATTTGGAGAGCTCAAAGTAGACAGAAAAAGAACTGGTGTCTTGGACTATGGCTTTAGCCCTAACCACCGGTGTATCTTGTGATGGTAACTCGATGATTATTAACAATCAACCACGTATAAGTTGGTAGGGATTTAATCAGTGTTAATGAATGGCGTTGGTAGGTTATTCAGGTTTGTGTGAAATGGTAATTTTAGACAACAGATGACACTACTACCTAGTTCAATGTCAGGGATAGAACTGAAGCGAGTAGCGCCAATCCTGTGATGTAACCGTAGAGAATCAATAAAGGATACGTATATAAGATACGTAGACTAGTCCCATTCACAATGTCCAATGGATGCCTGATGGCATATTCATAGTTTAAAAATGATTTCCGGATTAAGAACGTCATCTTTTCAAGTAGTTTTTAAGGACTATTACTGCACGATAAAAGCCCCGGGAACCTGAAAATTGTTGTTGTGGACAAAATCTATCAATGTGCAGATATTTGCAAGTTATTTTCCACATGAGCTAACTTAGTAACGGACAAATTGCGGGCATCAAAGCGTAGAAAACAGCGTTGAACGCAAGGAGTTGATAATTCATGACACCAAACTGGACTCCATCGTAAACATATCACATTATCCATCCATCCTAAGATCTATCCTTGTTTTTTCAAGCTTCATTCGCTATAAGAAAAGGATTCGGATTAAGTCTGTTATATTTTAGACGATGATAATTTCAGGGTTTAAGCAATGATCATTGTAGTTAATGGAATATTTTTTTCAATTTGTGTTCAGGAGCCAAAAACAAAAACATATTTGTATTTTTTTTCAAATCCGTGGAAATCAAAAAAGATTGAAGACGATTTTCTTTACAACAAAAAAACTAAACGTCTGAACAAGAAGTTAGTTGCTGGCTCATAACGCTGCACTGTTAGGAACTTATCCTGGCTTATCCGTAGTTATAATTGTTTTAACGAGTGGAATATAGCGTTCAACCCCAAACAGTTGAGATCATTTTACAGCAAAATTGTTATGGCGAAGAAGTGTACTTTTAAAAGCGAATTTCTCCGTGGAAGATGCTGGTTAAAGCATGTATAGTCTCTTACTCCTTCAAACTGTAGGAGAGCTCAAAGTTATCAACTGAAAATCTTGAAGCCTTCACTGTGCATGTATAAGTCTGCTCATAAAATGAATGAAATAGGTGAAATGTTTAGCAGTGAGTAAAGCAAGACTTATTCACTGAATCTTTGAATAGGTTAGAAATAAAGACCTGGCGAAACAATAATCCATTAATTTTTCTTTAGGTTCTAGTATCTAATATGAACCTTGATTTATGGTTTATCATTTCAAATTTTGTTTATGCTATGAGAGTCCTTAAAAAAATGAAATCAAACCCAACTCTGATGTATTATTTTGAGAAAAGTTCTTCGAATAGGTTCACAAGTTCAACAGACATCAAACATTTGTAGATTTTCGGGAAATGTGACGTTTTGTCAGGGTTGCAGGACTAGGATATCAAACCTTGTCACTGGACGACAATTGGCTTTCCAATAGTTTTGATGGCACAAAAATTTTGATTCGCGTCCCTGAACATGGCAAACTATAGTCGTAAGATAATCAAAGGATGTACCAAAGATAATTCAGAGGAACATTTTTGGTGGGTGTTATACTAATTGAGTAATTGACTTTTTGAAGACATTTTTGAAGGCAGAGGTAAAATTTTGTTGAATTATTTTCGATTCGTAGTGCAACTCTTATCCTAAAAAAAATTTTTTCATATTTTTTAGAAGAAATTGTGTCTAGTCATCATCGATCAATTGTTTCAATCAATGTTTGGGGTTAGTTTTTATTTGAAATTTTGAATAATTAAGTTTGATTTCACTACCCCTTTAATTTTGTGCATCGGGAAGCATAACCACGAATTCAACACGTTGATTAGCTATATTTGTGAGTCTTTAGGGTATTGTACATAACTTCCTTTATCGAATTTTTCGGGTAAATTTTACTTTATTTTCTATTTATTCCTTTAATTATTTTAATTTGAGTGTTATAATTTTAGTTTCATTGTGTTATGATCCAACAACTACTGTTGCATTCGTTTTCCGCATTTTTTCGGGTGTTTTAAACGTCAAACTCGATACCAAATTTAAGGGATTTCCGTAGATTTTACACTAAATGCAAGGGTACGGGCTCTAATTGAAAACCTAAATCCGTCAAAAACTTATCAGAATGTCAAACCTCGCGTGACCTTAAAATAATTAAACTCAGACTACAACCTTATGAAGGCAACATCCAATGATTCAGCATTCAATATTGCACGTTTGTTGGACCAATTTCTAAGGCTATAGATATTTGCATTGCATTTGAACTTCTGGGTTCAATAATTTCCAAGCGTCATGAATTCCGTACATAAATTTGAATACCATGTGGCGGTGCACAATGAACTGAAAAGTAGATGAACTCATTTTGGAATTGATCAAGGTTGGAATGAATTTCGTGCAATTTTGAATCAGTTTGGAGTGCTTGAACACTGCATGGTAGTTCTTACAATTGTGCAAAAGAAACCTTGAAAGTCATACGAAAAAGAATTTCAATGAAAGATGTTTTTTTTTTCGGAAAATAATTCATTGAAAAACGAAACAATTGCGCTAATTTCTTTTGCGAAAAAATTCAAAATATTTCAAACACACATTGGCAATTGTACTGTGTCAGTTTTCAGAAGAACAAAAATGCTTACAGCAAGTATTACATGATCTTTGGGTTTCATATATGGACAATAACATTCCGTTCCACTAACTCATGTTTTATTAATGCGTTTGCAGAGCGATATCGATAGTATTTTCATCATTTTCAAATATTCGCGATATGAAGCCATTGAGTTATTAGTCCTTTTCGGTTCCGAATTAGGCTGCTAGACATTTTTCAAGTAATATAATAATGTTCGCTCTCCCATATACGCTCCCATCGTTGCCTGTCCATTGAACAAATTGATTTAGCCAAGACGGGTGGAAAAATTCAAATTAAAAAAACATTTAAAACACCTGCAAAAACTACAATTAAAAATTTAAAGGTATAAGCAATTAAACTGATAGCCACCAATTAAATCTTTAATATGAATTAGTAATGGGTTGGACTTGTTACAAAATATCATTGACCTGAGCAGATATTTTACAAATATGGCACGAAATTTAATTGAACACTTCGTTTTTGGAGTGAGTAACTTTTCAACGTAATGAATCCATCGATTGAACGAATAGGTCGTTAATGTCGACAAAGAGATTGCTAATTTGTGCAATCGAAAAGCAACAAAAAAGTTGAGCACCTATGTAAGACCTTACATGCAGGATTAAGCAGTTTAGTGCACGTAGGTGAATATCGAATTGGGAAAAAATCTGGAAATATTTTGACGATGATCATCGAATTTCTTGTAATTGGACTGCTGATGGTGCAAAAGGAAATTACTTAAGTTTGCATCCGTAAATTAATTGCATGTCTTCTTCAGTGTTAATTTTTATAGTTAATTATAATTGGGCAAACTATGTACACAAATTACTGTGAGAACTTTTCCAATTTATCTCAACATGGACTTCGTTTTCGTGAAATATGAAATTTTCACTACGTAAAATGACAAGTTTTCACCCACTTTTCCCCAGCTCTTGTAATAGGTATTCAGAGGGTTGCTAATAAGTGTTTGGTGATTGGTACGTGTACAATTAGACTGAAAACAGCTAAAGTACTTATTGAAGCTTAACAACTCTAATAAACCGAAAAGCCCAAAATTATTTATATTTCGTTCGACAGAAAAGAACGTTCGCGTAAGAATAGAACAGCCAAGTTTTCTGGACTCCGCTTATTCTGTTTTTTTTTAGTATTTTCATATCAAAACTTCAATATTTAAGCCTACAAGAGACAAAAAATCAGTCTTAGTTCCACTAAAATCCTTTTAATCATTTTCGTAGTATATTGATATTGAAAATAGTAGTTTCTTAATATTGCAATGCTTATTTACTTCTTGTCAGGCAAAGCGTTGTTACTCTGTTCTCAAATGAACTGGACAAAAGATAAAACTGCAGTCATGGTTCCAAATCAAAATCAATTTTCTGGGGATCTGAAAAGAAGATACAATTTAATTTGAATTGAGTTCCTCTCTACGCCATTTCGAGGGGTTGTAATTAATCTGCTAAGAGTTCTCAGAAATATGAAACTATTGGAAAGTCCTACGAGTAATTGGCGATCAAGCATTTAGGAAAGCCTTCCAGGTTACCAGCCACATAATACCGGCTCTTCGATTAGCTTGTTAAGCTCGGTAGGATAGTCTATCGACTCGTTAATGAATAGTTGCCTAGTAGAAACGCAGAAAAGTAGTTTCTACTCGGATTTTCCGAGTAGAGGACGCGGTCGATGAGATAAGACTGTTCGAGGCCCAATACTTCGGCGTAATAGAGTCCCCCAATGGTTTTTTCGTTCTCCAGGTTGTTGATGCAGATTCCACCTTGTGAATCCCAGAAAAGCAGCCATCACTTTCCGCGCGGTAGGACAATTTTTGCCTTTTTCGAACCACGTTATCCGAATGCAGTCTACTGTTTCGTCTTCTACTCATTTCGACGAATACTCTTTGGTATTTGGTGTGTACCACGCACACAAGTTCCATCAATGGTCACGAGACTCCTGTGGATTGCGCTTCAATAGCGTCCAACACTGCTCTGACGTGATCTCACACTTGCACTTGCTATTGGGAGTGGGTAAAGGTGGCATCCGTCACACTTAGAAGTCTTTCATGCCCGAAACTTAGTGCTGGATATGACCTTTGCGGTCTGTTGAGATGCCTACTATTTCAGCTTTCTCACATACCCTCAATCGGTGGTCTACCAATACGAGATCGTAGATTTTTGTAACGTTATCCTACGTGGTAGCCGTCTTTTTGGGGACCATGGCAATGGTCCTTAAACACCGACATACAACCACGTTGAAGTTCGTCAAACCAATTTTTCCCAGTTAAAGTAGGAGCAGCAGAGGAGCAGAATAAACACTATATAAGCGCTATTTGATTTCACTGCACGATGTCCCTTCCAAAAACAAGAATTGAATCATTGTCAAATTTTCGTTCTCCATTTCTTTTAAATTGGCGGACACGCCCGTCTCCGTACGTGGTCAAAACAAGCAAAACTATTAGCTCAATTTAGCTAATATCTCGGAAGTAGCCATCTACAAAATGTCCTAAATGATAGATTGGATTCCTTTTGCGATAGTGGCGCCGAAGCGAAGTACGGTAAGTACTAATCTGTTCAAGCCGATTATTCGTTCAAAATTAATCTAAGAATGTGCTTCCGCTTCAAGAAAATAAGAAGGATGTGATTTACAGCCGTCTTAAGGTATAAAAATCGCTGCTTAATTGTAGCAAATGCTTGATAAAATTGGCACAAAAACAGAATTAGGGTATGTAAACAATTTAAGCATATATCAGTCTCAAGTGAATGTATCTTACACATTTAATTTAGATGATTTTCAAAGGATTTTAATTTGCATGGTTGAACCTTGAGTAGAAGCTTCAAGTTGTACTTTATTTCCCATATTTTAGGCTTCTAAACTTTGAAACGTGTACCAACATAAAACTTATATGGACTCAATCAAACGATCCTTTGAAAATTACAAAGGAGACGTTTGACATGAACACCATTGTTGTACCAGACCTTTATTTTTATACAACGAGTCCTGGTTTTTTAAGGACAACAACAGTCTCTAGTTTCAAATGTTACAATGATAATTGTCAGTGATAGCTACTAACATAGTAATTTGAATGTTTACATGTTGAAAAGACTCTGCTACCATTGTTTGTTTTTCGGAAGCTTACATTGCTCTTAGACAATCTTCTAATGAATAGGATGCTCATTGCTTCAATGACGTTATCCGTACAATTCATGTCAAATATTCTCCACAAGTTGAGTCCAATCTATTTAAAAGCGTAATTAATCTTTTTCATCTTTTTTGGCCTTTATTGTCGGTGTTAATATTAACTTTATTGTCAATTCCTGCTATCTGGTAATTGCTAGATCGTCTTTTTATTAATAAATTATGCCCAAAAATTATTGCCCATTTTGAGATTACAAATTTCCACTTGAAATTGCTCCAGGAATCGCTGCAGAACAAGACTTTCCTTGCTCACCATTAACGCAATCGTTTTTATCTAATCATTCAGTGATTATTCTGCCAGGTTACTGTCTTAAGTCTTTTGTTTTAATCGTACTGCAAAATTTTAACGGGCGGCTTATAATTTAAGTATTCTCTTACAGCGATAAAAATACTGCACAGTGAAATCCTGAATTGTCTTTAAATCGTATTTAAATCTGGATGAATATATCTTTAGATGGCAAATATCGTGGATAGTACGGATAGTGTTGTGGTTAAGAGGTCAATCGCCTGTCATGTAGCAGGCGCTGGATTCTAACACCTATTAAGTGAACGGTTCTAGTACTCATCATGTTTGTGTTGATCCAAGAGCGTAACTACCCAAGATAGATATCTTTGGGGCAGCAATCAAGCCATTTTCTAACGAAATATTCAAATTTCGCGTCCGTATGCCTCACTTAATATGGGGCCCATGTTAACTTTCGCCTATCTTAAAAGTTATTTCTTGCATAAACGATTATTTTTGTCAAGTTAATTTAACCTTTTCATGTATCAAATCAATAGACCAGTTGTTTAATTAGTTAAAAATCATAACTAAAATTCATATCATCGTCAAATTTTTACCTAAGCTGTTCATTCGCACGTCTGCATAACAACGGTCATTTAATTAGTATAAATTAGAAAAAAAACAGCAATAAACTACTAATTGAAGTTTAAATAAGTTATAAGATGAACAACAAAATACTTTTCTCAGTAATTGGGACAACAAATACAGCTTCTAACTATGCAAATTAGAGTTGTATAACAGCCTTCGAAGAAGCACAAAACCTCATGTTAAACCTACAACAATTCTATGAAAACTATCTGCAAATTAGTACTTAATCATAGCATATTGTATTTTCCATTCTACTTTTGTATGTTTTTGGCTTGTAATCATAAATAATTTTCATCAATTTTTGCACCTTACTGCAGCATAAAAGATAATTTTCAAGGTGTTATTATATGAATCAAAGTGTACAAATTGCTCTAATTGAAATAATAGCAACAACATGTTTTGGCGGCGATATTTCAAAATGCCACTTCGTGTTTTATATTTGTTTGTATGTGTATGATTTTTCGGTAGTTTCACAACAATCCAAGCAAAACTGATAATCAAGAGATAATTTGATTTCTTAACAATTTGCGCAACAATTGAAAAAATGTGAAAATGATATTTTTTAGTTGGCACGGATCTCATAAAACGCAAGAAAATATTTCTTTCATAATATTAAGATATTGCCAATGGTTTTCAAATTATTATTAACACTTTGTAGTTTTTTCTGTGTGAAAAATGTGTTGGTTTTCATGAATAAAATCTTGTATTGATATCAGGAAAAATGAGAAACACCTATAACATTGAATAATTAGGGGACTATTAAGTTAATGTCAGATCTAGCTCACTCGAGTGATATTTTTGTTCATTGTCAAATGACTGGAAGGAGCTGCTATTGTCGGTTCAATTAATTTTTTAAGTACTACGGCCCGAATTTTGAATGTTAAGCGCTTAACCATTTGATTGTTGAAAATGAAACCTATGCAGAAAGTAAATCATGTCTTCAAAGTTAAAATGTTTTTAGTAATAATTGCTTCATTGCTGCCATTGAATCACTTGAAACATTCTTTGTACAATCTCCAATGCAATATTCAAAATATTCACCTTCAACGCCAAGCCTCGGGTCCAAAAATCATAATGTATACCATCACGATAATTTGATATCAAACCCAAAGATATATAATTAAAGCGACGCCACATACCTGCAAAATAAAAAATAGACATATAATGGTTAATTTGAAATTCATGTGAAATGTAATTACGCTAATCATAGCCGATTAATACTTCAATTAAAAGCTTTTAAATATTCAACCAATCAAATGTAATCGATCCACGATTAAACAGTCATTCAGAGAAGCAAAAAAAAAGCATTTAAAAGAATTCGGAACTAATCATCGTTATGATCCATCTCTTAACCTCTACCGTCATCATAATCAATCATTCGAACTATTAAAATAGTTTCGTATATGAAAATTAAAGGTAATTGTAGTATCGTAAGTCCGATATCCACACACCAACCAAGCAAACAATAATAAAATTTTCAAGTTCACATTCTTCGCAACAAGTATATGTGAAATGTATCTTTGGCATACATTTCAATAGTGCTCATCACCTGGCCAGCCAGCTTGCGAGCTAACACCATTCAATCACCTGTGTCAAGTGAGGCCTCTACCACGCCAGCTATATGTGGATGGCTCGTGGTTCGAAGAGCGCCGATTGCCGATGGCGGCTAAGATTTGCTTGTCCGAATCGGTAATACCCGACACCTGAGCGAACTTTAAATCTCGTCCATATTGTTCGTTTAAGCGCATAATAAATTTTGAATAGTTTTGCGAATCACTTTGCTGTGGCCAATTGCCGCCACATGCTCGAATATGTATAATAAATCGGTGGTCTATGGAATGTTTGCACGGATGATGGATTTGTATGGAAGACGGCAACAAGATGATATACATATGCAAGAAGAATTTATTCGATACGGAAGATGAAAGGAAAATGTGACGCTTTCCAGATTTCAGTTGAATGAAACGAACTGCAAAAACTTCCAAGTTGAACAATGGAAATTTGAATTGAATGAAAGTTGATAGGATAATCGGAAATAATACGATTCTTGTTAAAAGTAGGTTCCCCTTTCGACGAACTGTATCAATGTGATCAATTGTGGCAGTTTTTCTTAAAAATACTTTTAAAACTCGTGCATTGTCCACGATGCAGCTCCAATTGGAGTGTCACCGAAATTTCACTAACGTCGAAGGAAAGCAAAACTCGACAATCGATTTATCAGGGTACTTTGGCTCACCGAAATCTCTTAGTAATCCCTGCGAAATTGGTTTCAAATGTTGAACAAACCATTAAAGAGGTGAAAATGAGTTAAACATTTTCACCAATCATTTTCCAATTGAAACAGCCAAATAGCACAAACGACCTTATACCTTTCTACTATCACATTTTATTGGAACTATGAAAAAGATTTAACAACTTGTTCGGTAACAAATCTTGCCAAAATCCAAAAAAAAAAATTGTTGCTCATGAATTCAACACTAAAAATTAGTTTACAAGTTTCATGTTTTCCATGAATTCCGGGTTAAACTTTAAACTTCAATGATGAAAACTGATACTTTGGTGTTTCTGCGGTAAAGACTGACTACAAAGAGATTCATGTGTGCTAATTAGTTCCATTGCATAATGTGATTTAAACAGTTCCATGTGAAATGTGAAACGGATTTAAGCAACTACAATATCGCCAAAAAATTATGCTGATCGAATGGGATCTGGCGTGGTTGAAACTCAGTTAAATTTCAACAATTGCGTAATTGGAAGTCGATCATAGTTGTTTTTTTTTCATTTACGTTACCTTTCAATAGGCACAAGTTGCGACAGAATTGAATATTAAAGGGTTATACATAATTTCCTAATCATGTTTACGCTATTGTTCGAATTTTTTCAAATTACATCTTAACAAATCATTTGGTCACTAATTATTGCAACAGTCATTCTCAAAAATGAAGGAAATATGATCGCGATTTTTGAACATTTTGTGACCAGGCTGATTGTAACTTTCCCACGTATAATGGAACTACATTCAACTGGAATTATTGGTAATGCCACTTTGGTCAAGAAAGATAGTGTAACATATCTTTGCATGCAGCAACAAACAGAACAAACTCCTCATTTGGTACACAGTATGCTGATTTAAACTAAGATTAAGACTGAAATTAAATATCCTAATTGTTTGCGTTTATGGTGGTCTCTATCACTTTGGAATTTCTGGCCCAAAGATGTTTCTCGAGCTCGAAACACAGAAATCTAGATCAGACTCGCAAAATGCCTAAACGTGAGCCATTTCGGAAGACGATCACTTGGCTATCACCTTTAACTTTTAAATGCTTTTAGAATCAGAAAAACAAGCAGAAAACCAGATCACAGTAGGATTGAGAGCTAGACCTGGCCAAAGAATAAAATTTCCGAACAAATAGAGTCCCTAGACTAGACCCTAGAGTAGACAGAGGAATGCGTCTTCATTGGTCAGAGCATTATCTTGGTGAAACAGCACGCTAGCTTGTATGGTCCTGCGGTCTTTTTATTTGATTGACACTCTAAGAGCTCAAAAGAGCTCCTTTTTTTCAAATAGTGCGAAATGATTGCTCCTTCCAAATGCAAAAGAAAATTGGTTGGATTTTTTTTTCACACTGAATCTGACAATTGAATTGTTTTGTTTTGGAAGGGAGAAGGTTGCCTGATTTTCTTATATCCGTTTATTATTTTTAATTGCTTTAAGGGGTTGCATCGCCCCGCCACATTACGTTGGGAAGGAAGTTTATGTTAATTGCATCGATAGTTGTTTGGTCTGTAATTGTTCAATATCTTAGTGATGGATCCGGGATTCAACTTTAGTTACGTGCACACAAGACAACACAAAAAATTTTCCTTATCTACTGGCAACGTATTGAGATTCAACCATCCGACATCGTCACATTTTTTTTTGTTTTTCATTTCATTTCATATTTTCAGTACACCCAATCCCCATGGATCTACTTCATATGCCACTCATTCGGAAAGTTTTAAAGGCTACCATATGAGACATCTGTGACCTCAGTTTGATTCCCAGTTTTCGTAACGCCAACAAAATATCTTCCAACTTTTGCACTTCATTTTCAGAGTAGGACTTTTTCGGGCTTCCTTTACGATATTCAAAGTGTTGAGGGTATGTTCCGAACAGCTTGAATTTCTTGACCTAATACGACACGGGGGAAGATGAAGGTGTAGAGTCTCTTAATTTTTCAATCATATTCATTGTGTTTGTAGCCGCTTTTATGTAGCTCATGTAAAGAACTTATCAAGTGTCATTTCAAGGTATCAATGTTGTGTGACTTGAAACTTTTTTTTGAAGTATTCAACACAATGGTTCCAACGGGAAGCTCTGTATCAAATCATGAGTCCAAACACCATTGTGATAACGAGGACTTTATTCAAAATACTTAACTGAGATTCATTGTTTAACAGAGCTCACCTTTACGCTGATTTGGGCGATGTGACTTTTGAAAGTAATCTCTTTGGTTAATAGCAGTCCAACGTGCAACATTTTTTGAGACCACAAGTTGTTTATTTTCTAAGAAAATGAAATGGTCTGTCCGGAAGCTGAGGTGCTTTGCATTTTCTGCTGAAATACATGGATATGCTGTGGCTTATGTGGCTGGTAGAAACCCTGGTAAACAGTTTCTTAAGTTAGCACCAAGTTTTGAGTAATGTTGATAGAATCATCGCTAGAATTTTATGCACAATTATCGTTAGCAAACATTGATATTTTAAAGTTCGCACTGGTAGGGTTGTCAGAGATGTAAATATTAAATTATATGGGGCACAAACAAGAGCCTTGAGGGACGCCAGCAGATGTACTTTTTGTTGAATAGGAGCTTACTCGAAATTTCATTTCGTATCTCCTCTCTTTAAGGCAAGTTTTGATCAAATTGATCATGTAAAATTGAGTAATGTAGTGATTTTTTTTTCTACGCAGGATCTTCATAACAGACAGTATCAAAGGCTTTCATTGAAAGCTGCTGTTCCTTCGATGATCACACAAAGCTGGCGTTCTTCCCTTGCATCAATTTTCCGGATCTTTTTCGAGGGTGGGAAGCAGACTGATTTGTCTATGGATCCGTGGTAAGGTCTTCACTAGAAAAGTATCAAGGACTTTCACTGAGTTTTAAGAATGGGGGAAATAACTACTTGTTTTCAAAGGAAAAATATGGATGCGCTTATTCAATAGGAGGCTTATAAATTAAACCCATTTTGAACTATGTTACGCAGTCCCTTTATAACAGATGCCTTTCAGCTTTCGAAATTCTTAAGTATGCGTTTCACCTCACTATGTTCAATTAAAGTTTTGTGGTGGGGGGGGGGTGAATATTTGGCTTGAAATATTAGAAACTAATTTCAGGGAGTTAACGAGCAATATTTATATTATGTCGTTACGTATTCAATCTGATAAGTCATGGAATCTATGGAACTTTTAGAATAGACCTTCCTTAGTTTAAGGAAATTGTATCTCGACTATCGGTATTGAGAGAAGAGAGCAAGGAATGCCTTTTATTAAGAATTTCGTTAAAGTTCAGAAGATAACGAGTGCAATGGTCAAAGCTGAGGACCTTATTGTTCCAGTATTTATTTCCCGGGCTAGATGTCTTGCTTGTGATTGCGTGAGATAAGCTGTTCTCCCCTTTTTTACTATTCATTCAAAGCAAATGAACACGGATTATAAAGCTTTGCAAGTAGTGATTTAAAAAATGATTTTAAAGAGAATAACCCACATACGGTTCAAACCGAAATCAAATAAAAACAGCATGTGACAATCATCGATCTCAATTAAAAATAATACTGCTGTCATTTAAATAGCAGTAAAAAACTCATAAACAGTGTTAACATTTTTATTTGAATCCTAACGAGCTCCAGACCATTGTGTGAACGCTTCTATTTTTACTCAAGTAGATCAGAAATAAATTTCTTGTTAGGTTACTGCCTTAAGTCTTTTGTTTATTATCTCTAATCAGATTGGCACAAATCGCCTTCAGTGCAAGCAGTCAAAATATTTCAAAATCGTGAAGATAATTTAGCCTTCCTGGAGCAATGCTGAAATTTAAAATGATATTTAAATTTGCATTAACCGGTGGCTTGTATGTTTCGCTTCAAAGATATCATATAGTCAACAACCTAATTTAGTGACATATTGGGGCCACTATACCGCAACCAAACGAAAACATAATGAAATCAATTAAATCAAATATTTTGATTGAACCGCAAATAATTATAGTAATTAGCTGGCAAAAGAAAAAAATGAAACGAAACTTCCCGCTGATTTTTAAACTTAAGCTTGATAAGTTTGTAAAAATTTGACCATGATGTGTCAAAAACAACTTGGAACCTAATTTATTTGAATTTTTCAAGAAGTTTTGAACTGTTTTTGTTTATTCCTCTTAAACCATAAAACCAATGAAATTTATTACAGCTCAAGTTGCAATGTGACCAACGTCGTGGATCGGAAGTTTTATAATTATTCTTCCTGAATGGTTTTTCATAGATTTTTTTATATTCATACTTTTTTCACATCGAACTTGTTAATTTATTGTAGCTCAAGTTGATTGCATGAGTTTAATCAAAGGAAATGCTTGGCACAATCAAATTTTTAATAGGGTTGAAGCAACAAACTATGAAATTTAATAAAATCAAAATAAATGATTGGATCGGAGTTTTATCAGAAAATTGAATATGGATAGTGAGTAAATCTCAAAACGCGTTACCTGTTCAGTCTTGGAATTTTTATTTGCTTATTATTCGTAGGCGACCTTGGCATTAATCTGCTTCCATTCCGGCGTTCGTGCATAATTAATTTGATTTCAAATGAAATATGCATAGAATAGATTTACTACCTGTTATTTATTAATCAGAAGGAATCGATTGTTTAATTGAGCAATTTTATTTAACCTTTCGCTTAGTGACTGTAAATTGATCACAGTAATGTGTCGGCTAAACAATAAACTGAAGGATAATCCAGATTTAAGGGTAGTCTGAAGTAACCCACGACTTTACTTCGATTGTTCAAAGCATCTCACTTTCAATTCTTCCTCTTATGATTGGTTTAAAATTTTTTCATGTAACAAAATCGTTACTGCCACTGAAAGCATCTTTTACCTATTTTCAACTCTCGAATCGAGCTCGATAAAGTGTGGGAAATGTTAAAATTGAGAACAAGTATGTAGTGTCATGGGTTAAAAAGAACAACATAAGTCCAATTTCAAGTGGTACAAATAGTCTCCATCCAGCACTTGTTCTTAATATTTTTTTTAACTAAATGAAATACTTATACATGGGAATTCAAGTTGTTCTTCGAACCTGAATATGATTTCCTAGTAGTTTTTGCTTGCTGGAAACTTTTTTTCATCGTATTTAATGGCACCACGAGATCAAAGTAATTTTCTTTTATACATTGTACAAGTAAGATACAGCTATCAATAACAATATCACCTCCTTCATGTTAATATCTAGAATATTCTACATGTGATCGTTTAAGGCCATTACAGTATCGTGGGAAATGGAAAGTTGATTTCTTGTACTTGCTTTATTTATTCGTTGAATTCATAGAATTTTCGAAAGGTAATTTATTGTAGGCGGTATTGGATATGAAAGTACAAAATCAAGGTCTGCAGTTTGAGTTCTTTGTTTCTTTTACGACGAGTCGATAGTTTCTGAAAATATTGATGTCTTGCTTGCGTTATACAATGCGAGAGCTATGAAACGATTTGTTGCATGATTTGTTGACAATTGTTACTTTAAATTGAATGCTGCATTGAGGCCAACTAATTTGGACACCTGAGGCGACTTTCGTTTCAAAGCAAACAAAAGAAGAACCAAACCTTTCTTCTGATAATCGAAATTGTATTTAATTTTTTGCTACAAAAATATTTTGTCATACTTTGAAACTATAACACACAGTTTTGGTCATCCCATTCGCCATTAACCTAATTTTCAAGAAAATTACAATTGTCTTTCTATAGAATAAGATTTGCTAAAGTAGTTTTCTTACTCATAAGTAAGTTCTCTGTTCAAGCGATTTGTCTGTGTTAAGAATTGAACTAGTTTCAAAATTTGAGGAAAGTAAACGCTATCACTTGCAGTGATTTAGTTCAATAAAAACAAATGAAGGGGAAAATCCCTGTTTAAATCTTATTTTCTTTCAGAACCAGAAACAAATAAGTAGCTCGATCAAACTTTCAACCCAATTTATTTTCCAAATCCAAACAGTACCAAACTTTGAAGATTGTCTAAAAAAAAGAATTGATTCAGCAGATGAAACATTTCTCAACTTTTATTTTAGGAAGGTTTTCAAGCACAAGAGGAATATGAATCCATTCTTCACTTCATTTGACTATTTAGAAAAAAATCGCGCCCAAAAGGTGCTTCTACTATTCATTACAAGAGATGGAAGTTGTGAGCTTCACTGACAAAGTTATGATTGTCAGCTACGGTTACTACCCGAAGTTCTGCTTAAGGAAAAAAAGATTTAAAATCAAATATCTTTAATGGCGGCAATATGATTCGTTTCTATTCTAATACTCTATCAAATCATATGTTGCTTGTTTTAAGGACGTTTCTCGGCTGTACTGACTGATATTCAGCTTATTCTCAGAAAATAAACCGAAGACAATGGTCATACTCATCTCCTTAAACAACAAATGCATTCTTCGATGAGGCTAGATCATTCTAAATCGAAGTATGTTGTCTAATAGTGTCGAGAAAAGATTTAATTACAAATAGCCACATGATTTTTAACTCTCGCAACAGTTTGCTTAAGTCTTATAATCTTTTTATAAGATTTCATTTTTTACTGGCACGGAATTGTTACTGGCAAGAAACTGCAAGAATCATCTGACCAAGTCTGATCTATTTTTCTATGCATCTTTTCTCACGAAATCCCATAAATCGTCGTGCAAACTTCAGGGTCCAACTTCTAATAAAGATAATAAGGAATACAAAACAAATTTAAAACTAACGAAATTGCAACTGCTCCAAAAAACCATTTTAGTTCATAAATCGGAAAATCATTGTACGCAAGGAAAAGAACGAAGACAATACTACATTCAGCCGACTCCCTTACAACCTCTTAAAAAATGGAAACGGTGTGCAAAGATAATTAAAAAATGGTAGATTCTGTCTCTAAATAAACAAAGACTCTAACAGTGCAGTCCCTAGATGCAAGTTAACTAAAAGAGAAGAAATAGAACCAAACGTAACCGGAAGTATTATTCCTTGGTATTTCTACAATAGTTGTTAAGACCACGCTCGTCCTTTTATACTGAATAAGAGGCATGTAGAAATTATTTTTTGCACTTCCAGACTTTCTGATACTTAGTTACTAGTATAAATAATCTTACTGAATCTTAATATACAATATCTTACATAATATCAAAGAATCAGGTGACACATTCACTACACAATGCACAATTATTAAGGTTCGTGCCCGGCATATAATTATTGATTTATTGCTTATTACGAATTGTTCTAAGATGGAAGAAAACGCACAAAAAATTCGAAACATAATCATCGTCTATAGAAAGGTGCAGAAGAATGGACATATGCTAGTAGCGATGTTGACTCATCCACAAAACTCCATCGTGCACTTTGAACCCAATTTTTCTTAGGTGTGTCCCAAATTTTTGTTTGACGTTAACAAAACGTCTCGAAAATTTTTGAAGATCTGAAGTTTCTCCCTAGAACTTGTTGCCATAGCGTACCCGGCAAAAAGTACCTTCACTTCGTATGGGCGTCAAGAACAAACAGACGCACATGAACAAAATAGCAAATAAAACGAGCTTCACAAGATAGAGAGCTTAGAATTCAAATAACGTGAATGAGTAGTGAGATCGTTATATCTAGTTTTAATGCAAAAATAAGTGAGAGTTATCAAAATTTAAATGAATTTCAATACACATCTGTCCGCATTTTCGTATTTATGTCGTTCCTAACACCACTTTTGCTTACAAACTCAAATGCAACTGGGAAATTTGCTTTACATATCGTCAGATTGTAAGGTTGTTTGAACTGTCAGCACATAGGCTTAAGCTATTCTTGTTTTCTCTCTTCAAATTTCCTGTCATGCTTCTCCAAAAAAAAACTCATTTAAGTTATCGCTGCTCATTATTTTAAAATAAAACATTATTTCCCTTCCAGCAGGCACATAATAATAACTCAAGACACTGCGCTATGCTCAAAATTTTTTAAGGAAACGTTAAAGTCTCATTTTCGCTTAAGAAAGACTCGTACAATTGTATATGTTTGAAACTAAGCCCATCAACTTAACGTTGAAGATGAAGGGTAAGCTTTTTGGCCCTCGCCTATGTGTATCTCAACGTTGGCATGCTAGTATTGGCAATTTTGGTCACAATTTGGTATTTCAAATCCTAAATTTCATCTCTGTTGGTAGCTGTTCAATTGAATCCTTGTTTTTTACAGGTTTTGTGCTTTTCTTGGCAAAAAAAGATTGGTCTTTGCGCATAACTCTAAGCTTCGCAAAAATCGCAACTTGCAAGACTAAAATAATGAAAACAGCACTCAATTTTCTGGGCCCAGATTGATATTTGAGATGTTTGTGTTAACATTCAAGATTACATAACCGGTCATCAGGTAAAGAAAATGAAAGATTTTAAATTATTTGCAAAAATTGTGTATTATAAAGATATTGTTATTATGAACACTTTTTTGTACCGCATATCATTGCGTTTCCAAAATTTACTTGCACTTATAGCCAAGTAAATGTTATGGGGCATCAAAAAAAATCACCAAAAGTGCATTTGCGTCAGCGTTGCAAACAATTTGCTTCTGACTTTGCGGAAAAACCCAAATACTCATCGAACTTTTCATTTTCTATTGCATTTTGAGCTCTCTTGTTGCAAGAAGTTATTTATGTCAGTATCGTACGCAAGTTACCAAATCATCCATTGACTGAATTTTATTTTGATTTCTTACTTTTTCCTCATCGCATGACACATGGAAATATAATCTTATATCATCGTTTCATCCAACACTGCGATCCATTGCATATTACCATTCATTCATATGTTCCACTCAACCTTCTCATCACTAAACTCTTGTCTTCACTATCGACATATGTTCACCGAGTTAATGCATTATTCTACATAGGAAATGAAAAACTAGTGCAAAAGTGCATATAAAACGCACGTCGTCGTCAATTTATCTTTCTATCGAATGTTGAAACTCTACGAAATGCAACTCAACAATTGCAACTCTAATATGAAGCAAATGCTAAGCAGGTTAGGAGCGGAATGCAAGGAAGTTTCGAGCGACGAAAAAAAAGACGCGACAACAAAATTGTTGGTTGCATGTGCACTCAACAGAAGCTCTACCGCATTTCTCAGTCACTTTGATAATCTGATATGCATCGGTGTCTGATGCAAAAGAATTGGGGAACAAGACAGGATAGTAGCGAAGATGATGATGATGGCAGATGACGAAAAAGAGATACTTTCTTCCTTTCGATGCATAAACTCATAATTGCAATAAAATTAACAAAAATAACATTATTTATTGGAATACATTCATTTCAAATCGTAACGATCACTAAAATCTGGCAAGCCTTGCTTCGAAATTAATGTAAATGCACTTACAGGATATGAATCATATGAAAGAAATTCGACACCGTCAAGGCCAAGACCACCATTATCGCTTCGCATTTCTGCTAAGGACACAAGATTGAGTTGAGTAATTTATGTATTAAACCACGCTGCAACGCATATCAAATTATCTTCAGCACTTAAAACTACTTCGTCCCAAGTAATGTCCTGTGCTTGCTAATATATTTTATTGCGTGGATGCAACCCGTCATCATTTTATCTAGATGGAATCCCAACAGTTCCCAACATCTCGTCTGCATGCCTACTTAGAAATTCTCCACCTAAAAAGGAATTATTCTATAACAATTTATCATTGTTTCTCGGTGAAAACTATCTTTACTCCTTGCCGGAATATCTTGTTACCTTACACAAAAGGGTATCGTTGTCTGATCCATTGCAGGCCATTAATAAATATGTCGGACAAATTTATCTATGAACGCCATGCATTTTTACACCTTAGTAAAAGTGCAAGTGGCCACGCAATTTTGTACGATGTAGGAAGTGTGAAATTTATTGCCATTATCCACACTCCTTGATTTCTTGTAGCCGATTAAGTTATGCTGCACATGCTGATCATTGTACGCATGGAAATATGATCAACATTCCGATATGGTTACTTGTAAGTTAGAGATTTTCTCAGAATATCTTGCCGAGATGCATAGAGACTGCGTAAGGATATTGTTCGTTGGAATTTGAATTATGATCTGAGATTATATTGAGCAAGTTCTAAGGTAGGATGTAGAAATCATTAACAATTCTGGGCAAAATGCTGCTGCTGTTGTTACATGCAAGCAAGAAAATATTTTTGTAGGCTTTGATTTACGACATTGACTTTGAACTCAGGGTGCATGTATTTGCAAACATCCAGATGAAGAAAAAATTGTTCATCATCGATTGAGCAATGCAAAATACTTTCAAAAGTGAAAGGGTCCATCGAGATCAAAGTAAACCTGCTGTGTTGATGTATGATAGCTCTAAATGTAAAATCATTAACTTTTGAGATTTATCTGCGCGCTGAACCATTTATCACGCACCCACATATTTTTCGCGGAAAATGTGCGTATTTTTTTTTCAGGATAGCCGCGTTATGTGATCGTAAATTAATCTGAATTATGTAAGTTAATCGATGAACAATGCGATGAGTCAGGGCTGAGAGATTTTCCGTATCCAAAGGTCAAGCTTTCTTGCTCCATAAAAATTTTGCAAAAGCCTACGTTGGTTCACAAGAAACTTTACTTCGTCAAAAGATCTAAGTTGAAATCGTTATAAATTGAGTCATCCAATTGTTGTCAGATGTGCTTACAGGAACAATCTGCATTTAATTCCTTTTATCGTGCATTCAGTATGCACTGAAATGTTGTTAGCATTTCAGCAACATATATAACTATTTGATATAACTATTATTTTCGTTTTTCTTGATAGTTAATTTACAAAACCTTCCAAGGATTCACACGCAGGTGGAAATTCTAATTTATATTTTACGATTTTCATTGACAGGTATTGTAATGTCCTCATTTTAATTCAAGATTAGGATGGTATGATAGGAAGCTACATGAATTCCGACTACCTAGCCTACACTGCCGCAACTAAAAAATAGTCCCAATAGTCTGAGTTGTAGATGACAATGTAATACACCACATCAAACCGTCTTCTGCACGGATAAATTCTTGGAAATTTTCATAACTTATCATTACATTTGCTTTTGCCCTCGGAAAATTTCGTCGTTCCCCGGCACTTTCGTTGTTTAGTCTAAGGACTCAAGTCAGCAAAGAATCCGTTTGGTACATCACAAAGAAGATAGCGCACCGCCAAAACGCGTCTGAGTACGTAAAAAGATAGTGACGGAAAACGACGCAATATTCCGAGAGAAAAAAATTATTCCACCCCCGTTGGAAGAGAACGTTTCATCAAAAATTATCATTTCTGCTCCACACACCTTAAAACCAATTCACTCATCAAAATGATTTGAACAATTCATTCAGACAAGTGTACTCAATATTTGAGCAAACAAAAGATTTAAGCCTGTAACCCGTTTTATTTAATTTGTTCCTAATTAAATGGCCATTAACAAAATCAGAAAAATATGAATGATACCATTTTGAAAATTAGTCATGCCTTGATTAAATGTCTTAAGACCTGGAAAAACCACAAAAGTTCAAACGAAATTCATTCAAAATATGCCAACATAGTCACAGACATTGATATAAAGTCGGTCTTAAGGTTATTCATTCTAACAATGTTCACCTAGCTCAAATAAGCAGCAAATAAACAGATCAAACTATCAGCTTCTTATTGACGCGATATGATGTTATCCTTACTGATATAATATTTGGTTCATAATAAGTTCATAAATTTTAAAACCGGGTTGACAATGGTCCGCATATTACATAAATCTTTGTATAAGACTAAATAGGGAATCCTTCACAATAGATTTCAAGTCGGATTGCCATTTTTAAGAACTATTAAGGACATAA
The DNA here is from genome assembly GCA_954870665.1 of Stratiomys singularior. Taxonomy (NCBI): domain Eukaryota; kingdom Metazoa; phylum Arthropoda; class Insecta; order Diptera; family Stratiomyidae; genus Stratiomys; species Stratiomys singularior. Next base: position 6,220,489 of record OX940879.1, on the reverse strand, counting down.
CTATTATAAAGTACTATGTTTCATTCTATGGCATATGTTTAAAACTGAGTAAATGTATATTGTAAGGATTACCCGCAACACGTCCTGGTTTTAAGCTTAATTTAAAAACTTGAATTTTACCCTTAATCTTTTATTGGCACTGAAGTATTGGCAAAGAAACTGCAGTAATAAATTCCTCATGAAATCCAATGCTTTAGGGTACAGGTGCAGTGTCCTAAAGTGGACTGTTGTGCTTTTCACTACTATTCGCTCATACTGCGAGATTGAGTTGAGGTTAATCCACTTGTGTAGCCAAAAACGAAGTGACCGTCGGAAACGTCAAGACGAATACTTCAAAACAGGCTGTTGCGCCATTGATTAAGACCCTCTAAAACTTCAGATCTATTTAAAAAAGATGCTTTTCTTCAAAGGTTATTTTTTTTAACCTACGAAATTTCATGAACGATCAGCTCTTCTTTACTCAAGCAATTTAAAATTGTATTAAATAATTTACCATACATGAAATGGCTAAGCATTACATTTCATGTGTGGTAATTATTTGATGTTACATGAAGACGAAGAGTATTTAAAGTACAAAAACAATGCTTTGAGAACACTTACTTACACTTACACTTAGAAATCACTTACAATGTTGTAAGTGAAAATGGAAAAATTGATCTACCAAAAACTTCTGAAATTTGGAAAAAATAGGAGAAGTTCAAAGCTGTAGAGCAATATTCATAACTAGTAAATAACTAGTCCACATTCACCTAAGCTGGTAGTGCCAATCGATGTGCCAACTCACAGGCCTGTGAGTTGGCACCTGACGAGAAGCGGCAGGGATGTGTGTTCGAAACCAGCTTGAGCTCCTTCCATCTTTATGAAATATTGCAATTTTTCAGAAACGATTTTTTGATTTTGGAAGTACATTTGCTGCCAATTGAAAGACTTACTGAACCTGACACTCCAAGGCTCATCTTTGTATTGCCCTGGAGTCCCTCCTCTAAATCTGCATTGTCACGATTACCAGGCTAGTAACCTGCATACGATGAACCGAATATACCTCAAAATTACTTCTAGTCCATCTGCTCGAAAAAAACCCAATGAAAAGCATGATTAACTGTCTGGTCTGATAAACCAAACACTAAACAACCAGTCGCTTTACATAAAAAATGCAAATGAGCACAGTTTTGGTATTTTTTTTGTCTGAAAGGCATTTAAGGAAAACTCAACAAAGATGTGCCTCAATGGTTTATTTATCAATCTATCATTAAATCGTTGCCATAGCTTTATAACTCATTACCAGTCATAAACTATGACTTTGACTTTAAAATTTAAATCTGGACCTCTTATCAGCTTCACTTGCGCAACATAACGTATCTTAACTTGAAGTTCTTTTATAACGTTGTGCTTCCATTCAGTCATTGCCCGTGATCCAGAATCATCAACGAGCCTATTTGTGTCTAACTCTTGGTAAATTTTAACTCTTTGAACTCTGGTAAATGTCTTTGAGTTCAAAACGACTATTTTGGTCACCTTCTTTTGTTGAATAGTCCCCGAATTTTTGGCAGCTGATGGCCGCTCCATACTAAATTTGCCATCAAACAATATGCCATCATTTAAAATTGAGAATCTTCCCCATAATATTGTCTATGAATATTATGGGGCTGCCTTCAACATTAAAACAGTTTCAGCAGGGTTTTAAAGCAGGAATTGAAATTTCACAGGCATAAACGAGCAAGTGATAATGACTACAGCCAACATTATAAACCAGACTAAAAAATAATATTAGAATAAAAGAAATTGAAGACCATGACCTCGAGACCCCGACCTTAACTCCTCGATTCAAAGAAAGTGAAAAAGTTACCTAACTTAAACAATCAAAAAGGCAATAGCTTAGAAAATAGATTACACTTTTACCTCATTTAATTTTTTTTAAGCCAAATGGTGTTTATCTTTGTCGACATTTGACTAATTGAAAGTCGTTCATCCAATTATAAACATTAATCCAACAGCCGAAATCGTAATAACTTTTTTCAGGATAATTATATGAAAATTCATTTAACTTCGGCATAATTATAATGGAATAGATTTATATCCCTTATCAAACGTTTCAAAAGTAATGGTTTGATGATTCAGACAAGCTTATTTTGTTTTTGTTTTTCAGTAAACAAAAGCATCTGATTCAATTCAATGGATTGCACTAAAATTTAAATATTTTCAAGAAAGATTTAAGTTACATGGAGCTTACTAGATTGAGCAACAATCTATTCAGGAATGGGCCTATTTTGACGTTTGGATTTTCTAACAACTTATTGAACTAATCTTCTGCATCGCTTTATTTTCATTCATTTTCATTGCAGTCATAGCCGAGTTTCCATTTTGATTACGATTAGCCGTTATGTAATCAAGAATTGACAAATGCAAGAGATCATCCGAGTTATTTTTGTGCCCTGTTAAAAATGGATTCATATCATGACACCAAGCCTTTTATAGACTACTGATATTGGCTACTGACTGCTATGGTGTTACTGCACCTCCTCGTCAGTGCATGATGTATGTCCTAGGACGAATTCGAATTATTTTGATAAGAATTTACTGTTTACAATGTACCCGCATTCCTGCATTTTCAAGGAAACATTCGAAAACAAAAGACTTAGGCCAGTAACCTGCCTTTTGAAATATTTCAATTTTCAGTTTAACAGCGCGAATTGAAGAAGTATTATCAGACACGTATAGTGCAAGGAAGATTTAGCGCATCAGTGCAAGGACTGACCCGATGAGAAAAATGTAATATAAGTAATTTATTATAGGTTTCTGGGTGTGTTGTTCACCTCTGAACTTGCGTGCAGTATTTTTATGTACGCCAGCGATAAAATCAAGGCAGTTGGAAACGGCACAGTGACAAAAGAGTTTCAAATAAAATGGCATCTAAAATGCATTGATTCTCAGATGGAATTATTGCACATAAGAGCCAAACAAATAAATAGAAACTTCCACAAAACCAAAAAGAGAATCACAAAACAATTGAATTGCAAATACTTATGTTTATTTCCCCTCAGTTCAGGCACATTCACTTGCATGCTCACTGGTTACGATCATATCAGTTATAACAGTTAGTTCACTGTATTGTGAAAGTGAAAATGAATTCATGAAAAATAAATTTACAAAATAAACATAAACAGATTTAGTTAATAAATTAATTGAAGTATAGCATTGAAATTTTCACTTGAGCTTTTCATTTCATGTGAGGTTTGAGCAATGTTTGTTGAATTTTGTTTCTCACCAGCATATTTCGTTGCTTGGGAAATTTAACCTTACTGAGTTCTTTCGAAAAATAGAGCTTGAAATCTTTCACGGTCATCTGATGGTTTCAAATTAGAGCAATTAAAATTGAGAAATGTGAGTTTGTGTTAAACCACACTCATCATTGCTGCAATTTTACTACTTTCGAGCGAGAGTGTTAAAAAATTTTAAAAAGATAATTTCTTAGACAATCTTAATATTTGTGATGGCTCAAAAGCTTACCAGTTCTTGTCCTTATGAGTTTTGAAATTGACTCAAAGAATTTAATTGTACCCACCTGAAAAATACAAAAAATTCAAATTAGATTTAACATATCATTCACAGACATGAATAAAAATTTAAAATTTTTAAGCACCAAAGGGAGCATCTTCATATAAAATAAATAGTTTTGAACAAATTTCTATAAATGTTGTTTCGTATGCTTTGCAATAAAAGTGAGTTCTTGTTGGGGTTTCACTTTCAACCTAGACAAATCCAGCAGCACCTGACTACTACCATAAATCAACCAACATTTGATAAGATCAGCAGCAATACAACAACAACGACCTTGCTGAGGAAGCCGCCAACAATTACTTGCAATTATCAAGTAGTGAAACTCCACAACCGGACGCTATAAATTTTGCAAACACCTATAACAATTTGCTTAGACCTCAAGTCCATAGATACAAGTATCTGCATAGAGAAATTAGTGACCGTTCATCATTAACAATGGTCACGGTACAAAGTTGTTGTAGCTGCAGCCAGGCCAACAAACTAACCTTGACTCGAGCACTTATTGTCCATCGAGTACTACAACTTCTTTCTGTCTGCCGAAACGTATGTTTGTCGGTCTTCGCCATCGCTCCCACTCGCTCTAGACTCCCCTCAAATTCATTCATTCGAGCAACATCTTCGCAACAACTCCACCAACAACAAAAGGCTGAAGATCAAGAGCTTCTTAATTGGTCAATATTTGCTTAACCTTGTTACATTTTAAATCGAATTCGCTCGAGATAATTCAACACAATAAAATAATTTGGAGGATTATCAGCGTTGTGTAGTTGGCTTAAGGGAATTATATGAAAAATAGCTGAATTCATGTTATTTCGCGATAAAAAGTGTGTAATTGGTTTAATCAAACAATTGAACAATTTCGACGAAGAACAATTGGTGGAGTAATGGATCGCGGTCGTTTGGGCGAAGAAGAATAAGATAGTCGTGTGGAAGGTCATGCATTGCAAGAAGTCATCATGTGATGTTATGGCCGGAACCGGTGATTGCTAAAAACTTTTTGCTCAGCAAGGACGATCGTGCAATTTGATAGTAGTTGGAAATAAATTTGTAAAGCGAAACCTCTCAGCTTGGTTCGGTTGTAGATAGCGTTTGCTCTTTAGGCTTTTGCTTGTTGGTGTAGTTCGAGTATCATGGATTAATTCTGTTAAGTACGTTGAATTCTTAAAAACATATTTCCCAGTGAGTGGTGTAGTAAGATGAACATTAATTCAGCTCAACCATAAACCAGATAACTGTATCCAACGTATCATATAGCCTGGTTTATTTAGTGAAATCTTGCAACATGATTTTTGATTCTTGACCTTCTTCTTCTTGGAGTTTTAAAGAGAATTGCAAACCATGATTTTAAATTCATTTCTTAAAAAGTGAACTTTGATAAAGTAAGTATTTTACAGTTACTTTTTATTTGAATCAACTGCGTCAACCGGCCCTTCCAAATTTTTCCTAGGACTAACATCTTGGTCGAAAGACCTTTTTGACATTTAGACAACATCGGAAGGACAAAGCGAACCCAATCGTGAAAGATTTATTCAAAAAATTCAAAATTTATCTCAAAATACACACCAAAGAAAATTTTGTTCAAAGTTACAAAATTGATTCGAAAGAATATCGTCTTAAAACCTCTGCCTGACCACGCAAATATTTTTAACCAAAAGTTCAGAGTTTTCCTTTGAAGATTTCTTTCAATCTTTTGAAGTATCTTCATTCCTTTGCAACCTCTTGACCTTTTACCAGTTCTCTGAACTCTGACCGAAAAACACTCTGCTCTCATATCAAAAAACGGCCGTTGCATATCCTTTTACGCTAGCTGCTTGCGATTCTTGAAAAATATGCGAATGAAATGAATCTGAAAAACGATTAATTTTTAATCATTGGATTGACTCTCCCGCGTTGACTAGCACAATCCAACTTATTCTGAAAATAAAAGCTCAGGTGGTAAACCCACATCTTCGAATCCTTCCTTGTGTGGGCACATGCCTGTCAATTTTTTTTCTAACGAGATGGTCAATTTTTTTTATTTGAGTATTCCAGATTCAGTGGTCTCCAAAGTATAAATCAACCGTAGTAATCAACCCTAATATATTTTTCTAATCCAAATTATGGGTGCTATAGTAGCTATGACTCCTTTTTCCGATTTCATGAACTATGGAGAAGGAGGTTATAATGAAATGCAACGCTTGCGGCTGTATTTCTTACCATTTTTTCTGAATTAAGTCATCAGCATGGTTGCAGAATCTTCTTTTCAGACGTATGGTTTTCATTTGAAGAAGTTTTCGTTAAATGAAGACAAGAGTTCAGCACATTTTTGACTTCAATACGAATTTAATCGTACTCCAGTCTTATTTAGTCCGTAATCACTCAACTAAATTATGTAGGCTCAGAAAATAATTGACTCAACCAAAAGCTGCACAATTTCAAAAATCCAGAATTGTTCAGATTTAGTGAGAATATTCCAAAGGATATTGTCATAGAATCAGCCATGGAAAATTTCAATGAGTTTTTCCGTTCGGGTACTATAAGCTCTACCATGAAACCTCGGTAGTAGGTGACTAATACACCAATTACCGGCAGTTTGCTACTCAAGACTTTGTAGATCTTTGCGTTTAATCAACGAAAATTTTTGACTTTCTATTGCTTAAACAAGGACACGGTTCTCAACCAATTTGAGACTGACACTTCAAATAAAGTTTCCTTTCAAGATAGAATTTCGACAGATGTTATGTTCGATTGTCATTATCGATTTGAGTCCAGTTAAGACTCTTAGGGGCGACAGTGAAACGACCACATGACTCCCGAAAAAGTTAAGTGAGTTTCTAGGCGGATGAAACGTACAGCCAGAATTTCCTGTGATACGAATGGATTCCTTCTTAATAAGACGACACAGCAATTTGTCGTCTTATTAAGAAGGAATCCATTCGTATCACAGGAAATCACAGAACACCTTATTACTCAAGAGTGCTACGCTGCATTACTTAATGATCCGCATAATGTAGTTGCTGGAATAATTATTTGACCATTCTTTTTTCGAAAGCCTAAATTAAGCAAAACTTAAAATAAAATCATCTGAAGTTGAAGAGATAAAATCTAGACTGTCTGCAAAACCGCCAATTAACTCAGAACCAAGACTTGACAATTCCTCATGATTTTGATGATAAATGTAGAAATTATCTTGGTCAATTTGATAATTATCTTGCGATCCCTCATGATATTCCTCTAAATGGACCACATAATATACTCAATAAACATACTCCCGTTTGCGTAAACCACTGAAAAAACCTTTAGAGTCCAGACAAGGGCGGTCCTTCGCGGGAACGAAATAATAAAATTTATAAATATTGCAAAATTTAAGGTTTCCATCAAAAATTAAGTAAAATGGCTCTATTTACCATATACATGGTTCCAGTTGTTTTCCATAAAATTCGTTTCGTGACTCTAGGTTTGCACAAACCATCTGTCATTACTGAGTGACACATATCAACATGGCTTGTGGCAGTGTCTTAAAGGAAACAACTATTCTTTATCAGCAACCTATCCATAAAGGAGATTGAACCATTATCAAAAACTTGAAACTTCAGTTCATATTTTTCAGCAATCAAGCAAATTGTCATATCGATGGCCGTGTAAATAAACAGAATAGGTGGTGTTCAAACACGACTACCGCAGAGAATGGCATAAAAGAAAACATTTACAGTGGCCGAAACCGATGACAATTTTTACTTGCAGTTCGATGGATCCTTTTTTTATTAGAAAGAAAAAGTTAATGCTTTGGCGCATTGTCAAACTATTGAAATTTTTTTGCCTTATTAGCAGCTGTTCGGTGGAAATAATACTGGGGCGGTTGTTCAACAAAAAGGTTCCTCGCCACCCTCAAACTAAAGTAACTGAGGACTTTTTTGAAAAAAAAATCAAGAAACAGGTAGTTTAAACATAAATTGGTCACGCTGCTTACTGGATAACTCACAATATGTTTTGGTTGGAAGGACTTCTGAATCGAAAGGTCTATTAACAACAGCCGCAAAAACCCATCCTTATTCGGATCCGTATTCGCAAATGGCATGAACATTCTAAAGGCGGGTGAATGTCGATTAAGATTATGACCCATTTGGGGATCCTGTAGAATAATCTGACAATACACATGTCAATGAAGTCTCTGACTAAAGGAACGTGCTGAAAGTACTAAAGGCCTGGTAGTACACTCTTAATTTCGTACACTGACGGAGTGTACTGGTAAATATGGTACATAAATAGGACATGGTTACGAAGTTCGACTGGAAAATTGAAGACGCAATGAGTTGATACGAATTTTTAGACACACCAACGGCAAGCCAAAAACCCAACCGTGCCCAAATAAGTCAGTGATTGCTTGGTTATTAAAACAAGATGAAAATTTATTGTCACGAATTCTAATTCACGAATCTATCAAGGTACACCACGCCAGCCCCAGTATTTTCTTTAAAGGCTCGTTTTAGAGACTTCATGTCTTGCTGAACATTAATGAGACTAATTTTTTATGTATTTTGTGCCTTTAACACTCATTACTTCAGCCTTATATCCTTGGCAATTATTGAAGTACTTCCATTTTATGCATGCATTTCGTGCTTCCTTTCAACTGAGGCGCTTTGGATGAATTTTATTATCTTTACAATTATTTACGATTATTTCCTCTTGTCCGAAATCCTTAGCCGGCCATTTTTGAAAACCATGCAATAGCTTCGTGGAAAGTAATGGATACATAGCTGAATATTTGATAGAGCCAGAGAATAAATCAAGCGCTTAGAATTTTTGTAGAATTTGAACAAATTTTGAAGATATTGGATTTTGAATCTAGATATAACGAGTCGATCTTTTTAACTTTACGAAACTCTATCTTTTTCTCTTCTAAAGCTATGGACAGCAACATGAAACTTTATTATATTTATAAGGAGAAAGCAAAAAGCATTCCAGATTGGCATACCCTCCTAGGACTTTCATACTTTCGAAGACTTTCATAAGACTTTCATAGTTCGAAGATCAATAAAATGCAATGCACTAAAGTCCTACAAAGCTTAAAGACCTATCGTTCTATAGGGTCTTACCTCAGCTGCTTTAAGGACGTAATGCCCTCACTTTAAGTATTTCCAACGCAGAAGAGCTTAAGAGGACCAAAATCTGATGCCAAAACCACCATTTTGCCACCAAAATCAGATTGCTATCAATGTACGGCATACTCATGCTACAAGAAAGTTAAAATTTTCTCCGGTCCAGCAAAACAGTTGTATGACTTTTGTGAAACTTTGTCTCGTACAAGAAAAAAAACCTAGATGAGAACTCAAAAATGTAACTAATCACGTGATTCGAGCTTCTGACATAGACAGGATGAGGATAGATAGGTAGATAGATACATGACATAGATAGGATGACCGGCGAACGATATGATGGTTTTCACGGAAGACAGATTTTTGAAACAAAATACCCAAAAAGTTAGTTTTTGACAAGTAATATTACACGAATCGAGGAATGATATTAACGTTAAAACTGCACAAAAAACATTCAAAGCATGTATTTGACTATGCTACAGCTCTCTCGGACAACAATGAAGGATCAACGGATCTGCCACATCATCATCGTAAACCTTCAACTCAAATGACACGCAGAAGTAACTCTGCGGATGCAGTTCCCAAGACTTCCACCAAAACCGCATGCAAAAGCATCTCCGGAGATGCAGACCTCTATCATTTTTCATTTTGACTAGGATAGGTGGATTGTGCACATCGAAGTAAACTAGGTTCCACGCTATTTCTTAAAAATGGACATGCTAATATTTTCCAGTCATTTTATTGCTAAATTAAATAGAAGATACGGATCCAAGCAGCACGCCAATACCTCTGAGCGGTTCTTAAGCCTGAAGTTTCAAACGAATTTCTGGAACTCCACAGGTGGCAAGTAATACATGCTCCGAAGAAATTATTTGAGCTCTCTATTGAACTTAAAGGGGTCTTATTTTGATAAATCCATTTTATTTTTATTTTTTTAATTATTCCCAATCAGGTTAAAAATGAGGCATTTAGAGGTTCCTTTCTAGCTTTCAATTTTCTTGAGCTCACAATTTTCAGAATATCCACGGCAGTTTTTTCTATGATTATCACAGAATTATCGCATTTATCACACGTTTAATTTTCTTTATTTATTATTTACATTATTATAATAAATGAGTTCGCAAATTACTTGAAATTGGTGAATTTCAGACTGGCATATGCAAAACCCAGGTATGAAACAAAACTCAGGTGAAACACAGCCTTATAAAACCACGATACTCCTCGAAGAGACGGAGTCAATTAGGCTTAACCCACCGGAGGATGATGGTTAGGGTTAGGGTTCGTGGAACGAGAGGCACTGGAAAGTTCATGCAAAAGTATCTAGCGAGCTTGGTACTAGTATCTTCATTAAGCGTCTAGTGACCGTGACAGTTGTCGGGCCTCAAGAAAATTTTCAACAAATGGATTATTCGGTTGTTGAAAATTGACAGTTCAATCACGTTTCACTATTTAAAATGCGTTTCGTGTCTCAATCAATGAGTGAATTGAGATACACAGCTACTAATTGGAAGAAATAACTAGCATGACATGAATGGGTCCAGATTTTTTTCTCACACGTAGTAAAATGAGCCTTTTTGGATGAAATGGTGACAGGTAATGAGAAGAGAACTCCGCGTCAACCAGCAGAGTGAAAGAAAACTCCTGCCACAAAAGCTAACCTGCATTCAGTGAAGGTATTGCAATGCATTCGGTTGGACGGTTGAATTTCCAACCAGACGCTGCATAATCAGATTTCCCTTGACAAGTAGCCACTAGAACTATTAATTGTTACATAAAAGTAATTAGAAGTAATAATTAATTAGCAAAGCTGATTGCAATCCAACAAAACGTTGCTAAGCACTTAACTAACAACTTTTGATTTCACTTCAAACAGCTTTGCCTACTTGTTTTGAATTAATGCTTGATTAATACGATTTCTATGACCTTTTAGATGGAAAGCAACATTTATTCTGATTAATTCTCTTGTTTTTGTTTTTTTCTTATTTTTTTTTCACAACACAATTTTGCAAACCAAATCTGCCTGAATATCAATGCTGACTTCTTAACCTTCAAGCAACCACCACATGAACAATTTTATCGATATTTTCATGCCATACATTCGGTGTCAACCTTATGCTCAGGTGAGACTTGAATTGGATACCAAACAAACAAACAAAAAATACCTTTCAAGTTTTCCACTCCAGCAATAACTAGTGAACCATATTCTGTTCACAATAGTGCAAAAGCTTGAACCAATTTGACTTTCATGACTGGTAGTGACGGGTGTGGCCTTTATTCATTGCTCAGTACCCAATAAATGTTGATCTAATATTACATATGCAAGTGCTCATGTCCAGCGATTTTATTTCATTGAATTTTCTCAAGATTTTTCTTGGCGATCACAAAAGATCAAGCCAGAGAGATAGCTTTGAAATATCGGAAAGCCAACATTTCATTCTTGTGGGACTGGTCTGAATGAAAATCATACATGGAAATATGTCTTATATCGTGCAGTTTCAATTCGATGCAATTTGAGCATGACTGTTTTGAAAATGTTGCGTTCTCGGTGGAAAGATTGAGCAGGTCATGCAGAACTAGAAAACGTTCCAAATGAATTGGAATTATGATAGAATTCGTGCAGTATGTGACGACCAAATCGAATAAACGTGCGACATACTTTGAACGGGTGCCAGAATGAATTTTGGGATTCCTTTCATGTCTAAATTTAAAAAAAAAACATAATAAGAACTCAAATGGTGAGGAATTAAAGCAAGTATAAAATGTGATGGCTTTCATTTCCAAAAAATTGTTCAGCTGAATGATAAGTAACAACAAACTTCCTCCAATTTTGTGTGACTTTATGTTGACTTGGATTTCAAAAACAATTTTTGACTTTTCAAAAATTAAGACCTAACAGGCGCGATCGCCAATCGAGTCTGTGAAGTAATTTCCAATATGAAATTTAATACGAAATGAAACCATTTTTCGAATGAAAATGAATTCATTCGCAACATCAACATTGATTTGGACCTACACCATTTGAGCAATCTATAGCGATCGTCAATGTACCTAGTTCAACCCATTCCTTGAAGGTGGTACCAATGAATCACATGTTTTACTATAACCTTTCAAAAAACAAATCCTGACATCATGTCCGCAGCAACATAGACTTGACTAAGCCATTCCGACCTTAAGTGCACAAATTCAACTTATTTATGCGCGAAACTATCTTTTGTGACCACAAGATTTATGCTTTGGGGCAGTCGAAGATCAAAAAGGAGAATAACCATAATGACAATTGTATATGGAATACTCGTTCTGATATTTCTACATACAACCCTGATGTTTCTTGTTAATCAACATTGCTGACCACGAACCAACCATTCCAAATTGATTTCATACCTTTTTCACGTCTAGTGCATATTGTCACATAACTTCTTCTATTTTTTGTGGGCTACAACCATTCAAATGCAATTGAAAGAAATGAAAGACGTGTTGCAAAAGGAAGTAATTAGACTGAATATCTGGTTATGACTTAATCAGTTAGGTTCAATGAAATGTTGGTGAAAAGTGAAGGAATTCTTCAAAGGAATTGCAAAGAGCAGAAAACGAATGCTTGGTTATTTTTATGATTCAAGGCTGCAATTAATTTTGTCGACGTTGATTTGAATAGAACCGGACTCATATTGTGCTTAAATTTCCAACGTAGCAATTAGCACTTAGTGGTGATGATTCGGCAAAATTGGTTAATAGTCTCATTAGTGGCATTTCAATTTACGAAATATTTTGGACATAATATTTCAATTCACTTCAAAAGACCTAATTCAGTGAGACAAGCATGTCCCCTTTTTGCTGTAATACGTTTGCGTCTAGTACAGAACGTTTCTGAAATCTAAAGCTAAAGTTCTTCGACGAGCCTGGCCGTCGAACCCGCATCGAACATCTAAAAAATGGCATAACAGGCTCTAAATAGTTCTTCATGAGTTGCAAAACTCCCTCAACACTAAACTCTTCTACTATGCTGAAAAGAAAACCATCGCTACTAAAACCACGTGATCTAACAGCTGCCAAGTAGTTTCCATCAAAGCTTCCAAAGACCAAATGAAAATTTTCTGGAAATCCCACTTGAATCGCGATGCATTTATCATTGAAATGATACCACACAAATGCTGCCAACGATATTTTCGAAATAAGACATTGACTCTCTCGCATGGCTTAAATCTAATGTTATTCAATATTAATATGAAATGTAGAAATATTTGTCCTTTCGGCTTCTTCTTTTTCTGCTGGTGCTGCTGCTACTTCGACTTCTACAAGATTGCAAATACCAGTAAATATCTTAGTTGAATTTGTCTATTACCACACGATCTATGCGCATCTTCTTCTCGTGCAGCGTAGAATATCCGATTTGCTATTGCTACTTGCATGAAATATGAATAACTAACTATTAGTTTGGTTACCAGATTTGGTAACCAAGGCTGTAAGTGATATTTATGTAACGCATTGTGTAAATCTCGTTGGGTTACACTCACATCTGTAATTTGAAGATGTCGTCTTTGTTTTGATAGTTTGTGAAGTTTTTGTAAGAAGCAAAATATTCACGTCAAATTTAGAGCATTGCAGTGAAGAAGTTAAATATGGTTTAAAAATTTGATGGAATTTTCATGAGAATCACGGTTTTTCCCTTCCCGTAAAGTCCTTTGGCCTCAATATAGTCTTATATATTAATCTTATAACCATAATGGACCGAAAAACGGAAAATGACAAACCACCTTGCAAGAACTTGAATCAAAATCTACTGAGAAGGTTAAACTTGACCAATCATCCAATCATATAAGCATAGGTATCAGAAGAGACCAAAATGATAATATCCTCCACGAATCCTTACCGAATCAAGGGAGGGAACCATAAGAAAAGAAAAAATAATATCCTCTAACCATCTTTACAAACTTAACTTTTCACTCTTTGTGTGCTTTATATGATCCTTTATCTTTGTTTTCGTACCTACTCAACTGTTTCTTCAGCCACAAAAGTGGTCCCTGTCATTCACTTCTCCTTACTCTACCTCAGGATAATTTCAATACTCTGAAGTCCTTAATTTATTAATTCCTCAGTCTCAAACTCATTCACGTTCTTCGAGTTTACCAATTTTATGAATAATATTCAATTCCCGTCATGACACCTTCAATACCTCAATAAAGAAAGTTGGTCGAAGTTGAAGAAGGACTTCATTAGAATGAAGACAGAACCATCATTTACATAAACCATGACTAAGACAAGCAATAAATCACACTTTTTAATTCATCACAAATTGGAACAGGAGAAAATGTTCTACCCAAGGAGGAGAAAATATGAATATTTATAAAAAAATCAAGCCATCTAGGCACCGAGAGAAAAATGTCTCAGCTATACATCTAAGCAAAGAGAAAGATTGTAGAAATCTTCGGAATGCCAAAAAAACTTAATTAAAAATTAAGGAGATCCTTGCAAGCTAGTAGAATTTCATCAATTCATCGAAGAAATTCTCCCATTTAAAATGTTGAAAGATTTTATATTCATTATATTCAGAACTTAAAAAATATATTTCGTCCTCTACAACATGAGTTCTGTCTGTAATGGCAACTGCATCACATTCAATTCTATAATTCAAAGAAAAAATTTATACAGACTTTGTCCGGGTTCGTAGGATCATGTTTTATTTCAAATGGGTAAAATATCTCATCTAAAAATAGCCAAAACGCATCCTCATCAAACCTGGCTCAGTGGAATTGAAATATACCCTTTGTTACTGCTGCGGAAACAAGACGCATTTTAAAAACATAAAAACTGAGAGGACGCGTAGTTACTGCCTCACTCCAAAATATTTTGGACTGCGTCCTCAACGAAAACAAATCATGACCTGTCCATTGTGTTCTAGCAAGAAGAAAATTTCGGGGCGTTTATCACAAATTTTACTTGCAGAACGATCAATAAGGAATAGAAATCGATTTTGTATGATGCTGGAAAAGATGCAAAATTTGTTGGGTACTAGACTGTTTCCTCTTAAATCAATTTCTCGATAATTACATCAACACTTCGAATTTATCATAACAGATTTTCCAATTGTTCACGCAACATATGTCTTCCTTCTGAAAAACTGAACGATCTTTGATACTAAAACTGTTGGAAAATGTTGTCCTCATTCGCTTGCTTTTTCCTCCAGCTTTCTTTTCTTTGGATATTTATTTATTTTATTTTTGGAAATAAGTAGAACTTCCCGAGGGTCGACCCCACAATTTAGTGTCTGGAAGAAGGCCTATCAGAACACCATTGATAGAGGCCAATCATAATAACATGGGTCATATCCTCAGATGACTTATCGTGCAAACGGTAAGTTCGCCTCTGGTCAATTTTTTTGCAAACATACTTTATCACCAGTAGCAAAGTAGCAAAACGCTACAACTTCTTCCGTTTACTCTCAAAACCCGCCAAAATATGACGAGCACATTCAATATGTCGCATTTTTGACCTGGAATTGGCCCACAAACCTTTTTGAGACTTAATATGACTTTTGATTTTCCAACCATTGTTGTGTCCTTTTTTCTCTTCTATTGCTGATCTTCCAACACATATTATTCTACGTTGCCGATGGTTTATGAGTTTGATTCAATCAATCGAACAGCCTGTTAGGGGATCACCTTCAATCGAATCCTTACTTTGCTTGTCACGACCATGTCACTTGTGTACCATGGTTTCAGCCAAAGGTAGAATTCTCTTGAATGACTTTTATCTACTGAAAGATTGCTTGAGGTGTTTTCCTTTGCTTGTGAGGAGTTTCATCATGACAAGATATATAATCTTCTCCACATTGGGTTTCTTACTCTTGATTAAATTCGTTTATAATTTAGAAGGTGACGACCCTTTTAAGCTCTAACTGGTTATATACATTGACCCCTGTGTTAGCTTCACCGGCGCTTTTATTCCAACAATTCTCCAATCTCCTTTTTTTGCTCTTAAGAACTTCATACAGAATCCTGCACCCCATATAGTATTCTATTGAACGACCAACAGACAGGTTTTGAAAACGTTTTGGTTTTAGACAGAAAATTACCAAGGACTAGAATTTGTTAGCTATGTCACGGCTGCCGTGACAGGTATCCTATTAGTCCTTTAGGTGTCATATTAAGGTGACTTACGCTCAGGCTTTCGGAAGTAATGTGGAAAGGACCATTGCCCATGCCAGCTTTTCCAGCCTAGGACCAAGCAAAGAAGTAACTGGCCGAGGTATTCCTTCCACCTAAGCCGAAATTACAGAGTGTTAGGAAAACCTACCAAAGTAATATAAAAAAAATGTAAAACTAGTATAAAAATTATCTGAACACGCTAAATTTACCTAACACTCGAATCATTAAAAGAAAACATCATTCAAACTAAGCTCGTGACTAATGGAAAATTTAACATGTTTCCCGATCGCTTTGAAATACCATTGGAAACTTTTCTGGAGATTAAAGAGCTGGGATGTTGTTCCCGAAAAATCTCTTGGATTATTTTGCATTACATCAATCGACCGCGGACCATGACTGTTCTTCGTAACCGTATTGTAACTTATATTTTTATCATTTTCAATGTTATTTTTGCCTCTTGATTAACTCTTGGGTTGGAGTGCTCTAAATTTGGCCTTACCTTGAGGGAAGTGTTTTTGTACGATCCACGAAGAGAAATTTCCTACAATTTAAATGATCCTTGAATAGAATTTCCTACAAAAGCTAACAAGAGTCTCCAGGTCCATGGGCGTCAGACATTTCAACAATGCTGCCTGAGTCTGCCCGAACACAGAAATTCCAACTTTGAAGTCTTGCTTGAGTTCTGATACTCATATGTACAATATGTTAGTAATTAATTAGATAGAATGCAGAATATATCTTAGTCGATCAATATCTGAATACCGGTCATTTCAAAATTTATAGATTTGCCACTAAGAGGAAACTCTTTAAAGAGCGTGGCATGTTAATGGCGCTACAGCCCAAATTGGTCCTTGAACTTTCTCCGGTATCATTTTCTCTCGTGTCACTTTCTTCGATCAGAGTGATAAAGTCCAATAAAAACATTTAAAGATAGACGCAATAGAAGCATCGATTCCTTCTTTGGCATGCAGGTTCAGGTGGATTGCAGTATATTGGGGACAACGTAAATTTTACGAAAGTTTCTTTAGGTGACTTTGCTGATCCAATCATTATGATACTAAGAAACCTTAGTGATACTTAGTATTTGTAATATGAATTTAGGAAGTACAAGATGTAATTGAATATCGATTTCAACAAAAAATAAAGGGAAGACTGCCTTTTAATTTTGTTTATCTTCTCACCATTATTTCATTGCTTAGTTGCTTTTCCGATGCCAATACTGTTTTCTTAAAGTTATGTCTTTTGCAATTAACACCAACATACAAATATCCGGTCTTTCTTTCAAAGGGAATGACTTTAAAATAAAATTTTGTGGAGCAATAGTAAATATTGACTAAAAACCAATACGAGGTGACTTTTCCTGAAACATGCGTCGAAACCCATATCTGAAATTTTGCGAAGAATTTTGTGAATTTTGCCTTGTAGTTTATCATCTTCATTTTAACAAGAATGTTCTCCGTCGAAATCCTCCGAAATACGTCGAGAACATTATTTTTCTACAAACTCATTTTTAAATTTTTTTTTTCAAAATGTAGTAAGCCAACTATGCTTTTTTTTGCTAGGCATACCCAGTTTTGTGATACAAGATCTTAAAAAGGGATTTCGAAACAGTGTTCAGGAATTTTCGACGTTAAAAATGCATCCCGAGAAGACAGGTCTGACATCAAAAATGGCGATGAAGCCAAAAAAATTATCAATTAATTGTAACACGGCCCAAAAGCCAAAGATTGACCATAAAATAGCTTCAGATCAGTAAACAAAAGATGAATTCAAAAAAAAACCTTGATGTTTTGGTGCTGCACAAGTTAACACCAAAAACTATGATTTAACGAATTTCCTTACATTTCAAATGCATCCGCCTGTGGAAGCCTGGTCAAATGTACTGAAATCGATCCATTTCCTCAAAAGATGGTGACTGCAGATGAAAAATGGGGTACATGGGACAACATTGTGCAAAAAGCATTGCCGTCAAAGAAAGGTGAAGCAGCTCGAATGGTGATTGAACTAGGACTCATGGTCGAGAAAAATTCTGCTTTACCTCGACTGGGACTGGCGCAATGGCATATGGCGCAAAAACTAATTTTGAATCTCTATTGTCTACAGCTATAATATTTGGAGCAAGTGATTGACCAGCAAAAGAAAGTAGAAGTATAACCAGAGTTTACCAACAGAACAGGTATCTTCCCATATCAGGACAGTGTCAGGCCACATACGTTTATTGTAACTTTTCAGAAGTTTGGGAGCTTGGTTGAGAATTTTCGATGCATCCACCATATAGTCCGAACCTGGCAATACGCGATTTCTTTGTTTTTTGGTTTTGGAAAGATTTCTTAGGAATAAAAGATTGCATTAAGCGAAGATTGTGAAAATAAATTAGGGACCAAGAATGAAAGTTTGTGGGTGAGGGTTTATGAAGAATGAGGGAATGAGGGTTTATGAAGGTAGCTTTTAAATGATGAGAAATTATAAAGCAAAGCGGTGAATCTTTGACCCAAATCGGACACCGAGACATTTTAAAGAATAGTTTGAAGTTCACTTAAAAATTATGGTTTTATTTTCCCAACCCTATCTAATGAGGAATAAATAGAATCTGCAGGAAGAAATGAACGAACTACTCTTTGCCTACGCCTACACTTCAATTTGTTTCAACAGTAATTCTTATTAGAATTTATCATGTCTTTAAAGTTTAACTTGCATTCATGGTTGAATTTTTTATTCCTTGTTGCTCAGAATAACATTATAGAAAATATTCACCACCATCAATTGCTTGAGACTTGCCATCTGCAAAATCATAAACTAACGAAATAACGTCGCCATGATTTCTGCTCAAATTGTTGCTGATTCACCACACATCGACAGTATATTTGCCATGCCTCTAATCCTTAACCTCTTCGCAATTTCCATGACATGAAATACAACATGTGATGCACAACCATGATATGCTACGGCATGCCGCCAAACTGCCACCATTTCATAACTTCAACAATTTAAACAGTCAACCGAGCTAACTCATGTCATGCAGAATGTTAAAGATAATGGTAACGTGTCGACAACGACACTGTGATGACAATGATGGTGCCAAAGATATGCCTGCAAGCCATATGCTGTTAAAAGTTAGTTGAAACATAATATTACAAATATTTTGCAAAAAAAATGAAGAACGAGCTTAAAAACTTTATTTTCAAATGCAATGCATGTCACATATGATTGTGAAAGATTGTGTGGGACTACCGAATTGACCCTTCACGCATACTTAAGGTATTCGCTTACTATTACGCTTGCATTGTAGTCAAAAGAAATATAACACTCTGACTTGAGTAAACGGCATGGATGCAAACATGCATGTTTCAGTGTAACGTGTTGCAAGACGTTAGATGAATTGAGATTCTCGGATAGGAAATATACATTTACTTGTATTCCGGAGTAACGGTAATATTTGATTACAAATTTGATATTCTGCAAAATGCTGGATATCAAATAAATTTTACATTTTATTGAAGTGAACTCGTCGGGATAAAGAACAAAGCAAACATGCGCTTAGACTCGCTGACATTCAAATTCAAATAGGCAAACTCAAACAAAACTCATTCTTAAACAACCTCATGACGAGGTGCTGTTACCCAAAGATTACTTTTCGTTGCAGCAATTTTATCCAAACCATTTTGATTTTCCATTACCTGAAACAAAAAAAAAACAAATTTAATGATTTGTGAGAAATTCGAATGTGGTGTAAATTCAAGTTACTCGCTTAAGTCTTTTGTTATAAGAAAACTGTTTTGCCTTAATCTTATCAATTTGGTTTGGTTTAAAGTTGAAAATCAACACATCAGGAGTGATTTATTTTGAGAATGATATGTAAAACATTATTTCTTCTTCTAACGTAGCAACCTAATGATATCAAATAGAACCAGTGGTTTCATAATTCCACTTATCGGATACAACATCGATTCAAGGCTTTGTGTAATGGAAAAGGTCGTTCGAAACTTATACCATCATCATCCATCATTCTAGCATCAACCGTACGAATGATGCAATACAAGAAAAGCTTTTCATTAACAGTAAATGCTGAAATCATCATACAAGTGCCTTATTTACAAACATCAAACAAAAGCCCTTTTAACACTTTGAGTGATTGGATCCGAATCTGATAACCTTGAAGGGAAATCCTCAATTTTTCAATGGATGGTCATTATCATCAGTCAAATTGTCATGCAAGAATGATAGCTGAAATAAATATTCAAACAAGACATTTTACAACACAAAATGGCTGTTTTGTAAAGAATAAGCAAAACTATGTAAATTGGCATTTTTCGGAAAAGTCAACGCACAGTTCGAGCAAATTCAATTGAATTCGTTGCTATCAGATGCAATTCGTCATTTACACATGAAACCCAGTTGCAGGTATTCAAATCAAAACAACTCTTTGCCACAACACTCAGCATGGCTTTATGCAAACACATCGTGCGCCACCAAGTAGCATCAAAGATACCAAATTACAATTCGTTAAGATGTTAATGATAACCTTCCAAAAAAAAAAGAAGAAAAATATTCAATTGGAAAAAAGAATGAAGATGAACATCAAACAATATTTCGTAAAGGAATAAAAACAGAAAAACAGTAACTATGATTGAAATTACAATGCGGCAAGTTTGTAAGCTTATGTTTTTTCCACCGTGACTGTATTCATTCACGTTTTCGGCCTTATTAAATCGAGTTTTAAAGATACATTATACCCTCCACACAAGAGTTTAGTAATGGGCTTTAGCAAGACATACGAGTACGTATTACCAATAGTATCTAGAATAGCTGTAAAGCTTAATATGATGAATGCTAGCAACAATGGAAGTAGGTCTTTTCGAATTGTTTTGAATGTCGACGGGAAACTCGAACAATATAGTGTTTCAAACCATTTCCCAGTAACCCAATTACGAAAATGATTTGGATGATGGAAAAAGAAAAGCAAAATTGAAAAAATGTACAACAAACAAATAAACAAAACTGCAACATTTTTGAATATTTCACGTAGCTTATGTTAAAAAACGATGACTTTGTTTGATTAAATGACAAATGGTTATGCGTTGTTTGTTTTTATGCTAGAATTCATGTTAATGGAGCAAATCATTGAGCCGAGGTTTTTGAGCCTCAAAATGTTGAGCTTAAAATTTCAATTCATATTCGTTTACCTCATTTGACTTCTTGGAAGACAAAAAAATTATCTTCATGCTGAAATCTAGCTTAAATGGTCTGCAACATTTTTCGATTGTTTGGCCCAAATGGCTGCTTTTGACAAACTGACTTATGAATCACTAAAACTTGATTAAGTATATATATAAATATAAATACAGGCTGTAAAAACTACAGAACAAATTGAACCCGGGATTTCCAAAAAATGATTCCTCAACCATGGGTTGATGATTTCCCATACGGATGAATCACGCATCAATCCGCGTGGATGATGATTTCCAAGAGAGTATCTGCTTGATGACCAGATGGATCACGTTTTTTGATAATCTATTTGTAATTGGTTTGATAGTCTTATCAGTGTAACACTCAACTTAAACTTTATTCTACCGAAAAAGTTTCATTTCCTTAAAAAATTTGCAGTAAATTGAAACGAAGTTACCTAGGAAGATCCGAGTATTTATTTTATAGAAAGGATTAATTTAATCATGGATATATACGTTTGGTTTCCGTTGACAAAAACAACTAGCAATGAACCTTTTTAGAACATCTTTACCTCTTCATTCAATAAAACATCACAAATATAAACAAATCCCCTTCTCCTCTTTGTTCTTCTATGGCGCTACAGCCCGAAACCTTTTCACGGGCTCTCTGAGAATCTTACTCGCTTGCCATTGTTCGTTCGACCAAGTCCTCTAAAAGGAATTGCTAAAAGTGAGAAATGTTTGACTAGCAATATCAGCAAAATCTTCTTAACAATCCTGGCCTTGACAGCGGAACGTTTTCCATTTTTTCTTTGTTGTGTCGTAAGACGTTCAAATACTCCATGCCAGTAACTGGCCTGCCTTTCGAATTTTATAAAAATACGCGTAGACAGAGAAGTTTCTGCCTTGTGGTAAAGAAATACACAACTCAGAGTTGTACTTTGTTCGCTCACCACAATGTTTGGGTTCTGGACGGAGGACTACATTCAGGACTCCAAAATGTTGTTAATTGAATCTTCCGACCTGATTACCATTTGTATGCGCTAGCTTCGGCTCTTGGTGTACGTTTTTCATTACAGAAAATGTCCAATTTGAAAACATTGTTCGTCATATGAATTCATCTGTCACATCTCATTACTATGAGTTGAGCTCAGTCTTCGATATATAAAGTTATTCACGGGTTTTATATTTCATTGACCAAGTTATATAAGTCCTGGTTTAACATACGGGTTAAGTCTGATTTTTGACTTGGTCAATAGAAACAATATCGTTGTCGTATCTAAATTTGGAAAAAAGTTTCAAGCTTTGCAACTGATATGTAGCAAAATCTTAATCTTTGAGAATCTGCGGTGGCTGTTACATTTTTAACCGCCTTCATTAACTGAGTTAGCTTTCCTGTCAATAAACAGCGTTTTTCATAGTTTTATGGTTACTTTCTTGTCGATCGAAATTTGCCTTATATAGCATGCTGAAACGATGTCTTATAGTGTTAGAGATCATCCAGTTTACCTGTTTCAGACTAAAATGTATGGCATTCGATGCTTATGTTTGATAGCCCAATTTTAATTATAATTTTCAGTTCTGTTCCCCATTGTCGCTGGTTTCATGTGGACAAATGTTTCAAAGGCAAAATATATTCTGTACAGAGCCTCGTCGAAAATATTAGAAGGTTGCATTGAAATTGTTGGTTTTGGACATAGTAAAATATATAAATTTCTTAAATGCTATTTCTAGGTCCTTGCGGTCGGTGAATTGTCGTCCTCGCATGAAATGAATATAAAAGGTGTACAACTGATGGCGAAATGTCGAGAGAATATGGTGGATGTGGTAAAGTTACCCAGCCAATTTCTTTATGGTGTCCCTAGTGAATACCGCTGTATGTGGTCGTGTGTTATCCTGGAGGAACAAGACTCTCCTCCCATTCACGAGCGCTGCATGCGAACGTTTCAATTCTTGATGAACTTCTCTTATTTGCTGACTGTACACTTCAGCTGTAATGTTTTGGCCAGGTTCAAATAGTTTATACTACACGATGCCTGTGTGATGCCACCATACACACAACCAGGTCTTCCGATGATGAAGGCTTGGCCTTGGGATCGTTCCAGAAGGGTCATCTGGCGATAACCACTGATGCGTGCGTCGGCTATTGTCATACAATATCCATTTTGCATCGCAAGTAATCGCTCGATCCGAAAACGCCTCCCGTTCGTTACAGAACCCTATACGCTGCCTTTTGTTGTTGTCGGTAAGTTGATGAGGAACCCACTGATCAAGCTGTTTCTTTCCCGGACGTCGAAGATAGCGACTCATGTTGCTTTTGTCAACATCGAACTTTACGCTTAATTCGTGCAAAGTTTGGCGGGGATTTTCCTCTATATCAGCAAGAAGTTATGTGTCATTTATCCGAAACATCGCTCCAGGATGATCTTCGTCTTCAAGGCTGTCATCCCCGGTGCGGAAACAAACCATGCCAAAAACCAACCAAAAATAGCAAACCATCTTTGAGCTGTACGCTCTGACAAAGTATCGTCTCTAAATGTGTCACATATCCTGCGGGCAGCCGTTGCTAACTTTGTCCCAATTTGAACTCCTAGTAGAAAGCACACCTTCCTTTTACGGTTTCACTGAACATCTTTACACTTCAATATTTTCCAAAAGACTTAATACATTTGAATCGACCTTTTATGATTGCCGTCAACATCCCTTATCAAGTAGGTATACGGGTTCCGGGAAAATGACCTGATGTTCTGGAATAAAGAGGTATGCAGATGAGTCATGCCTAAACCGACACTTTCAATGCAACCACCCAATATAATCTTATGATTGCTTCAAATCAAGAAAAATCCTTCTAATGCAGAAATGGCTGTGGGTGCAGCCGTTTTTCAGGTTTTGCTTAACAGAGAACATCGCTGTCAATTTCTCAGGGTATGCACAGGTATCCATTTTTCTTGTAATGATACTCGTCAATAGATTTTTCGGCAAGGGAGTGAACAAATTTTCGAAAATTTTCAACAAGATTTAGTAGGCGGTGCATGTCTTAGAGACTCTTTTTCAGTTTTCGCTGTAGAACTCATCTTATTTTTAGAGATCGAAAAGAAACTACTGTGCTAAGATCAGGAAGAAACTACTGTGCTAAATTCTGGACCCTATTCTTTGTTCTCAATTTTGTACAGTATTTCAATTAGAATCGGCCCCAATTCTTCCCTAGCAATATTAAAAATCTTTCCAAGGATTCTATCAGATCGTGGTGCAGCTTAACTCTAACCTAGCATGTGGGTTTCTTTGATTTCTTCTTTAGTAAGCTGCTGTATAAGGTCTCGTAGTTCACTGTTGAAAAAAAAGATGAAGCACTAGATAAGAGGATTCAAAAACTTCTCATTATATTCTACCCAAAAGTTTTCTGGTTTCTTTGTTATAGAAAAAGTTAGCACCTGTTGTGCTCTTTTCAATATCGAAAAAAAAAACCTTCTAATGCATTGATGTCATCGTTGGATTGAAGATAATTTCGTCGGTAACTCGTCATGGTCAAAATGTTGAAATATATGCTTAATAGTTCGACAGTCATTTCAGGTAGCATGTCATTAAGATTGAGTCTCACTTCCGTGACTTATCATGAAAATAAAGAATCGAAGCAGAACTTCCAACGCTTTATGCTTTGTCAAGTTAGAAAAATTGAGCCGTCGTGAAAACTTATTTAAAAATATGCACTGTACGTGAACAAAATGCTATGAAAAGATGTCACATTTCAAAATTGGCTCTATAAGCCTAGTCTTGCAATGTTTCCGATTCAAGGCGCTGCACGCTCAGGTATACCACTAGAGATGGCTGATGACAAGCTGAAGGAACTGGTTGCCGGTACTTCAATTCAGATGATTTGAGTGATGACAAATCTGATTGAAATCGGGGAAAAAGGGAAAAAAAAGTGTCCTTACATATATTGGTACAAAGAAACATGAGAAATCATACGAAATATCCGCAAAAACTTTGTTAGGCCAAGAGAAGAGGCGTTTGGTTGCTAAATTCAGGGAAGCCCCCTACGCACTTTTAAGGACCCAATTGGTTTCCATGTGCATTTTTCTCCTAGAACGTCTAGAAGCTGACATATTGCTGGAAATTAAGGCCCAAGAAGAGAGGCGGATTATTACCAAAAATGCAGAGTCGAACAGTGTTGAGAAGAATAAGGAGAACCACTTCTCGCCGGCAGTTTCGCGAGACAGGAGAATAAGAATGCTGCTATCAACTTGTAGAGAGCGACATTATTCAACAAAATGGGTTGCCGTCAATTTTATAGGATTGAAAGAGTTTTGTTCACAACGAGATACTACTAAACAATAGATTGATGAACTCAGTCAACCCAAACAACAGACAAGAAATCATTTAGTGAAGATGATCAACAAAACCGAGTGACCAATTTTGATTTCATTCAACTTTGATTTGTCATCAGCGTTACAAATTGCGCTCGTCTAAATATAAACTAAAAGCAGAAGCCAAAAACAAGGAGACTGGAAATTTTAAACTTTAAGTTAAGAGTCATTCACTATCATCAAGTAATCCATCTAGCTCGTTTACTGGCCAGAATATAATACTAATGCTCACATGAGAAATTTTTGAGCAACCAATTTTTTCGTCTGGTTTGACTCGACATCTTAGGACTTCTTAGGATCCCTACGAAACTCTCCCAACCAACCACGCATTTGATCGGCAGAACAGTTTAAAATGGCCCTTTCAGGTGTACTTTGGAAAATGGAAGTTAATTTTCAAATTTTCCAATACAATGTCGAAAAAGTACAGAAAAAATGCGAGAAATCTATTACAGATCAAATGCATAGTTTGTAAAAATTCAAATTAAAATTCTGATTCAAAAATCCAAAGGAGGTATTTGCCAAACCAATACTTCACATCTCATTCGCGTTTCCTATGCTAATCATCACCAGGATGTGAAAATCATTTCATGATGATGATAAACAAAATTAAACGCCCAATTTCGATTTCTTTCAGCTTTGATTTGCCATCAGCGTTTTGAGCTCAAAGTCGTTAGGAAAACCTCGAAAATGAGTAATTTACTTGTTTTTGATTCGACGTCTCGTTCAAAAAGGATATTTGTAACAATCAGTGCACATGTATCATCGCATATGCTAATTACAGAATACACATGCATTACAGAAAATCTCTTGGGTGATAACTTTATGCACTTCCTAACTGCTTACCTTTGAAAGATATTTTCTTAAAGGTTTAGCATTATGTTCTTATTCCTTATCTATCTGGGTCCAAAATACCAAAATCCAAAATACATCCCTATTCAGAGCATATATGGCCTTTATCATTAGAATTCAAATATTTAGCGATACAAAAACTTAAAAATTTGAAGTTCTGCAGCTGTTAATCTACCATAAACACACCTGATGGTAGATTATTCTTTACAAACTGGGTCGACAGTATGAAAATCAAAATTTTCTAGAACGGAATCTGAGTCACAAAACAAAATGCATCAGAATCCTTTTTCAAATCAAACTAACTTTGGAACACATTTGTTCAGTTCTTGGTCACATTCTAGCATTCCGATTCCGTTGAGACTCATTACAGACATTCGGCTAACCTTTTTGAATGATATGAATCAAACCAGGTCCTTATAAAGTTCCTTACGTGTGTTGTAATTCCTATTACCAGTTGATAACTTGTAAATATGTTCATATCAAAATTTTTTTCCTTTCGATGACCGAAAAAAGGCATAAAAAATCAATAAAGAAATTTTCTTAAGAAAAGAAAGGAAAACTTAATCGCGAATAACTTTAGACAATTCATCACAAATTGATTAAAGTGTTTTATGTGTCGAAATATAAAAATAACGCGAGAAAGATAGACAAAAACAACTTCCTAATAAGTTCGTTTTGGTGTTGCCGCAGGCCAAAATTAACTCTGGGTGGCTTGGGTCCGCCGGGCCTTGCTTTGTGGGTCTCGAAGACGCGTTTCGGCTGCATACAGCCATCTTCAGCTCGTTCTGGTGTCTTTGTCGCGGTATCCATCTTTTTATATGTGAAACTTTTATCGGAGGATTTTCATTGACAGGTATTGTAATGTCCTCATTTTAATTCAACATTAGGATGGTATGATAGGAAGCTACATGAATTCCGGCTACCTAGCCTACACTGCCGCAACTAAAAAATAGTCCCAATAGTCTGAGTTGTGGATGACACCACCTATATAATACACCACATCAAACCGTCTTCTGCAGGGATAAGTTCTTGGAAATTTTCATAATTTATCATTACATTTGCTTTTGTCTTCGGAAAATTTTGTCATTTCCCGGCACTTTCGTTGTTTAGTCTAAGGACTCAAGTCGGCAAAGAATCCGTTTGGTACATCACAAAGAAGATATTGCACCGCCAAAACGCGTCTGAGTACGTATAAATTTAGTGACGGAAAACGACGCTATATTCCGAGAAAAAAATATAATTCCATAATTATAAATAATAATACAATGATAAATTGTATGAATAAATACAATGAATAAATACAATTCACAATGGAGAAAGAGTCAAACAGAGAACTCAACTACATGGACCTAACCATCATACGCAGAGAAGCCCATTTGGAACACAAAATTTACAGAAAACCGACTACTACAGACCACACCATACACGCTTCATCTAACCATCCCATCCAACACAAACTAGCAGCATACAGATCAATGGTGCAGAGACTACACTCCATCCCTATGAATTCCAGCGACTACACCGACGAATTGAACAACATATATAAGATAGCCGACAATAACGGATACAGGAAACGTGATATAAACAAACTGATTGCACAGCAAAAGACGAAAAACCGCCAACCATCAGACGAACCGAAGGAAGCACACAAATGGACCACATTGACGTACGTAGGCAAGGAGACATACCAGCTAGCAAGCTTCTTTAAAAAATACAAAATACATACAGCGTTCAAAACCAACAGCAACATCGGAAACAGACTAACACCGAAGCCCAACAGCACACCAACATACAACAACAGCGGCATATACAAACTAACATGCAGGGACTGCGACATGGTTTACATAGGAAAAACGACACGGAAACTAACAACTAGATATAAGGAGCACATACGTTCGTTTACACATAACAAAGCAGACTCCAACTACGCAACACACCTACAGAATCACACACATGAACCCGATACCATGGCAAACTCAATGACGCTACTACACAAACAAAAGAAGGGACTTAGACTTGACGTACTAGAGAAATTAGAGATCTACAAACACAAAAAAACCCACGGAAATATTATCAACGAACAAATAATGACAAACTCCGACACAATATTTTCAGTCCTCGACCCAATCCTTGTCAAAAAAAGAAAACGCGACGAACCCGACAACGATAATCCCACGATCCTGAAAAGACCCAAACTTAATGACCCTCGTTAACACCTAATTAACCAGACCTACCCCTCCGATAAAAGTTTCACATATAAAAAGATGGATACCGCGACAAAGACACCAGAACGAGCTGAAGATGGCTGTATGCAGCCGAAACGCGTCCTCGAGACCCACAAAGCAAGGCCCGGCGGACCCAAGCCACCCAGAACTTCCTAATAGTTTAAGCGTAGTCGTTAGAGTACAAAAACCGAATAAATCAATTAAGAAGCAACTAAAGGTCTGCAAAGACATTACACAGAGCCATCCGCGCGATAACTCCACCATCCATCATGAAAAAGTGCTTATAAAACAGTAAACAAAAAGAAAAACGCCAGCCAATATGTGTATGGTGTTGTTACATCAGCACTAAAAAACCTGTCAAAACATTTAATTTTTTCCCCGTGCGAATATCGATTTATTGATTTGTTGCATACACATATGCTGCATATGAACCATGACAAGATCCAATGTATTGTGAAAATGACGAAATTCCGAGCTACCGTCGTGCCATTTGACCATTAGCTTTCTTGTATATCAATCTTTTCAGTGTTTTGCGGTTGTCTTAAGTGATGGCGATGTTATGATGAACTAGTTTCGAAATTGACCAATTTTGAATTTTGGATTTTTTCGTTTGGCTTTACATTGAAGAAATAATCATGTGTGTAAGCTGTTAAATTTGTTTGGTGGCTTAGTTATTTTTGTGCTACAATTTTAATTAGTTGGTGTAGGTGTTATAAAAGACATGTTAAGTAGAGAAAGTTACAACATAAATGCAATCGCCTTAATTTTTTTTCTTATCGGGATGCGAGCGTTATGGATTTGAAATGTTATGTTGATGACCATCATCATCATCCGCGATAAATGGCGTTTTAGAGGTCAAAATTAGCGAGAATTTAGTTCAAACTATTAACAGAGAATTTTTAATGTAATTGAACATCAGAAGAAAGCCGATTTATGGATATTTAAGCTGCGAACCGTTTGAAAATCTTAATGTTATTACGGACAACTTAAATCCAACATTATGAAGCAATGTTACGACTGAAGCGTGACATTGATGGGACCTTGTTAATACATTTTACATTATTACTTCCCTGCTCTAAGCTAATGAGACCTTGTTACAACTTTTCACATTATCACTTCCCTAGTAACAGCTAATGAGATCTTGTTAATGCTTTTCTTTTGGGCTATTAACTCCTAGTCTAAAGTTTTCCCGTTTCCAGCTTAGTCATTCGAAATTGAGACGAATCTTGTTCCATGTGGAAATCCGTTTCACTTTTGCTTCGCTTTGATTCATGGTTTTTCCAAAGAGAATTGAAATTTCAGTGACTAATTTTACTGCGATTTACCATCGTTCCTTTCGTGTCGTATGCAGATGTGTTTCATCTTCAGTGTGTCATTATGTTCTCCTTGATACTTCTGTTGCAAAACAAACATTCCAGGATTAAGCTACTACGAACTTAAGCCTCGACAATAACAAAAATTTAATAGTATAATTATTGTAAGCAATCAGTTAGAAAATATACCAATAAACGGCTGATGCTAATATTTATACCGCCTTGTATTGTTTTAATTGCATTTCAAATGGTAAATAACAGTTTAAACTCTTCATCTACCTCAATTTATTGCAAAATCTTACACGTACTATCAGTAAATATGAAATCAATATAACAAATAGCCTCAATTAATAATTCTTCAACCAAATGCTATTTCTAATCCTTACCAAATACTTTGTTTTAGCCTCGAATAACAAATGTTTCGATACTCAACTACACATGCATCGATTGATACCTACATAGGCTTATGCATGCGTCGTATCCGTGGTACATTACAAGTATGCAAGAATTGCATAAGTTGCAAATGATTATGTCTAGTTGTTTTTTGTTTCTTGCCTTTTCGGTAACGCCTCCCTAAGGTGGTCGCTTACTGTTCAACGAGTGAAGTAATCGCATTGAGAAATTTTACTTGACTAGACCTTTGACTTTGTTTGAATCATTTATAATTTTTTTAATATCTTTTTTTTTCAAAACTGGAACCCATATTATCGGTTTGGAAAGGTATTTTTAACAGTAAATGTAGGATATATTTCATTCATGGGTCGAATACAATGGCGCAAGTATTTTAATAGGATAAAAATCAATCTTTCATTGATATTTAGCCAATCGAATGCTGGTAAGATGAGGAAAACTGTTTGGAAAGAATATTTTAACTTGTGCAAGGTAAGAATTTATCGTATAGATTTATTGCTGGATATATCAAAGTTGCTTCAAGGTACGTATGAGATAGAAGTGATGTTTAAAACTGATAACAAAAAATCTCTACAGACTAACAAATGTTATTCAATCTTGCTCTTTTTCGAAGTAACTCAACTTTGCTATATTTTAGAATCATTCCTGCTACATTTTGAACATGTTTCTTTCTTCTTCCATTCTTTCCGAGCTCCTTGCAGAGTGCCTCCACACCTTTGAAAACCGTATAATTGCTTTTGAATCGTGGACCGTTGAGCCAGAAGGACCCAATTGTGAATTGCGAGGTGCGGTAGGTGAAGATTGGTTGCGATACTTCGAAATTCCAGCAATCATGCGGCCTCGCATTTTCATGCCGCAGTAAAATAATGTACTTTTGCGGTCATTTATACATACATGATCAATACTTATTTCTAGTACCCTTTTGTGACGGTACGAATTTTAAAGGCAGCGTATAAATGCCACAAATCTTCAATCACCATTTCTATCTACAAAATTGTTACCTCCCTTACCTAAATAATTTATTTGATTTCCCTAAATAAAGCCCTGAATCCAAAGAACCCCGAAATATGAGAATATGAAATCTTTTTTCCAAGCAACACGAGTCTTCCCAACTAACCATTGTCAACTTTAGAAATGAGTTAACACTTGGTCAGCAAATTATAGCATGAATTTGTGAACAAATAATATAAATAAACCGATTTATTACAATCTACTTTGACCAAACGGCTTAGAGCGTTATCACGTTGGAAATACAACAACATATAACATAAAATATTCAAGATCAATAAATAACTCTGGAAGCGCTCAGTTTATTTGAACATTTTTCAGAAGTTCACAGCGCATTGTTTTCCATAGATAACTTTGTTATTTCACTTCTAAACCATTATGAAACATCAAAGATTCATCTTTGCATGTAATTTGACTCATTTTTTCGTTTGCTTCCCGACCAAATTACGATATTAGGTCGTAGCACACACAAAAAAACCATAGGCTTAACGGTTAAAAACGATACAATCTGTCAGGGCATCACAAAGAAACAGATAGGAACACCTCGTGGAACAAATGAAGCGAGCTTTGCAAGATAGCGAGCTTAGAAATTAAACGAAGAATATTAGTGGAGAAATGGTTATAGCGAGCTTCCCGAGCCTAAATGTATGTGAGAATAAATTTCTCGGCGTGATAGTTTGTATAGATTGGAAATTTCACACAATATCAGTTGAAACGCATATCCCCCTATCTTTGTCCCATCTGCAACAAGTTTTCTTTACAAAGTAAATTATTAATGCACTGAAGAGGGGTTCGCAATTATCAATAAATTAGATGTTACATATGTGCTAGCTTGAGCAGATGTGGTCCCCATCTGAAAGATACACGTCAAAATGCCAAATTATCATACACAATCGAAAATATGCTGCAAGATCGAATCCCCAAAAAAAAAGAATCCCATTTTATTATTACAAATCTTACAACAAATTTTCTACCTTCATACAAGGTATCAAGGTATCAAAACTACACAGTAGTATTTGGTTAGTGCCCTTTTAAATATGGAGAGCAATAAGCAGCATTTTCGTCATATTTTACTCTTTTACTCGAGAAAAGGTAAAAAGCTCTGTAAGCCACAAAGAAATTGCCCGATGTGTACAGAGAAAATGTGTTAACAGTACGCTAAGGCCATAACTGGTCTACTAAATTTCGATCCAGCAATTTTGATGTCGAAGATGCATCACGTTCTGAAAGGCCGGTTGAAGCTGATAAAGACACGATAAAAGCATTAGTGGATGCAAACCGACGAAAAGCAACACATGAGTTCCTAGGAAGGTTAAATTTATCAAAATCAACTGTTTATGACCACTTGAAAAGCCGAGGTTTCGACGCTCGATTTATGGGTTCCCCATGTTCCCACGGAAAGAAATTTGTGTCGTCGCGTTGACGCCTGTCATTTGCTTCTCAACCGTCATGAACACGATCCATTTTTGAAGCACATCATTACTGGGGACGAAAAATGGGTTGTATATAACAATGTCAAACGCGAAAGATCATGGAGCACAAAAGATGAACCGGCTCAAAGTGTTCCCAAAGCTGATATCCATTATAAAAAAAAAAGGTGATGCTGTTGGTTTGTTGAGATTTTAAAGGTATCGTTTTTCTTTTTTAACTTTTATCGGGTAACACAACAATTCATTCGGAAGTCTACTGTCATCAGCTGGACAAACTGAACGATGCACTTCAATAGAAAAGGCCAGAATAAATCAACAGAAAGGCCGTAGTGTTCCACCAAGATAATGCGTGACCTCATACGAGTTAGGTCACGCACCAAAAGCTTTCACAGCTTGAATGAGATACAATGCCACACCCTCTATCTTCTCTAGATCGGGAAACTTCGGATTATCATTTGTTCCGGTCACTACAAAGTTTTTTAGACCGTGAAACCTTCACTACAAATGAGGAGGTCAAAACCACCTCAATCAGTTTTTGAGCGTCAAATCATGCTACTACCAGAAACATGGCACGAAGTATTGGACCACAATGACCAACATAGAATTTAATAAAATATTTTTTTCATTTTACGAAAATTGTTGAACCAATTTTCACAAAAAAAAAACCAAATTACTTTCCGAACAACCCAATTACTTGACAATATATCAACTATTCTTTTATCTACTAGCTAAGACCGATCACTAGATCGAGAGAATATCGATCGATATTGAGTTGCTGATAAAGAAACCCGATTAACCCCATCCTCATAAGATGACTAAATATACTTACATGATTTCACGACTAACCGAGTATACTGTGGAGCAGGAATCCACTTCCCAAGTGAACCAAGTGAACTCTCTTATTGAATTTGCGGGTGAAGTTTCATATGTTGTAGAAACGGGGTCACTACTTTGCCCATACAATCAGTTACGCAAAAAACACATGTAAAATGGATCATGTTTCCCTCCTACAAAACATATGCGATGCGCAACGTAACAAACAGGATCAGGTACTACTAATAAGCTACGATTCTGTACAGGAGCTGGGTCAGTCAGACTGAGCCATCACCGTCGATCCTGAAGAAGGATATATTACGCATCTTCAACATCCTGAATTCGTTTGAATTTGTATCTCCTTAACGTATCTAGTGACAAAAGCTAACGCTTTTGAAAAAGGAGTTACGAATAAGACGAGTAGCAAATAAAGCAAAGCCATATATGACTGTGAGCGTCGACATTGAACTCCTTACAGGAATCGTGAAGACGAGATATCTGGCTTTAGATATTTTAATGTCTGGCCAGTAGAAATTTTCCATTAAAACTGTGATTTAATTTTGATAATGAAACAAATTTAACTAAACCCGAAGAACTCGTCTTTACGTCCTATCACAAATCTGTGTCTCATGTCCTATCTGCTAACAGCTTTGATAGAAAATGTCGACATCCCTAGAAGTTAATCGGTCAAATTCCATTCGGTTTCTAATACATTTTGAGCTCTTTCCAAAGGGTTAATCCTCTGAGTGTTATCTATTTATTATTGTGAGCTTACCCTTTTTTACTAATCCGTAGCAAAATAAACGATAATTATCACTGTCAGATTTTCACAATGCCCATTTTGTCAAATTTTAGCTCAATAATAGTATCTGCAGAGGTCTTAGTCACAGTCGCCACGCTAGCCGTGAGTCTTTCCATTTTTCATTCAGCTTTAAAGTGAACAGACTGCGGCTATGAAATTAAATGCCAGAACTGATGATTTAGCACCATTTTATGAAATTCAGGTATTTTATACGCGAGCGGTTGCAGTTATTGAACATCCTGAATGCTGGAAACTAGTACAGCCACATTTAAATTCAACTGGCCAAAATTTCACTTTGGTATATGTCTTATGTCTAGTAGTTTGACTAGTAAAATCAAATATTTGAAGTCAAATTGAAGTCAAAGTCACACATTTATTGCAATATTTACAAATTCTCTCACATTATCTGACGTTAATGATTGTCAAAACAACAACCGTGCTCTCAAAATGGCGGAAACTGGATGAGTGCTTGCCAGAAGATGCGCGACTATTTTCTTTAACTTTTATCAGAATGTGCTGCCATCTTCACGTCAATTTTTGGTAATTCCTGTCCAAATAATCCTTGCTATACGAAACTTCCGATCCATATTATCCTTTCAGTTATAAATTCAGAAAGAATCTGTTGATTTCCTTCACTCACAGATAATGATCTCGTATTTAATTCTCTCGTTTAACTCTAAACTATGGGCAAACACGGTAACAGCCATCAGAAAGTATACAACAGGCGGCGCAAAATTAGAATTATTCGGCCAATCCCGCCAATGAAAGCTAATCAGTAATCGTTCCTTTATCATTATAGACTGATAGACCTTATAAATGTTTTTTTTTATGGACAGATTCAAGAATTGTTGGAACCGTGAAGGTATCTCTAACTCAAAACAACTTTCTATATTTGCGTAAGCATTCCATAGCAACAATCTCAAAGGATTTTAGAAAACGATTCTGCTCGAAAGGTAAAAGAAAGTGTTGCTGATAAATTGTTATTTCAAAAATGTTGAATTCCGTCCTGGCAGGGCTTCCATTCAAATGCCTCGATTATCTCGTTGTACCTTTCAATATCCATCAAGACTGGATTCATCATGCAAATGAATCAAAATATATGAAATAATTACTCCAATAAATGCTAAAGTTACATCAGTATATTTCTCTGTCTTCACCATGTCGAACAGAAACAAAATTTAACTTCATTTCTCTGACCACATTGATCAATTTTTCAAACTGATGAGCCTTAATGTGATTTACACATGCACTACTAGATATTAAAAACGAAAGGGATAAATGTTATTTATAATTCAGTGAATTGTTAAATACTTGTGAATGGTATAAGCTGCCGTTGAAAGTATGATTAATAAGTGACCACCAATCGTTGGTAACATGTGAGTAGTAGCGTAATCGACCTTTAATTATTTCTACCTTTCTTTCTTACCTTCTCTTGCCAGCGAAACATATTCGCGAGCTGGTCTCCTTTGATACTCTGATGGGTCGTGTCGTGGCTCGAAAACGATTTCATTTAATGCAATTGTTATATTAATATATTTCAACAATGTTACTAAAATTGTAGATAGATTTCGTAGCTAGTAAGCCAGTCATTGTGTGAAAATTCGATATACTTTCAATTTTTCCAATAATATCCTCATTGAACTCGCTGTTTTTTCAATTTCGGGCTTATTTTTCAAATTGAATTGATCGATTTACAGATGGATAAGAGCAATGTCAAATAAACATTGGTACAGACTATTTTTAATTGGAATAGGAAAGAGATTAACCAGTTAACAAACCAGAAGTCTTTGAAGGAATAAAGCTAGAAAAGCATCAGGAGGGTAACCATAAGCAATGCATCAACATTTAACGGATCGGAAATGGGGTATTCGACAGTATATTTGGAGTACGAAATTCAAAGAAAAATTTTCAAGCATTCAGGTTATATTCAAAGACCATGAGGAAAGGATTGAAAGCCTGGGAAAGTAGAAGCAAGACATCTTGAAGACTGAGTCCTGAAATGGGCTGTAGCACCTTGATGACATCGATTTCTTAGTCTTCATGATTAATACAATCATGAAGGGTCCTACTAGACAATCACAAATATTTCACAATTTGGTATTAGGCATGGTAGTGTGGTTTTATATTTACCCTTTCACCATCATGCCTAATACCACAGTGTGAACTATTTATGAATGTCTAGTAACACCCTCAATACAATCATCACATCATGGTAAAAACAATCATACATCTTCTTCTTCTCCTGAAGCAAGAATTTTTTGCGAAGAAACGGTGATTGCTTCCATTCTCACGTTTATGGATGACGCAAATGCAAAAGAAAGGGAAAATTCTGAAGTCAAATAAAAGAAATTCCACTCCTTGTTGGGATAACCATCGGACAGACTGAAATTTGGAAAATTAATTCGACCATTTATATGGAAAAAAGACACGAATAATAGCCGAAACTGACAAGGACCAAAGCATATCATTGCGCATGAATTTAAGTCTAACTCAACCTTATTCAGAAATAGCATCTAGGACTTGATAATTCGTCCGTACAACGTGGAGCTTCCTTGCAACTCAAAGTATAGATAGACTCCAGGTAGTACACAAACGATAACATCACCTGGTGATGCGAATTTCAGTGAGGATTTAGGTTTTCTGCACAAACAAAATATTATTATCAGTCAAAAAAATTACTCAGATGCCTAACTACCCTTAATTCCAAGTGCAGTTGGATAACGTATCCTAGAAATGAATACAAAAATAAATTTTTTAATGCTTGATTCCCCCGGCTTCGCTTTTTGTTGCTAACGACTCGTTTTCCCTGTATCTATCAGGTCAGCTTCAGAACGAGGAAGTTCAGGACGAGCTCGTCCTCAAAACGAGCTGAATATTGCTGCATACAGCCAGAAGGCATCCTCGACAACAAAACAACGAGGACCGGCGGACCCAAGCACCGAGAAACTGATTACATGAAAGAATGAACATAGAATAAATTTTATGTCCTGGAAATAATCAACATAAAATGTAAAAATTGAACATTGCAACGCATCTAAATAAGTTTAATTAAGGAGCAGCGTGCAGATACCTGATATCCTTGTTGGTTCATTTTTCATGTTTTAATGTTTGTCTCGACTAAAAATGTTGGCGAATAATCCAAGGATGCTCCTTACTGTGTTCAGTTGGTCACCGAGCCAGGCTTAATTTTCTAGGAAGACATTTTTTGGCTATCTGTAACCAATATGAGCTCCTTTTGAATAATTGAAGATCTGTATATTTGTTTGTGAGTCTTTGATTGTAAATTTCATAGGTTTCTAAGGAATATCTCGCGAAGGACAGATTTGAACAGATTAGAAATTTGTACCTCAGAAATGTAACCCTGTATTTTTATCATCCAGCCATATCATCTTCAAATCAACTTACTCCCAATATGGTACAGATTCATCTGATAAAGAGGACCAACCATATGTCTTCCTGATTGTGAACTTGCTTGAGGTTTGGAGCAAAACACATTTATCTTTTTCTAGGCCAATCAAAGAAGAAGGAAGGTGCTTTTGTTTTCAAATCACTTCAACTTAAATACTCCTCGCAATGTGAGAGTCAGGCAAATTATGAAAATTAACCAAAAAAAAAGTTTTTCTTCAGCAAAAAAATTTTATATTCTCTTCCCAGAAAATTTCTTTTATTTTTGAAACCAATGGACACTAACAATACTTACGGAATTTATCTTAATTTATGTAAACATTTGATCGCAAACGAAGATTTTTGTTGGAAAAATCCGACACATACCTGTAACAAATCAAAAGAATCATTAGTCAAAACGATAAAATGCAAAGGACTTTAAATTAATTAAAAATTCAAAAAAAAATCTTGAAACAGATAACAGGATAAGTTATAATTTGAGTCTTTTGGTTTGTTGCTCACTCAGTAAGTCACTTTTTCACTAAATTTTCTTCAGCGAGTTTTTTGAAAGCTAAACCACATATGTCAAGACTTTTGACAGTCGTATATGTCGGCACATGAAGAATAATTTTCGGACAATACCACCACCTTATTCAATCTATTGTTGAAATCCAGCAACTAACTCGGCGGAATCAGACTGAACTTTAAACTCCAACGAAATAGGGCCACCACAATTTAACATTTACAGATAAAGATTTTTTTCTCAAGTTTCAGGTAAAACTGTCAACACCCCCAAACCCAGATACAGGGCATCATTCCTTCTATGATGAAAGATTAGTTGAGATAGATTTCAGTGCATACTAGACTATAAAACCCTCATCTGTTCACGATTTAGAAGAAGTCTTTAACGGGGTGTGCTATTAGCTTCATCTTCTCTAAACTCAAAATTGATTTTGGTTAGAAAAATGCCAAGAAACAAGTTTTCTCTTTAACGTTGCATAATTCAATCCTTATTCAAATTATAGGAATCGGCTTTCAACCGCAGCCACTCAGTCCTTCTTCAGCTACTAATCAGCTTGACTTGAAATAAACTTACATTTATGTAAGGCAACTAGGGTTCGTTACGGTGACCTATATTGTTCCAATATGAGGTAATCAACCCAAAATCGCAAATACTTATATAAGAATTTATAAGGTATTCTTTTCCCGGAGAATTTACAAGTTTTCCAGGCCTTCTTTCACTACTTGTTCCTTCTTTTTTCGGTGTTTCCCTGTGCTAGTTTTGCAAAATCAATTATTTATTATTGAAAGCTTTGGCTTTTTCAGTTTTTTTTTTAGCTGCTTTTAGCTTCTTATGGGCTTGCGTAATCTGTTCTCCTTGTTCAATATAGACTTTGCATTTCGAGCATTCAATTCTAAAGAATCTCAATCTTTCACGATTGATTGCTGTCACCTTAAATGATTCCCAAGACGATTTTTATTATTTACTAGTATATCCTGCTGGAATCTGAAATCTGTATCGATTCATATTGTATGGTTTCCTTTCCAATAATTTCATGGAACCCTCTTGTTATGTCGCAGCCTTCCAAAAAGTTGTTTCTTGACCCAGAGTGGTGAACTTTGATCTGTTTTCATTTTCCAGCATGTTCTGACCTTCTTCGCTAACATCCCTATTGTTGAAGGGCTGTAACCATTCGATATAGCTATCTGTAGGATACACTTTAATGCCTTCTCATTTCATCACTCCTCAGGTAGGCTCAGCGTGCTGTTAAAAATTTTTCTTTATTGTGATGAGTTAATTTTGAGGGTTCGTGGAGTTAGGGATTTATCTCTGTGCAGAGCCTCATTTCCGATAAATTGCACAGCATAAGTAGCCACAAGTATTCAATACTTAAATGTTCAGGGATCTTAGCGCGGGCTTTCTACTCCTTCGCATTAGGAAGCTTTCCTTCTTGTGAGCTCTGTTGGCATCAAAACTCCAAAGCCGAAGCAACCATCATTTCATAATGCTACCTTGTCCAGGAATAAAGCTAGATGTAAATGGGTCCGCCAACAGCCAAAAATTCCCAGAGATCCTGCATTCATATGGTCTTTTCTTAGACGGCGACATGACGGAGCTCTATGATTTTATAGCCGTTTCTCCCATTGAAGATTTCTTAAAAACATCAACAGCATACACGATCATCAGATTCAGAATTGTTGGCGTCTCTAAGAACTCTTGCTTTTAGTCTCATCTTTTTGACGTACTCAAAGATGTCATCCACATATCTTTTCCTTTAGACAGTTTCCATTTGGTTCTTCTGCACCCATGTTCTAGACTTTTTACTGCGACATGGTCAGAACGGGTGTTCCAAAGCGGCCTGTCCTTTGGTTTTAAATTACTTTTTTAGTTTATAGTAGTTTTTATTTTTTTGTTAAATAGTTCTCCGTCATATACAGATTGCATGATCAGACGGATTGTATGTTTTTTAATTTCCATCCTTGAAAGTCATCCTATTTTGGGAACCAATTCTCAATGTTATCCAATATTTCTATTACCATTACACTGAAAGAAAGGGCTTGCAGGTTTCAGAACTCCATAACCCTACTGTCTGCGACAAGACCATATGAGGGCAGGTTCTCTGCTTTTCCCGACGAAACCTAGCTTTTTTCTAGCTCCATTTGTTTGAACCATTCCATCAACCAATTTACCAGCTTCTAAGTGCGTCCTTTCATGACAGATATTATTTCTCGCATCTCGTTCCCATCCTTATGGACTTTCGTTAGATACTTATTTCTCGGTAGTTTGGTGTTTGAAACTCAAACTTGTATACATAGTTGCGTACTTATCAGGATACCACTCCCCGATCAGTGGCCCGCAGCTATCAATCAGGCATTCAAATATTTTGAAAACAACGCCTCCAATTGGCTGGAGGGAGAGACCTTTATGATCTATAGTGGTTGTGGTCTTTCTTTAGATTAGAACGAAGTTTTTAATATTCTCAAAACAGACCTAAGCGTCAAGCTGGTCTCAACTGTATGGCAATCAATGCTGCTGTGGTGGATGGACTGCATTCTTCAAAGGATTTACTACGATAAACACACCTTTTCACATTATTGTATGGGTATCGACGCTGGTACAAATCTTGTTGATAGTTGTTTTTTTTTGGAGTTTTTAGATTTTCGCAGTGATACAGAGCAACATTATGTCTTTCAAGTCACTAAATTTTGAAATGTTATAATTATTGTTAAAACTTTTCTTCCTAGGAGCGTTAACTTGATTTGAAAACAATCTACATCACTTCCCCTGATCAGGATCAGTTGTGGAGTTTCTAAAGGCTTCAACATCAAATCGATTCGGACAGAAGCCTTTCAAGGCTTGTTCACGCTTGGCCCCAGGATCTAGCCTGTCCTGTGGAGCTTTAAGTTAACTTAATCAGCCTATATTACTAAAGATGCCTGAATTTATTTCAATTTCGTTGCATCTATTCGGAAATTAACTTTTAAAAATCCAACAAAACGTTCCTACTATGCTGCAATATTTCAAAACTTCGTGGTCATGGTAATACCTTACCACCAATAGCTCACTGCTATCACAAGAGAATCATAAATCCTCCATTAATTTCGTGACATTCAGATAATGTTACCACGCGATTGCAGCTGACATGCCATGATAATTGCAGTCGATAAATCTCTCCAATTCATCCAACATACAAATCTTCGAGCGCAACAACCATGGTCACAAATCATTAATTAACTTTATCCACCGAAGAATTTCATTGAGGTTTATTGGATAACATTCAATGTCTACTTGCTTCCTTAAAAGAACATCTTCCACACGTTTCATTCGTAAATTGGAAGGAAGTTGGGAGAGGAAACCCGATTGAATTTCCAGTGGATTCCTATGCTCTTCTTTGACTTTATTCCTCGCATGAGCACTTAATACCTGCTAGACTAAAATCGGTTCTTTTTTTGAGTAAATATTCATTAGTAACATATGTTTTAAGAAAACATGTTCACATCGAGATTCCAATCTACAAACATGATATGGTGCAGTATCTTGAAACTTGCTTCGACTTGGGGATAAACCGATACAGCAGTGGTCAGGACTTTTTTCTTTCTTTTGTTCAAATTGATTCAATCAAAACTTGAAGCTCATACCCCAACATACGACAAAAGTGCTTTCTTCAAATTGATTTGATTGGAGATATTTCAACTCACACATGAAGTATACAGTGTAAATCAATACAAGCAAACTCAATCCTGAGAACTATTAAAGCTTGCTTTTGAGTATTTTATTGACATAATAATCGAAGGTGTTCGTCCAAGCACTTAATTTTTAAAACCATTAAATATTTGAAGAATAAATTCATTTTTTCGGAGAGGAAAAGAAAAACCAAATACAATAAATACCACACATATGTATCATTGCCTAGCAGAGTGCTTTCGATTTTGCTTATTGTCATTTTAGGTGACTCAGCGCGAAAACCAACATCAAATCTAAACACTCATAACACCATCATGTCCTCCTCCGTCATTTCTACAAGTTTTTGTTTCGCTGTCTCCCTAATGGCCGGGAAGACACCGAACGCGCTAAGACGCTATAATAAAAGTGTTGTGCAAATAAAGTTCAATTTTACTTTCATTAATAATGGTCACATTAAGTCACACATGCTACAGGTGCTGAATTATAGCACCGAAGCGAACAGCAGTGGAGGCACATTTGGGTTTGCGGCACCCGCACTAAAGTGTCGTAAACCAGCGCCGCTCACCAGGTGAGAAGTCTTTTATTTTCATGTTGAGTCGTCTTCATCATACTGCTTGTAAGACTCATTATGGCTGCTGATTTTTTGCAATTGTTTCATATCATATTTTCTCCCCCGGGGCGCGGTGCAAGTGTCTAGTTTGCGTACGTGAAATGCCGTTTCATTCAGGTGAAACACATGTGAGTAAAACGCAAGTCGCGGTGTGCAAAAGTGAAACTCATCTTGCAATGAAGAACATGGCACCAGGTTGCGGGAATATGGAGGCATGTGGAACGAGCCGAAATAATGGCTTGGATTTAATGCTCAGATGACCTTCAGGGTTGGATATGCAGTCGATCAACGCTCAGTTTTTGATTCGCAATGAATTTTTGTCTAAGGGTCATTCGCCAGATGCCAAGGCTCAAAACGTCAATCAAATTTTAAGCGTATGTGATATGCGCCTGACCAACAATACTGAGGACATTAAGATGCGTATCAAACGTATTAACTTCTTGCCAGACACAAAAATGCGCTCTTCCATCTTCCGACATCAAAGTGTTAACAAACATTAAAGCCGCGGATCGAACC
Source organism: Stratiomys singularior (assembly GCA_954870665.1). Lineage (NCBI taxonomy): Eukaryota > Metazoa > Arthropoda > Insecta > Diptera > Stratiomyidae > Stratiomys > Stratiomys singularior. The sequence continues at coordinate 6,177,638 of OX940879.1, read as the reverse complement.
TATCTTTCTAAGCAGGTTGTTCACCACTTCGCTGCTGCACCATAGCAGCCACAATAGGCCACACAGTGAACTGAAACTGAGAAGGTCACCGGTGATGACACCAGTTTTCCACCGGAGGAATACAAACTCGAAGACCTTCTTTGCTTTGTCGCTATTACTCACGGTGGGAAGCTGGTTGGTAGGTGCTTTGCATTGATTATCTGCTTGTAACTTTAGCAGAAGAATGGTTAAAAGCACTATCGGTATTACACCGGTATGAGAACCTCACATGGTTCATAGACTCTAAAAACAACAACCGATGAGAGCGCAACCTCACCTGTAAAGGTATCCATTTTGCAAGGTCAAACGAAGATGACAACAGGTCTGGTATTAGATAGATTCGAATCTGAACCATCCTTGCTGGGTTCGCATTGTGATGATCTTTTGTTTTGTAGGTTTTTTTTCTTTCTTGGTATTTCACCAAGCTCTATCAGTTACATTCAAAGTTTTTCAATTTGGAACGTTTAAGATTATGTAAATTATGATGTCAAGATTTTTTTCTTCTGTTGAATTCATTTTCTTTAATGGTCCGTTGAGCATTTAGGATGGATTGAATGATTACGGTGGTTGGTGTGAAATAAAGTGCGTAACAGGTTATGATGAAAGGTTTGACCTTTGCTTGGTGGTGAATGGTCTTTTTTTTTTCTCGATGGACCGGGCTTAAGCCGACATAATGTATTCCAATGGATTTGGTTTTGTGTTTTTTCATGAGTGTTTATGGTTGCACTTTGAGCGATTCTGGTTTGAAAAATGTGTCTGATACCTTGTGCTTTGGAATGCATTATCTGTGGCGTTAATTTCCGCATTTCCTAAGTCCTAAATTCAGTAAGCATAAGATGATTTTCAGATATTTTAAATGCTTTCATAGTTGTTTGGACTCCAGTCGCCTGTCTTAGTTCTTACATATATTCTACGTTGCTTTTTGCAGATGAAACTACTATCCTTGTGTGTTCCAATATGGCTCCATGATTCTCATACCGTCTTTGCAAAGTATGATTGAATTGATCCCGGTTGTAGTCTTTTCCACTAACATTATCAGACTTGTTAGCAGACAGTAAACTGAACGTATCCTGAATGTTCAAGACATTATTTCCGACGACAAATTTCATCTGATGCAAAATATGCACATAACAACTTCAGGTGTTTGGCATTTGAGCAAGGATAATGGCTGACACAGCAGTGATATCAGAATTCAGACACTCTTGCAACTCAGTAACTTCTCTGCATCATGCTAACTTCTTCTGGACTTGTAGCGCCCTAAGATTATGTTAAGGATGCGTTTTGACCTAAATTGTCATCATTCAACTGGTTCTGATAATATTGAAATTGGTCCAAAATGAGCTATCGATGATTGCAGTCATTTGAAACGCCTCCTGCAAACAGTCAAAGCAATGTTCATTGGAACTACTAGTCATCAAGTAGTGAAATTTTTTGATTTCATCTGGTCTCAAGCTTTTATAAATATGTCAGAAAAGGACTTAATTACCTGGAAGTCACAAAAGCTGTTCTGGAACCAGTGTAATTGTTCTATGTTAAATCTGTTAAATCAAAAATAAAGCGGCAGCACGAACAAGACTACTATAGTGCATCTCGGATCCTGGTCTCCAAGGAGTTTCCAGTTTTCTAGCACTATTGATTGCGTCCTCCAATCATAAGACCAGTTATGCTGTAGCGCAACCACAAGGAATTTGCTTTTAGTAGTTCACAAGACAGAAAGGAGTTGACCTGTTGTTGATATCTGAAGAACTTGAAAAAAGAGAGGACACGGTATGTTTTTGTAACCCAGGTAGAACGACTACCATCTTGGCATATGCATTCTTCTGCCAGTTCACAGCTGCAACAGCGAAGTTTTCTTTAATTGATTGATAATGTGTACGGATATGACATTTTCGAATGTTCATATGAACCAGAACAGATCAGAACAGACTCGATCAACTCAGGAAGGTTGTCGTCAACTTTGAAACAAAGATGATGGATGTGACTTTAATGCCAAGCGGGATAATTAGGAATATTACATCCAGATCGCACGGGAGCCGAATTCTGAAGTTGGCGTTTAGGACTGCGCTTGTTCTCATGAAGATTGCAAACGAACAAATCTCTAGCCGTAGTGGCTACGTGACAACAATCGCAGTGGTGAAGTTTACTCCGGTTTCCTCTGTGTCTAGGATACACAAAAGGGTATAACTGGGAGACTACTCGGTGAACAATTGCCAATATGTTGTATTGTAAAACTAGAATTTACTTTTTGACAAGAAGCGAAGTGTTCTCTGAACAGAAGCTGAAACATTACTAAAATGAAAAAGGGTTCACTAGTGTACTCACGAATGTTTAAAGTTTGACAACAACGGAGACAGAAGGATATCAGCCGGATAGTCTCTAAAGTCCACAATGAGTCTCATCATGTCCATCTGCGGCTTCTTTAACTCAAGGAGAAAGATCCGATGTAGTCTCGCTGTGTTTCGTTGATAAGCGGAAATTGCAGAAATGTAAAGAGAGTTCCACTGATATTACTGCGAAGCCGCAAATTCAGGAGATCGGTATGAGCTATACTACAAAATTTTGGCACACAGGTTGGCTATATAACTCTTCCACAACCTGACCAGTGGAAGTTAGGCTTGCTGTTGGAATCAAACTTCATCGAAAACAGTTAAAGAGATTCTTTATACTTGGATTATAAGCGTGTTATACGGAAACTCGAATGAAACTTACGAGCTGCCTGTGTGGTTAAGATGGGTGAAATGGACGAGGTTGCACTACCATTCTTTTTGGCGAAAGCTGTTCGTTTTGGCGTTTTGGCAAACTTTTTATTGCAAACGAGACAGAACAAAGTGATTTAGTAATTAAAGTATAAAAGGCTTCGGAATCAGATGACATTCTGGCAGAGATATTACAACTTTTCTCCAGAAATTGGAGAACAACAGAACTCCGAAATTGGAACATTGTGGAATCGAACGTTGCTACTATCTGCATGCCAGTTCTTATCTTTGATCAACATTGTTGAGAAGCTGACAGAGCAAAACTGTATCCATGATATATGCAATTACAGAGGAACGAAATTCACAATTTCTACTCAGGGTTCCTACTATAATTTGTGGCGCTCCATGCGAGGAATTTCTACAATTTTGCTGGACGGTATTCTCGGTGGAAACACATCCTGCAAATCCGTCTCTGACATATTAGTGGGTAAACAAAGAATGGATGTGACATCCGGGGTAGCGCAAGATTCAAGTTTTGGCCCAGACCTGTGAAATTTCTTCATCGACGATCTTTTTGCCACAGATTGCTATGTAAATGTCAGCAAACGCGACGCAGACTAGGTGTGATAATGAGTCTAATGAGCTAGTGGATGACAGATTGAGACAGCTTCACTATGCATCTATTCAAAACCCTGGGGCTGTAAGTCAACGGAGAGAACAATGGGTCTAATTACGATCTGATGCAACTTCTCAACGAAAGCGAGTATTTCGAGTCTTCTCTGCACAAAATCGGAAAACCACGACCTGTTGACTGCATTTTTTGGATGAGGTTCGCAAGTCATGACGATTCACATGTGAAAAATGAGTTAAACATTTTTGAATTGTTATTGAAAAAGATTCTAGTATCAAGGGCGGACGCATGGATGGTCCCTATTACAAAGAAGAGCAAATTCATTCATTTTTTGGCGCAAAGAGCAGGATCCCTTTGTTTTCCAAACATTCCTGCTCAAAGGCGGATCTCTTCAAGTACAACTAGACGAAACTGAAGAGACTATCATCGAAGTAATGTGGCTATAAGTTTCAGGCTAGGTTCTCTGTCTGAAAGGGGAAGCGTCCAGATGGTAGGCCAATTACTGTTTGCAAGTGGGTGTTCGGCGTTCAAGACGTAAATAGCTTTAACCCAAGTGTACGCCCCAATCATATATCACCTATTAGACTCACCTATAGAAGTTCTTATACTTCCTGCTACTCATTCATCAGATCGCGCTGAAGATGTCTCTGATGTCGCTGAAGACCAATCCCCAGAGAACCAGGAGATAATTGTTTAAAAATTTTGTTCCAAAATATTTCAATCCTTCCAAGGAACGCATAGAATTTCGAATAAGAGGCATGAACTATATTGGGAGACAAGTTCATGAAATGCAATCAAGAAATTTCTGAATCAGATAAGCTCCAGTTGTGGTTTCAGTAATTCCCGTTTAATGAAATTGATAGACAGAACTGCAAATTTGAGCTCTAAGTCTGCATAAGCTCGGGAGTGTTTGTGTAAGGATGTGAATCGATTCTTTCTTGCCTTCTTTACTTCGTTCTTCTCTTGATAAAACCGTTTTTCTTTTTTTTTTTGGGTTGCAGGACGAAGGCAATTTATGCACGGAGTGTGGGACTCTTGGGAGCGCATGCTGCCAGACTACCCACTAAATACCCCCCTGTCAAGAGACAAGACTCTTGATAAGACCCACCAATAAAAGAAGACGAGACGGGTCAACATACAGAAATTAGTATGGTCTAAAGTATCTGGAAAATAAAGATACATTGGCTTGATGCAATTATTTACCAAACTTATAAAAAACCTGTGATGTTGCGAAGGTTTTTCATATGACAGTCCTTAAGGCACCATGATATATGAGGAAGCTACATCCAAAGGTCTAAAAATTGAGACAGCTGATGGATAATATGCACTGCAAATTTTTGACAAAAAGACAACCATAAGCGACATTAGTAACTTAATTAATCATCATATGTAACATCAGAAGACCTCAGTTTCATGAGAAGAGAATTTCCAGAGTATGGCCTAGCACATATTTACGACAAATTTCGAATAAAAAAAGATCATCAGAATTTACATCGAATATGTGCTGATGAGGAATGGTTGAAATAAAGTTAAATTGGAGTTATCGTATCCTATCGCAGAATTTCTCAAGTTCAAAGGACGCCCTCGTCGGGCCTAATTGAATCTCACGTCTCACGCATAGGCAAATGAAATCAAAAATGTTTAATTGAATGTGATTGTCTTTTCTTGGAATTGGATAATTTGATTATCCTGGGTTCTGGGCGCCAGCTCAAATCTATAAAACAAATTTGAAGAATGATCTCATTGAAAGCAACAGAGTATACTAAGTTGGGTTGGATTGAGATTTTTAGTATTTTGAAATATAGATAGACCTTTAAAGATAGAAATATAAGAAATTTGTGTTTCAATAAGTATCAACCTCTGTCATTAAGTTAAAATTTAAATATCTTGATATTTACTGGCACCGGCACTGAAATGCAGTGAAAGTTGGAATTTTTTGCTGTTTAAACAACAAAAATTCTTCCCCATATGAATCTTCAAAAAATGATGGTCATTAACAATGTTTACACTGAAAATATCTCCAATTTCATCCACTTATTCCAGTAAATACCCATAAACGAATCAAGATTTTATTTCATTGCAATCGGTGACAGATAATTTAAAGTAATTGCATTGCAATATCACATGTTGTTGGTCTCACGATAACAACAAATAAGAAAGTTTCAATTTTTTTTAACGTTTCATTTTCACCCAACATTAATTTTATATAACACCGAAAGTTTTTCGCATTCTCACTTTACCACTTGATGCAATTCTGTTAATATATATGATAATGGAAAAGGAAGAAGGAAAGCAATACATGTGTTGTATTTTTTTTTTCTTCTTCTTTTTGTTGTTAATTATCTGGCAGCGGGAAACTAGTTTATGAAGATTTTCATTGCTTTCCGCACTCAAAACTTAATCGCAATTATGCAAATGTTCTACGCGTGAATGTATCTTTGGATTCATATAATATATCGGCATGATCTGAATCGGTCAGAGTGCAAAATATAATTAATTTTTTATTCAAATCCGTTATTCATATGGATTCCTCATATGAGTTACAAGCAAAATCACAAATGTATTTGGCGCGTAACATGAAATTTTGATACACGTTAAAATGTTGGATAATTTTTTGAGGTGTGCAGTCAAGCACGTGTTGCTTGTATGAATTTTCGCATGAATTGCTGAGTCCGTTTTAAGTGAAATAACCAACAAAATATTATCAAATCACGAAATTCGGACATTCAATCAAAAATATCACAGCGGGACGCTTATAAGCTAAACAGTTTTATTCGCAAGCCACCATCATTTTCCATCCGAAATCAACTTTTCCTTCACACTATACTCTTTCACTCCATAAAAGACCACACAATCTCTTGTGTTACCTTTCTTCGTAATCACAAGCGATACCATCATACCAAGCTTAAAATCGGAGTTAATTTATTAAATTTACAACTAATTTAGATTGGTATCATCATCATCATCCTCATCATCTGATTCGATTACAACTTTTTTTCCACCAGCAATGCCATTTACAGCTGTACCAGTTCGTTACGAAGAAGTCGATGGAACATTTTGCTTATTTTTCTTCTTTTCTGGTGGTGCAGTTTTTTTTTTTTCAAAATATTTTTATATTTTCTGTATGAGGTGCATGAATATTTGAATGTACATTCAGGTGAACAAGGTGATGTGGAGTTTTATGTGTGTTATATTCAGTGATTAATTGAAAGGTGTGAACAAGAATAGTGTGAAAATAACAGTGTTCGTATTGTCTATATTCATGAAATTAGCATGTAAATCACTCTCTCTTTTTGTTTTAGATACACGAACATAAGATGTCTGAGTATGGTAGAATGCATAACATGAGCTTATTTACAAGTAGTGTAAAATTGTTGCACAACACCATCAAATTCAATTCCAGGAAGTCGAGAAGACCTCATTGTGAACATCTTTATGACTACCGCCGATTGAATATTGGCCAATTATGCAAGCACGTTTTATTTCCTTTTCTACTCTTTCGGGACAATATTAGATGGTTTCAAAGCAGAATTTTGATACTTATAGAAAAGGAATAAATTTATACTTAACTCTCTTGCTTTCTCTGATTTGGCCTGTGCTTACTATTTCCCATCTATATTCTGGATATTTCGAAATTCTCTTCAATTTTTAAGGCAGGAGCCTTCCTTTATGCATTCCATTGTGGCTTCTTTTCTTTAGTAACAAATTGAACTACAGTCAACCAACTAGCTTGATAGAACAACTTCCTACATCCAACTTTCCTTTATAATTTGGAAGCATCCTCACATTGATTCTTTCTGGTAATCAGAATGTTTTCGTGAATATCCGCGATTATATCTTGCAATGATAATTTACAAGGAAGATTTCTTTGGGGTTAGGAAGAATTAAATATTATTTTAGAAATACATCCAATAGGCGATTTCTTTGCGGTAACAAAAAACTGAATATCCTTGATATCAAGAAAAGAAAGAGGCGAGAACGATTTTTTGCCACAGGAAGAGAGTGCCGTGTCACATCAAAGATTAAATCATCAGTTCATAAAGCTATGACAATGAACCAGGGTCAATAGTATCTGTAAGACATTCTCCATCGGATTCTGCTTTAGGGTATGGTCTTACTTTAGTAAAATCTTACTTTCGTGACCTTACGAACCTGCTATCTGCATCATTCTACCGATGGTTAGACTCCAATGCTGTTTTGAAAAGTTATTTCCATTCAGGCCGTTAAAAACTGAAAAGAATTTTCTCTGAATTCTTGGTTTTTTTTCGTGGACACGAGTAACGACACCTAGGTTAGGCCCTAAAGTGTGTCGCAGAAGCCTTGTTTTGAAACAGAAACCGCAAGAGAAGGCGATTTCGATCGGGATTGCGTTCCACCTACATTTTTACTGCTCAGGCACTAGTATAAGCTAACCTAGATAGTATAAGATTATCAAGCTTGCATGGCAAAGATTATCAAACTTGCATGGCAAAGGCAAGTATTCTCCGAAGGATGCACAAGCCCAGGACCCATATTGTGTTGACAAACCTAATGATCTATACTTTTGTGAGCAATTCGCTGCTCAATTTCAATTCTTTGTCTTCAATTTTTTTTTCTTTCGAAGAAAATTTACCATTTAACCAAAAAACTTAGCCGTTTCCGACAGGAAAACAAATAAATTTGACAAAAAGCATAAACATCCTTACAAGAAATATAATATAGACGTAAAAGACTAAAAAGCTTCTGGAAATAAAGTAAACGCTAAAGTGAAGTATACATAATTGACTACCATATATTTGATTGGAAACATTCTTAAATGTCGGCGATATCCTCTTCCTTTGATAATATATTCCTTCCTGAGAAAATCCAAGGCATATGTGTTCTCCTTGTTTTTCATAAAAATGTTGACAAACTTTGGTTTAATTCTTGAGGATCTAAGAAGCATAGAATCTCTGTAGTACAAGAAAGATGACCAAGTGCCTAAACAAGGTGATAAATAAGCAGTTTGCCAGGAATCTTTGAAATATTTCCGGGATCACTTTCAAGACGAATTAGTTGAAGACACAAGCCATTACAACTGTGCGATTTCGTGCATCCAAGATCAATTTATAGGCGATTAAGATAATAATTTACATATAAGAGACGATAATTTATGTATAAAAGACGATAAATTTACTCTGAGTAATAAATTTACCAATAAAAGTTTGAAGATCGTCCTGTTAATGGCAGTATTAAAAAATATATACAATTCATCTAGTTGAACTTGTTAAATTAATTTCAAACAATAAGGCTAATGCGTTTTACGAACAAAGCTATCATCAGGATGTTTTAAATGTAGAATTTTACAATTAAAAATATGGTTGACAAACCAATTTACAACATCCTGCTGATGAACACACTTCAATAAAATTGTGCTTAATTTTTCTTCAACTTCTTAATTTTACTTCTTTTAATCAAACCAACAAACGTAAATGATTGGATAATTTCTCTTAAATAAATGAATTTCTTCATTTTCCCGCCCATTGCAAACAGTGTTACATTGCCATCGAAAGCGAGACATAAAAGTCATCAAAAGGAATTTCATTGCAATAAAGATTTTATTTTCGATAAAAAAAGTTCTCAAGAGATATCATTTTCAAGCCAAGCAAAGTTTTATTACTGTCATTAAACATGATTTTCCTCAGCTTATTTAAATAAATTACTGAGATAACTTTCACTATTTTAAGCGATTGCCACTTGATACTCCTTTTTTTTACAAAAAAATTAAATTAAAAAAAAACAGTCGGGACTTGAAACAACTTTAACAAGGACACTGTGCGGTTGTTATGCATAGACAAAGTTAGAGCCACTTTAGAGAACAGTCATCAATCAACATTAGCCCATAGTTGGAGTAATCAAGTTCCATTTCTGCGGAAACCGCAATTCAGACAACTAACTAAATTCACACCCTGCAGAATGATCTGAATAAGCATAAGCTGAAAGCCGATTTGGCAAACCATAGGCACGCATGAACAAAGAATGATCCACCTTGGCGTCCTATGGAAATCAAACAGGTTCCTTAACTCGGTGGTCACCAAATGGCCCTATTTTGTCGCGCTAGAGCACCTCAGCTAAGTTACGCGTTTCCGAAAATCCATAAGGAAGCCGAACGGTCCGAACGTTCCTCTCTTTATCTAAGATCAGCAGATGGGGTCCTTTTGCATTCCTATTCGTTTTTCGTGTTGATCAAAGAGGTTATGGCTTTAATCAACTGTCAAAAGTGTTTTGGCGCTACTTCTGTTTTCCCAAGGATGGTTTTGTCCTCGTTTTTTTGGGATTAGCTCAAAGTGTTTGCGGTATCCTACAGTTGTTCTTATTATTAGTAGTATTTCGACATTTTATTAGAGGTGGCTAGAACAGTGTTTGATCTGTAATAGTAACTACTTCACTTAGTGGAGTCATACGACTAGAATTAGGACTCCTCGGATCGTTAATTGAGGACGTCCAAATTTAAAAATGCCACGTAATAGTGACGACATAAGTGAGCTCACCCTGAAAAATTTTCCTTAGTCGCTGACAATATCATTATGCTTGGGCGGTCCCGACGCCTAAAAAAGGGACACTGTAGCGTTCGTAGATAAATCATTTTTCTAGCAGTCTTTTCTCTTTCGTCTGCACCTCCTAGAGAAGAGATCCCGATAATCTGAAGACACCCATAGCCTCAAGAACACTAAATGGAAGAGTTTAGAGCGTAGTCAAAAAGCTTTTGGGTGTTCCGCATACAGGGTGTGAATAGCAATCACCTTGCAACCAGAAAAAAACAGTTTCAAGCTATACCACCCCTTTCCCAAGTCTAACATAACAAAATTTCTAAAACCATAACATTTCCACCGTGCCTATCTCTTTATATCTAGTTCTTTATCTAGGTTTCACCACTGCTCTCTTCCGTACCTTCTTCTTCCTCGCCACAAGGTCCGCAAAAGATATCCTTTTGATGTTTTCTTCCGTTTATTTGGCCTGCCGACCGCAAAGATTGCGGCCCCCAACATTGACACCTATGTTCTCAAGGCAGTATCATTTTTCCCTGGAGTTCTTTAATCGTTTGTTTTTAAATATTCGGCAAAAGTTCTTAGCTTATCCTGCTGCTATTTCTATCAGTTCCATCCGTTCTGATCTATTTCCTTTTTTTCTATTGATGGTACTCTTTTGTGCCAATTCTAGTTGCATTTTTGGTAAGTTGATCTAGCTCTTGCTGCTTCAATCCACTTCTTAATTGACACCTTTTGACATCTTTTGACATCCGTGACCTCTTACCTGACAAAAAAGACTCCAAACAAAAACCAATGATCAGAATATGTGGACTTGGTTCGATATATTTTCGATACACTGAAAAATGTACGACAAGGATACCATACGGTATGTTGAACCGACTAGGTCAGTTTTGTCAGTGGTAATAGATTTGTTATTTCACTACCACAAATAAAAACACAAATCAAACTGTAGCCATTTTCACTGGTGCATTGATTTTAGACTTCTTGTCAAATTTTTCTCCTTTGTCCTAATTATCTTCAGTATCCTTATAGTACACATTTATTTATTGATAGCGACAATAGGAGAGTTAATTTTGCTTCTCATGACACTCTTTGAATCCTAGTCTTCCTAGGAATGTATACAAGGATAGTGGCTGAGAAGGATTTTAAGCATTTGCTTCAGAATTGTTTCTTCGGCTTCCAATACCTTAACTAAATTTTCCACCCTCCTGGTGCCAAACCAAGTGTGCATTCTGCATTGTCTTTCTATCTAGATGCCAAATACTGAAGAGCTTATAGACAATTTGAGTCCCAGGCATTAGTTTTCATTGTACATACTCTAATGACTTTCAAATGACTCCTTCTAGTTCTTGAATTGCTGTTTTTAAATCTTTAATGGCTTTTGGTTGTTCTTTGCTATTAGATTTTCTATAAGACTCTAGGCGCTTATTTCGTATTTGTTGCGCGGAAGAAAGTTTTCAAACTAATCCTTTTGTGTGAAATAACAATAAACTAGTTGCTTCATAATGTAGCTCCCACTTACATGGCATTGAATTCTTTAAAGCTTTGACTTTGAATCTGAAACTTTTGAGACATCTTAAGATCGTCTGAAGGGTGACTAACAGCAAGTATCTTTCTGTAAGTGTAAAGTCACAGACATAATATGCTAAATGTTTTGCGTTTGGGAAGGATGTTTTCTAGTTGCAGACAGCCGTTCTATTGTTAGTCCAGACGGTCAGTCTCTGTCGGAAATTTTGCGACGTCCTTCTTTCCCATCCTTTAAGGGCTGATAACTATCCTCTACCGAAACAAAAAAGAATTTTTCTATAAAATCGGAAATTATTGAGAAAAATGTGAAAGGCTGTCGAGTATAGGTTAGGAATGTTAAGATCGGTCCTTAGCTCTCCGTTTGTTTTTCTACGAAAAACAAGGAAGATCCTTCGACGCTGTGGGTCACCAAATATTTATAATATATATAATTTGCCTCTGCTAAATCATGCGTTTGCTGACCTAGTTCAGCCTCTAGAGGAAAGTGGTCTTTGGATTCCACTTCTTTGCTGCAAGGTATCTTCCAATTGGAGTTCTATAAGTTGTTGACCCAAGTAATTGTCGCCCGTTACTAGTACCAACATGGCTTTTAGCGCCCTTTTGGGATTTTTGCAGGAGCGATTGTACCCTCACTATATTAGAATGACGCCGAAGAGCTCGAATTATCCAGCAGTCAATCTTGTGACTATGAGCCGTATCTATCTATTTTCAGAAGGTTTCATCAGGATTTCTTTGCAATTTTACTAATGTACCAAATGTAAACTAATGTACTAAAAAAGTACCCGAAAATTGTAAATATGCAAATGCAAAATAAATATAAATGCAAAATATGTAATTATTCATCAATATTTATTTTGTCACCTTCAAAGTAATCTCCATCAGATGCAATATACCTATGCCAACGATTTGTCCAGTCCTCGAAACACTTTTCATAAGCACTTTTTGGGATGGCCTGCAGCTCCTTCAGCGAATTTTGTTATATCTCTTCAATCGACTGAAAACGGGTTCCACGGAGTGGCAATTTCTGTTTGGGGAAAAAGAAAAAGTCACTCTGAGCCAAATCCAGTGAATACGGTGGTTGATCGATGGTGTTTATTGCGTTTTTGGCTTCAAATTCGGTCACAATCGTGGCTCGATGCGATGGTGTATTATCATCGTGTATAATCCATGAACTGTTCTTCCACACTTTCGGCCGTTTTCGACGGATGTTCTCACGCAAACGCCTCAATACGGCCAAATAGAACTCGTTATTGACCGTCTGTCCCTCCGGAACGAATTCGTGATGCACCAAACCACGATTATCGAAAAAAAAACAAACAAACAATGAGCATCACCTTGATTTTTGAGCAGCTTTGGCGTGGTTTTTTTGGTTTCGGCTCATTTTTTCCCCTCCATTCCGATGATTGTTGACTTGTTTGCATGTCGAACTCATACACCCATGGCTCATCGCCAGTTATAATGCTCTCCATAATATTGGATCGGAATTCGCACGATGAAGCATGTCCAAAGAGACCTGTTTACGACACTCTTTTTGAAGAAAATTCAGCTTTATCAAGACGACTCGAGCAAGAATGTGTTTCATACCCAAAATATCCATCAAAATCATTCGAACGGACTCGCGAAGAATGTCGAGCTCTCTTGCCATCTCTCTGACACTGGCATGACGATTTTCAAGCACCATATTCTTAATTTTTTTAATGTTGTCCTCAGTTGAAGAGGTCGAAGGTCGTCCAGAACGAGGCATGCCTTCAATGATCTCTCGACCATTTTGGAAGGCTTTGGACCACTCGTAGGCTAAGATCGTGTTTTTGATAAAACTGAATCACCGTAAGCCTTTTCCAACATTTGCAACGATTCCGCACACGAAATTTGAGTAGAAACACAAAATTTCAGGCAAATTCTTTGTTCAATATTTTTATCCATACTGACAATGGCAACGCACTACTGCGGTGTTCCGACTTAAGCTGCTGTAAATAAACAGATTTACACGACAGATGACAGATGACAGATTGCGCTCATATTGGCACAGTTAATTAAGGACAGTCCTAGCAACTTAACAAAACTTTGTTTAACTTTGTTTGAACTTTGTTTGAAATATCATTTACCCGAGGAATTTAAATTACAATTTCCGGATACTTTTTTGTCACAATGTACATGTCAAAGGATTTCATTTACGATAAAATTTTGTTAGACAAGTAAATAAAATCAAACTTTGTCAAACAATTGTGTTTCAACTTTTTTGACCGTAAATCAAGGTTTTATTTGTTCGATTTTTCAACCAATCTTCTCAGCTTCGGACTCTATGGGTATCTGAGATAGACCAGGTCATAAGTGATACTGAATCTCACTTATGCTATCGATTCGGTCTGCAAATTTTGAATGTCGGGTTAGCACAGCGGTTATAGAGAAAATAGAAGTTAACTCAATCAATGGATTTGGTGCTTGCTGGCGTCGTCAGGGCTTTTGAGTCGTCTGTTCAGCCAAAAAAGGAAATACTCTTCCTGATAAGTCCAATGAGATGACTGAAGTGCCGACGAAATAATGAGGCATTACACAGTTTGAAAAATAGCAAAGTACCTGACTGACCCTTGGATGGAACGATATTATTTGGTACCAAAAAAGGAATTTAATATTATTTAATGATTTTGTTTTTTTTTTTATATATAAGTTTCTTTACTTTATAATTTGGTATGGATTTAATAATTTTTTTGCAAGGATAACGTCTTAAATAGCCCGATCGAATAATAGGATACAAACAACACGGATCATCGAAGGAGCATACCCGATTTGATGACCACCCAGTTGATGAGATTATCCTTGAACTTTTCTTCTTAATTGAGTGGCGATCAAATGTGAGTGAATTTCAACGTTTTGTTTTTGGTTGCTATGATGGGAATAGAATAATTCTAGCAAAAAATATAATCCAAAATAATAATGAAAAACAATATCTATACAAAAACTTTCAACAAAAAAACACATTATTATTAATTTCCTTGTCAAAAAACTTTCCGTTTCTGGTCAAACAAACAAAAATTTCCGAACAAGCTTTTAAGTTTGACGATTTTTAGGGTTTTTCATGCATTAGCATCCTTTTTATCCGGAAGACTTGCACAGGAGTAAACCGTGGTTTATACTCAGTATTAAAGTATCGGTTGTCATTATTTGTTACCGTAGAATATGTCAAAATAACAAGGCAATGTAGTCCTTATAATGTAAGTCAAACCTTATTGGGCACCATTTGATAGGAATTTATTTAGTACCTGAAAGAAAAAGAGAAAAATTGTTAGAACACATAAAGCTAAAGATAAAGTAAAATGAGGTTGTTATTCGAAATCGTTTGTTTTAAATGTTTTTTAATTTTTATTTCTATACAGATTTCTGATTTGTCAGGAATTTTGCGACTTATTTTGGGTTTATCTTTAGAAAAAAGCATCGGCCCTTAGCTCCAGGCAAATTGTGCTATTTTTTACCGATGGTCCATCCTGTCGTCCTAGACAAACCAAGGAGATCTCCAAGTTCCGTGGTCGCCAATTGTATTTTGAGAGTAAATAAAAGCACAAATCACGGTCAATCAATGTTCATTCGCTTTTATACTTAAATCTTTATCCCAAGATAACCTTTAACTTTGCCTCTGTTAAGTGCATAAGTGTTGCATATGTTAAATAATCTTCAAATTTATTTGCACCTGATTCAGATGAAAGAAGTGAATAAACACAAATATAAACTCCATTGCCGTCTTATCAGAAAAAAAAATAAGATAAAAACGCCTACAAAGAGCTAAACGTTTCTTTAACTTTTCAAATTCAATTGGCACGTTCCAGGTTCAAGCATCATTTAAAATAACAAAAAAATTTGCAAATTATCTTTTCACTATCCACTATCAACCTCCAAACAACTTGATGGATAACCTTCAAACAATACCTGCTGACCACCCTCATGTCCATGTTTCGTCAAATTATCATAGGCAAACACTAAAAGGTGCTATAAATGTCAATTTGAACATACCTAGATACATTTTTCAACAAACTTTTTGAACAAACACCGATTGAAGTTTTGATTTCAATAATTTAATTTTTAAGTATGAATTTGGGTCATCGACTTGAACGAATCAATATCCTTGACTTATTATCAATAGAATATTTATGGAAAAGCACACACAACTTGGAAGCCATTAGGATCAAACTAGATGTTTGTTTGTTGGTTTGTTGGCTTCTTTGTTTGTTTGTTTGTTTGTTTGTTTTCCGCATTTTAATCTGCAATGGCATTTCATCGAATTCATGGTATTTTAATACAGTCATAAATCACCTCATCATGCTCAAATGAACATGCCATTTGCCTGATGGATTAAATAATAGATGGATAGCAAAGAAAAAAATGAATTATGCAACTTTTATCATAGCCGATGTTGTATGCATATATTTGTCTAATGTTACATGCATGTTGTGCAAGACTTTCACAAAAGGGTATGGATAAATGTCTGAATGTGCCTGAAATTGACTGTAGATAGTTTTAGGCCTCATTGTAGGACTCATTGCGCGCGAATCCTGACTAGAAGCAATATCTTTATTACTTTACTTTCAACTTCTTAAGAAGTCGAAATGTGCTTCTCTATTGGGAATATTACTTGTACCTTCACAGGTCGCACAATAAACATAAAAAGTGGAAGTGACAAGGTCAGCAAACCTAGGTTTGTTTTTTTGTTTTTCACTCATCTTTATTGATTTTAAGTCCACCATCAAACTTGAAAGTCATACCAAATTTGTCCACTTTTACCGTGAAAGAGGTTTCCATCGTGCTTGTACCTGTTAACTGAAGAGTTAATGACCGCTTCGTACCATTGTACATCCAAATTACTCCCTGGGCGTCTGATTGCCACATAAAACATGTCGATCTTTTCGCTTCGCTACTTGCACATGTCCATGCATATGAAAGTTATGCAAGATAAAATTTCATTCATCAAAATCTCAGCTTGGATCATTTCTCCTTCAGCTTTACAACAACAACAACAACAATAACAATGGGAAATCATGAAACAAAAATGGCGCAAAAAAGAAGTTTAACTTAACG
Organism: Stratiomys singularior; assembly: GCA_954870665.1. Taxonomy (NCBI): domain Eukaryota; kingdom Metazoa; phylum Arthropoda; class Insecta; order Diptera; family Stratiomyidae; genus Stratiomys; species Stratiomys singularior. The sequence continues at coordinate 6,161,169 of OX940879.1, read as the reverse complement.
AAGAAAATCGGACAAAAAAAAAACGTTTTTGAATGAATAGACGTTTCATTGGAAGACCTACGATTATTGGCACTCGACTCTAATAGTAGGTTCAGTGTAGGTTGGGTAGTTATTTTGTAACAAAAGTCTGCGCATCCTCCGTCAATGATAAGATTGCTAACGAATATTCGAATGGCAGAAAGAAAACGTGGTTGGCTAGCGATGATCCCTCGTTGATTATATTAAACATATGTCATTATCAACTTTCATTTTTCTGCATGCTTCAGCAGTGAAGTGCATAACAGTTAGCCAAGCTGGCGGTTTAACCACTTCAATTGTACATATGTGCGGAGTTCACCACTTTTCCAACGTGCTACAAGACACTGGTGTTGCAAATTGACCATTCAAGTCAAGTTGGCGCGTGATTTTCCTAAATGGCACCCAGACGACGTACAAGTCGTATGCGATTCGTACCTGATGACAAAATGCTAAACCGGCTACATTTAACCTATAAAATGCACAGAGAACATGTTTCATGCTGTGAGAAAATTTTCAAGAAAAATTTCGCTTTCTGCTGTGAAATTGCTGGTTCGGTGGTTGATTGAGACCACTTCAAGAAAAAAACTTATTCACTCTCAATTTCGTCTTCACTTCACAGGAAGTTAGATCATGTATTTATTGCTGAATGAACGATGAAAACTAAAGTGTTTCCTCGAAAAACATACAGAAGCTAGGTCTTTAAAACGGATTCAATACAACCAATGTAATGGATTTGAATCTCAAAAAGTACCCTCCCACAGAAACCATCTCCTGCGTGGTCTCCTGCGTCACACAGCTCTATACCCATCTCTTCGCGTCAAAAAAGTACTCTAGATCATCCAACATATTCAGAACTTATACGTCAGAATATGTTTGGTACACACGTAGCAATACATAAAACTATCGCTATGTTTCCTTATGGAACTCTTGCATGTAATCCTACAATTGCTTCTCTTTTTGTTTTTCTCTCCATTTGTCTCTCTATTTGTCATTGCTTATTGCGCTTTCCATATCGGTTCCCTTTTCAATTTTCTAGAAATATTTTCCTATTTAGAGCTAGTCGGATTAAGCTTCTCATGCTATTTTTTCACTATGTTATCCTTCCCACTAAGTTTGAATCAAACTCAACACATATCGTAGTATTGTCCTTTCTACTACCACGCTGTAGTTACTGTAGGCCAAAGTATACGCCCATTGCGATCAACATCAGATAGCATTGGCACTAAGCTTACCGCGTCCTGTTGTCTCAAAGATGTCGAGCAGGTCCCTTAGCTATGTGCTCGCCAAGTGTCTCAGTTCTTTTGCAGAATGCTTCGCAAACTAGACAGATGTTACCCATTCGAATTCGTATTCGATTGTCATGTTGACATGGATGATTGTCGCTTGCTCATATTAACTTTGGTGTTCTTCCTCTTCTCCTGTTTTCCTCAGGACTTGTTTTGCCCTGGTTTTGTTGGAATGTGGTTACCTTTTCGCGAAATCGAAGCACTCTCCCTGGGAACAGTATTCGGAGCATTGCTTTCAACGGTTGAAAAAAATAATTCAAAAGTACGTTAAGCTTCGGCAGTCCTGACACTTGGAAAAGGGATACACGAATACCAACCGTTTACGGGTCTTTTGTCTAACACTCTCTTCCCTTCACTTCCTGCCCACTAGAGATGGGATCACCATAATCTGAAGTCGCCTATTGGGACGAGGACAAGTCCGAAATAATGTGTCAAATGGTTCCAGACTAGATTCTCAGATTGACAGGAGAGCTGTTTAGTGGGTGCATCTGAGAGTCGTACACTTAGGGCATTAATAGCATTCACCTTGTGTCAAAGAAATCCCACGTTCTGTCTTTCTCTTTTCCGAGCTCTTAATATAGTCCGCTTTTGATTGTTGCAGGTGACACCTTGATTGTGTTGACTACACTCGCATTTAATCAAGCCTACTGAGTTATTGTTAGTATATCTGCTTTTTGATTGCCATCAAGGCGTCAGTATCCAGAAACTATGTTTCCACAGCTTCATAACATAACAACGATAAGTCTTCGAATAAACTTTCGCGTTTCAGCCAAAATTTCTTAATTTGTACAATTTTTTAAATCCACCTAAAGGCTTTATACTGCATGACTGGCAGGAATTTTATATTCGTCATTATGGTCTGACACCAAACGATACCATCTCAGAGCAGCTTCGATCGTAGAATCTGTTTATGTTTCATTTATTTGTTCAGTATCTTTTATTTACTAACTCTCAGGATGCAATATTAAAATTCAAGGACCACTTATGCAGTGGTCTCGTTTTTGCTGTATGTATTAAATTTTTTCAACGATTCAGCAAGTCGTCCTAGACTTTCAGTTGTCTCCTTCTAGGCTAAAGTTATTTTCGAGTCGCTACCCTTTTCGGTTTTCAATAAATATGGTCTGCATATTGGCGAATGGTGTAATTTTAACGTAATGACTGTTTAGACTATTTGTATGTGTTGATCCTCTTTTATAACTTGTTTGACGTACTGTACAATAGACACGAATATCCTCGGTATACGTTCCAACGCCTAGCAGACGAGGAAAGTTCACAGTGTAAATACTGCGCATAGCTGACGAGATGTATGGTCCTTGCTAGTCTCCAGCCTGAATAGGTCTCATGTTAGAAGGCTATTCGCAATCTTAGACGCTCGAAAAATTTGGATTCTATAAGTTTATGAGTTTTGCGAATTATAACGAAAAAACAGCGGACATTTTGAAAACAAGTCCTGCATTACACACTCCGCCTGATTACAATGCCTAATTTGCTGTTTATTCTGTTTGTAACGTCTTGGGACACTCATATGTGTTCCAGCTCTATGAAGTGTGTTGGGCTGAAGCTATACAGTGTACTGCTCTAGAGCACCAATTAGTATGAAGGATAATATACCATAAGTCAATGTTTTAGTTTATCCTGATCAACTGCACTTTTTCATAGGTCTGAATCATCTATCTGAATATATAGGTTGAATCATAGGTCTCCTCCAACCTTTTAGAAAGCCTTTTCTTAGTTTCAGGATCATTATAATTATAGCTGCCTGCATTTTAGAGCACCAATTAGTATGAAGGATAATATACCATAAGTCAATGTTTTAGTTTATCCTGATCAACTGCACTTTTTCATAGGTCTGAATCATCTATCTGAATATATAGGTTGAATCATAGGTCTCCTCCAACCTTTTAGAAAGCCTTTTCTTAGTTTCAGGATCATTATAATTATAGCTGCCTGCAATTTATTGGTACACTTTCACAAACGGAAAATAGTGTTAACATAACAATATATATTAATATAATAATATTAATAATTATATTTATTCAGACGTTTCAGGTCTCATGTATCACGCTTTGTTGTTCCTGTGTTTCTATCGGTGGTTTTTTTACGATAACTGAGTTTCAGAGCGTATCCACTGTGACTAAATACAAGGACTTTATCCTTTGCGCTCTCAAAGCGTTTTTCTCAGAAAATTGTTTGCTAGAAATCCACATATAATCCATATTTCAAGGTGTCTGTTCGGCCTGCACTATCAAAGTCGAGTCCATTAATCCTTTCGGATCGAGGCGCAACAGACTTTTTGTTGGAGGAAAAATCTAGGAAAGCTTCGAAAGGACCGAACGAACCTTTTCTGTCGAATGTTAATTCATTAAAATAAGAGTTGATCACTTTTGTCATTGTTTCCTACACTAATAACAGATCGATTCTAATCTGGTTAGGTTAAAGACTTTTTCGACGATTTAAATCTGGATGCAAGGGGATGACCAGCAGTTTGAGTTTAGAATGAGATATGAACGTCCACTTCAAGAAAAAAAGATACTTCCATGAATAACGATGCCTTTTGAGGAACTGAAAGGAGTGCAAATTTCCTTCTCCGTTATTTCGGTATCAGTACGAGCCAGTACAGTATCAAGGAATAGACCATAAAGTAAACATTAATTCTTGAATGCCGTGGGTACAGAGAGCAATCTGGGTGGAATTGTTGGAGAAGCGATTCGCACGATCCGCATTGTCATTCATTTAAAGAGAACATTCGAGGCATTCCGGACCAACTAACTTTCTCATTTTCAACCCTGCCTAACTCAATCACATTCTTTTCGTTTCATCTCCTTCTTCTTGATTCCTCCTGCTTTCTTCTCCTTCTCCTTCCTGTTTATTCTTCATCTTCTTCCTTGGTTCTCTTTCTTCCTCCTTTAACCCGGTGCGTTCGCTTAGCCGATAAGTCGATCACTGAATAGGAGTGACTTCCCTGTCAGCTTCCCGGCGTGTGTGCTTACACGAAATAATACCCTTCCCGAAATACCCTCATAAAGGTTGTTTTTTTTTTTTCTAAACCAATATGTTTACCCTGCCCATCTTTGGGTGCTACGCAGCAGGATCTACGCTTCCTTCCCTGATTTGGACATACTCATTGAGCACAATGCGCTGAGGTTAATGCACCAGCTGTGTTCAGTTTTTTTTGGTTAACAAAGTAATCATGTATTTGTGGAGGATCAACTAGGTCACTAAGTCATTCTGGTAGTTGAGTAGTACTTTATTTAAGTAAATTTCGAGTACATCCTGTGGATAAAATGTCTCAATCACCTAAAACTGCTCGCATTTTTTTCTAAGCCGAATTTCGCCTTGATGCTAGGGACGTTGTTCATTATTAGTACGCACCCCAAAGTTTTACAAGGAACGAGACGTGCTTTTTCGAAGTTCTGAAACGGTTTGGGGTCAACCACCGGCGACGAAACGCTTTTAAATGTAAAAGAGGGTGGGCGACGACATTCAATGACAACTCTTCATCTCATTCAATCTTCGTAGATATTGAGGTTTTCTCCAAATACTCGATCACCGTTCTTCTTAGCCCATCTAGTTCCTCTATTCAATCTGATTGCTTCAAACAATACTTGGCAAATAAGGTCGTTTTCCATCTGGAGTGGAGTAATAAGCTTTATATAACCTCATGAATCGAGCATACCGTACCGAAATGTTATTTAGAGAAGAAGGCAGCCGAAAAAGACTAGAAGATAAGTCAGAACCGAAAGTCAAAAAGAAGAACAGAACTGGAATTTTCGCCTTAAGATTAAACAGAGGGATACCAAAAATGGGAAGTCATGTCCAAATAAAAAGTCAAAAAATCCAAGAAACGGATGTATCGGTCGTAACTGTGCAACCAAATCCAATCTGTCAAATTCAGGACAGAAAGAACCTAACGAAGACGACAATTTCGAAGTCGATTTTTTCAGAAATGGTATGTCACAGTTTTATCAACTCATAGTCGAAAGATTTGAAGACAATAAATATCAATTTTATGAGCAATTGAAGCCAAAGCACGATATCTCTTCTTTGCAAAAAATGCATGTATAGAATTTGCAGGCAGTAGGACTCAGTGGATAATACCTCTGTTTTTTTGTCGTAGAAAACTTCAAAATTGCTAATGACCGGATCATCTATGATCCCTTTCCGTCATAAATCTACGGATAAGAATGACAAAAAACTTATTGGAAAGGACATTACAACTAAGCAACTATCAATCTTCTATTATGATCCTTGATTCTCAGTGACAATTTGGCTGAGTTTCTTTGCTATGAATTCTGAACGCTCTATCATGTTTAATGCTTCATGAAAATTATTAAATTGTTGGAAACTATAGACTCTCAAGAAGAGATGAAGTTCCTTCCAATAAATATAAATATAATACTACGTTTTCTTTGAAATACCAAAAAAATAACTATTTGACAATCCTACTCTGAAGTCAATGCCATTAAGAGAAGACGGTCTAGGAATTACTTTTGATAACAAAATTTACAGAACAGAGACTAAGGAAGGTAAGACCACCCTCTGACCCAAAAATAGATCGAAACCCACTCACAGGACATTGTTTGAATGGATATGCATCGGTCACCATTCCTAAGCCAGGATAAATATGTTCTCTAAGCATTTTATCCAAAATTCTGATCCTGGGTGGAATACTAATGAACAGAAAGCCAGCCCACAGGATTTCCTCAGGTCTCTCACCACTAATTTCTCAACAACCCCTCAATATGGTTAGTAGGTCATCAGTTCAGGTCAAAGGTAAATTGGTCTGGAATGGTCAATTTGTCAACATTGATTCTCTGATCCCTCATTTTTGGTTTCTTTCCTCACATTTTCATCAATTCCTAATAAGTATGGAATCAGGTGTTACATCCACTACGATAAAATAATATAACTTCTCAAGGATGTATGCATTGAAGAAAAGTTTTTATTCTTATATTGCAGAAATAATAAGAAAATACGCAAAATAATTTTTTGAAATCAGAAAAGGTTGTGCTAACTTTCTTTCCTTATTTACACGAAGGATATTTTTAACACTTAATCATTTATCCAAATTAAATTTTATCATATTGTAGTTGAAATCGGTATTAAGAGTCGTTAATTCTTTTTGAATTTATTTATGAAATTTAAGTAACTTGCAAGAAACTATCAGCAATAACTTAGAGACAGGACATTGTTGCTAAGTTCCAATTTAAAAATAACGTTTGCATCAACTTCGACAGGGTGAACTTCATACTGAATTAATTTTCAAGAAGATATTTATTCGAATTGAATTAATCGCATTTATTCACTTAATAAAATATATCAAATGTGAATTAATCAGGTTCGAGCTGTTTATGCCATATAAATATCAAAGAAACTGTGAAAAAGGAATTAAATTGTTAAACAAAGCGCATTCAAATATTCTCAATAAATATCAATTTTCGGACATAAAATCTTTTGGTTCGAGACTTGTGCATTCAACGAAAATGTCATTCTTGAGGAAAAGCCATTATCCTTAAACATACAAAGCTCATGACCATGAAAAAGGAAATTCGTTGTTTGTATTATTTCATCTCAACCTGAATTTATTGTGTGGTATGGGGCGAAATTAATTTAGATTATAATTTCTGTTTTTCATAGAAACTTTGTCAATCTGGTTCTTGCCAAGGATTCCAGCAATTGAGTATCTCATTCCTTGCTATTCGTTCAAGCGTAGGAAGTTTAAAAGGAAAATCAATTGCAAATACAAGATAGCATTCAACTGATTCCATAATATCGAGCTACCACGATGTTTCCCATATGAATAAAAGCGAAAATAATGCAAGAAATTCAATATCATTGCATGTGGGATTGTGCGTAATTGAATTTCCAGTTCATTTTCTTAGTGCAACATTTTTCATGTAGTGGAAAACAACAATTCAACAAACAGAGCGAAACACATGCCAAGCCTAAGTTATGAAAGATGAAGCGGACAAGGACGTGTTCAATTTTCAGACAAGGTAACAAAACTGAATAAGTGCAATTGCAACAGTTAATTGGTGAATGTGTATGTGAAAAAAAAATTAAAATGTTTTACCTTAAAACAGTTGATTTTAATATTCATATATGAATAAATTAGTTCAGTGCTAGCTTAAGTACTTAAAGCAAACTATGCAGCCTTTCTCTTTGCTAAACGCATACAAATGTTTATCAGATAAATTAAGTGGGTATTTATGAACTGTGATTGAGCCTTGATAGTGATTTTGTTTCCAACAAAGGTGTTGAAGTAAAAGTTGTACCTATTCGAACTCCAGTTGAATAGAGAATATCAAATGATGCTTTCTACATAAAAATAATGAAATTTTTCACCTCTATGGCTTCTAATGAAGTTTTTTCAATGAATATAATCATCAAAACCGACAAAGATTCTCCAAATACTGTAACCAAACAATGAATTACTGTCCACAAAATATTCCTTCTCGCTAAGAAAACACTTCACCCATCGAAACACTATGAATTATGAGCACATTTCCGAGTACAATTGCAAATTCAAAAGTCAATTATGCATTTCTATTTGTTTTTCACTTTCACGCAAAATTAATTTCCACTCCAATCAAAAACTTGCTTGATTAACAAGAAAGAGAAAAAATCTGATATTCAGATACATGAATATTCAAATATTCGCATCTAAGTGAATTTTTGCCCTTTCGTTTACAATTGATTACAAGGAAGTAGTAAAAAAAATTTTAACCATACCAAAGGTATGCCAACGAAATCAACAATAGTATACGTTTGTTATAAAAGTATTCTTTTTCTTGTTGGCGATGCAGAAAAAATTACCAGCTCTGCATAAAAATTCCAAAAAGTTATTCAATTAGGCAGTTTTTTGCGCTTCTCTGGCTTCTTTTTAATTTATGAAGAAAAAGTTCTTTTGAGCACCACATCGTGCAATAACTGCTTTTTGCAGAGATAGTGAGTGAAGGTTGAAATGTATCTACCTACAGAAATAAGTGAAAATTTTACAGTCAATTTGTATAAATTTTTGTTTTTGCTGGTTGTTGCATAGCAGACAGAATCAATGAATGTTTCCATTTCTATACATTACCTTGCGATCAATTATATGATCCTATAATTTTTTTATCCCAATTTCATTTAAATTTATGTGGTATCAGCGTAGAGGAAGTGCTAATGATGATTTCGCTTAAGATACTTTCTAAACACCAAAGATAGATACAAACAGTTATTGAGATCATACATGAAATCCTTGTCAAAAAAATTAAAAGACATTTTTGTCTGCTCATCGTGAGGCCGACATTAATTCCAGGTTTCAACTTGTCGTGCCTTTAAAGCTCCTTTATGCAAATGAAATTCACAAAAATTTGGTGCGTTTTAACTCACTTAGGTCCCTAAAAATCAATTGAATACGCTTTAGATGAAACAACAATGAGTAAAAATGAGTTTTCTAAAATATTTCTCAAAATCGAATCATAAAATTTGTTGAATTGAAATATTGATTGACTATATTTTATGTTCACATCTAACATATTTCTTTAATTCAAACGTAAATGAATTATACTTAGAAATACTTCTTTGTGTTAACTTTATTCCATTGTTTTTGCTTATTTACATTGAAAGTCAAAATAAGTGTTCTGAATCTTAGTTCATTTCAGCTTAGACTAGTTTATTTGCTTATACGAATGATCTTCAACTTTTATATGATGATTCTTATTCAAGAGGAAACTTCTACCACAAACCTCTCTTAGACTTTAAACATATTTAAGCTCTAAAGAAAAAAATAAACGTAGTTCATTCGTGTGATTTCCCCAAAAAATATTAAGGAATATTTGAAAACTGGATGAAAAATGCGAATATATCTACAAGACATATACTTTTATTAAGACCGTTTGTTCGCTTCTTGTGCCGCAAAATTTAGCTACTAAGCATAGGAGTGTCAACGACACTACGTTCCAAGAATAAAGTTGCTGAAGAATGGGATCCTTTCAGGACCATGCTTAAGCTCGATAACTTTTCGCGAAAGATACCTCCAAAAACTCCGAAAACTTAAATTCGAACTCAAACATCACTGTCACCTGTAGGACTCGAGCCCGGTATCAGTTGCTTCGAAGGCTTGTGAACGTACACCACCTCAACTAGTAAACAATCTGCGATACCAACTTAGATGATTTGCTCCAACTTTGTTAGCAAGTATGTTCCATCTTATATTATAAAATATTCAGTCACAACACATCATCTGATTGATGGCTGGTCTGACACGTAGGGGGCACCACAACTGGCACGTAGATGGTTGACAGACCCATGGCAGGTAGATGGTGCCATGACGAATGGATGGTTGACAGACAGATTTACATTTCGGGTTGCGTCAATCATCAAGCGATAACAGTCAAAATTTTCTGCAAATCCAACAATCAGCTCACAAGCTACAATAATTATTTACAATTTATGATATTTCAAAACTGTAGATGTAAAAGAACTTCGAATGGTGGTCCAAACAAACTTTTTAGATGGCGGAGAGTACCTCCGACAATTGAGCGTTAAAGACGGCCCAAGAAAAATGGACTACCATTGGCTTGTAAACTTTTGAGTGAAGATTTAGCAACATCAATACAGCTGAACACTTGGACACTCGAAATTAGTTTAATTTAAATTGAATTAATACCTCAAAAAAGTTTTAAGGGGCTGCAAAATAAAGTTTTGTGCTATAGTCGGCTGCTAAATGATACAATAAATTTACAAATAATCCCGAATATTCAAGCACAAAATTGTCGCTTTTGAAATAATCCGAACATAAACAACATCGTTCTCACTGAGCCTCTGCTCTAGAAGCAGTTCTTGAAGCAAAATGAAATTTTACATGTCAATTCATAACAAGGAAGGAAACATATATCCACTACTACCTCAATCCCAAATCCCTCAAAACTCACTTTTACTACGCACCTCAATCAATTAGACCTTCCAGCTGAATACACAGCATTTGATGTCACTCGACGTAACTGACAATCGACCTAACCGACACTTGACTCGACCTCCTGTTTTTGACAATTTGATTTTGACGTCAGTGTTCACAGTGTTTCACAAATTATCTCAAAAGAAAAAAAAACGTACTAGGTGGATCTATTGTATACCAAGTAGCGGAGGAAAAACCTCAAGCAAAAGAAAAGAAGTAACTGCTTCACCAAGAAAAGGTTTCATGATGCAAGTAGCTTAAAACAATGCAGAAGTCACTAAGCAATCTAACAAATGGACTTTCAAAGTTGCCAATCTTCTCTTTTTCAACGGCTACAAAATAAACATCGAAAATTGAAAAACTTCCTCTTTTCTATGGCTTATGGAATTCAATCAAATCGAATAATTTTTGAAGGTCTAGATGACCATTCATGAGGATGGTCTAGGTGACTAATAACGAGCTTTTAAAAAAATATGATCAGACTGTGGTGATTTTCTCTTATCAATCATTTATCGCAGAAAAAAATGCAAACAAAAAGTTTGCTAAATTCACAAGCCAGGACAATATGGAAAAGGAAATGCGTTTCAACTATGAAACATGTAAGTTACAGAACGTGGGCGTTTCCATATGCCCCAAAAAGGCTCCGATCTATTCTCACCCATGAATGAAAAAGGAGCTATTTTGCCAGAACAACGGATGGTGTTACAAGTCAAAGAACTTGATAGTGAGGGTACACAAATGACGGTCTGGATCACACCATTTTCTTAAGGCTGAGTCATTTTAACAACAACTAGATTTTACCTCGAAAAGATGCTCCTGGTACTCTGGATAAACGTTTTCAGATTAGGCTCAATTGAAGAAGGATAGCCAAAATTCAGGAAACACTCGAAGGGATTTGCAGTGAATGAACCGCTTTTTGATTAAATAAATAAAATATTCTTTGGAATAAAGTAGAATTTCATTAAAGAATAGAGGAATAGTCGAGGAAGGAAGTCTTTTTTTCCCTATTTCACAAGAAGTTCAATGAATATTAAGTTATCTCAGCAGAAATTAAAATATCTCAGCAACAGCAAATAATTGTTTCAAAAATTTGGCACCTTTTGACATTCATGTTGTGACAAATAACGAGGACTATGTTGATGCATTAAACTGAATTGAAATGAATTTTATTATAAATCATGGTTTTTTTTTCAGCTGACCCAGAAAAAAGGTATTATTCTAGATGAAATAGTGATTATAAAAGATATTAATTTGACCGATAGTTTTCAATCCAAAGCAATATGTCAAGAAATCAAACTATTTCGAATCATATACATGCTTTAAGTCCAAAAAACAAGACCCCAGTCAGAATAAAACTGAAAACTATGTAGTTGGGTATTTAGAGTAGAGTAAGTAAGGTAAGATTGGACGCAGAAGTTTTGACATTTTTGCGGTAGAATTAGACTTTTTGAATTCTGCTGACAAAATATTAGCCTGTCACCCGTTTAGAACCCTTGTTTATAAGTTCCCCAAGCTCCATCGCTTCGCGGAAAAAAACGAGTTAGTTCGTCTCCCGCATTTCAGTATGGAAAAGGATATGACGAGTTTATCCGTTTGCAGTAAAGAAAGCGTTTAAGTAAGTCCAGCAATGTGAGAGAGTTAAACGGAAATTAAACATATCCATACATACCCGAGAACATTAAAATTAAAGCATAAATTAAGAAAGTGTCTTGTGAAGTCCATTATGTTACTCAATCGAAAAGATCAGGGAGTGATCAGTAAAACGAATAGATACTTGGATTCACATTTTTTAGTGCAGAAAATTTATCCTGGAAACAAAAATTTGATAAAACAAGGTCTGAAACAAACTCTATTGGGCAAAAATGTATTGATCTTGACAGATTCTGGTAACAGCATGCCAAAGGACCCACTGCTAGACTGCAAGAAATCAATAATTATTAGACTTAAATTAATTTGACTGTAGTTTATAAAAGGAACTTTTCTTTTGGAACCAAAAGATTTATGGGTTTTGAACTGGCAATTCAATTAATCCAAAATAATCACTCAGATGATGAGGTCTTGTGAGGGAAGTGGGCCTTGAACATAGCTGAGAAATAGAAAATCTCAAAGAAAAAAGAGATACTTCCCAAAAACCGAATAAAAGCCAATTAAATCTTATCGATAAACACAAAAATCACTGAGACACTACGATAATTGCGAGAACAACAGTAACAACAATTTCATCACCTACCGATGCTTCATCGCAATGAGAAATTTCAAAATTAATCTTCCGTAATTCAATTCTTTTTACACTCGCATCAATCAATATCAGATTGAAAGTTTTTCAACTTAGCAAATTGTCACTGAAAAGGTGAGTTCTATTCAAAGTTGATCTTTTGTCTTTTGAATTAATCGATATGTTAGATTTCTATGATTTCAGATTACAGATTTCAGATTTCTAGATTTCACAGGAGAGGCATTCAATGTAACGTAACCTAAAAAGGTTTCAAGCCTCTGAGTTGGACGAGCAATATAGCGAGGAATCATTTTGCAAATAAAAATATCAGTCTTGAAATGGCTGGCTGGCAATCATGGATAGAAACTGTATGGCAATTGATAAGTAAAAGCAAGAGAAAATTTAGTTTTCCCAACGTTTTTTCCATAATTCATTCTGCTATTTCCTTTGCTAAACTTGGAGCATGCTTTTGAAAGTATTTTGAAGGTATGCCTGATTTGTTTTCCTTCAGGCACGCCTGTTTCATTGCGTCACGTTTCAATGCAGTATATTCTAACGAATTAATAGTGTTTTCTTTTCCTCAAGGATCCAAGTTGAACTGAACCGGAAATGAAATGAACTTGAAATGAATTTCGGAAGACAATAGTAGCATTTTAGTTAATTTTATTTATGATTAAATTTAGTTTGCTTCGCTGAAAAAGTTGTAATCCATTAGGTATAAGCCAAGTGGTTAAGTTGGGCCTCGTAGAGTTTTGAAGTCACATTCTTTTAAGGAAAAGATTCACAAGAAGGCGATTCGAGCGCGATTTGTAGATTCTTCTAAAAGATACTGAAGAAGACCGAAAGGTTTCGGGCCAAAATCGATTAAAATTAAACAATCATCAAATTAAAAAGGAGCATTTTATATCTTCGATCAGCTTAAGTATTTTTTGAACTCAAAACTTTTACAAGTATTTCTTAAAAAGGGGTTTGTTGTAGGCATGATTGACTGAAAGATGGACACTTTTTTTGAACTGACTTATATTTATCATTGCTAAGAAGTAAGTAACCGAATAAAATCATTATTTAATCAGAAGTTAAATTGCAGACAGGCAGAGAAAAACAAATCAAGGCGTAAACGAAATTGTCAGAAACAATTTTAACTTCTTATTAAATGTGCTTCATGTTATTTTTCAAGATTTTCTTAGTTTTTAACTTCTTATTTTTGTAAATATTTGATCTTATCTTTATTTCTTTTCTCTATACTTTTGTTGTCTTTATTGTCTTTATACTTTTGTTTTGTTATTTTTGTTTTTTTTATTTTAATAAATTAAATTCAAATCAAAGACAAAAGGCAGTTTGACAAACTTTCAAAACATGTACATTTCATTTGTTTTATCCAATGTTATTTACCATATCCGAATGCATCGATGCACATACTGACCTGTAAATAATAGAAAAGACCCAAAATTAGTCATGAAGCGATAAAAATTTACGTAAGCAGCTGTTTGACAAAATAGTTATCACTTTCACCTCTCTCATCTCTAGTTCTCGCCACAATATTCAATTAAATGCAATAAATTCAATCTGATCCAGTGAAAAATCAAAGGTCTAACTAACATTCAACACATTACTCCGAATCTTGCAGCTGTCTTACAGTGTCAAAAAAATTGTTTCAACCAAAATATCTTGTCAATCTCAGTAAAGTAAGAAAAAATCCAAAAGCGTTGTAGAACGCAAAAAAGCAAAAACAATTCACTTAAACAACAATTTATTTGGGATTGGAAAACCAGTAAAATAAGCTCCAATAGATTTGAATTTGCCGCTTGCCTCCATTTTGACTAGTTTTTGTCACGGTCTTACTTCGAAGAAAACCTTTACTTTCACAACCCTTTAAACATGGTTTTCTTTTTCTTTCAGTTGACTTCATGCCTGCACATATCAACAAATAATACGCTTATCGTGATAAAAAACAGCAAACAGAAAGTCAACAATTGTTTTGGAAATGTAACAAAGTATCTTTCGTTCGGTTAAAAACCTGTGTACCAAATTTCCTGACCGGAGGTGAAGTTTTGACGATAGTAACAAAAAACAAAAAAAAAATGTATAACAAGCCAAAAAGTGATAGAGTACTCTATACCTAACAATTTTAAAGTTTAGTTGATCATTGATCTTTAGTTTTATCAGTTAATTTTTATCTTCCGCGACACTTAGACAGGCCATCGGTTATGCCAGAAAGGTTATTTGGATAGCATGCGGACATGCCAGTATCGACTACATGTGCAAGTGCGATCATTAAAGAGAGAGGAAATATTTGAGATGCCGCAGTTTATTGAGGTGTAAATTTGATTGACTTGAAAGCTGATTGATCGATTGACTAATGATCGGTCGGCAGTTTTGATAAAAGATGAAAAAAACTATTTTATAGTATGGCTCATCTGTTGATTGAATATTATGCTGATGCATTAATCATGCACTTGTTAGTATTGTTAAGTGTGTAGATGTGGTTTTTGCAGTGTGTGCACTTTTTCTGATTTCCCATTCTTGTTGCCCGATCTGAGCGTCAACTCTGAATTTGATTCAATAATTGATGATTGATCCAAAGTAAGAGTGAATTTCTCTTTCGGGATAGCCAGAAATGTATGATTTTCACCTTTTGCTACATGCTAAACACACTTGGAGGTTTCACAAAAAGCATTTGTAAAAACATATTTCCCTGCTCTTACTTAATGAAATCGTTTCAAAATGAGTTCAGAAGTAAGATCATAGTTATTTTGGATTAAATTGAATATTTGAAGGGTAAGCAGAGCAAATCTATATAGGAGTACAGAAAAAAAATTAACTGAAAAATGCATGACCGTCCCACATATTCGTTTCAACTTTCAACTTGAATCAATTTTCAGCTTCAATCGATTTGCTCGAATCAACTAAACTATAAAATTTCTGCTTGAATTTCCTTTCGATTGGAAGTAACTGAAAAGTGTCCTCCGCGAAAACGCTGCGTTGTCTAGAGGACATGAAAGGCTATATAATTGATTAATGGTTCAAAGTACCAGGAACCAACTAAAGTTTATGACTTCCTGTTTTAGTATTGAGAAACAGACTAACTGGGGCAAACATAGAAGTCACCTTGGACTTCGAAAGGAACATTTTGAAAAAGTATTTAACAACCCTTTGATTTACCTAGCAAAGCATTTTCCGGTATTTTCTCTTACAAACTTCCGATAACTGGTTTTTGTTCCAATTAAAGAGTAACACCACTTTAGAGGCACAATGAGAGGCCACACTTTGATAGTTTTTTGATAATTGGTAAAGGAATTTCAGTTAAACAGATGCTACAGAATGTTAAAAAAATGCAATTTCATTTTCAAAAAAAAGCAGTGACGTGGGAGCGATTTTCCAATTTCATCGTTTTCGATACCACCATGGTCGGAGACGTAACACCAAACTAGAAGAAAAGACCAATTTTTTGCTTGAAGTATATATTTTTTTTTTTTGAACTCCGTAGGATTTAATTCTAATCAATTCTAATTTTAACTAATTTTTCGAAAAACGATAAGTTACAAAACTGTTTAGAGTTTCATCGAACTTTGTCTCAGCAAATTCTTTAAAATTGATTTCGGTATGGTTGATTTTAAGTCAAACCTAGCCTTCTTTGCTAAATCGGTTAATAATCGCAGGAAAATTTTTTCCTACGTTCATCAGCTCCATACAGCAGTTCTAGCAACTTGGACCTGTTTTCATCCCTAAATTTTGGTGTATCGACAGACAGATTTCGACATCCGATATCGACAGACCATCATTTTATACCTTCAGCAATGTACACGTCTGTACCAAATACATGTTCGCTATTGAAGGGAGATTTAGATTGAATAGATCCGACAGTTACGTGGAAACCTTAAACGTCTGTACATATGCCTAATTTATGCATGTGTCTTGCATTATAGTGGACAACCACAGGAGATACTCATGACTCTGAAACCTATGGACAAGTATATTCTTTGTATGACCTAATACCCATACAAAAATATAGAAATTATTGAAAATCTCAGAGTGGTATTACCCCTTAAAAGCCAAATATTGGTTAAAATGAAATTTTAAGCAACCACAACCAAATCGCAGTCAGAAAAAGTCCTTTCAGACCAATATTTTCCTTTAGAATTATTCTTATCATAATTCTCATGATTATTCTTAAGGAGTTTGCTTGTACAGGCCAAACAAGCCTCGTACAGTTCAACTTCAGATATTTTTAGAGAAAAGGAGGTGTAGAAAAAACTTAAGAAGAATAGACGGTGATCATCAAAGCAACAAGAATAGGAATCCAAAGAATGGTCAAAACGTTGTAGTCAAAAGCGTCTGGATCCAAAGTTAAGGTCCAAATGGGGAGTCCAAAAGTTGAAGCCGAAATTTAAGTCTTTACAGGATAGAGATCTCGCTGTTGGAAGTTATTTTCCTGAAAAGTGTTTGCCCACCTTGCCCAGGACATTTGCGGAATGTTTGCTTTGAAGAAATCGTTACTGGTTTAAATCTCAAAAAAGTCTTATTTCAAGTCATTCGTAGATGATGGCTCAACATGTTTATAAGAAAGTCGTCCGTTCCATATGTAATGTTTAGATGCGAAATCTTTCGGGAAAACCAGGTTGAACCCGATGCTTTTGCAGGTGTAATGCCACCAGTTCTTACATCTCAGAACATCTACACTTGATTCAAGGCGGTGTTAAGCCTTGTTACCTGTTCAAAAAAGAACGATTTTTTGTTTACATAAGCTGATTGCTTATAAGCTGTGAAGAGAAAAATTAGTCATCCTGTGATTTTCTTATTTTCAAAGTCGTGGTGAATAGCAATAGCTAGAAAATTGAGCTGATCCGAGCTTCCAGTTAACTGCTTAGTGAAATGGTCTGCTGCGTTCAATATGATTTGATCCTTCAACGGACACGCGCAAGTTTATGTATAGTGAAAATAACAGGGTAGGGAAAGGGAGTAAGAAGTCAAATGCGACCAACTTGAACACTTAGTTCAAACTTAAATAGGCTCCTAAAAGCGTAGCAGATACCATAAATCAGTTGGGAATCTGAGATCGGCTTATTCACAAGTTGTTCATTTTCTATGATTGAGTGGTAGAAAAGGACGCACATGCTTTAATATTCATCCAGATTGGTCAAGCAACTGAAACTTGAAACACACAGCGAAACGTCACATTGAATTGACATTACCATCCCTTACAAAACTCCAAGACAGTATTGACATGGAGGTTCCCGTCGCTTTAAGTTCTGCATATTGCATTTTAAGTTCAGTCGCTTTAAGTTCAGCAAGAATTTTCAATGTTCAGGTATGTGAAGCATTCTAGTATGAAGAAAAGAAGGTACGGGTCATGTAGAAGGAAAACCCAGTCGATACGACTCTGTCATGCCAAAAAAGTAATTAAAGAAATTGCTGAAAAAAGACAAAGGCAAACTGGTTTACAACATTGTGGTGAAGTTGTATGGACTAGCGATTTGTCAGCATCCAGACTAGGTTTTAGGAATGGTGAACGAGTTTTGGCCTGTTTCTTTGATGAAAGTTCGTTAAATGGAACCACACCGCATAGAGACTTCCCAGAGAACGTGTCGGACAAATGGAGGCAAGCTAAAGATAGGGCAAATTAAAATCAGTTATACCAGAAGCATCCTCTAAAGTCTTTGACATTCAATCAGTCATCGAACATATCTTTAAAGCCTTAAAGTTTTCTTGATACCTCTTGATTTCTTGGCTACCTTTTCACAAGACGCTTATTATAGTACAGGAAGATATCTGAATTCATTGATCTAGACATATGCTCGAATACATCAACTTGCCGGCGACAAATTTTTGAGATTGCAACGTTTTGGCCGCGCGTATTCTAGAAAGTAGAAAAAACCAGGATGGCAATTGATTGCACGATCAAAACAATTTTCAAATTCTGCTTTTCAATTAAAACTTCAATCAAAAATCAATTGTTCTCTACATAAAAGTATTTGGTTTGGTCCATGTTCTTTGCTTTATACTGCAGCTTGTGTGTTATGTTGTTATGGAAATTCTGTACTTAGACCATTTTCTCATTTTCATTTTTGAGGAAATCCTTGTGGAAAAGGAAAGATGAAAATGAGAAATGCTCTAGAACAGCTATCAAGGACCTGCGATTGAAAATATGTGCAAGGATAAATCCAAAGACCCAGTGAAAAGATTTAGTGCGTCTACTCCTCATTATTTTCCTCATAAGTTTTGCAGATAATTTATATTGGGCCACAGAGCTTCAGCAAGCGGAAAATCCACTAAAAATGAACATCACGAAGAACGCGTTGGAAAACTCGAATAGATTTGGTTGGCAAATTAGAAACTAACCTATCAGGCATATAGCTAAGACTATATAAATCTCGTATAGTAGTGTTCAATGAGTGCGATGGAATAACATTTTGAAAAGGTACAAGTTCGATACCGAGAATTTCGCCGTATGGAAAAAGGAAAAAAACAAGTAGACATTGCCCAATCGCGAAAAGATACAGGCAGAACAGGAAAAATCTCTCTAACATGTTTTACGGCTTTAAACAAGGGTTGCATCCGTCATTTTGCTCAGCAACTAAGCACCGAAGGATGACTTGGACTTCCTCATGAACAACGCAGAAAATCGCGCCAAAAAAGTTTGGCGGGAAAAGTCATGAAATCCGTTTTTCGAGACCCAAAAGTAATATTTTTGAAGTTATATGTCGCAATGGGAGCTCCTTTTTCGGGCTCCTGTTTCTCATATCAAAGAAGAAAGTTGAGAAAGCACGACCTGGTAACCAAGAGACACCCACTGGCTTACAGCGCCACAATTGTGATGGCTATCATTCAAGAAGTGGCTTTTTTCATTCTATATTTTATGCGAAATTTAGGATTCAACGATTTTTAATTCATTTTCAGCTCAAGCAACATTTACCATGGAAGAATTTTGAAGGTGTCGTCGAACTGATGGCCGGTCTCAATCCCATAAGAGAGAATCTTGAGTTCAAAATGAGGGTGGCATGAGTGTATTGGATTGTTGGGAGACTATGTGACTAAGGAAAAATTAAGTAATCTGTAGTTTTAATCACTATGTTTTATTTTTATTTTTATTTTTATTGCCTAATCATCACATTTCATACCTAGTTAAGAATGATGTGTTCAATATGAAATAAATATCATAATAAAGAACTTAAATACCGTGGAAAAGGAAATAAAGAGCGCGGAAAGCTAAAACTTAGTTCCACCTTGTGCAAAATTCCTTCAAGATTCGAAATCGGAAGAAAATAACTTACCAAAAAAGCTGAGGACCCTCGATTGATAACAATTGATATCCATATAATCTTTCTGTTTCTTCATGAAAGCATTTTGTAAAAGTTGAATAAGTCATTGCTTTTAAGTTAAAAACAAGGATCAATCTGTAATACAAATTGTGCTCTGGATTGATTTTTAAAAAAGGAAGAAAAAAGTCAATCAAGCGAATAATGTGCCTTAAAGATTGGCTCTTGTTTTGTGTTCTGTGCGATGAAGTCAAACAAAAGAAGGCAAATCAAGCCTTTGAGTGAGTAACAAACATTGACTTCTATCACAAGATTGCTCGTGAAAAATCAACAGACGTAGACCTTGCAGTACGAAACTCTCACAAGAATAATGTGAAAACTAATTAATTATTCATTCCGCCATTGAAATCTAATAAACATCATCAACATATTTATTAATCGTTCAACAGCCAAATGACCGTAACATAATTACAATGACTTTTGTTTGTTTCCCATATCCCATCCATTATTTACATGGCATTAATTTGATATAACACCTCTTTGCAAACATGGTCTACCACCATCGCAATCACCATCATCATCTCCATCATCATAATTCCGTATAACCCTGAAAATGTAGACAACCAATTCCAAGCGATTCCACTAACTTTGACTACTTCATCATTTCCAATCTAAGATGTTTTAATTTTTCATTGAAATTATGTTTGCACATGCTAATTAGGTTTGATATGTAGATATGTACATTAACTTCTTGAATTTGATTGAATATCCACAATTTACGATGATTTTTTTGTTGTCTTTCATTGCCTATTTCCCATTTTTTTTTCTTCAAAATACTTCGGCAAACAACAGCAGGAACAACAATGAAAATGATGACCTTTTGCGGAAAGATAAATGATGTGCGTTTTCCAACTGTTGGAGGTTTTTTTTCGTATATGTGATAGCGAAATTTTCTACACATGTTGTTTATGTCAAGATCATTTCTCAAGTTTAGGCGTGCGATTGTATAGAACTTAGAACATGCAGAAGTACCTAACTATGATTGCGTAGAATAGACAAGGCGAGACCATATTTGATATTCTTTTGTTCTTAACGAATGGAAGTTATATAAAATTCAATGTTTCTCGGCGGATGTTGTTGCAGGTCAAGTTTTATAAGAACAATAGTGGGCATTGTCGTTTGATAGCGATTTATAATGAAGTAATCATAAAGCTCTCAATTTACAATTTACTTGGCTACAAATGTAATTTTCTAAAATTCAAATAGCAATTAAAATTTCAAAACTAAGGGGGCGAATTGTTGCTCCAACTTGACCAGAATGGAACACACATGACGATTTTTTCAAAACTGGTACCGCATTGTTACGCAGAAGCTTGGCTAATGACTTTTTTTACTTTTTTAAATCAATGAAATTTCCTTTTGACCATTCATACTAGGATGAAGGGAAGCCGATGGATCCATAAAATAACATAAAAATGAGTTAATTTGAGTAAAATCTATTACATCTGGAGCGGTGGCTCTTTGATGAGGTTTTTTACCTGGTAAAAGATGAAAACCGCAGAGGACTTTGGCTCGAAGGACAAACACCGCTTGACAAAGGCTCAGCTAAATTGCAAATTCTCTGGGCATCAAAATATTTGAATGAAACCAATCAGGCAAGTAAAATTTTAGCCGATTTAAAGGAAATATCCATAAAATTGAGAAAATTTTGTAACCAACTTTTAAACAATAAAAATTACCACCGTCGCTTGACGTGGAACAGAAAGCAAGAGGTAGTCATTATATATTTGACTAAAACACGACCCTCAGTCCTGTGGACAATCTGTTTCAACTCAGTTGGTAGTGGTAATTCCTGAAGATCAAGCCAGTTCTGTGAAATCACAGAAATATTGCTTAGTCTTTAACCAAAAAAATTTGTCTAGCAGATAACGTATGATATTTGGAGCGAAATTTTAATGAATAAAAGTCCCTTTTTTGTTTCCTATCGATTAGAGGTTTCTTAAGGCTGACACAAACATGATTTAAAGCTTAGTTCGGGGCTGAAAAGAGCTATGAATGCTATCGATTTTGCTTTAGACATGCGTTAAATGCCATATTTGTTTGCACTACAGATTCCAGGTACATCAAAAAACATATGACTACTTTGTATAGAGCTCCATCAAGGTATTTGCCACCACCGCCCAAATCATCAATCAGACGTCAATCGAAAATAGCAGTTTCGACCCGTACCTTGCAATTCAAACTCTATGAACTCTTTCATAACATGCTACAAATAATAACTTGGGCTCTGCAATCATAACATAAAGACAATCCATTCAGGATATACACGTACAAATGGAACCACCATTCAAAAATCAATGCAAATCAGCTGGACACAAACAAATCGCAAAAGTATTTTATTCTTTTCTTTTTGTGGGTTGAATGTTGACTCTTCTTTCTAATAGTTACGAATTTGTTTAACGCAAAATTAATGATATTTTATATCTGCAAACGCTGCATGTGTGTTCCATTCGTTTCTTTGCTGTTACTGTCCTTAAACGAATTGCAGTGAAGTTTTGACGACTTTTACCCGTGCTAGATTTTGTTGTACTCATTTTTTGACCACATACATATTTTACCATTTAATGGTTGCTTGTCTCTTTTCGAATCGAACGATTAAAATTTTTCTCAAATAATCTTCAAAACCGCAGATACTAATTTTTTGCTTTCACTCTGGTTTAATATTTTTTTCTCTCTGTTTTTTATTGCAGAAGCGAGAAATGTTCAAGTGATGATGGGTGGTAACTTGTAATTGGGGAATAATTGGGTCCTTTATCTAGGTGTTGATTAAATTGATTTTGATTAGTCATGGTGAAATTTAATGATGCTTTTATAGAACTCCGCTTGAGACAACAAATTGAATGATGTTTCTATTCCTTTCAAGCTGAGAACGTGATGAGACAATTAAATTTGACTTTCAAAGATTCGAAGAATAGAACTGAGATAATCGGGAACGGTTGCTTATTAAAGTAACATTTATTTCTATCCCAAAAGTAAGAATTAAGGATACTACCACTTGGGTATTGAGCTCATAACTACGAGAGTTTTTTTTTCAGATTTTTATAAATAACGAAGTATTCAAAGCCGAATTATGACGGCATCGTATCCAGCGTTCAAACTACTCGAAATTTCAGCTCTTTTGCTTCAAGCTTAAAATGTGAACTAAAATTAATATTTAATCGGGTTTTAGTGGCACTCGCAAATAAGAAATCAATCTTGGTAAAACATTCTTTTCAGGGTCCGCAATTCTAAAAGTTAGTGCCAGCAAAAACTGCGAACCCAGAAATGGAAGCTTAACTTTTGCTTTTCTGCGCTGAAAACCCTCGAATTTGACTACCATTCATTACGAGTAAATTTTATTGTCACTCAGAATCGGTTATCCATTGACCCAATACAGTCTTGGTGCGTCCATCAAATGACAGTTTTCTTCTCTAAAGCCATTAAAATAAGGAAAATGAAAATTTTGGTAAATTTTTCGTCCAAGTTTTCTGAATTTCAACCCGTAAAATTAAGCAAAAAGCATTTATATGGATTGGACGTAATTATATATTCATGACTTGCGATAATTTATTAGGTAGAAATTAAGTTCATGGAGTCCGTAATCGCCGTTATTCTGTGAAAACTCGTTAAACTCGAAAACCTGTTTCTAATCCACAATGCCCGCACAATTTTTCCTCGAAGATTCGAAATTTACTCTGAATTTTCCTCTGATTTCAAGATTTTTCTGCAATTGAAGTTGAATTTTCATGAGAAAGTATCCGTATTTTTGACGACACCTTCTCTCATTTGATTATCAAATACTGCAGCAACTTCCTTGAAAGTACTTCCGTTCCATGACTACTCCTTTCTCATTCAACAAATTGATTAAAATTAGTTGAAACCCCGTTTGCTGCTCTAAAAAGCATCAAAAATCGTTTTTTGAGGAGTCAAATTTTCTACTTTTTCATTCGTTTCCTTTTTTGAATATAAGTCAGCACTTAAAATGGAAAATTCAGAGGAGGTAAACCACTTTTTTGTGGCTTTTCATCAAGGTTAAAAAAGGCACAGTATCGGCTTGAAATAATCGGGCAGTATACGGTGATAGTACTTTAAAAATTGGGACTGAACAGAAATAGGTCCCAAGATACAAAAATGACTTCTTAGATGTCAACGGGACCCCTCTAAACAGAAACCTTTCGATGATGATAGTCTTAAATTATACTTAGAAAGAGACAGCCGACAACGTGCTTCAAAAAAGGCTGTGAGATTCTGCTAACCCGACCTTATTGAGTACCTTGCAGACCTGAATATAACAACAACCGACAAAAAACTCCTGCATTGTCAGGTAAAATGAACGAGAATAATAAAAATCGGCCTCAGCTTTATCCACAAATAAAATTTACCAAAAAATTTGAGTCCATATGTGTCATAAGCTTAAGGAAAACAACAGCAAAACAGTATCTGCAATAACTTTGGTTTACAGGATATTTCTTGACCCTGAACGACAAGGGAGCACAAGGATTGGTTTTTGTACAGAACCATGAAGATAAATGGAAAACAGTGCTTCTACCTGAATATCAATAAAAAGAAGAAATTCGTTGCAACAGAAAATGTGCGAATCCGAGAGTCAAGCAAGACCTCCATTCCGATAAAACTATTACCCGCAATTTGCGAAAGTATGCGGCATTTAAAATTGCTTCAAAACAAACACCATGGTCTACAAGGGCCTCCACATAACCAAAGTTTACCGAGTGACTGAAACTCTCTGACTAAGCAGACTCGATTAACAAGGGTGAACTATTGTTCTTCAGGACAATGTCAATCTCCATGCTGCAGAAGTCGGCTATAAAAGGTCGAAGAACTACTTCAAAGATACTATTCCCTTATGTTTTATTTGGCCTGGCTTTGAATCTTTCGAAGAGGCATTCTCGCACATCTGGTCCGTCTTCAGTTGATCTAAAAGCGTGCGTCCTAGCTAAAGCAAACTAAAAAAACATGGCTTACTTTAAATTACCCTAAAAGCAATCAGGCGAAGGTTTGAAGGGGCTACAGGCTAGGAAGGATTTTTTGGTTGGCACTATGAAAGGTCATGTATCACTTTGATTTTAATCAGAAAGGTTTCGTGATCTAGGGATAGATAAAGTGATTAAAGATAGATCGATAAATAGATTCAAACTTGAATATGAAAAGTGTGAGGACCAGGGACCCATTTTTTCGTGAATAGGACAACGTAGAAATAAACGAAACAAAAAAAAACGTTCCTAGAGTCTTTTGATCAGCAGCCTAGGTTTTTTATCAGAAAACATTATTTCAAAGCATATAAAATGTGCATGTCAAAAAGCGAAAACAACGAAAAAACAAAACGCGCTTGTGTAGAAAGATCTAGAACATCTTCCATGAGATCTAGATCAAATTCTATGCGAATCTTTCATGTCTTACGCATTCTTCTTTTCACTTAAGAAGTTCAAACATACGAAACTTAATGAGTTTTTTTTATAATTCACAAAGACAATGAGCAATATATATGCAAAACAAGCAAACCGAAAATTCAGCCATTTGCAACATTGAAATTCTTGTCTTTTACTTTCGAAATTAGTTCAAAAATACCAAAATTAGTCCACAAAATCGCGTTTTTCGTGTCATCCACTTGATTTCATTCGTTTTCAATCTGAAATTTACTTCCATTCAAATTCAATATTATTCTTCAATTTCAGTTTCAATCCTCATTCGACTTGCAAATCACGTTGGTCAAAAGGAAAAGAAACAAAAAAAACGCAAAACAGCACCGACTCAGTCACAAGTGAAATGGTTTTGTTGGACACGAATACAATATTTGCAGATTTTATGCAGATGCGTACATATGTACATGTATTTTTGAATTTATTTAACAAATAGTTCAAATCTTCAAGCCAACAAACTATTGTTGGTATTCATTCATTTTTGTTTTTCTTCCAAAACCATTCTTGGTAAGTTCATTGTGAATTTACAAGATGTCTTAGAAATGGCATTTTGAATGATTTGTACTATTTCTGGAATCATAACGAGACTTCGAAATGATGTTACGAATTTTGTTAATTGTTAGGCAAGTACTTGCCAACAAAGTGACCACACATGGCCGTGAATAAATAAAATTGAAAATATTGTTGCCAATTTGCTTTTCTTTATTTAATCAATGAGGAAAGGACAACTTGTGGTAAGTGCTATCAAATTTCATAGCAAAAGTTTCGAATTGAAGGCGGTAGACTTTGATCCAATTATAATTGGAATGCGTGAATGACTGCAAGTGCGAATGGAAATTTCTTGTAATTCATGAAACTTGTAATGACTACAATTGTTAACTCCAAGTCACATTATAAAGCACAATTTTCTCCATCTAGTTCACCTCAATTTAGCGTTGATCGTTTTTCAAAGCATAGTATTCAGTCCCTTTCGTGGAATACGGTGCTCGAATCTATCTTTCCTGGAGATATTCTCTGCCCTAGATAGTTAACAACATAATAGAGCTTTCAAAACGATTTTTTTTTCGCCGCAGAACCATTAACTAATATGATAGTGGGTTGTATGCGATTGATTTAACCTCAAACGAATGCCTCAATATATATTTTAGAATAAATCCGTAGTAGAATATGTGTTCAAAAAACGAACAGCAGCATAAATACAGAAATAAAAAATTATCGAATATTTAAATAAACATTTCATAAATATAAGTTTTTTCGCGAGCAGAGATCAATTCATAAAATTAATATTAGCCTGCAGTGGAGGAAGGCTCAACACGAGTGCATGACTTTGTTAAGCCATAAAACATATCAATTTAAATAACAAAGTTTGTAGAATACAAACTCTTTACTAAACTCCTTTCATACTTGTATTTGACGAGTATTCATTACGGCCTACCATTCTCAAATCGATTCAGAAACAATTCATTCCACAAACAATTAATGCATGAAAGTATTTCAACTCAAATGTATAAAAGCTCGCCGCCTTTCGATTTCGGACAGATGACACAAAATATAAAAACTTTCACTATCTCATGTATAGTGCTCATCATAGATTCTAACTTATGAAGTTTAACGAACCTTTCATTTCTTTTCGTTCTACTCTTTCCACTTTCTGTTAGCATGCGAAAAGAACTTTTTGTCAAATCAAATTCATACCGATGTCCGGCGAAAGTATGAAATTTCAAATTCTAGATACAAGATTTAAATTTAGAGCTGTCTTTTGAATTTTTTTACTAAACTTTAACATTTGAAAACGAACCAAAATAGAAATGGTGCGCAAAAAGTTATTTTGACATTTATCGAGTTACTCGCTTAAGTCTTTCGTTATTTTGAACGATTTCAATGTGAGCTTACATATTTGATCCTTAAACATTCGACGTAGTCTGAAATAATATTGCGCGGGATATTAATCTACATATTTTCCAAATTACTCGCTTAAGTCTTTCGTTATCAAATCGTTTAAATACGAACTAAGAACACATCCATCAACCAAACAAGAACCGGATGATTTCTCCTGGCTTCCAAAATGTCATCTCGTTTGAAAACATGTAATTTCCTTACGAAATTTCACATAGCTGACATTTAAATGAAAAATTCGAAAACAACACAGTAACAGCTAATGACCAAGACAGCGTTCCATCAGAATAAAAAATTAAATTTATCCAAAAACTTGTTTAATATAACATGCATGAATTCTGTTTCAAAAGCTTATCTCATGTCTACTGAATGTTCAGTATTGTTTTTGTTAAAATTTTTATTTCCTCAGAAGAAAGAAATTTAAAAGTTAACCCGACAATATATGGCATATGCTTATTTAGTTCGGGTTAACCTAGAAAAGTGTTTTCTTTAAATATTTAAATGTCTTCAGAATATTTTCGGAAATCATTTGACTCGAGTAAACTAGTTTCAAGTAGTTTTGGTAAAAAATCTTTTGTATCGTAAGATTTCGCTTTTTTATATTAAAGTTGGATGCAACGGAATTACGGATGCAAATGAAATTAGGACATTTGACAGTAGTTGAAATTAGTAGTAAAAGCATGTGCCAATGTTTTGGTTTGACCTGAATGTTTTTGGATTATGTTTAAAATTATAGAAAATAGCTTTTCTTTGCATTTATTGCAATTGTTCATACAAATCTATTTATCACATGACACTAGAAGGAGATCTTTTGGTTTGACATTTGAGAGATAGAAAAGGGGACCATCAAAGGGACTGTTTTCTACTTTGAATCGGTAAAGTTTAGGTTTCCATTATTCAATATAGCATATAGATTATTTTTATATAATGACTTGATGTCAAAAGTGACATTATGTGATTTATGGTCATTTATGTGCACTTAACTCCGGCAACGGATCCTCTTTTTGTCAACTAAGCACCAAATGAATAGATTTGGTTCATCCCTTAACCTTTTATTTATTTATGAATTTTTTTGATTCCTGGAACGATATACAAACATTGCTCCCATTAGATATCAAGATTAAGATATCAAAATTTTCAGGAATTAATATATTTTCTGATGCACACAAATTCGGAGAAGTGATCTGCAAAGAACTTATAGCAGACCTTCTATAGATAGATAGAAGATAGCCTTGTTTTCTCCTGACATTCTTTATCATTTATATTCTCTATCAACTTCCATCTCCACTCCTTTGGAATGAGTCTCAGTGTAGTGATGTCTGGTATGAACCAGCTTTACCATAAAGTAGCTTATGTCGACAAAAATACTTTTGTGTACTATCAAAGCAAAATAAGGGTCACTTGTTTATAGACTCGTTCAGACCGAAATATTGAATGCACACACTGCACCTTCAGTGATAATCTTTATTTTCGAACTTTTCTTGCAACACTATAAATTTCGAAATTACACAAAAATCAGTCCAGAATGCTATTTTTTGACACCTTCTGCAAGTAAATACTTCTCCTGTGAACTTGAAAACCCACCAAGGACGAAACCGATTACTTGTAGCTTTATCTCGTTTTACTACGCCTGAAGAGTGTAATGGAAAATGTAAAGTGTAATGGAAAGCTCAAAAAATATCTCTCCGTTGTTGCCTCTGTAATCTGACAGAACTTCCCGAAGAAACCGTCCTACGCAATTCTATCCGTCAGGCAAACCAAACGTCTCTCCGGAAATGCATTGCAGGAAGAAGCATCATGTCTCGCTTATGAAATCTTTTGCAGATAAACAATATTAGACAGGTATCTGGCACCTCCTTTTTACAAAAAAGCACAACCTACAAGACTGTGATCTATCAATCTTTCCTGTAAAGTCATAATCCATACCCGCTCAAGGGATGCGCCAAGTAGAAATAAGTCTCACTTTGTGCTCCTTTGGGACAAAGCATCACGTGAGTAGTTTCGTTCTTCTTTAAATTATGCTGCGAATACTGAATGCTTGGAATTGAAAAAAGCGAACGTGTACCCAAAACACGTGATCCAGACAAAATGAAAGCAAATTCTTCGCATGAGGACCACAACATATGCTTGACTTCGACTACCGGTTTTTATAAAACTGTTTACCGGGTAAGTGCCTCAGGATGACAATGGAACGACCAGAACAAAAGTAACATTTAGGACCAATCCAAAAACAACATAATTACATGT
The DNA here is from genome assembly GCA_954870665.1 of Stratiomys singularior. Classification (NCBI taxonomy): domain Eukaryota; kingdom Metazoa; phylum Arthropoda; class Insecta; order Diptera; family Stratiomyidae; genus Stratiomys; species Stratiomys singularior. The sequence continues at coordinate 6,131,833 of OX940879.1, read as the reverse complement.
AAACTAAAGATTCTTGACAACTCGATTGACCAGTATTCACCGTGCAAAATAAGGACCATCCGCAAGGCACCACTTGGATTAGAGCATGTGGTATTAGACTACATTAACAGAAATGAAGAAATCATTTTTTTTAGGGGAGCGAGGGGGCTGATCGTAGAAATAAGGAGGTGAAGTCATAATTTTGCACGATTTCCTGACCCTATTATGCATCACAGTGGCAGACTTGGAGGTCCTCATGAACTGTAATGCGAAAAAAATAATAATATCAGAAATAGTAATATCAGAAAAAAACTGAGCAGGAACAGTTTCGACTTAAAGATACCTCGAAGTATATTTAAGGATAATAAAATGCCGATAGATCAAGAAACTGGTCTGTGTTAAGCTCATGCACGACAACGCCCAACCGCATACAGGCTGATCCATAAGAGCAACCAGAGTATGAGAACCCACCAGACCTTGATTCAGCTGATGACATTTTCAATATATTCAAATATAAAGGATCCGGCAGAATTTAACTCATGTATCTAGCAAAACAGAATGCAAATAGAATACTTGGAACTGGGATTGGATTTGACAAGCAACCCTACATGTAATGTCTGTCTTCTGAGCTTCAAGAGTTTTTGAACGATAGACAGGCAGGACATATTTAAAATCCTAACGAAGGTACTAAGTAGATTATAAACTAGTCAGAACAGTCCCCTCAGTCAGCTTCTAGACATCGCTTTTAAAACGGTTCCATATAGTCCTTTGCTTGCCAGTGCTAGGAACATCTGAAACATACTCTGTATCGAATGCCTCCTCGTAGGATTCCTTTTGAATGTTTTGTTCTAAGTAAAAAATCATTGATCATTCACAGTGCGGCATCACGAATCAAACCTTGGGCTATAGAAATGTTGGCCTCCGATGCTATTTGTCCCAGATAACAAAAACTTCAACATCAATAAACCAAGTCGAGATATGTCTTCAAGATTCATTTTATGATTCATGTATCGAGGACTTCATCAAAGGCGTGACACCTCGAATAAAACCATGATCACACATGAAGTTCTGACCAATTGTCTTCCGTCAAGATCCTTGTTCTTAACTTCGTCTCTCGTTCTGATGTTGAGGACAGGAAGATCTCCACTTCTATCTTTGTAAAAGCCAATTACACGTAGGAAGCTGCTGTTAGGCTTTACTGAGTTTTGCATTGTTTGTCGGTTTAACTTTTAAACCGACAAAACAAAGAACAAAATAGAACTAACACGTGTCACCCTTTACGTCATTTGTCACGTATTTTGAATTCTGTTTCTACAGAACAGAATTTCTGTTCTGTTTCTACAGAACAGAATGGCAAGTGAAAGAGATGTATGGTGGCATTATTTTGAGTATTAATATGTTGAACTTATCACTTAGTTGAATAAGCATAGTGAACAACCACACCTTCATTTCATTTCTGAAAAGGAACTTGGCCTTTGAAAAATCACGCCAAGTTGAAACTGACGATAGTTTGAGGCATCCTTGCTTTCCTTTTAAGGTATTGATAACATCCAGAGGTAGACGGGTCTTGTTACTCTGATTTCTGTTAACCGACAATAACTTCAAACTCAAATATTTGGATTTCATGGCGGATCTTGAGGATCATGGTGATAAGAGAGCGCGATATCTTGATGAGAAAATCGTTACCACTTTTTGATTTCCGTCTGAGGCTCTTTCAAGCGTTGGAAAGGCTTATCAAAATAACCGATCATGAACATTTGCTTTCATTAGAAAGCATAGTAGCAATCTAACCGTCAACCAATCAATTTATAAAATTGCTGGTAGAAAAGTGAAATTCATCATTTGTCAGTTGACTCCAAACCGACGTTGGAAACGTGCTTTGTATCTTTATAAACAACGAATCCCCTCTCTATCAAAACTGTAACGCATAAATCAATTTCGTTTCGCTTGCATACTATCTGCGACGCAATGGATTCAGATCAAAGTCAAAGATCACGCACTAAACGCAAACTACACCATCGTCCACATTCTCTCTTTACGCAGCCACTTGTTAATGCACGACAACAATTGGTTGCATATTAACACTTGACTGTATAGTGGCGTGTAGTATGTGCAATACCGTATTTCGACGATTGTTGTAAGATTTTCGTAAAGACATCACACCAAAGAAAAAACGCTTCGCACTCTTCGGAATACTGAAGAGGTTTCAATGGTAAAACACTTGAACCGGAATAATGATGACTTTTATTATGATCGAGTTGTTTGATGTTATTTTATAGCTTGTGATGACAATACTGTTGATGGTGTTGAAGATTAAGTAACGGTGCGTAATATGAAGACAAACATAAGAAATGAAAAAGAGTTATACAAGTGCATTCTTCATGCTTACAAAGCAAGTGAAAATGTTGAGAATGACAACACTTCTAATTTTCTGGTCTGTTATCATGACTTTTTCTTCGACAAAGAAAATGGTGAAATCCTGTATGCAACCGTTTGTAATCCTAGATTCAATTCTTTTAAGTTTAGAAAATTATTTAAGGCAAAGCAGTGATGCAATAGAACAGTTTCATGTCGATTAAGCAATTCTGAATGCAGCCTAACTTAACATATGGAATTTACAACAATTTAACCCCATTTAAGTCAAAATATTGATTGAAGCCGACAACATACGATTAAGTGGCTCGAATGAGTTTCAGGTGGAAATTTACCTATTTAAAATCTTGAAAAGCGGCTTCCACTTGTGCTCAATCACATTCTTACTTCTTCGTCATCTTCGATTCAACCTTCAGAGCGACTACTACGCCTGCACCCACACTCGCGATTCTCGATCACATCAACTTCAGAATAATTGAAATAATAACGCGATGTCGTGCATACACCTTATGCCATTTCGAACGATTGCCAAACCTTCATAACTACAATAATTACGGCTTGCGATTCATATGTTCAATGCATGTACCTACATACGAGTATCTGCCAGATCTGTTCGTAGATACATTGCTCCAGATTTTTTTCCAGTGGAGCTTCAATTGTAATCACACTTAATGCAATTTTCGTTGGAGTGCCATGCGAAATCCATTTGTGTCCTCTATTATTTTCGTCGAATATTTCGCATCAAACAAGAGCCATGCAAAGAGTGAGTGGTGCTGAGTTGGGATTGCAGTTGCTACCAATTCATTGCCTCTAAACAAAAGATCGCAATACTCGACGGTATGTAATCGCATTTTAATTGTTGAACTTGCATTTGGAAATCCATGTTTCAAATTTTTTTTTTCTTCTTGCCTTCCAGTTTATTTCTTCAGGCTGTCTTTTTTTTATTTTCTTTCGATACCGATTTTCGTAAAAAACCAATTGAAACTCTGCTACCTACTAACAACGATTGACTTTGTCGTAATCAGTTATTGCCAAGTTCAGAGAGTGGTTTCAATTTCAATTTATGGAAATCAAGTGGAAATTTCAGGTTGATTCCTTTTTTGGGAGTCGCGGACTTTTCTGCTGCGCCATACTGCATTGCGTGATAACATTCGACTCGGAACATAAATTATTGTAAGCGATCAAAGGAAAATATGTTAATTCCTAATGTGCTCACACGACTTTGGTGTAATCTGTAATATTTACACAATATTGTGCTTATCATGCGTTTGAACGATGACCCGACATTTTTTTCTTGCGTTTTGGGATTGCATTCAAACAGCCAAAGAAACCGATTACGAAGAGAATTTATATTTTCAAGGTTTCGAAAATAGTCTAGACCGGTTCGATTGGAATGACATAATTTTTCGACATTTTAGCGCAAACCATGTAAATTTTGAAACGATTTTGGTCGATTTGACGTGGAAATTTATAGTGAAATAGGAAAATGTTGGTGGCGTTAGAAAATACCAGATAATGGTGGTATGTGCTAATGATATCAACAGGTTTTGTTTGAAGAATTTTGAAAAATTTTCAAATACTGCTTGATTGAAGCTGTTCTCATCGAACCGGATATAATTGAAGAGTTTAGAATGTTGCTGAAGTAAGCATAAATTACTTTTAATTATAAATAACGATTTACATATAAAACGCTTTGAAAATTGAAGCTTTTATTAGTTGTATTTTCGAGTTGGAATGCTCTAAGTACTGCCTTTCTAAAGTCAAATGATTTGGTTTTTCGAAATGCAATATGTGGGATGGACGCAAATTCTAACACTTTTCATATATTTGTATAAGTTGATGATATTGACTAGTTTTCACTAGGTAACTCTTTTAAAATTTCACACCTTAAAGGGTAGTTTTTTCTCCTAAGAATCACTCATGCCGAATTCCCACTTTTGCCCCAACGATAATTTGGAGCTGGGAGTGAATCACACGCTTATCATCACCTTTAAAATAGCCAAATGAAAACTGGCAAAGAACGCAGAAAATTCTTTAGAAGTCATGCCTGGTTTCATAACAATTTTTCACAATACTTCGCTCAACTGATACCAATTCAGCATATTTGCAAAATTCTAGAACATATCCACAAAATTGTTGGTGCTTGTTTTTATCGGAATCGTTCTACTACCCCCATATGTTCATTGGAATGTCTGCAACCTTCTAAAAAATCGAAAAATTACTCATCAGTTTCTATTGTTAAAACAAGTTAAACTGATAATACTGAAGGACCTGTATCTTTTAAGACAGCTGTATCTAGGCTAATATGGTCCCTTCTTCAATGTAGACATATTCATTCAATCTTCAACGTAATATATTCTGAAAGATACTTTCTATACAATAACAAAATTTACATACGGAAGTTTTGGACGAAAAACTCAATACTCAGTCGTTTTCAAGTGGGCTAATTCACTTCAAGATATTTCATATTAAAAAACACAATTCTTTACGAATCTTAGGCAAGTAGCATAGAACCTCGGTCCTCTAGGAAACAATTTAATGGTTGCATTTTAAGTTCCAGCACAATGGAATGGGTAAACACAAAAAAAACTCAAAAAAAACAAACAAAAAACACAAAAAAAGGATCAATTTAGCAATGTTAATGTTTCTCAAAAAAAATTGTTGTGTTGCTTTGAGTTGTCTTATGAGAATGAATTTGAGTAGCATTAGTCATACTTAATCAGCACTGAAACATTGAAAAATTGCACCTAAACTGCTCGAACAGAAATGAAAATGGGAATAATCAAAAGGTACACTCGAGCATGATTTTGGTTTAACGTAGGAACACGCATGATCTGTTTTTGTATGCTTAAATCTTGATTCAATATATGACAAAGACTACAGCGCTGTCACCAAAACGTGAATCTATTTCGAGTCAAAAAAATTACCATATTTGACGCCATTTTTCCAAATGCTTTGGTGTTTTTAAACAAAACTTGTTAGAGATATGGTATTATAACGAAGATGTGGAGAACCATTCATTAAAGCTCTCTGTGATTGTGCACCCATACACAATGATTCACAATATTCGACTGGTAGTATTATTCTCACTTGTATTTACGCTCAGCATGCTAGCCTTGCGGTTGCCTACGTCGTTTCATTTCCAAGCTCTCTGTCTTGCAAAGCTCGTTGTATCTGCTGCATGGGGTATTCGCATCTTTTACTTTGTGTTAACGCTTCTAGCTATTTGCGCTTTTTTATTGGTTTTAGTATGACAAACTCATTATTTGGTCCTTATTTATGTCTTTGCTTCCTCCTGTACCTTAGTCAAAGGTTAGTTTATTGGTATTTAATATCATTGGGGATATTACTCTGAGTGGTTCTTCACTCAACTTTTATCAGACCTTATTATCAGAATTCTTTCATAGGAAAGCACATCTTTAGATCAGTTGGTTTCACCAATTTGGTTGTACTAGGGATTCAGTACACTTGCATTCTAAGATATATTTTACAAATAAAGAAGTTGATTGATACACAACATAAGAGATGTCAAATTTCGAGCATATGGAAAGCGACCATTTTCCATCTATGATGTTTCCTTATCTCAGTAGGGATCCACAAACTTAAGCCAATACCGGGGCAAGAGTTCAAGTCAGCTTTTACCCTGATTTATTAATTCGACGTTTCCCATTTGTTATGTTACAACATCCTAGACTCCTCTACAATTAAATTTTGAAATTATTATTTTCAAAAGTTTAATTTCTAGCTGAAAGTTTAATTTCTAGCTTTTAATTTCTAATCTTCTGTTCATCGAGTACAGTTTTTTGTCCAGCGCAGGCCAGGTTTTGACTGCACTTATTGTACTAAGCAATTTTTAATATGAGTGCCCGCACTTGAAAAGCCTATTCTGAGCTCAGGACAACTTAAAAATTTATATCGTACATGTGACCATGATGAAAAATCAATCATCAGGGAAAAAAAAGCAAAATTGGACTTGTAGGCGCTTACATCACGTCGCTATTTCTTTGAAAAAAAATTCAATAAATTTTCACATGGTTCATGCAATGCGGAACCTGATTCCTAATTTTTAGGAATCAATTAAAACAATCTCACGCTCCGAAGAGTGCAAATAGTCTACCGACCTCAACGACTTTTATCTAAACATGGAAAAAACTTGAACAATTTACCAATTATCGGTTAAAAGCCGCCTACAACAGAATAATTTTTTTGTGGGAAAATTATTTCTAGTTTGTCTACTTTTGAAGTTGTACGAAACCTGAAAATAATTTCTAAAAAACGAAAAACCTACTCTGAATCGATGTGGTAACATGCTTGGAGTTTCTACGGAGCAGCTTAGAAAATTTGATGTCGTTTCCAAAGTAAATAAATGACTTGAACCTTAACCCCATCTTTAGATGTTAGACAAATAATACTTAGTATGTATCAGAGTTTGATGAATTCCGACTTTACTCTAACATCAATCACACATCAATCAATGTTAACTTGTTGAAGCGGTTGGTGGTCAAGCAAATACTCAAAATGCATAGAGGATGGCTGCAAACACAAGCACTGATGGTAGCTACCAGCGAAGTTAGCAAATGTCCACAAAAGCCGTGAACACGTAATGAAAATTGGAAATTTCAAGTAGAAAATGAACATAATTCAATGTCAGCTGAATTATACCAGAGTAAGATACGTCTTCCAGCTGCACATATGTTTACTTTATTTATGCATACACATATCAAGGAGCCAGCATATGTAGAGTTAGTTTCCCTCAATACTACTAACCGAATGCTGATAGAAAACTCAATTTGCGTCGATACTGCTGTTGATAATGGTAATCACGCGAATGAAGAAGGTCCATTGCGCGGAACACTAACGTTAACACTGACCAAACCAATTCTTCTTCATTGAAGATTAGCGGTTAGCTGAATTGTAGTAATGTTTTGATTAACACTCATATGTATGCACATTTACACCAACGAAAGTTTTCATTTTCAATCAATTGATTTTCCCTGACCCCGTCGCTAACACTATTGGCAAATTTTACGCAAGAATTTTCGCTGTTGGCTGCGAATGTGTTTATTTATATACTCGTAAATATTTGGTTATCATGTGTGCCCTGAACTGAAGTTGCAGGCAAGTGGTGTGTTTCGTATCACACATGCAAATTTGTATGGGATGCACTTCCTTGGATAGAGGTGTTTTCCGTTGCCCTGGCTGATAGGATGTTAGTTGAGGAGGATTTAAGTGTGTTTCCTTGGCGACTACTTGACGAGCATATTAAATCTGATTTCAAGTCTACTGCGTTCAGTTGTTTATTTATTTATTTGTCTACTTAAATTTCAATCGGTTTTCAAGTGTTTTGATGCTTCAAGGAGGCTAATTATGGTGAGATGCCTAAACATTATGAAATTATGCAAGCAAAATTTAAGCTTAGAGGATCCATTTTAACAAAAATAGTTGTCATTACAATGATTTTGCAATTTTTTTAAAGTCAAGATGATTATTTGCTATTATTAAACTAGAAATCAAAACTAAACTTGTAGGTGATATAAGTGCCAAATCCTAAGAGTACTGTTTGACTGAAAGTTAGTTGGAAATATTTATTCAAGTTGATACACTTTCACACGAATATATGTGTCCAATATCCTCTTTTAACATAACACACTTGGCATCTACTCAACAGAATAAGCTTCAAAAAAGGTAAACCTACAACAGACTGTTCGCCTACAGCAAATTCAAATTTAAATGATACATTTAAGGACACTTTGATTGCTTTTCCCTATACCTTTCCTGAATATTTATATGTCGAGAAAGTAGACAGCAATTCCAAAAACAAACAAATAACCATTCACGTGTGATTGTATAAACTTTTAAATTGTGGTCTATGTCACCGGAGCTATACTGTTCTGTTGGTGAAGACGCGTTTCAGACCTTTTTTAATCATCATCCCCGTACTTCAAGAACGAGCTGATGGTTACAAGTAAATGAACGCGTCCTCATCAACACCCCTGTATGGTCCAGCGAACATGCATTCCAATATAATTTCGGACTGGAGCAGCAACAAAACTAGTTTCATTTCCCTAAACTTTCTTTTATTTTTGCTTTGATCTAAAATGGCTCAGCAGAGCCGAAACCTGTCCCGATAACAAAGAAGACATTGTCAGATAGTGCTACAGGATGGACAGAAATCGTGCTACAGGAATATAGTAAAAGTTACAACATGGTTTCCACCAACATCAAAACTAATAAGCTGTGAATCAGCGTCAGAACAGCCACAAAGATAATTCGATTTTCGAGTCGAAAATTGTTTGAAATTTTCCCAAAAATAATCCAGCTTGACTAACCTCTACCGATGTAAATGCATTTTGATTTCCATAAACCCTTTCGATTCCCATTTGATTCTCATAATTTAATTTTTGATTCCTTGTCTCGTAGAAAATTTTTCGTTCAACTTTTAATTTTTTGAAAAATCTCATTCAGTAATTCAAAAATTTTTGTCTTTAAAACGAAGTAATGAACTTTCACATGACACCATCAAAAACAAAAAGACCGGAAATCATGAAAATTAGTAGAATTCTGCTTTCTATTTATTCGCCAAAGTCTGAATGTACCTTGACAATCACAATAAAACGTGCGTGCAACAAAGTAATGAATTTCTTGAGTCCTGATTCATCCTTTTGTTTAAATTCTAAGGTCAAAGGTCCATTTGCACAATTTACCATCAAAAAACTATAAAATTAAATAATTTCAAAGTTTATTCCACGAAAAAAAGCATCTGCACGTTCTCGGTTGAAAATTTGTTGAAAAGAGAAAAAAAATGTTGCTTTGTTTCATCCTTGATAGTTGATTCCAATAGGTGATGAAGGATCACATCACGGATATATAGATATCCTAGGATAGGATATAAGGGTACTTATACAGCAATGTCTCTTGTGATTAATTATGTGCACCTTGTAAAGTTATTCATCTATTTGCCTATTATATATCAGTATCCTTAAAAGAGCACGTTGAACCAAAGTAAACAAAATACAATAAAGTTTTGCAGAAAATGACTGAAGAAACTCATCAGGAACTTACTATTTCTGTTGTGCTTGAGGGGCCTTGTCCACAGAAATGACGAGTATGCCAGCACATGGTATATGGGTCATGGTATATTAGCATCATAATTTTATTAAAGTCTCGAAGTCGTTCTCACTTTGCTTACGTGGACTGAAGGGGAAATAATTTTCAACTAGTGGTTAGAGGGCCATGGCTTTTCTGGCGAGATTTTTTAAGGATCTGTGATAGTAAACGGCTAGTCTGCGAAACGTTAGTAGTAGTCATGTTTTCCTTACTGTCCACCTTCTTGTTTTCGTCAGTTTTTATCAGGATCTGTTTCTATCATTTCTGCTGAAAGCTTCTATAGTGTTTTGTTTTATCAGCAGAAAAAGTGCGCTTCTACCCACTAAGTATCAAGTTCGCAGATATCAAGTTGGACACCATCCAATTCTAGATAAGTTCGTTGAATGTTCTATCACTAGCAATAACATGATTCAAAGTCCTAGCAGAGTCACTATTATTTCAGAGATCTTCCTCAGGTCTTTTTGGTGATTTTTAATAGTCCATGGGCACTCTTCAGATCAAGTGTCATTTAACAAATGTCAAACACTCGATGATAGCGATTTCGATGCCTGGAATTGTCAGGTGCTTGGGTAAATTTGACATGCTACGAAGTCTAAACTGATAGGGGTTGGGTTGAATAATTTCATTCAACCAGAACATGTTCGACCATTCATAGTAATATTATTTCAAGATAAGGACATGAAGACAATATACGCCCTGATTTTAGGACTCTCAGACATATAATACTTCGTGACTACCCACTGAATACCTTCTCTGTCAACCTGAAAACATAATTTTGAACTGTTCATCCTTCAGCCCTATATACATGTACGGCAATTTAATGTTAACGCGATTTATATCGAACTTAAAAGCGACTCTCTCATTATAAAAAGCGATATCTCTCATTATAAAATTATGTAATTAATAACATTGGAAAAAAACCATCATGAAGACTTACAAAGAATTCTTGCGCAAAATATTAAGCACAATTTTCAGAAAAAAAGATAAAAATTTCTTTATCTTCCAATGAATAATAGATTATTTGCATGGACTGGCATAAGGCAGCAACTATGGTATACCACAATTACTGTGGTATACCAGAAGGCAGCTAGAAACATCAGAAGGTAGGCTCGTAGGTTTGTAGTGACAATGGGCATTGTCGGACTGGATCCCTCCTGCTAAGTATTGATCGAAGGATCGACGACAAGAGATAAAATACAAATCATACACGTAGATATGAGATTGTCGCCATCAAAAGTGGAGAGTTAGCAATGAATGGGTTACGCTGAGCAACACATACTCACCAACTAAAGGTGGTAAATTATCCAAAAATCCAAAACATTTGGTTTGGAATAATTTGAGGAGATTAGGAAATGCTACTGTACTAAACACCTCTTATCATCGCGTATATGTTCCTCGACAATTAATCTGTCATCTGGATTAAAATTCATTCTCCCCAAGAGTCACTTCCTCTCAGGACAACTATTTAAATTACTGAAAATATGTTCGGAAACAAACACCTCTCATCCGAATATTGATGAAAAAAAATAAGCCTGCCAATATTCTGAAAAGGCCATTCAGGCCATATTCAGGAAAGCAACAAACGAAATAGAGCACGCAAGTATTGATAAAAAAATTATCCACAACCCGAATATCCTTGAAATGCGGATTTTATTGAAGAATATGAAAATTTCAATCCACTGAATATGCTAAAGAAATGCGAGAGAATTTGGCCAAAAAATTTTGAAAATAATAATAAATAAATAAAAATAAATAAATTAAATAAAATAAATAAAAAAATAATAATCCAAATTAAAAATAATGATAATAGTAAAATAAAATTAAAATATAGCCAAAACTAATAAAATGTAGAGAAATAAACATAAAACAAACAAAAATAACTTAAAATGTCTTGAAGATTCACCAAAAAAATGTGGCACTCATTTTCACTTAACCAACAAGACGAGGCTCAACTATCATTTTTATGAACAATCACTTGTCAAGTCTCATTTTTCCTCTAGAAAAGAGGACACAGAAGTGGAGGAAGGAAACTGTAACGCCACAGGGGACTCCTGGAAACAATTATTTTGCGGGTATATAACCAAATAGCAAAAGATTGACGCCGGTATGAAAGTAGATAGAAAGTAGAAGTAGATCCAAAACCACAAAAACCTAATTAAAAAGGTAGAATGTTTCCTTTTAATTTTGTGAATTTTTTATTTACGAAATTGGTTTTCGATAGTAATTGTTTAATTTTCTTCAGCGACTTAATTTCTTTTCAGTAACGAATCATGATTTTTCCAACTAATAAAAATGTCCTTTCTGAAAAATTTTGAAAAATCGAATACTTTTGTAAATATTTTTTATAGCATTAGTAATGACCTTTGAAAATTATGTTTTATTCCATAGATTAATCCATTATAGTTTAAAGATCTATAGACCTGTTACTGATCTGTAGACCCTTAAGCATTAATTGTAAAGAAAATAAATTAAGTCGCTGAAGAAGACCGAACGATCGCAGTCAAAAATCGATTTGGTAAACAAGAAATCCACAAAATTAAAAAAATGCATTCTATCTTTCTGATCAGTTTGAGCATTTTGTGAAATAAGAACTTTTTTTTCCTTTCCTTTCTTTTCCTTGTTGCAATGCACGACGTGTTGAGCACGATAAGATAGACGGAGATAAAAATGTATTTTCCAAGAAGTAAGTAGCCTTCGATGCATTTTCAGTGAGTCGGATAATATAAGGATTATTTATCGTGAATAAAAGATCAGCACTTCAATATAATTTCAAACAAGTGCAACCAACTACGAAAAACAATGATAGAAGCTTTAGCAGGGATTAAATTGTGGTCAAAAAGGCTAAACTGGCTCCTGGATAATGCCGATTGACCATACCATCGACATATTTCTACCTAAATAAGCGTATCTTTTTTAATCGTTTTTTGAATGAGGCTAAATCAGGCTCCATTAGTAACGTAGGGTTATAAGAAAGTAGCACAAAAAGATCATATATATCTTCAGAAAAAAGGATATTAACTAAATAAAGACAAAAAACAATGAGATTTTTCTCAAAATTGTTCTCAATTGCAAAGTGGTGTTTATCTGGATACCCGGGATCCTTTCCCAGCGTAATAGGGCAAACAGTTTTTGTTTGAGATCCCGACAGTCTGAGGATCTGCTGAAAGGGAAATACCAATGGGCGCTGGACTTTTACAGAAGTAGTTTAGTAGGGGATCGAATTTTACTGTCTTTACTGTCTGTTCGCAAGCCAGGACTGTGTTTGCCAATTTTTTTTTTTTTTTCAAATTAATTTTCCTGAATTTATCACTCTCAAAGAGCTTGTTAAAACTGAATACGATAACGGCCACATTTTTTTCATTTGTATATCATAATTTTCTCACATGTGCTAACAATTTTAGCATACCTAAATGTTGAATATATTTTTTTTTAATATACTTCAGATTCCTTAAATGACATTTGTGTGCTTAAAAAGTTAATGTCTGGGTCTAACTCAAGAAGTTACATGGAAGTCTTGTTTGGAAATTCTAAAAGTTATAATGACATGGAATTGAGCCGGTATTTTTCTTGAATTGGAAGCTAAAAAAAATAATTTTTAAACAGCTTCAGATAACCGAAAAATATCCAGCCAGAATCCTAGCCAAAATTGAAATTGCACAGATAAATTAGATAAATTAGTTGGCTAACTAATTGTAATGAAAATTGAAAAAATTGAATGTACAAACAAGAGAACAGAAGAAGAGAATATGCAAAGAGTGGGTTTCAATGGAATCAATTATTTTAAATTTACTCATTTAGCGCAATTCAATCGAAATTTTCAACACTAAATGATGCAGAATACCGTCAAATTTTTCCTTTTCTCCTTTCGACCATCACTAAACATAGATTCTTGTCATCCAAGAATACAAAAGGGGCCATCTGGGTGAAATCAAACAATCAAAATTTGAATTCACTAAAATATAGATAAAATAAAAACTGGAAAATATTTGAAAAAATCACTTCCTAGTGTGTTTTATATCAAAAAAAAAACTGTCATAAAACACTAACAAACTATCAGGCAAACGAATTTTTATTTCAACAAAAATTAATGAAATACTAGGAAATAGTTTGCTATTAATGTCATTTCAAGAAGACTGAAAATATTTTTCTACTAAATTAATGGGCCTTTGTTTTTTTTTTCTTTTGAGCTAATATGTTTTGAGAGTTTTTGAATACCAAAGTGCCAAATTTATATCACCAATCCAAATTTAAACACCTAATACGACATCAGTATTTTGAATCAATACCAAAATGTTTCTGCACAAATTATAAATAACTAAATAGAACTCAGATATAAGAACAGTAATTTAATTGCAGTGAAAATTTAAAATTTAAGTCTGCAAGACTTTTTTACTTTAATTTTTCAATATCCAATTACATAAGAGCTTAGCTAACTGACAAAAACTAATTTTTAACATTTATTTGACAATACTTCTGCAATTTTTTACTTTTAAATGCTTTTTATTATTTTCTAAATATTTTTTTATATTTTTAATATTATTTAAAATATGTTATTTATTTTAAAGTCAATATTTTATTTATTTTTATTTATTACTTAATTTAAGGTTAAATTTTTATATCTTACGTGAAAATAAATGCAAGCAAAGGTTAAGAATATATTTAAGGTAATGCCCTAATAGTTCAACTATCCTTAGGTTATCCCACTATATCGCATGATAAACTCAAAGAGGATCGTTCTACTCGCATTTTTCTTAAACTAAAACATTCTCTACTCCTGAACTGGACAAATTTATTTGAAAAGTCAAGTATCCTTGCGAAGTCTGATTTCGATTCGTATTCAAAGATCACAACACAGTGACTAAATCCTTGATTTGCCGTTAGTTCTTGTTATTTGGCACATCGACATTTTTTACGAAGAAAACATCAGTTCTCAGTCCTTTGCACAATGGCACATTGCATGCACAGTTTCCATGAAAATGATAAATAAAATCATTAAAAACTCCTATTGTATTTGATTTTTTGCTGCCAGCAAAAGTGATCAATGGCATATGATGCAAGGAAAAGTACCAATTTCTTTATCATTTCACCTTCGATCGTACTTCATTGAAACAATTGACGCAATCAATCCAATGTGTCTACAACAGTCAAAGAAACAGCGCAACAAGATAAAAACAAACTAGAAAAGTAACAATCGCTCAACAATGTCTACGAGCAAAACGAAAATAGATACAACTTGTAAATTTTTCACTCAAGTCATTCAATCCACAACAAACAGCCATCAAACCATTACGAACAACAACTACCCAGTACCATTCGCATAGAAGTTGGATGCAAAAACCAAGTCAGGTTACTGTCTTCAATCTTTCGTTTGGAACTTGCAATGCAAGTCGATCGAAAATTCAATTTTCCACCGAATTTTATTGCATTAGGCCGCGAGATTTGGCATAGGATTCAAGTATTTCGTTAAGAATATTAAACTTACCTGAATTGATTGTAAGTAGAAGTAGTATTCCTACGATCCAAGGTATTCCATTCGGCAAACCCATGTTTGAAGAGATGATTTTAATGCTGCTCTACTTTGTACAACTTCACAATTTCAATGCACAAATAAAAATTTCTCTGGCTGTTTTAACTATTGTTGATGAGTACTTTTGGGCGTATTTCTTATTTTGTTTGCTTTGCTACTATTTTTTCTTCGCAATTCACCACTCTATGTATTTCAATGCGATTGAATGGAAATGATAAATGCAAGACAAAGGCACATACAACAAGAAACAAGCAAACACACAAATGATGGGAAAATAATTTGCAATTGGAATAAATTCACTTTTGATTTATTACAGAAATTTCAACTTTATGTAACCGCTAATGTAGACTTATTTGATCTTCTGTTTCCCGAAACACATCTCTTAACCGTCAATTTTAGTTATGGTATGCAGGTGATCGTTACACCTCAAACCGAACTTTTACTGTACGGAATTGCGTTTGAAAAAGCAATTTAAGTAAAATTTTATTTTTATTTTCGACTCGTGCCAGCTTGAAAAGACATTTTCAGAGCCAATAGTGTTTTTTTTTATTTGTTTTGTTTGTGCAATGTGTTAAAATTTTAGATTTTGTAGTATTTTACTTTAAATTCCTCCACTAAATAAATATTTCCCAAGTGAAAACTTCTATTATTAACGCCACTCTCCGCCACCGTGCTTTACTGGCGAGCACTTTCTTGAAACTGCGATAACCGCAAACTGACGGATCAGATGGAAGCCGAAGACATGCAACACTTACCACGTACCACTCACTATCTTAAAGTGCATAGCTAGCTGTTGCAAAGACCAGCTATAACCACCAAGGAAAAAGCGCTAGACTACTACTACCGCTGCTACGAACCTGCAAATAGCAGCACCAAATACCAGAGCGTGGCTGCAATGTGATTGTGGTTCAACAGCGATTTATCTTTAGCTGTCTAAACGGTACAACGTTAAAGCCTAACACTTTCAACAGCACGAACAGGGCCACCGCCAAAGAAGAAGAAATGTCTCTCAACCGTTGGCTTTTCTTCTTACTCAGGTGGAAAATGAGCGCGGCTGAGTAAAAACGGATTTTGGGTAGTTGGGGTATCCCACTGTTGAATAGTTCAAAGCTTTTTCATAGCTTAGTTCGCGTTAAGCTACAAACAGTGGGAGGAAAGTCTTATACTGGTTAGAAGACGGGGACGAACGCGAAAGAGTTGACTGCGAAAACGTATGAGGAATAGAGTTTCAGTGCCAGGCAGAGTTGATTACCATAATTTTGACCACAACGACATTGAGCTTAGAGGCGAGAATTATTTTACTCCGATCCAAGGAGGATCGAACGCATCAATTGTGACCTCTTGTTTGGTAAGCGCATCAGAAAACATTTGAATACGCTACTTTAAGGATTCTTCCTCTTTCCACTGTTCCCTCCTAAATTGAATTCGTACGGCAGAAGTAACAAATGCTTCAGTTGCAGCAAAAGTTCTCAAAGAATCTGCCAGCCAACATTCTTCATCTTCTGCTAACCATGAAGGTCTTTGACATGACTACAGGGAGTTAACATGTCGTACAACATACCATCCACCATGCATGCAATTAGGTCTTCATGAAAAACAGTCACAGCCTAATCTGTATAACTTAAAATTCGATTGGCAGCTACTTAAAAATCAGCTGAAAACGTTTATTCAAATTTCGACCGATTTTCCCCCAAAGAGTGATTCAAATTTTTTCCCTTCAACACTACCCACATGATTTTTTTCTTTATTCTTCTTTTATTCCGACAATTGTATAATATCGTGGAATGGTGAATTGCATAAGTTTTTGTCCAAACACCAAGCATTATGTCCAGTGCAAGTTGGTGGTGAGTCTTGGGCATGCTTGCTGGCTGACTTCTTGCAAAGGTGTGTGCCGTTGCTGCTGCTGTGTAATAAGAGCGAAAGGTAATCGGATATGTTGGGCCGTTGACGACACGGCGCTGATCGTTCCGACAGAAGGCGTTATAGGAAGTAGGGGAAGTTTTTGTATGAGCCAGCGCCAGCTTAGTGTTGTTTTAGCCATCGACATTCACTTTTCCGAATGAGGGCGGAACATAAGTCGTGATCTATTTTACAAGGACGAATTATTATTATTATGGCTTGAATGCAGAGTACGCGAAAAAGTAAGAGTGCAACCAACGGTAAGACTGATATTGGTGTTAGCCGTGCTACGTGCAAGTTTACAAGAGCTTGTTAAAACTGAATAGGATAGTGACCGGCATGGACATTTTTACTTTAATATCCGGCTGCCTTGGTTTTAATGATAATTGGATGTGCTTGTAGTTGTTTTGAAGACTTGTTCCAATAAAAAAAAAAAGAATCAAGACTGGATGGCTGGAGTGTTATGGTAAATTTCCAAAGACCAAGGATCCCAATTGGAAGGGAATTTCCTTCAACTTAAATAAACTCTTTGGCGTATCGAGGAAATTGACTATAGTTTGAGGGTTGAATTAATCAGACGAACGGCTAATGAGTAGACATTGAGAAATTCGAAAAAAAAGAACAATGCACTTGTAACGGAATCAAGTGCACACTAACAAAAGGATGCAATTGATTCTGGTCACAAAATATGAGTGACTCACTTAGGAAAGATTTTTGTGGAGGAATTTGTGGAGAAGACACAAACAAGAGGAGCCTGTGTCTTGCACACTGAATAGTTCTTCTGAATTCATTGATATTCACTCCAAACTCTTGCAAACTAAATAGTTCTTCTGAATTCATTGAGATTCACTCCAAATTGTTATATTCATCTGGCAATATATGAAACAAGATCAGGAAAGTTTTAAGTAAAGACAAGCCGGCGAAGGAATGCAGAAGATCGAATCCTATTTCCAGAGTTCGTCGTTATAAGTAAGAATTTCAAACAATAATTAGATACTGCATAAGTAATTAAAGGAAATTCATGAGCGGGACAAAACAAAGGAATTTTCAAGAAATGCGGGTCTAAAAAAAATGGCTGTCGTTAACGTACCAGCGATTATAATGAAGGACGCATTCTATTATATGAAACCTTTCAAAAGATAAAGCGATTTGATACATATGGCAAAGACATAGTTGTACAGGGAACTAATATAAAATACGATTTTTTAATTTCAGGATGATCAAAAGCAACCTTTGCATACTTTACGGACCAGATCAGCCAAACATTCCCTCGTCTAATGACTCGACTCATAGAACGCTGATCGATTTATTTATGGGGCAAAAATAAGAAATATATACATATCTTTATACCAGAAACTTAAAGGGTTTAACGAAGACATTTAAAAACCAAGGTTGAGAAAAGTAATGCACACACTAAGAAACAAAGAACTATAACGCTTCGAATAGACAAGTCGATTGTTTAAATGGAAAACGAACCCCAGAGTATAATTTTAATGTTACACTTTTGGGAAAACTAAGAAGACCCTACGGAAAACTGAAATCACGCTTCAGCAAAGAATCAGAAATTTAAACTATACGCCAGACTGCGCATATAAGAGAACACAAAACCACTTTTTAATCATCCCACACCAAATTCAGATAACTTTCGAAGTAAAGGAAAAGTAATCAGGATAAAAAAAGGAATTTAAAAACTATCACAGCTTATTAGTCCTAACTACTGGGAAACATAAAATGGACTGTCATCAAAAAAAATTAGTTGTTTGTTATTCGGGTTGAACTACTCAATTTTAGTCGAAAGGTTCCCCAGGCGGTAACCTGGAAAAACTCATACGTGGCCATAATATTTTCCCTACAACAGATAGGCAGGCTGTCCTTCCGATAGCAGAGATGAGCACCTCTTGCACAGAAGGGTCTCTAGCGTGTACAATGTACTGAGCCATGTTCTAAAATGTTTGGATGACATCACCCACCTCAGTTTACAAAAAATGAATGTGCGATTCTATAAATATATTTTCGAAATTATCCATTCTATATTAGAAACCAACAGAAGTTCATCCAGCCCTTCTCTAACTGATCTTCCATGAAGAACTTAGCATCTAGCTTCCAAATGATCAGGGTTGCATGCAGTTTACTTACCTGGTATATTTCTCATGCTTTTAAACGGTCATGAGACATATTTCTCAAAAAATTCATCTCCTGGCTGTAAGAATGCGTGTTCCCAAAGTGCTGGAAAGAGGCGAGGCTTATGCAGATCAACAAGATAAAGGACAATCCGACCCAACCTTCTGCTTATCAACCTGTATGTATGCTGAACACCATTGAGAATTGCTCAGGAAGCTCACCGGAGAGAGACTCGGGGAAGCCATCCGAGCTGCTCTGGGTCTATCTCTATAGCAGTAAGACATCAGGGCTGGCCGATCCATGATCGATGAAGTAACAAAGGTCGTGATCCCGGTCTAGCGGGTAGAAGCCGATGACAAGATGATTCATAACACTCGATTTGAGGAATGCCTTCAATGCCTACAATCCTAAGGGAGCCGAAGTATCTGACACGATAACGAAAGGAAACTTCAAAGACCGGAAGCTTTTCTATGGCACATTGGGGGGTCGACGAAGAATTGATGTGTCATCAGGAGGGACGCAAGGTTCCATTCTTGCATCGGACCTATGAAATATCTCGAAAAACGATGTTTTGAGGTTGCAGCAACCGGAAGAGTCCGATCTGATCGGCTACGTAGATGACATAGTAGCATTAGTCGCAACTCAAATTGGATAAGGTACTGCGCCGACTGAGGGAGTGGGTGACATACCGCGGATTTAGTCTAGCGCTAGAAAAGACCGAGGTAGTCATACTCAGTGAGAAACGGATCCTTCGCGATATTCCCGCTCGGGTTGGAGAGACTAGCATCGACCCAAGGGAATCAATAGAATATCATGGATCAAGGATATAATCGACGCTGAGCTTCTTCTTTCAGATGCAAAAGTCAGTGGATAAGGGTGCTGCATGAGTGTCAGCTCTCAGTCACCTTATGACAAACACTGGAGAACCAACTTCGAATAACACGTCTCCTAATGAGTACAATTGAGTTAGTGTGCTTGTAGGGCACCAATTTCTGATGCTTTTGCTCCAATTTCTAATAACTATTAATAAGGAGTCGAACCGAGGGGTTGTCTAGCACTGGTACGGAGGCAAGGAGCTTTGCGGTTTCTGAAGTGACAGTGCTGGTTATCACGGGGTGGGTCCCAAAAATGCTTTTTGCTGAAGAGCGAAGGCGAGTAATATTACATAAGGGGAGTCGGAAACTGCAGTTTTGAGCCAAGAGAAAAGAAGAAAGACCCTAGCCTTGTTCGATGAAAAAACTAGACATCCTATCTCCAGAATGCAAAACGGAGTACAAAACACCTAAAAACAATTGAAAGAGTTCTTCTTATTAGAAGGGCATCATGCATCGCTTGGTGGCGCAGAGGGAAAGGAGATCTCTCTGAAGGCAATTGTCCTCCCACCTGCGGAAATAAGGACTTCTCCTCAACTTAAAGCCAGGCCTCTCATTAGTTATATGACTTAGACCGCATAAGTCATTGCCTGATGACTAATAAGGTCCGAAGTAAGATGACAAACAGTTCCAGACTTGGTTTTCGATTTGACAGGGGAAAAGTTTAGCCGGTATTCCAGTTGACACTAGGAGATTGATAAATCCGACACTCAGGGCGTCAATAGCCTTCACCTCTCATCCACAAAAAAATATTATAATTTTATTTTTGAAATTATAATCGTATTTAAAGAAAAACTGATATTTGCAATAAAATACTTAGGAGGTTCAAGGCTTCAATTTTAATATAGTTCTTTCATTACGTAGATATGCAGCCTGAAGAGGAAAATTTGAATGACACTAGAGCTTTCAACAGATCTAATTGCAGGGTTAATAGCTCAGTTGGGCGGTCTATCAGTCCTTCAAGCTCTTAAGTGTCTTAGTAATTTCATTTTTTTCATGAACTCAATACAAAATCAATTGAAATTATTAAAATTAAATTGAACATTATGACCGAAACATGACAAAAACGTCTCGTCCCTCCATTCGACCGAACAAAAGTATTTTCCAATGAAAAGTACTCGTCCGTTTGTAGGTACAAGCGATTTCCGATGAAAAAACATTCATTCCTCCTCAACTTACCACAAGAGCAAAGTTAACCAACTTTTTATCGGTATCTATTGTAGTTGAAGGTCACGACGACGACATGAGTATGTATCATTTTGAAGTACACATTCCATAGTTCATGAAGTCGAAGAATAATAACGTACGAAAAAAAATGATTTTCAAAAACTGGCGCCATTCTATTTTTCCAAGCAATTTTCCCATATTGCTCGGCACATACTAGCCCACTTACCCATGCTGCCTTGCCTCCGCAACTGAACATTGATAATATCACACATTGCCATTTCGTTTAGGCTTTCAAATTATTCTTAACTGTAATAGCAACAATATATTCCATGTTTTACTACATTTTAAATGCAATCCAACAAATTCAGATTAATTCGAAAGTACAATGCGAGTGGCTAAATTGTTGTTGCGTGCCCTCGAAATGCGCAAAAATGTCGGAAAGGTTGAAGCCATAATTTTCGCACGACATACTAGGTATGATTTCTACGTGGACTGACCGTAATGGTGAATTACTGAAATTAATTGAACACGAGTTCCAGGCGAATCGAAAAAGAGGTGTCAAATGCTGGTTTAAAGTAATTTACAGGATTTTAATAATGACATAATCGGTGATTTTAATCAATTAAAAAGGTTGAACCAATTACGCTAGCGAATTGCTAACACAGAATGTGTGAGGCTGAGTTGAATGCGAATGGAATGCGGATTTGTCTTTTGTTTTAAATAACAAATGAATCATTAGAAAACAAATGGGAAAATTCGAAATAGAAGGACTCGAAGATAATTCAGAAATAAATTTACCGAGCTGAAATTTTAACTATCGTACATGGGCCCCGTCAAAATAATGAGAAATGGCCACAGTTGGAATGTGTTTTACCGCAAGGAAACATTGAAATTTAGTTAAAGATTTAAGTTAACGCACAAATCAAAGGCTCAGATATATAATTATTCGGCAAACTTTGTATTCATTTACAATTCAGCCTCAATTTCCTCTGATCAAGAGAAAAGTAATATCATTCTTCAGAATCTCAAACGCTTGCCCCTAAAAAATGCGTTTCCTAGGTAAGATCTGGAATTAGGGGCCCTGAATGGTTCCTTCTTTCAATTTTGTGTCACTGACTCGGGGAAATACTACTAGAGTTTCTTTATACCAATCAATAGATACTAGATATAGTGTATCTATCATCGTACTGTAACCCTCATCATATGACAGGACCTGCAGCAGTCAATGTTTATAGTGACTTTACTTTGGCTGATGAAAATCAGGCGGCTTGGACGAGCCTTTGTTACTTCCATAGCATCCAGCATTTTCCATTGACATGACTTTGATTGGTTACGAAGATTTGAAAAGATAAGTAGCTGCATCTGAACGTTTTCCCACCGAAATTTTAAAATAGTAATAATAAAAATATCGGTTCAACAATAGTTGAAACGTTGAAACTTACCTGCTTTCAACATTTTCAGCAAGAGCTGACAATTTAAAGCTTTTGCGAACCAACAAAAACACACATTCAACAATTCAAGAAAGGATTTACCCTAGATATAAACATATTTGGAATGAGTCACAGACTCCACGAATATAAATGGCCTGGAAAAAGGATTGATTATTCGCATTCTATTTATAACAAACGATTATAAATTTGATTATAGATTTGATTCCTCCAGTTTTTTGTGAAAAACCTGCATCAATCCTGCAATAAACTTAATCACCATTTTGAAATTGTTTATTTTATTTTATTAAAAACTGGTATGACCACCACTCAACGAATAAACGTGTTTGAAAATAGATGGCATTGCTAAGGAAAGCTAACATT
Source organism: Stratiomys singularior (assembly GCA_954870665.1). Taxonomy (NCBI): domain Eukaryota; kingdom Metazoa; phylum Arthropoda; class Insecta; order Diptera; family Stratiomyidae; genus Stratiomys; species Stratiomys singularior. The sequence goes on along the minus strand of OX940879.1, from coordinate 6,108,977 downwards.
ACCACCGTTTGTCGCCATGTGTCAAACGACAACGTACAAATGAAAGCGTAGGTTAGTTTCTGGTTAAGATCTTCATTGCAATAGAGCAAAATCAATCACTTTTCAATTCCCTTTTTTATTGGTATATTGGCCATAATTCGGAATGACAATCAATGTTTTACATGAATGCATCACTGGCCCGATGGGTTCCATAATTGTTCACGATGAAACTTGAATGAATTATTGTGTGTCAGGGAATAATTCACAGTCCAAGGAATGAGGCCTTATGGCGAAAACGCTCCCATTAGCCGAAATAGTTATGATCATCATATCTTTGCTTTTGAAAAATATAGTCCTTATAAACATCATGAAGAAATCAAAGAGCAGTAAGTACTCTAGTGAGCAATTAAACTGATTCACAGACTGCACTATCCGACGATAAGACATCAAGATAATTAATTCGGTGAGAATTGAGTAATTTGGTGTCGTTTCCCACATCCTCCGGAAACCTTTCTATTGATCCCCTGGCAGTGCTGAATTGTGTGATACAGCGGCTACTAACCAGGTTCGATCGATGCGGTAAGTCTAATAATATGAAATATTTATTTCTGTTTCTTTATTCAATATTTTTCCTTTTTTGAACTTTTATTACTATCGCCGTCCCAGCGAAAGTTTATCTGTGCATTCCTATAGAAACCAGTGAGATGAGAGGTAAAGAACTGCTCAATCTCATGTTGAGAACATTATCGAGATTTAATTATCCTCCTGCTTAGATGTTTTTTAAATTGCGAAAAAGTAGTACATTTTTGAGCAAAGTGTGGCTATTATGGTGGGCGACGGACAGTTTCCAACACTAATTCTACCAGTTTTCCCACGTCAATGAGTGCGGTATGCGATGTAATTTTGTCATACAAGAGCAATGATGACAATCTATTGACCAATTTTAATTGTTCAACCACATATTTCGCCATGATATCGTCCAGTTGCTGATTGGATTATATGGGCTACGATCGGCTAGAGAAGTTTCAAGGAGCTGTGAGAAGGACCAAACCTACAACCTCCTTCCAATTGCTCTGTAGATTGAGACTATGTTTTGGTGGCTTTTCTTTTGTAATGATTGTTAAAATCCACCTTTTTCCGAACATGACAAACTGATTCAAAAATGGACCAATTTTATTGCGGAAAACGAAATAAAAACATGTCACTTAGCGACATTTTTTTGAGCAAATCATGCGGGACCCACTTTTTGTGCTTTTTGACCATTTCGATATAAGATGCCTGAGTTAAAACTGTCTTCTAACTTACACCAAGGCCTATCGATAATTCCCCTTCACTCTAGCAGGGTCTCTCCTCCCCACTATCTTCCACATGGTATCATAATCTTCCTTAGTCTCAGCTTCCTCACGCGGCTCATTGATACAGCTGAAACCACGAGAAGGACATTTCTGAATCAGCGTTGTACTGTATATTCTGCAGTCACTTCAAAGGAAAATACATCATTGATGTGTTTTTTACTAGTTTGAGAATTTGGCATAAATATAATCTATTTTCAAAGAAGAGAAAACACTATATTTACACAACATTTGCATGAAGTTATCCGATTAAGTCAACGAAGTGAACTTGCCGACGTTTCAAATACGCTGACCCAATACTTTTATATGCATTGGTGTGTGAAATGATGACTTATTTCTACATATTTCTGTATTTAATTTATTTATAATATAATGTACTCTTTGTTTTTGAAACAATGCAGTTCACTACAAAACTTGGGCCGTTGAGTGTCTTTGAGCTACCTCATCTCCTGACCAGAGAATGCTGATTTGATAAAGTGACAAAATACGAAATACACTAGGACAAAATTACAGTGACATACGGGTTAACATTCTATTAAATCTATATTCATATACAATTACCTACGTATTCGAGTGCATCAACAAATTATTGCACCAAACAATGGCCTCAGCTTACATAGAGATGGCGCCATTTATCGAAAATTCATGTGCTCTTTGTCAAGTCCCAACCATAATTTAGATTCTGTCAAAACTTCATGACAGTTGGTTTACTCGTTTTCAAGTAATAGCTTTGGAAGTGTGTTACGTCTGAATTATTCAGTTAATTCAACAAAATGTAATTCGTGTTTCGAAAAAACATGATTTTTGATGGGTAGAAATCCAGTATAAGCAAAAGCATGTCTTAATAAAGGACGAGCACTAGTAATGTTCCCCGATACGAAAGTCCAAACGTGGCAATAACTTTTGGAAAAAATCAAAAAAGATACGGATCTTGTCTTGAACAATCACTAAATTAAATTGAGTAAGATAGCTGGCATCATATGCAACTCAAAGAACTCGTGGGACACATCATTGAGGATATTTACGCTTGTGAAAGTTGTACGCGTGATAGATGCGCGCACCCTAATAATAGACCAGTAAGCAAAACGTGTGCGGCTACCAAAACAAAATTATAAGCTTTATCATGAAAATAAAAAGGAACTTTTGAGAGAATTTCGGGGGAAACATAGATTCATTATCATAGGCCTGAGTAAATGGTTATTGCCAGGTGCCGTAGGTAGCGCCCGAAGACGTTACAATCAGTTGGAATGGTTCTAGGAAATATTTTCTTGGGATAAACATGGTAGTCTCTTCATAGACTATCTAAAAAATAGAAAAACAATTAACAAACCATATTACGGTGTATTTTTAAATCCATTGGACAACGAAATTAAGTCTAAAGGACCTCATTTAGCAATAAAAATTTGTATTTAGCTCTTAAACAGCGCTCCAGCTCCACTTTCTCCATACGATTCGTTGATACAAGAGAAAAATCAGAGGAATTGCCTTATGAAGTTGTTGAAGACCCACCAAATTCATCTGATTCAGCAACAAGCGGCTATTCCCTGTTTGCCCGGTTGAAAAATTGGCCCACCAGGAAGAACCAAGACAACGCAAAGCTCTGTAAGAAGATCGTCGACATGTTAAAAGACCTTTGCAGCTGCTTTTGAGTTCATTCATCGAGATGGGGATTATGTCGAAGAATGAAATCGTTTTTGTACGAAAAATATCGTTATTATATCGACAAACCAAAGATTTTCGAGTCCATGTGGTAATTGGCCTAGAAACATCTTTTCGCTCCCCATACACACATCATACTCATGTGCGTTGCGCGAATCAAGCCGACTCGTCACGAAAATTTGTACGAGAGTTTCGTGATTTTTATTGCCATGGGCAAAAGGCGAGGATATTATCGGGGTATTATCGTGTTTTCATAAAAAGAGCGGCAATCGTTCCTGCAGGACACTTGTGCAAATCTTTTCGAAGTTGGAACGGGGTGCTCAGTGTAAATCTGAGTGCATAGTTATTAGTTGATTGATTAGCGTTAAAGCTTAAGTGTTTTGTTTAGGTTTCACTCGTATGGATGAGTGAAACGTCAAACTGACCGCAAAATTCGTATAGCTCGTGTCCCTGTTAGCTCCATAATTTCTCAAGCCCGCTTGGATAGAGAGAGGAAGCTGTTCAGTTCAGAGAATTGTACTTTTCGCTACTGATATGTGTTATAATGTAATGAGTGATGGAGATTTCATAAATGCTACCATATTGTCACCGGTGTAACATAAGTCAGCCACTTCTGCCAACAGAAGAACGGGCTACCAGCCGTATTACTACGTACAGTCCCGTTTGCAATACGACTCTCCCGCTCACGTACGTCACGTGGTTTGTGTGCTCTCTATCTTGTTAAGTTTGCTTTGCTGCATTGGGTATTTGCGTCTCTTTCTTTGTGATGCCTTTCTAGAGTACTAACGCTTTTGATTATTAACGATGCATTTCATTCAATGTTGGCGCAATGCCGATCCGATTTTCACAAATGATTAATCCGATTTTCCCGATGTCTCATATCTGAGACGAAATTAATATAAAGGAAAAAGAACGGAAGAATTATTACTTTTAAAATGCATGGGCACGGTGTGACGCTCAGATTGTATACAATGCTAAATGACTAAATTCTCCAAGGCTTGATTAACGATCTGCAGAACTTGAATTTCTTCCGAGATTGTGCTCATATCGTTTGTACAATAAATAGAAAAGGGCTACATGGACATTTTGTACAAAAATTCACGAAATATTATGAAGATATAATAAATTAACTTATAATGAAGTTATAATAAATCAGTAACAGGCTGAAAAGCAAAGTGTCCACACCATCCTAGAATTGGTGGCATTCAAAGGCTTTTCGGAAACCATTATGTGATGCAATCAGATGAATCCGCGGAGCCTGAAGTATTGTTCCACTATGGAAGCCTTACTCAATGAAATTCCAAAATTTGATATGGTCACAATCCGCTGGATATAGAACGAATTTATAGTGGACGTTTAATGTGGCGTTTTGAAGTAGTTTGGAGTGGTCGGAAATTCGGCCCCAAACTGAATCCAATCGTTACTCGATTATTCCAATGATTTTCAGCTTTTCCGTGTATGATTGAATGCTCCTGTCGAGCACGAGATAAGACAGCAAGTGTATAGAGTGCAACAATTGCATGTCAATCTAATTGCTAAATCTTATCCTCGGCACTTGAGTACATTTAGTAACCTACTTGGACTTTACTAACAACCAATCGAAACAATTGTTCCCAACATGACTTGTTCATTTCCATACGACTTTGTTTCATTTTCTCAGTGCTTGAAGTAAAACTCCTGACACCAAAAGACGTGAAATAAATATTAAAATCTTTATGAAATATTACAATATATCTTTTTCTATTGCATAAAAAGCATATCAGCCACCTAAATACGAATTACTCAAGAAAAACGTACGGCAATTATCAGAAATAAAAGAAACATTACGTACATTTAGATGCGTAAGCATTCATATGTGCAAATGATAATGCAAAAGCATTTCCTATTGTATCATTTATTACATGGATATGTTTTATTAACGCTCGTAATGGCACACTCCATTACGCATTTCACATGCATTTGTTATCAACGAGCGTAACGCTCACTTTCAACTCTTCACAGTTCGCCACTTTGGTTGGGTTAGGATGTTTTGACGGGAACCTAGATAAGCTCCTTGGCGCCATTATTAATTATAGCGATAGTTAATCCGCAACTACAACAATTAGTACTTTTCGCAGCTGGAAGATCATATTTCATGCTCCGGGCTGCCCACTCGACTCACAAAAGGTTAAATGTTAGTTATAAAAGTTGGCATTTTAGGCCTCTTGCTCCACACACTTATCGAAATAGATCCAGCGATATTAGGGCACGTTTGGCAATACTCAAAACAACAATAGATGGTTTGATGCTAATAATAATAATAACAATAACATAACAGAACGGCGTCCATTATAAATAATCATAGGATGTAAATGTGATTTTGATCTAGAATGCCTTAAAACGGAACAAGACAATGAGACGTGGTTGGGAGTAAAGTGGTCTTGGACAACAATAAGCCCCTTCGCGTTCTGAATTTAACATCTTAGCAAATACAAGGAGAGCAGTGGTCAGACATATGTGCGCCAAGAATAGCTGAAGATAATTATAAAGCATGAAAAATGGATTTGTCGGTACAGAGAGTCGTCAGCAATCTGAAAGTTTAGTTCTGATGGACTGTTGCCTCCAATCGAATGGGCATGGGCGGATCCGGTTCATAATAGCACAATTGAAGGCCAAAACTTGCATCTGATCAAAGAAACGATTGTTAATTTTCTGCAGGCCTCTAACATCCACTTAAAAAACTCTCAAGTGCGATAACCAAACACTAGGCATCAATAAGATTGTTCTCATTGCTTATTGTTTGTCTTAGCAATGTCTCATGGAGACTGGATGTAAATCACTATGACAGAGTTCTTTGTAAGTGTGCAATTAATTCCAATACTTTCCCCGAATTTCGCGAAATTCGCATCCTGGTAAGTAAAAGCAATGAGTTTCAGTGTAACAATAAGTTCGTTATTTATTTTAATTGGCATGCGTCCGCATGCTATTTATTTGTTCAGCGCAAAGAAAGCCCTCCTGCCTGTAATCGAGCCAAAATCACTTCCCCTTTCTTCACGATCGACTTCTTAGCCGTCTGGCACCCAATAAGTAATCAATCTTGTCAGTCTCGCGCTTTTTTCCAGCTTTTCTGGCCTTTCAACATTCACCTGCATGAGCGCACCACATGTACCAGATTAACATGAGTGCTTTGGTTCAAATTTAACTAATGACTTCCTTATTTGGCTTCTTAATATGCCGATTGGCTACCTTCAAAGAAAGAGTTCGGGCAAAAAAAGTGAAACAATGTAAAGATTTTTTCGACTATTTCAATTCTGCACAGTCACGATTGCCTCCGGTCAAAATAATGCTTCTGTTGAGAAACGATTGCAGTTCACCGGAGGGTGTCCAGAAGACATTGACGCAGGTCAACCTTTGGGGCTGTGAGCATGCTGATCTTTCAGCTCTCTGGTAGTTTCTGTAGTAATTGATCAATTAATCACGTCCTGTGCACAGTTTCTGCATTGCCAGATCACAGTTTGCTATCGCTTCCAAAGGAAATTCGATGCAATCCAAGTGGAAAGAAGTGAAATACGTTTGAAGTTCAAGAGGTCTGCAGCCAATTGAATGCGAGCTTCGATCCAATTGTTTGCCTTTAGATACAGCTCAGCTGAGTGGTGCCCAAAATTAGAATGGAGCTGCTCCACTGAGGAACGCCTCAGATCCAAGGCTATCGCATTCCAATCGATATCGGACGGTTATCGTATTGACATGTGAATAGTTTAATCATAATTACTGCATCGGCACGGCCTCACTCTCTTCCTGAACAAGAGACCAAATAGATACTCATATGGTCATAGACTACATATTTACTTTGCAACCTTGGCGAGCGCGTTCAAAAACGTGTGAATTATTTCTTGCCAACTTTCGGCTATTGAAAAGCTTAATCGAAACTACACACCTGGAAAAATACTCGCCAACTTATAGGTTAGTATCAGCGGCTTACAGCAACCGAAATCGATCCTTGATAAAAATCAGATCTTTCAATGCTAGGGCGGAGTCGACTACACCCAAAAAGAGATGATTTCCGGTGAATCAATTACTTAAAGTGTATCTAAAATTGTTTTGATATTAATTAATAGCAATGGAAGTTAATCGATCTTTCACGCACAGATTTTGACGGTCGTTAAATGGTTTTTCGTTTATAAATTTTATTTTTGAACACCGTGTGTTGGTTTTGCATCCTTTTTTCTGGTTACTCAAACGACCCCATTTATGGTTCAGATAAAACTGGAGACGATTTAAGGTTGTTTATTTGTGAATTCGCTTTAGTCATAAGTGATTAAGTCGAACAAATGTGTCAGGAATATTGTGTTGTCTGGAGAATATCATTTATGGCAGGAGCTTCCAAAAAATCAACCAAACACCTACCTTGCTATTAAGAGAAACTATCCTTGATCCGTTTTCTCATACCACTTCTAGCTTGGCCGCTTTATTCGAGCTGGTTGGTGTATTTATATTAAGAAAGTTATTTTCTAGGCTAGAATAATTGAAGGGGAGGGTAATGACTGTAAATTTCTTCTTGCCTTCCTTTGTGGGAGCAAAGATATACCTTAGGTATTTTCTTTACGAGCAATGTGCCAAGTGCGTAACGTAACGTAACGCGCAGCTCCAGGTATCTTTTCTTACGAACGTCTTAGCTACTATGTTGCTAAAAGATAGTGCTCGTCCTTTTTTGTCGCATAATAAAAGATATGGGAAACATCATCTAGAATCCTTGGGCAAAACTAGCAGTCAGGATACTGTGACTTTGCTACTCTGCGGAGAAAGAATGCTGAGGAGCCCTTTTAGGTATTCTTTCAAACTGTCTCTTTCACAGCAACTCTCTTCCCACTCCTCCGTTGAGCAGCTGCTGTATCCTCTACTTCCTGCGCCGATAAATCCACCTTCGCTGTAGTGGCGCATAAATAAAATCTCCATTGCTATGGTGGCGAAACAGCAAACTATTTGGCTTGTACACTTGGCTCAAGTACACTAGAAGGAGATGTAGTCAGGACTAGGCTTGACCTTAAAGATTTTCTCCGAAAATATCCATCGTAACGAGGTGGTCTCACGCTCCCACATCAAGAACATCAATTCATATACGATAGACGCCAGAGGGATTCAAATAGCGTACCTATTGCATAGAGGATGAAAACTCGTGTTGCAATCCTTATCCTTATGAGAGGACATTGCTCTTCTACTCATTAAAGCTTCTCGGCTCTGTAGCTACATCAATCACTTACTTCCTTCGTCTCCCTACGTTTCATCAGTGGGCGTTCTTTCTTCAGGACAGATCTACCGATTTTGATCATGCACCGAATGATCCCAATACTCCTGCTATGATTTGCCAAAAGTTTGATTTTATTGAATATGGTCATCCCCCAAGTAATCATCGTGACAAAGTATTTTTTTTTGGATTTTATTACCCGATCATTAATAGAAGTCGGAATGAAATCAATTTTCGGTCAATACGTCCTCCACTAGTTCCTGCAAATGCTGCCTCAATCAAACATCTGTCATGGACTCAATCCCTCAATACCGGACCATGCAGCACCTTCTGAACGGCTTATTCAGTAAATCTACTTCATCATCCTTGATTGCAATTATAATAGTTCTTTGTATAAGGCATTGCAGGAGTCCTGAAATCCTGTGCGACAACGTCGTTCTTTTTTGAGTCATCAAGTTCCGATCCATTAGGTTATCCTTCAATGTCTTCGTTAACTGCTGCGATACATTGAGGAGTGTCTCGAAGAACCGAGAATTGTTGTCATATGACTGATTTCAGAAACTCCCTTAATTCAAAATCAAACATCTCACTCAAATTTCGTGTAATAAATAATGTTCTACAGTATTGATCCGCGAAGGTGGCAGTATTTTGTGACATTACTTTTGTCTTTCAACTACACTCCGGATGTATAGTATGAAAGGTATACTGAACATCTTCGGGTAGCAAAAAGGGTGATTGCGTGCTTATCAAGCACGCAATCACCTTACATTTATCTGTAATACTGCCCAATCCATATTTCTATAACTATTTATCATAGCAAATTGCGTATGGGTTCCTCTTCATTCTGAACATTTTGATTACTTTTTCAACTAATTGTCTCGTGCAAAGAGACTCACGTTTCGCTTGTTGATCAAAACCAAGATCTACAAAACATTTCGCTTTCAATTCATCAAAGCAAAACATATATTACAGTCACCTTGGTTGTTCTGTATTCCAATGGTATTTTGTATCTTTATATTCTTCTCTGTTTTCATCCTTTTTATTGCATCCAAACTGGTGGTTGGGAAAGACCTCCTCGGCTGAATCATTTAAACGGATCAGGTGCTAAAGAGAACGCGCCCTCATGATCTGGCCAATTTGTTTTTTTGATCGAGCACAAAAGCCTTCCTTAAGACACTTGATCTGGTTAATTTTTCGGTGTTGTTCTGAGAGTATGACAAGTTGCTTTCGTCAAGTTATGAGTCGATAAACCATGCGAACCGATAAGCCATTTGTTTTTTTTGTTTTTTGTTCTATAACCCATCCTGGTCTCCCGAATGTTAACCTCACATCGAAATTTCTCTTTTGTAAGCAAATTTTACAAGTCCTATGTTCAATGTAAGCTTTTCATGCGGTATCAAAATCTGAAACATAACAAAGGACAACATGATACTACTCATCAAGAAATTCGCCATATTTTCAACAGTTTCCTTCATAGTCCATGTGGAGTTCCTCAAGATGAACTCATTCCTCTGATAAACATCACGGAACCTCTCTTCGTCCACTGTCCTGTGATCCAGCATGTCTTATGTGACTATTTTCCTGGAAGTGGATCATAACTTTGCCTTTATTTCGCTGAGTGCCTTTCGCTCTCTGTAAAGTGAACCAGACCTTTCGACTACATTTGAAAAAATGTGGTATTCCCTATTTCTCCACCCTGGTCTTGTCTTTCGCAGATAAAAGAAATGTTTCAAATCAAAGCCTTTTTTTTGTCGTAGGGAGACGAAGGCTTCTGACGACCTGAGTGCGGCCCACCCAGACGCGTAATGCTTGTGGACTACCCACTCAACACCTCTCCTGTCAACCTGAGAAACATGTCAAAGCTTCTGCAGAAATGAAGCTGGCTTATACTGCTGGAAATTTTTGAGATATTTCTGCCGATTATTTTTCATCCTTTATTAATGATTGCACAGTTGGCTTCACTTTGATACCGTTTCTGCAGAAATTGTTCGTCGTATGACCCCTTGTCTTTGTTTGTCTTCTCCAGCGCAATTACGCTGCTGTTGACTGTGGCCTTGAAATCTCTGGCTCTATCCCAGTGGATGACCTTTTTAACAAACGCTTGTTTAGAAGCTCGACGGTGAATGTCACTGTAGACCGGCCTACCTTACTGGCTTACATCGTCTTTATGAAGTCTCCTTCTTGGTCATGCTTACACTTTTCATAAATTTTGAATGGATGTCTACATAAACAAAAGATCATTGCGCAGTTGACGTCTGGCTTTTTTGACCGTTGTTTGACTTAAAGTCATGGGCATTTTGATTTTCATGTTTATGCATTCGTTGCTTTCTTTTTTGTTCATATAAAGCAAAAGTCTGGCCGCGACTTCTCTTCTTGGTTTGTAACAGTTGACTTGGCTATTCTCAGTTATTTCCCCTGATCCGGGGTAAGCAAACTACATGTGATCCATTCGCTTTTTGGGGTTAGTCACGTAGCTTATATATTTTTCAGGTATTTCGGCTGATTGTCCCTCCCTATGCGATAGTGCTCATTTCTATTGACCAAGTCTTCCAGCTCGTTGATCCCTTATTTAACGTTCTCTTTGCCAGTTTCATTGGTAGTGATATCTTTACACATACAATCAAGACATTTCTAATATTTCACAACAGTTGGTTCTCACTGTGAGAAGTCTCTTCACTTTTTTCAGCGACTATTTTCCCAACCTGCTTAGTCTCCATTGAAGCTTACGGCCTGCTATGAGTTTAAAAGTCTTGTAAGTTCTAAGCCTCATTTCCATTGACAGCCATAGCGTAAGCCGCAAATAGCAAGGACATTTCCGGACATCATTTGGCAGAATGAAATAGAAAAAGTGTTAGAAGATTATATATGCTGTCTTACTCTTGCTAAACCAAGAGATGAGATGTAATACAAATGAATTTTTACTTCTTATAGTCAAATCGTAGAAGTTTACCTGAATGTTATCACTGTTTTGTGTTTACGCTATGTTGTCAACTCTGCTCACTATGTGGCTCTTTATAGCATTTGGACCCTTGCATTTGAGGTCAACTGTTTACATTCTTTGGGGTTCAACAGCTCATGACAAAGTATATTTATCATCACCTATAAAAGACATGCCTCGTAAGCAGAGGTCCTTTGGTCTAATAAACTCGCTGTTAACGTGAAACACGTGACAAAGACTTACATAACTACTGTCATTTGGCAGTTTTTGGTACAATGAGTCAATTTTTGAAGTTCGGAGCCAATTCGGTCTCCAAGTGACCATGCCCATCTCCACAGTTGAATCATCTGAAGCAATTGTTCTATGCCCAAGCGCTTGACCAATGAAAAATCCGCATGTTACTTATCTTGAGAGTGAATAAGTTAAAATTATGGTGCCCTAAGGCTTCAGAATGTTTACCCGAAACCCTAGTTGTAAGTGCTTGTCAGATCCACTGGCCGGTTTTTTTTTCTGGAATACTTTCAGTAGTTTGGTAGCCCGTCTGGATATCAGGAAAACTCCCCACCGTGCTCTGCTACTGCAATTTGCAGAGGGAAAAAGGATCAGTAATGATAACAACTACTATAGTAATGGTATTTCTTTGGGTTTGCAACGCAAAGACTATTTTTGACATAACTATCAAACTCCTAGAATCATAAAACAACTATTCGAACGACTGAACATCAAACCGAGAATCTTACCTGGAACTGTTTGTCACTTTTCTTGAGTATTATACCGCTTAAGTATCGCTTTGTGACGCCTTTGTGCTATTGAGATCACTCCTTTACACTGACGATTGGTCACAAGAGAGTGGCCCTCCTTCTTTAGGCCGACAAGTTCTTTTGTTAGCAAGAAGAATAGTCTATCTAAGAGTTTGACATAAGTCCATTGATCCTTTGTGCCTAGCATCCCTTCTATCGAGCTTGCCATTCTCTCTACAATATGTAAGCGATAATTCATCACATGTGAAGAAGAGGCGGTTATCAGCACCCGCGACTCCCACGCAATGGGAGGTAGGAAGGGACGCATGAGTTTTTCTGTTCCAGTTGCTATGCAGGCTCAAGCGATTCTCTTCATTGACTCTAAAACATGAAAGCTATTCCGACCTTAATTCAGGTACAGTCGTTGGATTCCTCACTAGGGTTTCGTCTATTCAGGGGCACCAATTTAGACAATATTTCGCCCTACAATTATTGGCCTTGTTTTTGGGGCACCAGGAATGATCAGACAAGCCTCTCGCCTGATCTTTAATGCATATCAAAGTCACGACGGCCTTTATATCGCTCCATCGCTCCATAGGTGTCATGGTTCCGGATAGTGTAGAGTGAATCTGGTTTTCAAGTTTGGAAGAAACTGCATATGGATTAGTCGCCAGTTTCTCCAGGTTTCGATCCTGGATAAAATATTTCATGCTATTGTCTCTCAAGGATTTTCTTGTGACAGGAACCCGAAATTTGAGTCCACATGTTCCTTCCATAGGAAATTTTGTGATTTCCTTGGGAGTAACATGTTACGATTTTTTGAAAGGCATAAAGACTTTATCGAATAAACTCGTATGTGATCGGCAAAGGACAAATCAAGAAGAAAGTGGAAACTTACAAAAAAAGGAAATGGGCTAAGTGGACTCTGACTCTTAAATTGGCAACCTACGTCGTGAGTCGAAGATAATTTCGGTCATCTGGAGGACTGATCTCAGCATGAGATGAAGCGCCATTGATGAAGATATTTCTGTGTTTTTCTAGCGGGTCAACGAAATCAAAACACAGTATCTTTATATTATCCAGATTAAACAACACAATTGATTACTACACTCAGAAGCGATAAATATGCTGATGTTAATTAGCTCAAAAGATTGATTCTCATATTGACACGTTTTTCAAAACTGAATTTTTTTAATTGAAAACTTAGTTTTGATCACATGCAAAGAGATCCAATAAACAAATTTATATAATTGAGAAATTTATCTACAGCAATTCAACGAGATATTTAACAAATAAGAAATTGTAGAAAGTTCACTCCAATTTCGTTCATTTACTCCCCATTTAGGTACAGACACAAAATTTTATCGTACTTTAAGTTTTTTATCAATTCTCATACATAGCACTTATTTGAGTTTTTAGAAATGCTTATCAAGATCCTGGACCGCTGGAAGGGAAATTTTCATCTCGATGTCTAGAAGCTGATGTAACGCAAAGGTGAGTTGTAATGTAGGTTCATTTTCAGTGTTTGTTTTTTATCATAACAAAATTTAATGTAAACAATTACAACTGTCCTAGTTTTACAATTAACTTTTCGTTCCAATTATTCAGCTTTTCAACTATTCGCTCTTGCATTTACTTCGCTGTAGCCGCGGCGACCCAGCTTATGTATCGTCGCTTGCCAGCTAAATAATAAAAATTATCATTTCACTATACATTATTTCCCTGCACTTTATTTGTCTTCGCCAAGCTGTAAAACTACCATATAATCGCTACTCACGATAACTTAGTGGACATAAAGTGCTCCAAATTATCTTGATTTTAAATACAATGAATCCACCATCAAGAGGTTTTTCCTGTAGCCACGCTGCAGGCGACCCAGATTGCGTTAATTTGTTTAAGAGCTGTCTCAGCGCAGCAAAAAATGCAGGTAACAATTCGCACGACTTTCTGTTTGCGACAAAAAAAAATTATCGCCGCGCTTTTTCCGCGGTTCTGCAGGAGACTTGCGCTGATGGGTGCATGTCTTACTGCAAGTTTCCGCATAGTTTTCGTTGCTGCAATAATCCTAGTGTCGAATAAATGCGGGTAAGACCAGGGTGCCTCAAACTCAACATTTTCGAGGTGCAGAACTGGATGGGCCTGGTAAGGTTACTCTTGAAACTTCAATTTCTTGAATAAATACTTTTCGGAATGCGATTACAACCCAGGTCCACACTTGCACATAAACCTGTCGTATTAAAATTGATGAGCCTTAAAACTGGAGTTGAACTTTTGACAAAATTCCTCCATGGCTTAACACCATGTAACTGCTGTCTTTGCTGTTACTACTGCGTAAGACCCGAAAATGGCGCAAATTAAAATGCAGCCCCACTTTATTATGACGGTCCATCGTTTCCTTAATTGCTGCAAGTTATATAATAAGCGACCACGATATTGCATGACCTTTGTAATTTAATTTAAACAATTACTGGACAGTTTTTCAGTACAAACGCATTTTTAATTGCATATAACACTTGCATTCAACTTCACTAACAAGCAGATGAACTTCTTGCAGCTTAAACTTCTCCCAATCACCCTACCATCATCGAAAGTGACCATTCAAACTTTTCAATTCCACACCTGTCAGCTTTTATAATCTCAGTCGTATTGATTCGTCAATTATCAATTCCAACGCTTTCAATTAAAAACGCTGAAAAAATTGTTGCATTCAAATCGAAACGCAAATGCATAAATGAATTAATTTTGAAGTTTTCAAGGTGGACATGGCTGGTCATTGGCGCTTTGCAGTTGTCGGATATTGAGGTAATAATTAGATTATTATTTAAATCGTTTGAACACTTGACGTTGGCCGGCAAAAATTGAACAAATTGTGGTGAGAAAATTTTCAATGCATTCGCTTTCTCGCCGTCGACGAACCTTGAAACTAGGAATTAACAATTTTATTGTACTATTGCTAAGACCACATTCCTATGTGGTGATATTGTTGGTTTTTTTCTTTCTTTTATTTTTAACTTTCAATTTCGTTAGCACTTTTATGGTTTCTATGAAACACACATCGTTAAAGAAATTGTGTTTGAGTTTGGCATCAACAGACTAGCAAAGGGAAATTAACTACAAATTTATTTAATTAGAAAAAATAATTCAGCTTGCCTACTCAGGAAAACTGTTGATAGTAAAAGATCCTACTAATGTACAAGAACCACTCAGCCTTAGCTGCTACCAGAGACAGCTAAGAAAAGAATAAGAAGAGACGATTGACCTTCATTAGTATACTGAAGACCCCAATCACATCAGGTACGCTGGAAGTCCGTCAAAAGAATCGGGAAGCAAAGGATTAGTAAAGTGTAACTCAGTCGGACACCATTAAACTATTCGGACTATAACTTAAATATGGACATTTAATGCCCGATGACATGAAAAGCTCTTACTTGCATCTGACCACACTGTTTCCTTCAAAACGTCAAAGTGCTGTCGAAGCAGAGTCGGTCGGAGTATATAGAACACACTTTTCCACAATTAAAATGCTGGAATACGCTCAAAAAATCATGATTTGATTTTGTAATGTATTGATTTTGCTGTCCATTCAAAAGAATGGTCCCACTGAGGGTTATCGTTTGTTGCAAGAAGCTTATCCTGCATATGTTACAACAGAAAATATATTGATTGCACGATTTAACCACTTGAGCGCTATAAAAAAGTTGTTTTTGTATAAGACTTTTACTGGCGATTGAAAATGGATTCGTTACAACAACTCAAACGAGAAAAAATCATGAGTGAAGCTCGGACACAAGCAAAATCTACGACAGAGCAATATACAACGTTGGTGAAAAAAACGGAAATTGAACTTTACCTGCCTTATAGTCAGGGCTTTGGTTTTTTTAAATATTATTTTCTCAGACCATACTTATGATCATACTTATTGGAATGCGGTTCACTTTAAAGCAGAGTATCGAAAAATAAATTGATTTGTTTCATTTTCCTCCGTATTTTGTTCGACAGGAATGGAAATAAGAAAACGAAATTCCGTCACTCCCCGTTTGATTTCCGTATATCGTTCACATACGCGATTCGGCAGTGTGCCATCTTCAATGTATGGTTTCGTCTATCTTGATAAGACGAAATTGTAAACGATATTGACGACATTTGACGACGACATCGAAGATCGTATTCTTGGCTTCAAATTTTTTTTCCAAGCGGAACCTTTTAATTGCAGGAAGGATGTGTTAGTTCAATAGTTTCTACTGTCAGTTTGAATGGTTTAGCTCCTTTTCCTGGCAAAACGAACATTTTTAAGTCATAGTGTCCATATTTGTAATGACCAATGATGCCAAAAATCTGGTTCATGTGGTTTAAAATAGGTTTTCAGGTAGCTTTGCAGCATGTCACCTAGCAGTAATATAACACAAAATCTCTTAGTTTTCTTTTATTTTTGTATTTCTTTTTAGTTCACTTACCTTAGTTTGTAAGACGATGGTTTTCTATGGTTCGGCTCCATAGCAATAAATGATTGCTTATCCAAATAAAAGCAGAGAACCACCTTCAAATAATGGAAACTTGGCTTTGCAGACGATTTTGATGTGAGTGGTCGGACTTATCCATTTCAACGCTTGGAATTCAAATATCTTTAGGGTTCTTAGGGTTCATTCTTAGTTACGTATAAAGCCGTTCTTCATATTTTTGTCTTCAAACATCATTTCAAACATCTACAAATTCACAACAGTCACATACAAACTATCAAATCCAGCCTTTGGATTTCATTTTGGACATTTCCTCATTATAAATGTGGAATACTTTGAGCTTCAATAGTAAATCATTTCTTCATTGTTCCAATTTATCTCATATCCATCATCTTCTTTGTTTGCTTCCATGATACGAGGTGTATTCAATATGTATTGCAAAATGTGAGTTTCTGTGGACTGCATATACTTGATTTTTGATATAAGTTATGTTGGTTTTCATGTCCCTCACTAGCGCTGACAGGTTCAGCCATTTCAAAACTTCAGTTTATTTTTGACAGCCTTTGTCTATTCGAAAATATGTTTCAAAGAATATTTATCAAAGATTTTGTGAATTGCGCCGACGCATTCCGAATGTTGAGTATGGCATATGATGAACCTATCTCAGACCAAAGCAACGCTTATCTTTGGTACGAAATGTTCTCATATTTCTCATTAGACGAGAATATGTGAACAACAAACAACGTGCCACACCCGTAAGCACGTTAACAACAGACAAAAACATTGTTTAAGTGAGGAAAATAGTATCGAAATACTATTCTAGTAGTGAAATTTTCCTCAATCATTTGGGATTGAGATGGGTGGCCGTAAAATTCGTATTTCAACCGAAAACAGCATCGCATTAACATTACTAAGGAACTGACAACCCAAAATTTTTTCCAGAGGGTCGTAACTGGTGGCAAATCATGGGTTGCGAAACCCAGGGCTGCATTCTTCAGAGTTGACCCACTAGGACTCTCTCTTTTGCCCCAAACTGAAGAGGCTTATGAAACGGCTTATGACGGTGCTAAGCCACAAGTTGAGTAAGCCACTAAGTTGAAAAGTTACCAAGAAGAATTACTTCTTCACTTCATAAGAGTGGTCTCTTAACTGGGTTTGCCGCTATGGGAATAAACTCGTCCGAGTTGCTCACGGTCGTCCATGGTTATCTCAATTTTCTGGTTTGAAAGTCCTTTTCAGTATATCTCATGCAGATTGAGAGGGACTTTCTAATCACGACACTAAATAAAGAGTCCTGAAGAACGAAGGTTACATCATGCGTTGAGAAAAGCGCCATTTTTTTCAAGGACCTCTGGAACATCGCCTATGACAGACTACAGAGGCTTGATCATCCGGAGTGGTCACGCTTGAAAGGCCACGTGGAAGATGTCTAGCATGATGTCCCAGTCCAGTGAGTTTGGAGGTTGAATGGCTTCTCTCGGGTGCAGGCTGGCACTGGCAAAAGCCGATGTTTCTATCCTGACAAAGAAATGAATCGCCAGAATGTGACTTATCAGTATTGGGGAGACGTTGGCCCAATCGAAATGAGCGTTGTAATGTCTAGGTATATAAGTCGACTCAGAGATGAGTTTTTTGGGACAAACTAAGGCGTGGAACGGCACTGATTCGGTTAACAGCTGATAAATGAGAACCCACTATTTTTTCGGAGAAAACGCTGGTAACCACAGTGCAACTCGTTCTACTCTATGGAAAGAACTAGGAGCTAGAAGCACTAACAGGTAGGAGCACTACTAGCTAGCCAGGAGATGAACCAAGAGGAGCCAGAAATACTGTGGATTCCAGATGCATATTAAACGATCTCCGGGATGACGGCTTGTGCTGATCTCAGGGTTGATATACATTGCCTTCGATGCTCGAGAAAACGGAAAGCCTTACCCACATAAAAAAGAAGACAATAGAGAAGATTTTGCTAGAGAACCTATCCCAGTGATTAGCAAAAGCCCTGGAATCATCATGAAAGAAAGGCCTGATAAAAGACCGTAGCTAAGACGAACTCATGGGGTCTCTGAAGTTGTATTGCCCCAACTCATCCGATCTTTCCAACATTTACTTCTTAAGTGAATAGATCGTCGTTCTCCATCTGCATATTTTTAAAAGGACCGCTGAATAAGACTTGCAACAATCACAAAGGTGGAGTTGACAGCGAGGTGACCTTTTAATATAAATTGTTGACCCTTACGTGGAAACTATCGACGGGAAAATGCTGGGAAATGAGCACCAACCTGACGTAATGTGTCATATATTGATAGCCCATATCCCCAGATTAACAAAGGAGCTGTATAGTGGGTAAATCAAAAATTTTGAGCATCTGGGAGAGGCACATTTTAGGGAGACCCACACTGCAGCCAGATTAAGGCTAAACTTAACAGTCTGAACAGTCATATATAAAAATTTAACACTCATTAAAGTTTAAAAAAATTCAAATCCCAGGGATAGTGCCGTAAAAAACATCTTTGATACGGCAATTATGCCATTTTCATAACATTTCGAAGTTTCCAAACAATTTTCTATTTCAGCAGCATATTGTTCAAAAGCATATTCTTAGTCCTTTTACGACATAGCTCTCCCAAGCACATGAGAATTCTTAAGCTGAATTCTTTAAGTGAATTGTGTAGGTCAAGTGATTGCAACTCTTTTAAGTAAGTATTTATTGCATAACATGAAACAAATTGGAAAAATTATTGCAAAAAACAAATCAATGAAACAATATATTTTATAACATAAATTAACAAGTTAACAATTGAACCTAGTCGAAAACAATATTGTTTCCTAGTTAATTTTCGATCTTATCCGAATGCTTAATTAATCGCAAGTAATTAATTTAACGGGCAAAGTATTCTCGATAACATAAAATTACTGAAATAAGCCATTTATTTATTGAAAACTATCAAACTTACCAAACTAAAAGTAGCCTTACCATTGACGAGGAACAAATTTATGCCACTTGCAAGAAAAAGGTTTCTTGTAAAATGGCATAAGCAAATTGAAGCATAATCTTTATAGCCGCAATCAAATTTTATCTTTTTATCTTAAATCCAGAGGTAGATCACAGTATCTTAGTATTGATAACCTTGCGAGCTTTGGAAACTATAAATATTCGTTTTTTTTTTTGTAATGTGCAACACAATTCAAAATCATTAATTGCGCAGAAATACGAAAAATTAAATTCATTGCTTCAAAACGAGCTTCGGAAATGTCTTAATTTTACATTAAAATGGGAAGAAATATGAATAAGAAATAAGAGGCGGTTCCCGCAGCTCTAGAAATAAAACATGCGAATGATTTAATTCTGCTTCTTTGCATTGACTTTACTGGTAAATTTTCGCCTTTTTGTCGTCAACCACAAAGTTCATTCATTTGTTCCAAAATCAAGCCTACCTTTGCATCTCTATCTTGGCTTTTTTCTTATCACCCAGTTAGTAACATTCCTGAAAGAGTCCCGATTCGATGCAACAATACACTTCAAAGAAGAATAAGATAAATATAATAATAAGAATAAAATAGGAAGGAATAAGCTATTATTTCTCTATGATGCACTCCAAGGAATCCGGCTCCCTGAACCTGACAAGGAAGATTGTTTATGGGATTAGCTTTACTGGATATGTTTCATCAGTTCAATTGTCTTTTTGTCATCAACCGATGTCCTTTGAGTGATATTTTGACTGTGCGAAATACCAAAAAACGAACAGAGCTATGTCGATGCTTTAAAGGAGCTGGCAAAGCTGTGCGGCGTGACGTCTTGTCAAATATTGCCACACAGTTCTCAATGAATGTCTCGTCCTAAGTTCGCTCCGACTTTGACGCCATTTTTATCCCATGCCGATTACAGATTCTGAATGCTTCCATTACGATGATTGTTGCTTTATGTCTTAATCTTACATACTTAATCTTATAGTTTTTTTTGCAAATTCAAACCATTTTCATGTTGCGCTAAGCAATTTCTAAGCGAAGATTCTTCTGTAATGCCGTTAGCAATTCAACGATAGACTCCACAATCGTGTGTCATTCTCAAATTGTCGAAAAAAATTCTTGAACATTTAGCATTCCAAGATCACTTTCAATTTCAAGTATAGTCGATAAACGTATGGACAACCTCCTAAACTCGTGCAAGATGCACATAACGTTTTCTGATGTTATAACGCTCCAAGGTCGGCCGGAGCGAGAACAACTGCTAACTGACATGCGGCCATCTTTAAACCACTTGTGTCAATGTTTCATTGTTGGTTTCATCGGACATTTCTCTTCCGATTCGTTATTCATCATATCAATTGTTTCCGACCGAGTCCTACTAAGGCTTAGGCAACACTTGATGCAAATTTGTTGATCTACTATTTCCATCGTTTTTATCAATAAACAAATCCGACAAACACAAAAATTTTCTAAAGATTAATACCCATTGTGTTTCGACCAAAGACGGCTTGAGAAAAACTACGGCATCAAAGAAGTTTCTGAAGAGGTTAATTGGTATAATTTTATATAGCTTTGGTTTGTATATCCTGTAGTAGCCGCTTGAACGTTGTAACGTGGATATATCATGATAGGTTCGATTCTTTTCGAACACACCTCGTATGTTTTTGTCTTCTGCATCAACTTTGTTACATTACAAGCATAAGGCAGATCCTTTACTTTATATTATCAGCGAATCTTTAAGGAGAATTGACAAAGTTAATAAAAGACTCAATTCAAAATCCATTGCTACCCACACACGTTCCTGAAGGCGCCATATGTCATTTGTTAGTTTGTTCCAAATAACTTCAAACGTTTTAACAGTCATTTGCCGCCTTAAAGTAAATCATAACGATGGCAATTAATCACTCAATGACCATACTGTTCAGTAAGTATTTTACCAAGAAACCAAGTCAAACCATAAAGTATTCCAGCAAAATGAATTGTCATGACTTAAACTTAGTTAATGCACTGACGGTGTCTGAACGAATAAACCTACGCGCATATCAAGTTATCAAATAAGTTTTCAATATTTAGGAATTTTAAATGAGATTTGTATAATTTGAAGACAAAAAACGCTTTCGAAGGACGAAGAAATTGAATTTTTTTTTCACCTATATTAATAAAATAAGGTTAAAGGTCAACTTTTCTTATTCTCACGAAAATTAGGGTATGTGAACTGTTGGATGGTGTAGAATTTAATGCAAAATTTTATCCTCCACACAATAATTTTCCCGACCTATAGAGTCCACTTTTTCCATCGTGTTCAATATTCATTCCCAACTAGGGCTCAACAAAGTCAACCGAACCATTTCAACTAAAACTTCATCATAAATTATTAACAATGTTAATGTTACCTAGAATAGTTATTACAATGATTGTTGCAGATATACATTGAACGTAAGCTTGTCGGAGTGGTCAGAAGGAGCAAGTGAAACGTGTCAATAGTTATGCAATAGAAAATATTTCAAATCGACATCATGTTACTTGGATATATGTAGAATATAGTCAAATCATTGACCAGACATACAAGGCATATTCATAGTTTGTCGACACACATGTGGTTCACCTAGTCAGCTATGCTAGCCTAACCTGTCTTTTAGCAAAGTGAACGAAAAACATTGATATCTTCTGGCTCTTACGAATTTCTTGTTCCCTTTAGGAAGAAATTGTTTCACGCCAAACGCATATAACTTTCAATCTCATTTAAAGAAAAATGTAACAAATTCAACGCGAACTGGTTTCCCAACAAGTCAACGAAAAGTCGAGTTTCATTAAATGAAATTTTACTTGTCTTCCGGATACTGCAAAGGACTTTATTGCTAACACGCTCATGTTTGTATATTAATTTTTTCCATCCGATTTCATCATTTTTCTGTTTTGAGGGGAGGATTTGAACACAGGAGTTTATTATTCATGGTCTTCCGATACTGAACTGAAAGGTCGTATGAGTAGTTTCTCATCGATATCGGCATCCGATATCGGCACCTCATCGACAGGAAGATACACGGCTTCTGCCGAAACCAAGACGGAAGGATAGTCAAGACAAGTGATAAAATTGTCATTATAGATGATTCATTCAAGTATTTTCGCTATTTCTTAAATTGAATAGTTTCAAACATCTCACCCAGTGTCCTTTCTTTCTTTTTTCTCCTTAACTTCTCACCATGGCTCCGACATTCAAGCAACTTGGACCTGAAAATAAGTTACACGTCGTTTAACTTGGCTTTCATGAAGTGTACTATTTGAAATTTTCTTTATTTGAAAACTGCTCTACTAATCTGTTTCAAAATTACACACAACCATCATTGCAAAACAAGACCCACAAATGGTGAACCAGATTCAACACTAAGTTGTACGAAAAATTCTACGATCCTTGAAATCATAAAACGACAGAACCACCAGGTAGCGCAACACTTGCAGTATATGAAGGACTTTCAGCTAGCTAAGCAGATATTTTACGGCAGGTCCAAAGAACGGAGGTCAGTAAGTAAACCTCGAAAGTGGTGGACAGACTCAATCAATCACAACAGACTTTTTTAATTCCAAGATTGGAGGATGCAATCGAGAAAACTAGGCATTAAGCATCTTGCGGGTTAAAACATGAGATGACTTGTAAGACCTTTATTATGGCATAATCATAAAACAGCGCGAACACTTCCGGGAGCCTTCTAATAAACAGCGATAGAAAAGGCATAAGGACACTTATATTTCCAATGCATTTTTACGCAAAAGCTATTCAAGTGCATCACTTGCATTATATTTCAAAACTCTTGAAAAATACTGCCAACACAGGGGAAGGACGTCAATGTGCTGAAAAATAACCCGAGGACGCGAAAGTCCTTGCATCTTTCTTCAATCCAAGTCTTCTATCTTTTAAGTTCACAAATCAGGCGAAGTTTTAATTTCCCAGATGAATGCGTACAAGAGTTAAAATAATAAAACTCGATAAATGTCGAAATGTGGTCAATGGTTAAATGGGCAACATGGTAATTTCCTGCCAAGTGCGGACCTAAATTGTGGACGCAAACATTGAAATATACCAATCAATCATTATTGATTTCATTTGAGAAAACTGTCTATGTTATACTTCACTCTAACATATCATCCTTTTACACTCCTCTAGGTATCAGATCTATTCTGAATTTCGCCTGCTGTGATATAAATATTGACCACCGGAACTTGCCGTATTTCACGCTCTTTCCTTGCCACAGGGTCTTATTGTAAGTATTCCAAGCCCTCTCGGTTTGAAACGGATATTGTTCTCAATAGAAGCAGCAGCAAATTGTCAATATGCTCGCAAACGATTCCACTGCCTTGAAGAAGCTCATTGGTACAAATTCCTGCAAGTTATCAAGGATATTTGTTAAACGTAGGGCACCTTGGACTCCTCAAAGTCAGTGAAAGTATTGGTTAAATAATAGACAAATTGAAAAATATCCTTTGGAGACCTACAGACAGTAGTTCACCCGAAATGCGGGTACAGTCTGAAGGCTATGGACCGATAAAGCAAATCAGTTAATCCGGGGGCGCGTAATTCCCCATCGCTTGTGGCAAAGAATTCCTAAGTCATTTTTGAAAAATGCCGTACACCCACCAACAAAAGCCATCAGAATCTAGTTTAACAACCTCCAAAACCGTCGCTGGAACCAGCTTCTTGGCAACCTTGACCACAATATCATCTCATCAAAATACTTAGAAGTAAGCATCACGATCTTCCATACCCTCCATATTCCCTGAGAGGGAATAATCGCATCAGAGTTTTTTTAAGGAAATCAGAGTAATTACTACATTTATGAGTATCACAGTTTTTCGTACAGAATAAACAAAAATACCCCAGAAAAAAAAACAGCTTACTAACTTCAAACTCTACCAAACAACACCAGTTTATCTCCCGGATCTTTGCTAAGACCACACCAAGGAATAGAAGAAGTAATTAAACTTGAAAATGGCAAGGCCCCTACACTCGATGGAATGCCAGTAAATCTCTCGAAAAACTGCCGAAAATAGTAGTTTTGTTAATTTGCTTATTCAATGCCTGCCTGAAAGTGTCGGCCTATCCGCATTGCTGGAAAGATACCAGCGCTATACCAATCCTGCAAAAAGTACAGATTTGCAAGACCTTAAAGACAACTATAAGACCGACAACTATTGACTTGTTAGCTTATTTCCGGCGCTTTGAGGATTGTTCAAAAGCTACTCTTGAAGATATTGACTGATTTTGCGATCAAAAAAACTATTGAAAACTTTATTATTTCCCTAACTTTGGCTTTAGATACAGATAAATAGATAAATAATAGATAATAATAGATAAATAATAATAATAGATAAATAATAGAGCATTTGCTGTTAAGTGTTCCTAAAGATGAGAATATTAGATTTTTTAAGGGTTAGAATAGCGCTGTATACAATCAGTACAGTCGGCGCTTGTCGGAAATGCCTTTGAAATAGAAAAACTGTACCCCATCATACTTACTCACTCTGATTTCACTCTTCCTAATAGAGAAAACATACCAGGTTTCCGTTCGGAAGTCAATATGCATTAACAAAACTGTCCCTGCTGGTGTTCCACAAGGATCTCGTTTCAGTCCCAAACTTTTAATAAATACCTGACCAGCATACACATAAGCGGAAATTGCTAACTTCTTACATTTGTGGTCGACATCTGCTCTTCTGGCGCAGACGTGAAATTGATCATTACCTAGATGAAATGGTGAAAAATTCTTACGGTACTTTTAAGGGTGAAAAATTAGAAAATGAAAATCAGCCCTAAGATAATCTGGGAATATCTCTCAACATAAAACGTAAATCCATCATGATGCTTCATAGAACCACAAAAATCCTAGACAAGACGATTTCCAAAGATCTGACCTGTTTAG
Organism: Stratiomys singularior; assembly: GCA_954870665.1. Classification (NCBI taxonomy): domain Eukaryota; kingdom Metazoa; phylum Arthropoda; class Insecta; order Diptera; family Stratiomyidae; genus Stratiomys; species Stratiomys singularior. Next base: position 6,083,743 of record OX940879.1, on the reverse strand, counting down.
ATCTACACACCCATTGAAACCGTGCTATTAAAATCACATCAAGTACATAAATCTTACCCATGACTGAATTTTGAATCTTGCATGGATCTTCGAAAGAAAGAACTTATCCTTAAAATCAGTATCCAGTTTAGAATTCCCTCTATAGTACCTGATGAATTGAATAAAAATATTCAATTCATTGAACATAATCGAGGCTTACTTCAAACCTCTACGCTGGCAGTATTCCATGATCCAGTGATCCCATAACCCTTCAAAGTGGTCCCCATTGGACACAACAAGACGCTCCAGCCTTGTTTTCACTTTCTGAAGCAGACATGAAAATCAAATGAATGAGACCTGAAAATCAGCTTCTGGAATTCTCAGTCTTCGATTAAGCCATTGCAACCGTCTCTCTGTCTTCAAACCAGTGTCCTTTGAGCGGCATTCCCAATGTAGGAATAGGAGTCGAAAATCACAAGGAGTTATGTCTAGACTAAATGGAGACTGAAAAATCCATGCCACTTGGTACCTTGTCAAAAATTGCTGCATGTGCGATGAATGTGGTAGCACAATGTTGTGGTGAAGCAGGAAATCATCGCTTGGAAAAAAATGTGTCCGTTTTCTCCCCAATGCATCACTCGATGCCGTCAGCACTTAAACGAAGAATTTACTCGTGATCATTTGACATTTCGGACCGTATTTGTGGTGCAAAATCAAGGCAGATCACAAGTCCACATCATCTAAACTTCTCTCCGAATTTAATGTGACTTTTTAGCCGTGGTCATTCAGAACTTTTAAAATTGTTTCTTTGATTCTGCATCATAGCCATCAATGCATGGTTCATCCTCGATAATAATCTTGTTGAGTGTAATGTCTTTATTTCAAACCCCTACGAAGTTTTCCTAAACGATACTACAGCGAAGATTCTTCTCTTTCACCGTTTGCAATTATAAATTAATGCAACGATAAATTCTACACACACGTGAGTCATTCTCAAAGTTTCGATTAAAACTCTCCAAACAGAAGTGTTTGGTTCATAAAGACTACTCTCTAGTTCGCGGGTAGTCAATCAACGATCTCCTTCAATCACAACGTGCAAACACTTAACTTTCTATAATGTTATTGCGCTCTAAGGTCGATTAGAGTGAAACTCATTGCTAACTGACGTGCGGCCATCTTTAAACTACTTGTGTCACTCTTTCAACATGATTTTGCTAAATCACCACTCTCCAAATGTCACATTAATCATACCAATTGTTTCTGAGCTAGTTTTACAAGATTAGGGCTCTACCCGATCCGAATTTGTTGTTATTTTAAAGCAATAAACATATGAAACAAGCACGAAAAAGTCTATGTAAATAAATACACGCTGTGTGCGAACTAAGACGATTCAAGAAAATCTGCTACATCGACGAAGTTCCTTACGAGTTTTACTTCATATTGGTATCCAATAGAGAGTGTTCAAACGTTGTAGCATCGAGATACAAAGATGTCTTTACAAAGGATCAGCACAATTGAGAGAAACCTCGTAAACTATAATTTCTTCCATTCGAAACGCAAGAGAACACAATGTCTGATTTCAGACAACCTATGATTAAATACAAGATGAAACACTTCTCCAATTAAAATGTAATTCAATATTTATCGACTTATTTGCTTCCCAAGCATACTTTTGAAAATCGTCCTTGACAAAACAATGATCGATTCCCTCATTTCGCTCTTTTGTATTTTACTACAAACATCTCGATAAAACATTGTGAAATGTGAAGTAACTCAATCGCTTTTTAATTCATATCGAGTATTTATCTAAGATAAATTACACCGCATCGATTGATATCGCCACTGCGTATGTATCTAAATCAATTTCATTTCTGCAAAAATTAGTCCAGATAAATGCCACGGAAAATATTCAAACAAAAAGTTCGACACAGGAGGAAAAACAGCTCCAAGCAAAACAATAGACAATGCAGACTCGAAAAAAAACGAAATACTTTTGGGCAGTGGCTAAACAAACTTAATCGCTATTCTCGGTTATTTACCCTTGATCCCAATGGTCAAGCATGCACTCCACGGCGGAATACAATTGACCACATATCATGGTGAACAATACAGAAGCTCTTTTCAATTACAAGTACTGTACATAGGTTTGGTCAATAGGGTTGGAGTTTTGAAGATTCGGAGCTAGATCTTGGACTCTGGCTAGAGCTGCACGACTTGGCTGCAGCCACCTTGGGTACTTCATCTGGGAGCACCCAATAGCATTGCACAATATTATCCATTGTAATCACTGCAAAGAGCCTCTTTGTATCGTCTCGTAATTAAACGACCAAATTTTTGTCTTGCTCGCGCGCCAATTAAAAATTAAATCTTTCTTTTGACCATTTAACTTACCTCAACTTACCACAGTGCGTTCGATAAACGAAGATGCCGCAAATTCCTCGAGATCAACCTTGGATGGGCACACGTCGAAGAATACGCCTTGAATATATTCAGATGTTAGTTGCTCAGCATTTTGGACGTTTCGAAAATCAGGCGGGTGGGCCATTAAAATTAACCTTAAAGCAAGGCCCTTGCTTGCTGCGAACTAAATCAGAAATCGTATTGTAGTACGTTCAGCACTAATTTCACATGATTAATTAGCCCTTGCCAGAAAATTATTTGTAACAAATCAAGGACCACTTGGTGGGTGCTTGATTTTGATTTATATTTTCATTAGTTTGTTCACATTTTGATGGTTTGCTTTAAATTTATCGTAGGTCGTTAAATGTTTATTAAATTTGCTGCAGGGCAAAGTGGCAAGGGCGTTATCTGAAACTATAATGTGGAAATGTGAAGTTCATTTGAATCGAGTGGAAGTACTTGGAGTCGTAAGTTATAGATTAATAACAAAACTTATGTTTCTTAAGACTAGTATAAGTTTCAGCTCATTTTTCTTTCTAAAGGTCAACGATATAAGCCGTAACAAAAATAAACAAAACGTTTTCAATGAACGCAAAAAGGATAGTTCAACAACAAAGGTACACAAAGTATACAACAACTGAAAATAGCCCAAGCCCTTTGTGGTTATAAAACTATCCGAAATTGTAAGATTAGCAGCGACGTTGAATCGATTGCAACAATTGCTTCAGCTTTAATTGAAAACAAAGAAACAGACCTCAGAAACTGCTACGAACACCTTAAATTTTAGGAAATGCATTCACACGAAATACATTCACACGTTCACACATCAGCCTCCACGTATCTACCACTGGGTCAGACAACAGCTGCTGAGGTCGCCAGAAAGCTACCGGTGATGCTTCTATGTGAGAAGTTGGCAGCACTACCAGACTAATCCTTCAGATTTCAGGTTGGAGCTGTAGGCTTACAAGTGATCTTCTAGGATCAAGGGATGGATTGACTGAGTTGATGAAATAGCATCAGGATCATCATTTGATTGTCAATGCCACGGGTCAGGAGACACGCCTAGGAGATGTGTCAGAAAAGAATGAGACTGATTTTTCCTTAACCAAAGTTGTTTTTTTTTGCAAGGAACCATTTTTTACCTTTCAAAGCAGCTCCATTTGGTAGCTATACACCAGTGAAGTCGTTGTTCCCACTCATGCTAGCAGCTCTGGAAATCTTCAACTGGTATAGCTTTAAACTGGTTGGTCACAATCTTTTGCATGTTTGCCAGATTTTCGAAATTACGTCCTCTTACGACATATTTCAATTCCGGCATAGAGCATAATCAAAAAGACCCAAATCAGGTGAATAACTGAAATTCAAACAAGGCCAACGCTCCCAAGTCCGATACCCATCTATAAGGAGTGAAGAAATTTTATTTATTTCCCATTTATAGATTTTAAGATATTTTATTACAATCACATTAATTTTGAGAGTATTTTGATCGTGGATATCAAGCAGCGCTTTATTTCCTCAGACGAGTTTTATCGCTAAATTTATATTTAAAAAAGAGCGTTTTTGGTGTTATCCGATCGTATAACTTGACAGCCAGTTGTCAGTTGGAGATGTAACAGCCCCCGTTGGAAACGTCAATTTAGTTCAATTCGTACCAAGGAATATTATACAACAAAAGAACGTGCTGAACATTTGTAATTTCGCAATCAAAGTTGCATAAACGCAATGAGAGTATAGAGTTAAATAAAGTGGTTGAAACGTACCAACATCTTGGGAAACATCAAAACCAAAAACTGGAATATGTTCTCGTCAAGATTTTAGCGAAGCTCTTGAGCTGTTTTTAAAAAAAATTATAGCTTTATTTGAATTTTTCATGCAAAATGCAATTGATTCGAAAATCGAAGACAGAAGATAAGCCAGGATGGATTTAATGATCCAAAAATGCATGCAAAATATCCTAAACCTGATTTTAAGAAACGTGTGATCATAATTGGTTTATCCCATTTTACGTCTTCTGCAAGTGTCAAGGCACAAGGAGCCTTTACATTCACCAAAAATCACTGTATTGTACTGGATAGGCTCAGAAGGTCATTTGACAATACTTTTTTGAGCAAAGTGCGACAGCGTTATTGAATGGAGTGCAATGCAGGGCATAAAAATGTGATTGATTGGCAAAAGAACAAACTTAAAATGCTATGATTCCTGGTTCCAGCAAGACGGTGCTACATGTCCAACTGCTGGTGAAACATTGAATTTTATGATCCTCACATCTTCAAACACATGATCCTCGGAGGACTGATTCCAAAAGTCGGTGATCATGTTTGACCTACTCGAGATTTGACTGCAACAGACTTTCCCTTCTGGGTTAATTGGAAGTTAATGTTTATGCCAAAAAGTCTAAAAAAATTGCATAACTTCAAGCCAATATACGTCAAAAGTCACACAAATTACACGTGAAATGCTTCAAAAGTATGATACACTTGTCAACTCTCACAGACTTTCTTAGAATTTTGCGAAAATTCGTCGATGTTTTGTATTGAAATCAGTCGCCGGGAAAGATCAAGCAGTTCGTGCATTGATTAAGCATGTGAAGATTGAGGGACAATTATCTATAATAGATATTCATTGAGGTTATCATTGTTAGTAAATATACAAATTTCCACATAATCTGATTATTTACTTTGGATTTCTTGGATTTTAAACGATGAAACTAGCCAATCCTTAAGAAACAATTAAGTACAGAGGAAATATTTCGACGTGGGAAGGATCTTCACCATTCAATCAAATGCCATCTCTATCATCATTTTGCGAAGAATCTCAGGAGATATCAAAGTCTCCACTTCTCTACTCCGCAGATCGTTTAGAACACCTTCCCTTTCAAGGTATGGTGGGATTCAATTGGTGAGATGTCCCTAAATCGGACGACCTGCTGAGAGTACTACGCCAGAGATTATCAGGAAAGTAGAAAAAATTTTGGGAACATTGTCGGCTAAAAGATTGATTCTAGTATCTCGGTCCAACCTTTCAAACATCCTATAATAACATTTGCAGAAGATTAAAATGTTGGTCTCTAATTGAGATTTTTAATATCATTATATTTATTATGTTGTACCCCTACTTGATCGGTCCAAACTATCTGTGAAGGATAAAAGAAAAGGAAAAGTGACACAAGTTGCAGCTATTTTTGCATGGCTGTCACCGTACGATGTCGGGGTCTTTGCTCCGCTCGATGGTCTGAGATTTTTTAAATCATTATATTTATTATGTTGTACCCCTACTTGATCGGTCCAAACTATATATGAAGGATAAAAGAAAAGGAAAAGTGACACAAGTTGCAGCTATTTTTGCATGGCTGTCATCGTACGATGTCGGGGTCTTTGCTTCGCTCGATGGTCTGAGATTTTTAATATCATTATATTTATTATGTTGTACCCCTACTTGATCGGTCCAAAATATCTGTGAAGGATAAAAGGAAAAGTGACACAAGTTGCAGCTATTTTTGCATGGCTGTCATCGAACGATGTCGGGGTCTTTGCTCCGCTCGTAATTTATTCTCTAGGGTTAATCTGTTCCTTTTTCCCCTCCATCGGGTAACCTTGATTGTCATAAGAAAATTTTATGGGTCAGAGCGGTACAGGTAGGTAGAGTGCAGAACACTCACTCAAAAATTACAGAAAAGAAACAATTTTATAATCCTTGCAACTTACATTTTACCTGACCATTCAACCATTTGAAATTTGAAAAAAAAAAAATACTTTTATGCATTACTTCTGACGCAAATCAATTTTCACTATCCATAAAGTGCTGGAGCCAGGTTTTGGTGACTTCACAGTCACAGAAATTATTTCTCATGAAGCTTCGCGTTTATGTTAACATCACTTCTATCTGGTAGGTTAACTTATTATTCAGCTTGTTGGTGTGGTAGCAATATACTTCCAATGTATGGTAACCTCAAATCATAAAACTACATCAGGCTATGTAAGGTAAGTGGCCAGATCGGTTGAGGTCCTCCTGAATGAGATGTACCACCATTGAAAGGTTTGTCTTGAAACATTCATTATAATGGTAATGACACCTGCGCAATGGATTGTAAGGATACGGGGCCCCGTCAAAATAAAAATCCTAATGAGCTCCATTCAGTCTGCTTTAGGGTATGGAGTAAAACTATCCTCTATCAATGCTCTTAGCTAGGAGTTCCACCTTAATGGGTTAACACCGATTCAAAGAAAAGAAAAGACGCGAATTACATTTGTGTACAAAGGGTCTCCTGGACGGGTAAATTGATAATCGAAAGGATAATATTTATTACTCTCTTTACTAGAAAGTTCAGAAATGTCTACGAAAGAAGATTTAATGAGAACAGAGAATTCATGACGAGAGGAATGGTTTTTTGTATACAAATGGTCACTCAAGACAGAGGAATGCTAACAACGATTTACAAGTGGAATTATCTGAAGAGCCAGAGGGAGGGAGAAACATTTTTCCTGCCGTTCTTTTCTGAGCCCTTTTTTGGAAAGAATTCTGTTTTTGTAAAGATTTTCGAACAAAATTATTTGTAGTATTGAATACGAATACCATGGTAATTCTGTGACATAGGACTGCTAACTACAGGTTCGGCATTGTACTTTCGGCATGCTACATAAGGATTAGCTTTATAAAGTGGTGGACGCTATCAAAGATAAGCTCCAATTTTACCACTCAACTCTGATTGTATAAAAGACACTCAGCAAATGTTACTACCCTGGCCGTGTGATTCTGCTGATTATTTATTCATTTTTGCTCTATAAATTTCAAAATATTTAAATAATCATAAAATATTTCAAAATATTTTGTAGATTTCAACATGAATCCTCGAATAGATATATTGACGTGGCCTAATCTGATAATAGGCTGCCATTCCCCAAGAAGGTCTCTCTCCCTCTCTCTCTGTGTATAAAAATATTTACACCTGAATTTCAACGGAATCCAAGTTTTTAGGACTAAGCCTGAAATCTCCATAGAAAATTTCACATTCTAAATTCAAAGGTTTCGAATTGAAAGAACAAGCTTACACGTAGAAAACATATGAACAAAAACCTAACAGCCTTGAAAGCGTTTTTGAACCGTAAGAGTTCGGCCAAAACAAGTCAACATGACTTCTTACGAATCGTAACTCACCCGCAAAATAAAAAAGGTTTTCGCAAGAGTTCGCCCGATCGCTCCATCCAAAAACCCACTTGAGCATGGGAAATTAGCAAATCGTGAACTCGATCTTACTGATTAAGTTAATACGCGGCTAAGTTAGACATACCTATCAAGGAAAAGTACGTTTCATAACAACCGTTACCAAGTAATATACAATTAAAGTATCTATAACTCATTCAGGAACCGGATTTGATAAGACGAATCAAGGTCTCCTTGCTGAACGCCTCGCATGTAGCGACCAAGTTGCTCACTTAGTCATTGCATTCAATTATACTCGAATACCGGTAGACCTGTCCACATACGGATTATAACTGGTCAATAGTCCGAATTAAACAACAATTACCATCACACGTTATCTGGAGTGGCAGCTCTTCAGCCAACTCACACGTTTACCTCTAAAAGACCTTCTGACGTCTTCCTAGCCCCAGATGTTGCCTGGCTACGATCCAGCGCTAGCAGTCGCTGCAAGCGCTCAATCGCTTCGACGCCATCGTCCTTTCGATTTCATGAGTTTTTGAACTCACCACAGATCAAACAAACAAAATGCAGAAGTGTTTCTTTTTGAATATTATTCTACTTCCGCCATTGGACAATAAGTTGATCCAATTGACACCTTCAAGGCTTCGGTGCAGCGAAGAATCAACGCGGCCTAATTTGAGAAATTCAGAAGAACACAATGGGAGAGGACTTGAGCCGACTCGAGTACCGTGCGAAGGTGTTGGTTTTGGGTTTATTGTTTCAAAAACCAAACTCACCTTCAGCAATGTTTGTTAGGCGGGCAAACACAAAAAGTGTTTGGGAACAATAATTGTTATACAAGTACAAGACCGCGGTTTAGGAAGGATTCGATTGGTGAACACGAGTGTTACCATTATTTGCATGGAGACTGAAGGATGTGATTGTTGACTTGTCTATTCCATCGAAGCCACTCTAACTCGCGCAGCCATTAATCAGGAATGTTCTGATGGAGCATAGACGGTCGGCTTTCAAACACTCTTCAAACTTCCATCAGCAAACAATAAGCGCCTTCCACCTACCTGGGATCCCATTAGCAGCCAAACCGACAACACCATCTTGCCAACATCTTATTGTGGGCGCAGAAGTTAAGATCTTAGCTAGATCGTAAAGCGGTCCGTGGCCTCAGGGCTGCAGCACCAGCACTCCGACTTCGGCGTGGTGCTTGGCTCATGGAGTCGTTTCTTGAGGTGAATAGACGACCTCATTAAGGTGTTAGCTCTTTTGTATTTTGACAAAGAACAACTGCGTCCATTTGCAATAGACGTGTAACTCTAACCGCCTACATTTTATACGATTTTCCATTTTCCATTTTCACGAACGAGCAAGCGAGCGCGCAATTGAACGAATTATGTCGTGGATTTTGAAATAGTCCGTGCCAGAGCAGCATATTGTGCATATTACGGGTATTGTCCGCGGACGTGACGCGAACGTGAAAGAAGTTACCAAGCGCTTTGGTCATACGAGGTTGGAGGTGGAGGTACTTGTGATTCCTTATGATAGGGACAAGTGATATCTTGAAAAGAACGATTTCGTACTCACTGCAATTTGCAGGTATCAAGTTGGCGAATGAATAGTTCCGAGTTTATATGGAAATATGTTGACATAGAATTTGCAAAATTATACACCTATCAAATGCTTTTTAAGAATTTAGCATTGAAATGAACGAGCATGAAGGATATTAGATTGCAATTACTTAACATTGTTGATTTTGAAATGAAGACAATACGGAAATGAAGACGAAGAAGAAGAAATGCAGATTAACTCTGATGGGCCGTTCCTTTATAAAATTCTTCCATGAAATTGCTATTTAACGCACAAAAATCTTTATGGGCTCAAAGCGAAGGGGTGCTATGAATTTGCCGGCAGAATTTCATGCACCGCTGAAAATCGCAAAGACGTATTTGAAGATATTTTCACTACAGACAGAAGAACGAAACTATTAATATTCTTACGCATTCTTAGAAACATCTAAAATGGTTGGTAATACATATTAACTAATTAATAGTAAATAAAAATAAGTAATTAATAGTGTTAAAGAAAAAGTTAACTTAGTCCTACTGGATTCGTCACAGAAACTCATTAAAAGTTGAATAGACTTTTGCTGTTATAAAGCGCTTAAGGAAACTTCCTGCCGGAGCAACTTACTAAAAGTTGCCTGACTTTGATATATAATAAGAAAAAACCATCACTAAATGATACCCGACTAGCAAAATACACCAAGGTTTCATCAGATTAATGATGGCAATAAAATATACGACAGTGGTATGAAAGGTTTCCGACCTGATAATGATACAAGACATTTTCTCCTCATTTTTTATTGTTCTTCATAGTCGCTACACTCCTCCCAGCGATGCTCCCATCTCTTTAACCCTTCCAAATAACGATCGGCATTTTTATCTGCAAAATAATTGAGCACGAATGTGATTGCCTCCTCATGTGACGAAAATGTCTGTCCACCGAACGCTCCTTTAATGAGGGAACAAAATGGAAGTCGCTTGAGGCTAGATCTGGTGAATAAAGAGGATGGTAAGGCAGTTCAAACCGGAGTTCATTGATTTTCGCCATGGCAACCAGTGAGATGTGAGACGGCGTGTGGTCTCTGTGAAACAGGATTTTCTTTTTCTGTGCTCGTTTTTCTGCAATCTCTGCCTTCAGCTTAGCAAATAATAATGCGTAGTATTCTCCTAAAATGGCTATTCCTTTCTGAAGATAATCGATTAAGATAGTTCTATGATTGTCCTAAAAACAGTCGCCATCAAGGCCGAAATACAATACTGCAAGACGACGATGCTAGAGCGCGACGAGCGTCTCGTAGCAAAATTCAAGCAGTTTTCGTAACATGCATTTGTAAACGACAACGTACAATGATTGCGATGCGTCGATGCGAGGCAAGAAATATTCGGAAAAACGAAAATTCCACGCAACGAGGTGCGTGACATTTGTCAGATGCTCTATGGCGCGTAAATGAAATTTGAAATTCAAACGCCTTAATTACTTTTTCAGTAGGAGGATTATTCGGAATGAATTTTGAATGAAAATTTCGTGAATCCTTATTGAATCTATTATTTGCCAAACGAAAGAAAATTCAAATTGAAATTTTTAAAAAATCCAAAAACAATTTTAATCCAATTTCATTTGAAACGTTACCAATTTGACATTTGTCATATGAACATAATTGTTCCTCGCATCGCGCGCATTCTAAATTGAATTGAAACCAACTCATCTTTGATTTTCTAAGGCGTATTGCCTTTAATTTTTCACTTAGTATTTTCCATTTTCAGAAAAATGCTCAAATTCACTCACTCAAGCTAAGCCCTGGAAACCAGGCGCAACTCCAGGAAATAGATTCTCAGGAAGTGGCAACCCTTTTCTGTTGAATAAGGTACTAAACGAGGCAAGAAACGAGTTTTAATTAGTCGCACAGACCATGTTTGCCCCCTATGTAAGACCACAATACCAGTGAGAACAAGCAGAGTTGTCCTCCTGCTAATATGTGAGTAATAATGCAACAAGAAAGAAGTAGAATGTTTAAACTCAAAATATCAAATAAATCGTAAAAGCATGTGAATATGGCGCGGTATCCGGTCTGGAATTTCGAGTCATGCGCAAAGGGATGGCTTTGAGCTAACCAGATGTACGACACATTCTCAGAGTATCAACCTTACTATGAATCAGAGCATTGTATACTTCCATCCAGAGTAAGTTTAGAGACAGAGAAGAACAACCGGCTCGAACGAAGAGAGGTGAATCCTTCTGGAGAGTGATTTCGACGATAACATCCACTTCATCTGGCTTCCAGAGGCTTCCAGTTCTTGAAACTATGGCACTCCTGTGGCACGAAAACTGAGCTTGTAGTTATAAGCATACGTAATAAATCCATTTTGGACGTGGAATTTGCATCAGATTGGTTGGGGCCGGAATTTTGAATTGAATACTAGCAAAAGAAGTGCGGCGTTGAGTGAAATAGGATAAATACTGAAAAGTGTCGCACCTTAAAACGTAAATATTTAGAATCGCTCGAGATCTATAGCAATCAGATCTATCCATTCCATTAGACAAGCATGAAATCAATCTGGTATATGACCAGCTGACCTTCTCACATGAGAACATGAACTCCTTTTCATGTTCTAATTTTGCTCACAATGGTCACCAATAAAGTTGTTTTGCTTGTTCAGTTCCAAAGCATATCGTCAGTATCTTGTACGAATTCCCAGGAACTATCTCACTGCTTTTAGGAACAGAACCCGTCCTGGAACATTGGAAAAACGATAGTGAAATTGACCGATCCATTTGTGAGATTTAAGATAGGATTATGCCGTGGTTCTCGAGAACGAATTTATAGGATTTTCATCTGAACATAGTGAACTTCATCATGAGTCTCATTAAATCTGCCTGTAGATCTCTCTGACTGAAATCACAGCCACGAAATTTCAAGCAGTTCACTTATCATATATGACTGTCATAAAACAGTTGTTGACAGAAATCACTGTAAAGTATGAGAATATCAGAAGGATCAACGCATGATACAGTTTTTCAGGGGCTTTGTCGAAAAACACATCCAAACAGAGGCAAATCAATTGAAAAAAACATACTCGGAGGCTGATAAACAACACTAAAGAGTACTTCTATCAGAATCACGTTGAAGTCAAATAGTTCCTGCGCTGCAAGCTGGAAGCTCTGCAAACTCGAAGGATAACAAGTCAACAAGATTACCTGTGCAATCTTTCCTACGCACCCCGTCCTTTACAGGTATTCTTTGGGTAAGCCCATATCTTTTATGAGAGACGGAAGACATCCTTTCAGTTGACTTTAAGGTATGTAGTATACTTAGAACAGGAACTAAGTACAGCTCTTCCTTGTATTGATCATATCCCGCAGGCCATCTAGATCTGGTTCATCTGATCTGGTTGAATCGCTTCTGCTGTATTCTAATTCTGAATCCAGTGAACTCGACGAGAGTTCGCGTTGCCATGGTCCCTAGACGCTTAGCAAAAATACTAGAACTAGGATCTTATGTGAACCCATAGTTGTACGATCCAAAGATCCAACGGTATGGAGTATCTTAGAGATTCTTTCCGGAAACATTAACCCTCGAGGTTGGTAACTGGCGATGATTCAGGTAATGCAATCATAATAGTTGTTGATCCTTAATAAAAACTGGTTCCTGATCACGAGGTGATGGTAGACTGTAGTTGACCGGTCTCAACTTGTGTCTAAACGTGACTGTGAGCCTGGGCCTAATCAACGCGGATACTCACAGCTTTGCGACTTCGTATTAATCACATGAAACTACCAAGGATAATCACTTTCTATGTGAACCGTCAAGGAAAATGAAAAATTATGTTCTCCTTATGCGTTGTGATATTTTAATGTGTATCGTTCAGGGTCTCTAGTTTGAGACAACTGCAACAATTATTTATTACCAAAGAAGAAAAATAAATATGAGTTTTAAAATTCGCAATGCATTTAGACCATATAACTATTGCTCCTTCCTATATGACAAATAAAATAATATTTAAATTACATTTCTTCTTTTGTAGTCAATGGTTTCTTCTCTAAGTTCACGCTCACCACTGATATATTAAGGATGTTTTTGAGGAATAAATTGGATTGAAATATACGAAGGGTCTCTGCTTTCCGCCTCCACTCCAGTTGGGCTTCGCATTAAATCCTTAGTTTGAACGATGATATTTCAAACTCTTTTACGAAAGTAATCGCGAAGAATTTTTTCAGCTTGTGTTACAATTTATGCAATTTACTCTTAGACTTTCAGCTTTCTCCGGATTAAGGATTTGCCATTTTCGAAGTGCACTTTACTATAAAAATAAATCACCGCAGTATTTCGGTGCAAAAATTAGCTAAAAATTAATAGTGCTCAAATTTTTAAGTAGGACCCAAATTAGTACTTGCGATAAACTCAGCTCATTTCAAGCAGAAAGAAGACAATGAACGGCTCGGTATGAATTTTTATGTCACACGTACTTGAGAATGCGTTAAAAAGGGATTACGATCAGCAATGGCGTAAGTGCTTTACAAAATGGCTTAACAGCTTGCGAGAAAATTTTCTGGTCATTAATTCCTGGATCAAAAACATTTCAAATTATTGTTACTCTACTAATATGGTACCGTGCCTGATCCACAAATGTTTGAGTAAACATTCTTGAAGTGATTCATCTTGTGAATATTCAAGTTGGAGCCATTGTACGAGTATGTTTGAAAAGACGGATATGTACATGGCGGCTTGAGAACATACCAGCTAAGATAATCTCTTGGAAATTTTATTGCAAAAGTGTTTCACCCAAGCAGGCGGCTACGGACATTTTACGACCGTACAACATCAAGGTCCCAAAACAAACGACATTTTCGCATAAAATGGAGTTTGCTTGGATAATGATTTTAATATTCTCAAATCGTTTATTCATAACAACATATTACTACCTTTTGTGTGCATTTTTAATGAATATGAGGTCAATTCACCGACGGAACATGTCCAAAGACGTAGAATACTGACGTATGGAATTTGAATGATTTTTATGGTGATTATTGTTTTTCCGTAGTATTTAGTTTAATTAAGTTTTTTACGACTGTCTTTATTTGGTATTGAACTCATTTTGTGGGTCTAAAGAGTTCGATAGGCATCGTAGATATCTTTAAATTGTACTTGCGAAGGTAGTTGAAACCAAGAGCGACTTCATTGCCGATTCGATGATTAAGCATTAATTTTGAATTAAATTGTGTGTATTTTTTGCAAAGGGAAACAATCAGCTTTTTTGAATTTGGTACTTCAGTAAAACAAGGCTACACGATTGTACTTCAGGCTCTGTTCTATAAGCGCTACGATTGAAACGCAACAGGCATTTTGATAAGTCGATTTCTGTAAAGGAATTTGATATTTACCGTGTACATTGAAGGTTGGAGGGCTGGCTCAATCCTTCAGTTCATTTAAGCGCCTCATATGTGACTATGTACTTGATCCATATCTACCTAGCAAGCAGAAAAATACAGTATGAACTTTTGTGTACCAAATTGTCTTTTCCAATTCCTAATAAGCACCCAATTGGTAGACATATGGCCAGAAGACTAATACTGTGTTCATCTTCCATTCCACTCAAAAGGGCATCAAGTCTGCAGTCAACTCCTCTGACAAATATCGGTCAGTTTAAAGACAAACAGTTGTGTCTGCAAAATTTTTAACACAATCTTTCGATCCATTCCATATCTAATTTGATCTGTGAACTCCCAGAGCAGTTTTTACAATGTCAAGGGACAGCTCTAATCCTCGACTTGGACCCTCGGAATACTCCACCAAATATCTCACTTATGTAACGTCTTCTGTTTATACATGTTATATCAGATCTTTTCTGCCCTCGCCTCAATGAAGATCAAAGAAAAAGAGTAAGAACACCTATTTTATGATACCGATACCAATTCCCTTTTACTGGTCAACATTGATTCCCCTTTTCAACTATGTGATCTATAGGAAAAACCTCTATTAACTGCCACTCGTCATCTAAAAAAACCATAAAATTCTTTAGCTGGTTTGAGTTTATAAAACACAAAGACGGTAAGACTTTGGTATTCACCATTGCGCGTCATTTCCTTCAGCACAATAACAGGCGGCATCTATCATATTCCTTAGAAGTTCTGCAAAACCCATTCGAACCGAACTAACGACCACGATTCACGATCACAATTAAACCGAAACAAACGATCACGATATAGAATGATTCCTGGTGCGATTCTCCACGAATTACCTCCCTTTCTTTTAGAAGAGTCTCATTCTGAACAGGATTAGTAAGGACTGTGGTATAAAACAAAGCCCTATCTACTCCTGTTTTTCAGCAAGGAAGATGGCATATTACAGTCTAGTCTCATTTACAAGCTACAAATTTTCGGAAGTTTCTTACAATAGCTCGTTGTCTGGACTGATGACAAGAACGAGAAGTCATTGATAGAACCTAAAAAGCTACAACAGAGCATATGTTATGGCTCTATGAATTTTTTTCCTAAATGTATTTGCCGAAAATCTTGACATAGATCTACAAGGGAGACATTGTGAGCCTTGGTAGTTTGTTGGAGGCAATACCTTTTATTCGTAACCAGCCTGCTTTTTGATAAGGACACCGTAAGCACTTTCAAACATATTCGGTGGGCTCCCGAACCGATACATCCCGCATCGAAGAGACGAAGTGTTATTTTGATTCCCCAAAGGTATTTGGAGGACATTACTCTAACCAGACGTTAGTGTTACATACTTATTGGAATATCACAGTAGATGCATTTTAGCTTGGACTTCTTTTTGCATTACATTAACAAGGAGACAGATCGTTATACAGATCAAAGCTAAAGACGTTGTTATCCTTGTGAAATCGGCTCATAACAAAATTTTTTAGCAACAGCCTTTATGCACTGTGATTACAGAGTATACCCTTGTAAGGATCCAAATGCATGACTATCTAATTCATGCTCACAGTTGAGATATTCGGATAAGACATGGGCAAGGAGCTCTGCGGATAGCAGCTGCATACCGCACTGTTTCAGTCCCTTTTTTGCTGCTTGCTGATGCACAAAAATGAATCTACTTCCACAGCTGGGAGTTGCCAAGAGAATCGTGGGCGCATCAGTGACTCAGTGGGAACGGGTATTTTCACGCATCTTCAGCTTGCTTTTTCTGCTCGGGAATGACAGATGACGCCTGCCAAACCTTCTTTGCATGTGGAAGATGGACACGACTCCGCTTTTATCGCTCAGAGAAAATAGGTGTGCTCTCTCCAGAAAACTTAACAGAAAAAATCAAAAGACAATTAGAAACTACGTTTCGCGCCACGTGCGACGAGATTAGGGAGCCGCGCAGAGGGGAGGTGGATCTCTCTGATGGCAATCCTATTACTCCCCATCCATTTGGGCTGAAAGAATGATTTCCCATAACCAGAAGGCGTCGTTAGGCGATGGCTGATGATGCCTAGTCCTAGTCCTAGTGAAGTAATGTGACAAACAGTTCCAGGCTAGATTCTTGGTGTGACTGGGCAGGTGATAAGTGTGTAGTCCTCTTGATGCTAGGAGTTCGACACGCAGGGTTTAAAAAGCCTTCACCTTCCAATCTTATAATATTGATATTGTTATTATTCTTTTTTTGAATAACTTTTGTAGATTAGGTAAGTGATTCATGTTAAATTTACCTGTTCTGTCCGTACGTACCTATCGGGCTGTGAACTCCTTTTTCTAGACATAAAAACTGGCAGGATATAAGGATTATCAGTACAATTATTAATTATAAAACTGGATGAAACACAAAGTACAAATATACAATATGCGAGAAAATTTGATTTGGCTTGTCAGTGGCTGAACAGTACCCAAAGAAACACCAAACTCTCGATTTGGATTCCAAATCAGAAGTTCAGCGGCAAGTAGGATGTAAACAAATGCTGAAAAAAGCCAACATAAATACAACATCTTCCAGAGAAATATTAGCTGTGAATAGTTTAAAGATTAGCAAAGATCAACATAAGGACCGACAAAAAAACGAGATTTGAATTTATAAGACCATTTGCCCGGGTTGCCTCGAGGAAAATAGGATCAAACGGGAAGATTGTTTCACGGTAGACTTGAACATGATATAAATTCCAAGTTTTGGCACCACCGATTTTCTTTTGGCATTCGATTCCCGGAGTCATGAGAAGGCTGGCAAAAAATAATCCATCGCAAGCCTTAGTGCCGGTTTTGAAAAAAATAGACTTTGGATAATGCAAAGATAGAAAATTAGGTATTTTCTACGAGTCACCTCTAAGAGGACATTTCTTGGACTTGGAGCACGCTCAATTTGGTAAAACTATGATATCTGGAAATTCCCCAATGGAAGATCAAAGACAGACATACCTTTCCCTAGATCCACACAAAAAGGAACTCTGCACGCTAGTTTCTTACGGGAAGAGGAATGAAGAAAAATTGAAATTTTGATCATTGAACTGATAATTTTAATGAAAAATAATGTTTAAATAATTATTGTCAAGAATGAATAGTTTGATAATTGTGAAAATTTATATCTAAAGGAAAGAGCAGTAATGCAGAAAACGAAATTTTTGACTATTTAAACAAATCCACTATTGAGCCTCCAGTTACAAATGAACAATACTATATGCTCGAAGTACGGTCAGCAATTTACTTCTTTATTCTGGATGGCATTTTTTACTTTCTATTTGTCCCACGTTATCCCAAAGATATGGTGGACCGATTCCATGGTCTACTCGCTAGAAAACCCAAACCCTTGTTTTGTTTTAGCACAAAACTCTGGTACATGGAAAAACACAGCATGGACCTTTGGGAAACACTGATCTGTAGATCTAGATAACTTCTTTTAAATCTGTCTATTGCTTTGCTGGTTCCAGGTTCCAGAGTTACTGAAAAGCAAGATTCCACCACTGCTCGAAATTCTCGGGAATATTTAACATAATTCAAACAACCCGGCCAGCATACATTTTTCAAAACATCAGTTTTATCCAAAAGCAAGTTGTATGGATTACCCACGAATGCAGGGGCCCCATGCACAAAATCCTGGCTGAAATTGCACATTTTCGCCCACTGAAAAGATTCGAATTCGAACTCAATTTTCATCCGATTATAAAACGTGTTCACAACTCCGAGAATTCAATGAAATCCAGGGGGTGCAATGATGTCAAGAATCTGCGCGCCTCTAGAAAGAACAGTCAAATTCGAGCAATTTTTGTAAATTTTTGCAAGGGACTTTTCCAAGTGGACTTTTTCCCATTATAACAATTTTCTTGGCAGTTATGTATAGTCCTAAAGTATAAAGTATAAAGCTACTGGCATGAGACATGATTCCTACCAATATGTTGGCGAGTTTGGCTTGCACTGAAGGGCAAATCTTGAGGAACCCCCCCCCCCCCCGCACCAATGACAAATGCTCCTCTTCTTTTTGTTCTTGTGGTTTTTTTGTAAGTGAAGTCATATGACCCTGAATCTCGTACCAATTCAAACAATATGCAACTGCACAACGTTTTAGTTTTTACCCGAATATTCTTCTCCAAAATGTTGAGCTTCGTATAGTCCGGCAGAGGTTTTTTCCCTATAATTTCATATTTCACTGACCTTTATACCATAATTTTGCAAGCACTAGATAAAACATTGGGAAAACGTTCATCATTCACACATAAAGCACCACTATTTTGACCTTTTTGTTTGTTTTCAGCAGACAGAGAAAACATATGTGCCCCCGAACTTCTTGATGGGTCCCTGCATGATCCTTTGATCATCGAATTTGTTGTAAAATCATGAGTTTATTTGCTGGTTTTTAACACATTTTCATCCAAGATAGAATCAAAACAAATTCGTCCCGTTGAAGCGTGAATTATTTCTAGCTTTTTGAAATCGTAAAACTGATATTCAAGGAATTTAGCATTTAATATTAGCGCATTCCATTTCAGTGAGCCCACACCGCATAATACCTCATTAACGATCGAAAGAAAAAGTCTGCATGTGAACAAAAAACCACAATAACACTTTTAACCAATCAAGATCAGATAAGTGCGAAATTAACAGCATCCACGTTAAATAACATCACGATTGCAATTAATTTAAGTCATTTACATAAGATATACTTTAGCAATATTTATAAACTGCGACAATTCAACCGAATATGATCTCGTTATATTCGCATAATTGTAATCCTATCGTACCTGATCTTGATCGAATTTTTTTGGCATTTCATTTTAAATACTCCTTTGATTTGTTAATTTTTTATTTGTGTTTCGCTTTTCAGCTTTCCCACCTTTCCACCATTGTTATGACAGAGATTTGTATATCTTGAACAAATTTTGTTCGTTAAATTTTGTTATCCAATTTGGCAAAACTTAATGAGCTTAATGAAAAGCTGTTTGCTCCAAATTATTCTGTGATCAAGTGGATATATGGGTTTTGTTTGGAACAGCAGGCAGTCAACTAAAGCGGCAATAAATGCTCCTTTTGCGTTGAATTTATTGCGCCAAGAGAGCCTGACAGCTAATTTGAGTATTGGGTTTTTATTTCGCCAAAATTTTTGTGAAATTAATTGTGGTCTTTACTTCAAATCACATTCAGTGTGTGATGCAAGTGGATTGGGCCAATTATTTTTCGCGCTACAAACACGATCATGATTTAGAATTTAGATGCAGATAAATCAGCGCGGAGTGGTGTTCGTTTTATTGGCAAAAAATCAAAATTGCCAATTATTTCAAATGACTTCAGCATCCGACTGTTCGTTTATCTGAATCTCTTCATAGTTAATTGTAATCGTAACTTCCTATCACCTGAAAAATTGACGAACAACTGATTCGTCGATGCAAGTTGTTGGAAGAAAGTATCGAAATTAAAATCACGATTACAACAGATCATAATGCAACATTTTAATGAACTGAGTTCGTGCCATCGCTAATGTTAACATCAATAAAACCCTTATTTATTTCCGATGCCCGGCTTGAAGCCACCACGATCGGTGTTACTTGCATTATATAATTTTGGACCCGAAAAAACATAATCTTGGACCATGATGCTGCTAACTGCACCATATCTGAGTGCTAATCTCTTAAATATTGTTTCAGTGGTATTTGTCCACCGTTGGTGGAAGGATTGGTTAGTGACTGCTGAAAGACAGTCTTGAGTCAATACTGCAAACATTGTGGTAGAAGACAAAAGATTTCAAACAGTCGATAGCCGCATGGATAGGGCAAATCCGGGATTATTGGAATATTTCGTTTAAGCCACTTTTTCCAAAGACTTTCAATGTCCTTCGCAAACAAGATATATTTTAGAAATATGTTTACTTGGGCAATTTTTAATACCCCGCCATATGTTACATGGCCACAATGGAAGTTCGAATTTTTTTCAATTGTACGTTCTGTAGTCCATTCATCCAAAGGATACAGAATCACACCATGTTCATTTCAATGGGATAGAAGGACCTTTGGTATACCTTACTAAACAAGTATGTAACACTAGAAAAACGGGCTCTATCATTATTGATTAAAATTATTCTTGATTTGTTTTCAACATGATTAAGGACATTAAACCGTTCCACTGTAAGGGTATTTTCAGGATCAGTTTGAATCACTTCACAAATCCAGCACTTGCTTCATATTTCCAGCCAGAGCATGACCCACACTCAGTTCAAAATTCAACTCGTTTTTGACTGAAATTTATATTAAATTATACACAATTATCTTCAGACCTTTCACTTTAAAAGGATTGTCGTTTATAAACTTTATCCTGAGGATGGAGTTAGTGCTCTCATTTTGAGTTTTGCTTCCTTAATTACCGCATTTTGTTTCTTATTCTAACTATTTTTCTGTTTTATCTTTTCCTACCGATCTTTCTTCTTTTTTGTCCGTGTCTTGTTTCATTTTTACTTTTATCGTAATCTTCAACTATCACTTATCCGTTTTTTGAGAAAATCTTGTTTTCTGAGAAGAGATTTAAACTGATGGTGTAATTCAAGCCTTTCTCGGCAGGATCTATTGATCCGAGGGAATGGATGTATTTTATCGGATAACATTGCGAGGGCAGTACAGTTCCAAATAGATCCTGAAGCTAAACAGCAGGACAATACTTCACGACGGCAATTTCTTCGAAATTCTTAGAGTATCAGCGTTATTATACTTTCTTGAGTAGCTCGAACTCACAACAGGGACATAGGCCCTATCGGATGACATAAACATCGAACATATCATTATGGGAAACATGAGTTGGATCCAGAGGTCTGCGCTCAGTATAGAATGACAAAAGATGACAGTCTTGTATCACATCAGGCTCAAAAAGAATGATTCTACACGTTTCAAAATCCACTAACCTCATTGTCTACGTTTACGATTTTACCTTAAACTATGCTGATAGGAAAGCAAACTGGAGCCGAGTAAGCTACTTTGAGGTTTTTCCAGATTCTTGTTCATTTGTAAGCCTGTTACATCAACACTGATAATATTTCCTATTTTCATTGTAAAACGATTCTCTTCAAAAACTTTTTTAAATGGGTCCAAGAGTGCTCTTTTACGTCATTCCGATTCAATGAATTCACTCATGCAAAAGATAGTGCTTCAGACTACCGAGTGAGAAATTAAGTATTACTCACAAGAAAAGCAGGAAGAAAGTTGTGCCTTCCTTCTAAGCCACAAGAAAGAAGCCACATTTATCTTATGTAAATTCTAAGCCATAAAACTTACTGAATTCTTCGTTAGGGTAAATCTCGTTGATTTTAATTTTATGACATGATATCAAATGTCCCACCAAAAATAATATCATATCATTTTTGCTTTCAATTTTATGACACGTGGCTTTTTTATTTTTTTTTTCGTTTTCTATTCCTGGCAATAAAATTTTCCCCATGATGCTTATAAAATTTCCAGGATGCATCACCTTTTTGGAGGAGTCAGGGTTATTCCCGACGTCTTTGAATCAGCTTCAGCTCCCATTTTATCAGTCCCAACAATGCATTTGTCAAATTGTCTTCAGGTCCTTCCCCATTCCCAGCCGTGACAGAGACGTGATAGTGACGTTTCTTTGTCAAAAATAGGCAATTATCTGTAAAAGAAAGAAAACAGCATTTGATCAAGGTAGTAATATTAAAATATATTTTTTTGTTAAATGTCCTTGCGATTACATGAAAACCTTCTTATGTGTTACCCTTTATTCGATCAAAATCTATAGGTGATATGGTCAAAATAATTAGTGATGATAGTATAGATATGGAGAGGGCTAATTACCACAAATTTCGATCTCCCATTTATCCTTTTCATTGGGGATAGATGGCATAGTTTTCAATTCAGACCCTAAAGCTCCAGTTATTGTTATGATTACGGCTGTTGGTTAACCTGATGCTCCTAGTAAGCATCATTCTAAGGGAGACACTTAAGCAAGTCTCAGAGTTAAACGCACGACGGAGAACCAACAATTTTCGAACAGCAAACCTTCTGATTATCAAATCTGAGCATTTACAGTTCCCTTTAAGTAGAATTGAAGTGAATACTCCTGAAAAGGTCAATATTCCCATCAGGACAAATTCGACACATATATAAATATTTAAAAAAGAACACAATGTCACTGAGAGTCCTTAAATAGATGCAGTAACTGTCCTCATCTCAATCATAATTACAAGCCACGAAGCCCTACCAAGGCTTCAACAAGAAAGAATACAAAAAGGAATCGAGCTTCAGCTCTAACAGGAAATTATAAATCTTCACTGAAGCTTCTCAAATAGATGAGGTCAAATCTCACAGCTCAATTAAAACTATGCCCTAGAAAATCATTTTAGGGTTCACGGAATTGAAATTCAAAAAGTTCTTGAACTAAATCAGCTCCAGAAATGACAATGAATGTTCTGTATCGATAAGTGCCTACCTTTCTGGACAGCAAGTCAACGCCGTAAGTGCTCATTTCTGACCGCATACCCTAGTAAATAACACATGGTTTCTGTCAACTTCTAGTTGTCTGTCAACTTCTAGTTGAGCGAAAGAGCGAAGAGAAGTCAAGGTGTAAAAGAAGAACAGCCAGTGCTGCCCATAGTGTAACAACGAACAGCCTCTTGGGCTTCAAAAAACCTAACGGTAGTCGTCCCCAATTTTCCAGATCCATTCGTATTTGTAAGTAAGACTTTTCGGAGCTAGGGTGTAAATAAAACATTCTACATATATACTACACATTTATGCACACGAAAAATTATTCTCGTATAAATTCGGGCTCTAGATATTACAATCCCTCCACTTACGTGCGTCGTTTAGCTTCTAAGCTCTCTATCTTGAAAAGCTCGCTTTATGTCCTCCATTAACTACTCGTACCTCTTTCTTTGTGATGCCCATACAAAATGCGCGATGAAAAGGCATTGGGAGCGGACTCGATTCAAACGCCGCTAACAGTAGTGGAAAGATATTCAAACGGTGTTATCTAGAACGAGAAACACATGATTCTTAATGACAAAACTAGCTGCTGGGCTAGCGAAGCTTCTACTGCACAAAACAAGGACCAAACAATTCTTCAGAATGAATAGAAATGGCGTATAAAGAAACACGGCAACAAACTGGGGAAAGATACAAAAATGGCTTGACGAATTTCTGGGCTCAAATGCAGATACAGAAGAGCTAATCATTGTAGTCAAGGTAATTTTTTTATTGAACTTTGTTATATTACTTTATTAAACTTTGCAAAAGGAGTCTTTATGCCCGTTTAAAAGAAAGGTTAAATAAAACTTTTTCAGTCTAAGTTACGGAAGGAAGATTTACTACCCATCATCTCTGAAAAAGCTCTGACACAAACATTCACAAAGTAAAGAAATACATTCAGGCATTATAGAAGGTTATAAGGAGCATAATAAGAGCGATCTGCGAATGAGAATATTACACAACGACGGGATATGCGAAATGTTTGATAAGCCAGAAGCCCCCCAAGATGAAAAAACAACGCAAGCTGCAAAATGCTGGACACGTACAGCGGATGAATGAGGACCTTATAGGTTATCAGAGAATAGAGCTCGGAAGGTTTTCCCAGATAAGAATAAGGTATGACGACCAGTGAAATCTGATGGGACTCGATTGACGGGGATATCAAATCGCTACTCGGACTTACTAATCGGAGGACACGAGCCGATGGACCGATATCACAAACGGGAGAGAAAGGGCTGAGAGGAGGCTACAGGGACACGACAGCAACGAAGATTCATAATGGAAACGTCCTTGATGAGATTCTGACTTTAACATATGCAAGAAAATGTGATAACGCTTCTATACCTCAAAACGTTCAAGGATAAAATGACTACAGACCCAATTCTTGAATGTTTGAAGACAATGGTCAAAATGTTCCTCTACGTCGGTGCCCCCAAGATGATAGTCGAACCTTGACCAAAATCTCTACCAACACACGACCACACTCGCCTACATATATCAACAAACAAAACGGATTATTCGAATTAGGCTTGTTGAAAGAGTGAACAAACAAATAACGACAAGCAAAATGCAATTTCATGCAGATCAGTATAATATCGGATTACAATTAGCTTTTCTATCCGTACAAGTATCTCTTGCACCACTTATTAACTTCCTAACAGCAAATACCCATGCGGCACGGACGGTCTTTTACCTTTCCACCATCTTCTGCGATATTTCGGCTATTTTGTTTTAATTTATTTACCTGGTGTCCATTCACGCGTTGTACCTCATCTACCACCCAAACAATCTAAATTTTGATTACGAAAAATGCAAAAATTATTGTACCTATTGCGTAGGCCTCGCGGGGATACTCCAATAATAGTGCGGTCGGCGTTGGAGTGGTTGGACAAAATTGGTATTGGATGCGGTGGCTGGTTCACTTGGCTGGTCATTGGCAGTGGAAACTGGAGCAGCGAAATGTTTACAGACAGACCGATATGCACGTCAAACAAATTGGAAAGTATTTAAGGCACTTTTCCATTTGCAGGTCTTACATAAAAGAAAACAGATAAGAATTAAGAAACTGATCGACTTCAATTAGTTGGTTGGTATGCGGGTTGGGCAATGCCATAATGCAGTACTTGCTCCAATTATCGTTGTGAACGGCGAAATGTATGAGAAATGGATTTGCGCGTAAGGAAGTGAAGGTCGATCTTTGCGATAAATCTAGGAAATTATAGTTTTGATAATAGCGCAAATTCAACCGAGTCGGCATTGTGATTAAAGGAATGGCAGTTCTTCCATTGTTGATCCATGGATTGAATGAATCATTTGACTTCTATCCAATGGCACTAGATGCTGGATAATGAAGGCGATTGTTGGATCCAATTTAAATTGCTTTTTCATATCAAACTTTTGATTTCCTTGCACTTCTCACATTCGATATTGTTACTTGCAAAAATTTAGAGCTGAAAATTCGAGGATTTAACCGGTAACCTTTACATGATCAATTAGACTTGCCATGATGAACGCCTTCACTGTTGGCAAAACACAAACATAGCTCAAAAATGTTTATACTGCTTAAGCCAGTAACAACAATTTCTTATCAAAGAATCCAGCTCCTACACAACTTTGAGAGTATTTATAAGAAATTACCAGTGTTAATTGCTTTTTTGTATCTTTTCAACAAAATATCCTTATTTCCAAGCATTCTTTAACGACGGATTCGCTAAAGGGCACGAAAACCATGACGTTATTTGTGCAGACCATTAAAGGTCCTTTCTTCAGCACGTCTCTCGATCTTTACTCACAAGCTTAGATCCCTACCCAGATATTGACCTGGCGATTATTCTGCATATTTTCGTTTATATTTCAAGAAACAACAGAGGAGCAATACCCACAGCAATCCATTCTGGAACCACTGCTCTTTAATATTTATGCCAATCAGCATACACCAAATTCTTCCTCCTGTTTTCTTCTGTACGTTGATTGTCAGATAATCAGTATCGAAAAGACAAGAGGGATAATGGATTAATGGATATTTTAAATGAATAAACTGACAAATCTTTTAAAAATCCCAAAAATTATGTTGCTGCACTTAAATATATCATCGTCATTTGAACCTGGTGCGAATTGAATTCATTTCATGCAAACATATAAAAAAATTTTTAAAGTTTGTTTTTGCTTGAAAATTTTCCGTGTTATTCTTTGAGTATTCTGAAATCAGATCAGATCTTAGCCAATTGACGCAGTTCTTCATGTAACAGACTTTCTTGTCATTTTGAACCCAAAGCTGTGATTCCATATCAAAATTATTCCAAAATTTTCGTTGTTTTATTTCTCTTTCTTTTCCTATCCTTTACATTCCTTTCCTTATCTCAAGGCCTTATGCGCAGGACATCGTAAGGCATACTCATAATACTCCAAATCCTCATTCAGCGATGATTTTACTATAAAGTGTTGTCTGCCTTACATTAGCGCTTATATTTGCTTCTTAAACTATGACTTTGACTATTGACTTTGGTTGAATCTGTGCAGCAGAACTTTATGTTTTACATAAATTTAAAATTACCCATATGTCCTACGAAAAAAAAGTGGCAATTCTCGATTTCAGTTCTTTCGCGAGTCAAAAAACCTCCAAATTAGCATGAATCAAAATTTTTCCTTTTCAACACTTGTTTCAACTTGGTACCAGACATAACCAACGTTACCATGCTCCTGTTCCATTCACTTCCACCATATTCATCTTCCATTCTTTTTATCTTATAGCTCCTTGCATTGTCCTCTTTTGAAACGATCTTTGTAATCCAACCGCGTTCTAACCTCTGAAGTTATTTATGGGAAAATTTCAATTATTATATTGGGAATTCGCAGAAGTTTTTTTCGATTTTTTCCATATGGATTTTCTTAGAGCTTTTAGACATAAGTCACATTAGACATTCACCACATGGACTTCTTTCGAGCCAGATTTTTTTAAATCGTCCTATAAGGTTATAGTTTGCGCTGGCTATTTTGATGATTGCTTAGATATAAATGAGTAAATTTGACTATATACTCGGAAATACTGATTACCCTTGGAGAGAGTTTCATCCGCACTATTTTTTGTAGGAACTCCCGAAACAAATTATCTCAGTGTGATTTGTGAAACGACTTTTGGTGAAACAGGAGCTTGCGAAAAATTAAATTTCCAAGGAATCTTTTGTTTTTGATGTTTTGTATATGTATGCAAAAAAAGAAAACATGGATAAATTTTTGAAAATATTTTTTTATTTTAAATTTTTCAGTATTTACGAATATCTCCAGAAATTTGTCCTCGTTTGCTTGATAATTACCAAATAACTTACTACTTTCTTCACCAATCAAGGTCTACACTTAATGCTTCACTTTGTTCGAAAAGTTTGAGAGTTGATCGATTGAATTGGTCTGCAGACATCTTGAACTGAAAACTCCCTCACCACATTCTCTCATCCATTTTGCCTCTGATCCAGGCTAATAACTACTTAATAAGCTGCATGTTAGAAATGTTTTCTAACTTATTTGGGACATTCAATAAACCATTCCTAAGGAATATTCTTTCTTTGCTCTAAGATATTGCAATAAACCCAAATTCAGCAGGTTGATAAATAACTCTTTCCTTGTCCTCAAATCTATCCCCAGCATGATTCATCCAATTTCAATGATCACTTTCTAAAAATACTGTACATAGAGATGGATAAACGGAAGGACAAGGATTTATTCCGCGTCCGGTCCGCGTTCTCACGCTTCCCTCTACGGTATCCACAAACGGAGTAGATATACTGATTCCAGTAGGGCACCATTTCAAATGAGGAATAGCAACCCAACGAATAACACCTACACACCTAAACACCTAGCCCCAGACTCAGGTGTGTAAGTGTGTAGGTACCTTATTCAAGTGTTCATACAACCGTTCCGGTTCTGCCAAGGAGACTCCCTAAAATCGATGGATGCCAACCTCCTGCCATGCCCCACCCGCTTTCTTCCATGCATAAATCCAACCTGTGTTAGGGTTTTCTTGACTCCAGATCATAGGTCACTGCTAAATATTTTTGTCTACCTCAGAGCTGGAACATTAGTAGTCCTATGAAACAGAGTACTAAAAGTTCCTCAGTGCCCGACATCTGAGAGACGCCCGCTAACATCAGAAAGGACCATATGGCATGAACAAAACATAATACTATCAAAATCACTCACCACACCAAAACCATTCTACGTCGTATTCCACAGGTCTTGCCGAGGACAGGTCTTGGTTTATAAGCTTTCCCAAATTGTATCAACTTTTCTATTCATCCCTGAGGCCATCAATGCGATCGCTTAACGCAAAGTTACCTATACCATATATTCAAGCTGATATGTCGGAGGTGTTCCTCTGCAGTAACGCAGACAGGAAAATTATGAACATTAGAAAAACCTTAACCAAACAATCATTCACACAAAGATTGATCGCTGTTTAGGTAGAAAAGAAGATCCAGACAGAAGACAAAGTCTAGACTACTCCAGATGTTGTCAGGAGCAAATATTGAAGTTCCTTTACCGACGACAAACATTTAAGTGGCTTCATGCACACGTTTCATTAGTTAAAAGAATACCTCCTCAGCGTAGGGTAAGTCTACCCTCTCGGCTCACGTCCCATCAGCCATACTTGCCCTGCCAAAGAAACATCCATTGGCAGTGGGAACGCTCGGGAACTGTTCTCCTAACCAAGAAAAGTTGCCTCTATTTTAACTTTCCTCAGATGAGACGGTTCGACAAACACAAGGAACGTAGAAACACTCTCGATATAACCTGGTAGAGCAGGGCTGTCAACTTTACATACAATCAGATTTGACTTGCCACAATCTACTATCTCAGATTGCGTTCCATTAGCCATACTTGCCAAGGGAAAGAAAGACCATTTCGTTGCCAAAAGGCTCTTCAACTGATCTCCAAATCAAGAATTGTTGCCTCTATTTGGAGTTTCCTCAATTAAGACCGTACGGCAAACGTATGCAGCATAGAAAAATTAAGGATTTAACATGGTAAAGCTGAGCTGCAAACCTTTAATATAATCAGGTTTGACTTGCCCCATGCATTTCCACATATTGGCAGTTTCCAATATTCTGACTTGGGTCCACCGAAATATGGTTCACAACTCGGTGACAGATGTTTCTTATGATCATCTAACTGGCTCATTTTCCTCATAGTTCCATGAGTGGTGGATTTTTTTCGTTTCATTTTTACAAATGCTTATTCCCATGACTGAAATGACGCCGTAAAACGTCACCAATCCCATCCCTTGCATAAGGTGAATGTTTGGCATGCATGAAAAGCATCATAGGTACTCCCTGAACATATAACATAGCTTCTACAACCAAAAGAATGTGAAACAGAAGACCAACAGTTCTCAATCGTATGCGAGAACGACAGAAAACAGAATTTCCTTTCAAAAACCGATCACAATACTTTCAATTAATCCATGGTACCAGATCTTTGATAATTTCAATAAAACGTGACGTTCAGCTCCATAGTTCTGATTCATCTGGGATTATTGCGGCTTCCTGTGTGTAAATTATCAGTTTTCCTGGAGCATATGTTGAAACAGGTTATTCCGACACTTGTCCCAGCCGTTTTCAGTGCAATTCTTTACCGAAAATAACACCCCACACTTCCGAACCGAGCAGTAGCAAGGACTCTATGTGACTTTTCTTCGCAAGCTCAACTATGCGACCATAGACTGGCGTCACAATTCATTTGACAGCTCAACCTTATCAGCCCGTCTTACATAATATACTTCATCCTTACAAATCCGAGCGTTTTGCTGACCTTTTCTCATATCGTAAAGAATCAACTGGTCCTCCGAGTTCTTTCTGGGATAGTATATGAGACGTTCTGGAACTTCAAAATTTTTCGACGTTTCCAATGTTTCCAATAGCTCAATGCACTTCTTATACCAAGTGTCAACAGCAAGACTAAGAATCTCGTAATCTGTTAATGAATGTCTCCACCAATTGCACCGTACTCACCACTTCTGAAATTACAAAAACAGCGTAGCGTCCAAATTGGATAAAAAATATTTTCACGGGGAAAATCAATGGATTTTACCCTTATCAGTTTCTTCAGTACTTTTCCAGCGATGTTTAGTACATACAACGGGTTCCGAGTTCCTTTTTAAAAAAAAAACTAAAAACGACTCGGACAAAGGTGTTGAACCAACTGATCCTGGTGCCTTCTCAACCAGAACTACTTTCTCCAGGCTCATGTGTGTTTGAAATTTGCCACTGTTTCATCATGAATGTGTAGGACTATCACGTCCAATCTATAACTTTGAATAAATAAAACGAACGCAGGGTGCGATGTGGTTGTAGCTTAGGCGAAATATGTCCTGATATTTCTCGTCTGCAGCTCTCGTCTGCAGCTCTCTCTCGTCTCTTCTGGCAGCACATAGAGGATTTACATTTTTACATACAGATTTAAAATCTTTGGTATATGGATAAGGATCTAATTAGACAACTTACATGCGTTGCCCAAGTCACCTGGGTAGACTCAAAAAATTCAAATTCACATGAGAGGCTTATGGGGCTTCTTAGTGGTAAAAGATACTTTAAAGTATCTCTTTTTTTAATCTTCAACAATAATCATTTTATCCGAATCGATTTTCGATAAATACCTTGAATATAATAATAAAAATACATATATACCTCAAATCAATGTAATACGACAACCAAGAATTCAAAATACTTTGCATAACATTTATTAATACTTTTCGAAAGTCAAGCCGCCATTATTTCATTGCATGCCCTTCATCCATTCATCGTCAATTAATCACTTTGGAAATATGCGAAAATTATCAATTATATCAGCCAGGTACATTCAATTCCATTCCATATTGAATACTTCCCGTCTCCGTATCATCCGCGAAAACTACGATATCCACATACCGATGAAAAATCCGATAGTATTATGCTATATCGATCCACAGAAACGATAACATGATTCTTCCATCATCATCTTCACCAATGCTGTTGCTGCCATCAATGCAAAAGGAACAGTTGCCTTTAATTTTTCAGTTTTATTCGTCGTGTGATGATTGTATTGGTGGAAAAGATGATGACGGTGCAGTAACATTCTGCACACATTTCAAACGGAAAGTGCAAGTAGTTAGCCATTGTCTAGTTATTTTCTAAATGGAATGGAGTTTTGATATTTTTAATTTGAATTTCTTCCCGGCAGATGTTCATCAACACATTGTTTCATTAATGATAGTTATCAGCAAGCATCATCCATTCAGTGTGTACCTTCTCCTTTGAATTGGATGACTAGTGTTGCGCAACAATGGGCATTTGGCAGGATACACAAGTGGCAAATGATGCGCTTTCTAGACTTGGTATTGAAAAGGTTATAACACGCAGACGATTGGTTTTACTTGGTATACCCCAGAACTCATTGAGATTCGGATTTATAACTTTGCTAGATAAATAGTTTTTGTCGTGCAGAACTAAATTTTATTATGGGTTTGTTCGGAGGTTGAGACCAGGTATAGGATAATGACCTGGCGTGAATATGGAACAATTCACTTGGGTTGCATAAGCTAGATCTTCCAAAAATCTGACAATTTATCAAGAAAGAAAATCCCTGCGATACAAAACTTCATATTGATTTATGACCCATACCAAATTTTAGCATGACCATTACAAGGACTTACTTCCTCAATTTCAGAAGTTTTTGGTAGATCAATTTTTCCATTTTCACTTACAACATTGTAAGTGATTTATACCATTGCTAAGCTAACGCAGCGAAGACTCAAGGGTGCGGAAGTTCTGATCAAATTTGTCGAATATCTCGAAAGTGAATTAATATTGAGAAAGGTGAAAAGAGCTCAAGGCAATTTGGAAAAAAAGGACAAGTTCAAGCTGAGAGCAATATTCATAACTAGTAAAAAAAAACCAGTCGACATCCACCTAAGCTGGTAGTGCCAATCGATGCGTCCCGGCCTGTGAGTTGGTACCTGACGAGAAGCGGCAGGGACGCGTGTTCGAAACCAGCTTGAGCTCTTTCCACCTTTCTCAATATACTTACTTCCTCGCCCTAAAGTATTCCCTAAGGAATGAAAT
Organism: Stratiomys singularior; assembly: GCA_954870665.1. Classification (NCBI taxonomy): domain Eukaryota; kingdom Metazoa; phylum Arthropoda; class Insecta; order Diptera; family Stratiomyidae; genus Stratiomys; species Stratiomys singularior. The sequence goes on along the minus strand of OX940879.1, from coordinate 6,051,657 downwards.
TCCACTAATAAGGTCCGTCAATCGTTTAGTTCAAGCGTATGAAGCCCGTGACAGCATATATTTGCATGCAGAAGCTGAGCATCTCCTGTAGACTATGTCTCCAATTTATCCTGAAGATATGTCCTAAATTTTGTGCTCAACCAATTCACCAACCTCAGAATATTCTTGTATTATCATGGCATTCTTCCGAATCAGTATTTTCTAGGTTTAAAAACTCCAACATGTTTGCAAAAAATTCTGCCTTCCTTACAATCATGTAAGGATCCTATCCTTCATAGAAACGAGGAGCGTCTATCCTGCTTTCCAAGTCATTTTCACCAGTTCCGCGTAAATAGTTTCGACTCAAACATAAACTAGACCCGAACTAGACTTCAACTAGGTAGAGTTGGACATATTGGAATAGGATTTGCATGTGAGAGCTCATCGGGTCTCGTCGGGTTAGACATTGCTAAAGCAAATCCATGGCTGCATCCAGGGCTTACAAATATTCGAAAAATTATTAGCGTCAAATACCACTGAAGGGATTTCAAATTATTGACTAATTTCTAGAAGGGAAAATTTCCCATATCGATATTGACGTTAATGCCTTAGGTCGGCAACAAATTGAAGCAAAAGTTCTTCAAGGATCGCCATTATCTCCTATACTATCTAAATGAGCATTCTGGTAAGCCAGTGACTTTTTATATTTCTCATGTACATATTAAGAAACAATGCTCCTTTTAATTGCCTACTTATTAAAGATTAGCGTTAAATTTTGAAAAGGTGCTTCACTCAATTGACGTTTGACAGCCAATGAAAGTTGGCAACCTCATAAGTTTTGACAAATTTTAAAAATGCCATATTTCATAGACTGGTCAAGCATTATTTTTTCTGATTGAAAACCCATTCCTGAATGTGAAGAGAGGTTCAATTGACACCACTATGACTTATCAACATGAAGTATCAATTTCAATGACTAAGAAGTGCTTTACGCTATGGTCTAAAGGTTGAGGTCACCAAGAACAAGATGTCATCGCAGACATTGTCGGTGAAATCTAGAGAACACTATTGTACGATTGGATTGATGATATTGCTATTGCTGAGACTGTAATAATTTTAACTTAGATGGCACATGACATATGAATGAATTTACCAAACGGTAGATGTCGCGTTTGGTCACACTTGACCATAAATGCGACCTCATGACTACTTCATACAGGTGTTTGGTGATGTCTTATCACAATTCGATCGTATTTTTGTGTTGTTTCGTAGCTTGGGATAGAACACCGTCATGCTCCAGAAAAAATCATATATTATTTAAAGTAGTTAACACTTCAGGCTAGACTTGTATCGAAGAGAATCAAGGAGGATCTGCCAACTAGACGAGCCAGGACAGCAGATTGTTTAACTTTGCACACGGTGTCCTTCGTATGGATTGTCTTGAAAAGGATCAATTGATTACTGGTGGATAGTATTCATCCTAGCCTGATTTTATTTGAGACAAAAAATCTCATCACATTTGACAATGGAAAACAGCATAATATATTCGGATTTTGTGTATCGAAAGGAGCAACTTGTTTACAACCTGAATATGGGACTCTCTGGTGTGAAATTTTGCTGGATAAGCAACTGAGTCCAAAACTGCAAACCTGAAAACCTAGGCAACAATCAATACATAACTTCCTGGTGGGCCTCGTTTTCCTACGACTCGAAGCACCTTCCGATTGCACCAAGGTCATTTTTTGTGGAAAAAGGACAAGTTAGAAAGTAGTAGAAAAAGAATCGACGTATCTTAACGCTCCAATATGCTTTGTTACTACCAAGCTTGCCCGGCCATCACATTATCATTTGACAACCATTCTAAGCATCTTTTTCAATTTAAATGACAATCTTCAGCCGTTAGCGTGACACCAGGTAATTTTAACGCTAGTTAGGATATTAGTTTTCCACCTTGATTTTGTCGTAGGATACTAATTTATCACCCCTCAATATAATCTGATGCAAGAAAAAGCCTTTTCTTTGATCCCGATTTTGTTGGCTTGCCTTTCCGCATCTCTCAGTTCCAGCTGTTCATAAATGAGTCTACCTTCTGCCTTACTATTGAATCTCTTCCATGTTTCCCTAGTTTATCATCCCAAAAAGCGTTTTTTGAGCCAGAGCCAATAATTGTAGTTGGATTTGACTGAAATCGTCATCAAATAATTGCTTCAATTGTTTGCCTTCGTGCTTCCCTTCTTGACAGGAGGAGGCTTTTTCTTCGGTAATAACTACAGTGGGGCTGGTTATTATCGTAGAAATAGCCAATTTTGGAAGCGGGAATCGCTCCAAAGACAGATAGTGGCTATACCGGATTCGCCAGGATATCATGTTCGCGAGCTACGTTTGTTCAGGATAATGACTCGTTAAATTACTCGAGAAGATCTCGGCTGATAATGTTTCAACTTTGATAAATGTAAAGGATACAAAGCATTAAAAAAGTGCCTTGACCATTATAAAGATTTCTTGGAACACCAACGACTTTCACTACCTGAGATGTATGTCAACTCGGGAAGTCTTGAATTACTTCCTAGCAAAGACTAAAATATATGTGCACCCCTTACTTTTATGCCCTGTAGGGAAACCCACTGAGCTTGTGCTCCGGGACATTTGCTGTGTACTCCTTTCATTTACGCCCTGCAGTTAATGCTACTGAGATGGCGCTTCAGGACATCTGCTGTCTTGAGCATGCCCGTAAAAAAGTCAACATCCTAAAATTTTCGGCAAAACCACAAAACCTGTCTTTGTTTCTTGCCTCTTGTCTGAATTTCCGTAGAAGGATAGCTGGAAAAATTGACCATACAGATATGATTGCAGTTCGCACATCTTGTGGTAATACTGCTATCCTGATTTATCAAAGGACATATGTATGGAATCAACTGTTAGTTGTTCTGACGAGTAATCTAGTCCTTTTCTTCTTTATCCGCTTCCAATGATTACCATTGCATTTCAGCTCTGTAGAAGTTTGTCGATTTTCGAACTTAAGCTCATTCCTTATCTGCCTTTGGCAATGTTGTCTGATACCCTCCCTACCGAACAACTTTGTCCTTTGATGTCCTTTGAATTTGCTACTTACTGCCGGTAGTAGGCGCTGATTCAACTGCCTCACTTAGCTTCAGCTTAGACTTCTTAGTCTTATATTCGTTCTCTGCTCTAACCTACTTATGCATACGGGAATTGTACTTGCGTCAAGTTTGATCGCTTTGTGATAGAGTCGCTATTCCTCTGAAGTAGTTAGGATGATTTCGTTACTTAGCGTCTTCTCTAAAAGGAGTGTTACTTTCCTTTTATCTCTTTGGTAAGTTGTTTCGAAGGTGGTCGTAAAAATGATAGATTTATAAACACCTTAAATTTCTTCTACCGCGTTTCTGACATGGATCAAAGGGTCCACAATCTCTCTCTCTCTCTCTCTCCTCTAATTTTGGGCGAGTCACTCTGGTGCTCGTATGGCTCTCTTGTTTCGCCATCAGGCAATTAGAGCCTCTAGATTTGCCAGATTTTATGATCCTCGCCTTTCCATTTTCAATAGTGGCTGCTCCTGCTTTGTGTCGCTATCCCCACTCGTTTAATCGAAAAGAAATGATGGCGGTTTGACACAACTAATAAGGAAACTCTTAATTTCAGATTTCTTGGATCAATTAACGTATGGATTTTAAACATCTGAGAACTATTTTATGCGACCCTAGTTTTCTAGTTTTAGTTTATTCTGATTTGTTCTAAAGATTGAAAGCGCCAAGGGGAGACATGTCGGAGGCATTATTTCCTCAGACGTGTAAAGTTTCTTGAAGTTGGAATACTATCCTTCCACAATTTCCTTGTCTTATACGATAATTTTACCAAAAAGCCCTTTACATAGTTTGGTTTTGGATTGACTTTCGACCCAAATCAATTCTTAATGGGGCTTGATTTGTAGATGAGATAGAAGCCGTACCTGCAACACAGCATTGTGTTCTTGGAATTTCTTTTTTTGTGTCCAAATATACAAAAAAAGCTACGTTCGCCTAATTGTAATCCACATCCAGTTTGGTAGATCCTACAATCTCTAATCATTCCAGTTGCTCAATTGCTCAGGAGATAGGAGACTTGACGTGGAATTATTTCCACAAGAGCAGAACATGGGACGATCGATTGATCCACTTTCAGCGGAGACTGGGAGTCAAATTTTTGTCGTGATGCAGTGAGAAGCTCGATTAAGTTTTGCTTGAAGCACGAAAAAATGGATGCCGCCCTTTTTCTGATAGTTTCCTTTCTTTAGGTGGCCGCCACATCCTTGAAAAAATAAGGCTCGTGAATTTGTTTAGCAGGAATGTTCGTCAGTTTGGGGCCGCAGTTTTCTAGTTAACTCAAGTCAGTTTCAGTTAGCTAGTGTTCCATTACTTCCACTTCCAGCCCTCTAGTGGGATTCCCCTCCAGTTTTTAACGCCCGCATACTTCACCAAACAGAGCTAGTCCGCCAGCAGCCATCAACTTAGCAGACTTTCGATTTGTTAACCTGAAGAGTATCGTTCGTTTCCTATGCTCCCGGACTTCATGTCCTTATTTGGAGACAAGGCCAGCTCCTTGCAAGAGCGGCGACTCAACCGCTTATCTCTAACAGGCTTGTATAAACATTCTTTCTTCTCCATCAATTTTGGTACTTTTTTGATGAGATGTTTGATTGATACTTACTTACTTGATACCTAAATTTTCCAGACATCAACGATTCGAATGGTTCTCCAACAATATTCTGGTGGTGCTGCCGGATTTTAATTAGTCTCTCAAGCAAGTAGCCTGCAACATATTTTTTGTTTTTCTAATTTCCGTATCATTTGCATGTAATATAAACAGCAATAAAAGCATTTTTAAATTTAACAAGCAAAAAACTGCATCTAAACAAAGGAAATTAATTGTAAATTTCATTGTTTTGACGTAGGAAGTAATGAAACTTAATGCAATTTATGCCAAGGACTCAATATACCGTCAAAATGCCTTACCATACGCCCTCTTTGACAAAACTTTAAAAGAAACTTCCATGGAAAAACCGACGAAAAAAAATCCAATTAACTTTAGTATTTTATTTTGAATCTAACAGCACTATCGCGACTTGTAGTCCAGCCCGTGCTTTCCCAGAAACTTCACAGAACACGCCAGCGAATGTGAATGGCAAAATTTTTAGAATCATATTAAATCTATGAGCGATTTTATTACTTCAATTTTATTTGAACGTAAAGTTCAAATGCATGACCTTACGCTGTATTTTCTTGAGATGGCGTCAATTGTCTTGCGGCTACAATATTGTATCAGAAGAATGTTACATGCATCGATGTTAACCCACATACGAGTGTTACTCGAGTTGCTATGATTGCGTATTTAAGTTTGAGGTGGCCTGAGAACCAATTACTCAAAAATTGTAATTCCCACAGCTCTAACAGAAGCTATCGAAAGAATTGCAATTGAACAGCCATAAAAAATGCACTCTTTGAATTTTAATGGTCCACAAAGTGTTCTTTGAAAATATTCAGGAAGTGTTACATACGGAAGTCTTTATTAAAGGAATTCAGGCTCTAGAATATTGATGCAAACGTCTAGCCTGACATGCATACGTGGTTGTAAATTCTATGTGCAAGGGATCCGTCTTTGTTCTCACTATACATCTTGGGATCTTTGAAGACGCAGTCAGATCGCAGCATTTTTCGAAACCGCATCCAGTATTGTTTTCCTTCGTTCTGGTTTAAAAACTTCTTAGAAATTTGTGAACGCCCATCGTGAAATCAATTTAAGGGTTAAATTATTCGAAAATGCATCCCAGCTAGATGCAAACCTATGAGATACATGTTACCGACAAAGGGAGAAGGGAGCTGGCTGCAATACTTCACAGTGGTAAAAGATACATAGTCATTGCAACTAAGTCTCAGCAGAATGCTACTTGGGATCTAATTATTGCTGTTGTTGACCACTTGAGGTCTTAATTTACCTCAAAAGACCTTGGCAAGCGGCTCATGGTGTATTCCTATGCTCCACTCTTTCACCATTCTCCGCTGATTGTTTTTTCTTGCCAACCATCGAGCGTTAATCTGCCACTCCACCCAAATGTATTTTTTTTTGTATCTTTTTTCACCACATGAGACGGTGGCCGGTCAATTAATTTCGCGTACTATTTGTCGTTTTATTATCTGAACGTATAACTAAAACAAAATACAATGCATGTTTGAATGTTGGGAACTTGAACGGTATTGTTTTAATGAGGAACATAAAATTTCCTTGGCGGCTACTATTGTCTTGCCAATTTCCACGAAGGTAATTGTAAGATATTTTCAGTTTCTTTGTAAATGTTTTGGCGCTTCAGGACGGTTTCGTTTAATTTGAAAATTTAAGTACTCGTTTAGGAGAGATAAAATAATGAGCGAAATCGTTTCTTTTTTTTTTTTTGAGTGTTTCGCAAACTTTTACGTTCGAATTTGATAGGTTTAAAGGATATTTATTTTCAAACTTCATTCAGTTGAAAGGTGTGCATTAAGGACCCAGATAAATTAGAGAATGTGTTGTGAGAAGTTGATTTTGTTTGTGAGCATCGAACCCCCATGCTTCAATAGAATTTATTTTATTAGTTTTTAAGCCCCTCTTTGGATACACATTTCGCGAATCCATCTTGAGGATAGGACCATCGAACCGTTTCAAAGCTACAGCATTAGTAACTAGAGGATCATATAAAACGCATCCACTTTTTTTGTTCTTTTGGGCAAACAGTCTCGTTGTTAAAAATCAATTTATTATTTATCGCCTTTTGTTACTTTTCTGGTAGCACGATTTTTTTTACTTTTCTTTTGCCTGAAAAAGTCTAATGATATGCAGTATCACCTCAGCCAAATATATTCTGTCACTAAGAGAATTTTCTAGGGATCGAAACAAAAGAGAGTCTAATTCAAATACACCAATACTTTGCCCTCTGCTTCTCAGATCGACCGATTTCAAAAAAAACCCTTGCAAAAGAGTTGGTTTATCAGAGGTATTAAGTGAGACAAGTCTCAAAAACCCGTCGGTAGGATAGAATGGCTGTAAAATCCAAGGACCATAGGCCGCAGTCAGAGAATTCGCGATGTGATTTCTAACAAGTTACAACGTCAAGATATCAATGTTCTACGCATTTTCAGTTTCTAAGGTTTTTGGTTCGATATAAAGTGTCTCCAATCCGTGTTTGGCTTTCGGTAAAGGCCAGTGCATGCCCGAATATATTTCGTCTAGAAAACTCGTTATCCTTCCATCATACTAGCACTATGGTTATACCGAAACTGATCGCAAATTATCCTGTATCTGGGAGTGGAGACTTTTCAAAGGACATGAAGACTTTTCGATCCTTATTGCGCATGATTTTTGTATGTTTACTACAATAAAGATATTGATACAAACGAACAACGAAGTACCGAACACAGGACTTATGCGGTAACCGTTCTGAGCTGCTATCATTCAGCCATTATCTGAAAATCTTTCCCATTGCTCTTCAGGTCTCGCCTGCCCACACGTAGCTTACGAACGAGAAAGCACTAAACCAAATTTTTTCGTACTATTTCGCATTCACTTTTATTCGCCACTTGTACGTGTAGAACCGAACCATTCAACATTTCTTAAAGGTTCCTTTGAACAATCGAAACTTTCCTGAGCGCGTTTAAGAAATTACGAAGATTGAAAATATTTTTGGCGCATTTACTGTTCCTCGCTGCAGACAATTCAAGACTTTGAAATTGCGCTTGGTTATCAGATTTAATAAATGATATTCAGACAGGGCAAGGGCCTACTATACGGTTGGCCTTATTTTTGTCACTTCCTAGAGTAATAAAGCAACACATCACGTAGTTCTTTATATGTTTCCTTAATTTTCCAGTTTTAACTCCACCGACAAATCTCAAGACTGTCTTCACACAAAATGCAGCCCAAAATGTCACACTTCAAATGTGATTTAGTGTTGCCAGATTCGTGGCTACCAATATCAATGTTTTCAGGAAGAACCATAAATAATTTTTCATAGGACACAACATTTTAAAGAAAACCAATAAGTCCTAAATGAATGCCATATGGAAACTGAAGAGTGCTCATAAGAAAGTCGAAACGAAACTTTCTACATCAAAGGTAAACTATGAACATCACGATTATCTTCAGAACCTTAAAATACAGAGTGCAAAAGCATCAGTGGTCTACCATCAGAACCAAATATATGCACGGAAATTGACCCAGCGTATCGAGCAACAGAGGATTATCCTTTGGTTTGTTAAGTGTCAAAACCATACTCAATTTTTAAATGCCACCAAAAAATGTGGAGCCTTAAAGATATACAGACAAGTATCAGTAGCAGAAAATTTCTGCTATATGTAATGTCTGTATGGCATGTACCGCTGTCGTTTGATGTTTCTTGTAGACTTTCTTGACGATAATTTGGCTAACAGACTGAAAATGTCTTAAGCGCCAACCAACCCAGCGACGTCAGGATGCCTCTGACATCCAGTGGCGATTTCAACTCAGTAAACGAGAATAAAGAGACTCACAGAGGCACAACTGGACTGAACAATCTCTAGAAAACATCAAAAAATAGGGACTCACTTTTCTCAGAAGACCAATATGGTTTCAACGCGCAGTTTTGAAATAGTGACGCATGGTTCGATGTATGTTTAAGGCACAGACGAGTAAATGTAAACACGTTTTTTGGATTTTCGAAGATTATAGACACGGATGTTAATACCTGAGGTGGATGGCAGTTCTTGCAAAGTTTATCATGGCCGAGGTTTAACTCGAGCTTGGAAGGAGGCTTAAAAAGGTCCTCCAGCAGGTCAGAAAACCTTTCGTGGTGGTTGGCCTTTCTTGGTCTTGGTTTTTAAAGGGCACTCAACCCAATACGTCCTCTTATAGCACAATATGAGATTCAAGTTCTCTCTTATAAAAGTACTCTGTTTATAAAACGATTTTCGGAACTCACTGAGTTCGCCGTAAGGATTCTCTATGCGAGAGAGCCTTGAGTGATACTGCCAGTAGACTCATTCCATAAATGGCGTGAACGACAATTGCATGCATCCGCGATTGTTATACCGATTTAAGGACCGAGTAAGGATTCTCTATGCGAGAGAGCCTTGAGTGATACTGCCAGTAGACTCATTCCATAAATGGCGTGAACGACAATTGCATGCATCCGCGATTGTTATACCGATTTGCAGGTACCACGTGATCCTAACGAGATGTCCACCTCTTAACTGATAAATCACAGGGACGGTATTGGCTGACAGATTGGAGGAAAATACGCTGTAGGCCAACTGTCTCAATTATATGATGAGGTTCGATGGATGCTCATAGTCCAACATTTATTGCGACCACAAGGGTAGACCTCATAAGTCAGCCATTTGAATTTGAGAAGTTTTACGCTAGTCAGATGTAAATCAACTTGAGGAGACGTGGATTTATCAAGTAAACAACCTACCTAACATTTTTCTGCACAAATTTATCGTAAGAGACATTTCTCCTTGAAGTATCTTCGAAAATGCAAGTCTAATACAACCACCAAGTTTTTTCCAAATCGTGATACTGGACGAAAAATCTTATTAACAATTCAATCTCAAAGTATTCTATTTGAGTCACAATTTAAAATATTAAAATTAAACTTAAAAAATCATTTCATCAGTCTGTAATATTTCCTTCTTCCAACTGCTTACAAGAAAAATCCACGTTCTCTGCTGTTTCGTCACAATTCAAATAATTCAATTTATCATCAGGCTCATCGACGACGCCCATATCACTAAGTCCTTTTGACCATTGTTTCTTCTCTGTCATAGATGGAAGAACCGTTCCAGCATTCGACCCAATTTGACTAATGAAAGATTTCAGTGCTGCATTCTGCGATGCAATATTTTCGCAATCTTTCAAACTCAAAACAGATCCTTGAGCCGAATTTGATGGCAACATATTCGGATTCATCTTGGTAGCATTTTTTTGCATTTCTAATTGCAAACGTTTATCCAGGCGATTACGCGCTATAACAGTTTTAATTTTTTGGGTTTGATGGAGCATTTGTTCGTAAACCAACATTTCGTAGTTACCAGCTGCAGCCGCTGACAACACATTATACTGCTGATACTGATGTTGCTGTATGAAGGCCGTGTTAATGTGCGTTTCCTTGAAGGAGGCGTTGTAAAATGGGGTCGTTGGTTGAAGATTCGCGTAATTCGGTGGTGGTTGCACCATGGCTTGAGCAAAATTCGGGGCTGTTGGGTAGGTCGATGCTTGGGAAGCCTGCATTAGATATTGATGTGGGCTAAGAAACATTTGGGGCGTTGCTAATTTCGTGTTCAGACGAGGATTCAATTTTTGATTTAAGGTGTTGTAAGCTAAGAAGGAAGCAGGCATTTGGTATGGGTTTATGCTGTGCGAACTAGCGGCGTTGGTATTGACATAGTTCGGTTGAGTTGAGCAGCCAGCGACATATAAATGTGGAGCCTCGAATGTTGGAAAAAGAGCTCCGGGGGGTTGTTGAGGATGTTGCTGCGACTGTTGCTGTCGATGAGCTGCAATAGGATAATGAACATCTTCTGAAATAATAGCTGGGTCTTCGAAATTCGGCCGTTTATCGTCCGTTACCTTTAAATCTGCTTTTGCCGGTGAGCGAGGCGGAGTATTAAAATTCTGAGTTTGTACTGAAGCTTTTGCGGGGCTATCGTCATCTTTAGACGACCCTAAATCACATGCAGATCCTGGTGTAATTCGAAATAGAGCATACTCTTGAGCTAGCTTATAGTAGTCATCAGATCCCTCTTTTGGGAGATTAGCTTGCGAACTTCCGAAAATTACAAAATTAACCTCCTTTAGCATCGGTTCCCTTTGTCGACAAATTGCACGCGCTTCTCTGTCATTAACGCTAAAGTCGGGCATTTTGCATTCGTCCTCTGGTTCACAGGGTTTACATTTTTGTCGATAATCTTCAACGATTGATTGAATCATTTGTCCAACACGACTACTGGTTTCTGCTTCGTTCAGTCCCAACTCCTGCTCGATATCATATAAATATGGTTCATTCGTTTGTTGCATTAATTTCATAAAATTTGATCCTGGACTTGGATCCACAGTGTTAAATCGACTGTTCAATTTATTCAGTGTGTCCTTGTTGGGTATGGTTGTTGGTATGGTGTCATTAAACAATTTGTGTGGTACATCTACATCACCAGCCTGTTGGCTTTTGACAAAAGTATCCAAACTACATCTTGATGCTATAAAAGATGATAAAGCAATTAACATAAAGCATACATGAAAAACTTCTTCACATTTGATTAAATGTTCCTCACCGATATTAAATTATTCGTTGAATACTCCTGATAAAAGAAAGCTACGAAGGGAAAACGTTTATTTGTTTAAGTTTAAATGAAAATCATAATCTAGTTCGGGTATAAAAATCAAGGTGACCAATTTTCAACGATACCCTTTGCAACGTTTGTTATCCCTTTCACCCAACATCGGCAAACCCTAGTTATTTTATACATCTAAGCAATATAAACAGCACATACAATCGCACCACAATGACATACAGGGTGGTTCAAAACCTCTGGAAATGGTCAGAATCAAAAATTCCTCGGAAAGTTTTTAAAGTTTATTTACAAATGTGAATATACTTTTCACTAATATCGGCGGACAATTATAACAAAATATATTTCATAACTACTAATCAGGTCACTTCGAAGCTCCTTAGCATCATTCCGGGGAAGGCATTTAGACTGAAGGATTTTCGCCATATTCCAAGTTGGACATTCTTTTAAGCAAATTGAAAAATATTACGATGTGCATATTTTACAATAGTTTTAATGTAAAGCACGATAGCTTTTTGAAGAATTTAAAAGCGGGAAATAATGCGAGCATTAGATTCTATTGACTACAACTACGCTCATTCTCAATTAGGCACGTTTACGATATTGCACAATTTCACATTTAAGATATGGCACAAAAACTGTTATAACAGCCGAAAGGATGCATGGCATTGAAGCGAAACGAACTGTGGGCTCGGCACCCGATTTGTGGCAAATGCTTCAACATTGTCCCGGAAATGTTGCGACTGAAACTCCAAAGATTGTGCAGCCTGGCCCGAACCTACGGGATCAGCGAACATATCAAAACCATCCGAATGAGGATTGACCACCCAATAAGCTCCTAGATATAAGGATTGTGCAGCCTGGCCCGAACCTACGGGATCAGCGAACATATCAAAACCATCCGAATGAGGATTGACCACCCAATAAGCTCCTAGATATAAGGATTCGAAATTTCATCGGAAAGAGATTCTGACCTAGGAGACCAACTAGACGCAAACTTAACTTCTTCCAACAAACCGTATCAAAGAACGATAATTATTGCAGAGATATTATCGGTGTATGCAGAATATGCCGATAACGAACAATGATTTCCAAGCTGAAAACGAGCAATAATTTTTTTAGGCGCTTTGAAAAAATGATGTTGAACTGACCACGAATTTCACCAGATGAGACACCAATTCGAAACACAAAAGGTCCAAGATAAAGAAGATTATATACTCAATAAATGAGCCAGAACAAAAACATATATCCATAATTTATGGAAAATGTGGAAAAGGCATAGCTGATAAATTTCAGTGGTGTTTTGAGTTTGAAAAGCATTCGCCAGATGATCTACGAACAATATTATCATCCCAAAATTTTTAACCATCCATCGTAAATGTTTGAGCAAAATACAAATGATAGTTTTCCACATAAGTCACAAAATAAGTGGAGGCATGAAAATTCGCGGACATCGAAGTCAGTCCATTACAGGCCGATAAGCTTGATAGGGACAAAAGCTATTCTGAGCATACATTATCTCGTTGGAATACAATAAAATTCAGGTTAATGCCGAATACCTATGGAGTTCGCAGTATGATGCTAACCTATGCATGTGTACCATCTTAAAAAAGAACATGGCTTAACGGTTGGAGGCATAAGAAAACATAAAACCAAAAAAATCATGGAGAGCGTCAACAAGCTGGTTCACGTCCATTTACTCCCAGGTTCGCATATCTAAAGGGCATGACAATACTGTCCTGGACATCTTATTAATACAATAGATATTACGAAGAGCTCTGGACGGTTGGACGTTAAATCTGAGGTTTCGCAGAACTCTTTTTTTATGAATCTTAAGTCTACAACTAAAAGGATAATTCCACCAACTTGATCAGCTTAGGCAACTTGGAATCAGCGCGATCAAATCACACTTGGAAATTCGCGTGAGCCAAGAAAGTATTAGCAGCATCAAAGTAGGGAATCAAAGCGGAAATAGATGAAATTTCAAAAATTTGCTTCAATTTTCTTTAATAACCTTTTAAAACAGAATTATATGAAATAATTTCACAAATGTCAATCGCAATAAAATTAGGCACTTCTAGATTATTTTCCTTTGGAAAATCACCATATTTGAGGCTCAAAAAAACAAATTCATTAAAACCAGGACTAAGCCATAAAGAATTTGAAGAAAATAATATTGGGCAATAAAATTTATTCAGTAAATTGTTTCTTTATGAGAAGCATTTCCGATGAACGAAATTTTTAATCTATGCACCAGTTCCTGTTGTATTACATTTTTCAAAACTTTACTGTGTCAAGTTTTGAAAAACATTTTTGTAGTATGAATTGAAGACTTGAAAGTATACCCTTTATTTTGTGGGAATCATCCACCAACTACAAGTTAAACCAAGCCCAGGCAATATATGGTAGGCGATATAGGTTGTCTTTAAAAATTAACATTTAACGCGAAGGGTTAAACTCACAAACTCAAATGAGTCAAATGGGGTCACAAACTCAAATGAAAGTTAATTCTCGCGATTAATTAATCCCGGAATAAATTTGAATTTCTTTGCGTAAATCAAAAATTATAGGAACATTTGCGCCACCCTGTATCATACATTTGAAAATTTATGAAAACATTTCCAATAAATCACACATCACATCGTAAGTACCGTTACGGTTAGTATTGTGTGAAGCTTCATCCCACGTAAGGAAAAAAAATGGTCACCCTTGGCCAGGAAAACGTGCATCAAGATCACAATTGGAATACAGGCAGTGCCCAAATTTTCATCATCGTTTTGTGTAATCATTTAGATGTCCCACCGACACCTTCCTTGTAATGCAAACTACCTGTACCGATGCCTTCAGACGTTTTAAGGAACGAGTTCTTGCTCTTTAGAAGGGGTAAGTGTACATACCGGGTAAGCTCCCCAATAGCAGACTGGACAGAAAAGTTCCAACATAATGTAATAAAATAAGGATTTTTTATTTATCTTAAACGAGTTTTTGTTCTTTGTGTAGGGTTATAGAGCCGAATTTCAAAGGAAGGAAAAAGGATGACAATGCACATGAGCAATGATCGTCGGGATTTTTGAATTGTAGAAGCCGGGAAAAGATCAAAAAGGGTTTTTTAAATAGAAATGTCAGGTCATGGGCATTAAGCCCGCGTAGGAAAACTTCGAACAAAAATCTCGTCCGCTCATTCTTCCACACGCAACATCCTTGCTTAAGACATTTAAGTAAAGTCAAAGGTTTAACCGGGTTTAGCCTTTCTGCGCAATTGAGCCATTTTCACTTTGTTTTGAAATTATGGAAAATATTTTTATATGTGAAGAAAGTTATATGCTAGGCACATCCATTTTAAGGTGATTCGAGGATTGTGTTATGTCATATATCGGTGATAGATGAACATTTTCGCACCATTGACATTTTCAAGCAGAACTGGGTTTTCGACCAAATTGTAAAGAATACTTAGATAAAATATTTATCAAAAGATTCGAACGAAAGTTCCTCTTCAGACCTGAAAATTATCTTCAACCATATAGCTTATTAGCCCTTTGAAAAAAATAAGGTAAGTCCTAATTAATGTGTTAAGTAGTTACCGATTCTCGGGTTCACAGCTCTCGGGTTGCGCTGTCAATTTGTCTCGAAATCCTAGTTTGGAAACCCTGCTACCAGTCTTTATCCTTCTGCCAGAAAAATGTGTCAACTGCCTTCAAGTTCCAAGAACAATAAGAAAGCTTGCGACTAGAGCATAGTTGATAACATCTCTATTTCACGGTAGGATTTGTTTGTTTACCTCCTGTAACAATTTGCTGAATCCCCCCATCCGAAATTGGAAAAGGGTATAATCTGCCCCACGAGAATCTGCCAGGTGAAAGTACAACTTGCGCGTAAAGATCAGTTAGTGTACCTGATTGTCAGGATCTCAGATGCCATAAGTATGTTGGTACTAGCCTGAAGATTTGTCACTTGTCGAAGTAAAACCCTACAAAACAACTGGAGACATCACAGAAAATCGATGAGCGCAAAAATTCGACCAGATTGTCTAAACTCACACCCTATGAACGTTTAAAAAAAAACGCAAATTCACCTATTCCAGCTCAACATAAACCTACATTTTGGACCTTTGCAACTACAATGTCAACATAACATTCAAGACATGACACAGGGATATGTTCCAGGGTTTTTCGAACTCCAAAATATGTAGATACGATTGGGATTAATCACATAGAGTACGACCTCAAAGGTCTTATGAGATGATCAACACAAACCCACAAGACCATCGAGGTCTCAACTTATATCATCCACTTACAGGAAACTTGTTTGGAGCGCACAACCATCTTCACTTTGCCAACTATACTGTGAATAGGAATGATAGATGCAGAAGTCAGTTGGTAAGTTGCGGGAGTAAGTGATGGTACGGCTATTTTTGTATGTTACTCGTCACACTATACTAGCACGTACACCTTTTCACATTGAATCTCACTAAATTCAAGGTGTGAAAGGCTTTAATCGCAATTAACACTGTCTCCGTGCGTAGCATTCTCTCCTTGCAGAACATCATTCAAAATTAAGTACCCTCTTCAACTTTGAGGGTCCTGTTGTAACAGCTGGAGGGCTGGCAGCTTTTCATCGTAAATGAAGGACTGTTACGATTCCATCGAGTTGTGACAGAGCGTAATAGATTCATCAAAACAAATCAGTTGGACGTACACATCATGGCTTAGGAAAAGTCTTTTCGTGAGACAAAAGAATTACTAATGATATTCTTCATAACATTCGTCCTCGACTTGCTCACTTTAGCGAAGACACGTTTGTAGATGCGTACCTACAAACAAAATGCAGAATGTGTGAAAGCTTCTAAGGTGCAATGACCAAATTAATTATAACCCAAACACCTGAAATGGTATTCGAAACGATATTCATAATTGAAACCATATCAGGGCGCAATGTTAACGAGAATTATATTAGAATTATTAGTGATTTAGATGGTATGATATGGGCAACAATAGCCTGAAATTACGGGCAAAGATGCTATGATTATTGGGTCATATTAGTTCGCTCTTTTGCTTAATTTTAACAACTTTATTTTAATTAAATATAATTTAATTTTGAAAAACTTCCGCGAAAGTCGAAGTCATATTATTTGGCATGCAAGGTATTCTACGAATTTAGTACCAATAGAACCCTGGGTATTTCCTAAATTTCTCTTTACACTTCGGGGACGACGTCTCCTCTCGACCGACGTCGAATCAGTCAGTCGACAGTCGAATCAACAGAAGTGTTAAAGCCGTAAAGGACTTTGCAGATTGTTATCGATGAATTTTTACTGTCGCTATAAACTCTTTTTGCTAAGAGTGAGATTGAGTCGGCTATGGCAAATCTGATTTCAATGAATAAGATTTCTCATTTATTAAAGGCACCTCATCCACACAGAAGGAGAGATAAATGAAAATTTCGTACAACTTTTACATGAAAGACTAAAAGTTTAATAGAGGGGACGTAAGGATGCAAGCGGTTAATAAATATTTGCAATTTTATTCGTTAATGTCTGACCTCTCCATCGTTAACGCAATTTAATAAAGTCCCAGAGTTAACAATTTAGATTCGATTAATTAACAATAATATATCAGATTATACATACCATCCTTGTACATATGATTTGAGTAGATCTTTCTCAATACGCTGTTATCATCATCGCCATCATCCAGCAAATCAGCAATTTGTTTAGTAATAAGCTCTGCGTCGTCTTGAAATATATTGAAAGGGATTTTTTTAATTTCGTTTGTCAAGTTATTGTTTATAACAACTGGAATTTTATTTTCATCTTCACAAAACGGACACAACTCGTTACCATCGCAGCTGAACGGTCCGGGTCCTGCTAAAAGTCGTATTGATATATAAATATAAAAATTTAAATTGTGATGTTAGAAAAATTCTTTGAAGACAAGAAAAGAAGAAGATTGAATGAAAGCCCGACTTCCCAATAGAGATCGAATTACGAAAGAACGTTTACCTCGGTAGGTGGTATCCATGTCTAAGGCACTGGCATGAATCTGCATGGACAATCGCATTGTCACATTTGAAAGAAAACAAAACGAATGGCCTACTAATGTCCTGAAAACAGTTGAGTTTAAATCGAAACCCAAACGTTGAGCTTTGCATACAAGATTCATTCATGGCCCGACATATTTGGTTTACATTTATCTGACATTATTAAAACGACAAAATTCCAATAGAAATTACAAAAAAAGAAACGACCATTACGCGGGAAACCGAAGAGTGCCACAACATGAAAGCGCGGGAATACAATACAAATACCATCGAGAGTAACGTTACCGTATATCTTCCCGAATTTAAGTAAACTTTCCTTCTTTCCTAATCTCGTAGTAACCAACTCACATGCAATCAAATTTGTTAAACTAACACTTACCTTCGTGGAAATATGCAAATTCTAAGGACATCGCAAACACCTGAAGACTTCACTCAACACTAGTCAGAAAGGCAACTGGACAAAAGTGTGATCTATTCCACTCAACCCAAAATTGCATGCACCGGCATTTGTTTCGCCTCGACACACAACCAATTAGTTGTCCTCAAAAACAAAAGAAAAGAAAAACAAAAGATTTTCAATCGGCAAAAAGAAATTGTGAGATGTTCACTTATTTGGGAAATCTTGGACGAACAGATTTTCACCGTACCCTGGACGAAACTGAAGCGCGGTTTGAGAGCCCGTTTGGCAAGGAACCGACTCCAAGTTAGAACATTAATTTCTGGTTACTTACGAAACCCCCTGTCCTCCCCCTCCCTCTGCCTGATATCTTGAATGCATGCCAGCATATATGCGAAAACGCTTGTATATGTGTCCGTGTCCATAAGTCTATTTTCTAGAGTTTCCTAATAATTTTCACGACTGTTGCGAATCGAACTTTATGATATCTCATCCAGTCGTTTTCTAAAGAAATCGAAAATTTTTAGTGAAACTGCGGTTTCGGACGGCGAAATTCGAACGATAGTTTGAAAATCGTCGAACATTAAAATTATCTGCGAAACGCAATCAAACTGAAGTTTAGCTACAGAAATTTAAGGCACTGTGTCGCGCCACAGTTTTCTATTGAAGGATTAAAACGCAACGTGCCTCGATGCTGAAGATTCGATTTCCAGGAGATAATTTGGTATTGAACCGTTTAATAAAGTGTCGGTCATAGCAAGTTTTCTTTTTAGGGAAAAGTCGTTGAGGAATAATTTTTCATTATTTCAAACGGACGTTAAATATAATTTCAGGAAAATTCATTAAAAATCACATTCTACGGGGAAATGAACCGATTGTTTTTCACAACAATTTCGATATTTTGAATTTCAGATAGCATTCTTCCATCTTTTGTTAGTATATGTATGTTTAAACTGAGAAAAAAGTCGGGCAAGACTCTGTCAGATCAGGAAAGTTTAACAGAAATAAAAAAACGGGGCGAAAATTTTCAAAAAAGAAAATTAACGTAGCATAATTTGAACCAATTCACGGGTGAACTCAAAAATTCTTGAAGATCTGTTCAGAAAAAAATTATAATTTTTCGGGTCCTATTAATCATCTGGCTCAATCTTTCTCTTCGGTTGGAAAAATCCAAGCCACTTAACCGTCCACGCTCGAGCCTTCTGCAAAGAAAAATACTTGAATGGTTGCTGGCGTAAATTCGTTGCTGTCAAAGAGAAAATTACGGTCCTGTGTTAATGTTATGGCAATTTAATTTTCTAGAATATAGGAATCCAAGACACCCAATTAGCTTGCATTCCTCTCCTCATATCCTTATCTATGCAACGTTACCTAGGCACCTAGGCATAATCATAAGGGTGACACTTTTTTCTCTAGCGGTCGGAAGGAGGGCTTCAATTTGATAATTTGTAGTGGCACAAAAAATAGGGAACACCATTTCTTTTTGGCGGTTTATTAAACAGATTGGACGTGTGCAAACATTCTTTCGCTTTTTCCACATGGACTTCCTTTCATTCGTAAATCATAAATCCTTTGATCGAGCAGGTAACATTTAGGAAATATCGTTATCGCGATCGTAAAAAGAAATAACCGTTGCATTTGCGTTTTCAAAACAAGTGGTAAGGAAAATCTGCAAAATGGAAAAGTACATGTTAGGCATGGTTTGCTATAAAAAACATGATACCCAACACGCAGCCGAGGCTGATCGGAATATAAGCAGAATTTATGAAAAAAAAAACAATGTAACAGAATGGGCATGTCAACAGTGGTAGTTTGAAACACGATCAGGACGGTCAAGCGGTTGCAAAGATGACCAGAAGGTACAGAACTATCGGAGAAGTTCCAGATCCAATGAACCACAATAGAGGGAAGAGTCCATGTGGTCGGAAATATGATCGAATTGGATCTTTGGGTACCCCACTAACTTCCGTAATGAAACATGGACGACAGGATCGGCTGTTTTTTTCCTATCTTGCTAGTCAAGCTAATGAAGGATTTCTCAGCCAGATTTCTCAGAATTCTCATTTCTTAGAAGGAGATTAAAGGTTGGTCACGTACAATAACTTAGAACGGCGCCGAGTGGTGAAGCAAATCAGATGGATCACCAGCATTCATTTCACAGCCAGGCTTGCTTCCACAGAAGTTCTTATTGCTGTTTGGTAGGATTCTCGAGGAGTCATTTTTTGGCAGCTTTTAGAACAGTGGTAAATGTAAATGTGGGCTTGCGCAGTCAGCCACTGTAAGGGCATAAACAAGCAATGTGTGATGAGCGTCCTGCATTAGTCAGTCTTCGTCAAGTGATCTTTTACTATGACCAGCGAGATCGCGCAGCATCATCCATCGCAGATTAACGATTATCTTACCCCATCCAAGATATTCTCCTGATTACATTTTTCAGGCGTCGTATAGAACTAGCGAACTTTTTCGACGGCAAACGGGAAGATTTGTACATGAAAGGAATACAGCAACTTCCAGAACGTTGGAGACAAGTCATAGATCATATGTTAGACGTTATTTAAATAAATTATTGATTAAAAATAACAAAGTATTGAGTCCAAAAGCTAAAAAACTTTTCCAAACAACCAATTTTTTATAATAATTAATTTATAATTTATTTTAACCTTGAATCTGCCATGCTTGCTCCAAGCGTTTGGCCTTCTCTATTGTTGATCAAGTCATTCTGTCCTTATTGGAAACTCTTATGGACATCCCATCCTTTTGAGCACCTTCTGTTACCATCACTCCGAAAGGTTGAAAGAAAACTTTCACGCTAAATTCTTAGCAGTTATGTCCAATCTTACGACCAATACCTTAATCAGTCCGATCACACTTATTACATACATCTGCAGCAATCAATATTCCCGTACCAACGATGTCCTTGCCGCTTGAGACACTTTTCGAAGCCATGGATCACACTATTGCAATCCTCTCTCCCTACTATTTTTCGTAAAAACGTCTAAACATCGAGAAAGCAGATCATCGATGCTTCATAAAGTGGAAGATTTACTTCAAAAACTTCTTCGTGTTTTGTGACTGTGCTTTGACCCAGTAGTTTATGTCTTGCCTGCCATGAGCACCGAGAGGAATATCTTCTGCGAAAATACCGTAATTATTTGGAGCACCGAAACATCCGTATGACGGAAGCCATCTCCTTTTTTTTCTCACAGAACAGTCGTGATTCGCTGGGCATTCCTTATTTTCGGACCTACTCCATTTATTTTTCAGTGTCACTGTTCTTTTTCTACGATTCACAAGCGTAGTAGTACTCAGATTTAATTAAATCTACTTTGTCTGTGTACCATCTAGTAAGTAAGATAATCCATATAGTAACGAATAACCATTCTTTCTCCCAGAACAATCGCAAGATATCGTTATGTCTTTTGTTTCACCTTTTGCATTAATTGCCTGACAAACAGTCTTAGCCTCAGTGGGGATCCAAGATGGAACATCGGAAGAAGACCCATAAATGCACAAAACTTTATAATCACATGTAGCCCTATTCCTCGAGGATCTAATGAACGCTCGAGAGGGGCAGTAGTGCAAAGAAGAAGAAGAAATAAGAGTCAATTGGTTTCACTCTAACAAAAAAGGACCAATCAAATTCATAGGGAAGAACGAAATTGTCATAAGAAGTATCATTCGTTTCAGGCACCATATTCTAGACCAACCACCATTGTAGACCCAAACGTAAAACGAAGTTACTTTGAAGCCAAATCAACGCTGGTTGTTTCGCTCTCGCATGTTAATTCCTTCAAGTCTTTTTTATTTGGCAAGTCTTATCTTAATAAGATACGTCCTGAACTGTCTGAATTATCTTCAGTTAATTCTGAAGAGTAAGTGACACCATGTTATTGCTGGAACTATTCACTTTATTACTATAATATTCACTTTATTACTACATGTAATTCCATCGCATTCTTTGCCCGAGAGCGTAGAAATATTTACTTGAAAAAACAACGACAGTAGCAAAGGGGTCACCAGGGATGAAAGACTACGGTATCTCAGCGGAAGGCAAAAGTCCTGGGAGCAGGAAGAGGAACGTGGACTGCACGGCTGATCCCCGAGCTGAAACCGTGGCTCAGTCGAGTGCATGGCGAGACTTGTTTCTAGTTGACAAAGCTCTTGAGGGGCATGGCTGTTTTCGATCTTACCTGCACAAAAATTTCAGCACGGTCTCCTACCTGTATGTTTCGTGCAGAAGACGTGAATGACGCTTGTCACATATTCTTCGCTTACAAATTTAGTAAGGAGCGCGGTGACCTCTTAAGCGAAATGAAAGAGCTCTGCCCAGATACTATTACTAGAGAAGAAAATGGTTGACTAATGGAATGGCGTCGCAAAACATGCTTTGGCAGTGCTGACGCTGAAAATACTGGAGGTTTGCTGGAGCTGAGGGTGGCGTCGGGGATGGAGGGATCTCTTTTCTAACACTTCCTTCCTTCCCGCTCGAGAAGAGATTCCCAAAATCTAATGTGTTAAACGGTTCCAGACTGGGTTCTCAGGTTAAAAGGGGAGGTGTTTAGAAGCAGGACTCAGAACGGTTCTCAGGTTGATAGGGGAGGTGTTTAGAAGCAGGTTTACTCAGGACGTGAACAAGCTTCACCTCCTTACCACAAAAAAATTAAAACCGGCAGGTCTGGCAAAGGAATAGCATAAGTAAGTAAGGAGGATGTAGGTCAGATCAGACTTATGAGTGGTCTCATACTTTGGAAAGATTTCGAAAGTTTTTGAGATTTATGAAAATCCTGAACAGGTTATTTGTATTTGATTTGCTCCGTTCATCTTAATTGTTGAAGTTGAATTTAAAAAAAAATTAAAAAGAGGGTGTACGCATCAAATTGCAAATACGTATTTCATTTAAGACTACCTAAAACCATTATAGCATTCACAAACTCCACTTTCCCAGGGACTGCGAAAGTTCTCAGTCTCGGAAAGTTCTCAAACATGTAAATGCTTAAATATGTTAGCAAATGAGTTTGAAAACTTAATTTAAAACATATCCTTTCCTTGAGGATTCCAAAAAAACTCATTTCATTCCATTAAGAAGAAAAATCTGGCAATCTGAAGAAAAGAGTGTTATATTTATCATCCTCCTTAGCCTTCCATTACCTTCTGCCATTAAATCAATCTTTATAGCAACAAACGTTTAATAGTTTACACTGAAGCCCAACCCTAAACCAATTTCAAAAAGTTTTCAGTATTTAAATACAACCTGTCAGTATAATACCATAGTAATATTTTGTTGTTCATTTTCCTCAATTCACTCTTTTCCATTCAAATTTGACTTAAAAGTTCCAGCTGCATTGTGAAAGGAAAACTCTTTCAGTCATGCTTTGCAATTTATCGGAAAAATTCAGTAAGGTTTTATGGTTCGCTGATGGATTGGATACGGCGCTGGGCTGCTCATATTTATGTTTTCATTCAAGATTTATTGTTGTAATGATTGTTTTGGTAAATTAAATTGATGCAAAATTGCAGTCCATTGTAGTCCATTGTAATTCATGCTGTAATTTAAAATGGAGAATTTTAACATAGACGCGAAATGAGCCCATATTAAAATGCATAATGGATAATGGAAACCAAATGCGCCTTGAAACCTTTAATAATTGTTGGGAGGTCTGGATGTTGATAAGATCAGGAAGAATTATTCGAAAGGAGTTCGACAACAGTAGTTTCTGCAGTGGATTTCTTAGACGAATCAGTAACTAAAATTGCTATCGACTTTGCATCACACATATTGTTCATATGCAAAGAATAATTTTATTTCATTTCGTAGCTCATTTCGAGTTTGAACGTATCTGAATATCTTGTAAGAAAGCTATTACAGTCAATATTACAATGTTTAGGATAGCAAACACTTTTCATTATGAACCGCACTATCCCTTCAACCGAACAATAATCCTAGATTATATAAGCGTTTCCTTGCAATGTTACTCCTGGAGCAATTTCCTCTTCAATATAGCTCGGGGTCTCGCTGATCCCAGCGTCATTCAATTCTGCCGCCGAAACGGATCGTTTCTCGTTAGCGTTAGTATCCTCTTCCGGCCGATTGAAATTCGTATCACTTTTGGAAGTCGACACGGCAGTACTTCCCTTATCACGTCGACCAAAATCCGATTTAGCATACGATGGTCTATTGTCGCTATTGTACACATTATTTATTTCATTTTTACTCGAATAGTTGGTCTTACGAAGCATCGCCTTAAAGTTGAAAGGTGGCTCGTCATTGTCGAAATTATTCTGCAAATTCAAGGATAATTTGACAAATTGAATTCTATGTGACAAAGTACAACTTACATCCATGCTACCACGTCGTCCTCGCATTTCCATTTCACGAACAGGATTTGTTGGACGATCGCTTTCACCTCGCATCCACGAACTATCATTTCGGAGTCCTTTGACTGGTGGCGGTGTTGGTGCCATACGTTTCTTCAGGGAGCTCCTTCGATTCGCATCATATGCTTGAGACGATGAGCTATATCGTCGATTATCATTAGACGCATAGCTTGGACGACGACTATCGACCGGCGAATAACGATTCGATAGTAAACCATTCGATGGATATACATCGGAACGATCATAGCTCGATCTGCAAAATGCAATGTACAGAAGGTCCTAAATGAATAATTAAGAACAATTCAACAATTCAAAATTCTAAAAAGAATGGGGCTTTTTTTTGTCATTTTTTGATTGAATATTTCATTTATTTAAAATAGATTTTATCTAAGTACATATTGTCCATGGTTATCTATGGTCTATTGCCTTTTTTTGGGGTAGAGCCATTATTTCATCTGTATAGAACTTATGTGGTTTATCGGCGGAAAACTTGGCCAAATGATTTTCACAGTCACTTTTTGAAGTGAATTTCTTTTCATTAAGGAAGTTTCGCAGAGGCCGAAACAAATGGTAGTCTGATGGTGTAAGGTCCGGACGATACGGTGGATGCATCAAAACTTGGTTAATAGCTAACAGTACAGAGCCGAATTGAGTGTTTTGCCAGGCTCTAACACCTCATGATAAACAATTCCCTTCCAATCCTACCATACACACAGCATAACCTTATTTGGTGTGAATCCTGGCTTTGAAGTCGTTTGTGATGATTCACCTTTTTTTGCCCATCATCTTTTTCGAACGACATTTTCGCATCTTACCCATTTTTCGTCGCCCGTAATGATTTGCTTCAAAAATGGCTCGATTTCGTTGCGTTTTATTAGCATTTCGCAAATGGAAATTTGGTCGATCAAATTTTTAGGTGTTAATTCATGCGGCACCCAAACGTCGAGCTTGTTTGTGTATCCAGCGTTAGGCAAGTGGTTCAAAACTGTTTGGTGAAGGATACAACATTTTCCGAACGAAAGCGAGCGAACCATCTCTTGGCTATGGCTTTCGATGTGATGCATTCTCACCTTGATCTGATATTGTAAAATATAAGGACTTTTTTCAGAAATTTCACTCATTTTTATATAAATACAACTTTTGACACGAATGACGAAACATAAATTTCCATATAAAAATTGTACTGAACTTAGTTGTAAACTGGAATGTCACCTTTCAAACGCATGTTCGTTCGACTCAATCTGATAAGTATTGCCCGATATATGACAACGAACACCATCTAGTGACAAAAAAAGGCTCAATACTATTTAGACTGTCCAATAGATAAACAATAGCATTAACCATTTCTTAAGATATTAACTGCTTCACCAAGAGAATCAACATTCTTTGATGATATTTAGATTTGAACCAGGGATGTAGCATTTTTGTAAGGCTAGGCATTGGTCAGTATCACGTTTTATTCCCTAAAATGTATGATTAAATATACATAGCTATCGAATTTCGGTAGGTTTGGAACAATTGGAGTCTGAAACGAAGCCAGCAACGTAGATGGCTTTATTTATGGCTTGAAATGAGATAAAATCCTTACTGAACTCTTGGAAGTGCTCATTTTGATAAGCAAAATAACAAAAGCAAAATAATCTTCAATGAAAAAGGTTTAGCAAAAGGGCATAAACCAAGCGATAAGCGAAGGATTGTCATACGATGTGGTTGTTATTGTGGTGCAAAAGTTCATAGAATTTAGGCGAATTCGAGCCAACCCATTTCAAGGATGTTCACGAGAAGATGACTTGGTAGGAACAACGCTTGATTATGATAATTTTTCCTGAAGGAAGGTATCACGGGTAGGTGGCCTGATGTACCGACACCTGAAGACATCAATTCATCGTGTTCACCATATCACAACCCGCTTTCTGATCCCAGAAGATGTTTACATACCCAGCAGTTATGTTTTTCCCGTTGTTATAGTTACATACAAGGAGATAAGAGGTCTTTCCTTTTATATACTTGTAATATACAAGGAAAGACCCCTTCTTGGTTGTAGGAAGAACAGAATATTTCGAGTCCTGGTGTTATTCTCAATTTGTGGAAGTTTTCCTCGTCGAAAGGAATAATAGACCTGTTTTTGATGCTCGTCCTTTTATCATTTTACAACTAAACGACTTACTTTCTATGATCGGAATCATTCAGCTTTTGAGGGTCCTACACCCAGTGTTAAACCTTTCAGAGGGTCTCTATGTTGGCAAAGTCGATCGTACAGCATCCGCTGTATTTTCCGAATGGTCGAAGGCAGAAGAGAAGCAATAAGACTTTGATGTTGGTTTACATTTGCTTAAAAGGGCGTAGGATGGTCTGCAATTTATCCGATAATTGGGTCAAATGAAGCAGAAGTCATGTAATTCGTAGGATGAAAAATTGAAAAAGGATTGGAAATTAGAAGATTGTCCGGAGAAAAATTCAAATTGCCACTGTAGATACTATGGACTATAGTAATAGTTTATTTCAAAAACTGAGAATTTAAGTCGGGGTGTTAACTTAATCCCAGGTTTTAATTCTTTCAAATTTTTTGGAAAACATGTTATCACTGATTATTTTATTATAACAGGATATAACAGCCCTCGTATTAGTTGTTCTTTGTGAACAGGCAACGTAGGTGGTTGCCATGATATTCTCGTCAAAGTTTGTTCAGCTGTTGACCCAAAAGATGTTAGTTATTCTGTGCCATTTTTGATTCTTAATCCTTAGAGGTTTCATTGGTTAGTACGCTGCTGTTGTGATCGATATTCTGGCAGATATTTGTTGTTGAGATTTGCTCATCGTAGTCGTCGACGAACCCAATTGAAATAACAATGATGATACAAAAAATGATTCCTAATAGTTATCCCATCAAGTCTCGTTGAGCAATGAGGCACGTGTGGACCTTCCATGCTAATTGTCCCGACTTAATCATCTTCAAATTTTGCTCATGAATATTTGGTGGTTCATTTTCTTGGATGAGAATTTCTCATTTTACACCTCGAGGTACAACACCTTTTAGAACGGAATTTGGGATTTTCCCGAGAGGCTTTTTCTTTTTTGTACCTGAATTACATAGATGTCGGCTTCCACTCGTCTTTAGTCCAGGTTGGTAGTCTTCACATTTGACTGTAATAGCATTACAGCCAAATCCCTTTTAATAGATAGTTCTTTGATTAGAGTTGCACAGATATAAAACCAGCCTCAGGAACTATTTCCTACACGGTCTACCTAACGCTGTTAGCTTTAGAATTTGTCGACAAGGACCAAGGACAACGTAGAGTTGAAACGAGATGAAAACTGTTTGGGGAATCTAGATATCTATCATCTAATCAGTTTAATCTACCATTAAACTGAATCCCCCCTAGTGAAACGCGAATTATCTTCGTCAGAAGGGCGAGATAAAGTCCAGTTCGTACCCGATATCTTAGATAGGATAAGGTTTGTCATCTTAATGACAATTGGCTTTAAAATATCGACAGATTTTCGATAAGATTTGTTTTAAGACACTTAATGACACTTGACAATTCGACAAACGGGTGCAAGAGCCATGAAAGCCGAATTTTTATCAGCGTTAGAGTAGCTAACGTAGTAGTAGCTGCCCCAATCAAAGTTCGATGAGAAGAAAAACGGAGTTATTATTATAAATAAATTTTAAGCATTAAGGACTTTTGGAAGTATTTTTTTGTAGGTGGCACTAAAATTAAGGTTTTAGTGAGATAACACCTTAGGATTCAAGGAAATCGTTTGTAAATAAATTATTTAGAATACCAAATCGTGACCGCATGGTCGTAAAAAACTCTAAAAAAGGAAAAAATTATTTTGATTCCCCTACCTTCGTAAATTGTTTGGATCTCTCGAATACTGTTGCTCATAAATGATATCAACATCATATCTATTGTCCCAATTAGTTTGACACGCTTGTTCCTTTTTGTAAGCGTTATAAGTCATGAGATATTGCGTTAGAGATGGTGCAGGCTGCAGTGGTGCATCCCATTTCTCTTGTTCCTCATCGGTAGCTTGGCCATAGCTCGCTACCGGATTGACTATATCACACATGTAAGTAGTATCAAAGTAAGGTATTTCGTCAAGTCTAAATGGAATTTTCCTAGTAGGAAGCGGAAGGGGTCCTAAAATTGATGGATTCGTTTGTTTGGCGTCGATTTTTTCGAAAGGCACAGCACGGGCCGTAACATTTAGAGCCGTCACAAATCGCTGATTGTAAAGATGAACCTAAATGAAAGAATCGTTGATAAATATAAAGAAGTTGTGTTCTTTGTTGCCGCCACAGGGGAACCTGTGCTCGCCTTGCAGGTCCGTTGATCCTTGCCTTGTTTAGTCAGTGAACGCGTCACGGCTCGGATATGGTTTTATCACGTATTAGAAGAAATGTTAGCAGAGAGCAAGTTCCAAATAACTCAAGGCTGAAATGACACGAAGCGTGTCCTTAACACAACCAAGACAAAGCTCCACAGAGGTACAAGACGAGAATGAAGAACTGTCTTATGAAACCTTCCATTGATTTTACCTGTTGCGATAAATTGACTAAGTCTTGGAATCTTGCAGCACGATAATGAAGCAGGACCTGAAACAATGATCTCGATTTCCATCGTCTCACATATTCCTTAACAAAGTTGGCAGTCTGTTGATCAAGTTGGCCGGTTTTCTCATTCAAAAGTGGGCCATACATGCGTCGCACCTTATATCCTCGAAATGCTGCAAAAGAACAAAAAGATCACATTTCATAAGGGATTTGCAAATAGGACATGACATTTTATGACATAGATCCCTTAATTTAATTAAAATACCATTTACTATTTGTCCTCGATTCATTCATTTCAAATCGAATAGTGCTTTCCCTAATCCTCATTCAGGCGACATGTTCCACTCTCCCGCATGAAGATTAATGTCAACTCTTTGCGGGGGTGTTATGTTACAATTAATCACCTCCAACACACAGCGGCAGGTGCGTTAGAAACTTCATGGAAGCATTCTCGAGAGGAAGCAAAGGAAATGCAATGAAAATAGAACCATAATCCGATTAGGGGTCGCCTTGTGCGTAATGCAAAAATGTTATTGTTGTGTTTGAAATCTTTATTTTAATATATCTATTCTTTAGTTATACTTAGCAACAATGCTACAGAATAATTGAAAGACGTAGAAGTTAACACATTGAATCTCATCGTGGTGTGTTTCAACTATTGCGAGCGCATTTTTTATTGGCTAGAATGCATGTTAGTATTACGAGTATTTTTTTTAATATGTTGATTTATGTTTTAGGAATGAATACAATGATAATATTTTTCTGTATTGTGTTATCCTAGAGTAGTGTACGTGTGCTAATTTATTTCTATTTGAAAAGTGTATTTCATTGGCATGGATTTTAGCTGAGTATCAGTAACTATTGCACCAGTGACTATTCAATCCAGAAAGGTACCAAATGGTCGATGCGGAAAACTCATTAAAACAATTTGTTTGAGTAAGTGGCTTTGTTGTTTCCCTCTTCAAAGGAGACACCTCAATTTTTACTCTTTTAAGCTTTACCTTTCAACAGCCAAGAGGCCAAAAATATTGCAGATTGGGCAAAAGTATGGATGTCTAAATTCTACATCCTGCTTAGGAATATGACTAAGTTGTATAAATTGCTGACAAATAAAGGGGGACACCGTCGTTTTGTTTTTGGTACCTTCTATGAACCTATTTTTAACGATTTAAGTTCTAAACGATTCGCTTCTCATTTACTCTTCAGCTGCCGGCTCCTCTTCTGTTTTAGCTTCATCAGCCGAAGGCTCTTCAGCAGGCTGCTCTTCCTCCACCAGATCTTCGGCATTGACTGCATCATCCTTATCCGTTTCGGCAGTTTCAACTGCATCACCACTTCCCACATTCTCTGATTCCGCATTATCTTCTCCACCCTCATAGATAGTATCCTTCATATCACCGACATCCGACTGTGCATCACTTGTATCAAAATATTCAATTTCGGAGATACCACCCTCATCTTCTTCCTCATCATTTTCATTCTTTTTTGTTATTATTTCAACATTTTCTTCTTCCGTACCTTTTTGTATGGTTAAAGCTGCTTCATCAGGATTCTTCGATGATTGACGAGACATTTTTCCAGCTGAAATACGGGAAGCAAATAAAAGTTTCCGATTAGATAATATTCTGCGAGTTTTGACCAGAGGAAACTCCTACCTTCGATTTTCTTTCCTTTTCGTTTTCGTGAAAGATAGGCACGCATCATTGCTTGGACTTTGATGATTTTTTTCACTTGCGTTTCATATAATCTGTAATTAAACGCCATTCACATGATACCTTGGCAAACAATTAAAAACATTGATTTTATTCACCTTGCCAAGTACTCGTCATTGTAGTAACGTAAAAACACTTTTGATTTGCCAATCGCCCAACCTTCCATCTTCAAACGAATCAGCAGTAATCGGCAATTGTCCTTGGTCACATCCACAGTTTCGTCGAAATCGAATGCAAGAAATTGGTATCTAGGAAGTATAGAATGTTTCTAATTATAAATGAACAATGCTGGAAACCACAGTCTGACTAAGGCTGTCGCGCCACTGATTAACATAAATAATGAAAGTGAATTTTTATAAAAAAATATTATCATTCTATCGCAGGGTCACGTGGTCACCTGTCTTAGATTTAGGGTCTGATTTTGCATACCTGAGCTCTATTTCGTTGTGTCTGCGAGGTGGCATTTTACAGAGAAAGGACTCGTAGATCTCATCGACTAGTATATTACGACACACTGACGGGATTTTTTTGAAGAGATTTATCACATAAAATTACAAACCAGCCTAGAACCAAGATAATCAAATGAACACGCCGAAACGATCGGTACATCAAAACAGAGTATTCACATCGAGCCTTTAATTGATACTATCTTGCCTTTAGTTCCTGTAGGATTTGAGATTGAAAAATTAACTTGAGTAGACAGATACATTTTAGAGCATATCGATCAGAACAAGCTGAAACTGTTTTACAAGTACCGAATCGCGTCCTCAAGAGGTTTCCTCACGAAATTAAGATTTCAAGACAATAAAGGATGAATCTACAAAAGCTCTAATCTACAAAGATTCTTCGGAGCAATTCAATATGATCTTAAATAAAACTTTCGAAATAAGTGGGACCGAAAAAGTGTCCGTAACGTTTTCCCGACAGATGGCGTCCATCGCAACTGTCGCAACATCGATACACTGAACACAACGATATCATCAAATGCCCGTTAAAAAGTGACATTTCGAGTGTTATATTGACGTTTGAAATAAGTGTAGCGTTTGGATTGCTCATGGTCTTTGCAGAAGGGACTTGAAAATTGCTCTTTTTATGCATTATTATTTCGACATATAAAAAAAACGCTGCCCAAATTCGTGAAAGGAATTGTGCTTTGTACATCGAAGGCACTTTATTTTGAAACCTACAGGGCTATGATGGTTAACTCGCTACCGTTCTAGAAATTTTAAGCTGAAAAATAAGTCACTCTGAGAACCTGATTTTCGTGAAAGCTTACGAATTTCTAAGAAATTCCAATAAGATTGACACATCATCAATGCTAATCAAGATAGACACATCAAGCAGTATTCTCTGGAGTAAACGATAGACCACAAGATTGTTTTGAACCATTTAGACAAACCTGCCTGCAACCGATGGTTTTGCCATCAAGTCAGCGTGAAAAACATGATAGACCGAATTAACACCTGTTGTGCGCTGCTCAAATTAAACTATTTATGGTCCATGGCATGACAGAGAATGATAGATTCATCACGCATGACAATCAAGATTGTCATATAGTAGCGGGAACTGTCAGCGAGAATTTCTTTTGACAAAAGTAATCTGAGTGAGATGTGAAACCGGTAGTAACCGGTCATCTATGCAGGACAAAGTAATGACACCTTCACAGAACTTTCTTAGGTCTCTTCCAAAATATCCTAGTGAAAACCATTTTTTTTTGTTGTTGCTTGGGTCTGTCCGGTCTAGATCCTTCTCGAGCTGTAGGTGGCTGTATGGTATACAGCCGAAACGCGTCCTCGGCAACGGCAACAAACAAAGTCCCGGCGGATCCAAGCAAGAACAAGTGAATGGTTTTGAACAAAGAAATATTGCCCTGCGAAAACAACAAAATGAACTTGAAAACCTTTTAATTCAGTTTTTCAACCAGAAACTTCAGAAGTA
Source organism: Stratiomys singularior (assembly GCA_954870665.1). NCBI lineage: Eukaryota > Metazoa > Arthropoda > Insecta > Diptera > Stratiomyidae > Stratiomys > Stratiomys singularior. The sequence continues at coordinate 6,019,314 of OX940879.1, read as the reverse complement.
CCATGGCCTTACCTAAAACTGGTCCGATGTTGATGTTGTTTTGACACTATAACGAGGTAGAGCAATCGAAGTTTGAATGAAAATTTCAAGAAATTTTCCGAAATATATATTTCGGGAAAGCTTCAGGAAATATATTAACCTCAAGAAGATAGGACAGCGGATAAAACAGGAAGAGATGCAGGAAAGAGGCTGTCAGAAGAGTTGAAAATCTTTTGAAGGAACAGAACATCTTCAGGAGTATTTCATGGATTCTCCTTCCCCGATGGTGTTCTCGAGTACAAGTCCCCCCTCCCAGGATGAAGATATGAATGCTCGATCCAGTATTCATGTCTTCCAACTTTTGAAACTCTGGTCTTACCTTTTCAAAAATTCAAAGAACGTGATACGACACGAGTATCCTTGCTGTCGTGCCGTGATTGTATCTGTCACAGCCAATGCCTTCAACTGTTGTATGACCATTTCTCGATGAAAGTTTCTCGGTTGGAAGTCCAAATCAGCTCGGATACAACGTACAAAATGGCATCCCACACTGTCAGCCTTGGCCGCCAATGTTTTAAGCATTTGTAGGCAAACGGTCCGGAATAAAGTGGCCAAAGTCCTATTTTGATTTAATTGCGAGTATTGACCTTTAGACAAAGTGTTCATACTCTGAAAAGTAAATATAAAATAAATTGAATTTCTAGTTTTAAGGACTTTATGCATGCATGACTTACATAACGTCTACGCTCTTCTTTGACGTCGTCCTTTCGCTCATCCATTGCCATTGTCAAATTTCCGGATTTCGATAGATTATTCGTGAACATGAGACAAATTGCCTCATCCAAAGAGGATCGAAGAGATTCTATCATTTCGGGTGCTACAAAATCACGATTCGTATCAGCGAAACTGCGAATATCGTACGAGATTTTTCCGGTATAATGTGTTACAGCAATTTCATTGGGGCTACTTCCCTTGCGAATGTGTTGGCTACGCTTTTCGGTAACTTTTTCTACAAGAGAAAATAAGTATTATTGGATAGCAATTGGAAATTGTCATAAGCGTGATACTTACCAAGAATATAATGATGGTCAGCTTGATTTTTGGTGGCATCATCTATAATTGAAAATAGTCCTTCTGGTTTGGTTAGTAGTTGATCTAGAACTTGTTTGTTGTCGTAGTAGTTGACCGTAACAGGAGGCACTCCGTCAAACTCCTGCAAGTAAAATTGATGAAAACCAATGTCAAGATGTTGGGATTAGTGGAAAAATCATTGAGATGAAAAATTTCTACAATAACGTAATTTCTTATCTTGTTGGATAGGATAAACTCTTACATATGCTGGTAATATTCAGTTAAAAGATAGCAAAGAACATTTCTCTGAAATCATTGTCCTTTTTAATCCTATTGAGGATTGAACTACATTCCCTAGTTTTGACTATAACTACATCCTATACGATTGATTTATATCGTACAGTTTATGGATACTTTGGAGCAAGGACGCTTTAAGTTCTGATGAAATGCACGAGGCGCCTTTTCTTAGGATTTTCGTAAGTATAAAAGGAAAAAATTTCACGCCATCACCGTGAATCCAGTTTTGGAAAAAACTTACGGGGAAGTACTGGGAATACTGCATAACACATCTCCAGAGAGAACACTAGAATTTCTGAAGTCGAGTTATATGGAACACATAGGGAAGAAACTTATGCGGAATCCTGCACTGAAGTGACCACGTGAAACTGCAGAATTAGATCTGTGCTGCTATGGGTCCAATGGGAGTTGAGAAATTTTATGTCTATTGTTGCCTCCGTAAGTCCTGATCGCGGCTGTTTTGGTGTTAACGAGATGATGGTAGCAACTATAAACCGCGATGCCCGAGGAGAAAGAACAACTGATATGAAAACCCCAGTTTCAACTGCCAAGGACATCTGCCAAAATCTTCAAATATGTTGTTGCGAAAGTGTGGATCCCAAGTGTAGTAGGCTGAGGCGGTGTGCTACTACAAGGGTTTTCGGTATGACCACACAAAGGGTACCTGTAATGACTCGCAAAGGAGCACCAACTGGTAAAAAAAGTTAGCCAACAGGCATTAACCTGCTCTCAGCAAGCTCCAACCTTCGGATGGAATTAGATAGGTCTTGAGTAATGGTCTTCAGAGATGCACTTACGCACATCCTTATCATCGTACAGACAGAAACATCCAAGAAAAATTTCATTTGTACCTATCTAGTTCAGGGTCATATACTCGTTGTGACTTATGGCGCGACAGCCCATACTGGCCCTTTGTCTCTGGACGCTCATGCTGTGCGACAATCGAAGTTGATCTTTTCCTTCTTCATTCAATCGGGAGATAAGACTTTAATTTGTTGTAGTGTTCAAACAGTTTACCACAGAACTTTGGAGGCGATGTAAGTTGGAGCTGCAATATAAGAGGCAAAGACACACGAGAAAGGAATCAGACCAGATTCACGCGTTGTGTTGACAGTTTCTGCGAAGCTAGATCGACACCAGAAACACAAACTTTAATGTCACTGTCCCTAGCGAGACTTGAATCCTGCATCTATTGCACAGGCATCTGTTGCCCAGACTGCGAACACTCAAACTATGATACCATTCGGAGCGCGGGACTCAAAAGTGATAAACTCTTGCAATTTGTTTCTAATAACAAAGCCAACATACTCACCTGCTCATACGCAGCATTCGCAAACATTATTTGATTGTAGTGATATTGCATTTGCTCATTCAACGTATTGACCATAAGTTGTTCGATTCCATTTGTTTTAAAGCACTCGAATCCGAACATATCATAGAGATGAATCGAATGAACGTCCCCACTAGAATCAAAATTAAACAATAAAAGATAGATGATCCTTTTTGGCTTATGAAAATACTCACAATACTGCTCTTGGAAATGCCAAGTTCAAATTAATTTTAATTATCATCCAATCAACAAAACGATTATAGATTGTTGCAGCCAACGCATCCCGACCGTCGCGCGCCTCTTCTGGTGTATAATTTTTCCGTTCAGCAATACCTCCTTTGACCTTACAATAATTAAGCATCGACCAAATGAATTTCTTCTCATCCAATCGCAACAAATCAGCTATTCTCGAAACAATTTCAGGATCTTCAAATTCTGCGGCACGCTTGTCATTTTTCTTGAAACGTACATCGCCCAAATTCAAAATGGCCGCCAACATTTTACGAACGGTTTCCAAACATTTTCGTGAAACATCCATTTCCACCAGGATATCTTCCCATTCCTTGTACAATTCTGCATTCCTTGCAGGATTGTCACGCACATAATTTAACTTGGTTACTTGTTTCTCGTTGGGAATGCGCAAATATCGATATTTGCGTCCTTCTTCCAACGAGTATTCACGACATAGACCATTGGCTTCGATGAAATCATAGAAGTAGTAGAAGATGTGGTAGTTGTGTTGGTCCCTGGAGGAAAATAAAATTGTCATGAAAGAATGCTGTGCTATAGGAGGAAACGTGAAACTATATTGAAAACGTGATGGTACAAGATGGCGGATGTGTTGTTCAATAATGTCTCAGTAATTCCCAGCGGGAAGGCAGGAAGTGGTAAAAAAGAGAGTCCTCCAAACGTTCCAGTATAGCTGTTTTCAGTGTTAGCACTACCCGAGTATTTTGTGACACGCTATTCCATTTGTCAAGCATTTTCAGCATTTTCCGACCATGGTTTTGGGCTGAGCTCTCCAATTTCGTTTCAGAGGTCACCGCGCTCCTCACTTCAGCTTTTAAAGGAGCAGAATGTGTGCCCCAGCCTCATGTCAGCGATCAGACGTGAAGCCCACCGTTCCTTTGTATCTTGCTTCTAGAACTGTTGACAACCGCTCTCTGCCCTGGTTATCTCTTCTCTGCTGTACAAGACTTTTCTTTCCAGTAACGAGGGCGATGGGGCACTTTCGATTTACAGTACTGACATCGCAGAGATATACCCATGTAATTTCCAGCGCTCCTTATCCCTGCAACTGTGGCAACCGTTTTTGGTGTTAGTTATTGATCAAGCGTCACCCCATAGTTCAGTCCCGTAGTGTAGAGCCGACTGCACAGCGTTAATTACAAGTCGTCTCCTTGATATGGCTGGCTCCTATCTTGGTCATCAATCGAGTGTGTATGTTTACACACTTTTTAGCCTTCTCCGTTGTTGTCCTGATTTATTGGGAAAAAATCACCGTTGTGTCTATCAGGAGGCCCAGGTATGTCACTGCTGATTTCGATTCGAAGAGCTCGTCCCCAAAGCTTACAGACCTTACTCTGGGGATTATTGGCTTTGTCAGGAAGACCATTTCGGTTTTGCAGTCGCAGCCTGAACCCGTGAGTGCTAATCCAAGCCATCACCCACCGGCATCCGGCATTTCAAGCCACAACAGTCGGTTATAGGGGATTTTCTACAGGTCCGGTCCGAAGATGGAGCCCTGAGCGGCACCTGAAGTAAATATCGTCTTTCGACTTCCTTTCTCCAAATTGTAGAGTCAGCGACGGTCCTTCAGATAGTACCGCAGAATCCGCATAAAATATACTCAAGCGCTTCCAAAATATCCACCCATCTAGCGTAGTTCAATGCATTTGGGATAACCAGAGTAACTAGCAGGACGACCGATTATACGGAAATGGTGTGTTCCTCCGCATGTTTGTTCACACTTACCACTTTTCGGATTTCATCTATGGTGGGACAAAATGCTCTGAAACCATACTGTCATGGAGAAAGGTCCCCAACAGCACAAACCACGTCAGTGAGTCTTCCCTGATAAGTTTTTCAATACTTTTCATACCGTTTCTACCATACACAGTGGGTGGTATGCAACTGGTGACCCGGCATTTCCTTTCCCCATAATAATCATTTTTTCAAATTGTTCAAATTTCCCCATAATAATCAATTCCCCATAATAATCCCCATAATAATCAAAACCCGCACAATTTCGTCCATCTTTTCGGTCTCGTATGAGTGAGGCAACCTTTGGGCACCGGTCTTTACGCATTACTATTTTGTAGTCCAGGCCCCATGGAGCTCTGTTCACGTTATCCACCAGGTTTTGCCAACGACTTGCCTTGCTGCTGTCGATTAGCCTGCGGAGTCATTTTCTGACTGACGTATAAGCTGCTGATCGGCTAAATGGCTCTCCCCAGGTCCGTACTCGCTGGGCTTTTATCTTACTTTTAAAAGTGTTGTATGTCAAAGATCATCCTTCCTTAGCATTTTAACAAAAATAATTTTGACAATTATTGTCGAATAATACTGGTATTGTAGAATAAAGCGCTCGTGAAAAAGAAAACACCAAATAATCCACCATCGAACCGTCCATTTAGGTATTCTTCAAGAATTTATTATCGAGAATATTTCGTACGATAACAACGGGATCCATTTTTGAAAAACTTTTTAGAAAAATGGATTGGACTGCATAAGAGAAAAAAATCACTTTCGCTATGCAAAAACGTCAAAAAATTTTCATGTAGGGAGGAGCTTTTGAAACTTCTCCTAACTGCTACTTGTGCGAATCTAGTACTTCACAAACTGCTAGCAAGCGAATCTTACAGCACACATAAAATAAGGACGACAACGACGCAACTGGATAGGATCAATGGCCAATTTTTCAAAGAGCAAGAAGAAGACGAGAACAGGCATACACATCCCCAGGAAGGAAGCTTCATACATGGGCTTAAACTTTAGGTCCTGGAAGCATAAATGGTGGTTAACAAGAATTTCAATATACGCACAATATCCCTACAAGTGTATTGGTCGAGGTTCCTTGGTTTGCACATGAAAACGAGTGAGTTTCATCCCTAATTGCATGAGGCAACAGAGATTGAGTTGGAGGATGATGGGTTGGCCAACGACTAGGTGATATATACAACATCAAATCCAGTACAGGCTCCGTGCCTTGCCGGCTGATTAGAACAGTGGAATGTCATGTACAATCCTAGGATATAATCTTGAGATCGAAATTTGTTATCTCTAATCAATGGTTTGTTTCCCATCAATGAATGATGGATAGAATCCTGATTTTATATGCGTATTTTTTAAGGACATAAGTTTAAAACAGTGCATTGACCGAGGTGGTTAGTCCTGCGTAACTCTTCCAGTAATTCTCGCATAGATTTATCATGGCTCCAGTTGTGCTTGCTTCTGGGCAATAGTGTTTGACGTCAAATGTTAATTATGCAAATCAACTGGATCCTGAAAATACGTCGTCCATTATATTCAAAATATCTCCAGAATTTCTTGTTTTTTGTTTGATATCCGAAATGTCATGTGCATCATCCACTCAACTGGATGGTCAACAAATCGGAGTTGGTTCTAGCGCGTCAATTAACATTCCTTCCTATTGGTACACAGATGCGAAAATAAGATGGTATCAGCGCAGGATCAGTATCAGGATATCAGGAAGGTATCAGTGTGCTTCGACGTAGCTGAAGTTACAGGTCCAAATTACTTCCTAATTAAAAAAAGCATTCACAGCTCGCAGCTCCCAGCCATTTATTTTACCAACCATGTCAAGGATATGACCAAGCATCCATAAGCCCCCTTTGTTACCTCAATGAACAGATCCAAACTCGGTCAAAATTTTTCATGGCATGAACAAGGAAAGTGTCAGGACTGGTAATGTGAAGCGTATGGACGGGTAATGGATACAAAAAAAGGTATTCCCTAGAACAACTGAAGAAGATCAGAGAACAATGGAGAAAGAAGGAAACGCTGGTCTGACTCTGTTGATAAAGACTGTTCATTGCTGCTCGGATTTCGAAATTGGAGGACACGGTCAATGGACCGAGATAATAAGAGGGGCCTGCAGCCGTCGTTAGCGTAGGACCAAGAAGGGCTGTAGTGCTACGAAGAAGAAGAAGAAGAAGGAAATGGTTAAAGTTCTGCAGAGCCATGATCACTCATTAATACTCAATCCCTTATGCTACTGCAAAGAATTCAAAAACTCCTACTCGAACCTTTCTACAAGGAAAGTAAGTTCCAGATTCAGTTATTAACTTTTTTTTGGAGCAGACCCCGCATCGAGTTCTTAAACCGATGTCATAGCCCTTCCTTAATGATCTGCTAGCAGCCTAAGGAGCGTCCGATTCGTCTAGCGATGTCTTCAAGATATTTTTGTCGGTCCCAATTATATCCTACCCGGGCTCCAAAAACGTATTTCAGGAAGCCCAAATGCCAGCCTTATTTCCCAGAAAACAAGTGATTTCAACATTGAGAAAATGCTTAAATCCTGAAAACAGACCATTCAAAACCATAAGTGTTCAATATTCCTGAGCCTCGAAAACAGCAATAAGAATCTCAACTCTGAAAATCAGGACCAAAGGTGACCTCAGCAGCTATAGTGCTGCAAACGAATATCGGAAACGTTTGGAAGAAAATCACCCTTCTGTCGACAAGGACGCTTGCTAACAGAGTAATACCAGTACAATAATTTGGGTTCAACCAAAAGGTGTCAATCAGACAAGTGATTTGGTTTGGAGGGAAGAAATAAACATCAGTTGCATGTCCAACTGTTTGAAATAAACCATTCGAGTCTGTCTGGTCTTAGGAGCTTGTTGTAGCATGCGCATCATAGTTGATTTTTGGATCCCTTCCCCATTTTTGATGAAAATCGCCAATAATCATTTCGATTTCATCAAAATTGGTTCAGGTATTTTCGAAAAAAAACTATTGCAGAATATCGACTGCAAAGTCAGGCAGGTACACGTACCAAAATGGCAGCTTATGGATTTGTCAGACGAATTTTTCAAAACCGATCAACAGATCTGGGCCCACTGCTGGCACCTTGTGGAAGACGTGCACCGGGATCCGTGAGGTCTGGGCCTTACGCTGGTAACTGGATGCTAAGATAACACGAACGAGATTTTCTTCTCCACAAATCCTGTTCAAAACAGCAGTCCACAGAAAGATACACGTGTGTCCACTCTTCAAGATTACTCAAACCAGCAGTTTTTCGGAAGTTGAAGAAGGCTCTAGGATCTTATGTTGCAATCTATTCTTTTACTGCAATCTATTGGTCTATGACTTGTACCACTTCTTATTAAGTAAAATGAATTCTTGGTTGCGAGAAAGGTTTTTCTTTTAACAATTTAAGATGACAAGCTTTATCCTAGTCAGCAAGACGAAGGGGAGTCCTTTTATGTGTTCTAAGGGACCAGGAAAGTGCTTCATGAACTCTTATATGGAAGACATATTGATATCCATGCCTCTGGACGTTTTCTACGGCGATATAGTTGTAGAGCATAACATTGCGCTGTGAAGTTGTGAAGTTGTGAATATACTAATTACGGATAAAAAGGTGAAGCCACGCATCTGGCTTACCGAGCAAGTGGGTCTCCTAGTGATGCTGGACATTAGGAATGCATTCAACTTTGCCTATATTACAGATATTTTGGTATCTCTGGAACACCAATTTCAAAACATAAAAATATCTAAAACGGATGAATGGAAACGGGAAATGGAAGGATTACAGCCTGATATAGGTCACGAAGCAAGGGCAGTCTTTAACTTTCAAGGAAGCGTGAACATATTGCGTACGGCAATAAGTTTCCGCCATTGGTAGATAGATGTCCCTACAGGTACTATCTTCGTGTCAGCTTTGGTAATGTTCTTGGAATTCGAAGTTGTATGCAAAGGCCCGAACGCAGTAGTCGACATTCTTTCAAAGCATGAACACCGCTTTTTTCTAGTGTTGAAAATTTCAACTTTCATTCCGAAAAAGCTACATTTGTGGGAAGTCTTAGTTCGTTATTTCATTGTTTAGAAAAGTGCTGCAGAAACTTATCGTATATTGCTCGATGTTTAAGGTGATCATGTTCTATCTGAGACTACTTGCTTAGAGTGGTTTCGGCGTTTTAAAAATGGTGATTTTGACGGGACTGATAAAGATCATGAAGGGGCACCGAAAAATTTTGAAGATTCAAAAATACGTAAATTGTTGGCTGAAGATTCAAGTCGAAGCCTGGAGGAATTGTGGCAGTAGTTAAATGTTGACAGATCTACCGTCGGTAGGCGCTTGCACGCCATGGGAATAATCCAAAAAGCTTGGACTTGGGTGCCACATCAACTGAGAGAGAGAGGGACATCGAATGGCGTTTGGTGGCATGCGAAATGCTGCTTCAACGACAAAAAAGAAAGGGTTTTATGCATCGAACTGTGACAGGGGATGAGAAATAGATATACTTCGACAACCCTTAGCGACCAAAAACATTGGATAATGCAAGGTGGCCAGGTGAACGGAATATTTACGTTCGTAATATTCACCAAGCTGGCGTCATCTATTACGAACTCCTGAAACCATCTGAAACAATCACTTGGGATGTGGATTGACCAAAACTCCTAAGTCTGAATAGAGGTCTGAAGGACAAAACGGCCAAAATGGAATGACAGACATGACAAGCTGATTTTGCTGCATGACAATGCAAGGCCACACGTATCCAAGCCGGTCAAAAAATATTTGGAAGGTTTGAATTGCCCGCCGTATTCTCCGGATATTGCTCCTTCGGATTTCCATTTCTTCAGTTTCATGCAATCGTCCCTCACTGGAGAACGATTTACTTCTTATGAAGGCATCAAAAAATGGTTGGGTGACTGGATCGAATCGAAGAATGGGGATTTTTTCCGCCGAGGAATCCTTCTACTACCAGAAATATGGGATAAGGTCATAGCTTCAATTGCTACATACTTTGGATGACTAACTATATTCTTTAATGTTGAAATAAACTTGAAACTTTGTCGAAAAAACTGCGGAAACTTATTTAAATATCCAATGCTAGAAATTTAGCTGTTCCCTTTTGTTAGTTTGACGGATATTGTGACTTTATTGTGTAAAGTTAGTGAGAAATACAATATATTGAATCCTTTTCGTCTACTTATTTCATTAGAAAGTTAAAATAAAGGCCACAGATGCAAATTCGACGTCTGTGAAATATTAGCAGGGGTAATTGGAAGCTGCCACTTAGGGTAGTTGGCAACATGCCGCTAACGTCATCAACGTCTGGCTTAGACTTTAAGTGCCTCCAAAGGGAATGTGCCTACCCGTTGTTCTCGTCCGCGATCACTTCACAATTTGAATTTAATCATCATTGATTTTAAATTTTATTGAAATTTCCTTGGTTTGCTGCCACTACACAAGAACTCGTGCGTAGCAGATAAGCTAAATGTATACGGTTAAAGTCTGTAACGCCACGGTGAATTCAGCCTGTGCATGACTTTTAACTTTTCACCCGAAAACAAAATGACATTTCAAGTGACATTCGAGCAATGTTTTCCATCTTTTAGTCACAACCGCGGCTTATGTTAGAAAAGATCTGGACGTCAGCGCTCTCATCTAAGTACCCAAGCTGGCTCGCCGCTTAAGTTTTCATTGCAGCACTTGAATGGATTTTATATGGCAACGGGTCAGCATGACCGAGAAAATTAGTGACACCGTTGGGTTATCACAAATTTACCTGGATAAAAGTGCCATAGGTGGTCGTAGGATACTGGCACGAAGCGTATTGGCAAAAGGGATGCAATTGTCATGAAAAAGAGTGTATGGTAAATTTTGAAAGTGAGTTAAAGTTTAATGTTTTGTTTGCGTTCCGCTCGTACTCATGAAAAAAACGTCAAAATAGCTCTTGGCAAAAAAAATTTAATTTCGCCGAATTTAGTCGCAAGTCCAATTGCAAGGATGGAGGATGTGCTTAGGTAAGCGTTTTTATCCCTAAAATCACGGGAAAATGAGACATTTGCCCTGTTCACTAGTGGAATTTGCAGAATGGAGATTTCATGGGGGTTACTTATTGCAGCCCGTGCATCTTTTGTACGTAGGTCCTAACATGCAAGCATAGTTAAGGGCGGCCAGGACAACACTGATCTACGGCTCCGGCGGGCACACGTACCAAGATACGATATTTGCGTGACTTTAAGCCAATAATGTTATAAAGAACTTTCATGCAATATGCAACAAAATTTTCAAGAGGGACGAGAAATATATCTACCCTTGCATTCACGGAAATTTTAATATAAAATAACTTCATTTTAATGTAATTGCATAACTATGGGCTAATATTTAGCAATCAAAAAAGTCTCCAAAACTATTTAATCTACAACATGGTAACGAAACTCCTTGCACAATTCTCTCATTATTCACCAAAACCAGAAATGACATGATCTCCACTAAGCAAAGACACACTTACTCAGTCACCCTTAAATTCTACTTACATATCAGTAGTCGAGACACGCATCTTTTCTAGCAGATTCATCATTATTATTGCACCGCTTAGTTTTCCAGTGGTGCCAAACGTCATGATGTACTTCATCGTGCAACGTGTTGAGTTCGGATTGAGTGGCGTCCCGGCACAAATTATTGGTGTAATAGCTTTCATTGCTTTTCGCACACGTTCAGTTGCTCCTCGATTGCCCGCGCCGAGATAAAACAAATGCTCGGCAAACAAACGAACGTTTGTACTTTTGCCCGAATACGATTCACCAGCGAACAGAATATGTTGCGGCTCCTTATGATGCATCATGTCCTGATACGCAACATCAGCGGCGGTGAAAATATGCGGAGCATTTTCCGAACGTGATTTGAATTTGTATTTGGCATGAAACTGAAATTATTCCAACAAATTTGTTTTAATTATTTCATTTAATGGGTAAACAAGGCAAAATGTCTTAGATATTGGTGAAAGTTGAATTGATTTTGCGCCTAATGTTATGCGTCTAAGCGTATAATCAATAAATCTTGAAAACTTTTCTTACCGATTCCTCATATTCGTTAGGCAAATCGTTGGAATTCAATGACAATAAAATGTCACCGATAAAGGCGTATGAATTTCCTCGAGCCATCCTTTGCATTAGAAGATCCGCGATTTGTTCGTCCGAAGCATTTTCCATAGCGGCTAAATCTTCCGTTAATAATTTCTCCGGTTCTTGATTCAAACGCTTAATCCAACCCTGATCGACAGCGATCTCTTCCTTTCTCTCCACCGGCTCCGACTGCGCAATTTCCATGATAGCTTTCAATTCGGTTTGCATCTGCGGACAGAATCAAAAGTAAATTCATTTGTGAATGAAGGCTAGAAAACTGAACGGGGAAAATGATGAAATCAAAAGACAATTGGAAGTTCATGTCACATTACGTGTGGACGGTTTTTCTTATAAAGAATGATATTATGGATCACTTGACGGCGCTGAGGAAAGGGGAATATCTGTGAAAGTAATGCTCGTGCGAAGTAATTTGACAAACAGTTGTAAGCTTTGTGTGACGGGGGACGAGTCCGACACTCAGGGTGCAAATACCCTTCACCTCACTTCAAAATCAAAATGGTGAGGAGTGATGCGTAATAGAGTCACTAAAAATACCCATTAAAAACTTATGATAAACGAAGAATCAACGAAAAAACTAGGGATGGGGATACATCCCACTACGTTTGGGGGAGCTGCTATCTCATGGGGGCGTCTTTTCGGCAATCAGGCTGGAAATAACTCATCAGGGCATTTTTCGTCTCAAATAGTGTCTAAGCCTACCTAGAGCAAACGACAACGGGCAATCAAGCTTCCATTGACCGCTGACATTTACGACAAAGGTGGTTGTCCACACCAGTCCTCTTGCGGAGGCTTCTGCGCGATAGAGGGACTTTACAAGAGACGCTGTTAGGACGTTGGGGAGCGGAGCCATCTCTCAGTGTCACTCCCCAGGGAATATTGATGGTCACATATCGGACTCTGTAGGAAGCAAAACAATAATGTTGAGCAGCTACTAGACCCTCTAGATGACAGTGTATCGGAAACGTCACCTAAAAACGAGTTTGCTATGAAGACAGCCGTCGACCGAAGTCAAGAAAAGCGGCTTACAAGAAAGATAAACACGGTCGTAAAAGTTATGGGAACCGCAACCAACATCCAAAAATGCTGATGAACACATTATAAACGGGATAGGCGAGCTAGTGGACCTCGTGGATAGGATTCAACACAATAGCAAGTGACTAAGGCCGAGAGTTCGTTAAAAACTCAAAAAACTCGCCGAAAATATTATATATACTTTGACATTGAAAATATTACGCCCTGCGTAGAGATCATAAGGTCGGCATATATCCCACTGAAGCCAGATTACAGAAAAAGGGCTAAGTAGCGCGAGACAACAGACATCATTCAAGAGGACGAGATTAATGCAGACTTTATGCTGGTACCTTTTAAATCGCAACAGAAGATAGCGAAGAGGCTGCAGCGTGTGAGGACAGAAGATATGAACAAATAGACCCCCGAAAAGAAGGGAGCCGTAAAACTCAACGCGAAGCCTAAAAAGACCAGTCACAAATAACGTATGGCTGCTCTACTAATCAAGCCATCAGAGAGGGAAATTATACCGTGGTCCTCAAAGAGGTCAGGCTTAATTTGGAGTCTGACAAAACCGGAGCCTGCACACGAATGGTAAGAGCGACCAAAACAGGTGGCCTCAACGTAAAAATCGGGGTCGAGTCCATTGACAAGGACTTATTCGACTGCGTCTTGAGGGACCTCCTTGGGTCTAAAGCTGTTATGTCAACAATCTAATGATCTCTTTGGAAACAAGAGACTTTGATTTAATTGCGGATGTCAACGAACTAGCACAACTCTCCCTAGGTTAGATATCTTTAGGTTATGTCGCATACCAACCCTTACCGGACGCTTACCAATCCCAAAGGGCAAAATTAGGCATCTTAGAGCAAGACGGTGTGCAAGGAGAAGATCGGATGGGTTGTGGGCAGGATTCGCCGGGGGGTCACTTAACTTCGAACCGATTTCCTTGAACTGGAAGGGGCCACATTGAAGCAACCTGTGCTGCAAGTATGGTACTCCTGGGCGTAAGGCGAAAGTGTGCACAAACAAACCCAGCCTCGTTTTGTGCAAAGCCAAGGACTGGAGGTCTGGAAATCTGTCTCTAATTCTGCGAAGCGAAATGTACCAGGAGTTCAAAGAAGCACTTAACGAGAGAAAAGCGAAAACATGATAAATGTCCTGTAGATTAACCTACATCGTAGGACAGACGGACAGAACATTTTCGATCAGGTTGCGAGAGAGGAAAAAGCCAACCTGATGCTGATATCTGAGAATATCACAACAGATAGGAGGCTGGATGGTACTGTAACCGATCTAGCACCAGCGTCAACTTGGTGCAGAATAGCGCCCTGGTCCCAGCTCAAACTTACGCTAGCGTAGATGACTTTGCATTGATTGGGTCTGCGGAAATAACATTCGTAAATGTCTATCTAACGGTGAATGAGTTAAATTGATTCTTTTAGAGCAACCCCGAAGAAATGGAGGAAGCTTTCTGCAGCACGGAAAGTTGACGGTGTTTACGGTGACTTCAATGCTAAGGCGATCTTCCTGGAAGAGATTGTTCTCTCGATCATCCAGATGGGAGGGAAAAACGAGTCCTGGAAATGGCGTCTAGAATAGGACTTGTCGTAATGAACGAAGGAAATACATCAACCCTTCCGCGAAAAAGCCGTTTGGGAAGCAACCCAGACGTGACGTTTGCTTCGGAGTCCTTAGTGTCTAGAATACTCAAATGAGGGTACTGGAGGACTATACGGCGAGTGATCACCAGGAAATGGTACTTGAAATTGGGGAGCGTGCTGCTCAATACTCATCAACCCGACCTACATTCGTAGGTTGGAAGTAGGCTAAAATGGATGTGACGGGACCATGATGGGGGCTTAAGGAGTCTCGGCAAAAAACATATTGAACTCCACCATGAGTCCGATCGCGTCTGCGTGTGACTTCTCTATGCCCAGGTGATGGCTACGCCATGGTAATCCTGCTGTGAATGTGTGGCCAGCAAAGATCACTTAATCGCGAAAAAAATGTCACAGACTAAGCCGCGAAACCAAACAATCAAGGGATCGAAGTGAATTATATTCCCGAACACTGGCTACCAGGACGACTTGATACTGCTCCATAGGTTGATCAATGAAAGTAAGGATCGTTGCTGGCAGAACCTCGTTGAGGACATCAACAGGGCCTCGTTAGGTTTGGGTTATAAGCTTGTCCTGCGGAACCTCGGAGCTTCACGGCGGTTTTGTATGCTGGAAGCGAAAAAACTGCTCGAGGCTTTCTGGGTCCATTTCTAAGTGCATCCTGTTTGTCCAGATGCTTCATATGAGGAATGTTCTGGTATAGTACTGGTAACCGGCTATGTAGTACCATCCAGCTGGATAGAGCGACTTGGATGGACTGGAAAAAACCATTCAAACTTTATAAATGAAAAAGGCCACGGGACCAGACATCATCCCAAAGGAAGTGGTACACGTTTTATAAGCCAACTTTGTCCTGACATGTTGCTCAGCATATGCAACGCCTGCCGGCAGAAAAGTATGTTCACAAAATGCTGAAACAAGGCGACCCTTATCCTTAATAGTTAACCAGTACTTAAACACTTTTATTCATTAGTAGTATTTGCATGAACATACAACAAAAACAAGGACTTACCGAAAACTCATTTTCAGTCAATTCGGCTAGAAATGGATGTTCAATGACTTCCATGATGAACGGTCGATTTTCCGGATTTTTCTCAAGACATTCAGCTATGAAATCGTTGTAGTTTTGACTCCAGTTGGAAATGGTGGTAAGTGTTGGCGGTGGATTGCGTACGATTTGGAACATGGCACGCGAAGGATGCATATCATAGAACGGTGGTTTTCCGTCGCCCAATTCAATGGCTGTGATTCCTAGAGCCCATACGTCCGATCGGCTATCGTAAACTTCGTCGCTTCCTGCATAGAAAAGGATATGAATTTAATTTCCTCATGGTTAGGACTAAATAATCAGGACATCAGGACGTCAACTAAACTAATTTGATGAGTAACTTCATGATAGACTTACGTGTATCCTGCGCGGTGACAAGTTCAGGTGCCATCCAGCATGGTGAGCCAATACATGTTCCACGTTTGCCAAAAGTCGAGTCAACTTCTCGCGTTAGTCCAAAGTCGCAGAGTTTGACTTCACCATTTTTGGTGAGTAAAATGTTACTTCCGCGAATATCACGATGAATGAAATGATTACGATTTAATTCCATCAGCGCTTTGGCAGCTTCGCGCAGTATAAACGCGATATGTTCCTCTTTCATACGCCGCTCCTTCTTTAGTAACCGATTCACCAAATCAACAACAGTGCCTCCTTCGCAATACTGAAATTAAAGGAGCAAATAGTTAAATGTTTGGGTCTAAACTTGTTCTCAAGAATGGCAGAAGCCTATTTGGATTTGAATTCCAAATGGATCCCCCTTTGACAGATGACCTGAGTCCTTAAACGTAAAGATGACTTGAGTCCTAGAACCTATAACCTAAAGAGTGCACTAGATCAATACCAAGACGAGATCAAATGTACGTGACAAGGCTTTATCGCTCAAATCATCTTGAAACGAGCCGTTACTCCTCATGGGTTGATGCGTTCGTCCTTACACTAAACTTAAACTAGGGTTACGGCTTCTGGTGTTTTTAGGATTGGTAAAACTTGAAACTGAAAATTGTTGTTTGGGAGACCAAATGCCTGAAAAACCTTACCATAGCGACTGCTTTTGACTGCAGCTACGAGGTAGATACAGGACCAGCGCTTGTCAAGGAAGAAACCAGAGTACTCAATGATATGATTATGGGATGGGAAGGGGTATGGAATGTAGCTCCAGTGTTCCTTTTATCTTGCTTATCTTCACCAGCCTCGCCTACCAGCTGGGTATATTCCCTGTCATACCAGCATGACAGGGAATATACCAGCATGGAAATGAGAACTGGTAACAGCACTCTTGGTTCGATGACTCTGGTTGCGTGGTTTTCCGCTTCTGTACAGAGGAGAGCAGGGAATAGACTACAATATCCTCTACTGCCGTGGCGAAACTATTGGAATACACAGGGAAAAAGTGTGCAAAAAAGAATCCAACAGTTTAGGCCATTTTTTGACTCCAATTACACAAGGCGTCCACAAGGTGTCCACAAGGCTTCGTAGGTGCATCTGACTTATACAAACCCGAACCCTATAAACAACTTTTAACGATGAACGAAGCTTTTCCTGTAGCGAGACAAGCTGTCAGTGATAAATTTCGTTAGGAGTTCGCAATTTTTCTCTTTGTCGGTGTATCAGGATCCCACTGAATTCGATCTCTTGACCCCAGGGATTTACAGTTGAGCTTGGACACACTTTAGTACTTAGAGGGTAGAGTACTCACCCTTTGTGCAATTGAGGACGGTTTCAAGTCCCACTGGTAATAGTGGAAATGAAATTTGTTTTTCTGGTGCCGGAGTAATACTGATGTAATACTCCCAAACTGATGATAGATACCTTAAAGAAAATTGTCAAAGAATGAAAATTATCATTCCAAGTTGAATTTTGAAACTAGATCAACTCATCTGGTGCCTTCAGTCTTGAAATGAGACTAATCTTACTCGCCTCAAGGCTCACGTTTTGCAGAGAGGTGTTGCAACACAACAACAACAAGTGCTTTATCTAAGAAGTTCTGTTTGTTTTTCAGCGATCCTTAATAAGCAGTAGAACACATCAGGTCTACCATATCATGGTCAAAGACTATGCGGTACAGAGATGTCGTGTGCAGAAATTATGAGACTCTAAAATTCACCAAAGTTTTAGCTGGACTTTTTCTAGAACCTCCTGAGGTTCCCAGTACGGTTTCACTCGTTGAACGTTCTTTGGTGAGCTACTCAGAGTCAATTTTTCTTTATTTTCTAATCGGAGATCGATTTACAATAAGACCATGCTGAGGATTGCTTTATTTCTGGACCATCAATACAAAAATACAAATTCCACGTCCAGCAGGGTCTCATACCACCACTTCTTGGGTTGTTTGCCACCATATCAAGTCTGGTCCTAGGCAACACATTTGTAATAAGTTCCCTTCTAAACATGGGTTCTGGCACTCCTCATTCAACTGCTTGATCTAAAAATCCGCTCGAAATTGAGTCCCCTCAAAAAGATCCGTCCCTCAGTCTTCGATACACCTTTCTCCGGTTCGTCGAACCTGTAATGGAAGGATGACAAAGTCTATTTGACATAAGGATTACAAAGGTTCGTTTGATACTAGGTAGACATTGAACAGTTTCGTATCATAACGTCGTCTTCTCCTTTGTACTAAGTCTTCCCCTGATTTGGGTCGGATTTGGCCAGATTGTTTAAAGATCTACTCTGTCTGCTCCCAGCTGCGCACTGTTTGGATATCAGCAGAATGTTGACTCCTTTCTTGTTCATGAACTAGTCAAGCTAGTCCTGCACAGTGTATCTGCGGTACAGATTGATCCAGAAGAATTTTCCTGATTTCTTGCCTCTTTGGACATCAGAAACTTTCAAGGTCCTGAAACATGAACTAGATTTTCGTCAACCCTTACGCGAAATTCTGCAAACGAAATGTATGGATTCGAAATAGAGGTTCCGTGACTCATGGTTTGTTCGTATTGGCAAAAATAGTACAACCACAGGCTATACACACTTTTTGACATGCCACCCAAACAGTTAAACTGTGGTTGCTTCAATGATGCTTCAATGAACGCCTGCCATGTGCGTTCAAATAATCGGACTTAATCGTAATTTAGGTAACATTGGGATATGAGGACCAGTGGTGAAATTCAGAAATTGGAGTAATCCAGAAAGGAATAAAGAATCTCTGGATCTCTGGATCGGGATCTCAGGATCTCATTGAGAGATTTTACGACGCTTCACAAGCACGAGACTTAGTCTTGAAAGAGATTTGAAAATACATTGAAAATTCAGACAAAATCAAGAAACCAGAGATTTGGGAATCGCTTCACAGTTTTTTCTAGGCTGGAATGGCTTATTCCTGCCAATAAACGTCAAACTTCAAACAGGAGAGACCTGCCCTAAGAGGCCAAGCCTTCATTCCCAAAATCGCAATCAAAAGATTAGCAGATTTGAGTTCTTCAGTCAGTTGAATCTTATAAGCCTTCATGTGAAGATCTTTACACAAAATTGTTATGCTTTCTCCAAACAACGCTCAAGAACCTGTAGACAATATGGAACCGAAGGACTCGGACCCACCAATCTTCGCAGTTTTTAATATTATTCACTGTACGAGCGTTTTGACGACGCACAGAGTGCAATCAAACTAGTTCTCTCGAATTTTTCGATGAGACAAGAAAACAGAGCCATGAGTTGGTCACTTATGTGACCAACTCATGGACAGGTCGTTTCTCTGAATACACGAAATTCTGGCGAGCTGAACACTCATTTTGTAATAATTTCTCTGCTTTGTCAAATTGTCAACGTTTACATGATCGCTTGTCAAACAATACTGAGCATATCAATCAAATTTTGAGATTGAATTTCTGATTAGTGTTACCATTGTGACAGTTGAACGTGATAACATCTCTTTTGGTATTCCCAAAGTTTGTAGTTAGTTAATCGTCCTAGTTCCACGATGAGAAATGATTATAAGCTCTTAAACTTCTTCGTCATGCAATCGCCTTTATCTTAAGCTCAGATATTTTTGCCAAGATTTCGTAGGTCATTCAAAGTAACTACATGATTCTGATTCTGGCAGTTTGTCTCTCTTATTCTTGAGTAGAGTGGATTACAGTTTTTGACAGCTCCAGTGACATTAGTTTATAAGTGAAGATGTTACGAACAAAGTCAAAAAGTTAGTTTTCAAACCATTGTAACCATTGTTTTATAAGTTCTGCGGGTTGTCGATATGCTTTGTCTCAATTTCTTGGAAAGTATAAATCCATGAGGGTTTTTCAATTCGAGCACACGGCTGATGAACCGAAACTGCTGCAAAGGGAAACGCTTTCCATACAAATGGAAAGTTCAGAGCTGAGAGCACCTTTAGTGCAATGCAGGCATCGATGCATAGCACTAAAAAAGCATTGATTTTAGGGATTAGAAAAGCTTGATTTAAGAAATCCAAGCAAAACTTGTCCGAATAATGTGAATAGTTATATTGCGCATATTAGGTCCAGGTAGAATCGAAAAAATCTGACAGAAATTTCAAAATGTTATCGGACAACCTCAAACATTGGTCCAATGAAAGTGTCCTCCAAATGGAAAATCTAGTTTCATGTTTACAGTCGTTATAAGTGTAAACAAGCGCCGAGTTATGATGAAATCTCAAGAAAACGTTAGAACTGCGACAAATGAGTGGGTGAAATCAGTGTTAACCCACTTCGATTTCGCAATCGGAGGACGCGGTCAAAGGATCGAAGAAGTTGAAGGTGAGTCATCTGTATGGCCAAGCCCATGATTAGAGGTAGATTGGTGATGATGACGAAACGGATTACAAGTGCTAGACGGAGCAGGAGAAGAGGAGGACGATACCAACTACATAACATCGTGTCCTCCGAAAACTTTTTGCGTTTAACTTGCAGAACACTTGATCTGCTGTCTTCTCTCTGATCGCTATTATCTGTTTCTTGTTTTCGGTAGGTACCATAACCCACAGTGTGGGCTGATCTGATTGATAAAAACTTTTGCCTCTATTGCTAGGTTCAATACCAGTGAACGTGACGGGCGATGGCTCTCCCGAGACCCTTAGACGCTTAGTGAACAACTTATTAACCCTACACCTAGTATTAGGGTTCGAAGTAAGGCTGTCGATTTTGCTAGATACGACGGTGTGGAGTATCCTAGCAACTTGTTCCGCAAATTTCAACCCTGGAGACATATACAGGTACCCTAAGAAGATAATAAGCCTCCATCCTTATGAATGGGCTTATTGGCTTATTGCCGTTTAGGAAGTATAGTGGTGGCTAGTGGTGCATGATGGTTATCCCAAGCAGCGTCAGAAATGGCTGGATTGCAGTACAAACGTTTGGGATCCTCAATGTGAAGTGATACTTCATACAGAAGCAATGAAGGAAGGGTGGGGGGTGGGGGTAGTTTACAAATCTCAACTCTTGTCAAAAGAGACTGAATGATTCAAATTCAAACTTATTTTCAAACATGGGACATCATGTAACGACCTTAAATCAGACAGTTTGATTGCATAGATTATGAAATTAGGCACACTCAAGGAAGCCTTAGAAACCTTACCGTCAACTTGATAGAATAATCGATGAAGTACTTATGAAAGGCTTCCCGAGGTAATCATATTATGGCGACAGACATATGTTGCCAGTTGAAGCAATGCATGAAACGAATCCTTTATTGGAACCATGACACATAGATATCCCAGAAACAGAAATTCTGCACAGCTTGGTCTTGATTGATGATGGATTGATGATGGATGATCCACTATCATCCACTACATTCTCTCAATCATGCTCCTATGTATCATCGGTTGTTTTAGACTTGTCCCAGTTTTTGATTTTAACTTTAGTTTGCCTCAAATGATCACATAATCACATTTTAATCCATGTATAGGAAATTTTTTGTTCTCGAAACATTTCGTCGCTCCCTGTCACTTTCTTTGTTTCGTCCTCAGACGCGTTTTGGCGATGCGTCATCTTCAGTATGATGTTTCTTTTCATTGTATAGTTACATATGGCAGGGTGCGAAACATTGAATTAATGTAGGTAATGGTCTCATAGGACCTGGAGCCTATAGAATTCAGCTATAGGGCGCCGGATAACGCAGGGGGACTGAGTAGTTCTGGGCTGTAGGCACGGACTATTCAGTCTTTAGGGAGTGCCGTCCCCACGTACACGAGTTTTGAGAAAGGGAAATCAGTCCTGGCAACCTGATCAGATGCGTATCTATAACGACGTGCTGGGGTCCTGGGGTCCGACGTGCAGTCCCCACACGATGAATAGCCTATCCCTGGCTGAAACACATCACAGGTGAAACGACAGTGCGGATACCAAGTTGTGTTCGGGAATCCAGACATCTTAAATATAATTGCATATATGTTGCATGGTGACCTCACCTGTGTAGATGGAGTTAAAGGTCAATGAGTTTTTCGTAGTTCAGAGCTTCCTGAATATGCCGGATATTTCATTCCCATGAAAAGAAATCCCACTCTACATCCTTACCAATTTTTCCTAAATGAATATTTTGTCCCGACCCCTATCAGAATACGACACAAACTATTAAGTAAATATGACGTATCTACCTAAGTTCAATCCTGATAAGTATATTGAGATAGCTTTTAAAAACAACGGAGGACGAATTCTCGTGAAGATACCATCTACACTTGTGAACATATTACTGAGTTACCAATTTCGTATGCAATATTTTCTGAGCGAATGTGGTCAAAATGGAGAGGATAGCACAGAGTTCCTCGTTATTTTACTACTGCTCGCTCACCTCCTAAATTTATGGTAAGTTATAAAGAAAGCTACTCACCTCCATGATAAACCAAATTTCATCATGGCTCCCGGGATTTTTCTTGCGGAACACTCCATGGAAATCAACGATGTTTGGATAACTTGAATAATCTCTCAAAATGCGATACTCCTCATCAATATGAACTTGATGCTCCTCATCGAAGGGTTGTATTTTAATAGCAACATGCTTCCCATCTTCCAGATCCTTCGCTTTGTATACCTGCACGTTGTAAAAATGACGCCATTACTCAACACATTTGAACAACTGAGTCCTGTTCAATAAAATAATCCACCTTGGCGGCATAGCCACTTGCAATCTCCTCTCCAATTTGATATTTGCCAGTAGGATCCGGCAAGGCATCGTAGTTCATATGAATCATTTTAAATCCTTGTCAAACGACGATAGCCCGTAAAAAAACGTTTATTAAAGGGTCCTGATGGGCTCAGAAGACAACCGAGCGACACTCAAATGAACAACACCACCGACCCCGAAGTATGCACTTGAATAAATATGAAAAAAAACGAACGAATTTCCTCAGGATGCACAAGACAACTGACCACCAGTAGCCGAGCAAAAATCCATATGACCTGTGTGGTAATTTAATAAAGGAAATTAAATTAGTGAAACACTAACACGGTGACGATGAAGCCTTACAAGCTGCCAACACATTCACGCTGCTCAAGGGAGAAAATGTATTGGAATCGGCTGGAAAAGTGAGCAAATTCGAAGCGATTGAATCGATGGAAGGTCAAAGAGAAAAGGAAATCGAAACTACGTCCACTGTTGGTAGCTTTCCTCTTATTGGCTTTATTGATAGGACTCAATTGTTCAGATTATTTCTGTCGTAGTGTGAAGTATTCACATCCCTCCGGAATCGGGTTAGCATGCGAAAGCTTATTATAAAACGGTTCCACGTGACGGAATCTGTTGCTAAAATTTGTGTAACTTCATTGCTGGGCATGTAAACCCGAGGAGACATTACACAGACAATAATCCAAGCTCTTCCTTTTTGAAATCCATGGATTCTGAATTCCGAATTCCATGGATATTCTGCATTTGCTAGAGCCATGTTGCATTCAACCTATTCCGCTTAGACCAACAATTATCTTCTGTGTTCTTATGCTCTTTATTCAAACAAAACATCTTCTGACATTCGAAGGATAAAGCTGTTACTGTGAGTCGCTAACATTCTTTTCCTGTTTCACTGGTGCGGAAAAAAATTACACTTCTCGCAAATCGAATTGCATAAATCCTGCGCAACAATGTAATCACAAATTAAATGCAGAAATATACACTAAAAAGCAAAGACATAAATGAAATAGAGGACAAATTCTTCAATTTAAGTACGTAAGTGTCGTTAATTGAAAGAAAATCAAAAAAATCGATTGAGTTCGCTTGGCTTCTAGAAGAATGTCGAAGAATTGTTGGGTTTTAAGCAATTACCGTTGGAAAATTGTGTTGATTGTTTGATTGCCGAACAGAAAATTTTATGGTATCCTCCAAAAGTCCGTACGTTACAAGGTGAAAAGTGCAAGTAATATGGGTTGATTGGAATTTACATTGATTTGAATTGAAAGGACGAAGAAGTCTTAATTGCTGGAAGAAAAAGGAAAGTTTCTGGAATATATAAATATAAGACATCTGAAATAGTATTCAAAGGTTATTCAGAACAGCCTCGTAAGCCGAGTTACGGATTGCGGGAGGTATTGCAAGAGGATTGCAGATAACCTATAAAATGAAGAGAGAAAGGGACATTTCGGATTTCTTTTGCACAAAAATTGAAGAAGATAGCAAGAAATCTTGGTTAAATGAGGATATTAAAAACGTAGCCGCACATAAACACAACATTATAAAAAAGAGAATGGACGGATCGGGGACAGCAAACCACATAGAATGCCTGAAACTCCTGTAAAATCAACGCTTTCCAGCTTCAACAGATGAAGAGATATTGACAATGCATTTGATCAGAAGATCCTTTGGGTCGTGATAATCTGCAAACTATACGAAGCACCAGAACATTGACATCTTCAGCGAAATTGGAGAGCTCTGTTGGGTAGCTATGGTCAGAGAAATGTTGAAAATGGTTGACAAATAGAATCGCGTGGACCAATTTGCTCGGGTTTAAAAAGAGTGCTGAAAAGGACGCTGGGATGCGTCGAGAACAGAGCTATTTCTTTTCGGCACATCCTTCTTCTTCCTTCCTTCCCGCTGGAGACGAGACTCCCATAATTTCCCATGAGGCCTAGCCCAAAAAAATGTCCAAACTGTTCCAGGATAGGTCCACAGGTTGACAGGGGAGGTCTTTAGTGGGTAGTCCAGAAGTATTGTGCGTCTGAGAGTCTCAAAGGACGTAAACAGTAAACCCTTATGCATAGAAATAGCAAACGATTAGAAGCGTCTCTGGGTCATTGTAGCAATTAAACGATATAAATTACCAGAAACGCGAGCAACCAACAGCGTAGAATGCCTGAAACTACTAAGTCTGTGGATTTCAGCTTAAACGGATGAAGAAATCCTTACTTCTTACCATGACCCTTCTCTAAGGAAAGTAAGTCATGATGGCTACTAAGCGCTATTAACACCTTCAACTATACGAGTCACGAAGGTAACCATACAATCCTGCTTATGAATGTGGATATCAAAATAATAAAGTTTCTCATGAAAATATTGAGAGCCTTCCTATTACTATTCCATTTATTCGTTCTAGAGGGCCGCTTTGCTGATTTTAATATCAAAACTGGCGGTTGGTAGCCACCAATAAACAAAGGAGCTTCGACCTAGCAGGTCAACACTGTTCATTCTGAAACCTTTGGAATGCCTAGACAAAAAGTCAGAAGTCACAATTTTTTCAGGGTATTCAGCAAAGCCGGGCCTTTATGAAATAGAATAGAGTAGAAAGGAAACTAGTCACAAATAGTTATAGATTGGCAATCAATTTTGAAGGACCCTTTAACAGTTTGAAAGCAAAAGTCATGGAAGCAGTCATCTAAATATATGGAATAAATTCATGTCAAATGTCATCAAAGAAATGACAGGAATACTAGTGAACAGAAAGGCTAACCATTATGAAATTAGCAAAAAGAGGTTCACCGCCCCACCGCGCTAGCCTAGGTAGTCACGGTTAGCCAAATAGTTCGTCCTGTTACATCTGAACAGGAAAAGCATCAAAACAATAACGTGTGCCCAAAATATCCTTTTAATGATCAACGGAAGACATCTAGAAACCAGGCCTAAGACAGACCATACCCTCACTTTTTTACAGGTGAGCAGTGTTGAGCCGATTCCTGCATCAATGCTGCCTGCATCAATCTTTTTCACGATGTGCTGAGAACATTCCGATTAACTTGTTTTCCAAAATAATTTCACAGACCTTGAAGTAAACTTGGCTGCCAGGCTACGTTAAGCTCCAAAAACAGGAGACGTCAAATGGAGGACAGAACCGACACTCTTTATAATGAAAAGACATATAGTTAAGAGCTGGAGCCTTAAGCCCATAATCATCCCCAGAGAATGGCACTGTAAGTAAGTGGACGTCCACTGACATAGTAGAATAGTAGTAAGACCAATAAACGTACGGAGCTACAGCAATAGAGCAATGGAGATAATGGGCAACCTTATTTCATACGATAAATCTATCTTCAGAGGGGGAGCACATGGAAGAATCAGGCTGTAATCAACAAAGTAATCATTGAAAAACTTCTACTAAGTACGACCCCTAGATTCTCCGAAGAAAATTGAAAAAAACCCTATCAAAAGTAAAAGGAGCTGGATTGAATTAAATTGGAAGTGGACACACAAATCCCATGCTCGAGTATGATCCAGGCCATAGAAGCTCCTGGATCAACGCAGATATACCTTCCTTCTGCATTGACAAGCATTTGTGTTCAGAGACACAACCGGCACTTTCACAGCAGCCTTGCCCGGTATCACGTGGGCAAAAAGAAAGCTACCCTCCAAATCGTTCCCAAATTATTGAAAAATTTAAGGTTCTGTAAAGGTGAAAATTCCCATTTAGACTTCTCAGCCACACTTCTGAATCACCGTCAGTGTGGGTAAAGTGTATAGTTAAGTTTATCGTCTGTCAAAAGATTTTAAGTTTTAAACTACAAATCCAGCCTAGTTTAATGTAGCCTTTTAAAATTACGTAAAATCTGGTCAGTTTCACCTAACAATTTCATCGATGTCTCTTGCCTTATTTTCATTCTGTTATTGTTTATATCAGCGTTTTATTTTACTTTGATTTGACATTTGTGTGCTGTTAGTCTGCTACGGTCTATTAGTCTGTAGCTGTGGACTGTTGCGTTAGTATTGAAGCTAATTGCGCTTTTTTTTGAAACTAGTGATTAAGCTCGGTATAATGTTGGCGGCTATTTCATACAGGGGTCAATCAAACGGGAATCTAACGAGGAAGTATTGGTTGTGGGAAAAAATATGCGTTGTATCTTTCACTCTTATATGCGTTGTTGCGCAGTTCACTGACGTCGGCGATTGAGTCAGTATTGCCTGCGACGTGTGGATAGTTGGACGTTATGTTTAAAGTTTTTGAAAGTGTCAGAATTTTTTGCTCAACAGAACAGCGTTATTCAATCAATTTTTGTGTTAAACTTTTTTTTTCCTGAAACTCAGGACTATCTTTAGTAAGCTAAGTAGGGACACAAATCCACCAGAAAGAACGAGACATTGAAAGATGGACGGGAAGTTGCCGAAAATGCAAGTTGCTCAGGTTAATAGTGGACGTCGAAAACGTATAGAGAATTCATGAGTCGTTCGACATAGACAGTTGTTTCAGTTTCCAAGTGACGGATTGTGATATAAGAACTAGATAGCCCAAAGTGTTCCCGAAGCTGGCCCTCCAGGTTTCAACCGCCAATCAAAAGAAAACACTTGATCGTCTGCCTTATGAAGTCTTGCAAAATGTCGAACAGAAGGAAGACTTTGCCTACATTTTTATTACTGGTGATGAGACGTGGTGCAAAGAGAATGACCCTGAAAGCCGTTACTAGATGTCGGCTGCTACTAGTGGGAAGATGGATCCTTCAACATTACAACGCGCTGGATCACAGAACGTTACTGTCTCCTATCCCACTTCAGGCCGGATTTGTCGTGTTCAGGTTTTTCTCCTTGTTGGCGATCATCAAAAAGAAGCTTAAAGGAAGGCATTTTGAGTTGATTGAAACAATTCCAAAAAAGGACACAGGCGCGCTAAAAGCCGTTCCAGCCGTGAGAAAGTGTTACAAACTATGAAAGGACACCTATTGCCAGCGTATTGAGGCTCAACGGTCGTTTTTCGAAGACAATTGAGTGTAATTGTGGGAAGAAAATTTCATGGAATGAAATTACTTCGATTTTTTTCTGATCAAACCCTGTATAAGCAAAAGTAAGCATTTTCTTTTTTGTCAAATATCTGTAAAAAAGCGCCACGTAGAGCGCCACTAGGGCCACCCATTTCTAAAACAAATCATAACTGGGATTGAAAAGTGGATTTGGGTATCGTCAATCGAAAATGGGAATGGTTCATCTGTGATTAGATCCATTCATCTTCCACTTCCACAGCATCCACTTCAAAACCAAAAATCTTAGTTAGAAGGAAGTTGTTTTCAATTAGGTTGAATCAGAAAGGTTCGGTGTATTCTGAGGTACTATCGAGGAAGCAAACGATCGATTTGGATGTCAAATGCCAAAATTAGGAGAAATTAAACCAAACCCACCTCGAAAAACGTCCAGAATCGGCCCATCGAAAATACATCATTTTTTAACAGGATAACGCTAGGCTACGAACACTTTTGGTCAGCGTTAGAGCTTTCTTACTCCCCACCCAGCTATTGGAGCTTGGTTGGAATTTGAAGTTAAACCCAGCATATAGCTCGACCCTCACTATACCTGATCTTTTATTTAAACTTTGCTAAACTCCTTTGAAGTATGGCATTTGGTTCATTGTTTCTACGATTAATATCAGAAGTTCCATGAACGTGCGATAATGAATTTGTCAGTAAATGACAAGAGGTCATCACATAAAATGGAAAATATATTATAAACAAATTTGTAGTGTTTGTATTTAAAGAATAATTTATAGTTTTTATTTATCTAAAAAAAAAAAATAATTTTAGCAATCTCATGGAAACACAATGTCAGTCGCATCAACCGATGTGTCTTTGTCATGAGTTAATGTATAGAGGAAAGCTGCATGTGCATGGATTGAGGATTTTTTTTTTTTTTGGGTTGGGGGGTGAAGGCAATTTACGCCCGGAGTGTGGGACTCCTTGCAGCGCATGCTACCAGACTACCCACTAAACACCCCCCCCTGTCAAGAGATCCTAGCCTGGAACCGTTTGACACATTACTTCGGGCTAGGCCTCTTTTTTACTTCGCGCTAGGGCGCCGTCAGTCTAGAGAAATCTCCCTCCAGCGGAAGGGGGCAGGATGGAGGAGGACTGCTGGAAAGGAGACCTCCCTAGACCCCGCGCCCAAGGTTATCTATCGAATATTTTTTGGCAATAAGTATTGCCCGAGAGTAATGTGCCACGCAGGTCCATTTGTCGAAACTTTTCAGCATTTCTCCGACCAGATTGTCTGGAGAAAGCTCTCCCACCACCTCCCACAAGTCCTGCCGCATCCTGTTCCACCTTCTACAGTTGAAGAAGGTGTGACATGCGTCATCCCTTTCCCCTGGGCAGAAAATGCAGTCTGGGGACCATGATTTACCAATCTTGTGCAAGTAAGACTGAAAATACCCATGCCCGCTAAGAAGCTGGGTAAGGTAATAATCAGTCTCACCGTGCCTTCGATTTAGCCACGATCCCACGTCCCCTATAAGGCGGGCAGTCCAGCGGCCATTGGAGTCGCCTTCCCATGACTGTTGCCACTCGAGTATTGTGCGCTGCTTTTCTTCTCGGTTGACAGCATATCTTGAGCCCTCCACTTTACGGTCATAAATTCTCCGTCGTTCTCTAGCAAGGAGGGCGATGGGTATCACTCCTGCGATCACCAACACCGCCGACTCAGAGACAGTGCGGTATGCAGACGCAACCCGCAAAGCTCCTCGTCTCTGTACCTGGGCCAAGCGCTTTCGGTACAGCTCCTTACTGAGAGCTCCGGCCCAAACCTCAGAGCCGTACAGTAGCACTGACTGTACAGCACTCATGAGAAGTCGGCGTTTGCTCGGTGTGGGCCCACCGATGTTGCACATTAGTCGACTCAAAGCTGAGACGCCCATCGCGGCCTTTTTCGCCGTTGCCCTGATCTGTTCCGAAAAGCTCATTTTGGAATCGATCAATAGTCCCAAATATTTTATTGCGACTTTAAACTTAACAGCAGCATCTCCGATCTGCAAAGGAATTACAGTGGGAATTCTTTTCTTCGTGAGAATGACCACCTCGGTTTTCTCTAGTGCCAAACTGAACCCACGGGTGGTCATCCATTCCCTCACTTGACGCATTAGCACTCCCAGTCTGCGCTGCGCATGTTCGACTGTACGTCCGGCGACCAGTGCTGCTATATCATCTGCATAGCCGACTAAGCGCGACTCATCTGGCAGCTCAAGCCTCAATAGTCCGTCATATGTGGCGTTCCACAAGTCTGGTCCCAGTATGGAGCCTTGCGCTACACCAGACGTTATCTCCATACTGCGTCGCCCATCTTGTGTGTCATAGAGCAGTCTGCGGTCCCTTAAATAATCCCTCAAAATCCGCATCAGATACCCTGGCAATCGGAAAAATTTTTCCAATGTGCCAAGAATATCCGACCATCTGGCGGAGTTGAAGGCATTTCTGACGTCAAGCGTCACTAGCAAGATAACTCGTTTTTCAGTTTTGTGCGCTTCGGCTCGACGGACTGCATTCACCACTTCCATGATGGCATCGGAAGTTGATCGCCCTGCTCTAAAGCCATACTGCCGGGGAGATAGGTCCCCTGCAGCACGAATTGCGTCTATGAGTCTTCTTTTGATGAGCTTTTCGAAAACTTTCCCGGCTGTGTCCAGCATACAAAGCGGCCGGTATGTAGATGGCAGCCCGGGGTCCCCTTTTCCCTTGCTGATCAATGTGAGCCTCGCCACCTTCCAGCGAGATGGGAACACACCTTCTCTCAGGCAAGCGTTGAACACATTGAGCAGCAAGTCAGGACAAACGTGGAAGACCATTTGTAGCACCTCGGATGGAATGCCATCTGGTCCTGGTGCCTTTCGAGCTTTCATAGAAAGCACCGCTTCCCCCAGCTCATTTTTAGTGAACGATGGACATTCGCTTGAGTCGACCTCGTGGGCAGCATCAACACGGACAGGGTGAGTAGGAAAAAGCGCCTGCACTATGCCGTCCATCTTATCTGCTTGAAGTAAATACGGCTTCCGTGAGGTACCGAGCTTGCGCCACACTACCTTGTAGCCGAGCCCCCATGGATCCCTGTTCACATCGTCCACAAGTTCTCGCCAGCAGCGTGCCTTGCTCTCGTTGATGAGTCTTCGGAGTTCTTTCCTTGCTGATCTGTATGCTGCTGTCCTATCGGATGCTTCCTCTACGTTTCTCGACCGCTGAGCTGCACGTCGAAGTCTGTGACACTCGCCTCGTTTGTCTGCGATATCTTTTGACCACCAATGTACAGCAGGCCTGTCGTGTCGAGGCCTCCGTCGAGGCATAGATGAGCTACAGGCAGAAGTGATAAGGTTCATCGTTGACTCCGCCATTCCCTCGACTCCAGCGCTTCCGTTCCCCGAAGGGCATCCCGATGTCGTTCCGCCTTTTAGAATCACGCCTTTTAGATTGAGGATAGACGCAAAATGTCCTGAACGCACTTAGGAAAGTCTCCACCCATAGTAAGTTGCAAGGATCTTAGAAACTGTTCTAAGGGTATTAAAGAACAATGTAAAAAACATTTTGTGTTTAATTATTTAATGTTATCTAAAGTATTTACAAATGCTATTTAAAATGAAAATAAATAAAAACAATTTAAATTATTAGCTAACATTTCTCTTATTTTACCTACGTATGTGTACATTATAAAATTTACCCTAGATATGTTTGAATCGAATTTAAAACACTGTTAAATCTCCCGAAGACTTTAATCTTAAGTTATTTTTGCTTCTGTTATTTATTTTACACTAGCATTCGCTTTTCTTAACTAAGAATTAATAAAATTGGAATGAATTGCATCACATCCCGAGCCTGTTGCAATTGAAAGAAGAAAAGGAAATAATTGAAATTCAATTGCAAACACTTATCCATTCTTCGACACGACATTCCTGACACTCAACGTAGCAACACCAATAAAATTTACAGTGACATCGTTCGTACCGAACATCCCTTACTAAGTTATAGCCTCGACCGCAACACAAGGATGCACAACCGTCGGTACCAGCGCTTGTTCGATTGCATTTGCGACCCACTGTGCCTGAATAGAGAAGTCAAGTTGTGTTTGTGTGAACATTTGCAAGAACTCCTAAAAATTTACCTTGGATATCAGCAGCTGGATCCTTCTCGCAAAAGTTCGGTGATCTTTGGTAGTAGAATAAAGCAGTCTCTAATTTTCGAATTAATCTAATGCTTGATTTGTCCATAGCTGTTTTGCGCACAGGTCGCCCGTTTGAGATGCTCGCCTTCTTCTTCTTCTTGCTGCGCTTCAGGACGACTAATGGGTCGCCGTTGGCCAGGTTCGATTGATCGACGAGGATCGCGCGTCGGAACTGATGCTTGAGTACTTTGCCCACAACACGGAAATCCGGCGCTGATTTCCAACATGTTTTCAGCTGGCAACTTCCCGACATGCCATGGCACTTGCAACGAATTTCCATATTGTTGGAAACTGCCTAAGAAAAAGTGATCTTAAATTAAATTGATTTCAGCTGGAAAGTGCAAAGAATTGATCTTGTCTGAGTCCTTCTACTGGCATCAAATCTAACTATCGACCTCACGAATAAAAAAGGACAGAAAAGAAAACTCAAAATGAAAATTTACAGAAAACTTTCCATTACCATTCTCCCGGCATGATTGTTGTGCAAATTAATTTTCGATTGTATGTCGCCTGCCTTCTCCCGCGAGTCCAGAAACAGCGTAGAGAACTCGATACCAAAGTCCATGTTGTGTGAACATCCACCCCATTTCCACCGACTCGTAATCTTGGACCGCTCGTACTTCTTCTCCTCCTCCGGTGTTAATACGTTATTCGTCTCCAAGTACTCCAAGAACATTTTCTTCTCCTTGTCGAGACTCTGGCGCAGTGTCTTGGTCAGAGTTTTCCGATTCACGGACGGATCACAACCACACGATATCAAACGACCTTGACTGCATGCCCTTGCCACACTATGAGCCACGCCGGCTGCCGAGATCGCATACGCAAACGCACTTTCGCGATATCCTAGGAAAATTTATAAAATCGTAAGTGGTTTGTTTATCGATTGCACGGTGGACAACTGAAGAGGTGATCATTGAAAAACATGAGAATCAGACGAGCAAAGTGTGATAACTCGAAGGAATTAAATCTGCAATTACAATCTGTTTAAGGTTCCATGTCGAGTGGATAGCGTGGCGATGGTAACGACGCATCACAGAAGGCTAAGAATGGGAGTATGCGGCAGATAAGGAAGATTGATGAGCCTGGCCAGGTACACTGAAGGAAGCGCACGTGAGTTCCTTTGAAAAATAAGAAAAGTTTCGCTTGGACTTTATGCATTGCAGCAAGTTGGAGCGCACTCTGCAATGTTCTTCCGAAAGCTCACTGTCTGCGAAAGGTCTTCACTTCTTGTCACTATGATGTCCTTGGCATAAACAACTCCAAATCGGAATCTTTGAGGCATTTCCTCGACTGAGTACAGCAGTCAGGTTGGATCTTACACCTGTGAGTGTATTTGCGGGAAAACTTCCCGTCGACCATTCATCGGGGAAGTCGCCTCTGAAAATCGTTCGCATCACGGTATAAAAGGCGACGGAACATAAACAGCATTGGATACCATGCACCAAATCCAATTGCCCTACGACAGATTGGATATCGATCAGCGATCATTCAGTTGATCAATTCCTTATGCCTTCTCGGCACGATCCACCATCTAGCATCCAAAATAGCCTTGAGGATCTGCAGCGCATCTTGCGCTTAGCGCGAATGTGATTATAGTGTTGGCCGTACGATAGCATCAGTGGAGGGCAAGTCCTTTTATGCAGCACAGCACTCCGTTTCGCATTCCACATTCAGTGCAGACTTTTAAATTAGGCCTCGCTTTTGACACGCTAACAATATTCGCATTTTGATTGTTGTTTATCTTAAATTGGAACCAGGGACCGATACGAATTTCAATTCATTCAATTCATAGTTGCGCGACATTATAGATACAAGTGAAAATATTGATGGCATTCCCGCGGAACAATGTTGCAATTAAGGTAGTAAACTCTCTTATAGGGTGTGTGCATTATAAGTGGAAACGTTGAATTTTTCAGGTTGAATTATTCATTTAATGTGCTCGCGGCAAGGATAGGAAACTCATTTCGCAAAGTGCTGGTTATGGTTGTGGCAGTTTGGAAAGTGGTGATGGAATATGGAATCAATGAGATAGCATTTGATATAATAGGAAAATATTTATATCAATTTTTCATTTGCAATTTCCTAAAAGGATGCACAAGAGGACTTTCAGTTTTAATGATTACAAGTTTTCCGATGCTCCGTGATAATTTGGGGTTATGATAAACGTTTTTTTTTCTTAAACAAAAACATGGAGCTAAAATTAAACATTAAGCTTCAAGGATAAACTGCGTAGGAGAAACTTTCTGCGTCCTTACGAAGCAAAATTAGGTAAATTATAATTTAAGCTTGCCTGGTTGTCGCTGTATGTCGAACTTTGGGTCTTAGAGGTTTCTGTTTCACATATCTGAAGCCATTATCGTCTCGTCCACTTCGTCTTGATAATGGCTAAAGATGCGATCTTATAAGATACCGAGCATGGATTGGAGCAGCAACAAAGCTCCATAATTTAGGAATGAAGTTTCTTTAACCTAAAACAATGACTGGATGGATGGAGTTCGCAAGCAACATCGTGCGAAGAATGGATTCAATGCTGTTTTCAGTTACCATCATAGGGAGCCATAAGTCTTCCAAAAAATTCTAGCTTAAAAGTCTATGACACATGGGTTCCTCTGCATATGCTATCCCAAACTAAACATGTTCACATGTCGACAATCTTATTAGCATAAAACTATCCACAGTATGGTCATAATCAAGAATCCTCGAATCCTTTTTATTTAGCTATTGCTCTTATCATATTTCCACCTTGCAAGAATCAAAGAAGGTTTTGCTGTTGCGGGAAGTTGATTGACGAATACCGGATCTATGGCCAAAATGGTTCAGGTGAACGCCAAGGGCCAACGAAACCTTCCACGGGGGTCTAGGTGTTTCACAAAATTGTGTGAATTGTGAAAATTGTGTTTCACAAGCTTGAAAATGGGGCCTTCGCAAATCTGTCTGGTTTCGATAGTGAAGGATAATAATGTTGGCTTGGCTTTACTTATCAATACAGGCAGATAATACACCGCACTTGAAAATTGAAGGAGAAAATAATAATTTCAAATTTCTTGAAGATTATATTCAGGCAGCATTTCAGTGATAAACTGTCTTATTTAGATTTTTGAAAATGAATTTTGAACCTTCAAAACAATTGAGCAGGCTCAACATTAAAGAACCGAGAGATTTGCGATATTTCTTACAAAACCGAAGCCAGCCATTGATAATATGCTACCAACCCATCAAGTACATTCCTATCATTAAAATTTTGACTTTAGTTTTTATTTTTCCATTTTCATTGCTGAAGTTACTGCACGTTATTTGTCTTTGATTTTAAGTCTGTCGACCACTGACTTATTGGGCCTATAATCATATATGTCAATAAATAAAACAGATAACCATACTATTTTCATGCTCACTCCATACATAACTCCGAGTTTATGTTTGGGCTGCACTAATGATGAATCCCACATAAGGGGAAATAAGAAGAAGGAAGGTTATCTTGCTTATTCTCTTTGCTTTTTAATATCAAAATGAATTGATTTACTACGTCGAAGAACTTATCTCATGGTCTCTCCAGCCAGGACTTGAGATTCGTCAATTAGCGGCCTCCATTACATTATAATAAGATGCCAGTTTACATTGAGAATCTTCAGCCTTAATGCTGGAAGATGCACCATCCCTTACACCACCTCTGTAAGGACAACGCAACTTTGATATACCACTAGTCACAACGCAGCTCTCCAAAGAGGTATACCTAAGACGTTCGCCCAGATGAAAATCCGATTATCAGTGTAGCTACATAGATAATCCAGCAGGTACCTAGGTTAACATACAGTGCATCGTGGAATATGTGGTATTCATATTGATTATTTCAAGCATCATGTGTACCACGACAATACGTGGTATCTAAAATACCTCCAAGACTGAGGCTTGAGCAGCGAATTGCCAACCAAGAAAGATTTAGTCAGTTTTATTTCATCGGCTCATTTTTGTGAGTAAGTCTATATCCTAATACAACTCTATTATGGAGGCTTGAAAGTGTCTAACTAGCTCAATGTTTCGGACACAACGTTTCAAACCCAGTTCAAGTTTTAGTATTTTTCTTAAGTGTCACCTGAGTGGAACCACGGGAACGCCAACTGTCGCCCGGTTCACTGAAATCAGAATCTAAACGCAGCATTAGGCAGAAAGCTCCTTTGAAGCAGAACTACTCACTAGGTGAGTGACTAGTTTTATATAATAGTCATTGGAATCTTTAACCTTATACCTCCTCAAAGCAGGAAGCTAATAATATTCTCGTAAAAACAGTGTGATTTTTACCTTCCTCTTATGGTACTGCCTAATAAGGCCACTGAGTCGGACCATCGTGTATATAATTTTAAGTTCCTGATCATCTGCCACCAACTTAAGCCCATTTAAAACTATTCGCATAACAATGTTTCCAGCACTTAATATCGATTCCGAGCGTCAGGAACGTGAACTGTGTCTTATAAGCTTAGAGGACCTGGACAACCGATTGACGAGTGGAATTGTTCTATTATTGAAGATTGTTGATTTTCTAGCCGGGAATTCACCAAGCTCAAGTTTATTGTGCTCGTTTTTCCGGTACACTTAGAGCGTTTCAAGTGGTAAATTTTCTTAATGGATTTTTTAAACTTTCCTTAGAAATAAAAACCCAGGCTTTGAACGTCCTCTTTGTCTGAACGTTGTGTCTCTTTGTTGCGAAACCGCTTCTTCTGGTTGTCTCTTCACCTGCGATACAATGTTCCATTGCATGCAGATCAATTCAACAAAATTGTAGATCTTACATACACCACTCCGTCTCAAGCCTACCTTCTTGCAATTGTCCTGGAGTGTATCGTTTCTAATGAAGATTCCAGTAACATCCCAGTAAACCCTCACCAGTACAAGCTCGCAACGTCTCCTTGTTCTAGCTGTTGATGAAGAACTTTGCAAGCATTTTTGAAGAACTTTCTTCTGCATTTGAAAACTGGAAAGGCTTCTCAAGTGCTTATTGCGTTATCCTTTGCATGATTTTCGACACTTGAGAAAATAGCTTATTCTAAGAGCTTCAGGGCTGAAGGATGCTGTCGAGCAACTTCTCTTTATTTTCTTCTGTTTATTTTATATTTATTTAATAATTTCTGTTTATTTGATCCACCTGCTCGTTACCCGAATTTGTCACATGACTTGGTTTGCTGTAAAGAATGTCACTTTTGTTTCGGGTATCACCCTGTATAGGGTCTGTAATATCATGCCATCATATTAAACATATATTCCTCTTTTATGCTCTGTCAATTCTGAATTGAACTTTTATCAGAAAATTTTCATAAAATTTTGAGATATGGCCCAAAAAAATTCTGTCAGAATACAGCAGCAAAGAAACTTGGCAACTGGTCTAATGGATCGACTCCAGTGCAATCAGGTGAGTCATTGCTTTTGAATTATCAGAAACTTGAATGCTATAGAAGATGGCGTGCTACAGGGCAGGCTACAAGTAGCCGAAACGCGTCCCCACGAGAAATGCTGTATAATCTTAACACCTTCGCCTTGGTTTTCTGTTTCAAATATTTTGTCTTTCCATTGTATATGATCAGTGCTCGCAATCATACAGGAAGATTCACAACGCGATTCTAATGCATGGAACTATGCATTCCATTTGGGACCATGTTATATGGTAATATGTTTTTCTTCAGAGCATGTTTAAGGACAAAGGGTTTATGATTTCTTCGCATATACAACAGTATAACTCGTCAAATCTGCAAAAACTGGAAGGCAATGATTGTTCTTTGAAAAATTGTGAGGTCTCCTCCCGAGTCTCTGCAACAACGCTCAACAACGATCTTTAGGCATCTCAAAGAAGTATAGTTTCCAATATATCACAAATTATCGAGTTGCCCATAATCAATGCTCCTGCCAATATCAGCTGCCATCAACATCACCCCTTGTCATCTAAATTAACTCCTTTGACATCCTTTAAATCAATGCAAATTTCAAGTGATTTGTAAACAAATCACTGGCAGGGTAAAATCTGTTCACTGCATTGACAACGACGACGTGATGCAACATCTCGTCAATTTGATTGCCCAATCATTCAGCTGACATTATTACTATTGACTGACATGCTCACCATTTATAACATCAATCGAACAATTAAGATACATCCTCAGATACAACTTGTCTCTTCAGATGTTGCTTCAATCAAAACACACGACAGCGATCATCATTTACGTATGGCAAAGAGTTTGGGCCGAGTCGGGGACGTTAACAAAATGCTGTATGCAAACATCACAGATTGCTCTTGTGAATACTATTTAGATTAGCATCAATGTTGATGAAACAGCATCTTGTGGTCCATCCGTCCAGCCATCAAAGCATTGATCCAATCAACCACCCATCCATCAAGCTCTGCTTGGCTCGAAGATGTCAATCGAATGGATTGCAACATATCGTTAAATCGTCATCCATCAATTGTGGTCTTTTCGTTCTGCGGTTCAGCTAAACTTACTGGGATTTATGAGGGACGCTGCGCGACTCAGGGACGTCCAGTTCAGCTCGCGTCCCGTCAGGCCTTTTCTCAACAAGACAATGCTGGCCATTGTCGAACTGCATTTTATTGCATCGTCTGGGTGTAGTCAGTGCAATTTCAGCGGACGCTCAGCAATCTCGACATTGATCCTGCGGATTGTTGAGCTTAAGGTGGATTAGCTCACTTCCGAACTTGCCTACCACATATGATGGTGAGGCACCTCGTCTCATGCTGAGTTTCTTAGTTGATCTTAGTCACAAATTCGACTATCAGGCTTGGAGTTTTTGGCGGATTCTCGCTGCTTCCGCAGGCCTAGTTGGACCTACAAAGTATTGGTGATACCCTCCTTAAGTCATCTCACATATACCGCCATTAGAACTCCACAAAAGAAGGAAAGATCGCATAAAGATCACTCCACTTTACTTGCATTGCCTGCTGTACGATGTCGTCCCGTCGCTTTTATCCTGGGGATACGTCACCACATGTCAATGTCACTTATCGGCGAATACCTCGAGAACGGGCAAACGAATGCCAACAGCAAAGACAGTGTTTGTTTGTTTGCTTGCTGTATCGCGGCTGCATCGTCTCCGTCGTTTTCCTCCTGCGACGAACAAAATATATGCAAATATGCCCACTAGGCTCGAGCAGGCGACCATACATAAAAGCGACAAGGCTCCATCTTAAACTGTCTTTCTGTTGTCGGCCTTCAGCATCTCGCCGGTTTAATCGTAAGACATGTCGTCGACAACTTGAGAGCTACTGACTTCTTCAGTGAAAGATTTATTCAAATCGCGGCCTTACTCTGTCAAGATAACAATTTAAATTGAAATTGAATGAAGAGATTTGGTTACAATATAATTTATATATGAATGCAAATAAATTATGTACAGTTTGCATTGTTTGCGCTTGTTCTTCGCCCAAGTTTCGATGGCTGTTATGTGATGTTGCTGGTAATGGTAATTGTGTATCGAAACTTTTGCGCTCTTCAGGCTGCGACGCTATGATCGTCCTGAGAAAGTAGCCCTCAAGCCCCAGCACGAATGCAATCATTGCTGCGAGTGATCGCCATGAGATCGTCACAGAGAGATCCTGTCCGAAGACAGTGCACCAGATGAAAGATATATGGCTGTAGTTACGCGATGTCCCGGGAAATACTACCGCGGGAAGTATTCACCCGGATTGTTCGAAATTTCTGCATATTGCAATCAGAGCGATCACTGCAATCGCAATTTCATGTGAATAAATGTTTGTTGAGTTTATTTTCATTCCGATCGATGCAAAAACGATGCATGCTTAGCGACATAAATTGTTAGCCGACTTTTTTTTCGAGAGAGAATGTTATAGTTTGCTGTTGGGCTTTCAGCGTTCATCCAGTTTCGCATTATTGTTGCTGATAGTGTCAGTCACTATTCTGAGTTGTTTTCCAATAAAATAGTAATTAATCCAAGTTCATTACCTAACAACAGCCGTGAGAGGCTCAAGCAATTATTTTTATGAGATCAAATGATGTAAAGGACCTTATGTGTCTTGTGGTGGACTACCATTCCACCTAGCTCTGGAAGGTACCTACGTGGAAATTATTAAGGCCAACAGTGATTCTGACCAGATCCCTTCTCCGTGTACTTTTGGTTTTGAAATGAGGGGAGTCGAACACTCCTCTCTGGTGGAGCTCTGTAGTGAACTGTCGCGTGACAGCAAACAAACAAACAGGACCTTCTATCCCATTTAAAAACATCATCATCTAGGCATCTATACTCGTTGTAGTTGGGTAAGAATACGTTTTAGATGCAGATGTCCAAAAATGATGGAAAATTTGAAAATAATTCCTACATAAGCGCTTTGAACCACTTAGTACGTTTCCATTGTAATTTTCCACGAATTTCCTCCTAGTACGAGTTCTAGTGAAAGATTCAACAATTCGACTCATATTTTAACCCTACGAACGTTCCAGTTTCATATGCTACCAAACTTCAATGCTTTCTGCGTGAGAAAGAATATCCTTCGTTTCATTTAAACGTGGTGGTGTTACTTGATATGAAAAACAGAAAACAACCCTTTTAAACGCTATTAAGAACGCTGTGGAGTCCACTCAATCTGAGGATACAGCTGATACGGTTTGATTTTGAGCCTCCTTTGTTAAGAAACTTACAGCCAATTATATCAGAAATCCAATCAAAATACCACCTTTTTTTATTTATCTACGAATCACTATACCGGAATGAATCAAGATCCTCAGTCCGACGGAGGACACGTCATGGAAGAAGTCCCATATTCTCTGTGGAAGCACTTAGTTCCGCTGAAGCCAAATTTAAATCAAACACGAACTGATAAAGCGAGAAACACAATCCATCGTGTTAGAACGTCTGAAGAGAAGAACGTCTTCTTAATATGGTAAGTTATAGTCTGTAAATTTTTTCATTGAGTTACTTGAACTGGATCTAAAAATATTTGTAGTTGGATTACTATCCATTCACGCAATGTCCTTAAAATCAAAAATGCAGGAGAGGTTTCTAATCCCTGAACATAATCGTCCTAAATTTAAGAAATTATGAACGAGGAGGAGACAGAAGCATTTGCAGACACTTTGGAGCCACAACTTTAGGAAAAATGTGGTTTGAAGGAAAACCTTAGTGAAAAGATGGAAGTTCTATCTGAAATCGTCATACTGGCAGAACATACTGGTAGAACTAGAAGTATGGCCTCTTGAACTTGATGAAGCACGAGTCCTAATATAAACTCTTAGAAAAAGCGCAAATAGGATTCCGCGCGTATCGAATTGCTTTTGTAAGAAGAACAGCATAACACGCACAATGTTGTTCAGGCTTGCAGTCAACCTGATTGAAATAACATCGGACCATTATTAACGATACTTCTCATCTGTCAGAACATCCTCAAGCATGGAAGTTTGTCCATACTTTTTCGTATTTTTTCTTAAAATCTGGGATCAAATAAATTTGTCTCTTAAATTTGATTAGGAATCAAAATCTTCACTTCAACGTTCTCTGCAAATAATGACAAGCACTCCCAAAACATCCTTGATACACTCTGGGACAATCAGTCGCTGGAAGTCTCAGCGATTGTCAGTCAAAATGTTTGAACCAATTATTTATGAGAACAAGTGTTTGCTAATCTTCGTTTACAATCCTAGTTATATCTAGCCCAGTTCTATGTAAAAAAAAATACAAAAAGTAATACCAATTTATATAAAAAAGGATGCTTAACTCCAGACAGCTGTACTACAACTTTTTTCTTTCGGTGAATAGTCAGAACTTTTTCTGTTTTACGCTAGGCAAGCCCAAATATTGGAACCAAAGCAATTTTTTTTTTGGGGAGGTGAAGGCTATTTACGCCCTGAGTGTCGGACTCCCTCGCTACCGGACTACCGACTAAACCCCTCCCCTGTCACACCAAGAACCTACCCTGGAACTGTTTGTCACATTACTTCGGACTAGGCCTCATTAATCATCGCTTAGCGATGTCTTCAGGCTAAGGGAAATCTCTCTTTCTCCACGGATGAATAGGAAGGATTCAAAGCCATAGCGTCAATATGAATTGCATCATCTAATATATATAAATCTCGAGGATACAATTACTCGCGATATTTTCAGAAATATGTTATTCACTTTCCTGAAGCCGCCATCACGGTACTGTGTACTAAAACCTTACCGCCCATGAATTACTGAATTCACTGCTGCAGTATAATACATATGTAGCCCCCCAGCCCAAGCTCCCCCAAAATTTGGGATAGTTATAGTTCTGAAATTACCGACAAATATTGTTCAGACGTCAAAGCAGGCGGTTTTCCAATATTTGCATCTTTTTGATGGTTAGTCTTTCATATCGTTTGGATAGTGAATTAGTTTCAAACTATTTTCTCAACAATTTCTAATGTTCTCCTTATTCGACGAATAGGGATCTATTCCATTGTATGCTAGGTTTGGATCATTTGGCTACGGAAGTTGGCCGTGACCTCGACCGTCAGATGACAGAGATCGGCCACTTAGAGACATCTACTCAATTTCTTGGTATATCGGGAACAAGGAGATCTACATCAATCTTACAGTTGAGACACTAGTGCCAGTGACTAAGGTGGACTTCCAGAATGGTATGAAAGGCAAAAACCAAAGAGTACAACAACATCACAGGACAATATACGACAAAAAAATATTTCTTCCGTGGAAGAAACTTCCATGAGACTAAAAGAAGAGTAGTGGCCGAACATTGAACCCTTAGGGAAAACTATAATTGTCCCCGTGCAGAAACAGGACAAAAGGGGTTCGTTTTTGTGATTCAGCGATAGGGGTAATGATTCTGTTGACCCACAATATCAGACAGCGACAAGACTAACGGATCAATGTTGTCAAATGTAAGCACATTTTGGATATTGAAATGCTCTGACCTATCACAAAGGTATGACCTATCACAAAGGTATCAGATTGTTATTCTTTCGTTTATTCTGTGTTCATTTTTAATACTAACACCGTCTTTCAATTTGACACTCG
Organism: Stratiomys singularior; assembly: GCA_954870665.1. Lineage (NCBI taxonomy): Eukaryota > Metazoa > Arthropoda > Insecta > Diptera > Stratiomyidae > Stratiomys > Stratiomys singularior. The sequence goes on along the minus strand of OX940879.1, from coordinate 5,976,572 downwards.
AAGCACTAGAATATCATCTTCAATCTGTCAGTGTTACTGCTGCATACAATTGAACGGTTTTCAACACACTTTCATCAATAATCTACTGGGTTTGCTTAGGTGAACAATGTTCACCGAAATTGTTGTGAATATTACGTTGGCAATGCATGGTTTCTTTGGTAGGTGGTGAATTGTTTTGTTTTTTTTTTTGGTAGTTTCAAATGAGAATTGAGCTCAGCCTAATATAAACAATAACATAAAAAATTAATAACGTTAAGGATGGTTGATGACACTACTTCTATGACTTCGGTGAATTCTATTATAGTTTCTCGGTAAGAAAACCCTCAGTATTTGGCCGAACATTGGGCTCCATCGAAATAAGTCACTTCTAGGTGATGTCAAGGTCTTTCGTTAACTTACATGAATATATCCTGGCTTTAAAAAAGTCTTGAATCAACCATACTTAGAAGAGTAACATATTGTTCTTGGACAAACCGTCTTCAGTGCCATTTGGTCGAAATCCTTAGTGTTTCCAGCAATATTTTTTGTTGTCGTGATATCGGGACAGTATCGTGCTATACAGTTGTTTCGGACAGAAATCCTTAAATTTTCCCTCTAGAAACTTTCCCATTATATTGAGAAAGCTGGTTAGACAACTAAATGCGACTTCTTTTGTTGACTCGTCTACTTCACAAGGACCATCATTTTCTGGTTCTTCGACCGATGTCCTTCTTTTGTGTTTCAAATAAAGCAGTAAAGTTGTTTGATTTCCCTTTGAACGTTTCCTTGAGACCTTGACCACTTGTTTGATCTATAATCTTGATGTTTTTTTAGACTACATGTGTCCAAATTTATTAACAGCAGAATCATATCGTGGGTTTTCGGACTCAGCGTGACATCAGCATAGTAACGATTTCGTAGACCATCTATAGGGATGTGATCTGAAAGGAAATATTTCCTTTAAATGAAGACGTCCCTCTTTAAAATGCCCCACCTCGTGCTGTCATACCTTCTTACTCTAGGGACATGCAAGGCTTAACCTTTTTCGAGCATTTTTTTCCTGACTTTGTCAGTCTTAATAGTTAAAACTTGCAACTCTGAACCTCGTGATTCCTTGGCAAGTATATCTAAGCTCACTGATTTCTTCATTCCATGGATAATTCAAATTGTTGATTTTGAAATGTTGCATTCCTAGCGGTAAAAGCTTCGGATACATTTTGAGTTGCATTGACAGTTCGTGCCACTTGTAGTGCCTAATTTTTTGATCACATTCCTGGAAATATTTTCGAGACTTTGACCGTATTATATTGTCAACGTGATCCTGTTTATGACAGTTATTATAGCGTGCTGATTGGTAACATACATAAATGCTGATTGGCATTTGTGTATGCATTTATGTATATATGAATGTATGAATGTATGTATGTATGTATGTATGTATGTATGTATGTATGTATGTATGTATGTATGTATGTATGTATGTATGTATGTATGTATGTATGTATGTATGTATGTATGCATGTATGTATGTATGTATGTATGTATGTATGTATGTATGTATGTATGTATGTATGTATGTATGTATGTATGTAGGTATGTATAAATGCTTTTTAGTGTAAAAAAATGCATTAACACAGCAATGCATGACTACATGCATGGTTGTGTGTTAATGCAGTTTTTCAAGAGACGGACGCCCGCATGGGTTGCGAATTTCAAACTTTTTTCAAATTGAAAAGACGAAAGACTTCCATCAAAGACTTCTGCTTTTGAATTCTGCACTTTAAATAACCCGGTTTAGTTTCTCAGCAACTCTTTAAGTAATTACAGCCACAAACTCTGAACTATTTGTAGTCACTATCACAATTTATTATAACTCGAGACAAGTAATTTTGATGGAAAAAAATTCCAAAAATTTTGATGCGGAACAATTCTTTGTGGGCCCCTTACGTGGCAAATAAAACACACTCCATGCATTGTGCAGCCTTTTTACAATACTCAAAAAACCAATTTTTTTACGTTCAAAGTCAATTAAACGTTCAACTTATTCTTGAAATATTTCATTGTGGGAAATTGTTACTTATTGTTGACTAATACCCCAACCAACAGCTCGATTCAAGGTGTGTGTGAATTTTCAAGTAAAGTAGCCAAGAAGATTTTGACTTAATCATTATAAATTACAAAAATCAGACCGCAGTTCTTTTGGCGGATCCGTAATTTCAAAGCATTTAACACCTCTAATCAACTTTTTGACCACATACACATAAATGCCTTTTCATATAAGGTGAACAATAAATTGTTCAATTTAAATGAAGTTTGGCCAAAAATTTAACGGACATATTTACACTAACCCAAAGTTTCGAGCTTACCGTGTGTGAATTTGAATTTTGAAAATGGGTGCGAATGCTCAATCTGGCAATGCCAAACCAAAAAACAATCAATTTCACATGCATCACTTAACAGATACAGTAAACTGCTGTCCAAATTAGATAAACTGTTCGGTTCCCTGTAATTTTTTTCCCGAGAAAAGTATCGGCCGCAAAACTGAAATGAAGACTGGCCGGGATTAGGGCAAGACTTTTGTTCATCGGCAACATGCGTGACCAATTGCCATGATACGTTTGCACTTCTGAGAGCATTCAAAATTCACTGCGGGATCACGAAATATGTACCATAGGTGATAACCAAAGATTAGAGGCGTGATATAACTTTTGACGTAGTGGACCACCAAACAACAAAGTATATCCAATTAAACATACACCTAAGGTGTTTTGCTAAATTGAACTTCAGACATTGTTCCTCAGCTCCAGCGATTGTTGGTGTCTCTTTTGTTTTCCTCCGTAACATATTTTCGAAGGTCGGAAATAACTTAATTTCGGTGGTATTTTCGGATTGTTTTTGGTAAGACCTCACACATGGTGCTTTCGTTCGATCCGGGGGGTGGGGGGGGGGGGTTGTTTTTTTGTAAGTTTGATTGAACAATATGCACTGGAGATTTTCGAGTTGTTTGGAGGTTAGACGATTTAATTAAAGTTCCATGGTGATGACGAGAAATATTTAAAGGCAAAACGAATTGAAAACCAATTAGCTTTTAAGTAAGTGCGACGGTTAAAGTTAGACATCAGGTAAGTGGCGCCAGTGTACATTTCTTCGACGAATCATACGGATTGACCGCATTTAGTTTGCCACGTTTCAAAATCATAATTGGAAGGTACGATGCACGCAAGCCCGCAAAACGCCTTTGTAACTGTGTAAAGGGATATTTATGTAACGATAAGAAAAAACATGCATGCCTTACGCAAAATACATATTAAACATATTAAACATATTAACGATATATACATCCACATATTCATTTGGAAGTTTCAAAAATGCTTGAAATTGCAGAGAAAGTGGTTTCATTCGAACTTGAGTGAAACACTTGATAAGAAGTATCATTTTTTTTAAAGTTTCAAATCAAATTTCATACGCGAATGAACTCTTGACAATCGCCTGTCCTTCTATATAGTCAAGTTGAGCAGCAATACGGACGACCTAAAGCTATAGGACCGATAAAGAGAGATGGAGTTAACCTGGTATTGCTCATTACATGTGAAATTCTTCGGAATCTGCTGATGGATAAAATATAACCACGTTACCCCTCAGCACTTCGCATAAGTCATAACTTTTACAAACCTTCAATCTTATCACGCTATAGAAACTTGAGTTTACTTAGTCCTTAAACTGGTTGTTGAACTGGGTGAAATTCTATAATGTTGTTGAACTCCAACCATGAGCCGGACTCAGTCAATCTAGAAGAAAATGTTCCAAATTCGCTATTCCTTTTATGTCCGAATTTCGCCACATTGAAGGCCTATTCGTTCGGGATGTAAGTTTTGGAACGCAAAGGAGCGGCGTTTTGCTACTAATACTATCTTTGAGCTATTCTTCAGCTGATCGCTTAGTGCCTAAAAATCGTGGTGCCCATCCGGGATCCACGAGCATTTGTTACAAAAAATTCATCTTTGGTCGTCCATTGTGACAACCTCTCGTTAGATCTAGATATCCTACAGATCCTTTTTTTTATTTTCTGGTAATAAATAGTCTGTCAACATATACCAACAAGGATCGCTAATAAATGTTTCGCTAGTCTAAATAAAAATAATCTAATAATGGTTCAGAACCAACATCAGCCTAAACAGTCACTTCTTCATCGTGCACTCGTCCTTGGTAAGGTTTGTGAGAATTTGATAGGCCAAAAATGTGACAGATTTGTTTCTTCACTGCCAGCATAGTCTGAAATGAGTCTTGTTGGACATGGACTCATTTGCGAAAACCCGATTCAGCATCTACTATTCAAATTTTACTATCCATGTAAACTAGAACACAGTAGATCTGCTTTCAGTAATCTACAAGTAAATTGTACTTAGAATGGAAACGTGTGAAGATTGTTCTTCTAAAATCTCTTCAAAGTGGTTTCACGTAAGTAAAGAAACTGAGCTAGATGACATAAGGTGGCATATTGATTCTCGGCTACACTCTTTTACGGCTATATTTTCTCACAATGGTCGTAATGTCAAAAGTATTGTAGGAAACTTGTTATAGACGGTTATAGGAAACATGGTAGGATACAAACGATATAAACTTACATCAAATCAAGTTAATTTCGATTTCAATACGAGAATGAAGAATAGATAGGCATTCGTTAGGAGAACTGAAGGGTGGAGACTAGTACAGAAACCGAGAAAATTCTGCCCTGACTCCGCGGGAGATGAAAGTTCATCACTGCTCGGGTTTGAAAATTGCAGGATTTGAATTGGCTCAGATTTGAAAATTGGAGGACGAGGTTAGTGGACGGAGACAGTTGGAGGCGCAAATTTCAGGAAACGAAGGACCAAGAACGGCTGCAGTGCTCAGAAGAAGAAGAAGAAGAAGATTACGAATCCGAGCAAGTCCAAAAAATAATCAATCAACTCAAAATTCACTGGCATAGACATGCTTATCTAATTACCAAACCAAATATTTTAAGTCCTCATGAGCCATCATCAACAACGTATTCCAACTTGAAAAAGTTTATTCTAATGTTTGTTCAGCGTTAATTTTGATTTTTTCTCATCAGATCGCAAAAGTATTCTATGCATTCCCATAACTGAGGATTCATAAGTCATCTCTTGTTGGTAGAAACTAGTAGAGAGAATGGTTCTAACTGGTCTCAATGAAATCATACAGGAGGAAAGTATTATCCCAGGAAAACAATTACTGTTGTGGCACTGTAGTTCACTATAGTTCTTGTGCCATGGAACTTGAGAAAGCCACCTTTTTCCAACGCTGAGTGGATAGAATCAGATGATCTGCTCAGAACCACCCTTGACTTGGTTAGTTTTCTGGACAATACGGCTAAAGAAGACGGCTAAAATCAATCAATCAATGTAAAAAAAATCCGTCATAAGCTTTGGGAAATCTTATTCTCTCCTCAATAAATTAGCGTTCCATAATATTGGAATGACACCCGTTGATAGAACGGCAGCTGTCAAAAAGTGACGTTTCAAATGTCAAACAACAATATCTGGCAGCTGCTTAGTGCCTGCATGCTGTATGATTCGCTTTTGCAGCCTTATAGCCCTTTGTTAGGGAACCTTATACAGCTGATAGTGTATCTTAAATAGGCACTCAGCACTAATCTGACCTGAAAAGATTTTCAACTCTTCCCTGTTGATTTTTGTGCAGAGTGAATACCCAAATATGACAAAGTTGTCTGTTCTCGTTTTCAATGCTGCTTTCGAAGAACTCACATCGTGATTAGCTATTCTTCCACTATGCCAAGCGTATGTGTGTTAACTAGGTCAAAAGTCATTCTCCGTTCTCATTAAGTCCGAGGAATAGTCGTCCAGTTGCAAATAAATAAATGTTTTATTGGATTCCAGCGGATCATCGACTCCTCAAAATTCTTAAATGCCCTCATTCTATCCGCTCACCAGTACGTATATGTCTTTGACGCTTGAAAAGCTCCACAAATTACCTGTACAACCACAGTGACCAACAATGCAGCCATCAATTGCTTATCGCGACAACATCTTAACTACCAATCAATTTATTTTCCATTTGTAATCATGACTCTCAATCTACTTTGCATTAAATAGCATTAAATAAACGAACTAACAATGCACTTGCCACACATGTTCACTATGAAGGCTCATATGAAGGCGTTTAAGGCTTTTCCTGTGCAAACGCAATGCAAACCACCATTGCATGGAACGACCTTACAAATGCGGGGAGGAGCTGACAATGGTATTTATGCTTGAAATCAGCAAATGTGTCTACACATATGGTAATTCGCTTTTAATCGTAATTGTTAAACAGCACAGAAAAGACGAAGATGGACGATTAGTCTAGGCATGCGTTTTTTATTGGGGCAATTTGGTGGGAAGACAGGTGTGCTAGCTGTTGCATAAATTTGCATTCGTTGTGCGGTTGTGCAATTTGCAACTTTGTAGGTCCATATACTTGTGTTGTGTGATATGGATTCATTCTCTTATCGAAAAGATGCAGGGATATCCTTTCCTCATCCCAGAGCCCTCATCTTTTGTCAAAATTGTTGGAACGTCTTTCCTATTATCCTCTATTTTTTTAGTCTTCGATTTTGGCATCAAACGATACAAACTTTGGCTGAGTCCATCGCGAAATAAAAACTCTTAACCCATTGCTCGCTCGTTACGATCCTGTTTGGTTCCGTTTCAGTAGTAAACCACTCCTAAATAAACATATCCATCAGCCTCTAATTAGCTGATCTCCAAACTATTCGCAGCAAAGTAATTTGGTATGGATTCAATTCAGACATTCCACTGGCTCGCATGAGTTAAGATTTCTGATCCGACTATGGCATGATCATTCTCAGCATCAAGGAAGCGTCGCTCCTCGGGAAATCGAGGAATTGCATTATTAGAATAACTTAATTATACCCGCAGATCGATTGACAGCAATCAAAATTTTATTGACAGTCCATTCACCATTTATGGTTTATTTATCGATTAATTGTAAGTGATCGAGGATGATCATGACTGTCAATAATATCTATAAATGCACACATCCTAAGTATCTGTATCAATGGTCATGAGTGGCCATCATCATTCTTTGAATAGCGTCGAATTGAAAGGGGCAAGCCAATACTGATCGTCCATCAAAGCCTATCTGAATATTGTTCGATGATTATACGTCCGAATATAATATCCATTATATCCAGCCTCTGAGTGCTTTCAGGCGAACTACTCTCAGAATGGCAAGATCGGCTGGCGAAGAAGAAAAAGACAGCCTGCCCACAATGTCCATTATGTCTTGATTCTTTCACGTATTTCCATTTTTTGATTGATCATCGTCATCATTATCATCATCATCAGCATGATCAACACATCGACCATCACTACCACCATCGCAGAGCTCGGTTGCCGGGTCGAGTTGATGATCGATCTCAGCAAGATCTCCTTGGCAGGGTGTTCAAAGATACATTTATGACCCCATCATCATCAACCTCCTCATCATCAGCTGCGAGCCAAGCACATATGAGACATCACTTTGATATGTTATGGCGTGAAATAATTAAATTTTAATGTAATTGGTGTTAGCGTTTTGGTTAATGTACTGGCGCGATCACGCAGTAAAGAAGTGAAAATCAATTTATTTTAAATTGATTAATGATATTTCATGCTAGCTAATGTATTGATCCGGATCGAGTCCGTGTGTAGAAAGATATAGACACGTTTTTCGAGAGTCGAAGAAATGATTTATATTGTGTGAAATCAATTGGTGGTAGTTGTTTGTCATTCATATAAATATTAAATGGATTCGAACGTTAATTGATTCATAAGTTATCTGCTTTGGTGGTATTTCAATCCTGTTTCCTCTAACTCTGCAGTATTTTTTCAATGGAAGCCGCTAAAACTGCATACTGAATTAATTTCCATTAGAAATGGTAGCCGAAATTTATGTTATCATTTATTCATAAATAAGTCTATAACAAAATTTCATTTGAACCCTGAAGTATAGCTTAGAGACTAATTAAATACATTGGCTCTATCAGCGCCACTGGCACAGAGTAACAAATTTTGTCAATGTATCGAAATTCCAGTAAAGAGACTTATACAGCTTGTTTTATTGACTCTGGGGATTCAGTTGAAAGTCAGCTACTTAGTTAGATTAGCGCAACCTTACAATCCAATTGCCATTTTAGTCGCATTTCTGTTCCCCCATCGATTCAGGATAGCAATTATATCAAAGAATGTTAAAACAAAGATGAAGCCAGGTTCTAACTCCTTCCTTAAGAATCATTACACCATTCGAGCTAGCCAAAGGAAAATTACAGAGGTTTTGGCATCAGAAACATTAGACTCTCAACCCTTAATGAAAGCCATTCTCAATCAACAATAAAATCAAGTCAAGAGAATCAGCTAACCAAGGAATCAGCCCAAAGGTCTAGGTCGAAACGGTATTCCTAACTTTATCCTGAAACTTTCCATGTGAAAATGGGTGCTCCTCTTCCTTTGAGAGCAGTCTAATAATTCCTATTTTAAAAGCAAATAGACATTGCTAAAGCTCTTTTATCAGCATAAAGTAAGTTATTGGATCAACTGATCCTTATCCAGCTTAACAAGTTTCTGGATCAATGCAAAATTCAACATTACTATCGAAGTGCATGAGTGTCAAATTGAGTGGTGAAAATTGTGCTGAAGGAAAAGCCTTCTGTAGGAATAATGTCACCTGATATGGAATCAGCATTGGATTAAGTGTAGTATGAAGAACTTCTCTACAAATTAAGTAAAACCGAAGTCCCTCCTCCCCACACTTAAATAGACTTATCAGGTCTTTCTTAAAAGGATCTGAAAATATGCTGTGAAAATTTGATACAACTTATCGCACTTTCGCAATATACATGCTGGAGTTCCGTAAGGCTAAGACTTAAGACAATTGCTTTTCAGATATGCCATTTATTAATGCGTGTAAACTAGTAGTTTTTGCGGAGATGGTTTTACATTGTTTGAGTAGACCCGAAAGATGTAATTTATAAACTAGGGGATGCCGCTCGAAAAACCTTATTTAACTTTAAAACAATATTTTAATAGTGGTAACTTAATGTTAAAAAAACGACTACCAAAGCTATTTTCTTTACAAAGGAAAAAAGGAGCTCGCCTACTGCTTAGCCAGTGTATAAGTGTCCTAGTTCAATATATTCTTTAGTCAAATGAAATTTCATATCCAAGGCTAAGTCTTAACAAGAAATTCACATTCAGAGATCACATTGAATCAAACATTTTCGTTATATCCTTTGTTTAACCGTAAATCATTTTCTTACCCAAGAAACGAGATCCTCACATACAAAATGGTTATTTTCAAAGTATTTCTAGTAGGCCATATGGAGCTCCCGCTAGGGGCTCATGCGCGAGGTACGTAAAATGCCAACTCTGGGTCTCACAGCATCAATGCCTGAAACTGCTTATATTCACATTTTTTTCGAAACCCATATAACCGATAAACTCGCACTCCGCCACTCGCAAGCCGATGAAGTGTTGGCCAAAGCTACAAGTTCTAAGGACCCATTCATAACATAACTTTTCGATGAGTCTTAAGAAAACTTTTCATGGGCGTCCAGCATTTAGCTTTCAGATCCCAGATGTTTTTTCGCATGCTAGTCAGTATCTGTCCCATTTCCTACTAGAATCTAGGTATTACGTTTATGAGGTTTTGAAAGCGTTAATGATCATATGAAAGCCAAGATGGTGTACAAGTTCCACGTGTAGGATGCCATCTGGTCCTGTGGCCTCTTATATCATTATGAACTGCATTGCTGTGATCGCAGGTATAAAGGTGCCCGTAATATATCGTGCCTTTCATGAGGTATCGAGCTTCGCCGGGACCAATATGTAGCCCATGTTTCACTTTTTCAGTGTGCGACTCGATTCTTAGTCTGGCAAGTCCTTACTACATTGCACCTTGAGCTAGCAGGTCGTGTGATCGAATTTGATCTGTTCAAGTTTATCTGCGCTCCATGGTGCCTCCTTAAACATCATAAACTTATCGTTTCCTAAGACGTGAACAAGATCTTCGGGCTTCTGCTCCTTGGAATACAGCAACATTTAGCATGACAATTTCTGCCCGCGTTCCTTTCGCAGTTGGGAGTGCCACACCTGCAGCAGAGGTTACTTCGATCTGACCCTTTGCAGATGAAATGCGGACGAAAGCAAAGCATTTATAGCTCCAAGGGAAAACCATCTCCTCGGTAAAGTGTAAAGATTCCGCGCAAAATTAAATATTGTCCTTCTAAAGCAATTGCCATAGCGTTTGTTTTTGGGATATGTCGGACTCCCAAAAAGACTTCGGCATTTTGCCTTCTAGGATCGAGATGTGTGAACCTTAACCTAAAGCTGATTGTCGCAAGAAAAATTTACGTAATGGCATCATCTATTTTTCGGTTCTAGTGACAAACCCAATGTCGTTTCGAGCGAACTGTATCGTGCTTGGCATTCTATCAATATTACATTAAATAGACACGTCTTTCAAGAAGTATTCAATTTCGAAATAAGACTTCCACCTCGAAAAGAAATTTAATATCTACTAATTGCCATTACTTGGCATTACCAGCGAAACCACACAGAGAAAGACTTTTCGCCATTGACCACACATAAAAATATTAACATTGTGGTCATTTCTAGCATAACTAAGGTAGTCTACAATATCGTTTGTCAAATGCAATATGGATTAAAATCAAAATCCGACAGCTACACTCCTGCAATTCTGTTTGAAGCATGAAATTCGCAACAAGTTCAAATCCATGTGTGCACATATGCAGAGGGGGTGGGAAACAACACCTACTCGTTTGCTGTAAGCCTTTGTGTCAATCGAAATAATTACACAATCCGTTGCACTATTGCTGAGCGGATTGATGGAGCTATCATATGTCCGTTGAGGACCTTCGAGCCACCCTTCTTGACCGAGTCGTAATAGAGCAATGACGAGTCAAAACATATTAAGCGCAGATTATTAGATGCTATGTATGTGCCTTTTCCTTACATCATGCATAAAACCACATATGGGAAATATTAATATCACATTCGACTAATCACCGGCGTATGTCCCTACACGAGGCGATGGAAACATGATCCTGCGTCGAGAGCGAACATTTCCCATAGCGAATTGGGTATCGGGTTGCACCGCGTCATGCATGGGAGATGCAGTTGCAAGGTACCGCTCCAATGTGAGGTGAAACAGGTGGGTCCATCGAGGACAGAGGAGAATATACTATATAATAACATATACTCCTTACCGCCTTTAATGTTAGTCACTTGTGTGTGACACACTTACGTTCAATACCGTTGCGAACATCAAAACAGAAGAATTGTAATTGTTCTTTTTCTATGAATGTAATTAACAGATAAGTTACATAGCCAGTTCGTTTAATAATCCCTGATCAAAAGCGCCGCTCCTTTGATACTCTGTGACTTTGTTGTGGAACATGGTTGAGTTTTGTTTAGAAATCGGAGACATTTCTTTATGTAGAAATAGAAAATTCAGGATACAGGACGTAAGCGCGCGAAGGCTGTGCAAAAATTTTTTTCTGGAATTCCGTTTTAGAACAGATTCACGCGAAAAGGCTTGAAAAAATCATACAACTCCTCATCAGACTTTTTAACCTGATTTCCGAGGCCAGACAATCCACTGAGCATTTTTATTATGTATAATCTAACAAGGACATGCTCTTGTCTTCAGTGCATCTTTAAGTCGACACAACAACTCTAATTTACATTATTCCTTCGAGTTCTCTCCCGGTCTCGTTCAATTCTCGTGACGCTTTCTTTAAAAGAATGCTTTTAAGTCTTGTCTGACACATTGAATCACACATCAACAAGCATAAGAAAACGTTCCGTTTCGCTAATTACCTTTCTTCAGCAAATTTGATGAATGAGGATTTCTACTCTTTGTACTTAATGATGAACAGTTCCAACGATGCCACTGAAACTTTTTAATTAACATTAGACACGGCACAACATATTCACTTGTACGCAGCTAATCAGTTTTATACGCCTGTTGTTGCAAGGATAAAGGATTGGTGGAGTGATACTCACCTGAACTTGACACTCTTTTACAGCTAATTCGAGACCTTCGAGTGCCGCTAACGTCACATCACTTGCTTTGTAGCATAGTTCCAATTGGTCTTTGTTGAGGCCAGGAACCGTGCGACATGCGACTCTCACGTCTGGTATACAAAACATCCTGTAAGAGAAATGAAGACATTATTGAGGGTTCGGTGTTTTGGTGTTGAAGTTGATGCTAGTCTATGAAGTCTATGCTAGGCTTGAGACATTGCAAACCGAGAACTGAAACGAATTTCTCTTCAGTTCCTTGCTAATGAAGGAACCCATTTTTGAGCTCTTCAGAGATTCAAATTTATTATGATTCGACCAACCATTCATCATCCTATCTGAAAAGTTATTCTCACGGTCTGAAAGAAAAACATACATTTGCAGAGACATCATTCAGCCAACACATTATGCTGAACACGACGCGAAACCTGTAGTAACTCTATATTCACTGAGTTACTAAGATTTGTCCATTTTCCGCGGCCACGTCCGTGACGATCACGCTTTCCATAGATCATTAATCCCGTGGTAACAAATTATCGCCTCAAGTGATGTAGGACTTAAAGACAGGTGAGTAATTACGCCAGGTGATTATTTGTCAGCTTTAATTGACCCCCATTAACATGAGGCTGTGACATATTTCATTAATGAAACAAGTTTCATTGGTCGAGGAAGGAGGACAGTGAGGAACCAATAATGGTCGAATCGGCATTCATAAATTTAACGTACAAGTTTACGCGTATGCTATGTTAACTTTCGTGTAAATATGTGAAGGGACGTAAAAAGAGCCTACAGAGACTACCAATTGGCATTTAAAACTTTCTAATGTCTTCAGACGTGGCTACTTTGGAAGCAGAGGACTGTAGAATGGATGATGGATAGGAAATATTGTTATGGCCAAGTGGATTGGGTACATTCACTCGTTGTGTATATATGACGAGGCACACAGTTTTTGAGTTCCTCTGTCAATACGAGTTTGGAATTCAATAGGATTTAAAGTTGCTTTTCAACCGCATCCACAAGTCCTGAAGAACCGTTATCAAGTACTAGGATATGCGAAGAATTATCTTCTAGATTGAAGCTCTACGTCATAAAAGAAATACTCAATGAGTTGTGATTATATAAGGTGTTGCTCAGGGCTTCATCTATGTTAAAGCCGGAAAAACATCTCTGACGAAGGACTACCGAGATAAGCTTGGTTCATGTAACGGGTCTATTCGCTGAATGCGCAGTCCAGGCGCCAAGGCCTAAATTAGGTTTGCTGATGCGTCGGCCAAGGAGCTGGATGACTGTTTATGCATTCAAAGTGGCCCTCAAAACTAAACAAAAATCGAGATTGATCATCCTCACAAAGAAAAAAAAAATAACCTGAGTAAGGCTTATCAGTATACGAAATCAGTAGTTTAATTGAAACTGAAGGTGTGAAGTACTTGAAAGCCTGAATTGAAATGATGTACCTGAAAGTCGTGAAAGTAATCGCATATCGAACAGTCTCCAGGACGGATGTGAAAGTGATTGTAAGGCTTGGTACTCATCGGTGCATATACCGAGTCGGAGAAAACGTTCTCTCAGCTATTCTCTCGCTAACAACAACAAAAAAATGATTGGAAGGGATTAACAAAGAAAAATGAACCTTAACTTGATGGCTTGATCCAATTGGTCTTATGGTGAGTTCGATATCGTCTGTCACTCATTTGTCTAGGATAAGCAGCGCGGTAACTTCCTTGGTCATATTGGAGAACTCTCTTCAAAAACGATAATGGAAAAGATTCTTAGAATGGTTAAAAAATTAAATGGTGCACATGGTGCAGGGACTCACACGACAATCAAAAGAATCATACTCAAGTGAAACGAGGAATGGAAGGATTCTTTTCAAGCACACTCTTCCTTTGTGGTAGAAAAAGGATCATCAAACCTAAAGACATTCCTAGCCCAAAGCCATGTTTCGAACGATTACAGGCTAGATTCAATGATCCGTATAGGAGGTCTTTATTGAGTAGTCCAGATGCGTTGCACGCCTGGAAACCAAGCTGACTCAGCTGTAAATAGAAAAGACTATAACCGTTCTAAGAAGGATTGCTAAAACCTTTTCTGGGATGTGTTTTGCAGCCGATGTATGAATTTTTCTTTCACTCATTTTAAGGACAGCTAAGGAACAAGTTGAGTCGTCGACTTAGCGAGGAGACGTCCTGACCTTTTCGGCACTCTGACTACGTCGTCCACCTGGTTTTAAAGTACTCAGAAGGAAAGTACTCGTTCATTTTTGAATCAACCTTATACTTATACGTCATATCCTTAATGCAATTACTGAAACTCACAGTGATTGCATGAAATCGCTGTATTTCTGACCCCCAACTTTGAGATTGGGAGAGATAATCTGAGGTGGTGTGTTAAGTTTGCCCCGTTGGTATCCCTTGTATTTTGCGCGTAGGAAGGTCTGGGGCTGTGTCATGGTTTGACCCACATATATTATATATCTGTTTGGCCGGTTATTTTTAGTGAATTTGATCTTGATGCAGTGCATATGGAAAAACTGCTTGTCTTCCTCATCTGCTTCCAAGAGGAAAAGAAAGTGACAAAGTATTTGTCTACATATCGCCTCGAGTAAATTATGTTCAATATTTTAACTACCGCGCTGACACGTAGCTGAATCCTCTCTTACCCCTTTTGTAGAAAATAGCATGGACTACTAGGTCTAAGCAATAACTGCTGTTTTGTGGTCATATTGAACCGATTGTTTCAAAGGGACAATTCGAAAATTGTTGGGATAGTAAGATATTAAGAAAGAGGCATATAGATCAAACCATCTCTGAGGCAGACTGATATGTGTTATAAATATATATGAATTTTTATTCGTTCTCATGTCTGTATTTGATGGATCTCGCAGTATTTTTCGTCGCTACGGAAGTTTGCCTTATTCCAATGTTTGAGCTCCTCTCAGTACATTGCTTGTTATAGAAGATTAATAATAATTTAATTTCAAAATTATAGAACAATGAATTCAGATCAAAGGATTTGAAACATCGTAAATTCTCTCGATTTTTGCAATAAACACTAATTTCTTTTGACTGGAAATAAAAGATAAAATTTCTCCTGGTTATCACATCGCGTCATTGCTGATTCAGACCATTATAGTACCTAAATTAAGCAGATTCCTATTCATAAGCTCCAGGCGATAAATATTCACCTCAAAATTAGTTTTTGAACCTACGTTCGATGTTGTCCTTCCCTATTTATACTTAAACTCATTTTGTTTCGTTACCCTTCAGGTGAACAAAGCTATCAACCTACGAGATTAAATACTTCACATAGCATTGCATAAAATTGCAACAATTTCCTACAAATCCTTCTGCCTGCACGCACCAAGACACTTACGAATGCTCCTCACATTCCTAGGGTGGAAGTTAAGTTAGAAAAGAGCAATTTCACTTAAGAACCAGAAGGTTTAGATACTGGAATGAAATTTAAAAGCAAACTGTAGTAAATTCTCTTGGTGGCATAGCAACTTCTAGCATAAGAAACATTCCACAAAGATTCCTGACATGGAGCAGACGCAGCAGTGGAACAATTTGATTTTTTGTTTGCTTTTAAGGTTCAGAGTTGACTTCGTCGAATCTTTGGCTGCAGAATGATTTTATCTTTCGTTCAAAAGGATTGCAATAATGTCTATTGCATCAACATAGTTTGAGGTTTGTTTTTTTTCGTGTTTTGAGTAGAGGAGAGGTGAGAAATACTTTTTTCTTCATAAAATGGTTACAGTCGACTAAATACTCCGCAAGTCATTCATTCTTCTTTGTCTTCCATACTTCAATCGGCTTCAGGTTGGGTTGCTCACTCGGTAATATTCCTTTTTCTACTATGGAAGATTTTAGGATTCTATACAGAGGCTCACGCACCTTAATACAACCGCCAACCTGGTTAGAAGTACAAAACAAACTTCATTGCCTGAAAATTTGTATAATAATTTCCAGATATTAAGTCAACCGACAGAAGCTAAGGCTAGAGATTCCGTAGTTGATTTTCCGAATTTCCATGATCCTTTTTGTCAATACATAGTACTCGTAACATATTTGCATGAACGACGAAAACCATGAAAAATTCCTCCGTTTCTAAACAATTTCTTAGTGTCCTTTGTTCAAGTTCCCTGCATTTCATCAAGGAATGTTTTCGTCCTTGTTATTTTCAAGAAGCATTTGTAAAATGGAATGACATTGTTGGGAAATTTTAGCATATCAAAGAGTAGAGAAATGATTAATTAATTAAATTCAAGTAGTTCTTGTTGTTGACGTTTGAACATTGTGGAATGAGCGTATGAAGTCGACTCGCACCGATAAATATTCCTGATGGAGTCGCTACGACATTTCTTAGGTTTCACTTGTTGAGTTTTTCCATTTGATGGGTTGTCGACTTTTCAGAGTTTTCAGTTTTCCGAAAGAAAATCATTACGAGTTCACTTACGTGCTAATTTGCGTGGACCAGGATAAAGTTTCAAAAGCTCCTTCGAATACCCTCAAATGAGTTTCGTTTCTGGCTATCAAGCGTTTGTGTTTTAGAAGGAAAAATGCATGTCCTGTGGTATGACTCCTATAGCAAATCAAAACTTCTAGGCAACACTAACTTAGAACAAGATCTTACAAAGTGGAAATGAAGAAAAGATTTATTAGGCAGAAACATTAGTTTGTTAATTTCTCTTGCTACAGGTTGGCAAACGGCTACAAGGACTTGAAAAGTCTCCAGCGAACGGACGACATTCGTTCTTAATTCGAAATTTCGTGTAGAGAGTTAATTTAGTCTAAGAGCAGTTATTAAGATGCGTTCAAGAAAACATAATGATGCTAATGTGAGGTAAACGTTACAAAACGGATAGTACAATCCTTGGGTAATTTAAAGTAGACGCACTCGAGTGTTTCAGCTCTTTCTCCTTTACTAATTTCGCAACAAAGTGTTTTCTTTCGAATTTCAAAGGTTGCTTGGTTCATAACTTGACTGAGATTTAGTTGTTTGTGCAGTCAGGCATGATTAAGATTGAAACCAGTATGGACTCGGAATTGTAGGACTTCTAAAGGAATCAAACGTACAATAAAAATTCATCAACTTAATGTTTGACTGCGTTGATAGGAGCGAAACTATTAAATTCAATGTAAACTAAACCAATCCAGGACAAGCGTTTTGAGGTGGTAATTAAAATTCTCCTTTTTTCAATGGACTTTTTGTTACGTCCATTCAAATGTGTGGTCTTCTTTCTACGTTTATTAGCAACAGCCATACACAATTTTATCACAAAATAATCCTTAGTAATGAAATATTTAGTGGGATCCCCGTATAATAAAGCATCATTTCTTCCTGTTGGTCGCATCTAGTTGGGAATGTAAAGAGTTTATTCACATCTCTGTGCAATCATTTGTGAATGTTCCATTAAAGTGAATGCAACATTGTTGGTTTCCAGATTTGTATTCAATTCATGTTTTGAGTTCATCTCTACAGTGCATGTCAACATTTTTGAGACTGGATTTCTACAAGAGCGAGAAATGGTTTAGGTCTTCACCCTTCAATTTAAGTCCACCTTAATAAAAGGATTTTGTTTCTTTAATTTTCGTAGTAACATAAAGTCGTAAATGGCACTTTTTTAAGTAAAAAACCACCCACCAACCGTTTGTTAGCTCTTTTATTTTACGTCGATTAACCTTTGGTAATTCAACTTTATTTTCTTGAATGTAGTTCTTAATGTAAATGATTCCGGTCAAATGGATAAGGATATATAGAAGAGGGAAAGAAGAAAAATAAGAAAAGGACCTAGAAAGAAATTTTTTGTGGAAAAATGTGGAAAACTACCCTGAAAAGTTGCTATAAGGACGGCCAAAAACAGGTACGAATTATTGAATATAATTTGTCAGAATATAATTTGTTGTTAAATCACATCGGTCCAGTATCAATGTAAGGCAAGTCCTTGTATTGTTTGAAGATTATTTGGAATCTTCATGGAATTAACTTAATTTGGCGAAAAATAGTTATGTGTTGAATGCTGGCTGGAGAAGAACTTTTCTCCTTTCGAGATGCGCCATATAATACCATTCCAAGCACAGCAATGAGGAATCATCTTTTTGCCTTCTTGATAGATTCATGGATAAGTTTGTGTGCAAGCAAAAATGAAGCAGGCAACCAGCAAAAAATATCAACAAGAGCCACGGTCATATCGTGTTTACGAAGACGATAGGAGTGAATGCCATTTTTTTCCTTTTGAACGTAAAAAAACAAAGAACGAATGATACACTGGAAATTAAAGTCCCCAAAAAACACATGAAATCATCTATATTTTCAAGTAGCTTTCAGCTTTCCAAGTCTTTATCGATATGATCCTGAAAGATCTAATCTCAGAAAAAAACCTGGGAAAAAGTGCAGAATAGAAGCAAAGGCCAGACATAAATTCATAGCATTAAGTTAAAAAACAGACGCAGAAGGAAACCTAAGAAATAGCTAATGAAATACAATTAAAGAGATTGAGAAAGCAGAAATAATAGGAATGAAGTCAACCTAGACTCTATACTACATAAAATAACAACAAAAATTTACCCGATAGCTAGGGTAAATTGGGACAATTACAGTACTATTATCTAATGAATACAAACTATGCTGCAAACTGGACTTGCGAAGGGCCCGAAAAGCGAAAAACAAACATGTCTTAGCGTACAGAATCACATGTAAACTAGCTGCAGATGTTATATAACATACTTTGGACACAGGAAAAGGTGAATTCGAGTCGGGTTCCAAAATAAACTCCAGCTAGTGGGGTTGGCAGTGAGATAACTTAAAAAAGCCACATTTCCTGACCCATCAGAGACCATAACCACCCATCAGAGACCACAGATTACCAACTAGGTGAATATTGGAGTGGGAACGTAAACTAGGATATTCCGGGTCGAAGGACGTAGAAATGAACAAAGAACGAAAGAAGAAAGAAAGCAAAAAATAAAGACAGAAACAGCCATGAAAGCTTTTGGATAAGTGTTTCCTGCGCTTTTCCGCAGTGCTTTTTGATGTCAAAAAAGTCCATGAAGCGAACCAAAACGTTACATTATCAATTTATTTTTCACACTTAATCCTGCACTAGGACAAGTAGTGCGGAACGTATCAAACGTTAAAGAGTTTGTAATGCCTGATATTGCCGACAAGCTCAATGGATTAATAATGACAAACAAGACCGTGAAAATATGTAAGGGAGTTTAAAATTGTACGTAGTTCAACTCAGCGAGTAAATCCCATATCACATGAATTTGTAGACCTGATAAATATATTCACTCGGTGGATGACTTATCTCCTCACATGCACTTATGGCACAACTATAAGTGCAACTGCCGTAGCCGAGAAAACAACGAAACCGCAACAAATATTTCCCAAGACCAAAATCTTCTTTTGTAGGTTTCGGGCAAAGGCTTATCCTTGGATGGGAGTTGGGCTAATCGCTTTCTATCGAACTCTAACTTTAAAAAGGTTTTGCTAGTGTGGAAGCTTTCCCACTTATTTTTTACTCGCCAAATTTATTTAATATGATTGGACTGATTATGTCGTATCCTGCAGGTCTTAAATATGTATTTCTAGGACGGCTAGTTAGCCAGATGTTCAATTAAGTTGACATATGGGCGACTCTGCTTAGGAAATACTCACATCAGAATAGGACGTATCTTAATTCATGGTGACCTCAAGAGTGGAGTTTGGAATTTGTTTTGAGAAGTTCTTCTCGACAAAATCTGTAAAATTGGACGAAGCTTCCTTATACATAGGAAATGTCTTGAATCCGACAGGAAATGAGTTATCCGACTTTTGAAATATTTTTTATTTATTTGTGTATTCCGATTGCTTCCTATGTCTAAAATTATATGAATTTTTTAAAATTAGTTAGGGTGTATGAAGTTTTCCTTGATTATAGAGTTATAGTCAGATTTTTCAGGCTTCAGGCAAAGTATATCCAGACGAATGATAGTCAAAAATAATGTTGATACGTAAATTTGACACTAAGGAGGATTCGTATTGAAGGAGATGTAACGAACGTTCTGAAGTACTTCTTCCATAAAAAATACCTAAATAAACAAATGAATTCATAGAAATAATCTCAACTGAGAAATTCAAAAGCACAAGTATAAAACGTTTGCAGTAAAAGATATTGTTAATATTCTTGAAATATAAAAGCAAAAGTTGCAACTTGTAAAAAGTAGGAAATAAAATTTGCATTGCATTTTAAAAATTTAACAAAAGGAAACCAACTAACCAAATCATCAACTTGCAACTATATTACTCTCACTATTCAAAACAAAAAGAAAGAGATCCTATTGTAAGAATGACATTCTAAAGGTTTCTATTCAATTTCGACTTTTATTCAAAGAAGAAGAAAAAAGAAGAAGCTTTTATTCAACGTAAATGTGAAGTTATCTTGACTGAATATCTCAAAACGTTCAGCTTAATCATCAGGAAAAAAACTTGTTACCACTTTCTTCTTACAAATGACTGCTGTAACAATGGTAAGTTGCAGAAAAATAGCCGTCATTCGTTTAAAAAACAAAAAACCTAGTTGAAAATCAGCATTTATGAAAATTATGCAAATGTCACATTACTTATGAAAGCCATTGTATTAGTACAAACGAAACGAAACAAAACATACGCATGGTCTTTATTATATTCAAAATAATATTTTGTTAGCTCCACATTACGCACGGGAGTTAATCTGGGTTTTGTTTTTCAGGTAATCTGCGAGTGAAGTTTTACTTCTTTGCTTTGATGATGATGAAACTCATGTTTGCATCATAAAGTGGTGAAGATGAGCCATGAAGATGGTTACAACGATGATTATTACGACGATGGGACGATGAGATGAGCTCTAAGGTTATGTGACTACTACTCCAGTATGAAGGATTATTGTTTTGGGTCTGGGCTTGTTGCTGGATGACAAAATGTACCATCAAATTTTATGTGTTGCTTGATACGTGCCCGGTCAAACGATGTCTAATGGTCATCAACGTTTGTTTGCCAAAGATTTGTACCCCAGCGCATATGTGCACGATTAAATGGCAAAATGGGAATCTCATTGTTGTTGTTTTTCTCTCGTCGAATTCTTCACTAGTTCCCATGAACTATCAAATCATGAAATTTAGGTCCACAAAGAAGTAGAGACATAATGAAGGTTAACGGACTGTGAAGCAATTTGTTAATTTCTATGGTCGGAGGATAATTTCGTTACCTTAGATTAATTTAATATGGCGCTTTGATTGTCGGTCGACACATGGTTAACATGAGCTTACACTAACTATTAAGCCATAATATAAAGTAAACATAATTAGCATTGGTTTATGCTAAATTAATTAGCGAATCACATAAACTTTGTGTATTTAATCAAACGATGCTTGGTTACCTTCGGAAAGACATGAAACTGCTTGTCAGTAGCGCTAAAATCCTTATTGTCTTCCAAGTGGTATGACCCACTACGGCTCTTCTCATTCCCACGGTTTATCTTGGGGAACATTCATCATATCCATTGTAGCATACACCAATTATCTTCCATTGGAAAATGCTACAATCCTGCCGAATGCCCTACACGAACAATGCAACAAAAAGTTTAGCTGCGTTCCGATTGCTCCATACAAAACGGTTGCGACAAAAATGTTGTCCAATAAAATGTCGTTCCCATCCCATAACATAATAAGGGCGTCTAAAAATTTCTTCAGTGAAATCCTTTCCACGGTATCAATCGATTTCGCAAGCACACATGGTCGCGCAATACGAATTTCGCGATGCGGTCAAGATGCATGGGAACGCGAAAATGAACTCGAATTTCGCGAATACTCCACACATGAATGGGAAATCAACACAACTTTGATCGGGGGAAAGAAAACGCCACACCATCGATTCAACGGAATTCTATTAATTTTGTCAAATGTCTGATTAATTAAATTTATAACAAATTTTTCGTGAAATAAAGGACATTCGACGGACAATCTTTGCCAGTCATTCGAAATGGTATTCCTCGAGATTTTTGTTGATAAATACTGCAATGTTTTTTTCTCTGATGGTCGATTAGGTCAGTGTATCCGGTGGATGATCCTTTGGTGGAATGTTCAGGGCAAAAGGTTTTTTCGTTAGTTGTGCTGAATGTATGCAGTAGGATCGCGTACGAAGGCAGAGCACAGCTAAATCATTAATAAAATGATAAGTAAAATGTTATAAAAATGAAACATGGAAGATAAGATTATTTCGAGCATGCTGTTAAAGGTTGGGAACTGAAATCAGTGCAACGCAAAAATTCGGTTTGGGTATTTGAGGTGATGTAAATTCTGAAAGGATTTTCACACGAACGGCTGGCCAAAATATGTTTGCTAATTAATGGAAATGATTTGGAATTTGATGCTTATTTATGGGAATTCAAATCCTTGATATTATTCTTAAAGAAATTTTTAGACTATTCGGAAGTTGTACTGAAACGTAATGATGTACGTTAACCATTTGTTAATGTCAGGGATCCAAAAGAATGTGATTTTTCGATGGCTCAGTTATGCCACAAAACCCCACTTACACCCAAGAAAACTGAAAATACTTATTATTTTGAAGGCGGTTGAAAAACGAATAAGGCTGAAAGTGAAATACTGGGAAATTCTGCTTGTTTGAATAAATCCTTTTACGCAACGCATCATAATAAAGTTTTCAATGAAGGAAGGGGTTAAGTCAGCTGAAATTCGGGATCGATTGCAAGCATAATTTGGTCAGAATGCACTTTAATGGTGACGAATGAAAGCCAATTATCCTGAAGTCAAACAAGGGAAAGAAAAAGAGGAAAATATGAAGACGCTCTAGTTCAGCATAACGCCTGACAACGTTACTGCTGGTCGCGAACGTTTTGTAAGAAATCGGCGCGCTACTGTAGCAGAAATCAAAAAGGAAAGAAGAATCAGGGTTGGAAGTGGACACACCATCTTTGGATATCATATTCGATTTCAAAAAACTTTTGCCAGATGAATTCTATGTCTCCTTATCGAGGAACACTAAAATTCGAGATGTGAAGTTGAATTTCTTGCTCGTTTTCAAGATGGAAGGCGGTTTTCGCTCCATTGCTAATTTCAGCACTACACCACCAAATCAAACAAGGATAGTATGGAGTGTACAAGAAAGGAAGAACCCAAACCATCAAAAGTGAAAACACGCTTGTCAGCCGAGAGGGTTATGTCAACAGTTTCTCCGAACTCTTAAGAAGTTTTGCTCATTTCTTGACGATCGTGACTCAATAAATGCTGCCTATTATTATGGCCTTCTTGATCAGATTCGACACACATACCGGTTAAAAGGACGCCATCAACATACTCGAGATGTCTTACTTCTGCAAGACAGTGCAATATCGCAGACTGCAGCCCTAACAAACCTAGAGACATCCTAGCAATCCTAGGACCTTTCACGATGTGATTTCCATATATTTAGGTCTCTTAAGGAGGCACTTGGAGGAGAGCGTTTTGCTAACGATCAACTGGGTCAACAGTTTATGCGGAATGGGCTGAATCCCTTCCTAATTATTATCCTGCCCATTATTTGAAAATTGCATGAAAAAGTTATCTATAGGAAATATGTGTTACTAATGACGGGCCCCCATGTAGAAATATAATTATATTGTTAAATATAAAATAAATTTATTTTTAAAACAGGTTCATTTATCCTTGTATTTATTGAACTCAGACTTCTAAAATATCTAAAACTGTATATAAAACTGCAAAAACTCCTCGCTCGTCAGTCACACTCCAGTTTTCTGCTGGAAATACTTGGATAAAGACAACAAAAGAAGTGAAAATGAGCAAACTCAATGTCAAATGGTCGGTACCTGTCGATAACATAGTAGTTTCACACTAAAGGATCTCACCTGTTCTGCAGTAAGAATCGTAGCCAGCTGAAAGGAAGTACAACCATAGCGTAAGTGAATGCAACAAGCACTTAAAAGACGAAGAAACAGCCGATCTTACGTCTTGCAACCTAGTTATGTGGAACTTGATTTGATTAGTCAATTTTCTTTCATTTTCGCATAAAATAAGTTTTTAATGTTACCCTTAAATTATTTCGTTCTCTTTGCTATGGATAATTTCAAGAAACAGAGAAGGACACCAATACCCCTTTAAACAATAGTATTTATTTATTTTCTTTGGGGAAGTCAGTTATTTCCTTCCCCAATATTAATTCATTCAATAAACTTAGCCTTAATTTACCCACAATAAGCAAAAAGGACCGTTCGTAAAACATGTTGCTATAAATTACTATAATTAAGCTATTCAGTAAACCTACATATATCTGACCTATTTAACCGAAAAATTAATCCCTACCGAAGGTTATAACCATTTCATTCGTTATTTTATTAGCAATCCAAATGTCTTGTCTTGGTTCATCCTGTGAATTTCAGGTGTTTTGAATATCTCCAAGCTTTCAATCACGAATTATTTTTGGCACTGTCTTATCTGCTTGATTTTTTTTAGATCTTCCTACGTGATCTTGTGCTCAGTTTCCAAAAAATACTTTGACACGGTTGACTTGATCTCCTGTATGCTTTTAAGCTTTTTCAAAGCGTTCTCTGCCCCGCTAAAATGCTCGTTGCAACATGTGCTCCTTGCAGGCTTGACACCGAGTTTCAGGACAGGAGATTTTTGACATCCAACGTCCAACTTCTTCTTAGCGAAGCGGATCCTCAATCGAACTGACTGGGCTATTTAGTTGAAGTTTTTGCATGTGGATATTAATTGTGTCCATGGTGCTTCTGTTGTCCTTACCAATTTTTTGAGTGCTCCTTTTGCTGGAGTCTATCCTATCGACGCTCTTCTTATATTTTCATCTTCCTTACTTTGCTTTCTTTGCTTTCCTCATAATATTCAGTCATTTTCAACGTCCCCCATACTATTTAGTCCTAGGAAATGATTCATCGATTACTCTATGACAGCCAAGGGGAGACCGCAGTTATATGATTCCCGGGTGTTCCAGCTTTGCTACTTGATTCCACCGCAAATGTATGAAGGATTTGTGAGATAATACTAATACTCTCTTGATAATACTTTGTGACCTAAACAGGAAGGGAAACAGGAGATTGATCTGTCAAAAGTCGCAGGAAACCATATGAGGTCTGATGCAGACCGTACTCTCACTTTTTATACAGTGGAAAAAGTTAAACGGACTACATCTGAAAGCCAATACAACGGACCTCCTGCTATACACAAAGCGCTGGAAAACGAAAAAACAGGATCCCTTTTCATTATGAAACCTAGTCCCGAAAAATTAAGGCTTAAAACCGAAAATCGAATAATGGGTCTATGGAAAAGAAGTGCGCCCAATAACCAGCAACGGATGACTGTTATGGTGGTCACTGCACTGTAAAAGAAGTATGCTAGAAAAGAACTAGAGAAGATCCAAGAGGATCTAGGAGATGATTTTAGGTACCATCAGGACTATAGCAACTGCTGCGATGCAGATGTCGCTCAAACTCATGCCACTCGACTAGTTAATTTTCAGGGAGGCATCATTTGCAAGTATCAAAATGTAACCCACAAATAAGTATCCCCAAACGGGACATAATGGAGGAGATGGCCGTCAAGTAAAAAGGAGCTGGATTGAGTTCAACCAGTGATGAACACGTGACTTCTATATAAGATTAAGATAAAGACGAGAGTAGTGTAGGTGACGCAGATTTTATATGTGCAGGACTTTATATCTACCATTGAAATCATAACCTTAACCGATGGTTCCGAAACATATGTAGGAAACGGTGCTGGAACCGTCTTTCTATATAGACCCTAAGTCAAGCGGAGTTACATATTTAAGAGCCATACAACAGTTTTGGATTCGGAAGTATTCGCAAAGGTTTGGACACAAAACAACAAGAAACAATCTCACAGGAGTAGCAAACCTACTCTTGATCAACAGGACGAGACTGAAGGAGCTTACTACCCGAGCAAATGTGAAGCAATGGACAAGCGGAAGAGCTGGATCAGCTAATAAAAGATTAGCTGTCTAGAGAAGACTCAAGAATATGCCAGCAACAACAGTAACAGGGAATGAAACGAAACCCTCTGGAAAGAGATAGAAACGGATTTGTATTGCATGAACAATTGGAAGATGAGCCGAACTCTTTGGCTTCACTCCGGCAAAATGAGGGCATAGTAACACCTTGGAAAAAAAGAAATAGAGCCAGAAAACTGATGGCAATACAAACAAGCTCCAACTTTTTAAGGTCAACACATCAATAAATCTTTTTAGCTGAAACTATTCAATTTGTTCAAATATGATCCTGAGCATGGTGAACTACTATAGAGAAAGCTCCGAAATGGAAGGATATGATGCATCATCAGTAGTAAAGAAAAAAACCTAATTGAAAACGCTTGCACAAAGGATGTTATAGTGAAAATACAGAGCATGTCGTTGAAATTAAGCCATAATCCAAATAATTTGTAGTGTTTTCAAACAAATGTCTAATATGAAGTAGATTTTCAAATAATTTCGGGACGAATTGGAAAATTTTTCGTAAATAATCAGGACAGCAGGACAATCAGGACAACATGCTTAGTTCAGCAACATCAGGCTTTGGTAACTACATTTTGATATCTGATGCTGTTGGTGATGTGCTTCTTAGTTATCTACGCAGGACATGGTATCATATGTGGGGTGTATGAACGAACGCTCTTCTGCTTTTACTTAGTGCAGAGTGTTTTAGAACTTAGAATTTTCACCTAGTTTTCGATGAAATTGAAGAATGATTTGAGTCAATTACTAACAGCGTTTGGGAACCATTTTAAATATTTGATGGAAAATGTTATCAATTTTAAACGTTAGTTTGAATTTCAATGTGAAACCAATGGAAGTATCCTGCAACGCTCGCTTCAAAATGTCACCACTCTCATCTGTTCAACATTTCGCACTCCTCACACACATATTATGCACGTGGGGTATACTATCGTCAATTTGCACTCATCACATTGTCACCCCCTTGATGCCACACCACTCCACACACTCCGCTTCAATAAGTATTTGAGAAAGTACACGCAATGCATGGTGTAGATATTGCACACTTCTGTTAGCGTAAAGGTACCTTATCCTTATGCATTGTGTTGCACCGGTGACGAACAACACCGGGGAACGACAACGATTAACGACCTAACAAGGACGACTTAATTTCCATATCAAAGGACCCCACACGAGCAACGAACGAATTTCACACAATTGACTTACCACTTAACATCGGCCGCCAGTAACATTAACAGAAGAAAGAGTTGATTCCACGCAAAGGACATTTCGAGCGAGCAACGCCGGATGTGTTGTTGTCGATGCAGTCTGGCAAGGCTTCGCTCCTCCCGATGTTGTCCGGATGATGATGACGATGATGGTGATGGTATTCGCGTTGATGAGCTCTTTGTTTCCGATTTGTTAAATAATAATAACAACAATAGTAATTATTGTGAGCACTTGTCATTTTCGCGGTGGTCACGCATTGATTTCCTCGATGAAAATCGCTCAGGGTGCTATTGTCTTCGTTAAGGATAAATTTGGTTGCACCAGACGAAGAAATTTGGTTATAAAATTGTAGACCTTCATTTTTAAGCGCGAAATTTATTCAAAATCTGTATTTAGAGCACACATATTATCAATTCACTTTTCCCGACTAACTTCGGATTCTTTTGCTTCACTTAGCACTGGAAGTTGTTAGTTACCTTCGAACATCACTGCGGAAAATTCAAAATTTATAAAAATTTCAATAGAATTATTTACGGATGGATCACTTCATGGGTATATACGACTATTAAGCTTAACATAAATGATCACAAGGACTTAAAGTTTTTCGGCACTGGACCTTGAATGCGTGCAGAGGCGACCACTGGGTGGAAAATTGGACCTGCTCAACTCCTGACGGTGTGATCGCGCTGCAATCAAATTGTTTAAAGCAACCGTGTTATGTTCGTAGAGTATTTAACCCGTTGATATATACCGACTATGGACAACTAACCAACAGATCAGAGCGGCGGCATGTCTTTTATTTTTCTAAAGTTGGAGCTTTCTTGCGTTCGCATTTTAGATCACCATTTCTTCTAGCCATTCTAACGCAACACAATCTTCAATGTTATTACTACGGGAGACGGTTGGTAACATAAAACGTATGAGAAAAGTACATGAAGGTAGCTTTATGTTACAGCATATTACATACGTCGAGACAAGCCTACGGACGTAAATACATGTGAACATTTTTACATGGGTCGGAGTGGAAAAGACCAATAACAGCAAATTGATGGATGAATTGAAATCCACCATTCATACATATGGATACTGTTAAATGTGAATATCTGTTTAACATTTTAACATATTTCCGTATAATGAAGAGCGACGAAGTAGTTTACAAGGTTTTTTTGAATTTGTTGAATACCTTTCAGTCTGCACAAGGTCTTCGATGGACGGAAGCAGCGTTTGTGCGAGTCTAAATATCTTTAAAGGATGCATGTATATTCATAATAAACATTGAACGTCTTCCATTGAGTGCAACTAATCGATTCCTAAATTATCGTTTCAATAAGCTTGATAACGGCCATCGACATCAACATAGATATCATTTAAATTTACGAAAGCGTGAAAAATGTGAAAATTGCACAAAAAGCATGCGAAGCTTCGCCGGTGTTATGGTTTAAAATTTAGAAAAAATACTCTTTATTTTTGAGCTCTAATTCTAATTTTTAAAAGTTTTAATTCAAACTTTAATTTAAATAACTGAGAATAACTAAGAAACAAGCCTATCGATTCTGTTTAATTAACAAATGGATGCATTTCTGTTGGATATCGCCTCTTTTGAATTTGCATCCTATGGTTAGGATGAGTTCGTTTCTATTTCCAACAAGATTGACATATTCGCAATTATCAAGTTTCAAGTGAGTAAAATCAATGGTCCCTTTTAAACTTGGTCCTCCACCTTGAACCCACAACCAATTGCCCTTTCATTTCCTTTTTATGCATCACCAAAAGAGATCCTAGCAGAGCAACGATTTGAAAAGAACTTTATTCTCAAATTCTCCAATCTAATCCCGACAGTCTTGCCAGGAACCAAGCAGTTTGAAAGCTGTTCCCCATGGGGTAAAGATAATTTTAATCATCTTTTGTTTTCGATGAATAAATCTTTTTTAATGTGGGACATAACTCGCAGCAAGGAATTGTACTCATTACGGCTAGTACTGGTGCAGAAACATTTGTTGATTGCCCTTTGAAACAGTTTTTAAGACAGCGATCACGGTTGCGAAATCCATCGCTCTCCTGGCCAGTAAATGCAGGAAAGCACTTTTAGACAATAGGATGACAGTATTATGACTTACGAGACGCCAAATCCCAGGAAATAAAAGCAGTCCTGGCTGAACAA
The DNA here is from genome assembly GCA_954870665.1 of Stratiomys singularior. NCBI lineage: Eukaryota > Metazoa > Arthropoda > Insecta > Diptera > Stratiomyidae > Stratiomys > Stratiomys singularior. The sequence goes on along the minus strand of OX940879.1, from coordinate 5,947,100 downwards.
GAAGTACGAGTGAGGATAAGACGGCGTATGAATAATCTGAGGTCATGTGTTTTTCGAAAACTTACTTAGAATTGCTTCCAACCTACTGATTTCTCAATGATTTCGCTTAAGTCCTGCTATAGCTTTTTCACGCAATTAAGAGATTAGCTGGTGGTGATCTCCTGGAAAGAATGTTTCGGAATTCTCAAGACGATCGACGTCTTGAGACCACGTCTTTTGACAAGTGAGCTTTATAGCACATTTCGTTATATAGAGAGACCTATAAGTATAAAGGATGTATTTAGTCATCCGAAATTGAAAGTGGATATGGTGTTTGCTAGTTATCCCTCTTTCCAGTGGAAGGATAACTCTGAACTTTGTTGCGTTAAAGACCAAGCTCCGTGTGAAATAATACGTCATTTCTAGGCTAGGCTCCCTGATTGACAGAGTATAATTTATTGAAAAGCTTAAGACCGCTGGTTTTCCAGAAGTTGTATACACAAGACAGAAAGATGTTTCACTTATCTGTCTTTGTAAACCTTAGACCATTAAGTAGCTTCTAAGCTGTGTTACAACAACTGGAAGTTTTGCGTCTACTCTCTGTTGAAAATTGGCATGCCCTTATCAAATGGACCTGTCAAACGCCTGAAACAGATGATCGAAACCTTGAGCGGCATTCATTTGACAGCGAATACATGTAGCTGCGAAGCAGTATACTATATTCAATCGAAATAAAAGAATGGAGTTTTTCTAAACAAGAGTTTAAAAACCATACAAAAATGATAATACTCGAAAGAATTGTTTGGGGTTAGATGTCCATGTGAATTTTTCAAAATTCTAAGTGACACCAAGCATTGATTTCAGGCCTTCATTTCATGCAGCACAAAATCATTCATATTCAAAGATGGTATGGTCATCGGAGCAGGAAACATTCCAAAGGTCTTAGCAATATGTGGGTCCTTAAACATTGCTACGGGCTTATCGGAGCTTGGAAAGACTGGTGCCATGTGACTGAAGCAGTAGAAATCGGAACACTTCCTTATATCTGACGTTATTTCTGGAGTTTTTCCAAGCTGCTTCGAAAGGTATAAGTTCATCAAAAGCTTAAACAAGCACAAATTCAAGAAGTAACATCATTGACATTGTATAATGTACAAATTGATTCACATGGAGGTAAAGTTCCAAGTATTTCGGACATCAATTTCACAATAGTCGTGCCGGGCCTCTCAACATTAAACAAGGATACTTTTTTGGACTACTGTTCGCAGTCTTTAGATAGGGAAAACCTAGCATTCAAGAGGGATTACTTATCGGAAAACACAGAACTTTACTGACGTTGCACAAGTTTCACTTCCATAAAAGTCCTTTAATATAGTAATTATTGAGATCTTTGGAACACAAGTGTACAAATCAAAATCATGCGAATTTGGCCTTCGTAGTCCTCAGGTTTCTCGCTAGAAATCTTGCGAGGTATGCCAAAATTCATGACAAATTTGAATGCCCACTTAAAAAAACGCTCTATAAACCAAATACTATAGCATATAGCCAAGGACTGGTAGATGTTCAGTGCTCACAAACAGGGTTGAAGTAAAGGTTATGCAGTTAAATTGACAAGTATCGCAGGACCTCTTTTGAAAGAGATCCTCCATTGATATTGTACATAGATTTTTTTTTTGGTAGTTTGCTAGTTAAGTATTGGTTTCAGCAATCTTCAGTAACCAGTTGAATATGCAGACGACGATTAAGTGAAGGAGTTAAAAATCGCATCGTACCAAGGTGAAAACTATGATTTCACTCATAACTTGCAACGCTGCCTGGCCTTACCTTCATCGCCTTTCGATTAGATTTGAGTGTCCTTAGACGTGTTCAACGCATTTTGAGAACGGAACGCATGGTTGACATTCGGAATCCGGATTACATTCAAAGGCTGAACAGATTGGACTACAAACTGACAACTAGCAATTGCCCTTATTTGCCATTTGCGAAATTTCGAGACCTTTTGCTGCTGAAAAAAATTCGTACAGCTGTTGATTCATCACTCATGACGTTCAATACGCTCTTCGCGTCTCATTCCTGCAATTAGTCGTAGAACCAGTCTTCCGAGAGTTTTCAGAAATTTAAATCAAAGTTTGCAAACCTGGTTTTATGACTGTTTTGTTTAATTGTAGGTTTATACTACTGAGTAGGCAGTTGATCTTAAACTGAGCAAAACTGAAGAATAGCAGAAGAATTCATTGCCCTTCTTTTGGGCTTACGTATACGAAAACCTCGGTTTTTTCAACTACTTGACAATTCAAAACTGCCGGTTGATCGACAAGAACTTTATCTAGGCCATGGTTTTATAGAGCTCATTCCAGGCCAGGGTTTTTACGAGCGACCTTTGAGTAATAGTGCATAACTTGGTTGTTGGGGTCAGCAAATCAGGGGACGTCATTCTGTAGTAGAAGGATTTGAACAAGGATTTCTTTAAAAATTTGCTTCTGCTGCTTTCAAGGCTAAAAAATAAGGATTAAAAATTATTGGGGTAACAATAATTTAAAAAAAAATTAAGGATAATATTAATAATAACTTTTTTGGTTGGGAAGTGAAGGCTATTTATATCCTGAGCATTGAAATCCCAATGATGCGCAGCAACCTGACTTCCACTAAAAACCTAAACTATAATATTGGAGACCTAGCTAGGAACTGATTGTCACATTACTTCGGACAAAGCTTCTTCAATCTCGTCAAAAAGTGCTTTCGATTTAAGGGAAACTGTCTTCCAGCAAAAACGTGTAGAACGGACCTGTTATTAAGATAGCATTCGTCCTTCTATTTGTGCTGGCATACGTCCATCTTTGTAAAAATAGTCCATAGATACCAACATCTTTCGCACTAATTTTCCTACCGAGAGCTCATTTATTATCTCAGATAATTTCGAACTGGGGCATATTCTACATGAGAAAATATTTGTGGTAGGCGTCGTCTGTGGCCCTCAGGTAAATCGAGGGGTCAGGGGACCGTGTCTTTCTCATCCTTTGTAGGTAAGACCGGACTGCCTGCTGACTAGTGTTCTAAAGAAATAATCAGTAGTTGAGTAATCAGTAACCAACAGAATAATCATCAATATGCCTTCGACAGAACCACGGTCTTAAATTACATATGAGGTGTGGGGCCTAGCGCTTGCTTTAGACAAATTGTCTACCATAAAGTAAGCACCCTTCTTGATTCCTACCGAATACGAATTTTTGTACCTAGCTCCCCCTACGTAAGTAGATTTTCTTCCACTTTCGAATAGTCGAAAGCGCTATAAGGACTACCCTCGTGAGAACTAGTAATGCTGGATCAGATACAGTGCATGATGCATATTAATTATAAAAATTAAAGCAATAATTATGATTATAATGGTTAAAATAAAAATAAATAAAGCAACATAGTAAAAATAATTTGATTCGAAAAATAAAATGCTGAGTTTTTAATTGAGTAAACACTTCAAAGGATCTCTTGATTGTTAATTGGAAGTTGAAAACTCTGAAGAAAATGGTGAGGTAGAGTATCTTTAAGAAGATTGAGATCAGATAGTGGAAAAAAAACCTTAAAATATATCCATGAAACTAATGTCCTTTGATATCTGCTTGATGTCCTTTGATGTGATTAAATTGATTTGATTTTTTTCAAACCAGACCTGACTTTTAACGGCTGAAGTTCGAATGCGCAATAGATATGCGTAAAAAATTAGCTCTATTGAATAATTTTAAAATAGAATCTAGAATTTTAAAATCAAAAATTATCATAGGTAGATCCTCGACAATTTTTTAGTCTTTTTATCCGAAGACAAACCTCCTTCAGTGAAGCGAATTTCGCAATCAGATTCTCATTACTTCACGTTACACCATATGTATGCAAGCGTGCTCCTGTTCAGAAAATAACAACTTATATCAAGGAACAATGGTTTCATATCGATATTATTTTGATGCAAGGCAAATTATTGCAGGGTTGCCTGTAAAGTATCGAAAAACGTACCGATATTTTAGTTGAAACATATATTTCGGAAATTATATTTCCTCATCTTTTCTTCTTTGAGATTATGTTGATTTTTTAGCAATATTTATAACAATTTATCACCCCTTAGGCATCATATGTACTATAGCATGGATTTGTAGAATGGGTTACATATTTCTTCATTGTAAAATCCATTGTTTTAAACTCAACTGGGTAACGTAGAAGGAAAAGTGGTTCTTATTGCTGGGAAATTCATTCCTATAGGAAATTTTCAAATTGAAGTATACTTTGCTATAGCTTGCACGCGTCTTCGTACGTACCATATTATAGAAAGTTATTATTTAAGGCTATTCATGACCACGTGGACATATTGATGAAATGTTGAATCAACACGAAAAAATCTGGCATCCTAACTACATTTCAATTTCATATTGTTCACCCAAAAGACTTCGATGAAAATATGGATATTGAGGGGCAGAAAAGTCTCTATGTGGGAATCATCAACCTAGTCAACAACACAAGACTATTAACATACAAAAACTGACCCTCAGTCTTCACCGTCTATGGAGAATCTGACGAGAAAATTATTATGAAGAAACTTCACACGCATAATTTTTTCAAATTCGGAACCGGATTTTCATTGTATGCTTTCTTCTTTTATCATTTTTGTGGGTTCTGGCCAAAAGAGACCCTGAAATCAGTTCTCTATTGAGCTTATAGTGTAATATAATGTTATCATATATACCAAATACTTCACTGATGCTCAGTTGAACAGCACAAGAAGAAACCTCCATTCTTACTGGATGGCCTATTATAGATGAGCAATTCGGAAGTTGTCCAAAGTTGCCCGAATTGGAAGCAACTTATCCGACTTGGTAGTGAACATGGATTTCAAATAGAATTGTTAAATAAATTGTCCATAAAGCCGTATTGTAACATGAAACCCATTCAGAGCATGTAAATTTTGAAATTGAAACTCTGCTGTCGAATGACTTTTGCGTGAAAACACGCATCAAAAATGCAAAAGCTAGGAAAATTTTTGAACTGCAGCTTGTATTCGAAAATAATGTTTCATAGATGAACTTATTCGTGCTTTGATAAAGAAACTAGCGCCAGCACCCCAAAATTCCATCATTTTTTAAACAGGCACTAACACCCATAAATTCTATCCTTTTTTAAGCAGACCTGGAATGTGTTAAGCTTAATGCCGTCAGACTTTATTATAAAATCTCGGTTCAATTTGTCTTTTCTCAACATTTTGATTCGTAACAAAATACTAAACCACCGCAAGTATATTTAAACATTATTAAGCACACACTAATCATGAAAACAAAAAAGGCAACTAACACACAGTTGCATTCGCGAAAACTCTCCCGATGTAGGACTATATGATATTCGAATATATGAAAGGAAACGTCACTTTAAAACACATATCAAAATATTTCAGCAAATATAAACCAATCCGATTGTTTTTAACTTTAATCAAACCGTTCAACACATTTTCTAATACAACACATACATTGCCAACCCGAAAAAGGATTCATCACACACTGCACAATTGTAGCGCGCGAGTTTTTCCAAAATCCCGATAACACTGAATAACAACCGAAAGCAACTAAAAGCTACTCCGGAATCCTGTACCGAAAAACCTCCTATGATCTCTCTAGGATCAGGACATTCTTTTGTGGTTCGTATTGCGTGTTTCGGATGAACGGAGCATGTGCACGTAAAACACAACACGTTGAAATTGTCAATGGGATTGGGATGATTCCATACCATATTCGCACTCAACGGTGTATGTACCACGACGCGAATTTAAAGTATTATAGGCTTCCGTGTGCCAACCCTGTGATTATTCATCGCTAACAGGACGGCAATTCATCCATGATTGCACATGATGCCGAGCGATTTGTCCTTTTTGAAATGCGATGAACTACTCTATGAGACGGCAAATAGGTGAATTTTCGTTTGGTTTGGCAATATTCGTTGCTGGGTGGGTGACAGCCATGGAAATAAAGTATATTCATGGGTTGTACCCGGCTGTGTTCCGCAACGACCGAGGGGTTAATCATACGTGCAAGCAGAGGTTTGAGCTGAATGCTGAAAGCGCGGAGACCACGTTAGGGTAGTAAATTACCCAGAATTAAGTTGTCACCGCGTGTCCTTAAAACTACATGTTTCTGTCTATTTAACATATCAATTACTTCCTAATGCATATGTTCCTTGAACAATCAAAGGGTTGCGGAAATTAAAGCGAAGGGTTCATTTATTTTAACAGCACAAGAGCATTTCTAATAAGTCTTACATGCAAAATATGTGGTTCAGAATTAGTCTTGCGTGTATGGCCTGCCCGATGGTAAGCTTAAGTAAATATAACAAAATTTATCATTTGCTCTTAAAGGGATCTATTTCTATTTCAGTTCGATTATAATAAAACTAGTAACTTCATAAAAATTTACACGCCACTTCGGTGGTCTGTTCGGTCATGTCGGAAATATTTCGTAATTTAACAATCTACAACACCCTGGCAGCGAACGTTTCATTGTTTGAGTAATTTTCCATTTGAAAAAATTTCATTCTATTTACATTTTGCAGGTTCCTGGGAGTAGCTTATTGTCATTAAGGTGCAACAGCCCACAACAAACCCACAACTTGCTGCGTGGGGTGTGTAAGAGCCACTTAATTTGATGACCGAGAGTTCGAAATCAACAAAAAAAAAAATAAATAAATAACGGGACTATTCATAAATATTCTTATCCTACGATCAACAAAGGATAATTTGTGAGAATCTTACAAAAATACTATGCCAAATTTGGGAACACATATGCAGGAATTTGCTGTATATTGGAACAGAGCAATGAAGATTGATGAAGCATTAGGAAGAGGAAAAATATATGATTGCAACCGGCCCCAACTTCCTTTCCCCGAAGTCTGTCCCAAGCCGTTTTTAAGATGGAATGCAGTTCCTTTTCGAAAAAACCACTTTAAAAATTAAAAGTGATCCTACTGCTATAAAATGTACACTCCTTACACTTTCTTCGAAAAATCCCTTCCAAGGAGGGTTGAAAAATTTGTGATGCTTGATTTAGTCCTCTGTCAGGAAATAAACCAGCATCACATTCAAACCGTTGAATAGGGATACTTAGGGCCTGCAAGGACCTTTATCATTATCTTTGCATTCATTGTCATAATGTTTTCATTATTATAATACATATGAAGTTACAAAGTAAACTTTACTGATATGGAAAAGTATTTACTGCATATTCTAGCCAGACTAAAGAGGAATGGTATGTGAGGATCCATTGAAAACGTACACACATAAAAGATCCTGTCTAAAATGAATTTTCCATCAGCTTCTAATTTAAATTATCCTCCAATCTGGGATCACACGTCCAATACTTGAGGATAGAGTATTGCTTCCCATTTTAAAATTCCCGACCAGTTTGCATCCACGCGCCCTTTCTATTTTTACGCTTGTAAGTTTGACAGTCATGTCTGTATTTTTTCAAACTAAATCACAGGTTTAACGAGTTCATAGGACAAACTTAACACTGTCTCCGTTTTTAACACTGCCAACACCAGAGAATTAAGCTCAAATATTTTTTTAAAAAAGGGGTTCGCAATTGGAGAATGTGTCAAAAACATCGCTTGCCATATATACTGGAGACACTTTTTGTGAATTGTTGTCTCTACTTTCCCAATTTTATAAGGATATCTGCCGGAATATCCAAGTCTAGCCAAGAACACAAGTTTAACTCATCATGTTCATGACACATTGATAGATCTAGAAGTCCAATAACTCTGGCCATCCGAGAACTTAATTCACTTGTGATCCAGGAGTGCTTTCTTGTTGCAACTGTAGAATGAACAAATTATCAGCCACTTTCAAACGGATTTCATACCTTTCATGAAGTTCCACGAGGTCTATTGAGGACATACTTACCATCGCAAAAACAATATCCTTAAAGAGAGCATAGTGGTTACAGCAGGCAATCTCCAACACTCCCTTTCGTTATGTCCTTTCTATTTTAACTTTGTGCTTCCAGATTCACATATCCTCAGCTCAGTTCCATGCAGTGGTGCCAATTTAGCCTTAGTAAGTATCTCCTGAAGGTCCCTATGTTTACCATTAGTTTGCTTAGCGACCACTCAACACAGACTGCTTTGGTGTTTCACTTTTAGTGTATCCTAGCAAATATTGACCCTTTAGTTTATCCAAATCTCTTGGTTTTTCGCACAGGCATTGGACTAACCTTTCTTTGCACTGAGTCAAGCCGATATTCAACCACATTAGTTGGTATGCACCACCGAATCATCGGGAATATATTAGTTTTGGCAGACGCAGGGTTCCTCATCGATACGTCAACCTTCATCTTAATATGTCTAAACGTCTAAACATGGGTCCAATTTTCAATTCAAGCAAGGTTTGATCGAAAATTCTAGAGGTTTTGACCGCAGTCACGTTGAATAGGTAGCCTTTTATATAGCACATCTGTATTCGGTAGGGAGTAGTTTATTCTTGGAAATTTGGACAATTTCGGGAACCTTTCAACTGTCAATGAACTCATAGAAGCCATGAAACTGGAAGCAAAACAATGGGAAGCACCCTCTTATGATCAATTTGTTCAGGGGTTCAAAAAGAGGTCAAAACGTCAAAAAGAATTCTCGTGTCAATGCTTACGAAGACACTCAAAATGTCCCTCACTGACTTTTTAATCAAGAAGTGTATCTATTGGTTTAGAAGAAACCTTGACTTAGTCGTGGCAATCACATGTGTCGTTCCGATATAAAAAAAGACCGGGTGTAGAGTATTCATTCCAAACATAAGTATAGGTTCATGTAGACTGCTAAGCTTGGTCTAATGGTTGTATTGATAGTGAACACAAGTGAATCGTTATCCATATTTTAGAGTGCCGTGAGTACCCATTTGACAGACGTCAAAAATAGAAGTACTGAAATACTGGAAAGGGTAGCAACATTTTTGTAAAATCATTTAGACCTTGCAATGTCATATTTCGCCCAGATGATCAAAGAAACGATCGTAGACGCCGAAGTCTGCAAAACCATGATATGTATCCCTGTGCAGTGATCCCTCGACAAAAACTTTCTTACAGAATGCGATCCTTATAATGGCGGAAGAACAGGAGTGATCTTCAAGTTCAAGCCAGTGTTGTTGCTAGTGACTTAGGAAGTTTGTCTCTACCAAGAAGCAAAAGAAGACGTGAAACGGTAGGAGGAAAACCAACGCATCTTCGAAATTTTTAGAGAATATAAAGCTGCCAAAAATCATTTAAAAATGGTCTTCGAACCAAGTAAAACGTAATAGTGGTAGGTACGATAGAATACAATTAAGGAATGCTACCTGCCCCTTTTAAAAATTTATCCTAAGTTGAAAATTGTGGTCGATGAGTTATTTTCAACGTATGTTATGTCGCTGCCACTCAAACTATATCAATAGAAAAACTAGAATGGAGAGAGGAACTAAAGAACTGGAAGTTCAAATATTGCATAAAATACTAGCAAAGGCATTAAAAACTGGTAGTGAAAACCCCATTTGGGGAGCTACAAAATATGGTTAAGCCGAGTTTTGTTGCGGGCACTTTTACGCCATACTAGAATATTACCCGGATTATTCTCATCAAAGCAAGGAAATTGAGGCCCTTGTTCTTCATTACCCTTAAAGCTTCGATATTCTTCAAGGCCTATCAAGTGTTTTCAAGTCCTTATCAATGGACTATACACATCTTCAGGATCCTTATCTGATATTAATAGCGCCTCTAAGTAGATTTTTGCAGGAGTTAGGCGAATTTCTGTCATATCTTAAGAAAGTTTAGCGTTAGTGTTTTGCCTATTTAACTCTCTCCTACCTTTTTGAAAAAAAAACCCTCTTTGAGGAAAAATACACTTTTTCGCCCCAATTTTACATAGGTGATTATTATCAATCCGATCGGGATCCGGATTTGGAACAAACAAAGGAGAGGAAAGCATTGCCAAGCTCCTCTATGGCGAATGTTTTACTTCAGCCGCGATATAAGGCGTATAACAGCGTAGCTATATACAGCACTAATATCCATGGTGAGTTTCTTTCAGACAGAGACAGAAAACGCGTCAGCACATTTATGTTTGTGTCCTGCTCTTACGCAAGAGCTTTGTGAGGAATATTCTTGTTTTACTCATAAATGAGAAAAATTCGAACATTTTCAGTAAAATTGTAAACTTTAATTTTAATATTGAGGGTGGGTTCAAATTTTTATTGTTAGTTAGTAGCTGCGCTGTGCTATGAGATCATATGCAAATTATTCCCATTGTAGTTGCTAAAGTTCAGTGCTGAAAGAGATATTGCAATTATACTTAGGAGGACTGAAAAAACTGTCGACCCGTGACCATTCTAGTGCCAGGCTCCGTCATTCATTGGAAGCAAAGACGAGAGGACGAACAGTACTTGAGACCACGCACCTAGGGTGAGATCTATGTTATTTCGAAGGCACTAAACCAATATACACTAAACCAATATTTTTTGGGTCAGTTAATGTGAGTCTCGTAGTTATGTGAGTTATATTGGAGGTTAGATCAAGTCAAAATTGCTATCATCAAAATTTTTATCGTATCAGTAGACAATGACGTAGACGGCGTGGCATAGCAGACCAAAAATGACGCGATTATAAGGATGTGTGTCAACCGTTCAAAAGAAAATAGAAAGATTCGATTGATACCATTAAAAATCGTATGATTCGTCATGGACGATAGAAGTAACTTCATTAATTCTAGAACTAGAACTTTTGGCATTGGAAGATGAAAATTCAGGATCTGATTGATGCTTGTAGCCCCGTAAGGTTTATTGATAAGCGTGAATTTAAAAAATGTTCTTAGTTGTAGTAGTACTCACGTTTTGAGTACGAATAAAAGAAGGGTTGCATTTATTTAATGCATATTTTATGCTGCAGATTGGGTTTTGACTAACTCGCAGATTTTGTAGTCGGCGTCACTTCGCGTTCCGTTTCTCATGTCATAGAGGAGTTTTTAAAAGTGATACAGGAGTTTTCAATAGCGCAGCCTAAAATAGTCTGTAACAGGAGAGGAGGGCAGTAATTGTTTGCATCAAATAAAACTTGGCAACTGTTCAGGAATGTGGACAAGGCTATGGCGCCCATGCCATCTTCAGCAGAATCCTCGGATACTGAAGGCACTATCCGGAACTCTGGACAAAGTTGGGACTCCTAAAATGTTGGGAAAAAAGACTGTCGACGAGATTCCTCCAAAAATGAAGACCATTATGACGAAGGTAAAGCTACATTCCTCGTTGTTGCGCGACAATAGCGCTAAAGGATGCGGATAGGGGTGAAGTTCTTATGTCCAAATGAGTTACTCATATTTTTGAGCATTTCTGTAAGGAAATCACTCAAGACAATGACGGGAGATGGCGTAGCTAGGAATTGTGGTTATATTGAAGAGAAAACAATTGGAAGGAATTCATAAGCACGACCTTAACTATCCCGAAACATATTTTTAAATTCATATAGATTTCATGAACATGTATTGGACGAAAAATATTTATAGTCAGTGGCGCAAGTACAACAAAAATATATGCCATACAGTGTAAAAGTAGAAGTTAAAGGACAAGCAGGACCCAAAAACACGATTTACATTCAAATTCAAAGTCTTATTGCATTCTAAGCGACATTCGCGTTCATTTGTACGGGAAACGTAATTTGATATTCATATGTTGCATTTTTACGAGGTGTTGAATTAGTTGATTTGTGGTTAGCGTACTCACGATGTGATGCAGGTGAATTGATGGAATGGGACACTTTGATTCGACCGAATGCTTTCAAAGCATCATAACTTATTAATAAAATCGTAGTTGATATCAGCGACTCGATGAATTGTGCTTAAACGAAAAAAAAACCCGGGGAATTCATAATTATTTTAATATTAAACAATCTTTCAGCATTCAACTTACATGTTTTATTGATTTCATCAGTGCACGTTTAATCCAATCCCCCGTTTGAGCGTGCATCAAAGTGATCCTCATTAAATATTTTATAGCTTTATCAAAGGAGATCATCACCATCAAAACGTTTACAGCTCAAAATGATGCAGCAACCTCAGCACTGATTGATTCATCCGATCACCTGAGCATTTCCTTCCATTTCCATGCCTATTTTCCGATTTTATCGTGCAAATTGCCGGTCATTTGGCATTCAATCTACAACGTTGATTTAATTGGCTTTGAAATAGTCATAAAAGATTTAATGGACCGCACCAATTGCACTCAGATACTCCACATAGATACGAACGTACTACATGTGTGAGTTGAGTAATCAAGAAAGATTCATTTGGAATAGTGACGGATAGGAAAGGATCAGGTTGGAATGATTGCATTAAATTGCAACAGCAATCATGGGGAGTCAAGTTGTGTCAGTAAGCTGCTCAGGTGTAATGTGTACTTATCAATTCGTTCCACAATAATTGACCATTAGTGATTGATATCTGCGATTGACTCGCGGTTGTGCAGATTGTTTGATTCGTAACAATGATTCGGCGACTTTCTGATTGCTATCGGTCCTCCATGGTGAATTTATTATTTCATTGCAGGTAGTGCAGGACATTCCAGATCCATGAAAATATCCTTGGGCTAAAAATTAAGTGGGCAAAGAATAAGTGCCACATATGGTATGTGTGGGTATTTCGGCTTGGAGTGTGATTTCTTCAGAATACGGAAGGCCTTCAGCTGGTTTCTAATTTGACATGCAGGAAGCTACTGATCACTGGCAATTTTATGATCATCAGAATGGTTTGTAGATGTACCAAAGCTGTAATCGACTGGAAATATATCAGATGTGTAATACCAATTTAAAATGGCACTTCTGTATGAGCAAAAATACCACCTTAGAGCATCTTCCATTTATTCTTCATATTGTCATCAAGCTCACGAAGTTTCACTGGAATTGTGAGCTTCTTCGAAAATAAGCTTCGAAAGAAATTGAGTTTTGCAAAGAAAAATGGAAGTTTTAAGTCCTTCCTTTTAAGTCCTTTAAGTTTTAAGGCTTCGTATTGTGCAGAGCCAATAGCCGCGCACTTTCTTCATCGACAGATTCAGCCAATGCCGTCAAAGGTCCTTTGAATCTTATGATAATTTATGTGTTGTACGTTAACACTATACTCAAAATTAATTTGGCAACAGTAGAAGATACCAAGTCTTATCGAAAGTTGTAGAGTAGACGTCGTTACCCAGTATTAAGTTAGAAGAAATTTTGTTAGTGGTTGTTGTAAATGAATTAGTGCTATTTGTGAACCACGTTGGATCGAGTCACGCCAGTACTGCATAGATTGTCGTCTACTCGTATGTATCCTTTCTTTGCTTCAAATGACGAGACCAAAATCGTTTGATTCTGATGCATTGTTCATGAAAGTTAACTTTGAAGTTTAGAAGGAATGGAATAGGATATTGATATGATTTGACTGGACTTAGTAGCCTGTCTATGGTGGCCGAGGGATGGCATGCTCTAGTGCCACAATGAACAGAAACGTACCAGTCCATCTCTATTTTTCAGTTTCATTTCGTAGTCTCCTTTCGTTCATTGTTGCGAATCACCTAAATTTGGCTAAGATTCCACAGTCCCCCGTACAGAAATGCAGTGTAGTTGTATATGTGGTAAGAGTAGCTGAGAGTCAACTAAAATTTGAAGGATGTTCATGTTCAATTCGGGACATTTTTCTAGCTCCTTCCTGGAAATAAATGGCTGATTAGTTTTGTATAGATTGACTGTGAAGCTCAGGAACATTTCTCAACATCTAACGAGCGCTTAGACAACTAGCAATCTGCCGGTATTCCACTCAAATTTTCAAGATTCATTGGCACTTGTTAGAAATAGACTTACAAATAAAATTTGTAAGAAATAGGGAAAGGTACAGCGCGGAAGGCGATCTCTTGAATTTTGTATTTGTACACGACATTATTGCACAGGAAAAATATCCTTATATACATTTTAGCTCATGAAAGTTAGCCATTTCGATCCTTTTGATTTACAGCCTTGCTCCTTCGCACACGCTCGCATCATTGGAGCCTTTGTTTTTCTTTTTTGTCGCATGGAGTATTCGTATCCTTTTTTTCGTCATCGCTCATCGAAGTGTGAACGCTTTGTAAGTAACTACTCTATGCTGTGATACATATTCGGTATTAATGGGTATTTGTCCTTTCTTAGTTTACTTCAGCTGAAATTTTAAGGTTTGTTTGAGGTGCGACCATAATTTTTGTGAAGATTTTGTACCTTAAAATACGGGCCACAGTAGCTTTTATTCAATATGTTCTTCAAATTTGGTTTTTACAGACTCACTTTACTAATTAGTTTTCAGAACAATAGTTCTGTCTTCGATTGCCTTTTGCAGCAAGGATACTTGGGAAAAGTGCCACTGAATCTAAATGTCATCAATCACATCGAATTTGTTAACATTTGGAGAGGGCCATGAAATCACCAAAATATATCTTGACGTCATTTTCGAACGTGGGAAGAATTAAATAGTCTTCTGAGACTGTCTTCAAAGATTCTTGAAGAAGTTGATCAGAATATTGATCAAAGTTGCATCACAGAAAACATTTTGAAGATAAATTTTAAGGTTCATTATATTTTGAGTAAGTCAAGTATTCACCATGAAAGGATCTCCAAGCAGATGATTGCTTGAAGACCGAAAATTGTGTGTCGAATTATTTTCGTTATCTTGTAACGATTAGTATCAGCAGTACTAAGTATATCAATTAATTAAACATGCCGAAATCAGAAGCGAATGACAAATCAAGAACATGCCAAATCTAGAAAAAACAATAAATAGCAATAACAAACAAAAACAAAATCTTTACTCAAATTCGAATATGAGAGAGCAATAAACAGAATTACTTCACGGCGTAGAAACTCAGGTTAGAATACCTTATATTGAAAAAAAAATACCAGAAGAAGGCCATAATCACCGACCGGTATTTAGCGACCCACCCTTCATTATCAAAGCCGAAAACAAAAGCCCCATGGTGGCCCTATTAAAACTTATTACTCAAGCAAGAACTTAAATTACGTCGATATTTCACAGCCGCTTTTGGTTTTGGACAACTGCTTGAAAAGCTTTATTGTTATTTTTTTCTTTTTTCTTTTGTCCTAGATGTTAACCCCTTGGTTTCCCAAATAAGTTTTTTCCCCTTTCTCTATTGACCGCTATGCAGGTTTTTTCTCCAAAGTCCTCTATACCCGTTAATTCATGAAACAATGTTCGTCAGAATGATCAGGCAGTTTTCTATGTCAATGTATTTAATAATAATTTTAAAAATATGAAAAATTATGATGTTATTGATATAAATTATTCTATCAATATAATATGAGTATTTAAATTTTTACTTCATCATAGGTAGTCGCATCATAGGTAGCCTGCTTTACGTTTTGGAATAGGTCCCACTTCTGACTCCAGTTGGAGACGAAGCAAAAGAAACGCGTTCTTAATGTCATAACGATATTTCGCTGGTGCTGCATATGAGCAAGAGATTTTCGAATTAAATCTAAGAAACATTTACTCTCAACACAACAAAACAGGGTCACTTACAACGGGGAAGATGTAATTCAGTACTCTCTTGTATACACTCTACCTGGAACTCCTCCAACAATCAAAGACTATGCGAATTCCCGCCAGAATTCTCCAGATTCGCCAAAGCATGAAGACCTAAAATTTCCTTAACATACCTTGGAAATACCAAAATACGGTAACGATGCCTGCTCCCTATTCAGTCTAAAAATAACAAATAAAAAGCGAAACCTGAACGACAAATGATAAGTTCAAGATGCAACCAATTATACTAATCAATTTGACAAATGCGGAAGCATTTCATCCGAGAAGGACACAAAGCAAAGTTGAGAAGTCATTTAGACAAAACAATTCCGGACAACGTTCCAGAAATATTTTCAACCGTTATCTCCCAACATTCATCCGAGACCCATTCATCATGGGAGGGGGAGGGGGTCGGTCTTTCATCACATTTCGTTGCTCTCTGAACGAGAAAAATGCGATGAATGCAGAAGTGTATACAGAAGATGATGGGACAAGCACTTACCCCATTTTTCTCTCGGTTGATCCCATAGATTTCACCCTTCTGGTGTTCCCCACTTTCCATGATAGTCGGGCGGGGCGATGAGTGTAATTCGGTTAATCTGCATACGGAGGGTGAAAGTCGGCGTCTTTTAACTTTGCCTTTTTTTCCACTGAATGCTTCCATTTCAATGATCTACTTCTATGTCCTTATTATATTAGCATATCATAGAAGGATTGTTTGTACACGATATTATGCTTAGGACAGGGTTGTTAATGCTGATTGGGGAGCTAGACGGAAAATAATTGAAGGTATTTTGGCGGCTTGGTAATTTTTTAGGTATTGAAACATTACCTGTAGTTTTTGCATTCAGAGAAAAGGAACTGAATCTAAACCAAGTTAGCCTGCCCTACATTTTGACTCAATCATATGCGTGGATAATTCTCGCATGGGAATCCTTTTGCCAGGCCGGAAACACTTTCTAAATGGGAGACTTGTTGCCACATGTTTGCGGCTTTACGTTAAAAAGGATGAAAGGCTGTGGACATCCCCGCAAGGATTGTTAAGCAAAAAAAGAGTGATTTCTATTCTTCGCTCATCCTTTTTACAACCGTTCACCCTTGTGAATATGCGGCATTCCTTCAACATTTCTCGCAATACTCGTACACATGTATCCTGCAATTGCTCCAGTCTGTACGAATTATCATGGAGACTACACAAAAATACTTAGGCCACTTTGCCATAGCCTTCATTCCAATCCAACATTGTTGATGGTGACGTTGAATTTAGACAACGAAATGCAACAGAACGGATGAAAGCCCACAGATAGAAAATCAAATCCAATCAAATACAGTGCTGACATCCTTGGGAAGAGTGGATGCGACAAGGAAATATATTAGAGAAGTAGTCGTGGAGGTCTACTTGAATAGAATGATGGCATCTCGAATGTTGCCCATTGGCACATAAAAGAAATTATAGTCGAGTGATGCAGTTGCACATGTCATGCCTCTTGAGATGCTCTCGAAGCTAATCAGAGAGATTGTGCGTATCCTTTGAACTTTTTTTCCTCGATGAGGTAACTTTCTTGAATTGATGGGGATCTTGTTGCACTCATTAAGTGTATAAGCGAGACAATGGCGAAAGGGTGTGGATATCTTCCAATGTGTATGAGCATTAGAAAACTTCTTTTGGTCCTTAGGGGCACATAAAAATTGCAGTTCACTATTGAAATTCTTCGAGTCAGAATAACTCTTTGAGGAATGGATCAACTCTGTTCTGAAAGTAATAGTACTTAGTGGTAGTAGAACTGACAGAAATAGTAGCTAGCAGATGTAGTCCTGGAAAGCATGCAAATCCTTAATGGCGACAAAGCTGCGATTTAGAGAAGTCTGAATCTAAGACATCTTTCAAATTGCAATCAGAACCTATCATAAAATATTTGGAGCTGAAGTACACATCAAAATGTATTTTGTCTGTTTCTGAAAAAATTGTCTTCTTAAAAAACTTTGGGGAATTGCACAGATGGAGAAACAGTACATGAAGCATGCAAAACTCTGCTGGCGAAGTTTTATTTCAACAAACTATAACCCTTTAATCATGCGGAAGTACTTCAAGGATAATTATTCTCAATCCCTTTCTTCTTAGCTACTTTAATTCACTTGTATCTTTTTACATTGCTAAGCCCAACAAAAAATCCTTTATGCTGACAACACCTGAGTATGCCATGTACAAAAAGGAGGAACTGTCACTGCTTTAAAGTCGCAATAAAAATTATTATAGTTGGGACAGGATGATGATGATGGGGAAGAAGGATTTCTTCAAAGAAGGTCTAAAAAGTTTCGAGAAAGAAAATATAAGATTCACTGTTTTGACCGTGGTTGCTTCCTGTCATCTAGCACTACTAGAGGATCCAATCCTTACACTAATATATAATTATTTTATATACAACTCCTCTTTCATTTTTTAACCTACCAACAATGAAATCGCGACTTTTGGCCTGGGGTTGTGACATAAATCTGTAGTCAGTCTTCTACCCCCTGAGGCCTTACCAGTTGAGTCAAACCATGACGAATTTTGGGCATCACTCACTATTTCGATATGGTCCCATGACGTTTTAGGAACGCTTCCCACGATGTATGTCAGTACCATAGATCGCTATTTTGGCTCCCATTCACCCAATTTTTCAGCCAATTTTGCATCCCTGATGTTCTCCTAAAATCAGGTTGAAAGTCACTAATTAGGACTTTCAAACGTACGTCTTGAAAATTACGTACGTCTGAGAAAATTGCATAGCAATTTGTATCCGCCGATAGCACCTACAGTATGCTTCCTTTCAGCTACATTGCTGAATTGTTCTTACCTAAATGTATAGGTAAATAAATGATTCAATTCAGTTCTAAGTATTTTCATGAAGATGGAAATAATGTTCAGCAAGGCCTTACTCCTCTGTCAACTCAATGCATACCCAGTGATCTCATCAACCCCGACTCAGCTATTACAGCGATCAAGGCATAAAGTAAAGTTCCGGCTTAAATAATAACTCAAATTAACAAAATCATTTCAAGCTTTTCACCCAAACAGATGAGAACGATTCTTGACGTTATTTCTTGCCCTCAACTCAGCTCTTCAACCTGCGTGTCAAGATTGGTAATAGTTTTCGAGTTCGCTTATGTTGGCAGTACTGCACTCTTTTAACAGCTGTCAGCTGACAACGTTGCATTTAATATCATTTGGAAGTTGTTTTTTGCTGCGATTGTGCTTCAGAACTTGTGGCAATGTAGCGGCAATGTTGCAAAGTTGACTTAAAGTGTTTTCCTCACGTTTGCGGTTCGTGGAAAGCTGTACAAGTGGTTCGCTCGGTGAAAATGTTAAATTTTCATAGTCTGTGCCAACATTATGGAGAGAACAGAAAAATCTTCAACATTATTGCTATTTTGCTCGATGAATGTTTTCGGTGAAAATACAAAAACAAGCACAACACTATCCTGATGTATCATTAGCCAGTTCCACGTACGAGCAAATTTTTCACAAAGTTTGGAGCTCGAACGTCTCTCAAGATACATTTTCTGTATTCAAAGTCTGATTTCTTCTTCACAAAACTTGGGCAGTTTGAGCAAAGAGAGCAGCTAGACCAAGATATTTCGAATATCGACATGTGATTTTGGAAGAATGCGTGATGAACGACTACTGTTGGACTCTTGTACGTCAGAAAGATCCCAAGAACTATGAAATACTCTATGCAATATCTTCTCTTTTCTGGTTTTCACTTTTTAATTCAATAAATAGTCGTTTATTGTTGAAAATAATTAATTTATTGTATATCTGGAAAACTAGAAATGAATTTTCAAACACGGTCTGCTGATCAGGATTCAACACCCAAATTTACCTTATAGACAGGTTGTTTTGCTAAGGCTCAAAACCCTATCAACTTATATAGTCATGTCAACGTCCTGTTGGCCGATTTATAGGAGTGAAAATATTAGCAGATAAGTTCTGCGATCAAGCCGCCCGGAGGACGAAAATATGCGTCAGAGGAATACCAATTTGTTCACCAAAACCACTCAAGTATGCTATCTACAGGCTGGAAAGGATTCCGATAAGTGTCAAAGTGCAGTTTTCATAAGAATAAGGCAGGGACGTTGAATCGGTGTTCTTGCTTCAGGAACCTCACTTTTTTTGTGATAAAATATGTAATTTTAGACATTTTCAAAAGAATTATTTAATTAACTTTGCTCGGAATCTCTGACCTTTGAAGGAAATTGTTTCATCAGAGAGATAGATATAGATTAGTGATGAAATGGAGGTGACTGATCAGATTTTGACTGAGGTTTCATTGAGAACTATTTTAACTCAAACTTATTGTGACATGGTTGAAGAACGGATACTAATGAGCACTCAAAATATGATATATCAGGTCTGGGTGAGAAGCTTAAGCAACAGTAGCTATGTACAATGTAAGGATTGTTTTATGCCTGCACTAGTGGTATCGCCAGTGAAGAGTTTTAACTGAAAGTTTTTATGAAGGTCATTCATTTTTGTTTATAATAAAGTTCAAGAAACATGTCAACCCGGTAGAAAATTTGGATTAAGGAAGCGAGTTCCGTGCAGTTTTCAATATCCTTGCCAGGCAAGGGACATCATTTCAAACAATTTCAGACGAGCTATTTTGTGTTTGATGTTTGACTTTTGGTTGAGCAAAATCTAGGTTCAGAATTGTCAATATATGTTGCAGCATGACAGAGCAGAGGGTAGTAATGATCCAAACCTCTTGAGAGAATGTTGAGGTCAGCAGAAAACTTCCATAAACATCGAGAAACCATGTAATAGGAAGTAACTTGTGGAAATAATTGAATTCTCAGCTACAATCCTTTTGAAAGGCCTGAGTGGCATAATCTCTCATAAAAGCATATCGTGAGAATATATAGACAATGCCAAATGCAGCGTTGAATTCAGGCTTGAGTCTATGTTGTAAAACCAAGGGCTCAGTTTACGGCCGGAATTTGACACGAGAAAAAACTTGAGTTCCTTACAATTGGCTTAAGTCCATGACGTGACATCAAAATATTTCAGCAACCCAGTTGAAATTGAAGGTATCCTGGTGGGAAAACATGGTATAGACAAATGACTATTGGATGTTTTATTATAATGGGATTTTATTGAAGTATCCGACATGAAGCGTTAGTTGCTACATAATAACGAAAAACAGTACAATCAAGTAAATAATGTTTTGTAGGATAGAGACCTGATCGGCACTCGCCACTTGTCACTCTTAATCTACCGAGCTATATCCTGACTTCAGGTGTCAAAGAAGACTTTAAGGCGATTTGAGACACATCAAAAGGAGTCTGATAGGCTGAAGTGTGTCTGTCCACTGTTGGTTCGACTATATTCACAATTTCATTAATTATGAAAAATGGATTCCTTTGATAATGGAAACTAATGGACACTTTATTTTGGTTAGTTTTCGTTTCATTTCTTCCTTTTCTTCTTACCTATAAACTCGTTTCGATACGTTGTTTCTTCCTCAATCTTTAAAAGAATATGGACAGTACTCACTAGCATGAGCGTGTCTGTATTTGGCACAGAGAATGAGATAGAGAGAGAGAGAGGAAAACCGCGGAAAATTTGCCTGAAAAAGTGCTTTTTCGCACACCAAATTCACCCTGCACAATGCGCTGGTTGCAGTGAGTGTTTCCAAAAGACTGGGCTCTGAAATCATGAGAGATCCAGCCCAATAACCTCAGACCCTAGATACTCTTATTATATGTTCCTGTAAAAGGAAACTTATCACTAAGAAGAAAGAAATAGTCCTACGGTGAAGAGTTGCAGAGCGTTGTTACAGTCTTTTCAGACGAAATAGAAATAGTTATTTTGATAATATACATAAATTAACTAGAGATTTAGTGATTTTATAACATTTGCGCAAGGATACATTAGGAAAGAATAATAATTTCGAATGTTATCTCCTACTCTGTATCGTTCTAGTCGAACACTTTGACCCAATGGAATTCGTCGTTTTATTGACCATGCTTTCCGGCTTTCTGTCTTCGGCTCCCGGCACTTCCTGCGAGAAAGACGTTCGGTCATTTGATGTGGAACGAAGTGACACCAGCTGAAGGACCTAAATATCAATCGAAATATTTATTCGAAATTCAGTTTTTAAGCTGAAAACGAGGTTTCCCTAAGTTTGTAATAATTGAATTAATTACAGCAAAATGTTGGAAGCAATGTTGGCTGAAAAGTTTAAATGAATGCAACCATGGACAACTCCATTAGTTTCAACATAGATGATTCCTTCTGGTTGATCCTAATTTCATGCGGAGGAACTCGAAGTTTGAATATTTTCGAATCTTGAATTCCTAAAAATCAATTTTTATGACTCGTTTTCGATGTAACAAAGCATTAAGACTACGTTATATCCTGATCTAATTGATAAACTACCGAAAAATGAAATTATGACGCACCCTGTAAGCAATATCCATATTTTTATACCAACGGCTATGATTAGCACTTTTGATTTACTCCGTGGATCATGGATGTAATGTACACCTAACACACCCATAAATTAACAATTTTATCAAACATTTCACGGCATAGCAGTTAATTGCCGATTAATGGCTCATGTATCTATTTGTTCATTGCTCGCTGCGACTAGCTCGCGATTTAGTACTGTAAATACACATGTCCGCGGCCGGCTACAGTCGATGACAAAATCACCTGGTCGATACCATGAACGCGAGGAGAGCAGCAATTCTTCTTGGACTCCATCGTGTATCTTTGCAGTATCCAATTTGTTGTGATCATGCGCTCCATCTCATCTCCATCCGAGTAGGTAGCATACACGTTCTATTTCTTCCATTTTTATCAGCCGATTCGTGCCTGCATCGACCAATTGAAGGTTTTGCAGAACCACTTACCTCGTCATTGGTTTCCCAGACGACGATGAGGGAGTGTGCACTGAAGAAGTTTTTCTTTGCGTGCCACGGACGTGTACGTGATGTACGCGATACCTTGAGAACGGGAGGAGTTCATAAGTACATAAGAAATTTTTCTTAAAGTTAGGAACGCTTCGGTTTGTTGCTGTTGCTGATTCTTAGCAACGATTACAGGACAAACGTTGCTGATAGGATGTGCAGAACGTGGTAAATTCGTGGCTTATAGCGTGGTAAGCGTGGATTGTATGACAACAAAGGATGTTGGAAAGAAAATAATATTGTATGATAGTTGCTAAGGATAATTTTGATAGTTTATCATTTATTGCTATTTGTAATTATAAGTTGGAACGCTTTGTTTGAACGAATTGTTGTTAACTTTTAATAAACAGAACATTACGTTTGGATTTAGTAAAAAAGAAACAGATTGAATAAGGCCTTCAATTATCCTCAGCCAAGGTGAGCATAAGCAGCATCCCTCCATTCCCCAATCCTCAAAATACATTACCTTACTCCAATCCTGTCAGTGAGTCACCAATCCTGTTAGTGATGCACACCACTAAGGCATATTTGCAATAACTATTTCAAAGAAAATTCCATAAGCCTTGACACATATTCTGAGATCCTTTGTGCTACCTACCATTTAGAATTCAGATATTTATCCTAAATTCTTGGCGGTTATTACATAATTCGCTTGATCCTAGAAATTCAGAAACAAAGATATTTATTAGCTACTATGATGATGCTTTTTGCAGTCTTTGGTACAAATCAATCCTGAAAATCCTTAGTTTAAGATATTTGAAATGCAGTTTCAGATTATAATCAATTCAAAAATATATATATTAAATAAATATTTTATTTTAAATATTTTATTTGATTAATAATTTTTAATAATAATCACAATCTTCATTGTCTGCTTGTATTTGTTTAAAATGCTAACAAGGAAGATTCGAACTATTCGAAAATTAAATGAAAGCGACGATTTCCATCATAAATTATATGAAAATTCCAGGATATTGTCTCGACAAAAACCCAAAACCTTGAAACCTTGCAAGAACAACCTTAGCACCCTGTCCCGATTTATCAAAAGTAAAATTTCGTGCATGCAAAAATTATAGAGCAAACTCCAGAAAGTTTCAAGTCTTTTTTAGATTTAGAATCTAGTTTGCTTTATCAACTAGAAAAATTAAATATATTCGCACTCAGCAAACGGACCTGATGTTCCATTTCTTTTTGTTCATTTTTAACTTTAAAATTTATTGTTATCCTTATCCGGAAATATCAATATAATTCGGTATACGTTATAACTTTTATTACAACGTTCATTTTATCAAATTTGTTACGAAACACCCCGTTTATTTTGCATCAGGCTGTAAAGAGAGATGTGAGACTGATAACGGTACTTGACATTTTACGAAGTGATGACATTTAGGAGTTCGTCAGTTGATTCGCAGTGCGTATGCTACTTTGTTAGACTGTTTATAATCGACCAAAATCTTAAGTCATGGAAAGGATGTACATGGAAAAATAGGAAATTTAGGAAATATGAAAAAATACAGTTTATATTTATGAATATTTTCCAATTGTATCAATGGTATGTCCTAAAAAAAAATGTGAGTGATTTTTCGAGAACGAAATGCCTCTGGAAAGCCATCACTGGAAATGAAGCGCGTGACAGGTGTACCCTACGGCTCATCAGTCACTTGGGGCCATGGTTCTACAGAATGCATGCTTAGACTGATTATTACCTGACACAACTACTTAGTGGGCATGTGTATGTTCAGTCTTACCTGTATAAGATAGGCAAGTCGCCGTCCTTTGCTTGCTTGGTTTGCCCGAGGAGAACAGATGACACCGACCAAACATACTTCACATCCGGAAAATGGACCAGGTTCGGTTTGCATCTCTCAGAGCAAGTAGTCGTACTATCATTAATCTCTCAATATCCTTGTGCCAGAATTGCTGTCATCTTCATTAGTCACTGCAGATAGGATGAATTCAGATATAGAAAGAGCTCAAATCTTTAAAAGACAACGAAAACTTCGAGTTATGATTCGTTAAATAATAAAAACTCCATGAAATTCACCACTGAACTCCTGCTGACTCTCACACAATACAAATTTAGTACTGATAGGAAAGACAAACTTCTCAGTGTTCGATTTAGTGAGATAACGTTGACATTGAGAGGGTTGCCTCACAGTCAGCTGACGAAGACGCTTTTTGAAGTTTATTTAATAATAAGTTCTTAAATAAAATTTGTTGAGCTCAGCTTCCGGCCCCGCTCCCCGCAGACTGAGCGGAAAGGATTCCACTTTGCCATGGCAACAGTGGAAAATTTAGTGATGATTTTCAATCCCGTTTTTATAAAACTTCAATTTTTTTTTTTGAATTATTTGAATGCATGGTTGAGTCAAACATATTTTATTAGTCCTTAAATCTAACCTAATTGTAGTTAAAAAATTCAACGTTTGCATCCCCCAGTTTTGTGACGATCATGACACCTGCCGTAGGCAATGTTCTCTGGCTTGGTGGGCCTCCATCAGTGTAAGTCCATCGATGGTGTCCCTTAATTTGTAAAATCCAAGAGTGAGTTCAGTGAAAATGTTCGTCAATGGAGTCACATTAGTATTTCCAGGACCTTTCCACCGGTGGTATGCCTGCGAACAGATTCCCTGGTATCAAATAGTTGATCTTGGATACCTCAAGCTCGTTCAAAAAGTCCATACAGCCAGTGGTTGATGTGCTTGCCATTAATATCCTTCATGTTTTATTCCTATAATGCGTTTTAGAATCCATCGTTTGATTGCGTTCTTGTATATGTTGATTCAAATGTTTGTGTATTAGCCAGGATCCCACAAATTAGCATAACACTGGCCACTTATCGCTTGGCATATTTCGAACTATGTTAGGAGCCTTCTGAGGTGACAATATTGTGAAGAAAGTCGTTTGCGCAAGCTGTATCTTTCTATTAGGTTAGGATGATCCATTATGTCCTTTCATTAGTTTACCAAGGTATAGGGGATTGTCCAATTTTCGGACCTTACAAAATTATGCAAGACAGGTTCGTGTTACGTTCCATTTTGGGCCATGAGCATGGATCTTTTTAGGTTGTACTCGCACTATTGGTGCAAGGTGCATCGTCTTCCAACCCTGTTAGAAGATGAGATTCCACCAATCGTAGAGGATGGATTTCCATCTCTTTGTACAGCTATTGTCTCAACATTCAGCTCAAGTGGTACTTATAGTTCTGAAATCAGAATCTCAGAAAATGTTCTTGAACAACGTTTGAGTAGCAGTTGACTGGAGTGATTTTTGCAGGATGCTTAAGAATGATGAAAGATGAATATCACGTCACCATCACACACAAGAAACCCCAGAGAATCATTATATTGTGAAAGAAGATGTACAAGGGAGCACAAGGTATGTAACTTATAACTACTTATAACATTTACCGCATTGCTGAACATGAACAATTTTATCTAGCACAGAAGTACAAAAGTACGCAGATTTCTAAGGAAAACTGAATATATGCAAAAATTTGAGTGAAGTTCAAAATATATTGCAATTTTACTATATTTCACCATGTGAATTATAGTTGTTCTGGAGATATTTTCGCAAAGGATCTATCCTTTGTCATGAGTAAAGACAAGTTCATCTGTTCCGCAAAGTGCATTTCAGAGGTGGCTTGGAGTTAGAGGGTACTGAATCCTATGCAAAATTGCAGAAGGATATTCCATTCTCCTCAACTCTGAATGGATTACGTAGAGCACCTCTAAGAACTTTCGGCCTCCAAAATTTTCGCAGCTATCATAGTTTCCGAAATCATACACAGCATTCAAACCTGAAAAGTTCACTGTCTTTTTCCCCGCTAACATTCAAGCACATATTAATGGGTTCATACTCGTGAAAATGCTCGTTTAGCTTTTCTTGCTGGTAGTACAGGTTCCAAAATTCAACAAAAAGAGCAGAAAAACAACCAAGAAACAAAGCAACAACCACCCAAGGTTCTTCCCGAAAAGACCAAAGTTATGATAAATATGCTCGACGAACGTCGTTGCCTGCAGAGGATCATATAGCATGTAGTGCACTATCTCCGCTGGAACCTTCTTGCACGTAATCATACTCAAGGTGAGGTTTTATCTTAACGCATTGGACCTCACACGACGTTATATGTTCGCGGTTACAAACACCACGTCTGTATTCATGAAAGTCTATTGGTCGCTGAATTGGACTTGGCTGGACCTTAGCACTGGTCCAAGGCTCACGTTGCTGCGTTTCAGGCCAAGCATGCCACGAACGTGGATGTAAAAGACCAACGATGTTCGATGTTTTAATGCACAACGTTTTGCGATTATGAATTCTTAATTTATGGACAGTGTGTTTTTAATGATGGTTTTTTGATTCTCCCACCCTTAATATCATTTTCTGCAAATAAATGTCTAAGGAATGCCGTGGAGTATCAAGGAATGGTCGTTGTGTACGAAACTGATGGTCAATTTGTCGTGATGTGGATGAAATCTCGAAAATATTCGGTTTTCGATTTTCTGGTTTTTGAGTTTTTGAAATTTTTGATTTTCGAATTCGAACTGGTTCAGTTTTTGTTTTTATTTTCGGTACGTTTTGCGAAGGAATTGTATCAAATATACTATTGAAAGCTAACAGAAAAGAATCTTGGCGTTTCAAACATTTCCAAGGGTCCATTTGTTGCCGCACAGGCAACACCTTGAAAAACAAGGGTGGATCAAAACATCTTGGACCCTTGGACCCAACGATGACGCTGTTCTTTGAGTTACAACTGGCAGGAGGCTTTTCGGATCTTGTCGTAGCGGATAATGTTATTATGCTACATCCTTGTTTGTCAGAGAGTATCGACTGAAGCCATGTTGGTCATGATGGGGGCAATACCACTCTATCTGGAGATCATCCGCAAAGGGTTAATTAATAGACTAAAGAGGGGATTTCCATTTGAGGACTGCACGTGTGGCGCATCTCTGCGTAGCTTGTTGGTGGAAAGCATGCTTATCGGCTGGAGGACGAGGTGGAATGAATAAGCGAAAGGGTCTGTGACCTATGTCTTGGTTTCTAATGGCATGACAGCATGGAAAAACCCTAACTTTGACTTTGGATGGGATTGTCTATAGGGAGTGTGTGTCCTTTGTGTCGGAGGGAAGATGGGACATGGCGACACATGCTATTCAAACACATGCCTAACATATGTTACGCTGCGCAGTGCGAGTCGTTTGGCATCACTCTCTTGCCAAGAAGACGTGTGTCAGGCCTTAGTGAATGCTACGTGCTTCTACGTCCTCCCAATTAGACCTCCTGCACGGCTTAAACAAGAAAATGCAGTTGCTTACACTTAGCAAAAAGCGATTCTGGTTAGTCTTTATGCAATTTTCATGTCCTTGTGCTCATCTGCATATTGTTTATTCTAATTGCATGTGGTTGTTGCACAGTTTTTTTGTGGGTCGCTTGAGATTGCCGCTTCCAGTGTGAGTTACCATCCTTGGATGCAGGGTCCGAAATGGTACAAATTCTCACATTAGACGAGGATGCAATCTGTTAAAACGTTTGATCTGAATCACAGCTGAGAAGGATCCCCGATAACGGCTACTGTCATCCCTTTAAACTGTGAATAGCTTATCCTGGCGGAAACAATGTGGTGTTTGGTTTAATATGGCTAGAGAGTAGTATTGAGCACGCACCAGTTGTGTCTTGAGTATCCTGTGCTGGAGTAGGAACTTGTCCCCCATTTTGATAGGGACAGGAGGAGGGTTTGTTGGTTGCCGCATTACTTCACTCCCGTCAATGGAGACCATGAAATTAGGCCCTAACAGGTGATGTCCATATTAAACACTTCGACATCATAAAGCTATAATACTCCAAGCCAGCATACAATCGGAAAGCATCCTCAAGAAGAAAAAAAGGAAAGCCCAGCGGACTAATGCATGTAAAATGCATTTTTGTTCCTTTTTCGGTTTTGTTTTGAATGATTATGTTTTGTCTGATAATATAATAGGTCCCTACTTTTCACTTTAGTGGAATTCGTTATTAATAGGATTTATAAAAATGTAACAAGAGCAAGGACGATGGTTTTGTTAATTTGTCATTGAATTTTTCGCAGAGCTAGGACTACCAGCAGAACTAACAGAAGTACTAGTACGTAGTTTTTGTTTTCTTTGGCTGATAATAAAGTTAAAGAGCCATTAGAATCTGTGCTACTAGTACATTAGTACATTTACTAGTAGTACATTTTGTATGAAATTTGAGTGTGTAATGATTTTAGCAATTCTGGGTATGGTTTTTTAAAATCGTTCTAAAATCGTAGAATCCTTGTTAGTGAATTTTATCTTTATTTGTGGAAATTCTCTGAGGAACTCCTCGATAAATTGTATATAAATTTAAATGATATTGTAGAAAAAATGCATCTGCTAACCAAAAAACCCGTAAAAGACAAAAAATATTTGCCAAAAAACATTCATGTAAGCTCAAATCAAATCGTTCTCACCTAACGTACGTCTTATCACAACATTTGATAGTCCTTCTACCTATGCGCTAATTTTTAAAGCTATCAACCTTGCATCCATTTCTAAACCGTATTGGGTCAGATTTCATTATGATT
Organism: Stratiomys singularior; assembly: GCA_954870665.1. Classification (NCBI taxonomy): domain Eukaryota; kingdom Metazoa; phylum Arthropoda; class Insecta; order Diptera; family Stratiomyidae; genus Stratiomys; species Stratiomys singularior. The sequence goes on along the minus strand of OX940879.1, from coordinate 5,918,020 downwards.
GATGATTGCAGAAAAACAGGTCCTGCGGAAAAGTTAACAGGCTATCGCTAGCAAAGGATTCAAATCCAGAATCAGTGCATAAAGAATTCAGGGCATTGAGTATATGTACTAAACAACAGAGATGCATGAACTTTGATTTTCAATTTTCTAGACCACAGTAACTCTTCCTTGTGTTCTTTTTCGAAAAGTGACACCATCAGCTAGGAAGATTACCATGAAAACCAGCAAGAATTCGCGACTATTTTTTCAAAAAGTTCAAATTATTGTATTCTCAGAGCTGGTGAAATTCTATCTGATCCAAAATACTGCCGAAATGATATCCTAACAATTATACGGTGATTACCATGGTAGATAGTATAAATTTAAAATAACGTCAGGATAATGTCCATGCCACTCTTCGATGCATTCTGTGAAGATGTATCTTTATAGGATAGGATAGCCTCTTTGTCTTAATGTTTGGGAAGGAGCCTATGAGGGTAGGAATTGCGTTGAAACCTTAGAGGCCTCTTCCAGCGTGGATAAATTTTTGCAGATGCAAGCGGGGACAAGGTATGCCTCGGATCGGAAAGTGGATCTTTTATCGGAGACGTTGGAAAACCATGAATTTACATTCAAGGACATCATTAATGGTTACATTTATGTACAAAAAAAACAAAATTTATACAAATTTGAATACATTTTTTGCATAAACTCAGATGAATGTGTCAACGATAGGCAGACTTAAATCTTAACTTTTGTTTTCTGCGAGTTTTACGTTTTCCAATTTTCCAGCCTTTTGGGGCTAAGTTTTTATGCGAGTTTCCATGAAGTTTGCTGACAACAGTCGTTTAAGCGGTAAACTCAGGAAAATATGGAATAATAATTGTGCAGAACTAATTAAAGCCATGGAGGATAACATCTTAGAAAATTATTTTATTGTAAGACTATTAAAACCAGACAGCGTTTGAAAATCAGACAAATAAACAAAGTTAGAGGAAATCAATACAGCAAATAAATTAAGGAGTTATGTTTTGAAACATTGAAAATGGTCTGACGGATGAACCCAGATACAACTTCAGGAATCTACTGAGGTCGTCTCGCAAACAGCTCAAAGGCGTAGGCCAATCTCTCCAGACGAAGTTTCATATGAAAACCGTAATAGGCGCTCCTTAAAGAGTTCTCAATTCACGTCAGGAGCAAATATATCAGTTTATATTCATTTCAGTCTCGTTTTTCTATGAATTCACGCCACAGCCTTAAACTTCTTGCCAATAGTCAACACGAGCTTCTGCAACTTTTCCAAACGGGCCGCAGTGTGGTTGAAAACCAAAGAACAGAAAGTTCAACTCAATAAAACTTCCAATACTATAATGGCTCATTGGACAACTTCGTTTGGTCTCTCATCTTTTCTCGTTTACATTATTTATATTATATATACATTATATATCATACCTGCAAATCTCTAGCACCAATTACCGTCACTAAATTATCACAAGGACATGATATCGCTCTCAGAAAGCGTAGAATATGTGTACAAATGGAGCAGAAAAAAGGAGTCGACTTCAAATCGATTTCCAATTTATTAATGGGTCCACAATTAATGAAATTAACAGTGCGGAATTTGTGAAACCATAAAGATAACAGCTAAGACGCCTAATCGCTCGCAAGCACCTCTGATTATCAGATAATTCAGACATTCTTGGCAATATTTATTATCCTCCGATTAGCATAACAGGTACACGTTCGCTTAATCGGGAAGACCTTCCTTTTGCGAAAAAAAACACACCTTGAATTTTCACATAGACACTGAAATGGCAGGAAGATGCATTTGGTGCTCCCATATTAAGATCAGCTCCATCGCGGGCATATCTTAACTTGCTTGTCTGCAACAATTTCAGCGACATGTCATGTGATACCTTCGCGGCTCGCAGCAGCTGCTCCTCCGCTGCTTCGAGGCTGAAACTCCTTCAGCTCCTCAGCCTGCTGATGGTGCCCGGGTTGCTTCTTGCCTGAAAAATCCATTTATTAAATCTTTATTAAGTTGTCGATATGGAGTGATAATGGAGCAGATCAATGGGGAAAGCATAAAAAAAAAATTGTTTGATCGCATTAAGCAATTAAAATCGAATAATATTAGCGTTTATTTTGGATTAATCAAGATGAGATGAGTCATGTTCTTCGTAATCCGATAAAAGATTGTGACATGTGAATAAACGGATAATTTAGTTAATTAGTTGGAAATGGTTGTGGTGGATGTTTCGGGAAACAGCTTAAGTGATATGAGGAGAAAAAGATATTTCTGATGGAGGTTGCATGTGCATTAAATAATGCATGACATTGAACATTGCTCGCAATTGATATCGTAAGTTGGTTGAAATTTCGGGCTACATCTTTATATTATTCTAACACAGATGGACTCGCTTCAGTAAGTTGTTCAGGATAGAATTGAAATCTTTATGAAAAACATGAGAATATGCAATATTCTTTTATTCTGCGTCTGTTATTCGAGAAAGGATCTCTGAAACCCGTGGTTTGTTTGACCGCATCAAGCAGTGTGACGGCCATCGTTTATGCTCGGGACAGAAGCATTAGTCAGGTGGTCCAAAGAGAAGACAGAAGAATACTTCAAGCTTCTTTAAAAGAAGAAGGTTGCGGGACGTGCAGGATGCGAACCGATCCAGGATAACCTATAATGAAGGCAGTGTTTCTGCGAAGGAAACTTCTCGGTTCGGAGTTAAATTTAGACCGCACTATGCGATCGGACAACATTGAAGCAGGCACTGTGAAAAAGTTGAAGGAAGAAACAGGTAGAAAGGCCGACATAGACGCCGTGATTGTCGCAGTCAGGATGGTGTTAATCGATCCCGAAAAAATGCTAGAAATTCACAGGAATCTCTTTATAAGCCAGCTGAAATTTATCCCGAAAAATGTCTAAAGAAAAATAAAGGAACAAAAAAAGGGTAGAAAAAATAACAATTGGAATACTTTCACAGTAAACCCCAACTAATTCTGAGGTTCGACGGAATGATGTGACTTCAGCTCATCTGGTTACGAACTTCGACAAAAAGAGCCTGTTTTCGCTAGCTCCATAACAATCACCGCAAAACTAAGCAAAGTCCTTGAAAAAAAAATATTTTAATCATTGCAGTGAACTAGGTAACGCAGGTGTGTACCAACTCGAAAATAATTTACTGGATCTTTGTAAATGTCGAAGTTCCAAACTTCGATTACAAAGGATCAAAATCAGGTAAGGATTTTCCTAGGAGTGTGAAAGGAAGTAGGAAGTTGGAAGTGGCAGGGAGTGTTAGGGCGTCTGAGCTATTGCTACACGCAGATTCCTGCCCTCAAAGAGATGACCGATCCTGCAACGGACTTGTAGAATTCCTTCGTGAAGTTGATTGATCGAGAATGATCCGAATCAGCCTGAACCATACTACAGTAGGCACTCAGTTTAAGTATCCGGAAAGAAGGGTCCGTGACTGAGCCCTGATCTTGAAACTTTATCAATCATGTAGTAAGGTTATGAGCATCAGTGCCTATTTGTCGCTAAGAAATTGAGTAACTTTCGTTCCTACTTTGAATGTCTGAAGGAAAAAGGTATTTTTTTTTTCTCCTGACGCACGAAACAAGCCAGTTATCATCCAGATAATTCTGGCGACTGTATATCTTCCCTACAACCAACCGATGATGCCGGCCATCTCAGGCACCGTATCGACGAAGCCTGTTATTAATGGTCGAGACGCGAGGGCGCTTTGTGAGGTAGCTTCAATTGGAACGCGAGAGGTAAGCAACTGAGAACTTTCCTAATCGCTCATCTACAACCTAGGGAGAACACGCCAATCTTTATTGACAGGATGAGGGCAGAGGTTTTTTTGGCATGTATCATTTACAAGACCGACATTTTCCGATTACTTTTTATCCTTCATGTACAACATAGAATCCATCAACCATTCTGCAAGGAAAAAGCTTGTCGTTGGCATATATGGTCTGCCAGACTACAGAGTTTCAAAACTATCCAGCCTAAATTATCTTCGAAGGGGGATTGGTAATGAAGATTTAGTTGTGATACATTCTCCAAGATAATCTAGGGAAAGAGGATCAAAATACATTTCCCAAAGCCATCAAGCCAAGCATAGGTTCCTAGACCGTCTGTGCATTACAACGTCACGAGAACATCGACCAGGAAGTTAAATATATCACAAAAACTCAATTCTATAGATAAAGGAAAGGACCTCAGGACAAAATTGCTGGACGTTAAAAGCCATGAGCCAGTGGAATAATACGTTAGCAGAATTAATGCTAATGCTAGATGTATTGCTACCAAAAAGCTATGTCGGGTTGGGAAGACTACAAATGCTGTTGAAAGTCCTTACTCACTTCCAAGAAGATGTAAAGGGTTGTGGATTTTTGCTCTGTAGAAGTGGGCACGAAGTTCAGGCTAAGTGAAGTCTTGAAAGGGAACCATTCATCCAATGCTTCAAAATAGAGGCAAACCATGGGCAAAAATAGAAAAATTGAAAAATCTTACTCGATTTCCTGATTTAGCAACACGCATGAACTCTTTTCGAAGATTAAAACTGAAACCTATGCGGCACCGTACCGAGTGTCTCTTAGGAAGAAATTCGCTATGAATTGCGCCTCAAAACAGCGCAAATTATCCACAACCAATGGAGAACATCTCATCATGCAACACCAGAAACGTATCTCAATAATAAGGATACGAGCAAAAATATTTGTAATAACCCCAAATTATCCACAGTAGTTCTCTCCAAATTACGTTCCGTTGAACCAAATAGAGGCAAAAGTTGTTTTTATAACGAAGCAGACCAAAACTAACCATTCAAAATTCAAGGACTACAGACCTGTCAGTCTAGCGTCCGGTACGTTGAAAGCACTCGAGCGTCCTTAATTTGACGCAAAGCGCAGCATATGGCACTATAAAATACACTTTATTGAAATCTATGATGACGTTCGATTCCAAAGGATAACTTGCTAAACGTTCGGTGCCTCGGAAGGATACTTTTGTTAAATTATCTTTAGTAATTTTTGCTAGTTAATATTTATATTTTATCAAAAAGTTTTAGGTTTTTTATTATTCATTAAGGTTTTTCCCGGTATAACATTGCTCAGCCAGACCTCGTTTTACTCAGAAATAACCTCGGTAGAAGCCAATCGTATCAGAATTTTCGAAAAACGGACATAGACATTGATTACTGCTGATTATTCACTGTCAAATCTTCCTTTTTTTTTTAATTTTTGAGAAAGTATGATTCTCTATACTTTCCACGGCTGCGAAGATTGAAACGTGGTTGGAATTAAATAGAAAATGCAAACAAGGAAGGAGAGGCCGAAAAAGATCAATGTGATTTAGCAGAAAAAGGAGAATGTCTTCAAATCTGTGCCAGAGCTTCGGCTCCCAAGCAGAAATTAAGGAATTGATTTTACAGGATTAACGTACAGGAATATGAAAGGCAAACGAAGGAGCCAACTGGTTGTGAATAAATTCAATGATGATATGAGAGCAGAGTCGAGATGTTCGTTGACAGAAACTGGAGATCATGTCGTTTATAGCCTGGAAGGAAATGTCCAGGCTACATGTTCGATATTTAGTCGAAAAGTGAGGGAGAACGGAGAACAAGTAATAAGAATAATCGGCAGATTTTTAATAAGTCTTTTCCGACCTTTTTAAGGACCATGACCATGTGCAACGACTGTGGGGAAGATTCCTTGGATGATGTGGATAAGGTTGAGAGATAAAGAATATTGGGAAACCCCAGGAAACGCTTCTGAGACTCGATTGCTAATGATGCTGAGTAGTCACGACTCAGACTGGAGGATGTGGTCAATGAACCGAGACTATTGTAAGTATCACATACGGAAGGTCATGTGCCAAAAGGAGCTGAATCCCCACAAGGACGATGGTGACAGTGTATTGCTGATTGGTCTGTACAAATTTTTTGTAAATGAATGTTGATGAACATAAAACTGGATGCAACGGGCATAGTGTCAGTTTTTATGTGCTATAAATTCCAATATGAAATAAAGATACGGGGTAATCTAGGGATTGAGCATGGAGCTCCGAGGCTTCGAAGAATGCAAATATGATAGGGAGACAAGTGAACCACTTTCTTATTGGTCAATCTTCAAACCTCAGCTACAACCTACATGTAAATTTCACCAGCTGACTGGACATGTTCATGGTACATGAATGCGAAAGTTTGATAGAGATTGCCGGTCCAGCTTAGATTGGTTAACTACTGGTTTCAGAAAAGAACAAATGAGCAAAAGGATATCTATCCAAAAACGTCTGCTTTCATTCTCGTAAGTTTTTATGCTATCGTTTTTTCAGTAATGCTCCGAGATTAATCCTATCATACGTACCTCATTGCCTTTTAAACTACACGAAAAGAGTTCTCGAAACTTTGAAACCTAAATAATGTGCAATTTTGACACTGTAAACAAAATGTAAAATTTTATTTCAAAGATTACGAAAAAAACTGAGCAACATTAGGTTGGAATTTCATTTTCAAGACATCGCAAGTTTTCATTTTGTATGTTTGTTATAATTTAACTACGGGCGCGATTCAGAAAATTTTCAGGACATTCTTTCGGTACGATGAATGTACAATCAGCGATTTTGATGAGTTTGGAACTTATATTGCTGTTTCAATTTGTCATAACAGCAAATGGTGAACAAATAGACGCCACTGAACGTGTACTAAATGGTACTGCATCCAAACTTGGCCAGTTCCCATTCGCGGTAAAGTCCTTGGGGCTTTGAATTCGCTTGAAAATAAATTTCAATCTTTCAGGTTCGAATATTTCGAATAGCAGGCGGACATGCCTGCTCAGGCTCATTGATATCGCCTTCGCATGTAATCACCTGTGCTCACTGCTATTCGCGTGTTAGTAGAAATGAAACAAGGGTAAGTCCTTTTCTACAGACTATTCGATGCAATTGAGTTTTTCAAACTCCTCAGTTGGGACGGTGCATGGTTGGCGATATCAACAAAGAAACGGTTCAAGGACCCGCTCCTGAAAGTCGTCAAATGAGAGATGTAGCAAAGTATTCAGCCCATCCAAAATACTATAATTACAGATACGAATATGATATTGCCATTGTGACAGTAAGTTTGCCTTGAAAATTCTGAAAACTCTTGCAATCAACCGATTTGAGTGTTTTGCAGGTCACTAGGCCCTTCGTGATGTCAATGTACGTCAAAACTATTCCTCTCGCTGGCAGTTATCTACCGCCAGGAACATCGTGCATCGCCGTTGGATTTGGTCGACAAACATATGTTAGTATACTGTCCAATTAAATCTTTTATAATATTTATGAAATTTTTCCTTAACAGAATTACACAAAGCCAACCAATGCGAGTCTCGCATGGGCTTCCTTCTCCGTTGATTATTATCGTGATCCAGGGGTTATACGTTTCTCGAATCCTTATCAAGCAGTGTACTTTGTAGGTCGTTGTAAAGTACTACGATGCAGATTAAGGTAACGTTATTTAATTCAACAGGGTGACTCTGGTGGAGCGTTGATAGATAAATTACGCGATCCACAACTATTCGGTGTCCTAGCAAGTGTTTTTACAGATGACAATGGGTATCATAAGAATTACGCTACGAAAATAAGTCCTCATAGAAAGTGGATTTTCGACCAAATGGACTCAGCGCGGAAAGCTGACAGGACGTGGAGGTACGACCGACATATTGCAGTTTCTTATCTCATATTATTTTATTTCAGTGGGACCGACCTTCTCCAACCGACGATGTGGCTTTATGTTATAGCAATTTCTAAACTAGGCTAAAATTGAGCATGCAAATTCGGTGCAGCAAGATTTTTAATTGATTGTTTTCAAATAATTATATATTCTGCATTTGTAAAATTTGATGTAAGTGGTGACTATAAAAAATGATTAACAAAAAATAACAAGTATGAAACAAAAACCCTTCCGTGAAGAAAAGCATGGACAAATAGAGAAGGGAAAGAATGCATAGGAGAAAAAGTAAGAAAACGATGCAATTAACTTTAATATTCTCATGGTGTGAAGTGCTATTAGGAAACCAAATGAATGATGAATAAATTAGTCAATTTACTAATTTTCATTCATTCAATACTTTTTTGGTGATTCAAATAAATTCAGACCTTTGCTAGCTACACAACCTAATCAAGCCCAAAATCTATTGTACATCCGTGTTAATACGCAAATGCTGGTATTCACTTACTCATTTTACGTTTATTTAATGTGTGTTTTATTTTTGGATCAATTCTAAGTTTGAAAACTTTTTTTTTTCTACATGAAACCTCTGTAATTATTGCAAGCACAACCAATAACCTAAAGCGTAAGTACTTACCGATCAAGCTATTAGAGAAAGATGCAGAAGCACGTTGATTTGCCGAGCGAATGCGGAACGAGCACGACCTATACCATAGCACTGAGAAGAGACGATCTACCAAGTAAGATTCGAAGAACGAGCTTTGTCAGACGATCAACGGAAGTTGCACATGACTTCGAGTTGTGAAGAGGAACATATTTATAAAAAATTCTTGAGTTATGAAGAGTTTGAGAAGCTACAAAATCAAATTATTATCTGAAATACAGGATCCATTGCTTACAAAAAATTATACAGAAATCATTAGACGCGCAACATGCAGACGCAAGATGCAATCAATTTCAAGTCCAAAATACTGAGCCTAATTTGAAATAGGCAAAGCAGACAAGAAGAACAGACGACATCAAAAAGGAGAAGGAAGCTAAAGAACGGAATAAGAAGAAGAAGTAGAAGGAGATGGAAATTAAAGAAAGGAATAAAGTAAAGACAATTTTTTCCAATTTTTCTCTCATGGCTTAATTTATACTTCAAAATTAATGTTATACGTACTTTGATTATACGTTAGTTATAATTTGCACACTATTCTCGCCCTTAAATGGATCCACCTTGGCCTCCTGCATTCAATATCTACGCATTTCCCCAATCCGTCCTCCGCCCTCCCCCACTCTGCCTCCCGCCCTTCCCCTCGTGAAGCGGACGGAAGAAATCCTTATATTCCCAAAAACTCACGTCCCATGCTTAAACTGCTTCCCCAAACAGTTTTCATGGAAAATTTCTCTACTCTGATATGTCATCCCTATAATCTGCAAATGATATCTCGTCAATTTTCCGGATATGAATCCAATACTTTGGTGCATTTTTCTTAGGATAGCGGCAACATTTGTCACTCTGCTTTATTTCTTGCATTCCACAAGTGGTACGGAAGCGTGACATGCGAGAATATTCACACGTACGAGCCTCGGAAATGTCATTGAACATCCTTCCTTCCTCTTGGGTACATGCTTGCAATTTCCAAGATTAACAATCTTCAACAGTGGAATCTTCAACAGATAAATGATAAAAATAGACGAAATAAAAAGCGAAAAAAAAATCAGATCGACGGCGTCATGGCTATCTTATTCAGCCAACTTTATTTTTTCTTCTGCCCCGTCCATTGGATTTTCCCAATTTACTAATTACTTAATGTTGTTGCGTCGTGACGTTATCGTTCATAGATATCTGGACTGAACGTTGTAGAAAATAGTGAAAATCAATCCATTTAGGAGGCAATAGTGCGTAGAGCTCGTTCCAAGAATTGATATTTCAGATTAAGTATTTGAAAGAATTTTCGTGGTGAGCTTTGGCAAATGTTTCTGCGCGTTTCTGCGCGTTTCTGCGTTCCTTTTCGGCGCATCTTGCGCAATAAATGATCGCTGTAACAGCGATGCGCACTGCAATCTCTACAAAATGTACTGGTCGGTCATGAAACGAAGAATAGACAACGATATAGTGATTTTCCCACAAGATCTCCTCAGCCTGATCATTTATCCCTGACTTCATTAAAAGTCTCGACCACTAATCAACCTATTCACCCTGTTCACCAACAAGATTGATATCTGCCGGGTAGATTTATGCCAGTGAACAGTCCTACGGAGGAATCAACGCCTGCAGATAGACATCACAAAATGAAAACTATCTTTTGTACTGGAGCAACTCGGGATCGGTTCAGACAAGGACCTAAAACATTCGAGTATGCAAATGAGCGTGTTTAGATGAGGATAAGACCATTGGAGTGATGTTGACATATAGTAGACAGATTCATGGTCTCGATTCAAAAAGATAAACGTTAAAAGTGCTTGTGTTTGCAAATCCTTTTTTTCCGTTTTGTTTTGCTTGCGTAGTATAGTGTAGACGACTGTAAACAGCGAAATTTTTACCAAAGGACAGCACAACAATAGTTTTGCGGTCGACTAAACGTATTCTTTACTATTCCGAACAATATGTTCGGCTCAGTTCGATCTGATATGCACGTCCTTCATATTTCCACTGTTGTGAGAAGCATTCTAGATATTCCAATTGATATGTACTCTTCATGGGAGAAATTGACTTCATTGTCGAAATGATGGTGCTGCGTTGTGTTCACGAGCGCTTTTTTACGTAGGATATGAACGGGGTCATTATCTGCTGCGTTATCAAGTCCATACGGCTTGTAGTGGAAAATTTTTCTTTTTATACAAAAATATTTAGCATCCTCAAGTCCAGAATTAGCTTCAACGAGTCATCAAATCAAATTTCCCAAATTTAAAAATATATATCTATGGAATTTATTGCAATAAAATCTCTCAAGCGTCATTTATAATTTGCAGCACATTAGCGCCAAATAAATCAGGATCAAAATAAGGTGATAAAAAGTACTCATCACGATTAGATTTCGCCAATTCACGTTTTCAAATCATGCAAATTATAAAAAATGTTCTTAGTTTTTCTCTTTATTTTTTGATAAAAAAAAAGTCCAAAGCATGATCCGCGCTCGTCTAACTCAACTCAGGTTTAACAAAGTGTCAATCTTAGCACTGAACGAATTCTCCAAAAAGAGGAATGTTTGTAAACAGTGTTGAGTTCAAAAAAGAGAATTTTTTTTTGATTTACACCTCTGGCTGAGTGGATCATTTAATTTATTTACACATCACCTGGCTAACATGTGAACACAGTGGACAAATGAATGGATGCAACGGTGGCTTATCTTCGTGATAAGCGAAAAACTAATCTCCAGAATGTTTGCATTGTTCTTAAATGAAAATAGGAGGGCAACAGTGCCAGGCGATATGTGTGCCCGTGTGTAAGCGAAATCCAAACATATTTCAGATGAGTTAAGCATCGCGCTTCCAGACTGTAAGCAAACCAGAGACCATGGCTTGAAGCTTCTGTCGAATTTCCTTCACTTCAGATACTAACCTAACAAACAATCCACGTTTTGCAGCCACAATTATAATTGGAATTCATGCTTAGAACGAGCTAAGTGTCAAAATTTGGCTTCGCTTGTTTAAAGTAGCGTCACACGTTGAGAGCTATTAAATTTGAATTTCCCGCTCTTCAAAAAGTTGAGATGCCGGTTGAGATGAGTCGCACCTCTATGGCCGATTGTACAGGCCACGCAAAGCATGATTTTAATTATCTGAGCATCTGGTTGACGTTGATGACATGGTAGATGGATTAGGGGGAACATACTTTCACGCCAGAATTACCAAGTAGAGGATTCAATTACTTTTTTATAATGGACCATCTACGTAGCGCAGAGATGGGTTCTAAAGTGGAATGTACATCCGAAGGAGAAGTTTTATTTTGTTCAATGGAAACGAACATCCTTTCGTACAAAAGCCCGGAAGCGACATGCGAGGATATTTTGCAATTTCAGTGCGACGCTCAGCAATGGCACAGAAACGAATCCTTGCATACCCACGAAACGCTAAAAACTTAAAAATATCTCTCGAAGTTTCCTGACAGTGAGTTTCTAAAAACCACTCTTTATCAGAAAATCTATCAGACTTTACAAATAATCCCTGTAAAGTCTAACAAATTTCATTAAATTTCAATTTCAAAATCTCCTGGAACGTGCCCAAGTCTTATCAAGTAGGAAGTAAATGTTCTTAGAATTTTCTATAGTCTTCAAAAATGAGAATCAAGCTACACTGCTTTCCTGTTGTTCTGGTGGGGCAACAGTCCACTATAGAATTTGGACCAGAAAGCAAGTCAGACAAAGTCAGAGACACACAAGAAAGGGATCTGGTCACTGATAATATCCGCTTTTTTTTCAATCTCAGTTAGGGGGTCTCAAACTCCGAATCCAGAAAGACAACTACTCAGGACAAAACTGAAACCTTCCGAAACTGTTACCGAACAAGCAAGTGTTAAGACCCGAAATACTCACACAAGCCGTTAATTACAAGGCCCAGGATTCTCGAAAAACTCTTAATATAAGATCTGAGGTGCTGGACTAAAATCTAAAGAGCATTTATTCTCTAATAACGACTACCTCTAGTACAGGCTAGTACAGGCTTTTCAGAGGCATGGCTCTCCTCCTCCTATCCTCTGCGACTGCATTCATGTCTTTATGACTCTAGAGGCCATAAATGGCCGGAGACATGAGGTGATATTGTCACACTCAAACTCTTTAAGTTCTACAATGAAAGGCAATTCCTTTAGGGATAAGCCTAATTTGTAAGCTCGAAAGTAGACTCTAGCAAACCAAGTGTCACGCTGCACGTGTTGCAAGTCAAATTTGTATTAACGATACATGTACTGATTTTGACAAAATACAAGGACCCAAACGATTTAATAAAGTTGCTCAATGCTTCTCACACAACCTGACGTCAAAATTTTTTTGACGTCAAAAGGCAAAGACAAATAAGCTGTAGCCGTTACCCATCGCTCCTTATGGACTGACATAGTTTTAGCAGCTAATACCCCTTTTGACTTCACCAGTCAAAAATTTCCGTCCGGACATACTTTGTATTTTGCCTTTTTTGAGCTTATTGGGGAATATTCCTTTCTAATCCACACTCAGAGCTCGATTGAGGAATATTCACTGCTCAATTTTTTGTATTTCCTTCTTTGAGTTTCTTTCGTACAAGGCTTTTATCTGTCCATTCTTCAAATGCCAGATCCTTTACCTCCCTGGCATTTTATTGGGAAAATTGTCACTTTAAGCTTTATAGGTAGGCTGTGCTTCCGATTCTAGTTAAAACCCGAAACTTCCCGGAACTGCTGCTTGGTCGAAAAAAGTCAACTCTGTCAACAAACCAAGTCAACTTTGTCCAGCAATTAGGAATTTAATGCTATCCAAAACAATGTTAATCGATTGTTAATCAAAGATACCTTTACCCTCTGAAACTTATGAAATCAGCTGTTACTTTGAAATAATAATAATAAGAGCTTTCACTTGAAAGCGAACCAAACGTCTTTGAAATCCGAATTTCAGGACCCATTACAAACGAATCCTGGACTCTGTTCCTTCTGACGAAACATGACCATCATGACAAGAAACCCATTGGCAATGTGTTTTCTTTTCTAGTTTTCAAAATTTATTTCGATCTGTAACTAACTTCTTTTTTGTTTTCCTCTCATTTTAGATCACTCTGACAAGCAAGCAGAAATCCCGCATTTTAACGTTCCCTTTAAAGCTTCAACTTCTAATGCTAGCTGTCAAACTTTGTGAAAAATTTTTGAAGTTACTCTGGAGAGGCGTGCAACACTGAAGCCTTCTGTAATAAAAAATTCCAAGTATGAAGGGAGCACTGAAACTTTCTAGAACTGGGAGTAATTTGCCTTTCTCTTTCCCCCACCCTTTATCTATCTGTCTCTCTTTTTATTTATCTCTCTCTCTCTCTTTCTATTTCTATGTTCCAACCAGTTAAGTTTTTTCGGGCTTTATTCCAGAAAATCGTTCCAGATTTATGTTCAAGTTCTCGTGTTTGCATTTTTCTGTACAATTTTTTATACCTCATGCGAAACATATTTCATCTGTTGTCCCAAGCACTCGTTGCTTATTATCCTTGTTTTTCTGAAATTTATTAAGAGTCCCAACCTTTTTTATATTATTTTCAACCTCATCACTAAAGCGACGGAGTTCATCGAGGCTTTTGGCCATGTCATTGATATCAATCCATTATCCGTCCATCAATCATTGGCCACCTGTTTCAATTCTCTTTTCTTGCTAGACGAGACGACGAAGGATTTCTTCCAGTTATGCTACGTATAGCTTTGCAACATTGCATCCTCTCGTTGTACTCGTCCACTGGAGGAATATTCTGTGGTTTTGTAGTATATTTTTATTCTTGCCTTTGCGTCCTCAAGTATGTAATATGGGTTTTTACGATGTGTTTGCTTGCTTTTTTCAAGCAGAACTTCTTATTTACGCTTCTAACCTTGTAGCCTTTGACGCTTTCCAGGGATAACGATGGCTATTATTACTGATTATGGGTTCTCATTGTCACTGCCTGGAAAGTACATTCGACTGCAAGCAATATGTTTCACTATCAAAATTGACTTGTCAGGTTTACCCGAATTTTGGCCTTTGAATCTTTGACGTTTAAAGGATTGTTAGATAGAACGACCTAGTCAAGTGCAAGGGGACTTCTTTGTAGCTTTTCCTGTCCATTCCCAGCTGACCGGTTTCTTCAAAGTCATGCATCTATTTGGAACGAACTCTCCAAGCAAGGGTCACAGTATGTTGACGTTCCTCTGGTCATAATATCTTATGAATTATTCAATGTTCAAGGGATAGAGATCATAGTGCGAAAAAAAATGTTAGGACGAGGATACTACTGGCGCACTCACCGATGACCACATTTCGCTTTAGTGCCATTGAGTACTATTTTTGTTGTTATTTTAATTATTAATAAATTAACGACAGTCCTAGGCTACGTTTTCGATTGGAGGGGGGGGGGGGGATGTTCGTTTGGTCGGCAGCCCAATTACGTTGTGGCATTGGGAGTCCCACACTCAGGAAGTTAAAATCTTTCACCTCTCAACCCAAAAAATGTGTTATCATTATCATTTCAATATCATTTTGCGTTGACATTGCAACATTTTTTGAAAATTTTTTTCAAAAAATTTTCTATGTTTTAGTGTCGTAGTACATGCCAAATTAAAAAAAAACTGACTTTCGCTGACTCTCCAAAAACTTCATTATGCTGCCGTGGGTAAGAAAATTGAAATTTAAACTCTAACAAAGTCCGCTGGCAAAAGATTAACATACGCGGAAGATAGAAGCTCGCACACTTCTTGTTTTATTTTTTAAATTTATTGTTTTTTGTTTATATTATAAAATGCGTCCTAAGAGTTTTCACTTGTGAATTTTCCTCGGCACTCGGCGCATGATTCGTTGAAACAACAGAAAAACAAGCAACAAACACTAAACGTTTCCTCTACAATCCAGAGTCCAAAGTCTCCGAATCCGATAACAAATTCCAGAAAAAAATAACTCTGGCATTTTAAATCAATCATCCCTCCCACATATTCCCACAAGTCCACCCCTCATTACCCTATCGAAAAGATCAACGATACCGCGTATCTTCATCGGATGGAAAATGTAAAAAGATTAAGGAGGTTCTTCTAGGCGGCTAAAATCCCGCAACAGGTTAATCCCGTGCGTTACGTAGCTTGCATGGCTCCAGTTTTCCGCCGTCGTATCGTGTCTATTGGTAAATGAAAACTTTTCCGGCCGCTCGTTTTCCTACGCGAGAAAAATTCATCCAGAAAAAAAAGTCGAAACCGTGCTAAGCAATTCAAATCTCAGTAAACAGAATTGCCGTGAGATTTTCCGCGAAATCAATAGATTTACGCGATTTTGAATTTTCGGGTGAAGGAGTGTGTTATCGATGGCTAGAAAATACGTGGGTGCATGGTGGTGTGTGGCCTCTTGTGAAAATTAGCTCAAATCATTGTTGACGCAGTGGAATCTTTTCGCGAGTACCAATTTGGCGGCCTAATGTCTCCGAGTTTGAGCAGACGTAAGAGGTTTCGCAGGCGTTCACGCGCGTGCGCTCCTTGAGAGTGTGCGAAAATTGTTTGCCGCAATTACATTCTAATTAGTTTGTAGGATGGGTTTCAACACTGCCTGGAGGAGCTTACAAGAATTTGTCATATTTTAACCCTTGAGCTTTTTTGATTCAAAATTATCAAACTTCTAACTATGCGATAAACTTAGATTAAAGCTGCTATTTCGTTGCCTATATTCAAAAAGGATATGAAAATTAAGCCTGAATTTGAAATAATGTGTGGTTTTAAAAAATTTTGGCGAGACCAGTTCACAAATTGTGACAAATCTCAATTTCATATACTTCAATAGTTGAAATGCAGTCAAGTATTGCACAATATTTTTCCCATAGTTGCGAAAGTGCCGAATTTATCAAATCTTATTGCAGAGTTGATTATTTTAACATACCTGCGTTGAAAATTTCAATTAAAAAAGGATCTTCGTTGGTGGTCCACATAATCGTCAAAAAATCTGCTCTGTAAAATTGGCAGCAATACACGAGGATTCGTCAGGAGGTTTCCCTACCGAAATGCCATCTCTAACTTTAAAAGAATGATCTAGCTCGCAAAACAATGTAAATGAAGGATTCCAGAGCATGAAGAAAAAAATATGCATACCACAGTGTTATAGCGCTCGAGATTTTCCTTTGATTTCGAAGTATTTGAACCAAAAGACTTGCAAATTGTTCTTGCTTTAAGAAATTATTTGAGTTGGGTTTGCCGGAGATTAAATTTGTTCAGGAAGGACGAACATCCTAATAAAATACCGATGAATATCATGCGAAAAAACACAAATAAGTTGATTGAGATGATGTAAATGCTGTCAATGAGCATCATATTTCGTGCTTCCGTTCTGATTGTGGATTGTCCAACTGGGAAGCCATATTTCCGCCGGAGAAGATCAGCTGTGGATAAGATCGACGTATCAAATCTCTCTTTTTCAGATGGGTTTCATCAGGAGAAGAATGAGCATGCAGAGGGTTAGTCCCGCACTAGGTGTTTGTTGCTGGTCATCACAAACCTCGTCTCTTTTCAGAATTTGAGGAATACTGCTTTTTGAATATATTAAGCAATATTCCAAAGCAAAAATTATACTTTCAATGCAGCACTTCTGGTGGGATGCGATACTATAATGCGATCTTTCAAGTTTCCATTGCTTTTCAAGCAACCAATCGAGTTTTTCTTCCCTGAAAAGTCCAGACAACCGCGACACACAAGGAGAAACACCAGGAAAACCTTGTTGATTGTACCATACTTCCGAGTCATCTGCTTCTAACCTTAACGTATAGGCTATTGTTGATGTTGCTTGCTAGTTTTCGTGTGAACGGGCCAGCTTTCAAAGGTGTTTGCTCACCAAGAAATCGCCAGGATTTGGGCATTGCTTTGATCATGATCTCTGCAACGTTGGAATTCTTGGCAAACATGGAATTTCTGTTTTGCTTTTCAATGACCTTCGTTGAAAAGCAGTACACAGGAGGATCATCATGATGTTTTTACCGATAAGGATAATTATATGGTAGAAAGATGAGATGAAACTCATGAGCGAGCCATGCCAAACCGATATCAATCTCGGGCACCTTTTCCTGAACAGAAATTGAAATGTCATAAGTGTCAAGTATAATTTTATTGCGTTTTTAGGCAATCAGGCAAAAATTGAGAGGAAATTTTACCAGTTCAAATAAAACTCCACTTATTTTGGTTGTATATTGTTAAATTTTAATTGCATGTTTTACTGGTTACATATTATTCCATGGTACTGTGTTTTGACTCTTCAAAAGTAATCTGACAAATGTTCTGAGTTAAATTTTTGATCGTTTTGATAAGGGTCAAGTTACTCCTCGTCAAAAGGCATATTCTTCAGTTTCGATTGTTATTATTTATATTATCCGTCCGTTTGTATTATAGTCCGAATAAATGTGACAAACAGTTCCAGGCTATGTTCTCGGTGTGACAGGTAAGGTGTTTTGTCGGTAGTTCACTTGCTGTGTGCCACTGAGAGTCCGACACTAAGGGCGTAAATAGCCTTCATCTCCCAACCGCAAAAAAACAAAATATTTTGAATGCAAAATTAATGGTAATCGCCAGTCTAATAGTACCTTCCATTTATGCGTCATAAGTACACAGAACTTCAAAGACGTTTCCTATTCGACTGCCTTCCTATTGCTGACATCAAAGAATCTTTCATGTTCGAGACTGCCTCGAATAATATTTGTTCATGTAGCATAAGATATACTTGAAAAAATGCCATACTCAAACCTTTGATCATCACCTAGCCATCACTCTGATTTCGGAACAGGACACTATCAAGACGGCCATATGCCGGTGGCACTGGACTTTTCATTGAAATTTTCTATCTCCGACCTCCCTTTTGGAGTGCTGATTTGATTACGGGACCGGTCATTTTCTTCTCCCTGGCAAACTGATCAAGCAAATTTTCCACAGGCACACTGGAATTCAGATTGATATAGAGGACTCGGATCCTAACTTAGATTTTCGCTTGCTTTTGAACATCTTTGGAGCTCCGAGAATTAACTGATCCCAGATTTTGAGCCAGAAAATCGTGCTTCTTTTTATGCTTACACAGAATTTATTCCACATTTGTGCACTATTTTATTCCACGAAATGAGACTATAACAATAAAGGTTCAGGTTCCTAACAACGTAGAGATTGCTAGGAATTGGAAGGATTCTTGCAAGGAATTACAAGAATTGCAAGGGTACAAATAGCCAGGAACATAAAACACAATAAATACTGCAAACTCTATGACCAATATCTATTTCAAAGCTTTTCCCGGATGTGTCTACAAATACTACCATTTGATCTCTTTGGCTTGTCATCATTGAACGAATTGAATTACTATTTTCTTTTTCTTCTACAGCAGACGCAATTTCTTTCAACTGTGATAAAGGTACAGTGATAAAGTGTATAGGTAAAGTGTTGAAACTACTACTTTAAGGCCCAACAAAACTTGAAGAATTTTGACCGATGTAGTACAGTTTTCGAACTTTGTGCTAAATTCCATTAGAACACCTTCCAATTTGAGAGATCGTGCCATTATATCAGTAGCTCTTGTTTCCTTTTAACTGAAAGTTATTGATTATTCCTTTGAGAACGTCGAGGTATGACTTCCTGTATGTTATTAGAAGAGTATCGCTGCCAAGTTTACTCTTTGATTATATTTCGTTTTAAATTTAGAATTCGCTGGGTTCAGATACTTTTCATGTTGTTATATTGAGACCTGTGTCGCCATTACTGTCTTTTGTTGGACATTCGAGCATACTCGCTGGAAGACAGCTTCAATTGGAGCATATTTTCTGTTGATCAGGCTCTAGTAAGGTTTCAGCTGCCTATTCCCCTTTATCGGTGGGAACTGAATTTCTAAATACATTTTTGATACCAGAGGGCTCTTTTATCTGGCTTTCTGCTTTCAACCGATGTCCAAATTATTATTATATTGGGGTTACAAAATTTTTGAGTTCCTGGATTTCGTTCTTGGCGTCTTTACTTAGCATCGTCTACATTGTGGTGATGTTTTTCGTGGCTTTAGATCAACAAACAAACGCATCAGACCGTCTTCATCGCTTCTCTGCCCATTGCAGTTTGCATTGAGTGGGCAGTCCTTGGTGAAACCTGCAATTCCGTCTCAGCAAAATGGTCCCAAATATACTGAGGCTCTAGTTCCACTTACCGTGATCTCTGATATATTGCAGAAAGAGCCAGTTTGAGTCGTTGGCCTGCTGTATTGTGTTGGAGGGGTCGAAGTAGAAGGTTAATCGTCGTCGCCGCAGATCAGGGGTCCTTTCTAAAGATTATAGTGGATTTGTGGTTTTCATGTTTCCTTTTTTCAGTATCGTCTCATTATCTTATTATTGTCAATTATTACGTAATTATTATTACCTGATCCTCAAGCTGTGAGACGGAAAACTGATTCACTTAGGAATGCAATTGACCAGAATTGTTATCCAAAAGGTATTTAAGTGATACTGGAGTCTGCGGCTAGTGATACTCAAATCCAGACCGAGTCAAATAAGTGTTGGTTTTCCAACCACTGCATTACTCGGAGAACCATGGTTCGTTAATCGGAATCTTGAGATTATACCGAAATGAATTCTGATTCTCATATTTTCCAAGGCATTAAAAGCAAATATAGAATATTTCTAAATAGTCCCGAACACAGAAACCACCAAAATCAATGCATTTTCCGCGAAAAAAAAGTCTTCAAAATAGAAAAAATTTTCGGAATGCATTGGAAAAAATATCCTAAGGGAAGCCAGAAATAAAATCAAAATATTTTGAATCAAACCACTTGCAATGAAAAAATCACTGTGAAATTTTGAATTTTCAAAAGCTCAAGGGTTAATCAGAACTTTGTACGTCCCCAAAAGTTTCGCGTTCATCACTCTCGTTTTCCGTGTATCGTATCCGCGGCAGCACAGCTACCACGCTCACCTGAACGACATCACGAAACGCAACGCACGTTTTTATCTTTTGGCCTTCAGTGCGGCGGCGCTCTACGATTTGTTGTAATTAAATAAAAACATATGAGAATTTGCTTCACCAGCGAGTCTCGAAATTGACCGGTAAAAAAACATACCAAAGTGAAAAATCTTAATTGTATTTTTTCTTTCTTATTTTTTTCCTGTTTTCGTCTTTCATTTCGATTTAGTTCTATCTGATCAACGCGAACGGAAGCAGCCTGACGTGAAATTATATTTGACTTTATTTTATATATATATATATATCTTTGCTTTTTTTTGGCTCTTCTCATTTTGCGTCTTGAGGAGCCATGGCGGTCGTCGTAGATGCTGCGCCTTCTTATAGTGCCCAGCCGCGAAAACACCGGACGATTTTCTAACGCTGACCGCGGCCCGTAACGGTGCGCGTTAATTAGCTGGACGGTGATCTTTGCATTCGAGGATATTTTAAATTGGTTTGTAAGTGATAGGGAGTGTCGTTAAGGAGCCGAAGCTTAATAGTGCTTAGCAATATTTTGTAATTTTCTTTCCTGGAATTCGAGCCCCGAATTTTGGTTTTTGCTTGAAGTAAGTCGTACCGCGCGATTTTTGTGTTTTTTCTCCATCACGTTTCGAGCGTCTCTAGTGAAGCTCATTTTCTTCTCTTTTCCGTTTATTTTTTCTTAATTTTTTTTTTTTTTTGTCTTAAATCGTTCTCTACATCAAGATTCGATTAAAGGTAATATTGATATGCGAACGTTGGTGCGCTTAATAATTGTTTAGTGACGAGTGAAGAGAAAAAATCGAAGCGAAGTATCTGCAATCGGAGATACATCAATGATTAGTTTGTGTTAAGGTCAAGGTGCTAATAAAATGACTTAAACATATGGAGGAAGACGCAATCTGTTGAGTGAGTCTTCTTCAGTGCAACTGTTAAGGATTGTGCATAGCCGATATGCGGCTTTTTTTGATTGTTGCTGTATTAATTCTAGTCATGCCAATAACTGGTTCCGGGTGGTAAGTTTACAATATTGTTCATTTCATCTATAACAACACTATTTTCAATTATTTTTTTTTTTAATTTATTTCTTACCTTGTATGTTTTAGTAAGCTTTACATAGTTTCTTGTACCTAATTTTGATTAATGTGAATTTTCCGCACAAAGAATTGCCGAAAGTGTAGCAGATAAGCAAGTTCTAACATTGTTTCTACACTTGTTTGAATTCAGGACGCTGCCTCTTCTGAGAATTAATTTTTATGTTCGTTTTGGAAGTATCTTCAATTGAAACTTTAAGTATTCAAAGTTCTTCTTCAACATATCATTGAACAAATTATTCGATTGTCTTTTTGTCCAATAGTTTTGTTCATCAGCTTACGTAGACCTCGTTCTTATTCATAGCAGCAGCATGACAGCATCTCTCGGATCTTTTCTTCCCAGAAACAGTTCCTTTAATTCTCTCAGCATTGACCGCGTCCTCCAATTTCCAAATCCAAGCAGCGTTGAATTGTCTCTCAGGACAGAGTCTGACTAGCGTTACCTTCGCTTCCCAACCAGTCTCCGTCCGTCGGTTCTTCCTGCGAATACCTTCTTAGATGCTCGTCGTTCGTTCATACGATTCACATCGGTAGCCCATTGCAGCTTCCGCAGTTTTGTAACCACCAAGGCCTCCTGGTCATCAAATGTTTCACATGGCTCACGGCAATATCGAATTTGACATTGAACCAGTTCTCGTCTGGCTAGAGTAATCGGCCTTAGGCCCCGCCTCTCCGGAGCACTGCGTACTTTTGTGTATGCTTGAGTGGGGGTCTAAGCGGTTAGGTCTGAACACAGTTTTGCATATTTGAATTTTGCTTTCCTGTTGTCTGCTTGGTCACCAACATTGTCAAAACTCAATTGAAACTTCAAACACAATAAATCTTCCAGACTACTTAGCGAATTCATACTACATAGCTCGTTTTTTGGGAGATCTAAAAATGCGACCGTTTACTCTCTTTGTCGTGCAGCCATCACACTCACTGTGAAGTTATTTGTTTGAAGAAGTTTTTGTCTAATGGTCTTTTCTACCACTCTGACTTCTACAGCATATTGAATATCCATTACCTTGGACAGCGTATTGAAATTCCTGCTTTTGGGCGTATCATAACCAGAGAATTCTTGGCAATCAGAACCTGATTCTCCGATTCAGTGTCGAACACCACGTGTTCTGGTAATTAGATCGTTGTATTTTAAAAGTGACTTCCACTTCCTCAGTCTCAGAGCTTTTTTGGTTTCTGTCTGTTTCTGATTGGAGCATCGCTGGACCTTGTATTCTTTGACTTTTTTTGTCTGTTGCATTACTGGTCTGTATTGATTTGAAAAAAAAAAATGCACCAACGACTTCAATATTGTGTTCCCAAAATGTTATATTTTATATACTCGGGGATTATTTCCTCCACCATATCATAATTCGTGTTTTATTTTCATTAATTTATAGCTCTTTTTGCCTCGCTTCATTGCAGAATTTCAAAAATAGTTCTTTGGCGGTTGGAAATGAGCATTACGAGCATCCGTATTGGAAGTATGTTCATGGCTCAACTAGTATAGCAGTGTTTCTGATGATGTTCCAGCTCCAGAGCCTGTCTGAATAATACAGGTGTCAGCTCACTTCCTTGTTTGAGCCCGACATTTGTACCGAAGGCATTAGTGAGTTGGTAGTTGATACTGATTGGGAAGTTGTCAAATCATTGTCGTTTTAAAAAGCCGGACTGATTTCGCTAGAATACCAAAGCGAAGCATTATTTGCTACAATGCATTACGATCAATACTGTCGTATGCTTGTTTAGAGTGGTCGTTCTTGTCGTTTCATCAGAATGACCTATGGTCTTATTTCTTGGTATAACGCGAGAACTGATATGAAACTTTGCCTCGTTTTTAGCCGAGATCAATTTTTGAAGTTGCAGACATAGAAATAGACGAAATTTGTTTCAAAATCATTCGCCCTATGCTCTTTTATTATAAACTGCACTAGACTCATTTCCGGTCATTGTGAGCTGGATACCCTTCGCTCAAGAATCCGATCCTTCCAAGTTATCCTAATTCGAATGAAGAACACATTCTCACCATTTCTTCCATGTGGATAAGTTGTTATGGTAATCATCTTTCAGGCTTCCTTTTGGTGCGCTAACCGTCATTGGATCAACGCCCTCTAAATGAGATTTCCAATGGTGACAGCAGCCATAAGTCACAGGAGGTAATGCAAACAGAGCATGGTGTGTTATTTTTTTTTTTTTTTGAGGTCAAAACTTTTCGTAAGAGGTTCGATGATTGTCACTTTCACATTGCTATTGTGATGAAGTTGATACTATTAATTAAAAAACAAAATAAAAATTTATCACGATCTTACAAAAGCATGGTTGCTAATTGAAGTGCAATTGTAAAGTAGTGCACGAACAGGCAAGAAGTTTATGTGAAATTAAACTCAATATATGATCACCTAGATGTTTGGCAAACTAATGCCTTCATTACTTCGAGAGTGCTTTTTGGCATGTCTTGTAGCTACCCTTAGTATTTATTGCATTTCAGTTACTTCCACACAATAGAAGCAATGAGTTAGCCTTCTACTGCATAACGTCAAGGCATAGCGTAATTACTAGGAAGCATTCACAGTCTGGAGTGACATCACGAAGGATGTGATACAAATACCCCTCGTAGCAAATGTAGCGAGTTTGTGGAGGATAGAATGTATGAAAATACAATGACTTAGGTGAGTGAAAAGAATGGAATTGTGCAGCTTTGTGATCCCAACTGTTAGTGAGAATAATTATTCCATCAGCTTCGTCTTTGTTGCCTTCCTTCTAGAAGTTTTGGTTAGAAATACCCTTGTACTTCAAAAATTTTAGTCCAATCCCCTGATCGGGAACCCGTTCAAACCTTTAGCACTGTTTAGTAGTCCTGCTTTACCTCAAAGAAGATATTGCCTTAGTAATAGTCGGCCATAGTAATAGTAGCAAATGTCAGAGTGGCATTGAACACAACGCTTGGCAAGGAGAAAGCAACCTCACGGAAATTCCAGTGGTGATTTCAGTCTTCATCTAGTCCTACGGCTTCACTACACAAGGGATCACTGACCACCACCACTTCACTGATTGGCGAACAACCAGCTGCATCATTGGTCATCAGCCCACAAGCTTCTGAGGCAATATGCCAAACGACTTCGGTATTGAAACAAACAATATAAGACGTTGGTTTGCAGCGCTTCCTTGTAGATTGTCAACGCCTTAGATATACGCCATTCATACGGTTAAGTGGTTATAGAAAGACGTGGATGCAACTAAAAACTCACTTTTGACTTTCCGCAAAGACTGCAAAGGCCACATGCAAGAAACCAAAGGACGATGCAGGCCTATTTTAAAAAAATATAAGTGAAGCCTCAAAAAATATTCGACAACGTTGAAAGTTTCTTATATATCCGTCCATATTCCTGTAGTCTTGCCTTCCCTTGAAAAAGTTTGCCAAAATTTATGCGTGCGTTAAGGATGTCTCATATTTTTAACATACATCTGGTCTAGTATTCTTTGCATAATGACATTGATGGGTAGGCGGTTTAGGCAACAACTGCTTGCAGTAAAAAGGTCCTGGAGTGATAACATACTTTCCTTTACAAGTCATGTGATTTTTCGGTTGCGTTCTCGTATTAATTTGGAGGTTTTCATCGCGGTGACTTGTTTTAAGTCATTGAGGTATAAACATCATAATTTTAGGACTATCTTTTGAATGGGTACTTCTTTTCTTTTCGAGTATTTTTCCTATTTTGGTTGAGGTCAGGGTTAAATACCATTTAGTAGATGATGAAATTAGACGAGGAGTATCATGCTAGCCATCATTATCAGCCAGTCATAATTGATAAATCAGGACTGGTTATCAATTCTGTTATTGATTCCCAGTCCTGAATATTTGAAGTTTTTGACCACTTTTTGTTATTATGCCTCTTTCTTATAATAAGGGACCTTGGACTATTTTGGATGAAATTCTCCAAATCGTCGATTATGGCTTTTCTCAATGTCGGACATAGGAAGTAAATGTAGTTTGCTGTAAGACTACCTTAACCTTATTCAATGTCCTTAGAGTTCGCGAAAAATTATTACTCATACACTTCGTCGCAAACACTTCTCATATTAAATTCTGCTTATCTTCGAAAACTTGCGCCTCGCTCCGCCCCTCTCACCTATGTAAACAGGATAATGGTTTGAGTATTCAGACCTGTATATTGACTTCCTATGCATTAGATGGACAAAATTCACACTAATGCTATACTTTTGATGTTCTTTCCTTAACTAACTTCCTAAACTTCCTGTAAATATAACGTTTTTGGTTTCTGGATGGCTATGTCCTTTGAGTTAAAAGAAATAACCAATATTTGGTGTGGTGTGGTGTCGACCCCAACCAACTGGGTTTTGAAAATGCTCTCCATCAGCTGGGATTCGGAGCAGACGTTATTAGATGCGAAAAGAGTGCTGGGGTTGGACTAGGAGGACAATCAACAATGCCTCTGGATAGTTAAATTCGTTGTCTTTTCAAGAGAATATCTCATCCGAGGGGTCTGGCAGGAGTGCGCCAATGCAATCCATACTGAATTTTGAGAGGGTTTCATATAAAATATCTCAATCCGATTTCAAAAATTTTGCAGAAAGGTTTGAAAATTTAGAATGTACATTAGAAGGATTTTACGAAAAAGTCACTTTTCTTTGATATTCCCGACTCTAAAACGACTAGATCATGATTCTACAATTCGACGAGTTTAAAAGGACCTTTTGTTCGATAGACTTTCGAGGAAGATAACTAAATTGGTTATGATAAGAAATAGTCTATTTCTCGATACAAAATCAATAGTATCAAAACGTTACCGATGAGTTCTAAGACCAGATCCTTCTTTTGATTTTCTAAGGAAACTTGCAGCAAGAAAATGGTATTTGTTGAAAACCATGGAATTGGTTGTAGGGTTATAATATTGCAATGATTCTATCACGAATTATGAAATTATGCCTAAATATATTGGCATAGGTAATTCTTTCAAAAATACGTTGCAAAAAGTGTTGGAAGTGTTTCTTGTGTGGCGACCTTATTTCGGACGAGCAACGGATACAAAAATCATTCACTGGGCCTTATAAAATCTTTGCTCATTGCATTTGGAAGCAACACTCATTAGAATCAATTTCTTCCCCAATGGTTCGTTCAGAATAGCATACCTGACCTGTGCAGGAGTCGATCACCACTAGCGAATGTACCAGTCTCCAGCTCTAAAAATATCCACAGCGCAAACAATCTTGCAAGTCGCCAAGAAGAAAAGTCCCCTTCGCTTCCTTAATCTGCAACTCCAGCCGATTAGTCCATCGCCTATTACAGAATCATTCACGCAACAAAATCCCAAAATGATATTCACTCCCCTTCATCTCTGTGCCTATGACCATTATGGGGAATCAATTAAGCCCATCACTAACCGCGGATTGGAAATGTTTACATACGGAAAAGTGATATTAACGCCTGCACAAATGGGCCATAACCAGAAACTCTTTGATGTTCGGTCTTTTGATGTTACAGCAAGAGTCTCTTCTGTGTCCAAACAAATATTGGAAAAGGAAACAAACATTATTATTAGATGAAAAGGGTCGGCTCGGGATGTTTGGCATGTCTGTCTTCTGGCATCAACCATTCGAGAAGATCAAAAAAATCGTTTCTGGCTTGCTGAGGGTCAGGGAAAAAGTTTCGAAGGGAAGCACATACAGTACGCTGTGAACTTAATATATTCATATGCATAAGATATGGTTACACGTGTGTTGGAGCAATAGCTGATCCGAGCAGATGATCATGCTATTAAAGGGAATGTAGTTGAAGGTCGAATGATGTACTTTGGATTTGATTTTGCTGACGATAATTCGTTTGAGCTTATTTTTTTTTTGAAAATTTATGATGAATCACGATACGACTTTATTTCAAACAACCTGAGAGGGAGGGTATGAGTTTGATAATTTTGAATATATTTAGGTTTTATTTATGTTGAATCTATATTTGGATTCCTCTATGCTTGATCTGAGATGGATAATGTGAGTACTTAATCCACCTTTCCAACAGTGTAGCCAGTCCTCAACGATGTTTTGAGTGCAAGAACGACATTGTGTCGTTCACATTAGAATATAATCCATCAGGCTGTTGGAAATATGGCCTGATGAATTCACAAATAATATTTTTTCGGAAATTAGCCGAAATGTGCCAAAAACTCGATGTTACAGGAATCGTGTTATCACTCTTGCCATTCAAATTACAAAATATGACAACAAATGAAATTAGTGTTACGACTTTTCGTTGAACCAGATCATCGATAAGATGGTTCCGCTGTGTGTCAGTGTGACAAAACCTAAACGTCAAAATCGTGGGAGTCGGGCCATAGTTGTATATTCATGACGGTATTGATAATGATGCGCTATCCTCTTCAAAGTTACAGAAAAAAAAACAAAGCTCCTTAACATCACACACGATCCACGAAGCTCCTTATATCCTACCTGAATGGGGAAAGATTAAGAAATAAAATAAGCGACAACGCTGACCAGGGCCTAGTGACCCAGGGCCAATTTCTCTTCGGTCGTTGTTCGAAGAACCACGAGGAAAAAAACAGACATTTTTCCCTTTCCCTCTTTATAAGCCCATCAACGAATTTTGCTATTTCCTAGATCGGAAGTTACAACACGGGACGATTGACCCAATTGCTTGGGTAGAGTCTTACGCGAAATGAATGTTATAACTGATAGGTAACTAACTTTGGTACCTCTTACTCTGGTTACTCTTTCGAGAACTGCGCATAGAGCAGAACCTAACCACAATAATCATAAAGCAAAGTTAAGATTCCCAGTGAATCGATAAAAAAAGAAGAAGAGGACGAAAGACTTTGCTTGTATTCGATGCACTTGTCCGAGATATGGCAATGGCTTGAACAAACGACGCCGTTTGAACTAGTTCTGGACGTTAAACGGTTTTGTCTATCCCAGCGTTGTTAAGTCCCGAAAAGAACAAGCAAAAATCCTTTGAGGATCCTCAATTCAAATTCTTATTCAGTTAGCAACGATACTTTCGACGTTACGTGCTATGCCTGTACAGAGCCAAGAACACGAAAATGTTCATTTCGCTCCTATTTTTGGATAGTCGACTTATGTGAAGTCAATAGTATGATACTTTCTACACAAGTGAATTGGCAAAAAAGCCAAAATGCCGAAAATTCATATTCAAAATAAGGTTTCGTTTATGGGAACTGCTGGTAAGAGAAGGTTTTCAAATCGAGACTCACTGGAGGCACCCAACGATGGTAGTCCATGGCATTCTGCGCATAAATGAACAGCCTCAAAACTTTCACATAATTCATTTTAACTGAAGGCAAGTGTTTATGTTCAAGGCAGTTAATTTATGCAGCTCAAAAAGTGCAAATATACGGCTAATTTCAAAAGAAAAACTCAATGCAAAAAATCTGAGCACATACAATAATATTTAGTTAAAAATTTTATTAAAATTTAATTCGTGTGGGAAATGATATTTTTCTAGAATCGAACCGCATAAAAATAATTTGCAATCTATGTCCAATGTTTTTTTATTAAACATAGTCGGGGTATGACAAACCCCTGTGCGAGTTGTTAGGGAAAAAGAGGGGAGTGCGACCCTCCAGCATAACGATGTCCATGCTGTCCACACATTATGGGCCGCATTCTTACCTCTTTAATTTTTTCGTCCCAGTGACTTTAAATTCTTGCCAAAAAATTAGGACTCTATCAACTCAACTAGTGTCTTTCGCCGTCGTCACACATTTCATCAATCAAATTATTGCGTGAAAAATTATATAACAAAATCTCAATTAAAATTTTCAACCTGAAATGAATGTTGAACATGACCATGAACGTGAAACAGGTAAATAAGAATGGTCTTCCGGTGTTTAATGACGTGAAATGATTAGATCAGTTCGGGGTATTGCTATTGCTGTTGCTGCTGCTGCAAGAGATCTTGGCTCAGTTCCATATGTCATTCACGATTTGACCACACATATTAATTTCGTCGGACAACGGCAAATACAGATCTTTATCTTCTAACAATAAGTAACATAGATTGTGACGAAAGCTCACGATCTCGCGCCAACTGAATAATGATCCAAGCCATGAATTGGCAAATCAATGTACGCGTAAGAAAAGATACTCCTTGCTAACTCCTGAGGAGGTCTACGATCTGCAGGTTGGCTCGCGGCCGCTAATCGTTCACATCAGCCAGCTTAGCCGCACTATGGTTTACCACCTCGTCGATGTAAAGGAAATGAGATCACGTAATTATAATTCAATTTCAAATAAATAAATCATACGATTCGAGAAAGATAAGTTCGGGACTATTTATAAAAGTTGACTCTGGGTCTGTCTTTTGTTGAATGGGATTGACATGTCTCGAGCGAATCACTACATCTGAATGTTGCCAGCTTTGTTGGATCTGTGTTTCGAACGTTTTTCCAGACAACTCAGGAAGAAGGAAGATGCAATTCTCCAAAGGATTTAGTAAGAAGATGGTCCAAATGGTCTCCAAATGGTCTCCAAATGGCCTCAGTAAAGAATTGCTACTGCTACAATAAAAACAGCTACTTTTACCATTTCTGCCTGTAGTACTACAATCACTATCCCTAGTACTACCATTGGTAGTACCGCTCCTGTTATTACTACTATTACAGCTTGTAATACCTATGCTACTACCACTTTCACCCAATATTAGTACTACTAGTCCCACAACCTCTACTACTATAACTATCACTGCTGCTACATCAACAACAACAACTACTACTACCCAACTACTAGTTTTGGATAATATTGATGCATTTGTCCCTAGAAGCTCTCGCGAGGCTTCCAAAAAATCGAAGACCTGAAGGTCGCTATACCATACCTGGAATCTTCAATAATGCTAGCTTCAGCTCAAACTGTCATGATTTAAACTAGTGAAAACTAGAGCCACAAAAAACTTCCCATTGCGTCTAAAACAGGAAAATACAAAGAGCATTCCAGCAGGAACATCCCACACTGGACTATATTAGACAACCCCAGGTTGCACGCTTTTTTTTTTTGATGTGCAACCAAAAGTGCGGCGTTTTCATGCTTGTTGGCACCATGAGAATTTCACCTGAAGGTAACAAGGTAAGTTGGTCATTGAGCCAAATTTTCCGACCCGCTAGGCGTCACGCTAGCCAAAACTGATGATATAATACAGGAAATTTGGTGTGTGCCAATAGTCTGTCTGCAAAACCAATGTGAATGCTTGCCAAGCGCGCCAGTGATGAATGGAAAGCAAGTTCGTCCATTTATCACTGAAAACACCATGCATGACGTGACCGATTGAATCAACGACACCAAATGCTTTGCCAAAAGAATGAAGTGCACTCGCTTTTTCTTGCTGTTGCTGTTGTTGTTGTTGTTGTTCGGAAAATGTGTCATGGGTGACGACTCAATGAACATTAATTGAAATTGACACTGTTAATGATAAAAGAAAATTCCGAATTGAATAGTCTCTGGCTTGTTGTGTTCATGCTTCAGTGATACAATGAAAATTCGTCGAATGTTCTTTTGGTAAGTGTAGCTGACCGTGGGAAATGCACAGGAAAAATCGGGAAATCATTTTTTAAATGCGCAACGGACAGTTTTATTTTTTTCAAAGATCGACTCATCACGTTTCTAAACAATTCACCTTAACATATTCTGTTTCAATATTCTAGAGTATGAGCCAAAAATATGGAAAAGTACCCCGAAGATTATAACCGTCGTATTAGTTAGTCCTGTGAATTCTGTTTTCATACCT
This sequence comes from Stratiomys singularior, assembly GCA_954870665.1. Taxonomy (NCBI): domain Eukaryota; kingdom Metazoa; phylum Arthropoda; class Insecta; order Diptera; family Stratiomyidae; genus Stratiomys; species Stratiomys singularior. The sequence continues at coordinate 5,886,892 of OX940879.1, read as the reverse complement.
ACAGATAAGATCCTTACACCTAAGTATTAGCCTGCAATGAATAATAGTCTGTAATGAAGAGAAAGTATAAGAATACTTCCGAGTTCACAGAAATTTCCAATGCTTAGCGCTTTGACAGTTCATTTTATGTGAAACCTTTTCAAAACTATTATCCTTAATTTTTTTCGCAACGTTCGATGTGTTTTTGAAGTATATTTCTTTATTTTTCTTGTATTCGTGGCACAGCTAAGTGAAAAAATTAGAGACTATTGCGTTCACTCTGGGTAGCTTGGGTCCGTCGGGCCTTGCTTCGCGTTCGCCTGGAAGCAAACTTCAGGCATCTCTAGAAGACAGTGCTCTGTATTGTCGTGCCCCATGGTGTAACTTTGGTAGGTTTCATCCATTCAAGCTCTTTGTTTGGCATGATGGTTCATGCTAATGAAACGTTTATTGTGTCTTTTTTAGTGGCATTTGGAGTAGATGATCCAATTCTTGCTATCTCATCGTTTCTTTCATTTCCTTGAGAGACCTGAGTCCAGGGACCTATATTTCTTTCCCGATTACTATGATGAATCTGACTTTGATCCTACTGAAGCCCTTCCTGGTCTTTTCCTTAGGTCTAGGACTTCAAATGTTTGGTTACCCCATTTTACCAATGGCTCTTCAAATATTTCTGATTTCCACCAAAGTGTGACCTTTGTTTTCAAGGCAGTTGCACATGTCTATCCCTTGTAACCTTAATATTGGTAAGGACAGGCCTCCGTCATATTCAAAGTCATTTTTTTGCATCCGTCTAGTAGGCGACGAAGAATCAACAAAAATTATTTTGAGCTGATAGCTTAGTAATCCTTTACTTTATGGTGATTGACTTTGCGAAGCTTTGGTATGAAAGCTACCAGGCAACCACAAAAGTTCTTTCGATTTTTATCTGTCAAAATAAAAAGCTCGCCAATTTTAAATCATACATTTTTTTTCGGGGAAGTAGTCACCATTTGCTTCAGTGACCTTCTGCTAACGCTGCACAAGATCATAAATGCCACTCTTATTAAAATGCACATTCTTTGACGTAAAAAACAAATTTATTTCGTTTCCGACATCGTCTAGTTTGGAACTGCCGATTTCCCATATGGTTGTCCATGGCTCGGAACAACGGTGGATGTGAAAGAATTTCCCATCCAGGAGTTGATCACTTCCACAGTCGTCTTTGCTGTATTCGGCCTGGCGTTGTCCTGATGGAACAGAACACCAAAGTTCACCAAAGACGGTTGTTTTTTGCAAGTGCCTCTGCAACCCTTCGTAGCTGGGCCAAGTACACATCTTTATTGGTGGCTTGGCCGCTCGGGAGGAACTCAAAATGAACGACATCAACCGTGGTCCACCATACGCTCAACATGACCTTCCTTTGGTGAAGATTGGGTTTGGTGGTCAGGTGGGGAGGGTCATTTGGTGGTAGCCAATGGTACGTTCGCTTCCTGTTATCATAAATGTCATAATAATGCGGTCGAGAAACGGTTCCTTCTTGTGACGAGAGAGCAGCGATGATAATATGGTGAGCCTCTGCTGTTTGTTCGCGGGGGTCAGTTGGTGGGGAACCCAATTACTGAGCCACTACGTTTTTCCAAGTTGATGCAGGTGTCAATGGATGGTTTCATCGGATACCTTGAACCTTTTGGCTAACTCCTGGCAAGTTAAACTTGAATCGACTTCAATAGCCTCCTTCAATTGCGCCTCGTCCAATGAAGATGACCGACCGGAGCGAGGCTGATTTTCTAAGGTCGTATCACCACTTCGGAACGTTTTGTACCAGATTTGTGCAGTACGCTCTGTCACTGTATTCTGCCCTATCGCACTAAATTTTTTTCTGATCGCTTCTGCAGCGTTTGTGCCCAATTTAAACTCATACAGTAAACAGGCCCTAATAACCGCGTTTGACACTGACATCTTCACTGCTACCAAACACTAATTCTGGCGACTAGATGAATTGAAGATAGCACAACTGGATGAGCTTTCAGGCAACCATAAACACGCCCTCTTTCGGCAAACGGTCGTGGCTCCCTTGACATTCGAATGTGTCGCCTAGAGTACACCAAAAAACTTTTGTGGTTACCTGGTATTTATGTATGCCTTAAGAGGGAGGCTCAGTATATTTTCACTGGGTCAATTGTGATTGGATACACAGTGTCACCTATTTTGATGCAGTCAAACACATATTTTGTCACATATTTTGATGCAGTCAAAAACAAAATAGGACTTTTTCTACTTTTACAATAACTCAGTGGAGTGGATATCAGCAAGGAGTTTCGTCACTTATCCGTTGTTCAATTTTTTTCCGAAAATGTTGGGTTGGTCACCCTCGAGCGATCAGGCGTATATCACAATTTGTTTGAAAAAAAAGCACCGAGCATGACAAAAGCAGAGATTTTGGCGAATGGAACTCAACGTTCCCAGGGTCAAGAAACACTGGTGGCAGAGATAATAGCATTAATATTTCATTTGTGCATCCATTTTTGAAAGGTGCTTTCAATGTTCTAGCAATGGACGAGGACAATTTAACACACAGCAAATAACCTGAGCCTGGACTTTATGTTTTGAAATGCTTGAGGTTGCTGATGTTGCAAATGTTTGAGGTTGCACTCTCTAGGATATAGGTTATGAAAATAAAATTATTTCTCATCGAAACGGGTAACTGAAACCCAAGTGAGTCCTTTGTCATCACTTGAACTGCATGTGAGTCCGTGAATCTAAAAGTTGTATCTATTCCCATCAAGGAATGGTTGAAAAGAGGTATCACTTCTCAGAGGACCATTTCAGAAATTTCATTATTCTTCAATGAACAAAAGCACCGTGAAAGCAATCCTCCTACACCTTTCCAAGCCTGGCAACAAATAATGCTGCATTAACTTCACAGATTAATTGCCTATATATGTCCTGTTCGCGGTAGATGGGAAATTGGTTTTTTAATTTTCTTATGCTCTTGATAATGACTAAGGAAACTATTAGCTTACATAGTTCGTTCCTTCTTTCTTGACACAAATCCAGCATTGGTTAGGAAACCAGGACCTGGTCATCTTTCGTCACATTTCATGTGATGCACATATTAGCACCAATTAATTACAATTTATCATTATCGTAATTGTAAAACAAGGCCATTTAATTTAATCAGCAACGAAGTCATCGTCGATTCAACGGCAAGATTGTTGCATGTTTGCAGGTTGAAGATTATTAAATTGCTAATAAAGCGATTAAGGCTCCGAGAAAAGCAGACGCACAGGAAATTAAACGCTTGCAACGTTAAGGACTTGCTGCAGGTGCGTGAAATTTATTCATGCTGGACATGCAATTTTTCTGTAAAGTCAAGTCCACCAGGATGCTAAAATGACGATTGTACTATCCCGGATGAGATTTGGCGCACTCTTACACGTCTCGCTTCTAGCTTAACCTTCTTCCTTTCTTAAACGAAAAAGAAACAACAAAAAATCTTGAGTTGAAATTCCACTCGATGCAGAATGTAGTTGAAACTAAGTCCCGGGGAACCTATGAAAATTTCACTCGTTTTCAATTAAACAGTCCCACACTCACATATCTGTTGATGCATGGAGTAAACAAATCTGCAAGAGGGATCAGGAAAATATTCATGCCGCTTCATTTCAGCTCCTGCCGAGCTAACACCTTATCATGAATATGGCAAATGTCGTGGTGCATCAATCGTCGCGCAAATGAAATGCAATCCGGAAAATTTGGGATGCATGCTGAACTGAAAACTCATTTTTTATGGAAATTATTGGACATTATCAGCATCGAAATGGAGGCTTAGGCGCCACCAAAGGAGTTACCTTGTCGTTAGGGAGTTATCTAAGCAAGCGTTTTGAGCACCAAAGCAAGATATTCATAATTGACTGTGAAAATTGAAGTGTCTTCAGAAGAAAGTCAGAATGGAGATTAAATTGTTAATTTATTGTCAGTTTTTCAGATGTTGACGCGCTAGTGGTAGGTAATGACGTGAGAGCTGCATGAAGCTTCGCTTCACTGAATCGTAATTTTTGTTGATGAAGCTGTTAATGTTATTCATTTTCTTCGGTTTGCATGTATAGTGCATTACGGCCGATATATATCGCTTCCGACTGTTTCATTCATTATCTTCGCTGGAAAAATGAAAATGATTCAAAAAGCGATTGGCATTCCCATTCGAGCGAAAATATTTAATAGTATTCGAGTCAGATTATTCGAAACACTAAATTTAAAAAAGATTTTACTACTTTCACGATTGTGAGATGTAGGTGGTCTACTCCCCATTGTAATTGCTTACATTTTCCGTTTCTTGGACATATCTTTGTGTGGAATTCATTCAATATATTCTCGAATCGACGTTGAACTGATTATTTCATTATTATCTAACAGCAGGGTGTCCTCGCACTAAATGCACGGAGTTGCCAGTCCAACGAGCAACAAATTAGAGACGATATCAGCGATTTTTATTTCTCTATTCCTGACGTTAAAAATAACTAGTCCTTGGTCCGCTTTTATCCAGATTATCCAGTTGCCGTGGTAGATGCAGCGACTGGCTTAGCACGTTGCACGAAAGACCACTTTTATCGCAGGAACTCAAGTTGCTCATTGGACCCATCGGTCTATAAACTCCTCTATCAGCACTCGATGATCTGTTTACGCAAGTGCTTTTATCGTTATTCGATTGCTCGAAGTAATTAAAAAAGCGCACAAAATACTTTCAACAGCGTCTACACCCCCGCGGTAATTTTAATGAGATTTTGTACACTAAACAGGATAAAAGTATGGCAATGATTAGCGAATGTCTTTACGCGCGATTGATGTTCTCGATCGCGAAACGAATCTTCGATATGGGCACGTTGTCTTGATCGACGGTGAATTAACACGGCCTCTATGGTCCTGAAGTGGTTTCATTTTCCAAGCAATTGTGGTATGAAGGCGCGGAGATTAAGAGGATGTGCATAATTGCAGAAACACAATTAGATCGAGGAAGCAGTTTAGTTATTGAAAATGCAAGCAGTAGCTTGTGTTCAGCCATAGAATCGGAAAAGACTGAATAAATTAAAGTTCAGCGAGATAACTTTTTAATCTTATCGAGGAGGTGACAGATTCAAAAACAGGAGCCATGTGAACTAACCCAAAATCATGCTTCCTCTCCTCTACGTAGAACCTACATCGAATTTTTCTCACGGTGGTCGCAAAGGAGATGTCGTAAAGGAGATTTCCAATTGTTTTTTCTCTCACAAATGCAAACGAAGAAGAATACGTGGTTGTTATTGATTTTAGATAGTTATGTATGTACTCTGGAAGCAATGTGCGCACAAAATCAGTTTCACTTTTCCATACGGCTGAAAATGGGGCTCGTCTAACCGGAAGCACCAAACGAAATGCAAGGAGAGGTGAGAGGTCTAGTGCAATGAAACGTGACAGATGGCTCCAGGCTGGGTTCTGAGGATGACAGGAGATGAATTTTGAGGGTCCTTCATGCAGGAAGTGATCAGCCTTCCACCTCCAAAGAAAGTTCGCTCACCAAGTACTCTTGACACTGAGAAAAAAAGCAGCTTACTCCTGGGATTATATTAATCTACAAGTCTGAAGTAAATTACAAGAGCGTTTTCTATGAAAATTTAAACAAAAAAAAAAAACAATTAAAGGATTATCTATGCGCTAGACAAAAAAAATTTGGAGAAGATTCAAAATATCAAAGAAATAATGTTTCCTTTTCCCTTTGTTTTCGGTCATGACCAGCGGTTTTCGAGCTTATATGAAAATTTTCCCAGCCCTTCCAATTGAACTGTATTGAACCCCTTCTTCTTGTCGATCAGCAAGTGCTGTGACAATTCCCATCACTGAGGTGCACGCGTATGCCTAAAGTTACATTCGTTACTTCAAGGATGTGTGAATTTCGTTTTGTTAAGGATGATAGGGCTTCAGCGTGTTGTATGGTATGACAACTACGGAATGCAAACATTGCACCCGAAATCGGGTCATATTTGCTCTTATGACAATTAAAAACGCTTTCTCCTCCCGCATCAAATACCTTATTTACGATCGACAGAGAGTTGTTAGATGGTTTCCGGCACTGGATAAGTTCTTTTTCTCGGGGTGATGGTAAAACGGAGAATATTGACTGGATATAAGTGGCTAACTTCATGGAACTGTCATGCAGAATCATCAGCAGTTTTTCCTAAGTTAATCTCATCCAACATCCAAATACTTTGGTCCAACACTTACTTTGACATGCATACACGTTTCCCAAAAACGTGGGTCTACCTTTTTCAAATGCATATTTACCTACCATTGTTTTGAAACTTGAGATTGCGTACGATACAGCTCGAATGTTCGCGTGAAAATCTTAAACGAGCTGATGAGCCTTCGTCAATTTGAACGGAGTGTCATGCATCGTCAAAAATTGCCTTTTCAAGAATTTATGTTTTTTCAAAACGTCGCCAAACCTGGAAATGATTTGACAATCGTTTAGTTAAACTTTAGGGCACGTGCGTTACGATATTTGGTTTCGGAACATGCAAGTCATCAGAATACGGCCCCCACGGTCAGTACAGGGTCAGTCATTCCAAGCAGTCCTAAGTGTCCTGAACATTCCTGAGTGTTTGTTATTCCTGAGTGTTTGTTTTGAATGCTTTCAGTCCCAGCTAACCCAGTTTTCATTGTGACATTTTCTGTCTCTCGACAATTTTTTCACTCTCTCGTCAAAAATTTTGGGGACAAACTTAGTCATACTACTATGAATTTCTGAATACTCATGGCTCCTTCGCTCGAGTCATTCAACTCTGGAAAATAAATTTCGATTGCAATTAAAACTAAAATAATCGGAATTTAACAACTATGCAAAAAGTTGGTCTAATTAGTGTCTAAAAGGTGTCACTCCCAGAGCAGATTCCAAGGTTAAAAAAGGAAACGAGGAAAAGAAACAGTAGTGAGTTTGAAACAATTAAACTTTGTTCCACAGATTGCTTAATAACTTTTTAACTGCGAGGACTATACAAATAAAACGAGCCTTTTCTTAAAGGACGCGATTAGAAATTAAAAAAATGTATTTATTTGTAAATATAAAAAATTGATTTCTTGTATATCTAGGAAGAAATATGCTTGTTGTTTTTTTTTTGCATAGTTCTCCTCATGAATTTTCCAATTGAAAACGTAGTTTTCCATACAGTTTTCGAAGAAGAAGGTCGATTGGGTGCACAGTCAATTGTGGTTAAAAAGTTCGAACCTTTGATTCCTTATGAAAAAAACGTTGAAAAAGGATCGTACGTGCTGCATGGAATGCGTTTTCTTCAAAGTCCTCAGTGAAAGGTCCGAACTTATGGAAATTACACGGTGAAAAACTGGGCTACAGTTGAGATGCTCCAGCGTAGTCCATTGGCTTTCATCCAACGTTAGGGCTTCAATGTGTTTTATGGTATGATACACTATGACATAACAAGATACACTATCATGCTCTAGGAGTAAGTTGTCTACAATATTACGATGCCTTTGGACCGATAAACGCCTTAAACTAAGAACGATCAACGTAACGACGAGCGAATAAAACCCTTTGAGAGTCCTAAAAACCATTGTCATAACTTTCTCGACTGACCAGCGCGTTTGGGTCTCTATTGGCCTTGGCTTTGTCTTTCTTCTCCACTTCATACTAGTCCTTTGCTTAGAATCGGGAATATCGTGGTGTGTCCATGTTTCTTCGTACTATACTTCCTGATGCAGCAAAGCCAGCCCCAATCTTGTAAATGAAAGAGACACGTCCAACAAAGCTCAGACGTGGAACCCACTACGCTGAGGTTTGCAAACTTTAAACTCGTCCCGAATTTCGGTATGCGCAGTTCTAAACTTGAGGATTTTCGTTACTGTGATACGTCAATTTCCTTCAATCAATTCGCGATCAGCTGAATCGTTGTCAGGCGTAATGGTGGAGATTGAGTGACTCTCTAATGACCCATGTGTTCATCCTTTCCATTTGATACATCAGGGTATTTTGCCAAACTGTTCACGCAGTCGAACCCGATTTTCAAGTGACTCAACGCTACTCTTCGTTTAAAAATTTCCTTCCCTGATTGACATCACCTTTCGTTAGCACTCTACTGTGTTGTGTACCCGATGAGGGAGGAACATCCCATTCGTTCATTCGGAAGCAAAATTAGGAAACCGGTCAAACTCCTAACTAGGACTCAACTTGGTTATCCAAAAGCGACCTTCTCAACTCTTCTCAATACTCGGCCTACCGTAACCAAGTTTTTCAAGCCATCAGAAACAAGAGTTGATGAAACATGCCCGTTTATGTTTCAGTGGCCTTCGTCCTTACCAGATAATTTGAAGAATAACTTGCAGTGAGTCCTTTCCATTTCAAGTGTAATATTATTTGTTTGTAGTATGAATGAATCATTGATTGTTAGCTAAACGGTAGTCAAATCTAATAGTTTTCTGCGACCATTTCTAAGCTGAAAAAATTGAATATTAGATTCAATTGCTAGAAGGATCAAATCGGCACGTGGTCTGTGCACACTACTTAGGTAACGAACGGCTGTTCGTGTGCAATGCTGTTGCGCATAAAATTGAGGAAGACCCATCGAAACCACTGGATCAAGTCCGCAAGGCTCCTATGCAATCAAAACTTCCATTGTGAAACTTATTTCTGATTTTAGCGAGAAAGTCCCTGTTTTGATGAAAGAAAACAATTTTGGTTAACATCAAAAATCTTACAACAAGTCATTCAACATTCTTTTCTCGAAATAATTGAAGAAGACTATTGACAAATATTGAAAATAGATTTTTCTGTTATATTTTAGAACAACTTCATCTTGTGTGGCTGCCCTAGTTCAATACTCAATTAACACATTCCTGGCTTGTCCTCTTAGCACTCATCTTCAGAACTATTCTCTTTTAAAAGCCCAATTATACAACGAATGAGTTAAGCAAACAAACACATAGCACACAAAGTAACACAAGCAAAACCATATTACCGCATCCCATTACCAGGTTTTGTTTGCATCTTATCCCATCAGATGCACCGATGATGCATTTTCCACGTTGCATCATGTGTGGATGCAATGGATCATGTCTAAGATAAAGACATTGAATTGGATTTTTGTTTGTTGATGTCAATAAACGTCCGACAACTACAACTGCTTTGGGTTTAACATTCGGGATTCACTCGAAAGAAAATATTTTTATTGAATCTTTCAACGACACGAATGGGTAAGATATTGATGTAAAGTTTGACGGTAGATGCAATTCTACAGGGCGAAGGATGAGGAAACAAATGGACCGGCTAAAATGTGAGGGGATCGAAATGTTGAAATGAGTTGTTTCTTGCAAGAGCAAATGCTAGTTTCACTCAGAAGTCGTTGAGAACAATAAACGCTTTGAAAATTCCCAGCTTAGCCGATGGAATTCGAAATTTTGGCGCGATTTTTGTGCTCTGTCTTATTGCCTGTGGTCTCCATTTAAATCTTACTAGCAACCAATCTAAGACATATGTACGTTTTCTTTAAAACCATTTCCTGGAAAGCTATGGAATCATTTTCATTGCATAGTCACCCTGTCGTCCGCAGCTTGTGCTTGGCCGGTCTGAAGTCGCTGACCATGGATGATCTCCTTGCGCACATAGCAATGATTCCAAGATTAAATTGATGACTATGTTCCAGCTAAGTGATTTGTGTTTACCGATAAATCGGCATGATTGGTTCTCGTCCCGTCAAAGATTATGATGAGCGAGGTGTCCGCGACATGTGGATATGGCTGAGGTGCAAGATCGCATCCAATTTAAAGTGTCCTGTTTACACTCAGACGATGAAAGGGGGATTGCAATTAAACCGGAGCTAGCCATCTAGCCCCGTCGCTTGGCTAGTTGCTGATCCTCTTTTCAAACCCCCCTCCCCCACAGGAATCGATCGGTCTAATGAAAGGCGCCGACATCCATCGTCCACGCACCAAATACAAACAAACAAACAAAAGTGTTGATTCAAGAAAACTCGACGTGTTTGTCCTCGTCTTTGATGAGTTCCTTTGAGATTGTTGGGAACAGAGGCGACTTGGACGATAGAGATAACATTCGTGCTGAACACTAATAGGAAAAACAAACAGTTTTCCTTTTTCCTAGTTTCCAAGATGGACCTAATAGTTCTTTTGAAGACATCTGAAGATGCATGAGTGCTATTGACATACGAATCCCTCCCGTCCTGGTGTTCCACTTGAGTTCAGCGACGGATTAGTGCCGGATGTGTAGAGCAGGTGCTAGAATTAGATTTGGATCGGAATATTTTTACAAAAATTGTGTTGAATTGTTTAGCGTTTTGTGTTTTGGGCTCGAATGAGTTTGACCGAACAATTGTGTTTGCCGTGAAATCAGCGACGTGTAATGACGCAACCGAACATGATAATGAAAGCAGCAATCAATCATTTTTTCAAGACGAAATTTTCAGGACATCAATTGAATCCTTGTGGTACAATCAATGGTAACATATGGTAATCATTATTCACTCACTTCCAAGCTTATCCGATGTTTTAATGTTTTCATTTGTGCATTTTTTTTATTTTCTTTAAATTTTAACTCAATGCTAGTGTACCGAAACGTTAAAACCAATTTATAAGCTCTTTAACTTCTTGCATTCTTCTCGATTCTCACACACAGGGCTGATGGTACGAATGTAATTCTTGATCCGCATTCCGTTTGCAATAAGACACGACGTTTACGCGGCCGTTTGGCGGAAATCTGCAAAGATAAAGTGCTTATGGAGGAGATAATAAACGGCATAGATCTAGGCTTTCAGGAATGTAAATTTCAATTTAGCAATCTTCGATGGAACTGCACAACATTGCGCAGGAGCATCAGAAAAATTTTAATGAAAGGTAAGTACTCGACCAAAGTAGTTCGTAACCCGATTTCACTTGATTTCCACGCTTTTTCTGTTTCTGTCACCACTTGCCACGGTGATATTGTCGCGAATTGTGGATTGAATGTAATTTTCCAATTAAACTAATGAGACGAACTAAGTAAAGTGCAGAAAACCGCGACAACATATCAGTTATACGCAAACTGAATGAACTTATTGTACGATATATTATTCGGAATGAAAGTGTTACCAGCTCATTAGAAATTGGGACCAATACCAAGTATTTTTGAACTTAAAAATTCATCAGGATTCCCTGTATGCAAAGTAATAGTTCGGGTTTGTAGTTCCATCGGAATTTGACTCCGTTGTATACTGCAATAGCCTAACACAAAATACTAGCTTTCAGCCTGATTATGATGATCCAGTCCTCGAAACAATGAACTTGTTGATGTTTTGATCTTAACCATTTTCCACTTCTTCGTATAAACTTATTGATTGAACTTATCATAAGACTGAGATTACATATAATAAAAAAATAATAGTAAAGAAGAGAAAGTCACAATTTTTCTAATATATTTTCCTGAACATTCTGGGGACCTTAGGAATCAGTGAAAATACACAAGAAAGTTATTATGATGGATCGGATTCTCTTATTTGAAGACGCTTTTTGGGTACGTACGGTCATCTTTCGTTAGTAAATACATCGGTCAGTATAAACTAGCCATCAGTATAAACAAGAATTTTTTTGGATCTTCCTCGGTGTCGCAGTTCTTTCAGAACCCTCAATTTGTATTTGTTTACATAGTCCTTTTCCAGGTTTTTTGGATTCGTTTAAGGCTGAAAATGACAGAACAAGAAGATCAACGAATTCGAATCTTGCACAAATTAACTAAGAAACATTTGAATATGAACAAGTATTTGGAGAGAAATGAATGAGTGAGAACCTTGCAAAAGCTCCTTGCGACTTCAGAAAGTCGTTTCAGATTTTTTTCCATCCAGTTAAAGCTCTGGTGTCCTGAGTACGTTGCTTTAATTTTTTTTAATTAGATACACCCAAATTTTAGTTAGGCCTAAGAGTTTTCACTTTAAAATTTGTCTATGTTCTGAGGTTTAACTTTAAAATATCACTAGTTACGAATATTTGTGATACAGTGATCAATAGTCATATGAAAGCAGTGATTATGCTTCTCAATCCATTTTAGAGTTTGAGTATTTCTTCCAGTTTTGTTCAAAGGCAATCAAAGGATATCTTCAACCTGAGTAGAGCGTCTGAATAAAATTACTCCTGTGCGCGTAACTAAAGGTTTTAGTTCTGTTTTCATATAAAATTAGCGAATAACATCAATCTAAATAAAAAGTCATTTTAAACCTAAACCAATGCAGAGAGCTCAGACCTAACACCGAATATTTTTTATCAACCAGCGGGCCCACGAAAGCAATAACAATACCTATCTTTAGTATAACTTAGTTGAGAACTGGGTTGAAATTCGTAAAGAACGAAACAGAATGCCATCAAAGCTGGGCTGACAATACTGAGAACAAAAATCTGAGGACCTTCCGGAAAAAAAATGGGGAACCTAACCTAATGCCAAATGCTTAATAAAGGGCCTTTCAGGTCTTTTTTATAGGAAGCTCAGGAATGCCTAAGGAATTGGGTCTTCCAAAAACGTCAGTGGAGATAACGGATCTTTGGTTCAACTGACATTAATGCCTCACAGGATCCTCAACAGAGACACTACTACACGAAATAGCGAGCAGAATATAAAGAAACCATGGCATCAAAATTACGCGTTGGTTACCTTCATCATAATAACAGTCTTATGAAAGCATAATAAACGTCTTATTAGAGTAGAAAAAAGATCCAATCATCATCATCATCTGATCAGAAATAATGGAGCTATCGGACAAAACGAAATTATCACGGGAGGAAACGGTTTAACATCAAAGAAATTGGGGTACGTGCCTAGTTAGGGATCAAGTTTGTGCGTTTTTGATGACAAAAAACTCGGTCAAATTTTCAATAAAAAGTTTGCGGTCGGGTGAAGATCCAGTACCTTTAAAGATATCCTTTATTAAGGCACTTAAAAAGGGTTCAGCCCTTTCATTACAGGTGTCATAAGGTCTACGGGATGCAATTAGCGTATTGTATCACATTTTGTACAACCTCATCTAAAAGTACAGATAATTTTCAGCTCAGGTCCTCTATAACTCCTTACAAAAGGACACCTTTGTATTTTCGAATAAATGGTGTTAAGAACCTGTGGCCGAAAAGCGAGTTGAAAGGTAAGGGGAAGGGTAGGAAACGGTGAAGGACTTCACATCTAGAATTGAATTCGTTATCAACGCCAGTGGTTTTAGCATGGATCAGGGAGGAGGCATCACAATCTTTTCTAGGGAATCATCAATTGAACCGAAGAATCGACTTGATCGATGTACCATTAGCAATAGTCGAAATAGTACTAAATAAAATTCTTGGAAAGACATTGCTACCGTTTGGATTGATCGGACCTGCCCGAAGGGTAATGAAGTATTTTGGCGTTACGCCAATAAAATGAATACCGAAAATTCCTGAAAAAGAGAGATATCACAAAAGAGTTTTGGGGGAATTTTATCCGGTCTCAACCTTCTGGATCACCAGCCAAATAAATAGAACTCTAAACGGATGAGTCTTTTTGCGTTTCCGAGGAAAAAGAGGAAATCAGAGGATAAGGTCTTCTAGATTATTCCTGTTCGACTACCAAACGCCTCCAGTGTAGATATCACACGCAGGCTCAATATTCTCCAAGATTGATCAAAATACGCCTACTAGGACACAAACGAACTGAAGGAAATAGACTCAAGACTGTTGACTCCAGAGCACGGTGTCTTCCTTGATTTCTATAAGACAATCAAACGGACCATGTGCGAATATGAATATCATACGCGGGGAGCTCAAGGACTGGTACGGCTTATGATATTTTATCGAGGATTATATAGCAGACCTTCAAGATACACAACAAGGATGTTTGGCTTTGACAGAACTGTCGAAACACTTATATTTGACAGTTAGAAAACCACCTATATTTGACAGTTAGAAATGTGGGGGGTAGCTGGAAAAAGGAATTTTTATCCAGACGGTTTTTTGGGTAGGGAGGGGAAGGCTATTCACGCCCTGAGTGTGGGACTCCCAGTGGACCTACTTGACTACCGACTAAACACCTCCCCTGTCAACCGGAGCGCCTAGCCTGAAACCGTTTGACACATAACTTCGAGCTAGGCCTCCCAATTTTATGCCTTTTGGCGCCTTTGGGTTGGAGGGATTCCCTCTCTAGTTGGGTGGAAAAGAGAAGGAGGATTGCTAGAGAAGGAAACCTTCCACCCTCAACGCCTTCAGCCGATCAAATATGCTAGGAATCTGGGTTTTTGATTGCATCGTTTTCATTACTAGGAATCCAGGTGTTGGATTACATCGCTTTACATCATAAACATGTAGTTGTTTTCTACTTAGTTGCTCTCTTTTGATGTTTTTTGTTTTTGTTTTTGGAGCTACTAGTTCGTTGAATGAAAAGAAAAACGAAAAAACCCGTAATGAAAATGGCTATAGAAAAGCTCTATCATGGAAGGAAGATTAAGAACGAAAGATATAGAACGAAAAAATGGCGAAAAAAAGAAAACATGCCGTGGGAAGGAAAAACGAGCAAGAACATCTAAATTAAGATAAAGGTAAATGTTAAAGAACAAAACGGTGAGAAAAACAAGACTACTTAACAGTAAAATTGAATATAAAAATTACAAATAATTAGCTTAAAGGGGAAAAATACTAAGGAAACATAATAGCAAGTGGCAGTAGAAAAGTAGCAAAAAATTAAGAAGATACTGCAATGGCTCCCACTCAAGTAAGCAATTATTCGTACCACTTTATCGTTTTGTTGCGATTTCTTCACAAGCTAGTGCTGCCCCTTGCAAGTCAAATTAACCATATTCCGCCTAGCGTTGAGGACCAAATATATCCTGTTCTCGACATTATATAACATTCGATTAATGTAGGCAAATTCATTGCTTTATTGAGGATATATTGTTTTCCATGGTAGTGATGTTAGGGCTGTTGAAATTCGGCTCGTATGAGCTCCGGACACGCAATGTTTTTGGACCAACAACTAAACAGGACCTCTATCACCTTGAGAATTGAGAACCTAGCCTTGAACCTATTGGCTGATCACTTTTTTCCTCTTTTCTATGCCTGAAGGTGCTTTTAGATTACAAGCTTGTGCATCCCTTGTTAGAAAGAAAATGGCACAGGAAGTACTGGAAAAAATATCTCTGCATTTTCGATTTGTACTGAAAATCCTTACTAAACCGTCGCAATCTGGAAATGGCGAGAAAATAATTAAAACCAAAAATTTTACACTGTCGTTTCACGCGGTTCCAATGATGATTGGGTCCAAAGATTCCTTCGACAGTTGTTTTGGGATAGATGAGCCCTGGTTTAGTGAAGAGGTCACCGCGTTGTATAGACCATTTTTTCCGATGTCATTTTTCCGCAGATGTCATCGACGTTGCCTTTCTGTAACCCGTCAGCTGTATGCACGCAAGACATCTCGTATGCCCGCTCAAGAACTGGATCAGACAGAATGCAGACTATTCATCAACTTGATAGCATTGCCTCATATCTGGAATTTGGTGTGCAGTCCACCTTCCCTGTACGTCACTTTCCCAGGAACTATGTCAACAGCTGGGATGGCAAAGTCATTCCTTCGTAGTGACTTTTTCTCTGTCGTTTTTTTTTTCTTCTGTGCAAGTAAATATTTCCACAATCTCTAGCGAAAAGATCCCAAAAGTTATCATAGAATCTATCAATACAACTAGGTATTACCCTTCAGTTTCGGGTGGCGTTTTCCAATATTAATTGACCTTCCTTGGTGAATCTAGTGATGCATTCAAAGAAAACGTAACGATTCAGATAGTGAGAATGCTCATATATATTCCGAAAACCCTAAAGCCGAAATAGGTCGCAGCATTCTGCATTATTTATCTCGCTTAGTATTCTGTTATGTTGTAAATTTTTTATGGGTGAAACTTAGGTTTTCTTCTATTTTTCAATGTAAATAAAGGGTGCATGGCCTTAAAACGGATCTTCCTTTTTCCCCTTGCTACATCAATGATATGTTTCAGTGATTTGGGCGATATTTGTGAGAGGCCCAGTAAGTCAGTGATATTCCTTATAAAAGCTTCGTGACACTGGCGGCAGACTACCTCTTACTTTCTGAATTTGAAAGTGATGCCACATAAAGGCCATAATCTTTCGCAGTCATAGTGCACCCTGAAATGTGAAATCTCTATTCAATCGTTCTGGTGGTAGGTATATAAATGTCCTTACTATCAGCCTTGCTATTTCTTAGGTCATTTCCATTTTGAGCGCGTTGGAAACAAGTTGAATATTCTGTTTCAGTGCTGTTGTGTCCTAATCACTATATACTTCAATCATTTTTGAAATATTATCAGCGATCAGGTCCTGATTAGACTTTCTAATTCTCTGAAACTCTAGGCAACTTTGTTTCAAGGAGATGTCCTGGGCAGGACTTTCCAGTTCTCGATTCTCACGTAACAACAAATAAAAGTCTTAATAATTTAATAACATTATTCTGGTTCATAATTTCATGCGAACAACAGCACTCAAACACTTGATCCTAGCTAATATTTACGTAGTGAACATCAACCCGCTGTTCTTCTTCTTCATTATTTTTATTGCAAATTCAATTGCAGTTTGCAACTTTTGTGCAATTATGTTCGAGTCCGTTCACCAAAATGCAAGCACTAATGTTTCTCATGAGTTTATTTGAAGAGCGAAACATTCCATTCTTCCGACTGGCAGTGAATTTGTGTAATGTTGAAATTTAAATCGCACAATAAATTATCCATGCAATTACCTGCTCAACATCACTTTCAGCCTGTTAATATACTTCAGTGGCAATAATATTGCAGAGGGAATCGCACGATCACATTAAGGACAGTGCTCAACTTGGTCCTAGCTTCTGTCTATCATCTGAAAATCAATTTGTAAGCGTACAACGAAACATTCTACTGACTCTTTTCAATCAACGATAATTTATCGTGCGTTTTTCATGTTTATCTGTAGCTCGTCGCGATATTTTGTCGAGTTTTCGCTGGGCAAGTGAACACCGTGCTTAATCATACATTTCACATAGTATTAGCGTGATTGCTTGCTCGACTTAATGTGTCGGCGGTTACAATTTAAATGTCCAACTTAGTTAACTTATGCGAAATTTATTACAAAACTTAATCGGTTGCTCGAGTGTTGGCCATAACAGTTAATCAGATGGCAAATAGTGTTGAGCTGAAGTTGTTAATATTATTTAAACTTCTTAATGTGCAGCGCCTTCCTTGGTAACTTTGAACGCGGGAAATTCGATACTTCACGCGAAAGGCAGCCTTAAACTTGTTCGTATTAAGTTTAATTAAGTGCTACGATTGCCGTTGCGTCGTGATAAATAATTATGCGATCATTTATGTCCTGTACAAGCAGTCCTGCTCCACACGTCCTGCAACCTGCTGGTTGGCTTTGTATGGTTCACCCGCATGAATGGGTTCATCATCCGAATGCGTTCCAGGTTGCTGAGTTACCCGAAAATAACTACAAGCAATTTCGATTCAGGCGCCAAATTTATCAATTCCATTAACCCAAAATGCGAGTCATACACAGTCATGGTACCAACATTTACTCAGCACTCTCCATTGCGCCAAACAGTCTGGCCTTCAACATACTCGACAAGACGCAGGTCTTGGACACAATAAGACTTACAAAAACCATTTGCTGCATGAATATCATTCATTGTGTCAATTTACCAAAAATTCAATACGATGATAATTAATGCTAATTGAAAACACACAAACATTTGAATAATGTCTGAAATGGAGCCCTGCTCATATTAACACAACGCCGCCACGCTACCGCAATACAACAGTTGCGTGGTCAAACAGAAGCTCTTTCTTTCGGTGGGTTAGATGGTCAAATAAAGCAGTCGTCTAAGAGGACACAATGGATTTCGGAAGCAAACGGCATTGTTGGAAGAATTCATCTAATTTGCATTCAAGCTTTGAGTGAATTTTTAGTGGCAATATTGAAATGAATATGAATTAAGTGGGAATTGTCGCTGATCGAGGGTTGTGTTGGGATCTTTGACGTGCATTACTCAACGTTAGTATTTTCCACAAAACTAAGTAACACTCGAACTTGAATGTTGAAAGTGCTCCTTGTTTCAATTTCACACAGATTAAAGGTAAGACAAGAAGTGCTTCAAGGACAGGGACAAAAGTTTCACATGCTCTACGAAAGATCGGAGAATGTGTAGCAACCAGTTAGTAAATTTGTTAAAGTGACTTTGTGAGAGGGTTTGAAATCGCATTAACCACCATTAATGGGGAAGGTGAGAAGAGTGGCAACACGCAGAAGCCACAATATGCTGATATATAAATGCTCAATTAGGAATACATGATTGATTGGATGGCAGTTAATAGTTTTTCATTACCAGCATTACTTTCCCACTTTCAAATAGACCCAAAATGAACTCCTCTTATAGGATGGCTGCTCGATCACATGTGCCACAAAGCAATAGTGTAATCTACTTTCCTGTCAACTTAAACTATGGTCTGCAACTGTTTGATACCTGGAATCGGGCTAGCTCCTCCCTATTTAATGCTGTATGGCACCCTCGGATCACAGAAGTCCTTTCTCGAGTAAGAAAAAGAAATTCGTTTGGTTGAAAACTGACTTCCAGCCACTCTAATCCTTGAATCAATTCAGTACGCCTTACTGTATTACTAGGATAGTCTAAAAGGAATGCTTTACCTGCCTCCATTTGTCAGGCAAGTCCAAGGGGAATGGTTCACCCGCTTTCATTTGTCAGTGAACTTTATCATACGGACGTAGCTTCCTACCTTATGGAAACGCGCTTTGCACTGTGACGTTATCCAGTCCAGAATATATGATCCAACTTTCACTTACCGATCTTGCACTAGAAATACTGAAATAATCCTTGCCTAATCCATTCTTGAGTTAGGTATTAGTTTGTCCACCATACCTTCCTCAATTCCACCATGTGTGGTGCTCGCCATGCACAAAAATGCAATTCAAGTTGATCCTCGTCACTGTACTAACTCCTTCCTGAGAGCTTTCTTTCCTATCTCTGCTTCTTATGGAAGTGCAGACTGTACGGTACTCATGAAGAGTCGCCATAATTTTGGACATGGTCCTCATCTATTGGCCATAAACTTGGTGTTGAAACGCGCATTGCGGACTTATTAGAGATGGCATTAATTATCTCCGAGATAGGAGTAGTCTAGTAACAAGCCTAGGAGCTTTATAGATAAACTTAACCCTGAGGATACTGACTGACACTGACTATTCAGCTATTGAGACATTCTCCTTAATCGGGATGACCCAGAACATTTTCTATTGATCGACCAAGATTGTCCATTGGCCAAGCAGTCGAGATTCCACTGAAAGTTCATCTTGGTGGGCGAATTCACTCCGCAAGTTTTGGCAAAGGATACAACCCTGGGCCACATTTTATGTAACCCACATGTCCCATTGACCTTACTTCGTGAGATTGGCCAGTTTAGTTTGTAGAATAAGTTTTCCAGGACTACCAGAATATTCATCTATGTAGCAGACGTCAAGCACTACCAGAAGGACTTTCGACCGCTTAGAGCTACTGTGTTTCTATGCCAACTGGATCACGGCTACCCGCAACAGCATTAGCTGACCGTTCTGGTCTGAAAAGCCACTGCTAAAACATTGCTAACGTCTGTGATGCTTCCCTTCATTTGTTTGTTTAGCTCAGGTGGTGTACAGACGGTTGGTCGAGATCTCCTTAATCCTTTTTAGTCATCGTGAATCCTACCATATTCCATTCCAAAAATTGAAAGCACTTAGTAGTAAGTCTATGCAAAATTGATAAACAATTTCAAATACCTCGGAATTGTCAGGCCTGGAAGCCAATTTCTTGTCTAATAGAAAGAATTGCTGATTCCAGGTCTCTCCGAGTGTGCGAACGGACGTTTTACTGGTTTTTTATTGCAGAAATCTTTGATACAGCTGATAAATGTACAAAAAAAGAAGGCGTAGTTCCTCGTCGGTTTCGTTCGCTTCTAGAAGGCTTTGTTGCTATAGAATACCATGTTTTCGTATAGCTCTCTAAACTCGAGCGCCATGATCTGTTTTTACCACTCCTGATAGATCTTGTCAGTAATGTGCTCCATGTTTGGGAATAGATACACCTAAACTTGAATTTCGAAAGTGAATTTCCTTCTTCCGATGTCACAGAAATTAAAGGTAAGACAAGAAGTGCGTCAAAGACAGAACTGAATTTCACATAACTTACCGAGGACGTGGAATTTCACGTCAGAGGACGTGGAATTTCAATTAGTAAATTTGATTAAGCATCTATGTCTTCATTTTTAGGGAGGATATTGCGAAGACTTTTTCGGATCGATGTTTTTATTACTGATCTGGGCCATGTCTCTCTCTCACTACGCGCTTGTGGAAGTCCATGCTGCAGTTAATTGGCTCAGCTGACTCAAGCCTTTGTTGACAAACATCGGAGACCTATCTTGTTTTGCTTACTATGTCGGATTGAGGACTTACAACAGGCAGTAACTATATACATATCTCACCATGATTTGACAGCAAATGCTTTAGCCACTAGTGACGGGCCGAAATGTGGTTTGTGTCTCCCAATTGTGGCTTGTATCTCCTAGTATTTCCGATAAAATTTTCTGTCAGTGAAAGTTGAAAGTTCAGTTCTGGTGAAGGGTCGAATCGTGAATGTAAAAAAGCACTGCTTCCGAGTCCTGAGAGCAATATATCGTTGGTGTTTGAAGAATTATTCCTGGAGAACTTTCCAATTATATCTCTTTCTGAGGAGGATTCTGAAGCGTAAGTTATTACTGGAAAGATACCCATACAGACCTTAAGAAACAGATCATGTTACCAACTTTAAATATGACTGGCTTAACACGTTGAGTGCCACGCGATTTTATAGCGACTTCCCCGTCAGGTATCGTATCAGGTATACTGTCAGTCACCGGTGACTGACGCGGCCTGAACGGAAAGGTCGGTGTCAGACACCGGTGACTGACGTGGCACTCAACGTGTTAACTCTGCCACATCTGGGATTCGTTTGACATAATGATCCGCTGGGCTCAATATTGCTTGTTCAATTAACGTGAAGTCCATCTCTTCACAGCCAGCTGATAACTTCTTAGCGCGAGCGTGGAACTGGCCTACCAATGCTAAACAGGGTTAGTTTAACTCTACCACATCTGGGTTTCATTTAAGATGATGTACTGGCCTAAAAAGTCCTCATTCACTTAATGTGAAGTCCCTCATTTCATAACAATCTAAAAACTTCTCAGTGCTAAGCGTCCAAATCGTGGATTAGCAAAGGTTGCAATGCAATTCGCACGTTTCATTTATTTTTTTTGTGCCCTCCATAGCAGGAGGGACAACAACAATGACAACATTGACAACATTGACAACATTTATTTGACAACAATGGCCTATCACGCCCCTCGCAGCATTTTGTAGTAGAGACTTTAGGTAGCTTTAGAAATACTGTACATAGGCAAAAACAGAGAGAGATAGCTTCTCATTGCATCCTGCAGAATATTTACCCTATTCTAATTTTGTCCTAATCTTTCAAGTTTTTCCGTCTTTTTGGCAGTCGTGTCAGTAAAACTATGCCCTCTTGCTCTTATTTTCTATGGTCAGCCTGACGTTCGCATTTGAATCGCATAAATTCTGTTTCAGGCGTTATCACAGTGATCAATCCATGAAGCAACCAAAATTCAAAGTAATTTTGAGGTTTCCGAAGTTTAAATTGATGCAAAAGCAATGTTCTCCGATTTCTTATTTTTTGAATGTGGGTATTTTTGGAAAATTTGACTTCAAATTTTAGTAAATTGCATTCGCTTATTTGAATATTTTGCAACCCTGCAGGCTTTCACTTCGGTTCAGTCAGCTACTAATAAGATATAGTGAAAAAATTTGCAGCAACAGCGTTGCGTTTGCAAATATATAATTTCAGACAGCTTAAGTTTGAAGGTAGCTCGTGATTGAAGTGAGGCAGCCTTGGTTTCTACAGAGAGGTCTTTTTAAGTATGTCGTAGTTTTAACTATTTCGTTTTAACTATGCGTCGTTTGCTGTCTCAAGAAGAAACCCTCCAAGTACCTCAAAAGGCACACCGGGGAAACGTTCCAGTGGTCTGAATATATTTCTGGAATTTTTACAGAATGATAGTGAATGTCTTACTGACGAATGGCTGAATGGCCTCACTGACGGCCATCAAAACTTCATTAGCTCGTTGTTCCATGAATGGGCTCTCGCTTCTAGATTTTAGCTATACTTGTTAATCCCTGTCTCCAAGACGATGCTCTCGCTCCACCGTTTTTTTGGGGGCAAAGGATTTGGTGTTTTTTTAAGGATTTCGCCACCTTGGCCACACCATTTAAAAAAGCATGTTTTTGACTCCTCCCATTCGATAAGAATTTTCACCACTTTTTTTGGTAGCGTCAGAGCTGCAAACTGCTTACATGCATGTCCTCTTATCTCGTAAACAGACACAAACTGACATTTGCTGACTAGTAATGGCCCTCTGCTATTTTGTGTTCCTGCGTCCGTTTTTGGTTTGGGTTGTGCTTTTTGAGCGATGCTTTTCAGCTGTGAGGGTTTAATTATTTAAGGAGACAGTAGCGAAAAAGTTCCAACCTCACTGCAATTGCCAACGTACCTGCGTGTGGTCGCTAGTATATCTTGGGTTCGTCTTAACTGAAAATGCAGCACCAGTTCAATCATATATTTTTGAACGTACTGCAAGACATGCGAAGGATCTATTTGGACCGACAACGTAAATGCCCAATTGAAATTTTGTTGGAAGATTCATTATCCTGTTTGGGATCGTTGTTCGTTATTCAAAGTGCACACAAGTTGATGGCTCATATTGGGAAAACTTAGGTATCTTGTAAGACCGTTGTTGCCAAGACACAGGAACACTCTGCGCTAATGGCGATTGCCTTTTCTCGATTCCCACCTATATCCAGAAGCAAATACATTTTCGGCACTACCTGTAACGTTACGTTTCCCGGAACCCGATTACGAACATTTGAGGGTGGATATTTGAAAATAACATAAGGAGTATCTTCAGAATGTGGAGCTTACAAATATAAAAAATACATAAAAGCAATTGCATTTTCGGAGCTTTGAATTCTTTTGATTTCATATTCCTGCTTAGTCCCTTTGGAAATGTTTTGAAGCATCGAATCAGTTTGACTCCAGGTCGCTTGGCCATTTGCTAGATGCTATATTTTCATTTTTAATAGAATCCTTAAGTTGATTTCTGCGGCAAACAATTGTGAAATCCGGTTTGGATTGCCTTGTCTGCATCCTTTGGCTTTTTATACGTATTTTTTATAATAATAATTTCAATACCTTCCCTTATATTTTCAGATACCCGTGAGACAGCTTTTGTCAATGCCATCACCGCAGCTGGAGTAACCTATCAAGTAACGCGAGCATATACAAAAGGACTTATTGGAGACTCGCCGTCAACCGGCAAAAAACAGAAAAAGTATTACAAAGGATATTCCAATGAGACATTATTTGCTTTGCTGAATCAAAATAATAAAAGCACAGACAACAAGAACAATATCGACACCGAAGAAAAGTTTCAGGCTGTTAAGGTTGACACAAGGAAACAACGAACACACAATGACAATAAAACTAAGCGACACAGGAAAACAGACCAAGCAATTTCGGATAGAAAACGTAGTGACCAAGTTGTTGAGCAATGGAAATGGAGCGGACGCGATGAGAATGTGAACTTTGGTTTTAAGAAAGCGCGAGAATTCCTCGATGCACGATATCGTCGCAAAAGGAGTGACATCAAGACGCTGGTTAAACTTCACAACAATCGAGTAGGACGCTTGGTAAGTACGGTGGTTGTTTGAGAATGGACTGTCGATACCAATTTTCCTTTTTGTTAGGCGATTCGAGACCATATGATAAAGCGTTGCAGATGTCATGGGCTTTCGGCCAGTTGCACCACTGAGTTTTGTTGGAAGGCCTTGCCTAACTTTCGCGTGGTTGGCATGCGTTTGATGGAGCGCTACGAAGGAGCGACCAAGGTGATTGCAAGAAACGATGGAAAGGGATTTATGCCGGAAGGACCTGCTACAATTAAACCACCGTCTAAACATGACCTAGTTTATACAGACGAATCTCCAGACTTTTGTGTAAATAATCCCAGGACGGGATCTTTGGGGACAACAAATCGTAGATGCAATGCAACGTCAGCTGGTGTTGACGGATGTGATTTGCTATGCTGCGATCGAGGACATTATAAAGTTACAGTGAATCAGAAAATTTCATGTAATTGTAGGCTGGAGAAATCAAATAAAATTCAAATTCATTGTGATGACTGTCCACAGCGAGTCAGCAAGCATTATTGCCTTTGATTCCTCCGACGTTATCGATGGGTGTATCCTTGCGATAACTTTACTGATCCGGGCATATTGCTGATCCATATGCGAGAATTTAGCGTAGGAAAACGAAATATTGAAATTGCTGGTGATATTCTAGAATTTGAAACGCTTTAATGATATACGAACTATGAAGTTAACTTTATCAAATTAAAATTTACTTAAAATATTTTGCTATTGAATTTGAAATGAAAAAAAAAGATGATTAATTATTTATTTTGAGCCATTGTCGAAGCTCACTTTAGCGGACGACGTGAATAAAATGAGTTATATAGTTTTCACTTATTTTTCATTAAAAAAATGCAGTATTAATAAAAATAAAAGCAAAGTGTGTTAAAAATGATTGGCCCTAAATGCTTGTACATATATTTTTATTTACAATTGTTTGCTTGTGATTGTATGACTGATGGAATAAATTATTTCAAACGATAAACTTTATTTTATTGAATATTTTTTATTTTAATTTTCATGGGCTAAAATGCTAAAATTGTTAAAATTTCCGAAATTCAACGTTCGGTAGGGATTAAATGTGCATAGTCACAGTCGGTCCTTCCTGTTTCTCAGAAGAGTCATTTCAAAACCGGATGGAGGACTTCAAACAATCAAAAACTGCAGTCAGAATATTTTAAGGAAATCGAATTTTTCGTATGCATTCAACTTTTGTATTTAAATAAATAAATTTCTTTTTTTGAAATTATATTTCATCCAGTTCGCTTTGTTGACTTGGCTGACTGACAACCGTAGGACCAAAATTATCTGAAATTCTTAAAATTCGGCTTCTTTCTTAAAACATCATCACTAATTGGTCCCAATTTGAAAGTTCTGAATAACCTTCCGATTTTTTTTTTGCTGAAAATCCACTCGATCAATGTTCGTAGCTACAACCCAGGCTGGCAAGTAGAGTTGAGCAGCAACAAATTATGCTCGCGCGTCTAGACTTTGTGCAGATTTTTTGATCTAAACAAAGTTAATCCTTTTTTAAGAATTAAATCAAGCTAGGAGGGAAACAGTGATACTGAATGAGATTCAAGGAATTTTTTCCACTCTAAATGAAAACGCCATCCTATAAGTGATTTATCTTGGGCAGGGGTTGGAGAAGGTCCACAGTGAACAACGCGTCGTGCCCGCAACCCCTTAGAGATCAATGGTTACTTGTAGCTACAGTTGCGGCTTTAGCATCATCTATTACTTCTGAGGCTACTGGTATCCAGTTTAGCACTCTAGTGGGTTGGTGTGCTGTCCAGTCTTTCATTTGTCGTAGTGATTCGTACTTTTATATGGTTTGATTCGCCGAGAATCTCAGGACTATCCCTTGAATGTCACCTTTTTTCAAAGAGCTTCAGGGCTTTGTTTCGTGTGTATTTGTCAATCGTCTCTAGTCCTCGCTCTTTATGCATGCTTTATGTTTCTTGTATGTATGATATCCGCAGATTTTCCTTAAAGAGTGGTTTTGACATATTTGAGGCGGTCATACTCGTTCGTCTGACAGAAAGACAGACTAACAAAAAAAAAAAGAAAGAAGGTGCTGCCGTAGAGTTCTGTCGTATTTAAGTCCATTGCATTTAGAAAGAGGAGGTGGGAAGTAAGGATTCCAAAAACTAGTCTCTGTTTTGTTCGTGTGTGCTCCGACCAGTTAAGCCTGTTTCTTATTTTTATGCCCAAGAATTTAGGTAGCCTTTTTTAGTGAATTGTCCGTTTCGTTTTGTATTATTAGGGTCCATTGATTAAGGTATCTCCATCTTGCAATGAAATGGCACTGAGTTTTGTCTGCTCTGATTTTCATCCTTCGCTTGCAAATGTATCTCAGAAGCACTTTAATTCATTGTTGCAGTTTTAAAGTGATGACTTGTGCTTGACTGGATGTATAATATATGCAAGTATCATCAGTATACAAGGATACTTTGACATTAACGAGTAAGTGTGAGAGGTATCCCTTGAACGTGTTGTATAGAATTGGCAACAGCGTTGATCCTTGAGGGACTCCAGCTTCAATTATGTCAATACCGACAAGAAAAGTTATACCTTGAAGGGAAGACCTTATTGTTTGTAAAATATTATTTAAAATATTATTCCTGCATAACAGATTTTTTCAAATGCCTTTGTTAGGTCAAATATTACAAATTCCGTGAATTTTCTGTTGGTCAGACCGTTTTGTACGTGTTGTACTAATTTTGTCAAATGGAGCTCTACTGAGTGTTGAGGCAACTGCATTTGTCAAAACGACTTCTGACCATCTTCGCGGTATTGTCTTAAGATGCGTAGGAGTCGCCAGTTTCAAGAGAATGAACGATTTTTGCCTGGTTTTGGAAAAAATACGATGCTAACTGTTTTTCATGCCCTTTGAGAACCTTTGCAAGTGGAAAATAGAAGAAGTTATGCCCGTCAGGTTTCTTATGAAATTATCAGGAGAGTTTCTGTGGAGTCGTGTTTGTGAGGCCGTCAGAGCTGGGTGATTTTTGGATGTTTAGTGACAGTTTAAGGTATGTTTTTTTCTGAAACTCCACCCGACTCATATCATCTTATAGCGAGACTCGTGTTCCCAGTCTATGCCAACTTGTGTTGACAAATTCCAGCTAATGTTTCATGTCCTCCATTTAGAAAGAGTTCTCGTGGAGTTGCATTTCAAGTGTGTGCCACAAGTTTGTGCCTTTACCACCTTTTCAAGCAGCACACCGTAAAGATCGTGGTTGAAGGAATGCGGATCTTGTTTTTGCTGCGATAACATTTGGTCAATCCTCCAGAATTTGTCTTCACTCGATTCAAAACGTTGCAAAAAGGTCTCCCTCTGCTCATTACGGAAAATGTTGATGTGATCAGGAATCAAGCCGGTGGGTCAGCCTTCTTGTACTCTGGTCATCTGTGTTTCTTGTTCGTCCTCGGACTTGATTTCTAATCCACCTCAGCCTTTTAAATTGCTGAAGGAGGTTACGGAATTTGTTTATCCTTTTCGGAATTGTCATAAAAAAAATGTAATTTTTGTAATTGTAATTGTATTTTATTGTAATTGTAGTTGTCTTCTATAGATTGGATGTTTTCTCTTGTAATTTCTCCGAATACTTTTTCAATGTTTCTGGCCGTTTCAGATGTTTATGTGACAATTTCATTAGTCAATGCAGTTTTAAGACTTCAAAGTTTGATTTCATTATCAATTTTAGAGACGCATCTATATAGAAGTTTTCTATTGAAAGGAATATCGGTTTTAATCCAACAACAGCTCATCAAGGACCCGCAACCCACGCCCATCCTTCTCTTCACCTATTCGTTACTGTTTTATCCCTGCTGATGCTGCAAACTTAAATGGTAATCGCCCAAACTAGCATTAATTTTCAATCACTCTTTCAATTATGATCAATCATGATCAACCCTGATTACAAACTGCCCCAACATTGACAGTGGCAGTTCCTCACGAACGAAGCAGTTAAGTTTGCCGGTAATTGTGGCCATTGTGCTAAATGTGGACTGTATATGAAGGCCACCATACAGTTTAAGAACGATGTTCCTCACATAAAGAGCCGCTGTTGGGAGCACCAAGTTTATTCAGTGCTACAATATGTGTCCACATAAAAAGGGTCAAAGCTAGCCACTTTCGACTGCACCCCACTTCCATCAACTACCGCCGAGCACTGATTTTCCGCTGCATGGCCTTAAAGCAATGTAGGATGCGATAATGAACTGATACGTTTCCTAGTCCGCAAAAGCCTCCTTTTAGCATTTTGCCCTGCTATTGGATGCAGTTGCAGAGTGTATAGAATAATCTTCCGAGTCGCGACAAGTCACTGGGCAGTTCTTTTACAATGAATCCAAGTCTCAGATTTTCTTCTACGACATGAAAGATTGTGTTGAAAAGGATCTCTATCTCATTAGGGATGACTTTGTTCTTATGTTTGTAACAGATTTTTGGGAATTTTTTGAATGACGTTCTGCCCGTTTAATCCTGACCAAGCCGTGGTCATTAATTGGCAAAGATCTCCTTATAACTCGATGATTTGACCTTATCATCGCCTAAGTAAGCTGAAAACCCCCTTCTATATCATATTTATTTATACGATCACCGGTTACACATAATGATCAACATGGTAATCCATTATCACTGAAGGTTTCGACACAACGTTAACTTGTTGCATCAAGCATCAGTCAACAATTTTAAGGATAAAATAAAAATGTGATTGATTATCTTTTTTTATTATTGAATTGTTAGCTCATAGCCCATAGCCCATAGAAAGTTAATTGAATTTCTTGTGTCATATCAAGCTTGTAGTTAGCTACCGGATTTTCTGTCTATTTTTTCAGCAGAGAGGATAGAGGGCATAACATTGTAGTATTCTAAATATTAAATCGCGGAAATCTTTCTGTAACGAATTCCGACAGGCATTTATGTGAAAATCTAAAGTTCAAGCCATCACCTTGGATATATATTTAAAATTCAACATAAAACCTTGCTTAATTCTGTGGGAGCAGAGAACAAGCAAATTAAATACTTATTATAAGCTGAAGACAGTATCATAAAACCCAGCTTAATCGACATTAATGATTTGACTGAATACATTCCAGCAAAACAAATTTCCAAACTAACACCAAAAAAAAACAAAAAACTCACAAAAACCTCGAGACAAACGCAAGATTTCGTCGAAATTGAAACATTTCATTTGCCATCAAATTATTATCATCACTCCATATCATCATCATTAATAAAATACAATATCTTAGATCCTTATAATTTGCACAATCACCAAATGCAATTTATTTTGCCCGGTTTTTTTTGTGCAAATAATGTTGGCGCTCAAGTCACCCAACATTAATTTTCAAACCAATAATTAGCTTTTTCCTCTAAAGCCCCCAAAAATATTTGAACTGAAAATCATGATGGTACGTAATGATCACAGGGTGTTAAATGGAAATTGAAAATGCTAAATTTATAGTGAACTCGATGTCTCGTTTGATTTCTCCACCGCGATCAAAGTTGAGATGAATTTTTGGCTACACAGTCCCTTGAGGTTAGTCCTTGAGCGTTTCGTTTCAACTAATGTGGTTTTCGTTAACGGCATCAATTATTTTTCTTCAAGAAATTAATTCAATACCAGGCATTTTATCACCCTGTAAATCACTTCTCAGTGCTATTAAATAATTTGTTAAAGTTCTTTGTCTCAAAAGGTAAACATACCTAAATTCAGGGATCGCCTCCACCTTCGTCGTCTTCATTGTGAATTCCTCACCGAAAATCATTTCCTAAGATATTTTGGCACTTTGTTGCCGGATCTTAATTAGGCTCAGATGAGCACCCGTAAGTAACTCTTGTACCGAGGTAGCAGACAATCTTCGGCAAGGCTATTTGGTATTCCATTCGACAGTCAGACGGATGACGTCCAGGCAGACGACCTTGCTGCCTCGCTCGCAAACCACAAGAACGGGGGCTAATGAATGTGTGTTCTGCGGCTGCCTATCGTGCCCAGAGCCACCAGAATGCTTCCAAACAAATCGAGAACGGAATTAACGCGACATAAATAACTAATTTGACCAAATTACAAGGCTATTAGTTATTCATTCGGATCGCATTTATTTTAGACTGGAATTAAGGATTTTTTTGCTAATCGTGTCAGGCTATTAGTCGACCACTTGCACCTTGGACGGGGCTACGATTATTTACAGGGAATACCTGTAGAGTATATCTATGGTCATGGTCCGTGATCAGGAGTTACCGTCTGAGTGTTTCGTTGTTGAGAACAGCTTAGGAATCATTGGTTCTGAAACACGGTGCCTATGAATGTTTAGACTCAGATTCATCCCGTCTTCGTGATATTCTCTACGTCTGTACCCTTCGTTATATCATTCCAAAAATTCCCCCTGTTCGAAGAAAAACAAGACGCTTGGATGCACAGAAAACCTATCAAATTCTTCTGAATCCGACTGGCAACATTGAAACTCGAAATCCTGCAACGAGTTCCATTGGTATCTTCTGCATTTACCACTCAATAGGCGAAGCTCATCAAGCAATCATAATACCTTTAGCATAATACATTGTTGTCGGACTCTTGTTGGTCGTACACTTCGGATATACCATCCCCAACAGCCAAGAACCTCATTCGGTCAGCGATGGAGCGCCCAACGTGTCCCGTCCCATCCCATTCCATGCCATCCTATCCCATCCCATCCAGGTCATCAGCAATAAGCCAAAATACAATCCCGCCTAAACTTAACATAATGCTGACCGCAAATTTCAAGTTATTAATCTTCCAACAGTGACGAATGGAGTCTTGACATTTTAATCCTTGTTGAAGCGCATTTCTGCGGTTTTCGACCATACAAAACTCACGTATTCTGGTAATTATATTATGAATACACGCAATGACTTTTCATTTGGACAACGAAGCCAACGACGCGCCATCATCATCATCATCACCAACGTGATGCGTCCACCAGGCTGTTGTCGTTTGTCCTCACGAAGAATTCGTTCTACGTTCTTTTGTTTATTGTTTATTAGTGCATTCACATTGTTTTGTATTGTCAGATTTAAAATATGGTCGAAGATTAAAGTGTCGAAAACAATGTGAGCCAGATACTCACAACGTGCCAAGGAGTTTTCTCGTATAGTACAATCCACTACAGTGTTGACCTATGCAAATGCATTCTCCGTTTCAACAATGGAAGATTGCACTTTGAGGATAAAGAGAATAAAGAAAATATGGAAGCCATAAAATTCAATTATGTCGAAACTAATGGAATAGTGGGGAAATCGAAATTAATAGAAATTCATGCATGGATTAATAGAACTGTTGGGATTCTAAAATAACAGACTTATTACATATCACCCTATGGCATGACAAAAGAGTTACCAAAATATATGATACAAATTATCCTTAAAGATATGTTTCCTCGCCATCAGCTTGCGCGACAACTCCTCCAGGCTATTAGCCTCCGTTATGTGATGCATCTAATCTTGATCCACGAACCGCGTCTTCCAAATAGAAATTCCCAGCAGCAGTTTGCCATCCTTTTAAGTAGAGCTAAACGAACACTTTTTAGGCTCTACAACTGTAGCACAGCCTCATCTACGAATACCGTCCTTGGTATTCGCTCCTCGTCGTCAGCCTATTGCAGCTTCCGCAGTTTTAACACCGCAGGCTTGTCAAATACTTCACAAAACTCGTGGTTGTACCTCAGATAAATTGATTGATTATTCATCGGGAGGAGTGCAAATCAAGGCTTATTGTGTCCCCAATTATCCTTGAGAGCTTCAATCAGATATATCTAAGAAAATTAGGAATATGCTTGAGTTTCAGACGACCCAACGCCTCTTAGATCTCTAATATAAAAACACAGCTTCCTGAGGTATCTGTACTTGTTGTCCCTTCGTGAAAATTGTAGATTTTGCATTCGCTGTTTACTATCTGGCCCACATTCTTGAGATATCCAGCGATTGCAAAACTCCTCGTGAGTATTCCAGTGAGTATCCTAGACTTTGTCGTGTTTATTTCATCGCACGTTCCAATCTTCCGCTCGTCATAGACGTCGACTTAGAGCTTCGATTTATGAAGTTTTGGAAATCTTCTTCAGGGACCATTACATTTTACCTCAACGTTCTCCTTCTCCTTGCTCTCCCAGTCTCCATAAGAGATTTCATTTCAATTGTACAACAGGATTCAGAACTGATACAAACTGTCGTAGATCCTTTTTTCATCGCTGATTATTCCGCTTTCTCACAACCCTAGATTTCTGCGTTCCCCAGAGCCTGTTATAGGATCACTCAGTTGTCCACATTAAATTTTTTTGTGTACTAAAGTAATCTAGAACCATTCTCGACATAATCATCGGTGATTCCCGAGATTTTACAGCTGCTTCGATACCAGGAAGGATTGCTATAGTTTTAGTTTACTGAGTTTACTTAGTACTGAGTTGGACGCTTACAAAGATCGCATGGATCACAGCCCAAAAAAATATTCAGCATACTTCCCATCGGTTGCGTATATTCGCTGCCAGGTCGAAATTTTTCTATTTTGTCTCCCTAAATTGTCTTGGAACCAATCGTATAGCATCTTAGCGCATTTAGTCTTATGAGATGAGATGGGCTATATTGAATTTAACGCTGCATTCCTCCTTGTCACTCAGCACTACACGAAAATCCTTTTGTTGCGAAAGCTTAATGCTAATGTCATGCAAGCCGACATTGCACATATGCACGTAACACTTGGGTTAATGTGAATTGGTCTTTATGCCCAATTTCAAGATCATTTCTTTTCCATCCTTGAAAAATTCTTGATATCTTTATTTCTTTATAATCGTTTCTTGATACTTTTGTTGACATTCCTATCACTGAATAAAGCGACAATACGTTTAACATTTTTCGATTGCTACTGCAAGTCATGACTTTCGAACTCTTCATAGACACATGCCGTACGCCTAACTAGATCGAGCGCAGGCCTCGTTTTGATTTTTTGGGGATCATCACGTTATTCATCTAACACAAGATTCTCGGTATGTGTCCATCTGGTTTCTCTATACCATCATAGCTTTGATAGCCTTTGCCGAAACTATCTGAATGACACGTTCGATGGGATACTCCGAGATATTTTTTTTGAACCTTCAAACCAGACCTTCTTCCTTTTTAAGTATATGGTGTGAAAAGGATACTTCGTTGAACATCTAACGAAAGACAAAAATGTTGTTTTGTGAGGATTTCACCTATTTTCTGGCACCAATTATACACAATTCAAACTGATTGTTTCATTATGCCACTAAATGTCACTTCGTATATTCCCCAAGTCGAAATCGCGATATTGTCCGCATACCTGTAAGATTTCGCAACAGCTTCTGACAGTCTAACTGGAACTTCATTTACCACAAGAGTCCATAGTAGGGTTGAAATCAAGCCTCGATTTGGACATCTGCGATCCGTATGAATGTTGATGGTGCTTGACTCAACTTTACGTATGGCGGCTCACCCGGTAATGGTTTAGCTAACTAGTGGATGAGAATAAGGCTTACCTCTCATTTTAACAGCGCACTAGTCACTGCTTCATCGCTGATTTTTTCAAAGGCACATCAATATGAAAGAATATAACTTGCATGCCAGCGCACATACACGACGGAAAAACTAACAAATCCCTCCAGACCTATAAGTTGTCTCCGATTTCTGGAACATAAAAAAGTCATTGACAATCGTAATTTTTCGGAATTTTCGATTTTTCGAGTCAACTTGTGCAAGGAGGAATCCATTTATTTACCCCTACAGAGTACGAGTTCATTTCTATGTTAGCCCACATATTTTGTCAGGCTGGTTGTCTCTAGGTAATTGTCCACCAATTTCTCTATCGTTTTGGGAATGTCCGATGTAAGGCTAACCAGTTGTCACACCTTTGGATGAGTTTCAACATTGCTACCCTTTAGCTTTGGCCTTTTGGATGGCTTTGTTACACTTCCTATAATAGGCTTTCACAAAAAAGAAGTATCTGATGCGAAACGAGCAGTTCTCGTCCTTCTGAGTAAAGGCTGGCTATACCCCATCTTCCCGTTGCCTTTTAGGACTGGAATGAATTTAGAACCCACGTAGTCGGAGATGATTGTACCTTATTCGACATTAATTTCGACACGAGAGCAGAATGCGAACGTCATTTGAATATATTTATTTTATATCCGAATTTTTATGATGGTCTCCACGTTTCTATAAGATGACGCAACCCTTATCAGAGGTATGCATGCTTGAAGTTTTGTTCTATTTTTTCGGAGTTGGCCCGAAGATTTGTCAAAACTTAGAAAACTCAATAGTCTACGCCACCTTCATATTTCTTTGTTTCACACCTGTTCGTCTTTCGTCGGAGCTGGAATTTTCTTATCTTGCCTCTTTTTGCCAGGATATCTTTGCTTTAAAACATTGCCAAACGAGTGAGGTACGTTAAGATAAAGTGCTAAAGTTTCTATTGTACCAACGAATTGCGCAAATTTCAATTCTGTCAATAATAGGCACTCGACCTACTAAAGTTTGATTTTAGAGATAAAAAACTTTTAGTGTGCAACACTTTCTAATGTTGCGTTCGGTGTGACAGCTGTCACGTGTCTTATGGTTAGTTTGGATTGTCATTTTATCATAAATAGATTGACGCTTGAGCAACGTCTGCAAACTATGTGGATTTGTTTCCAAAAAAAAACTAATCTGTTCGAGAAACTCATCGTGCACTTCCTCCATTTTATCGTCGGCATGATCGTCCATCAAAACAATTAACTCGATTAACCATTTATGCACCACGTTTACTCCCAGTGATAATAACCATCCATTCAGATGTCGTTCAGAGCGTAATGAAGACATCATAGCAGCTGTACGGCGTAGCATTAATGCAGACCCAAGTGAATCCGTTTGACATCGTGCTCAACAATTCAACGTGTGCCCATGTTCTTGGTTGGAAGAATCTTGGTTTGATGGCTTACAGGATCTAACTTGTGCTGTAGAATTGTAGCCGATCGACCACTGGGCACTGTGTGAATTCAGTGTAAAACAAACATTAAATCAAAAACCTAAAAAAAAACATCGTTTATGCTGAAACGTCCCACCTTCTTCCCGCATGTTTCATCTAACATTTGACTGAATAGGCAACCGATTCAGGCTTATTACGCCTTAAATACTGCTCAAAATAAACCAGTGGATTAGGGCTATGACAAAATTTTCAAAGACAATTTTGAAGTTCATGTTTTGATCTACATCTTGTCAGGAGCACTAGCTTTTGTTTCGTTGTTGTTATGATTGTTTTTGAATATAGTAATGTTAAAATTCTGGTCCTAATGGCATCTGTATACCCCAGGAGACTCTTGCACTAAGAGCAATTGTGACTGCTTAGTTCCAAATTTCGTTTAGCCAGGAGTCTCGCTCGTGGAAAAAACATAGGTCAGCATCAACTCTTAGCTCCTCTCATATGACGCTTTCTTCCAAAGGTGGTCCAACCAGTCTTTCTACAGAAATCAAGGAGTTCTGTGGTCGCTTTTTGACCACAGAACTTTTAATACTCCTCAACCAATAAGTGAGTTTGCTCGTCAGACTTAGACATTTCAGGAGGAAGTTTCCCGTACTTTTTACTTTGAGCTCTCGGCAGCTAGCACCCGTTGCGATTTATTTTCGTTTGACGTATTGGTCTAGGAGATTGTGTTTCGCTAGTATTGCTAATATCCTTACACTTTTTTTGTTTTCAAAATAAAAGTTTTATCAAAGAAATCGTTCAGAACAGTATGTTTCACACAAATTGAGGTATCAAATATCAAAAGGAATCGCTGATGAAGACCGAACGATCACGGCCGAAAATCGATTCCGCGAGGTGAGTGAAAAAAAAACATAAAATTAAAAGGAAGGTTTTTCTTTATTTTTAGCACAAATATTTTATGAAGATGGAAGCAATTACAAATATTAAAAGGAAGCATTTTTGTTTTTGATCAGTTTGAATATTTTGTGAAATGAAGACATATGGGGGATCGAAAATAAACTTCTTCGAAGAATTTAATTTTTAAATTTAAATTTTTCGGTTTTTAATTTTTTGACTGTTCTTTGCAATCAACATGTAACACTTGAGACCCAGAATATTTTGCGAGTTGCGCAAGAAATTTCGGCTCTGTTAATCGACTAATTAATTAATCTGTCTTTCCTCGATGCGTTTGGCAACATCGCCAGAGATTTCCTCACCGTAAATCCTGTCCGTATTCTTGTGTCAAATTTTCATAAACAGATTGAAAAAGTTGAAAACTCGCGGACGTAGCTTGTGATCAGCAGAAATCATGGTCCGTCCAGATGTTGTATTTGCCATGTGGGTAAGACAAATATAAACTGAAGGCAACTTATAAATTTTGCTAGGACCATGTTTGCAGGAATTCTTTTTGACCAACAATCATGTAATGTCATATTTTTCCTAGGAGGTTTTTTAACTGAGGCCAAAGAGCTCGGCTTATCCTGCAGTTATTCCTGTCATTTGAAAACGTATCTATATCTTCCCAGAGATGATGTCATATCATGATCAGCGCAGGACTATGAGTATATTCAGCGTCGAGGGTATTCACCACTGGGTGAGCAATCGACTTATCACCCATTACATAGGAATACTTGTTTTGTAGGCCGAGATTTCGTTTTATGACACCTGTGAGGTAAAACTTGTAGTAGGTGACAGAACTTTTGGAATGCTTCACTTCTGAACCATCAAAATTTCTTCAGCATGACGTTTTCTTCTTTTGATGGAATCTGATGCATAACTAAATTTTTGCGTCAAAGCTGCTGGAAGTAGTTTGTACTATACCACCTTGACGATCTTTTCTATCGGATTATTCTTTTAAAAAGTACATTTTTTACTTTTCTTTACAGAAACCCGTCTTTGACTCCGTTCGGTTATAAGAAAACTTTCGCAAAAAAAGGAATTGTTACATTTATTGGATACGATTTGGAAAACGATTCCATGTCGAGTTTACCTGTAAATTCTTCAAATATTTCCATATCAAATTCACTCAAATCCATCCCATGAAATGGGTTCGAATTGAAATTGATTATCAGCGAAAGTTGTTTGCCAACCCAAATGGCTTAACAGACACGATTCATTTATGAAATGAAGTAGAAAATGAAGCTGCACTACGAATAGCGCTACAAGCAGCAGCCCCACTTCAGGGTACCACCAACCCAAGACAGGACTCCTCAGCCTGGGTCCAGCTCGAGTCTGATCTGATCCGACGGATCAATTTCACAACACAAACACGTGCGAGCTTAATTGAATACAATGCTGGTTGATCCAAATTCATAATCTACAACTCTGTTCTTAGACTTCTACATCCCAGGTTACGTCCAAGCGCCTGACATCCTTTTTGTACCAACGCGGAACGTAGTGAGCTATGAAAGAGCAAAGTGATACCTGGTGACTACCTAGTCGACTTCAAAAAATTTCAGATTTATCAGTCGATAAGAATGATATGTACGGAGGAAAAAAACCGCGGAAGGGTGAAAAAAAACCAACGCGACTTAAGCCTGTCCAATTCAATGAAGCTTGGGAAGAAAGGAGCAAGTTATAATAGGTTGGGTGAATAATACACAGTTAGTACTACGGATGAAGTTCACGCAGACTGTGCTTCTCCACGATTTATGACTGTGGCACTGAAATTAGGTTGGACCAACATGTGGAGTGGGACCAGGATTGGAAGCTTCATGTTCAGGGCACATATGAGTTCGTAAACCATGCAGAGTATCAATTGATATTCACGAATTTTCGCAACGCAGAACTTTTGAGTGCACAGATGAAATTTCAGCAAGAATTATTCGCGAAAGGATTGAATAATCTCGTCCGCGGATTGAATTATGTGCGTTGGTCAAGTTGAGGTTTTCAAGCACATACGCCATACCACACGGCCGAATGGACAAGAATTGTCCAAAGTACCACAAAATGCAATTAATTCAGCTAATGGGCACTTGTGGACATGAACACAACAATTGGGTGCTCAGCCGCAAGGTAACAGCAGCAGAAGCAGCACTGGTAGGTACCGAAATGCCAACTCAGGTACTCAGGGTCTTGGGTCTTGGGTCTTGGGTGGACAAAAGCGCTACAAGTGGTCGCTGATGTCGGATGCCCGGTCAATACATATAACCTTCTCAATAGCAATTGCATGAAATTGTTCATAGGTCGCGGCCATGTACCATCGCGCAGCATCCGCAACAGTACCAGCAACAGCACCAGCAGCCAAGATGCGATCCAGATATTTAGAGCGTTCAGAACTGATCCGTTCGTTGTGTGCCGCCTATTGACGCTTTGCTGCGCATACTTTACCTTGCGTATAGCGTGCATATGAGTACGGACCGTGGGAAGATCAAATAATGTGAAGAATTGCCATTTAAAGAATTTCGTCTTAGGATCGCGCATCGTCAGGCATCTCTTTGAATCATTGTCAGGCGCGGCGTAATGGAATTTGATATGTCCCGGATTGGGTTTGATCATTGGACCTGATCTTTTAGCAGATCCGATCTACGCTTGCTGCTTATTATACGGAACCTGCGCATGATCAGTGAGCCCATTAGGCGAATGGATCATCCTCGAAGTGAGGTGAGTTGGTGAGAAATCAGCTCTGACAAAGCGCCACATATGCATCAATCGCCTCTGGGCGCGTAATGGTCGTTCTGGTCGTTCTAGGAAGGGTGATTCGCTTTCCAAAAAAACTGGTGACACATAGAGTTTTGCTTCCTTGAGTCTGCCTGCCAAACATTTCGGAACTACAATCGCACATCAGCCAACCGAGTCTCAAAGACGTTCCTCACATACGCCGACGCTCAAAGTCTAGGTCAAGTTCAACTTAGCGCCAGATGCATGCTCCTGCACGTGAGTTTCTGCTAACCAACACTACAAAGCTTGATGAATCAGCAAATATTCTCGGCTGCTAATCACAAACAGCAACAACAACAACTACAAGAACACAAGACCAATCTAACACGAAGATTTCGCTACCAGATAATCCCGAAAAACAGCAGCCCCAACGAATTGGTAACAAGAAATTGTTGTCTGACTAAAGACAATATTGTCTGCGATTTGTGAATTAACAAACAAAACACGTGTAAATAATGTTTACAGCATCCAAAACATGAATACTAACACGAATCCACAATAAAACTATCACATCATGCTAATAAAAAGTTTTCTTTTTTCACTTATTTATCGCGCACATACCTGCATAGGTAGTTGGTACAATGCTGGCGACATCAGCAGACCAGATTTTATCTTAAAAGAGAAGCAAATAGCTGTTAGACATGGTGTTAAGATGAAACAAGTCGTGAATGTATGTATGTTGTAAATGAAACCAATTTCACCTCGAATGGCACAAGAAATTTCCGATTGGTCGAAAATCAACAATAGGCGCCCGACATGGGTGAGGAAATGTTGAAAAACTTCAAAAAAAGTCGTTTATCGTTTGCTTGTAGGAAGTGGGTCTGAAATCGACTCTGAGTCCTTGCAAAGAGGACTCGAATTGAGAAACGACTGGGCGTATCCTGATTTATACATTGCTACTTCTACTCGGCCTTCCTTATGTCCTCCTGGAGGATTTGAACTTGAGTTTGTTTGCGAGCAATTTTTTGACACTATTTCATTTTCAAAGCGTTTCGGCAGCATCAAATTTCCATTAGTCAGGTATGTCAGACAATCTTTCCTTTTTCCGTACATGATTCGTCCTTTCTACGAGCAAGTAAAAGGACTCTAAGTTTTCAATTTTCAAAATTTGTCCGTTCTTCGGAAGTAAATTATTGACGGGGTACGATGTGTTACCCAAGTAAAGTGTAGACTCATTTCGTCCTTTTTCTCAAACTGAGGCATTGCATCTTTTCACTATGGGTTGTACATCTTGACCACGGGTATGGATTGCTCGGAGGAAATGCCATTGAACATTCTTGCTTAATTGTTATCTGGGAGTGTCAAACACGTACCATTGCTTCAGAAGGAACTTCGTGTGTCCTGTCTATAGTTATAGACCGGAGGCTGGGGTATGGCTGTCGAATTTTGGTGGCAAGGATTCCTTGGCATGATTTGGCATCTCGTCTATTTTGTTGAATATTTCGAGTGCTTTGTTTCGTGTCTATTTGTCAATTGTATTTAGTGGAAGTTGTCCTTGAGTGTCTGTTTTCCTAATGTACCATTCTAAAAATCCACCGCAAAGCGAATTTGCTGAGTTCAGATTGATTTTTTGAGTGTTTTGACTGTTTGGCAGAAGACGAAGCTACAAGATAGTAGTTGCGCCCTAACCAGTTGTTTGTACCTTAGCCACTTGTTCGTGTTGTCATGCCTATGCAGCAGTCAATTTCACTTTCGATGTGTTCTTTTCAGGTTAGTCGATGGCCATTTGTGAGTCCAAGATATTTGACCGTTCGGTTTCATTGTATAGGCTCGGAGTTAATGTAAAGGTTGTCAGTAGTTGCCTTCGGCTTTTGTAATGAAAATGGCGTGTGTCTAATCATTATTGCCTACAACTTTCCACATTTAGTAGTATCCAAGGATCGAGGGAGTATCAGCAGTACAGACGTTATATAATAAAGGTGAAATGAAAGATCCCTGTGGAACTCTACCTTTAATCATTTCCAGGTTTGATTTGTGATTTTCTATCTCGACTTCAGAAAGATGATCTCTGTCATTAAGAATGGTGTAAATTAGTTGGAGATATGGCAGGGGTATAGATAGTTCATGCATTTTGAAGATACCTCCTGCACTCACGACTTTATTAAAATCAGACATACCTGAGCCTGTGGAATTCCTGTTAAATGTATTTCGAATGTTTTGGATCAACTTCAGCAGTTGGGATTCAGTAGATTGGGCTTCTCTAACTCTGAATCACTGATCAAGGATAATGTGTTTATCTGCTATAAGTTTGTTTAGTCTGGATAGTAACGTCTTTCCCGCTATTTTGGAGATTGGGGTCTCCAATTTAACCCGAAGGCATCGATTTTCCTAGGTTTTGGTATAACCGTTCTGATACCTGAGTTTTATGTTTTCGATAATCTTTCCTGCCGAAAAATTTAGTTCATTATGTCTGTAAAATTGTGTGTAATATTGTCTGGGAGCCATTTAAACGAAGAATTTGCAAACAATATGGTTCGACGGCTTCCGATTATGAAATCTTAGTATTAAGTCTATTGTCTCTTCTGTGTTTGGTTGCCGCATTATATCTTCAATTTAAGTCTCAGCTTCTATTTATTCTTAACTTAGTGCAAAGTTCGTTCCTCGTTAGTTAGGTTGTGCTACCAATAAGTGCACTTCCTTAAACTGCATGTCAGCGTGCTTGCAAAGGCTACTGCTTTTTCTTATATTTGATGCATAATCGCCTTATTATGTGGGCGAAGAAATTTCAAAATTCTCCAGAATGCATTCTTCCCAGACTACTGATTCTGGAGGATACTCTCTCATTTGTCATTTTGGAACTCATATATCCTGTTTGAGATTGCATTTATTTAACTGATTGACTTTCGTTGACAACCCGTGCTCCTAGCTTTTCTCCGATATTGATTCTCCCAACTCGTTATGTTTGTGACGACCTGAGGGAGTTCATAGGAAATGCGTTTCTTTGTCGGAGCTTTGGGTGTTGTACTCATTACCTTGCTTGATTTCGTCTGTGAGTTTTTTTTGTTTCCACGCCCTCGAACGTCCTGCCAAAGCCAAATCGTCATGGAAAATTTCAATTTTCAATTGATTTTCTTCCTTATTACAAGGGACTCGTTTATTTGGACCTTATCTACTAGTCGTGTACCAGTTGGTCATCTGAGGGGACTTCATTGAGGATATTTGTGTGTGACAGGAATAATCGAGGGATTCCGCAGTCGATAGTGGTTTCTCTTGAGTATATGGTTCCGTAATGCGTGGGCTCATTGAAAATGTGCTGTCTTGTGTGGCATCATGTCTGCATGATTTCATCTTATAACCTGCCAGTACCTATGGTGGGCATTGAATGCTCTAGGGACCAAAAGTATTCCTTCAGTATTCAAAAGTAGTCGAACAATGAGTGAAGATGTGGTCCTAGATGCTCGTTACGGTACGGTCGATATAGCAAAATGACCACAAACTCTAAACAGCTTGTCTGTTCCTTGTTATCTTTCGCTTCTGCCTTTTCGAGTTCTGGTGGGTGAATCACAAGGTGGATAATGTTCCTTCTTATGAGAATGGGTGTTCCTCATCATGAGAATGAGTATAGAAACGTGATTAAACTCATTCATTGAGGTTTAGCTAAGAAAGCGAGGACCAAGAACATACTCTGGAACAATTTTGCCATTATTTCTTGGATCATCAGTTGAAGAGGAGATTGCATTATGGCGAAGAACTGTATCAATTCAATTGGTGTGAGTAGGGTGCATGTCAGTGCACATGTGTTGTAGAGTTTATTCTTGTAGAGGACTCGGTTTTGGTTCGTGTAGTTGGATTGTGTTGTGGATCTCTTTAAGCAGAAGACCACTTGATGTATTTGGGATTTTCAGGACCGCCACCAAATCTTACGGAATGTTCACCTCCGCAGTATACGCATTTGGCCATTTTGGGCTTTAGTAATGGCGTGAAATGATGAAGACCTTTAGATTTTACACATCGAGCCTGGACATGGAAATTACCTGAGAAGTGTCCAAACTGATCACAACTGTAACACAGGTGTTGGTCGTTTCGATGTTTCATCGTTTAGAAATTTTGAGATTATCTCTCTTGTATGGACGTCTGCATTTTTATAGGGTATAGATCAATGCGGCGGAAGACATGAGACTCAGTTTGGCCGTGAAGGCCCCGAACTGAAACGCTTAAGTTTCCCTCCTCTGGAAGACAATGTGTATTGAATTGCCCTTTTTTCACTTCGGTATCATAGATATATGTCTGTAGTCAATTTTCGTTAATGGAAGGTTTATATTCAAAGGAACACTCTCCTCTGACGGTGCTCTTGAGTCAGTCTGACCTCTTTCATCAGTTTCCTAAAGAAATTTCTATGAAATGTGTTGCATTGTCCTTTACTTTCCCTAGGCCATAGTCCTTATACTTCATTTTAAAGCAAGGAATTGAACATTGATAATACCGATGGAAATATACGCAACATAGTAGTTATCACATCGTAACGAAACGAGAGCGAAAATCGCGGAGTCAAAACAGAAATGGGGTAAAAACGTGGTTGTTAGCGTTAAGGGGTGTTGGTGTATAATTGTAATTGGTGTGTAATTGGTGTATAATTCACCAATTATAAAAAATTTTGGTCAACAAATTTTGATTTGGAAAAGGTACAAGAAAGTGTTCCAGGGGCTCTTTGGAACGTTTTCAAAGAGTGTTTAAAGGATGTTTTTAGATGGCCATGGGTTGACATCTTTGTCGTCGGTTCTATTCGGGATGAGTATAAATTTATTTAAGCCACCATTGCATTCAAAGTCAAATCTGTAACTAATTTGACGATAAATGGATCTAAACCTGGATGGAAACCTTACTTGGCAACGGTAGTACATCTTGATCCCATCCGTAATTTATCCATTTTATTTAATGACATAATAATAAATGTGGCGGAATTTGCCTGCCCTTTCGGATAGCCAACTTTTGTGATGTCGTTTGATGCAAGCTCTTATTTGATTGTTTAGACAGATATAGGATCTAATCTTGCTTGTGTGTGTCTATTCTTTAGTGCGGAGCACAAACCCATTTATTATATGACCATCGAAAAAGGAGTTGACAAGTAGATTCAATCCTACAAGGGAAACTGAGGAATTTAACAGCACAAATTCTTCCAGAACGGTATGCTAGCAAATAGTGTTCTTTGGTTCGCCTATTAGCGAGGGGTGACGGTTGCCGCAAACGAATCGCGTTTGCACAAAATATTCGCCAAAAGCTGGTTTTATCATTTTTGACTAGGGGTCATCTCTTTCAAAAGAAGAAGAAGAAGAAGATTTAGCAGAAATGAAAAAGGGTAGGCAAATTGACAGGTAGTTTAATGGTCTCCGAACCACTTGTGCAAGAAGTTGCATTATTTTTCCTATTAGAATCTTCAAGTCCTGTTTCTGGGTCGTGTCGACTTATTATTGTATCAGCATCGGTTATGAAACAAGAGCCACTGACCCTCATGGAAAATCATCTTAATTATAAATCGTGATAAAAACGCTGCGAAGACAATGTGACAAAAATCCAAAAGAATAACTTGAGGAATTGTTAGTTTCACCAGACGTGGGGTCTGTGTGACCCCAAAAATTATGTTCTAAATATGATAATGTTCACACCTCACTATCATTTTCAATACTTTTTGATGAGGAAATAGATTTATCTCACTTGTCAATTAAGTCTTACAATAGGATATCATGTTCATATTCGAAAGGATTTGTTAGTTCTGTGGCTATATTTAAGGATCTAACTCATGCAAAACTTGAAGATGGTTGCAATTTCAAAGACGAAGTTTTCAAAGGAATTAGAGAGAATTAGTTATCCTGATGGCACCTTTAGATCAATCAGGATGTTAATCGTATAAAAAATACAATTTCAGCGTGAGTATTGTTTCTTAAACTGCTTCGGACGAACCAGAAAACGCGATTGCGAAACATTCAATTTGTTTTCAATTCAAAAACTTTGAGAAACAATTTTCCCAGCAGACCAAGAGAGTGAAATATCCATATACAATGGGTGCATATATTACTCAAATTTTTTCGAAAGTAATTGACTCATTGGACTGAACGATGAGTGGCCAATAAATTCCAATAAATTACAACCGAATAAGAGCTGCCAATTAGTTTCTAAGAAAAACGCTTTAAAACTTTTGACATGTCCATTATCTAAATTAAATACAGAACTAA
The DNA here is from genome assembly GCA_954870665.1 of Stratiomys singularior. NCBI lineage: Eukaryota > Metazoa > Arthropoda > Insecta > Diptera > Stratiomyidae > Stratiomys > Stratiomys singularior. The sequence goes on along the minus strand of OX940879.1, from coordinate 5,842,254 downwards.
TGAGCTGATGCAATCAACAATCCTGCTAATGAATACCACATTGATGAGTGGACTAATCTGCAAACTATTGGCATCGTCAACAGATATCTAGAACAAATGAAGACTTCCATTGGAATGGACAAAGCGATAGCCTGCTAAGTATCCCAACACAAATCCATTCCTACTGTCCTTCATCTCGCGCTGTAGTTCCTTCTTTCAAAAGGGGTAGACCACATTGTAGTGGTGACTCAGCCAATCGAGCCATAGAAAAATGTCAATCCTATTGATCACGTTAACGATCGTTGGAACAGCCATCAATGATCAATTCGGGATCCATCAATACGTTCCTGATATGGAGATTCATCAGCGTTGATAGTTGAGCAATCAATGATGCCAAGTAATTGACAGCTATTGTCGTCATTATTTAGTGCGATCCTATTAAGTCTGATGTAAATTTGACATGTGATGGTTTAATAGGTAAATACGGATCGGATCGATAGACATATCTGATCGGTGGAATGGCTACAGTGAGTACTTTATGAATGATCGTGGATGATCTGCAACATTACCACACAAATACTGGTCGTGATTACAATTGAATGGGAAAGGTGCTCCCAGGAATAGTTTTAAGGTCAAGCCTTAATGGATTTGGAAGTTTTAAACGGATCTCCGCGGCACGGAATGTTACCACGAGTGACTAGCAAGAATCGCTCGATGATCTTTTGGTATTTATGGGCTTAATGAATTAATTGAATTGAAACTGAGTGCCTATAATCCGAGTCCTTAATTTTGAATCATTTATTAAGCGTTATCTAAATTACTATGAATTCAATATGTCTGAACATTGGGAATATTCGTATGAGCACTGTTGAATGTGTGCGTCATACGATCTGCATTAATTTGGGATTCGAAAAACTCAGACAATACTAATATAGACAATACCAATACATCACTGATTTTTATATGCGACAGCTATGGTGATACCAAGAACACTTATCACATTAACTATCGGCATATCATTTTTTCAAATTAAAGTTTTGTCCTTAATTTCGACATTGATATTATCAGCTATGATCCTTCCAAATTAATTCGAATTATTCGAGGAAAGTCCTTGAACTTGCAATAATGTATTGCTGTAATCCTTGAATATGGCCTAGCACGATATAAGATAGAGCCAGAAAGTAAAGCATTGTCTTGCAGTATCAAAAAAATGCAAAAAATAGTTATTTCCATTAAATTGGGACTCGAAGCCATTTCATTGGCAAAGAAACTAATAGCGCCTTCACTTTAGTTGAGCGCCTCACTCACCAAATTTCCTCGTCTTTTACGTATTTCATTCCGCTAAATAATTGCTTGAGCTGCTCCATACGACTTGCCAAACAGGAGATTAAACGCTATCCATTGAAAAAAATTTATGCAATTACCTTAGAGTCCAAATTGATTCAACAATTCTTTCAAGTAGATCACACGCATGCAATTTTTAATCATGGGGTCTGTACACTCACCAAAAAAGAGGATACAACTTCAACTTGTTCAGATTGTTTTCAAAAGTCTTCTTTTGCAGGCAATATGTGAAAGATCCCTACTTAATTTCAACCCCCCACAGTTTGTTTTGTTGTTTTGAATGCAAGACACAATCTCGCCGGAGGTCCAAGAGAAATGAAGATGTTTCGTGACTTTTAGTGGTCTTCAAAGGCTGGTTATTAGTCTTATTTTCGCACCGTACATATGAAAATATGCCATGACGACGCATGATGCGCGTGCTCCCTTTGAAATCCCTATTGGGGATATGATGTGAAAGCAAGTGATAGGGTGATGCAATATGTGATTTGAGTCCAAAGTACTTTCTTTTCGAACCTACACTTGAGTGATTTCACAACAAACCATCCATGCCCGGCTCTATGCTGCAAACAGGAAAAGTTATTTGTTCTAAGGATGTTGGCCCATTTCAGTATCGAATTGGCTCAGCTATATGAAATGATGAAAAGTGCACCACCCTTTGCTGACATTCGCTTTTGATAATATTTTGTTTGGCATTGCAGTGCGAGACTATCGCGGTGGTGATTTGAAATGATCGTGATCGTATGGTCGAACTGTGGATCAACAAATCCTCAAAATGAAAACACACCTAACACCCCTGAATCCTTTTCAAATCCTTCTGCATGTACGCTCATGTGTTTGGCCCAATACGAATGATGGCATGGGATCACAAGGTCCAGCATACACATGAGTGAGACGCGATGTTGTTTGTATGTTGTTCAGGTAAATTCAGTCATTGCCCAAAGGCTATCATCATTTTGAATAGTGTAATAAAAGATCGCCCTGTAAGCTGTCGGAAAGATCATTTATAAAGTGATCGGAGCCATACCCTCTTTGGTCTCCTCTGGCTTGAAACAACATAATATTCTTGTGTGTTCAGTACATAAAGCAAATTAAGAGCTCAATCTCACGCGATATTGCCGTCGTCGTGTCTTCGCCGCTATCTCTCAGGTTAGTTGCCAACATCTTCACGAAATTCCCATGTTCCTTTAATTTGTGTTCGATCATTATTGTTGTTGCCTGGCTCCTTTGTACTGGCGGCTGCGATGATTTCGATTACTTCATTAATAAGTTGTAATGGAGACAAGAACGAAATATTAACAAACAAATTGATTTTTGTCGTTAAACTATTCATGGGGCTTGGTTAGATGATTGTCTGCAGTGAAATGAGAATAATCTTAGTCGTACCAAGGAATGAGCTATGGGCAAAGAAAAGGGCAAAGGACAAAGAAAATAAAACTATTCTTGTATCTTGCATCGCTATTGGTTAGATGTCATATTTTGCCAAGGTCAAAATCTGATCAACCATATAAAGACTATGCTTACACTTGTCAATATCCTGCAAACTGTAATTCTCCCTGCAATAATAAAATCCATCGGAAATAAAAACGTCATATGGTAAGGATTAGACAATGCACAAATACAATAAACGATCGTTAGTGGTCGTTAGCGATCGGTAAGCATTTTTGAACTATCAGCATTTGCTCTCTTCCACTAGTTTTCCTAGTAGAAATGAGAGAGTTCTCCTAGTAGAAGTGAGAGGAGAGATTTCCTCCTATTTTCAATTTTCCACAAAAATTTCTTGAAGTCTTCTAAGCACTAGTTTTCCTTGAGACAATTCCTGGACAGGATGTCTCTGTATTAAGCTCCTTTATAAAAATTTTAAGTTTATTTGAATTCTACTGAACATTTTTTACTATGAATCGTCGATGAATTCTTCGGATTGTGACTAAGCATCATCAGTTAGGGGAAAGAATATGTTGCGAAATATTGAAAGAATACTTTCCGGAATTAAACATTGTGCACCTTCCAATTTTGACAGTGATCACTTAACTTCAGTATTATCTTTACTTCAATATTATACATCTATACTTCTTAACATATATTTCTTCCGTAGGAACAAGGGGGAGGAATTGACAGTCGGGAAATATGGGTACCCTTAATTAACGTTTACATTCAATAAATTATAATACACATTTACATTCAAATGGAATGTACGTTATCCTAGGACAGGTAGTTCCTACCTTAGCAGGCTATTACGGTGGGTAATATAGTGCCTCTAATGAAATTTTCATCGTACAAATACCATTACCTGAAAGAGCGATTTTCTGCACTTTTCAGAAAAGCTTTAAAATAAGCATCTACCTGAGCGCCCCCTTTTTCTTTAAAATTGGTCATGGAAGCAGCTTCTGTGGAATTAATATACCATTCCTGTCAAGACCGACACGTCTTTCCCTGCCCAATGTTATGACTCGTTCATTGAAAATCAATACTATATAAAGGAGACGGTATAAAATCACCTATGCCGTGATACTGACGGGTAGGTGGATTGAAAAAAAAGTCCTCAGAACGAAATATTTGTGAAGCGAAAAACATTGGTTTTTCATCTCATCAAAAAATTAATGAATAAGTATGACAGAAAATGTTTTGAATAATATTTCGGATTATTATTTTTCGGAGAAAAACGGATTGGATTCGTCAGTATGTCACAAAAAGGCGATTTCATTAGGGGATAGATATTTAAAATGAAAACAAAAACGGATAAACTGACTTAATTCCCCTGACATTGATTTAACTATAATAGAAAGATAATTCTTTTCCATTTTTATTCGAAGATAATTTCAGGCATGCGAGCGCCATAACTGCCACGAAGTAAGTCTAAACGGTAGGTCTAATTTCAACTACTCTAAAAAATAATTGGGACGGTATCTCACCAATAACGCGGGGAATGTCGTCTTCCAAGTGGTCACACGTATCGGGCTTGTCAACATAGACGAGTCATTTGACATGTCCCCCCAGAAATAGTCCAGCGATATCACAAGCTCTTGCAGGCCAGTTCACTATCCAAATTTTCGGTTCACAGATCCAAAACGAGAAACTATGCGCTCATCAAATGCTTTTTTCAATATATCGATGGTTTCACGAGCAGTATCACATGTCGCGTCATCCTGTCGAAAACAGAGGTCACCCCATCACGGCAATTAAAATTCGGAACGAAATTCGGAAAGTCATTGATCATGGCTCTTTAGCGTTTACAATTGACTGTAATGTTATTCCCAGCAGCATTTATGAAGACATATGGACCAATAGTTCCTCCGACTCCTAAAGCACAGCTAGCAGTAACTTTCTTCGAATGAAACGGTGTGTGGACAACCACATGTTCATTACTTCAAATGCAGCAATTTCGTTTATTGACACAGCATTCAACCAGAAAAGAGCGTCATCAACTAAATAAAATTTCCATATAAAATTCAATATAGGCAGCAATTTGTTCTTGGGGCCATACACGGAATCTATGGCGTGTCTGGTGGTTGTTTGGCTTCAATTAGTGCCCACGTTGGTTTCTGTAAGTTGTCAAACCAAGATCCTTCCGTAAAATCTTCCATGATGTCGATGGGCACAGGTTTATTTATTGAGCACGATGTCGAATCGACTCACTTAGGCCTTCACCGATATTACGCTCTACAGCTGCCATGGTTTCCTCATTACGAATTGTACGACGTCTGGGTGGATGCATATGACCAATGAATGTAAACGTATTACAGAAACGGTCCATAGTTGATTGAATAAATTGTTCTGAAGGACGATTATGTCGGGCACAAAATTGAGGGAATGTGCGATGTGTTTCTAGAACGGAATCGTTTTTATTTTTTCGAACTAAATTTGCATAATTTGCAAACGCTGCTAAGGCGTCAACTTATTTATGACTAAATGGGAAAAAAATCGAGCCATAATGACAAACGCATGACAGCTGTCACATCATACGTAGCATTAAGTACTGCCAACTTGAAGATCTGTATATCTCCAAAAAAACACTATTTTCTCTATGGATACATATCTATATATATGCATGATTATATATATATTTAAATTTCAGATATAAAATATGTATACACAATATATATAATACAACCGAAATTTCATCGTTTGTTAGAAGAAAAAGACTAACTACTACCCTCTAATGTATTTAATCAGCCGTATAAAACAGAATCTACTACCTTTATTGGATGATTCAATGGAGTTTTTTCAAAAAATGCATAAAAATTTATTTATCATGAAATGTATTCCCCAATTAATTTTCAAAATATAGTCAAAGTATTTTTGTTATCAAGTGTGATCTTTAATTACTTGCTTAATCAGGATGTGCGAACGCCTATCCTCCATATTTCAAAACTAGAAATTCACGGCTTCATGTCCACAGATAACTACGACTAAGAAATTCTGTCGATAAGGACTTCATTGCACGTGCTAATGGCGCATGTTTTGATGAAGTCGTTAAGGTAGTGGCGACACTTGCACATATGCTTGACTTCAGGACTAAAAGTGTCGATGGGATCATCAAACTCCCTCACTTTCAGAGATCAACTACAGGTGGATATATCGTCACGAAGTAACGAATATGACAATTTAGAAAGAACTGAGCTCTTATTTCAGTTGGAAGGCTTCGAAGCATATGTCTTCAAGGCTATTCGATAAACATTTTCATAGCCAAATGGAATTCCCTGCATTTCTCAACAGGAAAAAAAGGCCGTAATCGAACTTTCCCGAGAATAACTTCATCATGAGTATCGCAATCATATTTCATTGATACCATCGAATAAATTTCAAGATTCATTTGATGCCTCTGATATCGATCTTTTAAGCAAAAACCATGACGTAGACACATTGGCAGGAAATCAAAGACGGATGCCCGAGATTAAAATAGCCCAGCAGATCCGTACCGTAGACAGCCTACGATTCCCATCCTGGATTCCATCGAGATGAAGCGAACGCACGATTTCTCAATAAATGCTGACAACCGAGAATTTTATGTATCCGATCCACCTCCGATGTTTTGCTTTCACAAAGCCAAAGACAAAGCAGTTGCTCCTCGGCGGTTGCGAACGCCATGCTTTCAATTTCTTTTACCTACGGTCGCAGCCCCATCTATTCCCTACCTAGAATCTATTTAAAGCATGACTCATAATTTATTGTTTGGAACAAATGGCTTAACGCTGTAGTCTGAATGACTTGATTAGCAAAACTCACACTGATTGCCCGCTGCCGTTCACTCGGATACCTTACCGCATGCCCGAAGAATGCGCCTCCAGCCGATATATTTAATTAACATGGAATTAATTAACCCGCGACTTGTGGGTCCAACCAATTTCCCGTAATTAGCTAATCTCCCTTGTAATCCAGACCCACAAAGGTCAGGCACAAAAGGTGATCGTGCCACGCTGGCCATAGCGAAAATTTTGTACACATATTTGATCAATTTGCCCAATCGCTTGTACGTCGTCTACAAAAAAGATACATATCTGGATATGTGGGGAGCGAGGCTTCCTCCGCAGTCATCAGTACGCCGAGGAGTTCGTAAAACACATAAATTAGTGCCGAAGCGCGGTAAATTATAGGTTAGCTACAGGTAGTTCTGAATCTCATCGGAGGCGATATGACCATCAGGCTGGACCGGGATGCTGGATGGTACGAGAGCCGGGCGATCGTTGCCGCGTTTTCCCAAATTAAATAAATAATAGTTTCCGAAACACCTTTTGAGGGCAATTTGTGATGCTGCACAACACTCATAAAATATAGACATCAATTCTGATGATCTTTTGTTCTTACACTCGGCAGAAAAGGCTCTTGTCCGTTTTCGGTAACAATAGTGGACAAGGAGTTTGGTTAGACGAGAAGTAGTGGACACAGGCTCGGGGATCGCAGAACGATGATGTGATAAAAGATTAACTCGTCACTACCCCATCGATCCATTTGACGAGTGAGCAGAAATCGTGCACTATAAGCAAGCAATACGATCATGCGCATCCTCCAGCAAGGACCAAGTGATTTGAATGTGACGGCCTCGAATGTAGGTATCTTGCTGATATCCTCTATTGTTCGAATTTGGTGTGCAATCTTCTCGAAATCCGTGATAATGACTTCTCGTCGAAAACGGCCGAGAGCTGCAGCAATCGTGCTATCCCGGCCAGGTAATGTTCCATATGGACGAGAGGTAGAATATAATCAAAAGGCACCTCAACGCACACACACATGAAGATGTTTCGAGTTGCAAGGAACACACCGCCGCTTTCTAATGGTCACCGAATGGCGCGGCGGTCCCGCTTGCCTCTAGGATCAAAGAAGAGGTGGATCGGAATTAGTTCGACTAATTTTTATGTGTGAGAGAATAACACGGGAAGTATCAAAAGGCAGCGCAACAACTAATAAAGGTATTAATGGGACGCGAGCCAATATAATGCAGACGAATGGCCTTCTGGCCATTTTGTGTGTGGTCTGCACGGAAAAATGCTATGAAAAAGTAAGAAAGAACATCAAATTTGTAGGTGTCATGGGATGAATCGGTTGCACCCCATGGTCATTGATGATTGCTAATATGGGAACGGAATGCATTTGAAATCCTGGAAAAAAAAGAGGAAAATCTGACTGAAAATTATTGAGAGATTTGCTTCATTTCAGAAAGCAATACAAGAATTTCAGAATTATGCTGAAAGTTTGGATTCATTCCTCTGTACGAACATAACTTTAAAGCAGGACCTACATCATCCGCACTCCACACAACTGCTTGTAACAGGTTTCAAGAATATTTCCCTCAGAATTAGGTTGAGAGGAGCATTATTTAGCTCGTATCTACTGTATCTATCTCTGAGTAAACTAGGTCTCAACGGCTGTTCCATCCAAAAATTTTGACAAGCAATTCTTGCTCAAGCAATTAAATTCTGCTTTAATCTTGAATCGTTTTCCATTTTCGCGGAATAAATTTACTACTGCAATTTGAACTTACCATCTAATCTTTCGATTCCTGATGCATATTCAGTGACCCTTAGCTGGAATGAATCTCAAATTTTTCATTCAAAATCTATCTAAATCTAAATGTTTGATCCAACATCCAGAAATATTGATAAAAATATCCTTGGTTTGGACTAAGAATTAAGAATTTTCTGAAAAGTAGTTTGTATCGCCAAAAATATTACACGTAACTGTTTAAATGTTTAATATGTTCCACGTTCGGATGGGTCTAGAGGACTTCAAACAGGACAATGTTCCCAAGACTTAGACAGCATCAATAATGGGGTTCGGATTCAGGCACTGCAATTACTCTTCAAGAATAGAAAATAGCAAAAGAAAATTTGCAGTAGAAACCTCCGGGAAAACGCTCCGCAGAATGTTAGTAAATGTACTGACGTCTCTTCTGCAAAATAACTGGTTTTAAACCCTCAGTAATTGCATGTTCTACGAGTGTTCAATACGCGTGTCAGTTGCATCGGGAACCTTAAGCGTTTCTTTTCTACATTTTTGTCCAAAAAATAGCTCTTGTCCCAAATATGAACAAGAACCTGATATTCGAAGAAAAAAGATTTTGGCAAAGTTCTTTGACCCCAAATTATTGTAGGGCACTCGCAAAGAAACTTGTAAATATTAGCAAAAGCATCAATAATCAAGGACTTGAAAGCCTTTGTCGAAGCCTATCGCGATCTCTACCCTCAATACGTGTAGAACACTAGCGGTGAAACTCATTTCGGCTGGACTGAAAGGTTCAGGAGTGATAACAGCCGTCAAGGCTTCATTTATCACTTTTTGAAGTGCTTCCTCATCACACTCTACTTCATCGCTTTTTAGCGCTGTCAACCCTTCAGCACTCTACTTGCTGAGTTCCTTGCAATGATCTAGCACCATCCATGAGTGAGGAGCTCTAGAGAGGTTCTAGAACCGATAGGCTGCTAAAAAAAATTTATGGCCTCAAAAAAGTTATGCCCTCCTAACTTATTTCGAACATTTCGACGGTGGTTTGTTCACTTATAGCAATATCATCCACTCTTAATATAGGGTGAATGGGGATCATTCTGTCCATCAGCTTAAAAATATTTTTTGCCAGACCCATTCGATTGTGGAGGTCAAAAGGAATATTATTTAGTCCTACCTAATTTCATAAACGTATCTTTTTTGATGTTTGTGTTTCAAAGAGGAAGCCTGATTTGATTTCTTATCATATATCAGGTCGATAATATAAATAATGGAGTCAGAATACCCCAGCCATGAAGCTTTATTGCGTCAAATCATAATCTGGAATCTGATTACCCCGTCAATAGCGTCAGCAAACACTGAAATTCTTTCTTTGGATCTATACTCTGCTCATTGTTTGCGGTAGTAACTGAGGCATACAGAAAGTGCAGGAATATGGGCTGAGATTCTTAAGGATTTTCACTAAATTTTTCGATGGAATACCTCTAGACGTTGTTTATGGTTTCACCCAACAAAAGCACTCTAGCAACTTCTTCTTCATGTGTTTTCGCAATGTTTCCGTCAATGGTGGAATTTAAGATGGTATACGTCTAAGGTACGCTTGTCTTTCTAATACACCTCCATCCGGAATCACCATTCCTGATCAAAGTTAGAAAGCATTTTGAAGGCAATGTCACGTCTGTACTGGAGCTGCTCCGGCGGAAAGTAGGTGTGGAACCATTCTTCACAACAAGTCCGCTTCTTGCAAACATTTCTATGACTCATATTACTCTGTTCAGAATCAATTCTAGGAAGGAATCTCTACGAATTGAACTGCCCGAACATTGAAGTCACACCCAAACAAAATTTTACCTTAACACATCGAGGTAGCTTCCTATACAGCTTCTCCTGTCAAACCTCCTTCTCACTTCCAGCGTTATTTGGGCACCGCATTGTGCCATATCCTTGACATGGCCTCAAACTCTTTGTAGAAGTCTATATTGCGCTGAAATTTGCGCCATCCCCAACCCTTTCGCAGACTGACTTCTCACCTTCTCCCCATATAATCAACCAAATGCTTGAGCACATTAAAAATAACCATTATTACAGGAGGTACGAAGTTGTCTATTTGAAGGACTCAGACAGTACTCTTGCGCTTAATGCTTCTTTTCAGGTCCTAAAATGTGAGGCATATTTTCGGAAATTGGTTTTGTTTTGCTTTCAGATGATCCGGTCTGCCACATTTTTGCCTACTAGATGAGAACGTTATATTTGAAGAAATCATTGTTCCGGTCAAATATTTTGTACTTTTTTGAAGTGTGCTCAAGAGCGCGTCAGCGAAATCATCATGTAGCAATAACCCAACGGCAAATCTTGTAGGAGTTTTCCAGCAACGATTTTTTGTCTTCGTTTGCTTGTAATCGCGAATCTCACCATGAATTTGCATGCATTTGGAGGACTATTTGGACTTTAACTGAAAAATTAAGTTTTTCCTCATCTCCCAATCCATTAGTCGGAAGTTTTGAAATATTTCTATGCAGTCCCAGCAGATCACTGGTCGCTTTTAATTGTGCTTTTGTTTTTACATTGTGCCAAGAATTTCACATGAAGAACGTCCATGTATGTCCTCGTGTAGTACAGGATCCCTACTAAAGCAGAGCTTTCCTCCTCTGCTGATGCCAGGCCTTTTCGATGTTTGCTTAGGACCCAATGCCTGACGGTTAACTTGATGTTTTACATCTTTGCTGGATTCCGTTCTACTTTTGAACCAATGCCAGAACTCAAATTGGATCGTAGCTACTGCCAGTCAATCCTTTTTAGTTTTCCATGAGTGTGTATTTTCACACAGATCTTTCTTTTAATTTTAAGTCCCTTATTGTACTTCATTTACGAGGTTATGGAATCCCTCTGTCTACCCTTCCGGTTTTGCCAATCGTTAATTCGGTAATGAGTGCCTTCAGTAGTGAAATTTACGATTTTTCCTCAACTCAAGAGTTCAAGGTGAGCTAAGCCTCTTGATTCCGTATTCTAGCTCGGTCATCTCTTTTCTTTCCGAGATTACTGCACAATTACTGATAAAGTCCGTGGTTTTGGTATCTCGAATCTACCGAGCGCCTTTTTTAGGCTTTGTCACCTCGCAACGCTCTGTAATAGTTGGAACACTACGTTGGAATTCTCAGATTTTTAAGCTTTATATCAGACGGGTAACGCTCTATAGAAGCTTGCGCTATTACGGTTATTTCTGAATTCCGACGTATTCCTCCTTGTTGATGATTGTTGTTATTTTTTTCACTAGGGATGCAAGTGTTTGAGCTGGAGTTTATTTTTGAGTTTATTGGCGTAAATGAGAGCTACCTTGACGCCGAAAAGATGGAATACGCTACTTTTTCACAACTTGTATAGAAGACATGTCCTAAGTATGTTTAAGTCCCATAAAAGATAATAAAAAGACTTCCAAAGGATTTTTGGGGCAATTCATACATGCACAACTAATTAATTTTTCTAATTCAAAATGCAAATAAATTAAATTTTATTCAAAATGTAGTGAAAAACATTACTCATAGTGCTCGTTGGATTATTGTTGCTGACGGTATCAATTTTCCCAATATAAATTTTGTGCTACGTTTTTTAACAAATAAATGTCTTTGACTCATATGAACTTCATTGAAAAACTTAAGCTTTCATTGATAAACTTCATTCCATTGTACAAATGCAAGCTTCAAAAATTTCGTCAAAAAATTAACTCATTTGGCACAAAACAAACGTAATTCCATCGGTTCATCGCTTCGAGAAACGAAAGACTTAAGCGAGTAACCTGAATAAAATCTGTACCAAATGAAAGTAAAAATTCAACTTCCCTGCAATGATTTAATTCATTTTTTGCACTTATTGTTCCCAATATTTTTCGAATTAAGCACAAATGCATGGCTTCTGTGAATCATGCATGTAGACATATGCATAACTCCACAAAATAACTTCGAATTAAGCTTAATTATGTCATTGTGATCACTTTGCTCGCGTAACTTTCTCGAATTCTTTCCTCCTACTCGCAAACGCGAGAATGTCTCATCGTTGTGTGCAATCGGAAATTTATTGCACTGCTGACAGCGGCAGCTAATAATGATTAATTCATTTTGAGTATTACGAGAAGCAAACAAAACAGGACGATATAAGAACCCCTAAAAAAGCGAGTCCCCCGACTCACTGGCTCGTTTGATTGCTTGTAATGCGAAGCGGCGTTATTTTCACGATCTTTAAAATTTTAATTGGCAAATTTAAAGGCTGCCGTGTGGTCGTAGCCTGCGATCGACTGTGATCGTTGTGATCGATGCAGCGATTAACATATGTCTTAATTGTACGTGCCACCCAAGAAGAAAGCCGATAAAGTGGCGGATACCTAGATGAGTGACTGGTGCATCGGTGGCTATATTGGTTGTCTGATTGGATCTCGGCTTACACAATTGCCGCCGACCGTCAGCCAAGACCAAAAATGGGATAATGAAATTAATGTTGACTGAACACAAACAATTGCAAGGAATTAAATAATAGTGGTCGCGATCTTTCTTCAGGACATTTTTTGTTTGTTCTTGCACAAATGACGTTTCCGTTGCTTGCAGATGTGGAGCATGTGAAGTTTCGAGGTAAGCTAGTCGAAATAAACCATGTATTACATATTGGATGTAACATAGACTAACTGTGCTTTGGAATCTACATTAGAAGCTCCTGTATATCGTATCGACATGCTTCGTGCCAAAGCAACAGAAAAACAAAAGATACATGCAGTCGATCACTAGGATGTGTTTTGCTGACTTGCTGGATATCGTACGTGTGGCGTCTTGGAGATGATTAGAAAAAGCTTGTTGACCATTATTAGAAACGCACAAGATGTTTTTTCCTCGCAAAATCAACGCGGACCGTCACATCATTTGCGACAGTTGCACATGCAACAGAAACGCGAACAACAGCAGCCGCAGCAGCAAGAACTTTGGCTTTGGTACTCACTGCTATGTAACACTTTTCTTGGTTTATCGTCTCCTGGCAAAGTGCAATTGTCGTGTCTAATCAAATGGAATACGTGCAATGTGCAAAGAGTGTGGACAGTGGTTTGTCAGTCTGTCGTTAGAGACCAAAGTGGAGCTTGTCGTCAGCAGTGGCGACCGCGATCACAATGAATATGTAACATTATGCTCTACAAGACTCTAATCTTACCTTATATTGCCAACAACCGCCTGTTGGAATTGTACACGGGTGTTGACTTTCATATCCGTTTATACATGATTGGGATGTAGATATTGGTGACATGGAGTTCATATCGCACTAGTGCTATGAATCATTTCTCCTTTTAAAAAATAACATATGTATGAACAATTGAATTACCACTTCTTGTACAGGACAATGTTTCATGATGAGCTCTCCGTTTTTCTTTGCTGTTTCAGTTGCGGGACTGAAGTATTGAGAGATGGTCGATCACATCTCGTTTCCAAAAAAGAGGCGGATCGCAAAACATTTCATTGTGAACGATTGAATAAAAGGGGATTAAAATCCGATAAGGTGACTCCTGTTCACCTTATCCAAAGGTTAATACAATTGTTAAACTTCTGATCATCTTGAAAGCCCATCTCTAATGTAAATTTTAGCAAGGTTATAAATAATGTATCACCAGCAATTACATAGCAAACTTTTGATCAATGTAGAAAGAATTAAATAGCAAATGTGTCTTACCTACTATTCGAAACTACACTTATTTTTCCCTGAAAACCACGGAGGTCCACGTGAATGAAGGAGCTGAATTTCAATCATCATACGACCACTCTAGTCCTCCCAGCATCTAATGTGTAATTAACACATATAACCCATACAAACCACAAGAAACTGACGACGTAAACTCCATCACACTAATTTTATGAAGGTGTTACTATACCAATGGTAAAAATATACAGGTCCTTCCTATAAAAAGGCACATTCTGTTCAACTGGATAGAGGCAAGAATGATTTTTTTTCCAAAGCAAGCTAAGTTCCATCAACCTAATCTCTTTTCTGTTGGTCAACATTTATGGCCTTACCCAAGAGACATGAACAGGATTCAAGAAGACTTAGTCAATATACAATAAACTCTGACAGTGCTCATATTACATCGAAGGCACTCTCAAAGATTTGAAACGTAATGTATTTAGTGGCAAAATGTAGTCACAGTAATACATACAATAAAATCGATTCATATTTAGCCACTACCAATCCCAAAAGTAATAACTTAACTACTGCAAAAACAGCTTAACTACAGCAAAAAAGCTAAATGACAAATAAGAAGAATCCCAAAAGTCATGCATGGCTACCTATGTCACTAGCTAATCATATAATCGAAGTCTTGTACATTGTGACAACATCGTGATAGTCATTGGTGTCAAATAATCCGACGCACAACTGCCCAAAAAGACGTTGTCCAAACGATTGGATAAAAACAAGCAAACGAAGAATATAATGTCAGCAAAAGAAACACTTTTTAGCCCCTAGAGTATGCCCATCAACAAAGTGTTCCCAACAATGTATGCCCATCTGCCAATCCAACTAACTAGGCCGCACGATGTAAATGATTCATGGTGAATGCAATTGTCAATTCTGGTAATCTCCTCTCTAAGAAAATTGGAGGGTAAAAAGGACGATTGAATCCCAAACTCACATACTGGGTCTACACTCTGGGCTTTGGGACTAATGACTTCGAAAACGACGTAACAAGTACTAGTTGTGATTGTCAGCAAAGCAACTCAATAAGTTCATCAAGAAAATAGAGAAAATTCAAGGAGTAGTCATTCTGGGTATGATATATGTCTAACGGAAGCAATGCTTTGTCTGATGATGGATGGGAATCGGTTACTACAATAAGAGGCATTACAGCCGATACTGACGGCTTCAAGACAGTTGAGGCACCAGCATTTCAGCAACTACCCCCAAGTCATTCAACGCTACAAGCTTAGTACTATACTCAGCTGAGTACTTTACCGCGGGGATCTAGCCGAAAAAGTTTACAATTGAAACAAGCACAGGAATCAGAACGAATATTTTTAACAAAATCCTTTTGGGTACAGAGTCAACACTTCACCACTAATGCCCTACTGCTGGCACACGCTCAATGCGACATCCGACCGGTACGATCTGAATCTATAGTGTATGCTTTGACTTAGAGATGCAAAGGAAAACTTCAATATGGAGGGTCGCAGTATCCAATCGCAAGGAGCAGAAAACTCTACCAAAGTGCCACAAACAATCTTGGAAGGCGATTGACCCTTACGCATGGAAAAAAAAAACAGAAAATATTTCAGAAGAAATCAAGTTTCTTGGTCTGACCCTAGTAAACCAAAGACTAAACGACTCCTTGTCAAAATGGAGGAGGAAAAAGTATCGTAAGATCTCAAGGAGTACTGCTTATAGACAATATTAAGGAACTTGACGAACAGGATAGGAGACAAACCTTAAGTAACCTAGTCACAAATAATATATAAGAAAATATTCATATGTCTTACGATTGAACTGAATCGTGCGAAGCTTTAGAAATTCATTTAAAGATAAGATCAAATCAAATATGATCAAATATGATATCAAGAAACACTACCGAGAAGACATGTGTTACAGAACAAGCTTAATATTGAAACGAAGACGAAAAGGCAAAAGACAAAAGACTCTTGTACAAGACAAAAAAATCAACCTTAGAGCGCCAAAAGTTTCCAAACCAACCCCGTAAAATTGACGAATGAAAAGGTAATTGATGAAAATATTAAAGAGACGTGGTACCAGAATGGATCTCTATGGAACACCAACCTTCAAAACAGCTGCGGATATGGGTCCTCTTTTCCTCTTTAACACACTCACGAGGAAATGTAGAAAGATAGTCAGGTCAGTAAATTCAGCTGAAGATAAAATATGACTCTGCAAAATAAAATGACTATGAAAAATGTTTAACTAACTTTTCAGTATCAAATTCCAAACCAATTGATTTCTGATATGGAACCTTAAGCTATCACTAGCTATAATAATGGTCAGGCTACACATAATCTCGAATCTCTTTCAATTCACAGGAACCCTGTCAAATAATACGCAGCACAATTGCGGGATATAGTTACATGATCCCTGCCATAAGGTATCAAGCACAATCGCATGAAGATATGCGAGTGAAAAAGGATCGAAAACTTCGAAAGATTCGAAATTTCGTATACTTAAAACATAATCCTTGCGTGAATTCTATATAACAACATTTATTTAACAGGCCAAAAGGTGTGTCATGAGGTTATCATCCTGGACTTCAGCCAACTGTGCTTTAACACTGTCTGATGCAAGACTTTCTTAACCATCCTCAAGAAAAACAATGCAGACAACAAAATGACCCTAGATGTGTGAGGTGGAAACAGAACATGAGCAAGTATAGCAAGTATACAATGGAATATTGCGTGCTTTGAATAACACGATAGAGAATCAAATAAATCAATAGACTCTGGCCCGACTAACTATAATTAGTCCCTTTCTATGTCTTTATAGCTTACAGCGTTCACAGTTTGGTTTCACAGAAGCATTTTGCTTGGGTTTAATGATATGAAGCAATACTGAACATTCTCAATCAATCATAAGCTTCAGAAAGACTTTGAAATGTTAACAGGACGCTTTTATCATATTATTTCGACCCAGGAACGCCAGAGAAAACTTTCAGGGTCATGAAAAGACTCCAGGCATTCAGTCAGTCATTCCTCATTCAGTCATAAAACAAATTAAGTACTTCTAGCCCTAGAGTATGCATCGCAGTTAGACTTAGCTGGATTAACTTAGGAAAGGGATTCAGGACGATAAGCTGCTGGATGTTGGCAGACCGGGACTGATGATAAATATCCATCAAGTCCACAAAAAACCATAGCAAATGCGCTCCCATCTTTCTTTGTGCTCTCATAAGAGGTCTCATATCAGATTTTGGAGGCTCAGACTGTCCACACATAATCCCAGCGCTGATATGATGAGCAACATCTTTTGACCATCAAGTCCAGTAGAAAACCTTTCTTAGCACCTAAACCAGCTTCCGAATATTGCTATGCATGCCCTGAGGTCCTTTATAGAATCCTCAGCTTTGTTTTGAGTTTTGATATAGGAGTTGATTTTTTGGAAGAGTCTTTGTCGATACAAATGCGATCATTTCCGAATCGAAAAGTCTAAAATTTACCTGGTTTCTTTGGGTTGGATCCTTCAACTTAAAGACCCATCATAGTGTAGTGCCATGCAGACGCTTTTTTCCACAGTATAATGCAAGAAGGATAAGGATTGTATGTATGATGAATACATGCTCCTGGAAGCGCATCGGCGACTACATCAAGACTATCTTTTAGGTGATCCATGAAAAAGTTGAAAGCCTGTAGTTTCAGACGTATACTAATATATCGTTCATTCGTTCGTTTCATATATTGTTCACGTCTTCAAGCTCAATGCTGGATGTGAATAGCTCAAGCATAGGTTTTTGGTGGAATCACGACGACCAGTGAAAATATTTTAACGCTCTTTCACGATTAATGGGATAACGTGATTAAAGGCCTACCCGACAAACGAAATTTGAGGCCGCTGAATTGAAAATATATCTACAGACGTCAATATTTTCGTAATATGTCGAACATAAAGTCCTTTTCTGCAACTTTCAAATCACAATTACACAAAACTCGTTAAATCTTAGACTTGCTCTCAGTCTACACGGTTATTGCTGTGAAATAAACAAGTTTCTTTGATAAGGACCAGATAGCTCTTTAATTGATTCACTTTGATTTTATAGTTCCCAATCGAACAAACTTGCAAATCAACTTCCTTAACTCTTTCTGCGGTGACCTGAGAAACTGAAACAACGATAAGTCTCCTTTAGTTTTTCTTCTTGTTCCAGGAACAAGCATTTCGCGTAAAAGCAAATTTGTACAAAATACTTTCACATTAAGCTTCGATACCGAGAAACGTTTCGCAGGATTGGTTCCCATTCCAAGAGTGATTCCCAAATGTTTGTTGCACATATTTCATGCCTTCCCATCCATTGGAGAGAGCAACGTTGCCTCCTCGGTATCCGTTCGCGGCTACAACTCACCATTACCGTCGTGAACCTGGAAGAGTTTTAATTATTGCGCCCATGACTTGCATGCGTGCCATGAATTTTTCACATACCGCTATACCATCGCGGCTGCCATTGACTGTAAGCAAAACATCGAAAAGAAACCATTAACTGACCTCCACAGATTGTAGTGTAGATTGTACAATGTTATGTAGGAAGAAAAAAGGAAATGCCTGAAATCAATTAGCAAAGCACTAATTGCCACTTGGTACTCTCGAACATGCCATTCTTTAATGTTTCCATCTGGACGCTGGGAGTTGTCGCTATGGACCCTTTAACTCGATACTGGGCAGCGAGGAGTGGTATTGGTTCGCTGGAATTCTTTCGATTGTGAAATAATCGTGGTCCAAAGATGCCTGACAGTGGTGATGACATTGATGCAAAGCTATGTGGGAAAACGTCCTGTTGTCACTCGCGGCTACCTCATAGGCAATTAAGTGATTTATTCGCTTTGGGAATTATCATGCCTAGTATATTTCCAGTGCGCTTTTTATGATTCATTCAACAATTAGATGTTGAGGAGCAGAATATACTTTGGGCACTAACAGGAGCAATGTTCCATGGGAACGCCAATCAAGTTTGAATGGGTCATGAAAGGACTGGGATTTCCACGAAACTTCTGACGGTGCTTCGCATGCATAAAATTCCTGACCAATTGCTCAGTTAGCAATGAGAACCAATGGACATCAATGAGACACTGGACATCCTAGAAAACCAGCACTGCATGATTTAACCACCTCACACGTGATTGAAAGCGAGGATACAACCAATGGAGACAAATTAAAGATGAAAAACGCTTTCGTTCCACCGCTCCAGCGAAAAAAAAAGACACCAATAAGCGACCAACGACATACAAATGACCCCTGTAACTTAGCCAATCAACCCGAATCAATTCGGCTCATTGATCAAGGACCATTCGAAGTAATCTCGTCAGGGCTGACATGAATTTGTGCCCACAGATGTCATCTCCATGATCGAAAAATCACACATTAACGAGGACAAATTTGACAAAAAAAGTTTTAATCGTTTTTCGCTTCGCCTCTCCGCATTCGTAAATATGTTAATGAAGATATAAAGAAGGTAAAATGCTTCTGACATTTAACAATTTGACTACCTGACAGCGTCACATTTTCGTAAAATGAATTTGAAGTGTCTAAAACAATATGACGTGGGTTCCAGTCAAGTTGACCAAATTCGTCCTGTTCCATGCTCCAAGCGAGCAACGCTGCCTCCGAGAAAAAAACTTTTTGGCTCGAGTCATCAAGTTAGAGATGGACTCAACTCGACACGACATGGCACTATGCAAATGCCTGAAACGAGTCACTTTTCATACGACCAGATTAAGGGAATTTTATTCATTCGATCATCATATTGACACGTTACGTATGATTTGAGGAGGAACCAGGCGATGCAACAGTCTGACCATGTAAGCTTTGTCAACAGAATTAGTAATGAGTTGGATACATTGACAAGTTAATGTTAAATTGAAGTTGTAGTTGTTGTATTTTTTGGAGGAAACATTTTTGCAGACTTTTTGAAATCCACGTCAGATTTCTTGTTAAAAAAATACCATTGGTGTGCTGGTCTTATCGTTGTAAACGAAGCAGAGAAGACAATGACTTCGAGAATGAGAATAATAGTTTTGGAGCTACTCACGTTGGTCTAGAATAGAAGTCAAAAATTCAAGAAAGCCTACAAATCAGTACTACGAATCCTAAGACCTAATATTCTAAGATTAAAGAATAAAATGTGGGAAGCTTTACCACTAAGCTGATCCATGTTTCGTATCCTTAGTGGATGCAAGAATTTTCACTTGTTTTTGCATACATAAAGAGTCACTTTTACAGAACGTTTTCGATCTAATAGGACTAACTTTCGACCCAATGCATCTTTTAAAGTCAATGATACCCTTTTTGTCACGGGTACAATTTTAAATTATCAATTTTAAATTCACAACACTTTATTTATTATAAACGATTCTAGTTTTTGGAAAAATTTCTTAAAAATATTGTATGATCTGCGATTAGTTTTCTTCCAGTTCTATGGACCACTGTGTCCCATCAAAATCACTAAAAACGTACAAAAAATAAAATGACGTGGCTCTTCAAAAACTTTTAAGCACGTATTCTAATATAAATTTAAAAATAAAATTGGCTTTTTTGGATGAATTTCACCATCATTCCGCTATTTAAGGTTCTGCTTGGAAAACGTCAGACAACACCGTTTTTGATCCTGATTAAAAAAACTACTTCCTTAATCTTACGATGCATGCCAGGACATGCTAATCAAAATGTAGATTAGAACAGTATGAATGCTGATAAAATTATACAGAGCTTTCTTATGAAAGATGTACACTCCGTAGAACTGCGTAAGACAGAAATAATTCATCACTTTTCAACGATTGTATGCATTCAAAACCGCCAAAACCGTCAAAACTGTCAAAACTGCTGAAACTGCCGATACCGCCGATTTCAAAATCGCCAAAAATCGCCAAAACCGCAGAAATCGTCGAAACCACCGTAATCACCAAAACCCCCGAACCCGCTAAAACTGAAACTGCCGAAATCGTTGTAATAGCCAAAACCGTCAAAACTACCGAAACCGCCAAAAACGGTCAAAATCACGATACCGCCAAACTCGTCAAAACTTTAAGTGTTGTAAATCGTTTAGCATTCAATACGCACGAAACCATAGAATCGGTAATTTATAAAAATTCCATAATTTTTACGGAGATGTGTCCCAACCCCACATCCATGAAGAGTGACGAGGAGAGACCTGGTCAGCAAAAAATATTCCCCGATGGCCAAAATGGATAAATGCATGAGATGACACTGATATTGTGGTGGCCAGGATTGAAATTGATTGAGTCCAGAAATAAATGGAAAAAATCCATCGAATAGTGTGCCTGATTCTCAGGGTTAACCTAAGGATCAGGCACGTCAAAAGTTAGAAAAAAAGCGAATCTCGACTTGATGCTCCACAAAAGTCGCATTATCGCTTTTCACCATCAGATTGAAGTTAACAAAGGCTTTTACCACGCGTCTTCCAGCAAATGATACCATTAGGAATGAGGGAACTAAATGAACCCAACGAATAGTGCATACATATACTCCTCATGGGGTCACTTTTTTTCGTAAGGAAAAGAGTGAAACAGATATGGTCCAATAATCAAAAGAATAAATTTAAATACATTTGATTTGAACTCTAGTGGCTTTGAAGAAGAACCGAAAAATATTTTTTTTCCCTGTATAGATTTCAATTATGTGTTAACCGTCATATATGAGAGCGCCTTCTGAATATGCACCAACATTCATCTCATTCCAGTGTGGTCATCTGTCTGTGTTTGAAAGCCAACGTCGACTCATCGTTGTGATAGTTCTCAACCAAAATTATTTAATCGGAGTCTAATCTAGCAAATCTGAGTCTCATCCAGCATATATCCTTGCTAAGAAGAAGTTTAAAATTTGTGGGAAATCGTCTCCGGACCTGGGATTTTTGAAATTTGTTTGGAAATTTGTTTGTTTTTGAAGTTTGTTTGAAAATGCCAAAATATTATTTACCCCGGAATTCTCTGCAGGATATAGCTGGGACAAGCATCTGTCCGAAGCTCTCCACGTAAGGTTGTATTATTTGCAGATAGTTCTGATTGTGTAAAAGCAACCTTGTTCTGTCGTCGCAAAGTGTCTTCCTCAATAACAATAGTAAGCCGGAGTGAAATGGGACCTTCCTCAGCCACGTGTGCCGAATAATTTCAATCTGTGTGATGAGAATTTCAGTGTAGTTAAAATTTTCCGATTATTTTCAACAAACGGAATTCAGCGAGTCGCTATAGTCGCGAAAATGTGGATCTGGCAATCGTTAAGCGAAATTAGTTGCACTAGACCGGTTTGTTTACAGTTTTTACATTTTCAGTCCGATTTTCAACTCTGTAAGGCTAACACATAATTTTTGACAACGCCATTAGTGAACATACGTTTTTTGTATGTTTAAAAAATGGAAAATCGGAACTAATAGTAACGTTAAACGTTGAAACAATCAAGTTTTGTGTTAGGCTTGTGAATTCGCGAGCTTGACATTTGGAAAGTTGAAACAGACCTTTGGAGAGCATTGCTTTTCAAGAGGACAAGTTTTTCGTTGGAATACATCATTTTTGGCACAAGCCGAGAACGCGTTCAGCATCAATGTTGGTCAAGGAGTTTTTCAAATTCAAAAACCGTTGGAAGAATTGAACGTAAAAGAGCTCTTGTGAGATCAGTCTGTCGTTTAACCATCAAGATATAACGTGAACTGTTGAATTCAAATACTTTGACCGTACTTAAAATTTTAACAGACGATTACAGATACGCAATTTGTGTCAAAATGGTCCCGAAAAACCTTGGAAAAAATCGATCAGAAAGACAATCGAAAAAAGGAGTGCTTTGATCTGATCTTGTCAAAGTATTGGCAAGACCAAGGATTCTTCAATTGTGTGATCAAGGTTAATGAATGAGTATTATGAGTATTGACTGAATATGATCCCGATACAAAGTAACAAAGCAGATACTCGGCACCCTCGTTAATCTCCGCGCCACAATAAATATTGAGTGAGCAAATCGAAGATTGAGACCATTCTGGTTTGCTTTTGACACTAAGGGCATCGTACGCAAAGAATTTCTCTTACCAGGAAAAAGTGTCCACAAAGTCCTTTATAAAAGTGTCCTTTAAAGTGTCAGGAATATAGCGACCAGTCGATACAACGCGTCAAATGGTCGTTTCCATCAGTGAATTTTTTGACTTCAAAACACAATTCTGTTGTTCCTCAACCCCCCTCTTCACCTAATTTGAGTCCTTGTGATTTTTTCTGATCCCTACATTGAAACTTGTCTTGAAAGGAAGTCATTTTCTTACCTTCAAATCCTGGAGACCATTCAAAAGATTTTGACCAACCAATAACAAGCCAACCAGAGTGGAAACAATTACTTCGCCGATGTAGAGTTGCTCAAGGGAACTAGTTTGAAGGGAATAACTTTGTTGTTTGAAACAAAACGTCCTGGGTAAATGGATAATCTGTCTCATTACAATTCGCGCATTACTCGTATACTATTAGAAAAAGACTTACGTTTTTACTTAAAACTTAGTAAGTTTTTCCGTAAAAGTTCCGCTGATTTCGTTGCATAATTATTCGCCATTACCACTCTTTTCTTGAGTTTTAACTTTTTGGAAACATATCAAATAAGTAAAAAAAAAACTTTCGATAGTCCCCGAGAAAAAGTAAAACATTCAACTCGATCGAAGATGCACACAATCAATAAAAATGTCTTGACAACATGCACACATGTGGCGAAATAGCTCCAGAACAATATCAATAATATTTATTAAGACATAAATAGTGGTTCGTGCATAAAAGATAATAATTTGATATTTACATGCACGCATATTCGCATAATTTATGTATCTCTAGCATTGCACATGATTCGCCGTTAGTTAAGTCGTTCGTCCGTTTATTCTCACTGACCAGATCCAAACCCGAAGACCTACCTCATGTCCTTATACGATCATTGTGCCTCAATGTCTGCACACAGCTGAGGGCCAAGTACGATAGCATGTTTACCACTTGACCACACTCCTCGCCTTCAAGGCTAGTTATTGGAAATATTTGAACCATTGTAACGAGAGCATATCCCGCGCGAGGTGTAATATATTTATCCAAGAAGCAGGCGCATCCAGAGGATGTAAGACGGAACATATCGGAGACACCCTACACCCTAAAAATAATATCCTTGACTGCGATGTTGAATGGGCCAACGACGATAAAATTATTCAAACCTTTCAGAACGATGATCTGTAATGATTTCATGCGGGGAGCCGGGTCGTGTTACTGCAATTAACCCTGTTATTGGTCCTCTTGTAAACCTCGTGTGAGTAATGACCATATTTAATAGGAATTTCTCAATTACAAGGCACAGCGCATCGCGAACAAGCGCCACTTGGCCATAGAATTTCAAAGTGTGCACCATTAGTTCACAATATCTGGTCAGGTTTCCTATTTAGCCACATTTATCACATGCCAGCAACACATATTTCTCACATCCTGGCTGGGTTAAGATCCAAATAAAGTTCTTGCGCCGAGCCCCATGATGCAAATGACCAAAGTAACAACATGATCAGCACAAGACTTTATTACAAAAGCGATATGTGGAGGCAACCGGCCATCGATGGTCTCTGTTCGGGACCAACCAAGGCAAGATCACAACCAGATCAGGAAGATCATGAACACGATGGGGGCATAGTGTGTGCGTGCCTTCTAAAAAACTCAATGGGACACCCCCGCAAATTATTGCTAAATATATTTATTAAACATGTTATTAACAAGTCGCTTTCATATATCATTTCGGTAGGAACATTTGTTATATTTTTCTCATTTGACTGTCATGTGAAATGATTCAGGATAGTGGTACGGTTGGTCGAAAATTTAGCGGCAATGCGTAGGATATGTTTCGTAATGTTGTATAGCGTATGGAAATATCCAATGGGAAATTAATTTGAAAATTTTCCATTTGTTTTGCAGTCAATGCACAAGGACTCAATACTCACTTATGGAACTCGTTTGAGTTCTAAGATATTTAGAGTTCAAAACGACACAATTTATCTCCACCAATCGTTTGGCTTCTGTTCCCTTCGGTTAGTCTTCATACAAGGAAATTTTGCGCATTATATTTTGTCCATCAACTCACTGTATGTCATGATTTTGACCCTTCAAAAAGCTTGCGTGTAGCTGCTGTTTTGGTTACTGGCATAGTTGTCTATTTTGATATCCCTTCAAATGTAATAATCAAGGATGTGTACGTTTGCGATTGCCCTGAAATGAACGGACAAGAGTGTCCCAGTTACGAAATTCGCCCCCTGCAGCATCGTTTATCCTTTCAAGGACTAGTGAATATGACTATCTGTCTTATGACTACCATATTTGGATCTTAAATTAATTGAAGCAATCTTTTTAACTCCTTGCATTCTCTTTCTCGATACATTCCCAGCACAGTTTGAAAAGGTCAAACAAAATGTTTCTTTAAAGTCGATCACATTGAGCCACTCCAAGCCCCATGCAAAAAGGAACCGCGCAAGATTTTGGATATTATTTTCACTTCGCATTATTGTGAATTGGTTTAGCATGAGGAAGAACTTAGTTTTCTTTGCGCGAAAATCTTTCTTTATAAGCACGAAAAAACCTTTAAAATAACTTTGAAACCAGAAAACCACTCCCGTGGTCGAAAATTGTAGCCATAATACTAGGAGGGTCAAATTCTTTATTGAACTTATTGGTCAGAAGTCAAATACAATCATGACTCAATTATTTCTCAGGACTCATTTCGAAATTAAACTTTTTCAGGTGATGTCATAATCCTTTTCGGGATCAAATGTATAATTAGAAGCTTATCTGAGTCTTATCTACCGGAGCAGGGCCGTTCCTTCTTGGCTGCGGTTAAAAAGCGGTTCATGGCAGGGAGAATGTTATGAAGAACAGAAGCTCCATTTTACTTCGCACTTGAAGGTCATAGCAATCTTCTGCATATCGCGGCAGATCGTACGGAGCTTATTTGTTCTTTCATATGTTATGTCTGAATTTCAGATTTGGAACCAATAAGATGGTCTACGCATGCAGAAATGCATATGACCTGGCATTTGCTACCGTATAATATCAACTTCTTCTAGAAAGATCATCAATGGAGCTCGGTGTAAACACTGTAGAAAATAGTTCATAGTTCATAGTTCAACAACTTAGTTCCTTCTGTTCTGTTCAAGCCTACGATGTACAATTTTCGCCAAAGATTTGAGGTTTAATTTGCAGTACTAAATGCTTCATATTCTAGAAAACTTTTATGTCTACACATGCATGCAGCCCATTTCATTTCGAGAATTATAGGCAATGACCTCAATGAAGTGCTTACATAACGAACAAACTTCCTATCTAACAGTAATCGACGCTAACCTTCTGATGCATTTGTATTTGTAAGCGAGCGTTTTAGCTCAGAAAGCCAGCCAGCTCGATCCCTCCACCCATCTGCGTAGTTTAACTTACAAGCTCTCTGTCTTGGAAAGCTCGTTTTATTTGCTACATGGGGATTCGTATTTTCTACTATGTGAGGAAAAAAGCTGTTGATACTTTTTAGCGGTTACACTTTGACGAACATCGTCAAACGTTGCCATGGCGTCGCCGATGAGATGAAACCTGATAAGGTAGCAACCTGTCCGAAAAAGGAATCTTTGGGTCATGTGAATCGAAACTGACAAAAATGTAGATTGAAATTTGTTTCATTTCTCACTGCAAAACGAGAAAAATGACGTTTGGATTGGCTTATGCAGTATTAGAGGCCCATTAATGAAAAATATCAACGGAGACCGTCAAATACATTCGTACAAATGCTCGTTCTTCTAAGTCCTGAGATTTCCTAAAGGACACGTTTCAAAAACTGGCTTCTGAACTCTTCGGACTTCGGTCAGAAAAAGCTTGATCTGATTAGGCGAACATTCTCGTATGACGTTTTTTATATGAAAAAAAAGGAGTAAATCGGTAAAAATATTTTAAAGTTATCTGGTTTCATCGCGGAATTTAATTCGCAGTAGTAGAGTAGGACTGGCGATTCAAAAAAGACCCAATCGCTTATACCTTCATATTGGTTAGTCTTTTTTTGGGCATATTACCATAAACCACCACAATTTCGGAACACAAAACGGAAGGCCTTATGATGGCGACAAGGAGTCGAGAAGCGTCTTCATCTCAAACGGAGTATAACCCAAGACGCCTGGGAGAACAGGAAGAAGGAACTTGCATGACTGGTTTTTTCACCTAGCAAGCTTATTCATGAAATCATGTCGAAAAATTCCTTCAACAAAAATAACTTTCGAACTTCTCCAGGTCTCTGTTTTTGTCAATTTCGGTCTTTCCGCTATATTGCTTAAAGGACAACGGTTCGAAGTGCAAATATACACGACAAGTGTACGAATGTAGACTGGCAAAGCACATGGGAATGATAAACTTATTTAAGTGGCTTTTATGTTGAAAGAAGCATTTAACTATTTTGTCGAAAAATGATCCTATCAAGGAGTTGTGGAGTTCTATTTTTGAGACAGTTTCCAAGGAGGTTGACGGGTATGGGTATGGGTATGCTTCTTATATTCAAAATAAATATTACTGCGTGCTATGACTTCGTCAATTTTTTTATGCAAATGGTCCTCTCGACTTGCTAAGGAATATTATGCTGGCGTATTTAGTTATACTCTTTGGTAGGTTTCCCGCCTTTCAAGGTTAGTGTGAAATAATCATTTTGAATAAAGTGATGCTCTCTCTGGACGAAGTCTGAAGTCTGAAAATTGAGTGCAGTTGTCCTGTTCTGATTGTATCCACGAGTATCTGATTGATTGTATTAAATTTTTCCTAATCACGGATCTCTTCTTTTTCGGCGTGGTTTTTAATGATTTAGTTTAAGCCACAACCCTAACATTTTTTTTAGGCTCTATACGATATATGGTTGCGTTTCTACACGAAAAATGCTTCGAGTAGAATGAATATGTTAACACTGGTTGAATGACGATTGAAGACAATGAGCGTCTTTGAGGTCCGACCATGTCAACCGATAGTCCGTATATGGACCAAATTGATGTTAATAAGCTTGTACAAGTGAATCTGATATCAGAAGGATCTGACTTTGATAAGACTTTGAGACTTTGATAGTAAAATTGAAGATCAATCACGTTGCTACGAAATTTTCCCTAAACCTGATGAAGAACATCAAATAAGCCTATGGCGTCGAGCCTCGTAATAAAATGCGTGATCATTCAGAAAAACAAGAAAATTTGTCAGGGGTAATGGTGCCAGCTGTCACACTTTTTTGAATGCATCTCGTATATGCGGATATGAAGATACTTAGGTTGGATTTTGTCTTCTATTGTTGCTAGAATATTTATTGAAAGATCTTTTTTTATTGTTAATATGTATGGTTTTGTATTTTTATCTTATTTGTCTTTTATCGGAAGAATTTCTTGGCGTTCTCTTGCTCTTTTAGTCTCGGTCACCCAATTTTATATTTGGTTTTCCCTTGCTAATCACTCAACTGAAAATTAGTGGGTCGAAAATAGACACTCGTGATCCACAGGTCTCCGTGCGTCAAGCAGTGTCCTGAAGAGTGTAAGATATCAATCGGATCTCATTTTGCTATTTCCAGCTTTCCCATGAAACTCGTGAAACGTCTTATGACTTTTCCACTCCTCCACTTCTTCTCATATTTGTCCTTGAATTTTCCCTCCTTCATTACAAAACAAAAAAACAGGTTGAATGCAAGGTTTCTACATTTTCCGAGATTTATTTGCTTCAGTCCCTGGAGTTTCGGAATAAGTAAAAAGTGGAAGCCAATAAAAACTGAAAAGACGGGTACCAGTAGCTAGAGAGTAGGAAGAGAAAGAGAGGCATCCATCGAAATGAAACACAGTCTGGTACTTTCATTTTGGCTTTATGACATCAGTCTGCAGATCTTTTTGTGCCGACAGCGTATACCTCATTCCCGAGTCTTTTTTGATTGTGATTCTCCTTGTCAAAACGGCACAGAAGCTGAACACGTTCTTCATTTACCTGCAAATTTTGGAAGATTCCTGATTTCTTCGATTCTCTAGGTTTCGGCTTTAACTAGGAATAGGAAAAACTGAAACATTCTCAACTTACAAAAAAGAGAAAACGGTCGTCAAAGCAAGTCGAATTTCAAATGTTAAATCAGTAAGTTTCTTAATCAGTCAATGTGAAGTTTTACATTAGTTTGCTTCTATTAGGGCGTCTTCAGGTCGTGTAAAAAGGAAACTTTCACCGGGAATTCGACTGATATGTAAAGGGGATATCAAAACTTACCTGAGCCGAAGTGCTGGCATCTTTACTGCAGTCAAAATTCTTGAAAAATTCAAGTCACAAGTTGAGAAAAATATGAATAAATATGAAACGAAACAAGCAACAAAAAGAAGTGTTTCTCGATATTCATTTGCTGTCTAGCTTGGGTCTTCTTCTGTTACCGATGGTATGAACTGACTTGAAATAACTTTTGACGGTATCCGCAGTGCTAGCTGCAAACTCTGGCAGCACGGCAGACACATGTCAAATCACAAAACAAAATACGCACTTTTTTTACTCACATTTTTGAGCTTCTTGAATTGTTAAAATTAATTCACGTAGCCCTTGGATGTCAGGGTAGAAGATAGCATTAAATTCCTTGACAATCTATACCGACACTTACCTTGATACGGTGAAGATATAACATTTCACAGTGCTTCCAAAAATAATATGCGAATGAAAACTCAGTGCATTCATTGATATCGTCACATTTTATTACAAAAAAAAAATCTACTCAACATTTTCCTGCTTGTAACAGAAGAAGAACATTTCAAAAAAAAAAAAAATTTCAATACTGCTGATAGAAAAATGTGATATTGCTTTCACCAAGAACACCAAAATCCTTAGAACATTTCACATCGACAATATTGCTTGTGTCCTTCTACTTCACTAGTTTTATTCTCGTTTTCAATCATTTTGATTTCAATTCCAAAAACAATGACGAAGTCATAATATACAAAATTCATAAATATTTACAATTCTAAATGTTTTTTGTTTCATTGGATGTTATTTTTAAATTTCCATTTAAAATTACAAAAAAAATATATATATATAAATAAATATTACGAACAAATCATCCTTAATTTAGTTTGCTTACGATTCTTTTTGTAGTTGTAAGAAACAGCAATACAATTATTAAATACAAACAAACAATAAAATTCAAATAATATATATATGTGTGTATTTACAAAGCTAAAAAAGGGTTTTGTTACATTTATTCCCGACAAAGTACGACTAAAAACTAGAGTTTTTCTGGATGTAAATAATAGGATTAAGTAATACACAGCAGTGATTAAACGTTATGAACTAATAAAAGCGAATTTGAACCGAATAAGTGAATTTTCGAAGATAGCAAATCAACACTTTTAATGATTAATTAAACTTAAAGTAATTGTATTCAGTCTTTCTTGACCTTATCAACAGTTTTTTTCTTTCTTTCTATAATTTAAGAAAACAAGTTTTTGTTTTTCGATTTTTCAGTAAAACTTTTCTTTTCTCTTACATTTACAAGCTTAACTCAAAGTAGGTATATTTTCTTTCGAAACAGGAAAAACTGGGCATCTTTATTTTTAATACTGTGGCAAAGGGTCGAAGGTTGTCTTATCATAATTTACAAAATCAAACAAAATAGTCTTAACTAGGTTTTGTTCACTAGGAAAGGAAACGTTAAATTAATTTAAAGCCAAATAACCATTTAAATAGTGACAGGTGATTTTTGAAAAGGACTTTACAATACATTCAAGCTAAGTAGGATGATCGATCATTTTGTTTTTGTGCTTTTTTAGTATGTATTTGTTATAAATTAAGTTTTATTCTCGTTTTTACGCTTTTCTATTTCATATTCTGTTTCTGATGCTCTGATTCATTAATCATCTTTCAAGTAGAAAGGATATATTGGCTATATTAGATATTTTTGGTGTTTTTATCATCTTAATTTATCATATAACCTTTATATACACATCAATGCACTCATACGCTAATGTCTAATATGGAACTATGAAATAATTTTACATATATACACACAAAACACAATCACACTTAACTAACTAGTCCTAGAAGAAACGCATTCTATGTAGTAGTTTGCTGCGTGTGTTTGGGATTAAAATTCGAGGAAATCATTTGATTGTACGTACTCTAAAGCTCACTACGCTGGCTGGCGACTTTATAGGCATGTATGAATTGTTTTTTTATTGCGACATATCTGACATTTCACCTGACAACACCAATGGAACCGGCAATAGCAACGTTCGACCACGATTATTTCTTGCGTCCGATAGCCTCGACCACAACACAACAAATCGCATCCATCCACACCCATGGATGTGTCGTTGCATTGGCGTCCATGCGTTCCTTGGATGCCTAATCGTGGATTGCGTTCACAAAATCCAGGTGAAGGCTCGAAATAGACGAGATCCTTGCGCTCTGGTGGCTTGTGATCCGGATTGAATGGCTTCAGTTGGAAGTTGTATCTGTGAAATAAAAAAAAAAAATAACATAAATTTGTTAAATGTTCAGTGATGCGTACTACAAATATTCAATCAAAAGGACACTAATATTTATAAATCAAAACAAAAAACATTAAACTCACCTCTTATCCTTTTTATGATGACGATTTCGCCCTTTCACATTGTTTTTCGATGATGAACTTGACGCAATATTATTTGATTGTATCCCGCCCGAATGATGTTTCATTGTGTTCTCGCTCAGTATCACATTTCCACCTCCCAATCCTCCAATTCCACTGGTACTAGCTCCACTTCCGCCATTGCTTCGAACATTGTTGGTAACCATTACACGTGTAGCTCCATCGAAACGATCCTTGAGTTTATCACCTATTGAACGGAACGGTGCCAAACGCATCCAACATGTACGCATCGCACATGATCCTGACATTCCATGACACTTGCATTCCTTGCGCATTTCAGCCTGTACGAGCTGGAAGTAGATAAGAAAAGGAAATTGGGTTTAGAATCTAGTTCACTTAAGTTCAAGATTAAAAGTTGAGAATTTTATGAATATTTGGGAACTAAGGCTTTCAGGCATGGAGTCGATTATCCTGTGTTAATCAATCGATTTTTATGTATTGCATTTGTTCTTTTATTTGCCTCAGCTTAACAAATCTCAGCTCCTAAACTAAAACAGATAGCGTTAGAACGTCGGTCACATTGAAAAGGGCCACCATTTTCGGTATCAACACGTCAAACGAAAAAGGATCCAAACCACATATGACTGACCACATAGGATGGAAGGATGACCACATAGGTGCCACCTCCCATGTAAAAAACACTATTAATATCCTATGTTCAAAGTCCGGAAACCCATTCTTAAAGCAATCAGCATCTGCATCGACATTATTCATAACAAATCAACAAATATCAGCCGATAAATCGAAGTAGTCCTGCAGTCCTGCCCTTTTTTTAATACGGCCTCCATGATAAAATCAAGTTTTGAAAAAAATTGAAGGAGCAAATAAATTCCAAAAAAAACATACAACCAACCAATTTAGCGTTTAGAGAGCTTTTTAATTCGATTGTGCTAGATCGTAGTGTCCTGTTGGCAAAAACAAAAGGAACAGTATCCTTCGAAATATTCCATAATGTAACTCCCACTTTCATCTGTTGCCATTAGATTTTATACACATATTTATGAACCACAATGTTTTCAATTGAGAAAAATTAAACCGTGATAATGTTTAAGTGTCCTGGTTTTGTGGATGGATACCAATAGCCTGTGATACTCTTGTTCTAATCACTTGGTCTTACTAATCGGTTGCTTAAACAGTGTTCTCCAGAGTGTCAACTTACCGGGACTTATCAACAAAGTATACCGAGAAATGGCACCGATTTTACATTAAAACTCTGTCAAAATCTGCTACTTCGTTTAATCGATATCGACCAACCAACACAGTTCCCCAGAACTTTTAGTGTTTGGAACGGGTCTTCTCTATGTAAGGACTACCAATTATAGATCAGTACTCCACCCAAAAAATTGGGCCCCTAATATGTGGGGAAACGATCATAGTAGGCTTTCCAAGCCAGGTTAGTCAAACTCCTTCATATTTGATTCTCAAATATTTTAAATCTTAACTCTTTTGTATTTTAAGAGTCTCTTTGGCTAGAAGAGTTGTCTTTGTCGTAGTAGTGTTAGACAATCATTGCGTCAAAAGGATTCATTCTATTTCATCGATCAGCACGATCAATTTTTAATTCCTTAATGACAGTCTTAGTGTTAAACTATCCTGGAATCCAGAAATAATAATTCCTAGAAATCTTGTTTGTGACTTTTCTTTCAACAGGACTTTTGTCTGATTATATCTTCGTAATACTCGGTGGGTCCTTTTGCTTGCTGACAATCCTGTTTCCGTGATTTGCGCAATCAGTGTTTACTTTGGTTCTCGACAAACGGCGATCCATTATTCTAGAAATCATTTCCGATCACTTCGAGTCCTTTGTCATTCTTTTTGTTATTGTTTGGCTTTCTTGTTTGGCTTTGGCAACCCTTTTCGAGTAAATTTCAAACGAACACATTGATAGATTGGTGGCACCAAATCTGTTCTTAAGCTACGAGTGCCATAGTGCCAAAGTATTCCTTAAACTACGAGCCCTTTTTTTGGATTGGTTGACCACGTGAGAAGTTTCAGAACATAGCAATAGCTGTCGTTGACAACCGCAAGAATTTTTGGCAACGTTGTTCTCCGTTTATAAGATTAACAACGGACCCGAAATATTGTAGGGAATCATCTAGTTTTAATTTTTGAACTTCACTTGTTCCTACTGTCCATCAATGTGTTAATCATTGTCTAGAATATTTAAGTTTAATACATATGAATATTTAAGACAACCGCCTAATTCCTGTTTTAATGATTGAAACCAGGATCATATCTTTTCGAGTTGTCCTTGCGCTTCTCATTACACTTCTCATTAGAAGTTTACTCTGGAGAAGTAATCCAAATGCACACCGAGTCATTGTTGTATTTAACCCTTGGTAACTTACTCAACTGAACACTTTTGTTAAAATTTGTTTCAAAAATCTTATTTCGTCAACTTCAACCTGGTCAAGTTTAACACTTTCATCAACTACATCATCAACGTCAACTTCAAAGTAAGCTTCTTTGACTGCATCCTAAACATACAGATCCTAAGGATCATAATTGTATCGTATGCTAGTACATTTCGCATGTACCTTACAATGAAGGATTTGCAGATCCAATCCTTAGAACTCAAAATATTTGATAATGAAGGATTCATTGGCCGTTTTTCTCTAATATCTCACTGCAAAAGTGTGGACATTACTTTATGCAATCCTTTGCCATTCCAGTCTGCAGATGTCAGTACAATTTTCAGTCTTCATTTCAACAAAATTTCATTGAAAATCGTACCGAAATATCAAAAGACATTTTTTAAGTGTTTTACTTTATTCATAGACTACGTAGGTCGTTTATAGCGAATAGAGGATACCTGGTCTCTGCTGTAAGTTATCACTGAATTATCTTATTGACTCCATGGCTTTCTTACAAAATGGTTCCCTAGCGCCCAACATTTAAAATATCGCTTGGCATGCCGACTATTGTCCAGAATGGCCACCTGGTCTGCCCGCAGTTCGTAAAAGAATTCGTTTCGACCGCGACTCGAAGATCTCTTAAGCTCTCCGAACGAGTCCCAATCAGCCCAATTTGGCTTGACTAGTTTGGTTGTCTGAGTTCGCAAGCAGGCATTGGCAGACTTGGTTTGTAAAAAGTAGCAAACATAGTAGTTTGCAGCAAAACCGACCATTTGATCGGTACTTCAACGGAATCACCAATTTTATAAGGCCCTTTTGCTGTGGTAGGGAAGTAAACGCTATTTATAACCAGGGTCTGGAGGTCCCAAATATGCAATGTTTCTAGACAAACCACTAAAATCCACGCATATCAATCGCAAGACCTAGTCTAGAATCATTTGGCACATAACTTTGGGCTGGATCTAATCATTCTGTGCCTGCAGACAGCCTACAGTATACGAGAATACCTCCTTTGGAATACCTGCTTCCTTTCAGAAGGAAGTGGAGAAATGGGGGTGCTAAATATGAGACCCTTCTACACCTTACGCCTTCTGACGCTCCCGTTTGCCTTTATTAGTTGTCAGGAACGTGATGTGCCACGCGACTCAATTTTTCAATTGAGCCTTTCGTTGTAAAAATATCTCCAAAATAAGGTTTTCGCAGGAGTTTGCCAATTTTTCCTTAAAAATGTAGCCAAGTTTCTTATCCTTTCTTTTACGAGTGAAATGTATAACACATTACATCCGCTGCATGATGCAGTTGATGGGGGAATGATATTTATCATTTTTTTGTAGGTAAAACAGGAGACATCCACGCCCACTCAGGAACTAGGTGAAACAGAAATCAGTGTCCACATGCACTCGATTGACCCGCAGTCACAGGTCAAGGATCGGTGTTAGTTATTTGCATTTGACAATGTTCTGGTAATCTCGAGCACGAGAGTGGAAGCAGGTCTTTGTTTCTGCAGATCAGCTCTCATTTAGGGAATTATTTACAGATGGAAGCCTATTTTGTAAGCATCCATCGGTAAGGATATAAGCCTGAAACCGATCTCATTTTGAAACATTCAGCACAGATCCTATTCCGTGAATGTGACAAACTTTCTACCGCCAAAATATTTTTCGGCTCCTAGGATCAGATATCTCGGACGAAATCGAATTCAATTAAGGACACGATGGATAGGTCCTAGCTATTGGAAGGAAGTGAATTCGAAAAATGTATGCTACACATGGCAATGTAAAGCACTTTAGATTCTCTGAATTGAATGAATGTTTATCTATTTTCGAATACAGATTGAGTCAGTTTGGTTTAATTATTTTTTAAGACTTGCTAGTTTTGTAATTAATTATATTTAGTTAGTCTGCTTTCAAATAGTCCTTAAATTTCACAGTTCAATTTCATTTCATTCATGTCATACCTTGGATATGGTTTCTAGTATGGCAAACAATTGTTCATTATTTCTGGACCCAAAGCCCAAATTTTTTTTTTTAGAAAGCGATGTGGGTTTTTTTTGCTTCAAACAATTCAGCGAAACCAACTCGACAAAATTTGACCCCATACTTGCTTCCTTATAGCAAAGCCGAAATTCTCGCATTTTTTCTCTATATCTTTCCCTTTCTTCCCATCTCTCTCTTGTCTCTCTGAAGTCACTTTAATTAAAAGTGTGATATTTTACTTAAACCCACCAATATCAATATCGTTCGGGTCTCCTTCCTATTCTCGATGTTTCAGCTTCCGTACAAAACTAATGACCGTCTGCCCATCTGATCAATCCTGCGTCTACGTACACAACATAACGTCCGTATGAATCAATAGCGGACCAAATACAAACGTATCAGATATCGATAATCTTGTACAATCTTAAACAGCATGAGGTCCCAGTTGATTGCCTCTAATAAAATATCCGACCGTCCAAGATGCCAAAGTTGTATAGCATAAGAAATTGGTGGTGGTAGTAATGGTAAGTAATGCAAAGATAGTTGCATCGGACGACGAGGAAGACAGTAATGATGCGATGGACGATGAAAGGGATCTGTCGGTGCAGTGGAAATTAACAAAATATCAAAAGAAGTGCGATGGGAAGAAAGGATGAGCTTGCTGGAGTTTTGGTTGGAACATTCCCGGAACTGAAGGGATGGGAAATGAACATACGCATTGGGTATTTTTGGTAACTTTTGACGAGCGTTGGTTTGATCAAATCCAGGGAATCCTCTTCGAACCACAACCAAAGTCAATGCATTGCAAACTGCAGCTCGAAATACAGCTTACAACATCTATGACTTTACTGCGGCAAAAGCGCAATTATATGCTGGACAACAACGATCATGACCATGAAAGGATTCACGGGCACCGTAGTGAACGCATTGCCACCCGTTGAGCATTCAATTGACGGTTTCATTAGTATCGATTGGTGCCGGGCGAGGTATTCAATTTAGATGCAGCAGCGTCTTCTCGATATACCCAGAGGCAATGGTGCTAGGAACTAGGACCGTCGAGTTGTAGTTCGTGTAGCTCCAAGTCAGAAGTGACCAGAGGAGAGTGACCCACAAGGTGCACTACTAGACTCCTTGTAGGTGGTTTCTAAATGTTGCTGCTCCTCTTCCTCAATCCTAAAATCCATCAAGAAATTGCAATTTTTGCTAGGACCAAGTGAGTCTGAAACGTGTGCTCTCCTCCAAAGGAATCAGTTCACCATCATCCTGCCGTCATAAACTCGCTTAATCACCCTGAATAATAATTCAATCGTTTTATCCGCTCCCTCGTGTATTTGCTGCTTTTTTGTTAACCACCTCGTTATACCTTGTTTTTAATCATTCTTATTTCACTACTATATCAGATTTATTAAAAAAAATTTTTTAACTCTTTCGAACGCTATCAGTTTAATGTCGATATCCGTGCGCGCAGTCTCGAAATCTTATCGACAAAGCTGTCAACATATTTAATATATGACTGAAGAACTAGTTTGACGCGAAAATTTTCTGCAACTTGTGCGGTAACTGGTCTCTGTTTCTGGAGTTATTTTATATTTTTTTTTTTGTTTTTGTATTTGGTTTGTTTGTCATTTTGTATTTTCTCTTTTTGTTATTTTTTTAAACCATTTCTGCATGGCATCGCCGTTCAATGTCACCACGAATCGTTTGCTGATGTCGATGTCGCTATCGTCATCCTTCCCGGGCTCATTGTCGATGGTGCAATGACAGCGAGGACGATATAAGTGACAGGCAATCTCGTGGTGATACAATGACAATTTTCACCGAGAGCCTGAGCGTGTGTCACAATGGTTGAACAACAATCGATAATTGCTTATTGACGTGTAAATGTACACACATTTAAAATTGTTGTAAGTTATCGATTATATGGAGGATAATATGTACGAGTATGTTGTATGTAGCCGACAGCCATATTAGTGTATTGGGCATGGTACTCTATGTGGTGTACGCTGATTGTCCGGAGGTAGTCATCAGTGTCAGTAGTTCAAATCAGATGATTTATGGAGCGCGGTGTTATGAAAATTGTTGTTTATGATCGAAATAAATGTCAATAATAATAAATTGTGGGCTCAGTTAATGTGGTACGTGCAGACCACCTGGGAGCTCTGAAGAAATATAATAAGATTGACCGTCGTTTGATGTTGATGGGATATTGGTTGATGCGTAATATGTTATTTTCTCGGCGTGGTATCGCAATCATTAATTGAGATCGTGGTGGGTGTACTAAACTATAATATTACCTACAACTAGTTTATAAGTACTCAAATAGTTGGTTCAGCTACATTTATCCGAAGAAAGTAGGCCAAGACGCTGCAAACCATCACGGGAGTAACCGAAAAAAAGAACAATGCATTACTTAACAAGTCAACAATCAGCAACGCAGATCAACCATAGTGCGAAGAGTTCTTCCAGAGAAGTCAGTACAGGTGGGACATTTGAAAGAGAAAAATGCGAAAATAACTGGCTAATTCAGCATAAACCATTGGGGTACAGATGCTGACGAGGATCCACCTTGTGGTCTGGACAGTCAAAGTGAGTTGTCGTAGTTAATTTTGGTGTTGCCGCAGGCCAAAATTAACTCTGGGTAGCTTGGGTTCGCCGGACCTTGCTTCGTGGGTCTCGAGGACGCGTTTCGGCTGCATACAGTCATCTTCAGCTCGTTCTCCGAGCTGTCGTTGTCGTAGCTAAGATGAGCAAAATGGTGTATCAGCATTTGGCAGGCACTTTTTGAACTATTTTCCTATCGTCCAGGGTCGGTTATCACATCTTCATCTTGCCATGGTTGTTCTGAAGACATTATTCGGTTCGCCTCCACCACTTTCCGCTCGTTATTTCATGTGCAAACCTAAAGGCACAGGTACAAGGTACAACATACAAGAGCTAAAACGCATATAACTTCGCAGAGATTACTTCCAGAACCTATTTGCAAAATTTTACGGGAAGAGTAAGGCACGCATAACACGAAAAGGTTGGTATCACCCATTTAGGAATGCTGTCAAATTTTCAGACCGATAGGATAGGAGACAACTTTGTGAAGTTAGCTCGTCACTTCTGCAAGAGGAGGATAAATTTCTTTCTTTCTTTTTCTTGCAGTTCATTCCTGGATAAAAAGACTGTCACGGGTTAGTCTGAGAAAGGATATGGCAGTTCAACAACTTTATTTTCGACTACCAGTATTTTGATGGGCGGGTTGAAAACTGGATATACGATGGGTGAACCAAGCTGTGGACATCCTGAAATAAACATGAAGGAGGAAATAATCGTCAAAGTCCAGCGTACGTCGTGTAAAGTTACACGACATAGCGCGATAGTAGAGGCTAGGAGCATCTTATATGAATGTGTACGAAACATCATGCACCACATTCGGTCGCGAGGACGCAAAGGATGCCACGGTTTTGTTGACTATGGACAACAAACGAAATTTGGCGATCGCTGCGAGATCATGGTTGTCCAAGTTGAAGTGTAATCGAACGCAGTTTTCTCTTTGCGAACTTATGACTGTGGATGAAATATGAATATACCACTTCATACCAAACAGGAAGAAGCAGTATTAACAGTCGACTTTTTCAGGGGATATTGACCAGAGCAGGGAAAGGCGGTCTTATCGTTCTGAAAGATGGCTTTTGGGTTTTGGTTTTTAAATTGTTTGTTCACAGTGTTTTCAATTCGCAAGGAGGCCCACATCGTTTATTCTTAGACAAAAAGATAGTTAGCAGGATACAACTAGTGTGGTTTAGTAAGTTGTTACAATGCTGTATTGTAGCTGAAGTGGCGTCATTTGCAATGGCAAAAATTGCTCTTCCACCACGACCATGCTCCGGTTCGAGGTGATCCTGAATCACCCCTGCCACATTTTTTTTTGTTCGTCAGCAAGACCAGGCTCAGGAGCAACTGTTTCACGTCAAATGAAAGGGTCATCGCAACAAGGAATGCACTCTTTGCAGAGTTCCGGAAATTGCATTATTTCGATGGCTTTGCAAGACTAGTTTGGCCATTGGGCAAAGTGGTTCGTCCTGAATGTGCAATATGTTTAAAAATTATGCGAACCACATTGTAAATTACTGCGTTATCTCACTCATATCGTAGACTTTTTAATCTACCCTCGTAAAGATAAATGTCTCTCGTTATTCATCGTTGCCGAAAGGGTTTTTCAAATTCAAAGGATATGATAACTTGGTCAAATGTGAATTAAAAGCAAACGGATAGACACTATTTAGTTCAAGAAAGCAAAAATTGGTTCAAAGCAAGAATCAAGATAACAAACGATCATTAAAAGATTCAAGATAAAATTAAAGGATCAAAATTTAAGGATCAAGATGACAAAAAATGGTTCAAAGCAAAAATATTAGCGACATTTGGTCGCCAAAACTACACAAGGGAAGGTGTTTGCAATAAATCGGGCTCTACAATGTGGTAGACGTTATAACTTTGTCCGGCCAAGAGCAGGCAAGAAGGGAGTTTGTTCAGCATCCTGATTAACATTAAATGTGCTTATCATTGTAGCCAAGCACAATAGCTACAAGTTGGAGCGTATGAAAGAAATATTCAAGGGAAGAACAAAAAATTATAATAAAAATAATAATTAATAACTTAAAACAAATAAAAAGGGTAATTAAAAAATATTATTAAAATAATAATAAATAACTATGCAGTTACTAGTTAAAATATGATCATCCTGATGGACATCACAAATACAATCGCCCAACAAAATCAAATTTGAAGTCTCAGAAAGGACACGAGAACGCATTGTTAAAAAAAATTGCAATACAGATCCACGGCTTACTAACATAAAAACATTCCCGGGATGCTGCTGAAACTTTTTCAGGGAGAACTGCAGAATTTTAGCTGCAGCAAAATCTGATTGAATTAATTGTTTTTCGCTATGTAAGGCACAGTGAGATAGACTTACAGAGAGTATAACTCATGTTAATATTATCGAAAAAAATTGAAAGTTGTACAGAAAGTACTCAATTAGGTTTTTGTTTTGTTCGCTATATAAATGACAAAAAAGCCAATAATAAAAAGGAAACGTACGCTAATTGGGATTGGTTCAAATTCATGTTTCGGGTTGGTTTCGATTTTTGAAATTCGTGTAAGTGTTAGACTAAAACACTATTGTGGTCTAGGTTGATATATCCAAAGAGTATTCTACCATTCTCAAAAGTCAACTCGGATGCAAAGAGAGGAAATGAAAAAATTCTTTCTTCAGCAACAAAATTAAATAGAAGAGAAGCCAGTTCTGCAGAAGAACTGGTGAGCCCAGTTTTCCAGCAGAACTGGTATCACCAGAAGCCAGAATACACGGATCTAGGAAACAAGCAGTTAAGTGCTCAAATTTGAGGTTTTTGTCATCCTCAGTATACAGCCATTCAAAAAAAGGGCGGATTTGTTTGTGAGGTAAAACAAGAAGAATATCAAAGATGTTTCAGGTACAACCGCGAGAAGTACATCCTTTTGACGAGTCACCAAAATTAAAAAGCCTCGAAGCCTGAGACAATCAGATCACTCCTAGCACACGAATGACGAGCGAATACCAAGAAAAACGTACGAGAACGCGTGCGATGCGATGGGTGGATTCCATTGACAAGGATATGAAATTGCCACTCGGATATGCCAATGGAAGGATGCGGTCGAAGGACTGAGCCTATTAGAACGACCATCAAAGGGAGGCGTAAGTCCGAGAGATACTTTAGTGCCAGAATGCCAATGAAAAATCATAGTCTGAGTCCCTAGGGCTAATCGTTGCAGAGAAAAAAGTTCTAGCTTTCCCAAGCTCAGTATTTCAATTCTCACTTTACATCGTTTAAAATCAATAAAAAGTCTATGCGCCGTTTTCTAGAAAACTACCTAAAACTAGGATGAAATTAATGGATCTTATGTCATCAGCATGAGATACATTCCCTATTTTCGCTGGCCCATGCTGATTTCTAACTATTAAATTTAATTTTTTTGGAATAAAACTTTGTCTAGCCATTTCATGTCAACCGACATCATGAAGGAACCATTTGACAATGTTGGTTTCGTTGTGATTCTGATGAGTTTCAAACTGAAAAAATTCAAAAGAACACACTTCTAGAAGAACTTGCCCACGAATCCAGAATCTACATAGAACGAAGTTTCAAACTGATGATCCTTCTTAAAAAAAAAGAGGGTCATGTGTACGGAAAGAATCTTTAAAGCTATTTTTAACTTAACAGTGGACATATTAATCTGAGCAATTGCGACTTAGTACTTTTGTTCCGCTTTTCCCTGTAATGGTATTAAGCTGGTATCTGTGAAAAGCACCCATTTCCCGCTAAAAGATAGTTTAAATGATTTGGGTATTTTCCTCTCTAAACTCTCTGAAGGATTTTCTTCAGATGGAATTCATTCAGAAGAGTGCAAATTGTATTTAAAGCGATTTACCAACATTTACGATCCAGGGCTGGTAGTAACCGTATACCAAAAGGATCTTACTTTTTCCCTTATTTCCAAGGATTTAAGTTTCTTTTCGATCACCTTTGTCGCGACTTAGGAAGTCAAATTGACGGTAGATAAGCACCAGTCGTCCTGCCAGTTATCGTTGTAGCCGCTCTTTAGGGTCAAATTTCAGGATGTCTTAATTCCAGAAGCTCCTCAGGCTTCACGCCTTTAAAACAAGTTAATAAAAATTTTGCTGGTGACCAATCGCTGTCAGCGTCTGCGATGGGTTTTCTATGACATTGAATTTTGATCCTTGCGCGTTAGTGCTAGTTGTTTGATCTGGTAGAGGTTATATAGTCCTTGTCTTCGTTCCCACTCTCTTCAGTTGATTTCATTACAGATACCAATACAAGAATCTTATTGTTCATGACAACTATAAGCTAGCGATGGTTCAGCAGAATCGAAACACGTCCTTTAGGCAGCCAAGTCAAAGTCAGGCAGGGGTAACAAACGATAAAAGTTTTATAGGTCATTTGTCAGACGAGATTCAAGGACGAAAACAGCCAATACCATATTTCCCGAATTGTGTATGGGAAAATATATCCAAAGGCCGCAAAATGTTTAAAGGATTTGCTGCAAACTATAACGTATCAATAGAAAATCGCAAAACTTACCGCTCTCCCCGCTTCGTTATTGTGTAAATTCATTTTCTCCCGTAGATTTCTGCCGCGCTCCCCCGTATCCACGAATTCCCGCGAGAATTTAAATCCAAATTGAATATTATCCGAGCAACCACCCCATTCCCATTCGCGGACACCAACAACATCGCTGCTGGTCAAATCAGTCGGCTGAGGTGAACTCGTTTGATGACTGTAATCACAGGTGCATGATTCAATTGTACCTTCACTGCATGCTCGTGCCACGGAATATGTAACGGCGGCGCTTGTAATTGCATAAATGAATGCAGTTTCGCGACATCCTGCAAAAGATATGAAAGAAGCAAAAAAAATGTTAACATGCATAGAATTAAGTAATGACTTAAGAAATTGATATAAAAAGGGTTTTTTTTGGACTTTTTAGCGGGGAAAAATTATGATAATAAAAAAATGTTAATGACTCGAGACGGAGCTTGGGTTTTTACTTGCCGATTGCTGCTGGTGGGTAGGCAGGCAGATAGCTGGGTAGGTGCAACTCAGGATGGAATTTTTCATCTTATTTCAACCAATCATTCAATAAACAAAACATCCAAGCTGAACCTCTATAATTATGCATGTTAATCGATTAAATCAGCATGCCAGGGACCCGTAGTGGCATAACTACTGGATGACCAAGTGAAATCACTTTAATTGAGGCGAGGAAGAGGAGCAAGTTTGCGTCATATGTGGGCTTGTGTTATGAGGACAAGAAAAATAGACTATTCAAAAGTCCAGTGACCACTTAGTCTACTGGGTTGCTAGGTATTGCATATGTGTGTGCACGGTCTAACCTCTTGTTTCTACCGGTAGGTCTTACACTTTACCGCACACGGTGCCACTCTATTTAAGATTTGATTCACACTTATCTTGCCGGACAAGCACTTAAAAAATTAAGTACCCTCTTCTCAACTTGGAAATAGACGAAGAAAATCACGATGGCTGCGATGAAGATGAAAATCAAGATGTGACAAAAAGAGTGGTCTCTTTAAATTATTAAGTAAAAATGCTGGGGAACCTGTTGCTGGCTGTGCGATAATGTTTTGTACCATGTGCAAATAGTAAAATTATTATTTCACATTTTTTCTCGGCCGATTGTTCGCATCTTGACATAATGAAATTGTGATGAGAAGTGATGAATTGCGGTGAAATAGTTTAATGGACATATTCGTACAAAAATTTGGAGTACATCATCAATGATGGATAGATTCAGTAGAAGAAGAAGAAGATAAGAAAACAGAAGAAGAAAAAAATGGGGAAAACAATTTGGAAGTACTATTCTGCTATGGAACACTTGAACATTTTTTTCACGTTCATCGTGTGAGCTTGAGAATGATGGGGTTGAAGGATTTTCTTGGTTGACTTCATCATGTGAATGGCAGAGTTGCATGTAAATATTACACTCAACAGGATTTAAGCAATTTTAAAAGCTGGGCTCTCTCTTCCAAAAATGTGAGAAGATTTAATCATGTAATGGTATCTGGTTTTCTTTTCTACTTCCCTGAGTAGCTAGAGTAGCATATTCACTAGAATATGGAGGTTGTAGCTCAATGATTTATTGGATCATAAGCCCTCGTTGATGAGCAGAACTTTGACTTCCGTAGAACGCAACACCATGTTGTACGGGCTACGCTGGTGGACTACCTGATAACAAAGCGATAGCCCACTCAAACGCAGAAGGAAACGCTGCGATGTAAGACGTAGAATTCGTAGAAACTCCACCAAAAGCCCTAAGCAACCTAGCCCAAAAGCCAAAAAGTCGATGGTGATCTCGTCTAGTTTGAAGGCAAAAAACGAGT
Source organism: Stratiomys singularior (assembly GCA_954870665.1). Classification (NCBI taxonomy): domain Eukaryota; kingdom Metazoa; phylum Arthropoda; class Insecta; order Diptera; family Stratiomyidae; genus Stratiomys; species Stratiomys singularior. The sequence goes on along the minus strand of OX940879.1, from coordinate 5,797,348 downwards.
AACAAAGCTGTCAGGATGGCAGTGGAAGAGCTCCTGGGCGAAAAGCCTATAATGTTGGCATTAAAACTGACGTCTTCCCTGGAAAACAAAAACATTGGGAGTAGAGCAGACGACACTGATGTTGAAAATGCAATCAGACAAACTTAGGAGGAAATTAAAAGTTCCAGGTTGGGACTAGCATTAGTGAACCCCAGATGACAAAGAGTGGCTATTCAGGGCATCAAGAGATAAAAATCTGCTGAGTGGTATGCAGAACCCGCTGGACGGTTACCCTATGCGGATGCCATAGTGGTCTTGCTTTTAGGACATAAAGCAATAAACTGCAAAGGGGCAGACCAAAGAAGTTCGTGCGTTAAATGCGTAGCACCCGAACAAAAGGCTAAGGGATGCTAAAACGTGGCATGCTCTTTACTTCGCAAGATGGCAGGTATGAAGATCGAAGACCAAATCCATCCCTTGGACACTGGAAAGTGTCCATCGACATTTTAGTGTTGATGATGAGGTGTTTAGTGAAGAGCTGAGATGTCTTGTATTGCTGTAGTTCCTATACTCTTGGTGTAGGTGGACTTCACATTCTTGCTTGGAAAAATGCTAGTCCCTCTGGCGAACCATCTGATTAGAAGAAAATGAACAAACATCCTTAGCTTCAAGCAGATATTCCAAGCAACGCATTTGAAGTTTTCTTCACTGAAAATATTCTGTTGAAATTTTCTGGTTAATTCAAAACCTAATTGAAACGCACACGTGACTACCAGTTTCTCTTCAAAGATTTCTTCTTGCGCAATTGTTACCGCACATTTCTTCCGTCTATCTTGAACAAAGAATTGTTCATCCTTCATTCCAAAAACAGTAATTTTGTTGTCATATGTCCCGCCCTCATACAATTCTCAACGAAACCAACCAAAACCAAAATAGACTACATGACAATAAACATCGCTAAACAAACGCTTAACAAGACATTTTCATTCTTTACTGAGATTTATTATATGTTCACATCATGTACATGCAATATTCATCCATTCTTTGCGTCTTTACATTTGGCTATTTGTTCAATTATATGAACGATATATGAGCACTTAAAACGAACATGTATGAAATCTTCCAATGAATAGGCATGGCTGACTGACTGACGAGCAATTTGTATGTTTGAAAAGAAATAATTTTCTTTTTTTTTTGTGCTCTCTTGCATTATTATTTTAGACACCACGCCCACCCCGAAGGAAACAGAAAACAGAACTACAGAATTTTCAATAAAATCTGTTTTTTCCCTGGCCGTACTACTCACCGATGATGAAATACGTTCATATGAATGATTTTTGTGAACGGATATCCGTTCTTGTTCTCTACATTTGTTCGCATGTTTGTTTGTTTGTTAGTACGAGCTCACTATGTGATTCGTATAATGTGTAAATGACATATAATTATCCCAGTATGTAGTCCATTCAATATCGATTTTGAAATTTTCATGTACGGCTCGGAGGAAAATAGTTTCTGAAAACAAGGCGCAACCGACGCCTACCGTTCAGGGAGATTTGTAGGAAGGCATTCGCAAAAAAGGGTTTTTTGTTTGCATGTTTACTTGAAGGCCAATTGGCTTTCAATCCGAATTAAAGAGAAATATTTGAAAGGATTTTTTTTAAAGATAAATTGAGTACAAAGCAGTCTAGCTGGACATGATGTAATCGGGTGGTTTATTGTTGAAATCACTCGAGGCTAAAAGGGTTTTATATTAGCATCCCTATTCAAGGAAACGAATCAAATTTTTAAATGAAACTTAGGAAAGCTAAGAGAAAATTCAGGGCTCTTCTTCGATACGACGCATTGAATCAGCAAAGTGCATTGATGAAAACAACAAAGTGGATCAAACGTTTCAAAGAGTGGCGTGAAGTTTTCAAGAATGATATTAAAGCAGAACCATCTCAAGGAGTCAAGTTCCTGTGGCAATGAGAAAATCAATATATGCGGTCCTTTCTCCTTTCGCTTCCGCTGATGAGCCAAATTTTGGAAACACATTTGTGTCCATGATTCGAAACCGATTGCAGTTGAGAAAATCAACTACTAAGATCGTTCCAATGTTCTTGGCCAAATGTTAAGGAAGATGCAAGGCTGTTCCCATTGCAAAAAAAACTCCACTCACTTTTTTGGTTACTTTGAAAGACAATCACTACTGGCGGTGCTGGATTCGAGCCAAATCAAGCTAAAACCAACGGCAATGAAAAAATGTTGTGAGATCCCATCGAAGCTCATGATCAGAGGTTTTTATTATAAAAATCCTTGAAGCTCCTTCCTCCTTGAAGTTCCTTGCCAAAGAAAAAACAGTGAATTCTCGTTTCTGGGTGCAGGTCCTCAAGCGCGTGAGTAATCATGAACGACCAAATTAGGTGATGGAAATGGAGGTTTGGTTATGGATTGCTCAGTGATGATGGAGTTCTCCTGCACTTCGACTATAGGACTATGTTTTTATTCCGCAGTAAATGACCGCGAGTTTCTGACCCGTCATACAAACAATAAACTTGATCTTTCCCGACATTTCTACTAGATCATATTGCTTTTTCCGAAGAATTCAACAGGGCCATCCGAAGCAGCACTGCAACAATGTGGAGATGAAAGAATGCAAAATGACCATCTCCGCTCATCAAGATAGGTTTTTTCTTCATATTCCCCAAATGGAAAATGACATTTCATGCGAAGCACTGAGATGACGTGGAGACCATAATATCTGACAACCCTCCCTCCTCCTTGCTCCGAAATGTGGCCTTTTTTGATTTATTTACAATACCCAAATGCAAAGAGATAATTCGGAGATGGGTCTAGGAGGATATGGATATGAAAAACCATTTGAAAGCGTCCCTTCTTACCAGAATATTTTTTGTAGTTTCTTTTTGTTCTATGAAATGCAAAAATTGCATTAGGGGTACAACTAGGACGATACAGAGATTAGAAAACAAAAATCAATTCTCTGTACTCACTACGCTTATCCCCTTATTTTCTTCCAGAAATGCAGTAGCATCCCGCGGGTCAGTAGATCGATGCGGCGGAGTTAATAAAACATGAACAGCAAAGCTGACTTCTAAGAGTTTTCAGCATTAAATACTGAGATGGAGTATTGGTCCATATGGACAATTTATCGAAACGCATGGAAGATATGTATCCAAAAAAATTAACAATAAATTTTTAATGGCCTCATTTAAAATTTTATGCCAGGACATGCCAGATATTTTCTTTTTAACATTCACAAAATTGTTATTTGAAAAAAAAACAATTCGTTATTTCGAAATTCGTTATTATTCGAAAAAAAATCGCTATTTCATGGTTGGGCTCATACTTGAGGTGAACATGAATTCCCTTTTAAACTATTTGGTTTGAAATTGGACTTTCGGGTTACTCAAAAATTTCTAAGTGTAATCGCGTTAATCACACAGTTTTTTTTGTTATATGAAACACAAAATCTTCTATAGAAATAGAATGAATTTTCCCAATAATTTCGAAAAACGTTTTTTCCTTTTGAAAACAGAACAAATGCAAAAGCGTAAGTTACAACACAATGGGTGAATGCTCCATTTTCGCATCCATTCCTCGATAAATTATTAAGGACAAGATGACAGCTGCACATAGATTTGATAACTTATGTCACATGACTTAACAACAAATAATCAAATTGACATACAAATTGGATGCGTTCAAGTACACAAGAATGCAACTAACTTCAGGTGGGATTTGAAATTTGAACACTCATTATTTATACCATCACAGCAGGAAATTTTGGAAATAGAAATTTACTACATTAATGAATCGAAATCGAAAAGAAAAGCACGGATAAGAACTTATTGGTGAGGAAGGGATCTGCTAAAATTTTCAGCTCTCAGTTCTACTGTGGTGCATCAGTTCACATGCAAACTTGGTCCAGAAATGTTTTTTCTGCTTACACTTACGTCCTTCCGAAGTCCTCACAAACTACCAAAATAACTTTTCCATAAGTTCAAATTGCTTTACTATGCAAAATGAGTATATGGATCATCGAGAACTTTTTAACGTTTACCTACAAGGATTTAAACAAAGTTAGAGCAAACTACCAAATTTTTTCCATTCCATTACTATCTCAGACTGATATATGAATTTTCAAGACTCCCGTCAAGCGTTCTTCACAATTTCCATTCCCAAACAACTTCTTCATCCCATGACTGCCATCATAACCACTTTTAACACATTTTGTTCACACTTTACCATATATAAGCTGTTGTTCGTTGAATGCTCAACTTGTCAAGGACCCTATTACTCGGGCTAATTGCAAAGTAAACAAATTAAAATTGATTTCTATCAACGCAGTTCATGTGTGCTATAGTTATGTATGTTGCTACACGATGCGCAAAAAAAAACCTCCATAAGACGGGTGTGAAGATGGTAAGACACTTCTTCAGTATTTTTTTTTTGTTTTTTGTCAATTTTTTACTTTGGGTGTTTTTTCGTGTGTGTGTCAACTTCCCGAAAAAAACATACTGAAGCTTTTAACTAACTTTACACCAGTCAAGTGTACCTGAAGGCGCGTCATGCATTTGCTAACTTATGTTCACATATGTACATATGATAATGACCTTAAAGTGCTTGTTACTGTTATTCTTTTCCAGGTAATTTACTTTTCGAGTGAAGAACAAGAGCAATGGGAGTAAAGTTTACATATCTTTAGATGAGTAGACACCTAAGTGTCTGAAGATGAGGAAGTTTGCTGGTTGGTGAGTTTAGTGAAAAACGGATGTTTGCAGATTGGTTTTAAAGGATTGGAGGAGTGTGAAGGAGGGGATGGATGGTAGACGCCATGCGGCAAATTTCTTTTCATAGAAACTGATTCATCTTCAGACCATCCTTAGATAAGACTGTGTAGAAGCATAGTGAGTCATTTGATTTGAGTTTGGAGCAGAATTCAAAGAAACACTAAACGCATTAGAGCATTTTTAATGACTAACATAACATTTTCCCATCTTCCATCGATCAATCATCCATTTAACAACTTCTTCATTCAGAGGCTCATTCCGTAGCAACAAAAAACTAATCGATCCAACAATACTCGCACAGCATGTCAGATCCTAACCCCAAAGGGGTGATCATTTTGTTTCATTTTGATAAAGTGACATTTCACACCTCATCAGGGGGCATGAACAGACCAAATTGAAGGTTTTAATAGGACGAAGAAGTGATCAATATTGATCGTATATCTTGGCTGAGTCTTGCAAACAAAACAAACATCACATATCGTATTCTATTCATATGATGCCTCTCATATATCTTTTTGTTGAGTGATCATGCTGGGCTTTTATGATCACAGATTGGACAAATCTTTACACTGATCCTGATCCTATGCACTCAATAAGTGTCCGTTTAGCAAGGTTGTAAATTTTAATTCATACAATTCGTCACTCGACTAGTTGCAACGAGACAGACGTTGTGTTTCGTGATAAATGCAGTAAAACTATAAACATTTTTCGACAACATGTAGACAATGACAAAATCCCACATCCTGTGCTACCGAACGTAGGTATAGGTTGAATGTTGCTGCTGAATGATCGTTCAGTCCTTGAAATTATGAATCTCCATTCGGATTATTTATAACGTGTAATAAAATTGGTAGGTAGCGTGCGGAAATATGTTCTACGTCATATGTGTGAAATTGATTGGATTTTAAAATTGATCTTTTATTTGTTTGTTTCATTGTTTTGTTTTTAACTTTAGACCCTGCAGCTTTTGTCACGATGGATTTGATTCGCAAAATTTTCGTTTTTATGTAGAGTACGATTTACTATAATTGCCAATGATACAAACAATAAAAATAAAACTAAACTCACACAATGAGTGCAATTACATGTCGTATCACGTATTAAAAATAAGTTTTAATGTTAACAATTTTGAGTTTTAGACCTCATGGATAGAATAATATGTGCTGATTCTGAAACTACTCTGTTTCTGTGTCTGCTAATACCTACGAAAATTCAATTTATTTATAACCCGGTCTGACTTTCTAATCAACCAAGGTGCCAAGGCTGCAATAAATCTGTTGCTTTGTTTTGTTCTCCAGAATCGAACGTTTATAGCTCGTCCAGACTATTTGAAGATGTTAAAAATAATCGATTCGTCGAAGAATTACATCCAATCCCTAAAATCTGTCTTGGCACAAGCTGAGTTTGTGAACCGAACTCGGCAGAAGCAATATTTTGGCTCAAACAAAACTTATTTTAGAACGCGATTTAAAAATGCAACATACCCTCTCCGATATTTCTTACTTTTAGAGATTTTTCTATCACACACGTCTAGATCATGGGATGTCACCCAAAACTAAAGAAGATCAATGTAAGGCATTTTGTTTACTTGGTACAACTTTCGTTGATTTTCCGATATGAACTCCTGAGAAATTGAAACATTTAGTCCATCTCTGCTTTGCGGTGGGATAAAAAAAATTATTTTTTAATTCTCCAAAAAATGCCTAACTAATGGCCACCTCTTTGGTGCTAGCTTGAATTTTCTCTCCTCTGAACTGCTCCTTAAGTCGGAGAAAAGACAGAGGACGCTCGGTTGCGGAACCTGAAAATTAAGCTATCGTTCAATCATTTCGAAAGTCATTTTTCCCAAGATAGCTACAGTGACTGTGGGTCTTTAATTTTCAGCGTTATCGAAGTGAAATCGAACTCCAATTTGAAGTTTGTCTGCATTTCTTAGTGCTGTCCTTTAAAAACAAGAGGGAAACATAGATCCGCATAATATGCTCCTGTAATATTTGTTTTCTTTTCTGATAGTCCAACCCTTACAATCCCCTCCGCATCCAAAAAAAATGGACACTAAATTGTTTTTGTGCTAAACGTCACTAACTTGACAGCCTACTGATATTAGATTTTCGATTATTCATGCGTATTTTCTTGCGAAGAACGAAACGAGAATAGTCGTCTCCCAAGATAATGAAGAGAAGGTGATTCCTGAAAATGAGTTGATGGGAATTGAATTTTGCAGCCAGAACGCATGAGGGTGTAAGCATGCCAGCCTAATTATTTCCATTTTTTACAGACCACCTTATCTTCAGCACTATTCGATCACCCAAATTTGGCGATTTTGCTGGATTCTGGGCCTCAAATGATTTATTTATCGATATGGGAAATGTGCAACGTATTGAATTGAAACAGACACTAACTACGACATATAAGTAAAAATTTAGTCTTTTTCCCAGGTAGCTTTTAACAGAACCTGTCATCCCCCAACAATCCCTTCACGGGGAGGAATCAAGCTGGGTTGCGATTCAATTCGACTAGAACTTTCAACACTGATTATCTGCGTCGTAATAATGGTAAGTGTGGTCTAACTTTGGTTGTAACCTCACCAAAAAACATTGAGCAATGATAGTTGACGCTTCATTCAACGCTCCTTGTAGAGGCTGTGGTAGCTGGCCTAATGAACAAAGGTACTTAATAAAATACTTTGACTTTTGTTGAGACTACGGTTACCACGGTTTTTAATGAGGAGATATTTTCAAATATTTTGACAACCACTTTCCAGAGCGATTGTAAAAAGGTACGGAAACGGATGCAGACAAAAATGAGGCATAAAAAACTTTTTTCTAAATTTCTCCAGAGACATTTTTTTTTCATATATTCGACACTACCCAGCTATGTCAATATACCATGCACATTTCACTGAGATTACTATGTTGATGAATATTGAAAAGATGGTCTTAACGAGAAGTAACCAATGAACAAACCGTCGAAGGGAAACGAACCATGAAACGGAGGTGGATGAATCGAATCGTTTGGAGAAACCACTTCTAAGAGTCAAGATCCAATGCCAGCTGTATCGCCATCAGATCACTGAAACCACTACAATTATAATTGGGACAGAGGTGATCGAGCAACTTGTAGTGAAAATTGATGAAGTCCAAAATGTCCTTCCTTCATTGAAGACGGGATTGAAACTAACTTAAGAGGGCCAAATCTTGTCATCATAAGATTCCCATATCAAGGTACCGCTATGTGTTGAGATCATTTTACCCGTTATCTCTCAATCTAATGACAAGCAAGGTTTCGATCTTCCATGGTTTGTTACTATCTTTATCGCCGTATGTCCATCGAATTATTTACATGTGTTATACCCTTCACCGTTATCATGGTTGATTGCTGATTTTCCGCCATTCTTTTTGAACGGGTAGCCCGTTGCTGATCCTTGGTTGAAGTCAATATGTGCATAAAAGGATCATAGAAAGCTTCGGTAAAACTATCCTATGCCTCTGGGTAAAATTTTAAGAGATAAAGATGAGACTCCTCAGATAGGATTAAGAAGAAATTGGCCCTTGTAACATTAAAATTTGAAAGGAATATCGACTTTTTTAAGCGGCAATAGGGAAGCTAATAAATGGAATGAAATTTCAAATCCTTGGGAAATAATATCGTTGGATATCCATTGAAAGAAAGTGTCCATTTGGATCAAAGTAGCATTTGTATGTGATAGTTAAAAAACTTTATTCCTTAACTGAAAACTAGTCCAACCACTACTAAGTGCAATACCGTTTCAATCAAATTTCTAAACTAGTGTTTCCAAGTCAGATGGGGGCATGATCTCACCCGGCAAACTCGACTCATAATTGTCAGTCATAAACTTCTTGTTTTTCCCATGAAGTCCCCCCATGTCATTTGTCATCTCTAAACATTTATCTACGCAATCTCCACTACTCCATTCTGCTCTGGTATGCGACTAAGGAATTTCTCGACTATGTTTGTCCTACAGATATCGTTTCACTGACAGATTACTGTCATTTATTAAAGGTTACCATCAGACACATCCAGTAAAGTCTAACCGAAGAGAGAAGTCATTTCTTGGGACCAAATGTTAAAGATGAAGAACACGAACCCGAAACAAGAAGAAAAAAACCGAGCCGAGTACAAACAACAAGAAAACAAAATAAACCAACGCCACCAATATAGATCAAAGATCAGATAAATACGTGGTCGAGTAACAGCAGCATACAAGACGCCAACCAGCGCACGGTATCGATATAAGGAGCCATGTCATTCACGGTTTGTATTTTAATTTATCTGTCACGAGGGTATACGTTGATCGTATGTCCGACGAAGTGATCCCCGTGATCATCTCATAGAGGATATTGAGAAGTAGCCTAAATATCACTTAATAGACCATTTTCGGGCACCTACTAATCTCACAAGACCGTCGACAAATGGATACCTCAACTATCGACTTATGTCCGTTTCTATCATATTCGTACATCGTTCTCTTTATTTTTATGGATTGGAGACTTTCATTAGCCATATCTTAAGCCTCCCAAATGAATTTATTTCGATCGAATCGATTGCGACAGACACAGGACGGTGAAAACAAGGAGATCCGAGACTTTAAATTCCAATGGTGAATTTTTCAAGTGACGTTGCTGCAGGGTATGCGGGTGTCCGGATTAGGAATGAGGTGAGTAAAAAAAGTATCTTCTGCAATGAGTTAGTTGAAGAACAAGTGATATATTCATGTATACATCAGAAAAGTTTGCCTGGGAATCCGCGTAGAAAAGCTTTTCCCAGTCGGCATTTTGTAAATCGAAAACCTCAGAGGCGAAATTGATTCTTCTTCATTGCAACTAAATCAATGAGGAAGCAAAGCGTAACGCGAACCATTGTAAATATCTAAAGATACTCGCGTAGCTACATTTCAAGAAACATGAGAACGTATGACTATATCCCATAAATTTCCACGCTGAATCATATGAGCCCCTTTTTTGTCCACCTCGAGTCTGCAGATTGATCAGATCAAAAACAACAGCAACAACAACAACAGCAAAAACAAAACGAATAGTGGAAACCTCCATCATATTTGCATGAAAGGCGTGCGAGAACATGAGAGGTCTAACTTTGGTAGTATACGGAAGGAAATATTTGTTAAAAGAAACATCAGATTAAATCGTGTTGAGCTTCACAAGAAGTCAAAAAGCATGAACCCGTTCTAAAATTAAATCAACAAATGCACTATCTTGATGGCATCACATATGAATATGTTTTTTTTTTGGGGGTTTTATTTTTGAAAGACATATGGAGAGGTAGATCTACTCCATATTTTCCGTGGAACTGGTTTTGTACTGTCTTAGAGTAGTTATGAAATGACCGAAAAACTGGCTACCGAACTGAATTTCTTCTGTTGCTTCTTCGAAATTGAGATAGTGCCTTTATGGTGAAATAATGCAGATAAAACATTTTAATTACTGGTGGTCAACTAAACCTTGAAGCTGTCCATCGGGTACGAGAGGCGTTAGATTACGTTCAACTAGCGCATATAGCGTGGGAACGTTTTGCGGCCACAATTCCAATTGATTTTCGCAGACTTTGGTAGATAAAACTACTTGCAAAAATCGTTTCTTTAAATGTCCCATAATGTCAGCCCGAAAAAAGAATCCCAGTTTCATTCCCAACTACCAATTATCCTTTTTGATGAAACTCTTTCGGACTTGCCCGTCACAAACGATGTCCAGTCATTATGAGCGTAAAACGAACATTATCATTCCACAACAAAAGGATTTCATCCAAATTATCTGACACTAATCGCAAAGTTGTCCTGCGACAAATCTTTCCTAGAATTTCAAACCTTCTCTAATGCCACCATCATGCTACCATGACCTGCCAGCCAAAGGCAACATTTCTGCAAACCGGATGACACAACAGCAAAAGAAAACGACCAGAAATATATCTTCGAGATAACTTTTGAAAAAAATTAGTTACGGAACGTAAATTTTAATAAGACATCATCATCACCCGAAATGATGACAATTTAACTTCGCTTCGTATTATTAAATTCATGTCAGCTTACCGTGACAATTGGACAACAGAGGACGAAAAGATGAAGAAGCAGAAAGAAAAAAAAAATGGTGAAGAAGAAAATCCTTTCATTATCTATACGAAATCTTTTTTGCTTTGGTCGTCCTCAGTTGGCTTATTCCTTTTTGCTGTTGTTGTCTCCCATATATCCTACCGAACGACCCTATCAAACCGTGACACGGTCATACATTGAAATATCTCCGCTGGTGCAGTGTAATCTCTTTCTCCCGGGGATCAGGATCTCAACATCTTGGACTTGGTAAAATTTTACTTTTGAAGAACGCAGTAAACGCTCGGAGGCCGTTTCGTCGGATGAATCTCAGCAGTAAGACGATTCAGAAAAAGGTGTCACCAATTAGACAACAAAATGACAATAAACGTTTGAAACTAGTGACGCTGACGGTGGTTGAAAGATCGTGAGGTGTTTTCCTGAAATGCTTGGAAATGGAGAGATGAAGAAGTCAAATATCCCGCTGCGGTATGACATGTAATGAAGACCTCCCAAAGATACACGGATGCAAAATGCTGTGCAGAGAATTCATCTACTGTTTGGTTGCTTGCTGCGATGATCAGCTCAATTATGATAATTTCGAGAAATGCGTTGTTAAGATATATTGCGCGTGTTTTTTTTTTCTTACGTTTTTCCTCGCTTGCTTTTCCTTTTTCTTAAATGATGAATATGAAGTACTCAATCAAGTGAATTAGATTGCGCAGTTTCTTTATTTTTAACAGTGAATGTGATCTCATTCTTTCCATATTTCGAGATAAATTCAATGTTCGCTCTATGAATTGAAGCAAGGCCTTTGTGTTTAATAAAAATGAATTTATAAGACGCAAAATTTCTTCGAATCTATTGTGGTCTGAATGCGGACTTGGTTTAGACTTGTGATATGCACCTGGAACTAAAGAAAACTGGTCACCGCTTGCCATGTTCTCGTTTTGAATTATTGGAACTTTCACTTTAATCATTGTTTGGTTTGATCACCGCGAATGGTGAATGAGTTTCATCTTATTTTGTTGCTATTAGAAGAACCACTTTTTAAAAATTTATTGGGAAACTGGAATTGGCAAATTATCCCTGGATTCGAGCGAACTCGATCAAAATGGGTTGGGTATATTTTCCGGCTGCACTTCCTTTTTCTCACATTTCCTATTGAAAACGCTGCAGTAAAGTTAAACAAAAAGGGTCAACAACAGTGGAATCCAAAATTTTATTTCTTTTTGATTTGATTTGGTATGTGGTTCAAATTTGAGTCAAAATTACCAAAAATCAATTTTACGACGTCTTTTCAGGATACTTTTTTTATATTTTTCAAGATCTTAGAGGATTTTTCAAGACCCTCTCAATAATAGTTTATTTTAGGCACGTTTTGTAATTTTGTGCAGATTTTAAAACGAATATTTTAGGAATCCTTTAATTCAACATCCCTTTTACTTAACTTTATTTCTTGGTTAAAAATTTAAAACGTTTTATAAGCTAAAAATATTTCAAAAAAAATATCTTACATCGATATTAAAAAAGTTTATTGAGCAAATTTCCAGGAATTCACGTATGAAAGTTTACTGTGAACTATGAATTAGCACCGTCTAAATCTGTTTGAGGGTTCAACACTGAGGTACCTAAGAGTCACTACACTCACTCTCGATCTTGTCGCATATCCTCCTAATTTGATCGAATAACCTTGTATTTGTGTCGTCCATCAACCCATTGTATTTGACCGTTTATTTAAATTTGACAACCAAACCTGCACTCCTGATTCAGGGTCCAGGGATTAGACTTCTACTTGAACTTTGCATAGAACTTATTCTGCATGTGTCCAAAACTAAACTTAAATTGAAAAATGGAATTCTATGGCATACTTCTCTCGGGAGCTTTTCCTAACCAAGAAACGGTTCTCAGACCACTGATTGACGCAAGTGGAATAGGAATCACTTTTAAGGTAATAGTTACCTTATTCCCCCCTTGGACTGAAGAAGGGACTCCTCTAACCGAGGGCGCCAACCGGGAAGAAAAAGGAGGCCTAGGCCAAAATTACAGACGCTTCCAGGATGTGTCCTAAGGGGGATACGTGGAAGTATTAGGGGATATTCTGACAGTCTTTTGCTGCTGAGACTCTCTCACTCAGAGTAAAAAAAAGCGTTCACCTCTCAACTACGAAAAATGATCTCAAAATTTACTTTTCTTTCAACAGAGCATTGGACAGAGGAAATGCCGATATGAAGCACTACAGTTTTAGTCCATTTAATTCTAGAACTATATGAGAAATTGTCCACACGCGTCTCTTAGTTACTATCAGATATCGCTGACGACCGTGGCTCTTGTCTGTGGCCTACTTATCAGGACTGACATCCGAGTGATCCGGAGAATTGGATGCCCTCTTGCTCATGATTCAGGTGCACAAAAACGCAAATTCATACCATGAACAATGTTCTTCCTTAACTCAAAATTATATACGGTCCCATTTTTGTATATTACCCTTGGTTGTATTATACGTCAACAAATATCCATCACAGGCGATCCAGTCTTTGAAAAAAATGTCCTCCTTCGGTCCAACCTTAAGTATTTTGCGTATAACACAATTTGTGCATTAAGTGATTGTATCAATATAGTATTTGAGAACGCTGATCTCCTCGAGATTTATTTTCTTGTAAAGTGAAATGTAAATTCTGAACTGCTAGATGTCAAAATAACGGTATAAGTCGAAAGCATGATTGCAAAATGACAGGGGGCTTAGGGCAGAAAGAGCGAGCATCGATCAATTATTAACCATCAATCAACTCTTGCAGAAGAATTCGGACTACAACAATCATCTTCATCAGATTTTTGTGGACTTCAAACCAGCCAATTATGCTAGATTTTGACATCCCAGCGCAGATGACACGTCTAACCGAATTACACTAACGTCAACAACATCTCAAGTCCCAAGAAATAACCAGCTCACTGATACCTTTAGCGCAAAGACTGGACTAAAGTAAGCAGATGACCTGGCCCTTTTGCTGTTTGATCTAGTTCTAGAATATGAAACTTAGAATAATGTTTGAAGTAAACTACTTCTAATGTAGTGAGAGGAAACATCTAATGGACACATGACAAACTGAAATTAAGCCCACGTAGATAGCATCCTTTCACGATACTCTGCATTGGCTGAAAAGGCCTATTAACCATACACTAGCAATGAACGCAAGTAGTATTAGTAGCCAAAAACTAACGAGGCCAAAACCAAGTGCATGGCTGAAACAAGAAAACTGACTCCAAACCATCAGCAAATGATGGTTAACAGCCCAGGATTAAAGAGAAACATACACGATTTTTCATATCCTTCGAAAAGATTGTGAATAGACGGCATAAAATTAGCAGAAGTAACCAGGATACGCCTCACGAATAAAACGTTTACCGCAGTTTATTCAATTGCTAAGACCAGTTGCATTAACTGGATAACAATGCTCCAAATCTTAAAAAGCTGCCAAAAGGTATATTTTGTGAGCCGTGGATCCTGATACAAGCATCAGGAGTGAGAGCAATGAATTTGGTAAACAACGCGACTGAAGCTCATATAGCGCAAAACTTGAAGGACATCAATGACGGTGAGTAAGGTTGAACTACCAGTTGTAAGAACTTCTTGATAATGTTTAGATTCAGTTGTTGAAAAAACAATGGGCTGGCCATGTGCAGTGACTGAAAGACGAGTTGATAGCTGTTAAGATGATCAGAAGTTGGGCTAAAGGTTGAAGTAAGGTAGGAAAGGCTACCAAGCGTTCTTTGGACCCAAATGTCAAATAAAGGGAATCGCTGCTGGAAATTTCTGATTTGAAACGCGATCGAAGGACCGAGACTTGCAAAATTGACTTGAAAGCGACGAAAGGCTCCACAAACGTAAGGCTGAGTCTCGAGGGAGGCTGTAGTGCCGCAACTACGACAACAAGGTATCATTTACAATTTTTTCTTTTGTGTTTTGCTCTGTTAAAATCATTGATTTAGTTTTTCTGAGTGGAAAATGAATCAAAAATGAGTTCCGTCTTTGGCATTGTTGCCATTTATTTTGTCATGCCAAAGTAAAAGAATTTTCTCCTCTTTTAACATGAACAAAGTTCTGAGGCTACTAATCATTCCGTCCTGATTATTTTCCAGAATATACCTTACTTACCGATTGGTGATGAAGACTGAACACCGATTGATGATATAATGGTTCATTTGAAGATAAAAAATACGATGTTTGAACCAAGGAGATAAAAAAAAGCATCCGGAAATCAATAAGTGAGGGCAAAAATAATTACCAAGGGTATGAAATTCGAAAATTCAACTCGAAAAAGAAAAGCAGTATACGGAATTATACAAAAATAAAGGAATATTATAAAATACCTTAAAAAGAAGGATATGCAAATCATTACAGCTTTTTTGGTTTGGCTGCATATTTCTGTGCCATTTCTGCTCTGCCAAAATAATTGTTAATTCTTTGGAAGCGAAGGGAGTGGAGCGACATAAATGAGCAGCAGCACGAGACGGAATAGTTAACATCTGTATACCTGACAAGTCTCCTAGATGTCTTCCCTAGAAGTTTTTGATTCATTACTTCTCTCTTCCACATGCCATCATTGTTGATGAAGGCTAAACTGATTTTTCCGGGAAATCTCTTCGTGTTAGTGAAATAGGGGTTCTAGCTAAAATGGCCTTTATTCTTTCTGCTTCGCAAACGGTTTCAGATGTCCTTCTTTGGGAAAAGAAGGACATTTCCATTAATGTTTTGTTTGTTTTTTTAATATCTTGTGAACTAAATGTCTTGCAGAGAGCTAGTCTAGTGTTAGAGTCTGACAGAGTTTCAATGTGCAAAGAAGACGTAGCAGAAATCATCCATAGTTTCTCAACAAACGAAGAGTCAGATGACTGTATCCTTCCAAAATTGTGCGGGTTAGCTTTAAAATTCGAGACTCATCACATTAGAGATTTATCACAAACGAGACTCATCACATACGAGACATATTAGATGCGATATTATATATTGCACATGCATAGATATTCCACTAAAGAGCTCCTGCATCAGATAATGATGAGTCTCGCTATACTTTCAGCTTAGCTCAAATCTATTTATCTATCCACGGTATGAAAGTCCTTCCCTACTTCTTTCGATCTGTAGCCTTGCATTGTGCAATCAACCACACAAGTGGAACTAATGGAAATATTTCATGTTCTATTTATTGACTCGAATGCTTGCAACCTTCTCGAATAATATTTTATTAAAAACATAATTTGAATGAATTCCACCTAAGCAATCCTTATCAAAAGGATAATATTTTATCGAATTCAAGATGTCTCGACGATAGTGATTTGTTAATTGATCAATTAATTACTTTCATATTACCGTTATATCAACATAATTTATCTTGTATTTTATTCAAACCATTTATCGCATTGATTTGAATTCAATTATAAATGAATCGCATAAATTGTTGTAACAACAAAGACCACAACAACTCATTCATTACAAACATCGGAAGCAACATTGGCCGCAGTAGTAGATGCAGCCGCAACAGCAACAAAAACAACAACAAACTTTTAAAATTCATCACGACAGACCACCATGAAATCAATTTCACATCTCTTTAAATTAATCTCGGATCGAAAATTTAAATTTATTTATTTAAATTCCGTAGTTGACAAGCAACCAAGTCAAGCCAATAGCATTAACAACAACATTGACTGCAACTACAGCAACAGCAACAACACCAACAACAACAACGGCCACAATAGCACCAATCGGTCTTATGAAAATAGTGAAAGTTTTCCATTGGAGATCTGCATAGAGAGGCGTGCCCAATGGTTTGTGAATGTTAAAATGAATGGAGCAATGTTAAGTCGTAAAAATCTATGAATAAACCTAAGGAAAATTCCAACTAGTCACCCCCCCCCTCCCCTCTCCACTCCTCCTCCCGCTTCCAACACATTCATCTTAATCGCGTACAAGGAATTGTTAGGGTCGCATTTTGTAAATGGCTCGAAGATACTCGTCGTTGTACATAGTTGTAGCTGTAGTCGAAGTATCTATTTCATTTCGGCTTGATTTTATTTGATTAAGGCAATGGCTTGACAAGTGAATAAAATTCAATAAAATCGTTTTCTCTCTCCCATTCAATGATTGTTGTAACAAAACGACATGGACATTTGAATGGTTCGAGATATAAAGCAAGACAACATGTAACACGCCATCATTATAACTATTGCATTGCCCAGCGGAAAAAGTTAATTTGAGATTGGGAAGTTTGTTTGGTTGGAATGTGGATTATATTTTTTTGGTATCGTGTCTTGTATTGGGTTCATGTCCAGTGACAATAGCGTCTAACGTCCGTTTGATGTTTGGATTCAAGCTACAATAAGTTTCTGATTTTCGGGGTTTATTTTGCTAAACAATCCAATTTAAATGCTCAAATTTTTTGACCCAAAATGTTCCAAAGAGTCATGTCCGGAGAGTCATGACCACGTAATTCAACTTTCACGACAGACCACTTTTCGCGAAACGTTTTGCTGTTGATTCTACAATTATTTGTACAATCCTTAAGAAAATGTTAACTGGTACGCTGGCATGGCAAATACAAACTGGTGCCAAATGGTGCCAAAACAACACAAACACCATGTTAGAAATCTTTGACAACTATTTGCCTAGGAACGGTCACCTACTGACCTGGTAGCACCAACCACTGCGTTTGCATCATGAGTTGCCAGAGTATTTTCATTGAAAGAAAGATCCAAGAGTATATCATGACGTCTCATCACAATAAGCAAAACCATGGGTTCGACAGTTCCTAAGTTTTTTTTAAAAAGTAGACAAGTTCAAAATAGACTAAATGCAAGGACTAAATCCAAGGACTTAGAAAGTCTTCAAACTCGATTCAATCTTCAAATACGGAATGCCGGTGTGGATTGTTTCGTTCAATCATTTTAGGTCTATTTTTGTACTTTTTTTAGTTGGTAATTTAATATTTATCCAAATCTAGAGTGTGCACTAGATATGTGGTCTCGAACGTTGTTGAGGTCCTCAAGCAAGACAAAGGTTATCACGGAAATCGCTTGATCACTTACATATCTGACCAAAGTGACTACGACAATGCCAATAACTAACCTTAACCAAAAGGACCTTATCAAACTATTGATAATGAAAACATGCTTGGGAAACAGAACTCAGCTACTGCTGTTGACAGATATTGACTCGTTGCAGAGCTGCTAACTTGTTGGCTACTCGTTTTTCTAGTAGTGGCTATTATTATTGTCTAGAAAGCCTTGTTTATGTGAGCAATTTCTAGGTTTATCAGCAGAAGACCAGCCAACTAGACTTAATTAGACCAGTCTAATGTATCCTTAACTATTGATAGACTCCAGCTCTTTCGACCCCCTACTCATCCATTCGGCGACTATGTCCTCCATGTGCTACAGGATCTGTTTTTGTGACCATTTAAAGGCTCTCTAAGACGTGTAAAATACAATATGGAAACTGATTGATAATGGAGGTACTGAAAAAAGAGATAACATTTGTGCTGGATACTTCCCAAAGCTTGCATAATTTAATTGATTAAATATATTAAATTAAAAATGTTTAATAAACTAAAATACTTTATTTATCTTTTTATTTATTCATTGGTATCTTTGTTATTGCTTTTATTATTATTATTATTATTATTATTATTATTATTATTATTATTATTATTATTATTACTATTCCTATTATTGTTATAATTATTTTTATCATTATTATTCTTTTTTATTATGTACATTTAATTTTGAATTTTTGTCTGAGTCGAAACTTTAATGCAAAGAAAAATTCTGATAGGGAGCTTAAACTTTATTTAGGATCTGCATAAAAAATTGTGGCACAGGATAAGAGTTCATACCATACAGTGAAAACTCTACGCGTTTCAGCAACAGCGGCATCCGCAAAGACATATCCTACAATGCGTTACTATTTTTGAAACCAGTTAATTCAGGTATTAAGGTATGATAACCTTGGGAATACTTTTGAAAGACAAAGAAAATGAGGAAATGCAGTCAAAATCTAGAAACTCTAGTTAAAAATTACTGAAATCATAGGAAAGTCAGTCTTTCGCAAGAAATAAGACACATTGGTATTTCATTTCGTTACGCCTGATTTTGCCGGAACCTTTAAATTGAGTAGTTTGGGCCGAGTTCTTTTTCATATTTCATTCATCTTTATTGGTGAAAAAAAAAATTTTATATTAATTAATTAACTGACAGCACTAAATTGAATACCATGTTACTTACAATTCGATCTCGCTCTTAAAGGTACGATTTGGCTTTCGAAGGTAGATCGATAGTTTTAGACCAATCTAGGTCTAAAACTTTCGATCAAGTTTTAGACCTAGATTGGCCATGTCCTTAGACCGTTGAATCATTTATGTTAGGAAATCAGTGTCTCTACTAGACAAGCTGCTTAACTTTAATTTTTGACCAGAGAACATTTTCTTGCATTCCATCAGGTTGATATTAACGTGCAACCTGTAGAGCTAGTAGTAAATTTTTTCCAGTATTTACTCTAGGTAACGCGAGGGATTTCGCTAAGGTTGGTAACAAAAATTTTGAAGCAGATGTCATGCCCACTCGCAACATGTTGGCTGTTTCGTGGATAAATCACAAGTGTACATATTAAAAAGAGTCGGCCCAATATCCGATCCCTGCGGAACACCGGCAGAAACAGATTTCTTAGCGAATGTTGACATTCAAATTTTAACCTGGTCCATTTAATCCCTCAGCGAGGATGAAATCGAATTCTGCAAATATGGTGGTGTACTGCACTCTTTGTGCTTATGGAAAACATGATGATTTCAAACGGCGTCAACGGCTTTTCCAACATCGATTGTGAATATGCCAACTGCATTTTTTGTATTGAGCGTTATCCTAATATTTCTGGACACACGGAAAATTCGAAAAGTGCGACACCTTTGAATAGAACAGGCGTTAAATATGAACCAAATCAATATAATTCCTGTATTCTGCAGGTGTTTGATTGCTATATTTTGTATTTTTTCGAGTCCAGGAGCTTCACCCCTTTTCAGTTTCTTTATTCTAAATTATATGGTTCCACTTAATAAATTAATTAATAAATTTTGATTGATATTTTCTTGCTATTTGTTTTTTGTTTTTTGATAATTAGACCCAACTCTGAACTTTTTCTTGAGTTTTGATCTGTTTGTCTTTCGTTTGAATGTTGGTCCCATTGGTGTTTGAAAGGAAGAAAACTGATTCAAGTTTGAAAAATTTCAAGCTGAGTTGTCTCTATTAAAATAAAAACAAACTCGACAGAACATTCGACGCTTACTCGTTGGTTAAAATTAGGGTTTTCCTCGTAACGCAGTTCATCTGATATTCCCTTTCAATTTTCGAAATAGCCCAGCTCCGTCAAGTATCACGGCATCCTGTGTCAGTTTGCACCTTTTCACCTTTCAAAACAGTTGAAAAGTGGAAAACCCACTTGAAATCTTTTCAACGAATACTTATATTCACATATGTCTCCACATTTGATAGGAATCCATTAGCAAGCCATTTAGTCACTCATATGACAGGAATTATACAAAATGCCGAAGAAATCCCGAAAAATAAGCAGCAGATAAAAGCAAATAAGTAACACCATCAACATATCCCATACAATCTGTACTTCCCATCCTGTCAAATCGCTGTTGCACTTACCCACTCACCGCTACAAGGAGTAGCAGCAAACAAAAGTGGACAGATGTTAAAATCCCATAAAGCACGTGTTAACAAAAAAGAGGCAACACATCACACATCACATCACATAACACAACATAAAATAACAAATAACATATAAGAGGGCTAGTTAAGTTGTTACATCCTTTTATTAACATGTTGTAATACACACGACACATGATCCGTTAAATATAATGTAGTATGAGAAAGAAATGTGGATACACAAAACAAGCACATGTAGAAGACACGTTACGTGAACGTAATGTGATTTGAGTGGATTTTTATCAACTGCGATCAAACTGTATCATGGACGTGTAGTATGAATAGGGAAATAGAATGCTCGGGAAATGTTAATGCAAGAATATGTAAGAGAAAAGTCAGAGGGATTTTGTGTGCTGCAAAATGCGACCCCATTCATCAGATGTTTCAATTGTGTATCAATTTGGAAGATCTATGGCTATCTGATGAACATATTTTTCTTATAAGGGATAAATGTGGAATAAGACGATTCAATTTACGTTTCTGTTGATGGCGGCTTGGCAAAGATGATAAGGACGATGCATCTGCGCCGCAAGAAGTTCTCTAGTTGGGGTGAAAAGTGTCTTATGCAATTCAACCTCCTTAGATGTGTCTTGGGAAGCAATTTCAGGTTGCATTAAAGCAATCTTCTGATGTCTTAAGTATTAGATGTTACACCAAGGAACATCGAACGCATAGTTTTCATTGGAAATAAGCAAAATATTTCATTAATTGATCATTTCAGCAATCTCACTCACCTCGATCGACAATTTTGCCAAATAGGTTTTTCCCCCTTAAGAAATTTCTTGTGGAACAATTCCATCGGCGATTGCGGAATTGATGCTGGCATTCTGTAATGGCTAAATTTGCACCATTCACCAATGCCTTGAGTACACCTTGATTGTCTTGGACCAGGCGTCGTTGTTTCCTCCGCAACGTTGTATGTATCGCTGGATCCAGATAGAGCATTCCCGATGTGAGTGGCGAAATGTTGTTTGGCTCACCAATTTTTGCGAGGCCCCTGCAATGAAACATAGAAAGGACAATAAACTAAATTAACATTTCTGTGTAATTGAAGTTCTGTGTAAAGTTTGATGTATTTTTAATTTAATTTTAATTTAAATAAGGTAATTTTGTAATTGAGAGTAAGATTTCAGATGAATGAGCGTCGTGAATTCAAGTTAGGTCTAAGATGTCGCGGGAATAAGAACGAAAACAACATTTTCGAAGGAAATAACCCGGGACCACGT
Source organism: Stratiomys singularior (assembly GCA_954870665.1). NCBI lineage: Eukaryota > Metazoa > Arthropoda > Insecta > Diptera > Stratiomyidae > Stratiomys > Stratiomys singularior. The sequence continues at coordinate 5,775,533 of OX940879.1, read as the reverse complement.
CTGTATTTTTAATGAATAGTATTTGTAATTCGGTAATTCCTCACAGTTCTGATACATATCTCGAATCTATTCTTTACTTAGAAAGAAGGATTCTCGTGAAAATTTCTCTCCAACCCATCAAGTACGTCAGCTTGATCAAATGGTAGACATTTGTCGTCTGATAAATGGTGACCACAATACCCACCCATATTATTTGCTCCTTTCATTCTCAACTGGTTAAAATATATCCAGAACATTTTTTTCCCCCCAGCATAACTTGAAAATTCATGCTTTTTGCTGTTTTGATATTTCGCAACCGTCAAACGGCAAATATGGTGGATCTGGAAAGGAGTTCAATTCCCTTTGCCGAAAATTCCAGACATGTACAAAAACCATCCGAAAAATATTCTACAAAAATCGCCAAATGAAACATTTGAGAGTGGTCTGAGTGGCGATCTTCTTTTGGTTGGCGAGGAAAAACAATCAAAAGATGGACACAGCACATAAATAACCGTAGGTGGAAAAAACAGAAGCCTGCGTTTTTTCTACAGATGTGCTTTGATCCTTTGAAACGGATGGATCTTATTGAATAATGGAATTAAATTTAATGTTTCAAGCATTCCAAACTGGGAAATGGTTGACTGAATGTAATCACTTATAAAAGACTTGGAAATTTATTGCATTTTACTGCATTGCTTCTGGCTGATTGCGTGGTTTTTTTTTCTCTCTCGACTTGAGAATTCGATTAGAGGTTTTGTGAGTACTTTGGCGACGCCATTGCAACAGAAGGAACGCGTGGTATCGGTTGATGGTACGTTGATTTCCCCGAAGCGTTTTGCTGCACTGCAATTAGCATGCGACCAACTTATCTATTCTAATGACAAGAAAAATACTTCGTCTAACTACAAAGTATAAAACATGTTCTACTAACTATTGTACATTTCCATTTAGGGCAATGATGTTAGCGCCGCACAATTAAAATAGTTGTTACGTCTTAGCATTGCGGATCCATGTCTAGGACGTATTCTTTCTTGCATTTTCGTGCATTCTTTTTGCAATGTCGGTTAATGCGAGAAATAAGATAAAAACCCCTTGACAACGATAACGACAACAACAAGACCAACAACAATCAGTTACATGAAACGACAAAGACGCTACAGTCTGACAAGGTGATGTCCATTTCTGGCAAGTTGATTATCGTGTTGCATTTTCAGTGTGTTTTATACACTCTATGTCAATTCTTGCACGGATCGACTGATCGCTAGATCGATTGGATAATACAGCCTTTTAACCCTTTCATGTTGAATGCACCCGAACCGATTCCTGGACTTTGGCAAGAAGAGCGAGACCAGATGACCTCGGAAATAAAGTCGGACACAGAGTGTTCGCAGTGAGTTTTGCGCTGATCCCTCCAGGGTTAACGACTGGACAATGGTCTAAAATACCAAAGTGTAATCAAAATACGTAATATGTACCTTAACGATCACTCCTAGCCACCACCTAAGAAGTGACGGTGAGTAGTATTTTCCAACAGTCACCAGAACCAGCAACCTAGCATCCACCAGCCCGGCCATCGTTCACGACCATAGTCCAGATTACTCAGCCTCACTATTGATCACTCAGACCACATAGAAGCCAATATTTCGCATTCAATGCACAAAAGTCGCGTAACATGATCGGTATTTGATTGTTTTATGGCAAGTGAAAAGACGTGGAACAAGAAATTGGAGTGACATGTGCCGCAATATGCACGGTCTTGCCTTCACATACGCTCCATTGCACGCATTATGCGTGCGCTAGGCGATGTCAGGCGGCTTAAACTGCGTAAAGTGCGTGTGTGGCATAGTTTTCATCGTACACACATATATGCAGTCAATTCACATTGCTCAGGATTGTATAATGTGGGTAGAGAGTTGCTCCTTAAAGTGCCAATCAGGAATTCAAAGAATTTCGAGTGCTGTTTGATGGTGGAGTTTCGAGTATGTGTAATTGGAGGCAGAACGAGTGTTAAATATTTTCTGTCCTTTAAATTGGGTGATTGTATGATTCAATTGATTTACAGGCTCACCGAGTTGAATCTGGCAATTTGACGAATGGTACCGACAATTGTAATTGAACTTTTTGATACTTGTTGCCATTTGCTCAACTGCAATTGCTCTGCTCATTTCCATTAAGTCGCGTAGCAAATACCTAGCTTTCCACAAAACCTCTTACAGCTACATTTACCATTCCTCTGACACTGTCTCTGACATCTTACATCTGTATCTTCCTGAACAAAATTCTTTCAACACTTTTGCTGGCACTTCAACGCACCCTCACTCGTCCACGAAAAAACATAAGACTTAAGCGAGTAACCCGAAATTATGTTTCCACTCAAAACGTTCCAAAATCATTTTCCGTCTCGATGTCTATCGAGAAAGCCACAACAAAAGGGCTAATCGTGGTGTTAAATACCCAGATAAGACTGCTACAAAAGTATTTGAATAAGCCTAAGAAAATCCCAAAGATAAATAAAACGAAAGAAAGGAAAACGATTTCGTTCCATGTCTATCAATTTTCAGTTTTTTTTTTCTCTTCTGCTCAACAGGCATTGCATTTATCCTTTGCCTAGATGTCCTTCGGAAACACTTTGCTTCATATTGGACAGGTTTATGAGAGAAGTGTGTATTTGAGAATGAGTTCCATTTCAACTAACCGACCGCAGATTAAGAAGGTGCACAAAATTGAAAAGTGTCGAACGGATGAGTTAATAGAACATTGGATGAGTGCTATTTTCTTTGTTCACACACACACACACACATATGTTATGCCAGTGCTGAGGATATGAGGTCAGAATAAATCCCATGCATTATATTTGGATGCTTGCATGCTATCCCAACGTTAGCTTTCTTGTTATTTAGTTATTATGTTGCTGTTATTGTTGTTGTTTCTGCTCTTTTATTTCGTTTACTTCAGTTGTTGCGTTTGTTGTGTCACTTGAGTCAATGCGTGCATACTTCAGTTTACACATTGGTGAATCGAAAAGAATGCATAGAAAAAAGTTTGTCAATATATTGTTTATATATTTTCCTGTCCGGACGGATGCATGAGTTAGATGGATGTCATGTGTTTGCTGTTTAATCACTTCGTTATATGTTTACCAAGCAATCAACTGTAGACGATAAACTCTTTTCGTTTTAGTTTCTAACCATTTCAAGTGTTTAGTTAAAGAGTTAAGGACTCAGAGCACTTATAGGCTTTGGTGACAAGATTAGGTAGGGTCAGAGCGGCAATTTATCACGTTCCTGTTTCGCGATTTATTTTCAGGAGACGCTTTAGATGGAATGGGAAAAGGTGATTGCGACCTTCTAACAAACAGGCAAATGGAACTTGTAGGCCTGCACACCTGCGCCAATTATATCCAGTGCTGGGAATTTAGAATCTTGAAATCTTCTTTGGCTAATTCAAGTCTAGGACTAATTTTCAACATATCACCATTTCATCCTAAGCCTTTGATGTGTTGCCAAGAAAAGGCACCACATCAAAGGGAGATTATTTAGCGTGGCACCAACGTGTTGTGAACGCTTTAACTTTTGGTTTATGCACGAATACTGCAGAAGTTATGTCTTTCACATTTCCAATTATTCAACACTGGCCAAGAATACTACGATTGTATGCATGTGCACTAAAAAACCAATAAAGTTCATTTATATGTTAAGCCTTGGAGCAGTACAAAAATTACCTAAAAAAAGCGGAAATTCAGCCAAATAAGTTTCAATTAAGAGAAATAAAATTTAGTTAATACTTTGCAACTTTTCAATGAAAACATGTGGCATATGTACTTTATAGCCCTGGCGTTCATTTAAAATATGGCCCCTTCGAAGATTATTTTATAAGGATGGTAAGAAGAGGCAACAAATCAAAGTTTCCAACTCTGAATGATCTCATAAATATTTGTATGCACTAAAACTGTAGAAGAATAATAATTTGTAGGCGAATATTTTGCAATATTGTGTCTACATGTAACTCGTACATGTAGGATAAAAATTCGAGAATCCCAAATTCTTAAGTGTCCTAAATGTAATGTGAAGCTAGTTACTGCTTGAAAACTACATTATTTATTTACGTGAGAATAGACAGTATACAACGACAGTTCGTTCTATAATTCGATAATTTACATGACATTATCTTGATGAGCAATAATCTCCGTTCTCTTAGTTAAGCTAGGTTTTGCCACGCCACAAATGTTCATATCCATCTGCTCTACAAAAGTGACAATAACCGCCTCACAATACTAATAAAAATTGAGACAATGGACGTATTACACAGTTTTAAACTTAGCGTAACGACCAAAAAGCGCATAAACTTCCGACAAGCACCAACGAGAAAGAAATACGAATACCCTGAGTAGCAAATACAACGAGCTTTGCACGACAGAGAGCTTGGAAATTAAATGACAGACTTGGGCGAGGAGATTGCGATGGGTAGCTTTCTAAGTTTAAATTTTTGTGTGAGTCATGTTTCAAGAGCAGTAGTATAAGTGACTCATTACGGTTGAATATAAAATCTAAGATTATGTTAATGTGCAAATCTTCTCATATGGGTCTTTAGCCCCTTGTACTCTAACTTATTTCAGTTACCTCTCCTCGTTTGCCATCTCTCTTATGTCCTTTATTTTCAATAAATTTTTCTAACAAATACTATTACATATACCGTTAGATTGGGAGTGTGTGTTAGTGCTTATTTATGCTTACCTATGGTTTGAAAAGGCAATGAAAACAAAAAAAATTCATGGTGCCTAGCCTTCACCATGTTCGTCATCTTCATTTTTCAATCATGAATTATGACCTCTTCATTTAAAAATGAGTTTCCTAGATTATCCAGACACTGATCAGGTTCAAAGATAGTTTTATCCCAATTTTTATTTTTTATTTTATTAGAGTTATAGATAATAAACCATATTTGACTACGGAATGATTTTTCGTTATTTTCTGCTTTTTTTGTTTTGTCTCAGGAAGCGTTTACATCGCGGTACATATATAGACACAGTATAACCTCTTCGGTTTCATTTGAATGATGGTCACATCGAGGATTGTAGGATACGAAGTTTTCATTGAAAATGCACTCTCCGGCTCTGATGACATGCTCTTGCTCTTTTCATTAAATTTACGAAGATATTTCAACCAAGATGTCAATTTATCTCACCAATGACCCGTCAGGCTTTCTGTTTTTTTATTGTTTACCCAAGTAAATTCGAGATTTGAAAAAAAAAATCGTACAGAAAGGATTCAGATGGTGTTAGATCCCTGGATATTGGTCGAATGTTTTAAAATTATTCGGGTTGCAAATTCTCCCTCCAATAATTTGATTGTTTAACATGTGGTGTTGCTAGTTTTTCTGACCGATCCAAACAAAATGGTGAAGACACCGAAGATCGCATACCGTCAAAACGCGCCTGCAGCTGGAAATTAAAATGATTACATATCACGGAAACCGATTGGTTTGGTAAAAGCTTAATTCCAGGTCAGAAAAGTCATAGTAAGTAGTTGTTGCAAGATTTTCAGTTCCCTTTTATGCTGGAAGAGAAATTGAGTTCTTTCCAACTGAAATGCGCCGGAATAGCATAAGAGAACGATGTAAATGTAATCACTTTCTCTTCGACAGGTTCAAAAAGTTGGCTGGTTTTCATTTCAGGGTTTGCCGTGATCAGTCAGGATCAGGGCCGCGCGACTACAGGACTGAAGTTCTTGAAGGGCTGGCACCAACATTAAATTGGTGCAAGATATATCAAACTCTGTCTGTATTATGTTAAAAATAATGTTTTTGGTTAAATTAGGGTCGAAAAGGGGTTTTATCGTGCAAAACGTGCATTCAGCGTGAGATCCTTGTCCACGCTGAGAACAATGGTCTACATTCGGGGGATCGCTATCATACTCAAAATTATTTTTCAAGTTGTTGTATGAGAATCTTGCACAAAATTTGGCTCCCTTACGTGCCGTGGCAACTTTTCAATAAAGGATTATAAAGTATTCAATAGCATGAAATTTTTCGGATACCATGAAGTGTTCATTTCACAATAGCACGTTGCGAAGAACTAATGGAAAAATGCACCGCAGAAAAAAATCCATTCCAAGGCGCAACTAAACTATGTGTCACGTTAAGGAATTCCATGTATCGCTTTAAGTTTTTACATTGCACCTGCAAATTTTTTCCACTACACTTCTACGCGATACGCTGGGGCTTTGTTCCTACCTGTTTTCGAATGCAACAAGCTTACAGACACGATGTGATCTTCCACTCTCTAAAGATCATCTTCGTTGCAATCCTGCCCAAGATGATCCAACCATGATCTTCATTCTCCTCATCACCATCATCATCATCATCATGCACATCATTTTATTTAACTTTGTGATCCAGGCGCGAACTGAATACCTGAAGAGCACAACAGCAGCAAACATATGAACACGCTAGAGTTGGCCCGAGAAAAAAACCTTATATCGTATAAGAACGAAATCAACTGCAAAAGTCAAAAAGGGGGTATAGAGAAAATGCTCTTACCATTCGTATCTTGTTTTTCACGAAAAATGTTAATTGTAAAATAAGATCGTGGCGAGCTGATGTCGAAGGATTTATCGGAATCCACTCTCCCTCTTTCACAACAATTCGGATCGTACTGATCGTGCTTCTGTTTGATTGTGTTCCTTTAGTTTTGATTGTTGGGCGCGACCTTTATCATCCTAATGAAAAACTCTTTTGTTCAAACAAATGTTACCAATCAATACGTGAAATCTTTTTGCCAACTATTTCAGAATGGAGTGAGTGTGCACGGCGAACAAAAAGAAATCTTACATACTTTCAAGATTGCGATACGCGATCGCTGAAAATTTTCACACTACACTACACCACACATTGGTATCGTTGCTGAATGGCAAAGGGACTTAAGTTGCTCCTGCGAGATGAGCGCATGTTTTTCGTGATTTGTTAAAGAGGGTTGCAAGCGTATAATGATATGATGGTATTACATACAGGGAAATGACACTTAACATAGTTTTTTTCGTTGCAATGAGCTGTTACTACTTACCTGGCTGTCTGGTGCCTACCAACCTACCTACCTATCTACCTAAGTTGGGTGATTTAGTAACAAATTGAAACGTATAAATTTAAATGGAACTTTGGTTTTTCTGTAATCAGTTTCGCCGTAAAAAATTGACGGTGTCATGTGAGCTTCAGAAATGATAATGCATTTAAAACCAACTAAAAATGGTCTCCGCGACGGTTTTAACCTACTCGAGCCGTCATTGGATGTATCTTTTCTTGGTCATAATCATTTCGATCATCATCACGTACGACAAGACAAGATCGCTGACGATCAGTAACATTTTGCTGTTGTTTTTACATTCGTCTTGCATGTCATATGTTTTATGGAACATTCAGGGAATATTTTTGTACTTAATTCGATTATTGCTGTCATAACTGGATGATTGCGTTTATGTTTGCGGTGTTGGACGTGGTCGCCATTTGTAAAGTGCTTCCTGGAGTTTTCAAATCAAAAGTTGGCATTTGATAGCTTGAGAAATCGATGGAATGGTCGGAAGCTGGGAAGGTCATCGAAAAAAAAATCAAGCCTAGCATTTCCCCGAACCAATAGTGAAGGAATATTGGGGAGGATCAACAAAACTATCAAATTACCGTGCCTCCTGCCATAGCATCGATTATCTTTGATGCAACGATACAAACGTATCACAGTAGCAACGACGACTAACTATCGTTCCGCATCAAATGGATGTCAATGTCTGCAACTTTTTTGTTAAATTGCAGATCGTGGCATCTGATGTCTCCTGTTTATTGCACAACAGCATCCGACCATCACAAAATACCGAGCAAACTAACACAATACTCGCATTAACAAAAAGATTCCAATCTTCAAATCTGCTCGTATCTTTTCGATGTTAAATAATCATCTGAGGTCCACTGGAAGTGAATCTTATTCCGTGAACAGTATGACGAATTCCGAAAAAAGCGTATCATGTTTTTATGAGCGATCCGTATTATTTATTAGATATTTTCTTCTCATTCTCATCATCGCATAATTTACCCATCGGAGCCAGGGAGTTGCATAGGCCAACAAAAGGAATTGACAAAAATACGATCGTGTCCCTTCCAAACAATTTGATGCGCGTATCCTTGTTGATTGATTTATTATCTCAATCTAAGTCCAAATGAGAAATATATTAACGTCCGCGAGACCACGATGATATGTGACTTAAACTCAATCAACATCCGCTAAACGATCATATGATATTTCGCGAGAATATGCCAAGAATGAAAATCAATTCGTGGAAATAACAACGAAATAACTTGCGAAAACACACAACAATCTCCCGGAATGGGTCTAAAAATAGGTTAGATCGCTGCTTTTCACAAATCATACGCAACAGCATAAAATTATTATCAAACGATCAGGTGAAGAAGATTTTTTAACACTTGACGAGCAAATATTTACACGAAAATTCAACCAATTTATTCACACTCATTTAACCCTAAAGAAAACATCAAGAAAGCCATAAAAATTGCCGAACAGCTCAATTCGGAGCAACTCAATTTAACAATTGGCAAAAGTCAATAAAAAGATTCTTCGTTTTTTACATTCCCCATAACGTTTACATCGTCGACGAAAATTTTCAAATCGGTTTTTTCGTTCCCTCATTTTTTTTGGAGAGTTTCATCCGTGTCATGAGGCATTATAAAATTTACCTAATAATTTATTTAGTGGTAATAACAGATAATTTACTCTGCCATCAAATTCGTTCCTTTGTTGACATTTTCTTTTACGATCGAATGTATCTATTTTTTTCATCATTATCTACAACTGGGTAATATTTAGTGCCTTAAAAATCAGCACGTATGACAATTATTGCTATTGTTGCCATCATATATTTTCCGGAATGTAAACTTTTACGATTTCAACAAACAACCGAGCATACACACAACACTCACAAATGTCTCATATAATTGGAAATTATTATAATAACAATATGAGGGTTATCGTGATGAATTTTATATTGTGTTGATCTTGCGTATTGCAAAAGATAAACCGGGAAAAGGTTTGTGCCATAGATGTGAGCAATGACATCAGGACATGATACAATATTTAGTTAACTAAACGTGAGCTACATTTGTTGTTGTATCTCGCGTTGGGTGGATGCAATAAACCGGAGCGTTTTATAGAGTGCGCACGATAATGTTAGTTTTAGGTATTCCAGAGTAAATGACGCACATCGGGGATTGTCACATCATAAACGTTTATCAAGGGAGTTTTTGTGGATGACATCAATTCAAGTTTCCTGTAATCGTTCAATGATTTCTTTCCAACTCACTATGTAGTACCCAGGACCAATTTTAATTCACATTTTACATCAAAACTTTACAATACGTCTACTAGGAAGAAACTTCTGAGTTTCTACTTCCTCGTACTACGTTGAGTATTGTAACAGAAAATTTATACCCAGAAGAAGAATATTTCCTTTTTTATAAATTTTTTATCACTTTATTTCAACATTTACAAAACGGATAAGCCGACGTGCGACTACCTTATAAGAATTCATTTATGTCCTTACACCATTATCGAAATGCATTGATTTTCCTTTTACGGAAGTGTAGAAACTACGATTAATGTGGCACTCTGCTGAAGCTAGCTCTGGCAAACGGTATCAAACTCCAACTCCAGTCTTACCACGATAAGTGGTCAAGCTTTGTCACCCAAAGGGAGCGATGAAGATTTACCAATTTCAGCTTTTTGTCCGTAGTTACTATCATCATTTCTTCCAGGTCCTGATAGCAGACAACCGCAGTGATCGGCCGACCCGGTTTCATCAACAGGTTGTAGACGACGAATCCAACATCAGACCACTAAACACAATCATCTGGTGGTTCTGCCACTTCAAAATTCCCGAAAGACAAAACTGAAGGAAGGGTGGGAGAGATCGATCACGTCAAATGTCTCCTGCTGATGGACTGGTACTGAGAGAAACCAGAACCAAACTTGTCTTACCATTGCAAGAATTTTTTGGAGGATTTCATCCGCATAGCATACGAATTTTAGGAGAATGATATCAGTGTCACTATAAACTTAGGACATTTTCACTGAACTCTGATTTAACAAGCTAAGTTGTACACTCGAACTCCTCGAAAAATTCCATGCAATAAAAAAAAACAGTCACAGACGGGCTTAGCTCATACACTTGGAGCAAATTCTAGTGTTTATGGTAGGTAAATGACAGTTTCCAACTTCAACTCCAGCAGTTTTCCCACGATTAATTATGCGATATGCGGTTCAATTTCTTCACAGAAGAGGAGCAGAGACAATCGCTTTGACCAATTTTGGCTAATTGGCCATACGTTTTTCCCGAATTTCGTCCAGTTCCTGCCAGCAGACATCCAAAACGATCGACTGACCAGGTTTCATGAAGTTATAGACGATAACTTCAGACCAGAAAGCAGTCACCCCAAGTTGCTACTCATGGATCTGTCTTTTCAAAAAGCCCTAAAACAAACCAAAGCAGAATGATGCAGGATAGAAATCGATCACATCAAAATTCTTGCAATGGTAAGACAAGTTTGGTTCTGGTTTCTCTCAGTACCAGTCCATCAGCAGGAGGCATTTAACGTGATCGATCTCTCCCACCCTTCCTTCAGTTTAGTCTTTCAGGAATTTTGTAGTGGCAGAACCACCAGATGATTGTGTTTAGTGGTCTAATGTTGGATTCGTCGTCTACAACCTGTTGATGAAACCGAGTCGGCCGATCACTGCGGTTGTCTATTATCAGGACCTGGAAGAAATGATGATAGTAACTACGGACAAATAGCCGGAATTGGTAAATCTTAAAATAGATCCTGCTGATGGACTGGTATTGAGAGTAATCAGAGCCAAATATGTCTTACCATCGAATGAGGCTTAGGCAGATACCGGGTCCCTGTAAGCTCAGGATTTATTCACCACTCTGTAGCTTAGTCTACGTTGTATACTCAAACTCGCTGAACCATCCACAACTTAGGGGAAAAAAACATTTACAAACGCGTCTAGCTCATTGCTATATGCCTGAGGGTAAAAAAAGACCGAAAACAGCGGACAAATGCCTATCCAAAAACCAACTTTTTCGGGATGAATGGAACCAAATTGTGTGTCCATACAGAAGGATAGGTAACTATCTTGAATGCTCCGAATTTGCTTTTAAGAATTATGATGGTACTTTGATGTTATGAGATTGTTATTCTTCTACGTTTACTTTGTTTCTATTCGACATGACTTTGCAGACATACTATAAATGCGCTCCCATGTTCAGCGCTTCGAGTATTAACATTTTGTATGGTTCCAAACGTCAGTATTATTAATTGTTTTTCATGATATGTTTATTTCTGTAAAAAGTTGCTCTTGTGTTCCTTAGGGGGAAGAAGGTGAGCGGAACGCCAGACAACTAAGTCAAGCCAAAATAACAAGAACCACATATGAAAAGGACGAAATACACCGAAGAGTACAGCTCGCAAATAAAACCTTATCTTTCCTGCCAGCGAGTTTAAGACCAGCTGAAGCTCAAGACCCAAATATGCAAATCTGTGATAAGTCCTGTGCCTATGCTATGAGTGTAAAACATAGACCCAAACCCAAACCCAAGCATCTACAAAAATATTGAATGTATTCGAGACGTAGACGAGGACCAATGCAAATGCGATACAACCATGACTATGAGCAGGAGGTCTCAATGATTGGATGCAATTGGATGGCAATGTGAATCGTATGGTCAAACAAAGAAGACCCAAAAATGTTTTTGTTGGGAGAAGTGAAGGACTGAGACCAGCAGTGAAACCGAGGAAATGTTGGTCTAAATATATTGACGAAGACAGTTCACCCTGCTCGGATTTCAAGAAACTTGAGGACGCGGTCAATGGACCGAAACAGTTACAGGCGCTTGCTGCAGGAAGCCAAGGCTCAAGAGGGGCTGTAGTGCTACGAAAGAGAAGAAACAAGTAAGACGAAAGCTGCTCTTTTTAGATAATTTTCTAGTTATAATTTTTTTGTCCGGTCTCAGTACAAAACACATTTTCTACTCTGAACCTCAAAATAAATAGAAAATGATACCACTACGGAGAAAAATCAGGTTTTTATTGCAAAGACCAGATGTAATAAGAGAAGAAATAAATCATTGAACATCTTTTTGAAAATTTGTGATTGATTCTATCTTCGCAAAATATATTTAACATAAATAATAAAAATAAAATTCTCCTTTTAATTTTGCGTTTTGTTTTAATTTTCGCAAAACAAAAAAGAGAATTTTATTTATATTTTTTAGGTGATCTTTTTGAAGTTTGAAGTGAAGACGGTAATTTGTATATTGTTCATTAAGGCCGCCGGGTCTTGCTTTATTCTTTTCCAGGTCGCGTTTTGGCTGCAATGCAGCAATACCTATTCCTTCTCATAACGGCTGAAAATTGTCGCATATAGCCAAAACTCGTCCTTGGACACAAAGTAAGACCCGGCCGACCCAAAACGCTATACAAAATCTGTTCACTTTCGAGAGACCAAAATCAAAATCGTGAATTGTGACATTGAAAGATCAGCTGATTTCAGGTTGCTTCCACTTGGGTGACTAGTGCAGGGTTAACTCCTTTGGTGGGCCCACATTCTGTATATCAAACAGTCATTCCATTTAAAGAATATTTTAATGATCTCCAAAAACCAAAACAAAACGACATAAAAAAAAAACCATACATCTCATTCAAGATGCGTTAACATTTTCATCAGCTAAAATACAGATATAAAACGCAAAGCATTGTTTTTGTCTTCTTCCATCTATTTCCATCCTAACATTTAAATTCAAAAATATTCAAGATTTTAACTAATTAATTTATCGAAATCAAACGTATCTTCATGTTGCTGGTAGACTTGAATAATTTTATCGAAGAACGGTGGGGACGCGAGTTGTACCAATGTTTGTCTATCGATTGGATGGTTACCATCATGTCCTGATGTGTTGTTCAATTAATAGATTTATCGTTGGACTTGTGTGGAAGTTGTTGAAAAATCAAATCAAACGTTTTGCCATTCCGACCATAAACATTCGCCATATCAAGTGCGCTCCACACGGCTTCAGCACCCAGCGTTAGTTGCCTTAATCGTGTCCCTAATGGAGTTGTCCGGCATAATCGAGTTTCCTTATGGAAACATCGCTCATGTCACATCGGCGCATAATCGATCGTTTTGTTTTCCCCGGACGGGATCCGGTCAATTTTCTTGGATTTTACGACGACCCCACCAACTGCTGTTTTAGCTTTTAATTTCTTCGAAACAGAATAAAAAGCTTCGGAATTCCTGTCGAATTTATTCTCGATGTCGTTAAAACACCTGCCATGGCAATATTTTGTAATTTGTAACAAGTTGACGATTTTGGATGGATATCCGTAAATGGTGTTTATTAGGTGATAAATTGTCGTGTGAGTTTACTACGTTGTTGATAAATTAGCATTGCAAAAGATGATACATGACGATGGGACCGAGATTGAATGGCGATTCGGGAAAGGAATTTATTTTGTGGCTAAACTTGGAAGTCTATAAACAATTTTATGGCAGTTTGGAAGATTGATGTGCAACATATTTCACTCAAATATATTCAATATGTAGATCAAGTCAAGTAACATGTTCGTAGACAGGACAGACAACGAAAATTTAGTGCTTAAAAATCCTCGAAAAAAAAATCCACGGCCATCTAAAGCCCCAGCAAAGCCTGCAAAGACTACGAATAACAGCGTATCAATCATTTCAAATTATAACATCTCTTTCAAATATCATCATCGTCCTTTTGTTAATCCAATCACGTTCCCATCCAAGCCCCAACTCCGCGCAATCCACGTGCTTATCAATTCAAACTAAATCTACACACTTTTCAATCACGCTCCACTATTCCAGTTTCATACAAAATTTTCTAGGAATCGCAGCAACTCTTTCACCCATTTATTTTTCCTTGTAATTTAGTAAGAAATGGTAGAAAAAAAGTAAAACTCGACCATCACACGCAGAAGAATCGGAACAGCTGAGACAAATTCATGGTAATTACAATAAATACATGTCCATCGCCGACCCGACCAACCACAAAAACAAGAAAAGTTTATTCATACAAAACATACACTACGTGCTTAAATTTTTTCTTCTTTTTTAATCTTTATTCTGTTGTAACCTAGAGCAAGTAGCATGCATTCAAATCACCAATCCGTTGTTGGATCTCCATGCATAGATTTATTTATTGTCTCTCCGCATAATCTGTCGCTGCTACTATGAGAATGCGTTCAATGTTAGGTTGTTAGCAAGTCAATTAATATCATTAGTATCGTTTAAGTACGCTAACAGTAGTCCATTCAATGAATATCAATGATCCTTAGCCCCCAACAACAACAACAACAACAGCGACAACAAACCAACTATATGGTTCAGCGAGTTCGATCCAGTGTGTGTTGTAACCGCGTTTCGTGTAATTTATTCAGAATGATTGAAAAGGTAAATTGATTTCGTATTCAAAGTGATGTTTCTAATTATAACCATTTATTTCTGTTTTAAGTGGAATTTCTAATGCATATTGGAAAGCGGGGAGAAAAATGATCGATGAGATCACAAAAATATAACCTTGATACCGTCTAAGGACGATGAGTTAATTTTGAATACACTAGGAGATAAGTTGGTACTATCAAAACCTTTACTCTAGTCATATCTCTCGTTTTACAACAAAGTTCCATCTAAGTTCTGTATATTAGCCGGCAAGTACTAATTATCCTGAGAGGACGTGTTTTGACCATTGCTTCTTCGCGCACACGCGCTTCAAAACGAGCTGATCATGGTCTTAGTCAACCAAAATGCATCCTCGCACTCAAGCAAGCATCGCCAAGGAAATCTGCAACGCCCAAAAATTTTGGAACCACAAAAACAAACGGAAGAACCTCAATCCCATCTGTTCGGTTCAACTACAAAACTAAACTTCCCTGATACCTCTGTGCTACCTCAGACGCTCCTGGCAGAGATCGTTGGAATATCTGTCGGACAAAATAGGAGACATAGCAAAAACTGCTACTATCCCTACTGCGAGCAGGTTGTACTTCAAGTACAACCAGCACTCTACACCCTTATTCGCCTATGGGAGAATTATACTTTCTCCTACAATGACTTTCTCCTACCTACTCTGATTCGCCTTGGTTGACACAAGTCCGATTGACATCAAGTAGATTTATGGAGAATGGAATAAGCGAGGACCAGTAGAGGAAGGCTCCGGAGACACGACTCAATACTAAACCCAAGTGGCTAACTTTCCCACATGTAATAAACCCATAGCTTCTTTGATTCTTATCCTAATGGTGCAACAAACTTGAAATCTCGCCGATAAGTCCCAATATCACACCGATAAGTCTGCGAACCTGGATTTGAAATGTCCTGATTACGTATCGAAGACTTTACCCTTTTCCATCTTCTTAATCAGTTCTCTCAGTCCGGCGCAGCATCTTTAGTGACTGAATGGGTTAAGGGCATTAGCATTGCCTTAACGACAGTTTAAAGAGCGTCTCCTTTCAGAGTGCTCAATATCAGTGTATTGTTGGCTATTTGAGCATTAACTACATTCGATTCACCCATTTCGTAACTATCCATAACCCGATTATAATTTTGTAGTTTCTTGCAGATACGAGTCTAGTTACAATATCCAGAGCGATCAACAGTCGATGGAACTAGTGTGGGAAACAATATCTAACAATAAAAAAAATTCAAACATAGCTCTCATCTTTTCTTACCAATGCTGACAGTCTGCTGAATAAGAGCGATGATGGCTTTCATCAAATATAGCTTTATTCAGCGAACTTCCTTTTGCATATGATCAGACATTTACAGTGATAATACGCAATTATGTTAAAAATTTTAAACATTGGTAATAGCTTAACACTTTCGAGACCTACTATCCTCTTAATTCTCATCGAATTTCAGGGTAAGTGCACTGCAAACGGGAAAGGAAAATGCTTTAAAAAAGCTGCTACCAAGTAACGAGACGTTATCCTGGAAGCTTCTGCTTGGTGCAGTGATCAGACTAACATCAGGTGATTATGAAGGCCAACCAAGTCTTACAATGCCATATTGCTCCTTCCAGGCTGTGCAAGGTCTGCTCTTGTGCTTCAGATGGTGGTCTTCCGTTGTTTGCCAGCTTCATTAAGTCTTTGTTTTTTTCTGAATAGTTGACGTGCGGCAAATCGATCGCAAAAATGAAGGAAAATTTTCCAAACAAAATAAAATTCCACTTGTATTGGTTGAATACCGTTAGTACCGTTAGACACGCTGGGTAGAAGCTGCAATGTGACCTAGATGCGATATAATATTATGTAGTGATGGGCAGTACGTCTTATTAGTGATCAGGGGCCGTGGATCAGTCAAAACCAGCACGAGACTGACTTTTATTACCAAAACTTAACGATTAACACTAGTAAAACGTTCTGAATCTAACGGTATTTGACGTCAATTTTCCCTACTACATTTTTATTTGTACGCAAAACTTATCGAAGACACAACACAAGAGCGGAAGATGTGGGGATATGTGCACTAAAATTCTCTTATATTTCGTATTCATACACAATGACTCACATTACACTTGAACAATTTACAGTTATTTCATTTACAGTTATACAGATATTTGCTCAGAAAATTAGCCATTGCGATCGTTCCACTTGCATTTGTCATTTAGTTTACAAGCTTTGTGTTTTGCGCATGCTCGCTTTATTGACTGCATGGAGTAATCGTATCTCTTTCTTTGTGAAACACGTCTGCAGTGTCAGCACTCTGTACTTGTGAAGCCATGCCATCGATTTTGTAATGTCGACACAATAGAATTCATGAGGATTCGTACAATTTCTGACAATAATACCGAGCAATAGAGAAATTCAAAAAAAAAAAAGCAATTCATAGGGCAGAACACGTGAACTATGATTTCGGGTTCTCCCTCAAGGAGATAAAGATAGAGATAGAACAGAACTCATGAACTATGATCTAAGATCCTCTCTTCTGCATAATACTTCCTTAGACCTAAGCAGCTCATCGAAATAATTCTTGGAAGCCTTGGAAGTGAAGAACCCAGCAGTGGAAGAAAAACAATGTACATCTCAAACAGAAGAAATAATCATTTGAATTTCCTTCCGGCCTTGATTCAAATTGATTCAAATCAGCCTCAAATCTACGAGAACCGTTGTCACAATCGATCCAGATCCAGATGCAGATCCGGGACAATCCAAAAGTAGGCTGAATGAGAGGTGTTTGCATTCTCGATGACCTGTCAAAAAACCGGTGTTGAAAAAACGGATAAGGCTACATCGTCTTGCAGCAAGCAAGTAACGAGAAAATTGGAGCTTGGTGGATTAAAAACGAATTATTTTTGGGTCAAAAAATGGACTAGATGGAACATTGCGAGTGAGACGCAATAGCATACCAAAACATATTAGCACGCATATATACAAGCGACGGAAAAGCATCCTTCCTATGCGAAAGCTTGGAGATGTATTCTGCATAATCGTGCAGGGCCTATTATTCTGCTGAAAGGATCTTCGAATAGTCCAAAACACAAATAAATTATCGAGAAATGCGTAGTTTTGGCAAAAGAATATCTCAGGGCAAATGCGAAAAATCTGGACAAATCTGTCCGGTCCATCTTCTCCTGCGGTTGGAAAAGGATTCTGCTCTTTTACATCGATCTCGCTCTCTACATAATCGAGTAAGGTGATAAAAACTGTTGCTCACTAATAAGCTTCTTGGTTTAATTCCATTTTCGAGGTGTAACATGTTAAGCAGCGGCTTGGGATGGAGGCCAGAAAAAAATCCAGACTTTGCGCCCATTGAAATTAGTTCCCTTTTGGCAGGGAATGAGCAGGAAAACAGTCAGGGAAAGCGAGCGGAAAACTAAAAAAGAGTGTTATGAGAAACGTGGGCTAGAGAGTGGGCTATGAGCGGCTGGAACAGAAAAGAAATGAAAATTCGTTCAAAAGTTTGAACCATAGCATAATAAAGCAAGAAAGGCTGCCATTGGCGCTAAAGGCAAATCATGCATTTATTTCGGGTTTTTAATATTCAAAAAAAAAAATTAAAATTATCTTCAATTTTCACTACTTCGTCGTTAATCTAATCTTTTTGTTCTTCTGATCGAAGAAACTTAAAATGAAATATCAAAACAATTTCCTTTTGATAAATGTAATTCGCGACTTTTTTTAAATAAAAGATATCCCCGTTCTAGTTTTTAATAAATCAAGCTCCTTGGAAGTTTTCCCAATGTAGTTTCGCTTACTTATAGAACATGTTGCGAAAATAAATATATCTTTTATAGTCTACAATAGCTTTATCTACATTTTTCTTTGTATAAAGTGAACATTTTCAGGAACATAAAGAAATATGCAGTCGCAAATAGATATCTTGTAGATATTTTTGTCGCTGCATGCATTTCATAGTTCGATTTCCGGTACCAGACACCTCAAAGTCATAATCTCGTTTCGTCTAAAAGTGGGTCAAAACTCAGACAAACCCATAAGAATTTCTTTTAATATTTATGAAGGATTTCCTTGCCATATAAAAGCATTCTCAAAGTCATCGATGGGATCGATTTGTTAAAAATAAATATGTTTATATTTAGGTTCATCATTAGTAGCCCATGGAAGCGTTGGCACGATTCACGAATGTCATGGAAAGATTAACCCAAATCAATTCGAAATACCTTCAATAAAATCGTAGCTATACGCGAGGCAAGTTCATCCTAATTAACATTTCAGCATGCCAAGAAATACATTTATGACACCCATTAAATTACTGCTAACACTATTGAACACTTCTTCACAATTTTATTATCCCTTTGGACGTTATCGAGCCAAGAAATAGAAAGCCACTAGCTCTCCGTTTTCTTGATTGCTCAATGTTTCATTCAATCTTTCGCGCTTTTCCAGTCTTTTGAGTCTTTTCAAGCTGTCCAGAGTAAACGGACAACTCATCTAAACTTGCATACAATACACTAATGAAGATGGAAAATAAGTAGGAACGTGGGAAAATGTTAAGGTAACACATTTGTGCCAATATTTGCTACCCATTCACATTAATATAAACACTTTGATGGAACATTGTGTTGATGACTATGATGATGATCACCACCATCCTCATCATGATCATCTGTATCTCTCCGCTACGATCCATCTTCATGCTATAGATACACTATTAGTGCGATTGATGTACCACACTATATGCGTGTATGATCGGTGGACATGTACAAAGATGTCATATTTGTTCTTCTTTTTTTTTTCTCATTTAAGGAGGCTAGAATTGAACGAATGTCTTCTCTATTTGACGAGTTCAAGGTGTACAGTGGTGAGATCTGTGTTAAATGACGCACTTTTTTCACAATGCAAGCAAGTAGTACTAGTTCAGTGATGGACGACAGTGTGACAATGTTTAAGTAGTATCTCATCGGTAAAGTGTAATATTTGCTAAACTAAGTAAGATGGGAAAATTAAATGCAAATATTTATCGTATGGTTTGCATGCGATTGTTTGTAAATTAAACTGAGGCAGTAATTGAAACAAAACAAAGAGAGATTCTTAGCTCTATGAATCAATGGCAAACGGACGCGATGTGACAGGGATATGTCGTCTTCGAAAATCTTCGGGGATCCTCATTGAAAATTAAAAAAAAAATCATCATTTTAGGTATAGTTAAGAAGAAAAACCTCAAAATTAACAGACGATAGCGCAATACTATATCCTTAAAGTCTGTGCCTTAGGCGATAGAACCTGAGGAACATGTACCGTTATAATCCAGGAGAAATACAGACTACTGTAAGCTCGCTCCATACATTTTACAAGGAATTGTTGTTTTTTTTCGAAAAAAAGGTACAATGGTCTTCAGTTCTCAACTTATGAAGAATATTCAAAACTTTAAGGATACTGCGATCAGGTATGACATTAATAGACAGAGGTGCGGAGATGGATGTTTCGACCAAACCACTCCACTAAACTAATTGACCGCGAATACGACTTGGAGGGCCAAGCGGTGTGCCTAAGCGGTAGGAGGCCATATCAGCATGAAGTATAATTCCCTTTTCATCATTCTTCAAATTTACGAAATTTATGGTATTAAAACCCCATTTTATATTAATTTAGGATTTTTATATGAAGTTTACCAAGTTTGCCAAGTAAGTACCATCGTTAGAAATTGATATCTTATCGGTTTCAAAAACTGCGGTCATCAGTTTTCACAGTAAATTTGGGATTGGAACTTTTTTGATAGAATGGAGGCTGATATTACGCTATTGCAGTATTTTAACGCAAATGCAATGTTCAAACGTCAACAAACAAATTCGTAATAAACTATTCTACCACATTCCCTGAATGTCTCATGAAAAAGACCTTCTAAAATTAGAGGCACAGTGCAAAAATAACATTCGTAATCAGTATCCCATCACTTCATTCCTGCAAATTGAAGTTTTTTCTCTTTATAATTCGCCTCCTTCGTACACCTCATACCATTCCAACTTATTCATTCCAGTCGCTCCTTTTTTGTTAATAGGATTAAGCTCCTTGAAGGACACTCCATAATAGGGACCTCAACATCGGGTATATCTGGATACACCCGTTATATAAGATTCTAATTCGTGTACAGCCATCTAATCTTCGTCTACAAAATCTATTTATGGCCTGACCCGATCGTTCTAGAAAATCCTGAATGTATTTTTCGGCAGTGAACGTGAGTCACGGATATGTACACACGGTAAGCGTCTACTTCCAAACAAAAATCATGCCGAATGGTCCATTAACCATTCCAAAAGCCACTTTGTTTTTCAAACCACTGATTTAACTTCCTATTTGTGTTCATCATGTTTATTGAGAATGATGTTGAACTTATCCAGGAATAATCCAGACGGCTATTACTGTTTTTGGATGAATATGTGTTCAGTTTTCTCCTGCTTAAGGATCTGTCATAGTGAACGTAAGCAATACGGCGCTCGAAAATGTGATACACATTTCGTACTTACGAGTTTTTGACATCCTTGGTTTTCTGGTGCGAAATTTGCTTGTGGTAGTTGACATTTGGTGGCAGCAAAACATTAATTAGGGGATAATTTGTCTACTAAGATAAAAAAATTTATGGACTTTATGTGGTTTCTGAAATCCTTTCAAGCTCCAGGAGCTTGATTGACTTAAATATTGTGACTGAAGCTTGATGGGGTAAAGAAAAATTTTTGAAAACTGAGAACTTGTAATCAAGCATTCTTACATTTTTGAAATGGTGGGATTATCATTTCAGTATTTGAGAAGAGATGTATGTTGGGGTTGTTGAGTCTCAAACACTCTTGATGAATCCTGAGTGGCTGATCAGCCTTAACTCACATAAAAAAACTCAGGAAATACATCCGTTTGACTGTAGAGCAAATTGGTACGATGTAGTACATTTTTGTTTGATTCGAATTATGTTCTTCTTTTAGACTCTACCATATGTCAGTAATGTCTACTTCTAAATGACATAATTTAACAACATTGAGGTGTTGGTAAAATTCAATCGATTTTTCAGTTTTATTTCCTTAGTAATATTTCCAGTTCCATTCCTGTAATAGATGTTTAACATAGGATTCAGAAAGCAGATAAATGCGCTGACATAGTTCCGAAAATTCTCAGACATAGTGCATAAACATCATAACAAGTATTTGGAAATTCAGTCAGAAGTCATACTGGGAGGTGTATAATTATTTATTTTAGCGGTTAAAACAAGGTAGAACTTTTACATTTTGTTCATTCTCTAGCTAAGCTCAGGATTCACTTTCGGATGGTTATAGAGCAAAAGCGCTGAAGCGTAGTAGCCCTACGAAAACATCATTTCAAATAGAGCGTCTCAAATTTCGATACAAAACACTCAACAACTTTTGAAAGCCTGCAGAAACTTCGTATACTTATCCTTAAAATCTTCACCGTTACCATGACACAATAAATGATCATATTAGCCAGAATCAATATCACTGAATAGTAGTAGTAGTGATAGTAATAGTAGTGATAGTTGTAGTGATAGATAGTTGATATACCTTCCTACTGTAGGATCCAGTATCTGTAAGCTGTTACTCACGAATAAGTTCTAAATGATTGAAGGATGTAGGAACCATTTCTGTAGGATGTAGGAACATACTGCTGTTTCCTGGGCATTATTTATCTCTGACTAGTTAATTAATTAAATATTGGTAGATGAATTAAAGCTTTTATGGACTCCTTTTATCTTTTAACATTTCAGAACCTTTTTATGCTAAATCCCATGCACATTCATAAAAACCATGAAAACGATGAAAACGATGATATCCTTTTATTTTAACGTTTGGTTTGCTTGTATTGCAACTAAATGAAATGACTGCTTATAAATTTGCATTGCAAGTCGTCCTGTATGGTGCTTTTGTACATTTTACTTTTCACATTGCAGAAATCCTAGCGTTCAGAGGAAGCAGTTGGTAAGTTATAAACTTTAATTATGTTGTGAGTAGAAACTTAAGTCCTGAGTAGGTAGGCTTATTGCGGCAGGACAACCTTTATATGATGAGTAGCTCCAACACTTTCAGGACGCGTTTTATCTCATTCAAATGATTATTGGCTTTTGCAATTGGCTAAAGGACACAATGAAATAGTTTGCAGCCTGGTCGCTAGCATTTTGCTTGGACACGAACGGTTTACTTCCTCAGTTTCAAAATGTTCACGCAACGCCTCTCAAAGCCTGTGTTGGATTGATTCATTCCAATTTATTCAAAATTTTTAGTCCGATAATTTGCAATTTTGAGCAATAAAATTGCTCGAAAATTTGAGAACGAATTGGAAAACTTTTCGAAGCATGATATTTTCACTTTGTGAATATTTTTTGATAATTATCATTTTTATTTTATATTATTTATGGTTATTTCATACACTACGCATCCATATTACGAAATGAAATGATCAATTATCCGAAACAATCGTCTTAATTCAGTTTAATTGTTCAGCAATTTGTTTCCTGCGTATAAGTTCCACAATTTGCATATCTCGTGAATGCAGTACATAAAATAGAAAATTCATGTTAACAGCATTAAAATCAAAAAGCACTCCAGCTTAATCCTCCAAATAAATTATGAAAAATTATTCATAGCTATTGCTAAAAATTAATTTGAAGCTGGTTTTAAATTAAAATCTTCCATTAACAAATCATAACACAACAATCAAATTTAAATAATGCAACGATAAATCTCGAAAATTCGAGCAATAATATCGTGAGAATTATCCACCTAAATACCCACCGACCGATCAACCTGGCAACTTACCTTACCTACATCAATGTCCACATCATTTCCATTTTTATTCATATCTATCTTGCATATGCATGCACTAATTATACAATTTTTATTAGCATGAAATAAACATAATTTCTGCTCCGTAGATTTCCTTTTTCTCCACACTTCATAACATGAAAATTATGTCTTTCAGTTAAGGTCGTTGCTGTTTCCTTGGCATGTTGATAGTGTCCATCAGTTACAAGCTTTGCTGCACGCATTTCTTCGGCGCCCCAATAAACCCTCATGCATTAACAACGTTTCCCCCATCAAATGCTGGTAGATAAATATTTAAAATTCATTCATTGGGTCATTTTCATATTTTCATTTGGCGTTGATTGGAAAATTTTCTCCACGCTTAGGTTGCATTTCATTCAAATGTGTCTTTCGATGTGTTACCAATTTTCATAGTTTATTGGTCATGTGGTGATCGCAACGATCACAAACTTTATTAATTATGGAAAATAATGAACATGTTGAGCTCGCGTCGTTGGTAATTCAATGGGAAATTCAATTTGAGATTTTCAATTGATGGCGAAGCAATCAAAAGTGAATTCAATGTTTGGTGGAAGTATAGAACACACATTAGGTTGCGTTCTATGTTTGGATATCTTTTGGATCATGTGCACATTGGACATGCATATGTTTCCGACAAATATCATCAACAGGAGACGTTTATAATTAGGAAAAGTGAAAGTTATGCTAACGTTTTGGTGTTCTACGGAAATGCGTTTATATTGGCGCCATTTATCTGTAATGGCACTAAAATGTTACAAAATCCTGAATGAAATCAGTTTAGACCTACAATGAAAACTTGATGGTAAGAGATTCGCTGCTTGAGCTGAATGTGCTCCACAATTCTTATCTTTATGTGGATGCTAAAACCCCCCTTCGTAGTCAAAAATCACACTTTTAGCCAATATTTGCTCTAATGGTCAGACTATAAATTGTGAATGGAGCATTCTCTTTCTTCGTACGAATAAAACCATATCCGCAATTCGCCGAGATAATGGCAGCCTTAATGGATCGCTCGCACCAGCCTCATCCGTTCTCATAATAAACCAAAGCCACTGCCGTCCTCCAGATTAAATTAAGTACTCAACAAAACTGAAAATACTTAATTTTATCAATTCAATGCTTCAAAATACCACCATTAAGCTTAAAACCCTCCCGTGTGCACAAGCAATCATTATTCATTATCGAACATATGAAGCATGTGTGTGGCTCGACCAGTGATCCAACGCACGTGTATGGTTTTCTGTCGTCTCCACGCCTGGCTATTGCTCCATTCCTCCATGGATCAATTAAAGCCTGAAAATCCGAACACTCTGCATCACACAACAACCACTTATTTTTTCATTCAAAAAACAAAACAGAAAAGATACGAAAAGGAGGAAAAAAACGTAACAAATTAAACTTTAAAACATTTTAATTCCATTTCGCTCCGTAGGCATTATTTCAGCTGATTAGCTTTCTATTTCGGTTGGAAATTTATCTTTTGGGAAGCTCCGAAAAAGATTGAACATTATTGACCGGGTCTTTGCTTCTGCAGATGCTCGGCAAGGACTGGGAAAGCCGCAATCCGATGGATCAGCAACCAAACAACGCGTCAAACTGCCACGCTATCTGCCAGTTTGGTCCAGCAACAGCAGCCATATTTTGCCAATTACCATATTGCCGCCATGGTTGATTGCCGATAGCTGATGCGAAAATTCACAGATCACAATTCTATCCTTTCCCTTCCGGCTACACCTGCCTCGTTCCCTAGCAAATATTCAATAATTCCAATTCGAAACGGACGGGATAATATTTTCGGGAACATCAGGCCACAATTTTTGATTTTGTAGATAATGAAAATACACTTTCAGTAGTAATTTCCTTGAATGACTATCAAATTGTTATGATTTACCCCCGGCACAATGGACTCCAACAATGACAACAAACTTCTTGTTCACGCTCTAAGGAATTATTAACATTTTTTTTTTTCTGCCGCGGTGATCCTATTAATCGAATTCCAGATTATCCATGATTCTGCATGTGTAGGTACGTTCATTGGTAAAGTCAATGTGTGGTCTCTCATCGGGTTGAATATGATCTGGACTAGTCTTAATTATTCGATCATTCACACTCACAGTGGGGTCTTCTTGTCTGCCGGAGTGGAATTTTCGGAGGTGTATTGAAATTGTTTCTGTTCTTTTTCGGGCGAAACATAAAATTCGAAAAACTCGACGCTGAAGCTTGGCTGGTTTGAAATCGTTCGTTTTTGGACTTTTCAATGCACTCTCCAACTCGTTTCACGATATTGACACACGAAGGAGACCAGGAAGTTGTTAGAGAATTCCAAATCATTTCAGCACACTCACTCAAAAAATCTAGAGCCTAGGAATCTCAAGACCACGCTTAACATTCTTCTTTTTTCGAAACACAAAAACCAAGAGACAACCACCCACACCTCAGAGTATGAAAACCCGAAATGAACCATCTCATTCTGAGAAATAATTTGACGACGTGATATTAAATGCGAAGAACTTCAGTATCAAAAATTTTAAGTTAAAAATCACAAAATCAATAAAAAGCATTTAAGTATAAACTTTTATATTAAGTTTCTTATACAAAGGCGTAAGAATACTAATGAACGTTTAATTTGCGGCTGAGAAATGCCAAATTTGGAACGATCGTGATATTTATATATGGCATGAGGTTTGCGAGAACTACAAAACGACAAAGAGAGAACAAATCCAAAAAGGCCAAAAACAACCAAATCAGAAAAGTTTTCGATGAAAAAATTAATTATCACATCGATTAGACAAGATTATAAATGCTAAAGTTGTATTCAGTGAGGTGACAATTTCATGTAAAAATTGGGTTAGTCATTTGAGTGAGATGTATCTTTTTTTTTTTTAGTTTGGTTCGTTGTCATGGAACTCGAATTTGGAATTTCGACAAAAAAAAAACTACGAGGCAATGATTTCATAAGATTAGTTTTATGCCTGTGATGGACTTTTTTAAGTAGAGTGTAAATCTAATGTTTGAAAGTGGGGCGAAAACTTGCAACCCCAAATTTTTGGTTCGCAAAACTCTCATTTTGGGACAATTTTCCAAACCGCATTGGGAACGAGTGTCGACTCGAGCCTCAAGAAAGTGAACAAGATAGTTATTCGAAGAACAATATAGTTCCAAATTGGTTGAATTCGGTACACTAAATTCTATTTGACGAACCTCGAAATGTGCTTCCCAAGCCAAAATGACATCCTCGAACTAGTAGAAGTTATGCTAGAAAAAATCACCGAACCACATTTAAGTTCTTGAAGATCCGTTTGGATATTTGAACTGGTAAAGACTAAAACATTCAACAAAATACATAAAGACAGTCTTCTGTGTTCATCGTAGTTTCAAACACAAGTACACTCGCTGTAGTACACGAGCTATGTATGTCAACTAGTTCGATAAGTATCTCTCGGACGACACATTATCATGACCTGATTATATTTTTGAAAAAGAAAAATGCAGAAAAATTAAGGCATATAAATGCCTTCTAAAGAAGAAAAGAAACAGGCGTAACAGATGACAATAAAGCAACGAAATACACTCGCAGCTCGCAGTGGGCCTTCTGCATACACAGGAAAATAAAGTTCCAATTATACAAAGCTGTGAAAAATTGACCCTCTTCCAAAAGAACTTGCAAACATAATGAATGATTTCGAGAAGCAGATCCTGACGCAGGATTACTGGAGTGAAACTCGAGGCGGAACTCGATTTAACCATGAGCTCCATGAAATATTTGACAAGCTAGACGTTTAAAAGGCTATGAGACTACGGAAGCTTCATTTATTTACGTACGCACCGTATGGACAAACAACGGGTATACGTAGTGAGAACGAAAAAATAAAGAAATAATCCTAGCGAGAATTGACATGCGGAGACCAGTGGGAAAGCCAAAAGGACGCTGGTCTTACACTGTCGCCGAAGAGAATTCATCGCTTCTTGGAGTTCCAAAGTGGGAGTCAATGTCATTGGGCAGAGAAGGTTGGAAGCACTCCTTGCAGGAAAATAATCTCTGAGCCACAAACAAAAAGAAAACAAAAAGAAAAAGGAAAACCTTAAAAACCCATTTAAACTTACGCAAAAATAAGAAGTTTAGAATGAACTAACACACAAGCATAATGAAGGCCATGGCTCAATCAGGGAAACCACTTCTGAATGTGAAAATTTATAAAAAAATCCTCCGCAAAATACCAAAAAAAATACAAGCTTTCAGGAAGGAAATATAAAGCTGATTCCTAGTTAAACTCTCACAAAAGTATAATGAACTAGGGCAAAAAGTGACGCAAAGGCTTGAGGAACATCTTGAGAACATCAAAAAATGAAAAGACAAAGATGAACGCAGCACAGGAGGTTTATTAAACAGAACTTTAGAATTTTTTTAAGGACAAACCTGATGGATTTGATTTCAGCGATATCCCTAAGCCTTCTCTCACGTCAGTGTAGTATTTCACGCCTTTAGACAACGTCTGTTGCTATCCAGCAGTATTCGGTTGCAAATGTAAAAAGTGTGAAGTAGGTTTTTATGGCTTCCTAATAAGAAAACTGTCAAAAGGACTTCCCAGTTTCGAAGAAGCCTGAAGATTCAAATCAGGTCCACTCTGATGTGGCTGATAGCCAGATGAAAACTATTCGAAACATTGAGCTGGATCGCGAAGGCGACACCATGAGCTTCAGACAGATTCAGAAGGGTATAACGATCTTAAGAATAACTGCAAATTGGCGCAGAGCAAGGCATACCCCGATTGATCATCAACATGGCAATATTACCAGGTGACCGACAAGGTCATAGTAGTGGTGATACCAGACCGTACTGAGACTAAGGAGATGCTTCGAAAGAGACATTCATTAGCATGTAGAACTTTCCATTGTTGCCGATGATTTGTTCATGAGACTTGTACTGAAGTGCCCAAGAGTTCCAGTAGGCCGCTGACAGCTGTGGATTTGAAGCAACTTCGATTTGAAATATCATAGCATATTCCCGACTCCACCAGCAGTGTCACTGGCCTCGTGAACATCAGATTCATCCAAGCTGAGCCCTGAATGTACCTACAGGTACGACTCAAAAACCAAATGATTAAGGCCAAGTGGTATTTCATGCCATCGAGACCAAGAAAAGCTTGTCACATACTCAATAATGCCAAAGTCCTGCTCGCAGACGATGTGGTACACCACTCATTGTGGTGGTCCATTGGTCCAAGTAATCACCTGAGAGTATTATAAGGATATTATCCATCGTCTACATGATGCTTTGCCATGCAAGTCGACTGTAAGGGGTTACAGTCAACAAAAAATTGGCGCTCCTAATATAATATTGCTCCAGATGATCCCGCTTGCTTGACTTGGTTGGTGAAAAATCCAGTTTTGGTAATTTAATAGATTTCCTTTTCTCCTTATATCACTGCATGTGACTTTTGGCTGTTCCTCCAAAGCTCAAGAAGACACCGAAAGAAAAGTGTTTTCAATCAATATAGACCATTATGACAGCAGGACTTGCGAAAAAGGCTTTATTGGGATGCTCTTAGCAATTCTAGCACAACTGGGTCAAGTCTATAGAGTCCTATGGAGCGAGGACTCTAGTGAGGGTTGTAATACGATTCGCACCGCTTCAGGCTTATAACCGTTTGGTATCACGCCAACTTTTATATAGAAAGACCCTATTGAAATAGATATAGAACGCACCCTTGCGGAAAATGGGTTCCAGCAACAAGTATAACCGATGCCAGCGCTGCATGTATAGACAAATTTTTTATGTTACATAGGTGACAAAAAATTTTTACAGCTTTTTTACACATAGACAGCTATCCAAAGGATATAACTTCAGCGACTTACTCGAGAAACAATTTGATTAAACAAGTTTTTGGCAAACTTTTGGGAAAAATTTGATAGAAAAAGAGTTTTTGCTGCATTGATGTACATCGGCTCAATAAAGTAAAATGCGATTATCCTCTTCGTTTGAAATTCAGACCAGAATAAATACTTTTTGCATACGTTTTTGCAATAAGGAAGATACTTTCGTTGTTAATAATAGGCTCGAGGAAAAATTTTGGGTCAGACTGAAGCAGATAAAAGCATGAACAGGACCCGCACACTAATGAACTTTATTTTGACAAAGAATTACCAATTCAGAATATAACCAAATGTGATAAAGGACGTGAAATCACATTAATTCTTGTTCGTAATTGGCTGAATTTTCGCAAAGTATTTTTGTAAAATGAAAGAGGAACCTCTATATTAACTTGACGTGTTTGATTGATTGCTGTGAAAGCCCGAAGGATAACTATCGAAAATCGATGAGGACAAAAAAATTTAAGACGAAAAATTAGAAGGATGTCTTTCGTTTATTTTTCGTACTTTAATTGTCACTGCCTATCGACTTCTGCTTTGCATTTACGCCATACACAAAAAGGGAAAGCAGGATACCAATACTATATGGAAAAGTACTCTAAATAAAACCAGTCCAACACATTATTTCTCAGAAATTATAGCAACAACTGCCATAAACAATTCCTGATAACCTAGTCGATTGTAATTAGCAAACATCCAGTCAAGGATATTATAATCATCTGGCTATGAAAATTAATTCAAAAGGCCAGTTTAAGACCAGACCCGATCGTTTTCGACCAATATAGTGAACTAGAAACAGAATTGCATGAATGTTTTCCTTGCCGGAGCCTCGAAACTTGACTTTAATTATCACAAAGGCTTAAATCCTAAGCCAAGGCATGCAATGAAAAATATACTTAGTGTTCATTTAACTTGTAATTTTAATTTTGAATATTAAATATGAAACTTCTAATCAAACCCAACTCTCATTAAGAGTGGATTAAAATCTTATTAAGACATTCAGCATTAAGTCGTAAGATTCCTTATAGCTGCAAATATGTAATCACATTTATAATATAGCACCTAGTGGATTATAAATACTGAACTTTATGTTACAAACTTATCTAATTACACGTAAGACATTCCTAGATTTAATACTGCCTGCGCTTGGTACTCGCTCTCATATGTTGCAATCTGTTGACTTTTCCTTAATGTAAATCAGGTACGTTATTAGTTCAATTTTACCTTCTGCAATACATATTAGCATTTAACTTTTTAACAGGGCAAATTGCGCGCGCCTTTGATATCATTGGAATATTAATCATTCGGACTTCACCTTAAACGACATTCTCAGATGTAATAGAATCAGCATGCGAATTGCTTTTAGTGCTCATAAATTAATTATCCTTAGACGCAACGATGTCTAGTCTACAAACAGGTTTGAAACGATCCAGTTCGATTTTCGAAGCAAAAACCCTTTCCCACTGAAACAAACGTTGTTTGCAGGACATGTGATGACAGTGGCCACACTTTGAGTGCGAGAAAATTCAATAATTTCATCTATTACAACTTGGCAGTGAGAGTAAAATAAAGGTCGGAAAAGAAAGGATAGAAATTTATGATGGATTGTCAATAAAGGTTTTTTTAGTACGGTATCTGATTATTACTTTTTATGACTGGGTTTTGAAATACACAAAAAATTATCATTATTATTGGTCACATAGTCCCATGAGCTTGTGACCACTCATATGTTCTAACTCTACTTATGCGCCAACAAGGATGGGTGCTCATTTATGGTCTCAAGTGAAATTCGACAACCTTCGACAACCTTGAATAGATTTCGCAAATAGATTAAATAACTGAATTCAAGGATGGCTAGTTCGTTTGAAGGTTAGACGAGAATAAATGATTTTTGCAAAATTTTTAGAAAAAACGTTTGAGTCTTTGTTACTTTGACTCGAATACAAATAAACTTTATTTTAGCAAAAAAAGATTGAAAGTCCTTCTGTTGGAAGATTGTAAATCCTTTACACAAATCACATTATCCTTCACACGGGGGAGCAGCCTAACGTCTTGTGAGTTCAGCTGGTTGTTGTCGCAGGTTAAAATTTTTTGAAGTTTATAGTTCCGTCGGGACGTATTGACTTTTAAGTTTCTTAATTTTCTGTGAAGATGGGTTTGCTCTAAACTGTACTCTGATAAGGGCTCTTAGAGGAACTCCTCACTGAAAAGTAACAGTACCCGGCGAGCCTAAAAAACTCCAAAATCTTTTAGTTCTCTTTTCAAAAAGGAGAAATGATTATAAGAATGCAATAGGCATAGGCAAAATTTTCTTGGTGCGAGTCCTTAAAATTTAAATTTTTAAAAGACTGAGAATAAATCAGCTGGATTTTACTATATCCAACGATATCAATGAGGGGTTTAGGGAATTTTAATCTCTTTGGATTGTTTAAAACAAACATTTGTTTGTGACCAACCCTTTGTAGATCCTATCATTATATAATCGTGGAAATTCATGAAGATCCGTCCGAAAAGGTCCAACAGTTCGTGGGTAAAGTTTTTCGCCATCAATCCTATAATTTCTTCGTCAAGAAGATGGATAAATTTTGACGAATTGATGGATTGATTGAATTATGGATTTTGATGAAATAATGGCACAACATGGCACATCTTTCAATGGAAAGTTGATTCCTCATATTTACAACATAGTTTTAGGCAATGAATAGTAACAATTACTTTTTTCGAACGGAATCTTCTTTGTACACTGATGAATAAAGAGCACAGGATACGAGAGAAGTGTACAGTATATGAGAGAAGAGTTTAAGATAAGAGAAAATAGTTCTCGATACTAATTGTTAAACAAAGGAAGTATCATATCAAGGCTGTATTTGAAAGACACTAGGATGTAGACTATATGAACTTTCGATAAGCAATTATTAAATGAAAAACATACCAAAAAGTTGTCTAGGATACTTAAAACTTATTAATTTCTTTTACTTTAGTTTGTCTGATGAGCTTGCGTTTAATGCGATTTCTAGAAGAGATCTGGAACGTTTAGTTTTGTTTTGTTGGAGTTTTGGTTAAACAGTTTTGAGACCGACAGTGCAACAATCCATGTGGTTGCGTCCTTTTCAGGAATAATGTCATATTGTCGAAAATCTAAATAATTACTAAAACCTTTATAAAAATTAAGATCGACTGGTTACCACAGGGAGAAATATTTGGGTTTTTTCGGTCCTTCGAAATGTGCTTCCTGTTTTTTTGGAAATGCGTTTTGGCCATTCTTTGACATTACAGAACATTGCATTACATTCTTTGACGTTACATATTGACAGAACGCTTCAGAATAACGGCCTCTTCAAAATGTTCTTGCGATACATTCATCGAAACGTGTCCTGGAGATAAAGAAAGCTCGGCTCGATGGACGTACAAAATCCAATTTATGAGAAAAATCTCAATTGACCCGCGGAGCATGTATATGGGGCCAAAATTCGCGATTAGATTCGACGTTTAGATGCGACGTCTCTAAAGGAGTGAGAAACAGAACATGGAATGAAAAAACACAAGTCTGACGATATGTCGTCAGTAACAAAAAAAGGAACCAGAAAGCTAAAATATCACCACTCCGTAACAGCTCACTGGGTAGGGCAAGAGGATATAGGTGAAGTTTTACCAAAATGAAAGAGGATTACGCAAAAAGATGTTAACCAATTAACAATAAAAACGACGACTACAATCAAGGATGCAAGTGCCAAAAGTAACAATCTGCTAGCGGACAAGTTAAACTCATAATATTTTTAAGTATTTCAGAACAACTTTATCAGCGCTTTCAAAACAAGCTATTTAAAAGCCACTAAAAGCATACTAACAGCGAGTTCAATTTTCCCTACAATTTTTATAGGTCTTAGTCGGGATTGCTTTAAGTTTTCTACTATAATCTCTTTGTATAGCCTCAACCAAAGCTTGGATATATGCAGTACTAATACTCTTGCGCAGTTTCTCTGTGACAGAGGTAGAAAAAGCACATGTGGATTTATGTCTGTATTGAAGGTTTTAAGCAGAAAAACTTTGAGAGGGGTGGTCTCGTTTTAGCGAGAAATAAGAAAAATTTCACCCATGCAATTGAAGTTCCACTTATTTTTGTCGAAAAACCGTCGGATGGAGAGTATATTTGGAATGTTTGCGCTAGTTCTGACCTGGCTAGTTCTGTACAATGTGGCCTCAACCGTAAGCCGTTGTTGCTCATCATGCGAACTCAAAGCAGACATTTGAGTTTGAATGTGACGGTATAGTATCATAGTCAAAAATCTTTGAGTTCCCACTCATAAATTTGGCCGTTGAGGATGTATTACCCTGCCAAACGGCCAAATCGTCTTTCTTCTCGCCTATTTAACCCTCTGATACGAACCGATTGTAAGCCACTCCGAACTAATCAAAGAAAACGATGAATATATTCCTGATTTTTGACAAACGACTGGGTATGACACTTTCATGTTTCGGCTTTTGTTGGTCCACTTTTCACCAGATTGTAGGGTAATTTCGATGACTCAGCAATAAACACTTTGATGAATCTAAAGCCATCAGATATTTTTGGAAATTTCAGCTATTTTCTGGTATGCTGTCTACTAGATTGTAGCACAATTTTGTGGTACACTCATAACAATAGCACTGAAGCCTTTGATTGATATGAAGTCATCAGATATGTTGGCAGGCATCATTTTTACGACCTATGCTCTAAATTTTTCGCAACAATTTCAGACCTTTCTGTAAGAGCCGATAGGTAACCGATTTTATAGCCAAAACATCATGTGCCAGTACCTTTATAGAAATTCAAAATGCGTCGAATTGTTTAATGAATGATTCGAAATGAATCTACTATCTCTCTGACCCTAACCCGACCATTTTTGAGTCCAATTTTCTCGCTTTTGCAGTGATATCGTGGTTTACAAACATGCATTGATGACTCGCAACAGGCAAGTTCGTGACTACGTGCTTCTTTTTACTGTAATATTTGCTTCCTTATTAGAGTAGATTTTTCAAACTTGGCAATATTTTTAATGATTTTGTAGTACAGTGTCTTTTGGAAATACAAAATTTCATGCAAATTCGTTCATTAATTTTTTTCCACGGCAAGATTCGCCAGAAAAACGTTTCGCGCCACAAAGAAATATCTGTCAAAACCATACAAATGGGCGTATCCCGCTCAAACTGCATACGAATGTCAAAATGTCAACTTGGGAATTTTTTGGATTTGGTTGACGCGCGCAGTTTAAATGAACTCGAATGGCTGGAATTTGTCCAAATGATAATTCAACGAAGTTAAAGAAATAAATTTGATTCGAACGAAGGACTCGAGTTTGTGCCATTTTTGGCAACACGTTCCTATAAGGCAATATGGATATGTTTAGTCTTTGCAAAATCCCGATAAAATTGAAAATGCTTTAATGTACATCAGACTAAACATAGTTACTGATTTTGTAAGGTGAAATTTTTGGAAAAATTTTGAAATGCATTTTTTTAATTGAGCTACGTTTAAAAAATTTTATTTTTCTATTAAAAAACGACAGAACAAACGACTATACATTCCTTCCGTCTAATGTACATTATTCATCCCCGTCATAATAACAACAAGGTGGTCAATAAGGTGTTAACATGGCACAATCCACATCGACTTCGTCGAAATTGCTGGGATAATAAATGGATAGAGCTTAGCTGCGAACGCTGGAATGTACTCTATTGAATTGCTTGAACTTTATCACAAACCTACACGAATGTAAAAATCCCACGTTCCCTCACACTCCAAAAAAGAATTGATACAATTGAAATACGAATATATATTGCTGCAAGAAGCCTATTCGTATCAATAAACATGTTACAATGTCAATCCACATAACCTACATCCTACCACATCACCTTACGGGCTATTAATTAGAAAATATATATCAAGGCTTAAGCCTCGCTTCAGCCGACTGGAGAGTTATTAAAAGCAAAACTTAATTTTTATGAGTACATCTATACACAGTTAGACATAAATAATAATTAGTAACCCATATTAAAAACCATATCGTATGATATCATTGCAACAACGTTACTATACAAAGTTTGTTGCAAATTCAAACATTGCGCTCTGCGTCTCGCACATGCAAAAGGCAATCGCATTTGCTCGTTCGCTACAATCCTAATAACTCTATTAAACAGCTTTGAATGTTAATATGTCTTAAGTTAATCAAAAATCAATAAATCTCGTTGAATATTTGATGGAATGATTGAATGAATGATGTGAATGGAAGAGATTGTGGCTTTTTAATGTGGAGGCTAAATGTTTGGTGTGCGTGTGCTTGTTTGATAAGTCGCGAAAAGTATGGGATGATGTTGATGGTGATGATGATGGAGGAGGAAGTTACAGATTTAAAAGTTTGTGCTTTTTTTAATATAAATATGGACTAAGGCATGTTGCATTTTTCCGAAATCAAATGGGTATGGGTTGATCGTTAAGTGCCAATCGAATATGGTTGAAAAGAATATTGAATATTTGGCGTTTCGATACACACGAAACACATTAAAATTGTTATGGTGAATTGGAACAACTGCCATAAGGAGTAGGTAAAGGTTTTCAAGAGAAAATTCACTCATTTCATCTGTTGCACTCAATGGGAGCTCGATTCGGTCCCCTCAAGGGCGCTCTTTAGAATACCACAGGACTGTCTTAAGCAAGTCTTTAACACTAAGTGAGCTGCAATTTAAGTAAACATTGTGATTGATATTGTCCACTTCTCGGCCACCCTTCTTAGATTCAACAAAACTCTATAACCTATTCATAGAACCATTCCATTGTATCTGCTGCTTTTTATTCATTACAATATCTCAAAAATTCTGTCAAAAATGCATGATGACTTGCATTGTCGTCTAATTGAATTGTAAATAGCATACAATTATTAAACAATTCAAAGATGTGGGCTCTGATTGCATTCACACCACCAAGTCCTTTTTCACTTATTCTCATCAGTAGTTTCGACGTACCAGCAGTTGTGCTGGCAGAATATTTCCAAATCAATAGTGAAAATCAAATTAAAATTGACCATGGCGAATTGAATTTAGTCAAGAAATGTGGAAAGTGGGCTTCAATGGTGACAGCATTTTCTCGACTTCCAGCGACTTTCAATCAATCTCATTACGAGAATTTTTCACGGCAATTTATGGTCGTTGGTTATATGAGGGATTTTCGATAGGTTCAACCGAATATGATCATGCCTATTAGATCATAAATTTCACTTGTCTCAGGGCTTCGCAATGCAAACTTCAATGCAATGACGGAAGAAAGGATATTCTGGTCAACAACCGAAATAGGGCGATGGAAAATTTGATTCTTACACATGATACCGTGGGGAATACACTGAGCGACCTTAAATATATGCAAGAAAACAGAATCATATGATGGCTCATTGCGCTCACCAAATATGTGTACAAACTTAAATAAAATTTAAAACAAAATATTCAACTTACCACCACATTGATCCTCGACCACGTCCCGGCTTCTGTTTACTTTCACTTTTCAGACCCCAACTGACTGTTGGTATCATCGTCACTATGCACATTAACACAACGAAAATATTATATTTCAAGTCCATTTTGACTGTGATTATTGTATTATGTCGAGGACACCAAAATAACAACAGCACACCGACGAAATTTGCCAAAATTTTGTAATTGCTTTCAACGTTCACCCGTGCGTGATAGTTAATGGATCAATGTAAATACGTAAATACTCTTTAAATTGCAACAGAAAAGAGTTGTTTTTTCTGTTGTGAACGAGAAGAACGACAAGAAAAGATATAAATTCGCGACTATATTAATTGTGTTATTTAACTTTCGTATTTCTACCATAAACAGCCGCGCAGTCCACACACCAAACAAATCTATAGGAAATCCCACATACGCTACTAACCGAAATGTATCTTTACTATGAACTGTTGGATGAGATAGAATGTTATAAGAGCAGAACGCGCGCTCGTAACACGATCAATTAACACCTTTTCATTAAATGATCATCGTCAGCATCAAATATTGGTGGAATCATAATTTTTCTTTTCATTATAAATTGTCATTTGGTGTCCATTGATGCATGTCATATGCTTTTCATATCGCGACGTGTTGTTAACATTTTTCTTTTCAATATTTCAGTCAACGTTTTATCAGATCCCTTGGACAATGATGAGAAAATTTTCAGAGATTTCGACCGAATATCACTGAAATTTGTTACGTTTCCGATTGTTATGAAACATTCAATTGAACATAATTGAAAGTGCAAATAGTGGAACGTGAACCGGCTTTATATTATGGATTTATACATTTAAATTAGAAACAGCGTTAATTGATTATGAATTTTGTATTAATTTTTCGGTAGCATGGGACAAATTCGATCACTTGATACAGCCACGTTGTGATTTGTTATGATGTAAATGATTGGTGGCAACCGACTTTTGTCACGTTCGTTAAACTAATCGGAATTGCTTGCAGGCCTACCCTAAAACAGAGGAATTTACGAAAATTCACCGACTGATCGGTTGCGCACTATCGCGGCCAACAAAATAAAAAGGAACAAAAAGCACTCAATAATCCACTCAAATTAGCACTCAAATCCAAAGATAGTCATTTCGAATTCACTTTCGTCGGCGTTAATTGTTCGCGATAATATTGAACGTGCTTATTAATTGTTATCCCATTCGATGTCAATATTTAACTGAAGATCAGCTTACAATTATTGACTTGAAGGATCACCACGAATCGAGTGTGTTCTTTTTGATCTCGAGCCAGATCCCACGTCCTCCTAGCACCATCCGACCGTCGTGGTTGTATTGCAAGAGCGA
This sequence comes from Stratiomys singularior, assembly GCA_954870665.1. Taxonomy (NCBI): domain Eukaryota; kingdom Metazoa; phylum Arthropoda; class Insecta; order Diptera; family Stratiomyidae; genus Stratiomys; species Stratiomys singularior. Next base: position 5,737,465 of record OX940879.1, on the reverse strand, counting down.
CTAAAAACAACGAAAACCCGCGTGTGCACGCCGAAGAAGCGAGAAAAAGTATCTTTTTCCTCAGTGGTATCGATCACGATCGTATCGCAGCAACGGCTAACGATGACGACGACGAATAAGACAGATATCCGCTTGCCTAAGAGATCGGTAACAAACTAAAGGTAAAGGTAGCACATACCATATATACAAAATCCACATATTAACAAAGTTTGTGACTCAAAGCCTCACCGTGTGCTCGGGCTCATCCAGAAATCAACATCGCAAGAGGCTGCTGCTAAAGAAAAGCAACAGCAGCAGCAGCATCACACTACCAACGGCGGCAGCAGCAGCAGCAACAACAACAACGAAGCACCACTAGAGTCACTGCCTCATATATAATACTTCTCTACCTCTTAGCTCTTCATTCCAACCATTCTTTGCCATCTCTACCTAGTTCCCATCCATATCTTCCAGCAAGTAGGCAAATATGCCGCGCTCTAAACACCTTTGCCGTGTAGATGGACTCTACCTGAGCGGCCAGATCTTGTCCACTCTGTTCGTCTTGCACGCGAAGTACATGTGGTGTACATAGGAGAGGGACCTTCAGATGGTTGCGCCGGTACATAGGCGAGGGTCCGTGGTGCCGTGGCAGTGAATGGCTTAAAGAGGCCGGCAACATATGTACAGAGCCCCGGGTACTGCACAATTGCTAGCCGGGCGTTTTATGTACCGCAACCACTTAAGGTAGGTGGAGCTACATGGCCAACATGCCTGAAGATCTGCGCGGCTTATGCGGTGTCTGCTTCAAGATTGGGCTCACATATCCGGTTTACTGTGTGACTGCAGCGCGGCCGTAGTAGTGCCTTGGCGCCACCATAGACATCCTTTTCATGCACGCAGGGAATCAACACACTCGAGCTAATCTCTCCGCTTTGCCGTCTTCTGGAGCTCATGCCACACTCGAGCACCAGGCATGCAGCACACATATGTGAACATTAGCATTACAGTTGTGTTCCTATGTAAGAAAGACACCGTAAAAAAGCATAAAGGTGCTCATGTCGCGATCTTCGGGTCCTCATCAGCAAAATGGTGCTAAAAAAAGACTACACCGGTCGCGAGAAGTGTTAAACCAGGTATACACGGGTGTAAATGAGACGAGCCACATGTGTACAGGTGGGTCCGCGACATGATCATGTACACGTCGAGGAGAAGAAAGAAGGCGTTAATTTTCAGGCTGTTTTTGTGAATGTGAAACAGTACACACAGGTAGGTACCAGCCAGCGTCGGTAATTTAGTATAATCCGAACAATGGATCAGAGCGTCTACACACTCACTTGGCACCGCCCAAACGATCTTTCGCTCACATGTGGGATTTTGGTAGGGTGATTAGTTATTATTTTGAAGTATTTAATGGTGATTGTTAAATATTATAAATGGTCGATAAGCGCTTTTTGTGGCCGGAGATAATGAATGAGTCTTTTGTTTTCTCGACGGATTTTATACGATGATTATCTAAGTTGTTCCGGTGATTTCGTTGAGTTAATTATAAACGTTTCGCACCCGAAACTTTTGAATTTCCACTAATGAAATGCCTTTTCTGAATTTGAATGGTTTCATTAAAAAGCTATTCGTTTAATTAGAGTGCTGAGCTAAGTAAAAATTTGATGGGAAACGATGCTATAAGCGATCGAATAAATGAAGATGTAGGAAGAAAACGAGTGGGTGAAATCATATGTGCTATTGCAGGCTTACATTCAAATTTTCAAGGGAATTATCCAGGATATGGAGTTTCTGTTTAGTAACTCAAATTTTCAATTAAAATCCAGCGACAGACAGCGAAAAATTTAGATACATCGCTGTGTACGGAAAATAGCATCAACAATTTGTGGGAATAAATCAGTGAAAAACTGGAGATAAAGGGACATTTATTCATTCAGTTTATGTCACATATTTTAAGTGAAGGGCGAAGATTTTAAGAATATAATTCAAATTTCTTAATCATAACACCTAATACTAAGATCACTTTCACTTTTAAGCATGCAAAATTATAGCGCATAGAATAAAGTCTAAAAAATTAAATCAACTTTTTGCGTGTATTTATGTTAATTGCTGATTATTTGGCCTTTTTGCCTTTCTTTGTTAACAAGCCCCGTTTTATCGTGAGTTTTATTTTATTAATAGCGCTTTATTTTATAATATAAGGCGACATAGAGACGAATGAAGCTCGTTCGAGAGGAATGTCCTTCCATGCTGCCTGCACATCATTCCATAACTTGTTCTTGGGTTTAGCTTCGGATACGGCTTCTAAGGTTCAATCAGGAGGCGGAGCCGGTCACTCCATAAGTTGAAACTTATTATCTGTGAAAAATTCCCTTGTAAATCATATATCTCCTTTTTTATTCTTCTATTTTTCTCTTATAAATCTAATAATGCCAGTTGGCTCGTACGTTTCGGGTCGTTATCCTGTTTCAATAACAACATAAGAGGCATTTTCCTTTCGGCATAAGAAACCATAATTTGTAGCATTATATCATTATAAATGTTGGCGGTTATAGAGGGGCTTAATCCAAAATATAAGACCAGTTCCACATTAAGATAAGCATCCTCATACGTATTTTGCGTAACCATCCTCATACGTATAATGTCTTTAATTGGCATTTCGGCTTGGATTCCTGAATATTTGGCCCTTCAAACGCATGACCAGCTTCCAGGAGTACCGAAATTAAAAAACTTTTCACTTGTCCGTCCGTAAAACATTTTGCAATTTAGATTTCGGCCAAATAAAATTATCTCCTGCAAATTTCTTCCGTTTTTTCATCTACTCTACCGTTACATTAACTTTGCTTTTCTCCGTAATTTTTAACTCTTTTCAGTGTACTTTTCACATTAGAAATCATTCCATTTGATAACTCAATCAAATTTCTAATCATCTAACAAGTCTTGCTGTCAGGAGTAAGATTTTTATAAGCAAGCGAACATCGTTGTTACAAAGGTAACCACGTTCCACGTTAGCTGATAATTACGCCCCATCTACAAGCCAAACACTTTTGAAAGATCATAATTTCTAACTATTGAATATTAAAATGAGAAAAGTATTTTGAAACACAACACTACACCAGCAAAACTGTCAGTGGAATGACGCGGTGCTAATTTTTGCACACCACAAAGTTGTCATTAATAAGTATAACGGGAATCCTTTCGTTTGGAAGAAAAGTTACAAATTACAAGCGCGTTCGATGCTTACAACATAAAATGAAAAGTTCAAACGGTTTTTGCTATGAAATGCAATAGGATGCTATTTTTTGTACACAGCTGAATGTAATGACGTTTTTCAAGTCATTTACTCGATCAACTCTATCATGTTCCTATAAGATTCTTTGTTTTATATAAGAAAATCGCAATTAACACGGGCACAACAGCACCTTATCAAATGTGAACCATAAGATTGTGCACAGCGGTATAAATGTATCTACCTTTAGTATAGGGAGAGAAAAAATCATTTACTACTTTATAAATTGTATGCTAACAGTTAGCGGTTCAAATAATATAATGATGACGAGCGTATTATATTGTTTTACAAAATAAACCACAAAATTTTAATATTCGGATGTAATATGCTCGCAGGGTTTTAGAAAAACGAAAAACTTCGAAATAATGGAGAAGAATAAGACGAGTATCATCTAAATTTCCATATTTAAACAACTCTGAAAACTGAAAGGTAGGACAAGCAAGAGCGGAAAAATAGGATACCAAGTTAAGCAAAAAAAAAAAAAAATAAGAAAAGTAAAAGCGAAGAACACTCTTTAAAAATATCAAGATTTCATATAAAAGGGATAACTTTTGTCCAGAAAAATGCTTGGATCAATGTTAGAAAAAACGAATTCTTATAACTCCTAAGAACCCAAAAAGTTTCGAAACCCTACTTCTTATTCCTTTTTATGACTTTCTTGTCCTTCTTGAGTGGTTAGTAGTTTAGTTTAAGAAAGGAAAAAGGTTTTCGAAAAGTGTCCACTTATTATAGAATAATAATTCTAACTGTAATTTTCTGTACAATAGAGGGAACACAATAACGCAGTAGGCACTATACTTTATGTTTCTTCACTAACAAACCAAATCGTCTTAATTTGCCCTCAGTATCCGTGCTCCTCGAAGGAACGCGAGCCAGAAATTTACTGGGAGGCGAAAATCGAAGCGACTCAAATGTATGAATTATATCTGCAAAATACAGAAGTAACTCTGAATTGTCTTGCAGAATGCCTGAATAAAGCTTAAGAAAATTCCTGAGAATTTCCCTAATATTATCGGGCAGTACCAGTGCAGTATCCCGCGGTACCAGCTTACATTGAGCATTTTTAACTTATCATTACTAGTAGATGCTGAACCCCGTTAAGGATATCTTCTTAAATATTTTTACCAAAAGATCTTTTATGTAGGGATCGCAGGAACCTTATTTTCTGTAAGATTCACTGGAATTTTAATTTAAACATAGCAGCAGGGAGTGAATTACCCAGTGGACTTCATCAGCATAGCACCTTAGCTTTCAATGGACATGGAAGGAAGTGTCTTGAATCCTTTCTTTGTAGCTGTTCTAAACGTGCTCAATTGGATTCAGGTCAGTGTACTGAGCTAGTCTTCGCAGTTGCTAAATATGGATATCCTTCAGGCATTTCGTGACAATTCTGAAGAAATGTACATTGTTGTGCATGGAGACAAATCTTTATCTATGATTTGCGTAATGATGAATTTGCCACTTACGGATGTCTTATGCATATTTATTGAAAATTATAGTAGCCTCTGTTCAGGCCGAATATCACTTCGTCCGATGTAATTATGTTGGTACCAATCGTAACTCACCCTTTAAACCATACAAATTCACCAAAATCTTCTCAAAACTTATCATTACGTCGGTACAGGCACTGAAGTCTATCAGGAACCCACACAGCAATTTCTGATTCTTTAACTTTTGTCGAGCAATAATCGGTTGCCAAATTGTGTCAAATATGTTTTTAAAATCAAAATTTAGCTCCAGCTCACTCAAAGGCAGGTCAAAGTTTGAAAGCATCAGGAATACAACTATCTGTCCGATGAAGAATATATGTTAGTCAGTTTAGTGACCAAAAGGAGGGAGCTACCAACTCTTCAATTAAGGTTCAAGGACCGCGTACTGTGCCTTCACAAACCCTTGCTAGCGTCGCGATATTGGAGGACGCGATCAAAAGATCGAGAGCATTGGAAGCGGAGTACCATGAAGTTGAGCGGCGGAAAGGAATTTAAATCCTTGATGCCTACAACACTTCTAATGATTGTAATAATGCGAAATAAGGATATTAGTTGCAATATCATTACCGTTGGTAAGCACAATAACTACAGATCGATTTGCGTTCACTCAACTCTAAAAGAACGGTTGAGATCCTTTTAAATATTTTTTTTTAATTTTTAACGCCTGAACCTTTTTTAAAAGTGATTTCTTGCCAATATTTTGATCCCAAAGCTCTTAGAAAATGCATGAATGATAGTTTCTGATTCGTAATATTAACGAGGAAGTTACAGATGAACTTTACTTTCAAATCTTATTTCGCTTTCTATGCTTGACCTTCCAATTTCGAAGTAGTCTTAAATGGTATGGCAATATGTAGCAGTACAAACGCTTCACTCCTTTCGTTCGAAACAGAAATCTTCTACGAAATCATGCTAATATTCAATTGTCCTTTTCAACCTTGCGAAAATTCAATTAGACGAGTGACTGGCAAAAGTTTACCCTTCAGATTGATTCTCACGTGTCGGATGGCCGAGTGAAACGTTTCAGTCACATAAGGGGATCAATGTGTGTACTTGAAAGCTCCGTCATTTCTTGAACACCTTCACATTAGTATAGCTATAAGACCGACCACATTCACTTTGGAATTTTAAGGATAACGAATGTCCGACACACGCGCATACGTCGATGTTAAGAAAAAACTGAAATCAAAAAATATCCTGTCCTTGAACATCACTTTCGAGATTTTCTCAACCGAATTTAATAACACTAAAATCACTTGATCGGAATACTTTCGACATTCAGGAAAACTGTTTTCCCATTCGCAACTGACCATACACGAAAGCGGAAAGCTTTGTAACATACACAAAACACGTAACACAATATTTTCGGTTCGACTCACTTTTGATAACTGAAACGTATAAAATATATCACAAAATGTAAAAATCAATAAATTCGTCTACCTCTAACAACGACTATGATGTAATAGCACTATTTGAGATACTTTTGTATCTATTTAGTTCCATCTTTGTGTATATCTGGATATCTATTCCGAATTTTTCACTCGGATGCTCACAATGCATTGATACTACTCGTATGTGCCCGTATATGTTGATTCAAAGTACACTATGGTCAGTTCCACCGGATGTTTACCTTTTGTTTCACCATGCATCTCATTATTTGCATTATCAATGGTCCATTCATTGCCATTGTTGGTAAGTTCAATGCTAGTAAGTGCAGATTAGCTTAGCGTCATTCCATGTTTTTCCATCTAATAAATCATTCAATCATATCAACTGGAAAATTCGGTTGACTCTCGTTTTAATGAGATGCACTCTTGCAATTTCGACAGCCAAAGGGTTGCGAATGGTCTAAACTGTTGGAAGGGTTGCCTTCCGTACGCTTTGAATATTTTAAATCATTTTATTAGGGACTATTCCTGGATATTTCGGGTTTCTATCTTGCGCTTGCCTTGAAATAAAGGACTCGAAATCTGAAAATCCATTTAACGGGCGATCAACTTTTGAGTAGATTTTTATTAATTTAATTAATTATACTCTATATACTCTGGTTACTAATTCCCTTGGTGAGGTCTCGATTTTTCGCTCAAGCTTATTGGTCTCCGAAATCCTTCCGCTATGCGCAAAAGCGTTTCGATGTAAAGTGAGCCATCACAATCAAGCCCACAGCATTGTGCAGTGAACGCTTGCAAGAAGCCATCCCCAATGACCTGGAAGTGGCCTATAATGATATTGCTCAATGGCGGTTTTAAACCCTTAAACACCAAAAAATTATTACGGAACAGGCTTAGGAAGGAGTTATTTCTTATCCTACATAGTGAAAAGACAGTACTAGATCCTGGAGCGGGTGGTTTCATACGCTTCTTGGCTGGGACTTGGAAAACATATATCTAGGATTCTTTCTGGGCTGACAACCAAAAAACGAAAAAACCTATTCCTAATTTATAAATACTTTCAATTTCAAACTTGATCAAGGAACGTGATCGCCTGATCGACTTTAGATCGCCTAAAGATTTTCGATCGATTGACAATGAATTGCACCATAATCTTGTCCATAATCTCTTTCGGTCTAAAGATATCTCGAAAATGGGTGATAATTTCTCGCATAATCCAACTGGATATGACTTCTTTGCAATAATCATTTGTTTTGAGGCCGATAAGCCATATCCATCTCGTCATAAAAGTTGTGCGACAGAAAGGAACTTTCTCATGATCTCAATATGACTTTCTTTAGTATTTAGAAAACGATTAAGAATTGTTCTGCAGAACAAACATGGAATCTGATGAATCCCCATCCTGCAATGAAATGTTTCAAAATATTATAGTGTAACTCACCATCGCAAAGGCCAAATAAGATTGGGTGTACATCGGAGCTCAATGTTAATTTTTTAGTTCAAAATTCTTCAGAACGCAGCTACATCCAACCAGTTATTACTCCTTTTTTAGTTTGTTTTATCTTTAATTGTATATTGAAAGTCACTATAAAATTCGTTCAATCCACGAAAAGCGAACCTTATGAACATCCCTCATAATATTTTTCGCCTGGTAATACTCTTCTTAGGATTCTTAAAATTGAAGCATTGACTTGTTGTTAGTTCATTTCAAAGCGTGATTAATATCGTGCTCAATATTTTTTTCAATAATCACAGCCTTACTCATATGAAAATAAAGGAAAATAGTGGAGAAACACTCCAAGCGAGCAACAAATGGAAATTTCTCCTTTATTAGCTACGTATAAATCTTCAGCCAGATTTACGTTCATTACATTTTTAAACCAGGAAGGAAGCGTGTCTGAATAAAATTTGAAGCAAAAAACGATATCAAAAAAGAATTACACCAAAACCTAAGCCTTTACGAAATTATTTTGTTGGAAGCATTCAAATATATTCATATATGACCAGAAACCAGGAAATTCCGAAGGGAACTTCCAAAAATCAAACACCACGCAAGGACCCTCATAAAATGGTTGATGTGCGTCCGTCATAGATGTCAATTGAGAATATTTTTTTGCTGGCATTCCAATATAGTTCGACAAATTTCCTGCGTAACGAAAATTATTAAAGTAAATTCAACCAAATTAAAGAAATTTTAACAAATGCAACATAGAATCTTCTGATTCAATTAATTTATTTTAATTTAATTAATTTAAATATTTTATTCGCAATTATAATTAAAAATATAATTTAAATACTATTCAACGAAAAACGATTGAGTTTTAAACTACTCACACAACTCTTGACCTATCTTTAAATGATAAAATTATTGATAAATTGATGATAAATTATTCAATAATTAATACGAGAAATATTTGGAGTAAGTATGCAACCCCACTATTAGCATTTCAATTAGTCCATTGTGTTATTACTATTACGATATTTATTTGTAATAATAAATTCAAATCAATTCCAGAATAATGTTCAGCTGGTTATCATACATTTTCCCGGAATGGAAAAGCGTCAACTACTACATTTAACATAGTCTGTAAACACCGTCAGTCCAGTATACAATCAGCTTCATATCAAATTACTAGATTTGTAAGCTATCGAACATACGTTCATAAATCACCCATAAATTATATTAGTCCTGCTCAAACATCCTAACAAATTGTATCCATAACATATTCTGATCACATATACAATGTCCACTTTCCCACAAATGTTTGCTTTTGGGGTTTCCACTTGAAACTTTTAAGTGTACGAAGACGAGGAGGCTGAGTAAAAGCCATGGGGCTACGGCCGAATAGGTTCTCCGAACAACAACTTGTAGCTCAACTTGGAAAGCGCCATTGAAAAGGATACATCGCAGCAAAGCTTAAAGGAACACTTTACGTTTGAAAAGCTTCTTTCGTATTCAAAGGAACGAACGTTTAGATAAATAAAGCACAAGCGTTGAAAGACAAAGAAGCGAATCAACCCGAAAATAAGTGCGCAAATAAAGTTCGGTAACTACGTATGAAGGATACAAGGATAATGCTCGACGATTTAAAGTTAAAGTGAAAAGCTAATCGGAATGATAGGAGCCGATAGAATAATATTCAAAGAGGAGCTAAAGATGACTGGACAATGGGTTGGACATGTGTGTAATTAAATTATTCTTCCTTTTTAAATTTAATTTTAAAGGTCATATGTGGAAATTTTCCCATGGAAATCGTGGGATATTAATTTTCCTGTCTTTTGAGAATTATTTCATGCGCCATCCGTCATGCGTTCCCTCCCATGATAATGCCTCAAGATAATTGCAAGTGGAGGATTAAGTAGTAGTAGTAGTAGTAGTAGTAGTAGTAGTAGTAGTAGTAGTAGTAGTAGTAGTAGTAGTAGTAGTAGTAGTAGTAGTAGTAGTAGTAGTAGTAGTAGTAGCAGTAGTAGTAGTAGTAGTAATAGTACTAATAGTACTAATGGTACTAATAGTTACAGTAGTAAAAGTGGTAGCAGCAACAGCAATAGCATAAGTAGTAGAATAAATAATAGTAGTAGAAGTAGTAGTAAAAGTATGAGCGGTAGCAGCAGTAACAGTATTAGTAGAAGTAATAGTAGTAGTATAAGTAGAAGTAATAGAAATAGAAGTACTAGTACTAGTTGTTGTCGCGGTTTCCTTTTTGCTGTTGTAGAAGTAAAAATTAGTAGTATTGGCAGTAGCAGGAGTAACAGTTGCAAATAAGTAGTTGCAGAATTTGTTATAGCAAAAGTATAAGCTGTAGCAGAAGCAGTAGAAGCAGTTAAAATAGTAATCAACGTAGTAGCAATAATAGAAAACCTTTCAGCCGTGACCTACTTTTAGGACATGAAACGGGAATATCTCACGAATCAGCGACGGTCAGATCACATCAACAGGAAAAAGGAAAACGGCTTATCAAATCTCGTACAGGACCGTATTCAATTTTAGGACCTGGTCGTTTGCTATTCCCGTGTGACTGATCGTCTGTGTCAGGTGATGAATATTGACGAGTTTTTGAGAGTGATGTTCACAATCAACGCGCTCTAACAGCAAAGCCAAGCCTTGTTCTGACAGCTGAGGATTATAAGGACAGGATGAGAAGCTGGAAGTTGACACAGTGGTCGTCATAAAAGTTGACTACTCGCCAGAGTCCGCGGGGGAAAGTCGTTCAGATACCGTACAATGATTCTAGGTGCAAATCTGTTCCGAATCGGGAAGGTATCCGTATGGAATGTGGTAAGACCACAAATCTTTTCCAACCAGTAAGTACACAGATGGCAAATGTGAGGGCTGGTCCTCGAGATACAAACAATGTCAACAAATAACGATAAACTACATCTTATTGAAAGACACCCGAATTGGAAGCTACGTACAACATCAGTACGCAATCGCTAGTTGCAACGGAACAATCTTTGAAGATGCAGTATCTGTAATAAAGGGTTCCCAGAGATTCCCGGATTGGGAAGAAAAGCTTACTTACGGTTGAATGATTGCAGAGTTTAAGGTCATATAAGAGTATTTGGGCAGTGGCGGATACTACGTTTCTAGACCATGGATCAATTGAGACTGTAAGAAGTTTTAACAAGTTGAACTTCTATCTTTGCTTTGAGTGCCACCAGTTTCTAACAAGGCAAACATTCCTTCGAGAATATAGAGATAAAATGCGAAAAAAATCCTTTTTTCTTGTCAAAAACCCTTTTTGTTGTTCCGATTAACCCCAAATTTATGTATACTTGGTCTTGGACTTGGACTTATACTTGGTCTGTTGTTCGAATTCTACCTTCTCTGAAACAGATCTCGTAAAGACAGGAATAACCTGCGGTTTTTTTATCTAGGGATCCAAACGAGATTTTCACTATGGGGCATTCATTTGACCTGAGCATGTCAAAATCAACCAAGTTCTAAAAGAACATCATACCAAGCAATTTGAAGAGTACACTTAGATTATATAACTTTGAAAAAAGTGAGCGTTTGACTTATGCATAAATAGATTTGTATGAATGACATGTAAAGGAATCATATATGCTTTTCAACTGAAAGTAAATTTTGCTTGCAAAAGGAGCAAAAATTAACGACAGTTAAACAAAAATTTGAACGAGGGTTCATACCAATCCCATCTTATCATCTTGCAACTTTGAGAAAGTCTGCATATTTGCTATTAGAGCGACTACTGGGCTCAGCTGAACCGTGCTACTGCGTGAGCCTTGTAATTTGTCTTATACTTCATTTTTCGACCTGATTTCGGCGACTGAAGTCTAGTGCTCCTAGTATTTGCACGGGATAGGAGCTGTTCAATTACATAGGAGCTTCTCTAGCATCTGTCTTCTTGCTGGTTGCCTAAGGTTTTTGCATAAGCTAGTATTGTAAGTCCCAGACAGTGAGCTCGCACTCCCAGGAGACAATGACCAATGTAGGTCCTCACCAGTACTGCACGAAGTGATTTCACCAGATCTTTGCTATTATCCAGACTGCTGAACACCTCTACTCTGTTTGGACTTAAGTTAACAGCATCTCGATTAAGGTCCATATCCATCACTACGTGGATATGTTTCAGCGCTCTACCGTTGGAACACGTTCGAAGTCTTATACTTTTTTCGCAACTCTTCCGCTGGATCTTCCGCCAAGGTTTTATGGAACTCACATAATGGTCAGTTGGTGTTTGTTCATTTTTAAAGACACTGCAGTGCCCTTTGAAAGTTTGGTTTCATTCTAAATATGATATCAGAAGCAAAGGATGATTTAATTTTCGACTGATTGTCTAACCAAGTCACCATTTTGTTCTGTACTTCTAGCACGCATTGCCGTTTAGATCCCTACATTCAAGAGCACACAATAGTCAGCTAATCCAAGACCGGTCTTGATCATCAGATAAGCTGAGTCAAATCCTCGCAGCCGAGACAAGCCCCAGTTTTATCCTTCTTTTACGCTATTTCCTCACGTCCCTCATCTTCAGCTTCAACTGAATTACTTGATATGGTCTGTAGGTCCGTATCAAATAGTTTTGGAAGCTCATAGTCACAGCATCCATACGCAATGATAACGAACTAATTTGAGATGTCAAAATGAACCATATCTTGCATCTTCTTCCAAAAAATTACAGCTACAAAGATAGATAGATAGATTATAAAATTGCATACATCAGATGTAATATCAGGATAGCATTTAACCCTTAAAAAACGTGCTGTTCAGCGCACCCATCATCCTTAAACGTTCAAAATTCACTATATTTTTCAAGTCCATTCCTTCATATTACCTACCATAAAGCAAGCTCTCAAGCTGAAATTTCGTAGGGAAGATGAGGTCTCACGTTATCCTTGTAAGCCCGGAGGCTGGTCTTCAGACTATAAATCCCACATGTAGCCAAACATGGGTCGAAAAATCTTGCAAGGGTCTCACCTCGTTAATCTGAAGACTGTTCGCAGATCTTAGGCTCTCAAATCCCACATCCTGCCAAACAATATCAAGCAAGAATGGAGAGCAACCAATAACTTATTAGATCTCTCATCGATATTGAGTTTCCACGAAAGTTTATAGTACATTGCAATTTCTAACAACTGTGGATCCTTTCTCAGTATTAGTTTTTTCATATAATCTCTAATACTTCAAAGGCTGCTGGCAGATTCCGCCAGGCAGGAGCAGTTCAGACTCCTACAGAAACGATACAGAGCTTTCTTGTATTCGCCAATCACACAGTTTGATTTTAGTGCTTGTAGATATTTGTTTGAGACAAGTTGTGAAACAGCTCCGACGGTACTCCTTCCTTGGCCCTGGCATTCCCCTGGTCCTTGACTCCTTCGTTCCGCCCTGGCATAATTTCTTAGTTATTTGATTCCTCAATTTCGTCGAAGTAACGTAGCAACTTTATAATAATTTTTCTAGAATATTCTGTAATTTCATTCGAGAATATTTTGTAATTATTCTGTATAGCAGACAACCTGATTTTTAACCTCTGTACCGTCATAAATAGTAGAGCATAGAAGGAAGACAAGGAGGAGGAGCTTGAGTCGGAGTCTTAATAGTATTGGTAGTAGAAGTAGTTGTTGTAGTGGTAGTAGTAGTAGTTGTTGTTGTTGTAGAAGTAGAAGTAATAGTGGACGAAGTAGTAGTGGTACACGTAGTAGTAGTAGACGAAGTAGTAGTACAAGTAATAGTAGTAGACGGAGTAGTAGTAGTAGACGTATCAGCAGTAATAGAAGTCGTAGTAGTAGTAGTCGCAGTATAAGCAGTAATAGTAGTAGTATTAGTCGGAGTAGCAGTAGTAGTAGACGTAGTAGTAACAGTGGTAGTAGGAGCAGTAGAAGAAGAAATAGTAGTAGTGGCAGCAATAGTAGCAGAAGTATTATGAAAATAAAAACAACACAAACCCTGATATAAATGTCTACGCTATGATGAATTCAATCGCACCGAGTCCTGGGCAAGCTTCAAACTCGGTTATTTTCAAAACAATATTTTTTCGGCAATCAAATACTTTGCTTAAACGCAACATATATAGTACTCAATAATACTGTAGTAAGAACTCACCCTTTGCAAGTCAAGCCTCTATTTTGACCGTTACGACACCAAGGATCATGTGGAACTCAAGGTAATCTTTTAATTTAAAACGCACTTCTAAGCCTTATATGCTTAAAAACAAGCTTAACTTTTCAAAGAATTATTACTTTAATTCACGATCTGACGTTTGAATTGAATACCATTATTTCCCCAGTAATTCCTTGCTTTGGGACAGAATTCGACTGACTTTAGTGAAACATCCCTTTTGGCATTTACTGAGTGGTGGGTTAATATACAGCCTAAACAAGTCCTCCAAATAAATGTATATGTTTCAATGGATGCTGCACGTTGCATATCGCAAATGGTTGCAGGAAATAAATGCATAACAGCTAATCCTTGCGGCCTTACATTATTTGCAAACAGTGTGTAAATAGGCATGAAATATTGCAAACGTTGCAAATTGTATTTTCTGCTTTGCACTCCATTTCACAAATTTGATTTATTCACTGAATCATAACACCTGTGGCTTACGATAAATTTTCAGAAAGGGTTGGAGAGTTTTCGGAAAGGATATGTTGAGTTCTATCGGTGTTTTAATTTTACCATTTGAATCATGTACCTTTAATTTTGAACATTTTAAATTATAAAAGGAAATCATAACATTAGTTCTGATCATTTCTGATTCAAGAATGTTGGAATAAGGACATTATTAGCTCCAAAAGTGTATCTTGAGGCATAGTATACATACTATCTATGTGGCATACTTACTTAAAATTCCAGGGAGGAAAATGTCACCAGCAGGAGATAACATTCCTTAATTAGAGATTCGATTCCTTTGAAGAAATTGCGCATGGTTTTGAAAAAATTGAAAAATTTTTAGTTAGTAGCAAATTCAACATTTTGCTCTGATTGCGCGTTAAGCTCCAAGGCAGTTAGACATGGGAAAATCCTGCGTGGGAAGTAAGACTTTCCGCCCAGGATATGACTTACTAAATTACTGATAAAAGTCTTGCCACTTCCTGAAAAAATTCAAGGTAGCAGGTAACACGTTGACCAGAGTGTGACTGAAAATTTAAGGTTTCATTTTCAAAGGATCACATTGTTGGTATCAGCAAAGAGCTTAGAAAGAAAGCACCAACACGATATAACACTTATGGAATGCGTTAATCGAACTTTAAGTACGTTTGCTCGTTATCGCAGGCCCAAAGTTTGGGTATTGCTGCTTGGATCCGTTGGAACCTGTCATTTTCTTTTCGACAAAGCGTTTTGGCTATATAAAGATGATTGCACACAGCTGAAACGCGTCCTCGAAAAAACAACCAAATTAGGCTTGGTCGACGTCAGCAACAATGTACAGTTATTTTTCAAGAAACTTTAACAGAAGGCGTCAAAAATGAAGTTTTACCCTTTTTCTATGAAAAAGCTGGAACGTGGACCACGTCTGATAATTGGAACAACCCATGACGTCTAGGTTTGTGAAAAACAATTTGACCGTTCTGAAAAAGTTAAAAAAAACATCATTTTCAAGGATCACTAGAGATGTTGAATTATGGGCTTACTGTTCAAAAGTTGAGACGAAAGTTGAATCGTCCTGAACTGAGGGGCCGATGAAACATCTGCGAAAGTTCGCCGAGATCCAATGAATTTCAATGCAATGCGGAGTGGTTTCTCTGTTTTTTTTCATCACTAAGGGTGGTATTTCTCGCCCGCGTTATAGTTACCCTGAGTTTATATTAAGCAACTATGCAATGCATTTAAGTTAGTAGTTAAAGAAGGTCAAAATTGAGTAAAAATTGTTGCTGGTATTCCTTTCACGACAAAGTTGCAGTTGATTCCTCCATCATAACTGGTGAGTGCTTGGCAATACACTTGACTATTGCTCTTTTTCGTCACATATGGGCGGATGACCATTCTTCTTGTCAGTTTTTCTGCTTCTGCGAACTCAACTAATCCACCAACAATGGGAAATAGCATTGAAGTAGACGTGTGCCTTGAAGAAAAGAGCACATCGATGGGAGCTCTAAAATGGAGCTTCTAAATAGAGTATATACCTTATATTTAGGTTCAAAGAATTTTGGAATGGTATATGGAGTCAGTCAATAAGTCAAAAAGTCTTGCATCTCATTTTCAAACATTTCCAAAGCTGTTCTGGCCATTCTGAACTGTTTATTCTATTTCTATATTCAATAGAAACGACTGCATCATGCAGAAACTATGTCTGGATTAACAAAGGATCAGTAAGTAAGTAACATATTTAATTCTAGCGACGTCACCCTTATCTGGTACAGCCTACTTAGGTTTATTTTATTAAAATATAGTGGTTCAAATCGGGACTTTCATTGTATGTGCAAAGTTTGACTGTTTCACCTATATCGACGGTAGAACTTGAGGGAGCCTGTGGCATAAGAAAACACGTTCAAATGTGTAGCACTCCTCTTTGAAATCTCTAAGAACCATTCAATAGGGACATTTCAGCCAATAAAAAGTTAAGCAATCCGCTTCGACATCGATCTATCTTGCAGATAATAGTATCTGACTTTTTGCAACCGTGACCCATTTCGGTTGCTCTGCCTTAAATCCATACATGAAAAATCATTTCGTGTTAACTCTGGAGAAAAGTTCATAACGTTTTCTTGAGGAAAACAATGGAAAATACCGTTTCACAGCTACAACATTCATTATAATTAAAATACCTTCTAATAAAACCCATTTCGGACTCACGAACGCGTTGCAAAGTGCCATTTGGTGGTATCCGAAAAGGCTTCTGCAGCCAACTTTGAACTGTAACACATGGAAAAACCACTCATGACTCCTAAACATTTATCATAAAAATAGACACCTCGAAATCCCTTGCCGACCCAAATGAATAGTAAAAACATTAGAGGCATTTGTCTGGACTGAAGAATAGGACAATAGTCGGTCATTATGGCGTTATATTAGCTGCCGCGCTTGCATCGTTTGCAGGTAAGACCACCATCATGCACCTGAGATTGCCGTGGTTCGGTGATGGTGTAATAAACAAATGAGACTCAATAGAATCAACGTGGTCTACGCGTATTGTATGGCATTGTCGGTGCTATAGCCATCGGCACAGTTTCGCTCGGGCACGCTATGAATCCTTTACTAAGAAATTGATATGATTCCGAGACCAAAATAAAATAAAACCGAAAAATTGTGGAATGCCGGAACTGATAAGAAAATTGAACCAGAATAGGCTTGGGTGAAATTATAGGAATCGAGTTTTATTGTGTGTACTTAGGACTTGGAAATATTCGAGAGATTGGTGGGAACGGCGGATGTGCTCAATGAAGAATGCATATATGGTTTGTTCCGAGTGTGAAGTAATATTCTATTTTAATTGGCTTATCCACTCGACTTATTCCATTTATTCGACAGAACAATGTCTTTCAAGCTGTTGATGTTGGACTTAAGATGAATTTTCTTTGGAAAAACTATCGAGCTTTCTATTTACCCTTCAAAAGAAAATTGAAATTGCAAGACTGAAGGTTTGAGCGGTAGTACGCGACCAATGGAAAAAGCTCCAGTGTGCGTTACTACACTGGGTCCAATGGTAGAATCAATGTCAATTTCAGTCACAGTTTGAATTCATGTAAAACTCTGTGAAGGTAGATAGTATACTACTCTTCTATCGACTCCTGACCGAAGAAACATGGTAGCATCCTCTCACCTCCATTGGGTACCTAAAGGTTTTGGCAGCCTTTCATCACTTTTGGCGGCTGAAAATTCTTTCAAATCTTAAACCTTGATAGGATATATTACTCAAAGACTTCCCATTGATTGCATAGGGATTCTTCTCCTTGACTGCACGCTGTCGTGCTTCAATATGGCGGTGTGCTACCATCTCATTCCGCTACGAGCAAAGAAAATAACAGGAGGGTAAAACTACAAATTCACCTTCCAACCGTAACTAGGTACGCATTGTTTCACTTCATTTTGAATCCGTCAATGCATGAAAGCAACAAAGTAATGTGGGAAATGTGAAGGTATTCAGCTTCAACAGTGACCTCCCACGTAACCAACATGATTCGGTAAGAATAACCCAAAGGCTTCCTTCTTTTGTCTATTATGACCACCTCTAACACGTTTATGGGGCGTAAATAATTAGACAACAGTTGCATAGCAATGTAGAAACTACACTGAACTTCCTTTCGAGCGGCATGCGAGTATATCGAGGAATTTTCCTAGTGCCCATTTAACCTGAACATATATGTGTGCTCGGCTAGGGACGAGGAATGAACGTTATTTTGTTCATGGTGCCGAAAAGTTCAGCCCTCTTCGACTCAACAATGAAACTCTTAATGACATTATTTTCACCTAATGGTAATTCGCCCATGCAGAACCTGCAGCTGCTTGTTAAATTATGGGGTAGCGCAGAGGTGGAATTATTTATCTTTTATTGCATTCATATTGATAGCAAGTCAATTGTGCTACGGCTGTTACTTAAGTGAATATGCCAATTAAATAGATTTAGGGGAATTTGATAGTGCATATCAGATGATTGTTTTCATTATTCCTTAAAATTCCAGATAAATTTTAGCACGGCTTTAAGTTAAACGCTTAATTATAGCATCCGGTAGAAATCAGTCCAAATACGAAAATAAACGTTGAAAACATTTTTCGGAATATATCACACAGAAGGATAGATTATCGGAACGATTCCAAGGAAGAAAATAAACCATATTTTATAAAGTTGGACAATTATTACCCATGAAGTTGTTTCAATACGTTTCACTACTATGGAGACGGAATGAGTTAATTGTGTTGTTATGTGGTCAGAAAGGCTCTTTACGCCCTGAGTGAGGGACACCTGGGAGCAAAAGTTAAATAATTTACCCTAAGAACACCACCCTTGTCACCTTGACAATCCAGGCTGCAACATTACATTGGGCTATGCTTCTTTTTCATCACCGATTGGCACCTTCGATTAGGATAGTCTTTTCTTCAACCAGAGGGTGCGGGACCCATCTTTCTCCTGTTTTCATTAGTCGTACAATAATACTGTCTTTTTCTGTAGGACCACCAGAATGTTAAAGTTCCATTTGTCAGTTAAATTTACCATCACTCCCACTAGACTTCTACTAGACTTTCTGGAGATTTTTCACT
Organism: Stratiomys singularior; assembly: GCA_954870665.1. Taxonomy (NCBI): domain Eukaryota; kingdom Metazoa; phylum Arthropoda; class Insecta; order Diptera; family Stratiomyidae; genus Stratiomys; species Stratiomys singularior. The sequence continues at coordinate 5,718,661 of OX940879.1, read as the reverse complement.
TATTCCATCGTATCGGAGAGAACACTCGCTTAGCTTCTATCTGCACTTGGAAAAGGTATGGTAGGCGTGGTCAAATCTTCCTAGACAGAACGAACGGTCGGTAGACCACGTCTTTCCAATCTTCTGCTGGTACGACAGAATATGATAGGTATGACACTGAGTAACTGAATCACGAGTTACTGGCCCGATGGCTACATGTCACTAATCAGTCGCGCTTTCCACATACCCTGCATCTCGTATTCCCTGCTGTTTTATCATAGAACGAAGGTTCGTTACTTCTCATTGCGTGCGATAACCATCCTCTCCTGTTGGAGTTAGCCTTGACTTCAGATCCGTATAAAAGTATTGACACCGTGGTTGGTGCCGCCCCTCAAAAGGCGTCATATTGCAACCTTACAAGCAGGCTGCATCTGGCTTTCTCGATATTTTTTTTTTGTCCAATATCCTTAACTCTCTAACCAGTGTTCTAAGGAGTGTCCAGTGAATGAGCCATGGCCGTAGTGACGATTTTTTTAAAAGCTGCTTTAACTTCATTGAAAATGCTTCAGTAGTAAATGGTTTTTTAGATAAACCCAGGAACAGTTTTTATTATAGATGAAACAGGTTGACAGTTGAACAAAAACTAAGGATCAGAGCAGTTGGGCAGAAAGGTTCTAAGGCTATATCAGCAAAGAAGGGTGAAATCATCTCAATATTAGCTTGTGTGAATGGTGAGAATACATTATTCGCACTTTTATGCGTGACAAATGGGAATGATATCAACGAAAAATTACCTGAAATAATAAATACCTACCCCTGAAATAAGCACTGCTTATTATTCTTCTAATTATTCTGACTTTATTAATGGTGGTTTCCTTTTTGGTTGGATGAAAAGTCACTTCACTCCAAAAATAACAGCAGAAGAGATTCTAGTTGCATTGACATTCGAGAAATCCAGATAATGACGCCTATGATGAGTACCACCAGAAGTAATATCATCAGTTTTAAGCTGTCCTGAGAAAAATAATTGTCCTAAAAAATAAAAGTTGAAAAACAGTGTAGGATCGAGATGAAACAGAAAAAGAAAGACAGCAATAAATAAGGACTGAAAAAGAATGGGAGAGAAAATGTCGGAATGAGTAGCAAACTACAATTCATAAAAGGAGGAGAGCTTGCAAAAAGTAGGAAGGAGATAGAAGGAAACAATACATGAATGATTGAATCAAGGAGAGAATGAGTAAGAAGGAGATCTCTGAGGAAATCGATCCTCAAAACTGTGTATATTGATATCAGTACAATTTGCAATAAAATGAAATCTCATCCAAATGAAAATGACTGAGACGAAAATCATTGTGTAACGTGGAAAGGAAATTGTGGTTTTTGTCCGAGTTGTGGCGCAACAGCTCACAATGAAAACATGCTTCTTGCTGCAGGCTAGAGCCACCACATTTCAAGACCAAAGTAGACGAGAAGGTAGTAGACTTAGTAGTAGGTAGTAGACCACTTTCCACCAGTTGGGCGGGCTGATATTCCGACACCAGAGGCTTAAACTCCAATATCATCTTCAGCGGGACTCAAACCATGCATTTCTAGCACTGAGTGTGGGTACTCTGATTCCTTCGTAATAAGCCGTAGGTAAGGAAAATCTTCAGCAGGTGCTCTAAAGGTGTGTTGAGTGTAATCATGATTTCAAAGTGTACTTTGTCCTCGTTAACAATTTAGAAAAACGCTCCTCCTTTTTTTCTGGCCTTGTTATCAATGACTTTGTTTTTGGTTGAATGAAAAGTCTCTTTATTCCCAAAATACCAGCAGGAGAGGCACTTTTGCTTCTAAATACACAGCGTATACTAGCTCATACGATTGCTAGAATTCACAGAGAATAACAAAATAATTTTGGTGAATATTATGCTCAACATCAGTAATTGCTAATATTTCTTACTATTTCTACTGATCTACCATTAGATCATGCTGTCTTCAACTATTTCAAATGAACTTTCTTTGTGTTTGCTCCAACCGCATGTTAAAAATGCCTCAAAGAAGATTACTTTAATCCTTTTTACTGTGCTTCTCAGCATATCGTAGAGTAAGTCATGCATGGAATTTCAAAAAAGTCATCTTACGGAATATCTTACGTCATCTTACGGCATGGAATTTCAAAAAAGTTATCTTATGGAATTCTTACATTTATTTTTGTGTTTTTATGAAAGTGGTGCGTCCCAAAATTATTCTTTTCTATCGGACTGCATAGCCTCTAGGCACGAGTCCCCAAAAGGCTAGTGTTAGAAGCTTAAGCAAAGACTTCACTGCTGCTTCCATAAGCGCAAGAAATAAAGGTCATGCTTGCTCATTAAAATGTTCCTGAATCGGGATCTCTTCAACAATTGAAGGATACTTCTGACTCTAACTTGACTGACTTCTGACTTCTAACTCTTTGAAATAATACGTAAAATGCTTCGTGTTGACCTAGTTTAGACTCCGGAAAGAACGTTTCACCCCTTTTGAAGCTTCCCAGAAAACCTAATGTCCTAAAAAAACGTATCCTAGAAAATTGTCGTAATTGTCCTTAAAAAATTTTTGAAGTTGGAAAAGATTTGAAGATAGAAATGAAGAAAAAACAACAACAAGTACAATAAAATACGGTTTGACAATGGACAGAAAAATAGGAGCGAGCTAAAAAAGCTTATACAAGGAGTTAGAGGAGAAATGTTGGTATGAGCAAGAAACATCGATTGATAAGAGATGAAGAACTCAAAAAAATTAAGCGTTTTCGTCGTACTCAGTATCTGTCTATTTATTTCAACACAGGATGCCCTTGTAATCATAATGAGAAGTTTGAATGAAGGTGACTGTATATCATGTACTGACAATTGTTCTCTTTGTTGTTGTGGTGCAACAGGACAAAACAGAGCTGGGTCCTAGAGATGAATGTCAGGATTTCTTCCTATATGAGAAGTAACTGGGAGAGAAGTAACTACTCCCTATATGAGAAGTAACTAAATGAGAAGATAACCTGGTCACAAGCACGCAGGTTCATAATAATTTCCTCATATGTACCTGTCCCGTTCAGAGATGGGCTGACATTCCGAAACACATTTGAAATATCACTGTCTTCCGCCGTGTCGAACCAGGCATTTGCATCATAGAAGGGGAGCACTATAAATTTTCATAAATCTGCAGTATGTTAATAAAATGATAATATAAAACCAAATGAGGATTGGTTCAAGTATGGACCATGACCTCACTGAACCAGCGAAGGATAAGTAAGATTCGAAAGAAAGCGATTGCTGAGAGAAATGAAATCCTCAAGATGCTGGAAGTACAGGAACTATGTTAATTTAAGATCAAATAATTATACTTTCTAACCGAAAGAGTGGCATCAAAGTTTCTAGGATTTGTTCTACTCTTTAATGAAAATTAAAGCAATCACCACAAATTAGATTTAATAATTTTTCAAAACAATAATTCACGATAAGGGATTTAGTATCTAATTACCAAGATATAGGAGCCTTGTTGTTTTCTGTGCGTTCAAAAATCCTTTTTTCAAAACTTTAGCCGTAATTTTTTTAAATTTTCTGACGCCATTGAGTCCCACTCATATTACAGAAGCTAAGCTCCCTAGATACATTGTTCTTTCAGCTTGTTGATAAAATTTCAAATGGGTTGTGACCTGGTGAATATTCTGTCCCATGTGGGTTCATCTGACTAAGGTGCAAGGAGATAGCTTCATACGTTCTTCTGACCATATGTGCTCCAATTTCATTCTGTATCAATGTTACTTGAGCCCTACCCGGACATTTTTCTTGGCAGGATAGTCCTTGCATCCATAGTTGTGTCTATATTCAAAGGCGGAAAACTCAGACCCTCTGTCTAGTCTTTCAGCAGGCATAGGTGGAATATATCTCTTTAATACTCTCCTTCCCTTAAGTGTACTCCTACCAAAACTACGGAGGTTACTAGTCACCATTACTATACCGTTAGAACATAGAGTGTAACATCCTGAAAAAACTCCGATCTAACAGTATTTGAACCATATTAGTGGAATTATATTTCGATTGGTTAATTTCCTCTACTTTTTATCTACACAATAAGATAACCCATCTCACAGGTTTGAAGTAAAAGTGGAATAGATTTATAAGTCTATCTGTGGTTTTGCTATCTCTTTCTGAGAAAAGCAACTATGGAGTGTGAGCGCTATATGTACTTACCACATCGCTCTTGCATCCGCTGCTGAAGTCTACAGCTAACGCTCCCTCCACATTGAATAAGGAAACTTGAATTGCACGGATTGTAGATGGATTGCTTGCCAAAATTGTCCGTTTTAGGTGTTTGCATTAGGGAGTAAATTTTTCCCTGATTCATTCATAAAACAAACGCTTTCTACGGGCATAATCGTCCATAAAATCTTCATTTTTAGTCTTAATCGATTTTCAATGTTCTTTAGTGTTAGCATTGGTTGACTGTGTTTCGCAATATCATAGCGTAGCTACTTGTAAGTGTTGTCAACCGGGTGGGATATCTAGAAGAAGGCAATACAAATAGCTTGTGTGACAAATAAAGCGAGCTTTTCATGAAAGAGAGCTTAAAAATGAAACGGCATTGTGATCAATGCCTAGCTTTCTGAGTGAATATTGAGTTGAGTTTTTTGAATCTAATAGTAGATTTGAATCATTGTTTAAGAAAGTTATTTAAAAACTTTGACGAGATTTTTTCTAAGCATTTTCCTATCCCCGACAAGTTTTGCTTACTTATACTAATGAATCTTGAAAATTTGAATCGAATAAGGTTAGATTGGAAGTTGGTATGTACTGTAGGCGTTTGTTAGTGGCAACCCATTGGTCGATATACTCTGTGACCTCCGTGGGTTGGTTGAATAAATCTCTGTTCTAGACACTTTTTCACGTCATTCAACCATATTTAAGGACTCAAATAATAATATTCAGTCGCTTCTTTGTGAATCATGCGAGGATGGTAGCTGTATCTGGTTAATTTTTCTGTTATACATTTTTTTTGTTTCAGGATTCAGCACTTTATCTGTTCAAAAGCTTTTTGGAAGATATGGTGTCGTTTTCACAATTTTCGACATTTAATGATCTGATGATTTGGGGGTAGGTGTAGGACAATGATTGCTGAGCTAGGACTTTTATCTGCTGTTAACTGTACGGGTAGGCCAGTCACTCACTAAATAGGAACATTGTTCCAAAGGACTTTGTCAATGCTCTTTTTAACTGTCCGTTTAATGTCCGATTGTGTATTTTTAAGCAAATTTCATTTCAGTGATCTCCACGTCACTCATCCCAGAGAAGTTTGAGGTCATCTACTGCAGTCATTATAAGAAGTCCTAAGGGTAGTTGAAACACCAAAAATTTATAATATAGCGATACGATGCAAATTATAATTTGCTAGCATCATCATCTTATTCTAGACTCATTTACGTAATTGATTGGATCTCAGTTAATTTAACTGCAAGGTTTGTTAAACTTTTACTGACGTTAGTAAAAAGGACCGAAATCATAATAAAAATAGCATGAAGTTTCAAAACTTTCATAGACATTTTTATCCCCCGATATTCTCAGATGTTTAGTTCTGCCCAAACATTCTGATAATTTTCTGCGCCTATATATTAACCTTGTGTGAGAAGTACAGAGTTTTTGTATTGGAAACTTGGACTTACATATTAGTTTGGCAAGAGTAAGTCCTTTGCTAAATTTGCGGAAGTAAAATCTGTTGAATCACTGACTCAGTCTTGAGTGCTAGCTAGTCATAGTAGATTAGTCATAAGACCATGAAATTCGGTCCTTCCAAGTGCTCACGTTGAAGTACAAAAAACTGCTCTCTGACCAATTCAACTTCCGGAAGTCTTCTGGCTCCCAGTAATTTTGAGTAATGCATTTTATTTGCTAACCTTAGCAAATTTTTTTTTATCATATATCATAGCGAACGCAAAATATTTTCCCAGAACACGAAATTTCGCCAGAATCAGCGCAGGATGAATCAACTCTGACACGAACGAACATTCAAAGCTTCCATTCTCACCAAAATTCAATACTTAACCGAAATAATTCATCCAATAATTGTCTAAAAGCCACCAGAAAAATTCAAATAAATTGAGCTATAATTTGGAATGCGCCAACTGAGCTAACCAAACCAATGGAATGAGCCTGAATAAAGTGTTTGTAATGTTGGCAGGCTCATTATTGCGCTATTATTGGGCGAATTCCAGGTCAAAATGGAAACGATCCCACGGTACTCAACGGTCTAATGACATGTACCACACGTACTCATACGACCACATTTCAATTAATCTTCTCTTAGCCCCGAAAAGGCAAGAAAGACGAGAGCAGAAAAAAGCACTTGGACAAAAACTCGAAGACGCGATTCAGATACCTTTTACCAGAGTTAAGCTTAGTCATATTGACACCAAGAATTGCCAGAGCATTATTTGAATTTTTTGAGGTGATGAAATAATTAGTGCTGGTTGTTACTGTTGATGCCTTTGTTCCCTATCGAGATATGATGCTGGTAATTGTGGTGTTGGTGTTGTTGTAGCTGCTTCAGATTGTTATTAAATAATAAAAGTTTCCAATGGATATGCAATAAAGGTACAGTGACACGCGTGTATTACACATTAGCTTTCAATAGAATTTTAAAGTGGATAACCAAAAGTGGATAAGATTAATCCGTTGGTATCTGCGCGTTGATGCTGGAGGTATCGGAGATCTAGATACTGGAGGTAGGGTTCGAACTCTGGAGGATGAGTAACTTGGCAAAAATCTCATGAAATGCTTTTTAAAAGTGAGATCATCATATCTATAACGCAATCTTTTGTGTTTAAAGTTCAGTTATGAGTGCATATGTCATGAAGTACTGCACATATTACATACTCCCTTACTCATTTACTATTGACTATGACCGTTGAACTATGAAGTCAAATTATTCAAGTCTATTCAAATTATTCAAGTCTACGCACCTACACACTGAAGAAGAAATTGAGGAATTCTACACCGAGGTCAACCAAGCTTTGAACAATAACACCAGCCCCTTCGAGTACCTAAAAGGTGGCTTCAACGCCATTATAGGGAAAAGGAAAGACCAAGAAGTTCTGGTAGGATTATTAGGACTAGGGCAAAGAAATGAAAGAGGAGAACGACTAACACAGTTCGCCAACCACCACGATCATTTCATAACAAATTCCTTCCTTGAGAAGAACAAAAACAGGAAATGGACTGGCAAGCACTCAATGGGGTAGCAAGAAACGAAATTGATTACTTACCAAACACCAAAGAACGGCCAAAGACGTTTCTCGCCCGGTCAGAGCAACAATTACCCTTTACTTGAAAGCAGAAAGACGTGAACTGGTCAGGAAGCCTGTAAAACCCAGCTTTAACACTGAAAACCTCAAGTCTATTATAGAGAGTTACCAAGCCCTATCAAACAAAGAAATAAATGTACAAAAAGGGATACAAACCACTTAACCGAAGCCATCTTGGAATGTCCCGAAATAGTAGGCGGAGAACGAGTAGTCGATAGGCACCGTCAACTATCAAATAAGACTAAGGCGCTACTCAGAAAGCGCAGGGAAATGAAAGCATCTTCAAACAGCGAAAGGATTGAATACACAGAAATCTGCAAAACAGTAAGGAAGATCATAGCTGAAGATATCAAGAAGTATTACGAAAAACTGGTGAAAGATGCCATTACAAACAACAGAAGCCATAAGAAGGCAAAAAGAGCACTCATATGGTGGCACTCAGGTGATAGTCCTGAATTATGATAACACCCGACTCACTGATAGACATTAAATAATTCAGGCAATCACCAACTTCGACCGAGACCTGTATAAAGCTCCAGATAGCCCGACTCTCAACTTAATAACAACTGCCCCGAATATCCTAGTGGAAGAGGTCGAAATGGCTCTCAACTTCATGAAAAATTGTTGAGCGGCAGGTAATGACGGTGTCACTGCTGAACTGCTCACATACGCAGGTAAACAACTTGGAAACGACTGGTAGTAATTAACAATGATTGCATTAACGCCAGGTATGCCATACCTGACCAATGGAATGGGTACTAATATAAAACCGATCCACAAGAAAGGCAGCAAGAAAGACATCAGGAACAACAGACCAATAAGTCTACAATCGGTCTTCTACAAAGTATTCACGAAGCTCATAAGCAACCGAATACAAACAGCCCTAAGTGCCAAACAGCCACGGGAGCAGACTGCATTCAGAAGTGGTTCAGCACTATTGAAAATATTCATACATTACGGGAAGCCTTGAGTAGATATTAAAAGTATGAGCTAGCCCTAACACTGGCCTTCAAAGACTCTGAGAAAGCCTTTGAGTCAGTATTCCCTGATGCAATAATAAATGCATAATATCCCAAGGCATATACAAACCATACGTGGAAGTACTAGCTAACATCTACCGCACTGCCAGAGCAAAAGTCAAAGAACTAGATGACCCTCCACAATTTCCCACCCACACAAAAAGGGGTAAGACAGGGAGACACCATATCGCCAATGCTTTTCAACGCCACATTAGAGGGCATCTTCAGAACTCGACATTGGGAGAATAAAGACATAAACATCGATGGTGAACGCCTCAACCACTTGAGATTCGCAGATGACATAGTCCTGAAAGCCAACAGCCAAGAGGAATTGCAAAAACAGCTGAACGAACTCAATGTGGCTAGTCGAAGAGTAGGCTTGAAAATGAACCGTGAGCAAAACGAAGATCATGTTAAACGACTATATAAGCACTCAAGGACATACATAAGTGAACAACAACAGAAATTGTCGAAGAATTTGTTTACCTTGGTCAGCTAATACGCAAATCCGGTTCAATACCACCTGAAATCAATCGACGAATAAAGACGGCATGGAGTGCTTTCCGGAAGAGCTCGATATATTCAAGTCTAAAATGAAGATGTACTTGAAAAAGAAAGCCGTCGACCAATCCTGCTAGACGGTTTCCTACCAGTCCTGCTATATGGTGGTGACAAATGGTCGCTAACAACAGGGATAACGAGGAAACTCCAGGTTGCCCAAAAAGCCATGGAAAGATGCATGCTAGGCATTACACGAAGGGATCGCAAGAGACTATCGTGGATACGAGGAAGAACCCAAGTAACAGACGTGATACATAGAGCGAAATCCTTGAAATGGCGATGGCGATGTCACTTGGTGAGAATGACGGATGGCAGATGGACCAAAAGAATAACGCATTGGTACCCAAGAGGAACCAACCGACCGAGAGGACGCCCAAAGATTCGATGGAATTATGACATAAAGAAAAAAACCGGCACATTTTGGATGAGAATAACTGAAAACATGCAGACATGGAAAGCAATGAGGAGCCAATATGTAAGGGAGGCTGCACCATAGCATAGAAATATCGTTGTGCAAGATGATTATTATGATGATAATGGTTACCATTGGCATATAATGGTCCGGAATTCTCATTAAAGAGCACTGGAATTTCATATTTTGCTTATTTATTTATTTATTTAACTATCATTTATATTTAAATATATTTGCACAATCACGATTTTTGGCTGATTCCACTCCAAAACGTACAAAGGACATCGGTGCCATCGGTGTCTGTCTGAATGACATCGGTGTTTGAATAGTGCAAGAAACAGAACATGATACATTTACTTAGGCACTTAAGCCCTCCAGTAAGTTAAAAAACAAAGTAAAACAGAAGAAAAATAATCCTCGTACATTTCTTCATCCTCGTACTTATACTTAAAATACTAGCAATGACAGTTCTAGTTTCAGGAATAACAAAGATAGAAAGATAGTTTCATGCTTTCTGGTGAGAAGGAAATCGTTCTCATGAACATAATCAAACTCTTTTGCATAAAACATGAAGGTAGCATAAAGAAAATAGGTAGGCTTTGATTTATCCAATCGTATGCAGATGAGAGGGAGAGGATCCATGCTCATCGAAGAACTGAGTCAGGTATAAATCAATCCTAATGATTTCCTCCTTGTCTTCTGTAATTTGTGATTCACCTACCCTCAGCTGTTTGATCGGTTCTTCCTGGGTACTGTGCTACTAAAAGTCAACAATCTTGCACTAAGGTCAAACAGCCAATACAAGGAGACCTCATCGATACCATTCCGTCTATTGGTATTTGTAAGTATTCTGCATGGGAATAGATTACACAGACGAAGGTGCGAGGCAAGACTTCTAACCATCCACAACAGCGAACTTAAAAATTACATGCGAAAATTTCTGCTTCCAATTCATCCAAATTTATAGCGCTGCCCATTGCAAACTCTCCATTCTTCTCCTTCTTTTTCGTAATATTATAGCTCCTCTAGGTGAAACAACCAGAACCAACGTCTCCTACTGTCTCAGTCCATTGATCGCTTATTCCAGCTACGAAATCCGAGTAGCAATGAAATGTCCTAGCTGATATAGTTGGTTAAGCGTTTTCTTAGCTTCGAAGCAGGTCCCCGTTCTTCGGTTCTCCCAACAAATATGTTCAAATATCTTCCGCAGTCCTATAAACTAAGGAACCTTTGGCTCGTCAAATATTTTTCAAATTCTCCATTGCTTCACTTCCCGTTCCTTGCCAGTGATCCGCTCAGGACACTCCTCTAGAAAGCATTTATTATAACTTGGGGATATATATATTTGGGGATAGTAACGCTTTAAAATTAATGCCCATAGCCTGACACAAGTCATGTCACAGTTTTGTAACCATGAAACTTTATTTGGTTTTGTATGCAGTTGGTCTTCAATACTATCAGAACTCAATACGAACCTTATTTGCAAGCTATGTTCTTCAACATATTTCATATGTTTCATTGACGTTCTTCGTTAGTTCTACGCTTAAATAAACAAATTCGCCAGGATTTTCGATATTCTGTTCGCCAATTGTGACACTTTGTAAATTTGTGTCATCTTTCCTCAGTCTTTGACCTTTTTGTTTTGCTTCATTATTGAGTTTCAGGAATAGTTGTCTCGTATTTTTTAAGGAGCGTTACAGAATATTGTTATCATCCGCCTAGGCTACCAGTTGGGCTGACTTTTTTAGTAGTGTACCTCCAGTGTAGTGAGCCAGATTGAATAATACAGGGGCCAGCTCATTTCCCTGTGTTATCTCGCTATTTGTTTCAACGGTATTCGGGAGTTATTTTTTTATAAGGACTTTCGAATGTAATTTTGATTAGGTGAACTGATTTCGTCGGGATATCAAACTGAAATATTATTCGATACAGTACATTACGATCAATACTGTCGTATGTTTGCTTGAAGTCCGCCAAAATTACGTGTGAGTTAATGTTGAACTCCTTGAATGTTTCAACTTCTTGCTTGACCGTTTGTAATTAGTCCATCGTCGACCTGTTTGCTCTGAAGACACTTTGATACTTTCTCATAATACAGTGGGTGTATGATCTGATCCTGTTTTCTATTAGTTTTAACCGAACTTTGTATGTCGTACAAAGTAATAGCACTCAACTCATCCACGTCTCTGTCATGCATGGATTGACGTATTCGATGAATCGAAATGAATCATGTGAATCATTCGAAATTAGAAATAATTTTCGAAAAATAATTGCAAGAAAAGCTTAAAAACGACAGAAAACTAATCAAAGCCAAGTTTTTAGCCAAATGAAAATAAGAAAAAAAAAGAAAGTCCCACAAACACTGATGGTACCACGGAATTTCGTTAGAAAATTTACTAAGAATCTTTAAAATTGGAGAAAATTTGTAATTCCGAAGCATTCGAGCTCAACTAACCCTTCATTCAAACCATAATTTCAATCGATGCCTGATCTTAGTAACCCAACCCTGCGATTCTCCATACTTTTCCCATGAATTGAATGATTTTCACTGTACATACATAAAAAAATAAGTAACTAACAGTGGTTGTCTTCATGCATGTCCACTTTTAGGTTCTTTAGAAAGTCATCTACCAGTCTAGCTGAATGAGCTTCGATATAGATACATTTATAGATACAGATACATTTTCAACAATAGGTTATTCAAACGATGAGTATTGTTAATTATGCATACAAAATCCTTCAGAAAATTTTCAATTTTTCTCATTTCCAAACAATATGCCGACCAGAACACTACCGTTCGCTATCGATGAATGACTTTGGTATACTATTCGGATGTTTTGGATATTGAATCACAGTGTCATGGAAGCGTAGCTAAAAGGTCTTTGAGAAAATTGTTCAGGATGCAAGAGATGAAAATCCGAGTGTATTTTTTACGTTGGGACAATGAGGGAAATCCTCACGTTACGGGCATAATAGTATGTTTGAAAGAGGACGTAATCAAGCGTGTATGATCCTTGTTTACGAACAGGTACTCAAATGTTTAGCAAAAAAAAAAAAAAAGAAACAATTTGAATAGATAATATATTATCAATATGGAAAAACATTAGAAGAAAATTTAAACTCCATCTTATTTTCGAATTTATTGAGCCTGCCACACTTAAAGAACAAGACGTTGAAACTGTGCGCGTTGAAGCTGACGCAGCTTTCCCACACGTTCTGTGTTGAACATCAGCCTTTGTATAGATCTGAACATAACAATGTCGTCCAAGGAAAATCATCGCCATTCCTAATTAGTCGCGCTGACCTTTTCTATAAAATATCTTTCCCGATGTCATTGGAATCATCCACACATGAGATACATTTCAAAGATGCTGCAGGAATATTTCAATTAGGGCCCTTTAGTCTCTTCAAAGACGCTAAAGTATCAATTCGAATGGCTCGAGTCGAGATTTTTTCTACTTAACACCCGGTAACATCTCAACAGAACCTTCGACTTTTTTGTGTTCCTGTGTCGTTGCCTGATACGGATTAAGAGCCAGCCGGCTGCTGATACAGTGTTGGGTGGGCCAGGCCAGGCCAGGCCTTTCTATTATCCGTCGGTAAAGTGGAAACATGCTTAATTTCCGACAATTTGTTGTTCAATACTTGCTGATTTGCAGGATATGTGCAACTATTCATTTATAAGTGTTTTCGTCGAAAGGGAGTGCGTTATTTAGATGATCCCGGTAATTTACCAGAGGACGTGTCAGTTCGACTCTATTGCCAGGACATCTGAAAGAAGGGCACGCTTGACGGCTGCTTATCAGAAAATCCGATAATTGCTGTTGCATGCATTCAGCGCTGGAATGAGCACTTCAGAGTGCACTTTTTGGAAAATTACTCGGAACTCGATGCAAGAAGTCGCAAGGAGATTCGGCACGGTGAGATCAGTCAACGGATCGAATAACCCACACTAAGCAAACTTAGATAGCGATTTTTTTTTCTCTCAACTAACACCTGAAGTGGAGGTTTTACACACGAAATTGGTTAGTCAGGATATTTGTGTTTGTTCCTACCCAAAGCAATTCAACAATTTCAAAATTGTTTGCACAACTCATTCCCAAGTCAAAATTTCGTTAAACAAAACCAACTCGCCAGACATTTCCGACTTTATGGGAATTTCGTATCCTTTGTAAATAAAATAAAACAAAACACACATACGCGCACATAACAGGTTGCATTGTTAAGAGCAACATCGATAAAGTTTTATACTCAATGTTTCTCACCAATTACCCACCAATAAAACGGCATAACTGTCTAATTGTTGAGATTTCCAGGAACTACTGAAAGTCATAAAGTTCGAAAAATGAGAGTAAACAATATGTCGAACCACCGGCCATACCTGACCGATGAAATGTTTTAGTATGGAAAATGAAAAGATGCAACAAAACATACACAGAAGTTCCAGGGAAATAAAAGTGTACAAATATGCTGAGGAATAAATTAGCACCACGGTCGTAATTTTATTGCACTAGCCAAAGTATTGAGATGATGTGAAATGTGGAAAAAATTTTTCTTGAAGCCATTGCTAACCTTTGGATGATGGATTCGATTTGCGTGACTTGAGCTTGGCGGTATTTGTTGATACTTGGTTAATTTCTTGCCTTTTTCGGTATGATTTTATGTCGTAGTTGTATCTTTACGACCAAATTCTTACGCTTTCTTGTACTTACTGTGCTCGATTGGAATGAAAAACGGATTACGCTGTTGGAAATCGGACAATCGGATCCAGGACAACAAACTTGCCCTGGACTTTCGGTTGACAACTAAACTTGCCAGCTTGTAACTCAAAGTTCAAATCATGTGGTTTAGCCATTGTTTCGATGGACTTGACGCGTTGTCTTGATGAAACTTGGCAAACATGTCAAAACTTGAAACGTTGCCCTGAATATTTTCGTTGCGATACGTGCTCATTTTTTTGCAACTTCAGTCCTTAAACGCTCCAATAACGCTGTATAATATTCACTGTTGATGGTATTTCCCTTCTTGAGGTAGTCGGTGAGTATTATACCACGCGCATCCCAAATTATTCAGACGCTTTCGACGAGGCTCATCAGTTACTGTCAACTGAGATTGTTTTGATTCTGGATCCATGGATCCATGTTTCATCCAAAGTCGCATATCGGCGCAAACACTGCGGTTTGTTACGTTTAAACATGGCTAAGCACTGCTTCGAATCATCGACACGTTGTTGATTCTGGTTAACAGTGAGCCAACGCGGCTGAGCCAACCGACTTTGAACAGAGCTAATGGAGTCCACATAACACTTTTCAAGCCATTGCTTCGTTTGAAAGCATATTTTCCCATTAAATGTAAGTAACGAAATTGTTTTTGATCCATTGTTGTTGAAAATAACAATCAACAAACAACAGTAGCGTTACCCTTAGCACAATAATGCACAAACTAATAGATAGAATGTCATGAAATTTTAACAGTTATTCTTTGAAGCTTAGCACTAAATGGAAATGAGGTGACTGCAATAAAATTAGTGCCATCTACGAGTAAAACCCGGGACTTCTGCAGGTGTTATATACGTCACAATTTTCGAAAAACAGTGGAAGTACTACATGTTTGAGGTATGTTTTATGAGTAATGAGGACGATATTCTCACTGAGAATAATTTGAGAAAATAATAAATACTTATTAAAGCTTGGATTTTTTGGAGAATACCCTCAAACAATAACTTCGTTAAAGTAGTACCGAGTAAAGTGAGCTGAGTGCTGACAAGAACAAAAGAAAACTAAATTCGTGTAGTGATAAAATATGTTTGCTTGATAATTTTTTGTACCGAACAAGTTTCAAGAAAGTCACGAAGAACATTCGGAGAAAATGATCCAGTGGAGAGGAGTTCAAACGTTGAAGAACATCGATTTAAGTTGATCCTCGCACGGGCCTCCCTTTCACGTCTGTTACCCCGCTCCCCCAAAAAAAGACTAAAAATGCTGTTCGTAATTGATGCCATCTTCGCAAAATGATTTGGAAAAGTAAAAGCAAGACCTTCCTATTAATTTTTTGGGTTTACTTTTTTATTATTTTTTCATAATGGTTTCTTCACTTTTATTGTTCGGTCTTCTTCAGCAATTATTTGCTTTCCCTCAAAGCTCTACTTATTTACAAAGTCTCAAAAAGGTAGTTGAAATTTACTTTGTTAAGATGTTTTTGGTTGTATTTTGGTGAAAAATATAAGTTATTCACTTGGAGAGCTAGAATTTGCAATTACCGGCGTCAAAAATAAATACCGACGTGAAAAAATTGTATCAGATGGACGACGTATGACAGCTCTCTTTATTGCCGAAGACTATGCTGAGCTTCCGGCAGTAAGTTCTGTCATATTTTACATAACCATTTGGGAATGAAAAAGGTATTCTCGTGTTGGGTTTCCAGAATGCTCGCAGACGCACATACACAAACGAAACTGAAGACTTCGAAGAGCTCATTGGAGGTTTTTTATAAGATCCAGATCGCCTTTTAACCTCCCCTTGAACCTCCTTGAACATCTCCTTTATTCACCAGACTTATGTCAGGTTTCTTTTTAATATTTTTATAAATATTAAATTTTATTTCGTTTATAAAGCAATATTTAAAGAGTCAAACAAAATGAAGACATTGAAGTGATAACAGCTGTAAAGAATTGTATGTTTCCAAGAAGAAGATTTTTATAAGGGGAAACAATTTTTGGGAAAAAGAACTTATAAATGTTTTTAACAAATAGGCGATTATGTGAAAAAATACAATTTTACGCTACCTAACTTCTCTCTAACATGGCTATTTCCATTACTTTTTGATTACCTATTAAGTACAAAATAAAGGACGACGTTTTGAACGTACCGGAAAACATGGATATACAGAAACAAAAAACATTCGATGAATGAATCATAATCAAAGAAACAAGCACTCATTCGCGGGCCACCAAGGCAAGTTTATAAAAATTATGTTACCATAATGGCTGCCAATGCCTGGATAGCACACAATGACAGCAGTCAAGGAGCGCTGGCCAAATCAAAAAATACCCTGAATAAAATTATGGGTTTTTGCCTACCCTATTAAAGGACCCTACCTGCATTAATAGCCCGTGGTTATGTTAACCATAAGAATTTATGGAAAAAAAAAACAAATGAAGGAAGAAACAATGGAAGATGGCACAGTGCCACAACTCGTGTGTGAACGTTAAAAGGAAAGAGAGGGGGAATGATGAATTTTGGTGGGAGAAAAAAAAGTTTATTTGAAATTCACAAACATAATTTTGAATCGACAAAAATTTAAATTAATTCATTTGATATTTTTCGTAAAGTTTTCAAAGTCTTTCTCTTTTTTTGGGTAGAGCGGGTTCACGATCAATCAAATTTCTGCTTTGAGCGATGAATAACGTATGGTTGGCTAGGATTTGCGCTCAGGTCCAATATACTATCCGAGCAATACATCATTAAAATACAAAGATGGAAGATAGCTGCGATCCACAAGTTGTTCCACTAAATTTCAGAAAAAAATCCAAATAATGACACACTGACATTAGACCTGCTTAGACTTAGGGCAGGAGCGCAACTTGAATCCTTATCTAAACTCAACACAATCTACTGAAATAGAATCTTTCCCAACAGCCCGCATACCACATATATAAATTTAAACGTCACTGTCATCCGCACAATTCAAACTTGACAGAAGATTAGGACTGTCATAATAAGACTGCGTGAAGGACCCCGATAAGTATTAACAACCAAAACCAAAAGACGAGACGAAAATTAAAGAATATTTAAATTTGCAACTTAACTAGGCGAAAAAACGTTTTTTTTTTTTTGGGATTCCAAGCTTGAAAAGTGCTTTGTCAAATCCGAATCAAGTTTTTAGTTTTGCAGTATCCGTAGGAACTCTATTATATAATCTATTCATTATAATTTTATATATTTTTTAATTATATTTTATATATTATTATATAATTATTTTCTTTATTGTGAAGTCGTACAACAAACCAACAAGGGAAAGTCAAAGGTTGTATCTATGCAACAAAATACATCCACAATTGCGTTTTAAGGGACGACCTGCATTTATTTTCCTGAAATTGCATAAACTGAGAACTCCTTAAACGGTCTTGTAATTGAGGGTCCCTTGCAAATTTTCAGCCAACGTTAGAGTATAGACCCGAAAAGGAGTACAACAGATAGATGAATTGTGCAGAAAGTCCGTGAAAACCGTTTTCCGTCCTTATGAAGATTGCATCAGGATCGCCAAAGGAATGGTAGAATGTGGCACAGGTGCTTAGGAGACGATTAGGAGAAGCGTAGAAACATCCTAGGCGTCCAGCAAAAAATAGCGGTCGTAAAGCGCAAAGGACCGGACCGGAATTCGCCAAATGTCTTAAACAATTTTTCACTCGCACCTAAAAGTGGAAAAAATTTGCTGGACATTCTGGACACTTTTGTAACGATCCAAGATTTCAGAATGTCTCATAACTACCATATTGGCTGGAGCAATCTGCTACAACTATCTGATACAACGAATCCAAAAGAACGGATGGCAGATACGTCCAGAGCCGCCCTAAGCCTCATTCTTGACGCAGGTATTGAGGCTATTCAAGATAAGATTCGTACATTGACCAGTATGTCATAGTTTGGACTTCAACTGTCAGTTGAATCATTGTACACCGATGATGTCAAGGCGAAGGTCACAGAATGAACAGATAAGCCAGCATACATTAATCTGCCTATATGAAGGCGAAAATTGAAGAACTCAATAATTGTTTGCGATCTAAGCTTAGTTGTGAAGAAAACCGAAGAAGTTACCCTTATACCCTTACTTAGTTACTCTAAGTTACCCTTAGTCTCTAGAAGTATTAGGTGTATAAATATGAGGGGCGGATTTTACTAACAGATGGCATAACAATTACATATGGTTTGTGTCGGGGATAAAAAATATTACATTTTATAGGGTAAACATCTGTCAACAAATTTCAGTATGGCATAGGTTTTGACTGTACAAACAACATAGTTTTTTTTTTCACTTTTAAAATGTCGAATTACGTGCCAAAAAAAGATGTTTTCCTGGGAAGTCTAATAACCTTCTTTCATCTGAAGAAAACGGCAGCAAAAACTTATCGATTTTTAGTGGAAGCATATGGTGTACATGCCCAAAGCCAAGATACTTGTGAACGATGGTTTACAAGATTTAAAAGTGGCGATTGTTCGAATCTTTGTTATATTAAGAGATAATCAGAGCTACGCTTGACAAGTCTGCAGTGACATATCGGCTTTTGGCCAACTATATTTAACGTAGAAACTGTGGATCAATATTAAGCCCACTCTTGAAACTCTGTCAAGTATAGATCGAAAACAGAAAACGATGCTGAGAGCAAGGAATTACACGTGAAAGGGTTAGCACTGATGCAGCTATGAGGACCGGATTATATCAACATTTCAAAACATGCTAAAGTCGTCTAGCTTGATGATCGTTGAAGTGATTTGCATTATTCCTCATGCGAAAGACCGCAGAAAAGACTACATTCGAAGGATCAAGATGGACAGGGGGTCATTCTGGGTGGCTCGAACAATGGCTCTCGCAGAACGAAAAGTACTGGCAACGGAGGACGTGGCTAGTTAAAGATCTAAAGTTGGAACTCAGTTGAAAGTATGCTGGAACTGCTTTCTACCTGCTTTGGCTTTCCAGCATATATCGACGTTTCATTGTTACTTCCTAAGAGATTGGCAGTTCAAGAGGAGTGAATAGCATATTTATAGTGGAAAAACAGAATTATCTTTACTATTTTTTGGTTTCATGTAAAAGATAAAATAGATAATACAGGAAACGCGTTAATAAAAGGATGAAGATGTTTCCGGACAGACCAATTTTAAAATTCTCTTTTCGATCGACAGTCGATACTTTCCTGCGCATCACGTTCAAACAGTCTCAACGATAAATGTTGCATTAGATTATGTGGCATCAACCGTCTCTTTTTAAAAGATCTTTTATTCCCATAGACATTTCCGCGGCAAAAAGCATTCCTGTAGCTCGTTTGTACAAAAGCGAAAGGAAGCCCAGTGCAAAGTTATTTGTGAAATTTTGTTCCAGTATATTTACTCTAGTTAACAGTAGAGACACTCAAATGGTGTTCCGGAAGGTTTGTGCTGCTACAGACCTACATACCGAGTATAAGTAGCTTTTGCCTCTTTAGTAAAGGACATCATCATTTCGGAATAATTACATTACAAAAATACAAAATTACATACAAGGAAACATCTATTTCGAATTAGATTATTTTCAATGGAAGTCTGTTTACTCACCTTACTCACTAAAAAAATCCTTGCAACACAACTCGGTAACAATTGAAATAACAATATCACTGATTTTAAATGAAAGAGACAGCTATATGGCGTGTTTCATCTGACAGGCATGGAAAAATTATTTGTTTAGTTTCGGACGAAAATTCCGTCGCTCCCCGGCTGGGTTTTTCTTTACGTTAACTTATGCGTTTCAGCCGTATGCCATCTTGTGTGGATACTTTCGTTTTCGGTCTTAAGTGTCCTTTTGTACTGGTCTATCGTTTTGACAAACAGCTATGGTTTGATTTAGGTAGGTTGGAAAAAGCCCTTAATTTTGCTATTGGTTTGTTTAATTTAATTTTGACCCTTTAACCCTTAATTTTGACTTGTGGTTTGGTCATGCGCTCCTCTGTCAGCTGTCGTTGAATAGGACTGTTTTCGATTTTTGCAAAGTGGTTTGAGTGGCTCAAGGAGAACATGTCTGGTCGTTTATGATTTGTTTGTTGAATTTTTTCCGTTTGGATATTGCCTCCTTTAGGACTACATTCAAACGTCATCCGTTATGTGGTACAATATAAAGGATGTTGATTGTTGTACATAAAGTACTTCCACTGTTTTTCCACCGTGACTTGGTGTCCATTTGTCCTTTAACATGTGGCTTGCAAATCTTGACTCAGTTGTTGCTTGCGGCTTCCGTATCCTTTTATTGTAGTTTCTCATGTGCTCATTTCATCCATCCATTTCATTTGTTCTCTTACCTCTTCATTGACCGTTGTACCTGTATTGGTCTGCAAATGTTAATTTATATACACTCTGTTTGTCCGGCGAGACCTCCTCGATTGTGTTTGTGCATAATATTTGTCCCAAACTATTCCTTGTTTTCAAGACTGCGTTGGTGTTACTTTTTTTTTTTGAATGAATTCGCTGATTGCAATGTAGATTTTCCGGTTAATACTAATCTCGTTCATGCTTTCTTGTGGCTTTCTTCTTCCTTTCTGTGCTCTTTGGGTGTCTTGAAGTTTCTTCTTACCTTTTCCACTTTTAATCCATTGTTTTCTCTTATGACGTATATTGTATTGTGTACACTGCGTTGTAACTCCTTGCTGTAGGCTCCATCTGTTTGAGGTGTCTGCTCGAGTCCTGTTATTAGTTGCCTTATTGCTGGGTTTTTAGTCCTGTTGGAGGCGGTTAAATGGGTTCCAGATTATTGTCGCTCTGGCTGTGGGCTTCGTATGTATCTCATATTTAAATTTTTTTGAGTTTTGTCGTATTGTTGTCCCCAGGTAATCTATTTTTGCACCTTTTTCTGTCTCCATTTTGATTTTTAAATTTTGCTGTTCTTAGTTGAGGCATTCTAGAATTTTTTTCTTCGTTATTTTTGGGCGTTACACATATTGCTTCGTTCACATATCTTGCCTTTAAAATATTACGTCTAACTTAGATTTGTTCCTCCGTGAATTGTTGTTCTAGGTTTTGGATGAAGGCTACCATCAGGATCTCTGAAATTGGACATCCCATTTGTATTCCGTTTTTCTTTTAAATATTGTTTTCGAACCACAAGTAATTTCGTTGTAATGTTGTTTGAGGACCTTTGTAGGCAGTGAATACATCTTCATCCTTCATATTTTTGTTATCAAGTGTTTCTTGCAGTAGGCATAGTAATTTTTTCTATCACTAAAATTGAGGGATATAAATTTTTTTATATCCAACGATAACAGTCTAGCAATTTTTGTTGATTTGATCCAGTTAAATTTATCAATCAGCTCTACGGTGTTGGATACCGCAAATTCATTTGGCAAGGAAGAAGTTTATTGCTTATTCCCTAAAGCACAAACACAATCGGGAAATTCAAATGAAGCTGAAAAGAGAAGGAAGGGAACTCTTTTTCTACAGATAATTGATTTCAGACTATAAGTAAAAAATATCAACACAAAACTAATGTTTTCTTGTAGACCAAATTCTAAAGTTTAGTATCACTAAATAATTTTTTTTTATTTTCAAATTAAAAACATGTTATCCATTGATAGATCCTATTTTATATCTCAAATTAATCAGATACCATTCATGATTGGCAACTATAAAATATTCCCAAGTACACCCTACATTGGCATGGTAATCCGGCTCTAGGCATGAGTCCCAATCAAGCTCCTATAATGCCATCAACTTTAACGATGAAAAGAAAAAATCTAATGAATCAATTCTATCCTTTTTATGACCACTTGTATATGAATGCAAATCACATGAATCTATTATCTTACCTCACATACACACGAACAAAAAACTACACACGTTGCGCTAATTAAATCACGCCAGAATCAATAGGAGCTGACTAACCTAGTTAGTCATCGATAAAGTTAAGCCATTAAACATTTTTACACGGAATCGTTGAAAATTCTCAAAATATTTATGGAGATTTAATAATTATCTCACTTGGCATATGTCTGCATCTTCACTTGCATACTTTGATTTTATTAGACTCCAGTAAAAATTCCAAGCAAATGTTAAAACATATTTTTTATTTGTGAAATAAAGCACGTGTTGCATATTTGGCAGTGGGCAAATTGAATTGGAACTGAATAATAAGGAGAAAGGAGAATGTTTGGCTTTGAATTAATTGGCGCCTTCGACTTTCTAAACTTTCAGCGATAAATTCCTGAAATAATTTTGATTGATTATTCTGGAACTAATGAATGGCTGTAGCATGTCTGGAATCCATAAAGATGCTGAAGATTAAGATTTTAGCTGGTGTTGCATAATTTCGCAGACACCGGGAAGTAGACGAATAAAAACCGAGAAGAAATTAGTCCAAATCATCACTAAATTAAAGGAACATCAACCGGTGATTTTTGCTTTGAGATAAACACTACAAAGATACTCTGAACTCATGTTCCTTTTCACATGATCTGATCTTATCAATTCACAGGAATTAATCACCGGAAAAATGAATTTTCATTCTTGAACTATGCTCAATAGCAATGCGAAAATACTTTTCGTAATTTCCTTTCCGAGCAGCAAAAGAAACGCTGGATATTTTTATCCTGTCTCTAATCCTGTTCGCTGATACCTGAAGGATTTCTGTTTCTTGTTTGCCCATTATTTGCATGGCTAAATCTATTATGTTCGTTGCCTGAACGTCTTAGAACAATTCATTGTAAACATTTGAGCTAAGCCTAGTGCGAGGGTACAAATCGAGGAGGTAAATTTCAAGAGGATCGGTCTCAACGAAATGAGAATGTACTGCTACAATGGGGCTGAAGGGAAGAAATATTACAAGTTAACGAAAGAAAATAAAAAAAAAAAACATTTAATTATCATTGACATGGATGAGATTATGAGATCAGAATACTCTAGATTAGCTCAACTGAAATGAAGCTGAAAATAGTTAAAGTTAAGGACTTCATCCTTGACGTGCACGTTCTTGAAAAGGATTTGTTGTGTTCATTTTACTGTTTTGTAAATGTTTCCGACCGGCGGATTAATGAACCGGATAAAAGAGGTAGATTAAATGTGATTTGTTGTAGGTAGTTTATTGTTCGATTTGGTTGTGAGAAAAACAAATTATCTGTGCAAGGATGGAATGGGATTGACATGTTTCAGGATGTATGTGTAAGAATTTTACAAGTCGCTGAGTGTTAAAAAACACACAAATAGTTTGAAAGCCGTTTCTGACAAGTGAGTGCCGTCGAATTCAAATGGTTTTTAAGGAAATGTTTATAAAAAAATACAGGATACGCTTGATATCCTAGTTTTTTAAGATTTTCTTTCATTTGCGACCCCGTTCTGTTATTGGTAAGTCTGAGTCGTCATTATACTCCAAATAGGCATTCATGGCCATTCTATTGGATAACCAAGATTAATTGGGAAACTTCTTTAAATCGGATACTTCTTTCATTGATGGTCATGATTTCTTGGTATGTGATTATATTCTTAAAAAACCTAGAAGTACTCAAAAAATTCGCATTTCGCAATGAGAAAGTCCTGAGTCTGGCACGAGTGATTCAGATGGCGCTTGATGAACAAGCTCCCTTCAGCACACGTCGAGTCGCAAACGCGAAAAAACCTAGGTTTACGAAGGAGTTACGAGCGAAGTGTAGTGATCGTGATAGATTGCATAAAATAGCGCGCAGAACTCACGATCCTTGTCTCCTAGCTGGTTATAAACAATGCAGAAAGGAGTTGAAAATTGAATTGAGACTAGCTTGTGAGTCTTATTTGAAAAAGTCCCTTGAAAATTTCCCGGCTGGTGCAGCTGCCTGGAGTAAGCTTCGACATTGGTTAAAGTAAATCCAGCTTCATCCCTTGATTTCTTCGATCCGATTGAATGTACACTTTGCTGTTATTGTCAGAAAACATGCTATGTGTAGTGAGGAGTTTGTTATTCGTTTGCCACAACTTTATGATAAAAAAGTGAGTTGCTACTCTGATTGGAACCTGGTTGATTTTGAGGAGATCTTAGCTACCTATCATCTTACGCTTGCGAAATCTAAAGGGCTCAGCCCTTACAGTCTAAATCTTGTTTGGCTGAAGGATCACCTTCCTACCGTTAGCCTGTTCCTGGTGACTATCTTCAATAGATCTTTTGAGTTCGGAATCTTCCCCGATAAATGGAAACAAGTCTTCATCATTCCATTAAACAAAGTTGCGTCACCTACATCTCCGTCTGACACCAGACTAATCGCAAACTTATCGCACTTGGCGGAGGTATTTGAGAGGCTGGCTGCTGCGCAAATTGTGCACTATTTCGAAGAAAATCTTCTGTTTCAGAAAGTACCATAGTACTCAGGCAGCTTTACTAAGCTGACGAATGACATCAACCTAGCCATGGATAAGGGTGAACTAACGTTGCTAATGTAATTTGATTTAACAAAGGGATTTGATTTTGTTGATTCCAAGGTGATTTTACTGAGACTTTATGAACTTGGCTTCTCTATGACGGTTAATGTGTGGTTTTTCTCTTATTTGTCAAATAGATCTCAATCAGTTATTGATAAACTTGGAAACCCAGTTTAGTTCCTCAAAACGACCTCTGGTGTTCCTCAGGGCTCTGTTCTAGGTCCTATATTGTTCTTGATTGTCATGAACTCTGTCGTTGAGAAGCTGGCGTTTTGTGAACATGAGCTATTTGCAGATGATAAGCATATTTACCTTCATTTTTAACCATACCAGCTAGCTGAAGCTGTCAGGTTGGTATCTCTGAATGCTCAGGCTGCTGCCACTTGGGCTAATGATAATGGTCTGGCACTGAATTTGAGTAAGACTAAAGTCATCGAAGTTTTTGGTAAATCAATTTATCCATTTTCACTTAGAACTTATAAGTGATTTATACCCTTGCTAGCTAACTCAGCGAAGACTCATGGGTGCGGAAGTTCTGATCAATTTTGTCGAATACCTCAAAAGTGAATTTAATATATTATATTAATTATATTATATTAATATATAATTTAATATAAAATAGCTCTTTCGACCTTTTTTTGTAAATATTAACTTAAATTTAATTTAAATTTAATTTAATTAAATATAAAATCATGTCTCTCTCGCAAGTTATTGTTGATAGCGTTGCACTATCTTTTGTTGAGTCGACCCAATGTCTTGGAATGTATATTTCAAATAATCTCTCGTGGGATTTGTATGTTTCTCAAACAGCTCGGAAGGTTAGTGCAGCTTTGTACTCCCTTAAAGCTCTTAAAAATATCTTTAGCACCGCTATCAGAAGGTTATTGGTCTCAGTAACTATCCTCTCGCTTATTGACTATTGTTCTGTCGTTTTGGTTAATGCTACAGAGACGAATAATTGTAAACTGCAGCGACTATTAAATTATGCAATAAGATTTATATTTGATTTAAGGCGAGAGGAGCATATAACTCCTTTTAGGCACCAACTTCATTGGCTCCCGATCAAAGAGCGTAGAATGTATGCGCTCGCTGGCATCGATCCTCGTAAAACTGGTTATTCGAACAAAACGAAGCCTTACAGCCTTCAAAATATCAGGCACCATTTTTCCCGAGCGATTATACTTTATTTATTTTATATAATTTTTTATATAATTTTCTGAAATATTAGGGAATGGGTGGCAAACCACGGTGTCAATTGTCCTTGAATTTGGAATTGATTGACTCATTCAAGAATCTGGAATTTAGTTTTGATCAGAAAGTCCTCTTTCCAGAAAACTTGAAAACAGAAAAATTGTCAAAAAATTCGACAACGCTATTGACCCGATTTTACCTGCGTTGTGCAGCTCAAGTTTTTTGTAAGGTGTCTCAGTGATTTGTGGAACACTGTCGAAATGTCACACTTAACATCCAGCCGTCATTATTGGTTTTCCAGATTTTTTTTCATGAACTCAAAACCGGTCAAAATTGAAAGTTCAGCAATCCTCTGTTCATCATGAACATTTAGCTCCTTGGTCCCTAATTGAATATGGCAGATGAAGTTAGTCGATAATTTCGATCAATATTCCCTTCATGCCAAAACAATTCTTTTTGATTGTTTTTCTTGTGGGAAGCTTGATCGATAATTTTTGTTCTTGCCTGTGTAGAGAACTATATTTGATACGTATCCAGATTTGTCTACACTGAAAAAAACAACTTCATTCCAAATCTGAATCGTTTTGCTAATAAATACTATCTCCAAAATAAATTTCCTTTCCATAATAAAAGTGATTCATTTAGGCATATATTTCGTTCATATCCATAAATTTTTTTAAACTTTTTTGACAAATCATTGATGATTGGATCAATTTTAAATCCTTTGTTTTATGATTTTACATTCCAAAATGCTATGTTTTTGTTATAATTTTGAAAAATATATATTGGTAAGTCTAAAAAGTATTGAACGTCTTTTTTTTGTCATCTTTCGATTGAATTTTTGTTTTATTTAAAATGGATTTTATTTAACTACATATTGTCCATTATTATCTATGACCTTATGCCATTTTTTAGATAGAGCCACTATTCCATCTGTGAAAAACTTCTGTGATTTTTCACAGTCCATTTTCGAAATGAATTTCTTTTTATTAAGGAAGTTTTGCAAAGACCAAAACAAATGGTAGTCTCATGGCGCAAGGTCTGGACTATACGGTGGATGCATCAAAACTTCCCAGCTAAGCTCTGCCAAGTTTTGCCGGGTCATCAAAGAAGTGTGTGGTCTGGCATTGTCACGATGGAAGATAATGCCCTTTCTATTGATCAATTCTGACCGTTTTTTTTTTTTGAATTGCTTGTTGTAATCTTGCTAACAGTACAGAGCTGAATTGAGTGTTTGGCCAGGTTCTACCACCTCATGATAAACAATTCCTTTCCAATCCCACCATACACGCAGCATAACCTTACTTGGTGTCAATCTCGGCTTTGAAGTCGTTTGTGATATTTCACATTTTTTACCATGATCTTTTTCGAACGACATTTTTGTATATTACCAGATTGTCATCACCCGTAATGATTTGCTCCAAAAATGGGTCAATTTCGTTGCGTTTTATTAGCATTTCGCAAATAGAAATTCGGTCGATCAAATTTTTTTGTGTTAATACATGCGGCATCCAAACGGTAAGCTTCTTTGTGTATCCAGCCTTACGCAAATGGTTCAAAACTGTTTGGTGATGGATATTCAGTTCGTTAGCAGTGTCATGGCTGTCATATGTGCCGGTCTTCTTAAATTTTTTGTAAGATTTCATCGAATTTTTCAGTGATTGGCCGACCTGAGCAGGGTGCATGTTTGACATCAAAATTTCCCGAACGAAAGCGAGCGAACCATTTCTGGCGGTGGCTTTTGATAAAGCATCTTGACCGTAGACACCACAATTTTTTTCAGGAGCCTGCGATGCATTCTCACCTTGTAAAATATAACGAATTTTTTCAGAAATTTCACTCATTTTTAAATGGTTTTATTCAGTTTGACACGAAATACAAAACTGTCCGTATGAAAATTGTAGACTGGAATGTCACCTTTCAAACGCATTTCAGTTTGACCCAATTTCATTACTATCGCCCGATATATGTCAACGAAAACCAGCTAGTGACAAAAAAGGCTCAATACTTTTGAGAGTATCCAATATTTCGGGAGTAAGTTGCGCTCTTCTTCAGTGTCAATTATTTTCTTTTGTTCAGTCTATTCTTCAGCGCAAATTATTTCTATTTGACACTGAATAAGGGAGGGACTTACTCCCGAAATACATATCTGTCAAAATTATGACAAAAACATAGCATTTTGGAATGTAAAATTAAAAAATAAAGGACGGTTTGGAAGTGCTAACCAGGGGAAAATACACACATTGAAAATTTATATGTTTTTTTATAAGATGTGTATTAGGATCAAAACTTAGACTGCTGGCAGAGGCGAAAACTAATAAAATAATTCAAAACTGCTATCGCTCAAAATTTGACACAAAATGGTATTTCAATTATTCTTCTTCCTGAAAAATAAATTTAGGAAGATAAATAAATTTCCGGCTTTGTTTACAACGCCGGCTCTCCAATATTTCCTTATAAATTAGGAGTCCCGAAAATATTGACATTTCAGCTTCGTTTATATCCTTCCTATTTCGAATTCTGAGACGTATTTTCAACTCAGGATCAATATCGAAAAATTGGACGGCGCAACAATTTGTTTGCTCTACATTCTATAACGATGATAAAAATAATAATAATTAACTAAGTTACTAATTTTAAAAATAAATTAAACTTCTAGAATCTAGAAATTAAACAAAGAAACTTTCCTTGGAGGATTGTGGAAAGTTTTTCTCGAATGTGCTGCGAATGGAAAGGGTGGTCTTTCAGCATCTTGAGGAAGAAATTCCTCTGAAATAATGATGTTGCCGGGACTAAATTCATCCAATTCTTCATCCTCTACGTTCTCAGTATCGCTGAAATCCGTGTTGTGGTCAAAGCTACTGTTAGATAACTCCGATGACGAGCTTCTTATACGTCCCTTTTTTTAGCTACCGGTTCATTGATTTTGACATCGCTAATATCGCTTTCATTCCTTTTGATCGATACTTATCAATGTAAAAGTATGTTCTGAAATAAAAATTTTGTAATTTTTTTAAAAATATAAGTAATTAACACATAGGATGAAAATACGTTATTAAGTGTAAGTAAGCACCTGTCATCCCGCACAAGTCCACCAGTTTCCATAGCGGGATGAAACTGATTCTCTTCGTTCCTGAAATTCATGTAAAATATACATTGCAGGGCATAGCATATATCTCAAGGATATAATCATATGTCATACCCGATATTGTTTAAGTTTGACGTATTTGCTGATCCCGCTTGGTAATAGATTAGGCATGTTGACATAAGAATGGTAAAGAACCATGCATGGTTGTTCCAGTCACACAGGCACGTCAAAAAAATCAGCGAGCTAACTTTGCTTCCTAGGTTGTCTGCAGTGTCTGCCTTAACATAAATTGTTGCTTCTGCTGCATTTGCAACATCAGCACGCATTAGTCACCGATAATTGTTCGTGCCCCTTGCTCGTTTCTCTTGCTCCTGTGGTTTTTCCAAATGGTTACTTTACCATTTCGTAGCTCCTCTTCTTTTACTGATCCTTACATTGGTCAGAATACCGTTTGTGTCTCCAGCCTCCTCTTCTACATACGCTAACTTTCATTTGTCTACACTAAAAACGATCGTCATCAGCAATGGTGCGACAGCCCAAAGTGATTATGTAGTTTTCTAAATCACGCATTAATTAATACATTGACCACGCTATAAATTCCAAACACGCTTGTCATCAAATCATCACTTACGTTTGATTTCAACGATGGTGGCATTAACATTTAATGTCGCCACAATATATTACCATTGTGGTTAAAATCTTGTTGTCGGCAAGGAAATCTTAACGATTGTACTACCTGCTTATGTTTAAGCTATTTAGAACGCAAGCTTAGCCGCATACTGGCATTTAAAATGCTGTAAGATGGTCACATATGACAATTTCATCTGGCCAAAAGTCGACTTAAATGAGGAATCATTTCTTCCTAATTTTTCGGTAAGCACTTCCAAATGCCTACACGGTCAACTGTTGCGACCAATCCCATAAAAGTTATTATGGAGGAATATTTGTGGTTGCCTCCCACGACGCCTGGCCGAATGGAAAATCGGAAATGGTAAAAGGTTTCAAGGTTAGTTCCGAGAATTTTAAATTTTCTGCACGAAGTGCGCGTATGTGGCGGTTTGGTTTTATGTTGCGGTTTGTTAATCTAATTCTCACGTGTTCTGAAGTTCAATTAAGGACGATTATGCTCTGGTACAGACGCATGCAGCTACTATCTCGCTCGAACCGAGCGAGTTGGTTGGCGGATGAAGTCGAGCGGCAAACCGAAAACGATGCATGCATATAAAGTGAAAATCGTGGTCAATTAAGCTCGATGGCTGCGAGATTTTACAAGCGTCCCTAAATAATAACAAACTATTCGAACACTTGAGGAATTCATTGAATTTTTAATACGTCGACCCAATAAAAACGTTTAAAATCCAATCAAAAGTTGTTACCATCTCGACATTTCGACACGCTTCCATGTGGGTCTGGAAAATCGATTGGGCCAAACTGTTTGGAATAATGAAAATAACCGGAAAACCTCCATCTATTAGCATACTAATCGATACTAATGTGCATCTGTTGATTGCATCGCGCTTATCTCATAGTAAAAATGAAGACGTATGAACATGTTAACGATCGCTCAAAACGATCGCGATGAAACCGTTGACGATAACCAAAAATTTTAATAAAATTTTCCTTCACAATTTTCACATTTGTCCGTGTGTGCAACGCCAGCAAAAGCGTGTGAACCAAACCGTTCCACGAATGCGCTGATCTGTGAAAATATTCTATTAATAATAAACACACTTTACGATGTCTCTGTGTTCATTACGGTGTCTGCGCGGATGTTTTCCTCCCGTGCAACACTAGCGAGAAGTATTTGCATGATAAAATTGTGATAGTTTGTTGCTTTATTTTTCGTTTGCTTTACCTATGTACGTCCCACAAATAAACGACCGCGAAGTGATACTCGCCCAAATAGCTGGGAAAAGTGTTTAAGGTAGTTCATTTGAAACTATTAAGAATGAACGCGCGTACTTAGAACTTTAGATCCCTCAATGAGTTCCGACTTCCTCAATAAAATTGTTGTTTTATCGACAACAATTATTGATACCGTAAAAAGCAGAAAAATTAAACATAAGTGCCGCGGAGTCGTTAGATGAAATTGAAAGTTTATGCTGGGATGCTGCGTTTTGATGGCCTGGTCTTCTTTTCCCCAGAAAAATGAAATAGAATGGTTTATTTGCCGAACTTTCATCAACTTGAGTACCGGATAATTTCAAAGAAATCGCCCATCATCGATTTTATTTATCGTCCGATGAAGTGTTCCAGAATGTACAAAGATTTCATCAAAGACCATCAATTCGATGGAAATAATCGTCGAGTTTGCAGTTATCTTAAGAAAATATGAATATTAAGAAATAATATAAGCAAGCAAAGTAGCCATAAAGGAGCAAATGTTTTGGCAAGTGCTGAAAAGCTTATTGCTTCCGTTTATTGGAATTAATTGGGATTAATCTTCTAATTTTTTTCCATTTATATTGGGTTGATGAAACAATAGCAAAGCGCAGTTTTGGGAACGTACAGCGGACTTTTCCCGGTAGCGATAGGAAGAAAATTACGTATCGTGTGTTAGAGTCTCGCTAGCGCGAACCCAAACTATAGACTATCGACTTAACTCATCCCCTGTCATTCGGGGTACTTAGCCTGGAACCGTTTGACACATTCCTTCGGGCTAGGTCTCCCTTTTTTAAGCCAGAAATACCTTCTCTGGTGGGAAGGGAAAGGAGAGGAGGATAGCTGTAGATTTGCTCACACTCAACGGCTCTAGCCGATCAAGCTTGCCTTTTTTAGTTATAAGGATTGCCCGAGCGTGATGTACCACTGGGCACCCTTTGTCAGCCGATTTCAGAATCTCTTCTGTTAGTTTATCGTGTAGGGGTGCCCCACTTTTCCGGCGAGATCACCGCGTAATCTGTGCGATCTTCTACACGAAAAGAAAGTAAAGGAGCTATCATGTTTCTCTTAAGGGGGGAACCTGGTTTAGAGGGTCAAAAAAATCGATTTTTTGAAACTTATCTCATTCGATTAGAAATATATTCAGAAATATTTCCACAAAATTTCAAAGTCAAATTCCTAATCGTTCCGCAGAAATGGCCTCTGAGAGACAATGCGCTCAGGAGACTGATAAGCGGGCGCGAGAGCGCGCGATGCGTCTAGAGTCGCTCGGTCTCCAGATAATAAAAGATTATCGGATTTTACATCATCAGTCCCAAAGCGCGCATCGTCATATTTTTAAAACTGCTATTCGGTTTTCTAATTCTGTTCAGTAGAGACGGTATTTAAATACGAAATGAATTCGTATCCAAGAAAAAAACATGGTGAACGTGGTCGTTCAGCAAGACCGCCGAAAAGAAAGTTTCAAGGAAATCAGTTTTCCCAAAAAAATTCCAGTGAACAGTGCAGCAGTTCCAACGACAACGCGTCAGCGCGGAAAATCAGTAGTGCAAATTTGGATAGTGTAGTGACTACCTCATCACATTTGTATAAGATAGTGGAATGTTTTTGTGTTTTCGGAACTCTCGCGGAAATCCTGATTTGTAAGGCTTACAAAAAAGACACTCAGTTTCAAGAAACCGGGGATCGTGGTTTTGGCTTCAAGATTCTTGTTCTGTGCTCCTGTGGTCGGAGGGAAATAAATTCAGGTCCATTGATTAATACAGGCTTCGAGATTAACAGAAGGATCGTTTTTGTGATGAGACTCTTAGGTATAGGTCGTGAAGGCATAAACATTTTCGCTGGACTTATGGATTTGGGACTTGGTGTTAGCCGAAATACCTACGATCTGATAATACGACACATACACTCTACAGTGAAATCAGTTTTTGAAACTGTGTGCTTAAAAGCTGTGAGAGAAGAAAAAGTTTGCAATGTTAACAATGGAAGAAGAGAAGATCAGTTTATAATATCTGCCGATGGATCGTGGAAAAAACGCGGCTTTACGTCTTTGTACGGAGTTGCAACACTTATTGGATATTATACTGGCAAGGTCATCGATCTCACTGTAAAAAGTTCATACTGTCAAGCTTGTGTTTATTGGAAAAGCAAAGAAGGTAGTGATGAATATGAAAAATGGTATGAAAAACATGAAAGTGAATGTTGTGCAAATCACTCGGGTTCAGCTGGAAAAATGGAGGTTGATGCTATCAAAGAAATGTTCGCGGCGTCCGTCAAGAAATACGGAGTGAAGTATTTGAATTATATCGGCGATGGAGATTCAAAAACGTACAAGGCTGTGGCGGATCTCAACCCTTATATCATATAATATCCTGTAAAAAAAAGCGAGTGTGTGGGTCATGTTGAGAAAAGAATGGGCACGTGATTACGGAATGTGCAAAAATCTGCGAAAATTGGCGGGAGGGGCAAGTTAACTGCAACTTTGATTAAAAAATTGACGACATATTATGGATTAGCCATTTGTAGAAATTCAAACTCTGTTGAAGAAATGAAAAAAAACATAATCGCGACTCTAGATCATTTGATTTCCACTGACAAAAAACCAAAGCACAACAATTGCCCACCGGAGTCGATAGCTGGTGTAAATGGTGAAAAGCAGAAGCAGCTGGAAACCTCACGGAATTCAAGCATCCTGATCCACTTCATCCCGATCTCATTAAAAACATACGTCCGATATACGAAGCTTTATCGAATGAAGATCTTCTAACAAGATGTTTAGGTGGTCATACACAAAACTCAAACGAAAGTTTCAATTCCACCATATGGCGCCTCGCTCCGAAGCACTTAAATGCTGGTTCAAAAATCATCGAGATTGCTTCATTCATTGCTGCATGCGTATTCAATGAAGGATTTTCGAGTACATTGAAGATGATGAGTGACCTGAACATAAATATTGGGTCACACACTCTGAACTTCGCGAAGAACTACGACGAGCAGCGAGTATCACGATAAGGTCGGCGCAGTTTTGAAAGCTGTAAAGAGGCTCGAATGGCTCGAAAAGAAGAACTTTTGGCTCAAAATGAGTTTTACGAAGAAGCTGAAGGACTAATGTATGGAGCAGGAACAGCAGACTAGCATTTGGTGTTGGTGAGTTTGAAAAAAATACAATTAATTTTTATGAAAAACTTTGAACGCGATTTTCTCAAAACAGTGTTTTTCTGTTTTGTGCACACGATTAAAAAAGTTGTAATTGTCGCATTTTCATAAGTGATACCTTTTTTTTCAGCTAATAGTGTAGGTTTCTATGTGAATCTAAAAAATCACAATAAAAAAATTTTTTTATTAACTTTTTTCAATAAATTATCTTAAAATTTCTTCAGAAAAACGCAAAATTTTTTATAAACAGTCATAAAATAAATAATTTTATATATTTCTTCGAATATCTTAGGTTCACATAGAAGAACAACTCCTAAGCTACAAAAAAAGTATTCGTTTTTATGTTTCAGATGAAAACTACGATCGCTATCGTGTTCACAAAACAAACTCTTCGAGCGAGAAGTGCCACAAACAAATACGAATTGTTATTGCTTAACAGTATCAAATAAAGTGAAAGTGAATTTTTTTTGCAAGATTTGTGTATCTATGACCTATTTCAAAAGTACTTGAAACATTTCATACGTTAGGCAACCTAAAACACTGTGCCGAATATCATGCAATTTTCAGCGTTCTAAACCAGGTTCCCCCCTTAAACACAGAATTTTCAATCTGGAGAGCGTGAAATATCAATTTTATGCTGGTATGTCCCGAAACAACCGGGTCCGCTCAATAGCTGGGTTTGGTAAAAGACAGTCTAACAATGCTTTCGATAAATCCAACTTGTTGATGAGCCGCGTGATCTATGATCCTTTTTGGCCGACGATACCAAACAGACGACTGATCTTTCATATCTAGGGTCTGATGCTTCGTTGCCCTCATGTATTGGTGGTAGATTCATTTACGCTTTCTACCAAAGAGGGCGATGGGTATGATCCCTGCGAGTCTCTGTGTCAGTGACTGTTCAGAAAAGTGACACAATCCGCAATGTTCTTAGTCCCTGTGCCTGTTCAGCCGTTTCCGGCGCAGCTCCTTGTTGAGATGTTTATCAGGAGTCTCCTTTTTGTTCGACGCGATCCCTCATCATTGGCCCTCAGTCGATTTATTGCCGAAAATCCTACGACGGTCTTATTTGTCCTGATTTGCTCGGAGAAACTCATTTTAGACTCTATCATCAAGCACATTAGTAGAGTCAAAATTATCAGGTAAGACCTAATAGTTTTGACTCTACTAATGTATTCCCGACACTGATCCATCATTCTCGAGGGATCGATGTCTTCAACAGGGTGACTACTTCGCCCCATCTTTCCCTTTAAGGACGTTCAACTTAGAGTCTGGTTAAAAGTTCATAAATTTGTCGCACATGTGTGCAAACCTACCAGTACCTAAAAACGAAGAAAAACGCTAATTGTACCTAGCAATTATTCAATTCTAGTTTTAAGATCTGACCCATGCACTTCAAGTTTGAACTCTTTTGCCTCTCCACTTGCAAAGGATGTAGTATAATAAACGAGAATCAAAAGAGGTGAAGGATAAACAAAAAGAAAATAGATTTTACTACGTAAAAATATTTTTTGTAAAATATTTATGTAAAGTCTATATTTATGTAAAATGCAGCTGAAACTAAATATAGCACGTAGATGGGATATTAGAAAATCCAAAGATGTGCTAGTACCAACGGGTTAATTATCGAACTCCTTCGCCAGTATAACCAAATAAGCTCGTATTCACAGGTAGCTGCAGCCTTAAAAGCTAATAGTACGAAGTATTCCACAGATCTCGACCCAGAATGGAATACAGTGCAATATTAGATTGATTATGCGGTATTTCATCTTGTGATCTTATCCTCTCTCCACATTTGAAAGTCCCAATCCCTCAAAGACTCTTCCGAATATTTATACATTTTGCAGTAACATCGCCCAACCAACCTTCAGGTCAGACGACACGACAGACAACACGACGTGAATGATAATTTTGTGTTTCTGCTCTCGGAACCCTTGTGATTTACTTCTATAGTGACGCCGACGGTTCAGCGCCTGTCCTAAATGTCTTATGCATCCCACATTGGTGTGGAGACGGACCGCCTCACTGAGTCGCTCCCTCCTGACTTCCCGAAACACCTTTCAAGTGGCACTGGGCATACATCAGGGTTCGAATGCCAAAGGTAGCTCCATGTTCTTTTGCTTCTACTGATCAGCGCACCTTTTCTCTTTACCTTAACATCTGATATTTAACACATGCCATGCACACGTTAGGCAGTATGTCAGCCCAAATATGATGGACAAATTATAGCGATTCGGTTGGGATCGTTTATTGTTCTAGTCTATTGTTCTAGCTGTTGAACAGATTCCCTTCATAGTGAAAGTATAAAAATAAAAGACAACTGCTGAAAAGTGATGACACTTCAGAAAGGTATCACGAAAAAAGAAGCACAAGTGCCCATGTTTCAAACGAAACGAGCTTTGTAAGCTAGAGAGCTTTTAAGTAAAACAACGCCGGTGAGTAGGAAGACCGGGATGGCTAGATTTCTGAGCTTGAATGCATGTGAGAATTATTTTCTCAGTGAAAATATATACATGAGTTTTGATCTACAAATATAAAATTTAAGATAATATCAATGGTCTTCGTTTCGCAACTTTGTACAACTTTTTACAGGTTTATTGTGCCCCCGCTTCCGGTGCTTCTAGAGCGCCTCAAGCAGATCGATCTTTCTGAGAAAGTTAATGATCTGCTTCGGTCACAGGCGTCCCAATTCATCCTCGACAAGGAAGCAGCTTTCTAAACTGTCACTTCTCCAGCGGGACAGTGCGTTGCAGTGTTCAAGCAAATGCACTGGTGTCTCCTCCACAAGATTGCAAAATCTGCACTCATCATTCGCTGTTAAGCCGATCCTTTTGAGATGCCCTCCGAGTATGCAGTGCCCCGTGAAGATCCCAGTCAGTTCCAGTTTCTCTTACTCCTTTTATTACCATAATTTTTTACTGAAAGACCTTGGTATGGATCTTCAACTTGTCTAGTATCAATTGAATTGATGATAGTCTTGGAAGTGGTCTTTGATATCAATATCCTCATCTACTTTAGAGCTTTAGAGAACCACAATCTACAATTGTGGTTTCACTCACTCCTGAAATGAAATTCACGTCTGAAATGCACATTGAATGTTTAAATTCACAGATTTCAATTTCACTCTTTTAATCGCTTTTCCCCAAGTGGAAAAATCAAACGTAGAGCTCAACTTTTTATGTTCCACATTTTCGTAAACAGAATAGTTTGGGCTTTATCTTGTTGTTTCTGCAGGATAATCGGGAGTTTGAAAATCATTCGAGCCCTACATCGAATGTTGTACGTCACTTGTTGGATAAAAAGCAACTCTGAATTTTTTAATTGAAATGCAAAATGGGGAACACTAAGAGATTTCTAAGGACTCGAATGACATTTCAAAGAACTACCCTCAAAAGACCGAATCGATCTCAAAGGATTCTTGCGCTAAGTCTGTATAGTTAGCTGGCAGCGTTAACAGATATTTCTTTATTTCTTTTATTTCATGTTAGTCCGTATATTAGTTGGAATTATTATTTGGTACTTAATCGCGTTGACGTTCCTTTGAATGATTCTTAACATACTTGAAATGCTCGTTGGTAATTTTTGGTTGTCAAATTATAAATATTTCCTAAAATTTCTTGTTACTTTCTCCATATTGCCTCGATTTCCGGCTGACCAGCCTGCGTGCTGGATGAAAAAAAATACCTCAAATAGCACACTTACACCAATTCAGACCAAGTAAACCAGTTGAGTTCGGTTGTAGCTTAATGCTTTTTATTTATCATTGATAGCACTACAATCCTGTCGAACGAGGTTTTTCGTTTCATTAATTTGAAAATCGGGAGTTGGCCTGTTGCATGATGTTAAGTTAAGCCCTTCCTCATCTTCAATCTGATTCATAAGTAATGCCGTTTTTATGATGTATATAATGAAAAGCGTCAGACCTAGGATCGTCTCCACCACACCAATTGAGAGCCTCTTGGCCTCCTTGCTTACTTTTTGCCAATCTTTTATGTTACATCTCTAGGATAAAATATCTACATACAGCATTTACACTCCCGTGTAGCTTCTCTCAGACAGAGATAGAAATAGCACAAGTAGATTTATATTTGTATTGCGTTTTTACGCCAAAGGCTTAAGAGGGGTAACATGGATTTGCAAATAAAGGCAAATAATCTTACCAATTCACGGAAAGTCCCACAAATCTGCTTGAATACCTTTAGATCGGGAGTTTGCTCGAAGTATTAGCACTTTTTTCAGCTTTGCAGTGCCTCTTGAGCCCTTTGATGATGGCCTCTGGTAGCATAGTCGGCAGGATCGCTGTGGCTAATGTGAGTCTTTCTACCGGCAAAATATGTCAAAAATGTCATAGTAAATTGAAATATGACAAAATATTTAAAGAATAAATTAAAAAACAATTGAAGTTATTTCCCTGAACAAAAAAAAATTAGATTAGTAGGAAACAAAAACATTAACATCCCTGCTAAGTATGATCCTGATCTAGACATTCGTTTTACCCTTTTTGTAGTGAGAGTGATTACAAGGAATTTTTTTCAGAGAACATGCACCTGATGTTGTCATACTATCGCAATTGCATTTAACAGGATAACCTTCCGCCACGCACAACACAATTTATGTGACAGAGATAACGAAAGGATGAACAGGGTGTGTGGGCCCTTCTATTTCAGTTCCATTTCGGGAGTATGTTGTTCTCTGCTAATAGTCAAGCTACCTACACGCTAACTAGTAACATACAAACTGCAGTACAGCTGTACCATCGGCACATTGAAAGTAAAAAGGATATTTGTTATCATAAGTGTATGGTGGGGTCCTGTAGCTACTTTTTGTCTGGAAATAATGGTTTTCAACAATCCGATCGTTGAATCTGTAGTAGCCCAAGTATTTGTGATAAAGGCATTGTAAGTCATTGTAGTTATTGCAAGGATATGTAGCCAGTGATTGAGCTGTTGGTGATGCTGTAACGTGAGATTCTTCATGAAAGAATCGTTTCGTCCTTTGTAAATTATTCGGAAAATCAATTAAATAGCTCTATTTATCACATCGATAGCAATGATAACTAAAGCCGCTCCAACACATTCGAATGCATTCCACTAAAATCGTGTAGTGAAATGCAAATGATATGATATCGAAAACACCCACAGCATCTCGATTGGTTGGTAATTAAGAGATCAAATGCTGGCCCCCCTGCAACATCTTATTCACACGGCTATGCTAATTCACTAGACACTCGGCATTCTTGAGCACTTCTTCTCCTCCGTCGTTTTACTGTTGAATAATTTTCAGAATGGGTTTGTGTTTTGTTGCTTCCCTGGTGGTATCCATTCCAGATAAACTCATTTTTTTGTTAATCTGAAAACTAACTTGGGTTTGTCATATGGGCAAGAAAGAGTAACAATGAAGTGGCGTTGCAAGGTAGCAGTGGCGTTTAAGTCCAAATGCCACCAAAAAGCTGCAATCTAAATTCCGGGTTTCTAAGAAGTTTGTTCTGAAGATAAAATTTGAAAATTTCAAACGAGTTCTTCTCAGATGCTCAATTAAAGCTTCGTAGCAAAGTGTGTAACAAAAAATTTTCTTACTGTTGAATGATTGTTATTCATGTCCTTCTGAGCCCAAAATGGTGCTTTCTTGGCCCTGATAGTCCTCATCACAAGCACTCTTTGATTGATGTGCAATCTTGTGTTGACTTCTCAAACTCCTTGTAGTTATTTTACCAAATGCCTCCGGCATTTGAACCGATGCACACTGTTGCCACAGTATCTTAACATCTTTCCGTTTATAAAGTTGTGTGGCTTATGTTTTATAATCATATAAATTCACCTTGTCCACACGAATATCTTAAATGAGCTGTTGACAGCCTCGGTAGCATTATCGCTGGATAGAGTGAAGAAAAAACGAAGAAAAAAACGAGATACAAGTCCGGAACACTGAGAAAAACTTCTCAGACCAAATATAAATTTTATGGAGATGCTCACAGCAGGTTGCAACATTAATATGAGAATATCACCGTGGTATATATCTTTGTTTGGCCATGTCTTGTAAACTTGTGTCATAAATTTATGAATGAGACTTAATCGAAATAAAATTGTTGTTATGCAGTGTGAATCGTGGATACTTTGTTTTATTTTTATTTTAAGATTTAAGGTTTCAGATAAATGTAGCTTTAATGAATATCTTGCATGGAAAATGATTTTAGATACATGAAATGAATGGTTAAATTTGGTGCGTGTGCCAGAATATGCATAGCTGACAATGATGACTCAATAATACGATCGCACATTTATGAGTCGTTCATTCACTTGAGGATTCTCATTCACGGAGTCCTGCCTAGATCCATTGATAAAACTCTCAATACATCGTCATAGGAAAGAGTCCATTGGCAGCCGAAATTAAGATATAAAATAAATGTGTCTGCAACGGCTCCCTAATACAATAAAATTAAATTGTTGTTGGCGCATTCTTTCATGCCAATTTAGTGGTACACCTGTTAATAAAATACCGCCGCCACCACCATAAAAATGTATCTCGGCTGCAGTCCGAATACCACACACTATCCTTGCCGAGAAGAAAAAACTCGCATGTACTTGTTCGGCCAGCCAGGGAATACTATCGTGATGTTCCCAACATTTGTCGGTGTCTGAACATGTTCGAATGTTGGACGCTTCCACAGACAAGCCTATCTCTAGGGATCATCTCTAATTGGTTGGACTCAAACAATAATAGCGATAATTGTTGATTAGGATCTTAGACAGCTCTGGCCATGACTTTTTCTTCGCGACCCATCCACATAGAGTATTGGACATTGGTTTTCTGCTTCTCTTCAGAGGAAGTTTCTCAATTCCGAGCAGGCTGATCCATCAATGGCAACAACGCAACGACTGTTGTTGCTAGGACGTCTAACCTACGGACACACGTCTTAAATCCCAGCCACAAGAGCCTTCTCAATTAAAACCTTGTTTTGAATATTAAATAGCAATTTCTCCGGGTTCCCAAACAAAAACCAAAACAGCTCGATTTTCAATTTAGATATCATCAGATCAGCGCTATCTGATTAATTACTTTTTAATATGAAACACAACTCAACTCCTTCCTCAACGAACAAATAGTACAAATGTGTTATATGGCGCTTAGGATGCCTGCGGAA
This sequence comes from Stratiomys singularior, assembly GCA_954870665.1. Taxonomy (NCBI): domain Eukaryota; kingdom Metazoa; phylum Arthropoda; class Insecta; order Diptera; family Stratiomyidae; genus Stratiomys; species Stratiomys singularior. The sequence goes on along the minus strand of OX940879.1, from coordinate 5,677,802 downwards.
GGCGCTAAATGCATCGCAGCCAAAGACTATGGTACAGAAATCAAACACAAAGACACAAGACCATTGAGGACTCATAAAAAACGAAAATGAGAAATCAATGAAGGTATAATGATAGGCCACTGGGCACTGATCTCTCCCCGAGTCTTTATAAATTTTCCGATCGTCCAGCATCGCTGCAGATGACTAATATCAGATATTGATTCTTTGTTGGTGAATGGATTTTTTTCTTATCAGGGATCTTGATCTTCTTGGAATTTTTATTGGCGTGAAAAAGAGGTTCGTACCTTTCAACCTCCGTTCCTTCATTTCATAGCTGTGTTCTGTTCTCGTCTGCATCAAATACTCCTTGGTCATATGCGATTGGGAATCATCTTGAGAGCTTATACTGTTAAAAGGTTGTAATTGTTGGGATGTCAATTAATTTTAATAACATATTGCCAGTTAGTGACAAGAATGAGCTAATGTAATTTTTTGTCCAATACATCTGAAAGTAGGATGGCAAGGTCAATTTGGTTGTCATGTGAATTTTGAAAAGAAAAGGAAAAAGAGATTATAATTGTGATTTTGAGCCATGTCGAAAAATGCCAATATTTCAACTAATCCTGTTTTTTGCCCACTCATGGTAGCTCTCATATGCTTCGGCGTGGGAAACGTCGTATTGAAGCCATCCTGAAAAATGGTTTCCCTGGTCATTTTTGAAAGTTTAGAATTGATAATGATGTCTCAATGTTTGATTTTCGCCTATGCAATCAAGCAAGACTCAGAGCAGAGCTCTATATGATGAAATAATGATACTCTACAGCAATCCCGAAGCACATTCTGTAAATTATACCAGAAGATCATTCAAACCAGGGAAATCACCCTTTTTCTTTTCTTTTCACCCAACAAGGCTAACTACATTTTTCGAGGATACAAGATCTGTTACGAAATAAGTGCGATTTGAGGTCAAAAAAAAAAATACTTTACGTAGAAGTTTCATATCTGAATTTTCAGCTCGCTCCTCCTTAAAACATGCAATGTTACCCTAACAATATTTCCATGTGTCTAAATAACCAAGATACGCTCCTTTTGTTACATCCATTGTTGCATATACCTCGTTTCCAGGCCTCAAACTTTGCTGTTTTGAAGGACAAATGAATGTGGAGAACATGAACAAGTCAAAAAGAGCGAGGACATGTGAGTGAAATGTAATAGGTCAGAATATCGACTAACTCGAGTTTAGTTACTATCGAGGTAACTAAAATTATTCGAATTTTGAGGAATAAATGGGTTGCCGAATCGTCATAATAGAAATATGTTGGGCTTTTCCGCAAACTTTGCATCCTGCAACCCATGTCTCTTGGTATATGTTTCATAGTGACGGTGTAACTTATTTGATGGGAAGTCTTACGGGAGAAGTCTTACGGGAAGTCTTACCCTCACCGTCATATTAAATACTCAGGGTCACCTTTTGATTCTAGTAACTCTACTAAACTCAATCATGAGTCTTCCAGACACATGGGTGAGTCTGGAGGACTCAATGAATCTCTGGTTCATTGTCTTAACTGTCAACCCACGATTAATCTTGACAAAAAACCTTGGCAAAAAGTTTATTTGACAATTGCATGACAAGCCCGGATAGGATCAGCATCTTCACTGACCATTATCAGACGTTAGACAAGTTTCACGATAACGTGGTTTATCTTCAAATTTCGTATGGAAAATCTCGCAAAAAATGCCGTCTGACATTTCATACTTTACTGAATGCTTAGAAATAGGCAAACGTCAATGCGTCCACTTCTGGGGTGCGGTTTTGGACATGCTTTGACATTGAAGAATGTCCAGTGACTCGTCACATTAAATGGATTGATGCAATGCTTTAAACTTTCATTGCATTTGCAGATTGTTGTACATTCTTAATTATAATTATTGGGTATTCAGCGAAGTCCACCGATGAAGTAAGCATAGGACAGCACAGGCCAGCATCGACTCTTTACACTTCTCGTGTGGTCCTGTTTAGATATGCTCGATGAGCTATTTAATTAGGTTCAATACCGTGCCCCTATAGAAACCAGGAATCTCCACTGGCGCTGTGGTGGGCAAGTGTTTCAGTTCTGTCACGTTAATACTCCTCAGGAAAGCGATGCGTTAGTTAGTTAGGTTTGGACAATCAAGAAGGATGTGGTCAGTACTAGTATCTTCCTTGTTACAAACTTAGTAGGTATCATCTGTTTATATGAAACTAAAAGGAATTCATTAAGTGTGTTTACCTTAAAGATTGCGATTGGTTAGTAATAATATCAGGGTTCTTACATCATTCCTGTTTTTCCTATGATTTGGTCCTAGATTTGTTTGGATGACGCCAAACAGTTCTGCTAAACCTGTAATCGATTCTGTCGTTCTAAGCCGTACCTACTCCTTAACAGACGGTTTCATCTATTTCCTATTCACTATGCTACCAGCAAAGCATTTCAATTTTGTTTTTTAAGTTACATTTTGGCCGGCTGATCCAGAAACGCTCATCCACTGTTTCATTTCCCTCGACACCTGTAATTTCTTCAAAGCATCAGTGAAACTCGTGTTTAACAAATCGCAAATTCCGTTCAGAGGATTCCCATGTTGAACCGAAAAATCCACAGGGATGTGCAGTTTCTCGTATGCATTCATGTTGAAGATTTTGAAATCCATAGGAAACTTTTAGCTAGAACTTTTTTTTAAGTCTGACCAGAGTATATCTGCTTTGTTTTGTGGATCAACCTGTTATTTCATCAATTTTTACCATTGGAAAAATTTTGTTTCATCTGTAAGAGCTCCTCCTTAAGGATCAACTTGTAATACAATTCCTGCACAAAGCTCCTTTCGATAATCCAGAAATACATCGTAGGGAAGGCAGGCTTTGTCCAGCACCAGCACAAAATTATTGAGATAGCAACCAAACTCAAAATTCACTCAAAAAGGATCAACTATTGAAAGAGGGCATACACAGAGTTGCAATGAAAATGAAACATTTGTTTATGCGCTCCTTCGATAAGTTGTGATAAACATAAATTTTGTTCAAAGCTTTTTTCCAATGGCTTAAGGTCGGTCATCGCAAAGTTATTGACAGGCAGTAAGGATAAAAAAGTTCCTTGAAAATTGGTGCCTCTTACTTTTCATAGTTAGATGAATGACTCATAAAGGCATCGTTTTTTCGGGCAGTTGAAAGGTCCTAGCAATGCCTTGAAGGCCAGAACGCGATGAATTATTCTTGAATACAACTTTTCCTAAACTAGTTTTCACCATCTCCTGTTCAATGATTTCTCTCAAATACAGGCTTGTTGTCTTGATAATCTTTGGCAGGTCTTACAATCTTTTCCTGATTAAATTTGGTACTGAAGTCATGGCCCAAAGGCATGTGAGAAAAGTTTATTATGGTCTTGGAAAAGTGGACGAATAGTGGCCAAAATTCAAGAACGATATTGGGTGTATGGATGGTTCGGGACATATTTTGTTTGCATTTGATGGATTCATTGTGTTTATGATGGGATACCAGATATTTAAAAATCCTTTTCAAATTGTTTGACCCACTGTGTAAACGGTAGCTCCGGTAAAACCTCGTAAATTCTACTGATCCCTAGCCATGTTCTCTGTAAGATAATTGCTATAAAGCATATTTTGCCAAAATAGGGTTGTTATTCTGTCAGTCTGCCGTTAAAGCTCGTCAAAAATTTCTTCCTTTCTGTCGATTGCGTCACATAAATGAAGCATTCAGTAATCAAACCATTGAAACATTGGTAGACAAGTGTAAATAGTCTCTACCAAAAATGAACAAACCTCTGATTGCGACTAAAGTGCTGTGAATCAATGAACATATGGAGAGCGAAACCCACTTTGTTGATTCGGAAAAGGATAAATCTTTATACATTGTATTTTTATACAGTTAGCTGAAAAGTTCAAGCCTACAAATGGGTCTGAATGGCTTAACTTGAAAAGTTTTGACATGTATTGTGGCTAATAATGAATAAAATAAGTGGATGAAAAAAATATTTTAATTTATTATATTCTAAATAATTATGTATAATGGAGTCCCCAAGCGGGGCCAATGGTCACATCAAATGGTAATTTTTTTGTTGTTTTGGTTATCAGATACAAGCAGGCGTTGTTAAGTTCGCAGAATGGAGGATAGATCAGGGTAAAGGGTATAGACGCAGGGTTTAAACTGACCGTGTCATGTTCAGTAACTCATTATTGGCATAAATAGCAAGTTTGATCTTAATAGTAGATCGAAGTCCTTGAACTATCGTCAATAAAAAACATCCCAATCTGAAATTTAGTGTGAATAATGGGGAAAATCGAGTACCACGCCGTCATTAAGTTCCTTACCAAGAAGTTCCTTACCAAGCAACAAAAGTCAGTTGAAATCATTCGGGAAGAGACGGTGCCCCTTCACAAAGACTCTTTTCCGAATAAAACTAGAGTCTAAAAGTGGCGCAGAACAAGGCAGAGATTCACTTCAAGACGATTCTCCAAGTGACTATTCTGAAATTCAAAAAAAGCCGAAAAACTAATATTGAAAGATTCTTGACTAAGAAAAAACCGCCTGCAGTAATGTTTGGAGTATCGGGTACGACGTTTCTAAGGACTCTCCAGGATTTTTTTGGCATGACAAATGTCAGTGCTAAATTGTCACCGAGAATGCCACGCCGTCTCAAAGGCAACACCGCATATAGTTTTCCAAACATTTTTGAACCTCTCTAGTGAAGACAAGGATGGACGACTGAATCGAAAACTGGAGACGAAAGTTGGGTTCATTGTTATGAACCTTAATCCAAGCAGGAGTCTATGCAGTGGCACAAAAAAAGCACCTCACGATCCAAGCAGTTTAACGTGCAACAGTCGGCAGTTTAAAATCATTGCGACACTTCTTTGGGATACAAAAAGGATCCAGTTGACAGATTACAAATACAAAAGACGTCTTCATAACCGGATAATACTACACTTCAATCATATAGAAGATGAAAGAATGTATCACAGAAAAAAGAAGGGAAAAATTGACCAAAGATGTCCTCCTTCCACATGCCAAGACGCATTGCTTCAACGTTTTGGATCACCCACCCTACAATCCTGACCCGGCTCCCAGTGATTTTCTCTGTTCTCAAATCTTAAATAGAATCTTCGTAGGAAGAAGTTTTCAGTCGAGGAAGAAAATAGCACAACTCTTACCTCGCAACTTCAATCGAAGTATCCGAGAGAAACTGGCGGCGATCCCTCAGGACACGTACCGGGTAGTGAGATTTTAAGACCCGGTAAATTCCACTGAAATCAGATAGTATTAGATGGTACAATACGCAAGCGGTAATGCAATATGCCCAGAGTCTATGATGATTTGCGTTATCTATTGATTTGAGTCTATTGATGTTTCTGTTTGGTATTACCAAAGTTTATATGATGTTTCAAATGGTAGTAACGTATACGACATATCGCATAACCTATATAAACATATGATTATCAATACAAAACCCCTTCCAAGTACGACTAGTCTTAAATTTTCAACAACAACATTTACAAGAACTTTAATAAATTACAAAATACCATCATTTTCGTATCTCCTCAAAAAATCCAATGTACCAATCTCCTGAATTCCTGCTCAAAGAGCAAATTTATTCCTCTCCAAAATTTTTGGAATATATTAAAGTCATCTCCACTTATATTGACAATAAATAACATTAATTTTTATTTGGCTAAACGGTGAAATATGTGACTATAAAGTTCAGTCAATGACTATTACTTTCAAATTTAGGCGTATGCGAGTTGTGTTAAAAATAAAAAGTCTCCACACACTCAAAGCATTGGAATGAATATATTAAGACGGAGGACGAGGAGTGAATATTCCTAGACAGACCAGTTCCATGGGCACTTCCAGCAATTCCGATGCTGTTTTGTTTTAGTCAAATTGATGATGTTTCTGTTTTGTATTCAATTAATTTTAATATCAACGATATGATAATTATTTCAATGGCAGAAGCTAATTAGCATATCGTTTCGAATGATGCACAATCGAGTTTTGGTTTAGTTAATTTTAGAATACTTTCAAATGTTTATAATGCTGCGAGTTGGGTGGTAGGTGGTTAGAAATTTGAGCGCACATTGAATAAGCGAAAATAGTTTGGCTTGATGTCCTCGAGACTAGCGCAGCAATGGGTTTTTCATGGATTTTGTGGAGTACTTAACGCACATTTGAATTCAATTACCGACAAAATTCAAAAAAGCAATTAGAGCCGACGTCTTCCGAGAAGCAATTCAGAAGCCACAACTCTGATTTTTAACGACAGCAGACGCTAAACGCTCCTGTATTTCCCGTCTTCGAATCTCTTGCACTTCCCCTCCAGAGACCAACCATCACCTACACCTACACCAGTCGCAGCTCCAATCCGTAAAATCAGCTAATTGTGCAAGTATTTTCACTAAAGAAGGGACATAAACTGTTTTATTGGCTACTAATTTGGTATAATCGTAAAATTTATACGTTCGTCATTAGCTAAACTTCCAAATGATTTCATCTGCCAAAACACTATCAATATCGATTAACGCATCGAAATATAATTAAAATGACTTAAAATTCAAGACCAATTTTATACTGCATACCAACGAGCACACGTACCAGCAAGCCAGGCTCCTGCGTCGCGATCAGTGGCAGAGGTAGCAGCTTAATTCGCCCACACATTAGACTTATCATAAAAATCCTTTCCTTTAATTTTCTCTCGAATCATTAAAATACGATTAGCTGGTTCCCAGCGTTCCGTAGCGTCCACAAGAATTATTGAGACCCAGTCTTTGCTTCAGAAAATAAAATACCATAGACTAGTGCCTCTAGAGGATAGGTGCGGATCGGCGTTTGTTCCTGTGGTATCTGGACTAAAATAAATTCCAAAATCCTGTCAGTTCCAAGGGCAAATTAAGGTTTGATTAAATAATACAAATTCCATCGGAAATAATTCGGCCTTTCCATTCTCTTAGCTATCGATCCATAGAGTGTGATGACATTTTCTTCGAGTTTCTACGTAACATTGAGTCCTTAATGCACGCCTCACAGCCGGCAACCTTCCCCTATCGAGCAATCAGTGGCGCTCTACATATTTTACGATTGTACATTTATATTATGCGCCACTGTCTATTAAGTGTGTTCCTAAATTTCGTTGTAATCAATGAACATATTAACTGCGCCGGCTATCTGGACTTGTTCCACTTTATATCCACCGAATGTCAGGTCGGCTTATCGGCAGTCGATAAAATTAATTTCCTAGTTCTTCTACCTCCAACGGCAGCAATACCTCCAGTAGAGAAGATGTGGTCAGTCCCCAAGCATGCCTTGACTTGATTAACTCTCCTATCCCCATTTCTTATCCCGGCAAGTAGATATGCGCTCGTTCGTACGACTACATTACTAAAAGTTTTGTCCTAAGGGACTGCATTATAGTTAAATAGTGTAGGGTACAAGATGGACACCTTTGGGATTCCATGAGAAGTTAATTTAGACCAGCGCTACTGCAACTGAACTTGGCTGATGACTTTTTCATGTGGTCTTGGACTAGCTCAGGTGGAGAGATGCATCGGACACGAGCGATCCAGATTATATAGTAGTCCTTGCATGCAACAAACTTGCTCTTTTGGATTATTCACTACAATTTAATTCCGACATGAAGTGCTCGCCTGAGATGTTTATCCTGGCAACTGCTATACCGAAAGGTATGCAAGCACAGGCAGTCTTAAAAGAAGTTGTGATCGGTTACAAACGAACCTACTCCGTTTTGATATCGTTCGGAGATCCCATAATATTATATGTACATGATCTCCTTTTTAACTTCTGGTTGTAATTTGATAAAAAACCGACAGGTGTATGCAACAAGAACATTTCTTATCATATAAGTCCATTAGAGGTTAAATATGTTTGTGTCGATGTGATAGGACAGACCTTAGTTGTATCGGAGTGAGAATCGACGACCAGGTAGTCATGGTGCAAGGATTCATCTGTAAACGAATACATTTAGTAGTAACTTACAGGACTGTAAGATACTCAGAGAGGGAGTGAAAGACAGAAAGCAGTCTAATATTCACGGAAGTTATGTTGAGTTTGTAACTTTTAACTACCAGTTAAGAAGAAGTATGATCTTGTAATTACCAACGCCTTGTTACAATGTCATGATTACCTAGCCAGGAGTTCTTCTTTTAAAAGAAGATAATGGAATAAAAATAAATAATAAATATTATTATAATAAATAAATAAAAGGAATAATGATATGCATATCTATAAAATACAAACGTTTCAACAGCATTGCGAATATAATCTTTTAAGAAAATAATTGGATTTTAGGGGTTGAGTTGCAAAAAACTCAAACTCGGTTCTCTAATTACATGATTCAGGAGATTCAACTCCTCTAGATCAACGGACGTCTTAAGTGCTGTCAAACACTTTTTCAAAAAACCTGAACATCTGATGAGGATTTTTGAGGATTGTGTCATGGATCGAAAGGGCGCTATGAGACACGCAGGAAGGATGAGGAATATTGGACCTGCCATCAGGTGTCACACAAAGCTCCGTTCTAGGCATAAATCCATAGAACGACTCATATGACGAATTTTGGGGATACACCGTAGTGGCCTTGATTTCTGGGCGCTCACTAAAATCAAACTGAGCACAATTATGCAACAAGGGGATGGGAGTAAGAACAGTCGAGGGTTCAACGTGGCATTGGAAAAAATATGATTGGTTTTACTAGCGTACCAATGGAGCTCCAGGGTTCTCCCTCTGTACGTCGGAGAGACTTCTAATGAGTCCAATTGTGTAGTACCTGAACAACTACTTGGGCTTGATAATAGATTCCTCCAAGTGTGCCTCCTTGAATAAGTAATGGTAGCGGCTAACAACGCTTCCATAGGCGAACTGTTCCGAGGCTTACATTGTTGAACAACAAGGAGTCCATACTTTTGTGCGGATCCGAATTCCGGGTAGCGCAGACGTTTAATCTAGGTACAGAGACAAGAATCTGTATCGTTCTGAGACCGCCTCATAACCAGCGGTGGTGGTTATAGCGTGAGTGGCACCTACTCATCTCCTAGCTAGTTTGGGTAGAAGATCTATCTTCGGGCAGATGGACAGGAGAGTGAGGCTACTGCACCCAAGGAAAGACAATAAACTCTCGCTCAGTGGTAGGACAACTTAAAGCATGAAATGCGAGGAAAATGGGCAACGCGACTCATTAACGAGTTGAAGGTATGGTGAAGCCAATTTCTACATATTGTTTATTTGTTTTCGTAACGAAATTGCACGTTCTTGGCCTTTATTTGTGTCACATTCACATGACGTTTTAGCGATGGGTCATCTTCAGTGTTTGGTTTCCAGGACGAAATGGACGAAGAAAGACGGAATTCCGTTCTGAAAATAAACAAACAGCATAGCAATGCCTGTCGAATAAACCCATCACTGATGAACGACTAATAGTCGTGATGACACCAACAATTGGCAAATGGAAATGTGCGAGATATTTCTATTGGGTGGTTCGTTTGAAAAAAAAATAATTCTTAGACCATTTTTCGGGGCAGAGAAAAAAAAAGAGCAGATTTAACAGCCACCTCTACCCACACCATTTCGTCCAGCCAAATAAGGGCCAGTGAAGAAGTGAAGAACTATGAAGAAATAGGGGCCTAGCTCGATGTAACGTCTTGAGATTTTCGTACCTCATTGTTATGATTCATATCAATAGATTGTGAAGAACATCAATTTTCCTTCAAACCATTGAGATTCTATGAAGAATACAAATTTTCCTCGAACCTATAGATATTCTATGGATTAAAATCAAATTGGCGTTCTTCGCTTTTCATTGATGCTATTTGACAAACAGTTCCAAGTCTGGGTATTCGAGGTGCAGTGGACTTATTTAGAGGGTACTTGAAGTCTCTCACTTAGAACGTAATCAGCCTTCCCAACCACAAATAAATGACTTGGTTCGTGTTCTTCTTTCAGAACTTCATATAAAGCAGATTGAGATGCCATAAACGTCATACATAGAGCTTATGTATACTTTTCCACTGCAAACATCTCTTTTAAGTTGTCCCCCCTGCGTAAACGTGCACATGGAACAAGTTGGTCAAGAATACAAAGAACCAACTAACCTAAGCAGAGAAGTGTGTGTTGAAGAATGCCTTGTTTTCGCTCCTTGCCTTATTACCCGCTTGTAGTGCACTAGATTGCCTAACCTACTGCCCATCTCATTTTGACCTATAAAAACGGAGGATTCGAGTGAATCAACCCACAAATCCTTGTTTTCATTTCCACGCTTTATTTGCTAGACTTTGGCTAGACTACCAACGATTTTACCCAACCTTACATCCTGAATTTTTAGAAATGTGATTGACTTCCACGAACGCGGACATGATATCTTCAGACTCCACAATCGTATATTCCGAACTATTTCCAACATTTGACGGTTTGGTAGCTCCCGTGTATTAGTTTCTCAACAAGGATTTTTAACTCCTTCCATGGTAAACTCTTCAAAACAATTTCACTCGTAAAGACGTTCTCAAATCTTTTATCGCACTCTTCGTACAGTAAGTTTTCAAATCATGTCCACCAAAAAATCAATTCTACCTGCGTTCTTTGTCTGCTAACTTCAAACCAGAAGAAAGCGAAACAGTCCCGAAACCGAAGCCGAAACAGCTTCATCCTTTTTATCCCCTTTTTCACTAGTGGAGCCAGTTAAGTTACCCGCGTCATCTCATCTCCAGTCAGCAGCTTCATTATTGCTCCTAACTCATATTTTGCACTATGACAGAATGGAAGTTATGTAGAGGCAGTGCCAATAAGGCTGTGTCAATCCGTGAGGTTAACATTATTATAGACGAGCTCCGTTTTCAAGGCTTCAACATCAACTTCAGAGAGTCAACATTCTTAACAGAGGATTTATGAGTTCCAAAAAATGCTTCCCATGACCTATTTTCTACTGTGATATGTGAAATTGAAATTCCAAGGATTTAGAAAACTATTTTGGGTTGATAAAGCCATGTAAGCATTGAACTACACACAGCATTCCAGGCTTTCTGCAAACTAGATTTTCAGCTTATAATGAAAAAGGTCAAATCTGCAAGTCAATGGACACAAATGAAATGTCAATGTCGAGATCCTTGCGTCTTTATTGGAAAAAAAAAATCGACTCATCTCCGCCAGATAGAATTTTTTCAAAGATTGTATGTTTCCTTTTAACTGTTCGGTAGATGGCTAGGAGCTGAAGATGCCCGAGTCGAAATATTGAACCTCTTTTCATGGTTTTTACTCCTATTTGAACCTAACATGATACTTTTTAATACTACAGCTGCTTATTTGAATCTTTAACTCCTTCTCAGTAAAATTATGCTCCTATTTACTTATCACCAAAGCCTTTATCCCCTGAATTGGACCTATTACTCCTCCTAGGTTAAATAGTAATTTTTATATTCAATATATATTTAATGTTGCATAAAGAACTTTAATTTTTCTTAATAACTAATAAGAAATGTATATAGTTACTTAACTGTAACTAGTGGATAAATATTTTAAAAACAGTCATTTTTTGTTTATTCCAGCTCTTTTTTATTAATAGGTAATGAAACGTACATTTGACAGTCAAAATTCATATATATACAGTTTATAATGATGGCGTCTACAGGAATAGCCTTAATATTGTTAGTTTCATGACAATTAATTAAAAATTTAGAAGTATTAAATGAGTGATGATCACCATTTGCAATAAAAACATAATCACAACTAAATTCTTGTATATCAGAATAGTGTTGATGCAAACAGTTACAAATTCTAAGTCTACATCTACAGTGAGAAAGTTTTACAAAACAATGGATTTTGATTTACAAAACAATGGAAAGAAAAAAAAATACAAATAATATTAATCATTATTATTCGTATTATCATTGGGTTGATGTGAGTCAATAAATAACCTTTTAATTTTCATCAATATGCATGTATACTTTTTACATATAAATTAGTTACTGCCATTACGTTATAATGAATTTTTATTTGTTTGTAATTATAGTTATCACATTAATTCATATAGTGGTACACTTATAATTGCAAACGAGTAAAAATCCATTTTTTTAGTGATGTTGACTAATTTATTTTTGAAAAGTATAAGAATAATTATTATAATAATAATATTAGTAACTAAATAGGATGTAAATCCTCAACGGAGATTGAAATTGAAGTCCTATTTTGCGCCTAAAGATGGAAAAAAGGGAAATTTGTGCCACTTTTAGACGTTAAATAGGACCTCATTTTACATAGGATTCAGACCCATTTTGATACTTTTAACTGCTCAACTATTGGGGAGAAAAAGGTCCAAATAAGGTTCAATATTTCGACTCGGGTGGTTAGTAGCTGATGCAGGTTGGAAAAAAACCAGAACGCGCCTTCTTTCATCAGTAAAGCTCGTTGGATGCTGAAGATTTAAAGTTTGGTTGAATTTCTACCTCAAAGCTAATACGACTTTCCAACAAGTTTTGCAAGGTCCTTAGGAACTTGAATATACAAATAAGTTAAAAATTGTGGCTCTTTTAACATCTTTACCAATCATTGACTAAATTTTTGACCCGTAATTTTAAGCAGGAGTGAAACAACAAGGTCTTCGTAGAAACATTCCCTGCAGCTCAAAGAAATCGCCAATTAATCACACCAATTCCCTGAATCAAGAAAGACGAGTTTGTTTCCAGAACTTCGACATAGTTCTCTTATCACCAATCGTAGGATGCAACACACTCTGGTATTTGACGGGTATCACCCTTTCAGCGACATATCGTCTATGTTCTCGCCAACTTCCTCGAACTCAGAAGGTTCTCAGAAATCAAACCATATCACATGAAAGACTTCTCGCCAACAAGAGCGGTATCCTACAATCCGATTAATGCAAATACACCATCTAATGACTTTCTGTTGTTGTTTGGAAAACAGTCATGGGAATTGACATTTCTCATGGATTACGATGAAGAAGCGCATCCACCTATACTATCTGTTGACATTCAGCATATTTTCGATTGAATCGTACGCACCATGTACGCACGCAATCCCATACGTGTACACATATGCGTCACATTTCAATGTAGTTTGTCGTAGTCATCGTTGGCCGACGCATACACCAACAAATGCACCAACAAATACACCAACAAAGAAACCAACAGGTTGTTTCAGCCTCTTAGAAGACCTGGCGCTCAATTCATCCGTAGGAGATCATAAAATTGTGCAAACAGAAAAGTTCACTCAAGTGCGTCGATGTTGTCACCAAATCCATCTAAAATGCTGGTATCACCTTCCCTGGGCAGGAACACTCCAACCAAATAGATAACAAATAGCTCTGTCCTGGCATCCATCATTTCCACGCGTTGTGCAAGCGGAAAATGCTGGGCGGACTTCTCGGAATGTTTTATGGTTGTTAAGCTCTGTAAATATGACAGCAAATTTACATTTGTGATATTTGCCCACCAGATAAAATCCACTCATGCGTGGTTATAGGAATTAAGAGGAGATTTGCTACCAATAATGCTGGATATTTGCAAGATGGATGATTTGTTGACTCGGTGTGATTGCTTAGTTGTGACTAGTAGTGATTTGTTTCGCAGCAGAAGTTAACACTTGTTCATTGGCAGGCACCCGCTTGCGCGTATACGAGTTTTGGGTTTGAACTCCTTCCCACCGGAATCGAGGGGCTCACACCGAATCGCTTTGCACTTCTCTCGTCTTGGACACAAACCGGATCTTCCTTTTCTCTTGACGTCGTTTCGTTCCTAATATCGACTCGAATATTTTCTTTAATTAACTGTCAAAATTAATTTATTATGCAAAACAGAAATCGTTAATCTGCACTTAGCACAGAACGTGTGAGGTCCAAAAAATATAACCATAAATAATACATCCGCTTCTACGTTCCACTTGGAAACATGTAAAAATACGAATCAATTAAAACATCACATTATAAAAATGTCTTCATTTTGGAATCCAGTTCCTCAGCGCTGTGCAAACATCTTATTTAGCTCCGAACGCGTCCGCTCTGGGCTCGCAATCGCTCCTAGACTCATCATCACCCCAAGCCCCAACAGCACCACTACCAGCCATAAAAAAAAGCCTCCGAGCCACCACTAATGACTAAGACCTGCGAACATTGACGCTCATTTTCATATTTATTCACCTTTAAACTTGTTAATTATCACAAATTCAACGGTGACGTGACAACATACTAATCTCTGGCTCGGACGCAGGCCTCCGAGTGAAAGAATGGCATTAACCCCGATCCAGTAATTGAAATTCCCTTCCCTTTTTTTCTCGAATCGCTTCCACCAAACGACCAAAAGACCACCATATTTGTTTGACGGCTGCTGAAACCCGTCCTTAATGGTATCAACCGCTGCCAAACCAAAAATATTGTCCATATACCACCTAGATACCATGTGGTACGGTTATTTGGTCATTGACTAAATTAAGTCGATTCTCGATTGGACCACACCGAGTGCGAGACGACGAGTTAATCATCTTGATAAAGAAAAACCAAAAAAAAAAAACAGGAAAAAAGACAAGAAACCAAGAATTTAAAGCTTAAAACATTTCCCTTTGCGTTCAGCTGAAAGATGCTTTCGAAAAAATTCAGCGGGTGAGGACAGTTAAAATTCTGGAATTTCAATAAGAAAAATGGTAGCGGCGGTAAAGTACCATTTCGATGGACTTTTATATATGCTGGATGAAACCAAATAGATTTTGGCAATTGTTGCAAAATCTGAAAACTTACAGCCTGATATTTGCGTCAAAATAATAAAAGATGGACGAGCTAGCACCGTAGGACACTCTCGGACGCAAAAAGTTCAACGCAGGAACTACCGTGCAGGAAGGATAATTCCGATGCAAGTAGGAATGCAAATCCTCAGCCTCAGGAAAAGTTTTTGCACACGAGAATTTGAATTTTCGTTTGCAATGGACCCTGCAAAATTATGTGATTAATTTCAATGGCAAAGTGTATTTCAAAGGAGTTCAGAAGAGTCAAACCCAAGGAAAAATGACGACGGTCATCATAGATAGCACGGTAACTCATATCAGACGTTGATCTTCGAAAGAAGTAGCCTCGACTCGTCCCTACCCTGCAACTTTTTCCTTCAATTTGTGCCTTCAGGAAACGACTTCAGAAGGATGTGTCAGGATTCTGACACCAACTTCTACGTTGTGCCCATCAGTTGAGGTGTCACTCATTTCGATGTCCTGCGAAGAGATTGTCTACCAATTATGTGGTAATTTTTCTTCGGGGTCATCCTTCCTACATTGCAATTTACGCATTTTCGCACATATCGGCACATCTTCATTATAAAAAAAACATAAATAGTATCCTTGAAAGATCGTACAAAATATTTTCCAGCAAAAGACAAATACAGTACTGTAGTAAAATACAGAATCTACAATAATAATACCTACGAGCTTGTGGTGAGGAAGAGGAATCTACTGAATACTTCTTTCTAGATTGTCCTAGCCTGGGACAATTTTTCAGCTTCGAGTCGAACATTTTTCTTAGCTCTTTACATACGAACGCGTTTAGAGCCTTTTGGGATTCGGTACTTTGACATGACATGTGGACATGTCATGTCCACACAACATGATATCCCAACATTAAATATGAGCCTGACAATTCTGACTGATAGTCTTTTCGCTTTATCTCAGCTATATCAAGTTGTCCTGCATGACAATCAAATGTAAGGTAGCTAAGCTCGTAGATGGGAAGCTAAGTATCTGGGCTGATTTTATTTAAATTATCCTTATTCATTAATAAGGTTTTTGGCTGTGGAACCTTGTGCGTAGTGGAGCACCTTGATCCTTGTATGTATAAACTTACGAAGTATTTTATATCATTTCTACTGAAAACTCACACTCCTCACACCATCAAACGGTATTTGTCACAAGGATCCCATACATGATTAACATACTGACCAGAACAGGAAATAAGGTCGAAATCTACACGGATGACTTCAAAGTGGTTGAGGGAAGCAGATGAACTGCAACCGACAACCACAAACTTGAGACCTAAACCTTAGTTTTCCAGTAAGAAGTATTAGCAACTTAATCGGGTCAGCAGAGAGGAGAGTGGCCGGAAAAAGGGGGAAACAAAAATCCCTAACGGAGCAATACAGAAACTGTCGGACAGTAAATCAGCACTTCAGGCATACACAGGCCTTTATAGCCATGCCAGTCCGAGTACATGTCAAACTAACATTGGTCCCTTGACATAACGATGTAGGAGGAAAAGAAAACGTAGATAATTTAGCAGGAGCGGTATAAGCTAAGCAAAATGCAAGCAGAAAAGACTCAAACAAGGTGCCAATCGTACTGAGAAAAAAGGAACACAGCATACAATACAGTACAGCTTACAATGACAGAAACAACAGCAAGCCTAGCCGAGCTTTGTGTCCTCACCCTAACAAAACGAGGAACATTAAAGACGGCGTTAGAAGACTGGTGACAATATTGACGGATAACAATCTCTTAGATTAACAGCCCAAAAGAATACAGAATCCAAACGGATAATACCAGTGAGCTTGCGGTGATAAAGTAGAAAGTAGGAACACTTCCTTGTAAATTGTCCGAGACTGGTCAGCAGATCCCATACGTAGCTACGGAGTACTTACTAATAGATGCTGAAACATTGGGGAGCATAGAGCTAGGGCATCTTCCCTGCTTCCGTACGATGAAACGCTGGGTATTTTGTAACCAATAACGCCAAACGTGGGAAGCAAAGGGTCGATGCTCTCTTCAAACAGCGGATTCCAAGTACACAATAATAACAACCACTCAAACTTCAATGAAGACTTTCCTATTGCCAGCATGATCAAGAGTTGCATACAACGAGTCTAGGATCATGTATTTCATTACTTCCCGCACAGAACGGATCGATCCTGAATCAAAATCCACTTAAAAATGCTTGAGTTTAATGGCCGAAGTTCGAAGATTGCCGAAGTGAACCAACTATAGTACAGTCACAAAAAAAATGCTTCTATGATTTCCGGAAACACGATTTCCTCAATAATAAATTTGGTGAAACTACCATTAGCGTGATTTACATTTTGACTACTCCCTGTAGTTATTTCAATTAATCCAGCTCAGCTATGGGCCATAGAAGAACAACATTTACCTATATATCATATACAGACAACAGTGAGGAGATTGTATGCTGTCTAAACCTCAATTTAACGCTTGATGACTGTTAACAGCGCAAGGACTGAAATATTCAACTTAGCTTTGATCGTACTGAATTACCCAAAAAATAGTAAGCAGGATCAAATTGTGATTTGCAAACCAATTTTTAGCTCCCTTGATGATCCCTGTGCGAACCGTGCGTCAATTAAATACGTTTATTATTCTGAATAATGATATCATAACCTTTGATGCCACTACAGTTCGAAATGGCTGTTGGTCATTTAGAAGCTGTCTCTCTTAATTGTTCCTGATAGGTGGCACTTTCAGTTCAATATGAGGGCAACAGAAATGATTCCTTTCGTCATAGTCGTTGGCGTGGTTCTAAATCTCCTCTTGACGAGCCTTTGCCTCCCAGATGTGATGTCTCCAACAGCCCGAATCCATTTACCACGTCCTCAAACTATAAAAGTAACACTACAACTATTCCTACTACCATTACTACTATTACATCTACTACTACTACTACTATTACTACTACTACTGCTACTACTACTTTCAACTTTAAATTAACTTCACTCGTCATTCGAGTTCGATCAGCGCTTCCTGAGTTTTCTAAAAGATTTTCGTCCCTCAGCCTTGCTTACGCATAGCTTCTTGGTTTTCGCTCCTCATTTGTTCGCTGTTCGTAGCCAGCCCATTACAGTTACAGATTCAAGGGGTTTAGAGGCCGCTAGATTGTCAAAAACTCCGTATTCCCCGTGGTTGCACCTTATTCACCATTGATCTGTAACACTTTGCTTTCTGCTCCTTTAGTGAAGCGTAGGACCTGGCTTTGAAATGTATTTACCGGATGTTTGTGTCAGATTTCAGGTTCCACTCCCGCAGCGAAACATAGGCCTTATAACAGCTTTGTATTTTGGCAGCTTTGTCTCCCAGCTGACCTTGAGATTCGGCAACACTGCGAGGAACGTCTGCCGGCCAGCTTGTAGCTGCTAGATAGTGCAAAATTATTCTTTCATTTAGTTCAGCTGATCCATTGCTGTCATTCAGAAGTTTTTCGGCCACGTTACGAAATCATCAGCGTTGCCTATACTTGATTAACTTTCGAATCTTCCATTTTTGACAACTAAAAATAAATCACTTTTGGACTGCTTTGGTTATGACAGATGCACTCAGAAAAAAACTCGAAATAAATTATTCGGGGAGTGCAGTGGCCATCGCTGAAAGTATTATTTTTGTGGGGAAACAGTTCTCTTAAACGCGCGAAACGCGCTAGATTCATTTCATTACAAAGCCAAAAACACAAGGCAGGGTAGTTTGCTTAAAATCACACTTAACCTTAAAAGTATTTCCGAGGATACCTATCACAGCTAAGTGGGTTGGTATTCCGACGCTAGAAACACAAATTCAAATATGCTTTCAACGGGTATTCCTCACAGCATCTATTGCACAGGGGATGATTATACTAATTACTACACCATACGATATACTAAAGGATGGTGAACTCCACAATGAGTACTCTCACGTCCGTCGATGGCTGCTCTATACTAGGCCGATGACCAGAACATCGTTACTCTAACATGTACAGGTGGTTGCTAGAAATTGACGCAAATTCAGCTTGCAATAGGTAAAAATGAATCAAGATCCACCCCCCCCCCCCAAACGGTGGCTCTTACATTACCAAGGAAACTTTTTCACAGGTTCATCAACGAAAGAAAAGCTCTTTTTTGCAATTGAAAACAGGAATCCCAAGGATCTTGGCTTGGCTTCAAGCTGATCACGTGGGTTTTTGATACTTTACTTAATCCCATTAACACTCAAAAAAAAAAAATGGACGAAACATTCCGGGCACTTTTTCGTGTGTCCATTTTGATCAAAGCGTCACAATGATTAAACACTAGTGCTTCGAAGAAATTTTCAATCTATCGGTATTCAACCCCAATTTTCCAGATGCAATGTTATTTGTAAGAAAAACTTGTTGAAGATGAGAGAAAGAGACAAAAGTGCGGATAAATGCTCATTAAATTTCTCTTAACTTTTATATTTTTACATTTACATTTTTACATATACGCTCTCATCCCGGATATTTAAATCTCACATTAATTAAAGCTCAGAAAGAAAACCATCCCGATTTCTCCACTCACCAACGTTGCCTAACTTCTGAGCTCTCTACTTTGGAAAGCTCGCTTTATATGCGACAGTGTGTACTCATATCTCATTCTTTGTGATGTCACTCCGAGGTGATGCCGTTTTGTTTGTAGACAGATTATTATTTTGATGTTTCGAGGATGCTGCAAGTATAACGGGTGCAGCAAAGTAGGCCGTGAACCCATTCTAACCGAGGTGCAACCATTTAGATATGCATTCAACGCACAACTGAAGGAGGATGTAGATGCTTGAGAGAAAATGAGTTTAGTACTGATCAGTAGAGTATTAAATAGTAATGAGAAGTTAAATGGTAAAGTAAAAGGAACCAAGATCTACGTTTGGCATACATCCCTTAATGCACGCCGTTGAAAAGGTTTCTGGGAGATATTCATCCAGGCGACCCGTCTTCACAACAATTTTGGTTTAGGACGTGGTAATGCACCGTCAACGCTCATACAGAAGTACCTCACCCGACTGCGAGAGCAAAAGCCCCCAATTATTACTCACGCTGTGTTCTGTCCCAAATGATGCTCTATTTGAAAGATGGTTCCAATTCTATCAAATATACAAGGACACGGAAGAGTCGTAGAGAATGTCAAACTCTTCAATACGGATAAGGAAAGGAACTAAAAGAACGGACAAGGCGAGGAACCAGAAGAACTGAAAAATGAGCTATGCAACAAAGGAAGGTATTTCAAGTAATGAACCGCACATCTAATATTGCGAAGGATACCATTTCTGGAATTTTCCGGCTCCAGCTGCCTA
Source organism: Stratiomys singularior (assembly GCA_954870665.1). NCBI lineage: Eukaryota > Metazoa > Arthropoda > Insecta > Diptera > Stratiomyidae > Stratiomys > Stratiomys singularior. The sequence goes on along the minus strand of OX940879.1, from coordinate 5,657,728 downwards.
GAGAAACGGGCTTGATTCACTTGTTGACGAAGCTGCAACCAATCGTTGAATTGTCCTAAATTAGCCTGATTCAAGATAAGTTTAATACTGCGTCAAGTGATCATTAATCTTGGATTAAGCTTTCCAATGAAAAAAAGGGATGTTCGTGTTGACTTAAAAGTGTTTTCACAGATTACGGATCGCGGCTCTGGATTTGATTATCGAGTACAATTATATATAATTCAAAATAATTACTTTCAAGAACGAGACTTTTCTATCGTATCAGAACATTGGTTATTAAGCAGGATGTTAGAGTATCGGTGATCAGTAGCATGATGACCAACAACGTAGAACTCATCTTATCAAGAGACGCCAACTGAAAGGTGCAACGAAGTCCTTGCTGCTATGCGACTATGAGGCTTGACGCGTATAGGCAGCATTTGATACAGGTATTTAGATGAGGAGTTTAGTGGATAGCGTTGGAATACTTCACTATTTCCGGGCTGGAAATATTCTTTTTCCCGCGAGCTGTTCCCGTTATACTCCTTCTGGCAGAACAAAGGCTCTTAGGTAAAATTTACGTGCGTAGGAATAAATAACATTGTTTGGATGTATCGCAAAAGGAGACAGAGAGAGAGAGAGAATTTTCGGACTATGGCAAGAAGGACCTAGATCATAGTCATAGCTCTACCGGAACCAGTGTAAGGCTGAATATGACCTGACGCAGCAGCTCAGCAGCTGCATGTATTTTCTATGTCATTGGGAAAATCCGAGAGTCACATTCTTCTGACTACCTCTTCAGATCTGGAACTACGGATAATGCCTACCACACCTTCTTCAGAAGATTCATTCGTAAGAATAGAAAAGCTCTGCTGCACGCTCGGGATGGATCAACAGAATTGTGCGTTACGCTGCACTTGGACAGTTGTTCTAATAAAGAAGGACACATTATGGTTTACTGGCTTATATTTGAGCGAGGTTACACTCGCAGCAACGCCTGTTCTTTGCAACAGTTACTGATGAAGAAGAGGGATTCAATGCGAGAACGATATTTGAAAACGCACAAACCAGGATCTATTAAACCAAAAGGAAAGCTGTTGCTTTGAATTTTAACGCTCTTCATTTCCTCAGAACCTACTTGACCGCTTTCACTCTGTATGCTCAACTACGGTCGCTGCGTCTTGATTTGGAATTACTGGAATCTTCTGGCGTATTCCTCAGTCTAATAGCATCGCACTTGATGTTTTATTTTGCCAAAAAAGAAAGAAAAACTCACGATAAACGGAGAAAAAGACCATATTTGGCGAAAATTTTCAAACTTGGTAAATTTGACTCTTAAAAATGTTCAAATTTTATGTAGAAAATATTTCGAAGAAAATAGTTGAAACTCTTACGTCTTCAACCGGAGTATAGCACCATTTTTCATATGTGAAATGCCTTTTCCACCTGAAAATTAACAACAAAACCCAAAAAATCGATTCAAAATTTTGACCCATCATCCTCCCAACCGTACCCAACCTCATCGCAATCCGTTCAAATTGATGTTGTGATATGAACGAGCGAATAACCACATTCCGCAGCTCATTATCTCAAAAGCTTCGAAATTCGAAAATAAATTTGTCAATTTAGTAATTAATCGACCACCATCGATGTTCTAATTTAAGTGGATTGGGCTTAAAAACAAAATGAATATGCAAGGAGTAACCAATAAAGGAACAGGAAAAAGAACACAACTCATATGGTAAATTTGGTTTTTTTTTGGTTTTTCTTTTTTCTTTTTTCCAGACTTAAGACCAAAAACAGAAAAGTTAAATGGAATCACTAATAAATTTATTAATTTGTTGAAATTCTTTAATGTGAGTTGTTTTCCGTCGTGGTCGTATTTAAGTTGGGCGACAGGGCAAGTGTTTTGCATAAATCCATATGTTTAAAGATATTAATAATATTAATGATGTAGGGTCCGAACTACGTGAGGTTCAGATAAACGAGAATTGTGACGGTGAAGATAAATTTTGTATGTTAACATCGGCAATGATTTCCCAAAACAATGTAAATTTCAACGGTCGCCAATTTTTTGGTGGATTTTGGATTTTGAAAGGTGTTTTGCGTTGTTTAAAATTCGCTCAAAAGAAAAAAAGTTGGGGCTAATTAGGGTTCATATTTGCATTATGCATGCATCTGCCATGTATTTATATCCATGTATGGAACAAAATACGATGTGAAATGCGCTTATTCTTTGCATCTTTAAACTGATTGAAAGTGCTGAATTAATTTATTATTTTAATACTTCGTTTCGCGTCCAATTTTTTTGTCTTACGTTCATTCTTTCAAAAATTATATCCTGAAAAAAGATTACCAAACTGTGAAGTTTATAACAAAAATGTAAAACGTCTCCGATATATGCTGCCAATATCCAAATATTGCGTACAAATTGAGTCTTAATTCATAATTTCCATATTTCTCACAAAACCAAGGTCTTACACTACTTTCTTGTTAAATTAAATATACCTTATGATAAAAAAGAACGGGAATTTTGAATTGCCACGCTTATCCAACGGGTGAACATTCTCAACGTTGGCAATACTTTTATTGGTGCTCTGTCAAATTTTTACGCATATCGTACGATTGATTAGTACTCAATTGGCGTCTCTACGATGGAGTCGAAAAATTGTGTGTCGAGTTTTATAGTGGATGAGAATGTTGTGTTAAAAATGAAATTTCGTGCGCTGATTCGCTGCAAATGTTACAAAAGGTGTATGGCAAAGAGTGTATGTCAAAAACAAGTGCATACGAATGGTATAAAAGGTGCAAAGGCGGCCGAGAATGCCTGGACCACGATGAGATCACTGGACGGCCTTCAACGTCTGCTACCGAAAAAAATTGAATTGATGAAGCAAATCGTGTTGGAAAATTGTTTTTTATCGATTAGAGAGATTTTTGTGTTGTTGAGCATTTTGAGTATCTTATATGGATATCTTAAATGGAGTATCTTACATGTATCTGTCGAACACATTTTAATTTGTATTTGTGGTTTAATATTTTGGCCAAGAAACGTGTCGCTATTCGGCTGGTGCCAAAAAAAAACCGAATTTCATTCAGAAACAGCGTCGTATTGATATGGCCAAAGAGATGATTTCCAACACAGAAAGCGACCCAAATTCATCGAACGTATGATTACATGACGAAGATGAATTTCATATGTCGTCGAGCAATAACAATCGTTTAAATGGTGGCGAAAATGTACAGAAACACAAAAATGCGAGAATCAAAGTTTGTCAGAGTTTTCAAGAGCTCGTTGTCAAGATCAAGGATAGGCTTTCATGCATTGCGCAACGCATTCAGACGTGTGACGAAACGTCGGTTCACCAGAACAGTCGCGAATTGAAAAGAGCTAGTATAAATGGGAGGAAAAAGGTGGAGCCATGACCGTCATAAGTCAAAACACGCTTGTCAGCTGGCAAGCTTATATGTACGGTTTTTTGGGACAATCAAGGAGTTTTACTTGTCGAATTTCATCACGATCGCTAATCATGTGGAAGCCCTCTAAAATATTCGAATATTGTAAAATACGCAGTTTTACGAGAACTTTCGAGCGCACGAGCTTTTTTATCGCGAATTCAAAAATATATCGCAGCTGAACATGTAATGTGGCACTTGCTTAGTTAGATAATGAGCTACATCTGCGGAAAAGTTTAAATATCCAAGATATTTTCTAGACGCTTGAGTCCTCGGACTTCTAGGGAATCCATTCCCAGGAGATTTCATGAAAAAAGGAAAAAGGAATAAAAGGAAAAAGGAAGGAAGGAAAGGAAATTAGGATCACCGCTTGTACATGTCACGCAAGGAAACGATAATGCCTGGAAAAACTTTGATGGAATCAATGAACATCTATGGAAGAGGAACATGTAGCAAGTTTAGTAACAGTAGCTGATGGTGCAAACATCATCTCCTGGCAACATAATTCTCCCATCCCTCATCCCATCCCTCCCATCTCCCTCCCAGCTGCATCCACTAAATTGTGGTTTCTGAAAGCAATATTATTCAACAAATATAATAGTTATTTGAAATACTTTCTTGTTCCCATGAGCGATTCAAGGATATGTTTGAGTTTATAATTATTTAGAGCCCTATATTGAGAATTGAATGGCAACATCTCAATTTGTTGTAGTTGGCGTAATAATTTTTTTTTCGCTTTTTCATTTTCATCATCTCATTATTTTTACGTTTCAGTGTCCTGTAATTTATTGTTTTATTCCTGCCAATAAATAGTAATAGGGATATTATTGTTGAAGTTCGTTTTGGTGTTGCCGCAGGCCAAAATTAACTCTGGGTGGCTTGGGTCCGCCGGGCCTTGCTTTGTGGGTCTCGAGCTCGTTCTGAACGAGCTGAAGATGGCTGTATGCAGCCGAAACGCGTCCTCGAGACCCACAAAGCAAGGCCCGGCGGACCCAAGCCACCCAGAGATATTATTGTTATTGTATATTTTTTTTTTTGGGTTGGGGGGTGTGGGATTTACGCCCGGAGTGTGGGATTGTTATTGTATATTGGAGTTTTTTTAGAAAAATTATTTAGAATTGTCAGAATAATTTTTTAAATTTAAGTTCAAAAAATCAATTTAAGGTGGAAAGTTCCCATGGTGGTCTTATAAAAGTTGAATTGTTATAGGGTTTGTTGGGTTGTTTCACCCATTTTTCCAATTATTTAAAACAATCTTGGTTTTTTTAAGGGTTTCAAAAGTATTTCAAAGAATGTTCTCATTAAGAAAAAATACGTTTCAATGAAGAAAATTAATTTTAATCGGAGTTCCTTTTGTGTCAGTATATTTTGTGTAAATTGTAGTTTTTGACTTTGCTTCGTCTTATGTTCTGTAATTAGTTTCCTGCAATAAAATGCACTTTTACGTTGGCTGCGAATTCGAACACCTTCCCTTTGCTACCCTAGAAGGATATAGCGCTCTTACTTTTTGGATTTGTAGTTTTGTGTACAGAAAAGGCATTAAACATCATCGACATAAATTTGCCATTTCATGGCATCATTCAAAGGCTCCTGCGTTCGTCTCCGAAGGCTAGGAAGTGCTTTCTTCTAAGTCCTTCTAAGTTCAAATTTTGGCAAGCCGGGACATTTTCTCAGGAAAATAATATCAACTATCTGAACAAATCTCTTCGATACTAACGAATAACTCCAACAGTCATTGAAGAGTCTAACAATTCATTCTTTAATAAAGAAGTGATGAGTGTTGAGCGCAGCCCTGCTAGCCATTAAATATTCAAATATCGTAAAAAAATTAATAAACATCTTAAAGAATAAATCACGCAAGCAGGTAATAGCTGCCAGAAACGAAAATCCGAGGAGTGAGCCGTAGGCAAAGTTATTTGACGACGATCACGTGAATCCATCTTTGCGCATCGATATCTGTCGATATCTTCCGATAATTCCATGCACCACGCTCTGTAGGATAGTTGGCTAGATCGGCATATTCACATACGTTGTACATAAGAGCTTGCCTATATGTACGCCACAGGAATTGCCTTGCCTTATTGACATGACAAACAATGAGCAAGTGCATTGATGGAATAGCTGAGATCACAGCAGGCTCATATAATTTTTATGTACTTTCTCACGATCGATACGAAGAGGACGTGCACTGTGACTGTTACTGTTACTGTAGAGGTGAAGTTTCGTCAGGTAAATCGAATTATCTAGATAAATAGTATGTGTGAGCTTGTATCGAGTCCTCCAAGAGTGGTGGTCCCAGGAAGATCCCGGCCCGTCCCCATTGCATTCCTGTATCGCCGCGAACGATAGTGCAACTCACATACATGGGCCAACGATGGCTTTACCTGGAAATATCTTCACAAAGGTATTCCCTTTTTGAGTGGTTGGTATTTATGTTGCATTTTATCATATACACGCATACATGGCATCCATATATACATTCCTCTTGGACTTGTAGCCCCCATGCAACAACGCCTTCTCCACCGTCACAACACCACCAAGACGATTTTCTCACATATTTCGTACGCACTAAAGAGAAAAACACGAACTTTTTCGAAAAAATAATTATTGTATATTATAGTTTGCAATAGCGTTTTGCCTTTGTGTTTATGAGCTTGTTGCGTATGTGAATGGAAACGCGGATAAGCCTATCATTAAGTTTTTATCATTCGAACAAATCGGGCTTCAGTGATTTTACAGATTAGTTTGTTTTCGAATTTTTTCTTTTGGCTTTTTTTTTTGGAAAAAGTGATCGGCAATTTTTTATGTGTTATTAGTTGAAAACTTGTTTCCACTTTTTGTGAATAATTTTCGCCAACAAATGTAATAACTTAAAGGCCGGCAAACAGTGACGGATCGAAAATCGCGGAAACAATTCAGGACCCAAAATGATTATGTTGCAAAAATTTGCGACCAAAGTAAAAAGTTTGAGTTGGACAAGAATCTAAGTTTGCTTGAAGGAAAACCAGTTAAAAACAAACATATTTTCATTATGTTTTCCCAAGTACTTTGCACATAATTAATTTTGGTCTTCCAGTCATGATATCGAAATATATCTTTGTGAATTTTATCTGCGGTAGTGTGATATTAAGCTCCATTGTTTGTGGGGATGTGGTCAAAGGGTAAGTGTTATACCAGTATCAACCAATCCACTTTCCTTCAGCTTTTGCTTGGAATCAGCAGACAATCACGGGAACTAGCCCGAACACGAAATTCCTCCGAAAAGTTGTCTCCAAATAAAAAACGCGCATTCCAACCACCAATTAACTCATTCATTCATTTGTTTGTTTGTTTGTTTGTTGAACTTTTAATTGTTTGATGACCACCTCATTTTTTTCTCCATTCTTCATTTTCCCACTTCAATGCTTCACACCTTGAAGGTGACTTAAATAAGACATTTATTTAGTGGTCGTTCCAATGACGACACAACGGCAAACAAAAGTGTCTCACCCAAAAAAGGAAGTGTCATGACTAGACGTCGACGACGACATATTAATTTGTTTGTTTTAGAAATGCGACTTTACAATATGACCGATTGTCAATAGTATGACAAATTTGTCACATTTAATTTGATTTAATGACCGTTTAAGGCTGATGTAATGAGCATGATACGAAATGGGGCTACGACAAACAGAATAAAATTCAACAAAAAAAAAACACAAAAGAAAGACAATAAAGTGCTTCAAAGTCTTAAAACCGGATAGGGGACATCGATTTTATGATTGATTCATGCAAATATTAGCAAATTCGGTATTACTTACTGTTGTATTGACCTGTTCCATATTTGCGTTGAAAACTCAGATCACTTTTGAATATTCAATATGTCCTTTATTATTCCTCCTTTTGTCTCTTTTATTCGTGACTTTCAGGTCAGATCAGTGAAAGTAAGGGCTTGAAAACTTTCCAAATAATTTTAGCGTAATCAGTAAACTCTGTATCCGTTAAAAGGACCCACAGCATACAGTTCTGCAGACGGTTGATTGAGTTGGATAGGATTCAGGCAGGAGGTTCTTTGCCTGCATGGACTACGTCGTGGCAAACCTGAAAACCTGACAGTCCAGGGGCCTCATATCTTTTTTCTTGCCAGATATTCTGAAATTTAAAACGAAGAAATTGGCAGTTGAATATTTTGAAAGTTAACATTTTACGTTAAGTTATTATTATTTTATGAAAAAAATTTGAAATTTAAAGTCACGAATTTGACAATTGAGTATTTTGAAATTTTCCCAGAAAACTTTTCAGTTGAAAACGTCGTCATAATTGTTCGCATCTCAACTTTTATAGTCCTAAATCTCATAATTTTAAATAATATCGAAACGAGATCAGTTGAGCAAAATTAAAATTTTTCAATATTTCCCAGAACTCAAATATTATAGAGTATCAATTCTTCCGTTTATATTCTTCGTAATAAAATACTTCTGTATTGTATATATTCAAGGATTGAAAAACGGCAGTTTCGACTACTATCTCGGCTAACACGCTATTATTAGCAGAAGAGGAAACGCGCCTTTATCTGAGAACCATTGAAACCCGATGGATACAAATAGTTAACGAACTCCAATTAATATTACATCATAAAACTTTCATTTACTGTATATTGTTTGTGATAAATGTTGTTTCGAGCAACTGGAAAACTCGCAACGTATCATCTCAAAAAGAAAAGGCGAAAGAATTGAAGTTTGTCTCGAATATGCGTCGTAGCGATCCTCATCAGATACGAACTGCTCCACTGGGATGCATCGATAGTGCTCTCTTTTCAATTTGGGTTAACACCAAGAATTTACGTTAACACCAGTCGAATTGCCCTCGCACCTAGAGCAACATCCCGCTCAGGGCTTTTGCCTCATTTTACTTTAATTTAATTTATCTGTATCAGAGATATGGATCTGTATTAGACCCTTGATACTAATTTTTAGGATCTGCTGGAACAACAGGCTTTGGACGCCTGGCTCAACAATTTACACGCCAATATAACTTCATCGTCCAATTAGGAGTTAAAATAGGATCAAGTCACCATGCACACATAAAAGACTGCAACAAAAGGACACTGAAACTGGAAGCAACAATTGAGTCCAACTTTGCCAACCAACTAAGCAACGACAAATACATATTTACTAAGTTACGTTAGGAAAACAGTGCAAATGCTACATGTGTGGCACAAAGGACGACGTTTGAACGTACTCGAAATCATGGCATCATGCAAACAAAAAACTTTCAACCGATGACTCATAAACGAACAGAGAAGCTCACACTCGAACATCATATTCGAGTCGCTGGAAAAACTTTGCCAAATCAAAGACGATACCCCACACAGATGGCAGACAAAGGAGCTCAAGGTGAAAATCTGAAAACTCCCTCAAAATAGAAAAACTGAGGACTTTTTAGGATTTAAACGACACTTATCGGCTTCTGTAAACGATGAATCTATAAAAAGGACACATTAGACCGACAAACTAAGAATGAGACCAACATAACACTGACAAATTCAGAACTAAACCAGACACCGAAGATGGCACACCGCCAAAACGGTGAATGTTGCAAAAAAAAGACAAGGAACATTGGAATTATGTTCCAAAAACTAACAAATAACATTTTCATCTCGGTTGAGCAAAACACGAGTCTTAGCGAAATCTTGATTTCAACTTTGCATGAGGACTCAGTTATCGAAAGAAGCTGAAAGTATCTGTGAATTGTTCCAAGGCTTCGTTAGCCTTCATCAATTTCTTGTCAACCTTTAACCATCATTAATTTGTTGCAAATCCTTTCGACCATCTCATGTGTATCTGCAGACAATAAACCCTAATCAGATCTTATAAGCGAAAAAGTACTTTACTACTTCTTTTAATTTAATTTGGGCCACCCCCATTCGTAGTTGCCATCAATATGTGAATGCTCCATGTTAATGTACTTTTTATAAGCCGAATCTTATCATTTAACTTTGACTTAAGACTTGAAAACTGTGAAATAGTTCTCAAGATTGTGACTTCAGTTGAGTTTCAGCTTATGCCGGAACAAGAAACTGACGTCGTTTCCTCATCTGTTTTCGAATCATCAGTCTAGATAACGATTCTATTTCTATACAAAATACAACATCGTTTCCCACCCTTCCCAGGGCAATATTTGAATCCTGTGCAGCATCGTTGTTGCCAATATCAGTTGAATTCTATGCAATTTTGGTTGCCGAGCCCATTGTCTTCATTTGTTTCAGAATGCCGAAGTGCGAGCTCCAGATTAAAATTCGCAAAAAGGTTGTCTAAACACTCCCAGACCCGTTTGGGGGTGGTTGAATAACCTTTTTGTGGGTAATTATCTGATGCTAGCAAGTGATACCTGTCTGCGAAAAATTTGTCAAGTTTTGAAGCGATCGAGCACCCCCATTTCAGCAGTTGACGTAGTCCTGATTTCACCTGAGATTCCAAGGTAGGACATTCGCCAAAACTTCTCCAGTTCCTTTATAGTGTTTGTCTTCTTTTAGTGAATAACGCTTTTTGACTTCCAGTTGTAAGTTTGTCTGACTTGTCTTATTACTGTGAAGATCGCCGCTGCAGCCCTACGTGTAGGTTGTCCTTTTTCTTCTTTCCTGTGTGTGTGGTACATATTAGGTTAGTATTCACTATTACTACGGGATATTTGAATCAACTTACCATGCTTAAATGTTTTCCATCAAAAATTCACAAGGGTGAAAATGTATCCGGTTTTTGACGGATTGCGCAAAGCATAGGCACCATTTCGTCAGGATATAAGCAAACTCAGTTTAACTTCGCCATCCCAATAGGAATTGAGAATGCAGGCTGCATTTGACCAGACTGTCATTTGCTGTCAACTAAACTTCTACCGATTAGCATCACTGAAGACCTAAAGAATGATATTCTTCTTGCTTTGGTGATATCCTTCGACTTCCCAATTAACAAAGATATTCTCCTTATTAGGGTCTTCAACTGTTCACTCTAGTCAGCCAAAAAGAGACCCTACATAGATTCAAAAAGTGAGAGAGCTGTCATCTTCATTCATATAGGGACGTCATTAATATGGGACGGTCTATGTTGATATATGTCTTATAATCCTTATCTTCTTTAACTGTAATATTTGGCTCGGTACTAGGTTATTCTTCAAGAAAATATTACATGATCGTTACTACTTAACATTTTATAGGGCATTTGACACATCAATACTATGTCGGCTGCCTTATTCGCAGAAAATCCAAGTTCGGTTTTCATTACTACCTTGTCAAGAGGTTTGACAATGGGTGCTTGACAATGAAGGTTTCAATCGTGTCAAAGTGTCAAGTTGTCAAGTTCCAGGACTTTTTTTTCTTACATATGTCTTCAGTAGAAAACGAGAAATAATAATCAAAACAAAGTTTTTGTTTTTCATGTTTCCTGGCATTCTTCCAGGACATTTGATGATGTCAAGTTTTAACGGGAAGACAACATTTCCAAATCCTTGTTTCAGGGTCACTTCTCTACCAAAATCTATAAACCAAAGTCAGTGCAACTACTTTCTCGTCCCTTTTCTTGTGATATTGTTGGATTATATCTTTCCAAACTACTTTTTACTACAAACTACTATACTACAAACTACACATGATTTTTATTAATTCTTAGTTCTAGTTAAACATTGACATCCCATGTGTCTATTGTTTGACAGTTGACAACATCATGTATCTACTGTTTTTTTTTTCCTCACACTTTTGTTTTTCGAATTGCTTCTTGAATTGTGAGTGTACTGAACATACTTTGAATTCATTATTTTGCTGAATTGAAACACTGAATACCCATTGTTGTTGTATACAAGATATAAACTGGGACTTAGATAAAAATGACCTGAAAAGTGAAGTCATAAATTTTTTTGTGAATGTCAAAGAAATTAATCAGTTCCGTATTGAAATAAATGTGGAACGAAATTGTCAACCAAAATTTTTTCAACAATTTTGAAACAGTGGTATTGTATCTTAGAGTTTCTGTATTAGTAACTTTTTTTCCAAATCGCCCCGGCAGGACTTAACTAATTGAAGTTGAGTATCAGCGAATAAATGACTGAAAGCAAGCTAGACGATGGAAAGGCTAATGTCTGGGAACTTGCGCTATTCGTTGCATAGTAAATCCAAGTTTATTGGCAAAATTCAGAAATATACCTTCAGGACTATTTCTGGAAAAAACAACGAGGATATACCATATAATATTCGTAAATTTTAATGTTTTAGAACAAATAGAGAAGCCAATGCGAAAAATTTGAAAGATCAATATGCTTTTGAAAGGATATTCCTTCATGCCTAGCCCTTTAACACTGTCAAAAGACACATTTTGAATGTGGTATACCACTGAAATCCGTTGTTAGACTTTGAAAAAGAGATGATGCAAAAAAATTATTAAATTTATTGGCATAATTTCTTTTTCAAAATTTGTGTTTCATTTTCTTCTGTCCTTGTCTTGACTGCTTTGGAATCGCGTTTGACTTCTCTTCAACTTATAGAAGGACATAAAACATCAGAATTCTCACGGTTATTATGGACAACGTCCGTCTAATAATACGTGAATTCATGTCGTTATCCTTAACCCTTATTCGTGACTTCAGAAAATTTATTCTTTCTGTGAAATTTTATGCAATTTTTCATAAGGTTGGTCTTCCCCACAAGGACAAAAATAGCCAGTTTCAAGTTGGCGTATTCACAGACCCCTACTTTAAATGGATAATCAAGGGCTTAACAAGGATATCATTAGCTCTGAAGGGTTACTGGACTGGAACGCTTTGGTGACCAATGGATGAAAAGACCAAATAGACCAAGAAAATCTCTTGGATTTTCAGACAAATTGTATCTCTAGTTTCAACGTAGTATCTTTGAAACATTGTGGGATTGTAGGGATGTATTTATAACGTAATAAAACTCTTAGTATTCCAAACAAAACTGTCTACATCACTATAACACGAAGTGAACTTTGTAACCCCATTGGTGGGTATTCAAGAGTATTCAAAAGACCCACACACTGGGACTCTTGGACATTTATTTCGATATCTGATTAGCCCGTTGGGTATGACAAACCACAGATTCTTAAATTTTGAACCAGTAATTTTGATTAAACTGTCATGACTAGCTGAAAAAATGTTTAAATATTCTTTGAAGGCTCCAACAGTTCCTGGCAAATTTCTGCCATCGTGCGAGACATAAAGTTTACAATAAAGAGTGTCTGTCCTTGGCATCGTTTGGTGTGGTTCCATGCCTCGATATGATTTCATCCATATAAACATTAAAGCGGTGTACCATCTTCGGTATTGAATCCTTTTATTTTTGTAGTTATTCGCTCTTAGATGGCCTGATATGTAGGTGCATCGTTAACGCCAACGTATAGAACAAGAAAGAAGGAACAAGGAGTTCCTACAGGTTGGATGAAGATCGTAGTTTGGAAAAGGTTAGAAAAAGATCGCAATTTTTGTATTTGGAGGGAATTTTATTCGTTGGTTTTATACGTTATTGCTTCTCTGCTGATATCCTGTGGAGCGACTTTGATTTTTGTAATACTTTAAACATTTAAAGGTAATCATAACTTGTCTCTTCATTTCTGATTCATCTGTTGAAAGTTTTCTGCTTGTAGATTTCTATGTTTTGGAGCACTTTTAATCGATGTCCTTTATTTTGCACTTGTTACAGTTGGGCTACAGATAAAGAAAAGGGTAAAGATAATCATCTTTACCTTTGTTGTTAATCATTTGGTTATCATCATCGAAGTCAATTGTTAAGTCCAACTTTCATGGCTTCTTGTAACAGTTCGTTTAGTGCTCGCATAATATGGTTCTTGTTATGTAACCTGATGTGCAGGTTAATGCATATTCATCCTGTTTGGTTAGCTGATCCTCGCAATTTTTGTTTGTACTTTATCCAAATTACTGTGTCCGTGTTGAGTTTCTAGGGTAATGTAAAATGGTTGCTCTGAGAATCAAATAAACATGTAAATACAGCACTGAGGTGCCTAAAAAGTTCAGGACTACTCGCAAAGAATGAATAAAGAGGAATTTATCCACAAGATGGAGATGACGCTTGACGTGATTGCAGATGTAGTTAGGAAAAGTTTTTTTTTCAAAAGAAATGGTGATTTAAAACTTGAACATTAAGCCCAGTTTTCTAAAAACAACGCGTTTATATTTGGCGTTCATGATTAATTTGGCGACCGTTGTGGAATTTATGGATGTTGAACTACACATGATGATGCTCAAGATAAAGGAATGAGTAGACAGTTTTGATAGGCTGTAATTCTCTCAAAGAAACGTAAATTTTTCGAAAAAAAACAAGCATCTTTTAATTTTCTTCAAGTTGTTGAGTTCATCCTACGGTGGATGCTGATTAAAACCCGGAGTTTGTGCATTTTTGTACACTGTTTACATAACCACTAAATAGCAGAGTCTTAATTCTTGCGTGAAAACTAATTGACCACATGGAAAGAATGAAAGACAGAGGACATAATGAGTCACTTATACAACACATTAGACAAAGGACCTTATCATCAGCAAAGAAAGTCTGCCAATAAGTGAAGTACCCTGAAAATTAAGTTCACATTTGTTGTTGAGGTTGTGGAATGATGAACTAGAGACGCCTCATTTCAACACTAAAGGTACACGCGGTCTTGTAACAAAATCAATTTGACATGTGTTTTGGCCCATTCTGGTTGATTTTCGACCATTTTGGTCCCACCAGACACTGCGCATGGACTTCTTGCTGAACGGATTTAGTCTTGGTGTTAAAAGACCGGCTTTGCCAGGTGAAGACCACGATTTTTTCCGCTTCAAGTTTTCAAAGTAAATCCATTGATTTCCTTTTGTGAAGCCGAAGTAGCATTTCACACGTGACTGCAATTTTCCATTGGACGTTCATTCAAATTTACCGAGTTTTTTCTCTTTCCCATTTCTTGTAAACGTCTGCTCATCATTTCCCGTCATGTTCACTGTTGAGTTTGAGTTAGATCATCATCCAATAACTACTGCGATTACTCTTCGTCGCAGTTTTGTAATCTACCAAAGCGCTCACTGTCTTTCGTATTGAAATTACCACTTTAGAATTGTATAAACCATGTCTTGCCTGTCCTAATTGATGGATTTTGTTCACCATTTGTGTTTACCAGCAAACGAGGACATTCAAAAGGGTTTTTCTTTTGGTTAAATAGGAAAATGAAGGAATGCTCCTTTTCAGACACAAAATGCGACATGATTGATCTATACGATGAAACAAACACGCAAGTCTTGACGGACTCAACCTCTGTGTGTTCGGTAGTAAATGTCATACGATCTAAATGGCATATGCATCAAATTGATACACGTACTTTTCACTGGCGCCATCTCTTAGTAAAACCAAAAAAAGCTTATACACACACCTGGTATATGCAAATAGCTATTTGTCCCTATAGTTCGCAATCATGTGGGCCGTTGCTATTCGTTTCTTCGAGTGTTATTTGAAATGTTAAGAATTCTTTGAGTTCAAAACATAAAGAAGCAATTTTTGTGCATGTCCAATGGGTACCTGGCAAAATGACTAATAGTGGACGTTGAACGATCTTGCTAGTGAGTGTGGGTTTAAGATCTCATTACTTGCACCAGCTTTAGGATCATAAATATTATTCTTTGCCACTACTGAAGTATTGCAAGTGCAATCTACCGGTTGAAGTCAATCAAAGGTTATCTAGCATCAACAGAAGTTATTATCCAGGATTCGGTGTGCAATTTTAATTCGTTCCACTAAGACTAATCTTCCTATTCCAACGCTGTTCAAAGGTCAGTAGTGTCTTGCATCTTCTTCTGTACGTTAACATTTTCATGCCTACACCATAAGCTGCAGTCAATAAATTCAATTAACACCGTCCATAGCCGCCGTCTTACCGATATATTTCTGTTTTAACCGTAGACTCAATTAACACCTTTGATGCACTTAATCAGTGGGCTAATTAAGCTTTCATAGTCAACCGAAGAATTTGGTCTTGCGGAGGAGATGGCGCGCACGAGCAAGGAAAATCTCCGCGACACAACACAGTGTCGATGCATTAACAATTCACAACACCTCATCCTCCGGCTCAAGAGATTCAATGTATCTTTTCAAGGTGAATTACTTTGGCTAAACAACGCTTTCGTGAAGCTCCAGGCCGGCCAATGTTTGAGATGGTAAATGGAAATTAGAAAAATTCCCGGCGAAGATGCCCATCCGCTTCCAACCATTCGTCCATAGTCATCCATTCGTTGCTCATTTTTCAAGCCTCTGTCCATGGACGTAAAATTTAATTGCATAAGACAAATGCAAACCATGTGTGAACAAAAGACAGACAATTAAATGGTAATTCGCGTTTAACTGTTTCATCACGTCTCGCCCGGGTGTGGACATGCTTGCAGAGGTAGTTTCGTTGGGTTCGCAAAGGTTACGAGGAAGAAGTCGGCGGGAACATTGCATGCGGGATTGCATGGCCCCGCCGTGACCCACTTGGCCGATCGCTGGAATCAGCTTCCAGCAGCAATCGAACGAGATATTCGCGGCCAACAGTGGGCCACACATCGCACAGGTATCCATTCAATAAATTATCTTTACAGCCTCACTCATCAAAAATAGAATAAATTACTACTGTTTATTCATTAGCTTTATTACTCCCCAGCTAATTTGCTCCGCATTTCTTCGGGTTACCTAATAATAGATCCAGATTAGAACCATCCGCGGACTGGCCGCGTCTTGACGTCAACTTTGTACGCCAAACGTCTTCGGCCCAACTTAATAATCTGCAACCATAAAAATTTTCATACTTGTTCACCTCTTTCCCATCTGCAATTTTTGGTCAAATCATTTTTTCAGGCTGCGTGTAATTTCGTTGTAAGTCCAAAGGCTTTTCACAGATTGTTAACTCATTTAACGGACACGGCTCAGATTTATTTTTGTCTGCACGGCGGAATTCCCGCGTGTTTCGGGCGCTCTCGCTCACGCTGCCGGCCCGAGAATATAAATTTGATTTTTCCTCCTTATTTATGACACCATTATTTGGGCCTCTGCAATGGTTCACCTTGCCAGCGACAAGAATGGTAAATTTTTCACAGAATTATGAGACTTTGTGACACGGAATTTTCGGCTAAGCTCCACGTTTGAATTAGACTACAAGCTTTATCGACCATGAAAATTAGTGTTGGAGATAACGAGCAAGGATAATGTTATGCATTGTTTCGGTGGAAGTGACAATGAGAGTGTTCGCGTTAGAATAGAAAAACCACTGGAATTTCCTTTCTTCAACACTTGAGAGAAGTATTGTTGCTATTTTCGGAGCTATTGGATCATTCTAATGACCCTTAAGTATAATTAATGGTTGTAGTGAACATGAAGGAAGTGAGCATTATTACCAGAAATATTTGTGGATTATGAATGTGTTCCCACATATGATTCATTTTGACTTTATTTCTCAGAAATCATGACTTCATATAAGTTGTCATTGCAGTTCTTTTTGTCAAATTTGTTTTTTTTTATTTGTCAGGCTCACATTTTGGTGTTAATGAGCCTTCTATTTACCATAACCAATTCGAGGATTGCTACCATAATCAAAAAATTCCCGGAATATATTCAGCAAATTAACAATATAAGATTATACATCAAAATCGATATCGTCCCCTTCAAAGTACTTCCCATCGACTGCAATGCACTTATGCTAGCGCTTGATCCAATCCTCGAAACATTTTTTATATTCGTTCTGCGGTATGGCCATCAGAGCCATCTTTGATCTCATCTCGGGTGCTGAAACTCGTTTCGCGGAACGATTTTTTGAGTCGACTGAATAGGAAAAAGTCGCTAGAATTCAAATCAGGTGGATTCGGTGGTTGTTGAATGGTATTCATTTTGTTTTTAAGCCAAATGTTCAATGATAACGATAGCATTGCGCGACGGTGCGTTATCGTGGTGCAAGATCCACGAATTGTTTGCCCACAAATCTGGTCTTTTTTGGCGAATTGCTTCACAGAAACGTCTCATAACGCCCAAATAATATTCCTTGTTGACGATCTGACCTTGTGTAAGGCTACGTATTTTTTTCGGTCGCGGCTGCTTCGCTCGCTTGATGTTTGTAACGCGTGCCATACTCACGAATCAATGTCTCGTCTCCAGTAATAACTCTTTTGATGAATTTTGGGTCGGATTCGGCCTTGGAGCTCATGTCTTTTGCACCGTCAATGTCGTCCTTTTTTTTGCAGAAAATTCAGGTCTCCCGACACCAGCTTTGCAGCGACACGTTTCCCACGGCCCAAATCATTAACCAAAATGTCTTGAACGGATCCAAAAGCAATTGCCAGCTCCGCTGCCATGCCATCCCTCTCTCTAATGGTCAATTTACGGTCTACGGTAATCCACTCTTTGATTTTGTTTATGTTTTCGTCACATTTCGATGTCGAAGGCCTGCCACTGCGTTCATCATTGTTCACGGACTTACGGCCACTTCTCAAAGGTTCATGCCATTAATAAACGACTGTTTTCTTCAGAGTAGCGTTACCGAAACACTTTTCTGTCATGTTTCTATGTCGTCGCAACGTTCAAATCTTTTTTAACGCAAAATTTAATACAAAATTTTTGTTGCAAATTCTTTTCAATTTCAAAATTGTACAAAATCATGAACACGCACAATCGCAGATGTACTCAATACGGTGTCACTTTTACAAATGTCAAGCTGAAAATTTCACATCATGTCCATGACATGTATGGCAACCTACAAAAAAAGAGAACTCAATTCGCATGTCTGAGAGGGCCACACGTCGGTGATTCCGGGAACTTTTTGATTAAGATGGTAGAAGGATATTCTGTTGAAATTCTATGACCGAGCACGGCATCAATGCTACACATGCTTTAACCAAGTTCTTTATCGATGAAACAATGATTTAATCAATCCTTTGCATTGTATGAATGAATTCTTTGGAGTTTTCTATACTAAATGAACTCGTCATCTGATTTGAAAGTTGTGAAAGCATTAACACCACCACTGTATTTTCTCATTACCCATAGCCTTTCCACATTGTTTACAGATTTTCGTCATTATATACTTTTTGGATCTCCAAGTCTTCCTTCCTTTTAACGTCAAAGGAGACAGTCAATTAAAAGAGATCAAGGCAAGATTTTATTTCAAAACTTTGAAAATTTACTTTTTTGCGATTCTCTCAAAGTCTCTTACATAATTACTCACAAGTAACTCCAGTTTTTTTTTCAGAGTTTTCTTTACTCTCATTAAATATAATTATCATTACTAATTTATTATGTATTCACCACCATAATCTGTTCTACACTTTAACCCCTCTCCGGCCTTCGCTTGCTTTGTTTGTCATCTTTTTGAAGTCAAAATGTCAAACAAAATGTTGAAGGTACAGGCTTCCACTTGGCTTAACTTGCATTATAGTGTGCCTCTCGTATTGACCGGGGGCTTTCTTATGACATATTTCAGAGCCAAATTGAACAGCAAAGGGTCCAGCCCATCTCCCTGCTTGAGTCCGATATTTGTGCCAAAGGCGTCAGTGAGTTGGTTATTGATACGAGCTTAGGAGGCTGACGATGTCATTGTCATTTTGGTAAGACGGTGTAATTTGGCTGAGATATCAAATCGAAGCATTATTTGACACAGTACGTTACGATCAAAACTGTCGTATACTTGATTAAGTCAACGAAAATCTGGTAATCGTCCATGTTAAACTTCCAGCATTTTTCGAGTACTTCCTTGATAGTAAACAATTGGTCAATCGTCGATCTACCAGCCACCAGATCTAAAGCCACCGATACTCCCCAATAAAAGCGTTGGCGTATGATCGATATTTTGGACGGCGTACAAACTAGTGATATGGCTCTATAGTTTTAGCCCTGTAGCTGGTCAACTTTTTTGATAGGAAACATAATTGATTGGCTCCAATCGGCTTCAATATAAGCTGTTACCTTCTCCCATTTTCCTGGAAGTCTATAAATTTCTTCGTTCCAAAGTGTGGTTGGTTTGGCCTGGAAGATATTATCAACAGGTTACCCGATTCGCTCTTTAGAATTGAAGGCGTTTCTTTTCAAAAAGTTTTATGTTTATTGAAAAGTTGAAAGTTTGAAAATTTGACCAGAAAAAGTGGTAGTCTGCGCGGATTAAAGCGAATGTGGTAAAACAGACCATAAAATGCTGAGAACTTTTGAAAAAATAAGGTTTTTGCCATTGATAAAACCAGGAAACGTTCAAGGAGCTTCTCTTGCTCTGGTTGCAGTTACTGAACAAATCTATCTGCAGTTATCCTGAAAACCGACCTTCCTTTTAAATTTGGCCGTTAAATTTTAATTTTGGTCGTTTTTCGACCACTACGTTCCTATCTTCGAATCTCTTTTTTAAACGCAAAATTAAAAGGAAAGCTTTTCCTTGTTTTCAGAATCGTTTGCGAAGATGAAATCAATTGGAGAATCTTTCTGCAATAGATGTTTGCGTTCGGATCTAGTAGGGATGATTGATCCTTATCCAGCCTTGCAGTCTATTTGGTCGTCCGTTTCCGTCCATTTTTTATCGTCTGTTACAATTCTCTATAGAAAAGGCTCAATTTTTTTATCGGTAATAGCAGACTTATGATAATTCACATACGATCTTCTTTGTTCCTTCCACTGATGTGGAGTACTGGCACCCCCAACTTGCTGACCTTACTTATTTCTCCAGAAGACAGTTCACAGTTGCTCAGGATGTGTTCAATTAGGATTTATTCTGCTTTGCCTCTTGTTGAACATTGCGAATGAAGTAACTCCTAACATTTACATGAACATACTTCCAACATTGCCTTCGAAAGATTGTCAAAGTAATGCCTTTGAAAGCAAGGTTGACGTCAATGGAGGAAGGACGTCCCGTCTTCAGTCCCGTCTTATGGTCGTTGCTCCAGATTTTTTCTTCACATGAAACAAAATCAGGATTACCCATTTTCGATCTGCCCAATCAGTTATTAGTCCTGCGTATTTTTTCAGCTAACCTCTTAGCACTATAATGTTGAAGCTGTATTTTAAGTTAATTTTTGTGATTTTTTTCGAAGAAATCAATTGAATTTATTTATTTTCAATTAAACTATATCTATTTAGTAATGTTTCAAGAATACTCTATAAAATTTTCAAAGCAATTTATGAAGAAATGAACCTCTAGTAACCAGCATGCGTAGACTCGTAAAAAAAATTGCTTGTTTCGGTGGACATCAGACCTTGACACTGGATCATCTACAATTAAAAAATCAAAATATTTTGTTAGCTTAAGAGTTTCTCTGGGTAATGACGTCAAATTTTTATTTTTAAAATTTGTTGTCAAATTTTGGCGTAACTTAGAAGTCAAAGCAATGAAAAATTGTTAAAATGTAGAACATTTATTATTTTAGAACGAAAAATAATTCGACAAAAAAGGAAATCTCGACGTCACTCCCTCATAAAGTGGGTATAGAAAGCCGGCATAAAGCACGTATAAGAGGATCGGTTCAGTAGGTTTTTAGATACACTGTCCACCGACTTTCGAAATAGAGGTGTTGAGAAAAACGTATTTAAAGATTCTGATCACTTTTCTGAGAATAACTCACGATGTCTTCCAAAATATCCAAGACATATTTTTGTTGATGCATGTGGGTGACTTTGCATTGTTTTGTTGCTTCTGCAGCCTTTGGATCTGCTCTGCAGGCTCGGTTGCTATCTGTTGCGCGCGCCAATGCATGAGAGCTCGGTCCTGTTTTTATTTTCATTTCTTGCAAAAGGGCCAGTAAACTAAAAGAACATTCGTTGAAGATGCAGTCCGCTACGTTAACAGAAATTTCAATGATATTTGAGGTTCTACTCAGTGTTGTTGGGCGGTGATTTTCCAAATAATTTGATTAAAATTTTCATTGTTATTTTGAGTGAAACCTCCGACGCTCCGCTGTAAAAGTGCGTCTTTACTCATGTCCTCGTAAATTGGCTTGATGTTTTCCAGCAGATCCTTTCGAAGAGCATCGTAAGAGTGTTTGAAGTGTTGAATTTACACCATGAATCTTCACCAATCGGACAGTTTTGGTCCTGCGGATTCTTATCTGTCAAACAATAGGATCAGATGTCACCCAAACAATGTTTCTCATTTTCTCCACAGAAAAAAAACTGCGCCTGATAACGAGACCATAATAAACAGTTAACTTGTCAATCATTTTGGCCGTCAACTTCCCCTTGCCAGAAAGTATTTTTGGTTTGAGCTTTTTCTCAGTCAAAGTTGTTTCGTTTGCTAGTGATTTTTTTACCAACTCACTCCACCGAGCACCCATACGGTTTTGAACATGCCCCACACATTGTTTTTTTATTATCAAGAAATTATCACCATATGTTTTATATTTAATTGCACCCGCGTAGGTTTTAGAATCGCCGTCGTCAATGTAATTTCGATATTAAGCTCAATTTTGGTTTGATTGCTGAAACATTGATTTGATAGCATTGCCTTCCATTTTTCCTGCTGGTCCAATATGGTTACACTTGCATGCTCCTTTGTTGACATGCCCCTCATGCCAATCTTCAAACTCGACAGCGTTAAACCACAATTTGAAGAATATATAAAGTAACGATACCATGTAAACTCAAAGTAATAACGGAATCACTGAATTGTCCACACCTACATAAAATGATTCTAGGAATACTTTCACAACAAACAAGTGCACTTGCGTAACATCTTCCCCATGCAAAATGCAAGGATTTAACGCTAGACAATGAAATCGAAATACAAGAAGAAAAGAAAGACATTAAGCAATGAAAACTGCGAATCACCAAGAGGCTCGTGCCGTAAAACCGAATATTTGTAACAAGGAACAACTTCAACTCCTTCCATAAAACTTCATGATTAAATTCAAACGCGAATTATCGCCAATTGCGTGAAATCAACGGGAAAAAAAGGATCTAATAAAAAATCGCATTCAACAAATGCAAAATCTCAGAAAATTTACACGTTTCAGAGAATTCCAACAGGGACCATTAAATTACTTATCAAAGTCACATACCAAAAGACTTCCAAAATACCGTAATATGGACAACAATCAGTGGCTCAATATGGAGCTTCCCAACCTCATCGGGCTTTCACATAGCATAGATCACACCCATTTAGTATGTTTGCAGAGCCAGTGGAACGTATGTGTATCTAGCGGAGACACTTTCTGCTATAAGAAAATTCCATTGGTTTGGAACAATGATTTTTGATTTTTGAAACATTGTTTTAATTTTGTTCTGTTTTAAAAAATAATAAATTTTTAATAGAAGTTTGAATGTTAGAAGAATTTTTATGTTAGAAACAACTTTTGAAACTAATCCAAAATTTGTCCAATTAAAACCATTTTTTTCCCCCGGTTAAACCTTAACCTTAAATGCTGTAATGCTACAATGTAATTAACCTGTAATGCTGTATGATTTCTTTTCGGAAGCTTTTTTCTTTTATTTTATTTATTTTGAAGTTTTATTTGTCAAATTTTGCACGCCAAGTATTAATATATTACAAAATATTACTGTCGAAATAGTTTTCTAACGATGGAACAGTTTTCCAGCAAATATACTTTGAGATACTCTTATTTAAACATACTAAAACAATGGTTTCCGGTATAAAACTAAACCTTGTTCAAGATTTAGACAAGGTACGATTTATTTTCATTCAGATGCGTTTCATTGCGGCTATTTCGAAGCATATTCGACATTGGAGTATGCCTGTAAGCAATAGTTAATGCAATGAACGCAAAGCGCAAGATATTGTTACAATAGAAGGTCGAAATTACTCACTAACAATAGAGGAGTTTTCTAGGAAATGCATTTGAGATATTTTTTCACACATGATAATGCAAATCGATATTCACCTTTTTTGGATAATTTTTAAAAATTTTTTTTTTTGTTTGGGTAGGGAGGTGAAGGCTATTTACGCCCTGAGTGTCGGACTCCTAGTGGACCTACTGGACTACCGACTAAACACCTCCCCTGTCAACCGGAGCGCCTAGCCTGGAACTGTTTGACACATTACTTCCGGCGAGGCCTTCCAATTTAACGCCTTTTGACGCCTTCGGGTTACAGGGATTTCTTCTCCAGTTGGATGGAAAAGAGTAGGAGGATGGCTAGAGGATGAAACCCTACACCCTTGACGCCTCCAGCCGATCAAGTATGCCTTTTTTCATTATTAAGATTACCCGAGCGTAATGTGCCACTTGATTCCATTTGTCAAATGATTTCAGCATCTCTTCGACAAGGCTATCTGGATGGAGCTCTCCCACTTTTTCGGCAAGATCACCGCGCTGTTTGTCCCATCTTCGGCATGAAAAGAAAGTATGACAGGCGTCATCCTTCACACCAATGCACAACATGCAATCTGGAGACCGTGACTTACCTATCTTGTGCAGGTAAGACTGAAAACAACCGAGTCCACTCAGTTGCTGGGTCAGGTAGAAATCAGTCTCACCATGCGTTCGACTGAGCCACGATCTCAAGTCTTTGATGAGCCGCGCGGTCCATCTTCCTTTGAGCTCACGTTCCCATGATTGTTGCCATTCGTCGAGAGTGCATCGTCTTTCATCACGAGCAACTTTTTCTTTATTACCCTCGTGCCTTCGGAGGTAGACTCTATTGCGCTCTCTAGCAAGGAGAGCGATATCACCCCTGCAATTACCAAGACCGCTGACTCAGAGACTGTACGGTACGCTGGTACAATCCGCAGTGCTCCTCGTCTCTGCACCTGTGCCAGCCGTTTCCTTGTTGAGAGCTTCACTCCATATCTCAGCTCCATAAAGAAGCGTAGATTACACTACACTCATTAGCAGACGCCTTTTTGTTGGACTTGGTCCCCCATGATTGGCCATTAGTCGACTAACTGCCGAGACCCCTGCTGCGGCCTTGTTTGTCGTTGCCTTAATTTGATCCGAGAAACTCAGTTTAGAGTCTATCAGCAAGCCCAGATACTTGACTGATAGTTTCGACTCTACTAATGCGTCCCCGACTCGGACCATTTTTACTCTGGAGATCCTCTTCTTGAATTCTTCTTGGATTCCATTCTTACTACGGTTTTCTCTAACGCTAGGTTAAACCCGTGAGTTGTCATCCAGCTCCCCACCCGGCGCATTAGTACATTCAGCCTTAATTGCGCTTTATCGACCGTGCGCCCAGCCACTAGTGCCGCAACGTCATCTGCATAGCCGATCAGTCGCGACTCTTCCGGCAGTTCAAGTCTGAGCAGTCCGTCGTAGGAAACGTTCCACAAGTCCGGACCGAGGATGGAGCCTTGAGCCAAACCTGATGTGACCAGCATACTCCGACAACCTTGCACCGTGTTGTAGATCAGGCTGCTATCCTTCAGGTAGTTTCGGACTGTCCGCATCAGCTATTCTGGAACTTGGAAAGAGTTTTCCAGGGCTTACAGAATATCCGTCCATCTAGCGGAGTTGAAAGCATTCTTTATGTCCAGCGTCACAAGAAGGACTACTCGACGGTTGGATCGACTGCGTGCCTCCGCCTGTTGGACCGCACTTACCACTTCCGCGACTGCATCTATAGTGGAACGTCCCGTGCTGAAACCATACAGCCTAGGAGAAAGATCCCCAGTGGCGTGGACAACGTTAGCGAGTCTTCTCTTTATCAGTTTCTCGAGACGCGCTGTCAAGTGACTATAACCTATCCATTTTGTATGGGCAAGGTTCGATATCAGTCTCTAAGGACGCTATATGTAGCCACGGTCTTAGGTCTGAGATCAGACGTACAGTCCCATATGTGTCATTCTCCTGGGTCGTGTACAATTTCTGAAATACCGAAGCATGTCAATTTTCCTATTATTTTCAGGTAAGTACAGGAAATAATTTTGCCTTTCTCAAAGCACAAAATCGCCGTTGAGATCATCAACCCCGCCCCGACTGAGATACTGATTGGTTTCCGTCTGCAATTCCAATGTACCAACCGCTTTCGGAACCACTCCTTGCTGAGATTGTCAAATCATGCTTCTTATTCATAGAATTGTACACGGCGCACATCAGGAGTCAGATTCTTGGAAAGAGAGGTTCCCTACCAGGTTAATGTCATTAGAGCTGCTGCTATCTTGCCAATCATTTGTCTTAGAAAAACATTTGTCTTGGATCCTATCAAGACGATCAGATTTGTCTCCAATGGTTTCAAGCATTCCAGCGCTTTCCCAATATTGATGGGTCTCATTGTGGAACTTTTCTTCCTCGTAATTATGTGTACCTCGATTTTTGCAAGTGCCTAAAGTGTGCCTATCTATAGCATATAGTATAGTGCCAAGTGCCTATCTATAGCTTCCGACCTTTGAGCGGTCAGTTAGTGTTTCAATCAGTTCGTTAGCATATTTATTTGGAATGACGCTAGGTTGACTTTGTGAGTAACCTTACCAGGTCGTCGACAAAGTCGATCAAATTTGGCTCTCCTGGAAGATCAAGACTCAGTATTTCGCAATCGGAGGTGCTCCCAACGTCAGGGCTTTTGATGGATCCCTGAGGGAGGCCTATTGTTACGATCATTTTTGAGATCCAAAGGTTGGCTACAGTCCTTTAAATATCCACTCAGAATATATATTCTATCGCATGAAACTGCTGCGGGTCTCAATAGTCTGCACGACAGATAGCTTCATCGGTACAATCAGGACACAGCGGGTTTCTTCATTGGTATTAACGCACTCTGCTGTGAAGTTATATTGCTCTGGAAAAGTTCTCAGCAGCATGATTCACATCAGTGAGTCAGCAGATAAATTTTACTAACACTTTCTCGACCGGGATTGTCATCTCGGAACTCGTCCAAATCTAGCACAGCCGTTCAAGCTACATTTCCTTTCAGAAATCTCGGGAAAGCCCTTCTCTAAGGCCTGTATTGAATGTGTGGAGCAAAAAGCAAGGAAATTGTAGCAGAACATATGGAGCACATCAGCTGAAATTCCATCTGTTCCTGGAGCTTTTTATATCTGTATAATTTTACCAGTCTTGAAAATGTGAAGTCCTTGCAAAATGATAACAAATACTGAGGATCATGCAAATCAAAAACGAAGCGTTAATACACCTAGGTCAAAGGTCTACCACTTGCTGGTAAAGCTGTATGGCCAGGACGTTCGCCCGCTGGTATACTTTCGCTCTGGTTTCATCACTGGAAGCAGTCGCGAAAACACTCGATTTCCAAATGTGGTGCGACAGCATACTTCAAACATCGTTACCTTACGTGAATATTCCTTCGTCAAAGCTAATTCGAGTCCCCATATCCCATTAGTTGTAGCGGAGCTTGGAATCTTCTGATCCCTTGGGACTGCATCCTGAATTCATCCAACCAGCGACTCCGTCCCCATCATCAAATGGAAAGACCTATGCAAGGGTTAGCTGAGCTTATTTTGACAATTCAGGACACAATTAACAAGGAGCTTCAGAGAACTAAATTACTAACTTTAAATTATAAAATACCAAGTAGCGAGCAAAGTAGGTTTCTTGTTTTTGTCCGGTGTTAATTTTCATTTTTTCAATTTATCTTCGGACAAAAAAAGGGAAAAAATTCGCTGACCAACTTCTTATAGCGAGTCCAACTGTGGCTGTCGCGGTACTGATGATGATAGTCACAAATCATTCTTTTGACGACTGTGGAATTTTTAAGTTCCATGCAAACGTATAGTGATCCCCTTGATCAATCAAGTCAACACTTTCATAATGAATCCTTCGAAAAACGTTGCAAGGAAATCACTTGATGCACAATTGAAAAGGATAATATCGATGGACACTTTCGACATAGAAGTTCCTTAATTTTCAGATGCAAGACCGTCCTTAACGTAATTGATAAGAATATCGATGGGCACTGTCAACTGAAGAGAATAATATCGATGAAAACTACCAGCGCTGAAGTTCCATAATTTTGAAAAGTAAGGACATCCTTAAAGTAAAATGGTTGCTCTTGTAAGTCATTGATAAGTGTTCAGGGATTAGTTTTTTCAAATTACTTTTCTCAGAGTTCAAATATCCCTGCTGGGTATTTTCTACTTTTATGTCTTTGTCACACCAGTAATGCAAATGAAAATGTCCTTTAACATTTCAATTTGAATTTCATTACATTTATCCTAGTATGCTCGTATGTTGACCAAATTCATTTCAATTTCAGAGAACGATTTCTGGCCAAGAGTGCTGTCATGTCCATGTTCAATCCCATTTCATCTCTCTACCCAGGACCGTGTGCACATGTGGCGGCGAGTCGCAAACAGAACCACCAATGTCGCAAGGATGCAGGCTTGCCCCGGGCCATTAAGGATGCTAGTCAACTGGCTCGGACACATTGCGCCGAGCAATTCCGATACGATCGCTGGAACTGTTCGGTGGAGACGCGCGGAAAACGTAACATTTTCAAAAAGCTCTACCGGGAAACCGCTTTCGTGCATGCCTTGGTGGCAGCCGCCCTAACCCATTCGATAACACGTGCCTGCTCCGAAGGCAAAATGACTAAATGCACATGTGGAGCCGGTCCTGCCGGGAGTGCAGGAAGAGCTGCTGGAATTGGAGGCGTTGGAGGTGCTGGAGGTCACCGGGTAGCCGGCAAGTCGACATCCATGGCATGGCGCTGGGGTGAGTGCAACGACAATTTGAAGCATGGGAAACGTGTCACCAGGAGATTCCTTGAACTTGAACAGGAGGATGGCGGTGACCAAGTGGCTGAAATGCTCCGACACAACTCCGAGGTAGGTGTGGTTGATGTTCATGTGTGAACCGATGCCAATGTGCGTGCTGGGACTAATTTCTCAACTGTTTGCTTGCGAACATGTTACGAAACATCCAGGATGCACGTTCAAAGTTTTAATTGAAATTCCTGGAGTAGTTTTCATTACTCAAATTTTAATGAGCATCACGAGCCTGATATTCGGACATGAACACGCTGCCATTTTGCAGCGAGTGAAGAGCATGTCGATATACTGATTGTCCTTGAACTATGAACTTTTATCCTGTTCCGAGCGAACCGGTACTAAGTATCCTCTTCATTATATTGACTACTGATTTATAACAAGCCTTGCACGAGCATCATCATGAACACAACCATTATCATTTGCATTAGTTAACGTTTGTACTTGACTGTTTTCCCACTTAAATATTTCCTTTTATTCTCTCTATTTTCCATGCTCACATTACGCTCCGCGAAAATGGATTTGAACATCATTTTTGGACGCGCAATAAAATGCATCCGCCACCACCATGGACTTTATTATCGTCGTCATCATCCTGACACCCCCAAAGGTTGGTATCCAAGCGGTAGCTACGACAATGGCGAATAAATGCAAATGTCACGGCATTTCCGGATCCTGTTCAATGAAAACATGCTGGCGCAAATTGTCTACGTTTAATGTGACGGCCGAACTGCTGCGGAGACGCTATTATCAGGCGATACGAAAGTCGCCGAGTAACAGTACATCCAGAAAACGAACGGGAAAGTCGCGAAAGCAAAAGAGGAAGAAGAAAGTAAGTACAAGAGTGGAAAGGACGAGTGTAACGAGTGTAGCGGGGATGAGTGATGAAATATTCTACATAAGAAGTAAGTCATGTGTGTAATCCTCCTCGCAGGGATTTGGATATAATTATTAATATGGAACATACTGAACATATCCTTTCGTTCGGTTCATCTGAATTTGATAAAGGTAAAGTCTCTGATGATGTGAATTGAATTAGTGGAATGAGTTTAAAGCTCTTTCTTAAACTTTAATACCTTCAGTGATATTCGGGATTGAGTATCCTGTGTCGTTGAGTTACCACCAGGGCCGAAGCGTCTGTTTAAAATCTAGAACAGGTAAAGACGACATAAATCCTGTCTCAGTGACACCTTATCGAACGTGTGTGTCTTTTATGAGCGCACATCTTAGGAATTACCCCCGAAGTTATTGCGAGATGCTCAAAATAAAATTTCACACTCTAAGACTTTTCAACGTTTTAAGGACATCAGTGTCTGTGTCTACATATTAAAACACCTACAAATAAAGACATCGATTTGATAAGGTATAAAAAGTGACGAGAGTCGAAGAAGTGAGTGGAAGTTAACTTCCAGGATAATATAATGGCTCCTGCGACTAAATGATTGCGTGAATTAATAATTTATTATAAGATCTCAGAGGTAACAATCAGGAACATAAAAGACTCTTAGCGAGAAGTCTGCAAGATTAAAATTCTAGCGAAGTTGGAAAGTCCTTGCCAGGTGCAGTAGAAATACGACTAACGTACATATAGAAACGTATTCACAAGTAACGCTGAGCTGAGCTTGATGTCACAAGGTAGCGTTCAGTGATATTGAGTTATTTCCAAAAAAGTGGATTATTTCAATTGCATAAACTCATTTTGTTCGTTGTTGCCCATCAGATGCCGCTCACTTTATACAACTCAGCTGACAATGACGCTGTCTGCTCTCGATGACAGCTATCTTCAGTTGATGGATCTACATGGGTCTTAATGAAGTGGATCTTTGTTTGTTTTTACAAATTTAATTTCATGTTAGCTTGGCTTCATTTATTAAACTTGGAAAATCTACAACTCAAACATTTGCTAAACTCGTCACAGCTCTCGACTTCACTCGATTCCAAGAGAACCATCAAAGTGACACTTATTTGCATTTGCATACTCAGCATGACTTTCAATGATACTTTCGTAAAGGTCACAGTATTTTTCGGAGAGATAGTTATGTTTAAATGGTCGACAATCGATTATCAACGATGACCATCCTAGAGGTCCTTTGATGTCAATTCATGACTTTAAACTCTGAAATACCCCGATGGAAAAAGTCCAACATCAAATCGCGTGATCTGGCCGGCCTATTTACAATGCCAAAGCGGGAAATTACAAGAGCAGGGAATAATTGATGCATAATGCAAAGTTTTTTTTTTTTTTTGATGCATTGGATGTTACTCACTCTTGCCGAAACCATTTATCGAGCGTTTCCATATCTTGAAATTTTGGTATAAGGAAACCAGTTACCACACCACAATGACAGTATTAACAGCTATTGCCTGACCAGCCCGCTTTTGGGCGAAGAATGGTCCAGGGATACATCCTGCCCCAAGTCTACACCATGCAGTGACTAGTTGTGGATGCATATTGTTCTCGACTATTATTCATGAGTTTACATGTATTCCCCGACTATTATTCGTGCGTTTCCAAGCCAGTGATTCGACAATTCTGCCGATTAACAAAACTACCCAGACGAAAATGAGCTCAGTCGCTTAAGATAATTTTGCTTGAAAAAACTGCATCCACTTGTTATTGCTCGATTATCCATTCAACAAACTCTCTTCGCTCTGCATGGTCAGCAAACCTTATTTGGTGCGACAACCGAACATTGAAAATGCGGTCATGTAGATCTTTCGCCAGAATATGCTGAAGAGAGCTGACACATTGTTGAGAAATTACCAATTGTTAACTACGACGTCTAATTAATGTTTCTGTGCTTTCAACAAATCTTTCACGAATTATTTCGATATGTTGTTTCTGACGGTTTTTTGAAGTACGCCCAGAACGTCAAACATCATCAATTGATCTACTCTTCTTGAATGACTTTTCACGATTACGATTATAAACGACTATTCCGACAATATTTTAACCAAAAATCATGAAGAGTAGCTACTAAAATTTAATTATTCTTAAAATACTGCTCAACAAGAACAACCCCGTTGTTCTTTCGTGGAGTGCTCGATTTTAACTGGTCCTAACCTGTCAGTTTTCTAGGTGCTTACATATTTTTCTGGCAACACTTTACCGCACTTTGGCGGACGATTCAAATCTTCCGTAAGTTCAGCAAAATTTAAATTTTCGAACTCGATATTCGAACATTGGGAATTTCTTTTTAAGGATATTGGGCTACATGACTTGGTCCGAAACATTGAACCGAACTGCACCGAATTTCAACAAAACAGGATTTTCAAGAGGGAAAAGCGTGGCCAGATTTGCAACAAGCTATTGGTTTGTTCGGAAAAAATGGAAACTTCTTGTCGAGGAGCAGATTAGATGGATCGTGTTTACAAATCAAGACCAGAACCCGAGTATTTTATAAGCAGGTCTCGTCAGCATGTGTGGCATGTGATACTTGTGCACTTATTACTTACGTAGAGAAATTTGCAAAAAAAATATACTCATCTAAATGTATTAGTATAGAACATTAGACATATGGAAGACGTTGGGTTCAACATATTCTTGGATAGTAATTCCTAGATCCCTTGATCCTTAATAGTTTTCACGTTCAAGACTTGAAGTATACGATTTGATCGCTCTTTTGTTCGTATCTTCCAACTTTTGGGTCCGAGGAGTTTCATGCTATCTTCGCCAATCCGTCAGACTTCATTTCCTCGCTAACTTTTCCGCCACAATCGTTCTAGGACTTTCGAGGCTTAACTACTGGACATCGGTCTCGATTCATCTGTCTTATATCTTTTTCTGGTATCTGAGAGTGCTCAATGCGCTACAAAGGACCAGTCAGCTGCAGTTTCCGCAGCCTTATTATTTCGGAGACGTTTGGCTTGTAAAATATTTCGTATAATTGTTCCACTTTCATCTCTTTTCGCTTCGATGATTCCTCTAAGGACCCTGGTTTTGAGGCCACTTAGCCGGGGCTGGTAATCGGGGCTAGATCGAAATCTGTTACCAAAGAAAGAATAATGATTATTAACTATTTTCATTGAATTGGTCACTGTATAAGGGAAGTAGGAAAAGATTGTGTCCATATCCAAATGAAAATACAGTTTTCTCTATAATTTACTTGCGATATCTTATCTTCTTATGAGCTATTGATAAATTTTGGAGATAATGGTGACTGAATTAGTTACTGGAATCCAAAAATCTATTTTAAATCCCTAAATCCTTTCGACCAGAGTTTTAAGATACGTATTTTATATAAGAAACGATTTCTCAGGAGTGAGCCTAGTAAAACGGACCTCTTTTGTGTATTTGCAATTGAAGATATAAAAGCAAATTATGAGCATTCAAGTCCTCAAGGTATAAGGTAGACCATACACAAGTTCACAAAGCAGATTTATGTTGATTGAACTGATTTCATGTGGAATAGGACATACACCACTTAAGGAGCAAACGATTAACTAATTTAATCCGTCTTCCAGTAACGCTATAAAAATTTCCACAGTGGCTATGAGTCGATGGCATTAAAGTTGTCTTTTGAAACCCTGGCCTTATTTCTGTGTTCATAGACTAAAGCTTCCAAATCAAGGATGTTGGGTTGGAATAATGTTTAATCTTCGATGTACATATTAAAGCCGAATGCACGGCATTGCTGCCCCAGAAACCCAACTCGAAGTATCATTACAACATTTTGTGCTAGGTCCTGGATAACAAAAACAAATACGGATACAAAATATAAGAAGACAGGACATCTACTCATTACTTGTTTCTCTGAAATCAAGTCCTCTCGTCGACGAGCAATCCAATTTAAAGTTATCCTGAATTTAAGTTAAAGCACGCGGCATTTGTTTATCTGCACTCCATCCTACGGATATTGTGCCCAAAGTAAACGTGATATCTGCAAAAATTCAAAATAAATTGAGTAACTAAAACTCCATTACCGAATTGCTTACAGCCATAAACACACCGTCGACGAAAAATGTGTTGATAGGCCATAAAATGAATCCAATCAATATATAGCGCGCAAGGGGGGCTGAATAACTTTATTCAAGTTTACGTAAATGTCCTTGCAGTTTCGTTTTCAAACTAAAGTAGCGCGCCGAAGATTCTGTCCTTTTAATCTTACCTATATCAGTAAAGTCGTCTAAAAGTTTTACTTGGTGAATGAACGAAGTTCAGTGCGGTAAAAGTTAATAAGCTTAAAATTAACATGAGGGTAAGTCCAACAAACAGGATACATATCCAAGCCAAATCGACCAACTCTTGTGGGTTTGCGATAAAATTCATGCACGCGCATAAAATTCGCAACATTATGAACTCAATCTCACTTCGTTTTATTCTCTTTCCGAAATCCCCGAAATCAAAGGACATTTGAAAGTCAAACATAATCGAATCCTTAAAACATTTCATACATTTTACGCTATTTAAGTGTTTTCTTTTTAGCATGCATACTATAGAGGATACCTCATTCGTATTTGGGTTTTTTTTTATTTATTTTATTCCTTTGCATTGTTTCAGATGACTCCTTACACGAAACTGTTCTACTTGGAAACTTCACCGACATTTTGTTCCGTGACGAAGGGACGTCGTTGCCTGGATCCAGACAATTGTTCAATATTATGTTGCGGACGAGGATATACAACGTTCGTGGAACGTTTTGTGGAGAAGTGTCGATGCCGATTCAAGGAACCAGGCAGTTTCACCGTGATTTGCGACAATTGTAAACGAGCTGAAGACAGATACTTTTGTAAATAGATTTTAACGATACTTTTGTATTAAGTAGGTGGTATTAAATTTTGTTTGTTACAACGTAATGGCGCGCTTTTTTGCTTGAAACATTTGCAGATGGATCGGGTGGAATTAAAAATGAATAATGAGTTTGCGGTTGCGGAAATTACTCAATCTTTCTGTTGGGTTTTGGTCGGAGGGAGCATCAATTAAATTTAACCAGCGTTAAAAGAGCAATAGGAAGTTTGTACATCAAAACTTAATCAAAAAGATCATATAACCTGCCACAGGACATGAAAGTGTTGAAGTTTTGTCTGAGTTTTCAATGAACTCGAAGCAATCTAGGATCTAACAACTCGATTAATGGCCGCCAAAAACAATCAAATCAACTTTCATTGTTATAACCTTCATCCAATACAATCAATTCAAGTGGCATTAATAATTCATACCCTTCCATTGAAACGGCTTGATAGTTTTGCAAAGAATTATCCTTCACAGCAATATTAGCACACAGCGATCTCAATCTCCTCCAGCTTTTCCGTCTTCACCAATGTATAACACATGAACGTGCCACACAACTTCGAGCGCAGTTCAAGGTTCCACGACAATATCCTCCGAATCAGCATATTCCTTCCAAATGCGCTGAGTCACATATCCTTTGAATGGCTGTTTCAACGCTACATTATACACGGTTACAAGTGGATTATGGGAACATCTCAGCAAGCTCCCACATAATCAGCTCCTCTTCAATTCACGGTCAAACTATCGCAGAAATAAGAAAAAATCTCGTCTCCTTGTCAATATGTTGTGAATGAAGAGTGTCTACTAATAGCAGGATTAACGTGAACAAGTACACGAACACATCTGCAAATGTTAGGTTGTGTGTCGTTGTATTTAACGCCAGAATGAGAACAGATAACATTCTGGTGGTGTGAAATTATGAAACATTGTTTTGTATTGCTTTCGGTTTCTGTTTTTATTTTCGTTATTTTTTTCTCTTTGGAAAGGGCATACACGTGATTTGAAACTGAAATATTAGTCGAACGTTAAGGCTTTGATTTTTGTATACTGCTTGGCTTGTAGGCTGAGAAGAAATCGTGGAAAGTTAATAAGGACAACCAATACAAGCTATTTGGGTAGCAAATCACATTCGACCCAAGGTTTCCACTTCCTGAGAGAAAGGTTCAAGGGTGACCTTCAATTCATGAATTCACCATGAAATCCCATGAAATGTTATAACAATGTCCTTTGAGAATAATCTTCGGAACAGTTGAAGTTCGCAGGAGGCCATTTCGCAACATTTACAGTGCTTGATAAAGTTTAGAAATAATTGTTTCTTTTTGTTCTCATTTATCAAGAGCTATATCACAGGGATCTTGTTCCTTCCTCCTCCTCCTTCCTTCGTCGTGCCTTCCATCATACCTTCCTCCATCCTCTTCGGAAATACTAAAATCAAGCTACATCCATCTGTCTTCGGTTGGTGAGGTTTAACCCAGGACCATCAAAAGCCAAACCCGCTTGTCATCCGGGAAAGTTATGTCAACGGATTTTGGGTCTCTCAAGGAGTTTGACAAGTTGATTTTCTTCTAGATCATCTCTGAAGAAATGTTGTTTACTTCGAGCTTGCCGAACGGGGCGTTTAGTCTCACTTTGTTGATAATGAATTTTATTGCAAGATAAACTACAAATTAAGGTAATTACAAATGTTGGTTTACACTGGTACCAACTAACCAACTGGCTCCTTCAACAGACCGTATCGACTGATTGACAGCTTGTTTTTCAGCCGTCATATGCGTCATTTATCACATGACGTATGAAATTTCTTGACGCAGCAAAAAATCCAACTACTTTTCCATACGAACAGCAATAGTTGGAGCATATACCAGCGCCGAGTCGTCCCATAAATGACCGTAATAAAAATGAAATTTCAGGACGTATTTTAAACGTTCAGCTCACGTTAAAATAAATGATATTCAAGTTCGTTTTGGTGTTGCCGCAGGCCAAAATTAACTCTGGGTGGCTTGGGTCCGCCGGGCCTTGCTTTGTGGGTCTCGAGGACGCGTTTCGGCTGCATACAGCCATCTTCAGCTCGCGACAAAGACACCAGAACGAAATGCTCAAAAATGTCATACTTTGCGATTATAACAATCTTCTGCATGGGTTTCATTTCTCCATAGGCCAGAAATATAAATAACATCTCCCATAGCCATTCATTTGTTTCCTCTGTTTGCCCACAATCTCGGCATAAGTCACTTTGGACAGTTGTCAGTCAGAAAGTAATGAATTAATACTTTCTGACTGACAAGTAGGTAGGTTGTAACCGTAATATTTTTGCAGTATATTCCAGAGTGGCTTTGGCAGCTCCATGAGGTAATAACTCTTCTTCTTATCGTATTCATTTTGAAGAGTTCTTTTAAACACCTTGTTCGCGCTTTGGCCCTGACAGTCACTTTCTTTTTATTGTGTCTTTTACTCAACATAGTAAAAGACACAATATATTATTATATATTATATATATAATATATATAGGGTATATTATATATACCCCTCGATTTCTGATCCTATTCTCGCAGGCTTCACCGGTTGTTCTGCAGCATATCTGGTTGTCATCGGGACCCCTGTAAGTTTTGAATGCTACGGATCTCTTTTCTTATGTGTTCACAAAATGAGAGCAATACCCGTGTACAATTTCGAATCAACTTTGATTCGTTACTGTGAGATAGACTTCCGTCAATTGTTGACTGACTTTCTGAGTTTATAATAATCAATTTATTTGATGCCTGCACTAAGCGTGATAGTTCCTCTGCCACAACTTTTGTAAAGATCTCCACCTCGAAGGCTTCACAACAGCCAGCAGACTGAATAAATAATAGAATAAATAAATAAGCAGCCCAGCTTTTATTATGGCCGTTTCCTTTAGCAGTGGATGCTTCTTTGCTGACCGTCTTAATACAATCAACCTAAACTTTGCCTGCCTGATAGATTTTATAGGACTTCCATTGTGATAAATGTATTTAAGCGGTATACATTTGATTGAGCAAAATTATGTGATGAACTATCTTTAGTCAACCGGAAAAATGGTCCTGGACGGCAAAGTAATTTAACCGTTCAAATGGTAGTGATCTCAAAATGTTATGTAATTTTTTTTAGGTATAATATATCAGTGGGATTCCCGAAAAACCAAACTAGTTTGATCTTGGACAGTCATCCAAATAAATGATGTAGCAGTAGAAGATCTTTCCTTGTTGACCGTCTGAATGAAAACAACCAAAATTATCAATTAACGTTTAAATTTCACAGAACTTCCTTACTGAAATGGGTTTTCAAGCTTTGTTCCTGTGGGTGAACAGTATTACGTCTTGGGCTACCGAAAATGGTTAGCCGAACAGATACGAACGTGGTCCGATAAGTACTTAGCCTGCATAAGAAACACGAAAATTTTGGAAGAGCAGGGGTTTATTTCGCAACATTGTCTCTCCTTAGTTCGATACAGGTTATCCAGCGATGCTGCAAATTCTTTAAGCCGTCTGAAAAGTGCGTTATGTAGAGGCCTGCAAAGTAGGCCTCCGTGGCGGCAATGACTCGAATTGCCCCGGCTCTGCCCGGTGAGTGACGGGGTACCAACTTCTGGTAGGAAGTTTGAGTTAGTGCTATGTCTTGGATGAAGAGCACTAATTTTTCACCGAATGAGACCTTTTCTCTGGAATTCAAAGACGAATTGGCCCAATAATTCAGCATCCTGGAGCCCTGTAACCACTTGCCCTTCTACAGGTAGTCGATGCAGATACACACTTTGTAATTCCCAGAAAACCGTGGGCATCACCTTTCCGGCCGAAAAGACAGACTTCGCCTTCTTCGGAGCATGTTAGCCGTGTGAAGGTTAACATATTTCTTGGTCTCTGGTGTCTACCAGTGAACCCACGTTTCGTTGACGGTCGCAAAACAACGCAGAAACTTGTTTGAACTGCGCTCCAACGGCGGTAAACACTGCTCTGTTGTGGTCTCATGGTTGCGCTAATTGTCCGAAGTGAGCAAACGCACCAACCATCTCGCCGCCAGCTTTCCTATACCCGAAATTTCATGCAGGATATCCCATGGAGCGCACGTAGTTTTTTTCAGATGCCTACAGCCCCAGCTATCTCGTGCAACTTCAACCGGTGCTCTGCTTATACGAGATCGTCGATTTTTGTCACGTTATCCTCCAAGGTAGCCACTGTCGAAGCACCTGGGCGTGGTACATCAAAAACCGAGGTGCGACTGTGTTGGACATCGTTAAAACAATATTCTACGGTTGCCATAGTAGGTACAGAGTCAGAGTACGCAGCTTCCATGCACTCTTTGATTCTGTAGCGCGATTTCTCTTCCAAAAACAAGAATCGGATCATCGACCGACAAACGCGGTTAAAACAAAACTACGAGTCCGATTTGGCTAAAATTTTGACAGTAACCGTCTACAAAAATGTGCTAGACGATACTTAATTTCTCTTCCGATAGTGGCGCGATCGGGCGGTGAGCCCAATTACATATCTGATCGCTCTCGTTCAGGCCTTAGTAGCAAAAAAATTCCTTACCTTCCACATGACAATAATCAAAATTTACGCGATAAACTGGAAGGACAAAAAAGAAAGTTAAGTCATTCTTTTTACATCCATTACACTTATTAGTGAAGATTCCCAGCAAATCAAATCGCTTTGATCTCAAACCACCCAATTTCCTAGCAAAAATGACGAATTGATCAGCTCTAATTGGCGTCCAAAAAATACTCTTCACGCTTCCCACACAAGACGCAAGATAAAACCTTCAATTATGGAAACTTTGTCAAAATTAAATCCCTTTTATCCACGGTTCTGCTGACAATTTTCAGCCCGAACAAGTGACAAACGAGAAAACAAATCATCAATCTCAATAAGGCAAACCGCCCGGGATTACGTTAAGCCCCCGAAAAAAGCCAAATGGAAAGCGGCTCGTCATAATATTTAATAAGTGCTGCCTTGTAATAAAGATACCAGCATTATCAACCCAGCCGGCGAGTTGATAAAAACGTATATGATTGGATCACAAAAGACCACTCTTTTGATGCATGATTTTCCCATGCATGTCTGCATGTAGTTAGTTCTCAGCCTCGACTTTTGACGAAAACTACATAAACACTTCTAACAGATTATCCTATCCGAGCACCGTATTTCGGTGGTAACTCTTGGGTGTTATCACCCAGAAGGGCTACACGTGTCAAAGCTTCCATCGCGCTAACCATGACAGCCTGAAGTACTTAGTGGATAGCTAGAAGCTGCCTCCGTATCTGCATAGTGTGCTTCCCCGGCAGGCATACAAATATTATGGTATACCGGATAGTGGGTAGGCATGCATGTACTGCATGTCTGATGAAAATATCATATTTTAGCCACTGGAAGCATATGTTTGGATGAGCTTTCGCCGGCCGTCACAGTCATCTATTCGACCTCTAAACAGCTCCGCACATGTGCAGTATGTGGACTTCCCACTCTTTCAGTGTTCGTGATCCCCCGAATGCTGTACACCACGATAGAGTTCTAGTACACAGCGTTCTAGCCGCACTACAACTAGATGTTGGCTAGATGTGACGCCGCACTTTTCTTCTTTGCAGGATAATAAACCCAATTTTCTAGACTCCTAAAAATGATATTGGAGGGTTGTTCTGAAAGGATTAAAAGAAAATTTTGAAGAGATTCAGGCGTGAATGAACTTTCTCCCGGCTCGGCATGATGCAGCTGGAGAGGATTCGGTGTTCAGCTTCAGATTTTCTCAGATAAGACACGCGTTTTTCCGACGAACGGCACCCCCGTCGATTTCGCCCCAAAACACGGCCAAGTTCGCTCCCAAACAATATGACCGGCACGATTCTGCTCGTGCGTATTGAAAAAATACCATCCCAGACAGTCCACCCAAACTACCCGTCTACGCGACATTTCCACCCCCAGCGAACGAATTTCATGGAAAAGCCATAGAAAGTCGGTCCGGGATGAATACTAGGGCACTGGAGCTTTTTGGGCAGTTGCCTATAAACTTTCGATAAAATCACTCGAAATCCGATGGACGTTCAGCACTTTCCCTACTAGAAATTCTTTTTCACACCCATCTAGCACTTATGGTGGATGGGACGCCGACTTAGCGGAAATCTGTAGTCAAGTATGTAATTAGTGCCGAAAATAAGATTTTCTCCCGATCGTTGTTTCACTGAATCTAGAATTTCGCGGTAGTGCAAATGTACAAAGACTTGCCATCGCACAGTCGGGACCAGTAGGAGCAACGCCGTTTGTGGGTTGGTGAAAATTTCTCGCTTTTGCCAAATCCACCTATCGATTTTCCTCCAGAGTATGAGTTCAGTGAACGGTGGAAAACCTAACAAGTCTATCCGCGTTGGCAGTGTGCAGTCCTGCTTGTTCATAGTGGAATTAGTCGAAATTAAATAAAACATTGTTGGCTCCATTGCAGCAACGGAAGCGGCGATGATCCATCCCGACTAGGCTCTAGTGAAAATTCGTTATAGGAAATGCATTTTTTCGTTACGTCGACTTACTTTTCGCGGATGCGAATAGCCAATTGTTGTTATCTTCGCTTAGCTAATTAGAACGTGCGAAATAGTTAAAACTAGATCTAAGTGTTGCGTGGGCTGCTCCTGTTCTTACCAGTATAATGGAGTTGATGCGGCCGTTGAGTGGAGTGATAGACCAATTGCTTTATAAAAGTTTGTTGGTATGGATCAGTTGTTTTTAAATCAGTGATAGTGCTAAACGATTTATATAATAGTCAATGTGTTAATATTGTTACCGAAATTAGTTTAAATAGTGCAATTGCCTCGCGACACAAGCAGTCTGCCGTCAACTTTCACGTCCATCACCATTGTGGGTAATCTCCGCGACAAGAAGAGAAAGGATTTCCTTTGTGTCCTGTCTTCAAGATCTCCCTGCGACAATCAAGTGAATCCGCCGAATTACACAGTAAGTGAATCATCAGATTTATCACATTTTGTATACGCTCGTAAATGAACCAATTCAGCAAAGCTCATGAACTTGAACGTCGTTTCAGTCGAGTGGTTTATTTTTCGTTGAAAATTCAAGGAAAACGAAATACAGAAAAAAAAAAGAAAAGAAAATGTGTATCTAGAAGATACAAGAATGGTGTCATAAATAATTTCTGCCGAGTGAGAACCACCTCTATTGATTTTTTCGCATTTTCCCCAGCATGCAGGTTTAGTTGATATTCCTATTATTGGCTTACCGGTTTCCCGGAAGTTTTCGCAAACAACACGGAATCCATTGATTGTAGTTTGTTTGTACTGAGCGTTGTCTGCCGAAGGACCACTTCCATTCGGTTCCTCGAAATGATTCAACGGAAAGGTTCAACGTATCCTGCGGGGAAATTTTGATAACTAGATTAAATATTTCTTAGCAAACAAGACTCGGTACCACGTTGTTCATGAAGAACGGAGTTCACTAGTCAGAGAGAAGAGAATAATAATCATTGTTTTTATGAGTGAATTCATTTCAGTTTACGATGTCGCTATTTCCGGAAAACTCATTTGTTTACTTTGACTTCATGATATTTTCATAATTCGCTTGAAACAGCGCTGAGCTGAGATGGACCAAGCGAATTGATTAAAAATCCGGAGACAATACCATGATTTACTTCGACCGAGATTAAATTTGTTGACATTGCACATGAAATTGCCCTTAAATATATGCCCTAAAAGCAAAATATTAAAACTAAGATGAATCAAAAGTATAGAAAAGAATCCTAGTTTGATCGTTACCTGAAATTTGTGCGGATAAGTTGAGTTGATACTAGCAGAGAATATAACCACGGTACACAGTACACAAACATAGAACACAAAGGAGAAAACAGTCACCAGAAATTACGTTATCTAGAAGTTGAACATTCCCTTTTTGGAAATTTTTTTTTCTAATTGATTATTCATGTTGACCTTTAAGGACCTCAAACATTGTGCCGATTCCACAGTTGAAGGATTTCGAACAAAAAAGGATTTATAACAGAAAAACTATAATTTGGCTCGCCAATTATTCACATATTTTCAATAAAACTTAAAAATTTTAAGTAATAGCTGTTGAAAGGAGGTCGGAATTGGAAACAGGTGAATCTTAATAATAGCAACTACAAGAATTCATTCTTTTTGTTGTGTCAAGACGATGGAGAGTAATTTTGAGAAAGCTTTGTCTCTTTATTGTGGTAGAGAGATAGAATAGCATATGGCTCCCGAACTACTCGTAAGAACCTTTTCTCTCATCAAGAGATCCTCAACTGGAACAGTTTGTCACTTTTCTTTGAGCTAAATCTTTTTTCTCAATATTGTTCTCAGATTATGATTGAGTTATCCTGATGAAGTGGACAGGGATTACTTTTCTATATCACTTTTCTTTCTCCAGCATCCGCAAGTAATCGAAGAAGCCGTTCTTTATGAGCAGATTCAGTCTCGTTTGGACTGTATAGCCAATAATATCCTATCTACGCAATAAATGAATAAAGCTCGCCTTTTGTTTGTGCAAGATATTAACAATGACTCATCCATCTTCTGCATCAAAACTACGTCCGGCAGTCACCAACTGAAAGCCACACGTAAAGCAAGGGTTGAATTGATTCATGCTGACCAATCTTGTATAAAAGACATTGAAACTACCCATGTCTACCTAAGAGATACATATTGTATGATCACCATAGCGAAATCGGCCAAAACCACTGACTGGCTTTTATCGCAAAGATAGAGATACGAATACCCCACCTAATAAATAGAATGAGCTTTGTATGACAGAGAGCTTAGAAATTAAACTTCATAGATTAGTGGAAAGCTTTCTACTTAGATGTTAGCTTCCTTAGCGTAAATGTTTGTGAGAATAAATTTTCCGGAGTAGTATTATATGTGAGTCATTGTGTATGAATACAATATTTCAAAAAAATTTGATGCACATTTCTCGGCATCTTGTCTCTATCTCCTACCTTCACAAGTTTTGCTTACAAATACCAATGCATTTTGGAAATTGGCGTCAAGATCCATTAGATTGGCAGTTTTATCGATTGATTGCGCTATGATAATCATAATCACTTTTGTCATGTCCTTGGTTGATCCTCAGCTCAAGGCCACTTATGGAATGTAGTGCCTACTACTACACCATAATTTATCTCATCTAGGTTTAATAACCAGTCAAAAACTTCACCAAAAACTCTCGATTTAACAATGTTCAATCAAAATAATTGGCAGTTGATTTGAATTGATAAATAGACAAGAACACTCCTCACTAAGGTGTTGCGTAAAAACTCACTGTATTAAGAGTTTGCGTCTTATTGAAATGAATGTATCTTCTTTAGCCATTTTTTTATCTCTGTCTGAAAAAAGTTGTCCGAAAGTGTTTCCACTTTCCTTATGAATTAGTCTCAGTCGGTTGC
The DNA here is from genome assembly GCA_954870665.1 of Stratiomys singularior. Lineage (NCBI taxonomy): Eukaryota > Metazoa > Arthropoda > Insecta > Diptera > Stratiomyidae > Stratiomys > Stratiomys singularior. Next base: position 5,614,516 of record OX940879.1, on the reverse strand, counting down.
ATGTCATATAGCTTTTTATTGGATCTCGTTTAACAGAAAAAAAAGTTAATGGATAGTTTTTAGTTGTTTGTTGCTAGGTTCGTGGCTTATTAAGGACCGTAGGGAGTGGTGAGCACAAGCGAGCTAAAATAAAACCTTGCTCAACAACCTGACCCTAACTTTATGCGTCAGACCGTGCTGGTAGTTAACTTTAGGTGGTGCGATTGGGCCGAGGACTAACTGATACTTTTGTCGCTGGTTCAACCAATTGATTTTTCCTGATTTTCTTTATGGTTTGCAGGTGTGGACAGATTTGTATATTTGAAACCTTGCTGGTAGTCATTCTTATTTGTAGCCATTGGGCTGATGATACACTGCAATTCTAGTCCGGTTACTGCTGGATTGGCTCATTGATAGATCCTGATATTCTGAACAGTTTGTAGCTGCTGAAATATTCCTACTACCGAACTGAGTATTTGTGTTCACAAGGGGGACCGACATGGTTCAGACTATCATCATAGATTGAGACTTTTGATTCAATTCAATATTTTTTAAACTTCAGGCTTTTTTCTTTTATTAGAGTAGACTTTCTTCGTCGTTACCAAGATCCTATAGCTCATCTTGCGCCATTCCGTTCAAGATGGCGTTCCCGAACTTTCTGGGTTTTTTGGTTACATTACAATCTTCAATACATCCATTGTTTTGTACTGTTTGTGTTTATGGAATCTATCCAGAGGTTTCGTAATGTAACTGTTAATCTTTGTCCTTTGATCCTCGTAGGAAAAACCTTTTCCGGAAATACCTTTTCCGGTATCCGAATGTCTTCCATGGATTGCAATCCAACAGGCAACCCAATGAGTTTTCTATAACTTGATTACGTTAGGGGCACTTTTTTTCAACATTTTTAATTTTATCATTATATTTATATTTATTTATATGTATATTGCATCGATGTATACAGTGACAGGCGTATTTCATATCATTAAATATTTGATAAAAGACTAATTAAACTGCTACAACTTGTCCAGCACCTGCTTCACCGTAAATAATTGGTCCCTTGTTGGTCCATCTAAGACCGAAATATTCTTGGTGTTCACCAATAGTCATATCAGTATACATTTTAATTTGACGAACTTAAATGCAGTTAATATGTAGACGCAGGACGTGAAAAGTAGTAGTTTCTCTGCGGTTTTCAAATTGTAGCCTTGCTTTTGTGGATACGGCAAATTACTTTTCTAATAGTTACTGCGACATCTGGTCTCAGCTCCAAATTTTAAGAAATAACTCAGAATCTGACCCATTAGCAATTTTTTCAGAGTTCTGCTGGAATATCGATGGGATCGGTTTCTTTCTCTTACACCGGTCTGTCCATGCAATGTAAGACATCCAGGGCTTTTACTTCTGCATTATATGAGACATGGCTCTCATCTTCACACGGAAACATTTTTAACTTGAAAACGCACACGAGAACATTTATATGGTTGTCGTATCTTGCTTTTCACAAGATCGTACCATAAATTCGTCCTTCGAATATTTTCTGTTTTCATGTAGCTACAGTTTGAGGTTATCAAATTGATTTTTTTACTTTGTTATTCACTTCATTGTATTCTACCTCCACTGATAGTTTACCTGTTTTTATAAACAAAATTTTTGTTTTTACGACTTAAAGAGAGACAGGACTGTAAGAAGTTTTATCATGCCTCTTTGGTCCCTCCAGCACGCATCAATGGCCAACCATTAAAGTGAGCCGTTGCACCATTGATCACTTATGGTATCCAGTTGAACTGATGCTTCTGTTTCGCACAAAGTGATATACAGAAAATCCTACAAATTTATCTTTCAACATGTGATATTGCGTAAACGTTAGACTACTCGAAACCCAGTCTGGCTCTCCCTTTGAGCTAGAAGCTCTCTTGATTCGCTGTTGGAAGTGTAGTGTTCAACTGTCAAAATCCTGTACAAAGTGAAAAACATCGTATCTCCTACTCCAAAACTGTTTACTTTCCAAATTTTCAAAGGTTTGGGGTGATTCGCATACACAAAAGGGGACATATAAGTCGGTAAGGATGTACTTTCTTAAGTTAAACAAGGGTTCGTAAAGACCGCACAGAAGCTCGTTCACACAGAAGGATGGATTGTGTAAACCGGAACAGTAAGACAGAACCATCAACCAGCCGCTCTTCCTGCGCATTTGTCTATTTTGATGCTTCAGCTGGGGAAAATCGGACTATTTTCTCGGACCGTATTTGAGAAATCGACAAAACGATGTAGACCAGAAAGAAGATAAGGTGGTATCTCGGTTGCGCTGCTACAATTGGTCATTCTCTTCACATGCTTGGCTTCACATCATACCTACAAAGTAAGCCTTAAGGATGCTGTATATCGAAAACGATGAAAGATGAGGAGGTTACTTATCAGCAAAGAAAACAAACATGGGGAAAAGTTTTGGTATACTATGCCTATAAGATGTTGCTGAGTAGGTGCTAGAAAATCTCACCAGGTAGAAACTTCAGAGGCAATCCGGAGAAACTTTTTCCACAGGATTATGGCTTCAGAATTGGATGAATATTAAATGATTATTATCCTGGAAGTGGTTTCCGCAATGCGATCAGAAGAGACACTCATTTGTCATTCAAGACAACTTTTGTTGATCAAGAGGCTGGATGCGAGGAATACCTTAAATGCCACCAGATAGTGTCAGAGTATTAAATGTGAAAACCGCTTAGATACCGTAAATTAGTAGATCCACGAGACTTGAAAACATCTACAGAGCCATCAACCTAATTATCTACTATTATCTACTAAGACTTTCTCCAATTCATTGGCAATTAATTTCTCGGGCTCAAGTCCAAGTTTATTCAAAATACATGAACTATATTAAAATGTGAAAGTTAAAAGATAGTAAAATTCGAGTGCCAGCAAAAAGGTGATGATATATTTTTAATTTCTTGTTTCTCTTTTGTTTCTTATTCGACTTTAATTTAATTGTTTTAATATTCAGAGAGAAAAAAAATATGAAAGAATTTTATTTACTTTTTCATATTTTTCGACTTCGGACTTTATTTTCCAGCATGTCCTTTTTATTATAAGTAATTTGTGATAGTACTTTGTTTTTCTGCTTTCGAAGGAGCAGGCAGAAATTAACGGTTCGTTATTGCGTTAACATGTTCAATGTTTCTCCTGAGATTACCTAAAATATCGTCTAACAATTTTCTTTAGCCGTGCGCAAAAAAGGACCTCTTTATTGTGAATTCATGATACAACTCAAAAAAATAATGTTGATTCTCTTTTGCGAAAATTTGATCGATCCTTTCCGAAAATGATAAAAAATCAGGCCACATTACCCACCAATCTTTTCGAATAAATAAAATCAAGGAATCAATTTTGCAAATTCCTGCGATTACAAATAAAAGTTAGAGGTTCCTAACGAAAAACGATGAAAAAAACTTGGATACTCGATTTTCATTCAAAAGCTTTCCTTTCTTTTCCGATCACCTGTTACCAAGACTCGTTCATTGCAATTTACATGATTTGCTCTCTGCAAACGTCGATTTTTTGACACTTTGTAATCAATGGCGCAACAGTCCAGTTTTGAAACTAAGTTCTTAACGCTTGTTTGAAATTTCTTCATTCCCAGGTCAACATACTCGAAAGTCTGAATACATCCAGATCACATGTGTATGTACTGGGGGTTTTTTATTTGATATATGCTAAAACTTTTTTTATGATACATATGAGTCTAACCTAAAATATCAGTTTGATTCGTTCGGCCATTCACATTTCATAACTTCATTCACTTTTCATTACTTTCCTGCTCCTTCTTTCGATTGGATTAGTCCTTGCAAAAGTTGTTACCTTATATTTCGAATGTCAGTCACGTTACTAAAGAGATTCACACCTGTTTATAGTGTGAATTCCGTAATAAAAAAAATTTATCGTATGTATCAACTTAACCTACAATCCTTTATGAATACTAAGCAGTTATCCTTCAATAGACTATATCAGACCGTCAATGGAACCATCGTATTTCAACGAATAATTACAAAATGACTCTGCCAACATTTACGGACTTCATAAATTTTCCCCATATCAACGGTTGCACAATTTATGCTGACTTTGGCATTGTAGCTTTCTGATGTTTTCCAGATGCACAAGAAACTACTACGGGTACCATCCATCATTACCGGACATTATTCAACGCTGTATCCTTGATATGCGCATACCAGAATCTTTTTGAAAAGTTCAAACTCGTCTCTCGTGACCACCTCCCCCGTGGTTTCAAGTTTTTTTCGATTCACTGGTCTTATTTTATTTGTTTTATGTTGAACAGGTTCAGAAAGGAAGTATGAAATTACTCAAAAATAACAACAATACGAACGTTAGCAACAAAATCTCCAAATATAACCCAGCTCCATATCGCACGGAGAGAGCGTAGCCCCATAACCTGAATTTTCAGTTCCATGCTTCAGTAAGTGTTCACTTGTTCAGCATCGTCACTTTGACCTCGTTTAGACTTACTAACACATATGTATGTGTTCGTGTCACATATGGTCATACATCGCCGAAGTGAACAAAAAGGATTATTTAAGCATGTGAAGAATGTTGTGTCAAAGACTTCTTTTTCAACTGAAACAATTATAATCGATTTTTCTCTTCTCCATAAGCTGATAAGCACAGGAATTCAATAGAGTATTGAAACGTGAATAAGACAAAAGGAAAATGGAAAACTTTTAACCCTCAATGGTTTTTTTCAAAGTGAATTTGACGGCCACGTGTGAACCGAATGGAGTTGATAAGTGAAATTGAAACAGAGGAAATTGGAAAATTGAATGGATATACGTTATACTTTTGGGAAAGTGTAGTGGAATGTGTTCAATTTATACAAGCTCACATTGAGTTGCGAAGGATAAAGTGGTTTTGAGTACTGATTGCTTTAAATGGATTATATCTTGAATTACAGTGCTAAAAGGATTTTTTCGTTCTTGAGGTTGTTTTATGAGCTCTATTCATTACTCGTGTTAGAAAATGATCCTGTGCAGAATGCTTTATTGTACAAACGCAGTTGCTTTAAAATTTTGTTACTCATTTTTATTTTATACCTGAATTTGAATGGCTCAGGCACTCATGTTTGGGGCATCAGGTCAAGGGGTTCAAGTGCTGTTTGTAGCAGAGGCATCGATCTGGTCTCTGGTCTCTGACCATCAAGACACCTTGTAGTGGTAGTTAATGGCTCGGTAACATCCAAAAGCAAGCGTGGTTTTGACCAAACTACCTTCTTGTGTTGGGCTGATCAAGGTTAAGGTAGCTTCATCCCACTCTAAGGCTAAGCAGCACGAATGTGTGAAAGCCAGCCTTGCCTTGGCAAAAAACATTTATGTTCGCTCTATTTAAAGACTAACATAAACTGACTCCTTCCTCAATGTCTTATTGATTTAATTTCCCTTACTACAACTTCAATGAAATTTATGACAAGGAAAACTAGACAAGTTGAGCTACTTCTACGATATAAATTTTCCGATATATTTTCAATATTAAGCCACATGCCCATCAAATCGTTACATTTTCAGGATCATAACGATTCAGACTTATTATTATAGCCACTAAGTCATTTGATGGATGAATGCAAACAAAATTGCTTGTCAGCATTCTATGAAAGCCACGTTCCATTAACTTCCGAAACAAACGCTCATTGCACTTGAGGAATTTTAATGAGAAACTAATGTGCTGAAGTGTTGAACCGCATTGGTGAATTATGTGAGGAGTAGATGAAGTAAGTGATTAAGAAACAAGGACATGTGAGTCGAGATTAAAATTTGAAAGCAGAATATTAAGTATAAATTTTGATGAATAAGCTATAATAGTTGATGGCGAACTTCATATCAATTCTGGAAAAGGATATGTTGCAAGTTTATATAAAGGTCCTGATACCCTCAGCATATTTTGCAGAAATGCTGGGTTGGCAACATGCGAACACGATTATGCTTTGTTTTTGAAAATAATCAATTGAATCAACGCAATTCGGGTGAAATATTAATTTATTTCAAGTTTTTAAAGATTCATTCACACATCGACTAATTTAGAGGTGTTCCTATTGTGCCACTTCCCACCCCCATCCTCTATTTATCATTTGAATTTCTCATACCTTAATTTCGCAAACCCTATCAGAAAACCACTTCCACGGTACCACAAGAGTCTTTCAATTCTAATAAACATGAATCGTCCTGATTTGCATGATAAATGGCATCACATTGCCTGCACTGTTCCATTTCAAAGTTTTATTACCGGCAGTTTTATAAGCGCTCCTTCAAAAAAGCAATTATTGCAGGGAATTTCTTCCTTTTCTGGTTTTAACTTACTAGTACTTAAAACTGCCTTCTTTAACTATCACAAATATTGATTTCCTAATCATTGATTGCTATATGGTTTTTATTATTATTCATATTTTGTAATAATTATCCTTGGATGAGGGCCAGTCAAAAATAATGTTTCAAACAGCTTCAGGCTAGGTTGCTGATATGAAAGAGGAAGTATTTAGTCGGTAGGTTACAGTGTCTCATTAACAGCGTTTGTCTCCCAGCTACGAAGAAAATATTCCTAGCTAAAGAATGAAAAGGAATCTTACTTTCATGTAAAAGTAGGGACAAAATTCTCTCAGCTACATGAGCGGAGGGAAACTACCCTCGACCTGTGCCAATTAAGGAGTTTTAGGGAGACGCGAAGCACGTGGGATCCGTGCATAATCGGTAGCCTGGAACCTTGTCTCAATGGAAAGTACAACACAACTTATAACTTCCAGATGCCGCTGAATACACGAACTCGAGTATTTTCAGTCTCACCAACACAGAGTAACAAAGTCACCACCTCCTGACTGCCTGTTTGGCTCGCGAATTACGAATCATACATGACATATCTTCCTCAGATGCAAAGATGAGACCCACCGTTTACATCTCGAGAAGAGATTGGGTGGACTCTCACCAAATAGCTTTGTTGAGAAGATAATAAGATCAAAGGACGAATGAAACAGTGTGTCCCAATCCGCTCGGGAGATTCTTCTGCTAAAAATTAAAAAGAACATTTGCAACTACTTGTCAGTATATAGGAAAGGGATTTCACGCATGCAATAGTCTTCCTCCCTCCCAAACTTTCTAGCTGAAGGGTGGATTTTCTTATTCGAAGATTTCACCTCCTAAAATTAAAGAGGCCAAGGCCAAAGAAGTGCGACAAACAGTACCAACCTGGGTTTTCAATGCGGCAGAGGCGATGTTCAGTCACTAGTCCAGCTGCATCATGCACCTGGAAGTCCAAACTCAGTATGGAAAATAGCCTTGATGAAATATCAAAAGTAATACCGGCCAAAAAATAAACAAAAACAAGATAACAAAAAAAAATATTAATAATATAATGTTTGGTACTACTTTCTTGTTGTTTGGAACGGATATGGTTGGTTCCCCACAGGGTGACAGTGTAAGACCCTCGCTCTCCAAACTTTTTTCATCTCTCAATCATAACTGACGCCCATCATAAGATCAATTAACTTTTTGTTCAGAATCAAGTTCTTTCTATGTAGTTTAAAAGAATAATGAATATGCGTCCTGGCATCAAATATCTTCTAAAATTTGGTGGGTAGCTACAGCTCGTCACGTTTCTATCTAAGTATTAATTAGTCAAATCTAGCCGTTACATACCGAGCATCCTCTTTTCGTGACGCTGTTGCAATGATCCAAACAGGATTGCCTTAACTTATTATGGAAGCAAGCAGTTCTTCCACTACAGAAAATCATTTGTAAACAAGAAATGTGCAATAAGTGTGGTATATTCTTGACTTTCCAACAACAATAAAAAGCATTTCTAAGCGTTACTGTTCTATGGAGGTATTCCTCCAGTTTATTAAATCATGCCAGAGTCCATAAATAAGTCTACTGTTTGTAATAAGTTCTCTCTGAGGATTTGCCACCTGTGTCCAAGATATACTCTCGTGTCTTATTTGAGTTTATCTCTAGGCACCAATTGAACTTCATTTCAGCCTGTTGAGATGACAACCCTGTTAAAACAGGGTTAGCTTAGCCTTAAGCTTCCAAGACTTTGCAATTATTTACTCACTGCTCGACTGATTAGAATAGAAAACTCTCTTGGTCAATTCTAATGTAGTCCTCTGGGGTTTTACGATGAGCAGCGAACATCTTACAACTTCATGCGACATACGAGGTGTGATCAAAAAATACGGTGAATGAATTTTTATACCGGCAACTGCTGACGTTACATCCATATGCTGTAATTTGTCCAGTAGCGTGATCAGCTGAGACAGGCAGGGACAAGTTGTAACACGTTCGAACTTGTCAGTCAGCTGCCAGATGCGTTAGAGTGAAGTTGAGTTCATCGTGTCTGTCGCGCAACATGGGTTTCGTGTGTCAATTTGCACGGAGTTGAAGGATCGTCTTCCATGCAGATCCGGACTTTATGGCCAAAATTGTAACTTGAGATCAAAGTTGGGTCTATGACTATGACCCTGAGACCAAAATTCACAGTTCCCAATGGAAAACCAGTTGATCTCATCGCCCTAAAAATGGACGTCAGTCAAAATCCAACATCAAGGTCGTGCTTATTGTTTTCTTCGATAGTGATGGCGTAGTGCGATCAGAGTTCGTTCCAAGGGGCACAATTGGAAACTCTAAATTTTACAAGGGCGTATGCAACGTTTGTGAAACGACATACGAAGACAAATGGGCCAATGGCTTCCTTCTTCAACATGCGCCGTGTCACAACTCGCTTTTCATTCGTGAGTTTTTGGCAGGAAAAAATGTTCCTATCTGTCCACATTCACCATACCCACCGGATTTAGTACCATGCGACTTCTGGCTCTTCTCAAAAATTAAAACTGTGATTAAAGGAAAACGTTTGACACCATTGCTGACATTGAGAGGGCCACGACCGAGTAGCTGAAAGCCCATCCAATAGATGCCTGCCAGAAATGCTTCCAGTCATTGAGTCAACGTTGGGATAAGTGCATTGCTAGTCAAGGACAGTACTCTGGAGGATATTAAATCAGATTCTATGTAAGCGTATTTCTTTTTTTATAAAAAAATATTCACCGTATTTTTTGATCACACCTCGTATATGCGTTATGAATCCCTTATTAATGTATCCGTGAATAAATATGAGATATATAAGACAGATGGGATGCACAAAACCAAGTCTGCAAAATACAAACCTTTGCCCATGGGCGCTGAGATAATATCTTAACAAACTCTTGCCATTTTGCTTTTGATTCAAGTCTTTTTCGGACCTTTCATTTGGAATCAACTCACTGCTTAGAACAGTTGACTTGTACTGATGCTCAGTTCCAGATATATCCAAACAAGCTCATCTCAGTCAATCATGGCACCAACCCAGGCTAACACTGTAGCTGGCGCGACCTCTATTACTACTGGGGCTTTCGCTACTGGTACTACCACCAGAACTACTACCAGAACTACAACCAATACTACTGCGTCTATCACTACAAATTCTTCTCCTTCTTCTTCTTCTACTGCTTAGACCATCGTCAATAACTTACGTAGCCTTGCTACTGCTTATACTATTACTAGAACATCTACCATTACTGCTACCACTGCTATGGCTATGGTTGTTATCACTCACTTTATAGGCTGAAAGATTACTGGTCTAAAGACTTGAAAATTCCAAAAACTTGTACTAAAATGGATTAAGACAAACTCTTCTTGGTTTTACATTCATTGTATACCATAAGTACCAAAAAAAAGTAAATTTGTCCCAGTCCTCTAACGGCCACACCAAAACATGTTTGGGATCAATGCGCGCGATTTGGAGTCCTGCAGCATTTCACACACTATAAGAAACCAAGAAAAGTTCCGGCCATGTGTGGCAAGTTTAAAGTTCAACATGCTGCAAGCTACGAGGGTAATCGAAAATCGCACACATGAACAGAAGAAAGATGCTTCAAGGCATATTAAGTTCCTTGAAAAAGGAAAGGATTCAAACAGACAAAATACTTATCAATGTGTTTGACTTCTAATAACTCGATCCTTTGCTTCAAATTTTAAAAAATTGAAGAACCAATTCATCTTTGAATTAAGTACAAAAAGGATTGTCTGATATTGAATAGTAACTTATATCCTATTGCTATTAAATCATTAATTGCTTAGCAAGAAATCAAAAAAGAAAAGTGCATATCCGCCTTAGATATTTTTATTAATTAAACATGACATACTAATCAATCATTATTTATCCAAATAATTAATGAAAACTTAAATGAAAATTAAGAAGTATTAATTTGACTGATAAATGTAATTAGAAGTTCACATTAAATTGAATTATGCAGAAAGCGAAAATATCTTGTTAAATCCAAAAAAATATTGAAATATAAGTCTCATTTTTAATCGGCGTAGATTTAATTAAGCTTGTGGATGGCAAAATTGAATTTTGGATATTTAAGGTTTTGTAATTTATGATGATGTGCATTGAAAAGCGACGCTAAAAACCGCAATGTCTTCTCTTCTAAACAATGTTTGCAGGGAAGAATTTATTAGATAGGCATTAAATTAATTTAATGATATATTATCAATGATAATCTCTACAATATGATTGTCATGTTGATTGTCTTGAGAGTGGCATCAGACGCGTTAAGCCATTAATCTCACTTCAATGAACCTTTCACGTCATTGAAATTGATCGATTGTTGAAATTGGAACAATTGACATCACATACGGTTGGCGAATACACACACACACATATAGGCGAATATTAAAAAAAAACGTACGTTCCAACGTATGTCCCATTCCATATGAGTGCATCAAACTACTTCCTTCCCTACTTAGCTGGCTAGCACGAGTTGGTTGGCCACTGAGGTACATACTAAGCACACAAGATTGCACTAACAACGATATGATAACATCACGAAAAAGAACAACAACAACAACAACACATCGATATCGGTTCAGAGACCATCAATCCACTCATGCCAACATAAATTGCTCCCGTGCCAAATAAATAAACAAATTACCTCAGACCGTCTGCGAGCAGACCCCACAATGTTATTATTTGTTATCATTGCAAACTCGAGCCAATGAGTGGCCTCACTGAATATCCTCAAACCTAATTCCATTGCACTGTATATTGTTCTGAAGGCCAGCGACATTATAGCTTGGGTGGATTAGGACTCGAAAAAGAGCTGGAAGCGTTAAAGTCCAAGTGCTGAAGCGGCAGGAACTGAGCTAGCCACCGAAATAGCTAGACTGGAATTGGATTAAGTATTCTGCCTGCCAGCTAGATGACGATGGTGATGATGGTGATGGAGTGGTTAAATAGTCCATTAAATAACGCACAATAATAACAATGTTAGGGCTGGTGGAAGCCATTTAGCACGGGGTTTATGGAAATCCATGTGGAAGGTGAGAAGAAAATGTTTGAAATTGCATAAATTTGTTAATATAATTGAACACATGTCCCATGTAATAAGTATTGCTTGCTATGAAAATAATGGTATGGATTTCGCGAGAGGTTGGCTACGAAGCTTACTTTGATTTAGTAATGATTTATGTTGTATCCTCAGCTTATGCACTTTTTTAAAAAAGGCCTTTTTTAAAAAAGATACAAACAAGGAGTCGCAATAAATTATTCAGAACAATTGCTCTCATATGCTCGATTACCACTAAATAATTCAAGAAAATGCTCTTCGGCGTCGATGGTCCACTGTTGATCCATCCTTCATTTTCTGATCTTTTCTAATATCCTCTTCATTTGGGTTGAAACTAGTCCATTCAGGTGTCTGCAGGATACAATCCACTCCTGCCTCTAAATGCCGCGCTTAAGACGCGTTAAGGTAGGTCTAACATGCGGTTACTATTGGTCAGTATGGTGCTAACTTGAATTCATGCTTGTAATTCGAGGAGTTTTGTATTGTTGCCTGTATGTGGTTTGGTTTCCAATAAGCTCAAGTGTCCTCACACCGTAAGGACACCTATCCGTTCTTTTTCTCTTCATTTCCTCTTCTTAAATTTTGATGAATCTTCTTTTTTGACGTACGGAAGGATATCATCTACATATCTTATGCACAATGTTAGAAGTTGGTCCTTATCTCTAACTTCGATCTTCCGTCTGACCATAAACATATGTTTAAGGTATCAGAATATTGTGCTTCCTATGATGACTCCTTCTTTGGTTTGCGAGTAAAAAAACAATTTTTTTTTGCGAGTAAAAACAAATTTATTGAGGCAGAAATTTTGCTTGATTATGATACAGAGATTATACATAGTGTGTGTTAATGGTCATACTACGTACGTCATACTACAAAAAAGCTTGATTTCCATAAGAGGAGGGGAAAGCCTCGTAAAACCCCTCTGGCTTAATATGTTTTATTGCTTATATATAGAGGAGTATAGAGAAATTAAAGAAAATCATAAATAAGTGCATGGAAGGGGATATTTGGTGGGAGTGGGGATCGGGAATGGGTTGGGATCTATTTACAATTAGTTTATTCTATTCTGGACAGTAACTAGGCTATTTATTTACTTAATTTTGCTTAGTTAGTTGGCTTAAGTCATTTGAATTAAATCTTCTTCTATAGAAGGTTAATTTGCCATTTAAATAGGTGATATTTAATTTATGTAAGTAGTAGAGAAAGGAGGGGGGAAACACCTTATATCTATATTTATCGTTACTTAAATAATACAGGCTTTGGATGTAATTAATGTCTGAGAGTTGTTTAAGTTCATCCATTTCAAAGTATTCTAGTTTCATAAATTTCTTTATTAGGCTATTATACAAAAATACATCAATTGTGACAAGTTTCTTATATTTAGAGTATAATTTTGAAGTGCTTATCCTAACGAAAATATCATCATCTGGTCTTAATCTTCTACAGGCTTGCTCCACTGGAAGGCATCTGTATAGTACTTTTCTTTCAAACTTTCGTAATCTAAACATTTGATTTGAGGATATGTGGCACCATGCCTCAAAGCCATATGCGATTAAGGGTCTTATCAGCTGTTTGTACATGGTAAGCTTCAAGTCATGGCCCAAATCTTTGAGTCTGATTGTGTTACTTATTTTGAAGAGGACAAAGTTAGCTTTCGATATAGTGTTGTTAATGTGAGGAATCGGAGAACACTTGCAATTTAATTTAACGCCAAGATAACATATGTTGTCTACCACCTCTAATTTAGTGTTTTGAATGTACACGTTGATATTTAGACAGTCTCTATACCTTTTTGGTCTCACGTGTGTTTCCGCTTTTCCGAAGAGAATACATTTAGACTTGGATACGTTTACACTAAGCTTCCATTTATGAAGGTATTCGACCATCCTTTCGAGGTACATATTCAGTCTGCGGGACGGTAGTTGCACCGAAAGCGCAGGGCAGAGTAGCACAATGTCATCAGCGTAAAAGATTGTTTTCACATTGTCGCTTGCATCCACCGTAAAATCTGCTGTGTAGATGTTAAAGAGGATTGGACCTAATATGGAATCATGCGGAACACCAGCATTGATATCATGTGAATTCGAGAGAGTGTTGTTGAATTTGACTCTGAGTTTTCTTCCCATTAGATATTGAGCAGTAAGACGACACAATTGTCTGGGAAAATTCATTTGATTCATTTTATAGACTAGCCCATGCATCCAAACCGTGTCAAAGGCCTTAGACAGGTCAATGGCACAGGCAAGAGTGGCTTTTTTGTTCCTAAAACCGTTATTCACTACTTCAGTAACCGTGGATTTATTCCTCATAAAACCAAACTGATAGGGATTAATGGTTCCTTCCACTTCAGTAAAGGCCTCGATTTTTTCCTTGATGACATATTCGAATATTTTACTTTCAAATGAGAGAAGCGATATGGGTCTATAGTGTGTAACGTTAGTTGACATGGAGCTAGATTTAGGAATTGGTATTACAATTGCCTCCTTCCATATGTTGGGAAAGTGACATAGGTTTATGCAGTTATTAATGAGGATAGTCAAGGCCTTTGCATGAACCACTGGTAGTTTTTTTTTATAATTTTGTTAGTAATTCCGCTTGGGCCGAATGATGATTTTGGCTTGAGAGCTCTAATAATGCTTCGTATATGACTGAGAGACACAAAGTTTTGGTACTCAGACAAGGTCCCAGTAGCATCCCCTAAAGCAGTAAAGTGAGAATCGAAGTGGAAGATTGTAGAGTGTTGCATATTTGTTGAAGTGTTGCATGTATGGGAGATGTTCTGTTCGATGCCACTTGAAACAGTAGCAGCGGCTTCAGAGTTGTTGTGAATTCCAGCAAAGAAGTCTGCAAATAGATTAGCGCATTCTACTTCGGATGAGGCATTATCGAGAAGAGGAATCGCTTTTTTATGCCATTGTCCTGAGAGAGATTTGACCTGCCTGAAGAAGTTAGGTCCATGCCTAATGTTTTTAACATGGTTTTTGAAGCTGATCCTATATAGATCGCTAAGTTGTTTGGTAAGAATATCCTTAATGGTATCTATTTGTAGTTTTATCCAAGAATTTCTTCTACCGCTTCTATGGTAAAGCCTTCTCAGAGTCTTTTTATACTTTATCAAATTTAATAGATTGTCATCTAAAAGCAATAGATTATTTTTTATAATTTTGCGCTTTGGAATATGTAAGGACATAGCTTCGGCTATTACGCTATTTATGTTGTGGATGGATGAATCGATTTCCTCAGTATTAAAGTTCCTATTTAAAGGAGGTAAAATGGAGTTAATTTTAGAATTGGTCATATTTTGGAATGCCGGCCAGTCTGCTTTAGCGTAGTCAAAGACAAAAAAAGGTGGTTTATGTGGGATGAAACCTGGCTATAGTATTATTTCTACTATGTTGTGATCAGAATCGAAATCAATTGTTCTCAGTAGGGGATTATTTCTAAGGTGTGGAGTAATGAGGGATTCTGATATCAAGAAAAAGTCTATGTAGGAGTAGGACCGAGCGTCCATTCTACTAGGTAGTCTTGTGTAGAAGTGGCTAATTCCGTAGTCATCAGCAGCGCACGACAACCAGTTATTAAGACGTTCACCATTCCTATTTTTAACTTAATTTCGCCAGTTAAGATGTTTGGCGTTGAAGTCTCCGCCAATGATAAGTGAATCACACCTAGACATGATTTGTGTAATCGTATCCATTTCATTCTCGGTAAGTGAGTTACCTCGGAAGTAGATTGAGGCAATGCCCAGCCAACCTTCACCAAGACGGCCTTCTTTGGTTTCATAGAAACTCTCCTTAAATAGAAAAGAGTGATCCATCGTACATAGTGTGCAAAGTTCGACGCATTGTCTGTATTTAGTTCTCCAAACATGAGAGTCGTCCTGCGTTAATACTTAGTCCGCAATATAACCTTATGTTTCCACTACACATACAAAACGGCCTTTGCCTCCACCGACACCATCACCTTTTGCCTGCGGGAACTCTGTGTGAGAGAATGTCCTCTGTGAATTCTTTGCTGTTTCTGGCAGCAACAACTTCTATTGCCTTCATTTGTTTGAAATCTTCCACGAACCATTTTGTTTTTGCTTTTGTGACAGGCATTATCGCTTGGATTTAGTTGCCCTATTAGAGGACCTTCAGTAGACGTGTAATTTCTGGTAACGCTTGATCAGATACCCCTACCTTCGACAAATCCTGAACTAGTGGCTCGCAGCTTTTAATAAGATGTTTAATTCTTTTGATCGAATTTTCAAGGGGGTATTCCTTGATATCCCCTTGAATTTTCCAAAAGGATATGAAGGAATTTCCTGGTTTTTTGTTTTCTACAAGTATTTCTTTGCATTTTTCTGTTTCCATTATGATAACTGACTTCCTTTTCTTGGAAGCAAATACCAACTGAAAAATATCCTTGAACTCGCAAAGGAAAAGCAACAATCCCATGAAAGATCGGAAGTTTACCGAATTAGATGCGTAAAATGCCATAAAGTTCCAATTGGGCATAGAAGATAAAAAAGTAGCAACAGCGAAAAGGATTGGAAAACTAAAGAACCAGTCGGAAAGAACCAGCCGAGCGGATTATCATGAAAGTACAACATATATCATCATCATCATATGACAATTGACGAGAAACAAGAAAAGAAAAGAAAACAAGGGATCCAAGAGGACTACAGGCTTAAATAGTCCAACGATTGCAAGTATGATCTATTTCCCATAAGGATAAATAGAAATATGACGCATCCACTTTGAATAGAAAAAAATTGGAATAGATCATAAAATGACAATGTTATCAAGCCTTTAGTTCATTATACGTATCCCTAACCCCCACCTTTTTCTGTTATGGTTAACAGAAGATGTTTTTTTCCCACCATTTTCCGAAATAGCTTACAGAACACTTAGAAAAGCTGAAACGCGTCCTGCAAGCGTTGCCAGGTTCTACGACAGTAATTAAAATTAAAATCAGGAGCGTTTTATCTCTCATGAGGTGGTTACTTACGAGGAGCGTTTGGAAAGTCTGTGCAAAAATAAAAACTATTTACGTGATTAGGGTAAACCTTTTTTTATTTTTCGACATAGTCTCCTGTTAGGCTTATACACTTCGTCCAACGATGTTCTAATTTGTTGATCCATGCCGAATAATAGAATTTATCCTAGTCTGCAAAATATCCATTAGTGTCGGCAATCACCTCCTCGTTTGAATGAAATCTTTGCCCGCCAGCCTTTTCTTCAAATTGAGGAGCAAATAGTAGTCCGAACGAGCCAAGTCGGGAGAATGTGAAACGAGTTGGAATCCTATTTCCATTGCTGTTTCCACTACTGCTGCGGTGTGTGTTGGTGCGTTGTAGTGATGAAAAAGGTCTTGTAGGCTAATCGCGGGCGTTTTTCTTGCAGCTCGGTTTTCAAACGGTCCAATAACGATGAATCATATGCACCTGTAATAGTTTTATCCTTTTCCAGATAGTCAATGAGGATTTTCCCTTGCCAATTCCAAGAGACAGTCGACATACCTTTCTGGTGCACATTCCCACTTGGTATCCCATTGTTTAGATTGTTGTTTCGTCTCAGAAGTATGATAATGTATCCATGTTTCATCCACAATTTCTCATGTCCAAATGTTTATGCAAAATATTATGTACCTGTCAGTCGAGATTCCCATAGTACTAGCAATCTCGCGCACCTTAACTCTTCTGTCATCCATGACTATATCATGGATTTGATCAATGATTTCTGGATGCGTAACCCTCACAGGCCGTCCAGAACGTTCAGCGTCACTTGTGCCCGTTTGACCTGTCCGAAAATTTTGAAATCACTTATAAAATGTTCTAATCAAAGGTCTTTAGGCTCCTCAGGCGTTTGGCCTTTCATAAAGTAATGTTTAATCACCAAACGAAATTCTTTTTCGTCCATTTCTTCAAAATCACTCGACTTCCTCGATTTACATGAATGCCAACCACAAAGGAATAGACGAATATGGCTGAAACTTGGTGTGCGTTCATTCAAGAGATGCTGCTAACTAAAAATGACTTGGATACACAACGGTGGTGCCATCTCTCGGATTTTCACCGACAAACGTCCCTCGTATTTATCATCAAGTAATTCATTTATGATTTTTGTCCTTCGTTTGTACCAGTCGCATTAAAACTTTGCTATAAAATGCAGGTCATTCAGGAGGAGAAGGCATTCGATGACTTGAAGCAATCACCTCGTTCAAAGTCAACTTTTTTTCTGATTGTAGTTTTATCCCTAGTCTTTTTCAGAAAGTGACACTAAGGTGATTTCCCAATATTCGAAGTTATTTGAAAATTAACACCAATCAGATCAGCTGATCCGAGCGCTTAGTTTAGTTCCCAACGGAATACGCTACTGGACTTACAATAATCCAGCTGGCTGTGACTATAGGCAAATGCCACATGTAGATAAAACATTGAGAAGAGGTTTGAATGTGGTAGAAAAACAAGCAAGTTCTATATCATTCATCCCGGTCGGTCGAAACAATTAAAAAACGGACACGGAATAGACATAAACTTTTGCTAAAAAACTCAACGGGCGTATAAATATGGAAGTATCCATCATATCAAGATTGACATCGCTAAGCGATGATTAATGAGGCCTAGTCCGAAGTAATGTGACAAACAGTTCCAGGCTAGGTTCTCGGTGTGACAGGGGAGGTGTTTAGTCGGTAGTCCGGTAGCGGGGGAGTCCGACACTCAGGGCGTAAATAGCCTGCATCTCCCAAACAAAACAAAAAAAAATTTGTTATTTTTTTATTTGTAAAACTTATGAACGCGATGTATCTTACACGATAAGACAATCAGCGCTAACACTCTCTGGTGGCTTCTCTCAGACAGAGATAGAAGATGCAAAAGTAGATTTGTGTTTGTATTGCGCTTTTAAGTAAAGGCTTTAGATAAGTAAGCGTGTAAACGTATTGGTAATTCGACTTATCACGTGATTCAGGAAAGTAAAAAAATAATATTTAATTATTTCAATATTTAAAAAAATATTTAAATTGCTACCACACCAGAAAAAAGCATGAGCCAAGGGGCTAGAAAGTCATAATAAAGCGAGCAGAACTGATACTGAACTTCGGACTGAATTCAGTGAATACCTAACAGAGAAGTCACATTTGATTTAACAGAAACTCAAGCAGGAACCTATCAAGGAAGACCAATTGACACAAATTTAAGAGCAAAGACACAGAGTTATAATGATTTACTGAATCCCATGATTTGGAATTTCGCTCCAAAACATCTATACTCCGACGTTTAAATTGATGAGATTACAAAATTTGGTGAAAATGAGATGTTGAATTTTTAGGGACTGAAAGTTAGAACGATTCTAACTTCTCTATTTGTAAGTCATAACTTTTTAAACAAATTTTTTTTCGTTTGACTAAATAACTTATTCATAATTGTCTAGTTCGCTAAGCAAATCGTTCTAATTTATATTTAAAAAAATTAGGTAAAATAGGACAATGAACCGTTATATGAACGCCATTTACGTTATGATGACTAAATATTCGTTACACTTTCGAAGGATATCTATGCTTTATGAGCACGGTAACATGCATTGTGATAAAAATTTCAGTCGAAATATATTTTGCATTAATTCTTAAACCAGGATAAGTGGAAAAACGAAAGGAAAAAGAAGTATATGCTAAGAAAAAAAGAAAGCAAAATAAGTAAAAATAACTCCAGACACACTGCGCGGAAACCCCATAGAAATACTGAAAAAGAAAGAAATACTTTTTTGATTCCTTCTTATATATTCATCACTTCCTCCTTCGCCTTGTAAACAGAAAGGACACACAGAGATCCAGCACCTAAATCCTTTCAGTCAAAAGAGCCGACTGTATACAAACAACACATTAATTGCGCATAACTAGGACAATGTGATAAGGTTGTATGTCAAATCCCTCGCAGGCAGGTTAATGGCAATTATTTGGGGGTTGGTGCAAAAAAAACGAGAGTTGAGTATATCAAAGAATCATTCGATACTGCTGTATGCAACTTGGCCGAAAAGCATACATCCTCAATACCAAAATGCACTTCCTAAATACTTAAATGCTGGTCCTAAATACCTAGCATCCAGGACCCGTTGGATCGAAGAATTTCTCAAGCAGGGATACTGATGTGGGAGTGTCAGGTCTCAGTCGCCTTATGGCCAAACCTCGAGTAAGCCACGTCTAATTATGATTGCAATGGAGTCTATTGTACGGCTCCGAAGTCTGGGATGACGCTCTTAGCAAGGAGTCGGACCAAAAGCGTCTCGCACAGGTACAGAGGCGAGGAGCTTTGTGGATTGCAGCTGCATATCGCACTGTCTCTGAACCAGCAGTGCTGTTTATCTCGAGGGTGGTTCCTGTGATTCTACTCGCGGAAGAACGAAAGCAAGTGTACCTACGTAGAAAGGAGTCGGCGAGAGAGGTCGTCAGCTGACAGGAAAGGAGATAGATCCTAACTATGTGGCAACAATCATGAGTAAGCGAAAAGCGAGGCAGGTGGACCGCACGTCTCATCAGCGCGTTGGGGCCGTGGTTCTGCAGAACGCACAGTTATCTGACGCAACTGCTCAATGGGCACGGATATTTTCAGTCTTATCTGTATAAGATGTGGAAATCACCGTACCCAGAACATTGCTGTTCTGGCCGGAGATGGCAGATGACGCTTGCCACACGTTCTTGCATGCGGAAGATGGACAAGACTCCGTTCCATCTCTCGGAGAAAATAGGCTTCCTCTCTACAGAAAACGTAACGGGGAAAATAATGGAGTCAAAAGACAATTGGAACTGCGTGTCGCATTACGTACGGAACGCTTGGCGGTACAGACGGAAGGGGGATCTCTCTGACAGCAATCGTCTTGCTTCTCATCCATTCATGCTGAAAAAAGGGATTTCCCTTAACCAGAAGGCGCCGGTAGGTGACGATTAATTAGGCCTAGTCCGAAGTAATTTGACAGACAGTTCCAGGCTAGGTTCTCGGTGTGACAGGGGAGACGTTTCGTCGGTAGTCTGATTGTCACCGGGAGTTTGACTCTCTGGACGTAAATAGCCTTCACCTCCCAACCATAAAAAAAGCAGGGATACTAATTGAGGTGGTAGTGTTCTTGCCTTCACATTCAGGTAGGAAAGCCCTGCCTCGATTGCAGGGTCAATTAAAAAACGAAGGAAACAATGAATGCTAAGACGTAATATGAAAAATTGATCTTTCGGCTAAGACGAGATGAGTTTTGTTGGTTGAAATGACAAGGATAAGAATTAAAAGGACAGCCACAATTGATCATTTGTTTATATGGGGAGCAGGTCCCGCCAGCCGTTACGCGTTTGTTCTGTGCGGTGTTTCCGGCATACTTAGAACGTCTCGAACAGACCCACCTTTCTCAGAAAGAGAATGATCTGTTTTGGATTCATTTTGGCATCCCTATCTCTTTTGAACCTTCACGATAGCAGTAACGACAACGGCCAGCGCCTGATTGACTTTGCTTGTAGCAGAAATATGATTATTAGTTCAACGTACTTCCCACACCGACGCATTCATAAAATAACTTAGGCATCTCCAGATGGCAACACCTTCAACCAAATCGACCATGTGCTCGTTCAACAGAGGTGGGCATCTAGCATACTGGACGTCCGAACATTCCGTGGAGCAAACTGTGACCCGGACCACTACCTGGTCAAATCAACGTTTCGATGTCGCCTGTCAAAGGCATTTAATACGAAAACCAGTCCAATACAAAAGTTTGACATCGAAAAGCTACAAACGGAGTCAATTGCTAAAGATTTTCATGACTCCCTCGAAAACAAACTAGCTCCTATCCTCCAAGATATGTCTGAAAAGACAAGTAACGAGCTATGGATGGAGGTGAAAGGAGCAATTAAAAGCACAGCAGAACGGTCGATTGGGTATATAGCCCGGCACAGAAGAAATGACTGGTTTGATGATGAATACCAGAATGCGTTAGAAAAGAAAAACCAGGCGTATAAAGAATATGTTAATAGAAATACCAGGACGAAGAGGGAAAATTACGAGAACCTCCGACGAGTAGCCAATAAGATTATTAGAAATAAGAAAAGAAAATATTTTGATGACCAATTAAGGTCAATAGATGCAAATTTGGCGAGCAATAGATCGAGAAACGCCTACAAAGTAGTGAAAAGCTTAAGACGAGGATATCAGCCCAAGACTTCACTCTGTAAAGATGAAAGCGGTAACATCATTGCTGACGACGATATTATTAAAGAAAGATGGGCTGCCTATTTCATGGAGCTCCTTAATCCTACACACGGCTCAAGAACAGCAGAGTCGTCAAATATCTTCGAACCATCTTCTTTGGCCCCTCCAACTCTGGAAGAAGTCAAGTATGCCATCAAAAGCCAGAAAACCAGTCAAGCGCCGGGCATTGATGAAATTCCAGCAGAACTGATAAAGAACGGCGGTGTTGCGGCACAGAAAATCATCCACAAGATGATCCAACACGTCTGGGATCAAGAGCAGATGCCGCAAGAGTGGTGCCAATCCATCATCATCCCTATCCACAAAAAAGGAGACAAATTACAGTGCGAAAATTACAGAGGTATATCACTACTCTGTACATCTTACAAAATCCTCACAAAAATACTTGAAGGTAGATTAACACCATATGCTGAAAAAATAATTGGGGAGTATCAAGGTGGTTTTAGAGCCGGACGATCAACTACTGACCAACTGTTTACAGTTAGGCAGATCCTTGAAAAGTGCTAGGAATTTAACATCGACGTCCACCAAATTTTCGTGGACTTTAAGCAAGCATACGACAGTATTGATCGAGAAGTACTGTACCAAATAATGCTTCAGCTTGGAATCCCAGCGAAGCTAGTCCGCCTGACAAGAATGACAATGGCATCAACAATAGCACAAGTCAGAATCAATAACCAGCTGACTAATGCCTTTGAGACAAAGGTAGGATTGAAGCAGGGCGATGGACTGGCTCCACTGCTATTCAACCTAGCTCTAGAATACGTCGTACGGAAACTACCTGTGGATACGAAAAGAACACTACTATACAAATCGAGCCAACTTGTAGCCTATGCGGATGACATTAATATCCTGTCAAGATCCTTTTCATCTGCCAAAGAACTCCTGCTCAAACATGACCAAGAAGCGAAGTAGGTGGGGCTGCAAATCAACGAGTCCAAAACAAAAGTTATGATACAAACCAGGAGAAACACCCCCAACCGGCAAAACATAACAATCAACGAATTCAACCTGGAAAATGTGGACGAATTTACATATCTTGGCTCCAAGCTAGTGAAGGATGGTAATGAAACGGCGGAAATAAAGCGTAGAATTCAGCTCGCTTATAAAGCGATCTACTCAGTTTTGGGTATTCTGAAGGCCAGCTTCATACATAGGAAAACAAAGCTGCAAGTATACAAATCTGTGATAAGTCCTGTGTTGTGCTACGGATGTGAGACATGGACCCTCACTCAAGCTTCCGCAAACATACTAAACGCTTTCGAAAGGAGGGTTCTAAGACGAATCGTGGGAGCAACGCAGGAAGGAGGACAATGGCGAATTAGGTACAACCATGAGTTGTACGAACTTTTCGACGAGCCAGAAGTCTCCACTGTGATAAAACTGCGGAAGTGAAATAAATAAAATAAATAAAAATAAATGAAATAAAAATAAATAAAATAAATGAAATAAAACTGCGGAACTCGGATACCTAGAAAGGTATTTGTCGGAAAAACTGAGGGACTCAGGCCAGTGGGAAAGCCAAGAAAGCGCTGGTCCGACTCTGTAGACGAAGATAGCAGCACGCTACTCGGATTCCGAAATTGGAGGACGCGGTCGATGGACCGAGACAACTGGAGGCGACACCTGCGGGAAGCCAAGGCCCGAAACGGGCTGTAGTGCTACAACGACGATCTCTTTTGAACCAGGAACTAGGTTCATAGATTATTTTCCCCCTACAGGGCAATGCTAGGCAAGATGGCCAGGACAGGTTTGAGGTCGCTATAAAGCACATTATGCAACTGCATTAAAGAATGCACTCTTGGGTTCAACATTGACTACATTCTAAGTTAGACGCTGACTGGGCACTGTTTTGAGGACGAATGTTACCGCGCACACTACCCTGGGATGACAAATTTTATGATGGGATGGAAGCATTATTTCGCGGGAACCTCCAGTCGCTTAATTAACTCTTTGGGCAAAATGCCAAATATTGTCCTTCAGAACAGTCGATTTGTAAACGAGATCATGGCATCTATCTTATTTATTTATCATAGGACGGGTAGCCATTAAATGAAATGAAATTATGACTACGTTTTGTTGCCTTCTCAGTGCTTTTATCTTCATATTTTTTTTGTTTATCTCGAAAATTTAATTGTTAGACACTTAAATTCCTTAATGAGTATCGAATGCAAAACGGCTTTCTTAATAATTTCTTGTTTTGATCCTGATTTTCTGGCAAATGCCGCGTCATATTCCTTTCATCCAAAGATAAAATCATTACGAATCTGAATATTTTCAGATATTGCAGAACAAAAATCTAAATCCATCTCACGTATCTGCTTTGTCTGCAACTTAATGAATTTGAAATTTTCCTCATGCTTAATCTGTTGTTCACCTCATTTTCCAATATAATTGCAATAATCTCCTTCCATTCATTGTCGTATTGTACGTGCTCCGAACATTTTCCTACCAAAAACAGAACAAAACAGTCAACGTGGAAATATTTAATTGAGTTAGAGACAAACGAAACGTACTCATTAGGTATTACAAATGCGGTCATAGATTAGAAGCGAAATTCTTTGGGAAATGTGCGAATAACGTTGGTCATGGCGTGTCTATAGCAATGAATCGCAATGGAAAGATACTTTTTAAAGATATTTAATTGAATTAGTCGTCGTTCAATGTGGATTGGTTGACATCTAATGGAAATAATTAGAAAAAGGTTCATTTATTTTAAACGATTCAATTTGTTGATGGCTGTACCAGTATCAATCATGGCGAGATTTCATGCTGAATTTGAGGACAACATGCAAGTCCAGCCATATGGAAAATTTCCAAAATAATCCTTAAGTCGCGACAATCTCCCATAGAAATGAATCTGCAGGAAATTTCAGTGTCCATGAGCTCTCTCTCTCTCTCTCTCAACTTGCTCATGAAATTAAATTTAAAGCTGCAAAAACTTGTGACAGGATAAAAACAGGACTTGAACCCTCACACAAGCCATATCTGGTCATAATAAATGCATGCTACGAATGGCTTTTATTATTGAACTATTAAAAAGTGAGAAGTACTCAGACCGTGTGTGCGTGGGAAGTTTATAGGACACTATAAAATATTTACGATGATGAAAAGTCCTTTTGTGCAGATTTTTAAATAACGTATATATGTTTTGTGCAATGCGAAACAGGTAGCAGATGGAGGTGGAGGCACCTTGTTTTCGAAAACATGCAATTATAAAAAAAAAACCATGAAAAAATTCATAATAAAAATGAATCGTGCTAACGGGAAATCCAAACTGAATCGCGCGTCGAATTTACAGCAGACTCAATACTGAATAGAATTATGGAAATATTCAAGTGTGATGAGGATGTTATGTTTGATATGTTTATGTGTACTGTAAATACATTTTCCAAACCAATTTATCGATTGCCTACTAATTGAGTCTTATCAAATATTCTGAGTCGAACGCAGTGATATATAAATAGCTTATCCATGATTCTCATTCATAACAATTCTGTTTTGAAAGCAATTGAATATGTTACATAGTATAATATAATCACTTGTGGGATGACTGCTGGCAGATGTATATTTTTAAACCCTTATAAGGTGATTACACAATTCAATTAACATTATTTTGGGGTTTCTATACCAGAAATAAAATTTACTGCCTCATAAATAAAAAGTGAAATCCTTTTTACTTTTAATGCTTGGCAAATTTTCAGTTTTCAATTGTATTAATGCATAACATATTTATTATTGTACAAATATAGTTGACGTACAATGTGTTCATACCAGGGTTGCTCAAAAAATTATTTTATTAATATTGGCAGTACTGCTTATGCTTGTGTAGACCATTTCGTTAGGCATTGAGCTTCAATCGACTCAGTATGTAGACGTTCATGACGCTTGTCATGTTATCAAAGACAAAGAACGAACATGCAAACTTCAGCAAATGAGATATATGACTCACAAACGAAATAAACAAAGAAATGTAATCTAATACTTTATTTTTCGCAGATGTTCAATATGAATGATAAAAGATATTGATGACTATTGAACATCTGCATTGATTCATAGAACTTTTGCAACATTAGCATAATGTAGAGATATTGATAGCTATGGAGCAGCTGCATTAATTCATGTAACTTTTGCAACATCAGCATAATATTATTATAAAAGACCTGGATCAAGATTGAATAGAGGAGTTTATAATTATATTAATAACCCGTGAAGTGTTTATATTTAATATAATAAATTATAATCCGTGAGTTTTACTTACTAGAATTGAAAGGACCACGGAAAGGTCTATAATTTCAATTTCTTTTCTTTTTCTTTTGGGTTCGTATTGAACCAAAAACAAAATTCGCTTCGTGTAACAAGCACTAGATAGACGAGTGTCTATAAAAGTCCACAATTATATCGTGGAATTTTTAGTGGAATTCGGAAAAATCGAAAAGATGCATATAAATTATTAACTAGATATTGAGAAAGGTGGAAAGAGCTCAAGCTGGTTTCGAACACGTGTCTCAAATCCCAAATTTGATCAGGACTTCCGCACCCATGAGTCTTCGCTGAGTTAGCTTAGCAAGGGTATAAATCACTTACAATGTTGCAAGTGAAAATGGAAAATTTGATCTACCAAAAACTTCTGAAAATTATTAACTAGAGCATGATGAAAATACTAACTTAGTTTGTAGCGTTCAGCAGATGTTATAGAGCTGCTGCTATATTTGCTTTGATTCCGTGTTTTTGTTTCACGAACATATATAAGGCGTCTTATCTCTCGCAGGAGAGGGTCTTGTAATACTGACCTTTGAATGAGGTTAGATATCGGTTTGACTGGCAAAGAACTTTTTTAAGGTTATAGGAAACCGAACTCGGAGACAGAAACAAACTGCTAACAGGGGGCGTCACATGTTATGAAGATGGTCATTCACCCTCATTCACAGAAGACCTGACAAGAGCGCTTGTGGAAGGAAAGACTGTCTAATTTGAACAATTTGTGTACAATAAAATAAAATAAAATATAATTGAATTGTATTCAAACTAGAGACTAAATTTATTTTCAATAGCAACTAACCGTACTAGCATATCATTTAAATAATGTAATTTTTTCTAAGAGAAAAGAGGATATATTTACTTCTTTTCTTTTGATTTCTCTTTTCGTATGTTGGCAATCAGTATTGTGTTGAATATGAAAATCAAACTGAACTGCTGAAACTGAACTAATTTATGCAACAAACACTGACCCGCTAACTCTCTAAGGATAACCCTATGCCAAAGAAATAATAAAGCGCCATGTATCGAAGGCTTTCGAACAGAACACCTTAACCAAAATGACCACTGAGTTCGCTATTCATTTTTCCTATCAAGGGTTTGAAAAGAAACGCAAAAAAGTTTCTTCTTTTTAGACAGCCAAAAAATATAAACTGTAGATAACAATTAAAGCGCTGAACATAGCAGAGTATTCAGAATATCTGCAAAAAGCCAAATATCTTTGCAAAGAAGGTTCTGAAAACAATCACTGGATGAAGACAGGATGAATGATAATTCTAATACAACAATTAGTTGCACGAAAAATACGACGAACCAAACGGCTTCAAAATAATGAAATTAAAAAGTGGGTTCGTTACGTGCAGGTCTTGGAAGACAATCCGGATCCTCAAAACAGGACTGACGCGGTAGCAGGAAGGACGTAGCCTCGCAAGAAATCTTCAACCGACCAAAACAGTGTTGAAGCCGCTCAACAGGAGCGTCTTTAACAGACTAAAACAGTGTGCGATAGTTCGGACTCCAAAGTCCAAAGGACAATCAAGCATCAAAAGAGGTCGAGAATTTTGCAGGCAATATTTCTTGAAGGCTCGTTATGGATTCTAGAATCTTGATCATGGCGGATTACAAAGAGATTGTAGAAAAAAAAACAGCAGAGATGTTTGGAAAAGGATCTTACTTCGAATAGCGTGTGCATTGAATACGTTTTTATTATTGAAATAAATATATGGTGACAATTATATACTCGTACCATGTTAGAGAGCCTAAAAGTAATTTTAACGATTTTAAGATAGTCATGAAAACTTCAAGGACGAACATTCTGGTCAGAATAGTTTCGTGTTTAAGCCAAATAGTATTGCAAGTTAATATTAATTGCATTTTGTTTGCGATTTCTTTTTCCACCTCTCAGTCAATATTCCAATTCCATTTCGTGAAAAATTCTTGTTGAGAATTTCCACGTTTTGAACCGATTTCCGTTACTTGTAAAAGAAGTGAGCCGGTGTCCTGCCAAATCGTTCTTTATCCGTCGTTATAACCAGTAATTATAAGTAGCTAAGGCCGGAAAATACGGTTGGAGCGTAACATATCTTATCGAAGTATTTCTAAATATTCCTTCACGGCTAAGTTTTATCAGGAAAATGAATATCTTTTTCATAGGTTTGCCCGTTTTGTTACCAGAAAGTACGCAGTATAACCTTGGAAACATGAATTTTAATGTTCATACAATCATACGATTACTTTCGCCTTCAGTAACCTGATTGCCTTGCTTCTGAATCCTTCTTATGGAGTTTCGAACGAAAATCATTTTTTCACTTGGTGCCTAAAATGATTCATTTGGTGTCTGAAATCTTATGCACGTCATGCGTTTCCTCTCATTTATCTCATTTCTCTCGAAAAATGCCTTCGATACCTTGTCTTCGGATTTCTCAATGTTTGACTGTCCAGGACGAGTCTTGGCATTATCGAATAAATCACACTTTTTGGAACATTTCAGCCATTTATAGATGGTTTATCAGTGAGAGGATTGGCACCATGAATTTGCACAAGCATTCAATGCACATCAGTTGTATTTCTTTTTCAATTAAAGCAGAAAACTAAGGCCTCCTATAAATACTTTGTCATTAAGAGAAAATTTGCCACAAAATAATCAAAAAATGAAACTATTATCACACTCAAAGCAAT
This sequence comes from Stratiomys singularior, assembly GCA_954870665.1. NCBI lineage: Eukaryota > Metazoa > Arthropoda > Insecta > Diptera > Stratiomyidae > Stratiomys > Stratiomys singularior. The sequence continues at coordinate 5,585,942 of OX940879.1, read as the reverse complement.
ATAAGTTTAATTTTATTGACACATCATCACTGCCACTGTCAAACACAGTCAGTCATGACATCATAACAGTCAGAGCCATCTTATCAAAACGGACCGAAACAATTTGTACATCCAATACAATAACATATCTTATCTGTATCAAAAGAATCCAAGAAAACTTCATATTAATTTCTTTACAGACTTATCTTTATAATTTACATTTGCATAAATCAGGTTAAAAATTTTTTTTTAAATTTATAAATTAACAAATTTCCCCAAAAATTCAAATTGATTATAATAGTAAGCATTCTTTTGTTTACAGATTTTCCAAATCTCGTTCACATCAACCATTTCCTTAAACGTAAGTACAATAAAATAAACAAAACCATCTCAACCGAAACCATCGCAAAATCCAAAAGAATTAATTAATATTTTTGCCGAAGTCAACGCTAATTGTTATTATTATTTTTTAAACACACGCCAAATCACTTCTTTATTTCGCAGGTTCAATAAATTATAATCTCGTCAGCATGGACATGTGCACACGAGTATTTAATAAATTTTGCAATTTCCATTATCATCAACCGACACGTCATGCGAAACATCTACAAACAATAATTAAAGTATCTCATAATGAAGTCTAATCAAATATAAACGAAATCTTGGAGAAATTCAAGCAATATTTGCCCGGGCAAACAACTCAAATCTTTGATATCGTCTCAACTTGCAAATATCTACCACGTCCTTTCCACTCTAATAATTTAAAAATTTCGTGACGCGTGAATTTAATACATTTGTCTAAATACAAAATAATTGCTATTTTTTATTCTCGTTTCATTTGTTTTAGATCTAAATTTAGAAAATCGTGAAATTTTCGCAGATAATAATCACACCGACAAATTAATGGACGATGAAAAAAAAAAGTTTATAGATTTATTGGATACACAAAAAACCTAATACAGACTGTGATGTTGAAATATTTCATTAAATATTAAGATGTTAAGTGTAAATTTGGATAACGCACACAAAGCTTATGTAACACAAACTAATTGCCAGGAGCAGACTGCGATTAATTTTTCATTCTCGGAGATTTATCCATGGGTGGCGATTATAAACATCGAAGAAAACACGAAAGATTTTAGATTTTCATTCGGTTGCAGCGAAGAAGATTTGTTATTCGATTTTTGGTTTTTATGAAAGTCTGCATTCTATTCGGAAAAAGTATTTTTATAATTTTACTTTTGATTATCAAGAATGCGTTTGGTTCTGTGTAAAGAAATATGTAGAATGCGATAATACAAGGAAAGTTTATAAAGAATCTTTGAAGAAAACTCGAAAATAAATGGAAACCGAAGCCTGGCCTAAAAATATAAGCGAAACGTATCCAACCCCTAACAATATTTTTGTGTTCTGAAATCAGGATTCATTACCAACACCACACACCTAATTTCCTACCCCATCAACCCGTCGCCCCATACTGACCACGCCTTCAATCATATGAATGGTAGGTGACAGCAAGCCTTCTTGCAGGGTGGATCTCTCAAGTGAATTTTCCCTCTTATGAAGTTCTACAAGACTTTTAATGTCATTGGTAGCACCAATTATAAGCACTAAACACACTTTTTCCCTTTATTGATCAATATGAGCCTTGCTACCTTCCAGAACGCTTGGAACGTCCTTCGATTCCGATTGATATTGAAGTTACTGCGTAGCAAGTGAGAGCAATGCTAGTAGACTTTTAGATTGTCAGTAACACCAGTTTGGACGCCGTCTGTTCTTGTTTCTTTCCTTACCTTCGTATTTAAAAGTCTTTTCCCCAGTTCCGCATGTCTGAAAAGTGCACATTTCACGTCATGTTTAGCGAAAAGGATCCACACCATCTCATCCATTACTTCAGCTGCAAGTCAGATGTCAGATGTCTGTAAGGTATTGCAATTTAGAATGAGTTACGTATAATCCAGGACTCTATTCATGTGGAAGTGGCACTCGCTAATATCGATGTATATGCAAAGGCTCATACTAGGAGACCTATATGTGACTTTCTTGTTAGTTGTCACATGTTAAGTCCCTGCTTTCTGGGTCTATCTTCGAAACTTATGATCCTTTTCGAACCCGAAAGCTCCCAGCATCTTTTAAGTACGGTGCCTCGGTGGTACGATGCCTCAATGTATTCCCTGCATAAAGATTTCCGGCAGATGCTGCATTAAATCATCCTGATGTCAAACGCGAGGGAAGTTGTAGCAAATGAAAGAAGCTTTGAAAGATAGAGAGCCTGTAAATTGAATGACGTGGATAACTGGAGATATCGCAAACCTTTCTGAGGTTAACTCCATGTAGGACTAATTTTTCCGATGTGGAATTAAATGTCAGTTCTAGAGCATACATGATTATAAGTTACTGCGCATCTCTCCACACTTCCGTCGGTATGTCGTATTTCTAACAAGTTTTGCTTCAGAAAATTTCAATCGAATCCGGTAAGATTTGGAATTTTCAGGAGTCTTAACTCTTGTTTATGGTGACTAGAGCGTGACCAACAAAAAGCTTAGGACTATAATGATGTCCAGGTGGGCCTCATGAAGAAAGAGATACAAACATCCCATGTAGCAGACAAAGCAATCTTACCAAATAAGAAACTTATAAATTCAATCAAGTAGTTGGTTGGAGAGGTGGCGCATAGGAGCGTATTTATCTTCAATCGATATGAGAATAATTGTTTCCATTTAATAGTATGTGCGATTTTACGCATTTGAATAAAAAATTTAAGAAAATTTTAACGGGCATCTTCCGCATTTTCATCGTTGAGTTCTGTAACAAGTTTTTCTCTTGAAAATTCCGATCAAATCTCGTTGGATCGGTAGTTTGTTCGAAGCTTTAGCACCTGTTAGTAGTACCCATAGCGCAACCACGTCAAAGCCCTCGCAGTTCTGAGAGTCACCTCAATGAAATACGTACAAACAACATCTGTAGCAAGCATAGCGAGCTTTTTAAGATAGAAAGCTTTAGAAATTAAACGACGTATTGGGAGTATCGGTTTATAATGTCGACTTTTTGGTTTGAAAAAAAGCATTTATTTCAATTACTAAATGAATGAATACATTAACCAATATATTGCCCATCGTTAACTATGACTTGCTCCCATGTTCTGGGAAGTTTGTCGATACCACATTTGAAGAAATCCTGATCTTTTGACGCAATCCATTCATCCACCCATTTTCGCACTTCTTCAACATTTCGAGAGCGTACCTCGGCCGCATCGATCGAAACAAATGGTAATCAGAAGTATGGAGAGAATGGGAGGTGATCAAGATGTTCCTAAACGAGCCTTTCTAGTTTTTCTTTAACGATGTTTGCCCGATGACGTCTGGCATTGTCATCGTGGAATAGAACTTTGTGGTGTTTTCGAGCTATCAATGGTCGTTTTTCGTTCAGTGCGTGTGCCAATTTGGTCAGTTGGCGTCAGTAGGAATCAGCGCTGACTGAATGCTACCGACAGTTTTTATTCGGTCTTAGTAGCTCATAATGCACAACACGCTTCTGGTTCCACCAAATACGAAGCATAATCTTTTGGCAGTGAATATCGTAAGTTGGTTGTGAAATTTATGGTTGGTCGGTGGTCGATGCATAACGTTTAAGGTTATCATAATAAACCTATGTTTCATCACCAGTGACGATTACACTCAAAAAACTATGTTTTCTGTGAGATGTTTTATGCATGCTGTGATTTGGGTATTGAGTTGATTTACATGGATGTGGGACCCATGTCCAAGTTTCCGAATCTCTCCCATTGTATGCAATCGTTCAGAATGCAATTCCAAGGGAGATTCTTTTTGAGATCGAGACGAATTTTTATCCAGTGATGCTTGCATTTCTGCATCTTCAATCTTTCTGGTTAACCTGGCTGTTATTTGTTTTTCAAATCAAAATCTCCACTTCGGAGGCATGCAAACCATCTTTCATAAGTTTCTTTATTTGGAGTATGTTCACCGTAAGCTTCTACCGACAATCGATAATTTTTAAGCAGCGTTTTTCTTCAAATGAAAGGGGGTTATTACACTTTCCCGTAAAACAACTTTTTCAGGCACAACATTCGACAATTTCGAAGCAAACAAACCTTTGTTGTTTACGATATTTTGATCAATCCCTAAGTGAGAATTAATGACAGATGTTTACCCTCCAAAATACCACATAAGTTATTATAGACACAAACCATATGTAAAAGTTGCGCTATCTGTTATCTAAATCGACATTATTAACAGACACTCCCAATAGATGAGTGGAGGGATCGCGATGGCTAGCAATCTAAGCATATTTGTATGCTTTATTCTTATGTCCTATTTCCAACGATTTTTGCTTACAAATGCTATTTTATATGAAACATTGGTGTAGAATGTTTCTAGATTGGAAGTTTTTTCGAAGAGTTGGCAAATATTTGCGATTACGAGGGAGTTGGATGAAGGACGGAATGGACTTCAGTCCATTGTTAAGTAGATACACCTGTGGCTCATTCAAACATTGTGGGAGTTCGTTTACGATAAATTTATAAATGTATTATCTATCTGTCGATCTGTTCTTTTTGAATAGTTTTCCAAAATGCTTTTCAAAGAATTCCCAGTCGTTCCGTCCTTACGTCGCTTTGACAAGACATAAAGGACATAAGATTGCTGTAGTTTAATCTCTAAGGAATGTTGCATGTTCCCAACGTTCTCCGGTTTCAATTTGTCTGTAAAAGGTCTGGTATTGCGATTCATTGATTGACCTATTGATATTGCCCCGTGATAGTCACCACCTGTCCTTGATCTTTTCCAATACCTTTTAAGGTTAAGTTATAAGACTTGCACTTTGTCAAAAATGTAATATATTTTGCGTAGCAAAGGACATTTTTTTGTAAACTTAATCTTTTATTTGGCTTGATTTTGATTGAAGTTCTTCTGCTTTTGTTACTTTCTTTCCATTCTTTATATTTCAAGATTGTATAACCACAACGTATTAGCACAAAATTATGAAATTCAACATTTGATTCGATTTGAAACGCTCATTTTTGCAACTCAGCTTATAAATTTCTTAATGTTTTCAAATGTTTCACGTAATATAAATTTATATAAAAACTCTGAATGAAAAAAGTCGTGAATTTACATCGAAAACAATAATACGGTATTCACCACATACTAAGGAGCTTAATAGCTTAGTTTTCTTATTATGGACCTTGTACTACAGATGAAACTACGAATTCCAGAATGAATCATGTAAGAAATATCTTTTGATCAACACAAAATAAACGTGGAGGGATAAAATAGTGAAATTCTTTCAGCAGTTTTCTTATCATTGTCGTGTGTGAAGTATTTTCTTAAGAGAAAAAAAAAAACACAAAAATTGTAGCACAATTAGTCGCTCAAATAATGTTCTAATTGTGAAACATGTAATCTCAAAAACTTTTCACGCTTGGGCCGAAATTTAGTTTGCTTACTCAGTTCTCCAAGTTAATTTTGTAAACCCAACTAAAACTTTTCATTTTTAGTTTGTCTACTGCGGTAGCATGGTAATATGCTGTAAAACATAATCTCGGCCATTAATTTTACTATTGAAGAATTTGTTTTTTGAAAGAATATGTTATTTTCCTCAACCTTGAACTGAACTAAAATTAAATACATTTACTAACTCAGTAATAATTAAACACTTATGCTAAAATTAAATACATATGAACTACTTTTCAAGTGAAACTCGACTTCCTAGCATTTCCCCGAATATTTACAATAAATTTCGTTGACCTCACGAAACTCATTCAAACGAAAACAAATGCAATTAACTCGTCATAAATGCGAAATAGAACGCGAATAAACAAAAGCATTGAGGAAGCATCACAATTTTATCAGCTATTACCTTTCATTTGGGAACATGGTCGTTGTATATTTGATATCAGACAATTTAATGCACATAAACTTAAATTGCAAGAAATTGTATAAAATTGTTGTCACGAAAAATAAATGGCAGTATGAAAAATTCATAGATGTGTTTAATCATTGGAAAAAAATACATACTTTGAATAAGGCACTCAAAACGAAAGACGATTGGAACCGTACTCCCCCCCCCCTACATTACGCAAAAATAAAATCCCTACACATTTTTCAAGTTAAATTTTATTCAAGTTTATCTGTCAACGAAAAAATATTCAATTGTCCCGGTCAAACGTTACATTTCTCTCGAATTGGCTCTGCAACATAAAAACACGACTCCTGGCTACAATGAAAATTCAATTCTGCCTTGAAAATTGAATTTAATATTCACAAATTTAATATCGACGAAATTCATGCAAATTCGATAGGAAGTTTCCAAGGATAATTCACCAGAATATTGTGAAGCTTATTTCGATTGGATAATGATTTTCGAATTGAATACCCCACAAAGCTATTTTGATAAACGCCTTCAATCAAAACTTGTGGTAACAAACAACCACCTTTGCGTGTACTCAATTCACTAAGCTCCTTTTAGTCCCTGATAATATCCCAATCTGAAGGGATTTCCGTGAATTGTTTTCAAATATTCAAAAGCATGCTAAGTGAATTTAATATCACGATAAATAATAGAAGTTGTGCTAGTTTTGTTTTAGTTTAATCAGACACGTATTATCAATTTTGTCACCAAGATAAAGGGAACAGAAAATTTAGATGAAGTTTGAAATCTTACGATTGATATTCAAACAACAAAAGACAAATAAATGGAATGCCAACGTCAATTTAACTTGAGTTTTTTGTCGAAGAACGACCCCACGAATTGTGCATCCAATAAACATCCTCAAAGTAAAACCTGTTATCAGCACACATTTGGGGAAAGAAATAATTAAAATAAATGATAAATTTAAAAATCGACTTCAAAAATTTTCAATAAAAAAATTTCAAAACTAACCGAAGCATAGTAAGCAGAATCTGTCAGTTGGCACTATGACTTTCACGGCATTAAGGAATCTAGTTGAAATAGGACGAAATTTCAAAACAATTGGATACATAAGGACCAGTTAACATCGCTCGAAGAAGGACGATTCCTTTCTTTTCAATAGAGACGGCTTCCGCGAAAGATACTCGATGAACATTTTTCGGAAAAACCCTTAGTGAGTGTTGGGTCTCTCTTTTTTATTACTTTTATTGCATAATCACTGGAAAAATCAGATCTATATTATGAGTTACTCCTTCTAGATTCTTCGTCTGGTTGTGATCAGGTGGACGGGTTTGAGCTAAAGAATAAACCACGGTCAAGATCAGTGTGAACTACGGTGAAGATCAGGACAACTCACCTCCTCTCTCTTAACATTCAGAGTCGAATTTTGTGTAAACTGAATTTCTGATCTAGAATGGCACAAAATTAAGCAGGGAATACGTTCGCGAAAACGGTAAACCACAACTCCAATAGAGTAAGAAGCTCCAATAAAATCCAAAGAGTGGTAAACCCACTTGTGATAAACACAAGTTCCGAGCTTTCCGATTGTTCTTCTCCATTTTTACTACGTCCAGAAAATATGTAAAAACAGCAAATAGCCATAAGCAACCGGTGGTTGTGAAATGTGCAGTGCAAAGCATAACCCACAAGCAAGCATTTACACTCTAGAAAAGCTTTAAAAAGAAAGAGATACGAATAGCCTATGCATCAAATAAAGCGAAAATTTAGGACTTATTTTCAATCATAGAGGGCATTGAAATGAAACTACGTCGATGTTTCGAACTCTAATGTAGATGAGAAATATTTCGCCCACGTATTCCAAGAATTGCACATTGCACTACACCCTAGACTTTACGTCATAGTGCCACCCATACTTTGTACAAACGCCAATGTATCTGGAAAAAAATTGTCAAATCTTATTAGATTGAGATTTTGTCCAATGTTCCAGCGCTGGCTCGTTGTTAAAATGCTCGGACCCAATGGTGTCGTTAAGCGAGAGGAGAGCAAAAATGTCCCTTATCAACCTATGCTTGATAAATGTATCGAAGGTTCCCCGATCAAATGCACGTCTTCTTAGCCTATCACAATTAAAACGAAAAATATGGACCCTGGGATGCTCACTACTGAGACAGTAACTATGCAGGAACCAAAGAAAAAGTTGGAAAAAACATAGAATCATCTACTCCTATCCCAGAACAATATCTCTAGGTATACAATTAATCTATGAGATTTACCAATGACCACAGAGGTTTGGCTTCTGTAGCTGTAGGTTGTAACTGTTTGGCTGTAGCTTACAATACCTTGCATACTTTCTCTAACTGAAAATAAGACCTTGAAAATAGAACTTTACTACAATCTGGCGAGCAATATATATGGTGTCTCTGGTAACTCAATAAAGTATTAAATCAAGATCTATAGTATTCGTCCTGTGGAAATTTTTCCGATTAAACTAAACCACGCCTAAACATTTATGAAAGTCTTGTCTATCAGCGGAAACTAATCTCTGCATATCAGAAAATCTGCAGCATCCTAGCTGGAAAAGGAGCACTAATAAAATTATCAAAGTATCCTTCAGTTTATCCGCCAGGACGCAGCACACTGTACAAATAATCTGGAGGCAGTGTGCCACAGTGCAAAGTGTCAGGAACAAGCTCGATGTGTCTAATACGATAGGCTACATCTCTGCTGTCACTTTTCTCCTTAAGAAAGGAGAAATCAGAAGAGCCAAACTTTTTAAGTTGTCGAGGTGAACCTGTATTCTACGGAAGATGTTCATAGAAACGAAATAATGAAAAGGAGTCGTTCGGGCAAGTTGTCACGGGAAGAGATATGCGGAAAGTTCTGAAAAGTAAGCACGGTTACCAGGATTTTCTCAGCAGAGGACCATAATAAGTTGGGCTACATTTTGCTTTGATTTACAGAACGGTGTACATCTTATTTCAATGCAGTGTTCCCTCATCAAACATTCAAAAGTAAGGTTAAATATACTATGTTAACAGCAATCCATCTCCATGACTCGAAAGTTAATTTGTTATGCAGTTGAGCCAGTTCATCCCCCTGTCTAAGGCAAATCTTTATGTCAAGTTTATCCAGGCATCAGTCACGTAGTTAATTTGTCAGACTTGTGAAGACTCTATCAAAGACTATCATGATCAGACTTGAGATTTAGCTGACGCTTATGGAATTTCGACGAGATGAACTAGTTTTGCAGGGATGCCAAAATCAGACAAAATTTTATTGAGTCCAATTGATACCTCCGTATATAGTTTTGAAGTACACCAAAATTTGTTGAACATTAATGTTGCACTCCCACTATTTGCTTCATCGTGGACTGTTGGTTTGGGGTCAATTTTCGAGCTTTATGGCCCCTTAATACTTCGAAGTGCTATTTTCGTGATTACAGTCGAGTGATATTTATCTATAATTTTCACACTTGAGTTTGTCCCCGTTTTCGAGGAGCGAGATATAATTGTTTTGGCACCGTTCCTGCGGTGCTCCTATCATATGTTATAAGTTTGACTGAAATCTCACTAATTCTTCTAAGATTGATTAATTTCTAGAATTCAGTTTTTTCAAATACTTTAATATTTATTGAAAATATACCAATCCTTCATCTCCAAAATTGTATAATTGCGGCGGTAATTCACAGGTAAGACTGATGAACTAACCACCAGGAAACGCTTCTCAGCCTCGATTAACAAGGAAAGTGAATCACTTCCTGTATTTTCCAATTCGAGAAAGAGGTCCATGGACTGAGAACTGTCAAAAAATGTCCTATGGAGGGCTATATGTAGGCGGTATGGCCCGAGAAGGGCTGCAAAGTGGAAGCTTGCACCCAGCGTAAAGAAGGGCATGAAAAAGTGGTTAAATTAAGTTATCATAACATCCAGGCTCAAGCATTACGTCTGACAACGTGACAGCTGTTCGTGAACTTATTAAAAGAAAGTATCGCGTTGCTCTTACCAAAATCAATAAGAAAACCATGTGTACTGGCATGTGTACTGGCATGCCATCATCTGAAACCATCTTGAATTAGAACCACGTCGCTAAGCCGAATAACATTTGGAATAACACAAAAGAGGGTTGAAGATTATCAGACACATCTTAGTCGTTGTTAGAATGAAGGGTGAAGCTTTTTGCAAGCATTGTGACGTGCGATTACTCTTGGATTCCTTGCTGTATTCTTGGATCTGAAAAAGCTAGCATGGATCATGGATGAAAACAAAAAGAGGGAGCCAGGATCATTAAAAGTCACAAGACGTTTGTTAGCCTAGAAGGTTATGTATATGGTTTTCCGGGATTCCAAAGAAGTTCTGCACGTTTTTTTTTCTTCACTTTCATCGCTCAACAAGCGGAGTCCACTTTTGTGGGCTTTTCGACCAAGTTCGAGCCACATATCTCCCGTCTTGTTCCTGCAGAATAATGCAAGATCGCACGCTATATGTTTTTTCTAAATTAGATATTTAATTTTTTTTGAAATTGGCCGAAATGCATTAATGCTTGCGAAATGCATCCTACGCTTCAATACTTCATCTATAGCCCCGGCATTTCACTATGTGATTTATGGGACACTCTATCCATACTATGTGTATGGGACACTCATGGGAGAACTTAGTGGAGAGTATTCTGTAAAACAGATCGAATATTTTGTGCGTGATGGGTTGAATACCTTACTGAAAACGGCGTGGAAAAACAAGTTGTTCGATGAAAATAATGCGTTACTAAGAAGATGAACTGTGTTGAAAAATAAATGAGGACGAACAGGCCAAATCAGGACAAACAGCACGCATCAAAGATGGCACATCGACGAAAAAATATGCCCGCGATACAAGGAAACAGACAGGAAACGACGAACCCACTTTCGAAGGACAAAAAGCAACTTTTCCATCCTTGTCGGATGAAAACATGAATATAGCGTAATTAGAAGAGAGTTTTCTTCAAAAATTTAAGACAATTTATTTCCAAGAAGTGCCCAGTTTTATATAAATTCTTCATTCCTTTTATCCAGCCAACAAGCGTAGCAATCTTTTAATGCATTGTAAAAGTAGGAAGTTCATGTACTTCGTGCTTGAGAGCACTGTAAACATGGACCCCATATGCGCAAAACCCATCATCTGGGGCACGAGAATCGGATCATAGCGTAATGACTAATGAGCGGTCACACTTCGCAGCGGCGAAAATGAAGCGAGGTATTTATGGGACATTTATTTGCCACATGAATACCCCAAGTGGCAAATAAAGCGAGCTTTGTAATATAGAGAGCTTGAAAAGTAAACGAAGCAGATGACTTGAGAGAACACGAGAGCTAGCTTTCTGAGCTTTAATGAATGTGAGAATGATTTTTCCGGAGCGGTTGCACCTTCGTCTTTGTGTTCGTGTGCAACACTAATCGTGTTACATTGTGCTATTTATACATTCATCCTTGCTTCATTCTCCGACGGGTACAATCACTTGGTACGATAAATTATGATTGCGTTTCGTAATTTCTTGTTAAAATTCCATAGTAATACATTTTGAAATATATGATAGTATATTCAAAAATCATTTTCTAAGTAATTTGTCTTGAGTCATTACCATGCGAAATCAATCGCAGTCATAGAAGATTGCAGCCATCATATTATGAGAAAAGGACAGCTCCGATATTTTGTAGACCTTTAAACTGCCGCACTCGGTTTCATATTCTGACTAACTATTTCATATACTCATACTATATGCCTGCAGTCAATTTTCACCGGCGTTGTATTTATCTTTTAAATGTCTACGGTTTCTATGAATATTAATCGATGTCGACAACGAAAAGCGTACTGAACCATTGCAAACCTAATTCGAAGAGAAAAACTGGCGTACCAGTTCCATGCATGCACTCCCAGAAAGTTGGTTGCACTAATGACCAAACTTTTGACTCTGGTAGCCACCTCAGTACAAGTGCGAATTACAACTTCGTTAGTCGTTGCAATCACGTTTAACTTTCTGATCTGTAGATAGAAAGATAGAAATCTTGAAATACATTTAAAAATGTTGTTCTTTGGCTGAAAAGAAAACTTTCCAACTACTTTTGCTACACTTCAAACCAGCCAGTGAGTTGCACTCCTCAAGATCCACTTTTGGTAACTGGTAAGCAGCAATTTGATACGTATATTGCTAAATATTCGTTATATTCTTGCTTAATTTGATATTTAAATGAGCTAAAATTAGCAAAAGTGTGAATTTCCCTAATTAACTTTCAATTGTTGTTTCGCGAAGAACATTTTTCCAGTTCGGACCAATTTGTCTCGAAAAACTCACTCAAAAACTTCACTCACGTGATTTTCTGTTTGATTGTAGCTCGTTTTTGCCAACATACGAGCTCGAGGCGACCAACAATATGTCTCTTTGCTAATAATTCCACGTTAATTTTATCCATTTAAACCAGATAAACTAACAAACTAATTACTCATTTCGATATAGCATGTTAATTGCTTCAAAAAAGAACGTGCTACCCGAGCCTTACCACTGCCTCTGTATCAGTAACATTTACTATCAAATGTGATTTATGTATGCTTTCTTGGGCTTATCATAGTCTCGCATGATACCCACATCCATATGGTAATAGAGTAGCAGAAGAATTTATCTGATTCGTGGAATGTGTGGTTTATCACATAGAAATCCGCAAAACAGTGCATCCTCAGTAACCAACTAAGTAGCCTCGAGGCGATAAGTAGTGTTGAACGCTGTGCAGAGTTGAACCCTTAACTGATATCTTGCGGATACATTTGTGATATGATTCGGTTGACGGTGATAAGTGAAAATTCGTTGTAAAGTGTGAAAACTTCTACTAGTGCAGAACAACAAACGAATGCTAAATTTTGATTGAAAATGTTGTAAGCATTTTGTTTTATTGTTAATTTTGCTTATCGGAAAGGAATTGTTTTTTCAGTGAATTTCGCTACTTCCGCATTTGTTTCGAAATCGGAGCTTGTCGAATAACTTAGGTTGCAATTTTTTTAGTTAGAGGTTGAATGTTGTCTTAACCATTGTATTAGCCCCTAAACAGTTTTCCTGACACATCGTGATTTATCGTCTTTAAGCATTCCGACCGACTTTAAAATTTTCAGCAATCCAATTTTTTGAGTAGCAACACAAATCTTATCCACATTTCAATCACATCCGCAAAGAAGCCGAAGTAATGCCACAAACACATCCTTCAGCCTTTAATTATAGAAAATTACATCTCCCTTTTTCCAACCCTTTGGGATATATTCTCAAACCACAATCATACTACGACCTCACTCGAAAACTACATTGACTCGTTTTGCTCTCACATCCCGTATCCATGCTTCCTTTTTCTTTGAACCTTTCAATGTATCTGATTAAGACTCTCTGTCACATCTCGGTCGACACAACACTACATACTCAGTAAATGTATCATGCAATTTTCATGAACTTATAATAAAATCACGTTTCATTTAGGAAATATATGTCTTCCACACAATTTCCACATAATACTCTAGGACTCGTATGCATCAATTTGATCTTATTGTGATGTGGGATAAAAATCGGTGCTGTGTAATTTTTCAGTACAGAAAGTCTACAAGGATGTACATTTGATGGTGTGCAAGTGAACTAAAAAACCTATTGCAGAACATTCGTGTGCTGGGAAATGAATTTTGTGAATGAAAAATCAAAATGAAAATCTCATCAACTCGCAAAATATCTTTTATCAACGTTAATTTTGTTTAGCTGCCTTCTTGTGTAAATTAGAATCTTATCCTTGATGCTACAAATGAAACACTGCAGAAAATCAAAAAAGGAAGTGTAAATGTACGATTTCCTGGAAAGCATCATTACGACGGAAAATCAAAGGGACTGTGTAAATTTGATTAGGGACGGCTTAGCGAGCTTGTTTGCTTGCTTTTACATACGTTTAACTTGGCTGGGGGTTTTTTTGGCAACCTTCAAGCATGTCAATATTATTCAGGGTAGTTGGGGTAGTTGGATAGGTTCAAATGTTAATGAATCTGACATTATAGGAAAATTTCTGCTTTAATTCATATACTTTCAACCTGATGTTTCCACCGAATTTTATAACATGCCACTTTGAGACAAATATCCCTTGATTGAATTATCCTTTTTAAGTAAATAAATGTCGTTACGTAGTTACTGATGCTTTCACTGTATTTTTTTGAGCACGGGAGAAACGTGCGAGGTGTTTTTTCTGTTAAAATCATCTTATTCTACAAAAAAGGTCAAAATTCATTATTTAAGCCATATGTGCTCCATCATTATCAACAATACTTCACCATTTTTCGGGTACATTTCAGTGATTTATGCGTGAGAGACTGCATCAAGTTGCTTCCACAGATTTCCCTTCAAAGCAACTGAATCTGCTTAACCATGTTGAGATCGAAAAAGGGAACTGGACTATCCTTTAAATGCATCTGAGCCCTTACAATTTCTTCGAATCATGAAAAACGTTTGTCGTCGGGCGTTGCCTTGATGTAAATCAAAGCTTTTCTAGTTTTTCAATTCGAGGCATTTTCTCCCAATATTTGGATACAGCAAAACTATTAAAAAGCGCTCTTATATAAACAAAGCAAGCTTTGTAAAGTAGAGAGCTTAGTTATTTAACGGTGTTAATAAGTGGAGGGCATGTGTAGGCGAGCTTGTTTACCCTAAATGTATGTGGGAATATTTTTTTCCGGTGTAATACGACATGTTAATCATTTAGTATAGAGAAAAAAATTTAAGAGAAAATTTTCATGAGAATCTCTCACTAAGCTTTGTACATTGTTTTCAACAAATTTTGCAAACACAGGCACCCTCAACAATGTTTTACCATTAATTTTTCACTGAGCAAAATGTGTGTATCCCAAAGTATCCTTATTTGTGTTTTGCTAATGAGACGAGGATTCGTCTTAGATTTCAGGCTTTTTAGGTCTGCCAAAACTTCTGTTTAGATGCTGAAGATGCTATGGGCAAATTTTCTGTCAAGGCCACCCTCTAAATCATTAATATTATGATTGGATAAGATACCATCGATTGATCATTATCCATAAGTTTTTCGATTAATTCACGGTTTGTTGGTGCTGCTGTGTTCATGACTTGCTGCAAACTGCTCGATTTGACTGCTGAATACTGTGCATTTCGTAAAGTTTTATTTATCCTCGGTTTCAATTTACGTAAACCAGCCACAACTACTGATATGTTAGCACCTAAGCTTGCACTTGATCGTCGTATCTCTTGCATAGCATATCGAATTAACTCTGCTGAGGAAAGTAGAAATTGGGTAGATAAAACTTGAACAACATTGGTTCCAATACAGATTCTTGCGGGACTCCAATATTTAAGGTTTTTTTATTTGATTAGGAGTCATTGCAGTTGACTTTAAAAGTCCTGCAGGGAAGTATGACGAATTAAGAAGCAGAACTCCTAGTAGTGATGAAAAATTATCTGTTTCAAACTAGATCTCTTCAAATTGCCATTACATAAGCTCGCTCTAGATAAAAAAAAACAACAACACCCCGACTTCTCTTTCGTTTCTTCAGCTTGGCAATAGCACCAGAATTAGCCGCTTTGATCCAGAAACCTTCACCTGCTTTTCCATTACCAATACTCCAAATAATCAACAATCTACATAAATTATTCACGATATCTACAATTTTCATTTCAAAAATGCAAAGGAACGAATTCTATAAATAATCCAACGTCTGACATCTGCATGTTGAGTGTATATCAATGTTGCTCCTTCAAAAATTTGATGTAATCACAAATGTATGAGTATTATGATAATCAGATAAATTATTACAGCTACAGCCACCCCATCCTTCATTCGTGCACAGCGTGTAGAGATTTTCAAGATTTTCGTAGACACAAATGAAAATCATCTTGAAAATCTTGAAAATGTGATTTCATTTCCCAACTTTCCCAATACTTTTTCAGCGGAAGTATTTCGCTGTCACGACGCGCTCACATTTTTTCCGATTTTATTTTAGGAACATCACTAGAAGTCTTAAAATTTCTGGGAAGATTTTTAGGATTTCTGCTTCCTCTCTGTTGTTCTCCCTGTCTCCTTATCTCTGTCGCTTGAATCAAAATATTTATTCAGTATAATTGGCATAACGAGTTACGAAATAGGATAAATAATTGCATACGTAACTGATTCAGTCCAAATACTCGTTAAATTTTTTTTCTAATTAATTCAAATGTGTAGTGGTGAAAAGTATCGCTGAAGAATTTAACCCATCAGCTATAATCAATCCAATTATAGTAGATAATATTTACCTTGAACTAAGTTGAATGAAAGGATATTCTGCAATCACTAACTCATTAACTCACCATAAATTAGAATACTGATTGGTAAATACAAGCTACTGATTAGTGTTTTTATTGATTAGCATAATCAATTCAACGAAATAGTGTTAATAATAGTACAACATTCAATCCATGTAGTACATGATAATCGATCTGAAAGTTTTTCTGTACACGTTAATGATTCCTATTAATACTTAGGGCTTCCGAACATAAGTGTAATCAGTCAAAATGCTATTTTAATTCTCATTTGCTACGAACGTGATTTAGTGAAATACAAACCAAAGGTTAGCTTGAATTTATTTTAGGACCAATCAAAGTGTTAATTCGGCGTTTAAGTTTGGTATTCGAATTCAACCATGTGTGGCTTTTTTTTGA
Source organism: Stratiomys singularior (assembly GCA_954870665.1). Lineage (NCBI taxonomy): Eukaryota > Metazoa > Arthropoda > Insecta > Diptera > Stratiomyidae > Stratiomys > Stratiomys singularior. The sequence continues at coordinate 5,569,370 of OX940879.1, read as the reverse complement.
CTGAATTCACAGGTACCTCGTCTGAGCAGGATGGTAGCAAGTAGACTACGCTAGCAGTTTCGGGCTTGTATGAAAGCAATGTCAAAGATTCGTCGTAAGGCGATACTTAGTGTAATATTGTGCGCTCTTTATTAGAGCGCAAAGTACCTACTAATATCAATTTATATGAATACCATAAAAGAGAATTGGCTAGGAGAACAGATCTAGTCTGAACTAGTTTTCGGTTCTTTATTGACCAATGAATAAAAAGTGTTTTTAAAGTTATATCCATTATAAGGCAAAATAGACTTTATTTTATTCAGGGAAAGCAAAAATACCGTTATTATTATTATTCTTATTATTCCGGCAGTGCTGGCGATCGCGAGGTGGTCATGGGGGAGGTCCCCATGATGCTACTTGCTGAGGAACGAAGGTGAGTCTACTTACGTAGGGGGCAGCCGGAGAGCAAAATTGTTAGCCGAGAGGAAGGGAAAAGAACTCCAGCTTTGAGGCAAGAAAAATGGGTTCAACGATGCCCGAGGCAGTTGGACCGAACGGCACATCAGTCAATTGGGATCGTTCTTCTGCAGAAAATATGGTGAGACTGATTGTGACGCAAGTACTGGGTGGGCATAAGTGCTTATGAGATGAGAAATTCACCATCACCTGTTTGCTTGTTCTGCCCGGGGACGACAAATCACGCCTGCCATGCTTTCTCCGCACGCTGAAAATGGCCCAAATCCGCTTGCAGCTCTCCGAGAAAATTGGCATTCTCTCTCCAGAAAACATAACGGAGATGATGTTGATACCAGAAGACAATTGAATCTGCGTGTCACAATACGTGCGGACGGTTCTTCTCTCAAAGACGGGCTTCATGGCTCGCTTGGCGGTGCAGAGGGAATGGGAATCTCCCTCGCAGCAATCCTCGTCTTCCTCATCCATCCCTACTGAAAGAAGGATTTTCCTTAACCTGCGGCGGTGCTAGGCAATGACTGATGAGGCCCAGGCATAAGTATTGTGACAAACAGTTCCAGGCTAAGTTCTCGGTTTGACTAAGGAGGTCTTTAGTTGGTGGTCATGTTACCACAGATTTCCGCCTTCGTCTACTTCAGATAAGAAACCATCGCACTTCAAGCCTTCAGATAATACTAAACAGCAAGATTTTGAGCATTACGAGATGATTTGCTAGAATTCGATCTTAGCAAATCTAGATTCGTCAGCCTGAATCTTGTGGTTTTGGTCATTCACGAATTCATTAACCCAAAAATTCACTTCTGTATCGACAGTTGAGCGGTACAAACGTGTTTCTATTTTCTTCCAGTGTGATTCATAGTGACATTAATTTTTCTCCGTTACTTTCAATTGTTTTGAACGTTATATTCTTTAAAAAGACTAGTCATTGAAGTAATATTTAAGTTGAGTGTGAAGCCATCGGATAACTTTACTCCTGTGGAAAACAGGAAAAGAAGCCGGGACTCTTCGCCGGCAAGTTCCCTACTTAGGGATCACTTTAAAATGCCGCGAAATACTACAACTTTATCACCAGCCAACCGATTTCTACCCCTTGCCGATCTCCCGAATGGTGATGATAGCAGTGGTAAAGCAGACACCGAATCTAAAGCCAAGGTAAGAGTTCCGCCGATTACTTTTATTGATCTTCCCCGTGACACCATCGATGCAATTCTCAAAGAATTGAAAATCGAAAAGTACTCAATCAAATTGATGTCCATTGGCAAACGAGTGTTCCTGACATCAAATGAAGACTACACGAAGTTGGAAGAACATTTGAAAAATAAAAAAGTAAATTTTTTTACTTTCCAACGGGCAGATCTCCGCCCATTAAAAGTAACATTATCAGGGCTGCATGATATGCCCTGTGAAGACTTAAAAAAGATTCTGAAAGCAGATCACAACCTAAGCGTGAATGATATCAAAAAGTTTAATTCCAACAAAGACGCACGCGAGAATGTATTCTATCTTCTTTATCTGCAACGAGATGTCAAAATGCAAGAGCTGCGAAGCATTCGCACAATTATGCACACAATAGTACGATGGGATTATTACTCTAGCCGACGCAAAGGGCCCACGCAGTGTAGAAACTGCCAGCGTTTTGGCCATGGCTCGAGTCATTGCCATCTTCCACCAAGATGTGCTATATGTAGTGGCCCCCATCAACTATCGCAATGCACACTCACAGATAAACAAAACGACAAAATCTTGTGTTGCAACTGCAACGGTCCACACTATTCTAACGCTCCTGAGTGCCAGAGCAGGAAAGAGTACATTGAAATAAAAGGCAAAGTATTAAAACAAAATAACAAGCCTAAAACTACATATCCGAGGAAAAAGCAATTCAATTTTTCGGAAACGGATTTCCCAAAGCTTCCAACCAAATCAGCAGAGACAACAACTTCTACACATAACTCTCCGCGCGCAACATATTGCTCAATAAGTCAGCAGAGCTCTGCAACAGCACCTTATTCCACTAACTGCAATCTCTTTCCACCAGCAGTGCTACTGGAGATATCCCAGGAACTAATTAAAAATTTAGCATCGTGTAAATCTAGAAACGAGCAATTCAATGTCATAGTTAATCTATCAATTAAGTTCTTATACGGGTTGAATTGATCAAAATATTAATTTGGAATGCTCAGAGCATAAGGAACAAAAGTTTAGAAACATTTAATTTTATAACTAATTATAACATAGATATTTTTGTAATAACAGAGACATGGTTAGGGCCGAAAGATAAATTAAAACATCCCTTATACGACATTTATAGGAAAGACCGAGTAAATAAAATCGGTGGAGGAGTAGCGATCGCCATAAAAAAGTCAATCCGTCACTCTCTCATGCCAGAAATGAATTCGTCCATTATAGAAAATGTCGGAATATTTATTGAAGAGCTGAATTTAAAAATTTACAGCGTCTATTTTCCGGGTACCAAAAACACTAAGGATAAAGTAAATCACTTCGTGAGAGATATAGAGAGATTTTGCAAACAAAACCATAGATACCTGCTTTGTGGTGATTTGAATGCTCGTCATCAGCAATGGAACTGCACTCGCTCCAATCTTACAGGACGCGCACTATATAAGCTTATAGAGTATAACAACATTTTTATACACTCGCCAGATGAACCCACATACTACTCGGCAAAAGGTATCGGCTCAACCCTCGATATAGTGTTGAGCGACGAAAATGTTCATTTGTCTGAGCTTAGTGTAATGCAAGCCCTTTCCTCTCCACATTTGCCTGTATATTTTACAATTGGAACTGCAGAACGCTCCATTGAGCAGCCAAATCAGTTCTTTCTTTTAAAAAAGCTGAGTGGCCCAAGTTTCGCAGTTACATCAACCAAAAATTATCCATAAATCGGTTTACGATCGAAAAGCTGCACTCAGCCTCAGATATCGATGAAACCGTTGATTCTCTTAAAAAGACTATCTGGGAAGCTATCGAATGCAGTGTCCCAAAATTCAAGAGTAAACTCCAGTGGCTAGAGCTTGATAATGAAACTTACAAACTCATTAGGACAAGAAACTCGCTCCGACGAGAATGGCAAAGAACACGACTTGCTTCTACAAAAAATGGTGTTAACAGCCTTACTACTGCAATTCGAAAGAAAATCTCTTCGTTACGCAATCGCCAATGGAACAATATGTTGGAACATTTAGACTTCAACTCGCGGAAAGTATGGAAACTAAATAAAATATTCAAACGAAAGCAACACAGTTTGCCCTATCCACTAACAGATGATAAAGGATATCAGGCACATTCCAATAAGGAAAAAGCCGAACTCCTTGCCGATAAGTTTCTCACCTTTCATTCTTTAGCACAATCCAGTTATAATTCCATCACCGATATGATGGTCAAAAAATCATTTGAAAAGGAGATGAGCTCTTCAAGTATACCACATAAAGACTTTATTCGCACCGAAGAGATAACTGCTGCACTGAAAAAATTGAGTAATAATAAAGCACCAGGTATTGATGGAATACCCAACATCGTATTGAAAAATCTACCAAAGAAAGCAATAGTTCTCACTTGCCATGTATTTAACGCATGTCTTAGATCAAGCTACTTTCCCTTATCTTGGAAACATGCTACTGTGATCCCAATATTGAAACCAGGTAAAGACCCACATGTACCTGCGAGCTACAGACCAATAAGCTTATTGCCAGCTTTGGGAAAACTATTCGAAAAATTGATCCTAAAAAGAATCGCCGAAAACGCCGATGATAAAATGATCCTTCCTAACTTCCAATTTGGCTTCAGGCGAGGATATTCCACAGAGCATCAATTATTTCGAGTAACCAAAGAAATTAAGGCAGCCTTAAAGGAAAAGAAATCAGTTGGCATGGTGGTGTTAGACATAGAGAAAGCCTTTGATACTGTTTGGCATGAAGGGCTTCTCTATAAACTCAAAGAATTTAACTTTCCGCAATACTTGACAAGCCTCATAGCTTCCTTCTTACACGAAAGGAAATATCAAGTTAAAATACAAGGCAGACTCTCCTCAATAAAAAACATTCCATCGGGTGTCCCGCAAGGCTCTTGCTTAAGTCCCACTCTCTACAACATTTATACTTCGGACTTCCCAACAAACATTAATTGCCAAATAGCGACCTTTGCAGATGATACTTGCCTTTATGCAATAGGAACAGAACTGGAGACTATTATAAATAGCATAGAACAAGGACTAGAGAGCTCATACCAATATTTCCACAGATGGAAAGTTAAAATCAATGTGGGCAAAACGAGAGCAATTTACTTCAGTAAGAAGCGAAAACCCACTATGCTTCCTGGCAGATGCTTAAACTTTTTGGGCCAATGCATACCTTGGGACAACGAATTATCCTATCTCGGTTTGGTGCTAGATCCAAAATTAACGTTTCGAAACCACATCGAACACATGCGCAATAAGACATTACATTCCGTCATAGCATTATATCCACTACTAAATCGGAAGTCCAGCCTTAACTTAAAAAACAAGACTCTCATCGTAAAAATGGTGCTACAACCAATCATGCTTTATGGAGCTCCAACTTGGAATCAATGTGCCGAATACTTAAAAGCCAAGCTTCAAGCCACCCAAAACAGATTCCTGAAAATGGCGTTTGACAAACCTTTCTATTTCTCTACTCGGAAATTACATGAACTTACTGGAGTTGATCCTGTAAAACAGCTCGCGGACTCGCGGCAACTTAAATTAATGGCTTCAGCCAGCAACTCATCTAACCCTCTTATAGCTTCTCTTAGCAATTGAAAGCACTTTCCTATAGTGTAAGTTTTGCCTTAACAATGTCTTCTGTTATTGATAAATTCTTAATGCTCAGAAAATTGTATGAGTACATTAACTTTAAAATTAGAATATAAGTAGTACATAAGTATAGGATATAGGTTTTATTTAGTTTTAGGTATTATTAGGCACAGCCAAGGTTTTTTGTTCATTTTTTCCTTCAAATTGCTAAACCAACCGTGAAAAATTAATACCAGCACAGCTGAAACAATTACCGTAGAAGAAATGAATTAATGAATTTTTCAGAACTCTAAATTAAGTGACATGTATGTTATAACACAAACTTATTACTATCAATAAAGCTTTATTCAATTCAATTCAAATAACCCAAAAATGTGTTGTATCTGAAATGATTATTCGTTTGTTCCCCAAAATCTGAAGCTGCTTTTAACTACTCTAAAGTCCATGTTTGGTTTAGGTTCTTCTCTTACTCGAATAACGACTTCTATGGTTGCAGCTCTTTGTTTTTGGGCAGCAAACTTCTATTTTTCAGGCTCTAACAGGTTGATGAGGATCTTGTGGGAAGCGTCGCTACCTACACCAATGATTCTAGTAAACACATTGCAAAGATAGCGAAAGAAAGAGAAAAAGTGGTACATCATAGAAACGTATTGCGAAATTGTTCACAGTATTGACTGATTACTGATGTCTCGTGGAACACAGAAAATCGAATTTACCTTCAAACTTTTGGTTTTCAGAATGTATGAGCAGTTAGATGAGCCAATTGAACCAGTTTCCTAAAGATTCTCAATAGGACAACAAATACATCGGTTAGTTGGTCGATTTCAAGGATCATACACTACTGTCAACGCATGAAACGTATGGTGAACTGAACGCTTATTTCGATGATAAATTCGAATAATTTCTACGACCTGTGTTTGATTTGTCAAATGATCACTTGCTGAGCAGTATTGAACACAGTGGTTATATAACTAAACAACATCAATCATGTTGGTAGTGTCAAACGATGCATCAAGAATTAGAATTAGTACCTGCGTAGATCCACCTTTCTCTAATATAGTTTCACTTTTGCGTTAAGATAAAAACAAAAGAAATTGATCAAAAACTTCCGCCCTAAGACTCATTGCTAAGTGGGCTAAGGAACAAGTCATTCGAGAGATTGGAAAATAACCAATTCAAAAGATTCTAGAACAACTTACCACAGCGAACCAAGTATATTTTTCGTTTTTTGATCAAAGTCCCTACGGTGGCCATTAAAGGTTCAAGCCATGCATTCTGTCATACCTGACATAGAACTTTGGCATAACTTCTCTTTTTTCCATGTTTTCTTCAACTGATTCTATGAACAATGTTCTATAACGGTCCTAGAGCCAGAATAACCAAGAACAGCCGAACGAAATGGTACCAGTCGACGTCAAATATTGAAAAATGAGATGATTCTCGTCTTTCCACTAAAACCTCAAAAATTTGTAGATCTTCGCAAGACGAAAAATACTTCCACATAATTTAATATTTTATTTCGTTGTCATTACATTGGCTGGAAATTTGCTTAAAACCATATTTTGGATAACAACTGTGGAATCGATGTTCTCGATCAGAATCGTGGTCATAAAAGGATTGCCATGCCTATTTTGTGAGGCTAAAACGTTAATGTTACGCAATTTTCAACTTCGAAAAAATAAAAGTTCTCGAAAAGCCCGAAAGATTTGTTCCTGCTTCCTTGAAAAATACCTAAAATACATAATTTTCATTCAATTCTGCGCATCATCTTTCCAGAAAAGGCATTGAATGTCACTAAAAATCACAATATTCATTTCAGGAATCAAATATGCTCCGGGCTTAGCATTAACTCAACCATAAAAGAGCTACATTAATGAAAGACATGCACAATTTGATCGCACAAAGCCCATAATCGTTACATGTTGGTCAAAATAATAATGCCTGGTAACCTCAATTCGAACAGGATACAAGATTAACTTTAGTTATTTCAGAGGCGTTTTGATTGTAACCACACGCACATACACAAACCCATTATTTGTGAAATTAAAAGCATTTCCATGCAGAATCATTGGCAACAACAAACGTGTACGGATAATAAACATTTCGTATCCTTTTACTATTCTCTTTCAGTTGTATGTGTACCCAGTCGATAACACACGCATTCTAATACCTACCAGAGGCTTCGTTTTATTTCTGGAAATGTTTTATTATCATTCAACTGAAACTATGAAATGAAAACCAAATCAATCCGTTAATCGCGCATTGAGGATTTTATTATAATTGGAATCTTAACGGGAATACAACAAGAATCCTTCATACAACCATCTGATGTGAGCTACTCAAAATGAACGAACTTTACATTTTCAATCCATTTATTTGTAATAATAAGCCCTCGCGCTCCAATCGACCACTTTGGGATAACAATTTGGACGGATATTAGCTTTTCAGATACATTTTCACGGCCATCGTGAGTTGCGTATAAATTCTTCCACTGCAAGAATAGATAAAAATTTCTTGCGCCCGTGAAATTCACTTTTCTTTTACAAGTTGATATAGGCAAAAGCAATAAACCATCTTAATAGGCTTTTTGCCATTTAACCAACGTGCCAATATATTCGTATCCTTTTTTAAGCGAGCCAGCGCTACGAGCGATGATAAAATATAATTGTCGATTACCTGGATAAAAATACAACCGAGTCGTAAAAGAAATTATACTTTGACCTTCTTCCAGCTTTCGGAAAACTCGTTAGAGAGGGAAATGTTCCTGGAGAAAGAGTTCCTACGATATTTTCGATGAAAATTGTGATGTAACAAGTTTCGTTTATTAATTTATTTTATTATGTACAACTTCCGACGAACGTAGCCAGTAAAGTGCTATGCGAAATAACATTATGTAGCAATTATCTGAAATGTTGATTAAAAGTGTTTTTGGAGAAACATGAAATTTGATATCCCATGAAAGTTGGAAACAAAAACTTTTAATAATTTTACGTACCATAGCAACCTCTTTTACTGGGTATTTTAGTACAAATTTGATTACAATATTGAGTCCTTTTCAAAGTATTCTTTTGTTACACACGTGAATACGCTATCGGTCTTAAATTTTGTCAACATCTCATTACGCGCTCGTCAAACCCATAAATAATATCGAATATCTCTCTATGCCAAGAAGCTCTAAATATCCCTTTACTGTATTCAAACTTTACTCGCTTGTAAAAAATCAAATGACCTTATCCGAGAAATATATCCTTACTCATCCGTAACAAAGGTCCATTTACCATTTAGACTTTCCTCAGGTGCTCCCGAAAAGAAAAAAAAAATTTTTTTTTTTATTTTGAATATATTCTTGTGCCTGATATGAGTACATAAACTTTGTTTGAGTACATCTTGGCTGCCCGTTGTAGTTTGGCAACGACAAAATGTTAATTGAAAATGTAAAGCAAACAGTTTTCCACATATCGTTGACCAGTTATGACCTTGAAATTATTTTCACAACTAAATCAAAGAATTAACAACCGCTTAAAAACGTATAAACATGTCTAAATTTACTATTTGTCGCACATGCTCGCACGTATGTCGATCGTTTAGCAGCTATATGTTTAGTATTAACATTTCTATACACAAAGCGTCATAAATCATCAAGTCCACACAAGATTATGAGCATCTGAAAAGTGTAAATATTTTCCAGTTCACTGAATAGTCGACGATGAAATTTCTGACAAATTCGGAATAAAAGGCGTTGAAAATTCGTTACAAGTCGTTCAAAAATTAAATTATGTAGGATTAAATTTATCATAGAAGTTTGAAAATGACAAATTCAATAGAGCTCTTTTTGTGTTGCTTCATTTGAGGGAAAACAACATCAAGGATAACAGGCGTGAGCAAGCAGCCTTATCTTTTGAATACTTGTATCTCGAAAACAAAAAAACCCCACGCTAATTCTATTTTTTTTCTATCGCCTTTCCATTGACAATTTATTTCTACCGCCAAAATTCCGTTGACCTCACTTATACGGACCTAGTTAGTATATGCAAGACTCTTGAAGAGTATTCCTTACGCCTCATCAACTTAAAGTTTAAAGGACAAAATTTACCAAACATTTCAGAAAGGGAAAAACTCAATTCTCGCAAAAAAAGTTTCAATGAGTCTATGGTTATAAAATGTAAAGAAATTGTTAGAAAAAAACTCCATCCGTTTTCCTGTTGATTGAATTGTAAGTATAGTAAAATTTCAGAAGATATCTACATCCTGTTGAAAGAAGTAAAAAAAGGACCCATCAAGTAAAGTTTAACTTTCCATGCTCCCGAATTTCGAAAAAGTCACGTTTGCAAGCAAATCGATTCAAAGTTTTCCGGACCTGAACATCCTAAATGAAGTATCAATAGAAGTGGATAATTTTTACACTTACACAAAAACATCAATGCCAGTACCATACACTGAAACACCGTCATTTAGCATACCCTATGCATCCTTTCGTTCTTATCTACTTTGGATTCTACCTCATTTACTTGTACATCCAGCGTGTTCGTTCAGATACGGACGCCTATGGAGAGCACTTGGGCCCACAGAGATGCCGATTTTTTTTCAAAAAGGACAGGCGAGCAAATGGTCTTCAATCGAAGTGCATGCTGCTACATTTACTACAATTTTAACAACGATTGCAGAACCAATCACTGATTTTGGAGAGATTTTCCAAATAATTTAATTGAAATACTCGTTATTATCCCGCATGAAACCTCCAAGACACCACTGCAAAAGTGCGCCCTTCTCAAGTCTTTTTATATTGACAATATGGCACCTTTAACATCTGTAGGAAGATCAATATAGCTGGGTTTGAACTAATCAAGAATGGTCGCACTTATCGCTTTTTACAATTCATACCAAGAGTCCTCCACGCTCAGGCATTTGCCGTACTATGAGTTCTCGTCTGTCAATCGCCTGAAACGCTGTATCTTGATTACTTTTGCTCCAATTCTCTTAAAAATTTAACATTATGCCAAAATTTTGTTATGTATTTAGGGGGAAAATGTATTAAATGTAATTTTATAATGCAAAAAGGATAGATTTAAAACTATAACCCCGCCCCCTCTCTTCAAAATATCGATTTTGTCACTAGCGATACCATTCTAGAATTCATCTGTAGAATTTGGAGACGCTGATTACGCTGGACTAAGATAAATTTCACAATAAGCTCAATGATATGATGGGATTGACTCCATATCAAGGCCATTGAACCACATACAGGCTAGAAGAAGAAGGCAATTAAATCATCTTTATTTTTCAAGAAAATATTCCCCAAAGAAGCCATTTTTGTGTAATGTCTGGAAGAAGCAGCTCTGTCCAAGCAGTAGTCCACTATAAGCTAGCCTAGCCAGACATAACATTTCCAAGAGAACGTCACCAACAACAACCGATGCAACCCAGCCATTGAAGCACAAAATTTCATAACATCCTTTGAGCATCAAAACACCCGGTCAGATGTTCAAAACTCGTCGGGTTTTGTTTGAAATTTCGCTTGAAATTTCAAATGCGAGTCCTTATTCAAATCTTGGTATTTATCGATCATTGCTATCAATTTTTACGGCCGTTAATAATATCCTTCCAGTCACCACACCGTTTTACTCAAAGAATCAGGTAGAGTCTTGAATCACGTCAAAAGACGAAAGAAAGACGAATATGCTGACTGGAATACTTTGAATCTGATGCATGACATTATTTTTTCGGAACAAAACCTTTAACTTACAAAAATAGTACCAAATTAAATTTCTTCGTGAATAGTTTTGGTAATTATTTATACGATGCATCAATTTTGTCCAAACACCTTCAAACATGTCGCTCTCCAAACATTGAAGATCTTATGCTGTTGTTTTGTGCCCTGAAACCTTGTGGAAATTTACGTCAAATTCAATAACTTCAATAGTCTCTCAGGTAGCCGAGCTTGCTAGATACTATTGTATGAAGTATCCTTGCAAGTCGTCCCGGAAACTCTAACGCTGAAGGTTCACTTAGGTTCCAATGATGCCTTAGACCCATCTAAAGGAATAGATCAGCTTGACTTGAAAAGCCGAAAAAATTGGTGAAAGAATTTCATTTACCGTCAACTGAAGCTACAGAATATTTAATGAAAACATTACATTTCTACCAAATTTTTAAGACAATTGACTTTTGCTTCTGTGTATATTCATTTCGTTTAGCGCCATCATTTTTATTCTTGCATACTGTTTTTGGCAAGGCTGTGTTAATTTTGGCAAGCCCCTGCGTCAAAGTATAATAAAGACGGCATTTACCGCCGTGTATTCTTCTAAATTTCTTTTTTTTAAGCACCAGATGCGTGCTATTCCATTGTCTGTGACCAATTTCTATGTGAAGAGGTGTCATCCTTGCTTAGGTATCTCGGGTCTTGCAACATAAATACCTTGAAAGCTTCCTATGTTGTGCAATTCGTTTCGGTAATGAATAACTGGACGATACATAGCTGCGATTCTCCCTCAATAGAATCGCATAGATCCTTTTCCAGGATCGCTTCCAGCTTAGTAAGTAAATGTTCCCGAATTTTACAGGTTTCATTGTTTTTGTTGTGACGTAACAGCTCACTACAAATGGTGGGCCTTGAAGAGGGCCGAGCCCAAAAGTTAAAGGTTATTTGATTCGAAACTTGCTTAGTTTCGATAATTTTCCCGAAGTTACTCATAACAATTGTTTCTCGGTATTTCGAAACAGGAATAGACTTACAAGATAGACCCAAGCCCGGCAACTATAGCCCCGAGGGTGAGGACTCTAACTACTGCACCACCCGGAATACTGGCAAGTTTAATGGTCGTAAGTTTATTTTGGTGACCACAAGTACTTTGGTTATCGCCTCTCGGCAAATCAGGGAAAAAATCTGGTTTTTCGGGTCTCTAATTTACTAATGTCATAAGACTGTCTTCTGAAGCCAATTGTAAGGCGGAATTTCATCCCTACTCTCAACAATTGACAAGTTTGACGGTTAACTTGTTTCACATACACTTCAAAACCCTATTTTGGTTGTTGCTTTCTTTCTTGGCCCCGGGGGCCACAGCTCTGTAAGTGGAGAAGAGAGTTTGCCTTAAGGCTCTGCTGATAGGTGAAATGTCCTTTCATTTTCCTTTTCAGTGTATGCTTCCAGCTACCCAATGGGTGAGGACCCGCTATTCCACTTGAATTGTTACATGTTACTTTTCCTCGCTGCATTTCGATTCTAATAGTTCCGGGGAGTTAGTGTAAAGGTTCTTGCTTGCTGTAAGGATTATGCAAGAGTAGAAAAGAATTTGCCTTAAGGATCTACTAGTGGTTGTCATTTTTTTGCTCCTTCGCTTCTTAAACTTATTTTCACGTCTACCTCGAAGATGCGATTTCCACTATTCGATTGCCGTGAGATGCATACTATAGCATGCATCACTGGTCCAATCGATCCGGGTCGCCAGTAGAACTATTCCTGCGGCTTAACACAATGTATAAGCTATGGCACTGTTGTACTGCTTTACAGGCTGTTTAGGGACATCTTTTTTGTTTCTTTTCGCATTTTATTTTTCGTTATCACTTGGTCTTAATCAACTTCTCCTTTGTCTACGTAGAGGTTTACATCGACGACCTTTTACACTATATCTACCAGATTTATGACGATTTATAGTCGGGCAACTTTGAGGAAACCTTTTTTTATTTATTTTTCACTATTCCTCACAGGCGCTTAGCTTTTGTCTCAAATTCCTCTTGTAATTCTACAGAATCAATGAATTTCTGTCAAACATTTGCATAACTTTGCAAAATCTCTTTAGCCCCCTTTTATTAAACTTTACTAGACTAAATTAAACTTTACTTTTCTGAAGATTTTTCAAGCCTTTCGGCGTTTTGTATTAGGTTACCCAATACATACACAAATCTCCTAGTGCTCTTCTATCATTGTCTGAGAAAAGCCGCCAGAGAGTGTTAATGCTGTATGTAATTGCACTGTGCCTAAGATGCGTCCAAGATTCTCCTGACCTGTGAGTTCGAATGAACTATAGCTCCTTTTTTTCCAATCTTAGTTTTGGCAGACAGGACGCACTTCTACCCTATACAAAGCTACATCACTCTTATAATTAAGTGTTAGCTGCAACCAAACCTAGTATTGATGGGAAATTCGCAAAATAATAAAACAAACTAATTTGTTATTAGATCCATCAAAAAATATATTCAAGAACAACTAACTATAAGCGATTGTGCAGTATCCTATGACCATGAAATTTTAAGCAGTTTCAATTTTAGTTATGCAATGATTTGAGCTGACTTCTGACCTCTTATTTCGCTGCCATTTTCGCGTTGCATTGAGAAGAAAGGGTGAATGCTCTATTGCGTTGAATTGTGAACCATTTGATTAATGATATATGGCAAAGCATATATGAAGTACACATGCTACAGTGATAAATTGCAAATAATGGGATAGCAAATGGTTAACATAAGCTGCGATAGCCGTTTCCAAATGTATTGCGCGTTGGAGACAGCTTTCTTCGAATGAGCAGACCAATTTTAATGAAAAATTCACTCAAGCAGTTAACTAATTACAAATTAATCATGAAATCAAATCCGGCGAATTTGCATACATCTTACTTTCAAATGTGCGCTAACATTTATCATTCAGCGTATGCAACATTAATTCACATACACTCCGTCATACATCCTTGCACATACCAGCAAACTCTCTTTAAACAACGATAAAATCTTGTTTTCAATTCGATGCAATCGGAACAATCGACGTAGGTATACAAATATGCAATTAATTCTCCTTCGGTCATCACGCAATGCACTCGCATGATATCCAACATATGCTACTATCGATGCATATATGGCGCTAACACAGTTACACGACTACCACCAGTGCAAATACAACCCACTTACTACTAGGTATATCGATTATTTATCGGTGCAATAATTTCCAGCTAAAGTGTGTCGTTAAGCTGCGATTTTATTATAATTTAACGGAGCAATAAATGTTGCATTACTTTCTCGAGCTCGAGAGTGTTCAGTGAGACAACAATAATGTGCGTTTAGTGTCTTTTGCATTAATCCTGGTGAGTTTTCCTTGGAACCTGTTAAAAACTAATAAAATATGGACTAGCATAGATCGTTTGTGATGGTGTTAATTATAATTGAGATCGCAGGAAGTGGAAGGTTTCGGGACATGCGCGTTTAGACCAAGTTCTTCTTTGCAATCCTTCGCCGTTGAGGACTCAATGCAATAATTCAAGTGCAATTTGGAAATGGCTGTGCCAAAGTGTAGTGGTTGAATGTTCAAAGGGAGTCCTACTTGAGGCAGCAAATACATTGACGTGAAAAAATTTCACTTTTATCAAACTCTACAATATTCGGAAACTAGATTTCCTCTAAAAGCTCGTAAATTGGAAAACGTTGCAGCTGGTGCATTAAAGTGTTTCAAATCAACAATTTCGTTGTATCATTTGCAATTGTTATTCTTCCTCTTTGTACGAGGCCAAGAATAATTATACAAATATGATAATTTTTGCAACAAAGCGTAAACTATAGACACAACTCAACTATTTCCTGTACAATAGAACCATTTAATTATGGAGCGCGTGATGCACATTCCGCCTTCATTTGTTTGGACTTCATTAAACGAATGACATGCATTTTCATAAATTCCCTCAATTTATCGTTTATACTGAAATGGTTTTTGTGCTCATTGTAATCTTTTCAGTGCTCAAATTCTTTGTGACACTTAACAAAATGATTTGCTTTTGATTTTGAGATTTCGCTTTGGCTAGTTCTAAATTTAGAACATTGGACAATTCTATTAATAACCTAGCAAACACGCGAAACTACTGTATGAATTTCATGATAATCAACACCGAGGCGGAAGGCTACAAATGAAAACAATCAAACAAAACAACAATTGTCGTTACCGCTCTTTGGCGCCTAAATTTCGTCGGGAGACATCGTTTGAACGGTCAACGAACGAAAAATAAATTCTTTGAAAAAATTTTGTCATTCGTATCACACGTGATGTATAACAAACAAATACATGCATAAATAAAATGTATAATATCGGGTATAGCATCCGGGACGTCCAAACTTCAAGATTCAAACAAAATGATAACCACAAGTGATATTCATGAAATTTTGCATTTGACTTTCTAAATCATTTTAAATAACAATCGATGACATCAGTTCGTTAAACCACATATTTTAAGTGACCTCCTCCGCATTGTTGAGCTGAATGCACTCTTGATACTCAAGTTTCCACTACTTACTCAAACATAACACGTGGGAAATCATTGGTTTAACTGTAGTTGTAATTGTCGTTGTAATTTCGTTTAAGATCGCCAATCATTCTTGACAAATCTTCATAGACCAAAATATTTCAAGAATGGTAAAGATAAAAGTCTAAAACTGTGCGATAATATAATCTTGTTACAAATAAACGTGCTCTTCTTTTCCAAAAGCGTTCTGCGCGTTACTGGATTGTCATCTTTCCATGATCACTTTTAAAAGAGAACTGCAAGCAACTGTGAAAATTTTGACACCATCTTTTCGATCAGTGTTACCGTTAGTGCAATTGAATGCTTTATCGTCCTCTATGTTAAGTTTTGTTAAAGGCGCAAATTCAATCAAGGCTGTCGTCTTCGATACCAACTTGAAGGTTCATATGTAGAAACCGATTATCCTGTATTTTCTTAAAAGACGTAATATGAAAAACTAGATAAGTATTTAGACTGTTAACTTGACAATCAAATAAAATGAATGTATCAGCACAACAGAAATGAATTGATTTTTTGGAGTAATTTTTTTATTTCTATTTTTTGAGCTTCTAACGGCAGAAAGCGAGTCCTCTGAGCAACAAACCCTTAAAAAAATTGGACTCACCTAGTAGGTTGGAAGTAGAAAAATGGGCTTGAAGGCAATGAAAAGTCCTAATAAGCACAATTAGATTGGGTTGATAAAAAGGAGACGACGACGAGATCGACATGAAACCAATCAATACGAGTGTGTACCAAGTGTGTCATATGGCAAAACCAAGTACAAAATAATAGGGACGTCTTCTTTCTGCAAAACTTTCAACCAAATCAGTTACATTCTGACTTTTACTAAATAGTTTGCCAGCATCCTTGATAAAGGGTCCTACCCATGAGTATGGTGCGATTAATACCTCGTCAAGTCTGCTTATAAATATTCAATGTCATAAACGCATGAAATGAAAATCTTGCTCAACACGTAACCTTAAATCCAAAATGGGAAAAACCAATCGGTAGCTGATATATATAGGGCTACGATGGACGAACCATTAATGCCGCTGAAGTAGCATATCTCCAGCCAATCTGTCAACGATATTTGGAACTCATCTAGAGACTCTGGTCGCTATCTAAAGAAGTGGTCACATACGGTGAAGAAAATTATCTGACTCGATTTGGAAATCCCGGGGAATGCTGTTTTCAGTACAGAAAATCGAAAACATAATAAGCCTACGTTTTGTATGAGTGCCTGAATTTTTTATCTAAAGACTTTTAAAATCTGGGTTCTAGGAAGTATCATCCAAGACACAAGCTACTGTATACAGGACTAAATATTTGACGCGGCGAAAGTATCTAAAGCTGTCTTGAAAGTGTTATTGAAACATCTGACCAGTCACTGATACTCCCATTGAGTTTTGTTATAACATTGCAAGAATATTTTGCAAATATTAAACACTGTTTTTCCTGAATCTACTATGAATTATGAACCGAGTTTTTACGATGAGTGCGATGACATTGAAGATGGTTATCTTACGGGGAATTCTTGCACACCAAAAACTGATAAACTCGTGAAAAAAGTCAAAAAAAAAAAATGTATCATAAATGATCACTGAATTACAATTAGAAAAGCTCCTGATAATTTTGACATAGCAATCGGTTCATGCCAGGATGTTTTTATATGTCCTTCAAGTATGAAATGTCCTGGAGAAGTGATTTGCTCCAATAGTATTGAAATTCGAACCAAAACATCGGCACAAGGAAGTTGCATAGGAATCACTAAATTTAGTCAACCACGATGCAGAATACTCGAAGTGTGTTATAACAGATAAAAAACCTTAGGTTTCTGGCAACGAAGTTGAAAAATAAGCCTCTTCGTGTCTTTGAAGGCATTCTACATAGTCAAAAGTGACAATACCTCAACAAGCTCAACCAAATGTGAAAGTTTTGTTCGCAACACAGTATACCTTGATTTCCTAACACAGAGTAAAACGCTTAATAAGGACTAAGGCCGTTAATTTAAGGCCTAATTTAAGACATACAGGGTAGGTACCCTACAACTAAGAGCCGACTGCGGTCCAAAAGAATGCCCAAATTTTTGAATCTTTTGAATTACCAGATTTTGAATCTTCCATGCCTTCCGCCAACATTATAATAATGCTCCAGCCTATATATTCGCCACCCATGGTACGATTTGCGATTTTTCTATTGCTTCCCTAAACAAAGATAACTTCAAAGGACCGCCATTTGATTAACAAAGATATAATTAAAAGTAAAACGCTTTTACAAAGCTCAAGTTAAGGGAATATGTTTGGGATCGGAAGAAAGGTTGGCATAAGTGAAGGATATCTTATTAGGACTATTTCGAAGAGGTCATTATCGATATGGACAATTGTATAAAATTCTATTGAAATCAATCAAAATTTTCGGTATTTTTTGAACACGCCACTTGTGTTTTTTGGTATTACAAAAACAGAAAATAAGCCATTTTATTATTCAACATGAATTTCTATATATTGAGAAAGGTGGAAAGAGCTCAAGCTGGTTTCAAACACGCGTCCCTGCCGCTTCTCGTCAGGTTACACTTACAATGTTGTAAGTGAAAATGGAAAAATTGATCTATCAAAAACTTCTGAAAATGAATTTTTAATTTATTCAAAATTTTTGTTTTTAATTTTGATTTTTTTGTTTCCTATATCACAAGCAACCTAGTAGAATTTTAAAGCATCTTTCCCTCGTATGTTGACGATTAAAGCATTTCGTTCGCTATTGTTTTTATTGCTTCCTCTTGAACATCCTTTAGGAGTACCTTTCTCAGGGGATTACTCGAAGTTCCAATATCACTTTAACAATGGGATCAGTACTTCTAGTTGCAAATAATTCAGAATTCCTACATTCCAAAAACCAAAATACCATTCACAAACTACACAATTTTGAGGTAAACTGAGTTAATGAAATCATAAATAATTTATTGATTAAAACTGTTTTGAAAATATTTCATTTATTTTTCGAGTAATCAATGAATTGGAAAATGATGCTCCAGTTTTTAACAGTTTGTTCTTTGTCTGACACAGAAAGATAGGAATCGATTACTTCGTTTCCTGTCAAAACTTATGGCCAACTCTTAGTGATTCACTGAAAAACTGGAAAAAAACTTTATCAAATGGAATTCAAGTGGAATGTCAGGATGTTTTTTGTTGAAAAAGTTTTATCAATTTAAACGGACTTCTAAGATTCGTTCTTTGCTCTGAATGTCAGTTTGAAAGATTCTTGGAATTAATTGAGCGGATTCTCAAAATTCTGAATAGTCCTTGTAAGTGTTGAACTAATCAATCCGAAACAAGTTCTAGAATCAACACTTAAGCACATTCTCTGCAATTGCAACACATGCAGATCATCTGAATTAATTCACAACACTTAGAAATTAAGTGCGTCTGAAGCTTAACACCAACCGTTTAATTACACATTCCAGACGCGATGTAATCAGCTAAGGACATCATTCATTGCAACACTGAATGAAACCTGCACAAACGCCTGCTCCACTATTTAAAAATCAGTTTGGTCAGTCCACTTAGTGGACTAAGTATAATCGGAAAGTGCACTAGTAAGTCAGTAGTTGGCTCGTAATGAGATCACACCAGTTGTAATATTTCCATACGAGCACATATGCATGCCAGAATATATGCATAAGTAACTAAACGTATGTGATCAATGTAAAACTGTAAACACGTTGTAACAACACAACGCATACCATACTTAACATATTCAAAGCGTTGTTTAATCACTTCCACTATGTAAACAAGATTAATATTAATCATAATAAAAGAACGACATCATCTACGACAGTCCGCCGAAAAGCGATAAATTATTTATTTATTAATTAAACAAAAGTGCAATTTTACGAAACCAGTTACTGGTACAGTGGAATCAAACAGAATGGTGAGGTCGGCGTTTGTGAAGATTTTTAATGTTATATTTTAGTATCAGTATCAGTCGCGATTCCGCAGGGAAAACAAAGCCCCGCAATGAAAAGTATCCCTCTCCGTTGGGAAATTTAGAACTGTTCTATTGTGCGATGATGCTGTATAATCAACATAATGCGCGGGTATTCAAAAGTGTCTCTTGGTGGCCTCTTATCAGAGGACTTTCCATTTACAGAATGTAGTACAATGGACTTGATTTCGCAAAATGAGCAAATATTTATTATTATTTTCCACTGAATATGATTTCTTGGTGATTATTTTCTCTCTTAATTTTCTGCTGTGTGTTTGTCCTTTGATTCCAAACAAAGATAATGATGTCGACTTGAATTGAATTGTGATTGTATTTGTTTTTAAATGTGTGAGTGATGTGAAATTTGCAAGTGCAAGTAGCTGTTGTAAAAGATTTATTTAGTGAAATTTTATGTGCCCATGGTAAATTTGGATTGCAACGATATGGAGCTGGAGTAAGTATTCGACAAATACTGCAGCATATTCAGCAGCTACGAATAGCATGAATTAATCTTAGAAGCTGATTTTTCTGGATCCAAATCAGGTTTCCTTGTTTCAAATATTCTGTTTCCAAGCCAACAAATAAGTGCGATGTAAGGTTGTTAGTGAAGACTAGTTGGAAATCAAAAACATTTATTCTCGTTATCCCAGGTGATCAGTAATAATTAGTTACGATTTGGTATTCCCCTGGAAAACCTGAATCCGAGAATCGTTTTGTCATTCGCAACATTTGTTATCGTTCCACTGATTTCATTTTAACTGCAATCCACGTCGCTTAAAATGTAAATACTAACCTCCTCGGATTTTTGTTCAAAAAAAGATATTCTCTACGGATGTAAATACTACGCCTGGAGGCCAATGCACTTGCTCTCTATATTTTTGGTTTTAGGACTTTTAAAGAGAACCTTGACAGTCCTCCACAGAACCTTCACATAAGCAATCATTTGTTTCACTTACTGTTCCCTCTGATTCTTATGGTTCCATGTAAATCTGGTTTTCAAAACATTTCATACCAGTCTTATTTTCACTTCAGGTTATTCTTATCACCATATAAAAGGTTACATGATGAAGGTCCGTTTTATGGATGTCAAACTATATTAGACTAACTATAACTATCTAACTATATTTTACTAACTATCCATATTATTCTGCTATATTCTGTTGATAACATTTGACTAATCATCGTGACATCTCACCCCTGATGTCGTTGCATCTTCTATATGTGACTATGTGTTACCTTTTCAGTGATCACGTAGTTGACTAACATTCTAATTGCTGAAATAAGCGTGTCAACTTTGCACTGTTCTTGGTGCTCCCAAACTCGATTAACTTCCTTTCAACTCTTACTATGCATACTCACATTCTCCTGTATTCTCGCATTCCAATTGGATAAAAACCCTCATAAGGTAAATTCTATTTTTTGGAAACATTCATGACTGAAGAAAGTCCGAGTATCTCCTGTACCTTGCCTTTATTATTGTAATTTCTTCGTTCTAATTCTTAAAAAATTTCTTACACATCTTAGAGCCTTATTTGTGATCGTTGATTTTCTGGAGGCCAGATTCCAGTTCTGTACTATCGCCTCTGTACTACCGCCTCGAATTTTCTCGATCGTTTTTAAATCCGAGATTCTTCTCACTGTTCTTGTTGATTGAACCCGCCCTACACTTCGTCCTTCAGATCTCCCGTCAAATTCCTTTTTCAGTATTCGAAATGTTTCATACTTTGCAAATAGTCAGAAAATCATTCTCATTCAAATTTAAGATCAAAAAGTTAACCATCGCGATCATTGCGAAGCTCTCTTTCTGACAAAGCTCGCTTGATTTACTACATGAGGGTTCTATATCTCTTTCTGTTTGATGTTCTTCGAAGTGCGAAAGAAGAGTAGAAGTTTTTTAAGAGTAACGCCGTGATATTTATGACACACGCAGGATGGGTACAAAGTACAGCTGGAATCACTTTAGGACCTTTCCACGGCACAATTGTGTCAAAAATTAAACAAAAGGGGACCGATTTCGTCACCGTGTCTTAGTACGAACTTTGCTTCAGTCCTTTTTGTCTGGTTCTCACCAGTGAAGTCACCTTCACAAGCCGGACAAGCTTTACTGGAATCCCGTTGTCTAGCATAATTATGGATTACATTTAGATTTGTTGAAGTCTGATCTATGTATGACCTACTTGAAGTCAACAAATAGTTGATAAATGTGAGCACGGAGTCCTACATATTATCACATCACATTATCCCAACGTTTGAAGACCGCTTAGAAATCTGTCTTCATCTTCCGCAATGCTCCCTGACATTCCCGTCAAACGCTGAATTTATTGAAAGTCAAGGATTGAAAGTAAACCATAGCAGTTATGCCGAAAATTTTCAGTTCGACCCAAAAACATTCGTTTAGCATATCTCTGTAGCGTCCGGTTACATAGAATCAGGCTTATGCCGGTTACATGATCTCTATCTTCAAAAAACCAAAAATTAAAAAATTTCCTATTAAAAACATTAAAAATTATTCTATTCTAAAAATTATTCTATTCTATGCTGATAAGTCGGGTTTGTGTTTCGGTTTAGCCCAAATACTGCAGTTTTTATGACTTACAAACCAATTAACCCAGAATTGCCCTTCATAAAAAAGATGGTTTTCTCCTCAAAACGTAAATTCTTTTAGCTTAATCTGATCTAGAACACTTTTGACAGTTCCAACGTCTGGTTCGAAATTGTTTGACGTATACCATGTTTGACCATTTAACAGGTTTGAGTTCTTGGATCGATTGATCCATGAAGAGATCAAATGAAAGTTTCTACGCGAATTTCTTCCTTTCCCTCCAGTTCAATGACTACAAGACCAGTGGAGACAACCAGGAAGCGGTAGTTGAAGTTTGGGTAATGAGTTGCTTCTCGGGGTTTGTTTGAGAAGGATGAAGTCTCTGAACTAAAGTTGTTCGAGGCGTGACACGTAGGAGATTAAAGAGTTCTAGCAACACAGTTCTAGCGACACCCACTCTCAAAAGTGTCAAACGTTAAGGATTTTGACTGATGAAAATTCAGGAAGAAATCAAGGCTGTTGGTCGCACCTCTCTTGGAAAGCAGAGAGCAAATCATCTCCTGAAAAGTAAAGTACGATCATGCGAACACGGTATTTGCAAATTTCAATTAGAGGACTTATCTTCTTTGATTAAAAGTAATGCTTTCTTGTAGAAAGAAGTATGTCTTATACTAGATATATATGAAATCGACAGTTCTTTGACTTTATTGGGGTTCTAGAAGTCGATTCTCAAACTTAATTTGTCGGGCTTCTTCAGCTACTAAAGGGCTGAAGCTGACATAACCTTGTCGTCTTTTTAGCATTTGGAGCCTTGAAATCTATAGACTTACGATCTTTCATGCGGCTATCTCTTGTCCTTTGTAGATTCGAAGAATTCACTGCTGAATGTTTTCAGCCTTATCGGTTAATATCTTTTATAAAGCTCTTTTCAGTTGCATTCTGATGTCCTCATTACATGTCAAAGTCTTCCGAAAAATTGGTTCATAGTCAAGAGTGGTTACTGTTGATCTTTCATTCATTTTTCTTGGTTTGCTTACTTTCTCTGCTATATTGTTGATGCATTGCTACCATTCAATATAGTCGGCAGAAGGATAAAGGCCACCGTATTTTATGGCAAGTCTAGCATGCGGTTAATCATTGGCAACTGTGTTTCTATATTAATTTGTTGCAAGTGGTTCGAGTTATATTGAATTCTACTCTGCGTGTGGGTTGGCTTCGTATAAGCTTAGAAATTTAGGTAACCATTATTTCTTAAAGGAATGCGAGCTGTCCGTTCTTTCCCTTTCAATGGTGAAGCTGACGTGGTCTGTTGAGGTATGCAAGAACTCTTGAAGTTCTTCTTTTTATACCTACGCAGAGATGTCATCTACATACCTTATCCATTACCATAGGACTAGCCGAGCCTCATCTCTAAGTTACTTCTTTTCTCTGATGATAAACATATCTCTGAGGAATAGTGCGAGCGGGTTTCCAACCAAGACTTCATCTTTGGTTTTAAGGAAGCTCTCTTTGTGGGAGCGGGTTTGGAGTCTTGGTTTGACTTCATCTTTGGTTATATGGAAGCTCTCCATACACATTTTCCAAAATTTGCCATATTGTCTGGTTTTTATTTTGCAAGCTTGACAGTCGTCCTGTGTTAATAACCAGACCTCAATGTAACCTAATGTTTCCATTACTAGTTCACTAGGAAAAGGGGTTTTGACATTGAAAGACTCCATCAATTCAGCGTCGCCGGAAGAAACCTGTGACAGCAGGCCCTATTTGGGCGCTGAAGAAGACCGGAGGGTTTCGATTCCGAAAAAAGTCGTGTAAACCCGAATACCTTCGAATAAACCCAAAAAAACGCACACGCACACGCAAACAAATTCTTTTTTGTAAATTTCTATTTATTTTCTAACTTCTAAGTTGATTTTAAGAACATGTAATCAAGTTCGAACATATCCTATGTCAACTAATCAAACAGTGATCATTAGATTTTCACTCACAATGGAAAAATGTATAAATACAAATGAGTAGTAGGGCGTAAGTGAATTTCCTTTCGGAAATTCACTTACGCCCGAGCCTTTTCGTATGAATAGCTGAATTTCACGATAGAAAATCATAGAAAGGAGCGATCACAATAAAACTAACGGGTTAACGCCAAAAGGATTAAGCTAATATTGACATAAATCCTTAGGAATTTGACTGATGATCGTTCATTACTAAATACGAAAAAGTAAATTTAGGAAGAAATGAGAGCTTTCTTCAATTTTGTTTTTGTGCATCGTCCGTTTGGTGTTTTTTTTTTGTGTGTGTGTGTTGCAAGGACAATTAAATATTATTCCTTGATCTCCTTAATCTTCTCAAACTTGTACGCTGATATTCATATGAATACCGTTTGAATGGTTTGATATTCAAAAGGACCTTTTCCGCATTTTAATAAATAAAAATTATTACTGCTACGAAATTGTTTAAAAAATGATATAAAGCACTCCATTTAGCATTTATTTCGTTCGCTACAATTTAACTTGGCACTGTTTCAATTAATTATTAGTTTATAATCTAGATAGCGTATGGAAGAATGCCAGAACTATTTTCCCACAATCTGTTTTATTATTTAACAATAATTTCGTATGAATTTCTTCCTGATGAATTTTTTTGTGTTCTTTTAATTCATGTTAGTTTTCGAAAATATCATTTTGTGTTTCACACGATTGACGTTGCATTCAAATAAATAGACTATAAAATAACTATTAATAACTTTTGAGGGGTAATTTGCTTATTGCTTAAATAGTTTGGAAGCATGAAATCAACGTTTTTGAAAGCAAAATTCATTCAAATTTTCGAAATTTTCGTTCAACCCATTCGATGCAGTACTGAATCCCTTTGCGATTTTTAATCTCCCAATAACAAGATTACATTGATGTAAATATACACATATGAACATGTCATAGCTTTCCGCTTGCCTTGAAATCACATCTGTCTAGTCTTACATAAGCCCATTGACAGTTCGATACCTTGAAATCAAAATACAAGGACATTAGTGAGTCTGAACACTTTCTAAGATTTCTTTTGGGAGTGTTTTTCTTAAGGAATTCACATCCTTGCCGAACGTTGCGGAAACTTGATTTATTCTTAGATTGTGATAGCGCCTTGTCGTTATGGATTCGCACGAAGAGTGGCAAGGTTTGATTAAATTTAAGCTCCCTTTAATTTCCATTTCGAATTTAGTACACTGAACTACAATTTCATCTGTGAAATGCATCCATGTATATGCTGGGAACGTACGCACTTCGTATCTGTACAGACATGTGGAACGTGTGATTTTCACATTCACACCCCCAACATAATGAAATATGAAGACATTATTCAATATAATCAAATTATTTTTAGCCCCGTACTTGCGTAGGGAGAGAACGGAAATACAGCAAAATACCCCTATGAGTATCATCGCCATTCAAACATTGTGAGTTGCATGAATGAATCGAAGATGCTTAACTTCAACAAGGAAGAAGTCTATAAATAGCTGTAATTGTGGGTGACTCGTTTCAGTGTCAACAGCAGATGAAAGAACTAACAGAAGATTATTTCGAGATAATGAAAGAACAGAATAAGAAGCAAGAAAAGAGATCACCAAGCGTCTTCTTAGCATCAATGAAAAATTCACCTTGGACGAGCTTGAAAATGTTTCTTCTTCTGAATCTTACATTTTCACAAAGCACTGAAAAACAATTCTTGGATTTTCCTCTGTGCTAACAATCTGTGTTTGATGACGAAATTGCGGAATGGATTACTTATCTGTTCATGCAGCATCACAACAAAAAACAGAACGAGTGACTAGACGAGAACTTATCAGAAAATTATTTTCGGCTTTCTTTAGCCTCCGTGGTACTCGATTGTAGTCGAATTCTTTAATGGTTAATGACCTAATTTTGCTCTGCATGCTATCTTTATTTTATAGCACTTGATTCAGGAAGTATTGCCCCCGGTCTGAGTGATTTACGACAAAAAAAAAATTTCAGAATTCAAAAGTTGTATTTATACCGCCATGAGTTTGAATGTTAATCAGCGGGAGATCAATCATTTTCATCTGAAGGATATTTCTTTGCATATTGGAAAGATGAAAATCCGTGTAAACAAGACGAAAAGAAAAAAACATCGAAAAAGCAGATTCAAGTATTCGAGGTTGTCTATACAAAAACATTGCCATGCGTCTCTCTTTGTCGCTTCATACTAGTACTAGTCAACAAAGTCAATCTAGGGTCCATAATCAAACAATATTTCAGATCAAATGTGATATTTTTGGACAAGACTCTCGACACCAATCAAAGAAGCCTGAACATAAATGGAATCGTTAATAGATTGACGATTTTACTGCTCATCGAATGCATTTCCTTTTAATTTCTCAGTACTTCATCCCGAAAATTTCTGAGGAATAAGCAGAAAACATTGACCATATGTGTCGAGAACATTATCAAATTGCACTTTTCACCGTTAACTTTCGCTTAAGGATGATGGAATACCTGTTCTCTCCGGAAAGCTTTACATTTCCTTTATCAACAATGAGACTTCGTCCCGTAAGACTTGATTTTTTCACCCAATGATTTGATATGGCACGACGTACCCGAGACGAATCAATCAGGAGTATTTTGAGCCAACAAATAATTCCTCATCTTCACTCTCATACAGGTCACCCAATTATATTATATATTTCAAAAAGACCTGAAACTAGCTCACATTCTCCAGCCATACGAATAGAGTGAATAATTGGAATAGAAGGAGGTTCTTTGCAATATGTGAAAGGACTGCTTTACTGACTTCCTTTGTTTCTACCAATATAGAAACGCCAATTACTGGTACAAGGCAAAAGTCATCATTTTTCATCCACTATAGACCCTTAAAATTAAAAATAACGGGGCGATTTGACTTGGCATGTGACGCCATGTCGACATGTCCTTAACCTTTCTTACCTGACACCTCTAACAGCCTCGATTCGCTTACTGCTCCCTCTAATTTCAAATTGCCAATATCAATTTATTATTTTCGTTATCGGAGCCTTATCAAGGTGTCTGAAGTTTGCATTGTGGCACTTGCAACGCTGCCCATTTATTCACTATTTGTTCTTTTTGGATGATTAAATTGAAACGAAAACTTGGTAGAATTTTCAAAGTCAAAAATATGGATAAAAGTTACTTTTAAAACTTATTAAACATTAAGTCAAACTTTGCCAAAACATTCAAAAAGTCCAAAAAATTGCTGACTGTTGACATCATTCTTTCAACGGTTACTGACCGTCTTGATAGTCCCCCAGCTCACTGATAGTCCCCCAGCCTCACTTGCGATACTTTCATAGGTCCACACTCATCATCCGTCCGCCACACGTTGCCAAATCTTTGCAGCTACACAATTTCACCCATTGGGAAATCTTGGAGAAAATTACAGCCAATCAAAAACGGGCGAAATAAA
This sequence comes from Stratiomys singularior, assembly GCA_954870665.1. NCBI lineage: Eukaryota > Metazoa > Arthropoda > Insecta > Diptera > Stratiomyidae > Stratiomys > Stratiomys singularior. The sequence goes on along the minus strand of OX940879.1, from coordinate 5,541,907 downwards.
TTGGGCAATGTAGTTTTCTAGCCATTCACGGTTCAATGCGCGTTGATGGTCAGTCTTTTAGAATGATTCAGAATAACGCACTGTACGCACACAACAAAGTTTATTTTTGACCTACACCGCACCAGATTCTCCAATAGATGTGGTACAGACAGGACAAGCACGTTTCGAAGGCTCCAAGGAATGCAATAATTACGACCGAGCACTTGGAATGTGCAACGAGGAACAAAAGTGTAAATGATCATCCTAAAAGCATAGCAAAACCACTCAACAGCACTCACATTTCGGAGAGACACTACTAAGAAACAGATATGCAAACTCCATATAGAAAATAAAGCGAGCTTTGCAATTTGGAGAGCTTTTATCGTGATGGCTTGCTTTCTGAGCTTAAGTTATTTGAAAATATTTTTTCCTGCGTAACGGTACTTTAACGGAAATTTAAGAGAATGTTAATCTCGCTCCCATCATATCCTATTCGCTGTTCTGTCCTGTTACCAACAAATTTTCCTAACAAATATCAATGTATCTGGAAAATTGGCATCGAATGCGATTAGGCTGTGTGTTTATTCAAAGTTAGAGAGCCTGCTAGTCGTTACACTACGCTTAAAGATGATAGTTTACAGAGAAAAAGGACCGCCTACAATCTTCTTCCATAACTTGGCTTTTATAATAAGGAATGAAATGTGTTCAGCAGGGAGCCAAAGAGGAGTACAGACCACCCTTTATGGCTCTTTAGCACAATTGTTTATGCTGAAATTTTGCCTCCGGATTTGTTAATCGCGACGATTTTTTACCATAAATGTGGAGACGGTGGTGTTTTGGTTAAGGCCAGAGATAAAACCATTTTAAGATCTTATTCTTCCAAAACAATAGAATACCTTAAAATTTTGTCAATCTGAAAGATATGTTATAAGGAGTCGGAAAATATTGGATTATCTGATGATTTAATGCCAGTGTTGTAGTCCGAAGGAAAGCCTTAGATAAACGGGGCAGCTTGTTACAACGTTAACGAATTCAATTAAGTCGACTTACATAATTATGTTATCAGAACCTTAATTCTATCAACAAACATTCCATAAAACCAGACAAACTTTTATCAAATTTTCATTTATTTCTTTTCAGACCTTGGACCATGCATCCTTCCGTTGACGACGAGGCTCCAAAAGACCCGGGAATATGTCAGCCAACACACCAAGAATTCACAGAGAAAGATTTCGAAGGTAAATTAAAGGTTTTTGATATAAAAAAAATTAATAAATTTTTGTGTGGATAATCATAGCAAAAAAGAACAACTGGAACTGGCTAAATGTCGAATTACATTACCTCTGTGAGTTATGAGTGTCTCTTTTGGTGCATTTTCTTTCAATTTGTCACATTTTCCAGTGCTGAAACTCACATAGAGATCTTATCATAGCGTAACCCCTAAAAAGCGGTAACAGTCCGTAAGGATATTCCAAAGAAAGAGATACGATTATCTCGTCTAGCGAAGCGAGCTTTTCTAGATAGAGAGCTTATTAATTAAATAACATGATAATTTATAACTTCCGTTATTTCTGACAAGATGATTAAAGAAACCATGCAAAATAGGAAATAGGAAGGTATAAATAAATATAATGAAATAAATAAAATAGGAACTTAAATAATTACGTAACGTCCTCCAACCTCATTCCTTTGAGGACATTTTCACCAGTTAACGGCCAATTTATGTCTTAGAGAGCTGAATCGTATCCCCAAAGTCTCAAACCAATTACACCGAGTCCAGATGAAGTAAGCAAACAAAGTCAAACCGGCCTGCAGAGGCGTGACAGATAACTTTTCAAAATGCACTTGACCCTCTAGAAACACGGATTTTACGGATGACATAAGGATCCACGTTAGGAAAGCTTGGGCAATGTATATTTGCTCGTTAAGCTGAACGACTTGAACGGACGCAATTGGACAAATCTGGGATACTGAGAAACGGAGCCCCTAAATGTCGCTGAAAGGTCAATCAAATGCCTGGAGGGATCGATTGAAGAAGACATAATACGTACCAATTCGGTGACCTTATTCTCCTAAATCAAGAATACTAAACAAAACATATGCGATAGGTCAAGATTGGATGTGCACTGGTCAATAAAGAAGAAGAAAAATATGTGTAGCGTTGGGAAAAGACCTTTTCCATTAGCGAACAATCAACAGCAACCCATTTAAGTGCTGACACTATCCATCATTCACAATCATCATGCAATTCATTTCACAAAACTGAATTCACCCCTTTTTCATCAATTCTTCCCAAAACTCATATCCCAAATATGCATGTTGCCTTCTTACGATCTTAACATAAATTGTTTACTCGGATAACTCCATAGAACTATCAGCTTCAGCATTGATAAAAATTGCTTTGAATTCCTTTTCCATTTCAGTTGATCCTTCGCTGAATTTCATTCTGCGTTGAGCACAATACAGTATAACTTATCTTACTCCACGTGGTTGAAATGACTTAGTTTCGCCTGCAGGAATGCATCCTTGCAGATATGTAACAACAAATATAATATGACGCAATAGAGATTGCATGTACTTTATTTTGAATGCAAACTGGGTCCTGCGAGCATATGCAAGCAATCTGCATATTATTCTTAATTTGGAACCATCTCTGACCATGCAATACAGCAAGGATGTAATATATTCTGGGTTTCTTTGAATATTTACTAGAATCTATAGCCATATTTTTGTTAAATTTTAATAACTTTGTTTGTTTTTTAATAACTCATGTTTAAAATCTCCATGATATGTCTCCTATGTTCATTACACAGGCTTGAGAGTTCCTTTTTCCTGTGAGGAAATTTTTAGCTGAAAATATTTTCAGTATTTAAATGTAAACATATCCTTCACAACCTGAAGACAACATCTAAACCTTGACAGCAGAGTTAAAGTCAAGGTTCATAGTGGTGTAGGTGTACGCAGAAGAAGAGTTTCTCGGTCGCAGGATATATTTATGCCTACTCTAGCTTTCAGCAATTCATTAAATTGGTAAACATAAAAAACATATTCTATTGAACTGCGAAAAACACAAGGAATATTAAAAAATATGCTATCATAACCAGAATTTACAGGCAAATCGATCCTGCAGCTTAGTCTACCCTTGAAATAAACTTCCATCCATAATTCATCCAGTTATAATACCACCCTTATTTCATACAAATCAAACTGATGTAGCACATCACACAAATACCCATCGCTTCATATTTCAGTGTAATATTTACACAGGATTCATCCAGCGAAATCTCAAATTTAACGAAAAGTCAAAGGTTTTATCTAAATTATTCAACACTAAAACCTCTTCACAATTTTGCTTGTAAACAATTTTCCTAGGTCGAATACTACATTTCCATTCGTGTTTGCTTGTTGTCAAGCTCATTGTCTACCTCCAACACTGAATTCTAATCAAGGATGACAAACAAGGGATCATTCTCATTCTTAAATCAAATCAACCATACCGAAAAGGTGAAAGCACTAATGACATCTTTATCACTTCGAATAATCTCAGAGAGAACGAAGAATGAAATGAAATGTTTAGCTGAAACGCTATTGGATACTAACACCAAAAATGTCCTCTGGAATCCTGATAAAGTCTAGGTCACGAAAAATAACCCTTTTCCATTTCTCGGAAATGATGCAAAAGCACGAAATGAAATGACTCCTAGGCCAAATTTTGAGTGGTTTTCGTTAAGGAAAAAGGATAGTGATGCAAGCTTTCAAGAAATTTCCAAGAAATTAACTGAATGGACGGGTGAGACATTGATTGAAATGAGCAAAGGACGTCTTGGCTGGAGAGTGCTGACACATTCATTTAAGACACGAGTATGAATTTAATTAGTATAAACTGAGAATATGTAAACTAAAATTTAATTACTCAAAAATTACGCAATAGTCTTGAACACTGACAAATGGAAATATTCCAGAATCGTAGAAAACCACGAAAAAAATAACTAGGAACAATCCTCAAACTCAAGATTTGAAAATGAATGAAATTCCTCTGAAACCTTTCTTTAAAATTTCTTTCTATGAACATCATTTTCATTTCGAAACAGTTGGCTTTCCGGGTTCGCTAACAAATTTTCTGAAAAAACAATTACTCAATAATTGAGAACCATTCAAGCGCTCCTAAATCTCTTTGTTGACAACGTCAAGGGAAATTGTTTAATCAGCTTACATGCCTTTAATAACAAACTTCGATGACCAAAAACAGAGCCCCAATATTTTCATAAGGAAAGATGTTGCAATTTTGAAACATTTCTTTGTATAATACTCGCATATTTTCTGACTAATATGGAAGGATTCGTTGCATGGATGTTGATTGAATAAGAAAATTTCAATTTAGGAAAATATTACAGGCTTACAAACCACTGCGAAAACAAGAGTAAGTATCACAGTATTACAATGCAAAATGAATTGCGGCTTAACTAGACTTTTTCGTAAGGTTCTTTGAACTCTTTAAAGTTTTCAATTCTTTAGTGTCCACGAAACTCCACATAACAAATCAGTTTTTACCATCTTCCTTTCTTTATAAAGTCAGACCGTACGCTTATTCACTCAGGAAAGAATACCACAGCTAAGAGAGAGTCGTGCTTGTCAAATAATCAGTCAAAAAATGCCACACTAACAAGGGTCTCGGAACACCATTTCGTGGAACTGTCAGGACTGAGGGCTGCAACATTTCGAAGTTTTTGGCTGGAATGTAGTGGAAAAGCGAAAACACCATAGCGTTGCAGGTTAACCACAACTTATGTCTCCATAATCATCCATTGTCCCAAGAAGGACTGGATTACTCCCAGAAAACTAATAGTGATATGAAGTGATACGGCATAGATATGTAACGATGGTGTTTAATTTTTCGCGGTGACACTCCCAACACAACCAGATTACATCATGCAAGTTGTTCGTTCTCTGATCTTTCTGGTTAACTTTCCGATCCTTAACTGGTTCACATGTGTCAGCCTGCTCTAGCTGGTGTATTCAGTGAAACTTTATAAAATTTATATAGCAGTTGATCGTGTTCACAAAGAAAGGACATTTTTGAGATATCGTCGATTTACTTTGATATAATCGAATCCCCAATGTTGCGACAGGGATGTCCTCTTAGGCTATGCGGTGAGAAATATTATATCAATCACATGGTTCTTAAGTTTCCCTCATTTATACCAGACTAAGACTAAGTAGTAAGTAGTTAGATATCGTAAAAAATTGAGAAAAAAATGAGGACTATACAAGTTCTGAGTGATTTTCCTTGGGTTTTCGAAACGATGCTCAATTTCAGGGCGGTATTGTTTCGTCAAACATCGAGCATCCTTTCCGTGCGAATTAGGCACACAGCTCTTACTTTTGTTACGAGTTGATGATACAGGGTGCTGATCTTCGATTTTTGATAGTCCAAGAATGTGTGTATAGCAGAAAATCGTGGATGTTAGACATGCTGAGTTCGTTGTTAATGTAGGTGGCCATTTCCTTTTTTCTGATTGTCTTCAGATGTTCAATAAGGATTGAATTGATTGGCAGTCATCACCAATGCTCAAATCTGGATCGTATCCTTTAATTGGTAAAGGCCACTGCCAAGAATCTCGTTGCCCAAATTTGCTTTGTTGAAGGTTACCGTTTCGATGTTAACAACGTTCTTCGTGTGGCCTTACCCAAGATAGTTGGAATGTTAGTATTTCAACTTCGATGTTATCAAAGCAGCATGTTATCTTTACAGATCTTGACACATTTGTTTCATAAGCCTAAGATACAAATTCATTGCACGCATAGCCCTGAACCTGAATCATTTAGTTTTGAACGGCTACTTTGCCACTTGAATTATGTAAATGATCGAACTTTCCTCATCGACACTTACAGGATACAAAATTACCGACAACTGATCATCCTTGTAAACATGCTCTCGACTTTGGGAATTTGATGCTTGTCATGTTAAAATTGAGAGTTGACTGCGACTTTTCAATTCAACGCAGAAATTAATTTCTATCAGTTTGAATAAATGCAATCATAGGCATGTCCCGCACTAGGTCCTGGGCTCTTTTAATAGTGCCAATTGACTCCAATCGGTCGATGTCCTACTCAACATCGGATATCCTGTTTCAGAGTGAACGGAAAAGTTTAACAACTCAAATAAATGGGTCGAATGCTGGGTTCCTTGAATAATGTGGTATTGCTCCTAACTTTTATGTACAGAGATCAGAAAAGTTATTTTCAAGCAAATGTTGGTTGATATTGGAACTAGCTAACAACTTAGCTTTTTTATTAAAATTTATTTCAAACTCAAGAATAAATACAAAAGGGAATAAATGCAAAAATGTTGAACAAGGGAGCTTCATCAAGCCGTGAGCATGGCGTAAGTACTAAAAGGCTATCACACTTCGGAGGAGCAAATGACGTCGTTCGTCATTTCTCCCCATGTAACACATAAAGCGAGCTTTGGATGACAGAGAGCTTGAAATTAAATGACATAGGTGAGTGGAAAGATCGTGAAGCAAGCTTTTTCGAAAAGCTGATGTAGTAGTATGTGTGAGTCATTGTGTGTGGCCGCGTATTTCGCCATATCTTCGTCTATTTATAGTATCTTTAACAAGTTTTGGTTACAAGTATCAGCACATGTGGATAATCGTGGTTAAATACCGATCGAATGGGATGTTTAAACTAATTTTCAAATGGACTGGACTTTCAAATGGCTGGACTGTTTTCACTAAATGAAAAGATATCAGACACGAAGTCATCAAAAATGCGTCCTGTTCGGGTGGTATTATGTGGCATTGTGTTGAAAAATACCTATAAACATTTTTATTGTGAAAGGTAGAAGCTCCTTCCTGTAAATTCGACTTTAAATTGATTTATCAAATGGTTTGCACTGCCCCTCTTACTGGTGTCCCACTGAATATATTCCACGCACTCCTCTTAGTCACCTGATGAAAGGAAATTGCCTACTCCTTGTTCAACAATATTTACTCGTTGTTAAGGAATTACCTCAAAAACAATTGACTCAGAAAAAACCAAGCAAGCATTTCTTTACATAAAAACCCCAAATCGACTTATTTGACTTATCTATACCTTAAGAGCAAAGACTTATTCGGTTCATAATTGCACTCCCATTTTTCAAATGTGTTGAGATGAAAAAATATCCAAAATAATAAAAGCAATAATGAAGCAGAAAATAATTTATACGCTAGATAAAAAATAAATGTTTCCCACCAAGTATATTTTGAAATGAATTTTTGTTTGTGATGAAGTAGGACAAAAATTGCCACTGGAATTGTTGTCTTCTCAACTTTACCAGTTTTGTAAATAAACAACATAAAATTTCATATGCCACTTCACATGAAGTTTGAGCACCTTAAAAATTTATGCATACTTGTAAGGTTTGTCATACACTAGACTAGATTCGCTAGAATATTTTCATATTTTATATTGCTTGGCATGCTATCTCCCGAAATATTTTCAGAATCTTACAAGTGATAGCAGCTGTACACTACTCTATTAAAAAATGTATACATACAGATAAATAGATTTGTCAGCCATTGTTGAAAACTTCATTGTGTTCTCCTGGCATATCCTCACCGCAATTTATAACAACATTATTCACTTTTATACTACACACAGTACTTACCTCGTACTACATGCTATCCTTCTTTTATTGCAGGACACAGAGCACACACAGTGTATGTGGGTGTTCATATGCCAGGCGGAGGTCGACGACATTCGCATAGAAGACACAAACATCATCACAACAAAGGCGAAAATGACGAAAGGATTGCAGAAATTGAAAGACCCAGTGAGTATTATTAACAACAAACTTGCATGCATAGCAAATCAGAAAATGTTGCACCGAATGGGTTGCATAGAGGGGATAGGAAATTTCAGCAACACATATGAGTACAAACTTTTCAATAGGGGAGACGACCCACATAAACTCACTATCAACGCGATAAACGTAAAAGCACTCCTTCGGGACTAACTGGAGCTTGAGATTGTAACAAAATACACTTATTTATTGCTCGGCGAATCGGGTTGCTACGTACCCCTAAAGTGAAAATCGATGAAATCTCCCTAGCATGATGAGATTTCTTACCTCGAGCGATAAAATACTGGAATTGATTCAGCAGGATCTTATTTCGGTTTGTTAAGGTGACACGCGTACTGGTTTGGGGATGAAAAATTTGAGAAATTCATGGCTAGGCGTTTTTACGGCTTACTTACACCAAGAAAGAAATCGAGACTTTAATTAATATCATTGTATTGTTTATTGTTGGGAACTAATGAAATATGTTTATGTTGAACTTCTTTCACATTGAAAACCAAAGAAAGGAACTAAATTCGCTCTCTCAGAATTTGGGAAAGTGTAATTATTTGTTTTTCGTCCGAAGTCATCACTTTGCGGTTCATTTTCAAATTAGAAGAACTTAACATATCGTTTATAGCACATTTTTCACATTTACACGAAATATCACATTTTGGGAATTTCATTTTAGAAATTTACATATTACTTGAAAACACAACATCTTTTACTTGTATTGTAAACCTAGTACTCATTTACATCAAATGATCATTTCCCATTATTATTTCTTTACCAATGCAACATTTCATCACCATCAAAAAGGACCTGGTGCCGTTCTAGTGAGCCGTCGTAGAATAAGTATCTCGGAAGATGGAGAAATTCGTAAGCATTAGAGTAAAAGCATGTTTTCATTCGTGTTTCTCGTCTTCATAATTTCTGATCCTTTTAACTAATACTTTTTTCTCCATTCTCTTTCGCACTAAAACGTAAAAACAAATCTTACAAATCATTTATGTTTGATATTAACCTTTCAATATTATGTTTTGTTTAATGTGTGCTTCGAATAAATAATTTTTAATGAATTTAATTTACACTGACTCGTACATTTGTGTAAAAAAGAGTAACAAAAGGCGCCTAGAATCTTTTGAAAATTTTGTTTGTAAATTGTATTCAAACAAGTCGTCAAATTAATCAAAATGTTTCAAATCAACATTACAACAACCCCACGCTGAGCACTAAATTTAGAATCCAACACAAATTTTACGGCCCATTTCAGACGCGGAAATTTTTCGATTGTGTTTGAAATCCAGTGATTTCAGACATGCCAAAATAAAATGTTCATATCATGCATTCAAATTTTATTTAGTAGACTAAACAAGTGAATTGTTCAACATTTTGCAAAGTTATATTCTGTTAATGAAAAGTTTGAACCTAGTCCTTGGCATTCGTATTTTCAGATCGCCAAAATATTTTAATCGCGAATAGAACATTTCCTTGCACAGGACGACTAAATCTTGAGAAGAAGAAAAAGAATTTTCGATAGCCAATAATATTTTCCAACCCACAATTGCCCAACGAATTGATATATCATTCCTGATCCAATCATTTTCAACTCGTTGCAGCCATTCGGAGAATCTTCCTTTGTGACGGAGATTGAAGCTTTCGCATCACATCTTGATGTGAAAATGGAAATTTTTGTCATATTTAGCTACAAATACAACATTTGTTGTGGTACTATCAAGGGGATGCTTATTTATGCATCCATGCATGCTCTTTCTGGTTGCTATGAATATAAATAAGTTCTGAACATTCATCGTCCTTTCCCATAAATCTATCATTGAGGTTGAATATATATAATACTTTTTTATGACGAAGGAAGAAATGAAACGGTAAAATTAATGGGCAAAATACCTTTGAATATGTCTGCAAAAACAAGCAGGGTGAATCCTTATGATTACTGTCTTCTAGGTAAGTATATTTTTCCCAAAAAATTCCATGAATGCGGGAACGACAAATGGATGTAGCTCAATGAAAGAAAAAGGAATGACCACTTGCATCGACCTTTTCACCTTTTACCATACTTAAAGACTTTCTCTGATGACATGCATTACATTCAAACCAATCTTTGTCTCTCAACACAAAATACCCAGGATTCAAATTGTTATTCCAAAGAAAATCAAGAAGCAACCAGTGGAACCTTTGAAATTTCAGTTTGGAACCTTTGGAATTTTCAATTTTCGAAGCATAGATCATTTGTAACGAACCGGGGGACAGAATCTAGCTCTATTTATTGCAATGAGACAATAAATGATGACAATAAGTAAAAGACACAATTGTTTGAGTGTATATCTAATGCTAAAGAACATGAAATTTGCAGTTTATGAGTACTTCCATGCAGCACATGAGTTCCATTGAGCTTCCATTGTATACATAATAACGATGGATGGGGAATCACAACAGAGATCCATCAAGTCTGCAAAATAATACACGCAACAAAGAGTTTGTAACGTATACCACAATTATGAAAAGTTCAAACCTTTAGATTGCATTGCATATATAATAACCATTGCCCGGAATTCAGAACAATTGAAAATCCACGAAAATACATCATTCAACCCTAAAAGGCAAGTTGGTACTTTGTTTCATTGTATTTGTTCTTATATGTCACCACCTAAAATATATCCCGAGAAAATATAAAACCCTAATAATGGATGAAGCATCTACAAGGACAATTGTTGCGAGAATTCTGTTTGGATGAATGGAGAGATCTTTTCAAATATTTCAATTACATTCCACAACACACTGGAGCGCGTATACAGGATTAAGCTATACTTGCTTGATATTTGTATGTGCCACACAAGCGTTGTAAGCTTGTTTCTAATGCTGAAGAGCTTGGACTTTCCAATTTACGACCGCGTCCAAAAATGTTTTAATTCATAAAAAATTTAGTCTTTAGATATGGATGCCTTTCGACCTCCAAAATTAAATTTCATATATGAAATATCAAGTGGTGAAAGAATTAATTCATCATGTGGTCACACATTTACTTATTGATACCTTTCGACTAAGAATAAGGTAAAGCTGCCACCGATCAGAATGCTTTTAAAGGTCCTTAGCGCATGGAGTTCTGCAGCAACATTGAGCTAGTAAACGAGACATCTAGGCTATGAAAGTAGGACCCGGGAAAAGCAACCCTGCATGGAAGAAATGCTACCAAGGAAATGCGGATTGTGAAAAAGATTAGTCACGAATTTCCATCAAACGAAAACTTCATAGTCTGGGCGATTTATTCAATAGAATACATAACCAACCAAGAATAAGTCTTTTGGTCCATTGACACCATCAAAGAATACAAATCATCAGGATTTGAAAAACTTAACTTGATCATGCTTATGATAGCAGATATGACAATATTTGGATACCGGTGAGAAAACACAAAGCCTCCCTTCAAAAGGATTTATTATCTTTGACTACAACGGGAAAAAGGGAAGTAGAGGAGTCTTCACCCGAAGATAAAGAATTGCTTCATACCTAATTAAACATGTAGTGAATCTACTATCTTCTACACCAATACCTAAGGAACAATCACCCAAAGTTGAAAATCTTATTAAGAAGAGCCTCAAAATGTTAATACACGCTCGCTAAATCATGATACAGATCATAGTGGAAATATTCCATGAAAAAAACTCTGCCTGCCCTGATATAGGCAACACCATCATTTCTTCATAAGTGGGTAATCTTAAACGATCTGCGTCTGAAGATTGACTAAGCGGAGACTAGGTTTTTCATACATTAGTGAAAACTGGAGATATTTCCACACCCGACTCTGTTAGATGAACATATAAGCTTGGTAACAACCAACATACTTAGGACCTTACTTACTTACGAATAATCTGGGATAGAAACTTTGCTTGGACTCTACTTAAAGGAGAAGTCAGAAAGGAAGCAACGGTTGATACACAAGAGAATCTACTGAGCCTTCTAACTACCTACAGAGTATTGGTATGGTGACCGAATATGGGCCTCATTAAAAGGAACTAGAAAAGATTCAACAAAAAGCTAACACAAGCATCAAAGATGTGCTTAAGACTAAGCTGACAGCTCCAATGGAGATAATGCTCAACCTTATTCCAATTGATAAGTTCATCTTTAGAGAGGCATCACTTGCAAGTATCATACTAAAATCCCCGAAATTTCGTGTATCCGATCCCTGCCAAAACGGCCGCCTGTGCATTTTAGATGAAATGAGGAGAATGGGCTCCGCTCAGCAAAACGGAACAGGAAAACAATCAACCAATCAAGATCAGGAACGCATTCAATATTCCGACAAAAGAAGAGTCGAAGCTGTTGCAGGACTTTACATCTCGAAGTAATCAGAACTGTATCAAAATATGAAGTGAAACGCATGTGGAAAGAAATGTGAATGAAAAAAACGGCATCGGATTCTATTTTCGAAATCACTGGGCATTTAATTAAACCAACCACAGAGACGGCAATGAATTGCCTTAACGGAAGGATACATATACATGCAAGGGGCAAGTGAACATGGCGAACACCTTTTCTAAGCGCAGAGATCCACAACAGCACAAGCAAACATAAAACTACGAAGAGTCCTGGAACACAAAGGTGCAAAGAGCAATGAAAAAGTTAGAAATATGAATCAGCCGCTCTATTTTATAACTTCATGTGGCCCATCCTTTATTACTTCCTGACCGGGGTTTCAGCACCCCTAAAAACTCACAATTGCTTCTTTTTTCCTTGAAAGAATGTGGTAATCAATTTTAAAGCTCCTTAAAAATTTCATCTTCTGTCAATTATTGCGATTTAAATACTCTGAACCATTGGCCAATATTTAATCTACATTTTAAACATTAAATTCAGCACGCTTTGCTGGCCGTTTCCAGGAAATTTTCTCTGGACTGCCAGTGGTGTTTTTCCGTAAGTACCGCTCGTTCTTGTGATAAATATTTTAGTACAAATCGATAATACCATTTATCCAAGTCTGAATATTAGTCAGCATTTTATTAGCATCCTTATTAAAGGCGGATTTATGTGGAAGAAGAAAATTTTATGGCATTGTTGACCCGTTGGGCGATGTAACCATAAAAACTACAGCTAGACATCCTCTAACTTTTACATCTGTTGAATTCTCCCATTTCAAGTAACCTACTCCAAACGAGAGTAATAAATGCCAGATATTCTTTTGTAATAAAGTTCCAGCAATTTATGAACCTATTCCCAAATGAAACCACCCCCGAATGTGTATTGTATTTCCGCTAGCTTTTAGCGCTAGTCACCCGGCCAAACATTAAATTCCCTTCCTTTTATGACTACATATTTCCTTGTTAGAAGAAAACGATATTTCACAATGTTCTAATCGATAAGAGCTTTAAGACCGATCTTACTCTGTAGGGAGGATAGCTTGACGTTCTCAGGATTTTTTCAAAACCGCACACAATTTAAAAATGTTGAAACGATTTTTGCGAAATTTTTATTGAAGCACATATTAAACCCTGGATTTTGTGTTCATGTAAACGTTTCTAATTTCTTTTTTGTTGGAAGCTCATTTCCGACGATAATGGTGGCCTAACCCCAAAGCAGGTCACGAACAAGTAAAACCCTTGAAAAAAATATTATTTCATAAATTCCTAATATATTTTTCAGTTACCCCACCGGCACAAAGAGTACAATTTATTTTGGGCGAAGATGTTGACGATGGTACTCACGAATCGCATCCTCTTTTCTCCGAAATGGAGGAATTGGTCAAGGAAGGTGACGAGATTGAATGGAAGGAAACCGCCCGATGGATTAAGTTCGAGGAGGATGTCGAAGAGGGTGGTAATCGTTGGTCAAAGCCCCACGTTGCCACCCTCTCTCTGCACTCGCTGTTCGAGCTCCGAAGTCTGATATTGAACGGAACGGTTATATTGGACATGGAAGCGTGCTCGCTGGAATTGATAGCGGATCTGGTGTGTGAAAATATGGTTAACGCAGGAGTACTGCCTCCTGAGAAGAGAGAACAGGTACGGGACGCCTTGCTACGAAGACATCGGCATCAACATGAAAATTATCCAAAACGACGCGATAATAACATGAGTCGTCTTCCAATCATTCGTTCGTTGGCTGAAATCGGACGAAATCATTCATCGTCTAAAAGTGAGTATGAATTCTATATATCCTTCCTTTGTTATCAGCTAAGCACACTCAGGATAAATTTGAATAGAACAGATTTAGGATTGATTTCCTGGAAATTGGGTGGAAATGATGCATTCAATTCATATGGCACACACAGCAATCATTTAAGAATTTCATCTTGCTGTGATGGTAGAAAGAGAACACAAGGATATATTGAAAATGTTTGTTATTAGATTAGAGCCACATACATACACAGATTCACTTATTCTTAAGGATCTCACTTGAAATAGTACGAAATCATGTAAATTGGGAACTTTAGTCTGCCATACGAAAATCAATGGAGAGTCATACTCTGATCGTTCCATCAAAATCGTTTTTTTTTTTTAGAGTAGAACATCCTGACAGTTTCGTATTACTCTTCATGATTTTGGTATTGCTCTAAAGACATGTTCAACTAAATAAAGTATTGAATGCAATTAATTTCTCTTGAAATCCAACTCGAAATTGGTATACAGATTTTCAACAATCACTTCCTGTGAAACATGCATCGTCACCAAACTCATTGCATGTCCCGTCACCGCCACTCTTTCAAATCGGTGGCGAAACACTCTCGTCTACTCCATCGCCTCAAACAGCTCTCCTCAGTGGATCTAATAGAGATCAGCGTGGCTGTTATTTGGCCGTGCCCACAGGTACAATTATTATGGACATCTATGTAACATTCATCCTGCAAAACGTAAAAAACAAACAACTTGCACCCTTTTAAGCACTAACGCCTTAGTAGTATTCTAAGTCCATCACTAATAGAGTTGATTTGCCAAAAAATTAATATTCCTACTTCCCCCGTTGTTTTGAATTGCTTTTGAGCTAATCCAATATTCTGTAAATACATGAGTAAATGGACAAAAAGGAAAATTTGCTAGGCTACAAACGCTAAAACAACTAATTGGTAGTGCTGGTTGAAATAAAATCCTTAATTGGAGTCGTATTGCTAGCAGTTTGCTTGTAACAAATGAAAAGTGTAATTGTAGCTAATTTTTGAGCTAATTTTTTACGCAAAACACCACTTACAGCTTATCAGGAACAAAGTAAATACGCACATAAGGACTTGTTTGATACAATTTTTGCATAACAACACAGGAATACTTTACAAATTGCAATCCGGAGCCTGATTGTAGAATACTATGCCCATCGGCAAGTTAATTAGGAGATTCGAAAACACCAACATCCGATTAAAAATCACATTATCAAACTACTTTTTTTGCATCCCTCGAAGATTAACCTATGAAACAATCCCAACATCCTTAAAATTCCGACAGATGACAATTTAACCAAAACTTTTCTGACAGCGGAAGTAATGTTGAAATAAGTGCACATTTATCGCAATGGGAAGCCAATCAGCGCTCTCGAGATTGAAGAGATTAGCAATAAGAATAAAAGGATATCCCACTGTCGTGACAGCAATATTTTAATGAATGCTTACTGCGCACAACAGGCAAAGTTTCATGGTAGGACCCATCACAAATACAAAAGTTTTCTAATTAAATCGCTTTAGCCAATTCGTCGTTTGCTTGCTATCGGATAGGGATAAGGCAATTGACCTTCCTCGTAAAAATGAGATACAGGAAATTAGATCCTTGATTTGCTCGCAGAATAAGGAGTTCATTGATAAATGATGTCAAGACGAAACTTTGCAAAAGAAGAGTTCTGGTTTTATATTGTATCACATAATGAAATGCAAAATTCTGCTAATTCTTTTTACAATATTTAACGAGTAATATTTTGTTTTAGCATAAACATTTGGCAACAGAAGTCAGACCAGAGACAACATTCAAAGAAACCCTCATGTGTCATAGACCACATCCTTGCATTTCATGGGATAAATATGTTCACAACTAATATACGTTCGTAAGAGTCGAACAGCCGAAATCCAAGAATATTCTTAAGTTTCACGTAAGTTTCACGTGGTAGAGTAACTCTTCGCAGTGATTCTGTTTCTGCGGTAATACCCCGACTTGCTTTTCCCCGTTTTATGCGAAATCGGAAATATGTGAGTTTTTGTCATGGCCGCTTGCATCAGTTCTTCCACTCCACCTAGTTTGTGTTGAGTTTACGACAGGTTACGACAGGTGCGGACGTGTTCCACGTGGATTTATTTTACTTATACAGCGCGTCTTGTATTCCTGTCTAGTATCGGTTTATTGATTGTCTCCAATTATATAATCCAAATGAACGAAAACTGAGTCATTTTAACCTAACCACAAATGAAAAACACTTTCTTTGGAGCGGCAACTGAATATTATGCAGCGACAATAAAAATTTGTAAATTGGCAAAGAAATTCGGCCTAACGGAATCAGCAATCCGAACAGTTCTAAAAGGGCAAGAAAGAATAATGGAAGCTGTGAAAGACGCTCAACCTTTAAATTCAAACATCATTTGTAATTATCGCTCAGGCTGTAACATTGTTATAATCATGGCGTGATAAGCAAGTAAGAGTGGAAGGTTGTCCTGTTGATCAAAACGAGTTGTGCTTTCCAGCTTAGCAGGTTTTTGAGACAAAAGATGAAGCCTGTAAAGAAAGTCAAATGTTTTAAGCTAGTAACAGGAAGCAAAACAAAGCAATTTAACAGCTAGTGACCGCTGGTTCAGCCAATTGAAAAGTAGTTGTAATTAAAGCATAAACCGGAGAGGCAGCGAGCGCTGATAAAGAATCAGCGACTCTCTATGCAGAAACACTAAAAACAATGATAGAAGATGGCGGCTACACTTGGCAAACTATTTCCAATGTAGACGAAACCGGACTTTTTTGGAAAAAAAAGTGCCTAAAAGAACTTTTATTATGCGTGAAGAGAAAACTTGTCCAGGTTTTAAAGACGAAATGAAATTCCGTTTAAAGTAATGGTACTTATCGACAATGCATCAGGTCATCCTCCTCCAATTCGATTCACAAGTGGAAGTTGTATTTGACCAGAGAGTCACTACATGCGTGAACATGAGGAAGACATTGAAATAACATATTCCTTAGACTCAGTTGTATCGGATACATAAATGACGATTTCAAACCTAACAGAAGGCATCAGTTCATTGGAAAAGCCTTCAACACATATATTTGAAAAAAAAATAGACTCCAACGAAGAGCAAGTTCCTACTACAAAACGGAGGATAAAAAAAAAGTTACTGACATGTAACAAGGAAACATGTCAGTATGTTTTTTTCGACTCTGGTCCCGAATAAACATACTTTGTATTCTAAAAGTTTTTGGTAGATCAATTTATCGATTTTCACTTAGAATTTATAAGTGATTTAGTATAGTATCTTATAAGTGTTCGAAACCAGCTTGAGCTCTTTCCACCTTTCTTTCTAAAATAATACTTTGTATGTTTTTTTTATGCGGAAATGAAATCAAACACACATTTACTATGGGACGGAAAACAGGGAAAGCAAAGACCAACAACGGAAAGGATAATGAACACTGATATCGATTTTTGCATACTGGCATGTGTGTCTTTCTGTATAAGTACTATAGCCAGTGTATTAGTAACAATAACAAGCCTTTAATACAGTTTTGAACTACCAACACGCGCGTTCGTACTGAAAACAAAATATGGTAGCAGCCGTGAGTCCGATTGAACTCCAATTGAACTGTTGTCTGGTGTCTAATCATATTTGACTAACGGATATCTCATATACTAATCCCCGGGAACGTGAACATACGATTCCTTTAATTTCCATCATTTAGACATTCTGATCATCCAACCTCTGACAATTCAACAATGGAGCCCAAAGGACGATCGACAAATATAGTATGACATACTGAATTGTCAAGTATTTTATAATTGCCATCCATATTCACTGTGATATGCAGCATAGCATAAATATATATCGTGTATCGGATATATCGTGTAGCCTTTGTAAATGGTCCATCCAGTCACGGTAATAAGACCCAAACGAAGAGGGTGCTCCCGTGTTCGAGAAGTATTCTACTTTGCTTCCTGAGTTCGCCCAAATATTTGAAACACTTATGAATCTGAATATGGCATTAAGGGATAATGTTGTCACTTTCACTTTCATCCTTTTTGCTATGAGAAACACATGTGTTATCATAACCGCATAGATCCAGAAGGTTGCGACCTGTCATTCCAGCGACAAATGACGCAGTTTGAACTAGTTCTTGACATCATAATGACGTTAACGTTCGGAAAAGAAAGAAGTTCTACTTGCGTGAAGTTGTTTCATATGAAATTTCTACTTGATTTAGGACATTCTTCTCTGCGACAATAATTTTCATTGATTCAGTGTAGTGTGGGCTAGTGGGTATCCCGTAGCATTATGAATATTTTTGAACTTTTGCAGATGTTTTATCGTGTTGGGTATCTTTAAGAAAACCACACAGGGCTCCTTGATACATAATGACCAGGTATTCTAGCGCATTCAGTAAGATAAGACCTATGCGAAGTTGTATAATCACTGAGGATGCCAAATGTAAACAGCGAAATAATAAATCCCGAATATGGTTTACTGCCGAACGATTTTTACACGGTTTTTTCTGAAGGATTCTGGGCAGCTTAAAAGGGACAAAATATTCTATATGTATGAGAGAGGTGTCTTGTTTTGTCATCGACTGCTCAATTTATGCAAGGATTTCCACCAAAGGTGCAAAGAAGGCTTTTACTCCGAATCGCCCATAATTTCGTCTTCTTCTTCATCATTATTTTTTCCCGAAAAAGTGTTGAGTTAAAGAATCGCCGACTGAATTTCCTATTCCTCGACAAAAAGTACAGAGAAAGGTTCAGAATATACCATAAAGCATACATCAATCCATAGGACACTCATTTAAATTAGACTATTACCAAATTGAACCCCGTAAATTTTGGATATAACTAATAGGCGTATAAATATGAAATGCGGATTTTTTCTGCTTGAAATATGCATTTATTTGAATAACAGAACGAATGAATTCAATAATCAAAGTATTGGCCATCGTTAGCGACGACTTTTTCCCTTTTTTCTGTCAATTGATGGATTCTGTCCCAGCACTACTTCTAATTTTTTGAGGCTAACCACTCATCAAGCCAATTTTTAACTTCTTCGTAAGAATGGAAGTGCTGTTCCGAAAGTCCGTGCTGCATCGATCGAAACAACTAGTAGTCAGAAGGAGCCAAGTCTGGTGAATACGGCGGGTGGGGCAGAACTTGCCTATAAATGTTTCCCAGGTAGTTCTGGACATGTATTGCAACATGCGGCCGAGCATTGTCATGTTGAAAAATGACTTTATTATGTCTTTGGTGAAATTCTGGTCATTTTTCCATAAATGCGCGGTTCAATTTGATCAGTTGTTGTCGGTAACGTTCGCCAGTAATGATCTCACAATGTTTCAGCAGTTCGTAATACAAAGGTCCTATCCATCCGTGGAGAAAGAGAGATTTCCCTTAGCCTGAAGGCACCGCTAAGCGATGATTAATGAAGCCTAGTCCGAAGTTATGTGACAAACAGTTCCAGGCTAGGTTCTCGGTGTAACAGGGGAAGTGTTTAATCGGTAGTCCGGTAGCGGGGGAGTCCGACACTCAGGACGCTTCACCTCCCAAAAAAAAAGGTCCCAGGTTACTATCCCACCAAAAACACAGCAACATCTTCTTTACATGCATATTTCGGACTGGTTGTGATGTTGATGGCTGGTCTGGGTCTACCCATGATTTTTCGCGCTTGGGATTGTCGAAATAAATCCACTTTTCATCGCCAGTAACAACCCGATGCAAAAAACCTTCTCTTTTCTGTCTGGCAAGCGAAATTTCTCAAATGGTTTTTCGCCTTTTGATGTCTCTTTCTTTCAATTGATACGACATCCGTTTTCCAGCTTCTTGGATCTTTCCCATGGCTTTTAAACGTTGTGAAATGGCTACCTGAGTAACTTCCAACGCTTCTGCCAACTTCCAATAATGCTTTCAAATCTGTATCTTTGAATTTTTTTGGTGGTTTTCCACGGTCTTTGTTGCTGACATCGAAATCGCCACTTTTAAATCTTTTAAACCATCGTTCACAAGTGCCTTGGCTTGGGGCATGTTCACCATATGCTTCCACTAACAATCGATAAGTTTCTACTGCCGTTTTCTTCAAATGAAAGAAGGTTTTTAGACTTCCCCGCAAAACCTCTTTTGCTGGCACATAATTCGACATTTTTGAAGCGAAAAAAAACTATGTTTGTTTGTACAATCAAAACGTATGACATTCTGGAATTTGTTGACAGATGTGTACCCTCCGAAATGCCATATAAGTTATCCCCGACACAAACCAAATTTAATGGTTATGCCATCTGTTAGTAAAATCCGCATTTCATATTTATACACCTAATATAAAGTCTAAACATAACTTGATATGGCATAATTAAAACTATATTACTTTTTTGAGTATGAAACAGAATTTGGTGTCATCCTGCAATGGTTGCTAGTCTTTTAGACGTTACAGATAATGAACTCACACAAAAATTGACTTTTAGTAAGGATAATAGCGACATGAATTATAGTTCTTAAATAATTCGTGCTCAGTAAGCTAACATTTAGTTTAATCTGTTGTGTTTTGAGTTGAGGCTTAGGTATTCTTCTTTAATATAATTCAAATTAGAATCGAGTAAAGTTAGCTTAAGACCATCAGTCCCTCTTCTGACCTATCAATTTGGGGCCATTTTATTGATAGTTAAAAGAAAAAAGAAAACATCGGGCTTTTAATAAAATAATAAATGCACAAAAATGAGTTATTGGTTATTAGAATGACGATTGGAAAGACAATTGGTTATTGTTAAACAGAAAGACGCTTTAAATGTATTTCACAGCCTATTAAAAATTACAGAGCAGAGTACGCAAGGTCGAAGTGAAAACTATAAAAACTATAAATGCGCTTTATTTTGAAGTCCTAAATAAAATCATACTTTTTGCTCGCGAATCATATACATGTCCAGTTCTAACACATGAACGAAATAACGCACAGTAACTTTACAAATACAAATATCACCTTCAAAATACATGCAAGTGTTCAAAACAATACATAATATAAATATATGTATTTTACCAGGTGAAATAGCACAAACATCATTTCAGACAGGTGATGGTGGTGGTGGTGGCATTGGTGTCACAACATGGTTTCATGCCGGTGCATCATCATATAATTGTCCACGAGGCACAACCGCACGAGGTTTTTACACTTAACAAATAACCCTTTAATCGCAAAGAAAAAACTCTTTTTGTTCAATAAAACAGTTGAAACTATCATTATCTATTATGCCTTTAAATGGATGTTTCTTGTGGCTAACATACACAAATAATATTTCAAAAATTTAATAGTCACATAGTTTCAATACTTCAATTTAAAACAAACACTACTAACCACGCACCTCTATAAAAATTGATTCTTGTGAATTCCTTATGTTTCCTAAAACTATCAATCCTTTATAGATACACACCATATGTGTATATATTTGGGAAAGATATTTTAGAACAGTATAAATAAGTTGTTGCCTCTTAAATTGCATTTCAACTGATTTCCTACTTTAAAACAAAGCTGCTCCTCACATCATCATCGTCATCGTCATCATCATCCTTCTAAGTTCGAACATACCAGAATTAATCATGAAACTAACATCAGCTTCCACATTATTTACAATAATCTAATTTGTTGTATTTAGTGGCGAATTATTTTCGAAGCATAAATGTGTTTGCACTTTCGTATCAACTATTACATATGAAATTGTTTTTAACGCTTTGTATTGTGAATATTTCTTGACAACAACAACATTATACTTCTAAACTAAACATGAAATTTTTAATTAATTTGCATAAATAAATATATAAATCGAATAGGAAACAATTTAATCAATGGTAGTGCCCAAGGGTAGAAGTGCTGGCCTGTACAATAGAATACTTGTTACCATGTGTAGAACACTTAATTAACCGAAAAAAATTGTTGTCCCCTTTCAACAGGAGTTGGCTGCTTTTTCAAAAAGAAAAAAATATATATACGTCCTTATGATGGCAAGTAATCTGAATAATTTATCTATCCGTTTCGTTCAACAATTACTGTGCTTAAAAGCTTCTCTTCGTTGGGGGTCGCGACTTAATGGAAATTGTTTTAAAAATTTGTCTCCTTTCCATTGCTCTTCAAACTAACAAAAGTTTTTAGTATTTTTATTCCTCAGAATCATGTTACTAACAAATTATAAATTGTGTATATTCATTGCATATTATCCCTCGGAACCTCACTGGTATTAATTAATTCGTTCAATACAAGAGAGAGAGCAATTATGTAATTATATCCAGATCCTTCCTTAAAACTTTACTCAAATAAGCCAAAAAACCTTCTCCTGCCTTTAGTATCTAAGCTCCTTAAGTCTAGTCCGCAGACTACAAAACGGCGAATTCTAACAAATTATATGTTCATACCATCACAAAGCGGGTTAGATCGTAATGTCCTTCCTTGGTCAAAACGAATCATTGATTTCTGAGAAACTTATACACAAAAACGCTTAAGCTACTAACACCTAACATTATACCTAATCGTTCAACTCAGATCAGTTAGTCAATTATTCAAACTGTCTATTATAGCAATTAAATGCATTAATTAAATAAATTTTCCAGTAAAATTTATTTGATTTTAATACACTCTAAAACTAAAAAACCAAAAATTAACGCAAAAACGCATTTTACGAAAACTAACACAAAATATTGCACATGCAAATATGATTAAATACACTGTCTTGCATCTGTAAATGTTTTCTTGTAACTTACTTTCATTCTTATGCAAAATTAACTAAATTTAAAACAAAATAGAAAAACCAACAAAAAAAACTAACATATCCTCGTTCATATATGAAAAATTTAACAAACAATAGTGGAAGACCATCATGGTTTGACACCAGCTCCGAACTCATTTGCGGGCTGTCCAAGTCGACCACAGTCAAATACAAATGACAACGGAAACGGAAAGTATCTCTCAGTGCCTGGAAAATCATCAAATACATTGAATCCTGGTAACGTGTCAAACTATTCATTTCGCCTATTATTTATTCCTTGTTTATTGTTTGTTGTACAAAATTGAATTCAAACAACAATCAATTGAAAGATTGACGGATTGGAATTGTTTATTTAAAAACGAAAGAATTAATTGATGAATTATTCAAATCCAATTCAAATCAGTCGGAACTGAGTGAAAATAATATTTAAATTTAAGTCAGATTCAAGAGTTTTTTAAGTCTTACAAGTTTTCTTTCATAATCGGATTCATTTTATTGTAAATGTTTTCAAATTGAATCCCTTTTCGATTCGATCTTGATTAAAATTAATTTTTTGTTACTTAGCAAATAGTGGGCGCCATGAGAGATATTTTTTAAGGATAAATAATGTAGTTTTTATTGAATGTGAACTTTGATGCAATTTATTGCAATCTACTCAATTCTATTCTGTCTTCTTTATTTATTGTTACGCTTTTGTTTGCTCTCATTATATATTTGCTTGGTTTTTTTCTCTGTAGTAAATGCGTAAATAAAGACTTTGAACCAATAGTCGCTGATATGTAGCATGGACTTTTGGTGTAATTAGTGCTTGTTTAGTAGAGTCCTGTCCTTTTCGGTTCTGAACTCATAAATTTCGGGCTGATTGCCAGCTTCCAATAATTATTAACATGAATTTGTTCAACACAATTATTGGTTGAACTTTTAACTATAAAAGCTAGCAACCAGCTCGGAAGCGCCACACACAATAAAACATCCTTTTTTTTTTGTAGCACATTTAATCTAAATTGAGTTTTATATAATATAGAAGCCGATATGGTAAAAAGTCCTAGCAGTCAATCAATGATGCGTGTTACCAGCAGTACCGACATAGGCGATCATCGCGCCAACACACAATTTATGAGGAAAATTCCACCTGGCGCTGAAGCAAGTAACATCCTAGTAGGGGAAGTTGATTTTTTGGAAAAAACACTATCTGCCTTTGTCCGCTTGAAGCAAGCATCTGTTATGGGGGATTTAACCGAAGTTCCAGTACCAACGAGGTGAGTATGGCAATGAATGTTAATCCGAACAACCATTTTGTCATAAGTCCTTGCAACGTCCAATCTTAGATATTTTATTGATACGTTAGCGAAAGGCACGAATCTTGTTTTTCTGCGAAAAAAATACACGCCAAGAGCAATCATGTCCTGGCTCCTTCGACCGATTCTAAAAAGCTAACCAGTAAATACATGATCTTGCGACTGAATTTAACCAACTTCTATACCACCATACCTGAGCCCGAGACATTCCCTCTCCTAGACCAAAAGTCATTCTAAATAGCAAATGACAATGGGCAGGTAAGCTCATGAAACTTATCAGGACCATATTCAAGGAGAACTACTTTAGTACAATGTAAAAATGTCTCCAAATATCAAGTTTATTATAGAAAAAGAATCAAATCATGAGCTCAATTTCTTGAGTTTAACCGCGACCCAGAATCTTATCTTACTAGAATAGGATAACGCAGTTCGTCTCAACCGCGCGCAAGTCAAAAATAAATTGACTTTAGATTTGTGTCCACTTCCTTGTGCTCCTTTTTTGAAGATGCGTCTCATAGTAAAGTTTCTTAGACGTATGATAAGGATATTGTTGTATAATACGAGGATCCCCTCCAACACATAACAGAGAACCCAACTCACTACTCTAAGGTCCTAAATCTTCTGACGGACGTCATCAGACAACAGCCTGCCAAAAGGCGATCACTGTCACCTCTGCCCTAAATTTAGTGACCTTCTTCTTCATCATTTTCTCTCGTCCATCATGATCAGAAACCCTTTGAATAGAAAAGATTTTGAATCACTGCGAAGATTAAAATGAATTTAATGGAGAAACTGCAGACCATTGCAAAAGAAACACGATCAGAACTATTTCAACTATCAGAAATACTTTTGAAGTAATTGAAAACGTTTGAGAGGAAAATATTTTGAAAGAAACCCAGCCGAATCTTGATATTCTCCGATTTCTTTTATAATATCAGTTCGCAAATTATTTTACCAGACTTCGTTCAAAGGTGGTAGGATCTGGTTTTAATATTAGTATTTTTATATTCAAAATCAAGATTCCTGTGTTCATTGTTTGTTTTCTATATCCGCCAAAATTCACCGATACCTGGACTTCCTTAAAAAAATTTCGTTAGCTATATTTGAATTGTGTCCGAATATAAGGAAACCTTGTTTCATCATGCCTGGTCTGAAAACACAAGTGTTCTCTGTAAGGTAACAACATTATTAGCGATTTATCAATCGCTCACAGCAATGAAAATATTCAACTGAGTTACTAGTTCACACATACACAATGGAGAAAGAATTTGTAGGCATTGTTTGCATTCTAAATCAGGCATAAATGGCCCACAGAATTCTCGTCAAAAACTTTGAACATTTTACCCACCCTCTGTAAAGTCCTGACTTAAGAGATGGATCGACTATTCCTCCAATTAAAAGCTCCAGTTAAACGTATCCGAATTCAAAATCAAACAAATATGAGCTGTAAATCCTTCCAAAACTGACTCCTATTAATTTTTTGAAGTTATTGGTGAATCAATTTATCCATTTTCACTTAGAACTTATAAGTGATTTATACCCCTGCTAGCTAACTAAGCGAAGACTCTTGGGTGCGGAAGTTCTGATCAATTTGTCGAATACCTCGAAAGTGAATTTACAAAGAAAGGTGGAAAGAGCTCAAGCTGGTTTCGAACACGCGTCCCTGCCACTTCTCGTCAGGTGCCAACTCACAGGCCGGGACGCATCGATTGGCACCTGACGAATAGCGGCAGGGACGCGTGTTCGAAACCAGCTTGAGCTCTTTCCACCTTTCTTTGACTCCTATTGTTTATAGTCAAATGTGGATTATCTTCAACGATGGCTTAATTCAATAGCAAGTTATCAACGTTGTTCGAATGATTTGGTGCTACGAATCCTTCTAAACTGTTAATTTTAAGACAGACAAGAGCGGTAGTAACCTCTTTTGCAAATATATCGGTTGACTATTCATTTTCATAAGAACTGTTCAATGCTGACGCTACGTCATGCCAATCTTCACAGTCGTCGTGGCGCTACAGCCTCTCTCTAGCCATGGTCTGCCGAAGATGAAGTTGTCAACAGTCTTGGTACGTTGACCGCGTCCTCTTATTGACAAATAGAAAATTTGCTATCTATTACTTGCAATGAAAAGTATAAAGGATTTATTTGGATCGATTGCAGTCTAAAGTCGGAAATTGTTCCGATTATCGAAGAAATTAAACATTTAAATTTCGAGGATAAATTCCATCAATATGAATTATGCAATCTGAACTACAGTCACCTTCAGACTACAAGGATATTTTTAGATTTTTATATTGATTTTATATTGATTTTGTTAAATTGCTTATTAGAGGAGGTAATATATTAGAGAAGACAATACAAGCATAACAACAATTTATAAGCTGTACGAAAACGATTGATCCTTTAGGAACTACAACTTCAATCAGTAACACAGCTTAAAGTATAAAAGCAATATTCTTCGCCTGGATAAAGGGACTGCCTTGGTTGATTATTTTACTTTCAGAGAACTTCAATGTATTTTGTTAATAAAACCATGCAGTAGGATTTATCTCCGACTTGAAAGCCATGACTGCGCAACATTGCACATTTGACTTCCTTTAAGTCCCACTAATCATTGGTTGAGGTGATTATTGAGGTATTCTTGACAGCGGGTTAATTCTTTCTGTATGGTATGTATGGTTTTCATAGCGACCTTGAAAACGACCCAGGATCCTTGGCGATACCACTTTATTTCCTAACCAGCTGAAGAAAGTCTGGGTTTTCAGTGCAACGGAAATGTCCCAGTTTTAGGAACATACCAATAGTCGTTGCAGAAAAACCTTTCCAGGTTACCGATGCTTCGCATTCAGAGTCTCTTCCATCTCTTCCGAATGAAAGCCAGCCAACTACGTAAGAGGTGCTCTATTGCCTGTCTTTTTTATGGCTGCACACAGTTTCTGCACACGGAAATTTTCGAAATTGTCTGTCTGGCCAGAAGACCATGGCCGGTATACGTTCTGACCAATAGTAAAGTATACTCAAGGTTTCGACATTTCATAAGGATATAACTACCATTACATTCATTGCGTCTTTTTTAGAGTATAAATGTCGATCATATATTGCGCTACTATCATATACTTTCTGTGGTTTTTTCTCCAAACTGCAAATTGTTTTTTGGTTTGTTTTTTTCTATTTTGAATCGACCATAAGGAAATAACAACAACAAAACTTCATCCTGCGTCTATACTCTCAGTAGTCTCCACTACATTCATTGCTTTCTTTGGGCAACTAACAACTCAAGAGTATTTCTTGCCTGTTTCAAGCTCAGAATTCGCATTGCATTCAATTTCTGTACAAAACGATCCTTTGAATCGAGCCTGGATTTAACAGCTACCACAATTTTCTATTCCTGACTTTAATGTATCTATAGTTATTCAGAACGTTCATCTGCTTATCTTACACAAACAGTTGTCTACTTTTGGTCTGCGGCAACGAAAGAACGAACTCTAATTGACAACTCACCTACGTATCCCAACCATAACTTTAATTGAATACTCCCTTATAATCAAATTCATCATCTTCCATTTCGCAGATTCCTGTTCATCCTTCTCGGTCCACCAGGAAGTCATGGAAGCTTCCACGAAATCGGGCGCGCCATGGCTACGCTTATGTCGGATGAAATATTCCACGAAGTCGCCTATCGTGCCAAGAAACGTGATCATCTACTGGCAGGAATCGATGAATTTCTCGATGCTGTCACCGTCCTTCCACCAGGCGAATGGGATCCAGCCATTCGGATAGAACCTCCGGCTGCTATACCGTCACAGGAGGATCGTAAACGCCCACCTGAAAATCCTAAAAAGGAAGAAGTCGACGAAGAGGAGGAAGAACAGAGGCTACGCGAAGAGTCAGGATTGTCAAGGACCGGCCGCTTATTTGGCGGCTTAGTTAATGACGTCAAAAGGAAAGCACCATGGTATTGGGCTGATTTTAAGGATGCCCTCTCGTTGCAATGCATTGCTTCCTGGATATTTTTGTATTTCGCATGCTTATCGCCCATTATTACTTTTGGCGGTCTACTGAGTGAAGCAACGGGAAAGAATATGGCGGCCATGGAATCGTTAGTTTCGGGCTTCGTTTGTGGAATAGGATATGGATTCTTCTCTGGACAACCACTCACTATCCTAGGATCAACCGGTCCAGTGTTGGTGTTTGAAACAATTGTGTATACGTTTTGTCAAGAGCGCGAATGGGACTACATGTCGTTCAGGCTATGGATCGGCACGTGGATTGCAATAATTTTACTTATATTAGTAGCCATCGATGCTAGTGCATTAGTTTGTTATATAACACGTTTTACGGAGGAGAATTTTGCGACGCTGATTGCATTCATTTTTATATACAAGGTGACGTTTGTCAAAATATGCGTGTGTGAACTTTTTTTTAGCAATTTCAAAATATTTTCCAGGCTGTTGAGAATGTGGCTTTAATTCAAACGAAATTCCCGATTAACCCAAAGACTGTGTATGACTGTGTATGTACACCTCCTGTAGGTAGTAATGATTCCTTATTGGAATGGGCTAAATATACGCGATACCAATGTATGGTAAGTTCTGTGAATGTCTTTTTAAAACAAATCGTTCCAAATGTTGAACCATTGAACAATTTCCTTGTTCTTACAGAATCTTAACGGCACACTAATTGGCACGGATTGCTCTAAGGCGGAGTCCTCTAATGTATTTCTCATGTCCGTTATTCTGTTCTTAGGAACGTTCTTATTGTCAATTGTACTGAAAGACTTCAAAAACGCCTTGTTCTTCCCGTCAGGCGTTCGACAAATTATCAGCGATTTCTCTGTTATTATCGCCATATTCTCCATGTCACTGTTGGACTTCTATTGTAATTTGCCTACACCGAAGCTCGAAGTTCCCCGAGAATTTAAGCCAACCTTGCCGGACAGAGGATGGGTTATAGCACCCTTTAATCACAATCCTTGGTACACAAGCATTGTTGCTGTTTTCCCTGCACTATTGGGAACAATTCTTATATTCATGGATCAACAAATCACATCGGTCATCATCAACCGCAAAGAGAATAAATTGAAAAAAGGATGTGGATACCACTTGGATCTTTTTGTCCTGGCTATATTGATCCAAATATGCTCAATAATGGGATTGCCATGGTAATTGATTTATATTTCGTCTTGCGTTGTCATTACACCATTCCAATCGACGACAGTCTCCTTCAAGGATGTCACTGATTACTTTGCTATTCTATTCGCAGGTTTGTTGCCGCTACTGTGTTAAGTATCAATCATGTGAATTCGCTCAAACTGGAATCGGAATGTGCAGCGCCGGGTGAAAAGCCACAATTTTTGGGTGTGCGAGAGCAACGTTTAACGCACATTTTAATATTTTTAACAATTGGTTGCTCCGTCTTACTAACTCCATTACTAAGTCACATTCCAATGCCCGTGCTATTTGGTGTGTTTCTCTATATGGGTGCGGCATCACTCAAAGGATTACAATTCTTTGATAGGCTGTTAATTATATTCATGCCAGCCAAATATCAACCGGATTATATGTTCTTGCGACAGGTACGTTTTTGTGGAAAATTTATTAATAAAGCATGTAGACTTTGCCCCGAAAAATGTTTTCTCTATCTACATATGCATATCATGATATTGTCTAGTCGACGACACGTTGGTGTGGGAAGCGTGAATAAATGTGATCAAACTTTCTGATAGAAAGGATTAATCTGCGGGATTTATGAGAGTGCATTGTTTGAGGTATCATATAATAGAAATCAGCAGGAATGATTCATTCACCTATGATTCAACTCGAAAGTTATAAACAATTTAAACCTTAGAATTCTCTAGAAGAAATTTAAAACAATATTTTTGTAATATTATTCTTTTATGTTACTGTTGAAATTTATTGTGCTAGATTTTCATATTATAGTTCCGGGCCATCGAATAAGGATGACAACGATTCAATTCAAATCAACGATTCAATTTCGACGCAAAAATTTATTCAGTCTTAGGATTTTCCTTATTATTATGAACTTATAGATGATTTCTCCACCCTTTACTGCAATGACAGCGTGAACTTGTTCAGGAAAATTCCAAAAATATGATCGTATCATCGTTTTGAAGCCTTCATCGTTTAGACAATCCTGCAGTATTTTCAATCTTAGAGGGCGGTATTATACAAAGAATCGACTTTAGCTAGTTCCCAGATTTTTTCTAGGATTTAGGTCTGGGGAGTTGGCGGGCAATGGTAGAACTTAGACTCTTGCCGAGGATAACAATCTATGAAGGGTTTTTGCCCTGTGGTACGATGCTCCATCCTACATGCACCATAAGTACATCTACATTCGAGAAATTCAGCGATTTATAACATGAAAACAAAACAATTTTAACGACACCCTCATACTGTGCCGCGGCCAGAATCTTTCGCTCTAAATGCACGACCAAAACAATACTGCTGCCGATGTTTCACAGCTTTTTGGACGCAATTTTCGCTAAATCGTTCGTATTACCTTCTTCTCATAAATTGGGTCCCTTTTCACAATAGTTTCTATCCGAGACTCGTCACTAAAGACTATCTTAGAGAAAGGACATTATGATTAAAAACAGTCCATAGATTGGGTGTGAATAAATTAGTTAAACAAGCCTTGTTGTCCTTTTTCCGTTCGCCGTTATATAGATGCTTTGCGCTTTAGACATTTCCACATGAACTTTTTCTATCCAGGGGGTAAAATTTGGTTTTTTGTCAGTACATCAACATTTGATGCCGTTTCGTCCAATCTTTTGATCGTTGGTCGTTTTCAAAGTTGCATTGCGATTTTCCACAGAATACTGAAGGATCCGTGGAGTTATTTTACGTTTTTGTGACAGTTCTCCGGTTGTTGGAAGGCTACATAATATTCTGCTTATTGATTTTAGCCACTCTGGACCCAGTTATGCGAGAAATTCCTTCGTTTTCCTATTTTTCTCGGGTACTTGCGGAGTCCTTGCCTATATCAATTAGCCGACAAATATGCTAATGTTGAAGTTTTCTAAGATAGACGTTTGTAGCGAAGGTACAGACCCTTAGATGTTAAAATGCGTACTTGAATCAAACTTGGAAAAACGACTGGACCTCTTGGCCAAACCAACAATTTCTTTTCAATTTAGTGTCGAAACACGCGTCTCGTCAGTGTCCCGTGATAAACTTTTTTCCTACGCTTACGAGGTCCGATTAAGAAGTAATAATTTTCTCGGCTCAAGGAACATTCCTCAAGGGTGATATTTAGATATAATACCGAAACGATAACCGTTGTTAAGACGCTTTTGGAGAGTTTTTGTTTCTCAGGGAATCCTGAGTAAATCTTTGAGGGAATCCAGACGGACTAATAAAATTAAAGAAATTTAATACTATCACCGTGTTTTATTTTCATTATTAATACCTTTTGCCCACTCTTTGTGCTTCAATCAATCTATTTCTCCCTACATTGAAAACCTAATGCAGATCGATATCCTTTCCTGACAATTGGGGCCAGACACTTTCCGACTTTGCTTCAGGAATCCTCTTAGAAAGATGAGGATATAGATATGCAACACACACCCAACAAATGAATTTTGATGTTTTAAAACTTACTTTGTTTATACATAAATATTCAGGATCTAAATTAAAATCAAACCATTTTTCGTTTTTTCTTTTATCTTTCCAGGTACCACTGCGTCGTGTCCATATTTTCACGCTGATTCAATTTGCCTGTCTCGTCGTCCTTTGGCTTATCAAATCATTCCAAAAGACATCAATTCTATTTCCACTCATGTTAGTGGTAATGATTGGAATTCGACGTTCATTGGATTTCCTATTTACCCGTCGTGAATTGAAAATCCTGGACGACATTATGCCGGAGATTGTTAAACGACAACGAGACGATTTGCATCGTTTGGAAGATGGAACTGGAGAGGTGGGATTTTATCGCAGATTTGTCGCTTGTTGCCTTGGTCCAAGACAAAAGCAATTTAGAAAAGCGTAGTTTTGCACCAGATTTGGTTTTTTTTTTTTTTTGTTTTTTTGGTTTTTGAATTTTAATTTGTTAATTTTCCGTTTTTCATTATTTAGTTTTGAATTATTGAAAATGTGATTTAATCAATTAAACAATTAACGATTCCACCAAGACACAATTTACACGAATCACAAAATAATGAGAACAGAGTAATAACAATAATATTGTTATTAATGCTATATTAAATCGATGTACATTTCGTTATTGCAATCCACCTATCATACGTTTAGATTTTAGATAGGTTTTGAGAATTATTGAACAAACTTTTTTGTCTTTGGGTTAACATTCTTCTTTTTTATTTTTGCTTTTGTCACATTGTAGTTTTCTTTGTAATCACATTTCTCCAATGTTTCCAATCGATGCGTTCTCTCATTCATTTGCCTACTGCAGAATTAATATTTAATTCATTTATATTTGTGAAGTTGAATGAAATCTTATAATAACGTAAGACTGCCAGAAATTGAGATTTATTGTCAAGTTTATACCGAATATGTAGCCATAAAACACGTGAGAGAATGTATCTGTAAAGAAATAACTCTAATTGTTAGCTAAACTATTGATGTCGCTCTATTTCATCCTGTTATCATGTTTTTAATCCGATTGGACGCATGGTATGAACACCGGAAATCCCTTGTAAATTGTTTTTAAATCTAAGAAAAATTTTCCATTTCGAAAAATTATTTGACGGTTTTTTACAGAGATTTTCCATTTCATTGTTGCATTTTCTTGCTCTGAAAACACTCAGATTTTAATCAAAATATCTTTAACCGTTCTGTATTATTTTTAACAATAAGTCCCAATTGTCAATGATTGATTAAGGATTAATAGCACAATTCTAGTTAAATATACCATACAAAAGTTGATTATTTTCATTACTCAACTGAAATTGTTACAACGTCATAATTTAAACATGCTAGTTAAATGTACATTGTTAAGTTTTCCTAGTTTTATTTTATAGAACAAATTTCCAACCCTGTATTTAGTAGATTTATCGCTTACAAGCTCAAATATGATAGAAAATAATATTACAAATGAAAATGTATATAATAAGCTATCTCAAAATAGCTCAAACGCGACCAACACATGTTCGTTATGTGTTAATCGTGGCTTAGGTTAATTTTTTTGAGTCCCATAAAAATAATTGAAGTTGCATAGTAAAGAAAAAAGTTAAAAACGAAAATTCTTACTCAGGAATTTTAGTCGATTTTGTTTTTTCTTTTGTTATTCGTTCATAAAATAAAGTGTGTGAACTAAACAAAACCAACTTTTTTGACAGTGCCGAATTTGTTTTGGGTTCAAAGAGTGTTTTTTGACAATGGTGCCGGCAAATCCGGAATATTTTCGAATTAACTATCGTTAAACTTTTTCCTAGATTTTTAACATTTTACGAAAAATTATATGCGTACACCGAAGTATTAATACACAGCGAAAATCCTTTTCACAAAGGGGATTACGTTTATGCATTGCCTGCCTGCTTATCAACAAGAAAGCAATTAATATTTGAAAATTGTTTTGATCACAAATACTTCTATATAAAGCAGCAATGTTGTTTTACTACTATACTAACAAAAACTAACATTATTCTATTCACTAGAATAAAAATCAATAACGACTAAAGAAAATTTAATTTAGATTGATTATAGAGGAAGCATTATATTAAAGGTGCCAATTAGTTTAAGGCTTTTGGTTGGATAAATAATTTTTGTTTCAATAATGAACTACACATAAATTGCGCACAATTACAATTGGTAATCATTTGAATTGTTAAAAATTAAAAACCCAAAAATTGTCGAACAAATTTCAACAAAAAATATATCATCATATTGTAGAAAATATGAAATTGAGGTTTAAGTCGCTTGTGTCATTATTGATTCATTTATAATTTATTTTATTTGAAAATGTTGAATCCTTCTATCCTCCAATTACTACAAAATTACAGTGCATAGTTGTTTTGACCGTTTGACTGATTTTATTTTGTTTTTATTGTTAAACTTATTTTTTATTGGGAAATTTTCGATTCAAACTTATTGAGCTTACCAGTTTATTGGTTTGGTTTTCTGTGTAATATTATACGGTGAAGTTTCATAATTGGTCAATTTATAAATGTCATATTGAAAAGTTTTCGGGGAATATTTACTATAAGCTTAACCGCATGTACCTGAACGAATGAATTCCTTTACGAATTCACAAAACGCTGTCAACTTATTAACAATTAAATGCTGCAAACCTTTCACTGCTCGGCAACTGATCCTCTACCTATAATCTGCTTGGTAGAATCTAGTCTTAGTCAAGTCTACCAGTAGACTAGATCATAGAATGGAGTCGAAGAAAAGGACCTTACACCACAGCCATGACTTTTAATCACCGTTGCAACTTAGTAAAGTTCTTCGTTTATTAGCTGGGATGCGTCTTTGTAGCCATCAGGAGTAATGGTTACTATGTAGCAGGTTATTATTTTCGGTTTTTTTTTATATTTAGAACGTATTCATAACCAGAGGCTATGAACTCGGACAACCGTAGGTCCTTAGATGGCGGGTTTCGCTTCTCTACCAAAACCATGTCACGGCGATATGCGCAGGAATGTACTCACCACGGCTGAAAGAGTTATCCTTTGCCATTACGCGACTAATCCGAACCAATCTTGGTCGTGAGTCGAGCATCATGAGATTTTCCACTAATGCGTTGCAAGATTTTACTCGCTCAACTAAAAAGATTTGAAGTAATGAAGACACATGGTAGTGCTGCAAAATCAAATACAACATCAAAACTAGACGAAGATTTCTAAAGGACATCGAATGTGATAATCAGGTGTCAAAATTCAAAATCATCAGTTGATTTATCCGGAGCGATTAGAGCGGAGTAAAACATAAAAATGAGTACCAGTTTTGGATCTCATAACGCAAGCAAAATAATCAGCAGAGAGTGATAGAGATCTGCAGAGATCAGAGATCCTCCAGCTGACCCTATCTGCAGTCTGACAATTGAAGAGGCTTATCACTAATCTTTCTACCTACCATAGTAGGTAGTCCACGTCAACTTTGAAATTGTTATTGTCTTCCCGTTTCCAGTGCATGAAGAGCTACTCAAATAGACTCATTTATTCAAGACCTCTTATGGCATCTACGTGGAAGAAGCTCCCTGGATTGTCTCTGCTTGATTGATTGCTAGATTGTCATTGCTATGCAGTGTGCTCCCATATGGATTGTTCTGCACATACCGGTCGTGCTCCGCTATGCTCCACGAAGATTCGGGTACGGTACCTTAACTTATTCTTGACTATTAAGAAGCTCTGGAAGTCTTGTACAGAGCTTAATCACTACTCTTCACAATATTCAAAGTATTTACTAACTTGAATAGGTTGTAAACAAACTTTATGTTGAAACAACAGCATGTACAGGTAATATAAACATTCTATCAACTTTTCTGCATTTTCTGCAGATCCCTCTTGCATCAAAGCAGATAGAGCTTCAGCAGCTAATCAAGACGGCCTAAAAATTCACCATTCAATCAGGTGGAATCATGTGGAATTAGGAAAAATGACAGCAAACCGGCCTAATATTAGAGTTCGCAGTCTCTGCCTACTTCCAGCTGAAATTCTAAAGAATTTTTTAAAGATCAAATGAACATTATTGAAGGAAATATGCGTCATTTTAACTAATTAGTAGTTCCTAACTTTTAAGAAAAAATTATGTCTTCGTCAGAGAAGCTCTTAGTTGTTTCAAGCGAGGAACCAAACAAATAATACTCACTGGTCTCTATTTTAACTAACTGAAGTGGATCCCACAACAACGCAACCACATGATAGTCTGATCACGCTAACTTGAAACTTCCAGTTAGGGTCTCTAAACCACACATTGCCATATGTCATGTGGCTTGACCTGCTTGCAGTAATCTGAAAAGCTGGTTACATGATAGAGAAGTATCGGAGAAGTATCCTTAAAATCTCACCTGTCAAATTTTCACTCAATTCTTCCAGTGAAATTGCTGGGATTTGATATAGATAATACAAAAAGTAGCCTACAAAATCGGATATCCAGAAAGGTCTTCTGAAATAAGGCTGACTGATTAAAATTTCTGTGGTAATCTAGACAGATCTGGTCGGATTCGATTGACGGACATGAGTGAATCTCTACTTGGATTTAGTAATTGAATAGGCCAAGAAATGATAAGAGCTGAAGCGCACCAACAAAGAACATACGACAGAATCAGTCATTCAACGAAAGTATGAACTCGTTGCTCACAACTTCTGGTTAGCACGTTGGCATTTCATGGAACATGAAATAATGCGTCCTGCACAAAGAATTTTTAAGCAAGAAATGCTCCAAATCTTCTCGTTGCGTTAAGAGGAGATATCATATGTTGTAATTTTCTAAGGACGATATTCCGAATCGATCACTACAAAATCTTAAACCTCCCTAGACATACCGTATCAAATTCAACTTACTCTTCAAAAACGAGAACAAATCCAAAGGTCAAAAAACCTACAGACTAAGCAACAGGATGGGTTTTAAGAAGACTTCTGTTCCTTTTTACCAATTTGAAATCATTTACAAGGAATTATGCTGCACTGAACATTTTATTCAATTCTGGGTTGGTTTTATGGATTTTCGTCAACTGGCCAAAGACCTAGTTAAAATAATAACTTCCTTTTCTTAAAACGTTCTAACTTAAAAACACCGAAGGTGTCCTTTGAATCCATTTGATGTTAAGGATTTTAATGAAATAAACAGCCGATTGTTCCCAGTGCAGTGCACTTCCTTTTTCCCAATTTCGTGCTTCTATTTTACAGTCAGGATCTCTCAAGCGAAAGATTCATCAAGAGGATTGCAAAATGTGGGTACAATTGGTACAAGATACTCTTGACACAAACGGGCACGTGCCATTCATAGCCAAATACGCTGGCAGGCTGATGAAATATTTAACAGAATCGCGACAAAGTATTCCTTAGAAATCTCAGGATTTTTTTTTCTCCCATCTAAGTTGGCTTTGATTACTTTAAGGATAAATATTGAAGACGTTTGAACTGACCTAAGCCTTAATAATAAGCCGCGCGCTCGATCGAAAATGCTTTGTAGATTCATGGTAACTTAATTTAAACGTGCTAATGACCCATAGGACCCTTTCTTCTGCTACCATTTCTTCCAAAAGAGAACGATGGAAGGTCCTGTTAGCTCCACGCCCATCCGTTAAGCCCATGACGTGGTGTTTATCTTGGTTCTTCTTCAAAGCGCTCTTGGCGATTCTTTTTACAGGATCTCCTTACTGTTTGGGGTCCTGATTGATCAAAATGACTACTTCTATGTTACTGAAGACGAACCGAAAATATTTTGAATATTCTCGGTTTTCTTCAGCTTCAGTGGTTTCCTTAATTTATGGAGTAATATCATTCTTTTCTAGTATTACAATGTGTAGATGATTCAATGAAAACTGCGACTTCATTCGGGTAACACACAACCATAAGTGAGGAGAAATTTTAAAAAATTAAAACTTGATAAAATTGTAGCATATTTACTCTTGAAAGATATAGCATTGCTTCAAACCATCTTAGCCTCTTTCCAAGATACAAAGCTTTCGAAAGCTCATAAAAGCTTTTATGTATCTAATTTAGAACTGATTGATGATTCCTTTATAGGGCCTTAAATATAATTTAATCATAAGAGGTACTTACTGATGCTTAGATTGTAAGCACGCCATAAAGGGGAATAGTTGATATTATATCCGTTTGGATAACATCTCAATGGAGTCGAATATTATGCTTATTATTCACAATGGATTTTACAAGAAGTTGGTTAATATGTTTTCTATTTCCATCTTAACAAAATATTGTTTTGAATTCATCCTGCGAGTAGACGATTATTTTAACCATTTACACTCAAACATATTTGATCGTACGACAAAACAACAAATGTAAACCATCCCATATTTCAACAAATCATATGATTTCACTATGCACATAACATTGAAAACATTATCTTGGGACATATCGTTTTAAATCAGGTTAGGGATTTTTGTTTCTTTTCTCTTTACTTTCGATCATCTTTCCAACAAAACAACAAAAAAGATACCAACCAAAACCAAGAAAAACAATCTCTTCTGTTTTTTCCTTTCTTTTCTTTTCTTTCTTTTATTCAAGGATAATAATGGTCATCATCCGGATGATCATCATACGTATCAAACACCCACGACAACAACAACAACGTCAACAAATAATGATGGCATACGTATACCACTGCCAAATGGTAACGTTATGAACATACCAATAAACATAACCGAAGAAGTCAATAAAACTTCAATATGGAAGCAATTAAATAATGAAAAATTCGGGAGAAATATACAAGCACCAACACCGGAAAATTTATTTCCGGAAATAATGTCGGGACAAATAACTGTAACAGTGCCACATAAAAGGAAGAATGGAAAAAATCACCAGTAAGTGTTTTCATTTAGTTTACTTCCCTCTCTATTTCTCTTTTGAAGACAAAATTTCTCTTCAACCTTCCGCCCTCATATGTTAACCACTCTGCTATACATTGTACTCGACCATTTGTCCTAGTGTGTTATATAGAGGAAGGTAGCCTTGATTCATTTAGTAGAACTGCTTACACATAATTGGTCTTTTGGCGTTATCCTAGAAAATGTTCGGTTGCCTACCCGATTTTATTTTCCATCAATACAAATTTCTAGAAAATTCTCTTTCTTTTCTTTTCGTTTCTAGAAAATTCTGCACTTAGACTTCATTTTGATTGACTTGGTTTTCTTCCCTTTTGCACTGTTCTACATTTTATCCTTTTTCGCTAGAATATTTCAAGTTCATTGTAGCACTTTATAGATTTACACTTTATTGCAAACAGAATAAAATGCATTCTAAATCTTTGAAAAGATAAATATATCTATATAAATATTTTCTTTAATTCATTGAACTTGAAGCGGATCTGGAACTTATAATGATGACACAAAAGTCTTTCACAAATTTAAAATAGAGGAATAAGTAAATTTTTTGTAGGCAATTATGAAACGGCATACAGGTATGTCCTGGAAGAATCTAAAAAAATAGAGTTGTGATCGCTTCATCAGCTTAGATTGAACAAATGCACGCCTAGTGTACATGAAATTGTATACGCATAAATTAC
This sequence comes from Stratiomys singularior, assembly GCA_954870665.1. Lineage (NCBI taxonomy): Eukaryota > Metazoa > Arthropoda > Insecta > Diptera > Stratiomyidae > Stratiomys > Stratiomys singularior. The sequence continues at coordinate 5,502,723 of OX940879.1, read as the reverse complement.
ACAATTTAAAATAAAAAAGCACAGCTGTATCCTGTGAAGCTAGAAATTTCGAATCAACATGGCAAATTTTCGCAATTCAATTTATACCTTTGTAGCCATTTCACACTTTCGTTGATCCTTGCTGTGAAGGTCGTCGGAAATTCATGTATTTTTGCGCCAAATAAATCATCCTAGTTGGCTTTGAAGAAAAATTTAAATAAAATTAGCCCTATTTTTTTCAAAATTTCGAAAAACAAATATGTTCAAAATATTTTAAATACGTAACAGATCACACATTTCCCATGGATTTTTTTAAGACCGCACGAAATTTACCCCTAGTTATTGTTCCTAGAAAATAAAAATTAAATGAAACGAGATCCCTCCCAACAATATATTGACAGAAAATCACCAGGAATCGTTTCCTTTTCGACAAACACAAGAGCTATACAACAGCTCTTAAATGCTGAAACAAACGCCATCGAGAATTGTCACTTTGACAATTGAACTATAGGATTAAGTCAACTTGGTTGAACACTAACTTCATTCTCGCCGTCAAGATCTGCATGCTGTGAGTGGGAGAAGGCTTTCGTTTAGTTTCTGCACATTCTTAAAGTTTTTCTGGGAATGAGAATATTAAAGACCCTCATTGTTTACAAAAACAGTTTATCGCTGCTCAGATTTCAAAATTAGAGGATGTAGTTGGAAGCGCTTATTGTAGAAAGCGATAGTGTGAGAGAGGCTTTAGTACTACGAAGGAAAACAATTTAGGGTAGTTTTCTTGTTGAGATATACATCAAAGCTGTTGTTTCAAGAACCACTTTTCTTTCAAAAAGATAGTCCTGTCCGTTGATTGTACTGTCGCATAACTCAGCTTATCATATGTCTCCGTCATGTTTGAATGTTGAAATAATATTGTTTTCGAGAACACCTTCTAAGCTCTTCCTCGTGCTTTTATACGTCCGCACTCCCGAAAATATTAGATTTACTCTACATCCTGTTTTCAAAAGTTAGTGTCAATTTTCACAAGCAAATTTAGTCCAATTTTTCCTCAGTGCCAAAAATCATTCATAACTAAAAGTGATGTTGTACGTATGAGGGATTTTCTGCGAAGAGATCAACCATGATAACCAAGATTATCTAGTGCATTTAGTACGGCTTTGGTACTCAGATTTTTAGCTGTCCAAGTCAGTAAGCTCTCCGCAATCTCTGGAGCAACTATTGTCAGGTCTTTCGTGATTTTGTTTGGTATCCTTCGCTTAATACAGCGACTATGTTTGGGCTACCACACCTTTGTAAAACATGTAGTGTACCGATCACTCTATAGCTTCTTATAACTGTTCCTCTTCCCATAGCTCTAATTTCCTGTAGAAAATTTTCCTCCAATCTACAATTCTATTTTTATAATTTGGTATTTTTTTGAGGATTTTCTTTCTAGCAAAAGACCTACTATAAGCCACTAAATCGCCAACAAAAGTAAACACCCATTCTTTGTAATTGTGAAAATGTCCTTTCTTGTTCGAAATTTAGTTTCGGCTGTAATTGTTCCGTCTTCTTCAGCGACTGAATGAATTTTACTCTTGATATGTACATCTCTGGTCATGTGCAAACAGGACGAAAGGATTGCTAACTAAATGAAACTCTTAAACATAATTTATATAGAACTACTTACTGAAGATGTAAAAGATTTTAAAAAATTATTAAGTTTTCCCAAATTTTTTAAAGGATGTGAATTCTACAGATCTGATGATATCTGATCTGATATGATCAGATATCTGATATGATCTACAGTTTGATTAAATCTGGTTTAGGAGCGTTTTCTATGTTTTCTTTATTGCGAGGCTCTCTGGAGAAATTAATAGTAATAAAATAGTCGATAAGATAAATGCCCAGACTTCTTGTTCGTCCTTCATTGGTCCGAAAATATTTATAGAATAAGAACGTTCATCGCTCCCGTTGCTGTCTAATATTTTGGACCTACTTTGCTATTTTCTTAATCGTCGGCTGCTTGAAGCTGTTGAAGTTGGCTGTTCCAACGACGGTTTGACTTCCTTTAACGTTGGTCTTATAACTAATTGAGAAATCGAGTATTCTGTGTGCGACCTGTAGGGAAAACTTTCAGTGGTTTTCAATGGCTTGATTAGGGACAGATAGTGCTTTGCATGTGATTTACTTTTCAGTATACTTCTTGTTTGTGTTTTCTCAACATCTCTTTGTGTTTAAGACATGGATTGCAGTCTTTCATCCTGCATTGCAAACGCTATGTCCTTATGAAATCCAGGCAAGACGTCAAGATCCTCCCCCAATTCTTCTGTATACAGAAGATCGTCGCCCTAACAAATCCTATCGAGTGAGGTAGCAGGTTTTATCTTGTATTCCCTCTTCTAATCTTTTCATGAATAATGTTTTCATGAATGAAATGGCCATATAAAAGGCGATTTCATTAAAGCAGATTCCTCCTGTTTTGGTCCTTTGAAGTTCCTCTCTGTTGGTTCACTAGTTTTCGGTCAGACAAAACTTTGCAAGTTGGATTTAAGATTTTTTTACGCTGTCGATTTGCCACGACTGAATTTCTTGGTGTTTATATCTCATTTCCGTTTTCCCATCTCTGGAATAATTTTCCATCTCCTGGATACTCAGCAACATACGTTTCTCATCGAAGAAGACCATAATTTTGTCATTTGCTAGTGGGCCAAACTGCAGTAATTTCTCTGAGAAATTTCTGTTATTTTTCACAGAGTATTTGTTTATTCGACTGCTGCCTTTCAATGCATTGTAAAATTAAATTCAACTTCTTATTTTAATTAAATCTCCTAAATTATCTTAACAGTTTTTAGGTAGAGGAAGACATGAACGATATTATTTCATTCATTTCGTTTCCCTCCTGGCATATTTTGGCAAATATTATATACGTGGCAGTGCGGTGTTAAAAACTCTTACCTTTATTGACAATTAATGACTAACAACTCTTTGATGTTATTTCAAACCGTTTCGCTGTTTTCTTTAATGAGTTCAGACTTAGCTTGGAAAAATTTCCACAGCTCAACTTTTACATTGGCTCCTCATCATACTTGCTCTTTTACATCACTACCACTTTATTGACTTTGTCCACCCTCGTAAAGAAACCCAGTTTCAGGTTTAGGCCAGCAATTATGCTCCCTTTTAGGCTGTGTGCTACCTACTTAGTTCCTCTCTATTATCCCTTTTAACAGTTTTCGTGCATTTGGGAATATTTATAACATTGCTTTCATATCCATATGCTTCCATACTCCTTCCAAATAACAGCGCTAACCCTTTGAAGTAGCATCACAAAGATAGAGATATGCACACATCGTGAGACAAATGAAGCGAGCTTGACAAGACAGAGAGCTTGAAAGGTTAAACGATGTATGTGAGTGGTGTGATCGCGATGATTGGATATCTGAGCTCAAATGTGAGGAAAATGTTTCCGGTGTGATAGTATATGTAATTCAATGCATATGAATACAAAATTTTAGAGGATGTTAACACTCATCTCTCCGTACCTTTGTTTTCATATTCTATCTTCATGAGTTTTACGCACAGAAATGCCATTGCATCTGGGGAATTCGGTCGAGTACCGTTTTGTTCGGAATTTCTTTGAGTCCTTTGCGCTCCTTAGTAATTACGCTATGTTGTTACAATCAATTCGAGGATCTTCTGTAATATTCTTCATTCTCGACTCCGTTCATTGGATATGACGCATTCGCAATCTTGCCAACTTTATAGTGGGAAGGTGGAAGATAGAACAGGATGCGGCAGAACTTGTGGGAGATGATGGGAGAGCTTTCTCCAGATAATCTGGTCGGAGAAATGCTGAAAAGTTTCGACAAATCAACTTGTGTGGCACATTACTCTCGGGCAATACTTACTGCCAAAAAATATACCATGGATAACCTTGGGTGCGGGGTCTAGGGGAGGTCTCCTTTCCAGCAGTCCTCCTCCATCCTGCCCCTTCCCGCTGGGGGGAGATTTCTCTAGGCTGACGGCGTCCTAAGGCGAAGTAAAATGAGGCCTAGCCCGAAGTAATGTGTCAAACGGTTGCAGGCTAGACTCTCTTGACACGGGTGGGTGTTTAGTGGGTGGTAGCATGCGCTCCTAGGAGTCCCACACTCCGGGCGTAAATAGCCTTCACCCCCAACCAAAAAAAAAATTTATGGTGAGTTTTGCTCTTTGATCTTTCTTTTGGCATTAGTATGCTATTTCGATTTTTTCAGTAAATTTTTGATATAATCTTTTCCATTGTATTGCTAGTCCGACAATAAATTCTAAATGTTTCTAACGAGTCCTCAGATTGGTATCGTTCAATCTAGTGTAGAGTTACTCATTACAATATTTGATTTAATATTCTTTCTGTGTTTTGTTTGCCTGCTGGCATTTTTGGAACCGTCGCAAACCTTAAACCGTGTGGCCCTCCGAAGAAAAACTCTTCTCCAGTAAAATTTACAAAAAGTGGTGATGTCCTCGCTGATCATGGCTTATTTTTCTTTATTCTTCAACAATCATTTTGGACCGGATAAGTTGTGCTACCGAAGTGTGTGATCTTGTACATTTGCCTTGTAACTAATGTCGGTCTTTTCAATCCACTTTCATTTAAAAAAAAAAACAATAATTATACACAAATGAATCACAGACTTACAACAAAAGCCCCATCAATCATTTGTACAAAAAATCAATTGGCAAACCAGCAAATTTTTGTAATCAGTGCTAGCATAGCAAAAGGAATACCGCGTTCCAGATTCACTCCATCGTTCTGTTCTGCTCTTTACACATACATCAACATTACGTAGTTGCTATATAAAAATGCCTATGTACAGCCGATTCCTTTTTTACCTGTAATTCCAGCTCAAACGATAAAAAGTATAAAAATTCTAGAAAAGATTATAGTCCAACAGGAACAGAAAATCGCCTAACAACAATGCGGGAAGAGGATGAAATAACAACAGTCGCATCTGATCATATACAACACAATGATCATAGTGGTGGACTTGATAGGATAACAGCTAAGTCCGATATAACACAGGTTTAGAATCACAACACGCATACTAAATCATTCGAAATTTTGTTACATTTAAATATAATATATACAACATAACTATTATTTTTAACACAATTATAATGTTAAACATGTGATTCATTGAACAACCAAATACAAACAATTGTTAAATCCTGATGCATTTGAAAGAAAAATATGTCAATTTTTTGAATATTATCATAATATGCTGATAAATCAGATTTAAAACACAAACGACTAAATTAGTCGGAATTAGATGAAATGAATGGAATTTTCTAGAAGAATTTTTAGTCTCGAGTGAATCAACAGTTTGTTGATTGGAAATCAAATAGAAGCATTGTAACGCCAGTCAAATTTTAGATAAGTAGAATGAATTTAGATAATCATATATCCTTGTCCTGTTTACAACAGTTTTGTAGGCAAATAAAGGATTAGTTGAAGTACTGGTTGAACTTTCCACACACAAAATTGATGATAAGATAGATTATCAAATCAGTCACCGTCAATGGTGTAGCTTGGCTCGTTGAGTCCTTTTCCCACATTTTCTAGCATTTATAATCAATTAAGCAATATCTCGATGGAGCTAGTTTGTTTTTTTTTTGGCATGGTACTCTGCACGAACCTAAAATGGTGCACGCAAAGTTTTGCTAGAGTTAAACTTGTGTTAATTCATATTTTTAAACTAATTGGAAACCTTTAAGGATACTTAAAGAAGAGCGGAATCCTTTAAAAAGAACTAGTATATCTAAAGTTCAATTTTGTTTAATAAATTCAAATCAATTCGAACGTATAAGCCCGCCATATATCTTACATAACATAATTAATCGGTTTAGGCGTTTGCGCCATTGATGATGTTGATAAACAAAAATTGGTATCAGATCATTGACGAAATTATGCCGCCAAAAAAGAAGATTTGTGTACTGGTATCAAATTCAGCATTCGTTTGGAAGATGACTTTTTTATTTGAAGACGCATTTTTTAAAGACGAAAAATCTATAATAAATCCTTGCAATACCCACCACCCAGTGGATGGGGTGGATGTTATGTTTGAACTTGAAATCTTAACATTCATCATTCAAACAGTAAAGAAGTAAAAATGTGCACTATGTTGATGGAAAAGGATTCGTTTCTGTTTAGAGTGAGAACTGTTTTCTTTTTCTAGAATTTTTTGATTGTATTTTATCCTGGTTGTAATTACTGCAGTCATGTGCACTACAAGAAATTATGATCCTTACGTTAAAGGTGGATTTCTCTATGTCACGTTTAATCATGTGCAAACTATTCGCATTGACTATCGTTTAACTGTTTATAAGTCTGGCGAATTAAATTGATCTAATTTATTTATCATAGTCAGATCTTTGATGTTTAAAGCTTTTGATAGAAATGCTTTGAATCTAACCCATTCACATTCCAGATTCATATCAGCAATGCTTACATATACTGACTGAACTGGTTCAAAACTTGCGGTAATGGTTTACACATCGCTGAGTTCTAGTCTAGTCGTATTTTCAGAATATCAGTATTCGTATAATATTGTCAGCCACGTCAAAAAATTTGAGAACTTTGACTTTCACGTACATTTGACATTTTATTTATTTAACATATTTCAATAGTCGCGGCCCGCAATTTGTCATAATTTCTGGACCATTTAACGTCCAGGTTCACATCAGGGATACTTTGATGCCCCCTCCTAGCTCAAAACTTAATGCAATGGTTATGCATATCGTTTTTATTCTAATTCTAGTTTTTAATCTATTAGGATTTGTAGGATAACATTGTTCATTTAGTATTTTCAACTTTGTCAAAAATTTTGATTATGTTGACTTTCACGTACCTTTCACGTGTTATTTACGTATATCAACGATCAATGTTTATAAATTATAAAACGTACCTACGAATTCTCGCCCACACGGAATACTAGTACTTGCGATACACAGATTAAAAACCAAATAATGGCATATTTATAGAATTTTCTGCAGATTATTATTATATTATAATTATGTTAGACTTATGTGTCTGCAATCCTCTGGTAAGCCATGATGTCTTTTGTCCACTGCATATACTACTCGAAAGTATTTCCAGGACTAGGAGAACCAAATTTTTTATAAAATAAAACAATTTTATTTTAGATATAAAAAATATCCAAAAATCCCGAACGAATCGAAAAGCAATCTGGGCACGAACTAACCGCAGCATCACCAATAGTGTCCCATTTAGACCAAGAGCTTTGAACGCAAAATAAAGATCTCCAGACGGCAACTCTCGGGTCTCAAGCCATTCCATACGTAGCTAACCTGAGTCAGGCGTTCGTTAAGGGAGCGTAAAGTAGTCCTGCCTAAATATTTGGCAGGCAAGGCACCCCTAACTATTCAGCTACTGATATCATAGTCGCAATTTTAGAATCTGTCGAAAATTTGAAAGCCTCTCCATCGCCATCTCTGGTAGACTTTTTTGAAAAGGGCTTCTTACTGTAATTTACTTCCAACAGGATGATGCCTTAGCATTTCCCGATTTTTTATTGTATAATCTTATAAGCTGCTTGTCTGCGGCTGTCAAATTGTTTTTCCTGCGTCCTTGCATTTTGTTCTATACGTTGTCTGTATGCCTTATTGTTCTTATTGAGTGATTCCTTCAGCTATCGACTTGATTCGGTTTTAAAGTCCTTTTCAATTCTTGTCAAAAGCCCAGTTCAAGATGTTCTGCAATTTTTATTGCTTGTCTGACGCAAAAGGTGAGGTTGGTTATAGCAACATTCTTTCTAGACAAAAGATAAAGGTAATCTTCTCTAAATTACAAATGGCCTTAACAATTTCAACCAGGGGTACCTGAACCAGAGGTGAACTGACATCTGAATAAAAGAAAAAATGATAATCACCGGCTGATTAGAGAAGGCATTTGCTACAAAAAAGCTATGAACTCTAAATGTGGAGGCCAAACGAACCCTTTGCTTGCTTCTTAAGGCATCAAGACGCCTTCACGATTCAAAGTATTGTTTTGACAGCTTGCTTGTCATAACGAATGTTAATACGAATCTCGCATCGGAAAGCAGTGGGAAAAATTAGTTATTAAATCAAGTTTTAAAGGAAGCAAAGGTCCGAGAGGGGCTGTCGTGCTAAGAACAAGAAGAGGAAGAACAAGAAGAAATCTTGTATGACTCAACTAAACTAAATTGCCAGTGATTCTTGATACTTTTTAAGAGTGTTTTACGTTTTATATACTTTTTAAATACTAAAAATACTAGATATAATACAAATACTAGGAAGTAAAATAAAATTTAAATACTAAAAATACAATTTAAATAAATACTTTTTAAAACTACCACGTATTGGAGCAAACACAATGCAGCTAAAATATGTCAGATGCCTGTTCAAAGCATAGCTTTGGCCTTCCTTTGATTTAAATTCTTCGCTTGCTTTGAAGTTTTGGGCAAAGTACGGAAAGCAAAGCCGGAATCGGACTTCTATCTCAACTTGACCATCCCATTTTAATTGTTTGGCAGAAGAAGCCTTCCAGCCTGGCTTTGTTTAGGAATCCTTCAGGAATTTCGGAGTCAGGAACTCGAAAAATACGGGTTAGGCTGGCTTTAATTTTATATGTCCTTGACTTCGACATGAATATACAGACTTTATCAGATAATGTATGGAATCTTCATTAGAATCTCACATCAACCAGGCTGGATGACCATACTCCAGAGAAAAAGAGTCAGTCTATCTGGTTGCATATTATGTCACCTGCACGACCCATGTCCTTTGTCGGTGAACCTGAATCTAATAGTTTGTAATTTGGTACAAACTGATCCAAATCTGAGCGTTGTTTTTGAATATTTGCTATAGACTATGCCCTCCAGTTGTACCTCTATAAGTCTCCATTATTCTTGGTTTGGCATTGAAATCAGCAAAAATTCTTTAAAGACAGCCGAGAACACTGCCAATACCCATGCCGAGTTCAGCCGAAATGTCTCCAACATTAATGCTACAGTCCTCCAAAATGAGTTGTTCTACGCAGCGAATGTTGTCTGGTATGATGCTGGTTCGCGGTCGACAACCATGGGGCTCCTTCTCGATGGTTTCGCGGCCATCCTTGAATGCTTTGGCTCATTTAAATGAAGGAGCCCTACTCAAGCACTGACTTCCGAACTGTTTTCGTAAACGTACAAACATTTCCGTGTTTTTAACGCCTTCCCACACTAAAAACGCGCGTGAAACATGCGATCCAGACAAAAACTATGCCACACTGTTTGTAAGGCACCCAGCTATCTCATACTTAAGTCACGATCTTCAAAACATGCATGCCCACTATCTACAGCGTTTGTCTCGATCATATTTGATCCGCCCTCGTACTTTGCTTCAATTCCCAATCCATTAAAAGCCCGACTCCAACGTGTATTCAATTTTGCAAATGCAGAAGACAGATTTTCTTAGACTTAGTACCGGCAGTTTTCAAGGACATGTCTGTTGAAAGAGATTCTAATAGCAATAGTCCTGTTCAGTTACCTACCATTCGAAAATCCAATAGCGTAGTTCCATGTTTAGTATCACGTTAGTTACTGTGTTATCAATCCAATCTTTGATCCTGTTTTTTTAAAGCAGGATTGATTATAACATCTTCACAATGCTCCCGACCCCAACGACCGGGCCAACAGTGTTTAGGTTTTTTGGAAAGCCGAAGTATCGTCTTCATACCCATGAGTCGTTCTTGGGACTTCCAGTGGTCGCCATGTGGAGGATGAAGTTAGCAAGAATAAGTTGTTTTTGCCACATATGCATTCTCAGGAAGAAGTGCGCCAATGGTATCCACGAACCGCAATTTTTAAAGGTCTTTCCAACTATTTTATGATACGTTAAGCGAACTTGTCTCAAAAAGGTCCTAGACATTAATTATCTGTTGAAAGAAGAAGAAGAATGTTGTAGGAAAGTGGTAAAAGGTAAACAAAAGTATCCAAAAAATAAATGCTCTTTGTAAAAGTCAGCATGTGCTCTCCGTATCCTGATAAGGAAATTTAAGCTTCTGAATTTGCTGGGTTGGCAAAGAAATGATTTGAAAGAATTTGTGTGCAGGAAGTCATGACAGAGTCTGACAATAATAAATATTTTATTACTGAATTTTTATTGCCATTAATTTTGAGCGACATCAGTGATGTATTCCTTTCTTATTGACATTCCTTCATTCTAATCTCTTGAGAACATTCAATATATTCAAAAAATTCAATAAAATCAATATTAAATTCATTGCACCACGTGAAAATATCTGCTATAGTTACAAAAAAAATTGTATTACACTCAAAAAAGAACTAGCTCCATCTTGCATTCCACTCCAATTTCCACAGCTGCCAAAATCAAAATTCACATTAGTCAAATTTTAGAAATATTAATGATGAGTAGAAGCAGTTCAAATCAATCTTAGTAATGTAGTTTTAAATTAATTTAGATGTCAACTAATCAAATTAAATCATCAATATAATGTTGCCTAAATTGGTCGAAAGAATTTTCATGTCTTCTATAGATAAAACAATTATGTGTTATTTGTTAGAAACTATATTGTTCATCGAACTGATAAGTATTGTTAACCATAACTCAATTTTTTTTATTGTTTATCATTAAGATGCTTTCGTAATAGTAAATTTATAATATTGATCCAAACTCTTTAGTAATATCCCAAACAAATGCTAAGTAACATATTTTCTGCATTCGATTTGGGTTAAAAATAATAAATAAATTCTTACCTAGTAAGTTGGCACCTTCTCCAGTAAATTTTAAAATTATGCATTATTTTTTTTTTTTGTTTGCTTTTGCGTTTAAGAAAAGTCAAGACGAAAGTCGGGACAATTTTTCAAAAAGAAAACTCACAACAGTTAAGATTTTGATTTGTATCAATCTCCAAAAAAGTGGTTGAATAAATTTAAATTTCTTTTGAGTTTTCTTGTTCTATTTATTGAACTTCTCAACCTAATACATTTATTTTGTTTTCCAGTAAATAAAAAGCATTTAACAATTATGCATTGCAAATAACATTGTCTGCTGTAAACAAAAAACTAGTACCTAAACATTTTTTTAAGTATTTATGCAAGTGAAAGTCCCTCTTTTGTAAGAACGTTTTGTAATGTAGAGTAAAATTAACAACCGCATCCCAGAAAACAACACAAAATTCATCATTACATGCCTATCAATGTATAGTCTAATATATAGTGCATATTTTTAGATAAAGAAATAAATCACACATGGATTGTTGATTCATCATACATACTGTACTATAAGCTAAAGGTTAGTGTCCATTTGCATCTTTAATATTCAAATCATATATACTATAAATATGTTTATTTCTACTCATTCATTTTATTATCCTTTACAAGTGCTTCTGTACAAATTGAATGAAAACGTTACAGCTTCAAAAAAAACGAAAAATTTCGATGTTTATTTAAATGCTTTTTTTGAATTCTGCATAAGCCGTTTGGCGCAATTTTACTCGATTAAATTGCATGACTGTTATGCGTTTGCAAGTTTTCAAAGATATTTCAGATCAGAATTCACAATTTGGCTTGATATTTATTTAATTTGACAATGTTTGGATTTTAAATTTAAAAAAATTGACAATGAATTTCTTACACGATCATATCAAATTCAAAATCAACACAATATTCTCATATATTTTCCAAAAAAAATTCAGCATTCCTGAATTTAATACATGGACACTCTGCGTTAACTAAGTTCATTTCTTTCCAAAGTCAAAACCTTTAATACCATTTTATTCGTTGAGCGTAAGCCACAAAACGCTTACACAAATTTTTTAAGCAAAAATCTTGGTTGTAGATATTTGATAAAGGCATTTTTCAAAATATTTGACAAGTGACTTAGTATGGATTTCGTTATAAATTCTAATTTCTGACTAGATAGACGTTTTTGAATACACTTCACCACGACTGGGTTGTTTTTTAACGGGTATCATAATATCCTTTATCAAGACTTATTGCTTTACAGACTCAAAACAAAATATATTTTCGAAAAAAATATTTCATTCATTCTTGCATGTCCTGCCTTGGTTAATTTTTCTGTAGTCTCACAAAATAATTGAGCTGCGAACATTTAACGCTGGACTATTCAACTTTATTACATAAATAAAAACTGTTTCTATGCAATCCAATGGGTATCAAACCAATAACTTAGATCCAACTAGGAAACTTTATCAATTAGCTCTTCAAAAATTTCCACTATATCCTCAAATTGTTGCACTCGCTTAGATATTTCATATATTATATTACAGATTATATCTGTATCTACCCAATATATTCGATACATCCTTAAAAGTGTTTTCCTCATCCTTTCGTGGTTGTACGACTGGTCCCAGTCTGCAAACAACACTTCAATCAAGACAAATGTGGGCGAAGGACAACTCATGGACCAAGATTAGTCATAACAATTCAAAGGTTCACTAAACCAGAACATAGAATTTTATCACAAAATTTATGAGTGGTCCTAATTTTGACAGAAAACAATTTTTTCAAGGGTTAGTATCTTTCTTAGTATCTAATATTTCAGTTTAATCCATTTGCAATAATAATTATGAGATCCTGCGACAATTGCTGCACGTCAACGAAATTGACGCTGCAATAACGTAAACGTTCGTTACTTTAATATTTTGTAACGTTTTTTTTTTCGGTAGATACTTTTCTAATGAAAAGCATTGGATTTCAAAATCATATTCTCATATTCCAATCAATTTTCTGTCTTAATTGTTACCAGAAGTTGCTTTCTAATATCTACCGAGCACTGCACTAATACGTGGGTTTTATTTCCTTCTAGTTACAAAATTTATTGTGTTGGAGACTTATTATTGAATAATAGAATTTCATTAAAAGTTTAATTCATCGGTAGCTACTATTTGCCTTCACTTTCCCACGAAAGCACAATGCAGGTTGCAGTAAAGCCAATTGTTCAGTCTGGTGGGCAAGTGTTGGCGCTGTGATGGGGGCAGTCTACTAGACTAGCTCTCCTTTTGTTTTGTTGGCATCCCCATTTTAGTAGAAAACATGATTGTGACCTCACTACAGGCTGAAATACAATACTGCGTGACGGCGATGCGTGAGCGCGATGCAATTTTCGCTTGTCGTCACGCAACGCATTCAATTTACAATGCACGCGATGCGAGGAACAATAATGTTCATATGACAAATGTCAAATAGGTGACGTTTCAAATGAAATTGTTTTTGATTTTTTAAAAGTTTTGAATTTGGATTTTTCCATTGTCTAGGAAATAATAGCCCCTACAAGGATTCTTGAAATTTTCATTCAAAATTCATTCAGAATAAGCCTAGTACTTAAAAACTAATTAACGCATTTGAATTTCAAATTTTATTTAAGCGCCATATTGCATCTGACAAACGTCACGCACCTCGTTGCGAGGAATTTTCGTTTTTCCGAATATTTCCCGCCTCGCATTGACGTATCGCAATCATTGTACGATGTCGCATACAAATGCATGTTACAAAAAGTGCTTGACATTTGCTGCGAAACTCTCGTCGCGCTCTCGTATCGCAGTCTCGCACTATTGTATTTCGGCCTTACATTGTGACTTTGCTGTGCGTGTGTTTTATGAAAACAACCAAACTGTAATTGCGACGCAAAGAACTGTCCGGCGATAGTTCAACATTCCTCGCAAAAATGCTGTTCCCACTGCGAACACAATTTGCTTGTGGATTCAACAACTGGAGGAAACTATTATTGTGCTGCAAACAACAATACGTACATATAGCTGTCGAAGATCCATCAGAAGACCAGAACAAGTAGAGCTGGTGAGAGCAGTAGGCGTGCAATCATCAAGACCTTGTGCTGGAAGGCGCGCTGTTGTCTTAGGGTTTTTAAACCGCTGTTTGAAGGGGATTCTGCATTTAGATTTGTATATTTATCCCTTCAAAAAATGATGGTTCAAGGATTTAACACAGCAGACAATATCACCAGCCAAAATCTGTGTGAAGAAATCCTTGCAGCGCTCCCTCCTGAAGCAGCATTTTGCAGCAGTGACAGACACATTTTCACCTAAGCGGAATTGGGAATAAACAAAATTTCCACTTTTGGGCTCAGAACAACGCCCGAATTACTCACGAAAGACCACTACATTCTCCTAAATTAACTTTATAGTACGCCATATCACAATGGCTTTGTAAGCTTATATTTTTTGAAAGAGAAAGGCATAACCATGACCGTGAATTCTAAACATTATTTTTGAGTTTTGCAAATTTTCTGCTGCCCGATTGGAAGTAATTGTTGCAGATAAGAGATTAGGGGAGTATCAAAATTTCAGCAAAGAATTACCAAAATATTTTGCACCTCCGATTGGAAGTCGTTTTTGAAGAAAAGGAACTACGGGCCTTTGATTTCAACAGGATGGAAATACAGCCCACACAGTCTAAAATTTTCTAAATGCTTTCGGAGCGCCACTAAATTTGACAGAAAATAATCTTTTTAATGGTTATTATCCTTAGCATCTAATATTTGAGTTTAGGGCTTTTGCAATACATTCTGACGGATTTGCAACGAAATTTTTCAACCCAAAATTCTGTAAATACTTTCGAAGATATGTCTTCCAGACTTCTAGAGCCTTAGGCAGCTGATGTGGGTTGGCATGTGCGGTCGCCCGATATAAATATGACTCCTTTCTTGAGAAATATCTTACTGAAACAGTATTGAGACCTCACTTCCAAAACCTGGTGGGGGGTGGGGAGATGAGATCGATGAAAAAATTAACGTGATCCCTCGAACGAAATGTTGTCAACGATCTGTCTAAAACTTCTGTGATCCGCTCCAGTAATGTACTGCAGCCAACGGTCACCATCTTAAGGACATTAGTTTTAAAAATTAATGAATGTAAAACAGCAAGTTCTACAAATTCTAAAAACAGTTGTTTCATATATACCCTGGTTTCTTTTTTATGCCTCTAACAAATGCATTTGACAGATTATGAGAAGTTTTTCACCACTTTGAGAATATACGACCAAATTTTGGCATACTACCATAATGCACTCTTCCTACACTGTTGCATGTTGTGAGTACAAACGAGCCTTTTCCAAAAAATACCAAAAATTAATTTCGAAGTTTCCATTTAAAAATGAAATCCGCTTTTTTACGTTGTTCCTTCCTTAGCATTTTTCAATGGTATTTATTTCCTTGTGATTTTCCAATTGAACAGATAATTTTCCATGACGTTTGTAGGAGATAATTTTATATTTTTTTTAATTTTATATTTTTTTTTTAATTTTATTTAACAGATAATTTTCCAAAGAATGGTTGTAGCAGTGGCAGTGGGGGGATGGGTATCGATCTAATGGCGCAGAAACTATGCAACCTCATGATTGTTTCTGTAACCCTCTTGCTTAAGTGTCCTCTTGAAAGGCCCGAGCATATGGAAATCAAATGGTAAAGGGTCAGGGCTTAATAGCCCTGAAAAGACTAATGACTATTCAAACGCAGTGCAAAGCAACTCTTGCTTTCAGGTACATTTCCGATTAGCAGGAGCAGGATATCTCAGATGGACTGATGGTTTCTTTTTGGCTGATGTGTTGCTTGAGCCTGGTCAAAAAAACACAATGGTACGTTGCGTATATTGAGCGAAGGTTTTAAAGAAAATCAGTTTCGTTCTTTATAGCCTTCCCGGGTGTTTTTGCTTTTAATGGTCTTAGCTCCTCCTTTCTTGTCCTCTCAAAATTGGCACTTTACGATACGGAAACCTAGTGGTGAATCCACATAGGGGGTCTTCCCTAGTTCTCACCTATGAAATTGAGCTCAGCTCTCTCCCAAAAACTAACATTTTTAAATCCTCCAAAATATTTGGATATTGTCTTTGATAGTAAACTGTCATCAAAATGAGGTATTGAAAGAGGTCTAAAAAACAGCAATGATTGTATGTTTTTTGGGCACAATTCCTGTGCATGTGTTACTATTTCTAGTCTGTAACCATACGTGCCTTTAGTGGAGTTTTCTATACACCGGCTGAGTATCGTAGAAAAACTTGTAAGGTTTACAAAAAACAGAAGCCCCATATTTAGGGTCGTGGGTTTTGCATCAGTTTAGTTCTCTCTTTGGGTGACACTCGAAACACTAAACTGCTCTCACTCAAGAGACCAGAGTAACATACTGAACAGCTTTGATAGTAAGATTGCAAAAATCCAAGCGGAACAGTTTGCCAAAAACAAATTACTCTAACAAAAAGTTTGAGCAGATTCTTACAACACAATGAGGTATTCGTGACCTAAACGAGTCTTAAGACTTTAAAATGAAAGTTGATACGCCCTTCCCGGAACCATACTATGGTTTTGGACGGGGGTACCGTGGTACAACTTCCATGACACAATTTTAAAATTTTAATTGCATTGCATCCACTATCAAATCCTCTTTTATAGTTTCAATACGATTGTAGGATGAAGGACAACATTGTCCTGTAGTTCCACGTAACCCAATCAAACCATTAATGAAATGAAACCGCTGTGAAGATTTGTTGCTTATGGTTGTATAATCCTTCGATCGTAACATTGTCCTTATCCACTTAAATTTCGGAAATATACATGATAGTAACAAAAAACCTAAATACTTAATAATTATCTGATCTCTGATGAAGCATTAAAAAGAGATATGACACAGTCAGACCAATGCTCTGAACAATGATGCATTTTAAAGCTAAAACTAAAGCTAAATTTCGCTAAACGCAACAAACATTTCTAGCTAAAACGAGGTCTGTTAGAAAAAAAAGTGAACTGATGTCATGAAATAAAATGTTGCATGTAATGGGTTCCCTTCAAAATACTTTTCTCACTAACAAATAAACTTATCCGTCGCCTATCAGTGTATGTTTCTTTTTTAATATCCAGCAGCTCCCTAGTCACAATGGTCTTAGTCCCGCGAATCGGTTCAAATCTTCTTCGTTTCAAGTGTCTTTTAAGTTTGAGGAACAAAGGAAGCCGTCAGAAGGAGTATTGGCCAGATTGTGACATCATCAGGAAATACCTTGATTAAAAATTATTATTACGTATTTTTAAGAAAAATACGAATAGCCGTGTGACATATTTAGTAGCAATGCCATGCATCCTAAATATTCCGGACGAAGTTTCTTAGTGACATTATAAGATCTTTCGATAGATAATCTTTGAAGAACTTCTGGCTCCTTCTTCAAGGCTCCTAATAAAAGAAGTCACAGAAAACCAAACACAAAGCAATAACCAGATTGATATTGTAAGGATTCACACTGTATGGCTATATTTTGTATTTCATGTAAAACTTCTCCGTCCTCAAACGTAGAACTACATGTTTCTTGATTTCTTCACTCAACCAATGAAAGCAGAACATTTAATGTATGCAGAACGCAGTTCACATGATGTCACCAAATGTCTACACACCAGCGGATTATATTGCCGATTCGTAGTGACAGATATCCTCATTTGTTAGTTGGTTACGTCATTCTAACTAAGGTGCGGTTATTTCGTTTGTCAGATTTCAGAATGAACTTGACTTGATGACCTGTTGTCAAATTAAGTTTAAAATTGCGAAAAACTGCGATTAAAACATTTGCTTTGCTCAACTAGACTTTCAGTGATGTTTCTGCGAAGCGTCAAACAAAGGTAACTTTTGTGTTTCGACACAGTTTAAAATCCTCGACAGCAAA
This sequence comes from Stratiomys singularior, assembly GCA_954870665.1. Lineage (NCBI taxonomy): Eukaryota > Metazoa > Arthropoda > Insecta > Diptera > Stratiomyidae > Stratiomys > Stratiomys singularior. Next base: position 5,485,070 of record OX940879.1, on the reverse strand, counting down.
AATAGCAAGGCCTGCGGATCCAAGCAATAACAAACAAATTTTGGCCTGCTGCAATGAAAAAACGAACTAAGATAGTAGCTATTTATTTTGCCTCAACGCAAAATCAAAGTGAAATCATATATTCAAACTTTAAAAGCCACGTATTGAAATTAATGGAAAACAAACTTTTCAATACAATGATTAACCTTTGGAAGCTTCGAAGGTGCATCAACTGCAATGATTTTGAAGCAAGCGTTGACCACGCTTAGCTAAAATTTATACTAGGTTAGTCCGGTCTCCATTAACGTTTAGCCACATAGATCATGAAACTGCAGGCGTCTCAATTTAACAGCATAACCTGCAAGGACTCTGAATATGACCTACTTGTGACTCTAGTTCACGTGTTTTCGTTAGAAACAGGACAGCTAACTTAAGATGATGAAAATTATTAAATCGAACTAGATGACCTGAAGTTCAAGTCAGTTCTTTCACCGATCTAGAACTAGTTACCACACCTTCACTCCTTCGATCTGAAGGTAAGCGTTTGGAAAATTCTAGTGGTGACCCCTAAGAGTAAGAGAAAATCAAGTAAGTCAGAGGAGACTGAGGACGTCAGGGAAGACGATGAGGGTCAAAGGTGACGGAGTTCGTCAGAAAGGATTGTGTCAGAGTAGAATATAGTCGACAGAGGAATCGACCAACGATGTGGTAACCTAATTGGGATAGGACTAGGCACAAAAGAATCTACAACATGTGCCACCGATGGTGTTAAATTCATTTCCCATTTTCCGGGTACTTTGAAGTTCTACACATTCAACATTATGCTTCATGCCTACTCGCGTACCCTAGCTAAGCTTCTCTGATTTCTATGATAACAACTACATAAAAGTTCCAAAAAGGACTAAGCCTATTGCTTTGCATTGCTAAATGCAAGCCGCAGTCATTTATGAATTATGCAATCGCTTTGTAACTATTGCAATAACACTTAAGGCTAATAATAACAGTCAATTAAAAAATTCGGATATTAATAAATTTAATTTTTTTTTTGAAAAATTACAGAAATCCAAACAAAGAAGCAAAAGTAAGGAATTCTGGTGCGGGACGAAAGCTACAACAAAGAAAAAAGTTATTGTTACAAATGAAACGAGCGTATAACAATAAATCATAATAAAGTTAGATTTTTGCTTGTTAAGGAATTAGTAAAAAACCTTTGTTGGTGTTGATTTACGTACAAAAAATTATTTATAACGATTAAAAATGTTCGACAACTAGTTTCAGTTTGTGTGTTAAAATAAAAACAGAAAACGATGTCTATTTTGCTGCGTAAAAGAAATTTTTGTAAATACAACAAAAAAAAAAATAGCAAACAACTATCACATTGAAAATTGCATTTAAATAATAAGATTGTGGAAAACAAAAATGCTCTAGTGGGAAAAAATAAATCTAAATACAAGTGTATAAAGATAAATTCTTTCATTCTGTTGTGTCATATTGAGTTTTCCGCTAAACTCCTTAATAAAGATTTCAGCAATATTTAAGAATTTCATTTGTAACATTTGATTGTATGTGAATGAATTATAGCATAATAAATAGAATTAAAAATAAAACATAAATTTTTAAAATGGTAGAAAATGTAACTGTTAATTTTCATGTGTTCATTGTTCAAATAAATATGATTCCTAAAATAATCAAAATAATTAATATCCTTAGGTAAATTATTTTCTCAGTTGAAAGGAGACACTTTTCTAGCTAATTCAAACAAAATAAATGAAAACATGAAAAAAAATCAATCGCTAAGAAACAATTGTCCTACGTTAAAGTCCTGTTTCACTTACCTTATTCGCCTGCCTTAAGTAAGTCTCACTGATGACTGACTTTGATTGGTGTTGAAAACAACTTATACCCAACTTAAACTTTTCATTTTACCCCAAAAGTCATATTCAAGTGACAAAAACACTCTTTTGAAAATATATCCTTAAACCTGATTACCCAATAAAAACGAACCCGAAATAAATCTAATATTTAAAAACCCATTGTAGAATGAAACAAAAAAATTGAAAATGAACCGTCTAGAATTTTTCAAATGAATTTTAAACCTTATACCGAAGAGCAAAAAAAGAAAAAAGAAAATCATTAGTGTTCAATTATTTATTATATTCATATACATGTTAATATATTTCTACTTATATACATGCAATAAATAACTAATTATATATACATACTAGCAATAGCAAAACAATAAATATACACATTAATTTTATTAAGAGAAAGAAAGAAGAAAAAATAAACTAAGTATAAGAAAACAACAAATGAGAGAGAGATCTTGTAATAAAAACTTGTAATACAATTTTAGTAAATTTTAAGAGTAATGCAAGTAAAGTATGAATAGTAAAATTCTCAAAAACATTTTACAAGAATGAAACTTTTCAAAGTTGGATGAATAAAATAATGAAGCTAAAAGTGTACGCAGTAATTAAAATATCGTTATTAATTGAATAAAATATCTTACAAGCAGTTTGTTGAATTCAGATATTTTAATATGGACTTAGCACTTTCTCCTTCGTCTCCCTAATTTAATACCGTATCATTTTCTTTGTTCGAATTTAATTCCATTTTACCAAAATATTTTTGAAAAATAAAATAAAGACCTTCCTTTTCAGTTTGCGTGTTAAGTTTAATCTTTTTTTTTTTTTTGTGATCGATATTCGACTGTTGTCGTTCGGTCTTTCTCAGCGGTTTTCTGGTCATTGAATATATCTTTATTACGACAGCGAAGTGTTCTAACATATCCAACCTACACTGTATGATTTGACAGTTGATTGGAATAAATCAAATTGAAAGTATTTCATATGAATGCAAAACTAGTAGTTTGCAACTTATTTTGCAAAAGAGTAAAAGTTAACTTCAATAAGCGAAGCTAACTGAAAAGCCCCTGAAACATGTTGAATGATGTTTTCTTATACTGTATTCACATACATATAGTGTTTCCATATATTAAAGTATATACACTTAGTCACAAAAGTCTACGTACCCCCAAAGAATATGTAGAATTCGAATGAAAACAACAGAAAACCGTATCGGTGTTTTTGAAATATATTTCTTTAATTGATAAAAATTAACAAAGTTCTCATAAAACATAAATATTTTCACTTAATTGACATTTAAATACGATAAACGAAAAAAACTCAAAAAGTAATTACAACAAAAGTCTACGTACGACTGCTTTATTATGAAATTGTATGCACCTCAGTATCTTGTTGGCCCGCCCTTGGAGTCTATAACTGCTTGCAAGCTTGATGGCATTGAACTGACTAATTTCTTTGTGAATTCTAGTCGGATTTTTGAGCATTCTTCTGTTAGTGCTTTTTTGACGTCATTCTTGGTGCGTACTCCCAGTTTATGGATACGTCGTTTCAGTTCATCCCATAGATGTTCTATGGGATTAAGATCTGGGGATTGAGAAGGAGAGTGGAGTTGTTTCCTGACGTTGTACAGAAGCCATTCCTTGATAATTCCAGAAGTATACTTCGGGTCACAATCCTGTTGAAATATATAACCCGAACCTAATCCTAGTCCATCAGCACTCGGCAAGAAGCTACTTTTTAGGATATCCAAGTAGACATACCGATCCATGGTACACTCGATGAAATGTATTCTACCAACTCCACTCGCCGCCATGCAGCCCCAGATCATAACAGAGTCAGCTCCATGTTTGAAAGTAGGAAGCACGTTTTTCACTTTCCATTCTTCTTTGCGTCTGCGCCATATTTTGATCCTGCCATCCTTCCCAAAAACGTTAAATTTATACTCGTCTGTAAAGATAACTTTACTCCAAAAGTCTGGGTCGCTCTCATGTATCTTATAATACTTTTTGGCGAACTCAAGGCGCTTGGCCCTATTGGCTTTACTTATGAAAAGCTTTTTACGGGGACTTCTGCTGTTCAATCCAGATTTTCTAAGACAGCGTCATGCAGTTTCTGGATGAACTTTAATTCCCAGTGAGTTTTCAAGATCGTTTGTAACCTTCCGGGCACTTGAGGTCGGTTCCGCTATTACTTTTTTAACGGTATCCCGTTGATTGCGCTCATTGAGAACAGGCGGTCGACCAGATCTTGGCTTGATTTCATAACTTCCAGTTTCGTAGAAGTTTTTAATTATTGTTTGAACTGTTGTCTTTGCCAATCCTAGCGTTTCCGCGATATTTTTTAAAGATTTACTTTCACTTTTTAACTTTATTATTATTTTTCGAACAGCTACTGGAACTTCTCTCCTTTTTGAACTCATTTCGGCGAAATTTATTCTTCACTACTCGCAATATTCACGTCCCGTCTTTCACTAAGCCCAACAACACCGTCCCTTTGCAGTTTAACTGTGATCATTCTAACGGCACTCTTTTCACTTGCCGAATGAAGCAGTCGTACGTAGACTTTTGTTGTCATTACTTTTTGAGTTTTTTCCGTTTATCGTATTTAAATGTCAATTAAGTGAAAATATTTATATTTTATAAGAACTTTGTTAATTTTTATCAATTAAAGAAATATATTTCAAAAACGCCGATACAGTTTTCTGTTGTTTTCATTCGAATTCTACATATTCTTTGGGGGTACGTAGACTTTGGTGACTAAGTGTACGTGTGATTTTGAGTAATGAACTTTAGGGATTTTAGGGGCAAAACCATCCCATCACTGAGGAGCTTCGGAGTTTTTTTTAACACAGAACCGAGGCAAGTGCGTTCCACAGATTTCTCTTGAATTTAACTCGACACAATTAAACGATTTCTACAGCGATGGAAATATATGATAAATGAATGAAACAATTGAATTTTCTGCCGAGTTGTCAAACATGGATATAGTCTGACGTTTCACACTACTTCATATTGTCATTGTGGGAGACAATGCGGATTCTGCTGGGCAATTCTCTCTCAGAATTCTGTTTCATCGAACTTGCTATCACTATTGCATTTTACTACGCACACAACCCCTTTGCGATGCATCGCTCTCATGCTGGTGGATTGAATCTGATTTTCTATAAAAAGAAATTCAATTGAAACAAAGATTGTCAGTTTTGAACATAAAATTTTAATCAATTATTTTTTTTCACTGACAAACGCAATGGTAACAATTCTATTTTCATTCGTAGACGGGACACAAATGATCGACTGAGGACAAAATATTATCACAGTTCATAACGTCTTAGCCTCCATTTGTTGAAAGTTGATGACATTTTACTTGTTAAGATTTATTCCTTACAGATTAACTTACAAAAGACTTTACTAAAAAAAAACCGCCCTAATTAATTTTTCTTCTTTTTCTTCTCCACTACGATTCCTTGCGATTCTTGGAATTCACGAATAAGACGATCCTGCAATTCCGATGGACATGGCGAATATCGACTGTACTCCATTGTGAATTCACCTTTGCCTTGTGTACTAGATCTACAATAGAAATATATTTATATTTCCCGGCCAAAGCACCGGATAACAAAAATCTCCTCACCTCAATTCTCCAGCGTAACCAAACATATCGTTGAGCGGAACCTCTGCATACACCGTGAACCAACCCTCAGCTCCATCCGTTCCGGTAATGATGCCATGTCGTTTGTTCAACTGTCCCATCACCGTACCTTGGAACTCCTCTGGTGCTGTCACTTCCACCAACATGATGGGCTCGAGAATTTGCCAAGAGCCTTCGCTGAACACTTCCTTGATAGCGCCGTGGGTCGCCAAGTTAAATGCCAACTCGCTCGAATCGACAATGTGATGGCCACCGTCCTGAAGGCGGAACTTTATACCGGAGATTTTATGTCCCGTTAGCAATCCCTTTTCGCACATTTCCTTGAAGCCACGCTCCACGCCAGGCACGAACTGTTTAGGCACATTCGTGCCGATCGTTTCATCGTAGAATTCGTTGACGGTGTTTTGATGGGCTGGAAGGGGTTCCATGACGCCAATAACTCGGGCGTATTGTCCTGCTCCGCCTGACTGTTTTTTGTGGAGATAGTCGAAGGCACAGGGTGAAACAAGTGTTTCACGGAACGCCACTTTCGGCTTACCTAAGATTACTGGACACCCGTATTCGCGTTCCATTCTTTGCGCGTAGATTTCAAGGTGAAGTTCTCCTGTAATTTTGTAAGCAATTGAGAAAACTGTGCTGGGAGGACTGATTTCAGCTAAAACTTACCCATTCCGGATACCAAGGTTTCTTTCACATCGGTATCATAATGGAACTGGAACGTGGGATCTTCCTTGGTGAATCTTTGAATGGCTTTGGCGAAGTTGTCGCGATCCTTTGAGTTGCTCGGCTTAATCGACATAGAAACAACCGGCTCTGGCACATAAATCGTCTCCATAGCTAAATTCAATTTGGGATCGGTCACAAACGTGTCGCCACTGGCACAGTCGACGCCGAACAAAGCGAAAATGTCCCCAGCATAAACTTCGCTGACATCCTCCATCTGATTTGAATGCAATCGGACCAAACGGGCTAAGCGCACTTTCTTTCCTGTGCGTGCATTGTAAATCGTATCGCCCTTGCGTAACGCGCCTTGGTAGCACCGCAAGTAGGTCAACTGCCCAAACTTACCAGCTTCGAGCTTGAAGGCCAGACTCACGCACGGTAGCTTCCCATCACGTGCTGGGCTCAGTATAATTTTCTCCGTGTCCTTTCCTTCCTTCTCCACCAGCGCGATATTTTCGACTTCACCAGGATGCGGAAGATAATCTAGCACGGCGTCCAGCAGTGGCTGCACTCCCTTGTTCTTCAACGCTGACCCCAGCATAACAGGCGTGAACTCACGCTTGATGCACGCCCGCCGAATTGCAGTTTTGATATCGGTCACATTGAATGGTTTTTCTTCCAAGAACAATTCACCGAATTTCTCGTCTGCATTCGACAAATGCTCAATAAGTTCCTGGCGCCGTTCCAATGCTTCCGCTCGCATGTCTTGTGGAATTTCGTCATAACGAACATCTGTGCCAAGCGGTCCGTCGAAGTAAATTGCTCGTTCGTCCACCAAATCAACCAAACCTTTCAAATTGCTCTCCAGTCCGATCGGAAGCTGAATGAAGGCTGCATTATGATTCAGTTTGGAGCGCATATGGGAAAGGACTCTGTAAGGATTCGAGCCCGTACGATCAAGTTTATTGATGAACGCCAAACACGGCACATTATAGCGTTTCATTTGCCGGTTCACAGTCAACGTTTGACTCTGTACTCCGCCCACGGCACATAGAACTAGCACAGCACCATCCAACACTCTCAGAGCACGCTCCACTTCCACCGTGAAATCAACGTGACCAGGCGTGTCGATAATGTTGATGTTGTTATCCCTCCAAAGGGTGTATGTTGCGGCTGATTGGATAGTGATTCCCCGTTGCCTCTCCAGTTCCATTGAGTCCATGGTAGCTCCCACATTATCCTTGCCTCGCACTTCATGCATGGCCTCAATGCGACCGGTATAGAAAAGGATCCGCTCGGTCAATGTTGTCTTCCCGCTATCGATGTGAGCTGAGATTCCTATGTTTCGGATATTTTCGATTGGCTTATGTTCAGCATATTTAGTGTGCGAAGAGAAACCCTGCAAGTTCGAAACAAAACATACATTGGCTTATGTAATTCCAGATTTAATGAGGCCTCTTGGCATAACCTCAACGGTGCGAGTTTTGCTTACCTGACGCAATAGCACCAGTGATTTGCACTTTTGCACAAGTCTTGGCAACTTGAAGGCGTTGTAGATTGTCATTATGGCTCTAGATAATGAAGCACAAGTTAGTAATCGAAAGGAGTTCCAGGGCAAAAGAACACCAAACCCGACCGCAACTGTTCTGACGTTTAGAAGAACGTGTGACAGACAAGTGTCAAACGGTCTCGCACAATGTGCAAGAGTGTATAGTTGCCCTTATATGAAAAAATTGTACTAGAATGTAAAATAATACTTTTTTATAGTGCCCGTTTTTAAGAATGGTTAATATTTAATTCCAGTTCATGATATTGTAGTTGATATGGAAGGAAAATTCTTATAGCCACGCAACTTAACTAAGGAGAATCCGGAAAGTCTATGTCAAATCATTGCGAAAACAATTCAAAATACCAGTTCTTTGTTTGTGTAGGGGAAGAATAATGAGATCATTTACATTATATGCTTCATCTCTGCCCGATATTTTGTCATTGTAATCAGAAGTAATCAGAAACTTTGTGGAGTTTAATGACTACTGATCCACTTCTGCATCGTAGCTCGGAAAATCTTACTTTATATATATATAGATATTGCGTTAAGATTACATTTATCTGTTTCTCTTCTACACTAATACGACTCCTATTTTTCGAAAATTGATTCTCCTTGGTTGAGCGTTTCCCAATCACGAATTCGGCATCGCAATTTCGATTTTCATAAAATATTCTCACAATCTGTGTGCTATCGTTGTTCAACAAAATTGCTGATTTGTTATTGATTAAATAATCCTTGTGAATAGTGTCATCTTTTCCCATGTAATCGTGGAATAACTTGCACACAATAGAAAATGTGTTTCCTAGCTCATCAGCACAATTTGTATAATTTTATATCATGCTCAGATCTTTTCAATAAAATATATTGCCCAAGGCCTAATGCCATTTCTAGAAGAGCACAGCACAGCACACATAAGTTATCATAATCTGTTCATAAGTTATATCCCGAATTGCACACATTTCAAACATTTTCAAAAAATGCGACACCAAATCTTGACATAATTTCTTTACGTTTTTTACGGTAAAAAAGAATATTTGTGGTTCAATATAATTTGAAATGAAAACGAATAAGATTGTTTATGTCAATCCTTTGGAGCGCGATAAGTTTATCTCTCATCAACTGATTCGTTTTCCAGTCTTAAAATTAAGTATTAAAACCTGAGGAACCTATCAATCATCGTGAATTTATTAATTAACTCACCAATAAGTTGATAGCTACGTTCTTCGTTGTAAGATTTCGGATCAAAAACAGCCGCCACCGAGGAATTTGAAGGTAAAAATATCAATCAATTTACCAAGAAATGCTGGCGAGCCATCGCAAATTTCTCAGAATGTGTCTGATGCAATAAGAAAAAATAACCTGAGCTATGAATTGGAAAAATTTGAAATAAACACTCGCTAAATGTTACCAGAAATGAACAATTTTTTAAAGCAATTAAAAAAATTGTATAATAGGTTCATCATTCAACATCTGCCCAATAATCGCTGACCGGCAGCCTCAGATCCGGTATAAAAAAGGCAAAAAATGATTTTTTGTTGAATTGAGCGGGCACAGCAGAAACGACGAAATCAACGACATTTTCATATTTACAATATAATAAAAATATTGAAATTCAATGGGAACTGCTAGATGTCAATTTAATGTCACGATATATTGCCTTAATTATAAGTTGAAAGGCTGCTGCTATTCTGCTTATCTTATACAGAGGACATTAGCGAAGAGCATGCCGCAGATTAGACGGGGAATCCTCAGGAAATGAAAAGTTTTTCGGTGAAAAAAAAACTCTTTAAAATTTACATTAATTTATTCTCTTAGATTTAATTTAAGTGTCGGGAATTCGTCCCCTGAGACAAATACATGTCGAATATTATGGATATCATTAATGTAATATAAAAAACTTTAAAAAAGTTTTTGTAGGCTTTTGATATTTAAATAATGTGGATTCTGGCCTACAGACACTGCTAAACGATTACTACGCCCTTTTTGGGCATTGGTGTAAGCTAGGATATGTCGTTGCTAAGCTCCCTTCAACTGTCACACATTTCGTTTGTTTACTGTTTGCGGCAGCCACCAGCTGATGGTCCCGATTTGGCGCCTGTTTGAAAAAAAATTGTCAAGAAAATGTCTCTGTGTACCCCAGAACAAATAGCAGAGAAGCGGCGCGCGGCGCTTGAAAAACTTCTTACCAAGAAGTCAGGAGGTTCGACTGCATCAAAACCGAACCCAACTGTTGCTTCCCAAGCACTGGAGGCACCTAAGCCATCCTCTACCAACGATGCGTCAGCCTTCCTGCGTGCCTTTCAATACAATCAAAAGCCGACGCCTGTCGAAAAGAGTCCCCACAAAGCCAGGTTTGCCGGTCATCCGTACATGAGGACATCACCGTTCAAAGCGAAGGCGAATATAACGAAAACGATTAATTTAAATTCGCAAGCCGCCTTGCAAACTACGGACCAGTATGTTCCAACTCGAATTCAAGTTGTTATTTGCAAATTGGAAATGGTATCCGACCACCGCTTCACTGTACACATGTCTCAGTTTCACAACAAAGTTGTTGATGTTTGTAAAACAATACCGACGAGACATTATGGTAAACCATTATAGAACCTTGGGCGAAAGCGTTGTTTTTATATCGGTTTACGCTCCTTGCAGATGCGGAAAAGAAGATTTGGTCGTTTGATTTGAAAGATTACAACTTGGTCGAGGAAAGATTTGGGTCGTTGCGACCGTACATAGAACTGGAGGGCATTCCGCCAAAAGTCCAGAAAATATTTGCGACCAATGATGAAATTTATGATGGAATGGTTTCCTCAAACATGGCGTCAATTTCAGATGAAATTGTCGATAGGTTGTTGCCATTTCAAAAGGAAGGTGTAGCGTAAGTTGTTTTTTAATACCTGGAAAATGTACTCACAACTTGTAAGCTGTATCCCAACAAAAACTTAAATCTGTATAAAAAATTGTACTCCAGGTTTGGCATCAAAAAACAAGGGCGACTCCTTATAGCTGATGAAATGGGTCTGGGAAAGACCTACCAAGCCTTAGCCCTAGCTGATCTCTACAAAGAAGATTGGCCGATGTTCGTTGCGACCACTGCGTCGACCAGGCATGAAGCGAATATTAATTTAAGTATGTTCCAGTTGTAACCCTCCATTTCAGAGATTCCTGGGTATCTCACGTTCGGAAGCTGATGCCACGTGTAAATTGCCATCATATTGCGTGTGTTACATCGAGCAGTGATTTTTTCGACGAGGCAAAAGTTGTGATTTGCAGTTATTCCATTATGGAGAAATGCATTGAAAAGTTGGAGTCAATGAAATTCGGTGTTCTCATCATGGACGAGTCACATACGTTGAAAAATACAAAAGCCAAATGTACAGCGATGGCGGAGAGGTTGGCAAAGAAGGCGAAACGAGTTATCCTGTTGACGGGAACGCCAGCCTTGTCTCGACCCGTCGAACTCTTTGCACAACTGAAAATGTTAGATAAAAGCTTTTTGAGTTTTACCGATTATAGTACGTAGATCGGAAACTCTGCATTATTTTCCTAACGATGAAATCCTTCTAGCAAAACGTTATTGTGATGCAAAGCAAGGGCTTTTCGGATGGGATGCAAGTGGGCAGTCGAATTTAGAAGAGTTGAAAGTTTTGTTGTACAAAAAGTTTATGATAAGACGTCTGAAGGCTGATGTATTGCCTCAACTTGCAGAAAAGAACAGGTAACGATTTTATATATATTTGCATGTTTTAAACTTGCATTGCGGATGCTTCGCAGGGAAACAGTTTACCTGGACGAAGATCTAATAAAGCAACACACAGCGTTCATGCAATTATCAAAGAATCTCCAACAAACAATGGGCAATAATATTAGGATAAAAGAGGAACTTCTTATTCATTGTTACGCTGAAACTGGTGCGATCAAATGCGCTGCTATTTGGTAAGCGCGTTGTGTCGTGATTGTTGTAGATTAACTCTATTTTCATTGCAGCCACTATTTGAAAAGTATTGTCAAACAAAAGATCAAATTTATAGTGTTCGCACATCATAAAGTTGTAATCGATGCTATCTGTGATTGTCTCAAGGGTTCAAAAGTGTCGCACATCCGAATTGATGGATCAACAAAAAATGAGTTAAGAGCGGTAAGTAGATATTAAAAGGGAGACATGAAAGTTGAGTTCTAGCGCAATGCATTCTATTCCAAACACAAGCTTGAAAGGGATACATGTAGTATTATGGGCGATTTCTAAATGATTTTGCGCATGCAACGCCAATTTATTTTTATGCATGTTGGACTATCTTCCGCTGCATCGCATTTATATATTCAGAAATATCTAATAAAGTCTCGAATTGAATTGATCAAACATAATCAGGCTATGAATTTGGAACCTGAACCTATGCTCCCAACACTCAACTAGAGAGAACTGCTTCAGAAAGCCTCTCGCCTCAACATCGCCATCCTCGCTCCTAGCGGACTGCATCTAGGAAACAATATTTTGTTGATTCGAAGCAAATTACTTTTTTTTTGGTCGTTCCCCGTCACCTTCGTTTTCTCCACAGAAGCGTTTTGGCAGTGCACCATCTTCGGTGTGTTGTTCCGTTCTGAACGGAACGGAGAACAAAAATAATTCCATCCCCGTCGGAGGAAAACAATTCAGCGAATCAAATTACCTTCACTTCAAAGGCTGTTTGCTGTTCAAATAAAAATAAAGTTCTTCAACAAATGAGCTACAGCCGTGCTACAATTTAATTGAAAGATAATGTTCTCACACGTCCCAAAAAAAATAGTGCGAGTAATTGTAGTGAACAGGCAATGGAGCAATTAATCATAGTGGAAGTACAATGTTAGTACCCTCAGCTCATTATCAAATAAACAACAATAATGTAGTGCATGGAAAAATGCCAATTGAAATGTTTCATTAGTTTTAAGACAAACAGTAGGCAATTCTCGCAACGAAATGTAACTGAAAGAAATGAAAATCAATTATGATTTCCAATTATTTCAATATTGCGACAATAATTCCAAATGGATGAATGGGAGGGCCGTGAGTGTGAAACACGCAACGGTTGAGTCAAATCTGTGTGACAAACGCCATAGACAGTTCGTGACTTATTTGTACAATAGACGGTCCGCGATTTTTTAAGTTTGTGCCAGTGGTCAAGTCAATGAGGACTGCTTTCATTTTCTGGCTAGAGAGTTTCATAAGCAGGAACTACATTCAATGCATCCCCGCACACCCAATTTTGCCGAACAAAACTTATCGAAAAATTCGAAGATCATATGTTAGCTCCAACGACCATAAGTGTTCCAGGACCTTTCCAAGATAGAGTTTACCACACGGAGCAAGGAAGCTAAGTGGGCCAAACTTGATATGACCAATTCAACAATAGACTGGGATCCAAGTGGAGTTCTTGAAATGGAGAAGACTCGGTCAAAGATTTGAAACTGCCAGATTTTGAGACAAATCATCAGCAATGTTCCGGGAGCAGGCATCGAATTTATGATTAGTTGTTGCTTGTGATATTACCACTGAAAAAATAGAATTAAATATGATTGGTTTGTCGGTATATAGACAACATTAGGAACCAAACAGACGGGTCAACGCTTTTTCAGTCAACAATTGCATTCAATTGAATTAATTTCGTATTATTATATTTTGTCATTCATATTTTGAATCAATCAATTTCTGGCAATTAATCAATTTCTGGCTTGGATGGATAACTTTTATCTATCGTATCGTGACATTCGAACTTATTTACCGAGTTTAGATAAATTTTCGCAACGCAGAGAACGCGTAGATAATTAGAGAAAACACTTTCGTATACTTTAGCAGATTAGTTTCTAAAACAAGTTTTTGTTGATCATGTGCCAACACATACAAATAATTTATTTGTCTTTTTATTTTGTCCTCCCAAAACAGGAACGAGTGAATCGATTTCAAACCAAAGATAATTGTCGTGTAGCCGTTTTATCGTTAAGGGCATGCAATGCTGGTATCAGTTTAACTTCAGCACAACTTATTTTATTTGCCGAATTAGATTGGAATCCCAGCGTAAGTAAAAAATAAAAAAAATATTTTTACTGAAGGTTTTTTTAAAATATTTTTTCAATCTTCAAACCAAACCCCGGCTGTCCTTGCCTTGAGTATTACAGCTGTCCTGCATGATAAGCTGTCGAGGCACGAATAACGACATACAAACGATCGAAACACAGTGTCCCTAATGGTCCTTTACTTGACTCAATCTGTCGTTTGCATAACATAACGAACTCTCCTTGCATACTAAACCCATCTTTCACGTATCCTTATCCTACTTATTCTTCACAAAGACGGCGCAAAAGTGGTGAAGCTTGTCCTGATAACGCTTAAGGCCAAGCCAGGCAGAGCTATAAAAACAGTAGCTTTTTGGCATGCGACAACAAACAACAGATTTTAATTTAACAAATTATGAATAATTTGCTCTGACTTAACTAAAATACATTACTTAAATCAATACAATTTTAATTTCAATAGACATTAGCTCAAGCGGAAAGTCGAGCACATCGTATTGGCCAAGAAGGTAATGTTATCTGTCGTTATTTGTTAGCCCGTAACACTGCCGACGATGTTATTTGGAAAATGTTACATGAGAAACAGGATGTTCTAAACAAAGTTGGATTGTTTTCAGAAGATTTGCGCAAAAGTGAACATATTGTGGCACCAAGTACGGTAAGTTATGCAACAAATGCATTTTTTGCAAGTTAAAATGTACCTTTTTCGTGGTATTGGTAACCAGCGTTTTATGGTCTCAGTGCTCTGAGGCTTAAAATGCCTGGGCTCCAGCAGGGTCTTTAGAAAAATAATTTCAATGAAGTCGTACTTTATTTGATTGGTAAAAATATTAACACAACGTCTACTATAAGTGCGTTTGTTACAGTGAACAAAAACAAGCAACCTTATATTGCAGGAAATCAAATGAATCTACGCTAATCTTTTCTGCAATTTATTTCTTTTTATTATAATAAGTAAAAATGAATTCAATTTTACATCTATAGATATATTTTGACAGCTTTTCACCATGTTTATATTAATTTCATATTATTTTTCGATTGAATACTGTAGGCCGGCAACATTGAAAAATATATTATGAAATCACCACGTGAAAAAATTGATAAATATTACTCAAGTGTCCGTGCCAGCGAAAATACCCCCGTAAAGACAATTTTCAGTGATACAAACACAAATAAAAGTAATGCAGTTCCCGAAAATGCCCAAGATGCTAAGGAATCTTTTGTGGACTTGTTGAATGATGGTGATGATGATGATTTTGCTAATATTAACTTTTAATTTAACCGATTTATTTGTTTATCATTGAATTCGATATTCGTGAAATCTTCCATGTTCTGTTCACACTAAATGTTAATATGTTAAATGTAAATTATATGTAAATGTTGAAATAAAAATATGTGCATTAAGAGTGGGAATGTATTAGGTGTACAATTACCGCCGACTTTCTTCTCTCTAAAACTTGAGGCACTATCGTAAGAAATTGTAACATCTTCATGGTTCAAAATATTGTTCATCGTTGGCTTCTATTTTTTCCAATTTCGAGTAATCTTGTGATGCAAAAAATAATAATTTGTTGATAAAGTCCACGATTCGATGCAGATTTTGAAATCTTCATAAGAGTGAAAATGCTGCCCAGCTAGGCCAGGTGCCATTTATCCACATACATTGTAGTCGCAGCAAGCTAAATCTGAGGAAGCCTTTATAAAAAGATAAATGTCCCTTATCCATTAATCACTCAATTCCACCCAGTTCACACAATGAAGAAATGATAACTAGAAAAAGCGCCCATTGAAACTTTCCCAGAATAACATTTGCAAATCACAGGGTGTCTAGAAGTGATATATTTCATCGAGAAAAAAAAAGAACATCAAGCGTGATTCTGACTGAAACAGCTTCCTACGTACCTTGGTTTCGAATCTAGATGTCTATAATATACTTTAAATTGTAGGTGGCAATAGAGAACAATCACATTAGTCATTATAAATAGCAATGAAATAAACGTACAAATTAATTGAAAATAAATCAATTGATGTAAATAGCATTAAAAGTAGATAATCTTTCGTATCACTATCTTATTTTATATATGTATTTATTTTAAATTAATGTTCATTATTTCAATCAGATTATATGATTTACTACATTTCATTCACTGATTCTATGGAATCAATTTTTTTATAAAATTTTAAATATTGACATTGACGTCCTTCAATTGTTCTTCCAATCAAAATTACTCTAAAACAATGATATCGTATAATTGTTAAAGAAATCTCGACAAACTTACGCTAGATCATCGTTTACGTACATGTTAAGTTAAATCGTTCATCATAAAGTATAAAGGTATGTTATGGATTTCGATTTTATTGTTCTCTTTGTATTCTCTGCTAAATTTTCATCGATTTTACCGAGTCCATTCTTTCCTAACAAATATAAATAGACTTGACTAAAGCTTTTTTTCTGTTGTTAAATTGAGATGAAACTGAGTACAACATTTGCGCTACAGGATATTATCCCTGGAACAGACGGCGCCATTTGAATTAGTTGTTGACGTAATAATGATGTTAACATTCAGAAAAGCCGCTCGGCGTTTAATTGCCGTTCCCTTTGTCCTTTCACTATTGGTGTTGATAAGTGGGAACGAGATACCTTTCGTCCAACATGAATGTTCGTTCCTCGCCCACTTTCGGTCATTCTTTGCAGTTCCTGTCCGTCATGAATGCACCTAATCCTATATGAGTATGATGTCAAATTTAAAGCCATTTATAAATTGAATCTACTCTGCGGTCGTTTGAATTCATAAAATTCGAATAAAATGCAAATGGTGTTTCGTGATCAGAGCATGGTAGTCATCATGCGTTTACATCTAAGAGATTTTGTTCGTCTGTTTTGGGGGTAGCGTCGTTATTTTTCGATATGTCTTCTTAAAATTCTTCGGGTCCCAGTGGTTATCTTTGTAACTCGCCAGATTATCGTCTCAGTTGACGCACTTAGTCTTTTCCTCTTTCTTCTGTTTGTAGGCAAAGAAATGTAATCTTTCACAATAAGTACATCATGCAGAATGCTGCAGTTTTTCCAAAATCTTGGGAATTATGGCACATCACTTGTCCATTTCGGGAGTCGCTAGCCATCGACAAGGCATATGAGCTGGCGCGTATATTTTATGTCAAATAACTCAGTCTCAACGTTGTGAGATAAACCCTTTACAATCTTAGGACGAATGTTTTTTGTCTGAATGAAGAAGATCACGACTGAGTGGAATATTTGGGACTCAATATATTTCTTGATATCATCGTCATTAAAACCATACAACCCCTTAATTACAGCGTTCATTTGGTGGTGATGCAAACTTTGACACTTGGTCCATTATCTGGGGCCTTGGTCGTCAGGATTCTCCGGTGTTACTGGAAATCCTCAGTAAACTCTTGGCAGATGAGAATTCATTGTACCCCTGCCTTCTCTCTACTAAAAGTTGGCCCCATTAGACAGTCTTGTATAGTATGACTGGGACTGTTGTCCTAAATTTCGATTCTATGTCTCTTTTTTTTGTATTGGTCGCGGTGGTTGTGGGATCTTTTTTGGATGGTGTTGGATCTATTATTTGGTATACATCGTCGTATTTGGAAAAGCGACAGGATTGGTTGAAGAAATCCAGGTGAATTCTCGCCTACATCGGACATTCCTACGACATTTTCTTCCGTCTGAATAGGGCCGTCTTTGCACTTATGATTTCCTTATTCAGATCATTGGATGCTGCGGCAGAGAAATGGAATTTCCAGAATTTCAATGAAAGATGTTTCACAAAAAACACTAAGTCAATAACTCGTTTACTGAGTTTGTTCAATTCAATGTTCACTTCAATTTTTGATGCGAATCGCACGTAAATAGAAAGGATAAAAAATGGAGTTGTTAAATACCTCAAGTATATTGTGAAAAAAGGAATTGAATAAACGTCATAAACTTTACCAAACCGATTTCTTCATTGGTTCATGTTCAGTGTCGCGATTCAGGATCAAATGGTGACATATTTTAATTCGTAAGTAAGGCCAATCAAACACGTTAGAATAGAAACCTTATCAACTATAAACTTGTTGTTCACAAACTTTTAGAAATGGAAACGGAATAAGTTATTAATGCTATTATATTAATGCGACAATATAAAGTTAATAGAATTATGAAATTCTGCTTCAATTATCTTACGGCGCTCTTGTTCTGCTTTAATCATAGCACCTAATCTCCTTCGCTCAGGGCTCTATCCTTGACCCGGATCTGTGGAACATCTCCTACGATGGACTCCTGCAGCTTGAACTGCCGGATGAGTCACGTTTGATCGGCTATGCGGACGATGTCGCGGCGCTGGTCGCTGGACGCACAGTAGACCATGCACAACTCAGACTCAATACGTTAATTCGGAGGGTAATGGACTGGATGACCGCTCACGGATTAAAGCTGGCACTGGAAAAAACCGAAGTGGTCATCCTAACGAAGAAGAGAATCCCCAGAGCACGGCCTATCAGTAAAGGGACGAGCTGATCGAATCGAAATCAGCAGTAAAATACCTGGGCGTCCTGAGAGACTCCCAGATGAGTTTTTCCCAGCAAATCAGGGCATTAGCTGACAAAGCGGCAGCGCGTGTGACGGCACTCACCCGATTAATGGCCAACATAGGGGGGCCCACCATATTAAGGAGATGGCTCTTAATGAGCTTTGTGCAGTCGCTTCTACTCTACGGACCAGAACTGTGGGGCGACGCTCTCACCAAGAAGTTACACCGGAAGCGGTTGGCACAGGTGCAGAGACAAGGAGCATTGCGAATCGCGTGCGAATACCGAACGGTCTTGGGGGCGGCAGTGCTGGTAATCGCAGGGGTGATACCCATCACTCTCCTAGCAAGAGAGCGCAGAAGTATTTACCTGCGCAGAGGCGGATATCGAAGAGAATAGATCACCAGGGAAGAGAGACGTCGCTCTCTCAGCGATTGGCAACAGTCCTGGGAGCAAGAAACAAGAGGAAGGTGAACTGCACGTCTGATCCCTGACCTGAGGCCGTGGTTCAGTCGAGTGCATGGTGAGACCGATTTCTACTTGACCCAGCTGTTAAGCGGGCACGGTTGTTTTCGGTCCTACCTGTACAAAATTGACAGAGCACGGTCTCCTGTGTGTTTTGTGCAGGGGAACCAGATGACGCCTGTCACACATTCTTCTACTGCAAAAGGTGGAGCAACCAGCGAGGGGTTCTACTCAGCGAAATTGGAGAGCTCTGTCCGGAAACTATCCTCGGAGTAATGCTGAAAACAGTTGAAAATTGGAATTGCGTGGCGCAATATGCTCCGGCAGTGATGATATTAAAAAAAGCTTTATTAGAGCGCTGGGAGGCATCGGGGATAGATGGATGTCTTTTCTAGCACTTCCTTCCTCTCCTATCCTTCCTGTTAGAGAAGAGATACCCATAATGCGAAGGTGCCTCTAGGCGTAGGAACACGAGACCTAGCCCAAAGTAATGTGTCAAACGGTTCCAGACTAGTTTCTTAGATTGACAGGGGAGGTGTTTAGTGGGTAGTCCAAAACAGCCTTCACCTCGCTACCGCAAAAAAACAAATCTTGACATAGTTTAAATATATATTTTAATATATTGGGTTGGAATGCTGTTAATTCCAGGAGCAATTATTTTTGGGAATTCTTGGGAGGAGCAATGTTAGATTTATATTTACATGTCTTAATGATTCGATTAATTATCTACGTTTTTATAGTTCGAGGATACTAGGGAATGTTATAGTTGCATAGGAATTCTAAACAGTACACTCTCATAACACTTTTACTATTTTGATTGCCTGTTTTGAATCACGGTCCTGTTGAAATAACCAGGTATGTAACGTAATCCTAACATGTAGATGTTATATAAATAATTTTGAGGCGAGCTTCTTCTTGCATCATATGGTCACATGAATACATGGTCACCAAATTTCGAAGCTGCAAGGGACCTCCAGATCATCTCTGCTTCATCTATATGTTATACAATATTTGCTCTACTTAATTCCATAGAGCGCTGTTCCTCCTCCTCAAAACTATTCATGGTTTTCGCTATTTTATAATTTTGATTTCAGAACCCTCTGAAATTAAGCGTTAGTGAAAAATGAAAAATCTACTTTTCTTTATTTTTTTCTTTATGCAAAAGGCTTCGTTGTTGCTATTGAAAAATACTGCGTTTCTGCATAGAGCTCTATCGAAATATCACGTGGAATTGAGTGCGAATTAGCTTCAGAAGCACCTATATTTTCTCCTTTCAACTGGCTTCATCCTTAAGCCACACCTCAATAACATTAACGCATCGGTTTTCCACGCCTACTTCCAAATAGTATTATTTCTATTCGAAAGTAGACGTTGTAATACTTCTACTAGTAATACTTCTCATATTATCTTCATAGGCTACAGTTGGTACCAGCAATCTAGTCATAATTTCTGAAAATGAGACCGTTTCACTCAACATGTTCGCAAATGTTAACTTTTAAAAGACTCATGAACTAGGACTACTATCGTGGCTATAAATGTTTTACAATTTAGGTATATTTAGTTTAGCAGACTTCATTTGACTATATTATGTATCCAAAAACAGTTAGTTTTTGTCATTTTACTTGAAATTGGTGTTCGTTGCATATTTTTAAATTTTTTATGAAAATCTTTGGAGCAACCACTGTGGTACTTTTTTTTCTCCTTCAATTATTGTTCTAAATCATGAAGATTGGCAATTTTTTATTCAATTCCTTCTTTTTGGCAATGTAGTTAATAATTTAATCCTAGAAATTATAGCTTGCATTACATTTCACGCAAAGGAAACTGAATGAGACAACTTCAGAGGTTTTTGCTAAAGCAATGGTCCTAAAAGCCAAAGCTGAACGTGCAGTAATAACTGAAATTGTCTCATTGTAATGGCCCCCAATGCCAAAACGAACGGTATAGTTATTAACAGGATTTATGTCACATTCTAATCAAAACAGGAAAATCTCCTTCCAAGAATTTCCAGGTGACGTACTGATTTCACCCTATATCTATCATTATGGCCATTAGTATGGGAAGTTCGTCGTGCAACAGATCAACAAAAATCCAATCTGTCCGTTTTTTAACACTGGGTAATATAAATTTCATTTCCACTATGTTTTCCAACTCTTTACTCACTCTCCCGCCATCTACTTTTCCATTGAATTTTCATGAATCAACACTCGATAAGCACTGTCAATAAAAGGCAACTCAAAGTGTTTCTGTACCACGAATTGTCTGCACGCAGTCCTCTAACGTGTTGCCTTGACTTGTGAAATATCCCCTCACAACGTATCTCTTAAAATATTTGTTTCCAATTGCCAGAACACCGGCAATTGTTTCAGTTCTAAGAAATCTCAGTAGCCCTCGTAGTTTTTCATCACAGAACAGCCGAAAAATGGTTGTCGAGCATCATGTTAAAGGTTACGAAGAATTCACCAAACTAGTGGAGGATCTTGAGACGAGTGGTGAAGTTATTCATGTTTTATTCAGTGGCGGTAAGGAGGAAAATGGAATGAGTTGGTGTCCGTATTGTACAAAAGGTACGACGAAACTTTATGCATGAACGAGCGGTATAGTATAATGTGAAGGGTTTCTATTCCAGCTGAACCTGTTATTAAGGAGTTATTACCTAAGGCGCCAGAGAAGAGTCATTTCATTCATGTTGATGTAGGGGAGAGAACATAGTAAGTATTATTTTAATTTTGAATAATGCGTTACTGCTGATGAATCACTGGCATCATGTTTTAACTAGTATTGAAATAGCAAGTCACCAACGTCTAGAATATTTTTTACAGAATCTGTTTATCATCTACGTATTTATCTTTAATCTGTAATAGTTGATAACAACAGAACCACATAGACAAGCTTATCATACATTGAACGAGTCAATCATATGTTCGAGCATTACAAATCCTATTAGCTAATCATAAGTGCTTTGTGGCATATAAAAATAATGAGGGTGTTCGGTAATTTCGGCGGCTGTCTTGATTTGCTATCTATGGCGCTCCAATTTATCTTGCCGACATTTCGAACTGAATAATATATGAGCCTCACGTGTTGTCATCGATTCAGTTTTAATAGGAGCATGTTTTTTTGTGCCAGTCATGAACATGAAGTCATCTACTTAGAAAAAACTTGTAGAAAGGGAAAGTCAGTACTTGTAAGCCTTAAGCATAAAGCTCTAGTGTGAATATCCTTCATTATTATAGATAAACTATTCGTTCTAAACATTACAGTGCTTCAGATATGATTGCGAGATTGATATTATGGGGAAAAATATCAAAGTTCCTGAAGATCTCATCGATGCAAACGCAACGGTCAGATATTATAATCAAGTAAATTGCAAAAATGTCAAAATTGCAAAAGAATAAATTATGAAAATTTCTGTCCAATCATTCTCATAATTCATAGAGTGATAAACGAATGCTTCTTTAAATATCTAAAACTTTCACTTTACATTAAGACCAAACATATGCTTGGACATGGTTTGACTTAGCACCTTTTTTTCATTTTTCTAATTTGAAGATCTAAGCATTCCGTATTAATGGCTAGTGTTCTGTTTTCGTGACATATATTCGTAATTGGACAAAGATATTTGTATGAAATTTGAAAAAATCGGTGATTCGGCGGAATGAGCTACAGTAATATGAATATTATATTATGAATAGAAGAAAAATTGTTTCATACCAACACTAACCTCGCTCATCCTTGGTTAATCAATTTAATATTCCCATGAAACATTTTAACGCTTCACCTATGAACATTGGATATTTCAAGTTATGAAAATTTTTAGCCACTTGCTTTAGCTTTCAATTTGAAAAAATATGTTAGGACTGTAGAGTATCCTGCGCTCTAAGGGAATCAACATAACGTGCACGGAAAGCTGCAAGAATGTCCAAGATGCAGAAACCTACTATGTTTTCCGTCGCTAATTTCTCCTTTGCTCCTTTCCATTCCTCTTGCCCGTACTCCACTCGTGGTCACGTCTAGGCAAACTCAATGCCTTTAAGATGATAATTGTGCAAGTCGAGGCGACCCTGCTTAGCAAAATTTAACTTTATTTAATAGACAATACTACAAGTATTCAACAATAATTCAATACATTTATCATTTATCCAGTAAACGTAGTCTGTTCAATAAATATGTGAATTGAGCTCATAAAAAATCATGTTAAGAATTTTAATGAACATAAGTGTTATGCGTTCCGAAATACATATTCCCGATTGGAAAGAACGCATTTGTCCCTTCTGTTTCCAGTGTGCAAAACACCCTGAAAGTCAACAGAAGCCAGGAACTTTCGCAATTTGGTCGTTTCAGGTTTTATCGTCTCCATGTCCTCTGAGTGCCACCTACAAATAATCGTGTGGCCTCTCTGGACGAGCATAATTGGGTACAGTATATTTCGATGAATCATGTACTATGCTTGTTTAAAGTCAACACATATATAATGAATGTCGATTTTGATCTTCTGAAGTTTTTCTCGCACATTCTAAACCGCAAATAGTTCGTCTAATAATCGTCCAGCTCTGAAATCTCTTAGATAACACAGATTCTCATCGTACGCTCTAATATTTTTGGTAAAATTTTGTAATGATATACAAAATAGTGATACAGGTCAGTAATTTTAACACTAAAGCTGATCTTCCTTTTCGTGGATAGAGCAGATGAACCTTATTGACCGTTTTTTGACGCGAATTCGAAAATTGATTTTCAAACCCATTGGCCTCGCTGTTCTATGAGTTCTGCTGGTATCATCGACAATACCAAGCAACTTGTTTGTTCGGGCATTGAATTGCCTCTTCAATATTTTTGAACGTTGAATTGTAACTTTCTATTAGTAAAGTTGCTCTATAACTAAAGTTTACAAATTCAGGTAGGTTAATTCCATCCGAGGGGCTTAGAAGTAAGAAAGAGTAAGATAAAGTCTATCTCTAAGTAGCTCTTACCCCTAAGTAAGATAATGTCTTGTGCTTTTCCATCATCGACGACTAATGGATTGGTATGATTTTTCCATCTTTAACATCTGCAAAGAGTAGTTTTTAACAGAAATTTTCACCGTAGGCTTTTTCAGAATTTTGTTGTTTAGTTTTATTCGACAGAATTTGGTCGATTTACGTTGAATTGAGTAATGTTATGTTTCTTTTTTTCTATATCATATAATTCTGTTAGCCGCTCGTCTAATGTCAATTTTTTATTTCTTCGTCCTTGCATTTTGTTCGGAATATTGTATTTATGCCTCATTTTTCCGGTTTAGCTCTCCCTGGCAATATCAACGTTGGTTTTTTTTTCGCTTCTCAGCCAACATGATACCATTTCTCAGTGCAAGATCCCGTCTATATCGACCCGTTCATATTGTTCTGCAGTAGCGGTCTTGTGTGTTCTTCCTGGCGATGTGCAAATCGGTTGCCGGATTCAAGGTGTCGAATGGTCTCCTCTGTACGATCTTGTATCAAGAGTGCTCAAGAACCATTTCACCATAACCAGAATGCGGTCGATCTGGTTAAACGTGACGTCGGATGGAAAGCTGCAGCTCCATTTGGGGATGATCTAATGTGGGTAGGTTGTCAATGATATAACAAAATTTTTGCTGTATGCAATCAAGAAGGGAGTGTTCGCTGTGTTTTCTGGAGTTTTCCTGGAGATTGCGTCCTCTAGTTGTTCATCTTTGAATTTTTGAAGCCCTATGTGAAGGCAAAGAATCGAATTGGTTTTTAAGAGAGCCGCTAAAATGTTTTGAC
The DNA here is from genome assembly GCA_954870665.1 of Stratiomys singularior. Lineage (NCBI taxonomy): Eukaryota > Metazoa > Arthropoda > Insecta > Diptera > Stratiomyidae > Stratiomys > Stratiomys singularior. Next base: position 5,460,555 of record OX940879.1, on the reverse strand, counting down.
GTAGTCTTCGTCTTCAGTCGTTGAAAGCTTTGAAATGAAAATGGATTCATGCTGTTTCAGTTCACTAGGCACTTTCATTACGACTCCATGCTCACGAGAACCTGAAGTCTTTTAAAAACTGTGTGCGATCGCACGTATGTAATCGTAATCTCATCATAATTCTGTTTCGTTTCTTTGACTGCTAGCACTTGCTGTCGGTCTGTCGAAGGACATTTTGAACAGCTCCAACCCATTTAAGTTACAACACTATACTAAACCGTGTAGGCGACCGTGATCCAAAACGATTTCGCAATTGAACACCGTGTGTTCGTTTGCGAAATCGTTTCTAATTCATCGATCCAGTCCGAGGCAAGAACAATATGTAAGTAAATCGTTCTAAACAACAACTTGAAAACCATGCTAATTGGGTTTATCGATTTGTGGCGCGGTTGGCTCGCATTCGCTCTCTGACATTTGTAGCACTGGGAGCCCCACCGGCCGCTGCGATTTGCAAACATCAATAGACTAAAAAGTAACTAGGAACTGATTCAAGAAAGTATATCATTGCATCTGAAGTTCATGAGTACGATTTAAAAGCTGGTGAACCCATTTCCATATCAACTCAAACCTTAATAATTGAGAAGTGTTTCACTTCAAACCGCGGCTTAATAAATACAAATAAAATCATTGCGAAACCACATTGTCCTCAGTTATGCAAAAAATATAAGTGAAAAAGATCCTATATGAGCGTTGCTAAACAGTAGAACTCATTCTAACACCGAATATTCATGAAGAAAGCTAAGCTTGGGCAACTGCAGTTAGCAAGTTCAAATTTATTAATTATTATTTAAATAATTCAAATTTGAATAGAATCATTCATAAAAACATTTATTTATTACCAATGCTAAATATCTTACATTAAAATATTAACTTTCAGTTGGAGAGATGTAAATTGTCCATTCCGTAAGGATCCACGAACCCATCTGGTATTCTTACCCACCCTTCTACGCTGGAAATCACCGCAACGCTTAGATGGCGAGCGCTGTTCCAATCACGATCTCGTTGAAATGCTTTTCGAGGATGAAGACTAAGCTTGTATCGAAGCGATAAAAAAGTGTTACTAGAATTTCAATACTACATGTGAGCCTTAATTGTTTGATGAAGACAGAATGCAGAATTTTCATAAGAAGTTAGCAAATGTACACGAAAGGTAGCGAAAGTAAACGCTATAATTCTAGCAATTGTAATTACATTTTTTTTAAGAAAATATCGAAAAACGATAAAATAAATACAAGAAATGTAAAAACAAAACAGAATGTCTTTTTATTCGTATATCTCAATTTACAGAACCTAAAAAGGTTATAAACATGCAAACACAATTGAAATAATTTACAATGGATATTCTACAAAATACTCCAACTAAATTTCGTTTAATAATTATTTTTGTATTTCTTAATTTCTACCATTATCACATGAATATTCGTAAGCTGGGCCCGCGCATTGGGCGTCAGTAATTTATGGAAACGATGATAGTATTGCACGAGGGCGGCTAAAGCCAATTGTAATAGTGTTGAACCAGTCAACAACGATGGGAATGATAGTAGAACTTCTCTGTTTAATTCCTCCAATGCTTTTTTCCAGTTTGCTGAAAAGTTTGCAACCAATTGCAAACTTCGTCGCTCTTGTCTTCTCAACTCATCCATTTGATCTTTTTCAACCATTTGCTCGCATTCCTTTACAAAATGAATGATACCACCGAAATGTGGCGCGAGAATTTCCTCAACATATTCGTTACTCCTTGCGGAAAGTTGTTCGCGAAAAGCTTCAGCCTCCTTGGAATTGTCACGAGTATGCTCCATCAGAATGCCAAGTACCAAATCGTAATTGTTGATCAAGTAGATCAATTGTTCTTTGCGCGATGGGAATATAGCAGCCATACGTAGAATGAAACATTCTACTTCGTTCTGAAGCTCTAGCAAAAGACGACTGACTAGTTCGTTGGGAAAGTGCTCGGAAATGCCAACTATTGCAGCTGAAAATTCGGCATAGCGTCGTGTTATCTGGAATTTAGTTAAAATTCAAAACATGTAGAGCTCAATTAGATCCTGTCTTATCTCACATAATGTGGTCCGAGCTCTTTGTTGAACTTTGTTGGATCACAGTCTCGAATGCTTTGAATATTCAATCGGAAAACATGTTCGAATCGCGGCCAGATTACAGCTTGTAGCGAATCCCAATACCTATTACAGAGAACATGCTTCTATCAAAGAGAAGATTTAAAGGAAATGCAAAGCTTACTTGTCTAAGGCTGGCACACAACGTTTGTGACACATCAACTGGTATCTGAAGATGAGTTGAATGCAAAGGAACATTGCTATTGTATCAAAGCAGTCCAAAATGAACGTTTCAAGATTTTTCTGCGACAAATAACATTGTGATGTTTATGCGTACGATTGAAATACATGAAACTGAGGATAACTTACGATCATTAGTGTAAGAGTTTTGCCCATTATTTGGTTGAAAAGATCTTGCGCTTGTGTGCTTCGCACCATGAAAAATTCCGTGATGAAAAGGTATTCCCGACAGGCATTGTCAACTAAAGCGTATTGTTCTGATCGGAATAATGCTTCAAAAGTGTACTATTGGGAGAAAATAATGAAAACTATGTCTCCTTCTCTTTCAATTCCAATGTTATTACCCGATTTTTCACTTGTGCATGCGGAACTATGATTGGCGCTTCAAGCTGTTGATTCAAAACATCGCCACGGTTGCCGATGGTGAAGACTGTACTTTTGTTTTTGAGCGAAGTATTTTTCGCGAAAAGTCCACGTGATGCAGTATCTTCAATGCCCATAAGATCATCCTTTGTTACGGACTCTTCGAATTTAAGGGTTGACAGGCGCGATGAATAGCTCTGTGGTGAGAAATCAATTTTATAGTCATCAGGTTAATTATTTATTATTTTAATTAATATTTTGAGCATATTGTTTAATTTTTATATATTGGGGCTTAGGAGAATATATAAAGTTTAATCCAAAAACTAGGCAGACAGACCAAATTCCGATTTCTTTGTTGTTACAGGTACAATGAGCAAATATAATAGGAAATATCTATAATGATCTCGCCTTAATCTTCAAATAAGCTCACCTTAAAGTAACTGTAGTAGATCTTGCTCATTGTGTCCACGTACTCATTGCAAATCTCCTGGGCCACCTGTCTTTCATTGGACAGTATGAACTCAAAGAAGAACTTGTGCTTCAACATTGCATTCTGGGGTACTTGATAATTCGTCATTGGCTTCCTGAATTTGTACGTTTGCTCCAGCAGATATGTCCTTATTTTCGACATTGCCTTGATCTTCAACTTATTCAACACATCAGTAACGTCCGCCGCACTCTTGGACTCCTTGAAGTTCAGCTCTTTGATGAGATTCAGTTTGTGATTTAGCCGATTGAGTTCATTTTGGAATTCTTTTTCCGTCGCAGGCGTCTCCATAATTGTTGTGATCATCTCCTCAGGCACAGCCATGTCTTCGATGAATTGCGATAGCTGTGCCCGAACTGATTGTCGATTTGTAAGCTGAACTGACATCAGAACGGACTTCTTTTGCAAGGTGGTAATTTCCGAGCTGATGTTACTCAATACATTCTGGAAATTCGTAAGCATTGACTCCATTCGTTCAAGAATTTCATCGCATTCGCCTATTTGATTGTGCAGGCTGGCTATATTTTGACTCTCCTTGATGTAGTCTTCGATAGATTTGTTTTCCACCTGTTTAAATTCCTTTTCAATTTGTTGTGAGTACTGACGGAGATCGGTTCCTGTTTTAAGGATTTCTTGGACTTCCTCGTCCTCCAACTGCTCAGAAAGATTAGTATCGACTTCCGACATTTTTCATCTATGAAATCTAACGAAATTTGGGGTCCTACAGCCGCAACCGAGGATGAAATCACACAAAATAAATGCACGACTCACGACAGTGTTAATGTATTTGACGACAAGCTGACACCTCAACCGATTGTCACTTGCTTGTTCCCGATCTCTCCTACACACATTCCATCAGCCCAAGTACACTGCGGCTGCAAATCTCCGATGCACCTGATGTGCATCGCAACCAGCTGACTTTGACACATTGTGTTGCACCTTGTTGTCGTCGCCAATTGCGAGCATTGTTTCCAAACAATAATCTATTTCGGGAATCCTGTCAGACGCGCAAAGTTCAGACTGTGCGATGGAGCGCAAAGGGCGTCGAATTCGGCGCGTTTCGCTTCTGAATATTTCGTGGGACGACGTTCTCTTCCCTCGTTTAGTGCCATATTTATCACTTAAGGACCTGTTTAACTTCCGCTGCTGTTCGAGGCTGTGTAAAATTTTCGTCGAGCGAAGTTTCGTGTATCGGAAGAAAATCAATTTTTCTGGCTATAATTCACCGAATATTGCCTTGGCCTTTCAAGTTCTCAGCGAACATTGTCAGCGGTTGGACGAACTAAATTTGGCGAAATGCCTGTGGCTAAAGGACGACTTGCTCATCCCACTGTTGAACAACAACAAGAAGCTGAAAGTGGTGAATTTAAATGAGTGTACGGCGATGACTTCGGCGGGACTACAACCTGTGATAATTGACTGCAAACTGCTCCGCGTTTTGAAGTTGTCCAAGTGCGAGTGGCTGACGTCGGGGGCGGTGGACGCGCTGACCCTTCATCATAGCAACCTGGTGGAATTGGATATTTCGTACTGCTACGCAATCGGCGAAAGGTGCCTGATAATTTTCTTTAGAATGTTCGACAAGCTGGAAGTCCTCTCACTAGCGAACACTCCAAGCGTAACGGACTATGTCCTCATGCAAATCGCCCACCACTGTCCGAAGGTCAAGCATTTGAACTTGGTGGGATGTCATCAGGTTACGGATTTGGGGATTGAGTAAGTCCAGCAAATTATTAAAAATCGTTTCCGTTGTTGTAAATGGCAAAACATATTCTTTTCCCTAGCGCCATTGCTTCGCACTGCAAAGAATTAGAATCGCTGATGGTTCAACGGTGTCCAAACGTTACCGAACGAGTGCTGGGCCGGCTGCGGGGACATGTGAACATCGATAAACCGAGACAACTGGAATATATGCCTAATTTTGATGCGAGAATATTTTTACAAGTCTAAACCTTTAGTATTATGAAAACGACTGAAAACGTTTGGTGCGAAACATGATGAACGTAGCATGTTTACACGAATTGTTACACGCCGGAAATTGAACCAGTAGTCAAGAAGCCTCGCAGACATGGCTGATGTATTCTCAACCAGGAGTAGCTTTCATCTTCCAAAGCCGAAATTCGTTCGAGACCTGATCGGGAGCAATACTATATATTTTTATATTGTTATTCGTTTTATCCTTGGGTATTGTTACTAATCGAAACTAATATCGTTGTTATTATAGGTGTACTATCGCATTTTTAGGAATTCTCCTAGCAATCTCGTGTAGTTTCGAAATAAAGAAAGTATATATCCAAGAAAACAAAAGATTTTTTATTTGATAATGGCTGCGTGTAAGTGAATATTGTTGAATGCTTTCAATTTGATCTGTCGCCTGCCTTGAGTGAAATGGATCATGGTTGCGTAGGGTAAACACTAAGATGTCGCAAGGCACAACTAAAATTTTGTTAAAATCGTTTATAAATACTGCGAAGACCAATCGCAATTTATCGCGAGATTATTCAACTCATTTCATATGTTTAAAAGTTGCTCAATGCATTTTACACTTCTCGGCTTCCCCACTACACAGAGGAAGCCGAAAAGCAGGCAGGCTTCTCGAATTGATCACTCCCTCAGTCTCGAATTGATCACTCCCAACAAACATCGGCTGTCAGTCTTTATTGTGTCTACTAATCGAATTTGCGGTCTACCTGATACACTTTTGTCTTGCACTCTAACCGTCAATATCCTATTTAGCAGCCGATTTTCTTTCATTCTTTCTACACGGCCCGCTGGTTTACGCAGCTTTACCTAACTACATACAGATGGTTCGTCAATAATTCATACAACTCATTGTTACAACGCAGAACCTTCTTTCATTCGCTCCTCATCGTCGTCCATGCTCTCTACTTGCATAGAACTTGACTCATGATTTGAAGATGCGAAGTTTGTTTAGTTTGCGCACAGTCTTGGATCTAAGAATAAGTAGTACTGAGTTAGATGCGTTATTTGTGGCTTTTATGCAGTATATAATCTCGCCCTTTTCTTCGGGTTGGCTCATAATATACAAAGTTTTCTATATTTTCAAAGTTGTAGTCTTCTACAGATTTTGTAGTCTTCAACTGGTTTCGTTGGGCTGGGGTATCTTTCTTCGTTTGAGTCATGAGTTTAGTTTTCGCTTAATTGGCTCGTAGGCTAATTTCCTTCCCCTAAGTTCTAGACTTAGAAACGCTTCTCTAGTAGCTGAGATTGCTCGTGCCATAATATTCACATCATCAGCATATGCTACCTATTGTATGGACTTGATCATTCCTTAACGGAAGGTTTCCGCTCCATAAGACGTGTTCCAGCGCAATACTAGTCCAAGTCCATTCCTTTCGTAATTAATTTCATTAAAAGGAAGGTAGTAAAGGGTTGACAAAAATATATAAATGCACTCAGTAAAGGTTTGACACAAATATACAAATGCACTCTTTATTTCTTAATAAAAGCAACTCTCCTCGACAATGGACCCGCTTTAATTCTGGCTTTCGATATCTCGAAGCCGCGAATTATCCGTCGTTAATTTGTATTCTAGGAATCTGACACGTTCACAGTTTTTATTATCGCAACTTAATACCATTGATTTATCGCGGATGTTTTCTAATTGATGCGGATCAAGTTTCGCGTTGCTTATTTGCGAATTAATATTTGAGTTATCGGGTGCCGACACATCGCAACCGAATGGTTATTATCTGCATCCGGATGCTGACTCATAACTAGGTATTATTTTATTTACCATTTCTTCATTTAAGTCTGATTCTATTTGAAAGCTCTCATTTTGCGCTCCATTTACTTTGGCCTAATTTTGTTTGATTGGCCAAGTCAAGCATTATTTTGTAGGATATATTTCAGTTGCTTACTTGAAGGCTACACAGAGTTGGTGCACGTCGATGTCATATTCCCAGCAATTTTCGAGCATTTGATCAACTGAGAATATTTCAACTATTGTATACCGTCCACTTTATAAACCTCCCAGATACTTTTCTAATATAGTTTTAATTTTTTTTTCTATGATTTTGGTATGGATAAATAGTAACGCGATGCTGGTATAACATATATAACTTGTCTCCATTTTTATTCAGAGGAAAGATAATTCTTTTTGTCAGTCCTTTGATGACTGCACGTCTGACCATATTTCCCGAATCAAGCGGTGGAGAAGCGTACGTAAATGGAGGCAGCCTCCCTGGAGCAGCTCTGTTGGGATCTATTCCAGGAGCCTCATTTCTGTAAGGTTAAGCGTTGGTGCTTGTATTTTGTCTCTGGTTGGTCGTGAGACTTTGATCTCCTGTTCTTCTTTTGGAACCTTCAAAGCATCAATTGTTGGTGGAGGCGATGTGAAAAGCTTCTTGGTGGCATGCTGAACAGAATTTCTTCAGCAGATACAGAAGACCTATTTTATTCTGTTCGCTATTACAGTTCCTCATATATTAGAGCCTGATAAAAACGTAGAAGCTTGGAATAAGAATAATAAAGTTATTTTCCTTGTCAACTCTATCCCACTTACAGATGAAGCAACAAGATATTGTATACCCAATTATAATCCCCAGGATATTAGCAATTACCTTCATATCTTGACATATTTTCCAGAAGAATTGTCATTTCAATATTTGAGATTTTGGTATAACTTATTTATATCCATAGCAAGAACTCTGTTTCGCGGAAGAGTATTTATTTATATATTCATTATTAGTTTTTTACTCGATAAATAACGATATTATATATAGGATGGTTTCGGCATTTTGAGCTCCATAATCATTGAGGGTACGTCTGGGCAAAACACTATCTTGGCATTTTAAGAAAAGGAAGTTTTGAAGTGCATATGTCACATTCTGGTATTTTTCCAGTGAATTCCAATGGTCAAGTCGGAAAGCCAATTTTACAGTTTTTCGCTCCGTGTAATTCATTCGGCGTCATACAGAGCGCTTTGATTAATATAAGGTGGCTCTTTACTAAAAGAAAGTTCTGGGCTCGAAAATTGTATCTTATGAATAAAGAACTAGCGTTGATTTTATGCAATCATTTTATCCACGTTTACAGGATTAACGTTTGCGTTTGTCCATTTAATCCGCCTTTACGTTTACTACTAATTATTACCACTATATTGGATAAAGTAACCAAACGGAACGAAAATTTAGATAGTTCACAGTATGTTGTCGTTTTTAATAAAAAGATTTATTGAAGTTTTAAATAAATAGCAATCTGATTTATTCTCGTTTGGATTGGACCATATCATTGGAAATACGAAAGGCATATGGCAACATCATTTAGCCCATAATAATCACAAACTTTTACATTTGGCACAGCAAACATTAAGAGGCCAAGCTTCGTAGTAATTATTTATTGGGGCGCACAAATGAAGCAAAGTAATTAATATAACAGATTTTAACGAGAGTAATCAAACTACGGCGCTGGTTTTTAATAGTAAATCAACACGAATATGACAAAAGTCGTTGGAATGATTTCTACACACTCAAGACAAGAATAAGAGCAAGATCTGTAAAACAATGATCAGAACATAAGAAAGCGTATTGAATTCAAAATTTCAATTTGATTAATTGAACACACTCTAGTAAGCGATATTCACGTAATCAAGCATTCACAACAACGAGATGGCTTTGTTGTAGAAACTCTTAAGGTATTTGCAATAAACGGCAACCCCCCAATGCAGTGTGGAATGAAATGTTACGAGCACTGTGCACTAGTAGTTTTGAAATCAAGCCCCATCCAATCATTCAAATTCAACTGTCGATTCAATATTTTTAAAGTAAAACACATCTTATACTTGTTTTAAAATTCAATAATATAATTTACCCTTTATATGGCAGAATGTGTAAATAAAGTTTCTAACAAAAAAACTCTTCTTGTTTTATAATTCGCTTACACTTATTTAACATTATTATAACTTTCGTATTCGCTCACATTCAGCTCACTCTACCTAATGATCTCAATTCTAAACGCTACGGACTAAATATACTATTTACAAGCTTCTTTTTACATCATTATCGCTACCATCGTATTAGTATAATATATTCAATGTTTCATGGAAAAAATAACCGAACAGCCTTTTCAAAGATATACGTTCACTATGCAAACAACACATATGGGCTCTAGTATGTTATTTTTCATTCTTTTAACTTACAAAACTTGATTGCTGACTCTTCTATAGCTGATTGAGTTTTTATGTATTTATACAAATAAATATATTATTTTTGACTTACGGGAATAATCTTTTCGCGATGGCTATACTTCATCATAAAGAAAATGTTTGTTTAAAACCATCAAAATTGAGTAAACGATGAAAATATGTTTGTTAAATAGGTTACAAAAAAGTATTGATAATTTTTTCTCAAAGCATGTGCGCTATTTGGTTTGTTCAAAGATCAACGTGTAGCGAAGTATTGTGGAAAATAATTCAAAACATAAATGTTGCAACAAGCAGTTGTTATTCATTCCCTTGATTTTGAAATCCTGGGAACATATAGATTTGTAAGATCCTTTAGTTCTTTCATCACAATATAATAACCCGATCAAGGATCGTGACACTATTCAAAGTTTATTTCAGGAAGCTTTTTTTTGGCTTTAGACTTAACTGGATCAATTCCTGTCGACTTTATACCACTTAAACTATTGTATAAAATTTGATCATATTCGCGATATTAATTTCCTTGATGTTTTCCGGTTCTTAAAGTTATCAAAAAAGGAGTTATATCAATATTCTCACCTTTTTGTTGCATAAAAAGAAAATTAAACATTGTTAACATGCAGCTAAGTGTAAAAAGGATTTTAAATTAATATTGTGTCCGGTGCATTCGTTATTTTCTTTGTGTTGTTCATATTTTGTGTGTTGGTACTTTTTGCTTAAATCGGCATTTTTGTTTTGCTTATCATATTTATATATTCATATAGTTATATATGTACGACTATAGTGTTATTAAGCGTTGTTGCACTGCCACACGATAACGATGGCATTTATGTGCATGAGAATCAGACATTTCTCTTTTAGGATGCACTATAAAAGTCGCTATTAAAATGTCGTGTTAATATATAGACCACAGCCTCGTATGTTGCCATCATGATAGCAGTGTTTGGTATTTGTCGGACTAGCTGTGTTGCTAATCCCCTGGAATAACAAGAACAGAAAAAAAATTTATTAACTATTAGCTGTTGATGAACAGGAAGATAACGTAATATACAAAATTAAATCTTTGTAACATTTCAACTTTGTTGTAGGTGAACAGAAGAAACTTTGGTATAAACAAATCAAGAAGTACCTATTTTACCGTATCAAATAATAGTGGCTTGAAATAGTTGCTATTTTTGTTCTATTTTGCGTAATATTTATTACGTTTTAACGTGCTTGGTGCACGTTTGCAACTTCTCTTTGTAACAGGTTCCACTTCCAAAAGTCAATTGTTGCACCATGCAGTGATATTCACTGCATACGAGCATCGAAGTGGATTAAGACTTGAACTAATTTTGGGAAATATTGAAAGAATTGAAAGTTGAAATCTTAGCAAAAAACGCATTTCAGAGCATGTTTCGAAAAATCTGACATGAAGAGCTAGAAATGACTAGAAATAGAGCATTGTAACTAGCCGAAGTTCTGAGCCAGAAAAATTCGAAAAAATGTATAAAATCGATCACTTGAAATCGACGACTTTTTATTGTGATAGTAGAACCTTTTAATGATAGGCGCAAGTAGATGGTTTCTTAAGGATTCCAAACATCAAACTGTGAGAGACCATCCGGCATACACGCTAGTTTATACACTCAAACGTTTGTTTTTAGTTGCGTAGATTAAAAATAAACTGCCAGATTAATGTGTTTAGATGCCTCAACGAGCGCTTATCACAATCAGAATGCATGAGAAAGTGAATGTAAACAAATAAATAAGTTGATGTAGCAATGATAATTGTTTCTTAACGATTGAAGACGAAACATCGCACATGCTCTTATTCATAAAAACATCTGATCAAGATTTTTAACCTTTGGTTGAGTTGAAAACTTTAAAGTATAGGGTGCTTGCGTGTATAAGGGGGTAGAAGTCGTCCAAAGCGATACCTTATCAGATTCGCTTCAAAATTGTTGGTCATACGAATACTGAACGAGTGCTTACGACCGGACGAAATTTTAGTTAAAACTTAGTGAAAACGCAGCCAATAATTGAATTGTATTGCCTTATAGCCAACTTTCAAATTCTTTCTCCCTGCATTTCTCGAAGCTATAGAGATGAGTTTCGTAAATAACCAAACAATTATTACTTTGATTGTAGCGAAAGTTGTACGAGACAGAAGTTTGGATTGGATGAACACAACGAAAATCATCAAATTTCAATTCGGGTGATTCATGTTAGTGAAAGGATTTAATTTTTTTGGGCTCTCATAAATTTAAACATCGTGGACTTCGTATTCAGAAATAGGCAATCATTTCGTTGATTTCCTTCTTAACTTCACATATCTATAATGGTTGGATTTTTTCACATGCTTACCTATAGATTCCAGCCTTGCCCTCTTCCTTCCATACTGTGTATAATGTTTGCCAAAACGTTCGATATTTGCTACCTTCTTCACGTAATCGCGTTCGTGCAACTTCGTGCGGGTACGCAATACATGAAGCAACAGTCTTCGATATGGCGCCGGCCAGCATAAACTCTAGAAAATCTCTGGAAGTCTTCCCGTCTAAAGGATGACTTTGTCGTAGCTCGATCTACGTGTTATTGAATTTGTTTATTCAAAATTAAATATCCAACAACAAATCATGCAACCGATTTTGATTCATAAAATGTATATTTAGCAATTTATTTGAGTTTTTTGTTGTTGTTGGTTTGTTTTTCGGGCAAGAGTCGATAGTAAATGTCGAACAGTGTTGATGTCGAGCAATGAGACGAACGCAATCGACCACGAACACCACAACCAAGAGGAATACCAACATTTCAAGAAAAAAGAAAGAGAGAAAAATGAATATGATTACGTCCCATTCGAAATATTGAATAATATTTATGAAGCTTACAAGTTTCGCTTTAAGAGCTTCATAAATCACAAAATGTATAACAGTTTCGGATATACCAAAATAGCTGGCCGTTATTCCTTTATAAAAACCACGTAATCCCAACGTTGTATAAATTCGTTTTATACATTCACGCACGGTCATTTGATTTTTAGAATTATAATCCAATTGCAGGCGTGTTTTCACGAACCAAATTGGATTAGTTGCTGTCGATGCTGCGAAACCGGCACACGTTGCACTTATGATATGAACAATCGGTGAGTCGGGTGGGAGATTACTGTTTGGGAGAAAGAAAAAAACATATATTGCCTTATTAGAACTGTCTTTATCTTTCTCTCCCGTTTAAGGAAATCCTTAAAAGTTACATGCAGGACTATTTATGCTTTAACAATTCCAATTGCACTTACCCTAACTTATTTAGTGTGGTTTTGGCTTGCGAATATGCACAAAAATATATCGCCCGAGATGGTGCTACGCCAACTAAATTTGGACCAAGTCCTTTGAACAATGCCCGCGGGCCTTCGTTTTGTACTATGTGCCTAAAATAAACATAGAAATGCCCATTAAAATAGGAAAAACCCAATTGAAGGCGATGAATTACACATTACTTTAGACATTGCATTATGCTCATTGTTTTCGCTGACGATGAAATTCCACAGTGTGATATTGCAATGATCTGAAATTGAAGAGAAAATATGAAATAGGTATTTACCTGCATAATCAATAACAACTAACGTACATTGTAGCATTACTTTGTTACATAGAAACTATATCAACAGAAAAGTACAAACTACAAAAATGTTCCGCAAATAAAAGCCAAGGAAAATATGCATCTTGCATGTTTGATTCAGATAATAATTCCAGATAAGACCAATATCTGTGCAAATGTTTTGACCTGTAGATAACTCCTTTTAAAACTTTGCTGGTTAAACGCACTTTCGGCTCAGATAGCGCTATGTTATTCACTCTGATTAGCGTTATCTACGAAGTGCGGCTAAATCCCTTCATTTTCATTGCCCTGACTTGAGCCATAAAATTTCATGTGCAAACAGATAAGATCTATTTTTCTTTCCGGCAAAATCATAATTCCTGTGTTTGATTTGGAATCAACGGCTCGGAACATGGAAGGTTAAATTTTTAAGGTAGGCTCAGCATTCCCATCAGCTGATAGCAAGGTACAAGTTTCACTGGAGGCCGAGCTTACAAGCTGAATTGTCTGGACAAAAAACACAAGTAGTCGCAGAGAAACAAAAAGCAAAAGAAAATCAAAAGCGGCATTTTATAGAATGCGTCCATAAAAGCGTTAAAAAATATGGGATCATGGGAGATGGAGGATCTAAACGATGAAAAAACATGCTAATCCCGCTTAAACCGCTGAAAAAGTTTGACAAATACCTGTAAACGGAAAGAGATCGGCTTGAAGACATCTTAAATGGAGCCAGTTTATCAAAGTCTTGACAGGAGCTGGAGATCAAAGCTGAATCTTAGTTAGTACTCCCGAAGGAGTAGCAAAATGCAATGAAAAATCTCCACTTGTGGGGACCAAAGCATTATCTAAGCCCACAGTCTAAAAATATCGCAACCGTGGAACGAAACTCGCAGGAGCCCAGTCTATCTCCTTATAAAGCCAACAAATACGAGGATATAAAACAACGCCCTTAGAATAAGTTTGGAGTTTGAAAAAATAAGTACCAGCATGAGGCAGGTAGCATTAGCACCATTTCATGCTAAATGACGGCGAGAAACTTTCTGCATTCTACTAGGAAAATAGGTGAGCTCATTAGACTCACTAGACAGTTTGTTAGGTAAAATGTTAACTACCAATCTAATTTCCTCAGGCTTAATATTGCTAAATGTCACAAAATGACGTTACCGCTCAACACTATTTCCCTGGTTTTCCGCGTACACTATTTGTCACACCCTTTTCTTAGGTGATGCTGGTATTCGTTACACTTCTAGATTGTATGGCTTGATAATGAGACACGTGAATGAATATACTAACAGATATGTAGCAGACTGATTATTAAGGTCTAGCATGGCCATTCTCTAGAGTACTGCTCTGCAGTGTCGTCTCCTCGATATTTAAAACTAGAATCTTCCTTGGAAAGTGTTCAACGAAGAATCACATGATTCTTATTTCTTACGTTTAAATAACGATCTCTATTCGATTCCATACGCACAGACTGAACAACCATAGTTTCGCGACATTCACCTTATATGGAGGGTAATCTTTGATCGGCTGGCAGCGCAGAGAGAAGAGAGGTCGCTCCCACTTACCTTTGCGTCTCTTCCTCTTTTAAACCTTTAGAGCCCCTGAAGGTTTAACAGAGGAAGACGGGCTTACGGTCAACTCAACCTGGGAATATTTTCGAAAAGCTTTTCAAGGAGAGACTCCCAATTCGATTTGAGTCCGAGGGAATCAGCTTCCGTTTCATTATGACTAGATTTGACAGATCATAAGCTATCATAGAAGACAGATTAGGATGCAATTGATATGGGCGAATTTATCTGAGAGATACAACCAATAAATGCATTATGATCGCGACAGCTCAAGTCAATCTTTGGCCCTCCAGTCGGCCAGTAATGAATAAAATGTCCATATTTGTAAAAGGATTCAAAATCTGAATAAATTTCGTTGTTTTATAAGACCCGTGACATGTGCTTGAGCAACGTAAGTTGATAAGACAAGATTTGTCAGATTCAGTTGCGATATTGATTGTTACTTTCAAGGAACTGCAGAGTAACACAGCCTTGTAACTAAGTGTGCTGTTGGTCTCGCCCATCACTGCCGCTTGTGATACTTTTACTCGCGACTGACTGTATCTAAGGTGAATGCAAAACAAATTATTCTTATGAATTTGCAAAGTAGAAAAATAAAACTAATATGTCTGGTTTCATCAGCGTTTTCAATTTTCAGTGTGGAGGAAGAAAGAACTCTGGAGGCAGAGAGAACTCTGGTTCTCTTTGTAACATTTTTATAATGATTATAAAAATGTTCAACGATATGAGTCTGTTTAAATGCAGCTAAAAGTCCATGGATTATATTATGTTTTGATACTTTTGTGTTCCTATGTTGAATCTCGTATCTTGTTCAACATAAAATCGGATTATATCAAATTGATTTGAGAAGAGGGATCGACGAAATTATAGCTGTTGTATAAAGGAAGCGTTTTCTGTACCAGTCGCAACAAAAGGAGTCTATTAAAATATTGTTGTTCAAGTAAAGCAAAGCTTAGCAGTTTGAAAACAAACGATTTGTGGCCCATTTCAGAGCGCTTCAATAGGCTTGGGTAAACCATGTTACAGATCCAGATTAATATCTTGTCTCTCTAGTTAAGTAACGCTTCATTCATGACGTTATGAGATCACGTTAGAAACGAAAGGAATAAGCCACATTTCATCATTCATCAATAAGTTTAATCATTTCAATCATTGTAATGTGAATTGATAAAAGTTACGAAAACATTTTACCGAAAACAATGTACTAACATTGATATACTAACATTGCTATATTGTTAACATTCCTACATATGGCAACGGATATGCTAATTCATTATTCTATTTCAAATTTCCAGACCAATATTAAAATGCTATGACAACAATAACAATCGATCAAGCTTAACTTAATTTTAGAAGTGTTTAATTGTCTAATCGAATGACTACAAACAAAAGATTGAATTGAAATGTGATAGGGTAGATGTGTATTGGCATTTTGCAACTTTTACATAAACATATCATTCATATGAAAGCGAAATGAAGTCATATGGTTTCCGGTTGATTTGGAAAAGAGAAGACGCAAGCAAGCGAAGTAAAAATATTTTGCCAATTGTTTGGATAATTTCTTTTTTGATGACGGGATACAAAATAAATCGAATATAACAGGAGACGACATCTTCTGTTGAGCAACCATAAAAGTGATTGATGAATTTCATTGTTTTGCTACGTAGGATTGAACAAATGATGAAAAACTCGAACCCTTATTTTAGCTTCTGAGAGAGACATGTCCTTTTCGATGATGACGTCAATGCGGGGGATGTTTTTCATATCATATTATTTGCTCTAGACTTCTGTCAACAAATTGAATTCTAAGTCTTTTAGCATTGCTTTAATAAGTATTTAATTTGTTGCAAATTTTATCAAAATAATGTTTGATAACGTACTAAGTGGTAGGGTGTATGTTGGCGTCATTCGAATTATGTGTTTGCAAATAAGTTGATTGATAATTTAATGAAAATAGAGAATAGTTTGGTAGGAGGACTTATGATTTGAAAATATTTGAAATATTCTCAGATATCTAAAATGACATTAAACTTCTTTGAATTTTGCTATGATTTTTAAGCAAGGATTCAAAAGCGAAGAAAATCACGTGAGAAATCAGATACGTGATACACATGAGATCCTGTCAGAAACGAACAGGGTCTCAAAATGAATGCACAAGTTGATGCGCAAATCTTGATGACAAATTTATAGCACGTGGCACTTCTGAAATACGATGACAGTCATTAAAATAACTCTTAATTTTAAAATTAGAGAGCGAAAATGATAGTAAGAACACATTACAAATATGGAAAAAGCTTCGCTGAGCACGCTTGCAGATACTGTCCAATTTTCAACAGTAGAAACAAATTCGATGATTGAAAATCAGTAGCAAATTTGGGCGAACGAGAAAAGGAGAGATCGGGCCGAACGTTGAAATTAAGTCACATGGGCAAAAACGTGCAGGGTGGGCAATCGAAATTATTGTTTGCTGTTATGAATACGATAGAAATTCAAAAAATTCGAGAAAATTAATAATGCATCGTTGACAAAAACTTCAAATTTCAAAGGCCTCCATTTGAATCGAGCAAGATCACGTCAGGAGTTCATATCAGCAAATCAAGTAAGTCATATTCACCGATCGTGTACTTCTGAATGGTTTCCTTAAGATACAAAATTTTTGAATTGGCGCTGAAAAAACCCGCACACAACCAACGAGAATCAAATGTATCCACAACGGGCAACTGTGTAATGCAGATTTTGCTGAGGTGGATTTATTGAGCCTTACCTCTTTGAAAATGAGGCCAGAAAAGCAATTAATGTGTATTGCATTCATTGCAGGAGCTAGAGCAGGGTGCTTAAAGCCTCAACAGAACGTCAGGGATGTTTAGGATATTTGGTTTGATCGCAATGGCGCCGTCTACCACACCGCGCGGACAGCACTTGATTTACTGTAGCAACAATGTCCAAGTAATGTCAATGTCAGAAGCAACCATGTCCTAGCCAAGTAATCTCCAAGTATCAAGATCGTGCGACTTAACGCAGTGTGATATATTTTTGGCTTTTTTTATATCTCGTGTCGATCAGATAAGTCACAAACAATTTCTAAATTTAAGGCCGAAATTCAGCGCGTCATACTTTATGTGATGTCTATGTCTAAAATAAATCGTGACCTCTAATTCGGTTCCGAATCATGAGGAGAGATATGAAATTGAGCGTAGACGTGAATATAGGGCAAAAAAAGTAAGTGTGGCTCGAGGACATACGTCTCAGCTGAGACGCTCCGAGATAAATGCAGTTTGGTCGTATTGGGAAGGAATGCTGAATTGGCAATTACTAGAAATTCAGGCCACGCCTGTAAGGAGTTGTACATTGCCCAAATGCCACGAGCGAATACCCAAACGAGAATCTTCCAGTGGAACAGCCATTTTCTGTAAACCAACAAGCAAAGCGAGGGAACATTTCCGAAATTCTTTAGAAAAGAGAGAAAAAAAAAACAATGAAAAGTTCAGACATAGAATGGTTACAGGAGGTATTAATTAAACATGCAAGCCCCTTAAAACTTAAAATATGCTCTTTTTATGCTTGGTTAGATGCTCCTGTATCGTTGCCTGGGGAATGTTAGTGGCATCCATTATCGCACGCCCACTATATCTAGATAAGGTCCGTATCCGTCGTTACTGTGCTGCCGCTGAGGTCTTTACCTTTCAACTTGAAATTGCTAGATCTAAATTTTTTGAACATAATTCAGGGGACCTAATAAGCCGTAGTATCCGTGAACGCTGCAAATCAAGTTTGCATTGTCCGTTGCGCTGGTGCCTTTTTTAAAGCAATGAAGCATAACATGCCGAAACTGCTTCTTTTGTCCCTCCATATTGAACGATGCAGACATTTCTTGAAAGACACTTTGACAGCAACGAACTTTCTTTGAAGCGGCCAAGAGATAAATAAGTCTGCTTGTTTATATGAACATAGTTATTCACAACGTGTCGCGGACGAAACTGACGGCACACCCGCTTAATGGACACAGATTAATTGTATTACTTTGTCTAAAATGAGAGGCTTTCCATACTTAGTTTTATTAGCGGGAGGTTCTAAATTAGCATACTAAGACGTTGAGTGTATGCGAGCAACGAATAGCACAGAAGATACATTTTTGACAGTCACAGTATCTGTAAAATGTTACTTTTCTCCTTGTCTGCTGTGGTATTTTAGGATATCGAAAAGAAAATAAAACGACATGACAAAAACAGGATGCAAAATAAAACATCGATAGCAACAACAGATTAGAATCTAGCTTTATATTAAATGTGTCTAGTCGTTACTTACTTGAGGTCTTTTTCTTAAAATAGTTGTGCATAGTTTTCTTCGTTGTTCAGGTCTGAGAATTGCTTCCGATGTGGGATTTGAACCGCCTGGTAGCTCTGCTATCCGTGGTGGTTGCAAGAAAGCTGAAGAGCTTTGGAGGCGTGTTTTCACAACTTCCAAGGGACATGTCACCACAGCACCGGTTGTTCCTGCAACACTGTAATGTGAAAAAACGTTGAGTTTGTATTTAAATTATGAGTTAATTGCATATATAGATTAAAATTTCTATCAGACAAATTCATATTATTTTATGAATAATATTTTGACTTAGTTTTTAATTTTTGAAAATGATTTTTATAATTTTATATTTGCCTTGTCTACATTTCTTGCATAACTTTGAAGACTTATATACTGTCAACATAAAAAACTGATGATATTCAAACTAAATAAAAACTTAAATACTCGAAATAAATTAAAGAAAAATTTGTATGCATTTTCGCCTTTTCAGCTGACTCATACTCATGCAATGACCAACAGCAGCGACGCAATAAAACTCAATTTTACGATATCAGCACAAAATACTTTTTAGATGTTCGACAGTTGCTAAGTAATTTTGAATTCGAGTGGAAAATTTCAGTTGTGAAGTTAAAAATTCTACGCATTTGGCAAATTTATCACATCTCCAGCATAGAATCGTGATTAGCGGAATGCGAAAGTCGCGAAGCTCGATATAATTTATTATTAATGATAAACTTATGAATTGCAGCAATTATTGATATGTATATAAATCAAACATAAAACAATTGAGTGATAATTGTGATAGCTCCATTTTTTTTCGCAGTAACTAATTATAGATATTGGCAATGTGATGTATGATGAACACCTTTATTTACAGGGAGTCGATTTTCCTTATATCTCACCTTTCCCTGACCTTAGCGAACGTAGAAAATTTATTCAATGCTCAACGCAATCAGCTGTTGACGAATTTGATAAAGTGAATTTACTATATGCGCCGTCACATTATTGAGTTTATCTAAATATTCTATTCGATTGTTTGCTATACAAACATTAGCCGATAGGACATGGAAAATTAAATAAAATGTCGTTATCAAGTTATTGTAATACTATAATATAGCGTTGAACTTTGCAGTTCGTGATGAATTGTGTAAAATTGCGACTCGAATTGGAAATAGGGGATGTGAAGTCACTTTCGTTTTAGGTAGCCGGCGTTTATCTTGAAATTTACCGAAAAAATCATAGTGGAGTGACTACAACAGGGAATACTTTGGCAAGGTTACGGCTGATATGAAGTGATTTTGTTGTCAGTTGATAGTGCCAGTTAGCATTTGAACGATTTAAATTTATAAATGATGAGATGAAAGGACACCTGAAGTAAATTGTCAAATATTTTGCAAATATGCCTTAGCAAAAAGTTGGAAGCGCTTCTATAAGACGGAATGTTAAAGCAGATATTCTGGGACCTGGATTCAGAGTGAAAAATTACGCTAAAGGCGGTCGTCGATTCGTTAGCATCACAGAATATGATTGCCTTGAGTTTTATTCTGTATTTGACTCCAATTGTTGGAACTTATAAGCAAAGCTTTTTGGTGAAAAGACATAAAGACCAAAGTTTGGAGAAATACGTATTAAAATTCTTTTAAGTTTTGTATTCATTCACAATGACTCGCTTAAACACCAGAAAAAATTATACATTTACGCTGAAAAAGCGGGTCAACATGATCTCTTCACTGACCATCGTAGTTTAATCTAGAAGCTCTCTATCTCGCAAAGCTCGCTTTATTTGCCACATGGGGTAATAATCCCACATGGGTTTTTCTTTGCGATGCCTCTTCGTTGGGTGAACACTTCTTAGGAGTAAAGAATTGATATTCTCATAACTTCGATCACAGTGGAGAACTGGAATTTGTTTTCGCAATTTTCCCCTAAAATATATATAAAGACATTTTCTAATTCGCCTTAGTTCGTATTGGCTATGGTGCTATGTACAATTTTACAAACACCTTGCTCTGAGATTGAAAGTTTTTACGCTTTTTAATGGTTGCATGCCACTCTATGTAGCAGGTGGAAACGTTTTCCTTATCCTTTGGATTTTGTCCACCTTAACCGTGAATGATGGGATGAATAATACATATGATTCAAACTTAGATATGATGTAAATAAGTTAATATGTACCATATTATAGTGATACCTTGTATTATGTCATATAGGAACAGCGCTGAACAATTTAAATAGACTTATAGATAAAAATAAAAATCGATGCTATGATTGAATGCAAAAACGTTTTTTTTTGTGATTGTACGTTTTGTTTCGTAAAGTGAATATATGCATTCGAAAGCTCTCTTTCCCCTCTACAAAACCCTGTACTTCAATTTTATAAATCTGTTATATTAAACAAACTTTCAGGTTCTTAAAATGGATATCCCAGGCGGCAAAAATGTTCATTTTCGAACCCTGCTTTACTTTCCCTTTCGTCGTGGTCAAAAAACAACGGAAGCTGTCAGGGTCATCTGCGACGTGTACGGGACAGATGCTATAGCTGCTAGAATTGCTCAAGACTGGTACAAAAAGTTCAAAAGCGGCCATTTTGACCTGGATGACAAGCCTCGCTTCGGTCGACCTTACGAGTTCGACGAGGACCATCTCAAGGCGCTTTTGAAGGATGATGCTTTCCAAAGGACACGAGAATTGGCCGAAAAGGTGGACTGTAGCTTCAGGACCATCGCCAACCACCTTGACCCCATAGGCTTTAAGCAAAAGCTGGGAGGTTGGGTTCCGCACAACTTGAGTGACCTCAACAAGCAAAATCGTCGGGAAAAGGCAGCTCAAAACCTTGCCCGACATCGAGCAACTCGCGGCCACAAGCAAAGATTTTTGTACCGAATAGTCGCTGGGGATGAGAAGTGGTGCCTTTACGATAAAATCAAGCAAAGAAAGGAGTGGACGGCACCAGGAGAGATACCAAAGCCCAGAATTAAGCAAGATCTTCACCCCCAGAAGACAATGATTTGTGTCTGGTGGGACTACGAAGGCGTGATTTACTGAGAGATGCTGGAGAAGAACAATAATATCAACATGGAACGCTATCTTACCCAGCTTCATCGTGTCAATGAAGCAATTCAGCAAAAAAGAGCAGATGGGCGCCGTCAAGTCATCCTTCTTCACGACAATGCGCGCCCACACACTGCAAATATCTTTACGGAGGCTCTTAACGATCTTGAATGGGAAGTTCTACCGCATCCACCGTACTCTCCGGACCTTGCACCGATGGATTATCATCTATTCCGATCGATGTCGAACCAAATGAGGGGCGAAATTTTCGACAGCGAAAACAACCTCAAAACCTGGATTACTTCTTTGAGACCCGGACCGATGATTTTCGGCGAAATGGAATCCATCGTCTGGTTAAGAGGTGGGAGCAGGTCGTCAACAATGACGGGGACTATATTATTGACTAATTTGTTATGTTACTAGTTTTTATTCAATAAATTTTGCTGGTAAAAAAAAACGCGGGAACTTATTACACAACCCAATAGTTGCAATTATCTGTTGTTTAGATTTTGCGATTCTATGTATATATTGCATATGTCATTCACATTTTCTGCTACGCACCAATGAAGTGTAAATATTTGAAAGGTAAAAAATTTTCTTAATTTTTTCAAGGAGAGCATATTCTTCCTTGCAGATCAATGAAATAAGGAACCGATGTAATATTGCAAATGCTTTTGGAATCATTGGCGCTATTGAGTGTGGACGTTTTTAGGAGTTCAATAAATTGTTTTTTATTAAAAGTTTGCTCTTATAATGATGCCCAAACATTAACAACATTAATCTCAGAAATTTCGATTCATTCTAAATTGAGTTTAATGCAATTATTCTTACAAGTGGATAATTGGCTGTTCTTTTGTGATATTCTGTTTTCTCAAATGATATTTAAGGAAACACTGTGTTGTGAAAACAAGCATGAATCTTTAAGCCGAATTTTTAAATCGAGATTTAACTTGGATTCGCCTTTTTGGCTTCATATTCAAGCTGGATCCAGGTGGTGGCACAGAAACGAAACATAGCCAACGAAGAAGTTCAAGGTGTCCAAATTAGCTGGGAAACGCGTAGCCCATAAAAGTTGTTTGGAATCCGGACGGAAACCTTTTTAATGACTCCAAGAAAAGGATGTCACTTTGTCTGGAGAGAACCATGCTGCATTACTAGAAAGTATCCGTGAGTGATGAAACTGGAGGGGGAGGGGTTAACCGTGCTACAGCTCATATAATTCTCTTAACTCTTCCTTTAAGCCCAGATTTGGTGTCAAACCATTATCTGTTGCGGAAAGAACTTCGAAGGGAAAACTTTTCTTGCGGTGAAGAACTGAAGTTTCGACGATAAAGGCAGCAAAATTATTTTTCAAAGTTATAAATAATTTAATGAGTTGATCTCATTCATTCGTTTTGGAGTTAATGGAGAATGTTATCAAAAGAAAAATTTATAAATTTAGATAAATAGATTTTATTTTTATCTTTTAACAACCACGGGGCGAACTTTTTGACCCACTTTCATACTGCGAATCGAGCTACTAAAACATTTTTTGTTACTAATTGTTATACAACAGCCATTTGTTGCATAAACAATTATTTTCGAACTTAAGATGAAACTTAAAGATTATTTACTTAAAAATTGGGACTCAATCATTTTAATTATGGGATGACTAGAATGATTAAATTAAACCAGTTTTCTGATTAATGGTTCTGCATTACTTTTAAGACGATGTTCTGAATTGTGAGGCGCTTATTAGAGTTTTGTTGAATTTTATATTTACATAAAATATTATATTTAAACCAATTTTTTTGAAGTTTGCCCGTGTAGATAACCGCTAAGAAATATTAAACCTTTACAAATCTCATAAATGTGTACATAAACAAATGATCACTCCGTACTTTTAAGAGTTGTTTTTATCTAGAGTTTCAAACTAGAGACCATGTTATTATCCTAACTATAAATAAACATTAAATCAATCACATTTTAAAATAACACTTTCGCTTGTAGGACGTAATAGATCACAAAATTCAATTGAACGATACAAAGTCAATGTGATCTTCGTCGTTTAAATATAAAATCAAATCTGAGATCAACTCAAAATATTTTGTTTTGATTCTTTTAATAGAGTTCTTCACCTCCATTCATTATTTTCGAATATCTAGATACAGCGTTGTCATTTAATTGCCATGGAAAGTTGCCAATAAAATATATGTTTATTATTTGCTTCAATTCTCTAGACGATCTGATACGAGGTAAGAGAACCAATAACAGAATAAAGTTACCTTTTCACTATATTTGAATATTCAGATTCGTATAAACAAATGAATCAGTTTTGAACCATTTTGACAAGATGCAGAAAAATATTGTGTAAATAAATATTGTTGTAAAGTATAACAGCAACTTCGTCATTTTGTTTTCATTCTAGTAGCTGTTTGCTTTCGTATATTTTTCAGTTTTAGCAATTGCCATTGAAATCTGAGAGAAAGGTAGTGAAAAATTTCGTAGCCTAAGTAAATCACGACTGTGCAAAAACTCATGATAAACAAAAGTCAATACAAAATGCAACTTTTTCACTTGACTTTCACATCCGCGTTATTCATTTATTACCAAAATTTATTAATCTCCTTGTGCATATTGATCCGAGCATCAAGTCCTTGGCATTCAATTAAACTGTGTAATATGCGGAGGAGTGTAATACAAAGTAATACGAGCGTATTTAACAACCAACAAATATACTTTTTCGTTCAGCCACAAAAGTTCAGTACCATCTACAACGCATGAAATAATTTTATGTGTTTCCAAAAATAAAGTCTTCGTTCACCTTGGAAAAGTAGAACAGTTTTTCCGATGGTTAACTCATATCAGAGTCAAGTATGATATATTTTCCGGAATATTTATTCCTGCCTTTGACAATTTATTCGTTCACAAGTGCAAGGCGTGTTAGGTATCAAACTATGTGGAATTGGTAATTAAAAAGGGAGTTGATTAAGGGAAAAGGAATGAGTAATTAATTTCTATTTAGTTTCACAGGTGTATTATAAAGAGGAGTTATTTTCAATGGGACACTGAAGTTGAAGCTGAATTGTTTTCGAATTGTTGAAAGACTTAAATTACTTGAATTATTAAATTTCAATTTTTCAGATACATTGAAATTGGTTTATAATATTGCATGAACATATTCTTAAGACGTTTCTTAGCTTATTCTAATTTTTCTGAAAAGCTTGAAAAACGATATTTTCAATTTTTTTCGGCCAAATTTCGGGTAAAATTCAGGATATTTTTTCTACGATTACAAGTGATTGCACCTTCTTGTCATCTTCATCGAAACAGCAATCACTATCTCTTCGAAATTGTAAGTTAACCGAATTCAGTAGCTTAGAAAGTGATTAAGTGCACTCTGCACAGGTCTAATGTTGCATCCAATTATAATTTGGTGCGGAACTTTAAAGGATATGTTTTCTTGTTTAATTTTCCATACCACACGCTCCGAAACCTACACTTATTGCAAGTGTTTAGTCCTGCGTACAAATATCCAAAAATCCTAAATTCTATCGTTTGGGAATCTGAAGAATCAAATGAAACAGTTCTTGGCTCTTAGTAATTCGAAGCTACTCGATGAAATTCCACCCTCTTTGGCAGTGTTGGAAATATTATTTTTCGTATACCCTTGAATTGAAAATAATGCATGATTAGTGCGATAACAGTGACGTTAATCGTACTTACAACACCTAATCAATGTGTAAAATCGCAATAAATTGTTTTATTTTTCTTTTGTGTGATTTTCCATTCAAATTTGAGGTCCTAGCTTTTGAGGCATCTTTACCTCTCCCATACTGAGAGGGAATTTTCTCCTGCGAATATTTTTTCATTTAGTTTAAGAGGGTGTTCAGAAGAGTTTCCAGATTCCACAATTGGATGGCATTATTCGTCAAATTAAGCTAGGAAATGTGCTTTGTTCAAAAATTCAACATTTTTCATCGTTCAACTCAACAGCATTTCAGACAATGAAAGGCGCAGTTCATGTTTGACAACCGTTCGAGTAAAACGATGTGCGTGCTTTTGTAAGAATGGAAAAAATCGAGTATCGAGCTGTCATTAAATATTTGTTTTTCAAAGTCTAAATAGAAAATCAAAGATTAATTGAACATGTGTACGGCAAACCTAGACCACCACCGCCTTAAATTTTCAGTAGCTGAATTCAAATGTGGCCAGACAAACTTGAAAGACGTTCAAAACGTTTAAAAACTGTTCGATTTAGTACTTATAAGAAAATTTTTAAGTACTTCGAACCTTTTGCGCGATGAATTACTACAAATGATGCTTGATAATATTATTTTACTCCAATCAAACAGTTACAATTACAGTCAAAGCAGGACTCTGGGAACGGGCAATTGGAGCAGTTTGCGTTCGGAGCGTCCAAAAAGTGTAGCATTTTTTCATTTCCGAAAATTAAAGCTTGAGCGCTATTAATAACTGCAAGTGAAGCTAAGAAACGTCATAATATTCTCGATCCAAAAATACAGTCAAAGCCACTGCCATTGATTATGTGAATCGATTATGTTTAAACCCAGGAGGGGGGTATTTGGCATCATTATTGGACAATTCGAAAAAAAAAGAAATTGCAGCATTACGGCCACATCTGTACAAACAAATCTGTTAAAATAAAAAAACAATCTGTCGACAATACAATGCTGTCTTAGTCATACAGCGGTTTTGACCGTAAGAATTCGCAAACAATAGTTTGAACTGCTTGAACAACGACTTTCCCCACCAGACTTACCCCAAAACGACACAATTGTTTCTTATCTCAATATTGCGCTTGAAAGACGGATTTCTAATCGAATAAGGATGTTATCCTTTGCGTAAAAAAGCTACTTTTCCGAGAATGACGCCGAGAACTCCCTGGAGGCATCAAAGAGAAGCGAACATTGCTGGGATAAGTGTATAAAGGTACAATAGCGCTGTTTGGAACAATTAAAATAAATTCAAAGAAGACAATCTCTTGAACGCCAGTTCAGGATTTTCGACGTGTGGAGCGTTCATCCGTGTGGTTATCATCCTTTGCAGACGTCAAAGGATTTATCATTTCAAAGGATTTACATTTAAAGAATTAAAGCACACCGATTTGATAATCCAAATTTAACGGTTCGAATTAGTCTAAAAATCCAAAATTTTGAGACCAGCTTCATTTTGAATTCAAAGAACATGCAAGCATACAACATACAATTTTATAGGAAAATAAGTGGTTTCCCGGTTCCCTCATGCTTTGCTTTGATTGTGTGGTGAATGCAATTAGGTTCAGGCACGGTAATAGGATGTGCTGTAGGCATAAAATATGAAGAGTTCAAATGAAATTCAGAAAACAGAAAAGCGCAAGGCATTGAGTGAAAGAAACTGCTCATTCTTGCCGTTTAAAGAAAATCCATTTTCAGATGTTATACTTTTTTTCAGTGCACCCATGTGTACTCTGGCGCGGTCTTAGCAATTTTAGATTCGGTACAATGAAACAAAATCCAATTAATCTCCTTAATTTTTAATAGTGCCCTGTGATTTTTATCTGATTTTTAGAATCAAAACGTTCGGGTGTCTTTTTTCGAAACGTAAGGTTACAATTACAAGTACAATTACCTGTATTCACAACAACAACAACCAAAAGAGATCAAATGAGACATTTTCAAACTTAAAAGACAAACTTACAATTATCACAAATTTGCATGAATACTGGTTGCAACAACTTAACCTATTTTGCCAATGTTAATTTGCATTATATACATCTGATTTAAAAATAGCCAATTATCATGCTTTTAAGTACTTGAAAAATAAACAGAATTTCATTTAAGAAAGTATTGCTAAACGATGCAATTTATCGGTCATTGCAAATACGATGACAATTTAAATAAAATTTTACACGAAGGTTTCATTTCTCCTGTTTTTCTCCTCTAATAATGTTAGAAGGCAGTGCTAAATATGAAGAATGTACGTGGCTTGTTAAGATTGTTTCACCGTGAAATCAATGTTTACTTTCCAACAATCAGAAAAAAATAACAACAGATTTCCCATGTGTTTACTACACTTTTGTTGAAATTTGCATATGTGATAATTTGGTTTGAGTATATTTGCATGGTGCGATTTATTGGACATAAACATGTTTGTTTTATTGCATTCGCTAAAAATGCATTCTGCATGTGCATATGCAATACTTAAATGTATTCTGGTCAAGTAAATGATTAAATTTATTGTGCAGAGAGGACATTGACTGTGGTGATCATCTAGAAAAAATTGAAAATATTTACGTTGCCTGTCTGGACGTACAAAATGCATTAAATTTATACATTCAACTTCAAATGGCACATGCTGAAAATCTAAGAAATGGAACCATTTCCACACCAATTCAAATGGTAATAAGGGCGTACATAAATATTTATTGGCATCATTTTCTATTTAAGCTTCTTAGGCAACATGAAACAATAGCATGGTAAACAATTTCTTTTGCGCTATTCTGCATACAAATACACTATTTTTGCACCTAAAAAATACACTTTGCTGTCACAACTATTGCTTTCAAATGGACGGGTACGACACACTGGGTAGAATTTAATTAATTGATATAAAATTGATGAAGTTTATAATAAAGTGATATTGAAATTGATACCTGAGGAAGTTTTCTAATTATTTAAATGCGAACGAAATAAATTGAAAACGAATGGAGAACTTGAGGAGGAAATGGTTTGAAAATAAATGGAAAATTGCAGTGCATATGGATGAGCATTGGACTAAATTTGCATTGAAGAGCGATACGAACAACTAAGCATACAGGATAGGAATATATATTTAGATATAGGTTTGAACATTGTAGAAGTTGAAGATTATCACTGAAAACATCCATTACGAAGATATATTGTTAAGCTTATTAAGCTACTTGATATTCAATATTAATGCTTTATTAATATCTCTTCAATATATTGAATGAAAAGTTGGCCAAAGAAAAAGGATCTTTTTTTAATGGTTGTGTTCGCATCGCTTAAATGTGAATTTTCTGATGTAGACCAACTCACTTCAAGTGCAACACCTTGGTCACATGATACAATAAAAATTACCATTTCATCTTTGAAGTGACAATTATTTTGAAAAATCGAAAGAAAATATATATTTTTGTTGTGAATCATTCATGTAAATTTAGTGGCATAGTGGGCACTTGATTTCTACTTAGGAGCTCCCGTGCTCAAATCTCACTCGAGGTCGTAATTCTAGGATTTGCGATTCTGATGCTGACAGCTCATCAGGCTGTGATAGGTCTTTTTAATCTTACAATCTACGTCCAGCATTATTGCGAACAAATAAACTTTTAAGCACATTTGAATTTGAATTTGAATTTGAAAAATCCAATTTTCCCTGAGGTCCACCACGTTTAATGTTATAGGATATTTTAATTAAAATATTATTATACACACATTTAGAAGAGACAGTCCCAAAAATTCCAAGAGAATGAGTCGCTTTGTATGATGTGTCTAATGTGTGATAGTATCATAAATGATAAAGTAATAGGTGTATAAATATGAAATGCGGATTTTTTCTGCTTGAAATATGCATTTATTTGAATAACAGAACGAATGAATTCAATAATCAAAGTATTGGCGATCGTTAGCTACGACTTTTTCCCATCTTTCTGTCAATTGATGGATTCCGTCTCAGTACCACTTCTCATTTTTTGAGGCTAACCACACATCAAGCCAATTTTTAACTTCTTCGTAAGAATGGAAGTGCTGTTCCGAAAGTCCGTGCTGCATCGATCGAAACAAGAAGTAGTCAGAAGGAGCCAAGTCTGGTGAATACAGCGGGTGGGGTAGAACTTCCCAATTAATGTTTCCCAAGTAGTTCTGGACAGGTATTGCAACATGCGGCCGAGCATTGTCATGTTGAAAAATGACTTTATCATGTCTTTGGTGAAATTCTGGTCGTTTTTCCTTAAATGCGCGGTTCAATTTGATCAGTTGTTGTCGGTAACGTTCGCCAGTAATAGTCTCACCAGGTTTCAGCAGTTTGTAATACAAATGTCCCTTACTATCCCACCAAATACACAGCAAAGTCTTCTTTCTATGAGTATTTTGGACTGGTTGTGATGCTGATATATGGCCTGGGTCTAACCATGAGTTTTTCCGCTTGGGATTGGCGAAATAAACCCACTTTTAATCGCCAGTAACAATCCGATGTAAAAAAAACCCGTTTCTTTTCTGTCTGGCAAGCAAAATTTCACAAATGGTTTTCCGCCTTTCGATGTCTCTTTCTTTCAATTGATACGGCACTCATTTTCCAGCTTTTTGGATCTTTCCCATGGCTTTTAAACGTTGTGAAATGGCTGCCTGAGTAACTTCCAGTGTTGTGTCCATCCAATAATGCTTGTAAATCTGTATCTTCGAATTTTTTGGTGGTTTTCCACGGTCTTCATTGCTGACATCGAAATCGCCACTTTTAAATCTTTTAAACCATCGGTCACAAGTGTCTCGGCTTGAGGCATGTTCACCATATGCTTCCACTAACAATAGATAAGTTTCTGCTGCCGTTTTCTTCAAATGAAAGAAGGTTATTAGACTTCCCCGCAAAAACTCTTTTTCTGGCACGTAATTCGACATTTTTGAAGCGAAACAAAAACTATGCTGTTTGTACAATCAAAACATATGACATACTGGAATTTGTTGACAGATGTTTACCCTCCAAAATGCCATATTAGTTATCCCCGACACAAACCATATGTAATGGTTGTGCCATCTGTTAGTAAAATCCGCATTTCATATTTATACACCTAATATGTTCAACACGACAAATCATCACGAAATACTTCACTCGTGTCTCGTTTTGGCTGTTAGCAGCATTTTTGCTAAATCTCTTCGAAGATTGGCTGGACCAAATAATATAAAAACTCACAGTGGACTTGAAGGTGATAAGTTTACCAGTGACTTATTCTATAAATGATTGCTTAAGGCTGCTGACAACACACCCCTGTAAAACACACATTGTTACATAAGTGAAGTTAAAGTTCATTTGAAATACTGTAATGATCAACTGAAATTTAGGCTGTTGCACCATCAATGATGAATGAGAAGCGATTTCTATTTATCTATACTATAATTAGAAAAATGATAAATTTATATAAATTTGGATTAAAAGTCTGTACATATCAATTAAGTATAAGGAGAATTCGAAAGTGGAGCAGTGCTAACATATTTAAACAAGGACCAGTAGAACGTTTCTTTTTTATTTGCCGAACAAAATCCCGTCGTTTTTCGTAGTTTGCCCTGAAACGTTCATATAACCGTCTCAGCAGTGTGCTTTTATTAGAGTGTGGTTCGTTCTGAGGACGAGGAACGGCGGACAAATATCATCTTCATTCTTTTCGGACAAAACGCGCAGTATAGCGAGATAAGAACATTTTGTTACGATAAAATTTGGTAGTTCTTTGGTAGTAAAAAGACAAAGTGTGATGAAGAAGGATTCGTTCTCTTTATAGTTATTCTTTGCTTCGTATACGATAAAAAAAAAAGATTAAAAAAGTAGATTACAGGTTTCGAATGAGAATGAAAAGTTAATAAAAATTATGGTAATCGTATTTTATTGTAAAGGCCGAAAATATTCTGCCTTTTATATCCTGCAGGCATGCTTCGTTTTTCGTGAGGACGCGTTACCGCTACTTGTGATCACCCAGAGTGCAGCCAGCTGATGGTGGCGAATAGTATCAAAAACGTATCCTCACAGAAAGCAGAGCGTTGGCTAAAAAGGCAGTATAACTTCAGATTTGAAACATTTTTTTATAGTTATGAACAAGTCAATTGTAAGCATATTTTTTATAAATACTATAATTTCATATTATTCATAAATCAATTCAGAATTTTTTTCAATTCATTCGAATTTTTTTTTCGACCTATTTTATGTCAAACTTCTTCACAATGTTATTTGGTGTAGAGAATCGATGCTGGAATTTAGTTTTATACTCTATATAAGATGCATCTTTAAACTGATCAAAATATCCATTCGCAGCACTAACAGCTTCTTCCTTCTTCTGAAATAGATGGAAATCAAGTCAATTTTGAAGTCATCGAGTACAGAATAGACGCTGGGTGCTATACCAGGAAAATATGGATGAGAACGCACTTCGAACTTGTGAATTTTAGCTACTGGAATGATTGGCAAATGTGCTGGGGCATAGTCATGATCAAAGAAGGTTTTTCTTTTCTTTCTTAATTTCACCGATCTCATAAATGTGCGTAACACTCTCTAGAGACGATTTAATCGTTTCAAGATTTTTCAAATAAACATTTTTCTTTCAGCAGCCCAAAAAATCATTCTTTCTAAACTTTTTAGCTGGAAAAAATTGCTTTTGTTTTCTTTGGGGCTGGTTCACCAGTCGCTGTACTCGTTTTCGACTGTTTTTAATTTTCAGGAGAAATGACGAATCAATGTCGAATACATAATTTTAAATGGACTTTGCTTGTAAACTTTTTGTCTGATGTTAGCAGGCGCGGCGCCCATATTGCGAAAACCATTTTCATAAACGCAATATTATATTAAATATTGTCAAAAAGTTCATTCATTGTTTTGCTATTTTTACATTATCTGCTGTGTCAGACAATTTTTATTTGCGTTATTCTAGCGCAATATTGGAGGACTTTTTTTTATTATTTTAAGGATCGTCATTTCCACGAGAGTGTGGGGAGCTCCGGTAACTAAGGGCTCCAGTGACCATTTGTAATTCAGTAACTCATACTTTTACTACTGTATACAATGGCTAAGACTGTCAATGTGCTATGCCTTTCCTCTTATATTTGAGAAGGTGGAAAGCCCTTTCAGTATAACTAAAGTAGACATTCAGTATCGAAAACCCTTTCAATATGATTGCATTTTTTTCGAAATCTTAAATTTTCATCAGAATTTTAATATAATTTTAATAAAAAGGCTGTCAGATGAGTATTAAAACTTATTTAAAAGTTGTAAAGGATAATACTGTGGAAATCGATAAAAGACAGACCAGGGCTTTATCAGTCCAAACCCATATGTGGACTTCTGGGTTTCTTAAATGTTCTCCTTCAAATTAGCAATTAATTGCAGATAGTTTCCAACTAGCTTATATAAACCAGGCCTAGAATAGATACTATATGTTTATTATGAACGAGAATAGTATCACGATATCTTCCACAACTACACAATATTATTCCTGTCTGTTAAGGCCTTAAATGTATTATCTGTACATTAAAGCTTTATGGTTTAAGTTCTACTAGAGATTCTATTAGATATTAGACAATTTTAATCATAGTGGATAGGAGGTTAACTTGAATAGTTTATGGCTGATTCTGAACCCTGAGTATGCACACAATCAAAGAAACTCAATTTATTTTTTGCTTCCATTGATACGTTAAAATTAGTTAAATTGTTTTCACCAAAAACCACAATTTGTTCAAAGACAAAAATGTATACATAATATATAAAAGAGATAAACAAATACGAAATAATTCATTTTATCATTGAACAGCAGTTAAAATATCGATTTAAAAAGAGTTGCAGCTGAATAAATACGCTATGAAAATAAATAGTGGAAATTATTCTTTCCGTAAATATGGGGTACTACAGAATACGCATATTAAAACTATTCAAATAGATGTTTGAATGCCGCTACCGCTAGCCTGTGTTATAAATTGAAATCTTCAGACAAAAATTAAATTAAATATTATAATATGTAATCAACGCAATCATATTGTAGTCAATTTTTTAATGAACGCATCTATAGATTGCATCGTTGGGAACACAATGGTCTCGAAGTTTTTTACTTTTTTTTGGATAATCAAGGATTAACCACAATTGTTTTCACATTATTAGATTTTCGTTTTTATCTAACCATAAACAAAAGTGAAAAAACAAAAAAAATTGGGACAACTGTGCCAACTCCAGACATCTTATATGTGGTATGTTGCCTAGTTACTGCATACTAACAATTTCAGCAAATAGATTATCGAGTGCATTAGTATTTGCTTCAAGGGTACGATCTGGCTTTTCACACAAAATCAGGTAGATATGTTTCATGCGGGACGAAACACATCCTGAAAGTAACAAATATAGCTCGTATAGCTAGATAGAAAATAGTTTCTAACTAAAATTTAAAATTTCTAAGTAAAATTTGCAATTAACATGGATGGATTTCTTTAAGGTATTTCGAATGTAGATTCATTCATGAAATCTATAGAGGAGCCTTTTGCCGATGGAGCCTCTGGCTTCGAAGCAGAAGGCTCGTGAATTAAATCCATCCAAGCCGAATAATCATCAATTCATCAACTTTTGAAATGTGTCAGCTTATTTTTAGTCATGCGGAGTATCCGAAATTTGACTGACTTAGATTCCTAACCCTGCAGGTCCTGTCGGGTCCGAAACTACCAGTGGACTGACTCGCTCTTCTCATCCGCTTTTTCGATTTTTTCATCGTTGAAACGCGACAAACGCAAATAGTTTTTTCTCAACTTCTGAAAACAATTAAATTTTCCCAGGAAATCGAAAGCAGCAAATTTACGTTCGGATTTTGCATAGAATTGGAAAAAATAGTTGTTTTGGTTAATTTATAAACTCATTTTTGAGATTTCGTCTTGATTCAGTAGCGACGATTGTCAACAATTCTGTGCACAAATGTGTTAATCATAAAGCAAATTTTTCACAATAAACTTCCTGCGTTTCTGTTATTGTTTACACTTGACACATATCTATAAAATTGATTCAACTTCCACGATGAAATTTGAGAATTATACGATGCAGCTCCTCGGAAAAAAATACGTTGCTCAGTGGTTAATTCGTAGTAAGGGGAAAAAAATATCAAAGCTTGCATTACTTTGAACAATCGCCAGATTATTTGATATAATAAAAATCTTAAAAATATTTATCTGAGACTCATACTATCTTATGTCAGGAAGATGTTTCTCGAATCAGAAAATAACATATTGCATACTAATATGATAGTGCAATATATGTGTAATCAGATGTGAAGAAAACAAAGTAATTCGGTTAATGCAAATTACCATCTAATTATAAATAATCAGATGAATTAAAGTTGTGAACATATGATTTTGGTTTTATTAAATATTTAGTAACACAATATATTTATTTTGGCGGGAAATCGATAAGGTGACACTCACAGTATCACAGGTTTTTGTTTATATATTTTTTTTTGAGTTTTCACGAATTTTTAAAAGTCCCACTGTCCCAATCGATACCGAACATACGCTAAACGAATGAGCAATTTGACCTATAACCACTTAATTTTTGATAGTACGATTTCTTGTGAAAACAATTTTAGAGCAAGCAAAATACGAAGTATTTATTGGACGCAAGATTAAATTTCAGTTTTAATCATTCTTTTAAATATGATTAAAGGAATTTTTAATTTCCTCAGCAATTTCTCAACTAATACTGAGTCCCCGTATGATCGGTTTGTGGCTGCAGAAAGAAATTATTTTTTTTCAGCCGCTAGTTAATTGAAAGTTTAAGTAAAATTTTATTGTAAATTTACTAATGCTGGATTTTTGAAAGAAATATTGATCCATGTGTTGAACATAACTTCCAATTTTATTACTTCTTCTTTACAGAAAGATAAGAACAAAATACGGAAATTGAAAACGTAAGCAAAGAAGGTCAAGCCGTGCCTGTAACGTGTATAGCAGCAAAAGTATACAAATAGAGCTTTTTTCTGTGCAAATTAAATAAAGAAATCTAACAGATAAGGAATGTTTGATAGAATGATACCAAAAGTACATACTTCAAAGATATTATAATCGCTGATAATTATGATAGATTGATATGCTAGAAAAGCTGTGAAGGTGTAATTTTTATGGGTTGGCTTCAACTTATCACAAAGGATGATGAGTAAACTTTATGATTCCTCCCTGATATTTTTATGGTTCAGCAATGAGAACTCAAATGATTGAAGCCTCATAGGTACAATTTTTCACTGATCTTGCCAGGCGATAACTTAAGGTTGAATTTTCATTTTTAGTTTATTGTCATTGTTAAATTGTTTCCCACGAAAATGGTTGACAAAAGTAAAATTTCTCAATATTATTTGCTATCATTTCAAGTTATATGTTACCATTTTTTATGGATGTAAACTTCAAATTCATATGAAAGATACAACTGTTCCTCGCTACATGCTTTTTTATTCAATGCATATTCGCGTCTCAGGAGCTGCTTACTTCTCTTTCGGTTCTTTTCTTTCAAAGCAAACCCACAAGCAGAAACAAAAGCACTGAAGAAATGAGTAAGTAGCTCCGGACATGCGCATGTAGCAATGAACAGTTGTGTCTTTTACAAGAATTTCACTTACTACTAATCGAGAATCGTAGGTGAGGTTCTCAACCATTAAAAACTTCATTAAACCATTCTCCATTAGCTTATAGTGAAGACTATAATCGAAATCGTTCACTCTTACCCTTGTTAATGTCAAAGGACTACTTTTCCCGTTTTAGCCTAGCAATAGATTTGAAAGGATCATGCGTATCCAACGTTCTAAGCATTTTCTCCACAATAGAGTAAGAGTAAGTTGTCTGAAATGTGCTTGCTTGCAATCGCAACGGTCTCGAATTTTTCAAGTTTTTGATATCTGTCAATGATCGGACTGAAATATTAACCCAGTAGAGTGTAATTAAAAATTACGAATTTTTATTCGAAAACTGTTCAGCCGTTTTCTTATTAGTTGGGTTTTATTTCACAGTGATACTTTGCGTCGTCGGTTTTTCTTTTGTTCAGGTAACAAGGCCACGTAATTCAGTGGAAAAAGGTTGTGATTGTACCAGGGGTTTTTGCCGGTTTTTTCAATAAAGAATTCCGGCCGTTTTTCAATCAACGCATGATTCAAATTGATAATTCGTTGTCGGTAGCGATCCGTATTCACCGTCTCACCAGGCTTTAATAACTCGAAGTACACCACCAAATACAGAGCATTGTCTTACGGCCAAAGCGATTTGGCCTTGGAGTCGATGGGCCGGCCTCACCAGGTGAAAACCATGATTTTTTCCGCTTCGGGTTTTCAAATAAATCCATTTTTAGTCCCCCGTGACAATTCGATGCAGAAAATATTTCCTTTCGAACCTTTGAAGCAGGATTTCACAAATGGTTTTTCGATTTTCCATTTGTCTATCGTTCAGTTGGTGTGGTACCTATTTTCCATACTTTTGGCTTTTAAACGTTGGCAAATTGCTCCTCGGGTCACATGTAGTGTTTGTGCCAATTGTTGTTGCGATTGGGTTGCATCTTCATCCAATAACGACTGCATTTCCTTGTCTTTGAACTTTTTCTCTGCACCAGGATGTTCATTGTCTGTTAATTCGAAATCTTCACTTTAAAATTGACGACACCGTGTCTCACATGTTCTAATCACTGGAGCATGTTCACCATAAGTTTATACCAGCAACCGCTGAGCATCAACTGCTTTTTCCTTTTGATGAAATAAGAAAAGCAATGAATGTCGCAAATGCGCTTTACTTGGAAAAAAACTCGACATATTCACTAAGGTAAACAATTATGACGCTTATATTTTGGCAGATTGTAACTTGTGTATTTTTTAAGGTTAATGTCAATAGAAAAATATGACATAGATACCAAATCATGGAAATGTACACATATCTCTAGCGACATCTATGAGTAAAACCGGCAAATTTCAACTAACACCCCTGATCGATTTTGCCCTCGAATTCCATCAATTCCGACTACTTTCTCTAACCTCACTCAGTCAGTCACTTACGTTTGAAATTAATCAAATAGTAGTATATCGTGTTCGTGTTCTTCGTGTTGTATTCAAAACACGGCAAAATTTGAATTAACCTAGCTCGGGTAACCAAACAAAAGCGCGCAAACTATCCACCCTGTTGATTTTTGGAAAATACCCTCCACATGCTTCACATTCTTGACATCGAACAAATGGAAATCATATTCAGAGATGATCATGTAGGAAGTCAGAGAGTAAAACTCCTTGATAGCATTTAGAACTTCTTGAGAAAAAAAATACCGTTATCATAATGTCATAACGGTACAATATTATTTTGGATTTTGAAGGTCTGTTATCCTTTTTATTCTCTCTTCAATTATAACTCCTTTACTCATACTCTCCATCGAGGGCATTTAATTCTATTCTCTATTCCTAATGTTAGCTGAGTTATCACATCGTTTCGTTAAAAAAATGTTGTTTTGCATTGCGCAAGTGAAGGATGGACTTCTCTTTCAATCACTTTGAAGAAACCAAAGAAACTGACCGCGCCGTGGACTGGGTCTTAAAAGAGGAGTTTTATAAATAAACCCTGACGCCACGCCTTATTCCGCCGTTCTTAAAGTTTTCATCGTTTCCACCCTCCCAAATACAGAAAATAAAAAGTGAAATGGCTTGTCGTACATGGGCTTTGAAGAGAATTTAGCTAGGATACCGTGTTTGTACATGGTGTTTGTACGTGTTTGTACAGGTTTTATAACCGTGGAATGGCTTGTGTTAATTTGCTGGACAAGCTTATGAATAATTATTGGGTCTTGACCTGAGCCTCAAACATTGCGAAGGCTTTTTAATTGTTCCAGGTCTGATTGATTTCAATATCGTTATAAGCGCTTCAGTCTAGGAAATATGTGTTAATGTTTGCCTCTAAAGGGCAAGGCGAAGACAAATAAATAAAAAAATATTGAAATGACTACAATTGAGTCCTTGGCTCCACTATACCCAAAATTTATGATTTATTTGTAACAGTATCCCTGACCCAGTGTTTGCTCGATTTAAATGCGGGTCAATCAATTACTTCTCGTGCGTATTCACTCGTGTGATATTACACGAACTGGCTCTAAGTGGATTTTTCAAGTTTTGCTAGATTAGGAAATTAAATATTTTTTTTTGCTAATGATGTCTAAACTCTGATCAAAAATAGCATAGACATACGATTCTACATCAAGTAGAATTGATGAAAAAATTATGCAGTCCTGATTACTATTAATTAGGACGATAACCCATGAAGGTTACGGTTGAGGTTGTTGATATTCTAATTCCTTAGCTACGTCAATTTATTTACTTTTAAATGGAGAATAATTTTTTTGTTTGATACTCTGCCATTTGTCTTTGCAACTAGACAAATGACATAATCATTATTTCAACAAACTCGTAAGAAAAATAAATTTCGAAATAGACGGGAAAATGAACAAAATCTGGTATTCGCAATTCAAATTAAATTGTTGTTGAATGTTTGCTTGTTTATAAATATGGAAATTCTATTTTCGAATCGAACAATAGCGGCAACCATGTGAAAAGATGCAAACAAACGAATATTTTATTAGAGATAAATGGATGAAATAATAGTGCACTGTATTTGATAGTAAATTGCAGTATTAATTCAATTATTAAGCATGCTCACTTGCACGAAAACGTGAAGCTCGAATACAGGTTCGAGGTATATACGTGCTGTTACTATTCTCATCACAGAATAAATTTTTATACATGTTTTCTACCGTACGAGTGAGTAAGTAACTACATGTTAGCAAGTAAACAAATTTTGTTTATTCATTTCCAAGGTTTTCAGATAATTTTTTTTTAATTGATACGTATGAGTCGGTTACAAGTACTTACAATTGCTTTTTTATTGGTTGGTTTAGCAATAAGAAAAGCTAATTTGTAGCGTGACGTGAATTATTGTAAATTGGACTTAATTTTAAATGGCTATTTCTGTTTTACTTTAGTACGGAATATGGAATGGAAAGAAATTGGTGCATATATTTTTTCAGAATTAGATATGACATCTTTATTCGTGGATCGGCAGCGACAAGAAGGAATTTTCGTAGAATAGTTTGAAGATATTTCATACATGAAGATAGAATCACAAAAACAAGGATCTACGCAAACTGACTGAAAATGATGGGATTGCAAATGAAATCTTACATCGTTCAACCGAATCTGCTTATGGAATCAATACAAATGAAGGACAGTTGTTTTCTTTAGAAAGGAAAATTCTTTTTCTCTACCATGCCTTCGGAAATCCAATTAAACATTTCGAATCCTTATTAACTGGTACGGCCCTTCTGTAATGGATACATTTATTAAGCTGAAACTCTTAGGAACTTGTAAATTGTTGAATTATTCTTATCTAGGGCGAAGTATCGGTATCTCATTGACTTTGATCATTGAAATGCAAACATTTATAACGCAGCTGAAAGCGAAAGGAGTAAGTCGAATAAGTGTCAAAATGACACCTGAAAATTATGAATATTGTAAGTTACCTCAGATACTGATGAGCATAATTGAGGAATGGGAAAAAGAGAATGGATGTAATTCAGCTACAAAAACGTTTGTTGGGTTATTATGTGTTTCATGCTGATTTTTTTTTGAATTTTCGGAGTATTGAGCAGTTTTTTTGCAATTAAAAACCGTTTTTCGATGTATTTTGGCTTGGGTTTCTTTAATTATGCAGGATCCCTTTAAGTATGCACACGTCGCAATGATTTGGTTCACCTTCGACTTAGCTTTACTGGCCTACATTTGCGTTTCTTGATGCTAGTGCCGAAATTACCACTTATGAAACCACAGCACCAGCACTCACATGCTTTTGGCAATGGATCAATTTCTCCATATTCGATCTACGTCTA
This sequence comes from Stratiomys singularior, assembly GCA_954870665.1. Lineage (NCBI taxonomy): Eukaryota > Metazoa > Arthropoda > Insecta > Diptera > Stratiomyidae > Stratiomys > Stratiomys singularior. The sequence continues at coordinate 5,420,097 of OX940879.1, read as the reverse complement.
CCAGTTGCACTTTTATTCGAATAAAAAATAAAAAAAAAAATTTAATTTCTTTTCTCTCTCACAGCTAGTAGTTTTTGGCACAAAGATTAACATATCAGCAGATTTTATTCCTTCTCATTGATTTTTAGAGAGAATTAATGACGCTTTGACGTCAATATGATTTAAAAAAAAGTCCGATGCCATGTTCTGCATATCGTCGTATCGTTACTTTTTCACCCTGTCTACCCGTGTGCGCTGCATGTAAATCCTTCTCTGGATTTTGTCCTTAGTCTTGCGTGCCAATAGGTATCTAGGATCATTTGCAGCTGCAGTTGTAATTATTGAATCTGCAATTATTAATAACAATTGCAATTGAAGGGAGTCTAGGGGACCCAGACCTAGAGCATGATTCTTTGTTGTATAAGGACTCTGAGTTACCCAATATGCACCAGTACCTGTCAACTTGAGAACCTTGGCTGGAACCGTTTGATACATTACCTCGAGGGAAGACTCGTGGTCGGAAGCCTCAGGCACCATAATTACCAATTGAAACACCATTATTAAAACAAATGATGAACATTTTAAGAATTCCTCGTTCAATGGTAAGGATAGAATGCATGTGTCCACTTTAAATATGTGACATATAGATGGCATATGTGACATACGAGGTTTTTTCAAAAAGTATCGCGAATTTTGAACTGTCGCGGGTTACGTATGTTCGAGTTTTGATCTTTTGGTAGCGTTATGTTGGTACTCATGACCCTCACTTATGTTGACAATTCCGGCCATTTTAAATGTCCAGTCATTTTTTGACAGTTATTGTGCGTGGACGTGTTTTAGCTTGTCTTCGATTTTTGTGTGAAGAAAATTAAAATGCGCGGATGCATTCAGAATGTTGACTGTTGCATACGGCGAAGCTACTTTGGACAAAAGCAACGTTTATCGGTGGTACAAAATGTTCTCAGAGGGACCGAAAAAAGCACACGAAGTTCGGTCGAATGTGATGGTTTTGCTGACAGTTTTCTTCGATTGCAGAGGCGTGGTGCATTATGAGTTCTTGCCGCAGGGTAAAACGGTCAATAAGGAATATTACCTTCAAATAATGTGCAATTTGCGAGAAGCAATTCGCCAGAAACGCACGGATTTGTGGAAGAACAAAAATTGGCTTTTGCACCATGATAACGCCCCTGCTCACACATCGTTACTTGTGCGCGAATTTTTGGTTAAAAACAACACTCTAATAATGCCGCAGCCACCGTATTCCCCAGACCTGGCACCCTGTGACTTATTCTTGTTCCCGGAACTGAAGAGGCCCATGAAAGGACGACGCTACGCCACGACTGAGGAGATAAAGACGGCATCGAAGGAGGAGCTCAACAAGATCACAAAAAATGGTTTTTCAAAATGCTTCGAGGATTGGAAAAAAAGTTATCACAATTGTATAATGTTTGACGGGGATTACTTTTAAAGGGACAAAATAGATATTCATGAATAAATAAATAATTCTTGAAAAAAACATGAAATTCGCGATACTTTTTGAACAAACCTCATATAGCTGTGTCAATTTTAAATATGAGGATTATACAAGCGCAATGTACCATTTGGTTAAATTTTTCATGCAGTCTGAGCGTTTTTCAAGTTTATAATGTGTGCAGAAACCTCTTCTCCTTTTTTAAGGAGTTTGCGGCGGTACTTGGTTCATCTTTTAAATGATGACTTGCAGTTCAATTGAAGCAAGTTATATTTCTACGGTGAAAGAATTTCTATCCATTTCAAAAGTTAATTTTCCTTCGTATCAATGAAATATCGTATCAATAAAAAAAAACAATTTACTTTCTAAATAAACCTTTGATCTGTTAAACATTTGGTTATCATTCCCGGAAAAAAAAACGAATCAGCAGGCTCTATAAATCATCAAATGCATAAGATCTATCAAAATAGGAATTACATTCACTCCAATATCACATCCTAATCGCATGACCTAAATCAGTGAAGAAATCCCAAAATCGGTATCACAATTTATTCACATGCCTAGAAACCTCTGAATACAATGTCCACTTTCAAAAATATCGTACAAATTGAACAATGAGGGTGAATTAACATAAAAATTTACTAACGTCTTTTTGAACATTCCAATTCCAGATTAATCTGGTTACCTTTTTCCATTCCACCAAATTTTTGGCATATGCATAATGAATTATTTTATAATCGCATCAGCATGGAACTTGCCGTTCTCGTTTCATGACGTCTTATCTCGATTGCTTTTCTTGTACTTTATATTATCATTATCACTATCATTATCACCACCACCACCATAACTATTAGTCAAATAAAATTATCTAGGCTTAGTGCTGCTGTGGCTCGCTCCAGAGATCACGAGTACTTAAAAAATTATCAAAATAAAGGCTCATTCATGTGATGGTGGCATGTGAAGCTACATACTGTTTTGGATTTTATCGCGATAGGTGGAAGATTGTTGAAAATAAAGCCAAAAAGACAAAACAACAGAAAGAATCAGGTGTAGGTTGTGGTAGTAATAATGTTTGATAATAAATTCCGTGTGGGATTTTTGATGAGCTTTTGAGGGGGTATATTAAATAAATATATTGCTAGGCGCTGAGTACGTTGTAAATCATATGCCACACGCATGTGAAGATACATCAATTTGTGCACTATCTAGTGATGGTTTTTTGGGAATAAAACAAGTTCCCGACAGCTGCACTTTTTGAAATACATTTGCCTTTTTGAGTAGCTTATAAAGAAGGAAGTATTTATTTTGAAGTAATTTCCTGACACTGAAAACTATAGGCAAGGATTTAATAAGGTATCCGGCTACAGTTAGAATTGAGATAATCTTATTTTCAACTACAAAACCCCGGATTTGCAAGTGTGTCAGGTCACCTATTTCCATCAATAGTGTCGCTACAGACTCTGTATCTATATATGATCACACCAGAACCTAGAAATAGTTATAGAAATAGAAATAGAAATAGTTAGAAATAGCACTGCAATCAATCTATCACTGTATTCTTTGGTTATTTTTTCTTAAAACTATAGCTGCATGTTTATTCCATGTTTCATGATTCAGTAGCTCCTGTAATAATATTGACATTTATGAGTCGACGCTTTGTCTAATTTCGTTTTTATCTATTACTAAAGACATACCTAGCCATATTTTGAAGAAAAGGATTATCTGCTGCCCATAACGATTGCATACAAATTTGAAAATAAAAAAAAAGTAAAAAATTAAAATGGTAGAGTCAGGAGTCAGGAGGTAGAGAGTTGATTGCGTAAATTCTTCTTCAGTATTTTCAGTTGTCGCTCAAGATGCAGTCAACTTTGAGAGCGACAATATTTTTTGTAAGTTTCCGTCAAAACTCATAAAACCTCCGACTGAAACCTTAAGAATGATTCAGGAGGCATACAGATATTTAGCCATGTCTTACCCGCAAGTTTCCAGCTGATTTTGACAATATCACGAGGGCCTGGATAGGGCACTGATATCAATATCAATCAACCTCTGATTTTCGGTGGTCAGTGGATGAGCTAAACATGCTATGTTGGATTAATATCACGTAGTGATTGACGTCTAGAATAGCAGCCGTTTTGAAATCACGAAAGAACTTGCGGACTGCTTAGAGGGATATCTATGCATTAGAAATGATGTTATCACCGGGGATGACGCAAGGTTGTTTGGTTTGGCCCAGAAATGAAGCGACAAGAGCCGCATTGATTTATTCACACGTCCCGTAAACATAAATGTAAAACATCATGCTCAAAATCATCCTCGATGCTTAATACATTCGGAATTTTTACTACAACGGCTGACTTTGAACGAAGCCTCCTACCTCAGACTGTAAAATGACTAACAGGTCGCGTCACCTGCACAATAATGTGTAACATTAATCTGCGCATCCAATAAGGATCATACGCTGTTCCACACGGTTCTGCTTTTCCGAGAGTGGCAATGTGCAGCGCAACATGACACTCTTGGTACAGCCAATGTATAGTCCTGACTGGATACCATCAGATGTTATCATCGCGTATCAAAAGCAAGATGAAAGATGCCGTTTTGATACCATTGAGAACCAAAAAAAAGGACAACTAGAGGTGGCTGAAAAGAAATATCAAGAAGAATTTCAAGTTGCAGCTCAAAGATACAGCTCATCGCATCTTTGAAGAATTTTGAAAGATTGTACAATTTGAATCAAATTTGAACAACATTTCTTGTTTCATGTCAATATTATAGGTTCCAATTTCTTTCTTTTTCACTTTTTAGATGTTTTTCGATTATTTGACTCAAAATTTTCAAGCATTTTATTCCCATTTTTGAATTTGTTGCACTTTACCAGGTTTTCATTTTAATTTCATTATTAATATACAAAAACAAATATTGATGAAAATGATGATCGATGACAACTTCAGGCACTTAATGCTATTATATGCCCAATTGTGTTTTATTCTATATTTTTGACAGACATGATTCAGTGATCCGCCACCAAAAACGCAAAGGAAGAGGACCACTTAAAAAGAAGGTGGATGGAGTTTGCATTATTGCAAATGCGACGGTCTCCATTTTTTCACATTTTGTTTTTTGGAAAATTTGATATACAATTTCGGTCAATTTTATTTGCATATTTGGACATTATAGACTCGTATAAATTTTCATTTCAATTTGACCATCTACTAACAAGAAAAACTGGAAAAGTGTGACTGCTTTGCGTTTGCAACGATGCAACTTCAGACACTTTTAGAGAAACAGGGCGTATGCAAGCTAAATAGTGTATGTCATTGAAATAATAATAGCAACAAAGGATGCCAAATAAGAACAAGGTTTTGAGAAAATATAAAAGCAGGAGGATGTGGAAAAGGTATTCAATGTCTCCAAGCCATATTTCATATGCAAATTTACAACAGATTGCATTAAGAAGAATTAAGTTATTAGGAGTGTAATAGAGGTATAACAAATATATAACTCACGAGTCAAAATAGAAGGAACGAACACCTATCAAATATCAAATCATTCGAGACGTCTACAAAGAAAATTAAACAAAAAGAATAAACCGTATTGTAGCTCCAGACAAAGAAAAACAGGACCAAACGATGGAAATTCATCAAAATAAAATCACTGAATTTTTTCGTCAGGCTTTTCGTTATGCGCATTGGTCTTCATGGTGTATTGTCTCCAACTACTTTGATTTATGCTAACGCCAGACAAATGTTTGCCACCGATTTATTTCTTTCTACTTCCACCTCATAGTGGTTCCTGTGGATCTTTGGAGCCCTCTAATGAAGGAGAGCGATCAATCCGGGAAAACTAATATCTTAGCCCTTCAAGTTTAGGGTTAGTTCGATGTCTAACTACTCCTTTCTTCGTAGCTCAATAAATTGTTTAGTGTCAGGATGACAAGCTTCGCTTGGTTTTATATAACGCAATAAAAATGCATTCTCAATAAATGAGAACAAGTTAAAAAAACACCATGCTGTAAAGCTAAATCCTGCTACCTGTTTGTATGCATGGCGCTACTCAAAAATAAGACAGCGAAATTCAGACTTATCGGAAAGTTGACAAGCATTCAAAATGGCATATTGCTGAAACTTGTTTGCAAAGAAGCAAATATTGACAGCCAATGATTCAAGTTTATTAGACTTTGCATGTATATTTTTCGACGAGGCTTTAGCATCGATTTCGTTGACCGTGGGCAGATGAACAAAGCGTCAATTTGCAGATTGAAGCCTTATGATCGGCTCTTCAGGTCAGTTGCAGTGTAGGTTCATTTATTATAGGCCTGAAGGGAAAATTCCTAAATCCGTAAACAAAAAAAAAACAGTCTGTTGACTCGAATTGGAAGCAGTGAAGCCACATTCTTAATTTTGCTTCGAATGAGCGCGAGGTAAAAAGTGACCGAAATGCTTGCCCTGCGTAAAGAAGTGTTGTGGAAAGTTAATACTGAATAGGTGATCAGTTCATAGGTGGCAAGCAACGTTTCAAAAAGGTTGAAAAAGCATCGTAAATCGTCCTGTTTTCTGTCAAATCGATAATTAGACAACAGACTTCATTCATTGAAACGTTTTAGGCGAAGACCAATTCACTGGTCTTTCTGATAAAAAGAATCAAGACGTAAATAAGACACATTTCGAAAGAAAGGTATGTTTTATTTTAACACAGATGCTAGCCCAAAAGGTGATGACTTGTTGGCCACCACAGTTACTGGCAGCTCAACAAAAAGGATCTCTTTGAAATCAGTGAGATCTTTCTCGATCTCGCTTGACAAGAGTAAACACGAACAGCGTTCACAAAACATTGTTTGAAAGGGTCCATATTCGCTGAGAGCAGACAAAGTTTGATGCCAGTAGTCAAAGTGAAAAGCAATTGTAATCGATGCCTACGACAGATGGCATGTAATGACTTCAATTATAAGGGTTTTGTACAAAATGCCTTACGCCCAAAATTCCGTCAATTCGGTTCAAATGCAAAATGTGCATTGAAACTTACAAAAAAAAAAGGCTCAAAACGGCTTTGCAACGCGGCTTATAGCCCTGATTTGAAGGTGTATGAAATTGGTCTCGTTGCAACTACAAAGGTCTTAAATTCGAGACATCGACAGAAACTTCAGACAACTTTGATCTGACCCTATCTGTCCGTTGCCTGAGCCTGTTTGCCGACCCTGAAAGAGCTCAGAAAAGAAGCGTTGCTAATGCAACATGAGTATTATTTTTGCTTTGCTGTTTTAAAAAAATTTTTAAGGAGTCTAAGTGACGTCGAGAATAAATAATATAATAAATAATGCTGAATCATTCCTTTTGAGAAGGAACTGTGTGGACAATTCAATGCAAAATTCTTATTTTTTGTAATCAATTGAGTGAACTTTCTAAGTGAACTCAATTGAGTATCAACTTATAACAAATGGACAATTTTATTTGTTTTACAGGTATAGTCAATTTATTGTTAAATACGATGTAGCCATGAATGACAAATTAATAGATATTAAAATATACAAACCGCCTCAGTTTCCGCAATAATATAATTTTTCCACATCTTGCTAACACTTAAATTCTCAACTTAATTTAGCAAACACGTTTCTCAATGGAATGTTTTTAAAGCGCTTTTTTGGCGAATTATTTATTCATCAATCACAAATCGCAAATAAAACTTGAAAAACCTGAAATTTCATCTAATTTTTTTGCTGCTGAGACTTTTTTTTTTGCATCAGAATCAAAACAAACAAACGATGTCGGTACGTTCTAGAAATTTAAACTATTTTATCTCTTCTTTTTTTTTTGATTTCCTTTCGTGATAGCGTCAGATTTGACGACTGGTTTGAAAAGAAAACTAAAGTCTCAGTTTAGTATGCAGATCATACTCTCAAACTACGAACGAATTCCATGAAATTGTGATGCTTGTTTACTAACAAAAAAATCGAAGGATGAACAGTGTGGAAGTTGTCAAATTTGTCTGTTTTCGCGAGGATAATTTTTGAATAAAATTCGTTTGTCTGTAAAAAGGTTAACGAACGGTTATTTAAATAGTTAATAGTAAATTCAATTTCGCTATGGTTGGCTTTTTCGCGTTTTATTGGTCAAAATTATGTCAAATTTACGTCAAGTCTCTGCATTGATAACTAAATAAATAAACATAACACTTTCTTATGGTTTGCTTGAGTCACGCATGCGATCTGTTTCCACTAGATTTATTTTAAGTATGAAAAAAAAAATGTTTACTTCCGTGTATTTGAACATTTTCAACTGAAATTGGAAGCTCAAAGTAAAGCACAATAGAATGTGCCCATTTAAATATGGGGCGGGCTACTTTCTACATATGCAACTAGAAAGTGTGCATGGAAACAGTTGCATGTACTTATATTTACAATTATTTTATCAATATATCATTGCTTGCGCTTGCGATTATGACAATGCGATAGCGACCCAAATTTGACAAATTTTCGCCTCAGAACCATTTAGCTAAAATAATTTTTTGTTGAAATATTAAATGTTTCCATTCAAATTGCATGGTTCACCTCGCTGTATGTGCTTCCTTGACACTTTTAGAAGTTCTATTTAAATTTCGCGGAAACGCGATAAAATTCGCGCATTCACCAGATATATTATCTTTTAGATCTATACGAGAATTGGTATTGAGTCAAAAATAAATTGGTTCATTGGGTTCAGGGAAATTTGGTGCGAATTGAATGAATATTTTTTTTTTAATTTTTAATTTCGTTCAAGTTCATTAAACGGCATTGTTTTGAAAAATAAAAAACCAAATTATTTGTATTGTGTAACGTTTGAGAGCGAAAATTGTTGCTTTCAATTTTCTAATAAATATTGAACTGAAAGTAGTAATATTAAGTTAGCCTAAAAAAATTAGATTTTTGTATATTTTTCTACTTATTTATTTAGGTAACGAACATAAACTAATCACTGAGATATTATGTGTTATATTCAGTAACCTACAATGATTTCTAAGTGCGTTTCACGAATATCTGTTCAGCGAAGGATCTGTCTTTAAAGACAAACAATTGAACAAGGTGGTCGGTCTTCCAAAGTTTTCAGTTTGAGAATGATAACTCCTTAACGATTGACGAGCTCCGGACATTTCAGGATGACAGATTCGGTAAATTTGTTTAATAACCATCAGCACTTCTTCGAATTATTTGTTTGGTTCCTTTGCGGAGCCTCGAAAAACAGCTCACCCTTCAAATCCCATTCCACCGAGATCAAGACCCTACTCTGAAGCAATTCATTTTTTGAAGTTTTATGAAGCGAATCCTCATGCCGGGACCTAGACTATTGTCTAATTTTTAATTTGCTGAAGTCCAGCGTAGATATAAACAAAATATGGGATGTTTTATCATTCGTTGTTTTTTAAGGGTCTCTAGCGTTTTAATTCTAGCGTTTCCATTGATGGACGCTGCGTTCCAGGGTCGTAAATAACACATCACTCTCCGTCGGATGTTATTGTCCTTACCAATGAGTTGATATTACGTGTAACTTTCATGAAGTTCTGATTTTTTAAAACAAATGGTGTCTCAAGTTGACATAATTGTAACCTCAACAGTCGCCAATATTCCACTTTTTGAATGTATTTTGCATGATTTAACTTAAAATTTTGGTAAATTTTATTTGCTCTTTTTGAATTTCTTACATTCGACTCTGTTTCCGATTCACTTGATTTAATTTGACAGCGTTGCGTTTGTACCGATTCAAATTTCAGAAACTTTTTTAACACGACCTTGTCACCCATCATGGGATTGTCAAAACCGAATGCGTCCACATTGTTTTAAATAATTCCTAATAGATTGTCTTTTTCACGTTTCAACATTTTATTGCAAATGTTCATGCGAGCCGTCTGCTAGCCACTTTTGAATTTAGGAGGAATCTCAAACCGAGCTTGCTTGCGTTATCCAAGAACTTCGAGATGGGCGTGAATCCTTTTTTGACGTGTCTGCAAAATTCCAATATTTTCTGGTGTCGTGTAGCATCGACTTTCCAATAAAATGGTTTCAGATGGTCAGGAGTTAGTCAATGCAAGTTTTGATCTTCTTCAATTTGATGAGCGAGTGAATTTAAAATTTATAATATCTGCGTTTGACTTCTGGGATTAGTTTTGACACTGGCTGAATTCTAGTGCATGCTCGCGGTAAACGTCATCCATCTCGTCATAGAATTGGAGTACTCTCTTGTCTTGACGAGGGAACAGTACAATATTGTGAAAATACCCATTTTGGCCTTAATTTTTTAAATTGTTCTAAAAACTTCAAATCTCAACGGAATCCCTGTATTCAATTATTCAGCTTTTTCATGAGTTGCGAAAATTCCCTTTTTGAAATATCGTCCAAACGCGATGAACGCCTTTTTGACGCAGTCTATTGACTCTAAATGATTCCCTTTCAAGTCCACCTTTAGTTTGGAGGATTGGGAAGAAATCAGGGTTTTTCGCTGGGTGCTGTTTACAAGGATCTTTTATTGGACAAGAATGGTTGTTTATTTTGGATAATAACTGTTAAATAATTGTTGTATAATCAATTTTACACAATGATAATTGAATTTTCATGTTTGATTGAGCGAAATAGGCAGCCGAATATTTTGTTGGAGCATCAGAGGATCTTTAAGGCCAAATGCTTCAGGAAAAACGTTATTGAAAGAACGACAATCACCGGAGAGGCACCCATTGTACTTTACGACAATGACCGCGTGCATCACGTGTGTCTCACACCTTGAAGTCGTCTCTAGGGATATTGATTTGCTGCCTACTATGAACGATGTATAAGTGATCATTAACCTTAGCGATCAGGTTTTAAATAGCAGTAGCTGCTTTTCTTGTCCATCATCGACGGACGACAACATATGTGCGCTGTATCACATTGACACTACACTTATAGCTGATCAAAAAACAGCGATAGCACTCCCAACAGACTTTCGATATAACGAGATCCAACGAAAATTATCAGAATTTTATCTACAAGACTTGATACCTAAATAAATAAGCAAGCCAATTTCTCATAGATAACATGGCTATTTATGATGAAGGATTTATTTTTGTTTGTTTTATTTGTTTTGGTAAATATTTTCTCATGTCATTCTTATTATATAGTTTAACAGGAATAGCACTAATAGCACGTTTGAGTAGAAATGTAAAACAACCAAAAATTGTCAAATTTATTACTCTATCTCTTTCTGGCGGTAACCGCCTGATAGTGTGATTGCTGTACCTCATACGTATCTGCCCTATCCTGAGCCTCGGCTGCCCTTTAAGGTGTTATCTAAATCCAACTTAATTGGAACGCCTCCGCATCAAGGAGCGTTCGATACCCCATCACTGTGTGGACGTTTGCAGACATGGAGACTCCTACTGCTTCGTCAACAACCAAGCAGCAATAACTGGGGCAAACGGCTTAAGTTTGCATTTCGATATTTTTTTCGCAAGAAGAGAATTGTCGAAGAATAAGAATTGTCGCAAAAAATGCTAGTAAAAAAAAAGTTGTTGTTGCACTTGATCTGGTTGGGGACCGCTCGTTTTATGAACAAGAGTCTATGAGCAGTTCACCCTCACATGATTATAGTGGATATGATCACGTCCTGGGAGTATGACCCAAAAGCTGGAGCTTGCTACTTTACAACTTTCTTGTAGTTCTTTCCGGTCTATAGAATAAAGCAAAATGCTGTATCGAAGTTTTTGATAGATCAATTTATCCATTTTCACTTAGAACTTACAAGTTATTTATACCCTTGCTAGCTAATTCAGCGACGACTCATGGGTGCGGAAATTCTGACCATGTTTGTCGAATACCTCGAAAGTGAATTTAATATTTACAAAGAAAGGTGGAAATAGCTCAAGCTGGTTTCAAACACGCGTCCCTGCCGCTTCTCATCAGGTGCCAACTCACAGGCTTGGACGCATCGATTGGCACTACCAGCTAGGTGGATGTCGTCTGGCTATTTTTACGTGTTATGATTGTTGCTCTCAGCTTGAACTTGTCCTATTTTCCAAATTGCCTTGGTAAGCTTTATCGGTTTTTGGTAGATCAATTTATCCATTTTCACTTAGACCTTATAAGTTATTTATACCCTTGCTAGCTAACTCAGCGAAGACTCATGGGTTAAATGCTAGTTCTACATATTTTTGCTGCACAACGAAGCCGTATTAACTGAAAGTTGTCGATGAAGGTTTGTCAACGAGCAATAGGAACTTCATTCAAAAATCGCCCTGCGAGAGACCAATAGGATTTTCCAGACAAATCAAACAAAAGAAAAGTTGGAATCGAACTTTTGAAGGCATGAACACCGATTTATTAATGTGATTCGGGGACACTTACGAAGACATTGGTTAAGAAATTCAAAACTTTTATACTCATTGATGTACTCTAAATCATGTTTGGCCTCATTTAAATTGAGGAACATTGCGAATCAGGTTCTCAATGACACTTTTTATAGTTTCAATAACAAACTTAAAGCATGCATCTCTGTTAGCTCAAAACATTACATCAACCTGGTCATGTGGAGCGAATGTCCAAGTCGAAAATATCTGGGAAGACATGAAAAGATGGAAGACTCTATAGATGCAGACAGTAGTAGACTACTCCTAGGTATACCTAATTAGAAGACGCAATTACTAGACTGAGAATACTGGGCGCGATGTATCCGGCAGACTAGGATCTTATTCAAGCGTTAGCTTCTCCGAAAAAGAGTATACTTGCTACAGAATTTTTCGCAGTTATGGTTTGAAGGTGGAAATTCAAATTCACGACCCAAAAATCCATCCGTATGTAAGCCGACAGACTCCCAGAAGTTCTCAAGGATACTGAAACCTCAAGGAAGACTTATTTTCCAACCATATGAGGATAAGTTCAAAATATTAGTTTGAGGTTCATAGCGAATAATTACTGCAAGTAGAAGCTGTTTTTGCAAACTTTTGCTATAGTTTGCCAGTATTGGTTCGTTGTCATATCGTTCGAAAGTTAGTAAAATTTATATTTAGGATATGCGAGCCGACAAAATTCTCGTTTTTCAATGAAAGCAGTGGATTCGGTGCTGAATATATGCAAAAATAAGAGACCTTTTGTATTTAGCGACTGCCAGGGTTTTCTAGGCCAAGCTAATTATCCTCACGCGTGTTTTTAATGGGCTGTAAATGAGTTTTTATTGGAAAATTAATAAAACTATTTCAATGTCGCCAATCCATTCGCCTTTTCGAGTTTGTAAACAAACAACTCGTGACACTTATTGCAAAATTCATTCCGATTTTATGAGCATTTTTAACGCAATTTAGTCTATTTATAACCAACCGCAACGGGTCCAAATCTTAACGCTTCCGAATGGAAATCAATAAATCACGTCTTTAACGGCCATAACGAAAACTGCCTCTAACAATCACAAACCGAAACCCATTCGCTCTTTTTCTACTATTTTATTCAAATATTCAATGAAAACGCGGTGCTAAATCGGAACGTAAACAACTCCAAGGCTGCATTGCAACAATATCATTGCAGAGCGCAGTTGAAAAATGTTAACATTGTGGGCGCCACGCCAAGCCCAGCTATGCCGGTCAGTTGTGACGAGGTTTTGTGATTTGGAACCCCATTTTCGGGTCCACAGACACTTTCATGGACTGTTTACTTGGATTTTCGCTAGACAATAAGAATGGAGGAGCAGACTAGGAAAAGTGCCTACGTGATAACCGTCACAGCACCTGGCAGAGGAAAACGCGCCCGTGGAAAATCGCCTGCGTTCTTGCCCTTCTGCACATGACGACATTAAGCGTGTAGCCAAGGGAAAGTCCCTTGCATTGGGGATGAACGAACGTCGGTTTCGTGTCGAGGCGCCAGCTGATTGCGTAACAGGGCGCTGGATGAATGAGGCCACAAAAACATAAACAGAAGCATGTGGTGTTGTGTCACTGTTGCACTGCAAAGGTAAACAAATGCGTAAATGGCCCTCATCGTTGGCGTCGGTGTTTTGTAGCGAATAGCGGACCAATGCCAGGGTGCTTGGCGGGGACGTGGCTGCAGCAACAAATCGGCATTGCACCGCGCTCATTTGCATTTTCAAGTCGAAATCGAGTCCCGAGCAGAACGGCCAAAAGCAAGGCGAACGGTTCGGTGCACGGATTGGATTTATTGTGCGCCAGCTGCAGCGCTCCCACAGCCCCCTGAAAACTTGATTAGAATGAAAACAAGCTGCGACTTGTTCTGTTTTTGTTGGGGCCAGCGAAGATCACGACGACGACGACAACGAGCGCAATGTGGGCTTCAAGGGACGCGAGGAGGAGCTGCGCGGGCCCCAAGCACTGCTCCCAGCTAAAAATAGCCACAGATGCCGAAGACGACCAAGTTATGCTAATAATTTCTCTAGTTTGCCGGTCGTCGTCGTTCCGTTGCAACAAAATCTGTGAAAATATGACGGAGTCGTAAGGGTGTTGGTGGGAGGGAGTGTGCGGGATATAAGCAGGCAGTTCAACAGTTGTAAGGGCGGCGTTTAGGGAATGAAATCCGGCGATTATAATTTGGCAGAGCAAGACCGAAGTGACCTTTGAACACACAACTCAAATGCGGAAAGAAATACCGGGACGAATACTTTGAGCTTGGGGCGCTCTTTAGAAAATCCACATAAATCCCGTATGCCAGGATGAATCACAACACAGTAACTTACCCTCCTGCAACCAGATGGATGATGGTGTCCCTTTCCCGCCTGGACATTATTGGACTAGAACCGGCTTCGACCTCTCGTCTTGCGGTCTTTCCGCGAAGCACTGGCGTCAGTTCGAGCGCGGCAAATCTCGCGAAATTTTATTCCTTCACTGGCACTCAAATTATTTTCACGCAATGCAGTTACATAGTATTGCACAGCACAGGGACGAAGTGCACAACACCAAATTTCGCGGGCTGTCTATTGCAGCTGTGAAGTTCACTTATTTCTGCGATTGCGATGCTAGGACGACGCTGTCGAAGTGAAATCACTTGGAAAATTTCCGCTTACTTTCCGACTGCTTTCTCGCGCTTAGACAAGGGAAACTCCCTTTTGGCTACAGCACCGGTTTCTTGCACGGCAACTTAATACTTAATCTGCTCGAGCTTCTGCCGTTGTTGTTCACCAACTTCCCCGTTAATTTTTTTTTGGGTTTCGTTATGTAATTTTTTACAGTGGCCACCGACAAATGAGAAAAGAACTACGCAACAAAATTTGAGCCACTTAACGCGACCGGAACTCGGGTGTTGGGTCGAGGCAACAATGAAGCTAGAGAACGTTCCACACACTGATCTCAGGCGCAGCTTGAACAAACAAATTTTCTTACACTATTATCAATTGCCGGCTTTGCGATATTTTCAAACAAACGTTTAAAGTACGTTTAAAAACACACCGAGAGGTTATGTTCGAGATCTGACGTTATTCCAATTAGATTAGTTGGGTGGTGAAATTTAATGTTTGGGGCGTATGCCGGCAACACAGTGAAGTTCGCAAAATGACTTTGAGCTGATTTCGAGAATAGCGAAAACTTGCAATGAAACTTGATAATCTGGCGCACGAATACAGAACAACCGACTTTCATCACAGTCGCAATAGAATTGTCAGCAGTGGCAATGTTTTCAAAATTTGATAGCTGACATGTTCATCAACTGTTATACAGTTCTACGGTGGTGTGTAACGAGCGTGCTGCCACAATGATAGAAGTGGGCTGGGTAAGATTGTGGATCGTAATTGGTTTCAAAATGTGAATCAAAATGTGAAAATTTCAAGGACAACAGGACATGATGCTACAGGAGGATAAAAAAAGAAGAGAAAGGTAGAGCGGAGTTGTGATTTGCTTTCCAGAATAGAACATATTTATTTAATAAAAGAATTATGCGGAACTCTCTGTAATTTTAACCGATGAAACTGCTTTCACAGACTTTATATTAATTTATTTAAATTTAGGATTATATGCTAATTAAAAGTTAAGTTTGAGGATTGAATCGAATCAAATACAGTCGACGGCGTTACGATGTTAAAATTCTAGAATTCGATAGAACAAACATCACGATGGCTGGACAGGTTGTAAAGTTTAAAATGGTTAAAAACTTCATCATTAGAAATCGGAGGAAGGCCTGTAAAAAACGGTGGACGTATTTTCAAGAAAGCAATGTGATTTGTAATTTAAATACTGTTCAAAAATCGAGGAATCGAATGTTAAGATTGAACAGTCTTTGGAATATCTGGAGATTGTGGTAGGCAAAGTAAATACCACAGGATTTTAGGAGTTTTTACACGAAGGCGGAAGTGCAGCTCACTAACGAAACGGAGCAGATACTTTAGGAAGCCTTCGAAATCTTTTAAATGAAATGATCGGGGTATGAGATGGAAAGGTTTAGAGGTTTTGGTTATAAGATGGAAAGGACTCTTATACCCGGAGAAGGAAATAAGCATCAAAGTCATGGTGGTTCTTGCGTTGGAGTTAAAACAGAGAAAAAGCATCACTTAATTTTGGCTTCACTCAGGTAATTGGCTGTGACTCTGAGGACAAAAAGGAAAATGTTGCGAATGATGCTAACAAGTATGTACCTGAACACAGTGGCAGCTTAAAACTTGCTTACCGTCCTGAGATGATGGGCGCAAGGACATAGT
The DNA here is from genome assembly GCA_954870665.1 of Stratiomys singularior. Classification (NCBI taxonomy): domain Eukaryota; kingdom Metazoa; phylum Arthropoda; class Insecta; order Diptera; family Stratiomyidae; genus Stratiomys; species Stratiomys singularior. Next base: position 5,404,020 of record OX940879.1, on the reverse strand, counting down.
ACTGATCCAAGAACCTTAAAAACTTATTGGGTAATAACTTAGTGTCACCGGAAAAATAATATCTCTGCCACAAACGGCGGAAGATAAGATTGAGATAAGAATGTTTAAAAGAGTACTAGAAAGAAAACAATTTGACTGAATAGTCTTCTATGATGGCTACAATGTAGTATTCCAAGGACTTAACTTTCATTGGAACACATACACCGATATGCATCATCTCGGATACACCTTTTGTAACGCATTTTGGTTTCTGCGTTTCATGTTCTTCGATTCTATTGACATTTTTTTGCTATTTATGCCATGTTTTAAACCATTCAAACGTGTTTTAAGTATTTTATTTTATCTATAACACATTATTCAAAGTGTCGAAGCATTCTTTCAAATGTACAGAATAGGACTAGATTTAAATTTCGTTTTGATGAGTCGATGTACAACCTACTTTTGTCCAAGTCATATTTGACGTTAATCATTTGCTATGAGACAGGAATGTCTTCGCAATACACTAGACCACAATCTTCAATAAAATATAATACAAAGTCTTTCTATCTGGTGCAATACCAAAAACATTAACTGCTAGGAGCAGGTATATTTTTTCCCGATACTTTTGATTCTTCTTTTGCCAGGTTTAGATATTTTATTAACTCGTTCAGTTCTGATTGTGAGGTTAATTGTGTTCCATTTGAACTTGGTTCAAGTTCAGCATCAGAGAATGATCGAAATTTGTGTATCCAGTATTGCCAGATAAAAGATATCCCTCTTATAATGCTGAAATATGGGTTGGAGACATTTAAAGGTTGCTCACTTTGAGGATCAATGAAATGAACAAATACACAATGAATAAGTTAAAATCCAGAATTTATTGCTCTGTATTTGATATGACTTAAAAACCGAAAATTGTCAATTCAATGTTTAAATTTTATTCTCATCCTCGAATGTATTGTTCTTATTTCAGTTTAATTTAATGTGCTTAATTGTATGTTAGTAATAAGATGTATAGACAGTACGATCCTTGTTTGCTGCTTTGCATGTTCTTTATTTTAATACAATAAGATTTTGTCCTGTTTTTCATTTGGCTCGTGAAGAAAATGTGTTACAATTTATTGTTATTATTGATTTTGTTTTGCGCTTGTAGTACGATTTTAAAATATAATTTTATCGTCAAAATGTTTCTAATGCCAAGAACATATTTTGCATTATTGGAAGGTATTTGTTTTGTGTTAAGTTTTGTAAATTTGTCTGGATTCCGTTACGTACGTTTGATTTGTTTTCAATTGTTTTTAATTTCATTGCCGAATGGATTTTATCCGAGAGTTAACAATATTTTCACAATCTGTATTGAAATTCATTTGCATTTCGCTTGTTTAATTTTTTTTTTATTTATAATTAACATTTACATTTTGCATTTTGAGTTTTTGTGTAGATTCATTATTTTGTTTTGTTTGTTCACTTAGTATGTAGAATATTTTTATATTTACTAATAATTTTTATTTTATTGGACCCGAATAGCAACAGAAAAACTTATTATGTTTATAAATTGCATAGAAATGTTTATTTGTTTGTTGTCAAGATAAATTCTAACAATGAAAGAGCACGAAAGAGAGAGAGAGAAGCAATAGGCAAAGGTGAATATTTTTTTTAAATTTACGTTAAGTGGAAAATATTTTGAACTAAACTAAATATTGTTCATGTGATCATATATACATTTAGCAATAAAATCGGCTTTCCAGTGTTTTTTCAAAGGTCTGATAGTGTGGATTAAGATGAAAAATAGGACGGCATCACAGATTTTGTCTTTCTTTAAAAATATTAATTGTTTTTGTTTTTTGTGTTGATATTTAAGCATTGTTGGAACAAAACACAACAACAGTGAATACATCTTAGCGTGATCTGACAAAGAAACGACGAAGTAAGCGACGTTAATCGAGTTTCTCTTGATTGCGCAAATTTCAAGTGCTTAAATATTACTAAAACATTTTACAGATGCGAATATTATTTTATTTTCAGTTTTGTTTGGAAATTAATTATTACAACATATTTTACACTATACACAATACATTTACAATGAAGTTAGTGAATAATTTTATGATTTTGTTTTTCTTTCAGGATTCCAACACATTTTTCGCTTAAAGGACTACGTTTTGCATTTGTTTAAGTTCCTAAACAGTTAACTAGAATATTCCCAATGTGAATTTTAATAGTATGCTATCATATAATGGTAAATTTCATGGATTTCAGCTACGAAAATATAAATCCTAGTTCGATAACATTAGTCAAAGTTGTTGAAATGCATTTCGAAATAATAACTTAACGAACTACTCGATCGTGAATTTACAGTTAAGAATAATTTCAACGGTCTTATTGTTTTCTTGAAGATTGTGTTAATTTTCTGAGGATTTATCATGAGTAGAATTTTTGTTTGTTTGATTAGAATTATTTATTGTGTTCGATTTCATTAAATTCTATTACGTTGCAATGTCGATTAGCTAAAGAGAAATGGACAAATCAAAGGAATAAATCGGTATCGTCTAGCTTAGTAAATAGTATCATTTTTTCCTATTAAATAAGTGACCGCGATTGGTAGTGGCGAATGATTTGAAATTCATGGAGTGAGCGAGGAAAAAGTTAGGGGTACAAACATTTCAGCACCCATTTGAAGTCCTTACATATTTTATTGTTTACAGGTCATGTTACATTTCGAGTTTTATTGGTGATTGATGTGGCTGTTCAAGTATTGCTGGGACTGATTGCATCAAATGATCGTTTGCTTCTGTGGTTGTAAATTAAAAAGGATTCTACGTCAAGTACTCATAGCGGATAGCTCATGTCTCTGTTTAAAGATAAAAGTGTCTCGTTATCGATTTATTTTTCTGAATAATTTTATTTTATTGGACGCTGAGCGATTTGATTATCCTAGACAACCCAGAAAAGGAGCGGCCCACCGTTAATCGGACGAGGTTTTTCGAACGCATTGTTGCCACCTGTCATAAATCAAATGAACCTTAGCAATCACATGTTTTAAATGCATTCTTTGAGCTAGAAAATGTTTCAACCCGCTTTAGATACCTGTGAGTAGATGTAGAGGACGAGGACGAAATTAAGCTCAAAGAAAGTGTGTTAATCCCTCCAAGTACGAGCAAAAAGTTGGCTTATCGCTCCATCAAAGAAGTTTTGGAAGAACGAGATCGAAGTGGCAAAGAATCCAGCTGTGTTGGAAAAAGAATTTCCGAGGTTCTAGTCTTTCATGGTTGAAAGTCGGAAAACATGCACAGGTACCGAAATCAAAGCAACGTCGCATGCTACTCAAGAAACCAAGAATACGAAGCTTTCCGAACTTATTGGGTAAAAACTGCAAGTCAAACATATCCTACGCCGTTGTCCTGTGGGAAATCAAGGGAGCAGCAAAACCGGAAAAAATTCAAACTGCAACTTTTTGGAGGGATCTTTTGGTGGAGTTAGACTTAAGACGACGCCATGACGCCATCATAATAGTCCTCATAAGCCATCATTAAGGCTTCCTAGCTTGTAATCACTCTTGGAGATAAGGACAGTAACTGCCTTAAAGGTTTGCTAGTGGTAGAAGCTACCTTAAAAAGGTGATTTATCCGGGTGAAGTGTCCCGGCAACTAAGTTGATCAAACCAAATAATACGTTCCAATATCTGACTTAAATCTACCGCACGGAGAAGGTAGACAAGCAACTGTTAAGGAAGGGTCAAATCAGAGTAGGTTTGATAACTTTAACTGAAAGTAAAAGACAGTTCTTTTCCAATGTTCTTTGTTTAAGAAAATTCCGCACAGTTAAATTAGAGGAGTGATTTAAGTGCGTTTATCTACAAGAGCGGCAAGACAGGTTTCAAAAGGAGAAGTGCCCAGAAAAGACACAGTGTCTTTTGCCAGGAAATTGATCTATAACTGGATGATTTGAAGCACATCTAAGGTATAGGCAAGTGTAGATTTTTCCAAGGAACCCTACCGAAGGCCAAAACGATTCTAAAATGATCCAAATCCTTCACATTAAACGACATCGAAGCACAATCGCCCGAAATCTGCTCGGACAATTTGCGAGCGATAGAAAAGACGACTTTCTGCTCCTCATTGAGGCTCATCAAAGATGAACTTCACCAACATGGTCTCTTGACGAATCCAGCATACTTTAGTACATACCTAACAACAAACTAATCGTTGACAACTTTGTAGCATAAGCGCAGCGCATTAAACAAAGCCCTGTTTCAAGTACAGAGGGTCATGTGCTCCTCAGTAACAACTTAGACAGAGGGGCAGCTTCCACCAGATGTAGGAGGCAAATGGATCCATAGATCCATCCACACCAGCTAGAATTGGACTCGTCGGTTTGCAAACAAGCCACACCCTTACTTTCTGCAGGTGGGACTTCAGTGCAATTTTATCGGACGTAACATTTGCTCTGAAGTCTCTAGTACCAAAGGATGCAAACGAGAGTTGGTATATAGGATTGCTTCGCCAATAATAACCTGTACATAACAAGGCATTGTAACGCTTCCTGGTTGTCTCACGCCCGCTAAACCTTCGAGTCTTTGTAGGAATGCGGGCAAGAAGTTCAAGGGGAAATGGAGGACTTATGACCAACGATGTGGTAAACTTCACTCTGGACAGAATCGTTTGGATCGCCTGCATATCTTCCATGCTCGTATGAAGATTCCGCATGACAAATCTCCAACGTAAAAGTGGGAACCTGTAATTTTTGAAAAGCAATCACGTAGTTTTAAATTGTATGAACTACAGGAATATGTTAAAAGAATATTCCTATGCCGAACTCGCTCATTTTGACATAAGTATTTTATACTTTCAAAACCACGTCGCTACTTGTCACACATCGACTGGTTACAAGCGGTTTTCTCGGGATAAGTCTTTTCGATAAAAGGTAATGTCAACCAGTTACCAAAATCGCTTGAGCTCACATCCTTAGGCTATATCCTATGGGTGTTTTTTTTTTCAAATTTTTGGTCTACTAGACTAAACCGCGAAGGATTCGCAATTTTAGACGAAACAATTAACGCACCATTGAAAATTTACCATGCGATATGCGTGACATGCAGTTGAAAATTGGGACTTACTGAAAGTTGGGACAACACTGCTTTCGGTCCAACGAAGTGGGGGGAGGAACTTCAAACGATATAATATTTTTTGAATTTGACAAATATTTAAAATGAGCCTCATTTTATAAAAATTCGTCTGGCAAAACTAGTAAAATCATCTATAAAACAAAAACTAATTTCAGAGCATTAATGGATTCTTCATCAAGACCTGCCGCTTCTCCAGAAGCTTGAAGTCCTTTAAAATTTTCCATTGTTATGCCGGAACCACAGAAGCAATCGTTTTCGATGAGTTGTTTTATTTTTAAACATAGAAAATTAACTTTAAAAATTATAAACTTAATAAAAACTTAATTACAAGGCTCTGCTATTAACTTGAAACGCTTATAACAATGTCATTTTGCAGGATGTGTGCGCTCTGAAAAGTACATAGGTCAGGCTGAGGACGAAACATAGAGGCGAACATAACTGGCCACAAAAGAATGCAGAACATAAAATATGAACTGTTGAAACACGCAATTTAGACGTTAACAAAAAGCTATTTATGTACACCTACTTGAATATTGCCTAAACCTTCTAATCTATTACGTTAACCTTCGTATCCTTCTTACATAAGAAAACTGTGCGATGAAAACTGCTTCAACTAAAGCTAGTATAACTGGTGGTGGTGGTGACAGTACTTGTGGGGTATCACAAGGGTGGCTCTGATTCGGAGTCGGTCGGACTGATTTGTGATAGCTCCATGCTTTCCAGCAAGGGTGTCTTCTCCTCACTTGAACTCGCGGGATCATCTACTCCTCCGATAATTTTGCATACACTCTGATGACTCTGCTGCTGATGTTGCGGTGATGATTCCTGTGAACTGCCAGCCGCGTTAGTCTCCTCCATCGGTGACTCCTCACAGCTTTGGAATATCGATATACTACTATAATTAACGTTGACCGCATTTTGACGGTTGATTGAATTAGACGTGAGAGTTAAACGGCTTGGTTTATTGTCGTGGAAATGCGCTGATGAAATCTCGTCTTCCGAGAAACAGTCGCTGATGGCGGTTTGTTTCAGTTTGCACAAACTGAACAGATGTCGCTCGGAGCGCGACTTCCTCGGGTCAATCCTTAGATGATCGGATGGGCCAGTCAAAAGATCGTCAGTGTCCCGTTTGGTGCACGAAGCGATTTCATTGACCGAGTTCCCCCGGTTCAACGCCTTTCTAAGCTCGTAGGTGTCGCCACTGTTTCGCGGCAGGGACGGGGAGAGTTTTGGACTGGTATGTGGGGTGGTTTCAAGGAGCGAATCGTTCGATTTGGCGATTTTGTTTTTGCGGTAGAAGATACTTTCCCGCCACATGGTGTGCCGATCACGTGGACTAGCAGGTGGTGGGGGTGGAGTTGGCGTTTGAGCGGCCAAGTGGAGATTCGACTCCCTGCTCGGAAAGCCCGAATTGTTGATTCTATTGCTGAAGGATGTGTGCGTGAGTTTCTTGTATTTCTCCGAATTGTTAATATTATAGACCCTGTTTTCCGAGTTGGTACGATTGCGTATTGGCTGGAAAGCGTTGTCGATGCGACGCTCGTCCTCGAGGGAGCGGAATGTTATTTTGTTGACACTCTTCAGATGTTTTCGTCCTTGGGGAGAAGTTGACGATGTCATGTCCTCAAATGATGAGACTCTATATTTTTGAGAAAACACTTCTATAGTTTGAGATCGTTTGGATGGCGATGTGGTGTAAATTGAGTTTTGATCGGTAACTAAAATTTTCGGTGGATCGAACTGCAAGTTCTGCAGGCTAGGTGAATCAGTCGTGCATTTTCTAGGTGAGGGTGAAAGCGAAAAATTGTGTGGTGCGAGTGGTGGGTGGTTGTGGTGGTGAGAGTGTGAGTGCGATTTAGTGTTCAATTCATCCGTGCACGACGACGAAGGCGATGTGAAATTCGGCGAACCTTCAGGGAATGATGCATCTGAGACGGAGAAGTCTATTTGAATTTGAGTTTGGATGGGTGACGGGCTGTTATTGGTGGGTGCTGCGGCGGTTGTTAGCTCCAGGCTCGTTTCATTCGCAACCGTTGTGGCTACTATCATATCTTCGACACCTTCATCGATAGGCGACCCGATGGATTGGAAACTGCTTAAACGGAAGCTTGAGGAAGCAATTGACAGCTCACCATCTGTTAGTGACCCAAAAGCTGAATCCTGCGATGGATTGCTTCGACCATACTTCATGCATCTCAAGGAATATTCTAATCGTCGACTTTTTGAATTTTTATAGTTACAAATATCCGTGGTTAATTGATTGTTCAGCGCTGCTGATGATTGTGCGGTGAATGGTGTATTGCCCGATTCAAACTCGCCCATGCTTGCATCACCCAAACGCGGCGATGTATTGGATGAATTAGCTGATGCAGCCATGGTATTACTGCTGATACTACTACCCCCACCACCACTATTTTCATCTGAATGTAAACTATTGTCGCAGAAATGAATTGGTGAATTAAGTGGATCATAGTGATGTGAATCGTAGCTACTAGACGTTATTACAACTTCATCGAGACCGCCTTCAGAATCGCTCGAAATATCAAATGAATCGGCCGTTCTGTAAGAAGAGAAGAGAGAAGAATATATGGTTGGGTAATGTATAATGTGAAATGAAATGATAGAAGTGCTGTAGAGACTACTGTAGAATTCGTATTACAGCTGTGCATTCGCTCTACTCAAAAAAAGTGCAAAATTGTTAGAAAGAAGTAGTAAACTTTAGTTTTAGTTTTTAGCTTCACAGGGCAACAGTAGGGAATACCTGCGAAGACTAAGCCATACGCGAGGACGTAAAGGCCGGAATACACCTATATCATATCAAAAGGCTAAACTTTATGCAGGAAGCTGAGGGTCAGTGCAAGTCTATACTAAATCCTATAGTGGGCCCTGGAAATCACAGAGTTCAACTTTGGGTGGATGTCTAAATCGGTTAATTTACAGTGAAATTGACCCTCGTTGAAGAAAACAAATAAAAAAATTAAGGCTTATTTCCCTGATCGAAAAGCACCATTAAGGATTTAGTTGATCCCACCTGGCAACATTCAACGCATCCTTGCGTATGAAAAAAGTATCTGCTTATTTTGGGCAGAGGTTTGCGTTCTTCTGACTGGGGTAGAACTATTACGAATTGGTTTTTTGGCACGGCTTTCCGCTGAAAATGACTCAACCGAAAAATTGAGAATTTTAATCAAGGAACACACAGATTGATGGAGGCCAATGGTGTGGGAAAATAACACAAGACTGTAGCTAAACGCAAGTGTTGAAACTCATATTAGTATCTGGACACAAATATGTAAAGGGAAACGAAAGAGAGAAGGAGTTAAAATTCGCGGAATAAGCCGATGAAACCGAAGTAAGCGAGGGCCTAATGAAAAAACTTAATTGCAACAATGAAGTAGGTGTTTGGCGAAATCCTCTGATAGGTGCGCTCGGCTTGGAATGACGGAAATGACTGCTGGGTAAACAGAGGTATTTGATATCCACCCAGCATGTTACTTCTAGGAAAGAATCGAAATGGCGTAGTAGCTTAAGTGGCCTTATTGACAGGCCAGTATATACTGACGCCCGTCTGTGTTGAATCTTGTTTGTTAGTTTTCAAACTCTACCTCTTTTTTAGTTATAGTAAATGCTCTGGAATAAAAATTTCGGAGGGTAAGGTCAGGAGATGGACACTGTACACAGAAAAATCAGTATACTTTGTGCTGATTGTGCACAATGTGAGATTTTTCGATTAATTAATAAGTGTGTGGTACATCGTAGGGCTTGAAACCGAAACCATTTGAGATAACCTTATCAAATCATTTTAGTTTTCAAAGATTAAAAGTTGGAGTTAGTTTTTTCCAAGTTATCGACAAAACTGTGTTATGTTCCTATTTGAACTGGCTCTATATTTGCCATCTCATAGTCCTAGAAAGTGTTGTTGGCACGTCCATTGATTTGAATATTGTCCTCGAATCAGTAATGATGACTTGGAATAATTTTTTGTCGATTGAATTTAATTTTTAAAATTGGGTTCTGTGAGGCATGTCAGTAGATTTGTTGCCCAGGGATCTAACCAAACATGATTAGAAGGCTTGTCAGGGATGGCTGGAAATAGAGACTTAACTTTTGTTATAACTACTGTGGGGTTTGTCTCGAGGTGATATGCATGGAACTTGGTCAAAAAAGAGTTTCCTCGAATGTATATGATATAGATTTTTGACAATTTTTGTTTTTAAAAATCGAAGGAGTTCTGTGTTCTTGTTTACAAAATCAGTGGCTTCTCTCCTGAAGATCGCCTGAGGATACCGTGAAATTATAAGGTAGTGTCGCTACAGGCCTAGAGTGTGTGGTTTGAATGAAAGCTAGTTCATGATATGACTGGAAATGTGACTAAAAGTGAAATTTAAAAAATTGGGATCTCAAGTTCTCTCGTATATTTTAAATGCTCCAAAAGTACGACATGGTTGAAACCCCTCTTTTGAGAAGGATTTGATCAGTAGGCCAGTAAAGTATGTTGGAATGAAATTTGTGTGTAGCTCAACAGAAAGTTGGTTTTCTTTTAAAATTTAGTAGTTTATTTAATAAGCATCAATTATTTACAAATTACTTCATTAGTGTTTGGAATAAGTTTTTATAACTAGATCAAAGCTTATATTAAGTGTCAGTAGCTCTCATTACTGACTCATAATAAAATTTTCTTTTTTGGTTATATTAAATCATTTACAAACATGCACTGGATATGGTAATTTGCATCATATTCGTTTACAACTTAAAAGTTAACATATCACGCACTTATTTCGTTTTAAGATAAATTTATATGGAACTATTTTTAACTTATTTCGATGCTTATTACTGTCACCCAAAGCATGCACACTTACAACTACAAAAGCCATATTTACGGCGGCATGAATGCAATACAATCGAAAATTCTTCATACATCCAAACGAGACCCAATGATAAGAAGCTCAAGCGAGAAAATGGTAAATAAATTAAATCAAAATAAACTAGAGAATATTGTTTTTACGGAAAAAAAATTCTTACCTCCAATGTGATTAAATAGAAAACGGTCCATTAATATGTTTTTTTGAAAATTGTTATTTTGGAATTTCTAACAAAGTCTTAGACTAAACGATAATCAAATTTTTCATATGATGCAGCGACAAAACTGTTGTTAACACAATATTTGAAAGAAAATTAGTAATTTTCGATCAAATTAACGAATGTACATTCTATAAAATTACATATAAGTCCATATGTTAATGCATTAGGTACAAAAGTACGTTTGAGAGTATGCTTGCATGCAAAAAACCATTTTACACAACATAAAACGAACATAGATTCACAATAATTGAAAAACAAGAATCGAATTTCCGAACATAAACAGTGACGGATGGATTTGAATAAAAGTATTGCACATTTGGTAAAATAAAATTCTAAACAAAAAAAAAAACATTCAACAACCAAACGTTCAAACTCAATTTTTGTTTTGTCAAAATCGGTTGTTTTTTTGTTTTCATTTTCAAAATCAGTTGGGACACAACAAAACACCACAACACCATTTTTGTTTTGAAAATAATGAGTTGTATATAAATTCTTAATCATATATGTACGTATAAACAAAATAATAGAGTTTATCTTTCACATAAGACTATGTTCATCTTAGTGGCAGGTTCGAAAAAAGGATTTTTTCCTATGACTATTAACTGACCCTGTTCGCCTGTCGCGTGGTGTCGAGGGTGGTGTACATGGTGAGCTGGCCTCGCTAAACGATTCACCTAATGACGCACTTTGACGCTTTTTGACGGCTTGTAGAAGATTTAAGGTCGATTTACTTAAGCTGGGTTTGATTGTCTGTAAAGAAATGTGTAGAGATATTTTGTTAAAAATATTTTTCGCTTTAGGCGAATCTTTCTGTAAACTTAGTTGTAATAGTTTAGCATCTACTGAGTTGGTACCAAATACAAAAAAAAAAAAACCTAAAACAGGATAGGAAAAGCCCCAATCTCGAAAGAATACCTTTTCCGTGTGATGAGAGTACGTTTTATCTGGAATGATCTAGGTGCTTTTTACCGAAAGAACCATTTCAATAGCTTCGTCAGGTCTGACCTAACAGACTGTAAAAGGAGACCAGCAAAACTAAGCGGTAACTAACCCTATAAAGAAGGTGAAGAGAAATTATACCACTAGTACCTGGCGAAAGGAGAGGCAGAAATCTCCGATAAATACACAGAAAGTCAAAAGGAAGCAAGCACTACATGCCCAGAGCAACGGGGCTAACATTGTATGCTGCAGGAGCAGAATAAGCATTTGAATTGCGATTACAACAATAAAACATCGGTAATGATACTCAGAACAACGCAAAAAACACTCCAAAAAAGAGTCTCCCCTTCTTCCACGATCTTTTTTGGGATGTTTTTTATACCTTATTAACGAGTCTTTTTTACCTTAAAAACGAGCAACAATTGATCCACGGAAACAATGTCTTTGATCCAAGAGTTCCTGTCAGTCAAGAGTCAATGCTCTTGTATTGCTCCGAGGTTTGGCCTGATGCTCTTAGTAAAGAGACGCACCGAAGGCGTCTGGCACAGGTGCAGAGGCAAGGAGCTTTGCGGATAGCGGCTGCATATCGCACCGTCTCTGAACCAGCAGTGCTGGTAATCTCGAGGGTGGTTCCTATTAAGTTACTTACAGAGGAACGGAAACGTGTATACTTACGTAGGGGGGAGGGGGCGAGAGAAACCGTCAGCCGAGAGGAACGGAGAAGAACCCTAACCTTCTGGCAGCAAACATGGGAAACGAAACGCGAGGCAGATGGACAGCACGGCTAATAAGTGACTTGGGGCCGTGGTTCAACAGAATGCATGGTGAGACTGATTATTATCTGACGCAACTACTCAGTGGTCACGGGTATTTTCAGTCTTACGTGTATAAGATGGGAAAGACAGGATGACGGATGACGCCTGTCATCCGTCATCCCCGTCATCCCTGAAGTCATCATCACAAGACTACGTTCGCATCTCTCGGAGAAAATTGGCGTAATTTCCCCAGAAAATGTAACGGGAAAAATGATGCAATCAAAGGACAATTGGAACTGTGTGTCGTATTACGTACGGACAGTACTTATTATAAAGAAGGGCATGATGGATCGCTTGGCGAGAGAGGGGAGATCTCTGTAACGCAATTATCTCTAATCGCAATTCCTCCCTATCCATCCGTGGAGAAAGGGAGATTTCCCTTAGCCTGAAGGCACCGCTAAGCGATGACAAACAGATCCAGGCTAGGTTCTCAGTGCGACAGGGGAGGTGTTTAGTCGGTAGTCCGGTAGCGGGGGAGTCCGACACTCAGGGCGTAAATAGCCTTCACCTCCCAAACAAAAAAAAAAACGAGATCCTGTGCAATCTGTTGAGGTGGCGAAGTGGCGAATCCTAGCTCAAATATATGGGAGTAGATGGCATGGAACGCTACCAAGAATAGCCTCACACTCGAAAAACAAAGAATGAGGTCATATTGAGACGTTGCGACTGACGGACTTAGGGTAGTAGTTGAAGATTTCTGTCACGAAACAGGAAAGATCTAGGAGGACCAGCTTAGAAAACTAGATCTTAACTCTGGACTAAACCATTAAATTCCAAAAAAGCATCTGTTTAATAATTCCGAAGTGAATCGCACCGAGCGTCAACAATCAGAAGGATGAGACCAACAGCGGGTCACGTGATTTTGAATTACAACAGAAGTCTTTCGGATAGCTGAAGACTACTATCTCAAAAATCACCTAAAATATTTGAAAGTTGTCTCCATAACCGGAAAAATAGCGTCAAATTATTCAAACGAACATTCTCTAAGAAAGCGGATGAGGAATGACGTCCATCAACATGCACCACAAAAGATGAGTAACAGTTTATTTGTTTAAATACCTGACAAAACGAAGGAATATCCAATATAATTCATTTTGTCTTTGATTTGAGTTCTAGGATCAGCCAAAAGCTCGATGAGACTGGTTACCAACCGACCCAGTATTTGAGCGGGCACGGGTGTTTTCAGTTTTAATCTGTATAAGATCCTTAAATTGCGTTCGTAAGGTTGCATATTCTCCATTGGAGACAAGGATTAAAAGTGTCGTGATTTCCATTCATCAAAAAAGTTGGACAGACAGCATAGATATATTGCGAAAACAGTGGGGGAGCTGCATGTGAGTACCTTAAATGAAGAGTTGTTGAAACTGGCTGACAAGTGGAACCAGGTGGTACATTTCACTCGTACTATCCTTGATTGATCTGGCCTTCGTCATCTTGAGGCAATAGCAATATTTCTTCCTCGTTTTTCCTCACTGAAGAAAGGATTTAACTGAAAAAAGTTGAACAAGGGGAGACGCAGCCACAAGTAATGTAGCAAATGGTATCGGTTGGGTTCTCAGGAGAAAAGTTCGGCCTGTAGTCGACTGGGTTTCGGAAGACGCCGAGCGCACGTTCCTCTTCTCACGCCGTAGATCCAATATCGCTTATTGATGGTATCATGAATGCTTGAAGATATTATAAGATCCTTAAGTCATACTTTACTTCACAGATAATAATATAGCACAGAGGTGAAAATTTATCTATGTCAAGGAGCCGAAGCTTACTGGTAAGCTTGTGCGACCGAGGAACAGGAAAAGATGCAAAAGGAAAGGATTTCCATATCACAGTAGCCCTTGCACGCTTCTAACATAATTCCGATTGAAAAATTTGAAATGAAATTAGGTTGGGTAAAAATTTCGATGAAGTAGAAAAATCATTATAGTCTACAATCTCTGAGGAGTGACAACAATTGATGCTTTGAAAAAATAAAGAATTCCTGACAAAGTTGCACTTATTTATATATTTGTCATTGTTTATATGTTATTTATATATTTGATTTCGGAAATGGCTGTGTATTTAGCATACAATGATGTCTCAGAGATCTTCTTAATTGCTCGGTTCTGGCAGGATTTGTACATATTTATGTATCCTTTATGATCGCAGAGACCATTTTCTAAGTAACGCTATGAAATTCCGTGATTAAGAACCTAAAACCTGTATTCGCAATCATGTTCATTGTTCAATTTTCGATTCATTGTTCAATTCGGTTGGGCTTTGGAAAGCAGGTCTGATTTTGAAGGAAGTTAACATCAAATATCCGATTAATATGAAGTTCAATTTATGATTGAAGTGATAACATGAAATACGTTTTAATAATGTGAGGTACAAATATTTAAGAGAGTAAACACGACCAGGATTGTATAATTTGACAGTTTATCCTAAGGAAGACGTTTTATGTCAAATGTGTTTGGTTAATCACGCGGAAGCAGTCTAAGATGTTTCGAGAGAGAACAGTGAAGGCTATACATATATAGTAACTCGTTTCGCGGAAAAGAATATCTAATTCAATGTTACAAATGCTTTGAATGTATAACGCAAGAGTTCTTTGACGGATGCAATCCATCAGGTTTGAAAGGTTCGAAAAGCAAAGTTGTGTCAAAAATGAGTCAAAAATGCTCAGGAAGATTGAATTTAATTCAAGTGCATTTTAATTGCGATATATATCTCGATAGAGCTCACTCTATGTATAATTTTCTTGTTCTGAAATCTTTTTAAATATAATGAACGAAAGGACAATCTCTCAGTCGCGATTTACTAAATTAGAACAGTTTAAAATAGGCGCTTAATTATACTTTAAGATTGTGTCCGAACAAAAACAACATTTCGATATACTTACACTCACGCAAGGACCGCGCAGTTCTCGCAAATCGATGTTACGAAATAAATCACAGAGGACTAAATCTTCAACGGTAATACAGCATCCATTTTGTGGTTCAAATATTAGTTGTAAGATTTCTAAAATCTAAAAAGAAAAATTGGATTGTGTGATTCAGTGTTTCCATTATCCTTACACCGAAATCAACAATGGAATATTTAATAATTGATAAGAACATATACCTGCGGATATCGATCTAGTTCCATTTCGAGAAATGTTAAGGACGGTTGTGGTGTATTCAGTTCGCTTCCGCAGCACATTTCATACAATAAATGTCCGAAGCATATAATATCGATATTTTCTATATCACTAATTGAGCGAGACCACATGACGGCATTTACGCGTGAACTTAAACCTAATAAACCGTTTTCCAACCCGGAGAGCCTAAAAAAAAGGGACACAAAGTATGTTTTTAATTTTTATTTTAGCCTTGCAGACACTTCGGGAATGAATTTATCGATTTATTTACCTCGCCACCCCATTTTGCAGGATAACATTGCCACTATGAAGGTGTCCGTGCAATGGAAATCCTCGTTCACGTAAAAATAGTAAAGCTTCGAGAATTTGTCTACCTAATCGTTGTACTTGTGAAATTGGGAGGCATGTTGGCTTACGCGTATATTTACGACTCCACGGTTCATTCCATTGAGCCTGGAAATCAAAAATAGGATAAATAATTTAAATTTATGCTTAACAAACTACCTGTCATCGGCATTTATGTTAACTATTTTAATTTGATAAATTGAATTCAATTCAACTTAATTTTAAACAAAATTAATTCAAAAAAGCAATTTATTAATAATTAAAAAAATATTTTGTTTTGATTCTTCTTGGGTGAAAATGTATTTATTTGATTTTTATTACTTACTTTATAAATTAAATCTTTAAGGCTTCCGCGTGGATTAAAGGGCATTACAAGACAAGCATAATTAATTGAATCGGTATGTAAAAATCCTAAATCTAAAACTGGATAGATGTACGGATGATGTAAGGATCCTAAAAGTTCCATAAATAATCCTTTAGGTGTTTCGCTTGGCGGCAGTTCTTCTAAGGCAATACAGTCTGGAGGTAACGGAAGTAATGTCATCAATCGATCAGTTCGTACCTAAAGGGTATGAAAATATTTTGAATTTAATTGATTTTAATTTATTTTTTTCATTGTAATTTAATATAAAAATTATTTTGAACATATTTATTGACTAATCACAAATTTATACCAAATAATTGGAAATATTATAAAAAATTACACCTAGACTAGAATTTACTGCCGAAATATATATCTGTCAAAACATAAAGCGGGCAGTTTATTTTGGAAAAATGGAAAACAAAGAAAATATTAAGAGACTACTTGAGGTGTTAATCATGGTTAAATGTTCAAAGTCCTCCGAACTAAATTTTCAGGACCTTTATTTTGTTGACCATTGGAAATTCCCTTAATGAATTGTGATCGCCAATTTTTTTTTAACATCCTTTCCAGAAGAAAAATGAATTTTTCAAAAGTTGTTAACCGTGTCGCTGAACATGATGATATTATAAGGAAGTAATGCAATGAACTCCAATTATCAGAACCAAAACTAAAATTGCAGAATTTATGAGAAGACTCGTTACATTAAACTAAGCAAAAAAGAGGACGGCAAAGGTTTGCAAATTTTGAATTTAATTATGGTCCTTCTTTTTGATATGCTGAAATATTGAAAATATTGAAAAAACTTCCGCTTTTCATGAGTAAAGGTGGTTTTGTAGCATCAGTGTTTGTAGTGAACCTTGGGTTAGATGGATACGTTTGTTCAACGTCACCCCTGGTGTGCTCAAATCTTTGGGCTTTATTCTTCGCATTTCTCTTTTTAGGGGTTATGTTGCGTGTGTAAAAGATTTTTGGTTTCGAATTAAACTTAATTTTTATGCTCAGTAATTTACTTAAATTTAAGGGGACTGTCCGGTTTGTTTGCGTGTGTTTTTTTGGCTTAATCGATTGTGTATACGTTTAAAAATATTCTGTAAAAATTTCAAACAAATATCTCTAACGGTTTACGAGTTAGAGCTATTTGAAAGGAGGGGCTACCGCTCCGCTGTCGGCTGAGCCGATGAGCAGGTGCGACTATGAAGCGCCTTTGAATAGCGATCGGGCGTGTGACCTTCAATTCGTGAATGAATTATGGATGTAGGTATTTTTGATGATTCTTTTGTTAGGAGGGGATAGAGGGGAACCGTAGGAATGTATTCGGGACCGAATCGGTCCATTTGAACACCCAAAGATTTAGTTTACACGTGGCTTCAGCGTGCTGTGCTCGCGTTTACGTGTCTGTTTCTTACGTGTTTATACATTTAATTTGTATAAAAAAATGTTTACAGACGTTAAAGGTTCGCGTGCAAAAAGGTCTTGGCCAGGATCTAGATACAAAAAACGGAAATTTCTCAAGGCACATGAACTGGAGACGGAATATACGAGTACATCGGCAAAAAAATTGGCTACATCGTCCGACTTTGCTCCAGCGATCACGCTTACAACAGCATACGTGATGTTACACTTTACTTTGGTTTTTTCCGAACTATCAAATATTTTAAAGGGTAAACAATGTGACGGCCCGGTAAAATTCACCAAAAAATCTGAAAAAGGAATAGGATTTCAACTAAATGTCAGCTGCGAGTGTGGTGATACGGGTATTGATTCCTGTCCACGAATCAATAACAAGGCTTACGAAATCAATCGGAAAATTGTATACGTAATGCGCCTTTTGGGTGTCGATTATCAAGGGCTAAACTGTTTCTCGTCGTTGATGGATCTTGGAAGTTTTTCTAAACACATCTTTTACGCTGCTCTCGAAAATGCACACACCGCTTGTCTCGGCGTCTTTGCTGCCGTACTTCGGAAGGCCAGTAAAGAAGAAAAAGAAAAAAACTGAAGAGGATGAAAATGGAGATGGAAAATTGACCGTATTTGGCGATAGTTCATGGAGCAAAAGAGGTCACACGGCTAATTTCGGCGTTATGACGTTGATCGGGAACAAATCAAACAAAGTTCTCGATCTTATTGTAAAATCGCGTTATTGTCACGGATGTAAAAGCATGGAATCAAAAAAGGGCACTGTGGAGTATGATATTTGGACGGATAATCACGAACCAGAATGCGCACTGAATCATGACGGAAGTTCGGGTAAAATGGAGCCTGACGGTGTGTTAGAGACGTTTCAACGCGCCGTTGAAATGCATGGCCGAAATTACGAAAGGTACATTGGGGATGGGGATGTCAAAATAATGACTGCGTTGAAAAGTGAATTTCCAAATGTTGAGAAAGCCGAGTGCATAAATCATGCGGGAAAGAGAATGGGTTCACAATTACGCGGCGCTGTAAAAAAAGCAAAAAAAAAAGTGACCAATTAGGAGGAGCTGGACCAGGAAAACTTACGGGAGCTTTGATAACAGAAATTACGGCAGATTACGGACTCGCGATTAGGCGCAATCTTCATTGTGCCGAAGCAATGAAGAAGGAAATTTGGGCGATATATTATCACAAAATATCTACCGATGACAACCCACAACACCAAAACTATCCAGCGGGTCCCGAATCATGGTGCAAATGGCGACAAGCTGAATCTGCGAATGCGCTGTCTGAGTTTCGCCACAACAAACCCCCTTTGGATCCAAAAGTTCAAAAGGCGATTTACCCGGTGTTCGAGAAACTCACGTTGGACGATTTGATGACGG
Organism: Stratiomys singularior; assembly: GCA_954870665.1. NCBI lineage: Eukaryota > Metazoa > Arthropoda > Insecta > Diptera > Stratiomyidae > Stratiomys > Stratiomys singularior. The sequence continues at coordinate 5,385,464 of OX940879.1, read as the reverse complement.
GATGCGAGGGTGGTTACACCCAAAATAATAACGAGAGCTTCAACGGCACTATCTGGCAATTAGCACCAAAGTTCGTCTTTTGTGGCAGAAAAGTCATTGAATTAGCGGCTTGTTCCGCAGCTTGCATGTTCAATGAGGGTTTCAAACCCATATTGAAAGTCCTGGAAACCATGGGGGTTTAAATTGGGGTGTCTGCACGAACGTTTGCGAACGAGAGGGACGAAGGTCGGCTACAGAGCGCCGAACGCAGCCTGATATACAATTCGCAGGAGGCGCGATCCGCGAGAAAAAAGGCTAAGATTCAACAGGAGGAGGAATTCGAACATGTGGAAGGGATTGTTTATGGTCCTGGAATAGATGTATAGGTGTAAGTACAAAAAAATCAGGTCAAAATCCACTTTTTTCTCGTCGAAACTTACCTCGAAAGTAAGTTGAAACTTTGCCTTTAAATATCTCGGCTTGCCGAAATGAGACCCCGTCAAAGTTCTAGCTTGAAAACGGTGCATAATTTTTCCCATGAAATTTTATACACTTGTTATTTACTTATATAAGCAAATTGTGACTGAGTTAATTTTTTTTTTTTCAAAAGTTATAGCCAAAAAAGTGAAAAAAAAACAGGCCGAAAAAACGATGTTATTTTTTCAAAAGTCCGCCATTTTTAAATTTTTTGTTTTTTTAAAAAATCTTTCCCGTCATATTGGAATGAATATATTTAAATTTAATAATATCATGTCATTTTGTATTTTAGATCACCTGGTGGAAGCAGAGGACTTTGACCAGCAGACCGTGTCGGCCCAAACACCTAACTTTGACGGCCTCGGGAGGGGGGGGTTTGCGGTTCCGGAACGAATTAAAAAAAATTGTAATTGTAGTCGAAGTATCAATAAAGTGATTAAAAAAACGGTTGTCCTACCTTTCATACTTTGCTGTAAAAAAATTCCACGAAATGGACTATTTTTTGACGCGACAAACCGGACAATCCCCTTAATCTAGTATATAATCAAATTACTATCTATGACTTCTTTCCAACGTTCTTGAAATTGTAGAAATCTGAAGAAATTTTTCTTTTCGAAATCGGTCCCCTTATCCCCACAAAAGTTTGGTAGTTCTGTGCGAACAGTGTTGTATTCCCTTTCCTGTAGAAAGATGTTCAGGAATCGAAATAAGTGATGGTCGGTCAGAAGAAAGTCAGGAGAAACTTAAGAGTGCATTAAAATGTCCCAACTAGCCACGTCTAACTCTCGCATTATCGGGGTGAAAGATGACTCCACGAGGTTTGATTAAGGCTGGAAGGTTATCAGGCATTGCTTGTTGAAGCTGCTCCAAATTATAACAGTACCAGGCCGCATTTAACGTTTGATATCGGTAAGGAGCCCCCAATGAATGTCTCATTGACAACTCTACCAAACAGAAAAGACCATCAGTGGATTCAAACCTGGTTTCGAAGTTGATGCTGGTGATTAACCCTTTTTTATCAAACTGTTCAGCGCCGTTTCACGTTTTCGTATCTTTTCATCACCAGTAACCATCCGTTGGAGAAACCCTTCATTAATCTACCGAGCACGATGGCAAATACAGCAGCAACAAACAAATCCAATTTTTATTGCGAAAGTTCGTGAGAAACTCAAGGTTCCAATTTTACCTCATATCCTAGCGAACGCATTAGTTTCTTCATGGTGTTTCCGTGGACGGGGAATCTCTCTGATAATTTTTTGATGGTCAATTTGTCACAATGTCATAATGTCAAATGTCATAATGTAAGGTCAAATGTCCATAGTCCAATGCAACCTCCCAACACAGTCCTAATCGTGACTGATCTTCTAACCATCGTTCTCCATTAATAAAACGCTGTAACCACTGTTGACATGCTCGTTCTATTAGCCCGTTTTCTGCATAAACTCTGCTTATATAATGTTGAGCCTACGCCGGCGATGTCCAAGATAACCCTCTTATAGTAAAAAATGCCTAATATGTCCTTTATCAGCTTGTATGTCACTCTGATCGCTTTCACTTGAAAACTAAAATTAGTTCAATCAATCGAAAAATCTCCGGTAGATGCATTGAAAAAAACGTAGAATATTTGTAGTATTTAGCTCCAGTTAATTCGAAATGAATCCACATCGTGTCAGTAAATTAGTTCAAAATAGTTTTCTAATGACAGATGTCATCTTATCTGTCGATCAGGTTTATTTATCGGATTTCACTATGAATAAGCTGAAGGAGTTGTGATATGACTTTGAAATTTGTGTTAAACTTCGAAAATTCGTAAAAATTTCTGTAGTGTATTTCATTCAAAAGGGACATATTTAAGGATATGCGATGGACGATTGAAGACGATGAACATCCTGGAAATTATTTTTCATCATCAAGCGACCCAGATGTAAAAAAAAAATCAACGCTCTGCTGCTGGTATCTACTTCTGACCGTTGGACAGCTTTCGAAAGAGAGCGGGATTTTGGTTGATCCTTGTTACTTTGATCAAAATATTGGTGCTATTAAGGCGTCTTTAAGACGCCAAGAGCTAATTCAATCGCCGTCGCCTGTCCACCAGGACTGTATCCACAAGTGAAAACACTCTTGGGATGAGTGTGTTTTTGGAAGGGAGAGTATTTGCAGGGAATACAGCTCAGCTCAGCATCTAAATAAGGTTCAATGACTTTTATGATGTCAGCTCGCTTATTCTTGAACAAACCTATTATGCCACGTTTTTTCTTCAATTTTTCAAGATAATGTCATGTACGCTAACTTTTGAAAGATCTTTAAATTTTCAAAAGTTAATCTGCAACTATTAGAGGCAAGTTCCAGCCTTAGTCTTTGAAACAACATTTCTAGAAAATTTCACTAATCCAGCTTTGGTAATAGTTTTGTTTTTAAATTCTGTATTTTTAACCAGGTCCAGCCACCGTTTGCAGCATTAGTTAGACATAGGTCCATAGATGAGATTTTGTGAATTGAATGGAGACTTGATTGCACCCATGAGTGAGCTTGAAGTTGATTTTGTCTTTGAGGTTCACAACTGAAGCATTCTGTAAAACGCTTTGCCTAAGACAAATAAAAAATAGTAAAAAAAAAAAAATGTTTGACAGCGATTTTCCGCCGTTCCTTATCAATGTATGTGGCTTTCTGAAAATATCAATTCGCTTGCACTGAGATTTACAGAGACTAAATAATCTTCGAAACAGAACTGTCAAAATTAGACCAAACCTTGACAGAAGAAAATCGGTTTTGAACTACTATATCTAAATCGAATCCTATCAGGCATATAAATACCAAGATACGACGAATAAATTATTTTTGAAATCTAGACATTTTATTTAATCAAATACTGACCGTAGTATCATTGATTAAGAACCAATTTTTATTGTGTCGTGATCCGATTTCATCCAGATGGGCAATAATATCATATCGACCATGTGTATTTGTTATCCACTGCTGACAGGCACCCAAGGCACGATCACGTGCAGCACGCTCGCGTGGACCACGCTCCTGAATACCATTGCCGCTATCTAATGCTGTATATTGATATTTGATATTTGGTCTGGAAAGAAAAGAGAAACAAGGATGTGAAATTTATTTAAAAAAAAACACACTTAATTGTGGTAGTTATATGTCAAAAGCATCAAATGTCAAACATCAAATCTTTGATATTGGATATACAACCAAGTTGCAAAGGATTTTAAGTAGACCCAACTAGTAGTACCGTATCGTATCGGCAGGATATGTTACTATATCCATGTTATAGCAACAAACTTATGTCGTCAGCATGCGTTGTTTTCGGTAAATAAATGAGTTGTTTTGTCGAAGGTGAACCTGTCAAAAAAATCACGGAATATTGTATAAGCCTCATGAATTACGTCTTATGATTTTCGGGTGGTGAATTTTGTATTGGCGATATAAAAATTGGGTTTTTGTGAGGATGAGCTGCCATCATTTGAAAACCCGAAGACTGTATTCGTAAAAAAAGAAAGGAAAACATTTTTCTCAAACTATGTGGCCCAACAGCTCAAAAACTAACCCAAAAAAATCTGCTTCAACGATATAAGACAAAATTATGGTTTGCGTTTATTCTTATCAGCAAAATTAACTCCGACGCTGATATTCATGGGCCGGATATCGTCGGTCGAAACTGATTCTGTGGCTTTTGTGTACTACTTCCGAGAATAAGGAAATCAACTGGAACTTGAAGGTAATTGGAACGAGACTCGTAAGAAATAATATGTTGCTTCAATAGAATTTCTCTCGAGTCTGTATTGAATGTAAAGATATTCGAATCCTTTTAGATAAAGAATAACATTTCTGATGGTAAGAGGAATTCAGTTTGACTCATTCTACACCTGAGACTCTATTTTCTTCGAAAAACATTTTCCCAAGACTGAAACGAAAAGCTGATAGATCTTCCTATTGAAAAAAAAAGATGTTGAATTATATCCTTTCAAAACACAACAGAACCCATTGTACAATCAATTTCAAATTTGTATATGCAAATTAAATTGAATTTTGCAAACGAAATTGAGTTCATGACCTTGGCAATGTCCTTGTATACATCATCTGCAAGCCTTCATGTTTTATGCAAACGTATAGGTTCGATAGAGTTGAAAACCTGAAACCATAAACAGTTTCATGTATTAGGATTAACCTTACTATATGACATGGGCGTAGTTGAAACATTCCTTTTTCGCCATCTGTTGATTCATTGTATTATTTGTGTATAATACATTTAGCGCGTCATAAGGATACGGATAGAGAAATCATTGTTAAAGTTTTTTTTTGTCGATATATATTAGCATAAAGTTTCACTAGTAGTAATTGCACCCTTTTGAGTTAAGCGTGAACTGGAATGAACTTTGGATCCAAGTTTTCGAATTTTGAATTCTGTGTTCTGATTTATTTTGTGACATTGTTTGTAGGGTTAGATCTTTTGGATGTTCGGTTGGGCAAATGTTTCAGTCCTTAGAGACTGGTTGATCGAAACTTAGAGAGGTTAGAGAGAGAACCTTAGAGAGGTTGATAGAAACTTTATTTTCTACCAGAAACTGTTGTTCGTTTTCCATTGTGCCCTACGTAAATATTGGAAAAATTTGAAAGCAGAGATGAGAGTGTATGGAGATTAGGACTAAGTAAGAGTGATTTTTTGTATAGTGAAGGAACTAACAAGACATAAATGACCTAGCAAAAATAGGTCATTTTGACCTAGGAAAATTATTGACTTTATTTTGATACATATCAATCGCGATACTTTTCCACACCATCCCGTTACTATTACGCAAAATATCGAATGTACAAGTAACAAGTATCGAATTTGGGGACCGTCTAGTCCGGAAAGATATACGAACCAACCAGTATGAGGCAAGTTTTTCATAAGCTTCAACTGTCATTTGTGCTTTCATGAAAGGAAGATAGAAAATTTGAAATCATGCATTTAGACATTTTTATTTTAAATAAGACAAGGAACTTTGCTAACGGACCTTTGGAGCTTGACTTTGATTTCCAGACCCTTGGCAATAAAACGATTAAAAAACATTGGAAATCGTCAACGGATCGAATAGAATTATTTATTGCAAATAATAAGGGAAATTGCAAAATTCAAAAGATTATAAAAATTTAACGCATTCATCAATTCGGATAAAGTTGCAATGGCATATAAGGGTCCATAAATACGCAATGTCGAAGATATAAGCTCTCAAAATGCTGCCGAAAACTGCTATAGCTAATGGCAAAGGAAAGGAAGAAAGGAATTTATAAGCCCGCAGACAACGTATTAAACCTTTACTGTCTGATCAGTATATTCAACCTCGAATAGACAGAATCCTGAGCTAAACACCATAAGACTTCCTGATGACAATGACCGTGGTCGAGCGCGCAGTCCAAACTCCCTGTTTTCGGCTGCTTCTCGATTCATCTACGCCGTATCAACAAAATAAAAGAGAGACAAGCGGTTATCCTGCATAATTTCCTGTCAGACGGACCTCTAAATCCCTTTGAAAAGTACTGACAGCTGGCGGAGTAATGGGCCGCAGAAAAGCCAACTTCATATTGTTGTTTTTATCTCTTGAGAATATCACATAATACATAATACCCTGCTCATCACTGTCAATGGTGGATAGAGAGCTAGCAATTTTGATGCCAGTTGAAGTAAAGGAGAATCCCGCATTCGTTTCTTAAGAGACGATTTATGCAGACTTTTTTGATGTGTGAATTGGTTGTTCCTGTAATTTTTCTAATGGAAATTTTTGATCAAGATTAATGAAGTATGTCCTTGGAAGGCTCAGTAACCCTCACAATCTGCGGGCAATACAAAAAAAAAAAACAAAAACAAAAAATAGAATGCCCAACTGTGCAGGAAATATGCGAAAATGACAATGGCCATTCTTTAACCATGAAGCAAGCAAATGCTCCTGTACTGACTTATTCTTATGAATTAAGTCAAAATCGTAAAGAGGTACAAGACAGATATTCGATTATGTTTCTAAAAAGGTCTCTTTGGTAGTAAAATATTTATTCACTAAAATTTTTTAGCGGGTAAAAACTATTTCTATCCATTTTTCAGAGATGGCTCTAGTTGTCGTTAGAATTTTATAGTGACAGATGATTTCGTTAGCTTCAGAGAGAAGTTAGACATCTGTCAATAACATTCAGTTATTATCACTTCGATATTAAGCTCACTTGGGTATACACAGCGTATCGAATGCTTGTGGTTTGAAGTTTACAGTGACAATACTCCCATTGATAAATCATTTAGGGCATAGTTTCATAGTTTAATGATACTTTGGACGGTCAAAAAAATATAGAGACATAAAGTTTGAAGAACTATTCGATGATGTTCCGAGTCAAACACGAAAGGAGCTAACGAATAAATTGAGAGAGACTCAACGGACAGTTTCCGCCCAATTAAGATCTATGGAAAGGAGCCTTTAGCAAGTGAATTTGGAAACTAATAAGCGGAAGCCACAAGGCATTCAAACATTGTTTTTCTCATTCAAACATGTTGATAGAAATGGAAAAATGAAGCAGTTTGTTTAATTTTATTTCGACTAGGGGTGAAGCGAATATTCAAAGACAACACCAAGGAGAAGAATGCTTACTCTTTACTCTTTACGCTTACGTTGATTTTGACCTCATTTTGTTCATCTTCTGGGAGAAAAAGAATCTGTTTATCGCGAGACTTTAATCCGTGCGTGACAGAGACGTCCAGCTGGTTCCATTGACTCGCACACCGGCCAGAATACGAACAAAGGCATGACAAAGTTATTGTTCTGCTTGATAACGTTTTTTTCCATACAACAAAACTCCTAAATTTTTTTTATGAGAAAAAATTAAATAGGATATTTAACAGGACTCACCGAACTCCCCCGACAAATATTAAGTAATGTTACTTAATGTTTCGATGGATGCAGTAGAACTTAGCACATCTACGGTTCATATCATATACAAAAATGGAAAATATAACTTGTAAGTTCTCACAGGACGACAATTTTCCCGAGAAGACATTATAAAACTGCTTGTGAAATGGGGAAAAAGTGGGAGCCAATGGAAGGCAATAAAGAAATTGTCTTTTCAACAGGAAATCGCCAGAGTTAATTTGACTTTCCAATACTGTCAACGTTTAAGTTGAATAGTAGCTCCCAATCATTCCATACCTTTGACTATATAGAACCTCGATTGTGTATCATGGTATCATCAACGCTATTTTGAGCTATAGAAAAAAACAAACTTTAATGAATGACAATAGCATTAGTTCTGAGTGAAGGAGAGCAACTTGGGTGAAACTTTTTCTTTCTCAAATCATAGAACTTTGAAAGGATGTGTAATAGCTAACTTCCGCTTTCATCATTACAAATAGATTTCTCGAGAAAAGACTTCACCACCTTCACATCCTCGTTTCTACTTAACGAACAAAGATTAAGTTAAACACAGGAAGCGCAAAAACTTTGCTGAAGAGTGTTAAGAGTGTTAATAGCTATTTCCTTCCATCCTCATTGCAAATTCATTAGACTTGCCCATTTAATATAGATTTGAGTATCTGACGAAGGACACTCCACTCGGCAAAATGGAATAATGAAAAAAAACTTTACTAATGGCGAAGTAATTACTTGCTGTTGGCCAAGCCGCAAGGATACAAGAAATCAAATCATCAAAAAGTAAAGTGAAAAAAAAAAAAAACGAGAAACCTTAAAAAGTTGCGTCCATTATGAAATGCTTTTGGAATTTTGTATTTGAATTTTACGAAATGAACGAAACAGAAGTGGAGGAGTCAATCGAAAATGTCAGAAACAATTGTTGTTGAATTTCTTTCGCGGATAAATTAAATGAAAATCGTTTTTTCTTGTTTGGCGAGTGAATTTAGCACAGCTATTAAGTCTTGATGGAAATATATGCCTGAATAATTTAGTTCTTTCGCATTTTTTTTTGTGCATGAAAGGTATGGCTGAAGAGGATGCTTTAAACGACAATTTGGCACCATTTTACACACAACTTCCTTTTCATTGTCCAGCATCTTCCTTGTCACAAAATATCTATTTCCGATCCATTTTTCCACCTCAACAACCTACTGAGTGACATTAATTCCTATTCAGCCAACCAATCTTCTATTATGTATCATCATTGTCCGAAGGACATACCCAATTCCGAGACATTCAATCCAGCATGCAACAAATTCCTGACAAAAAAAATTTGCATAACATGAAAATCAACTTCACCTCCTACCTGCTCCACCAGACATAAAATTGATTGTGTAAGGATGTGGATGTACTACAGAACCTGATGAACATTTTTCTTGGACGTATCAGGAGTGACGTTCCCTTCGGTTTTGTTGTACCTACGAACAATAAAACACATTCAACAGTTGCTCCTGCTGCTTTTCTCTCGATAATCTCCAATGAGTAATGGTGGCTGAGATTATTTTCGTTGTTGGAGATTTTATTTTTGGAAATGAAAATACATATTGTTTGTCGAAGAACTACAACGCCATACAGACGAAATGGTGGGGGCAATAATAGTAAAATGGTCTTAATCGTGATTAGCGGACGTGTTGGGACGAAGGTATCGAATTGAAAGTGATTTGCATTTGTGTGGTGGGCTAAGCGCCGAAGGATATTACCAGAAAAATGGAGGCACGAATGAATTTGTGCAAGATTGTTAAAGATATAACAGCTTGAATTTGGTCGTTTGTTTATTTGTTAATGAACGGGGATGGAGCGATTCGTTAAGGACTAAAGTTGGTTTATTTGCTTTTTATTGATTATGTTGGGTGTGGGAAGTGGAATGTAGGTCGTTATTAGAATAACGAAATGCGGTTTAATTGCGTGATTGAAGTTCGTTGCCTTAAAGCGGTTCGAAGTGGATTCTCCGAACCTCCTTAATTGGAGTCTTGCGAGAAGCACAAATTACTAGTCTACACTTGCATTATGAATCCATAAATTACAATAATTTGTTTATTTTAAGATCCCATGTTTAACAGCTGTTATTTTTTGGTTTTTGGGAAGGCAAACTATCGTGTCGATTTGAACTTACGTGAGCAACTTAGCCTAATATGGCCTGTGATTTTTGTGTACTCGTAGAGAAATTTTAGCAAATGGTGTCCTTGCTGTTTTAAACTTAATCCGAGAACCAGAGTAAAATTACTTTTAATAAAAAATGGAGAAGACAAAGAGTAATTGCTGGATAAGGAAGGGAACGGATATCATGAAATTAATTTTGATTTTTTTTAAATTCTAATAATCAAAAATTCAAATACCCTTTTGCATATTATTACAGATGACGCGATTTCAAATATTTGCTTGAACTAATGAAGCACGAAAGGTCAACGAGATGTTTAACGAGATCAACGGACTAATTGTCTGCATTCTCCTTTCAACATTTTAATCTCGGAGAAAATAGACACAAAGTCCTTGTTAAACATTAGCGCAATCTGTCGTGATAAATAGTGCAAGGACGTGAATCAACGAGCGATTGGCGATGAGATGAAGGCGAAAATATCCTTGAGTGATACAGACCGTTAAAAAAAAACGGCTTGTTCCTATTTGAGCACTTTTTGACAATCAATTAGGGGAATGTGATACTAATTTGGTCTCCTATTTTATATATAAGCCATTTACATACAAGCTGACTTTTCAATTGCGAAACATCTAAAATCTTCAACAGTTCCTTGAACCAGTTGTCGTCATCTAATTAACAAAAATTGTTTATTAAATGACGACATCTGGCCCAGACTGGATCCTGGCAGTTCATTCAACATAGCTACCAACAATTTCCCATCAAAAATAAATAATACGTGTCAGTACGTATTGCTTTATAGTATGAAACTCAAAACATGACGTTGCAATTAGAGTATAAAAGTACAGTTCATACACGTATTACGTAGTCTTCGTGTATTTATGCACATGTTAACAATGAAATCAACAGTAGCACCATAATCTTCAATGTCGTCATCATAATCGTCATCATCGCTCTGAACATTAAACTCGAAACACTATAAAAAACGTGAATGTTACTTATCAACCCGACAGGAGCAACGACAACAACGTAGCACCATCAAAATGCATATCCTTCTCTCACGTTATTCTAAGCGATAACTTTATTCGTATATTTTCAAGCAAAGAGTGCAATCCCGACGTTTTCGCCATATCAAAATACAACGAGTAACAGCATCTGGCAGATTTGGAATATTATATGGAACAGGATAAACTTTTTGCTTTAAAGGATATTAGAATTAGAGTATAAAAATGGTGTAAAGATGCAAGAAGGGAGATATAAATGTAAATGTAAGAGCATAGAGTGAAAATGAGCGAGAGTGATAGAGAAGGGATGGTAAGGAAAGAAAGGAAGTACTGTAGAAAAGTAGATTTAGTCAGAAATGTTTCGAAATATATCGTTACAGTCTGTTGCAAAAATTATGGGCAAATTCATTTGAGAAATTACAATTTGATTTCAATTTATGTGAGCTAAGGATAGAAGTCTTTGAAATTTTCAAGTTGTTGTCAGTGTGGTGTTTTTTGAGCCTGTTTACCAGATGGTATAGTCCTTTTTAATAATAATTTTTATCGTGCCAATAATTGTATCGTGCCCGACAACATCTGTTTGACAATTGAAAAAGGATCAATAGCTCAAAATGGCTGCAATGGTCGTTTAACGTCACGAAATAAATGCCAAAAAGTAGAATGATTCGTTCAAAGTTGTTTTTATATACTTTCGTACTGTTCAAAAATATTTTGAAAGATTCTGAGATTGAGGAATGAATGATTCCAGAGTATGAAAAAGAGTGAAACACATGCAGGATGTATCCTGCAACCAATACAGTGGTTGCAGGTCCATTAAAGTCCTGTCCATTAAGATGAACCTAACAAAAAGGAGCCATAATATATGGTAATAAATAATATGAGTAATAAATATGGTAATAAAATAATAAGTTTAAGAAGCTATATTTACTTTATTATAATACCGTGATAATATCAGTGGACTAGCTATGTATGAGCAAAGAATGTCGGGGAACGATGATACCTCTTTTAAATTGCAGACTTCCTACCATGGGGTCATCGGGTCACCAATAATGAACAATCAGACGAATTTTTTCGTCTAGCTAACAATAGTCAATGGTTAAACCAATGTAGAGCAACGCTCGATTGAGACAAAGGACTTAAAGTCTATTCGAAGTAACAATCCTTGGATTTGCTTCGATTTTTGGATTTGTTTATCCACAAAAATTTTGATAAACTAGAACGTAGTGCCCAATTCGATGCCGAAGACCTTCAATGTATCTTTATAAGGTTTCAAAAAATGCGTTTGTCTTAGCATGGCAGTTAAGGAGAAATGACAAATTTGACCTGATAATTGCAGCTAAATATCGGAGAACTCCAGCTTCAGCAGTTTCTAGTGCTCTAGTGGTCAGCAGAGACCGCTGGAAAGCCACCAGATATCGTGAATCGGCGTCAGAAGGGAAAATATAAAAATATATCTTCAAACTATAAAGAACGTTTTTTCTTTGTTTTTGGCAAGATTTAAGAAGGTGGAAAAAATTACTTAAAATTCATAAAAAATTTACTTAAAAAAAGTTATCCGCGAAGGCCAAAAATGTTTTGTCTGACATTCATAAATAAATATCTGTCTGCACGGTTGTCTGAGAAACTCCTTCACTAGCTGACTAACAAAAATAAGGTTCGCTATTGGTTCAACCTTAATGGTGACATAAGCAGAGACCCATGTGGCTTGGGCTATAATCTGGTAACCCGAAGGCTGTAACCCAACTGCGATTGGACTGGAATCTTTTTCACAGATCACCCGCAACTCAACCGAAGTTATAAACTGGAGAGCCATACCACAGTTTTCCAGTCGGAAGTGTTTGCAATAAAAGTGGCTATAGAAGCGGCAACAAACAACCTTGATGGAAGTACACAAATACTCTCGGACAGTAAGTCGGCACTGCAGGCGCACCACGTAGTTTCAAAATTTCACGTACCACCTCTAACCACGTAGTTTTACAACTAGTGCAGGATTGCAGGCAGGCTGTCAAAACCGCAACAAACTGAGTAAATGTAAAACTGACATGGGCCCCTGGACACAGTGGTGTAGAGCGAAACGAAAGAGCCGATGAACTAGCGAGAGCTGGATCAGCCGAATGAATATGCCACTAGAATAGACACAATTAAAGTGCCACTAGCAACGGTAAAAAGGGAACTAGACGAAATCCTCTGGAAAAAAACAGATACGGCTTGGAATGACAGGAACGACTGCAGGATAAGCCGAGCTCTTTGGCCTCACCCTAATCAAATGAGGACAAAACAATTCCTAGGGAAAAACCGAAATGGCGTTACAACATTGGTGGCAGTATTAACGGGCCATAATCTTCTAGGTCAACACGCCAAACGAATAGGAATCCGAACGAATGACACTTGCCGAGCCGGCGAGTAGGAAGAAAGTACAGAGCACTTCCTCCTAGATTGCCCGATTCTGGCCAATAAACGCCTCACTTGGCTGAGATGTACTGGAGCAACAGAATTGGAACATTTGGCGACCACAGAGCTGGGAGAACTCCTTGACTTCTTTAGGACGACAGGATGGACCAGCTGTACACTAAAGTACTACACATGGGGAGCTAAGGGCCGAGTTCTGGCATATGCTAAATTCCAACAAGTTGACCCCAGTACAACAACAATAACTGATATTGGAAAAGGCGAGCTCGAAAAAAGCGGAGCCTCTTCTCACTGTACCGCCAAATTGTTTTAAAGTTGCAGTTCGAAGCCCTACTCTGGTGTAAAATATTTGAACAAGGTAATGCCAGGTCACTTGTCAGCAGGACGAGTACCTCATATTTGTCAAAATAATGATAATGAAGAATACTTAGCATATCATACGAAAGATTGTATTCGCAAGATGCTGGAAGTAGATGACGCTTGTTCTAGTTCTGTACTGGCAAGAGTAAAGGAAACTTGGAGCCACCACACGGCTAAAAAATCATAAGCAAGGAAAACGCCGCTAGTCAGGCGCTCTGGAAGCTCATGAAAGTGAGATTTAGCAGGTTCATCCGAGCTACAAAAGATCTAGCTCCTTAGTATTACTTCTTTAGGGTTAGGCGATTCACCATCAGCGGAATCTCAGAAGTGAAGAACTCGATCCAGCAACGGGAGCACACAATCGTTACTCAAAATATATTCTAAATAATCAAAATATATTCTACTGTTGACGCCCATTGTGAGGAACTTTCATGAGGACCTCGTAGTAGACCTGCTGACGTTTCGTCAAGCCTCGATTTTTCAACTCTTCCATTATTTTTCATAGCCGGAAATTAAATACATTATGGAATGTTTATTGGTACTGAGCTATCAAATGTCCATTTGCGATCCGCGAGACTGTGAAGACTTTCGTCTCGCGAGACGCGTGACAAGGTAGTGTAGACGAAATGTTAGGGGTGGTGCAAGTTACCTTTGTTGGCCATGACCTCCGGGATGATACATGTGATGGGCTTTCAAGGTTGTAACTATCGGCTATGCAGCTGACTCAGTGGCCCTAGTGATCAGACGCGTCGTCAGACAAATGGAATTCAAACTAGCCATGAAGCTACGTTGAGTAAGAAGGAGGAGGGCTGGCCATAGGTCATGTCAAAAAACTGAGCTCGTCATGTTTCCAGGGTAACTGGCATGTTTCCAGGGTAATTGCAATGCAATTTGAGATATAATTGCCAATTCCGACGGCCGATAGAGTGTGTTGAATAGCAGAAAGGCTCGAAGCCTTGATTCTTTGATTTGGTTAGAATGATGGGGGACAACGCTGCCTTGGGAATATCGTTTCTAACTCGCTAATAGCTAAGTCTGAGATATCGATTTCAAGTGCAAGGAAACTAATTATGAGTGCATTGAAATCGTAGCTCACTAACAGCTTCCAAGCTTGGGCTGTTATCCTTGGCAAGTAATCGTTCCAAAAATGATTGACCCAGGTAGAGACACATTGACTTTTATATTGACAGAGACAATGTATTTAAGCCCCGAGGTGCTTGTTGAATATTAGAAGTAGTATCACGCTGACATATGCGGAAAACAGAAGGAGGCTGAAGGAGAGAAGAGCGAAGAAATTGCAGAGGAAGGCTTTAGGTTACCTCACGGAGAACGATTCTAACAACGTGGTAGGAAAGAAGCCCAAGCGTAGCAGAAGGCAAGATGCCAATGTCTCATCGGTTGCTAGGGTCTTGTTGATGCCGTGTTCAGACTAATAATTATCTGTTGATAAAATTGCTGTTGATTTATTGCTGGCTTTGCCCGAGAACCATAGATGACATGGATGACTTCTTAGAATCTGGCATACAATTTGCAAAGAATTACTACAACTTTTCTGAAGGGAAAGACGAGGGCTCTTTGCCAGACAGCGGTTATAACCCAACTTCATGTGACATTGCATTAGGCAGTTTATTTTATAAAAAAGGACACAAAAAGCCTGCCAGCGTAGAGACGGTGACTTGTTTTCAGTTATGCCCCTCTCCTCAAACTATCTCTGTACAGAAGTGGGTTTTGTTTCATGGCGAGATTAAAGAGTCCTAACCTGAAGTAATTGGATATTACTTTGGATCGTTATGGGATAGAAGTAAGATGAAGTTATTGGATAACCTATAGGTCTATTTAACATCGTTCACTCAGGATGTAAACAGCCTTCATATCCTTCATTAAAAATATCACAGTCAACATTTTCACGGTTTCATAGAATATTTGCAGGATTATTTTATGATAAAGACCAAGCAATTTTTCTATTCACACATTGTTTAAGGATAGAGGATCCATCAATGTGTTCAAGTAAATCTTAGCAGTGTTCGTGGAATACGAGTGTCATACGAGATGAGTAGTAAAGTAAAGTGAAGTGAAGTAAACTAGGACAAACAAACAAACACAACTTTCGCGCACATTTCTTGTGAAACAATGATGCTTTTCATGAGAGAAAAAGGATATTATGAAAAGACATCTTGCAAACAAAAAAAAAAAGAAGAGAAAACCACTCATATATCTATGTAAGGAGATACGTATAGACAGACTCATTCGCGTATCTGTCTAGAAAAGTATCATGTGTGAACATTAGAAGGAAAATAATTTGCTTGCTTATTTCCTCCTGTCTATTTTCTCATATTTTCTGTCATATGTGATACGTAGCACATATGCAAGTCAGTATTTCAAAAGTAAAAGAAAAAAACTAAGCACGAAATAATGAATGAGATATGACGTAAAGATAGGTAGCCTGAATGTGAATGTTAACTGGATGATATGTGTAATGAAATGAAATGTAATGATATAAAAATGTGTAATACTCTCAAATAGACGCATATTATCCAATTAATTTATTTTTTTTAAAGCTCTTATGTTGTCGATTCACGCCATGCAGACGTTGAACTTTATCACTGTTGATTCGCATGTCGTTTTTTCATGTTAACAAGTTGGCGCGAGGATAGGACTAAAGTAAATATTTGTTTTGTTACAGAATACACCCATTATATGTTATATTGATGGATGTTTCGTAAGTTTTTTCCATTCATGGAACCTATTTCGAATTTATGTAAACATGTGAAGCAATGCCATCATTGATAAGCTGTTAACCAACATGATATAAATATGGTCAAAGAGCAATATAGAATTATTATTAGTAATTTATATAATGTATAACATCAAACAGCTAGTAAATGTGTTTAATAGTAAGAATAGTAACAAATTCTATAACATTATATGCAAGTATATAAAAATCTAAATATATAAATATATATATTGGGATTATATAACATCTAGAACTACACCAAGGATAATTGAAACGAAATGTAACGAGCTTTAGAAAAAAATTTATTTCGCAATTACATATTTCATTACAATACATTTATTATGATTTCATATATGGAATATGTGAATATGTACGGTGAGAATGTATGATGTAGTTTTGTTTAAAATATCAGAATATGAAATTAAAAGACAAGCATACAGGTGCAAATTATATTTAATTAAAATTTTAAGAATTAATATGAAGAAAATTGTTGTTTTACGCGAATCTTTTAAGAGTTCTTGTTGCTTGGATAGGTGTTAGACTTAAAATTTCATTTTCTGAAACTGTTTTAATTCTGGACTTAGTCCAGATTCGCTAATTTTTACCTTAGCCTAAGGATGCGCAGAAACCAATTCTTCATACTCAGTTCAAATAGCAACAAAGTAGGCTAAGAATAAAGGGATATCAAAATAACAGCGGAACAAAGTAGTTAACGGGGTAGGATAACTTAGCTATATGGGTGATAGTTAAGTGTCCTTATATAAGTACCAAGCTTGGACGAAGGTGAGACATTAACGTTTTTGATAGCATTGATAAAACAGGTCAATCTGCAGGATATTTTTTAACGTAGCAAACATATTTCGGTAAAGCTGAATTCGATGGGTAAATGTCGAAATACCTGCGCGATAACATAATTTGCTGATTCATAGGTAAACCTTATGTCAGCATTGTTGAGTTCCGGTTTAATGGATATACCTGAAAAACAAAGCCTGCACTGATTCCGGGTATAAACTTTTGAATTACCAACAACAACAATCAATTGGGATGCCAATTGACAGTGTGGAGAAAATTGTATATCGCGCCGAAAAAGAAGTGAAGAAAAAAAAAACAAATAAATTCCTGAGCAAACATGGAAACGCTCCTCCGACAGTTTTTCATGCATGGTTCGCCGTTTATAGAGACTCTGCTCCCGGTAATACCCTGGAATGTAGCTGGTACGGCATGGAATGGAAGGCGATTACAGATAAACCAAACTCCGTAAAGTAGGAGCTCCCTTGTCAAAGGTCGTTGACAATGTAGAAAATTTTGAGTCGGAAGACGCCAACTTAAAGAAGAAGCATCTCGCAGCAATCGTTGGAGCAACCCAAACAACTATTTTGAATTTGCTGTATGAATCTCATGCAAAGAGAACTGTTCGTTTAGTGTAGATTCTGGGGGTATTCCCAAAACTCCAAAAACACGAGCGCAACCGGATATCCTTGCCAGTTGTTGCAGTGCGATGAGAAGAATAGGGAAGAAGTTTCGATTGTTGTTGGAGATAAAACCTGGACTCAGCACTATGAATCAGTAGCCAGGAAGTACGAATTGTATTAAGAAGTTGCTCTGTATCTTAAAGAGCACATCAATTGTTTAAAATTATAATGGTGCTTCTCATTGGATTTAGAAGGAATGGACTCAACTAAAACGGACGTCGTATACAAGGGGCGGCTGATAAGCTACTGGTGACACTTACTGTGTTACCCATTGCTGGTATAATTTACATACCCTTTTTATCAACCCTCGATTGTGCACAATTGGAACACGCAACAGAACCATGTCATCAGGAACTAGGGATTCTTACAATTGGAAGCACTGCACAGTGATTCAAGGAGTCGTTGAAAAAGAAGTAGCAATACGAAATCCTTGAACATTTAAATGTTTTCTTTACACTTCCTTTAATTCAACAGGATTTTGCACCGTTATACACGATGATTCAAAAATGTTTTCAGCTTTTCAACATGAAAGAGAGGCCTCTGAAGATTATGAAAGATACCGATCGTAATTGAAGGGCGGATAAGGACGAAAAGGCTAATATAGGAACGGAATTGATACAGGTAGCAAAAGAGTTACGGCCTAGTTAAGAAGTAGTTGGTGATTTGGTGTTGGTGAGTAGGAGTTTGGTAGTTGGTGATTTCAACATGAAAATTTAGACACGTGAAAATTTTGGATGGGTTGAATGCTCACACTGCTCGCCACGCAGCCATCATAGAAGAATTATAAAGACAGATCACATGTCTTTATAATTTTATAAATCTCATTTACAATGAGATTGTTAGTGCCATCGCGTTAAAGTTGCTGATAAAACCAGGATTCGGCATATGATTCCCAGTAGAATCAAGAATCAAACCAGTGACTAAAAGAGGGACAAAAATCAACGAAGAATTGAAAGTAGAAAATTTGACTTCGAAAATAAGGGCTACATTTCTTGGAATTGCTAAGGAGATTTATCCAATGATAACTCATCTAAAAGGACTACAATAAGCGGCTGCTCAACAGTTAAGGATCAAGATGTGAAACAGCTGTTGCTGCATGGAGTGTGGTTTACCCAAGACAACGCACCTGTTCACAACGTTCGTGTTCCGAGAGTTACCCTGGAAGCTACTGAACTCACTGCCGATATTCGCTACCCATCCTGTAAGAAGGAACTTACACGATTCGTTGCGACTTTTTTCCTTTTTGAAATGGAAAAAAGATTTTACGAAGATGAACATTTTTGGGCTACCGTGAGATATAGTTTGGCAAAGAAAATCATTTTTCATAGAAACAAAAAGAAAATTTTGCCGTAGTATAAACGCATTAAACCATGTGCGTACTCAATTGTACTCAACTCGATGGGAACTATATTCAAAAACCAAAAATTTTAAAACTATACCTTTCTATCATAAAGCAAGAAGAGTGAAATTAATGAAGAAAGAAAAAGGAACAGATGCAAATTGAATGATACCCTACGTCGTTTATGAGACAACGCTCCTGGAGATATGAATCATGTTCACGCTGTAATTATTTACTGACAGGACTGTCAAATACTGATACGACTACCAATTACC
Source organism: Stratiomys singularior (assembly GCA_954870665.1). Classification (NCBI taxonomy): domain Eukaryota; kingdom Metazoa; phylum Arthropoda; class Insecta; order Diptera; family Stratiomyidae; genus Stratiomys; species Stratiomys singularior. The sequence goes on along the minus strand of OX940879.1, from coordinate 5,366,379 downwards.
GATGCAGCCGCTATTTCAAATGGGGTCAAAATTTTTTAGGCTGGTCTTGAATTTACTGACAGTGGCTGATACAGCTGCGATTTCAGATAAAACCCGTATCTGTCAAAATCCAGTCTACAGAATCCACTTCTGACCTAGCTCTCGGCAGCTAATTTTTATCCCCAACAATCAAAAAATAAGGTGCGTGGAAATAATTTTAGGACGAAAAAGATGTCAAGTAGGCAAGTTTCGACAATTTTGATAAAAAATACTGTTTTTTAAAACAAGACACACAGTATTGAACACAAGATCCAATGGAGCTACAAAATGTCAGTCAAGGAATCATGTTAAAAAACTATTTCCTGCAATTTCCTGGCACATGTAAATTTTTCTACCGAAACACATTTTGGCTGCATATATGCATATTTGCTTGTTCTTCCGAGTATGTGGCCATGAGCGCCTAGGAAGAGGGCTGCTTAGTCGAGCAGGCTTGAAAGACTAGGTTTACGTATATATTCGAGGGGTAGGTTTTTCAGATTGGAAGGGTGGGTATTTCAGATAAAGGTTAATTAGATGTGCTACATTTGGTAGTTTTCATCGTTGCAGTCTGCACTCTCCATTCACTGACGAGCCTTGAGCCTTTCAAATTTTTCAATATTTTGAATCCTAAGGTTTATCATTATTGTTCGATTTGACAATGTTTGTCGTGCAGAGTCGGGTATTGTAACTATTAAGTCAGAATTAAGCTCTGATTGTTTGTTGATTCTTCTTCTTGCTGGGGTTGGACATCTGTTCTTGCTTTTGGTTTTCAACAACTTTATTTAATTTAAAAATTTAGAATTTATTGATTTTGAGAGTCGTTCAAAAAATGCCAAAATGCGTTCTAAAAATTTGACAAATTTACTTTGTACTCATTTGAATAGTTACATATTCGTACATATTCGTAGCTACCTAAAAGGACGAGTCTACAAATAAACGACGAATAAAGGATGAATGAATTTGACTGAGCTTAGCAAAGTGAGTCCGATTCGTACTCCACCTCACTGTGAAACGAAAGCTCTGATTAAGGATCAAAAAATCTCATTCAGGTTAAAAAAATTTTCCAGGTTTCCAAAGCGTGAAATAAGGCGTGAAAGAATGAACTCTAACTCTAATCTTCACAACGATCGATGGATTCGCTTTGTGATTTACATTCGGGAGAATGAGTATCATCCGTATAAATGGCGTAACAGCTCAATTTGAATCTCGACTTCCAACCGAGCTCGCAGATAAGTTAGCTCAACTGTTGGATTTCAAATCCTTGCACAGAAACGGAAAAGCTTTGGCTGTTAATTTAATGAAAATTGAGGGTCCTTTTCCCTGGATTTTCAAGCGGTTTTTATATTTGTAAAAGTGTGTTCTAATCGAGCAGTCTTTCGATTTTCATCGTTTCGGAATTGCAAGTGACTGACTGGACTTCGCAATTTTGCGATGAGTGTGGAATTTTGAATGCACAAGTTACAATAATTCACGACTATAAATTAAATCCTACAATTAACAAGCAAAACATATTTTCGATATGTACAACTAATTATTTAATTGAAAAATTATTCATGTAACCGATAAACTATTAGAAAATAATGGATTTAATGAATTAAATCAATGGTTTTTTTTTCTAACATTACATCAAAGCAGGAAAAACTGATTGATTTATGTGTGTGGCACGCGTAAGTGTGTAAGTGTAACTATGTTTATAAGTCGATTAAATGCATGAACAATTTACATAATTTATCAATATATTGTTTGGATATGTTTACATCTGTACAAAACGTATCCATCTAACAATGAATAAATGTGTGTAGTTAAGGCATTGCTACGATATTGAACGTGTAATGAAAATTTCATTAAGATCCGACTAGAATTTTCGAAATTCACGTATTCAGTTTGTCCTTTTCGAGTGCGGTAATTTAGTAGACAGTACAAAAAAAAAAACTAAGGAACCGAATCAAAATGAACCATCACCTTTGGATCAAAAGACTGTTTATGTGGATTCATTAATAAGGAAAAGCACAAAGGAAGTAGCTATTTATCATAATATCTACTAACTTCTATTCTGTTTGATACGACTTTCTGGATCGGGTTAAGGATATGATATTAAGCACCCAAGTTAACAACATCTGTCACGCATACTTGCGCCAAATTAATTTCATATGCATTTAGTAATTTGTCGTTTTTATTTTGCTACGTATTAATTAACAAAAGTCCTTGATAACTAAACGTTCATGCTTGTATCTCAGGAGTAAGAGTCACTTGCACGTGTACACAACCCTTGCGTTTCTGGGTCATTTTCATGCATGGGTCAGTAATAATTTGATGATCCTTATCAAATACATTTTGTATGAACATAATTTGCTGTTCCATTTGTTGTCGTGATACAAAAAGCGTCAAAAATGGAAACAACTGAACATTATTAGTGTGATTGGGAAGGTTAGTCGTGAATGAGACCAAGGTTTCAGTGAACAACTTATCCTTTGCATTAATTCGATAAAAAAAACCATGTGAATGTACAAAATAATGTTAACCTGCCGTGGATTAGGTTTTTGTTAAAAGAATATGTATGAAGTAGTCCTTGGAGTGTAAAGAACTTCTTGGACACGTACCTAGAGTGGCTGACAAAATTTTATCACAATGGGAAAATTCAAATGAAACTTATTCAGGTATTCTTGTGGAAATAAATTCGTCGTAGACCTTATTAATCTGTACTCTGCGTACGGAAATTCATTAAAAATTCAAAATAAATAAAAAAATTGTGATCAAGTTCAACCCTAAAACATTAAAAACTAAGTTGAAAGCAAAAACCAAACAATAGTCCTTTCCGCATTACAATACATGCTTTGTGCATGAGTTGCGGGGGGGGGGGGGAGTGGCTACGACTGAGTACTGCACATAATCCACTCTTCACCCCTTTATCAGGTTTTTCTTCATTACATTATCTCGAAGGTAGCCTTGCAATGCAGCATCGCACTTTCTAGTTGTATTTAAATTTTTTTATTTGCAGGCAATGAGGAGGAGCCCGAGTCAGGAGCTTTCCCAGGCAAAAGTATAACATTCGCCAGAAGTATAACATTACCCAAGAATTTTTCAGCCTATGTTGGCATCTTGAGTGTGTCCTTGTACTCACTACAGTGACCCATAAATGCCATGCTAAAAACGCCTTCCCAACCACCACTTAAAAACAAACTTAAACTTAATACAAAGAACTTCAGGTGGAAACCACCTGAAGCCAATTGGTCTCATCTTGAAAATGCAAATCCAGTCTTATGAACTTGGGGTTAGATTTAACCATGTCTACGATATATACGCGATGAAGATCACAACAAGGAGTCCTAAAATGTCGGTGGTCAAAGTACTCCTAAAAAGTATTTTAATTTCAAGGAAATAGGGTTATTATTATGACTGATTTTTTCCTCGTAGTTTTCAGTGCAAAATCTACGGAAGATGATGCCAGAAATATCGAAATAAATCAAAGGGACTTTTCGACACTACACTTTTAACAGCCCTCGAATTTTTTTTATTACAGAGTTGTTTCTACTTTTTGAGTTACAGAGCAATGATTCCGTCGTCCCCCACCCCTCTTGGACACAATAGCCTTCTTATACTGTATCCACCGATGATGGATCTTGCTACGGTCTCCCGTGGACGCAACCTCTGCAACACCCATCACCAATGGTCCTAAACGGTGTGATATACCGATGCTACATTTGGTTGCTGAAGATGTCAGGCCCAATTTCAGACCAGGCTACTCAAGGGTCTTCATAATAGGCGTTTTTTCACTTAAGGATACCTCTACTATGTTGGCCTTGATGTTCAACTGGATTCCGACATTTTTACTGAAGTGCAGTCTGCCACTGCTATTATTGGTCTAAGGTAGGTCACTTAGGATCCATTATCAAAGTCAAGTTCTTGACTGCATTCATAGATTCGATAGTGTTAGTCTCCTCGGGGTTTTCAGCAGAATGACAAGCTTTGACAGCAACTTTGGTTTGACAGTGCCGATACATTCACTTGTCGCATCTCCGCATCTACTTTGAGTTGCACCAGTTCGACTGAGTGCCCAGCAAACAAGGTCACTGTGCCATGCGTAAAGCCGATAAGTTGTCTCTCTTCCTGCAAATACAGGCTCAAAAACTCACCATATCAGGCGCTGTTTGGGTCAGGGTCCAAAATTGAACTTTTTATGACTCCTGATAGTGCGTACCTATGTTGTTGTTTAACCTTTATTATGATCCTTACTCGTTGTCTATCCTGCGTGTGATACAGCAACCTGTTCTTCCGTGGACCACTCAAATTCTGATGAGGTATTCCGCTACTCTGGAGGTATGTTTGAGAGAATGAATGACATCCTTCTAGTCCAATGCCACGAGCAAAACAATTCCCTTTGAAATCTGGTTGCGAGGCTTGCTTTCCAAACCGCATTTGTGACCCCTATGATGGCGCCTATAGTAGCTCTCCTAGCCCGGGAACTTAATTGGTGTGGAGACGAGGCTTCTTGGGCTCTGATTACAGCTAGATAAGACCATTCCGGGTGGTGGTTATTGAAAGGGAGTAGCATTTTGACGATGATATCCATCATCTATGGTTCCAGAACAAACGTGGAGGTACTGTAATAACCAGTGTATAGCCCAGTCTCAAAGGGTTCCTGTTAATATCCTTGACGAGTTTCTGATAGTAACGAGCTCTGCTGTCCGAGAAAATTTTGGCAAGCGGTTTCCTTACAGTTCGGTATATTATCATTTTATCGCAAACATTTTCGAGTTTTTTCGAATTTGTGAGATTTCCTTCGCTTATCCTCGATAAATGTATATATACATCATATGTTTGTTTGTATATGGTAGTCTCATTATTTCGTGGTCGTCTCCTGGGTATAGACGACCTGCAAACTGTCGTGATGTCTTGTTAGAGTCTTGATGTCTTGTTAGAGTACACCATGCTGTGAGTTTGGGGCAGTGTTGTTGATAAGCTGATCCAAAAGGATCAAGAATGAGGCTTGCATTGGCTGAAAGATATATATCTAAACTTCTGGGTCGTTTGGTGAGAAGTGGGCAAAACGTTATCAAACTTCTGCCGTTGACAAGGGCCCATGTAGGGGTTTCAATAGATCGATCGTCAAAGGCAAGATAAGGTCGCTCTTAGCTTGTTCGAGATAATAGATCCATCGATAAAAATTGTAAGTAGATAGGATTCTAGCATCTAAAGTTAAAGTAGAACTGTTTAGAGGTTTTCGACCGAAAAAAATATTGAAATGAGATCAAGTTGGGCAGAGTGAATTTCGAGGCGTGAGTAGCAAAGGGGTTTGTAATGATGAGTCTCCTATTTTAAGTCTGTAATTACCGCGAAAAAGCCTAGACGAATGATGGGGAAGGTAATTTGGGATTTTCGGTGTAACATCAAGCAAAAGCGCCCGTTTATGGATGCTTCTCCGAAGGCAAATTCAGGAAGCTAATTGAGTTCAGACCAGATTGCTTAGTTAATGAATGTATATGATGCTGCTCTGGTTTGCTTCTGGAAAAGGACGCTGTTCGTGTAAATCAATATCGGAGAGAAAAGCAGAAAAGACAATCACAATTTTCAACAGGCCATCATAAAGTCTATGCACTCAAACGAACCCTATCTATGGAGCTGATCTGGTTTACTCCTGCAAAAGGACAGTGGTCTTATAAGCTAACATCAGAGTCATCTCAGCCGTAGCTGAAAAGAAGAAAACGAAGTTACAATTTTAGACTATCATCATCAGAAATCCCAGGCGTTACCCTGCAAGAACAGGTTACTAATGAAGGATTTGGCCTCGTTTATGGTCTTCGTAAGGATATTACCAAGTTTCCAATGAAAAACGTATGATAAAGTCAAGCATGAGTTGTGTCTACGTATGTTAGGTGATAATGGATATATACAGTGGGCAGATTCCGTATTGGAGTATTTATGAAAAATGTAATTTTATTTAGTTAACAAAAATGAAAAAATGTCCTGTTTGTAGACACAATCCGGTGAAACACATTGTAATCAAAGGCCAAGCGGCTCTGCACTTGCGAATGATTTTAAACTAATGCTCGACACCAACGAATGACTGTAATGACGTCCTTAATTAGAACTCGATTAAAAGTCCCTAGAAATATAGATTTCAACAGAACAATAAAGGATTCACCTTGTTAAGAAATTTTAGGGTGTAATCGGTTGCAATAAACAGAATCAGGAGATATTCGATCCATTTCGATATCGTTCAAATATTCAAATCTTGATTTCGAGATTTCAATGGCACTAAGAGAGTTCTGTAGGATATTTTACCAAGTTTGGTGTTTTTGAACTTATCCTAGTTGCACAAATATGTAAAGTTAATATGGTTTTGCAATTTCAATTGGCTTTTACAAATAAATAACATTTACATCTAATAGTCAAGCCATTACACGTTCAATACCAATCTAGCTTGAAGAAAGTTAGGAAATTACGAACAACTACATTCAACAGCAAGGAAACTAAATATATACGTATGTTGGTATTAACAAAAGGATAATTAGAAGGATAATAGAAACAAACATACAGTTGAGTCGAATAATATCGCAAAATATTCTTGAATAATTCGTGTAATTCATTTAAAACAAGTGAAAACGATAAAAACCTTGTCATTGTTGAATCTATAGAATCCCTTTTATTTCCGTTTGTTGAAGTTGTTGTGGGTGCTGATTTGTTGAAAAATATTTTAGCCAAACTCTCCAAACGTACACTGACCAGCGGTGACTTTTCCGAATGTTCTGAATGATCTGAATTTTCCAGATCCGAACTAGCCGATCGATGACTGAAAAAAGAATGGATTCGGATGGGATCATTTGGAATCGTTCAATTCGGGATGTTGTTGTGAGCTCATGTAGTATGCATTTTGAATAAATGTGTAGCTTTTAAGGAAGTTTTTGAACTGAAGATGTTTTTGTTTTAAACATTTACCTACTGTACAGTTGGCGTCGTGCAGCTGCAGTCAGGACGTTTTGGTCGATTTCGTTGGCGGAATTGGTACGACGGACATTCTTCGAATTTTTACGTTTTTTCGGTCTGTGTTTGAGGACGTTTTTTTATGCATGAGAGAACATTCTTCAGTCAGTGTGTTATGTCGAAGGAGCAAGAGCTTTTGGGAAGTTAACTATGTTGCAGGCTGACGATACAACGTCATGCAATGGGTTATGCTTGATAGGGTAATTTCCTTGTGTTTTTGAATAAATATCCTCCCAAAAGCCCTCACAACCATTCCGCTTACCTGTTCGTCACTCGCGTCTGACAAAATCGATCATGTCCTGTGGTTGGTTCTCTCTCATTATTACCTTCATTCCGATTTTTCATCGTCGAATACAAATTGAACATTTTCAAGGACTTTTTTGCACTCGCAACTTCACAAACGCGAAAGATAATTTTGCGACTACTTTTAAAAACAGTATTAAGCGTTTTATAAACAAATATCGATACAGAACGTTGCTGCTGATGTTGTTGTTGTTGTTGCTGTTGCGATTGGGATGTTGGGGGAGGAGGCGGTAATTGTTGTTGCTTTTGTAGATGACTTTGGTCTTTTTGTTTATGGTACTGTAAATTTTTATTGTTGTTATTATTATTGTGTTGGTTTTGATGTTGTTGTTGTTGTTGCTGTCCCGTGATGTCCTTAAAGAGAATGCATTAGAAATAAAATATTTGTATATATTCGAATTGAAAGAGCGCAAAGTGGATGATTTTTAAGCGACATGGAAATAAAAGTACGTACAAGGAAGCAATTTGGGAGCGAAAGTGGTTGAAAACATTTTTACAATTTTTTCAATGCGTTTTTGGTAGCTTTTTATTAACAGCCGCAAAGTATAATGCATTTGTTTGACGCCTATTGTTACTAGGAGGAGAATGATGGTTTGAAATGGATGGCCAGTGCTTGAAGTTGTTTCAACTAACGCGTGCTTACGTGCGTACAGTGAAAAAGCCTTACGGATAAATTTAGGAATACAGAAGCCAACGGCTGAAAACGATTGAAATTGTTAATACTAATAACTTTATTCATACGATTAAGTTGCGGCTGAGTTCAGAAAGGAAAACTCCACAAACTGTACGTAGTATTTTTTCGTACGTAGGCACAATAAATGTTTTATAGGTTGAGAATAGTTTATTAGTTTGAACTAAACAAAAAATTGTTTAGAACTTTCTTCTAAAAACGTTTAAGTAAGAAGTAGAGTAGTAGTTTAAGTAAGAAAGTAGAGTATAAGATTCATTCTTTATATAATACATATGGGTGGAGGTAATTTTTTTTTGAATATATGAATTTTATATTTTTGTGAATAATGTTGTTCCAAAATAAGTTTAATAAAGATTCTAGACCCCCTGGCACAATCTGTTGGTAAAAGTTTGTCATTTTAAGCAGTTTTTAAGTTGGATATATATTTTATAAATCAATGTTTACCAATAACAGCGTTATTTATGATAAGACTTTTATTTTATTTTATTTTTTATTTTATTTAGACATCAAAGGATCAAATACTCGATCTCCCAATTTCTTGCAACAGCTGTGTCATATAATCTCCGTAGGTTATGCGTAGTCCATTGAAGATAGCCGTCAGTTAGCGTTCATGTCGAATATATGATATATTGCTTCGACCACACGAGCCTTTGCAACATTTAACAAGTTTAACGTCTTATAAATGGCACAAATACTCTAGAAATAATTATATCCTGATAATATCATTTGTATAAATGCTGTGAAAAGAGAAGAAGAAAAGTGTAAACCTGATTTCATTCAGGTTCTCAAGTTTTTTTCACGTATGGATGATTGTGGCAATATATGTCTTTCAGATGAAGATTCGTTGTCCTATGAACTACGAGCTACAAGTGGATATATTATACATATCTATGTGTAATATCCGAATGTATGAATCGTTTTATATATGTGTACATATCGTCAATACAACATTTGTTTTTTATTTCAATCTACTTTTATATATTTTTAAATAATTATAAAATACTTTCCTTCAAACAAAGTACACTTGTTAATTTAAAAATTTATTTAAAAAACTGGGAATCATGTTAATGCAACAAATGCTTTCCACAAAATCCGCACGCTAATATGTGTAAAACATTGAAAAAAGATCAAAGGTAATGCAAACACTTCTTAGTCAAAATGCTCCTCGGAGCAAAACTAACTGGAAAACTGGTAAGCCACGTAATTTTCATGGAACAAAAAGGTAAAAATAAGAAAAATGTCAGAAACAGGAGTCACCTGCGATAGGCACGAAGAAGAAAGCTCGAAAATATCACAACAAAGGTAATTCATTAGTTTACCAAGAATTGATGTATTAAAACAATCAGCAATTGAGAAGAAGATACTCTTACCAAACCCTGAAGACAGGAAGAAAGTTTACTTCAACCAGTGGAAACCGAAGCATGTTGCTTCTCTCTCGCCAGCTGGTAAGGCAATGGGTGATATTCGACTCCAAAGAATGTGATTGGATAATGGAAAAGTTGCCAAAAGTAATCCGCAGACCCATAAAAAAGGTAGGAAATCATACTAAGACATCTGGATCGACGAGTTCGTAATGGTAGCATCACATAAAACCGGCACAATGCAGAAGGGTAAATTAATCAATCTCGAAGTGATACAAAAGTACCTGTTCTGGTATCCCAGAGCAAGTCATACCTCATGCCGAGATTCACGGGGATGATAGTAGGGTCACTAAATCTGGTTCAACGTCAAAATACTTGTAACCAAGAACAGAACAATCGCTGCAGAAAATTCAGAAGTACCATAAATAAGGTAAGACCATTTCAATCGTCTTTTAGTTTCCCGAAAAATCGATAATTCGTTTCAAATCAATACGTCAAAGGAAAACCTTGCTCCTGGGGAATTAAAGTTTGTTTCCTCTGCGGGAAGAGTGGATTGCCGGATGACTTCTTTGTCTTCCAAGGCTCAACAACACCAATGAGCGAAATCCTAGTGAAAACGATCCTGAGTCGTTCTAAAAACCAAAAATTGAGGCTTATGAAAAAAAAGCAAAAAAGCGAGGCACAAATGGTTTTTCGACAAGTATTTTCCATCGTTCCAATTGTTTGGAATTCAATGAAATCAACAAATGGACGCAGCCCAAATAGTTTGCGCCAATCCACCTCTTCCAAGTGTCAAAAGAATGTCTGCCCGCGGACGTGGCTCCAGCGAACAGTGTTTCGGTTTTGATGGGAAAGTGATTTTCACTCGTTGGTTTGACAACAAGGTTCTCAATTTGGCTTCTAAATTAATTCATTTAAACGACAAGAGTATGGGTTAGGTCGACTGACTCGATCAAATGATCCAGCACTATCAAATCAACATACGAACTCTTGAATGGGCTGTACGGGTGATTACGCATTTCCTCGATCTGGCTATCATTACCGTGACTGCATGAAGACCTCGTACCCAGAAAGCGTATTTTAGATTCGATGGCTTACCACATTCTCATCAACCGGAAAATCAATGTACGTAGTGAAGATGAACCACAGAAGCCCCACAGTGTTCGGTCAACATCTAATCAACATTTAATGCGTGCCTCAAACTATCCACTCCACTTCCACTCGCCTGGAAACAAGTTGTTGTACTACCACTGCTAAAGCCTGGGAAGGATCCACATGAGCCAGAAAGCAACAGGCCAATAAGCCGATTGCCAGCCTTTGGTAAACTATTACCAAAGTTAATTCTCAAAAGACTCACAGATTTCGTGGAAAATGCCAACATACTTCCAAACTTTCAGTTCGGTTTCAGACACGGCTATTCAACGGAGCACCAGCTGTATCGCGTCTCAAAGGACATTAAGACAGCTCTAATAGGAAAGCAATCAGTTGGAATGATCACCATTGATATTGAGAAAGCTTTCGATAGAGTCAGGCACAAAGGTTTACTTTATAAGCTCCAATAGTACAAAACTCGAGCATACATACGTAATTTGATAGCTTCCTACCTCAAAGACAGATCATTTAAGGTAAAGGTTTGAGATAGCACCTCTACTGTAAGAAGCATCTCTGCTGGTGTTCCCCAAGGCTCATGTCTGAGCCCTACCCTTTTCAATATCTATACCTCCGATCTCCCTACAAGCGAGCACTGTCAAATAGCTGCCTTTGCGGACGATACTTGTTTTTATACTTCAGGAATTCACCCAAGTACAATAACAGCTAACTTAGAGAAAATGCTTGAAAAAATATATCAGTTCTTCTACATGTGGAAAATAAGCATCAATATTGTCAAAACTAAGGCAATATTTTTCACTAAAAAACGTGAACGTTCCTTGCTACCTAATCGCTACTTTTGAGGACAAACCATACCATGGCCCGAAAATCTGCAGTACCTTGGGCTAACGTTAGACAAGAAACTCATGTTCAAAGACCATATTGAACGAATAAGCATTAGAGCATTTAATTCTGTACTTCAACTGTATCCACTACTCAACAGGAGGTCCCAATTGAAAATAAAGAATAAGATAATAATTTTAAAGATGGTAATTCAGCCTATAATATTATACGGCGCGCCTACTTGGAGCCAATGCGCAAAATATTTGAAATCAAAGATTCAAGTCACTCAAAACAGGTCCTTAAAAATGGCGCTAAATAAGACTTTTTATTTCTCATCACACAAATTACATGAGCTTGCTAATATTAGCCCTATCAATAAACTCGCAGTCTCACGCTGAGATAATCTACTAGCTAAGGTCTACTAGCTAAACTAGAATCCATACATTCAAGCACTCAGGACGCTGGTCAGTCCAGTGAGTCTTCGCGCGACTCCCCGGTTAGAAAGAAAAATGTGCATTAAACCATGCCAGAGGAAGAGATGCGAACAGTCAAAATTCTGCACCTTCCTATATCCATCAAATCCTAAATGCCAGCAGGTGTAAGAGCTATGAATGTGACAAGTAATCCTTGTCACTTATTTGCAAGAAGTCCAAGGCCACACTTTACTTGAAGAAGGATACAAATTGTTTTTATGCAATTATCAAAAAAAGTAAATTTCAATTCCATTTCAAACATTTTTGCTTATTTTGACATTCAAGTAGAGTCTAACTCATTTTCATTAATCTGATTGAATAAATAATTGAAAATTACTAAAACTGTGAAAAGAAGATTTCAGTATTCAAAGGAAGTGTTCAAGTAAAAAGGGAAAATATGTCCATGTCCAATATAAATTGGCTATCACACACCTGACAAGTGTGCAAAAATCTGAGTGCGTTTTTAAGCTCAACGGATTCATATTATTTTCGAAACATAAAAAAAAAAAACATTATATATGTAGAAATAAATGGTACTCGAAACGGTTTAGCTCGCAATAAGTTTTAAATGTACAAAAAGATCCCAAGGATAGTTCCAGATTTCAAGCGTGGATCAACTTATTCAAGATGCAATTGGAGTATATTCTTTTCGAGGTATTTCTGACTGATTTTGTTTTTTCCAGGTGTGGGAAGCATTGATTTCAAGATTATAAGTTTGCATGAAAGTTCTGAGCTCATTTAAATACTCCAGTTTAAATGCATAAAATTCGTCTTATTATATCCGTGTCACATGTTGGGCAACACTGATTAGTTTCTGTCATACTGACGTCTGTTTGAAAGCTTATTTAAAAAGTATTGTCATTCATCACGATAACGTCAAGCCAAACACATTTTACGTCGATGCTTAAATTGAGCGGTAGTTGGTTGGAAAGTGAAGATGCATCAACCGTATATTCCAGCATTGCTCCTACAGATTATCATTTTTTTCTATCTCTGCAGAATTTTCACAATTAAAATAAATTCACACGAGAAAACGTGGAACTGTGGAAATGAGTGGGAAGTTCTACATTATGGAAATTTTCAGGCACCCACAAGATGGCAAACGTTCATAGATGATAATAGGCAGAATGTCGCATAATACCTCGATAAACTATCAAAAAATGAGCAAAAATTTATTAGGCTTAGTGAGATGCCAGATAATAGTATATTTCAACATAAATCTCACTCGATACTGACGAATTTTAAATCAATTTACAACAATCAACAGTCCTGCTCTCGAGGACACACAAAGCGATTTAAGTCTCAGATTAATGTCATTTTCATAGCTCCATTAAATTTAAACAATTGACGTTCGCCCGATGCATATTTTCATAATTTCACGGTGACACAAGAGCCATTAATCATAATTGTTTCACGCTAATTACTTATTCTCCGCGTTCTGTCCACTATCCTCGCTCCCGTTCCTATATGCAACACTTGCTCCGCGAAAATCGGGGAGGTACCGACTGGGTGAGCGCGTGTCGGTAGGAGGATTGAACGAAACACGAGAACAAGACTATAAATTGCATAAAATTCATTTTCAACTGTGTTTGTATGTGTATTATGTGCTCAGTGAAAAATAAACATGTGAAATCAACATTTTATAAAATCACAAGCTTAAAGCATAAATAGCGCGACCTTTGCCTTGTCATGCATTCACACGCTATTATATAACATTTTATTGTACATACTACAGTCCGTGTGGGGATTTGCTCTAGAACATCGGCTGTTACACAAGCAAGGATGCAAGTTTTCCCCGTACTACTTCGCGCCTAAATTATTAGCAAAGTTCATTTTCAGAAACATGATATAACTGCTTCCCCGGTGGCGAGCGCAATCAAAAGCCTGAACGGATTGAAAGAGTGAAAATCTCAGTAAAACTCCTTGCACGGATGCACTTTGAAAAACGCGAACAAAACGTTGAATGCACGCGATCCGCGGACGGTTGAAGTTGGGACTGCGAGAGGACTCGAAAGCCTGCAGAAGAAAAACCAAGTGAAGTTTAACTACTGCAAGCGTTTTCACTACAGTTTACATTTCATCACTAAATTAATATTTCAAACGAGGACTTTTTGAATCGGGTTTGGATAATCCTAGCATGCACGCCTTAGGTTCAGTGAAAACGGTTCAACCTTTTGAACTTTACATTTAATTTTTCTTTAGTTTAATCCTCGAAGTTTATCCTATCGAGCTTATTTGAATGTAAACTTGTTGTCCTGTGGCTAGTGGTTAGTTTTAAAAGCATTTTCCTTGTGGAAATGTGAAGGCTCAAGGCTAGCAATGATTGGGTGTCAGGATATCTACGGCATAGTTGATAGTTAATACTAAAGAGAAGTTTATAATTCAAAATAAATTATTCAGATAGCGAGTAATAACATGCGTGCACATAACGCTATAAATGTATTTGTGGTAAAGTATTCTCTTTGACATTTGCTAGTATCCTGCGGCATACGAATGAAGGTTACCTTTGAATGGGAAATGAGCTTGAAACCCGAAAATTGGTAAAGGTCATAGGTAAAATGAAGGATTTGTCATGTGCTAATGGAAATGATATCTTCGTCTTGTTTTGTAGCCAAGGATTAAGTAGGATTAATTAAAAGCTAAAGGGATATACGCTCTTTTTTGAGTTGTAGCTGCTGATACCTGGGAAGACAGGTTTTATTTTTTGCGTAATAGTTGATAGATGGGGCTTGATTTTTCCAGGAAGGAGGTTCTTGGCGTATACAGAAGGTGAAGTCTTCTGCTAAGAAGTGGCAGGAGACGAGGAAAAGGAGTACATTAGTGTAGCTACCACATTGGAAGATGCACTGGGAATCCCTAAGGAACGGCAGCATGGGTGAGTTGATGAATCAAACTCTGAAGATACCCAGGAGCTCCATGTCTGAGGTCCTCGTCGAAATTTTGAAGTAGCATTAGAAAATAGATTAACTCAGCAATAGAAAATAATCCAAGATCACTGGAAGTACGTGCTGGTCCAAAAAGTCTGAGAAATAAACAAAGGCCAGGATATAAAACGGTTGACAGAGTTATTGTGATATAATTCTGATGGAAAGTTTTGGCAGAAGTTTAAGGAATAATAATCGAAGCTGTCATATAAAGCATGTTGGCACTCCCGATCAATGAATTAGAAAGATTGCTGACGAAGGAATCCCGCTTGAAGTTACACACTATAACGACCGTATAAAAATGTCGTAGATTCGATCCGCGGTGTTGCAGACGGCATAAAATTATGCCCAGAAGGGCACATAAGGATGATAAACACATGAGACTGGCGGAGTTTGACTAGGGTATTTGGGCTATAACTACATAGAACGTTGCTATAATGGTCTAAAATCACAGCTGCTAGAAGTTTGATCGAATTGGCAGCAAGGCAGGTGAATGCTCTAGCCTCAATGAACAAAGTCATCAGAGAGAAACACAGAGAAATATGCGGCTGTTCTCAAGCAGGCATGGAGTCAGCAGCGCAAAGGACCTGATAAAATCATGTGCAAAGATGCACTTTGGGGCGAAAAAGGAGGACTTTCCGAAAAGGGAGGACGTTTAGAATTTCAAAAAAAATTGTTGATAAAAAACCTCGACAGGCGCTTAGACAGATAAACATGGCACGGACGTTAACATATCGCCCGTTGTGCATGCCTGACACAAGGGAGAGTTCCTCGATAGGATACTCCAGTTGTGGCTTCTATCGACTGTAAGGCAATTGGTGCATGATAGTATCAGAAGCTGTTACAGTTACACAGAATTACACAGAAGTCACAAAACCTACTGATAAGCAAAATGGAATGTAATACTGGTAGCATTCTGGAAAATGGGGAGCATTAAAGGAGGAGTTTGTTAGCCAAAAAATCTAAATGTAAATAACTGTTACCTAATAAAGGTCCTCAACTATTTTCCACTAAGGATTGCATACAAAGAGAAAAAATTGGACAGGGGACCGAAAATGAATAATGCAAGGAGTCATATATTCAAAGGAATATATAACTTTTGTATACTAATCCACTTTACTTTTGACTAGCATTTAAAATTTACCAGCTAAATAATATTTCAAAACCGCTAACCAAAATGGATTACAAACACCGCAAAATCCTTTCGAAAGAACATTAAGTGAACGTAAATTATGTTTATATTTACTAGAAACAACACTGAACTACAATAAGTAAAATAAGTTAAACATACATTAACTAATACAATGGCACTGGTACGATAAATTTTCCATAGAAATCCTTAAATTTATTGTAGAACCGAAAAGGAGTGTTGTGTATCTATAAACGCTATTTAACGCATATGTATGTGAAATAGTATTTGAAATCTATTAAATGTAGTGCCATAGAAATTTCTCAAGAATCAAATCGTAAAAGAGTTGTGAAGCAAGAAATGAGGAATACATTTATACTCTTTGTTGAATCCTTTTAATACCAATTAATCTCTTGAGCTGGCTTGCTGTGAATACCTTTCGCTAGAAATAGTGACAACGTTCTTGATGTTGCTCGCAACATAAAAGGGATTGCTCTTTCGCTTGGAAGTCAAGTTTATGAGAATTCAACGCAATTGATTCTGTGAGTCGGGGGAGGGGGGTGGGTTGTAAGGGGTATATGGTTGGTAGATTGTTAAATGTAGAACGAAGAAATAAGTAATTACTCCTCGAGAATATCTGGATTGAGTGGTATCACTTTGTTAAATCATCAAATAAATTAAATCAAAATGTAAATTTAGTAATCGGCTCTATGTCGCCTGATCAATACCGAGGCCGAAGGTGGGTAATTTTCTATGTAACGTTGCCAAAGTGCGAAACACAGTTCAGTTTGGTCCTTAACGGAACCTGAGGTTTGGGTGAGAATACGTATTTGATTGTATTCATTACAACAAATTATGGCCCTACTACTATAGTTGTTTGTATCATTAGACAGTTCCTTCCATTAGTTGAATGGACTGGTGGCTGTTTTCACCCGATTGAATTTTGTGCATATTTAAACCATGGGTCGCCGGTAATGACATAATTTTGACAGCTTGGTACCTATGAACTTAAAGAGGACATCGGTACCAAGGTATTTTTCGCGTTCACACAATTGCGTCTCCATTATATCGGGGAGGGATGATTGTAGCATTACTGTGAATAAGTTTCCCTACCATGATCGTGTACAAGATCTCGGTATTCAAGATCCTATGATTTAACACCATTTGATTTCTCATCACGCAGCTTTATAAAGTTTAGTTCAACGACAACTAACTTCAGATACCATCTTGTATGACAAATATTCCAAAATGTCATACAGAGTTGTCAAATATTGACATGATTGGATTAGGATGTGCGGTTGTCGTAATGTATACTCGAAAATTATTTTGAGATAATAATTGAAACTAATGAAATCCACGAGGACAATATTTGACAGAATATGTTGTGTTTTATTTCAATTTCAAATCATATCATACCACCCGCCAAGTTGGAGTAAATTGTCGTTTTTGCGCCTTAGGTCCGAGTTGGCAATGGGTTAAAGCTTTTGTGTCTTGGACGTTTCTTGGACTTTTTCTCTATTAACTGCGACCGGAAATTAAAATTTCACTCCAGAAATCTATCCATCATATATGAACAAGTAGCGGCGAAGACATTAAGGACAAATTATTTGGGGGAACTTTCTTGTGAAGCCGATTCGTAATGTTTACTGCTGCAGAAACCAAATTTTATCTAATCCAAAGGCTAAAATGTTCTCTGAACGTATGAGTTAAATCAATTGGATCGAGTGTTCACAACAGACCTTATCCGAGAAAATTATACCTATGCGTATCACACAAAAAAAAAGAGTATTCAGTAAATTCAGGGGTCCTGAAGTCGTTTAGATTCAGTTGAAATAACATTTTAATCAATATCCTCAGATCATAGGATAAAGAGTTCAAAGGGGTTGAAAAAAAACACGAAAATAATCATTGATATTTCCTCTTGAACCCACACTGCTTCATTATTTAAGTAATGGCAGCAATTCGCAAAAGTAAGTGCTTACTTCAAGAGTTAAAACTTCACATAATGAATCAAAATTTCCTTTCACGTGCAAATATGAGCGCAGGGCATATGTACAAACCTTTCCTACAAAAGTAGTATAAGGGTCCTTATGTAGGAATTGACGGAATCAAACTCAATAGAATTTTAATGTAAATTATTTGCGTGGGGCCAAGAATCACTCAAAACTCGAAAATTGTTTGTGTTGTAAAAATGTTCTAGGATAGTAATCAACTGATGGAGAACCCATTGAGGACTGTTTCTGTGGAAATGATTTGTGTGAGTAGCAAAAAAATTCCCTAGTTGAAAATTGAATCGAAGAAAAAATATACCAATTTTAAGCACAGGTTTTGAATTTCGTGATGTTATTCTTCGCGTTTTAGGGCGTCCTTTAGTCCTTTATTTCGATTGTTAAAAGAAAACAGCAACCACGAGTAAGAATATCTGACAATTGCCTCAATGTTGTACGCCGAAACAGATAATAATATGAATTTTTCTCTTGCGGTTGAGAGGCGTAGGTTACGCCCTGAGTGTGTCAGTGTCTGAAGTGTCAGTGTGCCATTGACACTTACTCCCTGTGGCACACTGACACTCGACTATTGACAAAACACCCTCATGACAAAACAGGCTAGCCTGGAACTGTTGTTCATATGACTTCGGACTAGGTTTAAAATTCGGGTTGTGAATATCTTTCCGGCCTTAGATGTGGTCGGAAAGTAGAGGAATTATTGAGATAAAGATCTGCCATCCTTACGCGCCAACAAGCGATCAAACAACCCCCTTTTCTTAAGAAGAAGCACCCAAGCGTAGTGCCACACACAGTTGATATGCCCCTTGATGCTTGTATTTTTTCCAACCAGATATATAGGAACAACTCGACAATTCTCTTTTCTCGGATTTAAACGATGCCTCACCCATTTTTCAAATGTGAAGATATTGAAGCAGTCATTATTCGCGGTCCCCGGGTTAAAATCAGCAGTGAGAATCCATGATTATTTCTTATTGTGCATGCATGACTGGAAAGACCATTGAGAAGCTGGATGAAACGACGGTTGCAGGTACCTGATTAGGTGCACAGTCCACCTGCACTTTGGAGGTGAGGGCTATTCACGCCCTAAGAAGCAGAAGCCCAATGGCAACCGCACTACCTACTAACCTGGTACTGCTTGTCACATTTGTTCGGGCTACTCCTCTTTGGTCTCGCCGAGCATTGCTTTCAGATAAGCGAAATCCCAGTTACAGCAGGGATGTATACTCCTTGCCTCTTGCCAAAGCTCCTTGCCTCTGTACCTCTATAAGACACCCTCGGTACGACTGCTTACTAAGATTGTCAGCCCAGATTCCATCGTACTTATGAACAGATGCTGTTTACTGTAGGTTGTCCCTTCATAAGGCCATAATTTGACTTAGACCGACACTACCGCAGCAGTCTTATTCTCTGACGCACGGACCTGAGCAAACAAACTTATCTTCGAGTCAATCATTAAATCCACCATTTTATGAATTTTTCGGAACGGGACAACCCGACCTGAAATAAGACGAGGGATACGCTCTTCTATTAGTATGAAGATCGCGGTCTTTTTCCAGCGGTAGACTAAACCCATCCACTCGCTCATACGGCACAGAATCATATCTAGTTATAGTTGCGCATGCTTGACAGTACGTCTGGGAACTTTTTGTTCGACGTCATTACCATGGCCGGTCAGGTGTGTCTCCTTCGGTAGCTGCAATTTCAAACGCTCATCGTACGTAGTCCTACGAGATTCCGTAGGTCCGGGCCAAAAGTGGAACCTTGCACCACCCCTGATATATCATCCAATCTCCGTTGATCCCCCAATGTTTTGAAGACGAGCTTTTGGTCCTTGAGGTAATTCCAAATAAGATGCTATATGATCTGTTATATATATGCTCTGTTATATATAAGTAATCAGTTTCTAAATCATCCTTCCTGCAACTCAAACTACTTTTCCCGCGACATCCATCTGTTCACGACTCCCCGGGAGCAGCTGGGTATATCACGTTTAGCAACAGGACATTGAAGAGAAGTTTGTTTTTTTGAAATATATGTTGTCGAAAGTGAAAGTTGTCGTGGTTGCCCACGTTTCATTTTTGAGTATTCAGGATTAAGTATTCTGGAAATGCCTTCATTATTGACAAATATTCAAAATGACGTATCAACTATTTGAACGTGTCTCACTAGTTTTGCTAGCCTGCAACCTTAGTAATGGTAGTTTAGTACTTGACCCACATCAAAATAATTCCCAAAGACCTCGAAATTTTGAAAAATTTATTCTTGATATGATTTTGTGATTTTCCAAATCGGTACATGTTTTTGGATAATTGTAGAATGTGGAAGCGCTGGAAATCTATGGTCCTTTTACTTTCATCTTTAAAAAGGTAAATAACAAAGTAAAGTACGAGTAATAATAGTTAGCTAACAAACTTGGACTAACTATCAAGAAGGCTAACTAGCTAAATCTAACTGTAAAGCATAAGCCAAAAAAGGCGACGACGTTACTTTTAAAAATAAGGAGACTGATTGGTAGAATAAAGGGACTGCAGAGCAATTGTCGTCACAGGTTCTACTCCAATTAAGTGCATAATGTTTAGACCAATAATCACCTGTTGTTGAGTTGAGTTGATAGTGTGGTGGCTGATAATGCAGAAGAATAAGTGTACAGAAGAACTAGGAAGCTTATAGGAATGATCTTTAGGAGCATCACAGGCGTTCTGAAGACTACATCAACTGCTGCGATAGGTAGCATTCGCAACTGGATGTCTTTGGATAAACGCTACACTTCTACCAGGTAATCTCACAAGAAGAGTGCAGACAGGCACAAGAAACTGCAGTTAGACGTAACTACCATGGATGTCTGGATACAAAGTTGTTAGATAGGTCACAAAAAATAAAAAAAAAAACAGACGAAATAGCACGAATTGCTCGTCAAAACACAGTTACAGTGGACTCAGTCATATTTTACTACCAACATTGTCAAGGAAATTGAAAGGAACATTCAAAAAGTTGAAAAATTCTTGATTGTAAATAAGTTCCAAGACTCTTCTCCGACCTTTACTAACAGAGGTTCAAAAAAACCTTTTAGGGGGGAGGAGCATTGGCCTAGGAACCCTAATAGTGTTGCTTACCGGCCACTGCCTTCTTAGTCAACATGACAAACAGCTGGGCATTCAAAAGAGGCAACATATTGCACTACTGTGGCAAGACAGAAGAAAGTGTCTAACACTAGACTGTTCATGTCTGGGTCACAAGCACTTCATGTGGTTGGGGCGGAGTCTAGGAGCATAGTTGGTCGCCAGGTGTGGCCAACGAACTAGGGGATCTGTTTGGCATCTGTTGGGTGACAGGAAACGGATTGTAGGAAACTTAACACTATTGCTGGCCTATTCTGAGACAACAGTGGACTCCGGAATCAATAAAAATAATATTAATAATACTATCTTGTTATTGTGTCTTATTTAAACATAAGTAAGAAAATCTGGTTTGTCGTTGACTGACTTTAGTATATACCGGAAATCATCATTACATGGAATATTGTGCCAAAATGTCCTTTACGAAACTTAAGCTTAACTACGATCTGATGCATTTATTCATTTGAGTTCGTCCTTAGTAAAAAATATGTGCAGAAAATCCTTTCAATGCAACACATATTCCCGCAAGAAGTTCAAATGTTGTTTGGTAAATTATAAAATAAATTCGTGTTTTTTTTATTATTTTTCACTGATTTCTTAACCCTTCGCTAAGTTGAGGGCAAACCGGTCTCTTTGATAAAATTTCACCTGAGGATCTTATATCCTCATATGCCACAGTTGGTAGTAGAAACTCTTATTTTGATTTGCTACCGTTTTACTGATTCACTATGGTCCAAATCGCGTCCTTGAATTCACTTACTTGGAACTTTGTTCAAACAACGCATGTGCAAAGCATTTAATTACATTTGATGTGACTATGTAAGCATAATGAGCTTGAGTGCGTAAAAAAACCAACACTGAAAGCTTTCTATTGAACAAAAGTGCATTTAACCCGCTTATGAATATCTTGATAAGCATGTCCTTAGCAAAGTGAAAATAATTAACTTTTTTTTTGTGTGTTTTTACCTTATATTCGAGAAGAGATTCCAATATAAATTTCCAATTAGTCTTTGAATAATTTTGACAATCCTTTTCATGGAGTAATTTGGTAATTTCTTTCTATATCCTGCAGAATCACGAGAATAATACGAAAAAACCAGAATAAATTCACTTCACTTGATGTTTGTTCGGGGAAATTAGTGAAATGACACTAGAGTAAAAGTGGCACGATATCCTTGGGAGAGTTACGATTGTAGCACAGTTTAATTGATAAGCTTAATTAGTTTAATTAATAATCTTAATGCGTTTTAACATTTGCTCGACTACACGAAACACTTTAGTACACTTCACATCCAATCCGTACGAAAACGGCGCGCATAACTTCTGGACTCGATCATTTCGCAAAGATAAACCGAAAAAGTAAAACAAAACTGAAAATGATTCGCGTTGCTTTATTATGGCTTCCACGTACAAACCTGCAACACACTGTCCAAGTAAATTAAGCATGAAAAATTAACACACATTAGGTGGCTCAAAAACGCCATTTTCCCGGGCAACAATCCCACTCCAGCTGGCCGGGGCTGCTTCGGAGGCGCTCTTGTAATCGTGGTAATGTTCGTAGCAATAATAAATAATTGTCACATATTTACATGTGCTCCTAGCAACTATTTAGCGTGACATAGCGCCGGACAAAATGAGGATAGTTCATTAGGAAAAATGTGTCATAGTTGGAGCTGCCTGCCTTGGTACACACTAGTCCGTCCTTCCCATATTTGTGTATTACACGAATATGTCGGGGGTAGTGTGTAGTATTGGGCCGGGAGCATGGGGTGGTGCGATGTAGTTTACTTCTTAATCCAATTAAGGTCTCTGCTACTCACATGGGTAATTTTATAGCAGTGAGTGGGGTTGGGATTTCGGCGAGCAATCCGAAGGTTGCGAGGAGTCAAAGAGAATGGCAAAAAACCTCCTGCCACCATTCGCAGCGGCAGATTACGGAGAAGAGACAAAATGTGTATAGAGAATTGTTATTAATGAAGTCGCCCGTCAGCCTGCTCAAGTGGAACACACCTCTGTATCACTCACTTTCGGCACGGAGGGAGGTGAAATGCTATCTTTCGCCTATCTGCTTACCAGAGTATCTGTGACAAGGTTAAATGGCTCATTTTTCACTATTCGCTGAGCGAAATTGTAGTTTACTTAAGTTGAGTTATTCTATTTGTTTTCTGAGTCACAGTTAATCTTCCAAGTAGGAAACATGCGCCTTCGGGCTCCTTGTAATATGACTAAGTAACTGATAAAATTATGTTTCGTCCTTCACTCCGAACAATTACCAACTAATTGTTGCTCAAGTAGAGCGAATCGATTTCGAATCTTTTGTATTCTACCATCATGCGTTAGTTCACGTTGCTACCGACAACCATGGTAACTTTTTTCATTTCGAACTTTATTCAAGTCAAGTTCTCCCAACATGTGCCATCGAGTTACCATGACTCCTTGAGGAAGTGTGGGCACGAGTATAAAATCATAACCCGTGTACGCGTTGAATCTCAGTTTGCTCCTAACAGAAACCCGAGAAAGTTCTTCAGAGCTACAAATCCTTTAAGTTTGCCGCTTCGTGCAACCGAGTCCATAGAAGTGACATTCAAATAAGTCCGATAATAAGTACACATAAGTTTTGAAAATATTATTTTACCTGCATTTTCGTATCCAATACGATATAACAGCTATGGCACCTAAAACAAATGCGCCGACCGCACACCAGAGTATTGTCTGAAAAGCACAAAAGAAAGGTATGTTATTGGAAAACTATAAACACAACATATGAGCATAAGTATCAAAACGTATGTGAACTAAATGGTATGGAAGCATTTGGATTATATGATGACCGGGAAATATGCCCGTATTGACGGCAACATTTGCATATCAATGTACAAAAGAGAACAAAGTCAGTGCGGTAGACTGAAGCCTTGTGCTAGGAAGCTTACATTTGACCTTGCCTGGCGATAAATATAACATAGAACTTGATTGTTGGGGTTAATTTTATGAATTATATATGTACATATGCTATGACGGTAATCCGTGTGAGGATTTGGAAAATGTTGACCATGACTCGAAGGGATTTGAACGTATTTTGACGTGAAAAACGCCAGCCTATGATGCATGTATTAACTCAGGACTCTGATCATTGGTTGAATATTTTGATTGAGCAAGACAATTTCTATGGTGCTCTTGAGTTAATATTTATCTAATTAAATTTGCACGTTGGTCCATTACAGGAAGTTGGCTCAGCAGTGAATACTTCATATCAAGCTGGATTGAGTGTTCCCAATAAAGACCCTCTTTGAACATTTTATATCATATTCTCACTGAAAATTTCAAAGTCTTCCCCGATCTAATCAAGAGGGATTACGCTTACCTCCTTAAAAAATTCTTTCGATATTCCGATCTCATCGAAAGAGGTACGAAAATCAGGCTACTTTCCAAGGTTGCTAAGCATAGTCATTGTTATGCTTCTTCGTATCCTTTAACTACCAGCAGGAGCGATGACAACATTAAATCTTATCAAAGCGTAAGTAATGGTCACTAATTTCTCCCAGTATCAAATCCAGTCATAGATCTCAAGCAACTGCCATCGTCTTATTTAAAGAATCTCTCTCAGGGGTTGGTCTTGAGGATATCTCACTTCTAACTATATCTTCCTTCCATGTTTTTAATTAAATTTTTCAATTTTAGTTAAGGGCAGGCACAATGCAGCCGAGAAGCAGCACTCTCCTTAAAGAAAACAGTCTCGTTTTAGGTTTCCACTTACGAGGTCTGTTCAAAAAGTACCCGGAATTTTCGTTTTTTCAAAAAAATATTTATTTATTCGTCTACATCAATGTGGTCCCCTTCAAAGTAGTCCCCCCCAGATATAATACACTTATGCCAGCGTTTTTTCCAATCTTCGAAGCACTTTTGATATTCACTTTTTGGTATGTCCTTGAGCACTCTCAGCGATTCGGCCTTTATTTCTTCAATCAAGGAAAAAACGCCGTCCTTTCATGGGTCTCTTCAACATTGGGAACAGGAAAAAGTCACACGGAGCCATATCTGGTGTATATGAGGGTTGGAGCATGACTACGGTATTGTTTTTGGCCAAAAAATTACGAACAAGTAACGACGAGTGAGCAGGTGCGTTATCGTGGTGCAAAAGCCATGAATTCTTTTTCCATAAATCGGGGCGTTTTTTTCGGATTGCTTCACGCAAACGTCGCATAACTTCAAGGTAATACTCCTTATTAACCGTACGACCTTGTGGTAAGAACTCTTGATGCACTATGCCATTATAATAGAAGAAAACAGTAAGTAAAACCTTGACATTTGATCGAACTTGACGTGCTTTTTTCGCTCTTGGTGACGTTGAATGCTTCCAGGTGGACGATTGTGCTTTGGTTTCGACATCATAACCGTACACCCATGTTTCATCACTAGTTATGACCCTTTCAAGCAAACTTGGATCGTCGTTGACGTCATTTAACAGGTCCTGAGCGATGTTCATGCGATTGTTTTTTTGGTCAAAATTCAGCAGTTTTGGAATGAATTTTGCTGCCACCCGTTTCATGCCCAAAACTTTTGAAAAAATGTTATGACATGAGCCAATTGATATGCCAACTTCATCAGCAACTTCTCTAATTGTTATTCGGCGATCATTTATAACCATTTTTTCCACTTTTTCCACATTTTCATCGATTATTGACGTGCTGGGTCGACCGGAGCGTTCGTCATCTTCAACGTCTTCGCGGCCATCTTGGAAACGCTTATACCACTCGTAAACACTTGTTTTTTTCATAGTAGACTCACCATAGGCTTTTTGTAACATTTCACACACTCTGTTACACTTTATTTCATTTTTTACGCACAATTTAATACAAATTCTTTGACTCTTCAATTCTTGCATTGTTTAAACAAGCAAAAATCGCCGAGCTCATAAAAACACGTCGAACCTTAGCTGAATATGGCTGAAAATTTTATCATACTTTAGGGGCATGTCTACCAACACAATAAAAACATTGACAATCGGACTCTCCAGACCCACGAAATTTAACAATTCCGGATACTTTTTGAACAGACCTCGTATATAAAGCTGGTAATATATAAGTCAGCTCCTCTTCCTACATAATGAGGAACTTTCATTGAAAAATGAATTCCTTTTGCGGTGTGAATCAGACGTGAAACACATGCCAAAATTCATTAAAAGTTTTAACAAACGTCCATTGTGATACACTGATTTTGCGTAACTTTATCTAAATATTTGTCTATGACCAAAACAGGAGGCGTATAATAATACTTGTGAAATGCCTTTTGGCAAAGCGTTGCGTTTTTATATATAGTGTGTTGTAGGAGAGCGGTCCTACATATATTTATAAAAATCCACGCGGTACCACAACGAATTCAGCTTTCGGCATGACTTCATTATCGTCGGGTTATCAGGCTGTAAATGAAGTTTATTAGAGTAAGTTCTTGGATCATGCGAAATTCTCCCAAAGGAATGAAACACACAACCAACTAACCAGAGATGTGATTTTGTTGCATGGTGATTACAGTCCTTACTCTGATACCAAATAGATTGAATGAATTTCTTCAGAAAACTGTCGAGTCCCCTTTTGTTAATCCAACGCCATAATAACAATCGGTGGTCGTCAATTAAATGATGAAAACAAAATATTTTGGCTGAACACAGTCAATAATAAACCAATATGTTGCAACCAGGAAAGGCTCCTTACCATATTGAAACAAGGCAACCATCTGTCATGTGCTTTTTCTACACTTAAGTCGATATGAATCCTTGTCCGGATTGCGCTTCTTCACTGTTCGGTAAAAACTCTCCGGTTATTCCAAATGCAACAGGCTAACAGATTTTCTACACTAACTAGATTTTTCGCGATTTCTGTCTTTTTCAAGTCAATATTTTCAAAAAAATCTGGGAAGATTTTCTGAGAAGACCACACCTTAACGTGGAATTTCGAGCGTATTACCACCTACTTGTCAGTAAGGCTTGGGTAAGTAATCCTTGTCAAATTTTTATAACACCCAAAATGGATGGTCCTCTCTTCCCCCTGATTCATGATCTTCACTATTTCACAAATAAAATGATCTAACTTGAGTCAATCGGTTCTGCTCTTTTTCTCAACCATGAAAAGCCGATTCATACGATCAACTCAATCATTTACGCTACTTGAACACATATACAGCGTTGAGTTTTGGCCTCGTTTAGTGCCTTTATGAATAGGTTGCTTAGGTTAGTTCAGTACATCGTTCTGGTGAGTCCTTTAAGACCTCACAAATTTTTCAGATGATTACATATGAGTCCATATTTTACTATTAAAGCATAAAATATTGAGTTTCCTTTTCCAGTGTATCAAACCAGCTTTCGAGGTCATCAGGACCTTAAAATCCATATTATTAGCGTCATGCACTCGTCATTTAAATCAATTTTTTTGTCACGTCCATTCGATATCCAGATATCTTAAATGTTCCAATTCATTAAAATTCTTAAGGATCTAATTTTCTAGTTCATCTAAAATTCCCCTTACGAACTTTTTGAGTTTTTTCAAATTCGTCCTGTGATGTTGTTTGCTAGATTTTCATCATTTTTCTTTGTTTTCTGTTCAATACTAGAAGTAATCGCAGAGTCAAAGCAACAAAGAAACATTTTTCTGATTTCCCTTCAAGAATATGCCGGGCTAAATCCTGCGTTAAAATCCTTGAACGTCTTGTTCTGATGCTATACCATAATCGTACAATTTGTATACCTGTGATTTGTGAGATTACTGAATTCGTTTGTTGACAGTCAACAATTTTATAAAGTTGGTAATTGTTTGTTTTTGCTGTAAATTTCTAGGTGGTTTCCAAAAATTTAACATTTTAGGATCTCCTCAAAAAAGGTGTCAAAAGTTTTGTTTTACTCCGGGAGGGGGCTGGAGGTTTCCCAATTTTATAACTTTCCTTTTAAAGACCATATGATCACTCAATTTCAAACCACCTTCTCCTTGGCCTCTCCCGCAAACAGGCAAGAATATCATCTTCTGTTCCCAAGACAGCGTCCTAAGAGGATTCTAGCTTCGTTTGAAAAACTGTTATTGGACCGATCCAGATATATCACATGCTAAGCTGTACCGGGATACCGAGGCCACATGAAGACTACGAAGACTACTTCTTTGGAACCGCATTGTCCTAGCATAATATCGTATCCTAGTGTATCCTTAATCCAAGTAAAGTTCCTTAATTTTGGCCAAATACTGGTAGATCCGAAGCTTTTTTGAATGTTAGTGCTGTATGTACTTACGTTATTGCGTAATTAGTCCCAGATTCATTAGGGTATCCTGATGACGATTTTTTGGTTTTTCACAAAGCTGCAATAGGTTTCTTGTTACATCTATCGTCAATCGATATAACAGATTTTGGAGTTCATGCAACGATGTGAATTTATCTGGCGGTTACAGCTCACAACAGTTGAATTTTGGCAATTAAGCAAAAAAGGAATTCGACACTTTTTTATTCCTGGAATATATCATCAACTCTGGGGTTGGCATTCTGACAGGGGATATCATATGTCTCTGACATATATTCTATTTGTAACTGCTCCGCCTAATCGCATTTATAGCAGAATAGCATCTATTTCTGATCCTTGAAGTCTCGTACACTATGTCTGTAAACTAGGATTATTGAGTAGCAAAACTTTTCGAGTTGACTTTCTTCATAATGTCTATCACGGTCGTCTGATATCAACTTTTATTTTCCTGGTTAATATTATCTTGGCCTTGATAAAATCAGGTAAATTCCTATCTAGGAGAGTTAGGGATTCTCGTGAAACCCTGATAAGGAGCCCTTTTATTTTGGTCATGTTTTTATTGGCGTTAATGTTGCTAACTACGGGAATGGTAATTGGGTCATGGGTGGCACGCTTTGTTTTATTCCAAGAGCCTTCTCGCTTATGTCATGCAACGAGTTGTTATTTTTTGCCTCAGCTCCGCAGTTTTAAAGGAGCTAACCAGGTTGTCAGAAAGTTCTGATGGTAGTTAGAGAGCCAAATCAAAGGAGGTATCAATTCTTTGATTAGCCAAAATAATAAAAAATAGGGAAAACGTCGACGCATTTTCTACCATCGATTGCCAGTTCGACTAGCACCACGCTTTATGTATAAAATTCTAGCTCGTTCTAGTTCTTGTTCTAGCCCAAGTGTCTCGTATTGTTTTCTTATTTTGAATGCTGCAAATGTTTCTGCAGTTTCTATTGTGCGGGGCTTAAATTTGCCTTTAAATTAAACAAACATAAATATATTAAGATATTAAATTTTTGCTTGTCCAAACAATTTTGCAAGTCACTATAACGATCTAGTCACAAGTACTTCGCGGTACTTTCTCGTTTTGTCGATTCTTACTCATAGAGTAAACTATCTCAGATACGAGAAAAAAGGATTTATGAAGACTTTGGAAGACTCATCAATTGAAACAATAGACATAACATATTGTTTCAATTGAGTTCGAAGTAAATAAACGAACGCGAAATTGAAAACGATTGGAGATGAGTTGGATTGATTGGGTTGGCAAAATTTTTCGCAAAAGCCAGTTCAAACGGCGAATGAACGATAGGGTGTCATAAAAAATCAATAAACGAGGTAGAGAAGTTATAAAAAATTTCGTTCCGGGTCCAGTGAGGCAAAATCGAGGTCCGCGTACCGAATACGTTCCAATACGAATTAAGAGTAAATATTTCTGCATAAGTTTTAGCAAAAATCAATAACTACTGATAATACTCACAATCCAGACGTGCGTTGTCGAACCCTTAGCATCAAATTGCATTGCTCTCTAACAAGCGTCACAGCCTTGATATCCTTGAAAGAAAAAAATACATATTTCATTACAATACATATCCAGTACAGTGTTTAATAGTTTCTTGCTTTGGTTTTATATTATTTTATCAAATACTGAACAAAAAAAGATATTTCTTCAATGGCGCTCTTTGTATTTTGCTTTTTTTTCAAAACGTGTTTGAATGGCCTCAAAATGGAAGTTCATGTCGTTCTTTCAACACGTAGCCGCAATGAATCTTTATGAAAAAGCAATTGCTTGCTTCAACAAAGAAAATAACGAAAACAGGATGAATTGGGTGCTGCAAATATAATAGAAGCACGTTTGAATTTATTATTCGTTGTTCCATTTTTTAATCTATTGTGTTTGTGGTTTATTTCAACTCAACGAAGTATGATGAAATTTTGATGTTACGAGTTCAGACATGTGTAGAAATGATGAATTTTGAAATAAGTTCGGGATATTTCGATTTAATTCAGATTTAGGATATTACAAACCGCGGTAAAACCATCGTCGATATAATGCTGAGCATTTCCTGTTGGCAAAAATTGTTCTTAGCAGCTTAGCAGATACTCCACGTTCGATGCCAACATTATGCTGATCCTTTTCACAGAAGTTTTTTGCTTCCCAACAAAATACATGATACAAATATACTTAGTACAATCTTTAGATAATGAATGATTTTCTACGATACTCGATACTGATTTTCTACGATACCTTTTTGCAAAACAGCACAAGACTTCGAGTGCTATCAAAGGATCAATGACATGAGAAGGAAACCGCATATCTGCTCTAAACAGGCTTGTTCATATACACCACAACCAACCGTACATGTCCTTTAGAGGAACGAACACACCGCAGTTGAAGAGAAATCAATGATATTTGAAACTAGACGAGGGCGCACCAAAGTAGAAGGAGCAGAGCAAGAAGACCAAAGTGATTAACACAGGATGCAATGGGGTCAGGTATGCATGCATAAGTCATGAAACGTTCAACAACCTTCTTCATCTCCTACTCGAACTTTCAATACGACCGAATGTTTTTGCGTGCATGAATAGATTGCACCGTGTAACAAAATCCTTTTATCGTCTTCTTGCGTCCTTTCCTTTGCAAAAAAGTTAGATGTGAAATAAATCATCCCTTTCTATTTCTATGCATTGGGTCTTAATAGATGATAGACATACAGTTGGTGAAAGTAACTTGAAAACATAGACCGATTCAAGGAGGTGGAGATACTTAGACTGGCAACCAAAACCAAAACCTCTTGCAATAAAGTCAGGACGAGAGTTCGATATGAAGAAGTTGACGAAGTTTGAAAACGGATGACGTAAAGATGAAATGAGAAGACGCCATTCATTATTTTACGGAATCAAATCTGACTTTCATAGGAAATTTTCATGTTCGCGGAATTGAAAAGAGGATATTCTTTTGATGAAAGTGCTGATACTTATCATTAATAACGCTTTGTCAGGAAAACATATTTTTGCAGAGCACGTAGAGAGGAGTAAATGAGGCAAAAGAAGACCGAAGTGAATGGATGAGAAAGTTGAAGTAAGTTTATTGAATATCAATTTATTCTGATAGGATTTAAAGATTTACCAGACGATATCTTTTGAAGCAATTGAAGCTATTAATTGGATCGATTCGGCAGGTTCTGGGTGCTGACGAAATTATATGGGAAATATTAAGTAGATTAGAATGCTAAAGATTTATAATTGTTATGCGGATTAGGTTGATTTAGGTCCACCACACGACCTGGGGTCTTTGGTAGTTTCGATTGAATTTGAATCATTGACAAGAAGAATTGACTGCAGTTGACTGCTGCATTTTAGAGCCGTTGGCTCAATTATAACTTCAGTTTTTTCGGAACTAGAATCTTGCACCATCTACCAAGCATCCTTGTACGGAATTTTGGCCTTGCAAAGATTTCTTGCGCCTACATCGGTGTGATTGCATATATTTCTCTTCCTATGTAGAAGCTACTTTATCCGTGGATTCGAAAATCTTTAGGTGATCCCTTCGAGAATTGTTGGTTATCATCTCCTTGAGTCTCTTTTGGTGGTTACTTGTTAGCTCTTTACAAAGGTTTTTTTCTATTATGCCGGCATCAACCATATCGCTCTATAAGAAATCAACAACAGCACTTTCGTTCCATACGTGTTTTGTCCCAAAAGCATCGAGTCTTTGTTTATATATCCTCGCGCCAAAACTTGCGGGCACCCTCTATCGCGTATCAAGATTACTGGAAGTCTTCAGGAGCACTATTGATACCACAGTTTACTTCGCGATTCCTTAGTCAAGACACAGTGTAAACATATTAACATAGACTTTCTCGTGTTTGCCGGATTTGTTTATTTCTAAAGACGTCAAAAAAGTAGATCAACGAATTTGCGTCAAGATTTGTCAATCATGGTAAACTAGTTTGGAATCAATTGAAGCCATGACGTTGGCAAGAGTGGTACAGGCAGTTTAAATACATATGTTGCCATGTCAGTTAGCAGCGATTGTAGCTCTGACCTACCTTCGTGCGTTGATCGAGTTGATTAGACGCGCACTAGAAAGTAATCATGAAAAATCAAAAACCGTTGTTTGGAAACTTTTAACCGAGAATTTGTGGGTGAGTCCCGCACGGGTCAAATTCATTCACAGGTCCATATGAACCTAGGTTTCGAAATTGGTCAATACAGTTTGCTGATGGGTTCTCATGATGAAAATGTTTTCGAAAATTTTGATGACTGATGTTTATTCATGGGTTCACAACTGTGATCCAGAAAAGTACAGAAATGAGTGTCCCAACTGACAGTCTGAAGGCAACGTGGAAGTGGTTCCTAATGATGACATAGCTCTCTAAAACATAATTATTGCTGAGAAGAACTATACGTTTCAATTATAACCTAGAAACATCGCGAAAGTCTTCACTGCGCACGATTTCTGTAGTATTACTCAATTTACTGAGTACTGTAAGGAGATAGGGGTCACAAATTTGGTCAATTGATGATTGGCTCGTTCACTACGGTCATGGACCAAGGCCTTCGAACCTAGTACAGCACTTTTTGACAACACTAGTACAACACAATTTGACTAGTACAACACTAGTACAACACTATTTGACAAAGAATAAATTCGAACAGCTTCCCAAGCTTCTGTATAGTTTTGAAACAGCTCCTTCCGACATGAATTTTTTTTTGAAATTGCAAAGACCACCCGAAGAATATCAATTCGATGTCAAAAAGACCCTTGAAATTAATGCTATAGATGAACTGCAACCAATTACAGAAATTGACTTGCTGGACACCTACAGGAAGTAGACACAGGAATCTGTTCAGTCAAACGGGCACTTTTTTGAAGAATGCAACGCCCCGGACGATTGACAACGATACCAGAGTGAAGACAGGAGAGAACAGACAGAAGGTTGGATTGAAACTGCTAGGACAAACCCTATTTGAGCCATATGACCATTAAAAAATTATTTAAAAAAAATTTCAGTTTGTGAGAGGTTGCCTAGGAATTTTGGAGGAGTTTGTCCTAACGCCATGGCATAGGATTTACAGTCCATATGATCTACGAGTCTGTAATTAGGAATTAGTGTTTTTATCCTGCTGCCCCTATGTTAGCTGATGCTATGCTTTGCTTCTAGTATCCAATTTGCTCATAGGTGTTAGTCTTGTGTTTTTCGGCGAGAGGCTTGTACATTTTTGACAGTTAGTGCAGCGATGTATCAAGTTGGCGTTAAAATTTAGTTCGTTTGTCATCGACCATGAGCTCATTAGTTAAAACCAGGTCAATATCAACTCAGATATTTCAAAGTTCAGCAGATACTAGCAAATTTTCACTCTCAAATTTTATCGTCAAAGATCAGCTTGAGAATGTTTTCAGCGTAAACAATCTTTCTAGGATGCGGTTTGTTTGTTTCCGAGACAAAACACCGTCGTTCTCCGTCTGGTTCTCTTTTGCGTGGATAAAGCTGAGCACTGAATGTGGAACAGACCCGGAATACGTACTTAAACGTTAAAAAATAAACGTATAACTAATGAATGTCACTCCAAAAACATAATTTTCATCCAACATTTTTATGATTGCTGAACATAGCACGAGATATAGCTAAGCTTTTTGACCTTTTTGACAACTTTTTTCAACGCTACACTTCAAACTTCTCATCTGACGGGATTATACCAAAATAAGTAAGTGAACTTTATTTTGGTTAGTCAATTTGTTTTAATTTTTGTGTAAAGAAGAAAACTACTCTCAAAGCTTTCGTCTAAAGAAATAATACAAACATAAATCTTATGATGCTTTTTCTCGGCCTGTCAGATGAAAACCGTCAGGGAGTTGTAGTACTTTATATACAGACATTATGGCGTAACTACTAAAAAGACCCCAAACTCAGAAGAGCTATCTCAAAGCAGGAGATTCGATCATTCTAAGGAGCAAATCAAGCGAGCTTTCTAAGGTAGAGAGCTTAAAAACAAATCGAAGTAGGTGAGTGGAGAAATGGCGAAAGGTAGCTTTCGGAGCTTAAATGTATGTGAGATTAATTTTCCTATTGTATACTATTTTGAAATATTATGTATGGCAAATGTAAATGAATGTTCGACACATTCATTTGTAGATCCAAGTTTTGCTTACAAATATCATTGCATCTGGAATATTGGAGTTAAATACCGCTTTATAAGGAGTTTGCTCGGAGTAGGAGGGCTTGTTAGTGGTTACGCTACGCTGTATATGTTTAGTTATATGTTATACGTTCTAAATTTCCTTTCCACCAAGACAGGGCAACCATTGAAAACGCCGATTTTGGTCAGTCCCAAAATCACAATTTGGTTGTTATGTTCTTGCCGCATCCTTCAGTTTGTATTCGAAGCAGAGCCTTTGTGATGAGGGAACTATGGACACAATTGTAGCATCTGCAAGTTTCTACGATTGTCCGGTAGGATAGCAAGAATCGTACAGTATGTTATCTGTAGGGAAGCACCAAAAACTTCTGCAACGCAACTCCTTGAGAATTTAAGACAATAATAAAAAAAAACTTGTGGTCGTTAATTTTGTTGATCTATTCAAAAAGTTGATGAAAAACATTTCATTCGTCCGTTTCTAAAGAATAAATAAATTCTCATGGGAAAAATAATTTCAAGTTGTCGGAAACTTTCTGGGGAAAACAGCTCGAAAAAAAGGATGAGAATTATAGTTGCTGAAGTTTGATCCAATTTAGTTTATTGAAAATAGTGAAACAAACACATGTCTGATAGTCGACTTTTGCAACGCAAATTTATTCCAAACAATCAAAGAGTTGATTCCAACAATAGTTATGAGCCATAAAATCTGATAGTAGTTGGGTAGTTTTTTTTCAATACGTTATATCGGGAACCTTGCAAGTTGGTTCTGTTGTGATAGCAAATGAAAACTTTCAGGGAAGACTACTTCCCTGAATAATTAATTTTGAACTTTGGCTGCATGCATTTGAATGCAGTTTTTTCTTCATTCAATATGAAATATGATTATTTGATTAAATTGAAATTGATGCCTATTTTATACACTCCTTAATAGCCGTTTCTGCATGATATCCATGCATATCCATTAAACTAATAAGCCCAGTACCCAAATCAGAATTTATTAAAATTCACCACAAACTTGAATCGATTCCAAGTTGCATGCCACGAATGCCAATAAAACAGATAAAATGCAACATCCTACATAAGCGGGGAGTCCATAAATTGGCAAACGCCAGCAGCAGGGAGCTCATTGCGGAAGGTATTACATGAAGTTCCTGTTGAATGCTATCCACTACGATCCTTTCATTCGTTAGATTCTTTCATCGGGTCCTTGTGACTACTTTACGGAAGTTTTATAGCAGATAAATTTCAACAGTTTCTTACATTACCTTCGGATTGTGGAATAATAAAAATTTCCAAGGATGAAAAGGAAGACACATGAGACATTCGTGCACAAGTCGAAAAAGCGTATTGTAAGTTGATTAGGTGATACTGAATGGTTGTCATAAAAATCGGTGCAACAAAAACAATTGAATAGCATAAACGTGTGTATGACATTATCCAGTGCACGAGGATAGTAGCAAAAGTATAAGTTGAGTGATATGAAATTATTAAAAAGAAATAATTTCCTGGAGAGTGATTTGATAAGGATGAGACGACATAAGTACTAGACATATAAGCGGCCACAGCATGATCCTTGGCATTGTTGTCCTTCGATGTGATTTAGTTCGGCAATGGTTATTTTTGAGTGTCCTTGTAACATTTTTTGGCTTGATGGCGGGTTGTATCTTAGTCGGTCGAACCTTCTGGTCTCCATTCAGATGTTTTGGAGTGTGCCCACATTTAACCGCTTGTCTTATAGATTTTTCTATTTTATTATCTTCCTTTAGCTTGTCGCCTGATATAAGTTCCTTGTTCGACTAGGCTTAACTATGTTTGCACTACATTGCAGCTAATCTTCATATGCGACTCCACGCCAACAAGGATATAGTTCGCAGCAGAATTGATTCTTTCCGATTCATGTTGTTTGCTAATTATATTTTATTATTATGATGATGAGCCTCGATTTTCATAGAGGAAAAACATATAAATAGTTTATTTATTTTATTATAGTTTATTTTATTATTATTTACTTTTTTGTGGGGAAAGACATTGGCGAACATTCGCCTTTAGCTTTCAGCGTATTGTGCTATTGTTTCCAGATGTTCCAGTCGACCCTAGCTCTGCGATCACCAAGCACCATATATATATATAAATATGTACCGATATTTTTAAGTTAAAAGAAAATCATACGAGATGTAATAGAAGTAACAATGCAATTAGAATAAAAACATTTATAGTTAGATTTAGGTATTAAGTAATACTTTGTCAAATAATATTAGTAACACACAAAACAAAAAAAAAAAAACAAAAAAAAACCAAAAAATTTCTTGGAATTTATTTGCGATAAAATTTTCTATTGATATGCTTCACTGGGTTGTTGTGTACATATCGCTATAAAAAGAATTGAAATTGTGAGGTATGGGACACTCAATCAATAGAGGAATCAATCAATAGAAGAGACGATCAACTAATAGACGGTCAATGGATAGAAGTATCAATAAAGTATCAATTGAAGTATCAATCGGAGTTTTAATAGAAGTATCAATCAATAGAAGCATCAATAGAGGCTTAATCGGAGTATCAATCAATAAAGGACCAATAGAAGTATCAATCGAGGATCAATAGAAATATCAATCAATAGGACTATCAATTAATACAAGGAGCACGATCCGAGGTAGCGCAGCATAACAAGTAAAGTCCCGAAACCAGCTGAAGTAGAGATTCGTGCTAGAGGAAGCACGATCCGAGGTAGCGCAGCAGAACAAGTGAGGTCCGGAAACCAACTGAGGTGGAGATTCGTGCTAGACGAAGCAGAGGTGTTCATGATGATCAGAATCAGCGCAGCACAATTCAGAGGTGTTCAGAGTTAGCGCAGCACAATTGACAGTTGGTCACAATCAGTGCTGCACAATTCACAGGTGGTCATCAGTGCAGCACAATTCATAGGTGGTTTGATCCTTTGATTTTTGATCCTTTTTATTCATTCATTAATCTAATGTGAAGGAGTAATTTATTTCTCTGTGTGTATGTGTGTGTGTGTGTATGTGACATGGAAGGATCAGGGCTTAAATAATGTCCTAAAATCCCCACGCCACGCCCGCGGCCAATACGATGGGCGCCATTATGCTGCCTTTGTATTTTCAAATAACCCTGTCTCTTTAATCTTGTTCCTTTCTTTCGCTACAGGTGCGACCTATCGGTTGCCCTATTATAAGTATTTATTCATTATTAAATATATATTTATTATTTTTTTGAAAATACATAACACTATACAGGTGTCACCCGTTTGGATTGTCATTCGCTTGGCGCGTTGACCTAAGAGATAATCACCAGTAAGGATTGTCAACAGTGTTCTTACGTCACTTCTGTTATACCCTGAAGTATGTTTTATCTCTGTTTCCTTAGGGTGGAGCCAAAATTTTCGGTATATCCTGGTGTAATTCCTGCTCTTCAAAGCGGTATCTCTTCTCTTTCGAGAGGATTTAATTTTGTTTCCTTATTATGGTTGCTAGTGGCACTGTGATTTTGTCTTTTTTAGTTGCATTTTGGTCGGCTGATCCTGCTCTCGCCAAATTCATCGCTGTTTTATTTCTCTTTACACTGCTGTGTCCATGTTACTTTTAAATTCAGTTGCTCTGTTGCGGCTTTGAGAGGTTGCCTACAATCCTGCACTTATTGTGAAACTATGAGATAAGAGGCAAGCGCCTTGCAGGGCCGAATTGCTGTCCGAGAAAATTTGTTTTTCCTGTTTTATGTTGTTTGTTACTGTACACACTTTTGTTGCATATACTCTCAACTAGAAGACTGTGATAAAGACTCAAGTTTGTAGTTTTGGCGGAGTTGCAAATAATCTCGAAAAATTTCAGATGTCACTTCCCTCAACAGTGTTGAAGCCATCGGCGTAGATCACGATTTCACATACAAATGTGGTCATGTCCTGTTTTCCACGCTTCTCTGGCTGGTATGATAATCGTGTAAGAGATCGTTGCATCCATGACCGGTTGAATCCAGCTCTCTTTTACTTGACGGGTATATCCGTATCAATTGTTTCAAAAAAGTAAAGGTGTCCAGTTTGGAAGTGATAAGATGACTTATTTGTGGGCTTCCATGTGACGTTGCAACTGAGAGCTCTGTGAAAACGAATGTGTTAAGGGACACAAAATTGAACATCACTTCCACTGCAGAAGTTTATACAGTCCTAAGGGCACCTAAAAGCGAGCCTAATGCCACCTGTAATGCCATAGCAGGACATTCATTAGATATTCTCTAGATATTTTACAGTGGTTTTCTTTTGTATTGCTAGGAAAAATGCTGGCCTGCTTAGCATATGGCTATTGCGCTCAGTACACTTGTATGTATCCAGTCGGCGACTTTGAGTTTTAATCTCCAAGTTTTCCCTACTAGTCTTTTCATTGTTAGGAGGGCTGCAGTACGACTCCTTCTGACTTCTCGTTTGTATAGAGTTCTAGTAAGACTATTATCTGATGATATTCCCAAGTATTTTAACGTGTTTTGCCAAGCTTCTGTGTTTTCCATCAACATTCGAGCGTGAGAATGTCTCCAGTATTCTGGGCTTTGTAGAGACGACGAACCTCGTTCTGTAAACATTTCTACGTACTCAGTTTTACTCCGCTGATCAGAAAATAAGTGAATGTTTGGTTTTCATCAGGCCTGTCATGAGCCTCCCTTATTGATTAATCATTTTTTGTTAACTTAGTTCAGCTTAGTACTTACAGCTTTAGCTTGATACAGTTCAAACAGGAGTACAGACTTAGGATTCATTTGTGAAGGAGATCAGTCAGCTTTTGACTAGATCCTTCTAGAATTAAGCAAAGCGTAATCAATAACAAGCGCTAACACTTCGAACAAACTTCCTATCTAACGATATTTGACTTTTCCAGGTGTATTGGTTGTTGTAACCGAAATTTGTTGGAAAAAGGACATAAAGAAAAGTTTGTATTAATACGCAATGGATCAAATATACTATTACACCAGAAAAATTTTGGCATTTATTTAAGCTCTGAAACGTAGCCATCGCGAATTTCCCACTCACCAACATCAGTTGAGTTTTAAGCTCTCTATCTTACAAAGCTCACTTTATTTGCAACATGGGATGTTTGCATCATTTTCTTTGCGCATCTTTCCTATCTCTTCTTATCCGTTAATATTAGTGATTAAGTCTTTTTTTATTAGTCATAAGTAATTTTTTAGACATAAACAAGAATTTATTTAACATCAGTGAAGAGTTTACAGTGAGTTGAATGTCTCGCACAGTGGACTTTTATTGTCTCTAACAGCCCACAAGGCATGATTGATATAGGAAACTGTAAAGACCTGCTGGATTTCACGCAGGTAATGCGAAAAGTATTCTGTTCGATGTTCAGTGGTTTTCCGTTTGTTGAGATTTGATGCATTTCTGTCTCTGGGAAACATGGAAGATAACTTTGGAAGATAGAGAGCTTGTAGAAAACACCATGGAGATGAGTGCAAAGACCGCCATAGTAGGTTACTGGGCTAAAATGTATAGGGGAATGATTTTTCCGATTTAATAGTATATCAGGGTCATCGTGTATGTTAGATTTTTAAGAGAATGTTCCACTTCTTCATCTTTATGTTCTACCTCTAACAAGTTTTGCTAACAAATATCGATGCATAAGGATAATTTGTGTTGAAATTAGTGTTTGCTTGAAATGGAAGCACTTGTTCATAGTTTCACTTTTATTTCGTAGTATGCCATTTATCTGAAACCTTCCTTTTCATGTGTTTGAACCTCTCATCTGGAGCAATTTTTGGATGGTCATCCTTAAACAGAACCCTTTTCTCCGAAAGAGTGGCGTGAAAATCATGAATTTATTTGTACCGAATTTCAAACCATATGGGGTGCAATCAATTTCGTTTCATGTTTTGTGATGATGGCATAAATTCTGGCTAATAAACTTAAATTTTCTATTGAAGTTTTGGTTTTCCATAGAATCATCTTCTCATTCCTTGAAGTGAAAATTTATGGAGGTCACGTTTTAAATTTGATGACAACCGTTCTCAATTTTATACGAGAAGGCCCATCTAATAGATTATTAATATCCTTGATACATAATTTGTATATCCTTGCCCTCTACTAAAATTTATGCCCATTTTATATGTATACATGGAAATAATCCCAAATTTATGTGTGCTTGATATTCAAATCAGTATCTTTCCATCGCAGGAATATCGGTTTCGGAAATGGGTAAATCCTTTTGATGCAATCAACATTGTAGTGAACAGTTTTATGAAGTGAATTATGAATGGATGTTGATGCATATTGAGAAAGTTGACAAAGCTTACAAAAGCGTCCTCGTATCTTCAGGATACAATTGCATCATAAGCTAGCAACAACAAAATCTCATTCAATTTATTATTCATGGCGTCACAATGACGACTGTTCTGGAAACGACACCATCACAACATTTCACTGAGTTGGCTGGATAAGGGATGAAATGCCATGATAAATTGCTGAGCAGAAACGATAGATGAATGTGAGCAACGAAATATTTAATAGTGCACACGGTTCGTACTTAATCATATTTATTGCGATGTTTCCTGTGAGTTGGCGTGATGTGCGAAAAGCATCCCCCCCTCCCCTACTCCCCGTCCGATGGCTTTAATGGTGGCCTGAAAGAAAACTTTTTTCCTTAAGCATTTCGTGCTGCGTAAGCGTTTGAATGGCATTTTGCTGCCGAAGATTTGGCACGTTGATTTCTACCATCGATCAATTAAGATAGGTGTGCAACTGAGACTCGATAATATCGTTATTCAATGCTATATTGCCTATAAAAATGGTTTAATGACATTTTTATAACACAATAAGGTCTGCATTGAAGATGGCTTGGATTAGTGAGTGGAGTCCTTGCGAAAAAATTGGAAGATGCGGTGAATTACTTCGATGGATTCCATTCCCATATCTTATTCGCTTCGGACCGACGTTAGTCATCGACATGCTGAATGAGAATATACCTAACCTTATCACGGAGATTTCTAAGGGATCTTTCATTTCAAGAAACATTTAAAAAATCAATTTCAGAAGTTTTTGGAAGATCAATTTTTCCATTTTCACTTACAACATTGTAAGTGATTTATACCCTTGCTAAGCTAACTCAGCGAAGACGCATGGGTGCGGAAATTCTGATCAAATTTGTCGAATAAATGTGAGTTGACACCTGACGAGAAGCGGCAGGGACGCGTGTTAGAAACCAGCTTGAGCTCTTTCCACCTTTCTCAATATTTAAAAAATCCTTTCAGCAAACTCAATTTTAAAACAAATACAAACCTTAACAATGGGAAATACTTCCCGTATCTTGTTTACATAAAAATCCCTACAAAGTACTTAAAATCCATTATTAAAATTACAGTTCATCCGAGACACAAGGAAACAATTTATTTGTCCTGGCCACATTCATTGTTTCAGTCGTTTTCGTTGGAGCTTTTCATTCTTCTTCGTTATTGTTATTATTAAAAATTCTGCCATCTTCATCTCGCTCGCATTGTTGAATCCTCAAAGGAAATATGGTTTGAGTAGACTCTTATTGCAACAATGCCCATGTCTATTACGAAGTACGAATCAATTCTTTGTTTGCGTATTATGTATGTGTACATACAGTTAACAGGGTTAGTAGGTAGCAAATTTAAGGGCGAAGTACAATACTGCGTGACGGCGATGCGTGAGCGCGTTGCGATTCTCTCTCGTCGTCACGCAACGCACGCGATACGGGGAACATTAATGTTCATATGACAAATGTCAAATTGGTGACATTTTAAATGAAATTTGCTGAAAATTTTGTTTTGATTTTTTAAAAGTTTTGAATTTGGAATGTTCCTTCGTTTAGCAAATAAAAGCCGTAACTAGGATGCACGAAATTTTCATTCAAAATTCATTCATAATAACCAAAGTACTTAAAAAGTAATTAAGGCGTTTGAATTTCAAATTTCATTTAAGCGCCATATTGTATTTGACAAACGTCACGCACCTTGTTGCGAGGAATTTTCGTTTTTCCGAATATTTCCCGCCTCGCATCGACGCATCGCAATCATTGTACGATGTCGCATACAAATGATAGATAGATATATATTTATTTATTGAGACTTTATACGTACATGATTTTCGTTATCTGGTATGATTATGTCTAATGTTTGACAG
Source organism: Stratiomys singularior (assembly GCA_954870665.1). Classification (NCBI taxonomy): domain Eukaryota; kingdom Metazoa; phylum Arthropoda; class Insecta; order Diptera; family Stratiomyidae; genus Stratiomys; species Stratiomys singularior. Next base: position 5,323,885 of record OX940879.1, on the reverse strand, counting down.
CGACAGTTTGTCAAATAACTATTCTATAAATCTGGTTGTAACCGATTCTTGACATAGGCTTAGATTACATATTTATTTTAAAATTCATCCTTTGCTCATAAGGCTTTTTTTTCCTATGATTGGTAAACCTTAAACCTAACTTATTCTAACTTAATCCTACGTACTTTTTCTTATTTACAATTTAAGGGTTGATATGGAGGTAGTAATTGGATGGAGGTGCGAGTTCGGAATCTTGGCTCCGACCATGATGATGTTTGTGTATCCTGCTTCGATGGCGCGATTGACCTTGGTCAATTATGAAGTTCGCCCATTGCTGGCGTAGGTTGGTTAGCCGCGGTCTCCTTGTTCTGTCCGCACATAGAACGGAGGCTTGTGGTTCAATATTAGGCGTGGGTTTGTCAAGGTAGAAGAGTTGGAGCTAAGCAATTTGATGGGCGAGAGGTATGGGGAAGCGATGTTTTCAGCGATATTCCGGGAAACCAATTCACTAATTATAAATTCAGGGTGAGTTACCCATTTCTTTAGGCGTTTCGAGCTCGTCTCAATCATATACTGCATTATAGGCTTGATTTTTGTTTGACTGTATAGGAAGGTGCTCCTATAGTGCTTCTTGTTTGGTCTTCTATACTTGGACAAACACTTCCTCAAAATTTTCCGTTCGAAAATTTGCAGCTCTTCTGCTACGGTAGGCGAAATAGTGAGCCAGACAGGGAAGCAGTAGCTAATAATGGGTCTGATGAGGGTTTTGTAGATTAGAAGTTTAGTACTTACTTGGACAGACTTTTTGGAGTGTAGGGGGGCTAGGACTGCGGAAGCCCAAGTGGCTTTTTCGATGGCTCTGCGGGCGTGGGGATTGAACTTGAGGCGGTGATGGAAAAGCACCCCCAAGTATTTTATGCAGTTCCTTGGGGGGACGGGGACGTTATCAATTCGTATAGAGAGTTCTTTACTCTCGGCTGGCTCAGATCGGTGTCCTTTGCCGGAAGCGTTCCGGAAGCATATGAGTTCGCATTTTTCAGCGTTGATAGAGAGGGCCCATTTTGAAAGGTACTTTTGTAGGAATTCCACGTGTAGAGCGATGGCTTGCTGGGCTTTTAGGGGGGACGCGTGGGTAGCCAGAACAAGTATTTCGTCCGCGTATAGAATTGTGTGTGTGAGGGGGTTGGTGATATTGATTTCGGCAGCATACTGTGTATTGTATATCGGTTGCACTTGTGTTGGAATGTCGTGAAGAAAAAAGTTAAAGAGGTGGGGGCCGAGTATTGATCCTTGCGGGACACCGGAGCGTACGTTGATAGCATCAGAGAAGGTATTGGAAATTTTTACTAGGAGGGTTCTTTGGTGTAAAAAGTTGGCTATAATTCGAGTCAGTGGGGTGGGGCATTGTGTCATAATTACTTTGTACAAGAGACCCTTGTCCCACACGGAGTCGAACGCTTTCTCAAGGTCAATTGAGCAAGCCACAGTTGCCTCTTTCTTCCTCAAACCTGATGATATGTAGTCGTGTAGAAGGAGGACTGCTTGTTCGGTTGACACTTTTTCTTTAAAGCCAAATTGTTGTGCTGGTACAAGGGGCTTGGCGAAGACTTTAAAGGAGAGAAGGATGATTTTCTCCAAAATTTTTCCTAGGTTTGAGAGCAGGGATATTGGTCTAAGCTTTTTTAGGTCGCCGTTGGCCTCTTTCTTTGGTGTGGGGAGTCGCATACAAATGCATGTTACGAAAACTGCTTGACATTTGCTGCGAAACTCTCGTTGCGCTCTCGTATCACAGTCTCGCACTATTGTATTTCGACCTTTAATCAACTCAAATTGATACCAGAGTTTCGTATTAAAGCCTGGAAATATATTCACGCTCTGCTGCCATTGTGAGCGAGAATGAATTTAAAATTTTATCCTGTTTGTAGGCTCAAACTGTTTTGAGGCGAGGTCAGAATTTTCTTTCCACACAAAAACAAAATGAATCATGCATAAATTTGATGGCATTCCTCCTATTAATTCCATTAGAGATCATACAATATTCCATTGAAATTCCACTGGAGAAAGTCAAAATAATTTAATAATTTACTGAGTGCAAAGCGGAAATTAAATCCTAAACTGCCTTTTAAAATCCACCACCATTGTTGCAAACACTGGTCCCTGTGCAATTACTCACACTATTGTGTTGTCTACATGCCTAGTAAGTTTTCCCATAACAATTTCTTTGCACGATTGAATTTCCGCTCAGGTGAGCCATGCGATCGTCCTTTTTCGTCCTTCTTGCACCGTTCTTGCCCTGAAAACTCAACGACTACGTACGTATCGGACTGAAAATCTTTCAATTATCGCAAAATAAGTAACGAATAGGGATGTAATTAAAATTCGGCCCAAGTTAACAGGGAATTGTACTTGAAGGATGAACATCGTACTCGACAACGATGGCAATGCAAATGAAGGAAATGGCTGGAAGTTGAATGGGAAGTACGATGGAATCACGGATTAGAATTAGAACCTACTAAATATGCTGCTACTAATTGAAGTGGTATATTTCTTTATTTCCTTTCTTGCCCACTTTATAAAAGGCGCATTTTCCGGTTCTCCAGGAGCTGCTTTCAGTTTTGTTTTTCCTTTGCCGTGGCGAAAGACGTTGCATGGAAATGAATGCGGGAATCGTGAATGAACTGAAGTATTTACTTTGTTTACTTTTGTGAAAAGGAGGATTAAGAAGTTTAAACTGCTTTGGAGGGGAATACTCAGTGTTGAAATGGTAATTCATCTCATTTTAAGTGTTTTAAGGTCCTGTGAATGTAATGACTTTTATATCTTTTAGTGGATTGATGATGTTTCAAATGTTGTAGGATGATGGTTGAATTATCTGTTGTTTGTAGATTCCGCTATCCTTAAGGAACATTATTCCAAATAGAAAAATTACGGACTTTTTTCTTTCCGCATCAAAGGACTTCTAGCTGCATAAAATGAAACTGCCTCCACCTGTGTGTATAAACGATGAACATATAGAAGATGACACTTAGGACCGACAAAATCAGGATGAAACCACACACCGAAGATTCCACACTGCCGAAACGCGTATTTGAACGATACAAGAAAACAGACGGCGTTGATAGAATTTCGTTCGGAGAACAAAAAACAACTTTCTTATCGGTCTAGGTTTGAGCGAATAAGACTAATCAAAAGCTTGGCTGATCCTGCATTTCTTTCATTGCTACCCGAATGTGTCTGATTTCAGAGGATTTCAGAGAATGGTAATTCGAGTTTTGCTAGATTTTGACTAGGAATCCCAGTTCTTGAAAGCTCGATTTTGCCTAAGGATCGACAATTGTTTCGTTTCCTTTCGATTCGCTACATCTCTGAATTCTTACCTATATCCTGAACCGCCACGTGTGAATGTATGTGGCTTGCTGTTCAAATTGCAGATTACTGTGGTAGCCTTGATTGCGAAAATTTCGGACTGAAACACCTTCTTATGACTCTGTAATCTGTAACTTTTTATGGGAATTGTCATGCATCTCTCCGCTTGTCTCCTGCTTCTATCCGGTTTACTGTCAATATGATTTTCGGTAACTTTTTCCACCTTTGATTAATGCATAGATCAATTTTTGGACTTTCAATATAACATGACACAGGCCTTATTAGCATCCACTACTGCTTGCATTTTTTCAAATTTCCTTCTTGATGTATTGAGCAATGCCCTCTTGTCTTATTTGATCAGCCTCGTTGTAGGAAAAAGTTTGTAGATCTTTTTATGACTCCTCCCATAAAATGAACTCACCTTAATTTGCTGGAGAGTATAAGTCAAGGATATTTCGCTCAAGTAAGGGTAAAGTGAGAAGAAGAAGTGACTTGTCGCCTCCCGATGGAGAGTTACGCCCTGTTTTTCCGGTGTGATATTCAATCCCTTGTTATCTTACTTTTGTTTGGAAATCCAATTTTCTTATCCATTTTTGCGTGAGAGCGTGATCTACATTAGGCTAGGTGTTGTCTGCAGGAACCTTCCAATATAGTTTTTACAATTACGTGCGTGGACAAAATCGTTCCTCAATAAAAATGACGAAGAGAATACAAAGGTTCTGGAGAAGACTTTCAAGGCTTGAAACTTCGAAGAACTTTTCCGAAGAGATTTTTATGGCGTGCGTCGGGGAATGGATAAGGGAAATCTACGAATGTTCACTGGAATCTTAACACAAAAGCGTATACTAGAAGAACAACTGAACAACGGGTTTGACAGCCAACAATGAAACCAGATAGTTCAATCTTGAATAGGAGACATCTATGCGTCTGCTGGCATGCTTTCGAGCACTATTCTGCAGAAGGAAAGAGAAAATCAAGGAAGTTAAATTTTTCCAAAGAGATATCGGGACAGAAGCAAAGAAGTCTTTCTTGGGAAAGCAAAAAAGTCTTTCTTGGGAACACCGATTTGCTTGCGGTGTTCTAGGTGCGTCGAAAACGTAGCAGAAAAACGCAAGAAGGTTGGCGTCCAGTACTCCCGGAACACAGTCAACCAATCAATCATGCAGTCTTATTGCGTTCGCACAACAAGTGCAAGGTTTTCTTCTTAATGTCATTCGTATTGTTTCGCTTTCCTGACAACGTCAATTGATATAAATTAGACTTGGTCTGTTTTTATCTTGATATCTATTTGTTAATGTTGGGTTGCTTTGTTGCTTATAATCATCGCCGCTCCACTTCTCTAGGAAAGATCATCACTAGGAGTTGGTGTTGAACAACTGTTTGATCTCCTCTGTCGGAAAGGTTCTGAAAGTGCTGATCCTTTGTCTAGATCAACTGGATTCGAAACGCTCATTCCTATTGCTTGTCCATCTATCACACCCTGCAAGCATTGTGCTAAAGTGGTTTCCGTTTTCAAGGCCACATGTATCCAGGATATCTCATTGGTTCTTTTGTATATTGCTGCTAAAAATACTTTTTTCTCTACTTCCTGCTGACTTCAAAATCATACATTTGTGTATATAATAATGTGCAGAGTCCCTCTATCAAAGATACCCTCTTCATTGAATTTAGCAGACCAGGATATGTTATATTCTTCCCAGCTCATATCTCCGGTTGCGAGGCAGGCCCGTCTGAACAACCTTTCTAAGTTATTTAGTGTACTATAGTGACTTCGTTCATACTGTCAATGGATACCAAACTGATTTTACGCAAGGTAGTAGGTTTACGGGAAAGGCTTAGATTGAAACGTAACCAAATTTCTTGGTTTAGGCACTAATTTTGTTATATTAATTCAGTATTTTTTCCTTGTTTTACAAACTTTTCATGCCCAAGATTTATTCAAATCCGACTGTAAGTTGTTTTAAAGGAGAATTGAAACCCTGAGTTTTATTCGAACCATTGCCAATTGAATCTAATGATCAAATCATGTAGTTCTGATTACCTTTTCAATTCAGAAATTGATTTGAAACCTGGCTAGCCGTATAATAAAATTTACCAGGAAAAAGATTGTTATCTTGGCCTCTCGAAAGTTCAATTAGTTATGTTTGAAATCAAACCCCACAGTTTCAAAAGACTAACAAAGTAATGATTTGGCCTCAAGATAAACTAGAAACCCACATGAATCGAACTTCATCATAATTCCTTTTTACTTTCAATAGCATTGAACCCGAATGAAATATCCATGAAACTAACTTATCATCATCAGTTGATCTCGGACCCTAAGCTACAGCAATCTGCAACCATTATGATAGGCCCAAGAGTAAAAGGACAACACTGTTGAAATCTAGGCCATGTGCACCATCAAACCTGAAACTAACATCAACAACTTATCATACAGGTACCAATAAAAACCTCCCGGAATATAGATGGCATCATTATAAAAGCAATATAAATCCTCCACCGAGCATAAATACAACTTGACTGCACAGTAAAGGGACTCCACTCGTACCTCGACGTTCCACTCGGTTCCACTCTTTTATTCATTTCAATGAATTTCCATGAAAATGAAAAACTCTCTGGAGGCTACTCTTCAACTGAAATAGATATTCCACACGAAAACAAACATCCTTAGATATGCACGTCGGTATGTACACGTGCTAAAATGTATCTGGATGTGATATAACCATATGCAAAGACAACTCTAACTTTCTATCCGTATCTCACCTTGCAACGGAAATCGTCGTTACACTTCTTCACATATTCCTTCAGCCTCGGGAAAAGCGATGAGAAGAACTGTTGAGAGATTGTGGCGAAACGTGCTTATGCGCCACAAAAAAAGGAAGAAACTCTCAAACAGTTTCAGGTGTTAGCCAAGTTCATTGAAAAGGAAACCATTCCCGGCGCACAACGTCACCAGTTTCCCTAGCCTGATCTTCGACCCAGTCTTCATCGTTACCAAAGACTTCCTTTCGATATTCTTTATCTGACCCAAAAAACGTGGCCCAAATTACAAACACGCTCGGATTGGAAGGTTTACATAATCCTGTGGCTTCGTGCCCAAACAAAGTTACATCAACAATAAAGCAGCTTATCTGGCTGTCGGCAGATACTCACAAAGCCAAATGATTTTTTTCTCCAGCGACCAAACGTCCTCTTTAAAAGGGTTCCAAGGGACGTTGCGTTAGTTTAGAGCTACTGAAAAGCACCGGTTCAAGGATATGCGGCCCAGCATCACGTGCTTGATACCAATCGTTGAAACCATATCGTTCTGTATTAATATGCACAGGATAAAATGTCTAATGCCGCGTTCGCCTCCAATATTTTCAATTTGCTCATAAGTTTGTAAACATCCTCCACCCACCTAACGGCCAAAATACCTTCCAACCCGAGCGGTATCACTTAAGACGAGGACGTAAACATTTTGCTGATTCGAAAGGATTTCACGATTCCAGCAGTCGACAGGAAGTGTTTGTGACGGTGTGGCATAGCGAAGGATACTGATGACGCTCAGAATGACATTGAAGCGTTGCGATAAGAGTCCAAAATAAGAAGGAAGCTATCAACAGCGTCAGTTTAATGGTTATATATGATGTCGAAGAGAATGTGAGAGAGTGGTGAAACTTTTTCGGCTGTGATTGGAAAACACTTATGACTTATAATGCTGGCACGTGTATGATGGAAATTGCTTTAGTACCTGGTAAACGTGAAATGTTGTGTTGATAGCATGAATGATGGCCAAAACTTCTGCATGAGTTTCGAATTGGTGTTGTACGAGTTTTATTATGTTTGATTTTCCCGCCCAATGTGGGTGTCTCAGTTGGGAAGGAAAGGGAGCAACGAAGAAAACTCGCTTGTGGTTCATTCAATTCAGGTTCTGTTTGCATAAACTCCAAGCTGATGTCAATGCCTTGTGATCGCATTGATCATATTATGAAGCTTTGAGTAGAGAAGGAAACAACTACGGAAGTGCGGTGTTAGTCTCAGGATACACAGTCCAGCGTGAGCAACTCTACATACGCCAATCCAGTGAGTGATGGACTATTTGGCTGATTTGGTTGGTACTGATAACACATAGACGGCCATCCTAAAAAAGCCTCAGAGTGAGATATGTCTGTGTTTACAAGCACTAGTCGAATAGAGCGAATCGAAGATGGGTTTTCCCCGGAAAATCAGAGCAACAACCGACAATGCTGCAGCAGGTGCAACGGCTCTCATCTAACAAAAGTGCTACTAGGGCAAACAAATCACATCAAAGTCTACTATCACCTCAAAATGTACTGCAGTGTGTTCTACTCTATGGGATAGAACTACGGTGCGACATTCTCAGCAAGGAGTTTCACTATACGCGGAGGTACATGTTCACAGTCAAGGAGCGTTGTAAATTGCAAACACACATGAAAGTATCTTCGAGAGGGCGATGCTGGTGAGGACAGGATTCCCATCGTTCTCTTTGGAAGAGAGTGCGGAAATATTTACCAGAATAGAAAACGAGCATAACGTAAAGGAGCTCTCTCAGCGATTGATGAAAGTCGTGATCCCTAGTCTGATGCGGTGGCTCAATAAAGCGGTAAAACATATTTATACTTGACCAGCTCTTGAGCGGGATTGGATATTTTCGGTCTTACGTACAGAAGATTGATAAGTCACGGTTCTCCAACTGCATGTTTCGCCCAGAAGAGGTGGATGACGATGAAAACCTATTTTTGCCCGGAAACTATGGGATCTATGCAGCGAAACTAGAAAACAATTCCTAGAAACTATTATCGGAAAACCATATAAAACAGTTGACTAAGCAATAGACGATGAATGATGGTGAAAAGGCATGCCAATACAACAGAATGCTTCAGAGATGGGTGGAACCTAGAACAAAATTTCCCATCTTCCTTTCTCCTTATGAAGGAATTCGTAAAGTGATGGAATTCCCGTGAACGGTAGACAATTCTAAGCTTAGGATCAGGAGGTGCAGCCCAAAATCTATGTCAATTGGTTCCAGGCCAGAATGTCAGGTTGACAGAGGAGGAGTTCAGTGGGCAGGATAAAAGCATGGTGCGTCTACTAATCCTATATTCAGGGTAATAGTCTTCACATATCTACCACAAAAAGAAACCTTAAACAAGTAACTACGGGTTTCACAGACGTCGTAAGTTTTGGGAATTCCTACAATGTCCAACTTCCCCGACTAACCGTGGCCCTGCGTCTTAAAGAGATATGACGGTTATATAACACTAGAAATCTTTACTATTCCCTTTCTTTGCAAACGTTTGGTTCACGTGGTAAATCACTTCCTGTTTTCCTTTTTACCAGACCTATTTTCTACCTTACCAAAGCAAATTTACACCAACCTGACAAACAATGCGCCATTCATTCGAGCTGTCACCTTGAGAAAGTGCCTTCTGATGTGTTCTATGCCATTTGAGATTTCAACACAACGAACGATTGTATAGTGTAAAATATGCATTATCCGAAGATTTCAGAACAAGAAGGTTTTTCCAAAGAATGTTTCCCGATCGATAATGTTACCCCACATCGACAGATGTCCAGTCTGCAGTCAACTATCGAAGAGTTACGCTGTATAAAGCAAGTTCTGCGCTCTGATATGACCAAGAAGACAACCGTATCGGAGTAGTTTTAAGACATTTTAAGGTTACTTCTTTGAAGACTATTTTGTCATTGATTCCAGTTGTAAGTTAGAATGGTTTACCAATGTATGGAAGTACCAAGAAAACATGTCCTTTCTGAAATTCTATTTCAAGATAAGGTTAAATAAGTCACGTATCGAAAAAAATAGCTCACCAAATATTTGCTTTGTTTTCGATTCGAAAATTTAGACGTCAAAAAAGCGCTGAGCAGTCTTTTCATGAAAAAATCATTTCAAGCATAGAAAAAGTCAAGAAAGATATGAAAAGCTATAGAAGCGTTCACAATGTCACTGCACAAGCGTAAGTTGATCACACAACAGTATTGAACCACTTGTACCAGGAAGAGTTGAAAGGAAGCGCCGCGTTTAGGTGTTTCATTCGTTAACCATAGAACAATTTATGATCCAAGGTTTAAAATTCAAAGGAATCTGCCAGAATTGATCAACAGAAGAGGCGATGTCTTCACTGTGACAATACTAGGACTCGCACATTTTGACGACGAGGCAAGAATCGAATAACCTCGGTTGGGAAGTGATGATTCATCTACTACAAAGCATGATCATTGCATATTGTGGGTATTCCTTGTTTCGGTCATGGGATAACTCCCTAAAGAGTGTCATTTTAGTTTTAGAACCGACCTCGTAAATCACTCATCTTGGCTCGGAAAACTCAGAAGTTCCGCAATGGTAAAAGGGTTATGTATGTCAAATAGAGAAAAGCCGTTTCATTATATAAATGAACAAATTGATCACTGAATGCTAGTTTTTTTTTTGTTTGTGTGCCGGTTGTGTCTCGATATTAAGGACCTAACAGAGTTTACATTCAACTCATCACATTTTTATTTTCAATTTTCATATAATCCAAATGTCATCTCAACCACCACGACAAGGTCCCTATACTATACGTGAAACTTTCATTGCCTGTCGACACATTCCTTCCACTTCACATCATGGAAAGACTTTATCCCTACACGGACAACAGGCAACATAAAACCGTTTCCGAATCAAATCTTTCAAGGGAGTGTACAAACAGTTGGATTCGAATGCAATTCCATTACATTTGCCAAGTAAGTTCTCTCCACCAGAGACATGGTTAAAATGAAGACAAACCAGGTGAATTGTTTGGATTCGGCTCAACTCCTGTCAGATGCAGAAGCCTTTGAAACACAGGAGGTGTCACTCAGCTTCACATGAAGCTGAGACAGCAGAGAGCAGTGCAGAAAGAGGAACATTTCTACAGGAGCTGGCAGCAACCAGTTAATGGATGCAAACGGAAGATACCTATGCTGTTCGCCATCGTGCAATGAGAATATCAGTAAAGAGCCAAAAGCAATCGGGAAGCACTCAGCAGTCAGCTGTATCGGTTTTGCATTACCACCCACCACATTAACTAAATGGAATGAACTGAAACTTGCAAAGTTGTACCTTTTCCATTGTGGTGTGACAAAAACGATTTCTATTTGCATTCAAGCAGCATCGAATACAACTCATACAGCCAGGATTCGAGAGAATGCTATTGCAGACATGGAACCGCTAAAAGGGAATAAAAAACTACAAAGGAGTCAGTCAGTACCAGAGAGACTCCTTGTAGGGCCTTGACACTACATGGCTTTTATGCTAATTTCGTTCCCGAGAAGTTTCTTTTCCTTTACCCTTCTCAGTCGAGTACAAACCTCACTACCAAACTCTGCCACGTCGAGATCACGTTGAGCGCTAGGAGTTGGAACTTTCTATTTAATGAAGCCGGCGAACGGGCAGGCACTGTGTAATTGGTCCTTCAAAATAAAAACTGCTCGAGCTTTGTATGCTGAAGGTCTTTGTTGTCGTTACTTTTCTATAACTTCCATAAGTACCTCTCATTGAAAACATGCTGAACTCGTGTATTGCACATTGTAGTGTATTTCGAGCTGGAAATGTCACACAATGAAATCCTTTCAACCAGAAGGTTATTATTTGTTTATAGTTGGATTTGAAACGATACCTTTCGGGAATGATGTAAATAGCAAGTGCTGAATCGATTGCCGTTCAATATCAATGTACAAGAGTTGTTCAGAACTCTAATTGGAAGTACACGAAAGGAATAGAATTTAAGGTTGAATGTGGACAGGGCTCCGGCATTGTGTCGAAAGTTGATCAAGGATTGTGATTGTAAAGTTAACCGAATCTGCAGGATATACTTTTGATGCTCGTGCGCGCAAAAGATGTGAAGTACAAGGAATTAATATAAGTAAATATTAAGCAAGTTACGTGTTCAGATTGCAATTGCACCCTCCTAGTCTACCAAGTAACAAGCATACCAAGTCCTTGAATATGGTAAGCTTGGTTACCGAGTGAATGCGTATTCTAGTCTTATTCTTGCTTGGAGCAACCTACTTTGTATTTAATGTTCAAACAAAACTATTGATCTTTAGTGTTGAGATTTCATAACATCCTACAAATACAAGATCCTGCCTCGGTTGATATCATCTTCAAGGATATCTTTGTTTCAATCTGGATTTTTTGTAGTTTATATCCTTCCCTGTATTATTTCAGATTCAGGAAAGTCGTTCATTTCCTTTAATCTCACATGAAATCAAAATGCCTCTCATAGTTTGATCTTCTTGATGATGCCACTGAGTACATCCTTTTTGACATACCCAATAAATTATCCGGTATTGATGTCCCTAAGCTTGGACTTATCTTTCTATTCATTGGTTTGCTTGTTTGCAAGTTTTGTATCAAACAGTTGCTCCTCCTACTTATCACTGAATAAACTGTTTCATATTCAAGTCACAAGGATATGTTGATCTAGGTAAGGTTATTTCAAATACAAATACGTTCGTCATTTTTGATCATTGGTACGTCCCCCGGATCATGCTCAATTATAAATGAAGACGGATTTGGACTACCTCTGCGTTCATTAGCTCATACTGCAGTGTCTGCCATGTTGTACGTTAAGACATTCGTACCTTAGTGACCTACCTCAGTAAGCTAAGGTTAAAATTTAAAGGATTCGAATGTGAAGGGGAGTAAAGGGTACAGTAAGTCGTTCCAGACGGATAGATTGGATTAATTAGGCTGTGGATAAAGTGATTACATTTAAGATGTTTTGGAATCATAAAAAAAATATTACCAAATCTATCATGTTTGCTTTGGAACCGAAATTACGTATCCTTCACCTTTTCATTTGGGTGATTTACATTGGACATGTGACATCTTCATCCACAAAGAGGATCAATTTGGGTTCAACCAGTGTTAGGAATTAAGAGCATCCCGATAAAACAGCTGGCTCTGAGTATGATACTAGTATACGTGGAACATGAAGCCGCACTTGCCATCGTTAAGCCTTACGTCTCAGTCTCCTAAGACAATATTTGGAGTTCATCAATGACCCTTCTCTATTAAAACTTAATTGGGTGTCAATTGACATTGAGGATTTCTACTTATTAACTGGTAGATACAGATCCAAACTGTTTCTGAGGCTGTTGCGGAGACCATCACTCTTATGCATCACGATTCACCACTATACTCCGTGGTATTGTGAGTATAATTCCAGGCAGGGATTTGTGGCATGAGTCGAGAGGATACACCAAACGATAGTATCTGACAAACTCGACTGCTGTCTGCGATTTGAGATTACACTTTCCGTCCATTTTCTAAGCGTCTAGAGAGTGCCATCATCAGTTGGGCTGGCGGGAATCGTAACCCTGAGCCCAGAATTAAGGAATAAGTTCCAGATTGAGATCTGAAGCAGACCATTAACCAGTTCTGCCCATCCTGCAGGTGTAAGAGTGGGTTGACCAGGTAAGTATTTTTTGCGACATGTAACAACAAGAAGGGAAGAAAACTTCAATTTTTGGTAATGACATATCTAAGATAGTTACCACAAGGCCGCCGCCAAAGATAGAAAGCCGCCTAAGAAAGAAAAGTACTATCAGACCTTTTTATTATGTACAGCTCGACTGCAAGGACGAGTAAATGGAAAAGCAATATGCTGCATGCATACTGTACGAGGAAAATATGACGAGAAGTAAGAAAAAAATCTATTTAATAGGTGTATAAATATGAAATGCGGATTTATTCTGCTTGAAATATTCATTTATTTGAATAACAGAACGAATGAATTCAATAATCAAAGTATTGGCCATCGTTAGCTACGACTTTTTCCCATCTTTCTGTCAATTGATGGATTCCGTCCCAGTACCACTTCTCATTTTTTGAGGCTAACCACTCATAAAGCCAATTTTTAACTTCTTCGTAAGAATGGAAGTGCTGTTCCGAAAGTCCGTGCTGCATCGATCGAAACAAGTAGTAGTCAGAAGGAGCCAAGTCTGGTGAATACGGCAGGTGGGGTAGAACTTCCCAATTAATGTTCCCCAAGTAGTTCTGGACAGGTATTGCAACATGCGACCGAGCATTGTCATGTTGAAAAATTACTTTATCATGTCTTTGGTGAAATTCTGGTCGTTTTTCCCTTAAATGCGCGTTTCAATTTGATCAGTTGTTGTCGGTAACGTTCGCCAGTAATAGTCTCACCAGGTTTCAGATGTTCGTAATGCAAAGGTCCCTTACTATCCCACCAAATACACAGCAAAGTCTTCTTTCCATGAATATTTCGGACTAGTTGTGATGTTGATGGCTGGCCTGGGTCTACCCATGATTTTTTCCGCTTGAGATTGTCGAAATAAATCCACTTTTAATCGCCAGTAACAATCCGATGCAAAAAAACCTTTTCTTTTCTGTCTGGCAAGCAAAATTTCACAAATGGTGTTCCGCCTTTCGATGTCTCTTTCTTTCAATTGATACGGCACCCATTTTCCATCTTTTTGGATCTTTCTCATGGCTTTTAAACGTTGTGAAATGGCTGCCTGCATAACTTCCAACGCTTCTGCCAACTGTTTTTCAGTTTGTGTGTTGTCTTCATACAATAATGCTTGCAAATCTGCATCTTCAATTTTTTTGGTAGTTTTCCACGGTCTTTGTTGCTGACATCGAAATCGCTACTTTTAAATCTTGTAAGCCATCGTTCACAAGTGTCTCGGCTTGCGGCATGTTCACCATATGCTTCCACAAACAATCGATAAGTTTCTGCTGCCGTTTTCTTCAAATGAAAGAAGGTTATTAGACTTCCCCGCAAAACTTCTTTTTCTGGCACGTAATTCGACATTTTTGAAGCGAAAAAAAACCATGTTGTTTGTACAATCAAAACGTATGACATACTGGAATTTGTCGACAGCTGTTTACCCTCCAAAATGCCATATTAGTTGTCCCCGACACAAACCATAATCCACATTTCATATTTATACACCTAATACGTTTGTGTCAACAAGTCGACAAAAGTCAAACATAGAAAAAGCTGATACTAGCACCACCACTCTTTTTACGCTATTTCTGGCATGTTCCAAGTATTATTTTGCCCAAATTTTGTTTGGGCAGATAACTGAGCTTTTCTTGTTATTGTTCCTGACATTCCAAGCCGAATCGATCTGTTATCAGAGCGTTTTATTTAGCTTCCTTTTCACTATTAGCATGGTGGTTTCAATTATATCAATTATATACGTAAATTATATAAATTGCATGTTGAAGTCCTGCCTCGTTTACTACTCTTCTCTAGGCAACGGGATAGGTCTTTAAGGAATTCATATTCTTGAAATCGATCGAATTCAAAGCAGACCCTTTTTACTCAACGAGGGAGTTCTCTCCAAAAGTTTCAAATAACGAAATATTTTATTTGGAAATGCTTGCACAGCCGCTTTGTGGGTTTTCGCGTAGACAAAATAAGATTGCTATCCATCCGTCCGTTTGACTTCGTCCTGTGTGAATCTATTGTCTGCAACAGGCCTTAAATAGGCTTCAAAAGCTGATCAGTACTGCCATATTGTTAGCGCGTTCCATTGCTCCGAAGCTAATTTTGTTCAGGCCTACTATGATTCGATTATGTGCGGGGATTCAAGGTAATGGTCATTGAATGCCACCCTATGGCTTGTCCATAGCTGTATGGCAACGCAACATTCTTCAATTTCTTTCATTTCTTTCCACATAAACAAAGGTTCCGAAGGAATAATCGTTGATCACAAATTTCGCACTTATTAATGTCCTACTCAATACAGAGTTATCTCAGTTGAGTGCACTGATAGCAATGCATGTTCGTAGCGCACCACCAACGTGGCATTCCAGAAGATGCAGGACTATACGATCAATCACTTTGAGGTGTTCCTCTTCATTCTTCTCTATCCGTGTCCTGTGGACGCTTTGGACTACACGATTGCCCGTATTGTACACTAAGTTTTACCTTTTTTTTCTAGTTATTCCGCTTTTGTTAGCATAATCAGATGTACTTTGCCAACTGCTGGTAATTTATATGTATTCAAAATATCTTAGTGGTCTACCAGACACATTCATATACAACTTATTTCAAGAGAGGCCCAGGACAAGGATTAGCATTGGTTACCTGTTCAGTCTTCATTCCCAACAACCTCAGAAAGTTACTATCCTTTCTCTCTGTAACTATCATATGTCCACGATTTATCTGTATTTTTGGCGTCCGTGTGTGGTTACGCGTCCAGAGCCCTTGCAGAGCCGAACTTACATGTTCTGGAGACTCCCTCGCTGTAGAGACTCCAAGGTTGGAAATTTTTTGTTCCGTCGTTTTGAAAGTTTTCAGATTGAAGATTACACGTAGTCCTCGTAATGTGTAACTCGGTTTGTAAGACAGTCTGTTCTTGATAACAATAAAGTGTTCATTTTGATCGCTTTCAGTTTTGTATTCCACTTTTTTGTTGTTGTTGTTTTCTTTGGACGTCGTTTAATGAACCTATCAACCAGTATTGACGGCTTTTACTTTCCCACTTTTTCGAATTTATCTAATTATCTATGTCTAATATATCTTTCTTCGATTTCATGGTTGGTTAGCAAGGAGCGAGCCTTCATTTTGTTCATTCCACAATTTTGGAAACCGCTTTCTATGTGGTTGTGGTACATGTCCCGAAAAAATTTGTTGAAAAAACGATTCTAATACATTTGTTATTTCGGATTTCAAGCAATGACAAATTAAGTATAAACTTTAGTATTAAAGTATAAAAGGACTCAGCAGATTCAGCAGACTCAGCAAATTCAGCAGCTCTTCTAGATCCCTACTTGTCGCATTTTTCACATTACTATCAGATTATATAGAATGCAGACGTAGAAGCAATGTAAGATACTTCCTAACCAAATGCCCAATGTGACCAATGACCGTTATCCGTTTTCCTTGAATCCCAATCGGGAGTCTGAGTTTATTCACACTCCAGGCAATTTCAGTGAATTTACAGGAACCCTGAAGAGCGTATTATTTAAAACTATTCAATCCTTTAAAATCAACTAATGATCACAAAACCGACGCTAAAGGACACAATTTTCAAATCAGTCGCTAACCCATGGGAACGGCTACCGGTAGAGCTACGATATATAATTTTCCAGGTCAATAATGGTCGACAACGGGCAGGAAGGCGAGGTCGTAGCGTCAGTCTTTATACACGAGAATGTGAACATGACGCTCGCCATGACATTCTGACTATACATTTCGACACCTTTAAAAATACAACAGCGAGAAAGAGAAACAACGTCATCCTGCCAATTCAAAAAAACCAATGGCATATGTTCACGTTCATGTTGACCTGACCGTCACAGTCAAAGGACGACCGAGCGAAAAAAATAAATGAATGAAAAAGAAACAACGCAAAGCGTATAAATGAAATGGTGAAAAAGTGAAAAATAAACTCAACATTTTGCAGCTTTTCAATTGGGACGTAATTTAAAAATTGGAAGCAATTATATTGGGAACTATCATCAAGGCGCTGTGGGATGTTGAATAGTTCTCCTTCGGGATGCTCGTGATTGAGATCAACGAGGAATTGTGTTTGTATAGTGATTCGTTTATTTATTCATCACGCAGTAGGGAAAATGGCCATGTACTAAGCAGAGCTGAAGAGGATACTTTGAAAAACTTGATAAGATTCGTTTGCGGTCATATGCTGTCCATTTGGGATTGAGTCATAAATGCTTGTATTAGGACAAGTGAAGGCTATGAAGCTTATTCTTGGATGAACAATAAAAAATTGTGTTAATGCGCTCAGCGATAATTTCCCTTTGAAAAATATGCATTTGTAGATACAAGGACATTCAGCAACATGCAACCATTCTATTTTCCTCGTCATCTGAATTGCTGCCCTTCATCTTCTGGCGTGGATTTCTCTCTCCGAGGCGGAAAGGACCAAAAAAAAAAAAATAGTATCGCCTAAGCGATGGGACGTCCTGTTGAAAAATTGAATCCAAAGTGCTTCTGAAATTGATATGGCGCTAGTGTAGATGTAGGACGAATAATTAAACTCCTTGTCATGATTTGTTGACATGATACATAAAGAAGAACATGAGAAAAATCAAAATTTTGTTTGGTTATACCGTTATTCTCATTCTTATACATCAGCACATTACAGTGAAAGCGACCTAGAATAAAGGACACGACGTCTTCGGAGCAATAATAACAAACCTCAAGACCACTCCCACAGTTGACATTCAACAATACCTTCCTCAAAGGTGAATTAAATATTAATATTTTGGACGTGCGAACGCTATACTTAAGCGTAAGCATTATGGGGATGGTATTTCAGGAAGTGGGAGGAGTACATAAGTTATGTCACCCATTGACAATGCCCATCGTAAAGAGCTGAAGGCTCCCTCTTTAATTGAACGACGTTGAGTTTTATTGCCATGTAAAATATGAAAAAAAAAGTAAATATTCAAAAAAACACTGTTTAAGGATGAGAGGTTTTATTGAGCGTGAGTGTTTGCGTGGCCTAAGCGATTCACGGAGGTTTGCAAGAACACCGAAATCAAAAGCCATGATCGCCAACATCGTATGGGCATCATCAGTGTGGGTATTATCCATTTCAAAAGGGCTTAACGGTATATAACCAATGAAATTCCTTTTGAAGTACTTTGAATCCCTACAGCATATGCTCCTTTATCAAGAGCTACCTTTTTATCAGGTTTGCGCCAGCTCTAAATCGTGTACAAGTACGTGATCGAATGGAAATGAAATTTCGGGCGTGAGGAGACTCGTTACTCATTCATCATACTATCATCTGCGATGAAATGTGGGAGCTCTACTCTACCCCTGAGGCGAAACAAGTATCACAAGGAAGAGACACAACAATGGAAACCTGGGACAGTGAAACCCGAGCTATGGCAACTACTCTATGCTACAGAGGCTTTAGACACTACGTTTTTCCAGCGGGATTATTTCTTCATGGTTTTTTGGATAGTTGCAGGACAATTGAATCAAACTATTACAGAGAGATTTTAAGTAACGTTAGACTGGTATGCCACCGAAAGTGACGTGATCTTCCGACAACAGGAGTACAACTTTTTCATGATCGTTCTCATACACCGATCCTGACCCTGAAAAATTAGAGAATTGAGACTAGAGAAGGAATGGAAAGAGCCAAATCTTTACAGTTTTCCGTCCACCTGCAGAATCGGCCTGTGCATTTCTAGGTTACCAATAAAGGATAGGAGAAAATGAAAATGGAACAATAGAATCTCCTGCACGTGAGTCCATTGTCTGGTCTATGTTCTCAGGTTCTTTCCTCACGCTTTAACTTGGGCCTGTTGTGCATTCCCTAATTTGGTACTGAATTCATTCTTCGTAGATTCCTTATTCTTAATGTTATGGCGAAAATTATGGTGTTATAAGACTGCATTTCAATTGGACATTCTCACGTTTGGTAACCATTCCTGCTCTCTTGGATGGTGGAGCATTGGAACCTGTGAGTGAAATCGGATCCAGCTTACGCGGCGAAGCCCCTGAAGAGAAGTGTTGGTTATAAGCTTAGAATTCGTTCCTATCCTTTAATGCTTTGAGAACCCGCATCGGTTCTCATGAGCCACCTTCACCTCGTTTTGAGATGTCAGTACCTTCCTGTTACTAGAGTATGGGTTACCTAGATACGAAAGGAAAGTTTAGCAGTCATATTAACCAAAAGCGAAGGGATAAATAGATAAGGTCAAAGTTCAAGAGAATGTTTTTGTTCCATCATCCGACTCATATGGCCATCCATGTCGACTTTTTGGCATTTTCAGTTTGAGTTTCTGTCCTTGAAGTTGCTCATTAGTTGATTGCTGGTCATGTGTCCTTTTGTCGTCTTATGTTTCAATAATGCTAGTTTTTTCGGGAAACTAATAAACGCCTGCGAAATGAAAGATTGCTGTAAGGTTAACCTTTGCCAATCACTAGCATCTGTTTAACTTGATTGAATTTAACATTCTTTTGTTAAATTAATGGTTCAGTTTTTCAATTTGCGACCATGAAGTTTAGCTAACATTCCAAACTGACCTGACTAGAAGAATTATTTAATTGATGCAGAAAGTTAGTTCACATGAAAGTAATAAAAATCTTGTGCCTGGTCTCGGATCAGTACTAAAAATTTCTGAGGGTTCACAAAAAGACTAAATGACTCGTTCAGCCAAAAGGATCACTTGGATGGTGTTGACTAACACTCGTATATTTCGTTCAACCTAGAAAAATGACCTCTAAGGAAACATCGGGAAAATACTTTCTAATGATACACACATTAGAAAGTCAAAGGAATTAATCTTTTTATTGTACAGTTCAAAGGATCCAACCATTTTTCATATGTTAGAATTACTAACTAACTAATTACATACTAATCAAGCGAAAATATTTTTAATGCACTTTGAGAGGTTGTTCGGGCAACACCTTAATCCAAGATCCAGTCACTGGAGAATATTCCATTATTACCAATCTCTACGCTATACCATACCATATGAAACACTAAATTTTCACATGAGTTGTAGAACAATAGTCCTTTCATCCCAAGTGAAAAAGCTTTTACAAGAATTGTTCATCGATTCGGATGGAAAGATTCAAACGCCGTAGAAAATTTAGTAGCGAAGTAAAATATTTCCACAAGTATCTAGAAAAATTCCTGTTTCATCTATCTTGTGAGCTGTCTGGCTCTTGCCTCAGTTCCATGCTCCACTATCCTTGGAAATAAATCATCCTGACTGAACTAATATCGGTCTATTCTCCCTTTCCAACTTAGTTGCTATGAAATACGAGTAGACGTTTTTTTTTTGCCGCCCCATCAGCCAGTCAACTAACAACTGCAGTTTGCTTTGTGCGGGGTAGTTTTTGTCTATCCCCTTGAGGGAAAAAAGGGAACAATAGAACGGTTGGTTAGAAATTCTAGAAACGCCGTAGACGATGTGGTGTCATAAGAGAATTTTTTCATAATTCATAAGTTGGCAAACATTTGAAATTTTCCGCTATTTTATGATTAATTATCTTTTAATTAGCTTCAAGACTGCAAATTGCCTTTTTTCAGATGAATGCAAATGTGAAAGGATGTGTTACAAACAATAGAAAGGGTGTGAGTTAGACGTGTGTTGGTAATGATGTAAAGAATGAATAAATGCAGAGAATGCTGCATGTAATGAACGGAGAGAAATGCTCTCAACGATTGTCTACATGCATTCTACTGATCACCGAAGTTGCTTTCAATGGAAACGGACTATTAAGGACTATAACAGTCAGCAGAAAGCATTTAACACAATCTATGAAGTAGAGAAGACACGCATGTAAATCGTTTCAACATGGATATGAATTATATGAATGTAGTAAATCATCGTTTTGTAGAGTACAAACCCATTACCATATACGATTGCGAATTATTAGGATATTAGCAAGTTCGTTTGCTGTAAATCACTCCTGAATAAATTCAGAGAAGGGTAATAATACTAATGTGAAATAGTATTACATGTAATATAGCGAAATCCTTACACCTTAGGAATGGTGTTATAACATAAAAAATTGAGCATGAATTGTTTTCTTGGTTTCCTGAACTTTTTGAGGATTGCAAAAAGTAATCATAGGATAAAGATACACGGACCTCATCCGAATACGTGTCGTGACTGCATGTTACTCTTTGTGACAGTGGATGTGAAGAACCATCTAAGACGTCACAGTTCTAAGTATCGAGTAATAAAATCCACTAAAAGTTTATTCCATAGCTCGATGTGGTCAGAAATCGCTCTAGTATTATTTCAGGATTAAGTATCTCGTAAATCAACTTAGAAATGTTGCGCTACGATACCGCTTTTCACATGTAACCAGTCTCATGGGTAGATCACGTCTCATCTAAGAAATCCTGACAAAACCGTCTGTTGCTTTTGAATATCGTTCGTTCACAACATTACTTTCGTGAGTGAATCAGGGTAAGCCAGTTCTACAAAAGGATCAAGGGAATTCCTCCTGAGGAGCATAACGGTTTGCAGAACAAAAATTGACAAAGGACTCACTACGAATTTGTTTGGATCAGTAGCCTAAATTAAACATTAAAATCGAACTAACGAAAATAAATATTACCTAGTAACAACTCTCTCTCCGCTCCAAGGCTTCTGGGAGCTTCTTAACTCTACCCAAACCAAAGAGTGTACTACAAGGGACCTTTCCTGTACACTTTTTAGAGTCCATTTAAGTAGCTTTCACCCAGTATGCAAAGACCACAAAGAGGATTATTATGGAAAAATAAAATTTAAAAAGCAAAGATTACCTTCCATGCGAGGAGGAGAAACCATTGGGAACTGGACAATTGTGTGTCGGTTTCAAGTACCATTTGACAAGAAGCATCATATGTTTGCCGAAGGAGCAGGGAGTCCATTTGACGACCGACTACAACAGAACATGTGCAACGATAGCTGCACACTCGTTGGGAAGATGTGAGCATTTTTTGGATCGCCAAGTAGAAAGACGCAAAGAATTGTAGAAGCTAAAACATACCTGGGAAAAATGAGTCATTGGTAACAGTGACCATAGGATAGACTTCGTTCCAAACATTCAAGGCATTAAGTTCAACCCATACTCCGTATCGGATACATGAATTGAGGCGGTGATAGACTGCCTTTGTGATGCAGGAGAGATCCAAGAGTATCAACTTTTCAAACCGCAGTTGGCCCTCATAGAAGGGATATTTTCGATCCGCAACGATACAAATCTAAGTAAATCCTAATGTTTGTTGTTGGGTGAACTATAAAGATGAACAATCTCTAGAATACCTGAAGACAGTATCTGCCAAACAAGGTTGCTGTCAACTCCACACACGGTGCGGAGCCTATGCTTGACTGAAACGTGGTGGTTGTGGTTTCGAAGGCTAGAGGGTGGTAATGAGCATTCATCAGTTGTGTTCGGGAATCCAGGTAGCTTTGAATAATTTGAGACCTAGGACTGAAACTTGTTCCAACCCCGTCTATGGAGACCGTGGAATTAAGCCGGTAGGTGTCCACGTTAAACTACTTGACTTCATTTGCCAAAACCCCACCTTGAACAAGGGGTTTATTGTCTTTACAATGAAGGACGTACCGTAGGCATGTGCAATGAAAGTTTTCAAACCATAACCAAATAGCAGCCCCAACAAGCGTTTGAGATAGAGACCTCCGATAATCCGGGATACAAAATAAAAATATGGTGTTTTTTTCCGGAGGAGAAACTCACTAGCAAGGGCATGGACGACGTCAGTGTACTGAGGAGCATATATGCAAGTACCCCTAGTGAATTTGTCCCATAGGGTCAACAACATATAGAATAGACGATGATAATTTGAAGAAGACGAAGGCATTGATCCAAGAACTATACCAACTCAATTGAAAACTACTTGTGGCTAGTACAAAAAAATCTTCACTGCTATCAGGATTATTAAATCCCGTACTTTTAGAATATGTCGGCAGGAAACTAATCGAAATCTTGAACTCTGAACACTACGACTATTAGCGAAACCAGGCAGTGACTGGACAGATCTAGCAAAGAGTCTGTCCCGATTTGATATTCGGATGCAAACCATCGAGTTCAGTGCTTCAGGAAATATGACTGTGGTGGGGTGGCAACGAATGCAAACAAAGATATGGGAACAAGCTGGCCATTTAATAAGCAATAACTTAAATTTAGACATGAAGGTAATAAACTTTCATTTGTAAATCTACACCAACTTTTTTTAGCAAATATAAAACCAAAGTCACTCGAATTATAACGAAGGAATTGGAGGAAGTATAAGGTCTAGCAGTTTCAGTGAATTGTGTCCAACTACTAACACCAAACAGAAGAAGGTTAGGTTTGGGAAAAGCAGAACTAGATCGGATATGAGACAACACCCGAAAGCTATTCAGAATAGGCCGTCACAAAAATCGAGATAAGGATTTAAATAAATTCGGGGTAAAGTTTCTTATGCAAGTTCTTAGCTTAAGACTAATTTTACTTGTATCGGTTCATCAATATAATACGAGATCTAAGATTCCTATATCGAGATTATTGAGAGTTTAGTACAGACCCTGGTAACTGATGAGTATTCCGACTAAAGCGAAATCTCAAACATTCCATTTGAAACTTAAGTAATTGCCACACCCATTCACAGAGCTAATACCTTGAAATATGTTAATATGCCGAATGCGAAAGCTTCGGCACACAAGCTACAGATCCAACTCCAGGAAACGTTGATCCTAAAGCGAATTTCGGTGAAGTGGAAGGAACCAGTCCTTCTTCCGTCTGAACTTAAAACGTTAGTTCACACTAAAGTTTGAGGGTTTCTCTTGCTTTTTAGGTCATTGCTGAGGAATGAATTTCAATGTTTTCGAATATTTTCATGTTCCTATTCCTATTCGGACTTCGGTTCTGGATTATATTTATGAATATAATGATGGTGTATTTCTCCGGAGCACTGAAATATAATCATCTAATAAAGATAATAAGTTAATATTAATATTAGAGTTCTTCATGTTAGTCATTTGACGATGACAATTCTCACTTTTGTGGTGACCGTCTCTGTTTCGAATTTTCTCAGTTTGGATCAGAAACCTTCCTCGAGCACAAGTCGCTAGCGCTCATCATTTAGACTTACATGACTTCCATCTTTTAAAAAAATTATGTCCGAGCAGAGCTAATTTTTGATTCAGTATCCTGTTTTACTTAGCGCAAATCCTGCAGTTTTCCTAGTTCACAAATCCGTTGACTTTTGAAAAGGTGCTTCCCCAAAACCGTTGATATCCTTCCCGAAATTCGCATCAGTTTCTTTTTGACTATCTGATTTACTAGCCGAAGTCAAACTAGCAAAAGTTGTGATCAGCAGATTTGAGTTTTTGACGCAATCCAATGTTTATGTCGTGTGAACGTCGCCTCACGAAATTTTCCATGTTCTGATCTGAGAACGCCCAGTGCTTGCAAACGATGCGGAATCGGATAAGTTCAGATTTTCTCTCACACTCTGCAACTGGATTACTCTCCCATGTAAGAGTCATATGACATCAGTGATATGACAGTTTTCACGAGATTAAATAGCACCACGTACGGATTAGATCCAGTCGATCTTCGTCCGATATTTTGTCAAAATCAGAAAAAAATTTGAATAAAGTTCGAGGAAGCGTTGATTTCATTACAGGCATTTTTATTGACAGCTGGAGTCCTCAAATTACCTAGCGCTCCGTTGTCGATTTCCTGCACCATTTCTTTTTTAAAGCATAAAACGTCAGACGAAGTGAATACTCATTTCAATGATGATGTCAAATGACTTCTGCACATTTTCAAATCAACTTCAACTTTGTGCTTCAATCAGCTCAACAGAACTGAGCACAGTAATCAGAGTTTGAGTTTAACTTTTTGATCAGTGTCATCACTGTGATTGTCCGAAGTGTCCTTTGTCCTTTTGGTGAGGCCAATACTAGTGTTACTCCGCAATCTTTAAGTTCAAAAAGTTGATTTTCGAGGTCTTGGACTCTATGCGATGTCCGCAATTGTATATGAAAACTAGTATCCCTGGCTTGAGAGTACTTCCGGGCGCATTCAACAATTACACCTTCAACACGAACCTACGCCTTTATCCGAAAACTAAGACGCGTGACTTGAGGTTACTTGGAGGCATCTTTGGCGATTATACATTTTTAAATGCAACTGTTGGCTGTCTAAATCCAGTCTGGAAGCTGCGTACGAGTTTTGTGAACAAATAAGGTGGATAGAGGTCCTGTACATATTGTTGAACATCTCGTAGGCAGCAGTTTTCACATCAACTGTCAGTTGACTCGACGTTTTAGAGAGAAAAATGAGCCTGTCACTTCCAAGCAACGTTCATTCAACGGAAAAGAAACAATCAATGGAATATTTCCATCTCATGCTGACTTAACATTAAAATCGAATAAACCTCGAGTGTACTCAGAAGGCTGAAACTGTTGAATAATACTAACATCTTCACAACAAAGTCTTAATATGACGTCAATTGACATAATCGAACCGATAAAAATCGATTAGACAACCAACCCGATTAAGAACTGAGGAGAACAGCTTAACTTACCAAACAAATTATCCACCATGTTAGCGAATCAACGTTTTCCGTCAATTTTTCCACTAAGCTTTCCTCCTCAATGTCACACATCATTTCATGAATTACAAGCTCCAACAGAGTCACGCAGTAAACATTCCCGCAGAAAATATATATTCATATATTTTTATTATTTATTCGCTCCCATCCTCAGACATTTCGTCTCCACCAAGCTAATAATAGGAGCACGAGAAGAAAAAAAAAGTTACCGCCCACACCACATAACTTCTATTGCTCCCGCACGTCCTGCCCTCGTCCTCGTCTCTCGAACATATAAGGAGAACCGTCGAATCGAACTTGTTCTTTGGATGTACGGGGACTACTTAATAATCCATTGAAACTTTTACCCGAGGCCTGCGAGCGGCCAACAGATATAAAATTTGTATCGGCTGGAAATCTCGTTGCTCTAAGGATGAACGAGAAATTGCCTGGTGTGGATGGTGACGGCGCTTACGAGCAAAAAGGATAAATCGATACGAGTAGACGACGAAGATCCGCTAGCGTTCATCTAAAGTCATCGTTCGGACAATAAACGCTACTGTCTCTTCAGATCGTCGCCCGCGTGGCTCCACCAGGATTATAATTCCGACGACGACAACATCCTTTACTATCGACTCGGGAATATTCTGTTTTCTGCTGTATGTCCTAAATATATGGGTTGCTTTGATACTATAAAGTTTTCGTTTTTTTTTTATGTTGTACGCGTATCTAGGAGGAGGACACTTGGAGGAAAATTGAAAAAACAATCATCAGGACTCGTTGAATATGCAATTGAAGATTGTGTTGCCGTTTAAAATTAACCAAAGGCAAATGCTTTTTGGAATATTGAGAGTATGTCCTTCTTGTCCATGATAGAGAGCATTTGCAACGACAAAAAGTAAAATTTCAAAGCTGGACTCTGAAGAGATTTATCTTAATAATCGAGTATTGACTCCCTGTATCACCAATTGGAGCCCCAATGACTACCAATGAGTTGCTAACGCAAACTTCAACCCAAACGCTATCAATTATGCATGGGAAGGACTTGAAAAGCAATTGAAACATGCTGGCACGCTTTCGTGTAATCTGGGAACACTTAAGGCCTATAAGTTTTTATTTCTCGTCCATAATCTTGAGTTTTAATTTGCTGGTATTGGGTTCGTGTCACATTAAATGTTAACACCAAATTCAACGGTTTGGATTGAAACCATAAGAAAGGTGATGTGAAATATGCAAGCATGTCGCAAGGTGTCCTTGGGGCTTCAGCCAACAACTTTCGTCGGAGTTCAGGCTACTTTTCAGGCGGTGCAAAACGAATTTGCTTAGTATCTGCTATCCAAGTGAACTATAATTTGCTGAACAATATTCACCCCGATGACACGGGATTGGCTTGCGATCTTGAACTTCCCCATCCAGCGTTTTATTTGTTCACGCGTGCTGGCCGAATACAAAATATGTTTGCCACGAGATAATGAAACATTTCCCTTGCTAATGATATTTTGTCAATAAATGCGAATTAAGGGCACTTCGAATGCGATGGCCTTAATTACTCCTGCAACTTCTGCAAAAAGTAAGTGAAAGCAACAATAAAGCATCGGGAAAGTGATTGCGTCGTAAAATGGGAAAGTATCTGCGGAAGGTCACGAGTGGGAAAATAAAGGGAATTAAAAATCCAATTTGAAATGGCATGTGCTGCCCTTTACCACTGTTGGAAGTCAGAGATACGCTGGCTCGCGTGGGGGCGGATTTACCCACGTTGGGTGCTGTTTTCCCATTGTTTTTTCTTTGGTTTGGTTTTGTCTTATGCTACGTGGATATGGCACAAGGCGCAACATTGCAAAAATTATAATTGTAAATGTCACGGAAAACCAAAATACAAAGTTCAAAAATTGCGACAAATAAAGGAAAACTTCATTTAATGCCGTAGAACCATTTACAATCGAAATTTCTTAGAAAAGTGGCAATTGGCCGGTCGGCAAATTAAGTGTGATAGCACAGAACTCTCTCATGTCAACTTCGCACGCCTTATCCTTGGAACAGGTCAAATCTATCCGTCCCACATCCAATAGTCAGTTCAGCCTAGAATGAAAGCCGATAGCAAATTACGCATCATAATCATTTTCACATGAAAACTTTTAAGGCACATCTAGGCTACAACTTAATTCATATCTAGTGGGAGTTATCTATTCACCACGTAGACCCCGCCGGACACATTTAATTCGAGGCTATCCTTTACGTTAGCGAAAGTTTTTGCATTGAACTCTACCGTCCGACAATCAACCCCCACACATTGATGGAAGCGTAACGAAACGTCCTACCAGTCATCACAGAACACGATCAATGGTGTAATCACAAAAGTTTATTGTCAAATCCTATGGAAACAGACAAAGGACGACGGAGCGAACATGCGAAGCGGCAAAGGTGGATGCGTCTAGTTCAACGCTTGATGAAACCACAAAATCTCATCATCATGTAACACCGCATGTTATACTACGTTAGCCAAAGTCCTATTAGAACTTAGTATTCTGTGCGTAGACCCGAAACACGTAAATATCCCATGTATCTGGAACCCAGCATTCATCCTTGCCAGACACGCGTGCTAACACATACACGCATTGTTGAATAAGTATGGAAAAGATTTTCATTGGCGTTTCAATGGAATTCAGAAGTGAATTTCCTTCATGCTTTTATGAATTTCTTTTTCCCGACCCACACCGAAAAACATTTCCAAATATTTCACCTTTAAATTAAATATTAAATTCGTCCACAATATTCGGAATTGTTGAGATAAAGGAAGAATTTTAGATGAGGATACTTTGAAGTTTGACGATTACTTCTAGCCAAATAGTACGACGGCGAATGAAATAATCGCTTGGATATTTGGAGCTATAGTCCAATTTGTCAAGGATATGTTTATTCGCACATCGACTAAAGATGACACAGACAGCGATGCGCGACATGAAGCAGGAGATTGATTGATGCTACAAATGGTAACCACAAGAAAAACCATTACAACGTCTCACTACGCAAAAATGAAAGAAAGTCTGGAGCAACAGTTGGAAATAAACATAAATATAATCTAAGAAGAAGAAAAAAAAGTTCAGGGAAATATTTAAGTGGCTTTCGAGCGTTCAAATTATGCAGGACGAAGTGGCTTTCGCGGATTGTTCAAAGTGAAAATGTTACTGAAATGTGAAAATGGACTCAAAGCACTTTTCAAACAAACTTAAACAGCAAAAAGAATATGAGAGGGATCGCTGAGATAAAAATGTTAAAAGTGAAAAGTCTACGGCCGAATATTTCCAACGGATAGGCAATGCAAGGACGAAGTATTTCTAGGTGCATATGACCTGAATGAAGCCAAAGTGGAAGTTTCTTAATTGAAAAGAGCGCGGGTGTACGCAGTATATGGAAGTCTTACCCTACAACACTTTTTTTCAGTAACGTCTTCCAGTCAAGTTTTTTAGGGTTAGTACTAAAATGATGGGGAGGGCCCTGTAAACTTGCCGCTTTGATTTAGATGTTTACAGGGAACTGTGCGTATTAAATCACAAATATTAAATCCTTTGAACAAGAAAGTTTAAAATTATAAATTTGATACGTCTCGGAATCGGCTGAGGGCACAGAGTATGATAATGAAGGACATAGCGCCTGTTCTGTATAGAATTTCCCGAAAATAATTTATCATCGCAGGTTATTTGCTTTCCATCGAAATAGAATTAGATATGAGTACTTGTGTTTTACGTTTTAAAATAAATGCGACACCATTAAAGGAAGAAAACATGCAATTGGTCGAAATTGAAAAATTGTAACCAAAAATAATGTTAAAAACTTGAAGCTTTGTGTTATCAGGCTATCAACAAGCCATTAGTGCCCCAAATCTTCAACATTAGAGTTTTTTTTGGGGTTGCGGGGTGAAGGCAA
This sequence comes from Stratiomys singularior, assembly GCA_954870665.1. Classification (NCBI taxonomy): domain Eukaryota; kingdom Metazoa; phylum Arthropoda; class Insecta; order Diptera; family Stratiomyidae; genus Stratiomys; species Stratiomys singularior. The sequence continues at coordinate 5,294,566 of OX940879.1, read as the reverse complement.
TTTACGCCCGGAGTGTGGGACTCCTAGGAGCGCATGCTACCAGACTACCCACTAAACACCCCCCCTGTCAAGAGACCCTAGCCTGGAACAGTTTGACATTTTACTTCGGGCTAGGCCTCTTTTTACTTCGCCCTAGGGCGCCGTCAGCGTAGAGAAATCTCCCTCCAGCGGGAGGGGCAGGATGGAGGAGGACTGCTGGAGAGGAGACCACCCTGGACCCCGCGCCCAAGGTTATCAATGCTCACTTTTTTTTGCTGTAAGTATTGCCCGAGAGTAATGTGCCACACAGGTCCATTTGTCGAAAGTTTTCAGCATTTCTCCGAGTAGATTGTCTGGAAGAAGCTCTCCCATTACCTCCCACAAGTCCTGCGGCGTCCTGTTCCACCTTCTATAGTTGAAGAAGGTGTGACATGCGTCGTCCCTTTCCCCTGGGCAGAAAATGCAGTCTGGGGACCGTGATTTACCAATATTGTGCAGATAAGACTGAAAATACCCATGCCCGCTAAGAAGCTGGGTAAGGTAATAATTAGTTCCACCATGCCTTCGATTTAGCCACGATCCCACGTCCCCTATAAGGCGGGCAGTCCAGCGGCCATTAGAGTCGCCTTCCTAGGACTGCTGCTACTCGAGTATTGTGCGCTGCCTCTCCTCTCGGTTGACAGCATATCTTGAATCCTCCACTTTTCGGTCATAAATTCTCCGTCGCTCTCTAGCAAGGAGGGCGATGGGTATCACTCCTGCGATCACCAACACCGCCGACTCAGAGACAGTGCGGTATGCAGACGCAACCCGCAAAGCTCCTCGTCTCTGCACCTGCGCCAAGCGCTTTCGGTACAGCTCCTTACTGAGAGCTCCGGCCCAAACCTCCGAGCCGTACAGTAGCACTGACTGTACAGCACTCATGAGAAGTCGGCGTTTGCTCGGTGTGGGCCCACCGATGTTGCACATTAGTCGACTTAAAGCTGAGACACCTATCGCGGCCTCTTTCGCCGTTGCTCTGATCTGTTCCGAAAAGCTCATTTTGGAATCGATCAATAGTCCCAAATATTTTATTGCAAGTTTAGACTCAACAGTCGCCACTCCGCTCTGCAAAGGAATTACCATGGGAATTCTTTTCTTCGTGAGAATGACCACCTCGGTTTTCTCTAGTGCCAACCTGAACCCGCGGGTGGTCATCCACTCCTTCATTCGACGCATTAGCATTCCCAGTCTGCGCTGCGCATGGCAATCGGAAAAAAATTTCCAATAAGCCAAGAATATCCGACCATCTGACGGAGTTGAAGGCATTTCTGACGTCGAGCGTCACTAGCAAGACAACTCATCAACATTAGAGTGAAAGCACTAAGAAAGCACATTCAGGAAGAATATTTGCATTCAAACCGTAGAAAGCGTAGAACACTTTATTTTAGATCGTCTAAGTTCGATACGCATGCCTGTAATGAAGTCAAACAACAGAATGTTTGCTGTCGAAACATGGAACTAGGAACTCTTCTACGGAACCGTAGGACCGTTCACTAAACAATTTACAGTAACAAGTGATCAAACTATGGAGGAAGCATGTTCACCGGTTGATAAGAACTCTTACAGGCTCCACCCAAAAAACGAAAATTTTGACAAGGACTTGACATACTTCTCCGTTTCTCCTTTTTAGGCTTCTCTAGCGCAAGATAATGGAGTGAAAAGCTTGAGGAGCCCAGATGATGTGAGGGGGGAAGACCGTGAGGACCGTGGAAAGTCATTCACAGGACTGAACCAGCAATACAGACGATGAAGCTCAGAATCCCCAACATCTATCAGCTGATAATGAGCCAAAATTTTCTTTGGAACCCGTACTGGGAAAGAGACAATTCCTGAAGTGAGAAGTGATCTGAATGAGATAAGTAATCTACCTACCATTATCCTCGAAAAAGCATCAAACAGGGTTAATAAGATCGAAACCGTCGAGGTCCAGGATGCAGTCGTCTGAATTAGTGTAATTACGGCAGATGTTTGTCGTCAGGAAACGAGTTGCAAGTACTTTACAAAGTTGCAGACAAGTTCAAAAACATTCTTGCCAGTGGAACTGACTTTTTGTCAGTGATTTCTGACATGCTCCCTTGAGCCGGATCAGCGAAGGACAATAATCTTCTTGGACAAATACAGGAGCTGGAACTTAAATTTCTTTTTGTGAACTCGATAGCATAACGAATACCGGCAATGAAAGATCAAGCGCGTAGGAACAAGCTTAACCCGAAAAAGCTAGAAGCCAGTAGGTATGAACAGCGTCGCTAATTATTCGTAGTAGTAGTAGTAGTAGTAGTAGTAGTAGTAGTAGTAGTAGTAGTAGTAGTAGTAGTAGTAATGAGTAGTTGTAGTAATAGTGGCGGTTGTGCAGAAATTGCAGTTGTTGTAGTCGTAGAACCAGGACCAGAGTAAGGGAATAGATAAGTATTCACTTCACTATGAACTTGTTCAATTTTGCTGTCAGTTTCTACCCTTATTCTCTCACAAATGGGTTCCTAACCTTCATGCTGAAGACGAGTTTAGAGTAGAAACCTAGATGTTATAATGGCTGAACTAATCACTATCTATGCATAAGACCTTCAGTTTAAACCAGTAAAAATGTAACAAAAAAATGGAATTCGTGGTTTTGGCGACTGGCTACCAATGAACTTGTCTGTCATTAGCACTTTTAAGATAAACAAAAAAATCATCCATCCATGACTCTGGGGAAGTATTCTCTTTCACAGTATTAAAATGAGATGGTTTCATCCTATCTTAGGAAACCGGCTCACAAGTGAGGATCGATTATTAAAATTTATGGAAACACCGAGCAATGGTTCACTTTTGAAGCAGGTGACGAATAGTTTCATAGAAAAGGATTGTATTTTTTCAACTGGAGCTAAATAAAGTTCTTCTCTGTTAATTTTGCGAGTTAATAATTCAATTTTTTTCCAGGCTAGTTTTTTATTTCAGAATATTACGAATTGCTCTATAATAAAAAAAAATTGTAGCTGGTAGACGTAGGCTCCTTGTAGCCTAAGTGTTGAACTCCTAGTGACCCAAACCGAATAGGCTATGCGATACCGTGACTCTCCTTGAAATTGATTTTCATACTAGTTCAGACTCGGCCTCCTTAGCCTCGGTGGAAGGTCTCCTTGCGTCGGGGAACATAACAGGGTAGAATTGCGATACATGTGGGTTGCATTCCTCAGCACCGATTAGCGTCTCACCTTGCCCACCACGAAATCAGGGTCCTCGGTCGTTGATAAGACATGCAATCTCTTTGTCTCTCGCTCAGGTTACACGTCTCACTATTATGTGCCACAAAATTACTGTGCTTCTTCTCTTCTTTGATTTGAAATCTTCTTCTCTTCTATCTAGTGAATGCCCATTTTCCTAGTTTCCGTTTCCTAGATTAACTTTTGTTTCGAACTAGAGTGATGCATTCCCTACTCTATTGCTTCCACTAAGAACTGTAAGATCCTTCCTTGAGTGTTCGAGACAGCTTACTTCAGTTTGATCTAGCTTCTACTGAAGTTATTTTCTGCTGAAGGATGAGATACAGAAAATATTACAGCTGTAGAAATAATCAGCAACTTTCGTCTCTCTTGACTTGGCTTTCAACACTGAGCAGGATTCCACATAGAGAATCTGACGGTGTCAGCTTGAAGAACAGTCAGAACAACTCGACTTCCTTCCGGCCACAATGTTTGCATATTGTAAAGGCCGCGTTTCGTATGTCAGCAGTAAGTCAAGAACTTTGTACCTCGCATTCTTTTTCAGCAAGTTCTAAAGGACTCGTACGGTACTCAAGCTTTGGGCGTCTTTGAGCGTCTTAAAAATCTCTTCCACTTCCTAGAACATGTTTTAGATCGGTCTTCAGGTGTCTAGGTTAGCCTAGATGCATGTATTTGCGCACTCTTTTAGCCGTATGCTCAGGAGTGATCCACTTGTACTATAGGTCGACCCTTTATAGTTCAACCCTCCGTATAGTTTTACGGATTATCAAACCTATTTGATTTTACACCTTGTTTGATAATTGCGCAGTAAATTCAATGTTTAGATTGTCCACGATTGTGATTTTTCACCTCCTGAAATGTTAGGCGTTAATCCTGTGCTGAAGCTATTATCTTGACAACTTCTTCTACTTCGTTGTCCTCTGCAACGCTTTTGACTGGACAATCGCATATTTCGGGGCTAAAAATTTTTTCATCTCGGAATATCCGTTTTGTATGTCCATTCTACCTTAAATCCTAAGAAAAGGATATCTATTTCGTTCGCTTGTACTTCCATTATGCCAGGTTCAGCTTCTGAGTGGGCTTAGTCCTGGTTTTTTTATTGCCTGTAAAGTAATCTGCATAAATTTTAAGAAATTCCTTTCCTAATAATAGCTCAGGTTGTCCGAATTAAAACAAGCGCCAACCAACACAAGTCAAATGGCTGGCCGCAACATTTATTATAATATTTCTTATTTAGAATGTTCTCCACTAACAATGATGATGATGAGTTGTTGCCACCACAAAAAGGATACACTAAACAGATTGTCCTTCCAATACGCAATAAATGCACTGAATACGCAATAAAAAACGATTGAAAAATTCATTAATCACACAAATGTTAAATGCAATAACCAACAAGCGAATAAAGCAGAATAATAAACAGTTTTATTTCTCTTTTCTTCGATCATTCTATCCACAATTTTCAATGTCTTCACGCCTTTTCCACAGTCTTTTTAGGCTTTTGTCTTACTTAAAGTTATCCTTCAAATAATCTTATTACTCATCCTTGCTAATGTCAACATACTCTATTGCTTGGTCCTTCGAATCAGCACGCCTGCATTTATTTCAAGAACAACCTTCAGATACCACAAATAAACATACTTCCCATATTCATGGGAGTAATATGTAGAAACTTTGTTTAAACTTCAGTCGCCAACTGATCCTTCGAAGAAGATATTCCATCTAAGGATCAACATGACATATACCAGCAGATTAATCCAATTTTGAAATGAAAAAGTTCGCACGAATTTAAGATGAGAAAATGAAAGAATATAAAAACAAACTTCGTGCAATGAATACAATATTTGATCCTTCCAGTAAAATGATATGCTTATGATGAAGTTTATTTCAGTTTGAAATAAATGGGCAAAGTTAGCAATGACTGGAAGAAAACAAAGCCTGTATTTCAACGCCAGAGCATATGAGAAAGTGAACTATTACATGTTCGCGGAGATGCTAGAGTCGTCGATGCATGCGTCGTACAGAAAAAGGAAGCCATTATCTGTTCAAATTTACGCCGGAGATAATACTTTAGAGTGTATCATACACCCACATGGAATTTCGTTCACAAACTGTGGGATTAAGTATGAATTCGCCCCAGATGGTTTCAGGTTTGTCTCTATCTCCCGATTTCCACAAAATCAAGCACTGATAATCAAATTTGCTGTGAAAATCGGTAAGAACAACACGTTCATGCTAAAAATTAAATCGAATCGAGCAACGCAAATCTATGTTCATCCTCGAAATATCCTGAAAGTAATTGTTGCCGTAACCTGAGTGCAAATCACCCACAACAACGACGGTATCACTTACGCCAACACAATCAATTACAATATTATCAATAAACAAAACCTTCCGAAAATCCGTCTTCCAGGACACATGGAAATTCGACAAGCGAGTCCTGTACACATGACCTTTCCAATTCCTGGTAAATAATTGTATTTATTTCAGCCACTCAACTTTTCTCGAATCCCCAACCTAAGACGTCGAGCAAAACCCGTGAATGGTGGGCGGGGAGCAAGGAGCTGAGCCAGGAGCCAACGAATAAACAAGTGAACGGTGAGCAAGTAACATTTTGTATATGGAAAGGTTAAAGGTTGGACATAGAATGCACGTTTTACGGTTCTGTTTAGAGCAGTCAGCCATCAAAGAGGAGCTTCTCGGAAACTTTCACTGGCTGTAGGTGCGTGTGGGAGGCGAGTCCATACCCTGCGGATATAGTACAATTTTCAGATGAACATGAAAGATAAAGGGCACACAGCATACCCTGCATGTATTTTTATAATAGTTGGAGATGTCGCATCACACTCACATGTTCGTCCTAGTCTCGGGTGGCATGGGAGCTGGAATGGATGCTCGAGGGATTTTTCAATGAATCAACTCACAGAATCCTGATCTCACACCACTTGACACACTCATTCTTGAGCTCGCACAACATGCCAACCTCACACTTCACCTGACAGCGCTCTTACAGTACGATTCGATGGACTCTTGTGCTACAAAAAAGCCACTTCATGCGTGGAAACAAACTCTTCAATTTAATGAGATGCATGCACTCTGTTTTCACATATTAGCACGCGTCATTAACACTGAGCAATTCTTTCTTACAAACTACAGAAACGCTTGGAGAGAACCTACAAAGGATCCTGCAGCTTACAGCTTATTGCAGAGTGCGCCCGAAAACCACTGATGAAAAATGCAACAAGACCAAGTGCACACTTACCGTATGAGCATCCCGTGTTCTATACTTGACTCCTCTAAATCGCAGGCAACCTCTTTATTGCACCACTCAAAGCCCTTGTAATTCTGTTTAAATAAAAGCTTTCTCGCACTCCATGAAAACACACTAGGCTAACTAAGGCCTGACGTTTATTCTTTTTCCTTTGCTCTACAAAATGGAATTTCCACCTTTTCACTCAACACAACACCGTTAACTTGACTTCTATCCTTGTTATCCAAGTCATCGGAAAATTCACTCGGCGAATAGAATTTCCACGAATTTCATAAAAATAGATACACCGACAACAATGAAATCGACAGCGATAATGATGACGATAGGACACGACGTGAAAACTACACTTTTTTCCGGACCGTGTTGCCTCAAATCAGGATATTGATTTCAATGCCAAATAAGTTTGGATACAATAGAGCACTCGAAGCCAATGGACAATTTTCAAAACCGAGTTCCAAATTGTTAAGCCCACTATGAAACAAGTTGGATACTCACTCAATGGTTGAAGCTACCTCGCGGACGAAACACCCGAACGGATGTGCTTCCAACTAAAGTGCTGAATGCAATGAAAAATTTGTTTCGTCCTTGTGGGCTCGGAAGCTCACGCTTCTCTCCAATTTCTGTTGGACTCTGCTCAGTTTATCGAACCTATGTCAATTGGAATGCAAGCGCGAGCGAGAGAAAATGAATTGATGGTTGTACTCCGTTTGGAATAGGTCATAGTACTTGGCTACTTATCCTTTAAAGGCGAAACAAATGGAATGAAACACACTCCTTGCGAGTTCATTGTGAACACTGGCTACACAAATTTGTGTTTAAAATCATTCTAAATAAATATATTGCTACCAACTTATGTGCACATTTTCATTGAACAGTTTCAGGTTAAGTAATTATATCCTCCTCAAAGTTTTCAAGGACCAACCTTCCATTTTACGTAAGCAGTAAAGGATAAACTCACACACATGCTGTGAAAATGTCTATTGATCGACTTCCTGTAATAAATAGTGCTTGAAAACTGCATCCATATGCAGTTCCAATGGTTTGATGGTTAGCCTTCTAAGTTTCAAATCAAGAGATCAAGTGGCAAGTGGTAAGTGGTAAGTGGCATACCAGTAAATGCTCTTTTGCTATCAGGTAAAAGTTCGCACCTATCTTTGTCGATGACCTTCCATGGCAATAATGATGACCAAATTTAATCCTGGCGTGATCACATTCTTTTGACTTTATTGGATCCCTACACCGGTTTTATTTTTCGATCCTTGTCGGAGCACTTGCGCGATCTTATTCGAGTGAAACGGTCAAATAAATAAGGACCACTATACCCTCCTTATCATATGTTGTATTAAAACTTCAAACAACAGCTTACTGTTGACTTTTAAGGTTGCCTTTAAAACAGTCAATTTACTGGCTTTATTTTTTTTTTCTCTTCAGAGGAAGTTCGACTCCTCTTTGTTTTGGAACCATTTTCAATTGAACATCACCAGTATCTTATTTTTAACTGCATTTCAGCGCATGGATACCTTGCAGTAAGCGAAACAGAGAGTGAGAGAGTTTTTAACATGAATACAGGAACAGGAATAATTATTGCACGCTTTCCTGAACAAACGAAGTAAAAGGATGCGTGGAGAATTCTCCACACCTTGTGGAGGATGCCTTGAAAAACTTACCCAGTATTCTTTGGTAAGTTTTTCAAAGATATTCGGAATACAATCCAAGCCAGACGCTTTGTTGTTTTTGAGATCTCCAATATCTAGATAACTAGCTAGATCACTTGATTGATTCGTCCTAAATTTGGAATTTGGGATCGGAAGCGGAGTACAAACAGAAACAGAGCTAAAACAGAGAACCAGCAGTCTTGTAATTTGACTTTGTATTTGTCTGGCAAAAGACGTTTGTCTTTTCCCTTAATGGAAAATTCTTTTTACATTTTTATTCGTCCCATGAAATACTCTATTATTCCTTTTTTCTGCCGATCCTTTCGGGAACGGTATTCGAGATCATTGAGTATCGACCTCCTATCCTGGTCACGAAGACTAGCAATCTTTATTTGAATCGTATTTATTGGGCTGATGACGCCAATATCCAAATTCTCGTCGAGACGTTTTATGCTATGTCCCTTTAAATGAAGTCCTGGTTTGAAAAGCCTTTTAAGTTTCTCGATCTAAATTCAAAAGATAGGGCGAATATTCTTTCTGGGTGTCGACTTAGAAATCTAATTTAAAAATCAGGTTAACATAATTAGAAGGAAGGGCTTGGGTAGGGCCATGCCGAGTTTGGGTTTCTTTTACTTCAAACTGTGTCTGGGTTCAAACCAGCCGTTGGTGTAGTTTACCGTCGTTGCCTGACCATGCTGTGTCTATGGTGAGGACACTGTTTGGATACGCGTCCTCAACAATAACGCAGCGTCGCATAATAGACATGAAGGAGAATATCTGAAAGAGGACGAAGCGTAAGAATACCCGACGATATGCGAGTCTTAACTGTAATGGAACGGGCCCATCTATTCCAGCTCATATTTTTATTTTAGTCAGAACACATTATTTTCGTCACATCTAAAAACGATAAGATCAATTATTTTCAACGTTCAGTAGAATATAGACTATATTGTGGTGCAATTGGCAATTTTCTGAACCTTTAATACACCTCAAGATAAGGCTTAATTTTAAATGTAAGTGACAAGCCTCGATACAGCCCGTTCAAAACTTGGCTGCATCCACCTAACTAAATCCTCCAATCTGATGGTATCCCAGGCTTTATTCAATATGCATTCCATTTCCAAGTATTCCTTCGCACGAAGGAGTTGGAATAATCAATGACATCATTGTTTCTTTATCTTTCACTTTGCTTATTAACATTTCTATCTCTCTCCCCGCAACACTGGACTATCTCCAGGACGTGGAATTGTTCTCTTCACAATGACGTAACTGCTCATGCCCACGTTTCACTCAGAAGCTTTCACGCTCAGCACTTTAACGCTCATGTGTTGAAACAGCTCACGTTCAGTGCGTCTGGCCATTTAGAAGCAATGTCCCGACTCGCATGCTTTTCCAGGATATAACGCCAACGTGCCTTGTTCAAACCTGAAGCCTTGATACATAAAATGTTGAATTGTAGGTCGGTCGAAAATCTGCCATGCCATCGGACTCAGCTGGAATATAGGTCAAACTTGGTTCGGTATCCTTATCGGCTTCTTCAAGCTCCGCACGAGATCCTTTGTGTGTACGGGGAGAGAGCGGTCGTGTAATATTCTTTCTGTTATCCTTATGAAATGTAAGATTTGGGAAGTCGTAACTAAGCTGAGAATAAGGTCAAGTGTGCGCTCAAAGATAAAGTACAAATGAAAAGGACTCTGAATATTTTCTCTTGAGATTTCGAGAATATAATAAGCATATGTTAAAGGCTTAGCAGCGAATTATGGGTCAACGATTTAATTTAAATTTTCCTTTTTCGGTAGCTTTGCCCGTAAGCAACCATTTAAGGCAATCAGACAGCACCCAAAGCTTACTCAAATCTTTCAAATCAAAAAGGTAATTGTTCTGTCTTCCTGCTGAATCGCCAACACACCTTTTTAAGGACATGTTACAATTCATTGCTGCCACTTTGAATGCTCCACAATTTGATAAGCCAATGATATCAAAAAGTCTGCTGGTAGCCAACATCTTGGAAGCATCCTAAAGTGTTTCTTAATTTCCTGTGGTTGTACAAGGGTCTTGTTGCTGAATCGTTAATCTTCCTTGCTGGCGACCACTAAGGTTGTTCATCCTGTTCGCTAGTTGATGACGGTGCCAACGGCTACAATTGTGTTGATTACTACTTCTAAATTTAACTTTCTCAGCGTATCTCAGCATCAAGGATGATGTCGTGTCCGTGCTAAAATCCGTGGTGGATTCATACAAGTTTACGGGGAAACGTTCTCAGTTCGGTAGGGGATGAAAGGAAATGGTGTTGTTGAACTGTTATAATGATTCAATGAATAACAGCTTTTGCACATTAGCCAAGTTATTACTGGTTTTATTTTGGGCTATAAAGATGTGTGCGAAACGGATATTTGTGAAGTAGCGTGAATGTGCGCGATGTTTGCAAATGAATTATAGTGATTCGCATATTGAAATCGTCAATTACCATTTTAAGGGTGTGTAGCGTACAATTTATAGCAGATGCGAAACAATAACGTTTGAAAGAGGGGGAGAAATGCGCGTGCTGTTGAAAGAAAGAAGGAACGATAAGATAGGGTAAAAGTTTATGGAACCATGTAGGATACGTGATGAACTTTACTGGTTGGTAAATAGGATGATACAACTTCAGCAACAGGACCCATGGACCATCACAGGAAATTATGAAATACCTCAGAACGCTTCGAAGATGTTGGCAATCTGAAAACTTTGATTAAATTTTCTTTTCGGGGCCTTTCCCAGAACTATCCGACCCACATTTGATTTTGTTGCTTATTTGTGATACTGATACTGGTATTTTTCTCGGTCTGGCCACATATGCTCGTCGAAACAGTCCCAATTCAATGCGGTATCGGTTGTCATCGTGAATGAGTTCTGCATGTTCATTTCCGAGATTTTTTCAATACACTTATCGAATACTATCGCATCTTCTCTGTATCTTTGAATGCATGCCGATTGCGTAAAATTTTCGATAATCAGAACGCACAATGGTCTCAGGAGCCTGGTAAAGCTCCGAAATATATTTTTTTAATCAGAAGCTCTGGAATGAGGTTCGTCCAATAGCTGGCGCAATATCATAGGCAAGATTCCAACGGTATAAAGATATGCATAATGGAAAACTAGGCAACGATGCTACCTGTTAGGACGTAGGATAAGGTCTTACAGTATAATAATCGCCTTATTTCGAATAAGTACTTTGAAAATATGTCAGTTACAGTAGTTTCCATTCCTAGAAAATCCTGTCATCCATCATTCAGTATTTGAACTCCCAAAGCTGAAAAAGGATATTTCTTTTGAGACTGTCAACAAATCGGTCAATTAGTATCTTCTTAAGAATCGAAGCCTTGATCAGCTCCATTCTTCTTCCATCAAATGAAAAAGTAGTAAAGATACTGGGCTATGTTCGTTGAATATGGCCTGGAATGCTGAATATCTCATTTATACATTCTCAAGCCGATTTTTTCCGGTTTCGTAACATATGGCGTTACCAAAGAGTGTGTTGTCACTGCTATCCGCTCACATACCAACATCACAGGGTAAGCACAACAGCGATAACATCTCAACGAAATGCTCCTTCTAGCAAGACTCTAGCAAGATTTTTTACTTTTTATTTTGAATCAGACAATGTTATTATTGCATTTACCATCAATGTTCCTTGGAGATTAAACTCAATACAAATATGAATCAACTAATGATTTTTCTATCTCTTTCTAGGGAAAGTCTCCTGGGAGTGTTCTTGCTATTTATACAACCCTTTTGCGACGACGTTTTGCATTTATTTTAAAGTTAGCTCTGATGGTAGTTTTGCTTGGTTTTGCCGATGAAGCACCATTTTGGCGCCAATTCATACCACAAAAACGTCCTTATTTTTCGATCTTTCCTAATGGTACCAAACGTTCAAAAACTGTAAAGGCCCTGAATCGTTATAGTTTCAAGAGCTCAAATTACGTTGAACTTAGTTCTTCAATTTTACCAAATTTGTCATCGGTGCGCGAGAGCTTGCTTTCAACGCCAAAGGAAAAATCATTGTTACCAAATTCAGGACCCCATTTGCAACAGACCATGCTCTCTGCTCCTCGAAATAACAATTCTTTCTTGTAGTTTTTAACTACGAATTAAGTTCCGTCGTGCGTCGTTTGTTTCCATTCATCGTGCACATACAAGGGGAATGAGGGGAAAAAAAACAACAACTTTTGCATTCCTTCTGACGAAAACGTGAATATAACGAAATGATTTTTTGCCTGTCAGCTGAAAATTATTTGTATTATAACTTTTCCTTGAAAGTACTTTTAATTTATCTCAAAACAAATGATTCACGTGTACGAAATATAGTTTTAAGAAAATTCATATTTCACTGGTGAACTGATTGAAAATTTGCCTTGATCTGGACGACATTTGACCTCTACAGCTGTTGAAACAACGACGGAGTACAAAAAATTTTACTCAAAAATAGCCAATTTTGCTTAAGAGAGATGACATGTAAATTGAGACAACACATAGACCTCCTAACATCCCTCACCACTCAGTTCGTTGGAGTTCGGTCGCCAAATGGAATTGAATTTTCTACAAGAATATAACTGTAAATAGTTGACAATGAAAAGTTCTTTTGATTGCAGTCAGTTGGTGCGAATTCAGTCACTCTTTTGGGCATGGTTGTTGTCGCCGAAAAAAGCTGGAATTTCCGCAAAACATATGAAGAAACAGGTGGCCGTAGACATCTTGAAACTTGTTAATTTTCATGCCACATCCACGGAACGAGTCATAACTTGTGATGAAAAATGGGTCTACGAGTTTGATATGTGTAATAATAAACGGTTATCAGTATGACAGAGAAAGAAGAGCCTAGAACAAAGTCGATATAAAAATGATGTGACGTTCATTGTTTCATTTCCGGTACCTGAGGGCTTATTCCGGATGGACAAGCAGTTAATAACGAATACTATTTGAGCTTATTAAGACATTTGCATGAGTAAATCCAAAAGCAACGATCAGAATTGTGGCAAACTTATTTGTGGATATTGTGCCATGCCCAACCACCACTGAATCAAGCACATGTTCTTGAAGGATTTGTAGCGGGAAATGTAGTAAATTCATGAAGCGTAAAGCGCTAACCCTTCAAGCAAAATGAAAGGAGTCATGTTTGAGTTGGTGAATTTTCTCTTATTTTTGCGTAAAACAAGTATTCGCCTTCCAAAACTGTTGGGTAAAAACGTAAAATACATATATCACTCGATTTGTGATTTTCCCATCTCTGTCTAAGAGAAGTCTCCTGAGAGTATAAGCGTAGTATCGAACTAACCTTTGAACATACTGTCCACATTCTTCCCTCGCTAAGTTCGGTCTTCTTTCAAACATAGAAGTTGACGTCCCGAGAAAGAGCTGAAGACTATATCAAATAGAAGACTGTATCGCAACTTGCTTATAAAAATGTTTTGAAGATTGGGAAAGGCTTTGGAAATGTGTATATTTCATCCAATAGGGCCGGCAATGGAGGTGACAATAAAATAACTATTGGAAAATAATTAGGGAATTTCAGAAGTTTTTGGTATATTAATTCTTCCATTTTCACTTACAGCATTTTAAGTGATTTATAACTTAAAAAAAAAAGAGCCTTATGTATTATTTGCAAATCCTCGTTAGTTTTCGACAGAGTATAGGCACAAAACAAGGAAAATTACCAGGACCTACGATTTGAAACAGTACGAAAAACCAATCTTAAAAGAGCCTCAAACTCGAAAATGTCGTTAAATGAAACAATAACATTATAAAAATCTTTAAAAAACCAGAAAGAGGGTGAAGATTGTTGTATCCAGATCACACAATTACAGTAGAATCAGGTAACTTATCATATCAAGCTATGTTTTAAGTAAACGCAAAGAACCACCTTTTCGTGTTTCAAAAAGAAAACAAAATAAAAGCCTGTTGTATTTTCAAAAAAGAGCAACATTTAGACATTTGATGTCGTCATGGAGGGACTTTTTGTGTAGTTTAATGAGCGGCCAGACTTCTGTCGGGGAGATAGGTTTGACTGGCAAGGACTCCGATAGAATCCGCGTAGAAGATAGAAGAAAGAATCGAATTTTTCAAATGCAACAAAATTGTACGATTCTACAACGGATTTAGCAAAAGAAAGGAGCAATGCATGACTTTCCAGTAGAATTGGTTACAACGATTCCATAAAATTGTTTACGCCTTAAAAATCTTCCTCGCTTGAAATTTGCCTTACGATGAAACATAATTTATTGATTTTCTTCCCATGTCATATCGTTACCAATTTATTGAAGCCACTTACTCTGCTACAAAGAACAATTCATGAAAAAGGACGAAAATGGGATTTCATTATAAATCAACCCATCGTTCTATCAGCTACGCAAAATTGCAATAATGAAACGAAATTATAATAATGAAACATCCAAATGAATTATCTGCAGATCCTTCGCTCTCGTGCACCAAATCACATTAAATTTACATTCTTGATGCACGATGACTTTCGAGTGCAATAAAAACAGTATTAGTGCTATTGAGTCCTGATGTAAGTGTCTCAATTAAGTTGAAATTATTGTTACGTTAACTTTTCAAGTGCCATTAAGCCACTGGAAACATCAAGCAAGATGGGTAATTCGCAGGCGACGACTGGACTGCACTAGTAGGAGTAGGGCATGGAAGGATTGGGGCAGTAAAAGCACTCCCAAGGGAATAATAAGAATTTTGCTGACTGAAATAGTTACTTTAAAAAAGATAAATAAAACTTCAACATCTTCAGTAATGACTGTTTGAGTATGATAATAAAATGTAATGGGAAAGGTAAAGTTTGAATGAATTTCATTTTCTCGCGTATTATGTACTGAATTTGCGAAGGCCACCCCATTGATACTGGGAAGGTCCTAGAGAATGTAGTCTGGAAGTTTCATTTTTCGAATGCGTACAAATTCAAAACGATTCAAATCCAAAAAAGGTTAGAATAAAAATGATAATTTAACTGGTTACTCGTGGTTAGAAGGTAATAATTAAAGTTTAAAATTACTTAAGAAAAACACTTAATAATACTTTATTGTTTGTGCTTTTTTTCAACAATATTGGATCAACCAATGTTTACAATTTGTGTCTTATACATCAGAACCAATTAGATTGGTTGAAAGAAATTTAAACATCAGCATTTTGTCACGAGAAAGAGGAAAAGATTATAGTCAAGTGTTGAATGAATAACTGAAGATCGACGAAGCAGACGGCAAGTAGAAATAAATTACAAAAGGATAATTGGAAGATATTTCGTAAACGATTTTTAATCACCAGTCATCATCTCCATGAATTCTGTCGAAGAAAACGAAAGGATTCCATTAGTATTGCAAGAATAGTCTAAATCATTTCACGAACATACCATCAAAATCTACTGTTCCTGATCCATCAGTATCGATTTCAGCGATAATACCATCCAAATCGGAATTCGACAGCTTATCATCCAGTGCAGCCAAAATTTCCTTCAATGTACTTGTTGTAATATAACCGTTACCTTCACGATCGTAGAGACGAAAGGCTTCCTTCAATTCCTGTTGCATAGCGTCGGCATCCTCTTCCTCGAGGAAGTGACCGAAAATGTTACAGAAACTGTCAAAATTGATTTTTCCATTTTCGTCGGGATCTTCTTCGGTGATCAATTCACGCAATTCCTCTTCGTCGAACATTTGACCCATTGTCGCCAAAATGGTGGCAATTTTTCCAGTTTCAATGAAACCCGACTTTTGCGTATCAAACATTTGAAATGCTTTACGCATGATGGCCATCTTTTGTTCATCGTCCTCCTGCCAAAGTATAATAGAAAATCATAAGTATTTGTTTTTTAGAGTCTATGAGAAATGTGCATAATGTTGCAATTACAACGTTGAAATATTTATTTGCAAAATTTATTTTACTTATTCCATGCGTTGACGTTTCCGCAGTGAAAAAAATATCGAAAATTCGGTCTCATGGTCAGGTTTACATTACGAGGTGTGTAACACTTGCCGGAGCCTAATACATCATTCCGAATAAGTACTATTTTTAAGAGTTAGCGCTCTGGAATCTTTTCGACATCCTGGGAAAAATCGATGATCAACTCAGGATGTATCCTTCGAACTTCACGAAGCTAAATCAAAGGTTATCTGTAAAACACCTTAGAGGAACCCACAAAAAATCTTTTTGAACTGATTCAAAAATTAAGGCTGAGGAGCAGTTGCCTAAAGCATCCAATAAAGGAATTATACGTTCAACATACTAAAAAGGAGAGAGACTTGGACTGAAAACACTACATTTATTGCCCTATGGTCTCCGTGCTACCTCCATGATGATTTTGAATGAAATAATGAAACAAAAGCACGAAAGGCCAACATAATTAGAAATCACCAAGGTTGAATTTTGTCCTCTATTCCTTGTCCGCTGTCATATTCCCAAACTATATTTGAAAAAGAACAAGCAATGCAATACTATAAATACAAAATGGATGCAAACGAATCAAAAACCAACTTTAAGGAAGCAGCGTGGGAGGAAGATAACGGGGATAAAAGACACTGTGCAAAGTAATCCTGTTTATTAAGCTAGAAATTTCACTCTTTTTTGAAATATTGTGGTATAAGTTAATGCAGACCCGAGGAAACCTATGAAGGCAATCGAGACTAAAACGAGGAATGGACTTTCTGCGATACACTTTTTTTTTGTTTGGGAGGTGAAGGCTATTTACGTCCTGAGTGTCGGACTCCCCCGCTACCGGACCACCGACTAAACACCTCCCCTGTCACACCGAGAACGTAGCCTGGAACTGTTTGTCACATTACTTCGGACTAGGCCTCATTAATCATCGCTTAGCGGTGCCGTCAAGCTAAGGGAAATCTCTCTTTCTCCACGGATGGATAGGAAGGAATTGCGAGATCTCCCCTCTCTCGCCATGCGATCCATTATGCCCTTCTTTATAATAAGTACTGTCAGTACGTAATGCGACACACAGTTCCAATTGCCCTTTGATTGCATCCTTTTTCCCGTTACATTTTCTGGGGAAATTACGCCAATTTTCTCCGAGAGATGCGAACGGAGTCTTGTGAATCTATTACACGTAAAGAACGTATGGCAGGCGTCATCCGTCATCCCCGGGCAGAACACGCAAGTTGGGGATGCTGTCTTTCCCATCTTATAAAGGTAAGACTGAAAATACCCGTGACCACTGAGTAGTTGCGTCAGATAATAATCAGTCTCACCATGCATTCTGTAGAACCACGGCCCCAAGTCACCTATCAGCCGTGCGGTCCACCTGCCTCGTGTTTCGTTTTCCCATGTTTGCTGCCATAAGATAAGGGTTCTTCTCCGTTCCTCTCGGCTGACGGTTTCTCTCGCCGACGCCCCCTACGTGAGTATACACGTTTCCGTTCGTCTGCAAGTAACTTAATTGGAACCACCCTCGAGATTGCCAGCACTGCAGGTTCAGAGACAGTGCGGTATGCAACGGCTATCCGCAAAGCTCCTTGCCTCTGTACCTGTGCCAGACGCCTTCGGTGCGTGTCTTTACTAAGAGCGTCAGCCCAAACCTCGGAGCCATACAAGAGACCTGACTCCATTGCACTCATCAGTAGACGTCTTTAGCTCGAGGTTGGCCCATGCGTGTTGGCCATAATGCGATTAAGCGCCGATACTCGCACGGAAGCCTTATCCGCTGACGCTCGAACCTACTCGAAAAAACTCTTCTTCAAGTCAATCATCAAGTCAAGGTATCTGATTGATTCTTTTGACTCGATGATCATTTCCCCCACCCGAACCGGGATAACACGAGAGATCCGCTTCTTGGTGAGGACGACAACCTCGGTCTTTTCCAGCGCTAGGCTAAGCCCACGGTCTATCATCCACTCGCTCACTCGGCGTATTACCGCACACAGTTTGAGCTGCGTCTGTCCGACAGTACTTCCGGCGACTAGTACTGCTACGTCATCTGCGTAGCCAACCAGGCGCGACTCCCCCGGTAACTGCAGCCTCAAAAGCTCATCGTACGAGACATTCCAGAGGTCCGGGCCCAGAACGGAACCTTGCGCCACCCCTGATGTCATATCAATTCTTTGCCGGCCTCCCAATGTGTCATAGATGAGTTTCCAGTTTTTGAGGTAGTCCTTCAATATCCGCATCAGATACCTCGGCATCCTGAGATATTCCAGAGCACCAAGAATATCTGTCCATCTAGCAAAGTTGAAGGCATTTCTCACATCTAGTTTTATGAGCAGTACTATTCGTTTCGAGTAATGATTGTGGGCTTCTGCCTGCTGGACCGCGCTCACTACCTCTGCTATTGCACCAATCGTGGATCGACCAGTCCTGAAGCCGTACTGCCGAGGATACAGATCCCCGGCAGTTCGAATGGCTTCTCAAAGTCTTTCTCTAATGAGCCTCTCGAGTACCTTCCCAGCGGCGTTCAGCATACATAGGGGCCGATATGAAGATGGTTGCTCCGCGTTCCCCTTCCCCTTGTGGATCAGCACGAGCCTCGCCTCTTTCCAGCAATTTGGAAACGCGCCCTGCTGCAAACAGGCATTGAAAGTGGCGAGCAGCTTTTCAGGACAAAGTTGATGTGCAAGCTGTATCACTTCCGCTGGTATACCGTCTGGCCCTGGGGCCTTTTTCGATTTTAAAGCTTTCACCGCATCATCCAGCTCGATGGCGGTAAAAAGTGGGCATTCTCCGGGCATTCAACATCTGCATCATCGGGACGAATAGGATGCATAGGGAAGAGCGCTCGAACAATCTCGTCCATTTTTTCCGTTTCCAGGGCACACTTAGTATATACATTCACTTAATTATGGCTCTGGAATTTAAGGCAGCGGAAGGTAAACAGCAGACACTTTAAAGGCCAACGCCGGTTTACATGCACGCAACTGCTGAAATATGCTAACGCTGTCAACATCCTTACCATCCCTTAACTACTCACAACCGTCAACACATTGAGAAAACTCCGTTCGTAGCACCTAAACTGGATGGAACTTATAAACAACATTTTTGGGGGATAGAGCATAAAGACGAAGGCGCAGAGATGCGCAACGAAATAGTCTTAAATTTTGAATCGTACATAACGCCTCACTTAGGCCTCACTTCAAGCAGCTCCCTGCGATCACTTTACTCACTTCCACCATCTAATGTTCAAGCTCTCTATCTTGGAAACACGAAACACGATGAGATATTGGTCTCTCTTTCTACGCGATTCCCATCCGAAGTGTCGGTGCTTTGTTGTAATTATGGTGTGATTCTGGCACGAACAATTCCAAGGTTCAAGAATGCATTTCTAAATTTAGAAAATCTACAAAGTTGAAAATATAAATAGTTTGCATAGTTAAGATGACACTTTCATTGTACAAATAAAGAAAAGGACGAGATTTGCTGCACAATGAACTCGATGAGTTTTTCTATATTTCCCATAAGTATAAGGGTCCCATAAGATCTAGAGGGCTCAGAAAAAAATATCCTACTACATAACAGACCAATGGAGTCCAATGGAGACCAATGGAGTAATGGAGTCTACATGGTTGTGAGCCACGTCTGTTGCGTACATGAGTCTCAGTACTACGAGGAGTACTAAGTACATTACAAGAGTTCTGCGGCTCACGCCTTATTGATGATAATGACTTCAAAATCAGATTCAATTACTACAAGCACATCAAAACCTTTCTATCGGTTGTGTACAAGACTACATCCTATATAGAAGTTAACGTTGGAAATAAATTGATGAAGAATTGTAAAACATCAGCTCTAGATTTCCTCGCCCTCTTCCTTTTCCTTCCTTCCAACCTATTCATTGTGAAGTTTTTCTTATTGTCTAACAGACGCTTATTTATTGTTGAACAGAAGCCGAGCGTATCCTATTTATTGCAGACATCGCAGCTCCAGGTTGAAATGAGGTATGTAGATTACAATGATTTTGAAAATTGAATTTTTTTTTTTGTTTGTTGCTGACCCAGGACACATACAATATAGCGAATTTTCCTCAAATTATTTAGACCAAGTTAGACACTTATGTTTTCGGGTCAAAATAATGCTTTATCCTTCAGAAAGAACACAACGTAATTTCCGAAAATTCCCAAAAACAAGTCCACCAACTCCACTAAGCAAGTCCACCAAGTGCACCAAGCAAGATAAAATCTATTTTGGAAAAGGAAATTCCTGGAGCTGAAGTTGGTTTGAGATAAGCTAAAAGTCTCAAATCCTTATGATAGTTGGTGCAATGTAGGGATCAGATTTGAATTCCGAATAAGTAATGATCTACCTACAAATGATATCCGCATTACGTACAGGCACATTCTACATTTTACTTAAAAAATAACTAAATTTTGGCAAAGGAGTTTCGATCCAGATGGAGCTCTGGAGGTGTCCAGTAGTATCACTCTCTAGAGTGATATATGGGATCATAGCGCTTGCGTTGTGGGTGAGAATGGATAAGTTGATCTACCAAATAAGCTTCTAGAATTAATACCAAATTTAATTAAATATGTTTTTTTTTATAATAGTAAAATAAGGATAAACACGCCCTGAAAGTAAGACTTCCCGCCGCACAAGGCTGCCGGGCAAATTATTAAATAGCTTTTGCCCTTTCATTTCGAGTTTGGACTCATTCCTTATCACCGCATAGCGCATTCGGGCCATAGAAACCTCTTTTCCATGTTGATAGGATACAAAAGATATGGATTATAGTAAAACTAAAGCATTTTCTCCTTTTTTTCTCTCTTTTCTCTTCTCTTTTCTTTTCTCTCTTCTCTTCTTTTTTCTCTTATCTTTTCTCTTCTCTTTTTTCTTCTCTTTCAATCACAAATGGCGTTCTTTATATGATGGACCATCGCAAAGCAGTAAAACAAGTAGTTTCATTTATTCACTTAAAATTAAGATGGTCGATAATTATAACATTAATAATTCTGTTTACGATTCATTATTTTGTTTTGAGCTCATGTGACTTCCATCTCTTCCCCCAAGCCCGGACAAAGTCTTTGGTTATGGAAGTGCTTTGATTCCGGCAAGGGAAGCACTGATATGCGAGGACTCTGTTGAAGGCCTGCAATCAGTTGTTTCTTACATAATACAAACTTTTCGAGTTAAAGCCAACCGTGTATCCTTTTTTGGGTGACCCTCGTATAAGGAATGAGTGAACTTAACGGAGAATCGTTAAAGGAGATAGGAAGGAGGAGGAACGGGAGGTTAATCGTACACTTATTCACTGGCTATATCAGTAACTGGTGGCGCGAACCGTCGTATGTAAAATGGGATCAAGCGCCATCAACGTAAGCACGGATCGTGGATGCCCACAAGAAAGTGTTCTTTCACCTATACTATGGGTTCAGATAGACTTAGTGACTTAGTGACTTAGTGACTTTTCGACAGGTAGACTTACTGAAAGTCTTAGGCAGACTATCTGTAGCTGGGGTGATATGTCAAGCGTATGCGGATGATACTGCAATTCTAACCAGAGGAAAATACGAAGGGACACTGCGTGATATAATGCAGGGAGCACTTCGGATTGTGAACAGCTGGTACCAGGAGATAGGTCTAAGGCTTAACTCCTATAAAACCACACCGGTGCCGTTCACAAGAAGAAGAAATATGGATCAACTCCGCACCAAATATCTAAATGGGACGGAGATTGGGTATAAGAATGAAACCAAGTATTTTGGATTGCTGTTAGACGGCATGCTCAGATGGAATGGACACATTAAGGCCCTGTCTGTAAGGACTATCAGAGCTCTAATGGTGTGCAGGAGCATGACAGGCAAGTCCTGGTGTATCCCGGGAATCTTGCGGTGGATGTTCACCATGATGGTGAGACCAATCAGCACCTATGGAGCGGTGGCATGTGCAGACAAAATCCAAGAACGCAAGATGTGGCTTGCACTCGATCGAGTTCAGCGTTTGGCATGTTTCTGTATCACCAGAGCCATAAAGTCATGTCCCTCGGTAGCTCTCCCGAAAATCGTACACCTATCGCCACTTCGTTTGGTGATATAAACAGTAACAACATCTACAATGTGAAGAATCTACCATGAAGGAAGAGAACAAAGGCACAAGGGCCAAGCTAGACTAGTGAAGGTTTCCCCATTCATATATGCACCCTCGCATCGCATGACGTAGGCATTCAGTTTTCACAACTGTAGTGAAACAACTTGTAGTTCTGAGTGATGAGAGATAAGGAGCGTTGAATCCAATATGCACCTTATAAGACGGAATGCAATCAGGTGGTATACGAATGGTTCCAAGACATCTGAGAATTGGAGTCTTTAGGTCTGGCAAAAAATTCTGCCAACTGATGGGAAGTATGCCAAGTATCTTTCTGGCTGAGGTCTATGCCGTCGCTGTAAGCGCACAACTTAATATAATCAGAGGATACAAAGGCAAAACTATAGCTACAATATCCGATAGCCAAGCAGCCTTAAAAGCACTACAATCTCCGGTGATTACATCGAGAATGGTTCTGAATAGTGGCAATACACTCATTAAATTAAGTGCGGACAAAAGGGTTACCCTATAATGGGTGCCGGGGTACGTAGGTATCGAGGGTAATGAGATGGCGGACCAACTGGCAAGGAAAGGAGCATTGACAGCATTCATCGGTCCTGAACTCTTCAGGGCAACTGCTATGAATTTCATTCACAGAGCCCTAAAGGAAACTGATCTGGAATGGACTTCCAGGGCTTCGAATGTCGAAGCTGTTCCTCGACGTTTATGACAAGAAAAAGTTTCGAGCGTGCATTGAAATTAATAAAAGAATGCTAAGGGTCCTCACTGGGATCGTCACGGGGCACTGCACACTCGGATTACATCCCAAAAGGATGGCCTTGACTGTGAATGATGAATGCAGATCTTGCAATCTTGCGGAGGAAACACCAGTGCATATACTGGCACACTGTGACGCTCTGTCTCACAGAAGAAGATACAGTTTAGGAAGCTGCTTCCTTGTCGAGGAGGAATGGGACGCCTGAGGCCGAAGCAGATCATTGACTCAGATTATTCATATTTCTCAGAAAGAACGACCTGCTTGAGGCGCTCTAGGCACATCGGAAGCGGGGGTAAAATAAAAACCTTTGTTATTAAGTTTCCATAATGCACAGAATAAACGAATACTAACGTGAGTTTTTACACAGAATGATCATTAAACATATTCTGAAGGCTTGAAAAGTACAGATGGTTTAGAAATTGTATGGCTCATCGAGTGATGAAAAGTGCTCGGTGAAGGGTCTCATCTAACAACTCATGGCCTGCATCTACATCCCATTTGCAAAATTAGGACCAAATACTTCTGAGCAGCAATGCTTCTACCCCATGGATTGATCAAAGATAACTTTCAAAGTGTAAGAAATAGTTCAGGCCGAAAGGAATATAGGAGAGAAGTTTTTCAAATACTTTCGATTTGAGATCCAAATGCAAGTTTTGTTCAAAGTTTGCTTGCTCATTTCAAACCAACATCAAGTGGCTGGAGTTCAAAGTTCGCATACACTCCGTAACATTAAAGCAGAGGCAACTGAATGGAAAATCCATTAAGATTTTCCATTAATATTCAACTTTAAAGTTTCGACATTCAAGTCATTCAACCTCAAGGATTAATTGGAATCCAATAAAAATAGAAAATTCGGTATGCTCAGAAGCACTCCCACCCTTTTTAAGACAAAGTCAACTATTTGTTACATGATATCACCCAGAAAAATTTTCCACTAAGTCATAACCGAGCTCGTAAAATCAACTCTAAAATTATCGATCCTATTTTAATGACTTATTATTGAAAACTAAGGACTTTGTGGCATTTCAAACTAAATTAACAAATACTATCTACCGATAACTTATTCAATTTTCGAATATTTCGAATTCACTCTTTCAATATTTCAGTTCCCGCCACGATCTAAAAGCATCATAAAATTTTACATTAGTTCATCATCCAAGTCAGTCGCCATATAAAAAAATTTTAATAAGCCCGAAATTCTTTCAGTTCTGCGACAAAATATTCAACGTGGAAAGGATTGGACACGATCGTCATAGTGCTGTGATCCTCTCGCCTTCATCTTTTACGTTTCAATTAATGGCCCTTTTTGATGTGCTGTCCAAAAATACTCATCTACGTTCGCGGACACCTTCGCGACTTGATTTCATATTGTCCTAGATATGAAAGAGCTATCGAATGCAAAACCTATGATTGGGGTTGGTCCGTTGTGGTATGGTAATATCTGTTGGCTAGATAAGTGCCCGCACTAAATTGCAATTCCCTCTTTCATGTTTTACTTTCATATGCACATTTGCTGATTGTAATTTCACGGAAAATTTGCATTTTGGCTCGATCCAGGACCGGAGCTCAGTAAAGCGTATCAATGGTATTTGGCAAACGTTACACTGAACTGAATATTAAGTCAACAGCTTTCGGTCTTGCATTCGCGATGGTTATATCACACATCATTATTAGTTCACTAGCGAAGAATATTATTTTAATTATCACGTAAGACCCGATCGCTTGGGCCCATGCCATCCAATCCCACTTTCGTCATTTCGCATGTCCCCAATACACAAGGACCATCTAAAGGCTTAATTCCAAAAGAAAAGGATCCACAAAGACTTGCTGCGACGACAAATCAAAAGACTTTCGTGGAACACACTAGGTTACCATTTGACCACGCTACTGTTATCACATTTCATTTACTTTTAGCATTTAGTCACAAGAACTGGCAATAAAAAATTTTAAAACCGAAATTCAATCAAGATTTTAATTACCATTTTGACTTATATTTCCAATTAACCGTCAGCCACACTAGAAGACACTAGCAAAAATTTTCTTATAAGTTGGTCTTTTATTTAAAAACACCCGCACGGCATCGACAGTCGATGCGAAATAAACTTACCACCTATGCCGAGGATGAAAATCAATGGAAATTATGCTTATGAAAACAACTGTACCCGCAAAAGTAGTCCTGAGTTATTTTTAACTTTAGCCAAGAGCGCAAAATAAACGAATGCACTTTTTTAATCAACAATATCCTATAAGAGGCGATTGAATTAGTGGAATTAAATCATAAAATAAAATTAGTAATTTTAGTATTTAGTTTACTCGTTAGTAGAAAATTTATAGACGTAGATAAAATTGCTTTATTTATTTATTTATCTTTTTGTTTCTTATTTGTTTTTGAACAAAAGGACCAAATCAAGAACCGAAACATTCAGAGCACTCCTTCATAACTTCGGGTTTGACCACACTTCCGAATGCAATCGTGTACTAGGGATATTACAATACTACATTTACCGGATCAGGGAATACCTCTTTCACTTTCCTATATCCTACAATGGTTTGTTTGCCATTTGTCAAAAAATTTGACCGAAAGTCACTTTCTGCTTTGCAAAATGGTGATCATCGTTGTTAATCAGACCCAAAAATAGAATTTGCAGTCGGGATAAATCACAAAATTTCCGTACCCTCATGTCCTTGCATTTCATAGCACATTGACTAGGCAAATCGACTGCATAGAAATGGATAATAAAATCCAAAAATTATAGTTTCAACCTCGACGAAAAGCCTCGAAATGGATGACCCTATGAATTTGACGAGGAACGCCTTAAACCATTTCTGAAAGATGTCGCTCAGCAAAAAAATTGTAATTACACCGAACAAATGGCCTGCGGCCATAAAACCGGACTCAATCATCTTTATTCACTGAGATTATCCGAAAAGTTGAGAACCTAGGTGCATTACGAATTCAATTCTTCAAATTGCTTCACAACATCGCAATACCAAAATATATCTACTTGTAGTTATTCTATCTCTGTCTGAGAGGATTCGCCCGAGAGTATTCGCGTTGATTGTAGCGATGCTTTGGCTTTGGCTTAGAAAAAGGCTGTTAAATATCCCATCAAAATTTGATTGAAACGATCAGGAAGGTTGTTTGAATTAAAGAAAAAATAATGATCCATGGACCGTTCAAAACAAGAACTTCTGTTCTGTCAAAAAATAATCACATATCTTAAATTCAGATTAGTTCAACATTTATAGTTTCATCCTTCGATTCGTTGTTAATTTTTCTCCAAAGGACTCTAATTCCCTCTGTTCAATTCGCCACGTTTGGATAATTTTCAATTGCTTTCGAGACTATTCAGATTTTTCGATTTATGTATATACAATTCAATCAATTTCAGATCTTCTGTTTGTGAAAATTTGGTTAACAGATTTTCATACCGGGTATCGGAGAAAGAAGGGATGTGGTTTCATAAAATCAGCTTGTTTAATGTCAGGTGACAGTTCATCACAGAACTCATGATCGTGAGGCGTGATGGAGCCACCTCATATCAAGGCTAAGAATTCACGAGAAAGTGTTCTGCTCAATACCATACTTGACCTTAATAGTTTGCCTGAAGAAACCATTCACAACAGGGAAGCTGATTCCCCGACATCAAAAACACAATTTCAAACATCACTCTTGACAGTAGGATTCGACCCCGACATCTGCTGCACAGAGGGTGAGTGTTTCGTTTAAATTGAGCAACAGCCCCACGAAATGTTTCCCTGGATTGCTCAAGTAACAAGAGCTAATACTCATATTTTGATGATCTCTTAATGATTACACATGATCAGGTCAAGTGAGCAAGAAAGCTTGCGCATTATCCTTATACAAGAAAATATGCCTAGAAAATAATTGCGCATTATCCTTATACAATAATATACCTCTTTCATATGGTAATTGTCTCAAAGAATCATCTTTCCTACTTCCTATCGCGAAATCGGGAAACAATTAAAATCATAAGGATAGAGGTCAGGTTAGTCACATGATATGTAGGAAAAATGATCGAGTACTTGGCCAAACTATTAAGAGTTCGAAGGGCTGAATAGACTGTAAAGTAATAGTTTTGGAAATGTCAGTCCCCACTCCTCCAAAATAGTTGACAGCTAGCGCCCGTCATAAGTTTCAGAATTCCATTGTTGTGAGTCTCGGTCTCTGTTGATCCTTCATGGGCATGCTAGTGGTGAACATAACTCTTGGTGCCAAACATAACTTTAGGTATCACCTTAATGTCGCATCATAGTTGGTGAGCTATTTCTTCAGACTGAGGAACGTTTCACCCATCCACAGCGTCAATCAACCGTAAACCCATCATTCATTACCTGTTATGATCCTTCACAAGAACACTCTTTCTTCTTCTAAGCGATCAACCAGTTCCTGACAGTTTGTAAAAATATATTTCAACGGAATTGAAAAGAAATCAATAAGAGCTTCCCTAAAACACATTTGAAAATAAAGAAAGGCAGAAATATGATGACATTATAAGCTATGACCAAATTCCCCCAAGCAGTGATGAGAGTTCTTTATATCCTTATAATTCTTATGATAAACATTACTGATTCGAGTATCAGTGCCTTATGTCTGGGTTCATTCCTAGGTTAAGGACAGCTGGCGTGGCTTGCTCAGACGTTTGAGTCCTTATTAAGAGTATCCACATGCTAGAAACTTGAATCATATATTAGTGGAATTATTACTTATAGGGTGGGGATCACGTAATCAGGACAATACTTTGTAGTCAACTCTCCACAAAACTAAGTGTGCTCGAGTGTTGTGAATGATTCCTGGATAAGAACAAATAAGTCATGATTTATTTCCCGGAATCCAAACTTGACCAAAATATCTTAATTTTTGCTTGCAATAAAGTGCAAGTAAGATAACCTCAAACAAGGATCGATTTTACTACAGAACTCAAATTTCATTTGGTTGGCTGGTTGCAGTTTTGAGTACTTTCTTACGTTGCACTCTTTAAGGTCCACTTCGATGAGTTGTTTCTCTTACCATTCAATTTTTAATTAACCTCCTGACTCTTTTGAATCTATTGTAATCACTAATCAACTGATTTCTTTTTCTGCTTATCAATAACACTTGGAGTAAAGTGTTCGATCCCGGGAATAACTATTTTTGCATTTTCTGAAAGCTCGCGTTGCATTTTAAGGAGAACTTTTGCACAAAACCTGCCTGAACCCGATCAAGGCAGTTTTATTTAACGCAAATAAATCTTGGGAATCTCCACTTAACATTTGCCCGGTTGCGTCAGAACAAAACGTGAGGGCTTCCTAAAATGCTTAAAGTATTTTTGTGAGGAGTTTTGAAGGATATGAGTGTAAATCACACAAACTTCCTTATTATCCTTTGATTTTTGCTAGAAATAGAGATCAACAAAATAGTGTAAGTAATTTCTGAAAATACCCTTTCCTCGACACTGCCTTCCATGAGTCTCACGACGCAGGATTTTCCACTCTTATAGTTGATTTGACTGTTGAAGAAACGAAGAAAAGTAGATGGCAGAAATTATCAGTTATTTACGAACCTGCCTGCGCAAAAAAGCACCCTTATTTTGGTCGAATAACGTTCGATTTGGAGTTTGTTGGAAGCATATCGTTACTACCAAAACAGTCTTCACACTTCGGAGGTGCATAACAAAGAAAGAAATGAGTATATTCCTTGTAACAAATAAAGCGAGCTTTGCAGGATAGAGAGCTTGGAAATTGCATGACAATGGTGAGTAGTGAGATCGTGTTGACTAGAAATCTTATTCCGGTTTAAAAGTATAAGAAAGTGGTTAGAAAAGTGGATACTAAATTTAAGAGAATATGAATCCATATCTCTTTTTTTACATTAAAAAAAAAAAAAAAGAAAATAAATCCAATGATTTTTTTTTCATTTATAATATTATGATAGATTGCCACAAAATATAAAAGTCATCAAAATGATACATTAACAATCATTTATTTTGCCTTTTTCTTGACAATTTGTTTTAAAAATATTGTAATTTCATGTTAGTCCTGGCTTAGGAACGAGTGTTTTATCTGAGACGTTTAGCTAACGAAAAGAATACGAAAAGAATTGTGAGTTATATCGAAAGGAAGGCCAAAGAACCTTTTTTTTTCATGATAAGAAAACTGAATACACACAATTCACAAAAAAGTATGCACTGTACATATATGCAAAAGGACTTTTGTATACGTACCAAAAAATGTGCCATAATTCGGTAAGAGGAGACCAATGTTTTGAGGAAATCATCGGGTCAAAATGTTTCTTAAGGATACGGAGGAAGTTTGTCATAAAGAAATGGTCACTGAGGGCAATCGCTGCTTGGTTGTGGAGCAAAAGGTTGTCGATGAGGCAGAAGAAGTTTTTATGTCCTAAAACATTGACACAGTGGCGAAAAATCGAACGCTCCTTAATGCACAGGCATTCCATTTGAGCTATTGATAGAGTAAATCGAAAAGGGAAGACGAAGCTGATGAAAGGGACGTTGGTTAAGACGGAACATAGGATTTTTATTTTCGGGGCGAGAGACGAATTTGTGCATAAAGTGAGAAAAGAGCTCTGAAAGCGTTAGTTGCATGTTACATTGTTTTTTTTGCTATAAGGGACGTTGGATAGTTGTTCGTTAGTGGTGGATTATCTGTTCCGAAAATGGGAATGTGAAGTTTTTTTTTATATTTTATAAGGGTGGCAACCTGGTACTATTTCGGACAGGTATGCAAACAGGTATATTTGTGTACTACAGTTATATTTGCAAACAAATATATTTGTTTGAGGGCAGGACTATGTTCTTTAATAATGATGGATTCACATTTAATTGGGGTTTAGTTGCAGCTTCCATCGGAGGAAGAAGGAGATGAGCGGCAAGTAATAAATATTTAGGCGAGGAATGGACTTAGGCATGTCGACGATACTGAATACGAATAGGAGGGTAGAAAGAACAGAACCTTGTGGGATTCCGAATAATTTTGAAAAACGACGATACAGCTAATTTTATCATTCGGTATTGCCCGAATCGATTAGTTTACATAAGTGAGAATGAAAGAGGAAAGCGATTAACATCTTGTACATCAGACCGTTCTGCCATATCTTGTTGAAATTCCAAGAGTCTTTAGAAGACAGGCGATAGCAGATGAGTTATGATATACGTTGGAATATTATCAGGACTCCAGATCTCTCGGCTTTTTTTCTCTGTGCCTTATCTCCAACAAGTTAGCGTGCATATATCAACGCATCCAGAAAATTGGTACTTACTTGTTACTTGATCTGCTTGTTTACTCTAAAGTAGGATTTGCAGTTGGTGAGTTCCAGATTATCAGCCCCTTATATTCGTAATCGTTTTCATAATGGTTATCGTTATATATTATCCTTGAAGTACTAACATGACGAATAAATTGAAGAAAAAGACACAAATATCATTTCTAGCAAAGGTACAGAACTCTTACATAACAGAAAACAAATTACTTAAATTTGTAATTATTCAAATTATTTACATGGAATTAATTACATGGATAAGAGGATAGATCGCAATGGCTGACTTTATGATTGGTCATGAGTGTAAGTATTGCAAGAAATTCTAGATTGGCAGTTGTATGCGTGAATGTTTGTGTTTTTATTCAAGCGTTTTGAGAGGGAAATATGCTTGATGAAACGAATTTACGAGAATCTTATAAGAAAGGATTTGTATTTATATAGATCTATGCAGATAAAAATCTACTGCTTTTAGGTGAACATCTAGAGTTTGTTAGGTGTGTTATCGCATCATTTTTATAATTCGATGACGATATTGTAAACATGGAAGCACTACACGCAAACATATAGACTTCGTTTTGAAAACCGAAATAATAATGCAAACTTAGTCGTAGCTACAATAGCTTTCAGCAAAGTTAAGGACCTTGTCATATGCCTCGAGAAAGAATAACCTCGTAGCGATACAAAACTTCGATACCCGAATCAAACTCAGGCTTTTACTTATCCAACGAAATTTCAAGATTTAGAATCCTTGGTGACACTTCAAATCAAAGGGACAAATCAGCAATCCTGGGTAAAGGGTCTTGAGCCACGGACGATTAGTAGAATAATATTCGTGGTGAAAATCTTAAGGTTCTCCGCGAAACTTGGCTAGAAAACTAAAGCATGTAACGAAAAGGCTTTAAACTTGGGTTGTCAGTTATCTTTGGGTTATTACTAATCTTGTTGACTTGTGTTGTTGACAATCTCATGCCAGATATTTTTCAAATAACACAAATTGATGAAATGCGTTTCTTTTTCCCTATTTTGACCACATGCATCCCTCCCGGAAAAAGGGAAAATTGTATACAATAAGGGGTCCACGTATTGAATTAATATAAGGAGAGTAAAAGTCAAACGAACCTTCTCAAGACTAGCAAATAGCAAAAAGCTTATGAATCTCTGTCGAATACGGAGGTAGACGTTTTCGGTAGAGCCCATTTTTTCCTCCATTTCAGACCCCGTTTCGTTCTGGGAGGGTGGAGCCTTTGACGAAGCAGCGCCTTTACTTATTGGGTTTTCTCCGTGTACTACAGACAAACTTGACGATATTGTTCACGAAATTGTAAATGTTGTAACTTACTCAAGCTCCAAATAAAATTAAAACGTTCCCACTCACTTTCAAAAGTGTCCTTCTAAAGCGACACACGACTGTAAGTGCACTCGCGACACATTGTATAGTACTTTAACAAAACAGTGTTGACCAATGAAAATGTTTAAAATTTTCCAAAAATATTCATACATTGGCTATCCATTGATTTTAAGCAACTAGAAACTGTTCTGACAACAAAAAAAAACATCATCTCTCTTTTGGCCACGGTTGTATTCTCGTGCGCGTAACACGTTGCTTCCTTGTAACGAAAAGTTTTTCTTTATCTTCGCCTCATGTAGCTTTTCTTGTTCTCGGGATGCTGTTGTTCTGCAAAAACACAGCGAAAAAGAAACATATTTTGTATTTTAGTCATACAACTCAAAGTCATAGACTCCTTCCATTTAGTGTAGGCACCATCACATAAGTACACACGTCACACTTCATTCTTTCATCCATTTTTAGGTCATTAAGTACGAGATGTATCTTAAGCGAACCAGTCGCTTGGCTAGGTTGTGTATGGAATATTTCAAAAAAACCAAAAACAACAACAACAACAGCAGCAGCAGCAGCAAAAAACCACTCGCCAATTGATCAAATTTTCGGAAGCATCACACATGAGCTTCCGAATCAATTACACACATATTATACTCCGTGCTATCTGCTACAATCAATGACATACATGTGTACTTTGGGCTCATCGTAAACTTCCTGAAAATCTGTTCGCAGTTATAGATAAATTAATCATGTTTTGCGTATGCAATTCATTATAAGGAAGATACTCAAGATGAAATTGTGTACACGGCTAAATTTAGAAAATATTCCAACGACGTTCCTCCTTCTTACACGTACCACTCCAGTTCCATTCGCGAAAGCCACATACATATATCGAATGTGGGGAAAAATAGATTGGCATATGTTTCCTAGATGGCCAAGGATTAATGGCCAAGGAAGAATCGAAAGAATTTCCAGACTAATTGCTATATTAGACTCGATCCACCGCTGATGGAAATTCCAAGTGTATATTAATTGAGGTATTTATTCTTGGCGCTTATTTGCATTAAAGGATTTTTTATCTATGAATTGGCATAGGTTAACGCGTTGTTTCCGGCACAATGCGAACGTCGTCATTGTTCATTACACAGATGAATTTTTAATTTTTGTAATAAGGAGTGGTTGCTGTTATTACCATCGGGGAAAGTTGGGAACTTGTATAAATGCGCAAGACTATCCTATTTACCTACACAGTTCACCTGTTTTTTTACCTCGGAAGTCCGGAATTATTTGGACTCCAAAGAACAATGAACCACTCCAAAGACACCATGAAGAAAGTCCAAGACGTTACATATTTGAAATATTTTTCAATTACAAAATAATCGTCCGGAAAAACAGCAAAACAATTGAAAATACGACTGGTACCTGCACGAGTAGACCTAACATGATACCATAAGTCTCATGCATCTCGCAGAACTGAAAAAGTTTCATGGTTTTGCAGATTTTCCGAAAGGAAATCGAGATACTCGTAAAGGAATAAAGAGAGCAAATGGTACAAGGACGTAAAATGAGCTTTTAGTTGCATGTGAACACTTTTTTCTGCAAAGCTATGCAATAAACCACAGATTTCCTTCCAGTAATTATCAAAAAAAGTCCAATTGTTAAGTAACGACAAAGGAACACAGATAACAAACTGTAGTAAAATTAAAGCTGTTCTATCAGCATCCAAAAAACTGTTTCCAAATCTCACATCCTTTAAAGTTTGTCGATTGAGTCCAATGATCACGGTTTTCAATAGTTTTGCCTCTGATAGACCAGAAAAGGGAGAGCAACGTTTTCACTTTTTTTCACCATTCTATTTTCATTTTTGCAATGAGTTGGTTTCAACTCACTTTTTGTCGATTTAGACACAACCTCATCGAGGACTCACTCTTGGTAGGCGATCTAGTGATATTGCCCGTCAAATTATCATCGATTTTTCTCGACAGTATTTTCTATGTTACATCCTCTAATTTAACGCTCTTTTCGTCTGAAAGGTTTTGTACTACAGGACTTCCTCTTTAAGCTTCAATCACAACCTTGACATTACTACGAATTACCACCACGACGTTTGGCAGCGTAGCCTAGTGCCAGTGAAAGATACACGATCAGACAGACAGAAAGTTTTACGAACAGCCACAAAACCCTCTTCTTCGTCGAAACAAGGTTCCCTAAAAAGAATCAACGCAGAAAAACCAATTGGATACAATAGAATACCAAAATTGATTTTATCAAATATTCAATTATCAAAAAGTCTCCAAACTAAGTCAACAGCAGTAATTTCAATACGCTGGACGCATGCTGTACGTGAACGGCTCTCAAGTCCCCAAAAAAAGGAAGTAAACAAGACGAAGCAAGAATCACTAGCAGGAAGAAACTTTGAAACCATAGGGATGATTATAAAATTATAAAATTTCGGCGCGAAATTCCGATTTAAGGTAAGAAACGGGGATGTGATATTTTACAAGCCGAAATCCGAGAGTGGTTGTAGAGCCTTGACAGAAATGCGAGTGCTGACTCAACAGTCCAATTTGAACGTGACCTGAAATTTACGGTTACTTGATGTAAAAGTTCCCGGAATCACGACCGTGTGGCGCTCGGAATCACTCGATTTGAGTTTTATCAATCATTCGACTGAGATTTGAGAGATTTTTAAGGTTGTCAGATCTATCATAGACATTCCATGTAACTTGATAACTCGACAGTCGTAAAAGTAACGCCGTAGTGAGTGTAACTGCGATTGTGCGCGTTTTCAACTTTGTACAATTTTAAAAAATGAATTGAATTTACATCAACGAGTTTGTATTAAATTTGGTGTTAAAAACTTTTGCGCTAAAAATTGGTGTGGCGACATTGCAAATGTTAAAAAAGTGTTTCGGCAACGAAACTCTGAAGAAAGTGGTTTGTCAGTAGCACGAAGTTTGAATTGGTTTATCAGTAGCACGAACGTGACTCCATGAACGATGATGAACGCAATGGCAGGTCATCGACATCGAAAACATAAACAAAATCAAAGAATGGATGACCGTAGACCGCAAATTGACCACTAGAGAGTTGACAGAGAAGTTTAACAATGCTTTTGTGTCCGTTCAAGACATTTTGGTTAATGATTCGGACTTCAGACGTGTCGCTGCAAAGTTGGTGCCAAAAGACCCGAATTTCATGCATGAAAACGGACTGCGTTGACGCCGCAAAAGACATAATTTCCAAGGCCAAGTCCGACCCAACATTCATCAAACAAATCATTACTAGAGACGTGAATTTATGAGTATAACACGAAACCCAGATATTAAACAAGTGAATGGTGTGCACTGAATGGGTCGCGAACGAAGAAACCTTCCGTCGAAAAAGAAGGCGATGCTCACAGTTTTCACGGATTACAAGGGTGTTGAGAAATAAGACGTTTGCGTGAAGCACTTTGCCGAAAAAGACTAGATTTGTGGGGAAACAACTCGTGGATCCTGCACCACGATAACGCACCGTCGCACAATGCCGTGGTTATCCTTGAAAATTTGGATAAAATAGAAACGAATACCATTCAACAACCACTGAATTCATCTGATTTGGCTCCCTACGACTTTTGGAACGTGGAACATGTTTCAGCACCTAACATGAGTTCATGGAAAATTGAAGATAGCTCTGATGACCATATCGAAAACCGAATATGAAAAATGTTTCCAGGACTGGACCAAGCGCTTGCATAAGCGTGCAGTAGATGCGAAGTAGTTTGAAGGGGACAATATCGAAACCTGAACCATTTGAAGAATTAGTAGAGCACTAACTACACCACGATGGACAGTATCCTCAGCATTTTCCTGTTGACCAATATAATGATATCGCGGCCGTTCTCTATTGTTCGTAAGCCGTACCCATTGAGTTCTAAAGGTTAATGATTTCGAAGACTTGTGCTAGCGGGAATGCTTTGCCTGCCAAAAGAGTATCAAATATGAGTCAATATGATATGAGGCAATATGACTCAGACGTATATCTTTAGATGGCTGCTAAAGAAAAAAGCGCAATACAATTATAAATCTAATTGTACCTTTTCTACCTTTGTCAGCGAGCTGTTTCCAGAGAGTGCTATCGCTCTATGAGGTTATGTTTTATGTGTCCTTGATTTATGTAGCTTGGATTTGAAATACTTGGTGTAAGGTTGATTGGGTATAAAAATTTCTTGTTTCGATCCAGTTCAAAGATCTGTATTCCTATCGCATTGCTTTTTGTCCGATCAGCTTCAACTTAGACTGCTTCATTTCAACTGTGCGCCTATACCGAATTGATCGATTTTTTTAAGGTTAGTGTAACCTTCGCTGACATTCGTGAGAATTTTGAGTGGGACACGTCAATTTTTTAAAGGTTTTCCAAGCGTTCCCAAGGTTTCCTTGGGATTACCCTTTTACAAACATTACGATTATAGTACTTTGGCAAAAAATTGTAAGACATTATTCATAATTTTAAAATTCTTCATTTATACTTCCGAATCATTTTCGTCTCCTTCAAATTAATTCCCTCCAGTCCCAATACACTTGTTTCACCGTTTTTTGAAATCCTTGAAAAAGTTGTTAAAGTCGATTTCCGCAATGGCCTTCGATGTGGGTACCAATTAACATTTAATGTCTTCAATTGACTCAAAACGGTTTCCCTGGAGCGGTCGTTTGAGTTTGCTGAACCGCCAGAAGTTACACGGAGCTAAATTCGGCGAATACGGTGGTTGTGGAACGATATCGGTTGAATTTTTGGCGGAAAGCTCATGAAGAATCAATGAAATATGCGACGGTGCATTATCGTGGTGCAAACACCAAGAGTTATCGGACCATAATTCCGTTTTTTTTTACGAAAAGTTTCGCGCAAACGATGCATAATACTATGCAGAATACTCAAATAGTATTTTTTGTTGACAGTTTGGCCGGTCGAAAGGAACACGGAGTGCACCACACCTCGATAATCGAAAAAAACTGTCAACATGACCCTGATTTTTGACTCGCTTTGACGTGGTTTTTTCGGTTTTAGTTCACCTTTGGCACGATTGGTGCCGATTCAGCCGATTGATCGTCTGTTTCCGGGTCGCTAGCATAGATTCAAAATTCATCGACAGTTGTAATACGTTTCATGACATCTTGGAAGTCGGAAAGCATTGTTTCACAGACGTCACACGACGATGTGAAACGCCCAAGAAAATTGAGTGATTTTTGAACCAATCGTGCCTTCACTTTTCTTAGGCCCAAATGATCTTTTAAAATAGTTTTCACTGATCCTCCCCATATTCCAACGATGCCAGTAAGGTCTCTGACTATTAATCGTCGATTCTCGAGTACCAATTCCTTGATTTTATTGACGTGTTGATCATCAGTTGATTTTGATGGCCGTCCTGGAAGTGGTTCGTCATCAACGAGTTCTCGACCCTCTTTGACCAATTTGTACTATCAAAAACACTTGCTCGCGACATAAAATTATTATTGAAGGCCTTTTGCAATATTCTGAATGCTTCGGCACCCGAAATTTGATTCCGCATACAAAATTTAATGGCACTTCTTCGTTGAATAATTTCACGCTTTGCAAAAATCGCCGAAGACCCTTTTTGTACTTCAGAAAGACAAGCGTATACTAAACACTAATGATAATTTTGATGTGACATTTGGCACAGATGTCACTGACAGTCATACTAAACCTAGGGAATTGGTTTGCGCGCGAAATTTAAATCAAAAAGTCTTACAATTTTTTGCCCACAGTAGTACAAACATTTTAAACATGACAGTTCTGCTAAACTCTGTATTATAAGGTTCCTTATCCTAATCAAGACTCCTCTACTTTTGTTAAAGACTACAATTAAATAAAAATTATTTTTGAACAAGAATAAAGTCGTTAAAGTGAAGGAAACTGTATTGTCAAATAATCATATTGGCAATGAAGAGAAGTAGTCGCTCTGGTCGTCTCTTATGAATAGGCACAAAAAGTTATGGTTGGCTTTTCAAGTATACAGCGGACTTGATGGACTTGGAGGACTTAAATTAATTGCGAATAAATCAAAAAGACCCTTGCGTACGAAGCCCATGACCTTTTTTTCTTCAAGATTTTCCAGTTACAAGATTTCTTCAGAAACTGACAGAAACTAACAAAACTGCCTTGAAGTACTGCAAATTCGGGGCCTTATCAGGACCCGGAAAAAACAAGCGAGAACACCGAAAAAACACGTCGGAATTAGTAAGAACCAACGCCATGCTAATTGTTCACCTCGATTACAGTGATCTGGCTCAGCGTGGGTTTTTTTGCAGAGGACTAATGAGGGATGTTGAGAGGTGTCTACAGGAACAAATGCAGCTTAAATGTTCGGACTCGCAAGCATACACTTCATGGATTATTCACCGCGATTCCAGTTTGATTTCGACTGAAATTTTGCTTAATAATAGAACAAAGGTGATCACTGAGCCTACATACTCCCAGGCTTGGTTCCTTGTGACATTTTCCTGTTCCCGAAACTTCAATATCGGTCCCGGGTATGCACCAAAAGGGCCATATCGATTCAGGCAATATGAAAAAAATCACCGGAACAACCAAGGTCCGTCCAGATTATACCAAAAAGGATTTCATTTTGACCTATGGGTGTAGTTTCTTCTTCTTTTCTTCGTCAAAGTGGCTGTAGTTTATGTTTCCTCATATTTTCGCTTAAAATATTGTTCAATTCAATGACAAAAACTGAAAATTTATGCATTTTTTTCATATTGTAGGAGCTAATCAATACAAACAGCTGCTGTTCTTCTACAAGGGTTATAAATTCCAGTTTCCCACTTTATTTCTAAAACTCCACCTACATTTATCACTTTCAAAATTTTGGCTACAGTCAAGGATACACTGCAGGCATGCAAAACCCATTTCAGATCAAATTCCGATTACTATCTATTTTATTGAATTCTTATTGACACTCAAAATAGTTTGTTTGTATGCAGTCTCCAAAATTGCACTAACCACACGCTTCCTGCCCGAAGTCAATACAGTCCCAAATTCTCATTGACTCCGATAGAATCATTTTTATCTTTTCATTGAACTGCATAATACTTCCCGGCCAAACATTAGCAGATTCAGGAGTCTGTTTTCTATTGGCATCCATTCAAATTTTCAAGTTCACAGATGCACTCCTTATGCCGTCGCTTTTGATTCCAATTCAAACGAATCGCAAAATTGAGAAATGAATGAAAAATAACAAACAAATGAGACGAAATCGAAGCGAAAACTAAAGAAATGCATGAAATGCAAATATTATCCTTAGCAATATTTCTGTTCCCTACTTCATTGCAATCGAAGATTGGATGAAATATCTGAATTTGAATGCAACACAATGCGAAACTGGCGAATCAGGAAAGGATAAAATGAAAATTGATGGCATGCATTCGGGCAGGTGGGTTGCAGATGAACGATTTAGTGATTTTTTTTTTTCGTTATTATTTTGTTTTTGTTTTCTTGGCTGTGAAAAAGGAATGCAGATGGAAATTTTGGCAGTTTTCATCTCAAGCATTTTAATTGATTACGATGTAACATTATGAATGACGCTTTTGTGTTTGCTAGGACTCGGTACGTTGTATCCCACCCGATAAGGAGAGTTGGAAAGTTCTTGTCTGTAATTCAAATTTGAAAAATCTGATTATTTCCAACAGGATACACTCAACGCAAACCAACAAATTGCATTTATGATGCATTGACACAGTTAGCAAATAGCAATTTCTTAAATATGAATAAACAAATAAATGCCGGTCTAGTGAAAATGAAAAGGTGCAACAGCCCCATTGAAACCATCTGTCCTAGGATACGAGACGTCCAATCTATGGCCGGGGCGTTGTGGTTCAAAGCGAATTTTTGAAAATTCTAATTAATTCGATGTTGTTCTAACAAGCCGTCATTTAAGTGTGAATGAAATCTCAGGAATTCTAATGGAGAAGTTATTCGTGAAAGCGTTCACGGCGAGTCTCGAGATTATTCAAAATGCATTTAATTGACGTCAATGGGCACTGAAGCCTTCACGAAATTAATTGATTCAGACAAATTAATGCAGTCAATTAAGGAATTTTAAATATAATGCTGCTTGGTTAAAAACAAAAAACGTTCCAAGAGACAACAAGTAGACAGCGGAACGACCATGGATGGCCGAAACTTTTTAAGGCAGTTTCATTACGGTTACAGAGCTTCCAGGATGGTTTCTACACCCAGAATTTGTTTAAAGATGCCCAACCTGGACACCAATCTAAGTTGAATAGTTTTGTCATTCTCGTCAACTTACACGATCAATTAATTACAGAGAAGATTTCAACAAACAACAGGACCCATTCCCAGGTTGAACAAGAAACATGCCATCCAAGGTTGACAACTGCAGTTGAGGCTGCGAAAGAGGACAGTTGTACCTCTAAATAAGCATTTTGAAATCCTAGCTCATTGTTGTTTTTTTTTTGCTCTGGGCGAGAATTTTTCAAAAAGATTAAATTCAGCTCAATTGATAGACACAAAAGTCACTCTCTTCAACTCAAAAACTATTCCGTGATACAAGGCATCAGAGATTATGATCTTTCTAAACTGACGTGTTGGAAAGTATCTTCATCTCTAACGAAACAAATTCAGACAGTGACCACTAGACCACACTACCGCAAAGTCAGATTCCTATACACAAGAATCAAATATGGCATTGGTGATTAAAAATGAAATTACTGAATGAATTTAACCTTAACCTTTCTTTGACAAGGTTCCATGAGCAGCCTGGACTGTGAGAAAAGTCCAATTTCAAGCATAACATTCTCTGGTCGAGCCCTGTGCTATGCGATTGACTATGAAATATTAAAACGCGATGAATTTCCTTATGACGAACTCTACCGGAAACATCTTCTCAAAACAGCTGAAATAAACCGAAACAAAACATGGGAAAGTGTATAACATAGATCCTTAAACAATATAGAAAGTATAAAAGCATCCGTTCAACAAGCATCCACAGCATTTATCGATGACTGAAGGACGATAATCATACTACATTACGTCGAATCGAATCGGTCCTTAAAAATGTCATCCAACAAAAAGGAAATCTCACCCAACAAAACTACAGGACCAAAGTTATCAAAAAATGGATCGATGAATAGAAGGAGTTTCGTTTCATGATCAGGAGGGTATGCATATGAAAATAAACAGCTGATTAAGAAAGTAGTCAAAAGGGGACAAGACAGTCCACAAAATATCACCTCTGTTCTATGCTAGTAACAGTGAAAATCCATCCGCTTCCGATGCGTAAAGGAACTGTTCAGTGACGGATAAAATTCCAAAGCTTGATATCGTCAAAACTCTTTCCTAGCCAATACGTCAATCACAAATGCTGGACGCGTTTACATCTCCGAAAGTGTTCAAATTACTGTTCAAATGTCTCAACGTATCCTGAAGTGTCGGGTCTCTTCTTCAACTCGACGGTGAGAGGAAGGTTCATAATATACTAGATTCTGATCCAAGGGACTATTCGTCTCATGTGAGGAAGGAGGTTACATGCTCAGATGACTGTAGACCGAGCGGTCATCTCCCGAATACTGTTCAAAATATTTCCTAGGTAGCCATTGAAGAATACTTTTTGCTGCTTAATACAATAATGCAAAACCACTATTAATAGCAAGATACGAGGTGTGTTCAAAAATTACCCGTAATGTTTAAATTTCGCGGGTTTGGAGAGTCCGATTGTCAAAATTTTTTTATTGTATTGGTATACATGCCCCTGAAGTATGACACCATTTTCAGCTGTATTCATTGTTTACATTATCTGTGGCAGCCGCTAAGGTTAGACGTGTTTTCATGAGCATGGCGATTTTCGATTGTTAAAAAAAATTGATGAAAAATTTGCATTAAGCCTTGCGTAAAAAATGAAATAAAGTGTAACAAAGTGTGCGAAATGTTAACAAAGGCCTATGGTGATTCTGCTATGAAAAA
This sequence comes from Stratiomys singularior, assembly GCA_954870665.1. NCBI lineage: Eukaryota > Metazoa > Arthropoda > Insecta > Diptera > Stratiomyidae > Stratiomys > Stratiomys singularior. The sequence goes on along the minus strand of OX940879.1, from coordinate 5,253,044 downwards.
AACAATTGTTTACGAGTAGTATAAGCGTTCCCAAGATGGCCGTGAAGACGTTATAGATGACGGACGCCCCAGCACATCAACAACGATTGAAAACGTGGAAATAGTGAAAGCAATGGTTATGAATGATCGCCGAATCACAATCAGAGAAGTCGCTGATGATGTTGGCATATCGATTGGCTCATGCCATGACATTTTTGCGAACATTTTGGGTATGAAACGCGTGGCAGCAAAATTTGTCCCAAAATTGTTGAATTTTGAACAAAAGCAGCGGCGAATGGAATTTGATCAGGAATCGCTAAATGAAGTCAACGTCGACTCAGAATTGCTCAAAAGAGTTATAACAGGTGACGAAACATGGGTTGACAGATATGACATCGAAACGAAGGCTGCATCGTCCCAGTGGAGGCATTCTGGCTCTCCAAGACCGAAAAAGGCTCGAACAAAAGGCTCGAAAAAGGACCGAACGTCTAGGTTATGCTTACTGTGTTCTTTGATTTCAATGGCAATTAAATGAATTCTTGCCACAAGGTCAAACGATCAACAAAGAGTACTATCTACAAGTTCAACGCCGTTTGCGTGAAGCAGTGCGAAGAAAACGTCCGGATTTGTGGCAAAACAATTCATGGCTTTTGCATCACGATAATGCATCTGTTCACACATCGTTGCTTGTTCGTGATTTTTTGGCAAAAAATAACACTGTAATGATGCCCCAACCTCCATATTCGCCAGACATGGCCCCTTGTGACTTTTTCCTTTTTCCAAAAATAAAAAAAAACCTTAAAAGGTCGTCGTTTCACAAGCATAGATAACATTAAACGTGAATCGCTGAAAGAGCTCAAAGCTATCCCAAAGATCGATAGGAAAAAGCGCTGGCATAAGTGCATAATATCTAGTGGGGACTACTTTGAAGGGGACAATATCGATGTAAATGAATAAATAAATATTTTTTTCAAAAAACGAAAATTCCGGGTATTTTTTGAACACACCACGTAGATGAGGGCCAATGTATCTTCAATTTTCCAAAAAGACAATGACTTATCTAATGCGAAAAGTTACACAACAATCAGTTTTTTGCACTCCAATCCTTACCAAAAATATCGAAGCAGCGTCAACGCATTCACGATTGTCTAGATGAGCAAGGACTTGTCCAGTTCGAAAACTTACAGAACAATCTGTTTGTTGGATTTTTTAAATGTCAACAAAATGTACGAAGTGGTCATAAAAACGGACAAAAATTCCCTAAGATTTGAGTCCGATTCTTCGGATGTTTTCTTTCGGGAAATCTCATCGTACAAAAATTCGTCCACCGCTTAAGTGGAGTTCAAAGCACAATTCGTCTTGGAAAATCATTTTGTTAAACATCTGCTGAGTACACCGACAACGTCGCCCTTTGATTCTTTGCCGGAAGTATGGCTGACAATTCAATTTCAATTGAATTAATGAATTCAATTTGATTAGTTTGGAATCCTTTTATAAATTAATTCAAAATTAATCAGTCAACGAGTAGAACTGATTTTGCGACAATGAAATTAATAAAATAACCTTAAAAACTGTATGCTCTCACCTTTAAAATGAGTCAACATAATTTAATCCGGATTCCTTACACAGTATTGAATATGAATTTCCCTACACGACACCAGTACCTCTTTCGTGGGCCATACGGAAAAATACATACATAGATAGTCACTGTCTTTGATGGTAGTAGTGGATTTTGTTGCACGAGAGACAAAAAGATAGCACCCATGAAATTATCATCACGGATATGCCATTACCCAAAAGAATTATTTTCCACATTTTTCAGTAACGTATGCCACTACCGAACATGTTTGATTTCCCTCTTTCTTTTCAACCAGGCTTTGGACCAGCTTAAGCTAAATTACAGTGATATTGATGACAGGAGCCGCCCGTATTTTCTGTACATGTTTCACTTTTGACGTTTCGATCACAAGTGAGCAGAATGTAAACAAGTCACAAACTTTTTAATTTGGCTACTTACAACTCGCTTAATTTCGTGAAAATCACATTATATTTTACACCACACACCTTGTACATGTGTCCAGCGCGCTGATTTCGCCCTTTTTCGAAAAACTTGCGACAACCCGAGAAAATCTCTAATTTTCTCGGTTTATATCCGCATGCAGTCATATAAAATCCTGAGCTTCCATAGAAATATTTGCTCCGTGTCGGCCTACTCATGATCATGTGTGTATCGGTCAGAGAGGAGACTTCCTGGTATTGTATTACGTAATTAATATTTTATAATTAATAATAACAGTACTAGACACCAATACGTCTACACGTAGTAGTGAATGAAAAACGGGAAGCTGATAACCTCAGTCAAAATGAGCTGAAGATTTTCAACGACAGGGATACTGACAAAACTCTTATGCAGGAAGTGTGATAGAAGGTGGTCTTATTTTCTCACAAAATTGCAAAGATCACTTTGTTTTCTACCAGTAGAATCTTTAAAAGCCATTGCCTCGCAAATGTATAATCCTGTAGATGGAGAATTGTAATAATTCACTTGCAGGTGATCTAAGCCCAACCAGACTAGAGAGAGACACTAGATCACAACCTACTATGATTGTTAAGCATGCGCCTTCATGCAAGTACCCGTAAAAAATGCCAAATCCTTTGAATGGAAGATTGTTGAAAGGATTATTCAATTATGACTAGTTGAAAACCCATTACATATCCTCTACAATAATGAATTTTTCGAAAAATTTGACAAGCTAGAAATGACAAGTCCTAGATTTGACAAGTACTAGAAATTAAGTACTAGAAACCTCACAGGACTAACCATGTTGATGAAGTACACTGATATCCACTGATATTGAATACAGTAAAGAGTCTTAGACTAAGGAACTGAAGGATAAAAGCCAGTAAGCAACGGTTGGATGCCCTAAATCGATTCTAACGAGTTGTATCGACTCTATCGGCGGGATTGCGAAATTGGAAAACGCGAACAAAAGTTCGAAAAAAAAGCAGAACAAAAACATCCTTCGGGACAATGCCAGTGATAAGTCTTGACTATGACGACACAGATCTCGCAACTGAAAAAGAAAAAGCCTTTTCCGACTGCGAAACGCTCTCCAGTACCATAAAATTTCATTTTGTTAAGTTTGTCAAGGAAGTTGTCAAGGAAGTTGCTTCAGAAAAGGAAGAGTTTATACTTTATGGTATAGAGCAGATCAAGCCTCGCAGTTTTTTATGCCAAGAGTTGGGATTCGGCAACTAGCGTTGCTCAATACTTCGTCATGGGTTAACATTGAAGAGCTCCAATCACTACATCAGTCGATACGCATCTTAGATGTTTCCGACTATGGTAGGAACAACGCCACCTTTATGCAGCACTAGCCATCACGATAATACCTTCACGGTTGTAGCCGAATAACCTGGCGCATTCAAACATGTGGAGTCCCATCAGCTTCACGGGGTAGCTGACTAAACCTCATAGTTTCCATTTTGCGTAACGAGTTGCAAGGATACTCTATATGGGAGTATCGAACAAGCTCCAACGCTCCATGATTCGTACTAAGATCCTAGTTCTAGTATTTTTACGACGCGTCTAGGACCCTCGAAGAGTCAACGAGCGTCGGCTTCACTGGAATCGTAACACATACCAAGGATTATGGAGTAAGTTTCTTTCAAACAGATCTGCCCATCCTGTGGGTTATGCTTCAGGCCAACTAAGATATTTTAGTTGCTTGGCGACATTATTCTGTCCAACACTAGGGAGGACTTACACTTAGACAAGAAGAAAATAGCTTAGAACAATGAAAAACAAAACAAAACTAGAAATAAAAGGTAAAAAGGGTGAAAATCAACTGATTAAGACATTTGTCTCCAGATCAATGTTATTCGAACTTTTTCCTTGGTTTGCCGACAAAATAATGGAGGTTGTAATCTGATCATAGTGATGAATACCATCCAACAATTTCCCGACTATCGCTAGAAATAGTAAGCAACAAGTCCTCGTGAAATTACTGCGGCCAAAACCCAATTATGAATCGGACGAGTCCATCTTCCTTCATTACAGCAAGCATTCGCAGCCTCTAGCACAAAATTGTCACATTGTCTTCACCGATATTATTTTCCACAATGGAATTCTAAGTGTTTTCCGAAAGATTATATTTAGCAATAGCCTCAGCCATTTTCCACATACTGAATACATGCTCAACTATTACGTAAAGGAAAGAATTTCAACAAAATAGTGATTGATGGCTGATTGAGCACCACCAACTAGAGGGGGTCCGTCATGAATCCCCGCGCCTCCTTGGAGCTCGGCGAGCGGCTCGCATGGATGGACCGACTTGAATGAGAACGCGGACACCGCGCTATTTCGCACCTACTTATTTTCACGGGAAAACTAAGTGAAATTATCTTGTCATTTCGAATCTCGAATGTTGTCAATTGCTGTTCTTGTTCTGTATGGATTTTCAATGTTATTTATGGGAACACGAGCCTGGGGATTTTATATTCTAGATGGGATGGGATGGAGCCACGCCCGCGACTAGAATATGAATATTGAAAATATTCGTCATAATTTTGTAGTGCCAATTTGTCCTTATCATGTTGAATAAATTTATCTATTGTTTCTATTTTTTATGTGGCAATAAATCCAAACTTTGGCCGACGATCTAGGAAAATTCAACCCCTAAATCTTGTCTCCATCTGCAGGATACCTTTTCGGTGGGGACGTTCATTTCACCTCTTGTTTTTCCAACGAGTCGCCATGTAAGCATCATTAAGGTGATTGTATGCATGCTGTTGTTCCTTACTTAACGCAAATAATTTTTAATAGCCCGTTTCGCCAGCATAAAAAGACTTTGTCGATATATTATTGGGCATTATAATGAGTTATAAAAATGTCATGTGGAGAATAGACTGCAAAGCGCAAAACTACAAGCGGAAGCCAAACACGAAAATACTCGCAATAGTAAATATTCAAGGATTTATTTTTTTTTTCGCGCGCTCGTACACATATGAACTATGTGAGCACGCATCAGGTGTTAATGTTTACTTGCATGTAACGATTTCATTTTCGCCCCGAGCTAAGTCATGGGATACGTGAGGACTCAACAGGAATCACTCGACTGAATAAAATATAACTCAAGATTTATTATTCCGCATCGCCAAGCAAATGGGCTGTCAATTTGATTTAATGACTCGAAACAAACCAAATTATAACACCTTTCATTCATCTTACACATTCATGTCCTTCCAATTTCGTAAGCTTTAAATTTTATTAAGACTGACACGGACAAGCGTATTTGAACTATTTGTTGGAGTGCAATAAATACTTCATCAAATTTTCAAAGCCTTTTGTCCTGAATCATGTTGCAATTCATAATCAGGCCAAGCTAACACCTCGAATTTAAGCGCCGTAAAAGAGGGAGATCCAGCTTCATATCGAAATTGAGTTTAAACACTAGCTTCCGATTTCAATTTTGAAGATTTAAATAAACTAGATGATGTCACCGACCAAAATCAATTTCAAAAATTAAAATAGTAATTTTCTTAGTGACAATGAAGTGAAGGCTATTTGCGGACTAGAATTTCGAACAATGAATGGCCCAATAACTAGACAAGCACCTGAACATCCTTCCTTTTACACCGTGAACCTGATCTGGTAGTGTATTTCCTCCAGATAGGATCCTTTAAATTGCCGAATCACTACCTCTGGCTTCACCTCTTTTATGCGAGTCAGCACATCCTCCTGTAGCACGAATGAAAAGAAGAAGTAATGGAAAAAGTCACCTCCTTTGTTCTTTCCAGTCAGTTTCATTTATCTTTCTAGGTCAATATCGTATGCGCTGTGTGGTAATTGCTCGCCTTTCCTCTGAAAAGGTTCAAATGAAGCTTAGACTATCTTCCGCCGAAGAAGACGATTTACCAGGTATATGGAGAACCCAGCAGAACAACCAAACAAGGAACATTAACCTTCCCTTATATGCAAATAAAAATGAAAATATCTTTGCCAATTTACATGGCATGTCTGGTCTAAATCAGTCCTGCAACATGCCCTCCATCACTCATGAAATGTCCAGTCCACTTACACTCGCAATTTTTACACCCGTTCCTCGCCACAGAGCTAGAATTCTTTTCCTACCCTCTCGGCGGGCAACCTCTCTCCAAATGTCTCTCCTACATTTCAGAATCTAAAGTTCAATTTTCAATAAGTAGTGCAAAGGCTACCATTGCCCATTATTAGCACAACCAGTACAGAGACAAAGTGGTATGTAGTTGTAATCCTTTTCAATAAACCTTCTTACGAAGACCGTCAGGCAAAACTTTGAAGCCATTTAAGAGTGTCGTTCCCACTTACTAGGAGCCAACTTTAACTTATTGTTAGGCCCCACTAGTGAACAACCAAGCCAAGAATAAAATTGATTCCTTCAAATTGATGATAACTTCCCTAGTCTTCACGGGAGTAATCCTCTGTAGTAGTCAAAGATCCACTGATTTGGCAGAATCAAGGCCTCAGCCTCTCCCAAGGCTACATATAATCCGCTAAGTGTCATCTACTGGGTAACACGACATACTATAATACGTAATTTGTATTACGGTTAGTCCTTTTTGCCACTATGCCGGTCAAATGCATCTCTAAATGCTTGACGTACGAGGTATTTAACAGATCTTGACTGTGTGTTGTCACGTTTGCCACACCTGGGTCTCCCCAATTCATCGCTGAAACGCAGATTTGTTTCCATACATCCTAGTCCCTCAATACCAACACTAGAGACTATGGCACCTTAAAATTTTCCAGAAAGCTGTGGGCATTTATCCCCCTAGCAGAATCGAAGCAGTTCCTTGCATCGAGTATCATCATTAGTATAAACGCCATCTACTAGTTAAGTATTAATTACTATAAAGTATTAATCGTGCGCTTCCTGCTGCTGAACGTATTCACCACTTCTGTGACTACGCCGAACAACCAATAGGTTGGGCATCACATTCCACATTAAAAACTACCAGAATAACAGTATCAATAATTTTTGTATCAATGTGTGACCCAAGATGTCCTTGCAGCACCGAATCCTAACCTGGCCAGCTTGAACCCCAGTCTTCATAGATCCCTTAAAACCGTCAACGAGGTTTTTCAAAACTCAATTTCATGCTTTCAACCGAATAAGAAAGACTGAAACCAAAGAACCAAAAAAATAAATGAAATGACCAGTTAACAATTGTGGCTTAATCCTAAAATTAAAGACTACCGACTACGAAGTCAATCCCTAATCAATATATCAATCAACTGGTCCTTGCCTTAATTGATTAACTTACGGAAAAGTTGGCTGACTAAGCTGTATAGTCATAAACAGGAATCTGGTTGATATCGATCCCTTGCACCTCGGACTGCGTGTAATCTAATCAGTCTTTACTGATCTGTGTTGACATTTTGATCATAGGAAGTTTACTACATCATACCCTTGTGTAGGATATAAAGAAGTCTCAGACACTTACTCAGAGAATTATGTATGAGTTCGCGGTGTTTTAAGCTGTGATTCTTCGTACTCCGTTGGCATCCCAGGCATGACTTTACCCTTAAAAGTAAATCAGAACGCTCGTCAATGATAATTTTCAAAACGTTCCAGCTTTATTTGTGGAGGCCAGGCCGCTGATCGTCCAAACTAGACCCTCTGATTTCGAGTGCAGTGTCCAAGTGATCACTGTTCGAATGATTCCAAAGCACCCTCCATTTCTACTACAACTACAAGCACAAAAGACAGTCAAACGAATGTCACATCCGATATGGTTTGCACGTATTCCAACTTCTTGACTACAAGTCCGGTCCCAGCAAGTATTTCTAGGATCAATATCCCTCTTGATTCCAAATGAGGCTCTCAATATTTAATATTGCGACTAGAGTCACTTCGGAGAAAAATCCATCTTTCAGACTTCAAAATAGCATCCTCCAGTTCTTTGAGCCTAGAGAACTAGTGGTACCAGTCTATTTGGAAGATATTAATTCAATTCACTTTCTTGAATAACGAAAGTATAGTATTGGTTTACGTGTCATATGAGTGTTATGTTCGTTGGAAATCGGCTGGGTGGTGTGCAGAATTCGCCGCCGAGCTATCCCAGTTCGATGCTATAGGTGCCTTGGATACGGGCACACCACTTCGAACTGCAAGGGCCCTGACCGTAGTATGTTTTGCTTTAAGTGTGGAGCGTCTGGACATAAGATAAAAGAGTGCGCTGAGACTCCTCACTGTTTGTTATGTAATCATTTTAACTCTCAACCGACAAAGCACCCTCACGTTGCAGGAACAGGCGCGTGCCCAATCTTCAGAGAGGCACTAGCAAAAGCAAAAGCAGCTCTCCGGTGATGACCAGGGCCCTTCAAATTAACTTGCATCGTAGCATCAATGCACAAGATTTGTTAGAGCAATTCACCAGAGAAAAGGGAGCTGATCTGCTGCTGAGCGAACAACATCGAAATAAGACCTCACCAGCCTGGTTCTCCGATGACTCCCATACTGCTACCGTTTGGGTTCGTGGCAGCATGCGACTCCAGATTCAACGTCACGGCTGAGGAGACGGTTTCGTGTGGATTCGGTGTTTGGGTATAACGTTTTTCAGCGTATACCTGACGCCGAATGAGTCAATGCCATCTTTTCAAAATAGACTGGACGCGCTAGATGATGCTGTTCTGAACACAGATGGCAAAGTACTTGTAGCAGGAGACTTCAACGCCAGAGCCGTTGAGTGGGGCATGTCTCAAATCGATTCCAGAGGGCAACTCATTCTGGACATGTCGGCGAGGACCGGGTTGGTGGTTTTAAATACCAGCTATGTACCTACCTTCCTGCGCTAGGGCTGTGAAGGAACAATCCCAGATGTGACATTCGCCTCGGAGTCCCTCGCTTCGACGACGCTTAACTGGAGAGTACTCGAGGATTATTCAGCGAGTGACCACCAATACATCGCGTTTGAGATCGGCGATACCACTCCTCGCTCGTCTCAACGATCTTTCACTCCCGGGTGGAATATCGGAAAAATGGACGTGGAAACTTTCGCCAATGTGATTCTGAAAGGCGGAACGACATCGGGGTGCCCTTCGGGGAGCGGAAGGGCTGGAGTCGAGGGAATGGTGGAGTCAACGATGAACCCCATCACTTCTGCCTGTAGCTCATCTATGCCTCGACGGAGGCCTCGACACGACAGGCCTGCTGTACATTGGTGGTCAAAAGATATCGCAGACAAACGAGGCAAGTGCCTCAGACTTCGACGTGCATCGCAGCGCTCGAGAAACGTAGAGGAAGCATCCAATAGGACAGGAGCATACAGATCAGCGAGGAAAGAACTCGGATGACTCACCAATGAGAGTAAGGCAAGCTGCTGGCTAGAACTTGTGACGATGTGAATAGGGATCCATAGGGGCTCGGCTACAAGGTAGTGTGGCGCAAGCTCGGTACCTCACGGAAGCCGTGTTTACTTAAAGCAGACATTCTGACTTATTATTGAGCAGACTTATTCTGTCCGTGTTGATGCTGCCCACGAGGTCGACTCAGGCAAATGTCCATCGTTCACTAAAAATAAGCTGGGATGCGGTGCTTTCTTTGCAACCTCGACAGGCAGCAGGACCAGACGGCATTCCAACTGAGGTGCTACAAATGGTTTTCCAAGTTTGTCCTGATTTGATACTCAATTTGTCTAACGCTTGCCTTAGAGAAGGTGTATTCCCATCTCACTGGAAGGTGGCGAGGCTCACATTGATCAGCAAGGGAAAAGGGGACCCCGAACTGCCATCTACATAGCGTCCGCTTTGTATGCTGGACACAGCCGGGAAAGTGTTGTGGACTGACTCAATTCGTGCTGCAGGGACCTATCTCCTCGGCAGTATGGCTTTAGAGCAGGGTGATCACTTCCGATGCCACCATGGAAGTGGTGATTGCAGTCCGTCGAGCCGAAGCGCACAAAACTGACTCCAAACGAGTTGTCTTGCTAGTGACACTTGACGTCAGAAATGCCTTCAACTCCGCCAGATGGTCGGATATTCTTGGCACATTGGAAAATTTTTTCCGATTGCCAGGGTATCTGATGCGGATTTTGAGGGATTACTTAAAGGACCACAGTCTGCTCTATGACACACAAGATGGGTGGCGCAGTATCGAGATAACGTCTGGTGTGGCGCAAGGCTCCATACTAGGAACAGACTTGTGGAACGCCTCATATGACGGGCTATTGAGGCTTGAGCTGCCAGATGAGTCGCGGTTGGTCGGCTATGCAGATGATATAGCAGCACTGGTCGCCGGGCGCACAGTCGAATATGCGCAGCGCAGACTAGGAATGCTAATGCATCGAGTGAAGGAGTGGATGACCACCCGCGGGTTCAGGTTGGCACTAGAGAAAACCGAGGTGGTCATTCTCACGAAGAAAAGAATTCCCACGATAATTCCTTTGGAGATCGGAGATGCGACTGTTGAGTCTAAACTTGCAATAAAATATTTGGGACTACTGATCGATTCGAAAATGAGCTTTTCGGAACAGATCAGAGCAACGGCGAAAAAGGCCGCGATAGGTGTCTCAGCTTTAAGTCGACTAATGTGCAACATCGGTGGACCCACACCGAGCAAACGCCGACTTCTCATGAGTGCTGTACAGTCAGTGCTACTGTACGGCTCTGAGGTTTGGGCCGGAGCTCTCAGTAAGGAGCTGTACCGAAAGCGCTTGGCGCAGGTACAGAGACGAGGAGCTTTGCGGGTTGCGTCTGCATACCGCACTGTCTCTGAGTCGGCGGTGTTGGTGATCGCAGGAGTGATACCCATCGCCCTCCTTACTAGAGAGCGACGGAGAATTTATGACCGAAAAGTGGAGGATTCAAGATATGCTGTCAACCGAGGGGAGAGGCAGCGCACAATACTCGAGTAGCAGCAGTCCTGGGAAGGCGACTCTAATAGCCGCTGGACTGCCCGCCTTATAGGGGACGTGGGATCGTGGCTAAATCGAAGGCACGGTGGAACTGATTATTACCTTACCCAGCTTCTTAGCGGGCATGGGTATTTTCAGTCTTATCTGCACAATATTGATAAATCACGGTCCCCAGACAACATTTTCTGCCCAGGGGAAAGGGACGACGCATGTCACACCTTCTTCAACTGTAGAAGGTGGAACAGGATGCGGCACGACTTGTGGGAGGTGATGGGAAAGGTTTCTCCAGACAATCTGGTCGGAGAAATGCTGAAAAGTTTCGACAAATGGACCTGTGTGGCACATTATGGCAATACTTACAGCAAAAAAGTGAGCATGGATAACCTTGGGCGGGGGTCTAGGTGGTCTCCTTTCCAGCAGTCCCTCCTCCATCCTGCCCCCTCCCGCTGGAGGGAGATTTCTCTACGCTGACGGCGCCCTTGGGCGAAGTAAAAAGAGGCCTAGCCCGAAGTAATGTGTCAAACGTTTCCAGGCTAGAGTCTCTTGATAGGGGAGGCGGTGTCCAGGAGTGTCTGAAGTCCCAAACTCTGGGCGTAAATTGCCTTCACCCCCAACCCAAAAAAATGTTTGTTGGTAGAGGGAGAGGATGAAAGTATAATGTTGGTTTCCCTACTAAATGACAGTTATCCCAGAAGGATGACATTGGTTCATTCGGTTTTAGACTGACACTGAATTATTATCAGCAGACACATTTTATTGGCTTGTTCACCAGTTCATCAGAAAACTCGTTAGTTAGAGTACTCGCCTTTTGTTAAACAGATGCCGGGCTCGAATCTTGCTGGCTAGCGCGTTATTTATGGTCTTAAAACGAAGCAGCTCCTATACGACTTACAGCACATGTTAACTTAGTATTTTTCCTTTTTTGTTCTTTTGAATCATGTTCCTTATTGCTCGTTATTATTTTTAAGACTATTTTTCAAGACTATTTTTAAGTATTCATGGTTAGTGTCAATCGCTCATCTTTGCTTCGGTCCATCGTAAATTTTGTCGCAAGGACATTCATCGGTGAAGCATACAGTCCTCCTCAGTGAGTAGATCTAATGATTGATGAGCCTCATGTTTCCGGCTAACCAGTCCGCGTTGAGTCTTTCTCTGCATGAACTTTACTAGGTTATGGGTACACTCTGTGGCTATTCCATTCCAAATCACCTCAGCTGCCTATTTTGAGGGCTTAGAACCAACTTAATTCTCGACTTGTACCATCAGACCTATCAACTAAAAGAAACTTTACGGAAATCAATGGTAAAAACTATATTTTCTGTCTTATAGGACACTGAAAAATCCATTCATACATTTAAATACATACGTTTTAAATTTTATTCATATATTCTTCGATTAAATTCATATGACCAAGAAAAATACAATTATCTATTACTTAACTCATACAAACGTGATACTGACCACATCACGTTGTAGTTTACCTTAAGTACAACTTTAATTTTTTTTCTTTTCGAGTATACTTTAAGGCCAATTACTGTTAATTCATTGATTGTTATTATAACACCTTGATTTGATTAATGTTAATACGAGCACAAAATACATTTAATTTTTATATTTAGTTGTATCCACCACATTTGTGTTAAAAAAAATACACTCAACAGAAATGTAGAATTTAGTTCAATTTTTTTAAATTACTTTTATTCTTATTATTTTTCATATTAAATAAATTTAAACCGCAATAACAAGTTACGCATTGTAGGGTGTGTAAAATGTTATATCCTTTTTGGGTTCGAACGTTGGTTTCTTACCAGTGGCTAAAGGAAGAGCCAAAAAACAAGTGCTAAGTGTACTCCGAAGTGTACTACGATGTACTACAAGACATGGAAAAATCGAACTGATATTTATTGCATCAGTAATAAAATAAAATAAAATAAAAATAAATAAAAAATAATAAAATATGAAGTGAAAATAACGTGTACTCTAATTTTTAACAAATAGTTGTTTAGATTTATATTTCATTGAATAGCCAAAAGGAAAACAGGATAAGGTCTTAACAGTTCTAAAGCGAAACTGCGAAACGATAGGACCAACAGAAAAATGAGATTCTCAAAGAGTCCGAAGCACATTTACGTTCGAAACGAAAGGAAAGGAGCTCCCCTGGAAATAGAAACATCGAAGTACAATGAACCGGATGAATCTAAAAGTTAAGAACTGTGACAAAATCCTGTAACTAAAGACCCCCAAAGCATGCCCCTCGTGAAAATTTCAATCAGTATATTTAAAATACGGCCGAGGACTTCTGAAAGTGCCAATCTAATAAACGAAACACTCCGCGAGGACCTGATGTACGACGAAACCGAATTACACGAATTGAAGGGTCAACAATTTTCACACAATTTTGTTAATGTATGCCATCCATGAAAATCATCCTTGCAAGAAACAAGAATGAGAACAAGCACACTAAAGTATCTAACGTAGGAAGCATACCGCGACGTCCTGAAGAAAGATTGAGTAAACTGTATTTCGTCCTAATCGGGAAAATGTATAGCACGTTCAAAGTATGCAACGTGAAAATATGCAGCCAGGAAAAACGAGGATTCGGTTACGTAAACGAAAAAACTCCATTAACTCCTGAATCAAACCTGATCCTTGTGCTTGGCGCCTGAACCTGGGCCCGAAACACCAGAATCAAAACACTTTCTTTAAAATATTCAAGCATCCAACGGCGGCTTCCAAAGGACGGGTCCAAATGACTCCTTTCGATGTAACTTCGGTGAATCCTAAAGAGATTAAATTGACCATATTTTTTCCAGGGACATTAATTTGACAAAAATTGCATCAATGCTACAACGAACAATTATGTGTATGTGTATGTGTAGACCAAGTATTTCTGCAAGTATGTAATAATGGAAGTGAAGAGAGAGAAATTGATGAAATTGAGGAATTGATGAGAAATCTGGGTGGATTGAAAGGAGAAATAACAATCGAATAGATGTACAGAAGGATCGAATATAATTTAATCAACTGATTCACACATTCAGAACAGCTGTAGAGCTAACGATTTCCGAGGACTTTAAAGTTAAAATCCAAGCGGACAAAGGATCGCCTGGAGAACACGAAAGTCGGTTTAATACGCCTTAGACATAGACGATATAGCCATCAAAATTGGAAACAGTAAAAACACAAGACGCATCATAATTGTATAACGCAAGAGAGAATGACTACAAAAGAATACAAGGACACGTCGTTTACATGATTCCTTATAATATCTATTAATATAAATGCACGACGATGACGGATACCATTTCAATGCACAACAAATTCAACCTAAAAAAGGCGTAGAAACAAGCAAAAAAGTTACTACCAAGGAGTTCTTTATTTATAGCCTAGTGACCCGAGGCAATACTTGGAGAAGTCATGAATGCCGGCTAAAATACGGAGGCACACAGTCGGGCCAACCAGTGGATAGTCCTAGGAATGAGTTCAACACCGCTCGATGGACCGATATTCTGGTTACATGTGGAAACTTATTCAAAGAATAAGAATAGTAGATGCAGAATCAGATGCAGATAATCCGGAATTACCTGAAGGATCATAAGCTGATCAACGACACGGTGTACGGTCATCGAAGGATGCTAGTAAGAGCAGGTGTCTCGCAAGGCTCCATCCCCGGTCCAGACCTGTAAAACATCTCCGTCGATGGACTGCGCAGAATCGAACTTCCCGAAGAGACGCCTAGATCAGCTATGCGAATAATATTGCGACACTGGACACAAACGTGCAAAGCCAGTGATTATGGAGATGTATGACGAATCACGGATTTAGCCTAACCCTCGAGAAAACTGAAGTGATCACCCTGACTATAAAGAGGATTCCTAGAGTATCTAAGATCGGGGATACATTAAGAGGCAAAATTATCAGTTAACTATCCGGACTTACGAATAGACTCTAAGCTAAGTTCCTCGGAGCAAATCATGGGCACGGCTAAAAAGGCTCCTGTAGGGGTCTCAGAAATAATTTGAATTATGGCCAATGTTTGCGCGCTAAGTCCAAAAAAGGCGACTCTTAATTAATGACGTACAATCTACGTTCCAGTATGGAGTAAAGCTCTCAACAAGGAGCTGCACCGAAAATGGCGGGCGCAGGTTTAGAGGCAAGGAACACAGCGAGCTGTCTCAAAAATTCCGGACAGTCTCTGAGTCAGCGGTGTTGATAATCGCAGAGGTAATATCCATCGTCCTCCTTGCCAGAGAGCGTAAAAAATGTACCTTCAAAGGAACGAGAATAACTGAGAATCACTAGCTAGCTAGCTAAATGAAAAACGAAACGTAGCAGCGAGTCCTTTGTTCCCAAGGAGTGGCAACAATCTTCGTGAAAGATACACCACGCGGCTCATCAACAATTTACGACCTTAGCTCAGACGAAAACATGGTAAGACTGATTTCTACATGACCCAGCTATTGAGCAGACACGAATGTCTTCGGTCTTACCAGCATAAGATTGATTAGTCAGGGTCTCCAGATTACATATTCTGCATTGGAGAGAAACATAACACTTATAATACTTTTTTTCAGGCAGAAGATAGGATAGGCTACGCGTTGATCTTGCCGAAAAAGTGGCAGAGCTCTGTCCGGATAGCCTTATCGAAGAGATACAGTCATCGGCTGACAAATGGAACCAGGTGCATTACGCACGGGTAATTGTCAAACACGGGTAATAGCTCAAAATGGCCTACTTTATCGGCTGGAGGCGTCGAGGGTGGAGGGATTTTATCTCTTGAAATCCTCCTCCTACTTTCCCTCCCACTAGAGAAAGAATTCCTAAAGTCGCCTTTAGGCATAGAATATGGAGGACTGGCGCGACTTATTTTATCAAACGATTCAAAACTAGGTACCCCGATTGACAGGGGAGGTGTTCAGTTCAGTCCACTCTCGCCGTTACCAGAATTAGCTTCCCTACCATAAAAAATCAATTTTATTATGTATAATCACAAAAAAAGTGGAAAATATATAAGCAAAAACATAAAAAAATTTAAAATTTATATAAAATCAAAAAAAAGTCACTAGGAGGAGAAAGATCGCATTGAAGAATGCGGTCACCTTTGATGCGCAACCATTGATAATGGCAACTTTGACGACAAAAGATCAATTCCCTTATCAAACATTGGATGTCCAAGATTTATGAACGAATACACTCAAGATGCCATGCATCAAGTGAGTAAATAAGCACGTTTTGACCTCTTCAGAATCACGTTCAGTGGCAACTCAACGTAGCCTGAAGTCAAAGAACAACTTAGATATGGGAGGGCTCCATAGATCGACAGAACAGGAAAAACCAATCAGATTGCACTTATCATAGAATAATCAAAATTCGGAGCCATTAGATGCTGCTTCAATACCAAAAACCAAGGCTGTCTCATTTAGACAATCTCATCTGGCTACACCATACAATTTATCGAGCTGATGCCAACCCAATCATCCAAACTGAAACACGTAGTCCACAAGAAGATTTGGAACTATACAACAAAACAATGAAAAAACCACGAGGCCCACGTTTATGAGGAAAAGTTTGCAAAAAGATATCCCCAAATCCACGACGCAAAAATCCTAGATGTTTGATTCCGAGATGTAGTTTCTCAGCAAAAGAGAAGTTCAACGAAAAGAAAGACCAATTGGATGTATAACATGACCAATTTCAATAGGAAGTACGAGGCACGTCCAGAAAGTAAGTGTACTGCTACACTCACGGTTGTAGGGAATACTTTTTCGAGATGTTGGCAACACTGCCGCGTAGCCTGACCCCTCCCCTTCAAAACGAGACCAATCCGAGGTTAGTGTGTTGAAAACTCTTGACGCAGTAGCATCTCTCGCGAAAAATGTCAATCGTATATCCCGCCAAGTGCGAAATTCGCGCCGTCATTCGCTACCTCGTTGCGAAGGGAAAAGCTCCGGTTGAAATTTATTATGAGGTGAAAACTGTTTACGGTAATAAAGCTATGAATCGTACGAGTGTATACAAGTGGTGTTATGAGTTTTAAAATGGCCGTACTTCCGTGCATGACGATCAGAGGAGCGGAAGCCCTTCAATTGTGACTGACGAACTTTTGGAAAAAATCGAGATTGCGGTCCGTGACGATCGCAGATTGACGTTAGATGAACTTTCTACGATGTTTCCGCAAATCTCCAGATCCCTGATACAAGAAACAATCACAGAAACTCTCGGATATCGGAAATTGTCTGCGAAGTGGGTCCCAAAACAGCTGACAGAACAGCACAAGTTGAATCGAGTGCAGAGCTCCAAAGAGTTTTGGAACGCTACGAACTTGAAGGCGATGATTTTCTTTACTCTATTGTTACTGGAGACGAAACTTGGGTTGCCCAATACATGCCTGAAACTAAGAGGCAGTCTCAAAAATGGCGTCACATCTTGTCACCCTCCGCCAAGAAATTCAAAACCACAGTTTCAGCCAAAAAAAATCATGGTATCCGTGTTTTGGGACCATAAAGGCATAATTTTGATTGAATATCTGCCTCACGGGGAGACCATCAACGCGGCAAGATACTGTGAGACGCTACAAAAACTGAAAAGAGCGATTCAGAATAAAAGGAGGGACATGCTAACGAAGGGAGTCTACATGCTGCACGACAATGCCAAACCTCACATGGCTAACGCCACGAAGTAACTCCTGGACTCTTTTGGATGGGACGTTTTGAACCACCCCCCGTATTCCCCTGGCTTGGCCCCTTCAGATTTCGATCTCTTCACTTCCCTTAAGGTGCACATGGGTGGGAACAAGTTCTCAACGGACGAGGAGGTGAATGGGGAGGTGGAGAAGTGGGCGAAAGAGCTGGCGGGAGACTTCTTCGAGGCATGCATCAAAAAATTGATCCCGCGGCTCACCACTTGCATCGAGAGGGATGGTGACTACGTCGAAAAATAACTTATATATGTACAAGTGTAACCAAGTATGTTTTTGTTTAATTAAATTTTTTTGAACCCTACATAAATTGAGTACACTTAATTTCTGGACGTGCCTTGTACCACGTGACAATCAATTTTCCAAAAGGATCCAAGCATATATAAACGTAGTATACTGCAGTTCAGTCAAATTCGTCAATAATGTCTGTAAGTTTATGAACAAAAATACTGACATGGATATACTTAACAAGCAACAAAATGGAAACGACAGAAAAATCGTGCACCAAAGGGAAGGCACATCAACAGTAACGGAAAAACCTGCTGAATTTTCCATGCACGATCCCGAACCAACTGTTGTCAACTTCAATCAAAGCATTCGGAGAAAAGGCAAAGTGTTTACTTATCAAATAACAACGCCAAAAAATTCCTAGTGAGCTATCTCAAGGCAAAACGTTTACATTTGAACATTTTTTACAAACATTATTAAAGGATCGCTCAATAGTTTCAGACTGTTCACACGAAAAATCAACCCAAATAGAAATCAAATGGAGATCAAAATATCAAAAAGCTACGTTCAAAAATTTTGACATCCTCATACGTAACCTTGATCAATTTCCACAAATACGTGAAACAGAAGATGATACAATACGAAAATAATGACTTTTACTAAAGAGTCAGCCAAAACAGGTGCGAGAATTCGAAGAGGACTTGTGGGTTACGCTTGGTTACAACTAAAATGTGCAGGTCCTTCAATATTTCAATATTTTTTTATGAGCTTAGATGTTAACTCCTGTACAGTGAGAAGACATTTATTAATATAAATTTATTCATTCGACTTCGGTTACCCGAAGGGAAAATACAAAATTTATCGAAAGACCTCAGTTTTAACTATCTTTTGCACAAGCCCTGGAAACTTATTGAATCTTCAATTCTTATCCTCATTTTCGAATTCAAAAAAAGGATGGCGACTCAACATGCATGCAACGATTGGAGTCCAGCTATAACGATAAATGCAGAAAACGTAGGGACAGCAAGAACACCGTGAAAAATCTTGCAAGGCTCAAGAAGAAAACGTTAAGGATATGCAACAAAGTTGTCGACCGTCGGTACTTTCAGCTGAAGTAGAGTAGAAAATTCATACATTGAATGAAAATGAACCAGGAGTGTGAGGGGGGGGGGGGGGCACACACAGTGACGAAACGGATGAATAGCCTTCTAGAGACCTCTGAAAACGTGTCAAAGTCAGCCGTTCAGTGATATATTCGCTACAATAACTGGGGCCGGCATGCCCAGAAACCTTACTCACAACTTAACTTTATTTTCCGAGGAGAACTTTTGCTGAAATCTTAAAAAAACGTCGAAATCGCTCGTTAAAATGCCTGTGGAGAAAGGCTGCATGCAAACATCCATTCAACGGATGAGTTTAACTTTTTCAAAATTCAACAGCATCCAATACTCAATTGACAGAAAAGGGCAGTGAGCATCAGCGTTCCCACTGATATTCCGGTCAGTTAGGCTCCAAAATTGAACTTATAAACCTTCTTAGCCAGCGGAGTAAGCAGTCAGGACAAAATCATACTTCACTTTGTTCAGTAAGGAGTGTCTATCAATGGAGAATAGTATAGGGTAAATATTTTCCCGGTTTTTGTGCAAGGCTTCCTTAATGGCCAATAATTCAGCGAAAGAAAGGAAATGATTTACATGCAAAATATCGCAGTCTATATTGAAAACTAAGAGGCGATATATATGCATGTTTCTAATGTGAGGTTTGACTGGCCTGGTAGTTCCCCTGACTTCAACCCCGTCGAAAATGTGTAGTCCAAAGTCAAAGGGAGCGCATTCACAGACTCCAAGCCAAATAGCAGGCCACAGCTAGTTCGACGTGTACAAGTTGAGTGGTTCGGAATTTCTGCAGGTTAGGTTTATTACCTGTTTTTCATTAAATCTCGATTTTGTCGGCACATTGAATTGCCGGTGGACGAATTAACTGCGAAAAACGTCAGAGTCTATAATAACTTTATTTTTATTATTTAATTTGAATGGTCCAGGACTTTAGCATTACCACTTATGTGGATAATCTTCATTTCTCGCACTCACAACGATAATTTCAGCATCGCTACCTTTTAAAAACTTTATTATAAGTTAATAAAAGCATAGGCAAGCAATCTGCACTTCAAAATTTCACTGCCTTGGAATATCGTTCAGACTCCACTGTCTGCTAAGCTGAAGTCGGGTTAGTTCTAATATAACACACGTCTTTATCTGCTTTAAGTTGATGAAAGTAAGAAAAGTGTTTCATCGTCTACAACAAGGAATTTCAGCATTGGACTTTAAAAACTAACACACTAAGGCCAGTATAGATCGCACATCAAAACAACCCCGAATGTATTAGGTGTATAAATATGAAAAGCGGATTTTACTAACTGCCATTTGTTAGTAAAATCCTTTAGTAAAATCATTACATATGGTTTATGTCGGGGATAACTAATATGACATTTTGGAGGGTAAACATCTGTCAACAAATTCCAGAATGTCATACGTTTTGATTGTACAAACAACATACTTTTTTTTTTTGCTTCAAAAATGTCGAATTACGTGCCAGAAAAAGAGGTTTTGCGGAGAAGTCTAATAACCTTCTTTCATTTGAAGAAAACGGCAGCAGAAACTTATCGATTGTTAGTGGAAGCATATGGTGATCATGCCCCAAGCCAAGACACTTGTCAACGATTGTTTAAAAGATTTAAAAGTGGCGATTTCGATGTCAGCAACAAAGACCGTACAAAACCATCAAAAAAATTCGAAGATACAGATTTGCAAGCATTATTACAACACATAAACTGATAAACAGTTGGCAGAAGCATTGGAAGTTACTCAGGCAGCCATTTCACAACGTTTAAAAGCCATGTGAAAGATCCAAAAAGCTGGAAAATGGGTGCCGTATCAATTGAAAGAAAGAGACATCGAAAGGCGAAAAACCATTTGTGAAATTTTGCTTGCCAGACAGAAAAGAAACGGCTTTTTTACATAGGATTGTTACTGGCGATTAAAAGTGGATTTATTTCGCCAATCCCAAGCGGAAAAAATCATGGGTAGACCCAGGCCAACCATTAACATCATAACCAGTCCGAAATATTCATGGAAAGAAGACTTTGCTGTGTATTTGGTGGGATAGTACGGGACCTTTGCAATACGAACTGCTGAAACCTGGTGAGACTATTACTGGCGAACGTTACCGACAACAACTGATCAAATTGAAACGCGCACTTAAGGAAAAACGACCAGAACTTCACCAAAGACATGATAAAATCATTTTTCAACATGACAATGCTCGGCCGCATGTTGCAATACCTGTACAGAACTACTTGGTAAACATTAATTGGGAAGTTCTGCCCCACCTGCCGTATTCACCAGACTTGGCTCCTTCTGACTACTACTTGTTTCGATCGATTCAGCACAGACTTTCGGAACAGCACTTCCATTCTTACGAAAGAAGTTAAAAATTGGCTTGATGAGTGGTTAGCCTCAAAAAATGAGAAGTGGTACTAGGACGGAATCCATCAATTGACAGAAAGATGGGAAAAAATCGTCGCTAACGATGGCCAATACTTTGATTATTGAATTCATTCGTTCTGTTATTCAAATAAATGCATATTTCAAGCCGAAAAAATCCGCATTTCATATTTATACACCTATTATCTAGCTCAGGATGTTGCTGAATGAAACACGACCACCAACGAAAACTAGTTTCTCAAATCTCATAACTATTGACCATGATATGTAGGTCAGATAGCTTCTGAATATATCTGCCAGGCACACACAGAATTACGCAATCGCATAGGACAACTTGGGAATTAATACTACAGGGAGCCTTGTTCGTAGCCTCAGCTGAACAAATTAAAGACTTATTCGTCATAATTCATACTGAAATGTCAGCAGAATCGATGGTTTTTATAATAGGAACTCTTTATGTTTTCTACTTTACATACAACATAAAGGGAAGAATCTACGCTACCCATAACACTGGGACCTTTCAACACGGCTTTCGGTTACAGAGCGGAGCGCTCCACTATAGATGCAGTTGCGAAGGTGGCGACTGCGGTCCAACAAGGGAGGCGAAGAGTCGATCCAACCAGCGAGTAGCCCTCTCAGTGACATCTGATATAAGGAATGCGTCGAACTCCGCTAGACGGACCAACATTCTGATAAGTCTGGAAAACACTTTCAAGTACCGAAATATCTGATGCGCATAATCTGGAATTACATGATGGAACGCCGTATGATCTACGACACGGCTAATGGTCAACGGAGGATGCTAGTAAGATCGGGTATCTCGCAAGGCTCCATCTCCGGTTCAGACTTTTAGAAAATTTTCTACGAAAGACTGCCCAGACTCAAACTTTCCGAGGGGTCGCGACTGATTCTACAGCGTGTAACCCATCAAATCCAAACAGAGAATGCTTTGGACACCGCCAAAGAGAGTGTGAGGGGTCATATGCCGTACCAAATACGACAAATGCATCCACAACGGGCCTTCAAATTGAATAACATCAGTACTGAAACACTCATTTGGATTGAAGACAAATATTCAAGAAGACAAAATCAGACTTTAGTACAACGTACGATGTCAGCACCATGAAAAGATCCTTTTAGTGTGTAAAACTTCGAAATTATAATGGAGAAATTACGAAATTACAATGGAGAAAGGCTACAACACCAACGAACTAATTGAAAGGAACAAACCAACAAAATACTCCTTAACGATAAAAAAATGTACAATCTGTGTTTATTATGAATCCGATAAATAGCAGCACAGTTGGAATTATTTCCTGCGACGCACCAGACAAAGGATCAATCAAAACACAGACAGGATCGGTAAAAAGGTATCCAATAAATCTATTGCTAGCGGGAACGCATGTTAAACAACAAATCATACTTGTACTGGTATCACCTGGCATTGCGGCCACACTCAAGAAAGGAAGAGGACCTGCCCATTACATCCTACAACTACCGTTAAATATAGCCAAAGAACAATGTCCTGTGTGTGTAATTTTACGAGAATCTGAACGGGGTGAACTTCTCACTGAAGGTAAAATCATCTTGTCAGTAGAGTGAGTGCAATAAGCTCTGCAGTGGGCTTCCGGGGCTTTGAAATTTTGAAAAAATTCTTCGACGTAGGGAAGAAGAACGAGCGTGTATAGAAATGGAAAAGTGAAGACTTAGATTCCGCGCTGGGATCTGCAAGGGCGCATAGTAGACTTAGAGTACATCTCAAGAAAAAGGGACTGAAAGTGAACGGCGAGGGCAGCTTTTGTAAGTTTGCAGTAAAAAAAACTCGAATATATCTGCTAGCACATTACGAAGAACTGTTTCGCAGTAGAACCGACAATCTAGACAGCTGTATCCTTGTGGGTGAAGAATTAGAACGCCTGAAGCTAAAATGGATGATGAACTTTCTTCAAAAGATCGAAATATAAAAATAAATTTAGATCTTTAAATAAATTATCTTTTAATATAAATCTGTAAAATAAATTCACTGAAAAAATACGTTTCACCAGCATAATGTAAACAATAATAAACGAAATAGTGTTTGAGTTAAAAAAACAAATCAAATTTATTAGACTTCTTTCCATTCTCTTTAATGCTCATCCTTTTCTTTTCTTCTAGAATAACTAGCAATATGTATTCAATATTTTTGTCCATTACTTATATTTCGAAAAATTAATAAAACATTCATATATCACATACGAAAGATGACAAAAAAAAACACATTGAACTGTATTACAGTAGCTTTAAACAAAACTAAACTGATATCAAATAAATTTCCAACTATTAAAATCGGAAATGTTTCGCTTAGAAAAATAAAATAAAAGAAAATTAACCATACAAAAACAAAATACAATAAAAATAAACTACAAATATTTAGTAAATATATTTATAAAACTATTTAATATTTTTGAGTAGGATCGTCTACTTTTTAGTTTTTGCATACAAGCTTCGTTTGGATTTATTGAGGAAGTTTTCTATTTATTTGTGAACTCTTTTTTCATTGAATTGTTCTCGAAATACACAAAGTGTAACGAATTCCGTGGTTAAGAACGTGACAAATATAAATGGAATTTTATTAATTGTTGTCAGTTAGAGACGATTGAAAAAGTCTTTCAATGGTGTTTGTGTTCACAAGACCGTTACACACACTTCTATTCAAATGAAACCTCAATAATATTTTCATGCATTATTTACAAGCTCTCTAAGTTGCAGTTTTTTTGTATTTCGTGATCGATTTTGCCTAACTAACGATGCTATTTACAAAAACCGGAATTGCGTTGAAAAAATCATTAAAATACGTTGAACAATTCGTTAATCCTTTTCATTTGAAGTTCAAATGCGCGTCTATAATCGAGTTTGCATAAAGGAAATCATCTGAATGCATAAATATTTATTTAAAGAGTAAATATACAATAATTGTAAGTTAATCTTAAAACTTCTATTGTTACTTGTTTATTTATTTTTAACGACTATTGTTTTGTTGCTGAATAAATAAAGCTGCTACCATGGCATGGAACGTGAGCCACATTTATGTATTGATACAAAGTTCAGTTCCCGAGGGCTATTAAACAAAATCCATACAATTTTATAGATAATAAATAAATATTAAACGGTATGGGGGAGGGAAATGGTTTTAAAGCCTATGACTTTCATTTCTTTTCTTTAGTTTTGATGATGATTTTGGTGGTTGTTGGACGTGAAGGGTGACATTGTGTTGGCCATTTGTCATGTGATTGCAAACATCTGATTGCTAACAGGATATCGTGACTTCTCTTGATTGGACTTATTCGCATGTGAATTTATTGGAAAATATGAACCAGACCAGGATATATTTGATTGTCCACCCTTCATGTCAAAGATCCCCGGCATCAAACCAAACCGGCAGTTTAAAACGACACACTAAAATCTAGTCTAAATCGTACTTTGAATGTTTTTATTATTCAGTCTTCAACGCGTTTCCCTTATGCAAACCACAGCGCATGATACTTCAATTCATTGACGCTGAAAAGACTTTTCTCATATCCTTTAATCCAATGTAAGTATTTTGTTTTATTTCTCTTTTAATTTATTTATTGTTTATTTATTTATTTACACTGTCTGTATGTAATATATTTTGCTTTGCTTTTTTTTCCATTAAACGCTAAGTGTAAATAATTGCTTTACACATAATTATCAGATTTTCACTTGTTTTGTATATTATAATAACAAATAACTTAATTTTAAGGCTACATTATATTAATTTTATAATATCCAAACTTATAACAAGGCAATAAATGTTATTCGCTCAAAAATATTCAAAGGAGTACATTTCATTTTTGTTTCTAGTTTGCCTGAAGAGTGTTTTTTTTTTCTACTTCTTGTTTTTTTGTTTCTTTTGAGTTTAAATTTTTTTTAATTTTGTATTTTTATGTTCGATCGTCTTACAAAGCTAGCTTGGCTACATCTATCAAATTATATACAATATTAAAATTAAAAAATAAAGAACAAACAACTGCATTGATCATTTGAGAAGAGAAATGGAAACGAACTAGGCTGTGAGTAGTCTTTTGTTTAAAAGTAAATCGAATTAAAGTTCAATATATTAGGCAAACGTTTAAGGCATCTTATTCAAAACTTTACGGCACTTTAAATGTATACAGGCACAATATTTTTCCGACAATTTCTCTTTTCAAATCCATCAATATCGAAAAATCTTGCTTAAAAAACAAACGATTAAAATTAATTTTATTTCAAAAAAATAAAATACATTCATTTATATTTGTATATATATAAAGAAAACAAAGCTCTAAGCTCTCCTTTTGTATGTCTAAATCTACTACACTATATTTATACAATCTGCATTCAGTTTTGCTAGCGACTTTTTCACGCGCAAGGCTGTCAGCCGCACTGTTGGATTTTGATGCCAGCATTCCTGCATGATTTTCGACAGGGTGGCAAGAACTTCATCGTCCTGCCACCGTGAAGGCACTGGCGGACGAATTTCCTTGACACACACGACGGCGTGCATTTCCTCGAAACTGGGATCGGACGGGACAACATCGTGATACGGAAGGGCATAATCTTCGCATGTTGTGGACTTGGTTCCTCTGATGGGCGTGTAGCATCGTCTACACATTTCCCAGAAGACTAAGGCCATTGAGTAGATGTCAGCCATTTTGAAAGCTTCGAACTGTTGCGGATTGAGAGTGTGATTGAGGACTTCAGGCGCCATGTAGCGTCTGGTTCCCACACGGGTTTCATTTTGGGCAATATGGATCTCATTGTGTTCACTGGAGTATTTGACAGCTAAACCGAAATCGGCTATGGCACATTGACCGTTGCGTTTGACCAAAATGTTCTTGCTCTTCAAGTCGCGGTGGGCGATGGCTGGTTTGGTACGATGGCAACAGATTTCCGTGTGAAGGTGGGTCAAGCCTGCAGCAAGCGAGTAGGCTAGCATTTGCAATTTTTGCGGGCTCAGCACATTCGTTTGCAGATAATCGTAGAGACTTCCGCGTTCGTGGTAGTCCGTTATCAAAAGCATTTGCGTGCATGATCCTGTTCCTTTGATATCCGCCGCGATGAAACCCAAAATGTTTTCGTGTCGCATCAAAACAGTTTGATAGATCTCAGTTTCACGGAACCAGGATGCTTCCTGAGTCGTAAAGAAAATCTTCACCGCAACCTTCTCGTCGCGCCATTTAGCCAACCAAACTTCGCCATACTGACCACGACCAATCGGCTCTACCATTTGCACTTGTTTGGCGATAGTTCTTTGTACTAGCAGTGGCAGTGCAGCTGATCCTGATCCCGAACTCTGTTCAACCAGTTCTTTAAGCGGAGCCAATTGACTTCCACACATACCATCCATCAATCGTGGTTGCTTGCGATTCTTCTCGCGGCGCTTATATTTCATGCAAGCATATACTACCAAAACTACAAACAGGGACATGCCCACAATAATCGACGAGAATATTACGAAATAATTCGTTTGGGCTTCTTCGGCTGGCATCACTGGTGGCGGGGTTGTAGTTTTCGGCGTGAATTTCGGCTGCAGATTCTCATTGCATCGATCGGCATTATCACAGCACACTATATTTTTTCCATGCAAATGTGGAACAGTGGCAACTTTGCACTAAAAAGAGAAAAAGCAAATTAAATTTAGTTTCATCCCATTGTTATCGAGAGCTAAACATTCGTGATAAAAACGAATGAATATGTAATTCAATTCTACTTAATGAGTGCTATAGCCGCAACCTTATTGAAACGTGTCAGCAAAGATCTTATTGATTATCCTTGAACGATTGGTTCTTTGTCAAGATGCAACAGACAACTATTTCGTGGCCAGTAAAATCTTTAAAGGTGTGAAAAATATCCAATTTTTTGTCTAGCAATAGACAGAAAACTAATGAAAGTACCATACTAGCATGCAAAGAGTCCCCTGTTGCTTTTTCAAATCAAATTAACTTGAAAAGAGAAAATGTACAAGAATTTTTCGCTTGTCAGCCTTAATACTAAAGTTAAATCAAATAAGAAAAAACTAACAATTCGAACATATATATTTAAACCTGCTAAACAAATCAGCATTAGTGTCAAAATGAATCCTTCCTTTGTAATAGTTTAAGTATAATATCAAATTAATGAACGATAGTCAATAGTTTGAGAAGTTTCCGAAAAAAACGTGGAGGTGGCAGCTCTCGTGAACACTAGTGAATGTGGTTATGTATTTTTTGACAGATACTAATCATCAAAGTTTCAACCATTATGGGTGCGCAGTTGCTGTTTGACATTCTGTTGATTTGGTCAATGCGAGAGTTACGTGAAAATGAAAAAGAAACCGAGTATCGAGCTATCATTAAATATATGGTTTAATAAGACAATACTAAGACGAACTGGACGCGGGCTCATACATAATACTTAAATTTTATGCAAATGAATTCGACAACGATCTTTCAATAATGAATGTTTGCGTCGTCCGAAAATTGTAATCATTGTTGATAACTTCGCTGAACCTCATCAAATTATAATGAACGACGGTCGAATTAAAGTTAGAGGGATGAAAGAATACTTAGACAAAATAGCAAAAAGTACCGTTATTTTATTACCACATTTCAATTCTACATCGAGTAATACCTACGTATGCCCTTGACTTGATTAATTTGGAAACTGTCATCTCTGCTCTTCCTTTACTTCTCACTTCATCCACTTTCAGCTCACTCTCCACGCTGACTGAATGTGGTCAGCCTTTCCAGTCAGAACAAACTTAATAGGGTGAATTAAATCCTTTGAAGAAGTCAAGGAAAGGACAGCTAAAAGATTTTACATAAAATCTCAGAACTCAGGTGCTTTGCTAATGCAATGATTGAATTTTTTTTTTGTTAATGCTTGGGCTCGCCGGACCTTGCTTGTTTGTTGTCGAGGACGCATTTCGGTAGCTATCTTCAGCTCATTCTCGAACACTTTGGATTAACATTGAATGTTTACTTAAAAAAAACACATGTGATAAGAACAGAGTTAGAAGTAGTTTACAAGGACACCCCATCTTTTTTATTAGCGATAAATGATTGAACTGGAGAACTAAAACATGCCTTAAAAAATACAGCGAAGTTGTCAGACAGAAACATCCCACAGCAAACACGAAGATGAAAGCAAATTATGGAAGGCAAAGGAGCATTGGATGTATAACTCCAAAGAACTTCCAAACTCCTTGCTTTAAACTGAATCACCTGACCCAATAAAACTGATTGAACAACTGCATTTGCCCCTAAGAAGTGAATAAAAGGTTAAGTCGATATATTGCGCCCAACATGGGCTGTAACAAGTCAACAGTGCAAAACATTTTGAAAAATTATTCGCACAGAGGAAGTTTAGCGCGAAAAAGTTGAAGTGTTAGTAGAAATTGTACAACTTCCAGGACGATCATTATTGGAACCGGTTTGCAATAAGCTTAGTTTAGAGCTAGGGGAAACCGCTGTTCAATAATAGATACGCACGGTTCAGTGAAGGCTCAACGAAATGGGCTTTTTTCGCGTTTTGTTTTTGGGTCACAAAAAGATGGAGGACGCAGGGCTTAACACGCTGGGACACAAAAGTTGTACAGAATTGAAAAGTGACTTGAGATTTGAGAAGGAGTTATCTTTTCAGATGACTCCACATTTAACCTTATGGGACCTGACAAAATAGTCAAGAGTTCGTCGGAGAACAGGCGAAAGGTATTCAGATGAGTATATTATCCCTACAAAGAAGAATCCACCTTGCATTATGGTATGAGCAACAATAACGTCGAAAGAAGTTTGCGCAGTTTGTTCTCCAAAGGTTAGGAACGCTGCACAGTATAGAGAATTTATTGACAGAGATGTCAACATTGGGAGTAATTGCCCAGTGATGTCCCATATCCTATTTTTCGGAATGATTCAGATGATGGGTGTCATCTTACCCACTCTGTTGGGATTCAAACCCTTCGGCTGCAATATGATATTTTCTAAGTTTGGTAATAAGTTTTCGTAGCACACCGAATATAAGGAAAGTAAATACGTGAAATTGCTGTTCTGCCGAAGGGCCCTAGCCGTAACTCTATTAAGAATATTTAGGCGCTTATGGGTCGGAGCATCCAGATCAAAAAGTCTTCTACAATAAAGTCCTTGAAGAGTTTTTATGAATGAAAATATTCGAGGAAATTATATTATATTATATTATAATTATATTATGTTATAAATTATTCGAGGAAATTTCAAGAGAATATTTGGACAAATTATACATATCCATACCTTGGTGGATTGCTAAAGCAGGGACTTAAGCATGCTCAAAGGAACGAGTTGATTTATTTCATTTTTGCAATTTCTAATTTCTCTTGATGTAAATAATTAGAAGAAATTAAATTTATTTTTATTTTCAATACATAAAACTTAACACTTTCTAACCGGCAAATAGTCCTTTAATTGCTATAATGGAGGCAAAAATCCTGGTTAAAGATATTCGGCTGAATTTTTATATACAAATGATATGCCAAGTCTGAAAAGAATGCTTACACACAAATTATTTTATCTAATATTTAACTCGACCATGTCTTGGAACAAAGGAATTGACTAAATCTCTCAAATATTCGACCAAATAAAAGATAAATTTGCAGAAATGTTAGCGGCCTGCCCACCAGAAGCTTAAAATACTCAAAATGGCTATTCGAAGATGCGATGAAAGGACGCAGTCTGTATGCAATCCCTGAAGGCGCTGGTAACATCTGATAGACGCTGAAAGTGCAAGCTTATTCGGATTGCGATGTTGGAGGACATGATCAAAAGATTGAGAATGCTGCAAGCGAGGCTTATTCGAGATGATCTACAAATCCTTAATCATGAGGATGAAGACGAGGTCGAGAAAACCTTATCAAGGACAAGTTTATGAGACTCTTCGATCTTCCGAAACTTGGATCACGCGAATCATTTCATCAAGAAACAAAATTACATCTACAATGTATATCTATATTGATAGTAGGTAAAACGTGATTGTGAAAACGCAACTAGCAATAAACTACACTTACCATAAGTAGTCCTCCACTTTCTTCCGGTGCCATACAGCCGAATGTCCTCTCTTCAAAATATGTACGCAATTCTTCATCGAAAACTTCCTCCACGGCACTGAAGCATGAGCCGCCAGGCCGCGTCTCGCATGTTCCATTTGGTGAATTATCCGGACAATGTCCATCACAGTAGCAGGTTAATACCCGGTCTGAAATTTAGAAAGAACAAAAAAAAAATTAAATAAATACATTTCTATTTGGAGCAAATCAACATTTCGAAAATAATTCAAAACTAAGCTCGCCCGAAAAGAAAATTCCAAAGCTCACGTTGGGCGCCACTTGTCTGCCAATTATCAACCAAATATTTAATGAAGTCACAACGATTGTGGGCACTTTGCTAGTCAAAAACTTTTTCTCATAAGCCGACGAGTGGCGACACTCGGCTCCACTATTGCTTCCTTAAATTCTTCTTCACAAAAAAAAATGGAGGAATGTAAAGTGCTTTGAATTACTTACATGCATTTCATGCAGTAACATGTTTACCGGAGCATATTAAAAAACTCTTTAGCGAAAGCCCCCGCATACGACAGCTTCCATCTCCAACCATATGGAGCAATCCTACACATCCCCGAAATATCGTTACATCAAATTTGTGAGATTTTTGTACCCAACCACTGCTGAGCCATGTGTGGGCAGGTGGGTGTACGATTGCAATTCCATATTTCGCATAAATACAAAATGTCAATGGTAGGCAACTTACTGGGAAAACAATGATATATTACGCGTGCAATAACACCCAGCTCGCGTTGCCAACCCACATGAAACACTACTCCAGCATGAGTGATGTGTGGAATGCGCGAACCTCTCATATAACACATGTTCCCTAAATGATCAGGTTCTGTATTCTGCATGATAGTAGGAACGCATGTTTAGCGATAGCGATCCTCCTCCCATCCTAGAGTCTATATTTGAGGCGGCGTCGGGACCGCAGAGAATCGGCTCTTGAAATAAGACACTAGCGAAAATAAGACTTTAATTGTACACCGGGGAGGAATTGGATATCTCGCCCATATCTACGCCCATTATAAAGTAAAGTATCCGCGCCAAAGCTCTTCTAAACAACAATTCTCGGGTCGAGTGATGCTAATAAATTCATTCATTCCTTTTTGAATTTTAATGGAGTAGAATGACAACAATTCCGAGCTGTCTATCCTAGACACCGGCAGATAAAGACCACATATGCATATGCTACCCCAGATCGACGATTTTGCAAATTATAACATAACGTTGGCATAATTCAAAGACACCCATCCGTGCATAATAATAAGCAACAAACCAAACCACCCACTCGTTTTTGTTATATTAAATGATTACGCGATATCAGACAACGGCTCAGGGGCGGGAAGTTTATAAATATTAGCTTTTTGCACTATGTACACACCATGGCAATATGGGTAGTATCTTTGCCATGAATGAGGTGATACTCGAATGTGCAGAGGTGTTGCGATGCCTGCAAGCATATGAAATAGGAACTAGATGCCATTGATAAAATCCACAGATGAGATACTAAGCGTTCGCGTGCATATAGGACTAATCCAGTGTCAATATTTGCTTTGATGATTGTTCATTGCCAGTTCCAGCCGAGCTAAACCACTTGCGGCTATTTTCATAGTCGAATTTCCGCCGAGGAAGTCGCTCAAATACACAAACCACCTCGCATTTGTTTATTACTGAGCGAGTGTATCTTTTTACAATAACAATAACAATAAAAAAAAGCATTTCCGTTGCGAGCAAGAACGTTTTTTAAATAATTTTTAACACTTCGTGTGCGGCTGCAAGGGGCTAAGCTACGACCAAGAACCCTCTGAGTCCTTGGTGCTAATCAACTTTTCTGAATTTCGTTCTAATTACTACTGAAGTCTCCACTACAAGTATCGTCGAGGCAACGAAGGACTTTTTTTGAATGAAAATGAGTTTAGGCAAAAATTCATGTTTTTTGTTTTGAAACTAATGTGAAGACAAACCAAGTTTTTCTGGACGTTTTCGAGAGTTAACCCATATTAGGCTTTAAGGTAAGTCTGTGCCGTGTCATTCCATGCCACGCCAATCTTTGAACTGAGACGAAAAATTGAGTATTGACAAAGAATTTAGAGTCCTCAATCACCATGGAGAGCTGAAGCATGATGACGGAATGTATGGCGTAATGTTGCTGCGCTTACCAAGGAAGTTGTATGTGGACGGCGAAATTAGCTCACCTGCACTCATAGTCTAGCCCCAGAGCTCTTGATTCGTTAATCTTTACAAGTCCCTATATCTAGTCGCCTGCTAGTCTTAGCTTTTCTGAAAACAAAGCTTAAATGCCATCGGTAATGTAGATCAAGCAAAAGGACGAAATATATGGAACGAGTGCATGAGAATAGTTCGAAAATTTACCACCTGAACTGATTCGGGACATGGAGACACCAACAAAAATGTATTTTTCGATAGAATAGGGCCTACCGTCAAAGACGTTTTGCGCTGGATGAACTTGCATTGGTAACTTTTAAGACTAAACTCATATTCTGGTGAGCACAATGAAATAGCGGACTTGATATCAGAAAATTTGAAACTGGCGTCACGGACTAGGCGTCAGTTAATAATGGGATCCATAAGAGAAGTAGTGCGCTGTTCTGTCGAAGAAAAATTCAATCTTGAATCCTGAATGCATTCTGTTTTGAGTATCAAATGAATCAAAAATATTTAAAGTATAACGAACATCTCCCACCTGACATCCAAACAGGATACTGACACATCGATTGATGCTATCAAATTGATAAGCGTTCAAACCTAATTGAATTACACAGCAATTTGCGTTTCGCTTTATCAGTGCAATAGTGATACATGATCGAAAAAATGGATAAATGACGATAAAGAATGAAGATATACGCGATCCTTGTCATATAAACTTGACCTGATTACCTGGATTAGTTGATTTGGTACGTTAACTGCCACCGATCAGCACTGGAAATGTGTTTGGCTTAGAAGATTTCAACTTGATTCAAATAACTGTACATGAGGACAGGTCATGCTTAGCACTTTTAACCATCCTTCGAGACGACAGCCAAAAAAACATTTCAGCCAGGATATGTATCTCTTGTGCTTGCAGAATGAGAGTAACCTTATCTAGGACGCAACCACCCGTGTTTCAGGTAAACCTTCCGATCAAATAGTGTTTAAGGTCGAACATATGGCCACGAATAAGAAATGATTCACATGACTTCTTACCTGGGAGGCATAACCTCACTGTCTCATCAGACAAACGTCAACTAGCATCCCCCATCATATCGGAATAAGATCCCAGCTTACATTGAGGATTTTCAACTTTCAATCTGATGGACGAAAAACTTAGCTATTCCGGATCCTTAAGGGCCACATTGAGGATCATGAACTGTTATGACGGTAGATGCAAAACTTCGCTATTCTTGCCTACTTGCATCACAAGTTCACAACTACACTACCGAAACAACACTTTACTCCTGGAATGACCATATTTAATATGCTGAAGTATATCAGCTACCCGTGTTGAAAAATGGACCTGGAGGTCTTAAAGGTTGATGTTTGCAGAATAGATCGCAAGAAGACTCAATGCGTATATGGCCTCATGTATGTTTCTAAATAAGATTCTAGTTTTTCTACAACTTGTTAGCGTCTACATACCGCGAGCTCACCAAATTCTGCTGGGTTCACTAGAGTTCACTGAGTTCACAAACAGGAGTCTATTCCTTTGCAGTGAATTTATCCGCCTTGCCGACAAAGCAATATATTCTTAAAAGTCGATCGTTTCACGTGAGTTCCGGCCTCAAAGGCTATGCAGTGAATCTAGTGTCAATGGAAAATGAAATGATATTTCAAAATAACGCATAACAGCTCAGAGTGCTGAGGGTCTAAAAGTCTATGAAGTTCACGATCTTCGTGGAAGAGTTATAGTCTATTGACTGACTTTTTAGCACCAGCGATAATGATAGCGGATATGAACACACTGATCTTGTTAACGAATCAATGTTCTTTGTGTGACAAGCTTAAGGAGCGAAGTTTCCTTGCTCTCTATGGGAGAACCACGGGTTAGGGGCACGCCCATGACAGGTTACTGTCAGCCCCCTACACCTGTTCTGGCTGAAACGTGGTGGTTGTGGCTTTGAAGGCTAGAGAGTGACGGAGAGCACTCACCAGTTGTGTTTGGGAATCCAGGTAGCGTAAACAAATTGGAACATAGGACAGAAACTTGTTACAGAACCTAGCGGTGGTGGTTGACACATTGTTTCAACCTCGTCTATGGAGACCGTGGGATTAAGCCGTCAAGGCAGATGTCCACGTTAATCCACGAGACTTTATGCGCTCTAGGGTGTGGCATGATTATTTTAGTTCTCATTGGCATAACAATTGTGTTTAGTAATTGACAGAAAGATATCTCTAACGGAGAGCTTGATTGAAGAACATACCGCGAGAACAATGAAAAGATCACATGTAGTAAGAAATATCCTGGCGCATGAAATCGAAAATCAAAATTCCGTCATCTAAAGGCTCCTCATATTGTGAAAGGCTCGATTTGATTATATCTCTGGAGCCCAGAAACTTCATCAATGCACATTTGAAACGATTTATTTGAAATTTGACTCTAGCTTAGGTAGAACTGCAGTCAAACTTTAAATACCGAAAATATGTGTAAAACTTTGCTGTCCAAAAATATTCAACAAAGATATGAAAAGGGATCCATGGGGCTTAATCTTTGTTTTGAAAGATAACATCGACGCTACACTTAATTTTCCTGAAGATTTCATGCAAAAGGGGATTATAAAAGGGATAATATTTGGGATTATGACACCTTTAATGATGATATGAGATTCAATCTGGCTAGAATAGATCTATTTGTGGTACACAATTTACGGAAAGTAAGAACGTTCAGTACAAGAGGGGTACTTGGATGTGGATCGGATATGAGGACCAAAACACCCTTTATCAAAAGTGACTAGAGATGTATCTGCGACCGTTTACAACTCTATCTGAAGATCCAAAACATTATTTATTTATTATTCGAAAAAGTACAAAAAAAAACAACCAAAAAGTAATTTCTGGATTACAAAATCGAAATATTACTATGGCCAGTAGTGAATTTCGGGCTAAATCCTATGAATAGATTGTCAAAATTGCTTGGAAAGGACCTATTTCTACGACTATCTTGAATAAAAAATGCTCGATATTCTTCTTGACTTGCCTAAATTTTTTTGACGTGCACTCTCCCAAAAAATTAAGATATAGCCAAATAAAACAAAAAACCAAATAATTTTTCCAAAAAGTTTCTTGGTTGCTCTCATATATAAAAATAGAATTACTGAATATATTATAAATAGAATATATTGCTGAATATAAAATATAAAGTGGGCCTGCCCACGACAGGCAGGCCCGTCGTCAAAAGTGTCGTGAAAATCACTGAAATAAGTGACGTTAATCGTCATGTTACTGGTCGTAGCATCACTCAGGAACTACGGATCGACCATAGAATCCTTTTGGAGCATGTGTCCAAAACGAGATTCAAACTGAAGTTAGATATTTAGTTGCCAAACCAATTGATACCAAACAAAATCATGGATCTAATCTGTCATCTGCGAAGCCTTGTTCAAACAAAATGACATGGACCCATTTTTGAAACGGATGACGACTGGAGATGAAAAATAGAACATAAGAAATCGTTATTCCAAAAAGATCGTGGTATAAAAAAAATTAGGAATAGCAAGATTCTGTTTTACATTTAGTTGGACTGGAAAGGAATGCTTTATTTGGAATCGCTTCTTTATATCCCAACACTTGAAATTGGGCTCTTCTGGCAACAACTTGATCAATTAAAGCTAGTGTTTGACCAGAATTAGCTAATAGGAGGGGTGACGTTTATTCACAGGACATCGCTCGGCCACACGAGTCACGTGAGTTGCCAAAAATACCGCTAGCTTCGTTGCGAAGTGTTGATGAGTCCAGTATATAATCCGAACGTGGCATCAAGCGGTAGCCATCTTTTTTGCATTGCACAACTTCCTTACTAACAAGAAATTGGTTTCAAAAGATAATTTTGAAAATCAATTACAAGAATTTTTCGCCAAAAGGGACACCGAAGCTTCTAGCAGGGTTTTGTATCAACTTCATAGCAGGATTTTTTCGTCAAAGGTAGTTCCTTCTATGCAAGACTACAAAAATTATTTTACTGTAGTCCTTATTCTGCATTCCATGCACTATGTTCCCTGTTGCTGTTGCAAATGTGCGCCTAAGGATTCTCTTTGGGGGCCTGAAACAGATCAGTCCTTCGGTAAAATCGAAGCATTTAGGCAGCGGTCCAATTCTATATTATGCACATTATCACGTGTAGCTTGTGTTATATACTAGAATACACAAAGAACTTTCAATATTGAAAGCTGTAACAGATCAAGTCCCTCATGAAGACATATTTTATTTGCCTATTAGACGACATGCTTGGTTCAGATCATAGTAAGCGGCTAGTGACAAACGATGTCAGGTTCTTCATATTCAGTTCCAGTTTCGCGACTCACATGGGATTGATCCGAAGATATAAAACGTAGAAAAATTATTGGACAAGCAAAAATTCATTATTTAGCCAGGAGATCCTTCCTTCTAAATATCAGAAAAAACATAATCTGTTGGACGTTTTTCACCACACACTGTACCATCCACAAGGCAACACTCTCCACACACCTTGCTCAGGTGTTTGGTGCTTGATTACAACTGCTCGTCTCTTGATATATTGTTCGCTGGACGTCTTAGAACTTGAGACTCATGGCTCGGATACCTGCTACCTGCGCGCATTCTAAATGAAATCTAATTCATCGTACCGCAGCCACATACGACTGTTATAAAAATCTTAACGTATTACCTACAGAGTTTACGCTTCCACAACGTATGTATCTTTTCCGTACCCAGAAACCAGCCCGTAACACATCTCAAGAAGTGAATCGTATTCATATAAGAACAAAAAAAAAATACCAACAACAGTTTTGATTTGATTTCAGGTAAATTAAAAGGTAGGCGGGTTATAAATGGTGTTGCGTCGAGGTGAGAGACTATGGACCGTGTCCGTATATCGATTCATCGGGTACCGGCAGCCAGTCAGCCACATTTTTAGGATTAGAGAAGGTCATTTGTTTGTGGCAGGGTACCCTTCTTCATTCACCTGAAATTAAGTCCCTAACGAATCGTTTGGAAGGTAGATATATTGGTAAAATTTCGATCCACTGTATCTGCTTCAAGTTTAACATATGCATATTTATGGCAAGAGCCCGCCGCGCTACGCACGTATGATCTCTTGTATGTTGTTATAAACGGGGGAAGAAATGTTATGAATTCAAATGTTAATAGGATTTACGGATTAAGATAGATATAGAACAAAACATTTCCAGCAGATCGCTGAAACGATTTGATATGCTCGATTGGAACTGATTGATTAAGAGTGAAGTTTGTAGTTAAGGATTTAGTCCAGTTTAAGCTACTTGAGGCTACTTGGTGATGACGAAATTTCTAATTTAAAAGGATTAGCAAGAAGCGTAGACAGGGCGAAATTCGCTCGGTTTGAGACAGTCTTTTAACTTCAGCCTGATTTTGGTACGTTTGACAAGGCTGATCAACCATCCCCCGATTGACCTTAAATCTACCTACGATTTGGCTAGACCAAGGCTGGCATAAAGCCAGAAATCCCTTTAGAATATTCAAAAAATCTATTTTTTTCTTCTTTTTAACATATTTCGAAAGTATAATACCCAAAGAATATACTGACCAAGGGAAAACCCGATATAATTAATATTTGCGGAGTTATCGCATATAGTGTCGAGCGGAGGAATAGCTTGCGGTCAGATAAATAGCGAGTTCGGCGCTCGGACCGTTAGAGGCAGCGCAACCCTTGCTTTACTCCCTTTGCTGTTCCCTCCTAGCAACCTTTGCTTTCTGATAAATCTTTTTTTCGGCCAGGCGAATTTTTCGGGCGACATTATCACTACAATAAATAGTTTTCACATGTTGAAACTTTCAACGCGATTATCTCGAGATTACGTTAAGTTATTGACCGATTTCGATGAAATTTTGGGAGATTACTCTCAGTAAAATTATCGGTAGGATACACATAAAGTTTGAAAGGTAGCGTCGTGCAAATAAAAATTTTTTTGGGGTCAAATACGTCGAAAAAGTGGTCGAAAATTCGAACTTTGGAGTAAAAAGACTCTCAAATTTTCAATTTGGCAATTTTTCATAACTTTTCAGGTATATCCTTCCCCTTGATATGTCAGTAAACGAATGACACTTGTTAAATCTTTTTCAGATAAAAAGCAAAAGAGTGACAACTACAGCACTTTCCGATGTCACGGAAAACAGGCGTCTGAAAACCCTTAATAATGCAGCCTTTTTTTTGTTAATCTCAAAAAAAAAACAAAACAATGTGTCAAAAATTTGAATGCCATAATAAAATTATGACAAAATTTGAAAATGATTAGATAAATTATCTCTAAATCCCCTCTAAAAAATGCTCGAAAAATACATTTTTTCACTCTTCTAAAGGGATTTCTGGCCTTAAGACAATAATATAATTTTTTTTAAATATTTGGAATTCATTGATAAGTAATTTATAACCAAATCCAAATCGAAATACGGATTTCTCTGAGAAAAAGATTGAAAGCTGAGTCCCTGAAATCGGAACATTTTAAACATCTTCATCGGCAACTATTGCTTTTTGTTTGGCAACCTACGATTCTTATGTTACCGAAATGCTTGAATTTTGCAACTATCTCTGAGGTTCGATTGTCTGATACCCCGGAAAACACACTACATCAATCCTTAATCATAAATCTATACACCTTCATATCTTTCTATCAATTTTCCCCAATTATGAACGACACAAACTCGATTACAAGCAAGCAACAGGAACACCTTTCACGCAACTTCCAACCCACGTTACAGGCTCACGTTTCCCAATTCCAGTCATTACAAAACTGTCATAACAATCACCACAAAAGGTGATCATCGCGAATATTACCAAAGATAGGCGATTATCCTCCCACGGACGATAGTGTTTCTGGCCAACAAACTATTGCATAGTATCTGCGGCGCATAGAAAGATAGAGATATAAATGTTTCATGCATGTAGGAGGATTTTAATAATAATCATATGCCGGCCCGACCGCCTTCAATTATTTGTTGTTAGTATGTTTATATGCTTCCAGATTATAGGCATAGGTGATTAACACAGTTCCACTTGACTGGAGCATACGATATTTGAATTTTCAAAGTATCTATTCATTCATAATATCGCACAACTATTCATTTTATGCATGCGTTTCTTGTTAGATCTGTTGATATACTAATGATTCGTTGCTGAAACAGTTGGTCTCATGTGCGGACTCTTGCAGGGTGAAAAATGATGTCGTTTAGAATTTCTATGACATGTTTCGGATAGTATCTTGCATCAACGAGAAAATTTCATTGCAAAAACAGATGCGAACAGATCATTCGATTTCAATTTGAAATTAATTCAAATCATGCTAACACTCAATCAAAATATTATTTCCTTGCATGATTCGTGGTCGTTAATTCAAACCACCTGATTTAATTTATTTTTTGGCGTCTTTGTAGAGATATAAAAATATTTGTCTAGAATCTTAGGGGCATTATGTAACGGTAAATCGGAAATTTAAGGGGTGATACTTGCCAATAGTTTGACAAGGTTAGTTGCAGGGTCCTGGCACCTAACGTCGAACTCCTAAAGATACTTTCAATACTACAATTTCAAGCTAGAATTAAGCAAGCGCACTTTTAAGGGTCCTTAGAGACGAGTGAAACTTTATCAACCTCCCTTCCTCTTTGTATGAACAGAACGAGTAGAGCGTGGAGTTTCAAACTTAAAACAAAGTCATAGAATTCCCAAACAAAATTAAAACGTTTGTAAGTCAGTAAAGGATACCGAAAACCAGTACTAAACAACCAGTAAAGTGTAGATCTAGTGAGCAAGTAGCACTAAACGTTCATGGGTATTCCTTCAACCAGTTCTTCACGACAAATCATTGGTTTACGAGATTTGAGGCCTTTTTTGGAAACTCTTGAAATGAAATTAGAAAATTGTGTATAGAATATAAATAAAATAAAATTGTATTTCGATAACGAAATGAGGAGCGGTAAACAAGCCTTTAGTAAATGATAAAAATAAATAAATAAATGACAGAAATATATACATACTCTTTTATTTTTCATAAGCCCACATAGCAGCGAAATACAGATATCTTAGATGGCTTGGTAGTTTTTATAAGTTAGAGCTTTTTAGATACATTTCTGTATGAAATCAAGTCACTTAAATTGCTTTTTTTTATCTCTTATGAACAAGTAACTAATAATTTTCTTCTGTTTTTTTAAGCTCTTATCAAAACTAAAGAACAATAATCATTTTGGCTCAGCTTTGCAAACTTCGCATACATTAAGGCCACTGCGAAAGTGAGAGCTATACCTCGCCTCATGAGCAATAATGGGGACCAACCTCGAACAAATGACCTCTACGTACATGGTTTTGTGCTCTTTGACAGCTCCAAAGTTAAGGCCGGTCCTCTTAGTAAGACGTCGTACCGAGGGCGTCCCCCTCAGAAAAAGAAGTAACAAACATTGTGGTTAGGAGCTCCACAACGCACTCTTTTTTTGAGTCGACGATGCTGGATATCGCGAGAGTGGTCTCCATAGTGCTGCTTGCTGAACCGCCCTTCAACAAGGAGCACGCAGTGAGACTGTTTA
The DNA here is from genome assembly GCA_954870665.1 of Stratiomys singularior. NCBI lineage: Eukaryota > Metazoa > Arthropoda > Insecta > Diptera > Stratiomyidae > Stratiomys > Stratiomys singularior. The sequence goes on along the minus strand of OX940879.1, from coordinate 5,211,910 downwards.
CGCAGAGGAAGGCGAAGAGAGAAATTGTTATCCGAGAGAAAAGAAGAAGAAACCTAGCTTTGTGGTAAGAAAAATGGGTAAGCGAAACGCGAGGCAGGTGGACCACACACCTCATCAGTGATATGGGGCTGTGGTTACGTTAAAGGTATGGCGAGACTTATTATGGCCTGACGCAACTACTCAACCAAACTACGCAACAACTAGGAACGAATTTCCTCGGCCTTACCTGAATAATAGGGATATAGCTATCATCCCGTGTTTGCATGTTTTGTGCGTTGACCACAGAAAATTCCAGCCATACATTTGCATGCAGTGGTCCAGGCTCCGTTTGCAACTTTTCGAGAAGAAAGGCATGCTCTCCAAAGAAAAGATGTAGACATCTAAGGAAATTAATGCCGAATTACATGCGGATGAATCTGCTTGTATAGAACGGCATCAAAGATCACTTGACGGGGCGGAGGAAAGAGGGTCTCTCCGAATGAAATCTAAACTTCCCTACTATCCATCGCTGCTGAAGGAGGAATTTCAAGATAAAAATGGACTTAACAAGACCAAAAAGGTGTAATGTGACAAATAGTTCGACACTAGGCTCTAGATGTAACAGATGAGGTGTTTGATCGATAGTCCTTTTGCCACTGGGAGTCCAACAATCCGGGGGTGAGTAACACTCACCTTTTGACGATATAAAAAATTTTAACGTTTTCGTTTTACAACTAGAAAAATTGATTCGATATACTCTGTTTCAGCGCAGTCAAAAGGATCATCGCCCGGATTTTTATTTATTTTTGCATGGGCTTAATTTCAGCTAAACTATTTGAAAAATAATTTTTTGAAAAAAAAAAACGTTTTAAATATACACAAATGTGTTTACGTTTTTTTTTTTCTGCAAAAAGTCCTTCGCAAATGTTCTCTTATTTGTTGACGAATCACAATTAAATTGTGAGATTTACAACATGGGTCCTGGCGTCCATCCTGGTCTAGCAATGGAACGTCAAAAATAAAAATTAAAAAACGGTTTGCTTTGATCGACTGAACGCCAACTCACTCACAAACTATTTCTTCATATCACAGCCTATAAAATTAAATATTTTACGACTGCCACTTAATGCGTTCTGAATAGTTTTGCGAAATATATTTAAGAACAATTTTTTTTTTTTTGGTTTCCTATAACGCGTAAATCAAATTTTTTAACACAAACTGTTGTCCACTCATTCAACCATTGCATAGTAAATCAAAAAGATCCCCGTGACCAAGTCATGTTCGTTTCGTCCGTCTGTCTTTCAATTCGTCTCGTATGGGTTCTTCCACATACACACACACATCTTCACTTTCTTCACTTCTCTCCTCGCGACTCCTTACGTGTACGTCGTTCTCATCGTCTTCAAATGAGTATAAGTCTCGGTTTCGTTTGAATCCTAGGCGAGACGGATTACAGGCATTTCAGGCGCCAGAATAACAATGAGAAAAATATGTAATAAAATATATCGGGACAAGGGAATTTATCTTTAGGAACTTTTGGCTTTTGAAAATAGTTGGAAAATATTAAAAAATCATTGATACAAGACATCATCAAGAACAAGGTACACATACTTAGGATGTGGTCGCTGAAGACGAGAAATGGTTCCCTTGCAACAACAACAACAACAAAAGATGATCGAGATATGCATCATGAATTTGTGCTAAAGGTTTTTTATTTTTCGTTACACAGAAATGAAATGTTTTGTTACGGAATAATTTTATTGAGTGGATTTGATATTTCCTTTTGTTTATTACGAAGGCAGGGAGCAGACATGATTTAATTTGAAGGTTTTGATATTTCAAATTTCCAAATGCGTAAAAAATTTGTCGCTGATTTTTTTCGCTGTGTAACTTTCGTTTTTGTGTGAAAGAGTGTAAATATTATCGCAATATTTGCCAATAACTTAACCTATTGATATTTGCAATATTTTGACTTGAAGACGTGCAACCCGTTTTGTGCTGCTTTTTCTTTGCGTCACACACGTTTCGCGCGAATCAAATTAAGCTTAAACTTGAATTTCTCGGAAGTGGATGATGGTGCAAAACTATGAAGCAAAAAAGCATCTGGACCGGCGATGTCCATAATAATTTGTCCAACCAAATTAATTTAATTGATATTTGAATTTTATTGCGTTGATTGAATTTCTTGTTCGACTTGTCGTCGATTCAATTCCATCTTTAGCCGTTTCGATACGCCCGAGACGGATTCGAGAAGTTTAAAGTCGTTTTCAAGTGATAATAAAGCTACTGGTTTCGTCCTCGACGAATTCGTGCAATCGAAGCGCTCGGTCGAGGCAATCTTGGCAATTTCAAACGGAGACAAGTGAAGGATGGATGCCGGATAGCAATTAATGCCTGAAATTCGAATAGCATTTATCAAACTTTTAAAGGGTTATTTTTAGCCACATTTTTATGTCACATTCGTAGAAAATCTGATACCTCAAGAAATCTTAAAGATAATTCAATGCCATAAACAGTCATCGCAGTCGTCAAGCTTTTTCGGACTAAATCATCAAACGAAATTCGTGGAATCTTTTGTAAATTTTGAATGCTGAGGAGCTGGTTTCCGATTTCCGCTGGTTGGTCCAAAAACAAAAAAAAACACGCGAGCGGGTGGTGTTAACCGAATAGATTTCAATATTAAAATCTTATCTTTCATCGATATCCATCCGCCATTAAGCCGTCCATCATATCCTACATTCTTGTTTTGGCATCAAATCAGATGCTACAAAACACTTCGCGTATTCGTCAATGAAATTTTCAAATGGCGCAACACGAAACATCTTTTATTATGTATTTATTCAAATATTTCGTATTCCATTTCAGTGGGTGTAACAGGATACTTCGAGACACCAGTTAAGATGGCTATCGCCTGAATGGATTTCCATAAAAAAAATTCCTAATTAATTGTGTAGGAATGATTGTTATCAGTACATTTAATGTATTGGAAAAATGATACACCAAGCGGTTTTTCGGCAATCTGATAAGAAAATTCAATCGAAATAGCACACATTTTGATATGCAAACTTTGGCAATTAAAACTATTGCCAAAGCGCTCCATGAAGATGTTTCCAATGGAACGTATTAAATATCACCAACAAAAGTTATTAAGGATTGTCATCGGATAACATTCAGGAAAAAATATTATATTTATTGTGTGATAAAAATGCATTGTATCGTTTCTTTGTGACTTCTGAGAATGTTGTTGCTTTGTGCTAGACAAATAAACAATGACACCATTTTATTGAGTGCAATAAACATTAGAATTTCTAATTTAAGTTGCTCCGCTTGATGTTGTGAATATAAAATATGATAAAATGACTAGATCTAGATAAGGAATTTTAAGATCCCGAAAATGTTTGTTGTGTCTTCTTCTCTCTTTCCTTTGAATTATACATTTCCAAGTGTCAAGAGTAAACCTTCTTAGTTTCTTCCAAAAAAATGTCGGAGCGACATGAGACCGGGGACCATGCAATAGATTTGAGTTAAACTGAGATGTTGTTTACTGACACAATTAAACGACAGTTTTCAGCTCCTCTTTTGAAAGATCAAATGATATCCAGACGACATTAAAGTTTTATCATTTTTCTTCTGAAAAATCGTCATGTCGTTAACCTATCATCACTCATATGTGATCTCATTTCTTTTGGTGCCGTTCACCAAAATCACCGAAGCCACGAAAGAAAAGCAGTCACACACAATCTAGAGCGCAACAAATAGCCAACGGCAATATTTTTCGAGTAAATTTGAAAATATATATACAAAGACTGTTTGATTCCAACAAAAACAACAACAACAAAATCGCTATTTAGCTACAAGTTGTATATTATACATGCGATAGACCCGCTATAAATTTAGTCCTCCTGAGTTAATTAAGAATGAATCGCGTAATTTTTGAGTGGTGCGTGGGCTTTTATACGCCATTCCAACTGAATGAAAATTTTCTCAAATCATTTTCAAATCTACAATATTTATTCGGAAGTCATTTATATTCTCTGTAGTTTGTTTTTTGTTTTCCTCCTTCTCCGCCCCTATTTTTGCAATGTAGATGGGCGGAAAATCTATCAATTGGGTAATGTATGCGCGGCTAGTTTTGGCTATGAATTGGTCAGATTATGGTAATAGTGGCAGGTTTAGTGGTCGTAATTAAATCAGAATATGTAAATTAATCAACGCTAACATCGGAAATTTCAAGGGAATTCCATTTGATTTGTTTGAAAGGAAGAAAGAAGAGATCGAAGGCATCGGATAGGATTTGTGCGCGAAACAAAATATATTTGTAATTCCGTGGGCCTATCGCGAAACATCCATTTAATTTACTTAATTTTTCCATTTGTAAACTCGGTATACCGTCATGGGACGAAGTCGTCAAGCGGAAAAAAAGGCTAATTCATTGCTTATCCAGCAATTTTCTTTAGAAATTAACGATATAGCAAAAGAATAAATACTACGACTTCACACCATGTCCAGCGACATTTCATTATTCCTAAAACTTCTGGATGCATCTTTTCTTCGAAAATTTTTCGATAATACGATTTTGAATTTCAAATTCGGACTAGACCAACTTGCATGAACGATTTGATATTTATATTAAATTGCTGGTTAAATATTCAAATAAATCTTGCAGACATCGTCCTGGTCGTATAGTCTATATTTCATGTTTAACATTCCTCAGCGCAAGTGGCAGAGCAGAGACAAGTATCGAAATATTTCGTGCTCCTGTTTACTCAACTGTTTGGCGCATTGCTAATTCTAGTTCAAAGAATGTTATTTAAAGTGCATCTTTATGCTTAAAATTGAAGATCCTCCCCTTTCCCCACCCATTTTACGATTCCAAATCGCAAATAATTGAATCAGCAATTTCGCTAGCTTGCCGCGATTATTATCATCCCTATATTTGCTCATCTTATTAGAATCAAAAGGAAGCTGCCGTGTTATCGTTCCAACGGAAAAATATTGCTAAAAACTGCATTCCAATCGATATGATACATACGCTGTTGACCATATTACATTGTGCCAAACGAATTTCTGTGAGGATTTAATCATTTGAACAAATATTGAAATTGAATTTTTCACACCACAACTTTGGACGGATTTGGTATGCTTTTGTTTTGTATTGGTCTTAAGGGAAAGTAATGAAATGGGCAAAAGATGATTAGAAACAGGATATTCAACTCCCGTGACTAAAAATCTGTGCGCCACTATTCTCATCCATGTTTTTCTCTGCCGTAAGACGATGACAGTGTCGGCCAGAAAGTCAATCTAGGTTGTAGGAAAGTTTCCTTTACCAGCATAGTGAAAGCCACAAAAATCCTAGACCAGCTAACAGTTGAACGTACACAAATCCTAAAACTAGCAGTTTTAGCAAATAGCAAGAAGCAATAACAAACAATCGGTAAGCTATCATTACCAACTTAACTCGATCCCACCTTGATGACTACGATAGTCTCCGAAATTGCTACATTTTCCGATCAGGTAACACACTTTTGGTTGTCAAAAACTAGAAATATTCGTTGCTTCGCCGTTTTTCTTGGAAAATTAGATAGGTCAAAAAACAACTTCTAGTCACCTCCGATATCGCGACATTATGACTGTATTCTCTCTGTTTGCATTGATTCCTACATGTGAACCACATGTGGTGTCAACATGACGGTCTGACGATATGACAGAACTTCCTTGTCATATTTTTGGAGCAAAATCATCATTAGCGACGAACCCCATTTTCAACTTTTACAAACGAACGAGAAGCGAATTCTCATTTTTAGAGTAAAATCATTCTTAGCAACAAAGCTCATTTCCGCCTTGATTACTGCGGTATTGAGCTAAATTGCACTAATTTTGGAACAGGCAATGCACAAGCTGTTGTCGAAAAACAAATTCTGACGTCATTGACCGTTTTTTTTCTTGGAAAATGAGAATTGTCAAATACTGACAGCAAATGGTACTCAATAGCTCGGCACTATGGTTCAATTCTCATTGTCTAGATCGAACCCTATTGATGCGGACGACATGTGGTTTAGACGCGATGATCCGAATGGGCCAGACATGTCATACAGTCCGTAAACTAATTCAATTAGCGGATACAAAATTTGCTAGTTGTATACTCTCAGTACTGGCCCTTTGCATCACTTAATTTGATATTACGTCAATTCTCCCCATGCGTTTGAATCCAAAAGCCTATGATAACATGCCTAAATTCTGCCGTGCATTCACATAGGAGCTTCAATCCTGCATACATAAAACTCAGTCACACGTACGTGCATGCGAAAGAGTGGGTATATGCTAGCTAAACTGTATAGACCGCTTGCCGGAAAACCCATCCCATACGAACCCCTATCCAATCTATCTCATGTGTGTACTTTCAAAACTCTATTGATTATGAATTCAAAAGTCTACTGAGAAAAAACTGTACTGTCTACTCGAATCTAGTCTTGCGTGATTTTCAGGACAACCGCTGAAAACTTTTTGGGACACTCTGTCGGGTGTTAGGACATATGTGAAACATAGTCGGTAACATTTGATAAACATAACAGGTCATATGCAAGCCCAATGCTGTGTGATTTTTGGGACACGCATTCAAAAAATGTTGGATTTGGAACCTATGGGATTTTGGGACACAGGCGAAACCTGGAAACATATGACAGCCTTATATATGTACTGTGAGTATTTTCTTGTGTTTAACACTTTCAAAATATCCTTTATTTTTTCCTCTTCGATTCCAAAATGCAATGTTTTGTTGTCATTTTTACAGATATATATCTTGGGAGCAAGTTGTTCCCTTCTCCAGTGCCAATTGTTGCAGCTTCTATATAGAGACAGTTTCCCAGTGTTTTTCAAAGACTGTATTTCAAAAGGAGATATTTTTCACGAAATAAATATCGTTTAACTTTTTCGATGCTCGTTTTTTCGATTTTTTATGCTCGTTTTGTATCGAAGCAAGAGTCTCATGACTAGACTTTGTTGACAGAATAACAGCCACAGCTCAAAGGACGTATGATGTTTTCGCGCATCTCAATTTGATAAATTGGGAATGTTTTGCTGTCCTGTTAAAATGTTGATGGTGACGGAAATCAAAAGAAAAGAAGAATATAAAAATATTTGTTTTACTCTGAAAAAATTGCATAGTTCGTTTTTGCAAATTCCTTTCTTTGTTGTTTTTTTTACAAATTAAGTAATCTTAGTATGTCAAAGCTTTTGCGAAAACTTTTTTTGAATCAAAATTAACACCCGAATAATTCCTTCCTAATTCACGTGAAAGGACCTTCGCAGATTTTCAGCACAAAACTGAAATAATCATTCCACGAATTAACAACGCACTACATATCAATGTCTTAATTGAGTTAAAAGTAATTTCAGTACAAAAGAAAGGAACAACAACAAAAAAATTTAATTTCTTCATAACAATCTTCCAGCTTACATAAACCGGATAAGTAAACCTTTTTCAAGTCTGACACAAATACTTAACACTTTTATTATCTTTTATGGTAAAGATATAAAAGATCATTTTATTTCTAACTAACTACACCTGCTTCACAATATACTCGGGATACGTGTACATCTACACCGTTCGGGACTAACTAGATAGGTATTTAAGATAATTAAGATACCAATAAAATGGAAACCGAATTCTTGCGAAGGTTCCTCGAAATTGAAAAGCAAAGATAATTGGCGGGCGAATGCAAACGTATGATGGGAATATGTTTATTGAGCATGTTTTTAATGATACAATTATATGTTGACTAACATAATTGTTTTTGAATAGACAGAATGAGTAGGCAAGGTAAGACTTCCTTAATGTGTGGTACGGATAAATTTTTTTCTGTATTTAGCTACGTTGCAGAAAATAATCCAGAAATAAATCAATTAAAAATGATAACACAGCCATAAACGGTAGACAATTACTTTGATGTGAAATCAAGTTTAACAATGCACAATATGGTAGTTGTGAGTTTTTATCTTTTAACCCCAGAAAAAAACAAAACAATACATTCCAAATTAAAAATTACGCGCATTGAATGGTAATGGCTTACAAATTTAATTGAATGTTAAATTAAATTGTTTATTTTATCATTAAAACCAAATAACTCAGAAATTAAAAGGATTTTTTTAGTTTTGAGGGAAGTTACGATGAAGGTCCATACATTCCTTCATTTCGTACGCTCAAAAGGATAATGCATTTGCTGAAAGGCTACCAAGACAATTTTTTGTACGATGTAATACTATCAGCCGGAGTATCACCAGGTTTGTTCCAAATCACTCGCAACCGTTTTATATAGTTTTATATTGCGAAAAGGACTTATTCAACATTAATTATAGTTGGAATGAAACGATTATGTCATAGGAATGTAAATAAATTAATCAAAGAATAGGTTTCATATTTCTTTTCGTTTTATCGACTTTCAATTGATGACTAGAAAGGCCTAGAATTGAAAGTAGAGGTGTTCATACGATTGAAAAGGAACGACGCGGAAGGCTTAGGAAGGAGTTTGCAACTTTAATTTTTGAAGGACAAAGTTTAAGGCGGGCTTGGACCAAGATTCATGTTTCGTTCGTGATCAGTTCGCTGGAATCTTGGGAGCGATCGTAATATAACACAATTTCCAACAGCTTTGATGACCATAGGTCTGATGGAAGAACAAGGAAGATGGATCCTCGATGAACTCCAAATAACAGACTTCGTACATCGTTTTTACGTGTGAAGAATTACTCAAAACCACAATTGGACGAGAAGTGTATCTACAACAATAACCTAAACCGCGCTGAATCGAAACCTAAATCGGACGCCTGAGGTTGTCTCCTCGAATTTATACACATTTGAAATTGATAGATACCGATTCAGATTTATATTTTCGATAATTTCGTTCGCAATTTTAACTGAGATACATTCCAATAGTTTTCAATCTTAGTCCATTCATCGAGAATAGTCGAAAAAAGAAAAAAAAAATACATTATTGCCAACATCGGGCACCTTATAATCTCGCAAGGTAAACTGGCCCAACAGCCTAACCGAAAAAATGCTCCAATATGCCACAATATGATAAGAAGAATTAGTGTCAGATAAACTCATTAAATTGTGTCAAGAATGACGATCCACTGTGCTGGGGATCCTGTGAAACCATGTAACTCGTAAAATGAATTGAAATTCTGTAAGTACACACGGTGGCGTAATTTTCTTCCTTTTTTGTCAATTATTGTCTTTTCTCTTGGGTTTTTGCTTTTTGAGTCTCTATCAATATGAAGTAATAAAGTGCAGACAAAAAGTAAAAGTCTCTTTCTTATCATAAATCAATGTCGTTGCATCTATTGACAACAGAGTTGGAGTTTGCTTTAATTTGTTAAGTATTTTGTACACTCGTATGCAACTTTCCTCCCTTTATAGAATTCAAATCCAGATTTATTGAATCAATGATCGATGTTAAGCAAAGCTGTAGCTCTTTCTGTGAGGAAAGCTTTAGGATAAAACAAAAGCCAACTTATGCCTGAAAAATCGAAACATTTTTTGACCATTTTTACCATTTCATCCGGCCGGAAAGGATAAAATACACGAAAACAAAAGAACAGTCGGAAGGACATCCATCCCACGCAAGTAGATTCAACCTGAGAAAATTTGCTTGCAAAGTACATTTGGACTCTAATTAAAAGATTCATTGTATAGCTTGTATTTAACCTAAGGACAGTAGACAAACAAAAAATCAGAGGAATAAGGAAGGCTCATTTCTAATAAGTAACAATTTTTGCTTAGTGTATGATAAAAGAGATCCTACTGGAAGTATATACTTCTGTTCGTGTAATAAATTATATAATTATATAACAAACAACATAGATTCAAAATCAAAGAGCAAACATTCAGAATTTGCGTAGAAATCATCATGAGAACTTGAAACAACCATTGGAGTTTAGATTGTATGCAAGAAAAAAAAATGGCATAAGTAATTACACCAGTTCGGCGTAGAGCATGCAAAATTCTCAAGGCCCATTTTGAATATTTCATGTTAGAATCATTCGACATGCAATCAGCTTGTCAGATTAACGTCAATTCAGCCAACACAGAGCATGCAGAAAAACACATTTCAAACGTAATCTTACACGTCAATTAGGTCAAGATCCTTGTTCCAGCATTTTTGCACTTTCCCGTCCATATCCACCTCCTACACAAACGGTGCGCATTATCAACACGCACTTTGCTAGTTTTCACATTTTCACATTAATTAGACAAAAACTGCAATGTTAATCATCTCCTCAGCTAACAACTCCTTTTTTTATATTTTCATTTCTCTTTGGAATGTTGCAATTTCAGATTCATTACATTCACATTACAGTGCATTCATTTGAATCTCTCGGTTTAATCGGTACCCAGTGCGTCCCATCGTATCCCATAAGGGTGATGCCAGGTCCACCAGGGCAGCCGATGCATAAAATGCATTTGTTGCACTTTGTTGGCAAAAAAAAACCAACAGCAGCAAAAAAACAAGGAAAAAAGACTTCATTTGCCTATTAACCTGGTCATTAAATTTATGATCATAAAACGAAGTTGATGTTGTTTCTGTTAAACACATGCTAAGTGCATTAATTTGCATGTTCTTATAAATTTTTTAACAGGTGTGTGGAATAAGGTAGACATGTTTAATTGATTGGATTAGAAGTGAATGGTGTGGAAGGAGATAAGCAGAAATGAGGGTGAATATGTGGGGAAATTGTGTTTGGATGTCGTGTATGAAATGGGAAACTTTAAGCTGAGTAATTATCTTCAGCAAGGTGGAAAATCTTGCTGTTTACGTTGCGATTATCACTTTGCGATTACATGCAAAATTGCTTAAGATAATATTTCTAGTAATTTATTGTTTTACGTTCGAATTAAGGTGAGAATTGTTGTCATTGCATTGCAACACACGCCCTACGTTGATTGGTTCATTTCAGCTCTTCAGAACAAAGTCTGTAGACTGCACTGTAAGTATTGAGCGAATCAAAAATGCTTGTATGTGAACGGATGAGTAGAATTCTTCGATTTTTCTGAATATGCATACCAAATTCCTAATTTTTATCACAATATTCTTGTAAGTTGCACTCTAAATACAACCAATTTTCATCATACTTCTGCTTGAATGTGGCTGAGCACACAAAAATCGGCCTAAAACTTTCGTCTGGTGAAAAAAATTCAATATACAAGATTCTAACGAAATTCGAACATGTTAATATAACAAAACATGTGTATGTTTGCTAATTTATATTGACTAGGCCACATTTCAGCTAAGCCTTATCGACAAATCTATTTTTTCACTGGATTACCACTCTGAAATGCAGAAAATCGCTTTCGAAAGTACTCAATCTTCGAAAATCGAGCAACCAATTACCAAGTCAACAATTTCAGCATATTATTGTAATTTTGGTAGCATTTGACGGAGAAGCTTATAATCGGGCACATTTTGGTTACAATCCTAAAGGCAGAAAACCCATTTTCATGCTCGATTATTACATGAAACCTTTCGCTTTACAAAATTCGATCATCCTGATCCATACATCCCACAATTTCCACCATACCATCATGTTAAACCCTACGAAATGCGAAATTGGTAGTTTGCCATGTAGTTTGTAGGCTGTCAGTAGTAACACAATTGTTGATCATAGGAAATTTTTTATTGAAAATGAGAATATTTCATTTGATGCAAGTGAAGTAACATAAATAAATAGAATCAGCAAAAGCCATCATTCTTTTGTAATAAGGACGTACATAAACATGCATAACACATCGTACCCCAAAAAGTCTTGAAAGTCATTTCGCTCAAGGATATTACACGCGAAAAGTGTGAAAATCAAGACGTGGCGCGAGCAACAATCTTAAATTTCGGGTAGATGATGAATGTATGCATTTTTCGATAGAAAAGAGTTTGGTATGGTGGTGTTGATAGTGAAATTAGTTTTGTAGCAAAAGAGATATGATTAAATCTAAATGTTCTTTGCATTTAAAAAAGGTAACAAGTTTAAGAAATAATAATTAGAATCCCGCGACAGGTATAAACAAGGAAACATAGACTGAAAGCTAATCGAACCAGAATATAATTAATTCATACACATGTCGAGTCTAAGTTATTCTGAAAGCGTTACATGCTTTCCCATACTACGTTAAGATAGCGTTCACATAGTCAAGCGAGAAACTTGGAAACAAAATAAATTTGGGCACTACTGCTGACAACTGGATAGAGTTGATCCAAAGGATTACAACAAATCTTACTAATACCTACTATCTGATCCGAAAGGAAGGAAGGATAAGAGGGCTGGTCTTTATCGTGTTCTTTTGTTTATAAACTAATCAATTGATGATCCTTTGAATAATTCTTCAAAACTCAAACTCCCTGCGAATCCATTCCAACGAATTCAAATCATTCATAAATTTTCACCTGTTTACCAGCTCCCACATTTCATCATCTAACAACAGCATGGCTGCAGTAGGTCAGCTATGCCGAACTAATTTGAATTCAAACTTTTCAACTGTCGTTTCCAATTTAAATGAAAACAACTAAGTTAAATATTTCTCATTTGTTAACCATTCAACGACATATTTGCCCTCCTTCTCCCTTAGGATAGAACTCGTGCCGGCTCGGAGAGACTCAGCTCATGTCACCACACTATTTGGCTCCTTCCTTCAAGTTGACGTGTTACAAATTGCTTCAGCTGATTGATACGACATTCGCCTACCTACAATTAATAATTTCCACTTAACCCGTATGAGAACCCACTCGACTCTGAGCAAACAAACTCCTTTTGGATCGCGTTAACGCTGGAGTAGCACCTCAAAATGGTCACAAAAATCCATCCGACTCATTTCCAACTCAAGTAACCACTTCGGTTGGCCTTTGCATACCTTACTCTATTTACCACTCCATCCACTAAGGTACACATACTCCTCAGCATCACATGTGACCATAGATATACATATGTGTAAGGTTTTCCAGATCAAAACCTTAAATGACAAATAGTGCAGAAATCTCGTTTACCTTCCATTTTATAACTTCCATAATAGCCGTTTAAATTGCAATTAAATGTTTGTTGAATCGATGTCGACTCACGATTGAGGTAGTTTTGTTTCAGCTGGAAGGAACTGCAATAACGTGTTGCTTTTATTAACTTGGAACGAAGCTGAGTGAAGCTGTTTCAAATTGCAACAAAATACTATGGAACAGCTTCAATTGCAACCAGACGCATTGCAACAAATCCCAATTGCAATAGTTTGTGGTCTCTACACTAGTTGGTTGTCGGCAATATTGTGGATAAATTAAAAACCGACACATCGACATACTCGTACATATTATTCATTCATTTATTGCTACCTATTTTATTTATTATTGCAAACATTCACGATCTATCAGTTACAGAAAATATGCAATTGCTCTTAGAATTTATTAAGTTGATGATGAAGAGTGAATATTGAAGTATTTCTTGGCAATAAATAAAACTTCCAAGTATTTGCTGGTGCACTAGGCGAAGTATAGGCAAGTCAGCCATTGAATCACAAAATAAAATACAAAAATGTTTATTGAAATCATTATTGGCGTTATTTTTCATTGATTAATGCAATTGTAACGTAGCAGAGTAGAGTGGGGTTTTCAGAGTGCCCCATTTGTGTAATATAAATTCGTCCTTAATTGCAACTTGTTAACGTGGATCTGAACTGACATTGCGTGGATTCAATTTGAGCGTCAATCAATAAAAAAAATTAATTGGGAAAGCAGTTTTCTAATTGTTTATTGCTTTGCATCCACTTTCACTACATTTCGCTTTCGAAGCAACTGCAATTCGCAACATATTAAAATCCAGCAACCAACGAGGAATATTCAGAGTTGTTTCGCCTGTTGTTATTTTGGTTGAATTTTATCCTTCTGGGAAAAGACAGATCCATTTATTATTTATAATCAGAATGGTATAACAAGGATCGGACGAAGAGAAAGTATTTGTTAGAAACTGACCATTCTAGTGTGGTAGAATTCCCTTTATTCAGGCTTAAAGGGACACAAGTAGGGAATTTGGTCAGCATCCTCCCGAATCTGCGTATTACAACTACGTGTGCAAGCCGTCCAACAGGCGAATAAATTGTATCCATGTCACCAGTATTACGTCATCTAAGGTTCTCTTGCAGCACAGAAGGATAGCACCTCACCTGTTAATGACGCCTACACTCAGTAATAACTCAAACCCAGTGATAACCCATACCTAGTTATAATCTATACCGAGTATCAAAGAGTGGTGCATTTCCTACAACACCATTTGGATGACAATGACACAAAAGCCATTGTGATTTGAATCAGGGCACTTGAAATATGTTTATTTTAATCGTTAAGTTTGACATCACACAAAATTTTGACACTCGAACTCAAGATTTGCTGCAAAGAAAGCGAGCCAACATTTGCTGAATATTAGACATTTAGACAAGAGAGATAAGATTTACACTTGCTTTCAACGTCTAAGGATATTCTTTGAATTGAGAATATAGTAAAGATCAAAAAACATTTTTTTAAGGTCATACATGTTTGCTTGAAATATGTTAATTGTCAACGTTACTATTTTGACTAAGACATACGAATTTGACCAGCAAAAATAAGGAGAAGAAGCCAAATTTGACACGATATATTTTCAGGGATAGCCAAGATAAAAGCATGTCGCAACGAATATTTTGTAATTAGTAAGCAATTCTTTTGTTATTTTTCCAAAAGAATCGCTATGTTTGAAAACCAAATACAAGTTTATATTAAAAAAAAAAAAAACAAATAAAAAAAATTATTTATTTTTTAATAAATAAATAAATAAATAAATTATTATTACTTTATATTTTATCATATAATCTATAACACATTACTCAAAATTATGACGGATAATGAAAAAAATTCCAAATCGACTATCCCAGAAAAACTCGAAAAAAGGAAAATTCGAGACAGGTGCGTTTGCAACCATGTCAACTTCAAGCACAAACCGAAATACAAACGAGTGTAGAAAGAGTTTAAAAGATGAAACCGATTCATGAAAATTTGAATTTCAAAAAAAGTATTTCCCACAAAATACCATCTGTAGAGTAGGTTTCGGTGTATTCAAATTATCTCGAAACATATAAGCTTCAATGGAGCTTGGTTTTCCAATTGTTGTGAACAAAATAAACGAATAAATGGAGAATTCAAAACGGAGCAATGAGGAAGACATTTAGAACGCAACGGTATTTTAGGATGACAGATAATCGCGAGATCCTGCAAATCAACACATGTCAGAAAAACATACCGTGGCTGAGTACTAAAACCTTTACTTTACAATTACAAATCATCCAATTACTAACATGGAAGTCCTTTGTTTGGAAATCCTTTGTTTTGGGGATACTACGAGATGTATCCAAATTCAAGATTAAATTAAACAATTAAACGAAATCAGGATCAATGAAAAAATACGTGAGCCAAAAGTAGTTGCTAATGCGGACAGGTTAGCGTGTACTGCCCAGACGCAGGATAAGAGTTAAGATGCTCAATCTTAACAACTTTTAGGACCCAATTTTCGTAGCAGAAAGAAAACAATCAAGATACAGTCGAATTAAAACGAAATAAATTTAGGATGGAATAACAAAAGATAATCTAAATAATAGATTATGATCTCTAGAACGAAGGAGTTTCGTCGTTTGTTTATGGTGTGGTAAAGGTGTATTGTGTTTAAAGAAGAGAAAAGCACAAGAAAATAAGCAAGAAAGAAGAAGTAACAAGTTATTAAGCAAAGAAAACAACTCAAAGCATATCAAATAGACTGGAGGTTATTAAAACCCTTACATAAAACAAGAAAAATCCAAAATCTAGTAAATAATTATCAAAAATTTAAAATAAAAATTGTTAAAAATTAAAAATAAATATGTCAAATTATTTCAAAAATTAGATTTAGTTTTAACAGTCATTACACAAAAAATTTTGAACGAAGAAAAGTGGCAAAGAATGGATTTAATTTTGAAGTTAGGCGGGAGCGGTATCAGAATGAACTACTATCAAAATAGAGCTATAGGAATATAGTTATGAGTGAATGCAAGTCTCCACACTTAGGCCTACGATGGCATGCCTGAAGTAAGCTAGGAGTTTTTACCTCGAAAATCAGAAAAACATCCATAAATAGATCTCTTTCCAATATATATCTACTAAACCAAACCAAATCCGGCCAAAGTGAAATTAATAATCGCATGACAATAATAAAGCGTGATACTAACCACATCGTCTCGATGCTCAATATTTATATTGATATTGCTGAAATATCAAGCGTATATAAATGCAGCTTGCTTAGGGAAACCTTGTGTACTTAGTAGTCATTATGGGCTTTAGCGCAGCTTTCTTAGGGAAATACTTAAAAAAATTATAAACCACTGAAGACCTTGATTGAGCATTTGAGCATAGGTTGAGCTGGAACGCCGTAAGTTTTGAACGCTCACCAATTAACAATCGAAGCGACTGATCAAATTTTAGGCCCAACTCAAACATTTTATTTGATTTTAATACTCTTTTGCAAGAAAAAAATGTATGGCCGATAGTACAACACATCATTCATATCTTGTTGGAGGGAAAAATTTTGAATGTTAAACCCAACAATGTTTCCGCACAACTATCCAGCATAAGTAATCCTCTTAACAAATTTTATTGAATGTTTTGCTAATCTGGTTCAAATTTAGATTCAAGATTTCAGTTCACAAACAATCCGAATCTACTTGAGAATTTGACCATTACGAGCACTTCTAAAGTCCGGTGGGTTGAATGGAAAGCCCCAAAGAATGATAAACCCTCATTTGTGCAACAATAAAGAGACCGTTAATAAGATTAATCCATGGCCTTTAATGTATGCAACGCTCTGCAAGTTTATTTAAATGATTCAAAATTACTGTGAACGCAATAAAGCTGACATCCGTTTCAACAAGTCACTTAAGCCACTTGTTGAAGGAGACAATATTTTCCTTTCCTATCATTATAAAATTAGACCCTGCTGCGGTATTGGTGCGACCTGACAAAGAAACGGCATTGGGTTCGGGAAATCATTGGAAAGTAAATCATATTTGGTATCTTTGTGAGCGTTCGAAACGTTTGAAGCGTGAATTCAATCTTTTCCGAAGAAATCGTTCCCAAGATCCTCCATGCCCCTCGTCCTCATCATCGAACATCACCCTAGCATGGACGGGCAAAGTCACAATAATATTCTTCAATTGAAATCATTGACCACTTGAATTTAATTGAATATTAGTCGTACCATAAAAATAAATTCACTGAACAACATTCAGCAGCGGCAGCAACATTTCAAATTCAACAGCAGACTCTCAGATGGATCCAGCAAGCTGTCAATCAACTATTCAAGCCAGCAAGCAAGGAAGCTAGCAAACAAACAAAAATTGAATGAGATTTATTCATAGAAATCATTTTGAAAAATTTTCATATGGCGCGTTGATGTCCAACTCGTCTCATGCCACGAGAAAACTCAGCTGGAGCGTCGAAGAAAATTTTCAGAATAGTGAAAAAATCGACTCGGACTATCTTTTTATTGCGTTTGTTCTAGGCTCCCTTCTAAAGCGTTTTCAGTTCGTACGTTACAAACCCTGTTGGGGTACCTTGGTACTTAAGTTTTTTTTTTTCAAAAAAAAAACTTGTTCAATTTGAATAGGTACTACCACACTGAACACCATTGAAGCATACATTAAACGTACAAAGCAAGATTGATTGTGCCTGTTCGAGCAATTTATAGTCCCCACAAATTACCTCTTCTTCTCACCATGTGTGTGCTTTTTTTGCATCTCTCTCTCTCTCTGTCTGCCTGTACCAGTGCCTATGGTGAAGTTTAATTGAATGGCCACAATTCCTCTTGGTTAGATGTGTAATGAAAAATATCCAGAAATTACTTTAATCGGTTTCGTAAAGGCTCCTTTGTTTGATTTTGTTTTTTTGCTAGTTCGATCTCTACAAATGCAAAATGATTAACGTACTTCATTAGTACCACGGCGAAATTATGTATCGTAATTGTTTGAAAAACGAACGAAAAACTTTTCAAGCTTCTTTTCGTGGAGGACCGAGGACCAGTTGGTGAATAAGTTGGCGGACGAAGCCAGAGAAAAAAATCATTAATGTCTTGGAATCTTATAGGATCGCTTGCTGTGAACAAATGGGCACATTATTGGCATATGGTGTTGGATTTTCCATTAGAAAACTAGTTGATTGAATCTGGAGTCATTTTCGCGGTAAATATCATCATAAATCATTCATTAGTCATAGATTGTAATTATTCATTAAGCTTTGAAAATAACTTATTTAATAGCAGACATAACGTACACGGAGGTCTAGGTCCCTTTTAATGATCCCTCCGAAATTTTTAAGACCAAGAGCAGTTAACTATATCGTGACTGGTTTTTTCATCGAATGAAAACAATAACTAATACCCTTACGAACAAAATGTGTAGAAAGACTTAGGACCTTGAAATATTTGGTATTGTAACGAAATTAGGCAGGATCATAGGCTTCCAATATAACACAAAAATGCATTTGCAGCGGGAAGTGGCGCCCCCTGTGGGTATAAATTATTACGAAAATTACATTGCTAAATTTTTAAACTCATTCAGTATAGATCTTAACTAAATAAAATTACTTAAGCTAAAATTCTTTTGAACTTCATGCATATAAAAATATTAAATAAATTTACTTACGAGAGCGTATTTCAACGCTGTCCAAGTTATTATAGTCATACAACTCACCTAGAACAGAAAAAAAAACGCAAGTTAGATATGTCAAGAAATAGGAGAAGACAAAAACAATAAGACAAATTTCAACTGACTCTTATTATAATAATTATTAATGACCGTGGAACGAATGGACAATACATGATAAAGTTTGTTACCACAGATCAAAGCTAAAAATTCAAATAAATCACAAGAAAATTTGTCTAATTTTCGCACCACTAAACAAATGAAATAATCATGAATAAATAGCATGAAATAAATGGTTGATGTCATTTTTTTTTTCTTTTGAAGAAAAGACTTTTCTTATTAGATAATAAATTATTCAATAAGAAAAATAACAATCTATAAATATTTAACAGCGTGAAAATTTGTTTTCATCGTGCATTTGTTTACCGTTCGCATCAATTTTTCCATTTCTCAACAGAATTTTTTATCCCCCAATAGGGTCCCATTTGCATGACAAAAGCTAATTTGTTTACCATTATTATATGTACTCATCGGATAACCCTGTGACTTTGACATGAAACGTCAGATAGAGTTGTGCAAGCATGTGTTTAACGGTATCGGAAGTTTGCATCGTTGAAAGCACATCGCTGTCAATTTTTTTCGCGACTTGTTTTTAGTAGATGATTAAATTGAAATGAAAACCTGATACAGTGCAAAAAAAATCAAAATAGGATGATTCACTACCCAAAAAGTATGACCATTTACCTGTCATGGCCAACCCATCAAGATTTCATTTGTCATCTACAAGAACATTTCCCTGCCTCCCTCAAGTGTGTCCGTCCATCTGTTTGAGGATGGATAAGTTGAAAATACTGTAGATAGATCTTTAAGATAAAAATACTCCACTAAAGATACTCTTGAATGGAAGAGGAAGACGGAAAATTTTACTACAGATCAGAGGAACATCGAGAATCTAAACTAAGTCGCTGAAGAAAATTCACGAAATTTAAAGGAAGCATTCTATCTTTTTGATCAAGAAAATCCAATATTATTACAACAAAGTCGCTGACAAAGATTTTGTAATGCAAAAGGAATAATTTTTATTGAGAATTTTCAGTCTCAAGGGCTTCGGTCTCCGTAAAATTTGTAAGTGAAAATACTTCAATCATTCATCAAGGGAAAAGACTCAGTCAGATGTTTCAAAATGAATTTATCGTTAGCTGTCGCGAGAAGGCAAATCTTAAATTCAAAAGCTGATATTGCATCGTATCGAAGTTAGAGAGGAAGAAATCCACAGTTGAGTTAATTTTTTTTTTTTGGGTTGGGTGGTGAAGGCTTTTTACGCCCTGAGTGTCGGACTCCCAGTGGACCTGCTGGACTACCGACTGAACACCTCCCCTGTCAACCGGAGCGCCTAGCCTGGAACCTAACCTGGAAAGTAGCCTGGAACCGCAGTTGAGTTCTGTGGTCGTGACGAAATAGCGGAAAGTGGTCAACGTATAAGCCCATCTTTGTAGAAAATCAATCGATATTCCTTCATAAAATGACATAGGTAATATAAAAACTGACAATTGCATTTTTTTTCCAACTTCGGATTTTTTTAGTTTTGTTTTGATGATTTGTCGGAATTTTTCGGATTTTTTTTTTTGCAATTTGGATTGTTTATAATTGAAAAGTTTCTCAAATCAGTCCACTGAGCTTAAAAAGTCAAAAAATAATTCGAAAGCGTTGCATGTATAATGTATAATGACTTGACAAACTACAGATACCTTGTGTTAGACCTCAGCTCGGTAAGATTGTAAAATAACTTTTGTCATTTCAAGGTATAGTCCACCTTGTTACTAAGGTATGTGAATTATGCATCGTTGCACACGCTAAGTTGTCAAATTTCTTCACTATTTCTTTTAAGTAGATAATTAAAAATAAATAAGCACCAAGAAGAGTTCGTCAAGTGCAAATATTCGAATAAAATTTATTAAAATTTTACGTCAAATTCACCAAAAAACATTCAAAAAGCGGCAAAATTGGAGACTGTTGCGTTAGCAACGATGCATACTTCACGCACCTTTGTCGCAAACTAGATGGGAATGTGGCCCATCAGGGAATTTTTTTATAACTCACCGTATTTCTGTTTATCTCGAACTCCCTTTTTTCCCGACTAGTGTGTCGTTGTGATTTTTCCTTTTCCCTTTTCTGAAAAGGACTCATTTTGAAGTTCTACAGAACATTCAAAAGACTGAGACGGACCAGTTAAAAGCCAAAACAGTTAAAGACTTCCAGCACTGTTACCAAGCATGGGAACAACGACTTCGCCAGTACAAAATTGTCAAAATAACCTACTTTGGAAGGGATAGCATTGTTATTTGAAATAGAACAATTTTATTGTTTTATTTCAAACTCAGTCTCATTACTTTCTGCACATACCTCGCACCTAATATTCTCTTCTGAACGTCTGTTGGTATTATTGAAAGAAATTATTGGTATTTGCCTTTATATTCATGTGCATTTTTTTTTTTATTTTTTCAGAATGAAAGATACATTTTTTGCACTGAAATTACCCTTTTTTCAGTATGAAAATTTTTTGAGTATGCAAGTTGACGAAAGACGTCAAGCAATGAAATGGTGCGACTCCAGAATCTCTAACGTCAACGTTGGGCAAGCTAATCACCTGGAATGTTAGTCATCAGCACACTTGCTTTCTAGGCATCTGGTCTCTTGTTCGAGTTCAGCTCAAGTCAGCGAAATGCAAGTTTTAATAAAACATTTTGTGGTGACGCAGGACTTACATTCTACCTCTTCTTTTCTATATGTCTAGATTGAATTAGAATAAGGAGTCTAATGCTTTCCCTTTTGTGTACTGTTCTTTTTATACGTTCAACATACCGAAAAAAGACCTCATCGTGGAGCATCGATGCGAGCAATTTTTTCGGGCAGAAAATGCGATGGTTATTTTCCGAACTATAAGAAAGAAACGAGGTGTTTCTTTCAGTTAAGGAAACTGTTCAAGAAAAGAAATAAATCTCAGATTTCTGCAGTCAATTCGATTTTTCGCCGAAAAATCGAGGATCCTTGCGTGATATGTCACGATGTCGTAGAGGGTAAAGTGACTAAGATGCACGTTCTCAAAACGTGCTTTTAGCTGAATTTTAAATAGGCAAATCATGGGAGGATGCCTTAGGTCATGAGCAATCAACCCTGGAATGATTCGTGAATAATGGAACAATAATCATCCTTTAACGTGATCGCTCCGCTGCAAGTCAACTACCTAGAAACACTAATATCTACTAAATCGTTCTGAATATCATTTACACGTATTCGTTCATCCTCTATGATTCCCCACATACTATAACACCATCAACTTCAATGGATCTCTTATCCAATGCTCGGTCGCCATGAGCTCCAGGAATGGCCAAGTCCAAAAGCCAGCCATGCTATGCTTGATTTATACCGGATTATAGCGTTTTAACCAGGCAATCCTTTTTTGTTGCTCTTTTTTACGACCTTTCCTTCTTAAGAAAGTTCTTTATGGGGTCTTAACTTTACTCCGGCTTCGATGCTATGCAGTCAACATTATTGCTAACCAAAACCAACTGAAAATGCACACACTCAACGTGCATAGCGATGCAATCTCTAAGGCCCTTCATATTAAGATATGCACGTTTATGCACTTTAGATATTATGAATGTACTTTTTTTTTGTTCGTTATGTCCTGGATGTTGTTTTGTTCTTTGTTTAAAAAATTGTAAAATATGTAGTTGGCTTTCTGCTGTTTTTTTTTTGTTGCTTCTCTCTGTTACGTCGTTTCATTTTATTTTCTTCCGGTCGTTCTCGCATGTGACAAGAATTAGTAATAAACGGGCACATGTGTTGTTCTTGTTGTTGTCAGTATGTTTTGTAAGATATGATCTATGAGACATTCCTCGGACGCACTATCTTTCTGGCTGATAGGTAGATTTTATTTTTGTTGACGAATGGCATGTAAGTAAGCATTCGGTTGGATTTTGGTTGAGGTAAAATTGTCGGATCACGTTCACTGAATAAATTTTTGTACTTTATTTACGAAGATTATGGTGGTGGGTTCTTTGTTTCGAGGAAATCAACAAATCATCGTCGGATAAAAATGCAGAAAAAAAAAACATTGTGACGAAGAAAATGTTTAAGGAGAGACTTAACCGATTGCGTAAGCATTCCTAAATTCGTTTGTTTGACAAAATGTTTACGTCTTCAGCAATAGTCACGGAGTAAAATTTGAGGATACTTCTCGAGGAATTCTTAGGGGTACATGAGGACTCAACATTTTCCGCATACCCAAACTGGCCGGCCAAATCGAACTCATGCACTTCCTCCTACTCGCGCATTCCCCAACGCTTTAAAGGGTATTGGAGCAGCTCCGTGCGTGCGTCCTACAGAGACTCAGTCCTGTATGCATCGAACTCACATGACCAATATTCCTATTCCACAATCTAAATTTAGCAAAATTGATTAGAAGGGGGGTTGGGGCCGGAAGGACGATCATTGATGTTAGAACTCACTTCAGATACATTCTTTGTGCGAGTATTTAAGGTGCAACCGAAGCTTTTATTCTCATCTGTTGCATAATAAAGTCTTGCTCCTCTTCTAATCAGGGAATGCGTCGACAAGAATTCAAATTGCTCTGCAGATACCATTCCTTGTGCTCGCCTATCATATGCTGTGGTGTCATTAACATACTTTTCTCTGGCGGAGATGTTTACAAAAAGAAAGAATGCAGGAAAATAAGTAAATTCGTTGGAGAAAAAAATAATTAAAAGATTCGGCAATATGGCTTGTGGCGATATTTATTCTAATTAACAATGCACGTGATGCGGAAGTAATACACAATTTACAATATATGTATATATTTTGTTTAAACTTCCAGGATAATATTTATTCGACATTATTATCAACCAAGCGTTTATTTGGTTCATTTTTTCTTCTTCATTTTTTGTTTAATAGATCAACTTCGTTTCTGCTGATATCCTTAAGGTAAACGAATATTACAGGAGATGTAACATGAGTCGGAATTTTTTTTAAGGTTTCCTTTATATTGTTTTTGCTTGCGGAATGCACAGGCATTGGTGCTTGATATGAGTAGTACGTGGCTTCAATTTTCATTTTCACATTGCTTTGTCCGTCTGGAAAACGTACACGAGACAATCGAAGGAAATGTACATATCACGTTGCAAAATTAGGGTGTGAAATCGATAGTGACCTCTTTGCAAGATATGTGCAAGTTATGTGCAATGACGGACAGGACAAATCGAAAATACGTTTTGTATATTTTGAATGCCCAAGAAAATCAGAGAGAAAACAAACCCTGCGTTGATTTAGTGGGAAATCTATTAAATTTGCAAGCGGAAAAACTGGGAATTAATTTATAAATTAAACATTATAAAACGGATTGCTACTTTTTGATACTCCAAAAAAATATTAATCCGGTTCAAAACATTAGTAAATTATGATGTACTTCAGCGGATGCTACAAAAGAAATGTATGAAATTTTTCAAAGTAAATTTCAACATAAAATTCCAAAAATTTATGAATCAAACTTGAGTCTAAATTTGGGTTAAATTTTTAATCTATTCACAAGGATATTCTCCAAGAAACAGATTTTTACCTTGATCAATGAAGCTTATATCTTAACACAACCAAAAAGAAGACAGATAAAGAGCCAACAAAAATATTTGCATAGAAGTGATGCATATTTACGTAGAATGCATATATTTGAAGTATTTTCAAAACCGATGCATCGCCTAATTTAAAAGCTAAAGTTATAAAATTAATTAAAGAAGTACTTTAAAAACTAAAGACATTGTGTGACCTCATACAGCGACCCTCCAGTTTTCGACAAAAAAAAACTGAATTTTATATGGATTGGCACCATTGCTCTCATTCCAGCACAAAACAAGATTACCCCTTGCCTTACCTCTATACAAATACAAATCTTCTTGTGTTTCTTCTATCTCTGTCTGAGAGAAGTCGCCCGAGAGTGTTAACGCTGTTCGTTAGCTACGTTATACAAAAGGATTAGTCGATATTAGATCATGCTAAGTCTGGCAAATCATATCTATTCTTTGTCGATCTTGTCTTAATTGAACAATCTAAGTAACCCAGGTTTATTTACGGCAGATTTATCAGGAAAAGCATGCAAACTTTTGCAGCGGTGTTATGATACAGGGATGCAACAATCAGCGTAGCATATAAAATTTAGTTCGAATGTTATCAAAAACGTATTAATTAAAAAATGGGTTATCTAACGCTGATATGAAATTGATCGATTACATGTTTTATTTATTGTTGTTTATCACGAATGTTGGCTGTGCATCGAAATACATAAAATAAAACTTTTTTTGAGTTGCGTAGAGTTTCATACACACTCGTAGTAAATAAACACTGATATGGACAATTTGACTCTAGCTCTAATGCCAATTTCAACAACTTTGCCAAAAAAAAAACCCGAGACAAACTCAACAAAATCAATAATTACAAATTATATTTTGATAAATGGCGAGAATTATGTATAGATAACATATACGGATGGGAGATATGAGTATTTGATTTTCGTACTTCGATAATTACAAGTAAAAATACTTGGAAAAAAAGTATACGAAAAATTAAGGTAGTAGTGCAAACATATTTATTTATCAACAAATATAAGCCATTCGTATAAGAGTCTGTTGGAGGTAATTTTAGGCATGAAAGTGTCGGCTAAAAGCGAGATGACCAATTCCAACCAAAACAAAAAATATTTTCGGTATTTTCTAATGACATCAACATTAGACATATCCGAGTTGAAAAGTTGAAAATAAATCATTGAAGAAAATTCATTGAAACATTTTGACATTTTGCGAAAAAAATTCTTAAACGTTGCGTTTGGAGCAATACAAACATCGAGCGCTGGTTTTCAGTGTTCAGATCAGGAACTGGGTCAGGATCGAAGAATCCGACGGCTGAAAAGCCACGGGACAAAAAATCATGACAGGTGTGTCAGGCCCTGTTTCATTCTATACAAAATGATGACAATACGTCTTATCATAAATCCACAGATAATCAATCTCATTTTTGTATATTCTAATTCTAAAATATGCTTATTAATGTGACTGACAAAGATGATATGATGTACATATACCGAAAATAATAGAAGGAATGTAAGGACAAAATCCATTATACGGAATGAAATGTAGCTGTTAGAAATCATATGGCGAAATTTTACATCACACAAAGAACAATAGCTTCGAATTTTAAAATGAAAACGAACATAAGGCAAAAGATTCACTTAATAAAAAAATTACAAAAAAATCAGTAAAATATAAAAAAAAATCATGAAAAAATTCGTGAAAAGAAAAGAAAAAAAATCGAGATCGTTGCGTTTGAAACATCGGATTTGACAGCTTTGATTTACTTAAAATTTGACTATTTTATCAGTTGTAAAATTAATTTGGAATTACTCAGGATGTCTGAAAATGAGTTGTCTGAAATTTGTATCATTACAAACGCAACCGTTCCATTTTGCCATTTTTTGAGTTTTTTTTTTGGATATTTTGAATGAAATTTTCGGTGATTTCTTTACAGAATTTAGGTACTAACGACACTTTACTAGTTATTCACGTCGGCCAAAATTGTCGCCTGAAAAAGGGCGAGACCATTGCCTTGGCAACGATGCAAACTTCAGACAAGTTTGAAAATGCATATGGAAAATTTGCGCGGATAAAAAGATTTTCATTAAATAATTTCCGTATTCGTTATCATTTTGCCGGCAGGATCCGATTTTGATAAATTTCCAACCATTCTTTATTTTTCATTGTTTTGAGACTAATATGTTTCGGCGATCATGCCATTCTTAGTTTTCGTTCGTCTTATTATCCTGATTGGAAAGACAGAGAGCCATGGGAAAATCTTTCCGAATTACTTGAATTTTTTATGATTTTGCTACCCCGATTTTCTAAATTAGAAAATTTTAAAATTCTTCTGGTTTTATTCCAATGCGTTGGTTGTCAGCAAAACATATTTCGAAAATGAGGATTAAGATGTAGAAGATGGTTGATCATAAAACAAAATACATTGAATGAAAAACGGCAGAAACAGCGTAAAAATAATTTAATTCATTTCCCCGTGATACATACATCCCTTAAGTCTTCCAAGACCCTAAACTTCTACTAAACTAAACTGACAAAACTACAATCAAAGCGACAATTTGATAAGAAAAAAAAAATATATTGAAAAAAATTAAGAGTCCAATTCAAATCGCCTGGATCTCGGACGGACCACAATATTATGATCTGCGCTGAGTCAGTGGTAACATATTGTAACAATCTTCATCAAAAATACTTAGTTTTTTACCTTCGAAATCAACCAAGAATTGTGTGAGACACGATAATTTTTTGTTTCTTAAATATTTTTGGGGGTTTCCCTCGACCGGTCGACAAAAATACAAATCGAGTTTTTCCAAAATTTTTAAATAAGTGATTTTTCACTTCCACATGGCAAATGGAAGAATAGAGAGATTCATTTCAAATCCTAAATATCTTTCACATGGCTTAAACCTAGACTACTCGATACATAAAATTTCAATTTCTCTTTCATCATTGGCGCATAACAATGGTCGGACAAATCTTAAATACTGGAAATTTAACAAAAATCATAGATCGATGAATGCCTGAGAATAAAAATGGATCGTTTTTCTAGAACTTTAAAGGATTTTGATATATTAGAGTATTAGAAAATACAATTTTCGGTGGTTGACTAATGGAAGTATCGTTGTCAGTTTATGTATCTAACAACTTAATTTTCGTATTTTCACGATATATTCCATAAAACATTGGGTTAAAAATCCAATAAATAATTAATTTTGAACCGTTAAAGTATCAACTTGTCATGACAAATCCAAGTAAACGGTCCTGCGTTAAGCAGACATTGTTTTTTTGGCCCCAACAACTCTCGAAATATTTTCAACATTCATCGAAAGGAATGAATAACCACTTTTTCACATAATCCCACTACATCCTCGAAAACCACCTTCTCATCCTACTCTCTGTGTTACACTTCATCAAATGTTAAATTATAAAAATTTCTGGCCAAAAAACCAAATAAAAAATACCATAATAAATGCGCAGAGCTATGGACGACAGAGATGAGGATTTAAGAAGAAGAAGAAAAAAAATTATCAAAACAATACAATAGCTACAGCAACAACAATGAAAACTTATTATTTACCTTCTGCATGTGCCTTCTTCTTTCTGGATCTCGGCGCCATGTCTGGAGATCGTTTATTTGTCTGATAAAAGTTAAGAAGTTTAAGGGGGCGCGTTTGGATCGACTGTTCACTACTCGACAGCACTAGTTCGAGGGCTAAGTTCTTGCTATTGGTAAGGTTCCAGCTTTTCCGTCCAGAACACCGGTCAAATGGACTTCTTGGTCCACCACCAAATCTTCAACTTCTTCCTCTTGAGCTATTCAAAACGTGATCAGGAGTCGAGACTGGCACATCCACCGCTCGCTACTCGGCCCGACTGAAATGTTAAGGATGCTGCGGGCTGGTGTTGCTGATCTGCTCGCGGTGCCTTGCAGTCGATCAATGTGATCGCCGTACCGCCAAAACGATTATCTTTTATCTTTATCGCAACACACAATATCAATTTAAGATGGACTGATATTGATTGCAATCTGCAGATCAGATACGTTCGGGTGAGAGTTTCGCGTGTTGGTGTCTTTCGCTTTGCACGCCCGATAATTTGCTGTTTTCCTTTTATTATTTGGCACTGATCGAGTCGCAATCATTTAGCAATAGTTATCAAGTCGAGATGATAATTTATTTACTGGCCGCGAGCTTACCGCTAAATTCCTCGGATTCAGCTCAGGTCGCGATCGGTCGCTGATTGATGCTACTGTTCCGTCGTGGTTGTGTCGCCAACGGCTGGCTCCAGTACGGGTAGCTATTAGCTGAGGCTCCAATCCTCGTTAATAACCAGATAGTCGATAAATGATTAGATAATAATTGATCATCACCAATCATTAGTAGTCGCAGTTGCGATCGGTTCGATCTTTGAATATTGGATTTTTCGAATTGGTTCCAATCGGGATCAATTAGATCTGCACCCGTTTAATTAATCCACCAATCGGCGCAAGGATTGCTGGCACTTTGGAATCGGGCAACAGGTTACGATCCGCGCCAAACTTTTACTGATCGCGCAAGATTTATCGGCCGACGCAAAATGTGTCTTGGACTTGGAGGACGCTCAGATTTACGCGAATTCTCCGACGACAATATTTATACTTTACGATCCGCACTGTCTGGCATTTATCTACGCACATGCAGATATTAGTATCTGAGACGAATTCAATTTAGCTCCAATCCTGACGACGATGTGCGTTTTCGCAGTGATAAATATAAACTCAGACAGGAATTCGTAGACGCTATAAAAGATCTCAAAAAAGCGTTTCGGGATTTAGCGCTTTCCAACGATTTCTAAGTGCGGATGTTTCGTTGCTTTGTGACGGTACAGCCCAAGATGCGGCTGATGTCGATTGGGGAGGATGCACGGGACACCCAATGCGTGGAAATCAACCAGAACAGCCTGAACCCGCGATGGAAGTCGCAAAAATTTGCTTTCCGTAAAAATATTTATAGAACTATCGGAAATGCCGCAGAGTATATGCTGACCGAAAATTTCGATCTTTCAGCATCAAAGAGGGTTCCAAATAGGCTCCGCGTTGCCGCGAAGTTCAACTGGTGATCTCTGAGGATCTGCGTATGTCCGTCAGCGGACGCAAGTGAGGATGCGGTCTGCAGGAATCCTCTAGACTCCACTACCGCCAACTTCTTGGGAGCTGGTGTCGTCGGTCCACCGTTGATGCTGCGTCGTTTAATCTATTTTTAATATTCCGTCAGTTGCGATACATATAAATAATTTCGCCTGCCGTCTGTCCAATGCCTGAGTCTAGCGCGCTCGCTCCTCTTTAGTTTGATCTCGCCAAAGTTAGTGGAACACGCGAGCACTATCACTCATAATATTTATTAGTACTACGACAGCGTATCTGCACACGTTTTCAGATTTCACGATCTGCTTCGATTTCTTCTATTTATTCCTCTTTTTTGCATCCCAGATAATTAGCTTTAGCTTTTTCGGTTCAATGATAGATAACCGCACATAGACGACGAGTCGCACTTGAAAAGGGAAAAAACTCAAGAAAACAACACAACAACCGTCTTGAAACTAAGTGTCGTCGTCTTAGAGTACGTTTCTTGCGCCGCTCAACATGCATGTGAATATGAAAAAACGCTACAATAATCTAACATGGAACGCTAGGCTAGGGCAGCGGAGGAGCCTTTTTTCCCGCGCCGCGACACTACTTCACTTGTGTGATCACTTAGTCGATCGCTAAACTTAGAATATTGCTTGATATGTGAATTCTATAAATTATATACGCAGCCACGAGCGATAGGCGATATGTGCGACACGATAGCGTAATAGCATGTGTGGAAAGCAAAGCACGGACGCGAACCACTTTTCCGCAAAAACACAATCTCACACACCGAAGTCTCGTAATCGACTAACTGAGGTTTGGGCCGTCTTAGCCGTCGTCTAAGAAAGCGGAGTCACCGTGTCGATCGGTGTGGCTGCGATCTTGTATCTTGTCAGGCCAACAGGCCGATCCGCGAGTATACCGATGTTCGGTTGTATACATTTAACACTCACATTACGGCCGATGGGTCATATGATCGTTTTGAGCTACCAATCTTTAGTCCTTTCGTGACTTGGTCCTTTAGTCTAGCAGGCAAAATAATTTTAATAAAATTTGTGCGAGAATGAAAAAATGAAGAAAACTTCGGGAACATTAAACCAAATTGAGAAATTAAGAAATTAAATTTCAAAATTGAAAATCAGAATATTTGAAAACTTCTCAGAAAAGTCAGAAACGAATACAAAACGACTTCACCATTCGAAATTTTTGGATACATTTTGCTTCTTTATTGCACCGCATCTTTTTGACTTATTTAATTTCCAACTTTTCACTTTATATGAGAACTTACTATGCGAATATTATTCCTCGTTATTGACCTTATTCCATCATGTCTCAGTTTGTCAAAATGCCTTCCCTTTGCCATGAGATAAGTTTAGAATTTTTATTAATAAAAATTATTTTTATTATTATTTTTTATTAAATTTATTATTATTAAATAGAATTTTTATTTTGTTTCAAGGGGTTCAATCAAGGAAAAGGAAATATTGAAAAGGCTTGATGCTTCTGTCTTTCATCTTGCAGTGAGGTCCTGGTGTCTCTAGCAAGGTACCAACAGTAATCTGCTAGCAAAGCACGCTCCCATCTGTCTTGAGAGCGTTCCCTCATGTTCGTCGGTTATCACATATTTTTGGAAGAAAAGTCGAAACTTGAATGAGCTTTTGTATCCCATTTTATGGTAGCAGTCTCACATCAGTTCTATTTTCGCCGAAAAATTTACGTCAATTTTTACGACAAATCAGCGGATTTGTAGTAAATATTTTGTGACATCAATAATAGCATTCGATGCATGATTTTTTCAATATGGCTAAGGGTAGATTTATAGGACGAGTCTTCAATCAGGATTATGTTTGGGCCTACTAATAAGTCCTCTTGCGGTGTTTCCTTGAGAAGTTGTAGACAGAAACGTCTTTGGTTGAGCGTTTTTTGATTTTTTTAATTAAAAAAAAATTTTAATTTAAAAAAAGTTAACTTAATTTTTTTAACTAAAGCCTAATTTAATGTGTATGGGCAGGAAAATTGTTTTATCTGGCTCAACCAAAGGATCAAATTTAACGTATTTCTATACCGGTACGAAAAAGTCACGTGATAATCTGTTTTCTTTTATAGAATGTTTTGATCGTGCTCGGCTGTTCAACTCCCAGAGAAAGCAGCAGTTTATTGTATAAAACGGCTGAAAGCAAAGCAACCATTTTAAGATCTACAAAAATCAGCCATTTATATTGTTAGTAATTTGTTGATTTTTTTATGATAAGTTTCATAACATCATAAGTTTCTTATAAATTAGCGCTATAGGCTAAAGGCAATGTTGTATCTGCGATAAAATTGTTTTGAAACTTGTCTTTGAAGCACTTATAAATAAACTCCATTCGGTGGTCAAATGATCATGACCAAGTTGGTGAACCCTTACCTTTACCATTACGTTAGATTCATACAGATTCCATTGCTTTTATCCTGAATTCAGTAATTCTGCTGGTTGAATGGGTAAATTCAAATATCATACCAGGCCGTTGAGCCTTGTTTTTCGAACAATAAGTTGTAACCGTTGCATATCTAATTAAAAGCGTTAAAAGTGTAGAGAATATCTTCAACAAAAAGATACGAATATCGTCTACAGCAAATGAAGCGAGCTTTCCATTAAAGAGAGCTTAGAAACTGAACGATGTAGCTTAGAAATTGTGTGGAGGAATCGTGATCGCTTTGTCTGGACTCTCTTCTTTGGCTTTGTGTGCATTCGCCGTCGTTGGGATATTGTTCAGTGACGGAAATTTAAATCTGAACTTATCGTTATCTCGGTGTTTTTGCGCCATTTAAAAAATTTTAAAACAATATTACTTTTTCCAACAAAAACGCAAATAAATAAAACATATATATATTTCGGAGGTAAGAGTTCATCCTTCTTCAGTGTTTGTTCTTTTTATGGTTTGTTCTTTTTTCCATAAAAAAAACAAACACTGAAGAAGGAGGAACTCTTACCTCCGAAATATATACAAATGTTTTATTAAATTTATTTGCGTTTTTGTTGGGAAAAGTAATATTGTTTTATAATTTTTTAAATCTGAATCCTGTCAAGTCCCATACAAAGACTTCCGTTCGTGTCTGAGCAAAATTTCAATTGCTCTACAAGACATCAGCAAAATGAGCTACATACGACACGATAAGTTCTATCCAAGTTAACAAATTTTCCGTCAGGTAAGTGTTAAAATGAAAACAATTCGATAAATTCTGTACACTACACATTGTAGGGGGAGATATATCGTAAAGATTTCTCCTTTGAACCGTTGCTAACCTCTTGGCTGCCTCAAGACCGGCTCTACACATCTGAACAAAAATCTTACAGTCGCAAGAGGATCTTGTAAGAAGTTTATAGAAAGAATTTATCAGAGTCTACAAAGAATCGTAGTTAGTTGATCCTTTAGACTTTGAATTTGGTCGAAAAAACTTTGTATAGAAAAACAATTTTTTAAAAATATTTTAAATAATTTTCCTTGCAACGCCTTCAGAGCAATCGAAATTTCTCTTCATCATAAATTTATATTTTAATTAAAACCGAAGTATTTCCCACTTGTTCCTTTTCTTTCTTCTTCCCACGCATAAATCTTCGAATCTACTGTTTACATCGCGCCGTCCCTTTTGCACTGCTAGCATTTGAATTTTCAAACATCATCCTCAAGTCCTCGCCGCATACACATACGAAAACTTCATACTATACGTTAGTATCGTTCATTTGAGACGGGTGTTAAGGTTTGATTTCACAAAACACTTCAAGCAATTTTTTTCCAAAGCAAAAGGTTTTTCTTTTCAAGACGCCCGCTGTGCTATAGAGTGTGTAGAAGAACCGATTTCTATCGTCATGTGCGTATGTGGAATACCAGAAATTCAGAACGACTGCATCAAATGCACCATAGCATTATGGGATATGCTTGTGTGCGTGTTAATAGAACCGATCAGTATAGGGACTCTGTATATGGAGTGCATGTTCTTCAGATCAAACCAAAGCTGCAACAACAGCAGGTATAGATGCACATTGGTATAATGGTGAGTTCCAGCTCAATGTGTTGGCTCTGAATAGAACAGGCCCTAGAACGGAGACCTGAGACATACCAGATTTTCATTTTTCAAGATTCAGATGAAAAGGCAAAGAAAAAGAACGTAATGTCGAGCAACTGGAAAATAATCTGAATCTTGAAATCCCATCATTTTTTTCTTTCCTCGGGTGTTGGGTGTTTTTGTTTTTTGTCTTTTCCTTTGGAAGAAAAAAAATCTTCACTGCATGCATCCACTTCTCTACACCTTAGACAGAAGGGTAGATACGCAAGCCGCGTAATATGCATCTTATTTTATCTTACTCTAGCGGTTGCAAGGCTGTTCTTTCTTATTTTTTTCTGTTGTTTTTGTCCTATTGGCCAAAAACAACAACTATACTGACATGAGTAATGTAATGATCATGTAGAGTTAAACGTTTTTCTCACTCTTCATCTTAGATGAAAAAAAAATCGCTGTTGGAATCACGCCTGATGATGAGATCGTTTGCTAAAGATATTCTCCCGAAGCATTCATGCCATATGTGCACACACTTTTCACATACAAGACCTGCGCGTGTACGTTGGGGCATGATAAAAATGCATATGTAGGTAATATCGGAAGCATGCGATTAATAAGTTTCCGCCCCAACTAAATTACCTTCAAGGAGAGTTTGTGTTAATTCTTTCGTATGAAGTAATCAAATAACATTGTCCTTGGAGTTCACCAAGGATTTTTTGGTTGAATGAAGACTTTTTCTATCAATTACTAGAACGAAGCTGGACTGGCAGGACGTTTCTATGAGACAAGACAACAGAACAAATAGGATATGGTTGAATAAGGATTATTAGTTCTATCGTCTGTAAATGAGCATGATTAGAAGCTTGTGTATAGAATTCGTAGATTTCTTCTCCGCAAAAGAAAATCAGCAGATCCGAAAAAATAGAAGTACGGTTATTGCGTCTATCTTTCAATTGGCCACAAATTTTCAAGGACAATTAGTGGCCAAGTCCACCAGAATCACTTGTGCAAGACAACTCTACAGTGAAAATAGAGACTCGATAAACCTAACCACAGATAACTAGAGGAGCTGAAAAGGGTGAAGATGCAGTATCTTTCATGAATCGTAACTTGACCAAATGTTGATACTTCACCGATCCAATCTTTGGCATTTAGCATCTTCATCACTCACAGGATGTGGTTTCTGCCACCGAACCTTGAGAACGGGCTGGAATCGACATAGAAAAGAGACAACGCGTCTTTAATGCGAATAATAAAAGAAAGCCTACAAGAAAGCATTTTCAACAAATAGTACGACAGGATAAGAAATATCAGAAATAAAAAAATACTCTCTTAACGCAACTTGACCAACCTCAGAAGTGTCCCTAAACAGCCATTTACCCAATGCTTGGAATTTGATCGAAATGATAATAAGGTCAAGAGTAAAATTTCTGAATGAGATTGCTTAAGGGCAATGGAATTCTCAAATGACGTTAAAGGATAAAGAGTCAGTTTTTTAAGGTGGCCTTAATCATAGGCTATCTATCTAAAAGTTATCAAACATTCCTGGTGAAAAAACTAATGATTTGTATCTATTATATCCCTGGAAAATTATATTTATTACTAGTGATATTTACTTATTTGGTTGGTGAAAGTATGAGAAAGCTATTTACACCCTTTCAACAACTCCGCTGTCTTTTGAGAAGCCTCGAACTACTTGCCAAAATACTTCGAGCGAGCTTCATTTTATGGCGTTAGTTGAAGGTTTCCTGTTTCGAAAATCTCTAGCCTGGATTCTACTTGTTCTGTTACCTCGAGGCAGACTCCTATTTTGCACTGGGTGACTGTTTTCGACTGGTTAGCTGGAAGGAGTGAAGGATGGGACGTTTTTTTTGTCACATGAAGCAGTCATTCAGTTACACTCAGATAGGTCTGCGTTCACACTTTCACTGATGTCTTGCGGTTACCGTGATCCTCGGGTTCGTCAATAGGAGATGGAGAGTTAATAAGCCTGAGGAAGTTGTTCTTCATAGGCTAACTTATGGTGAGAAAGCCATCACAATCTCTCCATGTCGCTTATACTTCTCGCTCTCTATGCTGACACCCTCGGGAGGGTAAGGTATGCGAGTGTCCAGCACTGTCTTGCTCCGGAAATATCATCGCTTCACGCTCGAATCGCTTGATTGCGTCGCTCCAATTTTGCATCATCCTGGGGCGTCCAATAAACATAAAAGCTAGTATGCGAATGATAGTTCTGAGTTTCTGCTTCGCTTGCTTGTCAGTACAATTTTGACTCCCTGAATATTATGAGGCTTGTCACATCTAGTATTGAAAGCGTCAAGAAGTACAGTAGGACACAGATGGTGAACTAATTTTAGCACATTCATCGAGATGCGATCAGGTCTCTTGGCAAACGAGCAAAAAGACAGAGGAAACATCTGAACGGAATTTGATGCGCAGGTGTCAAAGCGCCTGCTTCAAAATGGCAATATATGGTACAACACCTTGAAGGGTGTTAGAGCCATTTTACTACGTGGTCTAATGGAATCGAGATGATGCTATGGTCAGAAGAACAATTTTTAACCGTGATGATATCGAATAATGCGATGTGGTCAATTCTTTGCCTGGAACAAGAGTTAGCTTATCATTGCTATTGATGGAACTTGCGATGGAAAGCTGACTTTTCAATCCCGCGCACATTTGGATTGCGAAGCCGTTAATAAGGATACATTAAAATCCTAAGTTGGAGCAAGCATGCTCAGTTCTATCCTGTTTTCTTAACATTGTGTTTCCCAAAAAATATAGTTTTTAAATGACTGCTTAAATTTCATTTGTAGCTATAAATTGATGAGATTCAGAGTCAGTGTCGAGTCAATCACTTTTCTATCCTCCTCCTTTTTCAAACTTCTTCCCATAAATATCATTAGATGGGAAATTCCATCAATTTAATTCTTTATTCGACTTAAGTTGGGTTCTTTTTTTGTGGTGTTTCCCAACTAGAGATGAGTCTAGATGCAAATACGCCATAAACAAATTCGGGGTCTAAATTTAGTTCTAGAAAAAAAATGCATTCCACTAATATATACACACCACTATACAAATCATCATCTGAAACCACATGAAGATAAAAATTTTTTTCGAAAAAGTCTAGAGTGGAAACAAAAAAAAACATAACCTCGTGAACGTACGAACAAAAATACACATAATCTAATAACATTTGGAATCTTATCGCATTTCTCATAAAAATGTTTACATAATTTTGGGTAAGCAAATAATACCGCCTGTAGGCTGAATATGGTTGTCCCGGTGACATGACGTGGTGTTGTTTTTTGAAATGCTATCGACTTTTTTGGCTCCATCCAAATTTTCCAACACTCTCCCCTGGTCGTTTTGAGATTTCTTAGATTCCTCCACTCAATTGCGTTACTCCCATATACGATCAATGAAGTTGGTAGGAGCGCACACTGCATGAATCAATACATTGTTTATATGCACATTGTAGAAGAAATATTACAAGACGTTTTTATTGGAGCAATCTCCCTCTCTTTCCCTTTTTTGAGCCCTTTTTCCTCATTCGTGCGTTTATATTAACAACACTTTCCACTGATTTATAATCATAACTTTTCAATTGACTTCAAAATTATCATTTTCAGTTCATTTAGTTTGAACATAAATAATATTGGATCTAGAGTGGAGCCTTGCGGTATGCCATAAAAACGTTTAGTTTAGAGAAAAGGCAGGAGGGAGTCGGGGAGTTGTTTTAAATCAAATTTGACACTCGCTCCTTTTGTAGTCTAATTATGTAGTGGTATTCATATTTGAAAGGATATTGTAATGAATATATTTGAAGCCAAAGCGAGAAATGATTTATTTGATTCGTTTAAAACAGTCAAGTTCGATGTTTTAATATGCAATCACAATACATCACGTAATCGTTAGAATTTGAAAATCGTCTTTTGAATTCAGATCATGAAGGATGGAAGTCGTCATGTGAATGATTAAGGAATAATGAAGATTTATCTTTTTCGAAACTGTTCGGCATATACGTTTTATGGACTTGGTCTACAGCTAATTCATATTTCCTGGCTGTCAACGACGAGTAATTAAAAAGGTCAATACAAATGACGCTTACCTTTCGACCGTGTGAGTTAGCGCCAGGATAAGTGCGTGCAAGTACAGAAGGGGCTCTCGTCCGTTTGGCGAGGATTTCGGGCGCGAGACAAAAACATTTACAACGTGTAGGGGTCGCGACAAACTAATAAATACTTAAGATTAGATGCGCGTATGATTGGAAAGTAAAGAAATGGTAACAGTTTTTATGGTGTTAGTATATCATGCACTTTGTTTAAGTTCTGCATGCAGACTTGGTGACTTGTTACTGCACTGGTTTTTTGTTTGGATTTTCGCTAATAAAGATAGAGTTAGACATGAATCTTATCATGTTGTAGCAGTAAGTGCACTTGCAGCCTTTGAAGCTCGCCGTCTAGCCGTCAATATTTTAGCTCTAAAACACTAGCGTCCATATTTAACCGAGCAAATATTCGCATAAGTGCCAAAAAAAAGTGCTGCAAACCATTTTTAAGCGTCCAACGTGGTCTTCGCATCAGCCGATGCAATTGAGTAAGCAATGTCTGTGGCGACAAATGGAATATGTTAGCAATAATTTGAAAGACTGCTGACCAATTTCGGACACAAAACATAAATCAGTTGATTTTTTTATTCTTCATTGCAATTTTTCTTTAATCATTTTTATATGACATTTTATAAATCAAATATGACAAATACGCGCGCCTAAATTAGTATGTATGAGGCGGACCATCTTTTGGTGTGTAATCAGCGGCGGGAACAGCTTTATGGACTTGAATGTCAAGTGGTTTTTCATAAAAATCTGAGCGTTGCAACAAGGACAATATGATTCGAAACCACCCGAATGAAGTCTGGCGCCGCTAATTTGAACAACTTTATATTGCCTGAGTCGCCTTTTAAAGCCTCATTTTATTGTTTCTGGCAAATATGATTTATGTAGAGTGTGAATTGAGCAAGTTTATTAATTTTTTGATGGTATGGAAATTAAAATAATATGTTTAATTGCACACATGCTGTTAGGCGGAAACAGGAATATCTTGGTAACCACTTGTAAATTCAATGAATTTCAGGGGGTAAATCCTCTCACAGAGACTCATTGGTTCAGGTACCGCAGGCATTCAATCTAAGCTCAGCTGTACAATTGTTGATATGTGATTTGGGTCCTTGTTTTCAAAATCTTTTGCATTGTACGAAGGATGTTCAAAACATAAACCGATCGTTTGAATTTCGCGACTCTAGTTGGTTCTACAGGAAGCCATTTGGCTTCGCGAAGCTCGCAGAAAAAAAATTGGCAGGAGGCTTTTTGAATGAGTCACAAAATCGTAGCAAAAGTGAGTGAGCTAGTACGGAGGATAACTTTTTTTGGGTTGGGGCAGAAGGTAATTTACGCCCGGAGTGCGGGACTCCTGAGAGCGCATGCTATCAGACAACCCTCTAAACACCCCCCCCCCCCTGCCAAGAGACCATAGTCTGAAACTGTTTGACACATTACTTCGGGGCCTCTTTTTACTTCGCCTTAGGGCGCCGTCAGCGTAGAGAAATATCCCTCCAGCGGGAGGGGGCAGGATGGAGGAGGACTGCTGGAAAGGAGACCCACTAGATCCCGCGCCCAAGGTTATCAATGCTCACTTATTTTGCTGTAAGTATTGCCCGAGAGTAATTTGCCACACAGGTCTATTTGTCGAACGTTTTCGGCATTTCTTCGACTAGGTTGTCTGGAGAAAGCTCTCCCATTACCTCTCACAAGTCCTGCCGCATCCTGTTCCACCTTCTACAGTTGAAGAAGGTGTGCATTGCGTCGTCCCTTTCCCCTGTGCGGAGGATACTTTGTAGAGTATCGCGACGTGTAATTTTTGAGTAACATACGCTTTGTTTTACGACGTTGGTCACGCATTATTGAGCAGACCTTGCATATAAGAATATTCAGAAGCCAATAATAACTGATAACATCACGGGAAATAACGCATAGCCTCAACGTAGAGTGAATGAAATTCAACGTAGTTGAATTAAGGATCAAGATTGGTGCGACTTCAGGATTATGCGTTATGTTTTAAAGGAAGTTTTATGGAAAACAATTAAACGAAGAATGTGATAAAAATTTGACGTTAAAGATTAGGCCCGTGAGTATGTGTGTGGTATCTTGTATCTTCTCACATGAAATCAATGGTCTTTAACGCATGGTATTTTCTGCTTTCTATGGTAGGAAATTTATGGTCACTGTTTTGCTTGGTTACAGAGGAAACCCTTCTCCTTGAAGTTGATTAAAAGGATGCCATCATAAATAAAAAAGAACCGCGTTGCACGAGCTGGTAAAACCCGTAGCAATCATAACACCCAATAACAGCCATAACACCTAAATTGATCTATACGAAATCAAAGGGTTTTTTTAGGTCTATCAGACACGCTACCAATACCTTTTTGGGCTAATTCCTTTTTATACTGGATTGAAAAACAGCCAAAGTGTCTCCCGCTGAGTGAGTTGTTTTTCTGGAACAGGTCCTGCTCGATCAGAGAACTGCCTTCGGGTAATTTGCCCACATTTTTGAAATTTGAAACTCCCTCAGTCCCGGCTGAGTTTTTCAAATTTAGATCTAGTTAACATCCTGAGTCACTTCGATTTTAGCATTCTGAGTCTATTAGGGCTCACAAACAGGATACGGCCAATAGATACCTCGGATATCTTCCCTCGGGCGACACTGGGTTCGAGGGATTGGAATCGGTGAATGCAGTCAGGCACAACTTCTTGTGATGTCTATCAAACGTTAAAATTATCAGAGCCTTCACTTGATTTCTGCCTTAAGGAACCGTCGCAAAATGGTGTACAAGGGAGTCAGCAACGGCCTTATCAACTAGGAGCATGGAAGTGTTTTGGTTGAGAACTCTTAGCAGCCGATTACAGCCAGTTATGCTATTGATTTGGGGTAATACACATGTACCAGGCCTGATGCGTGGTAGGGTCTTTTCGAATCTTTCATTTGCAAAGTCAGATGTCTATCTCGGGAGGATTCAGTCACTAAGGGAGAGTGTGTTTAGGTGAACTCGCTGATACTCCCAGTTGACTATATTCAAGTTGCGGTGGTATATTTTTGATTGTAGTTTCTTGATCATCCTTCGTCCAAGGTGAAGCTTCAAAATGTTTATTCATATATCGTTATCAAGATTCGTGCAGATGTTTCTTATGGAGACCGTTGAGAAAATCGAGTCAAGCGTTGAATTCAGACAAGCGATTCCTTCTTCGATTAAGCTGGTTGAGGGGTTTTTTCATATGTTAATCGAAATATCCCCAAGTTCGCATTGGCAGGGATAAACAGCAGAGGACCTGCTACATGCAGCTTCACACCTTTTTTTGTTTTGCTCTTAAGATCAGCTCTACCGAAAAATCGTCTGACTCGGCGTCGAGAACTTCACATCCGAAGCTCCCCTAGCTGTGGTAGGTATTAAAATGTTGATCGACGCACTTAAAAAAATCAATAGTTGACTAGTTTTTTTATAAGGTTAGTTCTTTCGGTGCAATCGTAATAAGGTCCATATTCGATTGCACTCTATTTAACATCCATTGGATAAGTGATTTCCCACCGAAGGATGTCTATCATCTTGCAAAAAAATCTATCATTTCACACATAAAGGGAACTGTTCCTAAGTTATCAAAGAGGTTCTCCCCGAAAACTTGCATATTCAAACGTATATTCAAACATAGCAACTCAAAGGATTCCATCTGAGTCGTCACCGCTTTTAACTATATATCTCCCTAAATGAACTTTGTATTCATTTTTAGTCTTGTTTCTGAGGCAAACAAGAAATCTGGTCTATGCATGCCCAATTATTCCTTGACAGATATTCGTTTATATTACGGAGCTAGCGAACATATACTGATGATGAGATTCTTAATGGGGATCATCACGACATTAAATTTTGAAAGCAAAGGCGCATTACGGCGATTTTGTCTCGCAGAAATTAGTGAGGTTTTTATTTTCTGGTATGAAGGATTCCACTCTGCAAATGAGAGTAAACAAATCAAACCCGAAGAATTGGTTGCGAATGTTCAAAATGCCAGAATCCTTGTTATTTTGCTGTTGTTGGCTATTGCCCATATTGGTTTGCCGTACAGGCTGAATTGCAGTTGGTTTTGTTGTACTTCTTGCTATATTAGCAAATAAAACCCCAGTCCGAATTGTGGTTTTTAAGGAAGCAGTGGCAAAGTCTTACGTTTTACCTTTTACTTTTGGAGATTGTGCCTCCTCCCCACAGCCTCTTTGGACTTGGGACAGGCCCTGAAATAAAAAATTAGCAAGCGCTCCGTATTAAATTACAAATTAGCCCCGCAGGGTGGCCTTCTTTCTTCTTCGTGGGAAAGTCTTTTGAGTTTGGACATTAAAGTCTGGCTTAAACTGAATATGGTAGGAGGACAGAGGTTACTTTTGGCTCGCAAAAATCCTCGTCTATGATAGTCGGGGTCTTTCGTTCACATCATCTTCGTAAGAAGTATGCAAACTAGGACTCTTTTTGACCAGGTTCAGTTTTTTTTCTGTTGGAAGTATAAACCACCTTATGCCATTCTAAAATGTCGAAATGGCGCTCATGATAACCGATACGAGCACGAGAACGATGTTGGTACTTACTTCAAGGATTTCTTGACCCGCTTGACCATGAGTTGTTCGCTCGTAGGCTCGTATCGACCTAATTAGGAAGGTAACATCCGTACGAAAGTGCTTCCAAATCCATTGAACGAACTTCGAGGAATATCTTCGATTAGGAAAAGATAGAAATTAGTTCATATAGCGCATGGGAAGATAATCTCGAGGTAGCTTAATTCGTCGCAAGTGCTTTCCATCATTCGACATGTTAACTTTTCCTTGATGTTGCCTTTTATATATTTTCTGGATATTTGTAATAATAGATCCTTGGCAAATACTACCAAATAGATGCAGCTCTTGGGATTTGAGGTAGGAATGAATGCATGATACTTTCTTTCTAACGAATACCGCGAAGGACCACCAAAGTGCATTGGCTAGGCGGAAATGCGGAGGTTGCACTGAAAATTGACGGATCATCCACTTTATTCTAAATGTTCTTATCAAATGAAGTTTTGAAGTCTTTCCGGGAAACAAAACTCCTGTACCGGTGGAAAATTAATGAAATTAAAGGAGATTCATTCAAAGATAGCTCTGTAGTGATACAGTCATTCATAAGGACTATTGTCTCTTTCAAAACTTTTCACTTAACCTAGTAATTGCAAAACATGTTGAGAAGCCATTACCAAACCCAGACATGTTGTAGTTTATGTGCCTTAATTCAGCTTTAATTTGTGTAGGACTACAAAATCTTAATTAGGATCAAGTGTCTCGAGCATATTGTTACGAAAGAGGACCGAATATCTCAGCTAGTACCGAGATACTGGTATTACAACTTAACCAGATATTTTGAAGACTAGAAACTTACCAAGTTTCGCCTCTCCAAATCTCGGTTTATATGCGTCGATTGCTTAATCCTTGAATATGGGAAACACATTTTCAATTACTTCACCTTGATGAAATACTATACATACTCGTTTTGCCAAAGATCTCATCTGTACTTTGAAACCCAAGTACATCCAACTAAATAATGCACCAGATACAAAGGCGGGAAATCCATTCATTCACTATAATAAATGGATCTGCATAACTTTTGCAACCATCTCTCGAAATCCTCCTACACCTCCGCCAATGCTAAGTAAATTGTACAATGCTTTTGAAATACATTTATTTCAAATGAACCGACTAACAACAATAGGAGGGCACGTTTCAAAGAGCGGAATTCATCGTTTAATGCAGCACCCACCACTTCCTCTACCTGAAGAACGTGGTTGGAAATCTTAAGGGAATCTCTTGTTGTCAGTTGGTTGCTGCCAACACGTGTGCACAGCTTGATGCATTATTTTCATGTTTTGAAAAGGAACGAGAAAAAATCTTTTTGAGTTTTGTACAAAGGCAGAAACACACACACACACGCACACATGTAACATACTCGAAATGTGAAAACATGTGAAAAAAACTATCCTGGAAAATTCAACGCATTCAAATCAACCGAAAAAAACAATCCCACAGATATTGATGAGATTCAAGTGTTGGATATGTGATTTGTTTTTAAGGACTTCCCCGCCGGTAGATGAGTGAGTGAAACTAAGTGCGATCCGGAACCAAAAAATCTGACGAAAAAATGATTTTGAATCCGTTTTTCTGCATGTGTGTATCTAGAAGATATTCTTTGTACTGTGAGCATTCAAAATCAAAAGTTTTTTGAAGGACACAGGAAATAAATTTCTTATGAAACGCTGGAGGAAATTAATTGAAATAGAAAATCTTCCTTTTTTGGCACAATCGGTGGGTTTATCTCGAAATGAAAATTTATTTTTCTTCAAATTTCCACACACATGTTTGCACCGACAAACATTTTCCTTGACAACACAATACATAACCGAGGCATGTACGAGATGCATCATTTTCCACTTGGACAAACATTCACACATATGATGCATCACATACGGACTCGTATGCAGACCCATACCCATTTCTAGCATGGGACGGACAGATTTGTACTGAAGCAAATGGCAACACAACGAGCTCTCATATGTTATTCCATCATTTCCTATGGATTTTCCAACGAATT
The DNA here is from genome assembly GCA_954870665.1 of Stratiomys singularior. Taxonomy (NCBI): domain Eukaryota; kingdom Metazoa; phylum Arthropoda; class Insecta; order Diptera; family Stratiomyidae; genus Stratiomys; species Stratiomys singularior. The sequence continues at coordinate 5,167,716 of OX940879.1, read as the reverse complement.
CGCATAATTATGTTGCTCTAATGTTTACAGAATCAACATAATATGCAGGAGTGGCACACACAGTGCAATGCTGCTGCAAACATCTTCATCATGTGAGCAATAAATGATGCATTTAATGATTGGATGATGGACGGCAAGCAAAGATTCAAACAGGAAGAATTTTTCACATGCTTCCAACTGCAAAAATCAATATTTTGAGTGATGTTATATGTGGAAAAGATGTTTATTCATTTAGATCAACTGCAGGCGGTTGGGCTTTAAATTTATTTTTATATGGACCATATGGTTGATTTGCAATGCTTCCTGATTGACTATAACTGACAAAGTATGTTGGATTTCTAACTTGTTTCAAAGTCCTTCCAAATCTTTGAATTTTCTCCGCCATTTTTGTTTTTCCGATAACAGCGATTCAAGCGTTTATTTGCACAGCAGAATATTAAGACTTGGGCTCCCTCGGTCCGAGATTTTCTGCATTAGGAGAATGGCTAAAATTTTTCGATGTTTGGTTACATACTCCCGCTTTGAACAAACTAACGTTCGTAGGATTAAAATAAATGCTGAATGCCTTCAGTGTCCTATTTTCGAAGCACGCCTCAAATCAATTTGCGGATAATGTGATATCATGGGGCGTTGGGTTACGCGAATCGTTCATAGGTTGCGAGTCAATGCTTCATAGTAACACTGCGTTCGAATGAAAATGAGCCAATTTGTCCTACTCATACTGCGTCGGTTTAATTGTTATGTTTCATTTTTTCAATCGACTCAAATATTCACTCAACAATGTTTAGTTTAACACACTTAAATTCGATACAATGTGAATTCAAGTCATTCGATATAAAATGCTTTGTTTGGCATCTTCTTTGCTTGAAATGTGTCGCTCTGGTTGGGGTGTAAAGATGATTGTGGCAAGATAGGTACTAAGAATATGCTTGTATTTTGCCATTACAAGGTAAAATGAGCTGCTTAAGCCTCACCTTTACCTTAAATCAATTTCATTTGAGCCCATATCGAGCAAACAAATTTTAATCCATTCATGAATTTTGCATAAGTTAGTTCAATGGCTTCATGGTCCCAATACCTGACCCAACTTTATCGCAAGATTATTTTATTTCGCCATTGAAGTAAATTATTGCATTAAATCAACATTAAAATTAATTTTGACTTCAATATTTTCAACACAGATTTTAAAAATTAAAAATATTGATTTTTTTGCTACAACTGCCGGACTGCAGATCCTTATCGTCATTCTGTGCATGAAAGTGAATATGGTCTACGGATCCCTGTTTCCATCGGGCATTTTTGAACCATTCGCGTCCATTGTGAGCTGCTTGTCAAATTTTTCATTGGAAAGAATGCTTCTGGAGGATTTGGGAAATCTGTTGACCGCTTTTACCGCATTTTGCACCCATTCCTAGATTCGTTCTCTCGAAGAAAAAACAGCGCCTAAAGAATTTCCAGCAGGCTAAGCGAATTCCTTATAATATCCTTATATGTCACGCTTTTTCGAATCCCACTATGAATTCCGCCACTACAGGATTAAGGTGGCTGTTCTTTTACAATACTCGTCACAAATCATCTTTTTTCATGCTTATAATGGCGCTTAAGCTAGTGCCATTGTCGTGGATTCACGCTTCTCTTTCTCTGTTAATGATGACCTTTCCTATCCCATAAAACCCTTCTCCTTTTGGGACTTATCAGCTATCATGACCTTTTGTGGTGCATGCTTTTTTCAGAATTGTGATAAAGACTTTTTGGGATAAGGTGTTAGTTTTGTTGCAACAGGGCTTGTGAACTCTTTTTCTCCGCCTAGTTCAGACTAAGAATTTGAAACGAAACTCATAAAATTTAAAAGGATGGGATGGAGACAGTAGCGATGAGCTACATATTGGCGGCAGACAAGTAGCACGTTGGTTTTGTGGCATTTTTCTTTTAGTCGGGTCTTATAAGCAGTTAATTTCAGTTAATGATAAGGGTACATCCATTATTAAAGTAATTTTGCCTTCAACCAACCTCAAGCTTATTCAAGATCAACTCTTATTGCGTGTTTCTTTTCTGTAAATGCCTGAAAACTTAGCTTATCAATTAAGTCCAGTGCCATGAACTAGCTCTTGTTAAAACGCGATAATGCTCCCGACTTGACGTTCAGCGGAACAACATGAGAGTTCCCACAATTCTGATACTATATTTTGCGTCCTTGAAGACAACACAAGCCTGTCGAATACTTTACTGAATAACCCGCGTCAGCTGTGTTTGTCCTGGACATCCGCTCGTAGTTTGATCAATACCTAAGTCAGCATTTCTACTCATGGAATGTTATCCCCAACAAATTGGTTTTTGGTTCATCCAAGGTTGGTATTTTAAGGACTTGTAGGCGTAAGTCTAAATCAAAGTCCAAAAAGGGAAGCTTTGTTTCCCGTTGGAAATCACCCTGGCAACTCGTCATAGCGTATACTTAACCGAACTACCGATGGTAGTTTAAATGTAAGTTTTGAAAAGAGTTAAGCTCTCATTTGTCCTTATCGCTGGCAATGTCTACGTGAACGGCTAACTTATGCTGGTGGGGCTATCCGTATAAACGGATAGACAACGGCCATTTGGTTTCTACTGTAACTATAGAAATGGAGTAAATTTCCATAAGTCTACATATGCTGCCTGAAATTGTTATCAAAGCTACTATAATAGTCTTGAAGTTATGTTAATCTATGCCAGACTGGCTAGTCTGTTTGCAGAAGATCCACTGGAGTGGCAGTTACCATTCGATGATCAAAGCAAGTCGAAAGCTGGAGGTGATATTTTTTGCGATACTTTTGTTTGACCTCTTATTACCTCAATGGGGAACAGATGAAACAACAATTCAAAATTTCAATTTTTGAAAAACTCTCGCAAAACGCTCAGGAAATTCAGTAAATTTTCAGAACTGTTTATTCAGGGATAGCACGCTATGCGATTAAAGGACATTTGTAGAAAATTTATATTCGGGTTTTTATTGTTATCTTTATTTACTCGCGAGCCACTTTTGAGATAAAAGTATATAGGCCAGCATTGGAAAGTAGCTCCCCGAATATCGTTTTGAAGTTCACAGTATTCCTTCAGAAAGGAATACAAGATAGACCATCGATCATAGAGCTAGGTTTCCTAGCTCTATGATCGCCACGTTTTAGAGCTCCGTTACGTTAGCACACTTCCATAAAGAGAGGCGTATGCTTATGAGGCTCGGAGAATCTAGAGGCCAATGTTAGAAAATCTGGTCACCAACCGTTTGGATTGAGATTTGTTTGGCGCGTTAACGTATTCCTAGGCAATTTATATTTTTCCCTAGGAGTTTAATTGACCACGTTTTGCTCGGGCGAGGCTGAATTTACGCTCATCCTGGCCTAGTTCCGGTCATATCTTTATCCACACCGTGTATATCGCTTTCAGGAAGATTTAGACTCCTTTTGACTGTGTCACTTTTGGCACTTCTGGCACCTTTTGACTTAATGACACTTTGATCGTATCTATTCAAGTGGCATTTCGGTTGTCTGATCCTGCTTTCGCCTGATAATTTGCACTTTCATTTCCCTGTCCTAAAGGACTGTGTCCGTGGATATGTATAAGGTTTAGATTTACTCGAGTAGAAGCAGCTTTAAGGCCCTACCACAATCTGTTCTAGTAGTGACATCACACGGTAAGAGGCAATAGCCTGCAGTGCCAACTTACTGTTTGAGAGAATCATATACTATCTATGTTTCCGTCAAGATTTGATTTTATGCGGGTATGACGCCGCTTTTATTGCTAATAAAGCCGAAACTGTGGTAATTCTCTCAATTTTTTAATCTCTAAGAAAGATTCAGTCGTTGTTCTCCTCAATCAGGTCAAACCCATCGCTGTCAATCACAATTTGACTTTCATATGTGAAGTTCTGCCCTACTTCCGACTTTACTCGGGTCGGGATGTTCGTCCTGTACCGCTCTCAATCTTTCTTTCTTTTGACACGCCCATCGTCTCCATTTGTTTCAAAATTTAGAGGTTTTTCGTTTGGGGGTAGTTAGATAATTTTTAGATAACTTTTTAGGTAACGAAGCAATCCGACAGATCGAAGACTACACTAATTCGAATTATTCGGTTAAAGGGAAAATTCGGAAAATGTGTTCAGAAACCGTCTGAAAGTTGTGAAATCTGTCGAAAAAATCGAGAGCTACGCTGAATAGAAAAAGTCGGACAATATTTTCGCTATTCTTGAAAGGATCATTGTTGTCTTTTTGAAAAGTTTGGCAAGTAAGACACCAAGCTGAAATCCCAGATCATAGAATAGTAAGCAAAATATGAACTACAAACATTATTCTTCTTGTTTTTTGGAATAGATAGACCGAAGGGCAAAATGTGAATACTGTATCCTCAGGGGAGGTTGTTAAGCGTTTGACGGTTCGTATGCATTTGCGAGATGATGTTTCATAGCTGTGTTGGCCCCCAAGTATTTGGGTCATTACTTATAGAACAAAATGCTAAACTAATCTCTCTTTCCACCAAATTTCGGCTCGTGCAATTTTAATTGTTCATCACATGTTCGTCAAATCAACCGGAGATGGAGTTTGAACGACATGGAAGCGATAGAATGGAGAATGAAATGGTAACAAAAGGACCTGACCACTGATGTCGTCCAGTTTTAAGTCAGACAAGTGTATACCCGCAAAGAACATTATGAAGGGTTTGAAAGTGATGCACCCTAAGTTTAGCAATATAAAACTTTCATGACCGCAGTTTGCAAGACTATATCTGAAAATTTTCATGTGGAATAACATGGGGCTGATGGCTTGATAGAGCGAAATTGGGCAAAATCTGCATTGTCAAACAACCTTATTGTATATAACTCTCAGTCGCTTTTGATAATGGGGATAGAAATGTTTTCTTTTTTAAGGCACTTGAAAAATTCAACTTAATGATGCTCTTGGACATAAATAAGTAACTCCTAAGTTGATAATAATAGTTCTTATTCAAAGATCCAATTCAGTCACACTCTTAGCAACATTCTTGCATAATCATCGCCGCTAAAAACAGAATTTATTCTTGGCTTATTACTCATTAAGAACGTCTTGATCCATGATCGATCTTTGACATGATAGTGAGTCGCTTTTTCCTCTTCCTCGCCGCATCTTTGGATCCTGCCAAGTCAATCAAGTAAGTCCATCATCGTCGTTGTAGTCATCAGGTGAGACCGCCAATGCCTACCGAAAATTACATTATAAAGCGTCTGTCGGTGGCCACGTTCGCGTCCGGCTGGTGCCACATTACTTCCAATTTCATTAATATAACTTGCTGGCTTGGAACGACTCCTGCCTTTCCGCTTACTATCTAAGTTAACTATTTTTTTGCCAGGCGCTCCATCATCTCTATTTGCTGCAATCAGTCTTAACTTTTTGCTAGGTGCCAAACGCCCCATACACCCCCCACCAGAAAAACAACAACTTAGTACCAAGGAAAAGAACAACTTCAGAGATAAATCGCTTGTCATGATGTAGTTGTAGTTGTTGTTGTTGTTGGTTTCCTCCAGTTCCACGAGGTGTTTTTCAACTTGTTCCAATCATTTCAAAGATAGAATCAAGCAAACTGATGTTTAATTGATTGATTGCTTGTTTGATTAAATTTACATGTCCCGCTCCGCGATTGTCGATAATATTTCGATTTGGAAGTTGCTGCGCTGTACTCGCGCGGATCAAAAGATCGTAGGTGTCGGGCAAGTATTTTTGAACGTTTCATAAAAAACGATTCGTTAAGACGCTCCACCTAATCCTAAAGCGGACATGAAGCCTTAGAGCTGTTAAGACTCTCGCACCTCGCATCCAATCGCCATATTTGATGCGTTCATCTTGTTTTACGATCGCATCAATTACCACTTGTTTCCAAACCCATTTCTCACACCTTCCGCCACACCATTCCAAGAAATATCTGTGAGCAATGTATCTTAACAATCTTTGACTGTGATTTAAAATTTAATAAAATATCTTTCGTAAGAACGCAAAGGAAAAAAAACAACACCAACAAAGTCTCGTGGGACGTAGGTGGGAATTTCAAGATTTAAAGCACTTGAGAAAGCTTAACAATAGTCATCGCTTTTTTCGAAGGATGCATGCAGCATGAGGAGCAAATGCCTTTTGATTTCATCCACAAAACTACAACAAAAATGGAATGATAAATGATGTCGGGCAACGTCAATCAAAATGACACCAAAGAATAAATTCTTATTATTTGAATAAAACTTCGATTTGATATGGATTTAAGGAGAGATTAACTTATTCCACGTATACGGATCTGAGCCGGCATGTAAGCACTCTTCGATTTCAAAGTCAGCATTTGAAATTTAAGTTGTACAGGTAAGGATGCAACACACCCTTGTCCAGCGTAATTAATCAAATTGTTATTGTAAGTGACGATTTTCAATTTTATTGCCATGTCAGTGCGATCTGCAAAAATTGAAAAAAAAGGAGTTTTTGGGATCTAAACGGACCAGGACGCATCGATTGGCATTACCAGCTCAATAGAAGCTAAAAAAGCTTCACTAAAGCCATAGAATGTCACAATAACGACAAGACGTATTCGACATTAGCAACACTATATGGTCCAGAAACCTTTGGTTTGCAGTAAAGCCTGTTGCAACCCAGGACAACAGGGTTCGAAACAGATATGTTGATGGCTTGGTGTCATTTGTGGGGTTACGAGCGTTACACGTTAAGACGTTTCCGTATTCACTTCTTTTTTCGAACATGCTGAGAACAAAAAATTTTTTGGGAGCAGCTGGATCCCTTAGTGCATAAAGAAACACAAACTCGCGTAGAATTGACGCTTATAGGTCTATGGTAGCGTTGCTCTTTCTATGTTAACTTACATTGGTTGCGTTTAAAGGATTTCAGACAGTACTGGCTATGTATATTTTAAAAAATGGTATTGGCGGAGATGGAGGATTCTGGAAAGTGACAAGGAAAAGCCCTCGATAGCGAACAAAAAGATGATGATGATGAAAATGTGGTGAGTTAGAAAATCATCATAGACCCGAAGAGTTTTACTTCAGAACGCGATACCAATTCTGAGGAAAACTGAGTACATGAAATAATTAATTCATAAGAGCTGAAGTAAAATGTAAAATATGACTGACATCTGATTATTAGTTTAAATCCCTTCGACTTTTTATTGATGGGGAGTCCGAGCGACGCGTCAAAACGATAAGACGTAAAACATTGTAAAGTGTTTTGATTAATTTTTTTTTAATTTAAAATGTTTCGCATTAAAACTTTAGAAAGAGGATTTGAGAGTTGCTTTTCTTTTTTTGACATTTTACAAACAAATCAAATATGCCGCGAAAAAAGAAATTATATGAAGCCCAAACAAAGCTAGAGACCCAACTTAAAAAAGGTGAAAAGACACTAAACTACGGGCAGAGGTTATTTCTGTGACCACGGCCACTGTTAAGCGATGTCGAAGAAATCTTCTGAAACAAACAACAACAAAATTGTCAAAGAGAGTAGGACTAGGAGAATAGAACGCAAAATGTCAAACCATACACTTGTTGACAGCAAAGATCAAGATTTAGTGTTTGGTTATATGGAGGCAAGTTATAGTGTATTCCTTTCCATTCCTTTCTAATCCCACTAAAGTCAGATTAGTATGTTCCTAGACGTTTGTCTTATTTTGGCAACCATATCAGCAGCTTCACTGTAAGTTAACCACGATCGTTTCTACTCAATTTTATCGTATGTGACCCGTTTCTAATCCCCAGTCATCATCCGTTTCAGACATGAATCGTTTTCATTCCGTTTGGTGGAGGAAACGTCAAGATTCATTTTGAATTCAGCTTTATGCAAATGGTTTCAAACAGGTTTATTGTCGATCTTTCACTCCTGACCGCTGACATACCTACAAACATGCCGGCCAAGTTCGATTATCTCTGTGATTTTATAGACATTTATGATGATGGACTTGCTTGTCAGGAGAGCACCTCAAAACGTCAAAACTACCTGACCAGAACCTATGAAATCAAAATTTCACTCTATAACCTGTTACAGAATTCGAATCCAATTTCAGCTGCATAGTTCGCGCTTTCGCCGTTGACAAAGAATAACAGTAAAATATACTGAATTTTCTTTTTGATGACTTACTTGTTGTTGAGTGAATTTTCTGATGCTGACAGGATTTTCTTTTTGTTTATCACCATTTTGAAAGCTTTTTATCTAACAACTGAAGGGACTCATTAAAAAAAAAAAGAAATGAATTTGTTAATGTATGAAATGTCACTTTGACAACGATGATAATGCTGAAATTGTTTGATCGATACTTTACGAGATATGCATCACTGCGGCCATCTACCGAAAAACATAATGGATTTCATTTTCCCCAACCTATTATCTAATGGAATATTTCAGTAGAATTCAGCACTTGTACAAAAAGCGTGAACTATGCAATGTAAATCAAGGAGGACAAACCCGATTTTTATATCTTCCAAGATTAACCCTCTAGAAGTCCTAAACGCAACCTTTTGGATTAACGACAATGAAAAATATTAAGACAAGAAATCCTGCTCAACACGTCCGTCATCGTGACATCGAGTCCTTGAAGCATGATAAAGTTGCAGGAATGGTTTTCTGATACCGGATGATATCCCTTCAGAAAGGAGCAAGTGGAGATTGCCGAGTGATCAGGTTAATTGCAAAGGCGTGTCAACGTACAGGGGCGGTATTTCCAACGAGTGCTATGTTTAACATAATTAAATTTATAATCAAGTATATGTTTGCCTTACGAATCAAATACAATACAACATATTATAAGGGACCAAAATCATGGCTAGACTCTTTATACTTCGTAACGACTAAGTTATTTAAACTTAGCGCCTGAAAGACCCTGAGCGGGTATGGGTCTTACAAAAATTAGCGCAGTTGTGAGACGTTTAACAGGACCATCTTATATTATAACTATCAAGGAAATGGATAACTTGAAAGACGTTGAGTTTTAAAACGTTTGAAGGTAGAACTGTGGGCTTTAAAAGAAATAGAAAATCATACATTTAATAAGCCCATTTACTGAAATAATGAACATATTAACTAGCTTAGGCAACTTTATCCCGAATAATGTACCTTCGTATTTGGATGAGCCGTTAAGGAGGCATCAGCAGAGAAGGTGTAATACTTGTAAGCATGCTCTCTTTTTCTATTTTTGTTCACGTTCATTGATAGGGCATTGCTCTTTTGTACAAATGAACTCTGAAAACTGACACCATCTAGATTTAATCCGAAATTTTTTTCAAAATTAATAAAAAATTACATACATGGATCTTAACATTTCATGTCAACTGAAATCCATCCGATACTATCATCCTTTCTAAATAATCATTTAAAGTGTCAACGTCTCATTCGATTCTCCACACTTCACACTAAATCAACATATTTTATGCGTTTCACAATCAAATCTGACAGCACCTGCACGATTACAAGAATATAAATTTATTATGTTACGTATGAGAACATCGAGAACACCCAAAATAAAACGAAAGAAAGATTGGACACAACAGCAAAAAGACCATTCGGACCCCTCCAACAATGGTGTAATCGGAAAAAGGGCTAGTGCACTACATATCGTATTTCCACATATGTGATCCGACACCTTCTAATTAAATTTTTTTCTAAATTTTAATTTTTTTGGAAAGGAATTTCGGTCCGGTTGTAGTTGCCGCCATTGTCGTTCTTGCCTTAATTAAATTTTTTATATTGCTGCACGCTTTTCCGCTTACACGGAAAGGACATTTGTTATTCAAAACTGTCTCCAAGGTTTGGTTGGAAATTTGAATTGTATTTCAATTTAGGCCTAAATTTAGTGCTATCGTCGCAAATTTTGAACATACACAAAGAAGAGTTAAATAACGTTCATATTCCTTGACCAAATTCAAAAAAGAATTTTTCTTTCTGGAATTATTATCGGCGACAGAATGGTGGTCGCGTCGCGTCAATCTTTTTCAACAGCTTCAATTTGAATTTTTCTTAACGTTTAGTACGTGTAGTTTTTTTTTCTGCTCTGGACATTGGACTTTTCTTAATTTTGTTTTCGGCGTTTTTACCCCAAAATAAAAAAAGAAACTCCTCGAATTCGAAAAAAGAACCAAAATAAATTTTTAATGTTGTAAGAGCGAGCCTATTTGAATGTGTGACTGAATTAAATTTGCATTTTATTATTGTTGGACTGTTCGTTTGATTTAACGTTATTGAGGATCGTTTAGTTTCTTTTATTGTTATATCTGTTGTTGTTGTAATAGTTGTTGCTGTTGCTTTGAAATGGTTTGTTGCTTTTATTCTCGTTTATTTGTTTGTAGGATTTTCTTGAAGTTACATTTAGGATTTCAAAGTGTGTGGATTTCTTTTTGAAATTCAAGGAAAGAAAATAGACGATTTCGATTTTATTTCGTCTAGTTGAAAACGTGGAAGGAATATTTAGATAAATTAAGTGTGAATTGTTGAGTAGGCTGAGCTCAAAATTTCCGAGTTCATATGAAAACCAATGGCATAGCGCCACTTTGTTTTGATTTGATATGTGCTACCAGGTCGGAAAAGTTAATTTCAAGACTTAAAAATACGTTTGTAACTATTTTTTATTCGAATGTTGTACTACGCACGACGAAGTGGTGCCAGGTCTGGTACTATATCCATATACGCAGACAGTCATTATATTACGCCCGTTAAATCGACCCACACAAGTTCATGGACCCGAAGAACGAATCAATAATCGACATTACACCTCTGTATTCCAGGACTACAGTCCAGATATGATTGATCATGTATGACGAAAGTGGAAGATGGACCCCATTTACATGCTGTTGTTTGTTCTTTGCGCAAAATTTCAAATCTATTGTAACATCCTAAGCATCCTGTTCTAGACCAAAAAATTTGCGTGTTCTAGTTACGCTTTACTAGATAATGATTTGAAAGGAAAAACTGATCTAATGAGGGTTCTACTCGAAGTCCAGACTCTAGTTCCTGGGTACTGAGTCATTCATAACAAGCGATGGCTCAATAGTCCTCTTTGGAGCCTTGCCACATCGACTTCAAACAGCCAACATACATTTATTTTCGAGACCAAAAAAATAAACGAGAAAATGTATTGGTCACGATCACGCTTGATATTGATTGTCATTCATGATCATCAAATGAGTACTATCTTGTTGGTGATTTTATCAAGGATGACGATTCGTCTTAAAAACTAACGAAAATTTTATTTAAAGATGTCCAAATTGATCCATGGAAACGCCTTCACAAATGACATCAGGACAGCTGCGATTCCAAATCAACATTCTCAAAATACCTCAACCTACAAAAGGTGACACACAAGGGGAAAAGAAAACGTTGACGATTTAATTGTGGCACATATAATCATGCAAAAAAGTACAAAAAAAAACACAATTAATCATTTCCTATTTCGGAGCACTACAGCTCTTGTCAGGCCTTCATTTTGTGCACCAAGCGCTTCCAACTTTCTCGGATCATGTACCGCGTCCTCCAATTCTGAAATTCGAGTATCGATGAACTGTCTTCGTCAACAGAGTCAGACCAGCATTTCGTCATTTTCTCCCTTGGTCTCCGCCCTAAAGCTCTGTATCGGTCAGTTCCCCCAACGAATACATTTTTGGGTATCCATTGTTCGTCCATAAGATTCACATGGCCAGCCCATTGCAGTCTGTAGTCTTACAACCGTTGGGACCTCCGGCTCGTCTGGTTTTATCGAATAAGCCATCAGTCCCCGTCTAGCTTCACTCCAATCATTCACCTCAGGACCCGTCTCTCAAAGGCCTTCAATATATTTGCAGATGACTTGGTAAGGGTCCTTGTTTCACACCCATCGCATAGCAAAGGTCTCAGAACAGATTTGTATATTTGGAGCTTCGTTCTCCTGTATATGCAGTTGGTCTTCATAATCGTCAGAATTGAATGAATGAAACTCAATAAAGGTTTTATTTGCGAGGTGTACTGTCCGGCGTATTTCGTCTCTTTCATTATCGGTTCTCGTTATTTTGGCGCCTCAAATTCAAAGAAACACAAATTCGTCCACATTTTCGACTCGTCAACATTTACTCTATTCCCGAATTGGGATAGTTTTGGCATTTGAGGTAGTTTTTCTAGACTGTGTTATGAACTTTGCTTGTTTCTTATTTAATTTTTTACTAGTAGATTTTCGCTTCAAGTTTCAGGGAAAAAAACCGAATTTATTCAAAAAAATATATTTAATACATTCAAGAAACTAATAATTATAAAACTATGCTGTCCAAAAATGGAAGCCTCATGTAAGTTTTCCCGCTTTAAAAACAAACAAGCCCTTTCTGCCCTGATCTTTCTGATATTAAAAAAATAAAAATTTAAAGATAAACTTAATAAATAAGAAAAACTGACAAAATAAATAAAACAAAACTGACTAAATAAATAATAATAAAAAAAATTTTGTTTTTAATTTTAATCAGATTTTGCTGTTCAATTCAACAGCTCAACTTCAAAAGATGATGAAATGTGCGAAACGAAATGACAATAATTTGACAGAAAATGGCCAGTTTTATAATCAAGGAAGCATTGGTTGGAATCGGTGCGGAGAAGAGGGGGAGGGGGGAAGGGGTAGGCGGATCGAAGCTACCATGATGTGTTTGGTAGACCGAGACTATTGAAATTAATGTGTGGAGAAACATAGAGCCGATGATAGATTCCAGATCAAGATTCTAGACTAAGAAAAACTAACAAAAACTCACAAAAATTTGTTTTACAATTATAATTTTTGAGGAAATTCATCGACAACAATCGTTGATAAATATGAGGTAAGCAATTTATCTTGTTTTTTTTTCTAAGAAAATCCATATTTTTATATTTTTTTAAGTGTTCATTCTTACTTTTTCTTTACTCCGACATACGTGACAGGAAGGTGATACTTCTTTCTTAAGGTAATTCAATGTTTTGTGAAACGTCAGTCATTCTGTAAATTATTTTTTGAGGATCTACTGCAAACGGATGATTTCCTTTTACGTGTACTCCTGTACATATTTCTCAAAGAGTTGTAAGAGTTGATACAGTAGCAGTTCTTAGTAAACTCCTGTGAGGCACCACAAAAACAACGACAACTGCAATAACAAGAGTAAGGACAGGGTGTGACAAGTGCATAACGACACATGTGGATCAAACACTACCGGGAAAACGTTGAAACTGACCGCCACCTTAAACACTAGCCAATTGTCATTGGATTTTTTCACATGCATTACTGAGGCCGTTTTTTTCAACCCGTTCCCGACAGTGTTTGACTCTGATATGTGTCATTCTGCACTTGGGTAATCCCTTCTTACTCTTGTTATTGTTATAGCGTGGTACAGCAGTTCACCCCAGGACATAGACAGTGAGGCGTGCTAAAGCTACTTCGTTTTGTAGCAAAAATCCACAAGAAGGTTATGTGGTCAGAATTCCGCTTGACCATGAAAGTTGCCCTGGAGGTACCAGTCACAGATGCGAGGGATGATCCTTCAAAACAAGAAGCACAAACCATTGGTATCCAAACGTGGCATATGACGCACAGAAGACGCGTACTCAAACTTTGACACGACACAGAGTATCATCTGCTTGTTACTCTTGGGTTCATGAGAAACAGTACCAATGCCTTTCGAAAATCAATGTCATATCGACATTGTTCTTTGATTATCCTTTTGCAGTGAATGGATAAAATTTCAACAAGGAATATCACTTGAGTGTCACATGTTGCTAGTATGATGTTTTCCTCGTTGAAAGTCAAAATCATTTTCATCGTACCGGTGCCTTATCTTTACTGGTGTAAAAGAGTTTTTTTTTTTAATTTCTGACCTTTTTGTGACTACAGTGTTGACTATTCAAGACTACACCGCCAAAAATCTAGGCTGTTGCACGGAAGAGTTGAAATTTATTTATACTTTATTCAAAAGGTTTTCTTCAAAATTAATATATGATAATGTGAACGTTATTTTTTAAAGAGTATGACTGTCCGATATTTTTGACTTCGTAGCACAAACTCTGTTCATAGCATCCTGTGTGACACGCCTGAGCAAAGTAGGCTCAGTTTCACTCAGTTTCATGACGAATATTCCCTTATGGATTTTTCTTGGAGCATTGACGTACGTTTAGCTTTTCTAGTATGTCCGCATGATGAATGTCCAGATGGGTCAACATTTGATGATCGTGGATGCCAAGGGGTGTTACCCCCTTGGCATCCACGTTTGACAAGATTTTTCTATTCTCTATCAGGTCATTGCAAAAACAAGGACGAAAGTCACTGAACGCTTGACTGACAGGGTTTCGAAAATCACGATCCGTATTGAAAGCCACATCCGCAACAAGACTATTGGATTTGTATTTAAAACCACATATCATTACATCTGTGTAGATAATGCACATATCTCATATTCTTTGAGTAAATCTATTACGATAAACTTGTAGTCATGAATTTTTCTAATTATTCCCATGGATTTCCATAGAATTTTCACAGGTCAAGTGCAACCCAATCACGTCTAAGTGATCTCACATACAGAGGAATATCCTATACATATATGGCATCAGTTCACGTCAAGATCATTTATCTATCGAAAATACAATCTAAGATAAATTGCATTTGAAAACTGTTGACAGCAACTGTCTGATAAAACGTTGACACGAATGTGAAGGTAAAAATAACTTTCCCGCGATTCAAAGGAACAACAAAAGTAGAAGCAAAAAGAACATTTATGTGTCCATGGCCTGGAAGAATTTTCTCAAAAAGTTTTTCATTTTTTTTTTTCCCATTCTCTGAAAATAAAATTAAATAAATTTGAATAAACTATTGGACAAGAACATTTATTTTATCGTAAATTCATTCTGTAAGGGCAATCAATTCAATTTCCTTTTGACTCGATCACCATCATCATCATCAACAGAAAACAAAAATATAGTTGGATCATAAAACCGACGAAAAGAAAACCAGAAAACAAAACAAATGAAAAAGTCGCGCAAGATGAAAAAAAATCCCGGAAAACACATTAAAGGAATCAACACGAATAATCCCTTATTTTTCCACATCCACACAACAGCCGACAACGGAGGCCGCCTTTGGTTTGACCGCGTTACATGAAACATCTCACAGTTCAGCTCCACATATCTTAGTTGCAAGCATCCACATATGGCATTCAATTAATTAAAAATCATTTCGGGTCCCTTTTGTTCGCCTTGAGTGATACCGTATTTTATGAGAGCACATATTGCGGCTTCAATTCCCAAACCAAGGACAGCGTATGAAAATCAGACAACTTTTTCGCCCAACGCGGGCTTCAGCGGGAAATCAAGACGCGTTCGCAATCATGGGACGCGTTCGCAAGATGAAGAAAAATTCAGAATATCTCCTTGAAGTCACTCATTGAGGATCGAGTGCTAGAATTTGCATCGTCTGTTTGTCTAG
This sequence comes from Stratiomys singularior, assembly GCA_954870665.1. Taxonomy (NCBI): domain Eukaryota; kingdom Metazoa; phylum Arthropoda; class Insecta; order Diptera; family Stratiomyidae; genus Stratiomys; species Stratiomys singularior. The sequence continues at coordinate 5,152,278 of OX940879.1, read as the reverse complement.
CAAGAAATGCATTTTGGCATGCATTTAGCTCCGTAGCAGAAGGAATGGCATTTGCCACTAGATTATCCCGGAAAATGTGCTTCCAAACTTCATTTTTCCATTTAAACTTTAGCTCAATAGCTTCATCCAGATATTACGTAGATTTCGCCATGAAAATATTGTCTAAGAACATGAGCACCCGCAAGGTTCGCATCGCGGTCCACATTTGTTCGCGGCATGCAAGCGCTTATGACGACGTCATAGCAAAAATAGCCGTAGTAAAGTTCATATGAGTTCGTGAGCTCGCACTCGCGCGCTCGTACGTTCATTCATTTATTTGCGGGTTTCTCGGAGATACCGAGTCTTTCCTTCGATTTTTGTTGTTTTCTTTGGCATCATCCAAACGTATCATATGTAAATGTGATGCTGCGGTACTATAGTTGTTGCTGCTGTTGCTGGTATTGGCATCTGAGCATACCAAACGGACAGACCGAGCACTTCAGTGAAATGCTGTTGGCAGTTGACGGTTTTCCGTTGCCCTTGTTTTATTTTTTCGACTTAAACTCATTTTTTGGCTTTTGTTTTTGTTACTGCGTGTTTCTCTCAAACGTTCCTCTGACCACCGCCCCTTTTCCACTCCTCATCAGCAGCGCTCGCTGCTTGCTGTCACTGTTTTTGATTCGTCTGACGGTTTATCTTTAGACTGAGATTTAATTATGCACACCAGATATACCACGAAAGCCAAATGGTTGAAAAGTGTGGGCTGGACGAGTTAGTTCGTCACCATGTTCGTGTTTTGCGTTTTACGACATTTTTCTGTTTCTTATTTCGATTTGATGTTTTTCTTCTGGTTTATATTAAACGTTCATGCTTTCCGTTGGATTGAAAAGTCGAAGGACTTTGCAGTCTAACATTCAAATTTATGCGGTTTTAGCAGTTGAGAATTTGGAAATACTTCGACAGACGGATGAACGTTGTCGCGGCTTTTTGATCATTTAGAATAAAATTGGGAATATGGCACACGTTCACCCATTTCATGTTCAAATTAATGTGACGAAAGATGATGATTGAATTGCGTGAAACCGTCTGGCAATTCATTTTAGAGTTATAAATATCCTCGGGTGTCTTATATTCTTCAATTCTTATAAATTTCAAGGAAAAATTAATTTGTATTGATCAAAAGTTGGCTTTCTTGTTTTCCTCATTTCATTCTGCGTTTCCGATAATCAAGAAAGGGGTAGGCAGCGTTCCAACAAATTGCCCGAATTATAGTCATGTAAGTTTAATTTTTTTTTTTTGATTTGATGAACACTTTGAATATTTGTTCAGGTCAAACCAGGTTTGTCCAGAAAACGCTATTCCTTTATCTTTAAAACGAGTCCTCTGTTCAAATTCATTGGAGTTTCTATAATTCTGTCCGGTCAAAAGAAGTCCCTAGCTTTGCAAAATTTTGGAACTGAACTTGATGGATTATACAAACTTTTGAACCAAGATTCCTTATAAAGATCCCTTAGAACTTCGATTTAGTAGTGGATACATAATGCTCCCAGTTGAACTTATTGGACATTAGGGTAATCTTTGATTCGTCGACCCAATCCATCAGTCGGTGTTCTGCCTAAGAAAGACATCAGAAAACGACGCATCCTACTACAGTCCCAAAAAAGTCCTCGGAGGGAGGGCAAAAGCTGCTTCACTTGGACCAATACCCATCCTCGTATTTAAAGATGATGAGTGGATCACGGACAGGATCGAAGCGGAAGAGTTCCGCTCAGGAAATTCTACGAATTAAATGTGATCAAAATATGGCTTATCACTGAAATGAAAAGAAAAAGGCTCATGGCGAATAGTCCATTTGACTGAGGACGAATAAAAGAGAAACGGATTGAGCTGTCTGCTACGCCTAAAGTATACGAAATACGCCTAAAAGCATCCCCTGTCCGTTGCTGTAAATCTTTTGGCCAAAGCCATGCAAAACAAGGCTGAGAAGCGCCTGATGGGACTATTTGTTCTATAAATATGCTTAGCACGCGCGACGTGCATTTTGTGCCCAGCGAAAACTGCGAACTCTGTCCTTATATCCTGGAAAATTGTTCTTTATTACCATGGACAGATGTGCATCGGATTTTCAAAGGAGACATGTCTAAATGAACTAAACAATTCAAAATGAATGGTGTCATGTGGACAAAATTGCAGAGGACACAATAATCTTAAACCTGCTTAAGCAGTCAAAAGGGATACGAAAACTTGGGAGCAATCGCCCAAGCGAATAGTTTCAAAGCAGAGATTCGTTAGTAGTTTACCCTGATGCAATTGGGTTTTGTGAAATCTAGTTAAAAACACTGTTCATCTCAGAGATCAAGTTTTCGATCGAAGGGTGCTTTATGTGTGTCGGAATAACACTTTACGGTTTACCGTACCAAAGGACCCATATTCGTCACCTGAACTGCACCATTATGCATCCTAGATACCGCCAAGAGTGTGCTTGCGAAATTCAGAAAGGGAAGACTCACCGATATCATACATGTCGCTGGTCTCCTTTCTCCACAGTAGTATGGTTTTCTAGCATTTAAGGAGGAATTTTATTGTGAAATGCATTTAACTGTCCTGAATGAATATTCTGTAGAATGGGGAAAGGTAAGCATTCTAGCATATCTAATGTAGATACTTCTGTAGATAATTATCAGCGGGTTTTGCGACACAAAGCTAGCTCGACGGAAAGGTTGAATCAAATTTGAACCCAAAAGATGAATAGAAAGGTAAAATAAAGTAATCAAAAGGATAAGATTACACACTCAAATTCCTTTCCGTTATGAAATTTTTGAGGCTACAGTACGGATGAAAAATGTTATTCCATACATTCTCTACCGTCTGATTACAGGACACTTCAACGGAAGTTTTAATTTCAATATTTTTTTCATGTTCTGTTTTAAAGAATTCCAATGGCAGTGACTATATTTCGGAGGATGTAGCTGCTAAAGGACTCACCGTCTGTTTAACAGATGCCAGGATCGAGTCACACTGGTTTCACTATGACCAGTGAGATTTGATGTGAGTTGATATTACGTTATATAAAGATTTGGCTCTGGTTTCGGAATATTGGCCCACCAGCCAACGAGATGTGTCTGCGAATTATTTAGGCAGGGTGTGATTCTACCCAGCTCTCTTTCCCGGGTAGCTTTGGTCATAAAATCAAATGGCTCTTGTACGCTCCACGGCCCAAGTTCAGTAATGAATTTTCAGGCGATAACAAAAGTAAAAAACATAGAATATCTGGTATCAACAATTCAACGGATTGACAAATATTTCACATAAAGCATGGCATCGATATACATTTGAAAAACCCGGAATAATTCTTTCTAAACATTTGACCAATATTTTCTTTGTTATTTCAACGTAGCCTGTTGATTTTTGTTGTTGTTTTGCACCATGTGTCTCAGAAATTAAGCATCTGACTAAGCAACAAAAGTATTACAGATTAAAAGTCTGAAGCAGTTTCTTTTTTGAACCCAAGGTTGAGAAGGATTACCGCCGATGCGACCGATATAATATGATCTTTCACCAATATCCTGGCTGTCAAACAGGTGAGATCGACTTTATTCCATGCCCGGTTAAACATAATTTAAAGAGCGGATATTTTTGTATCCGGACACGAGGGGTCTTTTTCAACTAAAGTGGGCTTGGTTTCCTTTTTTTTCTTTCAAACTATGAGAATCAATAAAATTTTTGTTTCTAGGACACGAACAAGTCACTTCAAAAAATGATAGTATCCTTTCAAGATGTAAATTTGTTACGACATTATTGGGGTAGTTATTGGGGAGTGTAAAATGTTTCTTGGCGAAAGTTGGCGAATTGTGGTTTCATCATCGCTGGTCCTATCACCAGGAGGACCTAATGGCACCAGGCTTTTCCAGCAGCATCTTCTACAAAATTACCTCCTCCCTTTGCGAAGGATGTAATTCTAGAAGACCTTACGGCTTTGGTCAGGTTTTACTAATTCGTAAAGGTCTTACACATGAATAATATCGTGACCAAGATATTTTCTGACGAGGACGAGGAAGTGGCTTATTTTCTCGTGCATCAAAACAGGTTCGATTTCTTCGTTGATCCCCTGCATTCTGATGGCCGACCGTCTATGTTGGAACCATAGCAAACGATCAAATAGAATAATAGAAACTGGGAGCATTTTGTCAAAGCTTCTGCTGATATCTTCTGATCATCACACGTTTGTGAAATCCTTATTGGACTTCACTTCAACATTCGTTAATGTTAACGACAAAAGTCGTTATGTTTTTTCTAAATTGGAAGTTCCAACGTCCAGTATGGTATTAATTATATATAAAATAACTCCCACATATGGTCATAAATCATCACGAAAAATATTTTACACCATCAATTGCTTAGTGATAACAATCGGTGCATATCCATTAATTAAACTCGAGTCGATAGCCTTCAGCATTTTCCTAGACACACTCCATTATATAATTTCTAATTTGCGGGATCCCTTACATTAGAATCAATTACAATTAAATCATTAAAAACAAGTCAACGATTCGTTGGTTGTAAGAAAATTTCATATTTCATTCTCATGTTATTCACGTTTTCATATGGAAACCTCTTACAAAGGTGCTACAAGGCATGAATGTGTAGAAATCGTTACCTTATAATTACAAATCAACCTCACAAGGTCGTTGCTGCTTGTATTTGAGAAAATTGAGTGAGTGATTCAACTGCTAGTATCACGTTCTTCAAATTATCTAAAACCTTCCACTTATATCGAATGAAAGTAGCAAAATTTATCTGCTAAAGATATTCCACAGTGAAGGAGTGCATGAAAAAATGAGTTTGTGCCCAACAGGCAAAATTTAGCTGAGAAAATCTACTTGTAGGGACGAAATCAAAGGAACCCCATGATATGAGGAGCTTGATAGTATCGTTCGCCTTCATATATATGTTCATACATGATTTAAGGTGCAACTAATAACATCTCAGGAGGAGAAACTTATCATTAATTTTGGTAGGAGAGAAGTCACTCACCATGCTACGAAAATTTTCAAGGATTAGAGGAGATAAGGGCGAATAGGAGCATAGTAGAGTGGTTACGTGGTACATTTTTCACTTTGACGATCGCAAAAAAAAGATACATTTTAGTTTTCAAGGCACACAAAAAGATTTTAATAAAACGCCCAAGAAATTGGTCCCAAAAAAACAAAATAAATATAAGAATTCAAATTAAGGAGTCCATTAAAATATTCTAAAGATAATTATATACGATACTTTATCGCAGACTGTGATGTATTTTCAAAAAATAAATAATAAATAATTAATAATAAGATATAATTATCGCAACCGATTGGTCGCACGTGCAGCGAAAGAAAGGAACAAATTTAAATAGACAGGGTTATTTGAAAATACAAAGGCCGCATAATGGCGGTCGAAGGAAGTTACTTTTAACCGAATAGCTCACCGCGCGCGCGTGGGGTTTTTAAGGACATTATTTACGCCCTGATCCTTCCATGTCACATACACACACACACAGAAAGAGCTTACTCTTTCATATTAGACAAAATGAATAAATAAATAGAAATAATCAAATGTAAGTAAGTAAATATAAAATACTTAATTTACATAAATTGTGCTGCGCTGATTCTGACCACCTTTGCTTGATTTCGGGACTTCACTTGAGCGTGTCAATTCTGCTGCTCTGCGTCCAACATGAATCTCCGCCTATGAATTGTGCTGCGCTGATTCTGAGCACCTCTGCTTCCTTTAACACGAATCTCCACCTCAGCTTGATTTCGGGACTTCAATGAATTCCGCTGCGCTGCGTCCTGACCACTTCTGTTGCCTGCTTACTATCTTCTTGGTATCAATCTAAATCAAAATGTTCTCTTGGGCTTTGTAGTTCAAAGATTTTACGACTCGAGGACTTCCGGGGTTAAACACTTTACACAGCTGCTAATACTTCTTGATTCTCTTTATTTTTCTCAATACTTTATTCACAATTTCTCTCCACAATACTTAAGTCACAACTCCTATATCCTCTACTCAAAATTTTTCTATCCTTCTTATAGCTATTTATGCACAACAAACAAGTGAATCATATCAATGGAAAATTTTTTCCCAAAAGCGTTCCAAAAAATTATTTTTGTTGTTTTTTCTACTGAGGAAAAAAGTAGTAATTCTCCTTTTTTACTGAGACTTTTTTTTATTTGATTTTGTTTATTTTTATGTCGCCTACACAACGAAATACGTAACAAGAACCAATCATTAATCTCTTATATTTTTTGCAACAATTCTGAAAATCTAACCATTCATCCCTAAACGCCTGCACGGATTTTTTGGTCCTGATCAGTTGAGTTTCCTTAGGAAACAAAGCCAGAGAAAAATAAATATAAAAAATTTAGATGCATAAAATCTGGTCATACAGCAGCGGACAACGCTCCACTGAAAATTCTGAAGTGTTGCAATGTCCCAGAAAGCATTTCTTTTGTGGATCATTCTTTTTACGGATCAAAACATTTATTTAGGTCCGAACTTAATCAATGAACTGATTAATCAAAGTATTGCCGAGCAATGGTTCCTATCTTTTCCAGATAAACTTCGAATTCGATTCGGGAAAAGTACCTCGCTTGTTGAGGAAATGCTAGTGACTAGCAAATTACTAAAGAACAGAATTGGTGGCTTACCAAATTGTATTGCATTAGATACTAAGTTTGTTGCAGGAGAATATCCCGATTGAATGTTTTCGAACAGTTTTCCGAAATTTTTCTCACACTAAGCCGTTTCCACACAAAAAACAAAACAAATTTGTAGTGCATGAATTGTATTCTATTTCGCTCACTCTGGACAATGTAGCAAATCTGGCTAGATCTAATATATTGTGCCAGTTCATAGAAAAGAACATCCTTTTTTTCTAATGGAGACGGTGATATCTTTATCGAAACCATTAACGTTTTTGCGGAGCGTCGGGGTCCTAGACACAGCACGCTTCCGGTGTGTTAGAGATAAAAGGAAATCGTCGAAGGAAGCGTGATATGCTCCGACGAGAAGCTTAAGGATCAGGCATACACCAGAATGTCCAGGCATACACCGACGAAACGCTTAAGGATCAGGTCGACCAGGAAATATCTCCGTAGACTGATCGACTAAGTAAGGCCAGTAGACGGCAGCAGCTTGGAGAAAATATCAACGGGAGCCGGTAGGACAATTGTATGCTCGTAGGAAAAGTGCTTATGCTTTAGATTCTGCTTTATCTTCCCTGCACATCCTACCATGGGGAAATAATATTAGATTACCCACTCTTCACGAGGAAAGAACGAGCGAGCAGTTCTATTCTTGTAGTTAAAGAAGATTTCTTAGTTACGCTGGGTATAGGATGACTGGCTTTTTAATACAGACTTTAAAGACTAGAATTGCCGGAGGGACGGTTATGCAAAAAGTAATCCCGTACTAGTTGCTAAATACATAGCTGCTAAGTCGATCAAGTGCAATCAAAAATAAATGCACTAGTACTTGTGCTTCAGGCACGAAGCATTGCCATGCTCACTCATGGATTCAATATAGCGCTAGGTAAAACTGAGGATGGCAGCCTCGCAAACCGAAGATCTCTAGATCTTCAGAGTAAGTACGATCAGTGCCAAAGAGGCGTTACTTTATTCGAATTCAAAGCCTAAGTTCCGAAGCCTGATTTCGGAGCCTAAACCAAGAGATGCTGAAATCGACTGACAAATGGAATCAAGTGATAGAATTCGCTCAGAGTATCGTAACAAAAAATGAAGGCATACTTAATCGGCTAGAGGCTGTGAGACCGAAGAAGTGTTCTCTCTACTTATCCTCCGTCTCCTTCCACTTTCGCTGAAGAAGGGTATCCAGGAACTCTAAAGCAAAAATCCTTATAGAATGACCTGGCTATGACCAGTCTCTATGAATATTTACGAAACTACAAAGTAAGGGACATACAGATTAAGGCGATGGTCTAGTTGCCTTATGCTACTGAGTGTTCAACCTCCATGAAGTAAAAAGCCTCATGTCAAAAAACGTCATTAATGTTTGATTTTGTTGCTGATCTAGAGTTTCATGCCAACGATCGGCGGGAAAGCCCCTTTACTTGATATGATATTTTCTCTGGAAGGGGAGCTCCACTTTGCTGCGAAATATTAACAGTCTTCCTAACGCTTTTTAAGTACCGATAGTTCTCAGCACACAGAGAGAAAGGAAAAAGGTTGTATTTCATTACGAATCATTACGCGAAAATTACGAATAATATGCCAGAACTCCACTATTTGATTGGGTTCAGTTTAAAATTTTGCTCTGTTAAGCAGCTACTTCCTTTGAAGCCTTAGATTCCACTGTTATAGCAGAATTTCTGACACTGCTTCCCTCTTTATTTCCATCAGCTATATGATGCTTCTCGCATTCGTTCTCCAAAGTCTTCTCATCAGAAGGATCATTTCATCATTCGTTCAAAATAGAGCCATTGTTTTCCATTTTCACGCAAGGCTAGTGAAGCAATGCAGAGAAAACTCTCTCGTTTGATAAACCCAATGTCAATGTCGTCCTGAGAACTTTGCCTGAACAGCTATACCATCAGTTTTTCATCGAGTTGTTCCAATGTCCCAGACTAGCTGATTGGGGAAATCAAGTGGATGACATATGACAGTTTCCCCTTGTTTAAGGAGTTAACCCAAGCACCAATCAATTAACAACATGAAATTGGATTGGCCTACTGCAGCGAAAAGACATGTTCCAGACTCCTCAGAAGAGTTGAAACGTCCTTAAAGTGATCAGGACATCGCCTTTTCACAATGATACATATCAAAATAGTGGACATTTGAGTTTTTTCGATCAGGACTGTTTTCTAACGAATATGCATTCGTAAGCAGGTATATTTTATAGAAGTTTAATTCACTGTACAACCTGGGAAAGCCCAGCATTTTCCATAAAATGATTTAGGAGATATGATTAGTAAGTCCTAAACTAATTGAACTAATGATTGCCGATTTCACTCGCTTTGCGCTACATCAACTCGACCGGAACTGGACCATATATTAGGCATGTGCCTATATCTTTACCATACCGTCTTGCAACACGATATAAATTCAACTTCTTAAGATTGTCCTATCCTATACGGTTCACACAGTTCAATCTTCACACAGAACCAACCAGTCTGAAAGAGACCATGGACTGCCCACTACTAATACAATATAAGTATACGTTTTGGTCAATCATTGGACGATAAAACGAGTAAGTAGTCGGGACTACCCGCAGGTCCTCTTATATATATAAAGTGATCGATGGCAAGGCGAGATCTAAGTAGCTGTCGATATTCATGGAAAAGTCATGCATCTGGTGAGATAAACACAGGCAGGAGAAAATATCAGGCAATTAATTATGGCTTTAGCGATGATAATAGCCCAAGCAATCATAAGGTAAATTATTATTAAAATGGTCGAAGTGGAAGTCGCAACACAAACATGATGAGAAAATACGAGAGAAAACAAGAAAAAAAGAAGAGGAAGAAGAAGAAGACGGTGTGCTTGGAGGATGGTGAAGAAATGTGAAAAATCCAAGGAGGAAAGTTGATGAAGAAAAGTTATTTTTATCCACAACATCTCCGTTATGTCAAGATGGAAGGAAATGAGTTTTAAGTTTTTTTTTTGTTCTTTGTATCTCATTCTCAAAGCGGATGGCATACTTTTCCATAGAATAATAACATGCTGTGCAGAATTTCCAGTTAAATGTTGAGGAAGATTCATGTTTCCTGCTAACTTTGCCAAGGCGAAAATTGCGAGAAATTGCTGATATTACGGCAGTTTCCTTAGTCATCGTAATTAGAGTTATAACTAGGACACTCAACGATTGATTGAAAAGTTTTTAAAAGAAGAGTTTGAAGGCAATTTCTTAACAAACTATACACATACTAACTAAGTCGGCGTGTACCCAAGTGACAAGACAGACCAGAGCGATTGTTCCAAGGATACACGACGAGGTAGTGGAGCCCGCAATTTACCAGCGGCTGGAAAGCAAATGAAATGGAAGTCATCGCATCTATTGCATAGATAGGAGCATAAGCCAGGACGCTGAAAATGTTAACATAGAAAGGACCAAGCACTAAGAAGACAAAGCGACCACAGATCCAGAAACCGCAGCGGTATCAAGTGGTCCTACCAAGTGGTTACCCAAACAACCATTGGAGCGAGTAATAAGACCCGTCTCAAACGCATGAGTTAGGACTTTTGCGAACATGACACGCGCCAATTACGTAGAATACACTCCCGGTCGCATTTATAAAGTAGGAGTCTGTGACCGACGCACTTCTGATTGCGTTTATGAACCCCTACCACGTCCGGCTACATCTAGCTTCAATTGATCTTCGAAAGGATCTATTTGAGCACCTTCTAAGCAAAACACAGAACATTCGATGTTGTATATTTGGCTTAAGCCTACATTGGGACATCGATTTCTGAGCTACAGCGACGAGAAGTCTTTGGCATACTTAAAGACGGCCATTTCTATCGTAAGCAACGCCTTAAAAAGGCAGATATAAGACATTCTTATGAGCTAGTTGTCGCGAGTGTGCCTTTTCAACCCAAAACGGAAGAAACGCCACAAATAAAGCTTTTGACCCCTGACGTTGCAAGGGTTGACACTTTTCGAAGAAAAATTAATCGCAGTAGGATTGTGCTGATGGGAACATTGCTAATCAAAGAATGTTGCTCATACTGAGAGCAAACGTGGAAAACATGAAGGAAGTGACCAGGCGTCTCAGGTTTGACATTACCCAGGGGAGGCCGGTCTGATTCCGGTATGGCGCACAGGTCTGGTTTAGAGAAACTTACTCCCAGTTGCTAGGTTTTGAATTACGATTTTAATGAACACGATGGGCATTCATTCTCCTGCAGTCCTTAGGCACTTAGTGAAAACACTAGAACTAGGATATTAGTTGGAAGTATACCGGTCTAGTTTGCTGAATACTACTATATCCTTCTGACTCGTTCTGCCAACCTGAACCCTGGAGGTAAAGTCAGGTACCACGGCTAGCTGCCAAGCCCTGATCCGTATGGATGGGCCAGCTTATAGGATTGCGACATTTCGGCAAAGGAAAGCTTGAAAACTAGTCCCAACTCTTGTCTAGAGAGATATTTTGTGAAGAGTATGCGCAGTAAACTTAAAATGTGCGATCTCGTCAACAAAGTGACTGCTGCGATTGAGACGAAAGACAACAGCATTTAACAGGACAATGAGGGCGGACAGCCCATGCTGCGCTTGCGAGAACTCTTTTTTCTAGCCTATCTCTACCTAATTGATAAGCGCTTCAACCTGCTAAAGCGCACTCAAAATTGGAACATCTGATGACCTTGGAACTGAAGGTTCTTCTTGGCCATTGGAGGATGGTAGATCAAAAGGTTAATTACGAAAAGAGTCTCAACAAACTTTGGAAAACATTTATATCCTAGCAAGCACCTTAAACCAAACAACAAGCAAGTTTTGCTAACATTTTTTGAGTTTACTAGGTAAACAAGTATCGTTTTTTGACATTTTCTGAGATTCAGGATTTCTTGGTATGGTTTTTTTGAAATCTCTCAAGAATTTTAGGGACCAGAGGCGCAGAATATCGACAGTTGTTAGCTGCTTCTTATGTAGCCAAATTACCGGATAGGGCTATCGCGCTACCGATTTTTACAATTTCTGTCACAGTGCCTGTCAGTTCAAGTCAAGTCAGGTTCGCCTGAACCAAGGAACGAAGTTAATTATATGGAAGGAAGAATTTCATCAGCCAGAATGGTTCGAACGAAATATTAAAACTCCAGTCTGTGTCCCAGTCGCATGCTGTTGCCGTGTAGACACCCTTAACTAACTTAAAAGGGACGATTATTCCGAAACCTTTCATTCCAGCTCTTACCAAACCAAATATAAAAAAATTCAATTTTTGGCACTAACATCGCCGAAACCAACTTCCTTAAATCGATTTCGAAAAATTCTTTTGATTAACACTTTGTATCTTCATTAACTCGTTAATCTTAATCTTTTCCTGGATAACAATGTTGGCATGTAAACTACAACGTTTTTAACATTTCAATAATAAGATGAAGACTCACTTCTTTCATCTGTTGCGGTTTTGTGACGATGGAAACAACACGATAAAGGCGCAATGTGAATATTTTTGACCGCAAAGGAAATGCACACGACAACGACGACAAGAATACGCAACGCGACAGACAAAGACCTCAAATATTATTTTTCCATATCTTTTATTTATTTTATATCTTTTCATTTTTCGTTTTTAATCTTTTGCACTGCAATTTCTTTCTCCTGCATCCTCCCGATCCGCGCTAGCCCTTTTCAAAAAACCGCAAGTGCAAGTGCATACTTGTATATCGCGAAACGGATTGCTTGTTGGCGTTCTTATTTTGAGTCCTTTGAGGAATCTGGTTCTATGCACGCATGCAGCGTAGGATTCTTGCGGTGGTGTTGATCTGGTTACTGTCTCTTTATATGTTTGTTTCCAAACAAATACGCTTATTTGCACACACCGACAAAACATACCCAGACACGTTTCTTTGTCGGCCTGAATGATTTTATGCACATTGACACATCTCAAAAAATCAAATAGTTGCGGTTTGATTTTGTGTTTGCAGCTCATACAATATTGTAAAAGTTGTGTTTATTGTTGATTTGGATTATGTTACATCGTTGCGGCTGGGTGGCGTTCAAGTCAAGATTTATAGTACATCTCAATAAAGGCGTAATAAAGATAGATAATGTTCACTTACATGTGGGCATACAAATGGGATACATGAACTTACATGAATAAATCAAAGGGATAAGTGTAAAGTTGAGACGACGAGACCTAAAGTTCAATGGTAAACTTGTATGAAGCTCAACTTTTATGAACCTTAAAAAAAGATACAAATGTTGGACACTAGCTGGGCTCATGGGTCCATTCTGCACGCTCCTTTCTAAGAAGTATCAAATGTTCTTCAAAAAATAGCAGTGACCATTAGTTGTGGTGGTTACTAGGTCGAAGTGTGGGCAGGACAATCTGATACTTTTTGCCAACATTCACCACATTTTGTACAACAATCGCCTTCAGTTTGTGGAAAAATGCTGACATAATTGAGATATTTTCTAGTGCGTTACTAACATGCATTGATACTAGATGCCTTCAATAGAAAAAAATACTTAGAACAAGGGCGAGCTGTAATCACGCATTCAAGCGTGGTACTGACCACATCACATCTTGACTGACATTTTCTGGACCCGATCACATTCTCTGGGCAAGGTGCAGACTGCTAGCGTTTATGTTTTTAATATTCATGCATTTCAGATCAACGAACAATTCACTGGAGCTATCGGGATTGCGCGATGGTTATTGTACTTACCCTCTCTGCAACAGGTCTCGAGTTCAAGTATCATAACAGTGATGAAAACTTTTCAACTTCGGAAGGACCAACATGACTTGAAAGGACCGTAAAGAGAGTTTTCAGATGGCGGGAATTAACACAAAGAGACTGGATTTCAAACTGAATGAAATTTTATTTAATTTTCCATGACCTTCTTCCATCGATGTTGCTGAAATCACTAATTCTGGTTTAGACACCCTCAGATAAGAAGTTTTCGTTATTTCAGTCCGGATTGTGTATTCACTATAGGTCTAACCGACCTTGATCCAGGCCCTGAATTATCAATTGCTTCAATTCCTGATTATTCAGCCTTTCTGGCTACGGCCCAGATAAGCTTGTGTATATTGTTCTCGCAATAGATACCTCTAACATTACTTATGGTCCGATTTTTGGAGTCGAACAAAATGACCACAGAAAATACTTCCTACACATTCTCCTCATGCGGATGCAGGGCCAGGCATATTCTGGAAAATGATGAGAGAACAGGCCAACACCCACCAAGCAATTCAACAAGTAAGATGTTGGCAGATAACATAAATGGAATTGCAAATCGTTCAACGGTTCTACTTATAGAGAATGATCTTCTCTTTCGCTCCTTTACAATCTCTACCACCTTCACTCTCCACTAACTGCAAAAAGGATCATCATAATCCGGAACCAACCGACGAGAAAAATCAAGACCTAGCTTAACGTTTCAGATCCAGGCGTGGTTCTCAAGATGGTAGATTGGTTATGGAATCTAGTCTGGATAGCTTGTATTCCTGGAAATCGTACACCTATGTTGCAGTATGACCTGGTGCACCAGATCCACGAGCAATTCTTATTTGATGATCGCATCGTCTGCGATCAAGCAAAACCTTGGCAGGTCTGGCAACACATTCAATATTTGCAAATGAAGCTCTGAACACATGATTCCATATGGATTCGTTCCAAGTGTCATAAAGTCTTTCGGCTCTGCAAAAATAAGCGTGGGACCAATGATGCGAGTGTGCATAATAAAGGGGAGTTAAGCCCACAACTAAGGCGACGCACGTTTACGCCCCGACGGAGTTCTTAAATGACAGCTCCCATAGTCAACCCAGCACTGACGAAAGCCGAATTTGGCATTCTTCCAAAAACATAACCAAAAGTTGAAATCGAAACTTCCAGTGATATATCGGAGCATATTATTCTGGGCAATGGATGACAAATCTGTGTATAAGGCGTATGGATTCAAAGTCGATTGTCAACTTAGACCAATGCAAATAAGCAGCACTGAATGAAGAATGGTATATGGTATGCGCCATGCTGCCCACATGATTTTCTCAAAAACGACTGGAACAGATCATCTACGAGTAGTGCATCAATTTATTGAACAATGTCTGAATCGATAGAGTAAGTGTTTGCCTGACTGATAGCCGTCATTTTGACAAAGATTTTGAAGAGATTCTTGTTCATCACGTGAAACGGCACACATTCTTGGTATTACTGAACGAAAATTACACGCATGAAAGAAGTGAGTTTTTAAATATGTCAGGCACTGACTCGCACTAAACTTTTTTATAACTGAGCTTTTGAAGTCATTTCACTCATTTTCCGCTGAATTAATTTTAATAATAAGAAAATAAAATAAGAACTAGAAGAAAAATGCCACCCTCGCCCCCAAAAAAAAAAAAAAATATTGATGAGTTAGAGAATGGCAACTGGTTTGTATACCTTGATACACAATTGATAGAACACGGAAACAGAGTTCTCAAGATAAGGTTTCGAATAAGGCGTTTATTCCAATTCTGGTGACCATGAAGTCTTGCAGTATTAACAAGAAAACGAAGCTATGACTATGAAAATTTACAAAAAAGTCTCCATTAAGCTACAGATTATAAGCGTGGGTCTGAACGCCGTCTTTTGAAAAAAAGGATAAACACCTCCGAAACCGAAGGAGATTATCTTCTGTCTCGATCTTGTCCATTATTATTACGATACAAGAAAAAAGACGTGGAACACTGAGCTTCGTTCGTAGGAAAATTTCATCCGAAGGACGATACCAAACACGGGATATGGCACACCGCCGAAACGCGTATAAGTACGATACAAGAAAAAAGGCGTGGAACGACGGAGCTTCGATCTTAGGACAAAAAAAAACAACAACACAAAATTATTCTAGTCGGACAAAATTATTTAGATTTTCTTCTTGGCCAGCAGGTGTGCAGAGTCTATCTTTGGGATGTCTGCTATTATGATTTTTCGCACTCTTGGGTTGGTAGGCGTCAACCTTATCCTAAAGGTGTCTGCAGTAGGAAGAGTTTGTGTAATGATCTCCCCTACTTCTTTGACATCCGAAAGACAATCAATTTCTCCTATCGCTTAAGAGACCATTGGCCATTATGCCGAGGTAACAGCTTTAGAGCCAAGGAGGTCCCCGACTGCACTCTCGAACAGGCCCTTGTCCATGTATTCTGCCCCGAGTTCGACGAAGAAGCCACCTGTTTTGTTCGCTCGTATCATACGTATGCAGGCGCCTGTTTTTCCGGGCTTCACATTTTGGCAAATTATTCTGAGGAGATCGAGGTAAGTCCTCCCAGTTGTTAGCTTAATAAGTAGAGTTTTTGGCATCGCCCTGGGCTTTGCGCCTTCGTACTATTCGGACGTGGGTTTGTGCGTTGCTTCAGCCTCAAACGCTCCGCATTCTGCGCAGCTTTCCGTTAAATTTTGGATGGTACCAATCGGAAGTCAGTATCGATCTCCTGCATTCCATTGGGGTCTACTGCCAGCGGTGCGGTGCTTCCTGCGGTTTGGCTTTTGTGGGCAATATGCCGACTTTTTCTCTTTCTCCGACTTCGACGCAGAGAACTGTATTTTCAGTGATTTTTTGAGCTCTTTCTGTTCACTCGATGCGACCGTAGTGCTGAAAACTATCAACAAGGTCCGCGAGTTAAACGATCTATGGATTTCATGCATTTACATTCTTTACAACGTTGGTTGGATTTCTCATTTTTTTAAGGACCAAGCTTATGTTTCGGGTAAGCCACTCTTTTTCACTTTTGTTGGCGGTTATCTTCGTTGCTAGTTCGTCCTCAGGTGAAGTTTTAGACACATTGCCAGTTAAGAGATCTAGTAGCCGCTAAACATCGTTTTTTTTTTTGCTTCCCCCAGAGTCCGATATGTGGCTGTCAACATTCCTTGGAGAATGTAACATGTGGTTGACCTTCGTTCCTGTGTGCTCATGTAATATTTAGAACGACAATGTTTCAACATTTAATTTAGTTTTGGTACGTTTGGAAAACTTTCTACTCATTTCGCGTCTCCGTGGACATAACTTTGTTGTCTTTAAGGGTCTGTTTTGGCTGATTTGAGCCCCCTGCAGCTCGTTCTAAAGGTTCTCTTTTGGTTCTTGTTCCGTCAACCACGGATAAATGGTAAGACAAACGGTCATTTGGGTGAGGTAAGGGTTCTTACGCTATGTCTATTACAGTCCTTGTGATTGTTCATTTCGTGGCTTCGTCAGGTTTCCGTAAGTTATTATAATGCGGCGGGGATATTTGACATGTAAATAATTCCTGAAAATATTATCTTATCTATTTTTAAACTGGAGGAATCGTGCAATTTGACTGAACATGAATTGATGAAGTGAACTGTAAGAAAATTCGATAACTGGCGAGCAAACATTTGCAATAATACCCTTGTAAATGAAGTTTATAGCAGTTGTCTGATTACTTGTTGCATTTTTAATTAGATTTCATATTTTTAATGTTTTTACCACTGTCAATGGATGATAAGATCAACAAAGTATTTTAGAGTATATCGGCGCTGGGATCATACGCACCTACTCTGACTCGAATTATTTGGGTTATTTATAGCTCTTACGGGAAACAAGTCCGATTTCCAAATAATTGACGTCTTACACAATAGTCCGTCATTCTTATTGCTACAGCTTTCGATTTATAACATCTTCCAATATACCATCGTCAAATACAAGTCAACCTGTTTGTACTGATTCACTTATCAATTGAAAAATCAATATCGAGACAAATATTGAGCCGCCATCGCTTGTTATTATATTACATCGTATATTGTACATCAAGTCACTTTCCGATATTATTGCTTTTGTTTAACTTAACATCCAACCTCTGGCGTGACTATCAATAAAAATTTGTATTTTTATGCTCCATATTGTTTACAAACACTTTAAAGGTAATATAATCAAATAGTATTTGGATATCTTGATCCAAATCTACATACTCGGTACACGTAACAATCCCGGGATAAATTTAAAAAAAAAATGTTTTATCAGTTCTATTTTTTTTTCCATTCAACATTCATATCTTCACACACGATTTCCTCGTACTCCACAAAACGTTCGTACGTCTATCTAAAATTGAAATGCAGTAAATCAATAAATAAAGAACATTAAATAAGCCATCAAAGAAACAAATCATTGCGTTGGTTTTATTTCGCTTTGATATGCTTTTCAGTTGTTATCATAATAAAAGACTTTTTTTTCCCGTCATCCTTTCCTTATCGTATCAATATCAATCCACCGGATGAAGTAATACTTACTCGTATTGTATTTATCGACCATATCATTCGTATGCTTATCAAATGCACGCGTTACTGAGAAAAAAGGTGATAATGCGCTGTGAGCTGGATATGATATCATTTTCGAAGAAAACGAGGTTCGAGTATGTGCTTGCATGTGGGCAGTGAGGAAGTTATGATAGAATTGCAAGAAATTCTACTGAGTGAAAGAATTTTTCGAATAAATATTGCAAAATATTTCCATTACAGTCGATGAATGAAAAATTCTCAAGTTCGTTGAACGTAATGTTATCAAACGCATTGATAAATGCAATTTTATAAACAGTTTTTTATAGGACTGCAGTTCAAATATTGATTTAATGTGTGTTCTGTGTGATTCATCTGCGCGAATTTGATATTTTGAGAATTCTTTTATGTAAGACGGGCGTTCATTGTCAATATTTTGAGTTTAATTCAGTTTAACACATAAAATGCTACTTTTATCACCCAAGTCCGCCAGTTACATGTTAACCGTCAAATTCGGTTAGAAGTGGAGAGAAACGACTGCCACGGGATATCAGCGCAGATTGAGAACCACGAAAAATACTTCAGAGTCAAAAAGAACGTCAACAATGACATTAAAAATCAGCAAAGTTGGGCAGCTCGTCGGTAGAACTCAACAGTATCGTCACATATGGCTCCAGGCATTGGTCTAGCTGAATGCCCCAGAAACGTAGTCGTCTTTAACGTACATCCCAGCGCAAACGACATGAGAACTGCTAACTGATCTCCTCTCGAGCCAGATCAAAAAAACCACAAAGACCTCCACAAAGAGGAAAGCTTTCAGCTAAATTAAGTCTCGAAAAAGCAACCACACGCAATGAAAAAGGCTCCAAACACCAAAGATAATGCTTCAAGATGCGGAACTAAGCTCGATGCCCGAGAAAACTAGTATTAAGCACCGCAACTTCGCAATCCTAAAGAAAACAACAGCAACAACTTATCCCTTAGGTGACGAACTCTATTTAGGGATCAAGAAAGATAGAGCCGCATAAAACAGGGGCCTAAAAGCGAGGTTTGAACGACCATACCAAGCAGAAAAGCGAAAGAATTGACGGAATTGCTCTGGGATCGAGAGCAGGAATCTCGATACTACAGTCAAAGAAGTCGTTAAAAATTGAGCCTTTCAAATAAGCTGCAAAATTTGAAAACGCTGTTAAGCAAACTATTCTTGTGGCCGACGCCTTCAGGATGGGGTTTCAAACCAACCAAAGGGAACAGAATCTCACAGTCACCGGCCTTCCAAAAGGATACCGTGCAGTTTCCGACCAAATTTTTATTAAAAGGAGTCTCCAAAGTCTAACCACCACTGGTTATCATGAACGCCTTGCTTTCAGCCACTATTCCCTTAAGTTGAAATTGGCCAAATCGACAAAACTTATGTTTCAAGAGTGAAACTCTCCAGTACAAATCGGAAGAATGGGGTCTAACTTACAAAAGAGAGTGCTCCTCAAAATTTTCGACCGTCTGATTCCTCGTGGAAAGACCCAAATAAAGAAAAAAGATATTGAGTAGTTTGCTTAGTTAATATTCGTTCTAAATCCATGCCTTCAACTTCAGCAGCGTCTGGAGGATTTTGGTGAACTCTACAAAAAGTCGCACCATGTCTGCCTACGTCACGTTTACTTTCCAGCGATGACCGTGACAGGATAAGTCTCCTGTTAGATAGTAGTTAGCAAGAATATATAGAAAGCACACATAATGTCATAGGCATTGGCGTGAAACCCGGGATTAAAAGGATCAAAGGGAATCACATTCATCGTGGAAATTTCTTCATAAGATGGCAAACAAGATTATGTGTCAGAATTCTTATCCACCGAAAAATAGCTAGGTTTGTTCGAAGAGTCAGCGCTTATTTCTGCCTACGCTATGGTCATGAAACACTAACAATCGCTAACACTTCGAACATGCTCCTAACTTGTTGCCGATAGGACATAAAAACAAACGCGCGGAGAGCCGCACATTAACATTTCCTTAAATTTTGTTTTCATACACAATGATTTATACATTAGAAAACTTGACTTAGAGCTGAGCTGTCAGCTCAGAAAGCTAGCCCTCGCGGTTTGCTCACTCACATATCTGTCGTTTAGTTTTCAAGCTCTCTATCATGCAAAGCTCGCTTTATTTGTTACATGGGATATACACAGTATGACGAAAAAGTTCCCGAACTTTTGAAATAAAAAATCGAAAATTACATCTAAAGAAATTTATTCCAGTTAACTTTCAACATAGTCCCCTTCCCTAGATATACACTCATTTGAGCGATCCACGAGTGATTCGAAGGCTCTCTGGTACTCCTCTGAAGTTATCGCTGTGAGACGCTCGGTGCAAGCCGCTTGAATGTTCGGTACATTTTCAAAAAATCGTCCTTTCAAGGCCATTTTTAGCTTGGGAAATAGGAAAAAGTCGGCTGGAGTCAGATCTGGCGAGTATGGGACGTGATTGATGCGTGGGATATGATTTTTGGCGAGATAACGCTTCACAATGTTCAAAGAATGAGCAGGCGCATTGTCATCCAGCAAACTCCACGATCCCGGTTCCTTAAACTCGGGCCTGATGCGATTAATCCGCGCGCTTTAGACGTGTTAACACTTCTACGTAATACGCAGCACTCACGGTGGTATTTGGGGGCACAAATTCTTTGTGTATCAGGCCTTTGGAGTCGAAGTAAGCGATGAGCATCTTCTTTACCCGTGATTTTTGTTGGCGCACTTTTTGAGGCCTCGCACGGCCCGGACTGAGCCAAGTGGATGACTGGTACTTCGTGGAAGAATCGTATTGAAAGCACCAAGTCTCGTCTCCAGTCACAATTGAGGTTAGAAAGCCCGGAGTGATGTCGCAACACGATGTTTAAATTTCTTATCCATCGTACTAAACACACGTTCACTCAAGCACGTCTATCTCGGCAACTAATGAACAGATACTGGTGAAAAAATTCTCAGACACTCCAGAGGGATGTAGCAACATAGTACCGGTGTCGTCCAAGAGGTGGCGCTACTCCTACAAGCGCTACAAAATAAGTTCGGGAACTTAACTTTCCCGACATACTGTGTACTTTCCATTTTCTCTGTGATTAATATTACCGCTTTTTGAAAGTTAAGCTATGGTGCTTCACAGGAGGAGAAATGGGAATCCGGGTTTATCTTTGCATACCGTGCTGTATGCATAGTCCAACCCACCATTAAAATCCTCGGCCAGTGAGCTCCTCCAATCATAACAAATCGTCCAATTGCAAATCTTGTTTATCATTGTCTAACAAGCAGACAACGTAGGCATTGTCAAATTACCTTGTGTTCTTATGTCAACTTGATTGGAATGTCATATAGACTGAACTTCTGCAAATCTACACAAAACGTGGTGTCAACTGTGAACCGTTTCAATATCTATTAGTTCGACGAAAACTGAGCGAGCAAGGCACGAGAAAAGCCGAGTTTCAAATACAATCTACGATAAATGATAAAAAATTTGAAGTCGGACAGATGCTGTTTTTATAGACAGTATTGGTTTATAGACAGTATAACGTAGCTTTAAAATTCAAAGGGCAAAGCACAATGACAAGGATTTTTTCAAACTAGATACTCAGAAGTTGACACGAGTAGTAGTAGTAGTAGCAGTAGTAGTAGCAGCAGCAGCAGTAGTAGTGGTAGTAGTAGTAGTCTAGAACCTCTCGGCTAATAATGGCTTTCAGCTTGCCTCCACAATAATAAAGTATGGAGCGGAAACCTGCAGAATCGTTTATAAACAATGAAATTGCTTAGGATGACATGAAGATCACTGGCAATAGTCGATGAACTCCTGAGTTCGACGAAGACTTTGATAGGCATTCATCAGTTGATTAATTTGGCTAGAGGCAGAGGACAGTTTGACAGCTTGAAAAAGGATATGATGTTGCTCGATATTAGATATAAGATGATATTAGGTATAAGTTATATCTAAAAATCAGGCAGTGGACGTATAAGTGAAAGTAGAGCGACAGACAATATACGTCGGTAACAAATGCATAAATGTGCTGGATTATGCTTGAGGACCATCTGGGGTTTTCAGAGCGATTGCCAGCTCCAAAACGGTTTGACGCAACAAGGAATCCCCTCGTCCATCACATTGTTCTTCGTTTCTTCATCTCTCGTTCTCACCAGCGCTGCTCCACTACCTTCTGATATTCTTCAGCAATGTCAACGTTCAGCATTCCTTGCAATGTTAACACCTTATCACAAGTAACCGCCTGTCATTCAGCAGACAATAAACAACAACGCGCTCTCGAACGGAAGATAACGAAGAAACGTCAGGATAAATTCAGTTAATGCAGGTGAAATTTGGTGAATGTTCTGGATGGAATAGTAGTTTGAAGCAAAATTTACAAAAATTTTCAAAGGTGAAAGCACTTGTGGACAGATACTGTGGATGGTTGAAAGTAGCTTTTTTATTCACGTTATACAATCATTTTCAAACACGGTTTTGGTCGCTCTTGCTGGGGTGAGCCAGCGTGGTGTGGTGAGTGGTGACCACTTAGGCTAAATACGACCATTTTTGACGTTTGATCGGAACTAATATGTGCTAGTGCGGCCACAACGAATGAAATTAACAATCATTTAACCATTGTTGATGATACAGAGTCCCCATTCCAGAGTCCCCCAAGCATTTTTTTTTGCTTTTGTACTAGCTTACCGACGCAAAAAAAGTGGCTTCCGAAATCAACTTCAATTTCATGGCTTTCGATTGCTGTCAAACATAAATAAATGATTTAGCTTGTACAAAACTTAAATATCTGTTTGTTACTAGAACAAGCTAAAACTGCCTCGGCTGCCCCAGTCATCCGGCTATAGAAACGCAACTACAGCTTACTTCACGCAAGACGTTTGTCTTCATTGTAGTTCGAGGGTGCCGCGCTGTATAACGGGACTTTTGTGAAATGCCTCATTTCAGTCAACATTTAGTGTCATATTGAACATGCAAAAGTTAAGAAACAGTTTTTGAAACAATGGTTCATGGCATGACAATTGAGCTGAATTCTCGCTAAATTGGACGTCATTCATTCTAAGAACGATCAATCGCAACGGAACTTTGCTCTAATAGTTTATGTCTTCCGGCACACTGATGAAGCATCATTGAAAAATCCTTTCATAAAAATCAGTTTCAAGATAAGGACAGAGGCGTGCCCAATAAAATTTTTGACACGTCAACTCTAACCCAACGCTATCAACTCCAAACTCTATCACGAGGGTACAGCAAGGACTATGTAAGTCATGCAGTACAGCAACCCCCCGTCGCGTGCTCCCAGACTAACGGCCGTATAGCCAGAAAAAAAGCCATTCATAAGCAGAAAAGATCTGATGAGTCGACTTGTCCTTTTGTCGGGAGTGCGCTGACCAAAATTCGGACTTTTTGGAGCAGATATGACGCTATTACGTCGACGAGTCTAAATTTAATATCTTTAGCCATGACGTACCTAACCTAAGCTGTCATGGTTTAGGCCTGTCGGCAGGCGGGGTTGGAAAATTTGGAGTTTATTGCATGTAACGCTGACAAAAACATGTACCACAGTGGCTTGGTTAAAAATTGCAGAAGGGTGCATATCAAGCATATGTCTGGAATTGTGTAGTCTTAGCTGTTTCCAATCTTATGTTCAGACCCCGCAAGAACGGAGCGATGATTTGAATTTATTTGAAATTTTATTTTCTAGGCTAAATAAACTTATTTAAAAAAAGTAATAATATTCGGAATCTATGTATTTGACTTAGCTTAAAACTTAACAAGACTCTTTTGGAGGAGTGTACGAAAATTAGCCCAGCAACTGCTTACAAACTTATGGATTCTATGCAAAACAGACTTAGGCAGTGCTAATCGCAAAGGATACTCTGAGAAAGTGCTAATCTGTGTAAAATTTAATTTTATTTTATATTAAGATCTAAATTTAAGTGCATGAAATAAGCTGTGACAAGAAATCAAGCAGTGTATTCAGTTTTTTTTTTAATTATTAGTAACAACAATGGTCGAAGTTATTAACTTGAAAATAAATATTTATCTAAAACCTGCAATTCAAATCTTATCATTATATTTTTTTTAAATTGACCAATCGCAGCGTAATAGGTTTTTTTAGAATAAAAATTTGAACTACATGAAATAAGCTCCGGGTTACTGTATTTAAAATGCAATTCTTCCTGGAATCTCGCTTTATCTGTATTCCTAGGAGACCAAATATGGTATATCAACGTTTTTACCTGTACTTTATCTTACGATTCTACAGAAATGCCAAATTGCTGAAGCTTACCTGAAATATAAAAAGAATAGAGAAGATTATTTATGAATAAAACGTTGATAATTTCGTTAAGGACATTCTATAAAAATTATTTAAGTAATTTTTCGCGAATAGCAAACAAAATGCAAAATGCTTGTCTAGTGTGAGTTAAATTTTTAAATGATAAATAAATACATATCGATTAAACACCATTTAACATAATCGTTTCGTGTCGTTTGCCAAGAAAATACAACATGCGATTTCATTTCTAAGAAACATTTATTCCGTTTACGGAAAGAAAGTTTATCGATTGTTCACGTGTGTGCCTGGTTTTCTAGGAACGAGTTGATGATGTAAACAAAGACATATCATTTTCTTCGTAATAAAATGTAGAAATTTTTCGTATTTCAAGTAAAACGTGCTGTTGTTGGCAATAGAGCGGAAACAAATCTATAAGTAGAGCAATTAAAGTCTTTTTCCCGACCACCTTTGTCCTTAATTCGAGTTTGTATGATCAATTTAAACAATCGACAACACTTGTTAACTATCCTCTACAATCCTTTCTCACGGTCTATCGTTAACAATTATGTTTAACAATGAATTAACTCATCCTCAATCAATCACGCCCAGCCAAGCTGTTATCACTCCTTTTTCGGTTCCCGATTTCGTTTCTCATTGTTTATTCAACCCCCGGGCCAGGCTGTCACAACCAAAATGACATTATTTGCAACTTATCAAAGTCGATAATAAATTTCTCGGGAAATGGAGTGTAATGGCGTAACATCAGTCAAAACGTTGCCTTTGGCACATTCTACTTATGCTTTTCGCTCCAAAAAAAAAGCGTTTAAATTATTCTAAACTTTAAATAATATAATTAACTTTATATGTTGTTGAACTCTTGTGGATGAAGTTTTCCAAAATTTATTGTCTACACCGATCGTATCGGAACGTATCAAACATACAAACTTTGTGGGATTTTGGCGCAAGTTGCAGAAGGACGAGGGGGCAGGGGGTTGGCAAACAACAAAAAGATTTAGTATTCAATTGATAGATTGTGTTGAGATGGTCGTTAAGCTTGGAAAGGCGATCGTTTAAGAAGATTTAAGACTGATTGTAAATAAATTGCTTTTGTTTTTCCGTTTTGGCAATGTTCGAAGGAGTTTGTAGGTTTACGACGTGCATTCGTCTCGATTTGGTCTGGACGAATTGAAGACGAATCGGAGGAGGAGTTGCAAAGTTTAGGAGGTTATTCGCACTACAGTTCAAGTCGGTTTATACCAAATTTATATGCATCAATGTCAAATCCAACAAGAATAAAATCAACGAGTCGGGAGAACCCAGGTGGAGAAACCAAAATCCTTTCCAAATGCTTTTGGTGTTTGGGCATCGTACTAAAATAGATAATTCGGTTGGATGCCATCTGGGAAGTTCCGATGTTAGGTTTAATGCCCAAACCGCCATCATGGGATGAGGCGATGAACGTGTTTGGTGAATAAATTGTGGTGTTTCCGGTTACTTTTTGAATTAGATTCACGTTCCACATTCTCTGCAACGAATAGAAACTATAGGGGAATAGCTCGATTCGAAGTTTCCAATTCGTGCAGTAATAAAATATCATTATTCAATCGAACGAGAAATATTGCATGCTCATATACGCCGAACAGCATTTTAGGGCCATAATTTTACGACCATGTTTATGGTACTGGAATCATTCAACAAGATTCGTCTCACTGTTTATGGCCTCATCCCGCCAGAGAGCACGTTGCGACTAGGACGTTCAGTCAGTTTAAATTTGATCCCGAATTCACGCAAACTATTGGAACTATGAATATTATTCGACTACTTTTCAGTAGATCCAATTTGCATCGATTTGATGGAGCCTTGATTTTAACTCTACTTGCTGGAATTGTCAGGGTAATTTATAACAATTTAAATCCTTCTCATAGCGCTAGTATGCAACTCCTTTGAATTTCAGGCCGCAGCAGCTGACATGCCGATTTATATTTACCCGTTCGATGCCAAGGAGTGATTCCTTTGATATCAAAAATTATTTACTTGTAATGTGATTCCTTCAATAGAATTACCAAGCAAATGTGTATATTATTTCTATTTTCTTAGACCTGCCTTACAAATTTCGTGTCCTATCATTTTCGTTTCGAGATCACATGGTACACTGAAATAGTAAGAAAACTATATAATTGGGGTAGAATCTGAAGCGACCAACTAACATTTGAAGTTGGGCCTCCAATCATGAACTCAATACCCGATCGCTCAACACGATCCTCCCGACCGAATAGCATGGAGGAGGATTCAAGCCTTCGTTGAGTTGTTTATGAAAGTCTCGCAATGGCTAGACCCAAAACTTTGCCGCCCAGAGAAAGCATTCAGGCGACCCTCCCCACATGTGGCTAGTGCTTGCGGGGTGGGGTGACTTTTGCGACCCTTGAATTGCTTAGGGGTGATATCACCTAGTTGGGTCAATGTATTTTGTCTACTAATGCGTCTCTATTTTCACCACAGAAGCTGAAAACAAGCTTGAATGTGACAACACTGACCGTAGTCCTGTTTCATGTGTGCCGTTAACTTTCTTGGCATGTACCTTGCGCACATAAGTGAACTACTAAGATCATCGTTTATGATGTTTAAAAAGTTTAGAGCTGACGCTCAGATCATCTCAGAAAGGTGTTTCTTCTTGAAATTGCCGTCTTTGTAGTGAAGGAATCTTTTTTTAAGTTTGCCGATTTTATATTAATAGATTGTCTCGACAAATCACTCCACCTCGAATCATCCTTAATAGCATCCCTTCTCTGCTTGCTGAGACTTATAAAAAACGGTTATTTTATAAGGTATGTCTTCTATTCACGGTTTTTCTAAACCCAATAGCCCACGCAAACTTGATTTTATTCACCAGTTAGAAGTCGAAGAACGAATTTTTGCGATAATCTTTTCATTCTCGTATCTTCCGTCCAATTTGGCTGAATTCAACTCCAAGTCAATTTAGGCAGTTCCTTGATTTCTTCAATAGTTCGTCATTGATGAATCTAGGATGAATTCACGAATTTTTCTTAAACATTTTTGACGGTTCAAGCCGTGGAAGCACGGCCAAAGCGATGTTTCTGTCAATTGAAATTTCACTCTTTTTTGAAACTGGAATACGACTGAAACATTTGAATGTTCCCAATAGTTTCGTCGATGCAGACCATTTTGAATATTTCATGAGTTTCTATTCCAGTTTTTCCGAGCAAGGAGCAACACGTAACAGGCGCAAGCACTTCATGAGAATCAGCCATTGCAAAAATGATAAGGATACAAAACAATTGTCACGAAAACTTGCAAACACAACGAAACAAACCTTCTTTAACGAGGATGTTTGGCTTACTGACTCAGGAATGGTTGTTGTATGCGCCTCTAGCGGCAGAAAGCGGTACTACAAAAACTTGGTGGCATCAGAACATCAGTTCGTTTTGTTTTGGGTACCCTCTCTGTCAAGTGTACAATTGAAATCTATGGAATTTAACAATTTTGAAATGGAGCTAGGAACACAAAAAGTTCAAATAACCAGATTTTCCCAAAAACATGTGCTCGCTTGACACAGACGTCTTAACGGTTGAGAGCCATGGAAATCTTCATACCCGGGGATATCAGCGATGATGAAAAACGGATCTTACGAGGCACGTCCAGAAAGTATGTGCACTGGTACACTCACAGTTGTAAGGAATACTTTTTCGACATGTTGGCAACACTGCCGCGTAGCCTGACCCCTCCCCTTCAAAACGAGACCAATCCGAGGTTAGTGTGTTGAAAACTCTTGACGCAATAGCATCTCTCGCGAAAAATGTCGATCGTATCTCTCGCCAAGTGCGAAATTCGCGCCGTCATTCGCTACCTCGTTGCAAAGGGAAAAGCTCCGGTTGAAATTTATAATGAGGTGAAAACTGTTTACGGTAATAAAGCTATGAATCGTACGAGTGTGTACAAGTGGTGTTATGAGTTTTAAAATGGCC
The DNA here is from genome assembly GCA_954870665.1 of Stratiomys singularior. Classification (NCBI taxonomy): domain Eukaryota; kingdom Metazoa; phylum Arthropoda; class Insecta; order Diptera; family Stratiomyidae; genus Stratiomys; species Stratiomys singularior. The sequence goes on along the minus strand of OX940879.1, from coordinate 5,124,103 downwards.
GTACTTCCGTGCATGACGATCAGAGGAGCGGAAGACCTTCAATTGTGACTGACGAACTTTTGGAAAAAATCGAGATTGCGGTCCATGACGATCGCAGATTGACGTTAGATGAACTTTCTGCGATGTTTCCGCAAATCTCCAGATCCGTGATACACGAAACAATCACAGAAACTCTCGGATATCGGAAATTGTCTGTGAGATGGGTCCCAAAACAGCTGACAGAACAGCACAAGTTGAATCGAGTGCAGAGCTCCAAAGAGTTTTTGGAACGCTACGAACTTGTAGGCGATGATTTTCTATACTCTATTGTTACTGGAGACGAAACTTGGGTTGCCCACTACACGCCTGAAACAAAGAGGCAGTCTCAATAATGTTCAAGAGAGAGAGAAAGTTACCTCTAGCGAGTTCTCTACTCGGGTAGGTTGTGTAACTTTCAAGCTCTCTATCATGCAAAGCTCGCATTATTGGCAACATGAGGTTATTGTATCCCGTTTTTCGTGACGCCCGTACACAATGTGAACGCTTTTCAGTAGTTAGGCTATGGTTAGAGCATAAACTTATTTACAGCAAAAAGCAAAATTTAACAAATCAATAAGGCTGTCTGATTTTATGACTCCATAAAAGAGATAACAGAATATTCTAGTGGATGTTGTAAATTTGTCATTTATCATCTTTTTAGGACTCTAAATGCTTAACAATTAGTTTATTACACAAAGAACCTAAAACAGATATAATAGGGAATGGTTGCATCGTAAGGATTTTAGTTGATTAGAAGTCATGCGCTTGCAAATTTTAAATCATCGTCTTATTCGCCGAATATTGTCTTTCATAGTGATAGTATTGATAATGGTAACATGCCGAACATCGATTTATTTAACAAATTGATAAAATTTTACTCGTTTTTTGCCTAGCAAATAGCACGCAATCGACAGGTGTTTGTCCTTCCAAATTTACCAATGTGATACGGATGAATTAATTTTGAGATTGATTAAATGTAATTTTAATGGAAAACGAGACTTTTTTGTGAAATTCATTTATCATAGCCGATTTTCATTAACAAAAGCGGGCTTTTGGTTCTAGTAAACTCGGGAACATATTGTGATTATTGAATCCTGCAAAAAATGCCTATTTGCAATAACAGAACGCTTTGAATCTTTTGAGTTCTCCAACTTTTGTTTAGTCCGATTCCATGAACATTTTGAACGAGTTTTCCGATTCTCGTCAGGCATTGAAGTATGAATAATTGTGTAAGCATTGGTTTATAAATTTCGCGAGAACTTCTCAACTCTATTTGCTCTAGAATGACAAATATTTCCACTGGAAATATTTAAAATGTGACCATTGCATTGGGAATTCGATATTTGGTTCAAAAGTTTGCTGAAAGTTCATTCGTCCCAACGAAGCCTCAAACATGAAATTTACATGGAAAATCAATTTTCACGCGCAACGTAATACACAAAAGGTAAAATTATACAAACAACTTTACATTTAAGCGCAAACGATACAAAGTGTAAATAATGTAAGACGTGCAAACACCATATTTGCTTGCAAGATTGTTGTTTAATTCTAAAGTAAAAAGTTCAAGTTGTTTTTGTTGTTGTTGGTCGTTGAGGTTCGCATGTCACCCACCTCCGTATAAGGTGCTAAACATATATACGCAGTGGATTGCATGCATATGTGGAGAAGAGCGAACCGAGTAGCGATTGCGTGAAATTTTGTTGCAAAGGGGTCAAGTCATTGCTGCCCATTTAGGGATAGCCGAATAAATACAAAGTTCTATATTTAAAATTTAAATTTCAAGGTGTTAGGACTGCGTTGTTTGCGATTTATAGCAAAAGAAAATTTGCGTGCAGACATTCTAGCCCCCCGGCTCGGGGCCATTTGGATTGCCAGCGCTAATCGCAAGATACTTTTATGGTCCTTAATAAATTGTCTATGAACTAACTATTCTCGGACGCTCCTCGCAATCCTCCAACCCTTTTAATATCCAAATATCAAACCAATCTCGAAATAAATTTCTATTTTCTCTATCATATTCTTTATCTTTTTCATTTTATCGTTATTATTCAAATCTCGCGCACGTTTTATTGCTCAAAGTTTCGAAACAATCTGACTAGGTTGTAAGTAAGAAATGTTCACTTCGCACAACAGATTTAATATTTAATTTTCATGTAGACAATAAATATTGCAGTGATAGATATGGAAAGGCGTCAGGCGTGTGCCAGGATTCCATTGAACGAAAAAAAGGAGAGAGAGAGAGAAACAGACACACTCAAGTGTTTAGGCAAAAATGCAATTCAGCCAATGTCGATCAATAACACTAATTAATTATTAATCCACTCGAGCATGAAAATGTACAACATGCTGGTTAAAAATCATAAATTAGTATGGTATGTTACATTGAACGAACACATAAATATTTCGATATACTCGTACACATGCACGATGTGTATCCTAAGTGAATTTTCATTAAGTCTAGGTGAAAGGAAACAAGTGAATAAAGATATTTATGCATGCATGAGTGATTTAGCGAATTCGTGGATAACATATGATTGTCGTAAATCTTGAAAGGATTGTACCGAATGAATAAGACCCCTAATTTGGATATTTGCCGTTGGGTCAAATTATTTCTCATTATTAGCCATTCGCATAAGGCGTATGAGCATTGCTTTGAAACGTTAATTTACCAACTATTGTTGCGTTTCGTATAGGATAGTATCGGTTTAAGACATTCATCTAGTCCTTGACAAGCCTGGCCTAAAAATTAAAAATCGAACCATTTCACTCACTCATACGCACTTGTTTTAATGAAATAGTTCCCATTGCAACAAACTTCACAAAACATTTATCTTGCGGTGTTTGTTGTTGTAGTTCACATACTCTTAATAAAAAATGTCAGATTTTCATTCGGAAGGACTAATAACTTCGGCGTAAAGCTACTCCAGATCAAGGCCGGGGTCTGACTGTATTGAAACAGACAGCAAAAAAATCAATGAGACAATCTTTATTATCTACTCCCGAAGCTATTTCGAAATAATTCTTATTGGTTTTTTCCTCCAATTTTTCTCCTTCTATATCAACCGTTCAATATCCCTGATCACCAACCCACTACCAAACCCCCCTCCCCCAACTCCGCCACCATAATGAAACCTGTTCCTCTCTAACTCTTGTGTACAGATTCCTTTACGAAATGAAAATAAACCATTTACTCCATTAATTCCTATATTAGTCCTGGCACCAATGGTGGCGATCCTTCTGATTTAAGCAATCATCGTACAATATCTTTGATTTTCCGTTTACAAAACTATTTGAACGTATTCTTTTCAACTAGTTCTTTGTTGTATTGTCATCAGTTATCGCTCCTCATTAACAAGGCTTCCTTAAAGATCGTTCTAGCACATTCACGAAAAAAAGGAGGGATCTGTTTTGGACAGACAGTTACAGGTCGATAAGATCTCCACGGACTTGTCCTTGCATTTTACATTGTCAATCGCTTTCTGCTATGTCAGATATTAGAGGCTGTTAATATTTCGAGATTTGTTTCATGGTTCCTGTTGTGCTAATCTTTTCGGTACAACTTCGATCCCTTCTTATCATCTCGTGTCGCCCAAAAGTTCTATTCTTGGACCACTTCTTTTCTTTCTATTTATAAATGAAATACTCTCTGTGACCTCTTCTCCTTGTCTCCTGTATACTGATGATTTTGAAATCTACTAGTCAATTGGGTCATTTCTGGATTATCAGCGGTGTTTTACTTAATGTTTATGTGTTAGCATTCCTAAGTCTCACAAGAACAAGTCAACTTGCTTGCATGTTCAATGATCAGGTTCTCTCTGGTGTTACAACTTTTAAATACATAGGAATCCTTGCGACCAAAATTTACAAGCCAATGCGGATGTCTTTCACGTAGATTCTAAAGCAATTAAAGTTTCAGGCTTCATTGCAAGACATGTGCATAAACTTAATCATCTTTCCCCTACTGTAATAGAGGCGCAGGAACGTCAAGTCAGTACCAGAGGTACAAGTGTATACTGACCGTATATCCTCAGAGCAACAGAAACATACAGAGGTACTACAAAGGTGCTACTGCTACACATCAAAGGTACAGGAACGTACAGTAGTACCTCTTGAGTACGTCTTCAATTTTAAAAAAAGGTGCATCTTTTATTGACCAGTCAAACTCCCTACCAAGGCCCAACTCACACATCCCACTATTCAGTGAGGAACTGCATGGCCCGCTGTCAACGTTGTCACATTGGGGTACTGATTTTGTCAACACCTGTGTTGTCAGTTGACGTGAAAAGACTTTCAGAACCCTTCCGAACCTGAGAACGCGTTGCAACCTATTGTCGTTATTATTCTATTTTGTTTTATTTGTCAGGTACAGGATAATTTTAAGTCATTACGCAGTGACGGGTTAAATCAGCGCGATTGAGTTGTCATCATTATTGTTCCTTTTCCTAATAAGGATAGGATCGAGCATTGTATGTATTGAATCTCTACTAGTTTTTTATTAATAATTCCTGCATAAATTTTTCTGCGTAAACAACACATTTCTAATCTTTCCAATATGTCAAGATTTGATCCTTTCTTTTGTTTTTGTAGCGATGTCATCGAAATGGCAATCGTTTCGGCTTCAGTGTCTGTGTGTTATTCGGTAGGTAAATTACATAGTTTAAATCAAAATTGTTGTGGGTTGACAAAAATTAATGTCTCTTGTACCTAGCTTCTAGTTTCCACTTCCATTTTTCAATGATTACCATGTCACGGTATCCACATGTCAGTTAATACAAGGCCACATGTCAGTTAATTAAGGCGGATGTCAGTACTTGATCTGTGAACAAGCGGCTGAATATGTCTTTAGAAATGTTGCCGTGGGGAACTCAAGTTTCTAGTAGGATTGCGAAGCAAGTTTTTCGATCGACCAAGTAGGGCAAGAGGTTATATGTATAACAACTAAAGCGATGATTGACTTCAAAGAAAATCGAGGCACCATTAAGGTCTTGTCGACGATTCAAAATTGGAAACTTCACACTTCACTTTGGTGCACGAAGATCAATTATTAGGGATGGGAACAAGTTTCCGCCATCGTAGGTAACAGTAGTAGTAGTAGTAGTAGTAGTAGTAGTAGTAGTAGTAGTAGTAGTAGTAGTAGTAGAAGTAGTAGAAGAAGTAGTAGTAGTAGAAGGTGGAACAGAATGCGGCAGGACTTGTGGGAGGTAATGGGAGAGCTTTCTCTAGACAATCTAGTCGGAGAAATGCTAAAAGCTTTGGACAAATGGACCTGTGTGGAACATTACTCTGGGGCAATACTAATAGCAAAAAAAGTGACCATGGATAACCTTGAGCGCGGGGTCTAGAGAGGTCTCCTTTCCAGCAGTCCTCCTCCATCCCGCCCCCTCCTGCTGGAGGGAGATTTCTCTACGCTGACGGTGCCCTAGGGCGAAGTAAAAAAAGAGGCCTAGCTCGAAGTAATGTGTCAAACAGTTCCAGGCTAGGGTCTCTTGACAGGGGGGTTGTTTAGTGGGTAGTCTGGTAGCATGCGCTCCTAGGAGTCCCACACTCCAGGCGTAAATTGCCTTCACACCCAACCCCCAAAAATAAACAAAACAAAAATGTAGTTGACATTCCTTCAAAGCCAGAACATCGTTTTTTTCTCGTCTTGAAAATGTCGACTTTCCAAAAAAAAATACCGAAAAAGCTGCATTTGCGGGAAGTCTTAGTTCATTATTTCATTTTCAAGAAAAGTGCTGCTTAAACTTATCATATAATGCTCGAAGTTTACGGTGATCATGCACCATCTGAGACGTCTTGCAGAGAGTGGTTTCGGCGTTTTCAAAATGGTGATTTTGACGTGAATGATAAAGATCGTAAAGGGGCACCGTAAATGTTTCAAGATTCAAGATTCTACGGGAATTGTTGGATGAAGATTCAAGACGAACCCTAGAAGAAATGTCAATGGAGTTAAATAATGACAGATGTACCATCGGTCATGCACGCCATGCGAATGATGCAAAAATCTGGGACTTGGGTGCCGCATCAATTGAGAAAGAGGAACATCGAACGGCGTTTAGTGACTTGCGAGATGCTTCTTCAACGACAAAAAAGAAAGGATTTCATGCATCGAATTGTGACAGGGGATGAGTAATGAATGTACTATGATAATCCTAAGCCACCAAACCATGTGGTAATTTTAGGTGAACCAGGTCTATCAACGCTAAAATGGAATATTCCGCCGTATTCCCCAGATATTGCTCCTTCAGATTTACATTCAGTCCAATCCATGCAATCGGCTCTCACTGGAGAACGATTTACTCCTTATGAAGGCATCAAAAAATGGCTCGATGACTGGATCGAATCGAAGGATGGTGATTTTTTCTGCCGAGGAATCCATCTAATACCAGAAAGATGGGAGATGGTCATAGCTTCAAATGGTGCATACTTTGAATGACGTCACTTTATTCCTTAATGTTGAAATAAACTAAAAACTTTGTCGAAAAATTGGAAGAAACTTATTTCCAAACCTAATAAGATTTTGTTAACGACTCAGAAACGAAGTTTTTACGAAGTATTTTGCCTGCTGCCATAGCCGTTGAGCTAAAATTTGGTTAATAAGGAATCCTCAATGAACTTATATCCAAAACAGAATCCACAGAGCTGGCAAGTGGCAACGAGTGATCCTTCGAGGATGCATGTACAAGCATAAGATAAGTAAAAAATGGTTAAACTAGGTTTTATTTTTTGATTTCAAAATGCTTTGTTTTCAATTTTGACAGATGTATGTTTCGGGAGTAAGTTGCACCCTTTTTCAGTGTCAATTATTTTCTTCTCTAGGTTAAACTAGGTTCCTTCGTTGAGTGAACGACAACAATGTTTTGGTTATTCACATTAGGCGTATTATTTTTGCCTGTACTACAAGGAATTCGCAGTTGGATAAATAAACTGATTAAAGTTTTGTTGTTATTGAGGAAGGTTGTTATTTATATGGAATTTCGGTGAGATAAGCAGGTTTTTTCGACAGAATTAGTAGTTATATCGAATCACCTTGCCCGTTTCACTCTTATAAATACCAAACTAGGAAAGCCTTTACTCTACACCAAAAGGAATTGAATTTTGGCCCTTAACCAATCGAATCACTCTTCGGATCCGCTGATGACTATTGAAGCGACTATCGCCAGGTATCAAAAAAACATCCCCGAACCGTTCGGAAGTGTTTCAAAGATATATGGACAAAAGTTCTTACACCAGTCGCCAAGTCGCTCCTTGAATAATGTTCATACGAATTTACCACTGTGACTCACAATTTATCTTTGTGTATCTAGCACGAGCCCACAACATGTAACATTATCTCGTGGAGTTTGTTGAAATGTCACCGAGCAAATGTGTTACTTCGTTAAACATTTCGAAACCATATCAGCTTTATGAAACACCTGAATTCCAATGGTCCCAACCCAGACGACTATCTAGAATTTCAGATCAATTAGCCGCATAAACTTTTGCAATAAGTCCATATTACTACTAAAAGCAATTGGTACGAAAACGTTTTTTGCACAAACGATTTGTATCTTTTCATTCAGTATCACCAGCTCCCCGCCCGCCTCCACATATCTTAAGTCACATATCTTTTCCTGAATCCCCTAATCAGATGCTTGAATGCTGATTGTTTCTAATAAAAGATATTGTGCATGGAAATGGATAACGATTCGAATGCTGCAGTTGTTCCTTTCGGCTTGTATTGTGGTATCGTGTAACATGGTCCCAATTGTGGAGTTTAGCAAGTCTTTCTCTAGGAAACAAATGAACAAACGTTCCAGCCACCGCTCAACACTGGTCCCAGTGCAGTGGAAAACAAAGAAAACTCTGTGGCTCGGCAATCAATAGACTTTTGTGCTATTTCAACCATTTAATATGTCACGATTATGCACAATCGGTTCAATATGATAAAGCAAAAATATTGTTATTAGTAGCATAGAACAATGAGCAGAATTGATCATTTGTTCGTGGACTCATATGTTTGTGTTTTCCCGTGAAAATGCACCAATGACCGTTGTACGTGCATATCAGCAGCATTTCGCGAAAGAACTGCAGTGTTGAGTTTTTTTTTTAATTTAACGAGCAGCTGGAAAACAGCAGGCGATAATGAGGTAACAAACACATTTGCCAAGTCATGCATTTCCATCTGAATGGAAATTTTTATTGCCAATGATTATGCATCTTTTGTTTCGTTTTTTGATTTCATCCGACGAAATATTTCCCAAGCCACAAGCGTTCAATGAACAATTCAAACAAATTTTCTTTGCATTGTCGTCGTGGAGGCTTTTGTGTTGCATTAAAATATAAAATTAATTTCGCTAATCCATTCACACCAGGATGTGTAATAGGATTTGGTCAAAACCTATCGTCTGCCTACTTATGCCGGACCCGACTCGCACGTGTATCGGATTGTCCCAAAAATATCTATTTGCACCGAATAATCTATTCACCGATGACTACTTTTTGGTAAAATCCACCAAAAACCCAAAACATCTCCGCGTGATCTGAATACGAAATTTCGAGCTCACACAAAAGAAAAACCAGAAACACCAAAAAAACGTCAGTCGTATGGTAAAAGCTCATCATTACAAGCTTAATTTCCTTAAATCAATCGGCAGCCATTTAACTCGGGACGAACAGCCCACTTGGACGTACGTACGTGATAAGAAAACGATTCCCACGCTCTCGATCCATCTTGCAAACTACCACGCCAGACAATATATCCTCCATTCTGCATATAAATTCATCGTTTATTCTTTATCGATCGGATAATCATACGCTATTTGCAAAAAACCATTTAAAATTCAAAACGGACCAAATGAATGAGACCACGAATCATGAATGAATGAACCAGCCAAAATGGTGGGGAGGATCTTAGATAGCATCTTAAGTTCGCGACAAAAGATGACAACGTTGGCCGGAGATAATGAAGCAGATCAAGAAGAAAACGGCAAAATCATCTTCGTTTGATACAATCGAATGGAATATGCATAAGCCTTCCGGGTATGACGGTTTGGACTTTCAAATTGCTACCGATAGCTTTTGTCAGGATTCAAATTAACGTCAGTTTGCACGAATTTTTGAAAACCAGTAAGAGAATTTCAGGCTAAGATTAATTACTGGGATTATCTGTGCACAGACTATCATTTGACAACAGCAAAAAAAGTGTTGAATTTTGAAAAGTTACTGACAAACTGGTAGTTATGCAACCAACTGACGCGATACCTAGAAATCTTAGCTCGTGCGATCTTTCATTTCTGAGAGGCCTTCAATGCTTCAATCAGATGCGGAAGGTGTTTGCCATAATATTAGTGATGCGTCATTCCAACTTCTTGCTTCCACTTTGAGTCTATGATTGCAGTTGACGCACTTGAGTTCAGTTTTGACGGATTCGCGAAACCGCGCTTCAACAAAACTTGCATTTAAAAATGGGTTCACGTTGAATGTTAAAAGTTGTGCCAAAGCATTGAACATGATAAATCAAACACAATACAAAAAAACAATAACAAAATCATCATTCAGTTAAATATGGCAAATCATATTTTTTCAAGTCCTGAAACATTCAAATCACCTAACGAAAGACATGATTCCTATCCAGTGTACTTGCATTCTGAGCTACTCGATGGAATTTCAACTATACTTTGATTTCTAGCGACGTCTGTGTGAAAAAAGGACGTAGTGCGGCACGCGGTTTTATTTACCCTTGTAACCCAGCATCTTAACTACCAAACTGCCTGAATATAATTTCTCAATAATGCCAACCAAGTCACAAATTACGCCCTGCCCGCTTTACCTTCCGCATGTATAGAAAATGTTCCAAATATCATCTGTGATCCTTCGGCGAAAGCATAAGCCAGGAGTCTGTAACTATGTTGTTTGCTTCTTTCTAGCTGACTTTTCTGGGTTGCTTTTCACCCTTTAATCGTGGAACATCCGCTGAACGGCCCTGTTGGTTAATATGTCTCATCCCACCTCCGTTTGGGCCCAACTCGTTGTTCAATCTTTCAGTCAACGTTCCTTACATTTGATCTTTCAACAGACTAAGGACCCTTCCCATCACTTTCCTGAAACAGTCTTTCAGCATTTTTTATCAAATACTTCTTCGACCTTCAGCAATAAGCACAAAGGATACCACACGCGCAATAAACAGTATCCATGGATCCAAAGCAGTGCATCTCACAGTCGATATCCGTAAGTTTCTTAGCTTCCGCACCTGTAGCAATTGCTTCTGAAGCTTTCCGATTTGGGGCAGCTTTTCTAGTGTGTTGAGAATCAAAATTCTGTCCATCAGGAACTTCCGTAATATCCAGATAAGAAATTTTGTCAAACAGGAAAACTGCTTATTATTTCGTTTGAATCTTTCAAGCAATTCACGCCCAGACAATTCCTTCCAATCTTGTTTGTCTCTTCTACTATGATATTCCAAAAATTTACAGTTATAACTTCATTTAAAACATCTAAATCTGTGGAATATCACAAATCCTTCGCAGGCACAAAGTATTTATTGCTAGTACTTCAGATTTTTTTTTTTTGCTTTTCGGGCTTATTCATCTTATGTCGCATGAGGAGAATCGCTATCCCTGCTTGATAAGGGTCTTGTACGTCCTGACATAATTTCATTATTAATATCACTTTCGAGTTTGCTATATTCTTAGCTTCTCGGAATTTATCGTTATAAAGATTTTTATAAAATTCTTCATGATTCAAGATCACTGCTTTGATGCCGCTTTGATCAATCACCAGATGTGTACATATGTACTTTCCGGTTTTATAAGAGATGACGCTAGGGAAAAGAACGCAGCGTATTAATTTGACACATACGCGATTTTGATCGTCTGACATTAAGCTACAACCACAAAAAACTTGAGTCCGCCAAAACTAGTGTGTTTGTTTTTATCGTGTTGATCAATCATGTCAAATATTGTGCCTGAAAAAGAGCATTTGCATTGCTTTTCTAGTTTAACCAAAGGAAAAAGGCTCTTGAAATTCATCGTTACCTGGTGAAAATATAATGGTGGATACGCAATATTAATTAAGACGTGTCAGTCATGATTTCGACAATTCAAAACAGGTAATTTCAATTCTTTCGCAGTGTGCGCTCTGGTCGCTCACAAAAGTGCGAATAGGTGAAATTATGTTAAATGTATTACAGAAAACGATCAGCAGATGTTTAAGAGCAATGGATAAGATCAATAAACTCGGTAAATGGTTCGCAAACGATTTTAACAAACGTCAAATAGAAAATTACAAAGTCACTTGTGAAATGCTGCTTCAGTGACAGAAAGGCAATCATTTTTGCATAGAACTGTGACATGTGACGAAACAAGGATTTATTTTGAAAGCCGGAAGCGCTAAAATCTGGCATATTAGCTCTTTCTGTCATTTCTGGAACCTTAGTCACAGTTTCCATGACGCATCGGAACGTTATGTGCATCTTTGCGGAAACAAATGCATAGTTGTGCGAAAAAACCAGGCCCACGCTTCTGGACCTGACAGTATTAACTATGAGATGTTGAAACGAGCATTTTCTCTCCAGCTCTCCACCATCTGGACAATCTGCTCAAAGCCATTAATACTGCGGTAACAAAAAGCGAGCTTCTCGACGCAAGCAGACGCATCAGGATTCCACCGATTCCTAAAAGCCAACAGACGTCTTTCTAGCCTTGGCAATTTTTCCTAAAAAAAAAAGTTCCTAAAAATTATACGCAACAGAAGCTGTAAGCACGTAAGCACATAAGCACATTACCTTATTACACTCTCTCATAAATGCGCTTGAAAGTGGCTAACATAATTGATATCACTAACGTCACGAAAAAGTAGATTTGGATCACGTTAGAGAAACCTTGCTTAACCTTAAGATACCTAGTATATTCCTTCACTAGCTTTGGATGCTATACAGCCACTGAGTCTTACATTCCCTCAAAGCAACAGCAGAAATCACAAACGGTATCCTACAGGCTGACGTAGTAAGTATCCTTCTCTTCAACATTTACATCCCAAAATTACATGACATGGCCGAAACACCAGTATCCTGCAACATGCAGACGACTTTTTTATACTAAGACAAGCCATCCAACGCATGCGACGGACACTATTAACATGCTACAACTGTCGCTCTGGGCACGCATGTGAAACCAGATGTAATTCTGCACAAATATATGATGAAAGTTTGGTTAACTAGCAGAAAATTATACATTTGGATGCTTAATACTTCAATCCCTGTATTTGGAAGAAGGAACATAACGTCAAAAAACGAAAATAGAGCTTCGTTTCGTAGCAACAGACTTCCTTCCAAGTTTTATAAGATCATAAATAGATTGTTGACTAAAAAAACTTACAACAATTTGCGCATTCTTCTGGTCAAGACGGCAATGAGTGACAAATGCATGTTCAGCAGTTCGCGGACACCATGGATCAACGGATATTTCACTGTACTTCCAAAAATATAGTAGCGTAAAAAACTTACGCTTAAAGAACAACAGTCGACCCTTGGAAGATGTTTGTGCCTTTCTTCAGGCATAAAAAATGTCTTGTCTTATAAAGTTTTCCGCAGATCCAACACTTACCATCTCTTCCCCCAAATTCAACATGACAGAAACTGACAGTGACAGCAGAACAAGCATTACGACTGGAATCATACAAGGCTGGATCAAATAGAACTGGCTGGAATCATATCGCCATTGCTTATTCCCTTATCACTGGCCGGTACCATAGAGGCTGAGCCCGTTTGCCAGGTCCTAGGACTCATCTAAGTCAAAGCGGTCAATTAAAACGTAGTGTGCTCGCAATAAGACCTGTAAGTTCTTGGATGCCAAAATCTCTGGGCTGAGTGGAAACATTAAAATGAATTTAAATAAACAAACGCCGATTTGGCTGACCGATCCTGACATAGAGTCATCGAGTCTATTACAGGAAAGACATTCGGCGTTGCCGTTAGATAACCTAAACGATGTCATTCCACTCTCATGATTGAGCTCAGCAATAAAACTTAATTTAGGCACATAAAGTTCGAAAAATGTTTGTTCTAGTCCGAGATGGACTAATCATGGGCTTCTATTTATAAATTACAAACACATTTCCAAAGCTCGCACAGACAGCGAAAGGACACAACACGCAACGAGTAAAAAACAAACATTTAAAATCGAAGAGAGGCATCAATCACGTCCTCCGTCGGCCATTTGGTCATATCTACATCGAATTCATTTGCTAAGTTTTTCAAAATCCTATAAAATGATATTTTATTACAGGAAATTGTCGTTTCGATGCGTCCCACTCAGGACCAATAAGAAATAAACTTAATTTGGTATGGACGTGAGCAGATGTTTCAAGCCGTAGGTAAAGTGTCATTGATAGAATTTTAATTTCGAGGAATCAACGAAATTAATGGCCGCCCAATAAAGACGACAAGACAACAAGCTCCACCGATGTCCTTCTACGGCGGATTGAGCTCATAGAGAAATGGGAAAATCAAGTTTTGATGATCTTCTTGATGACTCTAGCGAGCCCATAAAAAGCAGCAATCACGCGGCAAATGCACTGAACAGATAGCAGCGTATGTGTGCATATGTAGATCAGTTGTCGTAAGCTTGTGACTTTGAAAAAACAGATTTAGATAGTGAACACCTGGACGTGTGTCGCATTCGAAAGCTGGCAAAAGGACAAGATTAGACGAAGAAATTCAGGTGGTTCAGCGGCAGAAAGCGGATCTCACGACTCTTTCTGGTATTTTTCGCTGGGCTCAAGTGAAAGATACCACGAGCGCGGACCGTATGTGGATATTCTGGGACCACTAATTCCCACCTATGAGTGTGTTGTCCCAACAAGACACCTGTTCTTTGGCCGTTCCACTCTGTTTACGGCCACCGCCCGATAATGATGCATATTAATTTATTTTAGCACACAGAAAACTTGAATGAAAATCCGCGGCAGTGGCGTAAAGCCGCGGTGGCTGCTCCGTTCACTTCGCCTCGCGCAAGCTCGCTTAGCTTCCGTTGTTGCTGACTTGCAGCCCAGACTGTTTGGCCTCACGGTCTTACGTAGTCGCAGCTTTTTCAGCGCTTACTCATTACCATCGCCAAAGCAATCAGAAAGCAGGAAAACTTTATATACACATGCTTATGAGCATGTAAGTAGTATCTATAATTATTGTCTTGCCTGCTTTGTTTTTATTTGCTGTACTCAATTCGCGCTGCCTTTCATGTTGCATTTGCACTTGCGGACTCCGCGACTTGATAGGATCAACATGCACGCACACTTTCCCACACAAAAGGAATACGTTCGCGAACACAATGGTCGCGTTTGGCAGAGATTTCGGAAGTTTTGAAGGAATGCTGGCCAGCGATTATTCTTTGATTAACACGAATTCGTTAATTAGCATATTATGATGGCGAAGAATAGAAAAGTTAAGGAGCCATAACGACTAAATGATAGCGTTAACAAAAGAATATCTGCCAGATATTCCATTGTTAATGATCTGTTGATAGTTAAGTGGGTAGCAACATCGATTCCTGTTTCGTTATTTTTGAAAATTAGATGACATTCACATGATCCGCTGTCACGGGAGTGATTTACATGAAAGTGAGTTTTAAAGGTGTTCGTTTTTTGCCAGACGGTCGAAATAACGAATGATGTCATGACCAAGACCTACTTCAGTTGGTATCCAAATTTAGCAATGGTAGAACTAAATGTAACGTCTAGAAGTCATTCGAATTTCTTTATCGGTCTGTTGCAACAATGAAGTCACACCTGTAGAGGAAGGATTATATAAGCGTTTCAGTTGGCGTTTTCCATTGCCAACAATAATTTGATTCATTTGTCTGACTTGAGGTAAAAGTGGGTTAGTTACTAAGTTACTAAACTAAAAAAACCAAATATCAATGTGATTGAGTAACATAAATGGAGTCCCATAATAATCGCATATTGATATAAAACCCAGCTCTTTGATTAATATCCTTTTAATCGATCCATAAGTAACTGTAGGGTTATTTATGAAAAAGAATATCTGGTAAATGGCTTCCAGTACGTTACAAGCATATACGCACTCTTCCATCGAAATTTTGAATGCAATCTTTGAAGAATGAATCATATCTGACACATGTCAAAATTGACAATATTATCATATTTACGTTTCATCACGCACCCTTAGACATGCATCAACAATCCCAGATTGGGGTTATTCATTTTCAAAGTCAAATTCAATTCAAACTCTTCATCTACCAATTGAGCAAGTTTAAAATGTCGTTTTTATCATGAAAAGTACGCAATCATTTAAGAACAATGGCAAAACATTTTTTATTCCAAGTATTGGCCCTTGCTTTTTACACATTTTATCCATTTCTCGGGCAATTTATGGATACCATTCCATTAGAAAGCTTCAACTTTCATTGACATCCATCCATTCATCGAGCCATTTTTTGTACATCCTCGAAAGTCTTGAAGCGTTGTTCAGCGAGTGCGTGTCCCATCGATGAGAAGAGGTGATAATCAAAAGGCGGTCTGGTGAATACGGCGGGTAGGGTAGGAGTTCCTAACCAAGCGAGGAAATCGTTTTTCGACCACTTTGGCTGAATGTGCAGGAGCATTGTCATGCTGCAGAATGACTTTGCCGTGTCTTCGAGCCCATTTTGGGCGTTTTACGATCAATGCTTGGTTTAAATTGATACTTTGTTGTTGGTAGCGGACGGTATTAACTGTTTCGCTGGGTTTGAGAAGCTCGTAGTACACTACTCCCTTCTATTCCCACCACACACACACAGCATTGTCTTCCTCCCAAAGCGATCCGGTCTTGCACTCGATGTTGCTGGTTTTCCTGGCTTAACCGATGATTTCTTACGTTTGGGATTCTTAAAATATACCCATTTTTCATCGCCAGTTACAACCCGATGCAAAAAAAAAATCCTTTCTTTTGCACACAGTTTTTCGTCTTTCCATCTGTCGTTCGTTCAGTTTGTGTGGCACCCATTTTCCGACTTTCTCAATCTTTCTCATGTCCAGGCGATCGGAAATGGCTTGCCGAGTGACATCCAACTGCTCCGCCATCATTTATTGTGTTTGTGTATCGTTTTCGTCCAATAATGCTTGTAATTCGTCGTCTTCAAACTTTTTTGGTTGATTTTCACGTTCTCTGTCAAACACATTCAACTGCTCCGCCGTCATTTATTGTGTTTGTGTTTCATCTTCGTCCAATAATGCTTGTAATTCGTCGTCTTCAAACTTTTTTGGTCGATTTTCACGTTCTCTGTCAAAAACATTGAAATCACCACTTTTGAAACGTGGAAACCAGCATTCACAAGTCTTGATGGTTGGAGCAAGATTGCCGTAAGTCTCTACAAGAATTCGATGACTTTCCGTTGCCTTTTTTCTTTTGATTGTACAAGCAAATCATTACATGCCGCAAATGCTCTTTACTTGGCTCAAAATTCGACATGTTTAAAACGAAGAAAACGCAACTCGTAAACAACTAAACGAATATGACGTTTTGTAGCGGGCAGTCTTACCAAAAAAATGGCGCTTTTGGTTCGATAGGTTACTTCAATAGATTTCATCTCTCAACAACAAAACGACATTTAAAACTTGCGCACTTGGTAAATAGTCCACATAATCGTTCACCGGATGTAGCTTTTCGCGCGGTTGTTCATTAATTCGGGACTACTTGCATATTATAAGATGTGGAGACGCCAAAAGGACAACGAAACTAAGCTAAGCGAGGAAAATATCGTTTAAATTCGTAACCGTAATCGTAAATCGTAGTGTTACCGCAGAGCCACAAATGTCAATCTATCGACGTTAACAACACTTGGACCATATGCATCTATTATATTGGTTTTAACCACATGTAATCATGATAAAAAAACCCCTTGACGTATGCTTTGGGGGCAATATACGAGGATTTTTTGACTTGATTTGCTCGAAATATTCAAAAGAAATTTAAAAATATTGTGACCGTGGTTTGCTTTTGCTGTTTCTCCAAAACATTGCCAGTGAATTTTGAAAGTTTTTAATATTACGTGGGTAATAGTTTGTCTTAGAGCTAGGGGATTTGGAGCTGAGGGGTAGTAAACGATTTTGGATAACAGCGCATCAGCAACAGACTACTTCAAAAAAGGCTCAATTTGCACTGAGACGCGATTTATAGATTCTTTTGGAAGCAGAAGAGAGAGAGAGAGTTGTAAATTCTTTGATTCTATTAGTCGTTTGCATTATACCTTCGTTATATGTGAGATATTTTTTGTTGTTATGTGACGATCATTTTGATACTAACTTATTTTTAAACACTTTTTATTCTTGAAAATATATTTTACTATATTGCCTGCAGGTACAACTCAAAAACCGTAGGTTAAAGCTATTTCACTTCTGTAATATATCTCTATAATATATTTATTACTTTTTTCAATGATCTCAACACAATTTTAACACCGATAAAACGATCAATATTGTTCAACATTTTGGTGTGAAATTTACAACTTTTGTTTCAAAATTCTTGAAACATAAACTTCGGTTATTGTACAGGTTGGAGACCAAGTCTTAAAACAAACAACCATATTCGAAGGATTTTTCGTATTTAAATTTTTGTTTTGCTCCCATTTCAGATAATGCTTCGTCCTTAATTACCTCTGTTAACTTCAGATAATGCTTCATTCTTAATCACCTCTTTTGACAGTATGGTAAATAGCTCGATGAAAAATAAACTTTTTCTTTGGGAAAAACTGGTTTTCATTGATTAGTTAGAGTTGATAGAGATTAGTTAGAGATATCCTTGATATTTATAATTATTCGACGCAATACTCTAAAAAATATCCTGATCATCAATATTATTATCTTTCACCCAGAGGGTGACCCTCAAAAACGCGCATAGGAAATCATAATAGAATTTATTAAGGCTCCAAGGTCCAAGGTGTAAGGCTCCAAATTAGCTATGGCTGAACTCATTGCGAAATAGACTGGTGAAAAAAAATGGAAATTCGAAATCGAATGCAAGTAATTGTTTAATTTTGATAATCTTCATCTTCTTAATTCAAAATTTTATCAATCTATGCAGTTTGTCAATGTTAAAAATATTTGAAATATTTACATGCGGCAACACAATAGCTGTCAATACAACTCTACTTGACAATGTACCCGGTTTTGCACTTGATTATAATCTTTTGTTTACAGTTAGTTTTTTTGTGTTTTGCTTGCATATTACATGTTTACTGTTTTAGTTTGTTAATTTCCCCAGATCTGCTTGGACGGTAAGTGGAGGTTGGTCAGAATATTTTATCAGCAACTTGTTTTAAACATATAGTCAAAATGAGGGAAATATTACACGATTCCAACGACACAATCGTTTTGTATACTAGAAATGGGTATTCTTCGCGACAAATCACTGAGAAGTTAAAAGTCTATCACAGAATGGTGCTTTCAGTAAGGAAAAGGAAGATATTTCAACGGCAACAGAATTTGTAGGGCAACCGTAACTTCTATACGACACTAATGTGTGAATAATAGACAAACTGTTATGGTGTGAAGTTTGCAGGACTCGCAAAATCGCGGACATGGTAACTTATCAACAAAATTGTTGAAATTTTTTTAGGAAATCCCTAAGAAAAGGGGTCTTCATAGCATCTATCAAGCCTTAGAAACCATTATTAGTCAAAAAAAACATCAGAGAGGCTAAAGTTTGCTAAAGACCATAAAGACTGAACCTTAAAAGATGCGAAACGAGGAATTTGGCCAGGTGAAACCAAATTTAATGGAATAGTCAAGAATAAAACATGACGGTGGACGTTTACTTGTGTGGGACTGCTTCATATATTGGCATCTTGGGCTATTGATCAAAATAGAGGGGATAATGAAAAATCAAACATTTTCTTCAAATTTAGAGAACAAAGATAGTGGTTTCCATCGTTGAGGGCCCCTATCTTATCAAAGAAATCGGTATTCAACAGGATGTTGACCCGAGGAAAAGAAGGAAATTCCTAGAAATAGAAAAAGAAATAATTTCTAGAAATCAGTATCTCAAGATTCTGTTTAAATTTAATCCACCATGTGCAAACGAGCTCAAATGAAATTCATTCGATTCCAAGCCTTCCTGAATGCGATGCTGTCTACACTTTGATTTAGATAAGGACGCATGTTATTCACACTTCACCCAAATTGCTTCTTAAGTCTTTCATGCAATCGGAATCCCCGCTATTTCCCAATCTCAACCCATAAATAAGAAATTCAATACGCTACACAATGTTCTACAATGTGAAAACGATCAGAATCAATTCTTGGATTTGCTCTCCCACAAAACCATTGTTGTCTACAAAACGCTTTACAAATCACACTTGACTCCACATTACCACCAATCGCCATCACCACCATCAACATCATCTGCACCACCGTCCCCGTGCCGCAAACATTTCATTAAATTCTAAGGATATTGTGGTTGGAGTTTGTTAATTTTTCTGCCATTCGTTTTTGTTGTTGCTTTCGCACGAAATCCTCCTTTAGGTGTGAAATTGAATATATCAAAGATTTCTTGCAATTTTAGTACGTGAGAAAACGAAGATTTGCCAATGGGATGCAGTAAGACGTTGGTCCGGTTGCATCTCCGCTCGAACGGGAGCGCGCCGAAGGACGAGCTAAAGCGAAGAAGATGATGAAGCTGACGATAGTTGGCGATAATGGTCAGTACGAGGAACATTACAAAGCCGTGAATTCCGTTTCTGTGCAGACGAGAATAATGTATGCGCACGTCTGCAATTCAACTTTTTGCATTATGAATTTATTCCTTTCTTATGGACAACAGACAGCGATGGTGGTACTGAAGCCTGTATTGTAATCGCAACAACGGATGCAGAGGAAGTTGGGGTCGCCTTAGATGCAGCTGAGCCTGTGTGGGTATTCACTTTCACAACTTTTCAAAGAAATCTCAGCTAAATTTACACTGTGCACCCTTGAATTTCCTCCAGTTGACTTTCCATGCATGGACTCAGAAATTATCATTTGAAATTCCGATTTCCGCTAACGACCTCCATCCTATTAGCTGTCCCTTGCAAAATATCACACCTTTTCGGTTTCAGCAATAAAGGAAGCACAAAAGAACGAATCAATAGTTGCATCTCTAAAAGGGTACTCAGAAAAATCTCCAACCCAGGCGTCATCGTTGCCGTTTTCGTAACAACCAACAGCTTCAATGACTAGAATGTCGGACCAATGGTTGCACATTTTTCCATTTATCGCAACCATTTCTGCAAATCGTTATTTATTTCACACTTCAAGGCATTTCGCATTCAACGTTCAGCAACCAACAAAAAAAGAACGAAATAAATGAATTTGCAAGTAAAATCGTACGTTGGTATCGCAACCTAAAAATTGTTTCGATCTGACAAAAGGCTACTTTTAAATGTGCAATACACAACGAGTGGAGTTTAACCTGACAATCGTTGCAACGTGTGGACAACAAAAGGAGCAGCGCGAGTCCAACCGCGGGACTCCCGCTACACATACGGACACATGTATAAAGAGTTGGAAAGGTAAGCAAGATGCTATCGTACCAAACCTATTGATATTCTTAAAATGGCAACGATAATACAAGAAAAATTCAATGAACGTGAAAGCAGACCACGAGAGATGTTTCAGCAATTGGTTACCTTTGCTAGCTTTGTTTGTGGAATATATTATTTAGGAAATCTAGTCGTAGCCATTGCGAAGGACACGGCTTACATAAATGTAAACTAATTCGAAACATTCGCTTTGCAATTGTTTCAAATTCGTGAGAGCACATGTTCTATCTGCGAAGATTTAAGATGAATTTAAGGAACAAGCAATCTAGCCAAGAGATCCTACGCGTAGGATTTCAGTCATTGGGCCAGGTCATCAGGATATCAAAAGCGCTCAGGCTGTATACAACTTTGAATGCAAATGTCCTCCATAAACACGAATGTAACTCATATACCACCAGGACTACATATTGTTAGATACTTTGAATGAGAATCAAGCTCCTTTTTATGAAAATTGGTTACATCGTATAAGGTTTGTTTGCGAGCTTCCCTTAAGATTTCCGCACTGGTATTACCCTTTTTCATCCGATGAGTAAAACCCTTTAAAGTAGCCACCATTTAATATCATCCTTCCGGTTTCCTGGAAGTTGGTTTTCGCTTTCGCACATAAGTTCCAACTGCCTCTTTCAACCGATGTCCTTTGAACAGCATTTTTAATGTCGGAAAAGAGCCGAAAAGCGCAAGACTATGTATATAGAGCCTGGCGAAGCTGTACATGCTTGTCAAATTTTGCTGAATTCGCGGGCGCTTTGTCTTGGTGAATCAGCAATATTTCTTGATATTTTCAAATATTTCTTGACCAAAAATGTTGCAGTGTTCTTCTAACCTATTGACGTCATCATTTTTGATATGATTTGATCTTGCAATTTTTCCCCTTTTTTCAACGCAAGATTCTTTAGTGATCGTTTTAAATATTCATCTTCAATATAACAAAAAAACAGTCGACGACGTCTTAGTTTTGCTCTGGTTTTAACGTAATTTTTGTATTCTTGGCGATTCAGAATGCTTCTACTGTCAAGTCTATCGTTTTCATATCCGTATACCAATAGTTGCTTACCAGTAGTACATTGTATTGAGTACATTATCGTCATAAGAAAGTATTTACAAGTTGTCCTGAGTGATCCTGAATTGTCCAAAGCGAAGATTCTTCTGATCAGCCGTAACAGTTTGATGAATTTAACACTCTGAATTTCCAATCTGAAAGTCCGCGATTCGCGGTCTCCAAACTGACATTTTTTTTTTGACATTTCAAGATCACTTGCTAGTTTGTGTATAATAAACCAACGATCTCCTTCAATCACCAATCGCGAACATGTTCGACGTTGTCTGGTGTTGTTGCGAACGAAGGTCGGCCAGTTTGTGATTGCTAACTGACGTGCAGCTGTCTTTAAACCACTTGTATGACTTGTTTACTCTCTTTCTCTCTCTATTTGCTCATGTATTCTTCTCCAAACGACTTATTCGTCATGTGCATTTTTTTTCGAACCAGTTTTTCTAATTTTGAAGCAAAAGTTGATTTCAGCTTTTTGTTTTCGAAAAGCACGAAAAATTCTATGCAAACAAATATCCGTTGTATGCGAACTTAGACGGCTCAACGAGAAATGCGTCATCGACGGAGCTCCTTAAGAGTTATAGTTCATATTGACACTAGACAGAGGCGTTTGATCGTGCTCTTAAGTCATTAGGTCGATCGTTATGAGATCAAATAGGCGATCGTTGTGGCATAAAGATTTAAATATAGGCTCAAGACTTTTTAAGCAAATCTCGAAGAACTTTGGACAGGAGGTAGTCTGACTAGATAATTTACAATTGCAACAACGGGCAATTCAATAAACGTGCCAATAAAGCTGACTACAGGTATATAGTTGAAATAATAGTTAGAATATTCGCTTTGCAAGAAGCAGATTCATGAACCTTCGATATTTGCTTCTTGACTTAGATATTACAGAATCAAACTTATGATCAAAAGTTTACGAAATGTAAACTCTTAAAACGGGTGGTCTCACCTTTTGCGACCTTACTCAACCCTTATTCCGTTCAACAGCTGGCGGGATTTAAAACAAAACAATGTTGAAAGAACTTTTTCAACTAATTATCGATTCTCAGTGTATACTGGTGGGACTGCGTTACCAATGCCACTTGATTCGCGAGTGGAGACCCAAATTTGATCACAGGTTATGGTGCGAATCAAAAATCCGACACTTTCTGCACTAAACTTCCTACACAGACCGACATGAAAACCTCTTAACTTCTCATTTTCAGTCAAGAAACGTGGGCACACATTTCGGAGAATGTCGGCTCTTGTTTGATCATCGCTTTCAGAACTTCTTTCGATCCTTTTCTATTCAATCTCTGATAATGTTGTTTATCTATCTAGAGGTCAGTTCTTCAATTTCTTTGCACTCCATCGACTAGACCAACTAGGCTTAAAAGAACGAACGAACGACACAGTTGGATCTCTGAGTTATCCATCACTTGAACGTCTTCACGAGAAAGATATAGGATAATTTTTGGATCAGATCCTAATTAAAACTTGAAATTAACACAGAAATTCAATTTTTTTCACTAATATAATTCGAGGATTTTTTCGAGGTTGAGGATTCAAAATTCAATGAGTTCCTTCTACTTAGTGATTACACCTTTTTTGTTGCACTGTGTTATAAGGGTAAGAAATCTTCCATATCCTGTCAATAAGGTACTCTTACCAATTTACTCGAAATGAGATTTAGTGGTGGCAGAAGGGAACATTTCAGTCCTTCTTCTTCTTCTCCCTAAAATTGTTCGAATTGCTTCTGGCCTTGTTAGTTCCAAATCTAATTTCTAAATTCGACCATTGTAATTTGCCTTAGTAATTTTGGTAGTGTGCAGTCCTATAATAAGAATGAAATTCGATTTTTGGACCCATTTAGATTGTTAGTTGGGAGAAACAACACTTGCAATTCTTTTCATTGCCGTATTTTGAATACCGAGAAGCTGAGAACGTAAACCCTCCCTCTTTCCGCCGAAAAATTTACAAGAAACCACCAATTGCTTCTATCTCAAAACACTGATTGTAATATTACTCTTAGTATCCCGACCGTCACCCGACCAAGACATTCGCCCACAATAATCACGTCATCTGAATAAGCCACAACTTGCGTCGACTTATCTATCAAAGAATTATCCAAGTTCATGATCAAGACTTTCCCCAGGACATTTTGAATCGTTGACATATTGAAAGTTTAAAGAGAGTTTTGGATGATCATCTATTTTTAGTCTCTCTCCATTCCGCTTTCCTCTCCTTCCTCGCTTCAGGAAGACACGGTGCTGGTCCGGAATGCTGGAACTAATGACTGGTAGTCCTGATCAACGGTCCAGAAGGCATTGGAACTATTGATTCCAAAGTAGCTGAAATAATATTGCTCATGGTCAATTATGTTTTATGCTATGTTAGTATAGATTGTTTGGCACTATATGGATTCCAATACCTGAGTTCTGCATGTAAGATCAACAGATTGTCACGTGGCCCATGAATTCTTCCCTATGAATTATTGTCCTGATGGATGACTCTAAGCACAGTAAAGAAAAGGAATATACAGAGGAAGAAACTTGGTGGTGGCGGGTGTGCACTAGACAGCGAACCCTCGAAATTTTCAACTTTCATCCTGCCGTTTTGATGGGCATTGCAACTTGGCGATTCTAGTGGTGACTATAAAAGACTTTATAAGATGCTTGAAGGGAAGTTTTCAGTCTCAAATCCAAGCAGTAAAATGAAAGGTGATGATGAATTGCTGGAAGCGATAACTGCTTACACATACAATTCCAAAAAGGAACCAAGAGGGCTTCGGTTCCAGTCAATTGCGAAATGACTCGGTCACTGAAACGTTGGAAATTATTGACTCTGACAGGACTTTTTCGTATTTTTCGTATTTATGGCAGTATCTGTTTCGAAATATCCTTAATTGACGTTAGTAGAAATGGTCGAAATAACGGACCAATTTGTTGATTCGATGATTATTGATACAAGATTGGAGTTTGTACTTAAAACGGAGCGGTTTTAGTTAAATCTTGAGCTTAGAGAGATTTAAGAAATAATTTCAATACCGTTTAAAGTGAGAAATATTGAATTTTGACACATTTCGAAAATCACACTTGGCTGCTTTTTGCGGATTATTAGACCTGCCATATTATCTTCCAGCAAATAAGTTAGCCTTTCAGGCTTTCCACGCTGATATAGATCGGATTTGAGCTTGTGAGTATTACTTTCAAGTTTTCCCTATTATGCGCAGTCATTTTCTAGTTCTTCTTAGTTCATTCTGGTATAAATAGTCATCCATGGGAAAGTGCCATCAGAAATATTGACCATGTGAACGTTCTCCATTCCTATATCCCAGCTTTTCTTTTGAATATTCATTCGATTGGTCTAGCCCGAATTCTGAGAAATCAATGTTAATGTCTCAACGTCGCGGCTTATTAAAAATGAAACAATTATTTAAATATGTTGGAAGCTTTTATCTGAGTCTAATAAAACTAATCGTGGTTAGGAGAACATCCCGCGGGCTTTTGACTTCTATCTATTTTATGGTTTGGTTAATTCTACCTGCAGCCAATTTTCAACCATCATTTGGCATGTTTGTAGCTGCAAACGTTAAACTAATAGCATTAGTTGGAATTAGTGAGTCGGCAACTACTGTAAGTCTATAAAAACATTGTTCCGAGCTTTTGTCCAATTTAACACCTTTTGCAATATTAAAATCCTATTATATTAATCTCTAGCATTGTTGGATTGATGAAGTTGTAAATTTGATTTTTACGACCCAAAACCGAATGCATTATTTAAAGACGATGTTAGGTATCTGCACAATGAATTCTCACGACCTTAAAACATACTAAATGCAATCTGAAAATTTGCAATAATTTCATTCTCAGCGTAGGAACGAGATGACACAAGGCAATAATCAAAAGATCATGCAAATTTCCAAGTTTTATATCGTTTTCCTCACAATCTCCTGAAACCACTCACGTCCAAGGTGAAGTTTTAATACTTCAAAAGACATTTTCAACTTCAGCCTAAATCAAATTAATTTTCAGTTCGATTGGAAAAAAAAATTAATTACCCTGCCGTCAATAGGATTAGGATGAGATCTTTCCTCTTTGTTCCGATACATTTGCAGGTATTAATGCTTGTATTCATTCGCTAGTCAAAATGCATATGTGTGTAGATTGGTGTGTATTTATCTATAGTATACAGAAAATTTTATCGATTTAAGATTAAAGTCGGCGTAAGATCAAACGGGAGGATCTAAGATATAGAAACAAAGATTGTATTGTTTTATATAAGCTATATGGAAATTTATTGACGCTGGATAATTGGGAAGGCAAAAGATTTAAGAAAACTAGTTTGGTTTTTTTTTGTTTTTCAATTTTCTTCAACTGTTGCTTCTTCGGAACTTTGCATTGGACCAGAGACGGATATGCATATTTAAGACATTTATCATAGTTCTAAGTTTGGCTATCTTGATCGCTATCATCTGGCTCGTAGTGATAGTATTTCGATTTTACGCTTACTTAATGCCAACTAAGTTAAACGCTAATTAATTTTTTTCTTTAACGAATCAATTACCTCCAACAGCCAGAATATCTACTATAGGCGGCTGGTTACACAATTGAAAACTTTTTAAAAGAAAAATCGCAGCGAGACATTGCATAAATTACATATGAAAAAATGAAAATAGCAAAAAAATCATTTTCGTTTTATTAATTCGCTTTTTTGTTTTATTGGTCGTGGTTGAATGTTAGATTTTCAAATAATTTTTAAATTAATTTAATGAGCTCAGCTTAAGAAAAAACGAAAAATAAATCAATTTTTTTTTTCGCGGGCATGAGATAATTTTCCGTAAATTTGTTAAGCAACCACTCGAATAACAAAAAGTTGCAAGAAAAAAGTCAAGTTAGCGTGAGAACCAATAAATTGTTAGCAATATGATAGAAAGGTTATAAGTTAGTTGCTGAAAGTTTGACGCTCTGTTCAGTTTACGAGTATGAGAGAATGCAAATCAGCGTGGCAATAAATAAATAACTTAATAATAAACAAAGTTAACGTTCGATCCATAAAAGTTATAACTAATGGTGCTTAATAAAAGAAGAATCAGATTTCTAGGTCATTTCATGTCTATTACTCAAATTTCATTCGCACAATAAAACGACTGTTACTACTAATACTACTACTACTACTACTACTACTACTACTATTACTACTTGTGATACTACTTCTACTATTACTGCTTCTATAACCACTACTACTACTTCTACTATGCTTACTATCACTACTACTGCGATTAATACTTTAATTGAATCTACTACTACTTCTACTACTGCTTCTACTACTACTACTACTACTACTACTACTACTAATACTGTTATTCCTACTATGACTGCTACTGCAACTACTATTACAACTTCTGCTACTTCTTATTTTGCTACTACCAATACTATATTTACTACTACAACTACTTCTACTACCGCTACTCTTGCTATTACTGCTACTACTGCTGCTACCCTTGGTATATTACTGCTGCTGAAACAACGCCGAATAGCAAAACAAGAGAAATAACAACAGAAACTCCTACAGCAGAAGGAAAACTCCTGTAGCTACACTCCTCTCAGGGAGATTGAATTTCAAAAGAAGGACAATGACCTGTTCTAGCTTGAGACGTGTCAATACCTTTTCAACTAGGAAGCAGCATTTCTTAAGTTATTTCTTCTCCTGCGAGACAGTGTTCTGTAGTATGCTTACGTATGCGCTGGTACCTTTTTCAAAAAGTTGTGGAATCTATGCTAAGTATTTGCCTTTCTGACCGATTCTCCGAAGATACCGCCCGACTGTTATACCCATGAAGATCTCAACAAGGATCCGTAGATTTCTTTGGTATGTTCCAATACCAGTTCAAAACTTTTTCCGGTTATAAGCGTTGAGGAAGATGTTTGAAGTTTAAAGGCTTCTACATGAAGTTTTGCATCCTCTTTCGACAAAACCATTTAAGCTTATGTAAAATAAACTCTTTATAGTTGGACGGAATGGTTCAGGAGCCATGAATACTGGCGAACGTCAGTCTCCCTAGTTAATCCGACTTCTCATTATTCTGGATCCCTGGGTTCCTCAGGATTCTGCATAGATAAGCCTTATTGTCCACATTCAAAATGTTGAGTGCATTATAACAATTTAAAACCATTTCCTATGTCACTTTTGAATCTAGTGTCATTAGGAAGCTTGCCAGTAAGATGTGACTGTAAGAATTTCGAAAAAACCACAGTCAAGAGGTTTCAGTTGTTGAATCCTAAGTCAGAAACCAACATGGTAAACTTCACGTCAGTTGGAAATATTTGGTGTCAGACCCAAATACAATTTTCGTCGCAACATGATTGGTGCTCTTTCTTATGGTATACATGAAAAATTTCACTCTCTTAACCTGTTGTCACTGAGCTTGGTCAAAAGTTTATTGTCAAAGTATAAATGTTCTGCAATACGACCCAACACATATGATAGATTACACATGTGTGAATATTATTCGGTAAATTGTTTCCAATTAGTAAGTTCCGCGTGGCTTATACTTTTCAATGTAGAGGTCGCTACTGTTTCTATCACTGATTGAATCAATGATTAATTTAAGGCTGTTGTAAGACATCACCATTGATATAGACACATGCCGAACGCTAAACTCGATCCTGTGCAGGACCCATCACCAATACTATGCAGAATTCCAGAAGAAAAATTGTCCATTATATGTCAAATGTCACTCCACAGCCGTGACAGGACTTCTCGATACCTACACATTCATCTTTATGCTTCAGTATAGAATACCAGAAGATGCACGTAGAAAAATTCGTCGACATGCACACCAGAGACCATTAATAGGATGTCTATCAAGATCCAAAGGACTCGATGCTGAAGACATGGTGAGTGCTACAATGAGCATCATCATATCTTCTTATAAGTCATCTGTGCTTCACTGAATTTCCAGATTTAATAGAGCCACTGATGTACTGCCGCTGAAATCACTGGACAACGAACGTCACCATCTTCGGCGAGTACTTCAATGGGCAAGTAGTTTGGAAATCCATGCATCCATGCATGAATTGAAGCATCAATCGTGATAAAGTGCGCCGTGAAAATAGCCTGGACTATAAGCTAGGTAGGTGGAAGCTTGGTGTCAGAGGGACACTCAGCTTACACGAAGAAAAGTAGATGAACGAGATAGATAATACGAGATCTCCGGGGTACTTATCTCGTTCTTCAGGAACGAGGAACTTCAGGAAGAAACACCAGTATCATTACAATACCAGTCCATTCTTCGCAAAGAAATAATTGAAGCCTTGGCTCTTTCCAAAAGGCCTAGACGGTTTTCCTGGTCACAAAATTGTAAGTGGTGAATCTATTCTACCCAGAGAAAACCCTGCCTGTGTGAAAAGGATTTGTGTGAACGATAGAAAATGCCAAGATTCAAGGAAGAAAATTCTGAGATGTAGCTATATGCCACCGGCAAAACGCTTGACAAATTCAAAGGCATTGACGTCATCCATGCTGCTAGGGTGCCTTATTCCATGTCAGGACGCTCTCAGGGTAAAGTCTTTCATTATAAATGCATTTGAGAGGTGGCGACTATCACACCGGCGGCGATTTGTATTCACAACAAGTGAAATATAGTCCTTTTCTGACGCTGGACGTCAAGAACGCATTCCACCACGCATACAGATGAACACGAAGAAGCCCTGGCAAGTCCACTTCAAGTTCTACAATATCTGACGATGATAGTTAGAAATTATCTCAAGGATGGCATTGATTTTGACCTAAGGCATGAAACAAGATCACGGAAGGAAGTGAAACTAACATACGTCCTTCTACATCAAAGGTACAGAATGCAACAGAGAAGCGGATGAGCTAGGAAAAGTTTTATCAGCTCGTTAAAGTTAAGCAAGGGTTGACTAAATTCATGTTTCACTACTTAAACTGAAAACACCTGCTGGGGTTGAGTCGGAAAAGGTATAGAACTCTTTTCCGACTGCTTTGAAAACAAGGGCCTGAACTGGCTGAGTTGCAACCGCGAGAGATGAGTGGAAGACCTGGCACCCAGGTAACTCGAACTTTCCATGGTTTCTGGGCGAATGGAATAAAAATCGCTCAAAACTTAAAGCATTCGACCTGAGCTGAGAACCAACGCTGATGTCTGTTCAATTTTCAAGTTTCTAAGGATTAACTTGACCTGGATCCAGGCGACCATTGACTCAGTGAAAAAGTTTAAACTCTCCATAACTCCTTATACGATCTTAGTGAACGTACTACTCGAGGTTTGTGCTGGCGCTACTTCAGCCAAGATGGATAACGAGGGTAGTACACCTACGATATTTCGTTATACTAATTAACGTGCGGCATCATATATATAAGCTGAATGTATAGGTTTAAAAGGATACCATACAAGCGCGTCCAAATAATAACACCAGTAAAGTTGCATGTTTCAGATCCCAGATAAGTTCCTACTTCTAACCTCATAGTGCAGTCGCATTCAAGACAAATCTTTGTACTTGTCCATCCCTTACCAAAATTTTAAATTTTTCACTTTTTTTCACGTTTTAATAGAAATAAAAGGGTCAAAATCGATGAAAATCAATTCCATATTAAAAGAAATAAAGTGTAAAATTATGTGAATTGTATTTCATTCAATTAGCTATACTGTACTCTCGACCTATCCTTTCCGCATTCTAATCATACGTTCATCGTATTGCGATATGTATATTTCCTGGAACTGCAAGCCAAAAGGTATCTCATGGTAGCGATGGAATACGCTAGAAATGCCGTCCATACTATGTTTGATCGCATAAAATAAGAAAGACGCTTGCAGTAGTAAATTTTTTTCGTAGTAGGCATCTTGGCAGACATTCAAGATAAGTGTATGCTGGAATTAATATATCCTGCCAACATTCTTCACGTGGCTTCCATTATTCATTGGGTCCCTGTATGGTATGTAACTCTAATGGATATTACCACTCAACAAAGAATTTTTGCATCCTCTCGCTAGACTCACGATTCTTAATTCTTTCATTTACGAGTATATCTTTCATTTTATATTTTAGCATCTTCGCAGCTCGTTCGTTCGGGAATATAACGCGCGAAATTTTAAGACAATCTCACACTTTGTAAATCATGTTCGGTTGTTGCGCGTTGATGCATTTATCTTGTAAAGCTATAATTAATTGCTAATTGCACTTCCCTTTCCATTTACTATACCAGCGCAGCAACAACTGAACGCCATGTTGAACATGACCAAAGGTGTAGGTACTTCGGCCATCAGCTCATCCATCTTATGCAATCTGCATTTGTGCATCGAATGCACTTGGAGGTTTTCATGCACTACCATCCCCCGCACGCTCGAAAAGTCTTGGCAAACCAGCAGCCACTCAGACAAATCACTCGGATTACATCTTATATGGCAGTTCTGCATAATATACGACCGTAGAATTTCTGATGTCCTTACGGCTCCATATTGAAATCCTTCTTGCAAGTCAACCACACCACGCTATAATGAAATAAAACTGCATATTGTCCTCCAGTGCAGCACCTTCGTTCCATCAGATATATAAGGAATAAATTTATTTTCATTCGATCCGGCAAAGTTCCTTCCTGTTGGAAACAGTATAGGGTGTAGATTGGACCCTTGCGTTATTCCAGCGAATATTACTCTTTCGGTTGAAATGCTCGATCTTTTGTGTGGCTACGGCCATTAAGTATGCAATATCGCCGTCTGTCATCTAGAATCGAACGCAGTCGAGGCAATAAAGCTGAGACTTATTGGCAATTTTCTTCAATTCGTTTCGTGCGCGCAAGTGAATGCTGGTGTGCAAGAACAGATTTTGTCGTACGATTTGGTACGGTTCGGTGCCAGTCGACGAGAAGGAGTGTCGCCGATATTAGCAGGATTCCAGTACTTTTGTACTTTTGCAAGCAGATATAGTGTTACCGATTATCAGCATAAGAATATTCTGGTTGTATCGCAAGCTTATCATTTGTGTTTTTCTGAAATTCAAGATATTCGTTTTCACAACTACACGCGCCAGAGCATTTTTTCATTTTGAAAACATCAAGGGCAACAACCCTGCCTACATTTCATATCTTTCATACATATCTGTTACGAAACTGCAGGGTTCATTCTATTGCCTTAATCTTTCGCCATTTGCCATCCACCCTGCTTTCCTGCCTACGTTATACTACATACTATTTTCCAACAAAATATGGATACCAAGCGCATAAAACGTCATCAGATTGCATGTGAAGTTTAATACTTACTTCACTTTCTGAAAACCAAGTCTCCCCTTTATTCCTGAGATGATCTTTTGGTTCGATCTATTGCACTGTAAGTCACGAACAGAATCGCAAAACGGTGAATATCAGACAGGAAAAATCAAGGATATATGTATATAAGTAACATGATAGACGCATATCTATAGTTGAAACACGTACGATGAGCAGTAGCCGTAACTAAGTATAAGGTATAGAGATTGTGGAAAAGTTGGAAGCTATCAAGATGGGAAGACCATAATCCCATAATGAGCTCAAGCAGATATAATACGTGCATATGAGCGTACACTAGCATAGTGCAATGTGAAACTTGACTTGTATGCTTTTGCATAGAATGCAGTAGAACAGATTCAGTTTCAATCATTAGAAAATCCTTAAATCTGTCAATTGGTTTGCGGTGAACTAGATTTCCTTAAAACAAAGTCGTAAATTTGTTGCAATACATTTGCGAATATGTCCTTAAAGTGTCCCAAACGTGTCTGAATGAAACATCTCAATACTGACCCTATAACAAGGGCTCTCAAGATCTCCTAATTGATTAATTTGACTCTTGGGATTCAAATTGGAAACACTATTGACTTGGTGCTACAGGTTAAAGAGTCCAACAATTGGTTTACTGCCCACTCTACATTAAAAAACGAATAGCACTTCAACAGGATGAAATGTCTCGAACTAGATTGATAAAATTGAAACGACTGCATAATGAGTTACGCTCTTGGATCTTGGAATGTTCAAGCACATAATCGTGTTGGTATTGTCTTCACAATTCTGCAGCGATCTTCAAAATGACAAATTTCAATATACAAAAACGTAATAGAATGGTTGCGAAGTGACGGTCATACGGTTGGAGACAATTTTTTAAAATTAAAGACTGGGTTTTCAATTCAAGGTTTTGGATTAGTGAGCGATTAGTCCATTATTCATGAGTGAGTGATTAGGATTTGTATTGAACTGTGCGAAAATTAATCAGCTCTTTTTGACAGCATGTAGAAGAAATCTTGTTATATTAGCCTCCTTCCCTCCGGAAGCATTCCCAAAAGGAAGATGCAGACATCAACAACAACAACCAGCCCCTTTTTAACTGCATGTAGCAGAACTCGTGTGACATTAGCCTGCTCTCCCTTGCAAGTATTCCCAGAAGAACGACGGGGGCCTCATTTGAACACCACATTTTCAACCAAATTGTTCGCTTTCTATCTTGGCGAGGTGGTCTTCCAGCATCCGTGTTGCTAGATCTTACCAAGCAGCAAACATATTTTCCCAACATTACTGAATTGAGTGTGCCTTTCAATGCCGAATGTCAAGGAAATCGTACACACTTCAGCCAGATCCGTGAATTCGAGATCCAAATAGTCCAAAAGTCAGCAGGTACAGACTCGAACAGAAGAGAAGAGACTTTGGTGGAATTCAAAAACGGAATCTGATAAGAAGTTGAACATTAAATGTATGACCCAACGAAAAAAGAATGACTGGGGCGGATTCAAATGCCAGAAAGGGTGCAACCAGACAAATGAATCTAGACTGACCTTTCATACCACAGAAGCCAGGCTTAAGCTTCTCTAGTAATGCCGATTTTTGAACTGAGTTTTTCTGGGGTTGAATTATCAGATCACCCAGTTATGAAGGGTACCTTCCAGAAGATGATTGGGGCGAAATGTGATACTGACCGGATCACCGTTCCATGTACCTTTGATTTTGTGATAATGTGGCTCAAATATACCCAAGTTTTGCAGTCAACTAGTGCACCATAACAACATCAATAACAATCATTTGAAAACCTCGCTCATCGACAACATTCCAGCGGAATTCATAAAGCAAGGACACCATGGGGTTCACAATTGAAGGCATTCGTGTGTCGGCGAGAATTCTAAGGAAAGCCTTCCATTCTGGCTGGTTATGATGGTGGTACAGCTGGATGAAAAATATTATTTGTGTGATGAATGTAAGGATGCAGCCGGAATCTGTCAAAATAAGTTTCCATACTAGTGAATGGAATTGATTCAAGGACTTAAGTCAGCAGGTAATTTCGGCCGTTGTGTTTTTGATTGATTCATTGAATACCGTGTAATTGATGTCAATCATCATCATTCAAAAACAATCATCATTCATCATTCAAAAAAAAATCATCAATCCAAACCATTTTTCAGCGATGAACCGAATTGGACGTTGAATGAGATGATATTTAAGCGAAATTTACCCATTTGAGCCGCAGGAAACTTTAGCGGTCGATCATCTTTAAGGATAAATGGATTTTGCGAAGACTGAAATGAAAATACTAATAAAATTGTCACATTTGCGATGTAGCAAGTCTTAAGAGTGTTAAAAACCAATCTACAACCAACAGTTGGTTCGTTTCAGGTTCGTGGGCGAAACTATAACTATATTTTTTGAAAACGACCATTTGAATCCATTTTTTGAATTCTGAGCGATACAATGCCATCAAAACTCCCTAGTCCTTCCTTATAATGAATGGTATCGGAAGAGAGGATGTTTACATTCAACCAAGTGAAGGAGGGAACATATAATATGGAGTTATTGCAGTCGAACTCACGTAAACGCTTAATTTCAATTAATAGGTGCAGAGTGATCAACAATACATTGGCTTTTGACAAATTTTGACGATTTTTATGAGTATTCTTCACAAGCACTATGCAAGTCAATAAACTAGCCACTTTTCGGGATCTGAAATCTATGAATTTTAACCCAATTGAGATTCTTTGTGGGAAACTTAGGCATACCATTGTACAAAAAATCCATACAAACGCCGAGATATTATTTAAGGCTGTGAAAAAGAGTTAGGATGAAATAACCACGGAAACCGAAAGGAAGTTAGTCTCTATTACCCCACAAATAATGACGAAATCGACTCAAAATAAGGGAGACTACAATGGATTTTAACTCACATTTAGGTTGACTTCCTGACGAAATTCAGGCGTTCATCTATTACTTTTTCCGGTAGTGCATACTGATTTCTCGGTTTCAGGGTGTATCTATAGATAACCATGTTATATATGTTAGTAATGTGGAAGAGTGTTGTTCAAGGATCGTTGGAATAGGACTTTCTACATCTCTAGAGGCTTTTTTCTAATGTGTATTGACATTGACCGTTGAAAATACTTTATCTCGCGCACATCCAGTTAAATCAACAGATTATCAACAAAATACTCTAAACTTTATTGGTACTCGCTGTAAAGTTAACAAGACCACCCACTCTTTTAAGTACAGAGACATCGTTTTCTACGAACTTTTAAGGATAATATTAATTTGAGAAAACAATGTAACAGATTGGACTGAGTAAACACCACAAACACGTAGGTGGGACCATCTGAGATAAAATCTAGCAAGTACCCAAATAAATGCTTTCATGCCTACGAAAAGTAAATACTAACAACAATACGACACTTTAACACCTTCCTGCGAAATTGGGAGTGTCTCACGTCCACTCCGGCCTAATATTAACACAAGGAATACCTGAAACGTGAAGGTAATCAAATCAAGTCAATCAGTAAATTAACTCATCTATAGTTTTCCAGCGAACTTGAGTAAATATTGTTTTTTGTCTTTTAATTTTTTTCATGTTTTCTCAACGACAAAAATTTGGCTTTCATACTCCAAACTCAGGCACTTTCCTTGTTCAGAATCATTTTCGAACCAACCAAACTTTCCGAACCATCTAAGCAAACATCCAACGAACAAATAACAAACATACAGAAAATGTCACAAATATTTGTTGATTTTGAGATGAGAGTTGAAAAAAATAAACGCGGAATGGAATAAAATTGAGTTGGCTCATTTAGTCGGGCCTATGTTGTTTCGGTTCATTTTGTTCTCGAGTCGAGTCCTCGTTGTTGTGCTGAAACAAATAAAATTGTTTTGAAGGGAAATGCAAGCAAACCGTATGGGTACACGGCTCTGCAAGGTAATGTGACACTCGAACGAGCCTATCTATTTGATATGTTTGCCGATGAGTTGCTTTGTATGTTCATTTCAAAAGTCAATAAGGCGAGAAAAAACCATTAGAGGTGCCTCGGGAGTGCCTTTTTGGCGGCTGTTTCGGGTTTCAGTCAAGTTTACAATTTATATGGAACTTGCCGTCCTGAAAAGAAGGCGTTCCAGTCCGAATGTCAGAGCAGGGATCCCATAGGAGATATTAAATAAATAAAATAAAAACAGTCACCAGCCAATGGCGGGTCAAAATTTATGAAAATTCAATTTTTGTTATTAAAATCGAATGGCTCTCAATAGTACTCTAATATTTTCGCAATACAACCAAGTCTCCGAATAGGTAAACAAATAAGTCTCCTCGAGTCGCCTTAGCTTCCTTAAATCAATAAACATTTAAAAACTGCAAACATTTTATCGTTGTTTGGCAATTTCGTGAGACTCTTGAGCGAGAGTGTTTATTTTTTGTTTATAAATCTAATTAAATATTTCCCTTGGTTCAAACCTGATTGTTTTTCGTTCGCTGTTCGTTGTCTTCCCACATTAATATGCAGCTTCCTCAACTTTAACTACGCAAGCAAAAAAAATCCAAGGCCACATACTTTCCTCCTTACCACATATTCCTGCCTGCAAACAAACTTTTAAGTACACAAAACGTACAAAAGACATTCAACAACTCGAGGAATAATATTAGGAAAAGTAAACGACCGTTTGTCGTGCTTTTCACTCTTCATTACCTTTTCGTCTTTTATTGAGTTGGAATAACAATAAAAGTCCACGTATTGATTGTGTAAATAGGACTAGAATCCCAAATGTACCGCATCCACGCCTTTAAGTGATTTCCAAGTGCAAATAGAACTCTTCATTTCAAATTGGAGAGGAGTCGCACCACTAGCACGAGTACGTCTGCATGATGGTACATTGGTTTGTCTAGTGCAGCCAAGGATGGAATGGTTGAGGATGGAGGATGATTTTCAGGTGATGGAAATTTCGGTGAAGCTTCCCACGCGTGGTGGAGTGGCAAACTGTCGTGGAATGATGACAATTTATTCGAGTGTGCCGATGAGTTTGGATGATGACTAAATATTTTTGATTGGAATTTATTGATTTCATCTGGCAATAAGTGCACTTAGCATTCTTCAATTTGAGCTTTTAGGAATAATTTCGATTTGGTTTAAAATAAACAAAGTAAAAATATTCGTTTTTGCCACTCACCAATTGTATGCGATACTGTGTGACGCATTTCACCTGAAATGTTCAGAAATTCTTGTTAATTTTGCTCTTGTTCAATGAGTAACTTTAAATTTCTAAGCTCAACAAAGCTCATTGAGCTTTCAAATAGCTTTATTCATAATTTAACAGCATTTACAATAACTTCAATGGATTATATCTGAACTTGATCTCGTTAAAAATGTATTAATTTTGATTTCATTTTCAATTCCCATAATTCGTATTTAAAATTTCTAAGATACTTTATAAAAATTTTAAATTTTGACACAAAAACTTAATTTATTATGTTCATTTTCTAATACAAACTCACAATCTAAATTCCTGAAAATTAAACATTTATAAAATTCATCTCATATAAAAACGATTCGAATAGGGAGCAATCAGGATGCAACAGAACCTAAGCACTTTTTCGCTCTTTTTTCAGAAAAGATGCGTCAGTGCAAGCTTAACTCATTCGAATTTCATATTTGTTAAAAAAAATTTCAGCATTATTACATAGCATTCGTCTTCTTGAGTCAAACCAACTAACCCGAATCAGCACTAGCTGAAGTAATTGCTTCAAGTCCTTTCTTCACAAACTTCAAAAAACTTCAACGGATTCTAGTCCAAAGAATTTGTGCTACACATCGTCACTGGTATCGAAAAACTAAGTGAAAAAGGTTCTATCTATAGCCTGACCTGACCTGTCCTATCTATACCAGCGGTTTCCAGATGACACATTTGACTACCACCTGAAATAGGCCTCAATTCAGAAGTAGAAATCCAAAATTGGCCCAAAATATCAGGAATGTGTTTAAGAATGAATCCATGTTATATCCAAAAGAAAGGCGAAAACTAAAGAAGCACCCGATGGGAAATATTTTGAATGAAGCTATTGCTTGAACTTTTTTATCCATAAAAATCTTTTGAAAACTATTTGACCGTTTAACGCATACAAGATCAAGTGCCACTAGCAACAGTGAGCGACGATTAAGGCGAAACTCTGTGGAAGAAAAACGACCCGGCCTGGAATAAATGCAGAACAAATCGAGCACGTTGCCATCAGCCTATCAAAATGAGCACTGAACAACTGCAACCGAGAAAACAGAATCGACGTAAGAGTCCTAGTTATATTCCTTACAGACCAGACAATTACATCCAAACGGTCAATCCTCCAAATGGACGGCACATGCCATGATTACAGAGAGGAGGAAGAGAGTTTGACATACTATCATCTAGATTATCTGAGACTAACTTGTGAGCGCTTCATAGCTTAACATAACTTTCTTGCCTTGAGGAAACAAGTTGAGAGCTGAAACATCTAGTAAAGTTGGGAGGCCTTCCTTGGCTTCTGTCGGAGAATAGGGTGGATCATCTACACAGACTGATCAATACATGAGAGTACGTAAAAGAGGAGCTGCGGCCAAAAGTAACAGTGAAAAGGGAACTAGAATTGCAGAAGGAGATATACGGCGTGGAATGGCAGGAACGACTGTAAAGTTAGCCGAACACCTTCGCTCCACCCTAACGCAATGAGTACAAAACCCCAAAAAAGCAAACAAAAACATCGTAAGAATACTGGTCGCTATACTCCCTCTATTTGGGGAGTACTAAACTAACAGAATAGGAACACATGACGACTACATAGCAAGGAGGCCTTATTGATTTTTGTAGGACAACAGGATGGACCAACTGCAAATCATACGCGACAAGCTAAGGACAGATGCTGGAAATAGTAAGGGAAAAGTTAAGAATAATTCTACAAAACGGCATCCATTTTTTAAAAACATAAAGTCCTACGTGGAGTCTTTAACATCGGTTCCGAACAACATTTTTTGCTGTGCCTTAGATCATTAATACAAAAATTCAGCGGGAAGTCAGCATTTAACGTTGATTTTGGAGACAAATTGTCCGTCTAAATAGATTTTAATACTAAAAATCTAAGCGTTTTGTTGATGTTCTATAAAAAATACAACAAGCCTAAACGGTTTTCTGCCTACGATCTTGACCATAAATTAAATCTTAGCTTTTTCAAAGGCCATAAATTTCAGAGCAAAACACACGACGCTTCTTTCAAATTATGTCTGATATTTCAATTAGATTTGAACCATTAAAGAAGAACAATTTATCTGCACGATATCCGAGGATTTGTATCCTAGTATTTACCAGGATTCATTCACCAACTTTGAACTAATTTGAACCACTAAATGTTTTATTGAGATCGACTTGAAATGAGAGCATATCATAGCTTTGTTCAAAGGATAGGAATCCGGTCTTGACCAGAAAGAAAAGGTGCAGGACATACGTCATTGACCAGAAATTTGCGCTTATAACGCTCATAAACGGGGCTGATATCTTAAGTATATCTTTATGGTCCCCAAACCAAGATCTTTAAAACGTCACGATTGACCATATTGAAGGCTCCAAAATATGAATCCAGGCATATTACTCAGTAGTCATCCTTAAACTTGTATGTACTTTTGCCAGACACTGAAGATGTTTCGGGACTGATTTGAAGCCTCTGGCTATTGTATGTAACTTTACAAAATTTCCAACATAATTCGAATATCTGGCTTCACCACTAAAAGAAAAAAGTCCCGAGCCGGTATTCTGGGCCATAAGCTTGAGTTCAGAGCATGCTTCAATCAAATGATAGATGTCTCAAGCAGACCAGCACGGCTGTCTGACAAAATTGTGTCCAAGGATTTGTTGCGTCTCTTTCACCGCTTAGTATTACTATGGTCAAAAAATATTGCTCCTGATATTTGACCTGGAATCAAATCTTATAATCTGTATGTACTATCGCCGATGACAAGAGCATTTATTTGCATTTTCGATCTGAGGAATTTTATGGTTCTGACTTGAGGAGTAAGAACGAAACTCTTTGATGGGAAGATTTATAAAGGTTTTTTCTTCTGCAATCGTGATTCGAGACTTTACCAAGTAAAGCCGGAAAGTTGGGTTCCAGTGGAAGTGCATTATATACATGATATATACATTAAAACACAGAGATAACCATCTTCCTTGCATAAATGGGGTTCCTGCAGAAAAATTACATCGTCTCTGACAGCCCTTCGTTTGAACTGAAATGCATTATCGTCAAGTAATCCAAAGATTCTTAAAAATTTTGTGTCCTTTTCGTCAAGAAAGACACTATCGATGGTTTGCCATTTCTAGTGATCCTATATTGATTCTTCTATATATCTTATCCTAT
Source organism: Stratiomys singularior (assembly GCA_954870665.1). NCBI lineage: Eukaryota > Metazoa > Arthropoda > Insecta > Diptera > Stratiomyidae > Stratiomys > Stratiomys singularior. The sequence goes on along the minus strand of OX940879.1, from coordinate 5,083,848 downwards.
ATTCCGTCCTATATTGATCGCTTCTCCACAGGTTTTTTTTTTTTTTTTTTGAAATATGATCAGGTTTGTCACAAAAGTACCGAGCCTATTTTTATATCTCCGCGTAACAACGTTCTAAACACATCTGGGGGCGTATTTTTCAATCAAATTTGGGTTACTTTGACGGATGTCTTTCACGGGATGATAAAGAATAATACCAGTGGGGAGATATGAAGAGAGGCTCAATACATTTGGGACAAAACACCTTCTCCCCAAAGATATCAATGGGCACATATTTAAATTAATCTATCGGATTAACGTATCGGATCGACTTAACAGTTATAAAATCTTAGAGGACGCAAATCAAAGAGGATAATAGCTAACAGGCCAAGGATCTCAGAGGATTTGCTTGATCTGAGTCAAACTTATTGGATTTGCCAGACTTCCGATGAGAATAATACGCCCAAAATCATCCGGATTAGAATTTTCGAATTCAAGATACCAATATCACCGCCCACGCTACAATCGTTTCATATTTAAGATCCTCAAAAGGATTCTCATACACCTTGACGATGATCTATTGTTTGATAAGATGTCTTGAGGCGATTTCAATCAAAACCCTTACTCCATAGTAATTTCAATTGTGTCCAATTGTATCTGGACTTCACGATTTTCAGTTTCTCTCTCGCCAACCTCAGATTAAGGATCAGTTGAAATACCTTTGTTTGCAACCAGAAAAGAGGTGAATTTCATGATCCTGGCACAATCTTTGTCTTTCTGGATGGATACACGCTTTTCTAGACCATTCTCACAACAGCTTGGAGCGACACTTTACCAAGGAAATTCGACACTTTTACGCTAAAGTATCTCAAGATCGGTTACCATTTCATATTGAAGAATTGGCATCGGATACAGTTGCTCTTTGGCTCCCGTGATCTTTCTTTCTTTGACATAAAATAATATCCTTTATTATATTCTGCTTTCAGTAGATTTGATTGATTGTTGTTGATTTTTATTGTTATTAGTATTTTTAAGAAACAATCTTCAAGTGATGCGGTTATTATGTCCGGCAGTGTAGAGTTGCATATATCACGTTCAAGTGCTTATAAGGATTTCTGGCAAATACTGAAAATTTTTCTTTGAATAATGACCAGGATGTGCACGACTGACATATTTATTTCGAAATCTTTTACAAAATTTAAAATGTCGCAAGCGATTTTATTTGTAATGATGATAAATCCGAAACTGATTTATATCTCATTGCACATATACAAGTTTCATGTCAGCCTCCATACAAAATACAGGAAGCGATAAATTCTCATCAAAATCTCATCATGTAATTCCAATCAGTTCATGATGAAAGACCCATTAAAAATTACATCGACTTGCCACCTTCTTTTGCTACTCATAGATAAGTCCATTCACCAATTTCCTCTTGATTCTTGTCTTATGCAAATTCATTTCCTCCAACACTCATTAGCTGCCTCTTGCGGTAACCTCTTTTCCCCAATCCAAAAGTGTTGTGTGTTTTGCTTCGATTTCAGTCTGCAGCTTCCATCGTCGCCTACTTTTCAATTTTTATTAAATAAAATATTCCAACTAGTTTATTGCACACTTCAGGACCATCTACGCGTTTTTAATATCTCTCCAAGTTGTTTCCACTCGACCTTATACACAAATGACTTTGATTTTGATTAGCCAGAAAACCGTGTTGGTTTTTTTCTTACTTTTTTCTTAGCTTTTTCTTTGTACATCGGTGCCCATTCATTAAAATGTAAATTTAAATTTACGATGATACGAAATCGAAAAATAAGAAACTACCTACAAAGTCGCTTCGGAGAGCGTCGAAGGCGAAAAAAAATTGTGAAAGTCTTGACAAATTAAACTGTCCCGTCCTCCCACAGGCGACCAAAACGGTCATACGTGCATTTCGACACATGTGAGTATGTGTATCTTTTTGAGATCATGCGAAGCAGGTTCCTTGCGCTTCAGTTCTTCTTTGGACCCAGTCACCCGTCTTCGATGGTAATTGATCTTGGCAGCAACACTAAAAATGATAGTGGCCTTTGAGGTTGTAAACTTTAGATTTCCAGTACGATTTTATATTTATGAAAAATTTTAATTTTCCATTAGTATGCGCGTGATGTCTCTTTTTTGAAATGGAATTGTGAATGAAATAGTCAACGCATGTCGCTTCGGCGGATTTAGGAAGATTCCAGCTTAACACATGTGAGTAGGTGTGTCAAAAGGAGTCAATGAATGAGAGAATGAGTTGATTAGTTGATACTCCCACGCACTGATAAGGCGATTTGGTTATGAAACGTCCAGAATTGAATATGATTTGAATTTTATATAATTTTTTTCAATTTTCTTGAATGGCGTCCATTTCGTTTAACGAACGAGTTATCTTTATGGCGCGTAATAATTTAAAATGATGATGGCCATTTCGACTGCTGAACGTTTGATAAATAATGAGTTTAGATTTCGAGAATCGCCAAAGTGTACACTTTTCGATTAAATTACGAGCCTAGATAAAATCTTTGTTGGACGGTTATTTATTATTTGCTTGTTTGCAGAAAGGAAACTCCTAACAAGTCTAGTTTCTCGCCGACAAGTGTCTTGTTAGCCGATTGAAAGTTCATTGGATTAGTTTGCCAGTTCCTGTTTGAAAGTGCCAACGAAGGCGGAGTTGAATTTTATTACTCATTAATAATTCTTTCATGTTATACAGGTGGGTTCGATCTGAAGGACCACGTTGTGTAAACCGCTTTGGATAATTAGTCTTCAGTAAAAAGTTTGAACACCTGGAATATTCTTCAAGCTGTTGGACTTAGTACTTCTGAACGCAAGCTTCAACTCCTGTACGTCCATTCTACCAAATGACCAAGCTATATACAGCCGCTGTGGTTAGTACCACGCTTCACTGCATTTACCCTACATTTCTTTTCAATGTTTAAGTAGAAGTTAAGTTAAATAGAATCTTTGGTGTGCTGGTCCAATAAACTTAAGTCGGGTGGGGTAGCAGGTGGGAACTAAGCTGTAGCTTAGTTGGCACAGATATTTGATGTCGAGGTATCGTGTAAAAGTTAGGTCTAAGAGTAGTCTTCTTCGGTTTTGAACAGTTCATTTCCAATCATAGCTTGCTGGGGTATATCTTACGTAGTAATCTTGTCGGAAAGGTTTCTGAGGATATATCTAGAGGTCGTCCTCAACCTGGAAGATCTGTAGCTAATGTTGTTCTAGGGGGACTGAAGAAATCGTTGAAAATAAGTTGTGTTGGGAAAAACGTTTTGTTAAGAAGTATGCGTATAGAAGTAGACAGCAGGACCCAGTTGTATCATGCTATACATGCCTTGGGTCCAACCAGCACATCGTGGTTTCAAGAGCTTACGTGTCCTGTCTATTCTAAGCTAGTTTTGAGGGTAAATTCTAGGATTTAGTATGATACTCAATAGATTAGTACAATGGAACTCTGCGAGGACAGCTCCAAGTAAGTAGAGATTAACGAATCCGGTTTGCAGGAGCTTAAGGGCCTTTAAAGGGCCTTAGGTTTTATGCGGGGCCAACATTTTGTACGAGTTTTTTTTTCGTATTTTTTCACTCGGATCGAGTGGATCCCAGGAGGTTGCTGTGGTGGTCAATAATGGCACCGTTGATTGCGTACCGATACGTCAATTCAAAAATGAACTTGTTGCTTTTTTATGGGTCAAATGTGTTTTTGGTGACTGATTTGTTATCAGCATGTATTGTGAGTTTGGTAACACAATTGAACATAATTTGGGTGGAAGATCTTGTATTCTGGATGGGGATGCGAACGCAAAGTAATCAGTTTGCTTACATTACGGGTTCCTATCCAGGAGCTCGTGCACGAGCTAGACACAGGAGTGCTAGACTGTAAGAATGTGCATAGTTTGCATGTTTTAAATGTTCGGACTGAATATTGAAGTTTTTAAGGTCCAATGGGCAATAGTAACATAGTTGTAACGTTTGTTTGTAGAGCTGCCCTTTCCATGGATTTCAATTGAAGAATAGTTCTTTCTGGGAACTATTAATAATAGGCTACTAATAGTTCTAATAGGCTGGGGGACTAGCGACCACGTCCTCAGGCAACATCTAGTTACACTAACGTTGAACAGACTCTTAGTCATTTTCATGTATTTTTTTCCTTGTACAATGTATATGTTTTCTGAGCCTATATAATCAGCTTCATCTTGGGACCTCTTCCCTGTCAAGAGGGGCGGTGAATCACGTCAACATAAACCCCTTAAAGGGTAACCGTGAGGTGAAACCCTCGTGGCAAGAACTCATGTAAATCTTAGACCTTTCATGTAATTATTTTCCTATCTTTTATGAATCGTGTGAGAATGAGCGTTGATTGACGCTAAATATCATCCCTCTTCTGTGGAGATCGTTGATTCATTAAATGATTCTAATTTTTAATAAATGGCCAAACCTGGTAACACAAAAGTTTTAAAACAGATGCTCAAAATCTGTTTGAGCAAAACACGACGATAGTTGCAGACCGAGAAAAGTAGCCAGGCAAACCAAATCTTCCCACCAGACCACGCCGTTTGGTATTTAATGTTTAAGGACACCGATTTACACCAGAATTGAAAAATAAGTGTGAAACCAATGTAAGGGAATATAAATAAATACGCGCTTCGTTGAGTGACTAGGCTAAGATTCATCTTAGCTTGAGTGCTACGAAAGGTCACAATTGGGATGGGCATTCAGGAACTATCTTCTCACCGAAGAAGATTGTAGAATATTATCTTGTCCCTTCTTTCTGTCTCCATCTCTTTTTCTCTCTCTCTCTCCATCTCTTTTTCTCTCTCTCTCTCCATCTCTCTCTCGCCCTCTTTCTTCCTCTCTCTATTAACTATGATCTCTCTATAGTAACTAAGAGATAGGTTGTATTCTTCCATTTGAAAGCATCTATCGAATATGTTTTGTTTTTGTTTTACTAATTTCGGCTTTTGAGAAATCCGGGCGCGGCACTGTGCCACGTAGGAATAGACAGAGATATCAACCACAGATCTTGCCAGGATGCAGGATGATTGTTTGGAGTTTGCTTGGACCACAATAAGAAACCGTTCGTAATACATTTCAGTGCTTGAAAAAGCATAAGACAATTATTATTTATATTATACTTCCCGTTCTACGGATTTTAACCGCAAACAAATGACCAAAATATTTACGTAAACTATAATTGTATTCATATTTATGGACTAAATGAAATTAAACGATCCTAATATTATTTTATTTATAATAATAAGCAGACCGAAATTCATTGCCGTTGCTTCAAATCAGTTGTTCTAAACTTTTGGATTCACACTTAGACGCTTGGAAAACTTTTTGAGACCCTAATATTGAAATGCATGAGTTTCGACCAGCTTTAAAAAAAATGATAGATAGAATATACCAAGTTAGAGTCAGAGGAGGTCAACATCCACCACAAAACTTTTCCGTTTTGGTGCTCTTCAAGGTTCAGGACTTGGTCCCACATTTTTCAATATATGTATATTGATGTCTATATGTATATATTTTCAATATATGCATCTGCACTAGTGCACCACCCCAAACCTGATCATCTCCAATTAAGATGTAATGAAGGATTATTTCAGAGCTCTACAAACAGGCAAGAAATCTGTTGAAAACTGCAAAAAACCAAATACTAATGAAGGAGGAATATATGAAGGATATGCAATGCATTTCATACGTTACTTTGATTGCCTTCATTCGTTCTTGATTGCTTCTTGCAACGCATTGTTCGGTAAGGAATAGAGCAACGTTGACTCTTAGACATAAAGACAGCAGGCCGGAGGCTCTACTGATATCAGAAGAAGTCTCGCCTTGTTTTGTTGGGTTTCCTTTTCACCGTCGGCGCGGCTAGTGTCCTCCGTTTAAATGCAAATTCATTTGACTTGAAGGAAACGGTCGGTTTCAGTTGACTCCTCTCCGCCGTTTTGGTGTTTAATCAAAGCATTTTTTGGAGATTTTTGGAATTGACCAAGTTTAAATTTGTTGACCTGAGAATCCCAGAGATGAAAATTACAATTCACAAGTGCAGCTGTTTCTAAGATGCTAGGACTCAAAACCCGAGGCAGTTACTATTGAATTTTCGTCTTTTTGCTAGGACGTGACTGAAAGAATGGCATATTCAGATTGCAGTCAAACTGAATGGAAAATTAATTAAACATGTGGGTAAACAATCCAAGAGTTGGATAAAAATGAGAAGCAAGATTACCAATTAACTGGAGGACACTTGACTATCAACCCCTGGCTGAAATTTTATGGTGATTTTTACTAACCGAAATTAAAGAGACCATTAGATGAACAACGTCCATTATCTACTGACTTCAGCTACCCGTATACGGGATAATTGAGTTTAATCGTAGGCAGATTAATATTTTCTCCTTATTTACTTCCAAATATTATTGCTGTGATTTGATGAAACTCGTTAGAATTCTAATGAGACAACAGCAACAAATATAGATGAGATTGAATGTTGTAGCCATAAACCACATCGCACGAGAGAAGTTTATGCTTCCAGCCATACATGCTAGATTTATCGGTTCCATCGATCACTTGGCACAACCTGTATAGGCAAGTCATATAAGTAATGTTTTTTTTTTTAAAGGCAAGGTCTTTAACCTAATCCTATCTCAAGTAATACTACTCCAGCCATGATCAACAGCAACGTAACGATCATCCTCCTCATCATCGCGCTCCATCCATGGCAACCTTGCTCAAGAAAATAATGACACGATCATCGCGTCTTGATCGTAGCTGTCGTGTTGATCACACCATTCTGAAGGTGTCTTTAATGGATAATATCTGTTCCTGGATCTAGATATGCGCGTTACCCATTTAAGATTAAGTGAAGATTCGAAATAAGATCATTAAAAATAAACACCCATAGCATACCAGCGAATAAGCCAAGATGATTAAATAAAGAAAATACCAAGAAAGTTTTGGGGAGCGACAATGTAGAAACGAGAACGAAAGGCGTTGATCACACAAAAGGATCCAATTCCTTCGAAACGGATCGCTTATTCTACCATGCCAGGCATTTCCCTTTTTACTTTTCAGCTGTTTTATTTCCATTTTTTACGGCTGTTGAATAGGTGTTCGTGTCAACCATTTCTCACACAAGATTTGTTGGACTTGTTTTTTTTTGCTGCCTGAATGCTGGACCTCAACTCGACGTGTCAAAATGTCGCCTGTAAGAGACCACTTCTAAGATTTTTCTGTGTTTATTCAGTCCGCACGACCAAGATGTCGATCCAATAATTTCATAAGACGGCTTGAGGAGCTGATTGCTTTGAAGATTGCATTCAAGATCATTTTGGTTGTGGGCACATTGAAAATGATTTGGTTGTGAAGAGGAAGAAGAGGCACAAGACCGAAAGAAGGTCTCGCCAAGGTATTCTAATATAAAAGAAACCTAAGAATGGGATCCGTTTATTATGTTAGGAAAGCCACGAAAAAAAGTTGAATAAACAGAAACAAGTTTAAATGAGCGTTCACTTGATCTGTTGAGGATCGCGCGACACATAAAACCTTAAAACTGTCAAGAATTTTTTTTAACTACAAAAAGGAGAATATAAGAGTGTTGGTTGGGATTTAACTAAGCAAGTTTAAAATTTTAGGGAACTCAGGGACGAGAACGTCTATCTTGACAAAATATTCGAAAATATTCTCCGACTGTTCGGAACAACTTTGTCAGCTGAAAGTACAGATTCAGTGCCCAACGTGGACTGCGATTTTTTGAATCTTCCGACCTCTTTTTGAATCTTCTTGATTGTTCACTTCAGTTCTCCTTAACATAACTATTAAATATTCATTCATTTTTGCCTCAAATCGATACCAACAGCTCCAGGCTCTCACAAAACAACAGCAACAACAACGAAATAATAATTTCCAATTTGTGCCGATGAAGCATTAAAATTTATTCCATCTCATTGCCATCCTGATGGTCATTTAATTTTCAAATAATCGCCATCCATTCCAGCACACAATGCCAACTCTCCAAGGAATCGTTTTTCTTCCGCCATAACATTCGTTGAATACTTTGTGGCCTTTTAAAACTGAAATTGGAATTGGGATTCTTTTGTTGATTGTATTTATTGTATTTTATACAACTATCATCTTGACGCTACGTCGTCTCAACGTTTCCTTGCCTTCTTTTTCCTTTGGCCTTTCTAAACAATTCTTCCCTTTTTTTTGCTTTTCCACCATTTTCGATCTCAATTTTTATAATAGCCAAGCGTACACTCGATCGGTTTGAATTCTTAAATTCTTCAACGTGTCATTCTTAACACTTTTATACATGAATTTGGATCGTTTTCTTTTTATCCTGTCTTATGCGCGTTTTTGGGTGGTTCATGGCAATAGTTAACGTTCGATCGCGTTCGATCCTCATGGGATAATTTAAGCCTTTCAAAGTGTGACCGCTATCTCCAATATATAATTGGGCAGACACTTTTATTAGAATTTAAAATTTAATAGCTTTTTTGTGGTAGTTCGATAAGATTTTATTATTTTTTGTGATTGTTAAGCGGCTATGGACGCAAACGACATAAAAGAAAACATTAAGAAAGAAAAATTCTTTGAACACGGAAATTTTGCTATTGTTTTAATTTGACATGTATTTTAGTAAGAATTTCCACATGAACCCCAATCAACCCACAGCTTGTACTGCAGTAGTCCCGTCTTCAACTCTAAGGGTGCAACCCAGTAGATAGGCAAAGGGCAAAAAGTGGAGCGGTGACAAAAAGAAAAATATAAAATAGAAAAGTATGTACTCGGCATACTAGAGGTGGGACCACATCACCAAAATTCGGAAAACTTGTATAACCACTCATAGGACCAGTTGTGCAGAGCTATTGGATATTGACGAGTGAAAAGATTTGCGACGACATTTTGGGACGACGTTCAAATCAACCAAAATGCTAAGAAGAAAAATCCAACGGGCAAGAACCTAAGAAAGAAGGAAAAGAACCTCTAAAGAACCCTGGTACTAGGAAAAAAGGCCAGCCGATCAAAGGAAACCTAGGAAACCTAGTGCTCCTCCCATGCCTAAACCATCTTTACTGCCACCCTCAAACTCTAAGGTTAAATCCACGTCCGAATACATATGACAGTTTTCAAAGCAATTTCAAAATGGACCTTACAATCAGTAAAGGAAGTCCTATACAGAAACAACATCTGATGTAGTAACAGTATCGTTGATAAACCTGGTACGATTCAAAAAAGACTGTTTAGACCGTCTGCTATCATCTGGGAGTGAACTGCAATGACTAGCCGTCTCTGGATCATTCGACGATCTCAGTCAGCAACGAGAATAACGGTTTAAACTCTCAAGGATCTGCAAAGAAACCCTAAATATCTCAACGTTTAAGGAATAAGACCAACTTCGGTCCATCTCATGGTTAATGGTATGGGACAGCATTTGTTAGATTAATTTGAAAAAAAGTTAACACCCTGAATAAGCAGTGTCAAGTTGTTGGCATGAAAAAGGTACTGTTAAAATATTTGTACCCGGAATATAATAGATACCGAAAAGGTAGTCGCGATCCCAAAACTGCAAAAAAGTGATACGAAGACCAAAAGTGACATCCTTTTACAGAAATGATCTTCTATCTAATCCATGCCTTGTTAAAGTAAGCGGACACCATACCTATGCAAATAGATAACAGAACTTCTAAAAAAAGGGCGGGTAATAGCCGAAGAAGCCGAATTTGAACGGACTATGAAAGGCCAACCTGTATCTCTATAAACAAATATATCGGAAAGAACGAAGAATAGATTTAGAATAGAATAGAAAAGAAGAATTACGTAGTAAGAGCTGGATCACCTGACCAAAATGCAAAAGGAACTTCACAGCATCCTCCGGAAAGAGAGTGATATGGCTTGAAAAGACAGATAACCCGAGGTGACTCAGCAAGTTTGTAGAAAAAACTGAGAGTTTTGACTGTGCCGTTTTGACTGTGTTTTGACAACGACAATAGAACTTCTGTCGGATAATGTTAGGACGACGAGTCCTAACGGGAGACACTTGCCGAGAATGCGACGAGAAAGAGGGAAGCACGGCCTTTTAGATTCTCTAGAGTTAATCAATAAACTTCTTACTTGGTTGAGGGGTCCTAACGTAACCTAATTTACTCGAATTTACTATGAATTTTTGTTTTGGATGTTAAAAGATAATAGAATAGACCATCTGCAAACAGCAGTTAGCATAAGCCAATATGTTAAGGTGGACACCGGGCTGTTATACCGAACAGTACCGACAAAGGCTTCTCAAAAAAGTTGAAATGAAAGGATCCAAGAGATTTTTCAAAAATAATTTTGAAAACAATGAAATTTGAAAAAATTCTGTCTTTTTTTGGATGGATTGCTTTTCGGAACTTTTTCCTATCATTCACTTTTCTTTTTCTGTTGTTTTTCTTCCGTTCCACTGTTTTTAAGCCGTCAAAACATTCAGTTCCTTTTCGTTGGATGTGAAGACAAGCGTCTTCTATCGCGGAATTTATTCAATTTTAAAATTAGAAGTGTTTTTTCTGGATAAATACGCAAAGAAATGGTGCGGAATAATGGACACTATGACAAATTTAGTAAATTATAGAATAGTTCCTTATATATGTGAAGCATAGACAAACATTATAGTACAGCCGACATTTGGTTTTTTATATTTTCCAAGTAAAAGTACTATATTGTCAAAAAAAACTTGCTTATTAGTTGATTTCTGCCTTGAAAATATGCTGGATTTGCAAAGTTTTCAAATTTGAATTGCATTTTTTTGAGTGAAATCTTTTGTAATATTTTTTTTCTTTTCATAAAATCGAGCATTATACTAACTATGAAATTAAGCATTACATTCATAGAAAAACTGCAATGAAACACAAAATTGAATAGCTGATTTTTATGGACAGAAATAAAGAGTGTCTTTGAGGTATAAAACATTTAGTTGGCAACACTTTTCAATGCAACGTATGTTGTGACAGCTCTCATGCCTTTATTGATTAGTTTGGTTTGCCATTTTGTCATGAATAGTTTGACGCTTGCGCAACGTCTGCAAATTGTGCGGATTTATTTCGATCATCTGCACCACATATACTGTCACTGATGATACGCATCCATCCAGACGTCGTAAAGTGCGTAATGAAGAAACCATAGCAGCTGTAGAGCGTAGTATCGATGAAGATCTAAATGAGTCCATTCGACATCGTGCTCAACAATTAAATTGCTTCAATTCTTGAATTTCATAAGAAAATTCAGTTTAGCGACAAGGCTTATTTCTGGTTGAAAAGTTACGTCAATAAACAAAAGTGTTGATGTACATGAGTGATGAACAACGACAGGCAGTTGTCCAAACACCGTTGCATTCGGATTTGGTGTGCTTTATGGGCCGTCTGTCTTCAAAAATACTGCTGGGAAGGGCATTACAGACAACGGTGACCGCTTTAGAGCCATAATCTTAGCAGGGGGCCTCTGGTTTAAACAGGATATTCTGGTGAAAGTGGAAAATCTGTACTACTAATTTTTGTACAACAAACTTTACTCGTCAAATCTTCCTACTCAAACAAATCCTCAACAAACTCAACCACCTTGAGGAATGCAATCGTTTGGTCATCATTACCCACTAACAGGTAATAGATGCAATCTATTATCATATTCCGATATAAAACTGTCTATCAACCTGATTATTATGGCGTCTATTTTAATGCGAACACATTCCGTACGTGAAATACCATAATAGTACAATATAAAACGTATCGTAAATATTATTCTAATTCTAATGTCTTCGCCATCTTCATCATTACCGTGTCGTTGTCTTTATTCTGTTCGATTTGTACTAGATTAACTATTCCAAGCACGCACGTAAAATTGCGTATATCTATCGGTTCGGTCGCGATATCGATACTCAAATCGCGACTACAATATTATGATCAATTTATGGGGAAAATTGCAAGTCGTTTTACACATTTCAATTACGCTTGAATAAGAAAGAAAAAAATACAAACAAATACGAGAAGACAAAAAATCACAACAGACCAGGGCAGGAGTGGTAGATAAATAGATAGAGGATACCGGTATGTAGATCCTTAGATATGTTTTTTTACTTCTTTCAAGTTTTAACATTATATGCCAGTGTCACTGCAGCATGTTACTATTTTGCGTTTCGACTATGTTTTTGCGTATCTAAGATGCGATAAGATCTCACACACACTGCACATGTCGTTGCACAGACGTTCGGTACAACAAACGTCTTGGCATTGTGAATAACTAATTAATTTATCCATTCCATTCCGCGTATTCCACGATGAACTGATGAGATAGGAAGCAGCAGTTTTATTAAATTTTTTTAGCTCCGTTGGGGGTGGTGGTTTTCACGCGAGAGAATCATGAATCCTCCAATGCTACACCAAATCCTGGAGAGGATATTCGGATCTTTTTGCCGTGTTTCGGTCCTTGCAACGCACAACGCTCATTTGCATTCATCATTAATGCATTTTGTGATTCAGACGCCCCACTAGTTGCACTTCGTCGATTGCAGTCTCCAAATAAACAAACCCTCCCGGTATCAAATCTCTGAACGTTTCGCCTTCAGATGCAAGTCCACGCTCGGCATACGCATGTTGCTTAAAGTATCTTTCACAATTACGCCGATGCACAATCTATCTTAATGTTTATTCATTTATGTTCGACAAATTACTTACTAAGTGCAAGTACCTGTGCCATTCTGATGCACCAGCAGCGCAGCACGGGTTTTTTGTCGTCATGGCCGGTGTCGTGCACCGATGCATTAGCGCAGCCAGTTGCAAATGTGCACTTCTTGCGCGTATTCACGCTAGTGTTAAAGATACATATGACACCCTACGCGATATTTACTATTCAACGTGTGTTAATGAGACCTGTAAATTATTCATTAAAGACGAGTTATATGCGATGCATAACATTTGCGTGGGAAATCACGTACGACTGCGCATAATGATGCACTGTCCGAGTCGTACGCACTTGTACGAGCATTTCGTTCTTTTTGCATTTCGCTGACGTCCTTTATGCGACCATGGCGATTTTTTTCGTCAGAAATATTCTAATTGACTTGTTCGATTCAGTGAAATCGTTTGGAAGGTTGTATTTTATTTATTTTGCAACATTGTTAAATGATAAGACAACGACGTGATTGACACGTTTGCATGATTTGCGAGTCAATAGTAATATGTTGCAAAAACCGATTATTGTCCATGAAATTTTTCATGAAAGAACTGAAATCAAAGTGAAACAGTTGAAGCGAGGATCATTCCATACACCTTGCATCAAATAACCATTTTGTTCTTTGTGAAACAATTACAAGACTTGTTGCGTCAATGAAAGTACGCATTCAGGCCTATAAAATGTATAAAATGTCAAACGCTTGCGAATTTACTAAAATAACAATAACCATTCTAACGCAAGGATCCTTAGCAACTTTGATTTACATAGAAATTATTTGATCCTTGAAGAATCATTCAGACAGAGAGCTACAAGGCAGAGTTTAAGTTTAAACTTTTATTAAAAATTATTTATTAGTAATACAAATTTTATTCATTTTCTTATTTTAATTGTTCAGGTCTTTGCACGCAATCGCCAATCGCGTTTTGTATAGCTCTTCTGAGCAAAGCAGGCTCAATTTCAAACTCAACAATATTTCTCCGAGTAATCACAAGAACGCTGCATTTAAGATCCTCCGACAGTATAAAGTCCATGGAGTCATATTTGGTGATCACGCAATACATAAGATACCACCAAAGTTTCCGAAAGTTGTCCAAAATGGCCCTTGCAGCGTGGTAAGAGGCTCCATTCTGTTAAAACAACTTCCGTTACGGCCAGAATGTTCTCGAAACTTATGTGTCAAAGTAGTCGTAGCAGCGCTATCCTTTTTTTTGTCATTGTCAGCATCATTTTGTCAGACATTGTCACTTTTAAGCTATTTAAGGATTATTTATCCTATGATTATTCCCATATTCATTTAAATGCAAATGTGCTTTATCGTTTCAAAAAAAAATAAAAAAACAACCAAGTATTCAAAGTGCGAAATCTCTCAATCATATCTTACGTCATTCTCATGTCAAAACGTTTATTAAAAGTTCAAATCAGAACAAAATCACTATCATGCGCTAACTCTTCGAACAAAATCCCTATGTAACGGTATTTGACTCCAATTTTCCACATACGTTGGTTCTTGTAAGCGAAACTTGTCTGACATGGCGCATGAAGAGGAAAGTACGGAGCCATAAAAATTAAGATTGGCTTAAATTTTGTATTCATACACTGTGACTCAAATATACTATAACACCGGAAACATTATTCTCACACACATTTCAGCTTGGAGAGCTAGTCATTTATTTTATAAGCTCTCTATATTGCAAAGCTCTCTATATTGCAAAGCTCGCTTAGTTTGCTACGTAGTGGGTAAGTATTATTTTCCCCTCTGAAGTCAGAGATCGATTTCTTTGTTGCGATATGTTTTATGTCAAATTCTATCTCTGATTTAAGCCATTCTACATCAAGTGACGAAGGATGTTTAAATGAATTGGTTAGGTCATTCTTTTCTTCCATTTCAACCCGTTCTTACCTTACGGGAATTGTTAATGAAATAGCAATATACTGGCTGAGCTATCCTTGCTGCTTAAAATATTTTCGATTGGTAGTTGTTTTAATACGTTAAACGTACGAAGTTGATGGAAATTTTTTCCGGAATATTGTTAATGAAAACATATACTTTTTAAATATACAATGGAAAACTTTGTATATACTTTATATTATCCATTAAACATATTATTCAAGTGAGCCGCTGAAAAAGTAAGCTGAATTAAAAAAAACTATGCTGAACACAAGTAATGAAAATACTAGGCGTGAGCACATGCAAACTGACGTATCAAGAAGCGCTGATCTCATGTGGCATCCTCGCTAGCAAATCGGCATCGGTTAAGCTCTCTGGGTTGTCCACAAAATTTACAGCCAGAAGCGATCAACCCTAGGGTCCCACAATGAATCCTCTATTTAGCGCTTCGAATGACATGACCACGTATCAAAAACACTTATTCTGCTCAAGCTTTTTCAGTGAAAGACGTTTTATGGTAAAGCGATCGAGAGGCGGAACGCCGATGTTAACCCCAGCCGAGACTATCTCGAGATCATTGGTCCTTAGATAGGCAAAAAGCTGTGCGTTTCCTTATAATGAGAATATTACAAACACAATTGGGGAGCCCGAAAACTCAGGTCCACCCAATTTAGCCTTATCGGTCTGAAGAGCTGAAGGTGGAAAATGTGCTGAATAACATCTAGCAAAATCGAAATAAACCTTTCAACGCAACGATACAACGATTACTTGTAGCTCCTAGAACCGGATCAGGTGAAAGACGCAAAAGGTCCTGAGTAAACAGATTCCTGTGTACGTGAGGAGATGGAAGCTGACTTCCTATTAGATGCGAGGAAGACTCAATGTGAAAAGTCCAAAAATTCCAAAAAGTACATATACCCACGTCTGGGAAGCTCAAGCTTATTGAAAGCTTGAAGCTTATTTGAAAATGTCAGGATTTTGACAGTTTCAAATAAGCTCGGAATCGAAAACTGACCGCCGATTATAAACATCCGATTACAGCCGACGATAGACGATAAATAACAAATATTTTATATTATAGTTCTATAGAGTTTTTCTTCTACTTCTATACAGTTATAGAAGTCAAGAAAGTAACAGAGTCAGTATGCTGTATATAGTGCGAAACTAATGAGTTGAAACCCGAAGAGTGACAGGAAATGGAAAGTATATTTCAATTCATGAAGGGGGTAGGAAGCACACAGGAAGGTACGACATAATTCTCGTTATACAGGCCAACATCAGATTGCAAGGGAGAAAGAGGTTGATTTCCAGTTGATTGGCAAGACACACTATAATAGGACACAGGCAGGATGACTTTCCCCAACGCGTAGTTGCTACGAACGATATACAAACGAATCCTACCAAAGAGATTAAAAACGGTGCCGTGAACTTGGAAGGACTCCTAACTAGTTGACTCTAGACGTCCACTATTTCAGTTGCCTTTTTTGCCTTGTCTTTGAATGAAGTTTGATATAATTCGACTGGGTCATGTCAATTTCATTTTCTCTGCAGTTTCCCCCCTGTTTTTAACGTTATGGAATCGTTTGTTTAGTTTGTTTTTAAGGATAAGGCGGCCACTGTGGTCTTCATATTTCAACTCGAAATCGCCTGCTCTGAATTTTCCAACTGTGGACCGTCTAAATAGACGTAGTACAACTCCTGAAAACGATGTTAATCATGTCTGCAATATCCTTTGCAATATCTCAAAACTGAACTGTGCAGAAAAAATTGTAAGAGAGATTTTGTTCCCCACGGAAAGTATATTGAAATACGACTGGAACGATTGTAATCTGATGCCATGTACGGCTAAGAGATACATAGTCAGTTAGAGTCATTCGGAGTGTGGTGCAGAAAATACCTGACACACTCATAGTATGTATGCCGGATGTCAGATTTTGACAAATAAGTTATGAATTGGCAAAAAGTTGCGTCATAATTTTGTAGATTCTTAATCCTAGAAATGAATGAGTATCGAACCCAAAAACCAGCAAACAAAGACTTACACATTTTTGACTGTACCCACTCTTGAGAACTTAAAGACGGTCACAAATCAGACTTATTATACTAGTGACTTCTATGACTAATTATTGTTTTGGTGAGTGATTTTGCAGTGCCCAACTATTTTTTAGGATCCACATCGATGGCTCAAGAAGCACAGAACCAACTTTCTACCGAGCCAGGATATTAAACAATCAGCATGAGCTCATTGGAACAATGACTTAAAATTTAGGTGGCAATGGACTCATCAATCAGCATTAATCAGACAAAGGTGACTCAGCCTTTCACACGAGTTAAAATTCAATTATCCTATTTCGGCCGTGTGTTATATCTTGTTCTATCGATTCATTTTAATATCAAATAGTATTCGATCCAGGATACGACTAGAGCTCCGAGTGTGAAATGACTTTCTTATTCAGATGTGCCATACTGTCCTAACACGAGCCACCCTCATCTAAATTCAAGTAGCTTCCAGCGCTGAACAGTTTTCAAACACTTGAGGCAATACCTGTCAATTAATTCTATCATCCTTACGATTTGTGATTAGTAATTATTTGTAGGCCCGAAATAAATTAAAATTACCACATAAACAAATCAATCAAACCCAACACTTGAAACGCCTGCAATTAAATAACCGATCGAGTTAACATGCCAAAAGCAAGGAAAAAAAACGACAAACCTTCCATAATTGCCGCGAAAAAAGTCCGGAAGAGAAGAAGAACAACAACAGGAACAACAGCAGCTCGGTCACCTCTTCGTGCATTTTGCACAAGTCATTATCTAAATGGCGCCTACATTAGTTTATGACCATCATCATCATCTCGGCATCACGGAATGAGTGGAGTGGTCCATCCAGGACCATTCAACTCTTCGGTCGTTCATCGTTAAAACAATGTGTTGGAGGTGGATTTGGGAAGAATGAACCCGCGAGGTTTCAAAAAAGGTGATTAATAGCTTCTGACGTGCTTGATAAATGGTAACCCATTTATTTATCCCATTTCCATTCAATTGCCATTTGCGAAAATGGTACCACACATATGCCAGGGCTTGTCTGAATACATGCGTGATGGGTTTTCGAGGATCTTCTTGGAAGTTATGTTTCTTCACCTTGAAGGCGTCTGAAATAGGGCAAAAGCGTCATTTCTTGTGTATCTGGATCTGATTTTGCTGAATGGTCCTCGAGAGAAAATCGATTCGAAGCGAAGGGTCCATTTCGCATGGCTTGCCGATTTCATGTCAAGGAGCAGCTTTCGTTTATTTCAATAAGGAATGTAATGACTCTTTCCCATTCTACATTTTGTCGAATTTGGACAACATCTTCTATTCCTGATGATCTCCACAAAATTTATGCTTCCGCAAGACTCCAAATCGAAGATGGTTTACTCAACTGCGGATGGTAACACGCCGCCCCGGGGAGCTTTTAACGCCTGATACCGATTGCTATCACTCAAGCTCCTCTCCACGTCCAACCGATCGTTCTTCTTGCTCCCGGTGTACAATCTTTTCTTTCTGGATTCAGCAGACTATCTCCAAAGATTTGAACTGACAAGGCGTCGTGGAGTCGCGTCTCCTCGCAACCACTCTATCCAACACAGAACGCAGCCTACAACCTACACCGACTTCTTCTACTCCCTAACACGCGTCTTCGCGTATCCATGTGTGTACTCATATGTCATATATGATTTTTTTTTTCAATATCTTTTCGCTGCTTCACCGACATATCAACCGACTTTATGCTTAAATGCGCGATGATGGTGTTTTTAAAAAGATTTTGAAGATTTCGTTGGTTCATTGCAGTCGCTCATTTGGGTTTTTTATGGGTTTTCTGGAGTACCCAAGAGGTCGAGCGGGCTCTTATAATATGTTACGTTACCAAAAGAGTGTGTATAGTGTGCTTCATTCGAAAAGATTAATGTTTATATATACATATATATATTTTTTATTCTAATGGTCACAGTCGAAATCCATTAGAATGAAAATTGTATTAAGACCCGCACGTTCTTATGCAGATTTTATATTTGGATGGATGAATCTTGGCGGCTAAGATGATTGAGAAGACGAGCAAGTGGAAGATTAATATATCTACGTATGTATGCAAGCCTATGTGTACATACACACTACTCGCATGAAATGTCCTTAGAAGTAGTAACAAGTGGTTGTTTTTATTTTCGGATTTGTTCGTAATTTATGTACTTTAATTAAAAACTTTTGATGAGAGCCGTGAGAGTATTTACGTTGGTTAGATTTATAGTCCGTGGAAGTGCTCTGGTCGTAAAAGGAGTACTCAATTATGAATATAATAAAAAGTCACTTGTTGAACGTACCGACTCATTCATAATTGAACCGAATTTTCCCACGAAATCTATCTTGATTGTTATTTATTCAAGGGCTGATCTTCGCGACATATTTGAATGCTCGAGTTTTAAATTGTCATTTCCTAGTTTGAAGAAAATGGAAGAATTCAATCTAATGTTCCAGGCTATGCTAAAATCGTTAAATGGTCAAATTGGAACCTGCAATGTCGATCGATTGCAACTTTCTTTACAATGCTTGGGTTCACATGACTGTTTCAATAAATCCTTCCGGGTTTGAGGAGACAAGAGCGGCCAAATATTTGGACTCGACCGAGTACAATTCGATAACGTACAACGCCGCCGCACTGAGAAATAATCGCATAACATGTGAAAGTGTCCTTGACTTCTTTAGTGGTTCTAGACGACTAATGAAGGAGAAGGAATAAGCCAATTTAGGGGCAGAACGAACATATTTCAATTATTTAATGCCACATATCAACAAAACAAATTAATTTGACTCAAAAGACCGGGCACGAAAGCCGGTCAAATCAGCGAACAGGCTGCAAATAAGACCACCTGATTTCCGCTTGCCCCTTCAAACAAAAAACCCTTCTCATTTGTTGGCCGCAAATGCTGCCCCAGCGATTTATTTTTGAATTTTGAGAGTGTAGTGAAGTGTGACATCATTCGAAATACCACGTTTGACCCGGTGACAGCTAGTGACAGAAATCGAATTACCGTTATACAAACAATATTGTAATATATGCGGGAAAATCTACATTACACTTTCACTTACTATTTTTAGAAAGATTAACAACCGAAAGCTACTACCTAGAATCAATCGGACTTTTTCACAAGCATGTTTTGGTACATCAGCTGACAAAACCGATATTAAGAATGCAGATTAGTGTGAAGTTGGTTATGAAAAATATTATTCAGTCTTCTATCGAAGGAGAAAAGGATATTGCTTTCCGAACAACCTGATAGTTGATAGCGACCTCTTCTCTAATTTAGTTGCCTATCCACTCCAACTTTTATTTTCACTGTTCAATGCAGTAAGGCTAACTCTACCGTCCTAGAAGCAATGATCATTTTAAAACGTCCTACCATAAAACCTATTCCATAAATAGTAAAAAATAATTTTACGAGCTGCAATTATAGAATATACCCACAAACCATTGATTGGAATAAAATACCAAAAGAAAATTCTCACCATGAAGCAACACGCTTTGGCAGCATGAACATATGTGTTAATGTACAGCTGCAAACTATTGAATAATACAAATAATTCTTACTAAATATAGCCAGAGGTGCTCATTAAAATAAAATAACAGAAGAAGGAAAACTATTTATTCCATTAATGGCAAAACGAGGACTCCTCTCTAGCGCAATTTACCATCGGAGCTCTATTAAGCTAAGCCACCACTTGTCACAACACAACATGACGGCGACGTATCTGCACGATATGTTGTGGATTACTCATTCTTTCATTTACCGTATACTACACTTACATGTGCTCTAAAAATGGTATTGTTATTTGAAAAAGAAAACATGCCTAATGCGCTGCAAGGCCTTAAAACGATCGATATCCCAGGAGAAAATGCTTCTTGCATGGCCAGCGCATTAGCCACAAGAAAAATAACATGCTGGAGCTTATAGCATAGGAGGATGCTTCGGAAGGAGGAAAACAAGATGATGATGATGATGTTGAAAAAAGCAACAACAACAACTATCTATGTAAGGCCCTTTCTCTTAATAAGGTCGTAATGAGTGGAGCTAGTCAAGTATAGATTCTCAACAGTGATCGCCTTATAAAACGTCGCTCCTTACCATTGTCCACTCTTTCTTTGGTGAAATGTCGACGAATCTCCTCGGACGCGAGCCCAAGACTATGTTGACCATTCCATTTAATATTTATTTATGTCGATTAATGTTACTTCAGTCCAGCGCGCTCGCTAAAATAGACAAACCTTTTTGGTCATCGCCAAATAAGTAGTTCGAGTGTGATTACGATTGCCAACTAGAGAGTCCAAGATTTCTTAAGATTGGCAGCATTAACGGTCTTAGGTTGCTTTTCGCGGGCTGATATGGGCTCCCAGTGCCAAATTAAGTGGTCGGCCGAAAACCGTTCTGCAGTTTTTAGGGAAAACTTACGCCTCTATTCGACTGCTACTTCCAATTTTCCCCAATCATATTTTTTTAGCAGTTTCATAAGTGGTAAAAAACAGCGAACATATAAAGATACTTCGAAACTAATATCGTATCTTCCATTTACAGCTTTTTTTTTTTATCCAAAAACAATTTTCCTTCTGGATTTCCACTCTGCATAATTCCAAAGCTAGCCGCGCTCGAATTTATTCGTCGACTTTCCGAGGTGCACCAGTTATGGCCTATGATGACGGTACCATTTTTGTGTTGACTTCTGTCTACTATTTCTAAATTTATCGTTAGCATTCAATATAGATATATTGTTGGGGAGATCTGATTAATTTCGCTATAGCATTGTACGAAAATGTTCAAACTCGTGTCTAACTATACTCAAATAGTCATTGCATTCTATATAAGGATTCTACATGGTGTCATTGCAGATTGTTTGGATTGAAAACACATGTAATGCAGACAGCGGTAGCGATTTTATGGAATCGTTACAGCTTCAATGAAAATTGAAGTAGATATTGAAAATTTTATTGAATTAATCAAAGTGGCAATTTAATCCGGTTGGCCATGAGAGACGTCAAAACGTCCAAATACCGCAACGGTAACACTGAGCAAAAAGTCAAACTTCAAACCATTGCTAAATGCTCTGCTCTCGGGGACATGCTAAGTACTGTTCGGTCAGTAATCATAGAAAAGTTGATGTTCCAGCAACGGTTAGAAATTATTAAAATTTATTATAGAAATTTGTGTTAAGCTCGCTGCACGTTTCGTGTGTTGAGAGAAACTTATTGTGACGGTAATCGGCCTATTGAAACTTCAATTCAATTGGCTTGTCGAAAAATTTACGAGAACTGGCGATATTACTGATATAATATAATATGATATATATAATATATCGATATAAGTCATGGGTGCAAACAAAATTGATCCACCAGACGTTCTAGAGAAGATTGAAGAATAAAAGGACAATAATGACAAGAATAAGGAACAAGAGAATGAAGATGATGCCTTAGATTTTTAACAAGACCAATCGTTGGAAGAGAATAAATTCAATGTTACAGCTTGGAAGAAACGAAGAATATGATTTCAGCCATTATTGAACGAATAAAAATACGAACATTTATTTCAATGATAGTGTACTATATAGAACCAGCCTTTTGAACATCAAAACAATGACCATCTTCAAATAATAATAATAATTAATACAAAAAAAAAATAAGATCTGTTGTGGAACACTAGTATTTATTTTTGTAATCGCAGGATCTGTCTAGATAACCAAATGCCTCCTTATCTTTTTTTAAAACAATTTTTATCCAACAAATCCTACGAAAGGGTTTCGAAATTTCTTGGTTTAACGTTCACTATTTGGTTATATTCATAGTTGTCAAATAAATGTAGGTAGGCAAGATGTTGAGAAACTATTTGGTGAAATTGACATCGTCGTAGTGACTGATACACTGATAAGATTCGGCCGTTCAAATCCACGAAGAACGAACTGTATCGCAAAGCTTGTCAAGTTTTCAACATCGATTTATCTCCTGTGATATCTCTGGAATTACGGAATGTGTGTATCGGGAAGCTTTTGGGCATCTGTCCTGAAGATATTCTTACTCAAAGGAATCTCTTCAGGAAAAATTTGACGCAAATATAAAAAATTTTATGACCGATTCTATGAAAAAAAAAGCAGCGGATCATGAAGGACTTCATCCTCAGTGATATGGGGGAAAGTCAAACTTCACCTTATTTAGGCTAGCCGAAACTATCCAAACATATGATTAAAAATTAAAAGGAACAAGTCTACATCTCCTGTCCAAAAATTTTGATAGATTACAACGTCCATTTGGGAGGAGTTGACGCGTAGACAGCTTTATGAGCAGGTATAGAGTCAAAATTGAAAGTGATATATTCGATTCAATTTGCATTGAGTTGTAACAGTAGTGATCAGCTTATGGGCGCTGTAAGTATGATGAAGAATAAAGAAAATCCTGAAGGATAAATGTAGAACGGGGGATGGTAGCTTCAAAAATATTACAATACCACAAAGTCTGTCACGTCAGAAGATGTACGGACAAACTATATTAGCCGTAACATGAGAAGGTTTAGTTCTTAAAATAGATGCAAAATTCAAGATTGCAAAGGATTTGCACGGACTGATTGGATCAAATGCTAGGTTATTCCGGGTCACAGCTAAAATAGCCATTGCTGTACTGTATTTCGTTCATCAATTCCTTAGAAATCCCCATACTGATGAATAATAGAACGATATGTCATTAAACACATATTGCTGTCAAAAGTCGATATATAAAATTCTTCAAACAAGTACTCAATATTATTATCAGGATTTTGAACAATTAATTAAATCTAGCGCAACCTAGAACAATATTCTTAAAAAACACAATTCTATATCATTCAAAACGTCAAATATACAAAACGTCAAAGATAGCGTTGACACCAAAAAAATTAACACTTGAAGCCCAAAGTATACATTTATTTCCAGCCAAATCTCGTCCTTTTCATTGCCTCATAACTATAGGTAAATATCTTCAAAGATATAATCCCTTGAATAACTCCTAACAACTGTATAAAACTTACAGAAAAATAAGGCTCATTGGGGACATATATTCTCCGGCAAAATTCGTCTTTTTCATTGCTTCCTAAATATCTGAATGGATATATTCAAGGACATAGTGTCTTAAAAACAGTTTTTTTAGAACTGGAAAATTCTTCATTTTTCGGGTTCTGAGTTCAGTATTTTTTTCATTCTTCATTAGGCCAATTGTCGTACCGTCAGACCCATAGACTGCAATTTTTCTCGTGAAAATCTCTCGCCATATTTGAACTCTGCTGTTATTCGCCCATTACCATTTCTCTAAATATACTATAGGTCAACTAAAAAAGCCAAATGACGAACATGAACATGAACATTGATGTTGAACAAGAAGTATTGATTTAAAAGCAAGATACAGAAGGATACTCGAGAATGACAGTCAATTATTTGCTAGGACATATTTAGTATTCAAAATACCTACGATGGATATTCACGCTGATTTGTCAAAGGTACTGATGGACACTGTTTACGATTTACACCCATGGACTAGATCAGCTCCTGCGGCTTTTGAGACGGAGCAACAGTTGATGACGCGGAAAAGATCGTCCTCATCGCCGCTGAAGAATTTCAGACTCGAGTTTAACATAAAAAATTATAGCGTCAATTTTCTTATATGCCGAGAGACTTGTAACGGTCAATTTACGTTAAAAGCAAGCCAAAATTATACAACGCAAGACCTAGTCAGAAGGTGGTAGGAAACGATAAAAAAATGACGTGATGAACACATTGAAGTAAAGTGCTGTCTCAATACAACGCACCAGCACTCCGGTCTGTGTAGTAGTTAAAGTACTCTTCCTCTATTTAACTGATCCTCCTGATGACAGTAGTGTTTGAAAAAAGTCGTATGCATCTGACGGTGGAGTATCAGACCACCAACCTTCGTGGGGAATGATTAAGGTCAAACACGATTTTGACAAGATCACTTTCTCGTGTCCTTTTGGGGTTGAAATGATGGAGCTCTTGTTTCTAGGAACTTTTTTTTGACGCAAACGTTTGCGTCGAAGGGTTCGAAGTTTATATTGTTGCAAACGCATCGGTTTACAATAATTTAACTTTCTGATATTTGTCGATTTATATTGATTTGATCTGAAATAAAAAACCAGTAGAGTGCATATAAGTCAAAATTGAGGAGACACTTCACACAAATATCAGTCCAACTGTTGAAAAAATAATATTCAAAAAATGCAACAATTTGAGAACATTGATCTGGCAGCGATGTAATCTCCAGACACTTTGGAAAAGGACGCTTTTTCCGTTAAAAACGCAACAGTTGTACGGAAAATGATGAATTTCTGATACCAAATCGCTTAGACTTTACAGATATGGTGATGCCAGATGTGCAACCATTCGATATATGAAATGCCATATCAAACAACTTCAACAACAACTTAATGGTGAGACGTCAAAGAAGTTTGTTGATATTTCTAATACAATCAAATTTTCTCTACGCTACATTTATACCAGGTGAATGGTTTTTAATTTTGAAATAGATAAACTTATAATTTCGTCGAATAGTTCATTGAATATTTTTTGTTTGTGTTGTGCTCACCTGCCATTCGAAAAATGGTCATCTCGCAACCAAGATAATCCTTGCAAACCCTCACGATCCAACAAACAAAGCAGCCTTATAATTAATTTATATTTCTTTTTCATCAATGTTATGGTCTCGGCTCCTTCAATTCCCCTATTGAATATTTTATCAGGACATCCAAGCACAACTTATTCCAAAAATGGTCACATATGTTACCCATAAATTGTCTCTTCGAATTCCAAGACCAAAAAGGTTTCGTCGTACAACACAGCGAGGAGGGTTTATTCAAATGATAAAAGCAAAAACTAATCTAAGTTGTTAAGTGATACCGCGATAAATTCGTTCTTCTTTGAGTATCTGTTAGCCGCCGTGACCCCGTTCTGGAATTATCTTAATCGATTTAGTTTGGAAATTGTTAAGCAGTCTCACTTGAATGTGTGGTTTCAAGACAGAAATATGTAAAATATAATTGACACTGAAACTGTTTTAAACGAGAATCGAATTTTCCAAAGGGAGACACAACGTTTTGCGTTTCTGAATGGTTTCTGTCCATTCAGGCTTCGATTCCTTTAAAAGACTTTTTCTTGTAAAATGTTCCGCAGTTTCATTGAACTGTTCCAATTCGCCATAACTGCTGAGTAGGTAGACGTATCTTTTTGGCCTTAATGCACTTTTAAAAAAAAATCATTACGACCCACTCGAACCGCTCCAAGATCTTTGACTCCGAAATTCAAATACAGCCAATTATAATTAAATTGGAAATGGAAATATTAACCAATTTTCGCCTACACTTTCATATAAATTATGCAAAATTAAAAGCAACGTTGCTCATGTATTAAGACATAAAAGCTATTAAACTGAAAATTCTACAAGTTTTCGAATATCAGAATGAATTATTGCTGATACAAAACGCTAAACGTGGCCATGCTGTGTATCTTTAACGTCGTTTTGTTTGCCGTGGGCGTTCGTCAATGTCTTAAAACAATGTTGTGGACTGCAAATAGTATTTTTAGGAGCATTTATGAATGATTCGAGGAAATAGTTCTATAGGCTAATTCTCATGAAAATTTTGCACAAAACAAAGCTGAAAAGCTACCACTTTTATCTATCTCTACGAATTTTATGACAAGCAAATTATTCTTTCATAGCTGAAAAGATAAAATCGGAGAAGTAGCTCCGACTTTATTGCAAAATCAAATCGAAATCTTCAATTTTGCCGTGTCTGCAAAATAATTTGCGACTTCCCGGAACGCAGCGACCATTCCAATCGAAATTTCCATGAAATTCGATAATTTTTGGTAAGTCACTGCTTATCAAAAGCTTTATCTTTGCAGTCAAAATATCATCTTCCCCCCACGATTATTATCAGCTTAACGAATAACACTGGTAACCACCATCTACCATGCCTTCTGCATATTATTCGGAGTTCACATTCGCCAAACACATTCGCCGACAAGTATTTAAATCATTTATGATAAAAATCTCCGGCTATTTAATATTCACGAAAAGGCACACTAGTATGGCGACATTCAGATGTATCTTTCCTGTATCATAAATTTCACGCATTCTACGCTTGTTTATTGCGAAAAAACAAAGTCTACGAGAATCGGCGAAATAAAAAGAAAGATTTCGTGAGAGAAGCAGCCGATACTGTGGAATCCTAACCGACAATTTATGCATTGCCATGTGGGCTGGAAGAAGCTCCTGTAGAATATGAAGTAGTTGTCTCTTTTAGAAATTTTGGAATTTTCATTGAGAGATTTCTGACATCAATCAACATGACATGCATGAATTGGTTTAAGGCAGGACGATTGTAAACGAGGGAAAGAGCACTTTTTCCCCGATAAATAGGATCGTTTTTTCATCAAGAAATGCATCACACTTTTAGCACTTAATTCAATCAACCAGCGGTGTCCTACCTAGGTTTCGGTTTTTTCTTTCCCCAAATAAAACCTGGAGATGATACATGAATGCCAAAAAATCCCTTTTCTCGCCATTGGAATTGTTTTCACTTATTTTGGAGCAGGTTTGTCGAGTGAAATTTAACTCACTTAACCGCTCTTTCATTTCTAACGTCTTGCATGTATTTAGATGTTCACAATTTCAGCAATTGAGTATGTCTACGCGTTAATTAGACCTCCTAACGTTACTATCGTTTCCTTGATTTCCCAAAGAGTGCCAGCTAGCAGGAAGCTTCAACTGACACTTCAGTACGGCTTCCTTTTCTATAAGAGTTTTCATAATTTTGTCATCTTTTAACTCCATGTGTTCTTATCTTCATGACAACAGGTTTTAGCTCACCGGAGTTCTTTTCAGAGGATTTTTTTTTTTGGGTAGGGAGGTGAAGGTTATTTACGCCCCGAGTGTCGGACTCCCAGTGTCACAACGGACCTACTGGACAACCGACTAAACATCTCCCCTGTCAACCGGAGCGCCTAGCCTGACATCGTTTGACAAATTACTTCGGGCTAAGCCTCTAACGTCTTTTGGCGCCTTCAGGTTACAGGAGTTCCTTCTCCAGTTGGATGGGAAAGAGGAGGGGGATTGCTAGAGAAGGAAACCCTCCACCCTCCGGCAGATTAGATTAAAGAACCTATTTTTTTGGGGTAATTATTTTGATGACTTTTTTTTTTGTTGAAAATGTGAAGGCGTTTTATGCCTCGTGTGCAGTTTCAAGCTTTGTTCGCTGTCAACTAAAGACTTACGCCGTCTTACTGACAAACTAGAGTCAAACAGGAATCTGTATCCTAGAACAGAAAAATTCCTAGAATTGCGATACCTCTTTTGTCACCACGCAATAAAAGCGATCTTCTAGGTTTCATTCGGCAAACGAAGATAGCATTTTCTCAGTCCAATTTTTTTCCTTAAAAATCTCGATCATTCCCACAAAAATGTTCTAAAAAGTGATTGAAAGATTTCATTTTCGTCTTGATTTTACCGAAGCAAAATGTGTATCATTCCTGACATCACCGACGACTCCGACATGTTTGGTTTGCATTTACAATCAGTTATATTTGTAGTTACAGTGCAGCAGTGGGCACTAAAAGAGCCAATCTGGGCTACTATGTAGCGGCGCGAACATTTTCAACGTGTGTTAGAAAAAGTTGTGCATCGTAAGAGAGGTTTCTCAAACGCAACCAACTGTTTGAAGGATTTGGCCAACATAGTCCCAACCATGCTTTCACTAGTTCAGAATGTCAATGGATAGAATGGTCTCATCAAGGAGGATAGAATTTAATCCTAGCAAAATCGCAGTGGATATGAAGATCCCTTAAAAAGTTAACCTTCTGAACCGGGAAGCCAGGCTTTAGAATAGTTTTGAAGGCTCAGGAAATGAAAGTCTACTTTGACAGCTCTAACTACTACTTTATCGAGGTCGAAACTTATCTGTGACTTATTTTCTTTGACTAGCCACAACTCAACCAAAGCTCAAAGCTAGAGTACCATGGTGGGGTTTCCCAGTCGGATATGTTTGCATTTCAGGCAGTTACAGATAAGGATATGAACAATCATATCAGCGAACTTCACGTTCTTTTTATAACAAATCATCACTGCCTCTTACTACGCAGCCTTACAGGTAGCGTAGGATTGCGAGGACATACTCAGACCTCTTGGACACTGGCGTTAAGGGGAAACCAAAACAAAGGTCGAAATGAGCAAGCGCTCGTTAAGCCTGTCACAGGGCATCAACTGCAGCCTCAATCATAGTACCACTGTAAACAGGGAGTTGGATGGAACACATTGGAACGAGAATGACTTCGCTTAGAATGATACGACTGCAGGATAAGCCGAGTCCTTTGGCCTCAATATAGCAAAATGAGGTCCAACCAACTCTGAGGGTGAGATACAAATCGTGTGAAAACGCAAGTTGTGTGACTTACAGGTCAGAAGTTTTGGGATCTACACTTAAATCGATGCCAACGGATAATATATACCAATCCTAGGGGGAAGAGAAACTCCTTTACCGTTCTTTAAGATTTTCACCTTTTTTGGGAGTTTGTTAATAATATGCTATCGAAATATTCAAGTTGTTCAGGCGGAATTGTAAAACCTGACAACTAAGGATCTGGTGGCTTGCCTCAGCTTCAAAGACTGGATCGCTTGCGGGCAAACTATGCAAGCCTCTGTAAGGTTCGAAAACCCCAAAAAATCTGAAGCTTGCTGCGTTTCAATTCTGTTGCATCTGATTTTCGTGGCAGAGCTTATATTCCGATGATATTCCCTTTGCAATGATTTTAATTCGAATTCAAGATCTACTAAAAAACATGGTAATACTCATAGTTGATCTCGTTCAAGGATGACTAAAAGTGTGTGTCCAGTTAGGCAAATTTTCTTGATATTTCATTTGTGATTCTTTCTAGTCTCATTATTCGTGCCTTATTCGGAAGGTTGCTAATATTTTTACGGGCTTTTGAGACGGCGTATGCAGTCTCACTTTATTCACGATCAATTTTGTTGAAAAATAAGACAATAATTCTAGATTTTTTAAGCTCCATTTTTATACTTATATTTCTTATTATTATTTCGTCTTATTATTTTATACTTATATTTCTACCTATATTTCTCAGAGCATATAGATTATAGCATTTTATTTTTGATAGAGCTCATCATATCCTAATCGTTTCGTATCTTACAAGTTACCTTAAAAGAACGCAAGCCTTTCTTGTTAATCGATCTTATAAAAATAATAAGAAGAAATGATTATGACAATAGAAGATTTAGAAACATGATGATCAATGGTGCGACAGCTTAACATGGAATCTAAAATCATTATGAGATGAGGCGGACATGGCTGAGAAATGATGATTGTGATTGCGCGACAACAACCATCCGATTCAAATTCTTCAGTCATTTAGTCAGAATTTTTACAAAGGATTAAGGACAGTCAAACAATCGAGGACCACAAGTTCAATACGCGAAGATTTCGATGTTATTCTATTGCCTTGATGCTTTTATTTCCTATGATTATTTTAAAAATATGCGGCTCCCATCGGTATAAGTTTTAAGCCAGCTGTTTAATTTATTCAATTACAGCAACAAGTGTTTAAAACTTCATTTTTATCTTCTTCCAAACCTACCCCACCTAATATCATTTGAAAACAAACTCCTGATGGGATTAAATACAGCAAAACAAATTACTTTCACACTTCGTACACACTACAATCGACCGCAACATCAGATGAACTAAGCCCCTAAAAAATCTCATTCCAGTTAAGGAAAAAAGATTTGAAGAGGTTGTATCTCATCATCGAACGATGTTTAAAAACTTTTTCTTTTTGGTTCCTTGCCACATTCGCTTTGAATACAACAACACAATTTTACAAGGCTATTGTATTCTAATATTCTACATGAACGAAATCAAAAATGAAATAAAAGAGGGAAAAAAAACACCTCAAAATCAAGATGCGAGAGTCGTTTTCTCGGAGGTGTTTTTTCCTTTCCTCCGTAAGTGTGAAGAACGTTCTTCAAACAGCTTCTCGTTGGCTATATACAAGAAGCAACACAGTTCATGTATCCCAGCCAAAGCCTGTTCAAATCCAAGCCAAAGTATCTTTGTATCTTCAATCTGCACCGAGCACAGCAGTTACAAACGCAAGAAACGCTATTTCTTATCCCTTAAACCTCGACTATTGTCATCTCCTAAATAAATTGTATTGTTCGAGTAGCAAACGAATAAGTGTAAAATGATAATTTATGATTGGATTTTATGATTCAGGCCGTTCGCACTGTGAAGTGATGGAATTAGATTTGGGATTAACTCAAAATCCGATTCGGCGGGGATCTATGAATTCGTTCTGGTCCCAGGAAGAAGATATTTTATTTGATTGTTGTCGATTTCTGGAGGGAGATTTTTTCTTTTTCTGGGCTGTTGCTTTGCAGAGCGCGGTTTTCTAAGAAGACTTACTTTACAAGCTTTTGTACATTTGATGAGGATCGTTTATTATTGCAATCAAGCGATTTTTGTATGGTAATTGTGATGGAGTATCTGTCCGATGCGATTAGATAATCCTATTAGGGAATGTCCGTTCTGTAGTCGATGATATGATCTCCGTGAAGCGAACGAAATTGAATTTCAAAAAGAGTTTAATGATTGGATCGTACGAGATTTGAGTGGGAATTTTAATGCTCACGGGGGGAGTGTAGGATGGAATCGATTGCGGTTGATGTTTCTTTCATTTATGGTAAATATTTTATACTAAAACTTACTATTGAATCACATCAGATGCGCTTGAACGCGAGCACACTTACCTGAAAAGGAAAACAAATAAATTGTTTAGATAAATCATTTGAATTCACGATGAATTTATTAAACTAAACGATCAACAAGTTATGGTTATTCATCGTCAACATTCAAACAAGCCAATTCGGAAACGTTGATCGTAGTATTTTAAACTTAAGGAACTCATAATAAACAGCTCATCGGTCATACTCTCCTTGCAGTTTTGGGCATAGCAATGCCTTCCACTGAAACATTTTTTAATCTAACACCCAGGTCTCCGTAAAAAACCTTAAAATTCCCAAAAGTAGGTAAAATCTTTTTTGGATTCCTTTATTCACAAGAATTTATACCCATTTTAATCTGACTGAGTATGAAATATGAAACGTAACATGAATCTTCACAGCAACGATAAGCCATTGCCAAGAATTTGCTTGAGTCACCAAAAAAGAAATCCTCGTACGCTATTCAACAGTCTCATTTCCAAAAAGAAAGAAGAAAAAGAAACCACAAATATGGAGGCAAAGCGAAGTAAGCTGTTTAGTATCTACTATCTGTATTTACGATGATTGTTTTGGTATTAAGTCGAGAGTAATCAAAAGCGTATCTATTTTGTAGATGACATTATTAGGGCTTGTATTCGACTCGTAGAATGGACTTATATGCTGGCAGTGGGGCGGCAAAAAAATATTTAAATAAAATTTGAAGATTAAGTCTATGATTTATGTTATTCTGTGCTGTGTTATTCAATTACCAAGGTATTGCTTATCTTATTAACAATGATAAGCCGTAATCAATTGTTATCTCGTTCAATTGATTAACAAATTCTTAAATGTGATTTGAAGACAATTCATTAATATTTTGTGGGTTTTCCTGTTGTTTTTTTTTTATTTCAATCGGAGGGGAAGTGAATTTATAATGAAAACAATTAAAATTATTGATATAATTTCTTTTGGGGAATCAATAAAATTATCCATTAAAGTTGAAAAAGAACAGAAAATATTGCCAGCACTCTAAACTATTCTCATATAACAAATTCTGCAGACTGGATCAGCACTCGTTCCAACATTTCGACTCAATGTAGCAAACTGGTCATAAGGAGACCGATAGGAGCTCCCTGTTCAAAAGTTGCGATAATTGCCCTGCGATTTGCTCTGAAGTGCTGGATGAAGAATTAAATTGCTGAAGTGAAGAATTGCACAATATGTCCTTTATCACGAATCAGATCCGAGTCCAGTCGACTTGAAGCATATCCCAAGTAAAGGAGAGTGTCAGATTTTTTCGTTATCCGACTGGAAAGCAATGGCCGACGAGATGGCTTCGCTTGGGTTCGCCTGTCCCTGAAGGCCAGGAAGCTCCAGGGCTTAACGGGATTCCAGCAGAGGTCCCGCAGATGGTTTTCCACGTTTGCCATGACCACGTTAAACGCATGCCAACTCTGAGGGTTATCCGCGCCAAATCAATACCGCTCACTGTTTTTGCTAGGCATGGCAGTTCTTGAAAATTTCATCAGGGACACGGACGCGATTAATGCTACCAAGAACCATCTGCACACTAAATATTGAGATGCGGCAAATGACTAACTGGCTAACACCTAGCGGGTTCAGGCTAGCACTGGAGAAATACCGAAGTAGTAATCCTGACAAAGAATTAAATTCACAACGTGAAGCCTATCAGTAACTCAACTTCTCTCCGATATTGAAACCATGAAATGCGTTTTTGAAAGTAACAGATACAAGAACCCATTTTTCTGCTGGGAAATATAGAATGTCGGGACTAATATTATTGCTTGGATGTCAGAATTGATGCAATTATCGGTTGAATTACAAACAAGCGATGCGCTATGCAATCTTCGATCATAAACTTTAGATTTTGTAGCCTTTCTTTTTTTGACGGATATACTAGGAAAACTTTGAATCCACTTTCTACCAATTTCTCGTCTTTGTATACCTTGACAAATACATCCTTGATTGTTATAGCAATCCCACCATGCATTGTTTATATAAGAGGTGCACTGGTAGAGGGTAGCGAGCTTTTTGGGCCTAGATGTTGAAAACCGGTAGGAAGTATCCGGCAGAAATAAATATTTTTTTAACAATAGGTTTATCTGGGGGAGAAGAGTCGGAATATTTTGGCGATCAATCCCTGGTGACATCGATTTTGTAACAATCGCTCGAAAATCAACAATATTTACATTTTAGTTGCATTCAATGAATTTTCGTTCGCATAGATTTTTTTTTTCAAAGCATTCATCAAAATTAAAAGACTCGATATCGAGAATCGTTTCAAATCAATATTATATCAACGATAATAAGTGTCCATTAGTAACACCTTGTGTGAAGTACATTCTTCAACAGCATAATAACATCAAAGAACATGAAATCTGAGAAAAACCTTTTCAATTCTCTATTAAACTCAATCCATCCCACTCGTTGTTTGTAAAGAAAAAATTTCCATCTTTAAAAATCATCCTTCCTTTCCCATTACTACGAGTATATTTCGAGTACACATTTAACAACTTTGAATAGAATGGCCACATTCGTTGCAATGACACAAAAGACACATAACTTATATCCAATACATGCCATAAAGCAACAGATGTTTCCAGTCACCGGACTAAACTATCTTTTCCATAGATTCTACACATGTACGATTGTTATAGAAACCTGTTCCCTGTAAATCTTTATTATGTCCAAGTATCTTTTACTACTCTTATTCACAGTTCATATCACAAAGGGAAATGTTAGAAGAAGTTCTAAAAACTATCAATTTATCTCGATAGCTACAAAGCAAAAAAAAAAACGTCAAGAATAAGGTCCATACGGGTACGAAAAGACAATTTCGATTCTATTAAATACGATAATTTCATCCTTTCAAGGGTCACATCCAAGACGCAATCCATACATGCAAAGAATAACCATATGAAAGTAGAGAACAACCATACAATACAGCCTTTTGCACTCTGCTGTAGGATGTTATGATTTCAATTCCTTTTTCGCTATTGTCCCTTTGAAAAGATACTGCCTGGTCTTTTTTTTTTGTTCTTGAAAAGGGAATCGTTCAATACAAAAACGAAATTCAATAGAAGGTTCCTTTTATTCAGATCTCGAAATTCTCAAGACAGTGAGTCTCACAGTTCTTTTCGCTCGATTCAATGGTCGATACAATGCAATTGGAGGAAAAAAAGCAACAACAAGTCTAAGGTTCTAGTTAGAAGGCTAATTTTTTTGTTTTGCTTTGTACGATCTGTGATGAATGTGGCGATGATGAAAGAATGGAAGGAGAATGAAGGAAATCGAAAAACATTATAAATGTGAAGGTGTCTATCTTATTGGAGGATCTTGGGAGTCTGGATATTTTTTGGCCGCTATGTAAAAAATAATAAAGCACGAGACATTCGATGTGCGAAGTGTGAAATTACAGTTTGAAGTGGAACATTTGGGACAAAATATCAATCTGAATTTTTCACTGTCCGCTTATTTATCCTTTAGACTTATTTCAATAAGCTACGAAAGATAAACTTCATGGGAATCAAAATATCCATGAGCGAAATTTCAAGTTTTCAAATTTCAGCGAAATTTCCATGTCCACTGGAGCAAAACATCTGAAGGACATCGATTCGAACAAAGTACTAAAGGCGGATAAACTTAGAGCCTGTTCTACGTAAAACTAGTTAACGATGGACTCAGGCTTAACAGAAATCATAGCATTTTTTTCAATTTAAGATACCTGCTCGTATTTTCCGCTTACGGATGGTTTAGTGCCTAGAGCCTCCCATACGTTCCATAGAGCGGACCCAGAGTCTCATAGTTGGCGCTGATCGTTGGATTTGAATTTTTGTCAAACAATACCAACGCACCTTGCTGTCAAAATCAAAAGAAAGCGTAATCCTGATCAAATTAGGGACCGTTGTACGTACGTATCTATTGCGTTTGGAGGGTTTCTGGTCCTTCATCTGACGCGACTTCATGTAACGGGAAGCGGAACAGTCTAGGAGAAAAACGCGTAGTAAAAATACCCCTTGAAGACCAACAACCCACTGAATGTTGACAGCGCGTTTTTGGAAAATTGGAGTATTTTTTTGGGTTAGATTGATTAAAGGTAGATACGAAAATGAATTGGTAGCGTTCAACCGTAGCGCATTGCAAAGCACACGACCATCCCGGTAGGCATCAACGCCAAAAATGGACGGTAGAAAAATTTGGAACGACATTTGTTGGCATGAGTCTTCCACTCCAAACTAATTAGTGAAAACCTGGTTCATTCACGACTGACATATAGGATAGATTTTACACCCTCTCCGCAAAAAAACTCTATTTGACTTCCTTCACCAGGCTGAAAAACTTAATATGGAGCCTTCAACGTTACTGTTGGAAAAGAGCAAATTTACAAAGGGAGTGTCATGAGAGCACTGTTTCAAAGAAGATCGTAAGGAAAATGGCCAAGGGTTATTCGAATGTTTTCCGCGTCTTTCAACAAAACTACCTGCTTTCCACGTTTCTATGACGCTAAGATAACCTTCGCATCAACACCAGTTAAAGTCAATTTGACAAATCAATATCAAGAAATGTGCTGCATCAAATATCCTAATAATTATCCTAATATCCTAATATGGACGCAAACAATTATAGAGGCATTTTTTCGTTGAGAGCACCCATGAGTTTGTTAAATCCAGGGAATGTCACCACCAATCATCTCTAGCTTGCGAAATTATTCCCCAATACATGATGGCTTCCAAGTGTTTTATCAGCTTTCACTCTGACTTTCCATCGTTTGGTCGATTTCTGTACTTAACGTTTTGGATTTGCTTGTCATTTGAGGTTATGTTATGTCTTTGCATACCCGAATATCCGCCATTCTATCGACAAGCTCAGCGGCATAGGGATTTGTATAGTATTTTGTTGAGAAAGGAATTCTCATTCGGACGACGCTTTGGTCTAGTTTAACTTAGGAAAATGCCTAATAAATTTGACGTTAGGTCAAATATTCTTGCATCTTAGCAGTAATAGAAAAGTTGTGACATTCAAACGACGGACCATGAAAATGTCAATGACCATAAAAAAAGCGGATTGGCCAGTCTACAGGAAAGATATCTTTACTAGTTTACTGTCAAAGATATCGTTTGTTTCGACCGAATTGCTGCATGTACTCAACTCGACTCTATTCGAAGCTTTTTTTCCTGCGCTCATTTGAGTAAGGACATTTGTCTTGACAGCCTCATTGATTCTCCACCAGATCTCGTCCTTTACATTGCTCTTACTGTTTTGGGTAGAACGGTGGATGATTCCATCGGGAACGAGGTTATCGGCGAAATTGTTGTATATTATAGCCCAATATAAAAGGCTACATGGTAGCCAATGGTGTGGTTTTGAAGGAAGCTCGGAAGGCAGTGAAAGACCAAACATTGATGTTACCACAGTGACCAGCAAATTCTAATAGTAGTAACTTCCTAGTAAACTACGATTAGTAATAATTCTAGTCGTAGCTGTTAATTATTAGCTGAGAAATATGGAAATGGCTACTGTTGAGCTGATTTACATCATTGAAATGCGAGGTTCAGTTCGAAAGTGCGTGAGGGTGCCGAGGTTTTTAGGATAAGTCAACATTTTTTCATAGCTAGTTTCATCCAATGTAAGATAAGTTTTCAAATTCTGACGAGTAACCACGAAAAAATTTTGGATCCTTAAATCAAATCAAAACCACAAGAATTAAAGAGGGAAGAAGGACATATGGAAAGGATCGACTCAGCTAAAAGCATTTGTAGAAAACCATCTAAAAGCCACTAATCTGATCTACATTTTATTGGTCATTCAAGACAATCACCAAGAACACGAACAGTCTAATACTTCAACATCGTACTGTGCTCTCTTAACATTCAAGTAGTCTTTCATAGCTTATAAGATCTTCTGCAGTCTCGAGATCTCGAGCATCTCGCAAAAAAACTTCAGCTTCCAGCGCCAAATTAACCGAATCCAACAACGTTTCTTGATGAATGCCTCTGTTATTGTGAACTCATTCTCGTGGCACCTGTACTATCTTCTTCGCATTTGGTTGCTGGTGCTGGTGCTGCTGTTGTTGTTGTTGTTGTTGTTGTTACCACATTCACCTTGGTACGTCGTGTCTTCAGGTTTTTTGCTTTGATTTGGGGCTGAATCTCTTGGGACTAACGACAGCGCGACGCCTTTAAGCCTTCCACAACGAATGGTCGGCGGGGTGTTGCATTTATTATAGTTTTGACACTTTATATGACCCCCAAAAAGCCAACCAACCGCATATAGGAACATACGTTTGGTTCGTTTCTATCCTCTTTTCATAACGTATGGTCTTTCTTGGAGCCAACCGACCCCATCGCAATAAACCGTCAGACGGAATCTTCTATTCGCGTAACTATGACTCCACTGTGCGGAGTATGTGTGGAATAAGGCGAGTGTGTCAGATAGTAATGTGGTTTGGTGTGCCCAGACGCAGCGGTTGATTAACGCATGGACGCCTTGAGGAACTCTTTTGTTCTTCATTTTCTTATATTCTATTCCTTCTACTTCATCGGTTGGCCCATTTGTTTTCTTTGCAAATAAACAACATATTCTCATATGACGCCAAACCGAATCGAAGCTTTCTCAAACTGAGAAATGATGATGATGAGGCTGCCGTTGCTGATGCTGTATTTGATGATCATGAAGATGATTTGGTGGAAATTTTAAGTTGATTAAGTGTACATCACTATCGCGTTTTCTATCACACTTAGATTGTTGTAATTTTTCATTGAAGTTTTTTCTCTATCGTAATCTTCTCTCTATCAAAGAAATTGTAGTACATTTGTAGTGTGTTATTTTGATTTTATTATTTTTTATTGTTGATTTCACGTCACTACTTTTTACTTAGTTTAATGATCGTATATTCAGTATTTCCACCAAAGATGCTAAGTAAAATCGAAATCAAGGAGAAGAAGGACCAAAAAAGTCAGCACAAATCACGGTCTGGTTCGATTCTTGGTCTGCAGTTTGGCCATGGCCACGCACCATTCTATCAGCAGTTGTATGAGAAGAGTTCGTGAAAGATTTACAAGATAGCTGGCGCCTCCAACTAATCAGTCGAATGTTATCGTAACAAGAAACAATTATTAAACATTGGAACATTTATCATTGCGGACCATTGTTGAGTTTTTTCTTCTTCTCTTTTTGGAGATGAGGTGTACACCAAAGATTTTCGCGATATATCTGTACTATAAATAGTTGCACATATGTTCTTGCTGCGATGAATTATGGCTTCAATGTCTGGTGGCTTGATGGATTTGTTTGGATTTGATGGAGAAGCGAAATGAAGATTAAGTCGATTTTATTACTTTGGCAAGCCAAAGCTTTGCCATTGGGGTGGGCAACTGGACATATTGAGTTGGACAATTTTTTCCCATCTGGCGCCTTTTGTCGGGAAACGTCATTATTGAGGAATGAACAACACAATCTGCTGGAATAAACCTGCATGATTTTATTCATTAATTTTAAAATTTTGAAACTGATTATCCGTAAATTCTCATATCTTTTCATTCAATGCCCTGGCTTTTTCCTTCTATCGAGTCCTCCCTTCCTTTTTGTTCACCACGCGTGACTTTCGGATTTCGTTATTGCGATAATTTTAGAATGACAAATCATTTTAATGAAACCAATGTGACTCCACAAAATGAAATCAAGTTAAGTTTAATGGGTACTGAGAGAAAAATGACCAATTTACTCTGATTTATCGCGTGTACAGATTGAATCAACTGATTTACATACTTGCTGAGGGCATCACATAAATCTTCGGTGGATATAATGTTGCAAATAATAAAATCCTGTTTTATTCAGACTCTTAAAAATTTGGATATTCATTTCAAGACAAAAAGTTTAGTTTAAAATCGTTTTTTTTTTTTCTTTTCAATTAGTTAGAACTAGATAGGAAGCAGCACTACTGTGAACTTCCACAGCCAGCTTCCAAAGTTGTTCGGGTATTACGACACGCTATGATTTACAAGGTAAAAAAAACAAAGCTACAATTAATAACGACATAATGTATTTTTATTCATAAAAGTTTTCCTTTAGATTGTATTAAAACAATGGTTCTTAGTTTGTTCTATAAGACCCCATGCAACTTATAATGACTACGAAGTTGGCGATTCTCTTCGCTGCCTGACTTTCATGGATTTTCTTTTTGGCAATATCAAAATACTTCCTACGGAATTCGAGGAAACAAACAATTCAGTGAATATAAAATCCTAAAGGCTATGTTCTCACCCTTTGTATATTTGCTTACAAACAATTCTTAGAATAATACGCAAAGCCTTTACAGGAATTTTATAACTATCCAAATCAGCATTGTTTGCTGATAACCACCTGCGAATTACAAACCTTGACAAACTGGTTGCAAATGGAGTGCTGGAGCTGAAAAAAGGTCTAACCAGAATTAAAGCCTAAGATCGTCCCAACGTCAACTACCACTAAGGGCAAACGATTTCCTTGCAACCTAACCTAAGGACATCGGTATATTATTCAAACGACGATACCCAGACATCAAAAGAACAAGCTGCGTGCGTATGTTTCAAACATAGTAGAAGTCAAGTTTTCGAAAAAGTCCTCAGAGGAAAAGCAGCCATAATATTACTCGAACATTTGACTGCGAAACGACCTGCTTTTTTCCTCTTATTAAAGCAGATCGAAAGTTTTGTAAGTGAAACAGGATAGTGGGAGCAAACGAGTGGTCTTAGTTGACATCAAACCGAAGAAGAGAAAGAAGCAAATTAAAAAAGAAGAGCGAATTAAAATAGGTTGGATTTCTTATAGAAAATGCCGAAGAGTAGTTTTTCTCCGATACCTCGGATAAAGACATATCGCACAGATAAGGGAATAAAAGATGCTTTTGTGCTACAATGGCAATAACGCTGGACATGAAAGGAGAGGAAAGTCTGCAGACACGATACTTAGTGCATTCCAGCACGTGACGTTGCAAGATCCTAGGTGAGGAGATGTGTCAGGCCTCAAGAAGCACTTATCAAGGCAAAATCACTGTTGTAAGGAGCAACTTTCTAGAAATTAGAAAGCTACACTAAAGATGGAAAATATCTACCCGATTATCTTGCGAGAGAAAGGAAAGCCGAATTTTTTCCGCTCAGCAAACAACATCTTCGTTTTTTTCCTAACCGGCCTTCCCGACAAGTACCAAACCAGGCAATTGGTATTGAACTGCAAGTCACCAGCTCACTTGAGTTTCTATAGCTTTTTCTTTTCGGACGAAACTATTCTCTCATCGAATGTTTGTAGGACTCCTAGTTGTGTCTGATTCACCAGTGATCTCCATCTAGATTCCTTCCTATAGTTTTTTCTCGGGGCTCTCCTTTTGAAGGTTCATTGTGTACCGAGGAATCACTGAAGTACGCTCTTACGATGACATAGGACGAATCCAACGCTAAAACAACAATGGGGGATCACTCACTCCACTAGATGTGTTGGCTGAATGTAGGTCTGGGACAGGTGCTATGAATGGAAACGAGTTTACTTATTTTCTCACAACAAAACGAGCATGAAATTACTCAGATTTGGAAACGCTGGGAAAGTGAAATCAAAAAAGGAGTAGAAGTTGTCGGGTTGAAATACTGGTACTGGATGGAATTCAGATAGGGAAGTTTTACAATTGCATTTCCTTAATAAAAATGTTTATATAGGAGCTCGAAACCAGAAATGAGGTCCTGAAAATGTTCGGTTTAAGCAGCTTTAAAGAACCGACCGAACCAACCGAACCAAATCAAATAAATTATTTTTATTTGATGAAGGAATTATTCCATTTGAATCCAACAAAGTAGGAGTTCGATGCCTTCTTTGATATGTGACTATTCATTGTGATCATACTCAATCTCAAAGTCAACCCTTAATGGAATACGAACAGATTTATAATATATTATCATCTGTCGATTCAGTACATCGTACATGGCCGCTAGAAATTCTTACTAGACCCTCGCCTGGAAATCATCAAAACCATGTACAGAGGGCAAAGGTAAATTGCAAGAACATGTTACCTTGAAACATCGGCACAGGAAAGACATTGAATTTCATTTCATCGAACTCA
Organism: Stratiomys singularior; assembly: GCA_954870665.1. NCBI lineage: Eukaryota > Metazoa > Arthropoda > Insecta > Diptera > Stratiomyidae > Stratiomys > Stratiomys singularior. Next base: position 5,042,325 of record OX940879.1, on the reverse strand, counting down.
AGAATCTTTCAAACAGGCTTCGTTCCAACTCTGAATCGATTCAATCCACACGTACTTGCAGCAACTCGAAATGCACCATGTCTAACTTACCTATATGGTTGCATTCAAAGTGCACAAGCCTTTCTTTTGTCTGGCCTGTCTGATGGGATCCCTTGAAACGGCGTTGCCGACATCGTCTTTGTAGCACGTCCAAGTGTGTTCGACACGTAAATCGAATTAGTTCCAACCTGGCCTTGACTAATTCCTTCCAAGATCGCGTAACAACGTCTGGCCAACACAACCACTCGCATGGAGTTTAATTATTGAAATGCTTGAATCCCGAGGATAAAACGGATATTGGATTTTTTAAGGATTGATCGTTGCGAGAATGGCAAGAATGATTTGAGTGCGAAGATGTGCCTGTTCGAGGATGGATACACCTGAAAATTATTCCTTTCTGGTTATAATTTGGTGTTTAAATCTCTAGTCAATTTCAATTGTGGAAATCGATATAAAAGCATTGTCAAAATACAAATACATCCTTCAACTGGCTCAGTATTCTGTTGCAGAATACAAGTTCCATCCGATGATGTCAATTTTTTTTCAACTTAAAAACAACTCTTCGATCAAATCTTGAAAACCTCTTCAAAATTTCAAGTGCCCCCAAACAAGTGCAGATTATCGCAACTATTATCAACTTAAGTCTAAACCTACACAATAGATACTGCCTCGCGGTCACATTCAGATGATTGATGATATCTTCTGGTTCTCCGCAGCGCTCAGAAAGATTTTCGCCTGTCTTAGATACCACTGACGCTACTGTTGGGTCTGCAATGGATAAACGTGTTAGATGTAGGTGTAAATCGAACGTGACAAGATCCCCTTCTTTGACTGCTACTTCTTTTCATATTCCATTTTCGTCGTGTTTGCTGTTCATGGTCTCCTTAATCTTGGGATGGTCTTTTGGTTCTTTTTTGGCCTACGCTTCACGCCTTTTGATTAAAGACGAAAGCTGAGAGTGCAATGGAAGAGCCCTCATGATGATCGTTTTCGTACTTTATGTGTTGTTGCAATGCGCCTTCTTTTCGGACCCATAACGAAACAATTCCAAGGCATAAATCCTCATCAGACCGTCTTAAATTTTTCGGCTCTATAAGACTCCAGAAAACCATTGTACACGTATTTTATGATATGGTGGAGCTCAGGTTCCACTTAACCCTTTTGAGATCAAGTGCAATTTGTGATTTACAAGAACTGCATAGACCTTGATCTTAGGGCTTGCAACAAATATCAAAGAAAAAATTTTGACACCTGTAAATTCTAATCAAAATTGAAAGAGCAGAGATTTGAAAACATCTATGTAACATGTGAACCTCATACGGAGACCCCCAATCGCTCTCAAATGGGTTAGCAAAACCACTGATGACCGTAAAAAGTATCCCATAAAGATAAGGGGATGGATAAGAAACACATGCAACATTCATAGCCTGCTATATACGATGTCTGTGGCGCGGGACCAGAATATATCAAATCAAGCAACAATAATCCCGAGCAAACGCAACACCAAAACGCTTGCACGTATGGCTGCCAGAAGCTTCTCGCATCAACAAAGATTGTCTCCAAGATTTGAAGAAAATCTCCAAGAAAGAAACCAAAAAAAGGAAAAACCTAACGATTTATTTTTAATGAACTACGCCATTGTTTGGCCGGCAAGTTAGTTTGAAATCTTTGTCCTTTGGCCATAAACCAAATTTAGAAGGGAAGTCTCGATGGAGAAGTATCCACCACGCAAGATACCCTAACCCAAAGACGTTCAGGTAACCGTGGAACACATGTAGATGCGGAGGTCGTTGTGGACGGAACAGTATTGACGATCTTTTCATAAAATCAAGACTCGCTCGGACCAGTAATTCCTCTCGCCTTGGCTAGTGTCCACAATAACAATGTCGCTGTTGATAGTGTTGCTGTTGTTTCTTTTGCAGACATGTGTAGATGTCATTGGATCTGAAAAATAACGAATTGAATTTAGATTACGCGTCATTTTGTCGCCTCTGTTTGTTTACCTGTGCAGCGCGCATGGAATGATGATGGTGGGGTCCACCGAAAAATTGTAAATTAAAAATACGATTTTATTTACTTTTCCATCATGCTTGCATTTCAAGATGAGTTTTGTCAATAGTCCAGGTATTAGATTTCGAAGTGTTAAGGATCTTATGCGGAATTCATGTTTTTGCATAATTATATCCTCTAAGCACACTACCTAAAGCCATACTATGACTTTTCCCCATTTCATTACCCAGCATAATTCTTCCAAACTTTTTTCTATATATTTCATTAACTATTCAAATTCTATTAATTGAATAGAATTGAATGGAATTCTATGTCCACTGAGGAGCTTTGGCCAAATATAATTTCCTTACAATCCAATAATCTCTAGCTTCTATGTCCCATTAAACGTAACTTCAAAGACATTCTTTCGTGCCGAAAAGAGCTCTAAGTAGGAGCCTAAACACAAATGAAGAGCCAAATTCCTTCCTTCAAGGAACCCAAGAAACAAGGATCTCGACAGTAAAGGAACGAAGGAGGCGTCACTCTCCCACCCCGCAGTTTTTCGGATATGAAACATTTTGCACATACATTTCAGCCCAGAACATCAGCCAGCGCGGTACGTTATACATCATTTAATTTTCAAGCTCTCTATCTTGCAAAGCTCGCTTTATTTATTACATAGGGTGTTCTCTTCTCGTTGTGATACTCCAACCCTGTTTTTTAAGTGGTTACGCTATGATGGAAACCAAATAAATATTGAAGTCGATGACACTATCAGTGACAAGCGGTGATGCGAAGAAAATCCGACTGTTTTAATGACGATAGCTCAACAAACGAGTTTATCCAGAAAATCGTTGGAAAAAGTCAACAAGCAAGTTTAGGCAGTGCGAAGAACTAAGAACTCTGAAGGTAAAGAGCCGGTACATTTTGGCAAAAATGAAAATTCGGGAAGAACGGGCACCAAAATTTTTGCAGTCGGCTCGACGAGTGTCAAAATTACTCTAGTCCAAATGGACTAAATATGCGAAAGCCAATACGGCCGACAATTTGACAACATAAAAGCAGTGCTTGTATCTAACTAAATTCAAAGGTTTTTTTTTTTGTTTGAGTTTTTACGATTGATAAAACTTAGAGTGTTGTACGCCGTTTTTCTCAAAAGAAGAAAAGACGGTCTTATAGGCGTCTATTAGTCGATTTAAATAAGACGATCTTTTATAAACTCAGAACTACAATGCGTTGAGATTCAGAAGGAGTATTCCTTATCGAAATTTTGGAGACAACAACAAGCACGGGTAGATAGTCTAATGAGCTACTGCACTTATTCACTAGGTACTTGGAAGAAAAGTACTCCCCAACGGTGTCTGAGACAAGCAAAATTCTTATTGAAATTTTGAAGATGGGAAATGAACACGGGTCGATATTAAAGTGAATTATTGGACCGATTCGACGACATATTGAAGAAAAGTTCTCCATGCTGCCCCATAACTGTGTGAGTAAGAGTGTCGTTTCACTACGATATCATAATAGCACACTCATTATAAATGTTCATTTTTACCAAAATGTAAAGCATTCCCAGAACTTAAAATCATCGAAAATGTAGGCATATTCGCAAAACAATGCTGAGCGTCTTTATTGTCAAAAAAAACCTCGTTTGAACAGAGCCTACCCAAACAAAGCCAGGCATTCTTCGCGGTGGCCACTGGAAAAATTCGAGACGGAAATAGTTACAACAGAAAAGTGGCGTAGAGCCTTACGCTATAATAAGCAACACCAAGGATAACACTTTCTTGCGATAAAACAAGAGCCACAGGAAATCAATTATCCACCAAGAAAGCCTACTTCTATAGATCACGATAATAAACCAAGAATGGGAATAGTTTTGAATGAAGGTCCGTTCCAAAAAGAAGTCAAAACGTGAAACACAAGGTAACAGAATGTAATCATTGTAGAAGATATTCTAACTAGAAACAACCTTAATATATCTTATGTTGAATAAGATGTATATCTTATGTTGAATCAAAAGCACTGAAGAAGGGAGTAAGTAACCCCCGAAATGCGCATATGCATTAATAAAACAAATTGTAGTAAGGAAAAATTGTTTCTTTTATATAAAAAACCTTAATATGTTTAAATTCTATACAACTAGAATTCAAGAATTCTTTAGCAAAAATAAATGACGGGCAAGAAACAACGCTATGATTACGAAAAATAATGGAGACGTTACCCTCAAGACCACTATCTAGCAAGAAAACGACGTGAACATGAAAATGTCACGCTCTTGGCCAAATTCTCTTTTTCGACCGAATTTTATGTAGCAACAGAAGGTTGGAATACAATTGGATGACAAATTGATTCACTACCACAGATCCTGTAGACAGTATCTTAACTCAATTCAATTATTCAAATTCAAAATTCGAGTCAATTTCGGGTTTGGTTAATGTTTTCATTGATTTATTTATTGCTGAGTGGACTTTGATAACTTTGGACAATTTGTAAATTTATTCCATGAAGTTGCAAGCATATTGGATGACATTTCTGCCATTTCGCCTAAAATTTTGTACCTAGGCTTTTCTATGGTCTTCGGCAAGTGTTATAAACTTCCCCGCTCAAAAATTGCCAATAAAAAGGTATCCAATGATGTGAAATACCGAAATCTAAATAGTCTTTCAATTCTGCCTTTATTGGTTTCTGTTGAAAATGCGAGAAAATTCGCTTAAAAAAGATCGTCGAGGATGCAAAATGGAGCGCGTAAGAATAATTTAAAAGAGGAGGCAAAACGTGAAAGACCGATTCAGGTCGCGGGTTATCTTCAAAAATGGGAGGTTGTTGGGGAGGTAGAAATGTACAACGTACACAGTCTATGCACTGCACGCTTTTTCATTTCGGAACGGATCCTTTTGGAACATTTTTAATGCTGTTACACATTTCGGGCCAATTGTGTCCTCCACTCGCAATAATGTTGCTTGTTCAGGTAGTGCCTATACATATGTCTTTATCAACTCTTAATTCTTCTGAATATCTTCAAATTTTTGGTGTACAAGAGTGTGCAGCATTTTCAAAATCAAAACTATTATTTTTAATTTTTTGTTTTAAACAAGCCTCTGCTTAGCATTCACCCCGGCGTCTAAATTAGAATTTAGTGTCTTGCACTATTTTTCAACTATCAGAAATTCCGCTTATGGGATTTACTTAACTCAATGCCGAACATTTTGAGGAACAAAGGTAAAAAATTTGTTTTCAATGCACTGAACTAAACGCTGAATTCAATGAATTTATTGCAATTCCTTGCAGATTCAAGGTCCACATGCATTAAATGGTGACGGTAGTGCTAGCACTAGAAATATGCAAGAAACAGCAACGTCTTTTGAAGCTTAAATTTACCAAGAAACCGCGAAAAATGTATTCTCATGTTCGCGAACGGATCTTTGTTATGGACAACGATTATTTCAATGTCCTGTCTTGTATATCGATCCCTTGGCAATTCGTCTAGTGGTCAACGCTCGCCACAAAGTATTTTGCTATGCCCAGAGCCTCCTTTTTTCGAAACATTTGCTATACGAATGTTTGTTGTGATCTTTATCACGCTTGATCGTATGATATGCAGGATTTTGTTGAGCGTCTGTTAAAATTGGGTACGCGTAAGGACCACCAACTCACAGTCTCATTTCAAATTCTTTCCGAGAATCATTTGATATAATTGCCATAGTGTTTGTCTGTTGAACCAATAAACTACTTGATCGTATTAGCCAAATATTGACGACAATAAGAATAAGAACTGCACGCCCCTCAGTTTCACTGGAGTTTCTCCCATTTTTCTGTTTTCTGTACTTATTTTTCTCATTTCTCACAATTCTCTTTCATGTTTAACGTAGTACAGATTGCAAATTCGTTTAGTAATTGACCTCGAAGGACTATCCAATAAATCTGATATTGTATCTTTACCTTCAACTCAATCCATTCCGCATCAGATAAAATCCATCCTATATGCATGCTGTATTTTTTTCCAAATTATTAATTTCGCACCGTCCAAATCAATTTTAACACCTCCAATGCGGCACTAATAAACCAGTCGAGCCTCATCTCTACATCCAAAAAATAGTATCGAAACCCAGACCATCCACATCAGACCTCCTCATATGGACGATTTTATTTTTTCACGTGTGTGTCACACTCAATTAGTGTACCTGCAAGGGCGGCATCCTTTGATTAAGATTTTTCTACACCTGCGGTTTTGTTCTTTTAGATTTCATGTGGTTTCACCGAGTTGCCTTCACCACCATCGCCGCCATCACTACAGCTTCCTATTCAACGCTGAACTACCACTCAAAACAACAATCAGAGAGTGTGGTTAAAGGGAATTGCGCAAGAAGGAAAAAAGAAAACTTTTAATCTTGAAACTGCATTGACGGAAGAAGAAAAGAAAGAATTCAGCGTCATATATAGGCAACAGGCAGCAACACTTCAGAATCTGATTCTCAAGATATTTAAGATATTCAGATACATACAGGCATGTTCAACACTATTGGGCTTATATTTGTTGGATGATTTTCAAAAGACGATCTTTTATCGTTCTTATTTCCTTTGTTTTTTCCCTCTTGGTTGTGCATCTTTGCGGTTTGTTCATTTCTTATTCGATTGGATGTAGCTTTCATCACTCAGCAACAATGTGTCTCTTTTTGCATTTTGTGGTATTCGCGAGATGGAATGAGTAGAAGGATTCATTGGCGGCCAATTGTGCTTTTATGTACAATTTATGGTTATGGATTTGTTTCTCTTTTTCTTCTTCTCCTTTTTTTTCCTTTTATTTTCTTAAAGCATTTTACTTGAAACCACAATCGATTCATTCTCATCTTGAAAGCGCTTCCATTTAAGCAATAAATTGTTTTAAATAAATCTAATAGGATCATACAAACTTTACGAGGGGTTGGCGATTTTAATGGTGGCCAGAAGATGTGATAATGGAAAGTGTTAACGAGTTCAAACGCCTTCGGTTCAAAGATTTCACACACAATAAAGTAATAAAAAAAAATCCAGAGCCTGAACAACGCCATCAAAATGTTAGATATTGGAGGCGAGTCAAGTTTAACATTTTTAAATCATACTTTAGTTTGCTATAAGCCATAAATGCATAATTAATAAGAGAAAAAAACTTCCAAGTCCCCACCTAATAATTCTTTCCTATCGGCACTTGACAAAAAACTGCTAATATCCAGCTTATTTTTGAAAATATGAAAACAAAATGTAAATTGATACACAACACTACGGCAGGACCAAAGAATTCACCCTAAACGTTGTGAAAAGTTTCCTCCGCTTATCGTTAAGTGCATTTCATCATGCTCGCAAAAGGGGAAATCATATTTTCTGTGTGACATAACACATATTTTATATATATATACACAGGCCTGCAAATTGACACTTTTTGATTTTTTTTCACCGTAGTGGGTGAATCGTATGTATTTTGGTGCGCTGAGTCCAAATATGCCCTCAGTTTTTCTCCAGCACGTAGGGATTTTCCGCAAAATGAAAATGAAAGTAATGCAAAACTCGCAGTACATATAGGTAAAATGCATTTTGAAATGAAAAAAAATATATATTACTAGTGGTTTATTTACATTTTTAAATACAATTTGATAAAAATAATATGTATATACAATAAGGATTTATAATTCTTAATAATATCTACATCTTTTTCCCTCAAAACTCCGTTTTGAGCTTTTCCGTTTGTGTGGGATGTTTGGAAGTTCTCTATGGAGCATCCAACAGTAGTCTCCCATCAAATTCACATCCCATCGTCCTTGGTATCTCCGTTCCATTCCTTTGATGTCTTGGTGGAACCTCTCGCCCTGCTCTTCACTTACGGCACCAAGGTTTTCTGGGAAATAATTCAAATGGGAGTTCAAAAAGTGAAGTTTCAAGCTCATGGAGCACCCCAAGCTTTTAAAACATTTTATTTACAATTTCTTCATAATCCGGGTCCTTATTGTTCCCCAAAAACTTAACCACAACTTCTTTAAATGATATCCACGCCTCTTTCTCAGCTTTTTTCATCACGTTGAAAACGTGATGAAAACTGATTGTCTTTCATTAGTTTCCGAATGTCCAGGCCAACAAAAACACCCTCCTTTAACTTTGCCTCAGACAGTCCCGGGAATTTCTTTTCAAGGTACTTGAACGTTTCGCCATCTTTTGGCAATGCCTTGACAAACTGCTTCATCAGTCCAAGCTTGATGTGAAGTGGGGATAAAAGCACTTTTTTGGGATCAACCAAAGACTCAAAGTGAACATTTTTTTCTCCAACCTTCGAATTTCTCGTTGGCCACACTTTTTGGCTCCAGTGCTGTGCTTTTGCCCGGCTATCCCACTCACATAGGAAACAGGGGAATTTCGTATAGCCACCTTGTTGTCCAAGCACCATAGAGATGACTTTGAGATCACCACAGATCACCAGCATCCAAACTCCTTATATTTCAATTTATCAAGGATAAAAGCCATGTTGTCATACTTTTCTTTTAGATGCGCAGAGTGCCCCACGGGTACAGAAGCGTATTTATTGCCATTGTGTAGCAAAACTGCTTTTAAACTTCTTTTTGACGAGTCAATAAAAAGCCTCCATTCATCTGACACATGTTGAATGTTAAACGTTGACATCAACTTGGGAACATCAGAACAATATACAAGTTCGCCATCTTGAGAAAAATTTGGCTCAAATTGTTTTTCTCTGCTTCTGTACCAAGAGAATGAAGTTCCAGATCTCAACAAGTTATTTTCTTGAAGTCTAGAGCCCAGTAATTCAGCAGACTCTTTAGAAAGCCCTAAATCACGAACGAGGTCGTTTAATTCTTCTTGTGAAAACAAACTGTTGGGGTCCACAGTCTTCGACTTGAAACTCATCGTCCAACTGCTCTGGCTCGCTCTCTGATGACTCTCTGGGGGGGGGGGGGGGGGGTACTGGTACTGGTATACCGGGTCCATGAGGCACAGGTCGAAGTGCAGATTGTATGTTTGGGTAACATATATCTTTTATATTTTTAGCATTGTACCCTTGTATGTTGCAAGAACAAAAGTAGCAGTCATCAACGTGGTTTCTCGGCTCTCTCCAAATCAAAGGCACCCCAAAACGAAAAGATTTCACCTTTCCTTTAACCCAATTGCGAAGTCCTTCAACACAGCCAGAACACACTCTATGAGGGGCCGAAGATTTTTTTTGATCTCCGATCTTCACACCAAAATAGGCAAAGAACACCTTTTTAATAAACTCCGTAATACTTCGAGTTTGTTTTTCTAATACAAATTCGCCACAAATGTAACAGAAACTATCAGGATTATTAACACAAGCTCTTGAAAACATTTTGAAAGACAAATATTTAAATTCTTAAAGTGGAAAAACAACTTTTTCGCCATATTCATAAATATCCCGCAGAAAAATGCATTTTGCGGAAAATGCTTACGTGCTGGAAAAAAACTGAGGGCGAAAAGCTTGAACTCAGCGCACCAAAATACATAAGAATCACCCATCATTTTAAAGAAAAAAATTTGGTCGCAGGCCTGTGTTATTTCTGCCACCATGTTACAATAAAAGTAAACAGCAACAAACTGTAAAATCAATATTGTTGTACGTTTACAAACTGTGAAATCAATAGATCGAGTCATAAGTAATTTCCGATGCAGCTAAGTAGGATCTATTGCTTGGATCTAGCCGATATAGGTTACCATGACATCGAGTTTTTGTTTTCGCTATAAAGATGAGGCTTCAGTCTCTTGTCAACAGTTATATGTGATACACGTTACTCTAAGCGGTTTTTTACCTCTGAAATGGAAAGTCAATCAGTACATATTCGCTATGTAAAGCTTTGAGAATTTAAAAATGGCAAAAGCGGGCAGGCTACAGCAGAAAAACTATTCAATTTATATGATGAAGGACTAATAATAGATGGACCAGTTAGAATTTGGTTTATAAAATTCCATTCTGACGATACGGTATTAAAAGGCAAACCGATAGCGGGACATCTTTCCGACTTTGACGACAAACTTTTTAAGCGGAATCTACGCCAATCAATCACAAAGTATAGCAGAAATGTTGCATACATCACAATCAACTGTTGATCGTTCTGTTCAACTTCCGTTCCTTCTATTCCGTGATTGTTCAACAGTTGAACAATCAGCTGTTAAAACTGGATGAATTAAGGAAACTCATCACGCTATCAGTATGAATGTACAGTAGAAACTCGATTATCCGGCCCTCAGTTATACGGATTCGCGATTATCCGGACTATAAACTGCGACCAATTAAATAATTAAGTAATATTGAGCCAAGTTACAAAATGTTTAACATATGTACTAAAAGTCGAATTTATGCAAGCACGAACGAGTCGGAACTGGCATTACCCCGCCCCACGGGATCGCTGCCCCGCGCGTTTCGTTATTGTTTTAGTTAGTTAGCAATTGTTACTCCGCTCTGATGTGCGTGTCGCGTCTAAATATTTGAAAATGTCAAAGCGTAAGAGAGCGGTGTTATCGCTCAAAGACAAAATAAATATTATTGATTCATTAAAAAAAGGAGAAACCGGCCGTAAGTTAGCTGATGAGTATGGTGTAGGTACATCCACGATAAGTGATATTAAGAAGAATGCCGATTCAATTTTGTTGTACACCTGCAAATTAGATAGTAAAGACGGGAGTAAACATCGGAAAATGATGAAGAAACCGAAAAACGAACTTTTAGAAGACGCTTTGTATTGTTGGTTTTTACAAAAACGATCAACTGGGCAACCGATATCTGGCCCTTTACTCTGTGAAAAAGCATTACAGTTAAATAAAAAATTAGGTGGTGATGAATCGTTTGTCGAAAGTAACGGATGGTTATACAGATTTAAATCTCGTCATGGAATTCGTGAATTGGAAATACAAGGTGAAAAAATGTCAGCTAATGTAGATGCAGCAAACTCTTTTAAAGATGATTTTAAGAAGAAATTGGATGAAAATAACTATGACTTGGATTTTGTTTATAATGCTGATGAAACCGGATTAAACTGGAAATCATTACCTTCAAAATCTTTAGTTTCTAGGCGAAAGAATTCAGCTCCAGGATATAAAACTAGCAAAGAGCGAGTAACTATATTAGTCTGTGCTAACGCTACCGGGACCCATAAAATACCTTTGCTCCTCATCGGAAAATCAAAAAAACCCAGATGTTTTAAAAATATCAGAGTGCCCTTAATTTATAAAAATCAAAAAAGCGCATGGATGAACTCTGAAATATTCATTGACTGGTATGACAACACTTTTATCCCTGAAGTAAAAAAAAACCAAAACGAAATTGGCAAACAAGGTAATGTACTACTTTTACTGAATAACGCGCCAACCCATCCTTCGGCTGAATTGTTAGAGAGAGAAAATGGAAAGTTTAAAGTAAAATTTTTGCCTCCTAATGTGACATCCTTGCTACAACCAATGGATCAAAGTATTATTGAAACATTGAAACGACTTTATAGAAAACAACTTTTACGTAGGTTGTTATCTGTTGATGAAGATGATGTAGAAGTCGTTTTATCATTTTTTAAGGGAATGAATTTAAAGGAGTGTTGTTACATGGTTGTAGATGCGTGGGATTTGATTGAAAGGAAAACTTTAAACAAGGCTTGAAACAGAGTACTTAATCGGGAGAATGAAAATTCATTAACCAATACGGATGATTTTATTTTGAAGGATATTAATCAGCTAATGTTAAATACACAAATATGCCATGATTGTGATGATGATGATATCAAAGAGTGGGTCACTTGTGACCGTAATGATCAAGGTTTTCAGATTATGTCGGATGACGAAATCGTAGAAAACATATTGCAGATAAATGAACAGCAGGAAATGCAAGAAGATGAAACAGAAAAAAATCTAGACGTAGAAAATGATGTAGGACCATCTCATGATGAAGCACTTCAGGCTCTGGAAACAGCTCTCAAATGGTTTGAAAAACAAACCGAGAGTGATACTGTAAGTTTACTACAGCTGAAACGAATTCGTGATATAGCAGCAATGAAGAGAAAAAGTAGCTTACGTCAAATGCCAATTACCAAATACATGTATTTTAAACCAAATTAAACTTATTATTAAATTAATATTATTTTTAATTAATAATATTATTATTTATTAATAAATATTACTATTATTAAACTTATTTTATTTCACAAAACCCGCTTTTCTTCATACATTCGATTATCCGGACTTTCGATTATCCGAATCCCTAACCACAACAATTAGTCCGGTTAATCGAGTTTCCACTGTATTACGAAAATTATGGGAACCTCAGAAAAAAAGATCGCATATCAATCGCAAAAGACATACCTCGTCATAGCCCGCAAAAGACAGACGTTCGATATGGATAAACTACCCCTATCAGATGTGATAGTAGATATCCATGGTTAAAAAAAACAATTGAATAGTGTTTATGATGGGATTGTCAAGGGATAACTCATCATTGAAGTCAAATTAAATCAAATTTCTTCGGATAAATACGTCTAGAAGTTGCAATGCGTGCAAGAGAAACTCCACGAAAAGCTTTCAGTATCAATCGGTCGCAAAAGGTGATGATTCTTTTAAAGGACAATGCGTGAGCACATAAAGGAAAGTCAGCTCCAGGCAAAATTCTTGTGCTTGAATTGTCCGTTTTACTACTGAACTTTAACTTTTTGAACAGAAAACCCTTCGATTCCAAGAGAAGAACAAGTCAAGCAGGCTATCGAAAAATTCTTTCAGTCTACGCCAACCACATTTTATCAGGATGGAATTGATAAACTGCCAGGAAAATGGGATAAAGTTAAAGATAATAGTGATGAAATTTTGCCGTCTTAGCACTTTCAAAATATCTCTTTTATATATTACTTTTTCATTCCAAAATTCTAAGTTTTGTTTTTATTTTTACAGATATATATTGTCAAATAATTGACAGTCTCGAATAATTGACACTGAAAAAGGGAGCAACTTACTCCCGAAGTATAAATCTGTAAAAATAACAACAAAACATAGTATTTTGGAATGGAGAAAGAAAAAATAAAGGATATAATTAATTTATTTATAATTTTGTTATAAAATGCGAGCAAAATCAAGTTGTGATTAAAGTCTGACCCGAAATTGAGCTGAGGAAAAGGTTTCCACCGACTTCCGAAGGGATGGCTTCCAAGCCGTCTATCTCTGGTAACACTAAACGCATCGCAAGGGTCTTACGGCGCCCTAAAGCCACCTAATTTCACCGACGAAAAATATACGGGAAGGCGAGTTGGTCAGTATCACGTGTGATTATTATTGACTGATAATATTGACGCTGAATATCGTTTGGAGTGTGATATAACCGCCGAAGGATTCTAGATTCAGATTTCGATTTAAGTTATTTCTAAGAAGGAACATTGACAATGCCCTGCAACACGAACTTAAGGGTCACCAATTTACCATACGATTAATGTGTACTGAAAAGCTTAAAAATCTAGGATAATGTTATATGGATGAAACGGAAATAATTCTTAAAATATTAACAATAAATTGTGATAAGGATAATTGTTTTCAGTTCCAATAAAAGTTGTTCGATACTTGGTTCAAACTTTTAATTTTCGATGATTCGTGAAGTCTGAATTTAGAGACAATCTTATGTTTCTCCTGTGATTCGGATTCGAATAAAATAAAGGAACATTTGACACTAGCCAACGACTAGCAACATATGATATAGTAAAATAGACGCGAATCGATTTCGAGTATGTTTCACTTTGCTCGCCTCTTAGTAGAAATCAAAATGAAGATATTCGCCAGGCGCCATACACAATTCAACAAATTGAAACGATTCGACAATTAATTGGAAAACTATCATCACAATCGTTCGTCCACAATATCAATAAACCAATAACAATAACGATAACAATAATAACAAATAATAATAGCTATCAATTGCATCGCAAAATAGATAGTCAATAGAATATGAAATACGTAGAAATAATAATTGTGTATTATTGGAATCGTTGTTGCCAATCAACAAAACTAGTTTCGTTTCACATTAAACGCTAACATACTACCCGTATATGTTCACATGTGCAGATATTCCGTTTCAATATTCGAAATTGTTGATCCTTCCTTTATCCACCGCGGTTGTATCTTCATGCCTTAAACAAACTCTTCAGCATGTATCAACATTTATGTCCAACAAATGCAGAAGTTGTTATCGCTAAAATGGAATATAATAATAAGGCTAACCCATGAGCACTTTGTGGTTTGCCATTGCGAGCAATGTGAATATTTGTCGTGAAACCAGAAGCTACTTCACATACGGTACGTTGTAGATGGTGGAAGATGGCAGGCACTATAAAACAATTCCCTGATATTTTCCCATCAGGTGAGAAATAAAATACAGCAGCAAAAGTTAAAAGAAAATTCTTCATAGGTTGACCAATCGTAAATTGTAGATACTTTTAACCCTACAATGAACGAACACTATACGCTAATAAGGCGAACCTATTTTCCAAGCAAGCTATGAAGTGTTTTTTATTAACATTCCTTGGATTTTCCAGTTTTTTCTTCAAAGAAAATAGTTTATTTGTATTCAAAATTTCAATCATAGTTTGCTATGTGTGATTCATTGTCCAATATTCCATCCAAGTTTCGTTGCAATAGTTTTTAATTTAAAATTTCGGAAGGACTATTGGAAGTCAAATATTCATAGTTCATATCAAAGGAAACATAATATATAATCATCCACAAATTCACAAATGCATCCACAAATTATTACACCGTTTTAAAATTTTGGGGTCAGACACTCGCCTTCGAAGCGGCGCGTCCTTAGCTCAAGCAGAGTTATTGGCATCCATATTTGGGCGTGAGGGTAACAACAAAAACCAGGCATGCTTATCACCATACCACTGTGGTATGATTGGGGTGTCATATACTCTTCACATCGGAACGAAATGAATCTTTTACACCGTAAGATCTTCGATTTGTTTTTAAATTGAGATTTTCGGGTCGAAATCGTTCATAAGTTCAATTTCTTTATTAGTTCTTCTGCATAACATTTGATGAAGAAAATACTAACAATTAAGTTTGGTATATTGTCATTTTTAGCACAATTACACACAAAAAAAACTAGAAGGCACAGATTTTATAAATGTATTCCAGTCTCCATACATCTGACCCCCATAACTCAACTATTTTCTCTGAAAATCTGAGGAAGGATTTACAGTAGTGAGAAGCGAGGACTAAAAGAAAGGTACGAAATAAACGCAAGTCTAAGCCTATTTCGCAAAAGAATATCGTCACAAAAACTGCGATTAACTGCGCCACAAAAACTGCGAGGCTGTATTAAATATATAAAGGTGAGACTTTTCAATTTGAAGTATTATTCTAGAAACAATTATTGTAGAACTTGTAAAACTACAAGTTCTACAGATTACTTTTCAACATAAGCCCATAAAATAATTTTTTCAGTCGGTCGTGTCTCCAATCGATTGCGCACAGACTAGAATCTCCTGATAGTTGTTGAATCTTCCTCCCAAGAACTCTTTTAAAAAGCAGATTACAGATAGGAACAGCAACGCAAACGACTGTGCTATTGGAAGAATGACCAAGTTTTTCCCGTCTCAACGATTGTAAGACTGCGGAAGCTGCAATGGATTGGCCACATGAATTGAATGGCCGATCAACGGATACCCAAGAAAGGTTGGGAGAATTGAAGGGCGGAGACCAGTTGGGAAACCGAGGAAACGCTGGTCTGATTCTGTTGACGGCGACAGTTCATCCCTGCTCGGATTTCAAAATTGAAGGACGCGGTCAATGGACCAAGACGTATAGAAGCGCTTGTTGAAGGAAGGTAAGTTCCCAAGGGCTGAAGTGTTAAAAAGAAGAATTTTTCCTCTTATCGAAAAGAACATTGTCATGATAACGCTGACCAAAGCAACCAAGTCAAAACTTTGGCAATTGACCCGCGTCATTTGGCTTTGACTAACCCACATTCTGCTTAAGTGACAATCAAAGTCTTCCACATCCTGACTTTTCGCATAGAAATTCCCACCCTCTTGTACGATCCAGTTTTTGTTCAAATGTCAAAAGGCGATGAATCGATCACGCATATACCTCTCGAAAACCTAAGTATCTGTAAGCTAGAGCTAGGTATAAGTAATGGAGTATTAGCTTCCATGACCTGTACCAACCTCAGATGCAATTTCATATGTCTCATCCCACATGATTGTCAACCCACCCTAGAACCATTAAGTTTGATTTTTTTCTTTTTTTTTCAACATTTTGACTGCATTTGACGACTTTTTTATGCGACGCAAACCCTCTAGTTTGCTTAAACGTAAAAAGTAGAAGAAGTTTTTACCATTTGCATGTTTGCGTACGCAGGACCAACAAAAAAACGAACAATGCTATGAGACATTTCATGGAAAATCGATGTTATAAACAAAAAAAAAACAAGAAAAAAAAACAAGGCTCGCTTGACAGATCGAGAAATCTAACAAAAGTAAAGGCAAAGTAAAGTAAAAGGCAAATCATATCGTTGATCGAGGATGAAGAAAGAAAGAAACAGATTAATCGTCCAGCAGAATTTCACCGTCACAGTACAAGAAGTTAGCGAAACGACTAACACAGACAACATCACAGGCCCTCCACCATTATTCGCTTGTGAAAGCCACCGTAACCACTTTTAAGCAAGAAAGTTGAAAACCGGAAAACTACAGGGTGGACGAATTAATTGAGTAGTTTGGCGGGGCTAGTGTTTAGGCGTTGCTGGGAGTAGACAATTGCAATAGATCTCCTTTTATTCGGTCGACATCCCAATTTTAGTGCCAAACATGGTTTTGATCAGAATATATCACGCCTTTGCCGTACGTGCGTTTTATGAAAATAACCGATCTGTGATTGCACCGCAAAGAGCCTTTCGGCTCTGCAAACTGGTAGCATACCAGAACGAGCTGGACATGATGAAGATCCATCATAAGACCACAAAATTTAGACAAATTTGGAGTGAGAGAAGCAGTCGAGCCATCGCCAAAACGTTCTGTTCAAAGGCACGCAATTGATTCAGACCGCAGTTTGAGGACAATTCTGCATCTAGATTTGATTCTCCATCGTTTCAAAACAATAATGTTCTACTACTTGAACCCATCAGACTACACCACCAGACTTGTACAACCAAAAATCTCTGTGAGAAAATCCTTGCAGTGACCGGGACCAGAATTCTTCAGTAGCAACGAGGGACATTTTCACTTAAGCGGGATTGTGAATAACAAAACTTTCGCTATTGTCCTGAAAACAACCCCAATTTTTTCACGAAAGCTCACTAGGTTTTCCTAAACTAACGGTGTACTATACCGTATCACAATTTGGCGCTATAACCCCGTAGTTCTTTGTAAAGAAAGTCGTGACCGTGACTGTTAATTCTGAGCATTATGCTACAATTATGAGAGATTTTCTGCAGCTGACAGTGGAAGTGGTTGTTGAAAAAGAAAGATTATTTCGGAAATTTCGGTTCTAACATGTTGAGGCTTCATTCCACACAGTCCGAAATTCTGAAAATGCTTTAATTGGTTATACCTATGTGAATTATTTTTTTTTCCGATTTTTTTTGTTGGCTAAAGTATGCTAACACATCCCTAGAATTGAAATCAAAAAGGTCCAAATACTAATATGCTTCAGAAAATTTTTGAGAATCAATTTTCTGAAGCAACTCTAATGCTCGAAAAACGTAAAATTTGCTCGCTTTATACTTTATAGTAATTAATATACAGTGTATAGGGCACGTTCCTTCGAAAGCGACGCTAGGAGAGCTTCTGTTTACTCGATCGACTACACGCTGCATTTGAGGTTAAAGTACTCTAGTAAATCGTTCAATGCAGTCGTATGGTCCATCGCGACGAAACATGTGTCGAGCAGCAAGGCGGTGCTCGATATTGCAACGGATACCGCAGTTATCTTATTTAATGATGGACTGTCAGGTCTTCTCCCCATCTACGACTCATTAGGATTGACTGCAGGACCTAATTTTTTACAATTTCTGCTTAGAAACAGACGCCGAGCGAATAAAGGCTGCTGAGCGCTCAATTTCCGACGTTGTAAAAGAGGCGAGACGCGGCCTTTTAGCATCAAGAAAGGAAGAGGAGGAGAAATCCACGGTCTTGGAAGGCCAACTGTATGGTGCTGGGATAGCAGAGTTAATGTAAAAAAATTTGTATATAGTAAAATTTTGAAAATTCACAACTTTATAAGATTTTGCAACTTTAAACGCGTTTATCTCGAAAGTTTTTTGCCGAAAACGAAACTCTTTCCGTTTTCATCCAATTGACTTGCTGTTATAACTGTAGCTTCTTGATATGATTATCTAGTGGAGTACACACGATTTTAGCGATCGGTTTTGTTTAAAAAAAAGTTATACACAATTGAAGTCATTTTTTTGGGTCGAAAATGCAAATTTTTTGTTAAATGGTCGCCATTTTGCGAAAAATCGATATTAAACTATTATCTTGTGTACTTCACTAGCAAAACTCATGGAGTTTATGAAAACATTTTTTTAATTGTTCCAGATGCAGATGGGGCTGAGAAACTTGTCCGGCCGCGGAACGTCTTTAGTAAATACTAGCGACTTTGACGTGCACTACAGCCGCCATTTTGTATTGAATTTACAATCAAAAAATTTTTTTGCTCTCCCGAAAAGTTGCCCTTTAAATTTATATATTATTTATAATAGCTTCTTTTCAAAATCCTTGAAAAAAAATCCTGAAAAAAGGCCTGTTTTTTAGCCTTCACATAGGTATAACCCCTTAAGAGAAATGTTTCTCGGACGTCTAGTGTCACTGAAAAGTGACGTATGGTGGTGGCTTGCACTGTTACCCGATTTGCGACCATTTTTTTCTTTTTTTTTGTATTTTAGGGATATCATAGGGGAAATATGTTTAAATGTCACTTGCTACAGCTAAGGGAACGATTTGTTGAAGAAGTAAACGCAATACCTTACGAAATATATGAACGGGCTTTTCAAAACTTCAGAAATCGGATCCAACAATGTATTACAGCTAACGGCCACCATCTTAAAGACATTATTTTGAAAAATTAATAAGTATAAAACGGTAAGTCCTACTGATTTAAAAAAAAAAAAAGAAAACATTTGTTTCATATAAACCCTGGTTTTAAACAAGTCTTCAAATTTGCTCAACTGGTTCTATCATACCCTTTTTCTGCAAGAAGTTAATCGAGTCAGACTTTATTGAAGATAACGATAGGGAACAGATTCTTAGAAGGAGAGGAAGGTTTAAGGAACATACCTGAACGAACCATCCACTTTTATTTAGACGAGCACGAAGCAAGTTAGATCGTATTACTATGGTTGACATTTTGAAATTGAGCGACCGTTTTTGAGGGTAGATAATTAAAGGTTATGACAAGAAAGGTCTATAGCGAATGTACAAGAGTTATTTTGCATACTCCCTAAAATATCTATAGCATGGATAAGGCAGAAACAATCCATTTTTTTCATATTTTTCGAAATGTATAAATTATATCTCTCACCCTGCCCATCCTGTATATTATTCATCAAAATGCTAAGTGGTGTATTTTGCTTAGCAATTTTCAAATTTTCAAATTGCATGAGATCTTTCAATAGGAATAAATTGTATCTGACATCTGACATAATTGACATTTTGTGACATTTGTGTTTAGTAAGTTTTTTTTTAAGCTGACAAATCAACAACATTGGCAGCCTTGAAGGAAAATTATCGGTGTGTCATTGACGAAATAAGACTTAGTTGTGTTGGAAGAAGTGGTCAAAAATCAGATAGTTGGAACGCAGTTTGTAACTGCTGTTTACGAGCTCATTTATCAGAAATCGATTTGTGAATACTAAATGGCATTGTTAAAAAATCGAGTTAACATTTCTAATAGATTTGAATGTTTTATTCTAACTAACAGTTCTCAAGCTCATTAAAAACATTTTTGGTATGAGAAACTAATAAACTATCAAATTTACATTGAACTCACCAAAAACAATGAATCTGATGAATAGCGAAAGATTGATAGATAAATTTTCATCGATTTTTTTAAAAGGTTTTTCAACCATATCTGTACACTCAGTGATGGAACCATAGAAACCAAGTTCTCATTGGTTTTGTCGTAAGTTTCGATTCAGTCATAAAGGACGTTTGTATAATTTCTTCAAAGTCAAAGCCACACATTCATCATAAATTTACTCGAGACGAACATTATTAGAGCGGTTCACATCGCCATAAAGGCAAGGCAAACAGGCGAACCAGCCATGCTAGGAAAAGGCTATAAAAACTCTCAACAAAAATAAGTTCAGTACGTGGAAACATAAAAACCCATTCATATGGAATTTAAAATCCATGCAGCAGCTACATCGTTCGCCTCTGGAATTACTAATTGAATCGACGCGTTCGTCATGTTGCCATCACTTGTTTCAGAGGAGCGTTTACCAACAGTTGGGATAATCTGGAATATATTCAAGGCGCGTCAATCTTGCCGTCTACCAAGCTCCTAGCTACCATATTCTACCGCCTAGAGCCTGCAGCTTAACTTGGAGCATCTTATAGCGTCCAAGTGCAGAAGATTGTCATCTGACTATATTTATCACCGCGGGACATACTTGGATGATGGTGCGATTCTGTGAAATTCACAGCCATTATGGCAAGCATTCACCCCAACAATCCTGTCTGTGAAGTCGACGATCGCAATGCTACGCTTCGCCATGATCATCGCTAAGATGATCGCACTGATGAGGATCATGTCCTCATATAAGGTAGACAAACGCATTTTTGAAACATATTCGCCAAGCGAACGAGGCAGCTCCTAGCCAACAATGGAACTTGTCTATCAAACCATACTTCCAACCAGGAATCCGACCATCCATGTTGAGTGGCAGCTCGAGAGTGTATATCGGTTTGGAAAAAAGCTGGAAAAGAAACGAACCGCGGTTTGCAATGAACTGGATAGATAACATATTCAATTACGGTCCTTACTACTATTGAATTTTCCTTATAAATCACTTGAGAACCTTTTGATGGTTGCGCGCTGATGGTGGCGGCGACGATGGCTGCGCTTTAAAACGCCAACTCATATGATCTTCACCATAAATAATAAATTTCCCACTCGCTGCAATTATGTTTTCCTTTGGTCAGACGACAGTGATAAGACGACGTTCGGATTTATGGATGGGATAAAAATTATGATGATGAGAGATTATGAGCTTTATGATTCGTTTAGATGCATTGAGGAAATGGTGTCATTATGGCCCTTGTATGGATGAACGTCTATAATTGTACTCGACCCTTTTGAAGAACGTCCACTCTTCGAATTTCACTCCCCATTCTCATTCAGATGGTAAATTCTGGCTTAACTGAAGGAGACTTAAAGGCGACTGTTCTCATGCCAGAAATCTTTATGATCAATTCCACGAGCCCATTTAAGACCCACCAACTTCCCGCGTTACTCGAACTAAAACAATACAAACGACCCCGCCCAGGCTTATGCAAGGACAACAAAACGTAAACAATAACACCGACCAACGCTGCGTCGTAGTGTTTTATCGTCTTTTCAATTTATGACTTTTGTTCGACTTTGATAAGATATAATTACATCATGGGCCCCTAGACCAAATCTCTTGTTGTGCGAGTATTTATAGTATCTATATCAAACCATTGATAGATAACAAGTCTATTATCTAGTGAACAAGAAAAGTTCAATAGTTGTTATATCGTCAATTGTTTGATTTATATCATGGAGGCGACGCCTGATTAGCCAATGTACTCGAAGACTTTTGTTTTGTTTTTATTACACTTTGCATCGCAGTTCCTGACGAGAGTTAGTGCGACAGTTTCAAATAGGTCAAATTTCGAGCCTGAAGCACGAGCAAGGCAACAATATTGAAGATGCTTCATATAATAGGCAACCTTAGGCAACCTAGATTGAAGATACAGGACACTGAAAATGGACACAAAAAATGAACGTGTCTATTGCCAGAGTCCCCCTCTAGGAGCATCATAAAGGCATAAGCGTCCCTATTTCCCTATCTCAGACGTGACATCTCCGGTCCGAGGAAAAATTCGTGGCGTTTTTTTAGTAAAATCCAGCTAAATTCATTTATACTAAATATGCTTCATTTGTATCAAAGAATTTTCTCATTTTCCGGCCAGAGCTATGATACTATCGGTGCAGAATTGCGCTTCTTTCTGGTTAAAAAAAAACTAAATCAAGTGGCTATCATAGAATTTTCTGAAGCGCAGTTTTAATTGCATCGATGAAGCCCTGCAGAGATCGGGCCAAATAACAGAGTGTACCACGTCTATACGTTGGATACATCAAAACAACCTTCCTGATGTAACAACTAAACACCTCCCTATCAACCTGAGAACCTAGGCACGAACAATTTGTCATGTTACTACATGTGCTGATAAATTCTCGGTCTTGCAATGAAAAATCGATGTTTTTGGACCAAACACGATCTTCCAACATTTCGATGCCATTCTTATAGTGATCCGCATCAAGTCCCTCAAAAGAGGGATTTGTTTCATACATGAGCTCGTCATTTAAATAAAATCTCTGTCCGATGAGCCAATTTATCAAAATCAGGAGAATACGATGGGTGTTCAACCATTTCCTAACGTGATTCCTTCAAATTTTCGGTCGTATCGGGTCTTCGGGCGCATCCTACGGCTTTCACCAGGCAATAACCATTCCGCCGAATGCCGATTGGACTCAAACGTGTAGTGATGAATCCGTGTTCCATCCATTGTCACAAATCGTCTTTTAAAATCCTCTTTATTGTGGCGGATTAGCGCTAAATTTTGCTTTAGAAGTCGAAAAAGTTTTGCTTTCTGGTCAATTGTTAGAAAACGCGGCACCCATCGCGCGCACAACTTCACATGTGTAAATATTCATGAATGATAGGTTCAACGTGTTCCTTTGAGATGACTATGCTGTGAACTATCTCACTCAATTTAATCTTGCAATCATTCAACACAAGATCCGTGACTACCCGATCACAGGCTATCACTAGTGTTCCCACGACCACGATGAAATTCAACAAACCAATATTTAATAGTTCAATACAGTGGTTCTTTGATTTTGATTCCTTTGATTGCACCGTATTTTTTCGCAACAAAAACAATGTTCTATCAAAACATGGAATTCACTCTTTTCTGTTATTTACATAAATTCAGAGATAGCGTCACTATGAATGCTATAATTTGATAATGAGTAAAACAAATGTCATAAAATTTTGACAGGATCTATGTTAAGGTTGGTACTCTTAAAAGCGAACATGGGTTTGAATTTAACGTGCCATCTCTATCACTGTCAGACCAAGTACTTTTCAGCCCATGTAGCACTTTGAACTACGCCTAATCTTCCTATCACAAGGAATATGGTTAGTCCCGCAGTGTTAGAAAAGAAACTACGGTTTTCATCAAAAATTGACTCCTTGACGTGGTCCCCCGCCCTCCGTATATTGTTCATTATTCGATTGAGTACCGTTACATTCGTTTCATTCTTTTAAGCTGTTGTTTTCATTTGCTCTGATAAACTCATTATCGAGGCTGCCAACATGACCAAGTATTATCCGTTACTGTTATCCGATTTAAGGGTCAAAAATGTGAAAAAAATTAACTAAGGCGAACCAAAAAGAACTAAATCTGTTGCTCCGCCTTATCAACAATGTTGACAGAGAGGAACATTAACCAAATGTAAACAATTTGCATTGCCACCTGTCGACGAGAATCGCCAAACAACCCTCTCCGAGCAGCTCAAAACAAAACAAACACAACAAAATGTCAAACGGATCGCGCCGGAACAGTTCAATCCGCCGACACAATAACAATCTCGAACCGAATGGAATTCAATAAAGGAAACTTCCAATTTGGAAGAACAGGGATTTCATCCTGATCCCCGAAATTGAAATCATCCAACATTTAGCAAAAAGAGAACACTTCACTCCGGCACTCCGACAGCGATCAATCAAAACAAGACATTTCCTAGTCAGCCTTGAAACTGTCGATCGTCGCCCGTCACTGCACTCGTATCCGTCATTACATTACGCATCATTTCACATTCCTTCATGCAAGCGCACATCGACAATGAATTCTCGGTGCACTCGCATTTCAATGCGCTGTGGCTCCCGGCACGAATAAATCCAAACCGATGCACTAATCCAATTAGCGAGACGAATTAATCGCATTAGCAGAAATCACGGCGTTAATTCGAGCCGGGCAATCAGGCGGAAAACAAGTGAAAATCGCACAATACGAGTTGTGTTTTTGCGACAGAAGAGCCTTCAAAACAATTCAACTCCTGACGAAGATCTACATCCAATCAAATCATATGTTCATGCCAATCAAGGTCAAGAGTATTGTGACGAACTTACCACTATCTATTTGCTGCAAAAACATCACAAGACACAACAAACACAATTTCCGAATACGCGATCCGCGACTCGTCAAACTTTTCTCAGCCATTTTAATTCGATTACTAACACACCGTGACAGTCGACGAAGGAGAAACGTCAAACGGAGGATAAATAAACTCGCAGCCACTGTAAAGTTACTCGGAAACATTGTCAGTTGATAAGCCGTGTATATGCTGTTTTGTGGTTGGAGTACAAGATAAGGTTTCAGCGTACTGAGGACATGCCGAATTCGGCCCCGACTTATCCTCGGCGCTGGTGGTTTTACGATTGCTTCCCGCAAATAAAGTTCTTTTTATAAAAAACACTGACATTACCTGGGTAATGTCAGAGTCATGAAAGCAGACATATGCTACTTTACAGATCCAACACCGGTGCGTCTTGTATCACACAGTGAAAGTTCAAGCTGCTTATATGCCCAAACTACTCAGTCCACGGAAGTTCAATAAATCTCTAAGGGTTGATGTGTAATACACCAGCCTTCTTAGTCAATAAGAATATCAGAAAAGAAAGCCTCCGACTAACGCGAATATAACGAGTAATTCAGATTATACAAGGGAACTTTCCTCCAACAGATCGTTCGCATGCTCGTTCTGCCACTTGGAGCCAACCGTTTTGATTGCTTCTGACAGAGCAATCTTCTATCCAGCTGAACCGTCTAAGCAAGAGGAAGTTAGAACATCGACAAACTATAATAGCCTAAACCACAAACCCGAGCATAACACAGGACTATCATGACAAAAGCGTCCAAATCCCAACAATGCAAATCATCAAATAACACACCACCCACTTTCACTTCTCTTTTATCCTTCGAGTTCGGCCGGTGCGTGTGAAAAATTTGCGTACCTCCATAAATGCAATCTTGTCCCCCCCAAGTCCAAACAAATGCTTAACTCAATTTAAAAACTTACACGTTTATTTTCAAAAATTATTTCTTAGCTTTACCCGCCTTTTGAGCGGCTTTCTGTGCTAATTTTTGTTGAAGGTGTTGGTTTTTCAATGCTTTTACAATCTTCTGCTCCTCAATGAGGAATGCTCGGATAATGCGTTCGCGAACGCATCGATGACATAAAACTCCGCCGTATGTACGACGGACGGTCTTCTGGCGCTTGGAAAGGCGGGATCGTTCGCACGGACGGGTTGGACGAATGCCCTTCAGCTTCTCCTTACATTGACCGCATTTTGGTACTGTCGGCGTCTTCTTCACATACTGGTACACAAGACGGCCACCGGGAGTACGAACACTACAAAGATAATAAACAATACATGAATAATGAGATCACGAATAAATATTTCGATTAGCATGCAAAAGGCATGAAAGAAATGCTTCAAACTTGTCTAATACGAAAGTTACCGGGTCCCAAACAATTATATGTCGCAAGCTAGCGACAGTTTAAGCCAACCCCGCATTATTCCACAAAGCAACATAAGCCGGACACCAATAAGAACTTCGTGTACAACGAAACTACATGAATTTTTCAGAAATTAAGTTCCGAAATGAACTCCTTTAACTTTACAAACACGAGGGTAACGACTTGACAGTTTGACCTGATAGGTTAGGCACAGGGCAACTGTTGATAAACACCATTCAACTTCGGCCCAAAGACCATCACGCCATAAATCATTACACCCGGCACTCGTTGATTACCCATTTTCACTCAACCATTATTTCATTTTTCTTTCGCATTTACTTACATTCGCCTCCGATTTGACTTTGTATTGTATGACAACCGTCTACGAAGTGTCAATCGCTGCACCATCTTTCAAGCTAAAACGAAAAATCGAAGAGTTCACATGAGAAAGTCGCCATAACAATGTAAACATTTTATAGCAAACACTAAACAGATTCATTTTATCTTGCATTTGTATAATTTAACTCAATTTTAACACCCGATGATCGAAGATTTTCTTACACGAAAAATTTGACATTCACCTACCTTCGGTAAGCAAATTGGGAAAGGAAGCGGGTCGTGCAGTTTACCAATATGAAGTTGTCAGACAGTGAAATCTTGTAAACAAATTCACTGACATGTACAGGAGGTGTGCAACTCTCTGGCCATTTCTAACATAAAATTGGCAGAGCAAGAAGCAGAGCATCCGTCTCATTTGAAATAAATAAAATCATATTTTCATTAAACACTTTTAAACGATTTACCTTGACACAATATTATAACATTCATTGCGTAATTTCCCCCAAAGCAAAATATGAAATCATAAAAATTATGTAATGGAATGTTGCAAAAACCATTACCAAAACAATCGAACATCACTCACTGATATCACTGAAATAACTACGGGCCCACCATAAGAAGAAAGTGAAGAAGCCTTTTCTAGAAGAAAAATTGTTTTCCTGGTTTTTGCTGGGAAGTTTTATCAACAAAATGAAGAGTACATAAGCCGAGGCACCCAACAATCATTTTGCTTGATTTCAGCGAATTTACATCAAAGAGTTGAAACGCCCGGTGGACACCAAGCTTTCTAGCCTTCAAACGAATACACATCTCCACGACAGCAAGATGAGCCATCTGTTAATAGTAATATTATACACAGGGAGTCACTACATATACACTCAACTATGGTACATTCACTTACTACTCTTCCTTCATTCCTTATTCCATTTTTTACATCACCACTTTTTCTGTACTATATATCTGCAACACTGATTTGTTATTT
Source organism: Stratiomys singularior (assembly GCA_954870665.1). Lineage (NCBI taxonomy): Eukaryota > Metazoa > Arthropoda > Insecta > Diptera > Stratiomyidae > Stratiomys > Stratiomys singularior. Next base: position 5,015,192 of record OX940879.1, on the reverse strand, counting down.
ATGAAGTTTTTTAATCAACTCGAACATTATCACACAATTTCCATTTATACGCAAGGGCACACCTTAAAGAGTTCTATTCTAAAAAATAATTTTAAGGAATACGAAATTTGATAAAGCTACCCTGAAGCAGCATCATAGTCCTTTAGTATGGTGGAAAGTCAAATTTCATCGCAAAGCAATCAACAACATATACTGATCCTTCCAAAGTTTCAAGATCAAGGTTAACGAAAAGTCAAAGATTATAAAAAAGCATACACTTACCACATGCATTCAAAAGATGAATATACAGCTTAGTCGGTAAATTTCAACATAGGTGGACTTTCTATGGAGTACTATATGCAAATTTTATTTATGTACTTGCATAAACTTAAACATAGACCAAAAAACTTTAAGCAAAACCACTTTATCCACACAAAAACTCCTCCAGAGTTTGAGTATCAACTCAGAAAATTCATCCTTCAAATCAGAATACTCTTCAAGTACATACTCCACCATTTGCTTCAACAATAACAGGGGCGGAAAGCCCCCATGTCAATAGTGCCACGCCTCGCACCAAAACCATTGTGCGAAAAACTTTATTCAATGTTCCAAGAATCATCACTTCAAGGCTTTGAACTAAATAAACCAGCAAAAACCAAATGAGAAATACTTTTAGAGAACATTCAACGTTGATATGAAATCGCCATGTTTACCGTGCATCGATGGTGGACTGTGTAGATTCTGAAGGTGTTATTATTACATACTATGTATGTATACCATTAGCAGGTTTCGGTCTCATTTCGATTAATGTGTCACATCTTGGTTGTACGCCATAATAGGTCTGGTAGTCCCTACTCCGATGGTACTAGTGACCTACTTATGTTGCATTGGAGACAATATGGCAGCGCCCGTGAAGGTTCCATCGCATAAAAGCCATAACCGAAAAGTGCTATTTTCTGTACGCTGTGGTATTTTATACCGCTAAACTAATCATATGAGCAACTATCTATTTCTTGTCAACCGGGCATGGCGACGTTACGGAGCTTTAAATGACACCTACACGTATTTCGCGACCACTCTGACAAAACTTTTAAAAGTACTACATGATACAAACGTAAACAAAATGCTAACTTTCATTTCAAACACTTCACTTCGATACATTCAGTTTCTCATTAAACGTCCGCTTTTTCAATGAGATACTTGTGTAAGCGTCTAACGTGCAAGACAATGACTCTTTTTGTGAAAACAGGACGTTATCCTGATAATATCGTTAATTTGTTATCGTTACTCTTACTGGCGAGTTGGCTAACTTAGGGCCCATGTATGTATGAGTCTTATTAAGTACGGCCCCATTTCACCCCTGATTCATCCAATATTGTGTTTTTGTTTCAAAAAAACGCGATTACCAGCAATTATTTTTTCTAGCGATGATTAATTTCAGAGTTCCGTTCATGCCACGAAGACATTTTGATTATTATTATTGAAAAGAGGCTTTATTTGTTAGTAAGTGTATAAATTGACAACAATGCTCTTTTTGTCTTATAATTTTTTAAATTAAATAATTCCTGCACCAATTGGAAGAAAACTGATGGAGAACTTCGTTATAATTGCAGCATTGAATGTCACAAAAAAAATTTACATTTTCAAAAAGTGCCTGATTTGAATTTGTCACGCACTGCATAACCATTGAGCCTACATCACAAAACATTTTATCGAACAACAAATTCGCATGAAAAATATTTGACGCATTATGGCACTACTTTTTACATTTGATTATTATTCCTCGACTGATGTTTGACATATGTGTAACATCTGCAAAAGTGCATTCTTGGTTTAAGTGGATTTGCCAACAGTGTGTTGCTTGGAAATAATCAAAATTCGTTAGCGTCACTTGTAATAATCCAGTTGTGCCTTTTAGCGTGAGGTACTTCAAGTGTAAAGATGTCCCTCCTCAAGGACTACGAGCAACAATATGCCATCTTGACGGCAGAAATTACAGCTCATGTAGGTCGCATCCCAATTTATAGTGGCGGTAAGTTGATGGCATTATTTTTGCTGCATTCCACGGAACGAATTCAAAGACTTGTGTCTGTATCCTTGCAGCTGAGCGACGCGAATTAATTTCCAAAGTCGATACGAATCTAGCAGAAGCAAAAGAGTTGGTGAGTATAAATTGAGTTTAGTAAATGTTGGCGTTTACTGAATTGGCTTGCAGGGAAGTTTCCGCGGAAAATTATTCATAATTCCAACTTTAAGTTATTTATTTTATATTTTGTGATTCTTTGAATAATACCTGGCATGGTAGTTGCAGGCCTACACTACGATTGAAATATGGCCTTACATTTTTTACTTCGTGGTGTACTGTGCACTGTTTATTCGAAATAAGCGTCTGTTGCATCCTTTCAACATTTTTCTTGTAGTTTTCGCCGTCCGTTGATTGAGTCAAGGAAATTTTTACATTTTTTGGTAGTATATCATTTTTTCTTTACCTTCGATTTAGGTAAGAGTACTGACAGTCTTCATTACGAGACGATCACGAATTTTTGTCACGACACTTTAAAATGTTGGACTTAGTATCCCATTACTACACGTTTATGAGACCTTTTTCCCATGTTAGGTCTGACGATTATCAGATACCAATTAAATATTATGATGATGTTTTATCTGGGGCACTAATCCCCTTTTGGTTCCATTATAAGAAAACGTAAGAGTCTGGCTTAAGATTTCCTTCCTTATCTTGAATAGTGAAATGCTTTTGTTACCGAAAAGTGGATATCATGCTTACTTATAAATGGTAATTTCACCCTGCTGTTGTTTTCGTCTGGCTTGCGCTGCTAAACCTTTCATTTGTGGAGTTTAACAAACTCCTGAAAAGGAAACTATCTTTTTATCGTTCAGTTAGTTGTGGCCGAGATAAAAGTTTTCAATTTTTCCTGCATAATTGTAATAGACGATCTAAGACGACGATTTATTTAGGATACAGGAAAACGATTACCGAAAAATGAACTTACGGTTCTCGATTATGCTCTCAGCTAGATAGAGGATGTGTTTAGTGGAGAGCGCAAAAGCCTTGCGCTGCTGCGAGTCGCACATTTTTGGCGCAAAAAGCCCCATTTCTTGTCACAAAAAAACTCAAACAGGACGTGTAGTAGGAGCTGTCTGAGTCAAATTTGATTCGTTGACCTGTATTCGATTGGATCCTTTATGGAGACTTACGTAACTTCATTTACATTAGATTCGACTGACCTATCTCTCAGTGGCTAAATATTAAAAGGTGAAAATGTCTATCTTTAGATCCAACACCACGTTTGAGTGTCAGTCTTGGCGACATATATGTTCGCTTCTTAATTTTGATTTAATTTTATTGCAGCTGGAGCAAATGCAATTAGAAATACGAGATCTTGAACCATCGTCTCGTCAAAGTTGGACTAACAAATTGAATTGCGCTCAAGCCGAGTTGAAACGCCTTGAAAACGAATATAAAAGTGTCCAGGATAAATCACAGAATGCAGCCTACGATTCGGTTGACGATTTTGAAGATATTGGTATTCGTGATGACCAAAAGCAACGTTTACTTGATAATTCGGAACGCATTGAACGGGCGGGAAATCGTTTAGCCGATGGCTATAGAATTGTTCTTGAAACGGAACAAATCGGGTCACAAGTGCTACAGGATTTAAATCATCAACGTGAAACAATACAAAGTGCTCGTTCGCGATTGCGCGAAACAAATGCGGACTTGGGACGTGCTTCGCGCACCCTGAACGCTATGATGGCACGAGCTTTGCGCGAAAAAGTCATTTTATTCGGCATTGGTGTGGTGTTTGTTATTGTTGTGTCGCTAAGTATTTATTTTTCGTTTTCGAAATAAGGAAGTGATTGGAAGGTTTGCAATGGAGCTGGTTGCGGGAATGGTTTTAGAAACCAATGGGACAGATCTTTGGTGAATGTTGCAAGACTAACGTGGACTGGCTGATTGAATGTTCAATTTTATTGTTGTGTGCTGAGTAAGTTGTTTTTATTGTTAATATTTATTTATGTATAGTACAACGTAAAAGACATAGTTATAAATTATGAAAATCGAATGAACTATTTAGTCACAGAGTATGTAGACATTGTAAAATGCTTGCTTGCAGTTAAATATTACAAAATATTTTATAGATATGTTTTAATATTTATACTTTGCATGCAATTCATAAATGATTTTTACTCAAAAAGATGAAAATTTATATAAAGATAATTGCAAACTAGAACTTTATCAAGTATGAAAATAAATGATGTAAATATTGTAATATTTATTTCATCAAACACAGCTTTAAAGGATTAACTCTGGCCTGTACAAATAAAACATATTGTAGGCTGCATTTGTCAAAATTTCCTTAAGAGAATAAGCAAGCATTGGCTTTTTAAAAGTAAATACTTTTACTTTAATTTCAAATATACACTTTAAGTAGCAAAATTTTTACAACAAAAAGCATTCAGAACGCAGTAGGTGGTATAATGAAGTTTCTAACACATTTCTAACATATATCATCAATAACCACAGACGATATCAGACAAACCTGTGCTATAAAGTGAGTTTTTTCTTTTTTTATTACTGATGTTGACTATATTGTAACACAAGTTTAAAAAGACTGTACAAGGTTGTTATTTTACTCAACTGCTTTGTATGTGTCCTAATTCTAAATGAAAGGAATTTATGTAAATACTTTTCCAAATTAAGATTTGTTTGGAATGGGTTCAGTCGGTAATGTAGCATCAATTGCAATTGTTTATGAATATGATTACATATAATCTGTATTGTTGCATCAAGAAATTTATCCGTCAGTCGTCACGCTTATGAAACTCTTTATGCCCTATAACCGTGGCGGTTGCTTGTCCTTGACTAAACAGGGGTTTACCGATGAACTATTATGCCCCACGTCGCTAAATCAAATATCAACCAACTTCTGTTGGAATATATTCTTCTGTTCGCCTATCGATATTCTACTTAGCCGATACAATTTAGCACGTTCGCGCTTCAAGTTTGTTTTCCGAATTTTTTTCCTTTTAGTGAGTTTACCTTTATTGAGTTCTTCAATGGTTTTGGTGCCAATTTTCGCTGCCGTGAACCTTGAATCTTCCATCGTGCTGGCTATTGGGTTAAATTGAGTGATTAATTGCTGTAAATATTTTTGTTTATTTTTAGAATTATGTTAAGAAAATTGTATAATTAGTTAGGGAATTTTAAATAAAAATCAATTCTGGTCGTTAGACGGAGTGTGTTTCACTTAGGTCTTACAACCAGGAGGAGTCGCGAAGTCATATTTGCGTCTATTAAATAACTGTAGAACATCACGGCGTAGTGGACAATGGAAACAATCGCCAATCTATCTGCGGCTTCGCCGCTTGGTTAGGTAAACAATAATATATTCTAAAATTTTGAACATACGTTGAAAATGACGATAGCCGTCTACAAAATGTACATGGCGATCCTGCAGACCCGAATTTGCAATCTTTTTATAAACTAAGTATAACTATAAACTAAGATATACTGCAACACGGGCACTTGATCTCACTTTACCCCAGCAGAGAAGGACGATACGCTAAACGAGAGCAAGGAACTTCGTGCGGAATTAAACAAACTGTTCACCAGAAATTTTAAAAATATAGAGGACTTGTTGGAAATGTACGTATCGAAACCTTTGGACAACACAATGAAAGTTCCAGTTTATGTACCAACGAAGCTTGGGACTGTCGACACCGAGGACCGAAACCACGGTCAATAAAAGCATTCTACGGGAGAAGGAGATCAGAAACACCACCCATCCTAAAAAAGAGGCGACCAAGAGGTGGTCGGAAAACGATCTTAAAGCGTGAACGAGCCGAGCTACACCGTTTAATCCGGATATCAACGGGCCAACAAAGGAAACTGTTTCGTGACAAATTGGAAGAACTCAAATAGCAGCCAAGATAGAGAATAACTGCTCAACAGTAAACGCAAATATCGTGGAAGAATACAAGCAATCGATAGCAAGAACCGCAATATTTGTCATAATCATAATGGTATTTTATCATAATCTTAATAGGTGCAATAAGGAATACGTTATAAATCGGCTAAACCGTAATATTAATTCTAAAGATTTAGCCAGTAAAGGATAAGTCAATTTTATTTCGTTTGGCTGCAGATTGAATTGGTTGAACATTATGGCTTGTATGCACTTTCCTTTCACTCGTTGTAACTCACATTAATGTCAAGGCTACAAATAACATGTAATGATAGTTGGCTAGAGTCATGTAGCACAGGTTGCTAGCTAGGCTTTTCCTCAGTTTTTGTTGTGCTGCAAAGTGTGATTATATTATTTTGATTTATTTAATAAAGTTCTGAATATTAGTTAACCTACTGAAGTGGCTACGCTGCAGATAAGATGACGAGGACGATGCGAACATATGCAGTACGCCGTTGGTTCTATGGTTAATGATCTGTCGCGAATATAGCTTCGCGGTTCCTCTTGTGCAAGTCTAATGAAACGCTCTGCTTCGTCTTACGACAAGAATTAAATTTTTACCTCAAATTCTATACTATTTATAAAAATTTTCATAAGCTAATTCTATAGCAAAACAAAAATATTTACAAATACAGTGTAAACTCTATATAACGACACTGAAGAGACTGTGCATTTTATAGCGTTATAGAGAGTTGTCGTTAAATGGAGAGAAGATAAATCAGAATTAGAAAAATAAAAAGTTTATTTCAGAGTAGTGTTAGTAGTTATGTACATAAAAAAGAATCTTATGCTATTGCGTATAGTCTGTTATTTTTGTCTGACGTCTTTTGCTGGACCAGTAATTTTGTTGTATTTTTTTACTTATTATATTCATATCTTGCGATATTGAGGCATCCTGGTGATAAAGGAAATAATTTTCCAATAATTTAGCTGCTTTCAGAGCTTCTTTAATGCTCGGCGGAGGCTCAGGCTCATCTGTTTCATCTTCATCACCTTGCTCTTGATCCTCAGTTTTTCGTACTGAATCTAAAATTTCTTTGTCTGTGACTGAAGCCGTGGTAAGCAGGCAGTCGTCTACTTCGATGTAGGTTTGAAGATTTACCGTACTTCCTGCCGTGTTAAATTGTTGAATCCACTCAATTAATAGAAGTTCGTGGTCACTATCAAACTCAGATTCTGTTTCCACCTCATCACTCGTAGAATTGGTACAAAGTCCAGCATGTCGAAAAGAGTGCTGTATAGTTGTGGGTGTCACTTCTTCCCAGGCTTTAGATAAAAAATTTACTGCATGCAGCATATGAACACAAGTTTTACCCTCAGACTCAACTAGCTCCATCAATAATTTCCTTCTGTGCCAACTCTATGTTTAGAAGGTTTGATATAAACGGGTGGGCAGGGCAGTTGTCAACAAGAAGTAAAATTTTTCGTCCCTTTAATTCTGCATCCCACTTTCGCACTTCTTCTTCTTCAAAAAGTTGACTGGTCATCCAAGCTGATTTATTAGCTTTATACGTCACTGGCAATTTTTTAATGTTCTCAAAGCAGCGCGGAATTTGTCCATATTTTACAGCTTTATTGATGGCCGTCAGCAATGTTTCGTGGTTTCCCTGATTTAGAACTTTTATCATCTCATGGTCTATTCTGTCTGGTCCAGGTGCCATCCGTTTTCTGTTATTGTCAAGTACGTCATGTAGTTCATTACTGGTGAACTCACAGAATTCCTCCAGCCCGTTCCTGTTTTGGTTCATTTGTCTAGTCCCCATGTACTGTTTTTGTCTAATGTTCTCAAGTAATTGTCTACTTTGATGTTCGTCTAGTTCATCATTCGGATTGTATGTTTTTTTATTTCTAAGATTCTTGATAATATTCCAAAATTGTTTACTATTGCTTGTAGCTGCAATATTTTTTAATTTTTCCTCCCATTTTTCTTTCTTGACTATACTGACCTTGGCTCTCCATTGATACCTGAGCTCATTAAGCTTGGACCAATTAATTCCGCTTTTGGTTTGGTTATATTTTTTCAGCGCTCTATTCTTCTTGTTCCACAATTTTCTGACTTCAGAGTTCCACCAGGCTTTAGGAGTGACATCATTATTTTCTAGAATGGTATTCATGTTGACCTTATTCTGTATAACTTCGATAATTTCCGTGAGATTAGTTGTGTAAGTTGCATTTTTTATTTCATGTAGCAGATTTTTCCTGTTGATGGTTTTCCGGGTTATTTTGGAAGGGAAATCTATTGATATTCTAATAGGAGTATGATTGCTGTTACAAATGTCGTGGCTTAAGGTTTGCCACGTAGTGTTGTTCCACAGGAAGTTACTGAGGGTAATGTCTGGTGCCGATCTTATCCATAATCCGTTTTTATCTGTTAGACCGTACGTGTAAACACCCGTGTTCAAAAATTTCATATTAGTTTTTGTTGCCCATTCTTGAAGAACTTTTCCTTTGGCATTCGTCACATGATCTCCCCAGAGCTAAAAGTTTGTAAAATCAATTTGTTCAATTATTTTTCCTAGTTCTGTTTTAAGGTCTTTTGCATTAAAATTTGGGGGGGCATATAGTGAAATTAGGGTGATGTTTGTCTCAATATTCAAGGTTCTTATGCCTACTGCCTCTATGTAACTATTAATTTTAATTCTTTTGAATTTAATGTTCTTTTTAATTAAGATGCCTACTCCTCCGCCCATGTTTCCTTCCCTCAGTTGGCAAACCATGTTGTAGTTGATGAACTTGTTTTTTGTGTTATAATTGCTTAAGATCTCTTGTATAAGTGCAAACGTGGTGTTGCTCTTGTTTAGATAGTATTCCAGACTTACTTTATGTTTCTGTAAGCTCTGAATGTTTAGTTGTACTATGCTTGTCATGAAAGATGGAAGGTTTGTACGATCAAGTCTAGATTACGATATTCTTGGTTGTGTTTTCATCTAATTCTTTCGTTTTCCCAGCCTTACTGCTTTTAAGATTATTCAGGGTGCTGGACCAATCACTTAATGTTTCCATGTTTATGTGTAGGTTTTCTTTGTTATTGTTAGTAAGTTCAACCAGTTGGTTGAGTAATCGAGAGACTAGTTTTTCAATGTCTGAGGTTTTATGTGGGTTGTACTTAATAGGTTCCTGTACACTGATAACTTTTTCTGCAGACGGGAATTGATTTTTCTGTACCTGCTTGGTTGTGTGTGATCTTTGGTTATTACTCGTGATGGCTGCCACTTGTGCATACGAATGTCTGTTGATATTTCTGTGCACGTCCTGTATCGGATTTTTATACTATTTATAAAAATTTTCATAAGCTAATTCTATAGCAAAACAAAAATATTTACAAATACAGTGTAAACTCTATATAACGACACTGAAGGGACTGAAGGGCGTTATAGAGAGTTGTCGTTAAATGGAGAGAAGATAAATCAGAATTAGAAAAATAAAAAGTTTATTTCAGAGTAGTGTTAGTAGTTATGTACATAAACAAGAATCTTATGCTATTGCGTATAGTCTGTTATTTTTGTTTGACGTCTTTTGCTGGACCAGTAATTTTGTTGTATTTTTTTACTTATTTTATTCATATCTTATTGAGGATATTGAGGCATCCTGGTGATAAAGGAAATAATTTTCCAATAATTTAGCTGCTTTCAGAGCTTCTTTAATGCTCGGCGGAGACTCAGGCTCATCTGTTTCATCTTCATCACCTTGCTCCTCAGTTTTTCGTACTGAATCTAAAATTTCTTTGTCTGTGACTGAAGCCGTGGTAAGCAGGCAGTCGTCTACTTCGATGTAGGTTTGAAGATTTACCGTACTTCCTGCCGTGTTAAATTGTTGAATCCACTCAATTAATGGAAGTTCGTGGTCACTATTAAACTCATATTCTGTTTCCACCTCATCACTCGTAGAATTGGTACAAAGTCCAGCATGTCGAAAAGAGTGCTGTATAGTTGTGGGTGTCACTTCTTTCCAGGCTTTAGATAAAAAAATTTACTACATGCAGCATATTAACACAAGTTTTACCATCAATAATTTCCTTCTGTAGTGACCCTTAAGGCTTTTGATCACACTCTGGTCCATTGGCTGTAAGACACTAGTCGTATTTGGAGGAAGGAAAGCCAACTCTATGTTTAGAAGGTTTGATATAAACAGGTGGGCAGGGCAGTTGTCAACAAGAAGTAAAATTTTTCGTCCCTTTAATTCTGCATCCCACTTTCGCACTTCTTCTTCTTCAAAAAGTTGACTGGTCATCCAAGCTGATTTATTAGCTTTAGACGTCACTGGCAATTTTTTAATGTTCTCAAAGCAGCGCGGATTTTTCGATTTGCCTATTACCATTAGCTTTTTTTTCTGTGCCATCCATATTAGCAGCCACAAGCAGCGTAATACGTTCCTTGGAAAGCTTTCCTCCCACACACTTTTCCCCTTTAAATTTCAGAGTTTTATCTGGCGTCAACTTATAGAAAATTCCTGCTTCATCAGCATTGAAAATGTCACTTGGGGCGTATTTTTCTGTGAATTTTGATCACACTCTATTAATCTCGAATGATTATTCTCGAATGCGTAAACATAAACAAGTTGCGTACATTCAGTACAACAAATCCCGGTGCCAGCGACTCAGCGCGTAAACACGAGAACAATCCGCATGGAAGATTCTGGGATGGTTGGTAGTTGTATATAAGCGACTACGGCGAGCGACGAGACAAGTATTGTGAATGAAAACGCGACAGTGCGCGCAAGAAAATTGCGGTGAAGTAATTAGAATTGAAAAGTGTGGGAAAAGTTTAGTAAGTATTTTAGTAAAATAATTGTAAAGTTTAGAGTAAACTTAGAATAAAACTTTAAACATTAATTTTAAATTATTCGCGAATGTTTTATTCTCACTATTGCCAATATTTGCGAATAGCAAACAGGTTGATGACGTTGCTTGAATTTTCCGAGCCATCCTTCTGATGCTTTGAAAGAAGTTAAACCAAGTTCTTCAGCAAAATTCTCCGCCTTAGCTTTCACGAGCGGCCCCGAGATAGGCTTATTATTCTGGCGCTGCCGGTTAAACCATAATAGTATAGCTTGATCCAAATCTTCGTATTTAGGTCTCTTTAAATTTTTGGATGATTTCCCCTCGTCCTCAGCTTGGAGAATTTTTTCTTTGTTTTTCCATATTGTAGACACGGTAGAGCGACTAAATCCAAAGCGTTTGCCAACATCACTTATCTTCTCTACCGTTTCTATTGCAAGTATCAGTAAAACTTTTTCATCAATACACAGTGATTTTCTTTTACTAGCCATGTTTACAGCTTGAAAGTTTGTAAGCAACTGGGAATAATGATACATAGATAAGGTATAGATGATTTATGACTCCTACTTATTAGTCATGGTCAAAAACAGTGTACACGTGCAAGCAATCCGAATTTGTAAACGAATGAATTTCTTAGAAAGTTCGGTATGCATGATACTGACAGTATAGTTTATTGCGGGCTAGGATAACAAAGCAACAAAAAAACGTACGCAGCTGCGCAGTTTTTACTAATTTTAACAACTTAAAAGGTACTTTTCATCACTCAATTGTTGTCGTTATTGAGAGTAGGTGTAATGCTATGTAGAATGTATCATTGTATGGTAGACAAGCTAAACCAACCAAAGTCGATTGATTTCGACGCTTTAGAGAGTTTGTCGTTAAATCGAGTGACGTTAAGTGGAGTTTACACTGTATTAATCACTCAATGTTAACCCAAATATATCGATAATCAGGCCATTCATTATAGACCATACACAATGGTACTTGTTTATGGGAAACACACGTGTTGTGATGTATTTTCAATAAAAAATAAAATAATTCATAATGATATAATTATCGCAACTGATACGTTACACCTGCAGCGAAAAAAAGGAACAAGGTTAAATAGACAGGGTTATTTGAAAGTACAAAGGCCGCATAATGGCGGCCGAAGGAAGTTACTTACGACTAGCTCACCGCGCGGGCGTTTTAGGACATTCTTTAAGCCCTGATCCTTTCATGTCACATAAACACACACACACACACAGAATGAGCTTTCTCTTTCATATTAGATAAAATAAATAAATAGAAATTATCAAATGAAAGTAAGTAAATATAGAATATTTAATTTAAGTGAATTGTGCTGCGCTGATTCTGACAACCTACAGGTCCATCCCAAAAGAAATGAGCCTTATTTTTTTCCGGACGCGAGTGTACATTCCGGCGCGCTCTGACGCTTGGGGCAGGTGGTGGGGGGTCTTAGCTTCCATACGCGGCCGGTGCCAGTCGGCTCTGAGCTCTCGGAGCGGCAGGACGGGTGTTTCCGTGAACGTCTATTTTCAATTTTCGACACGGCGCGATGGAGTCAAAAATCGATCAACGCTACGCAATTAAATTCTGCTTCAAACTCGGCAAGAATGCTACCGAAACGTTTGGAATGCTTCAGGAGGCCTTCAAGGATGATTGTTTATCGTACTCGCAAGTTAAAAAGTGGCACAAAGCATTTAAGGAGGGCCGGGAAGAGGTGGCCGACGAACCTCGGTCTGGACGACCGTCAACCTCCCGAACCGACGAGAACGTGCAGCGAGTGCGCGATTTTTTGAACACCGATCGTCGGTTCAGTGTTTATCAAGTAGCAGATGCCCTAAACATTCCGAAATCGACAGTACATCGAGTCATTTCCGAGGATTTATCGATGCGGAAGGTGTGCGCCAAACTTGTGCCTCGGGTGTTGACTGACGAACAAAAACAGCTCCGGGTGGTTCGGTGTGAAGAACTCTTGCAAATGTGCGAAGATGACCCGGAGTTTTTAAACAAAGTGGTAACAGGCGACGAAACATGGTGTTTCCAGTACGATCCGGAGACGACAAGGCAGAGCGCTGAGTGGCACACCACCGCGTCACCCCGGCCGAAGAAAGCTCGGATGAGCAAATCCAGGACCAAGACAATGCTCGTCGCCTTCTTCGACGCCAGGGGGATTGTGCACTACGAGTTCGTACCACCCGGACGCACAGTGAATGCCGCCTTCTACCTGGAAGTCCTCAAAAGACTCAAAAGAAAGGTCACAAGCAAGCGGAGCGCGATCAAAAACGACTGGAGTTTGCACCACGACAACGCGCCGAGCCACACCGCGTTCATCGTGACCAAGTACCTGGCCCGGATTCAACTCGGCGTGGTTCCCCAGCCTCCCTACAGCCCGGACTTGTCTCCCCCGGACTTCTTTTTGTTTCCGCGGTTGAAAAGAGTGCTAAAGGGCAAGCACTGGGACTCGGTTGAGGACATCCAAGAGAATGTCACAGCAGCCCTCAAGGACATCCCTAAGGAGGCCTACCAGGAAGCCTTCCGGACTTGGAAGACCCGTCTCCAAAAGTGCATTGATGCAGGAGGATCCTATTTTGAAGAATTTTGAGGTTTTGTAGCGATCTGCTCAATAAATCTATTTTTTTTTGAAAAAGGCTCATTTCTTTTGGGATTGACCATGTATGCTTGAATTCGGGACTTCACTTGAGTGTATGAATTCTGCTGCGCTGCGTCCAACACGAATCTTCCGCCTCTGCTTGATTTCGAGACTTTGCTTGCTTCTGTTGCGCTGATTCTGACAACCTCTGCTTCCTCCAACACGAATCTCCACCTCAGCTTGGTTTCGGGACTTCAATGAATTCCGCTGTGTCCTGTGCACATCTGCTGCATGCTTACTTAATTTGGCATCGGTCTTAATCAAAATGCTGTCTTGGGCTATGTAATTCAAAGATTTTGCGACTCGTGTACTTCTGGGGCTAAACACTTCAAACAGCTGCTAATACTTCTTAATTCTCTTTATTATGCTCAATACTTAAATTTACAATTTATATCCTTTATTTTCCATCACTTGATACTGGATTTCTATATTTTATTTTCCATCACATGATACTGGATTTCTATACTTTATATCAAGATTTTTCTGTCCTACTTATAGCGATATGTTCACAACAAACAAGTGAATCATATCAATCGAAAATTTCTTCCCAAAAGCGTACCAAGAAATGTGTTTTTTTTTTCTATTGAGAACTTTTTTGCTGAGACTTTTTCTGACATTTTTTTACTGACTTACTTTCACCTTCTTGCAACATGCTTCGAATAGTCTTTCCAATTCCTCTTGGAGTTGTATGTGGATGCAGACATGAATTTCTAATTGGCAGTTTCCAAATTCGGCTCCGCAGGATAGTTATGTAAAGTATGTTGTTGACTTGTATAATCGTCAATCAATGTCGAGCTCATATGATTTCAGAATACTGTTGTTAATTTAAATTATTCAAAGTAAATATTTAATTTGCCCACACAAGCAACTAGGATAGAATATCGAGGGCAAGACGAGTATTCCACAACGCCGTGGTCAATAAGGCAATAAAAATTGCCGCAAATTTATTTTGCTAAGTTTCTTGACTTGACTATAAGAGTATTTAGCAAGACTAAAGTTTTATATTTGCTCACTATTTCTGCGAATTGCTGACCCTAATTCCTAACAAAAAATGAATACGAACATAAAAATTGCGGTAAAAAGTAAATTAATTATTACAAATAAAAAAATGTTAAGATTTATTACAAATAACGAGTGCGAATAAAATAAATGTTACAGCGTTCTGAATGCTTTTATTTCAATTTAGAAACTAAAGAAATATTTAAATTTAAATATAAAATATCGTCACATTTATTATTCATGTTGTTGTCTAGTAAAGTAAACTAAACCAAATGTAAAATTCAAATAAAAAAATTGTAAGTTGGAATAAACATAAGTATGTGTATATATACCAAAGTTCTTTGGCTAGCTAAACTGAACTTATGTTGAAAAAATTATATACTATTAATATTAAGTAAAATATAGGTAATCAATAAAATAAATTGTAAAATTTTCAGTATATTCGACTTTAATTCTGTTATCAAATGGCACTTTGAAATAGACAAGAAGGAAGGAGGTAAGTTTTCCAGAACAGTTAATTTCCTTCAGTAAAATAAATTAAATAAACTTCAAACTAATTGCCAATCGAACGGGATGCTACCGATATTTTCCAGATGCAGTAATATTTGTAAGAAAACTTTTCGCAGTTAGAACAAGAAACCTAGGTGCGACAGCCATGCATTGGCATATTCCTTTTAAGTTTGTATACATACACAGTGACTTACATGGACAAGAACACCGGTATATTATTGCTCACATACATTTAAGCTCAGGAAACTAATCATCGTGGTCACTGCTCACATCTACGTCGTTTAATTTTCATGCTATCTATCTTGCGCTAGCTTGAATTATTTGCTACATGGAGTCTCATTTATTTGCCCATGCATCCAAAAGGCGAGTCAATTGAAAAAATGCAAAACTTGCTTAAGAGCTATGAGTTAACATAGCGATGTGAATTTCTTTGCGATTTGACATGACTTTCCAATGCTGCGTCTAATGTTACCTCAATGCAACTTGGGATGTTCTAGGGTATGGGATGGAATCTATTTAGAGTTCCATGATCCTTATCTGGGCATAACCATTACCTCAAATTTCATCGTCAATCCTCTTATGTTGGGTTTGCTTTACAAAACTGAACCCATGGACCACCGGAGTCCTAGTGGGGAAGACAGGTGTGTGTGCCGGGCTAGGAGTGGGCTCAACCGGCTTACACTTTCTTGTTTTATAGATAAGCACGAAGCAGCAGTTTCAAGGCTACCATGCTTCAACAGTAAAAAGTACTAAATGACCCTAAGCTATTAAAGGACAGATCCGGGGACAGATAGAGATACGGGGTATTCGAATAGAATGCAGATGTCCACTCTGGACTTCTTGATTATTTGTGGTTGTGTTTCCTTTGGTATGTCGGTCCTTTCGTAATGGACGTTTAATTCCTAATGCACTTCCAGGATAAATAATAAATAAAGAACCGGAAGACGAGGCTTGGTCGAACGATGTTGATGCACCTGAAGTCGAGCTGTCTGCCTCTATTAAAGAGATCAAAATCGTCAACTTCGGCATAGTGAGTACCAGGCATAGCACATCTATGCCAAAACAATCAACATGAAAAGCAAACATAATTGAAAGTTCTGTAAATAAAATTGTTCCTCTCCTCTCTCCGCTGTTCCCCTCAAGTAAAATCACTACCAGAAAGTTGATCCTAAGAAAGACAGTAGACAGTTCCGTCATGAAACGATCCAGGAAAATAAGAAGTAAAAGGCCATTGGCCACTTGCCGATCGGAAAACCGTGAGGACGTGAACGAAAAAGAAATGATTGTTCACTTCCGCTAAATTTGTTCGGAGCTAAGCCAGCAAACTGAAAAACGATCTCCATCAAGATATCTTCGCTGGATCATCGTAGAATGAAAACCAAAGAAATAGATACAAAATCAATACAGTGAATGTTATATGTAGCAGAGCTCTCACTCCCGTAAATTCTGTTTGAGTGTCTAACAAATACTACCCGCCATAGCTCATACGTTTGAACTATTAAAACTTGGAACAGTTTGTTCGGCGGCTGTTTGCAATACAGTAGAACCTACTGAATTTTAGTCTAGGATACTTACCTCAAAAGATTCCTTTAATGAATGGGCTACGGCAGTGAAAACTTGTATACGAACGGAAATCAGTAGTAACATTCCGACTTAATGTTACGAAACTCGAATGGAGGTTTGTTTAAAGGAGCATCTTTGGTCTGAAACGAGGCAGTTGTAGATCTATTCTCGCTAGGAAGTAGCACTAAAGTAGTAATTGAGATTCGGACATCACATTTATCTTTGAATGAACTAAGAACTCAGCAGAAATGATCAAAGCAATACTTGGAGGAGAGAAACTAAGCGGCCACGTTTAATACTTTGACTTAATCTGCCCAGCATGTGATAACTGCCAAATTAAACAGTGGTTGGAACTATCACGTTTAATATCAGCAGAATTTGTTTTTCTTATTCACGCTGGGCCTCATTTTTCGTAATAATTTAAACATCCAATTTAGATTCAATACCACAAACATTCGGTAATGCCATAAACCTAATACAAACGCCGACAAAAAAAAACCAGTAATGAATGCATTACAAATGTTCCTTTATTTTCTTCCAAAAAATACAAATACTCGCAAATACAACATCATATTCGTTTATTCTCTAGGACGGCACTTAAAAGTGTTTTAGTACAAAAAACAAAACGTGCAACTTCTTACGCAACAGATAATAACATAACTGTATCCTTGAGAAGAAGGTTATTAAGTAAGTAAAATATCAAATATCTAGTATTTGGTTTCAAGTAAATCCTTTTAACTATTACAGTTTTTATTAGGTAATATCATATTGTATAGAAATCTAATATAAATTTGTTCGTTATTCTTAAAAGTAATCAAAGGGCAAGTAAAGAAATTGAAAACATAAACTTTGTCAATACGACGACAATATAGTTAATAGAAAACAAGCACAGTAACGAGTAGTTTATCTTTGATTTGAAAGTAACTCTTGAGAATGTGTCATAGATACATTCGTCATAGACATAGTGGCACATTGTGTAAATATAGAAATAAAAAACGTTAAAACTAAATCAGACTAAAATTTTTCATTTGCTTTTATGGTAAAGTCATCGGTGTAGGAAATTTCAGATATATTCCGGAGAAAAATACGGGAGAACGTTATTCCAAAATAACTTGAAATGGTTTTCAAAAGAATTCTTTATCAGTACAGTAACGCAGCCTGGTTTTCATAGCTGCATTGATTTGGTATTTAACGCATAATTGACAATAAACATAAGTGAAAATTTATGAAAATATCAAGCACCATAATCGTTTTCAACGCCCTAGCACTCATTAACATTCAACTGCGTGCAAAGATTCCATCACCCAAATGAGACTCCGCTGACCCAATTCAAACCACAATGAACATTACAAATACTAGCAAATACACGATGGATCTCTGGGCTCATCAGCAACCCCATCAATTTTAAAGCCATGATGATCGAGCGCTTGTAATTCCATTCGGGATCGATTTGATGCTACTAAAGTTTTGGCAATATCTTCGAACATTTCGTCGACTCCAGCACCGGTCCGACATGATGTCTTATACATGCCACTGATTAGACTATGACATTGTTCGCAGAATTCTTCCATTTCAGCTTCAGTCACTTGCGGTTCACTACCCTCCTGATCTGATTTGTTGCCGCACAGAAATATTTTGGCGTTCTCCGCGTATGTCACTATATCGAGGAGATGTTGGGAGAGTGAATGAAATGATGAAGCGTTATCGAGCGCAAACACTAGGATAGCACCTTCGGCGAATTTGTAGTAGCTGGACGTAATGGAGGCAACTCGTTCCATACCACCTGTGTCCCACAGTTGGAGCTGAAAATAAATTTTTCACTTTTCAGACACGTATACCCTCTTCAGTTATATTTATTCAGCTTTATCGAATGTATGAGTCAAAAAAAATAAGTTTAATATATGCGGCAAAATCCGATCGTGATCGTGAGTATGAACGGAAAATTTGTTCCAGAGTGTCTAGAGTTGGTAGGATCGAGTCTACGCTTTAAGTTTGCTTTGATGGAGCTATTTTGATCAGAGTTTGAGGAGCATTTCACTCTTCAAATCATTTTATTAGGATTATTCGCAATAGGATTATTAATGGCATGCTGAACGCGATAGTTAACACCATTTCACCTCATATGACTCGAGGGGTCGTAGATAGACTTGAAATATCAAAAGAAGGTAAGGAAAATCATCTGCATTAATTTGGTTATTTCGGCAAGCTTGAAGTTCAGGATCTCTATTAGTTTAGTGAAACCCATTGGGTCCAACGGATTTCGGACTGCCATTCTCTGCAGAATGGTCGAGATCTTGTTTTTTTTTCGAAATTTATTTAGTTAGATACGCGGAGAACCACAAAAACCGATTATCGACGACTAGTTGCTTCCGTACAAGGTCATGATATCAGTTAGATGGGCTATGAAGGGTGGTGTCAAGTACAAGTTACTTCGAAACCATGGAAAAGTTGATTATAATGCGGATTGTGGTCAATTGAAAGGACAGCAATCTAAATGCCACCCGAAACTACATTTGTCCTTTGGGATTAGCCGCTGATTAGCCCTCCAGGGTTCTCCGAATTTGTATCTTATGGTATAAGGACTCAGAAACTCATGTGAGATGCATACAATTTCAAAGGTATAGTTCCCACACAGGCCGACGACGGGAAGTAAGTATTTTGCGTTTGTCGACCATGACAGGAAGTGATGTGTATGTTATCTACAGTTCTCGTTCTCCCCAAGAAATTTTATGAGGCTTGTCACATTCATTGGCACTAGCATGATAGTCTTTCGCGATTAGTACGTGCCGTCTCGTATTGTGGAAAGATGAATTTCCGTCCTCCGCCGAATGATGCCTTGTTTGGAAAAAGTGCATTAATGCATTCCGTTTTAAGTACACATTGTGGCATGATGCTCTTGAGCACCGCATAACGATCTCAAATGTATACATAGTGATGGAAGGGCTAATTGCATTAGTGGTTTGGTCTCGGTAAAAGCTTGTTAGCAAAACCGATACAATCCTGTCTCTTAAGATATTTTGATATCGCCCCGTCTTGGGTCAACACCATTGCAAACGATACTGTATGCTTCCTTCGTTAATTTTTTTTATGTCCTATCATGAACATTGCAATTTTGTGTGGTTTGGCCGTTAAAAAACTGTTAAAGGACTGAAGACCGAGTACTTGTTTATAAGTTTTCAGACCGTCAGCTGAAGACAGTCTGTAATTGGCCAGAACAGGATCGCGTAATAGAAGCTTTCTTTCTCCACAATCCGCTCTTTTTCACCTCAATCTGTATTTTTGGCACTTGATATTTCAGTAGCTGCCCATCTACTACGGTCAATCCAACAATCGTTAGATCGATATACACTACTCCTTACAAAACCAACTAGTCATACTATTGAAGATATTTTGACGATATTAAAGATTTCCTATGATATAGTTCTGTGTGGAAATTTAAGCACTTTTAATTTAAATCATTCCAAGTAGACTGAACTAGTTTTTATTGACTCTAAGTATTTGGAGATATTAATGCAACTGCAACGCATACGTGTTCAGCTCTATTATGCTACCATCCTTTGAGTATTTTTCTAAACAATTGTACACTGTGTAATGCTAAAACATGGGAACGAACAATTAATTTCAGATACTTGAATCTTAATCGATACAACACATCATGAGAAGGAAGTTGATGACAAAAATGGTGTAATATGATTCCCTCTGCCGCAGAATTCCATTTTAATAATTATATTGTAGTGAAGGTCTCATTACCTATGCTAGCTTTGTTGCTTTATAGGTTCATAGGTCATCGGAACTGAATTAAGTCTTTGGGGAATTCATATGAGGCGTGGTTGGATTTCCCTGCCAAATCCGCAACTCGCATGCTGATTAGCGTACACATTAATTGGATAAAAGAAAACAAATAAAGCTTCCGTACTACAGGATACACTACCAGCATTCTTGGCGTTTTGTACCATGAAACGAAACTTGAAACAACACACAATCATTTGATTCATAGCAAAATTGTCGAAAACGATTTAACAAATTAGTTGATTACCTTGATGTCTTTTCCATCCACCGAATATGCTTTGTCAATGTGATCCAACCCCAAAGTGGATTTTCGGTCTGTTTCGGTAACAAATGTATCAGTCGCGAATCGGCGAAAAAGGGAACTTTTTCCAACGCCATACTCCCCGCAAAGGATCACTTTCTGCTCAGGCACACGAACAGTAGCCATAATAATTCAGTCTATTGTCTAAATGCCAATTCCTTTTAACGTTTAGGGAGTAGGGGAACAAATGAGGGAAATACCCTCCTGGCCGCAACTATTCACTGCAACTACACACAACATTCGATGACAGACGAACTTGTGATGTAAATAATAATAGAAAATTGTAATGACATTAGGTCGTGTGAAGATAATACGCAGGGCGGCATAAAGCTGCAGGCACAACTTTCGTGTGTGTGGCGGGAAGAAAAATTGAAAAAAGTCAAGTAACAAGGAATTGTATAAATCTTTTCGTTATTGAACTTCGTTGTGTAACGTCAATTTAGTAATTCTCAGGAAATTTTCAATTTGTACAAGCATGAATTTTAAATAATTTTTACACAAGAGTGGTTTTGTAAAATAATCCGATCTTCGATGGCAAGGCTGCTGGATTTAAGGGAAGATCATAGGGATGATAGCAAATCGTGACAGTGGCCTGGTTTGTTTTGTATATGGTCAGCCTCTACGTAAAAGGTATCCTAAGTACTAGCCAGTTCGTTTTCATGTGTTGTATTCATTATCGATTGTTTTTCATTTTTGTCGTCTTTCCAAACGTGAAATTTTTCAAGATCTTTCTCTAAGTTAATGTGGATTTGCAATTACGAAAAAAATCCTATAAAACATTGATTCAAGGGTGCAATTTAAACGTTTTGTCTTATGTAAATTGATGCTTCATAATGAGGATAGTAGATGGTCCGCTGTAGATGGATTCGGAATGGACAGCTTAGGAATGTGTGAATACGATACACATGTTTAGAAAAATAAATGTTTCGTGACGAACTGCAACTTCAATTAGTCTCAGAAAATTCAATTTGCTAAGAAGGTGTCAGCGATAAATTGTCGCTGCACAAAGTCTGGCTTTTGTGAGCAAAACCCTTGGCAAATGATTTTCCCAATGCCTTATTGGGTTACTTTACACCATTAACGGAGTTCTGTAACAATTATTACAAATAAATGTCCGGAGCGAAGAGTCCATGCTATATGTTCAATAAACTCATCAGCCTATCTTTTCAAATTTCTTGCCGAGCCGGCAATAATATGTACTTCTGGCATTATGGCGCATTATATGTTGATCAGTTCTGGTGCCTATTTCGAATATCTCTCTGTAACCTAACTAGCTGGTCCCAGTAGTGATTAAAATCGATGGAATGCCTAGGCTGCAGTAGCCTATGGTACACAATCTCTTTGTGGTCTCACCAAACGTTGAACATCACGGAGTCAATCATAATCTTTGGAGAATGTTCACCTCGCTACGACCACCGAGCTCCGCTCACTATTGTCTAACGTTATCTGCTTATTACTGCCCATTGTTCTTTCATTACAAATAAGCATTCTGTCGAACAGATTCAATACATCGCAAAAAGAAATGTTTGTTTCTTCCATAAAATTGCTAATGGTTAACCTGCGTGACACCTAAACTTCGAAGTTTTTGTACCTGAACTTGTGACATGATTGCCTCCGGCAAAAGGCTTTCTTAGAAAAAAGTTCTTATTTGAAGTTCTCTGGCTGGCTTCATTTTTCACAAAAAAATTTATAAGACCAAAAATGAGCAAAATATTCACATGTACATATTCTTTAAGACGCACCATAAAATGGTCCTTTTATTTGGAATCACTTCGCTTTCCTTCCTTTTTCTCGGGAAAATCCCAATCATTAGTGCTTAACTGCTAAGAAATGGAACCGTTGAGTTTGACTGTTCCTCATCTGAAACGAAGACTCTTGCAGGATCTTCGAATAAATAATTAGTTTCTAGGTTCATGTACGTTGTCTAAATACTTGTGCTTTTCATTCGAAACGTTAAATATTGACTGTGCAAAATATATACACATAAATTACGCCTGTATTTAAAATTGTAAAAATTGCAAGTTAAAAATTGTCTATGATTATCACACTTTCAACAATACAGAATATTTATTATTTAGGTCATTGTATTCACTTTCATCGCTATTTCTCTCCGTATCGACACTATCGCTTTTCTCGGCAGATTTATGTTGCTCCCCAACATTCGCCGAAGTAGCTTTTCTTTTCTGTTTCGCTTGTTTCCTGCTTCCTGCCGTACTTTTTTTAGTATCGTTCGCTTCTAGCCGTTCCAGAATATCCTTGCACCAGTCTGTTAAAAATAAATAATATTCGGCCAACAGTTGCGATTCGTGAAATATAAATCGAAGCACATAATACTGTGTATCGGGACGCGTTCTCAAATTTGTGTACATATTGTACAGGAACATGCCGCTATAGCACTGCGCGATTCGTACTGGTTCAAAAGGATAATTGAATAAGGCATTCAGCGCGCTCAAATGATAAAAAATTGACTGAAACTCGGAGAAACCGTGCAAAATTGAACTAGAGAAATCATTGTGGCGTCGTTGAAAACATTCATTGATGTGAAAATATTTCAGAAGATTTTCCACGACTAGAATACACTCTGTTTTGGGAAGGAATTTAATTCTTTCGTGTATTGGTTGCTGTTTCTTGACTGGGTTTTTAGTGGTGGCGTGTGTTTCAGATGCTATTTCAGTGCCTTTGTCAATCGGATCCGATGTTATCGCTGGTTTATCTTTCGCGTTTCGTGCTTTCGTTATGGTCTTTGAAAATTTCTTTTGAAATCTCTTTGCATCGCGGATGGGTTCCACTTTAGCATCGATTATCCACAGTACAATGAAACAAATCAGGAGGGACTGCAAGTGAATGTGGTTTGAGTATTTTGTGTTGTGCGCCCAATATACTATGGTAAGAAAATAGAGTTGTAACTCACTAGGAACTTGGTTGATTCTTTCAAAGATTTGTTCACAATCAGGCAGGTCATAGAATATTGATCTGAAATTTTCTTGATCAACTTTCTCTGGGTCGTAGGAAAAATTTAGGGTCAATGGTTGCAGTATTTTGTAATGGACATTCGTCAGTCGAACAACACGAGTCAAATATCGTAATTCTGGCGTTTCAGGTTGGCTTACTATTGTATAGATATATTGTAGAATTTTGAGTGCAATTTCGTTGCAATCTGGGAAGAGAAAATTCTCAACTTGGGGATTATTTATGTACATTCGTAGATGTACTAAATCGTTAAAATATCGTGGCAATTCAGCATTGTAAATGCGTTGCTTTAGCCAACCTGGAAAAAGTGTGGAAGGTCCATATTCTACATCAGTTTGTTCATCTTCTAAGTCTGTCGAACTAGTAAAATTTTCGTCATCATCACTTTGTGGTCCCAAAACATCTTCTTGTGTGCTTTCCTCAACGTCGCTTTCATTTGTACCATTGCCTAGCTCTTCGGTTTCTCTAGGTTGATCCTCTTGGTCATTTTCATTTTCGGCAACGTTCACTTCTTCTTCGCCACTGGAGCTACCCTCGCTAGGCTCAACATCACTCAATTCAATTTCTTCAATTTCGTCGTCACTCTCCTCTTCATCCTCATTTCCTTCCTCTACAAAGTCCATCACATCCAAACCAAAAAATTTAGCCGCTTCACTGCTGCTGCACCAATAGCCTGATGTTGCACCTTCAAGTTGAGACTGCAAACGTCCTCGCACCTCCTTTGGCACACGTGTTAATATCTTTTCGATTGCAGATTCCTTAGTCTCATGTCGCAACCACTTCAAAACCCCTTTGATGCGTTTCTGTTGCTTCGCTACCGTGTTCAGTTTGCCTCGAAAGCCCAATTGGGCATAGAATTTCTTGAAACATCTGCGTTCAATATAATCATTGCCTAAGAGAGCAGCAAAAATTGGTAACATATCAGTCTTCAAATTTGGCCCGGCAAGATTTTTTATTGTATAAATACAACAGTCCAAATATTTATACGTTTTTGGTTTCGCCGCATTTCGAGGCTCCTCACTCGGGCTTTCAACAGTTTTAATTTGTGTACGCTTTGAAATATTTTTAGCTTCGCACTGTCTTAGCTTTCGGGATTCTGGTTGCTTGGAAATGCTTTTCGTGTGTACTTTGAGTGTAAGTGTGATAAGCGGAATATACTTGACATTATGAATGTAAAAATCTGAGTCGTAGCTCAATACCGGGCAGTTCAATTGACGCGCTAATACTGCAAGCTCATCATCAGCTTCGAAGATACATCGCATCACGTACGCACTTGAATCCTTAGCGGCATCAATTAGAACTTCACGCATCATGAGCGGAAAAAGTGGTTTGCTTTGCATTGGATTTAGATGTTTAACCATACCGATTTTCGAACGCATTCGTTGTTCTAATGTTTTCAATTTTTTCAATTCATAACCGCCATCCATTAAAATGAACGGTCGAATATTGCACTCTTTTAGCAATTGAAAGAAATGAATATATGTTCGATATAAAGCGTCATAGTCGCCGCCAAATGCTGGATTACTTCCCGAGATATCTTTGAATAAATTGCAGGCCAAATTGTCACCATCAATCACCAGGTCACAATCGTGCAGTTCGTATGGCGTCAGGTATTGTTCGGCATTGCGAGCGATGTAGCTGGTTAAACCGCGTACGCCCATTGTAGGATGGAGCTGAAAGATGCAAATATATGAATTTTTGATAATGCAAGAACATGCAATGTCTTTGTCACGTGGGAAAATAAGAGTCAACGTGAAAGGAACAATATGAAATGGTGCGATGCCTAATGCTAGGCAGAAGCATGAAAAACAAATATACTAAAAATGACATATAAAGGAGAACAGCATCTGATAAAAAGGAGGAACAAAGAGGTGAAGATCTAGGAATAAACATGCTTCGGGATTTAAGATAAATAATAATGAAAAGATCTATATAACCCCAAACGGAAAATGGGAGAGCTTCCCAAGATCATGGGTATGGATCTGGCGGTTGCTGAATAGTGGCCAAGTATATCCGACTGAGGGCTCTAGTTATGATGCCAAAAAATAATGGCACCATTTTAAAGGAGATAACATTATACTGATACATCATGAGCCCGTCTACCGTCATTTGGGATGAACGCGTCTTTGGAACAAGGAGATGTGATCCCTTGTTAACAATCATACCAGAAAACGAAGCTTCTGGAGCATCACCTATATATCTCGTCTAAGCTCCGTGGCTTTGAACGGGGAAAATTTATCCATAGCCTTCAAGGCGAGATTTCTAACGTTGCTTGATATTGGGCTGCGAGACACTCCCAATATTTTCAGAGTACTAGCCATTTCGCAATTTTCTTTGCATAGATTTTCATTAATAGTTTCAAGAATTGCTCTGAAGACCAATATCTACTCGAATTTTCGAGAAAAACAAAGGAATGTGTTCTGGACAACATTTTGCTGCGAACATTTGAATGCTTTAAATTGTCTAAAGATTAATCTGCCCAGACCAGTCTTTTGCAGATTCACTTTAAGCGTTTTTCAGGATGATAAGGTGCCCATGTTCGATGTATTCAGTTTGTCTGTACATTTAATTATTGGATGCTCGGGGTTTTCATGTACACGATTATGTAAACTCACTTCAATTTACCTAATCGAAAACTATCCTTGCAATAGCTCTACGATAAATTTAGAATTTAATTAATTAACTCCCATCTGGGGAATACTGATGCGAACATAACCCTAATCAAAGAAAAACTTCTACAGGCTCTGTAAGAGTTTCCTGGTTTTGTTCTTAATTGTAACCAATGCGAAACATTAATGCGCTTTAATTGTTTTATGTTTCAGGATATTAATAGCAATTACCACTCACACTGCGTTATAAGCATGTACAGGCCAAGGGTAATCAAAGACTAAAAGGACCACATCGAATTAGAGGGGAAATTAAAAGCTGAATACAATATCATTTGAACTTACCTTAGTTAAATTGCGGATTTTTAACCAAGCGCTCACAGGATTCTATTGAAAAAAAATCGGGTGCAATGAGATTCTTGTTTTGCACCTGTAACACTCAGTCGGCCAACTTGCACTTAAATGTTTACCATCGGTTTCTGACACTTCTCCATCCACACTTTTCACCGACAGCTGGTGTGTGTGGAATGACGACTTGTTTTTGTTGATCAAAACAGATGATTTTGACAGTGCAGGGTGTACGTCAATAGCTGATTGGTCGTTCGAGTTCATTAATTGCGAAATAATTGTCATTGATAACAACAGCGGCTTCTACTCCATAGTCTTGATAAGTTTCTCCTTGCGCCACAGATCCTGTAAAAGCAGTTGAACATAAAGAGTGCAATGTTGTCCAAGTGCTTACTGCGTTCTAATAAGTTGTGGCATATGCCACAATGGACGATGAGTTTTGTTACCCGGAACATATCGAATGGTGAGTAAATATGTTTGTTTCGTAATAATGTGAAGGAAACGTTGAAATTTATTTGTAATGGAATGTTCTTTCGTAGGAAGAAACGACTTGCAAAGGCCGGAAAGCAAGTTCAGCATTCGAGATGAAGTAATGGACGGACGTCCAATTTACTTGGATGCTCAGGCCACGACACCATTGGTAAGTGCAAGTGATTCACTTCTCTGCCTGGAACGTTTGATAATTTGGGATTTTGTGGTTGTACTTTAATTTAGACTACAAATTAATTGAAGATTGAGTGATGTTGCACTATCTTTTGTATACAGATTGGATATAGCTATGAGTGGTTTGTTTGCTTCAATTGTGACGCAATTTGTATTTTCCACATTACTTTATTGACATGGAAAATTCATAACCAAAAAAAAGTATAGCAGATATATTGCGTGTTGCTAAGAATGGGAATGTAACCGATGGATATTTATTTGAACATCAACGAAGACTGGCTTCATCTATCCAGACTGTATGCAATTTCAAGCAAGTTACATGATTTCAATAGACTTCTAAGACTTGTTCTAAACACTGTAACGGCGGACAAAAAATGTGGCAACTAACTCGCTCAAATTTGAATACTCTCTTACCGCATTGCAATATAACAATGATATCGTAAAATATCCACTCAAGAGGCGAAATTTCTTGTTTCAATCGTCCATTGAATGTCCTTATTAATAGATAGAAAACAGCCGTGCAGATTTTGGCTGAAATATTGTATTGTTCCTTTTAAAATTATCTTAGGGGGTTTCCTTGCTTGGTGTGAAATTCAATTTTGTCCAAATTACAAATTTCTTCTTATTCTTCAAAATCAAAAAGCTGATTCTAGGAAAGTTAAATAGTATTGCGAAAAAGCATAATGTAAACTCTATTCATACCGTACCTAATCATGCTTCATTTTGGCATACCAGAAAAATTTGCCCGTCTTGCCCACATGAACCCTCCGTGGGTTGCCTCCATGTGGGGTTTAATAGAGTTCCTAACCACACAAAAATCTGTGAAACTTTAAAAATTTCTATAATCCTATGTTGTAAACGAATACAAATTATAATTATTTAATTGGTTTTATTTAATTACCCTTAAATGGAGAAAAGGCGATAATTTTAAATAAAATAAACAAGTAGTTACGATATGAAAGATACCTTGCCCTGATAATTCTTGGGATCTGAGGAACCCCACATGATTTACAGGTAATTGTCGACAATTTCACAAGCCCTATCAAGGAATCAGCTTGCTGATAGTGTTGCAAATACCATTAGACTGAAGCAGGTAGGTGAAGTGGCCTCACGTATATTTAATCCAGATCAGGAATATGTGGCAGGGGCACTCTACATGGACATCAGAAGTATGCTGGTCATAGCCTGCGTAGATGGGTCACAGTACCATCTTATCACTGATCTCTACATCTTTTGAAAAAAAATCAGGTTCACCATATAGCAAGAAGCAAAACACGTAACGCTAAAAATAAACGAGCATAAAATTAACTATATGGTCCAATCAGGAAAAGGGACAGAAAGTCAAGCTGAAATAATACTGAAGAACGTGGATGGTTTTGTGTACACTGGCATAAACTTTATGTAGGGCTGCAATGGATTGGCTTAAGTAAATTAACGAGTAAAGCTTACATATAAGGCTTTCATCGCAGTGTTGCGAATCCTTAAGGCCAACTGCATATGCAGGAGAAGAATGCTCCAAAAAACAGGGCGGTGATAAGGCATGTGCTACCCTACGGTTAAGACCCTGGTCCCTGACAAAAACACCTGCAAACAAGTTTAATGAAAACGAAGGTGCCTTATCTTGGAATTTTTTTCCTTCAATTTATTATGAACTAAATTATTTGCGATAAAAACGAGAGGTCGGAGTTATAACTTAGTATAACTTCGTTTCTGTGCTTGCGTATTGGGGTCGCTTCCTGAATGTGGCTTGATTGAAATTTCTGTTCCAGTTGCGCTCCGATCAATTCGATCAGTTCTATATATACGTACGCCACCATGACGTTGGCGTGATTGTGCGCTGTATGTGTGTTTGTTACACTTTTCAGGGTATACAGACGTTAATTTTCGCGACGACATAACTTTAAGGAAATCGAACAAAATCAAAAACAACTGAAACATTGGATTGAATTATTTTTTTTTTGAAGGATCCACGCGTCCTAGATGCCATGCTACCATATATGACAAGTTATTATGGTAATCCTCATTCACGCACTCACG
Organism: Stratiomys singularior; assembly: GCA_954870665.1. Lineage (NCBI taxonomy): Eukaryota > Metazoa > Arthropoda > Insecta > Diptera > Stratiomyidae > Stratiomys > Stratiomys singularior. The sequence goes on along the minus strand of OX940879.1, from coordinate 4,986,007 downwards.
CTTATGGTTGGGAAACGGAAAGTGCTGTGGAAAAGGCTCGCGAACAAATAGCTAATCTTATTTCAGCTGATCCACGCGAAATTATTTTCACATCCGGTGCTACGGAATCTAATAATCTTGCAATAAAAGGTGTCGCAAGGTACGCAGTCGACATAATTTTGGTATCTCAATATGTTCTTTATTTAAATGCCACCTTATCAGATTTTACAGCATGAAAAAGAAACACATCATAACTACACAAACGGAACACAAATGTGTTTTAGATTCCTGTCGTGCGCTAGAAGGTGAAGGCTTCAAAGTGACCTATTTGCCTGTTCAAAGCAATGGAATTATAAGCATTCAGGATTTGCAAAAAGCAATAACCGATCAGACGTCAATTGTTTCTGTGATGGCTGTGAATAATGAAATAGGTATAGAGTATAAGATTGTTCAATTGAAGTAAATTTTAAATGGAAATGACAATTTCAAACAGGAGTGAAACAGCCAATTGCTGATATCGGGGCGGTATGCCGCGAAAGAAAAGTTTTCTTTCATACAGATGCAGCTCAAGCAATCGGGAAAATATCTCTGAATGTGAACGATATGAAAATTGATCTTATGTCAATTTCCGGCCATAAAATCTACGGACCGAAAGGCATTGGAGCGATTTACGTCCGAAGGCGTCCGCGGGTTCGTTTGGAACCTGTTCAAAGTGGTGGCGGACAAGAACGTGGTATTCGTAGTGGAACTGTTCCAGCACCTTTAGCTGTTGGCTTAGGAGCTGCATGCGAAATAGCTCGTCGTGAAATGGCCTACGATCACAAGTGGATGGAATTTCTATCGCAAAGGCTGCTGGAGAAAATAATGACGGCTCTACCACAAGTTATTCGCAACGGAGACCCGAATGAAACTTATCCTGGATGTGTGAATTTATCATTTGCCTATGTCGAGGGTGAATCGTTGTTAATGGCTTTGAAGGATGTCGCGCTGTCGAGTGGTTCAGCTTGTACATCTGCCTCGTTAGAACCGTCCTATGTGTTACGTGCAATTGGAACCGACGAGGATTTAGCACACAGCTCGATAAGGTAGGATGCTGGCCTGCAAGTAGTAATTTGCGGGTTGAATGTTGTAGCAAATTGAAGTGGAATTGCTAACGATTACATATATTCTATTTTCAATGTTAGGTTCGGAATGGGGCGGTTTACAACAGTCGAAGAGGTTGATTATACAGCCGAGAAATGCATAAAACATGTGAAACGATTGCGCGAAATGTCACCACTATGGGAAATGATACAAGAAGGAATCGATATAAAGAGCATCAAATGGTCCCAACATTAATGTAGAAAGACCCGTTTAGCAATAGTTTTCGTGTTCAGTAATTATACTTTGTCGAGATTCAATGATTGGTTGCAAACACTTTTTATCTGGTATCCATTCAATAGGATGCCAATTTGCTACACTTTGCACGCATACGAATTTTATTTAGTTGGTAGAGCTCACGATACAACACTAACCTAAATAATCACTCATTTTCTTGTATTAATAGCGTAATTCTGTTTTGTTTCTGTCAGCCGTAGTTCATACATAATGTATAAGTTCACTTTATGGTTTTATATAATTGCTTCTGATGTGTCATACACATTTAGGTGATAGGATACTCGGTGAAAGAAATTGAGATGAGTGTAGAGTGTTTTTGTTATAAGTTAAACAATTCGAAGGCAGCATGGCAGACGGCGGGTTGTATGAAAAGATGGGGAAGAGAAGGGCCTGTAGTTAGAAGTCAATCAAAAGTTGATCCATTGTACATTTTAGATAAGAGATGAAAACAGAAATATATAAAATTGGCTCTAGTATCCTTGAAATTGCTACATACAAATTTATAGACAACAAACTTCAAGCAAAATGTATAGGTTTGTCTTTTTCTAATATTTCTGAATATACGAATAAAATGTTCTTGATTTAAAAACGCGTTCGACTTCTTGCTTCCTCAGGCTTTACATTGCGCCAAGGACACGATTTGGCTCACTTGATTTGCTTGATACGATGGACTTTGAAGGATAGTTCAAATAGGTGCGAAGAGACACGTTAACCTGGTTTGGATTATGTAAAAACTCATGGGCTGTATCGCTCCCAGTAGCCAGTCCACATCATGTGGAACTTGTTGTGTTAGCTCGGATCTAGTCGAGTCGCACTTTCAGTTCACGTCTGATTCGGACCAATCTTCATGTGGTGATACCCTGGCTAATCAATATCCGCAGTTATTGATTCCGAATAGCTCGCTTAAAACACACTTTGATGGCGTTATGATATCGTGGTTTGACTATGCTGGAGGAGGCTTTATTTGTAATATGAGTTAGACAGACGGAAACACTATCGCTGCTTGCGCTTCCCGTAAACCAGCTGCCGGGCGGTCCAACAGGCGCGGAAGTCTCAAGTGTCCGCCTATTTCATATCTCTCTACATAAGTATAAACTCGGTTAGTTTTTCTGGGTAGTCTAGCATTTTTGATCTTTAGTACATTAATGCTTGCGCGATCATTCAAATTCATACTCTACAATCTCTACATAACGCTCTTCAGAACAGGCAGCATCTTTGGAAGAAAAGTTGACAATGGAGTCCAGGATAGTAGTTTCCCCTGGAAAGGATTCTAGCATATGGAGTTCCATATGCACTGAGTAACGCATTATGAAACCCACTATACTAGGTGTTGCTCCAGATGTCCTGTGTTATAACAAATAATTCAAAAATTTTATTCAATAATTGCTGTTGATTTTATTCAATAATCTGTTTCCGTTTGTGTTTCTCTTAGATTAACAAAAGCAACATCTTAAAAAGCTTTTACAAAAACAAAACATACACAGACGAAGTTTTTCTTACAATTTCATTTGAAACAAAACGCAAGGACACCTTTTAGGTGTAGTTCTAGTTGGTGTAGGAATCTATTGGACGTATAGACAATGTCTTAATAAACATAAAAGCGGAAGTCAGCGTAAGTAGGTGGAACATTTACAATGCATTGTCCCTTCACTCTCTGGAGAAGATTTTTTCATAGGCAATATGGATATATATTAAATTTCGCTAAACGGTAAATACTAAATCTTATTGCTAAAAGAGATTAAATTAAATTTAATATAATTTGTAAAAAGAATGCACTTTTCGTTTTTCCTTTTCTTGCTCTCCCCTCATTTATCTACATGATACACAATCGGTCGTGCTGTCATTAAAATTTGCGCCGACTCATATCTTCAGTTGTTTTGATAGATATTGAAATTGATGTTGGACTTATAAATATTTACACAATAAATTCGAAGTCTTCATCGGAATCTTCGCCGGTTGTCCCTCTTTGTTCGCTAACTTCCTCAAAATCTTCAAATGAAAAATCACTAGTTTTGTATTATATTTGAATGAAATGGTTTGCAGACTCACCGTCTTGTATTGAATTCGATTTTTTACGATTTTTGGGCATTTTTTGTGAATGTGATATCCATGGCGCCAGTCGAGTTTTCACTATTTCGAAGATATTTCCTGAGCTATTCACTTCCGTTTTCAGTTTGTCGAGAAGAACTTCAAAACTTATCCGGGTTTTACATAGAAAACACTACAAAGGAATACACAATTGGCAAAATTCAGTTATTTTTTGGACGAGGTGTGTCCTTAAAGAGTCTTTTCGGCGTTCATTTCCACAAACTGATTTTATTTTACGTCAAAAGTAAAGTGATCTGCATGCAATTGCAGAACACAATCCCATGTTTTCACGACCAAGATTTGTGCTGAATAGTGACCAATTTCGGGAAGCACCTCATCTGGCTCAAAGAAGAAGAAAAGTAAAACCTACCAAAGCTAACGACGGATCCATTTGCCGAAAATTTATTCTAGCCGCGTATTTTTGATGATACGTTTCATCTAATTCGATTTCATTCTGTGACGATTTATCACCTACACTTCCTGTTCGTTGTGTTGTATGTGGATCGAGGTAAATTACTTCATCACCCACGTAGCCTATAAAATATAACGCCTGATTTGGTCGACCGCCAATCATACCAACACTTTCGACTAGTTCAAAACATTTCTGCAGGGCAGGTATATAAATGGGATTGATATCGGATAGCCCTAAGCGTAAAGGAATGATGAGTAGAAGTGGTTTCCACGAGCATTCCGGTGTCTTCGAACATAGAGAATCTACAGATCGCAACAGTATCAGAAACAGTCGCAACAGTCAGACATAGTACTTACAAATATCATCTGTTACTATTGTGTTGTCCAACGCGACGTGGATTTCAATGGAACACCAATCGTCGTATTTTACTAATTTTCTGTAAAAGAAATAAAAATCAGCTATTGGAAAATTGAAAATGACACCAACCCTTATATAGAGATTTACAGAAGAGGGAAGGAACTATTCAGAAAAAAAAGCGCGTTTCGATTCGAAAGCAAGTGTTTGTTTTGACATTTTTCATAAGGAAAGAACCGAAGGAAAGGACAAATTAGGAATCACCCTGAAAAACTTGCATGAGATCAGAGAATTCCTTGAGCTATCCTCAAAGATTTTTCCAGTTGTACGAGTACAGGTGTTTACACGTTCAGCCATTCATGTATACCCGACTTGGTTTTCAGCATAGTCCCAGCAAAGTGGTTTCTCTTGTTTTTAATCTTTCAGTGGCCATCCACATCCCTAGCCGGAGCATTGACGCATTCAGCTTTTAATGTGCTTGATTCACTGCGCGCCTCATGACAAAAGCCGACTAGAAGCAATATCTCCGGCAACAATTTTCCGTCGACTTTACTTAGTGTTGTAGATCAAATTTGGACGCTTCCTTTATATAAATCCTAAGTATCCGCATCAGATATTACATGGATATTTATTTTTCAGGGTTTCCGGAACATACGTTCATATATAATTGAATCGATAGAACTTAATTTCATTGGGCAACAATACAGAAATTAACTGAAGCTACAAGATCATGAACTCATATCAAGAGTTTTTCAGTCAAAAAGTTCCCGACCAGACTGTTATAGAAATAGCAATTGACATCCTTACGGGAAGAGAGATGAAGCTCAACAATAAATGAAGCTAAACAGCAAATGATACTTTTCATCGCCGGACTGCTCATTGCATTGTGACTCGTATGCTCAAGGCTCTATCTCAAATCAAAAATTCTATGATCTTCCTAATCAATTGATACAAGCAGGAATCTGTTGATTTTCTCATAACGTATGCCCGACACTGAGGATGTAGTGAAGTTTCTATCAAGTTGGTTGCCTTAATGAAGTGGTTAATAAATATCTCTAATGTTTGGCAAACGACCGATCATTTAGTTAATCGGTGGACAAGCCTTTGGATTAGTTGTGCTTTTACTACCCACTTCACATATAAATTCTGCATTTGTTGGCTTTCATTAATGCGTTGGCTGCATAATGCGGAAACGCTGAACATGCAGAATTTACTTTTCCTCAGGACTGAATGTATTTCATTCACTCCTTGATTGGAAGGAGTGAAATGAGTTTGAAGTCTATCGTATACGATTATCATAGTCTCATACTGCTTTCATTCCTAGCTGTTTAGCCTCCTTGCCTAAATTGGCTTGTCCGTCATTTCATTCGAGGGAATACATTTCAGGATGTGGATTTCTACATGCGGAAAAGTTCACGTTGTTTGTTTTTTCGAATTCAAGAAAGTTGGTGTTTCATTACGGGAATAAAGTCTAACATATTATAAGCTGAGAAGGATTCGGTATAGGGGTAGCGACAGTTGTGCCACTTTCATTAGACCAGATCTTTTTCTGCTCAGGCACTGTGTTCTAATTTTTACATTTATAACAAGAATCAAGCGTTCAATTAAACACGGAAAAGTTTTTTCTAAATTGCGTCACTTGAGCTGACTTAGTAAATACTTTATTTGCCCGTTTTGTGATTGCACGTCAAGCAGTAAGGGCCAATGTATTTCTATTTCGCCAGTGCGTTCTACCTCTTAATTTATTTTGTGAGATGGTGATTGTCAGTCTTTAAAATGTTTCTGAAGGTACTTTGGAAATCCTTCTGTTAGAAGTACAACGAAGACATTGCAAACGAATGTCTCCGCACTTACAAACTCACTAGAATAACAAATTGTGTCATACTCACTTCAAAACCTGTGCTACTGTATTCGGTCCGAACCATTCGCCGACCCGCTTATCCTCTGAATCTCCCATCAAGGCAATCTGATGAATTGAAAATGGACTCTTCCGGGACTCCTCGAAACGTCCGATGATTTTCAAATAAGTCGGATCTCTGGTTTCAGGTGTCCAAAACCACTCACGACCCAAGTGCAAATCGATCAGACTTTGCGCTAGGACCATTTGACCGCATCGCAGCATACAACCCCATCCTTTATCGGTGGTAAGCTGTGATTCGCCCAACGGCACAAATCCTCGCCTGTATGTGCACCATAGACGCGAGCGGATGTCTTGGCGAATTCGTTCCAATTCTAGTATGAAAGTTAAGTTGAACGTTCTATTGCTGAACTCTTATGTGTGTCGTTAGTTACCTTGAATGGAGTTATAGCTTTTACCGAGGATCCACACGGTGGCATTTGTTTTGGGAATATCGTCAGGCTCGGTGTAGACCAAGTTAGCGCCATCTGGGCCTAAATATGTTTCGAAAACGCTGTCCATTCTCCTGGCCACATTTGCATAGAGTGCAAACAGTCGATCAATTTGATTTGGTAGCCACCGTTCGTAGAAAGTTGGGGAATACACGATTGGAAGTTAGCGGAGCCAGCCAGTATGATTGTAACGTCTGGGTAACACCCGGACTGAATTCTGCTGGCCTGCTTACAACGGGATGTCGTAATACTTGAGGATCGTGACTAGCAGATGCGAGAGACAGTTAATCTACATTCTAGATTCGATCAACTCCACTAGAATTTGCTTGGATGGGAATGGGGCTGACGAACTCAAAGAATTGATCGAATCCAAAAATAAACAAACGGGGAACGGATTACTTGAATATTTTGTTTGATTACACTGGCAGACACATTAACGACAATGACACGACGCAAAGACCTTCCCAGCGAGGTTCGAGGAGGGCGACGATAACATTACGAAAATTACAATCAAAGAAAACACAAAGCAACGCAACGTCAGCTGTCAAATGTCAACACGAACGATAGGAGTGACGTAAGATTGGGGAATGTGGAAGATTGGGAGTATTGACATTGGTCAGCTGTTGTAAAATGTGCAGAAATTATAGGAAAGGGGAGACGAATGTTTATGTTTTTTTTCGAGTACGTTCAATGCATATTGTTACAAGTTTATTGAGAAATCAATTGAAGTCATTGGAAACCGTTGAAGAAAAAGTACAAACTTAAGATAATTTTTGTGATTACTATAATGTTATAAAAAATTACTTCAACATGAAGTATCTTATCTTACCTTCCATAAGTGATGTTGTTGGAAATACACTCAGGAGATTGGAAATTAACGTAGAGGTGATGAATTTATGTAGAGGTTGTCAGCGGTAGGTGGATAATTTTTTTATACATCGCTCTCAAAAATAAAATAAAGATAGCCAAGAAGACAGAAGGCCAGACACGTTTTCACTCCATATAAAAAGAGAAATTAAAAAAAGAAATCATTGTAATAATATTGGAGATATGTAGGTCCAAAAAAAAAAACAGTACAGATATAAAATCATTGTTTATAATGAGTTTATCGGGACATTGGACGCTGAATTGGTAGGGAAATCGGATATGGGCAAACGGAAATAAAAAAACGTATGGTCGGAGTCCATGCTCAACACAAAAATCTGTTTCTGTTTTTGCGTTAGATCCATCCAATTCTAAAATTAAAGGCACACGAGAATTATATCAGGTCAAAATCATGATTGAACTTGATGGTTTTCCAGAGAACATCTTCCACTGCTAGATGATATCCTGTCATGATTTAACAACACTTATTCTATTCGGTTATCAAAGAGACAAATGTAGAATTGACAGAGTAGAAAATATTAGCAGGATGGAATAACAAAGACAGCAAAAAATGGATTATGTTCACAAAGAATCAAAGGAATCATCAGAGTACAGTTGTTGTACAATGATAATTCACAGTTACGTACCTTTACAATTTTACAGTGAAAATAAACGTGACAAAAAGGATCGTAGACAATGAATAGTAGCGTGAAATATAAGGCACTAGATTAAGATGGAATCATATCTCAAAAAGTCAAGTATCAATGGAGAACGACGTATATTCGTTTCAACAATGTGGTTCGTTAAATATTTTCACAGTTTTTTATTTTATTTTATTTGTCATTGGTCTCGACGATTCGTCTTAGGAAAGTTAATCATTTTTTCGGATGCTTACATAAGGGTCCATGCTGGTTCTGTTCGCACGAAGCTTCACTCACTCGTGAGTGGAGCTGGGTTTCAAAATGCTCAAACCCCAATAAATGCCCTGTTTTCTGGCTCGATTCGTCGTTTAATGTCAACAATTTTGTTAACATGGACAAACATACAAAGTTATTCAAATCTTCTTCTTTTTATTCTTCTTATTGTTTTCTTTTTGTTTCTTTTTGGTTTTAGTATGTAACGTTAATTTTTATTTTCTTTTCATAAATTTATCGATCAGCATCGTCTACTACTGATTCGAGGCTGTGGAAAAGTTTGGCTACTACTTTGTTAGATTTGTAGAGCAATGTCCTTCGGGCGGCAACTGCTGGCTGGCAAGGCGTTGCAGTAGTAAATTAAGCACAGAAGGGCTAGCTCATCTCCTTGTTTTGGTTCCTTAATGTTAACCAAAAATTAGATGAATGCTGTAGAATGCGATGTAGAACTATTAAATTTTATGCAGCCACTGCTTAACAATCGATGGATGATTATAGATCCAGCTTACAACTGATGATTCACGCTTCCTGGTACCCACCAAAAGTAACGCATGGTAAACTTTATTCTACATTTTGATATTTGTTTGTGAAGATTTCGTGGAATTTACTGAGTAGTTATATCCATTTGTAGTTTTCACGATGCAGCTTGTCCCCCGTTCATTAATTTTGGATGTCCATCTGGCATCTGTTCTTGGCACCAAATAATCTGAACCAATTCTCGTCTTATAGGCTCTGCGGAGATGCTATCGGTGCGTAGCGTGTTATTATTTTTCGGGTCAAGGATTGCCCATTTATCTTTTTCCAATTGGTATGAAATCCGTAGTCGGTATAAGTCAATGTTATTGGCTCAGATATAATTCAATTGCAGGTGATGAATATATGCTCACATGCGAAGTATATGCGTCTCCATCAGCTTCCATAAATCTGGAATCTTTTCTTTTACAGAGAGTCATTTCATCTAGCCTTTTGATTTATGTATATGCTCTTCTGGTTTCTTCCTTGCCTGATTATTTTCCTCAATTCATCGTCATAATATCTTCTTTGTTGATATTTGATCATTCATTCGCTAATGGAAGGCATTTGAGCCTTTTTTAAGCATTCAATCACAGGTTGCCACATTGCTCTTTCTTTGTCCTTTTTAAAACGCGATTTTTAAAACATATCGAACTCGTCGTTTCATTTTTTATCGAGTCACGAATCCAATGCCTTTTTCAGGACCTCATTTACGTCTGGTAGGTCCTTCTATGTCGCGTTCAGATATCGATGTTAGATTCTTAGCAGTAGTGGCCTGAACTGCTGTTCTGTATACAATGGCCATCGACTTATTTTGAAGTTTCGTCTCTGGAACCCGTCTTTTATTCCAGGTGGGCTTCTGCTGATACACTTTATCTGGTAATGGCCGGAACCACGGTTCGGTTCTCCGCAGGACTTTGTAAGATGAATGTTTGATTTTCATTCGGCCGAGATAACAGTGTCGTCTTAGGAGGTCCTTTCGAGGATGCACTTATGTGGGAAACATGTCGATGATTTGACACGGGAAGTCAATGCAGTGTTGCCCGCTATTGTTTATGTTCGGTAGATACCATGCCCTGTGGTTATTCCTCTCGAAGAATTTTCATTTCCGATGATGTTGACGTCGTTCATGAGCTTGAAATTGAATAAGCTCTCAACAGAGTTTTAATAAGGGTATTAGGGTTTGGTCTGTCTTGAACGTAAATCAAGCAGATGTTGAAGTATCTTACCGGTACCCAATATTTTTATATTTTCTAAATTCTAATTTTCAATTTTAAATAAAATGAAGTCAACCTAATAGAGCATGTTCCAACAAATAAATTGTAATAAGGAGTTGCAGAATCATGAAAGTTACATCATGATGGAAATAGCGTTCTTATCACATCTGGTTCATAGTATAACCGCGTAATTTCTTAGCGAAAAAAAAAAGAATCGTATTATCTTAGCCATTGAAAGGAGTCAAATCGAGTCTTGATAGGATTTTAATACCATTTTGGGGAGCAAGTTTCAAAAATACTTACAAGATTGTGGGAGGCAAACGGGTATGAGGATTACATGGAATTACTTTGAAGGAGGGAAATATTGTTTTTAATTTGTAGTCGTTGTATATCTGGACTATCCATGCATGCTAGCGCAAATCTTTGATAGAGTTAGCAGTTTAATAATGCTTCAAAAAAGGGCGATCAATTTTGTCAGTGCTCCCATACGTACGTCAAGTGAATTTCATAGTGTCTCATTAACTGTCAAAATAAATAATGATACTGAACTTTAAGTGTGATACAAGTTGGCTGTGACGAATGCAAATAAAGTTTGTCAAAATGGTTACCAGTATCATAGATCCGACTTAAAAGAAAGCTGAACATAAATATTTCTTTACATAAACAATGAGTAAAAATTTATTTTAGAATACAATAATATAAACTATACAAGAAAATGGCAAAGATATATATTGTTCAAATATAATTGACAAATGCGTTGCACCAAATATTGCCTAAGAGTAAAACCAAAGAGATAAAAGTATAAGAATTCACATTTAAAGTTGTGCTTAAGTAATTCTACAAAGACGTTACGAAAACGTTCATTTGTAAATTCCAAGGTATATTTGATTGAACGTTAAATTTGTTGAAAATAGTAGACAAAAAATGTTTCAAACTTGATTAGAAATAGAATAAAAAGAACTATGCAATGATTTAAATGAATGGTAACTTAACAAATAATAAATTAAAAATCGCAAAATAGCCTTTTTTATGATTGGACAAAAATATTATGTTAAAATCTAAAAGCTTATTATCTAGAATTTGTAAATATCGTTCATTCAAACTTCAATTATCTACAATACAGCATGGGAATTAGGTAGAGTTGGCAGATTTTCTATTGTTTCGATTTGATTTTGGAAGAAGTTTATCCTTGACAGTCGTTGATGTCAGTTGTGGTTTGAATAGGAAGGAAATATTGAATAGTGATAGGGTTCGCCGAGTAGGCTTCCAAAATATTATGTACTTTACTCGAAAAATAGTCTTGATATAATATTAAATTTTGCATTCTGTTCTTTCGGTTTATTTAAATACTACTTAAATTTACAAAATAATACCTAGCAGGAGTTGTTTTTTTTTGTGTATGTCGTCGGGAAACTAGTTGTCTTAACTTTAAATTCAATACAAGCAATAATCAATTGGTCCAAAACGTATTTGAAGTCGAAACTATTTTATGCACGTATATTGGTTTGTTTACAGAATTTCAAGCCATTTCACTGATTTATTCCGATACATATTTCGATTAAAATTTAAATCAGATTTGGATCACTTGCATTCTACAATTAAACTATTCCTATTGATGTTTTACGGTGCACATCGGCAAACACAGCACGAGGGAAACAGGAACCAATCCATGAATATACCCTTGCAATCGTTGTCCGGATCGTAGGCTAGTAGGCGATGCCACTTATATTTCTGCTCACATCCGCAATCGTTGCCACAGCGAGACGTTTGTGCCTTCCTGGAAGGGATTCGAAGAGAAGCCCTTAAGTTTGAGCGGATGAATATTTCACAGGCATGCAATACTATTCGAGTGATGTACTTACGTGCAAATTTCCTGATGGATCGCCTGTTCAAAATGCTGCGTGTTGACGATAGCCCGAATTTTACCGGCTGAATTCGATGCCCAATACGGTGTTACTATTTCAATTTTTGATTCACAAGCATCGACTCTGAAAGGATACATTTTAGTTTCGCAGGTTTGTTTCCCTAGAAAAGGTATCGTAGAACTAAAAGGGGTCAGCTTACCTTCCTGTATTGCCATCGTTGGCCGTAGCCGCTCCTGGATTACTTGTACTACCGCTGCCTGATCGATTCAATGGCTTGGTAATCCTTGGACCATTTGAAGTTGACCGGAAATTATTACTTTGTCGTTTCTTTCGATCTCGTATTTTGGCAAAATATGATTCGCCTGGCTCCAAATCATCCGGTATGAATTCCATTCCATCCCCGTATTCAGGCTCATCTGTATTTCGTTTGCGTTTCTGCTTTGTCGGCGAATCGATCATTTCAAAATCGCCGTACATTCTTCGCATAAGGGCCTTGTTGTCATCGATGAAACGTTCAATTTTTTCTCTAAAATGGCAGGAAGGACATAAATATAATTGCTGGAACTCATAAGTAATGTGAATTCTTAGAATTGGACCGTGGTTTATTTTATTCCTAAACACGATTAAAGAACTTTTAGGCTGACCATTGAGTGACAAAGTAAATAAATACGGGGCACATTACTTGAAACACATTGGAAGCTTTCGGCACTTTCTCATTGATCAAAGAAAGGGAATTCAAAGAAAAGTAGTTAAGTAAACAATGAATCATTCATTCGAGATTTCGAGAACCACCATCAATGATAGATGGGAGGATTTTCTGAGAAGCATTATCCCGTCGGAAGGAAGGTAAGCTGAGAAACGACTTTCTCTTCAAGATGAATTGAGTCCCTGAAATGAAGCAAGGAACTGATTTTCCGAAGAAGATTGATATGTTTTATTTGCTCTAGGCATACTAGAAACAATATTAAATAGGATTGGTGTGTTTGAAGTGCTCTGGGTGCACCGAGCGTGGGAGCACTTATTATTTCTGAATTTTGAAGGGGAGCACTTCTGCCTACAGAATCTATAATCTATGTCTGGACGCATTGAATTCGATAAAATCTCTTTGCAAAAGATCTCCCTGTCTCTTTTCTTGCTGCTGGAAAAATGGGCTTTTTGGGAGGCGTAGCCCGAAGGAAAGTGAGCATTGGTTTCAGACTGGACTTTCAGCTTGAATATTCTCCATTATTCCAAAAATCTTTCTAAAACCCTAATTAAATCTTAAACCTAGCGGCATAGCCAAGAAAACAAAGCTCCAAACTCATAAAGCTGTGGTGAGGCCTTACGCAAATATTCGAAAGTAAAATAAACACATTTGACAGGACTAAGACTCTTAATGCACAGTGTAGCAGCAAAACATGAAGGAGATCTATTTCGAAAAACTACAATCATGAGCTGTACGGAGTTTTAGCCGATTCAGAGGTCTCGCAGACTGAAAACAGGGACTGGCCATGTGCAGCGATAGAATGACGATCACATATGAAGAATACACGCGTTCCCAAGTAAGGCTGATGAACGGAAACGAGTGCAACAGTCCAGGTAGTATTCATCGGACTCGATTGATGGATATAACGAGTTGCTACTCGGATATTCTAATAGGAGGGTGTGTTCGATTAGCTAAGACTGTCCCAGACGTTAAATATGGAAAGCCAAGCAACCCAGAAGGTTGTAGCGTTACTGTGACGACGAAGTCAGGGAGTGCAACTCAAAATAAATATTCCTTGGCTCGTCTTGGGGATTCTCTGGCATTTAAGGCAATGTTTTTGTATTTAAATATTCTTCATTGCTTTTTACGATTATGTTAATATTTTCGTAAATTTTCATTTGTTGATTTTGTTGTTACTTCAAAATAAACATCATGATTCTTATAACTGGTCGAAATGGAGCCAAAAATGTAAATTTATTCAGAAAAAAACTAAATAAATTGTTAATATCTTTGGGTTGAATGCCGTAAAAGAAAAAAACAATGTAAAAACCAAACGGCTGTTACCAAAACGAGAGTAAAAGTGAATCAGAGTTCCTCGTTAAACTAATTTTGTTATAAGTATGTCGAACCACGATCGATTCGTCCACAAGTCAATCACAATTTGTATATCTATGGCGAAATACCTTTTTCATTGTTCTCTAATCGCTCACGTATCAAACGTGCCTAAGATTATTAACTAGTTTTGAGTCTTAATATATGCCGATAGAAGGTGCCGGCAAACAGATGATTCGTGGAAAAAGTATTGAAAAACTTCTAAACAGGAGCTTAAATTACAAATAGATGATTAATGGCTATAATGGTTTTATGAACATATGTAGATACGATTAACGTCAATTTTTTAAAATTTATGTATTGAATATTACAGCAAGCGAGTGGTATTTTGTATTCATGCTTTGATACTGATAATACGAGTAATACAAACGAAACATCGTTCTGACTGTAGGTGGCTAAGCCAGAATGGTGCTAGGCTTAACAGAGATGAGCACGTTGTATCGTTAATTTTGAGCTTAGGAAGCGGACCTCCCTAAGCTCAAACCTTCCATGGTCTTGGGCAATGGAAGAAAAAAAAAGGAAAAAAAAAGAAAGCTCGCAGCTAGATTGGTAGGACGACGAAATTACCATGTTGTAACCACTAACAAGCGCTAACCTTTTGAACGAATCCCCAATCGAACGGTATCCGACTAAATTTTTCCAGTTGCGATGAACTTTGTGCGCAAAACTTATTCGAGATAGGACGATGAAGCTGCGAAATGCGTTTGTATTCATACATACATATTTATTCACAATTCTTATTCACCGGAAAAATTATTCTCGAAACAAATTTTGGCTCAAAAATCTATCAATCGCGAGACGCTCTGATTTACTCCGACCCTGATGGGTACAGGTTGCTTATCTGCCGCTTCGACATTATTCAGCGAAATTCTCGGATGGATAGTTCTCTGAGAAGTAGTTCTCTGTTGTGTCTGGAAGTTTTCAGAGGAGAGAGAATTTCAGATTGGCTGTTCCTTGAAATCAGTTTATTGTATCGCAATCAGATTGGTTGAGGAGTAAAGCTGCATGATAAGTCGAGGACATTGTGAGGCTGATTTCTAACTAAGACAGCTTTTGAGCGACATGTATGCCTAGGATGTTGGCTTCACAAGATAGATAAGTTGCAGTCTAGGTATTGTGATTGGCATGGAAGTTGTTTGGACGGGAGCTTTGTGTATGACATTCTAGGCGTCTTAGACTCAAGGACTAAAGAAATTTTTGCATCCTTTTAAATTTTTTTTCCATGATGAGATAATCCCATTTTTAATTGTTGAGAATATTAAAAAAATTCTTGTTAGATTCCATTTTTAGGTTGATATTTTTATTTTGCAACAGACAGCTGTTTCGAGGCCGATATGGTCCCTTCTTCAGTGTTATGTCTATTGTTGAGAATAGTTGGAAAATTCTGAGAAATTGTCATATGAATTTTGAAGTATTTTTTCACATGCTTTTTTTCGAACTTTCGTCAATATTTGCAATTTATTGGTATTACGGTTGATGTAAATATTGATTTCAATAAAATTATTAGCATAAAATTTAATAAAAAACGTAGATGCATAAACCTTCCAACACGAACCAAAAAAAAAGGCAAAACTTAATCAAATGCGAGCTGAAATGTAAATATCAATGACAATATATAAATTGATTAACATGTGTTGGAACGAATGTTGCAATATATTCAAATGAATTTCAAAATCGTCGTTTTTGTGGTGTCGTGCTGAA
Organism: Stratiomys singularior; assembly: GCA_954870665.1. Lineage (NCBI taxonomy): Eukaryota > Metazoa > Arthropoda > Insecta > Diptera > Stratiomyidae > Stratiomys > Stratiomys singularior. Next base: position 4,970,297 of record OX940879.1, on the reverse strand, counting down.
CATTAAGCGCACAACGTACAACGTGCATAACAAAAACGTACTATTAGCAAAAAAAAAAAAAAAAAAAACAAATACTAACACAGAGTTCCACTAAACGAAACGTATGAGTATGTTTCTTGCGTTTAAATAACGCCCAAGGGAGCGCGATGGTTCGAATCTATTCCCATTTCTAACACTATAAAAATTATCATCGAAATATTAAGCCGACTTGCAGACAACATTGGCCTTGACTTTGTTTAGCATCCATCGAGAGAAAAAAAAACAACTTAATACAACAAATTGCAGATTTTATTTGCCCTTCGAAGCGATGGAGTTGGAAAAAAACGTTTGTCATCTAGTTTCGTCAGGAATTAGCGGTAAGTTGAGTTTGTATCGGAAGTCTTTAGGCCGTGGTGAAAGGTGAATTGAGTGCTTTAACTTCCTCTCAGCGCATTATTGAAAGCCATTCATGTTTGAGTAATTGTTGTTATTAACACCTAATCGACAATTTCTGCAAATTGTTATAATTGTTAAATTATTTATTCAATGAAACTACTCATAATGGACATAGATGGAATTGAAAAGTCATGCTACTAGCTAATTGCCACTGATCTGTATAGTGGTCGCCCTTTTGTATTGCTGATTGCAGACTTGTTTTTAAACTTGATTTTTATTATTTGACATATTCACAAGTGGTTGTTATGCAAAAGTTGAAAGTAACATGCATGTGGCCTGCGGGCACTTTCGTGTCAGATAATTTATGTGCCCAGGAAGGTGCGTGGTACGTCAAACATATCTGAAGATCAGATGACCCTTCTCACATTTCACCTGATTATTTCGGGCTCAGTTGCTGATAAAAATGAGGAATCAGTGGAACGTCTTGTGAGATGATAATGTTATCAGTTTGTTATCAATTATATTTTACGGTAGCAGCAAGGATTACCACAAGGATGAGGAATAATATGGTACTAAAAAATCTGAGCTTTCATAGTAGTAAAAGTAATGGTAGCAGTAGTAGTGGTAGTAGTAGAAGGAGTAGTAATAATAGTAGTAGAAGATGTACTAGTTGAAGTAATAGTAGTTGCAGTAGTAGTAGAAGCTGGAGTAATTGTTATTGTTGTTGTAGTTGTACTAGGAGTGCATTGATTGCATTTGAAGTCTTAGTAAAGGACCAGGATGCAGCATCAAACTATATGATTGGGGGGAAGCCAAGTGCGTCTATTATGGGATTAATTTAGTTTAAAGTTAATCAACAGAGTCTTACTATTCAGACGGAAAGTGCCTCGATTGGCACATGGAGCTAAGGGGAACGGTTATTTAACCATGCATGAGCGTTATGTCCTCTATGCATATAGGGGTTAGGAAAGCTCCATAAAGATCTTATCTTCAACTTTATGATAATTTTAGTATTTCTGAGAAGGAATTACAGGTTTAGAAACGTTTTTGCAAAATTCAATGACAAGAGGTTTTCGAAGCATAAATGAGAGCGAAGGAGGCACCAGACAAATCGCTGAAAATAGAAGATGTCAACCATTCGGCAATTCCATGTTAGAGGATACTTCCAGATCATTATTCAAGTCTTTGACACGGGGGAATGATTTCTATATGCTACCAGTGTGAAGATCATTCCTGTCTCATTAGTCACATACAAATTCGGGGATATGATTTTTTCATAATCTTAACAATTATTCGATGCATGTATAAAGGGCTGCAGAAGTAGTCATTGGCGCATCGATCAACTTCAATTCTGACTTAATCATTTATAATGATAGTAGCAAGAATGATTAATTCCGTAAATCCATAGGAGAAATATCATAAGTTAGCAGAAACGCTGGAAGATAAGTGATTCCACTTGTTGGGCGGCTGGGCTCATTTGCGATTTTGATTTCTATACCTATTTATTGTTAACACGATTTTTATTTGCAATCGTTTTGCTGTACAAGAGTGTCCTTGCTCGCATGTTATCATAGGTTAACCTTGATTCGATCGTCGAAGTAATGTTTCGATGGTAAGATGCTTGCAATACAACAGTTAGCTTTGTTGATTCAGTGTTTTGACTAAAACGAAACGAGTCCTGTCTGATTGGGTAATGGTTTTTCTATGTAATAGCGTCCAGAGTGCAAAGTATTTTTCGTGGAAATCGAATTTATTGTGAAGAGGAGAAAAAAGAGAAGAAGGAAAGAGAGATGAGAGAAAAAGTGAGAAGAATACAGAGACGGGGAGAAATAGGGAGAAGAAGAGGGAGAATAGTAGGGTCAAGTTTGGGCCATTCATAAATTTTTGATTTTTGGGAAATTAAGCCGTGGCTTTGTTCAATTTAAGGCAGTTAAGCGGCTGAACACTCAAGAAACAAAAGAAGAAGTATTTTGACGGAATTTTTAGTGTTCTGAGAATGTTAAGGAAATATGAAAAATTGTAGTGAAAATGATAGGACAGCAGTGTAAAAGTATTACCAAAATTGAAATAGTTATGAGTGAATACTAGATGTTGTTATGCAGCCAGCGAAATATAATGTAATTTATATTGTAAAAAGAGTGGGTTGTCGTGTGTTAATGCAAGTAGATAAATTTATATTGGGAAAATTTTCCACAAATTAATATTGAGAAAAGCTTGGAGCGACGGTGTTATGGTACGCGTGTTTTGTCTTTTTCACACAGAATCAGGTTTTTGCAGCAATTAAACAGAACTGAGTGAGAGTTAAGGAAAGGAAAATATGAGAATATGTAATATAATATTTTAAACATTGGTAAATAGAAAGGTTTTTTGTATTTGTATAAAAAGATTTTTGGGTATTTGCATGTTTGTATGTGTCTGTTGGTGAAGTATTGAGTGTTGCTATAAGAAAACATTGCCTTTCTGGGGAATTTGTTTCTGAGTTCACATTTAAAGATTAGTTTTGCCTCTATACGTTGTTTTGTGGAGAATTATGTTTTGGAAAGTTAACGAGACTTTTAATTCCAGGCATAACATACCATTGATATTCCTTCCGTATTTCTTGTTGATGTATGTTTCGATCGATACAGAAATCTTTCCGATTGGGATGTTGAAGTGAAATATTTAATTCTTAAGTTGCACGGTCTTGAGTTAAATGTCTGTGTCATTTCCTGTATATGTCCAAGAAACTTAGTCTTTATTTTATTTCAGTACTAAGCAACATAGCTTTAGTTATTTATAGATGAAAACGAATAATATATTTTCCAGCTCATGCCTTGCCCGTACTGCATAAATCTGCCACCAGACTAGAATAATAAACTCCTCCATCTTCAACTTTTAATGCAGTCTATATAAATACAGACAAGTAGCTGTAACGCTAGTAATTAACGACCAATCGCACGTGGTGCTATCGAAGCAATCAAATAAACTTTAAAAATGTCTTCAAAAGGCGATTCTGTACATATAAAAAGAGTGAGGAAATTAAAAACCTGATAAACAGGCGGAAATCGTTTGATTTCCATAACTAACAAATCAAGAATCCAAATATATCGAACACAATGTATTTTCAATGTGTGTACATACTCGTATGTATGCATGGATGCTGTACATATGCACATTTGCGCTTGACTTAAAAAACCTCAAAATCGATTCGTGTAAAAAATATTCGAAAATTTTTATGTTCGACATTTGCGAAACGAGGTTATCCCTCTGATCTCACATGATGAGTTTTTTGAGAATCAAAAATAAATAAAAAATGACCACGTTGATAGTTTGCCGCAGAGGAGTCTATAAAAACGTTAATATAGTAGCAAAGTGTAAGGAAGAGGTTTTATGACTAGATAAAGATTGAACATGTGTAACGCGACTTGATAGCATTCATTTCTAGCAACACCAACTCGTTACACATATGATCCACCTCGTTTTCGACCATTCCGTTCGAAGTTGAATGAACTAGGTTAACTTCTTACAGCAAAAAATAACAAGGACGAATGGTACCAGCTACCTGTTGAATTAAAAATCGGAAAGGTTGAAGTGATTTTTTAGGAAATTGAAAAAAAAAAACAACATGCGATGGTATGAGTGTAAATGATTCAACACAAAACTATACACAGCAAAAGTTATGGAGAACCCAAAAACTAGGAATCAACCAACACACACAGCCAGACGTGCTACTTTGAACATATGCAAATTTTTGAGGATGACTACTTTTTCATCGTATTATTTTTCAGTTAGCGTATGACATAATAGTTTGGGTGATCCAAATGATTTATAAATTTATCTATCTCAGATATACGTTGCACGCAAAAAAGCGCCTAAAAAACGAACATGATATATTTCAATTTAATGTCTCCCCCGACACGGATTGGCTAATGAAAGCAGGTTGGTTTTGTTGGCATAGTGACAACGACCTTTAGAATTTATTTATTACAATTGTGTCTACGGACACTGATGATATTGCAATTTTGCGATGTTCAGGGTATTATATGAAATATTAATGAATGAGTGATTGGTGAGTGTGGATAATTTCGATGGGAATGCATAAAGTGCATTGTTCCAAGGAAGCATAGAGGAAAAAATGGTTTTGTGTAAATTTGCAAGCACTTGAGATAAACGAAGTACTTGCTCAAACGGTTACATTTTAACGAAGTGCAATCAAGTGGATTGGTAGACCTTAATCTAATTTGAACGCCAAAAAGTTGTTGATGAGTTTCGTGGACGACTTTCTAGAGCTTTTTAATTGACCTAACAATTTCACGGATCTTTAAGTACTTGAATATGTAACACATCTTTTTGCTGGGCACAATTTAGAGCATGTTGACGGTATTGATTCAATTAAAGATATCTATCTTGCAATTTGACTTTCTAAAGCCGAATTTATGTCAGAAAGGCCAATCAATACTTCTCCGTCGACTAGTGAAGGGTTTTCATGGTTTCACCTTTTCAATGAGAGCGTAACTGATTACTTTTGTTTAAATATCATTTTTGCAAAAAATTATATCACACGTTACAATAAAGTTTAAAAAATGTTGCAAATCTAAATCAACTTTCAAGTTAGCATTTAAATCAGCCTAACCATGGACTAAAATTGATTGGATCATATTAAGCTTCTTTACTTAAATCCACTCATTTTCCCACTAAGGTCTTGTCCTTTTTCAAAATTTGATGTAAGGCATCCTTTGGACTAATTATTAGAAAATAATGTCGACCCCTGTTAATGATAAGCGTAGTTCAGGCTTCATGAATAGTGCAATTTCAAAATATCCTTCTTACCAAAAAAAACAAAAAAATCAAATCCACGTAATATGCTTTAAGAGATGTTTATTCGTTTCTCAACTTTTTTCGTTGAACGCTTCATTTTCATAGTCAGCCTTGGAAAGTAACCTCAAGATTGCGACCCATAAATCAACCTCGATTCAAGCTAGTTATTTGCTTTCAGGTTAACCCAAAGTGCTAGCTAGGAATAGATATTTTATTCCTAATCCATTTGTTAGCTTTGTGTACGATGTTGTTGGCTTTTCAAGAGCCATCATCTTATAGCCCAATTAGAAAAGAAAAGCACGAAAAAACAAATCCTGAAAGAAAGGTCTTAGTGGATCCATAGAAAACAAGTGTAACCACAGTACTTGTTTGAGTACTGGTAGTATCAGTATGATTGAATTTATAGTGCCACAATGACACATTTGTTTTATGAATTCACTTCTAAAAGGATATCAAGCAGAACTCAGACATTTTTGGGATTTTTTTTTCGATTTTACATCTGCAAGAGCTGGTTAGCAATTAATAAAATATGAAAGAAATGAGAACCTATGATAAGGGTTACATTTTTTGAATAATGAAGGATTAAAAATGCTTCATTCATAGGGTGCTCCATCGATTCCAGTACAGTTTTCCCTTTTTTCCTCGTTGCATTGACAAATGGCCCATCTTTTGGACTATTTGTGAAGATTCTTCTTTCCTTCTTTGTCGTTTTCTTCCATGAGCCATTGTCCATAGTCGTGAATGAATCGATGTAAACAACTGCCAATCGGATAGAGCCCAGTTAATGGTGAGTAAGCCCCACAGGGTAAAACTACCTAGCTGAGTCATTCCAGCGAAAAGGTTTGGAGGTTTGGAGTTTGATGGAGCAATGTCATAGAAATATGTAATCTCTTTCGGTCCTTTGGCTTTTTTCAAGTATCGAACGGTTTAACTGGGTGATTGATATGGGTAACGTTCAGTATTAATCTTCTTGTTGGTGTTAAAAGCTAATAATAGACTGCATCCCACTGGTCACACCCCCACTCATCAAACCAAAACATGGTACCGTCTTTCTGGTAATATATTGCGGACGATGTGATTTTTACACATGGAATTTTCAAAATTAATCCATTTTAAAACAACACGAAATTCACCACCTAACATTCCCTAATAAAGTCCATTACGTAATAATTGAGTTGCAAATGGGCACACATAAGAATAGGACGAAAATATTCGATAGAATCTTCAATATCCTAAAAAGACTTATTATATTATCAGATATTGCAAGCACAAATAAATGTCCTCTATTTCATGTTGCGAAATGAACATTTATTGAGAAAGAAGGGTACAACTTGATTTTATCTGTCTGGCAACATTTTTTGGAGCATACTGCAATTTTGAGGCTATCATGAATCGATAAAATTATTGATATTTTCATATGATGTAATGTGCTGCCCTTACAGGTAACTTTTACCTGAAATTTCTGGTGAAAACGATGGTGGGCTGAGATCCACCAATTGAGGTTTTCATGTATGTTTTGACGCGCGTTGCAACCAGCAGGCGAACACTGTCATGCCGAAGAATAACTTTGACTTAACTTAACATGTTTCTTGAGTCTTCCGCCCAATCTCATCAATTGTGTCCGTTAAGGAGCCCCAGTAATCGTTTTATTCGGTTTCATTTACTCACTCTATCTCGGTCCACATGCAGTGCATATAGATCCTCATTTGTTTTTTCAATCATTCTGGATGGAACCGACTTGAAAACGTTGCATGCGTTGATTTAAAATGAAGTCATGTTTTGTTTTACTTCAAATGGATGTGCTTTAACTAAAGTAAATGAAAACTTCCAGCAAATTAATGAACTGCACTTGTTCAAAAACGAAGGCTATGTGAAGTGGGTAGAAAATCGTTATTTTAAGGTTATAGTTGAGTTTGTTGCCCAAAGGTTAGAGTTTAGGTCAGTTGTCCAAAGGTTATAGTTTTGTCAGCTGTTAAAACGTTCGCTGAGATGTGTTCATTTAGAAAACTTCAACCATATTTTCGGGTGAGTTCTTCTATTGTTAAAAAGCTGATATTTATTTTTATTCTTATTAATAGTTTTAATAAAATTGTCTCGACACTGCAAGCAAAGTTGAATAATAGAAATAGAGATGAACGTTGCAACAGATTATGTTAAATGTTAGTGCTATAACTGATGAAGAAGTGTAGGTAGTTGGTAATTTTAAGGACCCAAGAAAATCTGTTGAGCATTGTTTAAATATAACTAAAGCTAAAGAATCCGAGAGCTTATTTCTTTAAGGTAATTATGACGTGTGCATAATTATTTATTCATTTTATTATATCAAATTTAACGCTAATCTTATTAGTTGAGTGAAACTACTTACATTGGATAACTATTACCCGCCGTCGGACAAAACAGCTGATGGTATCGTTTAACACATGGCACACCTTTGATAACATCTCCTCGTATATCTAGTCCTAATGCTACCGATAATGCTGTCCACCATATCTGTAACAAAAAAAAAAGTTCAATGAATATTCTGAAGGTTTTTGGTATGGAATGAGAAAAAACTTAAAAAAAAATTCAATGACTTCTTTTCATTGAATTTTTGTTTTTTTCAAAGTTTTGAAAAAAATGTTTTTTCAAAGTATTGAACACAAAAATGGTCCCAACGGATATAGTTGCAATATTAACATTTCGTACGATGAACCCATTTGCTTGCCCAATTACACTGGTCAACAAAAAAACAACTTTTGTAAACCCATGAAAAGAATTCAACTGATTTTAAGAGAACATTAAAAAACTTTCACAGTGGTATTAATTTTATGCCTTAGTTAGCTCGGGTTTTTTGTGGATATCAATAAAAAGACTTACAGCTCAGTTAAAAATTTACTTATATTAATACATTTATAAATCTTAAAAGTGTAAAGTTGAACTACTTTTTCTTCTATAATCGAGATCTACAGCTTCTCTTCTTAACGTCCAACAATAGTTTGCTAGCATAGCAGGGCTCCACTTTCCCTGATAACGCTGTTCCATGCCTGCTATATCCTGGTGGAACCGCTCACCGTGCTCTTCACTAAAGTCTCCCATACATTGAGGTAAAAAATTTAAATGTGAGTCCAGAATATGTATTTTGAGGGACATTTTACAGCCAATAACGCGCAAGGCTTCAATCATATCTTTTACAAGTGTTCTATGGTTTTCAGCTCTCACATTTCCGAGAAAATTAGTAAAAACTGTACCATGGATTTCCAAGCCTTGCTCTCTTCTTTATTCAATTTATTGTTAAAAGTATTGTCGTCAACCTTCGTATTTGAGGCCCTATAAAAATCCCTTCTTTTAATTTTCCCTAATTAATTTTTAATTTTAATTTTCTTTTAATTTTTGATATGCGCGGCGTTAACACTCCATACATGTTACAACAAGCACACTATGAGCATAACTCAGAAAATCGAACTAAGCCAGCTGTGAAACGTCTATGGTTGATGAATAGTCACAACGTACTTCTTGATCAGAAGTATTGAACATAAGCAGCCCTTCCATGTTTCGTTCCGTTCACGTTTCAACATACATGTCTACATTCTAAAATTCCACAGTGAGCGTGCTTCAAAGCTGTACCTTCACAATTATCGGGCAACTGATGAAAAGTGAATTTGCAACTTGATCAAGGACATGTGAAACCAAAATCATTTTAATTTCATGCCAAATCAATTCAACAGCATGCTACCAATTTGGCTATTGTTATCATTGATTCATTTAATATGATCTTTCAACTGTCGTAGGCATCATTGAATGATTTCAATTGATTTTTAAAATACACCAACGTGAGACATGGAAACATTCTCAAGTGTCGGAGGGATCATGGTCACCATGGTACACGAACCAATTGGTAACGTGTTGTCTTCAAATGAATAACAAGAAAGAACCGTTCGAGATGAAGATGGAGAATTCGTTTTTCAGTTTAGAAGGTTACAGTGAAATAGTGGTTTGCTTTTGTTAAATCAAGCTTAATGTGTGCCAGTTGATTGAAGTGAATTTCATTGTTGCAGTATTTTTAGATTGCAATAGCGAAATGTGTTTTGGATGAAGCGAATGTTATAAATAGAAAGAAGGACGCTAATTGGTTGAAGATGAATTTTGGATGAGTCATTTGCTTGTGGAATGCTTGTGATAGGTGGCCTTTAATTGGTTTTCGGAGAAAGTGATGGCAATGAGATTGGTTCTGATCTCATAGAAATCCGATATTATGAATGAGTGATCAATGGTGAGCTCAGCGTTTTATTGACCACTCATTTTTGCCAGATTCTGAGATGAAACAATTGAAGCAGGCAGTAAACGATAGGCTAAGTTACTGATAAGTTGCTACGTAAGTGTGATCGCGATCGCTTAGAATGCATCACGTAAAGAACTCACTTCACATAAATTTCGCAGCATATTTTATATTCTAATCATTCATTACCGTCTTTAGAGCCTGAATAATTCCACACTTTATCACTGAAACGCATTTCCAATTAATGTTGACCATCCCGCACATTCGAAAGAAGCTTTTCGATCCTCACCTTCTCAATCGCGGAAAAGTTTTTTTGGAATATTTTGATTTATGCATAAAGTGCCGCTATAAACCACTGCAGTTCCATACTATAATCGCGTCCATGTGAGTATCTTTCTTTGCGTTATGCAAACCACAGTTGCATTTATTGTGTTGTTGCATGCAGCGAAACCGTACACAGATCGTTACTCGTTGTTAATTTTCGATTGCAGAGCGCCAAGTTTCCAATGAAAGTGATGGTGACTTTTAATTTGATTTCTGTCTGGGCAGCGTTCTTGCATACCAATCACGCACTGCGACTATCTTTAGCAACTACAGCAACTGTACAACTGCTGTGACGTGAGGCAGGTTTGCGTATCGCATGTCTGAAGACAAGCCAATAATATTGTTATCCACTTCACAGCATGATTGGATGCAATGCAATAAATATGCGATTATTGCAGATGAGTAAGGAAATTGAAACTAAAATCGAAATTAAAGATATCCTACTTGTTTGGGCACATATAACAACAACAAAGTAGGTTTGGAGAAGACAAGTTAAAAAAAAAATAAAATTAAACAAAAAACAAAATAAAAAAACAAAAACGAAAGACATTTTTACTTTCAATTTATTGTTAATCATGTGGCATATTTTTCAGTTTGGTGATTCCTTGTGTATTTTTTGGTTGGTCTTATGGCTTTTTTTCAGAGACCGGTAGCATTTCAGGCTGTTACGCAGCAATCGGGCTGTTGTGCTGCATTTCACATTTCACCCAATCAGAGAATGTTGACCACAATAATAATAAGCAGCGTTAAATACAGAAAGCAGATAAACATGCTATGCAGGTCAGTGACGAGTGAGTGTATTGTTATGTTACGTATTTAACGATCGGATATTGTCACCAGTTGATAGCGAAAGGTACTGACTGCATAATATGAAATCGGATTCCATAAAAAATATATCAAGTCGGAACTAGAGGAAGTCTGTTGCTATGGGAATCAGTTACTTCTTTTGTTGTTGATAGAACATGAAATCATTGCTTAGAGAATTCTGAGTAAGCTGTAAATTTTGTGTTTTCTAAACAAAGGTGATATAACATAAATTTGGTATGTAGATTCGTTAATTCAAAATTCATATGATTTAATGCCGAAAATAAAATCTTTAATTTTATTGTGATGTAACTTTGGTCATAATTGGGATAATTGAATTTTTGAGCAAATAATGTGACATGGTTACTTGCCTCAAACGAAAGACTTAAGCCAGTAACTTGAGTAGAGCTTCCATACTAAACTCAATCATAAAATGAGTTAATTTGACAAAACGATGAGTTTTGATGATGAACAAAGTTTGAAAAGGAGCAAATTGTTTGATTTTTATTTGAAGGGACTTGCAACGATAATAATAGAATGCAAATGCAATGGCATAACAAGAATTTAAGTGCCAATTGCAAATAGAAATATTGCAAATTGAATACATAATTTTGTTTGCAGAAACATGTTCTGTAAATGGTTGTTTATCAACCCGCCTAGACTAACTACCTTTTACTTAGGGGTTCCTCAACCGCGGAAAACTGCGGTTTCTTGTCTTGTGTAGGGGACGTCAAAAATGACATGTTACATGTGCCCTCACTAGCTGGTTTGAGGCAGCAGATGAGAATTTATCTCGTATACAACTGGTTCACTATCTTTGATTAAGAATCAGCCGCGTGTTTCAGGCCATCTCAACCCTTAAAGTTATTGTCATTCATCGAGAATACATTATTTTTCATCGGTAGCGCTTCTTTTGCATTCTCACTTCTGCGATTGCCAGAAGAAATGAATGTATCCTCATTACTGCAGCTGAAACCTATAAGCAGGTTATTATTTATACAAAAAAGAGGGAAAAACTACGTTTGCCTGAAAGAGATTTGTTAGTTAATTATGCCGTCTTTAGTTTTCAACAAAAAATGAATAGGATTAAAACTGAATGAACCATTCCTTTTTTATTCTGCAGTGCTAATCTTATTTGACAGGATTCAAATGAACATATCAGAAATTTTTCATCATGTTCTTTCAATGGATTGACATGATTTTTAAGATGATGCAAATATCCTTCGATTGTCTTTAAGCATTCACTTTGTGCAAGAGCAAGAACGTATCCATCAAGTAAATTAATGAATGAAGCTACAGACAAAATAAAACCACGTATGAAACGTGTTGAAGTATAAATTCCTTAGTTAAATTTTGTTTAAAATTTTGAGAAATCCTCCTAGAACTAAGGATTTATGTTTGTTCCAGTTTTAGAGGTGGGAGCATTTAGTTTAAGCTGCATATGTCACTGCTTTAGGCACTAGCAATCGAACTAGATACTTATTTAGATAAAGTAATTCCTTATCTAGAAAGAATAAACTTCAAAATAAGTATAAAACGGTTGATCAAGTTACTGGCTTAAGTCTTTCATTTCACGAGCACGAAACGTTTATAAGAGTCTTGAAGCTTAGACAATTAACATTTTACAACATTTTGAAGTGAAATTGGAACAATTATTTTAAACAAATTCGAAAAGGACCAAAGACAATATTCTCATATAACAGTTGACTGGAGTTGTTGGTACCAAAATCTATTTAGCATTTTATTTCTTCTAGCACCCGTTAGTCATATTTCATTCAATCTTGTTAATTTCCAACAATTAACCAGAATATTAATTATGCTAATTAACAAGGTCGAAACAACTTATGACTAATAGCCGTTCTACGTGAGCAACGTGTTGTATTGAAGCTACAATATATTATCAAACCAAATTATCATCTATCTTTTTCACCGCCGGAAAAACAGCGCACACCAGCAAGTTGCTCGACCTTAAAGATACAAGTTTGATTTTTTCGTTCTTGCTTCATTTCTATAAGGAGGTCTCCCCGCAAGAGTGTCTTTTATTTTCCACGAAATCTCAACACTTTCGCGCAGTGGCATTTTCACCAAAATAATCGCTTACTTATTTCGCATATTCATTTCAAATGATTCTCTCCGGAAGTGGAAGTTTGTCTACAGTCTTTCTGGTTTACATAGAGATGATGAGACCAAGATGAAACGATGGCTCAGAATAAAAAAAGGCATGAAAATTGTTGTACGAATGGCAGGAGAAGGCTTTTTTCGATTTTGGCAACTCGTGAAGCAATAAATTGGAGGATGACTCGTCACGTACAGGGTGGGATGCATGGAGAGGGGTTTTGAGAAGATAACACCAATGTTTTATCCCCGGCTGATTCCACCTGTTTCGGAAAGGATGGAGTCGTTAAGAATTTTATTATTTGTTCGTTTTAGTAGATAATATTTCAATTTTACGGTCTGCTACTGTTTTGACAAAGTCTGATTTAGTTATTCAAAATACAATACGTATTTATTGATTTTGTTACGAAAACTACTCAAGTGAAGCCTTTCTAATACGAATTTCACGACTAATATATTCCACACCCTGTCATATAAATTTCTGGATTTACCCGAATCGAGATAAAAATACATTTTTGGCGAAAAAGCGTAAAATCCAAAGTCGAGTAGGTATTCTTAAAGGCCATTGTCCTTTTTCAGTTATTCTAGTTCCGTAAAACTCGGCATTTTACTTTTGATTTTTCGCAGACAACGTGGAGCAGTGTATTGTTGACATATTTGATTAGCTTGTGCTATAAAAATGATTGGATTTATAGTGGAACGGCTTAGAAGATATGTCTATCTTGCAAACCTTTTGATAATTTTGATCTTTTGGCATCTTATAAAAAGCGAGAGTAGTTTTGCGATGGTGAAGTGGGCACTTGTATTCATCGCTTTGACTTTTTGTGGACTGTGACTCATCATTGAAACTTTTATTGAAATGTTGATAATTTTAACAAGAATATTATGTAAACAATCTTATTGTCATGTTAATTAGACATGGGGTATACGGTGTTAAAGGAAAAAAATCTGAAATTGTTAAATTCATTAGAATATTTTATGCAGCATAGAATATGAGTTCGATATTTAGAGGCTTCATTATTATCATTGGAATCAATATGATGCCAATGGGTGTGGTTTGAAGATGGAGTTAAATTTTCATGACAAGTTCAGGTCAAGATGTACCATGCAATAAAGTAATAGATTTTACTTGCATAAATTCAATAGTAAATAGCTCGAGATAAAAATTTGTAGTACCATCAAAATAAAAATTGTTCGAACAGTTTTAAATTTTGAAAGAGAAAATTTTGGTACAAGATGATGAGAGAATGAGAGCTTAGGGAGCCTCGTGGATTATATTATAAAACCTCTCGCGCAAGCTATCCCTTTTTTTTGGGAGGAAACTAGCCTGCTGTATCACAACGCTCCTTTTTCAAACAACCGAAACAAAATGTTATCTCCTTAGTATGAACTGAAAAATTCTACTAGCTGGCTTTCGAGCCTTCACCAGATGTGTCGTGAGGTTTTGATGCTTAACAAAAAAATCATACTACAAAGGATGAGTGTAAAGGCGTTTTGCTATAGTGTTTGATATGAACTTAAGTGCTAGTTTTAAAGCCAACGTTTGGAGATATAAAACATCTATCAAGTTACAGTTCCGGATAATATACCAAATAGTCAGTGAACTATTAACGCTACTCCTTCTTATTATCCATACGAGTATACCCATACTATCCACACACGGGTGGCCATAAAATGACCTGGGCATCACTTGGTAGTTTAACGAATTTGCTTCCTCTCAGAAAAGTTCCCTGGACAGTGAAAACTCAGTCGACTCGTGTTGGTGAAACAAATGTGGCAAGTTAGTTAGTTGTAGTTCAGAAAACCACTTAAAGATATATTGAAACACTAAGAGACAAGCAAAATCAAAGATTGGTTTGTTTATGGGTGCAGGAAAGAGAAAAATAAAGCAAAAAGCAATGACACGTAAAAATGGGGCCTTAAAACTCACCAAGGGTAAAAGGAACATTGATTATGTACCATATGCATTCAGTGGAATTAAGGAATTTAGGTAAATATATAAACTATTTACAAGGAAGGATGTCAGCCGCATTTTTACGAAGTTTGCCGCCTATGATCGAAGTTTGTTACCATATTTCCATTACTTTCTTAACCAAGATATAGAGCTAACGCAGGCAACGAGGGCACCTGGATACCAAATCTTTTAATTTGTCTACTCTGTTGTCGAAGTTATATAACCGTAGAATTCTGACTTATTTTTATGAGGATTGTGCTTGTAGGTGGAAGTTTGGGGGCTCATTACACACGGCGACCTTGCTTAGGGTGCGCATCAAATTCCCTAAAAATCTTTTCGAATGAAAATGCTTGGCGATCGATTAAAACCATTCAATCAGTGAGCTTGGACTTATTCAGAAATTGAAACGAAATCAAAAAGAAAGTGCTAAATCCCTTCAAATTTTTGACGGACTTTTAAAAACTGGTTGTTAGTTATCAGGAAAACCAAGTTTATAGCGAAATGGCCAAGAACGTAGGCAAATAAGGTATTCGAAAGGTTAAGTTAGTTAGGTAGTTGAGTTGCTGGAGTTAATAAAGTGCAATCAATAAGTTGAGTTCCCATGTTAACTAAATTGTTTTAAAATGAAACGGGCACGTTGCGATCGCATGTTACACCATATGCATCTGTTCCCACATTTATAACATTGGAATGTAATTGAAACACGCAATTGAGATCACCTCATTCGATAATGTCAAAGGAAGATACTCATCCATTGCAAATGAGATATTATGGCTATATTTGAAGATCTTGTTCAACCTCTAAATGTGTATGATTCTACTATGCATCGTCGACGTCCATATTAAATACGTATAGACTATTCAGGTTAAGCTAACAATCCTGCAATGAGCATGTTCTATCTGTTACGCTAGATCGAACATTTCATAGTTGCGATTCATAAACGAAAATGAAACAATTATCAGGTATGTATCTGAGTATCTAGATGATTTTATCTTTGATTGAAAACATGATCTTAAGTGCTGTCGAAGTGATTTATTGGTTACGGAGTGAATGCTAGAGGTTCAGGTGTTAAATTCACGTTATAATTGATTGTGATATATTGAGTACTGATGCTTTGTTGTGAAATGGGGATTAAGTGTCTTGATTGAAAATTCCTTGGGTTTATTAAATGACAAAGTTTACTTTCTATTTAGGAAGGAGCAATATCTTGGATAGAGAGTGGACTTAGCTTTCAAAATTTTAAAAACAAAAAACAAAAAATCAAACAAAAGATAAATTGCTTAGTTGATTTGACAATATGGTCAAACAGCGTTTTTTCGAGCTTATTCTCCAGTGTTCAGTCTTCTCAATAGATGGTCGACTTTTCAATATTGTTTCGACATAATAGACATATTAGAGAAATAATTTTTGGTTCTTTTCATCACTTCTGAAGTTACGCCAATGTTGGATTGTCCAGCAGAGAAGCGACCATACTGTTGCGGAGATAGATCCCCTGGGAATCAAATGACTTTGTTTCACTGGTACGACTTTCTAGTACTTTTTCAACGTCGAACATTCAAAAGGACCGAAATACAGAGGAAAGCTTTGGTTTCCTTTTTCGTTTACTGAACAGCTCAAGCCCCACCTCCTTCTAGTGAAAGGCATTAAAAGTGTTGAGGCATCAACCAAGCATCCAAATATACCAAGTTGTATCACTTCTGTTTGGATAGGATTTGTTTTTGAGGCTGTATACTTCTTCATCGGTAGTCAGCCTTCGCATTCAAGATCGGGCAATCAGCCACTTACCTAATAGATCAAAACGGTAGTAAACTGTGTCTTCGAAACTTTCTCCATTTTTATGGAGCAACCACTGTACGCTCGTGTGACTTGCAGCATCGGTGTGATCAGCTTAAAATTCAAGCCCCATGGGCTCTTTATTATTTTTTGCCAAGTAAGGATAAGAATTAAATTAATAAGTATATCAACAATAAAGTACGACTAGCATCTATGAGTCGTGGTGATGAACCACAATTTCGAAGTGTTATTGATAATGCTGTCAATCATAACAAGTACTTCGCCTCTCTGCCTCCCCCAAAAAGTTGAAGGAAGAATTTATACGTATTTGATGACTTTGGAAGAATTGTAGTTTGTGATGAAAAAGTAGGAAGTGGAAGATGTGGAGAGAGAGAGCAGTTGTAAGTGATGCAACCAGAAGAAAAATATTTTTGTGAGGCAGATGCAACTTTGAAGGCTTGAAGGATGAAAATGAAGCGAAAGAACTACAAAGTTCTGAAGGCGGTAGGATGTGAGAGGCTGTGGAAGAAGGAAAGGTTGTACCTGAAGTCAATATACTGTACAATCCGTAGCAACCAGAAGGATACTCTAGATGTTAAGAATGTGGAAAACGACGGAGTGGCGCTTATACTTGATGTTGATACATTCCAAAGTACTGAACTGGTGATGGGATACGGAAAAAGTTGTGGCCTCTGAACGAGTGTTTAAGGCCGATGATGTATACTTTAATATATTGATAGATGTTAGTTTGGACAATGACGCAATGACCCTTGAGCATTGCCAGAAGTCGTAACACGACTTAGAATTCGCTTTGCACAGATTTAGTACTACAAATATCAGAGAACGTACCTTAGGTGCTTCGAAACGACCTGCAGAATCGGTTTTAGGCATTTGGGGTATAGAACGGGTTACAATTAATATTTAATTTGAGGTAATTTTAAAAAGGTGGTTGCAAGTAATAATTAGAGTCCATATTCACTACGCTTTATTCACTAGCCAACTGTTATCCATTATTATATTACCAACAAATGTTGTTGATCTAATATAAATCAAATCATATTACGAACAAAACCTACTCGTATCAAATCCATCAACAAAATATCTTAATAGACGTCGTAGCATATAATTTAATATTCAAATATGAACAATTCCTTTCATAAGCCATAAATCATAAATCATAAACGTGACTAACACTATTTAGTGCACATGCTGCGCCATGTTTCAATTATTGGAGGCGTACTATTAATTTGCAACGCATCCACCGGAAATTGTTTCAGAACGTAGTCGGCTTAGATGATGGCAGTGTAGTGGCGTTTTTCATGAAAAGTTTGTGAAAGAAATAATTAACATCGGTTGTGGTTAGAAGACTGAGTTGGTATGTTACCGTAGGGAATTTGAGCGCAGGCAATCATCTTGGAAGCTAGAAAATGTTTGCACCCACGGGAAATTCATACATATGAACTCATTTAATAAGGAGACTTTCACTCGTTTTATTCAGGCTTGGGCAAATTGCTCATGTATTCAGATGACTGTGTTTTAAGCTGCTGCATGTGATCATATGGTTCTTGTTTTTATTTTGGGCATGAGAAACTTTCAATAAATTTTACCCTTGAAGCCAGTGTCATAGCTTTATTCTTAAATATTCAATGGTTCTGATATGATTGATAGGTAATTATTGTGATTTTGTGAATTGGAGACACTGAAATTTAAGAATTAAAAGACTACATTTCAATACCAACGATCGTTTAGCTTAGCCCTGAAATTTTTTCAGTAGTCAACCTTATCTTTTCCGCAAAACTGCAATATGATTAGCGAACAAAATTATTGAATTTCATTCAGCAACCGACACCGCCTACCAATAACATCCAGCACAATATTGGACATCATCTGCAAACTCATCAAGTTTTTCTAATCAGCCCATGCCAGACACATCAAGCTAGGTCTAATAACACGCAAACCGTGACACTGACCCACTTTCTGTAATTTATTTCTTTTTAAACAGTCTTGCATGAATTTATTCCTTTAGAAAAAGTCTGAAAATTGTTTTTTTTCTGTCACTGCATGACTTCTACCACTTCTTTTTGTTCCTATTTCATCGTCTTCGTCTTTTTTTACCATCATTGAGTGATTGAAAACCGTTTAACGTCTTCCATCTGCCATACTTGAATGGAGCGCTTTTGACGAGTCATTTTGTTTGCTGAATTGTTTCTTTCAATGGAATTTCAAATTGTTGAATGCTTGCTCGTTGAGTATTCAATTGTTTTGAAGAGGAGTCAATGAGCCACGCGCCCTCTCAGCTTGGATACCACTTACATGATGATGACAGTTCGTCAGTGGTTTTGTCAAGAAATTTTGTAACTACGCGTGGTTGGTTACATTGATTTTGAATTTTGTTATTTTTCGATGGTATTGTAATGCAATTTGTGTATGGCTTTGTTTATAAGCAACAGCCATTTCGCCAATGAATTCTTTCTTAAGTTTTTGATGGCTTGGAGAGTTTTTGGATAATTTTTGGAAATAGCAATCACTTGTTCAAGGAGAATAGCAACGTGAGAATGCGATTTAGGTAATTAGAAAATGTTTTGCATTTCAAGTAATTCTTCATTTAATGTCAAGGTGTTGAGATATTGAAGTTGATGATGATTGGATACACTCAGAAACAGTTATTCTAGTGTTTTCTCACATATCCGGTCGAATCTTCCACATTAAAATTATGCTCCAACTGCTTGCGAGTGAGCACAAACAAAAGATTTAAGCCAGTAACCAGACAGTAAGAAGGAAAGGAAAAGTCTTGAATTTGTAAATCATAATAACGTTTATGATAGAGGATTGCTTAATCCTGAAAATAAATTTATAATTGAATTTATAAAGTAAAAACTAAATATCCAGTAAAAAAAATAATTACTATACAACTGATTATTCTGAAAAACTTAGTTGCAGATTAACTTCCTATGCTAACGAGGTTTTGCATCATGTATCATGGGATCATTAATTAACCTCTCTTGGACATTTCTTGAAAGCTGTATCATTTCCCTCTCATTTTAATTTCCAAAGGTTACATTATTTATGTATTAGCGTGCGTCCGTTGAACAAATAACATTTAAATTCTAATAAATTCTCATCGTTTTATTGGCTAAGCTACTCGATTGCATTTCTTGGTGTACTTTAAACTATTTCTTACTAAATTATGCCAAGACTTACAATTATGAAAATAAGATATCTTACTAGTAGAAACACAGGGTGAGATTCAATTCAGTACGCTTTA
The DNA here is from genome assembly GCA_954870665.1 of Stratiomys singularior. Classification (NCBI taxonomy): domain Eukaryota; kingdom Metazoa; phylum Arthropoda; class Insecta; order Diptera; family Stratiomyidae; genus Stratiomys; species Stratiomys singularior. Next base: position 4,950,635 of record OX940879.1, on the reverse strand, counting down.
AAGATTGCTATAATTTTAAGTCTTGTCTTGTTTAAGTTAATTTTAAGTCTTCTTTTGACCGAGAGGCTGCTAGTCAAAGAATATTTTATGTCATTCTATGAATTACTAATACTCGCAGCCAATACATTGGAAAATAAATGAAACATATGAACATGTTTGCATTTAGATGAAACAGTAAAATCAGTAAGCGTAAATTAATTTAAGAGTAATGAACGTGTTCAGATAAGAATCCGATAAAAACTCATTTATTTGTTGCATGTGAGCAGTTACGGATGGAATTGAACTTCAACTTTTATGTTTGAAGTATAATGTATGCAGCGTTTTATTTCAACTTATAAATATTCATGTTGATATCACATTTTTGCCCCTTGCCAGAACTTTATTTTTTTTATGTCTGATTATGTTTGGAGTAAGTTTGTGCTCCTGGTGGGCTTTATGTATACACAATTATGTTATTTTAAAGGAGATTAAAAAGGTTTCACAAATCAGTTACTAACATATAATAAGTAGAACCATCATGGATAGTTATTAAATAAAATTGAGAGTTTATTGCAGGCAGATGAAGGGATACTCGGGACTTCCTTCGCTGCCATCAGGATAATCCAATCACGAACTGTTTGTTTGTTTAATTCGAGTTTTTGTCTTTCCACGACAAGTGACGCTTTTAGGTTAGCGGAGAATATTGTTGGCCAAACTGGTCACCTGAAGATATGCTTCATAACCATTTACCTAGACTCCAAGTCTTAAATTCGTTATAAAACTTTGTTAGCAAAACTCGTCGTATAAACTTATCTCTGTTATTTCATTTCTCTGAAACTCCGTGGTTTCATTATGCTAAAATAAAAATTTAATTATCTGGAGTGAGCTCGCCTATTTGCGATTCCACATGCCACCGATCTGTAAAGTCCTAACGTGGATTTGTTTTGAAAAATTTAGTTGCCGATAAAACCTGTGATCACCAGAACAACCTGTATCTAGTTAACAGTGAATTTCCAATTTCATGCAGGTAAAACTGAAATAGATGTGTTTCAGTATCCTTATGCGTTAGGGTGTGCTATGACTTCATGGTTTTATGGAATAATACAGTGCGCCTGCCTTTCTCACTGACTGTTGCTGCCACAGAGTGGGCTCTTCTTCGCTTCTCTCGCTAAGCTCCTTTTCTTTCTTCTTTTCTGAATAGATTTCAATGCCAATTATCGTCTGTTCCATTTTATTCTTACTTCCTGTTACGATGCACCGTCTCTTTGCCTAACTCTAAACGACAACATATCGATGAAATATCTGAAGTCTTTTATACATCTAACTGAATCTGATGCAAGACTATAATCCATTCATTCCACTATCAATCATTTTCAAGATTTACTGCACATGAACTGGGTCAAATTTAATGGGTTGCTCATCGTTTCAAATGTATCTTTCATACTCAAACAATCTACATATAATATTTCAAAGTATTGCATCCAGCTGCTGGTAGTTTACTTCTACTGATATTAAAGCCATTACTGCTTAAAAACTGCCTGTCATACGTACAAAACAAATTTTATTAGTAAATCGCGCGCACGATTTCTCGTTTAGGGACCTTAAGTGTTTTGTTTGCGGTTTGTGCAACATGCATCTAAAATGTTGCAATCATAGAATTGTGCATTTTAGCGGTTGTGGAAGAAAGAGCCTCATTCGAACAGGATGATCATGATTACGTTGGAAGTAGTAATTATAGTGGCGGATGATGGTCTGAATTAACAAGTAGCAAAGATGGTTGCAGTCTCTTCATTCAGAAAAGTTGTTAGCACTTACAGAAATATTCTCCCATAGGAATCAAAGCAAGTTTAAAATGATGCTAAGCTTTAAAAATTTGCTCACAAATAATCAAAACACATAGATTTCTATACAATATTAGCAATAAAATTGACATTTGGCAAAAATAGGCAAGATTACAGTCGTTCATGCAAAACTACTCCATCAGTCCCATGTTAAATCAGTCACCAGCACAGGCCGCATTGTCTCACACCGAATGTACTAAGAAAATTCACACAGGAAACGGAGAAATATTTTGAATATTCATCAGAAATATTGTGATTATACTGTGTGCTATTATTGAAATATGGTATACATCAAGGATAGAGAACAAGAACAATAAATTTTAAGGCCTGCACTCAGGTTGGGTAAAGATAACAAAGCGAGCATACGAATAAGAGAGCATCCCTTAAATCATTCGGAAATCTTCAGCGACTTCGCGAATTTCATTGATATACCAGCCAAGAGCTATTGGGTTTCAAATACTTATTTCTTGGCAGCTGGAAGCTTGATAGCTGTCAAGAGTGAACTTTTGCCCATCTAGAAACATGGAAAATTGACTAGGAACAACTACTCCAAAGTATAAATAGGATTTGTTGTAGTTTATTAAGAAAGTTCACACTTAATCGCAATTAGAATGTATCGAAATTAGGTTGTGAGACGTGTGCTTGTGTAGGAATGAAAAAGAACACAAAAAACAGCCTTCGTGCTAGATGTCAGCGTGCCGAAATCCATCTTCGAAATGCAACCTGAATATCGTCAAAACTTCTATATTCTATTTAAAATGTCCAAAAAGAAATAACAAAGAAGCAGTTTCAAATTATGCATTTTCGGAAAAATTTGGAAGTAAGCATATGACTTTTATAAGTTTGAAAACTCTGCAATAATTGTTCCTCATCGTGTATGTTATTCAGTCGTTTTGCTATGGTATGGTACTTATTAAATTCCCAACGTATTAAATATTAAATTATTAATTATTAAATTCCCAATATCTTACCTATTCACATCGAAAATAATAATAAAAAGGAAGAAAATCTGATGGAACAGTTCCGAGGTTAATAAGTGCATGTAAAACTAAAAAACATGAACATTATTTAAAAATAACCAAAAAGATTCGGTGTCAGGGCAGAAAAACATCGCCAAGGAGAAAAAAGAACTTCAAATACATACAATGAAAACAAAACAATGATAAATCAATTATAACAAATAACAATTTGAATTCATCGTACAGTTGTTTCTTCAGAATTTAAATTCAATCCAATAAATCTACACATCCTTGTTGCTTTCATTCGAAAATCATTAGATTCACGCTAGATTTATGGTCGACGCTGAAAAATTTTGGTGAATATATTTATTTAGTGAACGTTATAATAGCCTGTTTCGAGATTTTGACGACTTGCGCGAAATAAAGGATGTGAACATGGGCCGCAGTTGTATGTTAGCAATATTCTTTAAAGTTATTTGATACTGCTGATTCGCGCTTGAATATTATAATACTAAGATGGAATTTATTACCATCATACCATGCTGAATGAATTTCTTAAGAAAAAATGTTTTTTTCATAGATTCATAAGAATTTAAGAAAAAGTTCAATCACTTACCGGTATTTGAACAAACGTTCCATTATTCATAGTTGGATAGGCAAATAATGGCACAACTGGGGCAGTTCCATTTTTTAAAAATATTGGACCCTGTATAGGTGTTACATTTGGATTTGTTTTTTGACCATCTGAAAAGATTAGAAATGGTCATAAATAAATTAGAATTATAACGTAGTGATCTGGGTTTATTTCGACATTACACAAACACAAAGGGAAAAAGACAATCAACACAAACTTGCCATGGTGCAAGGATCTCCACATTATAAAAACACATACAAAAGAGAGTTTTCGAAGGAAGGAAAATGAAAACAGTCTAGTCTAGATACGCAATTTCACGGTATTTTCACTAGTTTTTAAACTTTCCCACAATCATTGTCATCATTCACATCACACTTAATAACACAAATTGATTATTATAATCAAATATCATTTATATGCCGAATCTTATTTAGATCCTTAACAAACCGACGGATCTCACAGAACTGATCTTTGCACCAAATCATCTTGGATTTATAATAATTCAAAATGAGTTTTCCATATTTCAAATCAACGATAAAAAACCATTCTCAACAAAGATTAAAACGATCTGAGCCATTTTTGATCAATCGTCATTAAAAATGCGGAATAACTTCATGTTTCGATATGTTAATTGATCAGAAGTGTGATGAACATACATTAATTTCGACAAAAATGTGATAATAAAGTCGACATTGCAATTAAGAGCCAGCGAAACTACACCAAGTCAAATTGAAGAGACTTAAGTATTTTAAGGTCGTTCGTAATATTATCTATTCAAATTTGATCGAAGTGGATATTATGTCTATCTCTGAAGTATTTTTCGTTTGCAACAACCTCTTTTAATGCGCCTCAAGTAACAATGTGTGAGCGATTAAAGTGTTAAAGTGTTAACCGACAACTTAAGATTTCAAGAAATTTCAATCTGTGTAAACAGTAAAACTAATTGATTAATAATTACTGTGATTAAGTAGTAACATTTGAACTCTCAAGTGAGCATCTGAAACATTATTCCCCTACTAAATCATTCAAAGATGAAAATCTCTTTCATTACAAATCATCAACAACAATAACGATTTGTGGTTACTTCTGCTTGGAAAAATACATGAATGAGTGGACTCATATTAGCGGTGAATTTGCATTCCCATTGGTTCTCAATTAGTGCCAACGCATCAGGACTTTATATGGGACTCCGGCATTCCAGACTTGGCTCATCAAATGGAACAATTACGGGAGCGATTCCTTGTTTAGTTTCATGTAGTTTTAAGTTTAATCAGACATGATGAGCGCCATATATGGAAAAGTTGTAATGAACCCTGGTAGGAGTGAATTTCCGGTGTGACATCTGTTTTTGGACATTCCTATGAGCGAGTGAATCATTATACTGTGGTCGTTGGATTTGTCGGGAAAAAGGAGTTGACAAGTTGCAGCTTTCTATCGTGCATGTCCTCACGTCCTCAAAGAAATTAAAAAATTATAAATTTGAAAGGCAATGTGTTTCATTGGCTTTGATTCCTTTGGAAATTTGTAGGGATTGAGAAAAAATCGTAGTTAAAGTGATTTTACGAAAAGTTAATACAACGAATCCAATTAACAATCGAAAGATTATAAGGACAGTGAGTTTTTGTTATCTTTACAATTTTGAGTCCGCCTCAAAGAAGTTATAGAGTACATTCTCCTTCTTTCCGTTATCATCATCTTTTAGATCTCGATCAAAGCTTGAACTAGATTGCCATCTGATGGCAGTCCACTGGCCATAAGATTAAAATGCTTGAAGGCCAGGTCCTCTAATTGTTGTTGTGAAAACAAGTTGGACTGAAAAAATTACAAAAGTGGGTGAAAAACAAGAGTCACAACGTTAAAATTGCAACGTCCAATGAGCATGCGAATGGAAAACTTTTCCAGATGAGAGATTAAGATCAACCCGGACAAGAAACAAGCCATATATATATTGAAAGATACGGCAAACCTCACAGACAACTACAATCGATAGTTACCCAATTGAATGGAAAAGAACAACAAAATACTTTAGACTGACCCTCGATGATAGTCTTAGCTTGAAACGAAAAAATACAAAATAGACGAAGACATTATATAGGCTTCCTATTCAGACTCCATCCTCTTTTTAACTAAAAAAAAATCAGTCTAGCGAGCAGAGTGCTGATTCAAATCATACAATCGACGCTATTCTACAATCGTTCAGCTTTCTACAAGACGACAAACTCAACCAAAAACTTTGTCCTTAGTCCTTGTCCCGTTCGTTTCAGTCCTTACAAAGCCAAATGATAAGAGGAGTTTTTCAATTCCGTGCTAAATTAGAAACATGGACATATGCAAAGACATCGAAATAGAGACAGTAGAAACGAAAATAATACCAGAGCCCGTAAATGATGGCTTTAAATTTAAAGTTCCAAGTAGATCCAGACAGACCATGTAAATGTGATTGGGCGTCAAAGTGCTAAATCGCACTAACTCAATCCACTCAATACTTCAGAGAAGCAAAAATCCAGTTTGGTATTAGATGGGATAACTGAAGGCACGACTCGTGTAGATTTATTCCTTTAAACAGCGATACACAATTAAATTGGGAGTGTCTAAGATATATTTTTGGGTAGGGTTTCCGGGCAACATTTCTTAAATAGTCTTAAAGAAAGAAACAAAACTGGAAACTTCAAGAGACAACAAAGACAATATGGAGTATTATCTATGATTTATTTTTATACATCAAAGGTGAGGATCATGGCATCTTCGTATTGACTGTTTGCATTGGAAATAAGGGAGACTTAGTTATCATTTTTTTAATGCAGAAGAAAACATTTCCGAGGCTGAAATGCTTCTTTTTGCAGAGTGTCATATTTAATATTATATGCAGAGTGTCACTGTAAATTAAAGGAAGGATCAAAACAACATCAAAGTAGCTGTCTTTTACGATTATCATTTAACGTATATGTACAAAGAAAACGAAGCGAGATAATTACATTTGGTATGCCGTCAATTCTGCAAAATGGGCTAAAATTCTCAGATCTCAGATATTAAGGTACCAAATTGGGAACTGTAAGCCGATCTACAACATAAAAGAGCGAAAATGAAGAACGGATGCAACATATGACGTTGTAAAGGGGATCGAATCTCGATCGAGTCCTTGTGTGGTTACAGCTGCCGGAGGTACGTGTTTGTCGGGCTAATGAGATGTCTTAGTGGCTGAAATCACTGGAAATCCTGCTATTGAGTCATTCAAGCCCTGTATGATGCTGTGTCGAGTTGTTGAGTCGATAATCGACCGTAGGATTAGATTAATTTTATTAAAGTCTGCATTCGTTCAATGAGATTAGCGAGGTCAAGAAGATTATAAAATATTTTGGCATGATCGTTAATTCGAAGGTGAGACAGAGTCTGGCATTCCGTTTTGGACCCGTGTTATACTGTTAGTTCTCTTAAATGTCTGAAAGGACAGGCTAATGTTTTTAATGGCACTACCACTAATACTGGCACTAAAGCGAGGATTCTGAATTGTTCCTAAACAGATGATGTCGGCTATCGCAAAAATCAGGGGAAGGAAGCGACCCATTGATGTAGAGGAGAAGAGGATACAGGAGTGGCTTCACAACATAAGAGGGAAAGGATTACAGTCGGTTGCAGGAAAGTTGTCACGTACGAAACGCGAAACACGTGAACTGCGCATCTGATCAGTGAAGAGTGGTCGCGATGGTGCAGAAAATACGGCCAAGCTGAATAGATTTGACATAACTTGTTAATCGGCATATTCAGCCTAGCTTTCAAAATATCGAAAACTTGCGTTTTATGAACGATTCTGTCCATAAAAAAGACATCCTTTATCATTATTCCTGTAACGTTTCTCGCCCTGTGAAAGGAATCTTCCTAACCAGAAGGAACAATCCGATGACAAAAATGGCTCTTCACTCGAAGTGTTGTGACTAGCAGTTTTAAGCTGGATTCTCGATGTGATATGTTTTCTGGATTTTTAGAGGGATATTCGGTGGGTTGCCTAAAAGTCTTATGCTACTGGGAGTCCTGCTGTGAGAACAGTAATTTTTATTTCAGTTTAGTTAGTTCCGCGTTTGATTTAGCTTCTCCGGGCTTTCATCTTGGTACTGAAGAAGAAAAAAATCAATGAGATAGTCTATCCTATTACCCTACAGAAGCTTACGAAAGATCTTGGCTCTGAGGTGTGTTTCTCTCAGTGTTTCGAAGTGCTTGTGAATAAGGTTCAGACTGTTTTGGAAAAAGTGTTCCAACCTTTCTTACTCTTTGCCATTGGCTTGGCATGTGTCGTCTCTTTGAATTTCAGTTTTCTCCATTTAAGGAAAAACCAAAACTCGTTGACTATTGTTTTTTTATTTCTTTGGCCAAAATTTACATTGATGTTGCTTTTAAAGTAAAGTAACATGCGAGTGGTGGTCAGTGTACATTGGTCACGTTCAAATTCAATCTTTTGATTGAACTATAGTTGTTTTTCACGATGATTTATGCGATGAGTTATGATTAGGTCAGTACTGATTGATTCCCAGTTTTATGGAATTCACATTATTTTACCGCCACAAATGTCCGTTCTTTCGCTTCCTCGTGGTTGGATGCGTTAAGGTAAGACACACTGAAACTTCGATCTTTCTGTCTTAAAATGATAAGTGATATTCGTGAATATCGAAAGGTATATACTTATAAGCGATACATGTTCGTTCCAATAACAAAATTATTGAATTTTGTGTGAAGGTCGTGATGCGATATTTATTTTTGGAGCATTGTTTTTTTTTCTTAAAATCTAAAGATGTATCAAGATCAAAAGATCGGAACGATATTATCTTTTCAAGTACCCTTAAACTTATATTTTTATATTAGCTCTCTCTTAATTTCATCACAGCGATGTCACGATTCTAAGTAGAGAGAGAAGTTTTAACATTTTTGGAGAAGTCGACGGTCCCAATTATATTTCAGAGTTTTTACGTATTGAGTTACCCCATACTTCATGCTGCTTGCTTTTCACGTCGAAATAAGTTAGTTTTTGGGAAGCGTTCAGATCATTCTCGTTAGCAATGAGAAAGTGTTTAAAGGAATAATTTTCAGTAAACTACTATGTGAACCACTTCATCTCAACTTTTTTAGTTGTTGTAAAGCCTTCCCACGATTGACTAACACGTATTGAGATAAACAGGAGGGTAGAGAAAATACGATTAACGATGTTATCAAGGTTTATGTAGAGATAAACGAAGTAAAATTGTGTTTCGTTGAGCTTGTGCCAATAAATACGATAAGGTTTTGGTAAATGCTCTTGCATCATATCTACGTAGTAACGTCGTTGGAAAACCACTGAAGTCAATGGATTCCATGTGGCTGATTATTATCATGAGTAATTTGTTGCAGATGATAGGAACAACTTTGACCTCCCAATGGATTGATAAATTGAAATGTTTTACATTGTTGGCTGGATGATGTAATATTAGTAGCAGCGCATACGCAATTGATGAAATCTGAAAATTTACTTAAATTGATTTAACTTGAACGAATTTCCCAGAAAAGCAGAACGTATTGAGCTCAGATTTGTCCAAGTGAGTGAAGTTGTTATTATGTGCCAAAAGAAGGATATGAATATGATTTGACCTAATTTTCCTCGAATGGAGAGCACCATTAAGTACCCTTGCTAAGAGTTCAGAGTGTGTAACTTAACGTCCATTCCAACTGAATAACTTACAATCCAACATTTACGCTTGCTTTGAGTATCTATCACTTGCACAATAATAATTATGAAATGTTTTTGCACGCACTAGACGACGACGTCGTTTAAAACAATTTGATTTTCACAAACGACAAGCGACAAACTCGATCACGCGATGTTGTCTCCGAAAAATTGGTGAACCAACTGAAACGGTCATCAGTGGCATTCATTCGCTCGATAGTTTTACTATGTCACGTCGAACGTGATGAGATGACCAAACACTTTCAAACTCAATTGGAGATGGTAAAGAGAAGGGTCCTTCTGGCGCATCTTCAGCTGCATAACTTCCTTGTTTGGATAACAACCCTTAAGAGTTGGAAATAGCGGAAGTGACACTCTCGTCCACGAGACGGAAAAAGTCCACGTAACCTCCATTTGTGGTATGTACTTTAGCAACACTAACAAAAGACAAGTGAACAATTAACATGAATGTTTGGTGTAGCATGTCTGGCTAATATCTCGACATCTTTTGTTCGAGATACTTTAGACCTATCATAATATTTACATACGTATCTTATCGAAACTATGTTGAAGATGAAAACAGAAAGGTCCAGTTTACCTTGAAGTGTAACCTCATCAGCGGCTAACTAATTTTTTTAAAGTCTTCATTTTCATTTCCATATTCGCCTTCATTTGCAACTTGTAGACCATCTTTCGTGTGGTTTTTTGGGCCTCAGCCGAGACATGCTCGTCTACACAATTTTGATGATGGAATCAATTTAATGTTTACCAACTTAATCATCCATCTTGCATTGCTATCATCAATCTTGTTGGCATGATCATCTTTTGCATTTTTCGACTTTATTTTCCGCGAGGAGAGGAGGAGAGGAGGAGAGGGAGTATGATGTTGGTGATTGTTTTTGGCTGGAGATCATACGAAGGAGATCAATGCTATTCATCAAATTGATACGATAGCAATTTGGCTATCGGAGTGATCTGGAGTTGGTTTGGTAAGGTGTATGCTAATTGATATTGTATAATGGTTGATGGAAAAGATTTTTAAGTTTTAATGGATTTTTAGTTAGTGGCAGGGTTTTTTCATGCACGATTGAGTACTTTCTGATTTATTGGAATGATAAGAAGAGTACATTTTTGGAGAATTGTTTTATAATGTTGAGTCTGGAATGTTTTGATTAAGACATGTAAAGTCGGTTGAAATAGTTTACTTCAGTATATCTTGATGTAAAGGTTGGTTACTATTACCGCTAAAGGTTGGTTACTATTACTATGGCATTGATGCAGAAAAGGTAAATGATGAAATATCGTTTGGAAGTTGGCTTAGACATTGCTTACAAATTGAAGGTATTGAGAAATATAGTTTTATTGCAAATGAAAACATGTAAGTGGTTCGAGACAATCTTTTCCTCTTGGAAAGAGATCTAGAGCTCATGTTACTACTTGAATTATCATACATAAATCTTACCGTTGAGGTAGAATCTCCAACTACCCAAGAAAAATCATCGGGACGTCAGGATGACGAAAGTAAATGCACTTGGTTAAGCAATGACTATAAGAATTTTTGGAGTAAAGCAAGAAACGGCTCTACAAATGACAATCAAGATGATCTTGATCTTCAAGTGAAGATCAAGAGAAAATTGTACGAAGCCAAAAGATTGAATTGATAATCGATAAATTCGACACGTTCAGCGAGCAGCAAATCTATCTATGGAAAGTATCTACTACCTGAAAGGATATATGTTCCATCTGACGGCAAAAATAGACTGTTTGTCATGAAAATCGGTCAACATAGAAATCACTTCCTGGACTTCGATATTTTGGCAAAGTTCTACTGGCATCGGTATCTAGATATAAGTAGTACATTCGTGAATCAAATAGACTTATGAAAATTGTATTATATTTAATTGCTTGGTGTGGCGCAACAACAGCTTGCTATAGAACTTGGGCCTTGCGGCGTGTTAAATCCACCTCATTTCAAAAACGGAGAAACACGGTTGGATGCGATCTGGTCAGAATCACAATTGTGCTTGATAATATTTTTAAAGGTACCTTTCAGACCCGGGTGGGCTGATACTCCCACAGTAAACACACAAATTGATTCACTGTCTCCAGGGGGATACGAACTCAGCATCTGTCTTACCGACGGTGAGTGCATACTGCATCTACTATATCCTCCAAAAATATTGTATATAAAGGAGCACTTACTATATCCTATCCAACAATTAATACACATATATATCTATACTATTTTTTCCTCTATCAGGTTGACTGTTCATTTCGATGCAGACTATATGAATATTTACAATTAGGATATCAAAATGCTCCTAAGTGGTGGCTTGTAATGCTATCTATCCTACGAAATGTAAAGTTTTTTGCTTCCTTTTTTTTATTACATAATGGACCTGTTTCTCAATTTATCCGCCATTGCATTGCATGAAATAAAAATAAACTTGGTACGAAGTTCCGCGGAAACATGACTTGGAACTATTTTGTTAGTGTGCCGAAGTTAATAGCTGAAATGAATTCTAATGAATGCTGTTACTGAGTAGAAGCTTGGTGTTGATTTGTTTCCCACATTGATCTTCGGAACGATTTTCCACCAATCAGTAGAAAATATGTCTGGAAAGTATAACGGTTGCGAAGTGAAGGGGTTGCGATGAAGTACCCTTTTTGAATTTTTCCAATTTTTTTTGGACTTTTGCGGCTAAGCCGAGCATTTTCATGTATTTGAATAACTTCATAATATCATCTTTCACATTTTCCTAGTTTTTCTCGCAATGACCCATTAAAATGAATCAATTTTTAACTACCTTAGCCAACAGTTGTCGAAATGCCAGTATTCAAGCGTAGTTATCTTATAGTATGTAGTATGTCGTAGGTAACATTCTATTCAAAGGTAAAGAGGCGAGGCTCGTGCTGATCCACAAGGAGAAGGGGAACGCGGAGCAACCATCTACATATCGGCCCCTATGTATTCTGAACGCCGCTGGGAAGGTACTCGAGAGGCTCATTAGAGAAAGACTTGGAGAAGCCATTCGAACTGCCGGGTATCTGTCTCCTCGGCAGTACGGCTTCAGGGCTGGTCGATCCACAATTGGTGCAATAGCAGAGGTAGTGAGCGCGGTCCAGCAGGCAGAAGCCCACAATCATTACTCGAGACGAATAGTACTGCTCATAACTCTAGATGTGAGAAATGCCTTCAACTCTTCTAGATGGACAGATATTCTTGGTGCTCTGGAATATTTCAGGGTGCCGAGGTACCTGATGCGGATATTGAAAGACTATCTCAAAAATCAGAAACTCATCTATGACTCGTTGGGAGGCCGGCGAAGAATTGATTTGACATCAGGGGTCGCGCAAGGTTCCGTTCTGGGCCCGGACCTCTGGAATGTCTCGTACGATGAGCTTTTGAGACTGCAGTTAGCGGGGGAGTTGCGCCTGGTTGGCTACGCAGATGACGTAGCAGTACTAGTCGCCGGACATACTGTCGGACAGACGCAGCTCAAACTGGATGCGGTAATACGCCGAGTATTACCGCATGAGACCGTGGGCTTAGCCTAGCGCTGGTAATGACCGAGGTTGTCGTCCTCACAAAGAAGCGAATCCCTCGTGTTATGCCGGTTCGTGTAGGGGGAATGATCATCGAGTCAAAAGAATCAATCAGATACCTTGGCTTGATGATTGATTCGAAGATGAGTTTTTTCGAGCAGGTTCGAGCGTCAGCAGATAAGGCCTCCGCGCGGGTATCGGCGCTAAACCGGATTATGGCCAACACGCAGGGGCCAACCTCGAGCAAAAGACGTCTACTGATGAGTGTAATGGAGTCAGTGCTCTTGTATGGCTCCGAGGTTTGGGCTGATGCTCTTAATAAAGAGACGTACCGAAGGCGTCTGGCACAGATGCAGAGGCAAAGAGCTTTACGGATAGCCGCTGCATACCGCACAATCTCGAGGGTGGTTCCAATTAAGTTACTTGCAGACGAACGGAAACGTGTATACTCACGTAGGGGGGAGTTGGCGAGAGAAACCGTCAGCCGAGAGGAACGGACAAGAACCCTTATCTTATGGCAGCAAACATGGGAAAACGAAACGCGAGGCAGATGGACCGCACGGCTCATAAGTGACTTGGGGCCGTGGTTCTACAGAATGCATGGTGAGACTGATTATTATCTGACGCAACTACTCAGTGGTCACGGGTATTTTCAGTCTTACCTGTATAAGATGGGAAAGACGCCATCCCCAACTTGCGTGTTCTGCCCGGGGATGACGGATGACGCATGCCACACGCTCTTTACGTGTAATAGATTTACAAGACTCCGTTCGCATCTCTCGGAGAAAATTGGCGTAATTTCCCCAGAAAATTTAACGGGAAAAATGATGAAATCAAAGGACAATTGGAAATGTGTGTCGCATTACGTACGGACAGTACTCATTATAAAGAAGGACATAATGGATCGCTTGGGGAGGGAGGGAACATCTCTGTAACGCAATATTATAGTAACTAATCGCAATCCCTTCCTATCCATCCGTGAAGAGAGATTTCCCTTAGCCTGAAGACATCGCTAAGCGATGATTAATGAGGCCTAGTCCGAAGTAATGTGACAAACAGTTCCAGGCTAGGTTCTCGGTGTGACAGGGGAGGTGTTGCCCGGTAGCGGGGGAGTCCGACACTCAGGGCGTAAATAGCCTTCACCTCCCAAACAAAAAAAAAGAAGGTATATAGCAACTGTGGATCTGTTACAGCAAAATATCGGCAAAGAAATAGCACTGCAAGCTGTACTAGCTATTGAAAATATTTTTTAATCAGTAAACTGTTTGAATCTTGGTATTTAATTTTCAAAAAGACTTTTGAAGTACCCTGACCTTGTTTCTAACGACCATTAAAAGATTGAAAATCTATGAATAGCCAAAAACCTTGTTGAAGGTTGTCAAAGTAGTTGACCGGTGCAAAGTGAAAATTACAAAAACCATTGAAGATAATCTAGTTTTTCCTTCCTATTTGAACATTTGCCTAAGTTTTCCCGTTTTTAAATATAAAGCAATGTTATCTAATATTTTGCCGATCTCTTGCTGGTTGCCAATATTTTGACGGAGTGTACCTTCTGTAACATGACAACAATTTTCCTATATTTCTTTAAGTGTTTCGTAATCGGTTATTTTGTCAATAGTCACACAATACATACAAACTGTTTGTACATACTTGCGGGTTCTTAAGTACACTTGGAAATACGTTGAAATTGTTATCTTTGAAATTAAAACAAGTATCTTATTACAAGTCTGTTGCAATGTTCACTTTCGGTTACTCTTTTATTTTGATTTAAACTTAGACATTGTCTTCAAACGTGGGCTTTAAATGAATCAGTTTTTTGTCAAGCAATGCTTCCTACAATACTTCAGGTAGGTAGATTAGTTTTTGCTATAATTCAGAATTGTATCGACACAGAAACGACCAAGCGACAAGATTTGTCTATGACACTTGACCAAGACACCTACATAATGGAATATGCGTGAAGACTGTAAATACTAATGTGTGTAGGATGTTGAACAGCAATGACAAAAACTATTATAAGTATTAGAATTGTTTTGGGTTTTCGATGAAATCGAAAGTAAGACTTTCAGTGAAGTTGCGATCGTTTACTATCTAGCTGCGCATATATGGAAAATTTTCATTGTAACTTGTAGATAGCACGACGACGTTGTGTTGCAATTCATTTAGTATATTCTAAAATCCATACAAATCATACTTCCTTTCTATTAAATTTCCTTTCCGGAAACTATGAGGAGAGCATCTGGGACCATTTGGAACAAATTTAAGGCATAAGCCCAGACAATGAGGAGCCGTTGGTCAAAAGACGTTTATACATTTACTTATGCATGTTAATGAAGATTCGTTAGTCAACCAAGGTGTAAAATAAGAATAAAATTTCGCGACAATTGATGCATTTTAATATCGGGTTACTGGCTTAAGTCTTTTGATTTCAAAATATGGATAAATGTAAGAAATGACGGCTTCGGTTGAGAGATTAATTATATTATGTTAGAAACATATTACATGGATAGGTGAACGGTAACCGCAAAATAATTGCTTTGCCCAGACAGGCTTTGACGTCAATTTTATAATGAATTCCATAGATATTATTTCCATGCTACTTTCTTCATCAACACAAATGCGTAATAGATAATATCGAAAAATCGTAAATCAAATCCGAATTTCTTTGACGAAAATTGCGTCATATACGCTAAGAAACCTCAGTGACCTTTGCGAATATCGTTACAATGGGCGATAATAAAACACGCGACACAACGGCGTCATTCGTGATAACGTATACAACCTGAAATGCAATAATTCGTTTTATAACATATTTTATTTATTTATTTTTTTTCATTTTTCGGTTACGACTGACCTTGAACTAATTCGCTAAATATTACCCGCCATCCGTTGGCAATGGAGACCAAAATGCGCATATAGGGAATCCCGTCATTTCAAAAGACTAAACATGTGGTGCGCGATTGTAATTAGTGGTACGAAAAACGTTCATCCAAATTAAATCAGCGCCATCATAGTAATGATGGCTTCATATGCGCTTGGCGCTTGGCATGCTCTACGCTCTCCTCTGATTAATTATCTAAGAAATGTTAATTAATTTCGGAATCAAGTAAATACTACATATGAGCTACGCGTAGCCCCGACGCATAACCTTGATATCTTAATAGGCGTATAACAGAGTGAAGTTAATGCTACCGTAAAGCAAAAAACCAAGTTTCAAGTGAAATAGAGGAAAGACTGGCTATAAGATTAACCATAGGGGAAAACGTTAGTTGTTTTTTCTTCTTCGAAATGTTGCGCTTTTTTCTGACAAATTGGTTGGTTTTCAAATCTCTGTTTCGCACATATCATTGACCTTTGCAAAGCGGCCGAAGCTGATCAAATTGGAAGCATCAAAGTGCGCTTCATTAGCATTTGCAATGAAACCTACACCGTTTGTATATGCTCGCAGGTTATATGGAGGATGCCACAACAAGGTTGGCTATAAATCTCTCGAATTGAAATTATATGTTTCCAGTTCTAATTAAGGGTTGAAAGGGTGGGGTATCATTTGTAAAACTAAAAAACCTTGAGTGAGGCGCGTTCTTCCCAAGAAAATATGTTAGAAAAATTTCCTCTTATACTTGCTGAATACTTCTCACAGAACCTTAACAGTTTTTAATGTATTTGACAAGGATGTGCATTTTAAATCTTTGTTCTTAATATTGCGATTGGAAGACAATTTCGGATGAGCCGAAAAGTCAGATTGTTAGAAATTTTTAATGGTAATATCCTGATTAACTTTATGAGTAACCTATTTTGTTTCAGGTGGTAGTTTCTTTGCGCTTAGTTTAAAAGTAGTTTTTGTATGGTACTAGTCCCAATTCATTTTCCAGTTTTATATCGAACATTTTACCTTGCTCACCACATTTTGCCTAAGAGGTTTTTCGGTGTTCGGAGCGGGTTTGGTAATATATCCAACTAATCAAACAAAACATAAAGCTTTTTAGATCATATTAATCATGATAATATATACACACATATATAAACAAAACCGATTCGAAAGAAATAATTTTTACTGCTTAATTTGCAGAATTCCTGTTCACTGATCTTCTTAATGACCTTGGTCAATATGATGAACGCATAAATGATATCTAGACTATGACGCAGGATAGAGCTATTTATTTCATATGTGCTATAGCTTTTATTCAGTTTATAAGAAATTGTATTTGGTGAAACCATGTAGGTGCTAAAAGAGCAGGATATTACCGAGAAGTTTAGTGCAACAAATAGTATTCATGCGAACTAATTCCACTAATCTCACAAGCACCTGTAATACTGATTTTGTGAGAGTAATAGTAGTTGTTTTCGTGCAGTAGTAGTTTCTCGTTGATGGCGGTTAGGAACCGCGAATCCAAAGCTCAGCTACCGAGTCCTTCTTTCAGCCTCGACGTACCCACCACTGAATTTCTCATGGGAAACGAATGGCGGAAGGTAAACTATATTGGATCAAAAAAAAAAAAAAAAAATTCAGGCTTGTCCTTCTCACTAACTTAGGCATTGGGAAGTTGGATTCGCGAGTCCGGAGAAAATTTTATGGCCTGGATTGATAAATAAGAGACGACCGGTCCAACGAACAAAAACTTTTGAATTTTGTTATTATATATGCGATCACTTAATAAGTCAAGCGCTGTTAAAAATTTTCTGTAGCAATTCAAAGTGTGAGTAATTGTGGAAATAAAATTGAATTGCTGCAGGGTTATGAATATGAGATCAAGCATAATACCCAGATGTGCAAAGCCATGAGTTTGAAGTCCGTTTTCTTAGTATACGCATAAGAAGCTGAAGCGAAATCTGCCAAATCGTCTTGCAACAATTGCGAGTTATTGTGAGCAATAAATAAAAACAATTATAGTCAAAGACGGCTAAGGAGAAATTTCGAGGGATGTCAGCCTCGACAAGCAGCTAACATAATTATTAGAGGTAAAATGGGGATTATTATGAAGATAAATCAGAAAAATTCATGAAATCTGAAAAAACAAAACACAAGGTAACCGCAAAAAGTAATAAAAAAACTGCGGTAAGGGTTTCAGCCGAATACTATTCTTTACGAGAGTAAAGATGTATACCAGATGATAGGCTATGTTTCTCTCAACCACTTTGCGCCTTACTTAAGTATACTTCTTCTTACTTAAGGATCTTTCTAATTAACACAGACAATGACAATCTTTTTGATTTGCGAGATTGTTTCGGGCCAAACTATACTCCGTAAGATCGAGATAAATTCGACAAATAATGGTTTTTCAACGTTGAAAGAGCATTTAACGCTAGAAGAGTAGAGACACGTTCAAGGCACCGAAGAGGACCTGATAGAGTTTATAAGACAAGGAGCCCGATAGTTTCAAAAATCATTTTCGAGCAACATTTGCACCTACTAATAGATGCGACGGAAGTGTTGAAATAGTGAAGTAGAATTTGGTATATCCCCAAAAAAGTGGCAAGTGGAAATGCAAGAAATTACTGAAGTATACTCCTGAAATGTTCAAAATTTTGACGAAATTGGAGGCAGATTGGGCTTTAAAATGGGGTATAAAGATAACTGCGTTTATGTTTAAAGGAATTTCTTTAAACTCAAAGAGCATCCTCACCAGTATTATTTTCTCTATCTGAAGTTTCTTCTACAATTCGGAATAGATATGTCATATCATAGGAATTGATGTTTGGTCTCTCGTTGATTTGTTTGTAAGTAAATTCCATAGAGGACCAATTATAGGGCTTGTATTTCCTTGCCAGAGATCTGACTGAGAATAAAAAAATTATTATTCTAGTCTTCAAGTACAATATTCTATAGAATCTATATATATGTACACAGTATTTGTATTGGTAACGAAAGGAGGGCATATAACGTCGAAACATATCAAATTTACTTTCAAGACATACATGCAAAACTGTCGACCGAAGTTGATCATTAATAGATTCTGTTTGCTAACCCATGACAATATCACAAATTTTCTATCCTTTGCTTAAAGCTGCATAACTCTTTCCAGCAGTATACCTTAAATATCCTTCGAAATATTTATTGCACAATTGTAGTGAACGCAAAGTGGAGTTACGTGCTCAGAGAAATAAATTATAAGGTATTTTTACATGGGACTCGTAATAAAGAGGTCTATGCTGGAAGACTGCTGTTTGTCCGCATGATATTTTCATACTCAAGGATACAGGAAATGAGACAGCAGCACGGGACTCACATGATTTTTTTACCGCTATTTATTTGAACCTCATTGCGTCATTCTTTTATGCGGCCCTTTCAAAAAAACTTTTCTCAAATTCTTTCCGAGTGTTTATGTATATCATTCTTCCAACTACATGTAGCACATCATCACATGGCAATGCGATTATTATTATTACCCAGTCAAATCTGTCAGTAATCGGATCAGTTCTCAGTTGCCATCAAGTCTGGTAACCTTTATACTATCTGTATTGGTCACCTTTATACTATCAAATATCAAACGACCTTCCCTGATAACCAAGAATCACTTTCGGAGCATCAACCTGTTATCTTATACAAAAGATACTATTTATAGAATCTTAAGTAGTTTTCGGGTGCTGTTCACAGCGGTCTTGTTGATCCGCATTTTTTCGCGCCATAAGTGATGTAACAGATACTGGACGAAAGAACTCTGTGGCGGGAGCTAAGAAATGAAGAAGAGGAATAATAAGAAGAATTACGAGACGCCCGAATTGACTTCTTCTGCGGTGAATCTTTTTATTTGCGAATGTCCATCGTTTCTTTGCAGACCGCCCATGTTGAATCATCTCAGCTGTCGAGCTTGCCGCGACCGGGTTTGTGCGTTTATTTGAGGATTGCGGATATCAATTTGTGTGAACCGGATGATAACAGGCTTAGAGATAAATGAATGCGGTCAATTAAGTGGATGTCATAGTTGTTTTGTCACGGATTATGATCAAAAGATTAGCAGAGGTTATTTAACAGGCTCAGCTGTAGGGGAGGAGTAGAAAGGAAAGATTTTGTGTTTGTACAGAAGAATGTTCTTTAGTAATGGAATACGTTGTAATATGTTGGCATCTAATATGATCAAATTAAACTAGCAGTTTTTCATGCACACTAGGAAAAGTTTGTAGAATACTTACCCGAATGACTGCCTCCAGGAGCCGTCTGGTCATCATAGTAATCAGCCTCGTCATCTTCATCTGCGTCATAGTCTAGAACAGCGTGCACTTGAGTTCTTGAGCCGCGACCCGCTTGAACTCTTGTAAATCCTGGCGGTCTTTCGGGAAACCCATCATTGGAGTTGTCACTATTCGGATTCACATTGACGGGATTGTGTGCCCCATTAATGTTGTCGTTGTTATTATGAATGGGTTGGGTTGATTGAGTTGGCTCTGTTGCACCGAGGGGCTGTTGACTATATACTCTGGTTGGTGAATCATATCCATTAAAATATTGTTGCTGGCTTCGTTGTTGAGGACTGCGTGTCGGTACGTGACTACCGTAACTGCCTTCACCATATGTGCGCGTGGTTTGAGTTGGTGGCAAATAGTTAGTATGGGGTTGGTTATACGACCCTCCGGATACACTTTGTGGCTCAATTTGTTGTTGACGATGTTGGATTTGTTGAGCGGGTTGATGTTGTTGCTGGTGTGGTGGCAGATAGTTTGAGGTTTTGCGGAACTGGAAGTTGGACGGTGGCAAAAAAGGACTGTTTTTATAATACTCTTGGTGTGACATGCCGGCGGGTGGCTCATCAGATTCTTGATGGCCGGCTGGGCCGTAAAGCAGGTTATTTGCCGCCGGCACATGATGAGTTTGCGAGGGGCTGATTGTTGCTGCCCAAGACTGTGTCGCGATGCCAGCGAATGAAGGCAGTGAGAAATTGGTTAGGGCCATTATGTGTAAAATGTTCGGCTATTTGGATGGATTTTCGGTAGTTTTCTTTTAGTTATTAGAAATTTAAATAATCACAAAACTATTCGCAATCAACTATTATTGAACGGCTGTTCATCATAAACACGAAGGTGATTGACATTTTAGCTGTTACGATATGGACATAACATTGAATTTCCTCCACTCCGAAACACACAAGCAAAAATGTCGCAGACAGTCTATCTCGAATGGTTATTTGTTTACTTGGAAATCACGTTTGAAGCACCAGAAGCCGCACGGGTACACATACACATATAAGCGAGAATTTTTAGCGCGAAATGGTCCGTCAATGAAACTCTATTAAATTCGCTATAAATATTCTCTTTCTATCATTGCTCGTAGACTCTAGAAACTCGTCGTCGTTGTTTTTGGATTTTGATCAATTTCAATTCAACACTTCCGTGACTCTATCACATTTATAATTTTTTCCGGTTGCCAAAGACAGTATGCTAAAATGAACAACATACAAAGTTAGGTGGACTGGGTAAAAAAACTGGACCGGATAGAATTTTAAGGAGATATTAAGCTGGCTCGTTTTTGTTAGAACCGTTCTCGTTTGAATTAGTTGTCCAAAGGAGCTGGCAGCAAAGGCAGAAGGATCCTTACTCACGAACATCTGTGCTTGATTGATTGGCTTGTGGAATTCGTGGCGGAAAAACGAAAGACTTTGGCGAGTAACCTGAATTCGTTTGCCACATGGTACCGAAAAAATTAAGCGGGAAACTTGATTTTAAGTGTTCAAATCGAGAACACGAGCTATGATATTAAAAGCTGCTCACAGTGGGACACATTCGAATGAGGACATCGGATTTTTGGTAGGTTTTGAGATGGATTAGTGTTCCGGCAGACATAAAACAATACTCGCATGATATGACAATCACTTAAAAAGGTCTCACGCCGTGGAAGAGCTAAAATTTTAGCAAACGATCAAATATTTACTTATTTGCGGTTAGCTCGTCTCTTGAGCAAATAAATTCTGAGTATGCGATTCTCATTGAAAAAACTGCCTTTGCACATAAAACAAAGTGTTATTGAATAAGAAATTCATATTTTTTGGGAGCACAGGTAAAACTGGATAACAAACTAGAATTTGCACAACGAAGGAATCCTTTCGGTGTGCCAGTTTGAAGAAATCTTACATTTTCCAATTCTAGCCAATGGCAACGACAACGCATACGCTATCGATTAAGATGAATTAGTCGCGAACGAATCAAGTGGACGCGCGAAGCTCGAGTCACACTCACGTGCTAACACGACAGGCAGTTCAACGAGACTGAATCTGAACTTTTGAAACTATTATGCAAATAATAACTCTTGAGGTCTTAGCACTTCATTGAACATTTTTTCATGAAAATCCCACACTACCTCTCACTACGCGCCATCGAATGAATAACCATCGATAAAGACTAGCAACCACAATAACGGCGAGAGCGAGGGCGACAGCGCAGCCAGCACTGAGTTAAGCAAAGTTAAGACCAGCTAGTTCCCTCCTAGCTCGATTCGTGACTTCAGCCTCCTCGTGGAGCAGCTGACCAAAGTCTTGCTGGTATCACACACTCGATTTGTTTGGCGACACGATCTTGAGCGCAGGTGAAAATGTGAGCAATTAATAGGTTGATTGCAACGAAACTTGCGGACACTTTTGAGTAGTGCAAACGTGCGCAAGTATGTGGTTGCGAAGTTAAATATTTCTCTCTTGTTTGTCGGACGTCACATTGAATGTTAGATGTTCTTGAAAACAAACAAATATTTACTGAAGAGAAAGAGTCTTTGAGACGGCGAATCTAAGCGGGATCACCATCTCGGATCGCAAATCTTTTGATGTCTTATACAACACATGAATGCGCTCTTATACCGTCATTGATTAGTTAGCATGCTAGCATTGTATGGTGAATATTTCTGGAGCACAAACGAAACAGTTAGACGAAAGAAAGAAGTTGATGATGTAACAAGTGCATGGGATCGTTTGTGAGCTGCTTTTGGGTAGAGACGATGAGCAATGGAACTCGAACCGATCGTAGTTAAGGTGTGTCGCAGTGAAGAGGCTTCATGGAATGATTCTTATTACATATAAAATTTACAATCAAAAAGACACAATCGAATTCTAACTACACCTTGTTGCAAGTGCGAGTACGTTTAAAACAAAAAGTAAAACGAGTAAAACAAAAAGGACATGAAACCAATTGTATGTTCTTTTCCTACAGAGCCAATGAATAGTTGTGGCAACAAAGGTAGTGTAGAAAAAGAACTCCTTTGCAGAGGAGCATAACTGCGTTGAAAGATACTAGAATCGAAATTTATCAAAACTATCAAGACATACGTAACGATCGTCCGATGGTTGCAAGAAAAATTTCATTCGGAATGACACGTGGATCCACATTAAGCGATTTTCCGGTTAGAGAATAACACTGTTTCACAGGAGAAAGCGAACGGTTTGAATTGGAGTACTCTGAGAAATGAACTCACTACCATGGCGGCAGCGACAGATGTTCCTGCATCATGTGAACATCTATTCGACCCCTTAGAGAGAGCACAGATCCTTACAAATGAGTATCAGTGTTGACTCGAAACGAAGTAGTTTGGACCACATTTTTCGAGGTGTTTTTCATAATTTTGTTGGCGATTATCTTGAACGTGGTAAGTTGACAATTTTTTCTCAGATAATTGAGTTTCCAACATGCCTGAAAGTGTCAGTTGGTAATTGTCAAGCTCCATTAATAAGGACAATGTAAATTAATGAGCTTTAATGGAAAGGTCCAAACGCGTCGATTTGACATGACATGTTTGGTATGTGCATCCTGCCCTGTAAAACATAAGCCAATATATTATTGTTTCATTCAGCAGATTTTCCCTCTGATTTCAGAATTTAAAGAGCTGACTTGGCAGGTTTTAATTCTATGAAATGAATGACTCATTGGTTTTAATTCTATGAAATTAATGACCCTTTATAAAGTTAAAAACAATGTAACTAGGCCATATTTTCCCTTTTTTTCTCAATAAGCACATCATCAAATCGTTATTCATGATTTTATTTTTTCCATATGGCAGGCCCTGTTGATTTTTGAGTGTATATACGTTGCGGGTTCTTGAGGTCGTCTTTATCTAAAATTTATTTTCATTTTGCAGATGGATGGGAAGATTTTAAGATAAAAGAAGGCTATTAACCGAAAATAATCGAATATCCGTTTCAAATGATACAATTAGTTACAGACCTCCTTTGTTTTAATTCCTGTTTACGTGGTTTCTCTATTTTAAATTTAAATTATATTCAAACATGAGCTCACATGAACACAATGTTCAGAGAAACAGAGAACATGTCTAGTTCTCTGTTTCAATTGTTTTAACTGGAACTGGATGGAGTATGACTTTTCAAATCATAAAAAAATTTGAATAGAAACTTAAATAAATGTGTCTTATTTTCTTTTAAAATTCAGGTTTTTGTTCATTGCGTCTACTATCTACTCTTGTTCTACTTCTAAAGTATTTCCTGCATAGAAATATTGTAAAATTGCGTTCGCGTCTGACCATTCTGGTTTCAGAACCAGAGTCCTATTTATCCCTTTGGGAGAGAGAGCGTATGATTCATTATGAGATACTAAAATCAGACCAATGTTTTTTCTCGAATTGGTGGTAATAATTAGTCAGGACAAGAGAATATTTTCAAAGCTTCCGATGGCATATCATTTGAATAATATAATAAGATAACTATTTTATAGTAACTGCAAGAAAAGCTCTTCTTCTGTCCAATAAAAATTGTTTTTCAGTCATGCCAAAACACATGATAGGGAAGAAAACAAAAATTGCCAAAAACCAGATATGCAAGGAAAAGAAACATATCGTTTTTTTATTGAAATTTATACATTAAAAACAAGATGAGTACATGAGCGGACCAATTTTCATGCAACGACTCCGGAATTCTGAGTAACATGAAATAACCGAGATACCAGGAATCACAAAGAATATGCTAAACATTCTTCCGAGATTTCACTACGCCGATTTTGAAACTCAGACGCAATCAGGGATAATATTTTTCATACAGCTTCACAACACGTAAGCCTCGGTTTTTGGTTTGCTTGCTTTTGTAATTGAAACTGCCAAACATCATCACGTCCAATCACAGAATTTCAGCAGAAACTACGGACATTTCAGTATTTAATTCGACAACTCGAAACATGTATTATCACCTGAATTGCGCCAAAGTAACATCACAAGAATTTCTTCTATGCATAGCTCGTGCTTGATCCGGAACAGAAAGTTAATAATTCTTAGACGGATGTGTATCTTCAGCCAGAGCCACAAGCATCATTCGAGATCTCGGTTTTTTCTCAAGTGGGATTCTACGAGACATACAAATGACTAATTGGGAAATAATGAAGAGGTTAAGGGGATCTGTTTGCTTACCAAACCAAGCACTCGATCCGGCCGGCGTATGACGTATTTGCATCATCAAAATAAATGCGAAAATAAGTACTGGAAATGTTGGCTTGGTGCTTTTTTGTGCAAAGCACTTTTTTTACCACCAGCAAGCATTATTTTTTCAATTGGTACACTAAGATTTTTTGCTCGGCCCATCACAGAAAGGTGTTAATGGGTGTGATGCCATCTCAAGGGGAGAATATGTACACTCATTCAGTCATTGAGTGCCGATAATATCTAACGACGTGTAAAAAGGTGTGTGATGTGGTCGCATGTAATGGATTGATGAAAACAATAAAACTTAGCTCTGAGTTCACGTGAAAATGTTTACCAGATTTCCGAGATGGGAGGAATGCAAGAGAAAATAACGTATTGTAGAAATAATCACTGAACTATTTTTAAGGTCATGATGGTTTCAGTGAGAGGTGAGGACGTGCAGTGATTTATGAATAGCGAATGTGAGTATTTGTGATTTATGGGAATGAAATCATGTTACATGGAATGCTTCTACAATGAGTTCTTCGTTGGATTGTATTGCGTTGCTCTACTCAACTGAATTGTTTTCAGTATATCAGGAAAAACGGATTCAGTGACTCACGCCAATTTTTCATTTATCAGCAAAATAATTGGAAATGACGAAGAAAAAACGAAAGACTTAGGGCAGTAACCCGACTTTCAGAGAAAATACAGTCATTTACTCGAATTATACGAAGAATTTATCTTGAAAGGGTAAAAACATTTTACCGTCAAATTGCCAGGACAATTTTGTGGTAATTCGTCGACTGAGTGAATCTAGCGAGCAGGAGGCTTAGAGCTCTAATCAGGACGCCACAGCCGACATCTCATCAAAACTACCCTGCGGCAAAGACATTTCAGCTAAAAGTCCGCTCTCCGTTAATGATACGCTTATTATTGAAATTTATCGTCAATCCGGTTTCGCATCATAAAAACCTAAATTTTGCAAGCTGTCGGCATTGTCTCTTTTTTTCACACTTTAAATTGCCTTCCGGTATGATATCACTAGTTCGTTGACAAGGTGCTTGGCCAGCAGGCATTCAAGCCACCACGCAGCCTGGCTGATCTTGAATGTGGTCACGGATGAAAGTGTTAATTAGCCAAGCGCCAGATCCAGCGATTGCCTCAGTTTCAATTAAATAGAACACATTCTGCATGCAAATACTGGAAGCTTATCTTCAAGTTGTTTTGTTTCTTTTCTGTTCATATCTGCTGTTCATATCTGCAAGCGAAAATCTTTGGAACAGCACTAATAGCTGTAAGTTGAAGGAGAACTGCTACTCGCGCAGGATTTGCGTCGTGTAAAACAAAGAATTGTTGCCATGATATCATGTTGAATTAGGTGTTAGTATTTTCGTTCTTACCCATGATCGGTTTTGGGTTTTTTTCCTAACACTGTTACGGATTTAATACGATTAGAGTCACCAATCTAAACGATTGATTGTTAGAATAAGCGCATAAATAATGATATCTAGGCCGGAATTACATTCCAATTAATGGTAATTGTCACATTATGGCGATGAGGCAACTACACGAGGGATGTTGAATACATGAACAAAAACCAACGTGAAACGCCTACTGGTGGTTTTCCCCAATCAACATGTGGAAATTGTTGAATGCAGATGAAAAGGAATTTATTGTTTTGATGTGTGTTCTGCTAGAATGATGCAAGTAATCAATGGCCTAGAATAAGTGGAGCTACGTACCCTCATCGAACCTATATGACATCAAAGGAAGCGAAGAGTACTTTGAATAGATTTTATAAAATTGTTTGCGAATATATTTTTAAATATATTTAGACGATGGATCATGTTTGATTTTGGTGCAAATGCTTGACATCAGGACTTTGGCCGAATTGTTTGGTTGTCTGTGAAACGTTCTGCAAGTATGTAAATACTCATTGTGGGATTAGTGTTGCCTAGACACTTTTCTGTTGATGCTCACAAATCCTGAACGTTGTAGATTAGATGGTTGAAATTACTGGAAGTCCCTGCTCCCAATGGAGTCGCCCTATTCTGCATCCATTCAAAAACTAATATCAAATGACTAGAAATGAGTTTAAATATTGCGTGAGATTGGAATATTACTATCACTACATCCCACGAGATGCTTATTGTTTGTAACAGACTTTTCATTGTATTATTTCTGAAAATGTTCAAAAATTAGGAGAGGTTGAACCAGTTTTGATGAGAGGCGACACATAGGTGGATGGAAAGTTAAAAGAGAAGAGGTGACCAAAAAATCCATTCAGTTGAACAGATGGAATAGTAGTTAGAATGCTAAATTTACTAGAACTTCCAGTGATTGTATCATGTCTATCCCGATAGTATCCTCTTTGCGTCTGTATCTCTAGGTTAGTTTTATTCATGACTATCTTCGGTGTGATGTATCATTAATGGTCTCCATTTAATTAATTAGCGGGTATTCACTGAGATTTTTACTTTTTGATCTACTCATCATATTTGTTTGTAGCTTCCTTGTTGGAGTGGATGAATGCTCTTCAGAGACTTATGCAATCTTGGGAAGAGACGCTAAGGGTGATGATGTAATTGAAATGTGGCGGTTGACATATATTTCCGGTCGAAAACATGGTAAACAAGTCGGTGAATGTGCTTGCCACCACATTTTTCGGTTATTTAGAGAGATAAGGAAGATCAAGCAACGTAAAAATGGCACTGTATCTAACCACATGCTGTATGTGGCTGTATGTTAAGCAAATGTAGCTGAGGACTTTGGGATAAGTCAGGGAACACCAGTTCAAGAAAGTACTTATCATAACAAAACGGATATAAATCGGTGGTAATATACCTGGTAGACAGGATCAGAAGAATTTCAGAACATTCAACAAATGCAGGAAATCAAAAATAAAATCGATTTTTAAAATTTTAAAATTGATATTCATGAGAAACCTGAAAATTTCAAAACGCCCACAACATTAAACAAATCACGGACTTGTTCCTACGAGAATAAAAGGACTTGATCTTCATTAAGGACAAGTTGGTAAATATTTGAAGAGAAAACAAGTTTTTTTTCAGACTAATAAAATGATTTGCAAAATTAGCACCAGGTTTGTTATGTTTTTATAGAATTAACTAATTTGAGGACACCAAATGGTAGAAAATTCAACAAGAAATTTTGTGGAAGACCAAACATTGGCAAACATTGAGGTTTATTAGCATTGCAGATAAGAGAGTTATAATAACATATAGATAAGAGCCAATACTTTGGTTATGGTGCCGACTAAATTGAAAAGGAAAACAAGAAAAATTACTTCGAGCTCGGTCAAGCACAAATTGCCCTGCTCTTATATCAGAAAGTGGCTACTATAATAGGTTGGGAAAATTACTGTCAATTCAAGGATATAATTTGACGGATGTCTTCAAGCTCCAGTAATCAATTCTCTGTAATAATTACATAAACGTTTTTGATGCTTTGATTTAACTTCACTTGTCTTCGAATAGAAAAATCAATTGAGCATAAACAAGCAAAATCAACTTCCCCATCACTAAACATGTACACCACCAGCGACAACGAAAGTGAACGCTAAACATGTGTCTCACCAATCTTTAAAACAGGCAATGAACTTCTATTATCCGCTTTTAAGGCCACCTAGTTCATAGCCATTCCTTTTACTTTTAAACCTATGATTAATGAACGTTACTTGACAAATCGTACTGAAGACAATATTTCACTGAGAATATTCACTCATGCGGAAAGGATTTGTTTATCTCAAAATCTGGAAATCTTATCAAAACCACTGATATGCTGAAGAAGTGAATCGAGCAATGGAATAAACTTGGAATAGAATTTAATAATGCTCAGAACTACATACTTATGTAAAGCTGCTTGTTCAGGTTGTTGCTTACTAAAGACGTTCACTTTGGTTTTGTACTATTTTGGTGCTGGTTGGGTAGTTTTGCCTGAAGGTGTGGAGAACAACAGTAGCTGAAAATATGTGATTGTCATATGTATTGATTCTATTTAGTTTGTTTGATTGCAGTCTCAAAAGAACTTGTGGGTCTCTGAATCGATCTTTGAAAAGTGGGACTTTATCTAGTTCTTGGCATGCAGAAATTGATCTTGATCGTGAATCAAAAGAACTGGCTGGAGCACGTACGGATTGAGTAAAAAACTTTAGCAGACATTGTTGCATACTCCAAAAAGTACTTTCAAAAAGTCAAGCATCATTAAACGAGCCGAAACAGGAGGGACACAATTCTTACTCAGCGCCTTCAATTTACGAGCCCTGCGGAATTTCACAACATTTTGTATTTTTTAGGTATGAAATGCGTGATTTATTTTAGTGTCTGAATCTATGTATAAAACATAAATACATCATGTTCAACGCTTCAATGTCAATCTCTATGCACCCATGAATATCTTTTCAATGAATCATACAGAAGAATGGCTCACCAGCTTTGCGGTAAGAGGTGTTAACGCTGTTGCTTGGTGATTGACCAGTCACTGCACCAAAGTGAACCACTTTTCGACATCGTCATCTTATCAAATTCAAATCAAAACGTTGAATTACGAAAACACGTTTGCAATGTTCATAATTTTACTATTCCAACCATGGCAGTGGCTAAATTGCACTAAGTTTATACGGTTTCGACTGAGTTCATACCGGTGGCAGCAATTGCAGTAGTTATCGGTTGTTGTAAATGATTGCGGCGAAAAACAATGAAGGAGTCGAAAAGATATGGAAAAGTGAAATATGGTCTCAGAGATTCGAATTGAAGCTGTGGGTTTATAACGAGTTGGATTTATAATGGTGCTTTAGAATGAACGAAGACGAATAATGTGTTGCTTAATTTCCACAAATCTTGAAACATCTTCGTTGAACTGTTTGATCTGTGAAGCCAAAGAGAGTTATAACCAGCTTGTGCCTTGAAGTAGAACTAAACTCAGAAAAAATGCAACGATAGTTTGTTGTATTCAAGAATATATCATCCCGTGAAATAAAAGTTCTATATTTAGTAGTAAAATTCTAGTACCAGAAAATGTAAAGTTACTCGCTTAAGTCTTTTGTTTCACCAAATCATTGTTGATTTGTTTTGTACAGTTTTGGTGTGTTCAATTTTCATTGCTCGTCTGAGGATTATAATAAACAAAATGAAATGCTGGAAACGTGAGCAACGTATAATATTGTTTTGTTTCAAGAACTCGATGTTCATTTTTACTCTTTGTTAAATTGAAAATTTCGTTGCATGAATTTCAACTCAAGCATGGGAGATCCTTGAATAGTAAAAACTAAAAAGCCACCGTGGATTATCTTTGTTGGATGAAGTATTTCTTGGGGAGGTGTGGCCTGAAAAAAACTACGCGATCTACTTAAAGCGTGTGGGATTTCCAAGATGGGGAAAAAAAATAAAATGCGCCATTAGATGATCTGGGAAATTCCACATATATGACTTTCGGATGTGGAAACGTTACTCTATTTGTATCTTTCGTGTGCCCACAATCGCCTTGAATCAGTTCAATGAAATTGCACATTTAATGAGTCCCGACGCTTTGGAGTATGTAAGGAAAGATGTTGCATGAATGCTTGTTGATTGGGCTGATATCAGATATGAAGATAATGGCTCGTGGATGATATTCAGACCAAAATTAAAAGAATCATTTTGCTGTCATGGTAAACGTCGAGAATTGTTAGTTTTAATAAGACTACATCTATTCGCATCAAATTGAAACGTTTTGTTTGTTGCGTATAAATTAGAAATAAACATAATCAACGTACGGCAGGCGATGACTGGTCTTAGAAGTTTGTTTAAGTTTAAAACAAGAAGTTTATTATTATTATTATTATTATTATTATTATTATTAATAATAATAATAAGTTCTGTATTGTTTCTACACAACTTAAAGTGAGAGTTCTGAATTTGGTATTCATTGCATCTACATTATTTTGTTTCGTTTATACCACAAATGTTTCTTATTCATATGGTATATTTTTAATAGTAGAGGAAAATTCAACATAAACCTCTTTTAAACTTAATTCTAACTTAAACTACTACTATCTATGCTAAAATCTATTTACATACTATTTTGGATCTTAGTAATTACTATCAGCACTCGGTTAAGGACGCATGATCTATCAAGATGACCTATTAATCGAAATCTTAGTCCTGAGTGCTTCATACGAATTCTATGCGGGTTCTGCCTTAGCTAGTAGATCATCTCTGCGTGAGAGCTCGAGGCTGTTTTACCATCTTTAAAATTATCATGTTATTCTTTATGTTCAATTGGGACATTCTGTTAAGTAGTGGATATAGTTGAATTACAGAATTAAATGCTTTAATGCTTATTCGTTCAATGTGGTCTTTGAACATGAGTTTCTTGTCCAACATTAGCCCAAGGTACTGCAGATTTTCAGACTATGGTATGGTTTGTCAAAAAAGGTTAATCGGTCGATTAGGCAGCAAGGAACGTTTACGTCTTTTACTGGAAAATATTGCCTTAGTTTTGCCAATATTGATGCTTATTTTCCACCTGTAGAAGAACTGATATACTTTTTCAAGTATTCTCTCTAAGTTAGCTTTTATTGTACTTGGGTGAATTCCTGAAGAATAAAAACAGGTATCGTCCGCAAAGGCAGCTATTTGATAGTGCTCGCTTGTAGGGAGATCAGAGGTATAGATATTGAAAAGGGTAGTGCTCAGGCATGAGCCTTAAGGAACACCAGCAGGGATCCATCTTATCGTAGAGGGGCTATCTCGGACCTTTACCTTAAATGATCTATCTTTGGGGTAGGAAGCTATCAAATTACGTATGTATGTTGGAGTTTTGTACTCTTGGAGCTTATAAAGTAAACCTTCGTGCCAGACTCTATCGAAAGCTTTCTCAATATCGATGGTGACCATTCCAACTGATTGTTTTCCTATTAGAGCTGTCTTAATGTCCTTTGAGACGCGATACAGCTGGTGCTCCGTAGAATAGCCGTGTCTGAAACCAAACTGAAAGTTAGGAAGTATCTTGACATTTTCCACGAAGTTTGTGAGTCTTTAACGAGAAGTTTAAGTTCAAAGAGCTTACTGCTAACATTTAGGATCTTTACTTCATTCAATTTTCAAAAAAAGGCTGAATGAGAATTGGTTTAAAAGATTTAGCGCATTTCGAAAGGGTGAGACTCTGGCAGGTTTGGTAGTCTGAACTCTTTGCCCATCTTCGGCTAGAAATCAATTGCTAGTTTTGCATAATGATGTGTCGCTAGATCAAGTCAAAATCATTAAGGCATATGGAATTGTTCAAGAAACAGAAATGAAGGTTTTCGCAAACTAAATTATTATTTGATCGATTGTGATTTCGCAGAAAAAACGACTGCTCTGAAGACAAAACTTGATTAATACGAAATAAACACTTTTCTCAAATTTTCTAGTACCAAGAATTTTAACCCTGTTAATGTCAATCTTTCCTCTTGTGCTTGAAAATTGGAGACCTAGTAGCGTAGAAAAGTCATATGAAATGTCACAAACTCTTGAACGATTCTCTAGATCGCCTAATCGCTTAAAAGGGTCAAAAGCTCTGCTAATTTTAACTCGCTATTTCCCTTCTTTTGATTTGAATTCTGATTTAGGGAATTTTTAAGGGCTGATTACGAATTTGTATTTATTTTTCTTATCAATCTCAGTTGTTTTGCAAAATCTTTGTGTGTGAACCTGCTAGAAAAGCAAACTTATTATTTTTTATTTACTACAATTGAAAATCACTTGACTTTAAAACATGAAAATACATATGAAGGACAGTAATAAATAAATTAAAATATTAAACACTTTGTAGTCGCCACAATAGTCCGCCATCATTATTTTACTCGACATTCCTTGATAGCAAAGTTCAATTTCTTTCAAATCGTGGTGAAAGCGTTCGCCTGTCTTTTTGCTCACACCTTCTCAGTTATGAAGAAAGTAGTCCAAATGTGAATTAAGGAAGTAAAGTGTAGTATCCATCGAACATACCATTTGTCCGAAATTTTCAATTATTTCCATATTTTTTTAAATTTTCAATCATTTCCTCTTAATTTGAATTCTCATGGTTTCCTCCAAAATATTTCAACGTTTCCTGAAAATATTTTCAGGCTTCTGTTTCAATTTCACTCAATTTTTTTATCGAAAGCTGTACGTTTCATGAATTTTCTTATGTCTAGGCCGACGAAAATGCAGCTTTTCAGTTTAGTTTGAGACAAAGATGGGAAAATTAAGTGTCGATATTCAAAAACTTCTACTCCTTTGTTCAGCGCCTCCATAGATTGTTTCATCGTCCTCCGTTTTATTTGTAAAGGAGGTAGTAAAAGTTTTCATCGGGGAACTAAATTGTTTCTCACAAAATTTTGTTTCCAGGTACTATTCTAGTCCTTGACAATCCACGGCGGCCACTCTTTATTCCTCCAACGTTGTCATCTACTCTAACCACTCCACTCACAGAGAAAGCAAGGGTTCTTTGTCAAACCACCTTGCTGACTAATCAGAAAACTTAAAATTTTGAGATCTCCACCGACTACCTATTTTTTTTAACATTTTATCCAATACATTTTTCAATATTGAGTAGCTCATTTGCGTCTTTTGGTAGGTTTAGATCCCTCGTTCAGTTCGATTATGAAAATAATTGTATTCCAATTGTACTCGGTTCGAAGTGTAGAAGAGTTTGAAATACCTCTTCGACATCCCTGTCGCTGCATTCAGCATGCAGTGATTCCAGGTATGGTGGGGTTGGCGGAACAATGTTCTGGTCGCAATGCAGAGCTGGTCTTACTGATTGCAGGGTTGGATATACCAAGACATTTTTTGTTTTTCAATTGCAGCCTGTAAATCTTGCAACAAAGTAAAAGCAAAAGTCTTCAGTCTGATTTTGAGGCTGTCTTTATAGCACAGGCGAAAGGACATTGTTTTTCCCTTTTTACCACTTTCGAAGTGAGAACTTATTCAACATTGTCTACTGGACCAATTCAGTGTGGTTTTTGTTAAAGAAGAAACGATTTACAGAAAATATTAATTAATTATTAGCAAGTTGAGGGCGATGTTGGCAATAGTTATGATGCTAAAAGACTAAAGATTTGGCGTGCTGAATTTTTTTAAAAGTTTTTCCTATGACAGGGAAAAACCATTGCAGACCTGTGTTATTTGCGTTGTAGTCCATTTTGGCGTTTTGAGTTTTATCAATGTCTATTGTTTTGAGAAGATTAAATATTTGATTGCGACTTTTGCTCTAAAGTTTTTAGATAATTTCTATGAAATGGAGGGTTCTTGTTTGATGTATTTGATAATGTTCCACTGAAGATGTTTGGTACTAAAACTTCTGAGACGACTTTTATCTTGATTGATTGTCTGGTCTTCTTTAAAATATTTTCAATGTTCCTTTTCTTGTCCGTTGGTTTGACTCTTTTTCAGTTGGCGAATACGATGGGAAGGTATTTTCAACATAAATTTTCAAAACTTGACTGCGCTCTGGCTCACTGTCTGTATCGATTTTGGTAAATGAATGCTAGCAAAAGAATAATATTTTAACTTGACGTACTGAACATTGGTCGGATTTGCAGAATTCTTGCCAGTAGTTTGACAGCGTAAGCAGTTCGACTTCCCTAGGATTTTATTTAGGATTAAAGATTGTGCAGGACATTTCCGATACAGTCTTAGTGGACACCGTGTACATGAAATGTTCAATATTTTGAGTGGAATTCCAACAAGATGTAAGAACGAGCTTTTTAATCTGAAAATTCCGTCAACCTCTAGCAACTCACAAATGCATTACTTCCTCCTGTATGTATCTCGTATGTAGTTTTTCCTGGACTGAAATGAATCGTCATACCGAAAAGTTGTTTTTCCACAAAAACGCCATCATACCACTGATTGACACTCATATTTCCACTAGAGAATATAAATCCAACCATATAAGCGAATTCAAATCAACTTTTTAGTAGCTGAGCTATGTCAGAGGCAGACATCAATCCATCTTGGGCGGAATCTACAGTTCAAATAAAAGAGATGTGAATAAATCTCACGGTTGGTGGCAGGCGGCCAACAAATGGGTAGGCCCACAGAGGCGGACAAACAGCAGTCATATGTCTGCAAGTTAGTCAGTCAATCAACTGAAATTTATTTCTAATTACTCGCACTAAACTAAATTGAACGATTGTGATCATGGAATTGCTAAATTTTGGCCGAACAACTTACAGAAAATGAAAATTAGTGTAGACGACTTTGAGACAGCCGATTAAGGCCTCCAAGAAATTATACGCTTGTTTTATTGGCAATCAATTTAGATCACTATTAAGAATTAGATGATAGACGTAATGAGCTGATTCTGAACGACCGAAATGGCAAGTTTGGTATGATGGTCGATGGTGCTTTTGGCATGATCTGCTTAATGAGATTCTTTCGGTTGCTTCCTAATTTGCCCACTAAATTATTGCGCAACATCTCGCAGATTTAGATCACTGTTGGAATCGGCAATTGACCTCCAGCTGAGCCATTAGGAAATCTCTAGGACGTCCAATTTCTCATTTTCTTGTAAATCGACTTAATTTATTGTCCAGTTTAAATGGAAAACAACTCATTAGACAATCGCTTTTCTTGCTTCTGAATGCATCAGAATTTCCGGATTGTATGAATAGTAGAGCGTCGGTTGAAGGTCCTTTGTTGCCGCAAAAATTCTACAACGAATTTCACAATATCACTTCAGTTAAAAGTAATGTAGATTGGTTGAATAGCAGTTCAACTATTAACTTTCATCGATCTTAATCGCAAACTGACCTCCTTGTTGGTATTTTCATGAGCCATCAAACTCATTACAATATTTTTGCCAACGCGGATACGTTACGGAGCCAACAAACAGAACACACCGCACCGGAATACCACAAAGAGCTCTTAGAAAGACGATTAGCAATCCAAGTGCTAATTTAAAATCATAATTAAGTTTGTTTCATATGTTACATCCTTCCGCAAAAATAGGCAGGTACTCACACGAGCGCCAAAAGGCGAGGCAGCCATTGGGCCCAGCTGTTGTTGGCAACTTCTTTTGAAATGAATTTCAATTTCGTGGAGGCGAATAGGAAGAGAAAACCTCAAGCGAAGAATTCAAAAATAAATAGTCAGCATGCTATGCAGTTTCGTTTTGACATTGAAATAGTATCGAACAACAACAATGACAACAATTCCAAGTTCGTTACTTTGTCTAGTGCTTCCACTATGGCTTTCGGAGACAGGTTCTCTTGTGCTCTACTTGCTTGTGCTTTTCCTCCGGCTCTATGGCTAGTGACCATTGTCAATAATTTTATTGGAAATCTTATTTGTAAAACAGCTATTTCTATCTATATCAATATGAGGTAGTAGGAATTGTTAATCAACCACACTCGCCAACCACACCCTGATATAATAAGAATGGCCAGTGCATGGGCTTCAAGTGCGCACGAGACTTGAAATTGTTCTTGTGTTACGCGTTTTATTGCTGTTAGCAAGTACTTGTTTGGTTGAATGTTTTTATTCGAGGGATTAAGTGGTTTGTAGTGAGGGGGCTCGCACATATCACGATTTTCGAGTGAACTGTTTTATGCACAACTTCATTGCAGGATAACCATTTTAAAGGCTCTTTTTAATTTCCTGACTTTTTGAAAAAAGATTCTAGTTTCTTAATTTTCGATTATTTGCAAAGGATGATTATTTCGGAATTATTCTTTGGGAAAGGATGGCTGCCAATTGATTCCTCTGTTCTTTGTTTGCCTCGACCAGAGGCAAAATGGCCCTAAGACGCTCTAACCCTTTCTATGGTATCTCTAGTAACACCAATTGTATCGAAAAAATTTTGTTTGATCTAAACTGATACCTGACATTTTGTGCTTAATTTTATGAGGAAAACGCTATAATCAATGTTTTTAGTTGCAAGTTAAAATTTTGTATTAACATTTTTAATATTTGAGAAGGAATAACACGTTGCAAACCGGAACGAAAGATCGGCATTCTGCATTTTATGGTTGTAATCCTAGATCAGATAGACAAGCCCGTGAATGGCTAACACACTTGCCGTACGAAAATTTCAATATCAAACAGGCAGCTCACGCTGATGGCTCGACTGTCAAAAAGTCGTTAGAATTATGCAAAAAGTAGAAGAAGGCCGTAAGTGGTTTCGCTACAGTAGTGGAATGATCTGTCTTGTTCTGCCTTGTGATGAAGATTTTGCAGAATTAGCATAAACTAGAATTCAAGAAGAATTTCAATGCTTTTCAAACGTACTAAGCGATTCACCAGACCAAACTTTTAGCTGCGGAACGTTGCGGAGACAGAAGGCAACTGAATTTTGTCGAAAAAACGGAAGTGAACCATTAAAAGTGAAAAGGATACGATAAAAGTCCGCAAACGAGATCATCGTCGAATCATGGCCGGATACGTTTTCTGACGCTGTAGAGCTCTGGATAGAAGTGAAAAGAAATGGGGTGGAGAATGGACTCCATGTGCTGACAATTGGGGATTTTGACTGGGCAGCGGGGAGCAAAAATATTGAAGGGTTGTAATCACTTGTGTATTCTTCTACATATACTTGTCGAATCATAGCTGGATATGCATTCGTTCCAATTTAAACCAGAAAGTAGGTGACGAATACATTCGAATTATATATCAAAACAATATTATACAACTGTGTTCAAAATTCGTTGGACGCAGGCTCTGTGAAGATTAACCGAAAGATCTAACAGGTGAGTAAAGATTTTAATTGAGTTTCACTGGTAATGAAAGCGAGCTACATATCCTTGGATCATATTTATGTGCGCATTTTTTGCGCGTTTTTAAAAATTGGGTCCTAGGAAGAAGAATGTACTTTAACTAATGGCATATCATCTCATAGAAGGCAGTGGTCGTAAGCGTGCTTTCTTATAAGCATGCTGAAATTTAGATGACATTAATCGTTTTGGAATGAGTTCCGCTTCGTTTCCGGGTTAGGAATGTGCTAATATTTCTGGTATTTATTTAGTATTCCGGACGTAGCCTGCCCACTTCCGGGATTTGTACTGTTGAAATGTCACTGAGGGCTAACCTCTTCCCTGGCTGATTTAATTAATTATTTATTTAAATGTTGTACGCCCTTTTGTCTCCTTGCTTCCCGAGATTAGAGCAAGTTTGCTAGTTTATTTCATCGCGAAAGAATAGAGTTTCTTTCAATATTTTATTAGACACAAAACTTTATACTCGATACTACCTATCGATTCGTCGAATTACCTTATTCTGTTCACCGGAATGGCAACTGCTTTGATATACTAATCTTGCGTGGTTTTCATTATTTAATCATTAAATTGCATACACTAAACTAATTGATGGTGGAGTCTGTCATTTTTTTAAACAATTGATTTTGAAACTAAAAGAGAAAAAATCGAAGCTAAATTACTGGATTGCTAAATTTCTATCCAACTAGACTTTGAAGCCATCTGGAAATTCTATTCTGCTTAGATACAAAAATTAGGGCACAGTACAAAGTTAGTCAATTTGTTTTGTCAGGTATTTTACTGATTTGCATGGTTTGTTACCAAAGATAGTTTTCAATTGATTCTTAATTTTACACATAACAAATTGTCAAAAATTGTCAAAAATTACATGAGTGAGTTACATGAGTTACATGAGAAATATTAACACGAAATAAAATTATAAAAAGTAAATTATGTATATTAGAATTAGAATTATAAAAAAATATCATGTATCAAAAAATGTTAAATAGTATTGGAGAAATTGGACAAGAGTTCGAAAAGTCGAGTTTTGTCAAATTTTTGGTAATGCAAAATTTTAACGAAAAAATGAAATAATGATAAAGTAATGTGTTTTAAAAAGTTTTAATGAAAAAATCATGTGTTTTAAATCGCTGTAGCCATGCCATTGATCGGAACAAGTAGTAATTCAAAAGACATTGTCTAATGAATACGACGCTTGGGGTACGACTTCTCAATTTAGAGCTTCCACGTAGACTTTTCCTGGGGTTGTACGTACATTTTCATGCAGGAAAATAATATTGTCATGTCTTGAATAGTAGTGGGCGTGTCGATCTTTAAAGGGCTGGCTGAGTCTCATAATGTTACTTAGAATAGTTAGAATAAATCATAATATACGACTTCAGTTCCACGATCCACGATCAAGATGATCACATGGTTCCCATCATTTCCTTTTCTTGAGTTTATCATATTGGGTCCATTATTCATTCTCTGTTGTACACATATAATTATTCTTTAAGCTTAAAATTTGCTACTTTGAATTGTCTAAGACAGCAATCTAACGTACAAGTTATTGATTTTCTGTCTTGCGCTTGAAAAAATTATATTCACTGAATTTTCTTTTAGAGTTAGTTGGTCTCAAAGCATCACTAGTTAGACATTTTTTCATTCTTGAACTCATTCAGGCATAAAAAAAACTTTTTAGTTAAAGCTGGACGATCCGAATTTTACATATGTAAAATGGACGCTAAAGTCTTCCAGACTGCCTAATGTAGTTCCTAATGTAGTTCAAGTTTTCTTAGATAGGACTTGAATTTTATGTCAAAAACGCTTCTAGCTCCACAAATTCGTATATTTTCAGGTTTCCAACACGTTGTCTCCTCTGGCATCACACTCACCGCCCTTATCCTTTCAAACAACTCTGGACAACTTGTTCCAATTACAACATGCATTTCAGTATTACTTTTCAGTTAAAGGAGTAAATCAAAACTTCCCGGATAGGTCCTTTATTAGGCTCTAAAACGAGACCTAATACAAATCAGAATTATGTCCAGACTAGGTGAAATGACAAAATCATATAATAAACAAACTTAAATAGTGCTAATTTCAGGTGCAGTATGCACAGGAGCATTTGCTCATATGCTGTAATGTGTCAATTTTCGACATGTATCGACCACTTAAGCTCCAATTTTCCATTCCACGAGAAAATTGTATTATGGTCGATCAAAACAACAGCTGTAAGTTCTTTGCTAAGAAGCAAGAAATCTGGTTGACCTCTCTCAATCTCGATTGCATACACTTTAGCCATTGTTATCTGTTCGTAGTGTCGTTTAGATTTGTTGAGTTTCAAAAGGGTACCGACAAAACAATCTATTTCTGACATTATTTCGTGCTTAAAATCGAATCGACATTAAAATAAAATATATGTAATGATGTCGATAAAAATAGATACGAGTACAATTGACAATCCATATGGGCCGATGAATATTTTTTTCTACTTGAAGCGAACATTCTCAATTTTGAATACTATAAAACGAGTTACTTTTAAATTTAACATATTTGAGCAGGAACAATGCTTGTGTATGTATAAAAATAGATATTCAGGAATTGTACTGAAAAGTAAACCAGATCAGCGCGTGTCGGTATGGCCTTTGATGTGGATAGGCACGTTTGTATGAAAAACCCATGGCACTTAAAAACACTTTACGTTCTTTTCAAGAAGTGCAAACACAGGAAATCAGACGTAAAATTGTCGGCCAAAACTTGAAGTGCTCATATTAGCACTGTAAGTATTCTAATCTGCTTATATTAAGCACTAAGCAATCTATCTAAATGTCCAAAAGACAACAGAACTCTTTGGTCGGTGTTTAGTGTGTAAATAATGTTTGATATTTTACGCTACTGGTTACCAATTCAGTCCAAGGTACATCGAAATGGCTGATTATTATTAATGATTTCCTCCGTGTCGTTTCTTCCGGGTGCTCGACATTCTTTTGCGTGTTTGACTTCTTTCTACAAAGCAAGCAATTAATGCAGGTTGAGATACCCAGCCCACTTTAATCAACAGAACGTCATATTTAATCCTTTTTTAACATCAATGACCATAAACAATATATTGGTACTATGAAACGCTCATGATTTGTGTATGACTTAAATGGATTATGTCTGACTTAAATTAAAAACTTTAACCCTGTTTTCCAAACCAAGAAGCTTCTAAGTGAAATTTTTTTTAAGGAAACATAGTTAATCGGCGAATCTCTTCAATTTTTGACATAGCTCTCCGGTGGGGAGGGGGAGGGGGAAAGGCATTGACGGGAGGGATCATACATTGCCTTAATTCGGGTCGAGAAACTCAGGTTAAAATCTATCTATCAGGTGTCTGCATCAAAGATCTTTCAGGTGCTTATCCCATTAGCTAACGCAACCGCGCCATAGATGATTCTTCTTCTGGAAATTTTATTTCTGTTTTTCTCATTATGGATTCATATCCATCATTGATGATCCAGGTATCTACTCTGCGCACTTAGGCGAAGTTGTGATAAGCGAGAATGCGCTATGATAATATCGGTAAATTGTGCTCATGCTCACAAGAACTTACAGCTTTTTTAGAAATGCCGATAAGACAGGACTCTACCAGCGTTTCGAGTCCCAGCAGTAAGTGTCTACATATGTTTGGACGTGGGAAAGAGCATCGTCTCAGATCTAATAAAGTTGGCATAATCTAGTATAAAGTGAAACCTTGTTATTAACTCCAGCAATATCTGCATGGAATAATTTAGTATTCTGAGCAAGTTTCTCGGGAATTAATAAAGTTGAATACGTTCCTGATGTCAAGCGTCTTGGGAAACCTACACGCAACTTAGACCCACTGCTTCTTGCAGATTTCGGGTCGTATGGAAAGCGTAGCTTAGACTTCCTATGTTTTTCGATAATGTTTGTCGTTTTGTACGCGTCTTGCCACCTCTTACTGCTTAAGGAATCCCATCTTGCAAGCGAGCATTGAAGGTACACAAGAGCAAGTAGGGCAATAAGTGCTAAACCAATTTAAATGCTCTGTCTCGTCTTTGAATACATTATAGCGGTTGGTCTTAATGCTCTTGATCATCCCATAATTTTGGTGTATGCCTCACCCTAGTTCGGTGGCTGGTCTACTTTGACTTTGACCCGTCATACGTTCCCTAATGCATTTTGTTGACCGTCAGTTCCTTCGAAGTATACGATAAGTACTAAGCTTACAAATGAAAAAAAAACAAAAATTTTGAAAAAAATGCCATTTATTTTTCAATGTAAGCTCCTTTTAGTTCGATACACTTGAACCAGCGATGCTCCAACTTCTTTAAACCCTCTGAAAAAAGGTTTTCTCGAAATCTGCAAAGTAGGCTCCGCGGCGGCGATTACTTCCACATTCGAGTTGAATTTCTGTCCGGCGAGTGACTTTTTCAAGTTGGTGCATTGTCTCATGCATGACTCGGTGCATTGTCGTGGTGAAAGAGCACTTTTTTCGCCAAATGGGGCTGTTTTTTTTAGTTCGGCGTCGAATTGGTCCAATAATTCGACATAGTACTGCCCTATGACCATTTTGCCCTTCTCCAGGTAGTCAATGTATATCACACCTTTTGAATCCCAGAAAACGATGGCCTTCATCTTTCCGGCCGATGGGACAGTCTTCGTCTTCTTCGGAGGGTTAAGCTTCACCGCGTAAAGTCCACTATTTTGAATGTTCCTTGGTCTCTGGTGTGTACCAGTGGATCCATGTTTGTACAACTGTATTTTATTTTAAGTATTTAGGGGCCTGCATTGCGGAAATGATAAGGGAAAAAATGTAACTTATCTAAAAGTTTCTTATTTCACAGACGGCCAACTTAGGCTAGGCGCAGGTCGAAAGTAAGTCCTAACTTTTTGACATGTCGTTAATTCGTCAACGTTAGCTTGTGTGTGTAGGTTCAAACTTTATGTGCCATATGCAATAAACTCTGTTACTCCCTTGACAAATTGTCACGTGATGATTTCCATATCTCGCGCGGAATGGAGAACAAATGCAGTGTCTGGTTATAGCTATAATTTGACATTTTACGGCAGCTTAGGTAAATCCAATATTGAAGAAACTGGACAAGAAATTGAACTATGAAGTATTGAAGAAATTGGTGATACTTGCAGAATTCCAGCTTGCAGCAGTTTTAAGTAAAACGAGATGGTTTTTCAAATGTTTATAATAGAGAATAGAATATTCAGTTCATGTTTTTGTAAATTAGTCTCGAGTGGTAGCTTTAATCAACGACTATATTGAATATTTTAGGCCTGTTGAATTATCTCTGTTTATGCCGCATCGAATATGTAGGTCTTAGGTGAAATCTTGGTGAATGGTCTGATAAGAATGCAAATTTTTCTTCTGAGAGTCTTTATTTTTCTCGACAATTACTTCGGAAAAGCTGTTTCAGCCAGCTCGGATATGGATGTGAGAAGACTCTTAGGTATTCAATTATGCGGAAATGATGGGTC
The DNA here is from genome assembly GCA_954870665.1 of Stratiomys singularior. Classification (NCBI taxonomy): domain Eukaryota; kingdom Metazoa; phylum Arthropoda; class Insecta; order Diptera; family Stratiomyidae; genus Stratiomys; species Stratiomys singularior. Next base: position 4,907,457 of record OX940879.1, on the reverse strand, counting down.
GCCGCTTTCTGTACCATATCGTATTTAAGCCCATCTGATCCGTGGAGAACTTTCCGAAATGCTTTGTTTTCAAGAACAAAACAATTGAGCATTCTCTGAAAGGAAGTCTCACCAAGTTCTGCAAAAAGCTCCTCCCTGACCCTTTTGGGAATCAATAAATCTGGTGTTGAATTTCATTTGTAAGGCGATGGCTTGCCTTCTAAGCTTTTCTCCAGTTTCGCTTCCTCTTTTTTATCAGAAGCTCAATCTTCTGAGGAGTCGTTCCTTTCCCGAAGTTGTGTATGTGTTGTTGTTTAGCATGCTTGATTTTTGTAGTGATCCCATCGATTATTTTTCAAGCTTAAAGACTGTATTTAGGTTTTTGCCAGTGTATCGTGGATGGCTTGCCTAATGGCATTCTTCTTAATTTCAGAGGCTCATCCTCGTTGACGTCCTTTTTACACAATAAAACTTCGTCGACCATTTGGTGGCAATTCATTTACTAACTAAAGTTCCTAGAATGAGATCCCTCCAGTTCTGCAATGAGAAGAGAGCAAGAGTCATTGCCCGTTACATAACGCTTCAGAGAAAGAGAGATATATTCGCAATCTATCCGCAATATTGTGTTCTAGGCCTTTATTATTTTATCAAACTGGCCATGTCGGTCTCAAGATTAGAAAATTATAAGGAATTTCCGATAAATACCTATAAAAAAAACTTCACAAGGATATAACAGCACGAAAAGATCGTGATAGTATATTCTCTGCTTGTGAACCACCGTTGGTAGTACCATCACCATCATCAGGATATTGATAAATGGGAGAGGAGATCCCAGCCAGCAATTAACGCTGATTCACAGCTCGGGAAAGTATTGAATGTGTTGAATGAAAGACAAATCGATTGCTGACTAAGATGGGAATAAAAGATCCTCGGGTTGGTAAAATCCAATCTACGTATTTGGAATAACTAAAGTAGTTTTCTACGGTAGCCGGACTTGTACCGAAACTTCAACATCCAATGCAAAAATCTTTCATTTGCATCGGAAATAACTACTAAAGAAATGCCACAGCAAATTTTCAAGCTTAAGGAGTTCGACAAAAAGTCATTTTGGAACTTGAGTGCTCAGCCATAGCGTACTTTGCCTTAAGATTTCGTGCAGACACAAATGTTTAAAGTTTTTGCTGTACTACCTAGCCAAGTATCTGTGAATCATGTGAAGTTCAATGATACTTACCCTTTTACTTGAAACAACACTCTAATTAATGACGTAAGACAATGGTTTGATTCTGTTGGCTTACTCATTCGCTGAACCGAAAATAAGGAATTCTGTGGAAAAACCTCAACAAATTGTGATGAAAACTCTTGAATGTAGCCAACAAATTTCCGCATTGCAATCGTCAAGGTACAATATCCAACCGAAAAATTCCTCCGAAATTCCATGGCGTAAATTTCATAATTCACCATTGATAACCATCAAGGCACCACCAACATTCAAAGATACTTAATCCTATGCTAATCACCTAATCCCAAAGAGTGTACGTAAGTACATGCTCCAGTAAAGCTCCTCAAAGGTCTTACCACCATAAACATCTGCAAACTATCGAAAGAAACAAAAAAATTAGTCATCGCGCGAAACAAAATACGATCTGGTCGACATTGAGATTAATTACGCATGCATTGGACTGGTACGAGCGGTCGTAGATACAAATTTGCTACTTGGCAGATTGATTTGATAACGAATTTATGACCAATATGGGTAGAATGTCGCCGAAAGATAGCGCACAGGTCGGTGGCAAGCTCCATTGAACAGTGCCACCTCCTCTTCCGGTTCGTTAAGTCCATATGGACACCAAGTTGTCATCTCGTGGGCCACTCGCGTCTTTCGGATGCGTGCAGACTTAATATGGCCTAAGTGGTTTTGTTCGATTGGAGTTTAACGCACTAATCCTCAAAGTATCGATTAAGATTGATGGATTTCTGTGGTTGGGCGAGGGTAGGTGAGCACGCGATGAACTTATTAAGAGATGTTTGGAGGCAAGATCTGGTGTCTCGGAGACAGATGTTCTAGGGGTTAGTTCAACGAACGTGCAGATTCGTCAGCTTCCGGCAAACGTTGGTGGTTTTTCTCGAAACAAATATTCGCTGAACGAAAAACATCCAACTGTTAGAGGCATTCCAATCTTCGGGCGTACGTTTACGGCAGCTATTCATTTGGAATGCTTCAAGTTCACTCGCAATAATTGTTGTGGGATTCATCTTGGATTCTACCGGCCTCTTTCCTCATTATTTTACTACAATATTCCTTAGCTGGTAGGCGAGGCGATAGGTCAATGGGTGGAGTAAAAGTAGTGTTCGGGGATGGGATGGATTGTAAAAGTAGTGGTCGCATAATTTTTATGATGAAAGTCATTATAAAATATATAAAATAACAGAAGATAGTGTAACAGAAGTTTGGGACTGATGGGCGAATAAAAGTATTTTTTTATGCTGCACAATTCTGCTATTCAGTAGGCTTTAGTAAGCCAACTAAATTCCTGCATCGGAAGCTGCCCTTCTAGTGGTACTCGAGGCAGCTCAACGGCGGGTCTACGGTTGTTCTTCAAGCTCTTTATACGTTCCTGCTGGCATTATTGGTAGTAATGAATCTCATTCCATTCCTGAAACCAGGAATAATTAAATCTTAATAGTGCAACTGCATTATTAAGATTTAGAAGACTGTGAAGTTTTGCAAGACCTGAATATAATCTTTTTATATATTATATTTTTTGCTTCAAATGCCATTAATTAAATTATTTTATGTTGCCTGAATATTGAATGTTATAAATATAATACAAATTGAATATAAAATGATCTGAATTTTGACATAAAATCAACTAAAATGAATACAAAATGTACAATTTACCTTGAACAAAATTATAGTTAACTAGCTTAGCTTATACACAATTCATTTTACCAGGAAATCAGCGGTCTGGTATACAGTGTGTCCATGCTAGTGACATGCACCAGTAAAAATCTCTCCAAAACAGATAGTATCTGTGCTACGGTTTGTGCATTGAGTGTTGGTTCCGTATAGCGCCTCTCAAACTGTTTGAGCTTGTAGAAAACGTAAGCAATCTGTGCGCGATAGTTCCCATAAAATTTTGGACTGTTTTGATATTGAAGTAATTTTCATGATTTAGTGGATTTGTTGATTGATTATTTTTAGTTGAATAGTTCTTTCGAATATTCAATTACATTCGATAACATTTCGTAATCGCTTTGACATTTACTCGACTTTGGATAAATTTCAGAGAGCCGAATCAGCACTTGGCTAAGTTTTAAAAGTGCAGTAGGGACCCCGCCAAGCGATTTAGGTGAGTATGCCAAAATAAATTTGATACCAAAGTTAGTTGGCAGGTTTCAAAAGGCTAAAATAGTTGATTAATACTATTTTTAAGTTTTATTTTAATGCTTCACTTATAGTTTAAGTAATTGACGTTTAATCAAATCATTTTGAGTCACGCGTAGATCTATCCTTAATTAGAACACATCTTCTAACGGAACTTTAAGCACTTTGACAGCTCTAAAAGCAAATACGAACAAAATAATATAAAAAATTTTTAGAGAGCAGTTGAAATTTACTATTGGTGCATTAAAAACTAATATTTAAGTGCTTTTGTGCTTAAACTGATTAGATACAGGCTTATAACTCACAGACACTGCTCACTGGCGATTATATCTAATTGTAGGCAGTTTTAACACCTGCTAGCATTCAATCGAAAAACAAAGCATTTTCAGCCTTTTAACTTGATTTATGATTTTTTTTTTTTGAAGTTTTTGGTGGATCAATTTATCCATTTTCACTTAGAACTTATAAGTGCTTTATACCCCTGCTAGCTAACTAAGCGAAGACTCTTGGATGCGTCCCGGCCTGTGAGTTGGCACCTGACGAGAAGCGGCAGGGACGCGTGTTCGAAACCAGATTGAGCTCTTTCCACCTTTCTTTGTTGATTTATGAATCGATCTTTTATGCCTGTTACAAGTATATTAAGAAAGATCCCTTAATTATGTATTCAATATATATTTCGTAAGCAAGATTCCCTTCATTTTCTCTAAAATAATCGAAATTTCGATCTTCATATTCTTTGTTAACTAAGTGTAGTCAAGATAAGATCGAAAGTTAGCTGAATCTTTATACGTTCACGTATACAGTAACAGCCTCTCTATATTTTCTAAAATCTCAATGGGTAATCAAATCATCAATAATTTGAAGAGTCCAATTCGGCCAAATTTTCGGACAGATACGTGGTATATTCAGTTTTTTGAAAAGAGTTCAGCACTTTTGTAAGAATGGAAAAAATCAAGTCTTGTTAACTTTGTCCGGCAACTTGGACAGGTCATTGAAATTATGTGTCGTATAAGTACAGAATTTTCACAAGCCTGAGGTTTGTCGACTATTTGATTGATTTTCAAGTGATAGGTTGATCACTGATCCTAGCAATGTGGGACAGAAAACGGGTAGTTTGCCCTTTTGACGATTTTATGGTCTGATTTATAATCGATAATGGTCACCGGGCAGGTGACGACGGAGGAGTAGTAAGTGGAGTTGAATCCCATTTCTTCCTGCAACCAAGTACGATCAGAGAAGGCACCAAATGCGAACAAGATCAGTTTTAGATATCATCCTGCGATTCCAAAGAACTTCAGGTTGTTTATATTCGTGTTTTGAGCATTTGGATTTCGTGTTCCGGAACACGGTGCCAAATAAAAAAAATAAGTAATATTAACCAAAATTCATCATAGCCATCAAACAAGAAGTATTGATCCGTCGTACAACTTCCAAAATCATAAGGCGGCCTTATTGAAATCAAATCTTTGCTGGGTTTCCTGGGTAACAACAACGCTTGGTCAACATGGTCGTTCTATAGCCAAGCAAATTGCATCAAGTGCTACGTATGTTCATCGTACGCATATAAAAGATAAAAAGGAATAACCGTTACGTCACGTATTAGACGGTACCATACAACATATTGAAAATTTCAAAAAATTTGACATTAGGAAGTTTTTTTTACCTATTTTGATAGCACATAGAAATTTTATATATTCGGTGTATACGGATTTTACTTACAGATGGCATAACCATTACATATGATTTGTGTCGGGGATAATTAATATGGCATTTTGGAGGATAAACATCTGTCAACAAATTCCCGTATATCATAGGTTTTGATTGTACAATCAACATAGTTTTTTTCGCTTCGAAAATGTCGAATTACGTGCCAGAAAAAGAGGTTTTGCGGGGAAGTCTATCAACCTTCTTTCATTTGAAGAAAACGCCAGCAGAAACTTATCGATTGTTAGAGGGGGCATATGGTGAACATGTCCCAAGCCAAGACACTTGGGAACGATGGTTGAAAAGATTTAAAAGTGGCGATTGCGATGTCAGCAACAAAGAACGTGGAAAACCACCAAAAAAAAAAAATCGGAGATATTTGCAATCATTATGGATCAAGACAACACACAAACTGAAAAACAGTTGGCAGATGCGTTGCAAGTTACTCGGGCAGCCATTTCGCAACGTTTAAAAGCCATGGGAAAGATCCAAAAAGCTGGAAAATGGGTGCCGTATCAATTGAAAGAAAGAGACAACGAAAGGCGAAAAACCATTTATGAAATTTTGCTTGCTACACAGAAAAGAATAGATTTTTTGCATCGAATTGTTACTGGCGGTGAAAAGTGGATTTATTTCGACAATCCCAAGCGGAAAAAATCATGGTTAGACTCAGGTCAGCCATCAACATCACAACCAGTTCGAAATATTCATGGAAAGAAGACATTGCTATGTATTTTGTGTGATAGTAAGGGACCTTTGTTATTGCGAACTGTTGAAACCTGGTGAGACTATTACTGGCAAACGTTACCGACAACAACTGATCAAATTGAACCGCGCACTTAAGGAAAAACGACCAGAATTTCACCAAAGACATGATAAAGTCATTTTTCAACATGACAATGCTCGGCCGCATGTTACAATACCTGTCCAGAACTACTTGGGAAACATTAATTGGGAAGTTCTGCCCCACCCGCCGAATTCACCAGACTTGGCTCCTTCTGACTGCTACTTGTTTCGATCGATGCAGCACGGACTTTCGGAACAGCACTTCCATTCCTACGAAGAAGTTAAAAATTGGCTTGATGAGTGATTAGCCTCAAAAAATGAGAAGTGGTACTGGGACGGAATCTATCAATTGACAGAAATATGGGAAAAAGTCATAGCTAACGATGGCCAATATTTTGATTATTGAATTCATTCGTTCTGCTATTCAAATAAATGCATATTTCAAGCAGAAAAAATCCGCATTTCATATTCATACACCTATTACTTATTAATTCTTGCTAAAAAAATTAAAAAAAGAATAATAACATGTTTTTCTTATTTAGACCTTTTGTCTATAGGACAAAAAACACAAAATATCAATACGTCGGGTCTAGAAATCAAACGATAAGGACCGATGTGTTTGGTTGATATTTCAGTTGAAGACGATCAACAATGAGTTCAGTTCGGTAGATCACGAGAAATTGTTGGAAGTTTTCATTCTTATCTTATAACACCTGAAGTTACACATGCAAAGAGAGAAAGAGACTTCCTTGCATGGTTAAAACGGAATAATGAAAACGATTTGATTTCAAAGAGTTTACATCCCGATGATGGCTTGGTTCTATGTGGTTTTAATTCTCCCTTATTTCAAGTGGTCTTCTATATCAGGGGAGACTCCTGCAGAGTGTTATTGATAGTTTTCTTTCTTCTAATTGTGTCTATATTGAGACGGATGTCGACGCTTCTAAGGATAATATGAGAACTTATTACCTTACTATGCGATCTCATCCAATCTCATAATTTGCGTACACGTAACTTTTCAAAAATTTTCTCTTATTTTTCCAAAGAATAAATTAATCCCAGCCAATTGAAATCAAATCTTATCTCATTAATAATTTCTTCCCGCTCTTCTGTTTATTTCTTCTATGAATACTCAAACAAACCAACAATTGACGAATTTATTAGTGAAGATTTCGAACAATAACGTTCATCTCAGGATCACAATCGTGCATGAAAACTTTGTGCAAAACTATTTGGCGACGTCTGGATTTGTAAAATAACAGCAATCACAAAAGTATCATCTCCTTTAAGACAAAAACTCAATAGCATTTGAATTTCTAATCGAGATCCATTCTTCTCTTCGGGGAAACTATTACACATTCAACCACGAGCCAAGAACCATTGCGGCCCAGTCATTTTTACGACAACATATCAATTCTTTTTTTGGCATTTATTTCGCCCCCAAACCTATACGACCAACACACATATGAGCATAATAGATACCTAAAGATGTTGAAAATAGTCTGAACTTTTTGGCAACAAGTTCCCAACTTTTTTACTTCGTATGTCGGTCGTTCATTTGACGCGTTCGAGGATTGGATAGAAACCACAAATCCCTCGCATAAATCCCAACGTCCATGATGACGTGATGACATCTAAGCGAACGATGCACGTCTGCAAAACGTCTGGAAGGACGTCGAAATTAGATTCATGAAAAGATCACTAAAATGGCTGGTGTAAGAATGACAGTTTTGTGGAAGACGCAGACCCATCAATGTTGGAACAATGAATGATTGCGAATGCATTGGCAGGATACGACCGATTCACATATAATCTCTTTCATCCGCAACATGCTGGCACAAGTTGATTACAGTTTTTTTTTCGGTGGCCTTTGTTCGCTTCTGCCGTAGGCTTATATCCTGTGAAACTTCTGTCTGAGTATCAGTTTTCAATTACTCTTTTTAATTGATCGCAATCATATGCAAGCACGCCGGATCCCCGCTCAATGTTGCCATTTCCCGCACTAATTTTCCTTCCTTTCGAGCTGCGATAATTGCATATTTCATCTCCTATTACACTCCAACCATTCCCCGCTCATAATTATGGAAGCATTTAAATTTTTTCGCATTCTCGCAACATTCTTGATGTATTCACGCAGACAAACCACCACATCGACACACTCGCGTTCCTGCAGATTTCATGTGTTGTGTCTCAGCGCAATCCCAGACATTGTAGTGAAGTTATTCCCGTGGATTCACATAAACTCCATTCAATTTATTCAATCTGACGTGTGCTCACTGTCGGAATCACCCTGAATTGGAATAATCACGGATGCGTCCACGTGGAATATCTCCAGTTACATGAGACTAAAGGATTCATGAATAGCGATGGAGTACCCTTGAGAATGTTGTTGTTGCTGTTGTTGTTTACCTGCTAAGAGCTTTTCGAAAGAATCTAATGGGAATTTTAGAGACTCTCACATATCCTCGCCAGCATCTCTTATGCAGAACGGTTAAGAAATTACATCAGGAATTACAGCGGCATCATATTTTCTTCATTTTGTGCAATATTTACCACTCACTGCCACCCACTGCCACCCACCCTGGTCTCAACACGATGAAACGACGCTGCCAACCAGCCACCCCCGTCCGCTGTATTTAATATTTATTTATGCATCCTGCTCCGGCTCCTGGCTGCACTTTAGGTCCATGACACGACAACTGCACGCAGATAAGTGCCCGACAGATGTGAAGAGTTTATTTATGTGTAGCTGCGGGCGGATGGCGACATTTACAAGGTTCAAGCTTTTTTACTGTTCCGATCTCACCCCTAAAGAGTCAAGTGGCTCAATGTCGGGATAGGCTTTGAGGGATTGGCGGAGACAAATGGCGGACGTCATCCAGAGAACTCCACGAGTGACAAAACAAGCAAAACGTTGTCCTTGCAAGGAAAACTACAAAAAAGCTTAATAAAAATCAACGGAACACAAATAAGCAAATATGAAGAAATGGAATGCAGCTTAACAAAGTTGACAAAGGATGCTGTTTGGCTGCTTGAATGTGTCTTTCTGCGAGTCAAATTATAATTCTTATCTATGTGTGGGCAATGTCTGGCACTTTCTTCCTGGAGTGTTGTTTAGAAACGTTCGTATTTGCTCTCATTTATTGTTGTTGTAGGTCTGAGCTGATAAGAATCAAGTGGTTTCGAAGATGAGCGAACAAATGGGGGTTTATTTTGAAAACAGAAGGACTGGGATTTCAGGATCAGAGAGAGAATGATCAGAGATATAGGTGACCAATAATTAGAAAGCAGCTGGCAACTAAAACGAAGCTTCTTTGACTGTGGGGTATTAAATTTCGTTGTTTTCTGAAGATTTCGACCAATGGAAAGATCCAAACGGAAGATATCTTTTTATATAAATGGACTGGTGGGAAAGTTGAGCGGCAAATAGATTCCATGGAACTATGATATTATTGTGAGATTACAGGTTGAAAGACGTTCTATAGGTTCACCATGAATGACCATGAATATCAATTGATATCTTGGTCGTTCGTCGTCGTTGTAGCGCTACAGCCCATTTCGGGCCTTGGCTTCCCGTAGGTGTCGCCTCCAGTTGTCTCGGTCCATCGACCGCGTCCTCCAATTTCGGGATCCGAGTAGCGTGCTGCTATCTTCGTCTACAGAGTCGGACCAGCGCTTTCTTGACTTTCCCACTAGCCTGCGTCCCTCAGTTTTTCCGACAAATACCTTTCTAGGTATCCGACCTTCATTCATTCGCTGCACATGGCCAGCCCATTGTAGCTTCCGCAGTTTTATCACAGTGGAGACTTCTGGCTCGTTGAAGAGTTCATACAACTCATGGTTGTACCTAATTCGCCATTGTCCTCCTTCCTGCGTTGCTCCCACGATTCGTCTTAGGACCCTCCTTTCGAAAGTGTTTAGTATGTTTGCGGAAGCTTGAGTGAGGGTCCATGTCTCACATCCGTAGCACAACACAGGCCTTACCACAGATTTGTATACTTGCAGCTTTGTTTTCCTATGTATGAAGCTGGCCTTCAGAATACCCAAAACTGAGTAGAACGCTTTATAACCGAGCTGAATTCTACGCTTTATTTCCGCCGTTTCATTACCATCCTTTACTAGCTTGGAGCCAAGATATGTAAATTCGTCCACATTTTCCAGGTTGAATTCGTTGAGTGTTATGTTTTGCCGGTTGGGGGTGTTTCTCCTGGTTTGTATCATAACTTTTGTTTTGGACTCGTTGATTTGCAGCCCCACCTGCTTCGCTTCTTGGTCTAGTTTGAGCAGGAGTTCCTTGGCAGATGAAAAGGATCTTGACGCATAGGCTACCAGTTGGCTCGATTTGTAGAGTAGTGTTCCTTTCGTATCCACAGGTAGTTTCCGTATGACGTATTCTAGAGCTAGGTTGAATAGCAGTGGAGCCAGCCCATCGCCCTGCTTCAATCCTACCTTTGTCTCAAAGGCATTAGTCAGCTGGTTATTGATTCTGACTTGTGCTGTTGTTGATGCCATTGTCATTCTTGTCAGGCGGACTAGCTTCGCTGGGATTCCAAGCTGAAGCATTATTTGGTACAGTACTTCTCGATCAATACTGTCGTATGCTTGCTTAAAGTCCACGAAGATTTGGTGGACGTCGATGTTAAATTCCCAGCACTTTTCAAGGATCTGCCTAACTGTAAACAGTTGGTCAGTAGTTGATCGTCCGGCTCTAAAACCACCTTGATACTTCCCAATTATTTTTTCAGCATGTGGTGTTAATCTACCTTCAAGTATTTTTGTGAGGATTTTGTAAGATGTACAGAGTAGTGATATACCTCTGTAATTTTTGCACTGTAGTTTGTCTCCTTTTTTGTGGATAGGGATGATGATGGATTGGCACCACTCTTGCGGCATCTGCTCTTGATCCCAGACGTGTTGGATCAGCTTGTGGATGACTTTCAGTGCCGCAACACCGCCGTTCTTTATCAGTTCTGCTGGGATTTCATCAATGCCCGGCGCTTTACTGTTTTTCTGGCTTTTGATGGCATACTTGACTTCTTCCAGAGTTGGAGGGGCCAAAGGGGACGGTTCGGAGATGTTTGACGACTCTGCTGTTCTTGAGCCGTGTGTAGGATTAAGGAGCTCCATGAAATAGGCAGTCCATCTTTCCTTGATCCTATCGTCGTCAGCAATGATGTTACCGCTTTCATCTTTACAGAGTGACGTCTTGGGCTGATATCCTCGTCTTAAGCTTTTAACTACTTTGTAAGCGTTTCTCGATCTATTGCTTGCTAAATTTGCATCTATTGACCTTAATTGGTCATCAAAATATTTTCTTTTCTTATTTCTAAAAATCTTATTGGCTACTCGTCGGAGGTTCTCGAAAGTTTCCCTCTTCGTCCTGGTATTTCTGTTAACATATTCTTTATACGCCTGATTTTTCTTTTCTAACGCATTCTGGCATTCATCATCAAACCAGTCATTTCTTCTGTGCCGGGCTATATATCCAATCGACCGTTCTGCTGTGCTTCTAATTGCTCCTTTCACCTCCATCCATAGCTCGTTACTTGTCTTTTCAGACATATCTTGGAGTATAGGAGCTAGTTTGTTTTCGAGGGAGTCATGAAAATCTTAAGCAATTGACTCCGTTTGGAGCTTTTCGATGTCAAACTTTTGTAGTGGGCTGGTTTTCGTATTAAATGCCTTTGACAGGCGACATCGAAACGTTGATTTGACCAGGTAGTGGTCCGAGTCGCAGTTTGCTCCACGGAATGTTCGGACGTCCATTATGCTGGATGCCCACCTCTGTTGAATGAGCACATGGTCAATTTGGTTGAAGGTGTTGCTATCTGGAGATGCCCAAGTTATTTTATGAATGCGTCGGTGTAGGAAGTACGTTGAACTAATAATCATATTTCTGCTACAAGCAAAGTCAATCAGGAGCTGGCCGTTGTCGTTACTGCTATCGTGAAGGCTGTGGCCTCCTGTAGTTCCCCGATGAGTATGTTCATTGCCAATTTTTGCATTGAGATCACCTAGAATTATTTTCATGTCGTTTGTGGGAAATGAGTCAAAGAGGCGTTCTAGGTGATTGTAGAAGGCGTCCTTCACTTCCTCATCCTTATCTTCTGTCGGGGCGTGGACATTAATCAGCCATATCTTGAAGAATTTAGTTTTGATGCGGATCGCACACATTCTCTCATTTATTGCTTTGAAGTCGATACCGTGTGACTTGAGTTCCCTATCCATAATAAATGCTACTGCGAATTCTCGGCTTCCTCCAGGCTTCCCACTTTTAAATAGTGTGTGCGATCTCATGTCCTGTATCTCAGTACCAGTCCATTTCGTTTCCTGGATTGCCAGCACATTCAGTTTGTATTCACTGGCCTGTTGTAATAATGCTTTAACAGCGCCAGGTTTGTTGAGTAATCTGACATTCCAGGATCCAATTGCATAGTCCTTATTTCGTTTGCGGGGTCGTTTCCGTTGTTCCAATCCAATCCGAGGCTCCCTTACAGGTTCCAAAACAATATTCGATTTTACAGGGACCGGTTGCTAGCCCATCGCCCAACCTTCGTTCCGAAGGCGTGGTTATTACATTCCTGTTATCACGCGCAGGAAGTCGCGCTCACCCTCTTGCATCAGTCTTCATAAGAAGTCCAGCAGTCACCAACGTGGAGTGATATCTTGGTCGCCCATACCATATTTCTCAGCCAAAGCCATGTTTAGAATACACAAAGGCCACTAAGCTCACCCCCTTGTGTTGGCGAGGGGCATGTAAGCAGCGACAAATTTATCGGTTACGCTACAAGAGAACATCTTAAAAGAGTGAGCAATAGTGATAAGTAGAGTAAAAAAAAGGGAAAATATGGATAGGGATAATTGAAAGTACCATTTGCATCCGGAAAACTAGGCGGTGGAATATTTAGCGATAGGATATTTTATTCCTAAGTCACAATTTCAATTCCTATGTTACTAGAGCCATTGCGCTAGGAATGCATTCACCGGTAGCAGGACATATATAAGGCACGACGCAGGACATATATATCTGGACATATATAGGACATATATATAGGCAGGAAATATATATCTGCACGAAGGCAGACCTATAAGGCGCGACATCAACTACATAGCAGCGGGCATCAGTAATTTTCCAGCAATCGTGAGTATAAGTTAGACTGCTTAAAATAATAACGAAGAGAAGGGTCTAGCATGAGCAAAGGTTTAGGGAGAAGAGGTTATCATTGAGCCCTGAACATAGGTAGAAAGTGAGCACTGACTTGAGGAGACCCTACGATGCTGTTAATAAGAGCATTGGTTTCCGGACAGGGTAAACTGACCAAAGAACGATCAAAAAAGTCAAAGGACTAGTCCAGCACACAGAAAACAATTTAGGGGTATCGCTAGGTACTGTGCTGTTAGCCAGGAGGTCTTGCCTAGACAACGTGACTGACTTTTCGCTATCGATCCTCTGAAGATCCGAATTCAAACCTTTCTACCTTTCGCAGTTATAGTTATTTTCAATTGACTGAGCTTTAAGCAATCTAGGAAATGGATAAAATTTTCGGATAATACTGCTATCATTAATAAAGCACTGCCCTTAAAAAAGGATTACCAAGCCAATCTAGTTCAATGAGTTATCTGGGCTCGGTTCCGTTCAGATTTTCATATCCTTAATGGAATACATGCCACAAAAATGCTTCGAGCCATTGAAACATCAAAATTCAAAACACCACTGTAACCACATCAAGAACACGTAAATTGTGCTTGCATACATAGAAGACCAACAAAAAGACCTCCAAATGCTCGAGGAAATAAAGGAGCGTTTTAACTACTGCGTCAGGCAGATATCTGAGAATATTAAGGTGATCTATCGGAATTCAACAATAATACATATAAGGACAACCAAAATCAACCTGTATTTCAGCAGAGCAGCACCATTCAATCTGCTCAAGCCTGTCAGTAGATGGGAATATCAACATACCGATAGAAGAAGGCTTCACATAGTTATGAGTTCGCAAAAGGAGAACAATTGATTGGGTTTTTAACTACTACTGGCCTGAACTTACCCATCATTGGATACGCTACTAAGTAGAAAGTGAGACCATCTCATTGGTGTACCGATATCAAAAAGCGGACTAAAATAACTTGATCGATGTTTCAACTCAAAAGACAAATTTTAATCTAGAGAAATTATGCGAAGTCGGAGAGAAATACTCATAAGGGTGAATTATATTAAAGAAACTCAAGCTGTCAGTTTTTGACAAGAAGGCCATACTACTGGCATCAAACATAAGCGCGTAAGTTGGTGGAATACTGAATTCTGATAGGCGGAACAATATTGTGATCAATACACCAAAAGTGACCGGGATATTGGCTCCTGTATGGGTCCTATGAATAACAGGGTCTCCCAGTTACGAAAGATTAATAAACGGCACACCACTTCACCACAAAAAAGAATGAACTGATAGCTCTTAATTGAATAAGGGAATTGGAAGAGGATGATGGCTGATTGTAATATTTATTCATGCCGCTTTTGATAATGCACCACCAACTCCAGAAATAAACCACGGACTCCTGCATCAATCATTCAAAGCGGTACGAAAAATAGCAATGAGCTACCTTAGTGCCACGCTATCCAACCTCACGGGCAATGAAGTTGAAATTCAAGGTGCTTCCTTCACTGCTGGTATGGAACTACAAGCAGGACACTCAAAACTGCAGCTCACCGAAACGAGTTGAAGTTTACATGGTTCTTGGACACAGAAGTTTACAGAGATAGAAAGGGGAAGATAATTGATTAAGCCGGTTTTAACTCGCACGATCAATGTGGAAATAATTAAAGTACCAGAAGCAAGTATGAAACGAGAGTAAGACATCAATCATCTCAAAGATGACCTAAATCTATTTTCTTGCACATAATTTCGAATAAAATCGACTTGGAATAACAGAAATATCCACTAAAAAATTAAGGTTCAGATAATTCCTTAACAGAAACTGAAATGGAGTAAGGACTTTAGTGACATTGCAAACTGGCTGCACCAATCCAAGACCACACGCCAAATGATTGTAAAGAGTTCTCTATGTCAACTTATATTTAGAAGTTAAATTAAATGGCCACAACATTTCTTCAGGACTAACCACAAAATATCTTCCTGAAAAACATAGCTTTTTGCTATACTCCGGCTGGTGTACAAATAAATAACTCACCGTCTGTGCAACAATGGCGGATTGGTTTCTCACTGGTGACGGTGATATTTGAATTAGTGTTTCTGTTGCATATCAGCTTGACCTGGCTGTTATATGTACCTTTAGAGTAATTTTCAAGACCAATCGTGTCTCTGAGTAGAGCATCTTCCGGTGTTCCTTAAGAAAACGTCAAAATTCTGTAGTTAACTGTCTAAGTGGTTCACACACTTATGTTGTAAATATGATTCCTCCGTACAAATTCATTTAATTTGATATCCACGCGGAATTAATTTTGTTTGTAGATTGGCGTCAATAATGGTTGTATTACGAAAAAAGTATTTCACAGAATGAAATGAAAGCTTTTTTAGAGAAATACAACTTTAAGTTGGGAACACATGTTAATGCTACGAATGTTGTGACTGTCATAGCTGTCATGCTTTTTATGGTTGGTTTGGTTTGCCATTTTATCATGATTATTTTGACACCTGAACAGTCTCCGAATTGAGCAGAATTATTTCGAAAAAAATGGTTCTGCTCGAGAAACTCATCGCGTACTTCGTCAATCTTATTAGCAATTAGCAATTAATTTGATTAACCTTCATGGTTCCGCGCCAAGTGTACTCTCACACATCCAGAGTGAGAAATGCTTAAAGGACGTTTTCTATGAATTTACATTTTAACCAATTTTTTTTATCTACAATTTGGGAGCCTTGTGTCCAATATTATTTGCTTTTTTTCACTTTTTTCACTATTTTGCCTCCTCGAAATTCCTGACAATTTCTTTGACCAAAAATAAAATCCGTAAAAGAAAATAATTTTTATCAAATTGATAATAAATTCGTAGTCAGAGCAAATGTAGCACTTTGTTATACATGAATACACCAATAATATCCGTTTCAATGTTTATCATGCCGATAGTCAACACACATAAATGACTACCGGATGAACAACAAACCCTACGTACCACAAACAGGACTATAAACTTTTATAGCACAAGGATTCTAGTAAAAGTCACATTATTGATGCTGACGCCAGAAGGGGTTTGTAGAATTCTGAATTCGTTTCTAGGAACCCGGACCTACTGTCAATCGTCCTTTAATGTTTTCGAGTTCGATTGGTCCACTCTATATGGAGTGTGTGTTGATCGATTGTTGCAGGAAGTGTTGTGATACACAGTTTGTGTTTGGAAAACGCCCAACGGATGGGAGGATTTGATGTATTGGATGTTCACCATACGACAAAAACAAAGTAGTTAGTTGTTCTCGAGCAAAGTTTACTTGAATTATTGGGAGCGATCCTTCAAAGAATGAATTTTTAGCATTAGTGGTGGTTAGTGGGTGATGATGATAAAAGTTTGAGTCGAAATGATAACAATCTATTTGGGGATGACTATTAAAATATTTGTTTGTGGACAAATCCCTTTTGTAGTGGAATAAATTCGAAATTAGTTAATACGGGCCTATGGGGGTTGTCTTTAGTAATCAGAGAAAATATTCGGTTGACAATGGAAAGTAACATCGAACAACGTGAGTTGAATTGTTTATTTAGTAAACTTTATCCGATCACTGACTATGGCCTGCATATGAATTTTGTACACCTTTGCGGATATGTATTTTGCCAGCATCCCTACTGGCAGGATTTGTCGGGATTGATTTCGAAAGTTAGTGTGCCGGTGCTTGCAATAAAATCACATTGCGAGTAAATGGTATGGAATTGATTTGATTCATTCATTTATGACTATCAGTCTTCTTCCTTGTAGGCATATTGGGTGCAGGACACACTCGTATATCATACAATTGACTTTGAATGTTCACTTCTACACATAAGCTTGGATACAAATGTTGTTGTCGTGAACATAAAATGTCTCCACACATCATTTTCGGAAGCGATTTATGGGCACGGGTTTTATTTCCTTTTAGTTGGTGCCTGATGGCGTCATATTTTAGTGCTATGCTGGCATATTTTGGGGTGAATGTTGGGGTGTTTACGAAATGGTCTACTGAATTATTTTCGTACTTGTCTGGCAATGAAATATTTTAATTTCATATTGATTGTGTGTAATTTATGTTTGAATTTCTGCTATGAACCCTCTAGACTGAAGCAAAATTTTGTTTTTTGAAGTTTCTGTTAACGCTGTGAATCATTATGAGTAATTCTTTAAATATTACAAGGATATTGTATATAATACAGGCTGGGCATTGAACACAAATTAGGAAGCTGTAACTTTGCGAGAACTGTACAGTACAATTTTTTGTGTTTTTGATCTAATTAGAACTTAATCGTGTCACCATTCCCAGATATGTTTAAACAACGTAAACAAACCAAATAGGTCCTTGAGGGGCAGTGAGACCGCAACCATAATACAAAAAAGTCTTTCTTCATAAAGGGATGAAGCACTTGGTACGGGATCACCCGTTTCCCGACCACACCTACTCTAACGGACAGACGAATTGCCAAATATATGAGAAAAAAGATCAGTTACCTTGATAAAAGGCTAGAAGTACGATTGGTTTGGAAGAATAGGAGGCAGTTGATGCAGAAGTTGGCCCATCGGGATACGTTTCGGTGCTAACGCGATGACCGTACGGCGGGACACATGGGTTTTGACTGAAGATTCTCGTAGATTTCCCTGTGCTAATATTGGTTGAAAATTGTAGCAGACGTACAACGTTACATGCAAAATGTATCAAGCCATTAAGCTGAAAACAAAAACTCTGACTTCTAACTTCTAACAAAGTCTGTACCTCATGCACTCTAGGAGTTGTGGAGCTACGCTATGATCTGTGTGGACTTAGAACTCAGACTTCACTCATTCGTTTCACGGGGAGGGGGGGGGTATGTTGGTTAGGTTTTTTTGGGTTAAATTGGGTTAAACTACCAGTCCTCGACTGTAAGCAACTTCTCACTTTAAGTCTTTCTCGTTATTGGTGCAGTCAAAGTGATATATTGGGTTTTGAACCCCAGGTTTTCATAATCTCCAGATTGCTCGAGACAATTCGGGGAAGGCTAGAGCGCTTAACTAGTGAGTATGGGAACAGGACTATGACTATCACTATTGTGACATAATACACTCGCTAAACTAGGATGTATTTCGGTAGCCAAACAGCTTCATTTTTCACCTCTTTAGTAGATATATGATTCTGCTCCGCAAAGAGACCTGCCTTGAATTTTGCACCCTGAATTCGAGCACGAATAATGAACGGTGAAAATAGATAGTTTGCAGAAACAAATCCATGGAAAAATATTCGGGCAGTCCAGGAGGGCACCGAGTTGTAAAATTTGGTATTCAGACTTAACTATACGGTCAACCTACCTCTGGATCACTTTATCCCTTTGCACTCTGGGATTGCAACTTGCGAAATGATTCCAACCCCGGACTTGTATTCTTCGGAATGGCAAGAACATCGCTACTTGACTATGAACGAAAAACTGGAGTATGTGCCTTGTAGAGCACAGAGAGCTTGGTCCTCGGCGTTAATTTTTAGGCATTTGACTATTTTTTCTTCTTTTGTGTTCTGTCTTTACTTTACTCATGCTACACAACTTTGTCGTTTAATTGCTAAGCTCTCTATATTATAAAGCTCGTTAGATTTCAGAATACAGGTATAAATATTTATATTTTTATCCTCGGAACATTACGTCGTTCCCCATTACTTTCTTTGATTCGTCTACAGACAGGATTCGGCGGTGCGCCATCATCGGTGTGCTTTTCCGTTCTGGTAAAGTAATATTTATATTCTACAGGGTGTATCGTTTTTTGTGATGTCCCTCCTGATTGTCAGTGCTTTTGAATGGTGACGCTAATGTACCTACTAAAAGGGAATAGAATGGCATGGCATGGCAGGTCGCTATATAACCTTTTGCAGTGATCTATGAGAAGCGCTTTAGCCGTTTATCAGGTTATCATACAGGCGATGAGTGACCTCGCTATGGCAACTGGTACGCAGTTAAGAAAAAGAGGATATCAGAGGTCGAAAAATCGCTGTCATTTTCTTTCGTGTTTTTTCTCTCCATTCTTTATTTCCTCGCTTAAAACACGGGAGGAAGTGAAAGATAGACAATCTTCTGCAATTTGTTTAAAGGTACTTTCTCTTGCTTTCACAATTGTACTTTTCTTTTCTTTTCTTTTATTTCTCTCTCGCTTTCTTTGTCTTACTCTGTCTATTAGAAAACTTGATAGAACCTTTGACACGTTTGAACCTTTGAAGTCTCACGTATAGTTTTCCGTTGATATTCCTTAAAAAGGAATTTGGAAGCTTGAATCTATACGTTTTGGTTTTATAAAATAAGTCCTATTCAATCACTTAAGATTTAGTTCTTAGAGCAATAAACATCCTCTCAGTCCACTAAAGCCTTCATTCAATCCTCCACAATCCCTTTTTTGCAGGTTTTGTTGTTCTTAACAAAATCTTTTCGCACCGATAAGGGCAACGTACTCTTATTTCCTGCATCAACTAGTAGATTTTGTAAACCGGATAAGAATAAGTGAGTCACATTCCTTTTATCAATGGCATTTTTACTGTTGACTCACTTGGAAAAATAGGAGAGTGCGAAGGAAAACATTTCTTAATGTGTCCTTATTGTTATACTTAACGTTCGACGTGTGCGAATCCGTTCACCGTAGCAATACAACATTGTATTCTTCCACTTCCAAGTGCTACCAGACACTTCAAACCAATTTCAATATAACACTTAGGCAAGAAGCAATCGCAGCAATATAAAACTATACATTTAGATATGAAGGGTATGCAACATCCTTGTTGTCATACGCGTAGATTTATATGGGATATGTGCATGTAAATTCAGCAGAAAAGAATTGTGAGTGTAAAATACTTGACAACGTATGCGATGGATGAGGTAAAGAAAGCCAAGGATTTCTCTCTCATCCTGGTGAAAATACAATAATGCAAAAATATATTCGCTTTACCAGGAAGTGTTCGGAAGGCACCATTTGGTTGAACCACGTTAACGAGTGCTTATGAATGGCGTAGTCTGTATGGAGGTTGTTGTTGGTGAAAACTATGGCATGCTATGATAATAATGTGTGAAGCTGGGTGCTGCTGGAAGCTTGGGTTTTCTGGCAGGAGAGCTCTATGGATCGAGTGTTGCCGTTGACATTTCACTTGTCTGTTGCGGAAAGGATAATGATGCTAAAGCGATTTTCTAGTCCATGTCTGACATATGCGGTATATAAGTAAAAAAGACGTAGTTGTGTTCATGTGTCTGTAAATTATTCAAGGAAATGAACTTGAAACGGAACTATGGAAAATTTTCGTGATTCCTGTGAATAGTTTTTCTAAATCCACTTTATAGAATAAAACTTGACGTTTGTGGCTTTAAATGTTTAAGTATGCCAAACCATATGCTGAAGCCTGCAGCGACGGTTACTCTTTACTAGCTCCTATTGCCATCATCAGCTTAACAGCCGCAAGCCATACATCTCATCGCTCTCAAGTGTATGCACTTCATGTTACATGTCAGGTTATGGAAAATGTAAAGTGGATTTCGCGATTTTCTATGCACTCTATTCTTTCTGCTGTCTTTCTACCAGCCATCGCAGAAACCAGGTATTTCCACTCGTCTCGACTCGCATCGAAAATTCTCCGAAAGATTGTTTCTGCATCACTTGGCTACCTGTCGGGATTAGCTCTTGCGGAAGACTTTAATAATAACGGATATGTGTGTTCTGTTCTCCTTTTGTTTTACGCTTTCCACAATTTCGAGAGAGCGCTTCTGATGGATAGAGACGGTCTGGAATGAAAACAGATAGATTTTAAAGAATGAACATGTGTCTACATGACGATTAAGGATTTTGCTGTAATGAGTTTTGCATCAATATAATTATCAAGCTAAGTGAAACGATGCTGCGAAGGATGCACTAGTTTTAATTAAATTTTCATAATACAGATGAATACTGGAATTGGTTTCGGGAGTAAAGCTTTTAAAACAAGGATAGTAATTAAGGAAGTTTTCTTACTTCAGACGTTCCAGGTTATTGAGTTAAAAGCCTGAACAGTAAAGTAATGCGAAACTTTTCAACTTGATCGTCTCAAACTGTTGTTGGACGTTGCTGTGTCCTTCGTCAACATCTCAGTATATCCCAAAACCGTGACCATCGAGAACTTCACAGTCCGATTTGTCCCTATCAAGCTATGAAAGTATCTAGAAATGGTAACTCTTGAATATGCGTCACTAAGTTTGACAAGCATATACTGTCCTAGCTTTGTACTCTCCGTGGTCTGAAGTTGACAATCGTCCTTCAATTACTTGCCGTAACTCTTTGTTTTTTCAAAATCTGCAAATGTGAATATATCTGTGATTCCATTAATATTCAAACGGAAAACTGATCGCAATCAGAGACATTTGGCTAAGCATCACCATCAGGATAAAGAAAAGGCAATGAATGACAATCAATAAGTAAAAGCTCTTGGAAAATTTGTTCAATCAAATCTTTCATACTAGCCGCTTCATGTTAAGGGTCACTTCGATGGCCACGTTAACATCATAACGTAGATCAAAGAGAAGGACAGCTCGATCGATTTAATCGTTCAAACTTATGAAAACATTCCCATAGGTGAGTGGCTATATTTTTCCCTGAGTTCTTTGAAAATCAGTTGTTTTGATGGGTTTTTTTTAAAGCCGGAAGTTTTTATCGCACTGAATAGTAGTTGATCGACTTGGACTTGATCGACGGAAATTAAGAAGCAAAATTCCACAAAGTTTCTCCATGAGAGCCGAATCTAAGGATAACATTAAAAGATTAGAAACCTGAAAACTCATTTGTTATTGATGTTTGTTCCGAAGTTCACTCTAGGACTAAGGATTGGACTGCGTTGGCTCGCGTGTGGCATAGTCTTTACAGATGGTATCTTCTGTCACCGTGCAGACGCCAAGCAGATGCAACTCACAGCGCTGATCGCCAGTTGCGTCGATTCTACTACTTGATTCCACCCAAGCCTAATGATTGAGGCTCGAACGATCTAGATCTTTTATCACACACTAGATCTAGTAGTCCTCTCACAAGCTAGGCAGACATCGAATGTAACGATCTCTAGTTATTTGGTGTGTTGACCCAGAAAGTTGCATCCTGTTTGTAATATCAATAGTATTCAGACATCTTTGCTGCTCTCCCTAACGAACTTTATCGTTTGAGTTTTTCGCGTGTGAAGTCGATGGGCTCTGGTTACCCTGAAGTGATTCTTTCAATTGTTAACCGAGTTTTTGCACTTCCTGAGGGTTTCATCGAATATTCTATTCATTGCTGCTAGTGGCGTTGTGATTAAGTTCACTCTTCTTACATTTTGACCACCATAAACACCTCTAGCTGGTTGGTCTCCTCTTGCGTCTTCCTGTTAAACATTTTAGTTTAAAGGGGTCCAAGTTCACTTTATTTGTTTGTAGTAACCTGCAGTCCTGTCATAGCTGTGAAGCAGCATAGTAGGAGACAAGCGAGCAAAGATTTGTAATTTGCCGTTGAGGTCCCTTGCTGCCATTTGGCGTTTCCAGAATTTTTTTTTTGTATTTATGATTACAGAAGTTTTCAACTAAAAAAAAGCATGGTTGACATCGTTAAGCTGTGAATTGTCATAGGAGTAAGCTTCAGCTTCATTGCCTTCATTTCTCAACGAACCACCTGCAGTGAAGATTAACACATCGACTCGGTAAAGAGTTCTTTTTCTTTTCCACTTATGAGTCAAGTGTATCAGTTTTTCTGCAGGTCGAAATGTCGTTTTTCCATGAACTAGAGAATATCAAGAATGATTGATTCTCCCATTCCTGAGTTATAATCAGATACTCGCTTAAAATGCCTTCCTTTCGGCCTATGACAAAGGGCAATCTCTTGAGGGATATTCCCGTGTTTTTTGTCTTTGGAGGTTGTCGCTGCATAAAATCGTTGATGATGATATTGTTAAAAGGTTTCCGCCAACATTTTTGCGGACAACAGTTAGTCAGGATGATGCGTGTTTCAAATATCAAAGAAATATTGTTCGGCTGCCACTGTATTGAAAGTAATAATCTTAATTTTTGTTTTCTTTTCTGAAATTCCAAATCTTAATTTCCGATTGCTTGCAAGCGTATTATTCCTAGCATACCTCGACACCATATCCACTTGCCAATGGGATCTTGGTATCTAATGATGCTCTTTAAACATTCAAGAAAAACACATGCAATTACATTTGCCAGATAAACAAAACATTTTCACTTTGATGTCAAAGACAAATATAGACGGTGAGCAGAAGACCGTCAACATCTATTTCTGAATGAGAAAATGAATTGAATTCCCTGAATGGAAAGTTTAGAATATTAAAATGAGGAAAGTCTTTTTGCCTTTTCACTAGAGTGTATTCGGTATTGTGCAAGGACTTGTAACATTCTCCAGCTATGGATAAATGAGTGAAGTTTGGAAATAAATTAAAACATACCCGCAGTCTTTGAATCCGCAGCCCCATGCATGTAATCCTTTTGGGCATTACTTTTGAGTGAAGAGAGTATCAGGTTGGATTGAATATTGGGAAAGTTGGTATTGGTGACTGATGGCACATGCCATTAGGAGCCAGTATCGATTTGAAAATGAATCGCCACCATCGTCTAGCTACACTTTCGCTGAATTACATTCTGTAATCCTATTCTCCTGAATCCAATACATATCCGACGACGGCTCAGAACTCGGGAAAGTAATTGGAAAATTTCTGTTGGCCACTGCAAACAACAGATGTAGTAGATGTCGAAGTATCCACCACCTTTGTGGATCTCATATTGCAATCATCCACGCATTCAATCGCAGTCGTCGGTCGTTTTTACACCGCAATTTTCCCGGCTCTGTTTTTTCTCTATTCACTCTTCCTGGTGCTGCTTTTCACATATTGTGTACATACAGTCGGAAAATTCGCTTCGGGCGGCATACATCAATCGTACGGCAGCAAATATACCACGCCAACATAACACCGACGATTCCATGTGTAATTTCTAAAATTGATTTTAAAATTGTACAGTCTATAAAGAAACAAGTCCACAGAATTTGAGTCAACGAGGGTGGCGGCAGGCAGCACACTGTAAACATATGCTTTGCTATTGAATAAAAAATAGTCACAGGATTCATGTCAGCATAACATCAGGAAGTTAAATGTGAAGTTGTAATGTATGAAAGCATATCAGAATGGGTATTTCGCACATCCTAGTCATGCATTGGCCTCAAGGCTTGTACTTATCTGATAAGAGGAGAGATAATCATTTTGATGTTTGCATTGCGAAGGGACACAGATTCATACAAGGGAGTTTTTCTTTACTCATCAAAATCATTGAATACGCTGTATTTATTTTGGACTTTGAAAGAAGCAGGTTGCCTAGGAAAATGTCAGCAAGGCTTCAGAATTGTATTTCTGTAACAGGAGAGCATGCTTTTGTTAGTACAGTAGCATGAGTCCTGCATGGACCGGCAGCCAAGAACTTGGAAATTGTGTCGAACGATTTGATTAATTGTCTGGTGCTTCTTGTCATCTGCTTCAACCATAAGCCCACACGAATGAAACATTGCTATGTGTTTAATGATTAGTCAGAACCAGTGAGGGAGCTTGCGTTATTTCATACGACTCAGTTACTTTTCGAAATTAAACAATATAAAGGTATAAAGGCTACTAAACCTGTTTAGATATAAAGATCTCACGAGGAGCCAAATCGTTTCAAAACAAAGTATTCAACAAAACACCAAATACCAATGAAACATAATGAACAACATCAGCTAGTTGAACGCATGGGTAAGCATGCTGTTATCCTGCCACTTAGGCAAGACAGTTCCAACAAAGGAAAAGCAGTTTATGCAGGATTCCGCGAAGCACATTAAAAACCGAGAAAATGAGACTACGCAATAAATTGTTCAATAAGAGGAAAGTATCAGCACACTTCTAACAGAACAATTAAAGGAGCTGCCAGTAAATGGAGTACAAACCCATAATGCACACAAAGTTGTACAATGACATTGGAGAAATGCCTGAACTAAAGAGCTTGTTGATAATATCAATCAATACAAAACTGTGTTAAAAGAGTAAACAAAAAAGGACTCAAACGGAAAAATTCGCGGTAGGAACCATGAGATCAAAAACGCAAATCCTCCCAAGATCTCAGTAGGATAAATAGAAATGCTTTTTGGAGGAAGAAGGCCTGAATTATTTCGAGAAACTGAATCGAGGAAGAAACGAAGAAAACCAATTCATGTGGAAAGTAGTCACAAAACACATGCAGAATGCTAGCGTCAAATTTAATGGAAAGTAAGCAAGAGTCTACAAATGAAAATTGGACGATGACATAAATTTGAGCACAACACGCCTAAAATAGGACCATAATCAGGATACCATGCATTTGGCTGTGTCCAGCAAGAATAACAATATGTTGGACGAACACCAAGAAGTTAACGCTTGTTAGTAGAACATTATAGTCCTACGTGTTGAGAAAATTTGTTAAGTAACACTAGGATTCAAGCACTGGTCTAACTTTCTTGCGTTGTTCTCCTTCCAGTGGGACGAATTGCAACACAAACTTCAAAACTCTTCCTAAAGTTTCTGATGATCTCTCACAGTATTGATCATATGTCAACTGAGAGCCCGTACTTCTTGGTAATTCTGAGCCCCATCACCTTATTTTTTTCGAAAAAGTTAGGTTTGAGTCCCTCAGCAGGCCCAGACTCACTAATGGCTTTCACTTATCTTGGATTTTTTCAATCCAATCGATCTTGCAGTCGGAATCATGCACTTCGTGAAGAAAGAAGTAAGAAAAATGTTGTAATGAAATAAAACATCTTCATTTGTTTATTCGAAGAACTTTATGGCCTTAAAGGTCATTCCCTTTCAATACAATGGACCTATTCCAATGTTATTCCAGTATTTTGAAGCAGAATATTCCTTGAACAAAGCCTTATCACGGTATAACCTTCCAACCGTGCAGTAATTAAAGTTGAACCTTTTTTTTTGATGATTCAACACGTTGTTCCCGGTACCATTTATTAACTTTTGGAAGTATCCAAGCATCGCGAGGAACTCCTTCATGTCAATAAGGTTTTCGCGGAATGATGTGATTCGAATTACCGCCAAGCCTCACGAATAATCAAGACCGTAAGACAGACGTCCAATAAGGAGTATCGTAATGAAACCCACCCTCTACAAACGACAATAATACTGAAATAATATTCCTTGTTTGGTCCGAGGGCCTAAAGCAACACCTCAGTCGAAGAAAAATGTCAGCATAACCTGGGTCTCCAAGCGACTTTGGTGCGGTTTTTCAGTCGATTTACACTCGATCGTTTGGTCGTTTCTGACTATTAAAGAAAAAGTCCTAGTCACAAATATTCCCGTCATAAGTTGACATATGGCTTCAAAGGAGATTTGACTCTTCTGAGGAACAAATGATCCTTCAAATTATGTCGGATCAGTTTCAGAAAGAACACCAGCCCTCTTGACAAGGGTTCCATTGGGCAATCCAAGAGCAACATATCCTTGATTTACTTGGCACATTCAGTTCCAGAGGCTTCCAGATCACTAACACGTTCTGTATTTTTTTTGAAGTCGTTGTAACATCTTTTAAAATATTTTTCTGCCATATAATCAACTCAACAAAATCGTTTTGAAGTTTTCTGAACATTTTTGCAGCCGAAATTTCCTTTTGTAGACAAAGTTTAGTGGCACTTCCTTGCTCAACAATATCAGACATTGTATAAACCGCTAAAATAATATTCAATCGTTCAGAAAACACAAATTGTGTGGAAGGACACTAATGTCCTTTTTAGTTATAATTTGACGAAAGCTGAAATTTGGTACAAGTGTGACCAACCGTAGTACCAACGTGGAAATAAAAAAGCTTGCTGAATGGTTAGTACGCGAAGTGAAAGTTCAGCACTCGCCTTATTTTTGGAACAAACTAGTATGTGTGACTCAAAAACACCATCATGGTTTTATTTTTAATTGGATTATCGACTATATTCTGGAATGGCGTCTAAAGATAATTACTTCGATAAAAGAAAAACTATTCGATGTAATTAACATAAGCAGTATTTTATCTTATTTAAAGACTTTCCACACAATGTAATTAATTATTTTTAAACATTTCTCTAGTTTTCTACACGACATGATAACAATATTAATCATAAAATAACAAATAATAAATACTTAACATTGCAGCCCAAACATGTCCATGAGCCTGGTCAGTTTGTAATAATTACAAGCTGGCACGCATTCTTCAGATGAATGTATCTACCAATTTAGTTGTACGTTAGTCGTGCCTCAATATATTAAGTACCACTTTATGTTGCTCCAGCGTTGAGTGTGTGTCGTTCCAACAATTTATGAAATATATTTTACTGACGACAGAATGAGTTGTTACCACGTTCAATCATTAAGACTATGTGTGGTACAGTTAATCCTAGGATAATCCGCGTATTACCTTTCCACATTGCTAACAAACTTTTCATTATGGGTCCGCGGTCGGCAGTCGATACTTCGGAAGGACTCAGAAGAGGGGAAAACTAATTTTAAAACGTCCAATTTATATAAAGATTAAATTATTGGAAAATTGAACGTTTATCCGGTTCAGATGAGCATGGATCTACGGTTAAAGTTGATCATCGCGCGAAACCAATTGCACACTTCAAAGGTGAACGTTTTATAGGGTAGTTAATTTCACACGCAATTTCGCTTTAACTCCACGGGTAAAATGAAATTGTTTATTGGTCTATTGACTGAGTGGCTCAGTAAATTTCAAACCAGTCTTATCATATTACAGCACGACCATCATTAAGATGTTGTATCGATGGAATCAATTTGCGAGGCTTTTAATGCCAGCGAAATAATGTTAATAATGATGTTCTTTGATGAAGTTGTATGCCAAGGCAATTTAATAAAATTTAAATAAATTAGTTATGAAAAATAGAGTGCTCCAACTTTCACCCGGGGAGCTCAGCATAATGGATCAAACAGTAATGAGTTCAACTAACATACAGTACGACTGCGGTTCAATAAGTGCCCGTGTTTGACAACAGAGGGCGCTCCTGAGGGAGGTTAGTGTTATCATTATGTGCTGCTATCCATCAAACGACGATAAAACGAATTTCAGACTGATTCATAGGTTAGTTTGGATTTGGCAACCATTCGAGTAAGATGTGTTTCGTGATTTTCGCTGAAATGGAAAAAAAGCAGTATCGTACGGTAATTCGCACTTTGTTTTCGGATGAAAAAAAATGCGAGAAGATAAAACCAAGTAGCAGAATGCTGTTTATGTGAACACTTCGCCATCTATGACCACAGTTAGATATTAGTTCAACGAATTTAAAAGTGGGCGAACATCCGTTTTCGATGAGGAGAGAACAGGACGCCCGGCAGATGTGGTTTACGAGGAAATCATACAATAACGCTACGACATGATTCTAGCTGATCTACGAACGAAAGTGCACGAAGTAGGCCATACATGATAAGTTGGGGGTGAAAAAATTGTTCGCCCGATGGGTGCCGCGATTGCTCACGGTAGACAACAAGCGGATCAAGTTTGGAGCAATTTAAGCCGGATCTGAAGGAGTTTTTGCGTCGAGTTGTCACCGTTGAGGAAACCTGAATTCATCACTACACACCACAAATTGAAGGAGACATCGCTGCATTTGGCGAAAAAGGAGGTTATTCATCACCATTATAACGCACCAGCACATTTGTCCGGAGTTGTCCCCGCCAAACTACACGAATTGCTGTCGCACACCACGTATACACCTGATCTGACTCCCTGCAACTTTTTCTTGGTCCCTAACTTGAAGAAATGACTTACGGGAAAAAAATGAGCTCAAACGAGGAAATCAGTGCCAAGACAGAAGCGTATTTTGGAGAGTTCGACTAATCCTATTTATTTAGAGGGGTTAAAAAATATCAGGAACGTTGGGAGAAGTGTATTTTTTAAAAGAAGACAATGTTTAAAAATAAAAAACAATTTTTTGATAAAATGGTGTAACACGGGGTACTTATTGAATCACCTTTCTAAGTGTAAAAAATCGAAATTTTTCAGCAGCATTCAGTAGCACTAGGTGATCTGCAGCAGAATTCACAAGGACTAGGTGATCCATAAACATCTTTTTATTCTGAATAATTTTACACATCAAGCAAACTGTTTTCAAATGATTGCTGAACACGACTTGGGATGAGAATGCACGTAACCGGATGAAAATAATGGCGGGTAATCCTCATTCTATGGTTTGTGAACAAGTTACGGCTGCCTTCTATTTATTTCCGAAAAATCGGAACCAGCAATTTTTGAAAGTTGATGAGCTAGGAAAGAATGGCTCTCTGGCAGGATTTAACTATTGTTCAGTGTCTTGGATACATTTTTCCTGTTTCAGAAACTCATCAACAAACTTTCATCGTGTTAAACAATAAACTATAAGACTAGAGTTATATGTTATGGTAACTTTATAAAAATGTCCAAAACAAAAGAAAACCATAAATTTTCCAAGAAAAAGAACAAGGAAAAAATAAATCAAAGAGTTTCAAGTTTACTTCATCCACTTAATACTGCACCTGCCATTTTCGTGAGTGGTGGACAGGATATTTCAACTAAAACTTAAAAACTTCCCATCATGAATAATAGCTTATGCTTTACAAAATACCTAGAAACGAGCAATGAACTTCGTAAAAAAAAGCATGATTTCCTCGTGGATTCAATAAAGTTGTAAATGAACGAAGTGGAGTGGATGAAACCAATGAAAAAGCTTTTGTTCTTTCTACTTTATTTGCTTTTGAGTCCTTATTGCTGTTGCTTGACGTGTACGAATACGTATACTATCTGGCTACCAACTTGCTCTTCATTGTTTCGTAGTAGACAAGCTCATGAACTTGCTGGACAATTTATGTCCTTATTTCATCAGTCTCGTTAGTCAATAAAAGATTTTTAAAGAGTTCGATCCAGAACTAGTTGGATTTCAAGTTCGTGCAATGCTTTTGTACTGTCCACTTCCCAGACGTTTTTGGGGCGAAAAGCGTGAATCAGTAAGGATGTATTGGCATTTGCTGTCTATGGGTTGAAATTAATCGGTGAAATATAAGATAACGGTGGAATATAAGAGCCAAAAAGATTTAAGTAGAAAGTCTTTTCAAGAAACACTTCCTGTTGACTATCAACACTTCACTTGAGTAGATTTAATCGAAAAGTACTTGAAGGCTCCACT
This sequence comes from Stratiomys singularior, assembly GCA_954870665.1. Lineage (NCBI taxonomy): Eukaryota > Metazoa > Arthropoda > Insecta > Diptera > Stratiomyidae > Stratiomys > Stratiomys singularior. The sequence goes on along the minus strand of OX940879.1, from coordinate 4,877,245 downwards.
CAGGCGAGGGTTATAAGCGTAATCCAATCCTCCCATTCCAAAATGACAACCTCTCAACGGGATACCAATCATGATTTGTTTTGCCGACATCGCAAGCTCCTCATCCAAAATTGAACAAAATTTCAATTTGTAATGGCCGCGTGTCGGTTTTATCTCCTGTCATAGCAAAAAAAGAAGTGCTGGCATGCATCCCACCATATCCCAACCGTATTGCATACATTTCCGATGGGTGATCCAAAAGTCGCATTTGGCTTAAATAAACTCAAAGAAATTTATAACAAAGGACGAATGACGCGGGTTGAACCCAAGGTTTGAATTGAATGTACGAGGATGTTAGGAAACAAAAAGGGAGTGTGTTGCTTCGTTTGAGTAATAATTCCTCAAGAAATAATGATGCATCACCAACTTCTAAATTTTCAGCTGGGGTGGATTACTGAATTTTCGTTCTGATTTCAGGGAGAGTTCAGTTGTTGGCAAAAATTGCAGGATGAAGTCATGCGTATAAGTGGATTTATATGCAGGAGCTCGGGCGGCTTTGCTCAATATATAAAGATATCAGAGACGATGACTAAGATTGAGACAAAGACTAGACGTAGTGATTGAAAGGGTGGCGAGAATCGATGCAACATTTGTGAAAATTTAAATAAATTATATTTCTTGATTCGTTTTCATTAAAACTCCTGAGGCGCTATTGTTCTGTTAAAAATTCAGTGTAAAGTTAATCGAAGCAATAAATCCAATAACACCAGGATTTGACTTCTGTAAGGGATTTCTTTAATTTTGTGTATTTTTTTGAGAATATTTTGTAAAGAGGTTTACTAGATATATGCAAAGATTTGACTAATTGATTTTGAAAATTGATATTAAAACCCCCTCAATTGTCAAATGTTGTTAAATATACATAACTGTCATTTAATACATACATTCAGACGCTTTTTGCTGAAATTATCAGGAAAAATTGAACGAAACCAAGCAGCCTTTCGGCCTATGAAACGTATTAGCTGGAGTGACATCTACGGCAGAGTTTCAAGCCCCTTTTCACAGACACAAGAATCGAAAGCACTGGCATATATCGTGGAAAGCGTCTAACTGCAAGAGTCTGAAGAGATTTTCAACTGATAATAAACTGCAGATACCATTTTGAATTATAGAGTAGTCCAAATATAAACGTAGTCCAAAAATGAAGCAAAACAGATCGCTAGAGGCGGGAAAGTCGCAGTAGATAATTGAAATCAATGGGCTAGCAAAGGGTAGGCGAGAGCACTTGGACGGAAAAGCCTCAAAAATCCTTAGTCATTCTGGTCAGCAGAGTCAAGCAATGACACCGTAGACGAGGCAGCAGCCGTTGCCTTCTAGGGGTTATGAGAGTTAAGTAGTAGGAGAAAGTTTTCAAAGATTATTTTCTTCTTCTTTTTTTTTTAAATTTAGTTCGACCTATTGATAGCTTGAATTAAGTTGAACGTAGTGGAATATCTGAGATATTAGGCATAACCAGGGAGAAGTGCGTCCTAATGCAATATTCAAGAAGTTTAACTTACCTCATTTCGTTGCTGGGTGATTGCTAAACGAGAGGGTTGGTGATTTCATTCAGGGAACTAATTTCTCGTTTGATGATTCAAACGAGGCTGCGGTTGAGTTGATTTACGTTATTATACATTTTGAAGGTTTTTTATAAGGCCAATGCATAAAAAAGGTGGAGTCTAAACCTCGAAATTTTTACAAAAATGTGTTCGTACATAGTTTGCTTGCACTATTTGGTATCGTACTCTTTTGAACCTCGTTGGCGAAGCCATGCTTCAAAGAGTTTCTCCCTCTACTGGCTCGAAGTCCAAGCCTTCATCAGTGATGTGAGTTCTACGGTGTTTTTTGGCGCATTCGAGCAAAGAATAGATGATAATACAACCCTTGACAAAACACCGAATGAGATTTTATGTTTTAGGTACACAAAACGATGAACTAGATTCGAAAATATTAGAAAACTGATTCATATCTCCGGCAGCGTTCTGAAACAGAGCAATACCCAATTAATGGGAAATACTTGTGCTCGGCCCGTTAATATTAACAAACCAAATGTTAGCATTTTTTCATATTTTAAGAAAAAATTTGCAACCAAATTTTATAAGAGACGATTCCCCTGGTTGTGATGATTCAGTAAATAAAAGTGGATCAACACAAGATGAAAATTTTTCCTTTTTATGAAAAACCTTGTAGAGTACGCAAAGCCCATCGGAGAAAATCCTCGTATAGTTTTAATGCATCACCCTTTATTTCACATGAATGGATCTGTTTTTGAATATTGTAAAAGAACATTATCCCTGCTTCATCTATTCTTGCACATAAATCGTATAAATCACCACTCAGTCGGACAGTTTTTGGACCCTATAAAACTTGATGCGATATTGCTCGTAATTTTTCGACGAAGCATCGTCCTATACACGGAATGAGTATTTATAACGTACGAGGGTTTGTTAAAGCAGTTAATAAGTATGCTGCAATACCAGTAAACGTTACTTTACGAAAGAGTTTCCTAGCATTGACATATGGCCATGTTTGCTTCAGGCTGGTGCTACTGACCAGCCCCTATAAGGCTACTTACGCCTGAATAATCTAATCAACAAGATACCCTGTCTAGAACAGAATCTTCGGATGAGAAGAGAATCTCAAAGGTGAAAAAAGACTCTCAGCAAAATGAAAAACAGGCAATCAAAACTCAAAAAACAAGTCTTTGATGATGTCCACGGCGATGATAATAATGGTAGTGCTTGTTGTGAAGATTTTTTTTCAAAAAAAATGGGCTCAATGTGCTAAAAATCACCCATTCCTAATGTGCTTGTATTGTTTGTCAGAATAGTTGTGTTTACAATTGGTACGCACTTCTCTTTCAAGTGACCCTGTTAGAATTGTAATAGTAACATTACGCCTTTTCCTCAAGGATTGAGAATTTCTCAAATATTAATACATATTATGTTATTTTTTAAGATCTAATTATGTCAGTGGATAAGTCACATAGACTTTGACCAAAAATGATACAGCTATGATTGTCCCTGAAAGGATTCTAGAAGATTTACAAAAATGTTACACTCTTCCCTTACTTGTTGTGTAATCACCGAATTTCAGCAACATTATTCCGACTCAAATTTAAATGATTTTGTATCATGGACTCATCATTTCGAGATCAGTAGATAGTTTTTTCAAACTGACAATTTATCAATGGATTGCAGCTCTTTTCACTGGTAATTATTTTCTTGATATATGAAACCATTCATTCATGTAAGTTCCTTGATTTATGTGACCAAGGCGAATGGTTTTCCCCTGTGATGGCTGTCTTAGCATTGAACTTTCTCAAGTGTTGACTGACGGGAAATGGTTGAGAATTCAAGTATTAAAGTCATACAAATGATTCAATTACTGCAAGATAGCAACCAATAGATCTAACGTTCATCTGAGAAAGTAAATTGCGTGAATTGGATGTTTTCAAGAAGATCAGCAATAAATTTAAATAAATATTCTTTTAACTAATTTTTATCTTCATAAATCAAAACGAGACCAAATGACATACTAAAAATTTGTTAGTTGAATTCTTGCCTGCGCGAAACCACCGACTTCAACTCCCATTCATTCGAAAATATTCTCTTTGCTGTTTCGCAACGTCTATTAATAGAACGACATTCCATTCACAAAATATTCTCCAAAGTACAATATGTGGTCCAAAAATTGCCAAGTACGGATACTGCCGAAAGCTGCCAATAATGAATGTCCATTCCAATGATATGTTTCCACTCTATCTGTCGTGGTCGAGTTCAAAAGATGCCGCCAATTAAAAGCACAACCGCAGAAAAAAAGGCTCATGGCACAGATAAAACTTACTACTACACCAACTAGATAAATCCTATTCCGTGGGTATTCCGTATGCTTGGCAATGGCATATTTCGAAGAATAGTCGTCGTTGTTTTTCTCGCTGTCCTGCATTGAGGAGTCTGGCATTGAAACTCCAACAAAGAAATAGTGCAAGACCAACGGGCAGTAGCTACTGGTCAGCGCAATCAATTAAAATTACAATCTCGTCACAATGTGGTGCTAGCAGAAAAAGTATCTCAAATATTTTCATTGTGAGGGAAAAAGATGATAAGGGAAAGGATTTATTTGCATGGTCGAGAATAGGGACAGCAAAGGTGTAAATAATCTCAACGGAATTTTCAATGGTAGTCGTTCGTTATCAGGATGGGTGGAAAATTTTTATCGATCTAAATATATTGCATCCTCCTTTTGCAAATGAAATGTTACCCGTGTAAAGAGCGAACCTCTTGATTCAGCATTTTTATCATCTTGCATTTAACATCATTGCAGGAGGTCACATCAAGAACGAAGAAAAAGAAGCGTCGCCTTGCTGCTCTCGAACGAACAAACGAATAAACGAACAAAGTATCTTTAGGGCCACTAGAGCAACTATTCATATCTTAAGTATTGCAAAAAACGGCAAGAAATTCTCAGGAGAGTACTTGAGAATGCACTTGTTCTTTGCTCGGGAGATTCCATCTGTTTAGAAGCAGTAAATTGGCTTGAAATGTTGTATTTAATGTGCATGAAGCCAGCAAAGTATCTGTTTGTAACCGGACCGACTACGAGATAAGCAAAAGTGCATATGAATATCAAAAGGGTTGAACCAACCACGACAAACGGCGCCACCCGCTGTGTAATTTCTGCATGAATCAAACAGCAAGTGGATATCCAGCAGTACTCTCTCCATGCTCAGACCGCATAAAGATAGATTGCATTGGGAGGAAGGACCTGAATATATTTGAAAAAATATTTAAAATTGGTAACGCTTCCCGATGGAGGACCGTTCGTTGTACTACCAATATCAAATTTTGTAGAGATATTTTCTGGAAAAAATAAAACTCTTAGTTGTTCTTAAAAGTTAAATTCTAGTGCGGGGGGTTGTCTGAATATTTAAAATTTCTAATGCTGTGTTTGCAACACACGGAAATCTCAAAGCAAAAACTGCCTTGGTGGAAATAAATTTGAAGAAAAGAAACCAAAAGTTTCTTTGTTCCCTACAGAGGAACAAAAGTTCAGAGGCCTGTAGCACCAACCTCCAAAGAGGGCGGAAGAATTGAGTCACGTATTTCAGAGAAGTTAGTCACAGACGAGGAAAATAAGTGAAAATAAAGAGGAAGAAATCCATTATCCATTCGGTAGATGGCTGTAGTGATCGGGCGGAATTCGGTTCTCAGCAAAAACCAATTGTCTTGGCAAAAAGGAAAGGGGATCAAGAGAAGATTAGGAAAATCGATTACTAGAGTTTTCACCAATAGCGGACTAGACTTCTATGAGAGAAGCAAAATGAAGTAACTCTGAAAATCAAAGAACAAAATGGTGCAAATTTGGCCCAAGTCCGGCAATCCGAAACATACTCAAAAAAGTCCTGAAATTCTCGTAAAAAATTTATTTGCTTCTCCCACAAACAACTATCAATAACATAGGGGCACAATTTACAATCAAGAAAGTCATAGTCAAAGAAGAGCAATGAGTGATGCAATACTTTGAGAGATCAAGAGGTATGTAATATCTGGGTATCCTCCTCGGTTTGATCCGAGTCCCTGTCTTATGGAAAAGCTTAGAGCCTTTCAAAATGAGATGTCTGAGCTCGTATATGGTATAGCCCAGTTGGGACGCGAGTTCAATGTAATTTAGGGGTTGTATCCTGCTGTGACCGGAAAAGTAATGAGATTTTTTCGATTTCGAGCATCAAAATCCATGTTTATTACAAAACTATTAGTAACATCAATGAGCTCATTTATTCATGAACGTGCCCAGGTTTTCCATAAGGGGAGGACAACTGTCTACTCGGAGGGCCTTTCTTTGAGCATCTCTTGCGGCGAACACGATAGCTCAAGAACGACTCATCTGAAATGATTCATAGAGAAGGCTTCGTTAGAATATTTCAACGGTTAGAGCCTGAACGAAGATTTTGCCAAAATTTTAATTCATGAAAAACGGTGTACCGAAAAGCTAGGTCGTTAAGATGGAAAATTTTGGGCGAAAAATATTCAAAAAAAAAATATTTAATTTTTTGTTTATCGTAAATCAAATTAAAAATCTTTCGTCTAGGCCTTAGCTACTATTATAACGAAAGCCCTGCAAACCGTGGGACAATCAGGTTGATAGGCTTGGTGTATTCGTGCCCACCGCTAAGGTGTTTTCAAAATTCACGATTTCGAGATAGTCACGTTTAAAGTTCGTACTTTTCCCATGTTAAAATTAATTTTGCTCAACTTACATGGAGTTATCAATTCCAGGGTCACATACGAGTAGTTTGCTTTCTACATTTTCTCCAGCTTACAAAACACCGATTTGTTCTTTTCTTTGATTCACTTTATAAACACTAAAATATCGACAAAAAACAAGCCAGAGCTCTCCTCATCCGACGAAGGATATTCACCTTTCATTGCTAATAAATTTAGAGTCTTATCACCTCAAATACAAGCCATGTTTTACTTACTGTTCAATAACGTGGATTTATCCTGAAAATTTTTATCAAACACCGTCAATACCATGTTAGAATAACTGAAAAACACAAAAACCAACAATAACCACATCCTATGTCCAGCCTGGTCTTGTCTTAGGTCAAATACAAGGAAACCGCAACAGATCACAGCGATACAATTGGCGCCAGATAACATCGTTCCAGGCTAATCCCTGTGCCAAGTGGTAGAACCTAAAACGAGAGGACGCACTCTCCCCCGTGTCTGGTCCATGCACAACATACTCAATGTCGAAATAAACATTGGCGGTCTTAGGTCTGGCATTTATCCAAATTGGTGGAAAGACACTAAGACGACATTGATATTGAATTGCGTTTATTGCAAGACGATGCACAGCATCTTGGAAAGTATCTTAGCGCCCATCCATTTCACCCAGTCGTTATTTGCGCGGCTCTTGGTCGGAGTACACTTGGTCTTGATCTTGGATACTTTGGATAAATTCGAAACACTCCTAGCGACTATCGCACGATGGAGGTGGAATAAATTACAACGCAAGACGTGTGAATTTTCCTCGATTTGTTGCTATTTGCCGGCGAGAACATTGAACATGGTCACGGAATTCTTGCCGAAAGGATGGAAAATCTTCTGGCAACACATTGCGGCGGTGGAAGAGGAGTCGTCGGTGCAATGAATAGTGCAAGTTGTGAGAACAAATTTCTAGTAGAAATAAGCAATTTGTTCCAATGCTTTATCGAATATGTTTTATGTGAGAGAAATTTATCTATTTGACTGGAAGGTGATAGATTTCGCGGTCTTTTGTTTCGTATTGCTCTGGTAGAATGCAATGGAAATCCTTTCAACAAACATGCAAGCCACTTTGTAAAGATGCTTTTTTTAACGAAAATGGAAGCCTTTCTTCTATGCTATCTTCCACTGTTATCATCTTTCGACCGATGGCATCTACAGCGATGTTTCATCTCGTATGTTCAGGAAGTTCAAAAAAGCCTGAACCAAAAAAAAAGTGGACAGCAGTTCCTTTTTCAATATCCTTTCAATCGAAAAGAAATCATGTCCATTTGGGATGTCCAATGTTTACCGACTATCGACTGAATTCAAATCCTATTCAAACTTATGATGAATATTTACATCGACCGCCATTGCACAAAAGGATATTTGAGTATGTTAAGCATGCATACAACATTCGTTCCACTCCTCATTTATTGAATCTCCGTATACAAAGCTAACATCCTTCAAAACATCATTCACAACGTCTATTTGTATCTTTGATGCGTTTCGACTTTCTTTTGAAGGTTTCCCTTTAACGACTTTAGAGTCCGGAGTGGTAGTGGTTGCGCGCTACTTAGTGGGAAACATGAATAAGTCAGCCCTTTTGTAGTCTTTGTCCTTCTCTGTTTGAATGTGTAGGGTTGTTAATATCTTTGCATAGCTCTAGGACTCAAACTCATTTTAAAAGCTTATTTTAATGCTGGCAAAGTAATAGCCATTCTACTTTAACGTGCCTGATGTTGGGTTAGCGGCGGAGAATCATTTCTAATTATGCACTTTTGCTTTGTGCATAGAATAATTGTTTAAATCGCATTACGAAATGTAAGGGGGTAGGTGTTTTTCGAAAAAGGAAATCAAAGAAAAACTGCGATAAACGGAGTTTTCAGTTTTCAGTGATCATTGAAATGAAATAAAATTTATTGAATACACAGACAATGGAATGAATTTTCACATCCAAAAGTCAATAAGATGAGCATCGAATAATTTGGTTCCACAAGGATGGCACTACATACCAGACAGAGACAGATACAAATGACTCATTGAAAACACAGTTTACTCACTACATTTGACGGTGAATACCCAGGACAAACGATGACTTAGGAACAAGCTCATGAAAGATGTGGAAAAAACCAGACGTGGAAATTATAGAACTGGTTCGAAGAGATCCTGAATTTGCTTCAAACTGACTTAAGTGAGTTTTGCAACACCCATGAGTAAAAGAATGTAACAAAAACGTGTTTAAGTCTTAATTAAACCGGTATTCCATGTCAAACAAACAACCAAGTCTCAATAATACCGGTATTCATAATATTGTGCGAAATTCGCCGAAGGTTGGTCTTAACTCATTGCTGTATTCCTCTGCCACCTGTCTTACAAATGTGGCTCTTCCGACCACAAGGCGAGGGCATAAAAACCAACCTGTATCTTATGCAATTGTGCAAAGCAAAGGGTCCGAGGCCTGAAGATATGGCTCATATTCCAGGAAGGCAGAAGATGCCTGGAGTTCAAAGAAGCACTGAACGAGGTTAAAGCATTTGTATGATTCAAGTCCCGCAGATCAACCTTGGGGTTGATCCCCTCCCGCGAGGAAGAATGAAGTCGATCACCAGTTGATATTTGAACAACATCACAAGAGAGAGAAGGCTGGATGGTACTCTGATAGATCTGGTGCCAACGCCATTTGGGAGCTGGGTAGTGTTCTGCTCCTAGTGTTAGAACTGCTTTAGCGGGACACTTTATGCTAATTAGATGACGTTTGCTATGGAGTCCTTATTACCTATGATATACAAATGGTGAATACGGGAGGACTATTCGGCGAGTTATCATCAGTACATTGCATTAACGCGGCCCGACCTCCAGCTGCTGGTTGGAACATTGCTCAAATAGATGTCGACATGTTCGCTGGAGTTTCATGGGCGGTGAATCTGTGACGAGACCACAACTGGGACTAAGGGAACGTCAGTCGAAAATTGGTGAACTTCAAAATAAACCAATAACTGCAATAGAGCATGACCTAAGTCTAGACAACAAAGTGTGTTCTAGTGCACAAAAATTAACTTTGTGCAGTGATAAAAAAGTGTCCTAGTAAGGAACAATTGGTTTTGCAACAACCACTGTACGAAAACCACTTGGCTTACGTCAAATATATCATGAAGGTTCTTCGGAACATATTTGATTGCACCGTACTGTGCGGGACACTTGAACTTTTTAATTATTTATTAACAAAATGGGTCCACTTTATATTAAATTAATTTATTGCAATACTTCACCTCAAAATTCTCTCGGATTCAAAGTTTTCAAGCAAAATCTGACACTTTCCTATCTAATGAAGTTATATACTCACACAGCTGAAAGTAATATGTTCAATTCCAAAAAATTAACGGAAACAAATTTAAAAAATCCTTAAATTTCAAACGTAATCAACCCCTTTAAATCATCAGCCATATGTTTGCGGCAGAGCTTGCCAACATTAAAGAACACACTTAACTCGTTCAAGGCTCCTCCTTTTCTTCCTTTTTTTGCCTTACTTGCCTGCAATAAAGCTCAACAACCTTCGGCAGGACTGCATCATTCCTGAACGATACACAAACAACGACATTTTGCGGCTATAACGCGCAGCAACAATTGATCGCGTGCCATTAGTCGAGTGTCAATAACTTATTAACGTTGCAAATCAATTATCGCTTTGTCCTTCGGCGTGCGCTGAAATCAAGTGGTAGGAGCTTTGAAGTTGCCGACACTGGTGTCATGTTGATTAGGGAGGTTTTAATTGCTGAGTAATGATGAAAAATTTTCACTTTTATAGAGAGGGAAGAATATTCGCTTTCATTTTTTTTTCTCTAGGCAATGAATGTGCTAACTGAAAAAGACTCCAATAAAATTAAAATCGCAGCAGGAGGAGGCTGTGAATAATGTTGTAGGATGTGTATAACAGTGTCGTAGGATTTAATATAATAATTAAAGTCAAAGTTGGTGTGCACATTTGAAAAAAGGACCTATTTCTCAACAGTTAGTGAATAATATGCTTATGATGACTAACCAGATCATGAGATTGAATCATCACGAGGGTCCTTGAGATGAAAGAGATTTATAATGCCAAAGCTAGATGTTTTGACAAATTGGATTAGGGAACGTTTGCAATTTGTTCTTTGAAAACTTTAGGCCTTTTGGTTGTTCAAATTGATTCCCTTAAATGGAGGAATGTTGACAGTATTTAATATTATCAGGGAACGAGGATATGATTCATTTGTTTCATTTTCCTTTGTACACTGAAAAACAAAAACCGCGTTAGATGCTTCACACATGGCTGAGCTTGTATCATTAACAAATTTTGTTAATTTAGCTGTAGAAGTTACAGAACATTGGTTTAGCGAAGAGGAAAATGATTTCATGGCGGTAGTTTACGATAAATAAGTTAAAATTACACTACTAGTGTGGCTAATTTGAGCTGTATCACTATTTTCATTATTTCTCTTATTGTAAATAGTAAATGCAGTGGATTTGTATGAAATATGATTACACTGGTCTTCTTCTCATTGTTCACTCGAACGTGAATGTTATTCCTTATGAGGAGGCATTGAAAAATAATCTTCTCTTGAGGGGCGGTGGGCAGACATTATTGAAAGGGTTGAAAAGAATTTTTTAGAAACACTTTGCAAGAGTGTTGCTCTACTAGTATAACAAATGTTGAAATTTAGTCATAATAAAGAGATAATAAAGTTTCTGACATTTTTCACCATATAAATGAAAAGTTTTTATTAATATTATGTAGAACATATACGCCTTCTTGATGAAACATCCTTCGAAACTGAACATTGAATGATTGAAAGCTGATCGGCATTTTAAACGAGGAATAAAATCAATTACAACACTATTAAAGGTCAACAAGCAGACCGCGAAATGGGTATTGGTTACTGGCTGATACTTCAGCAAATACAGTTTGCCGTCCCAAGTAGCACCTGAAAACAAACTCCTTGAAGACTCTTTTCTGAAAGATTTCTTTTAAAAACCCGTTGATAGTTATGGAATTGGAGAAATTGTCGTCAGAAACTTCTCGTGAGCATCACTAAAAGGGTATAGATGTTAGGCTGGCAATCAATGTTTATCCAAAAAGGTGATTGGAAAAGTAACCGCCTGTTCCAAAAGGACAGTTGGGAATCACCTTTATTTGCTCGACTTTTCATATGTTTGCGCCTCACCATTGAATTTTCTTATCCTCGCAAAATGTGTTTAGTCTTAACTTCGTATCAAATAATCCATTAAGGAAGTGGTAACGAAGCTGTTCGTGAATTTTGGTACTAGCTCTAGCAGTCGATACACCAAGAATAGAATTATCAGCTTAATTGCATGAAAAGACCAACGAAACTACCATCGCATGCTCTCTAAACTTATGACTTCTATTCAATTTTATTAATGTCATATCTAATCTTCCTTCGCTTGGCAATCAAATTGTAACTGAATGCTTTTAATTGAGGCAAAATCAAATGATGCCTGTTAGGCCATGTGAAACTTGATCTTGTCTCAGCATCAATTTCAATAAACTCTCAATTTTATTGCCTCATAAAAGTTATTGATTACAACGTTTCTAATTACCAGCAACCAATCTAAGAGCATTAACATATGTACTGGTTGTATGCATGCATGCTACCCTCATGTCGAGTGCTTTGTTCGGATTTTGATTGCTTATGACATGTCACACATGGGAAACGGACACGAAACTTGATTGGTGAAAGAAGCATCGTTGATGAATCCCCGATTTCGGCAAGGGTAAAAGCAGCAGCAAAGAGCGCTGTTTCGTAACTATTTTATGCCTCGTTTTATTTCAAATGTGGGATATGATTTTGAGTCGTAACCAATAGAAGAGTTCATTCGGTAAGGGCAAGTATTAACTATTCCATTGATAATGAAATCAATTCAACGATAAAGTGCTAAGTTTTACTGCTGAAGATGTTGTTCATTATTGTAATTAAGTGAACTTGTGCAATTACTATTACACCATGAAGTTCTTTTTAACTCTAGAACTTTCGGTTATGCTGTTCCTGCGAATCAGGCCGATACCAACAAAACTATCTCGTCATGGCATGCAACCTTTACCACCAAACTACTGCCAACCACACCAAATACTCAGCAAGGCTGATGAGGACACTGGCGCGTTCGGATGCCCGTTGACCTCCATCGTGTTAACGCTTCCCAATTAACGCGACACGAAACAACCAGAGCCAAATGGACGGATAAATGATAAATCATTAGTAAGCAGTAGCTTCATGGCCTATCGTCGCTTTGATTGATCAACCAACTCGGCCAAGTGCTATCAAGATCCATCATCATCCACCGGCAGGATGATAGGGTGGCGAGAGTCGATAACCGAGTCAGTTGCAACACTAATGGGCTCACCACTGGAATTAATCATTCATTTACCCGCACCAATTCAGTGATTCGTTCCACGACCTCATCCTTGCGATTCGTGTTATCATGAATTAATTCACGCACGACGTTAATTGAGATAATTGGAACTTTCCATGGATATCCGACGAGATCGCGGAGTTTTTGTTTTTGGTCCCACAAAGTCTCTGGTTGAAATTTCTTCGGTAATGATTGGCACGGGAAGTGTATAATCAATCCTGCGTTTCCTTGTATTCACCTAAGAATTTAATGATAATTGTATCTAGTTGTGGTAGCGCGGGCAGCACCAACTATCTTTACTTTAGATACGGGTCGAGACAACACAAGTTCCATGAGGCTTGAATAACGAAGAAGTACTGTTGTCTAGAGTGGTAGGTCCTTGGTTTCGTGCAATCTGAGGTCTTTTCCAGATAGATTTCTTGATACTTTTTCTATTTCAATGATTGAAATCGCACAGCAGAACTTGCATGGCTACTATTACGTCCCCGTTTCCTCAACATGCAGGCAGTAGAAGCGAAACCAAAGTACTTGAAGAAATCGTCTACCAGAGACACCACAAGATGATTTTATAAAGTTAATTGGCGTTAGCGATTTCATTAAAGGAAACCCAAGCAGAAATCACAAGGTGGAAAATTTCATGCGCCTTCTGCCACCAACACCACCACAAAGATTTAGGGAAAAAAAGCTGTGCAACTTCAGCGCTGCACAACAGAATATCGCAGCTTCCTGGCGGCGTCACTAATTGCATTCTTCATCCTCCCTAATAAGTGCCAAGCGCAACACTAAGCTATAACTTCAATATGAAAAAGAAATTGAAAAGTCTAGTGTTGTTGCTAGTGTTGTATACGAATGTTTCGATGTATCTTTTACCCAGCTTGGCCATCTCAGCTTGGCGTGTATCTAAGGCTTAGGCTTTTAGATACAATTGCGATACCATCGTTGGATGGGTTAAGTAGACGCGCTGGGTGTTGTTGGTAATAACGAGCAAGCAGCAGATTTAATTTCACATTTAATTAACGTTTTGCCTTTTTCTCATTTCCGACAATAACAACAAGAGTTGTGACGATAATCGTGGCTGCGAAACCATTGCCAGAGTATAAGAGAGAAAATGTTGCAACGAATGCGGTGGATGGCGCCTAGATGGACGGCACTTTTGATGTGACACCAAAGTACAAGCGAAATGTCCAGAATGGGTTCATAATGTCAATGCAATTTTTATGTGAATTACTTTGGGCTCTAAAGCATTAATGGATACCACCTACTTAGGGAATGTCCAGCGGGAAATGACTTGTATTCAAAATATAATCAAATTACTTAAAAAATTAAGTTAGTGAAATTCATTCGCAGAAATTTCATTGAATGAAGTTCAAACCGTCCGGTAAAGGTGTAGTGTAGAGCTGATAGGGTACAAAAAACTGTTACAATCCACAAACTTCCTTGTGTTGACCTAACTCTTCAATTGTTGAAATTGCCTTATTCACTGAAACTCCAGAAAGATGTCATTAACGAGAAAATGTATTTGACTCGGAAACTTTAAGACTCCAGAATGACTATGAACCGTGAAGTTAGAAAAATTTAAGCGGTCGTTTGTTCACTTTTCCCAGAGCATCCCGTCGATTCCGACGATTGGTTTGAGAAGAATCAGACTAATTCCCGCTTTTCAGTAAAAAATAAATGGATGAATCCCTCCAGGACACGAAGAAGCGCTTATGACGGCCACAAGACATCCTATCGGAAATATAAATGTGGTCTTCCAAGATTGTGCTGACATCGTGCTTAACATAGTTTACGCCTGTCAGAAGGACAGTGTAGATCTTTAATGTTGGCAAGAGTTTGTCCTGACCACCAGAGACAATAAATACACTTTCCACATATCGCCCCTTAAGCATGGCATTCACTGGTGTTCTGCTCAAATAGCTCATCTGGAGGGATTTGTTTAAATGATTTGCACTTACAAAATCAATCTTCAAATCTATCCAACTTAGCGCTGGAAAAAGCAGCGCGAATAATATCCATTAAAAAAGAATGTGCAGAGTCCTTCCTATTTGGTTTGAAATTGCAATCGTTGCGTTCTAGTAAACGATCCAGTAAACGATGCGTTCCATTTCGATGGTTCACTTGATAAGGTTAATCTGAAGAGCCTTACATAGGTCCACAGGCAGATAGCCTGGCATATGAGGGCTGCGCATAACTCTGTTTTGAGCCAATACGACTCGTTATCCCGATAGTTATGCCTGCCGTATTTTTTGCACGAGAAAGGAAGGAGAATCTACCTCCATTGAGAAAATGAAGGAAAAAAACTGTTTAACAAAAGGAAAGAGGTACGATTCTCACTTCATAGCAGCCAAAGAAGGTCAACGAAGCTGTAACGGTTGGTTGATGAGTATGGTTGCTATAGTCCTGGGAGGATACCAATCACAGGAGAGTAAATAGATATTGCCCTGGATTACTTATGATATATATAACTGATTATTGTAAGATGGAGCTCCCCTGCGTGTACGGGTATTTTGCTTTTACCTATACAAGATGGGAAAGTCATGGTATCCCGATTATTGGTTTACTCGGTTAACTTAAACCATATGTGAACCACTCTGTCATCATGGGACAGGTGAACCATGTAGCAGCTGCATATCGCAGAGGGCATATGCTCAAGGATGCCACAAATTCACCATCTTACCTCTGACTGACTGCTTAGTACTGTCAACGGCTTCCTGTGGGAGCGAGAAGTCTTTAAATGCTGGAATGAAGAGAGGATGGTGCTGATCACCAAGGAAAAGTGAAGCTATCCTTCTTGGCCTTTCTATATGCTGAGAGCGAAGAAGAGTGAAAAACTGCGCAATAACATCATCAAAGGGAATGAGAGGGAGAAAAAAAATTCGGCTATTGGAGCTTTCAAGCAGCAGGATCTATATATTTTCAGCAATATCAGCATTTTATGAGTGCTGCCAGCGCAATCAGATAATTATATATGAAATATATCATAAGTAATTCTATACTTGCGCAATGATAAAATTATCATATCGTATAACCACCATTCAAGGTATATTGCACTACTGTGACAAGGAGAGATGAGGAGCGCCTTTGATTACGCTAGCTAAGTTCCCAGTACTCTGGAATTGAAGCATCGAATTGATGGCATTGAAGCAAGAAATGTATGATATTGAGCAACTGCGTCAGGAACCGAAAGCTTATCTACACCATAGGGTCAGTTACGAATTGATCAAACATCAGGAGTGACACAAGATTATATTATGGCAACGTATTGTTGGATGGAATTGAAGCTGCAGCTACTGAAAAGGTTTCGTTTGATGAAACATGCTGTTAGCGAATTAGCACCAGATCGTTGCGCTGTACGTTGTACTGAACAGATCCTGAGGAGGGATGTTTCTGTATAGACTGTAAATAATTATCGACTCGTAGGAACCAATCAAAGGCTTGGACTGGTAATCGAATCGCTGGTGAGCTTTATCGACGAAATCATGGGAATCATGGACAAAAACTGTGATATTGTCGGGTCTCAGACGGATCATTGTCAACATTAAAAGACTGAAATTGAGTGAAAAATAGCGAATAGCTGATGATCTTTATCTTTGTTTGGCTGTTAAGATTAGGCTTCTTACTAAGAATTTCTATGGGGCTTCCAAGGGCTTCTAGGTGGGAGTGTGCTCCCACATTGAGCTTCATGTTGAAAAACGAATTCGAATCTAAGTTTACAGCGAAAGGCTTGAAACTGAGTTATTCTCAGGAGGTACTCGAGAAGAGTAACTCCTCGTCTTTATTTAGTCTTTTTTCTGGCAGGAGAATGTGGTAAATGAAGCTTGCGATTGCACGTCAAATTTATGACTTCGTAAGGCTGTTCATGACCTGACGCAAATTCTAGAAAATACTTTTCGTCTGACCTGCATGGACATTTCACGGTCCCATGATGGTTTCCTTAGCCTTGGGACCACATATGATATCTGCTATACCTTCTTCCAGGTGGGTGGTGGTCTAAACTGTCCACGCAAGCTTTCTTCCAGTAGTTTAGTAAAACAACGTGTTGCATTGCGTGGGCGTTTTGTTTTTCGAAGGAAAGGACATTCTTAATCGATTGCCTGGATCGATTGGTAGCCAGGAGAAGTTGTTTTCTGAGTATTCTTCACGCTTTCTAACCACTAAATATAGAGTTTTTGAATAAATTCCGACTTTATCGTAAAGTAAAACCAAAGGACTCATTTCTACGTCTGCAGAATCATGACTGGATATATTTGTTAACGAGACTTATATAGTTATAGTTATAGTTAATGAGTTAACGAGAGTATTGCCATACTAACAAGTTTAGAAACTATAGAAAGAAACAAGTTTACAACCATGTTTTAAGGAATTCGCCTGTTGTTTTTTATTGGAAAGCGGAATATGGAATTGTAGGGTCAATGTATGAAAGTTGGTACCTATTGAATGAACTTAGAAAGGCGATTAAGGCTTTTATGTAAAGTTATCAACCATATCAAGTTATCAAGTTATCAACCTTACCCTGAATCCACACGTGGCGAGTTTAGACGAAGTTTGTCTACATCGTATCAAAATCAGAACGTGTATATGGAATACATTTGAATGCTGTAGTATCTGACAATACTTGCTGACACTACATAGACAAATGAACTTATTGAAATTACATGGATTTACCTTATCCGGTCCGGATATTGCAATTTCGTTAATGTAATTGGGTCAACAAGGTGTTTAGCTTATATTGTTGTACGTTAACCTTTCATTTTGTTGCAGAAGTTTCAAAAAAGTTTTGAGTCTGAACTGAAAAATGCAATCTTAACAAATTGAAGAAATGCAATTAAACAACTTGAAGATATTAATCCAGTAATGCTTTGAATGCTTTGTAAATTGAAAATCAAATTGTGAATGCTGCGCTGCCTCAAATATTTCCGAATAAAGTTAGTTAGAGTGGTACCGCCAAATAATTAATAAACCAAAATTCTTTCTTCTAACCAAAACAACCCTCGCTTTTCCCCCAGGGGATTTCGAACAATATTTTGCCAGTTTGCTTCTATTACGATTGAAGAAATTTGCGCCTTGACACCTGATACCCTTTGCACGATGCCGACATAACCCATAACGCGCCAAAGGTATAATGGATGACTTGCTTTCATAGTAATTGCACAGGGAAATGACCATTACAAATGACACGAATATATTGGCAATTAAAACCGCACGATTTCAACATAATGCTTGTGACATTTATTTATTCTGATACGCGTTGTCCATCGGCATAAGAATTAATTTCGTTGTTGAGACAAACGTGAAGTGAAGTAATAAAATAGGCGTCAAGTTGAATCCAGAGAATTTTCAAATTTGTCGAGCTGGTTATGACTAGAAGCACGAATAAAAATGCAATTTTTTGGTAGTCATGTCCTCTACCAACCAAAAAAGAATTGTTTATAATATTAAAATGGAGTCAATATATGCAAGAGTTCACCAATCATCATGGTAACATTTTATAATGACATGCAACAGACAGCGACCAACAAAATTTCTATTGGTAACTTCGTTGATATCCTGGACATAATCAATATTCATCGTTCATATCATTCCAACAATGCATTGCATAACAATGTCTTGAGCTGCAAATGCCATAACATTCACCTAATCACTGATATAATCCTTAATGGCCCTCAGACACTATTCGTGTGCTCAAGTAAGTACTATGGAATCGTCCGTATTGATCTCTAATCAACTTACAATGGATAGTAAGCAGGGTCGAGGATATATTTGTAGATACAGCTCACCTGTTAAATATCTCCATTGAAACTCAATCAATGGAGCTTCAACAGAATGTCCATTGTGTCACGTTGCGAAAATAAAGTGGCATCAGCTGGACGACATATAGGAGTTGTAAAGGGGCTTGCAACGAGCTGAGGTCTGAAGAAGGGTACGTTGAAGATGGAGTAGCTTCAGCTATTGTTGAAATATGTTGCTCTTGTATCTAGATTGTTGACTGGCCAACTATCTCTATATTAACTAGGAGTTTGTCAGTTCAGATAGTGTTTGTTTGTGTAAGATATGTGCACGTCAGGGATGGGTACGAAGTATTTTGCAGGATAATTTTCTATGCATCGTGTATTGTTCGTTTTGGATAATGCAAGTCGCATATATACTGGAATGCAAGCTCGTGGTTGCATGATTCTATCAATAATTTGGCATTGATTTTTAGAGAAAAAAATGATTATGAACTCATAGTTTCCCAGGGAAATGTCTTCTTGGGTAGGTGCAAAAATATTGTCAACTTCATTGCAAAAGTTCAAAAAAACAACAACAAATAATTCGTAAACATTTGGCGTATCACTTGATTAACATTTGTCATGATTGAATCCTGTTTAGAAGGGACACAGTTGAGCGAATGTGTAAGAAAAAGCTTATATTACAATTGAAATTTTGTATTTATATAGAAATAAAAAAAAAACCTTCCGAAACGTATTTTAAACCATTTTTTTAGAATATTACGGAAAAAAGAACCCAAGTTTGTCTTTTCGGAAGAATATCTGGGCAATGACGTACCATTCGCGGATGGAATTATACCTTTCTCCGTGTTAACGAGTTTATTCCACTTAAAAATACTTAATTTAAGAAGTTAAAATTGAATTCCCAGATCGCCATTGTACGAATATTGTTCGAATATGAAATAAGGAACATAACAGGACGCTGGTTAAATGTTTTTTTCTAAATTTTTCAAAAAGGGATTAGTGCTGTCTGTATTCTCTTCTTGGAATCTTGCAAAATTCCTGAAAAAATTTGATGCCTGATGAACGCAATGGCGAATGGTTTTCTCCTCTTCATCAGAGGTTTCTAAATTCCAGCAAATTTTGTTCGTTAGATGCACAAATTATAAATCGAAACTCACAATGTACTAGCGTATTGACTTCAATCCATTGATTCATATGTCGATCCTATATGGCCGATTGCAATTATCATATCTGGGTTGACAATTTATGCTGAACTGGTTTATTTCAAACAATCTTAAATCATCAGACATTCTTCATCCAATTTTGGGCTCCTCTTTACATATCTACATGGTTATTTCGTTCACTGAGAGCATATCCAGAACATCTGTATTAGTTTTGTTTAATATGATCAACAAAAATTGGTGTAGTAAGACCAAAACTTGATCATATTCCCAATCTAATGATATACGATACCAATTTTCCAGATATATTAATATGTGCAAGCAAAACTCAATAATCGCCGAGGAAAATCAGTCTGTAAATGGTCGAAAATGTATTACGAAATATGAGATTTAGCACGCAAAATAAAAAGGAGTTATTTTTAAATTCTTTTTATATTCATTCATTCTTATGAAAAATATTTAAGACATCGGACTCAAAGAGAAAGTATGGAAAAACGCCCTCTAATTGCTTCAAAATTTGTATTCATTCGCAATGAATCACATACACGAGTACATTGGAAAGTACATACACGTTTAAGCGTAGAAAGCACGTCATAGCAACTTCTCCACTCACTTGCGTCGTTTAAATACAAGCTCTCTATCTAGTAAAGCTCGCTTTATTTGCTACATAGTGGGTTCGTCTCCTTGCCCCTATGAAGTGCTGAGTGCTTTTCAGTCGACACGCAGTGGCTCGAATAAACAATATCGTTTCTTGACAACACAAGCAAAAAGCGGATGTGAATTCATTAATATAGTACTTTTAACGTAGTTTTAATATCTTTCATGTAGCACATGAGATATTGAAGTTATAGATTGAACTTCAACTTCAAGTTCTCTATGTTATTGGCTACCGAGCACTCCATGAGAGAGACCAATAAGTCTAGGAGTAATAAAACACTTATCGATCTCTAGCCGTTTGTTTTCAGACCGAATTTCTATAGCTTCCAGTTAATCACCATACAGGCCATCTTCATAACCATAACCCACTCTGAGGAGACGAAGAATTGTGACATGTTTTCGTTGTGGCGCTGGATAGAGATTGTCGTAAGTAATGTCAATTTAAAATATTGGTATATCAAGTGTAAAGAACCTTATAGTTAGGTCCAAACCCCTTCGAAAATCTACCGTTATTCTTCTTTTTTGCGCATCTCATGTTGTTGGTAGAGATTCTTTATCTTTAGTTAATACCGTGATATCCTTAAAACATGTGCCGTTACCGTCATATCCTTAAAAACATGCCGTTAAACCATCTGGCCATGGTCAGATGGTTTAACAGCCTTCGAGGAAATTAATAAGACCTATATCTAAGACCTATATATATGTATATAAGGTATGAAATAAATCATAATTAATAAGAACTACTCGTTTGCCGGCACCTGTGCCTTAATGAATATAATAATAACTGCTTTATTTGTCTATGATCCTTTAAATGTTGAATCTTCGTACCCAAGATGAATACCTTCTTCAGATTTAATAAGAAATCCCTGTCAGCATTAAAGAGACAGTTCATATGACTGCATCAGTTAGTTTATCAATTTTTAATTGAAAGTATTTCCTCATTAATTCATGGTTGTCTTTGATGAAGCTTGGATTTATTCAGCTGAACATGAATTCAGTCGGCTCTGGACCGGGTTCAAACAAGATGAACCTTGTAGACCTGATTCAGGCATTGCTTATCTCTGCCTACCGCAGCTAGCTGTTCATTGTCCTGTGTTCTTCAGTAAATGAGGTATCCTTAACAGACCCGATTCAAGTCTAGTAAAATCTATTCAAAACTTCCTTGCATATACCCTAGTAACCGTAGCCATAGAACACACCGTGTGGGCTCACCCTTAAAAGTTCTCTTGTTTTCCCGCTCCGCCTGATAGTTTTGGTTTGCAATGCAATGAATTTCTTTTACCTGAGAAATTAAATTTTGAAAGTTTTCGAAAAAAAATAAACAAGTATAAATATTGATGTTTAGTTTAGCAAATAAATTGGTTTTGTGGGTGAAAACATTTAAATAAAAATAAAAATGGGTAAAGAGAAAGCATAGGAAATCTGCTCAAAAAAAAAAAAAGAAGCAGGAAGATAGTTTGAAAGACTGTGACTTGGTATTGTTAGATTTTTTTAGATTTAAATAATAGATTTAAATATTTGTTTCGAATTGAACGAAAGTTGCACAGGCTTACCTAACTTTAGATATCCGATTCTGATTTTCGATAATTCCAGCTCGCTGAATTCCTACAAAATTCCTCTTACACCAGTACAAGTAAGCGACAGGCATTTAATGCGCTGTTGCGTAAGAGCTGAAGAGTTTTTAGCTCTAGTTTACTCAGCATGTTATTAACGATTGGCAATTTATTTCTATCACAAATTGACAGTATGAAAAGTTGCGCATTGGCCAATAAGTAGGAATTGTTAGTAAACAAGATCAACCGACAGGGACATACGGCCAAGCACGACAGACGGACGGACAGTATGCTCAGTGGAATCAAACAATCGCCAAGATTCAATCCAAGGACTCATTCGTACCCATTAACATCGTCATCATCTCAAGGCAATCTCCTGCTGATCGAGCTTCATTGGGAAACGACCAGCATCCACGGAGTGTTACTTCTCTGAGCCTCATTGCAGATTACAGGCAGGTATCAGTACTAATGCTTGGCCTGTCGTCGGTTTTGTGTCAATAATCACCTCATTAGGTGGATTATCTGTGGTTTGTACTCCTATGAAATTTCCACGACTATGTATCGAAGCACGCATCATTCTAATGTAAGCGTGTGTGTTTACATGCCGCGGAATTCTTCGAGTCTACGTTGGTATCGCGCTGTTGGGATGAATGGAGGGATCACTCGTGAGGTGACATGAAAGCAAGCCGAATATTCAACTGGGTAATTCTTTCAATTTGTTGCAATCAATATTAATTGCGTTCTGCGTTCATGGGATTCGATGAAATCCTTCAGATAAGCATTTAATGCGATTTCGAAACACCTTTGAAATAACCCTATCGCTATGTCCAAAAATAACTGAATAGAGTAGATCGGAGTTGTCTCTTTTCGGCAAATATTAGATTCAAAGAACCCCGGCAATGGTGATGTCCCTAATGCAGGACAAGAATGATTACTGCCACTGGACCCTTGTTACACTCTTTCAACTCGTAATAGAATATCATCGAATGAATGGATGCAATGCAAAAAACATAATTGACTAGTCAAGAGTCACTGAGTACTAAATTTAAATTATCTGATGGTTTCATCTTAACTGCCGACAAGGACATGTTGTATCGACACATCCCTTCTGCGATGTGTATCATAAAAACAAGACAATTGCCAAATACGAATGCTGCTCTATTGACTTTTCATTCAAGTTGAAATTTATTCATGCTCGTGGCTGGCAACCAGCACTCACACTTCCGTCACAGTCGCGCTACCCTTCAAGGATACAACAGAATTCTTTGTTCTTGGTCATAACTCATCCTGTCAACAACAAGATGATTACGTTTTTCCGCAAACAAGTAGCCAACTTATTGCTTTTGCATTCGATAAGTTTCAAGTCCGGAGCAAACTTGGAAGTGTATGCAGGTTTATCTCTTAAGGACACAACATAAAGTTTTTCTTGCGAAAGCAACCGATATCCATAGCAGTTTCATACATGCTGCTTCACGCTCATATGTACTTTGTTGTTTCTGTTTTTTTTGTTGGATTGTTGTTGTTATTTTTTTTTGCTGGCACTGCTTAGTCCACGCCATTTGCCTCCTGGTACATGCTCGCAAGCACCTTCGCCCTTACGCCGACGGTCGGCTTTTCTTCTAATTAAAATCATTTCGAAAGAAAAGCGAGTTATGCAAAAATGAAAGAATGTTGATTGTTGTATACGGGGAGGGTTAAAAGATAATACATTTTGATTGAGGGAGAATCCCTTGTGGAAAAGTGTACAAAAGACTTGCTCATATGCGATGAATAAATTGCATATTTGCAAAATGATATTATTTGATAGGGCTGAATACTGTTTTAATTGGCCATGTATATGGCTGAATACTGTTTTAATTCTTTTGGGAAAGGCGAGTAAGAGCATAACACAAATGAGAGTTTTGAGAGTTTGGGATGATAATGATGGTTTGTCTTTTTTCATGCATCAAGTTTCAGATGCAGTAGAGTCAAATACAAAATGTACACAACGAGAAGCATGATATTAACAAAATTATCGCATATCATAGCAAGACACATCAAAGGACACCGAAAAATGGATCACTTTTCCCTATATAGCCGAGTACACGAAGTTCTTGTAATTTTTTTCAAGAAATACGTACTACGAATCACGTTTCAACACACAAACAACATTGGGAACGAATTAAGGCCAAAACCTAACAGTGCTGCCACATGCTCAAAAACGGGATAAAACAACTCAAATGTAAGGATTGTGACCTGATATACATAGGAAAAACAACACAGAAACCAACAACCAGATACATAGTACATCTGCGCTCGTTTACACACAACAAAACCAACTCAAAGTAAGCAGCAAACCTACACTTAAAACCACTAAATGACAAATTTAATCCTGATGTGTATATCGTGCTGAAGACTATTTGCATTCAGAACATCGGACTCCCAGTGGCACAAAACAACTGGGCTACCGTATAAAAACCTCCTCAGCAAATCGAATTACGTAGCTCCAAACAGTTTGATGCATTATTTGATGCTTATCCTGTTTTTTCTATGCTTATAATGTTTCAAGTCACTGAGAAAGAAAGAGAGAAGTTGGAAGGATAATAGATAGGGGCCTATGGTCCGAAACGACTTCCGCTTATCAAATATGACTTTCTTAGATGTTAAGATGGTTCTATTTCTCTGCTCGTTTCAACCTCATTTTGATGTGACTATCAGGTGGAACTCGTTCTTACCATCTTTCACTCTAATGCAGAATGTGTAATTAAAAGTCCTCGATCAAGCTAAGGAAGATGAAGCTAAAAAACAAACATGTCCGCTTAGTGGCAGATTCAGTAAGAAGCCGTTCTGAAAATGGTGTTCACTGATGGACCGTCTGATGTCGTTGAGTAGCCGCGCGGTGTATCTCACTTTTGGCTGATACTAATAAAGTTGTAAAGACTTTTCGAGAACACGTCCCTGTTCATCATCTGCGCTTACTTTGGTAACATAGTGTATCCGAAACTAAATTATTTGAAGAAACTTTCGGCAAGAATGACAATGGGTATCATCCCAACTACGCTTGTGCGATCCACATACTTCTTCGATTTCGCACATTTGCCTGACGTTTTCATGGCAATTTTCAGTAGAGAGCTCGGCTCTATATTTTGAATTTGCTCCAAAAACTCTGCTCTGAGTGTACCAGATCTATTTGATCTTTTAAACTCTACTAGAGTATTCCCGATGCTGATTGTTCTCACACTAGGGATTGACTTCTTTGTCAAGATGACCGCATACGTTTTCTCTAGTAATTTATCCAACAATTGAGTAGCCATTGAGCTCCCTAACCGTTGTTTCAATAAATTTAGCACTTTGTACGCTTAATCGAAAGATAAGTAGGTGATACCACCATCGTCCTAGCCAACAGCATTCCGTCGCAGAAGAAATTCCAAAGATCTGGACCAAAGATGATGTTCTCTGCACCACCTCTGGTGCACCAGCACCTCTTACATGATTCCCATAGTGTAGACCCTTTTTTCACGTCGTAAATCAAACTGTGGTCCTTCAGGAAAATCCTAAATACCTTGAATCTATATTCAGGTACTCTGGAGGAGTTTTTCAGCAGTTGAATGCATTCTTCATTCCCAATGTCATCAAGAGAACTACCGTCCGATCAGATCCACCGGCATGCCTACACTATTATGTACCATAGTCACTCGCATTGCGACTGTAGCTGCAGTTGACCGCTCTCCTTTGAAACCTTGCTACTGTTTACTATCCAATAGCATGGGTAATATAATTGAGTCTTTCCTTCATGAGTTTCTCTCGCGGTTTCCCGGCTGTATATAGCGTACACTAAGGAAAATAGGCTGTCAGAGACTACGAACTCTATTTCTCCTTCCTGATCAGCGTGAGATTTTTGATTACTATAGATTTCATGATCGGCTGCCACGATAATACAAGTCCTTAAAATATCGTTTTATTGCACTGTACTCAGATGGTGAAACTCAGAAAACTAAGCAACAAGCTTGAGTGCCAAATTGTCGTGACGTGGCAGAACTCAAAGAATAGTTGCAAAAAAGGATCGCAGAATTGAAAAGTGAATATCACTTCATCAATTACATGGGTTTGTTCAGCCTGAACGGTGGTTGATGATGACTCGAAGAAGTATGCAAGGAACAGTGGGCATGGAGAAACCGAAAATCCTCAGGCAAACTAAACAATCCATTCATTAGATATAAAATCCAGCATATTGTGGGCGAACTCAATGTCCATTGATGGTGAACTGTAGATTGTTGGTATGGTGCTATAATGTTTGAGCTTCAGATTTTATGAATTTTTGCCGTAGGATTTTAGACTATGAGCTTAGGAATACTGCTGATATAAGAGTAAGTTATACTTCTCCACGCCCAGCTTCAAAGGCGAGAAAAGGGGATTTCAATCCTTCGAAACCTCAAGATCTTGTCAGCCTATAGAATAAAGATACTCGATCAGAGGCTTTTCTCAGCTAATGGCAGGGTAAGTTAGTCCCGCTGAAAAAGGATGGTAGTAGTTTGAGTGTCTAACTGAAGGATTCCGACATGTAAATTGTATGCATCGATTCGGTATCCCAGAAAGTTAAACTAGATAAAACTAGGATTACTTGTTGAAATGTGAGTTTCCAAAAATTGGCGGTGATTAAGGATTTTCTTTATTTCTGTCATTGAGTTCGTGAAGCATCCTATCTCCGAATTTTCGGCAAGCCATATTCAATGAAGCTCATTGAGTAGAATCTTATAATGACACTTTCATTTCAGCCAAGCATTTGCTTAGGCAGGTCTGCCGCCCGTCATCTTTCAAAAGTTCCTCAAAAAAAGTTCCCTGCTCCTTGTCGAATTCGATGCATTGCGTCGTCATAAAAGTTTACGCGATCCATAGTTTTCGTCGCACATATCCCGAGCAACTGCGGCACTTTTCCAATCTCGTTTGATTGCGATTGTTATTCTGTTTCTATATCTGGGAAATATTGGATACAAAAAAACCGCTTTCTTCGAAATTGGTTCCTGTAGCGTTATGAGTCGTAAAGGGTGTAATCTCTCCATTTCCCTTTTTAAACCGAGTTCCAGGTGGGTGAACCTTTCGTTACAGCGTTACCAGTAAGTATGTTATTTGGAACCCATGCAACCAGGATAATATTGCTTACAGCACACTTTATCGCAGGCATCTGGGCGCAGTTAGAGACAGGCAACGAGAACTAAGCAGTACTTTCAATGCAGATCTGTGGCAGATCCATCAAAAAAATATTTGAGGGCTATTATCCTTTTAAGTGATGTCGGGTTCAAATCTTTCCCCACTGGTGACAGTGATACTGGAATTTGTATTCCTGTTGTCTGCGTATCAGCCCATGTAGCTTTGATAGGTAGCTGCGGGGAAGATATTAATGTCTACCGTAATTCTGACTAGATAAACTTATCGTGTGCCTTTAGGCTTGAAATGTGGTGGTTCTAATACGCCACGATAAGAATCTTCTTTCAATGGACCGGATTTTGGAAAACTCTAAAGACTGCAGCGGAGACCATCAGATTTCCTGAGTCTCGCCATCGAAATTTTATTCATTACTTACTTATTACTGAATATTTATCGAGCTTTTTTGGACATGTTCAGAAGCATCGTTTGGACTTCTGGTAAGAATTAATTTTTTCATGTGAAAACAATTTCCAGTTTTCTTATTTTTTGGAATTTTTTCGTTTGCCGTGCAAACAGACTATTTTAATCTAAGAAAGAAGACGATATGCGCATGTACGTGCATGGTAGCATCAAAAATGTTGATATGTTTGAGGTTCAGTAAAAGCAATCAACAACAGTTTGACACAGTTTTTCTCGTACTTGCATTATCCTGCAGCATAATATCAATCACACTTAGACCTTAACTCAGTGCATTCTCAGGTTGCATGTTACGTGGCACAGTCATTTTCAATATCGCCCATTTATGAAATAAATCATTTGGAAAATTTAATAAAGTCACCCGTTCCATCTTTGTCAGTCACTAACACTCCTTTTTCCCCAACGTACCACCTGTTATTTGTATCAAATTGTTCACACGAAGGCTCATATCATTCTTTCAGCACTGGTTAGTAACCACAAGGTGAACGGATTTAACAACATTGTCCACATGATATCCAATGATGTTTGCTAAGTCTTTTAGAGTGCATTCCAGGCTGGGTGTCGTGTCAGTAACTACTACAGGAGTTTCGAACCGAGGCTAATTAATCGAACTCATGGTGATGATAAGCAAATGGTTGCATTCTCGGGAATTTTCGAACTATGTATCTGCTTCCTACCCGTTTGTGGTTAGAATGATTGCTACTTCCAACTTAGTAGATACGTGCAAATACAACTTAACTACGTTTTGCTGCACATGTCGATATAAATTGAACTTGCCCAGTCGTATTATATTTCCTCCATATTTGCCACAATGTCGTTGTAATGGTGAGCCAATTGTGGCCTTAATGGTTTTACTTTTACAGGTGGATAGCAATTTGGATGAATGTTGTTTTTTAATGGTTTCCGCTATAAAGTGAGTGAGATCGAAAAATGATTTTCTGATACATATCCTTTTTGACGGATTTCCTCCAAACTAATCTGATTTCAGAACAAAAAATTGTCTGAATCCTGCAGCACGCGTTACGGTTCAATACGCAAAGAAAACAAAGAGTCTTCTATGCATCGACAACGTTGCACCAAATTTCAAGCATCTGCACGCACCACAACGCCGACCGAAATGCATCCTTCATTGTCAACAGCAATTCCAATTCCAACCAAACATTTCTCTAATCTCCCCTTTTTTCACGTGCGAACAGCTTACCTGTACTTAAAATCCATGACAAAGCAAAAGTAAAAGAAAGAATGCAACCCGCACAATACCTTTCATTTGCCGTAGTCAAAACATCCTGATTAGTTTCTCTGCAAAGCATTTGGGTCACATTATGGGACATTACCCTCAGGTGAAAAGCATATATTTGACAAAAACAGTAGCTAAAGGCTCCTGGAATAACCCTTCGTAGCAATCGGTCACACGTAACGAGAGTATCAGCAACAATCAGGAAATGAATTGGAGTAACATAATTGAAAAATGCAATTCAGCGTAATGTTGACTGAATGTCGGTGAGGACATTACGAGTGTCCTTGAATATTTTGAACGTGACATTATGGTTGAAACGTGCGGTGAAAAATAATTATTTTTGGGTTAATCACGTGAGTAGCGAAGAACAGAATGGTAGGCGAGAGGGAAGGGGGTGGTTACAACAAAAGTCAAAGGATCTTTTTCTAAATACCATATCAATGTTGTACTATTAGGTATAAGGACTCAAAAGTAAACGATGATACATTTTTTCAAATTCATTTCAAATGTGTTAAGTAGAAATATTCATTGCTGTACACTTGACAGGATGTCTTAATTTTTTAACTAAAATTTTAGCACTGATTGCAACAGGATTATATCAAATATAAATACTATATAATACAAATACAATATATAAATACAAAACGAAGCTGAATTACATCGCTTTTATCATACAATTTATATGCATATGGCACAAAAATTCATTTTCTCTGCTGAGACGAAATATTAAACTGATTCCAGGGTCACTAATTACAATGCCCCACTTCCAGGTTTTATTTTTTATTTCAAAATCGTCCAAAAATGTGTAATTTTGTCATTGGTACATCGGGTTCCACTGTATTCATTATTTCATAGGTCAATATTGGCTCTTAGCTCTCCAATTCTTATGACTTGATTGTAACGTCTATCCGTTTTATCTGTGTCAGGAGTTTTATAGTTTATCTCAGAAAATCTCCAAGGAAGTGTATTGAGCATTTATCTGCCTTGTTACACTCTCGTCTGTTAGGTTGTTTATTCATATATGTCCTTACAACATTTCTGTTCTCCAAAGAAGTTATTTTTTCTTCTTTTTTACTAGGGTACGACCGAAAAGTGCTGTATATATAGTGCTGTATATGTAGGAACTCATATGGTGAAACAATCGTCCTTCCCTGCACTGCTGCGACGCAACGCAGTTGGAGTAAAACGCCAGGATTTTCGATCCGCTTTCCAAAAGGGTCTGTAGTTCGTGTTTAGGTTTCACATTCTATTTAAATAAAAAAATATATCCTCAAATTTTTGGCAAATCGGCACTAGAATGTTTGGATTATGGGTAATATTTATGGATTTGGACGAAGTGTAGACTCCAGGCAGCAGAGATAGCTCATGTCACCGTATTCATTTTCTGCTTAATGCCATGGGTATGTTTTGTTTTCATTTTTTGATGGTTCCTTAGTCGATAGATTGACTTTATAAGGTTCTTTGTATCTATGTTTGAAGCTTCCTCCTACTTGGCGGGGCTATTAAAGGAATTTGATAATCTGAATAAATCAGAGACAACGTAAGTGACACCGTTCTTATGATATGTTCATAGATAAGCATCACGTTAAGTGTTTCCATCATCGTAGCTATCGGTGTAATACTCTGGGCGTTGATAATGCCTAGAAATACCATTCGCTTGAGATTTTCGGGCCACTTCATGAAAGATCGCTCCTGAAATACCAATCGTAATACTAACGTCTGGCTCTAAGTCTATACTCTAACATCTGTTAGTCTCACTGTTTTAGTATAGATCTAGTTGACAAGTTTGAGTTTTAGTCTTCTCGTATGTCTTATTAATGTCTTCATAGGGTAGACTGATGACGCCCATCTTTTTCCAACATTTTTATAATGCTATATCTACGTTAGTTTGGTATCCAGTATCGCTCCTAAATATTTCACATTAACTTGGTGTGGCTTTTGCTTTGTTTGTCTGGAGTTCTTTTCGGTATTTGGCGATAGTAATACAGTCTAAGTTTTGTAGGCCCCAATGTTTCGTATCTTCTTATTCGCCAAGTTTTGTGTCAAACCAACCAACCAACGATTTGTGTCAAACCAACCAATATCTCTGGGAACTTTCATCTAGCTCTCCTAGTATCCAAGCTAATCGTGGGTACTATCGCACCCATATAACAGCTGAGGTAGTAGCCCACGATAACCCGGCAAATCTTTTGCTAGTCGGTGTTGAATTACAAATTTGTCAGATTGAGGGTGTCATCACCTTGTAATGCGGAAAAATAGACCCTTGTGGTTCGACGAATTATGAAAATGAAAATTGAATAGAATAACTTTATGAAACAGCTAAATATGATTATACTTTTGTTTGTAAGAAACTCTACACATACATGATATCATAATGTACCATTTGTCTCGATCCATTGCATACCTACTTTGATGACTTGATCGAACTTTTTGCTGTAATCTTTGGAATGGTTACCTGTGGTTTAGGATCAGAGTAAGTGATTGATGGATAGTTTATCACCAGCCTGAAAAACACTCTTATATTTGTTGAGACGGTCATACCAGACATTCAAATCTTCTAAACTTATATCCCTTTGGCAACAATCTGCTCTATAATTTCCAAAAAACCACTGGCATAAAGTAAGCTCGATGTTGACACAATTGTTTGCCGTAAGTTCTTCCATGATGCTGCAATCAAACCCGTGACTCAAAAAGGCGAAGATCAAGTCTTTGAGGTTGAAGTCTTCTCAGGTCCTTTTGTCGTCAGTTGACAGTTTCTCTCCAGACTGATGCCCTGGATCGTTAAAGACCAGTAACAATGCTTTTTGAGGGAAATTATGATTTTTCAGCCATTTTCCAACTTCTGACACCAACCTTTTATCAAACTACTGTTTGAAGAGCTCTTGTGTCATTAAAACGCTTTTCTGACCATTATAATGTGACAGATTGTGAAAATATTTCAATATTATTGCAAGTATGGACTCAAAAATGGACAGATGTCTGCTCCTTTCCTGAAGGAGTCACAGATACAAGGCTTCGTCGATAGGAACTTTCATTGGTAGATACGAAGAAATTTTTCGCAATTGGCTTAGATGTTCTAAATTGTAGACCGTCCTCTTCCGTACTCAATTGTCAATTCAACAACAGATTCAGCTTTATTATTCAGGTTAGCAATCAGGAATGCAAACTGATGTAGAATCAATCATGACTGACAATGCATGTACAATTCACTGCAATCCAAATTCAACCAAAGATTTCAAAGTCAAAGATGAACCATAAATAACACTTCAATTAAAATATTTTTATTATTTGATTTGAATCTCAATTCATGCCCCCAAAGTGGTTGATATATCAACAATTTTATCGAGTGATCACGATCAATTTCTAGATAGTCATAGGCAATCTTTTCCAAAGTTAATTTGTAGTCCTTCTGCAATTCCTCCATCAGATTGGATATCGAAATGCGCTGAAACTCTCTTCTGTGAAAAGAAGGAAAGCAACTATTCCCCTTTCGTCAGAAGTAGAAGCTGATTGTAAGCAAGTGCGAAGGTCGAAAAAATAATTGCTATATACCAAAGGTAGGAATGATCATGCTTGACATTCAATTAAGTTTCTGACAGATGGACATCGTCAGCCCAACCTACTTCCACGAGCAACCATTAAAAACACAAATGGCCGCAAACCATTTACATGTCTTCACTGCAACTCTCACAAACCATCATTCCTAACTAGCATTTGTACTAAATCCATGTTGCATGCAACAGTGGCGATCATAACCATTCTGCAACCGGGTACCATTTTGCCTTATTTGGATGAACTATTCTAATGCGTTCCTTGTTCAATGTCCACGTGCAAAATATTTACAGAAGGAGTCATCAGGCAGAGAAAACCAACAAACTTCTTTGGCTCCGTCGAGGGACAGATCATTCTTTCATTCTTGTATGTAAGTGTTATTGCCCCTAACTTAGATCATAAATTACCCAACAGAGGTTTTATTGGCTATTCAGAAATAAAGGCAAACTCATTTTGAGTATTAACGCATTATGACAACAGTCAACTGTTGACGAGCAATGAAAACTTTAATGGATCGGCTTGAACTATTGAGAGATTAGTCATGCTTCCAACATTGGCACTTGAGGAACCAACAATTTTCCTGTATCCGGTAGTTTAGAGTAGACAAGACAAGACAATCTTTTGAAGCGTTTGCAACGTTAGTACCAATAGCGCACCATTGCTTAATTACAACACATGTGCAATGGGTGAGATTACAAGAGAAGGATACCTAAGGATAATTACTGCCGCTTCATACGATGACCATCTGACTGCTATTTCTTAGTTGTAAATGCATTTTTACCGACACAGATGAACTTCTTGAATTCATTCTAGCTCGACTTAATATCCTTTGTTAAGCTGAACGAATAATTGAGCAAAAGGATGAGTAACGTGTTGGAATGATTGAAAGAATCTTGACCAAATGCTTCGATTCGTTCTTGGATGGGGCAGTGATGCACTCATCTAATTGCTATCTTAATCGCCGACACATGGCCAAGGATGCTGCACATTTAATGCTCTTATTTGAATGTTAATGGGTACGGAGGTATTTCTGGCAGCATGTCGAATTGAAAGCGAAGCAAATTTAGATAATGTCATGGAGATATTTGTATGAGGGTTGAATATATTACCGGCAGCTCTGAGGGTGGCATGAAATTCTTTGATTAGACTTGGAAGCGCTCATTAAAGTATGACTATGAAGAATGCGTTAGACATGAGGGCCTGATTTCCGTTATGCATGTGTGAATGCGTCAACTTACCACTAGTGAAATGAACGAGTTGTCACCCATATATTTCCACCAGCATTGATTTACATGATGCATACCTGAACCCTGAAAATTCAACTACACGTTAAGTGGATATTTATCTTTTTCTTTTAAGGAGAGACGAAAAAGAAGTAGGAGGAACAATGAGTGAGACGGCGAGAGGAGACGTAGTCCGTTACGATGTCCGCATGTTTGTCCTGCTGCATTATGAATAATCCCTAAGGGCTTAATGTTGATTTCTGCAAATCAGTTTCTTCACGGATCAATGCCCCATGAGTATCTTTTGTCCTTCGGTTCAATCCCAACTTCCCAAGCAGGGCGAAGTTGAGGAAAGTGCTGACTCCTATACTAATTAAATGCATGTTGCTCTATAATCTTTCTCTATGTACTTTGTTTTCAGATAACCCGATTTTAAAGTTAAATAAATGAGTTCAAAATTTCTAGACTCATTCTTTGGAAATGGTCTCTTTTGTAAACCGAAGATCTAGAAAATCCTCCATATTATCATATGCACACGATATATCAAGGACGGCCTATCAACGTTCTAACATATCAAAAATGTTTTTTTATCAACAGCTAACGAAACCTTATCGCACAAATAATTCTTGGTTTAAAAGCGAAATGTGGCAATCTAAACATAGGCCCAAAAAAATGTCAACACAATAACGCCAGCGAGACTCACCTGACCCGGTTGATCCCTTTTATCGGATTTTGATCTTTGATCTCATAATCGCTCAAAAACACGTCCTAAAATTATTCAGGTTTGTGTTACATGGACATAAATGACGAGAGATCTGTTGTATTTAATGTTTAAATTATAAAAAAAAAAGTCTGAACTTATTTAGGATCAAGTTGCAATAGCGTCCCATTGATTTGGTTTTATTTAGAATAATACATTTTTTCCTTTTTCCTTGAGTTCCGTTTCTCCTTTGAAGATTAGTTACTGTATGATTTTCAAAATTTTCGGCAAGAACAAATGCATGTCAATGATTCCGATAACCTGGATGATTGACCAGATAACCTGAAAAGACTAGTATTTCGAGTTCTTACGATATTCTACAAGGATTTCCATATCTCCTTATGAAACATAATTCAGTTAAAGTAGAACTTATGAACGCATACTACAATGCCTAAGTTTTCCATGAAGTATGAGGATTGAGGCTACTTATGCCCAGATATTCCGACTTGCAGTGGCACTAAGGAGCTGTGGTATCGCCTAAAAACTTCACCTATCACACCGAGAAGCCAGCCTGGAACTGCTTGTTACAGAAGTATGAACTAAGTCACTTTAGTTTCGCCGTGTAATATCTTCTGATTAGATTTGTTCTTATTTTCAGTATGAGTGGAAAAAAGGACCAAGTGCTTGCTAAGAAAGTGACTTAGCTTCTCTTTGCGGTAGGAACTGATCAAAGTAGGACGGCTGAAAGAGGAACAACTTGCTATGAAAATGACTTAACGTCACTATGGGCAGGAAGTGATCACATATGCTAGTTGTACGAAGAACTGCCAGCAGGTAATGAAACGCGAGTCCATAATTTTTTTTTTTCGAAGTTAAACATGTTTTCCTCTAAACTGTTGTTACATTTTTTCCTCGATTGTTCTCTCAGAAAAGCTCTAGTAAAGCCAACATCAGCATTTCTTACAAAACAAGGAACCAGCCAAGGCAAGGAATAAGGAACAATCAAATGCCGGCGCCTCAACTGAAGGGTCATACAAGAGTTCAGTCTCCATCACATTGCCCTCTGCCCTCAAAATCTTGTCGATGAGACAACTGGAACAAAACGCTTCCGCAGTTGTGCCGTTTATCAAAGAATTCCATCTTCGAATCAAACAACAGACGAACTAATTTTGTTTAAATATTTGACTCGAAGTTCAATTCTCGAATCTGAAGGGAAGATACC
The DNA here is from genome assembly GCA_954870665.1 of Stratiomys singularior. Lineage (NCBI taxonomy): Eukaryota > Metazoa > Arthropoda > Insecta > Diptera > Stratiomyidae > Stratiomys > Stratiomys singularior. The sequence continues at coordinate 4,841,934 of OX940879.1, read as the reverse complement.
GTGAATACTAGTATCTTGGTCATAATAACGATCTCAGTTTCCACCGCTTAATCAATCTCACGCTCAGTCATTCACTAGCTCATTTGACACAGAATTATACCTAATTTGAGTTGTACAACTTTTCTATGGACTGAGGTCAAAGGCTCCCAACACATCATATAGCCAATCAAAAGTGACGAGTCATTTCGGCTGGAAATTTGCGTCAACCTTGATGTCCCTCCCATTGCTGAGACAGTTTCTGAGTTACCGCTGTCAGCACTTTGAAAGGTTCCAACCCGTCAATAAGAGTTATCCACAGGGGTGAAATGAAGGCGTAATAAACACAAATGTCTTGAGTAGTGCTTGTGTGGGTCTATCAGAACCTAAGTGAGAGAGAGAGAATAACTCAGTGCTCCCATTTTATTCGCTGATCACCACATGTCTTTCCTCGTTTTAACATACTAGGAATAAAGTCTGCAACAGACAGGAGCTGAATGTGTCCAGCAAAATGTTAGGCCAAGAATAGGGAGCTTGTTGCACCTCTACTGCTGGAAACAGTTCGTCCAGCTCCATTGGTAGAAAACTGTCCAATGAATCGGAGTCTGAAACATCAACATGACCAAAAACATTTTGAAATATTCTCTCCATTTTTCTGTCTTGAGCACACCGATTATGAAAAGGCGCTGAATTGTGATAGTATTATCCTCCAGGGCGCAATACCCCAAACTGGGGTCTGGCCCTTCAAGATTAATCGCCCTCCTCTAATCGCGACTGCTCTGCAATCTAGTTCTTCAATTGATCACCCCCAAAATGGCGGCTGTCATTGTTTATCGTGTCTTCCCATCGAGTCCTCGGTCTTCTTTCTTCTTAACCCGGACGTTCGGGTTGTGCTCTACCCTCCAATGTGCTTTTGGGCCACGGGGTTTATTTCATTTTTCCTAGATAGCTTTATGCAAGTAGATACAGGTCATACAACTCAACGTTGTAACTAAGTCTTCATTCTGAAACATTTATCACTGGCCCGAAAGTTTTCAAGAGCACATTGCGTTCAAATACGGCCTCTGTCTTTAGAGGTTCACTCACCAGGATCCAGGTTTTACTTGCATACAGCAGCACAGGCATGACTAATGATTCACAGATGTATGTATTTTGTATGTGCCCAGAATCCGGTCTTTAGGATGAAAAGTACGGAGTGATAGAATTTATTTGCGGCGTCCAATCTTGTAATTTTTGCCTTCGACACATCATCTTTTCAGCTACAATGTGAAGACAGGATGCAATGCTCCTGCGTTTTGGTCCCTAGCAAAATGTTTCATGTTATTATGATGACCGCTGGAGCTTATATTTTGCGCAAAATAAAACTTGCTACTATCTATCTGGGCAGGAGATGTAGAAGATTTAGTTCCAGTCAAAGCGAGAAATAAATAGACCTTCTCCTTATTCTTCCTTATTATCCTCCTTATTATCTTATAGAAAACAGACTGAAATTATCCATGCTCGTCGAGGAGCTGCCACTGTTGAAACACCTGCCTGGCCATGTTTGTGGTAAGAACATTGAAAAGAGGTGTCGTCAATATACCTCACGTGACAATGACCCTCTATTTCTTACACAGATACGGAGTCCATCTTTCTCATCTTAAATCCTCTGTGGATAAATCCATTACATTATCGAGCACGAGACGCAATCGTACGTATCCTTCTGAAAATGAGCATTCCTCCTCGGCTCTTTACGTGTCTGATTCATCCCAGGCAACTCTTTGCTTAGAGCGCGGTTTAAATTTTAGGCTGGACTCAGTCCATTGTGATCATCTTTAGGCGTCTCTTACTTTTCAATGAGAATTTCGTTGCAGCCCAACCCAATCACTTGAGAGTTGCTTTATGAACGGATGACACGTGAAAGCTTCTTCATTTCAAGGCTAAAGGTATATGAGAAGGTTTTCTGGTCGGAGTAATGCTTGACCTTAATCATGCGCCCGAAAGTATCTATCAAATCCAGGTGGGTTGACACTCTGACAGCAGTGGCACTAATTCAAATATCCCTATCTGGATCCGAAACTTGAACTATGTTGAACTCACTTTCAAACAAAAATGACAATATTATGTTATTATCCTAGGATGCATTGCAATCGGAGTTAGAATTGAATAAGACCTTTACGCGAGCTGTTTTGAGTAGAAGACGTTTCTAGCCGGTCCTTTCATGTAATTTAAACCACGACAGATTTGAATTTACAAACGGGGGCCATTTTTTGGAAAGAAATTTTCATGTGATGGGAATAAGCCTGAGGATTCGATCCAATTCGGTTGTATGTTATATGTGGGTAAGGACGAGCATTGTCTGCAATGCTCATCCTGAACTTCGCTTAAAAGTTTAATATGCATCATGTTGTAAGGGCAGCTTAAGATGATTGATTTTGATATTCCTTTTTCACAAGAATAAGGGTTGATAGTGTGATTAATTTATGGGCATTTCTTTTTTCACTTATGCGCCTTTCAATTAAAGCCATTTATTTTTGTGTCCCTGAAAATGTCACCCATACATAATATTATATCGACTTAACAAAACCAAAAAAGGAAGCTCAGCAATAAAATCTTCGATCTGTGACACCCGATCGGGTAAGTTCGATCGACTTGTTATCAAAGCTCTTGCATTTCAGGACCATTGTATTAGAACCAAAAAAATTCGATAAAAATCATATTAATCATGTGTTAACACAATAAATCGTTCTGGATGGTACTACATCAATATTTTGTTTCTCAAACTGGTACCACCAACACAAACTATCAAGATGGAAATCTGATACGTCTTAGTTTGCTCGACGTGTGAAACATCTCATAACTATTTCCTTTCCCTCAATCTCGCTGTATCATTAAACGAATTCCTTCAAGTTTTTTTTACCTACAAAGAGCGGAAGAAAACATTAAATCTATTGAATCTCTTTTAAATTATATGAATCAAAGATCTTTGCCCCGAAAAACATCAATCGAAATTCTATACCTCAAAATTAGCTGTTCACTGCGTACCAAAAAGGTGTGCAGCTCGTCCGCAGATACAAAGATACTTTGGCTCAAGAGGCGTATCTAATGAGCCAGGTAAATCTACCGTCAAAATAAGACAGATGTGCATCTGCCGGCATCAGTTGAATGCTTCTGATGTGTTTACATTTCGTTCCCATGCCGAGTTGAACGGACTTTCATTCAACTTGAATAGGGGAAGCGCGGCATCATCAAGCATCGTTAGCTGCTTTCCACACATGCTCCCGAAGAACGTGAAAGCCACCCCCGCATTTCTCGTATGCTTGGCTGATTCCTCTACACGCAGCTATGCTGGCTGTGGGATTGTGGGCTCGATGGGGTGTTTTCGAAGGCCTTTCGCAGTATCGCGTGCGAGTGGAATGAAGTTGCAGGAGGCAACATGAGGCTGAAACTTGTCTGGCTCTTTGCTGGTATCTTGTATCTTGTATCTCGGATGCCGGCTTGGAATAACCATAACAAACAATCGAGTCAGTAGACTTTCAACTTTGATTCGGTAAAGGTGTAGTGAGCACTTCGGAGTCAGTTGCCGAGTTAGAATTGGTTGCACGGTGGTGTGCCGCCTCATACGATTTGCACATGCATTCGGGCGCGATGGATTGGACGTGTGTTCGCGAAGGTGCATGTATCGCGGCGTCTTTTAATTCGGTTGGAATTTTGGCGGGCATTCCTTGCAAGTGAGTCGTTGTTCATATGACGAGGATTCAAACGTGGCGGAATATTTTATCTTGCATCTGAGGATGCTCCAGGCCCTTTTGAGTTTTCAAAGACCGGTTGAAAAGCGCCGACCTGTTGCTGAACCAGATCACCGTGGACTCTAGTTGCACTAGTGATGGTCTTTTGATTTCTCTAATTTATGGGTTCAATTTTCTTATAAGAGCATAATAAAATAATTGAAAACATATGAGTATGTAGTGCAACTCTATAGTTGGTTATGTGCATGTGAAATAAGAATAATCATCCCTAAAAAACTTTATTATACTAAATAAGACAACAATTCAAAAGATGGTTGAACATTTCTGACAGCTTTCCAAGGAATAATATATTTCATTCGAAGGACTTCATTAAGATATTTACTCTGGAGGATAAAACAACACTTATCAAAGGTAAGATCTACTTAAGACTTCCTTATTGTAGGCGGCTTTCAAATTACACATTCTTGACTAAAACACTAAAGAAATAAACATTCACTCAAGCGTGACCATGGAAAATGTTCTCATTTCCCTCATTAAATATGATGGTTCCATGCGAAAACAGGAAGTCATGTAATTTAATGTAAGGAAAATTATGATATTGTAAAGAACAACTGGAATTACAGTATAATTATTTGTTAGTCCATACATCAGTGAAGCCCACTAAGTTTTCCTTAACATCTTCTGACCTTTTCCTCAATGTAGGAAGGAGGGAGGATGTTCATCTCATTATCACTATCGATAATTACAGAATTCTATTTTGAATCCCACCAAGTGTCTTAGCGTAATGTGGGATGTATTGATTCGAGATCTTAATTTAAATTGTTAAGAAAGCATGTCATAATTTTTGAAGGAACTATCGCGTAATGGAAAATGCTATTTTGGTTTTCGAGATCCCGAAAGGCATTTATGGGTAATTTATGTTTCCGCCAAGAAATTGTGAATTACCGAAGCGAGGTACTCTGAACGGAAAGAATCGATTGTGTGAATAATTTTAAATCAATTTCGCGGTGCTTTGTAAATAAGAAACTTAAAGCTGCACGTTTATCCCTTCAAGGCTGAACTAAGAAGACTTGAAAAATGTTTTTTCATTCTGTCTAAGAGATTAGCACGGTTGGAATGCTGATATCTGATTGAGAACACTATTCATATTTAATTTTAATCGCTATTTATTCGTAATTCAATCTCCAATGTGGATAAGTCGGTATTGTTTACGAATATCTAATACATCACTTGAATTATTCTCACAAAAGACGAATTATCGAACTTTATTTAAACAATTTTTGCTGAAATGGATAATTATCACCATCCATGACATATCAACTCCGCCCTGATTCTGGCCTAATAAAGAAGTCACCTTGAAAGTAATAAAATCTATTCAAAGGCCTTCTTCTTTACAAATTGAATGAAACTGGGATGAAACTAATACAGCTGGTTGAAAATCTCCTCTAAACATTGGTGGCGACTTCTATCTTCATTCAGGATGTTCTTGGTTTTCAGATGAAAGTGACAGATTCAAGTCCCTTGATTTTCCCTAAATACTTTCACTAAAACAAGTTGATGGTTTCATGCAAGTCTTATGTTGCCCTTAATTTCGATGAAGCTACAGTCTAAATCCAATCCGAGGTCCCTCAGAACATCGCGGCCACCACGCATTTTTGGTCCACTGTTGGCGTCTTCCAGTTTGGTTTGTAAGGCGTTCTGCTGTGAACATTGACAGAACCTTCCCATATTATTTGTGGCTTTTTGAAAGCAGGGAGTCATCAGTCAGTCGCTGTAATGTGTTTCAGCATTTTCCTTCGGCCCATTGCGATTTGTTAAGCTTAGTGATGATGTATGGTAGCGGTTTGTCATAAAGCCTCTACATCTCGTTAGTGTACCCCAATCTCCTTGCTTCCCAGTATTTATTGGGGCTGGTTGGCGTTCCACAGCGTCCATCTTTGAAGGCATTGAAGGCTTCTTCAAATTTCTTGTCTCACAATCATAGATGAGCATGGGTCTAAATATTATCAATATTGTCATTTCCAGCAATGAGGTGACTTCTAAAGTGTTTTATTTACTATTAATATTCGCCTTCTCCTCTCCACGGTCACCTTTCGGGAAAAAGGAAACTTTGTCAGAAAACAGTCTAATTGCTTCAATTGGACATCATAGATTCTTCCGTGTATGAAGAATATATTTCTTCGTGTGGAGTGTATGAGCTTAATTTTATTTTCAAGAATCAGAACCTAATTTCTTTTGCTTATTACACCAGTTCCTCGCACCAAAAATGTCTTGCCAATGTATCCACACTATCAGCAAATGCCACTGATTGTACGAAGTTTACTGTCTGTATGTTGTGCATTGAAAAACATGAAGATATTCTGATACTATACTCTACGGACAGATTAAAGAGGTTTTATGTAGGACCATTTCTCCGGTGTAAGCCTCACAACGATGAGACAGTTTCGGTGAACCCATTTTGGCCTTTCTTTGACAATCTCTTTACATTGTGACCCTTAGATCGGACTCTTTTAGGTAAGTGATGCAGATCAAGAATCATGTGGTACCAGACTACCAGTTGGTGCTGCCGTGGATTTGTTGCAACCCTCCATACCACAATTCGACCAAACGAAATTCGTCAAGAAGATTTTGTCCAAGATTGATATAGTTTTCAACCTCATCACAATTAAAAAAAAATACCTTCGTTTCTTCCTTTTAATTTTGTGATTCTTCTATTTTGGGTTGCACAATTTTTTAAACCCAATCCGATTAATGAAGAAATTTTGAGTCTCACGTCCTCAAGTATTGTTCCTGGTAGCTAGGCAATCCTAACACACATTCAATTGAACGCTAGAAGAATATTGAACAAAATTGTTAGTTGACATTAAAAATGTTAATTTCGTGGCAGCGAAAAAACACATTTTTACACGTAAAAAAGGGTTGTTCTAGCTCAAGCTTTTTGATGGGCCAGATATTTTCGAACAGACTCAAGTCGCTGCTATATATACTTTTCCTTCCAAGTTCATATCTTTATCTTTAGAAATAAAAAACAAAAAATATAAGAAAATTTTAAACAAATTATGCTATGAATATCAAAGGTTAGAATCGTAGTACTGTAGACTACCACTCACATCTTTGGCAATGCCATATTAGGGGGGTTCATTGGGGGAATTCTTCGATGATGTTCTATGCAAAGTCTTCACCGAAGTTCCTGCTGCACTAGAACGTAAATTTTGACTCATGCCCTGAGCTCAATTAACATAGTCCTGAATTCACTGTAGCCGTTTTTTAACTTTTAACGGAAGACCTGCTCGAAAGACAGGTTTCAATGCTAATATCTCAGTTTTTTCGAGCCTGTTCCTCACTTATCTTTTCAAAATTTGCGTTGCTTGAACTAGATCGGTCCTAATGTCCGAAGGAGTCTTTAGATCCCTTACAATGGCTATGCAAAATAATAAAGCGTTCTTAAAAAAAACATACCCTTAGCCGTCGAGAGATTTTCTGTAGTTCAGTGGGGCTTCTTTCTTGAATTTTTATCAAATGCTTTGGCACAGTGCCTTAGGCAGGATCTAGTCCTCGACCCGTTCACGTGAGGTAAGACTTTTCTGTCTCATTTTTTTTTTGCTAAAATTCAACTGCCTTCTGTATCATGCTATTTTCAACAAGTGAACGAACATCTCTTCTAAATCATCGCGATTACAGCTTCATTTATGGACAGTCTACAAACTGTTCCTACGCCTAGAGGCGCCGTCTTATTACGAAAATTCTTTCTATAGCGGAAAGGAAAGGAGGTGAAGAAATTGCTAGAAAAGAGATCCCTCCAACCCCGGCGTATCCTGATGCTCCATTATGCTTTTTTGAAGCGTCAGGACTGCTCGCGATAATATTGTGACACGCGATCCCAGACTTACTCCTGTAAACGTTCTCATCGCATTTTTCCAAGTACTTAATGAACGGGTGCTTATTGATATTTTCTGAAATCGGTTCTGAATAAAAAATTTTTTAGATTTGATTCGGATTTTAAACATTTCATCTTGATCCTATTATTTTTCATTATCGTAGTGTTGATGAAGTGACTATACGTTCACACCTGTGGGATTCATTGGAATTGAAATATGATAAGATCCTCTCCAGGTTGGCTCAACTGTTAGAAATTCGATTTTTCAATTTATTCGAATAAGGATTTTATTTTCCGAGTTTATTTCAAGCACCTCCTTCAAGGATTCATTATCTGCAATTTTTACAATTTTTAATCAATTCTGTTCGAATAGATACTGCAAATCTTTATATCCAAACTGGACAAGCACTTATTTCAATGCAGAGTGGTGATGTAACACGACGTTTGTTGGCCCGCTTGAACCTTGTCTTACCTTGTATCTGTCTTGGTTTAAAAAAAAAACTCATATCTAACCAAACTAAGCCACACCAATCGATTTCCATCAAAATTAGTTCTAGTTATGCTTCTCACCATGTTCCGATAAGGATCTTACTATTTGATTAATTGTCGATTATGAAACTTTGTGTATCTTTATCTGCGGAACAATTTACAACCGAGTCCGTCAGGAATGATGTAATAAACGTAGATAAGAATGTACGGAGCTAGGTTTTCCCTCCCGACTGGCATTGAGTAGTGAAATTTCAACTTCTAATTATGGTCTCGTCTCCGCGGTTGGAATTGTAACACGAAACGATTAAAGACTCGATTTCAATTGAGGTCACTTTACCTTCAATTATTTAACAAAAATGTTCTGCGAGCGCGTATTGAATTCCTCGAATTGCTCGCATCAAACTTTCAGTATTTTCAACGGCCTTTTCCCGATTGAAAAAGCAATTATTTCCGATAGCGTTTTTATCAACATGTTATGGTTTTTCCAGAGAGTTTTCCCTGTGTTGTGTCCCTTGTTTCTGGGAGTTGTGATGCGTTCGTTGCATGCATTGCTGGGGATGGCAACATTGATGACATCATTTCAAATAGATTAGACAAACTTGTCGGATATTTCTCTGAAGCTCGCAAGTTGACACAAGTTTTGATTGCGTCTTAGATAGTCTCGAGTATTTGTTCTAGGACGCAGGCATAAGATGCAAAGAAATCTATGCTAATGCAATGTCTTTCTCGGTGCAAGTCTTGAGTCAATACTATTTAATATCTGATAAGATGCAGTTGAATGCCGTGATCTTATGCTGGTTAGGTTGCGCCTAACACAGGGAACATTCTTCGTCGTCATATTGGATATAGTGGACTAGCCGCGGCGGAGCCCGTTATAAATCTTGCAAGACTTGTTTGGCGAATTCCTTCATTTCCTTCTTAGGTTGTTGGAGTTAATTGATTATACTAGTTTTCGGAAATTACATACTCTACAGGGACTAGGGAGAATTGCACCAGCAGCTGGGTAGCATGCCAACCGGCGTCTAGGTATGAGTAGATGGTTTGATGTGGTCCAGCATTATAAGATGCAATTTTTCGCGAGCCATTATCTGATATCGTTCAGATTGAGACGGTAATTTATGGCTGGCAAAAAGGAAATTGACTTTTAAATGGTTGTATGACGCCATGTTCAAAGCCACATGGCTACGTTTTCAATTTATTAAGTCTGTCATCGTGTGTGTTGAACACCAATCAATCCGGAGGCGAAGGAGAAAGCGAAAAGCGACCCTATTTGAGAAATAGATATGCAATGGTAATATCCTCCATCTCGCGATCATTCCCGAGAATCCATTCATAATATTAAGCGTGATAAGGACAATAACTTCAGCTTTCTATCTTGAAATCTTCAATAATTTTTCATCGCAAGCACATTAGCATTACTATAACCATCGCGTCTTGGTCTGACTTCAAACAATTGCAAATGATATATTTTTCGCGTGCTGAAAAAAAAAAATATTCACATATCTAAACATATATCTTTTGGTGTAGTCTCAAAGTGAAATCATCAAATAAATCAATGATCCATATAAATCAGTGTACAATACGCATCATGAAAACCATGCATTGTATCTGACATGCGGGGTTGGGCTTTGGACAAATGACTGAGCCTGCTAGTCAACAACAGGAAGACGAAGAAAGCACAAACAACAGTAGCAAGCTGGTTTGTATGTGGAACATGTGGACATGATGTAGACAAACAATCAATTTGTATAGTTTTGAGATAGGAAATATAAAAAAATTAGGGGAAAAATGCCAGTGCTTGGATACTATATTAACATTTCTTCTATTTCGCAAAGGAAACGTTTTGGGAAAAAAACGTTACTACACAAGGACCGCTCACGAGCTTTCTCATCCTGTGCGTCAAGTCTGTTAAGGATCGATTACTAGTTACGTCGTGTTTTTTACACTCTGTCTTTAAATGTCATCTACATTACATTACATTATATCTTGTTTGTGTATTGAAGTATTAACATCATTGGGCAATGTCTGAAACTTGATGGTTAATTTATTGGTCCTCCAAGAAACCAACCAAGACCTCCGATGGTTCCTCTTCCTCGTATTCACACCGAGGGAAATTATCTCATTGGTGACAGCCAAACAGATCTTGCCATGAAAAACATCAAAAACAGGACGAACGCAAAATAAAAACAACTTAGTCTCAGAGAGAATTTCACACGTTGCGTTGTATATTCGAATAGTCTTTGTCTTCTAGTTCCTTGCTCTTTCAGCCATGGTTTACTTCAGCCGAGAGATAAAAACGAACAAAGGTGAAACGCTCTCGAAGTTTTGATGATGATATATTGAACGTTCCTAGAAAGAACGACGATGCGGATGACTGACTTGAAGATTGGGAGGACAATTCCAACGACAGTGGAATTTTTTTTCAGTTTGACAGTGGTGAATTGATTCCGGTACTGATTATTGTTGGTCACACCATCTCGGTTGCAAGTATTTGAAATTTATCCTTTGGTCACAGCATTTTCATTTCACCGTAATCCTGCAGCTTGTTGAACTGTTACAAGGAGTTGTGCAACTATCTAGATCAAGCCGCAATGAAACAGAAAACACAATCCAGAACACTCAAGTGGTCACGGATATACGTTTTCAACGTTTCATACGTTCCATCAAATTATTTGCAATGATAGCTCGAGTTATATTGGTCCACAGATCCTTTGATATTTGCCCCTATATGATCACAGATCCTGCGATATTTGCACAAACAATGAGCCACCATAGATTTAAATAAAATGTGGACGCTATGACATTTCAATTATAATTCGAAAACGGGCAATTGCTCGGCGAGATCTTTCAAAATTCAACCCTTGCTTTACTTTCTACATAATTTCAGAACAATATGCAAACCAAACAAACAGTTGTCTCTTTAAGAAGGAACGGACTCATGGAGGGAGCTCCTATGATTTCGCAAAAAAATCCAGCGAAAACGCCAAGAAATGGTTTACTTGTTCGCATGGTATGGAAAAGTGACACTGGCTACATATGCAACATGACGATATTCACTGTTGAAGGGTTAAAATTAAGCAAACTATTCATAGTTGTTGGTCCCTGTCTAGACATCTGGCACCATATCTTTCAAGATAATGTTTCTAATAGTACATTTACAGCTGAATTACTGCTCAACAAAGCGAAGCAAAAGTAGAGTATGTCCGACTTTTAGGCAAAGCAAAGCCTTACCGCCAAATTTCAAATTAATGGATAGGACGATGAAGAAAAGCGACATACTATTCTCTAGAATAGCTTAAATTCTTCACCTGGCATAAGAATAAATGCGGATTATCAGGATGATCTCGACCATTTATGCCACTTGTGTCACAGCAACTGGAAAGCAAAATTAAGGAACGGAAGAGAACATCATGAAACCCACCCGCATCTATAAATGAAATCACAATACGCAAGGGTTTTTATGCTCACAGTTACTTTTGTATACCGCAATCCTGAGATAAACTATGAAATAGAAAAACAAGAGTCCTCAATCTTATAAACTCTAGACTTTTCGATTCCTTTAGGGTACTCAACGAACTCAACCTACAAAATAAAAAGAAATACAAACGAATTCTGCTTTCGGTGGCAAGACACTGGATAACGATCGATGATAATGAAGGTAGAGTAGGAATAATGGAGATTATTTTTAAGGCTTAGGAACGGAGAGTAGATGTTGGGTTCTAAATCGGTGAAGTAAAATGGACGAGGAAGCAACTAGAACTTTCATTCGTTAACTTAAGCTTCACTGACCCAAAAACTGCCTATCCGTTTTCGGAACAGTGCATTGACACTAAGAGGGAGTAGCTTGCGATTATTTACATATAATTCATCCTGTTATCCTAGAAGAGCAGAGAAGATATCCTAGCTCTGTGGCTTCCTAGTTCTGTTACGTTAGGACTCCTCAGCCTACTGAGGCGTCTATTGCTACGGATGAGATTTGGTCTGTTCTTTCATTTCAATCGCTGCAAACTCTTCAGGTGTCACCCATTTGTAATCATTTATGCTGACCCAAAGCGTTTCTTTAATAATAAACGCAATAATGTCCATTTGATATTCAGCGTTCAGTCTAAAGGAATCGCTTCATTACTGAATATGAAAGTGTTTTTCTAGTTCTAGTTCTCTAGGCTCAATTCTCACGCTCTATGTCCTACATAGACACTGACTGGTCGTCAAAATTATGTGTGCTAGTTTGTGGTTACGCTACGGCTAGAGCAGTAGGTTCTGATGGTTCATTTCATTTTTTAAATATACTAAAGTTAACAGTATATTTACATTTAAATTGGATTGATAAATTTGCTATAGATGGCTCCTTTTTTGTGCGGTTTAAATATTGACTAATATGGTACATAGCCCAACACTGTTATGACTTATCTTAATTTTACCTTTGATTTGATGCTATATTGTCTCGATTTCGTGAACACTTTTCTACATCCATTTATCATAATCCTTCCGCATCCAAAAATGATTTTCCTCATCATGACACATGAATGTGAACCTCCCCTAAATAGAGTCGCAAATCTAATAGAAAGTTGAGTACACAAAATCCCCTTAAGATACACATGAGCTTTTTTCTCATGTGTGGAATGTTTTGCAGCCGTGGTGCTACGATTCTCTTGATGATGTTGCATATGACGACAATAAGTGCTCCAACGATGGATGATGATGTCATTCATTGCGGATTCATCACATACTGGTGAGGAGTGTCTGAAACGCGTAAACGACAACAACATCATGAGCCGCAAAGAAAATTGTAGAGAGCAGCAGAGCATATACAGGATATTTTTTTTTTCGAAAGAGCATTGTTCCCCGCGAATCGTACCTTAGTTTTCGTTGGAACTCTTGTTGAGAGTTCTAAGACCTTTGCCTTATACACACTCACGTTAATTCTCTGCAGCATTGAGCTGCACCACAACATTTCTTTTGTTCATAGCATCTTATCCTCAATGTTATTCATGCGGAAAATGATCTACGCTGAAGTGCACCTTTCCATCACGCAAGGATAGAGCTGATAGTGCTGATGTTCATGAAGATATTATCATAACGTACTTAGGGCACAAATCTTGAGAATCCACTGAAATTTTGAAAGAACTTACAGATGTAAAAATAATGAAAGAATCAGAGAAGTAAGGACTGATGCATAATAGAGGACTCAGCTGCGGTTCTGTAAGGATCCGAGTATTCGTTTCATTTACGTTGTCACGAGCTTGTGGAAAATGAAAAGGAGCAAGTAATGAAAAGGATAAATGTACCATCTTCGTGTCCATCGTATTCTTATTTATAGAAAAATTGATTAAATTTTAAAATAAACAACATGTAGTATTCGGAATAATATCATAAATTTTAAATATCAGCATTTATATTTAAAAACGAGGTTGCCACGTGGATTGCTTTTATTCCTTACGTGGCTCTTGGGTTAATTATTCAATGGTCGCCTGTTCAATTCCACCAGGAAGCAAAGTGAAATATCTCACTTTGACATTATACATTTTATGGTTCTAAATATTTTGGTCCGTGCATATTTGAAAATGATTAAAATTCTCCCTCGCAAATTTAATCTCCGATTTTGATATCAGTTTACTCCATCAACATTTCTGAAAGGTCAAGTAAAGCTCATTTACCGGGAGTGCTTCACCATCAAATCGAGTTAACCGAAACTCTCTTACCCCTAAAAAACAAAGGCCCACTCCTTCGTAATCCCATCATTTGACTTGATGCCTCCTTTCAACACGGATGCTTCGTCATGCGAAAAACTGAGCCCGAAACACACCGAGTATAGCAGGCGATGTTGATGATGGCCATGATAATGACGAGGACGATGACGACAAACATTGTCAAAAAACATTTTATTATATTTGCAACTCTTCATCTCGAAACCTCGTCGTACGAAAATATTTTCACATAGGCTACACGCATTCATCCTACCAATTCCTTGCTTGCATTCAACATCGTGCCGTAGTGTAATATCAGTGTAAGTTAGCATGAGTAGAAATTTTCTGGCTGTTTTTTATGATGTGTGTAAGACATCCTTCCATGCATAATTTATGTTTTACGGTTTATTCTCAGCAAAAACATATGTTTTGAATAAGTTCAGATGAAATTTTCACAGGATATTCAATTTAGCATGGCTTTGTGTATCTCCATATTTCTCTTAGTATTTACACATACGCAGTGTCATCAACACGTATGGTGGTACAGTTTGCTCTTGATGAGTATGTTTGTGAGTAATGGCAAATGTATCTGCATGAGATTTTATGAAATTTATGGGATCTTAGCGAGAACGGATGGATTGAAATGGACATTTTACTTTGAAATGTTGATAACTTCATTGGCATTCATGTTTGGAAGTTTTATGGTTGTGTGTTATTGCAGGATGTCACAATATGTAAAGTAATAAAATGAATGAGATGGGTTTTGTAAAGGCATCTATTTTATTTTCAATTTATACATTGTTTTGTTTCGTAACACTCAATATGGGTTCGTTTGTGCTATCCTGGCATGTATGAAAATCATTCCTGAATTCATGGGTAATAAATTAATGTGCAACTATCAGAAAGCTGCAGAGTATTCATGAGTGGAGTGACGCGGTCAGTATCACGCTTGACTGCCTGGATGCCATGCCAATTTGCATGAGGTGCTTATGACCGTCCGCGGTCGGTCAAATCCAAGCTATAATTCCATTATTGAATATAATTTTAGAGTCGATAAACACTGTCTAGACGAGTTGAGGGAAGGAAGTTATCTTGAAATAAATGGGTTCCAAAAAACGAAAATTTTTTGCCCAAAAGCTAAAACAAATTTAAATACAATTTTCTTTTGAACTGGGTGTTTATTTTTGTTATTTATACAATACCGCGGTGCCTGCATTAAATAACAAAAATAAACAACGAACAAAAAGGATACGCAAGTTGAATTTTTTTTTAATTTTTTAAGTTTTTATTGTTTAAGTTTGTTGAAGCGTCGCACCGAGCTACCATTTTGCATTGCAAAGGCTTTGCAATTGAAAATCGTACCTGGATGTTTTTTGTTCAGAGTATTATTTGTTGAGAAATTACGAAAAGAACTGAAAGGGGACTGAAAAAATCATCATCAGCTCAGAATTGAAAAGACTACTGACACTGAGAAGCACCAAGAAAAAGTATTATGAAATCTAGAAATTCCAAAGGACATGTTTTGATTATTCCGACTTCGATTGATGAATTCGACGTTTCTTTAAATTAAGGATAATTTCTTGACATGTCCCGTAATTTAGAAAGTTCCTATAAACACGAATCAAACAACAAGCTCATGTTTGTCAGGAATATTGTATTAAAATATTGAAAACTCATCCATTAAACCAGGTGTCTATGAATAGTAATCGGGAAAACAGGAGGTAGATATAAAACGTATTTGCAAAAAAGCCAAGGAGCCATCAAAACAAAGTTTTTCTGCCGTTTAAACTGTGATATTCCATGCAGGGCAATAAAGTCAATGAATTTCCCTTCAGAACCTTAGTAACGCAATTACTGAGCCTCATAGCAGCCTGGTATATACATTTGATGGCCCGCAGGCTCCTCTAAGCTTCACTCTAGTCGTAGTAAAACAGTTTGTCTGCAAAATTTTTCAACCCGGAATCCATGACCGTCTCAGAGATCCTAACTCTGACAAATGGCTATTTCGGCGAAGAATCTACCACCAGCCAAAAATTCATCTAAGAAAACCTGGTAAAAAACCTGGCAGGAGGAGTTAGTATCTTTTCTGCTGGGTGTTCTTTATTGTTTAGACAGCCTAACCAGATTCCTTTGCGTGACTATTCCCATCTTGAGATTTTCGCCCATTTCTGCGGTGGTGGCTGTTGTTTTGCGAGTTTTCTAACGTCTTTAAACATGGACTTTTGACTTGTTTGAAAAGAGCCTGGAATTTGTCTCATCTTCCTTTCATAAAATCTGTCAGCTCCTCGTTTATAGCAATCTTGCCAAGAATGAAAACTACATTCAGGTACAAGTTCTTCATCACAGACGAAGAGACTTTAACTGACTTTTAGTGCAGAGAACTATGCTTGGCGCTTTGATCTAAGATTTTTGAAGGGTCTGTTTCAGGCGTTATAAGGAAACTATGGTTGTTACTCATTATGCTAACTAGAGCGCTAATTCCAACGTCTTCATACCATCCTTTACTGGTGCTACGTCTTTTTTGACTTTTTTAAAATTCGCTTTCTATTCGGAAGATATTTTCAAAATTAATCAGTCAGCCCAGCAGAGCTGGCATCGCGAAGCAAGGAACCAGACGTTCCTGACGGTTCCTAGACCAGGAACCTACCTGGAGATACCGAAGCTTCCTGCCTGTTTAGAATCGAGGATCCTTATGACTACCGAGCAGACGTTGTTAGACACATGCTTTCCCCCTGAGCTTGAAGGCGTTTCGTATTTTTAACAGTGCAAACAACGCAGTAGTCGAGTTGTTGCTTCAGTTCACGAAAAAGGATTATGAATACCTCCAAAGCATGACAAGATCAAGCCATACAAGATCAAAAAGCTTACTCCTAGCTCTTACATTCTAGTGTTTGAACTTGTCCACTAGGAAGCCTGTTTTCCAGTGGGATACCTTCTTTGTGTTGAAGAAAAATAAACAAAAGTTGTTTGTCAATGAAATTTAAGATTAGGTCCAGAGAAGGATTGTCCAAATGAGATGCTTGTGAATGGTGAATGAGAGAAGAAACGAAGAGGTAGTTGTATTGGAATGTGCATAGTTAGAGTTGGAATGATGTTTTCCTATAGCATTGAAAATTATTCAGTGCGGAGTTACAACCACAAATGACTACCCGAGACACACCATGTGTAATTTCAAAGCATTTCATATATCCTACAAAGTGTGAATACGATCACCATATACACGACTCATGAAATTATAAATGAATTAAAAATAAGTGCAAAGGTGAAAAAGTATCCATAAATAACTTCATTGGCATTACACTTCTTAATCGGTTACCATTACTTACTTGATCATCGCCATGATAATTATTGTAGGCGTTTGCTTATAGCATACACATACGATTAAGCACTTACATGCTAGCAATATTACAGAAGGAGCATCGCAAGATCATTATCAAAAAGAAATTTAAAAGCATGTTAAACGTAGAGCTCACAGAATCGATTTGGCGAGGTTGTGTCCTGCTTGAAATAAATTTATTTTTATTTTGCCTGGCTTATGTGTTCGCATACATTAAAATTATGGTAACTGGTTGTAGAGGGAAAAGCATTTAATTTTCGTTTTAATTTCATAGCCGGCGAATGGAAGGTGTAAATTTGAGTTACGCTGTTAAGTCTGTACCATGGAAGTGTTTTGAGTTCCTGAAATTTTCCAATTAAAAAATTTAAAATATTTTTTTTGCTCATTTTTAAATTAAAAATTAATCGGAGTCGGAGAATTTTAATGATTTGTGTTTTTCGGTTGAAACTTTTGTGGAACAAGTAAAGAAAATAGTATTTGCGGCAGTTCGTTTCGTTTTATTTATCAGATCAATTTTCATCAATTTACTGAAAGACAGAAAAATTTAGCGCGAAGCGTATAATAGTTTTTGCCTCCACTGTACACATAGAGTGTCACTGCTGCGATAAGGATTAGGCGAAACCTCAAAGTAGGACTACAATAACACTTTTTTGTTTTTGTTTCAGTACAAACAAATCCTTGAAAAAAAAAACACCGATAAGATATTTTCTTAACTTAACAAATTAACTTATCAGTCAAATAAATCAATCAAATGTCCTCTTTATCATTCCATTCGCCAGCTAATCAGCATCCCAAAGCATAGGCAGCATTATCTTCTTTCAACTATTAATCGCTCTGAATTCCACTCGGTGGACTTAAACTCAATTGCATTCAACAATTTCTTGTCAAAACAAATCGCAGACAATTTACTCGAATTCGGTGTCCTCACATTACTTTCCAACAGACAAATTCAGGCCCACAAATAGATAATAGTTAAAGATACTCCCAACTGTTTTTTCTCTTTTCCCGCCAACCGTTCACTTCCTTCGTGAACGCACGATATCTCAAGTGAAAATTCTAAAATGCACTTCCCATGACAATTTCTGGTGCTATTTTCTTTTCCTTCACTGGATCTGTTAGTGGTGGTTGTGTTCGCTCTCTGCCTCACCGCAATTCGGAATGCTCGAAAATCAACCCCCAGCCATGGTATGAAGAAGAAAGTGCTTGCACTTGAAGGATTTTGTGATCATTCTTATCTTTTGACTTGAATTTAATGATTCTGTTTGAACGGAGGCTGCTAGGGTAGGAAATGGAAATTCTATGACAACATTACCGTCAATTTTGTTTCAAGTCATCCGTGAAGATTTCCAACACAAAAACCAAAAATGTGTCGTAGCCTAAATTATTATTGAGAGTGGTGGCTTTTGTTGAGGGCATGGTAATTTATAGAGGATACACTTTACGTCTGGATGGGGTGAGTGTGAATGCTTATTAGAGGCAATTTGGAAATTCCGAGAGGTTTTCGGCCAAGTGAATAGACGACAGGTGGTTTTTCGGATTTTTGATTGATTATGGGCAATTTTAAGGACATGGAAAAATGTCGACTTTGAATTAGGACTAGCTCAGTGTGTTATAAAATAATATTGCCAGGACGTAAGAGCATTGACTTGGTTCACACATAAACGCAGCTAAAGTTTGAACTTGTATCCTGCCTTGGTTAAAATTTTGTGAAAACGTTTATGGTAAATATACCATTAGTCCTGTGAAACTGTTGGCTTGAAACATCAGTTTGATTCTTATCTGGCGAACAAACAAATTGTTTAATTTCTTTTGCCATTTGATAACGACTTAAGTTTTATTAAAAATTCCTTTTCACATTCTCTGATCAGTATCAGCTTAACATTATCTGTAACGCATCAACGGAATTCCATTCTATGCCCAATTCAAAGATGCAACCATACTCCAAATATGGAAATGGAAATGCGCCGAAAATATTCAGCCAACTAAACAAAAATTTTTTCGCATCCATCTTTTCCGTCGTTTTCGTGGGCAGCATACCATGCATTAACAGACAGAACAACGGATTATTTAAAAAATTCCAAACCCTTGTTAGTGTCCAAAACATTCTCAGCTAAAAGTCAGCCAACCGCAACCAGTGATTTCAAGTATTCAATAAAACTATCTTACAGAGCTGAGATTTCATGTGTTATTCGATTAGCCCCTTGAAAGCACGCGGTTGCACATAACAGACGTTAAATGGTCCATTTAGTAAGAGATTTAGCTCTGTTTCACAGAAAAGGATACAGCAAATGGTTTGACTGACTGACACAATTATTTGTGGGATGTTTTTAGAATTTTTGAAAGCTATTAAGTGAATGCTATTCGTTATTTGTTTGACTTTTTCGTGATCGAAATTATTCGGATCCGAAAACGTATTGAAGTTTCATAATTGCTAGATTATCCTTTTGTTCTTATCCACACACTCACGTTTGAGAAAACTCTATGCAATTAACTGCTATTGGCTGCCGAAGGAATTCTTGAAGATGATTTTACTCAGTAAATATTTGACTTTATCGGACGAGGTCTATCGTAAGTTCTGTGACTGTCTTCCTTCAAAGAAATCCTTTTTTTTTTCAGCCATTGAAATCTGCGATATGTTTGTAAAATACATAATCATCTGCAGCGCCATTTGAGGCTTAAAAATTGTTTAGACTTTGCTAGAGGAGCTCTGTTCGTACACCATTAGGTATGCGTGTTGAAATGAAGTATTCAAGTACGCGGTATTTTCAGCACAATATTCTTTAACCCTAATAAACTTTGCATAACTGTCAAATACTTTGCTAATACCGTCAACATAAGAACATTTTACATACAATTTTAGTTTAGACTGAACCAACACTTAGCTTAAAAGTTCCCAAGACCCATTCTACAAAAACTTTAGGCATCGACAGATATCGATGCAGCAGGCCTAAAGTTTTTGCTGAAATAGTCCTAAGAACCCTTCGGCTAGTGGCGTACACTTAAGTCTAAAAACGTTAGTCATTGCAATATATTGTCCCAAAGGATACATGTAATTGATTCAAATATAGTAACCAATCCTGTATCTTTGTTTTTTGTCAACCAGACATCTTCTGACAGAATTTTTTGCAAGTTCCTTTCTAATGATCTTTGCCGGAGTATCCGCAAATAGTCGCCTTGATCGAGAGCCGTCTTTGATTGCATCCCTCCCTTGCTTGGAGTATACCATTTTCAAACCATTCTTGGATTCGGAGTAAAGCCCACGTAACCTGCGTATTCTATTGCAGAATTTCCAGAGGAGATTTTTCTAGTTTGGTGAGGAATTTTATTCAATCAATTCAATTTTCCCTATAGTTGCTTCGATGCCTTGTGGATGACTATCCACATTGACTTTGGTTTCCTCGACGTTTGCTGTCTCATTGACTTCTTTGACGAGCCTACCTAAAAAAACCTGTCGAAAAAAAACTATCTCACCTTCCGTCAACCCCTCCAGTAGCGATAAGCTCATCGAAAAAGGGTTTTTTCAAACCACATGGCAGGTCGAAACTTTGCTAGGCGCTTGACAATTAAATTGTGTTGATGATACAATTCATTCATGCTCATAAAAATATGATAATTTTAGGTTTCAAAGTTTTCTAGCCTGTTGAAATGAGTAGCACCATAATTTCTGCTTACTGAGAATTTTAATCACGACATTCCAACCAGTAAGTAAGCCTCCCTTCATTGGGAACCATCCTTACTTATTGCTATTATTTACTTGGTAATTAGACGGGAAAGGAACCCTTACCATCTATGTTCATTTTGATCATAGGCTTGGGACCCGTAAGATTTTCACCATTGTTAAAACATAGTAAGAACTTTTTCCTGGAAGGTGAATACTGTCGAAGTAATGAGTTTAGTATGAATATGTAGGATATGTGAAAACTCATGTAAAATTATCTGGTCTTTTCATTATCTTTCCCTTTTGAGATCAAACTAAGCTTTCAATTTTTTTTTACTTCGCGAAAAAGAAAAAAACAAACATAAATCCTTCTTGGGAACTAATCTTTTTGCGCTTATCTCAATGAGAAGTTGGGCTTGAAAAGTACGCGGGGCCTACCTCTGGCATAGATTACACAAGAACAAAATGTTGTGGACTGCCGGTCTCATTCAGCCTTTTTCGATAGACACGAACAAATATTTGTGACCTTAGCCGTCGTGGTCTCGTAGCACACATTGTGTAAGGTTTGACCTTTCCAAAATTCACAGGAAGTCAGGACGAAACAAGTATCTTTTCTTAATTCATACACCAATAATTTGGTAAGGTTTACGATTCTATTGACATAAGGTCCGCTGACTAACGAAGGACTAACGTCCTTCAGAAGAATCGAAGTAAGACCTCATTGTAAGGATCACGGATGCTATAATTCAAATCAATGAACGAATACTTTTTCGCGCGTAAATGGGCGATTCGTTTGTGGATAACCGAATTTTTATTTTGGTTCTGAATCTACCAATAACGCATGACTTCTAAATCATATGCAGTCCCCACGCAGTGGTGGAAGAGTTCGCTCCAATACTTGTACCGCGAGGCGTGTTAGTATCACCAGCGACTATATTATTATTATTAGAAAATATTGACGCATGATTGTACTTAGAAGTAATCGGATTGGGCCGTATCAGCTACTGACGTACATCTCAGTTGCAGTTTCAGAGAAATGACTTGCGATAACCATAAACACGGGACAAACATTCCTTTTTTTCAAATAGGTTCAAAGTAACCGACACGCATTTTCCTCGAAAATTGCGCTACAAAGAGTAAACTCATCAATTTAACATTGATGTGCTAATCAGTAAAGTAAGACAGAGACTAATCATCAACGGACAATATGTCAACTTGAAAACTTTTTAGCGTGCCAACATTCATCAGCGGTTAACAAGACATGATAACAACTTTATTAGACACATACGCATCCTAGATTGCATGTTCGATAAACATTCTACGTATTTATCCAGAAAAATTAAAATTCATCTCTAATTGCACTCTCACAACAAAAACACGCATCAAACATCAAATCTCACTCAAGTCTGTCCGGCTCTAAGCAGCACAGATGTCCCATAAAAACATCCCGATATCATCTTCACATTCGTTTATCTATTATCTCAAGCTTTTTAGTATGCAACCAAGCATTCGTGGAATAAATTGTCCGAAAAGTGACCGTTCGTTAGCATAAACACTGAAGAGCATCCACGATGAAAACAATAATAAAAACCAAAAAACCTTATGGGCCAATGGATGTCTGCACGTATGTGCAAGACGAAGTAGAGTCGTAACCTCGTTTAAGGTCTACTGGAAAAAGTATCTCAAAGTTCATATGAAAGTATCTTTCATCGCGCATTCACATGAAGTGCATCCAGTGGCGTATTATAGCCGTCAATTAATCAGACCCGCAGCCAATTATCATTGGTCGGGGCTTGAAACCACATCTTGCTGAAGAAGTAGCTGACGAAAAACATTTTCTGATGACAGCTCACAAAGATCAGCATAGATCAGATGAACCTGCGATTGATGTCTCCTTGGACTGCATTCGGATGGCGTTTAAAAGTTGACGCAAGCACGGTTGGTTGGATGAATGGGCTCGAAGCGCAGCAGTGCGCTCCTTCTGTTTTCAAATTATACTGATCATAAGCCTTAATTAGGGCATCATTTGACTACGCGTAGCTCATGCATAACGAATCAACTGGCGACTCTACGACCCGCCATCCGCGACGGTTGAATACAATGAGTGCAGCGAATTGCATCCTGGGGTCATCGGCGTTATGGTCATCATGCATGCATAAATGCTAGTTTAATGGAAGCAATTTGGTGGCAGTTTGAATGCTTCGGTTCTCATGTAAAGTGAACATTAGCTAAATGTCTTGGATGTGTTATTTTGCGGATTGACCATGTGAACCTTTCAACTTCCTCACAGAATCTGGTCAGCGTGTCCTTTCGGATAGATTGTGTGCTACCTTTGTAGGAACCCGAATATCTGATGAAGATGCATCATCAAAGAAGTATTCCTTAATCTCTACAGTAATGGAGCGTATGAGGATCATTTGGGAAGAACAAATTGCATACTATTGTGACGAGCTGACTGCAATCAATTTGAAGAGGAATATTGAAAACATTACAAGGAAGGTTGCATGCAACGTATCTTCCACCATTAACTGCATTTGAGGGAGTGGTGGAATCCACGGTACAATTACGTACGTTTACTGGCTGGAATGAAGGCGACAGAGGAAAAAATTCCCAGATCATAAATTTTTTATGACCAAGTCTAATCCAATGCCCACACTCGAACCTCTACATGTTGAACCCTTGAGCAGGAGATACCATGCATCCACCAGCCGCAGAAGATATGGTTGAAACGGCTTATTAAAAGAATGTTAAGTGTACTTGCTTATTGTGTTGGCATGGCACACTGAGGCTTGAAATCCTCTGTTTTACGACCATGGGAAGAGTAGCCGGACACTGGATTGGGATTTTACATCGGGTTGAAACCGTGCGGATGGGATGGTGACAAGTTTATCTGCAGGCTGCAAACTGCTTCAGTCTTGGTTATCTTAAATTCTCTTCAGTTTGAGCACCTGAATGACCACGAAACTCGCGTGCAAGACGTGTGAATGGAATCATGTTGGTTTTTTGCTGGACAGGTACATTATTATAGTGTACAGGTGAGCATATGATGACAACTTGTTGACAAAGTGTGCACAAATTCATGGTTGACGAAGATAAACTGTGATCTTGCTGAACGATGGATAAGTTTGTATACCATTACCGATCTGTGTTTACTCTTTGAGCCGATTTGCCAATTTGTAGATTGTAATGGGTTTCCAGATAATCGCAGTGATGTTAAAAATAAAATGGAAAAAGTATTGACTAAAAATAGATTTTATTCATCTTCGTAGTTTTTGCTTATGATTGTCCAAAGCAGGATTTACATTTTTTCACTTTTTTGACCACAGGTCACTTTCGATAGGTACAGACAGGGGAGTGAATAAGCAAATGTGTTCTGAGATCACTATGAATAAAATCTTTGTAGGGTTGTGCTAGCTTTTAATTGTCACATATCTATTAGATTCGGAGAATTTTTTGTAAGCCCTTTTTGTCATATTATGTATTGTATGTATTATAAACTACGACTTTGGAAGAATGTCCCGAAACAGAGCATTCCCTCTAGAGTTCCTGAGTTTCTCCCATGCACAGCTACAGAGAACTGAAACGTATCGCAAGCAGTAGTTTGTCCTTTGATGTCCGATAATGTTTATCAGTTTCCAGCGTCTGCCTGTTAAATCTTATTTGCGATTCGCTCGAAGAGGGACATTGATAGCAAGAAATCGTGAACATTACTATGTGTATCATTATCGCTACTTGTAAGTGATCTATGTTATTCAGTGTAATTGTGGTCAAATAAAACGCACGAGAACGAGTACGAGCAAGAAACGAGACCAGCTGATAAGGACTCCGGACGAAGTATAATTTATTTGCTAGTAAAAAGTCCTTTCAAAAAATTCATATTAAGCTTATAAATAACAACGATATGTCAAAACCGCAAGGTTGCATAAACTGGGTCTAGGCTCAAAGGAAATTCTGTAGCGAATGAAATCCCGCTTCATTTGAAGTAGAGACTCTTCCTGCTGAAGGCTCCAGACACCGTTGCTGTCAACAGCAAAACCAAGACCAAGATGCCAATTTTTCAAAAGTGTTGGGCTCAATAAGGGCTTTTCAAAATATGAAGGCAAGGTGGGTTCCGATTGAATATGCTTGTCTGAACGAAATAGTCGTCCCCTTCAACGCCCGACTGTGGGAAAGTGTTTTCTTGGAACACTGATAATCAACAAGTTCTGCACAATGAAGGAGGAGCTTTGCAGCAAGGAGAAGGAGGGAAATTGGTTACCGTTTGCATGCCACTCATTACAAAAGCTGCACACGGCTTGGAATTCACTGGATTCACTTGACACCTTAGTAATAGAAGACGCATTCGCGTGATTCACGGTTCTAGGGACCCATTTCGATAGTCCATGGATTGTACCAATCAGAAAAATGGGACCTCTGAGCGGAGAACTTCTAGGAGAATGACTGAAGGTGTGAACGGTTCCTGAGTTACCTGTGTTTGCGATAGCAAACGTGACACTCAATTTTCTCCTTGCTTCTTCCCCTTGTTTGATCATCTGTAGTCTCCTCACTGTTGATCCGAAACGAATAAGTCTTTCCAGATTTCATTACACACACGATTGCCTTATTTAGTACAGCAGACTTTACCAGGTAATTAGACGAGAATTTCTTTGTAAATTTAACAACATGCTCGGGACAGTTTGAAAAATTACAAATTCAGGAAAGAACCTCATGTTTCATTTTATTTCACATAAAACTTCAACTGCTGCTTTTAATAATATTCACTCGAAAAATCCATAAACTAACGAGTCTTATGTCTTCCATGCACCTTGCTTAGGTGCTTATTCATGTGAGGTAGCAACAGTTGCAATTAAATTTACGACTCCTCGACTTTCCTGCCTAATGTGACACTTTCTTCACGAAAGGTGTCTTGTGCGCACGAGCATACGTAAACAGTTAAACTATCTTTAATTTCGTGGAGCATTAAAACTAAATATCTTAAGTAGAATTTAGGTGCGAACGAATTTATGTTCGAATTTCAATTTCTCCGGAGGAAGTTACGAAATGCGTGGTTGGCGACAGTTTATTTGAGTAATGATTCCTTCTTCCTAAGTGTGATGCCAACACTACATGTCTAGATGGACTAATGAGTAATATTTTATGAAATCTAATTCTAACAATAAATGTTTGTTGAATTTGATTCCACATCAGATTTCTTTGCTCCTTTTTCAAACAGTCGCGTAAGGAAAATTCCATGCCCCTCCTCAATTCGTATCTCATATCAAAGCCATTTAATCCGATCTCGAGTTGAAGTTAATCCCCAACTTCTTTTGTGCAAGAGGTTGTTGATACATATCAATTGCAACAATGGCATCGTTTTTGTGCATTTAACCCGACGCCGACATCGTCTCGCCCTTCATGGTGAGTGAAATGCACGCGCCAAAGGAAATGGAGAGGAGCCAATTTTGTGTTGAATGTGTGGTCCAAGGAGATGATTAAACGGGAGCCCGAGAAGATTTATTTCTAGACGACGATCACGCAATGCCTGCGACTCATTAGCTCCTTGAATAAGAGATGTGACGAAAAGATAGCATTTATAACAATTTCAAGAGCATCAAGATAAAACGGAGCAAATTTGATACCCAGCACCGTGAAATTCAATAAGCCCATGCAAGTAGTGCCAATTCGCCTTAATCCCCAAACATTCCTAAGCCTACCGTGAACAAACTGTAGCAAGTGATTAATCCTCGCTGATATTTAATACCACTGACAAGTTGCTCCCTTTTCACTATTCTCCGATGAGATATTAGACGTGCATATGTTGCATGTTTTGGATTTTTGTTATTTCGCTTCCAGCCACGGCATCGCTCCTGATTCCTTCAAACCAATCCTGGTCGGTTGAGTTAGACCGAAAACGGCACGCATAGAATTTGAAAAGATGATTGAGTGGATTTTAAAAGTAGACTTAATACTTTTGCTCCTTGTGCAATGCCTTTTTGTTCGTTCAGAAATGTCTGCACGGGGTTTGAGCTCGATGTCTTCGTGTCGTCTTATAAGACGGTGTCGTATAACATAACCTCCTCGTGTCGGCGATATATTTCATATATCACTTGGCGTGGTTGAATGAAGGATTAGTTGCTTGGTAATTTGTACGCAGATTGACTTACATGTATCCGGCGAAGGAAGATGAGTGGTGTGTGGTGAAGAAGTTTAAGGTATCTGTACGAGAATATCATTCATCATTGTGTTACTTATCAGACGGGCTCTAAGGCTACAGTTGTTGCTCCTGACCCAAATGGAACTTTAGTGGGATTTAAGTGATAATAGATAGTTTCTATTTCATGTTCAGATTAGTTGAGATGCTCTATTTGCTCTTCAAATTTCGTTGTTCCTTTGGTACGCTTTATCGTAAAATAACAGATTATAAAAACAATGATAAATAACATAGATACAAATAGACACTTTTATCGCTTAATAGATAGCTGGTTTCTAATTTGAAGAGTTTTTTCGCTGTTTTAGCCATGTTTCATCGTCTCACGTCAAAACAAGGACGATCCGTGTCTTCGAAATTGCTGTTTAATCATTTTTCGAAGCCTTTTCAACGTTTCTAAAGAAATTTGTAGTATTTTATTGTTCTCGAAATCGTTTTTAATTATTCGTTCCAAATAAAACTGCATAGTTTGAAAAATGCCGTAATGATGTATATTTGGAATTTTTATAATGAATTTGAATTAATTTTGAATTAATAAAATTTATGTTTGTTCTTTTGCTGATGGCGACACCAATTATTACTAAATATTTTTTTTAAATTTTTTTCAACTAGTTGTAATGCTCTATGAGACTCTTTTGCAATGATCTCGCGAATTTTCCGCGTCCTCGTTAGTTTTGTCAAGGGGATCATTATGCAAACTGAAGGATTTATTTTTGACAGGTATTGAGTTTCCACATAGTTTCAAGAGAAATTCAACTTCTCCTTTTAAATAGTGAATTATATATTTCGTTCAGTTATTTTTATTTTCCATCGAATGTTTGATCGTTTGTCCAAGAAGTCTTGAAAATTTGCGGGCGAATCATGGATTTGACACTGTAAGTCACTCATTTTCTGAATCCACAAACACATTAAACCAATTCTTGATCCCTTCCGTCAAGTGATGCGTACTCCAGATAGGTCATTTTGCATTATATGGAACAGAGGAAAGTCGAAGACAAGATCTGATGAGCATTGTCGATGAAGATGAAGATGAACCTCCCATCCGATATTTTTCATACGGCTTTACCCCGATTTTGAAGCCTCTGGCTGAGCCTTATAGTGCTGGAATTTTAATGGTTGATTTCTTTCAGTGTTTTGAGAATTATCTTAGCTTTTTGATCCTGGTTCAGACCCAGATTCCAGCTCTGCCTCTTGAAGACTTCTGTTGGATATTGATGAGTTTGAACTGTTTTCTGGCCGGGTATGAAATAAAATTGAACTCCATTTTCTGGCTTTTTTAGATTCTGCCTCATCAGATTCAAAGTTATCCGTAGAACCGAATAACATTCAGAATAGGTTTCCACAATGTTCTCTAGCTCCTTTTCATAGACATTTTTTTTTAAGTAATATCACTGTTGAAATTAAAGTCATTTTTAAATGGTGTGTGTACAGTAAACACTGCCTACAATTGTGGTTTTCTTACCGAATTTTGCCCTTTTGACCGCACACTGGTCAAAAAGGCGCGCTAACCGTTTCTAAGGCTTTTTACGTTTTCTATAGATACCACACACTGTAGTTCCAATAAGCCAAAAACTTGCTGAATTGGATTGGACTGCGCTTGAACAGCTCCTTTCTATCGTCCGAACTTTCGACACGTGATCGACGTGAAGGAGACGATTGTTTTCCAGTTGCGCAACGTACTCCAATCACGTTTTCAATAAAGGAAGGCATTAAAAAATACATTTACAGGGGAACAAGTGAAAGAATGGAAAAACAACAAAGTACTATCAAATCGAAAAGCATGGTGGAGACTATAAAAAGCCAAATGACGCATGTCAGTGAGGAAGATTAAGTTGACAGATTTTCGGCACTCTCAAGGGACAACCTTTCCTTTTGATACTCACACCATCTCATTGATTTCCTTTATTGAATACAAAGAATTTCAAAATTGTAGGCCTCCGATAAACGCTGCCTTCAATTGTGGTTTTCTAGTCCAATTTCATCCTTTTCACAAAATGCACCCTCAGCACATTCATGACTTTTTAATAAAAAAACAGTGCTAGAAAGACCACGCACTGCAGTCCTAACAACACAAAAATTTGTTGAAATGTATTAGACAGCGCTTGAACAGCCTTTATTACATTTCTTCAGACGCCTAAAGGTGGCACTTGAAGGAGAGCGTTTTGCAAAGAAACAACTGGGGAACTAGTTCGACACACGGCCAAAGTCATTTTTTATAAACAGCATGAAAAACTGCCTTTTCGATGGGAAAAAGTATGGCTATAAAACGTGTTTTGTTTTTAGATGAGAAATAAAACTATCTTTGTCAACGAGAATTTTGTATTTAAAAGGTCCTTGTACTGACATGTGATTATACATGAACTCATGTAGAAACTTCTCCGGTTTGGTGCAATTTCCAAGTTTTTCTATGGACTTTTAATGGCTCTCCACTGAAACTGCCCAGGTATGTACACTTGCCTCTACGTAGGAAAGAGTTGAAGGAGGAGTTTGCAAAATATGATTAGACTGCAACCATTTAGAACATCCTAAACGGACAGCTTGTCTGGTCAAAGAGAGGTACTAGACAAGCCTAGAAGTCCCATCCCTTAGGTTGACTATCACTTAAGCGCCGCATGGGGGAGCACTTCACTGTACTGGCAGAGCATCTGCAAGGAGCTTTATCGAGAAAATGCATTGAAAAGTGATCCCATTGGTGCTCTTTTTACACGGCAATGCACCCGTGCGCAAGGTTCACGTTTTAGTGTCTGCTGTACATTCTTCCTGAAGCCTAGACTTAGCGCCAAGTCGGCTCTTATCTGTTTCATTTTTGTCAGTTGTCTGAAATGTAAAGAAACTGCGTGGAAAACAAGTGATGAAATATTGAGCAATTATTTCAAGGACAAAAAATCTTTTCTTTTCGGAAGATCCATATAAATTAGATGATAAATCTGAATCTGCGTTACATTAAATCTTTATTCGAGCTAAAGTTGAGATTGCTTTGGTAATGAAAAATAATTTTCTCGGTTGAATATTGTTGTGTTGCATTGAAAAGGCTTTTCGTCCGAACAATTAATATTACAATACATTTTCTTATTTTCTCTTATAGACCTGAGGAGCTCAAATATTTTAACAAATACCAATGAGTTCATTTATTAGACACACTTCTTTGTTGTTGGTTGCTGAAAAAGTAGCGCGATAAATGTCTGCCTAGAGACCAATCCGTAATGGTGCAACCAGAAAATAAAAAGGAGTTATAAAGTTTGCAACTGGCATTGCGTTATTACTTCCTAAGTTATAGTTCCATTCGACAGGAACGTTAAATGGGAAACCAATCATCTTTCATTTTCCATCACAGCCTCAACACTAAACCACGGTTTAGTTGTCATGGCGATTATTTCAAAAATAAGCCCAACATTTCCACTCACCTTGCATGTCATTTTCCATTTAGAACACAATTCAACGAAATGTTGCACACGTTAAGAAAAGTTGCACTAATGAAAATTGAATTTGAAGCGGATTATAATGATGCCGACGTCGGAGAATGATGCCCGCAAAAACAACAATTGCAAGGATCGTGATGCCATGTAACCAACTGAAAAGGATACAATCATTTCCAACAGTTGCTCCATCTGTGATATAATGGTTTCTCATGTAATGATGATTCGTTTTACAATGAGAGCGTAGAAAACTGAAAAGTTTTTCGATCATGAATGGATAATGATAGAGTTTTGTGTTAACCGGAAAATTTAATGAAGCAAAAATACGTTGGGAAAGCGAACGGGGAAGCAGATATCTGCAGGTATAGAATGTACATCGCATATATCACTTCGCTTAGTGAAAAAGTTACTTTGGAATGATGGCTAGAGTAAAGGATACTTTTGTTAAAAGTAAATTCATTGAATTGGAATACCAAAGAAGGAATGGTATCTCACACTATCCGAAAATTGATTGTGACCGAAACAATTACAGAAAGGAGCGTCAGGAAGGTGTAAGTTATGCTCTTTTCAAACTAGAAGTGAAAGCAACAAAATCATTGATCCATCAACTATCGAACTGTAGAGGATGGACCTGAGGCTTGGATCTGATTAGTAAAACCTCCGGGTACCATCCATTACTAATCTCAGCGAGCATTAAAGGCTTATTTGCATATAACTATTCATACATTGTTACAACAATAACGTCGAGATATTCTGTCGAATGACTTGACATAATAGCAATTAGCATAATTTGTTGTCGATTCAAAGTTGGTCCTGAGAATATTTTGTCGGTCTTCCACCAGCAATATATGGCTGGAATGACGGAGCAATTTAATTGAATATCAATAGCCCGGGAGAATGCATGGAACCGATTAGCATGATAACCTACTTTTTGATGACTTATGAACAGAACATGTGTCCAATAAAATTTATGGGCTTGGATAGTGAAGCAGACGATCATGAGTCGCTTGCCGGAAATAAATATAGTAAATTAGCTTAATAAATTTTTTCGGGAGAGTTTTTTTTTCTCTGTCATTAATTTCAAGTTTAATTTATTCCGCCATATAAACATTCCTCACCTGATTTATTGCTATCTTTTCCTTCCGATGCAGTTTTTCAGTGTGTTGACAGTAAAATGTTGCATTCAATCATGCTTAGAATGATTTTTTTGAAGAATTTCCCGTGATTTTCCAGCGAAAATTAAGACCAGATGAAATATTTTTCGATGCACATAATTTATGTGATGCCTTCCTATGTTTGTTTTATTACAATTTCATATGCATTTTAATTTGAATTTCATCGTGTTTTAAACCACAGAATTCCCGAAATTCGATGATAAAAATAATTCGACCCTTAAAATTCATTTTTCACGTTGCTCATCCTCCTGCAAAGTCTTTCATCCATCATTCATCATTACATCGGTCTGCTTGCTCCAGGGAAAAGTGTTGATCATAAATAACCTGAAAAAGCCAAATTAATTGGACTGCAACCCAGAATACTGGGACGCTGCTAGAATGGAAATTAGAAAATTTAGACACGACAATGGAGTCTGAATGTCTGAAAATGTGATGCATGCGATTCTATTTTGATGTTGCAAATGAAAAATGTAGAAAAATGGGGTAATTAGTATGTTTTGACAAGATTCTCGTTTCATTAGTGACAACACACGGGAGGTAAGCATCGTGACTTGTAGGATTTTAAGGAGTGATCAGTGAAGGATTGAGTTAAATTTATTGCTGAATGATATTTATTTGATCTAAAACCCGAACTATACAACGAGGCAACAGTTGTGTGTTTCTTAGAGGGGAGACCTTCTAACAGTCACTCACATTCAAGTCGTACGACCCATGAAAACGCTCTCTGAGGTCTCTCTCTGTATTTCGGAAGCAGAATCGAGCCTTAATACCATAAAATAAAACCAAAACAAAGAAAAAAAATTACAGACATTTGATTTGTGACTAGAAAACTTACAAAAAGTCCAAAAAGTCTTTCTCAAAGACTCAAAGGTTCTCAAAGGTTCTCACTCAAAGCTGGTAACCTTCAAAAATTGCCCCTTTTTGGTTTTTTCGTCGTATTTAATATCTTTCCTTTCCCTTTCTTTATTTTTAAGGACCTCAAGAGTTCTTGACATACTTAATAGAAGTTTTTTGCAAAAAGGGCTCAAATTTCTACTATTCCTCCATCATTATTTCTGTCAGGGCTCTTAAGTTTGAGACAAACATCCTGGCCATAGGTTTTGAAATTCTGCCCTTCAATATTCTATGTTCATTCAAATCGGGAAACTGGGCAAGCGTAGCAGGAACTTTAGGGCTATTATAATACACATAAAAATTGCTTGCCACCGAAGCCGGATGCTTGGTCTTGATAAAAAATAAAGTTAGTCCCGATTCGAAGTCCCCCAGGGCTATCTTTAACATGTCATTATGAACTTCCAGATAACACATTCGGCCCACAGTTCATGTCAATTTTCAACATCAGCCGCTTTTGTTTGACGGTTTTTCTTATGAAATTCTTCCCTGAACTCGTTTCAAGCATATTGCATCCCATCGGGGGTTTTATCTGTGAAGAGGAGCTCCTTCCGAAGAACATCAGAATCCAATGAAATATAAGAAAGGAAGTGAGGAATTTATCCTTGACCAGATGTCATTTTGGTATCCTTATCCGGATTTTCTTTACCGAACCAATACCAGCGAAAAGCTTCACCGAGCAACTCATTAAAGCAGAATTTTTTCGACGATCAGTTGCGTTACAACCTTTCCTCAAGGCGTTCTTCAATGCAGTCCCATTTGAATAAAAAAGTGGAGTCAACTACAAGTCATAGCTTTACAAGGAGAAGAGCCCCTAGCAACAGCCGAACTTCCTTGGCAAATTTTGTCTGATTTGTCTTTCCTTGTTTGACGAAAAACAGATTGTCCAAACGAAATTGTCTCTTGCTTTCCTCTTCTATTACCGGCTGTATTGTCGTGTGGCAGTAGTTTGCAGCAATTCGTCTAGGGCTTATATCTTCGAACAAAGTTCTGTCGTTACCCGTCTGTTCCTTTGTAGTGCACACATATGCGTTTTTGATCGGTGATGTAATTAGTCTCTGGAAGCTTCTTATCCTTCCTTGTTACTCCAATTCCTGACCGGTTGCAAACATCTGACTGAAGCGTCAATTTATTTCCTATTA
The DNA here is from genome assembly GCA_954870665.1 of Stratiomys singularior. Taxonomy (NCBI): domain Eukaryota; kingdom Metazoa; phylum Arthropoda; class Insecta; order Diptera; family Stratiomyidae; genus Stratiomys; species Stratiomys singularior. Next base: position 4,808,371 of record OX940879.1, on the reverse strand, counting down.
CTGAATTTAATTGGTGGCGCTAACCGAAAACGTAACAATATCGATTTGGCATGATAATGTTTGAATTGCGTAAATTCGGTTCTCTTTTTCATGTTAGACATAGTGTTTTGAATTTTCCTGGACTAAATCACAACCCGCAATCGCGAAGTTTTCACGCATCCTGCGTTTGTTGCAGTAACACTAGTTACTCTCTACTCAGTTATACACAAAGTTCCCGAACTTTTGAAATAAAAAATTACATGTAAAGAAATTTATTCCAGTTAACTTTCAACATAGTCCCCTTCCCTAGATATACACTCATTTTGAGCGCTACATGAGTGATTCGAAGGCTCTCTGGTACTTCTCTGAAGTTATCCCTGTGAAACGCTCGGTGCAAGCCGCTAGAATGCTCGGTACATCTTCAAAAAATCGTCCTTTCAAGGCCATGTTTAGCTTGGGAAAAAGGAAAAAGTCGGTTGGAGCCAGATCTGGCGAGTATGGGGCGTGATTGATGCGTGGGATCTGATTTTTGGCGAGATAACGCTTCACAATGTTCGAAGAATGAGCAGGCACATTGTCATCCAGCAAACTCCATGATCCCGGTTCCTTGTACTCTGGCCTGATGCGATTAATCTGGCGCTTCAGACGTTTAAACACCTCTAAGTAATACGCAGCATTCACGGTGGTGTTTGAGGGCACAAATTCTTTGTGTATCAAGCCTTTGGATTCGAAGTCATCTTCTAACGACTCTCTACCCTTCTTGAACCGACTGAATCACGTGTAAACAGTTGTACGCGACACTACACCTTCACCGTAAGCCGAATCAATCATTTTTTTCATTTCCGCGAAAGTTTTTTAAAATTTATAGCAGAATTTAATTGCGGCACGATGTTCAAATTTCTCATCCATCGTAGAGCTTGCACCGGGGTACTAAACACACGTTCACTCAAGCACATCTATCTCGGCAACTAATGAACGGATACTGGTGAATTCTCAGACACTCCAGAAGGATGTAGCAACATAGTACTTGTGTCGTCCAAGAGGTGGCGCCACTCGTACAAGCGCTACAAAATAAGTTCGGGAACTTTTCCGACACACTGTGAAGTTAAACACCAAAACATTCCGCAATAACTCAAGCTTTGCTTCCTTTTGCTTTGGTTCCGTTTTCCATGATTAAAGTGTAATATTATAAGGACTCAGACAGGTTGACGTAATTCAGTTGTATCATTCTTGGTCACGTTTTGATCCTGTTCAGATTGAAGTCTCTCCGGAGTAATTGTTAATACGGGAACGGAAAAACGTGAAATGCAACTTTTCAATGTGCATTAAATTAAAAATGATTCCCACTCCCCAAAACGACATCAATCAACCTTTCTTATTCATGTCAATCCTCCTGAGGCCCCCCGTAATTGCCTTCATCCTCGAATCGGTCTCCCTGTTCCAGAAATCCATCATTTCCATCATCATCGTCGCCCACAACAGGCGACCCGGCAAATAATGTTAAGTCTTACACTGACAACTAAAATAAAACAAACAACCATTAGTACCCCGTAGATATTCGAAAACAAACTATTTTTGTTTTTACGAGAATTTTCCTTGAACGTGAAACTTTTCAATAAAAAACGTTTTTTTTTCTTTTTTGATTTTCGGGAGAAGTTGGAAAGTTGAACTCGAAATGAGTCTTTATTCATCCAATATTTGGCCGTAAATGTTGAAAGACAACAATAAAATATAAAAGAAAGACTTTGAAACAGAAACGACAGTATACAGTTTTCCAAATGAAGCATTTTGTGCAGAAATTTATGAGTGACAGAAAAAAAGGGAGTTTACGTCGACATATTTATTGTCCAATATGAAGAACTGTTGCAACTTGGACCTATCTGAAATTGAGCTCGAAAGCAAGGAAAAGTTCTGCTTTTGTTAACATTTCTGGCTGCTTTTTGTAGGCATGAGTGGACGAAAGAGATCTGTGGGGAAATTATGATGACGAACAGGACGACTGCCAGTAGCCAAGTTAGATAGCTGGAAAAGAAATTTAAATAGCGTGTCAAGTGGAAAATTATGATGCAATGAAACGAAGCATCTGGCACATTTTTACAGATGTTTAGATTGAAATTTTTTTGGCTGGACCGCAGCTAATAAAAGTGGATTTTCATGGACTGGTTGTTTCTGAATTTTCTAGTTGTTTTGAGGAATTCGGAGTTAATGCAGCACTAGCATGAGATCACTGCTTCGAATCTGTTTGCTCGTTTGAAAAGTAATCATATAAATCACATAGTGACATGGATGAGATCAAATTTCGCTCTTTGTCCGATCAATCAAAAGCTTTTCTATGTAATTTAACATGCTAAATTATGAAATAATTGCCATGGAGCTTAGTACGCTAGTTTGATGGCTTGGAGTTGGAACATGCGACTAAAAACAAGATGCAATCAATTCTCAGAAAGCATGTGGTCACGAAAACCCATATGTGTTGACCACAAACGAGCACCAATCGGAAAATTTAAACACTTAGTCTCAGACATAAGCAAGGGTGTTCTCTGATTTTTAAACTCTGAACAAGAGCGCCTATAATAAACCAAAACAAATAAATTTTAATTCTCTCGTATGACTGTTTCAAGATGCGTTTGATCTAGAAAAGGGTTCCTTTGAATCCTCTCTTGATTCTATCATTCGAGAAAAAAATTGTGCTCGAAGAAGACCCTTTTTTCACCTCAGCGGCTATATTTGCTGCATCAACGGGCGCACCTTTGGACTGTGTTGTATTACTTCGTGCAAAAAAATTTGATGCAAAAAACAAAAACAAAAAAAAACAGATAAGCAGGATATAGTAGCCTACTAATAGTAGGCACATATAATTATGATTCAGAAGCAAAGTTCAAATAACACAGACAGACTCAGTACTTCCGACAACTTGGAAGTAGGCTTCGTAGGACGAATATTCGTCCATCAGAAAGAATTTTTCACTAATTGATTCTTCTTGACAACAGAATAAGAGAACTTCTCTGCTAGATCCTAAAAAGATCGTACTTTGTGTGAACGATAAAAAAAAAACGAGTCTGAATGGTTTGTCCTGGATGTGAACTTGTATTTTATTCTTTTCCCATGGCACTCATCTTATCTGGCGATGAAGTTAATTTTACACCAACTTTGTGGGCAGACGAGCTTAAAAAACCAGCAAGATACCTTAAGGCTAAATACCTTGGTAAATTTTTTTGTTTCAATACAACCCTAAAACTAGCAAGAGGCAATCACACAAATGAAATCGTTAGAAAGCAACTCCAACACCGGGAAAGCTTGATCCTACGACCAAGGGCGGAAGACGAAATGAAGGTTTCATTTGATGGGCAAGCTCTTTTACCGAGAACACTGGGGATGGAAACACTTGGGATATCGAGGATTGGTTACTCAAGCAGGACACTTCTATGGTATGGAAGACAAAATGAGACAATATCTTCAACTTTTTAAGCTGCGTATGACAGATAGCTATCTAAGTTCAAAGGAAAAATCTGCGAAACTAAAGGAGGAGCAGCTCTTTTATATCGACTCTGTTAGAGAAATGTTAATGACACGACTGGGGAAAGGACAAAAAGCAAAGGGCAAGTCAGCAAGATGCTTGATCAGGTATGTGGATGAAATTTCCGCTTGCGTTAAGAAAAACAATCTAAAATAAAGCCTGGTGGAGCTGACCAATGCGAACAAGAACATCAACTTCACGGTAGGTGAAGACAAGGATGAAAAATTGGCTTTCCCTGACACGTGACATCACATCCGAGATCTACAGGAAGGTATCTATTCAAAACAAATCGAATCACACGAAATAGATGAACGTTTTTCATAAGCGAGCAATGATTCACAGAATGTAAGATCTACCTCTAAGTACGTCAGGCAAAAAAGAAGGAAATGGAGTTTAATCTTGACTCTGCAAAGTTGAATAGACTCAAGCCCTCAATGATGAAGAGAATTGCGGATGAAATCAGAAAACTTCTGACTTCTGTTTACTGCAACTTTTTCAACGTTTCTACATGAACATAGTATCTTGTTTACTGAAATGAAGAGAAAAGCAACAGAATCAGTGTGGTGGGTTAAGGAAAGGGTCAAGTTAGACCGTCAAAATACGGGTAGGGACGACATAACCAAATTACCATTAACAATACTGAAAAAGGAGTCGAACCAAATCGCTGCCAGGAGATGTAATCATCTCTTGGCTCCTGACTCAATTCCATAAACGACTATAGGATTCGCTGAGCTATCGTTTCTAACTCCATTGCCAAAACAGTAGTGGTGTTGAGACTCTTTTGCTCCTAGCCTGCAGTTTACGTGGATAACATGTGAGATGAATGAACACCCGATCGGATGACACCTGCGAAGCTTTTGGATCGGAAAATTGAAGTTCAAAATATCTTTTTTTCAGACAAAAGTAAACCATAAGCCGGGAGCTCAGGGTCAACACTGGCCTTAGCTTCTGCGAACACTCTTTGACATACTATAGAGGATAAAAACCATCGAATATACTTGAGAAGATTAAACCTGCGTTAAAGATTACTCTGACCATGATAATACTCGTACTGCTGAAATAATGCTCGTAGATATTGTGAAATCTTTGGTTTTTTGACTTCCAGTATTAGCAAACTATTTTCAAGTACTTTGCCAGGGTCCTTTGGTAATTGTCTCCTCATACGTCAGCTAATTAGAAGTCCCCTTAAAAATTCGTAAATCAAAGCCACTATAATCTTTAATAAAAACCTTTTAAAGCTATTCACCACATTAACCAACAATACCTTCTCCCAGTAACTTACCATCAAGGGATCCTGAATAATTTTCATAGGGTAGGGACAGCCGAAAAAAGTGATTATTCATTCGCAAACAATCAGTCATCCAAGAACTTCTTTTGGTTTACTAATTTCGTTTTTACATTCCTAATTACATACATACACAAACACAATAGATGTCCATTCCATTGTTCCTGATCTCCCTTCCAGGGTTTATTCTTTGCTGCAGGCTTGCCACGTTCCATTCTTATTTCCCATTCCAACCTGACGAACGAACCCCAAGAATTAACGAAATCCATAGATAAGAAAAATTCATATGATGTAAGGTAAAAAATCATTTATTTGTTATTTCATGGATGTTTTGCCATCCGCCCCTAGGGAACTGATCCCTTCTGGATTATGTGCCTGGTTTGCTCTTTGTCATTGAATAGCAGAAACGCATTCTTATGTCGTTAGAAACAGATTTGTTAAAGTGGATCAGTTGGTGAATGTAACGTAGCTTAAGAAAATTATTTCCAACACATCATTAGTGTTGAATTAATGATTAATACTGAATTAGGACTGCATGCAGTAAAAGATTAGCGGTGGTAGAAAAAGAGTCTTACTATCCTTTAGCTTGAGCCTCGGGGTAAACCTCGAAGAAATGTCGTTGGTGAACATGTTAGTTTTGTCATTGAAGCTGTTTGATGACCATAAATGAAATTCTAATTACACAGAGAGTAAGTCGACAATTAATATTAAATGAACGCAGGTTCTAGGTTCCTCTAGGTTTTCTTCTATTGAAAATAGACAAGATGGAGCCTTAATTTCCGAATACATAAAGTATTATACGTAAAGTTGTACGCCAAAGAGCATATTCCTGAAACCAAGTTCGAGTCATAATCATGTAGGAGGTATTTTGTTAGAAGGATCAAATTCAAACTGCTTCACCACATAGGCAATTCCTGTGAAATCGAAATATCCTAGCAGCGATTCTTGTTGAAATCTATGACGTTTCCCAGACCAGTTGTTCTTTGTTAGTATCCCATCTCTCTGAAACCTTAGAAAATTTCGAATTTACTCGAGTATCCAACATTATTCAATAACAATTTGCACGGAGCACAAAACGATTTAGCTGTAATTCCTTAACGCTGAAATTCTATTTAAATTTTGAATTTACTCCTTCCTTCACAAACCTAGCGAACATGAATCTACCGATAGATAAATTTCATCCGATTTCCCAGAATTAAAGAGAAGAAAATGCATTATCCTCGAACAATAATAATCTGACCTCATTATATAAAATACCAAAAATGTCCTGAGGATAATCATTTGAAATCAAGGATAAGAGTACAGAAAAAAAAATAATACCCATTAGGATATTTCGCAGTATCATCCTCATCATGGAGGACAAATACATGAACATTTTCAACCTATTTTCTGTACAATTAGATCCTATCTCACCCACTCAGGACCATTTGCAATGCCGCACCGTTTCGCCCAACGTTTTTGCAGACTCTCGAATTTCACACCACTGTAATGCCACAATTCAAAATGTAATATGAATTGAATGAAAGCGCCTTTTCCATCGTTTAAGGAAAGAAGACTATACATAGTCGCGTTGGTGATAATGATGTGCTTTCCATATAACTTAAAAAAAAATCCCTGCGGATTTTCTAAAAATACTCCCCTGTCACGGTTGAGGAAAGTGGAGTTGGCAAGCAGTCAGTCGTACAGGACACGGCTTTGGAGAAATGACATTGTAGCACAGTAACATTGTTTTTGAATAAATCGCTTTGGGATTTGTGAAATAGAAGCCTCGTTTCGGTTTGGGATCCGTTCGTTACAGCTCTCATTGTTATTATTAGATGAAGAAAAACGATGGTTTGTGGCGCTGGCAGCAATGGTTTGACATGGCGCCTCCATTGAATTGGCTAAGAGGTGCAGATAGAAATACGAAAGGAAACTTTTGACAACAGAATTTTATTACGTTTTGTTGTGAATGACTTATGTGGCTCTCTCGGCAAGAAGCCAGTGGAAAGCATTAATCGTTTAATTGCTTATGTGACTGGTTGAATGCCATTAAGCTGTCGTGGATGTTTCTAATGTGGCAAGGAATATTACGATGTGATAATAAATTGACAATTTAGCTGCAAAGTGGTGAGAAGATTCCATGAAGTCGGTAATCTGTTGCAAGTTGTGCAGTGGAAATCGCAAGAAACGCATAAACGATGAGATTTTTTTATCTCATTTTTATCGCATTACTACAGCCTCATCATAATTTAGACCTGTATTTGCTGTTAATAATCGACTTCTGGTAGTGAGACCTTTAAGGACCACGATTTATGTAGTAGCTCCAATGGCACAGTCTTTCGAATCGAAATATCATCACGTTGAGAATGAACAATAGAATCTAAAAAAAAACTTCCTATCCCTAAATCCTTAGGCAATCGTGAACCACAGTCGATGTCCCTAAACGATCAATTACTCACTTCCCATTTGTAGAACTTAGTCTCAGCTTTGTGCAGTTTTTCGACAACCTTGCAATATACGGATCGAAATGCCATGCTCAACCTACTCCATGAACTACGGTTTTTACCTTAATTTTTCAGCTTGGTACAGATCAAAGTTGATGACGCCTTATGTCAAACGAAGAGCCAAAAAATTCACCGATGCTTACTCTACCGAAAGAGGGTTAAAACAGGAAGATTGCCTTGCACCTCCGCGGTTAAACCTGATTATCGGAGACATTGTAAGAAAACATTCGTCCTAAGTAGGAGACGATGCTCTGGTGGTGAAATCAGCGCAATCAGAGGCGTATATAATGGTCAAACCCTTTGATCAAGGGTAGAGTGTATGCGAGGAATACAAATCAATAAGAACAATAAGTAAAGAGGGTTAGGCTCGATATCACTGGTGAAATTGGAGTAAGCGCGCTATGGGTCGACCAGAGCAATACTTCAGAAAAAAAGAACCAAAACAAAACAAAGCTTCCAACTCTCATTTGGAGAAAAATCGACGTTCAACAAAGTTGTTATTTTCATAATCAATTACTTAAACATGTAGCAAAGTAAGCTTAGATAGTGAACAAGTATACACTTATGCCTGGGGGACAACGGCGATAGAACTAATTTTTGACGTCAACGTTCAAATATAAAAAGTTCGTCTGAAGTTGATGTACGGAAATAGTTCAGAACAGAACTAGTTCAAATAGTGTCGTCTGTCCGAGGAATTAGTGTACCTAAGTTCTTGCATCCCAAGCAGTGATTGTCGAAACTACGACGTCCTACGACACGAATCAACAGCAAGCGATAGGTACTTTGAAGTCCTCTTACTTTTGAGTCCTCTCCTGTCACATCCAAAGAACTATACCGGGGTTATAAATCAAAACTACACCGAATTCATTATTATTTTTATTATTTAGCAAAATGAATCCTTTCCTCCATGGTTTAATATGAAGATCTTATGAAAGCGATGGAAGAGAAGATCCACGAATTTATATAAGGGGCGTTCAAGTATTACGTAACGCAATTTTTGAAGATTTTTGATCAACTCCCCCCCCCCCTCCCCCCTGTGTAACGTGCCATAACGTTTACCATAGTATAATATAAGTATACCCCCTGTATCGTAACGTTTAACAAGACCCCCTCCCCCCAAATTGCGTTACGTAATACTTGAACACCCCCTAAGTATATTCACCAACCGTATACTAATCCTTATAACGAATCAAAAACTTGATTGGCTTAAGACTATCGAGAGCTAGATCAGCCGACCAAAATGCCACTAGAATAGACACAATCAAAGTGCCACTAGCAACGGTGAAAAGAGAATTATACGATATCCTATGGAAAGAGACAGATTCGGCTTAGAATGACAGGATAAGCCGAGCTCTTTGGCCTCACCCTAACAAAACGAGGACAAAAAAACTACTGGGGAAAAACAGAAATGGCGTTAGAACATTGGTAGCAGTATTAACGGGCCATAATCTTCTAGGTGAACAAGCCAATCGAATAGGAATCCAAACGGATGACACCTGCCGAGAATGTGGCGAGGATGAAGAAAGTACAGAACACTTCCTACCTATATTGCCCGAGTCTAGCTAACAAACGCCTTATTTGGCTGCGGTGTACTGGCGTAATAGAATTGGAACACTTGGCGAACACAGTGCTGGGGGGAACTACTTGGTTTCTGTAGGACAACAGGATGGACCATCTGTAAACAATAGTACTACACATGGGGAGCTTAGGGCTGATTCTGGCCTATGCTATTTTCCAGTAAGTAGACCCTAGTACAAATAATAATAATAAATACTGGCAATCCTAGCCGGAATTACTGTTAAACTTCGTATTTCAAGGGCATGATAATGTGATTTATCTGAGTATAGGTCAAGTTTCACACGAACGAAGGAAATTAATGACAAAAAAATAGTAAAACCTAAAAGCTAAGACAAACAGTCGACACACAACACTAAAGTTCGGTTCAAGCTGACCGGAGTAAAGTTAAGACACAAACTCGAATAAAGTCACAGGAGGTTATAGCCCAACGAAGAATCGTCATGAAACATCATCGGTGAATCGAGGGAATCGAGGGAAGAAGAATTATCATCGCTTTATAATTGTCTTATCTTTGCTTATGAGTAATGTTTTCTAGTTTCTATCTCAGAACTCATTTCCATCCTTATTGTACAGAAGAGTTCTTGTTATACTTACTTATGATATTCCCATTTCGTCCCTATATATTGTCTTCCCTAACCTCAAATGAAGCGCGCATGTCTCTGATATTAACTCGTCCTTTTCTTCAGGACTGGTCACGCTAACTTGAAAAACATTTTTATTGTTTTTATTTATTGAATCTCGAACTGTTTGTTGTCCATCCCCGTTTGGGAGATTCCAGCATAATGCAACTATCCTTTGGTATCAAATGCTCCAGAATGTGATGACTCAAAAAAATTAGAATTGGCTCACCAGGCTAGTGAATATCCGAATCAAGAGATTTTTGAAAGGAACAAGTCGAAGGTGATTGGCCTCAGAGAAAACCCCGTAAATGACGAAAGAGCTATGTCGGTGCAGTCTGCAGAATCCATCTGCATACACCAAAGTGATAGACGCGATAACTTTACTGCAAATATCGAGTACGACGTATCTAGGAGTCCAAGAAGAGCCAGCTCTGAGGATCAGTAAATTTAAAGCAACTCGTTCTTTTACTGAAGATGAGTAATCTCTTGAATTCATTAAATCAAAACTAACGCATTACTGATTAATCGTGGTTTCCTGATTGATCGTGGAACTCGTTTTAGTATAGTTTTAAAATAAAACTCATCAATTCTTTCTTATGAGCTAACAATTTGAATTTCTCTTTCTAGGTAAGTTCAAACAACGTTACGTTGTCCTTTTACATTTGTGTACACGGAAAGATTGTCAGCAATCATAATTTTGTAAGTATTAAATTCATAAAGCTACCATCGTTAATCAAGTTCCTGCTTCTCAATTCCCAGACGAAATTCCTTATGATTTACTCAATCAAACAATATCCTCGCAGTTTGAGAAAACAGAAAACGTTCATTCGCATTTACGTGCATAAAAATACAATTCGAATTCGAATCAGAGCAAAAATCGGGAAAAAACAGACAAACAAAAAATGTATTCGAAAGGATGAAGTTTATGAATTTTTCATAGTCCCTATCAAGCGCTTGAGTAAATAGGAAAAGAATTAATAATGCGTTGCATATAACCAGGGACGCGGTAGTGGTTTTCCTAACTTCTTTTGTTTTCATTTCTATTTACATCCGCCGACAAACGATATTTGATATTATTGTGCATGCTGAATCGCAGGATAGAATCTATGACAGGACGTTGACTGTAGGATGTAGATTCATGTATTTATATGGTTAAAGGGTTATCCCTTTGATAGACTAGCACGGAGGTAGAGTGCATCAGAAGGGTGAAGCAATGAAGTGGGACGTATGAGTTTGTGCACATATACAGGATGTAAGTGATGAATTGAAAATCCTTTTTTGTGTGTTGGAGTTTCTTTTTTTCGTCTTGTTCACCTGAAATTGATACGTTCATTTGATCCTTTGAAGTGAGATATGAATTCAAGAGGTAAAAAGTCGAATTTATGTTGAAATGTTTGAAAAGGATTATTTGCGTTCGATTGAGCTTTCATGTTTGATGAGACTGTTGTGGGCTTTGAAATGGTAATTCCAATGTAATGTTTTGTGTTGATCGATTGGCAAATTCAAAGAAGTCATGTGTATTTCGTTACGATTCAGGTTCTGAATTTAATTTTTCCGGAATACGGGAAATTTCAAAAGGAAAAACTTATTCCGGACCAATACCCCATGTTTGATGTCAAGTTCCACTAGAATTAAGTTGATACGCTCAGGATCCCGTCGGTCCAAATAATTGGTTTTATCCGCTTTCGATACCCTCTCATTCAATCGCGTCTCTACCGGTATTCGTGATATTCAAAAACGTTCCATCCATGACGTTTCATAACGCTTTCTTTTCATCAATCTTAATCTCACGAATTGCGTCCTCAAATGTCTTCATTATGGTCTGCTCCCTCAGTAATATTTTGTCAACTCTGATCGCGCAATCAAGCCTCAAGTTTAGGAATTTCCGCTCAAGTCCGATGAAAGTCTCTCTTGTTAGTTTTGAGAAATGTTTCTATCTATGGTTTGTTCTCCTTTTTCCCCAAGATTTATCGTTTTAAGTCACCATTGAACTCTAGGATATTCATTTGTAATTATCTTTCATATCGTGTTTGTTCTCAAAGGTAAGGAGGGACAAACTTGTCAGGTTGTCAACATACTTGTCGACTTGTCCTTTTTCTTAAACCCTGTTAACATTGAATATTTTAAAATATCTTTCGAATGAAGCTCCTTAATTCTCTATGCTGTGTAGCTTGGAAGCCTTCGCGAGAGCTTTATGGTTTCTCTTTATGGTTCGAGGACAATTTAGAAAAAAAGGATACCTTTGGATCCTGCCACAATCGTTTTTATCAAAACCTATTATACTGAGCGACGTGGCAGCGATAGTAAGGCTGGTCCGGTAAATTACCAAATTTAACGTGAAGATAGAACTGCTCGTCAAAAAAAGTGAAGGAATTGTTCATGCATTAATTGATGGATACTCACAAAAATATGTCAACCATTTTGGGCGTGCTGCCGTTGTTTGACAATCTTTTGAGTGAATCAATATGAGAGTTTTTGTCAAAAATGGGAAAAAATAGTCGAATATCCAGCTGTGATTAAATGTCGTTGGCCAATTTAAAAACAATTTTTCATTGATCTCTTCCTTTTTTGTAACATGTATAGAGACATTTTATCATTGTGCCTTATTTCAAAAATATTATTACGTTCGCAAGTGCGGGCGATAACTCGCTCCAAAAATCGGTTAGTTAGTTTTTAAACCCTGTCACAAAACCACGGATTTCATTCTCATCAAGTTTGAGTTTTGAAATGCAAAACGATAAATTGAGACAGACGCTGTTTCGAACTAGCAACTAAACAGCACTGACACTTCGAATAAACTCCAAATCTAACGGTACTTGACCCCAATTTTTCAGATGCATTAATATTTATGAATAATACTTGTTGGGCATTCACATTCTCTAAAAATTTAATTTTCATTGAAAATTACCATTCTTTATTTTTATACCAGAAAAAAATTATCAGATACATTTAAATTCAGAAAGCTAGCCATCACGATTCCTCTACACTACTTCGTTTAGTTCTAAGCTCTCTGTCTTCCAAAGCTCACTTTATTTGCAATATGGATTATTCGCATCTCTTCCTTTGTAATACTGCTCTGGAATGTCCGTGCTTTGTAGTATACACGCTATGGTATTCGTTCAGGAGACGATCGACGGATGGGATCCCCACGTAGTGCGATCATTGATGATGCCATCGGTGAAGCTCACCAGATGGGGCTAAATAAACGCCAGATGAAAGTGTGAGACAATTTATTGAATCCATATTGAATGAAGACGAAGGCATGAGAGTGCTTTTTGTGCGCTAGAAACGAATTGATCGAATTAAACAGAACCGTATTCGAATTAAAATTTTCAACGGCATGTTGGCGCGGAGTTTCGGTAGTTATCCATAATCTTCTTCGCTTTACTATAGTTATATCAAGAAATAGTGAACAACACCAAATGTCCTTTAAATTATAGAATTTATCGAGTTTTAACATACGCTTGTATTTCGTAAATCCAGACTCGAAGATACCTGAGGGTCAGGTCTATGAGGATAGCTTGACAGCTAGTTTGTCCTACATATTATATGTTGCATTCCAGGAAGAAGACATCACACGCCCCACTTTGTTCTTCTTTGCAAGGCGGGAACTTTCAAACAAACTCGATGTCCAGCTATTACATGCTGCAAGGAGTATCTAAGCGAAGCAGATATCACTAGTTAAAGAGCGAAAAAAAACATACAGAAAGTCAAATCAACGGTGGAAAACCATATCGTGGAAATGGGACACACAATCAGGACAGAAAATCTAAAAGATAGTGCCAAAAATTAGACGACAAGTGAAGCTTGGTGGTATTCAAAATGTCCAAATTTTATAGGATGAATCACCCCTAAGGCAATGCCTATTCGTTTCTTTTCAAATTATTACAAAAGCTTTGAATGAAATAGTTTTAAACTTTGGTGAGGATTAATATTTTCGGTTAAATGTGTTAAACACATGTATGTTTAGGTACTAAATTGCTGATAATAACAGAAATTTTTCATCTCCTGTTTCGTGAACGATCCTTTTTTGCTAATTAGCAGTAATTAAAGTTAACCCGGCGTGTTTATACTCAATTTTTAAGGGCACGATGTGTACACTGGTCCTTTGAGGGAACAGTCGGATTTACAAGGTTTTCTCGACTTCAGAAAAATCTGCAAAAATTCTGAGATACTTATTGGAGTGTCTACTATGTGGCCCAGTTGTTGCTAAAGTCAGGAATTTAAAACTGTTATTTTTAAAAATGCAGAATGTTGAAAAATGTTGAAAAAATGGGATTTTGTTAAAAAAAAAAGTCTGCAAGTTTCTGCAATAAACAAATTTAAAAAAACGGTTTCAGGGTTTTGTAGTTGAAAGTACGAGCTTTCAAATGCATGTGGTCTCATTCGCGTGGATTGCAAAAAGTTGAATTATTTGAACACCTGAAAGTGAGGAGTATTTTAAGGATTTATGCATGTTATAATGACCGAACAGGCAATTCTTTGACACAGACAGATTTTTTATTTCAAAAATACAAATAAAATAATACGTTAATGTTATTTAATAAAAAAAAATTTAATTATTGTGCACAATTTTGGCAAAAATGTTTACGATGGTCCTCGCAAACCGGCGTCTCACATGAGACACAACAGTATAGAGTTTTTTTATTCTCTTTCCAGCTATTTCTAGTTTTCCACTCATGAAGGAACGTTGTTCATTTATTCCTAGAATTGCTAAATATTTCGCTGTAAGGTTGTTATTTCTAAACGAGCCTCTAAATGCGGTTTCAACAAGCAATGAATTAATTCTTTTGTTAAAGCGCGATGATTCATGGTACGATTGGCTTCTGGTAAGTTACATAAAATTACGCTGTTTACGCTTGCCTGATCTAAGATTTCAAAAAATAAGCGCATAGGCAATCGTTTTGTGATACGACTTGTGGAATAATTTTTGCATAACTCTTCAAATGTGTCCGTTCCCCCTTTCGTTTCATTGTAAATTGCTACGATCTCTAGCTTGCCAGTTCTTTCATTCATTCGGCCGGCTTTGTGCAACCTAGATAATAGTAAAACTACCTTGTTTTTTTTTGGACAATAGGACAGTAACGTCAAACCATTGGCGTAGGCGTACCGCACCGTACCGGCAGCAGCTGGTTGTGCGAACGTCCTTATATCTCGGGCTTATTCGATCGCAATGTCCCAACCATTGTTAAAGAGTAATTGTCCTTCATTTCTTGGACAATTTTAACGGACATGCACCAGTTGTCGCAGGTGACGTTGCGTTGCGAACGGTGAATTGACTCAGTCAATTTTTTGATATAATTAGACGGCACAGTATCTCCTGTGCCTGTCTCTACCCTCCCAACATAAGGTTCAGCATTCAAAAGATATGACGTTTGTGCGTCATTACACGTGACAATTGTTGTGCCATACTTATCTGGCTTGTTTGCAATATATACTTTTGCTCCAAAACGGCCACGAAATCCAAATAGTTGTTCGTCGATCGTACAATTGGAAGATGGCGAATAGTATTTCTTGCAATTTGCCATAAATACATACCACAGATCTTTTATTGGGGCTAAGGCGTGCTTTCTTCTTCTTTCCTTTCGTGTATTCTTATCATCGAATCGCATATTTTGAAGTAAATATTAAAATCGACGTTCTGACATCACAGTTCGGTACAAATTATAGTCAAACTCAGGGCTCCAGAGATCTTCTGAATTCACGTGATAATTTTTTGCATCCCAGCGAAATATAATAAACGTATAAAAGCTTTCAGCTAAACTATATTGATATGTTTGGCGAATGGAGGATTATTTTCGTTTCCTTCTTGTCGTCTATCAATTTCTTCATTAGTATGCTTCACAATCGTTTCAAGCATCTCTTGATTGAATAGTAGTGTCCAAGCTTCCAAAGGTCGCTTCTTCCTTTGCTGACGGTAAATGGACTACAAGTGAATGGCGCCCCATGGTCTCAGGTGCGTTCAGCGACCAACGGAAATTATTTTTGCCTTTGACAATTGAACTTGGACAGCCTGCTGTACTTGAATTTTTATCAGTTTTACTGCCTTCTGACCCATCACTGACTCGTCGTTGTCTTGGTTGGTTCACATCAAAATCAGAATCCTCGTCACAATTTTGTACGTCAGACACTTCATCATGTACTTCTTCTCCGTTAGCTTTACTCGTCCTTTCTTCATCGTAAAACACATTAGCACGACGGTCGCGTAAATTTTACATAATTTCTGAAGCATTTCTTTCGCCCATCTTCAAAACCATTTGAACGAGAATCGATCAACTGAAAATAAAAAGGATTTTTGTTATTAAGATTGTGTAGTTCGTAAAAAGTAGCCGCGATAGCATAAAACTACATTAAACATTCATTTCAGTTACAAAAAAAAAAAAATAAGAACAACAACGTTCACTTACCTTCAAAAAAGTGCTGACGTGGCGTGTACACTGAGTCTTTTAGAGAACAAACGTGACTTTCGCTAGCTGGCGTTTACAGGCAAACTGTCAGAGCCGGGACTTAGTCTCTGCTGCTACCTAGATTATTTTTTTTTGGGGGGGGGGGGGTTGTCCCCGGATCCTGACCTCTATTCGTTAGAGAGAAATTTGAAGTACAAATTTCGACTGTTCCTTAAAAGACCCAGTATACACCCGCCGAATTAATTCGTATGTGTAAATAGAGATTTTTTGGAATTCTGTGAATTAGTTAGCTCTGTAGAAGGAAACAACTAGTTTTTCGAAATGTTAGTGTCTGTTAAAAATCAGTAAATTCTATAAGGAAAAGTTTAAAGGAAACTTCAATTGGTTTTAGAAATTTTAGATAAAGATTGAATACAACTTTATAACAAAGCTGCAGTCAAAAAAGTTGACGCGATCGCGAAATCCACTATAAAAAATGTAAAAACTTTTAATTATCTGAAACAGGGATCATCCTAGAATGTTTTTTTTTCAGGATTATCATACAGTCAATTTCGTGAAACAATAGGAAACGCAATTGCAAGAGCATACTATTATTTGGTAGGCCGAAGGAAGATATATTGGAAAAATTGCAAAACTACACAAAAAAAAGTTTGTTTCTGTAAAAAAATGACACCCTAGTGGTTAGTCATGGTCAAATTCCACGAAATATGGTTCCAAATGCTTAAAGTCTGGAGCAAGGATGGTAGCTCAACGAGCTGTAGTCCCAAGGAACATCTTTTGTTCCCTCATCTAAAAATCCCGTTCAAAAGGAAGAGATTTCGTCAAATCTGGCGGCCATCATCCATGAAGGCAATCATATTGAATGGAAAGACGCGGAGTAATAGAAGGACCTGATAAACAGATGGGAACGTCGCCGAGAGATGTCTCTAAAAGAACATTTAAAGAACTTTTTGAAGAAGGTGTAAGAAAAACTTTCTTGTACCTTATATGGTCGGTAAATACTCGCCCCAATTTCGAATTAAATAACATGATTTGGGCAGCAAAATTACTTTTGAGTGTATTTCTTCCTTTATTCACTGCCTGAACTACTCAAAAAATCTAACAATTGGTGTGAAGTAGCGATAAAGGTAGAACTATATAGAAATGTATATTTTTTTAAGCAGAATTTTTTTAAGCCTTCAAAGCAGAATTCATATGCAGTTTTCAGAAATGAGTTCGAGTTGAATTACTCAAGGATAACAGAATTCATATGCAGTTCTCAGAAATGAGCTCGTATTGAATGACTCAAGGATAACTTGACACATACATACGTTGAAAGCACATCCTTACGACATTTTCCGAAGTTTTGCCGTCTCAGTCCCCACATCGTTCAATTTTGAATTTTATCGTTATTTTTATGGCACGATCAACACATAACAAAAACTACAAATATTTGCTTGGTTATTAAAATCCAATCTACATCCATACCAACATTGGTTCGAGCAAACCAACATGTTGTAAAAGTTTTGACACGTTCAACCAACAACGGAGCCGAACTCGGAAAGACTTGAGCAGAGTGAAACAATCTCCTGGTAAACATTTGAATTTGGTTTGGTGGGAACTTGACACGCTTAAGTAGTCTCGGGATTTACATGTTTTCCATGTTATATTTTCCACTTTTCATGCGTCCTCCGTCCATCTAGCTATCAATTAATATAATATTGACTTGTTGCCCGCTGCCATAACGCCTATCGATTACAATAATTTATCAGATATCTATGAATGGTTTTTTTTTTGGGTTTTGATTTTTGTTATTCTCAGGCTTCATTTGCTCCTTGCAGCTTTCCACAGGGCGGTGCATGCAACTGCAGTGTGGTGTATATTCACAACCGCCTGGAAAATGTGTCGAATTACTCACCATATACTAATTAATTGGATATAAATTTGTGTATTTATTGACGGGTGATTGAATTTCCATTGAGTTCTGCATGGGTATGTGGAAATATTTGTAATGAGATACGCGATTTATCAATTAGGCGGCGCGGGAGGAGCAACAACCATATTGATACGCTGCAAGAGATTGCGCCGTATTGTGTTGTAAGATATGATTTTGTAATATGATAGGCGGGTTGTTGTGAAGGAGATCTTAGCCACAATAATTAACAATAAAATATGACGTGCAATAAAAGTGGTAAACATGTCCAACTGTGAAGATACTTAATCGAAAGTGGAGTTCAATCAACCGAACTTTTGTTGTTGAATGATATGAAGCCGCGCAAGACACCATGCATGTGGAGGCATCTGAAACTTCGCCAGAAGATATGCTCCAATGTGTAAACAATGACAAGAATCCAACAGTTTATTGTTTATCTGCTGAATAATCAATGTTTAGATGATGGTTCAGTTTACTCACGTGTGATGGAACTTCTGAGCAACAAAACGCACCTCATACAAACAAAAAACGAATACGAATAGAAAGCGTTTGAGTTATTATTAGACAGTAGATAAATTTAGTGTACAGGATTCATGCAATGTAATCACTAGAGTTTCTTCAGAAACTATCGAAACTACTTGACGATGTATTTAGAAAATATTCATTTGTATTCCGATGCAATTGAACGTTCGAAATGGTTGACCCAATTCTTCGGTTTGATGTACACCAATGAAATGCCTTCAAGTTGCAAAAAGCTGGTTCCTTTGAATTGGAAACGTACACAAGAGGAATTTTTTTAAAACTCACAGAAACAAATCTAAAGTCTCTCAATCAGATTGCACAATTTCATCTAAAGTGTTTTTTGTTTTCTGTCAAACAAGGTATGCTACCTTTCAATGCAGTTGAAGGAAGTATGGGCCGTGTATGTACTGGAATACCCGAGAAAATTGCCCCCTCGACTCTGATTTACAAAACTTTGCAAATTTTTAAATTCACGAAGACATTGCCACGTAATTTTTGATGTATCTCACGCGTTCGACTTCGTCCTTGATTTTTTGATTTTTTTGGGCTATTTCGCATGGACCCCAGGTTTGAGACAACCCCAAGAAAACTCGAATGGCCTTAAATTGGACTATTTTGGTGGTCAATTCACTTCAGTCAGTGGTGGTTAGTGGTGGGAGTTCACTTCAGAAGTTTAAGAGATGATTCGAAGCGGAAAACGATACTCCAAAAAATCAATTGTTCAACGTGCAGTTTGACAGGTGAAATGATCCTGGCGAACCACACCTTGTCCAGGCTTGCACCGTCCAGTTTAGGTCACAGGTTCTTCGTTCAGCAAACACATATTTTAAACCTAAACACATAGATATAATGTTCCTGAAAGAGAACAACAATGGCATAACTTTCAAAAAGGAAAGGCAAAACTTACAACGTCTATCAGCATTTATAATCAACCATTGCAATAATTATTTTCTTTATATGAAAATTAAAAATGTCTAACCATAATCCACACCAGACAGGGTTGTATGTTGATTTCATCTCCTGAACTTTGAAAATTTTGATTGTTGACGAACCCATGAAGCAGAGAAACGGCTTCATCCTTAAGGATAATTTGTTGTGAAAAATGGTTTTCCTAGTTGGTGTGAAGCATGTCAAATAAATATTTTTGAATTTTTAGTTTCCCCATTATCTGCAATAGAATTCGTCTTGAGAGACCGACTGATATGTTCACATAGAGGAAACTTTTTTTCGAAATCGATCCAGTTTCTGCACATTTACCCATCACTTTTCAGATTGCAGACATATTTGAATCACAACCACAATGAGATGGACGAGATAGTACGGGCACTTTTTTCCCCAACATTCCGTCCGCGTTGATTCTGCCAACAGGGAAACAACATCAGACTGTCCACTCTTCACGAGAAATGAACTGGAACTAGTAGTTCTCTCCATGAAGGCGAAGAAGGGTCCGGGCCCAGACGGTATTCCAGCCGAGGTACTGCAACTGGCCTATCACTCTTGTCCTGTTTTGCTTTTCAGTACGTTTAATGCCTGCTTGCGGGAAGGCGTTTTCCCTGAGCGTTAAAAGACGGCAAGGCTCGTGCTGATCAGCAAGGGGAAGGCAAATCCCGAGTCGCCGTCACCATACCGACCGTTATGCTTGCTAGACACGGCCGGGATAGTGCTCGAGAAACTGATAAAGAGAAGACTCGCTAACGTTATCTACGCCACTGGGGATCTTTCTCCAAGGCAGTATGGTTTTAGAACGGGACGTTCCACTAGAGATGCAGTCGCGGAAGTTGTAAGTGCGGTCCAACAGGCGGAGGCACGCAGTCGATCCAACCGTCGGGTAGTCCTTCTAGTGACGCTAGACATAAAGAATGCTTTCAACTCCGCTAGATGGACGGATATTCTGGAAGCCCTGGAAAACTCTTTCCAAGTTCCAGAATATCTGATGCGGATAGTCCGAAACTACCTGAAAGATCGCAGCCTGATCTACAACACGGTGCAAGGTTGTCGGAGTATGCTAGTCACATCAGTTGTGGCTCAAGGCTCCATCCTCGGTGCGAACTTGTGGAACGTCTCCTACGACGGACTTCTCAGACTTGAACTGCCGGAAGAGTCGCGACTGATCAGCTATGCAGATGATGTTGCGGCACCAGTGGCTGGGTGCACGGTCGATCAAGCACAATTAAGGCTGAATGTACTAATGTGCCGGGTGGGGAGCTGGATGACCACTCACGGGTTTAACCTAGCGTTAGAGAAGAGCTTCCAAGAAGAGGATCCCCAGAGTAAGAATGGTCCGAGTCGGGGACGCATTAGTAGAGTCGAAACTATCAGTCAAGTATCTGGGCTTGCTGATAGACTCTAAACTGTGTTTCTTGGAGCAAATTAAGGCAACGACAAACAAGGCCGCAGCCGGGGGCTTCGGCAATTAGTCGACTAATAGCAAATCATGGGGGACTAAGTCCAACAAAAAAGCGTCTGCTAATGAGTGTAGTGCAATCTACGCTTCTTTATGGAGCAGAGATATGGAGTGAAGCTCTCAACAAGGAACTGCACCGAAAACGGCAGGCACAGGTGCAGAGACGAGGAGCACTGCAGATTGCATCAGCATACCGTACAGTCTCTGAGTCAGCGGTGTTGTTAATTGCAGGGGTGATACCAATTGTTCTCCTTGCTAGAGAGCGCAATAGAGTCTACCTACGATGGAACGAGGGTAATAAAGAAAAAGTTGCTCGCGATGAAAGACGATGCACTCGCGACGAATGGCAACAATCATGGGAACGTAAGCTAAAGGAAGATGGACCGCTCGACTCATCAAAGACTTGAAATCAAGGCTCAGTCGAACGCATGGTGAGACTGATTTCTACCTGACCCAGCTACTGAGTGGACACGATTGTTTTCAGTCTTACCTGCACAAGATAGGTAAGTCACGGTCTCCAGATTGCATATTCTGCATTGGTGTGAAGGATGACGCCTGCCATACTTTCTTTTCGTGCAGAAGATGGGACAAAGAGCGCGGTGATCTTGCCGAAAAAGTGGGAGAGCTCCACCTAGTCGATAGCCTAGTCGAAGAGATGCTGAAATGATTAGACAAATGGAATCACGTGGCACATTACGCTCGGATAATCTTAGTAACGAAAAAAGGCATACTTGATCGGCTGAAGGCGTCGAGGGCGGAGGGATTCCTTCTCTAGCAATCCTCCTCCTCTTTTCCATCCAACTTGAGAAGGAATCCCTGTAACCCGAAGGCACAAAAAGGGGTAAAATTGGGAGGCCTAGCCCGAAGTAATGTGTCAAACGGTTCCAGACTAGGCGCTCCGGTTGACAGGCGAGGTGTTTAGTCGGTAGTCCAGTAGGTTCACTGGGAGTCCGACACTCAGGGCGTAAATAGCCTTCACCTCCCTACCCCAAAAAAAAACAAAGAGAATTTCCACGAAGTTTGGCAGCTATCTCAACTCAACTGCCCTGATATTTAAAATGCGTTCTAACAATAAAAAGTATTCTCAATTTTGAATTGTTGCAGCGTTATTATTGACCCAGTTTTCAGACAAGTCGATTTTTTTCCACTTTCAGAATGAAGAGCATAAGCGATTTTGCTGTGATATTTGGTTTTAAGACAAGTTCCAAGAGAGTCCTCCAAACAGGTTCATTTATCCCCACAATAGGGTTTTTTTTGGAGAGGCGGGGTTGGCCGAATTTCATTTATATAATTCGATTTGGTTTGTTGGATTTGTCAACACCAGAGTTGGGAATGTCTATTCGGCTTAACGCTGTTTTAGGCTTAACGCTGTTTATAGTGATGTTTATGTGAAATGTTCTTCGTACTTTGAAGCGCATAGATGTATCTGGATTTGATGGTAGATATTCGATTGAAAACGATGAATATCATGAACCTCGTGTCTATCAGCTAACGTCAAAATACATATTCTCAAAATAAAAGCCCTGATACAGCCAAACTGACAGCTGAATATCAAGAAGTATGTTAAAGAACTTGAAGTATGAGAAGGTTCTTATTAGGAGGCTTTAACTAAAAAGTGTTCGGTAGGACCAGTCCCATGGATAGGATTCCGAACTAATGTTGGGTACCATGCTTTTTGGCTCTTTATATATTTCTAAGCCATTTTATTTTTCATTTTCATCTCGTTCTACTTCCCTCTATGATAGCCGAAAGTGACAAGCAGTAATAGTAAAATTCATTATACCCTCATTCTATCGACTACACCATATTAGATCAAAAGATAGAGAATATTTTTATTTTCATTAAAACTTCTACCATAAGTTTTTATAAAAATAAAAAGAGAAACCAATGAGAGCAGCGAGTTTAAGTTAGTTTAAAGGTCACCATAAAGAGATTTGGGCAGTTTTTGAAAAACAAAGCAAAGAAGAAAATTATTAGAACATAGCAGAATTTTACTATGAACATTCTTTGTGTCTTCTTTTGATTAGAGGTAGGAGATAGACATGGCTAGTTGGAATATATTCAATGATTTGTTGCCATTGATAAGTTACTCATCCTGTGTGTGTTTCTGGATTTTAGGAACACTCTATCAATTTCTCGATGGCTTTTGTCAACTTGTAGCCATGATTTTCTTGACAAAAACTTTGATTGAAAAATTGAAAAATTTGCAGAGGTAATGATTTCATTGCCTTAAATTCCAGGATCGAGGCCAATCACCGAATGAGCAACCTTGTCAGGGCAGCAAATGCTGGAGTCTTCGTTTCCTCGGTGTTTTTGCGCATTTAAAACTTCGTTTTCAATGTTTAATTGATATAATTTTTTTTTTAAGGAACTCTGGACTAAAGACCAACCTACGCGATACCATTCGTACCTAACCAATAAAACTTGGTCACTAAACTGGTCAAAAATTGACATAAACTGATCAAGATTATTAAAAATCAAGTAACATTAAAAATAAATTGTAGATCACGATAATGTAACTTTCTCGTCATTTTCAATATTGCGGCTGGTTCATACCACAAATAAATACCAGAAGACGAAAGGTGTTTGTTTTTGGCATGAAAACTATACAAACACAGTCAATTGCTGACACTATCAGTGTTGAATCTTGGTAGATTTCGTGTTTCTTCTGAAACCAACATGACATTCCGATATGGTGCAACGTGCATTCGACATTGGAATCTTTGCATCGAAAGTTCAAGGAATGAAGAAACATGACATTTACTGTCCACCAGGATACCCAGATTTGAACCATTGCGTTTCGTTTCGGAAGTGTTTTTGAAAGGTAAAGTCAAGACAGTAGAGAGACAGAGACAGTTTGTCAGAGAGACAGTTTGTAGAGAGATGACAGCAACACAAATTGATTGTCTGATGAAAAGGGGTAGAAAAGAGTTCGACTATGTCACACCAAGAAGAGCGCCTTTTTAATCTGTATTGTCTCCGAAAGAAGGTTCAGATGATGTGTGATTGGGTTAGCAATGTGACACAGGACAATTTTTCAAAATCTATTAAGATTTATTTGCATATTATTAATAGCAATTCAATAGTTGAAGATTCTCCATACGATATATCTAACATATCAAGTGTCCTAGGTCAAGGGAAATCAAATTTGAAGTTCGATTGAAGCTTTTGAATTGTTACCTTCTATATTGCCATATAACAAGCAGGAAGTATTTCGATGTCCTCCCAATACGCATCCTTAGGCTCTAACTTACGATCATATGCCTGTCCTCAATCCAATATTTAATATCTACGAATTGTGAACGGTATTTGCTTGTTGCACGAACTAAGAAATTGAAATTGTCCAGGTGGAATAATAATCATTTCAAACCGATCCATCTTCAAAGAGAAATATTTCCTGCGTTTATTATTTATTTTAGTATACTCGAAAACACACAATTAAAATAATAAAACCAAGCTCAAGTTCTAGCCACAGTACGTTTATACGCGTACATGATAAAGACATTTCCTGAATATTCATTCAACCTATACATACCACACATATGTATACATACGAACACATGTGCTCAAATCTTTTCACTAAAAATCTAAAAGCCGTCATAAAATCTCCATTCATGGTTGGTTTCGCTTTTTTCCGGAATTTGTTTGACAACAACATTCATGTGCCGAAGAGTAATAAAATATTATTCGTTAAACATAAATCCACATCATGTTGACAAAAGTCCGATATGTGTTGTGTGTCAACCATTGATAATCCATCGGACCCAACTAAGAGCCTTTCGGACTTTTTCATGTGTGTCATAGATAGACGGATTGCAGTTTGAAATGGAAAAGTCTGTCCGTTGTCGCCTGATATACCTCCAGGGTTATGTTTTATGCTCCAATTATTTCAAACGCTATGGATTTACTCGCTGATAAATTTGATGTTTTGCAAAATGGAATTTAGTTTTTCAGCATGATATTGCTTCAGTATGTCCCTGGAAATCACAAACGCCAAAATTTTGATTGAAACAGATTGAGGAATGATGGAAGGAAGGCTTCGTGTTTGACCTCACAGCCATCACAAGAAATCCTTAAATGTCAATAAACTGGATTAAACAGCCATCAAACTGGAAGATCAGCAAAAGCATTTGCTACATGTCGGGCAGAATATCCGAATCAAAGGGCAACACGTCCTTGAAGGCATATATTGGTGTATATGTCTTATTTTCCATCAATAACATTTTCATCCTGTTCCTGGTGTACCTTTGCAGGATGCTATTCGGGATAGATAAACAAGTCAACATGAGCGTAGACAAGAAAATAAAGCAAAAAAACAAAAAAATCGAACAAATTCCATCTGTCATACACCATTAACATTTCATTGAAAATGTTCAGGACGGTGTAATGGCTTGATGGATTTCTCTCTTATCCGCGACCTAATGCGCGTTATACCTACATTCACTCCTCCACCCCTACGACTTTTCGATATATTATCGCAACCAAGCAAGAAACCATTTGGTGCGATTGGATTGGAGTTTTTCGAGGGTAACACGCGAAACAAAATAGGAAACTCGCGTGACTTGCCTATGCAATCAATGCTTCCTGCAGTCATTTCTGCTGTATTCCAGCAAACGTGCATGTTCAGGGAGCTGCAAGGATGCGAATAGTTCGCCAGCAAGAAATGAAGTTTCTTTCGCCTGAGTTGCAGTTTCAATACAAAAGGATTTGATGGAGTGAAAGCATTTCGGCGACAAGGATATTCTTCCCACAGTTTATGCCCGCCGAAGTACAGCAATGAGAGAATATACTTTTGGTAATCGATGGAATTAATATTTTCCGTTTCATTTTCCCTTCTGTTGGATCATAGTACGAGGTCCTCAAAGTCGCAGGTATCATTTGAAATTTTTGAAAGGAGGAAGAAAGGAATTTTGAAAGGAGATGTTTGTTCCTATCACCGACCGAACGGGTTAAAAGTACGTCGGGAGTCTTGAATACTGCCTATTTTCATTTGTAAATAATTAATTTTGAATCTTTGTAAGCCTTTTTTTTCAAATTTTCCTAGGATGAAGAGGATTCCTGGAACGTGGATGATTCAAAATTACTGCTGGAAATAGACGAAATAGATTGGATTAATTCCAATCAAATTTTCAATCCCTTGGATTGTGTGTTTATGCTGAAGATGGTTTTTTAAATGTCTACCAATTCTGAGCTGAGAACCTTGAATAAAAAGAAAAACCTTTGGCTTACAGGCATTTATCTATCCTAACAAAGAGTCAACAGGACATGAAAACTTACAATGCTTTAATTCTAACTATCGCAGATGGGCGTTTTTCGTAAACTGATGGACATTGTCATTGTGACGCAACAGTCCATTATGGAACTAAGGACATGAAGCTTGTAAGAGTCGAGAGTTTCAAGACCAAAGGCACGTGAGAAAGTGATCTGGTCAGAGTCACATTAATTATTTCGCCGAACGTACCTACTACAGGCAGCATAACTGAAACACCACCCCAAAAACTCTAACATCGCTGTCATGAATTGGACTTAAGGCCGGCATCAGTTGCAGAGAGGGTGAGAACTTTAAGTACTTCACCGGCGGAACTACAGTAAACTGATTAACTCTATTATAAGCAAAGTTTTTGTAAGTTGAATGGGACCAAAAAATGGTCTGCAAATTTCCTAAATTGCAAGTAAGAAGTTGTTGCTGGAGACGTTTGAAAGTCAGACAAGACAACACCTGAAATTCTGGATATCCTTTCACCGCATTGTCCAGTTGAGAGTTTGCACACGAGAGTTAGTGAAGAGAATTAAATTGGAAAGAAATTCCAGCGAAAATTTATGCAGAGAAGGCCACCCTTCGATATCCATCACTGAAGACCGAAGTTGATGACTATCTAGTGTTCGCAGACGGAGGTCATATGAAAGCATTTACAAAAATCTTTTTTAACTGATTGTGTACGAAATAGGTCTGGCCGTTGAATGCAGTGAATGTTAACAGGAACAAGAAGTAAGAGGAGGCATTTCAAGTGTCAATCTTGACCAAGAATCAGTTCTTCTGAGTTCTTGTGATAATTAATTTTATTGTTACATTTTCCGGAGTGCATTGTCATATCTGTGAAAGCCTGCGTTATGACCCAGTCTATCGCACTACCAATACTGAGGGCAGCCTCCTATTCCGTGGTTGCTATATCTTCCACCTCAGTTGTTTGATTCTACGCCAGCTGCATAAAACGCTTAACAATTATGCTCGAATAATCTAGAAAAAAGGATTCCATTATAGAGAGGGAAGGATCAACTTTCTCACTTGGAGTAATTGTGATACTCATTCAGCGTATAAATACAAAGTTCCATAAATAATAGTCAGGTGATCCAATCAGATACTGTTCAACGAACTTGAAAATTTTGAAAAAATTAAATTTCATACGATCAATGAAATCCTTACCAAACCGGTGAAATCTTCTCTGAATATTCTAAAAGCGATATATTCTTTTCATTAGAGTCTTTCTGTGGTAAAACCGTGATTTAAAGTGAGCGAAACCTGCTCAAGGCAGACAGAGTTTCTATTGAAACTAATCCGAGGCAGGGGTGGCCCTCGGAAGCAATGACGGTTTGAAACGGCTAAAAAGTTAGAAAAAAGTCATAGATAAAAACGTCAGAAAGAGAAAGAGAAGAAATCTTTCAAAATTGATTAGTGTCAGCTAGAAGCATTTCGAATATTCAATATCACAATTTTGGTACGTCAATGGTGTGCAAACCACGCATCCCAAGAATGTTCGCGCCAAACATAAAGTAGGGATGTATTGAATGTGGTGGCGACTTTTGGATCTCGGAGGTGAAAGGAGCATAAGGTTGGCACTGTAGATATACAACAGTTCCATTGTCATGAGACGAGTTTAAGCAGGACAGCAGACACTACTACACAAAGGGCGCACCAGTCTTGAAAGGGTTCAGCGTCTCTCAGTCGGCTAGGAAACTTCGGGCCACGATTTTTTTGGGGTATAAATGCAATCCATCCAATGTATTGAAAGATCATGGTGTAACATGCAATGCTGCAATACCAGAAAATATGAGACGCTGTTGGAAAGATACCTTTCTTCCTTATGTTTTAGCATTCATTCAGAGCAAGAAAATCAAACCGGAAGAGCTGAGAAATCTAATAACTGCCTGAACTGATGTTAAGGCACAGAGCTTGGTATGACAGGATTAATCCAAACAGACTTGCTAATACTTGAACGAAAGTAAAGGAAGATTTTGTTTAAAGATTGGTGAGTGGGCTAGAAACTAGTGCTCAGGCTCCTGGTCTAACAATGTAAAAATGGAAGCAACACTGGACTGAACGTGATTTCGGCCACTGTATAGCAGATCGCATTGCACTTCTTGTACCATGCATCAGTTGGAAACAAGGCCAGGTAGCAATCTTCCTTTTTTTTTCTAAAAGAGCAAATAAAATTTTTAAAAATATCTCCATCGAATAGGAAAACAGACGAAGCAGATGATCGTTCAAGCCTTTTCCTATATGAAAGAAGCGCAACAAAATGTTTGTGTATGTTGAGTGGGCCTGAAACGAAACAGAAAAAGATGTGTCCATCTGAATGATTTGTTAAAGGAATGGGTGCCCGGACGCAGAAATGACTAAAAAAAGGATTCCATTCTGATTGAATGCGTGTTCTGAAATCGCGAATAATATTCGATCCTAGTTGGAACACATAGTCAATCTATTTGATAGCTAATAAATTTGTTTGTTCTTAGAAAACATGAATTTGCTGCCCAACGGAAACAACAACCATTGTGGCTGCGGTTTGGCAACGTAGAAATATGATATTGATGACTGTTCCAAGTACATTCATCATAAAACTATTTGAATTGCCACTAACCCCAATAAAGTGCATCCAAACAACGAAAACAATTTACACCATAGACGTTGTTTCTATCAATATTTACGTGAATTGCATCGAAAATAATTCACGGCTAAATTATTCGCTCACCATTCTAATATCCACACACATTCCATATCATTTCACATACTAAATTAACTAGAACCATGTCCTAATTTCCATCAACATAATCCAATCATCTCCGCAAGTAGCCGCGAGTATTATTAATTAAACGCTTTAAATTGAGTTTATTCCAACACTCAAGCGTAATAAGTTGATATAATTTTACCCACTACCCCATGGGCCTATCAACAAACTCTACATATGTAGATACATATGTGACTTGAAAGCACAAAATTTTTAAACGAGAAGATACATGGAGTTATTAAGTTGGGCCTCACTTTCGAAACCACTCGATAATTGAATAAATTTCATCGTTTCCTATTGATGCAACGGCACCTATGTCCAGATTGTACTTTAGATAGATACAGAATCTCATAAATAGATACATTGCGAGATACAGGGACCAATGTTGCCAATGTTCGTTTGAAATTCTGCGCTGCGTGGCTTGCTGGAAGGGCACATTAGAACTGATGGCTCCAAGGGTTCGGACAATGTTCCTGCAGGGACCAACAAAGATAGAGCAAAACCATACTGTAGAGCTAAAGAAGTTTGGTTAGTGGTAAGCTTCCTTATCCCGATGACGCTGCCACACTGAGTGTTGATGCCTTGTTGTTAGCAGTCCTTAATCCTTCCGAAAATCCGCTTGAAGGCAACCCCGACTGGAAATTTGGATCACTATCCCCGAGGCGTGCTCCAGCTTCGCTATCGTAACATATAAATCAGCCACCGAAATCGAAGATAGCATGAGGACGTTGCAAGCAACTGCAAACATTATTTTCACCTATGGTCGATTTCGTTGATAGGTGTAATGTGGATGGATGAGCATCGGTTGGAATAGTTGAAAGCAAGGGAGCCAGCAATCCTCGAGCACGCCAGCATCTGCACTCACGTATGCATCAGCCCCCTCGAGACTGATCTGCGACTACCATCGGGCTCCCCCTTTAACCCATCGACGACGGATGGACGGCGTGTCGAGTGCTCGGTTCATCGAAAAAGCCAATAAAGAGTTAATTTATGCCCCGGATTGCATGTGTGTTGTCTTGCGATAAACAGCATGGCCTGGTGATTCCAGAATGCCGGCATCATGACCAGACTAGGTTCTAAATTAAGAACTGACACAGGGAAGCTGACTAGTGCGCCTATGACTGCACTATACACATGTGTATGATGCACATCATTACTTGGAACCACTACTGTCTGGTGTGTGGAGTCGTTGGAGCTCGCGGAGGAGCAAACCGTTCCTTTTGCTCCGGGGGGAAGTGGACGCGATAAAACAAAAGCCGTATACGGGCGCAAAAGTACAATGTTTCATGTTACCTTTACGGCGGGAAAGTAATCTTGGTCTTGCAGCTTGCGAGATACAATTGGTTCACTTGCGGACACACGAGTAGGCGGATTGGGTTTGAGCCTTTTTGAAAGACCACTTTCAACACATTTTGCCGGCTTGCTTGCTTCACGGACTTGCCTGGAAGGAAGGGCGACTCTCTTATTAACCAAATGGTACACATGGAAGGACCGAATCTGAACAACCCAGTTCTTCACTACCCTATATTAGTTTTTCCTGAATTTGTTGCAACCGTGAATGTTTGTCTAGAAGATTTCCTTTTTTCTTTCAAAATAATCAGCAATTTCCCGAACCGCCACATAACACATCGAGTGGATTCCAACTCATACTGGGAATTACGGTCATTGCTGGAGATCAAAAGATTATGCATCGCCTCAGTTTATACTAATTGATTCTTGCAGCCAACACACGTGTGAATTGTTTACATTTTCCTTGAGGTGGAGACGGTTTTCTGATGATTTTCGCTTGGCTCATCAATTAACTTCCAGGTTGTGTTTTTCCTGAATCGACAGCGAACAGTGAAGGATGCAGATTTAATGCCACTAAAGTGATTTACATGGAGAATCACTGGTGCTAGTTTGTTTGGCAACATTAAATGCAGCATTCCCTAATTCAGCGATTACGCAAGGATCTTCCGAAGAATCTTGAAGAAGAATCTATCTGTAGAATGTTTAGTGAATAAGTTTAATAAATTCCGCAATTAAAGTCTCATCAACAAGGATTTAGAAACAGTCTAAGTAAAACATGTGCCTCAGGTCAAATATCACAATATTTCAATTGAAATGATTGCCTTATAGTATTATGTTAAGACTGAGGAAAGACATTCTCTTAAAAAAATGAAAATTTAGAAAAGTTGCTTCTATCGCCAATCATCCGTATAAAGCCCGCAACAAGTCTCTATACTTGCAGTCCTATGTCACATTAGGATAATTAAATATTTTTATAACGCCATTTTATATTTATTAATCTTAACGAAAAAAAAACAAGATAGACGATAACCAAGATTTTAACGAATTTTTCAAAGGGTAGGAATTCAAATTTACAACTTAAACTTTTTGCCTTGAACGCAAAGCAAAACGCACTCCTACTTGGGAACTTTATTTTCGGCTCAATGAAGTAGACATTCGTACAATTCTTGTAAGATTCGAAAAACACACTTAGAAATTTTTTAAATGGTTCTATCAAATTTTGCTTCAAAATTTCCTGCGGTACTATTGGCATGATCGCATACTTCATAAGTTCAAAGAATGCAGTAGCACGCCATACTTGCTGATTTTGCCACAATTGATTATATCTTCCCTGAGATATAGAACGCAGCAGGTAAAAGTTCAAGGGTCAACATCCACTATGAAAACCGGTCCTGCTGGTGTTCCACAAGGTTCTTGTTTACCTCAACTGTTATACACACAGACCAGCTTTTCCAGATGGCACTTGCTGCACTCCTGGTAACGAACCTAACATGGTTATTTCCAACCTAGAGGATATCCTGAAATGAATCTACCACTGAAGAAGGGATCAATTTACTCCCGAAATATATATTTGTCTAAATTAAGGAACCAAGCATTTTAAAACGGAAAAGCAAAAAATAAAATCTAAATCGACCAGTTCTTCCAAAGGTGAAAAATTAAAATAAACTTTAAGAAAACTACGGAAATATTCCTCAGCAGGAAATCTAAGTCCACCATGCTGTCTCACAGACCCACACACTGACCTGTTTTCTCATCACAACCACAAAGGTTTAAGGTATGAAAACACGTAAACTAGAACAGACAATTCAAAACGAACCAGACGATAGTTGAACTCACTTAAACACGACATAGCCTGACATGACTGACATAATCTAATGAACAATTAAGTTTACAGCCTATTTAACCCGAATTAATTGTTAATTGCAGGTTTTTTGGGTTCATTGTTGGGTTTTAAAATTAGAAAAATAAATATTTTTCATCAGAATTGGCTCCATGCAAAGAGCTTCTGACGTCTTCAAGGGACTCAGTCTCATGCATTCTGTCATTCAACCAATTCGACCCTTAGAAATTCTCTTAGCTTTCCTTCGTGCAAGTGCAATCCAGTGCAAGTGTAATCAATCCGATGTCGAAAAGAGCAAGAAAACGCAGGACGCTGTAATCATGAAATTTTCTTCCCCGAAAAGATATGTACATTTTCCTCCCAATATATCTAGTTTCTCCTCCTCTTTTCCTCCTAGTTTAATGCAACAAAGAGGAGCAGTGGTTCAAGTGAACGCATGAAAAAGCTTCAAGCACGACAGAATCAATGGAAGTATGACGGTTTTGAAATGGCGTAAATTCTTCTTTGTTGCTGTGAAGTTTCATTAGAAATTCAATTTAAACATCTTCACGACATTGTTTTTCCCGAGTATGAGTAAGTCTTGGACACAGCCTTCTCATGTATAAATTTTCAGATGAATTCAAAGTTTTCAAAATGCCTCCTGCGTCTGCTAGCTCGTGCACTTGCAGTCGACGATCATCTAGTCGTTCAGTCGTCATCCTGATCCGATATCTGATTTGATAGACCACTGCAATGGTCTTCTTCGCAGCCCATACGGCTTCGTTTAAAGGCTTCGTTTCTAGGCAATATTTTACCGTTACAAAGAAGAAGCAGACGTCTCCAGAGTAGAATCTAGTTCAGTTTTGGGGTTGGGCTGAGACCTTTCAAATAAAAGTATTGTATCACATAAATATGTCTAATTTTCTTCATTATCACAAATCCACAAAGAACGTTCACTATTGATGGTTGTCAAACAACATGGCGTCTTTAAACTTGAAAAATATGCATTATAGATAGTGTGCTTTCTAATGCAGTGATATTTTTGAAACACCTGCTGTCATCGCATCTGCCAGCCCTGGATACTTATGGGACTACGTATGCTGCTTGCGGTGATCGTACTATGACCAGAAAACACAGAAACACCAATTGCTGGAAATGCTAACAAATTGGTCGCTGAAGTGCAAAACACTCACATGTCAGGAGTAGCATAGACAGTGGACCCAGAAGCAAGGTGCTAATGTTCTCAAGGTGTACCAAACACCTAATGTACTCAGTATAGTACAAGTACTAATTTATATCAGGTCAATTGTTGAGAAAAAAACTAGGTGAAAATGTACGCAGTCTCAAGGAAACTTGTAGGACAATAGAGAAGGGAATGAACTCACAGAACTTGCCTGGGAATTTAGGGGGGTAAAGAGTACCGGCCGCTGGAACCTGTAGGACTGTAGAGAAGCATATGAGATTGCGGAGCTTCACTGGTAATAGAAAGGTTAAATGTACTGTTTCATAAACATTGTAGGAGCAGAAATCCACCCAAGTCAGTCATGGATGTTATGGGGTTTGCAGTAAATCGGGTTATAAAAGAACAAAGGGCACTAAACCGTCTTGGTTGTTATGATGAAGGATAAGCTCGATGGCACTACATATATACCTACAAAGTGTACTGTAACTTGAATCATAATCGTAGTTTCTCCCAATAAAATGATTCAATGATAATTAATTGTCATTAAAATGACTTTTTTCTCTCTAGGAATTGGTTCCGACAAGGCGGATCGTTAGAAACGCGTTTGATTCTGAACATATAAATGCCAGAATAATCCACAGTAATTTTTTGACCTTTTCGGTCTATGTGAGCAGAAATGAGCTACTGAAGGGTTAAGTCATGTTGTTTCTGCTGGAACTTCCTGCAACCAGACAGATCAATGTGATAGGTGCATGAAAAATTTAAAAATTTGAGCATTTCGAAATCGTATTCAAGTCTTTCGATTTTTCCAGTTCGCAAGGCACCCAATTGCTTTGCGTTTAATTTGTTTTCATTAATTATAATCGTAAAAAAAAACTACTCTGCCCAAGGTTCGTTTGATTTTGATCTTTGGATCTTCATTGAGTAAAGCCCGCAATTATTTACCTTTGAATGTTTTGGTGTCCAAAACGAGGCTTTCTCGACCTCAAATCAACAAATCCTATGTTATGGAGGCCCTTCTGTGTAAGATTAATCCAAAGTATTGTTGCCATACATTTTCATCATAAGTTGATGTCTTTCGGAAGAACTTTTCTTTTGATTAAAGCAGAAAACTTAAACCTCCAACCAATTCTATTTGATGAATATAAAATTTTATGTGTTCAACTCAGTCGATACGATCTGAATGCCATTGACAGATACCTAACCTCATCGAATTCAGCAAAAACAAACAGCACATCTACTGACATCTTTCGAACATGGACCAAACTGATATGTGCTACTTCCAAGGTTACTAGCACTACCTCCACGACTTTGCAACCACTGCATGTCATCAGCCGTGAAAATTAATCTTATTTCCAAACCACTATTAATTCCCAATTTGTATTATTTAATGCATACTTAACAAATTAACAAAAAGCAATCAACATTTCAATATTACTTAGCTACCTGCAATTAAAAACCTACGCACAAACTATTTATAATCGTATTCAATTAGTTTTCAATCTCGACACCACATTAGCATAAACTTCATTTCCATAGGTCTAAGAAAAATTAAAATGAGGAGTAGAAGAAAAAAAACTGTCAGCTTGACTAATCGGTCATGATATCGAAAGAACTAATAAATCACAAAATTGAATTCCATACACAACAACTCGACACAGCGTTTAATCTCAAACTAAGATTAACAAATGTGCATGCAAATGTTGGTTGCATATTAGCCTAGTAATAGACCAGACCACTGGAAAATTAATAGTGGACTTATAAAATTTTCCACTTTAGAGACCCTCAGCAAAACTTAGCGGCCAGTCTCTGGTGCACCGAAGGGTCAACTTGTTGTTGAGTGTTCGAAGAAATATGAAGGCCCAAGATCTTTGCGTGCAATGATTTATGCCGATTGCAAGCGCTGCTATTGCTCTGTAAGGAGTTTTAACTCCACTTGAGCCCTTTGTACGAACCGTGAGAAGCTGTTTGAATCGTTCCTGGACTTTACGTGACTACAACTTCCAACGTCTGCAAGAAGAAAGTTTCGAGACACTCGGAATATTCCAGGAAATCGAAATATTTCTTCGAAGACTTGCATATTGTCCTCTTGTACCAAATGCATTTTCATTAAAGCTGAGACTTTCTGTATGTGATTTTTTTCCATGTATTTATGTTTATTTGCGATTATAATTATTTTTAATTCCGCTGAAAACAAATCTAAGAGCCCATTCAAATGATTTACAACCCAAACTCAATAGCTAATATGAACTACACAGAAATTTCCTCGGAAAGCTCAAGCCACACTGAATTTCACGTAATATTTCTTCGAATCCACGTTAATAAAAAAAAAGCCTTCTCGGTATCCAAGACAAGAACTGCTCTGGTGAAATTATAGATGAAAGTTCACGACGAAAAATGTACTAGGAATGTACTAAACGAGCTTGTTTTCTTTCTTCCAGGAAAACTCAGGCATCCAACAGTGTCATGGATAAGAAATCAATGTCCAAACTAAACCGGAGACGACCACCAAACTTAAATTTGAAGTTTCAACCAGTTCATCAACCAGAACCACCCGATTCACATTCTCATAGGTGAGTAATTTTGACAAAGTTGAAGCTCGTATATATCAAGGACATTAACTAAAACAGAAGAATTAATTTTCCACACTATTGGACTCAAACCAATCGTGAATGTTATGTGGAAGGGTTTACGATATTTGTCGGAATATCAGGTTGGTAAAAAAAGGAGAAGAAACGTGGTGAAAAACTGTAGAGTAATTATTCTCTCATTATTATGGTTTTTACACTGGAGACGTGTATAATTTTTTACGTAATATTCTATTCAGGTCATATAGTTTTATTTTTGAATATACGAGACTTCACTAAGGAATGCGCTTACAATGTTAATTGTCTGGGTCCTAATTGGTCCCGGTTTGTGATAACGTTTCCCCGTGACTATTATGACCTCTTCAAGTATTTAGTAGGTACACCACAGTTGGATAGAAAGGACACGATACACATGAAAAAGAAAAATCATTATTAACTCTCCATCAACATCAACAATCTCCGTCAACAATCAACATCTAACCTTTGTTTTTTCCTCAATCAACATCTAGCCTTAGTTTTTTCCTAGGTTAAGACCCATCGTCTCCAACATCATAGTCCTGGGAAACTTCTGCTATTTTCTGGAGTTTCGCCAACTTGGTTATATTCAACTTATCTCGCGTTATTACCGAAATCACGGGAAACCTACGGGAAAAGGGAAAAGATTCGTCCTGTCACCAACTTACGATCGCGACAATATACTAACTCATTCTTCTCCTTTTGATTCTGCATAGATCCAAGTTTGTGGAAGATGATATTGCAATAAGTCAGTATCTTCCCAATAACGCTGTAGTATTTCAGGAGTTTAAGGATTAGCTAAAATAGTTGTTCATATGACGTAGAACAGGTTAATTTAGTTAAATATTCTCAGGCTCCTGACTCTCGTGTAACGTGGAGTGCTGGATTCTTTGTCAAAATTTTGTTTATTCTACTTTTTATCAATTTTTGCATCCCTTTTCTAAGAGTTTTCATTTCACCAGAATGTAAGTTATCAGGACTCTAAACTATCAGGACTCTAAAACTATCAGGGCTCTAAAACTATCAGGACTGTAAAACTATCAGGACTCTATTTTTGACAGAATTAAATGCTGCCACTTCTCAAGATTATGAATTATTACGCGTGATTAACATTTTCCTTTGGGTGTAATAATATTTTTGGTGAACATCCAACTAAAGTCAATGGTTAATGCTGATAATTTTTGTATCCTGAAACAATAGAGATTGGCTGGTTTCCTTTTGATGAAACGATCACGAAACGAAACGAATGATGTTTCAATAGATTCTGATTAGCGTTTCCTGGAACAGCATTAAAGCCATTTGATGACAACATCTGGTGGGAGACTTACACAGGGATCCATGGGATCTGTGCTACAAAATAGTTATGCAGAAGCATGGGGCCTAAACATTGCTTCCAATAAACGAGGTAGAAAAGTTTGACAAAACGATCCTAGCCCTTTTCCTTGCGCATCTCACCAAACACTGTTGTAAAGTTCACTCTTCACGAAAAGGGATAACTGCAAAGACGGAGCCGGAGGAAGCAGTCTTGTCCATGAAGGCAAGTAAGGATCCAAGGCCTGACGGGATTCTAGCTGAGGGTCTGAATATTGTCTGTCTCTTTTCTCTAACCCGCTTCTCAGCACGATGAACACATGCCTGCGCGAAAGTATATTTCCAGACTTCTGAATGGTAACGCGACTGGCGCTCATTAACAAAGGAAAGGGAAATCCAGAATCGACATCTTATACCACCCACTGCGTATTCTAGATACGTCCGTAAAAGTCCTCGAAATTTTAATCTGTGAAAGGCACGTTAACGCGAATCACCTTGCCAAAATATTAGCTCCACAGGAGTGTGAATCTACCGTCGATACAATCGGGGAAGTGATGACAAAAGGTGCAGAGGCAGACAACAGTTTTTCTTGATAAGTTTTCATGCTGGTGACTCTGGGATACACAGAATATCTGATGCACTTTCGGAGGGACTATCGGTAGGTGTCGACTTAGTCTGTTAGTCTGCTATAGAATAAATATAGCCGTAAGATGAATGACACATCAGGTGTCACGCAGAGCTCCATTCTCCAGCACACCTCTTATGAGAAGCTACTGAGCCTTGAGGTGCAGGATAAGTCACTTTCTTGATCACTTCATCGGCTATGAAAACTACACTGCATCGATAGTCGCCACGCGTACAACCGAGAATACGCAACTCAGACTAAATATGTTAATGCATCGATTAACTGACTTTTAAATTCCTGAGGGTTAAACCGAAGCAGTCATCCTGACAAAAAAGCGATTTCTCCGACTGAGGCCTATTATTAATGGTGAAGCGCTGATCGAAACAAAACCAATAGTAAAACATCGTATCGATAGACTCGAAGAAGACGTTTACAAAGCAAATCAGGAGGACTGCTACGCTGCAGCTCACACTGCTGTGGGCCATCGCATCAAGATGACATCTAAAAAGCACTGTAAATTTGTATTTTCTCTTATGGTGGAAATATGGGGCAACGGCCTTAGCAAGGAGTTACACTGAATGTGGTTAACAGCGGGCAGAGCCAAGGTGTTTCATGAATTACATATCAAGGGTCTCTGTGGTATCAAAGCGAGCTGGGGTACCACAGTTTTTCAGTCGGAAGTGTTTGTAATAAAAGCGGCTATAGAAGCGGCAACAAACAATCTTGATGGAAGTATACAAATACTCTCGGACAGTAAGTCGGCACTGCAGGCGCTTGCCTCTAACCGCGTAGTTTCACAACTGGTGCAGGATTGTAGGCAGACTCTCAAAACCGCAACAAACCGAGTAAATGTAAAACTGACATGGATTCCTGGACACAGTGGTGTAGAAGGAAACGAAAGAGCCGATGAACTAGCGAGAGCTGGATCAGCCGACCAAAATGCCACTAGAATAGACACAATTGAAGTGCCAATAGCAACGGTGAAAAAGGAATTAAACGATATCCTCTGGAATGAGACAGATACGGCTTAGAATGACAGGAACGACCGGGCTCTTTCGCCTCACCCTAACAAAACGGGGACAAAACAATTCCTGGGGAAAAACAGAAATGGCGTTAGAACATTGGTGGCAGTATTAACGGGCCATAATCTTCTAGGTGAACACGCTAAACGAATAGGAATCCGAACCGATGACACCTGCCGAGCTTGCGGTGAGGAGGAAGAAAGTACAGAACACTTCCTCCTAGATTGCCCGAGTCTGGCCAACAAACGCCTTACTTGGCTGAGATGTACTGGCGCAACAGAATTGGAAAACTTGGCGACCACAGAGCTGGGAGAACTTCTTGGCTTCTGTAGGACAACAGGATGGACCATCTGTAAACAATAGTACTACACATGGGGAGCTAAGGACCGAGTTCTGGCCTATGCTAAATTACAACAAGTGGACCCCAGTACAATAATAATATAATAATAAGGGTATACCCATGGCCTCCATTGCCAGAGACTGCAGGACCTTTTACCGGCGCAAAAGGAAAGATTATATAGAAGAGGTCACCATGGTAGAGAGACCACCCTCCCTCAGTGATCTGAAACAACCCTTAGAGCGCGATACAAATGGAAGCTAGACCACACGTTCCTGACCTGAGATCATGGCACAATCGAGGCACAGTGAAACAGATTTGTTCTTGATCTAGTTTTTGAATAGGAATGGATGTTTCTAGTTCTGCCTGCACGAGATTATCGATCCTCCAACTGTATGGTTTATGGTGTTCTCTTCCATGAAATTTGAGAGCTCTTCCTGAAAACTGTATTCGGAGTAACGTTTAGAACGATTGACAAATGGAATTGCTTTGCACATTATCCGCGGGAAGTCCTGACACTAAAAAAGGGATACTGGAGCGTCAATAGGCGTCGGAAATAGAGGGATCTCCTCTCTAGTACTTCATTTTCCTTTGTTCCTTCTCACTAGAGAAACAATCTCCATAATCTGAAGTCGCCTAAAATCATGGGAACGTGAGGCTTAGTCCAAAGGGTGTCAAAGAGTTTCAAAGGGCAGGTCCTTACGTTGACAGGGGAGGTTCGTTTGGGAGTTCTTTGCTCATGACTCATATATCAAAAGAAAACAATTTCTAGAATTTGTTTCATTTCGCTGAATTTGTGCAAACGCATTGTCAGCCGGCCTCAATCCTTCTTCCAGCAAAATTATTTATTATTTTTTTCTCTATTTTGTTCAAAACAAATTACTCATGACAGGCGACAGAGTATCTTCCCTTGCTACGCCAGATAGAGTCTTGCAATACACACCCTAAGACGTGAATTTGTTCTTTTACATGTAGATTTTTCCCAAGTTGTCCGTTGTCCATTTTTGTCGTTTTTCGTACCCAATGTAGCAAAGAGCTGGGTCCCTTTTATCGAAATTCACTCCATGCAAGGACTTGTCTGACTGCACGTTCTCAGGACTTGACTTACTAAGATATTGAACAAATGTGTCTTTTGATCAAACTATACTCAGATTCCATCTCCTATCACTCTCACTATAGTAATTTCTCACATGAATTCTCCCCCTTGATGAAGAGCCAGAACAAATTAGCCAGAACCATGAAGATTCTAATGCTAATTTTTTGAGAAATTTTTCAAAATTTTCGTAGAAGTCACTCCATAATTCGTGATTAAGGAGTTTTCGTCACCTTTCTTATGTATCTTGATAGGTATTTTGTTCGGGCTAAGATCGTGTTTGATATTTAGAAGTGCAAGTGTCCTCTATCAACTCTTAGCAATCCTTACTAATTTTGCTGACTCTTCATGTTGTCTCGGATCGAGGGTTTCCCTTCAACAATGGAAATTTTCGATCAATTGCGATCCTCTGCAAAGGTAACGCCATATCCTCATTCCTCTTTCTAGAGAAACAGTTGGCCGCTTCACACTCAAAAAAGTGTTTTTCGACCCCTAATGATTATTTTCTGTGGTGAGCAATCTCAATTTTCAAGGATTTTTCTTAATTTTCTCGAATCGTCCTTTCTTCCACACAACAAACAAAAGCGGCTGTCGAGTAGATGGAGACTTATTAAAACACAAATGTTCAGGAAACCTACACAAATTCAAACTAGGATCTACAAAGCTCCCTTAGAAAGGATCTAAAAAGATCAGACTGTACAGAATAACATACCACAAATGCCGTAGGATCCATTATGAACAGAATAAGAAGTTAGTCAAACAGCGATAGTGAGGGTAGTGAAGGTAAGAGTTGGAAATGGTTAAAATCGACTTAACATGAAACATGAATATCGCGGAGCAGAAAAATAGTAATTAAAGTAGGTTGATTAAAAGACCATGGAAAATGGAGGATGTTAAGCCTGAATGGGTTTCTCCCTGTGGCCAAGGGGAGGACTGGAAATGGCGTTTTATTGCGGGCAATTTCATCTAAAATGGAATGTGAATGCTACAATTTTGTCAGTCACTCCATTACAAAACATGCACTGATTCAGAACCTATCCACAAGAGGGTAAATCTCAGCTCTATCAAATTTAGAAATTAAATTTTTTAACTCGCTATGATTACTCAACATCAAATTTGAGAAAACCAAATGAAAATCTCATAAAAAATAATAAACATGTAATTGCCATCAGCAAAGTGGAGCAAAACTCCATCGCAAAATACTTTTATTAAAAAATAAAGACAAAATTTTCCTAGTAACTTTGGGTTGTTTTTTTCTTTTGTAATTTAAACCTTACAGAATCAGATTATAAAACAAACGATTGCGAATCAGTAAAAAGTATCAACGAAAAGATAGAATGGGGACAAATTCTAATGAAAGGATTTTAAAAAAATTTTCGGCGTCTAAAATTAATATTTTCAAACTTTTCAATGCGTCTGGTTTCGCGCAAAACTTTCGATTGGAATTCAAAGCAACCAGTTTGGAGGGCGTAAAATTTTAAAAATAAAAAATTTCATTAATTCTCTTGAAACTCTCTGAATGCATGCATTTGTACTTCTAGATTTAAAGTTGCAAAAAGTGAACAAAGTAATATGATCTTAATCCTTTTTTACAGGGAAAATGGAGATTCCAATGTGATTCAACCGTCAGTGCCTGTTTTTGTAAGTATATTTTAATTGGAAATTTAAAAATCAAAGCGTAACCGCCTTTTAGGTAGACCACAGACTTCCTGATACGATATTACAACAAAAAGTCATCAAAAAAAAATATTTTGATCCCATATTTTCTTTCACTTGCTTTTGAATGGAGAAGAGCCTCTACCTTAATTTGCCTCTTGTTAACATTATCATTATGTTCTGCCTGATCCGAAAAGTTCAAAACAAAAGCAATTAACTCAACATCAGACAAAATCGTATAATGTGAAAAATCATTTCCACGGAAAAGCCAACAAAACAAGCTTCAAGGCGAGTGATTTTCTCCTTGGGCGTGTTAAGTTCTAAGCATGTGGCTTAAATGCCCTAAACAATTCTTTTCTGCTTGCTTGTATGTTGATTGTGAACAATTAAAACGGAGGGCTCTTAACCAAAAAAAAAAAAAAACCAGCAAAAGGCGAAGAGGTCGTCACGGCTAATGCTATTTCGCCTCCTTTCATGTGGTCTTAACGCGCTCAGAACGCATCTCCAATATCACGGGCCATAAAAACTGCTTCAGAGGAGGATGCACTCGACACTCTTGTACGATAATAGTTTTTATTGATTCTTTCTTGAAGCATGATAGCATTATAATTGGCCTGTAAACCTCATATTTGTGTTTTATTTCCGAAATGATGTTTCGGCATGAGTTTGAGAACTTTATAGTTCCAGCTGCTCTGCAGTCTAATGGAAAAGGCGCTGCTGTGTTCGTTTTAAACTGAGAAAGAGGCTTTCATAATTCACCTTAATGAAATAAGTTTCCGATTGCTTGAGCTCTAATCCTCTCAGCCTATGAATGTGCAGATAAATTATTTAACCTTTCCGTCCATCATTGCATCTCCAACATATTGAACTTGTCTTTAGTAATTACTATCTATCTGAAATTGCTCTTTCAGGCCTCAGTACATCGTCCCCGACATGCAAGTATTTCGGCAATAAAACGAGACAATCGCTCAAGCCCAAACGTACATCAACAGCAACAGCAACTTCATCAGACCCAAAGTCAGGGCCAACTTCGAGAATTACATCAAAATCAAAACCATGATCTGGGACATCAAGACCGGTCGACATGTCACCCTAATGGAATCCATGCGAGCATTGCAATCGTCTCTGATGCGCAAGGACTTGGTGGCTTGCCTGAAATGCGAGACAATGGAAACTCCAATCTGCTATGGAAAAGAGATGAAGCGGCTCCAGCTTCAGCTAAAGGTCCATCGAGAAGTGTAGACGGAACAGTAGTCCACAGCAAGGAGCATTGGCAGGGAATACATCATCATCACAATGGCCATCAGTTCAATTATCAGCAGCAACATTTGCCTATAGCTGTCGCGATACCACAACCATTTCATCATCAAAATCAACAGACAAACGGAGCTGCGACGACTGTTGGAGTGAGTAATGTTGGTGGCGTCACAGGACCTAGTGCCGGTCAACCCTCCGCCCAGGGTCAAACCCACCCGGTTGGAGCGTCGACAGCTCATCAATTACAACCATCAACGGGCGCGGAGACACGCAGCCGAATACCAATGTCGGCCGCCCAACAACAGAATTTTAATCAAATTTCGAAAACGGCTACCAATTTGCTAAACGATATTTACGAAAAGCACTTGTTGAGTCAAACAACGTTTGAAAATGCTTCCTTGTTACATCAGCATCCGGCGAAGTTGCCAAATGGTTTCGTCATACTTCCCGCCATAAATATGGCAGCAACCACCAATGCATCATTCGCAGCAGACGGGAGTCAGGCGGTGATCCCAAATGGGGAGCAGTTAAAAAGTTTACTACAAAGTCAACAGAGACTTCACCAACATCCGCAGCAACAACGAACCTATCAGTTCCAACATGCCCAAAGTCACGCTAATGCCAATGGTCTCAATGTTGTTACTTCGTTGATGCCTGGCAAAAACTACCCGCAGCGGATCCTGGTCAGTTCAAACAATGCAAATCATCAACAAATCCCTCATAATCATCATGGCCATCAGCTTCAAAGTCAACATAATCAAAAGGCAGATGAAAACGCTGCAATGGACGCATCCCAACACCTATATGAGACTGTTGATCCCCCGAACTTGCCTCCGCCTGCTCCCAACCGGGCGCCTAGGAAGCGGATTCCGGGGAAAATTTTAAGAAAATCATCCCTGGCCGGAAGCGAAGAAGGTAGAAAACAAATTGCACCCGCTCTAGCAGCCAGGAATCAAACATTTGGTGGCGAAAGTCATGCTAGAGGAGTACATCTTCCTGCGGTAAATCACCAGCCTCAGACGGGCAGCAGACAACAGCAGCAGCAGCAACAGCAACTAAACTCACGTCCATTTTACAATCCTCAGCCAAGGACTCGCGCTGATGGAGAGAACTACCCGGAAAGTACTGCGTGTAACTCTAGTAAACAGAGAAACTCAACGACTAGCCACAGCGGAAAAATGTTGCATCTATCGCAACATTCCATTGTGACACATCAACCCTTCATCCTGCCTCCTCCACCACAATTTAATACTGCCCAAGTTCACAATCCCGACGTCGTCAGTTTGGAATGTCCGACAACAAATCCTAATCCCGTGGGTACTATTGCTACAAACAACACTGAAACATTAGCTGCAACGGCAACGGCAGCGCCAATCAACCGTCATCCTTCGTCCCTATCATCAATTCGAGAATCGTGTGGCGCTGCTGATGGTGATATTTCACCATCTGAATTCGAGGAATTCGAGCGAAAAGGACCGCGACGAAGCAGCAGCGGCGATG
Organism: Stratiomys singularior; assembly: GCA_954870665.1. NCBI lineage: Eukaryota > Metazoa > Arthropoda > Insecta > Diptera > Stratiomyidae > Stratiomys > Stratiomys singularior. The sequence goes on along the minus strand of OX940879.1, from coordinate 4,763,962 downwards.
CGATGGTGGGAGCAACCATTGCCAAATATCACTATCGGAATAGTAAAATTGATTTAATGTATGAGACAGCTCAAGCAGTTGCTGCGGCGGAGTATTATGCCAGGTAAGTGGATCCTTGTTTGATTAGGAGACCGAATTTCCTTTCCATTTGCATACTTACCATCTACTAGGTTTGTTCTTTTTGCCGTGTGTGAATACATTGGATGGGGTTTGCAATGATTGCAAAATCGACAAGGACACGATCGTCCATTCAGGTTGTTTCATTCAGGAATTCAAACGATCCTTGAAAGGAAATGAAATTATTATAGGACTTGAAAATTTATTTACTTTTAATATGATAACCTAGAAATGAAATTTTATTCTGAACGTGCTTCTCCTTACTTATAGACACGGATGTCATTTTAGGGGATGAAGTTTTGGCATTTTTGATTAACCTAAAGCAGTATTTAAATTAAAAAAAAAACATTAAAAAAGGAAAATATCCAGCTAGAAGATTGCCAATTAAAATCGAAGTAAGTCGATACAGAGCATATCCTTAACTGCCCGTAAATCTCACTTGCAAGGAGGCATGGCTAACCCCTAAAGTTTCGATTGGATAAAGAATTCTCTTATTTTCTAAACCTGATACTTGTTCCGAAAAATCAAAAGAATTTTGGATATTTTTAAGACAAGAATAGTTTTTCTTCTATTGTTTGGGAATTGAAAAACAAATTCAAAAAATTTTCTTAAAACAATTTCGCATCAGATGTCAATAATAAACAATGGTTGATTTTGTGATGTAACCACTATGACGAACGCGACAAATAAGGCAGAACAAGACAAAAGAAGGGGCTGGTTCCGAAGAACCTTTCTTTGCCGATATGTAACGACTAAGGATGATAGAATTAGATAATTATGACACTATCAAAATAAGGATTGAAGCCTTTGATATTTGAAAGATTTGGGAAAAGGCTACTTATTAGAATCCAGAGGAATGACGGCGGGGAGATTGCTGGAAAAAAACAAGGGTGATATTTAAAGCCCAAAGTTATCCAGAGAACATTGGGCCGGCCAATTATAACCCGCAGTTTATTCATATGATACCCGACACAACAAAAGAGTTTTGTTGTTAAGGAACCAAAAAAAAAAACAGTGGAAGGCCTGCTTTGGCATCTCAGACACCAATAAGTCTTATTGAGCTTATGACACTCAAAAAAAAAAACGTCTTTAGAGAGGCGTCACTTGCAAGAATGAGTTTGAAATGCAAAGTACTCCTATGTAACCATTTCTAAATGGGACACTTTCATGTTTGGAAACATATGGAAACAGTGACCTCGTCAACTAAAAGGACAATCTTTATTTTATATTTAGAATCTAGGCTGACAGGTCAGAAAAGGATGAACACAGCTGCGCCGGCATTCACTTCAAAAATGCCCAAAACTCAACCGAACTTTTGAATCATGACATTGTGCTATAGTCGGACTTGATTGAAATGAAAGTAGTCCCAAGATCGGTAACGAACGACATCACCGGAAGGATTTATACACGCACAGGCAGAAAGTTGCTACTGCAGACGCCTATCCCTGGCCGCATAGCTATACAGCGAAAGACGGACTGTAGCCATTCATTCAAAGAATCCAAATATACACAAAATAGCATGGGTCCCTTGAGACAAGCCAATTAGGGACAAGCACCAACGAATGCGATAGAAAGAGCAAGAGTTAGATCAAGTGACAATAATAAAGACATAAATGAAGTGTCACCGGCAACAATTGACAGTAAACCAGGTGAAATCCCCTGAATATAAATAGAAACGGTTTGGAATGACAGAAGCAATAGCAGAGTAAACAAAATGAGGGTGCTTCTTCGAAGAACGCAAATAACGTTAAAGCAAAAGTGGCATTGCCAACAAATCAAAACCTTGTAGGCCAACACGCAAAACGGATAGACATCCAAATGGATGACACTTGCTGAGCTTGCGAGAAAGAAGATGAAACCAGTTTCGCAAATATTAAATGTTCCCTCATCTAAAATCACGTGCTACCAAATTCCATTGGCTTTATTGAAAAATTGATCATCGAATTCCAAGTTCTTGTTTCTATTAGTTTTGCTTATCTTTGGTTTCCTACGTGCTGCTCGGAAATTATAGTCCATCGAATTGATTTTGCATGAATTTCTTTCTTGATTTGACCTTTACACTGTCTTGCTTTTGCCGATGAAGTGATCTTTGAATTCTTTCGTGTTAATTTTTATTTTCTAAATATTTCTCTGTATTCAAACCGTTCGATAACATTTCTTACTGTAATCTGCTTTGTCCAACTATTATATGTTAAAAAGAAAGGTGAAAAGAGCTCAAGCTGGTTTCGAACACGCGTCCCTGCCGCTTCTCGTCAGGTGCCAACTCACAGGCCGGGACGCATCGATTGGCACTATCAGCTGGGTGAATCTTTCATGTTTGGAATTATCTATTATCTGGTTATAATTACGTTTTATCATTTTCGCTCTCAGCTTGAACTTGTCCTATGTTCCAATTTGCCTTTGGTAATAAATCACTTATAAGTTCTAAGTGAAAATGGATAAATTGATCCACCAAAAACTTCAAAAATATTATATGTTGCCAAGCTCCCCTTATAATTTAGTTATTTCATGTAATTTTAGAATGACCGCTCTCTCAGATTAATTAGTTTCCTTTCTTGAAGTTTCCATTTTTACAAGTTCCACAATTTTAACTATTATTCATTCGAACAAACGCACAAACGATTCGAAAACTCATAACAAGTAAAACGGGACTTTCTCAAATTTGACGTTTCTTCACTTCATATCCTAAATGGGGTTGCCAGTCACTAGTTTTGGAGACATTTTGAAGTGTGCCCCCCATTCTATCAAACGGAATTTTAAATTCTTTTTACCACAATTTCATTAAAATACAGTTACTTCAACAAAATATCGTAATATAATAAGAAAAATACCAAAAACGAAAGAAATTCTATAATAGATTGTGAGGATTTTTTATAGGATTTTTTCCGGTACTGTATATAAGTGGCAACAGGTGAACAGAGTGGATTATTTTCATATTAAATGAGATTTGAGATTAATAAATCTAAATGCAGTATACGATTGAGTCTTGGAAAATATTCAAATACCCAAAAGACGGAAAATCGTTTTTCATTCTCATTCATTTCTTTCTCATACGTTTGTTGACCGTTTGCCCTTTTCCCTAAAAATTCGTATCATTTCTTAATCAGGTAGGTTAAAATCAATTCAAGTCTAGCTGAATATGTCATGAAATCCTTTAACAGTTTCATCATGCAGCGTTTGCATTAAGAATCCTTCTCGGGAAGCGAAAGCTTTAGCCTAATGAAATTTTTCTCACATGTTAAAGCCTCAGCGATAGCAGTACTCTCGTACTTGGCACATAGTTGCATCACAACTCCTCATACTTTGCAGAATTTTTATGTCACATGTGTGTGCTCCATGGAAATATGTCACTGAGATTAAATGAGCAGAATACCATCTATCTACGCATATAGGAAAACCTTCAATTATACTTCAACCGAACCGTCAATTTCTGTAAGGATACTCCCTTTAAATTATATTTCGCACTCGATATCAGCCAGTCTTAATCATGATTACACACTTCCCGCTACAGCAAAACATACCCAGACTTGGCCAAGAGGAACCCTCTCGAGATAGTCTAAGCAAGAAATTTGAATCTTCCCTACAAGTACTTCCTGTTGGTTGTGCTCCTTTTGCTGTTGTATTCTAGTTGTTTGTTTCTTGGCACCTTCAACGCTCTGCCTCGACGCTCTTCTTCGCTTGTCTAAATATTATAGAAGGCGTCGTATGAGGGGGGTTGGAGTGGTTGATTGAAGTGGTATTGGAGGTAGTTGGAACGGCCTAGACGAAAATCATCCCGGCGTTAAATTAAACATACTAAATTCGATGCGCCGTTGTGCTATGCCCGTAGGGGGATGACTTTCTAGCTAAGCTAAGCGGAGTGCGAAATTAATAGGGCGAAATTTCAATAGCGGGTGAATTATGTAGATTTTGTGGTAGCGAAATGATGTTGGTGGAGGCGAGTTGAGAGATAGATGTGGTTGATGTAATGGACCATGGGGATTATTTAAATAAGTGGGAAAAGTAGAAAAAACAAAAGAGAGGAGGAGATAATTGACCTATGAAATGGATTTGGATACAGGTAAGACGTATTGGAATCTTATTAACTCTTAGGTGTTGAGGAACGTTGTCTTTTCTCGCTGCTACAAAAACAAGCAGGCTATGGAAATTTCAACGGTTGTACGTGACTCAGAGCCAACCGAATTTTAATCGAGAAAAACTACGTGAAAGCTTTAAGGACGAATTACTGAAAAATTCCCATCAATTGCCTTTTGCTATCCGATTATAAATAGCCATACATGCAACCACTATCTTCGCATTTTACAATATTTCCTAGTTATTTCGCTAGAAGCTACTGACTTTTCGTACAGATTCACAAAGTAACAAAGTAGATAGTCCTTTGCAAAAAAACGATTGCCATTTCTCGGTCAAAACCTGTCAATCTCAGTGAGGTAAAAGATAAAACCATTGTCAACCCATTGAAAACTAAAAGAGCTTACTACGATTTCTGAATGTTCAGGCATGTCAGCATGTCCTTGGTACAGAAATTTCACGGAGCTTCGAATGTCACACGATCGACCAGGATGTAACACAATGTCTCTCAAAAGTGATCCTTTTCCCAACGGAAATTCCATTTTTCACGAAGATGGAACTGGAGAAAGCAGTCTTGTCTATGAAGGCCAGAAAGGCTCCAGGACCAGATGTGATTCCAGCTGAGGTGCTACAAATGGTCTTCCACTTTTCCCCTGACCTGCTCCTCCGCATGTTGAACGCATGCCTGTGCGAAGGGCTGTTCCCAAAGTGCTGGAAGGTGGCGAGACTTGTGCTCATTACTAGGTGAAAAGGTGATCCCGATTCGCAAGCTGCATAACGTCCACTGTATATGCTTGACATGACCGGAAAAGTTTTTGAAAAACTTATCAGGGGAAGACTCGCTGACGTGATTCGTACTGCCGGGGATCTATCTCCACGGCAGTATGGCTTCAGAGCAGGCCGCTCCACCATCGATGCAATTGGAAAAGTAGTGAGCGCGGTCCAACGTGCGGAATCTCACAGTATTTCCCAACGACGGGTCGTCCTGCTAGTTACTCTGGATGTCCGAAATGAATTTAACAGCACTACATGGATGGATATTCTGGAAGCACTAGAAAAGCGTTTTCATGTACCAGTGTACCTGATGCGGACTCTCAGGAACTAATCGAAGGACCGCAGCCTACTCTACGACTCGAAGGAGGGTGGGCGAAGTACAATTCTTACTTCAGGTGTCGCTCAGGGCTCCATCCTTGGCCTAGACCTGTGGAACATCTCCTACGATGGACTGCTGCAGCTTGAACTGCCGGATGAGTCACGTTTGATCGGCTATGCGGACGATGTCGCGGCGTTGGTCGCTGGATGCACAGTAGACCATGCGCAACTCAGACTCAATATGTTAATGTGGAGGGTAATGAACTGGATGACCGCTCAGGGATTCAAGCTAGCACTGGAAAAAACCGAAGTGGTCATCCTAACGAAGAATAAGGCCAGCGTAAGGCCTATCAGTATAGGGGACGAGCTGGTCGAATCGTAATCAGCAGTAAAGTATCTGTGCGTCCTGATAGACTCGAAGATGAGTTTTTCCCAACAAATCAGGACAACAGCTGACAAGGCTGGAGCGCGTGTGACGGCACTCACCTGATAAATGGTCAACATAGTGGGGCCCACCACATCAAGGAGACGACTCATAATGAGCGTTGTGCAGTCGCTTCTACTCTACGGATCAGAACAGTGGGGTGACGCTCTCAGCAAGGAGTTGCACCGGAAGCGGTTGGCACAGGTAAAGAGACAAGGAGCATTGCGAATCTCATGCGCATATCGAACGGTCTCCGGGCGGCAGTGCTGGTAATCGCAGGGGTGAAACTCATCACCCTCCTTGCGAGAAAGCGCTGAAGTATTTACCTGCGCAGAGGCGAAGACCGAAGAGAAGAGATCACCAGGAAAGAGAAACGTCACTCTCTCAGCGATTGGCAATAGTTCTGGGAGCAAGAAACAAGGGGAAGGTGGACTGCATGTCTGACCTGAGGCCGTGGTTCAGTCGAGTGTATCGTGAGACCGATTTCTACTTGACCCAGCTCTTAAGCGGGCACGGTTGTTTTCGGTCCTACCTGTACAAAATTGAAAGAGCCCGTTTCCTAACTGTGTGTTTTGCGCAGGAGAATTGGATGACGCCTGTTACACATTCTTCTACTGCAAAAGGTGGAGCCAGCAGCGAGGGGACCTCTTCAGCGAAATCGGACAGCCCTGTCCAGAAACTATCGTCGGAGTCATGCTGAAAACAGTTGACAATTGGAATTGCGTGGCGCAATATGCTCGGGCAGTGCTGATACTGAAAAAAGCTTTATTGGAGCGCTGGGAGGCATCGAGGATGGATGGATCTCTTTTGTAGCACTTCCTTCCTCTCCCTTCCTTCCCGTTAGAGAAGAGATTCCCATAATCCGAAGGCGCCTCTAGGCGTAGGAACACGAGGGCTAGCCCGAAGTAATGTATCAAACGGTTCCAGGCTAGGTTCTTAGGTTGACAGGGGAGGTGTTTAGTGGGTAGCCCGAAAGCATTTTGCGTCTGGGAGTCCCACACTCAGGGCGTAAACAGCCTTCACCTCCCTACCAGAAAAAAAAGTGATCCTTTTACAGGCTATGCATGCAGTGCGATGTATATATGCTCATATTCTGATGTCCTTTACTCTTAATCCAATCATTACACAGTTTTAAATGAGGTTCTTTTAAGGTTCTGTTTGGTTAAAGGAATGACAGGGAACCCTCACGCACGAACTTGCCAGTAGTCTCAATGTTCGAGTCCTTGTGTCAATTTGAGATCCTTACAAGCGCTGCAGCTCTAGTGCTGCGTCCATTTAAAAATGATCGAATCATCATCAAAAATCATCTAAATCTAAAAATCATTATAAATTTGCTCATATATGATACATTAAGATAGTATGGTTGGGACAGAAATTGTATCTTTTCAACAATGCCGTTTTGTAGATAGCAAAAGAAACATAAAGTAACGTTGGTCTTATTATCTGCTTCATCGTATACTTTATTTTTATTGTGTGTGTCCAAAGGATTTTATTTTGTTTTTTTTTGTTTTGATAAAGGTTTCTAGTTTCTGGATCCTCTTCAGTGCAGTCACTTCAATGAAGTGAAAATCCGTTGGGTGGTTGCAAGTTCTCAGCCAATCTTCGTTATCTAGGGCTGGGTATCTGCAGCTGTGTGCGGTCTCGCATTGTCCTAGTGAAAGAGTGGAAGATTGAAGATGACTCCGCATTGCTTATCGAAGCAGAATTTCTGATAGTACAAGTCCACATTTAACGTTTGGTTTCATTACAGAAGCTCCCAATAAATGACACGTCGAGAATTCCAATAAATAGACAGTAAGACCTACAGTGGATGCAAGTCTGGGTTTGAAATGGATACTGTTAAAACATATCTTTTTCAAATTGTTCGGCACCATTGGACGTTACTGTACAACATCTAAATGTAACCATATCCAATAACCATCAATCGAAAATGTGCTACATTAGTTCGACGACAAAGATGAGAAACGCAGGAGGCAATTCTACCTTCCTTGTTTCTTTACAAAAGTTCGTGGGGTACCCAAGCAACCAACGTTACCACATATCATAGCGCATGGATTGTTTATCGCGGATCAGCTATGCGGGGTTTTGTTGACCCGTGAAAATATCATCCGTTGGAATGGTCTTTTGAATGCATCGATTCATTGTCCACTTTTTGAATTTGTCGTCTCTTCCTTGATGAAATCAATCTTGTCCTTTTTTCTAGTCATCTTGTCATAGTCATTTTGTAGAGAATTGGAAATATCCGAAGAGAAAAGGTCCTGTAACATTGAAGGAATCTATGATCCTTGAATAACTTTAGCTCTGATAGCTCATAGACCTACGAAGTGGTTGTTGATCCCTTTGTTTGATGTGGATCTCGATAAAGGATAGCTCACTTAAAATATTTGTCAATATTTTAAATGAACTGTAGTGCCGTTTGAAATCCTCTCTGTTAGGCGTTGTCTAAGATTTTTGCTAGAAAAAAACGTTACACCATGTGTTATCCTGACATCCTGACTTTTGTCCATTGGAGTTTTATTGAACCGTTTCGTTTGAAGTCGTATGGTTCCTCCAGCAATCTATCCGTTTTCTGAATAATTTCCTCAAGTTTAATCAGTAGCACTTGCTTAACTACTTTTTGGAACTAAGAGAATACAAAAAGGGTTCCCATAAGTCTGTTCTCTGCGTGGGTATGTTCAATTCTTGTTTGGATTTCAAAAACCAACAATTAAGGTTAAATTTCATAGAATATGCTCTTTCCGGGACGGGAGGGGGGCTTTTAATTATAGCCACGAGAAATTAAGGTACGTATAGTCTTTTCAATAATTTTCAAAAAACTGCATTACAAGGGTGGGTTGGAAGTCATCCTGGGCCGTAAAACAAGCTGATCTGTTTGCAAGGGATCCATTGAACACATGTCAGTGACAGTCACACCACTTAGAGTCTTACAGCTAGAGGTGATTTTTTTTTGCAGTGCCTATGGTTTTGTTAGAGTGAGCAATGGAAGTTGCTGAGATAGATTGGATCTTGCAGTGGAGATCGGATGGAGATTGACAGAACAACTCAAAAGATCATCTCAAGACCAAACTTTTGGTGAAACTTCGGAAAACTCTGAGGTAAATCATGAAAGCTTGCGTACTTTGGCACAATCTTTTCCTTTTCTACTAAAATTTCAACACATAGAAAATGTATTGGAAAGCTTGCATCACATGTCGTAGCACATACTCAGAAATTAATGAATTGATAGGCAAGCGTCTACTTTTAGGAGAAAGCAATCTGCAGTTTCTACTAAAATTGTAGGGAAGAAGAAGAAGTACAGACAAAATAAACTGAATCGTATAAGATCCTGCTGTTTTAGTAATCGTAATCGGTTATAGTAGATTACTAAGAATGAAGGTAAGTAAGGATTAGTAAAGGATCAGTAAGAATAAAGGTTTCAGAAAATTTATGTTTTTATTTGGATGTTGCCTGGCTACAAACTCAATTAAGCTTGCGTGGTTTAACGAGTGGCAGTAATCTGATCCTTACCTAACATTTCCACGTACGACGTGTATCCTCAAATTTTGATCCTCTCAATCTTTTACTTCCTTATTAAGTGCTATTAATTCCTTAGCCTTGAGTGATTACCAAACGAAATGGAGTACTATACACTTGTGTTAACATTTATTTTTTCGTAACTTTTCCAAGCGACAGAGTACTCGGAAAAGTTCTTACTCCCCCAGAAGTGCGCTCCTCAATCCCCAGTAAAAAGTCATACACTAATAATAATTCGTCGTGTTACAAGGTAACAATCGTTGGCAAATGTTTTTCTATTTGTCACGTGCCCTCCCAACATTTTTCTTAATGCTTCGTCTAAATGTATGGTCGTGTACAGTAAAAATCTTAACATTCACGTCCCCGTCAAGCGCTTCGTCCTTCTGAAGTAAAACAATCCCATTCTGAGTTGCAAACAAAAACAACAATAAACTCTCGACACACCGTCCGTCGAAGGAAACAGAAGACATAAAAAAATAAGAACTTCTTACTTCGCTCCCTCATCGTTAGGACACGAGACACGACTGGGAAATCTGTTCCACTTATTAAGTTGTCACACATTTATTTATTCTTTTTTTTTTCTCAAGATTTCTTGATACCATTTGTTGCCCAGCCTGGCCCGGTCCTGGTGCGAGCCTTTTGCGGCAAGTGTTAGCCCGAGAATGAGTTATGGCATCAAACAAATCTCAGGGACGCTATGCTAAAAATATAATAGCAACAAAAAAAGAAGTGGTGGAGTGAGGAGGATACGACTGTTCTTAGTTCTAAGGAAGAAAAGAAGTTTGGGAGTACTTAAGAAGGCGAATGACGATATTAGGAGGCATGAAAAGCGTCTGAAGACATTCTACAAAAAGTGAAATCCTAAATGTGTTTCAAAGTAGTTTTTCGGGAGTAGGAATCGACACTATTGCTACAATTTGGGAATAAGGATGAGAAGCACCCAATGATAAAATATTGGTTACATTTCACATAACAAATATGAATTTTTACGTTTTTATCCAACGGATTGTCTTCGTTACTTCGACTATGTCCATTCCTTAAACGAGAATAATCCAAAGGACTGGGAAATGTGACAAAGTAGAGTCACTAAAATGTTTTCCCCCAAAAGTGGATGAAATCTGAAGGGGAGGTGATTTATTGCATCCTTGAGTTTTAATGTACGTGTCGTTTTGCTGCTGTTGCATAGATATTTCCTCTAAACTGCTCCAGAAGTAACATATTATTGCGCCAGCCAACACAAATGGTCCGAGTTCGAAAGAGCACTTAGTGCACCCTCTGGAAATGGAATCCAAAATATCGAAGCCACAAGGAAACATAGACTAAATCGAATTGATTTTTTTCCAATCCCAGTTGTCGACATTCAATCCAATGACTCTTACACGAACATCGAATGATATCACATCCGCACTTACTTTGCAGGACCAAGTCAGTTGCCGGCATCACCATCACCAGCCGTTGAGTATCAATTCACTCCTGATAAGTGATTTCTTCCGTGATGCATTGAGTGCGGATATGTGACACATGTCCTTGTATGTAGGATACTTGGGAAGATATGTGATGTTCAAAGGCCGCAGCGGTTGCAGCGGACGCAGGAATAGTAAGAGAGGCACCAGATAAGTCCTGTGCCCCCAGACCGTTTACACACACTTTTACGGTCGTCAAAGCAAGTGCTTCTCATTTCCTCCTACAAAAACGTCTTAATAGCGCTGGCAAACGGCTAAGGCGGCACGTCTTATGTCTTCATCAAAGGAGCTCTTTAACGACAAAGTATCTGGGTAAATATTCGGCGTTTGTTGAGAAGTTGACTGAAGATGGATATGGAAATAGTGCGACAATAGGACGGCGCTTATTCGTGCTTTTTATGTCTTCATATGGACCTAGCAGTCAGCGAATGGGACTTTGGGTCCGGTCTGTAAAAAGAGGAAAACCCTTTACTTTGAATAATACCCTCGATCCCGTTTAATCAAAACCCGCTGTTGGGGACTGTATTGTTCTTGATCCTAGCTGGCTATTCCCTCGTTTGAACTTCACCCCATCCCCTCTCCTCACTGATGTCATTTGATCCTAAAAGCAAGTCGAACCTCTCTCCCTCCTTGGTGAAGATTAGCTTGATAAGTGGTAAATATTTGAGTTGAAAACGAAACAAAACTTAATGACACATTGGTTGCATTCTTGCGCCATACCATATGTAGGGTGGTGGAATGCTTCAACTGCAAACTATCAATTAGAAACATGCCAACAATGAATGGGGTGTTAAATTATTTTTGGCTGGCTGTGAGGTTAGCTAAACTGGGGGAGGGAATTCATTAGTGAGTTGATTTGATGCAATCGCAATGGGAGGTGCTGGAGCTAAATAAATTTCGACATGATTCCATGAAGAACAGATGCATCCTCGTTAATGAACAAATTTAGTTTTATGGCTTTTGGAAAATTGAATGCACGTCTTATTTGATAATATCGAAATGCCATAATGAAGAGCTAATGCGTTGGCAGGCAGGGTGCCACGTGACGATTGGTATAATCTTTTCAATGTCAAGGGTAATCATGTTTTTTTGATAGATGGGGTCGTGCGGATGTTTCAATAAATCGTTAAAAGGAATGTTGCATGTTAAATTTAATGAAATCCTTCGGGCAAAATTTAATTGAATTTGAGCGCTATATGTGTTGAACGTGGATGAGCTGTTTGGATTTTAAAAATTTGGGGGGAAAAAAACGGACGAGGCGTAATTGCATCAAAATGTTTCTCCTCTTGTTTGCAGACAAATTTTTCCTCGTTCGTTTTTTCTAGACCTTTATTCTTTAAACCTAGGAGAAAGGTGGAAATTAAAGAATATAATAATAATATAAATTCACTGCAAGTTATAGTTTATATAAATGTAAGTGTGATATATTTATTTAGTTTCAAAGTGTGGTTGGAGAAGGACGAAAAGAAATATTATATCACCGAGGGGAATAAACACATTTGAAATTCGAACGTTTTGGGTTGCACCAAAGGAAATGTAAAGTTTTTATATTGTTTTCTATGTCCAGCGGACCATGCTGTGCGGTTGGTGAGGTTGCGTTTAGGTTCTTTTACGCGTTTCGGTTCATTTTTGAGAGTGAGAAACGCGTCCTCACTGTCATATGTGGGCCAGCGGACACAGAGCAGAATAAAACTTCAACCTGTGATAATAGCTCGATTAGACAATATTCTTAAAAACTCGCTCTAGAAATAAATTTCTCAAGTTAGGGTATTTTGTGGTAAGTAGTTGAAGCCTGTTTACGTTCTGACTGACTCAACTAACTCCCAGACGCACGATACTTCTGGACTACTCACCGACACAGAATCTCGCTTCTCTCTCGAATCAGACGCCACTTCTGTATTTTCTGACTCTGACGAGGGTCAGAAAATATTTTCACTTCTGACGAGAAAAGCTTCTGCAGCAGGACGGACAATTGAGTGATAAAAGATATCTGCTTGCCCGATGCCATCTGATGCTTGGATCTGCCTTTTTCAATTGTCAGGACAATGTGCCATTCAATTCTATTTGTCAACCGTTCTAAGCATTTCTCCAAATTTAGTTTCTGAGAAAAATCTTTGACTTTTTGTTGAGATTACTTCATTGTTTATTTCATCTTTTGTAGTTAGAACATCTATGGCAGGCGTCACCAAACTTTTCAGTAGAAAATACGCAATTGGCGCCGCCTTGGCTTGACAATCTTTTGCAGTTAAGATTGAGAATATCGATGCCCGCCTAAGACTTAAGACAAGCAGTAATCAGTCTGACCATGCTCTCGATGAAGTCACGGCCTCAGATTAAGGATCCAACGTGCTTGGCCTTCTACGATGACACGCTTCTGAGACTTTTGCCATACGCTGTGAGAGCTTTGAGCCTGAGACTGAGGGCTTTCCTTCTTCTTCTTCCCTTCGTTTCTTTGCTCAAGCAAGAGTGGTAAGAATTACCCCTGCGAGCAACGACATTACCTTCCCGGGGATCATTCAGCATAGGCATGCAATTCGGCCATTTGCTTTGCAACTGTGTTAACCATTTCTGATGTTACTCATTGCTGAAGCTGTCGATCCATATTTCTGCATCTTGTAGAAGAAAGGACAAAACAGTGCTCATTGAAAGTCGGTCCTCCGATATGGTGCCCTATGTTGGCTATCAAACGCGTTGACCTGAACGTTGTTGACCTGATTTACTCAGAAAAATTCATCTTCGACTTTATCAATACGCACACGTATTTGACTGCTGATTTCAATTTGACCAGTTATTCTTCAAAAGTGATAAGTCTTACTCTCTTTTCAAGATTCTCCAGTTAAATCCCCACTCGGCGCGTGAGAATGTCAAGTCTAAGTAACATATGCTGGACTGTAGGACTAGCGACAAGCGCCACAACATTGTACACATATTCGTCCAATCTGGTCACCAATCCGGTACTCAACTCTGAGTTGTTTATCAGAGCAGATCTTCCATAGGTCCGAGCCTAAAATAAGCCCCAAATTTTTCATCCTTCGTAGATTACTCTCGTAAAAGGAAAAGGAGATATCCAGAAAACGAAAGAATGATTTCAGGGCAGCAGAAAAGAGCAGAAACTCTTATTTTTAATTTTCATTCTTATCAGAGTAGAAAACACTTTTTTATGCGGCTTATATGAAACTATGCGCCACGATAACGCAGAAACTGAAACCTAACTAAATGATTTGAAGTTCTGCTATTGGGAGCGTAACAGTGTAAACATTTGCCATTTGGATAGCAAAAATGTTTACGAGTTGCTTATTTTCCACTTTAAGGACACAATCCAAGAAGTACTTGAAAAACAAAGGGGTTGTTGTCCTGGACTGGCAATTTAAAGGTCAGAATAAAGATATTTACAAAGAGTCTTTAGTAAAGCATTCATTCGATCTAAATGCACTAAAGACGACCAACGAGGACGAGCGATTTAAATTTTGAAGTGTCTAACAAAGACATCGACATCATCTAGACATCTTTTTTGCCCTATGCACAAGTCATGCTAGGGGAGATCACCAGCTGAAAAAAAAATCTAAATTAGATTTCAATTTGAGAAAAATCCCACATAAACATTCCACAAACACTCAACAATTAGCTGTCTTGCGTTCTTAGATGAGATCATTCATTACTTCACTTTCCATTTATCATTCGCTAAAACTTTTTAGTCCTTTAATCCGATGATGTCAGCGATTCAAATGATCAATCTGTTTGATGTTGTGTTTACATTCCGTACGAGATGTTTTCTCTATACAATGCCAGGCGCATCACGAATGCCATACGTTGATGAACGACTAGATGGGGAGTATGAAAATGTCCTCCGTCCTCTCTGCACCATCGCTGTCCTCCTTAGCGATAGCATGAATGTCGACACGACCATCTAAATGCATCACATGTTGGTTAAAGAAATGTTTCTTGTAAACAAATTGCCTCCGACACCACATGGATCTGTTTACACCTCAACATCACCAACGTGACGCGATTTCTGATGCTTTCACTGACACAAATAAACGACAACAAATCAAAAATTTCAATATTTTATAGATGCCAACCCGAGAACTGACGGATCTCATCTGCAGACACTCCTCGAACGGATATTGGTGATGGTTTTGTGTTTTCCCAGTCATTTGTTAAGGATGCCTTGGAACGCTCAAATGCTGACGCAAAGATCGAGTTTGTTATTTCAACTTACTACACACTTAAACATTACTCCATTCCTTGATTTCCCATCAATAATAGCTCAAATTAGGAAGCCTTGTTGTTTCTAATCACTTGGAACTTTTCATTGCTTGTAGTGCAATCAGAGAGATTCCTTCGGACTTTCTATGAACTGACCCTGTTCTCAATTAGTCAATTGGTTGGTCAGGAACGTTCCTACTCGCATGTAACTTTCACTTGAAACTTGGAGTTGCAATTAAGGACTTTGATAAAAGTTTGCATGCGGGTGATACGAGGGATATATTCTTCGTAGGACTGGACAATCTACATGTTACTGTTGATGGAGAGATTGGTAGATACTTTGATAGGTTGTACCTACGCGTAGCAACACAACAGATGTAAATGGGGATGAATTGCTCTAGGGAAACTTAATGGTGAAAGTTTGTCCTGAAATTTAAGTTTAATCCGGATGTGACTTGATTGACTGGAAACCAGTCTAGTCGGTCAGACATGGAGCGAAGTGCTTGAATTTTATTTATCAGGCGAACCGAAAATTGATTTTTGATTCCCCCTGAAGCTCGAAAAATCTTCTAGGATTGCTAAACAGGCCGATTTGAATGTGTGCTGGACAAGTTTGATATATTTGGGAGGATTCTTCTGTTGTGTCTTCATTTAAGATGTCCAGCGACAACCATGTTTCGCTGGTTGGAGTTCTCAGCATCTGTTGTCTTTTTGGATGAAATTTCTCTTGACATCACTGTCCCTAGCCAATGGTTTTATTTTTAAAAATGGTTATGTCCAACACTTTGGGATGATGTATCTTGTACACTGTGATTTTGTTGTCCTTCCTTGTAGTTAGTGAAAAAGTAACTGATATTAAGTATACGAGTTTTTTAAATGTGGTTTGGAGTTGGTTTATTTGTGTTTTTTGGTTAAAATTGTATCTAGTGACATGAATTGAATAAATTATAAATGAGTTGACTTAGATGCAAATCAAAGGTTTTTTGAATAAATTTTATCTGGCTTACAAATTGATCCGAAGGATAGGTTCATGCCAAATATTCCCCGGCACCTTACTAGGTCTTACGCATCTTTTAACTCGATATTTTTATTTATTTATAGTGAAAAACAGATGCAACTTTAGCTATTCAAAGCTGAGAAATGATTGTAATACTCATTTTTGGCTAACCAAATAAACCAAAAAACAATTAATCATCCTTCAATTCTGCTAGATTCTTTACAAATTTCTTGATGCTCTCACCCTCTGCGAGCTCTCAACGCGGCTATTAATCGAAATGCCTTGAAATTAACGATACTTAGCGCAAAACTTGTCTATAATTAAAACGCTAACAAGAAAATATCCGCTCAAGTCATTATTTATAATTTGTCGCCACTCGTCAGACTGTGCCCATTACTCTATCACCACCACGCGACCATATCTTAAGACATGACCTCCAGCACCACCCCGAAGACATACTCGAACTTGGCCATCTTCTGCTGGGTGCTGTCTTAGTTGCGTCTCCCCATTTGCCGTCACCAGAAATCATTTACATCAATTTGTCACCTGCTAAATATGTTTCTTGAAAAAAGCAATTAGACACGTTTCACTTATTGTACGCAAAGTAACTGAGCCAGAGTTTCGATGAGGCTCCCTTGTGTTGTCAGGACAAGACAGAATTTGTTGGGGGATGAAACATTCGGCGATAGTTGTCACTTTTCGTTGAATTTATAGTTATTGGATGCAGATTTTGGTGTCTTTTGCAGAACTTAATTTATGTTCAAATGGTAATAAGTAATTTGGGTTTCAGGTTTTCTTTCGTTTCGCATCCCAAGAGCTCGATTCCTTGTTTTGACCTTGATTGGAGTCTGAATTCCAAACCAACATTCCCATCCACTTTAGTCATTTTGCCGTCTGAACTCATTATGATTTCAGGACATGACTTCAGTTCGAATTAATTCACAGTCCCCATTAGAACATTTTTCGTTGACAGCGGTCCCCGCAAATCATCGGGAAAAATCCCGAAAATTACAATAAATAAAATCAACTCAAAATTCGATTCGTACACCAAAATGCAGTTGCGAAAATTAAAACGCAACCAACCAATCATCGCAACCAACCAAACATCATTCAAGGAAAATGCCATCTGCTTAGCCATAAATTTAAAGATTTTCCCTCTAATGAAATTAAAGAACAGAAAATTTTTTTAAATGGCAATTCGAAAAGTACAAATCGGATTTCCGTGGAATTTCTGGTGGTAGGACGTTAGCGTTCGTGGTAAAGATGATGGAGATTGGCCGCGGCATCAACGGCAAGGCAGCAGCCGGAAAGTCATGAATAATTATTGGAAAACTGAAAAGCTATGAGCTGTGGCAGAAAATCTCCCATTTTTGGGATTGTGTTGGAGCAGAGAACCAAGCGGGGGCAATCTGCCACCCCAAATCAAATGTTACAATATCCAACGGCCCGGATGGCTATGCCAATAAAACAATTTCACGATCCGTAAAATTTAAAAGACATCGTTATTTTTAGAGTGTTCAATGGATAGATACGTTCAATGGTTGCACTTTGTGAGTTCGTTCTCTCAAGTAGTTGAAAGTGTTTTCCGTTGGGAATGGCTGCCACAAGGATGAGCTTTTACACATCATTTAATCTATCGCTCGGATTTCAAATGCTAGACGTGTTGGGATATTCTAATTGATGGGAGACGTGCATGATGCCAATGGAAAGTTTGTACGTTTCTGCATAAACTGTAATGAGTACTTTTGGATAGATTATCCTTGTTTTGCAGCGATTTACACTCTATTACTTCGAAGTTCATCTAGTCAACGAATTCACATTTGTTATACATCTGCATTCGATGTTGAGCCATTGTACAGGGCATGATCAGGTGCCTCAGAAATTGGCAAAGCTGACGTATGAAGTCTAACAATTTAGGTGTCAAACGCCATCAGCTAGTTATAATTTGATAAAATCTAGTACATTGGTGTACTAGTTGCTGGTATCTCAGAAATCCATAGTGCAATTTGATGTAAAGTAAATGTAAAAGTTTCTTAAGACCTTTTGAGTTTTCTCTCTCATTCTCTCTCTCCCTCTCTTTCTCTGTAATCCCACGTATCTTTCTTTATAAAGATAAAAAATTCACACTCATAACTTAACTTAACTTAGCAAAAAAAGTCACGCGAAAACTACGTAAGGGTTACTGAAAATTTGAAATTCTCGTACATTCCTCTTCCTTGAAAAGAAAGATCCTTGAGATCTTTTTAATTCTAACTTACAAAACCGCCATCCAACAAGGAATAAAAAATGATTGATTGATGGGGAATGGAAAGAACTTATTCAAAAATACTCGCACTGTTGCATAAATTGCATGCCTCCTTTAAGTTTACCGGAATTCGTTCGGTAATACTAGATTTGTTCAGGTCCTTTCATTTGCTGATGAGCTCCGCGATTTTTCCTGGAGAAATTTCAACAGGCTCTATGAAGAATTGATGTTCCAGTAGAGAATACAGCATGTTTCAGGTAGCTTGACCGTTTTAAAAGTTGTCAGCAGTAGTATGAACGCAATAAACTCACTTGAAATTCTTGCACGCTAATTCACGACAAAGTCATCAACACAACCAAAACCTTTTTGTGGTAGACATGTGAATCTTTACGTCTGCTAAAACGCTTTTGGACTGTTTTGGACATTGTTTAGTGTCTCCAAAAGCGAGACCTCTCCTTACCAAAGTGTGAACTCAGCTTATAACCGTCAGACATGTAACATGCAATCTTGGAGAGAAAGGATTGCCACAAGAAGTCAGAGCTCGCACTCGACAATCTTGGCTCGACATCTCGACATCTGGAGAGATAATTGTCAACTATTTTTTCAAAAGGACTTCATTATGTTGCCTTTTGAATCTCTTGCATGAGATGAAAGTGTAAGATCCTTGCAGCCAGGAGATCCCAGCTTTCTTATCTTATGCAGGTAAGATCGCAACCTCTCTGCCCAATCAAAATCTGAGTTTGATAGAAAATACCAGAATTTTTCTTGGGCGGGCGGGCTCTGTTCTTGTTTCGGCTTACAATTTGGACCTGTTTTTGAGTGTGTGCTGTCTCTTTTGCGGACCGATAGGCTCCTTGTCCTAGTAAGTAGAACAATAAGTATCACATCTGTGATCAATACCTTGGGCAAATCGATTCTTCCAGGACGCGAGATGATGATTACGAAATATCAGTTGGAATCTGTAACGAGATTCTCCCCAAAAATTTGAAGTTGCTGCAACCTTTCTTATGCATGCGCAGAAAGGGAAACCGTTCAAATTTGTCAAAAGAATATTAAAAACTTTGAGTCATGTATAACATTTACCATGCAGGATAGCACTCAATACTTTTGCGAGGTGGGTAGAGTGGAGAAACGAATCAAAGGATGTATGACGTTCTAGGAATATATGCAATCAAATCAGTCAAAATGAGTTACAGGATCATAGAAATTATGGACTCAGAAAACCTACCACAAAAGGTTTCCATTTTTTCGAAAATGACTCAAAGGAGTCGAAAATAAAAACTATATTTGGGCATATGCCTATGTTTGCTTGAGCATGCGCACCTAGAGGGGAAGCCATTCTCGGGTGTAATTAGGAACACTGCTAAAATAACATATATTCTTGCAAAAACCCACATACGTATGTTGAACAGAAAATAGTCGTGTGCAACACAATACCGAATTTATAACACGTGGAATCTAAGACGTCAATCAACGACTCCGGAGGTAATTTTAATCCGAGTTAAGGTAAGGATGAGTTTTCCGGATCATTGGCTGACGTGAATTAATTTGAGTAATAAGTTGGTATTTATTCGCTAACAATTATTATGGGGTTTGTGGTCGCAAAGTATTGGTACTGATGCACCTACGTGTCCAGCTCCGGAAAGCAACAGAAAAGCAGTACTCGATTTTCTTACGCTTTAATTTCGGGATTACGTTTTTTCCCTGCATTCCCTGAAAATTGTTTCGTCAGTTCCTGAATGTAAGTTATTTTCAGAATTTTCCTCAATAATTATTACGAACTTTCAAAGCCTCTTCTAACGTGTTTCTACACTTCCTTTGCGAAAAAGGATCTTCTTAGACTCACAGTAACCACATCACAAAGTCATTCATGAGAGGTTTCCATAATTATTCGCAAAGTCTTAACAGAACCAAAGTCCTCAGTGTCACCAATCTAAACTAAAGCGAGTCCACAAAACATCCAGCGAGCTCCTTCAAGTGCTCCTGCAGTAAAGACAACCGGGTGGGTAACGAACAGGCGGAGCTCCGGGTGTTAAGCAGATGGTAATGGATTAGCGCTAACATTAGGATTAGCGTGCGATATGATATATCAAGCGTCAGACCATGATTCTGTTGACTCTGATGGATGATTGTGATGGCAAGATGTATCTACACTACGCCATACTCCATCACTTCATTCCACATACGCTCCATCTACTCTGGCTCCCGCTCTACTTTAGATTCTAAGTATTCCCTAACGTGAGCTTGTCGTCGTCTGTCTATCTCTCAGTGTATAATAAGGCTCATGAAAAGTCGTGCGACATTAATTCCAATGGGATTGGGTGTGTACGTTTGACTGTCAGCACTCATTTAATGTTACGTTTTGGATTTTGGATTTCCACAAGGATGTAATGAATATTTGAACAAACTAACTATCCGAAATTCTTCTTGATATGAATGAGAAATTATGTGAGAGAAATTCTTGACATATTTAACCGCTCCACTGGTGGTTTTAGTTGCTCAAGTGAAAATGAAAAGTTTCACTGGGAAATTTTTCAGGATGGCAATCCATATGGGTGGCATAATTGATAAATTCTGAAAGTAATTAATGAACAAGATTGTGAAACTAAAAATAGTGGAAAGAGACTCATATTTCGTGTTCTGAAGGATGTTGTCTTTCACTAGATAAACATAACTATGAATAATCGTTGCTAGTTTGGAAAAAAATTGTGAATATTTCGAAAGTCAGGATTTTAAAACCTTTTATTTAATTTATTTTAATTAAAATTCATTTCATCCTTGCCTGTATTTAGCTTACAACAGCTTTTTGGGGTGCCTTCCTGTTTTTTATCAAATTTTTCTGCACAATTTTTTCACAGTTTTTCGTACAGTGCTTAATCTGAACAAACTTGTAAATCTTTTATTTTTTTATACTTTTGATCATGCAAAACAATAATCCCAGGATATGAGTAGCATTCGAAAACATTGTCGCAACTTCGATGACATTTCAGCAAATTGGAGAAGACTGGTGTCAGAAGTGGTACCAATGAGAAGACTTGTTGATTGAACATTATAGAAAGATAAATAGATTTGAAGTGACAGTTATGTACTTTTCGATGGAGTAGAAAGAACACACTCACGAAGCAGAATTGAAATCACGTGTAGAAAAACGATATCTGAGACATTCACCGCACCAATTAGTTAGTTCGCGTTTTCGAATGAATATTGATCTAAATAAAGATGGCGGAGAACATTGCGATTTCTCCTGATTGCAATTTAGTTAAGATGGTTGAATAAATGGATGGTTGAGTACTGATTGATTTTGAAAAGAAATCAAATTTTATATCAAACAATATGACCAAAAAACGCTTCCTGGTAGTTGTTAACAGTGACTATCTTCCCTATATTTTAAATGCATTAATTTTGATTTGAACTAATAATTGGAAGTATGTTTTTTCCCTTTTGTGTGTTTTTGTGTGTTTTGTGTGTTCTGCTAAGCTTTTGGATCAAGTATCAAGTGAGTAAAGTTTTTGATCAATTCAAAATGATAATAAAAGGACAATGCCACATGTTACAAATTAAATTTTCTGATGTTGTCTTTTTAGACATAATTTGTATTCACTGTTTTTTCAAACCCCAGGACTCATGAAAGTACAAAAAACGGCTGTTGTCATCGGTGTATGCAAATTTTGGTACCAATGATGATATCAATAAAAGTCAATTCTTGTAACTTTGCCACTATTCATGCTCCTGATTACCATCTCACTTTTACTCATACTGACGCGGCATTTAAACAGCAAATTTTCTAAATTATCATAATCCTCGATGAACACTTGGGTCGTGATGTTATCATCTATTTGCGTTAGTCATTGTGCATTCAACGCCAATAACAAGCCTCACACCACCGGCACCCTTCCTCGTCGTGGACAATTGGCCTGCATTGACAGAAAAACATGCTCACAAAAAGTATCAATTTCAGCACTTCATCCGCAAATAGTCACCAACCACCCTAAAATAACATACAATGTCTCATACAAGGAAAACGCATGCGATATGTCGCGAGGGACGATAAAGTGGGTTCACTGCCACACAAGAAAACTAAATCAACGAGTGACCCTCAAATTAAGGTAATTTGCCTTTGCTAACCACCCATAAAAGATGATCACAAGGGAGATACCAAGGATGAGACGTCCGCAATGTATAGATGGCTCGCAATTCATGCTATCGAACAATGTATGATTTTCAGGGGAATCCCCGTGTCGCAGGATGTCTTACTTCGCCTATTTATACTCAAACATTCGATATTCCACAATTTGACAATGCTTAGAAATTCGCTGCTCCTTTGAGTATTCCAACATTTCAACACTCAATCGGAATGTTGTCCTTTCCCACACCTTCGTATCGTACGAAACGCTCTTGGATCGCTGCCACCCTCTAAATCCGTTGGCAAATATATCGGTTAACGTTTCAATTCATTCACGGCACATATCACAACACAACACCCTCCATCATTCGTTTTCCGTTTTATTTCGTCGCTCCTATCGTCAGTTCCTTCGCTCCTTAAATCCACCTCACCATATCCTTACCTTGATTTTCAGTTGAGCTGAAACTCAAGTTGATTGTCAAAATGTACTTGGACTTGTAGTACGTAGTAGGCTGCGTAACGAAGCAAAAGGATGCCTAGTGAAGACCCTCAACTTTTCCTTTCGCCTCGACTGCAATTTTTTTTTTTTTTGAAGGATGGTGGTGTATTTCGTAGAGAATTTCCGTTTTCCGGATATGTGAACGATTGATAGTGAACCTCATGTGATTGCGTTGATGTGACGAAATGGGGAAATGTTTGTTATCTGACGATTCATTCTGGAAAGCGGAAATTTTTCTTGAGGGGAAAATAATGTAATGGGGATTCACTTGATTGGAAGCCAGGAGATGATCTGCTTTGGTACGATTGTACACAACGTCTAAGGATTTTCCATTTAATTAATTAAAATACGAGGAAATCACGTGAAATAGAAATGAGATGCATTTAGTTTTCTTTTAGACATTGGGCTTCCATGGATCGACTTAATACACAAAAATCGAAGGCCATACTGCGGCCTGATGTTTATTATTGGAACGTTTAAATTTATTTTGTTTGTTTGCCGAACGAAATTCCATCAATCCCCCACTATGCATCGGTTACTTTACGTATGTATGAAAGTAAACTCTCGCGCGAGTGCCCACGATGAATAATGGCGAGATCAATTCTGTAGATTCTCGTTTATTCACTACATTTGCTATCATCGAGAAGAATGGATCCGTTATCTTGTTCTTATAGAATAAATTCGTCGGAGCCCACCATACGAGCTCAGTTTGGCACGTTTCCAAAAAGTGAAGTTTGATGTCACTACTCCATATTTCCAAAAAAACGTTTTTACGATTAGACAGCTCGATCGTAACTGAACCACGCGAGAGTGTACAAGATGCCCTCGCACTGGCTCGCGAAACCCTTTGACTTGATCACAAAGTCCCGAATGAAGAGCTGACGAGGCGAGGCGCGACAAAACAAGACAACAGGAGAGTAGCATGTTCACTCTTGCACTTAGCGTGCCTCACAAGGCTTCGACGAGAGTGTAAAGCCGCCTGTAAGTTTTTACAGTTTGCTGTTTACGCAACCAGGTAAGCGTCCTTTTGGGATGCACAGCTATGTACGTGGATGTAGCTATACGCACATGCAAAAGTTAATTTATATACTACCTATTTGACCTTAAACCGTTGCTTGCTTTCGGGGCTGCGTTGATGTAGTATTTTTTTAATAGCTTCGCTAATTTGTATGTTGAATTCCTGGTGTATGCTAATTTTGTCTAAGCTTTCCACTTCTATTCTGTGCTTTTCAGATTTTTTGCAGTTCCTTCTGATGTTACACAATTTGGTGTTTTGGAACGCCTTAGAACACATGAACACACCACATCAAATTTACACCTCTGAAATGGTTTTATGCAAATGAGAATTATAGAAATATTACCTTGGCAGTTCTAGAGCCTTGGCTTTTCACGGGATATATACAAACTCTAAGAAAATTTGTCAACGCACTTCCATGTGAATGCTATTTTGTCATCCACGCTGATGGCTGTTTTGAGTGCATCCTTGCTAGAAGTTGATTTACTACTCTTGATGATGACAAGTTATTTTACCAACTTCGCAGATGGTAGTTCCGTTTTAATCCCCGATAATGGCAGTGCTTTTCATTAGTAGTAGTCTGTTATCGCTATCTTGGAAAGATGTTTTAACATCCCCAGTGTTTACAAATTGTTTTACCATCCTCGCTCGTAAGTTTCTTTTCGTATGCCCTCTGGCAGCAGTTGTACATCACTAATGTTAATTTTTTGTTATACATCTTCTGTATCTTCGTCCTGACGGATGGTTTCCTGATCTTGTGGACTCTTTGTAAGTAGTGTAAACAATGCCATAGAATAAAAAACAAAGTTTAAAACTGCGTAGGAAACTACCGACTTATGACTAGATGATGTCCGCATAGTCTGGTTAGGATTTGTACCTTTTTTTCGGAAAATCTGTAGTATCATTGACGAATCAAAAATACTAATAATAACTGATGACCGTTGAAGGACATGGAAATTTTTCCTTACCCAACCAATCAAAATCGATGAAAACTGAAATTTTCCTAAATTTTCCAATTGTACATAAAATGCACTTGAATTCGATGCACAAAATCGCCCCTGTGTTGTTTAATCCTGGAAACAATTCCTCTCAATTCTCCTTCAATGAACATTCCACCCACTTACAAAATCAACCACTCGGCGTACCACACCATGAACTTTTCCCTAAAGCAATTCCCTGGAAAATGGGGAAATCGATTTCCAGTCAGAATAGTAGTCCCGGGTGTACACACATTAAAATCCGGGAAGGATTCCTCATCGCATATCCGTCGGAATATCTGCCTGAAAACCCGGAATGAATGAAAAGCGACGGGCTGAGATGGATGTCGGCATTTTCAATTTTCCACTCGACATTTTTGTTGTTGTTGCTGTTGTTGTAGGATGCGAACCGTTGCCGGAGCGCCAACTATAAACGTTTTCTTCAGTCGCACGAAAACTGTCGTGAGGTTCGGTAGAGTTTTTCCGATAGTTTTGAGATCTAGTGTAGTCAGCTAGCGTTCTTAGATTGGGTGCTATTAGTTAGCCGGATTTTCTTTTATGCATGTGGTGTTGCATCTATTTTTTTATCCTGCATCATCCCTCCAGCTCTGTAGCACTCGTGCACTTGCAAGTTTACTAGCATTTTCCATTTTCCATGCCTACTCTACTTACTGCCGAGCAAAAGCACTTCATGCGAACACTTTGAGGGAAAGTGCTAGTAATTAGATGTAGTTGTTGTGACTTAGCGCGGATTTTTCCGCATAATAATTTTAAAGTGTGTCGACATTGTGAAAAAGCGCAAATTAAAATCTCCGAAAATAATAAAAAGGAGCTGAAAAAATTGTAAATGTGTGAGAAATAAGTTTGCAATTATTGTGCAAAATGTGGGAAATGCATCTTTTGTGCTGGAGTTAATGATAATTGAAGCGCATAATAAATGAAAAGTTGTAGGGAACGAGGAAGTAATGTGAAAATGGAAATGAAAAATATGAAATGTCCTAGTGAATATGCTAATGTATGAATAATAATTGTGATAATGAGACAGTGAGTGCCTATTTTAGCTGAGTGACAACAAGAACGTTGACTGGTGGTTGGTTGAATGTTCGGGGGTTGGTTTGCTGTGGTCCAGGCGGTATGAAATGCATTCGGTCGCTTGGTTTTCAGGGTAGCTTTTGCAAATGTGTCAACGTGTGAAATTGCGGCGAGGATGTTAAGTGCACTTCCTGGTATCTCGACATTTTTGCCAACTTAAATTTTTTGTTGATGTAAAAAGTGAATAATTCATTCAAGCTTCGGTTGAGTTCGGAGGTTAAGCGAGAGCAGGTTGAAGATCCATATGGTAGCATTGAAGTGGTTTTCCTTGTCCTTTCTAGCCACTGAATTGTTGCCACTCCATTTCGTAATGCAAAATCTTCCCATTATCACTTTGCATCAAGTGTTACTTGTCCATGGTAATCTCGTGTAGAATTTATCAGTTGCTGGCTCGGTTCTCTGTAACATATTGTCCGTAGCCGTGTCTGCAAACAAGGAATACTGCTGAATTCTTAATGGTCTCGTGTAACATATCCTTTCAGCTTATTACTGGGACTGCTCTCGGGTAGTTGCTCTTAAATAAAATCATATTCAGTTACAATGAAATTAGTGGTAGTATCAATTTACATTGTACTATGAATAATTAAGAGCATGTTGACCAAATTCTGGTGTCGGTGTATGTCAGGACGAATAGAAGCCATCGAGGCTGGCAAATGTAGCTTTTGATGAATTGTTTATCAAATAGAATTATTTGTGCGAGAGTAGAATAAACATAATAGTTCGGGAACTCAATTATGACTATTTAATGGATGAATGTTCATTGATTAAAGGCTCTAGTGAATTCCCAATGAAGTGTTAATGATGTGGGATCTGTTTCATACAACTGCACGTCCTAGGGGAACGAAATGAAAAATTTTAATTGATAATTATAAAGTTTAAACAATGTCGAATTTTAGAATAACTTTCATTCATGAATTGTTACATGCAACTTTAATAGGAAGTGAAGCATGATTGGAGATCTTTCCTCTTTCCCTTCACGCCACCAAGCGATCCATGATGCCTTTCTCAGTAAGAAGAACCATCCAAACGTTATGTAACACGCAGTATAATAAGAATAAAAATAATATTTATATATTTATAATAATTCTAATTTAAAATAAAAGAATTATAATAAGAATATAAGATAAAAATATCCTATCCTAAAAATATCATCCATTATATAAAAATAATGACCGATGTAATTGCCAACCCGGCAGACTCGAGCTCTGTTTATCATTTCTAAGACTTGGATTTCTAGGATTCAAAGAATATTCAGGCTGAATATTTACAAAAAAATTTATTGCTTACCATAAAGTTTAAATATAATCAAATTTGTTTCTGTATGAAAAAGTTTTTCAATACATTGCGAGCAGTGTGTAAATAATCCAAACTAAGTTATAAATAATGAAAAGAAAAAAATAAGACGATTTAACACATTAAATCTTTTCTCCAAAAGTCAGGCAACGGCTGGAATTGGGGTTTGCTAAACTTTCAAACGATTTTCTCAGATAGAACTACAGTCAGACGACACTTTTCAACATTTCCTTTCATATTTTATTCGAAATTTTTTTCTCTTTAAATAGAAAAATGTTGAGAAAGATATTAAAGCATATTTTTTGGACCTATTTCAATGTACCTATCCTTTTCTATGTTTAGGATTCTCCTGACCAGGTAAAGAGCACGTTATACTGTTTCTAAAAGATTTCCACGCAATAAACTCAGCAAAATTTTCAGGGACCCAGCTAATCAGAACTCAACTGATTCCCAATGGAAATGGTTCCCAAAATGTTCGTTACAATGAAAACATTTGCAGGACTATTGTATAATATTAATCTGTACTGGATTTCACTGTAACTTATTCTTATAGGAAAAAATTTCCAAGTCGATATCCTGTCTAGAATTAAAGTACGAGCTCTTCAAGGATCAATGAACTAACATATTAAATGCTGCTATTCTCGTGCCATTTCAAAATGTGCAAATAAACCTGTGCGCTTGCAATACCCTTTTATTTTCAATAGGAAACATTATAGTTCCCAATCCTTGCAAAAACTTTTGTCGATGAATGCGAAATCATTTCAAACAAGACCTAAGCCATATTACTCACACTAGAGAGATGGCACACATTGAACAATTTAACAGTCGACAATGTAGAAACCAAAAGCCACCTACTTCGGTTTCCTTGATTTTCAAAGCGGATATGATTACAAATAGGTTCTGAACCATTAAATAGAATTCCTGGAAAATGTCAGCCAAGACTCTCCTGGCAAGCAAAACGTCCTCTCCTGGATTGTAGTTTGATTGTATATTTTTCATCGCTACATTTGTATGTGACCTTTGATACATCAGACTGATCAAATTTTGCGTAATATATCGAAGATTCATTCAAATTTCATTCATTCAAATTCAAAAAAAGGGCGGGCAAATAAACGGATTTTTTTTGAATCCGAAATTTTATTGCAATGGGAATTCGGACTCCTTCCACTGAACATTTGAGTAACTAAACCATAAAAAGCTGCCGAACAAACTTGGGTTTTTCGGTTTCGCTCAGTAATGTCAAAATGTCAAACGAACTTGATGGCGATATCAGCGCAAGTTATGTGAATATTTCAATTTTTCTATACAAAAAAATAATAATGATATACAAACGATAAAATAAATAAAAATAATAAAGCTAATAAAATAAGAAAACAATAAATATAAAATCAAGAAATGCAAAAAATAAACGTATTTTGTTTCAATAAACGTTGAAAAAAAAAACACAATAAAGGCATAAATCTGCCAATTTGTCAAAGTTATTCATGCTGGATTTGCTAGGGCCTTCCGCGAATAAGCTGTCCAAATGATCAAAATTACATTGCTGGAGTAGTTTTCCCTTTAGGAAACTATTTATGAATCCAATTATAAAGTCAATAGGACCCAGCTCGCATTGGCTTATTTTTCTTCACAACTGATTGATTTCTTCTCGTTTTCAAAGAACAGAAAACCTGCATGTATATTGATATTTCTTCCTTTCTTGTAGAACTTGAAATCTCACAAAGGATAGGGCATGCAGCGATTCTCCTAAAACAGGAGAATCAGGCGATCCTTTGTGGCAGTTTCAGCTTCTCCTGGTCGCAGGTATTGGGGTTTTTTGTCAATTCCGACTAAATAGTTGGATTACCTGTCGTGTCATAATATGATTTTGTAATTAAAATGTGAATCAGGAAAGTTGTTAAGCATAGTGGGGTCTGTTGATGTCTTCCTCTTGAACTGAGTTCTAATATCATGAGTCATTCTTGCCAACAGAAGTTCTAGAGAGAGAATTTGGTTGAATCAAAATTTTTTCTTTCGGGATAATGCTTGGATCTCATTATATAGGGAGCAACAGAATTTCAAAAATTTTCGCCAGAAAAGTCAAAGGATTAATGGGTCTAATTACTTATTGAGTGCTAATTACATCGATAAGTTTGTGCAGTACAGCATACGGTAGCCAGGTTGGCATTGTGTTCGGTATTAGGACATGTTCATCAGGAGGGTTCCTCATGTTGAGGGATCGTACCCAACATCTTACGTCCGGTTATTCGCCATTATACCCATTCAAATGAATTCTCCGAAGTTAGATAGCTGATCGTGATGTCCCTCGTCTCTCGTAGGACTTCCCTGGTCGGAAAAGAATCTCAGAAAGAACAAGATTAAGTTTGGATGGTGGAACAAGATGAAGTTTAATTAATCGTTTATTACGGTTTGACTGATTTGCCATGCTTTTAAGACTTCTGATTGCTGATCTATCGATTTAATATAGGTCAGATGTATTCAGTGTAACGTGCCTGAAATATTTCCCGAGATATTCTGTTGACTTCCTATCGACGTTAATCCTTTCAACCTGTTTATATATATTTTCGCTTGAGCCTATATTTGTATTTTACAATTTTATATTCGTATGACCCATATTTTTGAATGTACCCGTCCTTGTTATGGTTACTTTGAGGAAGGGATTCCATACACCTAGGCCATTAGTAGTACAGTCGAAAGATAAGAGAAAACTTCTGTATATAACCTTCAATACTCTACACGAACTCTAGCCGGGCCATAAGGTTCTCACAGAATTACCTTGATAATATACAGAGAAAGGAGTTTATGTGGTTGAAAAGAAATATTTTGATTAAATTCGCCAGATACGACAATTACGTGAAGAATTCAAACAAATTACAGAATTTTATAAATTTGATTTCAGGCAACTTGTATCGGAAATTACATGTACTCGCGTCAAACACACAGCTGTGGCAGATATCAATCCATATTTCATTTGAATATCCTTTAAACTTTACGACACCATGCTATTTCTTGATAAATCCAGCACTCGAAGGCCTTGCGGTGAAAAGATCAAATTAATAACATTCTTGATAACAAGAATTCCTGCATAGCTGCCGTCTTTCATTCAACCGAAGGATGTCTTGATATAGACATCACATGCTAATAATCTCGACCACCCTCCGCCTTATGATTTCTTAAAAAAGAAGTTGTTTACATCAATTTATTATAAAGCCCGCTGCTCGTCTTCTATTCAACCAACGTCTTAGAAGCCCTTACTTTTATTCATTCATTCTTTCATTCAGTCATTGCTACCCTTCCTTGGTGTTGGCCGTTGTTGTTGCCGATTCAATATTAAATTCAATCCTGCGATGGCCGCAAAACGCCATACGTTCTCGGAAACAAATGATTCGCCCACTTATAACCCCATTATATTCTTGTTGCGACGACCTCTCCACACAACGACCTATTGCTCGACAATCAAAAAGATCTTAATACTCTTTTTTCCGCTTTCCCGGGCAAAAAAAAAGTAAATTCCGATACCATCGCTCCACGCATTGCAGATGGCGAAAGCGGGAACATAGCAGGAACGAACCCTATAGTCAATACACCGACTACCGACCGATAAAAAGGAACGATTGAGTAGACGGGAAGCCGAGAGACCCTGCCTGCTTCGTCTTCAACTTTTACCGATTTTTTGGAAATTAGGTCACACAGATTTTTTCCGTTTCTTAAAGACCCATCAGAAGGGAATAAATGCCGAGCGGAGCCGAGCCGAGAAAGGAAGGCTAACAATCCTGTAATCTCGAGACGCATAATGGGGGAGGCGTACGATTTTTTTTTTGTCAGGTGGATTTATATTTGATTGCATGGGACTGATAGAAAGGAATTCATCGCTTTCGACGTCGTTGCTATGATTATACCGTTTATATTCCACCCATCCGAATCAGGACTTTCTCAGTGAAAATCGTATGGCACATTTTCGTTAGTGCCTAAGGCATTTCCAGTTCCTGTTTAGTATCGTTCAGTAGCAATTGCAAAAAGGAAAAGTTGTTGTGTGACGGAAGAAATGAGTCCGGGTCCCGAAATCACAAGTCCAATCAAGGCACGCAAAAACAAGGTAAATAGGTTTACCTTGACATCGAGTCCTCTTTGTTTGGTGGTTCGTTTTGGTCTTCAGTTTGATACCAATCCCGAAAATGAAAATAATAAAAGTGGAAATCGAATCCATGTAGGAAGAAAAAAATGGAAAGTAGATGTCGCAAAATGTCTTCATGGGCACGAGAAATAAGGAGCTTAGGAAGTTCGAAATGGAGTATGAGGAACTTCACAAAGTCAGGCATATTTCCTTGCAGCAGGAGTATTTAATTTAAAGCAGTTTTATTTGATACCGTGCTGCATTCACCTTTTTATTGGGAAGATAAGGAAAACATTTTTTTTTCGGGCGTAGCTCAAGGACTTATGGACGTGAAATATTCAGACTTTGAATCCTTGGTTGGCTCAACCTGGAGCCGGTGACTGGTTGTACTTGCGTATTTTCTTTGGGAAAGTATAATGAATCGATGAAGCTTATTGTAAGTTTTTCGTTGAAGGATATGTTGTCAACTGAAATGAGCAATTGTAATTTAGGGATTGGCATAAAATAAAAGGAGTCTACTTCCAAACGTGACGGTTGATGTTGAAGGAAGCCGATGTTTGCATGATGTTGCTAGAAAACACTGTAACTCTGTAATGGTAATGAATGGGTAACATTTATGCGAGGGGTTGATTAATCAATTTAAGATGCAGAGGAATATAGAACTTTATTGCGATAACTTTTCCGTCAAAAAGCGGAAGGAAAACAATTTCCATTAATTTATCGATATGGAAAATCTCTAATTAAATTTGATTTATTGATGTGAGATCCGGCAAGAAGATCGACTTCTGTAGAGTGTCGTCCTAATTTGCAGAACGTTCGCGAACTGCAAAGAGTTCAACCTGAAGCAGAAGAATGAAGTCGAGGGTCAGAACGAGGGTTATTATCATATATTTTTGTGTATATAACCAGAAACAGAAAAAAGCAGCCAAGGTATAAGGATTGTAAAGAAAAATCAAGTCGAAATTATTTTCGCGCGAGAACTGTAAAAAAAAAATTTGTTTTCTAAACTGTAATGCAGTCCTTTTCAAATGTCGTTCACTATCATATGAAACTGAATGACAGAATTGCAACATATTTGAATGTAAGAAGTTTTCAATTTGGGGGAAGACTCCTCCGGTTAGGTCTTATGGGTTAAAGTTTGAAGATTCGGCAGTAGTTGCCTCGTTTCTTGATCACCTGAGAAACTCCTGTTTGTCCATCTCAAATATTTGAAAGCTATGTATCGCATGAACTTCCCAAAAAATGTCCATATAAATTGTTGTAATCCAAAGGTTCTTGTATATTTCATTGTCTCTATTGTACCGATAAATTGAACAGATTTATCTCATGACCTTAATCTGTAAAGATTGACATGCTGTTTTATTCGTATTCGATGTGTGACAAAAAGATCTATTATCTTTTTTTGATAAGTATTTTATTTATTTATTTATTTTTCTAACTAAAATAAAATATTAAAATATTATTTTCATTATTATTTATTAGGTTTTTATCCAATATCATGAATATTGGATTTAAATGTCAAAAGATACTAATTCAAGCTACAATTATTTCGTATGTGATCAGTTGGATTCAGACGATGATCAATTCTTAGGATAAAACTTTGCGAATTTAGTGTTCTCTGAGTATCGATCAGACAGTCCTTACGCTCTTGTTGTCTGCGTTTTATTATAAAGATACCATTGCCCTCATCATTTTAATTCCACATCTACGAAACTGTTTTCAGAGAATACAAATGTTTGTTGTAGTTCTGCCATGATGACTTCTGCGTACATGTACAGAATATAGAAAAAAAAATAAAGATTTATTGAGAATGTACATTATATATGTGTCATATGTGAATAGAATTGGTTTTACGGCTTTCAAAAGGTCAGGCATGTCCACAGTATAAAGCCTGAAAGGTACTGAAGAGATAATTGACTCTTGTGGAACTCCAGCTTGATTAAATCGGTCTTTAATTGGAAAAGACATTTAAGGCTTTGATTCTTAATCTGCCTTCGAGACATGAATGTAAGATTCTTGTTGGTGAATTGTTATCTTGTTCAGAGTGTCAGCGCCGAGCCAGAGTCTTTTCCGTTGGTGAATTTTTCTAGCTACGTTCCTTGTCCTATCTTGAGACTAAAGTAGCTGTTTAAATTGTTATGTTTTCAAGACAGATTCTACTAGCTTATACACCTGCGACAAAACTCTTCTTCTCTTCACAAAAGTACCGTTCGGCTCGACAAAAAGCGACAGCATTATTTTTAAAAGAATCCTTTTTCCAGTGCTGCTTAATTTAAGCCATTATTTT
Source organism: Stratiomys singularior (assembly GCA_954870665.1). Lineage (NCBI taxonomy): Eukaryota > Metazoa > Arthropoda > Insecta > Diptera > Stratiomyidae > Stratiomys > Stratiomys singularior. The sequence continues at coordinate 4,730,434 of OX940879.1, read as the reverse complement.
TATAGATAAACGGCGCAATCTCATTGATTTTTAAAGGAAAATGTATTGTCTGTAGTCCTGAACGTGTTTTCAGCAGGTGCTTACCACTATGGAAAGTCTTGAAGTTCCCCCTTTTTGACTTCTGAATTAGCCAGTTTGATCTTAAAAATCTTTTGTACGCCAATTGTCTTGGTGTCTGCTGCTAGGACTAGTCTTGTTCCAAGTTATCTTCTGAATCTTTCATAAAACTCTCATACCACAGAGCTCGTGCTTGCATATTCCTTACTGGAGGAAACAATCTTGCATGAGCTACGTAACTGACTGTGTTGTCCTCTTTTCTTTGCTTAAATTTTATTTTTATAATATTTTATTACTGGCTTACTGGCTGAAAATCACTGAGCGTATTTAGTATATTGGGTAAAACTGTCATTCCCAAGGAAGGTAGCAACATGGAAGGTTCATCTACATTGATGTTGTCAATTAAGGAATAAGTTCTCTTCCTAGTATAAAAGAAGTCAACGGGAGATTTGTCTACTTATTGTGGTAGACGTCGCAAAAGACACTGAAATTTCCAATGTTACTATTATGCTTGCAAAATACGTAAGTGTTAAAAAATACTGTAAAACAAAAAAGTGTGTTTGAATTTCTTGGACAGCTTTCATCTGTGGTAACCATCGTTGGTTGCTGTTCTTGCACAATTCAACCAACCTTTTTTTGCCACTATAGAATGTCGACACAAATATCCATTAAATCTCCAATGACTCCACCTTATTCGCAATCAGTATTTCTAATACCTCTTAACCCAGTCAGGAAGCTATAAAAGTCGATTTATAACTGCTACAAACTAGCATTAAGGCGCGACTAATTAGTATGCGTAATTCAATCCATATCATTACAACTTACAATAATTACACACATCTATTAGCGCCACTTTACTAGCAACTAGAAGTACTTCAACACCATAATGGTAACTAAAAGCATTACCTGTAGACAACATTCACTCCTAAACGTCGGAATAGTGAGTGCAGCATCCTTTGCATTGCAACGGCATTTGCATTTCTCCAATCTGTGCTGCCAGAGTTGTACATTTGTAACAGCAGTTGCACTCGTTATCTTCTATATCGCGCCAAAAAAAGGTCCCGACCAGGACACTATGCCGTTCAAATAATTATCTTAATGGCAATTTGCACTTGAAAATTTATATCGTTACTCGCGGATTATAAAATTTATCAAATTGCAAGAGAAATACGAGAAGGTAAAATAGCTGATCCCTTTCATGGGCATTTGATGTTGGTCAGCAAATGCAACATCATGAGCACCACCATCAGCAGCAGTAGAAATAAAAGATACCACAAGACCATGCATGATCTGCGAAATAGCTGGAGGGCAACGCGAGTTGGATGTCGCTCGTGTTGTTGAGGAGGGAAATTGCACTCTACAAGTGTGAAATGGTGCGATTAATACGCGAGAATCCAGTTCAAATGCGAGAAAAACACATTAATGTAATCAAGTTAAAAATGTTGCAATTGTCGACAAAGTGCCTGATCCTTAGCTTGGGGTTGCTATTTAATTCGCCATTGAAACAGTCAAAAGCTGAGTAGGACGGGCATCGGAGTTAGTTTTTAGAGTTGCCCTTTGAATACGGGATAGGTGGATTGAAAAAAAGTTTTCCTGGGATCAAAAATATTCGGTTGAACAGTGAAAAACTTTTTCGTTTCACATTAATTAAAATCAAGGATTTAATATGAAATGTTTTTGCCAGCAGTTGGCTTTGGATCTAACTAGTTCGCATTTAGTTGGATATTGAAAAGTTCAAAAAGTCACAAAATTATTTTTTGTGCTACAGAAACTGCTTAAAGTTAATTAAAATTTAAAAAGCTTTCCTATATCCTTCTAATGCTCGTGACTTGTTGATTTGAGCATTTCTAAAAATCACCTAAGCGTATTTCTCCCTATGTAAAAATTAATTTACAAAGGAGTTGCAATTATGTCAATTATTTCATGGTGTGTAAAATTGGGAAATATTGTTGAAATTTTCATGGTTCCGGTAGCCTGATAAAATCATATTAAATTATTTTCAGGGTTTCTTAAAAACTAAGAAACCCTTCTGTGCAAAATTGAGACTTCACTGACAAACATGACTCTAGATTCTGCATCTAAGGCAATTTAGAAAAAACATCCGAGCATTCCTCTATTATTCCTTTTTTCATAATTTCTTTGTTTTCTTAGCATGTACGTAGCTAACATTACAACCAGAAGTATTACCGCATCACATTCCAACACTGATAGTTGCCTCTTGGTCTTTGTTATGTTGAGACAATGGAGCACAACTTTTCCAGGAGTCATTCGTGTAATTATGTACCAATGTGTACCGTAACCATTAAAAAGGGCCAACGCGGCAGAATTAACGGGCTAATTCCTTTGCCGAAACCACCTGCAGCAAAACGAGCGAGCTTCACAAGGTAGAGAGCTTTTAAGTAAAACGGCGTAGCCGTAGTGATGGCTTGCCTTCTGTGCACAAATGTATGGGAACATAATCCTTAGTATAAAAGTATGTGTGAGTTATTATGTATGAGTACAAAATGTAAGGGAATATCAATGTGCATCAAAAAAGTTTTTGTTTACATTCATACAAATACAAATGCATTTGGGAAATCGTAGTCGAATACCGTTAGATTAGGATTTTGTTACTAATTTTAGCGTTATCTTGCAGTTGAATCCATCTTCTGACAGAATTTGTCATCTAATTCCGTTTAAACTATTGTTGCAGTCACTTTGATATCGTCCATTCTTCACATCTATGTCTTAAATCACTCATGTAATTTTATTTATCGCTGTAGTCTCGAGTATGTGCATGTATCGTATTGCACTAACTGCAGATTAACGCTGTCCGAAGCTAACTCTCAGCTTTGACTTGCAAATCGAAAAAAATTTCAGTTTCAAAAAATCAGTTTTCAGTTTCAAAATTTCAGGAATGTTTATTGGCATTTCTATGGAGGCCTTAATCTACAGAAATGGCAATGAACATTCCTTCTCATTCATTCTGAACGCATGGAATATGTCCTGTTTTTATGTATTCAATGTTGATTTAAACTGACAAAAATTAACGTATCTTAACTGAATGTTTCCCAAATATGACAGAAATACAATTTTTGAGGTGCGACGTCTTTTAGGATCTAGGATATGCTCGCGGGGCTAATGTTCACGCATGTTCAGATTGATCCCTAGACAATCTACCAAAAGTTAGAACGAAAGTTTTGGGCAAAACAATTCTACTCCTGTTCCCGGGGGTCTTATTTTGAGTAGATTTGGGGCCCCAATAGGATGGGATAAACTTCTTATTTTTTCTAGTGAATTCTTTAAGAGAGGAGGTAAAAAGGAAAATAGGAAGTTGCTTTTGAAACTGATCTTCATTTCATTCAGCCTTCAGAAAAGTAGTCACTGGTACAGCACACTTCTTAGGCAATTTGAAACCTTGCCCCATATTCCACTATCACGTTAACGCCTTTTTTGTTGCACTCGAGCTCTTTATAAAACGAAACACTTTATATGTTTATGCATTTGATACAAATTGCAATTTAATACCCGTGTGGTCGCGACCATTGCAGTCATATCGTCAGACATGAGGCACATTTTGCCTTCTGCACAACATTTACAAAGCATAGGTCCTAGATTACTTCCTCCCTATCTATGCATGGCTATTGATACCATATTATAGTGCATAGTATGTGTACTAGTTGTACACACACATGCTTCGCGAGTGTAACTATAATATGCACTTACAATTGGCCGCAAAAACCCGATTGCAACTACAACAACAATACTAGCGATACTTTAGCATTGTGCATATTTCCAAACAGGATTATTATTCTTGCGGTAATGGGACAGATGATAGGCCGTAAAAACAATTTAATAATGCTCTCCAACTATCCCTACTGGAAACAAACGATATAGTATCAGATACGAGTAACGTAGATACTCGAGTATCTGCGAGGATGCAAGTAGTTGCAGATGGCATGGCATCACGATATCGTACTTATGCGATTGCGATAAAACTAGGTGTTAGTGTATGCTCTTAGGCTAATGAGATTACTCGAATTTCAGCAGAAAGAATGGAGAAGTTGCCTCTGGCAAGAATCGCCTTTCCCATCCATTCGAATCCATATGCTCCATGCACCGAAAATGCATAGACAGATATATCTGAAGTGGTTGCTTCGAATTTACGACTACGCGCTCAGAATAGTTTCTTAACAAGAAAAAGGTTATTTTGGGCAGACAAAAGTACGACTGTGTGTCTGTTTTCCTAGATAAATCTTATTTCATAAATTTATGGTGTTATAAATGCGTAAGAATATCTTTTTGATTTAGAAGTCTGTTCGAAGGACAGTTTGGAAAATTTGATTTATGGCTCTGATCAACGCTTCGACTTGAGGCGACTGTTGGTAGTGGAGCTCGAAGGATCATCTTCTGCTACTATAAACAGCTGAAGACCGATAGAAGTGCATTTTTAACTACCAGTGATGCTATGATGGTATTTTTGTGTAGCAAAACAGGACAACAATTGATGGGCTGGAGATGCTAGCAACAAACTTACTCATCACGTTGAATAGGCTTGTCCGGAACCCAATGTGAACTTCTGTTCCTGTGTTAAAACCTATTAATCACAATCGAAAAGAACTGAAACCCTCTCTAAACTTCCCATTTATTTAAATCCTTCATTCATCAATCCGTAAAATATCAGTCAAGCGTATCTTATCGATTTCAATATTGTAACAAACTTCTCATTCTGTTTCGTGCAATTTCAAATGCCCCTCGAAAATGACTCCTTCAACTTCATAGCGCGACCCATATTGGAAAAATTCCGAGTCAGAAGCGACAACAAAAAGCAATTTTTTCTTCATTCAACCCTCTTCCTGTCAAAACATTGCCAGGACAAAAAAAAACAGAAAAACTTATTTTTCAATGCGAATCGGAATAACTTTCAACTTTTAACTTTACTTTTGTGTTGAAGGCGAAAAAGAATGATGAATACTGCCCCGGTCAAGTCCCGGTCACACCAACGCCCATCATCGCCAACCATTTGTCCATTGCATCATATTCTGTAAGGGTTAAATAATGTCTTTTCATAGGCAACCGGGTGAATAACAGAGAACGAACCCCCATACCTACTCGAGCGCTGCGTTTCGGTAGCCAGGAGCCCTGACAATTGGGGGGACGAAGCGTTAAAGGAAGAAGTGCGAAATAAAAAAAAATTGAACATAACAAAATAAATCAAGAATAAACAAAAAACGAAAGAAAAAGTTGCTTAATAGTTAGTGGTGCGGGTGCTGATGGTGTATGGTGTCAGTGAGTGAAAAATGAAAGTAAAAATTAAGTGAAGACCAGTGAATGGGAAAAAAGGATCCAAACAAAAGGAGTGTGTCAAGCGAACGGCCTGGATAAGTTTGAATGGTGATTTTTGTTTTGATTTCAACGAATAGTAGTGTTGCTTATAAGAAAGTTTTGTGGAGCTAAGAAGTGGTCAATGAGGGTATAAGGTTTTGGCTGTCACAATAAAGCCGATGAAGATCATTCTTCAGACGTCATGTTGTTCGTCTAAGTGAATTTAAGGAGTTTTTTTTTTGGGGAAATGTGATTTGAGTGCAATGTAATGACGCATCTAATTTACCGACACTGTAAAACGAACCGATAGCTGAAGGCTGCTTGCATTTTTGTTTAGTCAAAGTTTAGAACGAAAACGAGATGTCTTCAAATCCTGGTAAAAGGTGAGCAAATTTGTAATATATTTTAGGCGCCCGATGTTTGCATGGGTCTTTTTACATTTTGAATTATTACATAAATCAGGAAGATAAGCTCGAAAACTTCTAGCTTTTTGCTTTCACTACGTAGCAGCTCACATCGCAACAGGAAATAGTGTGAATTAAGCTCGAAATCAGTTCGAAGTCCACATTTTTGAACGGGTTCCTTGAGTGAAGATCACATCTGCGCAATAGCCCCAAACCACATTGAGTACAAATTTTTCACAAAAGGGTATTATTCCAGCTTGCAACCAATAAAAGTTCCTTTGATCTCGCAAACGGACCGGTAACATGCACACGGCTGACAGACAGGATGCGGCTCCCGGTCTGGGGATGCATTCTTCCATTTGTGCTTAAGGTAGCTCGATCGCTGAACTCGTATTGAAGTTTCGGCGTTTTAAGTGCCCACACTCAGGACATAGACACGACCCTCGTGTGGCGATGAAAGTTATTTTTGGAGAAGATACTGGAGTAAGAAGTTTCTGAAGAGAAACCCAGTCTGCTCGCCAAAGCCGCGAAAGTAAAGTACTTCTTAAAACTTTACTAAGGATTACACTGGATTTTCAAATAAAAAATAGGTAAAGTTCCTGGAGTTTTCTAGCCTCAATGAGATTGACTTGTTCGTATCGGATAAGTCTTTGCAACTAATGGTCAAACGGATAGGAATTCTTGTAAATGGAAAGAGCGGATAAGATTAAACAATCCTAAACCAAGCAATCCAAAGGAAGTTTTTTTCTCTTTTGAGAGGTAATAAGGTTAGATTTTTTTCGAGTCTGGCGTGAATGATTTATGTGTGGGTTGACATCTGACGACGGAAATGAGTAGGTTTAAATACAAAACAATTTTGCAAGTCCACCTTTAGAGAGATTGACAACACCATTTCACTGAGAATTCATAGAGGCATGCTGAACCCAGAACGATGAAACGGGCAGTTGAAAATCACCAAGCCAAGTGTGTTAAATGTAAAAATTGATTAGCCAAGATATTGTATTGGATTTCACGGGGAAGAATTCTCCTACGGTTCCCATCATTTCTTAGCCAGGAGGGACACGAAAAATTCGAACGAAATTTGAGACCATTTTAATCAGCAAAGATTTCACTTCGTGAAAATTCTGAATCCAGTTGTAAATATTGATTGGGTTATCAAGGATGAATTGATTTGCAGTTAACAGTATTGCAAACTTATATTGGATAGTTTTTATCTGGCTATTGGCTTATCTGTCGGATTAATTTTTGTCTTGAAAAGTTACACGTAATAGTGTCAAAAATTCAAAGTGAAAATGATTTTGGTTGAAAATGCGCTGCTGGGTTTTATTCGTCTTTAAAGATCTTCACAAGCTGCTACACCATGGTAACGCTTAAACTAAATGATTTTTATGCAAGACTCCAGCAAGACTTCGCATTTGCTTTTATAAGTTAATAGTTAGACACTTTATGGTTAGCCTTTTCAAAAATAAACCATTTCTTTTTGCCGAGCTCCTATTCCTAAGAAGAGAAGGTGAGAACATCTTATTTGAAAATTTTCCCTTTTCGAAAATTAACCATCCCTACCATCAAAATTTTGGTTCCATTTGACGGAAATTTCATATTAGGACACATTTTGGTTCAGTTTTTTCGAAAAAAAAAAACATTTATTATCGTCAAATTCCTACAAAATTTGTAGGGATACCATTCAATGGCTACTTTTTGATAATAGAATGTCTGAGCAACATATAATTCCTTCGAACAGAGAAGATCTTTTAAATATAAAACCTATGACCAGATCATAAGTTTTATCATAGGCCCTCATCATTATAAAAAACGGACAATTATTCTAACCTCAAAAATATTGAGCCTTATACGAGAAAAATTACAAATGAGCTTCGTAGTGGGCACTCGTAGCCAGAAAATATTTGCGACCCAACTAATGGCTAATTTAGTTCTTGATTTAGAATGGATAATCCACTGAATCCACTTAAATAAATTTCTACTTTACTCGTCCTTCAGTAAATTCGGGTTGTCATGTTTTGTTTCACAGATTGCAAGTTTCAAATCAATTTGAAAAGCGAACAAAAGGATGCCGAATGTGTCATAAGTTTTCGGGCTGAATATTAGTAAATTGATTTTCCACCCTTGCAAGATTGCTCAAAAAATAGTCGCATCACATCCCGTCAAACTTTCCTCCTACACAGAGAACTCCGCTCAATTAAGGTTACGAGATGCAGTTGAGACCACTAGATACCCCGGGAGTATCAAAATAGAATGAAATTAGTACTTAATCAAAGTCACCACAAACAAATTTAATTTACTGATCGATTCTCATGGCGAGAAAATCAAATTTTCTCTCATTATCGCGATACTCCTTTTCACTTTCATTCTCATTATCTTTGCATCCGTAACAAAAACGGACACAACAATGAGTAGAAAAGAAAAAGCTACGTAGTATCAAATTGGTATTTCATTGTTGGATGCCCTGCAGCTCAATACAAGTCTTTAACCTTGAAGAATAGCTCTTTAAGAATGGAAAGTTTTCGAGAGTTTCCGTTTCAAGCAACAAACACAAAAAGGACAAAATGTGTGCTATGCGGAAAATTGTCTGTATTCGATCTTCTGAACTGACATCGATGTTGTGTATGCAGAAAAGCTACAATAAATAAAATAAATATTTATCCGTGTTATAAATACTAAATTTTGACACATATTTATTTGTTCCAGAATCTCCAGCTACCGCTTCCAGCTAAGATGCGGTGGTTCTGTAGAGTTCAAGCTGAAATAACTCTTTATTTATAGAAGTAATTTGGAATATATTCAGAAAATTCGAATATTTACATCTTTTACTTTGTGCACACTCCAGATACAGACATAGAAATGTGCTCCAGCCAACGAGGCCGGGTCAAATGTACACATCCTGAAGGTTGAAGAGGGCAAAGCCCAGGCAGTCTGGTTCGTTAGAGAGGCCTAATCACGTTCCTCAAGGCTCAGATCACGTACCAAAGTTTGAAATCGAATTTGCTGCCGAAGGCGAAATGGGAAAAACTTCAGCATATAACATTTCTCGACGAGTGCGGCTCAAGTGAAAGGAACTTCATCGACAGGAGACTTGCAGCTTCGACGGAGTATTTTTCTTACTTGGGATTCACCATGCCGACAACGGGCTTCTGACTGTTTTCTTGAATACGAGACTTACCCGGGTTGCCGGGAAGTAGTGTAAGGACATGGGAGTGGGCGAACAATCACCAGGCCCATGTCAACTGAATGGATAATTCCTCCGGCGATGTTTTGTTCCGTCTCAAATATTCTGCGTGTCTAGGATTATAAACTGACCGTAGTGAAATTTCGTTTTATACCGATAGTGTTCGAGGATGCAGTGGCTGTTAACATTCCTAGCCAGTAAAACAGTCACCTTAAAAATGGTGTTTCTGATTGCGTGGAGTTGATCCATTCGTGCTTCCAGAGCAAGATGCATGTGCTACAGGTTTTCAGTCGCTATGAGGCGATTGTGTAATGCCTTGAACTGCATGCTCGATGTTCAATTGAGACTGATACCAGCATAAAGTTCAAGGTACCAGCGCCGATAGGATGACGGGAGTGAAGGGAGTTGTTAGCCAGTCTCAGCTCCTCCAGTAGTTGCAAAAGATACAATCTCTGCTACTACTTCTACATCATCCGCATTGGATAGTCCTTGAATCAGTTCGGCTCACGACCAGCATCCATCCACTCAATGCATTATCCTTTATTGAATTGACGGCAAACGCGGCTGGATAATGTCTGAAAGTTGTCTGGACCAATTGATGAAGCTTTATTGCTAAGTAATTGCATCTAATCAAATATCGATATTGTTTTCACGACAACAATGACTAACTGTTTGGGAGTAGAAATTGGAAATCAGTTTTTCATCGGCTTGGATTTTTCTCTATTCTTTATCCCCAGGATTGGATGGAACATGAAGCTTAAGTGGATGCTTGTGAGTAAATGATGCAACTCATTATTGTAATGGTTAAAGGTTGTAATCAGGAGAAGTATCGACCCTCCTGCCGTGTTGGAGCAGAAATTTTGTGCCAAATTTCGGGAAAAATCATGTTTTCTGACTTATGTGAATGTTTCTATTCGAATTTAAATGAGCGTAATGTATTGGAAAATGGCCAAAATCGCATTTGGTTTGGCATTATCTGGCAAGGATGTGGTTGTTTGTGCATGATTGATGTTATATGGTTTTGAAAAGCGTATTTTGATCATCCCGTTGTTCACTATAACCATACTAAGAACGCGACCATAATAGCAATCCTCTGACGAGACCAAGACAACACCACTTTTAATTGGGCCGCGATGGTTAATTCTGACAGATATTAAGACTCTTCGTAAAGGCACATTTACAAAGTGAAATTAATGTGTCCTCGCAGCTTATTTCTACCAATTTTAAAATTGGTAGAAATTATTGCAAATTATTGGTAATATTAAAATGTTTTTGGTCGTTCCCAGTGTAGTCTGCAGCCGTGCGAAATATACGGAAAAACCTTAGCGTTCAATATTTAAGTTCTTTATATTTTTAAATGCGAATATTTCTGCAATCCTAGCCAATGCGTCCTTGACGTGGTAACCTCTTGACTTGGTATATCCAATGTCACGACACCCAACTCCTAAAAAATATATCTATGCTTGCAGTACCCCTTTCTGTTTTTCGTTAACCAATTAAAGTCCTTCAGTTTTTTCCATATCAAATATTACCATTGCTAATGAGTTTCTTAGTTCATAAAATTTAAAAAAATATGAGGTACAAGTGTTATCTCGAATAGCAACATTGAATTTAAATTATCAAATGTAATCAGGACTTGTATTGCACTATAAAATATAAATAGTAGGCAGAAAAGAAGAAGGACCCTTGCTTTGTGGCTAGAAACGTGGGTAGGCAAGTGGACCGTACGGTTCATCAGTGTTCTAGAGCTGAGGTCATACAGAAAGCATTGTTTGATTGATTGTTACCCGACGCAACCTCAGTGGTATCGGGTATTATCAGTCTGACCCGCATCACATGGAAAAGTCACCGTGCCCTGTTTCCTTGTTCACATGCAGAAGATAGACCAGGCTTCGTTTTTCCAGAAAATCGAACGGGAAAAGTGCTGACATGTAAAGACAATAGGAACCGTATGTCACATTACGAGCGGATTACATTCTTATAAAGAAGGGCATCATGGATTACTTGACAACGCAGAAGGAAGAGGGGTCTCTCTGACAGCAATCCCCCCCTTCCCACCCATCCCTGCTGACAGAGGGATCTCCCTGGCTTGAACGCGCTGCAAGGTGCGACCATAGAGGCCAATTACGAAATGAAGTGGCTAAGAGTTCGAGGCTAGGCCTTTATTGTGACAGGGGAGATGGAAAGTCCGCAGTCTGGTTTATAGTACGACTCTGACGCTCAGGGCGTATCAAGCCTTCACCTACCATCTATAAAAATTTTCTTTCTGTGGATTTTCTTTTTTTTTTTTTATAGAAAGAAAACAAATTATTTTTATTACTATCCAACATTATTGGATTAATGCTAGTCTTAAATTTATAAAAAACTTATAATCTGTCCTTTGGTGCAATATCTTTAAGTTATCATTTACCTTTGAAATTTTAAAATCGAACAAACGTCTTGCAACGCTACCGAGGGTCAATCAGAGATGAGAAGAAAAATTTAGAACCGAGGACACAATGAAACCTTCGACAGGAATTAGACGCTCTGAACCGTATGGTTTGAATTGATGTCTAGATAAAAATATCAACGGCGAAGACTGGCATTTTGGACTAAGCATCCGCAAAAAAAGGCAGGATTGGCAGTCGTGAAGTATTCATAATGCGATAAACCCTTTATGGACTAATTTCATTAGCAAGCATTTGAAAAAATCCGTTGAAAATTTCATTATCATCACCGTGTATGGATATGGTTACGTGATGGACAGTGAAAACGTGAGAGGAATGGAGGTAGAAAACTTGATCCAAATGATGAAGCGGATGGCCATCATTCATGAAGAACATAAACATTGTGAAGGAGTCGAGGCCAGTTGATTGTACTCTGCACTTTTTATATGTTTCGTTACGAATACCATACCAAGAAAACCGAAAAACACATAATATTTACTAGTCGAATTGGTGACTATAATCCTTACTGTCCCGTAAAGCATTGTCATATTGAATACTGCATTCAACCGATGTAAGACCCATTAAATTGCTTGGAAGCTTGAGATAACCTTTCATTAACTCTTTATATTGCTTTTTAAGCGTACATATCCAACATATAATAATTTTAGACAATAGAGAGCAATATTTTCAGCTGAAGCAATCAAAGTCTTCCCATTAATATGAACCAATCACCTTCAATGCAAGTCCTTTCTTATTTAATAACACTCTTGAAATGCAATCAAGCATTCTATTCGCTCGTTCCACATTAAATTGAAATGACATTGGGGACCGGGATCTTATAGTCATAAACGCCAGGGGGTATTCCACAAAACCACGATAATGAAATGCTCCTAAAATCATCATCGCCATGCACATCAGCTCAATGACGCAATCGGACTATTTGTGACAGATTAAATTGTCGAAGGAATCATAAAACGTTTGTCGTATCTTCGGAGATACCAAGATCGTAAAATCGTTTCCCCAAGTACCTACTACCTACTAAGGAGGCTCGCATAAGTTACAGTCGATGCCTGGAAAGTAAAGTGGTAGTGTTATACCGGGGGCTCTAACTTAATTTTTATTTGGAAACAAGATATCCTGTAACAAGGCAGGATGAGCGTTGGAAATCAGATTCATGCTGCAAGAGAAAAATCGAAATTTCGTTCCAACATCCCAGTACCAGAATTCAAGACAACTTTCTTAGACGTCTTGCGATACAAACTGTCCTGCTCAAGGTAGACAAACAAGTCTTCTGGGTGTCTCCTCCTTTGAAGGTACTAAACAAATAAGTGCGACATAAAATTTACTGAAACCCACAACCAAAGTGTTAATGAAGATGCTATAAAACTCGCGGTTTCCATGACAATTTTACTACCGTCAAGGATCACAATATCTATCCAACGTTCATTCGACACACTTCAAAAGTTTGTTGCTCCTTGGACCGTACGGTTCCATGAAAACTATCCTTGTCTGACAAAAACAACCACCTGAAATCTTTAAGACAAAAGCGTCACCAGAAATTATATAAAATATGAAACGCTTAACTCGGAACATTGCTCGATATGACGTAAAAAGGGACGAAGGAAATATGTAATTAAATTGCAATATTACGACAAGAAAATATCAGGATGAAGAAAAAAGATGATCAGGATGAAGATGGTGTAGTGATGGTGGTGAATGTCTTGAGCTATTGTGGGATTTTATCAGAACACTTCCTAGTAATTTCCAGGATAACAATTTCTTGTCCTTGCCCGGGTGAAAGAAAGACTGCAGTACTAGTAGTGCAACTTGATGCCGAGGTAGAAATAAATAAGGACGATATACCTGTGCTGAATGTTGCTTCATTCCCGCCAAGGATTCCCATGTGAATTCCCAACATATACGGATGACATTTATGAAATTATAAAAGCTTCCAACCATTTTTCTGTTGCCATTAGACTCTTGCTGGGATAAGGATATATATTGGTATCTGTTGGCGTTTTTTGCCGTAACTCGAAACGCAAAACCCTCCGACAACGAGACAAGTTGAGTAATATGATCCCTTGGCAGCAATGTGTCCATTTTGAATGGCATCCCGAGTACAACACCGATGATGGACACCGACTGATGGACGTGTTATCTGGCAACACATAAACTAGGTTCCGAAGGGTGCGGGAACCAGAAGAGTTACCTGGGTGGATGTTGTAAGAAACAGCAGACAGCTGGAACAGATGTAAAACAATATACGCTAGTCCATAGAGAATAAATATTTACGGAGCCGTGTAACGAGGTAGCATCTATTGTTCCCGAAACTAAAAAAACCATTTCAAAAGGGTTGAGTTTTGTTTGTGTTTCCCAACATCAATCCTTCATTTACGCAAAACTGAATATCAAAAAGCGAATAATCGCTTCGCTCAACTCATGCCGGCAGCACTAACCGTTCTTGGAGGCTCAGCCAGATAAGTGGAAGGATCCGCCACGAAGACATTTACAATCTGAGCTGTCGGCAAACTACAAAGCAGCAATGACAGGATGTGTAAAACCAAGAATTTCAATGATGTTGACTTTTTACAAAGTCCAAACGTATTTCCAGTCGACCTCAGATTGACTTGGCTCGAATTAAAGGGGATGAAAAGTTCATCAGTGCTGCGTTAGACTGACTGCCAAGAATGAACCCTTTTACCGCATCATTGGGCCTATACAAAACCCCATCATTGTCCTGTTATAAGCATACCGAGATTGCTTGACAGATCCGAAATGAGGGTGCGGTAGAACATTCACTCGGTTCGCTATTCATTTTTTCCTTTTTTGCAAGATGAGCGACACTACTGAACGTGGTAGATGGTGATTGCCGTGCTGTTGGAGGAAAAAGAAGGAAACGGCGACGCTGTGGTAACGATGAAGATGATGATGGTGATGATTTAAAGGATTCACATAATCCGTGCTTGTGTATTTCTAAGTACCATGTGAAATGAATGGAAAAAGTTCAATATCTTGCACGTACAATAGTCGGTGCGCTTGAATTTGCAAGGAAGAGCATCACACATGATTGGACATTGAAATTGTGATTCCTTTCGCATGGATTGGTCGCAAACACTCGAAGGTTAAAGGTTAGCAGGTCGGAAGTTCATTAAAAAGGATTTAGATAGGTCGTTGTCGAGGTGGTTTAGTTGTTTGATCATTGTTGATAGATATACAATGTCTGGTGGTTGGGGCTACAATTTTTTTCTGGAATTTTTCAAGTAATGAGGAGGTCATTACAGGATTGCGGGCTTTAACATTGGTAGTATGTCTTTAGCTATAAGCGTAAAAGTCCTCCAATACCAAACTTGTTGTTTCATTCGAGTCATAAGATTCAAAAGCAAAAATTTGGGTTCTGTGGATCTCCAAACATTCGAATCATGAATTCTAAGCCCATAGTCCTCATTCGGATAATTGTTAAAACAACAGTTGTGGCTCTATGTGACTCCATGCTTATTCCTTTTCGTGATTTGTTTAAGAGCCCGAATTTTTCGGGTTTTTTGGTATGTGATATCATCAAAGTACCTATTCATCCTATAGTTCATCTTGAATTTCAATCCTTTTGGTCGTCGAAATTATGACCAAATCTTTTCTAAACCAAGTGGTGAGCTGAACCAAAGATGGTACAATGAAAGTTCCATAAAATTAAACAATGCCTGAGAAAATTGCTTTCTAGCACAGAAATTAAAAACGATACCTTATTGAATAATGTGTCTGAAACGTTTTAAAAACGAAAAAAAGGACATTCTGCATGACTTTACATAAGTTTTAAAGTTGAAGGCTATTTGCATAAAAGGCGTTATACTAGAAAATTAAAAAGGTGCTGGTCCCAGGTTTTGAATAAATTAGGTTGCAAAACGAGACACACATTTACAGAAAATCGCAATGATCATCAGGACATCGCAAGGTAGTGTAAAGCAGTTTACATTGTTTGAGTGAAGCCTGGTTTTTCGGTTTGTTGAAATTAGTTGCTTTTATTAAACATGAAAAACTTGTGACTTGCACACGCAAGGGTCAATACAATTTGCGCTGACGCAGTTCTGAAGTGTCATTTTTAATTGCCACGAAATTTTTAAGTCTTCCTGACAATCGATAGATGAGAATGAGTGTCCTGGACGTTCTTTCACGCCAATGACTGACCTTGTGGTCAAACTAACACTTTTGTGCAGGAAAGTCACCATTGGACCTCTGACAAGCGAACTTAGGAGCAGCTTAGCAATTCGTTCGTCGCAATTTCGCCAAGTAATCCTATATTATCTCAAATATTGAAATCACCCTCCATGTGCGATATCCAACAGTCCGATCTAGGACGGCCCGAAATGTACTTACCTTCGCCGCCTAATGGCGCCACTATCGCAAGAAATTCACTATCTTCAAATCAAATCAAATTCAATCAAATTCAGACATTTGTCTGAATTTGATTGTCTGATTCAGGCGAATCAGACTCGTAGTTTGACCGCGTGTGAAAGCGAGCGTGTCTGCGAATTGTAGAAAGCTATTGAAGTGATAGGTACCGTGTTTGCTAAATCCGACAACAAGTGAGATCACTTTAGAGCGGTGCTTGACGCTGTTTTGGCGCAATCCAAAGGAGTTGTGCGTCATTTTGTGGCCGTCAACGAAACATGGGACCCCTGGTACACATCAGAGACCAAGAAACAGTCGAAAAGGTGGTTGTGACTCGGGGAACATGCTCCTGAGAAGGCGCAGACTGTCCTATTGGCTGAAAGGTGATGGCGTTTTTTGGGATTTACGAGGTGTGATCTGCACCGACAATCAGGACCAAACGGTCACAAGGCTCCACTATGCTGAATTATTCGACCTCAAATTGCACAAAAACGGCTTTATTTGGGGAAAAAAAGTCCTTTTCCGCCATGAAACGCACCGGCTCATATCTCCGCTATCGCTTCGACCAAATTGGCGGAATCATACTACAAGCTTTACCCAATCCACCGTTTTCTCCTGATTTGGCCCCGTGCGACTGCGTTTTATTTCCAAACTTGAAAAAGTCATACGCTAGCCAGAAATTTGAGTCAAATGAGGAAGCCGAGGCGGTGGACTAGCATGTAGTGAGTTCTGTCGCTCTGTGAACAACAAGCAAAATTCTGCATTTTAATGAAAGTAGACTACACTCTTTTGTAAAATTTCGCTTACTGCCAAAATGCAATTTTTCTCCGATTGAAAATTGGAGCTCTTCGGATTTTCAAGTTAAAAGCGTGTTCAATATAATGGCAAACATGCATTCTTGCGTGAAGTTTCGCAGGATTCCATTAATGTAACAACAATAATTTGATTCAATCGCGAGAATCATTCATGACGACCAATTCCATAAAAGCGGCTCCAAAGATCCCATTACTTCAAATCACTTCTAAATATACGAGGCTTGAAAAAGACACCTCACATAAATCATGATAAGAGCAACATCGTTACTTCCATGAATTTGCACTAATGAAAGAGAATAAAACAATTGTTTTCACTGAACAATGACATTGCAATAAGCTGTCGTTGTCGTTGTACAGAGCAGGAGGCTGCCTGAGCAGAGTACACAATACAAAAACATCAAAAAAGGCCGCGCGAGTACTGCGAAATATTTAGGAACCATGTTTTTAATTAAAAAACTTCTTTTTCTACCGTGCCCGACAAGAGCTGCTCTCTCTTTTTCTCGCTCTTTCTCTACCTCTCTCATTCGGTGGCAAAGAGTCAGCTCGGCTTTTGTAAATGTGTACTGAAAAACCACATTGAAAAATGTATGCATTCGCCTATTCTGTTTGACTTCACTCGAGATATTTCGTCAGTCATGCAGCCGGAACCGGACCGTATCCTTGTTGGGAAAGGCGATAGTCAAACAGAACAAATGGCATTTATAGAACAGCTTTAGGGTAGTCAACCTACACAACCAACATAATGCGATCCAGCTAGCAAGTCAGTCAGAGAGCTAGGCTGCAAACTTCCTGGCTTCCGATTCACAGAGGATTCCCCTAATTTGAATTTCACATCAAAGAAAGGAGTCCTCGGGACTTGAAAGTTGGCATTTAGTTTGCAGTAAGCCGTCAGTTAAAATAAAGCCGCATGGTATATGATCGGGTTGTACGGTGACAGGAAACTCAATTCAGGAACAACGCGGGCATGATTGCGGCTCCTGCACAACAGAAAAATGTTATTTATGATGTTTAGATTATGCGACCAATGTGAATTTGTATGGAACGCTGAAAAGTCCCGCGAACACAAAAATCGGAACAAAGAATGTCTTCCGTCACGTTCGGAGTGAACGGATGGCTCCATTTCAACTATTTGCTATTGAAGAAGCTCAAAAATCACATTTATTCGGAATGAAACTTAGAAACAAGCTAATTTTATGTTGTTACGTATCATTTCTGCATTCTGCAGAGATGCCTGAAACATGTCGTCGCGGAACTTCATTTTATGCATGTCAGGAATTGGTGAATTGAATCCTTTTTTGTCAAAATCTTTTCGTATGGAAGGTTATCGTGGTGGTATGCAATAGTTTGAAATATGTAATGACGACTGTTGAACGTTTCCGTTTAGTGTCTTCTTCCTAATCCTTAATATTACTAGAGAAAACTTATGAATGCCGAGCTCAATTCCTGGGTGGAGTGTTCCCAAAAACATCCTTGCTATTCATTTTCATCGCCACCTGATCACCAGTTCTCGCCGTCATTACGCTCCCCACGATGTTGAGGAGCCCCGCGGCATTGTGCCGAACGTGAGAGAACAATCATCATATATAATAATCATTATAATATTTCCTTTGACATGTGAAAAATGACATATCCCCTGATATGCAGCCCATAGGTGGCTTATTAAATATTCAGACCAGGTACTCTTGACATACAACCAACAGAGTCCCCCGGGCTGTGGAGCCGGAGATAGGCACCGCTTGCTTGGGAAAATGTAGGAGAGAAGGAAGAGAAGCCTGCGAGCTGAATAAGGCAAAGAACCCGAAAGAAAAATGAGAAAGCGAATTCATAGAGGAGGCTACTTTATCCAAGGATATTCTGGGATGGATGGAGACTGGAATAGAAGTTGAATGAAATTCACGTGCGTATGAAATAAAAGTGAGTTGGGCGGGTTGAAGGAAACAAAAAGAAAGGATAGGAAAAGTACAAGTGAAAGACGTGGACAAGATGTGACAGGATAAGCGAATGCTCTTACAAATTTCATGCACGTCTCACGCTATTGATGTTGACTTTGGGAAAATATCGTAGCACAAAGAACGCAGAATAAATGTTGGACGTATTGGCGGCGTCAAAGCTTTTGTAGATCTCAGCAAGAAGTTTTCTTGTAAAGAGTGAGGAGAGTTTGAAGGGGGAGTTTCTCAGACACAATATGGATAACGATTACGATAGCATGAACAAGAGAATCAGTGACAACAACAATTTAAGTCTAAAGTTCTATCGCTTTTGCATAAAAATATGAAAAATAAAGGGAAAAGTTGTAAAGGAACATGTAACCCGCAGCCATAATGGAACAGCAGTTGAATCCAAATGCTTGCCTTGTTTTAGCTTACATCGCGGAAGGATTTGTTCTATTGCTCTCGGAAATTTGTTGATTACGAATACATTGAGCTGCTTTCAGGCTGCTTACAGGAAAAATAATTAATGATATTATGCGAAAACTCGGTCTACAATGAACATTTAAAATTTCAGTTTGCTTTAGATGGTCTGGGATTACTGAAATTGATGTAATCAACTTTCCCGTACTATTAAGTGCGAAAAGAAGTGACGAACATTGAACTTTTACTGGTGGTTAAGTTTACATTATGTATCGAATATTTTTAGTGACTTTATTATTATCATCGTTTCCACAAGAAGTGGACGTAACAATCTAGCTATTGTGCCTTCAACTCGTTGTCGCGGAAAAAGTTAGAGCTGAAGATGCCCCAAAAATCCGCCGCTGAAAAGATCTGCTTCAGCGACTTTCCCAATAAGATCGTCGTGTAGACTGACGTTTACCCTGCTGTCAATCGTGTACTGACACAGGTTAAAATATGCTCAACAAAAACGTGCCTAAAGAAATTTCCAACCAATTTTCTTCCCGGTCTCTAGTTTTACTTTAACTCTTGCTAATCCTCTAGACACGATCCGTTCGGTTGAAGCTAAAGATAAAATTGACAAACATAGTTCTTGTACTCAACCCTTCCTCCTTATTCAGCACTGCTTCCATGACTGAGTAAGGATTGAATCCTCTATGAAGAAAAGTCTGCGGAAAAGTGAATAAATACTTTGTTCGAGACCTAGCTTCTGGTAGTCCCACGCAATCTAATTAACCAAAATATATGGAATTTCAGTATTTAACTGAGAAGAAAATGACAAAGGGATACCCCACCCGTTTATTCAGGCGTCATGATGATCATTAATCTAGCCTTCAAATGGTTCTAAAGCACTGGCGACACAGAGTTGCAGACGCGTTTGGATTAGGAGTGCACAAAAGTCGGGTAATCATCTGCCGTTAAACCGTACTCATAACATTCTTCCTGGACAATCCCCAAAATGGCTATAAGAACTAATTCTGTGTTCTAAAATCATCCATGACAAATACAGTATGGTTGGTGCAGGAAACTTTTAATGCTCCTGTCGTTGACCTCTTGCTGTTCTTGCCAAGTACTTTTCTTCCAGCAGAAAATTATCCTTAATCACGACTTCGTACCGAAGTACCACGTTTTATTTTTCAATTATTTTGTTTTATTTTTTTATTTTATCAATTGTTTTTGTGCTATTAACCGAGTGATTCCTTTATTTATCATAAGTCTATTAAGAGGCTTATTTGAACGTCGTGCAATTGTCTGTCCAGTAGATCAGACACATGTCCATCGTTACGTCAGACAGAATATATGTCAAACATTCGTTGAAAGCAGTTAACGAATGTTTGGCATATATTGATCATCAATCTGCAACGGTTGATAGGAGAGGATGCCAGATAATAAATACTTATAAGAGTGGATCTCTTTTGACATATTTCATTTGTCAATTTCTTGAAAATTGATTGTTATGACAATTATTACATATTATTGAATATTCTGCTGTAAACCTGAAAAAAAGTCATGTACATAACAAACATAATCAATTTGACATTTGACAGGAAATTGTTCCTTTGTAACATCGCATGCATTGTTAAATTGAATTCGATCCGAGATGACGTGCAAGTTCGGATCGTGCTCCTGCATCGCAGTTTCACAGCATTGTATCTTGGGTTTTGGATTGAACTGAGTAAATTCTAAATAAAATGAAATTATTGGTAGCTCCTGACTTGTTACCGTGAAAATTTCAACTTTGCCATTCGTCAGCTCTCTTCAATGCTCTTCCATGATTCACTGGGCAGTGATCCATCATATACTCTGTTCTACAGATCTTAACAAGGATTGGGGTCATCTAGTGTTTGTAACGATAAATTCGATAAGAGCTCAACCCATAGAAGAATAAGTCTACCCGTAACAATGAGGTAACTTGCGTTTCGAATCTCATCCCGTAATGCCTTAATTGCATTACCTGATGTTGATAGGTTACACCACTTCGTCCGACAGGTATCACTAAATTGACGTACGTGGATCGCCAAGGTGTGGGGTTTCCTTGGTAGGTAGGTAGGTGGGCTCTTCATTGCATACATCTCCTTCTGGGACACGGGAAAAGTATCAAGAGTTGAGCGCTCTCTTCCAAAGCCATATTTCTTTGTATTTTCAACGTTCCTAATAGATGCAGGTCGTCAAAATCTAATAAATGCCCCGAGGGTTTTTGTTGTGTTCAAAACACGGTGGCCTGGAAGAAAATGGAGATTCGCCCTTCCTCTTCCCAATGAGATCATGTTGAGCAATGTTGTACCGTGAGAAGAAAACCTTTAAACCTTGCTATAAGGACTACTACTGGTTGCATTTTGCTCCAATTTAATCATCAAACTTACTTATTATATCTTATATGGGAATATATTTAAGTAAGTAGATATTCTCGTTTTGTATCCTTTCGGACGAATAAGTTTTCACAAAGAAAAAATAAATCAATTGCTATTACTGTGAACCTTCCTACAGTGAAGAGCTGTGAACCTTCCATATTATACATCCAATTTCAACTATAATGCTGTTCTGGCAGCGTTGACATCTACCAATCAGGTTTCGTGGATCAACGACTCGAATTGTTGCATTCGGAGATTTAAAAAATGTAACAAGATCGGGAGGTCTAAATTTTGCCGAGCAGCCGACGTTCTATCAATTCGAAGCCTGATCCAGCGTGACTTATCAGACTCCAGCAGCTTAGACCTTCCCGATTTCGTCTTGAATTGACCAACTCAAACCACCTTTTCCACGCCAGTTTTTCAGCTGCACGTTATCTGATAAGACTTTCATTCTACCTCTTTGTAGCGGAAGATGAATAACTTCTTATCGGCTTCAATTGAAACTCTATTTCGTAGCCATTTTGTTCATCTTCATTGTAAGGATTTGGTCGAAACAGGATGAGCTAAAGTTCACACTTTTTCGCATTTTAATTACGAAGCATCCCTAAGTTTTCTAGCCTATTGACTGCTCTATACATTATTTATTCACAAATTTAGCAAATAAGACAAGGAAAAAGGTTTATATTTGAAATCTGTACTTGTCCTGATCGAGGACTCTACCAGAAATCTACACAAACCCTTTAGTGGATGATATCCAAAGCTCACCACAAGATTATCTCCATAGCTCTTTGAACCTTCGTATGTCAATTGATATACCTTCGTATTTTAAACGAACTGATGTACAAATCAAATCAAACGAAAAAACTATCGTCCTTACACATATGTTTTTGGGACCATGTGGCATCTTACTTGTAGGACGCGATTAAAAGTGAGAGGAGCACTAGTTTTATATTTTATTCACCTATTAGACTGTTATATGACCTCGTAATCAATATTTTATACGTCCTTGGAAGGATATAAGCCATTCTAAGGAAACCTTTCGACGGAATTTCAGATGATACGTGTTATGATGAAGGTTGGCTTTGAACATTTTATCGCTGAAATGCGATGATGTTAACATTGCTTTCACCTTCTGCTCAAAGAGTGTAATGACCTGTTAATGCTCTGGGCATCAATCCTGATTCGTATAGCAATCATCAACCCAATAAATTGTATGATAAAAGTTATTTTTATTGGAAAACATCTGAGAGCTACTAATTAAATTCGAAGCTAAATTATCGGTTTTCATTGCATACAACGAACTCCGAGGAAACATTCACATAAATCTGGGTTCTCTGTCTCTCTCTCTCTTCCTTAAAAACGTTAGCAACTTACCTGGTAGGTAGTTGACTTAATCGCAAAAACCTACAAAATGTATTTGTCCTTACAAGGGTAATGAACTTAACACGAAGCTACATACTAAAGCATAATCAAAAGACCAGAAGTGTCCTTATGCCTTATTGTGCACATTGAAGGTACCTGGCATTCATTTCCAATGATAACTAGCCGTAGTTCGTTTCAAATCACCGCCACCCGAACTCTTGCTGAAGTCCTGAAGCAATCGAACGACACGAGTTCTCGCTCGAATGCACTAAAACACTTCAATGCAGCAGTAAACGCAAACGTACCTAATCCAAAACAGGAAAAACTCTCGGGAAAAACTTTTGCAACTCACCTTCTTCTCTCCGAACTCAGTCTGTGGCATTGGGATCCGCTTTAAATCACTTGCAAATGCACAACTTCGCCTTGCAAGAGATTTAGAGTGGAGGACTCGAAAATTTATGCAAGGCACTGAAGTGATTCCTGAAAAGATCAGCAACCGCTGATTTTCATGCGAACTTGAATAACTACATTCGTTGTTCAGTTTTCATTGGCTTGCATCCTGTTTATCCAAAGAAGAGCATTCGGGAGCGTGTGGAAGACTTTGTTACGAAATTCACTCATTTCACCCTTTCGTAGTCTCCGTGATGACTTGTATAAGTTTCCTGTTTACGAAACGCTTAAAAGACCAAGCAAATGTCCTGCTCGAAACCATTCAACTTTTCACTATTTAGTGATCCTTGAGAGTTTAAATAGCGTCATAGCTCCAGCGAGGTGGAGATGTGAAAAGTGAAAAGGGAAAGTTGACACCTTTGGCGAACAGATTGTTTGGTGCTAGCGTCTGAAAAATTTATTGAGAAAGTTTCCGTGATGTTTACAGAATATTCTTTGGTACTTTTCGCACAGGAGCAAACTAACAATGAATGCTTGTGCCTTTGTATGGGCAAAGTGTCGGCGGAAAGCGACATTTTGACGCGTTTCCCTTTTTCAACTAACAGAATCTTGTGACTTGTTTTCATTTAGCATTGAAAAATGGCGCAGGAGAAAGTGATGAGTAATGCACCAGATGGGATAGAATGCTGATTTCCAGTTAATTTCTATGAAAAGTGAGAACGCCGTTGACAGTGGAAATCGTTGGTATGTTGGCGGAGTGCCAGGAATTTGTTAAAGACAGTTCTGCAGGTTTGAGTTCTTCAGGGGGAATTGAAGACTGTTTGTGTATTTGTAATTAAAGGCGGTGTTCCACTCCCTCTTTGACTCATTATTATATGAGTTCGCTCCTTGTGTAGATTTGTACAGAGTAGGTCTATCTCGAATAGACCTGAACTCGATGTGTAATCTATCATGCAATATGAACCCTTTTTCAAGTCAATACATTTATTTGTTGGAATATATTTCGATGGATTCAGCGAGGTAAGTTTTCAAAGAAATTGCGTCAGAACTCTCCTGACACTATGAACAGGTCATAGCTGCCTGGACTAATACGTAAGATGACTGGGTACCCCAACAGACAACGCACGCCGTTGTTAGGGGCGAAACTGATTCACAAGAGCGTTAAAAGACTGGGATGGAGTCAAGAAACAAAGTTGGATCATCCGGCGACCACGGAGGTCTAGATGCGGTTGCTGGCTTCAGAGAGACAAAACGCGCCAACTTCAACGTCAGTTAGACTTATATACGACTTACATGGCTTACATATGAACCTTAGAGCCAAATGCTGGCTCATTTTGAGTCCAACAGCGAACACCTAAAATAATAAATCTGCATGTTTTCCATCACACCTGAATAGTCCACTCCAACAGTGATTCGATTTCTTCATCCGCAACTTCATATTAGACCCACTTGGATTTAATTTAAATACTTTCCTGGCTAAACTATTTTTATCAAATTCTCTCCGCAGCAATAACTCCCTCTCATATTTCTTTTTCTATTCTGAAATATTTCTCTGCACTTGGGCACGATTTCCATAACTTGGTTCGGGTGTAGGAAAACAATTACATTCTATCGAATAAATTCCACTTGAGAGTTTTTCATACGTTTTTCATTTGAATTTTCCATTTTTCTTTTACAGGGCGGCCCAAAAGCTGGCACAAAACGGTGGAACATCAAAAAGTCGTTCGACCGAAATGTCAAGCGCGAGTCGAAATGGTGGCTTCTGCGGTGCCTTGCAACGTGCTCCACCACCACTACCGGCCGGACTCGCCAGGCGATTTGCAAACAAAGAAAATTATGGTATTGGAAGGGTAAGTGGTAATACTTGGTACTCCCGTTATTTCTTTCCTCTTTCGCTATTGCATTGCACACGAGAATTTCTAGCTGCAGGATATTCGAGTGGAGAAACGTATTATAGGGTAGAGTATGTCGAGGCGGTGGACTTTGTGTAGAAAAACTTGTCATAAACTTCTCGACACTGGAGTATGACCCGACAAGTCGTGTCGTCTAAATTCAATTTATTGTGGCCATTTTGTGTCGGTATTCCTGGATTATAGGTTGCAGAATCGCAGGTTAATATAAGGTCGGTATGCTACGATATTTTCACGCCTTGTCGCATGCAGTATGCACGCAACGTGCAGTTATCAATTGAAAATTTCATGTCCTTTTTTCCCATCGTAGCTATTTGTTGCACGGGTCTACCGTGTGTTGCTCGATGAGTTGAAAGGGTTTCTCAACTGCTAATAGAATTTTTTCAGATATAGTGATATTCCATAGGCGTATCTGAGTTTAGCAGGACATACTTTTTTTGAAATGATTTGATTACTGGCATCGCTTCGCATAAATTTGGTACAATGTGCTGGCAAATATTTTGTTAAGATACAGCGTGTGATCTTTGTGATAATGTTAGCTTTTTTATCGGTTTGGTTTCACTATATTTGCTAAATAACTTTAAAATGCGGCTCCTTTTTGGATTAACATAAAATCCTGTGTAGACTCTTAGCTTCCGTGGTCAGTCTTTGCAGATGATTCATTCTGTCGCCCAAGAAAACCGAAGGAGAGCCTTCAATTAAGTTCTGCTGCTTAATTGCTCCCCAGCCACGTGAATTTCTTTTCGGATAGACTTTTTGCGCTGCGATTAGTTAATTATGCTGGTAAGTGCAGCGCGTTCTTGTCATTCTGCTTGTAAACATAAGGACTAATCGGAATTAGGTTCATTGCTATTCTCTGTTGAGCATATGGTTTTGGCATCATTCGTCAGCTCAGTGGCGTCAACTGTGTAGCTTGTCCCCAATTTGAACCTTCCCTGCTGTCCAACGCCCATGAAACTGATCTTCAACCTACTCCTATTACTTAAGGATGGAGTTTTTCTATGTCATTTCAGACAAACTCAATAAAAATGCGCCCAGGACTTCCACACAGGAAACTGGCTATAGCATTCCTAGGATGTCTTTTCGGTCCATTGCTTTCATAATCGAATCAATGATAAAAAGACGTAATATATCGACAGCATAAACAAAGGAAGATCGCATGTAGCCAACGAGTTGTAAGATGCATGATCTATTTGAGATTGGTGAAGCTCATCAATTTCAATTCTTTTGACTCACAAAAATATCCATATCTTTTCGAAAGCGAATAAATTAGAAATTCACTTCTCTGAGGTGGCAATTGATGCATGCATGTCTATAGGCCTCATCGTTCAGCAACAGGAGAACTTGAGATCCAGTGTTACTCAGTCTTGTGAACGCTTTCTCTACCATCTTAAGGGACCTTTTTTGAAAATACTTTAAGACGGATTACTTTCGTTTCGCTCAGTTTCCAAACTATTGGAGTCATCCTTGTTACCATCACTATAGTGTCGCACGTAAAAACATGACACCTGCACTTTTTGTGCTCCTTGATGCAGCGCGCTAACGAGTCTGTAACAAAAGGAACCTCTGTAAGCCTTGACTTCAGTGTATCTGCGGCGATTCGTTATCGTTCAATTTTACTGAATTCATCGTTGTTGTTGGTAATATTCACTATGCCCATCTGCATGAGCTTTTTTGTTGACTTATTGACATATGCCCGAGTTCGTAGGTCGTTTTTCCACTTGAAACATTTTCAGTGGTTGGATGGTGCTGAAGCCAGCTCAAACGATTGGAAAATCTGCTCTTTTTCGTTCCTGTTATATAAGTGAGACTTTGTGTGTGTCGAAATTCCTTTTCGTTTTTACTAAAGGAAGCATTAAGAACAGCACACTTCACATGGTTTTTCATACAAGCAATACCAATAGTTCGTCATACAATAAAGTAAGAAGAGTCAGTTTTTCGATCAATACCAATTCTATTCTTTTATGAAAGTTAAAGCGGTTAACACTGTTCAATTCTCAAAAATGAACAAAGTTATTGACAGGGGCTCAAAAGCATACCTGTCAATGACAATATTTGGTTAGTATTTTGGTTTTTTTCTTAGTTAAAAATCCATAATAACAATTGGCATCTTTTTTTAATGGTCGGGAGGATATTTACACCCTGAGTGTCTAACTCCCGGTGGCAATCGGACTACCGACTAAACACCTCCCCTTTCACACCGAGAACCTAGCCTGGAACTGTTTGTCACATTACTGCGGACTAGGCCTCATCAATTAATTTATTGGCTTCTTCGATTTACTTACAAATATGTTAGCAATTTCTTGTACTTTTCTTTCAAATATTTGTCAATGTTCATTGTTTCTTTGGTTTTGTTACTAAATGATGAGACCACGTTAATTGAACTGTGGACCCGTCATTTGCTGAGGTAACGAGGATTGTTTGACGAGTTCAACCCCGTAACCTACCAAAATGTTGGGCTTAGAATTCTGAAATTTTAATGTGTTTTCTTAACATTCACTAGTGATTTTTCCGGAAAATGCTTAATGCTACATCACAACTGGTTGCATCCTCTGCTTTTCAGTAAAATAATGTGAACAAGTAAAATTTTCCAAGTAAAATACTTCCTGGAAAAACAAGCTCGAAAGGCTTACACATGCACTTCATGATGTTACACAACACAGTCTGCATTGAACAACATAGTTTGTCCTTCACCATATGCTTTCCTCACATCCAACATGTACTGAATCGTCAACGTGAAACATAAACCTTGCAGTACCTCTATGGCACATATCCTGCTGTTTATGCGAACATTTAATCATAATTTGCCTCATGAAAATCTGATGTACATCTATAAACTCTTTAATGTTCCGAAACTCCGTCAGACTACAGCATGCATGCACATATGTAGTCCTTGCATGTACTCACCTTATGCCGTTATCGTTTTTCAGGTGAAAGTTATGTTGCGTGTCTCCGATAATCCTAGCGTAACTGATGACGAGACACGACCTCACTTTATGACTGTCGATAAGAAGAAGCGACAAGTGACTTTATCGGATTCCGCAACTTGTACCACGGTGGCCTCAACGTCGCAGGAGCGTGGTCCAATGGTAGCCGCACCGAAAATGTTCGCTTTTGACGGTCTATTTACGGCCGAGGACGCTCAGGTATGTAAGCTTGCAGGATGATCGGAATGAACGTATGGTAATGAGTTTGGTGAGTTCAGGTACGGCGTGGATTATTGTCGAGGTAGTTAACATTGAACTATTTTGTGATAGCAAGGATAAGAAGGAAAAATGTTTGGACTATTTTCACTTAGTCTTTGCTTATTACTTATTAAAATTTTCATTTATTTTCGAATGGACCCGAACTCATCGTCCTACAAATCCTCCTTTGCACCCAGCATGCAACTAATTTGATTTGTTTCGATTCTTTAGAGTGACGTGTGTGCGTCGGCCCTATCCGAAGTAATTCCAGCAGTTTTGGAAGGATCCGATGGATGTTTGCTAACAATAGGATATCCTAATACGGGTAAGGTCACAAAATTCCGTTGCGTGCTCGAACTTGCCCGTCTGTCTTGACAAGTAGGGCAATCCAATTCGGTTCAGCAACCAATCAATATTGTTCGACCTATTTCGCAAATTTCATTAAAACTTTCGTTTCCCCGAAAAAAGGTCAATCACGAACTATCCTGGGAACCGTAACCACGCCAAATGATTTAGGCGCAATCCCGTGTGCTATATCGTGGCTATATAAAGGAATCAATGAACGAAGGCAAAAATCTGGTGCTCGATTTTCAGTTCGTGTTAGTGCGTTAGGTGTAAGTGCAACGAAACCCGATTCAGCGTCCAAGGATTTGCTTGCGGCTCATGCAACGGGTGAGTATACGTTACGTTTATTAAGAAGTCTTCTTTGAAATTCCTAGTGGTAGTCCAATGGTTAAATTCATTAAATTTAGTCTCGAAGAGTCCTAAAATTTTCGCGACTATTATCAAGTCTGCATAATGATGATCCTTTCATCACATTAAACGTTCTCCTGAGATATTTATCAGTGCATCAAAAAGAAACCAATGTGACTTATTAGATTGTTCTGGACGCCATTATGGATGACCGTAAAATCAATTATTACCCCACTTAAGATAAGTTGTCGTGAAATCAACCCCCATCATTAGTGAGGCGAGCAAGTAACAAAGCCAGGACACGAGCATGCGACGGCACTCGCCCTTACGCCGTGCTGCAAGGAGGAAGCCGTACAGTATGAGCGACTTCTCTCCGGAATAGTTGTCAGGAGGATTGCTGTCACCGTCGAAGTCCTTTAATTAATTATCGTACAATCACTTTAATGAGGAAGGGTGTGCACTTTTCATTTTTCTTTTTGTAAACTCCCGGAGCGAATGCCTGAGCTTTGCCACTGTTTATGGTCTAATGGTAGTGGTGGTATGGAAATGTTTCTATTCTTAGTTACGACCTGACTGAGTACTTGATGCTTTGCGAAAAAAAGGGGAGCCGACTGCATTATGAGAAAGCAATAAAATTAAGGGTGACTTCCTCTTAAAATCATTTCTGTGATTGTTAATTTCCGGGAGTTTCTTTTTTATGGATCCTTTGTGCCAATAGAAAATTTCAAAACATCATTTGGTCCCTTTGCATGAACTTTAGTTTGAGCAATTCAAGAAATGAAATTTTCATGTTCACTTGTTCGAAGGCAAATCACTTGTGCAACTGAATCGATTCCTGCGAAAGTCAATCGGAAAACCAACCCTTAAACCTGCTCAAAGTCCACTTAGGCAACGCCTGAGTGAAGCCATAAATTTCAAGTTGAGGAATTGATTTGTTGATGGTGACGGTGGGTGGTGAGAATTAATTTGTTCGAAGAAATTGTTGTTTGCCCAATAGATGAGAGAAAGGACCTGAAGTCACGGCTAAGTACTGAATGCTGATAAACAAATGAAAAGTTTCTATCGACAAAAGCAGATTTGTAATGTCGTAAATATAATGAGTAAATTAGGGATAGCTTGAGAATAGGGTGGAATAGTGTAAATGAACTGTATTGAAAGGATGATGTGCGAAGGAGCATTCTCTTAGTAATTTGCTTCCGAGGTGTTATAGACGCAAGTGATGTAAACAATGAAAGAATTGAGCTGTTAGTTTGGGAGGATATTGATTAAGATGTTATGGCAATGGTATCTCGGCTACATTTGAAAAGAACATCAACTGGTACTATTCCATTGTGGATGTTCATGATCGTTTGTGTTAGTAACAGAAATCGTCCTGACGCTGGTAGTAATGACAGAGACTCAAAAAGGAAAACATTAAGCGGATTCGCGAATTCTTTCAATGAAGTCGCGTTACAACATGACAAG
Organism: Stratiomys singularior; assembly: GCA_954870665.1. NCBI lineage: Eukaryota > Metazoa > Arthropoda > Insecta > Diptera > Stratiomyidae > Stratiomys > Stratiomys singularior. The sequence continues at coordinate 4,700,116 of OX940879.1, read as the reverse complement.
TTGTAAGAAGGATTCTTCATTAAAAACAAACAACGGCGTTTGTTGTTTGTTGACAAAGATTTCCGATAAAAACTTTAAGCAAAATTAAATATCGTCCGAGTTGATTACCACTCCTACTTCTGAAGTTCTACCCCCTAACCGACAGAAAATCTCAGTGCAAAGCGTTTGTTGTGTTAGGGTTCTTTGAGTTCTCTTCCAGGTAAGGTGTTTTATCGTACAATAACTGATGACGAGAAAATAAATTTACTATCACAGCCCAAATGGACTATGTCCATATAAAGCCATTATAAGTCCTTTCACTTAAAAAAGCTTTAAAGCAAATCCCTAGAGTTTAAGTGTGAAATTATATTCATTACAAAGGTTACCACTGCAACTTGGGAATTGTTATGCGAAATGCGATATTCATCAGAGCCTTAATAAACTCAAAAACCAATAATCAGGCAACAACCGGAAATTCTATTATCGAATTTGGGACCCTTGACTTGAGAGGGAAACATGAGGGAAGTCATCTGCATGTGGTAAATAGTTTTAAAGGTGAAACATAGTGTAGGATAATCATATTGTCCGACTTGGTGAGTTCCTTTTTCGACTGGAAATATTTGTCTCAAAGTAAAACTAAGCCCTTGAGCCCAACCTAATACTTTGTGTTAACGCTTTGTCTGTTTGCAAGGTTACTCTCAAAGGGACACCTGTTGGATGCCCTTTGAAGACACTTTCCCGCGGCCGTCTTCTAAAGGTCATTTTGAATCCTTTTCCCATTCCTCTTGATCCAGCGGCGTCGTTCTCAGATTGAAAAATCTTAGTTAGGATTCCCTTTACCTGTTAATACAGCTCAACAAACGCCTCCTGGATTTTCTTAGGTATATCTAGCTCATTCATTCGCTGCAAAAAGCCAGCCATTGTAGTTTCCTCAATTTCATAGGCAAAGAGGTTGCTGGCCCATTTTGGCACTTTTTGTATCAATCCATACACAGTTCAGCTCGTGGTTGTATCTTATTTGCAATGGATATCGTTTGTCTTTTGCTTCCATAATGCGTCTTACAACCCGTCTTTGAATCTTATTGCTGGTCTTTGCATCAAAATAAAACAACATACAACAGGCGTTTTAATCGCTTTACATCTGCGTCTGTGTTCTTCTTTGTATTCAGCGGTAATGAACAATCGTAACAGGATGTCAATGTTACCCACGTAGGGTTTAATTAATATGTTTTATAGAGCAGCGTACCACATTTCCTTATCACATTTTCTTAGCAAGCGTAAACTGCAGAGGGATCAGCCTGTCATCACGATCGGCGCCTAAAATCCAAACTAGTTCCTCAATTAATTATTCAGAAAAGCCCAAAAATGTTGATTTCAACCAGTGATTAAGTTCACGTCTCACTTGCAGTGTTACCTAACATCAACGATCTCCTAGGATTTCTTTTAATTGTATCCACAACACACACCCCCATCAACTCAGTTCTGCATATCAATTTCGCAAATTGTTCTAACTACTCATAAAATCCTTTACAGATTCCGACGATTCACCTGGCGTATACTTGCGTGAGGATTTTCTAGGTGGCCCAACTGAGTTACGTGCCCCAACCGCCGAGCGTGCGGCTTTGTTTCTAGACGCGGCGCTCGCAGGACGACCCCAAAGTGGGCTAGAGCCTGCCATGATATTCACGTTGCATGTCTATCAGTACAGCTTATCACGGAAGGGTGGAGGTAAGTTTGATTGTCGCGATGGATGTCGCGAGAAAACCGTAAATGAAAGAAGTTAAATGCTAGCGAGTGGATGAATGATGATGGTCTGGTCCTTATATCAATAATTAATTAACTTTTGCGTTAACAGTTGCGGGAGGACGAAGTCGTTTACATCTAATCGATTTGGGTGGTTGTGCGAATCGCAATGGTGGCTTGCCGCTGTCGGGAATTGGGAATATTCTGCTGGCGATATTGAGCGGGCAAAGACATCCGCCGAATAAGGATCATCCGTTAACGCCTCTGTTGAAAGACTGTTTAGCGCCATTAGATTGTCACGTAACGATTTTAGCTCATGTTTCACACTCGCAGGTGAGCGTCTGAATGATTTAGTAGGAATTTTCTATTTGGAACGCATAAGGGATTTTTCAGATAGTGAGCACAATTCGAATGTTATTTTTAGGGATAAAGATTTTACTCATTTTTCATTCTCTTTCCTTTCTCGGCTTATGCTTACGGCATGTGAATTTAAATCTTACTGATTCGTCCTGACTTGCCATTATTTGTTGACTATTCTTTTCCTAGAATAACTGTCTCCTCTGCGGAGAGAATGTTTCCTTTCTATTTAAATTTTCAACATCACTTAGTCTGGAAAATCCTGCATATAAATTTAGTGTGATTTATGCGAACGATATCAACTCTGTTTCATATATCGTCCCTTCCGTTTCTTCTCGGCCGCATACCAATGCAGACACACACCGATGCCCTTACTACAATTCAACTAGCTTCCCGGATCCATAGGATGCGACGGCGAAAGCATCGATTTCCAATTTCATCGGATAAAACGCTGGGTATGGCCTCAGGTAAGGAGTTAATTCGCTACCATCTATTCAATTTAATGGCACTGAATACATGCATGCAAAGCAGTCGCCATTTGAGTGTTTTTGCTATTTGAAAGGACCATTTAAGAATTTCGCCAATCCCGACAAATTCCAGGACATCAATCTGGCGGTTCGTCGGAAGGACCAGATCCATCAAGTTCTGATTTATCGGCCGACACTGTTATTTATATGGGTCCTTGTGATGATGCAACAGACGGGGAGCATCCGCCGGTCTATTTGCCGTCATTGAGTTCGGGTGATAATCGATGTGCCATGAATAAAGTCCTCAAGGGTGCATGTGTAGATGGGAAACCGTCGTCGTCATCGTCGTCGGCGGCGGGTTCATCGAAAATACCGGCCAAAAAGGGTAGTGCGACGAAACGTGAGTACTTTCCTTTATGTTTATTGCATGTGTATGGTATTCTACGGAATAGTATGATGGAGGGTCATACGGGGATGGAGGGTCTTTACGAGCTATTCGCTCCATGAATCTTTCAAAACGTAATAGTAAATAGTCAATTCGATGCATTTGACTTGAATACTTTTAAATAGAAATTCAGGAATACCTCTTCGATCCTCCTTAAGCTCGTGCCTTCTTTAGTAATAACAAACATGCTTCAATTTTTACAGCCCAAAGTCCAATCGTAGTTCAACGAACCGATAGCTTAAAGCGTTCCAATGTTCCTAGTTCTAGTTCAATATCCGGAACTCCTGCAGATCTCCAGTCAGCGATATTCGCGCCTGCCATTGTGTCTGGTCACAGTTCGCAGAAAAGTGTGTCCGCGACCTCTTCGCCGAAGATGGTATCCGGTGTGATGCGACATCCTGGTATCAATAAAGGTTCCAATGTTCCTACCCCTAAAGGATCGCCTTTGCGTCGGCCAAATGTAGGCGCTGGTTCGAATCCCGAAAGTCCGCTCCGACAAATCAGCGAGGAGCAGTGGATCGATGGGCCCAGAGTCTCCCGGTCAAAGGTCGCGGAAGCCAGACATTTGCTGCGAGAAATCAACCATGTGAAGCAGTGCGAGACGTGGGTGGACGGGCCCAAGTCGGCGAGTCCTAAACCTCTCACAGTAGCCAATCTGCCAAAGGTGCAATCCACAAATGGGTATGGATTTATGGATAGTCATAAAAAGACCATGATTCGACAATGGGTTGAAAATCAATCGAGCCATGTCATGCAATCACTTACTACGTCACCTTCCCATCAAACACAACCAATGACGCAACAACAAATGCAGCAACAGCAGCAACAACTACAACAGCAATTACGCACAATGACATATCAATTGACGCAATTCAACAAACAAAAGTCTGAAGATGACCAGCACTCGGTGGGGAGTCACGTCGAAATGGTGAACCCCATTGGGCCAGGCTTGCTTAATAATACGTTTAATGCGAGTAATAGTGCAGAGTGTGCAGTTCGCAGTGGACTTCTTAATATAGGTAGTAGTAATAAAATCGAGACTGACTTGCATTCGGAGAAATCAGGGTTATCTGGTCAAGTGACTCAGCATTGTCAAGACGGGCTAGACCTGCCCGAAGAAGAAGACCAGGACAGTGGACCATCAGAAGTTCCGCCAGCGCTACCTCTCATTGAACCGCTAGGATCCAGAGAAATTTCGCACGAGAGCCTGCATCGAATCATTTCCAGGCATGTATCCAGAGAAAGCCTGTCCTTGAGCCACCATAACACGCAAACCATCGACTGTGGGCTGCAAGTGACCGAAGAGGAAATCGCCAAAACGATGGGCTGGTAAGTTGACCCGATGCCACGAAGCCATGAAGCAGCTTTGATTGACAACAATTTCCAACCTAAATTGATGAGATAATGAAATTTATTTATTATCTATTCACAGTGAACATCCTTTAGCTGCTTTGAGTCATGGAGATGTTTCGATAGTTTCTAGTTTCAACATAGGTGATGCGTTTAGCGATTGTGCACTTGGTGAAAGGACAAGGTACAGCCAAAGGACATTTCTCATCTCGGTGCACTGAATATTCTTTCTTCCCTGTCTAGGAACCAGTTTGATCAGCTAGCGCGTCTCCGCGAAATTTTCACGTCTCAACTCGCCATGGCGGAAGTGACGCCAGCTTTCCGCATAAACGATGCAGGCAGCGTGTACAGCGAGCCGGCCTTTCGTTTCAACGCGGGTCCAGGAAGTGTGTGTAGCGAGCCCGCATACCGACCGCCAAGTCCAAGGTATTCAAATAATCTCCCGCCTCATTCATCCATCTTCCAAAAAAATACAGATATTATTTCACCAAAAAGGTGCAGTGGTTGCAGGCAATCCCTAAACCCGTCCCGAACGCCGAGCCAAACTTCCCTGCCGAGCCTGAATGGGATCATGCAAATAGCAGGAATGGAACAGTACGCGTCGCTTCGGCATCCGGATGGGGCGTCGGATCCGAATCTTCCGAAAATGGAGAAACAGGGAATCAATAATGATGAGCACGAAGACGAGGACTCAACCGAGAAAACCGAGTTGCTGTCGAAATTGGCAAGCGAAGGAGTGGTGCCGATTGTTTCGCAAAGCCAAATATCCCAGTTACCAATGTTACCATTAACTACCTCCGAAGTGGCGTACGATAGCGGCCACGATTCGTCGACTCCTCGCACATCCAAGCATTCGGGGATATCGAGACGTGCAGAGAGTGGTTATCATAGTGTTGCAACAGCCCGGGACAGTGACGAGTCGAGCTTCATGTCGGGCATCTCAAAGGATCACCACAATCGAATCACAATGAAGAAAAAACGCCAGGATAAGTCGCTCTGCAATTGGTTGAGGAACCCATTCACGTGCACATATCCCGAAACGGAGGGCGAGATTAGCGATTTTTGAGGTACGTCTAAACTCATTCCCGATCTTCTTCCATTAGTTGTGTACCTTGGGAAGACTGCTATTAGCCGAGGATTGCGAAGAAATGAGATTTCAATATTTGAGATCAGAAACCCACCGAGAGAAATTTTGATGAAATCGAATGGACTAGGAAGGAGCATAGTTTTGTGTCATAGTTATGTCTGCTACATACTTATCTAAGTTATAAATGATGTGCCAGTGCTTTATCCGTCTTTTTTGTCTGTTAGCGAATGAGGGAAAAGATAAATTAAGGATGAGTAATTCTATCGGATTCGTTAGTTGTTACGGACTTTGTTACTTAATTATTCTGTTTTAATGGGTTATGTGCTAGTTCACAGTAGTTAAAAACTAGAACGATAGTGAAATATTAGGATGTACTTGTATCAAATTAACTTCAAAGCGATCTTATTTTGATATTCCGCCATCCAATATGCGAATCGAGACTGTTCTTCCGTTGGTGTTTGAGTTATGCATTTGACGTATCAAACGTTCGAAATACTTCCTTTGCTAGTTTTACGGTTGTGCTCGTTGGTTACAAGGATATGATATATTACTTTTGTTTTGCTTTTCGTGATGATCAACTACACTCTGTAAACTTGGACCAATTAGTTGAGATCTTTGTTAACATTTTCATTCGTTTTAAACATTAAACGGACAAGAGATTTGCATTTGCTTCTCTATTTTGAGCTCCTTGTTCGTTCGGGAAGTGTTTCGCAAACTTTTAATGTTTGCAATTTTATTTAGTTTGTATCGGCTGGGAACTTGGAAAGAAAGCATTGATTGCAATCGGACGTACATATATCAAGTTGAAATGGAATTGAATGTCTCCTATTTGGTTTGTACTGGATCCCATAATGTGTGACACTCTTAGATAGTTCGTTGAGGGATATATCGGCTAATTATTGATGGATGCGATAAAGGGTGGTTTATTGCCTATTTCAGATCTCATGTTGTCAATGCCCGATGCTTTGTTGTTGTTGGTCTATGCGTTCTTATCGCAGATTGGAATTTTCTTTTGGGTTTTAGGTCCTTCTGTTGGATGATGTTATTCCCGATTTAGCGTTGATGATAATTTTAATTATCATTATAGACAACATTGTCGTATCTGTTCTATCTGTGGTATTTGTTCTAAATTTCTTAATAATTTGTAAGCATACTTTGTTTTCTAGCTCAGGATTTGATTCTGCTTTATTTGAGAAACTGTATAAACTTTAACATTCAACGTTCCTTACTAGATCTCCACGATATTAATTATTGTCTAATTTATTTTGTTCTATGGTTCCCTGAATTTTGAATTTTATTTGTTCCTGTTTTCGATATTGTTTGTCCACGCATCCAGGCACTCGTCAAGAAAACAATTATCCGTCTAGTCATAGATATAAAGGTTATTCATTCTGGCTGTAATAATTTTGCCTTGCTAGTTCCTTTGGAGAAGATTTCCTTTGTCATGAATGACATACAATTACTATGAGAAATTTGAGAACTAAAACACCAAGTAACTAGCTACGTCATTGAAGGAAATAGTTTCTTAAAAACTTCTAAGATACCTCATTGTTACCTCTTTTCTTCTTTTGTTCAAATATTTGTCCTCCTCCGTGCAATGTAATCAACGAGCATATTCCCGCATGAGCAAACATTGTTAACACAATTCAAAGGATAAAATGTTTTAGCACAAGTTCAACATAGCTTAGCAAATTTTTTTTAACTTCTATCGCATATAATAAACAAAACAAAAGCAAAAAACATTATAAAACACGACAACATGAAATTAAAAACAGAAATAATCGTAAATATTTAAATGGAAGATTAAAATAAACTCATAAAATATGCTAAAATAGCTTCAATTGCCGATTAAGAGCTAAAGTATAAATTAAATTATTGAATTATTGCCTGTTCGCTGCGTTTGCGTTAAAATAATCGAAAAAATAACATTATTGTATGGAAATATACAAATTAAATCGAAACAAAGCTATAAATTAATGCAATTAATATTTATTGGAATGTTACCTGTATAAAGTTTACTGAACAGTTTACAAAGTTGAAAAAAGATAATTAAAAAACCTAAAAACAATGATGAGAATCATCCGAATAGACGTTTTACTATGAAACATAAAGCGAATGATCACGAGTTGGATAGAACTAGTATAAAATGCGTTAAGAATTTATTGTCGGAAAGCTTCCTTGCTATACAATCCTTACACACAAGAGTGAATGCATTGAAAAACAATTTTATAAATATGGATAACGCTGGAAAAGCAAATTCGTATTGAAAAAGCCGCATGTCAGCATTCAACTGCAATCAATATTTATTCGTAAGTATTCGCTAAGAATTCAAAATAACGAAATGAAATCCTTGAGAGATTGAAAATCTTGAGAACTGTACTGTAGCATTTATATGTAGAGTGTCTAACATTTAAGTAAAAATAATTGCGTTCTGTAATTTCATTTACGACGACGGCGACATACCAATGTGAGAAATCGTCTTGTAAATTACAGTTATGTGGTTGTTCTCCATGTAATTTATCTACTGTATTATCCTTGAAAGAAACTGATTTACAAATCGCGACAGATCTTAAGTCCGCATTGTATTGTACTATTATTATGATAATTGCTATAATTATATACACATTCTTATACAAATTCAATTTAGAATTAATGTATATTAATATTTGTATTATATTTTATTCTGGAAGAGGAAGATGCGAAGAAACGAAAGGAAAACCGAGGAGAAGTGAAATAAATAAAAAAAAAAAATATTTTTTAAAAAATTTGAGCTTTTGTTATAGTTGAAAAATTTGATAGAATTTCAGATTTTTTTATAATTGGAAAAGGATACATTGGAAGGGCGCAAACGTGCGCAGGTAAGTCTTTATGCACAACTTTTGAAATGATGTGGAAACCATCATCTAGGGTTGTGTTCTATCACACAAAATCTGGTTTATTCTTGACGTAATTTGAGCACAAGCTCCTTTGTAAAACGTTCTTGAATTTAACAACCGAAGGTGTATTTTACATTAATTGTAACTAATGGAGCTCGATATCCGTAAAATTTTGCTCCGATGAAGAGTCTGGCTGGAACTTTTGTTATCTCTGTAAGCCGTTTGAAGTCTAGAATTCCTTTATTCCTTGATAATTTCATAAACGCTGTTCTTCCTGTTACGAATCTTCCCTATATCGAGGAAGTTTCAGAGCTTCCCAGCATTATTAGCGCAGTTTGTCTTTCCTTAGTATGACTGTGAGATCTGGTATTGCATGAAAATAACAATACTACAATGGCTGAACTGATGGTTGCGTCTTTTGGTCATATGAGCGGTTTTGTCAATATTCAAGAGCCTGAAGTCATAAAAAATTCTTATACTTCAACGCTCATGATATGAAATAAAGTGACAAAGTTTATTATTAGTACGCAGCTTGATCTATCGACACAAGTCTTGACTCGTCACCTATCAACTTCCATTACATCGTGATTAGGTACTAGCTGACATCGAGAATCTACAACATCAATACTGGCAGCAGCGAAAACCAACTTTTCATAACGTTCTAAGGAATAACGCGACCCCTATGCACCACAAGCAACAAGGATACGTAAGCAGCTTTGTTTAGACGTTGCAGCAACTATAGATGTTGGAAGGGCAATGACAAGTTGATGTGATGTGTATTTGTCCAAGGCATTGGATACTGTCATTCTTGTCTTGGGCGCAGTATTACTTATTCCGTCGCTCTTTATGTGTAAGACTCTACGGCATAGCATCCACTCTTTTTTATCCTTCATCTGGTGTCCCCCAAATTTCGATTCTTGGACCACTTTTCTTCCTTCTTTTTACCAATGATCTTACCTCTGTGATCTTCTCTCCTTGCCTCCTGCGTGCCGAAGATATGTAAATTTACGGGTCGATAGGGTCACGCAAGTATCTTTAAGTCAAGCTTGAATATCGTCAAGCAATCCATCAGCAATCCTTGTAATGAAGTGTCAGCTTATAACTCTTCTGGATACCCATGGCCTAATTTCTACTCCCTAACCATGTCAGCAAAAACATAGGCCCCTCACTGTCTTGGGACAGTAATCTGTGACGGCCCATCCTTGGCCTGTGATACAGGTCTAACCTTCGCCAAGGTTTTCGCTACCCTTCCGGAGAAGTTACTAATGGCTGACAAACTTAGGGGATTAAAAGTCTAATTGGTTTTTCCGATCAAGGAACGCTGCCAGATCTCAAGCTGCGCATTCAAAAATTTCGCAACCATATGAAGAAGGTTCGTGCAATTGGTAGATAGATTAGTTACCGGCAAACGAAAAATTACCCAGCATGCTCACATGTTTTGGTTTGACGGATTGACTGAGGAAAGACTTGTTTGGAATATCTGTGCATCTCAGCAAACGAATATCAACCAAATGCACCAATCAGCACCAATAGACTCAAGCTTGCATAAGTCCGAAGGACAAAAACCAGCGACACGCTTACCAGCTCAATTGTCAAACGAGCCTGAATAATTCGAATGAGTTATCAAAATCAAAGAATGCATTTCACTGGCACAGAAGATTTTAGTGATTAACATTTCGACAAGAAAAACATTCAAAAAGGAGTGCTGCAACAGCATTAGCTATTCATACTGTCCGGGTGCGTTCCTTTTTGATGATATAATCAAATCATAATCATCTTTCCGAGGGTGGGCTTCAGCAAAGGGTCCTTCTGCTTCTTTCATTTGCTGGTATTTTGTTTGTTATCCTTAGTTAAGGTTCTAGCTCCGGTAAATTATGATGTATTTGGGTGTCAAGTGTGATAGCCGGAACTCAATAGCTGCAAAAGCCACTATGGATTGACTTCGATAGATCAGAACCTACATATGCCGCTTTGGTGATATCAAATAGCTATCACGGTTATAGGGTTATACTTCGATGGTCTATTTCGGTTTGGAGCATTTCAAGGGGACACTTGAACTCAATATTTTAAGGAACACCACAGAAATCAGAGGTTTTTGCTGCAGAAATCGAAGTACGAAATTTAGCTGGAAATCCGATTATCAACTAAAACTACTTTCACCGACATTTTTGAGATTACTTACAATCGATGTAGCTAATGTGTAACATATTGCGATAGGCAGCTTTGTAGTGTATCTAACTTTGGTTGCATCTAACTTTCTTTGCCAAATCACGTAAATTTTTAATACATTTGTAATACAACACGATTACATTTAATAGCTTTCCTACCCTTATATATGTTGCACGTTTCCGTTGCGGTAGGTAGCAGTCAGACAATGGTTTTCGCGATATTAGTAATTTTTTTGCGTTTAAGAAAGCACGCGGATCACGAGATGTACGCGGGGCTCGTGACCATTTACGCAATTATCACGCTTGTGTTCACGGTATGGTGGGCTTTAAAGAACAGATATTCGTATTGGAAAAACCGTCGCTGACCACATCTCGAGCCGACGATTCCTTACGGAAACCTGAAAGGCATCGGAACCACAATTCAGACAAAGGATTTCCGGGGCGGCATTTACGAGACGCACAAGAAAAACTATCCGTTTGTGGGAGTATACTTTTTTGCAGAGCCTGTCGCCGTTATACTGGATTTCGAGTTTGAAACTTTCCACGATCGGAGGGACTACTACAATGAAAAATCTGATCCTTTGACAGACCACATGGCTTATCTGGAGGGTGAGAAGTGGAAATTGATCCGACTAAAACTGTCACCAGCATTCACAGCTGCGCAAATGAAAAGGATCTTTCCGATGATATCTGGCCTCGCTAATCGCATGATGGACGTTATAGAGCCCATCACCAAAACTGAGGAACCTGTTGAGATTCGGGATATAATCAACCGATTTGTGGTAGACATTGCTGGAAATGTTATCAATGGAATTGATTGTAACTCGCTGAAAAATCCCAACGAAGAGTTCCGACTGAAAGACGAACACATTTTCACTAAGCCAAGGCACTCCGAAATTGTGAGAATTTTCATGAAATCCTTTCCCGACGTTGCACGCTTCTTCGGAATGAAAACTTTCACGGACGACATTAGTAGTTTCTTCATGGACATAATCAAGCAAACGATAAGCTACCGTGAAAAAGCGAATTTGAAGTGCAATGACTTTATGGATTTATTCATTCAACTGAAAAATACTGGAACAATCCAAGGACATGATGGGCATATTGGGAAATTAACAGAGAATGAAATTCCTGCACAGGCTTTCCTGTTCTTCTTCACCAGTCTTGAAACGTCTGCAAACTCAATGGTCTCAGCAAGTTATGAGCTAAGCAAACATCCGGAAGTTCAGGAAAAAGTACGGGCCGAGATTTTCAGTGATCTAAAGAAGAACAATGGCGAGTACACTTATGATCTCATACATGAGATGAAGTATTTGCAACAGATTATTGATGGTAGGTCGACTTAATAAGTTTATCCTTTCTCTCTGGCTCCAGTATGTGCCAAAGGGATAAAACACTTTTGAAATTCGCTTCAGGAACACTCCGAATCTATCCGCCAGCAATGCATCTCATTCGTAAAGCACGGAAAAACTACGTTGTACCCGGCACAGGACACAATTGAGAAAGGTGTTCAAGTTTTGATCCTGACTGGAGCATATCACCTTGACGCTGATGTATTCCCAAATCCACGTTGTATTCAATCCGGATAACTTCACGGCTGAGGCGATTGCGAGAAGACATCCCTTTAGTTATTTGCCATTCGGAGACGGACCACGTAATTTTATTGGTATGCGAATGGGAAGGATGATCAATAATATTGGAATGAAGTTCGTTTTGGTGTTGCCGCAGGCCAAAATTAACTCTGGGTAGCTTGGGTAGCTCGTTCTCGAGAACGAGCTGAAGATGGCTGTATGCAGCCGAAACGCGTCCTCGAGACCCACAAAGCAAAGCCCGGCGGACCCAAGCTACCCAGAGTTAATATTGGAATGGTTAAACTTCTGACCAACTACCGTATAACTCCGTCACCACTTACTCCTGAAGCACTGAATTTTGTTAACAGGGTGCACATTTTGCAGCCTACGTCTGATTTCTATTTACAATTTGAAAAGATTTAGCAATAAATAATTTCTGTATATTTGATTGTTGTTTAATAAACAAGTGAAATTAATAGAAAAGTTTATTTGCGGATGGTTTAACCACTGAAAACGAAATCGGTGTTTTAACTTACTTGAATAGCTACGATGCCAATTGATCCTCAAAGCCTACCTAAATCGGCCAAAATCCCCGGTTCCTCATTATTTGTAGATGCGTTTGGAATTAAAATAACTAACACACTGAAACACGAGCGAACTAACACCGTATATCACTCATCATTCTATGAACGGACATCTTTCATTATATTAGCGGATCGAGGGGGTGCCTTATAGCCATAAGTTATCACCAATGGGGATATAAAACAGAAAACAGTGCGTTTTGTTGCTCGTTTCGAAGCTATAAAAAACAGATCCAAAGAACTCTCTACCCTTAGCAAGGACCTTTTGACTAGGTTTAATGGAATGACGATGCATTTGAAATATTAATTTGAATACTATTTGATACCAAAGGAACTTGCCATCACTTTGACGTTGCGCTCCTAAGTAAAAGCAAAAATTAAAGAAAATGATACGAATTTCGTTTTAATAACGTCGCAATGTCATACATTGACTTATTTTTGCACGCAATCCACTTCTTTCTATGTTTTCGCACGTTTTTTACAAGTATCCTTCGCGCCCAACAGGCTATCTAAAACCAGGAAACCAGCGATATCACGATGGCTTTACCACTTTTGCACAGGACGTTTAGTACAGCTGTACAAAACTTTAAATTTATTTTACGCTCTTCTATACAAATCTTTGACATAACGCAGCCTAACGTTAATATATAAGAACGGATGCGAGGGTTGACGTGTTCGCAAATTTGCATAGAGTATATGGGCCAAGAGCAGCGTGAGCGCAAATCAACGATTCCACTTCGAAGAAATTCCAGTCTTAGTCTCAGACTGAGCCTAAGGGTCAGACTCAATCTCAGTTTCAAATTCAGTCTGAGACAATCAAAATAGGGACATTTTTTTGAATTGTATGTTTTCTTCCGTTTTGACGTAAAACTCGATAACCTCTCATACATATATGTGTCTACTTATGTGTTTCCCATCTCTTTCTACAACAAACCGCCCATGAGTGTTAACGCTGTTTGTACTTAAGCTATGGTAGGCTTCGGGGTATCTCGTTATAGTTATAACAATATATTGGCAAGTTTTAAAAACTATTGAGCCTTATTTTTTCATTTTTCCATTGGATATTCCTTTTATTTAAATTAATTTTATTTTAAGAACATTTTGTCTATTATTGTCTATAACCTTTTGCCATGTTTTCGGGTTGGGCCATTATTCCATCTGTGTAGTACTTGTGTGGTTTATCGGCGAAAAACTTGGCCAAGTGATCTTCACAGTTCCTTTTTGAAGTAAATTTCTTTTCATCAAGGAAGTTTTGCAGAGATTGAAACAAATCGTAGTCTGATGGTGCAAGGTCTGGATTATACGATGGATGAATCAAAACTTTCCAGCCAAGCTCTGTCAATTTTTGCCGAATCATCAAAGGTGTGTGTGGTCTGGCATTGTCATGATGAAAGACAACGCCCTTTTTATTGATCCATTTTGGCCGGCTTTTTGAATAACTTGTTGCAACTGGTTAATTGCTGACAGTACAGAGCTGAATTGAGTATTCGGCCAGGTTCTAGCACCTCATGATAAACACTTCCTTTGCAATCGCACCATACATACAGCATAACCTTATTTGTTGTCAATCCTGGCTTTGAAGTCGTTTGAACGGATGATTGACCTTTTTTGACCTTGATCTTTTTCGAATGACATTCTCGTATCTTACCCATTTTTCATGGCCCGTAATGATTTGCTTCACAAATGGCTTCATTTCGTTGCGTTTTATTAGCATTTCGGAAATGGAAATTCGGCCGATCAAATTTTGTTGTGATAATTCATGTGGCACCCAAACGTCAAGCTTCTTTGTGTGTCCAGTCTTACACAAATGATTCAAAACTGTTTGGTGATGGATATTCAGTTTCTTAGCAATGTCATGGCTGCTTATGTGTCGGCCTGCCTCAATTTTTAATTAAGATTTAATCGACTTTTTCAGTGATTGGTCAACCTGAGTGAGTTGCATCTTTGACATCAAAATTTCCCGAACGAGAGCGAGCAAACTATCATTTGGCTGTGGCTTTTGATAAAGCATCTTGACCGTAGACACCACAAATTTTTTCATGAGGCTGCGATGCATTCTGTAATTTTCTTTTGTCAAATATAACGAATTTTTTCAGAAATTTCACTCCTTTTCAAATGAATACAACTTTTGACACGAATGATATGAAAATTGTAGACTGGAATGGCACCTTTCAAACACATGTCAATTTGACTCAATCTGATTAGTATTGCCCGAAATATGACAAATGCCCACCATCTGGTGAAAAAATGGCTCAATACTTTCTAGACTGTCCAATATTTGTGCAGTTTGCATTCTTATGCTATCTTATGGTATACTGCTATTGTTGGTGAAATATGGAAGAAGGCATATGTGAAGCCGATTTTGGTAGTGATGTTTTGGTACACGAAATCATTGAGGAATCTTTTGGGATGACGCAATGATAAAGATCCCGAGAATATGCAGATAATTTTTTTTTTAATATTCTACAAATATTCAAGCTTCCCTGAAAGGAATCTGAAAACAAGAGAGCTACACCGCTTACATTATACGTGAACAACAATGCAAAATCTGAGTCTTATAGTTGTATAAGGGGTTTCAAATCACACGCACGGCATTCGTTCATAACACTTTGCACGCTGTACCTAAGGATTGCTTGCTTTATTTAAATTACGTCGAGACTGTTAAATTGCTTTATCTTGACGACATTCCTTGGAGAATCGACGCAAACTTTGCTTTGACTGTATCACCACGGGTGATTGCATTTTGCTCATTTTTTCCACTGCATTGAAATTATTCATCAAATATTCAAATTTAAAAC
Source organism: Stratiomys singularior (assembly GCA_954870665.1). Lineage (NCBI taxonomy): Eukaryota > Metazoa > Arthropoda > Insecta > Diptera > Stratiomyidae > Stratiomys > Stratiomys singularior. Next base: position 4,684,694 of record OX940879.1, on the reverse strand, counting down.
TATACTTCTGCCACCCTAATCCTCTTCAGAATTCACCTCTCAAAGCAACACTTGATCGGTCCACATGGGCATCCTTGAATATGGACACTGGGAGCCTGCAATAGTAAATCAAAAATTAAACAAGGTTTTCGGAAATCATTCCAGAATCTCAAAAAAAAAACACCCGCAAAAATTCGCATGGACAATGGACAATCCAGGACTTGAATGAGTTCTCGGAAATTACGACAACTGTCGAATTACGAGAAGTTTTGGTGTAAGATTTGGCATCCTGGAACAAGAAGAGGCCAGACCGCCTCATTTGTAAATACCCAGCTAACATGCAAAGGTGTTCACAGGAAAGCAAGGCTCCAGTTATGTGAATGAAGTCCTTAAATGTGGTATAAGACGAATCCTAAGCTCGCAAAAATCGAGATGACCTTTTCTATGGAGACTCAACACGTATGAGAGGATCTAGTTGCCAGAAAAATCCCATCCCAGCAGGTTCATGTTTTTTTTCGGTATAAATGACCTCCACTGATCTTACGAGTTCAAATATTTAAGTGTTGTGTGACATAACATGTACTCTATGTCCTGTAATTATAACCTTTAGTTAATCAGGCTGTAAGACAAATGCCATCGAATTAGCAGGACTAAGTTCATGTAAATCATATAAAGTGATCGATAATCACAAAGATAATAGTACTTCAACGCAATATAAATGGTGTTTAATATGTTATTTATCAGTCAAGAATAAAAAAACTGACTTCATCTCGCTAATAATGGCACATCCTTTACCTGAAAGATTGTCGTAAGAAGTGCACTCTTGGCAAATATTGTTTACATGAACGAAATCTCCCTATTTTTATTTTGACTTTCACGAAAGCCTCTTCAACAGTGTCACAGTAAAAATTTGATTACTGATATAACCGATTAAATAAAGTGACATGATATTCAAGTTCATTCCTTCCGGAGCATCAAAATGTGGCCGTCCTTAAATATGCACACTTCAATCTGTCACTTACACACTAATCTCATTTAGAAACTGTCAAAGAGTTACGTTAAAATCTCAGCAACGACGCGACATTACTTAACAATAAAACCATTTGTGATGCCTAAGCAAGTGAGTCCCTTGTTATCCGTGGTATTACGTGCTGCCACACATTTGCTCCTTATCACATCATCCAATTATTCGAATAACAACTTCTGTCTAATTAACAAATGTTAATCTAGTAGTCCTTATTCAATGTTTTCCGCTCCACCCCGTCAATGGCTTTATTTACTCTGAATTACACCCCTTGTTGTGTATACCCCTTTTGTTATCCTAGACGAGAGTTCCGTTATTTATGCTGTAGTGGGAGGCTGTGAGATGTGGGCGAATACTTTCCACACGTTTGACTCCTTCAGGAGAATGAACGAAGAGAACGATAAGTTATTTTAGGTGCGGCTGCTGCTGAATCAGAAGGAGCTTATCAATCTCAATGTTAGCTAATTACATACGCATTATCATTTCACGGAAGCACTTAAGGATTGGCAGGTACATTCAGGCAAGGAATGATTATGTTTGATAATTTCATGAATGATTTGTAGCCTTTAAGAGTTTCGGATAGAAAATTTGATAGGTTGAGTCACCAATTTACTGTGAGATCAGGACTTTAGAAATCTGGAATAGTAATGTCTCCGGAAAAGCTTATTGAATCTCGAATGTTTTTCAGCTTGAGATTCGGCGGTTAAGGATACATTCATCGACGATTGGCTCAGACAAAATACAATCAGATGGAGATTGGTGGACCGGCGATTATAATTGTTATTTAATTTTTCAGGAAGACACAAAAACGTTTCCCTCATCTAATTTCGTGGAAAAGAAAGAGGGACTTACGTTGCACCGAATTGAAGACACATTGCAGAGTGAACGTATGTGTCTGCACTGGAAAACTACTGGAACACACCTTAATCCATAAGCTATCGAAACGTGGTCCTTTAGTTAAGACTGTGTTTCCTATTTCTAATCCTAAAGGCAACTTGAGAAACAGATTATGTTGATCGGGATCCCTTGGCGTAGATACATCAAATGAAATATTAACTCGGACAGAAATTGCTGAAGGAAGAACTTAAAATTCGAAAATTATCCTCACTTCGGATACTTAGGAGAGCATTCGCTGGTAAAGTTGAGGTTGACGAAGAGGGTCGATGGACAGAGACAATTGGGGTCGTGTTACCATTAGACATTTCAACCAGTCTCTTGAACTTCTTTTGATGCTTATGGAACCAAACGCTCACTATAAGAGAATTTTTCAAGTTTCATTTCTCCACCACAACGGCCGCAATTTTCTCCAGACTTAAAACAAATTGATTTTTCCCTATAGGTCATTCTGCTGACCAAAGTATCAAGCATAAATTAGGAGGTAATCTGAGTCTTAAAAATCGCTCTTCACTTAGAAACAGAAAAATATGGTAAAACACTTCATTTGGGTAGTTTCTGAAAGTAAGTAAAAGCGTAAGGAAACAATTGTCACAGAGGAGGTGACGATCAATTGGTCACTTGTGGTCACTTGTTAGGTGATACAGGGATCATCCAGTAACCTTGTTTATATCGTAGGCTGTCTCATGTATTATGAGATGTATTCGTTTCTGTTGTAGCCTAAAGTATAATGTGACTAATGAAAAGTGCTTAAGTTCCGCGAACGGAAGCGCGAGACATGAAAAAATTTTTGTAAAAAATACAGCGAGCTTTGCAAGTTAGAGAGCTTAGAATTTGAACGAAGTAGGTGAGTGGAGAGACCATGATGGTTAGCTTTCAGTGCTTGAAGATATGGGAGAAAATTGTTTTATTTTCGGTCTAACTGTAGATGTATGTCATTGTGTTTGCATAAAGACACCCTTAACATCTTTATGCAAACACAATAACATACATGTGTATGTTATAAGTATCTCACCGCACCTTCGCTTTTATGTTCTATCTTCCACCATCTTGTTTGGTAAGGACTAATGCCTTTAAAAACTTATGGTTGAGCCTCATTTTATTGGGAGCTCATATAAAGTTTTAGCACTGGTTGGTAGTTACGCAGTGCCTAGAGTGCTACTCGCAACATTCATATTTGCCTAAAAATTTTAATCTTAACCCTTAGTTGGCACACAGGGTCTAAAGGACCCCACGCTCTCTTCAAAGCGGTTTTTCATAGAAATCGTTAGGTTTAGGGCCTGCCGCGTCACCTACATTTAGAGGAGGGTTTGAACTAACATTCCACGCAGGTAAAGGAAGGCATTCATCGCTTACCTGCCAACGCGAGCGGTTCGAAGTTCGGTTGGGGTCCCTCAGACTCCGTGTGTCAGTGATGTCGTTTCAAGTGAAATTCGGAGCAAATTTTTTTGTGCTGTTTTGAGTGATTTGTGAACAATTTATAAAGTAAGTAATTGACTGAAGTGGTCGATTTATTGCATGAAGATGACGTGGATGACACATTTCTCGATGACACATTTCTGGGGAGGAAGATCGACTCTCTGTAGAAGATGAGGGCACCGATACGGACGAATATCAACCGTCCGAAGACGATTCCGACGCTGACAGTGATCTGGAAAATATACCGCTTCAAGAACGGCTACGCATGGCTCGTGAACAGGATGCTATGGAGGTAGAAAGAACCATACGGTTTAACAATTACTGGGACGATTAGGAAAAATAAGCGCGAAATTCCAGCTCAGATGAAAATCCCGTCGAAAACCGTATCAGATTCGCAATTCTGTTCCGCCGAAAATTTGAAAATCATGCTTGTGGCATATACGCGGAAAAAAAACAAAGTCGTTTTTTTGGCGTCTACTTATTCACAATCGACAGGAATAACGGACGGAAAGCCGAATCTTGTTTTGCACTATAACGATACCAAAGGTGGTACAGATAGATTTGATCAACTGTGTCACGCGTACACGGTCTCTAGGAGAACAAATCGTTGGCCTTTGCGGTTCTTTTTCGGTATTTTGGACCAGGCAGCTGTCAATGCCAGGATTTTGTTAAAATGTGCGTACATAAATGTACAAAATACCGAAAAAGTAAGAGCAAGTTACTGTTTAAATCGACTAGCAGTACATCTTGCGAGGTCATTTATTATGACAAGGCTTGGTAATCCGTCAGTACGAATTACCACAAAGGTGTGCATGAAAGGCATCTTGGGCTTAGATGAACCCTCTGTCATCGAAAATGAACGACCACGTCTTCCAACGAAAATGAGATGCACTGTCTGTAGTCGTCACAAAGATAAAAAGACGATAATGCAATGCCCTTCATGCTTGAGACCGATGTGCGATAATCATCGTATGTACTTATGCGTCGAATGTGCCGGAGAAAGCTAATTTTAGCTGGAGTTTTTCCAATTACTTTAAGTAAATATCATTAATTTTAAGTAAGAACATGTATTTATAATGTAAATTGACTTTTTAATACGATTATATTGAAAAGAATATGAAAAAATGCTGTCTTATTTGTACCTTCATTTTTCTGCTTTCATTGTGCAGAATAAATATCTTTTTTAGAAGTACCACTTTTTCCATCATATACATTTTAAAGAGCAACTATTGTTACGTTAACCCTCAAATTTTCATGAAAAAATATTGAAAATTAAAAAAGATATGAATTTTTAAATAAAAAATGCACATTTTTGCTTACTTTTTTGTCGACAATTTTTTTAAGATAATTTAACAATGAAAATTGACTTCAACAATGACACAATAAACTTTAAAAAGGTGTAAACTATATGTGTGATTTTTTCCGAAACTTTATATAAACAATTAACAAAGTTATAAACATTTTTTACGCTGGGGTCCAATGGACCCCGTGTGCCAACTATGTAATTTTTAGGACGTGTGTCACGCAAGGGTTAATCTGAAGCTGCATAAAGGTTGACATAACGAGCCTTGTAGCAGGGGTCTGTCTACAATCGTTGAGAATATCAATGCTCTCATCATCGCTAGGTAAACACCGAAGGACCAAGGTAAGAAAAAATTAAGGTAGAGAGAGAAAAAACATCATAGTTTATCACAGGTTCTAGACAAACAAATGATGCCAACACAACATATACCGAATTTTTTGTCAAATAAACAAAAAAGCAATGCTTCATATCACATAATGGAATAGTTCAAGATTTACATAACCATTCAAAAATTTAAGATCCAAACCTTCCTCAGCCATATCATAACAATTGAGAAAACATGAGTACGTAACATCTTAAATGATCCTCGTAAGTCATCGTTTGATAGGGCCCAGTCTCATTGGAACACAAAAAGCTCCTTGTCTTCTACATAAGGAGCATAATTTCCTCAAATATTTTTCCAGGACGACTCTAGGAACTAGAGTAACAAAAAATTTTCATTCCGTATGTCCTGCGCACATGCATGTCACATGTAAGCCTGGAAAAACAAAAGTAGAGGAGTATGATGAAAGTCTGTGATAACTTGAATCTCCTTTCACAAATCTTTTGCAAATTACAGCCAATTGTGTATTTATTTTGAGATGACCCGGAAACATTTGAAACGCGTCCAACTTTTTGAGCTGGGTTTTTGGATTGTATCTATTCTTTCAGTGATACACGTGCCCGCCTTTCCTTTAGTATTTGTAGTCTAAAACTCAAATTCTGTTCTATTGCCAGTGGGTGAGGCGCAACATCAAGGATAGAATATATGAAAAATTTGGATACCTTCCCTCATTCAAATCTATCAAATGAGACTTCTGGTACCTGATGCCGTTTCTACTACATTAACGCCACATGTTTTCATTAACATCCTAGCAAGGATATGGTAGATGCAGGTAAATCCTTTCAAACGCGCTGTACTATATGAGCCGCGACAAGTCACATATCATCACATTCGTCCCTTGTGTAACATGTTCTCGTTAAAATGAGCAATCAGCAATATGAAAATGAACCAAGTTCTAGTTAAATTTGGATTATTTTTAGACCGCCTTGTCACTGATTAAATTTTTCCTGTCACTCGAACGTCTGGCGTGAAATTGAAAACTATCAATTTGTCCTAATTAAGGCACCATTTGTTACTTGACACCCGCCATGCACAAGGAATATTGTATCAATGAAAATAGTACGGCCAAGTAAGCCAGACTTATTGTATCCTCTTCATTTGTTTCCAATTTTCAGAACCAGCCTGAGTCGTAGGTCAGGACAAGCAACCCGAACATTCCCTCCCATCTTGCAGGCATTGTTGGAACGTCCTTCCACACAAAATTTCCGCTCAATGAAATTGAATACATGACAATCATGTCAAATCACCAAGTTTACATGGAAGTTCATGTCGGAATTAATGAGACCTAATTGGAAAAGTGTGTTTTTTTTTGTTGTTGTCCTTGCAATCGATACATCGTGCGGTTGTTCGATACTGAAATTTGATACTTTTGGTTAGTGTAGTATGGTAGGAAAACCGTTGGTCCTGTTTTGAATACTAATTTCAGCCAAGTGTTGAAATTTCGAAAAGAAACCAAAAGAAATTTCACGAGGACAACAAACTGGAAACTTTGTCTTTGCACGAAAAGAGGAAAGCAAAATAATCCTCGTCGATTTTATATGGTACGGATGAAATCAGCATAGAAAGTTTGGGTTGTTATTAAATGTTGACGAAAACGAATGAACCAGAATTTAATACATGCAGTACGCTGTTCGCTTTATGTACACAGAATATCGTATGTAGTTTCCCAAGTTTTTATATTTCTTTTATGACTTGATTTCTCAAAAAATGTAGTCTTAACTAAATCTTTGGGAAACATCCGAATGTCTCCAATGGTCTTGAATTCAGGTCTAACTTCATTTCATTCCCATCGCTAAATTGGAAAAGTGCTGTGAAATTAATTCGTTTACAAACAAGCTGCGATAATGTTTCTATTTATTAACATTAGCGATGACAACATCCCAACAATGCAGACATTAATCTAAGATAAAAATTATCTTCAGACTGTAGTACGCTACGCAACGAACAAGATTCTACCGAAGCAATCAGTTCGAACTGCGCACTCAAAGTTCACCGCAATTCAGATTTTCCACGTGGAAGGATGGGAATAGTTTTGGCAATAGTCCTTGCATTGGTAGGGTCGTTCTGGTGGCTTATTAAATACAAATATTCCTATTGGGAAAGACGCGGAGTTATGTACCTAAAGCCTTCAATCCCGCATGGGAATTTGAAAGGAATAGGCAAGACGACTAGCATGAAAAAATTCTTTCTCGATATATATCGCAACTTCAAAGGCAAGTGCCCTATCCTCGGTATCTATTTTTTCTGTGAGCCGGTTGTTGTGATTCTGGATACTGATCTAGTGAAGAATGTCCTCATCAAGGACTTTGCATACTTCCAAGATCGCAAATTGTACTACGATGAGAAAATTGAACCGCTCTCGGCTCATATGTTCAATTTGGAGGGCGAAAAGTGGCGCTTGGTACGGCAGAAGCTTTCGCCGACATTCACGTCAGGACGACTCAAGAATATGTTGCCTATAGTGGTGGAAATTTCAAATCGGTTTGTCGATGTGCTTGGTCCGATCGTGGGTGAAAGTGCCGTTCTAGAAATTCGCGATTTTCTGATGCGCTTTACGATCGATGTTAGTGGCACAGTCATTTATGGGATCGAGTGCAACAGCATTAAGGATCCGAACACAGAGTTTCGTCTGAAAGGCAGCAGGATTTTCAATGATCCTCGCCACGGCGAAATGATTCGGCTTTTCATGGAAACTTTTCCGAGTGTTGCGCGTTTCTTCAGAATGAAACAGTTCAGCGAAGATGTGAGCGAGTTTTTCATGGATATCATAGCGAAGACGATTGAACATCGCGAAAGGAACAATATCAGCCGGAATGATCTAATGGATCTCTTGATTCAACTGAAGAACACCGGAACGTTGGAAGGACATGGCGGACAGATCGGAAAGCTATCTTTCGAAGAAATCGCCGCTCAAGCTTTCATATTTTTCGCCGGCGGATTCGAAACAACAGCATCGACAATTGGATACTTGTTGTATTCACTATGCTTGCATCAAGATGTTCAAGATAAATTGCGCGACGAAATTGAAAGAGTGCTTGACGAGCACAACGGAAATTGCACGTATGAAGCGGTGATGAATATGAAATATCTGCATCGTGTGCTGGACGGTAAGAATGCGAACATAGTGCTGATGTGAAGCAGCTCGATTGAATAAAGCATTCTATTTCCAGAAACGCTGCGGATTTACTCACAAGCAACTTATCTCTTCCGAAAAGTTGTTGTTGACTATCCCATCCCCAACTCGAAACACATTTTAGAGAAGGACACCGTCGTTGTGATTCCTATTATCGGATTTAACTTTGATCCGGATATTTATCCCAACCCGGAAGAGTTCAATCCGGACAACTTTTTGCCGGATAATGTTGCAAAACGTGATCAATACACATATTTAGTTTTTGGAGATGGTCCACGAAATTGCATTGGAACTAGGCTAGCGAAACTAATGATTTACGTTGGAGTCATCTCACTTTTGCGGAAATTGCGATTTAAGCCATCAGAGAAAACGCCTGTTCCAATCGAATTCGAACCAGACGTTCAAATCCTTAAAGCCAAAACTGATTTTTATTTTTTGGTTGAGAAATTATGATCTTTGGATTTGAATATCCATTTGGTCCTAGTCCATTTAGGTTATGATGAAGGATATATGATATGTTGAAAAATTAAATTAATATTAATTTGGACCAATAAACCATTTTTCGTATTTTTTTATTTTATGTCGCCTGTACACTGTCGCTGAGGCACTGTGATGCATGACGAGTGTATATGGTTCACTCACCTTGTCTCGTTATGTATCGCCTCGCATTGACAGCTCATCATTCCGAATCGGTACATTGAGCGCGAGTGAAAGAGGGTGATCATGTACATTCTCGCACACTTCAGTTCAGCGCAAACGTTCAACGAATGCACATCTAGAACAAGTGTGGAAAGTGTAAAGTCAAGTGTTGAAAGTGAAAATGAGGAGCAATGAGGAAGAGCTGAATTTCCTGGAAATTTACCAAGCCGAACCAATGTTATGGAAACACAAAGGGCAACAGCTTTCACTGTTTGTAGCGCGTCCATTCTTCTCGGAGTTAGCAACGATACTGAAGAAACGAGAGTGTACAGTTCACTCGTCATTCGACCTTTTGTGCGAGTGTTCGCGGTGAGGAATAACGAGAGCACTCGCGCGAGAGTGTCAGCCGCCATTACAGTATTTTAAAGCTTAAATTATAGAAAATATAATGACAATCGACCGATTCCTCGCTGAAATAACTGAACGGAAACTTTACAAACACTAAAAAATAATTGTGTGTAATCACCATTGGCAAATGTAATACAAACAAATTACAGTGTAGCATCCTTTTTTTGTTATTTTAAGAAATAAACACATGCCTTGGAGAATCTTTTTTTTTGTCATGAAACACGTTGTATTTGTGGAAAATAAAGTATAATTGATAAAAAATTCCTGTTACATCCTGTTGCAACGATTATTTCTAATAACAGTATGTTCAGTCAAAGTTTTATAGAAGTACTTCCTTACTTCGACTGAAAATGGCGGATCACAAATTTAGCTGAAGCCCGACGTTGGTAAATGTTTTATATTGGAGGCTTGTCTTGAAATAATCATGGCGATATTTTTTGTCATATTTGTCATATTTCTACAGAAAGTGCGCTTTCCGAAAATTGGAAATTATTGTGCGAGTAGGCGTTATTCCTCGGTCTCCATAGGCTGGTTTGAAACAATGCGTCAACTAGTGCCATCAAGATAGGGTATCACTTCCTACCGCAGCTTAGGTTGCAAAACGGTGAGTGTTAAATACTACTTTATAGCCATAATAAACAACCAAGCAACACGTTTCAGCCAGAATAACTTCCTTGAATGTAAGGGAGATTACAACAACCCCGATATTGACTCCCACTCACCTTTGGTTCCAAACAATAACGCAATCTCTTGAAGTAACACAAATCTTCCGGACAGGATCATGACCACTCCTCATGCACTACACAGGCCTGTGCATGCCGAACAGCAAATGTAGCAAGCTCTTATCTTCCCCCGGAAAACCAGGATGTTTTCTATGCACAATCCACGATGACACAACCATTCATTTAATCTTCCATATCTCGTCAGCAGAAATCCCAAACCCCTATTAAGAGTTCAGAGTTTTCTATGTTGTCATGAAACCAGGAACTAATACGATCATAAACCCTGAGCCATTCATTCCTTCAACTGGGAATCCCTTCCACAATCCAAAGATCAATCCATTACGGGTCGTCGACTGACTGCATATGCATCTCGCCTTAAACAGTAATCCTTTAGACAGGCATATCGTAGCCTCGATACAACTGTCGTCTTAAATCTCTAAAACGAGGCCAGACTGACAGTCTCTCAACGATCTTTATTCCTAAGTACCTGATCGTAGTCACATTTTTAGAACACTTCCCTCACACTGCACCCAAGGACGACCTCTTCGACTGAATGCACCATTCTGGAGTTACAGGAGTATAATCGCGATTTTTTTAAGTAGAACCAGTCAGACCCAACACGTTTACCTCTATTTAAGACAGACTACACCTGGTGGTAAGAAGTTGAAGTGGTCAACGTGGACACCTGCCGCAAGGCCAAATTCCGTGGCATCCATATACGGCGTTGAAACAATGTGCTAAGCACCACCCCCTTTGATCTGACATAAGCGTGAGTCTTGGGTTATTTGTTTAAGCTATAATTATTCCATAACACCACTGGTTTCGTGCTCAACCTACTTCAACGCCTCTAATGCCACAACCACCACGTTTCCACCTGGATCGGCTATTCATCGTGTGAGGGGCTGATAGTAGTCAGTACTTATATCAGATCAGCAAAAAAGATAGAAATCACAGTGCAACTGCGACGGTCATATGGCTCTATAGTGCACGTCTTATAAAGTCGTGGAAAGGAAATCATAGAACAGATTGAAAGCAAGTAACTATGGCCATATGTGCCAGACCTATAAAATATATGTCAAAATTATAGAGGGCACAGGTTATGCAACCAAGAAAAGGAAATCGCTTTTTCAAACCAAAAGGACTTTCCCAGACTGATAAAACCTGTTTGCTTAAGATTTTCATGCTCCGAACTTAAGTTTGCAAACTTAGAAAGGATATAGAGTCATACATGTATAGGATACAAAGATATTTGTAAAGAAAATTGGAAGGTTGTGGTTCCCCAAAGAAAATTATCGAATATCTACCGGTCCTTTCCGTAATAAAGGGTCAATCTTTCGTTTCCATAGTGAAAACCAGCTGCGCTTCTTCAACTGTTTATTGATCCTGCAACAATATTTGTGAGTTAAGCCTTGACTCTGACACGTGTAGACACAATGTAAGAATAATCTTCCGGCTAGTGGAACTGAGTGGAAGCTTGATGACAAGGGTGAGTTGGACACTAATGTGGTGATCCTTGCATATCCAAACACATACACCATGACAACGGACGGCTCATATGTAGAAAAATTGGATTGAATGCTGCCAACTGCTTGCTGGATACCTATGCAACCCGTGATTCAGGTTTTTTGCAAGACCTGGTACCCAATTTTGACTTGTGATTTGGTCAAAAAATAAAATTTTAATAAAATATGATAAGAACGAAGTAGTAAGTAAAAGTTTCCGATCAAATGATGAGACGAACAATCAAAAAGCCTTAGACAAAAGAAACTTGGGAGTTCAACAGATTAAAGACAAATTTTCAGCAATGATCCAACTTTTGTTAACCAATCCAGTGGAGGTAATTACGTGGTCGGGAGTCAAGCGGACGATAAAATAAAAATTTCCACCGGAAATAAGAACTACTGTATTAAATTTAGCTTTCTTTACTTTAACACCGATTACTAGTATTGTACTTTAGGGCTACGCGACAACTGAGAGAGAGGTTACTCCTCATAGCAAATTTATAGTTTTGTAATTGCTGACACCTGCTTCTGGCTTCTTAGCATTTCCTAGAAACGATTCTGCAGGTGAATGGAAATGTTTTTTATATATAACTTGGTTGAGGTTGATTCTTAATCATGGGTTCCTAACGAAGACAGAATGTAATTCCGTGAAAGTTTTTTGTATGCTCCATGTTAGAGGTAATATCAACGGGGTATTCCAGTTACATTCAGCTCAAAAATTGCCTTACTGAGTTGAGTCTCTTCCGAGAAAAACGCTTTTCAGCTTTACATCTATTGACTTCTTACAACTAGGACGTAACGAATACTGATAATTTCTCATTTCCGCTAAGTAACAACGTTTCCTAAATTTACACACCGTCATTAAATAGTCCTGGTTTTGTTTTCCAGGGTAACCTTTATGAATAAAGCTCATCATTTCCTGTGAACGAAGCAAAAAAAATGGCTCCTAGCCTCTTCCGATGCGAAAACTAGTGCACTATTGCATTTCAAACTTTTAAACAGGAATACAAATTTGAAGGATATCCTAGAGATCTCCTGCATTAATCCTGTGATAATAATCTTCCTAAAATCACAAACTTTATCGTTGAATCGACTTCTCAACTCGGCCAGATAGTTTCGTCAACGGAATGAGTTGAAGTCCCATTGAAAAAGTCAATTACATCGTCATCATCAGGATTTTTCATTTCCAGAAAATAGTGTAATATCCGGGTACGAATTCATCAATATCCGGACAAAAGTAAACATTGAGGGACGAGTTCATCGACGGCCACCGAGGATGATGTAAAGTGAAAATTTGAAATTTTATGTTAATCGGAAATGGATATTTAGGTCATCAGGATGATTGCGAAGTTGAATGGAAAGTATGAATTTGAAAGTTGAATGGTAGGAGCTAACGTTTTGGATTGCTGATGAAAATTATTGGAAAGTTACTCTCCTAATTCATGCGTCCTGATAACGACGGTTGCACAAAATATTCCGGAGAAAATTAAAAATTAATGCCTAGGCTTGGTCCAATTTCGCGTTCTCTGGTTTCTGAAAATTGAAATTAAGTCTTTAAAGTTTTAAATCCTTAAGCATATTATTAAGTTCCTGAACATAGGTTTGTTGTACTTCGAATTAATCGCAAACATCAGAAAATGTGAATAAGTAACGAACTCGTTACCTCAACCCAATCCGCTCGAGTTGAAACTTTTCAGTGTTAAGATTCTTGTCAGGCCTATGCTTGGGCTCTTGAAAATAAGGAGCAACCAACTATCTGGCATACTACCTTCGGCTGGTCTGACTAAGGAAAATAAAACAACAAGCGACACTTTTCTCCCTTTATCCTTTGGGGTGAATATATTAAAATCTAAGCGTCGTGAAACAACGGATCGTTACGCAAGGTGGCTGAAAAGCAGAAAGTAATTACGGCGGGTGAAAATGAAAATTGAATGAAATTTGCATGAAAATTCTTCGTTTGACTATTCAACTCACTGAACCCGATGCAAGTTGTGATTTTCTAGTATTTTTCCCATTTTCATAAGAACGAAAATTGGTTGACAGAAGTGGTTTTCAATATTGTTATACATTGCAGTGGGTGGCGTTGGTATTGGAGTTTGGAACGTGCTTTGTTTCGATGTTTATGATATTCAAAATGTTTGGATCCGGAAAAATAATGTTGGAATAATGGAAATGAGCTCATTCGCGTGTTACCAGATTGTTGACAAAAGAACGCGGTGTTCACGGACCAGCGAAATTGATTATCCATTATAGATACGTGGAGTTACTGCGGAACTCTTTTGGTTTGGACCTATTTGATTTGGAGTTTGGGTTGGACCTATCTGCTTATAGAAGTTCGTCATAGATAGGAGGATACCTAGAGAAGAACTTCATCTAGAACAACATGGAAAGATGGTTTTAACGACAACTGAGGACCATGGCGAACGATGTTTAAAAGGAGGACCAGAAATTTAATTCTTTGATTGGGTTCAAACCTGGGAAGTTGTTAGTTTGAAAATGTGCCTTTTCCATATAAGGAGTCTGTTCAAGAACTAACGCGAATTTATTTTTTTTGAAAAAGTATTTATTTATTCATCAATGTCGGTTTTGTCCCCTTGAAGGTTATCCTGATCAGATATAGTACACTTCTTTGGTCCAACGTATCTTATTTCCAGTCCTCTAAGCATTTAAAAAAATCCTATTTGGTGATCTTATTCAGCCCCTCCTTCGATGCCGTCTATATCTGCTCAATTGTGGCTAGCGTTATCCTTTCATAGACTTCTTCAGTTTCGGTAGCAAAAAAAGGTTACAGGGAGGCCAGGTCCGGGATTAAAGGCTGCTGCTGATCATAAGTGTGTTGTTTTTGTTTCACACAATTCGCACACAAGCAACGATGTGTGAGCAGGGGCGTAATTATGGTGCAAAAGCCTTCCTCCACAAATCCGGATGTTTCTGGCGGATTGCTTTGAGTCAACTGCGTATTCCTTGCAGACTCATGATGCACAGCGTCTCTAAGATCGATTGAATTTGTCAGCAAAAGCTTCACATTTGACCAAACATAGCGCGCTTAGTTCAGTTTTGGCTCGTGCGGCACCTTCCAATGGGATGATTGAGGTCTGGTTTCCTCGTCATTGCAATGAACACATGATTTGTTACCAGGTATGATCTTCATTTAATTGCCGTCATCAACGTTTTCATCTGTTGTTAAAGTTTCATTCAAACCTTCCCGGCCCTCTAACAACATTTTATGCCCCCGCTAAACGTCTCTTCGGTCAAAACTAGCTTCACCGTATGCTAGAGTCATCATTCGTAATACGTTTACGCACTTAAAATTGTTTTTCATGAAAAAATTGATGCACATTCTTCTTTGGAGCCAACCAAAATCGAAGACAAGCCACAACATGTCAAGCGAAATGGCTATCAAAAATCAACTGAACGTTCAAAATGACTGAACTTGTACCTACAGAATGCGTCCTGGCACTTCAAGCTGCTTTTCACAAAAATTTTATACAGATTCCTTGATCCATTTTTTGAAATAGACTAAAATCGAGGACAATCGACAGCATGTCAAGCAAAATAGCTATCAAATATTGACTGAAGATTCAAAATGGCCGAACTTGTCAGAACAAATGATAAACATAAGTACCAACATAACGCCACAAAAATATTTAAAGTCCAATATACGTGGGCAGTGGAAATTCCAAATTTGAGATACTTTTTGAACAGACCTCATGCTATATTATAATTTTTGCATTGATAGAGAAGGTTTTTTATTGTTTCTTTATGAAACAGTTTATTGATTGAACTCCGGATAGACGTTTCATTATCGAAGCGTTGGTAGACTAAAAACTAAAATAATGGAGAATGGACGGAAAGTCCTTCAGTCCATTCCAATCAGGATTTTACCATCATTTCATGGTTAGTTACTTGATTTTGCTGCAGTGAATATTTTTCATTTGTTTTCATCTGGTTAACTTTGACTGCCTGACATATTTGCCAGACTTAAGACTGTTAACGTTGACGTATTGTTGAAACACATAACATGAATCGTAAGGCGTTAATGTTTTTATTTTTAATTTTTTTTTAATGTTTGATTTGAAACTGAACTGTTTCACGTCAACTGACCAGCCGAGCGCTGACAAATTCAGCACACTAGTGTGGAAAATCAGACGTCAAACTATCATAGCGCTAAGAATACAGGAGCTGATAGTGTAGGATGTGAATAGAATGTTCTTACAAAGTTTTGAGAGCGAAGTTAAAGATAAACCACGATGGAAAAGTTGATAGTTTTCAGATATTCCAGAAATTCGACAAATATTCAAAGGGAAACTTTATAGTCTTCTCGGAAATCATTAGGCTATGCTAATATGTACTGAACTTCAACATATGTACTACGGAATTCAAGTTTCTGAAGCTGATCCATCTTCTCTTTACTATTATAGCATATGATTTTTGTCAGGGGCAAAACAGTGTTTGGGTCTTTTACACAAATCTCCATTAATATCGGATGCATCTCTGCTCTAGAATAATTTCTGCATGCATTGCACAATCCATTACACGGAATCTAATTCCTTGTCGACATTGTAAACTAGCCATCTAATGTAAACAATTCGTAGTGAATAATAGAATCCGAATTCCTTCAGTCGAATCTCCACGAAAAATTCCACTCGCATTCCATCCATGATGAATTTCAAATTCCGCAATCTGAATCCTTAATAACATTTTTGCAACCCGAGAAATATTACCTTCAATTTGTATGTTCAGCAAGTCAACAAGGAAATATGCAACATTTTCCTTCCTTTCCGTTGTATCGCTCCTATTGCTGATCGCATCGTTTTGCCAGGGAGCCAAGTTCAGACTCAATAATATTCTAGGACGAATTCCAAAGTTGGAGTTATTTATGAATATAATGCACACTATTCGACAGTTTTCATAAAGCAGTCAGCAGAATAGGAGGCTAAAGGCACCTTTTGATGCGTGGTTGTAACAATGTGGTGTTGATTAATGCTATCCCGACATGCCAAACAATATGTTATGGACTGGTATTATATCTTAAGTTATGTTATAGACTTGCTCTTATGAACTTGTTACGAACTTGGTTATGTGATACTTTTCGTAAATACTATGCTAAAATATTATGGTAATCAGGATACGGCGAAGTTGTTTGCTTGGCGAAAGGAGAGTTGTTACTCAGGAGTTAATTGAAAGTGGGTTTCGATAAGTGTCACTTAAGCTTCTTCTTGACAGGAATGTTTTGCCATGTTTTGTTCGTCCAATTATTATTCATTTTATCCTCAACTCCTTTATTTTAACCATGTTGCAAGCAACGTCATCTGATTTGCAGAAATTCTGACTAACTTAGTCGAATGATTTATGTCTGAACGAATAAAAATCGTCGACACCGAACACTCAACACTGCTGCAAATAAATTGACTGAAATGGAAAAGGATGTTGACGACAGAGAGCGGAAAGAAGCGATGAACAAAACTGAAGGTGAATTTAAGTTAGGCAGAAGCTACTTTTATGGTCGTCGCAAAGACACCAAGGATTTCATTTCACGATCTGGTCACAGTTGGTACAGCCGGGGAAAATATTAAGATAAATCTTCTGATTGTCTAGACAATATCATTAGCCATTTCCTCTTCGGTTAGCTGCTATCCATTTTGTGCCTGCACTATGAAAAATGTCAAGGGTATAAATTTTTTACGTAGATGTCAGACTATCATTCTTGTAGGGAAATTATCGTTCGTAGTTTTGCACGAGTGGAATGACTAAATGTTGTAATGCTGATTCTACTAATTTTATTGTTCAGGGTGTATTTGTCAGTGATTGTGATTTATGTCTGTAAAAATTAAAGTTATCAAAAGGATAGGAATCTAATGAGGTGAGGTTTTACAGGGCCCGATTTCGAAGACTTCTCAGGTCAATGTTGGTCGTCAGGAATACGAGCAAGGTTTAATTTTTCTCAGATCCCCTATCTGCTCGCAAGACAAAATCCGAGGACTTCACCTAGTTCCGTGATCTCCAGGTGTGACTCTTTGTTGTGATTCAAATCCCCCACCCCTTGTCCTAGTATATGTGTAACCATTAAATATATGAACATAATTTTGTGCAACCATCAAATCCCGCTTTTTAAAATTGACAAATTTATTTGAAGCGGGAACTTTAGTCGCTGTTGAAGATCGAGAGGAAGGCCATTAATAAACACAGAAGGGAGGTCATTAACAAGCATCGGGAAAATTCGAGGACCAAGCATAGATCCGTGAGGAACATGCCGGATATCGGTAGAAAAAGAGGGGAGACAAGCGCGATACAAAGGAGACGAGAGGTAGGACGATTTGCAGGAATGCAGAATACCGAAAATTCTGTAAAATGTGAACGAAAAGCATTGCTAAAGGAATCGAATAGGCTACACCCGATAAAGCTCCAAAATAATATAGGGAATATATCAACGGTTTTCTATTATGATCGAAAACTAGCACCACTCAAACTCAAATAATGAAAATGAAAGAAAGCTGAAAACATATCAAGTTGGCGGTCGATCATATGAATACATTGGAGAGACCATCAGGACCAGGCCTAATTCGGATTCAGAGAGTCAATTAAGAGTTCGACTTCAGAGCAGTTAGCAGTCAAAAACATACATGATACAGGAACGGTTGCTAGTGGCTCCACGAAAATAACTGATGATTCCACAGAGGGAAGAAAAATATGAGAAACAAGAATGCCACAAATTGATCCAAGCCGACCTTTAGGCGAGACGTTACAATTACATCCCAACGAATAGCATGAGGAATAGTAGCAAATGATTCAAGGGAACGGAAAAAGAGCCATAAAGGCTAAACGTTGTTATTTTTAAGAGAGTTTCTCAAAGAACTAAAGTAAATTTTGAAAGCCAGCGTAGTTTCCACTTTAGCTTCTGCGCGTATCCGGGTATATCCCGCCATCTCAGATCCCTTTAAAATTACGCGTGGAATAAATTGCAGCCTACAGAACGTACCTACTGAAACTTGTCGAAATGTTCTAGGTAAATACGTGCAGGAAATGCTGGTTAAAACTGAGACCAGCAAATTTTTACGTTGCTTTAAAATTTCCGATCCTTGTAATGCCCGCTTACGCACTAAATCGAGTCAACTGACATGCAACCAGACTACCTTGAAGAACTCAAACCCGAATGACATACTTTCACTTCAAAAATAAAAACAAAAAATCGAAATTCCTATCTCCTTTATTCATCACAACAACGCACAATAAGCCTTTTACAGTCTACTAGGCAGCCAAATTTAAATTTAATGGAGTTTTTGTGTTCCAAAGGGAATCCTTCAATAATCGACCTCTTATAAAGGACTACATTACAGCTATTGTTTTTTGTTATTTTCCGCCGACGCCTACGTCACCTACTCCACTTTCATAGACATTTTTGGCAAGTCATTGCTATCGAGCCCATGCAATAAATTGAATCCCCGTTTTCAAGATGAAACTCTATCACTTTCGTTTGGTGGAAAAGGTTTTCACTTCCTTCTTGGTTGGTTCAATCGATAACCACATTTTTCCCTTTGCAGTTCGATATCAATTTGAAATTTCCATAAACGAAAAGGACTTGTCGTTTTCCCTCTGTTACTTACTCGAGAAACAAATATTTTTAATATATTCCGAATATTTTGTGGAATAAATAACAGACTCCGTAAAGATAAAAACGCAATAGCGCACAATGGAAGCAAGACTCCTTTACAGTATGTCTACGAGCATAGTAAGAAGGTCTGATACGAAAAGGATTTAAGAAAACAGTGAGTATTCATATCCAACTTTGGGCTAGCAGTCATTCGGGATATTCGGCACAATTTTAGGCTCTTTCGGCCATTTGGAGATGTTCAGAAGGCTTTTTTCAAAGCCTCGGCGAAGGGTGTCGCGCCATAGATGATGGTTGTAGCTTATCTCGATGACCTTATGTGAAGGTAAATTTCCCGCTAATTTTGAATTCCTCAACAACGTGACTTTGTACAGAACTTCAAAGAGACTCGAATTTCTAGCCTCCCAGTGGATGCTCACTCGCTCACGTCATGTTTATTTTATCCTGCATGGCTAGGTTTCCTGGTGTTCGCTCACAAATTGAAAACTGACAACTACAAAGCCCAACATCAATGCAAATTTTTATGTCCAATTGATAGGCCATAATTTTATGCTGAACATATTTTATACACATCCTCCAGCAACAAGAGCTCAGATTCGTATTTTTTTTTTTCTATTTTTGTTTTTGCCTTCACTTGGACTTCCTTGTTGAATCCAACAAAATAATCTACTTGACATATTTTTTCACGCGTAAGTCAATCGAATTTTATGGCGGCATGGGCCTTAGGTTTCATGGCGATACTGAGAAGATGTTTGTAGAGAGTGAAAGCTTCACGAAAGGACATGTGACGAATTTGTTGGGGGAAGGAAAAATGTTGAACATGCAGGGATAGAATGCAAATTTTCTTTTTTATTAGGATAACGTGTATAACAAATAACTACAAGCAGCATGAAAAAGTAGTCCTTGTAAATATTTCAAGTTGCGCATACGTTGTTCAGCAAATGGAAAATCGATCAATGTTCATAAAAGTTGGAGTCTTGGGGTGGCAGCGGTACAAACTGAAAATTTATGTGTGAAACGTTTTTCCAACATCCCCTTCATGCCGTTATTGGTACAAATTTACTTTCAATTCTGATAAAATATTCCCTCTGTAGCTGGGATAGTTCGAGAGAGATTAGTTTTCCATCTATGTTTAGGAAGTTCCTGTTTCAAGCGAGCCGCTTTACACAGGAAAGGCAAATCGTTCTGACTAAAAGTCGGTCAAACAGAATTTTCAAAGAATACCTTCTCATACCAACTGACTGAAACCGTTTCATAAGTATGTTTCAATGAAGCATGTATACCCAGTACATGAAGTATAGTTGGAAAAACAATCCTTCTGCATTCCCTCCAATAACATTCGTCTCTCCAGATTTCGTAGATTTAAGAGCGAAAACAATTTGGTGGAGCACAACTACCTTGTCAAGTAAGAACATATCTGACAGCTGACGGCTTCCACGAGGGAAGTGAGGATTTGTAGTCCAATCAGGAGTCTACCGTAGAGTTGCTTTTTGATAATAGCTTACAATAATATCCTTCGAGTTTCCATTCGACTGGTGGGTAAGAGTGCTTCGAGACCAAAAAATTTGAAAGATACATCAGGCCACTCAGAGAGTTATGAAAAGAACTAGGCCATGCAAATCGCTCAAATTCCAACGAGGAGCTCAACGGTAAAGCATCTACCAGAATGGCAGTATATCGGTTGGCCAGGAAATGTATTTACTAGATTATCAACAGAAGGAACCTCATCGAAGACTCGAACAAGGATGGGAGTAGAAACTAGTTATGTAGAAGTTCGGTGCCTTGCAGGCGTCCTGCGTAAACGAAGATCCTTAGTCAGCATACCACTCGTTATGCATTCTGGATTCAATCCGTGAAAGTGCTTGCGAAACTCGTAAAGGAAAGGCTGACAGACAGTATCCATTCTACAGGCAATCTTTCTCCATCGCAGAACGGTTTCAAAGCAGAGAGCTACCCAAAGAAGATGCAGTTGAAGGGATTAAATTAGTAGAGTCAAAACTATCAATGAAGTGCCTCGGTTTGCTGATAGACTCCAATCTGAGTGTCTCGAAGTAAATCAGGCCTAGGGCTAGTAAAGTCGCAGTGGGGGTCTCGAAACCACTCGACTGGTGGACAATAGTGGGAGACCAAGTCCAACGAAAAGGCGATGATGATTGCCATAAAGTTTTTGCTTTTATTTGCAAAGAAACTGCAGGTGCTAGTGCAGAACTATTGCGGATTGCATTAGCATGCCGGAAAGTCTCTTAGTCTGTCGTTTTGGTAACCACAGACGTGACACCCATCGCTCTCATCACCGGACAGCGTAATAGAATATACCTCCGAAGAATGAAGATAATAAAGAATCCGCCGCTAGAGATGAAAGATGATGCACCCTCGAACTGTGGCAACAGTCATGGGACCGTGAGACATAAGGAAGATTCAAAAGAGGGAAGGAAGATGTAACGGGCTGCACATAAACAATTCGACATCATAGGTTAGTCGAAAGGAAAGAAAAACCGAAGGATCTTCATCCGGATACCCCAATCAAAAAGATTCTGGAATCGACAGATTAATTGAAACATAACGCTTGGGCAATCCTGACGAATGACGGCGAATGACGTTGAATGAGGCGCCTCGACTGGAGGTGTTTAGAGTGGAGGGATCTCTTATCTAGCAATCCTCCACTTTCCCGTCCCACTAGTAAAGGAAAGAAGGATAACTGATCATGGAAAGTAAATTACTTTGTGTGTATACCAAGAATGAGCAATGACCCATCCCGGGGCCATATCTGATTCACTATATCGCGACTTGTTGATACATTTACGAAGCCGACCTTTGTTGTAACAACCCTTATTTCGATACCGCAACTACAACGGAAGCAACTTCGAGCCCAGTTATATTGATGTTGGCTCTAAAATAATTTGTCATATCATCATTCATCACAGTCATTTCATCATCATCAATGCCGCTACAGCCTAACCTGAGGTCGACTTTCAGTAGAACATGTTTAAGGTAGTCCTGATTTTAGTTCTAATGTGATCATTCATTAAAGTCTAATGAATTTCTTCGAGAAGTAATTGATTTAAAAATAAGGAATGTACTTAATATGGTTTTCAACTAGCAATCAAAGACGAAATTTTCTATTTCTGATGTTTTTCTACGCTGCCTTTTGTTTCTATATCAAATGAATTTTCAAGCAGTTTCTCCATCCCTCGCAAGCACTGTCCATCAACGCCCAATTTTACGAGGGGGTCTATGATTTATGACTCCATTTAGGAAATGAAATATTGACACATGAACAAATCAGTGATCCTGACCGTATGCATTGGTGGAGATTCTTGTCGGAATGAAGCAGGATAGTCTGTGGAAGTTGCCGAAGTCGAGATAACAACTTTAAGTATATCGTCATGTTGCTCCAAATTAGTTGGCGACAGCATCAATCACTGAAATGTGCAGGCAACATGCAACTTTCAGTCCAAGTCAACCAGAACATCCATTACTGGTCCAACTTTTCAACGTCAATTAGTATTAAAAAAAATTTATATATGCATAAATTACTCCTCAATCATTTAACTGTCGTCTGTTTATCCATTTTTTTCCAGTCAATGGCTGCAAAATGACACATTTAATGTGGTTATCAGTTCATCACAAAAGGATAAAAGCTTCAGTCATTTTGGATTCCACTAGATCCCACTCCATTCCTTTATCGCTTTGTTCGTTCCATTCAACATATAAAGAAAATCTCTCCAGCATTTTGAATTGGCTGTAGAAAGGATTCAAAAACGGATTTCAGATTATTTACTATTTTCCGTCCAGTCATCCTGCTAACCAGCTAGCCAGCCAAGGCTCGAACGGTTGTGTAACAACCCAATATCCTTACGATTCATCGGGACCAATGTAATTCACAAATCCAGAATTTCGAAACGGATAAAAAACATATAAATAATCCTTGGGAAATCCTTCCTTGGGCTAAAGAAAAAGAAAATTTCCAAGGAAATGAGCTTATCAGGGTGAATGCTATTTCCTATTCTTCTCGGAAACTGGGCACTGATATGAGACGAGAATAAGAATGGCTGGCGGTGGATATAAACATTATTGTGCGTTACGACTGTTTCCTTCTTTTTTAGAATCAGATACTAGATCTAGACGAAAGGATAAGAGCACTATGGCGGATTCCGAACATTTGGATACTCGAGTTTAGATCAATAGTGCGAGAAGGGGCTTGTAGCATAGAATCATATGTTTTATGTTAATCTGTTCTTGAAGACAGAGCACATATGTTGGCTTAAACAGTTGAACGTAATCGTTTCCAGTCACCTCTATGGATGCGTGGTCAATGTGAACAGTAAAACTCATTGGAATTCGAGTTTGCCAAAATTCAAATCGTTAAGGGCCTGCAATTGAATTCGCTAAATTTTTGTGGATTTGACTGTTTGCTCGTGAACCTGCAAATAAAAGTGTAATCAACGAGGCTCAATTCAATGTGAATTACTTTGAAAATCAACAAAAACCACGTTGTCTAGCAATAAAATCTGACAGAAAGGATAAAGCCAAAAATCTCATCCTTCGCAGACTCATTCCTATGAATGCTTTCCACATAGAGCAACGTATGTAGAGCAGTACCTCCGAACACATGACCAAGTCCATATGCGTTGTTGATAATAAAAATAAAGACGAATATTATTCCTTTTATATGCATACTTCTCTCGGTCTGATGAAGGACAGGATAAAGTTGAAGGATCGTAAGACTTCTCAGAAGTCGGACTTTATTGCTACCTAATGCGAATTGGACATAGGTTATCCCAACACATTGCTACGTACGCATATGCATAGGTTCGTATGAATGAAAAGGGCTCCTTTTCAGAGGATTTTATTGTAAGTATGGTTTAGTGTTGTGGAAAAAGTATGAAAATAAAGCATATTATTTAGAGATACTTCCATTTGAAAGTGGAAAAGGAGATATAAAGTCATGTCGAGAGTGATGGGTAATGATGGCAAGAGTGCTACTAATATGAGAACGAACGCAATCTGAGAGAGTGCTAGGCGTAAATTTAATGGATGATATCATAAAATTTAATAATAAAAGTTAGGATATATATAATAGAGGATTGAAAAAATAAGGATGGTAGGATATGTTTGTTGAAGTCAACTGGTGAGTAATACTCGTAAGTACGAGAACAATTTACATGCAAATACTTCTCTGCTCTCAAAATTAGAGTGTGTGGTAAAAGTTATATCATGTAGCTTAAAATGATGACTTGGCTAGTTCGAGTTTAGTTTATAAATCAAATATAGCATAAAAGGATTCAATTGTAACAGTGATTCTTGACTATAAACCGTAATGATCATTGTCTTTTGCATTGTTCTGGTGAAGCATGTAATTTTAATGACGGTCCCATTTCTCTCCTTTCCCATTTGGACCACCCAGGACATGCGGTGATAAATCATCAACTAAAACTTGCTCACCCGATTAGATAATGTGGCAACAAAAACTACTTTCTATTCACATTTACAACTGATAGCACATGCTCAAAAAAATGGCTTAAGATGTCGGTGCCTGTGAAATTCTTCAGTAATTTCCTAAAAATATAAAAAATCTTCAGAAATTTACAATACATCGATTGTGTATTCGCATCATTTCAGACATGACCTGGTATACTTTTCATAGTCCAATCCAAATAACGAAAATTGAATCGTTTATTTCAAAAATCCGTCAAGCGACAAAATTTCAATACCGTTTATTAGGCTACCACTGGTTTGCAACGGTAAATACATTGTTTAATCAAGTCAAGTGACGAGAATTTCGGGGTTGCACTGTGTTTATGATTTGCTAACCGTTTTGTGATTTACAGTTGTGTTTGATTTGCATTCTTCAGTAGTCATTTGGTGTGAGACATCATAGTTGTTCGTGTTTATTATCTATACAGTGTCCATTTTAATAACTGTCTTAGTTTCCCGTCTGCGAAATTTATCAGTATAGTTTTATCGGTGATGACAGTTGATTAGTAATCATGTCTAGTTCAGAGAAAGATTTTGGTCCGAAACAAGGACGGGGAGTTGTCAACAACCAGACCTATAAACGTAATTTTGTTCGAAAAGCAAGGTTTAAAGGAAAATTCTTTGTTTTACACTCTGGTAAACAATTTGTGGGAAAAGCTAAGCCAAAAAAAAAAAAAATAATCAGCAGATTATAGAAGAAACTTGGGATTATTTTAATTCCCTTGAAAGTATATTCAAACATTGGTTCAAGTGAATTAACTCAAGCTGCCGTCCAGATTCTCATTGGTAAAAACATGATTTGTTGTGCGAGAGGCAACCTTGCACGACAGGTTATTTCATTTCCTGAATTGCGAGTATTGCGCTTTAGTTTTAAGAGTATTAACAGAGAAGTTGTAGTAAAGTACCATCTCTGTACAGGCATAATCTGACTTTCAATGTAAGTTAGTTTAATGAGTCCAATTTGATTGGGAGCTCCTGGGTTCTGCACAATGCTCTTTCGTTATGAGAAAGATAGAGAAGTTATCAATAATTTTAAATTCCAATTCGCTCGACTCGACTTTCACGATTGGTACGGATGTGTGATTCTCATAGTTTATATCCTTTGTTTTTGTCTTTGATGATCTCAAAACTATCCATAAGCATGATCTTACTCCCTATACAATCAAGGAGCATCTCTAATTGTTCCTTGATTGTCTTAAAATCAATTTTGCATTTCACTTATGTTGTCATTTGCTTCTTCAGGGTAACGAACAAGATCAAAAATAAAAGTTGAGCCAACCAGTGGTGTCCTTTGCCAAATACAAAAGACCGACGCGTTCTCCAAAAGAAATTAATATTTCTTTTATTCTAATTATTATAATTGTCCTGTACGTTTGTGATCTTGGCTGTGTAGAACATAGAGAATCTTGCCATGCCTTACCTGCAACAAGAGCCAGGAGAAATTATCATTGGTGAATTTTCCAGGAGAAATTATCATTGGTGAAAAGACTCTATCTTCTCTGCACGACCTTCCTACCATGCCCAAATTGGCGACATTCCTAGATTGTGCACACCAAGAACCCGAAAAACGCATAAGCGCATCATGTCATGGAATACCTCTTGGTTAGGACTTTTCTCTTCTTTTGGAATATAGTTTTCATGAAAAACTTTGGCAATTCCTACTCAAGCTATTAGTCGTACTAAAAAAATGAGTCCTGGTTGCCATATTTAAGATTGCTTTCGCAGAAGAAGATTTCCTTACACTTCTGTGATTTATTATTGATTTATTTCGTCAGGCTCTAAAGTTCATTCAGATTTCCAATATGTACATCACTAATCAGCATCTATAAAAAGGAACATTGAGTCTTATAATGCCAAGTGCGATATTTACCCTCATCACATTCAAGACCTAACAAATACTGAAGGACTAGGATACGAGTGGATGTACAATACAGAAAAATATATTTTTTTTGTACTCAAAAACTTTTCAGACCTTCTGTCAATCCTAATCAGTCAGACATCATGAAAAATTCACGAATTTCAGGAAATTGGAAAGGAAAAGGAAGAAATTGAAGTTGTTCAAAGTTTACTGGCGACTTATTTATTTTTTTTTCTTTCCCGTACGTACAGTCGACGAGAGAAAATATCGATTCCATTCATTTTTCAAGTTGCTCTTACGTTTCGCGATCTGGTTTCGATATTAAATTTTATCATGCCATTTAGAGCATGTTAAAAAACAGTTTTAATATTTCTAAGGATCTCGTTTAGTGAATCATCTAATGACAATTCTTGGTACCAAAAATAATATACTTTGTCAAGTGTTGATTTCTAAGTAATTTCTATCGAACGCACGAAACGGGACATTCTCATATATAAGATCCTTAAATCGGTTTGAAGTCCGTGAAACTCTTTGAGACGGTAAAATGGTAAAAGTCGTAGTACAGCAACTGCATTAGAAAAGTTTTTCTGAAGAAAGGTAAAACAAAAGAGTTTGAGAATAAAACATGGAAAGACTTCACAACTAAAACAAAATCAATAGTATCAAGGATATTGTCCTCTTCGTGTACTTTTGTTTTCCGAACTTTCAAAGAGGAAAAAGTTCATTAGGAGACGAGTAAGTAACTAACTTATAAGGAACCAATTGTAGAATGTTTCCAATTGGTTGCACATTATCTAGTGCGGCTTGTCGACATAAAATCCTTTAAAATTGTACTGGTGGAAGGTTGAAATTGTACTCACCGTAATTTGACAAGAATAATGGTTGCAACAAGGATGTGAAGTAAATTTAGTAACGACTCATTTCGACGAATAAAGAAATAAAAGCGTTAAACGGAATTCCGGACTACAATTTTGAAAATATGCAATCAGGATACACGTGCATTCCAGTGAGAAGGAATTGCTACAAGATTGTTGATGCAGTTCAGTATGAAGAAATACGATGCCTCTTTTCAAAGCCGGCGTAAAGCCTAATTTTCACTTATAGTTCCACGAGAAAGACCAGCTGATAATTTCGGTAACTACGAAAAAACTAATTGGCCAATCTTAAGAAAAAATCATTTGAAATCTTTCATTATCCAAATCCTTGAAGCATTGAGCCACAACGAATTGATTTGTTTAATTTTTCTAACCGCAACAACGCTATGTAGGGTCAAAACTTATCTCTTTTTTTGTTTGGTTTATTCTGGACCGCATTCTTTTCTCAATTTCGAATAATTATTATCGGTAGGTCAAAACTTAATTGAAGGATTCAAAGTCAATACGGTTTTGGTTGATTGTCTCAGAAGCAAAGTAGAAATAAACTTTAGTGTTCCAATTTGTTTTTTTTTTTGTGTTTTTTATCGCAGTTTAGCACTGTCTTAAAACTTAGAATTTATTACAGTATTTTGGCGGCAGTTCATCCTTCTGTTAAAAGAATATGCAAATAGATAACTGACAAACAATATTTAAAACCGGGCATCCTTTCCCAGGACGGGATAGTAAGCTGCACTAGATTTTCTGTAGATGGGTAATTGCTTCTACGCCCTGGACTCCTTCAATATCGTGCCGACCCATTCGTTGTAATTGGGTTATTTTTCAAATTTTTCTGAACGTTTTTATACTCTTAAGGAAGCCACGCACATGTAATGGAAGACAAGGATAAATCTGATATACGTTGCGAACAAAATATGTTCTGAAGGTGATCTTTTACGGTTTAGAACCGAAGGTGGGAAAGTGAAAGCACTGCAATGTGTCATTGTTTTCTCAGTTTACACAAGCTTGCACGGTTTTGGACCAGACTAACCAAAAGCTATTTAAAGTGTTAATTACGGGACGACATCCCTCCGAAAAATCAGCTATCCAATTTTTAGAACTGGGTTTATTTTTTGAAATGTTCAATAAGTTCATTGTCTTGGTATTTTTGACAGTTCGAGGCCATTTTTTGTGTAAAATGTATTAATCAGAAATGATGAGGTGAACTGAGCGTTTCATACTGTACTTTTTGAAACATAAACTGTAGTGACTCATCATCCCTTCGCCTCCAAATCCTTGGCTACACCTTTAACTTAATTGCGATTTTCAGTCTCGCTTGTTTTTCGGGGATCTATTAAGACGTGAGTGAGGAAAATGTCCAGTGGCCAGGAAATTTGTGTGTCTCTTGCGATAAATAGAATCCTAATTTCACCGGAACCAGTTCCAAGTCTGCTCAGATAAAATTAGAGGGTTTCTCAGGTTTTTTTTTCTATTCGGACACTATTCCGTCATTGCCCCTATATTCCTTTGATTCATCGACAGACACGTTCCATTCTGGATTTTTCAATGTCAAGTGTCCTTATTTAAAGGTCCGTCGTTTATGCAACTAGGTTGGTGTCCTTTCATGTAGGTAGGAAGAAGGCCGTGATCATCTTATTTTGAGGGGGCTTTTTGGTTTCGTCTCGGGCTTTTTCGCATGTTATTGTATGGCCCTTCTTTTGATTTTTGTAGAGCAGTTTTAGCGACTCGAAGATTATGTCCGAATGAGTGTTTGTTTATTCGTTGTTGATGCGTCCGTCAAATGTTTTTGGTTTGCATATTACCAAGTTTTTTAGTGAGTTCGACCGTCGTCCTTTACGTTGTACATGTATTACCTTCACTGTTTCCTTGACGCGATTTGGTATACATTTGTGGTTAATCATGATGTTTGCGAAGTTGGACTCAGTTGTCGCGTCCGGTTTTCGTAGTTTTTTGTTGTAGTTCTACATATGGTCGCGAAATCTTGTCCTTATTTTCCGCCCTGATTGACCGATGTAGCTATGTTGACACGTACAGGTTAATGTTTAAACACTCCGCTTGTCTAGCGGGTCCTCTTCGTTTATGTTCGCTCTTAGTATTTGTCCTAAATCGCTCCTTGTTTTGAAAGCCATGTTAATGTTGTTTTTCTTCAACAACTTCGCCAATTTATATGTTGTTTTTCCCATGTAACTTAATGTTGCCGAGCTTTTTTGTCGCATTGTTCTTTTAGGTATTTTTAGGTTCC
Organism: Stratiomys singularior; assembly: GCA_954870665.1. NCBI lineage: Eukaryota > Metazoa > Arthropoda > Insecta > Diptera > Stratiomyidae > Stratiomys > Stratiomys singularior. The sequence goes on along the minus strand of OX940879.1, from coordinate 4,655,230 downwards.
TTCTTAGCTTGTTCACCAGCTTCTCAGGTAAGTGTCTTTTATTTTAAAAAAAAAACCCTTACCGAAATGTGCAGAAAATCACACATTTTGGTAATTATGTGTGTGCAATAGAGACTTTGTGAGCACTACCACATTGTCTCCCATCTGCTATATACTGTGCAAATATATAGATGTCTGCTACCATCGAAGGTTTAGGCTATCAGGCCTTCTATTACGCACGGCTCCATTCCTCGGCTCCTTCATATGGGTTGGTGTCACAACGTATGCTTTGCACATGAAATTTAAATTTAAAATTCACCGTCTTGGATGATGAAAAATTTGTATAAATCTTGATGATGTTAACACCAATCTGGCAAGTCGAAATATCGAAGAGAATGGGCACGAAATAGTCTTCAAGGAAGTGTGAACGTCAAAGCGATTCACGACTTTTGATTTCAATGCAAAAAATTTCATTTCCCCCTCAATCGAATGATGGAGAACTAGTCCTGGATTTATACTACATGTAATAAATGTAGATTATTTGATTATTTTATTAATGAATAAAATAAGACACATTGCCAAGACGGTTCATTAGAACTGGATTTCGACAAATTTTGTGAAGTTTCCAGAATTGAAATCAGCAGCGAAATACCTTGTCTTAGGAGCCAAGTCTACCGATACTGTGACTCAAAACTGTCCATATCCACAAATCGGATGCGAGATTATTAGACCCTTCAAAAATCATTCCGTGCTATTCCCGGGAAAATGTTTGTTAACAAAAAACAAAAATCAGCAAACAAAAACTGACAAAATAAGATAACACATAAATCAAGTGTGAACGTCTAACTATGATTAAATTTCAGTGCTGACGTTTTTGCTCATAAATATGGACCAAGTAACATGAATAACTTTCCTGAAACTGCCAAACATCATCCACCAGATAGCAGTGACATCTTAAATGCAGATTTAAGCTGCCTTAAACACGTTGCTGAAATCCCGTTTATATTTCACGCGAAAAGCCACAAACTTCCACTACATATAAAGTAAGCGGAAGCATTTTACACCAAACATTGTACTTGTTTCCAAGAAAAGCTCGTGAGGAAAAACGATGACAGAGACACGACAAGACCAGGAAAAAAATCGGATACCCCATCCAACGCGACAAAGATGTAGAAAATACAAGTGCCAGATTGACGACAGCAACATCATGCATGCCAGGACGAGAACAAGAAGAACAAGTCAACTTTCCCTACACGGTTGATAATGCGAAACAATTTAAGAAGGATTTATCTTGATGTACATTCGCCGATTAAAAGCATACTTTCGCTCCCATCCGTCCTACTTGTTAGTCACTCTTGACTACAGCCCACGTAAGGAAGCAGATGCTCCTTGCTTTTTTCGCCCGTTTTTTTGCCTTCCCATATGATGCTTATTTAGTAACGTCTTGGAGCGACTTTTTTTCTCTCATTTCTATCGTGAGTTGATATCGTTTTGCATAGATTCAGATAACGTCAGACGAAGCAAGGAACATTTATCGATTCCTTTTGCTCAAGTACAGAGAAATGATTCCAACGAGGAGAAGAGCACTTAAAAGTCAAACGATCTTTGCATCCTTCACTACTCAACATGAGACTAATCAAGATTGGTAAGGATTTCATCAAGTCAGGATGGTATTGCTGTCACATAAAAACAACAAAGTGAGACTGATGCTTCGGTATTGAGGACAAAATAATTTTCTTGCCAGAGAAAAATATCTGGAAATTTTAAATCACTCCCAAGGATGGACAGGATGTAGATTCATTCATTCATTGCAACGATATCGTTCTGGTGGGAAGGATTTGCCTTGTATTTTCACAGAAAATATGCTGGGAATGATGAAAGGAATGAAATCGAAATAATCGAATTACTTTGAATACAAAATGTGACTCCGCCTTTTCCGTGTCCTTTTAAAGACAGAGCGAAATAAAATAAATAAAGGAAATGGCAGTCGTAAGGTATCATACACATCGTGTCCGGGTTTCTCGAAAGTAAATTGCACGATTCATTCGATTGTATACATAAGCGTAGTATTTCCTCCTATTGTTTTCCGAATAATCCACTTCGTGGGGTTGGTTAAAAGGATATGAAAGTTTTATTCCTTAATTTATTGGTGTTTGGTAAGAAAAAAGTCGTAGCTTTCATCTAGATGAGTAAATCCAATATCCAAGATATAACAGATGACAGATTTAATACCACGGAGCAAAATTTTTCTCTGTGGAAAAATATTGTGGAAAATTATAGTCAAATACCATTGTTCAAGTTCAGAACTGCAAGCCAGCATAGCGACTATAACCTTATTAAGCGACACAATCTTTGGAATTTCCATGTTGCACATACTAGTCCTAACGTTTCACACCAAATATGTCTTTCGCAAGTTCAATTCTAAGTTAGTTATAGCTGATATTTTTTCTATTGAATAACTTTCATTCGTATTTGCAAGTTATTATGAACTTGTTCCTGCTACGCTAATAGTTGAATCTAAACTGCACACCAATTTATCGTCCCTTCCCATTCAATAAACCACTAGAAGAATCCCTTGTTCGGCTGTCGGACTACCATTGCATAGGTTGCAATTTATTTTTCTGGCCTAAAAATGAATAGGAAAAAATTTATCAATGAAAGTCGTCTTCTTGTTTTTCAATGTATTTCAATCATCATTGAGGGTCGATTTACGATATTTAAATTTTTCAAGTTATTATAAACAAAACAAATAGCGTTCGTATGTCAACAGGTTGTCAAAATGTCAAAAATGTCAAAATTTCCGAATCTGACAATTGTTAGCTTTGATTAACATTAGTGTTGCCATAAGCCAGATATATAAACAGCCACACTCGTACGTCAGTACTTGCTGGGAAAAGCGTGTTCGTTGATATTTCCAACTAATGGTGGTTTCTTTAAAGGGGTTTTTCGAGGTAAGAGCGAGAACACTGTTTTTTGAATGATAAAGGAAAGACATTCTTTTCATTTTCCAGAATCATTACGCAAAGATGAAATCATTTAGGAACAACGTGTTATATACAAATGTCTGCCTAAATGTCCTCATTTGAGAATGTAAAAATGTTGTGTTTGGGTCAGCTCTCTGAAGAGCTTTCCAGTTTCCTTAGATATGCGAAGAAGGAAAATAGGCTACATGTTTGTAAGTTGTTCCGCCATCAAAGCTAGGCTGTCATTGTGGCTACTGAAACAGCCCAGTTTTAACCTTCGTAATTGACCTCAAAATTGTAATCTTTTGTCAAAAAGTTATTTCACGGTGGGTCATAGCTTTAATTAGGTATTTGCTGAAGATGCCCTAAGGAACACAGTTTATTAATTTGAAGCCAAGAAATCAAGGACAATTTTATAAGAGTTGTAGTGAAAAAGTGTTTACGACATATTTTCAGATTGCATTCCATAACTTTCTCTGATAGTGTACTCGCGACACGCACCCCTTATTCCCAAGCATGATCTACCAACAGCAAAGAGTTCACACACCCCCAGCTCTAATTGAGAGTTGGTCACCAACAGACTTGGTTTTGTATATGGATATCTCGGCATATGGATGTTCCCAGTCTTTTTAACGATGCTACTAGTCAGTTGCGTGCAATTTCTCTTATGTTGATATTCATTGCGTTTGATTGATTTACTCGATAGGTCGATATAATATTATGTAGGTCTGTCTTGTTTTGACACCAATCGTTTCTTGTTTTCTAAGATTAAAATCTTGTTTCTTCTTATATCCATGGTCACTCACATGAACAATGCCAGCCACTTTTAGTGAGGTCCCTTACTTATATTTCGGTCCCTTACACAAATTCCGCCACTTTCCTAGCAACTTCACTTTGAGTTCTTTTCATAAGCGTTCCAATTAAATCTTTAAACATTCTTTTGGGAGAGCCAAACTGGGTTTTCAACCTTAGAACCTTACACGAAGTTTTGTTTCTGGCACTCATTGCCCAGGAATTGGTGAGATGTGTTCGTACTCCGAATAGTTTAGCAGTTAGGGCTCTCGCCCTCTGTAGAAAGGATGCTGAGTTCAAGTTCCACTGTTTGCTTATTTGTGTTTCTGCAGTAGGAATATTAGGTCATCTGCCTGTTATAGATACATTTCGAGCAAATTATTTATGTTTTTCTAAACACGGCACCGTCTCGTGTTTGTTTGATCTTGAAATGAGTCGGCTCTAACCCATATCAGGATTCAAATTCTACAACCGCAATAACGAAGTTGTACCCGCAGGACGTGCAGGTTAGTATCAAAGAAGTTTTTTCACTTCTACTAGGCTGAACTTCTAACTGTTTTGATTTCGATGGGACTTGGATACTTTGTTTAAGACATGGCGCCCCACCTTGTCAGATATAACCAAGTGATGTATTTTCACTTTGTTCTGCCTCTACCCTGAAGGGATATACAGGTACCAGACGTCGCTGAAAAACTCCCATTTGTGCGGGAGGGACGACGATATCGACTGTGGTACAATAGCTTCGACCAGGAACTTCAATTAACACGTTATTGACATAAGGAACATCGAGGATCTAAATCTACTGAAGAATCTAAAGGATCTACTAAAAATTTACAGAAACATCGCCAGTGGGCTAAAATTGTCACCCATAAGTTCAAAATTTTGAATTGAATGATTTTGAAAATGAATTATCATCCGGGCTAGGATTCATCCGAGTCTCGTGCAAACCTTTTCAGTCAAAGTAAGGTAGTCAGAGTAGAGTACTAGAATCCTTGGTCGGACGCCCAAATATAAATGGAAGATATTCAAGGACATGGAAAATTTTGCAAGAGGGTTCGAATAATAATGCTGCATTGTTTTGGATATATATAGGACTACTTATATTATCTTAAAGCATGTAGTGTGCTGATAATAATAGAATCTAAGCACTAATCACTATTTGGGAGGAATTATAAACGGAAATATGAACAAAGAACATATAAATGTTCACAGACTGAGATGCAGTAATCTCGACAACACAATTATCCTTTAGACAGAAGGGTGGAGTTCAAGTTTCAGGCTAGCGGTCATGCTAAATATACACGGAAAAGAACATCAAGATAGGGACCAGTCTGTTATAAATAAATTTCAACCATAGATCCTCCTACTTCACTCGAAATTACGATATACTTCCTAAATCTTCCTGTTCTTAGACTAATCAAACTCATCAGGACAATGGTTTGCAATAACAAATGACTTGATTAGAACTCCTGAATTTGCAAATATTACTACAATAGCCGCAAACCAGTAAGTATCGATTTTGGATTCTCGCCAACGGTTATTGCTGTAATTGTCACTTAAAGGACCGCATTGGAGATGACGTGACCATTTATGAACATCTGAACAGTATACGTGACTCCATTTCTGTCACAAACCGTATTTTAAATAGATTTCAAGCTTCTCGGAGCCAACCGCATCCCCCAATTATTACCCTCACACCAACATCTATGGCACCTTCATTAGTCCCTCGTTCTGCTCGAATTCAAATTTAATCGTGCATATCGTCAATGATCCTGAAATAATAAGTTAAAGTCATATAATATCCTGTAACCTCTTAACACGAGTTCTTCTGTCTCCAGGCTTTTGTCGCCCAACGTAATATTATGTAATGCGTCCATATTGTTCTGGGCAATTATCAGCAACAGTACTGCACCACTTGCCTCGCGCTAAGGGTGAATTTCCTGGCATCGATTCACGTCAAGGTGACTCACAACAGCCTCACGTAGTCGAGATAAAATCTCTTTTAGCATATCTAAACTGCTTAATATAATGGTTAATGTCTGCTGGGAGACGAGATGTGCCATCGTCAACAACAAGATTAGCAGGAAAAGGATGAAGATGCTACAACTTGCAATAGAAGATGAAGTAATGCAAATAATTTGCATTTTAAAACAGATGCGACACTGCAAAAGGAAATTTATGTCTTCGGGGTTGTTTGTATTCTTGTGGGTATGCGAATGGGTTCAAGAGGTGTACTCAGGCTTCTTGCTGAGTTTGCGGGCATAGTAAATGGAAGCCTTTGTATCCAATTTGATTGTCTTAACTAGACTATCTCCTGGCGGAAGTTAATGAGTTCCATCCGATCTTAAGCATCTTAATCACATGTGGATTTAATTTTTAATCGGAAGCACGACAATAAGCATCAGAAGTATGAACGCTGGAAACGTAATCAACGAGGATGTAGCATGAAAGGTAAGGAAGCTGATAATCACTGGTTTACTTTCTCGGATTCCCATATGGAAACTGCTTTTATGATTTATATTAAGACGTCAATAACGTTTCAGGATATTGTTGATGCTATGAGTTGATTCTTTCGAAAATATATTTCCGCTATGAAACGTTGTAGCTCCACTTCAATTCAGGATATTATTTACAATGTCTTCATTAATGTTTTAACTATTCACTACCCTTGCCTTTACATCAGGTTGACGCAGTCCGTGCAAGACATAATTTCCATACTAAATTCTTTCCATTTATTCTACTGCGTCGCCTTTACTCCTTGGCTCGATGCGATGGGAAATAAAAATCTGCTTCAACTCATATAAAGATCTGCCGACCAGGATAAAAGGAAAAGCAAACAGTCGACAACTAAAACGGGATCGTTTATAAAAGTGAGACCAGAAACTTTGATAAGGATATTTCTACGTGCAACAGTATTTCCCTTCAGTAATATAAAAGCATTTCAGTGTTTTGTTTCCTACCCCGAAAAACATTGGAAACTTTGAAAAGATCTCTCGTTCATTTTCAGCAATAAAAGAAGAAAAACAACCAAATTTCCCTTCATTCGCTTTTGGTTAGTTCCTTCCACAGCCATTTTCGTTTAGTTAAGCCTAAGGAAATCCGTGGCACCGCACTCTATCTCTTTAGACTCGTTTGAACAGTGAAAGGAAAGGCTGGCAAGGATACCGACAAAAAGGATATCGCTTTCCAACGTAATATCAATGTGTTTTTATCTCGGCCATCTGTACGGTTCCCATACGAAAGTAGCTTTTTCAATATCAAAACGAACCTTGAAGGCATCTTTTGAGTTTGTTTCGTAGCTTTAACTATCTTTTGCATCGCAAAGTATTCAACGGGATTCCTTTGGAAAGGACGACACTTTCTATTAAATGGAATGCTAATGGAGAATTCAGGTTTTGTTAGCTGTGCTTGAAAAAAAAATCCAAAAGAGTAGACCTGATTCCCTTAAAGAACTTAAAAATTGAATAAGGATAACACAACCATGAATTGTTGACTGCAACAATACCAAATCGCCGTTGAGGTATCCATTTTCGATTTCAAGCAACTCTTCAGCCAAAACAATCCTGCGAGCTTTTTCCCGTCTGCTACTCACGAACTTCTTGATTTATAATAGATTTATTGCAATATCAAAACCAAATAAAACTCCCAATCCTCCATTTTTTCTTCGACATACATCCTCCGCGGACAACACTTACCAATATCCTATAGCTTGAAATAAACAGATTTTTTCGCATTTAGAATCTCATTGTCACCCGCAATGACTCCTTGATGCCGAACAGGGTCCACACTGAAAAAGACGAACGACCAACAAATGCGGTAGGGCGGCGAAAGTTTACAACCATATAAGAGGGATGCAGGCGACAAACGCAATCCTTAATGAATTATTCAACGGAATTGTGAGGGGAGGAAAACATGATGCCCATTCTGTTGTGCGACTATCGTCGTGGAAAATATCAAATGTAGAAAAGTAATGTGTTTTCACCACAACAAAATCTCTCGGTTGCAAACTACTCTCCACTTCCGTCTCCACCACGGATTTTGTCCAAGGATGTAGCATCAAGTTTTATCGTTGGATGTTTTCGGGGAATCAAAGTAAAAACGTTTCATTTTTCAGATTTCATTTTCGATTAGATTGTCGTTAGGGTGATATTATATTCGGGGTTCCATTTGTGGGGAAAGGAGATTGGGGATAATGAGAATAACAATCGATTCGTGGAAGAACTATTAACAACTGGTTTGCAGTTATATTGGAGATCTAGTGGAAAACAGAATGGAGACATTATGAATTGGATAACAAATCTATGATGAAAGTTTAGTTGTTCGAGGGGTCAAACCGTTTGATCGGTTTTATGCGATCAATAAATTATCAATTACACCGAAAAAATTCACTCGTTTCGGAAAAGCGGAAAACTTGTTAGTCATACTCCATTTCCACGACATGGATGCGGAAATATGTAACCCGGATGATGCACTTGAGAAGACTCTTGAAGCCAAATAACGACATTGCTTAGAAATAGTCCGTTGAATGCTCCAGAACTGGGACTCAATTGTTGTCACCCAAAATAAATGCAAAACTTTTTTTTAAATTTTCAATCCAACGCTAATTCCATCCTCCAAAATCTATAGACTTCTTCCCCATAACTTTATACGGGGAAGTATGTATCAGTCCTGCCAATTCTGATTATGTTCTCAATTGTAATATGCAGTTTTGCTAAAGAATTCAATCTTGTAGCAAGGATAATTTCGAATGTAAAACAACAACACCGTATGATGTTGTTGTTTTTATTTTAGTTTTGAATGTACTTCATTCTAAATAGATTCGCTGGATATTCACTTCTCCAAAACTCTATCGATTGTAAAAAGGAAACAGATCTGTGTCGGTCTTTATCATTGGTTCAAACCGAATTCCGTCCACGAATTTAAATGGTCTGATGATTCTTGCTTTCAGGCGTATATTATGGTTCCAGACGTCATATCAGAAAACAATTCAAAAATTCAGATCAACCAATATATTTTCTTTAAATAGAGTATCCCTAGAAACTTTTTGTCAGCATACTTGTCCACACTATCCTTAAAATAACAATAAATAAAAACATGAAAACTTTGTAGGGCTTTCAGGGCTTTTAGGGTCTCTTGTTTTTTACCGGATTTATTTAGTAAAAACATGGAGTTAGGCCCACGCTTATATTAAATCTGACTGGTAACATCAAATCCATATGGTATTCCTTGACCCATTTCATCACATCTCCGCAGACCTGTGTCAAGTTAGCGTGCTTTACAGCCGAAAATCAACCTTCATTTTTCAACGATATGTGGAAAACTTACATTTTTATAATGTATTCAGCCATGCGTATTCTTTTGTGCCCCTGTTTCCTTTCTTTATAAAATACAGAAGATGACATCACATGACATCTGCGTCCTTTTGACAATCCGTCCACAGCAGCTCAAATGTAATTAACTGGGAGAACTTGCGAGTTCAACTTCTCATATTCTTCCTTAAAAACATTTTCCTGAGAAGAATATCTGACTTCGCAATGGTTATCGGCAATTCGAGGGTCCCTCAGGGGTCTACTCTAGGCCCCTTCTCTTTAATCTATTCAAGTGTTTAAATATGTATGATTTCCAAGATATCAGAGACGAGCTGAAACCTTGAATCGAGGTGAATCTCTTCGTTGATGAATCATTGATGTGGTCATCTGAGCACGATCTTCGCTTTGCAAGAACGATTTACATCAAAAACATTGCAAAGAAATTACCAATTTTACGCAACTCGACCTGAAGGTCAGGAATTAGGAATCAGGAAGTTTTTCCTGAATGCATATGCGCATATATAGATTTGTAAATCAGTGAGTATTCAGGCTAGATACATCAGGTTCACAATTACGTTAAAGTAAGTTTTTGTCGTAATAATGGGTAGTTTTGGCTGTTTCACTGCGGTTGGTTTCAAAGGATATTCAAGACTGTCAATTTCCTCAAAAATTTACGAGCTCTATCTACATACCTTTCCTTGATAGTTGTTAACTCTTTGCCTCTGATTCTATTATGCAAACATGTGTCGCGTAATGTGTGAACTTATTTGAATTGTTATCCCGAACTCATTATATTTCATGCTATCCACGTAACGTAGTGCAACAGCGCAGCTCGGGCTGCTGTTTGGGATGATTTCCAAAATATCTGTACAACGACCGTGATCCGTGAATTCGAAAATCTGGGCAGCGTTTCACTATTTTAGGTTTCCCTACTGGTCTTCATCCTCTACCTTACCTGGTGATACCTTCCTCAACATCGGTTCGTCATTCGATGACTAAATATAACGAGTCCATTTCACTTTTTGCGGTCCCCATTCATGTCAATGGAGAGTTACGTTATCAGAAAATTTCGAGCTATAGTAAAAACAGTAGGGATGCCAGGTCACCACCTTGCTTTAGTCCTATGTGTCAAAGGTCAAGTCAGTCAACCAGCTGTTCAGAATTGGGATTTTGTTGACGTTAATGCAATTTTAGTCAGGCGAGTTAGTTTTGGGATGCCAAATCAAGCGTGGTTCGACAGTCAACTCCAGCTGGAATCTTCTGTTGGCTTCTTTCCAGGTCAAGTTACCTTGAATAAGTTTTATGTCGTTTTTAACAGTGGATCGAAAAGTCTTTATGGATCACTGTAAATTCTTTTATTTTTTATATCTTTAATGTTTTTCCTAAATCCTTTTTTCGCGAGAAGGAACCATTAATTCGCAGCATATTTACTTTTGTTGTGTTACTTCGTTAGCGTTAAACAAGGATGGTCGAGTGACGGACGGACAATCACTCGTTTATATGAGGTCACATGGAACTAAACACCACCTCAACTTTCAAAATGACTCTAGACTCCCAGCTTCAAGGAGAGGTCATATTTTTAAATAATGTGTGCGACGTCATGTCCTGAATTTCCCTACTGTGTTATTTCGTTATCTGGATCGCCAGGACATTCAATTTGTATCGACTGGTCTTTTGTGATAATGATTAAAGAGCAACTAGTTTGTTTGATCACTTACGATTTCCGAAATTGCGTAGTCTATTTTTCGTTTACGGGCTCATTCTTCTTATCCCAGCATTTTAAGGTTTCATTGAAGGTTCTAAAATAGCTTTTTTGTTCTTTCCTTCCATTTGAAGGGATGGTTACCCTCCACGCCAAATTCTTCGTAATCCCAGCTCTAACATTTGACTTCAATGACGAGAAGGTGTAAGCCGGATTTGGTAGAAAATCTGTATGTTGGTCTGTCATGCTTTGGAATCCAATAAGCCCTGTTTGACGCCGAAGTCATTTATTATCCTTGGGCAAATTAGGAGGAAGAAGTGATGAGTTGAATGAACTGTGCTCCAGTACATGTTCGCCACGGTAATGAAGTTAATTTTGCATTTGCATTCGTCAAATTTTAATTCTGTATTTTCTTTATCCAGGAGCTATATATCGCCTCTATTTGTACTAAATCTTATAGAGAGTCAGCACATCCTCACTTGTCTTCTCCGTTAATTAATGCAGCTATTGTATATATTTCTTGAGAGAAAAAGCTGACACATATCAGCACACGGCTTTAATTTACAAACTAACCAAATCGTCGAATGTAATAACATTCTAAATAACCATTTCAACAATGCGACATAATGAAACAGAATGTACTTCAGAAACTAATTAAATCGAAGCAAACAATTAAAAGTAATAGGAGCCATCATGTATCCTTGCTGCTAAGTCAGCAAGAATACGGATGTGAACAGCATGAACGGAATGCACTGGGCGGAATCACACTGGGTAAGCAGCGAGCCGTGTCCTGGCACGACTACGAAAACGATAATGACAACGACCTCTTGTCGTCGATTAAAGTCCGGAAACCAGGAATATAACCGCGAATTATACAATTACGCGCACATGGTTTACTTCAATGGGTGAACCCTAATCTCCTGGCAGTCGTCATAATGGAGGTAAGACCATTTTGTGAAGCTAAGACCGGTTGATGGGTGATAAGGTACGATGGCTGTTGGCTTGGATGTAGCTACATATGTTGAACGTTTCATTAGATTTTTTTAAAGCCGAGCATAATCTGAAAAGGATTTGTTGAAAAAATTACTTCAAGTTTGCTTCAAACGAATAATAAATCACTCGTAAGGATAGAATAAAGTGAAGAATCCACTAGATCAGTCACGATTATCCGTAGCAAATTGTTACTTTAATCTTCCATTACAACAACACTCAACGTTTTCCTTATAACTCCTGCAAAAGCAACTCGAATCTAAATAGGAGCAGGCGCTGACTCTGAAGCCACCCAAATGTATAATAGCAGATTTTGTTCGTTGTGTGGGGATCCGAAATCCAGCAAAACCATTCCAGCTTGCGGCAATTGAATGTCGCTGACAAAACCTAGAACACACATTCCGAATTGTTATTAAAGATCTTCATACTTCCTACCTTCGCGCTCCCACTCAACTCGCCTCTATCGAACAACCAACCAGCAACACACCAGGATATGTTCAACAGCTCAAATGTATGTATGGAAATTATTTTTGGGTACGCACACTTCAGTTCCCCGTTACACATTCCTATATGGCACTCATGAGCATCATGAGTACACTTAGCCATTTTACGAGAAAACTATGGCTCCTTTATGGTATCCTGAAAAGGATATAATCGGCGTGATACAATGTTGTTTGGAATGGGGCCAAGTTCATAGGTGTCTTGGGGTCAGATTGTTGTTCCTGAGGAAAGTTTTCCCATTACACCGGAATCAGGAAGGGAGGCGACGAAGACTTCCGAACCTTACATTACCCTTGCGACCTACGCAAGCTTCTCGTACTGATCTGAAAAGATGTAGTTAATGAGCCCGAGGGGTTTATTATGCGGACACACAAGAATGTTTGGCTTTTTACTCTATGATTTAGCTGTACCTTGCCGTGATTTGTCCCATATGTGAAAAGTCCTGGGCGCTAATGATGATTTAAAGAGCGGGTTAATTGGGATGTGGTGTCTGGATGATGATGATTATTATTATTGTTGTAGTCACATATGGGATTCATAGTGGTTGAGTGTTAACAGAAGTGACCAAAGTAAGTTTAAGCGAATGTTGAAATTATCTTGTAGGCTTGCTTATACGAAAGAGACAGTTCTGCTGCAAGGAATGCAGTAAAATATATACCCTGAAAGCTTAATCTATTTAGTACATCATCTAGAGCGAAAATATAAAAAAATTTACAAAACCGAAAACATATTTTAATTAAATTCTTAAGAAGTCTTTCAATGTACTTGTTTAATTCTTAGTTTCCTCAACCCTCGTGGATTGTCTTCATGAATCATGCACTGAAACGTTTTCTTCTTAGCCACATTTTTCCCTTTTAGCAATAAATAAAAGGATAATCGATTTATAAGTGATTTTGGCTGAGAGAGTTATAATATGTGTGGATTGGGAGCATTTCCTGGCTACTTCTTATTGCAAATTAAAATTTATTATGGCGACTACTAGTCTTTCGTATGTTGAGATGGATTCTATATCGTTAAACTCGATAAGGGTCCTATAATAAATAGGGAAAATCTAGATCAAAACTGCTTTAAATATTACTTTCTATTGGAAAATTCAAATATTTATATTATATATTAAAACCATGGAACTATCATTCAAATAAAATGCAAAAATATTGGAAATACAGGAGCCGAATTCTATAGAATTTTTTGGAGTGACAAGGTGCTCAGCGATAAAGTTAAATTTTCGTACCAGTTTTATGCGAACAATAGAAAATGTTTGCTTATAAGTTACATAATTCTAAGAAGAGCTTTATTTTTTTGTAATTAGGTACCCTAGTAGCCTCGACATTTACCAAGTGTATGCATAAGTTTTTCCCGGTTTTACTAAGAGATGGTGCCAGCGAAAAGTATGCAGCATCTTAATTTGACACATACGCCATTTCGATCGTCTGACATTTAGCTACACAAGCACACACGTTGAGACAGTGGTCGGTTTTATCGTGTTGATTAATCATGTCGAATTTCGTGCCTGAAAAAGAGCATATGTATGATTTTTGAAGACTGTTGAAATTAATTTTTTGCTGGTCAAATCATATGGTGGACACACTGCATCAATGAGGACATGTGAGATATTGTTGGGGCAATTCAAAAGTGATAATTTCAATATGAAAGACAGTGAGCGTTCTGGTAGATAAATGCGAAGAGGATGAACTGCACGTGTTCTTGGAATATGTCTCAGCTCAAACTCAACGATGACTAGCAGAAGCATTATATTGATCGTAGGAAATGATCTGCAGACGCTAACGAGCAATGGGCAAGATCAATAAACCCGGTAAATCAGTTATACACGATTTGAACGAACGTCAAATGGAAAATCGCAAAGGCCCCTGGTCAAATATTATTTCGGCGGCAAGAAAGGGAATTATTTTTGCATCGAATTGAGACGGGTGATGAAAAAATTGATTTATTTTGAAAACCCGAAGCGAAAATATCTTACTTTTACAAGGAATATCGCTGAGCAAAAAAAAAATATTCCTCATGAAGAGCTCGCAATTGAGTCTGCTATGGCAGAGGCATACTCGTATTATGCAAATGGGCATAAATAACTCTGAGCGCGTGCTATCATAATAAAAAAAAAATACCATAAAAGAGACATACAGTCTCCTGACAGATTGTCATTCATGTTCCTCGTGAACTAGTCAAGCATATGTTAGGGAAATCATCTTCGTTGTAAACAAGCCAGCTTTGGTTGACTTCCTTATAGTCCCGAACGTTCTCTGTTTTTGAAATATGTTTCAAAAAATAAAATTCTTATTTTCATTTATCGTTTTGTTTTATCTTTCGAACCGACTTTCCGATCTTTCCTAAAGGTGCTACCAGGCATCAATTTCTATGCTTCCTGTCAAAAGGTCGAGTCAGCGTTCTCGTGGAGAATACTATGCGCCTCTCCACTTTAGTAATTTCTCATGTGTTTTCTCATGTTTTACAGCCGATTGCACTATGTAATCAAACCACAGTATTTGTTACCGCCGACAAAACCTGCTTTCGACAGAGTCCTGCAGAACACCCAAACAATTCTCCGTGTACCTCTGCTAACAATTGGTGACCATTATTCCAAGATTTTTGCCAGTGTTATTTTCAGAGCTAAGGCTAAGTTTAATCCGAATGAAAACGAGTCTCAGTGTCAATCATTTCTCCTGATTCCTCTGAAACTGTCTCTGCATTAACTACTGACTGTTTGCTTAATCACCAACGCATGCCTAATGTATAAATGCCGTCGCTCGGTTTTCTATCCTTGTTTTTTTTTCTCAATGCCTTGTCTTTGTCTGCAAGGATATGTTTTTTACGAGGAGGAACCTTTTTGTCAGTTTCCGTGATAGTGCTACTTAGATACCTCTACCAAGCTACATTAGTCTGACATAGCCAGCATTACTAGTATTACCCCTTCCTATATCTGTCTCAGACCTCTTCGATTGCGCTTCTGATCAATCTTTCGATAGCATAATTGAAATTCCTTCGTTTTTGGAAAATAATGCAGACATTTTGTTGAAATTCGTTTTTTACAAAAGCCTCAGCCTTTTGCTGTTCCTCTGCTCTAAGGCACCTGTGTTTTAAGAGCTTGAAACGGCGCTGAAACTCCTGTAACTTCAATTTGCCGTTCACCTCCTTCTAGGGAGTGTAATGGAACTGTCTTGCGAACCGTCTCTAGGGAGATTTTTCAACATCAGTGGCAGGGTATCGCAGCAATATGTACGCGAATTACATCGATCCTTATGGTTTCCTCCATGGTATATTAATCAAGTGTTTGTTAATTGCTCGTCTCCTCGTTTAGGCTCTTTAACTTGAATGCAGGTTTACTGTGTTTTTTCTTCCTTATTTACGACTTCTTTTTTATAATCTTGTAGACAGATTCAGTCAAAATTGCAGCTTCGCTCTATCCAAAAGTTTTGTGATAAATTTAGCATTACTATCCTTTGATATTAACAATTAATCGTTAAACGTAGTACTTCAAGTATTTCGAAATCATATTTATGTTACATTCATGATCCGATGAGTGGCATTTTGTTTGATGCATTCAACGAGTCACCTGAGACCCTGATGATAAATGGTCCTTGTTCACAGCCGAGAAATTAATGGCTGCCAATACAATGAAAGATTGTTAGAATAATGCGGTCAATAAATGTCCATGCTGCTTGCTACTAACATACAAACGCAAAATTTAACAAAATTACAACCAAACCAAACAACAAACAACGGTCATATCATTCAGCAAAAATTCTGCGATAAATCTTTCAGGTGTCGGAGCTCGCATGCATGACTGCAATAATTACGTATGAGTACGTGTATGGGAATCCAACAGAACTACTGCCAGTATGGCGGAGCACGTATCTAGTTGACCATCAGTCGGTATATATGAAGCAGGTGATGTCTACTCCACGATGAAGGATGTTCCGGAATATTGCTCGCGGACATCAAGCCTCCTTCCGACGAAACAAGGATAGCACTCGCCATTCCTGTTCAACTGCTGTCCAATTCATGTTACATTACACTACTTGTGACGGGACGAGCACACATATCGGAAGATCTGTTCGAAAAACATGTCCAGGGGTTCACTGTCCCGACTTTTTTCCCTATGACATGGAAATAACATTATCGCAACCGACTTCTCAACGACCACCATCATACTTGATGTGATATTTTCGGAGATGTAAATATAGTAACGGGTATAGTTAAGGGTGTATCTTGTTTCACAGAGGATGAAATGTTTCATTGATCCTTATAAAACATGAAATTTGTTTCTGCATTTTTCGACTTGAAAAATCCTTTTTGAACTGCCAAGCCGATAAATCCGATATAGTGCAATGGAACAACAACTGTCAATAGTACAATTAGTCCAGATATAATCAAAACAACCTCCTTAAGTGGGTGAATTTCAAATTGCCAGGATCCATACATGGAGCATTCCTAGTTGAAAGTCCTCCCAGTCTCGTGTCAATGGTTTTGCTCCATGGCTACGTCACTTCCGTACAATCGAAACAACTAAACCCTGCTGGCGAAATTTATTTTGTCGGCTCGTTTAATTTGCAAACAAGTAGAAGCCGGATGCAATAGAAATGGAGCCTTTAAATATTTAATTACGTCAGATACCAGTAGACTACATTTGGCATCATCCCTTATTTGCCGCAGTCGTCAGCACTCAGTTTGTGGTTGAATGTAGGATTTCGTATTGACATCACACCATATGCAATAGACTTGAAGCGAAGTCTTTCCTTGGGGGTTGGATATGCCAATAAGATATGTATGTCTGTCTATCACTTAGGATTTAGATATATCCACTTAGAATCAAAGATGAGGATGAGGACGAGTGTAATGATTTTTATTCTGGTACCAATCTCTTCAACTTGACAGATAACGAGATAATAGTCGACTTGATTGATTTCAATTCTCGATAAGACTTCAGGGCGGAGCACATGATATTGTTTATCGTCTGATCTATGTGGTAAGAACATTCAAACGTATCAATTAAATTGATTAAGAATATGAATTCATTCATGAATTCGATGATCATCAAGTACAAAAAATCTCTAGTTTTTTCCTAACTATTAACAGCGCATGTGGTATGGCAGAGACAGGCTGAGTCCTTTGCAGCTCAACATATAACTCATGGAGCTGCACTGCAAATGTTCTGCAGGATGAGGCATTCCCTCAGTGTATAAGAACGGACTGAATCCTTGATTACGACCAACGAGCTACAATATAAATAGTTTCCTTCAATAAGACGAAATTTAAGGTTCCCAGTCGCTTCTATCAAGGTTTGAGCTACATTTTACTTTTCCAAAACGAGACCTTTGCATGCAACTTTAACATCACCAACAAAGCAACTGCAAAGACTATCTTCCAAGACATATGAATAAACCTGGGCAAAATGATTGTTGCAGGAGACTATTCTGCAGCTTCTGCAGATTCCGGCCTTGAAACTGCATACGTCGTGGATTATATACAAACCTCGGTTATAAACACCTACTCCTTAAATATTTAAGGAAATGGACCACACTGATTTTTATTTTTCACAATACACCCCCCCCCCTCCTCGCCGTCGCTCTCTTTTCGTTGAATTTTCGGAAACCCACAGCAAAAAGCTTTAAACAAACATATCCTTTTTAAATGTTCACTTGTATAATAATAGCGTTTCATTCGAAACTGATTCCATTACCTACTTAAAACAAGCTCTTTTCTCGTCTCCTCGTTAACGAAAAGCCTTCATAATAGTCCCACTTACGCAAATTTCTAATTATAGTCCACTTTCCAAAACCACCATCTGTTACGACCAACCCTTCCAGCATTTCTAGCATCCGCCAGCAGCAAGAAAGAAGAGCAACAAAAACGACCAAATCATTGTTCCCAGCGTTTGTTTTTTTTTTCTTTTCTCTTTGGTGCTTTTTAGCTCCAGCATATTGCCTACGGAAAAACTGGTCATTATTTCTCAAGGATGTCAAGCCCTTTACTCTAATTACTTCAGAATGATCCATAAAGTGGACGGGGTCGAACAGCAACAACTACGTATAACAACGGAACAAGTTTAGTACGATGGTGAACATCTTCAAGTTTGAAATGAACTTTAATTTTTTTTTGTCATCAACAAAAATGAACAAAACAGAGGAACAATCCTTAAAAACCATCATTTATTCATGTCCAAGATGAAGAATAAAAAATGTGTAGCAAGAAAAAGGAACCGGAAGTGCTATCAAGTATCTTCAAGATGGATTTTTGTTGGAGATATGCGTTGTATAGAACTAGCTGCTGTCGCTTCGTAGGACGATATAAGATACAAAAGGATATACAGCTCTGATGGTCTAACGAACTTTCTGGTAATTGAGTTAATATTTTACTAGGCTGTAAGTAAGGTGTGTGCTTAAATGAACTTTCTTCGTAAGCCGAGCGAGAAAATTCGGACTGAGTTATCCTCGAAGCTCTTAAAAGGTTTACAAAGACAATTTAAGAGTTTACTTCCTAGTGTCTGCGATGAGGTTTAATTATTTAATTCCTAGATGAAATCAAACTTAAAATAGATAGAAAGGACTGTGGAGTACATTTTCATTAAGAGTTCCAATTATTTTTAGTTATTCTTAGACACCCGGTTTTTGTGAAGATAAGGAAGGTTACGAGTTCCTTTTAATTGCAGTTATTCTCAGACTTTTGGTTTTCATCAAAAAAAAAATTCTACTTGTTCTACTTTGCAAAGAAGTTTCCTCACAATTTCCATTGCATTAAATCATAATCGTATGCGTTCCACATCACATTTCAGGAACATTTAACTTATACGTCTCCACCTCCCTTCTATATCAGTGCACACGTTATTTGGCCAGAATCACACCAAACCTTTATGACTACCCTGAGGTTATGTCACAGCTATGTTAGCTGCCCTCCAAATTCCCATAGAAATACAAACACGCTTATCTCTAATAATATTTGAACCTGGAGAGTATTGCACCGAAGGCGAGTGCTTTCAAAATAACTGCATCTGGACTACTTTCTTACCTTTAACCGAATTATTCACATCATTTACTATTTGGAGAGGATTTTATAGGTTTCATTGATATGACTGAACGTATTATATATTTAATCATAGTTAAAAACGTGCACAGCAAAAAGTTCCCTTATTCCAATATATTTAACATCTACGCAGAAGTCCTTTGTTGATACCAAGAATCAAAATGGTGGTAGTGAGCTAAGTTTACCTATGATTTCAAACTCAAGCTTAGATCAAGGGGAAAACTCAAGAGCTGTAATCTTTGATTTAAGGACAACATGGTCAAAACACCAATATTGATTCATTATCAAAAATTTTCGGTGTGTGTCCTTCTGCCTCTTGACCTTCCAACCACCATGTTCGAAACACACCACCGTAAAATTTACACTTTACACATTCTTATATGGCAAACTACATCAATTTGAAAACTTCTCAACTGAAGCTACGATTAGGCCCCTGTCTCTACCCTCCTTCTTGGACTAAAGAACGATTTAATCAAGGGAGGGCCAGGAACAGGTCAGTCTTAATCAGATTTCCTCAGACAAATCATATCATTTCATGGGAAACTAGATCGAAAAGCTAAAAAATAGAAACCCAGCAACAATATGGGGGACTTCGAAATCTTAAATTTTAAGCGTACTGTAATATGACATTCGTCTTGCGAAGCATCGTCCCTACCTGTTCTTCTTTCAAATGGATAGAAACACTATTCATACAATGTGATGCCAGAAACCCCTCCCGCCCCTCGGAATTTGGTTCAACTTTTCAAGAAGAATGCATCTTAACCCAAGATAAGATTCCTCTTAACCAGAAGAACCATCCATAGACAATCAACCAGCACTTGACTTAAAACAGGATGGACAGCTGTCTTTCAGTTTCTTACCTCAAACTTTCAGATCTCTCATAAGATAAATTGTCTGTTTGTCTGAATTGTCTAAACACAGTTGGATGTAGTTTTTAATGTTGATGATGACAATGATTACAGGCGCGGCTATCAGAGCGTACTATGGATTCTTGCCAATGATGCAAAAATTCTTCGATTCACGTTAATATCCTCTTTGTGTTGGTCAACTGAAACCGTCAGGCCGCTTCGCTTCGCGGCTTCTGTTGCTTCAAAAACTGATCCCCAAGAGTTTCTTCAGGATGAAGTGGAGATCAAAGTAAGGTGTAAAGACTTTGGTAACACCACACTTTGACAAAGTGTACGGAATTTTGGGCCGAAAATGATTTTAATAAAGGTTTAATAGTACGCTGCAGTAAAACCATTCCCCATTGAAGCATACAGTCTGTTGTTATTATATCCTTTTTCGTCAGCAAAGATCACCATCTTTCTTTTACTGTTCTTGGCTACAACCCATACAAGCGTTGTTTTGATAGGTTTTTCCGAATTATGGTAATGGAATTGAATAACGAGAATGCCACCTTCATGCTGAAGGTATTAGGAAAATCCTGTAAAGTTGTCAAACGTGTTGCCTCTTGTGCATTTGATAACAAGCATTGAATCCAGCTTTCCACTAGCAAGCACCCGTTTTAAAAAACGATGGTCGCTTACTTTTGAATCTTTTGTTCCCGCCTGAAGCATTCACACAAATCTGTTAAGTAGCTTATAAAACCCTTTGCTGTGCTGACATCATTGCCGTCAAGTAGGCTTTTGGACAATACCACCAAGATCTTCACGTACAAGTATTCTGATCTAAATTATGATCCATTATAGCATTATAGATCCATTATATACCTCTAATCATCTTACTCTTCCTTGTCTGCAACTGGGTTATCCTTTAGTCTTGCATGCCATATACCGAGCTTGAAAGGGAAGTTTTTCAAAAATGTTTTTTCGAAATTGAGGCCACATTTTTTAAATGTTTGTTAGAGAGGTGCAGCCTTTTTACGCCCTAAGTGTTCGACTCCCACTGGCACAAATCCTACTGAACTACCGACAAAGTACATCCATGTCAAGCAACGTGCCAAGCCTGGAGTCATACTAGGTGATCCACTTCCTTCGCTCTGGCAGATTTCGGGGCAAAGTTTAAAACTTTTTCCATAAGAAACCAAATATACTTAAAATGGGCGACAGCGCAGGCCCCACCACGTCATCTGACAAAGCCCCAAGACGATGGGGGAACATTTCTCTTCAAGTATCAAAAGGACTTTTCTTCTGTGTGGGCTATAGCCATTTCCGGTTGTAATCAAAAGTCCCCTTGTTCCTCTTTTTGAACAAGCACTGCCAATCGGAGCTACAAAAAGTTTCAATGCTGAAAAAAAATTTCAGCATGGAAAGATAACGCTTGGAGTTCTCTGTCACGCCTCTCTCTTTAGAGATACACGGGCCTGTAACCCCAATCCGCGATACGGAAGACCATACCGTTGCTATTAGAGAATCCAGCAGTCTTCCGTGGTCGATTTGGTGGTTGTTTTTTTCACAATTCACAATCCCGCTTGGGTGAAAATGTGCCTTGTCGCTGATGAACAATGTAAGTATTTCCTAACACCGATTTTGGCGGTTTGGATACTCCGTTTGGTTCAATTATTGAAGCATCATTATTTCGAAGGGATAAACGTTCAAATCTAAATGCAGAATCCTCCGCAAACAGAAATGTGAAACCCAAAATGCGATTGTATGTGTTCGAACAGATCGTCTTGACAATCGCACGACTGCTGCTCACACTAGCTCCACATTTACTGGGATTCTCATGGATCTTTTACGGATGGATCTTTTTATTCTTACCAGTTTTGTTCTTACCTTGTAAAAAAGCATTATTGCAAGGAATGTTGAACCATCGTCGAAAAGCTGCTTGCGTCGCAATCACAGATCGGTTGTTTTTTTCATGCAGGGCATGCATATTTCAATTCAGGGCTAAGCTACGATGTGATCCTGTCCAAGTCATGTTGGATACTCAAAGAGGGATGTGAACTGAACAAAAAGAGACCTAATGCAACAACCTACGCCCACCATTGCTCGAATACTTGCTCCCCTTGTTGCTCTATTGGTTTTTACGTACTATAGAAGAAATGACCAATGCCCCGACAGCCTAACGGTATCCCTAACACTGACTTAAGAGTGTCAATACATATGTCATCATGTCACACATGTCGATACAAGAATCGAAATGGGTTGTAGCCATTATTTGATGAATACACATATTGAGGGTAGCGAACGAGGAAAACAAATGCTTTCAGAAATAGTTCAAGCTCAAATTCTGAAATAAACTCAAGGCTAAAGGCCGTAACAAACCTTATTAATGCGGTCATAGCTAAAGAAAAAACCAAGTCCAAATCTTTCGATTATATTTGGTTAAACCAGGACAATGGATTACAAACAGTAGCTCAGAATAAAAAATATAGCAACTATGTTTACACTTTCAACATCAAACATCCTTCAAACGCATGCTTATTACTTTGTACCCGTAAAAATTGCACGATGCTATTCGAAATATCCGATTAATCCTTCACGATCCAGAAGGTTCAATGGATATTAGAAATTTTTTCTACCCAATTCCACAAACAATTTACGTAACCGAGGAATTGCGCTCCTTCGCACATTTACAACTAAATTAATTGAATAAATAAATGTCAGGACGAATAATTTCCACTTTGGTGAACAACAAATATATGAGTCTGGGACGAAAATGGGTGAAGTATCACGTGAGCTTAATATAGCTAAAGTTTGCGTGTTAGTTTAGGCATAGTAAATTCTAGCGTACGGAAAATACATAAATTCTGAGCCTTATTCCATCTTCATTTCTTCAACACACCACCGTTCACTTTTTCTTTTTTTATAGAGCGCAGAGAGAAAAAGGAAGAAAGGAAATTGCATTTTACTCATTTTTCATTGAATTTCCACCGTTAACCGCCATCGAGCAAATAAAAACTTTAAGCAACTTTAATTCCCGCTTCTACAGCAATGTAAGTTTTTCCCTATTTTAAAAAGTTTCCTTCCATGCGAGCATACGTTAATTATTCGACATTCAGTCTTCCTGTGAAAGGACTAACTGTGTGTTTTCTAAGAAGATCCGTAAGCAATGCCATCCTAGCTGGTAGACTCGGCAAGGCTTTAACTACTTTTACTCTAGGATACACTAATGAATATGAACTATTCCATTCACGATTCGCCTATTTATGCAACATGCCGTGGGAGGAGCAGTAAAAGGGCGGGCAGGATGTGTGTGTAACCGAGTTTGTTTTTAGGGGACCCCCGAGTAATGTTACGAGTCAGAGACAAAATACGTGACTAGGTGCATTATTAATATCATAAACACTTCCCGGATGATACATGGCGCTGAGAGAATGGGAATGTGGGAAATGTAGATTTATTCTGGCAATATTACACCAGATGCCGTGTGTTTTCCGTGTAGATTATGGCTGGAGGTAATTCACCACCAGATTTGTGGGGTGATGTCCTTTTGGACAATCTTTGCATTTCGTTCCAGTAGTACACGCACTACACCTGAACTTGTGTCGCCAATGACACGTAATTCGGCTTTCTTGAGTTCCCGTGTTCCTTCCCCAAGTCGGCACTGTTGAATTACCTGCCACGTAAATCGCCTATTTCACCTTCGGCAATAATTCTCACTGATGTATTCCGCATCTAGTTTATGATGCCATTTCATCCTTTCAAGAATTTTGTGATCAATCTCGGCTACATAACTTCCCCCGTTTCACATTGCTACCCTCGTAGCATAGTTCTGCCAAGGTGGACTATTACCGTTTCGAGGGTTTCAATTTAAATTTCAAGCACAAAACCACATTGCAACGAGATTACTTACCTCCATTTGCCAGCAAAGAGAAAATCTCACTTTTCCGCATACGATGAAAAGTCGTAAATTTACCTATTTCATTCGTACACTCAAAAACTCGACACCATGCCACCCCTTCATCCGCAGTGACTTATGTTCAATGTTGAATTGGTGAACGTGGTGATGGGATGAAGTCTTGTATCTGCAATACGAGCAAGGTCCCGAACATTCTTCTGCTTTTCTTCGATGCCTACCAAAGTTTGGCAGTGGTAGATGCAGTAACCGTAAGGGTTGTAAATTCTTGATGCTCTCTCACTCCGTGCAAGCTCTTTACTCACTTAATCGTGACGGTAATTTAATTCAAATCACTTCTAACCACTTACGGGGGATGTTTTATTATAGAGCGGAATACCCACGTTGGAAAAAATGGACATGGGAAATGGCTGCTTAAGCTGCATTTGGGTTAGGACGATGCCGAAGGGTATAAAAGTGTTATTGGATATTGATGCTTAGGGAATCGATAGTTCTTTTTTCATTCGGAGTTAAATGAGATGAATGTGTGAAGTATTTTTTTCAATATTTTCAAATCAATTAATTTTTTTGAAACTTTCAAACAATTCTAGTGAAGTTACACCAGGCTTCTGTGTTTCTATTGGATTGGATATTGGAAAGTATTGAGCCTTTTTTGTCACTAGATGGTGTTCGTTGTCACATATCGGGCAATACTAATCAGATTGAGTCAAACTGACATGCGTTTGAAGGGTGACATGTCACTCTACAATTTTCATACAGTTTTGTAATTCGTCATTGGTGTCAAAAGTTGTATTTATTTAAAAATGAATGAAATTTCTGAAAAAATTCTTTATATTTCATAATATCACTACGATAAAGGTGAGAATGCATCGCAGGCTCGTGAAAAAATTTGTGATGTATGTGGTCAAGATACTTTTTCACAGCCAAATGATGGTTCGCTTGCTTTCCTTTGGAAAATTTTGATGTCAAAGATGCACCTCGCTCAGGTTGACCAATCACTGAAAAAGTCGATGAAATCTCACAAAATAGCCATAACATTGCTAAGTAACTAGATATCCATCACCAAACAGTTCTGAACCATTTGCGTAAGACTGGATACACAAAGAAACTCGACGTTTGGGTGTCACTGGAATTACACTGGTCAACAAAAAAACAACTTTTGCAAACCCATGAAAAGAATTCAACTGATTTTAAGAGAACATTAAAAAACGTTCGCAGTGGTATTAATTTTATGCCCTAGTTAGCTCGGGGTTTTTGTGGATATCAATAAAAGACTTACAGCTCAGTTAAAAGTTTACTTATACTGAGTTGAACTACTTTTTCTTCTATAATCGAGATCTACAGCTTCTCTTCTTAACGTCCAACAATAGTCTGCTAGCATAGCAGGGCTCCACTTTCCCTGATAACGCTGTTCCATGCCTGCTATATCCTGGTGGAAACGCTCACCGTGCTCTTCACTAACGTCTCCCATACATTGAGGTAAAAAATTTAAATGTGAGTCCAGAATATGCATTTTGAGGGACATTTTACAGCCAATAACGCGCAAGGCTTCAATCATATCTTTTACAAGTGTTCGATAGTTTTCAGCTCTCACATTTCCGAGAAAATTACTAAAAACTGTACCATGGATTTCCAAGCCTTGCTCTCTTCTTTATTCAATTTATTGTTAAAAGTATTGTCGTTTATCAACTTTCGTATTTGAGGCCTTATAAAAATCCCTTCTTTTAATTTTCCCTAATTAATTTTTAATTTTAATTTTCTTTTAAATTTTTATATTATATCACAAACGACTTCAAAGCCAGGATTGGCACCAAATAAGGTAATGCTGTGTATATGGTGGAACCTTTCCAAACATTCAATTCGGCTCTGTACTGACAGCAATTAACCAGATTGCTAAGAGCAATCCGAAAAAACCCGGCCAGAATTGAACAATAGAGAGGGCGTTTCTATCATGACAATGATAGAAACCAGACCCCACACATCTTTGATGACTCGGCAAAAATTGACAGAGCTTTTCGCCGATAAACCACAGGTGGACTAATGGCTCTACCCGAAAAATCGCAAAAGGTCATAGATAATAATTGACAATATGTACTTAAATAAAATTCATTTTAAATAAAAGAAATATTCAATCGAAAAATGACAAAAAAGGCCGAATACTTTTTAGACTTACCAATATTATTAAGGCAATGCTAGTGAGAAATGAGATCTGGTTAGTATCACGCTTGAGCGACTTATAGCTGGAACATTTATTTAAAAGAGGAACGTCTCTGTACTGTTCAATTTCATGACTGGGTAGCAGCTATTCTACTTCGAAATATACAGTGGAAACAACTTATAATAAGAAGGCAACGCAGAAAACACATTGTAATCACTTTATTTCAAGGAGGACCACATGCTCTAAAGATGGTATTCATACCAAATTTCAAACACTAATTCAAGCGGCGGTTTCGCCGCGGATTTTTGTTACAAATTCCGTTTCTATTAAGCCTTTCTGGGTCTCTACATGATTTTTCAGATAAGTGAACCTTAATCTTCCGTGAGTAAAACAGAAGAGATAGAACAATAGATGCAAATATATAGCTTAAGAATAAAACAACCCAAACAGTAGCTTAGAAGAGCTATGAATAAGCCGGTAAAGGCCCTGTTCAGCAGTGATAGCAAATTAAAGACGACTATTTTATGTCTCAAATTGTCTACTCTTTGATTTATGCAAAAGCGTAGACCATACATTCGCATGAATTACCTGGTCACTGCTTACGCTTTCCTCCCATCTCATACTCACCCACTTACTTAAACCCAACCATTTTGGCCATCGGTGTCACATTATCCTGTAACGGAACGCAATTATTTGACGCTCAAATAACCCATCGATGACCATTTAGCCCGTCAAGTCTGATATATGGGATTTGTTTCCATCGACCAACAATCTGCCACCGTCATCATCTCCATCCAGTTGGATGCCAAAAACTTGAAAATATGACCACGACAAAAGCAAATCAACTGAGTGGCAAAACGACCAAGTGGAATGAGAGCAGTCGAGCCGAGGATAAGGTCCTTTCTGTCTGTAGATTTACGTTGTAATCCAAACCTTATCCACTTCCAGATCACAACCCAGGTCATAAAAACTGACTTCATCCTCTTTGTGGATAGCATCCTGTAACCGTTGTGGTTTGCAGACATCAAATTGGATCCACTAGCTTCAGTTAACGTATGGACCCAGTTTGTCCAGAACATTCATTTCTCCACTACCGTCTCCTTTTCAATACAGAAAGTGTACAAGTCAAACAATCGAAAGAGAAATTGCGTCTGGCACACAAAAGGCAAAATGAAATGGTCCATATATGGATGTGCGACCACATTAAATCATTTTTCCGGAAAATTATATGAGAACTGAATTTCTCTGTGCTGGGTGAAGTTCACTCATCATCGTCCCTCCTTGTTTTGTTATAGTCATGATATGTGTGTTATAATGATACACTTTCACTTTCCATGGTAATTGTAGTGGATTTCACCGAGCAAAATGGTTGGTAAGCATTGGAGTAAGGAAGTTTATAAGTTGGTTGAGGCTATGCTTGGCTGTTTATCGAAGGATCAGTACCACATTAATTATCCTTGTCATTCTGAATAGATATTATCTAATGCCATCTGTCAAGTGTATAATTAACACTTGCGGCGTTTTCATTTAACTGTTGCAATAATTTTTCTCGTGCGTGAACTGAAACAATATTTGTATTTGGCATCAGTATTGATGATTGCGGATGCTTGGCTTGATAGTAATATGGTTTTAAGGATCAGTTTCAATGTGAGCCGGGAGTTTGTTGCGCTTCGCATCTATAACCACATTTTGAAGGATATGCTTTTCCGCATTGTGGAAAATTAGTTGAAAGTTTTTAACTACAGCTCAGTCCTATTTGAAAGCTCCTGGTTTAAATGGACTGCAAAGGATACTACTCTTTGCTACTCTAGATTTGCCCTGCTAATACTAGATTGATAAAATTGAATTGAAACATAAAGGTAACTAAAATTGCTAGTCTAAAAGGTTAAAATGCGAACTTTTCCTGTAATGAAATGAAGCGATTCAGTCTATACAAAGAAACATTTTCGTGTCCTCGGAAAAGCAGATGGCCACTTCCAGCGAAATAAATATAAAGATAACTGAAACAAAGATTGCAAAGTGATATCCACCATTCATATCACAGTCATTAACTGGAGTATTTTTTGATGAATGAGGAAGTAATCGAAAAATTCCATGAAGGATTATTTGGACCTACCGTTTCCTAGATCAGAAATGAATCTGGACGTTGTAAGCAAGTGGAAGAAAATCAACTTCTAGATACCGAGATTATAATTTAAAATTTTAGTTCTGATGGTGCGACTAACTAAAGAAGTCCTAACATCATCACTTCACGCTGCAATCATTCTACGAAATCCGGCACCAGGCGTTCTTCGATATTACATCCTTTTCGACTTAAAAACAAATTACCCTATCAGTGTTTCTTTGGCCTGACGCAGTTTCTGGTAGATCTTTTCCGAATTAATCTTCAACGCATTGGCTATAGTCGTGTATACTCGACTTTAGATGCCTCTTAGTGTAATTTTCAGCCATAATAACACCAAAAACACACAAAGATATTTATCGAAACAACAAATATCCGCCAGTGACTAATTTTTATTGGGAAGCCCCAATAAGATTTTGAATCAACGCATACTTCAAACTCGAATTGTTAAGCTCTGACAATGTGTTTAATCTGTAACGCAGTACCCGCAGTTACTTAGTCGTTGAACGTAAATTCAGAGAACTGTGTCTTATAACAGCATTTTCGTATATTCAAAAGTCCATCCTGGAAGATCCTGTGATTACCAGGGCCAATATATCTTTTGGGAACATTTCGAACTCGTCTGGACCTCTTCTGCTGAATTAAATTGTCAGTCGTTGAGAGAATGTTCAAAATCTGCTCAAAATATGGCAATCCTCGTGGCGTATTCCACGGATTGATGTGAATTAGCATTGAACTAAGCAAAATTTACTGGAGTATCTGTCAAAATTTTGTTTCAACAATCATTCTCACCATTACAAAAAATCATATTATGCTGGTTCTCAAGAAATGTTCAGCATTAAGGCAGGTATTTAGTCTTAGCACACGTGTCAAACTCATCCAAAGGATTAAACGATGAACTAAAATGAAAAAACACATGCACCAAAAATTACAACCAATATATAATTAGGGAAGAAACATATCTTAGAAGCCCCGGATACAACCTAAACGGTAACAATTCTGAACGTGCCTTGCAACAAACTGGTGGCATACAGGTTAGCTAAAAATGGTCTACGAATACTACCTGTCAAATAGAAGTCAAGTCTGCTGTTGACAAGAATTAGAAAACTACGTGAACTGACACTGTTTGGGTATTGTCTTGAAGTTACTTTTGTGGAAGCTCATTTATTTATAGACGATCGGTTCACACGAAGTGACAAGAAGGACAAGATAGTACGGACTTCCTTCCTTATACTTTAAGATTGTATCTAAGGTACCCACCGAGAAACATCAGTAGAACATTGAGTAGAGTAGGAAAAATTTCGAAGCCGTTCTTGCAATGAATTTGAAAACAACTAGAAGCAATCTCTAAAAAAATCATGCGGTACACTCCTCCCTCGTTGCATAGCATTTTCAATGGCTACTTGCTGCTTTTAATGAAGTCTAACCCACGTCAAAAATGTTCTGCAAATTTATACTGGAAGGAATTACAGACTTTATTTTTGCCAACGAGTAGAATCCTTTATGGAAATGTGGTCTCAGCGCAGAATTGTCCAGCACCGGTGCAGGTTCAGAGGTTATCACGCTCTAACAAGTGTAAGCAAGCAGTCAGGAATGGATAGTCCTCCTTATAACGATGAGAACATCTTTTTCCACTCCGCTAGATGGACGGATATTTTCTGTACCCTGAAAAATTGCAAAGCACAAGAGTTTCAGTTTTGCGTACAAAACCGCGGCTGAAAACGTCGAAAAAGGAAGATCAATG
Organism: Stratiomys singularior; assembly: GCA_954870665.1. NCBI lineage: Eukaryota > Metazoa > Arthropoda > Insecta > Diptera > Stratiomyidae > Stratiomys > Stratiomys singularior. Next base: position 4,625,192 of record OX940879.1, on the reverse strand, counting down.
GAAGAAACGTCAAATGCATCCAAGGGCTCGTTCACATTCATTCCCGGCCCAAATCTGTGTAACGTTTCTTTTGAGGAGATCTTGAAATGTTGATTTCCAAAGGCATCATGCCTAGTTTGCTATGCAAATAGTATTTCAGCACTAATCGTCATGGGCGAAATCGATCAAGGACAATTAACATTTGGCAATGCGCTTGGTAAGGAGATGTAGTTAACACCCTATCCTAATGATTCATAGACGATCCATAGATATGAGATATGATCCAGAGATATGAGCATGAGGTGATATGTTAGTAAAGTCGACTCTATCAGCTAAGTACCTGAGTTTTTTCAGACTACAAGATGATTTTCGCAGAAAAAATAGGATGATGACTGGTATCATCCGAATGGGGAACTCAGCTAATAGTCAACTGATGGCCGATTTAGAGGGATGAAGTCCAAAGAAAATGTGACTATCGATGAGTACCAAAGAGCTTATGCCCCAGTACGGAACAAAAATATGGAGCAAAGCTCAGCGCAAAGAACTGCAAAAAACATGGCTCCTCAAAGTGTAGAATCAAGGAAATATATAGTGTTTCATTACTGTACCTGAAAATCTTTGTATCAGCGGTGTTGGTGAACTCTGAGGGGTTTCGCCTCTTATTTAGACATTTTTCGTGCGAAAATTCCGAAATACCACAAGCCAGCAGCAAAAATGGAGGAGATATCTCTTGATATCTCAATCGTAGAGATTCAATAGTCGGTTATCAAGTGAAATCAGCACATAAAATATGCACAAGCTGATTTTGTACGCGTAGGGAGGTTTCGTATTCGCCCCATCTTCGGCACCTTCACGACCGCTTCCAAATCTGGTCACAAAAAGGGATTACAAACCGTAGGATAATAAGGTTTAAAAGAATACTCAGCGAGAAATTGGCCTGAGTATACAATTTTGAGTCATTCAAGGTGCTCAAAACCTAATGGAACACATAGAGTATAGCTTTGTGGGGTAATTTCTTCAAGATCGAAGGCATGATTCGAGTCAATAAAAAGACCAATTTCTTGGTCCCTACCCATTCCTGTATTGGTCAGGTAACGTCGCAATTGTTGCCAAGTATAACCAGGTAAAACAAAGCCGTTTCTAAAGTCATATCAATTATCGGAATATGGCAATATTTTCTCCCAGTATTTGATGTGAGAATTCCTTTCTACGTTCACTCCAACACTTACATCCCCCTTCCAATAAGTTTTTCCGGACATCGAATTAGCATTGCATTTATTTCTCCACCATGAGCGTATTCTCACGCATATTTCTACTAAATAAAATTACAACAACACAAAGCTCATATCCCACTGGAATATAAATAAAAAAATCCTTAGGCATAGTCGCCATATAACATGAAAATGCACGTCAGCATCCCCCGGAAAATAGAAAAACAACGGAGGAAAATAATCTCCCAGCGAAGAGCAAAAAGCGAAAAAAAAAATTAAGACGAATTTAGATTATTAAAATTCATGGCAAAAGAAATTAAAAACTTTTGGGAGAAACTTTATTGGACGCCTGGGACTGCGAAAATAATGCGGCGCGCGGTAGCCACTTAATAAACAACGACTTTGTGTACTATTTCAATGCTATAAATAGTCCTGAGAGTTTTCGCGAAATGAAAAAAAGGAAACTCGGAAATTTAGGAGGTGTAACTTGTGAAGAATATGCAAAATTACAGATGTAAGATGGAAGATAGAGTAAACGGTAAGATAAAGTAATTTAGGGAGTAAGTGACGCTTTAGGGTAGTTAGAAGTACGAAGTAGAACGTTTTGAAAAGTTTTCGCCGTACATTTCCCGGGCAAGTGGAAGCAATCTTCAAATGTTGCCTGCAAAACACTCTCAACAAAAGTGGACTTTGATGATGAAAGGCCTAATTTTGTAAAACTGTTTCGAAGAAAATGTTGCGTCTTACGACCCTCGCACTGCCAGTCCTGCTATACAAAAGGGAAAAATTCTGTGCAAAAAGGAAGTTTGCAATGAGAAAGTTTTCTCAGTTTCCACTTGAAAAATGATAAGTCATTGTTGCTCGAAAGTTTATCCGACATAAGAAAAGTGCAATTCACTTACGTGATTCATACGTCTGAGTATGTATCATATGTGCGTTTGATTTCAACTATACTTTGTCCTGCCACATGCATTCCTTCTAGAAACATACACATGCATATAAACTGTTTGATTTTCCTCATACGTCAATTTACGGAAAAGTTGTAAAACTCAAAAGACAATCTGAAAACAATAGATACAATGGAATAACGACATGTTCATAAATAGCATGGATTTTATTGAACTATAGAAAGAGAATATGTTTTTGCGAGATGGAAAAGTCCAATCTCATGTCTTATGCATGTTGATGTTCGCAAAGAAAATATGCAGACGGAAGTCAGGACGGAAAGATGACGTCGGTGACAATGGAAAAGTTTTTAAGATTTTCTTTATTTTCGGTTAGAGTGTAGCAAATTGGTCGCATATGTGTTGAAACAATCTTTCTTCCACCCTTCCATGTTGAGTTTCTGCAATACCAGACCGGAGTCGTGGAGCTTACTTTTAATTGGGCAATATAAGGAATATAGCGGTTGAAGATTGTCGATAACGATGAAATTATTCTAAGTTTTGCATGGCTTGCAATAACCATACCTAGAAAACAGAATAATGAAATGTTAAGAGGATTTATAACCTAAGGAGATAAACAACTTCTGTCCCATAACCAAACCTGAGTCCAATGACTGAGTCGCTATTTTGACACAAATTAAAAATGCAAACGGCGAGTTCCTATGAAAAATAGGAACGAAAAATACCTTACCACCCTGAAGAATCATCCCTTCGAATGACAGCGAACCAAACTACAACAAAGCATTGCTTTAACGAGAATAAAACCAACAGCGAGACATCTGGTAGTGATCTGAAATGACGAAAAGTCTCTGGAACACCTGAAGACTGCAAATTTCTCAGGCGAACAATACCTTCAACCAGGAGTTTAGTATCGTCCTCAAGAATAACTTACCGTGGTCATGCATCGTCAGGAAATTCCCACCTGAAACAGAGTAGATAACGCAAGAAGCTTTCGAGGTGCTCAAAAACTAGGGTAAAGGACATCTAAAGTAGATACTTTCAGCGGAGAAAGAAATGATCAACAATGGCATGTTTCTTGGTTAGGTATGTGACAGATAACGTCAGTGTACTAAATGTGTTCAGCAGTATGTTTTCTTTCAGTGCCTGAAAAATCAATTTTGGTTTCTAACAGGTGATCGCCAGAGTGAAGGCAACCAAACCCTTTAATCGAAAGCAAAAAACTGAACGTGTTACACAGGTTAAACATCTATCAGAGGGGTAAAGCGAAGTCAAAACATGGTACTGAAAAAGAAAAATGTAAGGATTAATGTAAGGATTAATCATGCTACTGCATTCGAAAACTGTGTATTAAACAGCGACGGATTAAAGATGAGATAGTAAAAACAGATGCCCTAGCCTCAGCGTACCTCCTATGAGACCATTTGATAATATCAGAAACTGGGTTCCAGACCTAGACAGTACACTTGTGGGAAACAGGGGTCCTCAGAGTAGGAAATACCAATCAAAGAAGTAAAAAATCTGTTCACTTTTTGACAGCTGCAAACCTCAAATTAGAAAATAAAGGTAATACAACCAGCATTTATTATCAAACAATACCGAAAACTTTTGAGGCAATCTATGTACAATAGAAGCGTTGCGTGAATTTTTCGGCTGAAATGTTTACGTATGTAAGCTCAGCAAACTTCTTTTCGACCTTTGAGACGCGCAATAATGAAGTTTCCCACTGGTCTATTCCAACCCAAGCACTTTGTAACTTTTCCAACAATGAAGCTTTGTGGCATATAGTTTCACATTTTTGCAACCTATTGTTGTGTCGAAAGTGTATTTGGAATGTGTTTAGGACATAGTGGAAGCATACAGAACCTCTTTATCACAGCGATACACTCCACGTGAATAGATCTGCATGGATACACCACAAGGTGCCATTGAACCACCACTAGTTTGGGTAATCACGATCAATCAAATAGTAGAAGAGCCCAACAGTCGTGAGATCAACCATCTCCTCTGAAACATTGGTATGGTGTACAGCACTATCTCATAAAGAAACCTGAAATGATCCAGCCAATGAGCAGCGTTGGTACCGAAATCCCAATGAAGACTCAGGAAACGGCTGCAAAGAAGATAATGTTCAAACTAATGTCACTCGATTTATACATCTTCATAAAGAACATCACGAACATCAGTATCAAATCCCCACAGGGGCTTTCAATGAATCCTAACAAGAATATCCCCGCATTCTGGATAAAATGGAGATAATGGCTACTAGTGTCTAACGAAAAAGGGGCTGAACTCATGCCGATTTAATGATCTACTCATGCCGATTTAATGATCTGACTGCCGATCTAAGAAGAGTGAAAAGCGAAATTGAATTCACATCGATTTTTCTAGAAGGAATGAGGAAAACTGTACTAGCAACTAATTCAGCAATCATCCTGACTCGAGGGGAAACTTTATTAATTGTAGAAAATAAAAATAATGAAATAAGGAACTATTTTCAGGTACACCACGTACAAAAATAATGTCTGTAACGAAGGGTTAAGTCTGAGGTCAGTCTTCTTAAAAGAGGAAAGTTTAGAACACTTTCTTCTATATAACATTGCTGAAAGATGTTTCGGTTTGGTCAGTTAAACAATGATGGTATTTGCTATATCAGGGCTCAAAACAGATTTGTCTCAGAGAAAACGGAGCTTGGGCCGATGGCCTTTCGTCATAAACACCAGGTTGTGACAAATAGGGCGGGGCAAGGTAGCATGTTAACTCATGGTATACCAAGTCATTGATTAACTCAACTTCAGACAGACAACTGCCAAACTTTGGAGAAAAGTTCCATGACTTATTCGATGGAAGAATCAGTTACTGGTCTTCTGACGGAAGGTCCTGAAAAGTCTTACAGAGGTTTGGTCTCCAAACCTCCAACGGCTACCCCACGTAATCGTTTCTACGGAAACGCAGGAGCCTATTAGCTACAACGTAGTTCTTTCTGCAACGAACAAAAGAAACAAGCATCAACCAAGTATATGGCACTTAAAGCTGTAAGTCTCAATTCTTTGTCTGGAACATTATATCAGTAAGTCCTTTTCTTGGATAATGGGGTGTGAGTTGATTCATTGTATCAACTTTGTTGACGAAAATGTTTTGGATGTGCCCCGTTAACAGGTATGAACCCGAAGAAATATTAACTCTTATTATAAAATTATATGTAAACTTCCAGTTGGGAATTTCCTCGGGTTTTTTGTTATTATTCCCATGGCTCAAGTCTCGAAGTATTGCGATGTATCAAACTCTGCAGTTGTCACTAGTTTTATCGAGTCGGTATAATGGATGCAGCTGCCATTCAATTAATGAACGAGGTCATCCGTTTCTAGGTCAATTCTATTCTTTCAATCTTCTCTTGATGATACCTGAAATACCCTGAAATACCCCCATAGTTCTTATTCTTATTCAGGTTTACTTTTCCAATTACAAGCAATTGTTCACAAGGAAAAACATGCATCAAAATCTTTATTAAATTAAGTAGTGTTCTATTGACCTTCAGTCTTTTAATTGTAAATATTTGATCACCACTCGTAGCTATTTTTGCAATAATTCAATGAAAGCAAACATTGATTACTTGAATCGACGACTAAAATGAACACATAAACAGATTGAAAGTTAAACAATTGATTTTTGAATGATAAAGATGACTAAAGCTACCAGTTTGTAACTCCACAAGTGCGCCCCCTTGAATATTCTAAGAACTTATTGAACCATAGTGTGCTACGCACTGACAATACCTTGGATGCTAGCAATACTAGTTAAAGTTGGAACTTATTCAATAAGTTGAAATATTCCACCACACACAAATGCACTTTCCCACTAAAGGGCACTCGATGTTATATCTCAGTGACAAAATCGATTTGAATACATGAATAAATATTTTGATTACATTAATTGCGTCTTCCAAAATCGAAGTCATTACACTTTCTGTTCAAGCACATATGTGGTGGCTACACACTTCACACATGCTTCACATGAATCCATTTAAAATTGCAACAACTAACATTGGGATTTTCATACAGTAAAATATGACACTCCTGTGCGATAGTTATCACATAATTCCTTTGCTGCTAAAAGGAATAGACGCTCTTTAATTTATTGCAATAGTATATCATGAAAATCCCATTGAGACCACAGATTTATGTTACACGATATTCTAGCGAGGATGTCACATACGCTGAGATAGAGAGCTGCTATGAATTACCGGCAAAACTTATATTTCCCAAAAGATTTAATAATTCAGGATTTCAGCAATTGAAACTACGGTACGCTAAAATCGATTTGGTGAAATGAAGATTTCCTATGGAGCAGCTTCGATTTCGACATGATGTCAAAGCACCTTTTTGCAGTATTTTATCAATAAGACTGAATTTGTCACAGTTTCTCGCTACAAAACGGATCAATACATTTTTATGTATTCACATATGCAAGTCCTCCATGTTTCGGCTTTTAAAAAATTTCAAACCCATGAATTTATTGTTAGATTCCTTTATTCCTACACATTAAAGAGTTTTTAATATATCGTACCCAATATATCATTTAAAATGTCCATTCAGCTGATTTCCTTCATAATCCTAAAGGTTACATCGCCTGCTGCACTTCTCTCTCCCTCTCTCTCTCTGTTTATTTTTCTGTCTGTCTTGCACCATATCTAGATAACACACCACATCGAGAAAAGGATCCAAACAAAATGAGAATCAAGAAATAGAAACGATCCTTCTATTCTTCATCAGAAGGACCTGTCTACCATTCGATATTAGACATTTCGATAGACCTCTTAGCATTCCTGAAACGTACACAACATCGTTGTTTCCTTCCCTGTCTTTTACGGTTTTAAGGCAAGCTAATGCTTTCTTATCACGGAAACTTATTTATCTGAAGGATTTGAACGAGAAAGGGATTTACTTCGATTTCCATTTTGTCAATTGAGATGTTTTTCTCTTCGGTCTGTTTCACGTCAATTTCTTGTGGCGCTGATAAAGGACGTGGAACGAGAAATAGGAAGACAAAAGTTTAGCGATTCTAAGCTAAGCAGAACATGTTGACAGGAATTTTATGCCTAAATAATATCCTTGAACATAGGAATTGGCTTTGCATTGGAGTTTGTTGCGACTACTTGAACGCTAAATTGAGTTCAGATAAGAGACGAATAAATATGGATCTGGATTATTTTTGACTTTTTCAAAGCTGTTCCTGGAAAATAGATAATGAGGACAGATAAAGAAAATGACAGGGACGAGCGTATGCTGAGGACTCATTCGCCTTCAGAGGAAAAAAGAACACCTAAATCCAACAATCGAAATTGATCCAAGCACATCTACGCACAAAAACCGTTCTTAATCCACTACCACGCTCTAAATCAGGACAAAATGAATAAATCACTTTCCAACATGCATTTACATTGTTATTAGACAACAGCTGGTAATCGATGGCCGGCTGGCTACTAATTTATGTGTCTAGGTTACCCAAGTTCTTATTGACCATCCAAGCCAGCATTCGATTCGCTCCTGGCAATTTGATAATTGGATGATCCTGAATAGATTCCAAATTACCATCCGGTTTGTACGTGTAAACAGTCTTCGATTTGAATTGAGTGCCAATTACTACCCCATACTACATACATATCTGCAAAGTCTTTGTTATCGTCTTCCCAGCAGCCACAGAATTTTGGACTTTCATGCAATTTTTCCTTTGAATTTTCCCATTTTCACTGCAATGAGTTATGACGACAAGCGAGTGAAATTGTCGAAAGTGGCAGAGTGAAAATTTAAATGCAAATAATCTGAAAGTGAACACTAAACGAGCGTGTTTGCTCTTCGCTTGTGGATTTATCACAAACATAATCGAAAGGAGTTGAGAAAGCACTTAACAATCCTTTCAACAACTGCTCTCAAGTGTGTTGATAAGTTTTGATGAATGAAAAAGCAAATTTGCATGGCAAATAGAATGGCCAATACACCGTGGAAATGGAGTAATTAAATGTCGTTATGAGTCCGAGCATTTATGTGGAAATTATGAAAATGTACGCGATTGATGGCCTCCTAGCACGCAAATCGAGAAATATGATAATTCACACGGCAAACTAGTATTCTTGTTAATATTTTTTGAATCGATTTACAGCACATTCAACATTTAGATGAATATATTTTCTCTTTCGTTTCAAGCAAAATAACAAAATCTCGGAAAATCTATCAATCACCAGTAAGGCCTAAATTTAAACGATTAATTTGCTTTGGAAACTTGTTGCTGACTTCGAAAAATGATTGTTTGCTTAGATCACCTTTGTCGACCGGTGTCCTTGAAGGATGTTCATCTTTGTGGAAAAAAGGAAGGAAGTTTGTCTTTGTTCTTGGCAAATAATGATCTTGTCGCCTCCTTACCATAAGGTATCAATAAAGCTGCAACTGAAGTGAAATTTGAAAATATCACGTGTGACAATAGCTGTCAAGGGCGAACAGATTATAAATTTTTAAACAAACACCATTCACAGTTTCGGCCTCCTGACGTACATTTTCTCCTTTATCAAAGAAACACTGTAAAATGTACTGACTAAATACTTTTTTGACATTTTCACCACTCTGCAACTCACCAATGAATAGACCAGACAAACAACAGCAAGAAGATTTTTTTTACTGCAAAATGTCATTTTGACGAGTGTAAATATGAACTTATTTGATCGATGCTTTACGACATAGCGATCAAAGCAGTCATCTAGCGAAAATACAAAGATTTTTTCCGCAGCTATTTTTTTTATATCCAAAACATCTTTACTTTTGAGACATTCTAAAATCTGGCACGCTCAAGTCGAAGGATATCCTTTAACAGAAAAACATATACGAGCGACGCTACTCTGAAGCAGTAACGTATTCACCCAGATGGCAAACACTAATGCAACAACTGCAAATCAAGGCTATGGGTTGGCTTTATTAAACTCCGTGGCATGGTACAAGGACCTTATGATTGACGCCGGACAAAAACATACCAAGGCGGAGTAAACAAATCATTTGACAAACCTCCCAAACATAATAACAATCATATGGAACTCGCCGTGACAATTGAAAGAAAGGAGAAGTTTGTTTATTCAAAATGTCAATTCAGAAACTGACTAGAAAAAAAAAGTCCTGCATGGTGAAGTATTGGCCCGAAACTTGAATGAAGTTCACCCGAAGGTCCCGAAGTTCACAAAATTGAATGGCCTGAACGATTCAATCTGAATGAAGTCCTTATAAAATAAGGACGAAGTTTCCAAAAAGTCAAAAAAGCTAATAAATAAAATCTTTCAAGGATGAACTCCTACACTGAGTAAACCATTTCATTCCCACCATAAGTTTGAAGTCACACCCCATAAAATCCATCTCATTTCAGGCTTAAACACCTTCGCACGACATCGTTGAATAACGCTCTAGCAGTCATCATTTGTAAACGATTTATTACCTAAACACATCAGGTACAGCCATAACCTCCGCACTCAAGGCTCCTTCCACCCTCGCATTCAACCTACGCACCTCTATACGAAAGTTTTCCGCGGCAACTCATTGGACGTCAGTATTATTGCATATTTCCCTGTGAAAATATCTCATTATGAAATCATTTAGTAAACTTTACGATGAATAAAGTAAAATCTGAGTGTAATCAAGAAAGCGTAGCAAGTTTAAGTTGTAATAACTAGAAACGTGTCCTCTTGCATGTACTTACTTAGCTTTGATGATGTCAACGAGCATCACACTTTAGGACTCCCCCGAGATGACGGTCTCGTTGTGCTAGGAGTGCGCTTAAGGGGACCATCAACCGTTTTTCAGGCACGCCAGGCTCAAAGCAATTCGCTTTGTTGTTGAAGGATTGTGCGTAGTGAGGCAGGACGTGCTTGTCCGATAAAATATGCAACACGTTTTAAGTTATTACAAAGTAACAACCGTTTGTGAAGGACTTTTAATAGCATCATAAATGTTTTAAGGACTTTGGAGTCGTAACTTCAAAATTGGTTCAAGTTGCTTAACCGTGCAAGGACCGCTCTGACTCCGTTCCTTTGACAAAAATCACGCAAACTCACATTAAATTCACCTGAAAGGAAATTTTCGTATATTTTTCGGGGATCCACAGCCTTAAGGAAAAAAATCCACCCCTCACCAAACATACTCGCCATTTCGCATCATTATTACACTAAGCACATATACTTACCGAATCCTGACAATACTCACCGATACCAACTCTATCTAGATTAAGTGGCAAAATGGATCATTTAGCAGCGAAAAATGTTTTAGCAACATTCTTTTGAATTATTTATTTCCTTCTTTTTTTGCCACGAAAATTCAACTGTCGGTGTGCAAGGAGAGCGTCAAGAATTCATAAAAAATACATTTCACCTGACATTGCCAAGATGTAGGGATATTTCCACTTCGTATTCCCTTGACGCAGGTATTGTATATTCGGCGACATACAACCAAAACGGTAGGAAACTTTTCCGCATTGTGCTCTCCGCAGTTTTGGTTTCGTTGTTGTAGGGATTTGGTTGAAAAAAGAAAGGTTGGACAGATGAAAGACATATGTACCAAGGATATGAGAAGCGAGAATATGAAGATTGACTGACACTGATGGACATATTCATTGTTGGAGAATTCAGTTCGGGAGAAAATGAGATGTGAAAAACACGCAGAAGTTTCTCTCAAATTTAACCTAGATTGCTTCTAATGTATACAACAATAACTGCAGAAACTTTCTCATCTTCTAGACTTTATTATGATAGGAAGCATATGAGTGTCCCATTGAAATCGCTTAATGTTCTATGAAGAGCTGCAGTATCGAGGCTTATTTATAGGCTGCGGGAACAGGTAAAACATGTTTCCCATGATCAAATCTTTCACTAAACTCGTGTTCAAGGCTGTAGCTAGCCAGAAGGATGTAAAAGTAATCTAGATTTACGGACACAAAAGTGAAGAAATAAAGAAACGAGTAGATGAGCTAGCAAAAGCCTGTCAAATAGCTTATAGCCCTCTAGAAAAGAGAAAAGCTCGGCTTGGGATGACAAGAATGAGCCCTTCAGTCACACCCAACAGAACATGAATCAAAATATTTATATGAAGGAATAGAAATTGAGTGTGCAGACCACAGTTCTTGTGGTCAACATCTCTAATTACAGCATACCACAGCGAACGATACATGAAACGAGGAATAACTCGCTGAAAATGTTTTTCAAGCGTGAAAGTCGAAGTGTCGAAGCGTCTCAAGTGTGGAAGTCTATTAAATGTAGAAATCAATCTTTTTTTTAAATTGTCCGAACTTCATTCGAAAGCACTCGATACGTCAGAGGAAACTGCTGACGAAGAGTTAAACTAAAGACCAACAAGGAGGTTTGTGCCGTTTGAGTGGAGTGAAGGGCTTAAATACAACTTTGTTAAGTCCAACAGTAGTCCTAAGAAACAATCATAATGATATACTTTCATTCTTCTTTGAAACCAACGCCTGGGCCCCAAAAAACGATTCAGACAACTCTAAAGCACTACTCGATGCGAGCGGTATAACCGAACAAGACGCACGCAAGAGTAGTCAAATTTGTGCGAACTCATTCACTATTGGATGCTTCAAGGATGACAAGTGGTCTTTCTGTGTAAAAAATTATCACAAAAAAATAATTTGGGCACTGTTGCTTCGTTTTTGTCACACTCTGACAATAAGTCGTGTGGGCTCTATCAATGTCCTAGTAAAAGCATGATAAAATCATGAGCAAGGCAGTTCTACGATGCGGGTACCATACTCACTCAATAGCCACCCGAATACAGAAGTTCAAATATGTCGCTTAGAGGGTCCATTTAAAGCATCAGCACTTTGATACAATCAGATTTCGGAACATAAATTTCAAAGAAATCCTCTGAGCTTGGCATATTAGGAAGCTTGGCAAAAGATCGAAAGTTGAGCTTGTTAAAAGTTCTTTTAATGCAGGAATTGGAACGAAAAGACACCAACCAATACCGAATTTCTACAAAAAATTTCGCTTTATTTAATTTAATTTAAAAGTAATTTTAAAAATTGAATCAGAATTCGTTTCAAACGAGCCAGATTTAGGTCTAAAAAATGAATTGTCAAAATGACTTGTCAAAAAATAAAATGACTTGTCAAAAAACAAAATTGTGGGTTCTAAAGGTCTGTCGAAAATGCTTTCCTTTTAGTGAGGACTTGTTCAACTTGTTTGTTGCCATCAACACCTGATTCTGAATTGTTTGTTGTGGAATACATCTAGAGAGTCCAGAACGAGCTGCAGATGGCAACTTATACAAGGAATCCGGCGTCGCTCGTAGCGCAACATGACCTAACAATACGTGGTTTGGCCTGCGGTATCCATGTTATGCCCTGAAACAAAATTGCCCATGATTAACAGAACGAAATCATAAAAAAAACTATAAACTGTATCCTGTTGTCTCAAAAAAAATTTACCAGTAATCATAATATTTATCGTCTGGAGAGGGTCCATATTTTAATTTTATGCTGATTTATTCAACACAACCTTCTGTCGAGACCAACCAATCACTTCTTTGCTGATTAATCCATGATAATCAAACACAACTTCCAAAAAGATGTTCACTCTTCTGTACTTTCCAAAACAAGCTAAGGATTGTTATAATGGATTGAAAAGTGGCTGTAAAAAAGTTTTAGCAGTTTAGCTCCCAGAAAGACAATGGTTGTTCATTACTAAAGTCCACCATTTGCAAATAATATACACTACTACCAAATTCTACATTCAGCCTGTTAGCTGTTGGTACTCCCAAAGACTACAAAGAGGATAAAGGATGGTCTCCCGCAGATCGAATCGGAAGCAATATTGGACTTGTCTTCCAGGCTTATGAATTGAACCGATTAACTTTCGAGGAAAATCAACAGGATAAAGTACTTCGGACCAGATTGTTCGCGGAATATTTTTCGGACTGTTGGATCTTCGACTAGAGCACTTCGCAACACTACTGGTGTCAAAAATCTCTTCCAGCAAATTGGTACCCCACAACATTTAACGGAATAGTAGCATAATTAATTGTCGACATGATATCGCGCACAGCTTTTATATTTGGGAGGATTTTAGGTGAGAATCAATTTGGAATATAGTCATAGTGGATAGAGAATATAAGCGAAATACAATCGGCAACACATTGATCAATGAACGATTGGGCCTAATCCGAAATCCAGCAAAATTCCTTACACCTGCTTGCTCTTATTAAAGAGAAGCAGGACTATGTGAAAGACATTTCTATTATATAAATGAATACATATAAAGTAAGAAATCCGGTCTGTATGAATTCTCAACAGGTCTCATAGAATAAAGAATCTACTCTGTACTTCCTGCAGTATGATTGCGAAAATTTCAAGATGTAAGGGCAAAATGTATATATTAGATATTGCAATTTGTAACTACAAAACGGGCCCTAAAACTGGACGATCAACTACTCAAGGTCAGACTGGAGGAATCTAAAATCAATCCACTCACTATTTCCGCAATATCGATTCACTTGGACAAGCAAATCACGATGTCAACCGAAATGTAATGTACAAAATTATCCTTGACATCGGGATGTCATGGATTATTGCGAGTCACATAAAAATATATATTTGACGGACCTGTATCAGTTTGTTGTACAAAATGGTGCAAATCAGACTCAGAACCTGACAGAAGCTTTAGAAACATACGCAAAACGAAAGCAAGGTTCACGTCTGGCTCCTCTTTTGTTTACTTTGACAATGAAGGATATGGCGATAAAGCAATGTACTCACATACCAGATAAGTCACTTCATTTAAAGTTGATCAGCATGAAACACAACCATCTTCTGCACAGAAAAAGGAAGCTCCATCCGTTTGTTTACCCTACGGGTGCGAAGGATAGACTGAAATTGGGACCAAACATATGCAATTCTGAGCTATTCGATATATTTGGCAAGACATAAGTCTTCAAAGAATCGAGATAGTCAGAGCCGATGTATCCTGAAGAGATACATAATGATGCTTTATGGAATTGTGATCTCGGTATTATTTCGAACTGCATGTGAAAAATTGAAAAATTATTTAAAAACAAAATAAAATAATTAACCAAATTAAGCTACCACGAAACTACATTACCTAAACTTCAATTTAATTAAGACGACAATAAAATCGAGTTCTTTGATTTGAGTTTGAAATGTTGGTCAAGTACAAAGAGATCCAAAAAACAGGATCTTTGTGGCAAATAAGTTTTGAGTAATGTTTCAAAGCAAAATTTCGAAATATTTTTCGGAATTAAATTATTAAATTCATGTCCATGTCAAGTGTCCACGAAGGAATCACTATATCTTCCTCCTTGTTTCCCATTTCTGTCATTGTCATGCAACAACAATCGTGCAATAACCTTTCACGTCCATTTGGTTGAACTCCATGAATATTTCATCAATCGTTCAAGACTTAAGCACCGAAAACAGACCGACAATGAAAGAGGTTGTTCATAAATGTGGCATGAAGAAGGCATTTTCGCACTCATGTCCAACAGTTTGAACGTGTGTGTAGATAGAATCGAAAGGAAGCTCGAACAGGGATATCTTCGCGTATGAAAATACATATGGGAATTAGTTGGACGAGTAAGTACATATGGGCCATTTTCTATACATACATGTAGTTCCGAACGGCAAGAAATGAAAGCTGTTGTATCGGAGTATTGTGCATATTCTCTACTCTATATCACATAGCCCGGAAACTTTTGCCCGCAGGCGAAATATAAGTGAAAATATCCCGCAATGCAGATAGCTATAATTCTCTCATTAGAGACGTTGGCGGTAGTTCGTGCGTTTATTCGCTAGGATATCTTTCTATCGTCCGGTTCGTACCGCGATCATTAACAAATAAAGGACATCGGTGGTGGGAGGAAAGCGTTGGAGGACGGTCATTGTTTATGTTGGAGCTTAGACTTGAATCAATGACACGAGGACTGTGAGTTGCATTAAGGCTCTTGGGCCGAATGTCTAGTCTCGAAAATCTAATTAAACTTGTTACTGGGTCGTACAAAATTCCGATAGAATCTGATTATATATTTTGGCTAGGATTGGTTGACTACATATTGTGTTATGGCTTGAGTTCATGCTGATAGACCTCAAGAATAGGTGCTTCCTATGTGCCCTTCATAGAAGTGTCCCGCTGAAGGCAGGATTATGCTAGTGTCTTAAGTCAATTCTTTCTATTCCAATCAACATTCTCATCTAAACCTTATAGACTGTCAGGAATGGTACTTGATCTCGGCCCACTTTGGCGATTTTCTATTAATAATTTCGATATTTAAAGTCGAGACAGCTCTGTCAGGACCCATCTTCATAATGCACTACAGAAGTCACATTACTGAGTTGCTAGATTGGGCTACTGATTGACTCGAAGATGAATTCCAGAGCAAATCAAGGCAACGGGTGAGAAGGCTTCTTTAGGCATATCAGCTCTGACTTAAAGCCAATGAAGTGGTATCCAACCCATCTATAAGCCGCCACTTGATGTGTGCCGTAAAATACATTTTCAGTGAAAAGGCACACCCAAAGCGGTAGCCATTGCAGACGTGATACCTATCACCTTCCTTGCTACGTCTTTGGTAAATTGCACTAAGGCAAGTTTTGCTGTTCGGCTCACCCTGGATATCAAACCGTGGTTGAATCGAGGGCATGGTGAGACTGTTGTCAGTCTTACCTGCAGAAGAAAACTTAGTGACGGACCCCTACAGCAGATTTTGTCCAGGAGAGAAAGACGACGCTGGCCACACATTTTTCCCATGCCAGAAGATGGCGCAGTCTGCGACAGGAACTCTACAAGGAAACTGGAGGGCACACACATTCACCCACCGCATAGTCTAATCGCGGTGGTGTTCGGTTGACAAATGGAATCATAAGGTACATTATGTTCCAGGTGTCCTGTAATATAAAATGTACTGAGAGTAATAGAGGATGTTTGTGTAGCGGGATCACTTTTCCAGCAATTTTTTTTCTTCCCTCTATTCCAGCTAAAGTAGGGGTTACCCAGCTTAAAAGCGCAGCAAAACGAGACCTGGTCCAAAGTAATGTTTCATACGCTTCCAGACAACCCGTCAGGTTGATAGGAAATCCCATACTTTGTGCGCAAATGCATCCAACTACAAACCATAAGGAAAATATTTCTAGTTCAGTTACAACTTATATTAATCAAGGAAGCCAAAGGTGGTGGATGTTGAAGCCGAACTTATTACCCTGGGAGCGAAGTCCATGAATCACTAGCCATTTTCATAGAAAATTCGGTGAAAACCTTATTTTTCTGTCAACCAGTCGAGGTCTTCTTTTTTCACCTTTGTTTCAAACTGGCCAGCGCGCCCAAATATGAGTTCCTTTGTTATGGATGAAATAACTCATGGTAATGTGTGGACATCATCTGCGCGTGGTGAGGAAAACGTACATAGGCACACTTCTGTCCTGATTGCTGTTCGTTACTTGATACCTGTGTTAAAACTCTCTTTTCATCGACTTACTCTTTATTTCATTTCCTTAACGGCGAGTGAGTCCAGGAGCTTAGCATACAACGCATTTAGTTCATTGTGTAGTCCTTCGATTTCACAACCTCAATCTAATCCTAACCATAGCCTAATTTTTCAAGGTATTCTAAATTAATGTTAATTTAAAATCACACATTCAATTATTCAAGCAACTACTCCATCGTCAAATGCTTATTTTATGTGTTTTATCCAGAAAAGCGTATGAAAAGCGTAAGAAAAGCGCGGTCGATATAAAGGGCATAAGATATAACTTCACTGAATCGATACACCGTTCCAACGGAGGGTGTAAACTTTTCCTTTAAACTGTCTTGAAATTTTGTTCGATTAGTTTGATTGCAGATAAGAAAACTTTTTTACAACCAGACCAGAATTTCAACGGAAAGCATTTAATTAACTGCGTCATTCCGCCACGGGGACTGTCGAACTGCTCTTACAATTTGCCATTCACTTGCTCTCGGGTTGAATGAAATGAGTATTCTTGCTACAATGATTGTGTCTATTTTTGCATTTTGCTTCGATCCAAGGAAACCCCTTGGCCATTTGCCGAGTCGTTCGACAATTATTATGACTCCCAAAGTTCAGACAATACTTCCGTCAGGAATTTGTCTTTTACTTACCATGAACCATTTTATGGCAAGTCATTATGGCAAATTAGTTTCTTTAAGTAATTTTCGGCAAATATTGTCCATTGCAAGTATACTGACTACCATCGGCACGGAAAAAAAGTTTAACTCTCAGTCATTTATTTGAGTTTAATTGTTCAATTTTGAAATGGGGGTTTCCCCAATTGCTTGACTCACTGCGTTTGTGGAAAGCGCCAGAGTTTGCATTGAGGGTAACTGAACGAAGACAATCCCACGCAAGGATGAGAATTAACTGGCTTCCAAATTATCCGATTTAATTGCAAATGGTCCAATTTGAGAAGGGTTCGGTGAAAAGGCAATTCGAAGTTTTACTCTTGCCAGCGAAAAAAATTCTGTTCAATTTTTAGGTTATCCACTTCCTAACATCTTGCGAGTATGCTGGAGCTAATCAATATTTCGTTCACAAGCTATTCGGGCTCTAAATAATATCCACTTGACTGGATTCACCCACAAATCCATACATAACCGCTGGTCATTCTCAAATCAACTACAAATCCCATTTTGCATCAATTACATCCCAATCAAAAGAACATCCTTCTCTTGGAAATGCGCGTCAAGAAAAACTTTCCAACACGAAAAACTGTCTTCCTTGATAAAAATTCATTAATCTTACTTAAGTTTGTATGCTGTCGTGGAGAAGTGCGAACTATTCTCGTGCTCTAGCACAAGCGTGTCCTCTGGCATTCAACAATACGCGCGTCCTGATATTGTCAAGTTTGTCTCAGTTTTTCGTTCTAGCACCAGTCCTTGATGTTGGTATTGCCCAAAAGCCATAGTCACAACTAATAGAAATAAATGATGCAATTAAGAGAAAAGTTGGTTTATGAAAGGATTCTGTGTTCAGAGGATATTGCCGTTGTACGGCAGCCATGGTGTGGTAACATATGGATGAGTCGACTATTTGGATGCATATGTATCTGTCTCTGTGCCGTTTTGGCGGGCGGGTTCGAGGAGACGAGCTTGTATCAGGAAGCATTAATTATAATATGAGTGTCATATGAACTTGCCTTTTACGTGTACATTATGACATTTATTAGCTCAAGAGAGGCTGACATAGGCGCTCCCAGGACGAGAGCAGTGTATCTTGTTTTCATTTAAAAATAACATGCTGAGTTTTAATGATTATTGGTATGATTTTTGTGACAATCTACTCCTTACTGACTGGGATTGTCTCTGGAATAGTAGAAATATATTTTAAGTATTAAAATAAATTTATAGTGAAATGAATCTTTGGCATTCATAAAAATCACAATGAGCACATACGATGTCAAATCGGTCAGGCGTCACTACCCAATGTTTGATTATCAGTTTAAATATGAAGTGAACACACTTCTTTAGCTATCCATGTTTCAAATGTCATTTCATAGCTCGTTTTCCAGAAAATTGTTTCGTTTAACATCTACAGATGTACCTTTGACTATTCTGCGTTGAGCTTCGCAAAAAGACTGCTCGCTGTAAGTCTTATCTCTCGCAAACATCTAAAACTCATCACTGTACGTGTCGAACATGTTCAAACCCATTCCTTTTATAAGATCACCAGTAGCTTTGTTCAATAATCCACCTGAATTTTCCCGGTTATGATAACGAGATTCATACTTGCTACCATAAGCGCATCAGTGCTGATATCCTATCAACCTCCTTTAGTGGCTTCTTTTTTCTCGTACGAAGACATTGCTCATTACCTTTCATTTTCCTTATCTGGAACTACTCGTTTGACATTCAATGTTGTTGCTATTTAAGCTTATTTTCCTAATTAGCTCAATCCCCGTGGAGCCCCAGCCTTCACAGATTACCTTAGCGCTTTATATAATGATATTAAGCGTCCCGAGTGGTCCCTGAACTGATCAGGAGATGGTAGTCGCTATGTCTTTGAAGTGATCTATTGCAGCATGATGGTCAAGGCCATTGTGGACCGTATGTCTCCCTGCAAAGGTTTGGCAGATAATTTAACAAAAAAAAAATGGAAACATAATCACTGCGTACGAAAAAGAAAATTAAAAATTCGTAACTTCACTACGTCTCAATGTGGACCATCTTATGGAGAGTATGCACACTTGTGATTTTCCAATTATCTCAGTATGATGACTGAGTAGTGAAAATGCATAGAAACACAATGAAAAACACAAAAGAAATTCATTAATTTTCTACAGGTAGACCCGCATAATTTAAAATTGTAATAGTTTACGTCCTACGAAAATATCCTGCATGTAGCTACACTCGCACACACGAGCATACATGCGAATGGATTTGTGTGTGCGTAGTAATAATAGTAGATTAAAGGCATCATACATCATATGCTTTGTGCACATGCGAATTAATTGCAATGAGTGTACTCGCTACATGAACATTACTGGTGTACTACAAATGCCTGCAACATATATGAATAATAACTTACCAGATGCAGGAGCGGCGGCAACAGCCACTTTTGCGGCATTGGTAGTTACAGTTCAGTGAATTGCTAACTAATGAAACCTTAATTGATACATTACTTTTTCCTTTGTTGCATTTTGCTATGCTCCTCTCATATGATATACATTTGTGTATCCAAGGGTGCAATATCAGTTATAAAAATTAATTAAAATTTATAATGCAGAAGAAAAAATTCCAGTTTATGAGCCTTGCAAGAGTTACCCGTCGTAAATGACGGTGCCGACTCCGAGTTGAAGCCACATATTCTTGGGCATTCAGTAGAAACAAAAACGAAATTCAATCCATTTCCTTTAATATTCCTTATTCCTCTCCTCTGAGTCTTACCGTCGAGCTTTACCACAAACATATCTTTCACATCAGCAAAAACACAAAAAATCACATTCAGTGTTTAACGAATCGAAAAATTAGGGACATCATTCGTGCAAACATATTGCCATTCGCATTCTTACTCAACCAGCACAAACAAACGGCAGGACTCTCATCATCAACGACATTGCCTAGGAGCAAGTGGTCACCATTGACTTCAAGGCTCTGCCACTCGTTTTGATGAAGACAATGATTTAGTAGGTCAGATCAGAGTTCTCCTTTCGTTCTTATCTTCGATTCATTTAACCTGTAAGATGACAATGTTGGAAAAAAGATCGGGAAACAATTCTATTCTAGTCTTTTCTATTCTATTCTGTTCACATCTTCCTTCTGTTACGATAACTGAGGCTTTTTGTTGATCGGAATGTTGACAAAAGTCATTTTAGTCAATTTTTTTCACAAGTTTTTGAAGCGTGTAAGGATGTGTGCGCTCGTGTGGATGGCCAAGTATCTTTCTGTGCAATAATGATGGTCAAGGATTTTTATGCGGAAGATAAATTATCTTATAATTGAAACGATTGAGTGTATTATCTGCTGCAGAAGGGATTTTCCTGGTATTGCTTGTAGGATTCGTCCGGGAAAGAACAAATAAGACTGCACAACTAAGACCTGAACATAGTTCGCCTTTTTTAAGTCCATGTGAATCACTTCATTTTCAGTAACTCGACATTGTCAGATATACTTAGCAAATGATGGGTTCGATATAACGTTTGACCACTTGATATGAAACCTCTAAATTAACTTCTTTTAGTAAAAGGGACTTTAAGTTCACCTTTAAATTTCCAGATTTATATTTCCAGCGAAGAAAAAAGCCTGGATCTGATATTCTCAACCTCTAAGAAAACCAAATCATGTTGCTGTAAGGAATTATCCAATGACTGAAAACCTTCTCATCCTTGCTATAAGAAAATGCCAGACAAGATTTCTTCGGTGTCTAAAATACACCAGAGACAATTATTAAAACATCCTCGCTCATCGCTTTCCACGTTACTTATCTCATTCAATTTATTTGAAAAATCCTCAAAAATTGACTGCTAATTCTCCCAGTATTTAAGCTCACTCCCACTCGTCTACGTTAAAAGAATAGAAAATAATTGCGGAAAGGATTTTACTACTTTGTTTCCTTCCGCTTGAATTTACAGAGCTTCTGGCTCCGTACACGAAGCATCTTAGGCTTCGGTTTGGACTTGAAGATAAACATCTTCTTCAGTAAAATTAAACTTACCGGGATTAAGTGCAGATTCGGATATCATGAGCACGAAAACTAACCCAACCGACAGTGAGGGTGCAGCAATGGAAAACGTTCGCCGAAGAATAAGAAGGAAATCTGTAAGTAATTAGGTTTTAATCCTGTGCTTTATTCAAGATGAAGAATAGATGGAAACGGCAACGAAGGGGTGAAGACGATTTGTAAATGTGGAGCGACCAAATTAAGATTGGAGGCGAGTTGTGAAAGGATTTATTCAGTTCAATGTACTTAGTACGAAATAATGAAAATATTTCAAAAGGGAAATTCATGGCTATGCAGTAAAGGTGAACGTTCAATGTTTATGGTGCCAGCATAATAAGTGGAAATTCTATTATGAGCCTGCTCTTAAATGAAAATAAGTTGGAATTGAAAAACATGGGACGAAAGAATTTTCGGTATCAATTGGCTCCATTCTGTGATGCTGCATCTTGTCCTGGTGAAGAAATGTTTAAATCCTGATGAAGAAATGTTCATCTAAAAATTGATGAACAAACAATGAATTTAGGGAACTAGAACGATTTGATGGCTCGAAGCTAGTCGCGTTTTAGAGGAATTCACCTGGAAAAGGGAAAATAATATTATAAAATAGTTTTTTGATTTTTCCATAAATTTTTGCTGGGGTCTGCCTTGTTTGTCAAACTGAACTGCTTGCCTTAGAGGTTGAAATGGCCGAGAAAGTCAGAAAAGTGTTAAATTAGAGCCTCAAAAGAGCCTCAACTTCAACAAACAATAATTACTCAGAGAAATCACTATAAGAATCTTTTGGTTTCCAATTGTAGGTTCGGATGTTTGCAACCTTCTAAAAAATTAAAAAAATTCTTGTTAGATTCCATTTTTAGGTTGATATTTTTATTTTGCAACACACAGCTGTTTCGAGGCCGATATGGTCTCTTCTTCAATGTTCAGTCTAGACATAACACTGAAGAAGGGACCATATCGGCCTCGAAACAGCTGTCTGTTGCAAAATAAAAATATCAACCTAAAAATGGAATCTAACAAGAATTTTTTTAATCTTTTGGTGTTTACCTTGATTTCCCTCTCTTTTAATATTTAATTTAATATCATATCTGTTAGGAGCGCTAACCCTCCATGGACTTCTTTGTGTTGATTGGCCCTCTAGGGGCCCTGTGAAAATTATTCTATCAACCTTTTACCTTCTAGACGTAGTCTTTTCACTCATCTGTTTGAAAATATGAAGCTGGACAGTATGAGAATCTCCGTAGAATCAATCGTTTCAGGCTATTTTTTCCTTAATCATAACTTAATACTAGCTAGTGATGCCTTCTTCAGGTTTGATTTATCAAAGGACAAATTTTGTACAATTTTTCTGCAACAAGTTGCGAACATTAAAGCGAACAAAATGAATGATTCTAACGCTCACAAATGGCAGTTGCGTAATTATTTGAAGTTTTTCTATATACAAACTGATGAAATTTTAAAACAAATAAAAACCAAGACAGCATGCTTATAAATCAATGAACTAAATCTAAAACTACTAATGAATTAACTGAAAACAAACTGCTGATTCGATAAATAAACTTTTTTTACCGACGTACTTTCTATTTATCTTCATCTATCTAACTACATTACCAGTGTTTTTCAATCTAGACTCAAAGGGAGTTTATCGCTATAAACCACATCAAGCCTTCCTTTCAAAAAACGTTGACTGGAGGAAATTTCGAAGACATATTAACGACAATATATCGATTTCGCAAAATACGAAAATACGAATAATTCTTTGAACACAGCGCAAGCGGTCGATGAGAAAATCTCCGAATTTAAGAACACTATTTGGAGGGGTATAGAATGCAGTGTACCCAAATCTAATGCCAAATATACAAGCTTCGAATTGGATCAGGAAGCTCTGAAGCTTATTCGTACCCGAAGTAACCTTAGAAGACAGTGGCAAAGATCTAGGGATCCGGCCTTGAAGTTAGGCGTGAACTCCCTCACTACGGCAATCCGGAAAAAAATCTCAATCCTACGGAATCAGTACTGGAATCATATGCTCCAGAGCTTAGATTATAACTCAAGGGGACTTTGGCGCTTTAATAAAATTTTCAAAAGCAAATCTTACAACCTTCCCTACCCACTTAAAGACGCAAGTGGCCAGCAGACTTACTCTTGTGAAGAAAACGCAGAAATTCTTGCTGAGAAATTTCATAATTACCACAAAATCTCAAACAAAAGGCGCAATGATATCATAGAAACGATGATAGACAACTCTGCGCAAAGTATATCTAACACATTGGACTTACCCCCTGGCGCCTACATCAAGACCAGAGAAATAATTAGGCAACTAAAAAACTTAAGAATCGCTCAGCTCCCGGGACCGATGGAATTCCTAATTCTGTGATGAAAAATCTGCCAAACAAAGGGATTGTGCAACTATCAAACTATCTTATTGTCCACTCGCCTGGAAACAAGCTGTTGTAGTACCACTGATAAAGCCAGGGAAGGATTCACATGAGCCAGAAAGCTACAGGCCAATAAGCCTATTGCCAGCCTTTGGTAAACTATTCGGAAAGTTAATTCTCAAAAGACTCACAGACTTTGTGGAAAATGCCAACATACTTCCTAGCATTCAGTTCGGTTTCAGACACGGCTATTCAACGGAGCACCAGCTGTATCGCGTCTCAAAGGACATTAAGACAGCTCTAATAGGAAAACAATCAGTTGGAATGGTCACCATCGATATTGAGAAAGCTTTCGATAGAGTCTGGCACGAAGGTTTACTTTATAAACTCCAAGAGTACAAAACTCCAGCATACATACGTAATTTGATAGCTTCCTACTTCAAAGACAGATCATTTAAGGTAAAGGTCCGAGATAGCACCTCGACTGTAAGAAGCATCCCAGCTGGTGTTCCCCAAGGCTCATGTCTGAGCCCTACCCTTTTCAATATCTATACCTCCGATCTCCCTACAAGCGAGCACTGTCAAATAGCCGCCTTTGCGGACGATACCTGTGTTTATACTTCAGGAATTCACCCAAGTACAATAACAGCTAACTTAGAAAAAATGCTTGAAAAAGGATATCAGTTCTTCTACAGGTGGAAAATAAGCATCAATATTGACATAACTAAGGCTACTAGCTAAGGTAGAACACGCTTCGTTCTATGGAGGTTAGGGCATTTTTTTCTAAAAACAAAATCACCTCCGATTGTCTGACCCTTCCAAGTTGTTCTCTGACATACTCAAGCTAATAATCTTCTATTATCTAAATGAGTACTTGAGGTACCTCATGTGAGCTCTAAATTGTTTAATTTTAATAGGAACATGACTGTTCCTCACACTTCTCCCCAACTTTTCACACTCCTCAAGTTTAATAGCTCTAAATTTAAAAATATTAAATTGTAGCTCTCGTCCTTTTTTGAATTCTTTTTTAGTAGTCGTATAATTCACAGAAGGAAAGACTAGTGATCTACTTTTTAAAAAAATTCGTTGTATACGTGATAACTCTAGTTTGGTAGTTAACTGAGAGCCAGTGTTCTATGAAACAAGACTGAAGGACACTTTTGCTTCAACATAACACATTTTTGTTCAGTGTAAGCGTCAAGCTTTGTACCCTAATCGCATAAGGCTTGCTACTAATTAAATTCAAAGTCATATCCTGTCATCACCTTTTCATGCAGTTTCATCAAAAATATGAACAACTACCGTTCCTTTATGCATACTTTAAATTTTCCACCCCTATAAATGTAAACATATTAATTCCAATTAAAATGCGAATGTGAAAAGCCACAAAGAAAACACATAAAAATTGTATTTCATGCAAAAGTTTTGTTCGTGGCAGAATAAGGATAGCGCAAGCTTCCCACATGCATAGGTCATTCATTATTCTTTATTTTTACATTTCCCATTGTGCATTCCTTATTCAGTAGCTTAAGCTTACCATACTCCCCGCTACTCCGCGCCTTTCGACCGCATTTATGTCCGTTGCATTTATGACTTTTGCCAGGACTTTTTCAATTATGCAAACAACACGATAAATAATTGTGCCGTTAAATTCATACTTTCTCTCTTTTCCCTGTTTCAATTCTAGCTGTAACACGGTAGTTGGAATATAATGATGTGAACAGGATGGGAAGAGGAGCAACATCAGAGTGGGTAGCGTCTAAGAAAATCATAAGGATGCTTGGATGGGTAGCGAAGGCATATTGGATAGGAAGAGGAAGCCTGACTAAGATATGAAGTGAAATTAAAAAACTTTATTTTCTGTAAAGTGTGCTTACTGGTCTTGGTGGCCGTCTTATTGCACAGCAAGATGCAAGGAATCATTCGTCTTACCGTTTCCTTTTTAATTAAATCTATCAATTTTAAATGAAACTACTGCAATAAAAGCTTGGCACGATACCTAGATGAAGTTGATGAGTGTACAACTGAAACGTGGTGGACGGAGATCGCTATATTTCCAAGGATTTCATTCAAAATTTTCCGGGTTCTATTCACAAAGGCTTCAATTCGAAGAAGAACCCTTCCCAGCTGTTCGGTTAGTCTTACGCTCTTCAAACGAACTAACGAGTCATTTGAAACGTATCACTTTCGAAATTGGGACTCTCTGACTACTAGATATCCCCTCGATCGTATGTGGAGCTGCGTCAAGGCGCACGCAGAGGAAAAAGTGTCACATTAATAGCCACAGTTAGGTCAAAATGAATGCCTTTAGACATCTAATACGCCTGAAACATATATCATTCAACTGAGGGTTAATGTTTTCTTATCACGACAAACCTATTTATCTGTACTACATACAATACGTGAACGGAGAACGTGGCAGCACACCCTAGTCCATGAAAGGTAAACTTTATTTCTTCTGCCGTACAATACAATTCACCTTAGTTTCATCCTGTCGTAAACGAAGGAACGCTCCCTGGATAAAGAAGGCCAGTCAACTCATTGTGTGGCATTGGATATTCCGAGTGCGCCTATGCCATATTCCCTACTCGCATGAACATGAACCTATCAAAAGGATCCCCAAGTTCCATTTCCAATTTCTTACTACCACATGCCACCCGACTTTATCCCATACTGCGGGGCACGGTCATGGATAAACTTGTACAAAAGGTGACATTGCTTATGTGACATGAATAAATTGCATTTAGCAATTCCTTAGACACACGAAAGTATAATACCTCAAGTTCCTTTTCTTCGTTTCGATGTTTTCATTTTGTCAGTATCCCTTTTGCCTTCCAGGTTAGCATGTGAACTTTTTCTGGATTCACTGATTTATTGATTTTTTTTCCCTTTATATGGCCAATAATGAGAGCTCGTGTGTTGGAAGTAGAATTTCAATACGATAAAACAAAGTCCTGTACCTCGCTCGAAACTTTATTAAGCAAATTAAATATTCACTAATACAACAGTGTGCAAAAATTAGCAAATTCAGCGAAAATTCCACAGGAGCTGTTAAAATTTTATTAGTACTTTATTGTCAAAAAATCTACATTTTACGATTCAGGTCCTTCTAGGAAAGCATGAAGTAAGTCATTTCTCTACTCGTGCTTCCATATCAGCAATAATGACACAAGTCGAGGCCAAACCTTTTCGTATTTTTCCTTTTTATTTCATTAGCAACTATGAAATCCAGTTCTGCTGCAGAAAAAAACTCTCACACACCCCTTCTGAGAAAAGTAGAAAAACAATTAAAGGTTTTTAGTGTCGTTAAACGTTTAGGAGCTATAAAAACGGCATGAACTCAGTTCAACTCTTCAGGGTACTATAAAATGTGTCAATACCGAATGCCTGCTGTGTAACGAATGTCCTGCCCGTACTATAAAGAGTTATTTTTAACGTTTCAGTCTGTTAGTCTGTGTGATGGCATAGAAAGCTTTGCTGTATGTTTCATCAACTCAACCTTAACCGGAAGTTCATTGGGGTATGATATAGTGCAGGATTTTTTCCCCGGATTAGCCTTTTAAATTAGTTCATTTAAAAAAGCGTACGGAGAGATTTTTCTGCAGCACACGAATAAGTTGAATTGGTACTCTTATGATGATTGAGCACATTCTGAAGGATAACATATTCCACATTATCGCTGTATCTCAGCTTAGCCATATTTTTCGAAGATTATGCAGATAATCTACATTCAGAGCGAATGAACCCAGTAATGAGTACTTCCTCACTCCGACCTTCTCCTAAAAGGTCCTGCAAAATCAAACGTTTCTGCTTACTAATGTCTGATGCGCTTGCTGAATAAGTCCATGGTTACCGAATCAATCTTTTACACTTTCATCGACATATCTGCTGGTTTGATGCATGGTGCTTATTTATATTTATTTATTATCTTATATATTTATTTACACTCCCAATACCGCTCTCGCACACATTATCTTCTCTTGGTCTGTCTTTCCTTTGCTTCTCAATCACACTGCACTGTGTTCAAACCAAACAAGACATGATTATATCACTCCCGGTCTGACCACGGTTTTCTTACAGATCACTTCAGCATAGCGTAAGTACATATAACGGTTACATGTTCGATCAAACTTCCTGTTTAACGGTATCTAACTGAAATAAGTGGATTTGTTTTGGATTGGTAATCAAATTCGCTAGTTTTTGCGGAGATAACGAAAACTCCAACCAAGATTTTGCATAAAAACGCAATACAAATATAAATCAATTTATAGTTTTTCAATATCTGTATGATTGAAGCCGACTGGGAGAGTTCGCGGTGTATGTATCTGTAGAACTGTCTCTCAATACTGCGGTCAAGAAGTTTGCACAGGGAAAACCATCTAGGGCAGATTTCTATTGTAAAAATTAAAAATGCAGATCAAGATCGAACACAAATATCTGACGAGATATTTAGGGAGGACTTCGTACGTTCACAGCGATTTAGAATTTTTTATAAAAATTGCCTGGACTTGGTCTTTGGAAAAAGATCTAGATTATCCGCCATTTGAGTGACCTGAGCAACATTTTCTCGTACTCCTGCATAAAAATTTACAACCTTGAAACATTTCTGCAGAGCATAATGTAAATCATAGCATCGCAACTAATAAGCGCAAACATTTCCAACAAACTGCCAATCTAAGTGTATTTTAATTTTATTAATTTTTTGTGGTTATGATACTAAGAAACGGGTGTGGAGACATACTTAATAACACTCTATGAAATTTTGTATTCATTAACAATTACCTACATATTACATTGCATTGGAAGAATTATTCACGAATCTATTTAGGCTCAACTCATATCTCTCGTTTAATTTTCAAGCTCTCTATCCTGCAAAGCTCGCTTTGTATGGTACGAGTACATGCAGTGTACGTGTAAGCCCATCTTTGTGAAAACAGCACTCTTTGCTCTGTTTGCGCGTTTTAGTAGTTACGCTATGGTTTAAATGAAGACACGTTGGAGATCTTTGGGAACTTTTTAATACATATATTTATTGGCAGGCCATTTCAATAATTTATTATAACAAAGATGTTCAGGAGTGTGCTGAAGATGATTGCAAAAAGCGTATGTGGCATGGCTACAAAGCGTAACAGAAACATTATCATTGAGAGTCTGTTTACAGGCCAATCTAGCTATATTGTATCAAGTACACTTTCGATTTGCACAAATAAAGTTCCAAATTAACCTTCCCCTAAAATAAAAGCGTGTTCCAAAGAACTTTGTTGCAAATGACTTAATTTTTTCTATATTTCTTTTCTGTATCTACTCCTATCTCCCATAGAAAGTACAGTACAGTACCTGCAACCTACAAAAATATGAAATTTCGACGTGCAGGAGCAGGTACAAAAATAAATTGGCATTGACGTGCCTTTTGTTGGGCCTCGACTTCGCTTTAAGCCGTGGAAGCCATTATGTTAAGATAATTTTACAACAAAGTTCGAGGGATGCAAGCATCGGCGATAAGTTCAATCTAATAATTTATATAAAAAAAGAAAGACCCTTTGCGAAGGCAGTATTGCAGTCTATCGCGATTATCTGTGTCGATACCTTCATAATTTCGCGTTTTCAGAAGAATTGGATTGACTATTTTTTTCAGATTTTTTCGAATTGGTCGGCGAAAACTGTTTATTCTATGAATTTATTCACTCTCCTTGTCTGTCACTCTCAGAATGCAACCCTGGAACTCTGTGTCGCAATATCTCACGCAAATCGTTTGTTACTCTGAGAACCCAACCCTGAAACTGTATGTCACATTACCTCACACCTCAATTTCCCTATCAGTCGATCTTTTTCGTTGGAGGAATCCTTTTTCCAGAGATCCCACTTCGCTCTGCGTCAACCAGTGATCGATTTGGGCATTTTGTCGTCAATTATACTGTTAAACATAATAGTACTTGATCACATAAGGCACGTCACATAAGCCCAAAGCAAATAGATGGAAGAAATTACAGCATAATCACTTAAAAAACACTAACGGTCTGGAGAATATCACAAGAAAAGAGTAAAAATACCCATAAGCAAATAAAGCAAGCTTTTCAAGATAGAGAGCTTACAAAGTCCACGATAAAATAGTAGATGCGAGTCATTGTGTAGGAATGTAATAGCTAAAAGAAAGTAAATTCGCATCTGCTCATACCAATGTTTCTTTTGCCAATCTTTAACAAGTTTTGCTTACCGGTTCCTATGCAACTGGAATGATTCCATATTAATTGTAAGTTTGCATAAATTTTTGGGGAAATTAGTCGGAGAATTAGTAACAAACATAACCCCAGTTGTGCTCTAATCTACCAAAAATCAGTAGTTATTTGCGTACTTACCTGCCCAAGTTCCGAGTGGTAATAATACTAATCTTCATGATGATACTATAGGCGAAGAAAAGTGTCAGGACACATTGTACTTTTCATATTGTGTATGCATCTTTTTGATGGCTTGGTTTTATTCCATCCTTGTTTATTTTTTTTTAATCTACTTAGCTTCTGTGCCTTCATCTTGTTTTCAAAGTTTATTTGATTTGTTGAAAATGAACAGATCTTAGTCGTATAAGTAC
The DNA here is from genome assembly GCA_954870665.1 of Stratiomys singularior. NCBI lineage: Eukaryota > Metazoa > Arthropoda > Insecta > Diptera > Stratiomyidae > Stratiomys > Stratiomys singularior. The sequence continues at coordinate 4,594,922 of OX940879.1, read as the reverse complement.
TCTTGCTAGACTTTGCTTCGCTATTTCATCACCAACAAACTTCACTAATTTTCCATTTCAATCCACAAACACAACAAAGTAAATTGTTAATCACCAAAAATAACCCTAAGGCACGATAACTACTTCAACCTCCTGGCGGGAAGCACTTTTCTCGCGGTCAAAATCGACATTTATTCTGGCTCAGATTCATTTCGCCTCGTCGCAAATATTTCTTTCAATAATGGCTTTATGGAAAAATTATGTTAATTGTTTTGATATGAACAACACCACTGATGAAAAACTAAAAAAAAACGGACATAATTTACGGTCTAAGGTGTTGTAATGCGTGTTTGATGATAATTAAAGCCTCTCTAGACTACTGTATCATCCATTCCGCGGCCGCGTGCAGAATACAATTAAATTTAATTTACCCACAAAAATGTTTGCCAGCATATAAATATTTATGAATCTTGCCAGGACTCTGCAGAAAACAAATATGAATGGCGCACGACCTCAAAATTCCTTTGGAACGGGATACTGATTATATCATTTCCATTATTGGGATGAAATAAACTTAAGATGTTATGGTATAGTTTAGATGTGTATCTAGATTATAATTGCATAATAGAAAAAATATGGTGAGGAATACGTTCAGTAATATTTAGTGGCAAGGACCTAGCTGCTAAATTATTTGCTGATGTATTTCACAGCACATTTTCCGCGGGAGAAAGTTCAATATCTGCAATACGATTACTTGGCGTTATCTTCCTCTTTCACATGCTTCCGCTTAAATTATTCACTCCATAAAATCATTTAATTTAAATTTAGATGAAAATTCGACGGGATAACGCTTTAACTCTAAATCCTCGAGCGATCCTTAACTTCATCCCCGCATTCATCCAACGCGATTCAATCTCATCATCTGTAACGAAGTCAATCAATGAATATTATAGGCCTGTAAAATTCTCATCGAATGCAATTTTATAGTCGATTTTACGATTCACCGCGCGCCACCATCAATTTCTAACCAAGCAGTTGGCAAGCAACAAGGATATCTGACTCTCGTCTCATTTTCATCGTTTTTAAGTGCAAACAGGGAAGAGCATTATTCAAGGATGACGTATTTTGGCCTATATCGCGCTTTTCAAAGAATGCGTTGCTCTTTTTAACTTTATGGCAGAAATCGTAAAAATGTGAAATTCGCCACCTAAGGGCGTATCTGATTTGTAAAATGATTCCGATAAGTTATAAAAACTCAAGAGAGACGCCCAACCGTGATGGATTCCACACTTATCCGAGATCAGGCAATGCAATCATACGCGCTGAAAATTGAGAGGGAAGTTTTATAGCGAAATCCATATCGATTGGGTTTCCAATGAATTTTTGAATTTAAATTAGGCATTGTTAGGATCTCTTTAACAAAAGCTGGTTGGAAAGACTTTTGAACGTTTATTCAAAGCGTAACTATTACGCTTTTAACACATATGCATCTCAGTCCTTCAAATATCTGCAGAAATCCTTTCTAAACTGCGCGATGTCCCCAAAAACACTCATCTGATATCCTACAAACTTAACGTTGGCCCAAAGACCAACCAAATAAAATCGGAAGAAAAATCAAATTGAACTCGAAACGCGCTCCCAAGTCAAAGGTTTATCCCCTATCATATATTCAGCGTCGCAACATATTCCGCCATTAGTCCTAAATAACATGAGCAATAGATTTTTTCCTCTCGTATTCAATTAAAATTTATTTCGTGCAATAAAAAGTAAAACTTTTGGTGCTGCGAGGCTAAAATAAAATATTTAGCGGATTTACGATTGGAACAGGTGATACCGAAAATATATTACATTTGTATGAGCCACTTTCCACCATAGTTTAGTATTGAGCTCATTTTTACGACTTCTATTTTATTAGGCGCGAAAAACTTGGAAAATGTGCTGTTTATGGCCATGCATCGAACAATTATGGCAAACTTTCATACGATACTTCGCCATGATTTTTGTAGGCATGGAGAGTAATTTTGTTTGTTTTTTTTTTCGTTCGAATAGGTTAAGGACTCTTAATAAGTGTCTTAATATGTCTTCAGGTTTCTTGTTTGGAAAAAATCGAGGAAAGATGGTTTTGAAAAGTTAGCCTTAGTTTAATGGTGACTAACTTATCTGACAATAATAAACGTTACTTCGTTATCATCATTCATGATTTTTGGGTAAAAAAGGTCATCAAAAATTATGTTTCAATAATCAACACTTACTATTGATCTATGTAGAACAGTTTGAAGCAGTTATGACCACTTCGCCGAGATAAAAATATTATCCACATTGAAGTTTTTCCACAGAAACTTTCTAGCGCTGCGTCGTATTCCAGAAGCAATTGCTTCGTTTTTTAAGCCCAACATGAGTGATGCTACTAGCTTCACTCTGATCACTATTCCATCCTAACGAACTAATTAGAGAGCATTTTTGTCTCTGCCTGCAGCAATCCTGGATTAAATGGTCTTAAGATATATCGCTGTGTAGTCTTTCATTGCAGCAAAACGTAAGATTTCCGATTTTATCAGGATATCTGGATCTGATTGGATCAGGATATCTGGATCCATGTCTCAACTATGATTCCAACTTTTGCTTGAAGGTTAACAATGGGTGAGGGTTGAGTCTCTACGTTACATTATTCGCAGGAATTCGTCATCCATAAAGAACTTGGAGCACAAGGTAATCTTCTAGTTGTAAAAATTTCTTTTAGAAACTCTTCTACTAAGTCCTTTGGAGACAAGTAGTAGCACACAAACGTGATGTCTCCGTATTTTACACCCGCATGAACATTTCCATAGCCGATTAAAATTTCCCTAACTAGTACTATTTGAGCCCTGTATTGTCGAATAAGCTCCGTCAAAAGTTTTTACTTTTCACTTCTCAACAGACTCCCACTGGATAACTCCTACTCAAGATGTTTGATATCGATTTTTTAAACATCTTGGAAGACTCACTTTACTTTTGACCGCATATGATGCATAAAATACGTTAATCCTGACAATAGCTGTTTCTTGCTGAAGAATCTCCTTCAGGAGAGTATGCTTCAGTTTTTGTTTTCTTTATCGGTTATTCGCACCTGTTTCCCACCAATGTCCCTATAAAGCGCAAAAGCTCGCTGGTAATTACACTATCCTTGTTATGTAAATTGACTTCGGGCTACTTCTTGCCTTTATTGCGTGAAGAAGAATCACGGAGTTTTGTTTCTTGGCAGATGAAAATAAAATACTATCTTTTTCGACATAAATGACTCAATTATTTTGGTTGTATAATAGGGCCAAACTTTTTGATAGGTAAAACGAAGAGGTTAGTGTTATGACACATCTCAAACTATTTTTTCCAAATTCAGGCCAGCATTTTTCAAGCGAAGAACGATCTAGGCTCCGTCATATTTATCATTAGAGGTTTATGACAACAAGCCTGAGACACTAGCCGCCACCAATCCATGCCAAACCATTTAAATAATAGCACATTTACACAAAATTAGTCGCGTCAGCAGTCTCTCAAACAGTTGAATTCTCCATAAACATGACGAAGCCAATCAAACCTTTTAGATTTCCATTGCGAATACCTTGCTAAATCTTAAAGAAATTGATACATTCTCACAAAATTGGTTTCCGAACGTGTGAAGTGAGTTCTTTGCTGTAATTCGGAGTAGAAACTGAAAATACATAAGAACTACCACAATCAGTTGGTAAAAAAAACAACGCAAAAAACAACCCTAACACACTGACTCAGAAGAAACACACAAAACTGCCTCGGCACAAGATTCACAGACGTCTTTACAGACCTAGGGCAAAGTAAATCCACTCTAACTTAAAGGTTTCTTCTTGTTAAAGTAAGGTTCGGAAGAAGGGTCAAAGCATCCTACGAAGAGTTCTTCATAACAATTTTTAAGATTCATGTCATACGGGGTTGAAAATCCACCTAATCGATAAAAAAATGGTTGTAGGAAAATTTGAAAATTGTGCTGAAGTTTTAATAAACAGCTCGAACTTAAAAACTTTTATTTGAATTATGGGAACGTTGGGACCAGCCCAATTTACGATCCTTATCCGTTATCAACTCTTATGTTTCTTTGAATAATTAAAATGTATTCGAATAGTCTTCGCGGAATTCTCCATGGAACTCGGTTCTGAAGACAGCTTCCTTTAGGTTAAAAGATTATGTATTATTTACGGAGAACTGAGGTGAGTGCAATTTGCATGACAGGACTTTAGGATGTGTGGTATTTCGGAATGAAGCGAAGTACGTTTAAAATATTAGGCATAACTGACTAATGAATGGGCGCAAAATTTGTCAACTTATTGTCATCAAAGAATCAACAGGTTCCTTATTAGCGTATAGAACCATGACAGCAGAATCTCAGTCACTGTAAAATTTTATCATTTTCCATTTATTCACTTACGCCAAACGTGACTCCAAACATCCTCATAAACTCCAAAGCCTTCGTTACTACACACAACAAATTTAATGATGTAGAAATCCATCGTCATATCCCGAGTCTCATCAATTCCTTCCAATTCACCTATGTAACGAAGTATCTAAAAAAAGAATTCTAGGATCAAGTTTCATTCCAATTTGTGCTCGTCACTGGAAAAAAGGGAGAAGATATTCCGTATGCTAGGCAAGCAGCTCAATAGAGATCCTGGTAAATTGAAACTCAACACAAGCACATGTTTAATTACTTTACCTTCAAGACTCGAAATTCAGGACACACCTGGGCATTACCAGTGTGCAGTGTATAGCTTTCGACCATCCTTGCAGCCGCTCATCATCATCGCTCTCGTAACTTGAAATGCAAAGTTGTACCATCCATATGGTCCTTTGATAGTCCAAAGTTGCGCGCACGTTTCCTAGCGAAAATAGGGAACCGAAAAGCATTGGCGACGATCAGACAACAAACATCCTTTGAAAATGTGAACTCTCCCTTGGTGTTCACATGGAACTGCTCTAATGCATACCAATGTGAAACGATATCTCGAATAAAATGTAACTTCCTGTTCCAGATTCTTACCATTCGCGTTTCTACTTCTTTTCGCTTCCATCGCCATCAGACGTGCCGATGCTGGAAACGAGCCGCTAGAAAGACTTTTCAGTTTTTCCTTTAATGAAGAAACAGTTTCGACCGAACAAAGTCAACGGGTTACATTTGTCCTATTTACCAGTGGCAAAGGTGAAGCAGATGGTGAAGCAAAGCAAAGGATTCCGAGTATATGTACCAATGCTGAAGTTACACAAGTATGAATAAGTATGAATTATGCATTTCCTACGTGTGCTCCAGTTTTTCGAAATTGCAACCCTTCAGTGTTCGAGCGAAACCACAGACAAACTTGCATGCATAATTGGGTTGGCTCCACTTAAAACCTTCTAACTGCCTGCATCTCCAATTAAGGACTCACTACATTTGTTTCGCACACAATACAGGCAGCTCGGAAGTAAGAAAGTAGAAACGTCGGAGCATTGGATGAGAACATTTGCACGAAATTTAGAACGACTCAAAGAGAAAAACCTCATTTGGAAACCCTTAAGACCTTATAATAAAACACTAAGAAACGTTTCAACAGGAAAATATAGAATTATTTTTAGTCACTACGCCCATCGTACGCAATTAATTGAAAGCCTCAAAATCGTTCTAACAAAACTTTTTCGCAATAAACAACTTCTAAAGCCTACGTCCAACTAATTAACAGAGCACGTTAATGGTTCACCTTTATTGAACCCTGCAACCTTTTGCAAACCTTTTGCTCAATAGGCAAACATCAAACAAACACCCTCTACAATTTGTTGTAAATATTTACAAACATTCACGATTAATTGGCACTAAAAGATAATTACGTGGACCATTTCACTACCGGTACGCCCACATTCAATTGCAAACAAACAAAGTATGGTCCCTGCCACTAACTCAGTAAATATTGAATTATTGAATGATAAAATTATTTCATGCAAGTCATAAACATGAATGAATAGGAAACCGTCGAAAAGGACATGGAAACTGTTGACTGAAAGGTAATGATAAGTGAGTGTCTAATAGACTTAAATCCAGGCTTTCGTCTATGGCATTCGTCTTTTGCCGGGAATCGCTACTTAAGTAAATTCTAACGACAACATCCACCCAGGACAGCAAACGTTGCGGTCGGTGAATATGAGAAAATGATGAAGACAACTAAGTAGGACAAATTAAATTTTCCTGACCTGCAGAAACATCAAAACACCCATCATGCTTCTTCTTCCTTTTTTTCGCTTTGATACTGAAATGAAATATTGCTTAATGCGAAATGACTTAAGAAAGTTCCTAGGAAAAGCCACTGCAGGACAAGACCGTATTTTGTCATGCGGATTGGGCTGGGTTACCTTTAGAGGGTTTTTCTTTTGAGAAAACGTGATACGATTTTTGAAGTGATTCACATGGGTTACGCATAAAATAATTTTTTATGGTTTAATTTGTAGACCCAGAGTTGTTTGCATGCGAAGCATCAAACCAAACAGACGATTTCATAAGGATAACCAAATAATGCACACACTTTATGAGGGATGCCACTGTGGAGAGTAAATTTTTCAAATCATTTACTTTGAAAAACAATTTAAAAATTTATGTTTAGTATAAATTGGAACAGAAATCATCTCGTGAAAATGATAAATTAAAAATAAACCTTTATCTATTATAGATAACGCTAACAAACTCACCATTATAGACCTATAATGCATGGATCACTCCTTCTACACTTTCCGCATAAATACTTCCAAGAGAAAGCCATCTAATATTCCCAATCGCACCTCCGTCTTAGCTTCATGTTTTCTGCCCACTCTTAAGTGGTTGACATGCTATAAATCCAAAACTGTCCATTTTCAAATCCGGAGTTATGTTAGTCCTTGTCCAAAGTCACTTTCTATTTCCATAGCTGACTATCCCCCAAGTCTGTTTTGCACACATATCCACCTTTCAGTTCGACATATTATCACTTTCTTACTTGCACTTTTGTCTTATATCTGGCGGAATAACGAACTTTCTATCGCTTCGGACTTTTAATGGCTGTCTAATCCTCCCTCTACCCTATTGTTACTCACGTGCTAGTTTCAGCAATTGAGAAACTTTCAATAATCTACTCGATATCATTCCAGGAATTTCCAATGAATGGTTGTTTATTTCTTCCTATTAACCTAAGAAATTGTTTCATGGCTTAACAAGTAAAACGGCTTGTTTGGTACTTTTTATAGTAGAAGTGGCCTACTTGTGCTACACAGGAGCCTCAATTGCAATGCCAATAAAATGCTCAATTTAAAAATGTCATTAACGAAAAAAGCAATTTTCTGTACTATTCGACACGGAAATTACTGAACAACTTACCTGAGAACGTTCCTCTTTCATTACAAACAGGCTCGGGACTGGCTCAGGCGAAATTCCGATGCCATTGATGGCATCGGAAATGTGTACATACATAGAAGTGACATGTGTATGACACTTCTGTGTGCGTACACATTTCAAGTCAACATTTCAATCTGATGCGGATAGACATCATAATTTCTATCCGCATCATTCCAAAATGTACTCATATTAACAAAAACTTACCAAAACGCAATTAAAAGTACCCATATGTAGTATAAATGAACGGGGGAAAATTTCGTGAATTAAAATATAATCACAAAGGTGACAGTATTTATTTGCTATGTTTTAAGCACATGTTTTGTTTTACAACAGATTTTTTTTTTTTTTTTTGATTGCTGCTTTGACGTTTCGCTCATAAGTACGAGTAAAATGTCAACATATCACAAAAATTTTATTTTGATCGCTTATCACTCACTCAAATTCGAGTTAATCACTTTACTTTTTAAACATGCACTTTATGTTACTATACGATAGACATTCTTTTCACGAAAAAAAGACGACATCCCTATAATATCGATATTTTCGCTGCCAGGGTGCTCTCGCGGCTATGCAAATCACGAAACTTCCAAACAAACTCTTCACGAGTTAGCCTACCATCTGTGGATTCGTGTGAGCGGAGACTTCCAGGATTGTTACAACGTACGGCCCCGTTCAAACCATAGCGGAAATATTACCCTCGGCGACCATAAGAAACGGAGGATTACAATCCACTAATTCATTCACGCACCCGTTGAGAATTGAAATATCAATACGAAACTTGAAGTTCATTTATCTGCAGTCTGTCTCCTAGTAAATGTTTCTGAATTTTTGCTTCTTCAGACTCCTCAAAATATGTCTAAGCTTGTTATGTATTTTCAAAAAAAATAAAATAAAATAATAAATATATAATTAATAATGAATAAATAATAATAATAATAGGGCAACCGATAGGTCGCACCTGCAGCGAAAGAAAGGAACAAGGTTAAAGAGACAGGGTTATTTGAAAATACAAAGGCCGCATAATGGCAGCCGAAGAAAGTTACTTCCAACCGTCTAGCTCACCGCTCGGGCGTGGGGGTTAAGACATTATTTAAGCCCTAATCTTTCAATGTCACATGCACACACACAGAGAAAGAGCTTACTCCTTCATATTATATTAATAAATAAATAAAAAGGATCAAAAATCAAAGGATCAAACCATCTGCGAATTGTGCTGCGCTGACTCTGAACACCTCTGCTTCCTCCAGCACGAATCTCCATCTCAGTTGGTTTCGGAACGTCACTTGTTCAGATACCTCTGATCGTACTTCCTCTGTTGATTGATAGTCCTATTGATTGATTCTTCTATTGATCTTCGATTGATACTTCTGTTGATCCTCTATTGATTGATAGTCGATTGATCCTCTATTGATGCTTCTATTGATACTTCAATTGATACTTCAATTGATATTTTATTGATACTTCAATTGATACTTTATTGATACTTCTTGATACTTCTATTGATACTCCGATTGATACTTCTATTGATACTCCGATTGATACTTCTATTGATACTCCGATTGATACTTTATTGAAACTTCTTGACACTTTTGATAGATACTTCAATTGCTACTTTAATACATTAATAATCCCATACCTCACAATTTCTATTCTTTTTATAGCGGTGTGTACACAACAACCCAGTGAAGCAAATCAATAGAAAATTTTATCGCAAATAACTTCCCAGAAATTTTTTTGGGTTTTTTTTTTGTTTTTGCTACTGAGAATATTTTTTTCTGAGACTTTTTTTTCTGACATTTTATTTTTACTGAAACTTTTTTTATTTAATTTTTTGTTTTGTTTGTTACTAATATTATTTAACTAAATATTACTTAATACCTAAATTCAACTATAAATGTTTATTATTTTAATTTTATTCTTACTTCTATTTCATCTCGTATGATTTTCTTTTAACTTAAAAATATGGGTGCACATAAAAAAAATTAACCAAAACAATTAGTTGTTATATTCAAAATTAATTGTTATTTTATTTATTTATTCATTCATTTATATATACATATACATATAATTTTTTTTTGTTTTTCTTTTAATGTCGTCTACACATCGGAATACGTAACAAGCTAAACTTCTGCATCACAGTGAACTTATCTGTCGTATTCAAAATTCAATATCAAATGCATAAAATTCATCCATCACTTATTATCCTTTACTCTAAAAACTTACTTCAGCGCACACTTACAGCAACACTTACCTCAAATTTAACAAAAACAACTGACGCCAACATTATCGCATCTATGTAATAAAATTTCAAGATGAATCACCGTCATCATTTCGTCCTCTTTGACCGAGATCCTGACTCCATGTCTTTCTCCTACGAAAGGTTGAATTTATTCGTTCAAATTAGATTGACTCTCGTTCGAGCGAAATTCTGATGTTACTCTTCTGCATAGTGAAGGTTGCAAAGCTTCCGCCTTATTCCTTGTGGTGTCAGGATTCTCACGTAAATCTTAGTTCAATCCACACAAAAGATGAAGCTGGATAAGGCAGCAAAGGCATCAAAGATGGATGATGTCGTCCTGCAGTGATGATCAACGAAAAGCTCTTGGAAAATTTCACTATTATAGAAGAGTGCAAGGATAATTGCTTTTACCGATGGACGATATTTACGATAGTGTTTTGTTTCGAATCTTCTTCGCTTGTGGTTTTCACGATGGAATGCTGGTTTGTGAACAGATGCAGCCGAAGCTAGCTCAACGCTTCAAGGATTATTAGCTAGGATACTGATGAAATAACACCGGAGAACTTAATTACACCAACTTATGAAGTATGTCCTGAGTTCGTTCTAAGTTAATGTTTTTTATAGATAGAGGTTAGATGGTTAAATGGAGTGGCTAGAAATATTTTTGGATATGGTATTTATGTTTAGAACCTGCAAATTTCAACTGAAAGGCTACATTCAAAATAGTGAGATGAGTCCTACCATATTTACTTGTAGCATATGTGTCGGTGTATGCTTCTGCTTTCCTTTATTTCTAATATTAAAGCATACCCTGTAGTCTTACTCTCATCTTCATTTCAAGGAGATTTCTGCTCTTTTCAAGCATCAGTCAATGTATTACAGAATCTCGTACTTATTCATTATTCATTTGTTCATTATTATTCAACAGTTCCATCGTTGTCGTCGCGCACAAAAACTCTATTTCAATCCCATTATAATCCATCGTCATTCGAAAAAGCAACGCCCTGCCAATATCCTCTAGCCAGGCACCATCACCCACACTGGTGCATGTCTGGCATATCGAAACGTGTTGGATTAACAAAGTTACTTCAGTATGGATTTCACTCTACCACCAAAATGTTCTCATGTATTTTAGACTCTTTGCGGCTCAATGAATGTGATCCAAGGTAATTAGATTTTAATCCGCTTGTCATTCTGCTGGCAAGCATTTGGGGATTTCTGAAAACAAGAAAACGTGGCTCAACCCATAAGAAATGAGCAACCAACAACAACACAAGGACAAACATTTCTGTCGGTTTCACAAGGAACGCTGAGTACGATGAAGATTTTGGCAAAGCCACTAGACTGCCTGCCTGCCTGCCTGTTTGCATTTTCACTGCTTTAGTTAAACTCTTGGCTGAAATGAAAAAAAGGACGAAATTAAATTTCCCAACAAAAGTCATGAGAGTTCATTAAACATTGGTTTGGAAATTAATTTTTCAAGTAAACAGAAAATCAAAATTTGCATGGTATATTTGAAGGATTTAATGACTTTGTTGAGGGATAGGAGTTGTGGAACGTAGTAGTATTCAGAAGATATTCCTGTTTGCTGCTGTTTATTATGATAATCAATAGTATAACAATCTAATCAACCGGAGCATTGGGATTACTTGTGTCGATTAGTTTTGTGCTCTTTTAAGGATATGTAAAATCATTAATTATAAGTTTAATGAGCAATAAATTATAGCAGCTTGGCCCTTTGGATATTCAAGTGTATATGAAACGTGACAGACGACTTAACAATTTTGAAAGGACTTTTGTCTCTGACAAGCCCAAGCAGGACTTTTGGATAAGAATATTTAGGAATTATGCTACATAAAGTAAATACCTTGACTATAGAGTTGATTGGACCTTCTGCTTTCGAACCATCCAAACCATCCATTTACTACCAATTACTTTGTGGGGAACTTCCAGAACATTTTATTTTAGCATTCTGATAATTTCGTAAAGTACTCTCTGACTTTCACTTTCTAGAGTTTTACTTTGAATTTTATTCAATCAACTCTGTTTTTTTCAATGGCAAGGACGATCTGATCGGTTAAATGACCACTTGATACAGCACCATGCCTACATTCAATCATACTTGCTCAAAGAAATTCTAGCGACTTAAGTCATTACTTAGTATCGATAGGCAATCAAGTCTATTCTCTGGTAGCTGCTGGCTTAAAAGCAGAGACCAAAATGCATGAATCATAAAAAATGGCGCCCATTTTTCGCCATTCTTTAAATAACCAAGATAGGCTTCTGGTCCCTGAGTTATTCCCACATTATCTGCATTCTATGTTTCCTAGCAGTTTCCCTGTGTGCCACCAGAAGTTGTATCCCCAGCGTCAGTAGTATCCCCAGTGCGTCAACATCGAGATACTGCATATAAAGAAGTATGTGCAAACATACTTCGTGACCACCAATTTTGTTTCTGTTGTTTATTCATTCAGGGACCTTCAATTTAGAGAATCAAGAGCCCATAAGTGAATATCACATCCAAAATTCTTGCCATTTGTCCATACACGTGATCACAATAGCCGTCCACGTAACGATCAACACTAGATGGGGCATTACTAATCCAATCGTCCTTGAAGACTTCCAATATGAATCGGGTCTTCGGTGTTTGAGGTTTTATTTACCAGTGCACCAAAATTGTCCCAGAAAGATGACATTGACTAATTCATAGGGTGAAATACACCAAAGATAGGCATATTTAAAACCCTTTATCAGCACTAAACCATGTCCCGAGCATGGTTCAGAACTCAAAACCGATTGTTGTCCCATAATGAGATGGCGGCCGAGGTAAGTTGTCCCTAGAACAATCCATTCTCCTTTTTCTTGGGTTTTTGTCCGTTGTCTGCGCAATTTGGTTTGTCTGTGGCGCAATTTGATTTATCGAACCCGCGTCATAGGTGGCCTTCGGACTTGGATTGTCTCTTCTTGTAAAAAAGTCACTTTCTTCGTCCTGCCTGTGTGTTAGATCTTCAGAATGCAGCAAGTATGGTCCGCATAAGCTGTTTTTTTCATACGGCGAAAAGCAAGGCATCGAGACATCGCCTAAAATGTTTTAGATTCTTTGCTCAGTTATCCCTGCAGACCACAACGCTAGTTCTAATCACTTCCATACAGGGTACGTACGGTATTTGAGGACAACTTGAGAGTAAAATTAATTAGCTTGTATTTTTAACAAAATTTAATGAAATTTCAGGAATTTTTTATACAACGTTAAATTAATATATGGCTATATTACATGCCCGAATCAAATGCTCCTTGGTCATATTGACCATAATGGCATTAATAGCAGTCTTCAGCGAAGAAGTGGTATTATGAGGACGCTTATTGGTCTCACGCTCAACTACACCCCATACGTAATAATCCAAAGGATTAAGGTCTGGGGAGCTAGGTGGCCATAGGTTCGGTGTTATGTGGTCATGAAAATTTTCAGCCATCCAATCTTGTGTCACCATCGCTTTATGTGAAGGAGCAGAGTCTTGTTGAAAAATGTACGGTCTGCCTCCGCTTACATTGTCTATCCAGGGTTTCACTACCGTCTCCAAAACCTCGATATATGCAGCAGAGTTCACTCGAATTCCTCGAGTAAAAAAGTGTGGTGGCGTAACATGTCTGTCGTTGCTGACAACACCTAAAACCATAACAGTGGCTGGAAATTTTGTGTGCATAACAACAAGAACCTCTGTAGGATTTGAACATAGCCATCTGTCATTTCTGCGATTGGTCTTTTGATCTTGGTCAAAAAATTTTTCGTCGGAAAAAACCATAACATTTTGGGCGCCTTAGGGTGTTTGATTTTGTTTAAAAGACGTTTTGATCGGAAAACTCTCTGTTCCCGTGTTCGTTCCGACATGAACTGTCCTCTGCGCATCACGTAAGACTTATACCGAAGGTCTTCGTGGACAACTCTACGAATAAGGCGCTCAGAAACATGAAGCTCACTCGCAAGGACCCTCATTGATTTTGAAGGATCCTCGTCTATGATCACGTGCACTTGCTCTAAAAATTCTGCAGATCGGACAGTGTCAGAACGTTGTTCGAGCTTTTTGCGTTTTGCAACCGTTTCTGTATCGCCTCCTGATGCTTCCTATTCACGGTGAACCTTCTGCACGAATGAACGGGCGCAATTAAGAAAATTAGAGATCTCTAAATCTGTATGGTTCGCACATATAGCGACGATGACAGCATGTCTCTTCATTTCTTGAGTGATGTTGTAGTCCGCCATTTCTTATCTGAAAAGGAAAAACAACTAAAAAAAAATTCGCAAAGTTATAGTCACATTTATTCATGTCCTCAAATACCGTACACACCCTATAATCAGGAGTACTACGAGTATCCGTTCTCGTCGGGATGTTCATGATGTTTAATTTCCGGTTTATAGTATTTACAAGCAGGGTAACCCTGGACTTCTTTCACTGATTCCTGTTCCCTTATTGATTTCTGCTACAGCAGCGTGGCGGATTCTTTCAAAATGTTCGCGAAAAGCTGCAACGTTGTCCGACGTAATGCTGGAGCTGAGGTGTCTTCGCTGACTCACATTTTCCACTTTTTCACGCCCATATTCGACGCGCCATGAAAATGCACTCGCCCAAAAGTGTGCAGACAATCAATCCAAAATTTTAGCTGGCCTTAAGCCAACTGAAGTTTGGCCTTCCTTCGTTATAAACTTTATTATAATACGTTGCGCAACCGAAGAATGAACTTCTCTTTCGCTAATTTTGATGACAATCAATGAAACCGGTTGGATCGTCGCCTCAACTGATCCCCCTCCAATCCTTTTCGACGCTTCGCCTCGGTTTGGTTAGTCCCGGTTATAGTTCAATGCACCTCGTAGTTATATTTACTGAAATTGTTATAGATAGAGCAGCACGATCTCTGACTAAGCGCAGATACATATCTGAAAGTCCTCGTATCCGTAACGAAACCTTAAAAACTAAAAAAGTATATCACTTAAAATTATGCGGAAGTAAACGGATTAAAAATTCAGAAAATATGAAGAGGTGACAATCAGACAATGATATAGTGATTAATCTATCAAATTCAATCCCAAAAAAGCTCTTTAATACTCCAAAAGCCAACAAACCTGTCACACTCTAACCGAAAAATACAACTTGTTTGTCACACCAGCAATATGTTACATATTACCTTAAGTCGCATGACTTGAAACGATAAATTCTCTTTCACTTTATTTGCCATACGTATGACCGTGACTTACCAAAATTATAACAAACTGACTCCCCCCCAAAAAAATGGAAGGAAAAAAGGATCCGAAAATCTATTCTACCTCGCAACTCTTAAAGGTTCTTATTACCAACTCGAGTACCCATATGTGAATATATGTTGGTAGATGTACGTTTCTGGAGAATTCATTTTGTTGCTTGTTTGGAAAAAATGTTTTTTTCAACGCCATTTCCCAGTAAATTGAAGCTTAGTGTATCCGAAACGGTAGATGTTAGGGAAAATTGTCTGTGGAAACATAAATCACTGATGAAAATACGATGCTTTCATAATTAACTCATTAGAACAGCCATAAATCCTGATTTAATTGTTTCATTGTGTGTCAAAATGCTGTTAAGTAATTCTCTGGGGGGGGAAGGCTGAGAGAAAATGTTAGACATTTTCAGATAAGAGCAAATGCAATATCGAAAAGTTAATTGTTTTTGGAAGTAAACAGCGGACGGGTACATCCCTTTAAACAAGAAATGGGTTATACTTTGTTTTTCCCTTAAAAATTATTGGGGCATGACTCTACCAGTGAATACACTCACCCACTGTCGAGAATCCAAATTAAAACATTCAAACCTAAAACTTCAAACGTATGCGTAGAGGTCTTTCTTAGCCGTTGATTCAAAATTAATAAATAGTTGTTAAATACTATTCTTATTAAATCCTGTAACACAGTCGTCACCTAAGCCACAACTGCACCAAAGTGAATGAGCGTGATGAAAATCTTCACAATAGTAGGCAGCTAATGAGGAGCAATCAACTCTCGAGAACGATTTCGAACATTGATGAATTGCGACTTATAAAATTTGGTAGCAATTATGTTTCCGTAGTGCTCATTAGAAGCAAATCTGGAAAACAGGACTATCGTGATATGCCCATTTCCAGTTATTGATAGTTCCTGCACTGTAAGTAAAATGTTACTTATATGCTGAGCCTTGCCACCCTTTATTCAAGGATATCCTCTGGCCATCTTGATTCTTCTTATATTGATTCTAAAGAGGACATGACTGTCAAACTACATTGTTAAATTCCTGGCAACATGTATCAGTCCTTGCTAATCCGTTCATTATTTCACCGTCACCGTTGTGAATCTCTCCATTTTAACGTCAACTATCCTTTGCGACTCAATTTTTGTGGACTTAAATAAGAGAAAATAGTATCCAACGAATTGCCTCTCATTATGATAATCAAATCAAACATATTCAATTACCATGCCATCAAATATTATCATTCACCAAATCACCAAATATTTGCTACATTTGTATCGATTTTTACCGTAAAGCAAAAACTTCACCTATGTCCTCGCCAGCAAGTCCCCACCCCATATGCACAAGCATTGTATCGTTATGCATAACAAACCACTTAAAATCGCTGTTTGCCATGTAATTATTTCACAGCATGCTGTCGACATTCAATGCCAATAAATCACGATTCTATCACAATCTCCTCTATAAGTCACCAATCTCTTCTCTCCCTCTCTCTCTCTCCCATCCTCAACCCCCCCCCCCCCTCCGTGACTCTTCTATCAAACAAAGAAAACACCATCAAGGATCTGTATGTTCAATGGAGATTTTTGGTACTTGTATTGGAAATTTTGTAGACATTTTGAATTTATTGGAATCGCACTTCCTGCTTCTTAGAAGGACTGCATTTTGCCATAGGTCTGTGAAAAATCGAATGCAAGTAATAAAAAAGTAATGTAAAATAATGATGTCGCATAAAGCTACATAAAATACTTCACTAGAAAACGCGTTTTGATTCTCTTCAACGGCAAACTTCGTTAAAAGGAAACGCGATTCTTTCCAGAGTACTCTTAAGTTTTATATTAGAACCACCTTGAGTTGTTTTCACATTGTTGATAAGATTTTGCCAATTTAATCCTGTATTATATATCATACATTGTTTCGTCCTAAAACTGTTAGCTACCTGATTGAAGAATAAGCGGAATTAGATATCGTAAAAATGTGATAACCTCTCAATCCTGATAGGATAACAACCCTCAGCTTATGGTTGAGACTGAATTTCTATTGATTGTTTGACGGAGTTTGATGGAGTTTCGACCACATGCTCAGAATCCTGTCTCATTCTTTTTCCAACTTCTCCGACGCTAGCAGACTGCTCTCCACTTATCAGCCAGAATCACTAAAAGGGCAATACAGTATGCAGCCACCATCCACAAAAATGTTCGTCTCAACACGTGCATGAATCCATGTCAGTAAGGCTACTTACCGATTCCATCACACTCAAAAGTCGACGTCTTTTACTCAATATTATTTCCCACTTTTTGCCATAGGATACTTTCGCAACGACATTGATTTGGACAGAAAATCATTTTCAAAATAATGACTAAACCAAAATATTCAATTGATTTCTTTGATTCGGTTATCTTATCCCGAAGGTGGATACTCTTTTGGTCAGCTTGACGACCCCAATTTCAAGCACTAGACGGGGCCACAGGGTCCCTGGTCCACATGAAACCAGGATCGTTCATCTATCAGCTGACTGGACCAAGTATTATTTTTATTCAGTGTTGCACATGTCTGACAGTGCGCTAAAAGCTGAAACGGCTACTTCATATGGTATCCATTCCCTGACTTTGTGAGTCTCTAAATATTTTCAGGATTAAAACCTTATCATACGAACTACTTCATACGTTGGTACCAAGAACAGGACCCTGTACATTCCCTAATGTCATGTTTGTTCCTCGCCAATATTCCGGTCAGTGAGGTTATCTGGCGCTATCTGTCTTAGATATTCCGACTCCTAGAAAGACTCTAGGAAGTTCAGCAAAACTTGTCACTAGGCTTTCTATGTTTTTTTTTTTCAAAAATTGTTTAAAAACGAATATAACCTGGAGGTACATCCGAAGTTGTTACGTATTCCGAGGCGTAGGTGACATTAAACAAACATTTAAATAATAAATGAATAAATCACACACATTACATTAAACACACGACATTAAATAAATAAATAAATAAATAAATAACAATTTTGAATGTAACAATTAATTGTTTTGGTTAAGTTTTTTATATGTTCCAATATTTTTAAGTGAAAAGAAAATCATACAAGATGAAATAGAAGTAAGAAGTTAAGAAAATTAAAAAAGAAACATTTATAGTTAGATTTAGGTATTAAGTTAAATAATATTGATAACAAACAAAAAATAAATAAATAAATAAAAAAAGTCTCAGTAAAATGTCAAAAAAATATATTCCCAGTCGCAAAAAAAAAACAAAAAACCAATTCTTGGAAGTAATTTGCGATAATTTTTTCTATGGATATGATTCACTAGGTTGTTGTGTACGTATCAGTATAAATAGAATAGAAATTGTGAGTTATGAGATAACCAATACAGGAATCAATTTAAGTATCAATAGAAGTATAGAGACACACAACCAATAGAGGTCACACAACCAATAGAGGTCACACAACCAATAGAGGAATCAATTCAAGTATCAATAGAAGTATCGAGACATACAACCAATAAATAGAAGTTTAAATAGAAGTATCAACAAATTAAAGAATCAACGAATAGAACTATCAAACAATAGAGGGAGCTCGAACCAAGGTAGCGCAGCAGAACCGGTGAATCGTGAAACCAGCTGAGGTTTAGATTCGTGCTACAGGAAGTACGATTAGGATCAGCGCAGCACAATTCAGAGGTGTTCAGAGTCAGCGCAGCACAATTGACAGGTGGTCAGGATCAGCTCAGCACAATTGACAGGTGGTCAGAATCAGCGCAACACAATTCAGAGGTGTTCAGAGTCAGCGCAGCACAATTAGGTGTCCAGAGTCAGTGCAACACAATTGACAGGCGGTCAGAATCAGCGCAGCACAATTCACACGTGCACAATTCACATCTTTTGATTTTTGACCCTTTTGTTTTAATCTAATATGAAGAAGTAAGCTTTTTCCTCTGTGTGTGTGTGTGTGTGTGTGTATGTAACATGGAAGGATCAGGGCTTAAACAATGTCCTAACCCCCACGCCCACGTGGTGATCTAGTCGGTTATAAGTAACTTTCTTCGATCGCCATTACGCGGCCCTTGTATTTTCAAATAACCCTGTCTCTTTAAACTTGTTCCTTTCTTTCGCTGCAGGTGCGACCGATCGGTTGCCTTACTTTATTTATTTATTTAGGTTATATTTACTATTTTATTATTTTTTTGAAAATACATAACATGGCGCCCAACGTGGGGCCAACATTTAATTTATCTAATTCATCATTATTAATTATATATTTATTAATTTATTATTATTTTTTGAAAATACATAACAAAGTGTTGCTCGGACCGGTCGCCTTTCGTATTATCATTGTAACCATACGGGCAATCAACCGGGATTTCTTTTGTTAGAAGCATCGAAATAAACAGGATGAACTGTTAAAATTGCCCCAAAAGGGATGCACTATTACATTCCCCAAAAGGCTCGTTCCAAATTAGTTCCTAAGCCCAATGAAGCAATCCGGTGCCGTTAAATACGGTTTGTAGTGATGATTGCCCGATAAATTATCCTATAGCATCCCTCATTTCTCTAAAACAAGTGTTGGTTATTTTGAAACCAACAACACTTCCGGGATAGCTCTCTTGGCCACTTGGGCATAAAGAAGGTGTGACACAATCATTTGGCGTTTCAAATCCTTTTCTTCTTTTGTTTCTTTTCGTTCTGTGTTGCATTCACTGTGTTTTATCGAAGATGTTCCAGATCGTTCCTACCCTCTGCAATCTCCAAGGAGATTGGTAGCCATGATTGCGCGAACATCTGTTTCTGTTGACTTAACTAGTCTAATGTTTGCTGAACCTTCACATTATCGCTATTATCTAATTCTGTCATGCCTGCCACCCCGTAATCGTTGATAGGGTACGGTTAGTGACGAATTGGTGATCCCGCCTTCATCGCGCATGGTGAAGGAATTGCCCTCCTGGAATACATGGGAGTAGATGACTCGAAAATTGCTTTGACATTTGCTCTTATCACTAAAGGTCAGCCCTTAACACAGACTTGCCTCACCAGGATCACTTGCGAGTTCCAGTATTCCCATTGATTTTTTCCGTCAAGTTTTTCAACCATTGGATGCAGTTCGCAGCAATTATAGCTTGTAAGCTAACAAACTTTTTATTTACATAACTCATAGCAGTTTACTCTCCAACGGCAAAGGTTGCCATCACTGAAGAGTATCCCACCGGCTCGTCTCCAGCCTGTTTTTGGGGGGTATTTCTACCAAATTACTTTCCCATCGGGTTCTTTTGTGGTTTTGGGTTGTATACTTTAAATGGACAAGTTACAGCAACTCAAATTAATGAATCAATTATCACGACTACAGATATCGGCCATAATAACTTCCTTTGCAGTTTTTGCACAGCAGGAATAAAATTCCAAAATGTTCCAATAAAAGCTAATGGTAATAAACTATGGAACCGACATAACTGAGAATCTCTTTCATTATCCTAGATTACTTCCGTATTCAATTTATTTTCTGCGGGCTTTAATGAGTCCTTGAAATTTCATAACACTCAATATCACATCAAAATACTGAGATCTGATTTCACATTTCCATAATACAGAAAACTACTTCCCATACCGTCCATCCCACTATGCCCTATCCAAACAATCTTCTACAACATGACCAAGATAATAGCTAGTACGAATTTTATTCTAAGGAAGGAAACAAACAAAATACTGCCTACTGGCAGGATTATTTCTCGCTCGCCTTCCCGACTAAAACCGTAGTGATAAGTATATCCTAACAATGGAATACTTTAATTAAATTCCTCTGTCTACACAGTATGAGTTGTATATCCTTCCTTACGGTAATTTTACACTTGGTTCACCTCCACCAAATCCCCACCAAGTGATACGGTGGCGGATCTTGGTCGCGTTTGCTAACTACAAAACAGCCTGTCTCAAGTGATTTTGTATTCCATGAATTTATAAAGCTTGCTCTGTGTCGTTGTGAACGACCAAGCAGCTACTTTTGACCAGGACAATGATAGTCAAGTTGTCGTTTGTCGTTTCTGCTCTTTCAGTTTTCATATCTTCCAGATTTGAAGTAATCAAAATGCAGACAAAGCGTATAAAAGTTTGAATACTAAATATGCAATGAGTCCTTTTTTTATGATTCTTCCATTGTCGTCCTGTTTCGTTCAAAATTCTAATTTGTATGGGAATCTTGAATGTTTAATAAAGCATCAAAAATCACCAGCAGATCTCGAAATAATCATTCGCTACATGATCATCCTGTTCATCAAATATCCAATCAAATTTCCCAGTATGTTTCAGCTGTATTCAAAATTCTCTTCTGAAACGGCTCCATAAAAGTCACGATTGTCCCACCCGACGTAATACTGTCAAAAAGACGTTATGCGGAATATTTCAAAAAATTTTCTAGACCCATAAATCATTCAGAATCCAATAAGTCACAAAGACGAAAGGACTTTGAGAATTATTCAGCGAAATTTCATGACAAGCAGCACCTTCTTTTTCGCTTCGGTTTTTTTAACTCTCTTATGTTCTTGTCTTCCTTAAGAATCCTGCCGACACCAAATTGTGTGAATGGACCGAAGCAGCTACGCTTTTTTTTCTACTTCTTCTTATATTTTCAGTATCTTTCGGCTGATATTTCTATGTTTGGTTTCAGAGGAAAGCCTTTTAGGTACACAAAATCCTTTTTGCTGAAAAGCTGGAAAAAAATTGAAAATTCATCACCTGTTGTAAAGAATATAAATCATATTGCGGACTTGAAGGACATACGCGAAGTGCTTACGATTTCCGCATTCAAAATAGATGAAAGTATGAAAGAGAAAAAGCCACTGAGAGCGGGTGGAGAGCGTGAGAAGTCGAAGTTGAGAGAGCTAAGTATTTGAAATTGGATTAGATTTAAAAGCAATTTTTTATGTTGTGAGATTACAAACTTTACGAATTTATGATACAGAGTTTAATCAACTCTATTTCTTATTCAGTTCACATTAGAGACACGAAATTGAGTGCCACAATATTCAGAATCCTTGGAAATAAGCCGAAAATATCTCCCAAAGTATCAGGATTTTATAGATGGCATTGAATTATTAATGTAAATGAAATGCCCTGTGACATGAAAAATCTACCAGAATCCAATGAATAAGTCAATCGTTCTGGCAAAACAAACTACGTCTGTGTTCAAGTGTTGTATTCCACCATGCAATTTTAGCGAGTTCGCCGTTTTCCACAGTTGTCAGATGTAAGAAAATTATAAATCACCAACGATAAGGTTGTACATGTAAGTAGAATACATTAATTATTTATAATCGATAGTGAAACGGTTAGTCGACCATACATTTAAAACTTACTTCTAATGGTGTCAGAAGTGGGTATAGAATAATTTTAGCAACTAAGACGACAACAAGCAAATATTGGGAAGCACAACTGAAAATCGATCGAACTCTACTACCTTTATGGCTGTTATTTAAATGAGCTGAGAATCAAGAAAATAACTAGTGTCAAAAACTCCGTGTAAAAGGGATAAAAAATTGCGAAAACCGGAACTGTCAACCATAATAAATTATTAATTTTTAATTTTTAATTGAACAGAATTGCTGTTGACATTTTTTTGGCCAATTGGTGCTCGTTATCACCTTTAATTTCCGTACATTAAGACTCAGTTGTTGCACTCAATATGTTGGGATCGTTTCAATAAGGAAGGGCGAGTCTCCTTATTGTCACAGATTATTTGGTGCCTTCAAGGTAACTTCACTATCGGGTAAGGTAGCTATAAATTTGCCATTGCAAACTCTTCCAATGAAGAATTCTGAAGAAATACACTTTTTATGCCGTCATTTACCTTTGATCCCTGTCGCCAGTTACTTATGTTCAGATTACTGTCGTGACCATTATATTAGAGCCCTCTGCAAACAATCTGATGTTCTTAGTAGGATGGAGCAATATCAGTGTTAAATTTCATCGTTCATCCAGTATTTAAAGGAAACAAAATCATAAGTAAAAGCTTATAAGTCATCGGTAAGGAAGCCTTTTTATAAGTTTTGTCGACTCTTCTCACTAAAAGTATTAGTACTTCTTTCGCCTAAATGACTACATTTCCATACAAGATTGCGTTTAAACATTCCTTCCAAAGCCATATTAAGCTGAATTTGAGCCTTTTGAATAAGGGTATGGCACACTCGACTTACCCCAGCTGATTTGAAGGCAAAGCATGTACACGTTTATCCGCAAAGATATGGTTGCAGGCTTCTTTCATTTCAAGGTTTTTGGTCTAGGGCCTTTAATAAATCATCTCCATCCTAGGAATCTGTACAACGCTTCTTTGGAAGCGGGTTTCAATTTAGTTAGTTGATGGGTAGACTCTTCAAAAAAGCTGTCCTTCTTCAGTGTCGTTCAACTAGAAAATGATCGCGAATGAAAAACATCCTTCCAGTTTATGTCTTTTCAAGTTTATGTCACTACAGTTTATGTCAGTTTATGTCTTTATGTTTAAGTCATTACAAAGCAGGAAAACAAATAGGACAACTCGCAACCTGAACAAACTGTTTCCTCTAGATGAATGTATTCTAGTTCGGTTGGTTGATCTCCAACAACGTCTAAGGGTTTCTTTTCCAATGAAATTTCCTATAGATTGGGATTAATAACTTGACAGAGAACTGACTTCGATTGAACTTTTACTAACTTCGAACTAACTCACAATAAATTCTCAGTAAAATATGTTCGTTCTCTTTCTCTCTCTCTCTCTCCCTCTCTTTCTCCCCCCCCCCTTTCTCTATCTCTTTCTTTCTCGTCGTTGTTCTCTCTGTTTTGATTTGATGGCTGACATTTTTTCATGCAACTATTCACAAGGCGTTAGAGAATTATGATTAAAATTGAAGTTATTCGAAGTAACACACAATTTAATTAACACACTGTATTCAATTTTCATATTCAATTTCCACATTCAATAACTGTTAGAGCAAGAGAATATCTTTACTTCATACTTTAACGTTCAAATAAGGCCGCCATTATCATCGCACAAAAATAAAAGCCTGAATTAATCCTTAGGGCGTACTGTTAATAGTCTTCTTCTTATGCCTATAAAAACTTGCTCCTGTACTTTTCCACCAACCAACTATGTGAATTCATTCTCACCAAATGTCCTTCGATGATTTCAAGGATCTCAGAAAATAATTTTGTAAAGACTGCGAACAGAATACTAATTAATAATAAAGAGCGTAATATTGTCTTCGACGGAAGACGAGACCAATAGACAAAACAGACAGACAGACATTTCGCTCGGTGAGCTGTTACTTGGGTGCCGAAGACATGGGCCGTTCCCAAGACTACATCCAACAGGACACAGAGGTAACAACAGTCAGCTGTCTTAAAGGTTGGCTGTTCATTCAAGTGTAAATTATTCTGGTCACATAGATACAACTAATGAAGGAGTTTTTCACATTTCTCATTTGGATGGGACTCGTGCTCATTGCTGAAACGGGTGTGGGTGGATCCCATGCACAGGATGAGATGTTGCGCCTTAATGTTAGAAGTCATAACTTTTTGCAGTGGAGCAACTCGGAGAGTGAAAAAATATTGAAAATTAGTAACGCGTTGGAGTTAAATTAATGATCCTGGTGTTTATTGCAACATGTCTTATGAAATGCGTCCATCATAGTTACAACGAGGGTGCGACTAATAATGGAACTACAATGGATATTCTGCGAAAGTTGGAGGGTAAGATTCTTATTTCAACACCCTTATGATTGACGATGTCGCTTTGAAATATAGAACGACATTTGTTTACTAGAATAGTTGTCCTGAAAATGTTTGCAGGACTGGCGTCATTCTCCTGGCGTAACAATCCTGGTTCAAGCAAAGGAACTGTCAATTTTTTCCTTGAATATACCTTAAAGTTTAGTGATAATTTTTGTGTGAACAGTACAAACAACTTCTTCCTCTTTTATGTGAATACTTAACCACAACACTTATTTAAGGCCCACATCCATTTTTCACTCTTCGTCCGTGAATTCATCTTTAATTTATTCGACAATTAAAACGTTTGGGGTGAGTGAAAGTGCGCTAAAATGTCGTTAATTGTAACGCGCTCTAGATGAAAACCAAATTTTTCATAGCTCGTGCTCTTTGTCATTCCGCGTATCCTTTCTCGTAACTTGATAAACCACAAGGACACGGCACCGAAAAGAAAAAACTTTTTATTTGGATAGATGTGAAGACTTTGCCATTTTGAAGCCTCTCAGCCAGAAAATTACTTCAAAGCTTTATGAGCCGGAAATATGAAAGTCATGATCCTGAATAGAGCTTATACTTGTAGCTAACTTTGAATACATCTACCGGAGTCACGTTGGTTTGAAGGTAGCGTTCATTCAGTGATGCTTTTAGAGATTCATAAATTATACGCTGCTTTTGCCAATGTAAATTTCGTTTGCATAATATATTTAACAAACAGAACGAACGAAATATATATTTTCATCTGTTTCACAGTTGGGATACAGAAGATAGTCAAACTTTTCATATAAATCCGAGGTTTTCACTGAATTTCAATTGATTGAATGGCGATTAACAAACATATTCTATAATTTTTATCTAACTTTAACCTGTATCATACTCGTTTTCAGGTTCATGAGCGTTGAAAGTACTTCCTTTAATGACTACATTGAACTGTCAGAACAGTCATATCAAAATGAGATATGTTGGTGCTTATTTGTTGGTGCAAATAAGCTTGTTATCCTTTCCGAACAACCATCTCTACTTCAATAATAATCACCTTTTTTGCCTTTTTTTTTTAATGTAACAAGTGATATTGTCTTCCATGAATTTACTCGAGGAAAATACAATAAATCGCTTAAAAACCGAACGAGCAGGACCTTCGAAAACGTTTAATACGTTTAAAGGGAGTTTTATTGAAAATAAAAGCGTAAAATTCAACGAATAAAATTATTCGTTTTACGAAAAATATTGTAATATTGGACACTCGAGAACTCTCTTCTAATCACTTGACATAATCATAAGGTTCATTACGAAAGACTTGCTTATGTTTTAAGCACAGGGACACACCTACCCATTTCTGGACCTCTCCATCTAAAGTAAAGTCGATGCTAAACATCATGTCCTTCCAATCATAACTTTCTGGTTCGTTAGGAACAGATAGTGCTCAGACGGGGAGCAGAGTCCACATAAAGAAAGATTTGATAGAATTAAGGCACTTCCTCGACGAAGCAACTTTGAGGGGTGGCTCATAAGGTTTAGAGAAATATAATCAGGATTCAGAAATTCCACTTCTTATTACCCACGTCAATATTCATCGATAAGAGTCAAACAGCCTACCTTAAATCTTAGCGTTCGACTAGCCTCCAACTAGCATCAAATATGGTCAATCTTTTGACCATGTCCTGCAGTTTGGAAAGTGAACAGCTTTGCTTTATTTTTATCCGTTGAATCCATCATACGCTTTGTAGATTTGCTTACCGAGTTTTCACAATTGATTCTCTCATTTAAACCGGTATCAGATATTTCGTACATGCCGTTGTTGTATTCGAAAACGGTTTCCATTTCACATATGGATCCGAGCTGTCATACTTCCCGATGCCATCTTATTGATTTGTGAATACTGATTTCTCTGCTCTTCTGCATGCAGCTGAATTTCTAGACGACAAGGACCAAATAATAACTTCAATTGACAAGTCGAATCCATTAGTTTTCCTGGTCTATTTCGTTCACTTATCTCCTCATTTATGTCTTGTGGTAGACAAAGTTGTCCCTATACTCCCTATACTCGTGCCGTTATTTGAGAGAAGCTCATTAATGTTTTTCTAACATTTCTCCATTTTTCGCCACTATATTTCCTTTTTCATATCTTATTCTTTAATACGGTGCTCATCTGAGGTCGCCAAATTACCCTTTATCTTTGCTCTTGTATATAATTGTGCCCTTTGAGATGTGCTTTAAATGAGAAACGTCGAATGCTTTCGACCACTAACTTTTTTGCAGAAAGACCGCATCAATGCATTAATTTGGCGGAGATTGATGTAGACGTCGCTGTAGTTAGTCCTAGCCTTATTGATAGATAACTTCGACAACACATAGAACTTCCGAAGCCATAGCTGATTGTGATCAGCAACCTGTAGTTTGATGCGTTTATCCCGAGGAATTTTCTAAACCTCCTTCTACACCATAAATACCTAATTATCACGCCTATTATCAAAAATCGGCTTAAAAAAATCATCCGACGATGACTGCATCCTCAAATTCCTTTCAACAAGACAACCGATGCACATAAGTTTGCGTCTTAAAAGTCGATCTCAGTGCCTAATTGAAGCTCTGAAACTCTTTGCTTTGATTGCTTTGATGTCATGCTTGGGAGAATTAGTTGAAAAATGGAAGAAGAATGAATGAAAAGTTGAAAAATAGTCCATGTTTCTGTGAGATTTTCAAATGGTCTCTTCAAAATTATTCCCTCCATATTAAGCATCAAAATTTTTGTCATAGAATTAAGACAAACTAAAGTTTCGCGCCAAATTTCCATTTCTTTAAACTGCCTTAACCGTCACTGAATGACATGTCTAACTGTTGCAGATGACTGTCATGGCTTGAACCCGTCAACTGTCAAGGTATTATGCATACTTAATGAATTGTGTCATTTCACAACACTTCAGTTATAATCTTCACTGGATGCAAAGCATAACAGGCAAACGATAACACAAATAGAGTCCGATACAATACCATGGTACAGAACATCTAAATATTTAGGACTATTGTTCGAGCACAGGATGGCTTGGGAAGATCACGTACAAAAGAAAAGAACACACAAAATAGAGCCTTCTAGTTGGTTCAGTGAATTCCCTGGCATATTTGGAATATTGTCATACACAAAGCCTTATGTATTGACATAGTTGAAAAATACATCAAGGACAGAGCACTGAAGCTATTTGGCAAGATAGACGAGAATCCAAACAGAACCATGAAAGAAGATGAAAATCAAAATGCATATCCAGACCTCAGATAAACTACTACAGATAATAAACTTCTGAACAAACTAGAGTGTTGTACTAGGATGTGATTAGTGTTCAACAATTTCACACAGGAATGGATCAAGAGCGCTTAGTAAAACTAGTTCCAAGTAACCAAGACTCCTAGGTCAAAACACTATACCCCAACAACAGAATAAAAGTTAAGTCTTTGTTTTCAATCAGAGCCAGCTTTAACAAACTGAATACCCAAATTGATCAGGATACAAAAAATACATACAAGAATAACAAATCAAGAATGGTTGCATGTGCCACGATACGAGACACCTCTTAGTAAACCCTAGCATAGGGTTGATACCAACCAGATTATACAAAGACATATTTAAAAGAATCCAATAAATACATAAAATACTAAAAATTGTAAAAAAGCCTGGAAGTTATCGCTGCGAACCTTTCATTTCAATATGGACCAACTAATTTTACACTCCGTCAATTCAAATTTAAATTATAAGCTTTTTACTGCGTTTGGAATGATAAATTACTCCAGCAACATTCATATGAATGAATTTATTTTATGGAACTCTTCGTTCCTTCACAATCTGGTTTCAACCTTTTTCCTAATCGAGATTGTCCAGAGCAGCGTGAGATAATAAAGAGTGTTCAACATTACTTTCGAGATTTTTACGAGTTTGACTCAAGGAGACAACGGAACAAAGAGACCACCTACTGAAACAAAAGTGTGAGTGTCAAGGACCGCCTGAATGGTTCACGGATGATGTTGCAGGAGGAAGCCACAAGCAAGCTTCAGGCTAGAGGTCCGATGACAAAGTGATGCTCCTTATATTTCTTGCATAAAAATCCATAAGCCTTAACCACCTGTGGAGATGTTATGCACGTAAAAGACATAAAGCCACAGAGAACGTTATTGCCTCCCAGCTACCGGCAGGAGCGAGAGACTCGTAGTACTATCCCTACAGGAAAATTCATCGTTCAATGTTTTCTCGTATTGAAAGGTGGCGAGCACAAAGATAGGCAATGAGTTGCCTACGGAATATATCTCTGATTTATGCCTAACCTATTATATTGCACTTACTCCCGACCCAAACGAATAGTTTTCGTTGCTGCGAAAGGAGTTGGAACATACCTGAGAGCAGATTATAATACATAAAAGGCTCTATTTCCCACTGCAAACAATTTTTCCCCATCAGACCATCGATATCCTTTGTCTTTGCTCATTCCTATCTCAAATTTATCCGAAATTATATTCTCCAAACGAGTTCCATGATTTTTACTACCTTTTAACAGCATGCATTCAACCCTCTGCAAATTTCCGAGTCGTTTCACCCGCAGAAACAGATGGAAAATGTCGAAGCCCTCATAAAGGTGTTCGCTCACAGATTATTGGGGTCGAAGTATGAGATTGCGACTGAATCGGCTTTTGGGGATATAAAAACTTGAATCAAGTTTTAATGGTTTTATGCCACTTGATATTCACGAGAAGATGCTCCTGCATGTGTTTAACATTCTGCAATGTGGTTTTCTCGCCAACCACATACAGTTTTTCCCCGTTCGCCCACTACACATTCTCATTCAAGGATCTGCTTTCACCACTCAAACTTTCCTATGAATTTTTATGCCGAAACGGAGAGAAGAAAAACCAGATAGATCGCTTAAGAACTTAAACGAAACGAAAGAAGTCATGGAGGATAGAAAAAACAAATCGCTGCCACGATGGTATAAATCTCAGATGGAAAGTGTGGTTAGAAAAGCTATTATGGGGTTTTTCGAAGGATTCATTCGTCGAAAGCCAAGTACGAGTATCTCTTTCTTGCGCTGTTTGAGTTCTCAGGTTAAAACTTCTTTCTTGTGGGAAAGTTAAATTTTATGTTTTCATAAGTTAAAGGTTGAATGAAATTTGATATGGACGAGCTTAAAAGGCAAATCTTTTTGTTAGTATCTCTTGGAATGTTGGGCACAGATTAGAGTTAAGTGAACTTATTTCGTTGTGACGCAAACAGTGGATAAGGAGATCAGTTGGAAGTTGAAAATTCGTATAAAGTGTAGTTTCCCAAAGTTTATGTTTTATTGAAAAACTAAGGGTTTTTTTTAAAATAGAAAACGTCGCAGGTGTAGTGCACGTATAGTCTGGATTTGTTTCATGCCAGGCTCCTTTATTTTCTATTACGCAACCATCCATAGAACTCGGCCTTACATCGAGTTAGACCCAGTAACATTCCTTTTTAGGATTTCAACCCCTCAAGACAGAAAAATGCTTCAAAAGTTGATACTATGCAATTTGATAAAGTCCTTAAACGTCATCCAACTGTATGTTGCATTTCAGTAATTTCATTTCCGAAATGACTTCTAACTCTCCTTATATCAAAAATGTTCGTTCTCGTATTGAAAACTTCACGAAAACCTTCAGTTCATGAGCCTTCAATTCATAAAGCAATATCTTTTGGAATGAAACGTAGAAGCACCTCATAGTAAGTGGTGCACGAAATAATTGCTAAGCTTTCCAGACAGTAATAAAATCAGTGCAAACCATTGTATTACCAAACAAAGGAAGGAAGGAAGAAAAGGAGCTACAAAGAAGTGCTCAGTGTGCGAAATTAAGTATAAGCCAGGTATCAGCGGTTACCAACTAGGCAGGTCAAAAAAGAGGCCAAAGGATCCACTTTGGAAATATGCTTACTAAAGTCTTCTGATACGAAGGAACTGAAACCCACAACCTCAACGTTGAGACAGGCTGCGCTAGTGAAACTAATGGATGATACATCTTATGCCGGTGTGTTACGTGAAATTAACGAAGCTACAAACCTCTCCACATTACAACGGTCCTTAAAAGTACGATCAACCCGTTCTGGTAACCTGCTAATAGAATTTGGAGACTTTGTGACATGATGTGCTTATGGAACTAATAGATAAAAAATTTTCTGCATGTGTACCGTGTAAAGTTATGGAAGCTCCAAACTGATTGGTTGATTGATTTGTGCACGTCAACACTTACAGGTTTATTGTGCCCCTACTCCCGGTGCGCCTAGAGCACCTGAAGCACATCGATCTTTCTGAGAAAGCCAATGATCTTCTTCGGCCTCAGGCGTCCCAATTCCTCTTCGACAGGGAAGTAGCTTCCTAAACTGTCTCTTTTCCTGCGGGACAGTGCGTCGCAGTGTGCCAGCAGATGCACTGGTGTCTCCTCCGCAAGATTACAAAATCTGCAATCGTCATTCGCTGCCAAGCCCATCCTTTTGAGATGCCCTCCGAGTGTGCAGTGCCCCGTGAAGATCCCAGTCAGGACCCTTAGCTTTCTTTCATTCATTTCGATGCACGCTCGAAACTTCTTCTCGTGGTAAGCGTCGAGGAAGAGCTTCGACATTCGAAGCCCTGGAAGTCCATTCCAGTGCTTATTGCATTCTCTATCCTCAGTTTCTTGTAGGGCCGTGTGAATGAAATTCATTTCAGTTGCGCTAAAGTGTTCAGGACCCATGAATGCT
Source organism: Stratiomys singularior (assembly GCA_954870665.1). Lineage (NCBI taxonomy): Eukaryota > Metazoa > Arthropoda > Insecta > Diptera > Stratiomyidae > Stratiomys > Stratiomys singularior. The sequence goes on along the minus strand of OX940879.1, from coordinate 4,563,609 downwards.
GCCGATGCTCCTCTCCTCGCCAGTTGGTCCGCCTGCTAATTCCCCTCGATACTTGTGTGCCCCGGCACCCAGTATAGGGTAACCCTATTGTATTTGTTGAGTGTATTGCAACAATCTAGAACCATTCTCGATGTAATCACCTGGGGATTCTAGTGCTTTTAATGCTGGTTGGCTATCGGATATTATAGCTATAGTTTTGCCTTTGTATCCTCTGTCTATGCTAAGTTGTGCGCGTACAGCGATGGTATAGACCTCAGCCAGAAAGATACTTGGCATACTTCCCATCGATTGGTAGTACTTGGTGCCAGGCCCAAATACTCCAATTCCTGTTCCCTCAGATGTCTTGGAGCTATCCGTATACCACATGATTGCATTCCATCTTATTCTATCCAACGCTCCTTCCCTCTTGTCACTCAGCACTACAAAAAAGTTGTTGTGAAAGCTGAATGCCGACGTCATGCGACCTGACGGTGCATATATGAATGGGGTCACCTTCACTAATTTAGCTTGATCCTTATGCCCCATTCCGAGGCCATTTTCTCTTCCTTCATGGAAGATTCTTGACATTGTAGATGTCGCTGCTGTTTCTATCACAAAATGAAGTGGCGATAGGTTTAGGGTTTTCTGGAGAGCTGCCGTGGGACATGACTTTATGGTTCCGGTGATACAGACACATGCCAAACGCTGTACTCGATCGAGTGCAAGCTTCATCTTGCGTTCCTGGATTTAGTCTGCCCAGGCCACCGCTCCATAGGGGATGATTGGTGCAAGCTCCAAGCTATTCCACATAAAAACAATCTTTACTTCAATTAAGTACAACCATCGCGAGCGGATGACCTTTTTATAAAGATTGTAGCAATAGCCCACGAGGAACAAGCGCCAACATCTTAGCACAGATGTCCCTGATTAAGTTCAACTTTTTTCGAGAGACATGACAAATGACAATGACTTAACCCAAGTCATATACTCTTCGGAGAAGACTTTAACTATCAGACCTTGACGCCGTGTGCAAAGAAAAGAAGCTCATAGGGATCGTATCAAAATACAGAGTCTATGTCGACAGTATTAATGATCATTTCAAGATATTTCTCTCATGTGCAAATAATCTTGGAGAAACGTAACTTAACTAAACTTAACTAACCAAAAAGAGGGGCATATAAATAACAAAAAAAAGGCACAACATATGAAGTCTCAAAAAAAGTCCAAAGGAAACACGCCAAAGCTAATCAAAGATCTGACGCCATGATTCAACGCAATGTATGGAGAAACTGATTTGTACTAGGCCACTTTGCAGTTGATCTGGAGCTTTCAGTCCTTTTGTAAGTCAATGTATATGTCACCATCTCCTAATTGTATATTTTTGTGAACGATAGAAGTTTGTACATTCTACATATTTCGAATGTCATTGGGACTTCCAATCATGCCTATATATTCCTTTAATGATATAATCTGACAATGGAAAATGCAACGTGACGAGCTCTTTGCAAAAACGTCAAAATTATTTGCGAAGAGTTCTATCTGAAAGATGGTGTAACACATGGACACTCCTAATAAATGACGTTCCAACAGTTCGAACGATCAAAAAGAACTTCACATATCTCAAAATAGCAACAAGCGCGAGAATCCCGCTTCTAGCAGTTCGTCTCCGCTCCATCGATCTTCTTAGAAGAGCGATCGCTGAAGCTAGTTCACCTCTTAAAACAAAGGAAAAGTGAAGCCTTGTTCGAAAAAATGTTTAAAACAAATCCTGGCTCTATTCTCCAGTTGATAGAAGGAGTGTTGAGTGGATAGCCTACAACTCAATGAGTTTTTAGTTTCGATTTTCAGTTCTTTTTTAATTATTCATTTCAAACACTCTTTAGCTTTGTTGTCATTCTTTTCACAGTTTTTGATCACAATATTTTCCTCACCTTAAGATACTATATCCACATTAGAAATCAAAGTAAATAATGTGAAATATTGTAGAAATTACCGAACATCAAAATAACTTTAAATAAATTAATCACACCTAGATCAAAAGGAATGACATCTTCGTTTAATCCTTTTGTCCTCATTGTTTATATTTTCGTACCTGAAATCACTTCTATTCAGTTATAACCAATGTGGCTCCACGCAAACTTTTCAGTCCTGCATCAACTTGGACTGATTAACGAAAATACCTACCGGTTGTAAATTATCAAATAAAGCTTAACCTATCACCTGTAAAGCCCCAAACGGATTTCCAATTGTATCCTTCCCACAATCTGAACACACATATCATTCATACGGAAAAGAGCAATTATCACAATCCGCTTCGATTAACACTTTTCCAAATCCAAAGCTTCCTATAAATACATTTTACTCTCGCTCTTCGCTTCCATTCATTCACTCATTCACTGTAGTACCACTGCATCGACTGTTATTTTTCATTGTACCACGAGTTTACCACAACCTCTCCTTCGACATCCTCTTTTCGGATGTCAGAGTCGTATTATATTGAGAAGTCATATGAGCAATCGGATAACAATGTCGACGTACATATTGTGCGAGGCCATGGACTCTCGACATATGAAACATATTCAAAGATTCACAGAGGAGGGTTTTCAGGAATTCATGGTCCGTGGACCTGTATCAGTTAATTCAATTTCTATCAAAATTTCATCCTGAATTTAACGCCTCGTTAACCAACTGATGGGATTATATACGAGAAGGCAAACAAATTCGATCAGATAAGGGCTTTTGTACGAGACTCATCTCATAATAACGGTACGTATTTGTATGGATGTCCGTATACCATGATATGTTCATTTGTAAGGACAGTATGTATGAGGGCCTGATTTGACTTGAAGTTAAGCTCTCATGATATTTATACATGGAGACTGGGGAGTGTGATGCGTAGAACGCATTTAGAAAATCAAACCCGTAAGCAAAAAAGGTTATGCTAACTCTATAAAGTGTACAAATCAATAATAAAGCAAACAAATACGGACTAATTCTAGTAAAAAAAGGATTATGAGCTTCAGAAATTATTTCCTTCACTCAGAAAGCTTCGGATGTCTTTTGATTTGGCCGTAACACTTTTCCAGGCACTTATCATGACCATAGCATAACTACTAGCAAGCGCTATCGCTTCGAACAAACTCCTAACCTAAAGATATCGAATTTTCGACTCCAATTTTCTAGATGCATTGGTATTTGTAAGGAAAACTTGTTGGAGATGGTAAAAGAGATGAACGTGCGGAGACATACGTTCTACCATTTTAAAACTTTTTAACACTTTTAAAAACTATGCTCACATACATATAAGTAAGATTGCTCCACTCGCCAGCGTCGTTTAATTTAAGCTCTCTATCATGGGAAGCTCCCTTTTTTCGCTACAGAGAATATTTATATCTTATCTAGTTATTCTCCTCCAAAGTGTGAGCTCGTTTCAATAGTTATGCTATGCTCTTGGCATTCTTAACTTCTGCGTATAACCCGCCAAAATGCACCAATGATGCTTCCAAACTTTTTGAAGGTTATTATGAGAAGCTTTCTCATGGACACGGATGGGATCCAGATGTAGTTCTTTTTGCCTTGAATTTGCATCACTGCAAAGTCTGCATTCTATCCTTACGTGTTGTAAAGTAATTAGTTCTTTTATCTAAAAATTCTCTAAAGTTCCGAGACAAAGGATTCTTGACTTCTCCCCCAACGAGCTAGAGGTCTTGAATAAGATGATCTGCAAGTCAGTTGAAATCCCGTGACTGTGTTGCAGATTGATCTGCACTACTTCGCCTACTTTGTCTTACGTAGCAGCCTTTTCTTTTTGGCTGATTGGTTATAAGCTCTATCCTATAAGGATGGAACAGTGGTAGTTGTATCACGCCTCAGCTCCGCTTTTATTCCATTTCCATGTGCACTGAAACAGTTCCAAGCTCATCCTGTACGTCTTCTGTGGCTTACTATCATTCGACTTCTGTTTTGTTTTTTTGAGGTTGATCTCCTTCTTTTCGTTTTTTTTTTATATAGAGGATGTCTTCCCTCACATGGTTAATAAAGGATGAGTTCATGTCATTTGCCAGCCCTTGATGTTCTGCATACCTTCAGTACTCTCTGTATCAGTCTACCGCTGCCATAGCCCCAAAGCCTTAATCGCCTGCACCTCGGACAGTAAGGTTACCTTCGCGGTTATAAGCTTTTTCAACAACCACCAGCTTGCGCCGCATCGTTACAAAACTTCTACCGCTTATTTATAAAATTTCAGTTGAAGTTTTTGGCATCCATTCATATTTAATTGCTTCAAAATAATCCCCTCCTACCATCATTTCCAATTTTTTCGGGATCATTGCGTCCGAAATAACAGACTGAACATTTTCGAAAGAACATTAACGGTTAATCTACCTATATCGCCTAAATTTATTCCTATTATCCTTGCTCGTTACCTTCAATGTCACCATGAATTTTCAATTTCAACCACAAATGTATCCATCGGCAGCCGTCCCATTCGTATGCGTGCATTCCAACGATTTGGATAAAAATAATGTCCGCAAAACAGTCGTCATAAGGATGTGAGTGAATATTTAATGTGAGTTAATAATAACAGGAGCAAAACAGGTGCCATAAAAGTAAGTTATGTTTAATTGCGCAAGTAAACGAGGTGGTTAACGGTTTGTACCGTCATTTCGACAATAATAGCTCCCCAAACTGCTTCCTCAACTATTATGCCGTGAGCAGAACTGGCCTACAACTAACTACCATCGATGCAAGCGCCGGTACCGGCTCAAAGGACTCGCCACTAGTCTTGAGCAGCGCGACAAGTGTCGAACATTGTAGCATGAAAAAATGGCTTTATAGTGTGTTAAAGGGTCGTTAAATAATTAATAAAGCATAAAGGTCCTTCCTAAAATTGCCTCGCGATCCATGTCGTTGTCGTTCTAGACCATGTTTTTAATATCCAACTGTGTAACAAGAATAAAGCGCCGAATTACAACTTGCTGTAGCTTTACCAACAAAAGTACCATTCTCTAGATCCCCATACAGTGCTGAGAGGATTACAAACTTACGAAATTCTCGTTTCTCCTTAGTGGGAAAAAAGGGTAAATAGCAATAAAGCGCACGCGGTTTCAACTTCCGTTGGTCATTAGTAACCGATATCAAACACAAAAAGGATAACTTTTAAGACCCTATTTTCCTGCTGCGTATTTGACTTGACTAGCTGAGCATATCTCGAGCGGCGTGTGGAATTATTTGGGGGAAGGATTTTCACTCTACCACGTACATTTTTATTGTCAATAAAACTATTTCGTAAATGGACTTTTATTATGCACTTTTATCAGAACGTTACAAACAACCCTGAAAACGTTCCCTATGCAAATTATCGACTTTGTGTGCGTTCGACGCGCATAAAAAAAACTTTATCTTTAGAGTCACTATTAGCATGAATGTTATCGGTTTTAAGGGTTTCATACATGCAATTCTCTGGTGCGAGGAGGCATTCAATTGTTGATAAAATGTTTTTTTTAGTGTTATACAGTTAACAGAAGGTTTCTCTACGTGGGTTTACAAAAATTATAAATAGGATTTCAAGTAATGCCTACTCGAAATCTCGGAAGCCCCTGACTTAAATAGTGCTGCAGCCTAGGCTACGATTGGTCGTGGTTGGAGCTTGGAAACCTGAGCGATAGACATAGGTAGACATCTTAGATGATAAGATTGATTTTGTTGTTTACAGGCTGAGAAAACTTCTTGGCTCCCTGCCCAGATGGCAAGGACTTATTGGATAGACTTCCAAGAAGGTTTGTAAAATCACTGTAGTGCCAACATAGCAGGCCGATGTGCATGGTAAATAATAATATGAAGGGTGTTTTTTAAAGGTATAGAACTTGAAGTTGGCAAGGCCTTTTAATGCGACGTATGGTTTCACAGCTGTCACGCGTTTTATAGCTCATTTGGTTTTGCCATTTTATCATAACTGGATTGACGTCTGAGCGAATTGTGTTGATTTATTTCGAAAAAACGGTTCTGATCGAAATACTCATCACGTACTCTGTAAATTTCATGAACGACATAATCACTCATTAGAAGAATTAATTCGAATAACCATGGATCGTTTCTGCACTACGTTCACTCTCACTGATAATACGCATCCACCCAGATGTACGGTGCGTAATGAAGAAACCATAGCAGCTCTAAAGCGTAGTATCGACGTAGACCCAAGTGAGTCCATTCGGCATCGTGCTGAACAACAACTCTGCGCTCATCCACATTATGGAAGATTGGGCGGAAAGATCTTGGCTTGTGGCCCCATGGACTCCGATTCTCGTCGGAAGTTACGCCGAATGACCACTGCTTTCGACTTATATTCAGGGTGTAGACACACAAGAACAAATTACTGCACATCAGGAATTTCATAAGGTAATTTTATTTAGCAATGAGGCTTGTTTCTGGTTAAATGACTACGTCAACAATCAAAACTGTCGCATTTGGAGTGATGCGGAACCGCAGGTAGTCATTTAAATACCGTTACATCCGGTGATAGTCACTGTTAGGTATGCTTTATCAGCCACGAGAATCATTGCTCCATATGTCCTGAAAAGGCTACTGGGAATAACCTTGCAATCAATGGTGACCGCTACAGAGCCATAACTTTCTCATTCCGGAATTGACTCGCCGTAATTCAGAGGACTTCTAGTTTGGAAGTCAACTGGAAGGCGCTACATGCCATACAGCTTGCATATCATCAACCTATTGAAAGAAGCGTTTGATGAGTAGAAAAATTTTCGTTTTGGACCCGTTAACTTGCCTGCAAGACATTGTGATTTAACACCGCTGGACTATTTCCTATACGAATACGTCAAACCACTCGTCAACGCTCACAAGTCCGAGGCGCTTCACCACTTAGAAGACAACATTGACCACGTTTAGAGACATTGACCAATTATTGTTTAGAGTAGTCAAAAATTTGACCTCATGAGCTCTTCCTCCGCGCTAGTCTTGGCGCTCACGTGCCCGACATTATATTCAAATAATAATGACAGAGAATCATCTATTCAATCAAACAAATGTCATGACAAACAAAATGTTTTATCTGTATTTTATTTCATTTCAAAATTCTATACCCCTAAAAATACACACTTAGCATATTAAGTCGGCCACATATCTTGCATAAAATATCACTTCCAAGCTAGATGGCGATGCTCCATGGATTGTTGTTCTAGGTTTTGTATGAAGACTTCCATAAGGATCGGTGATGTTGAACTTCCCCTTCCTACTCCGTTTGTTGGTCAATGAATGTTGTTGAACGGGAAGCAATTTTTTCGTAATGTTGCTTTGACGATGTTTGCGAGCAGAGTAGAAAAGTACTTACCCTTGTCTTTGCAATGTAGTGCTTCTTGCAGTATATACACTGTTTCATTTACTTGGATTGATGAATATAAAACATTTAAATCGAAATATCACAGTTTAGTGTTTTTTTGTTAACTTCAGGACTTTCCAGCATTTACACTCATGCTCAAATTTTCCGCAAAAATAAATATCGATACGTTTGGAGGCTTCTTTACGACAGGATGACTTCAATATGCGCAAACTTGGAAAAAGTTATTAGGAAACTACGGCACGTTAAATGTCAATGCTCTCATGCCTCTGCCACATATCCTTCTCATTTTGAAAACAAAGTATTCTACGAGTAAAGGAGGTAGGTAAGCCAGTTGGTTAATAAGTATATTTCATTTCCCTTAACTTTAACACAAAGAAAAATTGCTTCACAATCCATAAAAAATCATAGAAAAAATATATTTTGATAGATTTGCAACCAAAGTCCTGTTCATGCTTTGCATACGTGATTACCTACGAGACTAGACTATGTGACGTTAATTTTCCATGTTTGATATTGGCTTCTGTTGTTTTTCCAATGATTGCCGTCGTCGATAAGGCAAATTTGAATTTGATATTGGTTTGAATATGTAATGCAAATGACTTGTTACTCTTTTTCGACCCCATAGTCAAGTTGGCATCCTTGGAAAATTTCCCAAGTATCTTTGCAAACTTTTTCCATGCATACACTCTGCAAACGATTCATGTAATGCTTGCGAATTCCTATGGGAATTCACTTAAAATGCATGCCAACTTTACCAACACCGCCACTATTATCGCTGCTCCCACGACAAGGACAGTGGAGTTTGCAATGATGACGATAACTCCGATATGATGTGACTATAAAAAGCATCCTGACAATATTGCACATACCAATTTTTTCGACATTCAACGTCGGGATCCGTTTTTTCGGTTACCAGCCAGATACAGACACTTCTCTCATGAATGAAACTGTTTACCATTTTGATTGAAAGTTGATTGTAAAAAGGATGACCGGATTTGAAAGTGCAATTTTCGAAATAATGGAAGATTAGTTAGATTTAGATAAAACTGTTGGATGAATATCCTGCTCGATCGATATTTTGTTTTTGTATTTCGCGACCAGAAGTGGATAAAGATTTTATGTTTTTTGTGTGCCGATAGGGATTTTCATGCGATTGAACGGAATATGAGCACCTTTTTTGGCTGTCTGTGTATATCCTGGACATTTTATTTATCCATCAGCTATCAACAGAACGAAGTTAAGTCAAAGCTTCAATTTAGAATTATATTATCGCTGAATAGTGTATCAGCATACAACTTATCCTGAATCCTTCCCTACACACCTTAGTAGTCGAGTAATTAGGTAGTTGAAAAGACTTTTTTTCAGGAAGGACAGAATACAACAGTATCCTTTTCTTGAAAATGTTTCGATTAAGAAGGTGCCGTTTTTCCGTTTTTTCTACCAAAAGAACACTTTAGCTACAACAGCCGTTAAAAGAAAACTAACAACAAACTATCTGCAGCAACTTTTCATGTTCATTGTCTCCAATTCATGGCATTTCCAACGGCATATGCACACATATACACCCACCATTTGCTACACACAAAAAACGCGATGAAGAGAAACAAAAATATAAATTTCACAAAATATATAAAACAACCAAACACAATCTCGCTTGGAATTCAAAATTCGAGAAACATCTTTTCGAGCTGTTTTACTGCGAAAACTCCCAAAGCTTTTCCTTTTGCATCTGCCGGATGGTAGTGAATAAATTAAAATTGTATTGTTGGCCCGGCCAAGTGTATCTTTGAAGTTCTCTAAAGTGTATCATCTTAATGGGAAAAATTTATACGGTATGTGATAAAAGGTGGAAATCTTTTCGTAAAGTTCCCTCCTGCATTTTCTTATTCAATTGAAAATTCTTCTGCATTGTGAAATGGAAACGAGGACAAACACGAAGGAGAGTTGCAATGTCGACGACTATCTTGTTTCAAAGTCATTGCAAACAAAATACAATTCTTGTGAATAAGGTTTAGTAGCAAGTTGCTTAGTGAATTTGACATGGAATGTGATAAGGAATCATTTAAGTTTCCTCCCCATTCAAATTGATAATTGAAATAAAAGTCTTGGATAGTCAATGGAAAATCTGATATAGATAGAACTTAAATAAATTGCCTTTAAATAAACTATCCAATATTTTCAAGTGGTTAAAACGTGAACCTCACGTAGTGTTACTTCCGGGCTTAAGAAGGCCCAAAACTATTAGAGCATGTCACCTGTTTGACGGTGAAATACAACCCTTCAATTTTTCTTATCGACTGTACACTCTATTTTCTACAAAATATCCATCTAGCAATACTAATTATTTTAATAGTGTTTATTTGTTCGTTCAGTGGAGATATTCACTACTTAGTTGAACGATCAGAAGCTTTTGCATGCTTTTATTTGTACTTTCCTAAAAAAAAAATTTTTTAAAAGATATTGATATCGAGCATCTAATAAATTATTTCCAAAATTACTTTAATTTCGAGCTTCAGTCTAGAATTAGCATATACTAATCCTCAGTTATCAAGCACGTTTCATTCATTTTTTTATCACAAATCAAACATCACAACTTCGTAAGAGCTGACCACAGAAGTTTGACAGCTAAAACATCAAGACTTCACATATTCCTAATGGTAGAGCCAATTGAATCTTTCACCTATCTGTAATAGAGCCTACTTCCTACCAAATGACCCCACTATGCATTTAACATCTCCGTCATTTTTATGTTGTTGCTAGTACGGCTCGTGAAAAGAATGGTATATGGCCTTTATGATATATCGTCGTTGAATTCCCATTTTCACTTAAAAACCCCATTTTCAATCTTCAAAAAGTTCTTTTAGGTCCGGTAGCTCTTGAGGATAACGCCGTACCCCCATATGTATTTTCATTTGGGACTTACAGTAGGCTTATTCCCTTCTAGCACTGGTTCAATATCGTCATCAGCCAACTAGGTGTCTTTAATTTCCAAGTTTGAAAAAAACCTTTGTCGTTACCATTTCCGTCCGTCATTTTGATTTGAGTATTTTTCATTGTTTGGTAAATATTTTGACATTCTTCTACCCCCGATTTGGTTGTAAAATAAAACCAATTTTTTCACCATACGATTTCCATCTAGTCCCAGACTTGTTGCAGTTTCCTATTGTATATGACGCTGAAGGAGGCCTCGGTTCTTCATATGTTCTTTTCTCCTAAAATATATGCTGAGGAAGTCAACACAGTCAGTCTTCTAGGCATATGATACTAGGCATAACGTTGATGTGTAACGTGGTCAGAGTTTTACATCCATCTCGATATCTACATTCATGATTGATGACAAGTTCAACTGCTACTTAGTGGGGAAAGTTTCAACGATTCCCACAGCCAGGCCTAGAACTTCACTGTTCAATTTCTGCGCATCAACGTAAGCATTTATACAAGTGCTTTACCGGTTTTTACTTATTCAGTAAAGGAAATTCTTCATGAGTTGTCCTTGAATCTGGCGTAGCCCCACTTCACCAGAAAGGTATTAGGATCGAAATCACAAACCCCCGAAAAATACCGCTGGAACAATCTTCTTAGAAACCTTAACCACAATACACGAAATCTCTAGGAATTGACATAAAAACCTGAAACGCAAGCAACGCGTTCTGCCATATAGTTTGGTACGGTTTTGCATGACGGCCAACACCATCAGTTCAAAGAGTGCTGATCCCCAACATGCTTGCATAAGGAATGATAGAACATATTCCGCTAATATTTTAGTGTCACCATCTACTACGAAAACTGTTACGGCTGGTGTCCCACAAGGCTCATGTCGAAGTCTCACACTTGTCAATATATATACTCGTGTGTCCTAGTCACAAGCCAAACTAGCTGCGTTTGCAGACGTCACTTGCTTCTACACTTCTGACAGCAACCCTAACCTGATCATCGCCACCCATCCAAAAGATCCATCAGCACTTCTACAGGTGGAGAAATCATATCAACGGTAAGAAAACTCTGGTACTATTCTTTAGCATCATGCTGCTCAACAGACCCATAAGCATCTTAGGCCAAACGATTCCTTGCTCCGAAGATCTAACGAATTCAAGTTAAAAAATCGATCGACAGCTTCGATTTAAAAACGTATCGAGCACATCACAACCAAGGCATTCAGGCCTGTCGTGTCTTTGTATGCGATATTCAATCGAAACCCGCTCATGAATCTCCGAAATCAAATGAACTCCTCCTTAAAATGAACATCCAACCTACAATAATGTACGGAGCAATGACATAGAACCAATGCGCAAAGTGCCTTAAAGTGCTTTCAAGCTTCAAGTCACCCAGAATCGCTATTAAAAAATGGCCTTAAATAAACCCTGCTACTTTTTCTTCAGCTTTGATTAGTCCTAACAGAGCCAATCAGCTCAAAAAAGGTTAAAAACTCCCTCTTTATCAAATCACTCAGTGCTATGTAGAACCTATAAAAACCATGTCCATATATCTAGGAGCTTTCTATGTTACTTAATTAGTTCTGAGGTAAAATAAGGAAAATGGAGTTAAGGTAGATGATAGTCTAATAAAGGTTTTCATCAAAATTTTCCTCTCGATTATCTGATTTTTATATATTATGAGTAGCATCGAATCTTATTAATAAAATCTCGAATTGAAAGAAAATTAAACATGAATTCAGTATACTTTACGCAGCAATAGGTGTAATGAAGAATGAATTCAGAATTTTAGATATCAGCCAAAAATTAACTTTTAAAAACCATTTAAATCAAAATGACAATAAAGAGAGAATATTTATAGGAAAGTCAATCAGCTTTCTCTTCAATTTATTCGTTAATTTGCCTTGCTTGTTACCTTTGGTGCGAATTTTCCACTTTTTCAACTCTACCTTCGATTCGGGTATGATGTTTTTTCGATAAGGGATGATGTTTTTTTTTTAGATCAAACGAAACATAGCTACAAAACTTTGACGGATTGACTTACATTGAATTGTGTGATCATCATCAAACCTTTTTGTATTAAGAATTGTCCACGAATGTTTGTTAAGTTAATTAAGTCTCCATGCAGGAAGGAATCAAGTAGGGTTCGTGAGTCATCTTAGAATATTTTAAATAAATTGCAACATGGTAATTGCAAACCAAACCGTCAACTCTAATATACCCCGACTAAGCATTCCAATATCCCCATTTCGTAACCCAATCAACATAAAACCAAATCCCAACACAAATACCTAATTTGACTAATTAAATCTCTCAATAGGCCCAACCCCAACATACAAATAGCCTTATCATTGCCCGAAGGTGCCTATTACAAATTACCACCAATAATCGTCCTCAAAAGTCTAGGACACGCTGTAACAAACCAAACTATCCGCGACTTTCAATCCACTATCGATATCGCCACTTGATTGATTCTCCAAATATTTCAATATACACAAACGGGCACGTTTTCCGGCCTAGTTGATAGTGATGAAACCAACCATTGCCACCGCTTCGCATAGTGTAAGAATGAGCCTCCAAAATCGCGAACCATAAAATGTTAACCGCCAATTTAACAGATAGCTGAACTCACTCACTGAATTGTATCTGTCGGTTGTAAATGGCGGAATTCAAATATGTAATCAATTTGAATTCGAAACTAAATGGAAAATGAATACCAGTTTGCGGCTACGGCCGGACCGAATTGCCTGGTCTTTGCTAGTTTGCATGGAAAACACGAAAATTCGGTTGCAGTAAATAATGTTGGATTTCGATGAGAATTAGTTTTTCGAATAGTGACCGACCGCAAACTGAAGTTCGGCGATACGTTGGTTGTAATTCTGATACAAGGATACTCCGTTGTAGAATCAAAAGATCAAAAGTTCCATTCAATTGGAGCTTATTTTAATTCTAGTCAATCGCCTTCAATTTCAATAGTACCCAGCTTAGGATTTTGATCTTATTAAAAGTTAAAAAATCACAAGGACATTCTTTTCGTCCCCCTCACTTTGTTTACAATATTGAAAACATATTATTTATAGTCATTAACGAAATCGGTTCACATCAATTCCTCTACAGAAGTAACTCAACCCATCCTATATCCTGTAATTCACCCGTTCCCAAGGACTTGCGCAGAAGAAATTTCCAGGTGAGGGGAAATTTTCCTGAATTTATTGTTGGAATTTCATCTGATTCCAATGTTACCCCTCCGACCAATTGATGAAAATCCTGGAACATTTCGAGATATAAACACCGAAATGAACATTGAAAAGCACGTGGCCAACTCATCCTTAGACTGATTACGATGACAATTCCGCGATGTACTAGCAACATGTCTAATGACGTCACAACACACCCTCTAACATTCAAGTGCGCAAGGATTATGGCAACAAAGATAATGTTTGCTATAATTTTTGGACCGTATTCAAATGGGCTTTTATACCTCATTGCCTAAATACTCTGTCATTTCGTATCGGATTGAATTGGATTTGTATTTTGTGTTTTTTTTTTGTCTTTCGTTACGAATAAAGGAAGAAAATTGGCAGATGTTTTAATGCAAAGTGTAGGTAGTTACACGTTCGTTTTATTTGGTAATGGTAATTGCTAGTCGATGTTTTTTCGTGGCGCTAATTCTTTGGGGAAAGGGAAGATAAGTGCTCTGGGAAGATTCATTCGTGAAAATGCACGCATCGAACAAAGGGCGAAATGTACACTTCGCGGAGGAACTTTGCTTCATTATTGATTGAACTATTAGTACATGATTGTTCGAAGAATACTTGAAATGAGTTTCGCGACTTTATCCATGGTTCTGGACAAGTGGACTACCATGGTGGTTCCATGGTAGTCCACTTGATGTCGCTAGATTCGTACAGATCAGCTAATGGCAATGTCATACCTTGACAGATCGATGCAATCAGGCGGAAGCCCAATGGAAAAGAAAGGAAAGACGAACAAGTATTTGTTTTAAAAAATTTAGTGAACATACAAAATCTGCGATTGAAATATTTGCTACTGTCAACACAACTTACGGTGATGTTGCTAAGAAGCACACGGTACTTTACAAGAATGCTTCATGTTTAACTGCGGCTCAAAAACCCATTGCAGATTATTTACGTTAACATTCCCACGAAGAATATTGCATCCCGGATGTTGTGCACCAACTGGTCTGGTCCTAGAAAGTAGGTGTCTAACCATTTAGGTGCTTGGTAAATAGTTTTGGGTTGTTATTTGGTATTGTTGCAATTCTTTGGCCCGGCATTTAGCGATGTACAGTGTTACAACACAATTCTTAGTTTTGTAATTCGCAAATTTTAGTTGAACAATAAAAGGGTGTTCTGCAAACAATATTCAAAGGGATAAGTGATGAAACTCCGAAACATACCGATCATGTTATACGAATGCTGCACGAAATATAGGTCATCGCAATTTCTAGGAAGGATACAAAGCAAATTTGTGTACTGAATAATTAAAAAGTACGGTGCAGGCTAACCAGAAATCAACAAAATCTCGGACTGCTTCGGGATCGCGATATTAAAAGTTTGTGCTTTAAAAACTATTTGATGTTAAAAATTTGACACTTTCTCTGATAATCATTTCAAGGAAGAAATTGAGCTGTACAAAACTTTGTATACTTTGTCAAAGCGAAAGTTGATAAAAACGTATGTTTTAAACCTTAAAAACTAGAACATAGTTATATAAGAGATGCCTTTTGTTATAATGTGTGAAAAGGAGAGTTAGAAAATAGAAAACCGAGAAAAAAAGTCTCAACCGAAGTTAGTTAGCTCAATGGATTGAGTGCTTAGTTAATTGCATTGCTTCTTAGTGAGAAGACTGTAGGAAGTTAAGAAGAACAAAAAGCGCTATTCAGAAAAATGCTGATACGAATGCTTTTGGTGACGTGAAAAGCCTTAACAGTCAAGGTAGTTCAAAAACAATTGTGTTCAGCCTGCAAGCGCAATGAGCTCAGAGAAGTAACTTATTGACATGAAAACGTGGAAGACCGGCTGTCAAGCGATATAACAAGCAAATTGGAGAAAATTCATTTAAAACTATCAAGATTACGACAAAGCTGGAAAACCGATAAAGAGAATTCAAAAAAATAAACTATCTGTTCGTTTGGACTTGAACAGATACTTTAATTTTTTTTTTAATTTTTTTTAAGTTGATAGACCGAAATAAAAGACAATAAAAATGGTACAGGAAAAAGGATTTGACATTAAGTAAATCAACATGAGATAAACCACGTGTTAGCTGCTACAAATGACAATCAACCATGTTTCATACAAAAACTGAAGAAAAGAAGCATGCAGAAACTGTTTCAGTAAGTTGAAATCAGAATAATCTCGAAACCGCTCAGAATAATCCATTTTGGAAGGAGCCAAATTGAAATTAGCGACACAAAGTACTCTGTGTTTCGCAATACTCATCCTTTCATTTTATTTTTTTAAATCGACATTGATCACAAGAATGACAATTTTATGAAAAGAATATTTTGTATAACATTTACAAATCAAAGAAAATAATGAAGAAATTCATTAATTCGTTTGGATGTTGCCGCAGGCCAAAATTAATTCTGTGTTGCTTGGGTCCGTCGGGCCTTGCTAGATTGGTTTCGAGGACGCGTTTCGGCTGTATACAGCCATCTTCGTCAGAACGAGCTGAAGATGCCTCTATACAGCCGAAACGCGTCCTCGAAACCAATCAAGCAAGGCCCGACGGACCCAAGCAACACAAAATTCATTAATCTCTGTGGGGACTATTTTTTAGGGCGAGAAAAAAACGACTTAAGAAGTTTTTCCTTTGACGATATATTCGGTTTGTATTAATAAAATTCAATAAATGCAAAAAATTATAGCAGGCGAAAACTATAACATTACACAAAAGAAAATAACGTCCACATTCGTAGCTAATGATTGTTAGTAGTAGTTTATAAATGAAATAATTTCATGTACTCTGAGCAAAAATAGGATCCTCTCAAAAATCTACACTGGGCGCAAAGATCTTTTCAGAGTTGTTAAATCATTTCTAAAAATACCGAATTATTCAGCGTACCGCTGAACGTCCTGTCGCATATAGCACTACTTAACTATTTCTTCAGCCTTTGTGCTTTGGGATGTTTGGAAATACAAAAGATGGATTTCGTGAACCACTTCAGCAACCAAATATTACCCAATATTTGAATTAAGTAACGATAAGATGTGCCTCACAGTTCGTTATCGAACAAAAAGTATATTAGCCGTCTACCTACCAGTCAATAGCCATATAGCTAGTCGTGCTGCTCCTCTTTTCATATCCTGAAGAAATATAAATATCCCATTTTGCATAATATGACCACTGATTCATAGCAGTTTCCCTTAATTATAAAAATTCCACCCCAACATGACACATCGCTTCAAAAATTTGTCCACTATCCTCGCAAAAAAAATTTATTTCTCCAGAGATAACATCCATGCAATTTCCCTGTACCGGAACACAAGACAAGTTTCCTAATTGTGTCATTTTTCATCTATTCAAAGATATGTAACCCGAGGGCAAACCTAGGTAGCAATGGCGAAGCTGTTCATGCTAACAAAGACATTAGCTCCATCCAGGGCGATCCCTCTAGCAAAATTCTAGGTAAAGTACATCCCCACCACTTCCATCGCCATCAGCAAATCTCCTTTTCTTCGAACGAACAAATGTAAGAGATATCATCATAAAGCAACCAACATGTAACCGTGTAACATGATGATGATGATGACAAATATACAAAGGAATCATCGACGGAAAACATTTCGGGCGAAACTGATAGTATCAACAATAAAAAAATATAAAATGAAAGAAGTCGGGAATAAAAAGAAGAAGAAGAAAAAATAAAAGGAATAGCTTCTAGGAATTACCAACACGATTTTTTTTTCGACGATTTTGATGGTGTCTTCCTTTACACACCCAACCTTATATGGTGCCATTATGTAAATTTCCTTTTTGAAAACGATTACGGTGTGTTGTTGAGCTTCTTTGATGTAATGGAGTTTTCTCATGTGTCAAACAGGGATTTTTGTTTGCGGAGAAGGGTTAGAAAATAGCTTGATATACCTTTGGATAGGTTTGAAGTTAATTCAATTATTTTTAAGGAAAATCTTTATTTTTGACATCTACAAATTGCTATCCTGGGGAATTTTCTGCCTTCAAAACTCAAGCCTTTCGACGCAAGATCAATACAGCTACCTCATATTCCTAATTATTTGATTGAAAAGATTAAGATGGAGAATAAAGAAAAGTGGAATTTAAAACCGTAGGAAAGATAACAATTCAAATAAATGTTCTCAATCGTAGAATAGTTTCTTGACTAAAAGATACAGTCGTTAGGAGTCATGATACACTGAACTTCGATGGGACGAATTTAAATTTATTTAAAGGATAGAAATACCTGAGTTGTGGGGTCAATCTATCTCACGCAGGAACAGTATGAGCACATCATCTAACAATGAAGATGAACATATAGAAGGTAGTAGATGGTGTAGAAGGCCTGAAGTGAAGCAGAATGTGTCATAGCGAGAATGCTGTCGGTTGAGATATTTGCGGTATGGATCTTAAGACTGCACAAGAACGGTGCAAACGTCGAAAATGGAGCGATTATCAAAAAAGAGGGCTGTCACAGAGGATGGGGGACATACTCAATTCTAGACATTCAAAATTATCTTTAGTACCACATTAACTAATAGATCAACAGTCGTGTCTTCCCATGTGATGCAATTTCTCACTAGGAACGCTAAATACCATGAATTCATATTTTAGGTTAACTTAGGAGATTCTCTTAACTTCTCTATTGTCAGTATTTTCAGAAATTTACAAAATTCCCGGTATAAACGCAGTTGCTGAAATTGTGTGAAACAGACTAAATTTGGCTTCGAAGATTCTCATGTAGAATAACGGCAGCATATCAAAGGAGTATAGAAATTCATCTCCAAGTCTCCGATGGAACTGACAAGCGAGATTGCACTTCATTGAAGACGCTTGTTTAAAAGGGACACAGTACAGATCGGGGGTGCTTCCGCCATAATTAACTCAGCGCTTTAAGCAAACAAAACAAATATTAACAGGGATGTCATCCTTTTTCTTTGATGGGTGACTCACTAGCCTTTTCTTTACTTAGGCTGAATTAAACGCTATCTTACGGTGTTTCTGAAATTCACAGATACTATTTAACATTTAAAACTATCTATGCCTAAACAGCCTAACTCCTACTAAGCTTGCTACATGCTATGCTTGGTATTTAAATTATTAAATACAATACTGAAATTACTATACTAACTCGACATAATTGGATAGATGAAGGATATACTACTCCCAGCATTAATTTCTCCTGTTCGCCTCCTCACGAATTCAATTTAAAAAAATCTCCACCAATATTCGTCAGGCAACGAGGATTAAACAGAAATTCAGCCGAGAAGAATTAAACAGAATCACACCAATTGAAAGATCCGTCAATTTTCGCCAACCGTGAAGGTTTAAGCAAAAAGAAGATCTGTTGCTTCTAACGCGTATCCTCATATCCCTTCCATGTTACAGACCCCAAAACCGTCAGCGGAATCAAACTCTTCTGGCCCAAGGCTTTACAACGGAAAATCTTCCAATGAGTATCTCCATCGTCGACGTAGGGAGTTTCTGGGATCCACTATATGCGTATTCCGCTCAGACGTCGCAAGTTCGCACTTCAGCTCATTGAGGGAAATGAAAAAAATGACAGTTGACACTATCAGTGGTTACATTAACATGAGCAATGTCAGTTTAGTGACGTTGTGATGTTGCATGTTTGTAAAGAGTATGTTAGTTAGTTCAGTATGGCGTTATTATTTATTATCTTATACATACTTATTATCGCATACATTTAGATACATGAATTTTATATGGGTGTTATGTTTGGCGATAAGGCTCATTTAAGGTTGAATAAACGTCAAAACTCCTGCAGTTGAAGTAATTAAAAAGTACATGTGATTGTCCAAACATCGTTACGCCCGGAGAAAGTCACTGTTTGGTGTGTTTTATGGGCCGGTAGCATCACTGCTTCATATGTCTTGAAAAATCCTGCTACGAATAACATTACAGTCAATGGTAACCGCTATAGACCTACAGGTAACCGCAGGGGACCTGTGGTTTCAGCAGGAAGACGCAGCATGTCATACAGCTCTTGCGACCATCAACTTATTGGAAGAAGCATTTGATGAGTGGAAAATTTCTGGTTTTTGACCTCTGGCCTGGCCTGATTTAACATCGCTAGACTATTTTGTGTGGAGATACGTCAAAACATGTTAAACCTCTTGTGGAAATACGTCTATTTGGAAAAATCAACACGCTTAAGACAACATTGGCCGCGTTATTGGCAAGATACAGCCCCAATTATTGGTTACAATAGTCGAAAATTGGACCTCTTGTTTGGACTTCCTCCGCACCAGTTGTGTCGCTAAAAAATAAGAATGGCAGGGCATCACCTCTCCAATAAAACCAATTTGATGGCATTCAAAAAAAATTATCCGTATTTTATTCTCTTTCAACATTCTTTGGCTTTTAAAACATCCTTTATGTATGTAAACACATTTTTGCATCGAACTTAGATCACAAACCAAGCTAGAGCGCTACACCAATGAACGCATTATTGTTTCACTTTTCGTTTAGTTAAGGATTCAACAATTTTCCATGAATTTCTAAACAAAATGACCTTCTATGTACAACAATTATCAAAATTCCATACGTATCATATGCAATCCACTGCAATTCCTCTCAAATGAAACAATTTTGTAGCAAGGATACATTTCGTGAATGCGTACAAACGCTCATAATGATAAACGAAATACCCCAAATACTTAACAGACGTGAATATTCCAAACTACATATGCCAACAATAAACGTGAGCATTGCATAATGAAAGAAGTTCTCATTAGATGGCTCCACTCCATTGTACTGCTAATGCTATTTTGCTGTTAAACTACCGATGACTATCAAAAATCCATTAAGTGGTTCAATATAAAATAAGCACGAAATCCCAAAACGAAACTCCAAAACCAATTTTCCATTCTCATCCTAGCTCGCACCGAACCATTCATTCCGTCTGTAATTTTGCCAATCACATAAATTTCCATTAAACGTATCACTTCAGTATAATTCACACGAAATTTCTCAATAATTCATTGGAACCTATCAAAATGTATTATACACCTGCCAGGCGAGTCATTCATCTGGAATCACAAATAAATCCTTGCTGGCACACACCAGCGCACCAAACGCCCAGAGAATTCTCCGAAAAGCGTTTATAGCAATTTTCTTTGAATTTAAATCTCAAAACACATTATATCTGTCAACCGTAGATTTTCACTGCCTATCCGCAAGTGCTTGAGCAAGTAGTGGGGGGTGGCTGTGTGAAAATTTTTATGTGCCCACTGGAGGAAATCTGAAGATATATATTTTCTGACTTCTTAAACGCTGAAAAGCATGCCCTCATCGAGAATCATCGCCAACCACCTTTGCTTGTATGCTTGTCGCCATTTTCTTGAACTGTAATCCAATTCGAAGTGGTAGATAATCTTTGGCAATGGCATGAGCTTCTAAGGGTTGAAGAATTATTGTTGCAAACTTTAGAGTCAAAGAGCCGCAAAGAATGGCAGAAGTGAGAGCACAGCGTGAAAAAATCGTATCCTGGATTAGGCGCAACATATTTCACCCAGATCATTTGATTTATAACGCTCGGAGCGAAGAAAATGGAACAAAAGTGAAAATATGCCACCACCATGTTCCAAGCAGCATTAGGAAATTTTAAATCTTGAATTATGATGTTATTCCTTAAAATTGGACGTCTCACCACTTTAAACGCAAATCCCATAACAAGCGGACGAAATAAACAAAGATGATTTCGACGGGCTGAGAAAGGAATCCGAATTGTATTCTACGGGGTTGGATGGATCTTGTGGTAACCGCATCTGGTCGAGGTAGGTGAGAGTGGTTAAAAATGTTCTACTGCAAGCGGGATGTGAGTTTCTCTATGAAATTTTTATATTTTATGATACAATTGTTGTGAGGATAGATTAAAATTGAGCCCCGAATTTTTAAAGTTCATTCAGCCGAGTAAAATGTGTCAAAAAAAATTTAAAAAAAAGCATTTTCAATTTTATGCAATAGGCGGATCTGCCATCGACAATTACCCTGGACGTAACAACTGCTTTCAGTCATTTGACAAAAAGCAACTATTTAAACGCAATGTATTTGACGTCCTCGTTTAGTCCTCGAAGCAGTCTTTTAATGTATGCGACACAAGTGGTCAAAAATATCGCAGGTTTTAATCAAATAATAGTAGAACTATTTTATATAGGTAAATAAAAATCATTTGTTACTTGTTTTCTTGACACGTTCAACGTTAATGAAATGTCCTCATTGTGATAGTTTAGTTCAGTTTAAAAGTAACCAAACCGAACGTCTTGGATCTAAATGTTTTTAATGTAATTTACGCCCTATACCACCGAGTGACAAAACTGTTCAACGCTATGGAATTAACACTGCAAAATGCGATTTGGACCACGTACTACCCCCAGCATTCGGTGAGAATACGAGGTGTCCTTATCTTAAAGCTTTGGCCATAACAGGAGTTCTTCATACATTCATTCAGGAATTCCCAGCACAATTACACTCCATTTCCGGAAGCTTCCATTTAATCTATAAACGAAATTATCATGATTTGAACAAGGACGAACTTCTGGAATGATGTCATGCCCATAATTTGAAAAATATTTGGGAAATCGCACCAGAAAAATATCTTGCAGGCTATGTAGCTGCATGCCCTTTGAACTAAGGTACCGTGCTCTCCTCACAGTTTTCTTTCAAATGTGAACGTCAATGAGGGCCGAATATGCAAGCTGTATCGCACAGAAGCTAGAATGAAGGAAAGACTCGAAAAAAAAGGCTTAGAAAATCGAAGCTGTTGCAGGGACCGTACTCTATGGAGCTGGAATCGATGATTTAGTGTAAGTTGAAAGAAGTTTTCCTTCACTTTTTCAACGTCTAAAACTTGTAAACGCCTAAACACAAACCAGCTTGTATGTGAAGGTTATTCGCCAAAAATTTGCAGTATATTCTTAAAATCATACTTAATAAAGTAAAAAGGGTTTAAAAAATTTATCTAGAACTTTTCCCTCGAAAAAACTAAAGTGTCTTATTCCACATTAAAAACTCTAACTATGAATCCAAGGGACAAATTTGGAATTTGTCGCATTTCCCGGCAACTTAGACCTCTTTGCCGACAGAATATGTAGAATATTTAATGGAAAATATGCCTCGAAGATGCCAAAAGATAGTTGATGCAGAAACATCCTATACCCAATATTAATGCTAATGCATCGAAGGAAACATGTATAGCGTCCAAAAATGATCGGTGACTTCTTGAAAAGAAGCCGGCAATAGTCAATTTCAAGTAGGTTATCCTATTTTGTGGTATTTCCAACTCTTCTACTGCTTTTGACGCTCGTTAGAATTTTGCAGAACTTGGCTAAACACATCCGCGACACACCTTGGCCTTAACACGCTCTAATGCTGACAAAATGGTAAATCGTTTTATTTATTAATTTGAATGAATTTTGAACTTTTTTTGGCGTTGACGGCATAATGACAAAGTTCATGACGTAAAAAACTTGTTCTTTTGCCGTCGTCTGTCCCAAGGATTAGGCGTACCACCTTCAATTATTTAACAAGATTTACATGCTTTGGTTCCAACTAAAGTATAAGAGAAGTGTCAACTAACTTGCAGTAAATGCAGTTTGTTTTAATAAAAAAAAATAACATGAACAAAACAAGTCCTTTATTTAACTTTATTTAAGTAAATTTAACAATTTACGTTGAGAAAATCTGCATTGATGTGGCTTATTTCAGCTTTATTTACGAAAGGCCTCTTGTCAGCGGTATAACAAAAAAATTTTTAATAGCCAGTCAAAATTCCGAAAAAACAATCTTTGGAGGAATCGGGATACCTAGCACGATTGTAAATGTTTAACTTTCATTTTCTCAAGTGGTTCATGAAACAGACCGTTTTCTCTGCTTGCCGAAACTTCGGTTTTGTGCCAAAAAGATCTTCAAATTAAACCATTCTGTTACTGCAACCACAGGATTCCGATATTTTTAGCGCATAGTATTAAGCGACCCAACGCTACTCTACTCGATCTTAGTCCAACAAGTTCTAATTTAAATTCAACCGTACACCATTCGATAATTTCTACCATATGTTTATCAAGGCCCTTGAACTAGTAGTAAATTTAGCTTTCTCCTCGTATACTGTACCGGCCGCATTCAAATCCTTTGCTCCACCATGCACGGATATCTCGCAGGATACGTACAACCCATGCAACACATCCAACGTCCAACGTGTGTCGTCTAGTTTCAACTCTATTTCTCCAAAGACTATTAAATAATTTGGTTAGTGTGAAACTTTTCTTAGCTGAAGATTGGATATTCCTGGCGAAAAGCAATCAGAATACTAGATGAAAGTTAGATAAAACGTACCGATAAGGACATTTTCTTCCAGATAGTACGTTGCAAACGTAACGCAGACTCGTCTGCGATGAGACAAGGATATTTCGACTACGAAATTATATTGTACACGAGTATAACCACGCGTACATACGAGAAAACTTCAATGAATATCCTTGGGCCTCTGGAATGCACGCTATATAAAGTTTGTGTGTTGCACATTTTCTCATGCATGCTGTGTTGATTTTAGTTTCAAGACAACTTGTTTAATATACGAGCACTACCAGACTGTTTTCTGTTTGAGATAAAGTAAGTAGTACTTTCGGTAAAGACTTTTGGCTATTTGCCTTAACTTTCGCAAAGTAAGTTTAATACATTTGTACTCCGAATAGAGCTAGTTGATTTGCGGAAAGGATACAATTTAACTAAACATTTCTGTTGAATGAAATGATGGGAGTTATTGTGGCTCAAAGTAGTACATTATAGTAAATTTGTTGGTACCATCGTAAAACTTCATGAACGCAAGTTTTTTTACAACGGAGAATAGTGTAAGGATCTGAGGGACTTGGATCCTGACCGAAAAACCACCGGCAAGGAGGAATATTAGAAGAACGAAATAATTAATATGCTCAGCCAACACAATACTCGTATCTACTCAGTTATTCGTATGAAACATTAGAGAAAAGTAAAAAAATGTTGCTGGCATGAAAATTCTCAGGTCGCTCCTTTATTGCACATTCCGAGTTTCTCATACCCTATAAAATTTCAATCTATCGCAAATGCATAGCACGAATTCTCGTGGCTACTCGAAACCCATTTTCAACACACTGCAATCCCCTGATATACTACTGGCGAGTCAACTGACGACATAAACAGCTTCACCTTTTGCATCGAATCCGAAAGGAAATTTCCGGAAAGAGTATATTTGTGCAAAAGGAAAAACATTGCAAGAAAATTAACTTAGTAATTCGCCCACATTGGGTTTCACTTGAACGGAGATGTATGTTTGTTGCAAAAATGTAACGAGGCTACGTGGGGGAATTTATTAGGCAAGCGGAAATAACTAATTGCATTTGAAATCGTTCAAGCAGAAATAAGTTTAAAGTCGCAGGATGTGACGGTTTGATTTACAAGAAATTAATTGAAGAATGGAGAGGATGTGGAATATGAAGAGAAATAACGGATACTGAATTGAAATAAGGAGTGAATATTGGGTTTTTACTCACGAATTTTGTATCAATCATCTCGTAAGCTCGCATTAAAGGACTTTTCTTCATAAATTCCATCATGCCCACTGAGAAACTGTAAAACGCATCATGAAAATTTAATGCATAAGATGTAAATGTAAAACGAATAAAAGTCCTGTAATTCAGGAATGAAAGAATGAAAACTACTTTAAAACATTAACATGGAATATTATTATGGTCATAGGTAGAGATTGATCACTTCTGAATTAGGCAACACAAAATGATATGACAAACCCATAGCGTAAATACATGCAGCACTAACACTCTCGGGCGACTCCTATCAGACAGAGATAGAAAAAACAAATGAAGATTTATGCTTGTGTTACGTTTTTACGCAAAAGCTTTATGAGAGTACAGATAGCACGTGCAGATAGATCACTAACAGATAGACTTTCATGGTAGCACTTTCAGATATGTTTTAGACCCGCTTCATCCTCTGTTTGCGTTTCAGGATAAACGGGTCAGTCAACCATTTTTCTTGCGAAAAATCATCCAAACGATTTGCATATTTTTCATTTTGAACGCAAAACTCCCTATGGAATGTGTGACAATTTCAAGGGGCTTCATTCTAAGGAGCTCTTGCATGCTTTTAATATTAGCAATTGGCAAAATTGCTTCCCTAGACCTTAGATAGCTTGCGTTCGTTATACTGACAAGGACTCAATAAACGTCTGTAGTTCATATTTAAATGTTTTTTTAAGTTAATGATTCCAAGGAGTGGGCTGGACTGGATCGTACATAAGAGTTTGGAGCTAGTGGCGAGACAAATGATGGTTTATGTTTCATGCGGAAAACGTGCTAACAGGACGAGCACATGTTTCCAGCGCTTTCATAATAAAGAACGTCAGTTAAAAGATTCGTCACAATCAGGACAGCTCAAAGAGGTAACGGATGGTAATCTATTGGAATGACCATATCCGAATTATCGGAGAGGTTTTTGGTCCACAGAACCATTATAGAGAGAAGAATCGATGCGCTAGGATATGTGGTAAAGTTTGATGCTTGGATACCCCACGACCTTTCACTTAGAAACAAGGAACACAGAATGGCTTGCTGTGTTTCCCATCTTGCTTGTCGAACTGAGGAAGGACTTCTCCGAAGGATGTTTACTGGAGATGAAAATTAAGTCCTTTCCAATAATGTGAAACTGCGCCGAATATTTTGCAAAAGAAGCATATCCATAGAAGCATCATCAGGATTCACTTCAAAACCAGGCTTAGTATGCTCCTTAGATCAATATGCTGCCCATCAATGGATAATTGCTAGCAAATCCAATACCCAGAACTACAACTATCACCTTTCAATTCGGATGCGGTTAGAATAAAATGTTGCGAACCACTGAGGTGAGCAAGTTTATAAGCATATATCAAGATGGAAGAACATTTTCCTTTTTGTTCTTCCTTGCGCCAGTTACCAATGTATCTTTTCTTTATTCTTTTATCTTTTTAGTTTTAAAGGGTTTCCCTTGGAAAAACCTGAACGCTGAAATACAAGAGATTAGTTCACCGCATACGGAACATTTTTTATAGTGACTGTCTTGCAAGAAGTGCCTATGTCTATGCACATACTACCGTCGTTTTTGAGTCATAGTAGACACTAGAAATTTTCTGGTGGTGATAACCACGTAGAAGCCTATGATGATTATAATTTTCAGCTATTATGCCAAAGAAGTTGGCATTTTTATGGTGAAGTTGTTCAGCATAAAATTATGGGAGTATGCCCGATGCAACGAGAAGAAAATGGCAGCAACTTCTGGTGAGAAACGAGGTGTTTCGTCACCTCGGTAATTTATCAGTGCTTCCATTTATTCTTGCATAAGAGTCGTCGACAAAAAAAAATATATCAGCAAACAGTTCCAAAGTTGAATATTTTGTTGTAAGGGCATCCTTACTGTCGCATCGAAAGGAAATAAACGAGTGCACTGAACGTCATCTAGACAAGTACTTTCCAGAAATGCTTCAGGTCACTAAGGAATAGCACTGAAAATTTTCCTATTTCGAGTGCGAAATTATCACAACAGGTTGGATACTTTCGGGATACTCATTTATACTTAGTTTCCACGATTAAATTCACGTTAAAATGTGCCTACAACAGAGCCTCTTTGCTGGCAAGAATGGAGCAGCTCACAATATACAAAAAAAAACGCAACACCATGTACGCCTACCCCATACCAACTTCTCCACTTAAATTATCAACTTATTCTAAAGCACACACTGCAACTTGTCCAAAATAAAAATATCTCAAAGATCTCAATTTAAATAACTTCACATCCTATTACCTCGAATGCAATAAAAATTTATATGCCACCCTTGGACTATTATTATTGGGAGAGAGACTTAAGGAATTTCGCCCGTGAGCATATGCAACTCATGCATAAAATTGACAAAAAAATATGGCAAAGAAATATAAATAAATATATTTCTAGCAATACATTCATTCCAACGTAAATACAGTACCGTAGAAATAGATTGCAAATATTCAGGAATTCTCCTGATACGCTATGGGTACACGAAGGATTCTTAGAGCCGTAAAAAGTCGGTAGCTGGGAGTACCAATCGTACTGTTGGGGCGTTTTACATGAATTTATTACCTCGACAATTCGTGTTGCTGTTTTGAATACTCCTCGGAATTCAATGCAAGGAGTCCAGATGAGGCACAATCGGCTGGATGCGTACATTTTTTTCCGGTCGGTGCTCTTCCTGAAAAGAAAAAATCCTGGAGTGCGGGATTACGTACACAGTGAATAGAAATAAATTTGAGCATAAGAGATATTTTTTAACTGCTCTCGTGAAACTCAACTTGGCCTTGAAGGGGTATTAGGTTCTATTGGAATGATTTTGTTGCAAGGATTGTTATATGCTTGTTGTGAACAAAGAAATACAACACACTTATGGAGCCACAGGCCCTTTTTCAAGTAAACCGCGTGATATAAATTTGTTTCGCCTTCCAATCTGCACAGACTTGAATGCCTATCAAAATCAAAGCAGTCTCGCCACCTTTGTTTCACCGCCAAAGGACCCTTACATCAAAATTCGCTATAGTAGAACGATACTTGTTCTTCAAAGTGTATTATTCAAATTTCCAAACAACTAGCACCCATTGTCGAATCAAGTACACGTATTCAAAACATGAACATAAGCGAAAACAGCTCAATAGTGTGCCTCAGATGGTCCTGATCAAAAATTCTTCTTAAAGTCATTTATTTCATTCGAAACACTCCTTACGCCGGCAAGCAAAGCACATTGGCATTGTACGAGTGGTGGAGTCGAAAAAATAGCATATGCTACCATTTCTGTTGTTCGACTTCGACAATAATACATTTTTTTTAACACATGCCCAACGCACAACGTTTTTCCTATCCGAGCCGTGAAATTGAATACGTGACTACAATCAAGATGAACATTGGCTCCTTCTGATACTCATCACCAATTCAACGATTCCTTTTCAACATTCTTTCGCTTTCCTTTTTCTTTGGCCAACCAAATGAATCGATTCAGTTTGTTCAGTTGGTCTCCTCTTCCGTTTCGGTATTGGCTTGGAACAAAAGGACAAAAATAAGAAGCTGTTACTTATTTTTTTATGAACTTAATAGTGGATGCTTTTAATAATAGTTCTTCAAGCATTTTTGATTTTGAATGCTTCCGTTTTCAAGGCTCAAATATCCCGGTAGAAAATAAGATCTCATTGTTCGTATATGAATAGAAACTGAAGTGTTCAGAATAAATCGAACTAAAATTTCACAAGGTTTTCATATAAGGATGCATTGAAACTTCCTTACGAAGCTCTCGGAAATTCTGATCAGTAATTGCAGAAGTGTGGCCTGACGTTTTCTTGATGGACGACGATAGCTCTTCAGTTGTCCAATTCTGATGGTCCTGACGGTTCTGAAGGTCTTAAATGGTCCAGTTGTAAACAGTAGAGGTCCAAACTATGTCTATGACCATATGGAAGCAACTCATAATGAATGATTCCTTTCCAATCCAACAAAATGTATGGCCAAACCATCCTTGCCATTAGTACTCGTTTGGCCAGCAATTGGCATTGTATTTTCAGTATTACGTACGTTTTATATGTGGTCCAAAGTTAGATTGAAATACGAACTTATTTTTGGATGTCAAAAATTCTAACACCGCCTCCACGTTCAGACGAGCTTGTAGGACGATTTTAAGATTGAGCAGGGCAGATAGAGGTAATGAAGTCGGCACAGTCGGCATGAGCCTGAAGTCCACAACATGCGCGAAGACACCTTTTTTTTTGTCTTCTTCAAATCCTTCACATACAAGACACATATTATCTGAGCCTATTAGAGCTTCGTCTTCATCATTCTGGCATTACTCATTCATTTTGACGTCTGAGAGCGAAGTGTTATTTGATTCCTACAAATGTTTCTTCTTAACTTTTTCAACACTGTCCATCTATCTCTTGCTTTTCTTTACCATTTTTCTCTTCATTTTCTCAGCTTTAGCCTTGCTTTTGTTTTCTCTCTTCACCAGAGCATCTTTGATCAGTGTGGAAGTCGTGCTCCTTCTCTTTTCTTAGAATTTGGAGCAGGTTCTTAGATGTGATGACATTGCATATTCGAATGGAGTTTATGATGCAATCACTGGTTCAAAAAATGTGGGGCACACTGAATAGGTGTTTGGAAAAGAATTATCTTGTTACAGATCAACAGTAGCTGCTAGTAGAAATTTGGAACCAACAGTTCTCGCAGGTGTCAATTCTGAAATAGCATCGACTTGATGTTATACTATGATGGGTTGTCCGCAAAGGATTTCAGCTGCTAAAGAGTATTCGACTGAAAAGACATTATTATAATAGTATTTGTAAATACCCACTGGTATTGGTATATCCTATGAATAATATGCCCGTTCCTGTAAGTCCGGCTTCACCCTAGCTCAGGGCGAGATCTCTTAAGAACGCTTTTTTGACCAAGGAAGCTATATCATCAGGAGTTTTCCTTTGAAAGATGACTCTTCATAACAAGCTCGCATTCTCTTCTATAGGACGTTTTTATTGGTCCAAAAAGAGACACATCCAATGGCTACCGTGTGAAGTAAGTGGTGGAAGAGACAGTATGTGAATATAATTAGCATGGATGGCCAGGGAGATGTGGCTCGTACGATCGTCTTATATGAATAGAACCGTTTCTTTGACAGAAGGTTTTGCCCACTGGGTAAAGAGCTTCTATGGTTCGTCGCAGATGGAGTTGTTTCAGGCAGAAATTTGGATTTTTCCAATTATTCTTCTAGCAACTTGCAAAATAGTTGAACGTAAATTTTATCAAAAGCTGTCACCCTGTTGATGCTAATGACATCAGGCTTCCGTACCGAATTATTATTCCTGCAAGCAAATTGTTGGTAAAAACAGCAAACTCTTCTGACAAATCCTTTAGACACGTTAAAATTGTGTTTCATCTTTAGGGACTCCGCGTTTTTGAATGCCGTCATTTTAAATTTGGTTTGAGGTGCAAGCGTAGAAGATGTTGGCCATTTTCTTGATTATGTTCGCCAAAGCTTTTTCAATCTAAGCGTTGGATACAGTTTTACAATAAATATGAGCTTCTTAGTTGTTTTTTTTTGTGTCTGTGAGTTTTTGTTGTCTTTAGTTTAAAGAGTGGAGAAAGGAATGTTCTTATTTGTCTAAATTGCATCCTTACATCATCTGTTGTCAACGGGAGCATCCTTACATCATCTGACGATCATTTCGAACAGACTCGTCTTTCGATTAGAAGAAGACTTCCTGTGGGAATGCTGAGAGCCATAGTTTGCCTGGTTAGAGTTGTCCCAGGCTGATCCAGATCTTCAAAACGGGTATGGTTTTTAGTAGGCGGTCCCGTATGCATACTCTAAGCGCCGTGCCACTCATATGTTTTTTCTTGTTTGTATAATTTTTCGATAAATGTTTCTCAGATATCCTTAGGTATGCATTGCAATGCTGCTAATGGTAACTGGTACGATATCCTGTTTGAGTGCGAAATAATTGCTGACTGCAGTGCATAAGGCGTTGATCACCTCAGACCACCAACATATTTCGCTGATGTAATTAATACATGAACATTATGGG
Organism: Stratiomys singularior; assembly: GCA_954870665.1. Classification (NCBI taxonomy): domain Eukaryota; kingdom Metazoa; phylum Arthropoda; class Insecta; order Diptera; family Stratiomyidae; genus Stratiomys; species Stratiomys singularior. The sequence goes on along the minus strand of OX940879.1, from coordinate 4,532,506 downwards.
CTTGTAAATTGAATACTTACGCTTGGAAAGTTTTTGAGATATGAAGTCGGACACTTCCATGGTACAATGCTTTGTTTGGTATATGCAGTTTTCGCTGAAGTAAGAGGATAGCTTCTCACAATGTGGTCTTGGGTACGAAAAATCACGACAGAAGATATCTCCGCGCCTCAGCTAAGGAAACACAAAATTTTCAATTTTAGGGAACCCCTGCTCTGTTAAGGGTAATAGCAGGAACCATGGCAAGTTCCTCCTATCCTCTATGATGTGAGAAGCTTAATTGACTGAAACGTGGTGGATGCGATATCTGAGGGCTTGAAATACGCGACGAGTATAACTTAGCTTTGTTTGCGTTTCCTAGAGCGTCTTCTTTTACTATTCATCTTTCCGTATTCAACTGAGAATGGACGCCAGCTGACGCAAAATATTAATCTTTTCAAGCCAAGCTTAAAAACACGAGTAGTATGGAAAATATTCAGTCATCTGTTTGGTCTCAGGACTCAATATATGTCAGCAACGTTTCACCTTAAGATGTGAACACACTTCACACTTCCTTTTTATACTTCTCCAATTCCTCCAGTACGCTTGAAGCTACAATTCTTAAAATGGTCGAAAAATCATATCCTTCTAAAGTGCGCAGATAAATCATCTGTTCATCTTTTTCTTTCGAAAGTTGCAATTAGGAATATTTTATCGCTGAAACTATCGACCCTCTGCATACAAAGCAATTTTACACAAATTTAATTTGACGCATTTCATTCGTATCAGCCGTTAAACTCTAAACATAGTTATTTCCTCCGTAACTTAACGTTGTTATTCCTCTAAATTTATCCTTGCATAATAGCCATGTGTATCCAGAAATAAATAATCTTACACTGATTGAGCCTCCTCCGCATGACCTTACCAACACAAAAATTCAAATACAACAATGATAACAAGCCCTCCCGCTGTTAGTAATAACAAATCATAGTACGGATAACAGCCTATAACAAGTCCTATTTATCCCCTGAAATGTTTACTTCAAACGTCCGATAATCTGCAAATATTGATAAAGATATAACTTGTGCCCCCTCTTGTTTTCTATGATATCACCTTAAATCACTGAACTAAATTCCCTGCACTTCATACACTTGCTCCTTATTCATACATGGTCAGTACCGGATATGTCCTCTCGTACAACAGCAAAATTCGTGCTGGCATGACCTTTATGAACTGAAATCCTATAAAATAAATAATCCCTATCAATCACCAAGATCCAAACAATCGGATTAGCTCGCAAGGAAAACAACGAATGAGAGGGTGTACTTGTAACCGAATAAAATCATTATGATATTTGACAGGAAATGACAATAATAATAGGATATATTGTATGTTGCTCAAAGGACGAAATATAACAGTCAGTAATTGGAACGCATTCCAGGAAGAAAGAACTTCTCAGGACATGGAAAAAATCATTTTTTTTTATCTGATGTCCAGTTAAACTTTACTGGGTTTATTTTTGGACATAATAGCATTCGAATGAATAGATAAAATTTGGAAAGATACATGACTAAATCGCCAATAAATTGGTAGTGTCAGTCTAATATTTCATTTTTCCCAAAATCCTATCAATTTCCATCTCACTATCATGCTCCTGACGCAATTGATAGCGAGCATAGCTTCAGAAATGATATTAATAACAGGAAGATTTTCCTTCCATCTTCTTGGACGGTCTTGGAAAATGCCAAATCTTAACTCGAAAAAAGAATGCAATGAGTTTCAAAAAGTTTGACACTTTTTAGAATTTTTCAGGCAAAAACTTGACCTGTTAGATTAAAATTTTGATACTAAAAAATGAATCTTTTTTATCTCAATACTTTTCAATGTCACCTTTTCCAGCTGCGATTAATATATGGGTCAAAAGATTGTGAGAAACCAGGATATCTTCAGAAAGAAAAGATGCTTAAACAACTTAGCAAATGCGAGGTTGAATCCACAATTGCGGCAAAGCTGGTATTATAATTGCCATCAGAAAGGGTGTGGAGGGATCCTCACGAGAAATGAGGAGAATGTTTGTGATTTTGGTTGAAATTAAAGTATAAGGACAGCTATCCTGTTCATAGGTTCACACGACATGTTGGGTACTCACCAACAGAAAAATACGTTCCAGGACGTGGTGCCGTTCTATTTCGATGGCATTCGAGAGAAGACAACTACTTATTTTCTCACTACCAATTTCGAGTAAGAAGCTCAAAGTTGCTTACACCCTAAGTGTCGGACCCTTAGCGGCACAAGCCCTAGTGGACTGCCGTACCGACTCAATACCTTCCTAATGAATGTAGCCTGGAATCGTTTGGCACATTAATTAGGGCTAGGCCTCTCCATTCTAAGATTAATTGCGTCTTTGGATCACTGAAGTTTCTTCTCTAGTGGGAGGGAAGGGATGAGAGGGAATGCCACTTTTAATAAAGTATGCCTTTTTAATTATAAGAGTTGTCCGCGCGTAATATACCACCTAATTCCATTTGCCAGGCGACTACAGCATCTCTTGGATTAAGCTATCCGGACGGAACTCTCATACTTTGTTTTTCAAGATTATTGCGCACCCAGTCCCATCTTTGCATGCGGTGAAATGATAAAATATTAGAGCAACTCAATAAAAAAGTGCCGGGAAACATCGAATCCAACGACTTGGATATATTCGATCAGATGCAAACCCATGATTTTCGATCATGACACGATTTAGTCACATGTGACTTTACCAGTCAAATACTCTTCAGAAAATCATGGATGAGATATTTTATCCCACCCGCGTTATATTCCAGATCCTGCTCCTTCTGGCTACCATTTGTTCAGACGAGCTAATAGAATATAATATAATACTCTTCATCTCAGAATCGAGTATCATAAATTGGCTTGATTTATTCTTCGCTACAAAATGTGAATTGTTTTTTATTGGGAATGGAATCCATTAAAAGACAGTCGACAGTAGGTGGAATGTTGAAGCTTTCCATAGGAAATTTTGTTTTTATATATTCATTCATTTTGACGACGATCATTTTTAAATCATAGTTCGATTACTTTTGCAGTGATTTTTCATTACCATTTGTTCCAAACTGTTCAAACATTGGATTGAATTTCTGCTTTTGACCATCCAACTGTCGAAAGGCTTAGGAGGCCTTGTTGAATTCAATGGAGCTCGATTTTCGGGTTCACTTTGTACCCGTATGGAGCTCGATATGAAGGATAATGAAGTACACAACTGACAATGTTTTTTCTCCGTTCGTTTGCGTTCTCTTTTCCTCTATTCATTTTTGTGGCAGCAACGTGACCCTAGTAATTATTTAGCAAACTACCTAGACAGACAAATTAGAACCAAACCAGAAAACTAATTATTCACATCTTGTTTATGAATAAAACAACACATCTTATTATTTGCGTAAAAATTCTCAACTTATAATTAATTTATTTTCCTAGTTTGTTTAAATATCTCCTAAATCAACACATCATTATTTGTATTGATAACAATCGGTGGTAAATAAATGGCTCGTATTTGCGATCGCAGTCTCGCTATTTCGGCATCCTCACGCTCCAATTCACGAACCAGTTGCGAGAATTGCACGAGACCCTCACGATTACCTGGAAATCCAAATGCCTTGATCACGTCCATTTGGATTTGCATGACCAGCGGGAAAACATATTGCAGCATCAGAATCATTTCTTTTCCCGCGGAAGCTTTAGCTTCGGATAATCGCTTCGAGTTGTCTGGCTGATTCACGGTCTTTATGATGTCAATGAGAATATTACGAGCCGTTTCCGGCGTGAAATTCGACAGATAGGACATGGCGCTCGGATCACTGCAGTATTATGCGAGTTGATTAAGGCGAAATATCAGAGACGAAGATCTTCTAGAAATAGAATTGTGTTAGAATGGTTTGTACTTATTCGAAATATTTTATTTTGATACCAGTCATTAACCAAATATCCGGAAATGACGGCGTTTCACAATGATTAAATTAAGTTCCGCCCAGCTTCTCGATTGAAAGAAACGTCAAAGTTCTCACCATATCAACATTCACCAAGTTTTTCAGCCTCGTCATTGCCAGATTACCATGGTAAAAGTACAACATGAATTCAATGGCAGACATTCCTCCATAGCGTCATTCCTGTTTCTTTCATAGTAACAGCAACAAAAAGACTTATTTCAGTAGTGATGTACGCCATCGATTTGACCGATTTATTTTATTACCTTCACTTTTCAGACTGTCACATCATATTCTATCAATTTTTCAACTTTCTCACGATATCTCACCGCACGCCACAAGACACTGTAACTAAACAACGCCTAAATGTATAATCCTCTGACTGCCAACTAATGTCACTTGACAATCGTGATTGAAATTGATGATTTGACGATATGTCAAAGTGCAGTTTTTTTATTCACTGCCGCATTAACTGAAACTTTCACGGTGTCGTGCGTTCATTAGTGAAGTCGTTTCCTATTTGCAGAGTCTCTCGACCAATCAAGATACACATCTGCAAATGGAGTACATTAAATGTACCAACTAAATTTACCGCCATGCAAAAATAGGTTTCTGGATAAATTTTCTCCGTTGCCAGTGTCATTGAACCCTCTCTTCTCAGCGACTGAAAATTCAATACACCGACCGTCAAATACAAAAAAAAACGTACAAAACGACAATCATCCCCCAAAATTGTACAGTTTTTTTTTTTTTGCCGATTTGGTGACAATCGGCTAGTAAATTTTTGACAAGTCAATCGCGAGCAGTATCGACATCGTTTTGGATACGTACACGTTAGCGACCCGGCACAAAAGTAAAACGTGATCGAAAGTAACGAAACATTCACGACTATCATCTGATCAAAAGTTCTGAATGCTATTGCGAAAGGAATGCTCGTGCAGGATCCGTGAATGTTTGGGTGACAAGAACAAAGGCTAGAAAATTAGACGAGTCATTGCGTGCCACATAGTGGGTATAGAAATCTTTGGGGAATTTCTATTTGTCGGAGCACGTTGATAAAGGACAACTAAAACGGCTGCCTGTCGCATAAATCTAATAAAATGGATATGGAGCAGGATGGACTTACAAACGAGCAGACTGAAAAAGTTCTGCAGTTTCAGGATTTAACCGGCATCGACGACATAAATATATGCCGAGACGTTCTCATTCGTCACCAATGGGATCTAGAGGTGAGAATCAAGTTAAGGATAATCTCATAGTTATTGTCGTTCGAATTCGTTGGCATGAAGACCATGTGCTACTCCTTCATATCGGATCTTCAAGTGAACTTTACCAGCAATTGATTCTAATGAACCAAAAGGAATTCCTATTCTTTACTACTGCATTCTGTGGCTGGCACTAATGTCAGATAATTTATTTGAACAAACATTTATGTTCCTCAAAGGACACTACATCAAATCCATGAAATTTCTCGAATTTTTGTCTAAACTATTTCCACGTTGGTATATAAATAAGCAAATGCAAAATAAAAGGATTTCGATGCAGATCCGTGAAAATGTCAAAACTTCATTCCTAGATACTGCTTTTATGTCAGAGTCCACTTCCATATTTACAGATCGCTATACAAGAACAGCTAAACATCCGCGAGGGACGGCCGTCAATGTATGCCGCGTCGGCAGATGCACGTGTACCGCAAGTTGTAAACGATCGCTTCCTGCAACACGTCTTTTCCGCCCACATGGCCGGTGGCCGAGACTCGTCAGACACATCACCGTCGGGCATAACTGGTTTCATAGGATATTTAGTAAATTACGTTTTTCAATTTTGCTACAGCACGATATCCTCACTTGTCATGACACTATTAAACGTATTTCGAAGCAGCGAACGAAGTAAGTCCTTGCTTAATAATTTATCATGAAAACCCGAACGTGGAGCCATCATGACTGTTACTTTTCAGTTGTTACCGATCCCCTCGGCGATGTTATGAATTTTATTCGCGCATTCTCGGAAAAGTATCCACAACATCCGGTTTTCTACCAAGGAACATACGCGCAGGCATTGAGCGACGCGAAACGGGAACTGCGATTTTTGCTTGTATATTTACATTCAGAAACGACCAATAGTCAGGACGTGCAACTTTTCTGCAGTCAAACGCTATCGGACGGCAACGTGATTGAGTATATCAATCGAAATATGTTGTTGTGGGGTTGTGATATTGCCTCGCCAGAAGGATATCGTGTGTCGCATTCGATCAATGCACGAGCGTATCCGATTATGGTGCTCATTGGATTACGCGCAAATAAAATGATAATCATGGGGAGGATGGAAGGCGATTGTACAGCAGAAGAACTCCTCAGGCGATTGCAAATGGTGGTAGCCGATAATGAGGTCTGGCTGAGCCAAGCCCGATCGGAGCGCCTCGAATCAAACATGAGACAGTCCTTGCGACAGCAGCAAGATGAAGCCTATGAGCAATCACTGCGTGCCGATGAGGAGAAAGAAAGACGTAAACGGTTGGAGTATGAGGAGCAACTGCGAATCATACAAGAAGAAGAAGATCGGAGACGTGCCGAACAAATGAAGAAGGATGTCAGTATTATTTTGATAATCATTCTAAACATAAAAAATTAAATGCCAATTTAAAAACTTCTCCCCACCAGGAAATCGCGCGGCTTAAGATTGAATTAGCAAGTCGAGTGCCTTCAGAACCACCAGAAAACGTTCCGGACGCTGTTAGTGTAGTCTTCAAATTACCCAACGGAGCAAGAATTGAACGACGGTTCCTAAACACAGACTCGTTACAAGTAAATAGCCCTTCATATATTCGTGTTTGCTAACCCGCTCATCGTGATTTCTCATTACAGGATGTTTATAATTACATATTTTGTCATCCTGCCTCGCCCGACACATTTGAAATCACAACAAATTTTCCCAAACGTGTTCTGCACGTAGACGAAACCACAGGATCGCAAAAACTCTGCGAAGTCGGTCTGAAACATCGCGAAGTTTTATTTGTCAATGATTTAGACGCGTAGAGTTTTGATTTCGTGAAACCAATTGGAAGTTAAATAAAAAATGATAACTGAACAAAACGAAAATGAAATATCGGTCTGAAGAATATTCAAAAGATATTCTAACAGCTCTATTCTATGATTAATTATCCTTACATGTCTGCACTTCATTCCCCATTCTAATTATCCTCGAAGACTATGCTGTTTATTATTTTGCAATAATACGATAGGAAAGAAATTCATGATCGCAATCGGTCGCAAGTCATTTTTTCGCAAAACACAATGTTTTATGATTTTAATAAAATGTATGATTCTACGTCGAAATTAAGTTTAAGTTTAAGCAAAGAGCTTCTAAGAGGTTTGTATGAAGAAAGAACTTTTATTGAAATTGGGAACTCCAAGAAAGATTCTGTTTCTCCAAGTGCATTTACGTTCGGGTCCCGTTTCATCGTTAAAAACAATTCATGTTTGAATTAATAACCATTGCCAACCATCTCATTGTTTGAATAAGACTAAATGGGATTGATTGTGGACTAGCAAAAAAACTTACTGAAAAAAAAAATACTGATTGAATTTTACAGTAGTAAACATTTTCAAATTGGGATGCGTCTGCGTTATGATTGTTTTAATCATTCACATTATCTGTACTGTACTTAGGGTTTAAACGATATTTAAAATGAGCATCTTCACTTTGTTTTTTTTTTTTGTTCTCGAATAAGATTTCATTGTTGAATATATGGAAGAAAGAACTTTTACCGTTAGCGCTTTATTTTAAGAGTATTTCGTTTAAGTTCCATATGATAATCCAATTAAACTAGCGATGAGGAGGCGAAAAATGTAAATAATGAAGAAAAATCAATATTATTTTCAATAAAATTTGATTATATTCGGTGATAAAGGACACGATTTTATATTTTTTAATCCTTATAGCGAGTAGTAGTCCCGGAGAAATTCGTTCGGCTCAATAAGACTCGCAAGTGTATAACATTCACGGTAACAGGTAACAGAGCTGTCTACAAAAAGTAAACGATAAATCTGCAAATGATATTAAAAGACATCATTATTAGGCCTCCACAGGAAAACTGACAAACAATTGCCTGATACGGCAAAAACCGCACACAATACGAATGAAATACTTTCACTTACCACGTGCGATGACGAATTAATGATAGAAGTGTCATTTGAGTAAAACTTTAAAGGGAAATAATTGAAATCTTTATGGGCTCAAAGAAAGGGGTCGCATGGATAGCAGCCCCTTATTGGTGCTGGCTTTTGAAAGATTGAATGAAGCAGGAAAAGACCCTTACTGTATCGATGGGATAGAACGAATTGGTGTTATTTCAAATGAGAAACCAGTGTCAATTTCGTATCACCATGAAATGGTCTCTATCAATTACACTTTGTTGAAAGGAAAGCATTAAGAAGGCAAAATGTAGTCTGCAAATCAATGCTTCGATCTCTCTTACAGTAAAAGGTCCTCAAAGCAGTTAACAATTAGGTGAAATCTCAACCGAACTCCTCGTAATTTCCTGGTATTTGGTTACTTGGTACTCGTAAACTGCATCAATGAATCAGTGCAGCCTTAAATTGCTATTTTTCAGGTCTAATTTTATGTATGTTACGCTGTTTAAGTTTCACACTCTAAAATCTTACCCAGTAACACCGTGCTGTAACTTACGCAACAGCGATCCTTTTACGACTGCTGCTCGTAGTATACTGTCGGATGTCTCTCGCTTCGTTACGAACTCCTAGACGTCAGTAGAAACTCAAACTAGTTATTTCATATCAAGCCACAGTACATTTTTATTAAATCCTTTTAAACAGTAACATAAAAATATAAGACTAGAGTTTAATTTCATGTTAATTATTACATATCTAAATATATACCGTTCCAGGCTAATTGTCATCACCGATCTCTTTCACAAGCGATTCGATTTTGATGGGTAGCAAAGTCAGCATTTCCTTGCACACGCCCACTTCTCCCTTTAATCCTTCGCCGCCCTCCTTGTTCTCGCCGCATTTGATAACGAACAGGTCATAATACTTGTACGAATTTCTGAGATTTTTCAATTGCAGCTTACGATCGGGTGTTAAAATCTTGTAGAACAGTCGTCCGATATAGAAGTGAGCACATAAATATATTCGCATCTCGTCTTCGGGGATACGCGTTTTTTCGTTAAACGACGTCAGCAACGACTGAAGGTGGGTAATCGCCTTTTCGGCCAAAGTGTTGACTTTCTTTCTTTGATGCGGTGTGGGATCTTCGGTAGCTTTCAGTAAGTCCAACTTGGTGTCCATCATTGTTGAATAGGCCATTGCTGCTTCAAACCACGCTTGTCGACAGAGAAGTAAATAAAACGTAGGATTAAGCAACGACAAGATGTGCTCGTACAGGTCCGCGCGTTTTTTATGGTACTTGCATTGAACTTGCGGATCATCTTCGAAGAATGCTAAGAGTTTGAACACTTCGGCTTCGTCTGTGACAATTTTAGTGTATTCTGTTGCTTCTAGTTCGGAATTGTAGTATTCTTTGGACCGTTCGATCCACTTCATTAGGAAATGATAAACTGGTTTGGCGTCGTCGAACGTAAGGCAGTATTTGTCTGTGACTTCGTAAGGCGGCAATTTCAGGGTGTTGAATTGCCAAAGAGCAGCTTTTTCGGGCGACTTTGGTATCTCTTCTTCAGCCATAAGACGGTCTTTCGATGCCGTTAGTAAAGCCAATCCGTACTTGGTCCAACAGCGTGCAATATCGGCAAAACGATGACTAAACGACTCTTGAGCGGCCTGCTCCTCTTCAAACGACATGTCGGGGGTTATCATCTTTCCCTCGTGCTCCAACATGATGTGCGTAGCGGCTGCCAAGTGATGCCGAGCTTCCGTAAAACGGTTTGGCGTCAAATAGTACTGAGACAGAGTGGCTGCGTTTAAGGCCCAGTCAATGGGCGAATAGTCATCTGCTTCGAGCTGTCTCTTGAGTGTTATATGACAGTAGGCAGCGGACTTTGCCGTCTCTTCTAACTTGCTCAGAACTTGCGCCAAATAATAAGTGGTCATCGTGTAAAGTTTACCCAACATCAAACGTCCTTCGCGCTTCTCAATATCATCTGAGCTCGACACTAATTCAAGGATCGTCACTGGTGTTTTGCCGGTGGCTTTGAAATTGTGATATAAATTCTCTGCACTTTCCAATTGCATTTTAGCTTCTCTATTTTTATTGCTTGCAGACGCGCTCAATCCTAACTCTATTTTCGCCGACATACAATGAATAACCGCGTTCGGATCTAACATTCGATCTTTCAGGATTTCCAGACATTTTGTCAAGTTAAATTTAGCATTGCTACTTTTATCCAACAGATTATCTATTCTGCCACATTCTTTATGGATGTATCCTTCCAATATTTCATAGATCGCATAGTCGTCAGAATTGTTATCTACCTTTTCTTTTTCTTCGACAACGACCGGCAAAGCACCGCCGAGAATTTCGAAAGCATCACGGTACGACTTTGCCGGATCTATTTCATTGGGTTTGGTTTCTTCTTGTAAGAATTTCTCTACCTTTTGGAATTTTTCCTTAAGATCGAATAGAAGCTCCTTATTTATGGTCATATTTCATTGAATAATACCACTAGTTAATACAGCAAACGACAAACAACTTCCATAAAATCTTGACCGCACCAAGACTTTGCTTTGACAGTTCTATGACCTGACAAAGCTGGACGGTAGCTTTGTTGCATGTGTAGACATTTCTTGGAACAAATGTATATTTACAGCGGCTCGAAATGCTTGGGTGGAGAGTTTAATATACGATTAAATATTTTTATTAAATATCAACCGATATGCGCTTTCATTCCTATTTTATGTTTTTATCAGACAAATAATCTTTTGAAGTAATGATTATAAGTATTGTGATTGCATAGAATAAGCAAAACGAATGTTGTCAGTTCTAGTATGAGAATAGAATAAACATATTCTCTAAAGTCTAAAAAAGTTGGCAGTATATAGCTGAAGGCAGAGGTTGAAAGCACTGATATAAGCTGCAATAACAAACAGAAAAGGATGACGCACTAAAATACCAAAACTGCCCGAGACAAAAGCTTCCGGCCAAAGTGAGGACACTAGAACTGGGTATCATTGGTACAAAAGTATTACAAAAGACAAGAAAAAAATCACAATCGGTAGGAGCCAACTAGATACCTAATACCATGCAAGAAAGGTTAAAAAATTGAAACCAAATCCACTACACAAGCCCGTACTTCTAGTTGGTACTCCGAATGATAGTGAGAGTATTCACCTTCGATTTAACAGGTGCGATTCGGGACATCTCTGATGGCAGTGTTGGAGTGCCAGCCTGCCTCACTGTGCTAGTTAGCTTTGGGCAAATGAACAGATTCAAGCCTGATTCTTACCATATCACATTCCCGTGAATCTTTCTTGAATTGTCTTTCTTTCTGTCTTAAAATGTAGTGGCCCTAACAGCCTTCACGGGGCAAGTTCTGTAGACAACTGTTGCGCCATAACAACTACGCCCAATGACCAAAAAGACTAAGTGGAAACTCTGAAATCGCGTTCCGCCAATAATGCCCACAAACTCGACGTTCGTCAAGTTCCTTATAAACATCATGATAAGGGCCGACATCATGAGAAGGGCCTTGCAGACAGCAAGAGCCATTATGAGAAATAATTGCTCTACAGCCGATGATATTTTTAGAATATTTGAACATTTAGTGTGTAGCTAATGCCATAGACATAGAAGAAAGAACTAGGCGCACTTTTATTTATGCTAACAACATCAGGGAGAGAGAGGTCTATTCTTTATTAATGCACATTTTTTCCATGCATGTCAGATGCAAAAGGGTCTTGTTCGCAGTAACGCAACAAGCAATTCAGAGCTAGGCTCTCTAGATGGCAGCGAGGCGTTACGCAAATAGTCCGGAAGCCTTGTGCTATTTGCAGAATTACTCCCAGGATATGAAACATTGCCCTCTTCATCCAATAATCATAATCCTTATTATCATTGCTGTAACTGAAATACCGTACCGAAATTGGTTTTGTTTTTGGACCTATGACAACAAATATTCAAGAAATCTCTTTGCAGAAGTCACTGACATTTACAATACACTCGCTGATGATCTGGTATGTAAGTCACGTTTCTAAATGAAAAGAATTTATGAATGGTCATAAATAGAAAGTGGTCACGTTCTGCTTCAGATTCCTCCATCATAATGAACGTTAAAAATTAAACTAAGAATTCAATTCAGAATACCATGGATAAGAAACTTCCAAACCACCATTTGTAATCTACTGAAGATACGAATTCAAAATACTATAAACAAATTACAAATATGCGTTAGATACAAATATACATTATAACCCACTTCTTTTGGTTTTTTGTTTCGTCGAGTGTCGTGATCGGCATATTCAATAAGTGTTAAGTTATTTTTCATAGGGAAAAATATCATTTCTACAAACGCCTTTGAATTTAGCGTTTGAAATTTAACAAAGTTGAAGATGCGTCAAAAACATTTTCAACGATAGCTTGTGCTGCCGGACTAAAATATTCCAGACCAATACTCTCGGACATAATAGTTTTGGCATGCTGGCTTACAACTGGGAACTCTGTAGGTACTGTCGTTACAATTGATATTGTTAGAGCGTAATGGTTGATTTTCACGCCATAATTTCGCTACTTGACTTTTCTTTTTATGAATTGTGTTGGGCAGAGTATGGGTTTTTGGATGATTTTCAATCGCAAGCGGAACTACATATGAAACTCAGCTGCTGTCGCGTCTAGCAAATGAAAATTGCGATTTTATTAGATTGAACCAACTGATATAAATGTTTGCGTTGACAAAGAAATGACTAGAATCTTTAATTGTAATTATTTTGCTTGGGGTAACGTAACAAATTGGAGTGTGAGCGGACATGATGGTATTACAAGTGAAATTAACGGATACGGGTAAGTCATTGTCACATACTGAGTGAAATGTGTTTATTTTAACGTATGGTGTTGGGATTTCAGATTTTTGGATTCGGTAAGAGATTTGATCATTGCTCTACTGCAACGTTTATTGAATTTCAATCAAAGATTATGCAATGTTTTCGTTATTTGAGAGGAAGTCAACTGTAAAATCGCATTAATAAATTTCTGGAACTTGCTGATGAAACTAAGTGTTATTTCACATTTTTATTACCATTTCATTATACTCACTATGGGGGTGGAGGTCTATGTGCGACTCAACCCACCACGAAAACCAAACAATGCTTTTGCAAGCAGTTGGTTGACACAAAGTTAAAATATGAATAAAATAAAGTCAAAGTTTCATTAGCTTTGCAGTTTGGAAACACTGAGCAATATTCTTTGAATGATTCTTAAAAATATTATAGCGTCAAACTTTTCTATCGTTTGTGCTTTTTGAGAGACTTTTGTTTCACAGTGATCTTGAATTCGCTCGGGTTGTGTATTGAGCCTTGAATTATTCGGGTTTCGTGCCAAAAAAAAATCAAAAACCGATTTGCAACCTACACTCATCACCACTATTACTATATCATACTATACCAAAGGTTAGAAGAGAGAACGCCAGAGGAATTAATAAGAGATTTGAACAATTCAAATTTTTCATTAAAAGTTTAAAAATTGATTTTAAGAACGAAATGAAAGCACTCATCAATAAATTATTAGCGAAAAAGACAGAAGTTACTAGCTCAAAGACTAGGATGAAAACAACACAAGTGAAATCTTAGTGAATATCATGCATAGTAGGCACTTACTTTAGTAAAGTACATTGTTAGACTACTACTGAGCCCGACTCGATGATTTTCGGATGTGAAAATTCGGAAGTCACAACTAAATTTTATCTGATATAAGCAACAAACAGGAATAGGAATTCACTTTTTGTTAAAATCCGTCTCCACAAAACTCAGTTTTCCTGCCTCTCTTACAGTCTTCTTTGTTTCCATCACTCTTCTTTGAATTTATATTTTTTTAATAATTGAATTTCATTCAGTCCTGCCATCACTTCTATCCGCTACCTATAGTATTTAGGTCAAAGAAGCTTCCTTCACAGAAAATGAAATACGATGTCCAATTACTCTTAAAAATCTTGATCTAACCAAAAATACGTTTCAGCGCAAAGAATACATCGAATCGCCATTTCATTTCGATTCATCATGCAGTGGGCAGTGAATATTCTCCGCCAGTAAGAATCATTTAATTCAGGGTAGTAAAATATTCTTCACTGGTGTGTATTATTGCACGCAACTTGTTCCAGGTGTGATTCTCTCATATGCCCTTAGCGATTTTAACGTTGGAAGGATTAAGAATTTCAAATTTAGGTTTGAGGAATCAAACAGACAAATCCAGGAATGTTAAGTAATTTGAATATTTACTTCGACAAAATTTAACAAAAAAGGTTTCTCATTAGGATACATGAATTAACACGATTCGGCCATACAAAAATCGTAGTTAAATATCGTAGCTATCGTAGTTAAATCGTTATATAAAGAATTTTTATTACGAGTCCTCTCGTGATTGACTCCTAGTAATCTAAATTATTAGATGTGATCATGATAATTAATGTGTTGATTACTTTTTTGTCGGACTTGTATCCTAGGCTGAGTTTGGGTTTGATAAATCACACTCATAAGAAGAATGTTCACATCGACGTTCACTTCACTTTTAGCCGGTTTCGGAGCCGTATCCATACAGGAAACTTTATTTCATCCACTTATAAATAAAAACGCAAATAACCTCACCGCTCCCGTTAAACCAAAGTGGAGAGGTTGTCTATGTTGCTATCTTTAATCGGATAAACTTAGCTTTAACTTTAATTCTAGTCAAATGCTCTCAGCTTCCAACATGATAGATACTGTGAGGAATACATGAAAGAACACGGCAAGTAATCGGTGAGCAAATAGCTTTACCCACTATTTCGTTATTAATGATTATTGGAACGGAGAGACGCACCGTGGAAATGATGACAAACATCCTTTCTATGACATACACCAAATAACAAAAAGAGGCTTAGACACTTTACAAGAGAGGCTTATAACACTTTACAAGCTGAGATTTAGCAAATTGTCACCACCAAGCACACTGTGGGTTATAAAGTTCCTTCACCATACCTGTAACAATGGTCAACACACGACCCTCATGCAACAGTGGCAGAGACAATGTTACTTTTAACATTATTGAGAGTATAAATCAGATGACTCAATATTTTTTGGTTGGAAATTAATCAGAGGCAATTTGAGGCAATGTAAGTTCAGAGTAAACTTCTTACTATACCTATGCCCACACAAAATTTCATTATCCCCGATCAATTTTTTAGATTGACCGGAAGTAGTGCGTTTTTTTCTTTTGCGGGTTATCGAAGAATATCCACTTCTCATCGCTAATAACAGTCAGATGTGAAATAGCTCGTACTTTGTTGCCTCTGTACCAAATCCTCGTAAATTTAAATGGTCTACCAGAAACACTAGCAAAGCACCCTTTTCATGCTATTTCCGATATTTCTCCATGCTATTTTCTATCTGTTCCCACATTATACTTAAAATTTTATATCAAATAATTCAATGCAAAATATTGCCGAAAGGGCAATGTATAAAATTTCGTATAAAAACCATCAATTCCGTTTTTATTCATTGATAATCTGGATCATCAAAAACATCATAAACACAATTCAACATTAAAAGAAATATCATCATCCTCATCCAAATTGGTCGATGATTTCTACGAAATGGCGAAATTGCGGGTGTTACAGGTTCCACTTTCCTGTGCACTTTTTCTTACATATTTATGGCCTTCAAGTTATAGCTTCCAGTTGATGTTATTAAGTGGCAACAGCACATATAAACAATCTTTAACAAACGATAACTTACTAACACTATTAAATTGAAAAAGTCAACCTTTGTCGTAGCCGAGGAAGATGATAACTCCATTTAAGGATACATTTTTTTCTTCTCACTTCAATATATCAATCGTTAAAGTCGTTAAAGAAGAACAAACATTCACATTACTAATAATAATAACAACTTGATACTTGGATGTGTTATTCACGTATGTTCATATGCTTGTATGCACGAGTATGTCCGTGTGTTCAAGACGATCTGGAAGAAAATCCATTGCTCCATGCATGATGATTGCCAGATGATGTTGTTTGACTAAGATTGACTACTGGTGTTAATGTGGAGGAGAAGACGAGGGATCTAATATACATTTTTGTCGTTAAGTGAAATTAATAATGGAATAAAAAAATAGATGACTTTCTATTAAGTTTGTTTTCACAGAAGAAGAATCAGAGGAAATGTATAAAAGATGATGGAGGATAGAGTCTATAGTGGTTTCTGGTATGAGAATGGAGCGCCATTACATTGTTTTGATTATACAAATCATATTCCATTGTTCTGTTTTGGAAGGAATAATTCAATTCTACTGTTTATCGAAGTAGCTATACCATGTCAGGATCATCGGAAAACATAAAGGAAACACGACAGATTTCAAAAGCAGCTTCAAATGTTAGACACCTTAGGAACTCTGCAGTCGGTTTTTGAAACGGCCAGTCCGTAGCTCAATTATAATACCGACCCCACTTTGTCCTCTGTAGCCTATAATCTCCAAGGAAACTCAACTATTTTAGACTTTTTGTGCTCACAATCTAAAAGGTAGACGTCAAAATGAAATAAACGCTTGAAGAATAAAGAAAAGTAGATCGATCGCGTCCATATTTTTTAAGGGTGTCTTTGGCACTAGGCTGATAGATAGTTCAGTTAAAAAAACTGAAATTTACCTGTGTAAGAAGGATTGCTAGCTCGAATAGTTTATGTCATGTACCAGCTGGTTTCAAATTTATTGGTAATATATCGAACTATTATCACAGTATTTATAGGGGGCTAAACGAAAATGAATAAAAACTGTAGAATTGAAATAAAACAATCAGAAAATCGACATGATAATCTTTTGAACGTAACAGAAGTAACACAATACACGAATCATTTCGTATATATCGTTCAAGCCCAGCAATTGTTTCAAAAGTTTACAAGAGGGAAATGATAACTTTAATAATGACTATTCGCTAATGTCTGATATCAAAGGAAGTTGGAAGAGATAGATGATAGACCATACAAAATTGTATGGACGCCGATGCGATTGTTAAAAAAATGAATCGCTAGTTGCATTCTTTCCCGAAATTAGTGCTAGTTTAAATCTGAAATGGCAACAGAATTTCGTGGACCTTTGTATTTATCAAAAGCCTATAGAATCGACTCCTAGATCTGCTGAAGTAGTAAGGCGCAATAATAATTCAGCAACTAGCAGGAAAGTTTTTACGCCTATTTTAGATTAACAACCAATCATAGTCTCTTAAGAGCTTTCATTTATTTAAGAGTAAAAGAATTTGTTTCTTATAATTTGTATCGACCAATGCTCCTCCGCTGGTCTATACTCAAGATTTAAGAACTTTTGAAGTTCCCGTATGCTGTCTTCATCGTTGACCGTGATTTTGCTTTCTTGCAGCTTAGTGAATATTGTAAATGTTGTATAAAGTTCTGATATTCACAACACACATTAATTTATCTATTTTATTGGATAGCCATTATAATGGATTGGCGATACTCCTGTGCCGTCGGTTCTTATCCACTCATGGATGACCTTTTGAGCAATGCTGTCACCATATTTCACAAGTTCTGCTTGAATCTCATCGATTCTAGGCAGCATGTTAATGGCGGAATTAGCTGACGATGTCTGATGTGATTGCGCCGTTCCTAGCATTGCAGAGTTTTTGAAGCAGTTTGTCTCCTCTTAATCCTATTATTCCTACAGATACTGCTGTCCTCATCCCAGAATCATGTCTAGTCTGTCTAGCGCTATTATTCGGTATATTTTCATCAATAATATTTATTTTTTGATCATAAACTTGCATTTCTTGAATATGATTATCTTATTCACTTCACGTTGGAGGTTCTTGTGGATTCCCCTTTTCCTCCTGGTATTTCTGTTAACGTAATTGATATGCCTCTGAACACATCGTGATATTCATATTCGGATGAAACATCTCACTTGCACGGTACGATATATCCTGTTGTTTCTTCTGTCACCCATTTCTTGTTTGATTGAATATCCATTCGTAGCAGGCCTTTTCACTGTTCTCTAGGATTGGTGTCAGTTTAAAGTTTAGTTTAAATAGATTCAACCATATCCAAAATTGCTCCTTTAGAGAAAATCAAGCTAGCAGTAATGATCAGAGTTAGAGATATAACTATGTCAAACATCCTACCTGATCGTCGGCAAGGCAAGAAACACTACTAAAAACAGTCGTTTGTTGAGTGTTGGCGCGAGTTTTGGTTCTCTATGATGAAAACAAAGGCTCCATCTTAGATGGGATCATGGCTGAACATGAACTTTAAGTTCATCACTATGAACGTAAATTCAATCAGGACTCTATACAGTGGCAGAAAAGCACACCAATCCCGACAAAAAGTTTAAGGTGTCCCCATCACCTGCCACACAATAACGCAAGTCGTATCTGGTGATGACTGTGCGAAGAATACTCTTCAAACTATTTAAATAGCCTCGCTATAGCACAGATTGAGCCCTTAATTAATAAAAAAAATTCATTATGAAGATCTGTTCCTAAAGAAGGGAAGAAGATTTAAAAGGTTCAGGTAAGACAACTAACAGCAAAGAAGACGTGAAGAGTTTTTTCGGGTATTTTAAGCAACTTCAACCGCTTGCCACAGCAAAAACAAAGCATTTATCTTTTCCAAAGTAGGATAGACTGAGAAGGAAAAATAATTTGTTTTCTTTCTAACAATTTATCTTGTATGTGTATTTTTAATCTAATGTGTCCGTCTTTTGCCAACAAGTGTAGTCAACGTGATTGGCTTATTCCCGCCTGTACTTGCAGTGCAGAATAAATCAGCCATCTGAGTTTGACGTTCCATTTCCGGATGATGAACCAAAAGGATGTTTGAATCGTAGAATGACTAACGTTCCATCAACCAATTCTCATATATAAGGATTTTCGCCTATGAAATCAAGGCAGGAAAAGATGACAACACTTTCTCGATTGATATTTACGTCAGATGAACTTTAGTGCATTTGATGTGCACTTTATGAATGTACGATATTTCTACTAGTGATAATAAAAAGCACATAAGAAAAAGAAAATTGTTGACCTAGTCGAGAGTCCAAAGCTGAAACCAAGCATTAGTTGCATTTGTGTTGGCTAATAGTTGGGTTAGGGAAGCATCTGCGCTCAGCATCAGCGTCAGCATCAATATCAGTATTAGCGTCATCAGACAACAGTAGCCGTTTTACGAGTAGTTTTATGAATGAACAGCGAAAACTCGTACAATTTTTCCCTTCCCATCTGCGTTTCCACTTTTCCTCACATATGCTCATGTCCATTCCACACATACTTGCCTTTATGGGTTTCATTTACAATCCAATTCAGCCGGTGTGGTCCACTGTGCAAAGGTACAGCGGCCGGATCAAGTAATTCTGATGGTTGAATCGCGCTTTAATTCCACCATCAAATGTGCGCGCCATTTTTATGGAAAACGGAAGTACGCAAGAGCAGTCAGCCTAATTTTTTTATCCATTAAAGTGCTCGTTTTATGACGTCCCTGCGTAATATCCACTTCGCCCGATAGTACAGAAGCTGACTTTTTCCGTTCCGAACTGAAGCTGCAGCAGTGGAACATCGCAACAGATGAGGGGCTTGCATCTGATCCCACCTTTATGGTGTTCAATCAATTGGATAATGTGCAAGCTGCAGTGGAAGTGCAACTTATTTGATTTATAGCACCGATTTTTATAGCCTATGCACTACAGGTCTATGGCCTATGCTTTTCCTGTTTTCAATCAACGTGCTTAGATACTTATGTGCGCTTTGTTTTTTCCTTAGCAACGGTGGTGACTTTGTTGATACAATATGCGGCGTCGCTCACTACTTTTCAATGTCAGTATGGTTCTTGTTGAATATTAAAGGAGGTGCAAACATTGACATTGACGAATTATGGCTTTTGTAAACGAAATTAACAACATACGAATTGTACCCCGGCGATGTTCAGTTCCCAATATAGCCCAGAGAATCAACAGACTGTTATTGGAAATTTCTGTTTCCTTCCGTCTTCTGTTCCCTTTATGTACAATCAACCTTTAGGAGAAGCTGCAGACAACGAACAAGTAGGTACCTTTGCAGTGTAAAATACAACCAGTTTACGGGCAAATAATCGCACTTATATTTAATAATATCCTCTTGACTGCAAATAGATACACAGATACTGATGAAATGTTTGTCTTCTGGGTATTATACAAATGTGAATGTTTGTGACTGAGTAAGTGAGTGATCTGTTAGTATATCTTCTTCTTCTTGATCTTGAAATTTGTTATTAACTTTCTGTTTTGTCACAAAGTCTCCTCTCCTCGTCCAAGTCTTTCAAGTTATATGAGCTCATCAATCACTAACTTAATTACGCCGTTGAGTTTTATGGGTTTTCATAAATAAGATATGTTCAAATATTTGCTTAACTCGGATATGCAGTACATGCATTTGGAATGATCTTATGCTTCAGAAAATGCTCATCGCTACAATTTTGCCAAGCTATAGATAAGTTGCTGACCCACAATATGCAGCCAAGTAAGATGTTTCTAAAAACAAAAACGAACGATGAGTGGTTTCACGTGCAAGAAAATTTAAATTGGTTCCATTTAAAATGACTAAATATTTATTCACATGTAGTTCAATTCTATTAAAGTACCTTTTAAACATTAAATGCTTTTTATGTCGTATTTTGACATGTAAAAATACTTTTATCACCACAAAGTATATTTTACACAATTAATATGCTATTAAAACGATAGAACTAAGGAGACTTCTATAAACGAAATGGCCATAAGGGCTTTCCTACTTTGTTCAATTTTATAATTTCTATTCTGCGCTCGTACAAGACAAACACTTAATTTCAAAATACTCACCAAATAGCAATGTTGGAAAACATATGAAATAAAAACCACAAAAAAATTTCAAATTTAACTTCATTCCCCTGACTCAACCTAAATTAAACTGAATTCGGCCTAGGCAAGAGATGCGTCTACCTTTAGGTTATCTTCTGCTTTTAAGTCCATCTATACGAGCAGACACATTGTATTTCTACTTAATTCTATTCACAATTTGCCCCTAGGACTTGCAATTCAAGAAGTTCATTTAATCTACCATACTAGGGTAGCATATTGCCGACTTGAAAATGTATAGATAATAAGGAATCATATTTGATGAATGGCAAATGCGTCTTTTCCTATATTCACGCGATCAACCAATTGTATGTGTAAGCTTTCCACCAATTTTATTTTACTTCTATAATCTGCATCCTTATCAATCTTCTATTCGAAAATTAGTTTCATAAAGTGGGAAAACTCATTTTTTCCTTGTTGATTTGTTTGATCATGTTTTAAAGACGCGTGCAAAAAAACCAGTAAGTATACAGGGACAAAGCAACGTCTTTAAACGCAAATTGTTTCTGCTGTTACGACAACGAGTGGTTCAAAGCAACGCGACTATGGACTGATCCCGTTCCTAGTCACTTCAAAGAAGCTGTTTCCCACAGGATCCTCGTATGTACTTTCCCCGAGCGTTGTCTTCAGGTTCGTATAATGCCTGTTTCTGTAGAGGTGAATGTGAGGAAGACTGACTATTGAGAAAGTTATCGACTTCATGCTGCGTTGTACAGTATCAAAGATGTCCTTGATCAGAAGAAGAATTAGCCCAGCATTCAAAAACCCGTAACTTTTCAAAGTTAAGAATTAAGACTTTAATCACTCGTGCCACCTGAGCAATCGCCTTAGGTGATATTCAGTCTCACCATGCCCTCAACTAAACCAAATCACTGATGAGAGGTGCAGTCTATACCCCTCATGACCCATTTACTCATATTTGCTGACACAAAAGCAAGCGTAACTACTGAAAAATCATCAGATTCCGCAGGAGCATCACAAAGGAAGAGACAAGAATATTTAATGAAACAAATAAAGTGACCTAGGCAAGATAGATGGAACAAACACATTTTCAGTTCGCATGCTGCCCCTCCATACAATTGACCAAGACTATCTCTTAAACATCATCAAATCCTTGGAATCATAATGAGCAAGGTCTGATCCACAAAATGAGAACCACCCGCCACTTTTATCCTCACTTATGTCAACTAATCCACTCATTCCTTACCAATCGCATATCCTAAGTCAAAATTGGTGACACTCAGTCTCGTTGCTTTTCAAACTCATCCGGAATTCAACAAGGGTCCGTTTTTTCTACACTCCTATTCTCTTTATTACCGTTGACATTCTTAAGCCCATACCTCACCCTAACCTTATTCATACTATCCCATGCACTGGTGACATTATGATTGATACATACATTCCGAACGAAGTAGCCAACATCATTCCTCTGAACGTACACCATTTCACCCAACTACTCAGTGTGCTCCATTCTAGTGATTATCTCTCTGACTGCAACAATGGAATCTTCTCTGGCTTCCAATAAATTAAACGAAACCCACCCTCCACTTTTCTCTAAACTTTTTATTATTTATTGTTTCTTTTCAATATCAAATTGTGTTTTCTAACCAGCAAACTAATGGATTTTTTGATTTTTTTTTCGAGTAAACTTATAGTCATCAGAAAATGTAACTCAATGAAATTCATTTCTTTCGTTAAATGTCCTTACCATTCCTTATAAGGTCAATGGAAAAATTTTCTATGGCGAATACTTTTAAACATATTTCTCTCCAAGCCTTTTGGTTTATTGTATAAGTATGATTATTATCATTTTTTTTTTGTATTTAGGTATAAAATTGATATTGATACTGAGCTTCTTATTGTATCGCTATCGTAAAGCATTTTCTTATTTTCTAAGGGGCACAAAAAAATATGTATTTGAATAGTGAAATTAATAAGAAACGATTGCTTCATCTAAATCATACCTTTTCATAAAAATTAACGAATATCGAAGAACGAAATAGAAAGAAAATGTGTTTGGCCTATTTAACTAATATGCATTTGCCAAACAAATGAATTGCTCATTACATTGTTTCGTATTTTCTTCAATAAAAAACAAAAGACTTAAGACAGTAACCTGACTATAATGGAATCTAATACAAACCGTTTTAAATGTTTTGTTGTTGAAAACTTCAAATAGTCACTCCTCCAAGTTCATATTACACAATGCATTATCTACAATACCAAATATTCTTGTCTGTGACTTCAAAGGGATGTGTCCTTGAGACGTATTTACGACAACAATTGACTGATCAATAAACGTTTCATATTGCTGTATGGAATACGTTTGAATAGCAAAATAAACATACGGAACGTAAAGTTTAATGTTCTAGTGGTATGTTAACGGTGCGTTTTGAACTTTATTCAAATTCAAATCCATTGCACATGCGAATCCATCTCAGCACATTATCTTCACTTATCTGCACACATATCTTCACGATTACAGGTTGCATATCCATCATATGATTTACAATTAGGTACTTAACCACTTTTCCATAGTTTCTATGTTTGTTTTCATTTGAGTTAAATAAATTTAACGGCGAGATGGCAGACTGCAAAGTTTTTTTAACTGTCCAACCATTTCATCTATTCATTTGATCATATCATGATCTTGATCTTCAAAGGCCAAGAACCCAATACCTGTTCACATACAGTCAGTCATTCGTCAGATCATGTTGCAGGCTCATATAGTTGAAACGATAGGGTAGTTTGACCATTCTTATACCAATCATATTCTTGTATCTTTAAGTCTTCGCGTCAATATTACTTTCTACTTCGCACCATAATACTTTGGACTGAGCGACTTAGTTTCTGTGTGCATGGAAACTGCCACTAAACGCTCATAGTTCGTTTTGCAGTTGTGTATGTTAGTGAATATATTCGAATCTGGCAGTACCAACTTAAATTGAAATTGTAGGAAAGCGAAGCAAATTGTTTTCTTGAAATATTGTAGTCGCGAAAGAAATATCACTGAAGAGGATATTTACTCAAATCTTTCAAATTTCATAGAAATACTTCCAGCTTAATATCAACTCGATGCGCTGCAGAAAATTTGCTGGTTTCGTCAAGCAATCTTAAATAAATATTTGTTATCTTGATCGTTCCGTCTCCTGGGTTAAACCATTCTATACCTATATTTAGAGAGATGGCTCCAGTTTATCTTGCTTCTATGTTCCTCAGGGAGTTCTAAGTACAATCAGAATATTGATATAAGGGAAAGTTTTACATTCGGGACCAAGTATTTTCCATCTCAATACTCTGCAAATAATTTCACTTTGCAGTGTTAAAACTAAGAGCGTCATAAAACTTTTTTAAGTTTCCGATTGCTTATGATTCAATTAATCACTTCTTCGTAGTATGTATGTACAGTGCATCGATTCAGTACCACGTTCAACGAATAATAAGTTGCGCGACATAGTGTCAACTCAAAACACATAACAATTGTACGGCAAGTATTGAGTCTTAATCCGAGCTTAATCTGATCAAACGGTGCAGTCTTGTATGAAGTCTTGAACGGTTCGCAGCGCGTTATGAAGATAACAGCGTTAATTGCTTCTATTTAACGATTGCAGTTTTGTTTTTTCGTAAAAGAAATCCTTTTGAGTCGCTGAATTTTAAGTAAATAATTTAATAACAATAATTTACACCGTTTTTGTATTAATTTTAGTGCTTTTAGGTGAAATTTACGAGGGGTTTTTTATAAGCTTCAAGCTTGAGATAAGCGAAATTCTGTTAGAAAGTGATTATTGCAAGTGTCTAGTGTGGAAACGTTTCGATATTGGATGTAATTCAAGTGATAACTGAGAAAAGGAATAAAATTTAGCTGTTGTAGCGTTGTTTAATGGTAATAAATTTTTTTTTTTAAATTTTTCAATGATATTTCATGCCAAGTAATCAGGCTTTAAAGTGCTTGTGATTTTTTCTTTGAACTTTCGTTGTTCAATTATGCAATAAAATTCTGTTGGTATTATAAATCCGGAATTCGAGAACTGGAATTAGGAGAATTTACTATTAAATATTAATTTTAGTCCAACAATGTTTCGATTCGTCGGATTGAGATCTGTAAACTGTGTGTGTGAAAAATCACAATCAATTAAATCCGTTTGAAACTCATCACCTGAACATTTTCTTGTTATTTGACAAACTATTAATTTTTTCCCAGAAACAAAGATACAATTGTGATTCGCCCGATTTTTCGCCCAATAAAGATTAAGGACAAAAATGAATCAATTTCAAGACTTTAATTTTGAATTTTCATTAGAATTGATTTTCGCTTTTCTTTCTTCTCTGCACTTCTGCACTGTTTAAAACTGTTTTAACATTTGCTGTGGCTGAAATTGTATTAGTCAAGATGAAATCTTTAGAGTAAGATAAAATGCTGCTGGAGAATCGCATGATTTTTCCCGAAAAGTTTTTAAATGAGATGCGCTTTAAGTAAACATGAATCCTTTTTTTTCTTGAATTTTCTTGAACTTTAAAGTTGCTCAATTAAGCTTTCATTAGAAAATAATTTATTCAAAATTCATTTATTCAAGGTAAAAAGTAAAAAAGGCTTTCAATACTTCTCTCATGATTTTCATATTCTCATAGTATTTATATTAAATAACTTGCCACAAAAAAACCATTAAATAAAGGAAAAAATAAAGATTAAGAAAATAAAAAATAAAGGAAAACCATTGCTCATGCATCAAAATGTTTTCTCTTTATTTTTCAGCATAAATTTATTGTGAACATGGTAGCAATTACAAAAAAGCCATTTAATACATAGCTTCTTGTGAAATTTTCATCACAGACAGCCATTTCCATAACGCTACACAATTGCCCCTTAAAATTAAGTATTCAAAGAACTTTATTTATTCAGAAAAAATTTACTTGTTCCTTGCACAACACTGCACCAACTCATTGATACTATAATTGGGTAGCCTATAATTTTATTTCTAAGTTCACCGCACGAAATTCGTCGCTTGTTGTCAATTGATTTAGAGAAGGATAATCTCCTTGCGCTGTTATTGCTACCAGATACGAATACGACTAAAAAAACTTACAAAACAAAACAGGAAAAAAAATTTCTCCTTGGGATCCATGGGGCCTTTGGGTCTTCAGGTTAACTGACTATGGAAAATGAATCCTTGCTGGCCAAAGTCATCATTGACTGTTGTGACTGATTTCCTTTAACTCAATCCTATCTGTAAGCGCCAAAGCCGTAGAATTTCTAACTAGCACTAATTCGTTACGAATTCCAGAGAATTTTCCGTGCTTTTCTAGATCCGCCACTTCTTAGCCCATCCATCGTTTTCGATAAAGTCTTGGCGACTACTGGGTCTAGAAAAATAAAATACAAATTGGCCGCGGCGACAAATCAATAATTATTTATTTTTTTAAAAAGTCTAAAAAGAAGTTCCTTATTTCAAATTTATTCCTACAAAAAACCTTTTGAAATACTTCTGTCGTTAACAAGCCCAAGCCATGTACTAACGTATCATGTACTAACATATCCTATCAAAATATGTAAAAATGTTGAAGATATAACTTGGAAATATTTGTCAAGATATAGGATTGGGAGTTATATATGATGTTTTTCAGTTAGTCTATTAACATACTACATATCTATCCATATAACATTCCCGAAGGCGGTTTGCTCATCACTTTGCTGTTATTCTTTGATCGACCAAATTGGATTTTTCTTTGAAACTGCGCTTAGCGCAGATTCCAATTCAGATTGATTGCCGCACATACTTCCATTGAATTTAATGAGAAAAAAACAGAAGAAAGATAACTATTGCGGATTGTTAATATCCTACATCAGCAGTGTTCTATTCTTCGTTGTGCATTAAAGCTAGTCGTCTTCGAATTGATTGCATGTACACAAATGGAATGAAAATGCAGTAAAGGTAAATGGCATTATTATGAATTTTTATGAATTTGTGATTATGGCAATATTAAGTCATATTTTATATTCGAATCACAACATGACCAGCATTATTTAGATTTAATAGGTTTGCTCTTTCCTTTTCAATTTCATTCAATTTTTAATTCGGTTTATATGAATATCAAGCATCAGTTGTATGGAAAACTATCCATATTCAGTTCTTATCTTTGATGATTTGCCTCCCCACTCCCCCTTGCTTAAAGACTAACGTATTTCTCATTCCTTTCCTCGGGTATAGAAATCACCATACCTTTATTTTACCATAATTTTCAATACAGTAAGTTTAAAAAAATTTATTGAAGACGCTTTGAATGATTGCATCAAGTTTCGTGTATTTTCAATCTTATACACGAAATTGTGCAATATTATTAGTACTATCGTGACGATAAGCTATGGATATTGATTAGCTTCGAGAGCTTATTCTAGAATAACTCGGGACACTTTCGATCGGAATGATTGGATTACGCGAATGATGGAACTTGGTTGGTAAAGCTAAATTCAATTCATTGGTCCCTGACGAAATAACAAATAAACTTCAATTTCACTCGGTTAACAATAAATCTTTGCAATTTATTTCACTGATTTTTGTTTCGTCACAATTTAATTTCCTGTCAAAAAAGAATCTAAGAAAAAGAAACTAAAGAAACCACCTTGATTCGCATGCTTTAAAAGAATGCTTAAATCTCATTTTGTTATAGTCAAGATTCACATTAATAAAACCACAACCAAAAAATTATGTCTAACACTCATTTTCAACACCTGTCTTCCATTTTCGAGGAAATTTAATGCATTTTACTCAGAAATACGATAAATAATTTGTTTAGTATCGTAAAATGTTGAGAAATTCAAAAAGGACTAAATAGGACAGAGCTTAGTCAACTGATATAGCTAAATTGTTTAAAAACATTTTTTTAAACAGGTTGGATCGGGAAGTTGGAACAAGCGTAATAACGAAAATCTGAGTACCTTTTTGGAACATTGCAAAAACGTTTACTGTGTGTGTTTAATTCTTCAAAACCTATTCAAACCTATTAACAAAGTGTTAATTCGATATGTAAGAAAAATTGAATTCGTTTTACAGTATCTTAGAAAGTATTGCCCATAAATTGTCTTTGAACCAAACCTAAGCCGTTGGAGAAGGTCCATGGCAAGGTTCACAAAGGAATAAACACGTTGTGTTTGTTTTACTGGGAAGACTTTGCCTCAGACGATGGCTTAAATATAGTCAGAATTCGATTACGTATCTGCAGCAGCAAAAAACCAAACTTAACTATTCATCTCTTTTTCTCACCGTAAATTTCTCTTCATCAGGCTGACATGGTGCCTTTAACAAACAATAGAGCAACTTTGTTTTTAGTCAACGCTTTTCATTTTTCGGTGGGCAATATCCGGCAATTGTGTGCTGCTTCTTTTCAATTCTTTTGGCTTTTTATGGCGTTTTGCAACGTACTTTGAACATTTCCGAGCAGTACTTTTTCCCCATGGAAGGAAGTTCCATCATTCCCCATCGGTTTCCTTGCATTGCACTCATACGTGTTTTGGTGACGTACCATCTTCGGTGTGTCGTTTCGTCCTGAATTTATGAACAGCTTCAACAGAAGAACTGTGCGATTCCGTTGTTAATGCTATACTACTTTTTTTCCATGTGCCTCCCTTTTTGTTTGAAACTCATTCTCTCGTTTTAAAGTGTTGTCCAAGATATCCAATCAAATTAATACATTCATTTATTTCCAACGATATTTCATAAGATTTTTTATGGTCTAATATTTCCGTAACATTCTCTAAACCTTATGTTTTGGTTTCCCACACTTTTACTACCCACGTATTGTTCAATTTTTTGGATTGTTTCACACTTATATTGACTTAAGCTTCTAGAAAAATTATGAATTTTTTGTTTAAAAACTCCTTAAATTTCTTTGTATTAAACTAAAGATTTTTAAAATGGCATTCACGAAATGTGGATTAATACGGTTAAAATCATTGTCCGACACATAGGTCCTACTGTTGTCAAGTCCTTAGCTTAGGAAAATTTTCAAGTCATTTTAACTATTAGCATCGAAATCAAGTGGTTTTGGGAACGTAATATTTACTATTTTTAGAACAATGATTTCAAAAAGTCGGTGGTGTTTATGAAGCATTTTTTTGCATTTTCGAATGGAAAACTGCTATGAACACCAGCATGCCTTGTGGAAACACTGAGGAAATCAAGTTTTACCAAACGGTTTGATCACTCTGTTGAAGAAAATGCGATCGTACAGAACATCAATTCTGCTGAATGTTCTGGTCGTTCATAATCGGTGATTATTTCTAGAAATACTAAAAACATTAATGAAATATATTTAAAAACTCATGAAGCATAGTTGGATTAGTTGACTGACACATTAAACATATCAAAAGGTAGTTTATATATAGTTTTACACAAGATTTGAACATGAGTAAGTTGGTTTAAAATGGTTGCCGTGTTTCAAACTCACGATACGAAAAACATTAACGTGCCTATTCAGAGAGCTATTTGTAGGTGTCAAAGGCAATAAAAGGATTTCATTAATAAACGTAAATCATAATCGTCAGCTAAGTTGGCACTAGCTGGTTTAAGTCGTCTAGCTGGTATAAAAACGCACCAAAAACCAACACCAAAAACCAAAAAACGCACAAGTCAGCGAGCGAGGATATGATATTCAAATTTTGGGTTGTGTCTGGTATTTATGGTATAATATGGCAATATTTAAAAAAAAAACAAGGAAGGATGGTCTCATTTGCAGAAAAAATTGTTCCATCAATTCAACCCAACCAGTCCCAGTCGATGAAAATCATTACCAAATCATGAAACCTGGAACTCGAATCAACCCCAATTTGGTGGATGAATTACGCTGTGCTCTCCTGATCCGATCCCCAACCACGACTAACTTTTTACAGTCTTGAAAAAAGGGATGTTATTTCCAAATATATCACTATGGAGATGAATTTGGCTCAAATGAAGAAGTGATTGTCGGAAATTGTCGATTATTGATTGAATGAGATTATAGCTAGGTGTGGAACTAGCGATTATATTAGAGACACGTATAATTTATTTCTTCGAGGAGGACATATCAAAACTCGTGTATCCTGAGGAAAATCTTATTCTTTTTTCTTCAAATTTAAATTAAAAGTTATTACGAAACATTCTCGTTTACATTTGCTTAGCCTTCAAAATAAACCAAGCATGATGTTCTTGTAGAAACCTAGATTATTTTGTATCATAAGGATAATCAACAAATTTTCAGGATGTCAAATTCTCCACATACTGCAAAAATTACACTTAAAAAAATGCAAAAACCTTGCGCCTAAATCTTGGTTATAAAAAATAATCAAATTAACAAGATCATGGACAAGTGGGCTTACCGGCTTGGCTTATCAAGATCTTGTTCTCCTCGCCCATAACATAATGTCCCAGCAAGCACCGAACATGTTCCCATGCTTATGATACATACCATCGATATTCAACATTAAAACCCTCTTGCAAACGATTCGCGAATTGGATTGCTTCAGAATTTGGAGTTGTCTGCATAACCAATCATACACAATTAAATTTTTTTATTGCCTTTTAATGATCTGTCCAATCATTTTTTGCTTCGTCGCCAGTAAGTTCATGCTGGCTCCTTTTACACTTTTAAATCGTCAGATTGTGAAGTATTGTGGAGCGGCAAACGATATTTTATCTTATTAGCTTCCCATCGGCCACGAAACTTTCCCACGTTTTAGATGTTCAATCAGATACAGACTTTTGTTCATGTTCAATGAAATGCTGGAGGGTATTCAAGTGGGTGTAGATATTGGTGAATAATTTGATTGGAACAAGTATTAAAGAAACAGAAATGGAGCACC
This sequence comes from Stratiomys singularior, assembly GCA_954870665.1. Taxonomy (NCBI): domain Eukaryota; kingdom Metazoa; phylum Arthropoda; class Insecta; order Diptera; family Stratiomyidae; genus Stratiomys; species Stratiomys singularior. Next base: position 4,501,690 of record OX940879.1, on the reverse strand, counting down.
AAATAATTGACTTTGTACGTTTAACGTAAGGATTAAGATTGCAAGAAAAATGAAAGCAAATAAAAAAAATGTTCTTTCAACTGATTTAAAGCCATACTGAAAAATCAGGTGAAACATTTTGAATAATTTTAGAAGAGAGGAAGAGAGTGAAATCATACTCGTGAAAAACGTCTATCAAACGAAACGTCTATGACGAAAATAAGGGAGGAAACAAGTTTTATCATGGCATACCATGACCCATTTACCATGAACGCAGCTTCAACTAAAAACTACATATCAAGTCTGATAGTTAGTCATCATGCAGGCACTTACCTCTAACCGGATAGCCCCGCAGCTACTAGCAGCACTGTAGGCAAGTACTCAAAATGGAGATAGCTGAGAGGAAGTAGAACTAACATGAATCCCAAATATAGAGATTCGCAGTTGAAAAGGACACATGAACTAGTAAGAGCTGTCAGCTGGTGAAAACGCAGTAAAAGTAGAGATTCAATATAAGTTTTAATATAAGTACTCTCAAAAACAAATTAAACAAACCTTATAGATAAAAGGTTCGACCTAAAATGGCTAATCTAAAGTTGTTCAGAATTCTTTGCTATGGTTAATTTTAATAAAATAGTAAAAAACACACAATTTTCCTTTTAGACCATAGATGTTATTTGTTTTTTTTTTTTGACATATAATAGTACTTCGAAAGCCAGCTTGGCACTGAGGAAGGAAGCAAGTAGTTGGCCAGAAGGAAGCAACTAGCTTTCGGAAAATTAGCCTATGTCAAAACAACAAATAAAATCTCTAAAAGGAAAATTGTGTGTTTTTCAGTATTTCTTCAAATGACATAAATGATATAAGCCGAATTCGTCGGCTTCACCCTGCTAAAACCAGAACAAAACATCTTCCCGGGGAGCAAACCTAGTAGTTGTAAAAGATTGTTGTTTAAATTTGTAATTAGTCACAGCCCAATAGTCGAACGAATAGAAACTTTGAGAGAGAACAATTACCATGATTGTGGCTAGATAGCTAAAAGCCAAGAATCTCAAATGGCTATGTTGAATCAAGTCACAAACTGGAACAATCGGTGACCATGGAACTAAAGGTTTTCCTGGGTTTTTATAAGGCGGATGATTGAAACATCGATAGAAATTAACGTGCATGGGGCAACTATGGGTCTCTGCAGTGTCCAACAGGAAACCGCAAAGAACAACAAAAAAAAATTCTTAAGGGACTTGGACTGGTCTTTCAAGGACAGGTTTTCGCTGCCTGTGTAAACCACAGCCAGAGAAAGGAATCAGGAGAGAAAGTCGAATCGAGTTCCTTCTGTTGCTATAATTAAACATTTCAAGATTTCAGGACATTTGTAAATTTGACAATTCATTCCTGAAAATTAAGTGTAAGAATAACAACAAGCATGAAGAATATTGCAGCAAAATTGCAAAAGCCAGCATACTTGCCTTCATCGAACTTTTCTATCGATTTCATTTTATGTATTTTTTCTTCCTTCTAGGCCTAGCAACATCGTTTTGCATTAAATATGGCAAATACTCGATACAAAATACACATCGCCATATTAATCTTCGGTGCTGTTATCAATGTTATAATTGCAGAGCATCAAGTCGAAGAACGTAATAGTGACGGTGAGTAAATGACTTATATCTATCCAAATTTAAATTTACCAAAACTATACTAAATCAATCCTTACATTGTGAAAGATGCAAATATTCAAAGATGTTTCAATCGAATCTTTATGAGGAAAATATCCGCACAATTCTTGGTTGAAATAAAGCAAACTAATCACAAGCAAAAAATAACTTAGTCCTGAATTAACTCAATTAAATTGTGTTGCACGTTGATGCAATAACGTCTTTAAAAAATTCACATAAGGATCATTTGAGCAAATTTGTATGCCAATATCCACGTACATTATACTACTTGCACTTTCATAATTTGCTGTAATGAGAATGTTCAAGATTACAATTATTACCATTAACTTAAATACGAGTCTAATTTTAGTATAACATAAAATAGAATAATCAACGGTCTTTTTCAAGTTTATCCAGATTAACGTATGGATAAACATAGTCTTCCACTATGTACTATACAACATGGTAGTTAAATATACTTATTCAGATTGCAAGCTGTAAGTGTATGATAATTTTTTCAATGCGTGAAAGTGGAACTTTTTCATTCATTAGAGTTAGCACACACGAACTAGATAATAATAAAATTACGGTATCAGGATAATGAATAAGGATTATTCATGTTTAATTTGAAAAAACCGGATACTGCTCAACTACGATGGCAACAAGCAAAACTGAAATAGATAAACGTAAATGCACATAATTGCGTTAATGAAAGTGAAAATAGGCCTGTTTCAATATGCAAAACAAGGTTGTAAATTGCATATTCGATCGCGAAGCAGAAGGTAATTAGTCGATAAGAAGAACCTCTGCTGTTGACTAGATAGTATGTCGGCTAGATGATAAACAGGGAAGGATTATTGAGGCGAATAAGTGACAAAAAATAGGATATCATGTCTCACAGTGACTAAATTGCTGTACCTATATAACTATTTGAACAATTATCAACTCAATCAAACAGACTGATTTAAATCTCAGTATATTGTACGAAATAAATCTTATCCCAGTATCTATAAATATCCTTTGCTTAAATCTTAAAATTCATTTACAGCCACATCGTTCCTAAGATGCTACTGCCCAAATAAAATCTAGGTCTCGCGAATGCATCGCCACCAGTGTTTTACATCTAAAGAATGCGTCCTCCAGCGTTGTAGTCTTAAAAGCATTCTGCTGTTTTCATTTATCGAATTCTTCAATGGTTTACGCGACTTTCTTCGTGGTGACTTGATTCCGAATTGTGTCCTCTGCTTTATTTTAATGATGGCTTGGATTTTGTTCAAATATCATGTTTTTTGTTGTGTCAATCTAAAGTATTCCTTTTTGAAAATTCACTCTTAATGGTCATGAGTTTCCTTTTTTTTCACTGACACCTTGCTTAATGTCCTTCACTGATCAATCGTATTCTTGAAATATGTTCTTCAGTCAACAAAGAAATTAAATTTCCAGATTTTAGGAAAACTGTCTGTGTCATAAATCTAGCAGAGGTCTTTATAACAACCGACTCTAAACACTTGCTTTAAACTTATAACACTCGTTCTTAAATATAGAGTGATTCATTTAAAGACACTTTGGCAGATCAAGCAGGCGTCAAGTCACATTATCGTATAATTTTTGCTTAGTGTTGCTTAACATTTTATCCTATAAGGACTTCGCACAGTTGACGTTGTACAAGAAAAGTAGTCGTGTATTTAGAGCAGCTTATTTTAGCGTAATTTGGATGTGAATAAGAGAAAGCCACATATTTTGGGTGATGAGCGCCCAAAAGAGGTCCAGAAGCTATCATTACATTCAAAAAACAGCTGTTTGGTGTTGGTTCATATTTTTCAGAAGTAGGTTCATGTTTTTCAATACTGAAACCCGTGGGTCATAACTAAAAACACCTTATTATTGCGTCATTATAACATTATTGTGGCATTATAACGAGCTTTTTGATACAGGAATTTGGAACCAGTGGTCTTGAAAATGGTTTATTCTGACAAGATGGCGCCACTCGCCATACATCCCATGAAATCATGGCCTGATCATGAGAAGAAATCGGGACACGTTCCACCTCACATTTAGGACCAGTAAATTGACCGACTAAATCGTTTGAAAACATACTTCTAGACTTCCCTAGGAGCTACGTAAAATAATCATAGGTTTTGTCAGCTCTTTTATAAGCAACCACTTTTCGCTAACAAGCACGTTATTTTTTGGTTATTTCAACGTGTTAGTCAACGAGCAGTTTAAGCTTTAGACAAGCACTAAGGACTTGGAAATATTTTACGAAAATTATTGAGATACTTTATTACGGTTACTTTAGAGTTTTTTTTTTTTTGAATTTGCAAAATTCCACTCCTCAAAGCACATAAAATATGTTGATTTTAAGTAAGCGCATCCTAATTCCGTTTTTAACTCTCCAATTTTAACTCTCCATAATCCTACTTTTCTGATGTTTCCAATGAACAAAAGGTGAAATGCACAAATATTTGTCAACAAGAAAACTTGAATAGATTTTGTCTTCACAATTTGTTGTGATATACATGGCATTAGCACAAGTACATACTTGAACTGTGGTGAAAGCTTACAACAACTTATTTGTTTAACACTTTTTTTAGCATAAAATTGCCCACTCACATTATACAGTCAATGCCATTTGAACCAATGAAGACATGGCAAATCAATTTCGTAACTATCAATTACTTACAATTGAATGCATTCAATTGTAGCCAAGCAAAGAGACAAACAAGACCCCAAAATCATCTTCAAATACAATTAAAATTCTTGCCATGTCTTATCTACATTTTCCAAACAAAAGTCACGCGTGCAAGAGTTCCAATAAAGTATATCGTTCATACTTGTTCGCATTTCAATCGTACACCTATAAATTTTGTCTTCATTTCAATCTTCTTCCGCTTTTCTTTTCTGTCGGACCACATATATATCGCCATCGTCGTCCATACACCTTCGCCCATCGACCACACAAATGCCCCACTAAAACATTCAATTATTTTATTTATTTTTTTCGGCGGTTGGCATCATTTAGCGAAAAACCTATAATTTTGCCAATCTCCAACATGATCGTCAAGCCCACCCCGAAAAAATATCAACAGGCATTCAAAAAACACGAAATCGTAAAATACGTTATTTAAACAATAAAGAGATCGCCTTGAGGCATACTTGAACGGTCCAGAGGATCACAAGCGTATTATCGCATTAAGTTACTTGAATGGGTACTTGAACTTATGAGTAGCCCGCACCAATCCAGTGATCTAGGGTTGCAATTATGTTGACATGCTGTTTTATATGTTAAGCTGTCATGGGCTGCGAATAGGTAATTGCAGAGTAAATTTAGTAAAAGAATTATTTTGATGGATTTCTCGAACGTGCATGCATAGTCTAATCCGGGTGAAGATATTTTCAAATAGAAAGGAACCGTCCACTTCAATCAACTTCCTGAACAAATTTTAATATAATTCAAAAATATTTAAACAGCACTTAGACGAAGTAAAAACAATAATTTTTCATAGAAACTTAACATTAGCTGCGGAAATTGAGATGAAAGCTTATTTATCTTCTTCTTTTGTTTACAGGCATCGCTGAGCCGAGAGCTTTATTCAATCCCCGCGTTGATTACAATGAGTGGTTGCCCGTTGGGAGAGGCGATCCTTTGAAAAATGACCCCACATACGACTACAGTCCTCCTGTTCTTGATCGCGTGCATTACTGGGGCAACTCGAATAAAAGCAAAGACAAAAAGGAAATATTACTCTTGGGAGTCACATCAAAGCGCTCTCACAAGAAGGAACCAAAACACAACACAATCATGCGGCGTAATTTCTTCTCAAATCTTCCTACTCGTTTAATGCCTCCACCTATGCAAACTATGCCACCCACTATAAAGCACTCGTCAACGGAGAACTATCATGGATCATATTATCGAAATCATTACAGTGCACCGAGTCAAAGCTGGTCTCATAATAGTATCAATTACGGAGATAGTACTGTTGACGAATCAATAAATCATCAAAGCATATCACGACCCCACAAAAATAGCATTCGCAATGATTATTCACACCATCATCCCTCTTCTTCAAGGAAACCTTGGCTACACTCTCTCCTCGAAAAGGAAGTAACAAAACCAACACCACTCTACGTAATGCAGCCTTCGCGACCAGTTTTTGAGTCTCACCCTCCACCATCCTTTGAAACTATACAAACGATCCCTCCAACAACTACCACCACAACGGCAGCATACAGCAACTTTGTTACCACTTCAGAAATTCCATACTTTCAGCCAACAATTCCTACTTCTACCAGTACTTCGCCTCCAACTACCGAACCACTTATTTCTATTTTCGATCAACCCCAAAACCTGGGTCCGCGTCCAATGTACTTAATTATAGAGGGTCACTCAAAAGTCAAGACCTATGGCCAAACTGACAATTCTACCAGCGAACATCCCCCCAAAATTGTTCCGATTCAAGCCGATCAAGAGTCAATTATCAAGCATGTTGTATCTGAAGACGAGACGGGCCATGCTATGGAAGTGATGCACCTTCATAGGACACCGGCTCCAGCTCCAATCATCAGCACTGAAGCTCCACCGTCAGCGATGGGAGATCTTCTTAGTTTACTTGACTCATCCTTGGGTAACTTTTTCCTAGGTGAGGAAACGTCAACAAAAAAGGCATCTAGCAAGGTCAAAAGTGACAAAACGAAACAAAAGAATGACACTACAAAAAAACCGGATCAAACACAGGCAGCGGATGACTCCGACAAAAGTGCTAAATCCCTAAAACCATCTAGCTCTGAGCAACCAGTAAAATCCCCAGATAATGACAATTCGGAAAAGCTTGAGCGAGAAAGCCGACAAATTTTCGACTATGATGACCTACCCGAGCCTTCGATCCGCGAACCAGAGGACACCGATTTCCGGATAACGGGGGTGCCTAAACATGCTCAAGGATCAATTTATTACGATACAGATATCGATTACACATCTACAGAAATTGTGTGATTTCAAGCTGCAAATTTTTCACTCAGTCACAAAATATTGTAGCTTTCCATACGGATAAGGTCTTGTTCTTAACAAGGTCCTTTTTCATCCGTTTGGAAGTTGCACTTGTGGAATTGTCTACCGCAATTAAAGTAATTGAATAACGTAAACTATAAGTCCACTAATTTAAACATAAACACATTTACCTGCTGCTTTCAATTGTGAGTAATTTGATTTTTGTGGTAATTTAAGATTAAGATACATGATCTTTCAACCAGTAAACTAGCGTTAATTAATTAATCAGACACTATGATTGTTCTTCAGGGACGTCAAGTTATAGTTAATTATTGAGATCTTGTGCACATCTTGTGCAAACACAAAATTAATTATTCTTGTTCAATTTAATGTTTCATGTGATTTAACTTTGTCTATTATTTGAACTACTGTAATCATTTGACTGAACACTGTTTCGATGCCATGAAAAAAGTCATTTATTCAATATTTAAACACACTATTGCGAAAATTTTTATTTATTTTAATTTATTTGAAAATTGACTATGTCAGATGAAAATAAAAAAAGAGGTTTTCTTAATCATAAGTTATTTCAGAATAAACACATATTTATATATTTAGAATAGTCGAAAATAAAATGAAGTAATAAAATTTTGCCCGTTTTTAAACTTTTATGAAGACAATTGACAAGATTTTGCATCACAGTTTGATTACCATTAGCTTCACTATAACCGGCATTTGATAAATTTTGTTTTCTAGCTATCTAGTATCATTGATTCCATCCAGGAATCATGAAACGCTGGCCTCATATGGTTTTTGTTAGAATTCTTAGCTAGTTTCATTATAGTTAGTTTCTTCACCAATATTTGAGAAAAATTATAATATAAACAACAGGAACTTTCTATACATGTTCCCGGGGCGCTGCGGCGCCTCTCAGTTCTTAGCCTTAGTTCTTAATTAGACTCCTACTCACAGTACAACAACCAAAATTACAAAAAATTAAATTCCAAAATCTGAGCAGCAATTATTTCTCCTCAGCAATCCGATCAGCGATTCCGTCAATTTACTACAAATGACCATTTCATTGCAGCTCCTGCTGCCTCGTGCCAATTTGGAACGTTTGATTATCTTTTTATCCATGATGCCTCGCCTTGACAATATTCATTGGTTGCTATAAGTTCTACCTTTATATCATTAAATGAATTGATTTTCTTTTAGTTTGCAGATGGTTGAAAAGTTACAAAAAGCAAGAATCAGAAAGAAATGCACGTATATGTTCTCATTTTATATTTTCTTTATATATTCACCATACATAAATAGATTTTACCATTCTGAAAAATATCGTTAAGTATTTGAGATTATGTGATTTGTCGAAGATTGCTTAAATTTCTTGAATTTAATAAGGGATCAATTCGAAAAATCCGCACATCGACATAATAATGCTTGGCAGTGATTTTAACTGCATGACCCTTGATAAGAAGTTTTCATCAACATTTGAGAAAGAAAGCACTTTTTAAAATTTCAAATTCCATACCACTGGGTGCAACTTCGATATTATAGAGAAAATTCGTACCAAGTACCAGCTCATATCATATTCTCTTTAGAAATTTTCAATCACTGATTGGCAGACGTCAATTTGCCCCTAACAGGATGCTTATTTGTTAAATGTTTGGTTCATTCATTGATGCGAAAGGGTTTCCATGACACTCGTCGTCCTCAATCGACAGTCGGATGGAACCAACACTGCTGAAAACAGTGGAATAATTCCTCCTTCACCACTTATTGGGAATTGCTATCTTACGCACATTTTTCCTCCGGCCGAAACTAACTTTTTAAATATAACCGATCAACCATGCTCAAATTACTCGAAGCAATTGGAATCAATACCAAAAATTAAGGAAAAAACAGAAGTGTCGTGAAGTAACCAACACAAACCACATGACAACAAAATAAAATTCAATCAAAATTAAATAAATTTTCCTATTTACCATGCCTTAAACCGGTGCCTAGCAACGAGCTAAGACGTCACTTGGAAAACAGCCAAGAATCTAAGAGAATAGTGACCCTAGATAATTTATCGAATCAATGTTTACAACTGTAACCAGTCTATAATTTTATCAGTTTCAAATAAAAATGGTTGATTCAACGGATGGTTCCAGTGAAGATATTCCGTGTCGTTGTGCTTCGGGAGAATGGATTTCAAAATATCGAGCTTCACCACTTAGTACAGTACCTGCAAATATACTTGAATTTGAGTACGTAGAGACCCAGTGATTGCATTAATAACACTCATCTATTTATTCTAGGCATTCTTTCGGTTATAATGCAAAGAAACTTTTCAATCTGTGCTTGCTTGGCAAAAATATCTTAGCGTTCGCTTCAGGCAATCTTTTGCATTTCTACAATTTGAAATCAAAGGAACTAACATTTCGACGTAGCGCAATTGGGGATGGGATTGGATTTATCACAGTGAGTAGGGTGACTTGCATATATCATCAGTAAATTATCGATTAATCATTCGTAGAAAAATCCAAACCCCAAATACAATTATCTAACCGTGGCTGAAAATGGTACCAAACCTCCAATTATTATCTACAAATTTCCCAGTCTTGAAATTCTCCATGTTCTAAATGATGGTGCGAAAAGATGTTTCACCCACATGGACTATAGTCGGGATGGAGAACTTCTGGCATCGCAAGCTGGTGATCCGGATTACATGTTAACCATCTGGGATTGGAAAAATAGTCAAATTATTCTACGAGCTAAATCATTTCAAAACGATGTCCTCAATGTCATGTTCTCGCCCTACAATCCAACACAGCTAACAACGTGTGGTCTTGGTCATATAAAATTTTGGAAAATGAATCATACATTCACCGGGCTAAAACTTCAAGGCGAGTTGGGCCGTTTTGGCAAAACTGAAATTTGTGATATTTACGCTATATATCCGCTGCCTGATGAGAAGGTCATATCTGGATGCGATTGGGGAAATATGTTGCTGTGGGAGGCAGGATTGATTAAATTAGAAGTATGTCGGAAAAATAGGCAACCCTGTCACAATGCTCCGATTACGCAGATTTCGATGATGGAAGGGGAAGTAATGACGATTGGAATGGATGGTTATGTAAGAATATGGTTTTGGGAAACTGTTGATCTCGCAGATCCTCCTGAAGACGATCGTTTTGTTGAAATTGAACCAATTTATGAGTTTCGAATCGGGTCAAAATCACACCTATGTGAGTTGAGGTGTTTAATTAAGAAAAAGCCAAATTCACCGGAGGACTTAAAGTTTTATGCGCAGGTAAAATTCAAAAACATACATAACGCATTTTCAAAAAGTGTCCTCTATTTCCCTCATAATAACTGTAGGACGGCACTGGTGGAATATGGCTCTGTGATCTCAATCCTGAGAAAATGCAAGGCCCAGCCGGTCCACTTTATACCTGCCACGAAGGTCCGATCGTTGCCATAGCTTCAAGTCCTGTATCGAAACATATTGCTACGCTGGGGATTGGAGGACGATTGCATTTATACAATTATGACACGAAAACTCTTATCGCAAAGAAGCAATACACGGCTGGAGGAAGAGGCATAATATGGTTATCACCAACGGTAATAAACCATTCAGTCGCTGATTTAACACTAAAGATAAACCCACAATATGTCTTTTTTCTGATTCACTCTGATTATATAATATATTTGGAGTTTTTGGGACGTGGTTGCATATTCAAATTTGAAAGTATTAGGACAATATTTAATACTTCAAATAGATGCTTCCAAACAGTGAAACCAACGAGAGCTACTCCTGTTTTGATATCATTGTTGATTTTATCACAGCGGTTCGCCCATTTTCGGGTCCTCTTCCAAACTTTCGAAAATATTTACGGTTTCCGTTAGTATATTAAACAGTAAAAAAAAGTATGGTACTCCCAAAAGTTTTGTAGGAAACGCAAAATCCAAACCAAAAACGCGAAAACCAAAATGGAGACAAAAGAACGTTTTCCATAATCATTCTACCAAGAATTTTAGCAATCATCCCGAAAACAATAGGCCTTATACCATCCTCGAGAATAATTCTGAAAAGTGAAAGCTAACACAAGCAGTGCAATACCCAATGTCGCTCTTAAATACTGCCCACGTCCACGTAACTATATATTAAAATATTAGTAAATTTATTATAAAAACAATAATATGAAATTTAGTTAATAGAATTCTTAACAAGCATATGCTAATATTGGTAAGTACTTAGTAGTATATAATAGTATTTATTGCATCTTACAGATCGAGCCATGTGGTCTAATTTTAGTTACCGCATTTAATGATGGTGTAATTCGTATAATTCTTGTGGAAACTGGCGAGGACAAATCCATTCAGCAGCGATTTTATCTAGTTGAAGCATTTAAAGCACATTCAAAGGCTATCAGTACTTTGTCAGTCAACCCAAAGCAAACATTGTTAGCTTCCGCTTCAGAGGATGATACCGTCTTCATTTATGAACTCCAACCATCTTCGCCTTTTGTTAAAATTAATCCAATCGGCTTCGTAACGATGCTATCCTTTCCAACAGCCATCGCTTGGCATCCCACTAAGGTGCACTTTTCTTTCATGCTATTCCATTTAAATATGCTCGCAATTTCCCCAGTCCGCAACAATTGTGATTGGATGTGATCAAGGACATGTTGCTGAAATCGATATACCAGATCGGCCGCGGTCTTACACTGACCTTTCTTACAGCCTAAATCACTTAGTCCGGAAAGAGTTTCAATTTAAGTCCGTTAAAAGTGAAATACGAAGACAAAATCAAATCGATTCAATCAACAAAAGGAAGCAGGTGAAGAAAGAGCGAAAGTTGACAGAGTTGAATAAATTACAAGCTGACCGGCCTACTACTGATGAAGAAATCGAAATCTATTTAGGTGAAACTCTTTCATGGGCATCAAACCTACATACTTTATTTTCATTCCTTCTTTTTTGTTTACCTTTTCTTTCGTTCTTTATTTTAATCTGCTTCGTTTCATCATCCTAGTCGACTCTGAACCTGAAGAAGAGCTTGAACCACTATTCTATCCAAAAGTACCAAATAGAGTTCTTTGGTTGCAATATACTTCAGACAATACAATATGGCTGTCATTGGCAGGATATGATGCTGGATTTATATATGAATGTAGTTCTGATACAAACACTCTAAATTTGATAAGATCCACTCCCATAACTGATGAAGATGGTATCGAAATCACGGCACGATGCAAGATGTATGCATAAAGTATGACGTATTTTAGCATTTTTCGTTCACTTTTCTCGATTTCAGTGAAAATTATTTCCTGTTTGGAATGCAAAACGGTGCAATACGGGTTGTAGCCGAAAAGGAGAATTTTAGAGATCTCTCTGACTACTGGGAACTAACAATGCATGACAACTTAAATGGAAGGATCAACGCAATATGCTTAAGCCACGATTTTCGTCATCTTTTCTCAATCGGAAACGATGGCAACTTATTTTGCTACAAATTAAATATTCCTATACCACCGGTAATAATTCCTCAAATAGTTAAACATGCACAACCGCAGAAAGTAAATGATATCGACGATGTTAATGCATTATCATTGGAAGAGAAAAAGCAGAAATTCGTTAGTGATAATCGGAATCGACACGCGAACGAAATGAAAGCAAAAATTTTGGATATTCTTTCTGAATATAAATTAATCTTTAAAGACTTAATGAAACGTAATCGTGCACTTCCCGTACCCCAACAATTCACATATGACGAATTTGAGTTAGATCCTCGCATCACGGCAGATATCATAGAAGAACTCAATGAGCAAATGCAATTAGTTCGAAAGAAAATGGCATTCGAGGTAGAGAAGGCAACACTAGCTCGAGAAAAGGTGATGGATCACTTTATTAGTCCCCTACAAAACTTGCAGATAACAATATCAGCAATAAGGTGAGTAATTTTAGAATTATGTTTAATAATACGTGATCTTTATATGATTCAACAAAAATTTATTGATCCTTACGTATGCATCCTCCTTAGCCTGTTCCCTGTCAACCTCCTTTAATTCGCGCTGGGTACCTGCAGCTGTGTGCTGTCTTCTATTGGCGTGGTGAAACATAACTCCGCGACGATCACTTAAAGATAAATCAGCCAAGCACATCGACAATTTTCTACTAATAAAGGAGTTACATTTCTCTTATTCTTTCTTCATCTCTTTCTCTCTCTTTCTCTCTCTTCCTCTCTATCTCTCTTCTTCACTTCTTTGTCACGAACCATCAAAATCCCTGATCAATATTTTTAACATGAGAATTTTATGTGGCTACCATTATAGCTGGCATTTTCGGCTGGCATCTTTCATTTTCAAGGAACACCTTTTGCAGCAAGACTTCATCAAACTCTGGCAATACTAGAAAGAAGGATTGTCATCATATTAAGGAAAGTGGACTTTCAGGAAAATGAAACACAGTAAACTCATCTGCTCAGAGAATCTCACCTCCCGAGTAGCTTTTTAATGAATAAGGACTGTGAGATGGCTGAATTAGCTATGTAGACTATTTCAAAATGTAAAATAAAATAATGCCAATGTAAATGCACAAGCGATTATATAAAAAACAGAAACTTCATTGAAAGAACCTTATGTTCATAATGAGGCCAGGACAAGCATGCTTATATTTCTCATGTTTAATTGTTTTTATTCTCATAGGCTTAAGATTATGATAGCAGTAGGAAGCGTAGAGTATTTGTAAAGGAAAATATACAATATATACAAAAATTGTAAATTCAAACAGTGTATGTAAATGTTATATGATTATGTCATGTACGAGGTATTATTCGGTACATCAACTTTTAATTAGTTTAAATAACAGAATAAAAAAACCCTCCCAGGCAGGAGTGAGAGTAAAGCAATTTAACCGGACCAACACCCAACAACCTGTATTCCAATGTATCTTATACCTGGCTTTGAGTGTAACGAACATAATTTGACAGAAATCCTTTATTAATCGAGCAATTTTTCTCTTTTTTATAGGTCCGGCAAAGCAGTAAGTTCATTTCGAATGGAGAAACTTGATGATACGTTTCAGAAGATTAAGATTGATGTCGAAGATATGATTCAAGAGAGAAAAGATAAAAAGTGGTAAGTTTGGCTTCTATCTAGACAATTGCTATCACATTAAATGTAACAATCGTTTACATGCCAGCGATGAAAGGAAAGCGTCGATAATAAAAGGGTATACTCTATAGAAATATATACACATTCATTTGACTTTTCGCAATTTTAAATCTGTCTGAAAAGCAAATATCATTTTCGCTTCACAGGGACATTCAATATTTTCCTGAAGAACCAGGTCCAGAAACACAACCTCCCGTTCAGTCGGCTGAGTCGTTTCTGCAAGGACTTACAACTTCCGCAATCGATATGAGACTTGGCCCAAAAATGAAGCGGATGCTTGAAAAATATCGCCAACGTAAATCTCAGATGCGAGCTCGTCATATGGAGAGAAGTGTTGTAGAAGCTCAAAAGCCTGATCCAAATCAAAATCATCCGGATGATGAACGAGCAATCGAAGAAGCTAACAACTCGATTGGAGACTATAAATTGAAAACTGATCCTTTCTACGAACCGGATGACAGTCAAAATACTTTGCAAAAGTACAAAGAAATTACTTCAACACGAGAAGAACTATTCGATCTTCAAAATAATTATAATGATAAAATTTTTGGATTGCGTAGCACCAAAACAGAAATGTATGAGAACATTGCTAAAAGGATGGAAGAACTAAACGTACTACACGAGCGACTACCACCAGAAAATAGGAAGTATGCTGCACCTTTACCAGAAATCGATATGAATAAGGAGTATCCGGAGGATGCGATGAAAGTTAGTTCCTTTAGATCGTATTATACAATTTACATTTTATCTTGGATTTCAACCAAATTCGTTCTCCCCGACGGGCTAGGATGGAAAGGAATTTCAATGGCTATAAAGCCACTAACATTGCAAATTGTATATATGCCGTATCAATATATACATAGCTTTAACTCTATGTTATATCGGTACTGCGGACCCTGACGTTCTATATAAGAGTGTGGCTGCCGCAAGAATCTGAACTACGCTCGTACTCCACATCTAACCGAATGGAACAGTGCAAAGCGCAATCATATTTAACACAAGAGATCCCTGGCTAAACAACCATCAGTAATACCAATAGTAGGATTTGTCATTTAAATGCTGAAACCTCCACACTCGTAGAAGTGATGACTGCGGACGATGTGATAACAAAGTACAAAGATGGTCCTAACCGAATCATCTTCTACCCTTTATATCTCACATTGAGGTGGCTCCTACAAACTTTAAAGCTTTGACTACATAATGAATTATTGATTATGATTGATTACCATCGATTTTTATTTTTCATACTTCGCGATCATAATTACCATTATAAATTTGTCAATTTATCATCCAATCACTTCCATTGCAGCTAACAAGCCAAACAGGAACGGGGATAGAGGTTAAAGAATTGTTTTCTCGCCGGTCAGGAGCTTGCAGTGGATCATTTTTGCGAAGTGAAAAGGAGCCGGAAGATTGTTTTTCACATTTTGAACATCAAATACTTCAACTTAATCCAAATACACCATTAATAACCTTCGAGCAAATTTCCCTTATCATCGATGATAAATCAAATCTCACTACTCAGGATCAACATTCGGACAAAAGTATTGTAGATACTGCACATATTAAATCTTGGCGTGAAGAAATAGCATTTAACAGGACTCTCACCACATTAGCTGAGCAGGATGAAATCATTCATGATATTGAATACCAAATTGCTGAGTTTGATCGAAACTTGGAGAAACTTTCAGAAGATCGTTTGCAAGTGGAAACAGATATGAAATTTCTCGAACTATATTTGGTCACTCTCAACCAAGAATTGTATATTTTACGAGATTTCGAGAGACTCGAAGATGATCTGGTGCAAAAAGTTGAAACAAGCGTTCAAAGACGTAATGAAATCCAAGCAAATATTATACGTGTTAAAAATGCTATGGAAGATCATCGAAAATCGATTGAGAAAATCGTTGAACAAGAAAAATCCATTCAGAGTCAGTTCTTGTCGAATATTAGAAATAATAAGTTTGCAGATTTCCTCCGCAGGATATTCAAGAAAAAATACAAGCCACCAAAAGAGGATTCATCTGATGGTTTGTTAATTTTTTAAGATCTAATTGATCCTCAATATCAATCAAAATTTTCTTGTGGCTTGCTCCTTAAAAGTTCCATCTGATCATTGTAGGATCTGAAGAAAGCAGCACTGCATCTGAAACATCTTCGTCTGAAGCAGAAGACGAAGCAGAAAGTATTGATTCGTTGGACATTGAACCTGTTAATTTGGATGAGAACTATTGTCCACCTGGATGCGACCAAGAACTGTATAATCTTGCATTTGAATTACGTGCAGAGCGGCATGTGCTGGAACGAAAGGTCTACGAAGAGCAAAGGTTGATAGATGTATCTAAAAAGCAAGCAGAAGAATTGAGTGGTAAAATGAGAGCCATCGAAACACAGCTAACAGCTGATCGGGAAAAATTAATGGAATTTCGGGTATGCATACTTTTAGGACATTCCTCGTATGTCATAGCGGGCTAATAAGTTCAATCTTAGCAAAATTCTTATCCCGCGTCTAAATTTTCTTTCGTTTTACATCTTTCAGCGAGAAAAACAACAATATCTAAACAAAGTCGAAACCCTAGTTGTCCTTAAAATGGATCAAATGCAGTACTTTAAAGAAGGTGATAGCATTTTTGATATCGGTAGTACCCTCTTATTTAGTTTACCGAGCATTACGAAATTGTATACGCGTGTTGGACAGCTAAATGATGAAACCGAAGAGGCCAGACAAAGACATCGTATTAACATTGTACATCTGAGTCGTATGAAGGCAGACTGCAAATATATGGAGCAATGTATACATCGTCTTAAATCTGATATTGATCAGGCTATGATTAAGAAATTTGGACGTGTTGTAAACTTGGATGAGCTCGAGGAATCCGTTCTACGACGTTTTGTTTTCAACTTACGTACAAATATTGAAGATGAGAAAAAGGAGGCTGATAAGAAAATAGCGGAGCAGAAGGTAAGCCCTTTATTCTTTCCAATCGAAATTGCCTAATCTCTGCTCTAATTAATTTTTTTATGTTCAGGATAAATTGGTTAAATTAGAAAATGAACTCATTAAAGCAACACAATTGGGTACTGAAAAGATCAACATCCTAACCGTTCTACAAGAAGAAAAGAACTATTTGCGACAAACTTTACAGAAACAAACTAGAATCCTGGAAGGCATGATTAACAAAGGGGAAAAACGTACCGATTTCCGACATGATCTCAATAAACTGAAAGTCGTTGAAGCCCAACAAAGAGAACAGATCGAGGTAAATACTGTTTGAGTTGGAAAGATTTTCCCAAAATTCAGCGAGCGATAAATAGTGCACCTTACCGTTGACGGTTATTTCATTTCTTCTTCTCTTCTCAGTATCTCGAAAAAGAAATTCGCAGTCTACGCTTGAAAGCAAAAACATTTCTGTGTCCTGAAGATGAAAAACCTGACGCACCAGCTTATTCTGAAGTTCTTCCAACCCGCGATGATTTCTCATACGAAGAGTATGTTTACATGGCAGTTCGCGAGTCCAGTCGGTGCAAAGAAGGATCAACTACCGATCCAAAAGTTGATGTCTTCGATAAAGTCAACATGCTTGTCGGAAAATATCTTATTGCGACGCTATCAGCCAACGTTGATGAAGAAACTATTCGCAAATATACCAGTAAAATAGCTAAACACCTTGCGTATGTCGCTAACAACCTCGACCGCAAGCAAAGTCTCCATGCAACCGAATGTATTTTGAAATTTATTTATGCAACAATCCCAAAGAAATTTCATTCGAACATTCAGGAGTCGGAATTGTGTGAACTATTTCGTGAAGTCATCAGCGCAGTCCAGGATCGTCATATTGTTGTAAATACGTCTGACATAATGACTGGCATCATAAATAGTGCACAGGAAACAGTCAGTCAAATACAGGTTTTTAATTTCACACAAGAACTGGTCCAAGAAATTTTTAATGCTATGATAGAGGTTCTACCAGTTTCGGACATTTGTAACGTCAGTGTAATAGAGCAGATTGCCAAAAGTTTGGTCCAAATCCAAGAAGTTGATGCAAGATGTGTTAACTTCACTCAGTTGGCTGAACATGCTCTCCAGCACGCTAAGGATAATATGAATGATGATATAACGCTAAACGTGGTCAGAAGATTTGCTGACTTGCTTGTCGAAGCACTTGGACCGAAGGTCAACACTAAGAAAGAATTTGTAACACTGAAACTTGAATAACGGTGTATTTTTTTTTAACATTTGAAATAATTTTATTGATTTTGAGAACAAAATAATTTTCAAATATATAGTTGTGTTGTTGTGAGTGTGATTTGTATTTTTTTCGTTGTGTCAATATCCTCGAAATAAGCCGCAATTGTGCGCAGACATTTTCAGGCCGAGAATAATTTTTTGTCATTTATATTTATATCATCATATTAAAGCATCAGTCACTGCATCATGATTCATTGTAGTGCAATAGGAGCAAGCTTCGATGAATTTTCCTTGCTTTTTCCTTGCTTTATTAATGCCATGTCATTGGCTATGCCAGCCAACAGAGACACCTTAGGGTACAGTTTTTATGGCAATGCATGGAGTACGATTCTTAACATTCTGTGTACTATTCCACTTGGTACCAGGCTTATTACGATCAACAGAAGTTTTACCTCTAGGGCTATCTTGCAAAAATTGAGAATTCTGAAATGGAAACAGTCAATCAAATCAAAATTAATTCGACTTAATCTGCTCGCCGCGGAGAATAATCATAGTGTAACCAAAGCACAGCACCAATACAGTGAGAACACTCAGAACTGACTCCCGACCTTAGAGTATGGAACCAAAATTGAAAGGATTTTATTTGTATCGGTTAATACTCTCTCATCCAATTTCATTATTTCGAGAACATTTCGGCGAAAACAATCTTAAGTGCTCGGCCCATGCACTCGAACAAATGTGTTCTCACTTGTGTCATTCTAAAATAGCTTTCAAACTTTGAAGGATCCCCAATACAACGGGAATAGAGCAATAGAACAGCAAAGCCGATAATTATAGCTTCGAACCAACCTCACAGCATAGCTAGATACAGCGCTTACACTCTTGGACAACATCTTTCATACAGAGATAGATGAATCATTAATAGATTTACATTTGTAATTGCGATTTCTCGTAAAAGCTTTGAAAGAGATATTCTTGGTTTAAGCAAAAATCAGGAATAATTTACTAATGCAAATAAAATTACGTTTGGATTGTTGATGCAGTTGGATCCCGCTTTTGTGCACAACACTAAACAGCGATAACTGTAATCAACCGAAATAAATAGGTTTTGCTTTTTGGTTTCAATTTCCTCTCGTTGCGATAAACATAAATATGACTCCAAAGCTTTGAAGTCAAAAACCAATACAAAAATACATCTGCTTATCCCTTCTATCTCTGTCTGCCAGAAGCCGCCCCGGAGTATTCTCGCTTTTTTCTGATTATGAAGTGCTGCTCGAAGTGTTATCAGTGTTTTGTGCTTCCGATGTGTAAACGGAAGTTATTCATACACAGTTACGTCGCACCCAACCACATGGGACTATATCCGCTTGCAATACATTCAAATTCATATATATAACCATTGTGTTCGCCCTGCTTTATCAACGTCGTTTAATTTTAACGCTCTCTGTCAGACATTAGTTTATTCCTTTCATTTACCTACTTAAAGTGTTTCTCTTTCTACGCCCGCTATGCAGATACTCCATACAGTACTGACAAGTTATTTGTTTGCCTTCGGAATAATTCGCCGTCGTTCCTCTTCGTCCGCACTGACAAGCGCTAGCACTGTCAGCGGCGTCACGCAGAGAGAGATACGAATACCCTATGTAGGAATTAAAACGAACTCGTGAATGACAGAGAGCGAGAAAAAATAAGCACCGCAAACTAGTGAAGTGAACGCAATGGCTGGCTTCATGGATTTGAATGTATTGCAAGCAGTAATTTTCCAATATTATTTTACATGAATGCAAGTTGTAAGACAGTACTCAGTCTTCTCCTCCTCGAAAAAACCTCCAGTTCCAAGTGTTATCGCTATTTTGTAGTTTTGCAGCACTACTGGTCGAGTTTGACGATTGTACTCCTGTTATTCATACCCTTTTCCAATTGAACTTAGATAATAAACAGTCAAAGTGTATTGTCAAACGGCTGTAATTACATTGGTGGATTAATTGGCATTTACGCGATTCTTCTAATTTAATAAAGTGAGAACCTTAAGGCTTACAAGTTCTGAAATCGCGACATACTGTTTTTTCGTCGTAAATCAAATTAATCCTATGCCACAAACATTCCGTACATTACCTTTATTTACAATTCAATCTGCCCTATGAAGACTTGCTATTGATTTCTGCAGAAAAGGGCCAAAGAGCCATTCACTAGCAATTTCAACAGAAAGACAACGAATTTGCATTCTGGAACGTTTCTAAGAATAAAAGTTTGAAAAATGACAGACTACACGAAAATATGTCGAGTTTGTTTAGGATTTCAAACGGAGAAGACAGGGCACTTGCTACCCATAAACAAGACTCGCATTCATCTTGGTACGATCAGTCTCCTGGATGCAATGAGACTCTTTATCGATGTTGAGGTAAGCATTGTTTATTTGCACTATGCATATCAGTGCACCTTAATTATCTCGAAGGCATATTCTTATGGACTTGTAGTTCCGTCTTGCTCTCCTGAGCCATTTTCAGCTTCCTTTTCCCGGGAAGAAAGCTTTCCTTTTCCCATCAGCACCGAATCGATTCGCGGGCTATCAAAACAAAGTCAGACGGAACTACAACGGCAGGACAAAAAATAAAACTCGCTTGTGTCAACGAAATACACGTTTTTCTATTATTCTCACTTGATTTTAGTTGACGAAGGATGAACGACTTCCTCAGAGTATTTGCGCTTCATGTGTAAAGGATATAACAGGTGGTTACGTTTTCAAGCTAAAGTGCGAAGCAGCTGAAAAATTCTTAAATGAAGAAATACTCAATAGCTCGGCGCTGGAAAAAGCGATGAAAAAAGATGCTTGTACATCAACTGCAGATCTGGCGGAATACTATGAGGACGATGAAAGCGAGAGACCAACGAAAAAAACAAGACTTCAAAGACAATGCAAAGATAAACAGCAAGACAAACCAGTTCCTTGCAAAGTAGAGCCCGAACTGATAGAAATCGTCAATGAAAATATTGAAAATACCCCTTGCGATCCCACCTATACCAATGATAACGAAGTCTATAAACAATTCAGTCAGAATGGCTTTGAAGTGGTCAAAGATCCAGTATCCGGACAAAATGTGTTCAGCATCAATTTGACCCCTTACACATTGACGAATCCCTACGAAACAAAGTATTCGGAGTACGTTTCATCGACCAACGACCAAATGGACTATAACCATCCTTACGTGAGCAACATAAAACATGAAAATCCAGTAACAGTGAACACCGAGAATATAGAGCATATAATAGAAAAGGCCGAATATGTGATGGAAAGTGAGATGCCTTCACTGACCAGCGACTATCCAAATGAGGCTGACGAAGAGATCAATGATGATGTTCTTTCGCCAGGTGATAGCAAGCCGATTAAAAGGAGAAGGCGAACTCGTAGATCGAGAAACATGCAAAGAACTACGCCTTTGGTCTCAAATACATTGGAATGTGTGGCATGCGCTGAAAAACACGAAACTCTTGACAAACTGAAAAAACACTTTTTCGAGAAGCACATCCATGGACAATTTTGTACAGTTTGCAATAAAGGTTCGTCATTCGCAAACAATTTAAGGAATGATAATAAATTAGGATTTATTAATGTTAAAATTAATTGTGGAACTGTGATTATATAGAATAATGGATAAATGAGATCTGCATGTAGTGTATCGAAATATTTATATCGTTCAATTATATCCTTTCAGAATATGACAGGAATGGCAGCATGAAGCGACATGTAAACGCTCATTTCAAAGTGGAAAAAGTACAATGCCCGATTTGTTCAAGAGAATTCCTCAGCGAAAACGCCTTAGTTAACCATCGCACTAGGGACCACGTGACATTCAATTGTCCAGAATGCCACTTAACATTGGAAACTCACGAAGAATATGTCTCACATGTGTCCCTCCATGTTAAACAACCAGAAGAAGCTTTAGCGTCAAATAAAAATGCTTACGAATTGAAACAACTGTGTCAATTCTGCAATCAGCTTTTTGACGGTATACTAGGTTTAAAAGACCATTTCCAGCGTGAGCATACTGAAAAAAATCACTGCAAAGTATGCAATATAAGTAAGTATTATTCGCATTTCAATTGGAACATTCTGAACATACAACAAAAAATTAAGATCACGTTCTAAACTCAATACTTAATTCACTTCCATCTTGTTTACCACATTCCCAATAGATTTCATGGTTTTTTTTTTTAATTATTACAGTGCTACTGTCAACAGCATCGCTCAAGTCTCATATACACGAGCATTGCCGAAAACGAGATTTTCGTTGCACGGCGTGCAAAAAGCGTTTTGCAAAATCAGCCACATTGAAAGTGCACAACGTTGAAGTGCATAATGGTTATGATATATGCAAATATTGTTTGCTGGAACTTGGTAGCAGAGAGGAATTCGAAAAACATGAAATGGAACATGAAATGCAAGGCACAATTGGATGCTTCCAATGTCGTATCTGTGGTATTACTACCAGTTCAAACCTCTCCTTGTTAAATCATCAAGTGGTACATGAGCAGAATATCGAGTGCAGCACGTGCTACCACTCTTTCCGCAAGGAAACTGACTACAAAAAACACATGGCCCTTGGCCACAAAATGAAATGCGAGCCAAAATGTAAACTATGCCGTTTTAAGGTTCCACGGACACCGGCTGAACGTTAATAAATTTTGTCAAATTAACCATCAATGTTTAAATAATAAGTAGTATATTTAACGAAGATTGCATTTTCATTTTCCATTAAAGGAACATTCGGTACTAAAGAGTACCAAAGTTAAAGCGTTCTGGTACTATTGAAATGATGTCCGTTGGTTTTCTTTTGCAATTTCTGCTTTCCCAAGTTGTCTTTGAAGGCGAGTTTTCAAACTCTCTCTCTTATTTTGCCTACACATATCTTAAAACAATGTGAGCCTCAACCATTGAGATTAAATATTTATTAATTAAATTTCAACTCAGCAGGGCAATTAAAAAAAGACTGACAGGGCTTTGGACCGTTTGCAACTAGATCAGGGTCAACATATTACTGCATCCGACTGTAGTGGATGATGTCTACTACTAAAACAAGATTTTCAACTGCACCAACTTGCTTAGCCAACATATCCTTTCTCGACAACAGTGTGATGTCCAGACAAAAGAATAAAACGAGGCAACAACAAAATTTTCTTGGGTAGGCTAAGACAAAGCTGTCTATAGTTAGAACACGTACTGCCTTCTTGCAATAAAAAGCTCATTTAACTGTTGCCTTCATTAAGATGCGCTTCCTACGAACCTGAAACAATGGCGGATAATAACAACCATATCATAAAATTTCAATTCAGAGACTTCAATTGAAAAGCCTGCTCAAATCCGCCGAAAAATCGCTGTGTATGATTATCAATAAAAGGTCACTAGTTCCGAGACACGTTCAAATGGTTAACTCGAAAGAATGTAATAAATGTGTGCACAAAAGTTCACTTTGAAATTGATTTCCAGAACTTTTCAAAGACGTAAGAACACCGAGGAGACGAGTTCGTTGTTCTACTTTGAAGGGTTCCCCAATTTGATAGCAGATGGAATGCTGTTTAACATGGTAATATAAGATTTGCAAATTTAAATGACAAATCGAAGTGCAGGGATAAAACTTAGTGGAGACCAGGCAACGAAGAAAAAATGCACAACTCAGCATTAATTGTACGATTCCGAAAGCCTCTAGCTGAGCCTGAGTAGAGGGGAAATTGAGTACATAGAATGTTTGGAAAAGTTTTTGGTCGGACGACCACTGCTTAATAGACATTGATAGGAAATGCTTTGATACATGTTGATATTATAGTCACAGCGATTCCCGCCACTTTTGAGTAAAATTCGCGAACATTTCAGCAACAAAATAAAAATCGACTGGACAACAACCCATCGCTAAATTGTTAAGTCGCGAGAACGGTTTCGAAAACATAATTCATGTTCATATGTTTGCGCATGAGGCTTCAATGATATACGCTGTAACGCCATTGTAAACTTTGTCAAAAATAAAAACAAAACCAAATCTAGTTACGTCATTTATTCAAGCAAGCCAGTAATTCTAAATGTAATCATTAATTCTGCCTATCCGCAAACGATTATTTCTTATCTCTGTTTTCAACCACGATGGCAATCCTTTCAGTGAATGTGCATTGGGATATTTTGGCGGCGGTTCAGGTCCGTTAAATGGATGCGTTTCAGCCAGGATCATTTTCAAATAATCTTTGTTAACCTTTTTAAATAAAAGATCATTGAAATTTTCCACAAAACACTACAAATAATAAAGAGTACCTCTTTCGGATCACGATGTTTCTTCATATATTCGTTGAAAGGTTGTTTGAGCGGGAACCATTCTGGATCTCGTATGAAAGCTTTCGGGAAATCATATTCGTATCGCGGTTCTTTCATTTCTTAAATGTAATTTATTTACAAAGTTTCTACATATAAGACCAATAAATCCACCTTACCCAAGACATTGTGATAAAATTCTGTCAAGTTTTTATCCCAACTCGACTGGAAAAATGCCAATCCCGCAGGAGTAATAGAATCTTGATATTTGCTATAGAAATCATACGTACTAAATGTTCTTTTTTCCAAATCGTTCCTAAATCATAGTTAAAAATTAGAAATGTAATTCTCATTAAATCAAGTGATACAGACAATTTTTCAACTTTGTAGGATCCCAGATCTAGTTTTTTATTCTGCTTGTATAGAATAAAGATGAAGCGTTGGTAACCTAAACCTTTTGGTGGAAACGGTTGTAAATAGGGAACAACTAAATCACCTTTATCAACATCTCCATTTGGAATATTGGATCTGAAAATTGTTTAAATTTCAGTGAATGCAACTTATCAATTTACCTATACTTACATGAACCAATGAACATATTCTTTTTCGGCCCCAGAGAAGTGACCGTCAGGATTAGTCAACAACAACGACCAATACGACTGTTCATCAGTTTTCTAACATAGAAAGAATAAAAGAAATTTCTATTTAACTCGTTTGATACTTTCATAATAAGGAGCTTACTACCTTCCCAGTGATAATATCAATAGAAGTATCGAACTTAACTTTAGGTGCTTTAGACGCTTCAGATGGCGAAACCAGGTTGCCATAATAGACGGGCAATGATTTTTCGTTGGCACATTCAAACTGCAAATATTGACAGGCATGATTGTAAACTATAAGTGTATGGAAAATAAGTAGATGACAAACCAAAATGTTGATCGGTACGCGCGGAACAAAAAATGCGGCTCCAAATAAATCTTTGTAAATTGCAAAATGGTTAGCAAGTTTCACCAGATGATGTTGACGGGTTGAATTTAAACTTTCTTCACGTTCCTTGTCCAAATCAATGTGCACTAGATAGTATATAAAAGTTTAAATCTTAGCAGTAATCAAAGTAAAATCAAACTTGGAAATATTTTACGCAAAGCGGTTCCAAGACTTGTCAAATATTACGGTTATAGCATTTCACACATCCCTAGATTTCAAACATAAGTTAACATAATAAACTCATTTCAGAGGCAGATATTCAGGTAAATTATACGAGCATTACGTTGAGATTTATGGCGAATAAGATTCCACGAATAAGTGGAATAAGGAGCCAGGGGTCTCTGAATAAATAAAACTGAAGAAGGTGTTCGCAAATAAGCCTAAGGGAAGAACTCCACTGGAAATACCCAGAAAGCGTTGATCGAACTCGATTGACGAGGACAGTGGACCGACGATCAAATAGGAGAAGCCAAGACCCAAATGAGGCTGCACTACAGCGCTGACGACTCTCACCGAGCTTAAACTTTACTATGACCAGTTACTTTGATGACATTAGCAATTCAAAAATAGCGAATAGAGTCGATCAATGGAAGAGGTGTAGTTTTTCACCATGAAGATATCAGACCACATACGTCTTTGAAGACTCAGCAAAAATTCCGAAATCTCAACTTTAAAGGTCTGACGCACCTACAGTATTCAGTTAAAACACGTTCACACAGTTAATTGGTTCGATTGCCTTTCAAAAATATCTTGGTCGCTTCCTTGCGCAAAAAACTTTGAATTGCTGAAGCGATAGCATTTCGAAGTCGGGTTCGCTATCTCTAGCTTATTTCAGGCTTAATTTATTTATTGGAAGGCCTCAGACAGTTTCATCATATGCCATTAGATTGAAACCATTTCAGTACTCACATAAACTGTTCCTTGCTTTTTTTTCCATTTCACTGCTGGCGCGCAATGCTTTCACAACCTTTAATCTTTCTTTAAGTTGTGCGGATCGTGATTCTTTCAAATGTGGAAAGCCAATATTCACTTGCCGTATCAATTCATTGTCCACAGGATTATCATCTGAAATAGAATGCTTTACTACATAACCCCAAACTTATTCATTGGTATTACCACTCAATCTTTTCTCTAAAGTTCGTGCTACGCCAGGATGTTTTCCTCTGTAAAGATGACGAGATCGTTTTTGAACTATAGATATTATTTGATTCCGTAATGAGAAATCTCTGCCTAAAACATTCAAAGGAAGAGACAGCATTCTGCCGCTTAGTGTTTTTCAAGAACTTCTTCCTCCTCGATATTATTGTCAAATTGACGCATGAACAGCTGTTGTATAGCAACAGCTGATGCTCTTTCCCTCCAAGCTTAATTGTATGAATTCCAGAGAGCGCTTAGTATGTGATGAGTGATTCCCCTAAAATTCTCAAATAAAAACGTAAATAAGACTCGACTCCATGCAAATATTCCTTTTTCTTGATCTTTTCTACATATATCAAATTATACATTGCTCACACTTGAGCAAGCGAAAACACACATGTGCGCCCCGTGTGTACATAGATGCGTCAATGCAGAAACGCGTGCTCGAAACCAACTTGAATTATTCCAACTAAAGTCTTCGTTAAATAAGGGTTTTCTACGGAAAATATTTTGGCGAAAGCTAACATTTTGCTTTACTGTTTTGTATCGCCCTGATTGAAACTTTACAATGGCAGATGGCGAATGGTGAGATGTTTCATGCTGATCGGCTTGATAACTATAATAGTAAAACATGGGCTGCTGGATGTATTCTGTTCTGTAAGGATGTATAGCTTATAGAAGTAAGTTTTCAGCCTGATGTTATCTGCAAATGGACACACAATCTGAACCAGAAGCTACAAGAAATGTTTCGTAGGAGAGATATCTTAAGCCTCGATACCATGCAAGGCCAATGGTTAGAAGAAATGGTCGACATATTTCTTGTCTTCATTGCCACGGATAGTGGCAAAAAAGCAGTTTAGCTTTCAGGCTCTCAATAACATCTACTTCATATTTATATATAAATGCACATGCTTATCTAAGTTCTATAATTATTTACAATTTTTTCTTTGTTCTATAATTTTTTTCCACGCCGTTCAAAATAGCTGCACAAGAATCTTTCGCTCAAAAAAGATTCTAGGGCAAAATACATTTGCCAATGCTAATCAAACTGTATACGGGAGTAGTTCTAGTTTTCATAGACGATGTGCAATAACATTATGAGATCTAGTACTGACAATAAATAATCGTAAGATAATAAATTCAATGTAGTTCGCAGCGAGTAACGGGGAATAAGTATCGTTCTAAGATTCGAGTAATCCAGTAAACCATAAATCTTCATGGATATACTAATAAGTTTAGGGAAGTAGCAAGCACCGTGTATTAATTTTGCATCAAAAAAGGAACAAACTGTATGGAAAACTTTAATTTATTTAAAATAACTTTTTAAAACGCTTTTATTTCAAATAAACTATAACTTGGAAACGTGTACACTTCAAAACAATACATCACATAACTGAACATTACTTTGCAGCAGCTCGTCATTCGGAATGGCAAATAAATCAACTATCGAGATTTCCTCATCTGTAAGATTGTATGTCGTAGACAATTCTTCTTTAAGGCATTTCCAATCCATCCCATTTTTAAAAACTAAGCCAACTTTTTCAGCTTCTCCATGTGACGACATAGTCTGCTATTAATGTATTAATAAATAACACATGAAAGAGATAAGTGATCCTTGAGCGCTTTTGAAATAAATTATGAATCATGGTAACGAAACATTGTCCTTTTACCGAACCATCGATAAGATATATCAATATTTTAAATACTCAACCGCATATTTGCTAATTACTCACTGACTTTTGTGCTGGAATTATATGCGAAAAAATAACTACATTGATTGCTTAGATGTAAAAAATGAATTTAGAAAAAGCCACCTTAATGACAGAATGTGTCCTTAATCACAAAAAGCCAATACAAATATTATTATAGTTCGAAATCAGTACGATCAGTTTCTTCCATCGAATTTTTAATATGTACAATACATATTAAAAATATTCCTTAAATTTCTTAAATTAACTGATATGGCAACGTACAAATTGAAAGGAAATGATTGAATTAATTAATTTCATTATACACTTAATGTGAATGTCGCTGTTAGAGGATATATATCAAGTTAAGATAAAAGCAATTTGTGTACTGACGGTAGTATATAGCGTCGTTTGCTAATCGTTAAATTATATTTTTTAACAACTTTCTTTAAAAAATACACTTAAACGCATAAAAATATCAAACATTTAGAATTCATTCTAAACTATCAACATAACGTTTTAGGTCACTAAACTTTACCCCGTCGTTCAATTCAATGAAGGTTTGCCTTGATATCTTCTTTGATGTTCAAATGTTCATTCAAGATCGAGATGATCGATTCAAAGCCCTACCTAAATGTCAAGGTACTATCGTTTGCAATAGTAGCAGTTTTTTGATGTTATTGTATTGATAAACAAATAACGTAAAATTTTGGAGCGCTCAATCATTTTATTTGCGCAAGAACAAGAGTACAATCTAAATAGGATGTAAACCCGATTATATTCAAATAAATTAAATAAATTCAAAATTTTCTCAGTTTACAAATTAAGGAAATACACGAACCTATAAATTATTACAACGTAAAATTCAATTCATGGAAATATATCACAAATTTCAACATTACTTGGTAAAAACTCTTCGTCACTTAACTCAAGCAAATCATACAAAGGAACTTCTTCATTGTTTAAATTGTATGTTTCACTTATGTCGATTTTCAATTGCAATGTATTTTCATAGCACATCCATTCACTTAAACTCGTTTCAAGAGCCGAAAATTGGCTATTAAAATTCTCATCGTAGTAGGAATCTGTTTCAAAAATATTAATGTACTCTCGTTGTCCATCTATAATAGTAATAGCATCAACATCTAATTCTTCGTAAATCACATCAATAAAATCTTCATTTCCACCACTGCTGTCATCTGCACAATTTTCATCTGGTTTATTGTCATTGCGTTTTGGTTCTTGCTTGAATTTAGATTTGTAATATGTTTTACGATTTTTATCCTTTTTAACTTCTAGTTTGTTTCCACATTTGGTATTCTTTTTCCTTTTTGGGATTTTCTTCACTGGTTTTGCTTCAACTTTTGGTTTATTTTCACCTGTCGGTTTGTCAAATTTTTTTGAAATATTCTTGCATGGTCCCGTTCTAACATTTGGTATATTTTCGCGTGCCGATTCCACTTTTGTTTTTGATATATTTTTGCATTGTTTCATTCCACCTTTTGATTTATTTTCTCGTATCGGTTCCTCTTTTGTTCCTGATATGTTCTTGCATGCTTCTGCTTCAGCTTCTGTTTTAATTTTACGTATGAATTCCACTTTTACTTTTGGCATATTATTCAATGGTTCCGCGTCATTTTGTGATTTATCGACACAGATTGATCCTTTTAGCTTTCGTGGAATATTCTTGCAGGGATTAGTCTTTGTTTTTGGTATGCTTTCAAGTATTGCTTCCTTCGGTTTTGACGAGTTCTTGGAGCATGGTTCATTTGGAGCTTTAAGTTTATTCACACGTGTTGCTTCCAATTTCGTTTTTGGAACGTTCATGCATTGTTCCACATTTACTTTCCCTCCAAATTCCGTTTTCATTTTTGGGTTATACTTGCGTTTTCTATCTGGTTTCCTTTTGGGTTTCTCTTCAGTTTTCGGCTTGGATGTTAGAGATGATTGAAGAGATGTAATTTCTGAAGACGATGATGGCATCGCCGATTCACATGGCGTTTTTTTAAAGGAGTTTAAGAAAATTCGCAATGTTTCTTCTAGTGGCTTTTTTTTCGATTCAGTCGAACATGGCAAGCGGTCCGGTATGTACGTTTTAAAACGTACTTTTTCAAAACCTGGTATTACTGGTCTTGACAAAAAGATCGTTTTTTCCTCAAGAAATTGATTGCTCTTGCTATGGGTGAATGGTGTCATGTTTTTGGTCAAAGGATAAGTTCCTGTGTGCGTCTTAGATGTCTTTAAATGAACATCATTGGAAATTGCAGTGCATGTATTTATGAAATTTACATTAGGACTGACGCTCGAGAAAGTATTTTCCCGTGAGTATTGAATATTCATACTATTCAAATTTTTTATGTTATCGTTAGCCCATTTTGTTATTTTCATTGAATCTCTTCCCATATCTTTACATTCATTTCTTACGGTGATCTCATTGGCAGAGGAAGATATGTTTCTTTTTCGAATCTCGGCAATTCTACTTATTTTCTTAGACTCATGAGATGTTATATAATGCACAAATAAATCACATGAAATTTTCTTAAAGCCTCGATTCTGATGTTTAGGTGAAATATAAAATGAGCAAACAATTTCTTGTTTTATAAATCGAAAGAAATTTTCAAAATCCATGGTTATTTCAATGGCTTTAGATTGTTGTATGATCAAAGAAATTGCATTGTTCACATGAACTTCAACGCTGTGCGTAAGTTTATAGGGAATCGGTTTCAGAACTTTTACATTACGTGCATCGATTTTATCATAATCATCATTGTCATTATCATCATCATCATCATCATCGATTTCTTCATCCAATTCAACAAACTTTTTTAATAGATTTCTTGGCCGATGAAAAGACTTTTGCCTTATTGCTGCGTTAAGTTTATTTAAAATTTCCTGATGCTTTCTAATTGCATTTCTTGTTCTTTTAGCAATGGGCGTTGAAATAATGTCGTTCGTATCAACAGCTGCCGAACGCTTCTTTTTTGAACAGCTCTTTCCGTTTCCCATCTCTGTCTGCTTTATCTTAGATCAAATCGCCTGGAAATGTAGCAAATGCAAAATGGGAATTTTTAAACCATCATTTTATTATATTTTTATATTAAGTTATAAAATAAAATGTCTCATTACCAAAAGAAACACTTTGATCATCAATACCTTGCCAGTGGTTTGATCTCTTAAAGCTTTTACTAATGTTCGCTTTAAGGATATAGTCGATTAATAACCTAATGTATTCAGTATACTGCATAGAAATAACGCGAAATATTGGGTATCTGAATTTTATCAATTGTAACCAAAGAAATACTTAATTTTATAGTTTGCACAAATGGTCCCTAGCCATTTATAAAGTACCAATTCTCAAATGATTTTTTTTTTTATTGTTTTACTATACTATTTTAAGATTTCATATTTCTGTAATGCCAATCGATAAAGGACGCGACGATAGAAAAGGACTACCGTAACAACGGTAGTACTAACGTCAAGATACAATATTTAAAACCAGACTTACAGGGTCACATATTTTCACATCTATACAATTTCACATGAATTTTGTTTTCGTTGCCAAGATAATTTTCACGGAAAAATACAGTCAAATATAACGACACTATTGTTAATTTCTTTCTTGGACGAAGCTAGCGCTTACCAAGACCTTGAGCCGTCTTAGTCAAAAAAAGAAAATTTTCACTCATTCTTGAGCCATTCCCGCGTTATCTATTCGCGATCTTCAATTTTTAAACCTTTAATGGTCAGATATCAAAGAATCACTTTAGAAATATGTTTAAACCAAAAACTAGCATTTTAAGACCTTACCACTTTCTCTTGATAATTTGTCGTACTCCCGCCGGTAGGGCAACAGCATTTTCACCAAAACAAAACTATCCCTTCCAACGAAATTGATTGGTTTATAATGGTAATAATGAGTCTTTGCAGGGCAAATAAATATGTTATCCCAACTTTAACGCGAAGACCGATCATAACTGTAAGTCCGAAACCCACAATCGTGAGCACGTTACACCAACCACTATGTGAACGCCATTCAACATATCGCTTTTCATTTCTTGATTTTCACCCCCGTACCTTACTCCCCTTATATTCAACATTCATCTATTTGCTTTGTGTTCAATCTAGCGATACATGCGCATCACATCGGGAACTAAGGAAAAGCTTTTGGACAATTTTCAAATGTGTAATTTAAAGGATAATCGAACATTAGCCAATACTATACATTGATATATGGTTGCGGGTGAAATGCATGGCATGAAATCACAAAAAAATATCAACGCATCCGTTTTTTATTGGCTTGTATGAAATTTCGGGGAAGAAAAACATTTCGAGTTTCATATCCGTTTTCCAACCGAAATTATTTAGAAATTGAAGATTTGTGTATGTATTACAAACGTGAATGAATAAAAAATAAGTGATGATTTCTTTATATAAAATATCAAAAAAATCAATCGTTATGAGTACTGAGTGATGGCTTTTTGCTGCCTTTTTTTTTAATTTATTGATGGTGATTATCATTATAATTCTAAAAAAGAGCTTTACCCTCACTCGAGTGAAGATGACATTTTGACATCACTTCCTATGTTGGAAGACCTACTTAACATCATAAAATATCACGTTAAAAGTTGTCGACAACAACATTGCTACTACTAATGATAATAAATTTTTCTGTGGTTCGCAGGATATTTGCACCGAAAGTGTGGCACTTCCAGCAGTATTTGACTGTCCCATCTTTCACACAAGAAGATTTTTTCCGCATTCACTGGGCAAAAGCAGCACTCAGGAGGCTGTGACTTTAGAATCCTTTGTAAGGAAAACTGAAAATTCTTATGCATGCTGAAGAGCTGCGTAAAGAAATTATTAGTTTTAACATGCTTTTGTTCATTTGAACATTCCTTTGTTGAGTTCTACGGCGCTTCTCTCTTCAAGCCACCTCTTTGTCTTTTCCTCCTTAAGCCGGTATATCCCCTTTTATTGCTGAAAAATAAACGATACGTATCACGTATCCTGTCCTGTGATACTACAACTACTATGGTCCTTTCTGATACGATCTGATCCTTACAAAGGGTGGCAACAAAAGCCATGCAAAATACATAGGACATTGATTTCGAGATCAACAATAGCAGACGTTGCTAGAGATTAGTCGTTCGCTTGCATTCGACTACCAAATCTCCAATCTCGATGGGAATTTGTCTAGGGACCCGATTTTGGACTTATGACTTATTATATTTTAATAGATTTATATAGATATTTGATATAGATTAACATCCAATTTTGTATTTTTTTTTCAACAGTAGGCTTGAATGCTAAATATGAATTATTCCTGAGGTCAAAAATGGAATCTGTGCAAATCCTAGTGGGATGTCTTTTCTCAATGTCACGATTTTTCAAACCATAATGAGTTTCTATCGCATTTATTCAACGTTCCAAAAGTTATACTATTATGCAGTTCCACTCTGGTTTGATCCTTTCAAAAAGTTCATCAGGTTTTGTTCAATTTCGGAACCACTATTATTACCTGGGATTAGACTAGAAAGTTGTTCAGACTACGGAGTCCCATTCCGGCATAAATTTTCCTTTTACCATTGAGAATGTTTCATAGATCATGGTGCCCTAGTCCCAACTACCCAAAAAATGTGCAAAGATTAGGGAGAGCGGAGTCAAACAGGATGTTGAATGGAGATGTTTTGGATATGACCTTTCGTGCTGATTCTTCCAAGTCATTTACACATTGTTACGAAGGAACCTCGTTTCAGCCCCATTTAGCTTTTGTAAAAATCCTTCATCAGCCTGGTAATGGGAAAATGAAACACTGCAAACAACTCTTACTTTCTTACTCTTACTTACGAAAGAATCCTTGTTTTTATACTACTACACTAACAAAGACTTTAATTTATCACCCAGGGTTTTCAAAATTCAGCATCCAATTTGCATGACAAACCTACTCTACAGTATTTTGTTGTTGTTGTCCTGTTTGTGAATCTAAACACAAAACATAGAACAACTATTACGACAAAGTTCCTGTGGAAAGCAAACGGATAGAAGCTTTGGTAGTAGTTTAGAAATATTCATTACATGGTTTAAAAAGTGTTCCTTGATATATGTTCGTTCTTCCAACAGGTTTTAATTGGGATACATTGCAGAACAATTTTTCATCGTTCCCTATGACTATCTTTTTTATCTTCATTTGTTGACAGACATATTTCGCCGACTCGCCATCATCGCTATTATTGATCAACTGCCAGAACGCTAATGTATGGCAAAAAGACGAGTGATCACAAACCATAAAGCAACTGAATTTCTAAAGAATATAATTTCAGAATGCTTATTGCGCAATGTTAGCGAGCACTACTGATTGCACGTTTTCGTGTGTAACGTACAATTTCAACCGATACGATGCAGGTCCGGATGGGAGTTTAACCACCTACTGGAAATAACTGAAGAGGATTTACTCGCTGGTCGAAGAAGGTTTTCCCCGTTGAAGAGGATGAATGGTTAGGTTCAGTTAGGCCCTTAACATACAGTCGTGCATGTACACAGAAAATGTTAGAAGTTTATATGATTGACACTTTTGGCGAGCATGAGTTTCGGCTACTTCTGGTCAAGTCCATCTGGTCGCCAGCGTGGAAATAGGCTGATTATAGAAACTACGCCAATTAGTTGTTTGCAGTCCCCGGTTTTTTCGAATATTCTAATTTTCACAAAATTCTTATTTTCTTTTATAAGCTTGAGCACTGGGTTAGAAAACGCAGATAGTATTCAAAAACAAAAATCCTAAATAGAACTACTGTGCAAATATATCACTCCATGAAAAATCGACGCAGTTGGTCATGTTATGAAAACACAGAATTTATATGATACATGAATATATATATATATATTATTTTTGACAGTCTATGCATTGAGTTAAAACATTTATCATATTCTTGACATGTAAATTCAATTATCAAAATGTTCTATCGTTATTGTATTTGTTTCTTCTTAAACTATGCCATTCCATCTGTTCCACTATTCAATCGCACTTCCAAACGTTCGCAGCTCAATATTTTCTAGCACTTAAAGGGGGAAAAACAAAAAATGTACGTTACGTCTTTTATATTGTATGAATATTTATTATTCAAAGCTTCTTTAGCTATATGATTTGTGTATGCGTAATTTAGAAATTAACTGAAAAGCCTTCTAATCACGTTAATTTACTTGCATTTTGTCTCTTTAAATCAAAGCCATACCATAAACAATTTTCAACGTTTTCACACTATTTTCGAAATTCTTATTGAGGACTTTCACCATTTTTTAGGTGTCTACATACTGAATTTTTTGCTTAATGTCTAATCAAAACTTATCTTTATATCAACAAAGAATATTTGCAGTAGCTTGTTCACATCAATTGTCAATTATCTCAAAACTGTACTGAAATTTAACATAGCAGTGACTTGTAATTACCTAAAGACTTTGTTTTAAAAATATTCCTCTAACTCTATTTATAATGATGATGATGGTATTTTCGTAAGATCATACCAATTTTATATACATGTTACAGTGAATGAAACAATGGAAAATTCTGTACTTGATTCGATTAGAAATGTTCAATAAATATATACAATATCAAATTGGTTTTCTAAACGCAAGGCCTCATTCGTGTTTGCGGCATTACGCACAATAGATTCGATGATTTAAAAAAAAAAAAGTTTACAGAAACGTCTAAGTAATACCTATTACTAGCTTATCCTATTCTTATAACACACGCGATTGTGAACACCTAAACTAAATTATATTAATCAGTGATGAAAACCACAATAACCTGCTTTACTTTATATCAATAAACATGTGCGAGACGTTTTACTTAGTTTGTATTTTCTAATAGTGCCGTCATTTGCGGTAAAGTTCGGAAAGTAATCGGCCATTATTACTTTGCGTGTCCTGCGACATTGTATCAGATAAATAGTTGATTGTTTAAAAATAATACAAGAAACGCTCAAGTTCCGAATGGAAAGTCATGAAACAGAATCAGCACAATGTAAATCGTTTGTAGCTAATTCAAAGGATTGTTTCCTCTGAATTCAGCCAAGCCTTATGTTATGCAACTTCAATACTTGACTCGTCAAACAGTTCATTCATCATTGATTCAGCTGCCTGCATGCCAATCATCTGATCGCTGTTGAGAAACGCATCTCCAAATACAAAATTGTTGTCACTCGTGCTGTTTTCATACACTATATTTGTGTTGTTGATAAGCAAAATCGTATCGTTTGGCAGCTCACACGGCTGTGTAATCTGTGGAAGTAGTTCAGCGATCTCACCTTGATGATTTTTTTCAAAGTGCTGCTTAAAAAGTTGCCCGGACCGGAACACTTGATTGCATAGTTCGCACGAATATGTATTTTCCGTTGAATGTATCTCCACATGAGATTCGTAGAGGCTCTTGTTCCAAAATGTTTTCGAACAGTGTTCGCATTTGAAGCATTGTTTCTGCACGCTCTTCGCGTCATGTTTTAGGACCATATGCGCGCCCAGCCTCAATTTGTCGGGGAATTTCTCCGCGCATACTTCGCATTCGAAAGTTTTCTCGACAGTATGGCTCCTAAAGTGATTAACCAAGTCGGATCGATCATGGAAACTTAGCGGACATAGCTGACATTGGTACACTTGTAGCTGTTTTGTATGATATGTTTTCTTATGCCGGGCCAGACTTTGTGTGTATCGGAAAGTTTGCTTACAAATATCGCACTCAAAAGGTTTGTCATTGACGTGGGACCGGACATGTTCGTCGAGCAGATTCTGATCAGTGAATTCCAAGCTACATTCAATACATTTCAATGTTTCTTCTTGGCTGACTGCATTATTATGTTTCTCTGAGATATGCGCCCTGATACCATCTTCGGTCGAGAATTTTTCCAAGCAATCGCCACATTCAAAGCCATTGATCTTGTGCTCTTCAGTGTGTCGAACCAACATGCTATATAATTCGAAAGATTTCGGACAGTATTGACACGTATGCAATTTATTTGTGTCATGAGTTTTCATATGCATAATAAGCTCTAGTCTTCGTGAGAAAACCATCGAGCAAGATTTGCATTTGTATTCGGGATCACACTTGGCGGCATCTTGCCCATGTTTCTCTTTCACGTGCAAATTTAAAATTTGTTTATAATTGAAGCTCTGCGAGCACAAGTCGCACTTGAATGGTTTTTCTTGCAAATGCATTCGCTTGTGTCGATGCAGACTTGATTTATTCGACAGCACTTTATGACACAGATCGCATTCAAAGGTTTTCACGTTTTTGTCACTCACTTTTATGAAACATTTGCTGCAGTTCGCTGTTTTCAAGCCTTTACATTCGATACAGTGTTTGAAACGCATATGGCAATCTAAATTATGTTTAAACCGGAACGTTTGCTGGCATGTTTCACATCGATAAGGTTTACCCGTTTCATGCAACTTAATGTGATCAATGAAAGTCGTTTTATCAGTGTACGACTGTGTGCACTGAGTGCATTTGAAGACGGATTGTCCATTTGCGTTTTTTGTTGCATGTATAATGTTCACATGCAGATTTAATTCTTCTTCATTAACAAAAGATTTTTCACAGACATCACATCGAACTAAGCGACTCATGAGCGGAGGTCTATTGCTATCCTTAACATCCGTATATACGGATGTGGGTGTTTGCATTGGATAGTCGTCAAGCGTTTCCTCAATGATGGCATTGAATAAGTCCTCCGTTTTAGCCAGACTGGTGTTCTCAACAGCTGCATCAGGGGTCGGAGAAGAATAACGCTTTGATTTGCTTTGACCGGTGTGCGCTTTTTCACGATGATTCTCCAGATCGATGCGCAATTTGAAATGTTGGGGACATAACGAACACTGATAGTCACCACCTATTAACGTTGTTCCCTCGATGATTTCGTCATAATCTAAATGCGGCCCAATATGTCGGGCGAAATGTTCTTTTTCGTTGCCACTTATGTCTGAAATTAGAAATGAAGTAAAGAATGCTCTCGTAATTTGCTTAAAATGTTGAACTTCTTAATTAATATGAAGAAACAATGTAGTTGCAAAGGCGTTTGAATACTGCATACATACCTTTGCTGCAAATTGAGCACATATTTTCATTCATATGATTTTTTATCATATGCTTTTCTAGTCCATCTGATGAAATGTGCACGTATGGACAAGCAGGACATTCGAAATTCTGCTCCTCTGCTGTGTTACCAACGGCTGTATTATTTTGCATCAGGCTGTCCTCAAATGTATGCGCATTGTCGTCATCCATTGTGCTCGCTACATCAGAATCAACTTCTTGCTTTATTACTATCCCATCGAAATCGATGTCGTTGTTGGTCAGAATTTGCGACGCTCCGCCCAATTGGTCGAACTCTATCAAATTTAATGGATCATCTAAAAATTCCACATATTTGGTTGTAGAAGGTGTATTTTTCTTATTAAATATATTGATTGCATCAAATTCTATCGTATCGGCTTCACTTGATGCTAGAGATATTATATTTTGTTCACTATCCGATCTTTTGTTTTGCGATAGACCGTTGACAAACATCTTTGGTTTTTTTCGACACGTATCCGAATTGTTATCCGATTTGAGTTTTCTAATTTTTATTTTAACATTTCTCAACTGGGTTAAAACGGCTAATGAGCGTTCACACTTTGTTTTAAATATGTATGCACGTTGGACCTCAAAATAACATGTTTGACAGATTTTTGTTGCCAGACCATCATCTTCTTCGAGCTGTTCAAAAAAAAAGAAGATTTATTTATGAATATGTTCATCTTGTACTTGTAGAGTTATTTAGTAGACGATCATTTACAAAATAAGCATATAGATTTTGAATATAAGAAGCACATATATAATAAAAACCTGAGGCAACCTCGCATAGAGGGGCATGTAATTCTCTCCAAACAACGGCGTAACTAGCACTAAATAGTACCGTCATCAAAATAATTTAAAAATCAGTTTGTTATTGCACTGAAAAGTAAATTATAAACTTATAAAGATGGGATCAGCTCGAAGTGATCTGGAAGATGCATCATCCATCACGAGCTGAAGACATAGGCGCTATTCAAATCCTCATAGGTTCAATAGGTTTAATGGTACTCAGAATTAGAAGCTATTTTTTTTTTGTATTTCTGTTTTATTGTTAATGATATTGTATAAAATTTGAGAAATTAAATGGATTTTTGCGAAAAATTCTTGGCGGCTGTATGCTGTTCAGACGGATCATCGGTCTTCACATGAAAATTTAAATCACATGTGAGGATCTAATGGTCGTCGTTTGCCATTCCGATACCCAGCAGTCAACCCCGAATAAGTCATAGAACATGAACATAAAGTCGATTAATCACGCACTATGTACATAAAAGTACGATACAGCACATTCACACTGTATGTGAACGTTGTATAATCCATCCGCGAAGAAAATGCAAGATTGCGACAAATGGAATAGGAAAAAAAAGAGATACAATTAGTACAAACTATCAACAATGCGCTGCATCTTCTTTGCAAACCTCTGCCGAAATAAGCCTACAGGCTCCTTGAGCGTAATTTCTTACTCATCACGATCTCGCCGACTGCTACATTTCTCAGCGTCATGCTTTATACTAGAGCGACAGGCTTTACACTATGTTCTTTTATACTTTCCAGAGGCTGTATTTTTGGCATGAGAATGCGTAATTTCTGACATCAAACTCCAAGCATAAATAATTGCAAAATTAAATATTTTACAAGTTTTCCAGTCTTTTACTGTCCCTCCATCGTCTTTTGTACCAGTTGATACTTCTCAAGCTTGAAGCTCTACTTGGATGGTGCGAAAACTGACTTACCCAACTGTTTCAGGACATGTAAATTCTGATAGAATCTTGTATCAGTTAGATAGGGGCTACTTTGATATCTAAAGCCAGATTGTCATAAATGACAATGGGTTACGAACATAGATCAACAAATCATAGTTAATTTCACCAGAATCTTATCCCCCACGTTACATCAAATACAGAACATCAAAAGATGAAACTGCACTAAGGCTAACTACAAACAGGCACCAACTGCCTATTTTGTCTATCAAAGGAGTATCAATTAACTTTGCAAACATATCACGAATTTAAAACTTCAATTTCACTTTCAAACGCGAAACCTTAAGTGGATTTAGATTGAACACCTTTAAACCGAAGAAATGATTAATGAGATTTCATTGGTAATAGTTAATAGCTTCTCAATTGACTAATTTAATGATTGATTAGTTTGTTGATAATTTTTATATTATATTATGTTTAATTACGATAACATTTTTAATTAAAGTTCAAATATGACAGGTCTTCGAGGGGGAAAGGTATGTAGCTGTAAAAACGGCAAAAACGCATTAGTTTACCCCTAACAAATGCAGTGCGTCCCGGCATATTAAAAGAAATCTCGCTATTCAGGAAAAATAATCGTTATAAATGATTTCATTTTCTATGTTGCACCGAATAGTTTTTTTTTTGTAATAATAGCAGGTATCCCTTATTCGTTTCGCATTGCATTTAATTTCCTAATAGCTTTACAAGTACTATTTCACAGATTCAAGCTTATCTTCCACTATTTGTTTGTGTTTTTGTCTTGAGCAACATTGAATGTTGATTAGAAAACAATAGCGATCAGGCGAATCGACCTTAATCGAAGAGTAAAATGACAAGAAGCCAAAGTGTAGTGTAGCACAATTGTTATTCACATGTACTTTACCGGCTGCACAACCCTGCTTAGAGTTTTCAATGGAACTATCTTCAATTTGCTTTTGATAGCCAAAACAACGCATCTTGACATCTAAGCTGCATCACTCATTTGCAGCTGCACGCAAATTT
The DNA here is from genome assembly GCA_954870665.1 of Stratiomys singularior. NCBI lineage: Eukaryota > Metazoa > Arthropoda > Insecta > Diptera > Stratiomyidae > Stratiomys > Stratiomys singularior. The sequence continues at coordinate 4,460,761 of OX940879.1, read as the reverse complement.
AGACGTTTTGGCGGGTGATGCTGTTATTGCATTTGCACAGATGTGAGACATTTTCAGCTAATTTGAAACAAACCGACATCATTTTCTACCCATATTTACGACGTTAGTAATTTACATTGTATCAACATCACCCTCTAAGCAAAAGGCCACGACACGAATTGTCGGCTATGCATGCGTCATCCATTTCCGATAAAAGCGGCGAATGCGATACTAAGATAGAATAATCGGCTTATGAATGATGCCACAATATATACAAAGCGCATTGGCCTAACACCATATGATTGTCTGCGCCACAAATTGCAAATATGCGTGTGGGGTGATAGCGAGACCGGGGCGTACCCTGGCACGAACTAGCAAAGAATATCCTTTACGCGCATATTTCTGTTGCCTTGCATACTTGCAATCGATTGGATATTGAAAAACAGTCAAATACGCTTGCATGCATCACCCTATTTATGAACTATAAAAAGAAAACAAATCAATCTATTTACCAATGATCTTGTCAACAATCCCATGAAATCGGCTACTGTTTCTTTGCCCGGGTCCAATTGCAGGCCATCTGGACCGAACAGATTAAACATTGTGCCATTTGTTGTTAAACATGCTCGACAAATTTCTCCGGGTAGCATTTTACTGGAAAATTCTGTAAAAACACCTCAAACTTGTTGATATACAGAATGTTTGCGCCTTTGAAATTTATGTCACTTTGACGTCTTCTGCAAATTGTCTGTCTGATGATGATTTCATAACGAAGTGGTTGGCATCTGATGGTCAAACTATTCTTTAAACGTTTTCGTATGAGCGACACGAGCGCTACGCGTGCTGTGCAAGCACAAACATATTCAAATGTCCGTTAATTTGAATGTGTGTATAACGGATGCTCGAACTATATCTCAAGATCAAACGATTTACTTTCTTCTGATTGAATTTCCGGAAAGGTGGAAATGTTAAAAATGATATACAGCATTTATCAGATACTATTATTTAAAGTATGCGTTAAAGTGCCTAAAAAAGCAAGAACTAACATAGTTGATAAAACTTGATATGTATCCAAATGCTTGTCAGTCATGATGAATTTGAAAATATCAGCAAATTTGATTTTACGATAAGTATTACACAAGTCGTTTTAAACTAGTCAACAAGCAAATAAAACATAAATCGCATTCGGTTAGTTACAACGAACTCTATCAAATGCCGAGGAGTATTTGATTTGAAAAATTACATTCCGATAATATATTTCAAACCGATTTTTAGTTATCCATTTCATGACAATATTTGTTTTTTTGACATATAAACATATTGGGACGATTTTAAATAGGCCTTAGAACATGGCAGACTGACTAGACTTGCTAGACGATGAGTAAATTATATGCAAAAGATTAGGCAGTTGTGTTATAAGATTCAACATGGCTACTCGTTTCGTTAGATGCAGAGTAGATGAGATACATTTCTTCAAAATAAGACTGAGTAACTTTTCCTTCAGGTGTTCTACATTTATATATTTTTTGAATTGTTATTCATATATCATATATCATTTATCATATATCATTCTATGCTTTATATATTTATATTTTAAAATATCTTTTCTATAATTGTTGCGATGTCTTGCTTGCTAATGAGGTGAAAAAATTACATGCAACTTTTAACGATAATGCAAGATTCCTTTCCGTAATATATTTGGCATCTGTGTAGGCTTTATTATTGATTAATAATAATAAATTACTATATGCAGAAGATATGAAGGAAGATTTCCAATACTGTCTTCAGACCTTCGAACTTATCTGTTTACTATTACTTTATAATGTACTGAAAAGTTTCGTTTTAATAGTGTTGTCGATGCCCAAACGACTATTAGCTCTCAGAGAAAAGGAAATGTTTCACGTCTAACAACAAGTACAAATCGAATATTTGAATTATGACAGGTCGAACTATAATCGAATATGGTCACCCTAGGTCTGTCCCAGCAAATCTGTAAATTTGTGTTCAATGCCCAATATATGTCAACGTCAAATCTGATTGTCAAAATTTTTGATTCATTCTGAGCTGCGGGTTTTGTGTGTTGCGAACTTGGTGCATCGATAATTAATCTCTCAACATCGTTGTGAGCGAAACTAAAAAAGTGTATTAAATCGCAAATTCTACTCAGAAAATAAATAATGGCCCCAAAAGCATCAGCCAATTTGACAAAACCGAAAAGTTCTGCTTATAAAGACAAATCGAAGCCGGCCGATGTTCGTCTTAGCAATATTCAAGCCGCAAAAGGTAATAACTAATGGAAAAGGCTTTTTGACGTTATTTAGTAAATTGTTTAACGCTAAACTAGGGATATGTTGCGCGTTGTTTCGTGTTTAGTTGAATTTTCAGTGAGAAACGAGCCGGCAAAGTGTCAGCTGGTCTAACCTGTAATTGGGGTGTAAATAAATGTCAATCTGGAATATTCTTCTGAGTCATGGCGTAGCGAGACCAAATCAATATGCGACAAAAGCTTTAAAATTCAATGAAAATGCTTGCGAAAATGCGTTAAATGGAATCCATAAAATGTCTGGAAGGACTAAAGTTCCATAGATTTGACTGAATGGTGGGTTCTATAGGATTCGTTCGTATCATGGAATGTCTTGCAATTTCCTCCCTCAATTCCGCGCTAACAGAATGCAAAATAATTTCTAAATTAAAACGTACGGCCGGGTATGCGGTTGAGAAGTATCATATTGATGAACTTGTGATATATTTTTTAGTGCGTTTTCACAAAACTATGAGCGGAAGTTAGAGCTGTAAAAATTGATGGATATGACGCAGTGTCCTTGTGCAAGTACAGTAGTCAATTTAAGATCCATCTACAACCTTTAAATTAATTAATCAAATTGATCATAATTTTCAGACTGAAATAAAATCATTCTCGCCTTGCTCTTTCATGGGGCTTTGCCTTATTTGCTTCGAGGAAACTTTTACACTCAGCCGATCTTGCTGTACTTCAAAAATGAACGAAGTAATTTATTGCTATTGTTTCCAATGCCACTGTTGAACTAGGCATGTAATCGCCCTTTGCTCCTCGCATTTTCGTTTCTTATGTAAATGCCTCTTGGGATTTTCTCTCAATAAAATTTGTAATAAGGCCCTATCTGACGTTTCTATTGTTGTTGAAATCTTTTTAGGTGCATAATATCTCGTGTTTCGATTGAAACTCATAGATTGCATTCCGATCATAAACATTTATTATTTTCCGCAGCTGTCTCAGATGCAATCCGTACGAGCTTGGGCCCACGCGGCATGGACAAAATGATCCAATCCGGCAAAGGCGAGGTGACTATTACCAATGATGGAGCGACAATTTTGAAGCAAATAAACGTGATCCATCCAGCTGCGAAAATGCTTGTTGAACTGTCCCGCGCTCAAGATGTTGAAGCTGGAGACGGAACAACTTCAGTTGTTGTGATTGCTGGAGCCCTTCTGGAAGCAGCTGAACGACTATTGCACAAGGGAATCCACCCGACAGCGATCTCGGACTCATTCCAAAGGTGTGCTCGCAAAGCCGTGGAAATTCTGACGAAAATGTCTCGGCCAATTGAACTGAAAGACGAAGAGGAGTTGATCAAAAGCGCTTCGACGTCGCTGAACTCGAAAGTTGTTTCGCAACAGAGCAGCTTGCTGGCTCCGATCGCTGTCAATGCAGTATTGAAAGTCGCTGATCTTGGCGAAAATCCGAATGTGGATTTAAAGAACATCAAAGTAATCAAAAGTCTGGGCGGTACCGTCGAGGATACTGAAATGGTTGAGGGCTTGGTGTTCACGCAGCGATCCTCGGGCACAAATGCACCAAAGCGGATTGAGAAGGCCAAAATTGGTTTGATTCAGTTCTGTATTTCGCCGCCAAAAACAGACGTAAGTTGAATTATATTGCGCTGAGTTAGGTCAAGAATAGTCTTTTACCATGATTTACAGATGGATCATAACGTGATTGTCAGTGACTATGCTGCGATGGATCGTGTCCTAAAGGAAGAACGAACATACATCTTGAATATTGTCAAACAAATTAAGAAGGCCGGCTGCAATGTATTGCTCGTACAAAAGTCAATTCTTCGGTAAGCATAAACGATTGCAGTTGAAATAGTGCTTGAAACTCATATGAATCGTTATAGTGATGCAGTTTCTGATCTCGCGCAACATTTCCTTGATAAAATTAAAGTTCTGGTTGTAAAGGACATTGATCGCGAAAACATCGATTTCATATGCCAAACGCTTAATTGTCGACCAATTGCTTCTCTGGATCACTTCGTGGCTGAGAATTTAGTGAGCGCTGATCTAGTGGCGGAATTTTCGAGTGGATCGAACAAATTCGTGAAAATCACAGGCATCCAGAACCGTGGCCGCACTGTTTCGATTATTGTCCGTGGATCGAACAAATTAGTTTTAGACGAAGCAGCTCGTTCATTGCATGATGCGCTGTGCGTGATCCGTTGTTTAGTGAAGAATCGTGCGTTGATTGCTGGTGGCGGTGCACCTGAAATCGAAATGGCGATGCAGTTGGCGGCTCATGCGCAGACCCTGGAAGGCGTCGATGCTTATTGTTTCCGTGCATTCGCTGAAGCAATGGAAGTAATTCCATCGACTTTGGCTGAAAATGCTGGTCTCAATCCGATTGCAACTGTGACTGAATTGCGTAACAAACACGCTCAAGGGGAAAAGAATGCTGGAATAAACGTGCGAAAAGGAGCAATAACAGACATTTTGGCGGAGAATGTCGTACAACCGCTTTTAGTTAGTATTTCAGCTATTACGCTAGCATCGGAAACGGTCCGGTCTATTCTTAAGATAGATGACATTGTAAGTATTCGGCATTTCAGCTTAAAGAATATCTAGTTAATGCTTTTGTCTCGTTTTTCAGGTGAACACTATTTCGTAAATCTCCACGCGTTCATAGGATACATATGCATCATTTTATCTTCTTCTGAGCTACCGCAGCGCACTACTATGTAACTTATGTTTAATTTTACTCTATTGTAATAACATGAAAAAAGAAATGCACCTCATCATTATTAATGACCAAATGTGTTTGTTTCATTCATGAATACGTTAAAAACAATGCTCGATAAAGGGTCTCGATTCAATGTAGGTTTGCCGTTGGGTGTGTTACCTGAACTCGATGAAGGGACTTGATTCAGAGCAGGCTTTCGATTCGGTTGTAGGTTCCTACTTGATGCAGACTATCCCATAAAAAATGGTATCTTTGGTATCTATGTCCGAAAAACCTCAGACTACGAGTTGTGCTGCTCCAGTTGGTTTGACGGAAATATTTCTTGTTTTTCAGCCGAACTCTGTTTCTGAGGCAAACTAAACTTATTCAATATGCAGTATATGTTCAATGTCTAAGAATAAGCCAACGATACCGCCGTATCGCGATGAAAAACATCATTTGTTGGTTAGCTACGCTGTTTTCGGTGAAGTGCAATCGATTAATCATTGGTTGGATTTTAAAACGAATGACCTGAAGAAGGAACGAGTTGTTGTGAAGTAGCGTTAAACTTGGAAAACCTACGACTGAAACATTTGACAATATGATTACGGTGATGTTAAAAAGCTTTTCGGCATGACACGAATGTCCACAGGGTGGTCGTCGATCGGATCAAGGTGATGAGCGTTCTGATCTTTTTCACGTTACGTCACTGAAGCAGAAACCATCGAACCTTGATGGCGGCCATTCGGCGTTTGACCATGAGTGAGAAAACTGAAAATGTGGAATGAGTCGAGATTTTGACAAGAACTTCAACTCGATTAGCTACAAAATTTGAACCACAATGTCTGAGTTTTTGGGGAAACACTATCACTATTCCCGCTTTCCGAACATCTGATCTTGCTCATCGTGATCTATCCTTCCTCCTCGAAAATATCTTAAAACGAAGGTTTTCGACACTTGTCGAAGTTAAGGCAAGTCCGACGAAAGAACATTACAGAAGAGACGTAAGAATGTTTGGCACCTTTGTTGGAGGCTATTAAAATTCTAAGTTTACTCTAGACCAGTTGACTGATGAGTAGACGAGTTGACTGTTCAGTTCAAAAGGCCGAAATCAACGGTTAGAAGACGAAACAAAGCCGACGAAATCAGATGTAGATGCAAAAGTTATACAGTGATTAGACCAAATTTTATAAAACTTTATTTAATTCCATATGAGCTCCAATATATTTGCATTAAATTTTACTAAAAAAGATTGTGGGAACTGCGAACTTACCGGACGTTACTGCCGTCATTATTATTTCCTTTGTTGATCGCCCATTCCAGTGTCCCATAATATTTATTTAACGTAACAATGTTTTGAAAAGGAACGTAGAAATAATGCAAATTGGTTTCAAACAGGAGTCCCCATAGATACTCGTCAGTTGTCAACGCCTTCCACGGGACGCATATATTTTACTACCAGCTAGGTGGATGCTATCTGGTTACTTGTGGTTGCTTATTTAGATCTAAGGTTGAACTAGTACTATTTTATAATAGTATAAGCTGGTAAAAATTGATCTGCGAGTGGAAGCAGAGATCAAAGGAACGATGAAGTAGGAAACGTCACATTTTGTAGGCCAAGACACGAGATGGGCTATAGAACTTGTTCCACTGTGCGCTATGGGTTTGATTTCCTTCCCTTGATGCATACCTTCAAAATTAACACACAAGGAAAACACAACTCTACTTAGATACTTGCTATATTCTACATTTTCGTTCCATATGCCTCTGGCATTCGCTCAATGGCATATTTGTGTTGCGCAACATACATAATCGGCACACCGGGTATTTTTCTTATTCTATTTTTTAAATCCTTATCGTTAGTTGCTACAATATAACATTTATGTTGCGTTACTCTATTCACTATACATTCGTCGGCATAAGTGCCTTTATGCAAACATGGTAAACGTTCAAAACGAGGATCGGATATTATTCTTAACGCTAATTTATATTTCGCTCCAAGTTTTTCCAATTCCGCCCGTACACAATCCGAAATGTACGGAATGCATTTCGCATACAAGCAGTTCATCATATTTTGAATAATATCAAGTTTGCTTTTAATGCTGAAATTCACAAAATTCGTATCCACTATAATGTGATAGGGTGGTCCAAGCTGTGTGTTGTATTGGAAGAAAAGCGCTGAGCTGATTTGTGGAGCATCATGGATTTTAATAGCATTCACATCGGGCTTTTTCTTTTTCACTAGACGTATTTTATCTTTGATCCGGCTGTCGGTTGGCTTGATTATGCGTTTCAGCTGGGCTACCCGCTGTTTTTGGATTTTGCGAGTTTTCTTTTGCTTCCCCTGGAATCGTTGGATTTTATTAGTATCAGTTGTAATGCGTGAAGATTCGAAAACTTACCATCGAGCCGTTTTTCTTGATTGCTTGAAGTATTTATACACGTGAAGATTGTTTGACATATGCTAACATTTGTTGAACTCAACCAACTGTCATGCGGTTGAATGTACGTTTAGAAATTTGAAACTGTTGCATTACGCTTGCCGCTGAATGCTGAATAACATACTCCTAAGAGAGGTAGATCAATTCGGTTTAGATTGGTTGTAGTTTCGGATAAGGATGTAGTAGATGGGTGAGCGCAAACAACTCTTACGGAAGTTACTTAATCGAGTCCTGAAATGAAACAGCTTAACAATGGTTTACAAGATAACAATTTTATACATTGAGGAAGTATTAAAAAGCAGAGAAAACTATTATTGTTGAACGTATTGCGATGAATGAATTTCTCCCAAAGCATTTTCTATAACGCGACAAGATCCTTCAGCCATCGCCATCAATACATTTTTGAATTTCAGACCCCATTCAATCTCACATATATTTTCCAATTCAATTATTGTACATCATCTGAACTTTTTTATCTAACCGTCGTTTCTAGGTAAACGCACGATATTATGTGCCTACCGACGATGATAATAAATAACTTCTTGGAATCTTTAAAAGCGATAAAGTGCTATATTACACCTTGGCTAGGACTCGTTCTATTCTTCTTTGATGCTTTTAATGTGCCATTTACATTGAAGTATTGGAATAATATCCTAGGATTGTAGGACCAGGGGGAGGAAAACTTAAACGGTAGGCTTATCAAATTCACCTTTACAACTTGTGGCGCTTTTGTTGTTTAAATCACGAAAGTAAGACCATTTTGCAAGGATATTAGGGCAGGATACCTTGCACTCACATTTCCACCTTTCGTTTCGATTCTTTCTTTCTCACTCCTCGTTCCGCATCTTTCGGCTGCTTCTACAGATGTGTTTTTTTAGCTGGTATATTAGATTTTGGTTTCGAATTAAACAGTTGGTCCTTACATGGCTATCGCCATTCAGGACATAGGTAAACGATGCCATTCTCCTTGGAGTTAAATGTGTTCGAATCTGAATTCAGCCGCATTGGATGTCCGTTGTAATTTCCATCCTCTCCATCGACTATACACACGTGTCTCCTTCAGGCTAAAGGGTGGTTGCGAATGAAACGAGACTCCCAAGGATTCTTTCTTATTCGTAAAGTGGATTCGAAAAAAAAAATAAAGTAAAATGGAAATTGAGTGCGCACTATTGTGTCCGACCACCATTCCTTGGACAATTTTATAGTAGATATTCTATAGGTATGTGGATGTATGTGTAATATATATATATACGAATACGATTGTGGCAACGACGAGGATGACGACGACTGCGAAAATGTTGTTTATCTGCTTTTGGCAGAGGTCCTACTTAAATAGTGAATTCAATTTTCTGGAAATTAATCTAAGTAAAACTGACTTCACTTTGAAGGTTTATTTGCACTTGAATATGGTTTTGAGGTGAGGAGAATTAATTGAATTTCGATTGCGAGGAAATGTTATGCTGTATTTACTAGATTAGGAAGTTCGAAGGATGGGGGAATGTTGCTGAACTTCAAGTGAAGCGAGTAGATCGTTTAAGGTACGTATTTGGTTTTGTAGTTGCATTTTAATTTAATAATTGAAGTTAACCCAAAGCCAAAGCTCACTTCTTGATTATTTCTACTCATTTCAGATCCAGTGCATCGTTAACTAGTCAAGGCGAGTCTACTTTTTTATTTTCAACAAGCCTTTAGCAAGATTACGCGAGGAGTATCATGTTTGTTATTGTAATTAAAAATGAAAATTCAAAAATTTCGGAGTGACGGAGTCACCGAACAAGCGAGTTACACATGAAAAACATGAAACTATTTTTTTGTAGATTGGTAGTACTGTTCTTGATAGTATGGCCATAGCATAGGCACAAAACAACGGGACTACTCCAACGTGGCTTCTGGCAGAAACAGGAAGAACAGCAATAAGTTGTGATAATTGAATATTTCACTCAAATATTTTGAGAATGTTATTGTTGTTAGACAAAATCCAGAGAGAAAAATCAGGAATATGAATCGAATTTGACTTATTTTAGCTGAATTCTGTTAATTTTGTTATATGTTCGAACTGTTCTTGCTGTTTTGTGCTTACATAGCTGACTTCTAATCTGGGGAGAAAAGGCAAGTGGAAATATTTAAAAATATCCACCGATCCGTTAACCAAACGTTTCGAACGAGGGTTTAAAGCTTTGAAGAATAAGAGTGCGGCTTCCGATGGTATGCTTAAACGCCCAAAGGTCAAACCCATTCGATCATATCTTTAAACTGCAAATGTCCAAACCAAACGCTTGACCTAAAAATACACAATGAAGGGAAACAAGTAAGAGATCGCGAGATCCGATTGAGGTCGCGAAACGGTTAATACAACTATTCCAAGATATAGGAGACACTGTGAGCTAAAATTCAGTGAAAATTATAGTAGAACTGCAAAGAGAAATTGCAGAAAATTGAATCACTCAAAAATAATGAAATACTCATGTGATATGTCGTTAAGGTTTAATTTGCGAGTACACCAGTGAAATGAGCCATATGTTAATTGGATGAATGTGTTAAGAAATTGGTTCAGCATCGAAATGGTGTGAAGAACTATGTACAAATCAAATAGGCGACACTGTGCGTGAACGAAAATTGCTGCACGTTTCGTGATCAATTCTTGTAAACAACTGCAGGAGCAGCCATGGGGCAACCCGTTGTCCCCTTTATCAATAAAAGTGTTTATGACGTGCGTAGAAAAACTTGTCGAAAGCAAAGGAATAGTGGCAAGAACTTGCCTCAGAACTTGCACAATAAATGCTGGGTTGCTCGACGTTTACAGGCAAAACACGTAAACCAAAAGAATTATCCCAATCATCCTTACCAGCTAAAGATGGCTGCGTATAACAGCTGCACTCATCAACTGTTCACCGATTTGCTAGATCCTGAAGAATAGGGATTTATAGTGAACATCAAAGTAGCTTTAGAAGGATCTCTACATGCCTGCACAACGAAGGACCAATATATAGAAACACTTTTTATCCACGTACCAATAGAAAATCTCACCAAAATGAGTATACGGACGAAAAAAGAAAGGAGGGGAGCAACGATGGAAGTTTTTACAGTAGAAAAACAACTAAATATCTTATATTATCGCCAACAAAAGGGAGAATAAGGACCTGTGAAGCTAATTGTTGAAATAGGTCAAAACTACAGGCAGGATTTGTTCATAAATTAATTTAAAAGACTGCTCGTTGTTGTGGTTGTAAAGAATCTCTTGAGCTGCAAAAGTTAATCGAGCGCTGCTTTAACTGCTTATGTATGATTAACTGCTTGCGTATGTAAATTACTCATTTCACCATCCCTGATGAATGTCCTTTAGTAAATAGTGACTTGAAAAGCGCTTACATGGACAAAACCAGATCAAGAACTAGACTTTAACAGCCTCTTGCAAGAAATAGAAATAATTAGAGAAGTTTGGAAATTTTAAAGTCAAAACTAATTTCTGCAGATTTTTTTAAGAAAATTCGAAAAACTTTCTTCCAGTGGTTCTTCATCAACTGTTTGCGTGTGGTCGAGAAATGCTGCTTCCATGATTTCTTATGGCATTCATGTGGTATGATACTTGATAAAAATAATTGTAAGGAATCTGGTAAACCAATAACGTATGAGAAAAACGGACGAACTAGGAACGACGATATTTTGCAGTCGAACGTCATCTTTTGCTGCTTTCCTTCCGGGAAAAATTCGAATATTTGAGTTTTGAAGATTTTGCTTTTGACTGTGACCTATACAGAATCTTTATAGGGCAATAAACCCATTGAGGGAATGGTGATCTGACGAAGTTTAATTGCCTGCTTGCTGGTAGTAGCAGAATAGCTTTCCCCATCTTTTCTTACGTTTCTTCAGAGCTAAAACATCCCTTAAAAAACAACCATATCGAAACACGTAAATCCAGAGGACAGATTGGAAATTTCGTTTGAATTTATCGGAAATTTTGGAAAAATTTGAGGACTTATTTGACGAATCCAATGCATATGTAATTTATTTTGGAAATTTTTTTTTAAACTTTTTACTGGATTCATGAGCAAAATCAACGTCGTTCAACTTTATTGAGAGGTCAAGGATCGTGTTACACTGAATATGAGCGTTACATCACGCCGATGAAGAGCTCAAATTTTACACTACATTGCGGGAAATCGAAGGAGCTTTAGAATTTTGGTTATTTTGTTTAGACAAGACTTCTTTCCTGTGCGAGGAAATTCCGAAAATTGTTTTCATCGTGCCTGTTTGTGAAAGTTCATAATTGTTAAAAGGCGCTGAGTTAATTGAGCATCCTAGTATGCGCAATATGCAAATGATTGGAAGGCGGATGTCCCGGGTTGAAAATCATTGATATCCTTCGAGAACGCAACGATGTATGCTCTATATCGGTGCGGTTTGCTTTAAATCTAAACCATTTACATCCCTAATTATCTCGTTCTACAGTTCAATAAAATAAATTCTTATACAAACATAAACAGCACCTTGCATCACATAAAATTCACATTTAACAACTCTTTTACTGTAAGTCCACCCCAAATAACATTTCAAAGTGTTCAAGTTGAAGATTCATCCGAAAATGTCCCCCCAAACAAAGCATGAAAATTATTTGAAATGTACTCGCAGTCGGAGAATTTTGATAAACCCAAACAACAATTGTTTTCATAAAACAATAATTCAAATGTCGTCACATTGCCGTGACATGTATATATGATTTTTATGATCATATTCAGAGATAGTCCTGAAGACAATCTGTTCACAGAAACATAAGCCTTTGAGCTTGAAATGATGCTTGTAGTTCCTCATAACGTCCGATTTTGAGTAGCTGGTGCTACTTAGCACCCCCAAAGCATTTCTAACATATCGGAAACGGGCTACTATCCTGAGTGGAGCAGAGGAGATGACACAGGGGTGCACCTTAGACAGCTCCATTTGATTTGTGAATATTGAATGTATCCGGTTTTGAGATCCTGTTTACTTAAAACGAAAAATCACAGATTGTATTTTACGTTGATGCGAAAGGGACATTGTGTACATTTCTTTCAAGGCACGCGCCTCCAGCAATAATAACCTCCATCAAATTTCTTTGGAGTACCATCATCTCACCCCTATTATTTCCTCGCATTCGTTTAAGCCATTTGACGAAAGCCTACGAAAAGGATTGTGTGTGTCGTGCATACTTTTCCTTACATTTTGCCTGTTACGTATTTTTTCACTGTGTGAAGGGGTTGTTGAAATCACGACAGCCACTTTCCCTCGTTTTATGTTTACATCGTGTTTTAAATGAAATTTGTGACGTTTATATACTTAAAGGGATTTCCTCGATTGTTAAAGATGAAAAATGGATGACGGTGATGCAAACTGATGATGAAAAGGAGTGTGCTAGTATTTAAGCGAATTTGTTGGCATCCGATTGATGGTTTGATCTGTTAATATGTTTGAGCTTAAATATAGTATGAGAGATGGTCTTTTAAGGAAGGCAGTGAAGCATGCCAATTTGAAAATTGGATTAATTGTCGATATATGTTGTTGAAATGGCTAGAATTATTGAAATTATTTTATGATGTTTATTAAAAACGATTTTTTTACCATATCTTTGTGATCCATCGTTGTGAGAATGGCATGCATCGATCGCATTCACTCAAACGATATGTGTTCAAAATATGATCCCTCAGGGAAATTGCCTTTGTCTTCTGGCAAAGAAGGGAACACTCGCATAGTTCATCTGAATCGAGTCCCTCATTTGCTTATAAGACAAATCCAGGTAATCTTCGTTCTTATATTTCAAAACTTGGCAGTATAATTTGACTGACCCATATCGTTTCAATGTAAGAATCTTGTGAGGTTTGCTTTCGTCATTGGCTTAAGGTCAACTTGGACACCTATGGGGATACGAGTAACTCGCAGTGAAAACGTAGGATATATAAAGGAATTCATAATTTACGAATCGCACAGAATATTTTTTCCAATTTTTGTGACAATGATACTTTTTAATTAAATAATTTTTCGATACATTTACCTTTGAAAAAATTAAACAGGAGTATTCGTGTAAGTATTTGAAGTACTTGCGGTGCAGCATTGTAGCCAGTTATTCAAACTTCTTGTAAAATTGTCAGCAATGGGCAACTCATCTCCATACAGCTTCCGATCCTTTTTTTCCATAAAGAGACGGCTTGTCTAAAAGGATCACGTCCGTCAAAACTGAGAACTGTAACCTGAGACTCAACACTTTGTTGGGGCTTGTAATAGGGGCTTGTAACAGCTATTAAGTTGTCTCTTGCAACTTTTCGGAAAACAATCTTCTGCATTTCTATGTGATGCGAGTATCGCAGGCAATGCTTAACATATCTGGGTCAAGATCGGAGTCGTGTGCTGACCTTATGGGCTATACGCTTGGATGCATTTCTCACAATGGTAAGGGTGATGATGAATTTTAGTGATTATTAATACATTTGCTTGCATTATGTGGGCAAAAATGAGTTCTTAAAAAACTACAAAATAAAAAAGGTAAAAACGTGGTAGCAGTAGTAGTAGTAGTAGTAGTAGTAGTAGTAGTAGTAGTAGTAGTAGTAGTAGTAGTAGTAGTAGTAGTAGTAGTAGTAATAGTAGTAGTAGTAGTAGAAGTAGTAGTGGTAGTAGTAGTAGTATTAGTAGAAAAACGATGGCAAAATTCTAAAACAACAGGGAAATGGTATGGTTACGGAGAAGGATCAATGATCACTGGAAATTTCATCAACTCTGACCATGGCAACATACCAACTGTCTAATTGGAAACTGTGTCGAAATCAACGAAACAATAGTCGGGTCTAAGGATCTGAGCCGGAAATTCAGGCAAAAACCATCAATTAATGATCTCTATCCTCAAATAGACACGTCAAACATATGGTCCATCTCTTCGTTTTCTTTTTTTATTCTGAGATGAACGTAATTGATTTGTGACAAGATATTATTTGGAGACGGAGATCGCGCCTGATTTTAAGGAACAGAATTGTGTTGCACTCGAGAAGCAAAAAGAATAGAAAATTTGGCGTGAGGCGTGCCTTACGGGGACTAAGGTCGAGCGACTTGTGGACGTTTTCGTAGGTTGGTTGTTGGCGAAGCTTTAGCTGTGAAAATGAATTCTCTATGCTAAGAATCCTGTTGTTTTCTGTTCGAAAGAGTATAAAGTATAATATTCATTTGGATACCACTGAACGAGAACATAAGCTTTCATTTCTCTGAATAACATGTAAACCATAAAAGTATGAATCGGGATCGGTTGCGTGGTGGTACTAAACTGTTGGAAAAAATATAAATATAATCCCTTATAAGCTCACAAGCGTGGGTAATCTTCGCATCTCACGAAGAGAATGTCAGTCTGCCTTACCTAGAAAAATTTGTGAAAAGATTCGATAGATAGTCGCGGTCCCTTTTAATATATAACAACATTATAATTAGTTATTTCTTTTCAGAGTGATGCCATTCCGCAAATCCCATTTTGACTTGGGGTATTAGGTGGAGGCTCGGCATATAAGCGGGTGGAGTACATGTCCATCTGCTACGAGCTTTTCGGAACATTATACCTCCAAAAGTATTGTAAGAACCTTTTCTTTAGGAAATGTTCAAGTGTGAGAATCCATTTGAAATGTGTATATGAAGGTTTAAAGATTTGTTGTTAACATCCTAACCTAAGCGCGATAAATGTGAAATTCGGTCCTTTGCTTCCAAGTATGTTTCCAGCCTTTTTTTGAAAATATGTCTCAGGGTTTTCATTACTAAACGTACTTATAATCTAACCGGAGTTAAACGTAGGTGCTTCGTTTATAACCATGTGTGAACCAAAGCCTTCCTCACGGGAACTTCACTCAAATGTACACGGAGCCCGTATTGGAATAATGTTAAGCTTAATCAAAGTCCTCGTCACCACTAAATATTGTCAATTCTATAAACACACTATCAAAACACATTCTTCCGATTACAACCCCACTTTAGCCAAATTCTCAAGTACAGCCCGCCCTTGCTTATAGGCCTAATATTAATTTACACTCGCTCGAACACATTTCATTCGATTTGGAACATATTTTACTCAAAAACCCTCTTGGGGACCAAATGACCGAAATATAGCAGCTACAGAATAAAAAAACAAGCAAAAGAGAAAGGAATCAAGAGCATTCCTTTAACCCTTCGTCGAAGACAAGTGTCCCAGAAAGGAAATGAACCAACGGATTCAGATCCCCCCACTTTCCACCAACTGTGACCCTCTCGATAGATGATGTTTGCCACCGTTTAAAGTGTCCATCGATTTATTTAGTTAACAATACGGAAAAGAGGGTCTGTTTGTCGAATAACATTATAGATGGGGTTTAATCGAGAGGGAGAGTATGGAAAGTATTACTACGGGCATATTTTCATCATTACAATGTCATAAGATAGGCGTCCATAGTAAATTTCGTTTAGTAATCCATTTTTCAAATCTTCGCAAGTATGATACTCACTAAAAGTCCTCGAACAGCTAGAGTTAGTCGTTCTGATTAGGTCTGTTATCTACTTTGCAAGCATGTACGGATCAAGCAAGGAAAACATTGACCGGTCAGCTAAGCGTTTGTGAAAAGTGTTCTATAGTTAGAGTGGAAATAGAAATGAGCTTAAAAACCCGATGAGAAAATTTCGAAGAATACCAGCAACGTGAAGCTTTAAGAGTGTGAGATTTCAGAATAGAACTCTTAAGGGATCGCCCGAAATACATCGACCGGGGAGTAGATCAAACCATTTACAAATTGTTTTGTTCTTAATATGAAAGAAAAAAAGTTTGGCTGTGATTCCATAATGAGCGAAACATGAAGTAAATGAATGTTACTCTTCTATTGTTTAAAATCAAGTCCTCTCAGAATATGTAATGTGTTGGCGCATTTTTCCGCTAACCGGGCAATATTTGCACCATGACTGTACATCTGAATCCTTCTCGTCTACGTTGTCAAGAGGGATTCAAACTCTCCGGTAATTTAAGATGACAGCGAAAACACAAGACAAAGATAAACAGAACAAAAGGACGAAACGATGTCGATGTTGACTCTTCTTGTTATTACGGAATCGCATTAAGCTAACTAGTTTGATTGTAATCATAGACCTGGACAAAGTTATATCCTATCCCCCACTTTGATGACTGATGCTTGAATGGCGAAGACGACCCTGATAAAATAAAATTTCAAACGAAATTTAACATTCGTTTAGAGCTCATCCCCAGCCTGACGAACGATACAACGGAACATGGATTTGGATAACGAACTAACTTGGCAAATCAGAAAGTAGGAAAATAAAATAAAAACTTCAGCCAACCTCCAACGCGTCCATGCCTTTTTCTCAATGCTACCGGCTTGGATCGAGTTCCTTTAAAAAATGTTCAGATATACATTCATATTAGGACACACACAAAAAATCCTCTAAAATGTACTGAAATGAAATGTACACAAACCATTCATCCATTTATCCCCGATGCGGGTGTCTCATTGGTTTTGTTCTGAAGATGGGAAGGATTTTCGCCATTCACCTCACAGCCTGCGCCATTATCATGATGGTCGCACAATCATCATTTTCAATCGACGAAGTCCTTTGATTTCAATTGAATTTGAATGGGAGAGCGTAAGGTCGATTTGATGAAAGGATTTCAATTTGAACGCTACGGAATCAGAATCACCATTACCACCACCAGCACAGCCACCCTTCGGGCTGTTTGATAAATTGAAAAATGGAGAGGAAAATGGAAAGTCTTGGCGACATTTCAAGATTGATAAAAGTTTTGTAAATGTGACTGTTTAGTTTGATAACTGATTGTAAAGTTCGTTTTGAATGATGGAATAGGTTTTTCATTCTGGATTGGGTTCATGTTATTGATTGAGAATTCGGAATGGATTTCGTAGCAAGGCTAAGAATATTGAAATAAAAATTGTTTCATGACTCCCAAATGCCACTTGGATGTAAAGTTATGTTGGATATGTGATGAATGGACACTATTCGTTATTTAATAAGTTAAACCATTACTAAAATGATTTCTTCTCACAACATCCACAATAATCTTCATATATCTGTCGTTCTTTTTGCATGCATGTCTCCTTGAGAATTATTTAAAAAAAATTGAATAAATTTGAAGTTTCCCGTCGAAAGTCAAAAGACAGGAAGTCATCCTGGCATTATTCTTAGCTTTCGGGCTCAAGTGATTTCACTAAAAACAGGTGATTATCGGTATGGGTATGTGCCGAAGCCGTTTTGACGTAACTTTCCGAAATGGCTATAAGTTCGCCAGTCGCAATATTTTGTATCTTCAAATAGGTATTACTCGGGTAAACTTTCAATGTCGGAAACGGCGAAAATTCTTTAGCTAATTCTGCAGCTATTTGGAGCCCCACAGAAGCTGACAATTTTGTGAAATATTTTTTTGACAAAAATCCTTTCATGAGTTTTGGTGAATGGAATGGAAATAAGCGTCATCGAAAAATAATAGGAATTCAGTCCTTACAGACGTAATTGAAATCCGTCTTAACTAGCTGAGCATGTTGAGAAAAAGTATAAGGTTAGTGATCTTGATAGTCGTGCCGAAATTCGAAGTCATTCACTTTCTCACAGGCTATTTATATTTCTATCTATTTGCATACTTTCATTAAAGTTTTGATAGGGTTACCCTCTGATACAATACAAAAAGAGAGGAAAAGAGAAGAAATGAGAAGAGCACTGGTCCCGTGCGCTCAGCGTAGAAACTTGCAGTCTGCCTTAGACCATAGAGAAACGTCATTCTGATGGACTCGAATCAGTCAGAAGTCAAGACTTATAAGTCGGACGTTAGACTGCTTGTCATAGCCATAACTAATTGAACACAGGTATGTTTAAGCCACGAATTGTGAGAGGACCGTAATAAGATATGCCCACTATGCGGCGTCATATAAGCGGTGAGAATCCTATTTTGGTTGAAATGTTTTGTTTGTTATTTCGAATTCAGGTACTCTGCCTTAAGCATCAATTAATTTTTGTGATGCAACAGCCTTTCACTGGAATCGTGTATTGCAGCGCCGGCTTATGGGACCGAAGTAGACGAAGAGGTGAAAAATCAAGACAACGCCATGCCAATTTTATTACTACGGCAATAAAAAAGAGCTGCACGTAAAGTTTGATGGTCAGACCGAATTTTAACCTACAAAAGTCATGGAGAACCTTGACTTTGTTAGGTCAGGTTAACGATGCGACACGGGAGGGATAGTCGTCGACAACAAATAAAATTGGTCCCAGTATGAATCAGTGTAGGCTGGGAATAGCAAGAATTACTGAATTCTGATTTAAGCAATCGAATATTTTGACACTGCTGTATCACTAAATTGTGGGAGAAAGGCAATAAATTAGAATACGATTTAAACAAGGGATAAAAGAACTTATGCTTGAGCCAATTAAAAAGAAAAAAAGAAAAAAAAACCCATAAAGTGCAGAAAAGTGGGACATAGATGTTATGTGTCTTAATGTTCATTATGGCCCATAGTAGCTTGCCAAATAGTTTTATTTCACTTTCCTTTAAAATCAGGAAATGGAAAGTTGACAGTCAAAAAATGAGTCCTTATTGGTAGGTTACATTTTAAAACCAAAACTGTTTAAGAATTTTAAATTTTAAAACCTCCCCAACCGTAGGATCATTTTTGAAATTGACCGTGAGACTGACTTCTACGTAACTATGGGGCGAAGACAGTTGCTTTCAGTCTTTCCTAAATAAGATTGATTAATCACGATATCCAGATTGTATATTCTAATTTGGAGAAAAAGATAGCGCCTCTCATACTTCATGGCGAAAATGGTTCAAACTATGCGATGATCCAGTCTAAAGAAATTGAGAGGGCTTCTTCCGGATAGCCAAAGCGAAGAGATGCTGATAATGGCTGACAAATGTAATCAAGTGGTACATTACGCTGGGGCAATCGTAACAACAAAAAGGGTGTAGTTGATCGGCTGGAGGCGTCGAGGATGGGGGAATCTTTCTTTAGTAAACCTCCCCCTTCTGCTACAGAAGGGATTCCTGAAACCGAAAAGAAAAGGGAGACCTAGCCGGAAATAAAGTGTCAAACGGTTTAGTCAGTAGGTTTGTGCCACTAGGATATCCAAAAGAATATATGTAGGTAATATTGTAGATTCTCTTGAAGCTTCACCTGAAGCTTGTTAAGTTAAATACAAAGAACTGAGGTTGACAATCATCTTTTGACATTGAATAATTATAATTAAACTAGAGTGGGTGGGTAATGAGAACATTATATTGTAGCGCTCTGCAAACGGAGGATACAAACTTTGGTTTTTGCCAAAGCTGGTTTGTTAAGATCCAAGTTAGGACGTCATTCATAGCAACTTAGCTAATGAATAATCAGAGTTGAGTTATTAAAGATTTGCCATGCAAGTAAAAAATAGTAACAACCCGAGTACTCACGAAAGTGAGGCGGTGGAAGTATCCAGGCATCAAATATAGGATTCAGTCCTTTTAAAGTTTAGAGAATGCAAAGACTTAGATATGCTTCAATCCCGAGAAATTCTTTTTTGCAAATAACATCTACAGCCTCCACGAGGCAGTCACTGGAGCTTTCAGAAACCATTTATTGAGGGGAGAGAATGCTAGTTTTCCGTTGCTAACATCGGAAACACGATCGCACTGTTTCACCTTGTTTTGAGCTGGAGCCATATGCATAAATTATTCAAGATGGATGACACAATGAAGTTTAGTCGAATAGTTCAATTTTTGTAAGCTTTTATCATAACTGTTGTACCGGCATTGCAGCAGTTGATTCTCACATTTTCTCTTCTCAACAAGTTTCGAACCCGAAAACGACAGGTGAAAGTGAAACTAATAGGTGTATAAATTTGAAATGCGGATTTTTTCTGCTTGAAATATGCATTCATTTGAATAACAGAACGAATGAATTCAATAATCAAAGTATTGGCCATCGTCAGCTACGACTTTTTCCCATCTTTCTGGCAATTGATGGATTCCGTCCCAGTACCACTTCTCATTTTTTGAGGCTAACCACTCATCAAGCCAATTTTTAACATCTTCGTAAGAATGGAAGTGCTGTTCCGAAAGTCCGTGCTGCATCGATCGAAACAAGTAGTAGTCAGAAGGAGCCAAGTATGATGAATGCGGCGGGTGGGGCAGAACTTCCCAATCAATGTTTCCCAAGTAGTTCTGGACAGGTATTGCAACATGCGGCCGAGCATTGTCAAGTTGAAAAATGACTTTATCATGACTTTGATGAAATTCTGGTCGTTTTGTGCGTGCGCGGTTCAATTTGATCAGTTGTTGTCGGTAACGTTTGCCAGTAATAGTCTCATCAGGTTTCAGCAGTTTGTAATACAAAGGTCCCTTACTATCCGTCCAAATATACAGTAAAGTCTTCTTTCCATGAATATTTCGGACTCGTTGTGATGTTGATGGCTGGCCTGTGTCCACCCATGATTTTTTCCGCTTGGGATTGCCGAAATAAATTCACTTTTCATCACCAGTAACAATTCGATGCAAGAAACCTTTTCTTTTCTGTCTGGCAAGCAAAATTTCACAAATGGTTGTTCGCCTTTCGATGTCTCTTTATTTCAATTGATACGTCACCCATTTTCCAGCTTTTTGAATCTTTCCCATGGCTTTTAAACGTTGTGAAATGGCTGCCTGAGTAACTTCCAACGCTTCTGCCAAATGTTTTTCAGTTTGTGTGTTGTCTTCAACCAAATAATGCTTGCAAATCTGTATCTTCAATTTTTTTTGGTGATTTTCCACGGTCTTTGTTGCTGACATCGAAATCGCCACTTTTAAATCTTTTAAACCATCGTTCACAAGTGTCTTGGCTTGGGGCATGTTCACCATATGCTTCCACTAACAATCGATAAGTTTCTGCTGCCGTTTTCTTCAAATGAAAGAAGGTTATTAGACTTCCCCGCAAAACCTCTTTTTCTGGAACGTAATTCGACATTTTTGAAGCGAAAAAAAACTATGTTGTTTGTACAATCAAAACATATGACATACAGGAATTTGTTGACAGATGCTTACTCTCCAAAATGCCATATTAGTTATCCCCGACACAAACCATATGTAATGGTTATGCCATCAGTTAGTAAAATCCGCATTTCATATTTATACACCTAATATAATTTGTATTTCTGTTGGTGGCCTCTTAACTCAGCCTTCTCGCCAGGTATCAATTAAAGTCTGGTCCGATAAAGGTTATAATTCAAGTCACATTCGCATCAAGGACCAGACATAATTCGTCTCAAGGTAAGGGTTTCTCATTTGAATATTTAGCGAATGATTATGGATATCTTTTTGTTAGAAATATTGGCCCATAATTAACTGTTAACAACTGTCATGGATTCAAACGACCAAGTTTTCTAGGATAGTACTGTTGTTTCAAACCAGAAGAGGGACTTGCGATTCCATGGATGTTATAATCGGTGCGGTAAAGCCTACCATGGAATGAAAAGTGAGCATGATGAAAGGATAGACGTGAAAAAGTTATCTTATATATTGACAGGTACGGCAGCATGTTACAAATCGGTCGTACACCATTCAAATACGTTTAAATGAAGTATCGCATCTGCAGTATTCCCTAGCCATTATTCGATGGCTCGCGATCTTTCTTATCAGAAATTGCGTATTATGAGATTGTCAAAAAACGGTCCAATTAGTAACTTTTTTCAAACGTCTTTCGTTGTTTCAACGAGAGTTTTATCTGCTGCTAGAAAGGTAAGAGAATTAAGTCACTTGCTATGAATGATTCTCTCTGAGACTCTACATTTGTTCTTAAATAATAAGCCAGGATCAAACGCCGCTCCTCAGTCCATTTGAGTTAGAGCCATGTAATTTTATGTGGTTGATGCAAATAAAAAGTCATTTTCTTAAAATCATCAGCTTAATCACGTTTATTTATTTTTATTTTTTCAAACAACACTTTTTATACACTTCGAAAAAAATCATTATTTATTTTCTCTCTTTTGCAATTATTCATGTATTTGTTAATTTATTATTTAGTATTTCTTACTTAAATTGTCGTACAAAAATTTCATATTTTGCAGCTTAAATAAATATGAACTGTGGTTAAAGTTAAAACTAAACCATGCAATACACTAATAGGTACATTGTACATTTGAGAAACATTTCAAATAAAATATTAGAATAAATTTGTCTAAATATTTTCAATTTATTGAATATTTGGATATTTTGTGCATGATATGAAGTCTTTTTGACACTTTTAAAACTAATAAATTATAAATAAAATTTAATCTATGGACGAATACAGAACTATTTACATTTAATTACAGCTTCACAATATATTTTAAAGGATCTTTGATTTTTGTCTTTAGTTTCTTTTTGTTTCTTAGGATATCACGAGATTTTTGAAGATATTTCGTAGTTTTATCAATAAAATCAAATTAATTTATTTCGTCGATTATATATAAAAAAAAAGTAAAGACAAAAATTTCGTTTGATTGATTTCAGAAAATATATCTGTGAAAAAGCTTGAGCTTACGCATGCTGAGGTTTTGCAACGTTCACTTATCCTTTACAATATTTGAGAAAAATTGTGCTTGCCTGAAGGAATTATTTGGTTGACTGGTGATTGGCATCTCATGTTTAGAATGGAAGTTACCAGTGAAGCAAATAATTCAAATGTTTCCAAATTTCTGTGGAGTGGCAAACGCATTTTTCTCCAAGTCGTATACTAATAAACGTGTAAAAATGCAATCCAAGTTGTACATTAATAACCTTAAGGAACTGCTGCCACTGTGCCACATTGCATAAGGTTTTGGTTGATTAGGTTGTATATATACATAATTTAGATATAATATTTTATTTGATACGTCTTATGATTCATCATAAAATTTCGCGTAAATTCGTTCTTTTGCTAGATTAATTTTTCACTTAACTGACTTAAATTTATTTGGAGGATGTGCATGAGTGTGAATTTAAGAAATTCTTCTTATTTTAAATACGTGCCATGAAAGGGGATCATAAAATTATATTAGAATGCAATTATTTATAAAATCTTGCATAATATTGACCTCAAGGGATTGCAATGAGGAAGCTGTGATCGGGGAAAGACATGAATGCAGAAGGGGAACTCAAAATTTAAAATAACGAAATAAATAGATCGGGGTGGGATTTCAATTAACGTATTTCAGGTTCATGCTACTACCACTGCTAGTTTTATTAATGTTTGGCCTATGTTCCATTAAGGGCATAGACATCATACTACGGGTGTAATCATTCATACACCACGTATTTGGTGGTGGTCATTCGGGTTTCATCGACATCGTCTGATGATAATGGGGATGGTAATGTGGAGACATGGGACTCATGTTATTTGGTGTTGTAGTTCCACCATCCGAACTATCTCTCGTGCTTCGATTGCCATCATTGAAGGTGGTATTCAAGGATGGCAAGCTGGTTGGTGTCATATTCGGTAGACAGAATATACTATTGCTACTGTTTGGTGTACTTGTTGGACTTTCCATCGAATTTGGTGGATTTATGCGTTTCTCCTTTTGACGACGATTACAAAACCATACACGAACCACTTCTTTGTCCATGTGAAGTTGCTCCGCAAGGGTAGTTATTTCTTCACTGGTCGGTTTCGGATTAATCATAAATGCTTTTTCTAGAGCTCCACGGATAGTCGTTTCGATTGACGTTCGTTTCTTTCGTCGACGTACTATTGCTTCCGATGTTGTAAGAGGATTGGAGAGGGTGGTGATACCGTAAATTCTGTGAATTAAAATAATTATGTTATCATTACATTGCCGTTGTAGTTTCGAAAATTTTAATGATTTCAAGTTCAAAATCTATTTTTCTAAAATATCAGAAAATGGTAACTGTTAGCTCTGATTCGAAATTAGGTCCAGAAGGTGATGAACTTGGGCGATACATACATCCTGATTTTCTTGATTTGATTAATTTCATTCGAATTTTTTCAGGGTTTCAATTCAGTATTAATTTTTTTTATATTGATTGATTTGAAGCGTCACAATTAGTCACAATTATATGAGTCACAATTATATTATCGATAAATCTTCACTTTCCAATTATTAGTAGATAACAGCAAATATGATCAAGCACTTCAAGTGAAAAAAGAGTACTATTGAGTCTTCAATAAGAAACTAGTAAAATTTTTAAAGTTCAGCAGTTGGAATAGATTTCAGCGTTCATTCAAATGTTTTTCTTTAATGTTAAATTAGCCCAACTGGACAATTCAGCGTGTTCACTTTGAATTGGGCTTGGAAACTTGGACCAATTACGTTAATTCGAAAACTCGTTTGGCAAACATAACTCTAAAACTTTGACGTTAAACTTCTAATTCACAAATAGAAAACAGAAAGAACAGGAAATGAGAACCGCCCCTATGATACACTTTAAAGCTAGCGGTCAGCACGTGTACCTGCATCTAGAACCAGTCAACCAGGAGATGCGGAGTTTATGATCTAGGATGGGCTAAATTTTGCGTTACACTTCACCATCGTGTCCATTCAAATATTACAAATATAATAGCATGGTATTATGAGAAATTAATAATGGTAGGCTATAGCCAAAAGGATGGCTTTCACATACGCTGTGCGTAGAGAACGAAACCACACACCGCCGAAACATGTGGGTGACCATCACAAGGATACAGACGACGAACGATGTAATTTCGTTCAGAAAACACACAAACGACATAACATATGCATCCTTGTCGAAGAAAACACGATATGTTGCGAAGTCAGAAACAAAACCACCAAATTATCTTGAATTATGAACTAAAACAATACTAATCTCGTGAAAATATACTCATAATCATTACTTACCCTCCTGGTTTCGTTATACTCGTATCCGCATCCTCGAGCCACTTTTGAAGCAACGGCTTTAGCTTGCACATGTTCTTAAAGCTTAAATTTAACGCTTCAAACCTTGATATGGTTGTTTGTGAAAAATCGTTTCCATACAACTTTCCCATTGCTAGGCCCACATCACCCTGAGTAAATCCTAGCTTGATCCTGCGTTGCTTAAACGTTTTAGCAAATTGTTCCAACTCTTCCAAATGAGGCGTTTGTTCGGGGGAATGATCCAAGCTGCGAACTCCCGAAACATGCTTACTTAGTTGTGGTGATCGTAAATCAGATCCTGGAGTTGATGGTGTCAACAGTCCAGCCACATTGAAGTTCATAGAACTAGGTGGAGTTGTGGCATTCGGCCCAAGATTCGAGATATGCGTGTTCGCTTGATTAGCTGAGCTTGATGAAGGACTATGAAGCGGCGAATTGAGAATGGGAGTTGCAGTAAGCTGCGACTTTTGCTGATGCTGTTTTTGAAGAGCGTGGAATTGTTGAGTTGCTTGTGCGAAAGCGTGGAAAGGATTTTGTGGTAAAGAGAAAGGTTGTGAGGTGGTATTGATAGGATCACAATTGGTGCTTAGTTGTGCTGGAGTTGTTTCCCGAACTATTTTCATAAATGCTTGTTGAATATCATGTGGATTCATTCCATTCAGCTGTCCTTGCAGAAGGAGCGATACGAAAGGGTTTTGAAAAGCTGCTAGGGCTGCGATCGGGTTCGTAGTAGATGGTGAAGGTTGTTTGGCCTCCATTGAAGACAGTCGTTGGCGATGTTCATGTTTGGGAGATTTTTTAGCTGAAGGGGATCGAGATCGTCTGGAGATGGTTTTCGCGAGGTTGAGAATATTTTCTGATGCTGTGTTTGTGGGACTAATCTCGAACGCCGGTGAATCCGCTCGCTCTTCATCACTGCCTTCATTACAACTGTCGATTCCACCTGTAAAGAAATTGTTTCTAGCTTTAAACTCTTCCGACACAACACAACACAACAAAAAAATCTTTTTAAATTTGATTGTAAAATCATTTTCCATCAAATTTTCTCTACTGTGAAAATTGCAAAAAAAAATTCTCAGGCCACAACTTATCGTTATCCTACAGGTTTATAGTCGGCTTGTTCAATAATACAACACAAGACTGCTACGGTGGAGTGAGGGATCCTTGTGAACAGAATCAACGGAAATTTTCATTCAACCCCAATAATTTGATTTTGGTCAGAAGTGAAATTCAATGCAGACATGGAGTATAAAAAAGAGGCACTCGTTCAACACTGAGCTTGAAATGTCTTCCTTGTTGTTCTATCCATTCGAAGGGTTACAGCGGTGCAGGAAAGCAAACGACATCAACGAGCCAAGCTATCAGCGCAGTGATGTGGAGTGAGGTCAGGAAAATTTTTCTTTTCGAACTTGATATAAGGAAAGGCAAATTTTATTCAATCTTCCAGTCGACTGGTCATTCTGGGCTTATCAACATGTCCACAACATTGGCCAAGTCAAGTCAAGGATAATGGCCAAGTGGATTCATCCGTGTACAATAAGAAAATAAATAAAAATGGAAAAAT
Organism: Stratiomys singularior; assembly: GCA_954870665.1. Taxonomy (NCBI): domain Eukaryota; kingdom Metazoa; phylum Arthropoda; class Insecta; order Diptera; family Stratiomyidae; genus Stratiomys; species Stratiomys singularior. Next base: position 4,433,961 of record OX940879.1, on the reverse strand, counting down.
AACATGACTAGAGAAGAGGACATGCACACAGGCAAATATAATGGTGAAACGAACATGGAAGTTTGGTGGTTTTGAAGCTAAGCTAATATGAAAGGATGGAGGTCATTCTTATGTTGAGGTGGAGAGAAAGGAGCTCTCTAAAGAGAGCATTCATTCCAGATTTGCTTTAGCATTGGAAGCAGCAACTGGGAACGATGAGAGGGAGTGTTAGAACGCAAAGGAAAGTTAGATGATTGCTGATATGCCTCGTAATAAAAGTCAACATTGTGGAAAGACATTTCAATATCATATGAATTTGAGCTTTGCAATTAGGATTGCTGAAGTCGAAAGACGGTGTTTCTATTTTACTGTGCAAGGGTGCGAAGTTATACGCAGATGGTATTGATATTTGGTAAACTGAAGCAATGGGTGTTGATTTGTTATGTATCTCCTAAAAATGTATGAAACTTGAAGTTGATGAAGTTCAAAATGGCTCAGCAAACGAAGAGCAAACTTTCCAAGTGGGTCAATTCAAAATAGAATGCTTTATATGAATAGCATTGACGAGATAATCCGAGAATCTCAATTAATTTTCACCTGCGCATTTTCCTTGCTGCCGACACTACAATTAATGTCAACATTCACGTTATCATGTCATAATAATTAACTGGATAATAGACCCCATAATTTAAAATTACCCTTATCGCAACCCTTCATACGTCATTCACGTGTTTTATCACCCTCTTGATATGTAAAAAAGATTATTCTGCATATCCATAAAAACGCGCCCTTACTTCGTACGGTATATTCAAAATAACGACCTCTTTGTTTCCATTACCCAAAAGCAAACAACCCTTGAAGAGCAAGAAGAAATAAGATCACATCAAACATGAGCGATTACACGGCAATTTGTTACCTCTCTCAGGTGTAAAACCGCTTGAAAAGCATTTGAAAAACCACTTAAATAAATTTATTTAAATTTCATGCTATTATTATGCAATGCCTTTTTTGTATTGTGACAAGTGTCGTTCGGGGATTTAAATAAATGAATAGAAAAGGAAGTTACTTAGTTGACGAGGAAGGGTTGATAGGTGTCGTTGCTTGTTGATTTGAGTGTTGATTTCAATGGTTTTTTATTCTTCACGGTATTGTGTGCGCAAGGATGCATGAAAATACCTGGGGACTGAAAGAGGAATAAAGGCGTTGTTTGATACGCTGCATCGTGCATTTTATTTAAATTATGGGTTTAGCATATCCTTTAAATGGGTGTTATGTTTGGAAAGGGTTGTTTGAAATTGAAATATGAAAATTTGAAAAGAATGATCGGAAAGGGAAGGTGTAAGGATTGAGTAGGGCCAGTGCACAAAGTTAATTTGATTTGAATCGGTGACAAGAACGTTATGTGGGGAGTTTTAAAAATAGGTTGATGATAAGACAAGAAAAGGACAAACTGAAAATAGACAATAGACTCATCTTTTTCGAAATAATAACATACAATCAAAAGTAGTCACTGATTTGACATCGATCGCCATCAAATCTTATTTCCAATGTTGAATTGATATTGAAGTTTCCAAATTTGATTCTTTTCATGATGAGGCTTGTCTTATAATTTGATTTTTATTCACTATGCGTCAGTATTCGTCTTTTTCGAAATTCTACGTCCCATCTCTGGCCTTGGCTTTCAAGATATATTGCCTCCAAGCTACCTCCTTTTTTTCGATCTGTGGTTTGCGTCCTCCAATTTTCGAATGCGAGCAGTTGCACCCCGGCTTTGTTGATAGAGTTGGCCCAGCGTTATCGATTGTCTTCTGTTTTAAGTATTTCCTCGTGTGGGGCAGTTGATTGGATCATTTACTCCAAGTATGTTCTACGTCGTTGTTAAAACGATGACTGTCAAAATTTTCCACCGTTTCATCGAGCGGTTTTGATAAGATTATTGCTTTCTTCGTGATATTTTTATCTGTTGCAACCCAAAAAGAAAGCGCAAGTACCCATCGGTAAGAGTTTTTCGACAAGATTTATTTACAAGACGTAAGAGAAACTCATAAGAATCAGCATGGTTGAACATATATTTAAGGAAGAGCGCTCCCAGGAGAAAAATTATTTTAATAATTCGTCACAAGTCGATGGCTAATAATTGCCACAAAATGATTGATTTCGTATCATTTGATCGATCACCTCCTCATATAAATAAACATTTCAACTGACGCAGTCATGAACTCCATGCAACCCTTTTCACACAATAGCAACTTTCTAATATAATTTGCCCTTATCCTTATCAAATCGCTAGTTGTATATGTGTAAAAGAACGTTGTAAACAATGCGCATAGCCTTGGCGTTAATCACTCACATATTAGAATTAAATTTATTCCCATAAATCTGACTTTTCGTTTATTAGGCTGACCATTATCCTTTGTCAAAAATTGATTGATACGGAATCGTACCACAAAAAGGCGGATTTTTTGTGCAACCCTTCCCGCTTTAGTTTTTAAATCATCCAAAAAAAACCTATTACGGTATTGTTTGAATTTTTTTTTCAAAACATGACAGAGCGCGGGCGATGTAAAGTGACATTCAAAAAACTCCACCATCCTATACGTATCGTATTTAGCATCGGACAAATTAACGACATCTGCTACGATTGGGACAGCAAATTCAGCCATGATTGCGAATTTGAAAAAACCCTTTGGATTTTTCAAACTTTTGGTACGTTGTGCAATGTAGAGAGGGTAGCTATGATATCATGGATGCATAAGGATAATAATATCTGAAAATTTCCATCCTGTCATGGATCCTGATATATAACTTACATTGATTCCGATTACAATACATAATTTTATCGCGTATGTATGTACGTATCCATAATTTATCAATTCGGTCCGGTGATTATTATTTTCATTGCAATATTTTCATCCTGAATTCTCTACCCTTCTGTACCGGTGTTCATTTTTTGAAAGAAACAAGATGACGTCAAAGATTTCCTATGCTGCTGTATTCGTTTTATTTTATTTGGAGGGAGTGTGTATGCACATTTGTATGCATCCATGCATGTATTTAATGTGAATTTTCATTTCGATGATATGCAAGGGTTATACATCGGTAGGTATGGTTGGCAACTACGGGGTCGTTGGATAAATGAATTGACAATAGTGAAATTCAAATGTAAGCGCAAGGGTAACATGTTGATGTAATAACCCTTACAGTGATTTTTAAAGTTATTTTTTATGATTTTGATGTTTTTATGGTGTATTAGGGTACATTTTTGATTGGTTCGAGTTGAGATGTGAGTACATATGCAGTCCTGTCGGATTTCTTCTTGGCTTAGGAGCTGCAGGGCTGATTGGTAGCTGGTTATTTTTCTTGTAAACAACAGGGGGTTGTTCTGATTGTACTAAGTCATTTGACTTTTGCCTTATGCAATGGACAAATTTTAAAATGAAGTTTGAATATGAAGAATGAGGGTCGGAAAAGATGAATGGCAAAGAAAGTTCCTTGTTACTTAAGTGATGGTGATAATTACATGTTAAGAACATAATATACATAATTGCACACCGCGTGAAACTGTCTGAATACTTGAATACAACAAATGAACATTTTTTTCGAACCAATTTATTTCTCTTTCAAACTTTGTGAAGAGATGTGAACACTGAAGCCTAAAGCACAAACAATTTGATTACAATATTGTTGGATTTGATTCATTTTAGATGTGAATGTAATTTCTGGAAAGTAAGCTCCAACAGAGACGTTTCTGGAGCATTCTCTTTAAGGATTAACAAAAAAGAAAGGTGACAGCATTCCCTAAAAAAATTGTCCTCGATTCACGTTGAATTTGTTTCAAATTAAGTTTTATCATTCAATTTCATCGAATCCAAGTCCAATAATAAAATTTATCTCATTCGAAGAGACGTCGTGTGTTTATCGCGTGTCTGATGTAGGAAAAAACTCCTTACACTTATCTTCCGTCGATGTTGCATCTTCAATACAATCCTTTACCAAGTGCAACCACAATAAGTCTGTAAAATCTTATTACGTAACCCTTTACCTTCTAAACATTCGCAACCCTTTCATTCAAGTCGAAAGGCATCTCCGCTTGCTCTAAGAGCATTATCTCTAAAGAATGGGTCGGAACTGTCATCTAGACTGATTCGATGCATGCCAAAAACACTTCCATATTTTTTCTACAACAATTCAGGCTCAATACAATTGTCTTGTTCAACTGGTTTCAGAACAGCCATAATAGTTATGTGCGTGCCCTTGGTTTCCAAGTTCTTAAACGGTTTAATCTTTGACGTGTGTTTTGACAAAAGGACGAAAAGAGATTATGGACATATTAAGTTTAGGACAATATGGCAGCTTGGTTTCCAACTGTGTCAAGTTTCAGGCAAATTTTTACCTATGGTAATTCATTCGCTGTTCGATTGTTGTTTTAATTGTTATGTTAAAAAGGAGGGATTCATAAAAAGACCATGAGACGTTGAAGACAGTTTAAAGACTATAATAATAATTCTTACCTGGTGAACGTAGTAGAGGCGACGAGGGTGGTGATTTCGATAGTCGGCCAAGATCTGAAAATAGAGAAAAGTAGGAAAATTGAAACAAGTTAAAAATATTTGAATTCAGAATAATAGGAACGAATTTGTGCGGCTGCTTGTTCGAATCCTGGTAGAAACGCTTCGACTGAAATTCTCATATTATTATTGTTCTTATGTAATGTGAAATTATAGCTCAGAAAAATTGTCTTCAATTTTTTACTATACTGAATATTTTTCAAAATAATTTTTGCTCAATATCCATGGCGCTGTGGTTGCGATGTGTTTTCGATGTGTAAAGGTTGATGCTACACTTTTATCAAGTCTAAAAATCTATTCGATTTGACGAATGACGATACATCCATAAGTTATATGAAATTTTTGACGAGCCAAAGGTCTTAACGCTTGTAAGACTGCGAAAGCTGCTCGCTGGCCAGATGAATTGGCGGATGAACAACGGATGACCAAAATGGGTATTTGTTTGGAGAACTGAAGAGGGAAGACCAGCGGGGAAACGCTGGTCTCACTCTGTTGACGAAGACATTTCATCGCTGCTAGGATTTCAAGATTGGAAGACAAGATTTGATTAATCGAGAAATAGTTCTACACTAGCTCAATAGTTACTATAATTATTTGCATGAGGTGTAGCTGTTCCATCCTTACAATTTTCACTAAAAAAATTTGAGGTCAAAGAATAGCATTACAGTGAATAACTTTATAGTAGAAAAGGGCAATCGGTAGAGAAGAACTTCTGAGTATTGCTCAAAAAAGTGTTAACTAAATCTCCGAACTTCTACCGTTAAAGGAAACTTTTAAACTAGGTTCGCCTCAAAAGTAATCCTCTTTTGGCTCTAATTTGTATTTACTGAAAAAAAGTACAGGCTCCTCGCCCCTCCCTTTCTATTCAATGCACGCATGACAGCGGCGTGGAAATGCTCAGATTCCGTTTAAAGTCCTGCTCAATGGCACTGAACAAGTGAATCACAACTGGTCACTTCTATTCGTATCTTTTTCAGTGTCAGGAAATGCGCTAGTTGAAATGGACTTTAACTTTACCAGGAGATTGTATTTTAAAATCTGTTACAACTTAGTCAAACTATCATGAAATGAAAATTAAGATGTCTGTGTCGAGTGTTCAAAGCGATACTCTTAGCGTATAACAATGTTTATAACATACTATGAATATATCAAATTGAAATGATGTACTGTATGTTGCGTAGTAAGCATCCAATGTGGATGATATGAGTCTGGGGCGTTTTCGGAACATTATGGTGCATTTGGCGAAATTTTAATTTTGTATTACGAAGTAATACTTCGTATTCTACATAAAAGGATTACCTTTACCCAGCATTGCCAACTCTACCAGCGAACATCGGGTGCATTTCGTTAGCAGATGTTGGATACTGTTCATTAGGATGGACTTGTTCTTCCCCATATGTACTGGTAGCCACTGTCGATTTAATTTTACTCCTGTTAAAGGGATCTTTTGTACTTCAGTGCAATAGTTCACTTATGAAACTGTGGCATATTGGACTTTCGGTGTGTAAGCTAAACGCGACGACTTTACTTAAAAAACAATACTATGTACCATCAATGACACAAAATTTTGTATGGGACCGCAAAGTCACCAATACGAAAGAAAAATTTATTGCGCCTGGAGAGCAGTCCTTTGGAGTGTGTTGCAATCATTGTCATTTTCAGTTGAATAGCAGACATTTGACTTATTAATTTGAGCAATCAACAGCTTTAGAGTTAAAATCAAATAACTTATACTTTGATGTTATGATGTGATGAGATGAAATGTATAACACCCTTATTCACAGGTTTGAAACAATACAATTAATAATATACAACTCCTCGAAACATTTCAAATACTATAGCAAATATTCTAATAACTTCTTTCGTAAACATTTGCAACCGCCACCTGCAACAAACGTCTAAAACTTCTAAAATGCCTAAACACAAGCCCCTAATCCCAAAAACAGCGTATCGTGTTACAATTTCACTACACACTAAAAGGATATTCAAATTTCTTCATCCAACACAATACCACATATCTTGCGCACATTAACTTATACGTTCTACCTGGTCGGCATTCATACGATCGCACCTTATTTTCAACAGCGAGTGTCCTTTTGCATTTTCAAACATTCAAAATTCGAAATTTCGGTATCCCGACAACGTTTTTTGTTGTTTCCAGAAAAAAAATTGAGAAAAGATGGAAATCAGCATAGCATCACTTTGCTCTAAATCTTAGGATACATCAAATGCATATTCAAAAGACCTAACTTGTCATTAATAGGTCCCTTTTTCTTTTTCAGTGATTTGACGATTTTTCATTGTATTGTCTACCGTTTCTACTCAAAATATTTTTTTGGAGTTTTTTTTTCAACTTAGTTTGTTGCATGCATGCATTTGTCGCCCACTGACTGCAACTGTCGTTAAAAAGGACCATAACTAAGCTGAAAAACGTTCTTATTATCTACCATTTTAAAGGTAAAAATAGATAAATTATACGAATAAGGAAATCGCACAATTAATGTGTGTAGTCTTTAAGAAGCGAAAGATTTGTGAGGACATAAATTATGTTTTAAGACGATACGTAGTGCTGCAAGGGATGTTTTTTGACCATACAAGTATGTAGAATTGCTTTGATATTTTTTCTCGCCGTAAGGATAATTTGGTAGGTTTTGAAATTTAATTTATATTGTATGCGCATGACATTGTCTTTTCAGCTGATTGAGCTAGGTAGGCATTGCTAAACTATACGAGTAGTCATCAAAGCCCTCACTCAGTGCTGGAAGATTCACATTCAAAATCCTTGCAAAGCTCTCACCATTATCAGTTCATGAAAACAAATCTCATCCATTTAAAATACCTCCTTCACTCTCATAGGCGGACAGCAAAGCAAAAAAAACTTCAAAGGATGTAAAAACAATTTTACTTGTGTCCCCCAAAAGTCAACGAAATAATAGAATTCAACTTGACCATCCCTTGAGTACTATAAATTTCATTCATCCCTTCGACTCTAAACCTACATGAGTAAAAAATTGTATCTACATAAAACTCTATTGAATAGTAAAATGAAGATGAAGAGATGGCTATAAGAATACGACGGCATGCACAAAGCTACTAAGTACAAATATAAAACAGGACATGTATCAAAGGTCTAGACGTTCAGCATATCCTTAATGTAGTGGACTTATGGATATATCAGCAATGGTAGTCAACACGAAATACAAGTAAACGAGAGTATTCAGCATCAAGCATCAAGTGCATAAAAGCATTCCAAATGATATTTATGGATACTTGGTCTTCTCACATTTCCCTAGAGACTGAGGACTTTAGGTGTTCAGGAATGATGTCGAGCGTTTTGCATGTATTTCGGACTACTGCATGTATATTTGGTACGATCCATGTTCGACGTTTCTGCATGACTTGATGAAACTTCCAAATTTGTAAAAGTTATTGTTGAGGATATATTTTGAGCAAATGGATGAATTGCGATTGCATTTGGTATATCTTAAGGTTCGGTTGTTTGCCTATGTTTTAATATTCATGCATGTGTAGAATTTTCCATAGCTTTGTAGTATATTAAAAAATGTTATCGAGTGTTTAGCGTATGTTTTCCACATGTTGGATTGTGTTAAAAATTGTTGAAACACAGCACACCAACGAATGGGGTAATCGAAATAAGCTCAAATTGTTCTTCCATAGAGAGAAAATGCGTTTAGTATAGTTAAGATTCTAAAGCATTGAGACCAATGATCAGTGAGGATGTAAAGGATTGAGACCAATGATCAGTGAGGATGAAAAGGAGGTAGTATGCAGGTGGGAGAACCTCCGGCTCTGGCTGCTACCTTTAGCGCCTAAAAACCGTGTCTGAGGGACGATTTACACCAGGCATGTTATTGAGCGTATTCACTTACAGCACTCGGAAGGTTGGACGCGACTGAAAATTTTAATAAAAACTGAAGACGTAATGAGTCGTAACAGACATCAGAATTGAAGTATACAAATTGAAAATATTTAACCAATTTATGCCATCTTTGAAGAAAAATGTCCTGACAAACAACTAAAAACAGAACTCCTGGGATGTTTCATGTACGAAAAAGATTTACAGAAAAGAATAGTAATATACCATCTAACGTAGATGCACAACAGTTCTAGTGTTCCTGTAATTGACAACACAAGTGACTGACTTAATTCACAAGCTCCAGTTTTTTTTTTGTGAAAATGATTCTCTATTTTCCTTTCTCCACCTCGCGTTCGAAGAAATGTTCGAATCTAAGGTGAGGACTTTATTTGGACACCAGTCAATTATAGTTGTAGGAATATGACGATGGTCTCAGTGTGGTTGAGGGTCAAATGAGAGGATTAACTTTTTATTATATTGTAATGTTTCACTAAACTAGGTTGATCAGGACCACACTAGGCTCAATAATATAAATACTGAATACAAAACATAGGCCATGTAAAAAATACCTTGAAAGGATGTATAACCAATATCAAAATTTTTAAAATGATGTACAGCAGTTTGATTAGATTTTTTTTACGAATTTGCAAATAATAGAAGCAATTTCTCTCTTGGACTTAATATTATTTACTGGACCTTCGCTATTTTGTATGAGAGCATTCCGCAGTGGGCACCTTAGCAACCAAGGAAGTAAATCTAAGGTTTCCACAAAGTAGAAAACGTTAGCCTTGCTAGAACGGACAAAACACGAAATTCATGCAAGTATGAATCGTTCGAAATAGTGAAGATAACATACAGATCGAAGAAATCGGTCCAAAATCTTCATGTCAACGAAAAAACCGTCATGTCAATGAAAGCCCATTGATATGAGGCGAATCCTTCCACTTTTATAAATGGAAGTTATGAAGGCTTATTTGAAGACCTTCGAAAATAAGCAGCTTATGTTCCAAATAAAGACCTCTTCAGTTTCTCCTTATGAAAACTTTACCTTGCTTCTGAAACAAAAATGTCATGTACCGAAAAGTTGGGGGCTCAATAAACTGCGGCATTTTTTGCATTGCCTGATCAGTGCCCTTTATGGTTCATATAAGGCAATTCCAATTTGGATATATCAATACATTTATTACTTATATTGAATAGTCGGGCATGGATTGTGGGGGTGTGAATATAATAATAATATAATTATGTGATCCTAACATGTTATGATGTGAAATAGGCCATCATTTGAATGAATTTTTTGGTAAGGAAAAATATCCATTTCGAAAAATATTCAGTTCGGAAATATCCATTTTGAGAATTAGGTCTGCTCACACTGTTCCAAAGAAAATTAGAATTTATACCTAAATAAGATTTTGATCAAATCATCGTGGAAGAATAGGTATCTTTTTCCTAAAGTGATTTTCAAACCGAGATGTTGATATGGTCAATTTTAACATGCTTTTGGTATACTTTGAGCCCTATCTGGGAGAGCAGTGCAATGAAATAAGTTTTTCTCCGTCTTTCAACTGTGATTCAAATAAAAGGGATTGTGTTAAGATAGTTCAATTCCAAATTTTGTATAATAGCGGCAGTTTTATATAAATATCTGCAGGTTAAATAAATCATTTGACTAAATTTTAATCATAAGTCACATGAGAAGCATTATGATGATATTCTAGCTATAAATAACGCACTACTGATTGAAATCAGGCCCATCAGAGCTTATAGACAATTTTATATCTAACATAATCTTCACTTGAAATAATGTTAATTAAATATCATACATTTTGTGAATTTTTGGTATAAATCGACCATTCAAATGATAAATCATATTATAATTATTTTCGGTAAGCTTGGATCAACTTGGATTATAATTATTTTCTGTAAATTTGTAAACGAGCAATTTTCAAATTTCAGTTTTCAAACCCAATTTGTTTCTTCCTCATCATCATTCCACCGGTCAGGAACAAATATAAAAAAGAGAAGTAAGCTCAGAGTAAGATTAAATGTTTGAAATTGTCAAAACAATTTATTGTAAGCAGTAGTAATAGTCATATATTCCTCAGGATTATATCAAAATTTTTAACAGAGAGTGGCTAGTGATGATTTAAAGTTAAACGCTCTTACAAAGTCCACTCCACAAAAATAATTAGGAACATAATTACTCATTGAGTGTATTACAAAAGGTATTACTTAATCTAAAAAAAACCCTATTCAAAGACGTGATATTTATATTTACTATATTTATTTCAAATTTTGATTTGTGAGCTTCAATCTTTCTGAAAAAATCGGTAGAATCCACTGATTCGAGATTAAATGAATTTACGCAGATATGGCAGCCGCGAAACAATTGTTTAGTGCTTGCTTGAAAAGGAATTCTACAGAATTTTGCTTTGTTTGCTACTCCGTAAAGTTCGGATTATAAATTAATAAAGCTAATATATTATGTATACGTACAGCCATTACATTGCTCGCCAATTGTTGAGCTCCCTATCAAATCAACACGTAGTCGAGTTTGTTCAGCATCCACTAACGAACCCCAACGTATTTGGGGAAGGATCATCATCTTTTATCCGACTATCAATAAATCCGACAGTAAAAAGTCAACACACTATTTCTCGTAACATGGCAACTTTTGTTGGTTTTAATTACACAAAAATATCGTTTGCGAATAATTCATTTCAAAAAGAAATCCACTAAATCAATTCAAAAATATTCTCCTTCTCTCGACACATAAAATACAAAACTGACGTAGAATTTCCAACGAGTCGCAACACCTTGTAGAAATTGTCATATTCCGGCGTTGGAATTTCTATGTATTTCTGCTTAGTCCACAGAAAACGACAAAAGGAAATCGGGAAAAATTCTGTGTCATAATTTTCCGTTAAGGCTCTGATGTGATTCCTTGTTCTTGGCTTTGGTAGTTCTTTGACTTCCGCGTGGATTTTTCTCTCTTACTTTTCCTCCAAGGTTCGTTCCATATCCTTAGAGAGACGATTTTTTTTGTTTTTTTTTCCTTATTCTTATAGTACTTTGCGATTTTAACCACAACCCGCTACCATCGACATCTCTAACGATTTTCCTGTATGCGATGCCAGAAGTTATATATCCAATCCATGTATAAAATCATCTCTCCAAGGGTGCCTGAGAATTCAAAAAGCAATCATGAAACGATAAACGTACGTGTGGTGGTTATGTTGAGAATGGGCTGGAGGGGTGGAAAATATTTCCTTTTTCGAGTTTTTTTTTTCGTTCCTGTTTAAAAAATATATTCAACGAATAGGGAGCGGGGACGAAATTTAAAGCAAAAATTTTACATGCCTTATGTTTTCAGGGTGTGGCTTGAATAATGTAAAATTTTCCTTTTGTGGGGTATCAAGAGGCACTCCGATGTGTGGAATGTGTGTCCGTTAAGGGATGGAATTTTTGTGGAACGTAAACTTTCTGGTTTGGGGGTGTTTGAATGATTTTAAAGGGAGGAAGGAAGACTTTTGATTGTTATTGGAGTTGATGTAGAATTTTGTTTCTAGGGCACAATGACCAGAGGTCACACGTAGATTAAATACGCTCGTCGTGGTGACACCTTTGTTTGTCGTGTATTTATTGTGTAATGGATGGTGTAATGCATTTTCAGGGAAGATGTTGACAAGTGTTATTGAAATGAAGGTTAATTTGAGATTTATGGAATTATTCAGACGGTTCTTAAGATATTTTACCTTGGTAAGGACCTCGAAGTTTTGACTTGTGGTCAAAATGGTGTGGTATTGCAGAGTTTTCGGTTCCGTTGAAAGGCTTAGCCCATAAATTCCTTCACTTTTTGGGTCTCTTTTCAAAAATTCCCTCACTCATTGGCTACGTTGAATTGTAATATGTAATTAACCTAAGGTTCAATACGTTATGTCATTGATTTTATCCGCAGGTCTATTGCGAAACATACAAATAGTGCTGTAAAAGGATTCATTCTGGGTTTTTAAGTGACGTTCAATGGACTATGTGTACGAATTTGCATGAGTTGCATGAGAGCGGCACTTCACAAAATGTAAATACATACCGAGGCTGTATGGAGTATGGGGGACCTGTGAAGTTTATGAATTTTGGTTCGCCCGAATTTTCGTTGCAGATGAATTTGTCTTATCTTTGTTACCCGTATACATACACCTTCTATACTTACTCTCCCATCCCTTTGGTTGTAAAATTTCTTTATATAGACTCGTTACTTGTTACGCTCATGTTTAACACAGAGTTGAAGTATTTCATCAATTTTAAAAAGCTACAACGATTTATTTTCTAGCCAGGAAACTGATGTGAAGAATCATTTGTTTTCCGATGCATAAGTCTTTTCAAAATTCCACCAAATTTGTACTGCCTTACTCTAAGATTACTTTTTTTCTGCATTCACACCTTAGTCCTTTCTTTGTAATTGGAATATGGTTCATTTTCTTTTCAAAGCAGCCCTTTGCAAAAACAATATCCTGTTGCCAACACTTTTTTAAGACTTGGGAGTGCATTTCTCGAGTTCACTTTTCGGAAATGCTATCCAGCAAACATAGTTCCGAGTTTCTCTTCTACTTTTACATGTTCAATAAAATTTGAAATCCTTTTTTTCTAGATTCGTAACAGTCAGGAAAATAGAAAAATACACATGTCCAAAGAATTTTTTATAATCCTATTAATGAAAAAGGAATAGGTAAGATCAGTGGACAATAGCAATCAAAAGCAAGTGGTGTCCTTGTAATACGAAATAATTCATATCATTATTTTTAATTATTTTAAATAATTCATATCATTTTATAAAAAGATAAAACTAAAAAAAATCCCTGATGAAACGAGTAACTTCACTTAGAGCAGGACTCTAATCTATACTGATTGGTTCAGAGATCATTTCGTAAAAACCCGCGGCCAATTATACCCGACGAATTAAGCCCGACATCGACTTATTAATAAAAGTAAATATGAAAATGAAAGATCACATTTGGCAAAATATTTGCAAGCACTCGGACGTGTATTTTTGATGATTTTGCTATACTTAAAGCTTCTTAACATTGGTGAGGGGAACAAATACTAGAACGAGTAATTGGGAAAATTACTGATTCCAGTATATAAACACAACATAGCATAAAACAAAATTGTTAGATAATTAACCAGAACTGGTGAACTGGAGTCTCAGTATTAACGAAAAATTTGTCGTCATGTCCCTATTACCTTATTGTAATCACAACATGAAATCGATTCCTTTGCAAACTGGAAAAACTTAATCAGAGACAAATGAAATATTGCAGACGGTCAAGATCATATAAAATTTTGAAAAAAAAAACACAGAAACTCCTCACCAGCTTCATTTTGAAAGCTAACAGGAAAATCTTCACAAATACGAGTATGACAAGATACGTCAAATTGACCATGGGTCAACACGATTTTGAGTACTTCGCATTCAGGACAGCCAAAACTGGAAGTTTCTAAACAAATAAGATACGGAGAAGGGTCAGGTTATAACTTAATTTAAAAAAAAAAAACACAAGAAAAGCGCTGCTTTGAGTAAAAAACAGGAGAAATGGAAGAAAGCGGGTGGGAGAAAACACGCAAGACCATGTGAAGTTTCTGACCCGGATAAATTGATCAGAATCAGTGTTGGAATTAGTCGCAAGCCCGTCGATATCGGTTTACAAGCTTAATAGTACCAATACGAGACAATCTAAAGAAGCTGACAGAAATGCGTTATGTTTTTATCAACCTGCGAAAAGGATATTTTCGAATTAATGACTCGAATTCGTTCACCTTGCATGGTACGATCAACAAGAAAACTAGACCTTAGGGAATTGGACACATATTTCATTGGATAAATCGAACTTCAATGTTTGAATTAGACTGGATGGGTACAGATGAGTCCAATTGATGGATTTTGATTCAATTCAGTAAATAATGAAATAATAATAAAATAATTAAATATTTCAATATTTTTGAATTCAGATGTAGAAGAAGGGCAAATCAAGGAAGACCTCAAAATTTTTGTGACAGCATGGTAAAACCACAAAAAGTTAAAAATGATGGATCAAGCACATAAAATTCTAAGCCAATAAAAAACTCAAGGTTCTTAACATTAAGTTCTTCGTAATATGGTAATGCGCATGTCATGTTCTATATACACGAAAGAAAAATTAAAAATAAACTTTTTTCTTTGAAAACGCAATTTCTGACTTGAAAAAGGTGTTCTTTTGTTTGAACTCAAATCGCTGATGAAGACCGAACGATCACGGTTGAAAATCAATTCCACCAGGTAAACAAATACATAAAATTAAATGGGAGGTTTTTTATTTATTTTAAGCAATTACAAAGATTGAAGTAGTTTGAAGAAAGAGCAGAAGGTTTGGCAACATTGGTGGGGAGAATAGTGTCAATATTCCTTGCAACTGCTTATCACAGTGTCCGATTTCGAAAGGTAAGACGTAAGTTTGAGTCATACTAATAGTTTGACAGTCAGGTTTAAATTGAGGTGAGTTTTAATAATGTATTAAACGGCAATAATGATTTCATCTGCACTTTGAAATGCCTTTGCATTACCGGATAATGAATACTAAGAAGTCTTCATACAGCAAGATGAATGAAAATGGTCCCATTGCATAACTGAAAAATCCGACTTCATAAATAATCAAGGAAAGCCCATTTATCCAAGATTAATTTGAATAGCTTGCTGAAAGTTTCTTATGGATAGAAAGACAAAGATAACATACCGTGCTCTATATTTTACGAATAAGCCAATAGGAGCTTCCATCAATGAAAACACATAAAGATTTGATCGAAAGCAATCAAAATGAGGTGACCACATAATAAGTACAAATAAGTTTATATTTTCAGAAACTCGTGTTAAGGCTACGGATCCTTACAGACATAAAATTATCTGGTTCACCACTGAACAGAAAGCCTTGTGTCTTGTGTGACTTCCAGTTAATTTTAATAGAAATTATAAAATCTTGTTCAGCTCCTCGTAAGATATGTAATATTTGCAATTAATACTTTTTCTGCATCGATCTGTAGCGCTTCTTTTTGCCCTGATTTTAGTAAGGCCGGTTAAGCCCCCTTCTTGACCTAAATATTGGAGTTTTTTCTTAAAAACTAAAAACGAACAATTTCTTGCATTATTCAAATGCTTTCTTCCAATGTTCTTGTTCGTTAGAAACCTTCACACAAATCACATCCTCTCGAAAGGATACTACCTCTGACCTACTTACAATCATAACTATTTCTGATATCATTAAATTTCCATCCAGCCGAAAATTACATAATGAAACTGCAGGTATTCTATACAATCCTGTTTTACCCCCTTTGGTGATCTCACATTTCTCTACGGCAAACAATTCATCCATTCAACCTTCACCGATTTTCTCGACAAAGGTGCATACAATCCGCAAAAGGGTATTTTTGGTGGAAAAAACCAGTTTTCATTCAAAATCCAACAGAAATTGGAAGAGCGTGAAGTGAAAAAAAGTCTGATGACCTGATTAATATCATCGGATTTAGTTTGCAAAAAATGTATTTCCATCAAAAAATTTCGGGAAAAATGAATTCCAAATTTGACAACCAAATGGGTTCTTGTCAGACACCACTCATACCTGATCCCTTCGTTCGATGAAATAATGATTTTTTTTCCAATCCCTAGAGCAGTACAATCTCGATTTTAAGGAAATTCATTTTTTCGTTATGTGTGCTGATTTTTTCTACTGTAATAGTGTTTCGCCTTTATTGTAAAATATCGAAAATAAAAAATCACACAGCCAGTATATCTACAAAGTTAGGGAAAATTAAATGCCGACGAGGGGTTGGCTGATTACTCGGTCGTCTTCAAGTGTTTTCAGGTTTTTTGAGGATAATAATGAAAAATCAGTAAAAATTGAATTTCTAAGGATATTTTTTTCTGTAATTTTCTGTCAATTCTTGTGTAATGTAGATGCAATAGAAATTGGCATGTTTCGTTATTTTGTCTTTTTTGTAGTTGTTTGGGTTAAAATTCTAATTTCACACACAGGCGTAGCATATAGCAATCGGCTTGGGATATGTAGTCGTTTTTTCTAACGAACTTTCTCACGATTTTGAGATTTTTTTTTTGAGCAAATGCGTAAAGACTTTAATGGTGGCGCGATTTTTCAAGGATGATTGATTCAGTTGTGCGTTGCGAAGGGGTCAAGGGATTGGAGTTGTTGATAGGTACTTTTTTGGGATGGAATTTTACTTGTTTCTGTAGAAATTTGAATAGGCATTAAAAAATATGTGTATTGCGTAAGGGTAAATTGAATGGAGAGTTTCATATTTCCTATTATGTTCGACGCAGTATCGATTAGGTGATTTTTACGGAAAAAAAAGGTTTACCGAGTTTGCAGAAAAGGGGAAAATTGGAATTTTTGGCGCGGAATTCAGTGTCCGCTGTAACGGTTTTCAGATGAAAATTTTTATGCTGGTAGAATCTTGTGACTTGTTTTCGAAAAAGCCCGCGTTAATGAAATTATTTATTACCTGTCAATCGATTGAATTATAAAATTATCTGTTGGATATTTTATAATAGCATTTTTATAATAGTGTTTAATTAAATGACTATAGAATCTTGTGTATCTAAAAATTTAAGAGGACTATGTTTCCGCCGATGCGAGGTCATAAAAATGTTTTCACATTTTAAACGTAGTCATAACCAGCATTTCGTTGTTTTAATGTCAATGAGCGCGGGTCGTGAAAATTCCATATCTGATCAGAATACTGGGACACTGGTAGATCCTAGATGTCAAGTGATCTCTCAGTAGTTTTGACAATGAATTCATCGAAGAAAGAAGGGGAATTTCGAATGTTCTGCTATTTTCGCTGGAGAATCCAACTGATCTTTTGTATTGATATATAGTTCACAAGATTCAGGTTCTCGCGATCAGTCCTTTTAACGTTATTCTGCAGTCTTGATAAGGAAAAATACTTAATCGGTCGAAATGGATCATAAGTTATTCTAGACGTACTACAACAGCTGCATTACTTAAAATTATTACAAAAATATTTATATAAATTTATTATTATTTTAATTCTAATTATAATTCTAATCAAATAAAGATGACAACCATTCGCTTTGAGGAGCAGATACCTCTAAGTGAAGAAGCTTATAATAAGGTGTTGAACATATCCATATACCATAGCTTGACACGATGCCAAAAAGATAAAAAGGAACTTCATAACCTTCAAAACATAGGAAGAACATAGACAAAAATCATCAAATTCGAAATCATTCAAGAAGAACAACATCAGCGCAGCTTTGGAAGTGAGAAGTAGTATAAAATTAAAGGATAATTACAAACAATGCGGACAATACACGGCTTTAACTAAATAAACTTATGCAAGTCATTGTACAGGAAGGACAATCGAGACGAGCAATAACATTTCGCAAGCACACGGAACAAAAGAATGAGGAAGCCAGATTCAACAATGCTTTCAAACTCTACAAGCCAAATAATTAACAACAAATGTACTCGGCGGGAGATATGGAAGTCCATAGTTTAGAATCACTGCGGATTGACTCTGCATAAACAGTCAATCTCTTGCATGAATGATTGTCAGAGATGTGTAGAGAATAAAGTTAAGCGAATTTAGCTCCGTAGATAGGAGGGTATCAAAGAAGCAATCGCTAGCAATGAACGATGTCGAAATCTTAACAAGTAGCAATAATCCTGGGAGTGTGAGCTCAATGGAGGATGGACAAAGTGGCCCATTAACGATGTACTCAGTGAATCCAGTCGTAAGCATGGGCAGACTGGTGTCATCGAATCGATCCAGCTATCGAACGGCCACGAGACTGTCAGTTTTACTAGCAAAGATACCTCATACGGCAGTGTACATCTTATGTACAGGAGATTTGGTTGATGCCTGTCATAACTACTTCGCATCCACACGATGGAATAGACAACACCGTGATCTAGCTGAAAAAGTGAGAAAGTTCCGGCCGATTCGCAAGATCAGAGCAGAACTGGGACTAGCCTGAAAATTTAAACAAATTGTACATTACACTTGGGATATCCAAGAGCATACTCCATTATGGCAATAAGAACAACGAAGGGCGTATTTACCGAGGGCAGAGGATACTTTTCCTCGCTTTTCCTTCGTTAGAAAAGGTGCTTCTGTGACGGAGGAACCATGATTCATAAAATAAGGAGGACTAGACCCATGTTATATGCCAAAACGAAAGGCGCTAAGTGCTCTGGTGTTGTAGCCCAGTTACTTGGTACACTATTCACAATTCAGGGTGCATATAGATTCTTCTATTCTTCCCCAAAAATTCAAGAATTGATAGAACGTCCGAAACGTACAATTGCCAAATGCTATATTTTCTTCAAATTTCAAGCGATTCAAGGGTTTTTGAAAACCAGCTGAGTTTTCAAGTTCATCTGTAAGTTATGGTTGTTGTGTTTAATAAAAGTAAGTAAATTAAGTGTTAAGAGTGGCTTCCGATTTATTAATTATAGTTTTTTTTAAACTGTTAAATAAGGAGATGTCGAAATTGCACTTTTCTTAAGAAAACATGTGCACTTAAGTGCATGCCAACTGAAATTTATGAAACGCTGTGACACCGTGGAAACACAGAAGATGCAATTAACCATTTCCTATCAAAAAACTCACCCTTCACATCTTTAATATAGTGTTTTGCATGTAAATTGATTATTCACCAAGAATATAGCGCTTTCCTTGCCTTCCCCAAAATCCATTCCGAATTACACTATTTAATCTCTCCTTTCTCCCACACGCTCAACTACCAACGAACCCTACAATTACGTTCAACACTGAGCATAACCAGTCGTGATGTTTTCCTGCCCTCTTCAATTAATTATCCAGCACCACTATTGATTCATCAGTCGACAGATGGCGCTATATCACAAGAAATGTAGCACGCACAAAAAGGATTTGTCTATGCACGGATGCTATACAGCACACAACTTTGAATAGTAGAAGAAAAAGTAAAGTATCTAAAGATGAGACGAAGCGACGCAATACGGTGAACAACAAGGACATCTACTTAACATACACCAGACAACAATTCAGAAAGAAAAAGTTTTTCTTTGCTCCCTATCTTCCCGGACCACGATTGTGCATACTTTATTTCGTCCTTGAATGCCATGCAACGGGGGTGGAGTTTACGTGGGGAACAAGTAACGAAATATACGAAGTTGCTAGCAAAGGAGAGCAGCAAGATTTGTGCCAGTGAACCCTTTACAATTGCCAACGAAAGCATCGCCACACTATCAAAGTACTGGCCATCATGTGTTAAAGGATTTATCTTCCTGTAAAGTGATTTTATTGGATTGTAGGATTTCATTTTCTTTTTTGCTCCCACACTTCATTGGAGAACGCATTGAGTTTTCAAGCGCAAGTTGCGAAATGATTTTCTTCCAACAGTTATGTGCTGTGTTAAGGAAAGCGGCAAAACTTTTTTAGGGGAGGTTTCCCGCATGACTATGGGATTTTCGGGAAGTGGCGTCTAATGGAGTTGTAAATTTTTGAACACTTTTCAAACCATTTTACAAGGAATGAATGTAAGATGCGCGTTAAGAGGTGAATTGAATTTTTCACGCGTGGGGAATGTTCTTTTGATTTATGTGGGAATTTCAGTATGGAATGTAAGCTACAATGACTGGGGTGTGAGCTGAAGACTCGAAAATGGTTTCGAACGGCTAATAGCAAAGAACTTAATTGTTTTCTTTATCCAGAGGAGGATTTTTGCATCGATCCTTAATAGTCATTTAAATATAACATTCTACTCGTCCAGACAAATCTCCCTTCCACCTCTCTTTCACAAACGAATAAGAAATGAAATCAATTTTCTAGTAAACACTGTCACCTCTGTCGGCTCACATAAACTTTGTAAGTTGGCCTGAGACCAAACAAATAAGATTCAACGAAGCTCATTTGTTTACAGCAAACAGACATTGAATTAAGATGAATTTGTTCTCAATGTAGCCAAGGACACACACACACGATATTCGTTTCGTTTGAAATTGAATCGTTCACAAATTCTTCATTCTGCTCGTATGTAACATCCGCAGGCAGGATAAGAGCGTACGTTTCTATTTGATTAACTCCCTTTTGCTCTTGTCGTTTCAGGTCAAACATGTAGAGCAGTCAAATATAGAGGAAAGAATGAAACGAGTACGACAAAATGCATGGAGATTTTGCAAATAAAATCGTAAAAAGGATCTTGGCTCGGTTGTCTGTCGTTGACGTATCCGAAAGTCTATAAGAGGATTTTTATATTGGGCAAGGCCCGTGGGTGCACAATGCCGGGCTACAACTAAACACGGATGATAATGTCCAAAGAAGATTTATGTAGGATGTAGAGTCTATCAATATGTTTGTGTAGTCAGTCAAATTGTCAATTTTAATTAGAATATTCGTCTGTTTCTGTTTGTTTGAATGAAATTCGGCCACTATTTGCGGACGTGTTGAATGTCATAAGATAACTTTGCGTAGATTTGCTTTACATATGTATTATGTACATAGATTTGTCAGTTTTAGGATTGTCTATGGAAGGTCTACAGATTTCGTCAAGTCTTCGTTCTTAACTGCCAAAATGTACTTTCAACACAGAAAAGAAGCGAATGAAGCTCTTCACAGGACATAATCGATATAAAATATTAGTTGAAACCCGATCCAAAGGGTCTGAGCTAGCTCAAACATGTATAATGAAGATCATCAAACGTAATAATGATGTTTTGAGATCATTAATTTATGCCTAGATTCATGCGTAAATTCGAGTATGAGTACCCTATAAAAAAACTAGAAGAAAAGACGAGCTTATTTTGACTGACATTGGTTGATATACAAATACATATATGCATATATTTTGGCCAGTTTATCTTTAAAAACTAGTTTAATTATTTTTAATGTAAGCCCATCCTAATTAGATTAGTTATTGGGCTCAAACAATCATTTATCATACGAATAGGAAATTCGCAATAAAATAAGATACAGTTTATTATGAATTGTTATGGATGTTTTTTCGGAATCCTGAAATATATAATTAGCGATAGGGCGAGCTGAAGGAGAGTCATTCGGTGCAACTGAGAAGTGTGGGAGAAGCCATAAAGTAGAGTAAGTACAAATCGGAGCATGGCGAACAGTAGACAATTAACACAGTCAGGGCAAAATGGACAACTATTATCCTATTGTTCCTTTGAAGTGGGCGAAAGACCGCCATTTAGTATACATTATACCATATTGTGACCCACTCATTTGATCCCTCACATTTTTTATTTAAAGAAATTCCTCGGGTGATTTGCATTTAGATACGATTCCTTGCTCCACATCAAACCATTTACAATTCAACTCGACAATCGCCGCAATGCGAAAGGGTGCTTTCTAAAAGCCTTTTTAAACTGCTTCCTGACCTTTTGTACTTTTGATGGATTTTATTCTTTCCTGAAATAACCAAAGCCCTTTTGCAAAAATCCTTTCGATATACGAGGTCAGTCAACATGCACCGACCGGAAATTGAAAATGGCTGTTTTGAATTTCAAATCAATCTAAATGCTGATACTCGTGAACCTTTTAATATTTCCCTAATTTTTCAGACTAGCTAAGGTTGGGAAATTTAAATTTATGAACCAATTGTTTGTGGTGGTCAAATATGTAATATATATTTATACCGCATTTATTATTCCTGTATCGTGTGTATTAGAAGTGACCATGAACTGCCGAGAAGATAATCGAAGGAAACCCTCGATTGTGCCAAAAACATCAATTAGGTGTTAATTCTTTCCACTCACCTTTCACAGGACAATTGTCGACGTAGCTCGAGGTGGGGAAATTCCCTTCGCCAGTTAGTTTAGGACTCTTGATGAGCTCATCGGGCGTCTGATGGTTTTCATTTAGGAAAACACGTTTCATTTCCAACCTTTGCTTTTGTTGTTGCAATTGATGCTCTCGTATGAGACGGTCTCGCTCGTGAAAATGAGAAGCGAGAAAGTTCCTATCATGTTCGGAACTTTGCAACATTGGAGGCGAAAGCATATCCAAACCGATGCTGCTGCTTGCGACGCTGTTGCTGGAAAAGCACGTTGACAACTTTTCCGATTCGCTTTGCTGCGAGTGGGGAGCCAATGCATTAAGACGTATTTTGTGCGAGGGTAGTAGCGGTGGACACGGTGATACTGTTCCTGGACGCGGGTTTGCTGAGGTGATGGGAGTTTGTAAGAGCATATTGTGGGTTAGAGGGTTGCTGGCAGTGATACTTGTCGCCAAATTAACAGATGATGGGGTGGTTTCATGCGGTTGGAATACTAATTCGTGGAAGGGAAGCGAGGAAGCAAGACTGCTTGAAGGCGGGGGGATGCTGCCCAAGCTTTTGGGCGAAGGTATCTTGTGAGGGGGCATGAGGAGGAAGTGGGACGGCGTAGCGGAGAGATGAGAGATTGGAGTTGGTGTGGTTGATAGCGGTGAACTGGGTGGTGTAATGTGCTGCGGGAGATGCGAGGACAATCTTTGATTAGACGATATAAATGTTGTTGGTGGTGATATCCTGGCACTCGGATTATATGATGGCATTGTATGCTGTTGAAACTGAGACAGATGATGTCCCTGATGTTGCTGGTGGTGGTGGTGAGTGCGAACGGATTGTTCTTGTTGAATGGTTTGTTGTGTCTGGTGTACGTTTGCTGAGGTCGTTGCCGTTACTGGCGTTGCTAACGCCGCAACTGGCAAGGACGATGGTGGCGGTGTTGGTGTCAATGGCGCTACTGATTGCGGCAATTGTGGGCGCCATTGTTCAGCATCTCGACGTCTGGTAGTGTCTATCGAAGGCCAACATTTGTCTGGAAATGGTCGAAATCAAGAAGTATTTATTAATATTTTATAGAATTATATCGAAGTCTTAAGAAAACGTCAAATTATTTTTAGAAAATCAATGAAACATTGTGTAGTCTTGGGGAATGCTCAATGAAGCTCGAGTAAAACGTAATTTCCTAATTATAATTGTCAAATTGTCACATAAATTCAATAAAATGAGATTTTTAAAATGGTATTTACATGAATTTTGTCATTTCTCATCACTCAAGAGGACCAGAAGCCATCGTTAAGCCCACGTGTCATCATGCCACGCGTATAATTGCCTGAAGGGTGCCAGGCATAGGTTGATTTCTGGTGTTACTAGGGCCTACATCAAATTCCTTCACTCATAGCGTTGAACCCTTCCTTCCAAATCAATTCGACTACGATACACCATGTTCCGACATCGTCAATATTAAGAAGCAGTTGCAATAATTTCTCAAAATACAATGCTTGCACCGAAAGGAAAAGGATTCTACATGGTATAATAAAGACATACTATTTCGTCTCAACATTGAGGTGGGTAAAATAAAATCCTTTGATAAACTCAAGACTTATATGAAATTGAAAGGATATCGTTTTTCTTGGAAATTTTCGCTTGTTTGATTGAACCAACCAACGAACGCACATGCTCGGTAGATTGAAATAAAAAATTGAGTCCCTGTTCAAAGGGAAATCTATAGATAGGTTAAAGCCGAATCCTCCGATCATTTATTGTTCAGTGTAGTTTTGGATTTGAGAAGATATTTCATGTTTCAGAATGAGGATTTTTTGGGCCGGTTAAGTAAACCGGATCAATGTAATCTTAAACTGTTGGGGATTGGAAGGATGAATAAAAAATGGACAAAGGTGTAATGATTGTGACGTAACACAAAAAATAGCTATAGTTAAAAAGGATTGCAATTTTCATCGTTTTTCGGCTTGATATGAAGAACATACCACAACTTTCCTTTTATTTTGCTCCGAGCGTTACGTTCGTACTACGCAGATGTAGAAGCATCAGTTGGATAGTGAAGTCGGAGAAAAAGAAACTATTCGCAATAAATATGCTTTTATGCTTCATCGGTATAAATGTCAAGTGAAATCACTATTCCTCTTGAAAAATGTGACAAGAGCATTGAAAAATGTGTGTTTAAAAATTATGATTTTCTTGCCAGTGGAACTAAGAGTATAATTTGGTAAAAACCCTTGATCCTACGTGTTTGCCATGTTGCGAAATTCTAGGAAGCATAAATTTAATTTTTCCATGAAGGAAGATATAAATTAGTATGATTTCTCCTTCGTATGAATTTTGTTTTCATTTGGTCTTTTATATAACGTCTGATAGGTAAGGAAGGCCGAAAGTTGTTTCTGAATGGGATTCGAAAAACTGTTAAGTTTGGATATTTTCTTCTCTTGCTTCTTTGTGCACATCACAGAAGATTGGTAAGCTCTTAAGCCGAGAGTGCGACTTTTTGAATGCCAAGTAAATGCAAATGAAGTAAACTTCGCTTAACACATGCACTAAAATGTGAAACGCATGTATGAGATTTAAAAAAAAAACCAACTGAAAAACTTATCTTTGTTTGAGGATATCATCTCCTTACCCTACAATCATAATTTATGCAACAAGCAAAAGTTTCCATCAGTTCAGGTCAAACTCAACAGAAAATTACGATCGTGTGATCTACTCTGCTATAAATCTCCATAGCAACAGAACCAAGTTCATCTTCCTCTCCTCCGCCTCCTGTTTAAGATTTGATATTGAAATTGCACTTTTAATTAAAATTATTAAAATGGATGGTTGGTATGGAAAAGGGCTAAGACTCTTTTAAACGCAATTTAGATAATCGCCACTTGAGCAAGCCTCTTCGTCCCGGCAAGGCGATTGTTGTTGCTATTGTGCACAATATTTAAATTGATCTTGGATACTCTCGATCAGCGTTTCACCATTGCACCAACATTCATTCGTATGCCGCCGAACTGCAGTTAGAGCCCAACCAACCGTTCTGATTCGTAAAATAATAATGGTGAATATTACACGATCCGGTAGGGTACCTGTTTCACCTGAGCGTCTGTATTGTGATCATTTTCATATTTCACGCATAATTGATCGGCGGTTATGTATGCACGTACTATCGTTCGCGCATAGTGCTGCTTTGCTTAAGGTTAGCAGTTTGCTCGCCGAGGTCTTGTTCTTCCTGCACAGAACAAAAGTGGCGCTGACTGGGAAGATCCTGAACGTCGTCTGCTGTTTGGGATGATCTTCGCATCCATTTTGCTGGTGCACGTGAATGTTGTTCTCTTGTTATTTTGCATTTGGAAATTCACTTGGCTTTGGCATATAATTATTTTATCTGACATAGTACATGGTTATGAATTGAGGATGGCGTAAAAGATTTGGTCTTTAACCCGCAGGTTGAAACGTTGGTTTGGTCCAAATAGTAATTGGTTGAAATGAGAAGAGATTGCATTTGCCAGTGTGACAGGACGAAGTCACACTTAGGACAATTCACCTCCGTACTTCAGAGGAATTCAGGCGGATATCCGATTGCCATTCGATTAAGATACATTAAGGTGGCCTTCGAGCGAGAACGAAGGGTTAATCCAAATACAATGCATCTAAGCCTATGCAAGCATGATTGAGAGGAAGGTGGAAAGGACATAAGCTGTTCACTACCAACAAGAGAACGATGCCATTGCTCGGCACGGCAGAAGGCAGGAAAAAGTAATCTCAGGCAAGTCTTCTGAAAAAAGCCTCACGAATTTTCATTAATCCAATTATGAGATAAGACCTCTTTAAAATAAAACAACACTTGCCAGGCTATGGCTACGGTTATTGAGCCTTCTTTGAATATTATTAACCACAACAGAACTCTGCAGAGGGAAATATGCATGGCCAACAAGATCGCTACGGTTTCATGTTATGAACAACATACTTCTAAGTCGTCTTCTTGTTGCCGACGTTACCTGGCTGCCAGTTGAACAGGTGAACAAGTGAATATTATACACGAAATCCATTTTGCTGGGATATTGTCCGGATCGTCGCAATATTACCTCCTCGGCTGCACAATATCTTTCTAACCAGTTGTTTTTGTGCTTTTTGTACGTGCGTAATTACTTTGCACGAAATGCGGTAACCATGAACGGATAATGGCTACTTAAAATAAAAGATGTTTACAATTAGATACATGTACCCGTCGCCGATTTGAAATATTTCGCGTAAGTCATCTTTTGAAAAGCATCTTTGCTAGAATGATGGCTTGTTCGTTGTTGAGTTAATAGTAATGCGAAATTGGAAAGTAGTTTGGTTTCCACCGTGAATATTTTCAAGCCAATTTAAAATCTTGGTTGGAATCTCGACAGTAGATGTGGAGTTGATCCATTCCATCCTCCATTCAATTTTTCATGAAATAGTTCAGATATTTAATTATCATTTACAAAATAAATTTAAATATTGAAAATTGTAGAAAAACAGATTTTGGATTCCCAAATCAAATACAGTTGATCCTCAGATCTTTTTGGTCCTAAGATAAAGCGGTTGCTTCTTAAGATAGAGCCATATATAAGAGCAGTCAAATGTTGAGCTTACAATGAATGGAAAACCCTTGCTTAAAGGATATATTTTCTTAAATCATTACTATATTCTGTATGTCTACAGTTTTGGATAATTGACCTGAAAGTTGTGAAAAATTTTTCGAATTAGGAATGTTTTTGCCCGGCACTAGTTTTTCATCCGAGTCTGATTATCGAAAAAAATTGAAAAAATAAAAAATTCAGACAGATAACTATGCAGACTTCAGACATCTCAAAATGATACATATGAGCAAAGTGACAGATCACACTTTTCTTGAAGTTGATTGAAGTTTTATGAAATGATTACAGGCTTGTCGTCTTTTCGGTGCCTCATTGAAACTTCCGCCGACACCGGTGATCAAAAAGAGACTAAAAGACTAAAAGTTTTAAAATTAAATTATGACCTTGGCGCTTTAGAGGTTTACGCCTCTAGGCTGGGATTTACAGACGCACAATGCTTCTGGACTACCAACTAAAGACCTCCCCTGTCAACCAGTGAACCTAGCCAGGAACCGTTTGACACATTACTTCGGGCTAGGCCTCGTGTTCCTACGCTTAGAGAAGCCGTCAGATTATAGGAATCCCATCTCTAGCAGGAATGAAGGGAAAGGAAGAAGTGCTCAAAATAGGATTCCTTCATCTCCAACGTCTCCCAACACTCCTGTATAGCTATTTTTCAGTATCAGCACTGCCCCAGCATATTGTGCCACGCGATTCCATTTCCATTCGATTTCTATCTACAGTTTTCAACATTTCTTCGGCCCTACTTTCCAGACAGAGCACTCCAATTTCGCTGGAGAGGTCACCGCGCTGCTTACTCCATCTTTTACAAGAGAAGAATGTATGACAGTCATCAACCTTTTCTACATGTGACGTTCGGTGACTTTGAACTTTCAATCTTGTGCAGGTAAGACCGAAGACGTCCATGCCCACTAAAAAGCAGGATTAAGTAGAATTCGGTCTCACCATGTAGT
This sequence comes from Stratiomys singularior, assembly GCA_954870665.1. Classification (NCBI taxonomy): domain Eukaryota; kingdom Metazoa; phylum Arthropoda; class Insecta; order Diptera; family Stratiomyidae; genus Stratiomys; species Stratiomys singularior. The sequence continues at coordinate 4,406,134 of OX940879.1, read as the reverse complement.
CGGTTGAGCCACGGTCTCAGGTCAGGGATCAGACGTGCAACCCACCTTATCTTTGTGGTTTGCTCTCAGGACTTCTACGCTGTGTTACCTTTTCTGCAGATAAATTAATTCTTTTAACTTTACAAACATGTGTTCTATTTGTTAAAATATCGTCGCACAAGCTCAAAGAAAACGTGAAATTGCGGTAATGGCTACTTAGAACTGAATGAAAACATTACAATATAGATTGCTAAAATATGAGAATGCGCGCTCGTGAGGTGTGGCTTTTCTTTACATCTTGGAGATTTTTTAAGATTATGATTCGTAGAAGTTCCCTCGTTCACTCAATAAAGTAAAATGCAAATAAATTAATTTATGATTGCTTTTTCAAATATGTTTTATGTCATATTAGTTATATTTTTCTTACAACGCATTTTAAAATGCTTTAAGATGTGCCCAAATGAGCCTATACATTCATAAGTACGTTCCAACATGGCCAAACAGTATTGAACGACGGTTTATCAACTTAGGCAACCGACGAAACGATCACAACTTTCTTTAGTTTATAACGCAATAAACATTACATGTCTTTATCTATGAACATGAGAAATTAGAAACACTTGTTGTAATGTGTATATTGCGCTCTCACACACCCCTAACCATTCAGAATGGAATGAAAAGAAATTAACATTTCATGTCCCAACACAACATTTATTCATTATGCATAACACCTTCGCTAGAAATCAATCAAAATACATATTTTTCATAATTTCACATGAACATTTTCAAAGTTTTTATTCATTTTTCCGACAAACGATAACAACTTTATTTAGAGGATGTTCGTGCCACATTTGCCGCAAAGTGCATTAATATGTAGCAATAATTAACATACAAAAGTCGTCAATTCCATAAAGATAAGAATGTTCAACTCTTTTGAATGATGCATATGTATTTTGGTAAATTCGAAGAGAAACAACAAACAAAACATACGTTTTATTATCAGTTCGACGACACCAACGACTTTTCTTCGATTTCTATTGGAAATTTATCGACCACACCTAAAAAAGTTCGGCATTTGAATGTGATATCTTAGGTTAACGTATGTAGATATCGGTTAAAAATAGGTCTATGTCTTTCGAAAGAGAGTTATTTTTAGTTGAGCAGTGCACGAGGACATTGATTGGCTTGAGGTTTGAGTTAGAGAAAGAATGCATGAAAATATCAACTAAAACATGCAGTTTTTGCAGGACTTGCTACCGTATCTTAAGGTATGTTAGAACATCTTTTTTTGATGGGAAATACGTTTATGCAGTCTTCTGAATGTCTGATTTGAAAGGACTATGCTATCAACAATGTAAGTTAGCGATCATTACTTTATTGTAGTCTATTAGTTCGAACAATGTGTTTCGAAAAAATTAATAAGCCCATTGGCAAAATATAACCCTGTTTCACTAATTATTCTTCTAGCTAATAATCCTTAAGGAACTTACTTGTGAACCTAAATTAACATTATACGAAAATGCAAACTGATGCCTTTGCGGATTTTGTCAACGATTTGAAGGTGTTGCGCTACACGAGGGTAAACGAGCTGGTACCATTACACAGAATGGACACAATACTACGAAGAGAGTGAGGCCACTGTTTAAATCTTTGTCTGAATACTTGCCTATGGAGTAAAAGGCTGCAAAGCCAACGATATTTCTATAATTTCGGAACGCAGAGCATTTTCTTATCCAACAAATGATAAATAAATCGATTATTCATGATTGAGCGATTTCTTGCTTAAAATCTGGTGACTCCCCAAGAACGCCAAGAATGCCCTCAAATACTTTCTTTTGAAGGACATGAGCTCTTCCGACCTACTCACTGCTTAGCTTAATCATATCAGGGATTCGTTTAGTAAGTCCTGCCTTACCTTATTTCAGATCGAATTGGCATAGAATGAAGACGTTGCAGAATGCAGTCATTAAAATCGAAGATACGTCAATGAAGTTTTCCTCCATTGGTTGTTTCACTTGGGGTTTCACAAACGCAGGAGTACTTCAATGTTAGAGACCTTGTCGGCTGTTCGATTGAATTCACCCTCCTTTTGTAACAGTGCGGAAGGCCTTATTGAGTATTGCTGTAGGTCCTTCCACGGTGTGATCTTATGGTGATTGCATACACTTCTGCATTCTGCATGCTATTGCCCAGAACTCTTTGCCATTGAAGATTCAGGAAACCTTTTTTGACCTTATTTAAAGAATGCTTTTCAGATGAGTAAACTCATGGCTCAGTAAAGATTGACAACCTATTGCAAGAACTGTTGAAAAACGCTGAGAAGTCATTCGCGCGATAACAAAAGCAGGTGCCATGGTACTTTTTTTCAAATCTAATAACCATTGAAAATGCTCTTAATTGGTAGACTTCTGTTTGCAAATATTTATTATTTACCATTGAGGACCTAAACAAACGAGCTCACTGTCTGTGATTGAAACATTAATACCATGGACCTATATATATTCACGCTTTCAAACTGTTTCCTGTATTTTTAAATAAAGGAGCTATATGACTGTTTTTGTTATAGAAAACATTTAAAATGGTTGCTATTCAAGTTACTTTTCGAGCTTCTGAATTCATCGTTTGAGCACGCTACTTTCCTAGCTAATTATCATTGCTGTTGGAATTATATACAGCATTTCGTGGTTTTCCTGTTGTGTTGAGATCAATGCAGTAGTAATTATTGCTGAAAGGTGTGTTAACAGAAACATGGAGCATGCTGTTATATGCTGTGATTTTGGGTGTGGAAAAGGGTTTTCAGATTCTACGTATCGTCCTTATGGCATGGTTTTCTTTCTGTGAATATCAAACTTGAACCCATTCGATGTCCTGATACTATTGATATTAAAACATGATTTTCGGTGGACTGAGCTGATCATTTCTACTAATGTTTCGACGTTCTATGACTAGACGATAGTTCAACATCTTCCCCGGTGGGAATGCTACTCAATATAATTAAGTCACAGGTCCTTCAGAGATTAAACTAAGCCACACTGGCTTAAAGCGAAAGGTTAGAATGTTCAGAAGATTTTCCACAAGCAAACAATTTTCTTCAATGAAAAGATGAATCCAAAATATGCTGAGGTTGAATGGTTTTAAACATTAGAATTTACAATCTATTGTCATCCTCTAACGTGGTTACAGCCGTGTAACCAGAATCGCATATCAACTCACTTCTTTCTGCACCCACGAAGAAGTTACTCATTGACTAATTAAGATCGTAGAGTGATATAATCTCAAAGTGTAGTAACAATAAAGTTTTGCATTTATTCTGTCATTTTTAACCTCCATCCCATTCGATTTCATAGATATTTTATATACTCGTCGTCTGCACGCCACAAGACGCGACCACTCTATCGTCAGATATTCATTGCAATATTACAATGTTCAAGTTTTCCATTTGAACAAGTGAAAAGTGTAATTTTCGTGCACCAAATATGCATCGGCCAGGCTGGGTTTGGTGTAACTTGATGCAATTCTCATTGTTTTATAGTCCCATAAAAATTACAGTGCATGGCAAATAACGTTGTATGTGTAGTGGTCTCTACTCAGCGATCGTTACCGGCTTTATCACCTGGCTTGGCGCTCCTGAATGAATGGACACAGGCGGCTGGCCATTATTCCAAATTAACTTAAAGTGAACCTGAGCAAACGAAAGCAAACTGAAATTTCCGCGGAATTGCTGGCGATGAAGACAACGACGTCGAAGGAGAATTCGCGCGAAGGTGGAGGTTGGTGGTTGATGGTGGTAGGCTAATGATAATCGTGAGATGTCTTTCTTGGCCACGTCTATCGTGCCAAGACGTGCTTAAGCGTCTCCGGCTCGTATGCGTTATAACGACTATCAAAAGCACAACGACTTGCTGCATACATCGCTGCGGATAATTATGATCATATGCGATGGTAAAATCGTGAAATCAAGTCCTAATTAGGCTGTTGGTTACTTTCAGCGATTACAGATTTCATCCAGATTATCGCTTAGCGATCTGGATCAAGCCAGCGATGATTATGCTCAAAGTGTGAGATATTGAGATAAGCACATTTTGCTGAGTTTAACAAAGCGGTTGGGTATGAAATGTAAGTTAAAGTGTTTACTCTGCAGCACAATGACGTGCATTGCTTTGCCTTTTTATTTGTTCAAAGGAAACGGAAGAAATTATCAGCTTTGAATGAGATGCAATATTCCATTCAGTACATTAAATCGTTCGTGCATGCTTCGCCTAAAGTCACATCTCATTAGAAGAGCGTTGGCTGGTCCTTTAATCCTATGTGTGGTCACAATGCTCAAATGATCATCACAATTTCTTTCAGCCTCAACCATAACAATATAAGTCGTCACTTTTTCCACCAATAGATAAGATCTATCGTCCCTCACAGTTCTTTCCATTTATGTTACGCAGAAGACTAAAGGAAAAGGACATTTGGATTTTTGATGCTGATCTTAGAATGCATCGAACTGATGAAATAAGGGAAGGCGCCACCCGTCTGAGCTCTACCTGCCCTAAAAATCATGATTTGCCACCTTACCTGACCGATTTGGCTATGTTTCCTCGTTCCTGGCTTTGTTTTCATGCAGATTCGTGACCAGGATACCGTTCGACTTGACTTCTTAAGACCACAGCGTCCCTGACGATGATACGTAGTTTGCATCTTAAAGATGATAATTTCGAAAGGGCAAAAAATCAACCAAGCAAGTGACTTATGTGGCTGATTTTTTTGCGGGTCGGCAACGATAATCACTAGGTATGAAATGAATTTCTTTCAGTATTCTAATGGATCTGGAAAGGATCTGATGGTTGTGTGTAGGCGATAACGATGCGGCGGCTGTTGTACCAAGAAGAATGGGAAAACTATTCGGAAGGAATATCATTTGAGTTGAATTGCCTTAGTCATAATTGATTGATTCCAAATATAATTATAGGATCATTGGAGATTTTTTTTACAGCGAATTTCGTTTGAATGTTGCAGGAAGTTAACGATTATCCTCTCCGGTTTGATCCTTTTCCGTGTGTGGGAAGCAGATTTGGGTTATCATTAGATGCGAAGAAAATAGTTTGAAAATAATGGAACTGTCTGATGTATCCTGTCATGTCTTAATGTAATTTCTATGAATGAATCTAGTATTTTTAAAGATGTATTTCAATGTATTTCATTTTCAAATATCAAAAAATTAATACTCATAGCAAGCGCTGAAAATAAAAAAGGACATGATTTCGTCATGCGAAGAATACGGTCGATGAGATCACTGGCGATTTGGCGTAGGCAATAATTCACATCATTCTTTCGCTCTGCTCATGGTATCGTTCAAAGTAGATCCCATTAGACAGGCGAACATACTGCCAGTGGTATTTTCTTCTCCTGTCGAGTAATGAAAGAGTGAAAGTAAGTTTTCGCAATGGCCTTTTTCAAATTTCAGTCTATTGTGGGTATAGGTGGCACACGAAGGATGTGAAGTACTTTTGCCTACAGTTGGCGTTGTTTTTATTGATCTTCTTACCATTGTCAATCTGAGAACCATGTCTGGTCAGTTTGACATTTAACTTTGGGCAGAACCTCATTTTCATATACCTGTAGTGAGTTTCTGGTCGTAGGGGGTTCATCTAAATGGATAAGGAATCGAGGTAGTGATTTTGTGGCATACACTCGCTAGAAAAAAATTTGAATATGTTCGAAAATGATGAATACTAAACTCTCAGTAACAAAAATCGAGAACATTACTTCTTCGAGATTTTCGAATATTAAGAATTTCGAAAATCGAGCAATAACTTTAAAGTATCTCAACAACTCGAGTTGGTTCGAGGTTCGAACATTCTGAACTTGACTTTTCCAGAACAGCCAAAATAATTTTGATTTGTACCTCGAAAGACGAGTGAAAAGCGATAACTTTCGCAAAGTGCCAAAACCTTACAACGTTTAGAAAAGGAGAATACCAAAGAATTGGTGGAACAGGAAACTTCCTTACAATTTTGGTTTTTCTCCAAGATATTATACCAAATAACAATTTTATTTTTTCATTTCTATTCGGCCAATGTCAATACTTCCTGGGCCAATTGACTTTACTGGATTGGGGGATAACTTCAAGAAAGGATGTTTTTGGTCATCGTCACCAACTATTTTCTTCATTTGATTATTTCAGAAGCAAAGAAATGAAAATTATTTTGAGAGTAGAAGTAATGATCTTTTGATGGGATGGACTGTGGCTAGATTGGTAAAAAATAATCAGAAAATCTATTCGGTCAAATCAGGTTTCTTCACAAGTATTGCATCACTTTCCAGACATTAATATCTCTACTACATGATTTTCAAAAAATTTGTTTCGCCATCCTTATTACGAAATTTTCAACACTTCGAATGGGTCTGCAAAAAATGCATAAATTTGATTATAATATCGACTGGCATCATCCGTTACATGTAATGAAAGCAATCGTGGTAAAAAAGCTTAATGTTATTTGTTATTCGGACTCTTAAAAAGACTTCAACACATGACCGCAAAAAAACCAAAAAATAAAGCCGCTGCGACATCAACAATCGCTAATCAAAAGTGTATTCGGAAAAACTCTAATTACTTCTTGGAAATCTAAGTAATAATCAAAATCACGCGATCTTCAAGATATCACTCGCTCACATTTGAATGAATGTACTCAACTCATGTGCTCGCGTATGAGGAGAGCGGGTAGATTTGAAAATGCAATAAGTACTGCAATCAATTTGGAACAAATAAGCATGCACGGCCATTGATATGTGTAATCAAGGTGAAATAAAGACCTGCCGGCCAAATACTCTAATGTCGTTGTCGTCATTGTCGTTGCCGTTGTCACCGATTCCTATTGATTAGGCCACCATTTCCGTACGTTCGTAAACTTGATGGAAACTTGGATACGCTTGTCCAGTTGTAAGTGCGTTCAAACTTACATGTGTAGGTACAAGTACTCATTGCAAATACCACAAACTGTTCTATGAATGAATTTTTTTCGGCCGCTTGAATGGGCCACGGACGATGGACGTAAACTTATGTGGCTCAACGAGGCACCTTGCGACACATATATGTATCGGTAATTTCGTCTGGCAAAAAAAGATACGACCAACAACACCTTGATGGCCTACCAGATTGATTGCTTTCACCCGCAAATATATATTAGTTGTTAGATGAATGAATATTTGGACTAAAGCACCGGAAAAGTGGGTAATTATGGCCCGCGTTGATTTGGGTCATAAAAATGACCAGCGGATGTGTTGCATTGATAATCGCGGAGTTGTTATTCAATCACATGCAGTTGAGCTTCGTTCATTGCAACTTTCCAAAGGCGCTTGTCACGGGACACAATTAATTAAAAAAAGGGAGATAAATCATCCTTTCTGCAAACACACAGCGCAAAGCCGTTCACATTGCAAAAAAAAATCATCCCTTCAACCAACCAAATTACAATCAGCACACTATTAAAATGTAATTGCCATTCAATTATCCATCGGAACATTCTTATTCTTAAATAACTTCCGCAACTTCATAAAACATCCAATTCCATTCAATGCAATACATTTCATTCAACAGATCCTTCCTCGTTGTTGAGTGTTATTATTCATTTATCAACAAGTAACCAGTTATTGTTGTTAGCGCAAACGATATTGCCAGTTCCCCAAACGATTGGGTTGCACCGACCCACGTGAAGAAGCGTCTTTTTAAGCGTCAAGTCATAAAAAAGGACGTGCTGTCTGAAGTTAAGTGTATGCACCCCTTGACATTTTCACACAACCCTTTATCGTAGCGGTCGTTTGTGTCACAAGATGTGGAATTTCTTCCGCATTTCATACGCATCCATGTAAGCGTGCCATTGGAATCACAAGACGCAAGGAATGTTTTTTTTTCGGTAGGCACCCTCGTCTCTTATTGATTTAGATATAAAAAAGATAAGCAGCAATAACCACATCATCAACATTACTACTGTCATTGGCATCATCGTCTTGCGTTGCAGTTGCGAAGTGGCACAATGAAAGGGTTAAGCAAGTAGTAACCCTTCCAAGATTTCAGATGAAAACATTCAAATGGAAGCATACGAGTAAAGGTTAAATTCCTTTATTAAATAAACCCTTTGGTGATGGATTTTGCATTAAAATGCATTGAATAGTGAAATTTGAATTTCAAAAAAACTATATAATTAGATTGCAGATAAATATGGCTTATAAAAAATATAAAAACAACAAAAATTTGAATCTGGAAAGGAATATTATTCCACAACTTTTGGGGGATAATTTTTTTTTATTTTGGAAAGAAATAATTCCAAACAAATGAATATTGCATAATGATTGTGTCACCTGCACATTAGCCAGTCTTTCTTTTGCAGCTTACGCATTTGCCTCCCATTTGTATTAATTTAAAGGCAGAGTTATCAGTAGGATTAGAAAAGATTATTACTTCTGATAATTTAATGAAAATTATGCATGGAAGTTTTCAGAAAATGCATTTACTTCTACGATTCTACGACATGATTTTCGTTTTTCGACTTTTCAATTTGATTTTTCATTGACTTTTTCTTGTTGACTCAAACTGAGTGGCACTGTTCTGTCTTTAATCTTGAACACAGAACGTCTGACATCAGACATAGAATTTTCAAATATACTTAAAATAACAATCATTTTAGTAAGAATGATGTAATTGTATATCAATTTACAGTAATGCAAGGGTATGCTTTTAAAAACTCCTTTTATTTGTCTTTCAGTTCGGTGCAGGCATTCACATCAACTTTTCTGAATTAATCAGAATCGATTTCACGTACTCCATGACGAATCTATTCCTTAGGCTCGGTGAAATTCCTCGAAGAATTGAATTAAATTTTGTGCCTGAGATACGATCACAGTAAAAAATTTCGTAGGCGAAGACAAATCGGCTGATCGCGAAGGTGATTCGGTGTTAGCAAAACTGAACAAAGAACTCGCGCAATTGGTCCACAGTGGCTCCTGCAGTATGCAAGGTTTGAGCATCCTACTGAAACCAATTCTGCGAACTGTCTATAAAATATCCCCGAAGCTGCGCCATAAAGTAACATGATACCATTTGCTGATATGATTAACTAAACTAGGGCTTGCAATGTCAGAGGAATAACGACATATGTTACTATCTCATTGCTCCTCTATCATTTTTAATAAAATTAAGGCCTGACCATTCCGTTTACTGACAAAGTATGCATCATTGTCACTTTTGAGTTATGGAGCAGTGTTCGATGTTCTTGTCTGATAATGGCATGTCACATAAGCGCCATTTATTTTGTTTAAACGTATATCCTTTAACATCATATGCAAATGTTATAAGTATTTCATTACTTCAAAAGTGATGAACCGATTGACATAATTTTTGCAGGGTAAATTACACATAAATAAAATGAATTGCGTCAACTGCGAAAAACTATGAAAGCTAAGCTGAGAATGCTAAGAAATCTTATTGCGAGATTGAGAGTTTTTACGTCAAAATCGTTATGTTTGTTACTTTTGTTTTGAATATAATTTTCTTCAATTTTTTAATTTTCAAGCTTACAGCGTAAATATCAAATATTTAAAATAAAGAATAACAATAAATACTGTGTTTGTGATTGGTTTCAAAACAATATATTGCGAAATATATCTGAAAAGTAAAAGAAAGGCCTTTCCTTTATTTTCCCTTGTTAAATTTTTGTTTTGCCGTAAGCGAGTTTTGACCGTTTTCGTTCAATCTTCTTTAGCGATCGTTGTTTTTAAACGCATAATAAAAGTAAGGTCTTTCTTCGTTTTCAATGAATTCTTTAGTTTTTACAATGTGCAGTGATATAAATACGAAAATTGTCTCAAAATTCACGACGAATTGACAAAACAGGTCGCGAGTAATTTCGAAATTTCCGACTTGCATCCTCGAATCAGCAATCTCCTATTTCACACCCTAACTAAATACGAATATCCAGCATTAACTGTCGTAACATTCAGTCTTAATAAAGTAAGGATATAGAGTAGTATAAGTATACTATAAAAAGTATAGGGATACATATAAAGAAAAATTAATACTGAAAAGATTCTAAAAACGAAATTAAAATGTAGAGAATGTTCAAGACAAGACATCTTGTAAGCTGAGACCAATGATAGGCTGTAGAGCCTTTGCCGAGGACGACTACGACAAAGTTCCGGTTTTTGTTGTTTACGTTGCCTCCATTTACCTTGATGTGCTCTTATTTGTAAATATACTTCTATGAAATTTAAATAACCTTTACGAGGGTCTTATGCTACTGATTATCTGTTGCCTGTTCCTATTTTTGCTGTTACGTTGTCGATCCAATTAGTGTCCTTGGTGTACTACAACCCGTTTCGGGCGTTGACGCTTGCTTCCATTTGCGTCGATTCTTTCACGGCGCCCGTACTCGAAGAGATAGTGTCAGAATATCTCTCAGCAGCCCCAAGACCGGCCGTTAAAAATGATTCTTTTGGAGCCATTTGTTTGCTGTTTCATATCTAGCTTGAAATGATGGATCTTTGCTTTTCCCATAGTTACAAATTGAATCAGCAAATTTTCCTAGTCAGCTTGGATTTGTTCAAAATTGACACTTTAGATGTCAACGTGTCTTCGTTTTCACCCCTCAGTTGAGATTATCGACACCCAACGGACGGAGAACTTTTCCACATGCAATTTATAGAAGGACTCGTTAGCTACTACCGAATGAGATCCTCATGGCCTCAGCAAAATGCTAGTCGTCCCCAGTCGTTGTTTTAATACTCAAAAAATATAACAATAAATGAATCAAAAAATAAATCTAAATCTTCAATTTTTTTGGCGATATTTCGGTTAAATTTTGACAGCAGGAATTCACGACAGTAATCTTCCGTATATTGTTATGACAGAATAAATGACTTCTTACATTTTAACTGGGCTACACAAATCCTACATCAATATGTTTGGATCGATTTGAATATAACTTTGCTACATGAAATGTCCTTACACTATGAACTCAATGTCTAACATTATGAGATATCTTTTACAAATGGATGTCAGTTGTAACCACTGGAATGACTTTGAATGTTGCGCTTACTGGCGTTCTACTTTCAAAATATCGGGGCATCCCCCTTTTCCGCATTTTCTCCAAGATAATTTTAGTGAATCATTCAATATACTTTGTTAGAGCTTGAAATATTTAATCAATTACATTGTCGGTTTTAAGCAGGTATACCCATATTTGAAAATATCCGGCTATAAAACAATAAATAAAAATGGTATCTTTATCTTCAAGTTTTCAGTTCAGGTTGAAGTAAGCATTTAGTTCAACGGCTTAAAAAATTATAACGTTCAAGTATGCTTTTTAGGTTCATCATTAATAGAGAAGATAGGGAGTTAAAGGGAAATAGAAGAAGGGAGTTATAGGAAGAATTTCCACAAAAGTAAAAAATATTTTAAGCTATATATAACGATGAATATAATAAAATATGAATAAAATAAAATATGAAGCTTAAAAGAAAGTTCCACTTGGTAGGATCAAACATTCAATTAGCATTTATATCGTATGTGTATCTTACACAAAAGATACTTCATTGAACGTGATTTTTCCCCATATTTTAGGGAATCCCAGCATTATCTCTCTTTAAAAGTGAAGAATTCTGATTAAATTTTTCGTGTTAAATTTTTCGTCTTTGAGGGCAACGAAAACTGAAACCCATTTCTGGATATCTTTCTAAGATTGAAATCGTTCTTCACTACGAAGTAATTGCATAGTCCCGCATATGTACTAATCAAAAGTACCACTAAAAACCAATTATATCCTTCTTGTAACTTCATTTCGGCGATATCAGAACTAGCATCATCATCTGGGAAACTTTTTTTTATCATGGTTCAATCCTTTCATTCGGGCAACCTGTTCATCTTCGTCCATAGTTTGTTTTGAACCAATATTTTGTCGCCTGTAGAGTATGCCAGTAGTGACTCAGAAGATGTCAGCTACTTATAATATAAAAGACGTTTAAAAGCTGACGCATGGTATAAGCATAGTATAGGCTGTTATGGACAAGGACCGTCATAATCCCCTCAAGCTATTTGGGGCTTAAGATTCTCATAACGAACCCACAATCCTCAGAGAGCTAAACGAGAACATTTACCAATAAATGCCTTTAAATTATAAAGCTCTTACAGAAATTTCTGCATATTTCAAATACTTGGACCACAAAAATCAAGTATTCTAACATTTAACTGGTAGATACTGCATTTGGATATGCAAATAAAGTCATGTCAAATAATTGCTAGACTGACGCACTTGCTCTCACTTCCCTATGCCATATATACTGAAAAGTGGAGACTGAATTTTTCGTCAGTTCATTTCACGTTCCTTAATAAAATTATTTGCTTCCATTAGAGAATTTTCCTGATATTGAAAAATTTTCCTCGAATGCATTTTACTTATGAGTTTTTTTCAATATTGCAACCATATCAGGACTATATTTTTTTCGTTAGCTTTTGGTTAGGTTAACAATTTCATGTAATAGATTTTGGTCAAAGTTGTCCTTTAGTTAAGTTTTTGCATTAATCTTATAACTAGAAAAAATTCAGTAAGTTCAGTAAGTCAGTAAATGACTTTCACGGCCATTGGAGAGAGATATACTCGGCTTGAATGGACAGCCATGACTGCACCCTCAGCCGAGTTCTTTGGGCTCGCGACTTATAAGGTCCTAAGCTAGGACCTAATGATTCCCACAGAGGAACAGAAATGGCGTAAGAACTCTAGTAGTATTGCATACAGTCCATAACCTTGGGAGGCAACACGCCGAACGACAGGACATCAAAACGGAGGACACATGACTCACTTGTCGAGATGAGGAAGAAAGTGTGAAACACACTGGTAAATTTTTCAAGCGTTTGTCATTTGTTTGGTAATCACAAACAAACCTGACACTCAAAATGGCAAGTGAAACTTGGCACCACAACAATATGGGCTATAACGCTGAGCGTATCTCTGGGCAAATCACGTTTTTATGAACCTTTCGTCGCGCAAAAGGGGTGGTTTGAACACATCTGCAGCTCCAGATGTCACTAGTTGCCTGTTGTACAGTCGATTACTATTTGAATTGATATAGAAACAGCGTTGAGATTGAGTGCTAGTTGAAAATTCAGAACTCAACGATAGATTTATTCGGAAATGTTACCTTACCGTGTTTAAAATTTATCTGAATTACAAGTCAAATATAAAGGTCCGAGTATCGTGGAAACATACAAAATGGATATGGATAATTAATCAAAGGAGGCAAGAGTGTCATATCTGGAATATTACGAGGAAAGACAAGTGTGAAAGCCAGACTAGACATTAAATCATGAAAACAATTTTTGACAAAAACAAAACAAGTTTCCTTCTATGACCGAGAAATGTCACCACGACAGCAAATAAAAAAAACATCATTAGGACATCAATAGCTTTTTCGATTTTAAGGCGAACTTTGAATAAATGAGACTTTTGTTTGGATTCTTGTAGGTAGCTACGAGACTAAGGTAAAATTAGGTTATACAGTATTCAATCTATTGCTGAAGGTTAGCAGAGGAATAAGGAGGGTCTAAGACGCTGATTAACGAATTCAGAAATATGGAAGCATTGAAAAATGAAAAATGGTTGTCAGTAACAGACTGCAAGCTTATTAAATTTGGTCAAATTTCTAGCCAACTTTTGGACACAATTTTTAAATAATCCATTAATCAAAGATAAGAAAAATTTAAAACCCAAAAAGAATTAAACATTAAAAACATGATTATCCTCGGACCTTCAAACCAGGAAAAACAATAAATTAGTATCGGTCTACAGAGGCGAACTTTTCCGTAGTAATCATTTCATTTTCAGTTCTATCCGTTCGTCAAAAAGTGGCTCTAGCTATTATGAGTGCTTCAGAGTAAATGCTGGTTTTGGTGATTCTAGAGAGATTAGACATGTGTCAATAATATTCAGTTAATATTGCTTTGAGTTACATGAAAAACTTTATATTTTATTGTGTTGAAAGTGTCAAGCTATGATAAGTTTATAATAAGTTTTATCTTAGTTGGGCAGGATTTGCGGATAGTTGTAGGTGACAATAATACAACGGATGACGATTAGATCGGTTTAGACGGACGGTTTTATATCGGATGATTTGATTAGAATGGATGACGGATCAGGAATTATAAATTCTGCATGGAAGGCCCAATCTAGACATGCAAAGGTGAATTGAATTGAAGGCATTTTTTGATGAAGATCCAGTCTAATGTAAAAGGAGCTTACAAGATCATTGGATGCCACAAAAATTAGTTTTTGTACGATTTATATTCATATGAATGATTGAAACTCAACACAATTGGATGCCTTATGAGTCAAAGTTTTTCACTTGTTAGCAATTGAAACAAAGATACGCAAAAACGGATTTGTAACATCGGATTAGACCTGAAGGTGATGGTGCACATAAGTATTCTGTGCCCGGTCCATCGCTGCCTTCGACCTCAACATCAAAGCTGAACACACTTACAGAACCCAAAATGGTTTTGTTTATTCTTAGCTGTTGAAAACTGAAAACTTCAAGGTATCTGAAGTTTTCATCATTGCAAAGACTACGATCTCGATTTTTTTTTAAATTTTTCACATTTTTCGAAGCTTTTTGCACTTCACTTCAGTTTTTCATTTCAAACGAGTGTTGAAAAAGCCAAAAAGTAAATAATTGAGACAGCTTTGTCTGTCACGATGCAAACTTTATACTCCTACAATTTCATCACTCGCATTAAGTATACGCTACTATCAAATCGTTGGATCTGTATGTTATGAGGAAACGGCCGGAACTCGAGCAAAGGAATGAGGTATATCCTTCTATTCCTTCGATTCAGAAAAGCTTTTGGTTTTGGAAAAAACGGTTTGTAATTGTAGAAGGTATTGGTTTGCATTTAACAAAGTAATTAAAACTCTATTTAAACTTTCAATCCAGTAGTCGCGTTATAATTTTTTTTTCTAAGTATAAGGGTTTTTTTCGAAGAAATACAAAATTCACATTTGCGGAATATTCCAAAGGAAATTGACGATTTCGTTGAAGTAAGATAGGAAAAAACTTAAAAATTATGCCACTACTCACCACTCTGTTGCTGTTGAATATTCATTTGTTGTATTTGTTCAGAATTTTCATTTTCATCACTTTCTGGAGATTTGTTACGAGACATTTCGATCTCTGATTCGGAATTGCAATTTTTCATCAATTGATTGTTATTATTTATGATATTGTTTATATTATTGTTAGTTCCGTTTATCATGAAATTATTATTTTTCAATTGTACACTTTTTGATAGCAACACATTTTCACTATTAGCACAGTGTCCGTTTGTATTATTGAATTCGAAGAGTTTATTTGCATTAATTTCATCCGTATCATGAATGTGTTTAGCACTAGCTTTAACCTTTGACATAGTGAAGTCAAGAGGTTGATCGCTTGCCGCATGACCGTTGCTTGTTGATGTATTCCCTACCATATGATGGTTTGGCTGCTGGTTGCGGGAGGCGATGAGAAGGGGCATATTGAGTGATTAGCCGTGATTATTTCAAATTATAGTTTTCTTGCTCACTGAAAGACAAAAAAAAAATTTATTTTAAGCAATTAACATTATTCACGTTATTATTTAAATAAATTGTTGATTTATTTTCCAATGAATCGGTTCATGTTAATAAAATATTTGCATATCATTCCAGGTCGGGAATTTACGATCAATTCGAAGAAACACCTTTGTAACATAGCAATATTGAACATAGTTCAACATTTGCAGATTCAATGTACAATATGCAGCTTAGCATTATCTCGGTTACCTTTCATTCACCTGTTATTTACTCAGTCAACCCGAAAGGTGTAAACACAGTCATTAGCCAAATCGGCTCTTCGTCCCATGTTAGCACCCAATCTTAATATTCTTATTATGCATTTCAATGATGAGTAAATTTTCTCTAAATTAGCTAATTAAGTTATTATATGTGATAATTGGTTTCATGTCGTGATACGAAACCGTGAATGGAATATGAAAGACCGCAAGGAAGAACAACGATCGTGGTTGGAGTAATCGTTTGTTTATTCCTGAAAAGGGCTTCCAGCTGAATTTGGGTACGAAAACGAAACGAAGAGATAAATCAATTCAAATTATAATTATAAAGACTTCAAGGAGGAGCTACGTGTTTTCATGTTGTTTTGAAATTCTTTTTCGGTCTTTTTAGCTGGTCTTACTTCTACTTGAATGACTTCATATGATAACCCTATGTAAAAATAATACTATTATTAGGTAATTTTTGCTGGAATGAATAACGTGAATGCTAATATGTTTAAGGAACCTAATGTCCGTAGACTAAAAAAAATCTGGAAGGAAGGACAAGGACTGGAAGGCGAAAGACTAAGAGGATCCGATGGCTTCATTCATGAAGAAAGAATTAATAAGTTCACGTTGGGAATTCAAAAAATACACTTGGTATGGACGAAAAATATATGTATGATGTGGGCCTAAAATATCTTAAATAATAAGAGTAATTATAAGTAACACATAGAATCATATTGGTTACAAAATAAAAATTTTATGAATTGACTTCAGTTTGATTGAATTCCCCAAATTTTAAAAAGTATTCACAGCCGATTTCCATCTCAAAACACATATGGTGCTCTGCAACGCTTTTGCCAGCTGTAACAAATCAAACAACATAATATAAATAACAAAAATATGCTTTAGCGAAATAATACATTGATTTTCCACACATTTGCTACCTCAGGCACCTCAGCCTTAAATAATGACATCTGTCTTACGATTGCTGATTTTTCGGCTTGCATATTTCAAAGAAACATGACCGTGTGTTCAGCATCGTTAATGTTTCAGTCAGAGATTTTCTAAATTTAAAACAAAATATCACCGCAACTCATTATTACTCGATGAATTACAGCCTATTTGATTCGGTTTGTAATTCATCAAGGTAAAATTGGGCCTCACCGTAAACGACGTGGCTCATCGGCAAGTGAAGATATCAATCGGTGGAAAGGGCTTCATTAGAAACTGATCTATGCATGGCTAGTGAAGCTAAGCGGATTCTCTTCGAACAACTGGAGCCACATAATTTAAGTTCGAACCAGTTCGAACAACTGAAGTTCATTTTTAAAACAAATTCTCTTTCTAATTTCCATCCTGAATTTATCGATTTTTAAATTTTGATAAGATTTTCCAGGCTTCTTGACGTATAATGGTAGTTTTTCCTACCTCATTTAGTAAGAACAACAGTTAAAGATTTTTGAGAAAAACTTCGAAATCTCTGACATTCATGATATTGCATCCTTGTTCCTGTAACATACAAAACCAAATGCTCCATGGTAAGCTCAAAATTTCAGTGATTTTTCGTTCTTAGCTTTGATTTTTACAATATGTGTTACAATACGTGTGGACCGTAGAAGTTACATTGAGATTCATTATTAAAAATCTACTTAGTGAGAATCAGGTCTACGTTTATTAGGTTTAGGAGTGAATCTACTCCAATTTTTAAAACGAAATTCGAGAGTTTTCTATAAAAGTTCATTTACACTACTAAAGAACATTTGCAATATTTTGATCAATGACTCTTGACGTAATTTTCCAGCGAAACTATAATTTTATTGCTGTATGACTTCTGAGTTGTTTGAACGAAAAATCAAGACATATTATTGTTAAACTGTATTGAGTCCATTTTTTCACAATTTTTAAAGCATTCTTAGCTACAAGTGGAGTCACAAATCACCACGTAAGGTTGCAAAATAATGTAGGACTTAAATGTTAACCGTCAAATTAAACCAAATCTATGCACATATGATAGGTTATGCCGGAGATGGCGTTCCTTAAATTTAGCTGAAGGTAAAACCGACGGAAATGTTGGTATCACGAGAATGGACCCTTTTAGGATGTTTTATTCTGTGATTGGGCTTCACAAGATTCGAAGGCTTATCATAAAACCTTAATCATACATCATGAATCGATCCAACATTAAGTTCTCCATCAATACGTGACCACGCTTTTCTAAGATGTTTCTGTTTTTTTAAATCTTAAGCCGCATTTAGGCCTTCATTGCTTTAGGACCGCAACAAACAACAAATGTATGACATTTATTAGGTTATCTGTCCTAAATTAGTGAAGAGATGAACGAACAATATTCACTGACGTACACAAAAGATTGTATCGAAAATTTAATCCCCTAATATGCAGTAATTCAAATGAAACCTGCATCGATATTACCTAGCTCGCAAATAATTTATATTAGCTGGATTACCACTTGATTCTTATCTTGGAAGGCTCAATTTGAAAATGATTCCATAATCACATGCAGATGTTGTTAAATAATTTTGTCAATGTCCAGAGTCTTACAGATTTCTCAAAATCCAACCATAAATCATTTTCCATCTTTTCCATTCAATTAAAATATCACACATTAAATTCACCATTTTCGTCCTCGTCATATCACTAAAATCGATATGGCCGTAAGCTGCAATTAACATTTAAATTTTTCTTCATAACAAAACGCCAATTACATGACGCATTATCGGTAAAATAATAACGCAATAATTATCCAGACGTTAATCGCTAATAGCTATGTCCGCAACAATTTTTTGTCGGTATTTAATCGCATACATATCGATGAATATTTGCAAAAATTTGTTGTTGTCGTCAATGAATTTTAACCCGCCAATGCCAAAAGCACGCGAACCTGATGAATGGTACGGTGGCAAATTTTTGCTAGTATCGCGAATTTCTTTTTATCACGGAGGCATGGCCGAATGATTTGTTTCACGTGTGTGTGACACAATTTTTTGATAGTGACTTTGATAGTGAACGAAAAAAAGTGGGCCTGACCGCTGAAATCCGGTGATAACTAGTCTTTATAGGATTATCTTTCAGCATACGGGTCTGTCATTGACAAGTGGGTGCCCCCCGCGAAAATTTTGGCGCAGTATGTGCCTGAAAATAGATAGGCCTTCACTTACCAAGCGGGAACATGCTGCATCTATATAGTCATGGGTTGATTAAAACTGAGATTGAGATTGAGATGCGGATGAAATTGACCGAATTTGAAGACGAGGCTGAAAGCAACGACTGGTTGGAGGATGAGAAGGATTCCCCAGTTTTAAGATGCTATTTCCTCTTCTCTTTGAAGTTCGTCCCTCAAGGCTTATATTATTGACATCCAGATTGAAACCACTTTTAAGACACCGGTCTATATTGGTGAAGTCAAGGCTGTTCCAGCTTGAAAGTTATTTTTGGGTTGACGTATGTGGTAGTCCGGGAAATCCTCGAGGTTAAATATACATGCTGTCTTATGTTTCGAGTACAACTGTTCGTTAAGGAATTTACAAGATGGCCCAATCGTAATTTTAGAGCAAAAGCTATGTTTAGGAGACGTGAGTGTACACTCGCTTCATGCGAGTACGATGATCAGCTACCGATACGTTCTCAATCAAATTTCAAGCAAAATCATAAGTCACATTGCTTCGAAAGGACAGAAAAACCATCAAACTTTTAGGGCTATTCAATTTCAATGTAGAGAAAGTACACAGAAGCCTCAATTTTGAAAGTAACATTGGAAATCTTCTCGGGTTGAAAAATGTGTTTTTGGAAAACATTTTATCATCTTCAGTCTGAAAGTGAAGTTTAAAGTACTTGCGATCCCTTAAAAACGAAACACACCCAGTTCTTTGTACTGAATCAGGATAATCTTAAAACCTCAGATGGCAGTCTTACTGTCGGCTTATTGTTTATTGTGACAGTAAAGAGCGATACAGAGTTTGGACTGTAAGGAGTGTCAGAGCCATCTCACGCAAGGATTTGAGGTGGTCAGAATCATGCTCAACATCGAAAATATCGACTGAAGGTACCTATCATAGGTAGGATGACTGATATACCGATAATAGAAACAGAAATCAAAACAACAGGCACTAGAAACACAAACCTTGGATCTGTTCCACAGAAGGTAAGTTATCCATGCACTAAATGATGCTGCGTTTAATCTAGTAGCGCTGTTAATATTTAACATTTATGTTTATTTCCCAGCTCTTTATAGTATTTTTTTTCCAATTGTTGGTTCGGATGTTTGCAACCTTCCAAAAAATTAAAAAAATTCTTGTTAGATTCCATTTTTAGGTTGATATTTTTATTTTGCAACAGACAGCTGTTTTGAGGCCGATATTGTCCCTTCTTCAGTGTTATGTCTATTAAAGTACAAGTGGGCGAATTATCTTTTTTAAACCTACAACATTTATCATACAATAAATTTCCCTTCATTATCCTCAAATATTTTTCTATCATATTTATGGCCTCAAATTGTAAAGATCATGTTTAAACCTACTAATTGTGATTATTTATGGTGTTTAGCTTAAATGTCTACCCTAATTGCTTATTTTGTTTTTTTGATGTGTTTTTGATGCGGCTAGCCTAATCAGTTTGGTGTCACAATTTCCTGTGTCTGTGTTTAGCCGATTTTGTTCCTTTGTTGTCAGGATGAAAATCGTTTCATATGCATCCAATTTTTTATTTGTCGTGGCTTTTTTAACGTTCCATTGCACGTTATGCTGGCATTCTACTATGTGTTTTGCAACCACAGACTTATATGCGCTGATTTTTTGGCGTTTCTTTCTGATTTCAGCTTCTCGTAGATGCTCCTGAACTCTCGTTGTGACCAGCCTCTTTGTTTGTCCTATGTAGGTTTTTGGGCAGTCTTTGCATGCAATCTCATATATGCCGCTTTTAGTTTACTATCTTAAAGCGGATAAGGGAAACTCAGTAGTTATCATGGACAAGGAAGTCTATGACGATCAAGTCAATAATAAACTCAAAAATGGAAATTTTCTAGAACTACGTAACGATCCACTACGTAGCTCTCTAAAAAGGATAGAGAAAACAATGAAAGAGTGTGAATTAATAATTAAACATAAGACGGATATGAGGATGCCAGACCCTTCTCTACCGAGGATTAAGTGCCTCCCAAAAATCCACAAAGAAGGACAAGAAATGCGAGAAATCATCGCAGCTGTTAATGGACCAACGCAAAACATTGCCAACTGGATTCTAAAGGAAATAGGAAGACTTGGACTAAAAAGAGGGACACATACAGTAAAAAACACTTCTGAGGTAGTAGAACGCCTAAATAAACAAGGGCAAATCAAGGAGGACGAAATATTGGTTTCATTCGACGTAGAATCACTATTCCCAAGCATCCCAATCAAAGAAGCGCTACATATATTTGAAGAATGGATTGCAGGATATGAAGATTCACCAGAATGGCGAAGAAAAGCTAAACTATATACTAAACTAGCTAGACTATGCATGACCAAAACGTACTTCACTTTGAGGGGGAAATTCTTCAAAGTAATGTCAGGAGCAGCAATGGGCAATCCTTTATCCCCTCTTCTTAGTGACCTCTTCATGGACACATTAGAAGATGATCTGAAAAAACGGGGACTCCTTCCAAGCTTTTGGGTAAGATATGTAGATGATATCTTGGCGATAGTTAAAAAAGCCCAAGTAGACGTTGTTTTTAACAGTATAAATAATATTCACCCAAAAATTGTATTTAAAAAAGAAGAAGAACAAAACGGACAATTAAGCTTTTTAGATATCAAGATCCTAAGAGAAGCGAAAACTTTACAATACGAAATATACAGGAAGCCAACACAAACGCAACGAACAATTCCTGCATGTTCCAACCACAGCTGGCCACAAAAAATGTCAATATTCAACTCATGGATACACAGGCTACTCACCCTTCAACTTAGTGAAGATAACTTCAACAAAGAAGAGCAGTACATCCTAGACACAGCAAAGAAGAACGGATACACGGAAAGGGAAATCCTAAACGTCATGAATAAAAAGAAAAAACAATTGGCAAATGACAACCTAACAACGCTCTTCAAACAGAATAGAGAAATCAACCACCGAGAGAAGAAATGGCTAGCCGTTACACACACAAAGTTGGACAGAAAAATTGGACAAATCCTCAAACCGTGGGACATATCAATAGCGTCAACTAGCAGCAACACAAAGCTGAGTTCAAGACTGGGAACATCAAAGGACAAAAAAAAACGGAAAACGAAAAAAGCGGCATATATGAGATTGCATGCAAAGACTGCCCAAAAACCTACATAGGACAAACAAAGAGGCTGGTCACAACGAGAGTTCAGGAGCATCTACGAGAAGCTGAAATCAGAAAGAAACGCCAAAAAATCAGCGCATATAAGTCTGTGGTTGCAAAACACATAGTAGAATGCCAGCATAACGTGCAATGGAACGTTAAAAAAGCCACGACAAATAAAAAATTGGATGCATACGAAACGATTTTCATCCTGACAACAAAGGAACAAAATCGGCTAAACACAGACACAGGAAATTGTGACACCAAACTGATTAGGCTAGCCGCATCAAAAACACATCAAAAAAACAAAATAAGCAATTAGGGTAGACATTTAAGCTAAACACCATAAATAATCACAATTAGTAGGTTTAAACATGATCTTTACAATTTGAGGCCATAAATATGATAGAAAAATATTTGAGGATAATGAAGGGAAATTTATTGTATGATAAATGTTGTAGGTTTAAAAAAGATAATTCGCCCACTTGTACTTTAATAGACATAACACTGAAGAAGGGACAATATCGGCCTCGAAACAGCTGTCTGTTGCAAAATAAAAATATCAACCAAAAATATCAAACAAAAAATGGAATCTAACAAGAATTTTTTTAATTCTTTATAGTAGTTTGCAACCACATTCCATTTGTAACCTGACGGCATTCAGGGTCACAGAAAAATTAAAATGTACTCCCTAGCATGGAACTGTTTGACACATTACTTCGGTCTAGGCCTCTTTTTACTGCGCTCTAGGGCGCCGTCAGCGTAGAGAAACCTCCATACAGCGGGAGGGGACAGGATGGAGGGGGACTGCTATTATCCATGGTCACTTTTTTTGTTGTAAGTATTGCCCGAGAGTAATGTGCCAAACAGGTCCATTTGTCGAAAGTTTTCAGCATTTCTCCAACTAGATTTTCTGGAGAAAGCTCTCCCATTACCTCCCAAAAGTCCTGCCTGTCCTCTCCTGTTCCACCTTCTACAGTTGAAGAAGATGTAATATGCGTCGTTCCTTTCCCCTGGGCAGAAACGACCATGACATTCGTCCTTTGTAAACAACTTATCAACTTAATTAGTTGAATTCAGATCACACAAAGAGCATTTTACGATATGTGATCTATACAAAAATCTATGAAAATTGTATCAAATACGTCTCCACCCGTTGGATCCCAAGAATTGCGAAAGAGAAGCGAAAGAAGAGACAAGCTACTATTTTGAAGATCCAATTTTGAAAAGCACAGAGAGGTTAAGATCTTTTTCTGGTCCAATTTGCAAAAGTTCACAGGAAAATTGATCCCTACATCAAACTACTTCTATCGAATTGAAGGCCGTCCGCACCAACACGGAAGAAATTTAAAGATTCAGACTCTGAAGATTGGGAGTCCTTTTTAGGATTACTTGAGAATTTATTATCTATAAAAATTTAGAGGAAAGGAGTGGGCCTCCATTACGGTCACTGTTTCTATTTAAATGCGTGAAGCCGCTGAAAAAAATGAATCAAAGCTGCTCACTCTTTATTTCATAATCATCCGCCTCATCCCCAGCGACTTATTTTTCCATCAGCTTAAGAAACTGCTCAGTGGTAAGGTGGCAGTAAAGGTAAGGTGGCAGTTAGGTAAGGTGGCAATTAGTTAATGGCTACTGCAGGCGAACTTCGGGAAGAATAATACAATGATTTTTAAATGGGTATAAAGGACAAGGAATAAATATTGAATTAAAAAGTATAGATATTAAAGAATGAATATTAAATTAAATGTGTTGAATTTGAAGTAGACCATACTGGAAAACAATAAATATATAAAAACATAAAAACACAATTTTAAGCCCTGGCGATTGTTTTCTATTTCCATAATTATTATGTTTTGATTAATCTTCATTCGAAATTCTTATGATTATATTTTTTTTATATCTCTTAATATTATCAGCAGTCTACATTGTTGTCCATCATTCCATAAGTTCTGACTATACAAGTGTCTGGTTATTAAATTTTAATTTTTACATTAATTTAATATATTTGTAGTGACTCATTAGCAAAGAGCAATAATTAATCTGAAGCCCACTTTTGACTTTACATAGAAATTCTCTTTTCCAGGCCGATTACCTTAAACAGATCGCCTAATCATCTTTTGCTGCATGCAAGAGTGGCAATTTCTTCTGCAGTTTTCACTTTGAACACTGAATGTGTCAATAAGGACTCGTACAGATCTTTTTCTCTGAAATACTTCGACGGCCAATCTCCAGTTTGAATGAAATCTGCTTACATATTTCCACACTATCATTGAGTTATTTAGGTCTTATGTGCTAGTGCTGAATCCTGCTGGAATATCCATTACTTTTCTGCAATCAAATTATCACTTAAGCGCGTCACATCTTGTTTCAGGACGGAATTTTGGTAGTTTTGGAGGACTTTGGCCCTAGTCTGACGAATATCCTTAAGAGCAGGCGACAATCCGTGGCCAGTTACGTTATGAACGACGTCCTGGATTTAGTTTTATAACGTGGAAGTCTCCTGACTTCTCCTCCTTCAAAATTTCACATCGGTTTGCGTTCAGTTCGTTTGAAGATGAATTTGGGCTTTTCTTCGGTGGAAAGGTTTCACTATATAATCAGAACTAAATAATCTTAATACATCTTGCTGGGTCAACTTTGTTCAAAAGGATGAACTTTGTTGAAATTTTCGACGGTTTTAACATGTTGGAAATCTTGCGATATACTTTTAATACTTACTGGGGACTATCTTTTGACAATAAGCTTTGGTACACCATACATGCAACAAATATTGACATTGTCGCGGCTTCCTATCATCGTTTCATCGCATCACTTTTTGCGACGTCATTAACGATATGAAGAACTCTCGGACAGCAAGTCGGCACTGCAGGTGCTTGCCTCTAACCGCGTAGTTTCACAACTGGTGCAGGATCGTAGGCAGGCTCTCGAAACCGCAACAACCCGAGTAAATGTAAAACTGACATGGGTCCCTGGACACAGCGGTGTAGAGGGAAACGAAAGAGCGGATGAGCTAGCTGGATCAGCCGACCAAAATGCCACTAGAATAGACACAATTAAAGTGCTACTAGTAACGGTAAAAAGGGGACTAGACGAAATCCTCTGGAAAGAGACAGATATGGCTTGGAATGACAGGAACGACTACAGGATAAGCCGAGCTCATTGGCCTCACCCTAATCAAATGAGGACAAAACAACTCCTAGGAAAAAACCGAAATGGCGTTAGAACATTGGTGGCAGTATTAGCGGGCCATAATCATCCATGTCAACACGCCAAACGAATGGGAATCCAAACGGATGACACCTGCCGAGCTTGCGGCGAAGAGGAGGAAAGAACAGAACACTTCCTCCTAGATTGCCCGAGTCTGACAAACAAACGCCTTACTTGGCTGAGGTCTACTGGCGTAACAGAATTGGAACACTTGGCGATCACAGAACTGGGGGAACTCCTTGCCTTCTGTAGGAAGACAGGATGGACCATCTGTAAACAATAGTACAATAGTACATGGGGAGCCAAGGGCCGATTTCTGCCCTATGCTAATTTCCAGCAAGTGGACCCCAGTATAATAATAATAATAATAGTAATAATAATAATAATGATATGAGGAAATCAAGTGGCTCATGAAAGTTTTTACTAATATTATTGATATGAAGTAGAAGAATTAGTTACGAAATTCTTTTACTTAGCAAAGAGAAAACAGAGGAAAATAGTATCCCTTGTCTATAAGTTCGTCTTCACTTGTTTGTGAATTTGTTTTGTGAAAAAATAACACTCTGATGTTGCATCAACTGTCAGGTTTATAATAGATGGCCCCGTGTGACGTTATCTGTTCCCAAACAATATCTCCAAAAGTAAAGAAAACCTTCCCGGGCTGAATACAGATTAGATAATACTGAAACAAAATCGCTGAATTGTCTGAACACTAATCCTAAGATCGGCTTTCAGTAGTTTTTTGGGAATAAGAAGATACTTTCACATAAATATATAAGTTCTAGTAGAACTCCTTTGGAGGGAGTCAAATTAATATAGGTTGAATGAGTAGAATTCTAAACAAAGTACAAAACAAATTCTCGATATTCAAAAATTATCGAGAATTTATGTTGCACTGCTCTTATACAAACAAATTTATATTACCGAAGTGACTTTGGGTGATATCTCTTTCTGTCAGATAGTGCTGATCTTAGTACTTCGAACTGACTCAAAAAAGGCGCTTTAAACCTTCCAGAACACAGTGACAACATGAATTTTGACCATGTTCCGAGTTGGGAACTCATAGATTTACAAGGACTTGAACATTGAAATTGAAACTAACAAAGCCATTTGCAATAATACACTGAATGTTTTACCACTCTAAGAGAATGTTAGGGAGTCCTGAATTTTTGAACTACAAAGACTTGTGTACGAAATCAACAAATGCTCAGTTATTGAATGATTTCAACAAAAATTTGAGTAAACATAGGTTAAAAAACGGGTGAATATTATGAAGAATGGTGAATACTCAACTTTCACAGAAAATTGTATTAAAGGCAGTTTGAATCCTGCAAAAAGTGATTTTGAATCAGCCCGTTGTGACGGAGCTCTGAGAATATTTAACCAATATTTGTTTTATCGCAACCAATATTTATTTTATTTAGCCAACGATTCATCCTTAAGAAGCCTCTGTTTGTGCGCGTTATAACTTCCCTTTGTTTGTTTTCGATAACTTTCGTCTGAACTCATTTCATAAAATTGATGCTGGGATAAGGATGTTGGCTTAGACATTTCACTGCTCTGTAGCTCTCCTTTGATTCGAATAATACCAAAGTAGGACTTTCGTTGCGCCAATTAAGTTTTGAATTGAAAATGGTTCACTTTGCGATGCTACGACCAAATTTTCAATAATTCCACTTGTTTTGCTTACGTTTGGTCTTAATTTAATGAAGCTACGCAATTCGTCGTCGTTGAAATGGTTCATTTATATTTAAAATACACTTTTCTTATGTCGTGAGTTATCGTAATGACCCCATTTAAATCGAATGCAATGAATGGGAAATATTCAAAAAGCAAACAAAGCCTTGTTTCACTCGTCCATCGGCGATCGCACTTTATCTTTTATCTTTGATAATAGTATTTAAACATATATCGCCGATAACAAAAATTAAGTTCAACGTTTTTTTTTTGGTTCTGTCTTGAAGCTGCCAATGCCTTCCCTCCACACGCACTAACACCACCACCCAATAAAACATACTTGTCATGTTTCTGAGTCAATCGCAGGTTATTATGCTGTTACCTTTCCAACTCGTACAAAATGCCTGTTTGGCTTGGTTTGAAAAATATTGTTTGTTCTTAAAATCATCAAAATCGATTTATGAAATGTTCCTTATCGCTTCCTACGAAAAAGCCAAAGAAAAAACTCAACAACACAAGCACAAAAGAGAACACAAGCAAAAAGTTTGTTTCTGTGTTGAATTTAGATTTCAGGTGAATTTCGGATAAGATCGTCGCTTGGATTAGATCAAAGTTGTAAATTTAATTTACTTAAATATAAAATGGATATATCAGGCATATGTACGTGCCTGATGTGGTTAATGTGCTTAATTTTTTACATACACGCCAAAATAGAATGACACATTTAGAAAATTGAACATTGCTGTGATACCGAAATTATGAGAGGAAATAAACAATTAACAATTGTTTGTTGATGAAATATTGGTGTTTAAGCAATACCATTTGGATTGCCCATCATAGTCGATAGGGCCCCGGAAGGTTCAGATTCTTTTGAAACTGTTTGACAAACATTGAATTTGCCGCGTTGTGCGGTTTCCTTGTTTCGAAACATTAATGGTATTTGATTTTGAACGAATAAAAAAGTCAAGGAATCCAAAAGGATGCATAAAAGTCAAGCAGAACGTGCTTTTATTCGAAGAATTTTAGATATAAATTTATATATGTTTCGAACTATGCAGTGCAAAGTTTACTAGCTAAGATATTTGGGTGTGAGTAAATGGTGCCCGACAACTAGCGCCTCTATCTGATTGGCAGAGTGGTGGAAGGAACGTTTTTGAAGGTTCTAAATTGGTGGCATTAGTTGATGAAGACTCGTATTAAAGCAGTTTTATGGCAGTACCTCACTAAGCAGTTTCAAAACGTTTTACAGACATGAGAATTCAGAAAGATATCGGCCAAAGCACAAATTAACATTGGTATAAAATTAAGATTGGTAAATCACGGTCCCCAGACTGCACTTTCTGCCCCGGGGAAAGGAACGACCCATTTCACATCTTCTTCAACTGTAGAAGGTGCAACAGGATGCGGCAGGACTTGTGGGAGGTGATGGGAGAGCTTTCTCCAGACAATCTGGTCGGAGAAATGCTGAAAAGTTTCGAGAAATGGTCCTCTCCTCTCTTACTCTCGGGCAATACTTACTACCAAAAAATGTACCATGGATAACTTTGGCGCGGGGTCTAGGGGGGTCTCCTTTCCAGATGTCCTCCTCCATCCTGCCCCCTCCCGCTGGGGGGAGGTTTCTCTAGGCTGACGGCGCCCTAGGGCAAAGTAAAAAGAGGCCTAGCCCAAAGTAATGTGTCAAACGGTTTCAGGCTAGGGTCTTTTAAAAGGGGGGTGTGTAGTGGGTAGTCTAGTAGCATGCGCTCCTAGGAGTCCCACACTCCGGGCGTAAATTGCCTTCACCACCCAACTCAAAAGAAAAAAAAGCACAAATTAAAGCCCGGAGACTATAGGTGACGTTTTTTTGTTTTTATTAAAAGCTGCTCGAAATTATAAACTGGAAGGCGTTTCTGCACCGTATTTTGACTGCGGACGAAAAATGGGTAATGAAAATCATCGGGATTGCCCAGCCATGCTTCAAAGTCAAAGACAGAATATTTAAGACTTCAAGGCTCCGGGAGATCAGCTAGTTTAGTATATTATGAGCTGTTAAACCTCCCGAAAACAATGACAGTTTATTACGTATTCCGATGTGTAGGCGACATACAAACAAACAAAAAAATTTTTTAAGTAAATGAATAAATAACTAAAATAACAACAAATTTTTATCATAACAATAAATTGTTTTGGTCAAGTTTTTAATTTGTACTCATATTTTTAATTTGAATCAAATTCATACGAGATAAAATAGAACTAAGTATTAAATTAAAATCAAAACATTTATAGTTTGATTTAGGTATTAAGTAATATTTAGTTAAATCATATTAGCAAAAAACAAAAAAAAAAATAAATAAAAAAAGTCAGCTAAAAAGGGATAAAAAAATTTCACAGTTGAACAAAAAATTAAAAAATTTCTTGGAAGAAGGGAATCGGGAAGAAGTTTTCCATTAATATGATTCACTTGTTTGTTGTGAACATATCGCTATAAGTAGAATAGAAAAATGTTTGTATAGAAATAGAAATCCAGTATAAAGTTTCGGAAATAAAAATTGTGAATTTAAATATTGGGAATAATAAAGAGAATTAAGAAGTATTAGCAGCTGTTTAAAGTGTTTGGCCCCAGAAGTCGTTGAGCGCAAAATCTTTGAATTACAAAGCCCAAGAGAACATTTTGATTACGATCGAGGCCAAGAAGTCCCGCAATCAAGCAGATGTGGTCAGAGGTAGCGTAGCAGAGTTATATTGGTACATAACAGAAGTCCCGAAATCGAGCTGAGGTAGAGATTTGTGTTGGAGAAAGCAGTGGTCAACAGAATCAGCGCAGCAGAAGCAAGTAAAGTCGCGAAATAAAGCAGAGGTAGAGTTTCGTGTTTGACGCAGCGCAGCAGAATTCATACGCTCAAGTGAAGTCCCGAAATAGAGCAGAAGTGAGCAGAATCAGCGAAGCACAATTCATTTAAATTAAATATTCTATATTTTCTTACTTTTATTTGATCACTTCTATTTGTTTATTTATTTTGTCTAATATGAAAGAGTAAGTGTGTGTGTGTGTGCGTGTGTGCGTGTGTGTACGTGATATGAAAGGATCAGGGCTTATATAATGTCCTAGAGCTCATACGACCGCGCGGTAAGCTAGTCAGTTAAAAATAACTTCCTTTCCTTTCCTGTAACTTTGTATTTTCAAATAACCCAGTCTATTTAACCTTGTTCGTTTCTTTCGCTGCAGTTGCGACCTATCGGTTGCGATAATTATATCATTATTATTATTAATTATTTATTATACTTTATATTTTTAAATACATCACAAGGTTGCCTTTATCAAATCCAATGAATGCGTCTGTGTCGAACTTTGAAAGACAACTATCTGCAATACCACGAGGGACACAATAAAGGAATTTTTAAGCAACACAATACTCAATCTCATGTCACAAAATTGGTCAAAACGTACCGGAACGTACTTCATTCGCCGTATTTTCAAGGTTTGGTTCTCGGGCCACCATATATTCCAATCCAACCAAGCTCGCCAACACTTCAACTCTTATAAAGAAGTGACGAACTGGATCGATTCGTTGACTTAATCAATTGACAAATTTATTGGCACGGGATTTGTATTCCAGCCGAAAGATAGGAAATTTTTTAAAACATAAAAATGTAAGGTTTTTTCCGATAGCGCCGAAAACTTTAAGAAAAATCATAAGGAGCAAAATTTTACACCTAGCATTAAACATTGTAATGCTTCGTCCCTGTCTAAACCATCCTAAAACACCTTTAAACGCTTTTCCATCTTTGAAACGTCTCGATTGAAGCTTATTTTTTTCTTTGATATTCGAATTCTCTAGAGACAACCTAGGACAGAGTTCAAAAAATTTATCTTAAATAACATGTTGCCACCGATTGCTTGGCAAGTCAATAAATGCTCGCGATCAAACTCTCTGTGGCTGTCACTGAAGTTGCACGATTTTTCCCAAAGGATATTAATTCTTGTGTTTTTCGTTGCATTTCAATTTTCCGTCAAAACACCAATGAGATTCAGCGAAAATAATGCTCTTACATCTTGGCGCAAATTATTTTAAGGCATTTTTCTTTGAGATAAAAAAGTGTTTTCACTGGGATCTGTCAAGCAAAATTTTAATAAGGCCCAATTAAACATGCTGTAGCGGAAGAAAAACTAAGCGAAAATCCTAAAAGAGGCAAATCGTTCGCATTTTCTGTTCATTGGTGAAGGATTCAGGCGTAGGCAATTTTCAATTATAATGAGATGTTACTTCCTGACTTTATCATTCACAGAAAGAACAGAAGATTTCGGTATTATCAAACTGAAGTCCTTGTAATACGGCAACAAGTTTAAAGTCACCACAGTTTTTGAAACAATATGCAATGTTGTTATGTGAGTATACACTATTAAGTCCTGCAATTAGGTTGCTTCGTGAAAGAGAACCTGGATTTGGCAGCGCATCAAGTGCATTTCCACTATCTTTACTTGTCAGAATGTTTTCAGTCAAAATCGGCGTAGATTCGGGACCAACATTATTTTTTCGACAGTGTAAAGTAAAATCATGCATTTGCTGGCTGACTGTTTTGATGGTAGCTGAAGTTTATTAATTAAATAAAAATAATGAAATAAAATAAGATCCTTGTATTTTGTTTCAATTTGATAAATTTGAGCTTGCACATTTTTTTTTTGATTCCGTCTTGAAAGTAAAATCTGGCAACTGTCAACAATCGGTAGCCGCAACCTTATTGGCCCCATTTACTGTATTTCCGTCCCTTTTTGAAGCATTTCGAATATGATTCGTACAATGTCTTGGTAGTATATTTGCTTTATATTACACAGGAACACCAGCTTTGTTGGCATAACTCGTTAGTTACAAATAATCTTAATCAAATCTGGGGATTGAGTTGACGTCCCATCGTTATAACTACACACTTCGAAAATGATCTGCCGGAGAACAGAACTTTCAATCAATCCATTGTTTGAGCACTACAGCATGTAACACCCTTTTACTAGAACTACTTGTTTTAAATATCGTTCTCAGCCAGTTGATTTGACGAAAAATGGACTAGAATTGCCTGATACCTATCTCCATTCACCGAAACTGTTGCAGCATTTTCATTTTCAAAATAGAATGACACAATGACTCTTGTCGTGCACAGTCCAACGCATATCGTGACTTTTGGCAAATAAAAAGGCTCCTAACCAATCATTTGGATTATCATCATCATGGATTTTTTGGGCCCCGATAATCAACAATTTGCATACTGACAATTTACAAATTTAAATGTGCCTCGTCAGCACATTTTCAAAGCGATTTTCTGCAAATTTTTTGAAGCACAAAAAAACCCTCCTAGGTCTAAAAGACCGAATTACTGGAAAATGTTTTGCACAGATTTAAAATACAAAAAGGTTCTTAGGCGTCTCAAAAATCAAATTCCTGAACAATTTACTATCACTGACACAATCTAGTAATGGTCTGAATCAATCTGCTCGTTGAAACGTTCTTACCCATGTCGCGGACTATGCATCACTGTCTCACCTGCTATCAGCAGTGCCTAATTCGTAATGAAAGGATCGGCTAACATCAGCTCCGCCCTATCGATGCTTAAATATTCAATAAGGTGGTAAATATCGGGCAACAGAGAACTTTCCCTATAATTAGTAATTGGAAATAAAAATCTGCTTTCTTACCATGCCGAGGGAACTTCTGAAAACGCAAAATTTTGGTTATGGAACATTGTTCTTGGGTCGGTTAAACGACATAGTACAGTTAACTTTATACTGCTATTACGATAACCTTTTTGTTTGCTCGCCCAACTCAGTGGCTCGCAACATATTTTTCTAGTTAGAACATGCTAAATTGTGAGGACGTGGAATAATGCCAATAAGGACCCCTTTCGTTTTGTTCCTATGATTCTTCAGTGAATCTTCAGCTTTCGAAGGTGTTAAATATTTTTTTGGATACTTGTATAAGCGGCAATTTATCGCATCCATTGCATTGCATATATTATAGATTTGCATGCGTGAAGCTTCGCTATCCTGTCCAGGAGCCGTATATGAAAATCACTGGGATCAATTTGATTGGACTGTTTTATTCCTGTGTCTTGGCAGTTTTGAGATTCGCTGAGATTCAGAAATTTGTCTTCAGTTTCTAATTCGTCTATTAGGGGGTATTCTGGACCACTAGGTGACGGTTTTCTTGGATGAGTCCGAATGTTATTTGATTACAGCCATCTTTGCTGCTGATTCGAGGTCCGAAAATATTTTTATCTTTGAAGGCAAACGTAAGGTCCGTACCTGACTTTATTATCTTCCGCAAAAGCTACCTTTTGACTGGAATTCGATAGCAATATGGTCAACTGGAAACTTCTTGATGCTGCCAATTTTTGATACTGTATCAAAAAATCCTTATGACGTTCCGTTTTTGGGTTGAGTTTGATTTTGTGCTAAAACGGTCCGTTCAGGGTTCAGCTACTTAGCGCAAGTATCAGTCTGGGATATCGTTCGAATACAAGATTGAAAATTTAATAATACTGTAGAAATTTATAGAAATAAGAATATTGGGTTATGTTGATTGAGAAAAGCATTGTCGTCCGATGGCAACATCGAGATGAACTTTTCATCTAAACGGCAAATGACAGCGGAAGTAAGCAGTAAAACAAAAGCTCCTTTAAAAAGGATTATTGTTTAAGAAATATGGGACAACAGGATCTTTAAGGAAGCAGAACGACCCGTGAAACTCAAATTTGTAATGATAGGCGATCAACATTTGTAACATTGGCACTTAAATCATGAAAGAGGTTGGACGAACGAGTTATCGCGAGGTCAGCATAAGAACAATCGAAAAAGATTAAATTCAGTTTTGTTACATTTATCTTAAAATAATCTTAAATCAATAATACAATTAAATGAAGAAAAAAATGTTTTCCGGCGTCACTAAACTG
This sequence comes from Stratiomys singularior, assembly GCA_954870665.1. Classification (NCBI taxonomy): domain Eukaryota; kingdom Metazoa; phylum Arthropoda; class Insecta; order Diptera; family Stratiomyidae; genus Stratiomys; species Stratiomys singularior. The sequence continues at coordinate 4,372,208 of OX940879.1, read as the reverse complement.
GTGAAACATCTGAAAACTTTTTAAACCTCATCGGAGAGGATTAAAAAATAAGAAGACCGCCACCGTTCGTAGATAGAAGACACCACGTAAATGGTTCAGCACAACGCGATGAGCAAAAGAGAATTTGAAGAATTTTACTAGACAATGCCTCGGAGGATTCGAGCAGTCATTGTAGCAAAAGGAGATGCAATCAAATATATGGGAAAGCTAATATGTTCAATATTTTGTAAATAAATGTAATAACTAAAACAATTATTTCTCAATTTTATGCACTTCACTCTGAATAATTCGAAGGCCATTGGGAAACTTGTGTCTTCGTATTTTTACTCGTAACATAAACAACTGTATTCTATGCCGGCTATAAATTTCATTGCTTATGCTCGATAAAAATATATTTTATAGACACATATAAGGCTTTTCCTACGCAGAAAGTAGGAAATCGAATCATGCTTTGCTTATTCTCTCACTAATTTAGACCACAGATATTACACCTTGGAAATCTTCAGAAAATTCAGTATTTTGCATATAAGATTTTACTATTGTGAAAAGTTTTCGGTGTATACTTTTCTCTGTTGTTATGTGTAGATTTGATTATCTTTAATTTTTCCCAGTCGGCTAATATGAAATTTACAATAAAGTCCTTTCAAAGTTTTAGACTCACAGTATTGCTTTAACGGTTCAACTTTCGCAACGAAAATATCCTTATCGAAAACGAACTTTTCAACAATTAGTCAACAAATTTCCAGTGTTATCACGGAAACGTGTTATCATGGAAAGTATTTTTGTTGATTCGTGATTTGCAGACAGCGGATGTAATAATTTTCAAGATTTATTGAATAGGAGTGAGATGGTATCAGCTAAGTAAATTTTGCGAGTTTGAATTATTTTCATACCCAACTTCTTAGCTCTACGTTTGACAAAGGCATAAGTGTTGATGTCAGCATAAATATCAGCCTATTAAGGTGAGTTTTACCGAATGTTTCATTTTTGCTGCAATAACCACGATTTTTGTGTTAATTTTGGGCATTTAATACCGTTTTTTTTATTCGAGCTATTAAATGAGGGTCAATGATATTTATTTTAGAATGCGTTGAAAAAATACTGGGCAATTGCTCAGTTTTGTTGTCCCTTCTTTGATTTATGCCGCGAATTCATTGAAAATCGAATTCACAAAATGCTACACTGATGATGCTGTTTACAATTGTGCATAATCAAGGCCCAAGAAAACAAGCCGCGAAAAAATCCACCTTAAGGTAAAAATCTGGAATAAATTTTAGCCGACCAAAACCAGTCAAAAATTCTCGCGCAACGGATTCGAAATCTGCATGGCGCAAATCCAATTGGACTAACCTTTTGATTGGAATTCAAATCACGGCCCTTGAACCTTCCCAATTGGGAAACTTGTCGCTCGATCGTTCGTCGAAAAACTCCTCCCACAAATCCACTGTCGAGACTTGGCACGGTACCGGTCTGACAACTTGAACTGTACCCAATGCACTTCCTTTGCACCACACTACGATGCGGATTGTTGTCACAAGTTACCAGCAACGGTCGACGCAATCAGATCTCAAATGCCTGTTCGCGGTCGCATTCATAATTCGCGGCTACTTCTGCGACCGGGCGAGCGTTTGCAGTTATTTCGCGACCCGCGGACAATGGATCCCAGCACTGGCCACCGCTCCGCGCTTTGCACGCGTCAGATTTAATGAGCCCGCAGAAATTGCAATACACCTCACCGGCACCGGGAGGGCTCGCAATGGGGCGGTTTTTTGTTGTTGCCTTCTTCGCTGGCTAAATGTGCGAACGCGCCGAACAAACCATAAACAAAAGCCACCAGCGGCCCCGACTAAAAACAATTGTCACGTGCGAATTTAATCGTTTTGTCCGTACGCTGGCTCATTCAGCATGCACAGGATCGAAAGTTCTGACCGGAAGCAAATGAGCATCGAGCGCGTGGGTTTGCGTCTGGAGATGAAGTCGAACTTGATCTAATTATTTGGCACTTTGCTGCACACTTTGCGGCCGAGACGCGAATTCGGTTTGTTTGCGGCACGCACTTGCTCGTACGCTGAAGCCGACACGCAAGGAAGAAAGAATTGTTTACTTGCGAGTGGCGAAAAAGACTTTCACACGTTTTTGTGGCCGCGCCGTCTTACGCATTTTCCATCGGACGGAGGCCCGAACGCGACGCTATTTCACCGTTGACTAACGACGTCCGAAAATTTTGACGGGAAAATGAAAACAAAACGCCTCGTTGCCATCGCAGTCGGTGGCTATCGCATGGCAAAACGAGCGCTTGGCTGACGGCCTCCACCTCGGCCACTGAATTCACTCGAGCCACCCTTCTGCTCCCCAGCTCGCTTCCCGAGCAACGGTACATATGCGTCGCCATGTAAAAGACCGTTCGCCCGCCGCCCGATGCCACATTGTCCTGCTCGTTTTTTCCTCATGGCTTGCCGCGTTTTTTCCTTGTTTTTAAAAAGTCACATTTCCACGAGAGCGGAAAACTCGAGCGAAAAGATGCGACACACGGACTCAGACGACTCTGCCGCTGCCGCGGCTGCTGATGCTCCACGGAAACGACAAGCGACAGCTTACGAATGCATTGGAGGGCGGGTGCTGCCACCCGCACGACACACACCCTCGCTCGATGGACGCAACTCAACACACAGGTCCCAAACGAGCGAGCCTGCAGTCAATCATTTCAAATGGAAATAAACGAGGATGGATTTCCTTTTCCATCCATCGTCGTCGTCGTCGTCGTGGCCGTCGTGTCGTCCACCCAGCAGTAGCGACACATACCGCCGCGCGAGTTGATAGGGATAGCAAAAGGGACAAGCAAATAAAAAATTTCCCAGCACGGTTCCCCTTTGGAGTTGAACGTTGCGCGGTTCAATTTTCCCGGTCGCATTCGTTGGTTTCGCTTAGGCTGGCTGAACGCCCGCTGCAGTGTGTGTGCGACTTGGAGAGCAATTTGTGTGGATAGTGGGGCATTGTCGAGTGCTGAGCCAATCAGGCGCTTGCATAAAGCACGACGATGGATGGCGTGCGCGATGAGATCGATTTGGACTACTGAAGTCGTGTGTTCCGTTCCGTTGGGTCCATCTTCTCCATTTTCGCGGTTCTATGAGAGATGCGAGATGCGTAGTGGAGCGTTCTGCTGAAGAGAAATGGAACAGTGTCGTGGATTGAATTCGCCGTGAATGTTTGACTTGAATCGTCATCGAATAAGGATGCGATTCTGAGAAAAAGAGAAGCATCGGCAAAAGAAATCATTGCACTAGTTGTTTAATTAGTCATGAAAAATCTGCATAGAATCGACTTTCTGTAAAGTAAAGGTTGTAGTCGCGAATATAATTCTATTTTTACAAAGTTTGCAGGCAATGCGAACAAAATTCGAAATGGATGCAGTTCTGATGCAACTTCGAGCAATTGAATGAATCGTAAAATACGCTGTAGCTTAAATTTGGCAATGTCTTTCTCATTTGGTATATGGTCATTGAGCTCTAAGCTTATTTCGTTGTATTAGAACTGAAAAAATGTTGTATAACTGAATATTCAGCCTTAAAATCAAAAAATGTTTTAATTTTAACTATCTATCAATGAATTTAATAGGTAGGTATCAATAATGTTGGAGAATCAATTTATTAAAATCTGCTTGTTTGATTTTATCAAATTTCTGCTAACATGCGTTTAATCCTAACATAATTGAATTTCGAAAAATGTTGCATGCAACTGGACATACAAGAAATAATAACAGATAAAACTGTCGTTTTATCTGTTACTTACTTACAGTTTTATCTTTTTAAAATGATATGAAATAAATATATAAAATTGGTATTATTCGATTTGAATAATTCTCTTCTATTTTCATTTGAATGTGACTTCGAGCATGAAGTTGAAGTGTTTTGCGTGAGCTCCTGCCACCATTAGGACTTACCTCACGGTCTCAAAAGACAGGGTTGATTTGATGCGCTAACCAACCCCGCTCATTATAAATGAGGTCCCATTACACATAAGTATAGGAAACCTAAGATTCACTGGTTGGTACTCAACAACTAATTTCTAGCCACATCGCAAACCATAAACCACCACGTTTCAGCCAGGATAGGTTCCGCACCGTGTAAGGGGGTTACAGTAAACTGTCAGTGACTTCGGGCATGTGAACACTAAGACTGGCGTGGAGGAAGTTCTAACGAGAGGCCCAATCATCCATTACTCTAACCAATAATTAGGGCCGTATTTCGCCATAACGCGGCCAACCAAATTGTCAAGCGTCTCAGTTTTGCCGGCGTAAAGGAGGGATTTGACGTATATCCACCAACAATTTCGAGCGGTGTTTAATCTCTAGATCTTGCAGGCCAGTTCACATGTCCAAATCTAGAAATTTTGCACTCATGAATTGGTTCTTTGAAATAAGTTGATGGTTGCATGAGCCGTATGGCGCGTCGCACTTTCCTGTTGAAACCAGAGGTCCTGTGTATTACGTTGAGTCAATTGCGGAACGAGGAAGTCAATGATCATAGTTCTACAGTGGTAATCATTGACTGTAATGTTAGTCCCAGCTATTTTTTTATGATTATACCAGTCCATAAAGCACGCTAAACACTGTCTTTCTCCGGATTCAACGGAGTTTTGTAAGCCACTTGTAGTTGCTCATGACCAAATACAACAATTTTGTTTGTTGGCATAGCCATTCAACCAAATATGAGCTTCATCGCTGAACAAAATGTTCTTATGAAATTCGGGACCTGCAGCGATGTGTACTTGGCCCCATACAACGAATCTACGCCGTGTCCGTCGGTCATTCTGCTTTAATTCCTGCACGAATTGGATTTTGTAAGCCCGCAAGCTAACATCATTCCGTAAAATCTACCAAACTGTGCATGGGCACTAGTTTAATTGTTAAGCACAATGTCGAATGGACTCACTTAGGTCTTGATCGATATTGTGGTCTACAACCGCTATGATTCCATCATTACACACTGTTGAACGGGCGGCAACTTTTTTATGATAAAATGGCAAACCAAACTAACCATTACACGCATGACAGCTGTCATTTCATCCATAGCATTAAAAAGTGTTGCCAACGTACAGTTCTTCACGACTTCAAAAACACCCTATATAAAGTCTTAAAGTGTAAAAAAGCAAACTCCTTGTCGGGATTTCAACTTAGAACTGTAGGCGTTGATTCCTGGTTAATCAGGAAGCAGGAAGTTTTAACCAGGATGATAAGGAATTGAAAATAAGCTCCCCGTGGAACTCATATAAATGGGAAGTGTTGTAGACCTATTGATTCCGATGCCTTCGTCGCTGGTAATAAGATGAATGCTCCTGTCTACGGTCGAGAAGTTGATCTGTGCAGTATCAAAAAAGAAGAACATGCATGTTATATGCTGGTAGACAGTCAACAACGCCTATTATTTGAACTATAAAATCTATAGAGGACCTGTACTTTATACTTTGTCATAAATCGGTACGATCGTGGTGGAAGGCTGTTCAACCGGTTAATCTAGACTAGAATGAAAGGTTTCCGAATCATCGCTCATCACACTGCCTGTTATGCGAAGGGTATTATGCAGGATATTACGCAGCAAATGGATATTACCGAGAATAACCTCAAAGAGATGATCAAGCTGCGAATGTAGTCAGTTGTCAGGCTCACTAGGTATTTTTCTAGCAGCTAGCTCAGCTTTCTTTAAAACAAGTTCATGATCGATTCTATCTCAGAGGTTATGCAGCCGTGCCTAGAACTTTGGAGGGAGCTATACCAAGCGCTCAAATTATTGTTTTTTTGACTTGAAGAACGCCGTGAAATTGATAAGGTGGGCCGTAATCCTTCGTGCTCATAAGGCTGATGCTGCAAATTTCTGGTAAATTACTGGTTACTGGCAGGCTTTGTCAATGATTTTTGGTGGTTTTTACTGCCGGCAAAGGGCAAAGGAAATGAGCTGGGCATACTTGACACAATAAGGTGTTAATGCTAGATTTTAACTTCAGGAATATCATGCACATTCAACATGAGCGTCTGTTAATGCCCATAGATGAATCTCTTCTGGAATGCGCTCTTGGCGTAATAATAGTAATCACTGACAGACCACTTGACTGAATAAACGCATAAAGCGGAGGATACCAACTGCAGTCTCCATGAAGCATGGCTGGGATGCAATTCAGATTACCAAGTCACTCGGATACTTTGATGTAACCCGTAATACCAAGGATTCTTTCAGAGAATATATTCGTAGCGCATCCGACAAGGCCGCTGGCCAAGTTTAGTCATAGAGTATATTGACGGCGAATGTGGATGAAAATCGAGATACAAAGTCTTGTCTTTTGATGGCGACGATGTATTCCATTAAACTGTATGGTGTCCTGAAGACACAATAAAAATTAAGAAGAATAATGGTATAGATAGCGGCATAGATAGGACAGCGACACCTGAACGTTTTTGAACGTTATTGATAAAGTCTGAATGAAAAAAAAAAAGAAATTCTATGCTGAATAGTCAAACTATTCGCTTGGTGTCAACTGATCTATTCATGGTGTCAATATTCGAACCTCATACACCGAGATCTTTCTTGAAGTGCGTATGGAATCTGTACCTCCATCACTACAACAAACATTATTTTTAATATGAGTCTTATTTGTCGCGATGACAGTATTAGATGTAGTAGTAGTCGTAGTAGTTGTAGTAGTAGCAATATTAGTGGTGGTACTAGCAGTAGTAGTTGTAACAGTAGTAGTAGTAGTAGTAGTAGTAGTAGTAGTAGTAGGAATAGTAGGAATAGTAGGAATAGTAGGAATAGTACTAGTAATAGGAGAAGTAGTAGTAGTTGTAGTAGTTCTAGAAGTAGTAGTAGTAGTAGTTGTAGCAGTAGTAGTAGATACCTAAGATATTTTGTGAAAAAAATGAATAATCATTCAAAAGTAAGAATATTTATTCAGGTACAAATCAATCTTATATTATTGGCATTGAAATAAATTAACAATAAACCCAAATTTAGCCAGAAGTTGAAAAAAAATTATAATCTATCTTTGTCTTATAATTTTACACGAATGTATTTATGGCACCTAGAACTGGACATAGTAATGTTTGAACCCATAGGGCTGGGCGAAACTAAAATGCATGAAAACGGTTGTAAATATAGCCATCAGACATTTTGGAATGTCAGCGCACTCTCCATGGACCCATCTTGCACAAATTCACATTGGATCCAATTCTCTTGGTGGTATTTCTTCACATCACGCATATGGTTAGAGTGCTTTGGGTTATCCGTGTTAACAGGTCACTTTTTAAAAACTTTTTTGGCTCTTAGGATACTTCTTATTTCCATCTTTAACTTCTTTCAAATCTCTTGCAATCCTTTTCTTGTCTTCCTTAAGTTTTCTATTATTCTCGTTTTTTCTACAACGTTTGTATGAGGGTACGAAGTAAGGATCTAACCTTTTTATTTCTCATGTTTCTAGCAACCTTAATACCCACGCTTGCAAAAGGAGGCAACGGTTGGAATATTTCAGTAATATCTGTAGGAGAATTAAATAAGAATAATACCTGTAGATAGCTGGGGATCATAGCCAGAACTGGTGAGCAGCACGGAAACTGCGCTGGTGTTTTACTCAGGAACTGCATCATTCACCACTCCTGCTCCGGGTAAAACTTTAGTCAGTGACTCAGAGGTATCGTTAGTTGCAAGTGTACATTGAACGTCAAAAGATGTTCCACCAACAAAGTTTGAGGTATCTGCCATAGTAGACCCAACGGGGACAAGTTGCAAACATTTAGATTCTTCTAGTAGAATTTTTGTTTCAGAAATGTCAACTGATAAGAAATTGAGGTCTTCAAAGGTATTGTCATCAGGTAGATAAATATATTTCATGGTGTCGAGTTCGGGGCCCTCTAAATTTTATAATGCATACTCAAGATAAGCTCTTCTTGAAAACGAATTGTGAACGAAACTGCAAATGTCATAATCGGCTCCAACATCCACATGTCACATTGTTCTTAGTAGCCATTTGTGAATGGTTTCGTAAAAGTCTTGTCTAGAGGCTGCAATTTATGTGTTTTGTGAGGTGGTGAGCTAATTTAATGGATGTGGTGCTACCGAAAAAAGTTTTTGACATCCAGTGTCTAATGTCTGTTTTGACCATCCAGCAGAAGTAACATAGAGTATTCCTTTGAAGGAATCCATGGAAGATGTAAAAAGAAGTCGCTACTATCCAACTCTTTGTATTGTACATGACCACGCTTTGAGTTGGAGTGTTGGTCATGTGTCATGCTCGGTAAAATGAAAAATGGTCGTATCGAAAAGCGATTAACACTCATACAAAACATTATAGTAATATTTTTTACTCTCTCTGCTGAAATGAATTTTTTCAGTTGTCTAACAGCCTGGGGAGCGTGAATTTTGAATCTTTTTGTGGATTGCTGACACATAATTTTAAATATATCAGACCGTGGAAAACCATGGAAAGTAGTCCGATGGTAAAGATTAGAAAAAAACTGGGTAGCTAGTGGCCTATAAATTGCATTAAACGCATTAAAGTGGTAGATTCTGGTCTTGTCAAGTTCGGATGTCGGGTCATAAAATTGTAATTAAAATGCTTACCAGCAGCTTGTTTTCCACTTTTCAAAGGAGGGGCATTTTCAACGCAATTGCAACGTTTTGTCGTGTCCACCGATCTTCAGTGCGCGAATAAATATTCGCCCCTTCCTGCCCAGAATAAATATCAGGAATTTTATCATGTTGTGAGCTTTTGGAGATGTTATACTTCAGTAACTCTTGTCACAAACATATCTTCTTTGGCGAAACCATGATAGCAGCAATCTTTAAAATTTTTCTGACTCCAGAATCCTTTCTTTTTGGGTTCTCCTACATCGTTGTCATGGAATCATTACCCAAATGCATTATCCAGTAATACCCACTCAAACGTGATCCGATACCAAGTTTTGGCGCATGCCGTGCCCGCCGAAAACTGTGAGCGCTCCCGATGGTACGTTGCCCGGTACTATGCAGCCACGTCTCGCGTGCTCAATATGTAATTCTCCCCGCACCCCTTTCACTCTACGCCTCAATCGCTTGTATCGCGATTGTAAATAATTATAACACAAGGCTACTTACTCTAGGCATCAGGCTTAATAATCTCATCTGTCACCTTTCTCTCCCCAATAGTCACCTTCTCTCTGACACTGTCTAACCTGGAGCTGTCTGTCACATTATTTCGAACTACGCTACTTTCTCGCATTGAATAGATAGTTACATAGTTTAATTGATTAGATAGTTTAGATTAGATTACTATTGAAAATGCCTCTCTTCCACCCGTACCAATAATCTATCGAACGTGCCATTCTATATGAGCACAAATGTCAGAACGGTAATTCGTGCAATTCGGCCTTATCTCTGAGTTTCTTTGTGAGTGCTTCTTCTCTGGCAGTTGCAGCTTAAAAAGTTCTTCGTTTGAGGCGTTTAGTTCCGGGCTTACAATGAAATCCTTTCCAAAACCAGGTATAGCCTCCACTCTTATATGTTAATCTTGTAGATCATATGCTTTACTTCGGTCTGCTGAGTTGTCTATGAAATGTTCACAAAAAGTGTTTTGTTGGATATGACAGAATCTGCATGCAATTGACAGGAATATCCCTATCTGATCGACGAAAAAATATCTGACTAGGGTTATTTGACAGCTTACATGACGAAATATATCCCGAGATATTTCAGAGACTTCCTCAAAAATTACAGGTTGCAGTGGTGAGGTTCGCATGTATGTGATAGGATCAGTAGCTCATCTACAATCTGCAATCAAAACTGCTAAACTGACAGAAGCATTTAAATTGGAAAGTGCTCAAAATACTATCAATATAGTAGAAATTACTGATGTAATCCTAGTTAGATTCCGAATTGAGATCCATGCTTTTTGGTCCAAAACACCGCTGGACCTACATTGTGTATTACTGTCCTATGTGTATGAATGATTTGCGACGGTTGAAATCATTTATCCAATTGTCAATAGACGCAAATCCCTGCTGAACCTTAAACTTGAACCAAATCTGATTGGAGCTCCTAGGGCTGGATTATCTGGAGATCTTAACCGCTCTAAACCCAGCTTTTTCAATCGAACTTTAATACTTGTCTTTTCTTTAAAAAACACAAAAAGTGTTCACAAAACTTATGCAAAGTTTAATATTGAATTCAGTCAGGAACTTATTGAAGCATCTTTCTTTAACCCAAAACCAGTTCTAACCACCATTCTCGACACCTAATTAAATGAAAAATAATCTTACAACATCTCCAAGATCTCAATTAAAGGAACAATCCAATGAAACAAAGCATTAATGAAACCTTACTCAAAAATAATAAAAGTCGCGAAAATTCCGCTATCAGGAGATGCGCTGATATTATATATATATCTAGGATAACATAACATTGCCCTATATATATATTTAGGATTACCCTCACCTTCACCTTACCCACTTTTTGATTGCACTCAGATAATCTTTCTACCCCCTTTTATAATTACCATATGTTCGGAGCTCTCTCCATGATTTTCGGCATCTTCATAGTGACCACTTGTCAGCGGCAGCTCTTGGATGAAGTTCAAAAACTCTTGCTTCCATCAGTATGTCGATGTCCTTGCGAAAATCGTCTATGGGCGTGCATTAATGCGCCATAGAATGACTGATTTTCCTCTGTTTTGTGTCCTGCATGATTGGCACTATTCAAACATTTCATCCATGAATAGAGTCGAGCGTGAATCTGAATTTTGCGCGAAATTTGTTCTCTGTCCAGTTCAAATATCTAAGCTCTCTGCGCTCTAATTGAGGTTTCTGAAGATGCGGCTGATAAATCTTGCAGCTATGAATTATAAGTAGAAACGTGAAATATTATTTGAGAGGTCTACTAGTGAAATTGGTTATCATAAAGCAACTGTCAGTCCACATTTCAAGGGGTCATACAGTCTCACTTCAAAAAAGTTTGAAAAAGATATTTGTGCAATCCTGTTCCGCAGCTCGTTCTCTGATCCGAACGAGCAGAGTTGGTCAGTTAATCTTTTTCAAAGACTTTTTGCAGGCATTTTGTAGAATAAGATTTATCGTTGATTACTAACAATGTATTTTCTGAGGTGTGTCAAATCCTACAACTTTTAGAAAATTTCTCGATCTTGTTGCACTACAAGTCCTTGATTCGTAGGATAGGAGGCTAGCGTTCATTCTGTCAGTCTGTAGAAGTTCCGGTGTTTGTTTGATGACCAACTTTTTCGCTGAAGCTGGGTGAGGCCAAGGTAGAAAGGTTTTTAATTTTTTCTCTACTAAGATTATGGAATTCTTAGATCTAGACATTTCTGACAATCCCAATCTAATCAAAATAGTTTAGTTGATTATGTGTAAAATGTCGTCCGCATGTCATAATCGTGTTTTGACACCATCATATACAGTGGTGACGCTAATCCGATGTTGCCATTTTTCTTCATTTTCGACAGGAATATCCTTTTCTTTCCAAAATCAAGATTGCTTTTCAATGACTTCTGCTGTGATGTCAGCCTGGTATTGGGATGGTCCGATATGCTCGGATCATTGTTCAAACGTTCAGTCTTTGGTCGTTTTATTTTTGTTTTGGTATATTAACGTGTCTAAGCTATCGGGGATTCACCCAGATAATTTTGAAAAGTTTTTGTGAAAAGCATTTGCGTAAAATGTTTGCATTGTCCTTGGTAGATGCTAGGATAGCTTAGTTTATGTAGTCCTCAGCTTTAGTTTACGCAGGGACTCACGGTGCAATTCTTTTTCTCTACTATTTTTCCTAGATATAATGTTTCGAATGTTCCTTTCTATGCTAAAACAATTTGCTATTTCCATTTGTCATTCTTGGTTGCTTCATGGAGCTTCTTTCAGTGACTCCATTTTTTTTCGCGGGAAACCTTAACACATGGGACTGCCCGTTTAAGGCAAATAGAAATCGATTAGGCTTTAGTTAGAAAATTGAATATGTCCCCGGACTTCAAGATGCAAAGTTTCTGTATTTGATGATATTTGTTTGGACGAGACGATTTGCTGAACACGATGTGGTTTTACAAATCCGTCCCAAGCTATCACTCTGGGAGATTTCAGCTGCAAAAAATCCGCAAATGGTGTCTAGAGAATGAAGCGAATTAATTCAAAGCATTAAGACTATAATGCTATAGGCATTATAGTCTTATATTATATTGCATTAAATAATAAATATTAGTATAAAAACTCAAAGGAACTAAAATGAGATAAATCACAGAAAAACGAAAAAACCAAAATACCGTGGAAGTTGTATTTGGTCGACTCTATCGCCATTTAAAATATTTTCCCACTTTTGAAAGTGCCCACATCGTCATAAGCGATTAACAAGATACAATATTTGCTTGAACTTTTCCACTGGATTCGTTTTGTGTTTTTTTTTTACTTATTCGCATCCTCATACACTCCTCCCGGCTCACATATCAAATATGTATGATTTAAACAAATGACGGTTTTCCCATGAATTCTCTTTCTCGTTATGCATCTCTGCCAATATAAACACTACTCATTTTTTTATTTTGCCAACGAAAATCTCGCAAACTTGCCACCCCCAAAAACGTAAAGCCCCATCCCTCGTGCATGAACTCAAAGCCTGAAATCTGAAGCGCATATATTCAGAAAAAGGCTCCTCACCAAATAATAAATGTATGCCGTGCGCTCAACTCCTATATACTATTGCAACACCTTCCCAACCTTAATGTCGGCTTTGCGCCAGCATCCGAACCACTCGCCACCCACTCCACTCCTTTTTTCCGTGCTGCTCCAAGAAATATGATTCTCAGGCTGGGACTTAAAACGTAAAAAACCCAGCGCTCGACTGCTTGTGCTGGCACATTGTGAAATCTCTGGGATTTATGCCTCAGCCCAGATTTTCCTACGGAGCGGAGCACCGTAAAACGATTTTTTATTGGACAAAGTGGGGCGCATGTCCCCGCATAAGCATGGACGCACGATGTCGTCGTGGTCGTCGTGACCGGGCAGCCACCTTCTCTTTGAAAAGTCGACAAAAACGATGAAAATTTGCTTTTGAAGCACTTCAACCCCGTCGTCCTTTCATCATGTTGAGAAATGGACGATAGTAGAGCCCTTATCCTGGCCGAACCTATTTTTCCACTGCCGGGTGAAGTGGTGAAATTTCATCGCCGCCTTCGCGCGATTTCAAGGAGCTTTTCAGTTTTTGGTCCTTTTAAGATTTATGAAAAACCATTTTTCACCGAAACTCTTTCCTTCTCGTGCGAGGAGGTGGCATATGATGAAGTCGCCGAGTTGCTCTTCAGGTTCAACAAAAGACACGTGGAAAGGGGGTGGGCTGGGACCCTTTTGTTGGAAAGTTGAGATTAATACATGCTGAAAATGCTGCTCGAGGAGGCTCGGAGCCAATTGACCTTATCTGGTGAGTTTCGTCCGAAAATTATATTTTAAATATTTATGACTGTTGCGTTATTATTGAAATTACAATGAAAATATTTATGAAGCAGTTTCGTCCTCTGCGTGGGTGCAGTCTGCATGAGTCACTCCGGAGGAACAGGCGTTAAGGGTACGTGTTGAGCACGTATTAAGGAAATAATAAACCAACCACGATAACTACTCGCCGTGTCGGCAAGTCTTCGTTTCTTCTGGCTAAACCGCCAATTTATTGGAAGATGGACACTTTTAGTGGCCGTACGCTGACCAGGAATGGAATTTTATGTGCGTGTTCATGTTTACTTGTCTGGTGGAAGAAAGTCGGGCAATGGCCGACCGACAGCAATCACGACAAAGTCGATAGGTCAAGGTGGAAAGTGGTGCGGTAGGTCAGAATGTATTTTTGCAAACATCCAAGGTCAGCCAGCAGAGCACTCAATGCGGTTGCCTTCATTCGGTTGTCTCTGCTCACATTTCGGGCTTGCTTCGACGGCGTGCCCGTCACCGCGAGCTCTCCATTGACTGGGCAGCTACAAATATCTCCAACTCTAGCCCAGTTGCCGGATAATTTTTGTTTTTGGTCCACAGACAGACCCAATCTTTCAACTAGTAAAAGAATCCACCCGGGAGCAACATCTTCTTATTCGTCGTTGTCGTCGTCTTCTTCTTCTTCCGGTGGCAGTCACAATTCATGTGGTCTTTCGAGCCACCACTCGTCCATGTCCTTGCTGTAACCACCCATCCTACCTTAGATAGTCTGGACCAAGCAGCATTGGCTAATCGATAAACTTCACTACTAATGAAAGTCATTGACAGAGGAAATGTTACTGGCCTGCTACTACTTCGACTACAACACATACTACTAGTGCTCCCGTTTCTGATGTTCGATGCCTTGAGTCCTTACGTTCGATGGAGCTGATACTGGTTGATGCTGCCATTGAGAGAAAATTCCTGTAAAAGAATTAGAACAAAGCGGTATGTCGATACAACGTGGAAGAATATTTCAGGGTGGGAGTGATGAAAAATCAGATGAGATGAGAAGAGAAAGGATGAACATTGCTTGCGAATTGGATGGGGAAACGGTAGAGTGAAAATTTGATAAATGAATAATGAACGATAGTTTTGATGGATGGTTTATTGCTTGTCATTTTTATCTAAAAAATTTGATCCCAACCTCGCAGACTGCTCGACGTCATGCGAGAAGGCTCGAAATAAATTCAATGAAGTCAATGGTTCCGGTTAAGGCTTTACAGTCACATACTCATCGTGCTACACTGAAGCTTCCCTTCATTTTAATGGAGAATAAGTTTCAAATTTTGGCAGGACGTATAGGAAGTTATGGAAGAATAGAACTAATTTACTATACTGTATTTTTGTGCACACGGTATCCTGGTCTTCTGTTCGATGATCCTGGACAGTTGGTTGTTTCTTCAGAACTCATTGATTCAAAAACTATCAAGAATGTGCTGTTGGCTTTAAAAGCAGACATCTATCAAAGGATTTGGCAGTACTTCTGCAGTACTTAGAACTAACAAACCTAGTTTACATTTTGTATTCTATAATACAATTGTAGACTATCTACGAAACCTCCTTTGAATCTTTTAAGCTCGCTCGCTTATCACACCCTTGATAAGGTCTCATGTCTCTCATGAGTCCATAACACAATGAAAAATTACGGAGGGTAAAAATGTGTCTTCATGGAAGATTTAATTCCACTTCAAAGGATGTTGTGAAACGGAAATATAGCAATTGGAATGGTAAGATTGGTCTCAAAACAGACTTCGAGCAATAAGGCCTTAGAGGAATTATTTATTTTCATTAGCTTTAGGTTGTCAGTCCATTCATTTAATTGAAGCACAAGAAACTCTGCTTCCATGGTCTACATTCTGATCAATTTGATGTGTTTAAGATTATGCTAGAACAATGTTGAACAAAGTGTTCTCCGCTGTCGTTTTCTTTACCGCAGGCCAAGCTTGTGTCGTCCTAGAAAATACGCCTTCGTTAGGTATGCTGACGTAAAAGATTGTGATCAGGTAGTAAGGAGACTAGGGCTCATCATACGCACGGTCTGCTACATTCAATCGGCTGGTTCTCGTTTGTTAGAATGAGGACACAGGACTTGGTTTTTTGGAGCCACAGATTTTCTTACCCAAAGTTAAGTCTTCTTCCTTATAAACTGTTTTTTCAAAGACACTCTTCAATGTTGCTGATGGATTGAATTCGTAAGACAATACTCGTAATGGTAAAACGATATCTGATGCAGATATTGAGAGATTTTTTGAAAGACAGGAAACTGTTCAACGAAACTAATGAACACAGCTTATATCCTAGATATGTCGAGTGTTTCCAGTATTCACCTCAGACCATTGAGGCTTGAACTGTCGAATGAATCATGTTTCGGCTGTGGAGATGATGGTGCGCTGCTGAGTATCCTAATGCTCTGAGCGGAGGATAGGGTCACTTCTCTCGGGTCCAGCCTACGATTGGAAAAAACTAAAGTGGTGATTGGGAAATCCTAGGAGTTTTGCCGAACCATGTCCGGTTCCTGGGACCACTGGGGCTACACAGATCGCCTTTCTTGTTAAGGAGGAGGATGACAGAAAAGTGAGGAAGAAGGAGTAACCGACAATCTCTCGGCGAATCGAAATAGTTCAAGAAGCGTGATACAAATATAAGATGTACTGCATGTCTGATAGCCACTTTCAAGTTAGCCGTGGTTTAATCGAGCGAATGCTTAAATAGATTTTTAGTTATTCCAGCTCTTGAGCGGGTATGTATATCTTCACAGGAGGAGGAGGATTCATAAGAGGCAATGTATGTCTAGCAATCCACTTTCGCCAATAGCATTTAACCTCGCTTCCGCATAGAATTTATAACTGCCTTTGGACCAGCTGAATCGGCCCTTGATAGTTCGGCCACATTTTCGTTTCATCAGCGCTCCGTAAAGACAAAAAAATGCAGTATATAATAGAAACGGGAAAAACGGTGAAGTTCAAGGAACTGGATGTTTTCATTTTCAAAATTTTGGCAAACGTTTTCGTCATTTTGCAAAGAAACACATTGAGTACAAGAAAAAAAGGACAATGAACGCTTAAGAAAGCCAGCGTACATGCAACAACATCCAGCGGAATCAACTTACTTGAAACGGTTTTGGATTATAGAAAGGAAAAATAAGGACAGTGCACGTGAGAATGCACAACTACTTTACAGAAGACTGGAAATATCTGAAGAGATTCGAAAATTTCTGGATATCGAGGATACCTTAAGAGACATTAAAGATGGATACCAAAAATGATTTAGGTAAATGATACTTTAGTATACACATAAGATTATTTATTTATTATATAAACATGATATATTTCAAAATAGTGAGTTATTGATATCAAATGTTTAAGTTATTAGATTTGTTGTTAGGGAATACAAGACACTGATAATCTATAGGACCAGTGCCAGAACTATAAAGCGAACGAGGTATAAGTTGAAAGTATTGAAACGTTTGTGGTCCTCGTGACGAGGGACAAGTGCAGGACGTTTAACTCAGATTGTTTGTCGAAGCCACTGATAACGCGAAAATGATTTCATATTTGACATGGTTCCATAAGCTTGTCAGCAATGATTTCTCGACAACATCGCTAAATGGCTAAAAATCGAAGTATCGTACTCTGAAAAAAGTTTTTTTTTAAGGGTCAATTAATTCTTCCAAGAAAGACATGGCGCCATGTTATACTAGTTCTAAGTATATTCACTCGAAAATCTCAAAGTTGAAGGTTGATCATAGTCCTTTAGCTAGGCAAGTGTTCTTACAATGCAAGGTAACCGAATACGATATTAACCGGATATGGTTTCCGAAGCTTAACCGGAGATATTAAATACCTTATCGGGTTTACCTCCCCGTTCTGTCGGAGTGAAACCATCAATGCTGATCGGAATTTATCGTTTCTAGCTCCATCTCAGATATCAGAAGACCATGCACCTCAAAGGATGAGCTGCATTACACCTAGTCATCATCAAACGGACATGTGAACCTGTCCTTGATGCAGTCTTGCGTTTTTCTGTGTAGAATTGTATGCCTGGACGGCCCACCTTTGTTAAAATTTATTCGGATCCGTTTGAAATTCTGGCACAGGGTCCATTTTTCATTACCGACGGACATATATCGTAGTAAGTCTGTAGATCAACGAAATAATACAGCGAGCCTCCTTGTCTTCCTTATATCTATAGTAGTCTTCGTGAGGTAAAAAAGCCTACAATCCTACCATATTTGATAACTCAAGGATTTTTCTATCAATACCTGTTCAGTGAACCTTAAAAACTCTTCAATATATCATTGAGCGTGTTTGTGAATGACCACCAACATTGATACGGTTTTACCCCGCTGGCCCTCCTTATTATGGTCTCATTTCGCCAGCCTCGACTTGAGGATGTCGTTCCTCCATTCAAAATGTTGAAGCCAGTTTTGACATACTCATTGTGTGCTTTTGTTTTGTATACTTCCTTAAATTCCGGTGTTTTCGTTGTGACCGAATTGTGATTCAATTAGCGAAGGGAACGCTTTGTTTACCATCTTTATGTAATGATGACACTGTGTTTTTTTTTTCGAAGTCAAACTCAAGTAGACATTTTGTCATATTACTATGAAATATACAACTTTGACCTGTCGAAAATAAATTGGAATTTAAAAAGGACTATTAATAGTTACATGCATATGTGTACAATAGATACCGCTTATGACTGTTTAAGGCTTTTTTTAAGCTAATTTTTCAAGGCTAGGCGTCTTTGCAAGTTCCTATATCAAAGGCTAGTTTCCTTTCTACAGGACCGTATACCGTCAGCTGCGAAATGGAACATCTTCCAAGTATGCAAACTTTCCCTGCAGAATCTCGAAAAATTCCAAAAAATTTCTGAAACTTCTTCAAATTTTCACAAATGGCAAATTCTAGCAACATTAGATACAATTCGCAAAGTTTAGTTGACCAACTTGGTCTCCGAGCACTCAGATCGGAGCACGCATTGCTTGCCTAGCGATCAGTACCAATCCTCGATTGCGCAAGCAAACCTTTGCACCTTCCGCGAAACTTAATTGATGTTAACTGAAAATCCAAAGAACCTCTCGCATCTCAGGCATCAATTCCATCCAGCTAAATATGTTGCCCGGTAAAATAGTTGCACTAATCACTGGACCGCGCATCTGTTCTTCTTATCTCTTCATAACATTCACACCTCCAATGCAGGGGTCCTAACCGTTTGCGTCGTAGTCGGTAGCAATTGCACTTTTCTGACTTATTTTTGCTTCCTTTTCCTTTATTTTAAGCTTGCCAGGAGCCAAAGTGTCTTGATAATGGTCCAAAAACGATAAATGTTGAAAACCTACCGCACCGCAGCGAATATAAAAGTGATATATCGTGGCCAGAAGGTAAAACAACATTTAACACCTTCAGGTGAGAAATGCGATTTTAATCGGACATGTTTGATTCGAATGGTTGTTGGTTTGCTAAAGCGCTCGCCGGATCGGGCCGTTCCGATTGCCTCTTAATGGGGGTCCCTTATGCCTTCTTTCCCATATGGCACATGGGCACCACACACGACAATGTCACATGTGCAGCACAATTGTACTAGTATGATATGCAATATCTGAATGTCCGTTCGATTTCTTTCCTGCTCAATGGGAAGGATTGCATCGAAATCGCTGCAGAATTGGATGACTTGGCTCCGTGGACTCGCAAGCTGGTGGTTAGCGTCGTCGGGACTTTAATTTACATACGCTCCATTATATCGCGTTCGGTTTGATAATATGAGATACATGTGCATCGGATGTCTATTATCTTGCTTCTAATGAGATCCAAGGCTCACCGTCCTTCGTTGTGCCGTGGTTGTTCTGTGCCGTTGCCGAAGAGGAAGCTGCAAGAACGAGTGGACGACGAGTATTTAACCAAATGATGTGCGTGAGCGGGATCGTTTCATTTTGCTCGTTTTTGAAGGAAGCATTTTACTGAAAATGAAGGTGCATTTACGTGTTTCGCTGTTAATACTGTAGACAAGTATGTGTGCAAGACGAATATGTAATGAATAGTTTTGAAAATAAAGTTAGTAATATAAGTTATATTGCTAGGTTTCATATTGACCAGGTAGCGAAATTTGAATACAATTTGAGTCCCAATGGCGGAACTTACTACGTAGCAAATTTTGGAACTTGAAACTGTTTGGAACTTCTGTAAGAATGTTTAAAACATAGAACAATTGCTGTCTAGTTGGCCATTCTTGATAAACTGGAAATAACGAAGCGGTCGTTACTACTCACTGTTTTTGATTGCGAGGTGCACTAGTCCCACGCGTGGAATTAAAATGCATTGAACAGTCCTTGCCTTATTGGGCTCAGGATAAACGGACGTTTTTGGTCAAAATATTTTCGCTCATCACTATACTCCGTAATCAAGTGGCCAATTCCATACGATTGAGGCATGAATGAATCTGAAACGCACGCGAGCGTTGCTCGTAAATCGTTTGTTCCATACTAAGGGGATTCACAACAATTCAGGCAGATAGTAAGTAAGCAAGTAAGTAAGTACGTTACCATTCCGCAACCCCGTCCAAATACCATAGGCACCGGTACCCTACCTTGCATTACCTGACCATACACGAATATACCTGAGTATCGTGTACCTTATGGTCACCTGGATGTTGTTGTATGAAGAACAGAGGGCCGGACACCGGTTTTCCAATATAATTTTCACTATCAACCGATTATCATCTTTTCCACTTATTTGCGTCATTAGAGTTCAGAGGCTCAGACGAACTGGCTGACTCGCGATATTAAACGATCGAAGGCGTTGCTCCTTGTAGGAGAGAATTAAACTGATATGTGTGCAATGTGCAACCTGGCCGCCGTTGCAGGAGCATCCGACATGGAGCTTCATCTGAGCCTGCACTGGTCTGATCATCATCGATCAATTGACGATTATACGGGGTAAAGTTTTAGTTTTAATGATATCGGAAAGGAATTTAAATTGCAGCCACGATGCGAAGCTTCCATGTTTTGTTGTTCCACTAATATTTGATAATTGAACGTTTAGTCAATGATTTCGCTCAAAAGTCATGCAATTTTCCCAGCGAACACGCATCGTCGGCGGGTAATAGATTGGAGTTAGAAAGGATTAGACGTTTGTTATTGCAACTCCTCAAAACTGTAATGCGAACTTTCACTGAGATTAATTGTAGTGCTTGTGTGATAGTCAAACTGATCTACCCTATTGAATGCTTCCTGCGAAAAATAAATGAAAAGCCAAAATTTATGTATTATGTATACAAAAATTATATAAAATATATATTTCTATATGTTGAATGCATATAGAAAGAGTGAAATTAATGGTATTTGAATAATAATTAACGTTTTGAATGTACATCAAAATGGTGTGTAAGCCGTTGAAGGTGTAGTTTGCAGTTCAAGAGATTACATCTGCAACGAGAAGCTTGGTTCAGCGAGATCAGTGAGAAGTCCGGCTGAGGAATTCAAGGAATGAAAGGACTTTTGAAAATCTGCAACGAAAATTACAAGCAACCATATAAAATTAGCCTCCTTGCAGAAGATAAACTAAAGTCATAGGTTTAATCGACACGAAACTCCTGGTTGACCTTGCTATAAATGAAAACATTTTTGTGAACGAGTCATTGATACTACATGGAACAAGTGAAAAAAGATCGTATTATCAGCTGACCCACCCTTCCAAGATAGAACGATGTTTCACCGTAAATGGGAGATTCTACATGCTTCAGAGAGGAGCTCTATTTTTGTCTTTTCAGATAAGTTATCGTTTTTGAAAAGTTTCGAAGACATCCTGAAAGTTGTAGCAAAGCCGATGAGCTTATTCGCGTTTGGTTTCCAATTCATAGTCCATTGTAGGAAACAATTCCACATGTCACGCGATACAAATAGCTTACAAATAACTGCGCTAATTTACGCAGGACAAGAATTTTCACTTGCCACGTTCTTAAGGGAAATTGGCATATTTTGCGCTAATTCCGAAACAACCAAACCCTCGTATTTTTGGCGGAAAGTGAAAATGTCGGTAACCACAAGACTATTAAGTATACACTGAGCATCGATAACAGAACTCATGTTTTATTTGGGATGTATGAAAAAATAGAGAACACTTTTCCATCCCTTTCTAACGGTACTTTAAGGAT
Source organism: Stratiomys singularior (assembly GCA_954870665.1). NCBI lineage: Eukaryota > Metazoa > Arthropoda > Insecta > Diptera > Stratiomyidae > Stratiomys > Stratiomys singularior. The sequence continues at coordinate 4,350,583 of OX940879.1, read as the reverse complement.
ACGATCATATGGAATGTGAAGAAAAAAATGTTTAAAGTTAGTATGTAGCATGTCCCATGATTCGAGAAAATGTGAGGTTGTATGCATTTTCGGAGGTTCTAACTAACTCCTACGGGTTGTTGTGGCAGAAGGTCCGAAACTTTTTATAAACTTTCTATTGGCTAGCGATTAAACATGACTGTTGTATTGCTTTGATATTTTGAGAGTTCAGACACCCTTGGAACCACGTTGAATTATTATTCATTATCATTAGTTTACGAATAATCGAACATCACTTATTTACCCTGGAAGAAGCAATAAATGTGGATGTCGCGGAGCCAATTTCTATCATAGTTATTAATCGAATCATAGTTATTGATAAATTAATTGATCAGATGATAACGCGAGAGGTAGACAACTAATTTATGGGAAAAGGGGGGAGTTAATTGCGGATGTCGGAGTCAAATCCTGGCTGTGTTTTTTCGGGAATAGATTTGAAATTTTCTAGCGGATTTGTATTATATTCTAATGAAAAGTAATTGAAATTTTTTTGAGTCTACTCCCGGTCTGATAGTCATGGTAAATTTTCGAAGTACGAGGACGAAAACTTTTTCACTATTGCCAGCGGTGATCTATGAATGCCAACACCTATATCGATAATTGAGTCGAACTTGACACGATCAGAGCATTCCGCAAACATTCAGCGTTTCGATCACATTTGTTTGGAAACAGAAGGCGATTATTTCATTTTGAATTCGCGGATATCGGGAGACCACCAAACCACATGTCAATTTCTGCAAAAGTTAACCAGGGAAAGAGAATGATGTTATTTTCCAACTGACGGCACTATGAGTCTCTTCACGCCTGCTTGCGGCTACTCTATACCATAGCGACGACGGCAACATGATAAGCCTGCTGATGTTGAGAATCCTACAGGCTCCGCCGCGAATACCAACGTTCAAAGAAACAATCACAATCAAACTCCTTCGCTGCATGATTAATAAAAGGAAGGCTCTTTACTTGCAGAACCTCATTGAGCTTCGGCTGTAAGCTTGTGAGTCACGCGGAATTTAAGAGACTCTTTGCTTGGGGTGGAGAAAATGGACGAGGTTGTACTTTATCCTGTACATCCTGTTCGTCTCGGTGCTTCATTTGAAGAATGACCAGTTGATTTCTCACTGTTCATTGCGAGCGAGCTGGATGAAGCTATGCAGCCATTAAAAATGCAAAATGCTACAGGACTAGACAGCACCTCAACAGATATGTAACAACCTGTCCTTCGGTCAGCATCTGCCTGCAGGAGATTGCATCTCCAAAATGCTGGTAGGAATAGAAGCTTGTGCTGATTAGCAAAGGGAAAGTTATAAGCGTCGCCGAGGTTTCAGCTAAAGGTATCAGTTGTAAGTCGTTTTAGAAGTGGCTGATGCAGGCGTATATAAGACTTTCTGCAGGGTTTTTATGCATTCCTCATTGTCTCTGAGCCGGTTATGCTGGTTTTCGCAGGTACGATATCTGTTGTGCTCTTTGCTAACGAACGGAAAAGGATAAACCTGTATGTGAAGAAGAAGGAACCGAGGCTGCTTCACTCGAAGAGAGGAAGCCTCTCACGTGGGAAGGGTGGACAAATGAAACACGAGGCAGGTGAAATAAGTAGCTCAACAGTAAAGTGGGGTCATAAATTATCGGAATGCACGGAGATACTTATTACTGGCTGATGCAGCTTCAAAGCTGGTACGGGTATTTTCAGTCTTATCTGCATAAAATGGGAAATTCACGGTCGCTGGACTGCCTTTTTGCCGATGACGCCGATAACACCTACTTCACATTTGAAGGGTGGGCGGAACATTATTTACATTTTAACGAGAGGATAGGTTAGTTCTCTCCAGATAACTTTGTGGAAAAGATGCTGGTATCAAAGAACAATGAGGCCTCTGTCTCAAAACGCCCAAGTGCTTCGTTTTATAATGAAGGTTATGTCCATTTGCTTTCGGTACAAAGGGGAGGGAGATCAATGTAACAAATAGTTCCATGCTAGGTTCTCAGTATGACAGGGGAGATGATTAGTTCAGCCAATGGAAGTCTGACGCGCAGGGCATAAATATCTCTCTTCTCCCAGCCACAAACATTTTTATTCTTATTATTGATAATATGACCAAAGTAAATATCAGATCATGCCATTTCATCACGTCCTCCTTCTATTTCTCAAAAACGCGAGGACGTTTTCAGTAAAGGTTACTTATCAATTATATTTTTATAATATGTGAAATGAATATATGAACAAATAAAATATTTTTCGCGCAGTTCGAATAAGAATCTGAGCTAACTGAATTAGAGTAGCTGCAGTAATTTTGTATCTTTTATTAAGCATTTGTTACCATTATCAGTTCTTTGGGTTCGATATTAGGATATCGTATATGGCCCAGTTATGTCCCCTAGCTCCCAGCACATGGTTCATATCTTATAGATCGTCCATTCCATTGCTGATTCAATGCAGTATATCTAATAAATATATAAGTGAAATATATATATATATAAGGTAAGTGAAATAAACATTATTTATTTCACTTTCAAGCGCTTGAAGGTACTTCATTTGATTTGGTGTAATGTATAAAGCCTTAGGAGATTTTACCAATGACTATTAATTTTTTCTTCTGTCCTCAAGGGAAATCCAGAACCGTTGTCAAAATTTTGAGTTTTTTGGTAATGTTAGCAGCACATAGAATTTTACCTGAGAAGTTGGTAGCAAGCAAATAGAATAGAAAATCCACATCTTTCAGTCCTTTACAATTTTGGAACCAGTTTCAGTTGCCACTAGTAATACTTTAATTTTTTTTAGTTCTTACAAATTTTGTGTATGTAACCACTAAATTGTCTGCCGCTAAATTTTTGAAAAATTTTCAAATCCTTCGAGGAATGCTTACAAGACTAAAAATCATTTTCCAGGGATAAATATGTCTCACCTACTTCTAAATTACATCATTTAAACACACTAAATAAATGTTCCAAGCATGTGACTAACGCAAAATATAAAATTTATCGTAAACTATACAATTTCGCTATCGTTGAATAAATATTTAAATATTTATAACAATAATTTCGTTGAATCATTGTAAATTATTGAACTGAAAACATACATTTCCTAGTGGTTGCCCGCAAGGCAACATTCTATTGACTTAGCTCTTCAACTTTATTATTACATCGTTATTCGTATTAATTAACATTATCATTCATCATTATCGACCTGGTAAACGAGTGGGTAAGTGTAAATTTCTTTTCAAGATAGGAAGTCACAGTATAAGGTACACATCATATATCAAGTGTAAGATAGTCATGTTTACATATGCACGTAGGAACGCTGACAGTGTGTCTCATAAACGGCTCACAGTACCTAGATAATGTAGCGCTGAGGCAACTTTTCCCTAGCCCGAATAGAGTACCTTTGGAAATGTAGTTCCTTTTTGATAGAGGATCGTCTCGTGTCTGGATTTGTAGGCCTGAATATTCCGAGCTTAGGGAATGGGACAGACGTTATCTGTTAAAATTATGACTTATTCTTGCACAGACTGTCCAACACAACATACATCGATGCCCTACATTATTACTAATGAAGGAATAACGCACCTTGGAATATCGATAAGATGCAAAAAAGAGTTGACTTTACCTTATCGACTTCTACACCTGACAAACAATTTCTAAAGAAAACTGATAACACTTCCTCCGAGATGGTAAATTCCCGTTCTAGTGGAGACTCTCCTTAAACACGTATGTCGATAAAGTGTCGTATTCATTCGAATCATATGAAGTAGACTTTAAAAGTGCTGACTGATGAATAATACAAAACAAATGGACGATTACTGTACCAGCACATATGTAAGTTTCACATTTATTCGCATAAATATGCACTAGATTCGAGATAACGTACTGTTCTATTTTGTGACTGGCATACATGGATATTATTCCTATTTTACCGTTAGTTAGGTGTATTACCATCTAAATAAATATTAATTTAACATTTTTTTTTTTGGTTCTATACTTTCAAATAGTTTTGTTAATGCATGCACGATCGATCAACACGTAATCACATGAAATGGAATGTGTTGATATCAGGATTTTGTTTTTTGGCCGCGTTGCTTTATCAAGTTTTGTGTAATGTCATAGGATAAATATTTGTAAGAAAATCAAATTTATGGATTGGCAAATAAACGGCGCTAATAGTTAAATTGATGGGAAATGAAATTCGAAATTCTTATGCAGAAAATAGCTAACAGCATACTTGTCGGAATGTTTGGTAAGAAGTGTTTGCAACTAGTTTTTGGGTTTTTTATCCGTTCAAAGGAACTTTGATAAGGTGCTAACACTGAAATGGAAATGATTATTAATCGAACTGTGTATTTCTGAAGAACTTGCTTAAATAAATTACTCGGCATAGAGAGTCGAGCAAGGTTCAATAAATGCATCCAACAGATATACGTCAAATTCAAAACTAACCAGCAATAATGTTTTACGTTATGGTAGATGTAAATCCAAGAAAGCAATGAAAGCAGGACATTCCTTTGATCGAGCAGAGCTGAGAATCCCAGGAAGAAAATCAATCATCACAGCTTTGTGTTCGATATAAAAATTTGTATTGAAAGATTTCTTGAGATTTCAAATGTCTTCAGAAATGTTTGCAAGACTTAACTTAGGTGACGGTAGAGGCGTTGCTCACTGGATAAATGTATCAGAATCAAAAATATAAACGATTATTGTTCTAATTTTTTGATTTGAACCTCGAAGAAAAACGAATTTTTAGCCTATAACACGGTCTTGTCCTTAGCCAATAATGCACATAAGCCTCAAGCCTTTTAAGGTTGTTGAATCCTTAAATAATTGAAGCAGCGCGTGCCAACACACTGCAGCAATTTTCCCCGAGTACTTAAGCATAACGTGACGCGTCTTAGATGATAGTAAGATAGGAAGTTGTACACGCACTTGTGTGCCAAATTTATAAAAATCGATCTATTACTATCCTGACGCAAACCCTCTCCCACCATGTTCTATGTTCAACCAGTGTCCAGCATGTAGGAATATATCAACAAGCTTCTTGACTACAGATTTTTGCACTCATTTACAACAAATGCAAGTATACTAAAAACAAGAGTAGTGGAATTTTAGGAATTAAGAAAAATATTCTGTTTAATTTTAGTTAACAGCGTGCCAATTGGGTAGGAGTCTCTAGCAATCTATTGCACTGTACAACCTCCTTCATCCAGTGGCACCTAGGAATCGTTGATCATCGGCTGCCGAGTCTTAAAAATGATTTTCACATGTTGGAGCCATTTTTCAGCTTAATCTTGCGGCCACTTAGATATGGGATGAAAAATCATCAATCAGTGGCTGCGGCTTAGCGAGATATCAGTTTACATTAAGGATAATTCCATTTCGTACTGGTGCATGCGTAGCCCAATTGCTTTTGGCGTTGAAAGGGTAATGCTACCTCTATACAATACCAGTCTTATGAAGGTCCCTGAAGGTACTGAAACCTAGAAGCAGATACATTCTACCGGTGCGGCTAAGCTGCTACTTGGGTACCAGAAACATCAAACGTCTAGGGTTGATGTTTCCAGAAAGAGTCACACTAATACTCCATAAAGAAGTGTTCAGAAAGGTCGGCCATGTTGCATTGAAAAAATAGCTTTGTTCCAGTATTTCTCTTTTGAATTCTGTGAAACCTTGGAACCCCGAATATGGTCGGTACTACGTTATTGAGTATAGTTGCCGAAACACTTCAACCGATCACGTAGGAACCTAATGTGTCAGTTGTTGCGAGTTGCGCTCCTTTATGATGGATTCATTAAACTGGAGAAGTTGGATGTGGTGCAAATTCTTTACTGTCTGAAATGAAATGTTCTCGAAAAGAAAAAATAAGCAACGTTGAGGTTCTACTCTTGCTGAACAATTCATTGAGTCATACCTTAGACTTGTAACATGCTATTGTCCACAATGTACCTGAAGTTATTGCCTCCCTATGCAACTTCGTTAACTCAACCTAAAGATCAAGGAATGATTTCTGTAGTTGAGTCTCTTCTCTTAGTCGAAGCATTGCAGATAGAGAATGTTTTACAAAAATCCTCCATTGAATCTATCTGATGTGTGAAAATAACCACAATTTGAAATCGTATGTCAAATGTCACCCCAATCGTCACAGCTATAACGATTGTTTGGCAAGGAATACTCGAAAGTTGCACTTATAATGTCTGGACAAAAGGTCACTGGTATTTCTTCAGAGAATTCAAAATGCTAAATGAGAGCCACGGGTATGTGGGGTGGTCTAAATATTTCATCTTATGCGTGTTATCATTGTTCCTCAACAGGATAACTTCCGGTACCTTTACTTGTGTCCAATGGAGGGCAAAGATAATATTTATTTATTAATATAATTAGTAGACAGTAGCTCAAAAGATCTTATTAAAAGTCCTTTTAATCAGATTCCTTACGCTTTTCCCGGCATGCAAGTGTGAATCATAATTTAAGTTTTACTCTTAAAAGCGAATTGCTGACCGCCATTACCTCCTTCACTTCTAAGGGCTGGCTCTTATTTGTGTTTTGTAACTTTTGGTGGATTTCAACGATTGAATTTTTTGTTTGTTGGTTTTGTCATGAACATTCATGACTGTGTTGCGATGAATTTGTCTTGGCTTCACTCACAGTAAGTAGAGAGTACCATCGATACTCCTTTCCTTGAATAAAGGGGTATCGATATTTTTCGCACTGTGGGTATCATATATCAAAATGTTTTCAAGACGGCGAACCATAAATTTTTCAATACGAACTTGAATATATGACAAATGGACAAGGTGACGTGGACTTACTGCTCTGTGATTTTAAGCCAATATTGAAGACAGGATGACGACATAAAATGAAAAGAAAATTTGATGGAAGTACTTTTTGCGCGGCTGTTAGTGCTTTTTTTTCACCAATCTTAGAGGAATTCAAGCAGAACAATAACATAAGCTCATATGTTTGCATACAAATATTGTAGCTGTGGATATTTCCTTCCCAGAAACGCCACCCTAAATGCATTCATTCATTAATTAATTTGTGTCTCAAACAAATTACTTGGGCGCCGACGACCGGCTACACTTCCACCAGTGAATTCATTCGTTCCCAGAGTCCATACGAAATTTAATTGAATAATCAGATGCTATTATTCTGGAAACTGACTTCATTTTTCTATTGAAATATCGTTTAACATTCAATTATCCTATTTAGTCTCGGAACAGATGATAAAAATTCCTTTTTTTTACATATCGGGGCAAATTGTACTGAAATAATTGACTAATTGAATAAACGAGTCAAAGTTCATCTTATCGTACAGGGTAAACAGATCAGCGGATCAATTAAGTTTAGATAAATGTTGAGGGTGTAGTGAAAATTTTTATTTTGTTTAAATAAAAAGGAAACAGTTTCGTTATTGGCGGGCGTGGAGTATTTGAAGCAACATGTCTGGAAAATCTCTTGCTGACATCAGGACATTCGCATTCGAAAATTAATTTCTAATTTGTCGCTCCACGGCGATTTCCTATGGAGACCGACAAACTGAAAAACGCGTCGAGACTATCATATGGCTCCTGGCTGCAGACTATCTTGACCACTCTTTCCTCTACCAACATCTTAATTACACCGATCCATCTGCTATTTATTTCTGGATCCCGCCGAACTGCCAAATACTCATCAAACGCGCAGAGGGTTCTCATCTCCTCTGGATACCAATGACAATAAATTTTAATTAAATTGATCGCGGCAATAATGATCTTTTGAGGAGCTGCGGTAGTGGTTCGCAAAGCGGCGACTTATTGCAGGAGGTTGCCCGTTGACATGGAAAGGTATACATATATAATTCATAGGCTATTCTGCCGCCACCATACCAACCGACTAGCCAATTCAATCGGTAATACTCGTGGGACTTTTTGCGGATCACATATGGTTGCATCTACATATGATTAACCGCGAATGAGTCGTGAATACGAGAATTGGATGCTGTGGGGTAGCATGAAGCCGTGTGATTAAAAGTCGAACAGGTTTATGTGTTTACGGTCAGCAAATATGAGCCAGCTCCTCCTTTGTGGTTATCTGGTACAGCCCATTCAGAATAAATTTGCATAATTCAGTTTCATCGTTTGAAAAGTAATAAATGAGTTTATGGCGAAGAAATGGTAAAAGGCAAGAGGAATATGAGTGTTGAGCTCTTTGCTAACAAGTCAAACGATGATGACCCATAAGCGAAATGCAAAAAACCAATAAAAAAACATTTAAAATCTTGGAACAAACATTTCAAAATTTGGAGCACACATACGGCCCTTCGGTTCAAGAATGCAAATGACCTTCATCCTACATGCAAGTATTTCAACACGCATGAACATATTTTACACGCATCCACAGTTCCAGTTTTTTCAGGATGTCCAGAGTAAAGTCCACCATATCATGGTAGTAAATCATGTCTAACTTGCATATTGCAGAAAAAGAGACACGTACCATATCAACTACAAATGGTCGTAGGCGATTGCTGGATTAGTACATATGCCATATGCATACATCGTTCATCCTCGCCATACTGCAATACGAGAAACGTAATGGTAGGACGAGGAATGTCTTCTTTTACAAAGTATTTATGCATCTCATTCTTCATGTATTCAAAATGAATGACACCAGTTACGAATCAGTTAGAGAACATCAAATGAGATGGCTCGATCAACTTCAAGATCTATGGATGCTTCAACAGCCTGCTCAATGGCTGGCTGGTTGGCTGGCTTAGCAGCTACTTGGATAGATTAAGATTCGCTGGATGATGTTCATGTGGCCGTTACTTGTCGCGCGCTCTTTTGAAATCAGAACATGCAGGATGAATAGCTTCGGAATGAATGCAGCCAAGGGCTAGAGAAGATCACTTAGTATTCATAGTAGTGGCCAATCTCAGACATTGCAGTATGGATGATTTGAGTGGCTTTATGTTAGCGGTGATATGTTGTTCGTTCTATATCTATAGGAAGCCATGAGTAAAATGAATTCAATTGAGGAAATATGCGATCTCTTATATGGTTCACACATGAACAAATCTAAATGTGCTCGAGCTCTGGTATTCATTTGAATGCTGAGGGATGAAATCAGATGAAGGCAAAAAGTGTTTGTTAAGTCCGTTTGAAAACTCTGAAAACTCTCTTATGATTCCTTTATTGGGAGTCCATTTAAGCATCCTCTCCATAAACCGTACACAACATTATGCTTATTGGGCACTGCCGAGAAGCTGCTTTTGTCAACTGCTGACCTGGCTGTTGATTTCTTCGATAGTTTCTTTTCTTACCGAGACTAGCTCCCAGAAAGCGATCACGAAATCAGAGATAGAAATTCTGATAAATCTGATGTAATCAGTATAACAACCTACCTTACAATTCTAGCAACTAAATATGATTATGGTGAATATAATCGGCATTCAAGCAATAATTTATTGCTCTAGGATACGGAGTAGTTTCAATACAATTTCCCGGTACAAAAAGTAAAAAAGTCCCATTTCGATAGCTACGTGGATAGTATACCTTCTGCCAGGAGCCTCTTCAGCCCAGAAAGATTTACCGCTGGTTGCAATCTATAAGCAGGAAAATTCTCTGCAATCTGAAGAATTGTTTAATGTCTTTCATGACCCATAGACGATGTTAAATGAAGTATAAATGCCTAAAGAAAATGCTACTTTGACACGAGGTTACGAGCAACTGTCCAGGATTGGTAATATGGTACCATTTCTCATAGAATATGAGAAAGGCTAGAGGCTTGTGTGCTTTAGATCTAACCAGTTAATAACGATGCAAATAGTGGCTGCCTTTGAACATCAAAATTCTTGTCTTGTTTTATAGAGACAGGAAATCTAAAACAGATCATAACTACAGAATAATACACATTTAGCTCTTTGACATCCTTACTCCAGATGATTCGTTCTTTAAACATATGTTTCACAGACATCAAAGGGCGTTACCAGGAATTCCTCAATTACTTTTCCTGATTTGTGTCCCGATTTAGAAATATATTCTCCCTAACGAACGGGAGAGCGGGCTCAGCACTAACTTCTCTCTCCAAGAGCTTCGATAACCGGGGAGAACAAATGAAAATCTGAATGAATGACGGTTCCACGCTGCAATAAGGATCAAGTTGATAAAGTTTGGTCGGAGAAAGTAGCGTAGATTGTGCGTTACTCCTGGAAAAAATTAATGAGGATAACACATCGCCGGTCAAAAAGACCATTAAAAATTTGAACAGCTGATGATTGACGGTAGTTTTTGATTGGCGTTGCTTTCCCATTCCTCTGCTTCTCTTAACCGGCTTGTTTGAATATGATGAGATGGCGGTATGGAACCCAAGTTCGATTTAAGGTGATAAACGTGAAATCCACAAATATTACCTGATTTTTTTTTATTTCTATGCTTCTTGTTGTCTTTCAAAAGGCGTTGGACAGATACCGTTACCATTTGACGGAATAGGTGTCGTTGAGAGTAATCATTGGAGTCATCAGTTCCCATAACTTACTCCGATGTGCTCTGCAATTTCTGATATTCCACTTACTCCATCGTCCGCAAAAATTAGTCACACTGTTCGTATATTTTCAGCTGTAACGCTTATCTGAGGACGGTAACAGTTTCTCTGATTTTCGAAACTGCAAAGCAGGACGAGAAAATATCTCGTCTTTCTTCTTCAAAACATCTTCAAAAAAAGTTTGAAGTTTGAAATCCGTTGAAAGCACGGAATCTCCGGAATCTAACAATGAGTTATCATTCATTTTTAAACGAGCATGGATGGACTGCGACATTCATATTAAAAGTATGGAAAGCCATCCAAGGATACTAAAAGCGCCAGATGTGTGTCTATGTTTGGGATCGTGATAACCGCAGTTTTGATTCACCCTTCGTATTTCTCTTTACATTGTCATGACATATTATTTTATACTATTGTGTAGTCGAAATTATTTCTAGTTTTTATTTGACATTCCTCTCTTTTTCGATGACATGGCTCGACCATGTTCGTAAGACTTTTCAAATGGAACCTGTATCGAGTCTGTGAAACTTTTTGGTGCTAGAAATTTCCAACTCAACTTTGCTCATGTCTGAGTCCCTTTATTTATTTCTGATGCGACAATCATTCACCACATGATTGAAACCGACAGCAACCAACGACAACCCAAAGATGCAGCCTAAGTAATGATGCCAAGCATCTCGCACTTGAACCAACAAAAACTAATCGGGATGCCATTTTACTAGTCCGTCAAGTTTTTGCAACCCCTTGAGAAACTAATGTGCGCTCGTTTATGCATCCCCATTTCATATGTATACAAAGTGGTCACTATCCACAGTCATCCAATATATCGACTTATCCTTGCATCGGAGCGAAGATGGGCAACCACATGCTTTGAAGTTGGAGTCACATTTTTGAGTTTGTCGCCCAGTTTTTTCTCACTGGCCACAGACACTTTGATTTAGCATCCGAGTACCGCCATTCGCCCGTTGTTGTGATAATTATCCAAGCTGATGTATGCCTGCAAGCAGCTATGATTGCCGTATTGTAATTTGAATGGTGGACATAGAATGGACTTTATGCTCAAGGAATGTTGGATTTAATATTAATGATCATCTGGCGATGCTATTGCAATTACTTTTCAAAATGATTGCTCAACCAATGGTGGCGGAGATTTGCAAACGTCCTTGCTGAAGTAGTCGAGACAAATGGATTACGACAACTGAAATTATGTATGTAATACATATGATAACGTAGTGTTTTTTTTTGAATTTTGTCTAGTCTTCTTCGTTCCTTGATTTCTCTTCACCAACAACAAGGACCTTGTATACTGGCGACGTTTGACCAATGCAATTGGAATTTAACATAATTTGCCCATCCACAAAAAAAAACAAAAATACGTGAAAAATATAAATTTCTTTCTCATCGACAATATCTCATTATAAAGGAAAAATCCGATCCTCACGATAGATTTCTCAACTTGGGAAGCATTGCAGCCTGGTGCGCTGTAGATCACCCTAACGTGATCGAACCATATTGCAAACGCCAAAGCGTAAATTCCCGTTCCGTTTAATATCGATTCGACAAAAAGTCTGTGACACTAAACACACCACGGATACGCTAAGTATTGTATCCGTCCTATATGCAGCTCCTGTGGTGTCGAAAAATGTGTCTTTTTATTCTCACAGTGAACCTCATTAAAAACATGAAAAATAATAATAAAACTGTAGCTGCCTCGATCAGATCCTCCATGATCAAACTGTCCAATAAACGTACCTATGTATGTGGAGTGCAAAACGCGATGTCTTTTGAAAAAAAAACAACGAAAAGGAAAGTGAATTCAGGAGATAGTTACAGTCTGGAAGCAAAGGAAGGTAACCATCGTCTGAACGATGCAGGAGCTACGATCAATCATCCGGGGTTATTTCCACGAAAACTGCAAAAGGACTATTTAATTCATCTGCTAGATGAAGTCTTTGCAGCCGTACCTCCAACCTCAAACCAAATTAAGCTTCTATCACAGGATGAATCCAAGCCGAAATACGATTTCATTTCCAGCACAAACTGCTCATCGACACGGTAATGTACCTTCTGTGAGGTAAGCTAAGGGCTCTGAGAAATCATCCAGTTTCTTGCATGCTCAAGTATATCACGTTTTTGCAAAAAAGTCAGAAGACAAAATATCTCGTCTACTTATCCTGGCAAAATAAGATCGCCAAACGATAAGACGGTCCGCTACTTCAGCGATTAAAATCTTGATTCTGGAGTGTATCTACGTACTCACTTTGTTTGCACACGGGGACACACGTCTTTGTATGCCTTCGACGAGTATGTGGTGCTTTGGGAGGAAATCAATGAAGTTTTACTAAATTGTGTGAAAATCGGGGAAAAATTTGCACGTGGTGCATTTTTTCACGTCAATTTTAATCCGATGGAATCATTGATTTCGTTATATTTTTCGACTGGGGTGAGAAGGGACGAAATAGGAGCCAAAATGTACAAAACAATCGCTTTTAGTTTGTAAATTCGATGCTTGTTATGTTCTCTGTTTCATGCATGGACCCCATTTCGTAAGACCTTTGGTGCAAATGAATTAATCCTTCTAGAAATTCTTGAACTCATTGAATCAAGGCTTTATCATTTAATTGCTTACAGTATCGTCTACTGCTTGGCCTTATTTGCTAACTCGTTAAGTTGCTTGAATTATCAGGATATGCGTTTATCATCCACGTGCAGAGGGGACGAAATGTTACTTTTACAAATAATTCACAAATGGAGGCGCAATAAAACAAATTTGTCGGTCACGCTTCCCTATAACTCCGAAGGACATACAAAAAATTTACCTGGGATCTTTTCTAGAGCGTTCAAAATGCCTTTACTGGAAGCATATGTTGATCTAATGGCAATTATGTGCAGGAGTAAAAGATGTCAAATGTCGCTTTAAAATTAAATTTCTGAGTGAAAACTCAGATCATCAACGCGTCAACCGAATAGAAAAGTGCTTATTTTGAACATGAGCTTGTCTGGTGAGATGATGCTCGCATTTTGCATGTTTAAGCTGTGTTGCTTCTGGTATAGCATTTTAGAGTTTTACTTTTGTTTCTCTTGAATTTTTGCACGATATTTTGGATACAACACACGAAAACTTCCAACGCTAATCGAAGTAACACTCAAGAAATAAATAAATGTCAATAAATAATTGTAAAATATGTTATAAACAATTGTAAAATAAGTCTTTAAGCGTTTTACCACGAATAAAACATACATTTTTCACATATCCATTCGTTGCAGGTTCACGACTAACCCTCAAGAATTTTCGGGTTAACCGATCGACCACCAAAATCACTCCATAGCCTCTATTGCTGCTTATCAATCTTCTGTCCGTACATTTTGTATGGGCATCGTATATGATTCTCTTGTCAGTTGGTCGTTTGTACATGTATTCGATAACATGTATAATCGATCTGTGAAGGATGAGATCCTTTTATTCTCAGCAATGAAGTGCTCCCAATGGCTTGACATACACCAAAGATATCTTCATGCATCATTCAAAGGCTTACTGATTAGGATAATATAGACGAATGATCCCTTTTTCGAATTAGTCACACTTGATCGTACATGGAGATATACTTGATATATTGTACAAGAATCTATCCTTAAAGTATCTGTCATCTTTTGGGATGACCCTGACACTCCCCACGATTCTTCATATTTTTCTGCAACCTCTGAAGGACTTGTTCTTAGTGCTTATAGCATATTACAATCGGTCATTAATATTTTCAAATTTAAATTTACAGAAGACCAACTTGGACCCTAAAGCCTACTATTCATAAGTGGTGCTTGTAATGTCTTTCATTGCTGCTGCACTACCTCCAGTTTACACATCTATTGAGCAAACGTTATAAGCTAGTTAGTTGCAAACCTCTTGAACTAACCCAAGAATATCATTTCAAATCACTAATTTGGATTACTTTTGTTTGTGTATCAAAGAAACTCTTTTGATGCTTTTCTGGATTACTTCTATTTGATTCAATCACTATAGTGTCCATACCACCCTTCCAACGCTTTTTCAACCGGTGTCATTCCTTGACGGAGTAAAGGGAATACAAATCTTTGAATAACTGCCAACAAACCACTTCAAACTAACTTTTACTAGTTTCTATATGAAAGTAGTAGCAATGGGTCCAGGGTCAACGAGCCGAGCAGAAACAACGATCAATTTTATGAATGCATGATCAGCAACTACGAATTCAGTAGAAGCTTAACCATAAGCTCGGCATTTTCCCTGAATCAATATATGAATAAAATAACCCGGGTATCACCTGAAGGCAACAGATACAACCAAATCGACCACGTACTCTCATCCAGCAAAGAAAGTCCTCGCGCGAAGCTTGATGTGTGTATATTTCAAATAGCGATCTGTGGCTTGGATTTGGTCAAGGTTTTCTTCGACGCTGGTTTTGAAGGCATATAACATGTGGGTGTCCCTAAAGTTTCTTCCACGTCACGCTATGAATGACCCTGACTACTTTTATTTCAACTTGCACGCGTACTTCTCAGCAATTTACAGCATCGATTCCGGTCATCCCAGAGCGCTTTCTCAGTAAATTTCTTTGGTGACCTTTGAAAAAATGTCTGAAGCGTTCGATATGCAGAGACAAGCGAACATTAGTGGCTTGTTCTGCTACATTGCTCTAGGAAGGGCAAAACGTCAAAAGATACCGCGGACATGGTTTCTGCCATTACAGAAGTGGTCGTTCAACTGTCAAGAGCCGTTGGCTTAAGAAATTCAGAGCTCGCAATTTCGAAGTGAAAATAGAGACCGCCGTGGCAGTCTGGAAACGTCTAATACGGATCTCATCTAGACTAAACTTATACTCGCTAAAAATTTGCGATATATTGTGCGTGATATAGTGCATAAAGCCGCTAAAATTCCCAAGATAACGGTAAATAAGTAGTTAATTAAAATAGGATAACTGAATCGATATGAAGTTTGAGTTGCACACCTATTGACGGAGGCCATATGAACCGCCTTATAATCGCACGTAGTGACTCGTGTGATAGATTCTCTTTTAATTTCAAAATGGCAAAAACCTCGTGAATGGCAAAGAGCCTCGGATTTTGTATCAAAACGTCCATCGAAGCTTACTTGGTCAAATGAAAATAGACCTTCAATTGTAGCAATGCGTGGACTCCATTCGAATAAGGGATTTTGTGTTTTTGGTGGGACTGAAAAGGTGTAGTGTACTACGTGCTGCCTTCATAAGGTTGATCAATTGAAGCCCGTAATAGCAGACAAACGGCCAGAATTCAGAACCGAGAAGGCATCGTTTTCCATTACAACAACGCAAGAGCACTGTTGCATTGGCCGTACGGCAAAAATTATTAAATATTGATTGGGATGTTCTACCTCATCCACCATACTCCCCAGACCTTATTCCATGCAATTATTACTTGTTATTGTCCTTAAAAAATGTTCACTGTGCTAAATCTTTCAAATCAAATAGATAAATCTTTCAAATAAAATTGCACCTAGATGAATCTTTCGCAGATAACCTGTAAAATTTTTGAAAAGAGGGCTTAATGGGGCTTCCTGAGAAACGGAAGAAGGTTATAGAAGAGTACGTCTCTTATATAACATAATAAATCAACCTTAAACATCAAATTTCATATATTCATTTCCCATCAGAAAAAGGGCGGAACCTTATGGGACATCGTAACAATAATAACCAGCACTTTACAAAAAAGCTTGTTATTTAGAGGTTCCTAAGATCCTCCGTTGCTAGAGTTCAAATCGTGAGGTTTTGAAAATAATTTAGCTACCAAGTAACACAAACAGGTAACAATGAAATAATCAAATATGACAGCATAACACATCCTTCGTGTTATTCAGTGGCTGAATTGGGAAGCTATCCGCATACCTATTTATGCTTGAAAATTTTTTTGTTTGGCTTAAATTGTTGTTTATAATTATAAATTATTAACAAACAAAATATAGCACACTCCTCTCCAAGGTGAGTAACCAGCGAACGTGACTCTCCTTTGGGAGTTCATAGCGTGATGGTAGACTTGTACGGTTTTCGTTAGAATGTTTAAGTGAGCCAAGGACTGTTTCATATGAAATCGAAGTGCAATCGAACTCCCTTAAGGTAATTTCAGTTGCTTTGGTCAGTCACATGAGGATAACAACAGCGACATACGACAACTTTTCACAAACAGACATGGCATATGTTCCGCAGAAAGGAACATCTAGAAGAAGAGACACCAACTCCCGCGAAGAGCAGAACAATAATCATAACAGCACGGCTGTACTATTAAACATTTGATACCAATTATCAATTGATTCGTTTAATATTAAGTGTAATGACAGCCGTAACGATCCATGATAGCGCAAAATATTAAATAGGGATTGTATCTTTCCGAGTATCTATTTGTTTTATTAGGCAGCATTGTATTGTCATTTCCATTATCATTGGCTAGAACAATTACTAGTGATCATTAAAATTAACTATTACCCGAAGGAAACGCATAAACGATCAATTGTCTATCCGAAGGAGGTGAACAAGTGTACGCTATATAAAAGACAATTAAAATTTCAATTGCGACCAATGAACGTTTGTGCTTCCTATCAAATTTGAACAATGTCGTGAGTGCAACGCAATGTATCCTTGAATTTTACAAATCAGTTTACACGTTTAAATCCATGAGTATGACCTCCGCGTTTAAGGATAAGGGGTTTGGGTTGACATATTTAAAATGTTTCCATTATTTAAAAGGATTGAAACCGCAGCTGAAATAAAAGAACAACCCCCGACGCCAACAGAGCCGATTATTTGGCCATCACAAAAAGAACAGCTTGGCTAACCTTAAACATTTGAATATTAACCGCCTAAGGTCTGCAAATATCGTATTGGTACCATTTCTTTATTCCCTCTCTCTTCAATTCGCGATCCATGAAAAGATCCATTAAAATTACCAGCAACATATTAGTAATGGACACCAGTAATAGAAATAGTGGAAAATGCACGTTGAAATGTAACGACAATGACATGAAAATGTCTGATGAAAGGTGAGTATTACTTGTATCGAAAGAAAAACTTGTCGAGCATTAAACAAGTGGATACAGTACGGTATTGCCATATATGTACGAACTATTTTCGCGTTAACACAGCTCGTGCATAATGCAACACGCACATCGTCTAATGTACCATTCGGAAAAGCAATAATTTTCTTTCGATCCAAATAATAAAAATTAAAATGATATCAAATGGAAGAATAATATCTTTATTAGTATCAAGTAACGAGTTGTAAATCTTTTGGCCGAAGAAGGACATATTCTCAGGCGTCGGTTGTAACTTGACAATAGGCAACATAGTAGGCAACCATTTATCCTTAAAACGAGTTGAGTTTTCCGCGATGGTTGCTGGTAAAGTAACGGAACACTTCAAAGAAGTTGGGAAGGTTGTAACTAAGTCTTAGTCTCTTTGAAATTGCGTCCGTACGATTGCATTTCATCTAAATCCTTTCAATATGCAGAGTGCGAAAATGACAGTTATAGTCAGAGCAAGGTGGAGTTTTCTCGGAATGTACTGCATTTTGTGTTTTCTTGATTTATGTATTTAAAAATGTTTGCTTTGATTTCATTGTAAAGGCTCGTGGGAAAACCGTTGAATTTCAAATAAACGTAATATATCTAGATCGAATTGAAAATAGCCACTGGTTCGTGTGTATGTAGCCTGATAGGATTTCAATGAATATTTAAAGGTTCGTGATTTGTGCAAACTTGTCACTTGTTTTCGTAAAATTACATGTTAATGGCGCTAATGAATAATTCACAACAGATGTATTTGCTTCTGAGATCATGCAATCTACGAGATATCAGTTTGGTTCAGGTGATTATGAGTGTAATCGTGTATGAAAAGACGGGAAGGACTGAAAATTGTTCCTATGCTAGTGAAACTCAAATGTTTTTCTAAACAACAACTGAGATGGTTTCAGCGAAACCCTCAGAAACTGCCCCTTCCCAGTCCTAGGATCAGGTCGACCGTAGAGCTGTCAAGACGATGTTGTGTGATATATATTATAGCGTAAGGATATTATTTGGTATTTGACGAAAATAATTCGAAGTTTCTGTGCAGCTATGCCTGGCGGTGCTACTACTGATCTATTGGTTTTCAAAATAAAAGCAGCATTATAGGATTGGTAAATTTTTCTCAGTTTTACATAAAGCAAGCATTTTGATTAAGCCTTTTCGAAAGAAAGTCCCCCTTCTAAGGAAATAACTGCGCCGGTAAGTTTTATAGTGATATAATTTACTGAAAAGAGCGGAAAATTGCACTTTACGTTAGTGTTATTGGAGCTATGGACATTTCACGGACTCTGCCACTTTGGCTCCCATACAGCACAACTAGGCCACTAATACCATCAAAAGCATGAGTAAAAATTTAAAAGTATAAATTTAAGTAAACTATTTATGTATAATATAACACCTATGCGAAAATAACGACTCTATTCAAACCAAATCAATTCATCAATATAGAAAATCAATGGACTACATTTTATGCGACTTGTCTAGTATGTGGCGAAAAACTAGAATGTTGCAAGTGTGTCCCAGCTTGACAACTCACATCTTAAGGACGTTAAATACGCCTTAATCGATGTGAGAGAAGAGAAGAGACAAAAAAATCTTAAAAACAAATATGAAAAAAAAAAACGGAAAAATTAATGATGCGGCTTAGTTGAATTTTGTTTTTAAACAAAGGAGAAGATTTTGTTCTGACTGGAAGCAGCGAAGTTGCATCATCACATTAGAGTAGGCTTCACAATCATTCTATGGTAGTCTCAGCAAAAATTCCTGGGTCTAAATCAAGTAGAAGCATCGAGGGAAACGTGTCTTTACTGTGAAGCAGTTCTTCCGCGAATTTCGATAGGTTTAAGGGCATCGTCTCTTAAATATTTGGAGAATTCTGTGGACAGTATGCATCGGAGGTGTCAAGCTACCCTAACGACCCTAGTGGTGATTGGACTCATTATTAACATTATTTCATGAACTTGCCTTATGTCCTAATGTAAATTTGATTGATTTTTTTTTTGATTTACTACGTGCACGCTCTTTTATTCAAGACACTGTGGGATTTTTTCTAAGAATTACCAATTATTTTAAAGATGTCACTCCTGAAACATGGTCGCGGAAGGATATAGAACTTTTTAAAGCAATTCCGTGGCCAGCCTCATTGTATTTGACTTAACAGCGGAATGTCACTGTTGAAGTCACAGTTGCCACTCAAAAATGTAGGAAGAAATTTATGGGATGTTCAGATATTTGTTTTTAACACTGATCCCGGATTCAGTTTCAAGTTGATCGCACGTCAGGAAGTGAGCTATACACTTCCGTGTTTACTGATCTCAGCATGTGTCCCACAAATTTACATATCAAACAATTATAACGTACGATTCCCGATGCTTCGTTCTCCTCTGCAGTATGTACAAACAAATACTAACACACGCACGAGAACGATGTAATCAATTTATCATTATTGGATTATCTATGTATATGAATCAATTTATAGTCAAAGGGAATAAATTTGATAATCTAAAAGCGTTTGCGCACGACGAAGATAATAGCCAAAAAATGACCAAACCTAATACCGAATATTTGTCCAGTGATATACTTTCCCACGGTTGACCAGGTGCTAATGATATTGATTGAACATGTGGTCAAGGTTTATTTATACGAAATTTTTAGCAAACAAATTCGTATTTGCTTAAAGCTTGCATAAAAATTTATTTCAAAATATTAAGAATATTTTTCAACTGTATTTTCAGGTGTTATCAAGTGTTAAAGTTTACACTCGAAATAATATGGTTGCAAACGCACACAATGGACAACGATTTATTAAAACCTCAAACTGGTAAAGACAAAATATTTTAAGCCTTTGCGGCGTCATTACAGTTGAACTACAAGGATATTCAAAATGAAGTTTTTCAAGAATTCAGGGTTGCAGTCATGAGGCGGGTAGAGTTCAACGAATCTATAACACATTAAAGCTGATTAAACGAATGTGCAGAAAAAGGAGCAGTAAAAAGAAGAACAACATGGAGCGGAGAAACGATCAGGACGTCCCAAATAAATATAAAACAGTGGAAAATTGGACATAATATAAGCGTAAGATAAAATCACCATTGAAGAATTTTCGAAGAGACTCGAGTTCAAAAAAACCAATACTAGGAAACATTTTATGGGGTTTCACATGAAAAAACGTTGATCCCTTTATATAGCGGTCCTAAGTCGGACGTCTAATTAAGTAAGTAATACAGGGTTACTTCCAAATCAAATCGAGGTACTTCGATCAGCACGCCAAGGGCCACGTGGGGGGAGGGGGAACTTTTTTCAAAGTTTGAATATCAGACCATAGAATTTGCAATATAATCATTTTTGGTTTTCCTACAGTCTCGCTTGCGGCTTCCTGGGGCGGGTCATTGTCGGGTCGGAGGGCAGCGGCATCTTGTCAGTCATGCGAACTTATTGTTACGCCACTGGTCCTTCGTAAACATGCGGAACAGTAGCAGAGATTTAGGGAGAAAAGTAAACTATTAGCACTCATTTCGAGAGAACAGAAGTGCATCAGTAGGATGCTTTGTTACCAACTTTGCCAAGTTCCCGAGGGCTTATAGCCTCTAGAGCAATGTCGAAATGCACATGCAGACTTATAACTGGAAGACTTTCAGCACGCCTTCGTAATTAGATCAGAGCAAAGTAGTCGATGGCATCGTATTTAGTCGGTGTAGATGGTCCTTGCGACATAGTTTCGATCTTCTATTCCTTTCACCAGGGAACACAATCTCATACTGAATAGGGTCTTAATTAGCGATGGAGAGAAGGAGGAAGACGCGAAGAAGGAAATTCAACATGAGGAGATTAGTAAACTTTATTGGAAGCAAGGCTAATTTAGGGAGTTAAAAATATAAGTAAGAATAGTAAGCGGAAAATAATATCCTAGAGATGGAGGATATATCATAAAAAGTGGTCTAATAGATTCAATAAAACCCCAAAAAACACTACACAAAAATTGAAACCAAACATTACCTTAAGTTCTAAATGGGTTGAGGGTTTCAAGCATTTAGTAGCTTACATTAGCGTGATCCTTATTTTTTTTTAAAAAAAAAACATGCATGACCGTCTAAAGGTGTTGAAAACGAAGGGTATATTTTCTTGTAATCGTCTCTCAACCCGATCTGGAATACTCCACCGCTCCTTGAAGCATCCTAAACGAGACATATCCTGAATTAATTTACCTGAAGATGTCTGCCATAGTTAACAAGGCTCTTACGTGGACAAGGGATATGAAGGAGGCCCACGGTTTGGGCGGGCTTATGAACTTCTATTTATTCCTAGCTTATGATTTGTGCAAGTTACACTTCAGTCACCGTAAAACTAACTTCTGCACAAATTTCAAAAATTTTCGACATGCAATGATCATGCTTATTCGATAAAAAAAAACTTGAAACTGCAGCAGACCTCTACCAAATAATTTACACAAGGACAGTAAGAGTGCATTTTGTGTGAATTATGACCATGGCGTTCTCGAAGCGAAACTCGCATTAAAGTCTTCGCGAAACAGCCAGTGGACATTCCTGCGACTACAAAGCCTCGTATATGTGCCGTGGAAGTGTGTAATATTGTAATTACCAGTAGTTCTGCTTGTGTGATCACTCCATACGGCATGATTTAGAAGAGTTTCAGCAATTTCGTAATGACAAGATCATCACTGATCATAGTCGCACCATCATCATTATCAGTAGTGCAATGCAAGACAGTAATGCGACTTAAGAGCGCAAAATGCAAGCAATCTTGGCAATTACTTATGCAATTGTTACAGTGCGATCACAGTGCGGGTTCAGTGCAATAGTGTCCTCGCTCGGCAGAATATTTTACAGTTGAGCCGATGCGGCTCATGCCAGTGTGATAAATTAATGTTAAAGTGGTTTTTGCATGCATCTCATGCATCTAATTTCGAAATTCTTTGAATTAATTTCAATTTTGCATGTCTTTAACGAAGAACAACCGGGTCGCTTGACTCAAGCTTAGTATGCACTTAATAATAGAAAGAAGCGCCGCCAAGCGATTACAGGCTTACCAATTGAATAAATCAGAGCGTAGATATAAATAATGAAAAATTAAGTATATGACTGAGTGGGTAGAATGAGATCCTTCTCGTGAACTTGTAAATACTTTACATGTTTTCGCACGGCTTGAAGCTACGATTGGCGAATAAAGGACGTTCGGGAGCTTGTTAAACGATATACAATTATCTTGCCAAGCTGGTAACATCCGTACCATTATCTTTTTCGCACTTGTCGAACTGATGCCAAAAGCGGATTAGATTCTTTTCAGCCGATAAGAGGCGATAAGGTTGGCTGAACCATGGCTAAACTCCATTCTGCAGAAGCCACCAAGTGCAATGCATTGTGGCGTTTTTCCTTCGGCTCACATCATATGTGAATATAATTGTGTCTGGAGCTATTAACAAAAGGGGGTGTGTGAGAGATTCTTTAATCTAGTAAATATTACTTGGAGTTGTTTGTTTTCAATTAACAGGGAACATGTATACACATTACAGGTAAATGACTTTAGAAAGTGTTCACTGGAATATAAATTGTTCGCAATTGTTGCCTATGGGAAAGTTGCGTTTCAATCCCAAGGGAATGTGAGCCAATTTACGGAAGAGAGTCTCCAATTAGAAGGATATCCGTGACTCATTAAGGGAAGTGTGTAGCAATTTCATTTGCGATTGAGTTTTTCATGTGTTTGAGAATGCAGCTCATTCATGTATGGATAATATGCGAAATCCTTTTCGCTTTGCGTTTGGGTAAGGTAGGCTCTGCAGTAAGTGCCTTATATCATATACATGCATTACTGCGTATCCTGAATTCCCGACATTCAGCATTGTAGCATTTAAGTTGATAAGATACGTGGGACGTGGGATTTTTATGAATTTCCTATCCAGAAATCGTACCTGAAAATGCTTTTCCTCAAAGTTAGGAATCAAAATATATTCCTATTTTCTATTTTCTACTATTGGTAGGAATTTCTGTATACTCAAACTAGGATGCGGTGGCACAAATGCATGATTGGATTTAAGCAATTTAAATGTTAAAACAGTGTTCATTGTATAAGAACACAAAATTCAGGTGATTTTAATCATAAAAATACTTCATTCGCTTACTCAAACACAACCATGTTAGAACGTGGTTGTCTTTGGATCTATAAATAAAAATATACACATGAAAATAACTAAAAACTAGTTCAGAAGGACTCTGTCTAGTAACTGAAATACATCAACAAATTTAACCGCTCAACATTGTCAAGAAAATCTGTTTTATGTCTTAAAAATGCAAATTATCTGAAATATAGAAAAATATCAAATGTTACTGAACATAAATGAATGTTATAGTTGAGAAAGGCCTAGGAGGCTTGAACTAATCTCATTTTGTTTCGAGCAACAAAACATCAATTACAACGCAAAAAATGTATCCAAAATGCCTCTAAAATGCCACGGAATCAATATTTGAATTACAAAAAACAAAATGAATTTAATTGACAGGGTTTCAACTATTATCCCTGAATTACATCGGGTGGTTTGTACAGGAATGTTATCAAACGAAACTCATGGTGAGGTGAAAAATAAAATACCATTCACAGATTAGAGTCGGCTACGCCCAAATTTTGACGCCGTCGCCTCATGAAATCGTACTCAAATTGGGAGGACACCTCAGACAAAACATAATAACCTCAATAAAAGAAAGCTTCGTAAGGAACAGGGATCTTGAAATTCGAAACCTAGATTCTGTAGTTTTAAGCAAGGCTTTCGATTTGCGAGAATAAGTTAGCATCTTTACAATGGAATCACTCAACAACGAAGTTCATGATAAAGTCAAGCACTATTCAACATCAGAAGCAACGATAAACGGATCATGCAAGTGGGTCTTGGATAGACCCTTGAATTGATACTAAAGGGTTCAGAAGCATCAGATACCGCAAACGCAGTACGTACCCTCATGAACCTGCCTATTAGTGTTATAACATACCCTGAAGAGCCAAATTGAATGAGAATTGTGGATATTGAATGGTATTGCTCCAAACAGAACCAAAGATTTTTTCTATATGTCTGCATGCTACCACGACTTTTTTGGCCATCCGGTTTCTTTTAAGACTGTCTTAGAAAACAGCCAATGCGTCTGCTGTTTTTTGAGTTTTTCTAAGGCCGAATAGTCTTTCCGGGGAAGTTCCTGCGTCTTCTGATAACTGTGTGATGCCTTGAAGGAGTTAATTTTCGAGCAGTTTGCCCACATTAAACAAAGCAGATATCTGACAAGTGTCGACTACATCTGCACTATTCGACCCTTTTGGAAAAGCAAATTTTTGGCGTATTTCCAAGAGTAAGGGAAGTACCAAGTATATATGCATTTGTTTAAGAGTCCTACGAGAGACAGCTTTTTAAGAAAATATTTGAACTCCCATCGGCTCTTGCTCATTTTTTAGAGTTTGGCTCTAGTGCGAGCATCCTAAGTCTTTCAGGGGCTGCAAAAAGGAATCTCTGAGGGACTGGTATTGATGAATGTAATCAGACACAAGTTCTAGTGATGACTTTCAAACGTTAATATTGTTCGCTTCACCATAGAGTTGAAAGCAGTATTTTTAATTGCTTCCATCTTCATAAAATTTTTGTGCTAGAAATAAAGTCGAATGTCGATTCCGCAAGGTAAATAAAAAAACATAAAATTAATAGGAAGGTTTCTTTATTGAAAGCAGTGTCTTCACTTGTTTAATCTCCTTGAAGAACTGCCGCAAAATGGTATACGAAGGATTCAGCAAAACGGCCTTGCCATTGACAAGTATAGAACCGTTGTGAGTAAGAACTCCTGGTGGCTGCCTACAAGTTTTCTATTGATTTGAGGGAACATTCAGGTATCTTGCCTGACGCTTGATAGGGTCTGTTTGAAGCTCTCATTGGACTTA
Organism: Stratiomys singularior; assembly: GCA_954870665.1. NCBI lineage: Eukaryota > Metazoa > Arthropoda > Insecta > Diptera > Stratiomyidae > Stratiomys > Stratiomys singularior. Next base: position 4,325,049 of record OX940879.1, on the reverse strand, counting down.
GACACATCAGACAAAACTCACACATCACGTCGTTTTCAGATATTAAATAATAATATATCAATAAATATTTTAAATATTTTAAACTTACACGAACAATAACTAAACAAAATGTATTTAGACAACTTTTTTAGTTAACTCGTCGATCTCCCAGCAGGTTAGTAGAAAAGAGGATACTTTGAAGCAGCTTTGTATAAGCTTATTATAAAAAATACTTCCTAGATACACCCATACATTGCTATATGTGAAAATTTTTTATACTCAACAATACAAGAAAACCTGTGAGACCCTTGTGAGCAGCCAATGACAGTATTGGGATCCATCAAGCAGGAGAACTGTACAAGTCCTTAACAAGGACAAGATGTAAGGGCACTGAAAAATTACAATGAGCCGGCCCAGTTGTGCTTATTACTGAGCCTATGGTGAATAACTTGAAACTGAAAAGATATTTTGATGTCCATCAAACTTGACGGAGATCGCGTACATTCAGAAACGGCTCAAGTGATCTAATAATCAGAATATACTGATAGATAGTATAAAAATCAAGACAATCGCTGGATCCTGAAAATATTAAAAGCAGAAGTTTCATATTGAGTCTTTCAACGTAATAGCAGACCGCAGTATAGGGAGAAAATCATACCATCGAAGAAAAGTAAATGTCCTTGAATGTTAAAATAATTTCCACAGCTGTAGTTAGGTGATGAATATTTAATACAAAACGTAATTCCTATTATTAACTCGGAATAAATGTAATAATAAGAGTATTATAGTGAATATTACAGCGCCTGCTTCAGACTGATTTCATATTCATTCCAATATTCTCCGCGTCTCACCATATCCAAAATTGCCCGAAATCAATTTCTCACAGGAAAGCTTCAATATAATATGAACGGGCAAAACACCTGCCGGTCTATCAACTCATTTCCTTGAACGTTCCGTGATATTTTCAATATCAACTTCAATTTCTTCTTTATTGAAAACACTTATAACGACATGAAATTACTTTAAATATGGAATAATATATTGAATATTACCAACAATACCAATACGGAAGGCTATTTACGTGATCTATTAAATACACATATCGTGTTACTATTATTCGAATATAATAACAAAAAACTGACTTAAACCCAGTCCTTCGTTGCCTTTTTTTACTCATTTTCCGATTGACAAGCACGCGAAACCGCAAAATGATTTCTATGAGGAAATTATTATTATTATTTTCATTATCTTCAACGGAAAAGTCGACCAGCCAAAAGTCATACGATATCGACCAGTTGTCGTCAATTTACAACCCTATTTGATATTAATGGGATCTTAATCGGGAAGGTATTGACAGTTGTTCATTAGGTAACACTATTGTCTTTTCAAATTATAGGAAATTGGGGATTTTGTGTACAGTTTGCGTTTCGGAAAATCGTCCTATTGATTCTTAACAAATGGAAACAGAATGGTTGGTTTTAATTTTTATGAATTTTCTATAAGCAATGATTGGCGGCGTTTATTTTTATTATTTTCCAGATATTTAAATATGTTTATGTTACTTTCGAAGTCGGCATCAAGTTTGCGAAAAAAAAAAGATTACCGTCGAGATAATACATGCGAAAAATTTAATTATCAAATGGCACTGAATAATAAATAGCACTTGAAGATAAGGATATAAATATGTAGAATATATTTTGGGGCTATTGTTTGAGTTTGACGCCAATGCGGTTGTTAGAAGATTGCGTAAATGCACTAAGCTTGCGAACTTTAGACTCAAATCGACCGATTCCTTCTAACGGGGAAGCTTGTAGGATAAATGTACATATGTTATCGGAATATGGCCATATACGCAATTGATGTTTACCAAGAAACAGAACAGCGCAAAAAAAATTGAATGGATTATCATGGAACAGCAGAAGAGCATATCTTAGTTGAGTGCCATTTTATCTCGACGAAATTCAATGGGAAATATTTAATCTTTAATCTGTTTGAAAAATTTCAAGGAATACTTTGAAATGATAAATTTAAATTCTTCTTCCCGCTCTCATATCATATGCTTATTATTTCATTCATAAAAACTTTGATTTGCATTATCTTTAAGCCGAAATTTTGATAATTGGTATTTGTGGAGAAAAGATGGCCTTAAATAATCAGACAATGGCGATTCAGCAAAAGGCACAAAACGGTAGCAATATAATCTTTTTGCTGCAATTCTAATCGAAAATCTGGTGCGTATTTTCTCTACGACCTTCACTAGCCTTGCAATCAGTGTCCATGTTGTATTGCAGCCCTTATTGGTTAAAGGTAATTTCAATTTTGCATGGGGTTGGCTTTTCGTCACTTCAGTGCAAGGAAATATGAAATAAAATTTTGCAATTCGTATTCAGAATCTGTGTGAGTTATTGTTCGAATTTAGTCTTCTGCAATGATCAGAACTGATTCCAGCAATCTTGCCCAGTACATTTTCAAAACAGGCCCTGATTATTTGTGTCAAATAAGCTGTCAAAATTGTCACATTGGCCCTACGCAGGACTTGTGGAGCGTACAGTTATGTAACGAAAAATACATTTTTAAAGTGCTTTTTAGTCGAAATATTTTGAGCCACGGCCGAAAAAAGTATGTCGCTGAAACTTTGGAACTGCTTTGATACTGATTTGGCAAAAACGGGCTGTCAATCAAAGTAAGTAGACCTCGATCGTTGCTCTATTTGACCTTAAAATGGCATTAAATCGTTTAAAATACGCTACGAAGATATTTATTCCCCCAACTGCAAATCCTTTTAGAGTAGTTTATTTGGGATAGGGTTGTTTATAAATGCTAACATTGCTGAACACATCCTTTGTGCGTATTGGCCTTCGGTCGCTGGCTTAGAAGTTCCAGGCTCAGGATTAAATCCAATTTGTGGCGTGAGTTACAGCTTGAATTTTGATTATAGGTAAGATAGCTGAGGAGCAAAAGTACACATACAACACACACTGAATGCACAGTGTGTGTTGTATGTGTTGTATGAGATGTTTAAACACTTTAAAAATAGAAGGAGGAAATCTGGATTCATTGTTTAATTGTATTTTTCTGCAAGCGTTTGCAGAGTGTCACTCTTCATATGATGGAAATACTTATTGATATGAATAGAAATCTACTATGCTCAGTTGAACCCGAATAGATCGAGAGTTTGCTTGGAGTTTATTCGTTGTTGTCTTATTACCCTATTAATTGAAGGGGTGATACCAATCGCTCTCCTTGCTAGAGCGCGCAATAGAGTCTACCTCCGAAGGCACGAGGGTAATAAAGAAAAAGTTGTTAGCGATGAAAGACGATGCACTCTCGACAAATGGCAAAAATCATGGGAACGTGAGCTAAAAGGAAGATGGACCGCTCGGCTCATCAAAGACTTGAGATCGTGGCTCAGTCGAACGCATGGTGAGACTGATTTCTACCTGACCCAGCTACTGAGTGGACACGGTTGTTTTCACTCTTACCTGCACAAGATAGGTAAGTCACGGTCTCCAGATTGCATATTCTGCATTGGTGTGAAGGATGACGCCTTTCATACTTTCTTTTCATGCAGAAGATGGGACAAAGAGCGCGGTGATCTTGCCGAAAAAGTGGGAGAGCTCCACCCAGATAACCTAGTCGAAGAGATGCTGAAATCATTTGACAAATGGAATCACGTGGCACATTACGCTCGGATAATCTGAAACGTTTGAACACTATGTTTGTTTTATAACAAACATAGTTTTATTACAAACATTTTTTATAATTTATAACCGACCTCCGGTTTTCAAACTTACGCTATGATCATGCACAAACTTGCATATCAATTTCTTTAGCTTACCAACTGGCTTTCATTTCTTTTCTCAACATTATTTGGTGTATTCGCCGTATTAGTTACACATGGTCATGATGCCAAAGTTGCGGTTCGTCTAGTGGTTGCAGCAGGCAAAAGTTTTGGGCCTATTAGGTCCACACACTGTGCTTAGTTTTCAGTGAGGACGCGTTCTATTCGTTGTTCTGATCCTAGGCTAAGGCCAAGTTATAACATTGATCAGGTTTCACTGTAATTATCTCTACGAGTACATAACAGCGACTTTCTACCAGGAAAAATAGCTTCATCCATTGGTTGCGTGTCAATCAAATATGCGCCAATTTATTGCGGAGCAATCAAATTAAGGTACTCGTCTGTTAATATATATATATATTTTTTTAATAAAACCTCTTGTTCTCCGTAATCTTATGACCATCGTCTATTCTTCAGCGCCAATGAAAGTTAAAGGCGGCGGCATCGAAGCTTAACTAAGGAGTTTCACTCGGGTTCCCGCGTGTCGCCGTTAATGCAAATTTTATGGGTTTTTAATGAATTTAATGAGATATTAAGGAGTGCCATGACCAAGAATAATAATAATCGGTCTGCTAAGTGTAAATTCATACTTTGACCGCAAGATCACGCTCACGCGAACGCCACTAGCCATCATCGTCGTCAGATTAAGCTGAAGAATAGACACACATCCCATATGAAAATGCACAGGCATACATACATATGCACATATATGCATATGTACTGTCTAGTATACACTGTTATTCTACGTTCTACGTCACAGCGTATCCACTTATAGTTAAATTATAATAGAAGACACCACGTACCATCAATTCCTTCAATACATGCCATCGCAAGGCTAATAATATGTGAATATTAACACAGGAGGAAGCCATGGGGTATAATAATCGTGCCAATCTGAATGCAGTCTGGTGTTACCGGTTACAGGAGATCTAAATGCTCGACAATAAGGATGTGTTGCTCATTGTATCATTGATGCCTGCTCTTTCGGACCGAGTGAATGTTGTTATTTACAAAAGGATTAAATAGTTGCCAAAATTTTTGTTAACCGTTCTAACCAAGGGACCTTTTCGCAATCCTGGAAGCAGCAACACTACGGCCAATTGAGTCCGAAGAATTCTTCCTCGAGAAAAGGGAAGAAAATCGTACGAAGCGCGCATAAACTTTGAAGACTCAGTGATCGACATGTTTTACATATTTGCCTTTTGTCTTTGGCGTTGTTCGTTTTCGCGAGTTAGTCGCTGAACTACACAACAGAAGACACCGACGTTGATTCGACTGTTTGGATGATGCTGGTACATACAAGCAATCCACGAAGGAATCACCAACATTCAGTCACAAGTCACCAACAAACAGGAATAAATAATAAAAGAGCAAATGAAGAAATTGTTAACTCCCAGCATACGCGCATATATTGCCATATCCTACTTGAGTGCGAGCTTAGTTAGATCCCACAGTAGGCCGCGAAACCGCTTTGGTATCGAAAGGACTATATATGTGATGTGAAGCGTTCGCAATCGGTCAATGATCAAAAGGGGACGGCATCTTAAGATGTTTGATGACGTCGCTGAAAAAACTCTTCAAAGTCAAATCAAGTCAGTTGAGATTCAGATTCTTTCGACTTCTTGGATTGAGTGAATTTCTTCTTACCTTATTTTCTTTCTGCTTAATGTTCGCAGTACGGATTTGCACGCATAAATAAATGTCGGTGTTATTCCCTATTGGCTCGCTAGTGCAGTAATACATGAGTTGGATATGAAGACGGAAAATCTTCACCGGATAATTATAAATGGTCTTTATGCTGGCGACAATTAGCTGTGTTTGATAGTGGAAAATTAAAGGATATCATATTGGTTTGCTATTTGTCAATATAATGTTAACATGCGTCGCTTCATTCGAACAAAATCATTGATGATGCAGTACGTGAAGAGTGTTGAGTTTCTGCAGAAGTAATTTATTACACACAGTAACACTTTGCAAAACATAATTGAATAGTCTCATTTTTTTAAGGCCGGGAGGCATTTACAAAATCGGATCATGTTGAGCTAGTTGCCTGCTGCGCAGGAATTGAATGATAAATTCATGCTCGCTTGAAAAAAAAATATCAACCGAAACTTCCTTCTGCATCATCATCACGAAGAGACATGGCGCCAATTATACAAATGCAAGTCCACCTAATAACATGTTATCGTATTACATATCTTATTCGCTCGGATAATAATTCATTTTGTCATTGCTGCACTCTTAATTGATACTTTGCAATCGCCACAGTAAATCAATAATTGGCCATTTGTTTAAACGTTTTTGCCTCTTAGCGTAGTTGCTCCGCACAAACAATCGTCTCCACATGCTTCATCTCAGCTTGCATATGAAGAAAAAAAAAACATTGCTGCAACATTGCAATTTACATGAATTGAATTGATCGAATATTCCAGGTGAGGAGGAGCCCAGAGGATCTGAACAACTTGCAGAATCAACTTGGCAAATATTGGCTGGTTCCGGCCTGCCAACAACATACTCACATATTCATCCGTATCGCAACGACCGAACAACGACTGGAATAATCGCATTGTGAATATTTATAAAGTCGCTGCAATCATAAATCATCGATAAATGAGAAAGTAAGGAATAAAAACTGCAGCCAAAGGATGGCACTGAGTTTGAATAGTTTTGAAACACGGGAGAGAGACACAGACTCGTGTACACAAACATTTCCTGGCTGCTAGCTATTATGGCCGCAATTTTCCATTGATTCGGTGGGATTTTCATGCGAGGAAAATATGGTTATGAAAAGTCGATGAGTTGACGAAAAATATCTGAAAGTGTGACTTGCATATCATTTGTTGATGTATACCGTTTAGAGCATTTAAACGGAAATTTAAATCAAACGTTTCATATAATTTGGGGTGAATTGAGCAGTTTCGCTGTATCTGCATGTGACCCGAGAGGACATGTTTTCTTCAGAGGATAGTGTTATTTTTTCCTACTGAACATTGATGAGAGCGAATCGAAGTATTTCTTGCATGACTCAAATGTCCGGAACAGCGAAATAATTTGCTCATAGTGTGGACCCGTTTTGGCAGGAGATACCAATAATGTGGAATGAAGGTGACAATCGTTTGTCTTAAAATCCGCCAAAAATAAGGAAGGTCCAAACGTCCGGATCTGTCTAGGACTTCAGTTAAGAATTGTTGTATGTAGTTGTTGGGGAGAATATCGCTTACCCACATCAACCTTATGATCAAGCGATCATACTGCTGACATGACGAGATTTTTTTTGTCTGTAGTCTTAAAAAAAGGAAAATATACTTATTGCAACAGCATTAAGAAGGGTTTAACCTATAATAAAAATTTAAATTTAAACGAAACGATAATTACAAGTGATTATCAAGAGGATTTTTAATGGTTTTAAAGGCATTTAGTTCTAGAAAAATTATCGGTAAATGTCCCACTGAATGTCATTGGATTGAATACAGTATTTGTACCCCAATCCAATACTTGCTTACATCCATCCTGGAAATTTTTCATGGGACAAGTCGATTTGCAGACAACATGTGTGATTAGTTATCTGTTATTTATTCGAAAATCCATCAGTTAAGCCAATACAATCGCGAATCATCATTTCTTTAATAAATTCAAATGATTTCGACGTGTTTTTGAATTGACAAACTATCGACAAACGCTTGTCAAATAGTACCTACTGACTACCGCTGTCAAAATATGAGATTACCTCATTGTCATCGTATCGTCATTTGGAAATTCAGACTTTCCTATTGTTACGTACTCAGACATAATTTACAAATGAAAACGAAGATGAACGTCGAATCCTGCAACAAAAATGTTTGCAAAATAAGTAAGTTATATTGCCCTACCCTGAAAAATAATGTCTTTGTCTTTGAGATTGAGTATCTGGTTTTTCTCAAACAAGTTTCAGATGACCTTATCTCGTGTGCTAGAGCTCGCTTTCTTAGATCCTCGACCTAGCTCGCCGTCAACATTACAAGGAAGTTTAAATATACTTTAGACTTTATACATAAATCCATGGTTGTCCTAATGGATGGCTTAACAAAAACAAGCCCCAAATCGATCTGTAAACTATGGGATTCATGTTTTAAAGACGTTTGATCCCTTAAGTATTGCATTATTCTAGTTCCAAAAAGCTCGTAAACCTTATAACGATAGAACTTATGACTTATGACTTATATAAGCCATACGGAATCATGTTTATGAAATAAAATGAAGATGTAATAGCAACAACCTTTTGCGAAACGGAGTGTGCAAGCGATTCCAACTTTTGACTTCTTTTAATCCAACAAAGTTCAAGTACGAAACAACTAGTTTGACTACGACACTAGTTTTCTCATCTTGGTTTCTATGGGATGACCGATTGGACCACCTGCACAAAAGAATCCATATGCATGGAGCCCATGGCCTACTTTGGCCTACGCTGTATCCCAAAGTAACCTCTGCAATAAAAAATATGACCCAAATGAAAAGGTTGAAAAACCTTGCAGTCATGACATTTGCCTTGGCCTATCAATTTATTGGGGGCAGTATGATTCATTGGATTTTGATGAAAGAAATGCACATTATCTAAAAAATCTTTGCTATACTGCTGATAGTCGAAATTGATCCGGGTGTACTGGGAAAAATCGACCTATGTGTTGACGTTGAAAAGACAGTAAATTAGGTTTCAGGACAAAATTAGAATCAATTTACTCTATCAAAAATGGAAATTTAATCTGAATTCCGGATCGTGTAGTAGTAAGGGTTCTCGCCTTCGAAACTACAGACGCAGGATTTGTCTCCAACTGACGACAGTTTTATTAGAATTGGTGTTTCTGCTGTATTTGAGTATCAGCAAACCTATTTGTTAGAGGTAATTTTGTGAAATAATCAAAGTCAAGCGTGTATCCTGACCCGATCACCGTTTAAAATTATGTTGGTCTAACCTGCCTCAAGCTCCCAGTTCTGTAGTGAACTGTTACGCCACAGTAACAAGTTAGTTAAAGTTAAATCAGTCTTAAAGCGGTCATCTGTAACAATGTTTGAATACGGCCATGTCTTCATTATTTTCTTCCATCCTTTTCCTAAGCCCGAGGAAGATCCTGGAGGCTCATTATATTCCGCTGCCGTGTGCCATTTCTGTCTTAGTAGAAATGGATCATTGGAATGTGCAACATCCCAATTGCCTTGAAACGTCAAAAAAGTCTGTCAATGCGCTTATTTCGCGTATGACCATTCATCGGACGAGACTTCAACGTGTTCTGCAGCACTATTTTACGTAACGTCGAAGGTCTTCCCATCCAATGAAACACATTATTTTCAATACAAATCGTTCTGATATTTTCTAATATTAAAGCACGCAACAAACGTACTAGAAAGATCAATTATCGGAAACATAATAAAAAACGATATTTGAAATGAATGAAATATATTATTTCATTACTAACCAGATTATTTAATATCCCCACAAATTTAATTACAATCATATAATTTTATTTCCTTCTTTTAACACTCATCTCTATGGTAAAAATTACTGACTTGGCTCAAGGACCGTCGCCTTTTTCGGTCGGAACGAGCTCTTTCAAACGCGCGGACAATATATTCTGCAGAAAAACAATCCTGGTAGTGATTACAGAATACATCCAAGATTCAGTTCATACTCCAGGAGATTATGTACCTGTGTCGAATTCCGCAGAAGAAATGCAAGCAATCCTTGAGCAAAATGACAACTTCTTGTTTTTGTAAGTTTATTCGTTTGTTATTGGGCCATTGAGAATCCGAAATACCCTTGCGAAGTCTGGCAGTTGGGCTGTGCATGAGGGCCTTGTGCTATACGCAAATGATCAGAGTTTGATGATCAGTGTGTGTAAGTCCAACGAGATGACGTAAGAATCTGGGCAGGAAAAGGACAACGTCAGCTATTCATCCTTTTTGCCAAACCGCAACATTTGAAGCACTGATTGGTCTACTCTTATCGATAAATTTTCCATGTGAGACTATTTCACGTGAAGACTTCTGAAGACGAGTGTCTAAGCATAAGCATAAGCCCTGCATTAGCGTGAGTAATTGAAGGAAGCGCTTCGTGTGTTAGTTGAAAGTCAACTCAGTGCTGTATCAATTATCAGCTGCTATTAATTTTATATAGTAGCAACATTATGATAATCTTATTCTACAAATAAAATTATTTCCTAAAACTAAGTCAACAGGCTACTGATTTTGTAAAATGCATTCGTTCTACATGCCTCACCTAGTAGCTGATAATTTTCGATCGGAACTTCTTCACAAAACGTAATTTGAATGAATATTTTTATCTGAAAAAAAGTATTAGTTCACACTTAGTTTTGTTAGTTTTTCATGCAACCATTCCTTACACCTACAAAAACTGCTACACTATTTCCTGCTACGAATCGCCTATGCTTTCAATCTAATACGTTTTAATAGAGCCTAATATTAACTGGTCTTACACCTATGTTAATAACATCGCATCATGTATTCGACAGAAAAATTTCTTCCCATTTTGTTTTCTTTGTAACTACAAATCGATTCTGACTGCATTACGTTCGTCCACATGTATGTAATTATAATTAAAACGCGAATAGAAAAAATGCTACTTATCAAGCTGTGCAATTAATAACAACCAGGACCCGAAATACTCACATGAACCTTCCGGTTTTCGCTTTGAAGACACCGCTCACCGAGTAAACGATACTATTACTTCGCGAAAGAAAAACATTTCATTTAGATACAGGTACATTTACTATTCGGCACTAACCATCTATCGAGTGAATTTCCATCTGTTGAATTCCAATAGTTATCACGATTGACCAGCTCCATGTACTCGTCCGCGCTAGTCGGTACTAGGTTCAGGCTTGAAGTTGGGCCTCCATTGTTTGCGTCATCCTCGAGAGATTGATGAGAGTGTAATAGCATTAGTCGACCTCTATGCTAAGCGCAATAGTTGGTGGGTACTAATTAAGATATAAGTTAATTAGTGAAATCCTTCACTGGTGTCGGGCTGGAGTGGAGCTTGTACGATTTTGCCAGTAGTTAGTTGTGGGGCGTCATATTCCCGTTCGTTATAACCGCGAAATGGTATAGATCGAAACGAGAAAGGTCCCCGTTCCTGCCCTTCCCTATCTGCGAGGAACAATATGGCAATGCATGAATCTCTTCAGCACAACACCTGCTACGTTGGGTAGTGAACCGAACGGGTACGCAGCGAGCGAATCTCTTCTTTGATTCCCAGCATTTCTTCGCTGAAGGTAACACGGTCTGCCCCGCAACCACTTCGAATCGATGTTCACTCGTTTCTCGCATTGCGCGTCGTCTCGCGAGAAATTCAGATGGAATCTAATTTCTAGACAAAACTTAACATACAAATTACTGTCAAAATCGAACCTCTAAGAACTTATGGGAAAAGCTCATTCCCAGTACTGGGAATGGGCTCGCGAACATGATTGATATCAATCCGCTGTGCAAGGGTTAAAAGATCAGACTAATGAACCTTGGAGAAGTTAGTGGGCGCATTTGGTCCCTGCCTCACCGATTGTAGGTGGATCCCGTGTGCTCAGGCGGAACGAATCTAATCGATTCAAACTACCCGAAATTCCCAAGTGGGCAATAATTACTGACGAAATTAAATTTGAAACACATACGCGGCTGACTCGCGGTTGCTGTCCAGGCTTGAACCCGGGGAATGCAAATTACCCGTTGAACCAAGCCACTAGACCCCGGTCGGCGTTTGATGAATGGAAAAGTGATAAATTACCTGAAAATATTTCGCACTCTCCTGGCCGGCGATCGGCTAAGACTAATAGCGTAATTTTTCTACTTATATTAAGAACATTGAACTGAGCCAAGCGTTGAAAAGTGCGCGCATTCGTGGGAAGATTTCGAGTTTCCTTTTGGCCATTTTGTGTACTGGCGCGCACTCCGTTTAAATGGCTGACGAGCAATTTACAGCTTCATTACTGCATACCCGATATGAATAATGAGTTGAGTGCTGACCGCATTTAATGAGCTTTTTTGAAAATATCCGCACTTTGATACATTACCGGCTGGATTTCATCGGCTACGCAGACCTACCCTAATATCGAATTGTCTGTTTGGGCAGTTGCTTGGTAATTGCTTTATTTTCGTAATGTTTCCATTAGATGTTGATTGTCTTCAATTTATATTGAATTTGTATAATTAACATTAAGGTCAAGACATTTGTTTTGAATATCCGGTTTTCGAAGGATTCGCGAAAACCTATGGAGATGTGAATTGTGGTTTTGGATAGAAAATGTAGTTTTTGAGCTGCCATTAATTTTATTACATAAATTATATTTCTTTTTTCTCCCTGAATCTTTCAATATGATAAGGTTGGGTTCAATTTCAGCATGTTTTGCTTCAGAAATTCAAGCAGGCGAACTAGCTTTGACCTATGATTTATTTCAGCTTTTGCGTCAAGGCAAGACACAATTTGTTCCTTAGTTCAAAATTTTTTCTCAGATAAAACTACGCGCATTCACATTAGATATAATCGGAGCACACGAAATTATTGTGCAAATGACTGCAGATTATGAATGCTGATTTATAATTAAATAGCAACTGCTCCAAGCTCTCCGAGAAAAGACCTTAAAACGACGTAAATATGAAAAATATAGCTTAAGGAACCCTGTCCAACAGATGAATGAAACAGATTGATTCAAACTTCTATGAAACCCTGGCTGACTATTTTTTGGACATTCTTATGTATCATAATGTGAATCAAAATAAAAATGATGTTTGTGTGGTTAGGATGTAAAGGATATTTACGCCCAGCGTTTTGCAGTATGACACAATATATCAATCATCTACGACTACCGTCTAAACACGATCCTGTTTGTCTCAATACTTCAAACTTCGCCTCTTTAATCTGAGCGGTGCCTGCAGTCCCTTCTCCAGGATCGTCGAATTGCACGAACGAATAATAACGAGAGAGGTTTGGATTAGATTTGGGCTTGTGTTGCTTTCTTATGCAAATGCTTTCAGGAGATATTCGTATTTTAAATACTAAAGTCCTTAGAAAATCTATCAGCATTACTGAGAAAATTTTGTCATATCATGTAGAGAAAATTTGCCAATCTTCATAATATTATACTTACTTTGGTTAAATGGCGTAGATTCAGAATTTTGTTTATGGATTGGGAGTGCGAGCGCTAGTTAGTGACTAAGTTGTGATAGTACATTCAAAAATGCCTTAGGTGAGCTTCACTCTTTGTTAGTGTTTCTGGCTGATCGTGGGATTCAACTAATTTTCAAGTGAAAAACTATTCCAAAGAGTTGCGTTTTTGTTGTTTGTTGGTACTTTATCTACAATTTATTATAAAAGGTGGGGGAAGCTCAATGCTACGTGACTTCTGCATGCTTTAAGTGTTAACAACAGACAAAATGGAATACAAGATAGCTAACGTGCGACAAACTGACAAAGAATCAATATCATTATTTCATTGATGGTGATCCACAATCGAAGCTGCGGTAGCATGCAAGATTCCAAAGCGTGACAAAACTCTACAGAACATAAGAGGTTCGGCAGATCGGCAATCGCAGGCCGTACTTTTGAGTAATGGTTGTGTGCCTCAACCCGCTTCATCGTATTTCTTCCCTTCGAGTATTCCGCCGATGGATGATTCTTCAGCACAGGGACTGTACTTCTACAGAAAAAGATCCCCTCCCGCACGTACTGTCATCAATTTCTTGAAGACTTTCTCAGCGGCGATTATCCTAAATAAGGACTGATATGCAAAGTACTGCTCCGGCTACTGCTTTCCTTTACTGATCAGTACAGTCTTTAGCTACTTCCTGAAGTTCAGGATAGCATCCTCGTGTCAGGTTAAAAGCTGTAAACTAAATGCAGCAATACTGCATGAATGGCCTCCGATTCCGTGACCTTTTGCTTCTTTATTGTATGCATAGTCTTGTCCAGATTTGAGGCGCTGTACTGCGGTACAAAGAAATCTGGATGACTCGGATTAGGCTCTGGTTTTTGCCGAAAAGTGCCAGATTTTCGACTTCAGTTCCTTGGATTTGGAGATGATGTGAAATGCTGCACTAGAGTATTTTCCGCCTCGAGACTTTGAGTGACACATACTTTGTATAAATTGATTCGTTCAGGACATTTGCAGTTTGAGATATTGCGCCGAAAAGCAAGAAACTTATCCAATTGAGTGGCGACCACCCTTCGTTTTGTTCTGCAGACTACACTGCCGATTTGAAATTCCTCCTTGACGGGAAGATGTACAGCGTCCTTGCTATGAAAGCTAATGATTACCAAACACTGACAATTGGACCAAACTCAATTTCTGTGTTAATTTCAGTGTGGTGTTATTAAATTCAAATCATGTAGGAATCAGCCAAAACCATATATTTAAGCTTGTAAATAGTTTCAAATCTTCATTGACTATTGTCGGTCTGAGCTGCTTAGTATTTTTCACTAAAACTACATACAGTTTCACGTTGCGCGCAGAATGGTATGTGTATGCACTTTACAAAAATGGAATGGAACAGGGAAAGAATGGACTGGTGACAACCAACAAGAATCTGAGCGGCGTCTTAAGATAAAATTCATGCCTAACTCAAAGATTGCAACATTCAAATCCGTAGCGTACGAGTATATGAATGAAGAATGATCGAAATGATTATGATCAAAGGTTCAGGAGTGTAAAGAGATACACTGTACAGCATTATTAGCTAGGATGAAGAATGTCTATCAGCGTCGGTAGAGATTTATTGATGCTTCTTAAATTTTTGAATTCAAGGAAAGCGCAAATGAATCCATGCTCTATGGCAAGTTTGTTGAATTCATTCAAGCTATATTATTATTATTATTATTATTGTACTAGGGTCCACTTGCTGGAAATTAGCATAGGCCAGGAATCGACCCTTAGCTCCCCGTGTGTAGTACTATTGTTTACAGATGGTCCCTCCTGTCGTCCTACAGAAGCCAAGGAGTTCCCCCAGTTCTGTGGTCGCCAAGTGTTCCAATTCTGTTACGCCCGTACACCTCAGTCAAGCAAGGCATTTGTTGGCCAGACTCGGGCAATCTAGGAGATTTCAGAATAGATATTTTACCTGAATTTATGCAGATGTCCTTTAAAGTATGAGAATCGATTTGATCGACACATGTGGAAAGAAGTTTCCTTGTATGAAACCGCGCTCTATCATAGTCTTTAAGATAATGTACTTCCTTCCAAATGCATGGTTTGAAGTGTTTAGCATCCTAATGTATTATCCTCGCCAGTTATCCATTGGTTTAATCATATCTTGGATTATAGCTCCAGCCAATTCCACCTGAGTTTTTAGACAACAACTTCTTAATGCCGCTTCCTTTGCGATGCTGTTGACTTTATTGACAACCTGGGTGTCCACTGGATGGAGTAGATCATTTCAGAATAACCCTACATGAATATCCAGGTCTCGTGTACAACCAACCTTCTGTCCATATTTTGATCGAGACCTTAAGAGTCGTACTGAAATCAGTGACGATCACTACTTAATAGCAGTCATTAGGGGGACTCGTTGCTGCAGCTAGGAAAATAATGCATTGTTCACCCTCCAGGATGGTGACCGAGCTATCATAGGTAAAAACGAGGGACCTGTTTAGGTTTTTACAATGACAGATGTCAGTACCAAACTGAATTTTCGCAGAACTCGTTTTACCTGATCTATAAGTTTGAGAACATTTTTCAAGAAGTTTTTATTTGAGACTACAGACTTCGTTATTCTGGCGTTACCAAAGAAGTTGATGCTGGATTAAAAGGCTGGTCGCGTTATTGCCATTGTATGTTGGTATCCTGTATAAGTAGATTTTGAATTTCACCAACATATGGTTGTAGTGGGTTTTGGGAATACTCTCCTGGTCTTCATTGTTCTCGTGAAGGGTGATGCTATTGACAAGCTTGCCAACCTTCTGCAGTGAAGTATTCTGATGTAAATTTAGTTGTTTTAGGTCAACAGCCATTTAAAAAGCATAAACAATACAAGCGCGGTGTAGTGGACCTAGAAATCGTTTCAGTATCTGATTGTCTTATCTTATTATCTTTGATTTGAAAACAATTTGCTGCCGCATGTGCAAAAGTGGTGATGCTATACTCTAGCTTCAATCTAAAGAGAGATCTGTGCCAGTTAAGCGCCACTGTAAGCTTAAAGGAGTTAGTGGGTCTGCTTAGATGTTATTTAGATGGAGTCACAGACGATTTCTATATTTCATGGATCAGCTTTCTTTGGCAAGTATTCCTCATATTGGATGCTGTTTCTATTTTATCTGCTCCATGCAGGATATGCGCTGTTCCTCATTGAAAAATTTTGCGGCTGGAGTTTGATATCATCCCATATGTATTTGGCGAAGTTACAGAAATTTTCAATGTTTCCTAATTTACTTATTTTCTACATTTTGGCCTCTTAACATTTCTTTTTCACTACTTTTGTTCTTATGCTCTACTCCCATCCAAGTTTATTCAGAATGGACCAATTGGCCTCAATTTTCGTGCTGTTCTTATTTGGGAAGGCCTTGTTATTTCCCAGGCCAAAATATTTTGGGATCTATTGGCCACCAGTATTACAAGGGGAACTGGTAGCTCTTTTCATTCTGATTCGCTCTATAATTTTTGTTTGTTTGTTTGGGAGGTGAAGGCTATTTACGCCCAGAGTGTCGGACTGCCGCTACCGGACCAGCGACTAAACACCTCCCCTGTCACACCGAGAACCTAGCCTGGAACTGTGTGTCACATTACTTCGGACTAGGCCTCATTAATAATCGGTTAGCGATGCCTTCAAGTTAAGGGAAATCCCTCTTTCTGCACAGACGGATAGGAAGGAATTGCGATTAGAGAGACTTGCGATTATTCAAGAATTGCGTTACAGAGATGTCCCCTCCCTCGCCAAGCGATCCATCATGCCCTTCTTTATAATAAGTACTGTCCGTACGTAATGCGACACACAGTTCCAGTTGTCTTTTGATTGCATCATTTTTCCCGTTAAATTTTCTGGAGAAATTACGCCAATTTTCTCCGAGAGATGCGAACAGAGTCTTGTAAATCTGGTACACGTAAAGAACGTATGGCAGGCGTCATCCGTCATCCCCGGGCAGAACACGCAAGTTGGGGATGGTGTCTTTCCCATCTTATACAGGTAAGACTGAAAATACCCGTGACCACTGAGTAGTTGCGTCAGATAATAATCAGTCTCACCATGCATTCTGTAGAACCACGGCCCCAAGTCACTAATCAGCCGTGCAGTCCACCTGCCTCGCGTTTCGTTTTCCCATGTTTGGTGCCACAAGGTTAGGGTTCTTCTCCGTTCCTCTTGGCTGACAGTTTCTCTCGCCGACTCCCCCCTACGTAAGTATACACGTTTCCGTTCGTCTGCAAGTAACTTAATAGGAACCAGATTCTATGAAGGAACAGATAGGATAGGATACGATAGGAACAGATCGAGATTATCAGCACTGCAGGTTCAGGTTCGACAGTGCGAAATGCAGACGCTATTCGCAAAGCTCCTTGCCTCTGCACCTGTGCCACACGCCTTCGGTGCGTCTCTTTACTAAGAGCCTCAGCCCAAACCTCGGGGTCATACAAGATTACTGACTCCATTGCACTCATCAGTCGACGTCTTTTGCTCGAGGTTGGTCCCCGCGTGTTGGCCATAAGTGACTGAGAGCCGATACTCGCACAGAAGCCTTATCCGCTGACGCTCGAACCTGGTCGAAAAAACTCAGCTTCGAGTCAATCATCAAGCCAAGGTATCTGATTGATTCTATCGACTCGATGATCATTTCCCCCACCCGAATGGGAATAACACGAGGGATTCGCTTCTTGGTCAGGACGACAACCTCGGTCTTCTCCAGCGCTAGGCTAAGCCCACGGTCTGCCATCCATTCGCTCACTCGACGTATTACTGCACCCAGTTTGAGTTGCGCCTGTCCGACAGTACGTCCGGCGACTAGTACTGCTACGTCATCTGCGTAGCCAACTAAGCGCGACTCCTCCGGTAACTGCAGCCTCAAGAGCTCATCGTACGAGACATTTCAGAGGTCCGGGCCCAGAACGGAACCTTGCGCCACCCCTGATGCCTAATCAATTCTACGCCAGCCTCCCAATGTGTCATAGATGAGTTTCCGGTTTTTGAAATAGTCCTTCAATATCCGCGTCAGATACCTCGGCACCCTGAAATATTCCAGAGCACCAAGAATATCCGTCCATCTAGCAGAGAGAAGGCATTTCTCACATCTAGTGTTATGAGCAGTACTATTCGTTTCGAGTAATGATTGTGGGCTTCTGCCTGCTGGACCGCGCTCACTACCTCTGCTATTGCACCAATTATAGATCGACCAGTCCTGAAGCCATACTGCCGAGGAGACAGATCCCCGGCTATTCGAATGGCTTCTCCAAGTCTTTCTCTAATGAGCCTCTCGAGCACCTTACCAGCGGCGTTCAGCATACATAGGGGGGCCGATATGAAGATGGTTGCTCCGCGTTCCCCTTCACCTTGTGGATCAGCACGAGCCTCGCCTCTTTCCAGCAATTCGGAAACGCGCGCTGCTGCAGACAGGCATTGAAATTGGGGAGCAGCTTGTCAGGGCAAAGTTGATGTGCAAGCTGTATCACTTCCGCTGGAATACAGTCTGGCCCTGGATCCTTTTTCGATTTTAATGATTTCACCGCATCATCCAGCTCGATGGCGGTAAAAAGTGGGCATTCTCCAGGACATTCAACATCTGAATCATCGGGACGAACAGGAAGCATAGGGGAAAGCGCTCGAACAATCTCGTCCATTTTTTCCATTTCAAGGACACAGGGCCTCCGTGCAGCTCCTAATTTCCGTATGGCAAGCTTGTAACCCAGCTCCCACGGGTCTCTAACGATGACCTCAACAGGTTGTGCCAGCAGCGAACCTTGCTTTCGGTTATCAACCTACGGAGAAGTTTTCAAGCCGACCTGTATGCCAGCGTTCGGGAATGTGACTCGTCTCGATTTCTTAAACGTTGAGATTCGCGGCGGAATTTGTGACATTCTCTCCGCTTTTCAGCGATTTTTGCCGACCACCAGTATACAGCAGGTTTATTGTATCGAGGCCGTCGCCTGGGCATAGAGCAGTCGCACGCATTCTTGATGAGCCTCATGGTGGAGTTCACCATGTTTTCAGCTGAGGCTTCCAACGTTACCGTCATAATTTCACCGTTCATATGAACTGCTCTATAATAGCAAGCGTTTTATCTTTCAACTCAGCCGACCAGTTACTCCATCGGATGTCTGATAGAATATCCTCGACAACTGGGGACAGGTATGTAGGCCGTCAGAAGGTATGATGGCTACTACAAATGTCCTGTTTCGGATCCTCGCAGGTATTCATATCTTTGTTCATAATCGTGATTGTAACATCTAGCACAGAACAAAACGATTTTTTTTTTGTTCTCTAGTCTATTCAGTGGATATGCCTGCATTCAAAATGTTTATTCAATGATTCGTGATCAATTCCTTCAGCAGTTTGTTTTTGGTATTAGCGAAATGATATATGGTCTTCTCGTAAGGTCGCCTTCTTTGTGTAGTCCAGTGAGTTAACTAGTTTGACAACTAATCCACTTTGGGCTCATTAGGTTTGACTGGAGATGGTGATTCAACAGACGCTTGGTTCTAAGGTTTAGTGTTTGAATGGCCACCACTTCCAGGGCTCAATAAAAACTTGAATAAATGTCCTTGCGGTTATTCTAATGGTTGGGCAGAACATCTTTTATAACGTTCTCATGTCTATTTATTTATCGCTTTTGTACTATTCAATTATTCTGTTTAATTGTTATACTTTTCATTCCGAACGAGGCATCCAAATCGTGCACTTCTAATAATTTTTCAAAAATTTATTTTTCCATAAAATTTAAAAAAACATTGTCTATTCCATTGGCGTGCATTAAATGTAAGATATTCAGTAAATGCTAGAATACATTTCAGTTGTGTCAGATACAAACTTGAAGTCCTTTTTTTATGACTAGAATTCCACATACTGCATGATTCTCCTCATCCTCGAGCGCAATTTATTTTCAATTCAGTTAAATCAGTGTAACCAAATTACAAATCAAAGTAACTTTAATTCGTTTTTAATTGTATTCCTCTTTTTCAGTTTATTCATATTTTCTACGATGAGATTTAAAACTGAAGGCACTCAATACACGAAAATGAAATTAACTTTTCTATAGGGAAAAAAGAAAAGAAAACCCATCTGGGCTTTAATGTTGATTAGCAATTACAAAACATTCCTGGCATAAAAAAAATTAACAGAGTTTCATGGTTTGGAAGCCTTTTGCATCTTTGTTTATTCGTTGTGCCATCAATGTTTTCATAATTAATCATATGAGCATACATACATATTTAAATTTGATTATTTGACTGGGTTTGTCCGAGGACCCGGAGCCACATTCGTTACGGTTAGAATCGATTGCATTAAGTTGTTGAAAACGTCCTATGTTGCCTAACCCTCATGGCATGCGTCAAGGTGTCTTGATGAATATTCAAAGGGAAATGTTATGCTTCCTTCGGCAGGCACTTGCGGTCTAACGTGGGTTAATTTCCTGCTCAAGACGCCGTCGTCATCATCTACCAAAATTGATTGATGCGTTGGTCGTAATGTAGGGGCAATACAGATACACAGTAATTTGGAATAATATCCGTAATTACATGATTTGGTGTCAAGGATCGCCTCGAGGAATAAATTCTCCCAATGTTTTCAAATTTCGGCTTGTGTTTGGAAATTATAATTGCGGATAAGAAGCAAGTACGCACTTAGTATGTCTAGTGAGAATGGAGGGTAATAAATCATCATCATCATCATCATCGGAGAGAAAATCTGAATTAAATACGAAACCGCTTTCAAAAGGATCCGTATTGTATTCAATGCACTCTATAAATTTGAATAATTATTCTTGCTTTCACTGTGGCGAGCTGACGAGAAGTGTTGCATTCTTTTATGCAGTGTTCCATTGATGCAGGCGCTAGCTCTAAAATCGCAATCTCTGGCTTTAATTTCTCCATTAATTTCGCGGGCTTATTACCATCAAGCCTGCGATGAACACAACTTGCATGCGCTCCCCAAATACAAGTAACTTCTAACACAACCACTCTTGTCATAAAGTAAAAAATCCACGTCAACAATAGACCAATTAGTCATTGTATCTCTAAGACATATCTTTTTCTTAAGTCGAGCAAATCCAAGAAAAAGAGATTCGTTCTCAAAGCAGACACGCAAATTATTCTTAGACGTGCAATCGTTTGAGCCAAGTTAAAACAAATTTTATAGCTTTGCATGTCAATTTGCAATTACCTTGACCTAAACTTTGAAAATTTTTGTATGGAAAACGGTTTTTTTTTATTTTGAAAACAAAACAACCTCATAAACTCCTCTCAAAAGACAGAGGAATAAGCATGTGTGAAATTACCGTGCTCAGATGAGGCACTCGCACCACACATACGCCGTTTGGTGAAGTTTGTGCCGAGGAGCTAGTAGACGCAGCCAGAGAATGAACTTATTCAAGTGTAAGTAACTCATGTTTATGCTAATTATATCGAGCAAGTGCAATGATACTTTTTCACGGTGTGCTGGACTCCTTTTAACGGTGTAACCAAAGTATCCAAGCTGTCAGATGTATTGTGATAGCCAGTGGTATAATGCGTGGATCTCATGGTACCGAAGTTGTATTCCCTTAACAAAGCTGTACAATGGTCAATAAAAAATGATTTTTATCTTTTCAAAATTAATTTAGCAAAATTCTTTCCTTTCCCGCTGAAGGCTACCACTACAAGTGACAGCCACCCTTGGATATGTGTTTATGGTGCTAGTGCTATGTCAGGGTAGTATTCGGGGTACGGTCCAGCGTACCTCAAGAGCAGTAATCGAGGTTCAGCCATCATTTCGACCAAGTGACCTACTCACAAAATGTTGGGCCCATGCAAAAGGTGTTTCTTCAATTGTATGAGGATGAAATTATGTACAACGCATGTCAATATCAATAATTCTATAATATTTTTAGTCTTGACAATCGATTCATTGAAAATGAAATTTTCGAGAAAACTTTATTTCAGGAAATGTTCAAGTCAATTGGCGTCCAGGATCATACGATTTACCGTCACCAGAGCAATTTTTTTGGGAGCATGTTAAGTCTTCAGTTTATGCTTACAAACCAACAACCGATTGGAAGCATTGAAGCAAAATATTCAACGTGCCTTTGCCGATGCAAGATCAGCTGTATTAGAAATAATTGTCAAAATTAGGTTAATGAAGTGCGTCAAATGACTCTTAGTCATGGTTGCCATTCACCAATGATTTTTGAAAGTAAAATTTCATTGCATTTATTTTCACTTGAGAAAAAAAATGCATTTATGTGTTTCATTTCAATCCGTTCACAACACAAGAGGATATGAATGTATATATATATGATGAATTGTATCAAAAGCTATTCAGTAATTCAATCGAAAGGATCAATCTCCACGGAAGGTTACAACCATTTTATTCATTATTTATGCAATTATTTTGAAGAAAGATGCATAGGCGTTAATGTGGTCTTGATTTATCCTGATGGTTTCGAGTTTGATCATATCTAAGCTGTCATTCGCCTCAAATTTGGAACTATTTGAGAACTTTTAGATCTTCTCTCGCGTTCCCATAGGTTATATTTCCTTCGTTAAGATGCGACTTCCAGCGTGTGATGACTAGACGTCGAATTTGTCAGACGTAGTATGTGGTGCATTCAGATCAGACGATTTTGTACCCCCTTTGTTCTTCTTGGCAATTGGAATCCGTGACTGATTTAATCGACCTTTTCCTTGAAATGTGGACCTTGTGTTGCTGATGTCCTCACTAGTTTTTTGAGTGCTCCGATCGCTGGAGTGTATTTGATCGCCTCTCTTCTTGCATTTTCACTTTGCTTATTTTTCCGGACGAGTATCGTCAAATTGTTGAGCCCTATTTGTCATTCCTTTTTCGCAATTATACCTTTATTACCCTTTACACGCTTTTAAATCATTCACACCTTAAGAACTTTGTAGTTAGGATTAACAAACATGATAGTTCCATGTAATGTTTGTGATGTTTTTTCTGCAAACCATTTAATGTTTCTGTCATGAATTGTCGTTTTCTTCTTTTACGTTTTTAGGACGCTGGTTGAATCTTAGATCACATAATAACCAGAAAATGGTGTTAAGTTTACTGGTGGTTTTAACATCGAACTGTGGGATGATGATTATTTTGCCACTGTAGTAAAAGAATGCAATAACGATCAGAGAGCTGTACACACCCTCGCATATGACCCAGATCTAACGCCACTAACAGCTAACGCAACCATGGCAATGTGTACATATTAGGACGAGGATGTGGGAATACTACATTCTTACACTATTCCGTGTACAAATACCGAAGTTCCAAAAAAATATGCTTGCTACAAGCACATCGCATGCAAATGTCATCAATAAGGTTCATCAGTTGGCATTAGGTATGGCCAACACTCATCGACCAAGGCCACTTTGCAGTACGACAGCAACAAATCAACCTGTCTTCCAGGATTCAGTACGAACACTTCAAAATTCTTGTATTCTGAGACAAACACCGGGCTATCTCGGATCTCGGCCATAAAAATTAACGGACTGATTGACTGGAATGACTGGGTGGACAGGATCTTTGTGAGAAGGAACCACAAGAGAAGGAGCCACAATTTCAGCAAGACAAGCAGCTTTGAAGGTTTCAATGGAACATCTCTAGTTACAGGAACGCAGCATCTCAAGGGTCAACAGTAACATGTTATCATGCGCATGCATCAGCCAAGGCTTTCATCAATGACGTGAAATCATCAGGACCTCTTCCCGACTCTGTTCAAACCTGTTGATGTCAAGCTGGAATTCCCTCGGAACCTTATGCAGCCGAATCGGTCGACCGGTTTGGCTTAAACATTGTGTACTTTCATGGGGACTTCTTCCCTCTCATCTAATCTTCTCCTGATGTTAAAGGAGTGACTTTTACGCTGCCTGAGACCGAAAATTGTTGTTGTTGCTGATGCGTCCAGTAGGTGCATACATATCGGTTCACGGATTCCTGGCCACTAAAAAAATTCCCTGACGATCTCAGGTTCGTAATGACTATTTTTTGTAAATAATAAGAAGATTTCGATTCCTTTGTGTATCTAGTCCTTCGGAAACGAAAAAGGAACCGTGTGTTTAATGTGAAATGAATCAAAGAATACATGGCAGTAAGATCAAGTTCTTCCAAAGATGAGAAATAAATTCTACGCGATCATCAAGATAATGATTCAGTGTTCGAACACTAGTGAGTTTGCTAATTCCAGTGTTCCTGAGAAGGTTGATGAAATGATTCGAGGTGTTGAAGTTGGTTTTTTTTTTGTTCTGGGCAAAGTAAATAAACCTTGTTCCATTGCAATAAAAGCTATTTAACTTTTGTCCTTTATTAGAAGCATGTAGTTTCATAAAATATTTCAAAATGTCCCGTCAAAAGCAAAATCGATTTCCTCCGAAGTTAGTATGTCATGGAAACTGTGGGAAGCAGTTACACAAAAAGTGGTAATGTTCATAGAGTAGGGAGTACTCATTATTGATGTAAGGAATCGAATAAATTGTAATTTGTTTGTGCTACTTCAGACAAACTTCTAGAGTTACTTCCGGGCGAATCTCGCTTTCCAAAAACGTTTGGAATTATGATTATTAAGAGATCTGTCGATAATGTAATAGTAGTTGCACTTGGGTTTCTGCATTTAACTTTAGCTACGGCTCGAAGCCCACAGATTGCTGGGAAGGCATCAAGTGAAACACCCAGTTTAATTTGACCCTTTGCTGTGACCATATTGTGTAGAGAGCAGGCATGGTAGGACAGGCCTTATTATAGCTTTAAGAATAAGGCAATGAAGGTGTGGTTTCCACACATATTGTGCTGAAATACGTCTACTATATGTTATTTAGATATTTATCCGTCAATAAAGCTGCATCTTACTTGAGAACGACGTGTCTTACGTCAAAAAGTTGGCATGTTCAATGGGAATGCGAAATGGAGGGTATTGGGATAAGGAGCGAGGTACTAGACATAAGAATACAAATACAGATACAAAGAACCAGATCCCTAATCGAACCGCCATTAAACGCAAGCATTTAGCCATTGCAACTTTGTTTGCTACTCTGGCATTCGTGTCCATGCAAGTCCAAATGATTTTTGATAGAGAAATTCAAATAAAACAAACATTAATTAATGTTTGTATTTTGATGGCTTTCAAATTTATAACTTGCCTGAACAACTTAAAATCAAATATGAAACGTTCCAAACCACTGACACACGCAATCCTCTTAAATTGGAGGTTTACTTGTCTTCAGCACGTTTGCCACCGTGCAGGAGTCTGTTATTGTTGATGATGATGATTCGATTCAGTGTAAGCATATTAAAATTCTTCTCATAATTTTGCAATTAACGAACAAAATGTAGAAAAAGTGCTGAAATATCAACAACATACCGTGCATGGGCCTCTATGTAAATACACGATACGTACGAGCGTGCGAGCAAACGTAGATACTACCAAAGTATATTTTGATTTCATTCATGCTTCAAATGCAACTCCAACAAAACTTTTCTCGAAAGAAAAGATCCTTCGCGAAGATGGAGATAAGCTTGACTATGCACCCGTTCGTCACGCTAGTTAAACATGCACAAGAATCTTAATAGATGGTGGGCCCCTCGGCTGATACACACATGAACGCATGTAGAATTTGGAGCAACAAACAATTGAAGGTATCCAAAAAAAAAGTTGATATCTTTTTCGGTTTACACCGATTTTCAGCCACTTATTAGCGTACTTAACAAACCGATCTGTGCCACTGAAATGCCTTTTATACGGATGTAAATTGCTTTCGGTCTAATTGATTTCATTCGTTGAAAGGTTCATGTGTGAGAAAGCCGTTGTGTTGTGCGTACGAGTGCTTGTCAATAAAGTACTGTTGCTAGTTTGAATGTTAATAATGTAAATTTGGCGAAAATAATGACGAAGTAATGAAGTTTTTGCCTCTGAGGGCCCATTAAGAAATAATAAAACGATTTGGAAGCATGTAAATTTCATATACGCTTGACTTATTATTTAATTAATACATGTGAAACACAAACAGTACCCAAGCTCTAAATAAAATTCTGAAATTAATTGACTAAAGTGAATAGCATTTGTGCGTATATGGATGCGTACCTTGTACGGCAAAATAACCAAAGATAATTGAGTACGACGCCACCCACTTCCTGTGCTCGTAAAAAAAGGAGAGTGCACTGCCTGACGCCTTTTCATCACGTGATATTGTCACCTTAACAATTCATTTCCATCGCAGTCTTAATTGAATGTTAATAGGCCGAAACCGTTCCCATCGGTGAAATACATTTTCACCGGGCGACCAATCAAATGGAATTTTCGTATTATATATTTCTCTCTTATCATTTTTATGTGGAATTGTGGCATGTTGTTATCTAGCAATCTGCTGGATGGTGGTTCCCAGTCAATTTATCGACGTATGAAGTGTCTTCTGACTTCAGGGCGTTGAATTTCGTTCGAATCTGCACAACGATCTTCAAACAGCAGGAAAATGGCGCAACATATTAATTAATTAGTTAATAAAAAAAAATTAAAGGACTCCTTGTGGAATAGGTCGAATAAAACCTTTAACTTGCTTCGGTTGTGGATCAGATATCTGTTCCTTCTAAGTCCTCCTTTTGAGCCCTTCGCAGGCAACCGGTCCACTATCGTGTTCAATTTTAAGGAGATCAGATGACCACAATTTCATCCCGCGAAATCAATAAAAACTGTGGCAAAACATCCAGCAAAAACCCAAGTTATATCCGTGCACTGATAATACGAAGCTCGTAAGAAATAATGGAGCCACCGCGGCAGCATCACTCCCGGCCACATCCCGGCCAGCAAAAACCCCAAACGCAAGCGGCGATTTGGCGGCCAAATCTTTTGTATGATAAAGATGCTGCGCGCAAGATCTTGCGGCAAAACCTTTTCCACTTTTACCCAGCCCAAAAGGTTGCCGAATGTCGTTTGGGTGACGGAATGGGAAAAAATTCGTCAATCATTCGCTCGTTCCGAAAAGGATTGTTGTGTGCTGTGTTTTGAAATAAATTTGAATGGAATTTAGCATTCGAAATTTTGACGAAAGGCCAGCCAACGATCATATAGTTTTTTTGAAGGGCCTCGCCAGGAATTTCAGTTTGGAATTTTATTAAATTAGCTTCTGTAAAGTTGTGTCGCGCTGCGCACCATGATCCTTTTCGATGCGGCGGTGCAAGAGAGTTTGGTCAAAGGACAGCACATTAAAATACTTGAAGATTGTTTAGTTTTTGTGACGATGATGATTTTGCATATTTTTGTCGTTGGAATAAGAAATATTTCGGATTGATTCCGTTTCAAGGTTGTATGCAAGGGCAGACCAAAGGATTTTCGTTGTGGCCATCAGACTTGGCTTGAATGTGCTAGAATGTAGACGATTATGAAAATTCTGAGATATTATTCATTTTCATTGTACGAGAATTAAATTTGCACAAAATGTATACAGCTATGTGATAAATTTAATATATCAAGTTTTCAATCAACTAAATCATTTTCACTTTTTCTGTTAAGTGTTGATTTCAACATGTTTCGTAGCAATGACAGCCCTTCAGAATTTTTGTCTGTTATCCTAACCTCCTCGCGAAAGATCGTTGCATAAATCATCTTTTAAAATTTGTTGATCGACTCAATGAACGATTTTGATGTCTGATGAAAAAACCGCGGAGTCAATGTTACTCTGCCTCTTCGTTTCATTGTTGAAACGTTGTAGACTTTTACTTTCTTCAGCAAACTTGTAAGCTGTAGTTCTCAATTCATTTTTCTTCGTTCATTGGAATGTGTCAGCCAGTTTTAATAAATACTCATTGAATTGTTTTTCTATTATCAATGAGAAAATTGTATCGTTCGTTCCCGGTTTTGTTCTCGCTTCTGTTCTTTTTAAACGATTACTTAAAGTAATTTCTTTCATGCCGAATTGTGACGCCTCCTTCCTCTTACTTGCACCACTTACAATTAGTCTTCTTGAAATTTGTTGAGAACACGGAGAACGCTTTGAAGTCCTTGTTTTTCGGTCCGGCTTCATGTCATGAAGATAAAATTATACTAGGGTAGGTCAATAAGTCCTGAGAAAATTAAGCAGATGGCGTGACTAGCACTATAAGCGGTCCGTTATTATGCAGCGGCACTACCGACAAGGTATGCTTTGAAGTTTCAGTCGGATTGGTTGAGTTAATGTGTGTTTCTCGTGTATTGAAAAAAAAATTGTTTGATTACAAAAATGGAAACAATTGAGTTTAGATCTGTTATTAAAAATTTTCATATAAAAGGCTTAACAGCAAAAGAAATAAAACGTACGTAAACGTCGTTCATCAATAAAGGATTAACCACGCTCAGGACACTCTGAAGAGATGACTGCGCCAGAAATGATCAATAATATCCACGATATGGTGTTAAGTGACCGAAGATTAAGGTTGAGTGAGATAGTTGAGGTTACAGGGATTTCAAATGGTAGCGTAATTTCTTATTTATATGACATATTGGGTAAGAAAAAGATTTCGGCAAGATGGGTGCCGCGTTTGCTCTCAGTTGTTGTCGCTCATGCAACGTAATCCGGCTGAGTTTCTTCGTCGGTTTGTGACTGTAGATGAAACATTGGTACACCACTACACTCCCGAGTCTAAAGAACAGTCAAAGCAGTGGATCGTTAAAGGCGAACCATGTCCAAAGAAGGCGAAAACCGTAGAATCAGCTGGTAAGGTTATGACTACTGTTTTTTGGGATGCACGGGAAATATTTTTGTTGACTATTTGGAAAAAGCAAAAACAGGGAAAAATAACAGGGGAGTATTATGCAGCTTTATTGGACCAGCTAAATGAAAAAATTAACGTAAAATGGCCTCATTTAAACAGAAAAAAATCTTCTTTCATCAGGACAATGCCCGTGTTCACACATGTTCACGACCAATTGCTAAAATTGAAGAATTAATGTTCGAATTGTTCGGCGAATTGGCCCCAGTGACTTTTTCCTATTCCCAAACCTGACAAAATTGCTCGCTGGGTAACGTTTTCTTCAAATGAAGAAGTCATCGATCAAACAAATGCTTATTTAAAGAACCTTCCGAAACCTTTTTTATCTGACGAGTTAAATAAAATTGGAGAAACGTTTAACCAAGACTATTGATTCCCGAAGTTTTTGGTAGATCAATTTATCCATTTTCACTTACAACATTGTAAGTGATTTGTGAAGTGAAAAAAACTTCTGAAATTGATAAAGCTAAGCAAAGGCAATTTGGAAAATAGGACAAGTTCCAGCTGAGAGCAATAATCATAACAAGTAAAAATAACCAGACGATATCCACCACCTGGTAGTGCCAATCAACGCGTCCCGGCCTGTGAGTTGGCACCTGACGAGAAGCGGTAGGGACGCGTGTTCGAAACCAGCTTGAGCTCGTTCCACCTTTCTTTCCAAATATAAAGAGTATTGAGCTCTAAGGAGATTATGTTGAAACACAAAAAACATACCGAAAAAATTGTCTTGATGCTTGTTTAAGGACTTATTAAACCTTCCTCGTAATATTAATGCCACTACTATAATAAATCGGTTGGATTATTAAAAACACATCGAATCACCGCCTCGGTATCCCAAGTGGTCTTAATTTTTTCCGCAGTAAACTCCCTAATATTTGTGTATCGGAACAAGACTGAGATTTTGCGCATTCTTGTGCCGACTTACCAAGCTTGTGCAATCTTAACTCCTGCGGGAGTCCTACACTAGGTGCCCTTCGACCGTCATATCGACCTTGAAGAAGGATCAATTCGAGCAGAATAAATCAACACCATATTCACATGTTCAGGGCGATGAGGACGGAAACGCTTTATTTTGTTTCAGATTTAAACCCGATTTCAACACTACTTCAACACCTGAAGAACGCAGTCTTCAATGTGAGAAACACTCTGAACAAGGAATTACGATTTGTCCTTATAGTTATCCCAAGCTTCCGTGACTTTGAGCTGTAAAGATATTCAAACTCAATATCAAACAAACACTGTAGAAAGATTGAGGCCAGGAAAGAGTAGAAAAATGAGTCACACGATGATTCCCAGCACTGCTTATTTACCCTTTATAAAAACCATCCGATAACACAGACTGCGGTATTTCAAGGAAGTCTGGAATTCCGTATATAGGTTTCGGGCTAGGTTGTAATTCACAGGTACAGGAGCCGTTATTGGATGGCTCCCAGAAAATCTTGTTCTAATCTTAACCCTAAAAAAAGGGCTCTGGGACGTTGTTTGCCTAATATCGTTAAAAATCCATAAGTAACCATGCATAATTACAACCAATCGATATATATTGAGACACATCTTTGTCATTTCGTATTAGTGTCCTGCTAAGTCGAAATTTCTTCTTTCTCCTTCAATATTGCTACGCAATTGATTGAATGTCTCTCTTTGTGTTCGTTTCAGCTGAGTTTCAGATTATTAAGTCAAAAGCTATGATGGAGACAATTTCCAATCCAATGTCCTGGGATATAGGGACTACCTTGAGAGAAGTACTACTTGTCAACATTCGCCATGCACCCTTCCAAGCATTCTCGTGCAGAAAACATCTACACTGTCCAAGGGTCAAAGGTATATGGAGACTGGAACCGTTGATTAGGAGGGGATCATAAAGAAGAAGATCCTTCGTTGGTCATTCCACTGGATACTGAAGCAAATGTCTTGGGTGAAGGAGAGATAGCATTGGTAATACCGCAATATTTTGTCAGCTCCACCGACCGTAACATGTTCGGAAATTGTCTAGAAATTCCTCGTTCATAGTAAGAATGAAGACGAAATATTGGTCGATTGTGTGATCTCAATTGATCAAACAAAGATACATAACTTCGAGTAAGAAATCTTGAAGGGTCTAGATTAGTCAAGAAAAAATCAACACCAGAACACAAATTCAAAGAAATAGTCTTGTTTTCCTATTACAAATGAGGCGTTTCAACCATCTATCAGTGCAACCAACTAGAAAATCTTGGTTCCGAATGTCTTGTGTCCATCCAAAACCCTGTGTTGCCTCTAAAGGTGCTGAATGAAGCTGGGAATAATTCCGGCAGCGGATTTATAAGCCTAAACTGGGAACAACGCACTAAGATTAACGTCGGTTTCAACCTCCAGGATTGCGTTAGGGAGCGTGAAGGAGTTCAAAAGCGAGGGAATGGAAGGAGTTCAAACGCGGGAAGAGGAGCAAATAGAAATGACTCGATGGTTTCAGATGCCCATTAAAACCGGGTCGCTGAACGGAATCCGCCCAATCGGGCCTGATGAGGAAGAGATTGTATTGAAGCCGTCTCTAATTATTTGCATTCTGCTTCCAAACATTCAACTCATTCTATCCTTGCTATACAAAACATTATACCTGAATTTCTTTTGTGTATTATTTAGACGAGGTTCTCATTTAACATACATTCGATGCTGCGAAAACAGCCTGATCGCTAAGGTAGCCCGAATTCGAAAAACCTAACCTTTAAGACGATTGTTGAAAGTATTTTTAATAGTTTTATCTGTACTCTTAGAGTTGAGTAGCGTCGGATTTGTACCTTTGCACGAAGGACTGGAAACCACGGTTTTGTGCATTTCAAACAAAGGCTCCTTTCCGATAATTCTACTTTCGCGCTTGTTGCCGTTCGTTCTTCACTCTCCATGTATTTGATTGCAAATTGATGAAACGATATTTTTTGCACAATTTTTCCACTACAGGAAATTTTCCAGCCTCCTGGCGCCACAAACTATCAAACGGTATCATCTCCCGCACTAACGTTCAGTTGACATTATTCCAATCTCGCGTTTTGGATCTCAAAGTATTTCATTCGTAAAGTAAGGAGATAGTATCGGAGCCTCCATCGACGTGACGGTGTCAGTAACCATTCGCTTAATTTAATTTCCATTCTAATCAACAATTAAAACTATCAAATCATCGTTGCATTATCATTCGTCTGATTTAAATTTCGTTTTTGCGAAAAAGCACTTTGGAAAATTGAAAATTTACCCCCAAAGTATGTAAGTAGGCAACACGCCGTTGATAATCACGATTTCTGTAAAATATCGTTGAGTAACCTTTTCCGGGACGGAAATCAACAAATTTCCAATTTCAACGTTGCCAAAATTAAATTATAACTAATATGTGCACTTGATTGGCATCTTTAAGACGGAATTGTGGCACCAGAAAGTCGCACGGGTGGTTGATGCATGTTAACGATAAATTTTGGTGGCGCGATACCGTTTAATCATCATTTAATCATGCCACTGTGAATTTTCATTATTTCATGAGTTTTCTATCGCACGGCGAAGACTGCTGATTTTTGATTGTGTTAAAATTTCTGCAAAACTTTCAGGGCTTCGTTTGAGATACAAAGCGTTATGTTGTCATAAATGATAACAACAGGACCATGATACAACAATATGTTGGAATGATTGAATGAACAAAATCAGGACATGTATCTTCACTTTTTTGTCAAATTGAGTGAGTGAATCGATGGAGTGTCGATGGAAGCATTTGTTTATTGGCGCATCAGCCGGTAATTCATTTAAACCAATTACTGCAGTCCTAAGCAGTCCACCAGGTCGGAGAGCATTTAAGCACTTTCGTTTCAACATCTCATTCTGACTGATTTCACACCCTTTTGAAACCCAGTATTTTCCATATCACTTGATATCATGCAGCCATTAGTGAAATTGTAACCAATCAGTCCACAAATTTATAAACCACTATCGAATTCCTTCCTATCAGAGCAAATACTAACCAAATTGCAGGACGATTCCCACACGCTTAGTCCCTATACCATGCTCATCAACCATCATCATCGTTTTCCGTGAAATTAGTGGGAGCCACGCGCCGAAAATTGTTCCGTAAAAGGATATACGAGTTCCTTCCCTCTGATCAAATAAATATCAATTTTTTCCTAGTCTAATGGCTGCCCGTGGTTTTTTTTTTCCTTCTGTGACGCGTTCCACGGCATTCTTTCGGCGTTATCCTGCTTAGTTTAAATGTCGACAAAATGTGACAATGTTGGAATGATGACGCTAAACACGCACACGCGTCTAAAGCAGTTGTTGCTGACGACCTGACAAAAAGGACCCGCCTTGTGATTTTGAAAATAAATTGAAAACACAACTAACGGACATAGTCGCGGTTTGAAACAAGAACGCAAATCCCTTCTTGCGTTCCTTGCGAAGGCCGTTCATTAGAATGGTTGATTTGCTATCCCTCACAAACTTACCCTTTTATTCCGAGTTTGATTATCTCTTAATGGCTACGCAGATTCCAGCTTTGATATCAATGAATACATTTCATCATAGATAACAATGGGAAGGTTCAGCTCGTGAAAGCAGCCAGGGAGTGTCCCAAGAGCTCGGATACTTGATTGCAGGACAATTATTTGCTTTTTGATTTGATTGGATAATTCTTTCTGCGTTAACGAAAATCAAATTGTTTTTTAAATTATTTAAACCGAAGAAATGAAAAATAGGATTGATGGCAACGATGTGTATGAACTGTAGGGTGGGAGTTTCCATTCGGATCTCAGTCCGAGACGGATCCCATTTATCTACACGAGCATACGCAACTGCTACTCATAAATCACACAACACGCATCTTAATTTTCTCGTTTTCCATTTTCAAAGGACCACTTAAGGGTTTCGACCGACTGCCCAACTGTTGACGTGATGTCGGCCGGCAGCTACTCATACTCCACGTTCAGCAATAGCCAGTCAACCACCTGGTGCTGGGAATTGCGAGGGTGGTAATCGCAACGGACTGTCGAAATAATAACAACATGAAAAGATAGATAAAGGTGAGGTAATAAAATTTGATCCATCCATATTCACATTCGGTCCTTTCTTTGCACACTACGGTCAGTTTGTGAAAAACAAAAAGCGATTTGGTTCACTTCGTTCTATAGTCATGTATTTCGCCTTTATTCTGTATTCATCCCTTTTATGATGCTGTTGACGATGCTGCGAATGCACAATGGTGGCGGTGGCGGTGGTGGGACATCATGATTGTGTGAAAACGTTGGATCTAAGATGCGGTGGCGGTGGTCTTCGTAGGCGATTTACTCATATTATCCTTACAATGGATATTTGCCTTCGCATAATGCACGTAAATTTATGTTCAGTGTCAAATTGGATTTTTTTCGGATATCTCAAATGATTTCCATTCGTTGTAATGGACAATAGGATGATAGAATAATTGAAGAAATTGTTGTTATGCTATGAAAATTAGTTGGGACTTGGTCCTGTATTTATGTAGTTATGCTTTTGATCAGATGTGTGTGGCTTATGCCTGGACTGGAAGTATCTAAATCGTTGGAAAGTAATCATGTGTTGAGAGTAGGAAAATGAAAAAAAGGTATCACTCCACTGTATCTGCCAAGAAAGTTTTCAAAATTGGGTTATTTCAATTGGGACAATGGGAAGATTCGTTGGTTTCCACATTTCGGTTGATGCCTGCATAGCAGCCGAAGTTCATCAAACATCAGAGATTTATAAATACTCTTACGCACAGGAGTTATAATAGTTTCTGGTTGCATTTGCCATCCTTTCCCTTGATTTCAAACGAGTTTCCCTGGATTGAGAGACCTCGGGAGTAATACAGCCGAATGATGCGTGAAGCCTTTGTGATGCTCATTCTTGGTTGTTAGCATGCACAACGTACATTTTGATTTGTAATTATTGGATCAACTTTGATATATTTAGATATATTAAGGGGAATATATTACACGTGGATTCAAGAAGTGTTAAATTTCGGAACATTTCGTCGCTTAGTACTACTTGCGTCGTGACCCTCAAATGTTTCGGTTTTTCGATTGTGTCCTCCAGTATTAAAATGAAAGCTATGATAAGCTACAGCCCTGACCTTTCCGATGATATGATTATGACAGGGTTTTTTTTTATGGGTATGTACCGAAAAACTCCAAATAGTATTGGTGACCCAGCACATTGGAAATGGCATGAAGCGTATGAAGTCAGCAGGCCCTAATTATTTTTGATTATACATTGCGAAGCTCTTTGACAAAGTCTGGCATGCAGAACTCATCTTCAAAATGCATGGATTCCTGACTTCCCTATCGTGCATTCAACAGAAACACGACTTCCTTAAAGGTTGTTTTTTGAGCGTTAGGGAAAAGCTCATCTCACGAGATTGCGAACTATTCAAGTTGGAGTTCCAAAAGGATCATCCATTTCACCAATTGTGTACAATCTGTACACCGCACAATTTCCAACGTTGCCATATAATGTTCAAGTGTGAACTGTGGATGACACTTGCATATATTGTACTTCAACTCAAGCAGAAGATATCACCTCAAAACTGCAACATTCAATTGAAATAATTCAAGAATAATTCCGCAGAAGAAAAACTGAGATAAACAAAACCCAAGCTTAGAAGCTGGTACGCTCCTTGTGCTTCGGTAAGTTGGATCTATCTTCCTTTCTAGAACGGCTGTGGAAAGCATACCCAATCTAGAACTCGACAACTTAGAAAATGATTCACTTAAAACTACTGACCCAATTTTCATAGACACTATTCTACAATTTTGAAGAAGGGTATAGCCAGACAAATTTTTCTTGGTGGTAAAACGCATACGCTGATTAGGCTTCGATTTTGGGACTCTCAAATGCGCATATTTCTGGACTATCTACTTAACTACTCCCTGCCATCCAGAACCTAATCTGGAGCCGTTTGACACATCCGCAGAAGCTGCGCTTCATTCTTAGCCGGGAACTGGAAAAAAGGAAACAGGAGGCCCACCGCTATAGAAATGATCCGAGCAAATAGCGATGCTCCTTCGACATACAAATTTGCAGATTTTTTTTTCTTAGGAAAATTTTTGTTAGGTTTAGAAAGTTGCGTTCAAAGAAGAACCTCAATATAACAAGATGCATTTTTCATGCAGGATGCAACCTCCGGTATTCTTGGCAAAATGTAGACCACGGACGCCACTCGATTGACTTAAATGGGACTTCCGACCCCGTTTCGACATAAAGGTTCCCTATCAAATTAATAGACCATTCAGGCCGAATCATAGTAAGCCGAAATGTAGTAAGATTCCTTCGCTCGCAAATAAGAGCAAACGAAATTTGAAGCAAAAGTTTCATGTCCTTCTTCCATGATGACCATCCAATAACTTTTGGTGTGGTTTTCAGGTTTAAATTGCCGGTTCGGGTTATTCCAGTGTCTCTAACTTCGTCGATGCACATGGTCGGTCAAAACCTCGCGATAATCGGAAGCTTTTTCAATATTGGACAGGTTATCTTAACTTAATTTAAGCCGAATTTAACCTAATTTAAGGATATTTCATCAGATTGTCATGATTTGATCAGTCTCAATGTTCTCGCTAGCAACAAGAGGACAACCTTCTCAAATTTTGAAGACCGAATGGTCCGCCATCACTTATTCATCAGAATGATCCATAGAAGGGCATATACCGAACTGTGTTCCTACTTCCTTTAAATTGAATTCACGATTAAGGACATATTCATCTCAACTATTTAATTTGTAGAATAAGTATTCGTCTGCAAAGCGGCAATAATGCATCTTACCCGGGAAGGATTCCTGCAAACTGTCAAACAGCTGGAATTGAAATTTCACACAAACTTCCAAATCCATCATCAAACTTCTATCATTGAAATGAAAGTAAACTTCAGTTTTCTCTTTGATTTTTTATGTTTTACTTTATTTAATTATTTCAATTATTATCACAGTATTATTATTTTCATTTTCATACAATTTTTTGCTTAGTTTTGCTTTCAAACAATTTTTTCCAATTAATTTACCATTTTCTTACACTTATCAAATCAAATATAGAAAATACAAAAAATAATATTTCGATATTAGTGAGACAAAATTTTGAATAATTAAGTAGGTTGTGGATGTTCCGAAAAAATTAATCTATTAAAAATTAAAAAGTATCGTACTTGCATAACCCTTTATAATTTACATTTTTGCTTTCTTACTCGTACTAGGACATTTTTTTATTCCTTTCACATATTTTCTTACATAATTACAATAAGTTTTCCATCGAATTCGCCTACATATGCTTTCTTTTGAAAATACTCGAAAATACCAATTGAATATATTCCGCAGCTCAATTTCCACTTTTGTACAGGGTGTTTAGAAATCGATTGATCATTTTATTTTAGATTTACTGTGAAAAATTCGATAAAGCTGATGTCACCAAAAAGAAAAAGTTCTGCTCGAAAAACGAAATCAATTAAATTGGACAAGATTTACTTGGGAGATTTTCGAATTTAAAATTTTGGCGACTTTTTTCATAATTTATAAAATTATTTATACGTACGTCTATCGGGCCTACGTCTAGGAATTAAATAGGTTTATTTTAATTTTAGTTAGACTTACATGGCTAAAGTTTACTTTACCTTTACTTTTACGTATGCTATTTAAGATATTTGTGCTTAACTAAATAAATATGTAGATACAGGGTCGATCTGTAAATTGCAATTAAAATATTTCACCTATTTGTTGGAATGGTAAAAGTTTTACATAAAAATATGTTCAAAGATCGTTAATTCGTTAATTTCTGCCAACAAGTTAAAAGTAGGAGGTTGCATCTTAGACGAGTCCTTTTCCGTTCTGGCCAAAACTAGCCAGGTCCTGACCCCCTTTTGGCCGCATGCTGCTGACACTTCAGTCGCTCAGAGTCGAATTTTCGATCTTCAACCGTTTCCAATACCTAGCGCAGTAACATATAGGGCGAATCGCTGCCATTGTTCGCAACCCCCGTCGGGCTGTCAACAGCTGGGTTGATGCGTTTTTCCTTCTGCCGTCGATTGCAGAACCACACCCTCACAACTTCCTTCTCCATGCCTAGCCGGTCGGCCAGCTGGGAGATTTCTTCACTGGTTGGTTTTG
The DNA here is from genome assembly GCA_954870665.1 of Stratiomys singularior. Classification (NCBI taxonomy): domain Eukaryota; kingdom Metazoa; phylum Arthropoda; class Insecta; order Diptera; family Stratiomyidae; genus Stratiomys; species Stratiomys singularior. The sequence continues at coordinate 4,287,226 of OX940879.1, read as the reverse complement.
GGTTCAGTTCGAACGCTTTTTCCAGGGCTCCCCGCACTGAGGTCTCGATCGAGGTTCGCTTCTTTCGCCGGCGTCCAATGAGTTCGGGCGTGGAGATATTTGTTTGCATTGCGGAAGGATCGAATACACTAGAGGAGGGAGAAATCCAGGTATAAGTTGATGTGCTCGCAAAAGCAGAGTTGGTACATCTAAATTGTTTGAAGGCGATGCGAAAGTAAAAGAGAGTTACCTTCGCTTATTCGATCAAAAGTTAGTAAAGGAGCAAAAACAATGTACAAAGTTCACAACAATACAATGCAGCGCACAATACAGGACAGTTCACATTTCAATCTTGCAAGATGTTATCAAGGCTTCAAGGCGAATAGTACATGAACTTTGTCACACCATCTTCCCACACAAATGCTATACATCGAATACTTACCCTCCAGTACTTGATATGGTCCGATCAGCATCGTCCAGCCATTTCTGCAACAACGGCTTAAGCTTACACATATTCTTAAAACTAAGATTCAATGCCTCAAATCGTGATATGGTAGTTTGGGAGAAATCATTTCCATAAAGCTTGCCCATGGCCAGGCCTACGTCGCCTTGGGTGAACCCAAGTTTAATCCTTCGTTGTTTGAACGTTTTGGCAAATTGTTCCAACTCTTCCAAATCAGTTGTTTCTTCGGGTGAAGGCTCCATAGGCCTTGGTCCAGTCATTTGTTTTGACATCTGCGGTGTATGTGTACCCGTTCCAGGGGTGTTGGGCGTCAGGATGCCACCCATATTTAGACTAGCACTGTTGGGGGGTGTTGTTTGATTGCTACCGGTAAATGGAAGAGGGTTTGTTTGATGGCACGGACTGCCCGCAGGACTATGAAGGGGGCTTTTGGATGCGATAGGAGTCGAGGTTATTTGAGCCTTATTCTGATGTTGTTTTTGCAGAGCTTGTAGTTGATGGGCGGCTTGTGTGAGTTGTTGAACTTGATTTTGAAAGAGGAATTGGGCAGCGGCCAATGCGTTCGTTGAATCATCCTTGGCCATATTCAGCGTTCCACTTCGGAGAAGTTCAATGTAACTTTGAAACTGTTGTTGGAGGGTTGCTTGTTGCATTTGGATTGTTTGCTGGAATGTTGCAAAGTCTTGGGGCGACAGACTTGGCAAACTTCCTAAGCTAAGTGGGCTTTGAAGAAACAATGGACCCAAGCTATTGGGCATTAATCCGGGCATAGTTGATGCAGGTGGTGTTGCACTACGAGCTGACGGTGATGATAGAGTATGCCGTGAAGAATCATTTGTCTGGTGAAAGGAGATAAAATATATAACATAAAATTGTTTAGAAAAGTGCTGGTGCATTGGTAAAAGAAAAAAATGCTGGGGAGGCAAACTTACCAGATTCAATGCTGTTGAATTATCCTCGGTTTGCTCGGGGCTGGTGCACCTATCACTCACATCATCTGAAACTGAAAGAAAAAATAATTAGGTACCACGCGAACAGTATGAAGCGCATACGTTAAAGGCATTGCTGATTGGTCTTGCGATAATTATAACATTTATACCCTACAGTATTGTTTTGAGGACAATGAATGTACGGGCTATTTTTTTAATAGTATTTGACCTTACTTTTCTCAAAAACCTGGTAGACTTCAATCAATCTTTAGTCGGTTTCTCATTTTTAGACAAACGATGGATCAACTGCAGCTGCGATACTGTATCAGGAAATACTGGATTTGACAGATACTGGTCAAAATCCTGCAGTACGGTCTACTCATGATAACGAAGTTTTGGTGAAGATGGGTTGAGCATCGAAAATGGTAAGTGGTGATACATCCGGTATATAGATGGCCGAACATTGGAGTAGAATAGGCCACCTTCCAGTCGGCCATCAAGATGATTAAGTGAACAGCTCATTAACAAAGCGTACGTAGTGGTAATGTAGGACCGTCGAGTGATAACTCAAGAAAAGTTAGAATTGGTGAACATCAAAATTTTTTCGGTACATTCTATTCTGAGACGTTTTCATGCAGAGAGTGACAGCGTGACAGTGACAATTCAGGTTTTTTTCACGAAAAATGAAAATCCTGTGGTTCAACAGGCTCTATTATTTCTTGAAATGGCTTCTTAGAACTTGTAATTAATATCAGAACATATAATTAATTATCATATAGAACATATAATTAATTATCACTTGTAATTGCCCTCTTACAGCTCAATCTTCACAATTATGAACATTCTGAAAAGAAGTCTGTCTCCAGCGAGCGAGAACATTGAGGCTGCAATGACATCAGAGCCCAACCTTATCTAGAAAGAGGCTTGTTCGGAATATGTCCAATATTTTCGCTAGCACTCGTACAATTATATGGATTCACAACGAGATTTTGAGAAAGCATTCAGATAATTAGGTTTCCCACGCTCCAGGTATGTGAGTGTTCCCCCCGGCCGAAGGTTGGAAACCATTCTAACAGACCTCGTTTGTGATATAAAATTAAGTTCTGAAGCTTCTGGTCCTTCGCCAATTCTTTGAAGACGGCTATGTTATCATCGGTTGATCTTTTTCTAGGACCATCAGTGTATATAGCACCTTCAATCTCTGTGAAATTACGGAATTTCGGTTTTCCAACGACATTTTTAGCGAAATTCTCGAAATTTTGCAGCGAAATTCAGTTTTTTAACGAAATTTACAAATTATTTCTTTTTCAATTGAGTTGAAAAATTCGTTATAGATATTGGAGATTGATTCAATCAAGGTGTTTCGTAACAAATCCCAAAATCTGTCCTCAAAGGCATTATAGTTTGGGCGCATATGAGCCGACTGTCCCGAAAAGTAACGTCATTGTGTTGTCCTCTTAATATGTGCATCCTGTTTTATATATGATTGGTTATAGAAACGTTATGGAACTATTGACCGGATTTAAAACAATTTTTGTTATTTTGGTGGAAATGTGGGATTCAGAAGCCTCGAGCCGAATAGAAAGAGAAATAAAGTGTTCCAGAATTACATAGTAATTTCCACAGGCGCTGGATATTTCGTCCATTTGGATGCTCTGGTTTTATGCTGTCCTGGAAGATTGTGAACTTCACTTTTGCTAGTTAAATTCTCATTATGTGCACACTTGCTCAGTTCTGAACGACTGAACGTGTTCCCTATACTTTTCCCTCGTTTTCGTTTCAGTCGTTACCTCTGTGTTCAGGGACAACACAGCCTTACACCACTCCGGTAGGTTGAAGTTTGGAGTGCCTCTCTGCAGTCCTACCATAATTGCGAAATGTAGCTGTTACTGCCGATTACCGACTGCACTGCCGTTTAGTTATCCAGAAGGATGTATAACTTGCCACTGCGTGTGTGGTGTGCCGATCCTCTGGTTACTTTGATTGCAAATTTTTCAGATGAGAACCCATGAAAACGCTCCCATGCTTATAATTTTGGTTGAGCTATGGATGGTACCTGAAGTTTATTCTGGCCATGTGTACTCCCATATTAGATTCGGAGTGTTCATTGCAGATAATGCTTTAATCCTCTCCAGAGATTAAGCCGCATGCCGTTTCATGCTCATAGTAGGGGAGGAGACCACTTCTTCTACTCCTGGTTGGATGAGAATCTTGGGAGGAGGCCAAATCCATTTGAAAATGACATTGATAACAATAGTTTTATGACGAATCTATCCGTAGTGCAATCAGACCACATGCAAGACCCCCCAAAATTCGTCCTTTATATTGTTTTTTTTTTCATGTGTCTGATATACGTTTCTCAAGTTGTGCCAACATTTAGAGATTGTCTTTAAAATACTTGTTTTGAATGCAAAAAACATCAAATTTAACTAAACTTTATGCTCCGTCATGCACAAATTTTGCTAACAAACTGTACGTTCCGCATTTTTGGTTAAATAAGGAATCTTATGCACTGACCGCCGAGGCAGGGTTCATGCAATTGATTCTTGTTACATTAGAACAAACAGCACTAGCTCATAAAAATGGTGTGAAGAAATCCAATAGAAACATGTCTGTATCATCAATTACGCAAAATTTATGCTTATTGAGTCCTCAAACAAAAATGTTCACAGTCCCTGTTCCTCACTTCATAAAAGTACCAATCTCTTGCCCGAAATCAACTGGACCAAGCTACTACCTCCACATCGCTCTCAAATCCTAAATAAGCCAAATCTCATATCTGGATTATATGTGCGAACCGTTAAATTTTTCATACGAAGTAGGACGTCTGTATGCATAGACTGTACTATTCCATCTTATAACACAAGTGAATCAGTGTGAATCCCATCATCATCAACAACCCTCGTTTTCGCCTTTTTGAATATTTCAAATTCGCATAAATTCCATATTCATCTTCAACTATGAAATGGATGGACGGTCCGGTCCCGTTGAGCTGGCTATCCAACCATTGGACAGTGCAAGACATACACTCTGCAGGATATGATTACCACTGAAATATGGAAAAATATCTCGTATGCATACCTTTGAAGGGTTGAATGGAAAACAGAAAAAAGAAAATATTCGGATTGACGACTTTGTGTCCAGGTTCCATCCAGGAGGAGAGCAGATGTTGGATATGGTGATATACTTGCACCCTTTCGGAAATGATGTTTGTGAACAATTGAACTCTTTCGCATGCACAGTTGGGTTGTGGGCGAAGGGTGAATTGGAGGATCATGCAAATTCCGTGAGGGAGTTTTGTGTGATTCAGGAAAAACGGACTTTGCACATTTCAGAGTTGCCTTCGCAATAAGTTCCAAAGGATGAATTAAAAATTCATACGAAAAGGTTCAGGATCAGTTGTGAACGCCGCCACAAGTTACATCTTTGTCGTAGGCGGCAACTGGGTCAACCACGTTCCCTCTCCCCGATCCACCATTTCCCAGCACCAAACGTTTTTTTCCATATAATTTCTCACTTGATCGCATAACAAAACATTCGGTTTTCGTTCAATTTCCCACAATATTTCAATGGAGAACCAGAAACACGAAAACTTACTTAAAAATTGTCCCTGTTCAATTTATTCCATAAAAGGTGTTCCATTGAACCGTCATATATTTGCTTGCATGCATGCATAGTGGTCTAGTCAATGCCGTTCGCTTTGATGTTTCCTGAAAAAATCGTTGGACTATAAAATTGCCTTCATATCGTTTCACTCGTACCAACATATACCAACGTTTAACATATTCCACCTAAACTTTATTTTCGCAGAGAAAAGAAAGAGCGGGTCGCCACATCTACCATTTTATGACTAATGTCCAAGAAAAAGGACTTTTCTTAGTTTTGCATAAACACACGACGAACCCCTTTTTAGGGTTGAATACTACGGAATTATGAACTCGTTCCGAGTGTATTTTCTTTTTTCCTGTTTTGCTCTTCAACTCTTCCGATTTACAGAAGCATAAAATGGAAATTTTATGTGATCTGCATATCAAACACGTTTAAGGCTTGAGTAGTCTGGGAAAGATGCGAAGACGATGACCACATCTGCTGGAATAGGGAAATGTTATGAAATGCAAAATAATTTCAATTTTGCATACGTGTCCTTTTGGATGATCGGGATCTATGAATATATTATTGGACCCAATCGAATGGTCCTTTTGAAGGCAAGGATTTCGGCAGCTGAAACATCTATTTTAGCGAAAAATTATTTTGGTAGCGTTTTTAGATTGAAAGGGGACGAATTTTTGGGATTCAACTGTCATTTGCGTGTGTGCTAATAAATTCGAGCAGTGTGTCAACGCGCAAGAAACATTGATTGGTCTCATTTCGTAATAAAAGTGCTGATGGGTCTTTGAAGTTGTTGATGAGTCCACCACTAAAATACTAAATGTCAGCGGAAGCGTGATTCTCTTTGGTCATAGCGTAAGGACTCTCGGGCGGCTTCTACCAGACAGAAATAGAAGTAGCATAAGTACTTCGCATGTATGTTTGTATTGTGTTTTATACAGAAATTTTGAGAAGGGTATTCTTGCTTTACGTAAAATCGAGAGAAAATCTACCAATCCAAATGCAGTTCGACTTGCTTTGGTTGAATACCGTTAGATCGGGAGTTTGTTCAAAGTGTTAGCAATGGTTGCAACTGGTGTTTTGACTTGAAATTAGAACCACTTTGGCATGGATCTTTCGCATGCTCAAATCGTGTGTTAAAATATGTTGAACAGGATAAGTGTTTAAATTTCACTGCTCACTCTTCATCCTTGTCATTAAACGACGGTCTGATCTCACAAGAGTCTTCACACGTTCAATATTTCTGTCAGCTTTTGAAGTTGAAAGTCTCGTTTAGTGAGGCTGATCTTCAACTTACTAAGGCGGCCTTCCAAAAATGATTTGTGCTACCGGAAAATGTGTGCTCTTGATATGCAATGTCTTCATAGGCCTTTTCATACCTTATATAGGTCACACATGCAGATCCACTAAACATGATTCAAGTTTGCGAAGACCTGTTTTTCTAACACACTACAAAAACACATGTTCACTGAGGGTCATGTCAAAATAATGGGTTAGCTGCATAGAGTTGAATCTCGGATTGAGAACGTGGAAGGGCCAAACAAACGGGTCTAGCACAGGCTGGTGGACACAACATCGCCAGTTCGACAACACTGTTGCTCGTTTCATTACTGTTCTCATATACCTCATTAATCCTTCATAACGACGGCGAATATACAGCGACTGTCAATCGCATTCGTTGCAGGAATATAAGGAGTGAGTTTTTGTAAGTGAAGGGTAGTAATCTGGAGGACTTTACGTTTAAGAAGAATGCGGTGGCAAGCCACACTGCTCGCGAAGCAATCGATTTATTGTATGTTTGAATTCCTAAGTCTGTGCATGTATAAATCGAATAGACCTTAAACAATCACTAAGTAATTGCTCCAGTCGAATGTCCAAAGTGTCATCGGTGAGATAAAGCCACTACTTTGCCAAAATGCCATCGAAAATTGCATATGCTCCTTTTCAAACTTCACAAGAGCGTTACGCAAACACTTACCGCTTTAAGCTAATGCACTTTTTATTTGAAATAAAATCTGACAATCTTATAGAAACCTTATACGTGTGGTGAATTTGATAAATTTTGATTCTGTGGTTATTACCCTTCTGATAACTAAGACCTCTTCGATCACTTTCTTTAGAATGTCTTTAACCAAAGGAATTATAAGTTTGATTTTCAGATATCAAATGTATTCAGTGTTTGCTCCAATGTATAATTCAAAGGATGGCGATCCCCGGAAAATTGTCAACCGGAAAGTGCTTCATCTCTGAAATAGAAGATAAGAGTAAAAATAATGGACACAAAGGGAAGTTCACAACTTCAACTACCCGGTCGCATATGAGGAAGCCCTATCTTTGTTTTTTCTTTTTTCACTTCTTCGTCATTGGTCAGGCTTTACCACTGGTGATCTAAGCGGGTTTGAAAATCGTTTCAATTTGATTACTCGCGTTACAGTCAAGCAGAATTTTGTGGAACAGTCTCTGTCCTCAGTCTCAAATTAGTATTATAATTTTCTCTTCGCAACGAGTCGAGCTCTTCATATGGTGTTCTATTTGGTGGAGACCATATATGATTCGGAATAAAGAAAACTTAATATGCTGCAAGCGAGAGATATCGTTAGCTTAAAAATACTCTTACATCTGAGTGAAGAAATTCTGGAGTATTTGCTGAAACGAATTAGGTCAAGAAGTAGAGTTTTGAGTCCGAATCGGAGTAAGCAAGTGTTCAATAGAACTTTAATGTGGTAGTTGAAAGAAAATCCAAAGTAAGAGACCACCATTGCATCTTCTTGCAAATTTTTCTACCCGGCATTTATCGCAAATACATATAATGAAAACCATAAAAATCTAGGACCAAAAATTTTCCAAACAACTGGCATATTTAGGTTGCACATATTCATAAAAATATCCTTGGTAATATCTCAAATTTCTATTTGTTATTCTTTGCTTGTAATATTCCTATTTTTTTCCTTTGCTTGTAATACTATTCTTATTTCACACTGATTCAGCGCATCTCAAAACACTACAACCCAAATTCATTAGAGAACCAATAAGGAAGTGTGTTGGTCTCGTGCTTTCCGTTCAATCTATTTTGAAATCAACAAACTATTATGCAACAAAGAAGAAGGCTCTAATGTGGCATCACGTAAGAACGAGACCAACCATTATCATCATACCTAAACGACACACGCTACAGCTTGTAAATCAACCATACCCATAGGATTTGTTATGAGAAAATCGAGGACATCTGCTGTTCGAACAAAATAATGTCCTCAACCGCACCAACTACAGACAGGAGGAACGGATAAAATTTTGAGAAGCCTACAACAGCACCCTAGCAGAAGTAATAGCAGCCTAACATGAATGAGCTATAGGGTGAAAAAAAGTGTGACAAACGTGTGGCTTGCCGTGAAAACCCTTTCAGCGTCTTATGAATTCCTTTCGACAAAAACGAACGCTTCTGATGCACGGGTTAAATATTAAAAGTTTCTCAGGTACTTATTTATTTTGTTTTCGATCAAGAAAGCAATCCCAAGCCATCTTTCCATCACGTCTCGATTGATTGTGGATGTTTTTGGGAAATCTTCTTAGGGGATGGTGTCGGTATTGAAGATGATGGATATCAACTTAGCGTATAAGCGGACTCGAGTCCCTACGGAAACGTTCTTAATGACTTTAATCGTATTTTGAATGGAGATTGAACGATTAGACCCGTGGGTTGAACCTTAAGGTTAATAAAGTGCGCTTTCACTTACCGTTTGATGGAATGGGTGATGGGGTCCTTGATAGGCGACTGATGTCTGAAATGATAAGAATGGAAAACATGTTATTAGTGTTAATTAAATTGTCGAAAATAATTTAGATATTTTGTTACATTTTTCGGAGAACAACTTCAGTTAGGGGTTGTCCTAATGCGTTGCGTGAATTTTCTAATGTTCAGCTAATTACATATTAAAATTTATGTTAAAATTTGATGGAGTTTCACATTGCGGAATCACGTCCTTTAACTTCTTGATTGTTTTTTGATTGAAATGTATTTGTTTCAAGAAACAGCGTTTCCCGCCATTGATCAGATACACAAGAATGCCTACCAAAGTAATTCATTCTGAAGAAACAAAACTTCTTTTCCAGAATAGTCATAAATTAACAAATCAGCCAGCCCCGACTTAGCGTAAAACAAAAGCAACTTTATCTATCGACATCCTTTATCCTTTCCACATATCTCCCCAATACCGTTCCCGTTTCGTTTGCTGCAATAAAAATTCGCAACAGGGGTTAACTAATAGGGAAATTTTATGTTCCTGCACATAGTAGTAGAGTTCGAGAGCATGTCGACCCCGAAATCAATAGAATTGTATCGATTTGACCGGCAATACTCATTACTACGGGGTGTTCGTCTTTCTATCCATTCGTATGCATATTCAGAGTGCAGAATGTTGCAAGGACGACAGAACACCACAAATTTTCGAACGAAAGTTTCACCCTGATTCCGTGTTGCCGATGATGAGAGTAGTCACATCTTAGTCCTTCGACATGGTCAGTTTGTCTTGTTCGGATGGACCAAGCGCATAAGCAACCCTCGCTGTCAGCACACTGATTCGCCTCTTCTCTAAAGTCCGTCATGCTCATGTGACACTGCTATGTAGCGACATGAATGGCAAAGGTATTACACCGTATTGTGCCACGGAGAGAGAAGTAGTTGGTCATCTGAGGCTATTTTTAGTTTTTATGTTTAGACTGCACCCACGAGATAATGCTCACTTGGCCATAAATTACATTTGACATACCACCCTCAATCGAGCACTGGAATATGTGGAATTACCACTGTACCGCACCAATACAGGTCGATGTATTTTTACGTGGTTGTGCAAAGGACTTGGTTCTCTTATGCTCGTGTGTGTTGTGCATTCACACTGTCGCAGAAGAAAAATGAATGTGAACGTTGCCGAATGAGTTATAGTCTTTGGTCAAGGACCAGGTGGTGATGGTCAATTCATTTGATTGACTTTATTCCGAAAATTTTCCTTTTCTTTAGATTTTTGTTTTTGTTCGTATTTGGCGTTGTAAGTCTCGTGACCATTTTCCTGTCGCTACGGATGCTGCTTGTTCGTGTGCTGGACCTAAGGCGGGTAAGGGTGGACTATTCGAAAGAATTTTCGGGACAGTTGGCTCAATAAGTTTAGATAAAAACTGAATTCCACGAAACACGAGCACGAGTGCATTAGGGATGATGCAATTGATCTAGAGCATTAATTTTGAAATCTTCCGCTCAATAGCCTTCAGGTCATAAATCTCACACGAGACAGTGATGTTTTGTTTTTATTGAGAGCATTCAGTGGGTGTAGGCAGACCATTAAGGATTTATATCAAGAGTAAAATTAACAATGCAAAGGTCAAGCATATTGTTATTGAATGAATTGATTGAAAATTGTTCTAAACAATCAACAGTACAAACCGTTTTGGATTCTTGATGGGGTTGGGCAACTTTATTAGAGATTGTAAGACTAAAGGATTCGTTCTGGGTAGTTTTGAATTTGGACTCGCGTTAATACAAAATTATTTTTATAATTTTTATCATATAATGTTACTATTTTTTCAATGTTTTGTTAATGTTAGATAATAAAATGATTTGAAATGCTTTTAGGAATGCTTTTGAAAAGTTAGAGGAATAATGGCGAAATGTTCGAAATAACGAATCATCCTTATGCATCCATATTAAGGATGGTTCCGGTATATTTGAGTACTCTAGTGTCTATTTCTTCATTTAGTAGCAGTAGTAATAGTAGTAGTAGAAGTAGTAGTTGTAGTAGTAGTAGTATTAGTGGTAGGAGCAAAGTTTATGGTAACAGCAGTAGTAGTAGTACAAGTAGTAGAAATAATGGTTGTGGTAGCAACAGAAATATTATATTAATATAAATATAAATATTAGTAGTTGTTGTTTTTGTTTTTGTCGATTATGTTGATATTTTTCTAACAGTAATAGTAGAAGTAGTAGCAGTAGTAGTAGTAGTAGTAGTAGTAGTAGATCAATTGCTGTGGTATGAGAAGCAGCAAGTTCTTGTAGTCGTAGTAGTCGCAGCAAGAACAGTAGAAGGATCTGTTTAAGTTTTCATTGTAGTAATAGTAGCAGCTACAGTAGCAGTGATAACAGGTTGTTTTTTTTGTGGTAGGGAGGTGAAGGCTGTTTACGCCCTGAGTGTGGGACTCCCAGACTCAAAATGCTTTTGGACCATCCACTAAACACCTCCCCTGTCAACATGAGAACCTAGCCTGGAACCGTTTGACACATTACTTCGGGCTAGGCCTCGTTTTCCTACGCCTAGAGGCGCCTTCGCATTATGGGTATCTCTTTTCTAACGGAAAGGACGGGAGAGGAAGGAAGTGCTATAAATGAGATACATCCATACCCGATGCCTCCCAGCGCTCCAATAAAGCTTTTTTAACGTAAGCACTGCCCGAGCAAATTGCGTCACGCGATTCCAATTGTCAACTGTTTTCAGCATTACCCGACGATAGTTTCCGGACAGAGCTCTCCGATTCGCTGAGTAGGACCCCTCGCCGCTGGCTTCACCTTTTGCAGTAGAAGAATGTGTGACAGGCGTCATCCAATTCTCCTGCACAAAACACACAATTAGGAAACCGTGCTCTGTCAATTTTGTACAGGTAGGACCGAAAACAACCGTGCCCGCTTAAGAGCTGGGTCAAGTAGAAATCGGTCTCACCATGCACTCGACTGAACCACGGCCTCAGGTCATGGATCAGACGTGCAGTTTACCTTCCCGTTGTTTCTTGCAGTGATAACAGTAGCAGCAATAGTTGTGACAGTTGTTTCAGCAGAAGTAGGAATGTACTAATGGTAGAAACAAGGCACAGTAGTAATATTTGCTGTCATTGCAGTTGTATTAATAATAATTTTAGTTGCAGTATTTCTAGTACTAGTAAAAGTGGAAACCGAAGCATTGCTAGTAATTTCGGCCATTATTGTCGTGGTGAGTGTGGTTTTTCCGCTAAAGCCAATAATGATAGTATTAATCGCTAGATTTAACTTATGGCAATCAGCCCCCAAGGATTGGAGAAGAGGAAGGCTTGTGGTAGTGCAAGCAGGTGCTTGTCACGAGGTGACTGTTGCTCATAAAAAAGCGTGTGAGCCTTGCGGATTTTAATGTCTGCGGTTGTGTTCCAGGCAGACTGCAAATACCACACGGCAGATAACCTCCATAAAATCAAAACCTCGCCAGATTCAAGCCTCACCAGATCATCAGAGGATTGGAGTACGGATAGGATCTAATAGGCTAGAGCTTCCAACAACGAAAATTGATATATTTATGCCAATAATTCGAGCATGCCACCCGGTATCACGTTTAATAAGTAAATACTAAGTTTTCCGCCGGAAACGTGGGCGTTTAAGCTTGATACGCAGCGGATCTTCTGGTAACATATTTGCTTTTAAGTGTAAAAAAGCCACTTAGCAGGCATATGTCGAGCATAGTGAGAATCTTTGTCTCTATCAGTGAAACGAAGACTATTAACAGCTTCGACTTACGCGGTGTTACTGTCCGGAACTGCGATCTGGACAGTTGGGTTGCATTTGAATATTTAGAAAGCAAGAATAAATCCTTTTTCCAACTCCAAGATCTATTTATCCAATGAAAGTGGCCTGACCACAAGGATTTCTATAGTTTCATGGTTTTAAAGAATTGTGGCTCGTTCTTTTTTAAGCGTTGTTTTGTTCAGGAATTCGTTGCATGCGGGTCCACTTATTTTCTCTTGTCTATCAAAAGGATAACTACAAGATTAGACCTTGGGACACTACACTGAGTACCCAAAGTGTCAACTGGGGATTTTCTGATGAATGCGGAATTACTAAATTACGCAAAAGAAGTTGCCATGTCATCCTACTTCAATCCGACTTGCATTTCAGAGATTAATCAGCTTGTTTATTATATGATTCATTAAACAGACGGCGTGAAAGATCCCTTTGCGACTCGGAGTAAGAAAGTGTCAGAACCTGCTTATTGCAAGGAAAAAACTTCGCCAGAACTTGTTTGGGCCGAGGCAACGTATCCTCATGGCTACGCCGCTGAAGGAACCTACTTTCTCTGAGCGGAGTGTGGCATTCAGAAATGAAAAAAATTATGAAGCCATTTGTATTCTTAACTCAGGACACGTCAAAAACGGGGATATTGGTTAATTGATTGAACAACAAAAAGAAAAAGAAAAAATTAGAAAAAACCTTAAGACCATTGAAAAAACCTGTTTTTCAGTAATCAGAAATACAGAAATAATCAGAAATACTATTTAATTTTAGAATTAATTGGTATTAGAAAGAGTATGGCGTGAATTATGACTTTTTTAAGGTTCCGAAATTGTTTAATTGTGTTTAATTCGGAATGATAAATGAAAATAGCCAGCGTTTAAATGAAAAAAGAAACGCGGAGCAATGGAAGGAATCGTTTAAGCGGAGCGATATTGTAATATTATTCTGAATCGTCTGTTTTACCAGGAGAAAAAATTTTCTAATTAAAATAAGGTGAAAAAAAATTATATAAAACGCCAAAAAGGCGGGCATTGGTATTCGCGGGCATTGGTGTTTAGTTCGGTTGGTATTCGCTTAAACACAAATCTAATAATTAAATATTTTGAAAGCTTCGTATAGGTTTCTAAGTTAAGACGATAAGATTTAAAGTTTTAATGTTGTTCCATTGCTTGGGAGTCTTACCTAAGCATACGCTAATCGTCAGGATCACGTTCGAATAAGTCGTTAGAGGCGCTGCGTTTTGCTGCAGGAAAAAACTACTTAATGTACTATCAGTCTTTGTCTTTTTTCGTTTTCCAATCACTGAACAGGGATCATCTAGGGATATTTTTTCGGAAATTGTGAGTGTAGTGGAAGTGCAGTGAAAGAAATGCAAATCAGTTCAAACGTTGACAGCAGTTTTCTTCTTTATATTCCCGCATTAATGTTCGGTGTAGATGGAAGCAACTACAAATATTGAAGGATTTAAGCTTTTTAATCAAATTTTTCCCGTTCACTCACAGGTCTTCCTGAGAGTTATGAGTACATAACGTCTAACTCCCTCCCCCTTTCCATCACTTTCTTATCTATTCTCCATACGATAGCTGTCTCTTTAGAAACGATTTTGCGAATGCTTCTTTGTTTGCTAAAGCGAGATCGGAAGGATGATCATTTGGTAGCTTCCTGCGAAGTGTTTAATTCATTTATCAAAATTTTCGCTGAGTTACAAAACAGAAGTTGATATTGCGGAAAATATTATTTAATATTATATGATATGATTGACTTGGGCCGAATAACTTTTGGACTTGAATGCTTAAAGGAATTTGAAAGAAAAGTGAGGTGAACTATCGACTTCAAAAAAATCAAAATTCAACATATGACATAAGTTTTATGGAAACAGATTATTGATCAAGGTAGCATTTCGTTGTCCAATGGCTAATTAATGCGAACTTTCACAATCATTTGCTTGAGTTAACAGACGTCTGCAAATGTTGGGATGAAGATGCGGCTTTTTGGACTTGAGGCCGGTGGATGACTAGAAGGCACGCGTTCTAGCAACTTGTCCATGAAACTAACAAATTTCAGGAAAAGGCCTGAAGATTTTCTACAATGCTTCAGTTTTATTATAAGACTACTATGTTCATTGCGCTCTGAAAAAGGTTCGATACTGCTCTAAATCTAGTGAATATTTTTTTTAAGTCCTGCAATGGGGCTTTAATTATACTTTAGAAAGTTCGGAAATTTCGGTACTATATTTTAAAAGGGATATTATTGATTCTAGATAGTATTTGTCCGAAAACGATAGAATACAAACCTTTGATTTTCTATTACGCTGTAATAATTCAATTGTCTTACAGTTAAAAAATGTGGTCACCAATGAAAGATGCAAAAATAGCAAAAATTATATAGTTTATTTATACAAGAAGAATCAAAATCGATATCGCATTGCTCGACTAAGAAAACGATCCTGCAAAATAATTCTCAGTTCAAGGGTGAAAGAAAATGTAATTCAGTGAAAAGCAGGCTTAACTTTGAGATTGTAAGTCTATACCGGATGCTCTTGGATACACCTAAAACCACTTCGAAACTTGATCCTTAAACTGTGCTAAAGCAATCAAGAGTTGACGTTTTTGAAAGTTCATCAAGTTTCAAAGTTCTGTAAACAATCGCAATTTGATGATAAACCTCAAATTCAACTGAAAATATTGGTCGGAAATACTGCACGCCAGGGTCACAGATATAAGTCTTGCTTTGCTCAGTGGTATTTGAGCATAGGATCTGATGCGTGGAAGGCATGTGCTGTGACTATGAAGCCAGCGGACTAGTGTACCCAACTCCACATCGTAGCTGAAATGCAAGTTTCAACCACGAATATAGCAAGGACTTCTAACCGATTTTAAAAATTGAAACGAATAATACAAGCTAAGAACCAACATAACTAGAAGAGGCAATTTCTGGAAAAATTTTAGTTGGTCGTCAAAATTCATGATAACATAAGTCAAGCCAAGATAAGCCAAGGTGAGCGGGAATGTTCAGGATCATTTTTTTCTCTCTCTGTATCACATCTTTGAATGCAAAATTCATTGCAATACAACTTTTAATTTTAAATATGATTTTTTGAAATTTGATTCCAAGGATTTGTGCACTTCACAATTAGTTTTATGAAGTTTTTCGTGGAAGATAACTTAAGAGGATAAAAGTTGAGATAAATAGAATCTTGGAACTACAACCAGGGTACTTTTTTGGTAAGGAAAGACGTTTACCTTGACTAGCCGGCTAGCTCAAAGTAAGAAATATTGACCTCTTTACGTGCACCACACTAGTGACGTGTATCAACCATTATATGCATTACCCGTGTAACATATGCCCGTTATGCATTTAAGTGATTATTCAATCTTAAATTAATGAGTATTTTATTTCGATATGAAAATATCCTTTCCATTGATTAATCCAATTAAAATAAGCAGATAAATCGAATACCCGAGAATAAATAACACCGTGGATTCAGCAAGGACTTGAATTAACGTGAATCATATCTATTCTCTAAAATATTCCTTAAAGGAACTTTTCAGCCTGGTTCTTCCTAAGGCCTTTAGGAAATAAAGCAGAAAACTTATATTAAAATTTTCAAATCACAAGGCTTATTCATATTGTTTTAAGAGGTCTTTGTTCACTGTACTGTCAATGACAACTTGAGCTAGATAATGAAGGTCTTGAGCTAGATAATGAAGGTATCGTCTACGGTGGATTAGAGTTATCTCAATTATTCTATATCCAACTAAATAGTATAATATCCATAACACTCGACTTACTAACAACAATAAATTTTCGAGCCACTTGTGCCAGAAACATTTTTTTTAATTCCAAAAATACTTGAATATTTCGAATATTCAATGGTTGATAACTAAGGACTTGTACTCATTTTATGTGAATTACTGTGTAGCACGCTGATATTATGTATTAAATAAAAAATGGTTGCAGCCAAAATAACACTAATGTTAGCTTGACTACTTTGTCCAAAGTTTTACTCACTTTTCCTGTTAGGATTGAATCACATTATTTCGCTTAAGGATGTAAATATCTATAAATAGCATACATACATGGATTTCCCTGCGCCGAGCCATTCGACGATGTTTTCAGAAGATCCCGCTTTAAGGAGTTGTTGTTATCCTCGCAGTTACTGCCCCATCGTACCTCAGACATTACCATGGTTTTGGTCACTTTATTGTTTATCGTCAAAAAATTACTACTACTGCCGCCTGTTTTGCCTTCTGAACACTTCCTGTCAATTCCGAAAGAACTTTCTAATGAATCCGATTAAAGTTACGTTACACTTTTCGACACGGCCAGGGAAAAAAGAGGACATCAATCGCAGTTACGACAAACACTTGCAAATAATCAATAGATGTTAATAGGTCCGTAACATCACTCAAAAAGATTCAATCATTGATGGTGGTTCTATTCAAATTTTCAGGTCAATTTCAATGTTTACTTGTCATACACTTGCTCAAATCAAATTTGACTATTTAATTAGAATAAACGTAATTTTTTATGTGCAAATAACTTTACTACACCGTTCCAAACGTATATCAGAACACCACAGAACTTCAACTCTCAACATTTACACCTTCCTAACGATCCTGTGGTCGCTGTCGGTCTGTTGTCACTCGAAAATAAAATCAAACTAAACACCATCGACTTGTTCTACGCAAAGGATTCAATCGAATGTGAAACATCTCGTCGAATACAAGAACAACAACGACTAAAAAAAAACATAAGCGTGAAGGTAAACCGATATCTAACAGCAAGGAGTATGACAAAATTTCATGCAAGGCATTTCAAGACTATAGGATTTTATGAAAACGAAGCAAAAACCAGAAAAAAATATCCTTGGAACACAGTTGAACTATGGGAGAAAGAAGGAGGGGTACAAAGTAGATGGGATGAGTTGTGCAAAAGATTTTTCCTCTCGCGAAAAATTCAAAGATACGCACGGATACCAGACTCAACTGTACGTTGTGGAACGTCTTGAAATATTTCAGCGAGGACTGATACGATGCAAAGATTGTGGAACGAAAAATCTACCTCAAATATCCTTCATCGTTGCAGTAGGGGAAGCTATTTACTACTGAACTAGAGGAGAAAATTCACATACATGCCATCGGAAAAGGGATTTTAGAATCGAGAAGGTGTGGCTTAGGCAATTGTGTATATGGATAAAGGATGCTTGTGGGTCGTATTTTTTACTTTGATCCCTTTCTGAATAGTATATGATGTGGCTTATGACTTATGATTGAAAAGTTCCGCGGATGAACAATCTCTTACAAGCGAGCATGTATCCTAGATGCAAAATATTCACCAAAATCAGAAAAACAGCAAGGACCCCCCATAATATGTGAAAATATTTGAAAATATTTGGTAAAATTTGTTCGAATTTCCGTACGTTATTTTGTAGCTTAAGCTTTTGTTACTTGTAAAACAATCCAAAACAAAATAAACTGAGAATAAAAGGCTCCCAGGACAATGTCTACACACAATCGTTGTAATTCATGAAAAAGAGAGTGTGGGAGTGGACCCGATTGTGTGAACGAGTGAGGCAGCGAACAGCCCGCCGTCATCGGGAACGGCACGTAAGGTTATGAGGGGGAGCTTGATATTTTGTATGTTCAGGACAATTACATCGACTACGTTCCACCATAAGCTCCACTGCCACCATTCCGTTTCCTTTATTCAATCCTGCATTTGATATGTACTGACAACAATTGTATGCGCGGGAGCACATGCACGGAACGTTTGAATATTGACCAACGGATGGAGGTTGTGGGGTTGCAGAATACAAACGTTTTCTCGGTTGTACTATTTCCACCACTACACTTTACTATACCTACAGGTTTCTAATCTCTGGCGAGGCAATGATGGTGGCCGTTTTCATCTTCTTCTTCTTCTTATTCTTACGACACGAAATGAATGTATTGTATAGTATGTGAGTTCTAGTGGATACGATGTGATTAATATTAAATAAATGGGAAAGAAAATGTGCGAAAATGAAGGGTTGAATGGCAAATTGTCTTGTCTGTGATTTTTATTTATATTTGCATTTATGTTGTAGAGTATAGACGAGCATCAGGCGAATGAGTATCCTTTTAGTGTAGTTGTAATTATTGTGAATGTTTCTTGTGAAAGTCTTTAGCAAGGCCAGAATGAGTTTCATGTTGCTTAGAGATGAGCAAGTTGGGGTGTTGGGGTATCGAAACAAATTTAGAAGAATAGAAATTATGTTTATGTTTTGGATTGGAATGGTCCTAGGGAATTTTCTCTCGTTTGTGACATCCTAATCATGTGGAATTTTCAATTATTTGTTATAATATAAGGTAAAATGATAATTTGAATATTAGGTAATTAACTGCTTAATAATATTGGTGTAATGGTTATTTATTATGAATAAATTCTATATTTCTATATATTTCTATGAAAATCGTAAAGAGAAGTTTTCTGACTTTTTCGTTGAGTTTGTGAACAGGACATTTACATGTAGAGTAACTAAACGCCCGGGGAAGAAAAAAACATGGATGCTGATCGTGATCCAGACCGATAAGGAAATCATCTGCGTTGACGACATGACATGACAAATCCACAACTTTTGCAATAAATGTTGAATAAGTAATCGAATCCAACGAAAAACAAAGCAACTGGCAACGACAATATATCATGAAGCGAGAGATTATATGACAAATTCAGTTTACACCTTATACATTTCACTCGATGTCGGCGATATGCAAACTCAGTTGCATTCACGGGACAACGCAGTTCCGCGTATTATCACAGGACCTCTGTTATGCTATGAGTAACTATTCAAAAAACTTAAATAAAAACTTGTATCATAATCTGGAACACATCGCACCAGAAAAACAAAGAGCAACTGGACATTAAGCACCACCCATGTTTGTCTGTTTGTCACATTACTTTGGACTGAGCCTCTTTGGTTTCACCTAGCGGTACCTCAGTATAAAGAGGTCTCTCTTTCAGCAGGGATGGGTGGAAGGGAGAGGGATGTCTTTCAGAGAGATCCCCTTTCCCCTGTGCCACCATGCGCTCTGATATTTCCTCCTATTCTCGGAAGATGAAACGTCCTCACATAGTGTTGGACTTAGTTCCAATTGACCTTACATGTCCACATTTTTCCGTTATTTTTCCATTCTCCAATCATCTTGTTCATCTTCCGCATGCGAAGAAAGTGTGACAGGCAACATCAATGATCCCTGGGCAGAAAAAGCCTACAGAGGACGATGACTTTCCAATATAATGCAGGTGAGACTGAAAATACCCGTGCGCATAAGTATTTGCGACTGGTAAAAATCAGACTCATCATGCTTTCTGCAGAATCACTGTCCCGGGTCACTGATGAGTCCTCAGGTTTCGTTTGCCCACGTTTCTTGCCTCAATGCTAGGGCCCTACTTCTTGCCTCTCGGCGCACAATTTCTCTCTTGGACCCCGCTCTAATTAAATGCTAACTTCGCTCGTCAGGAGGAAGCAAACTGGGGACCACCCCCGTGATAACCAGTACCATCGACTCAGAGGCAGTGATGTATACAGCTGCTATCCGCAAAGCTCCTTGCCTCTGTACCTGTGCGAAACTTAATCTAATAAGTCAAGAAAATAAATGAAAGATACCCTAAATGCTTGAGTCACTTTATTAGATTTCTAATATTTGAAACGGATACACCAATAAGAGCAAACAACTGCCGACTTAAACATGTTTTAGTACTAGTTTCGCCATCTGTTCTTAAGAATATTTTCTGAAGAATAAATAGTTCAAAAATAAAGTGACTATCGCTGGGATTGGTGACGAAGTTGGAAATTACTGATTTATGTTTTGCTTCCATCCTGGGTGAAAAATTATTTACTAAGAGAACAAGTGCGCCCAGTTGTCGGTATTTAATTACACGAAGGTATGAAGTTGATCCACAATATGTAAAATATTTACACGACAAACAAGACTACATCAACCCATTTATTGATAGTTATTATTGCCAGTTTATAAGTTGAGTACAATAGGAATACTACGTTGCTAAAATACTTATTTACTTCAAGTTAGAAGTGTTTTATTAGGGGAAACTATTGTTGTAATGCATATAACGAAAAATAAACACTACAAGTTTTACAAAATTCAAAAACTCAACACATCTTAGTAGAAATAAAGTTTCAGACTAATACTTAATCCACAGATACTGCAGGAATTTATTAAAACGCCCTTAAATTCATCATTTTCATTTTTTTTTTAAATTCAACTGTCATATCACAGAGCCTCCATAACAACTTTTCTGCACTCAACTGATTCCCTGATGCCAATTCAAATAAGGCCACGAACCCTATAATTATTGATTTTATCAGACCTGGTGGTCTCATATGAACGGACACACTTAATCTACTTCATTCATCCTGTACTTCATCTCCTCCTACACATTGCAAATGACGATCGATAAAAATGTATCCACACATCACATGCATAAACGGTAGATATATATTTCTCAGCTGCTTTCCCTTCAAGGCATTTCGCGACAAACTCTATTTCATGTGGTTTGCATTTTGCCGAGGACGAAAACAAAAGTATCTTTAACCCTACCGAATAATACTGGAAGCCAATGAACAAATATTGCCATATATCGCGTTGTATACCTAAGAATAATAATAGCAAGAATGCGTGATTACTCGAATCGCATCTCTCAACCTGAACGGTGCTGACTATTGCAGGCTCCTTAATAAAAGCTGGACTCTGATTATAGCAGAAATGCAGAGAGACTTCAGCGGACGAACGAACGCACGGGGGAGTTCCAACAGCAGTCGTGACACTTGTATACATTTATCCACTTAGGAAAATTTATTGATCGGGTTTTTCCTAGTGTTTTCTCATCATGTGTTGTTGCTGTAGCTGTTACTTTCGCACGACTTAAGAACTTTATGAATCCTCGCCTTGTTCGGAGTTGAAGATGCAACAGAATGAAAATGCAAGTGATGAAGCAGAAGTAAATTGAGGAGGGAATTACTCATAATTTAACTCTCATTGTGCAACATACCCTTTCACCATTGTATTATACTGGAAACTTCTCTCCCAACTGGAGAATCAATTTAAGAATTGATCCACCAAAGTTCACCTTTGGTGCATATTTACCTCAAATCCTGTTTAAATCTTTAATCTACTAAAACAAAGTTGTTCTCCAGCAACAAAAAATGCGGCCTCCCTCCCTCTCCCGAACTATCAACAAGCAGGTGCTCCTGTTTTATTCAACGTTGACTCGTATTGTACACCTTACCTATCGGTACGCTTGGTGTTTCCTACTTTGCCTACGACCCATTACGTACAGGTATTTATGCACTCTGCAGGATATCGTGTGACTCGCTTCGGATTATAATTACGGTGGATGAGGGTCAACACATTAAATGGACCTGGGCCAATGTCGATTGTTAAGCAAATCCATATCCTATTCTGGGCATTTTTCATCGGCAAAAACGAAAAAAAATTTATGACCGTAGTGATTTAGTGGAGGGTCAGATTGCAGATGAATTTAATACTGAAGGAAAAGAGGAATGTAGGAATCAATAAATCTATCATTTAAGATAAAATTTGTATTAAGGTGTAGTTTTATGAGTCCTTTTCTTTGTATGCAATACGCGTTCTCACTTTGAAATAGGAAATGTTGCGCTACTTAGGAATCGAAGAAGTATTAACTATAATAAAAAGGAAAGTCTCTATATGTAACTTCTATCTCATGCAAGATATCGAATGAATTATCCTTGGAACTTTCCTTTGAATTTTTATTGCGATTTGCATATGTTATCATAAAACAATAAGTCCAACCAAATGTTCATAAAAAATCTACAAATCCCAAATCAAATTACATCGAAAACGACACACAGTAGGATGTGCCAAGGACAAGGTTCTGAAATTTAAACATTAAAAAACGACTCTCAACACCAACATATTAACTTAAATGAAATTTTTCCGGAAAAAATTAATAAATCATGCACGTTCTAAAAAAACACAAAACCACCTTAACAAAAGTCATTCGGTTTACAACCCGTTTTTTATTACCATACCCGAAGTTTTTTAAGAGAAAAATCCTTTCCAACCCAAAACGCGAATGCCAGTCAACAGATGAGCGGAGAATCGTAAACTTTTACAATCTGCCATAAACTACAGAAGCTGACTTTTAACAGAGAGCTCAAGAAGTTGGTTTTTAACTTTGCGTAAGAAAATTACAGACGCACAACATCATCGTCATAAAATCCCGCCAAAAATGTCCTGAGCGCGAAAGGAATGCTATCGCAAGTATTTTCCCTTTTCTGGAAAACGTAAATATGTGTGCCAAGCGAAGCGAAGGAAGCCAATAATACCCGAGTGAAGTGAAAAAATGAAATTCGAAATTATCATAGTACGCCGTTTAAGGCAAAATCAAAAACCCTCGACACCATTAATCATGGACTTAGAGGTCGAGTCCAATGCAACGAAGGGTCACATGTTCATAAAAATCGCACAAAACTAGGTAAAAAACGAAGAATCCTGGATGCGAGTACTTTTTTCCAGCGTCTTCAGGTAAATTTGAAGAAGTTACACAACGATAAAATTGTATTATTAAAATCTTCGAGCATTATCCTACGAAATTTTTACGTTACACATAGGTGGGCAACATACACAAACATCGTCCTGAGGATAATAAAATTGTCCTTACATGCATTGGTACGAAGTCCATACCCTGAGTTTTTGGTTTTAGTTTTTTAACGATCTTTTTTTTGGAAAAAAATGTTGTTTTTTCTTGTTCGGTTCAATGGGTAGATCGTCGTCAGTATCAAAGTCGATGTCGTTCTGATTTTCCATGAAAAACTGTTAAAAAGCGAAATTTATGCGTCGCAGATTGGGGTGGACAGAGGGTTCTTGATTTTAGCCTATGATGTTTTTTCTGTTGCATCGGTGCGTGCAAATTCGTATGTGTGCGCGGTGAAAAAGAGACACATACTACGATTTTACCAAGGATTTAAAATTGCTTTTGCTTAGATAAGGGATTGGGCGATAACATCTTTAAACGACACAAACGTTTTTGGCAATTTTCGGTGAAATTTAACGGTTTTTCTCACGAATGATTTCGCTTAGAAGTAGATTTTTCGTCGACAACACGAATACCTGTTTTTCGCGCCTATGTGCATTAGGACGCTGATTTTTGGAAGGGTTTGAGGAGTAACGTGGATTTTGAAAGGAATATATAGTGCTGGCTTGATCATGATAAATGTAGACAGCCAAAAGAGATCATATCTTGTATTTCTGCGATTATAAGCACTATAAAAGAGAACTTGGACTAATTGTCGAAACAGTTTCTACGTAGTCGTTAGGATTAAATAAATAGTTATTCGCATAAGAATCAACATTATACCAACTAATTAAATGGCGAAATAAGTACGTGGAAAACATGATTATTCTGTCGTCATGTTTTCTCTCTGAGTTGATTTGGGGACTTTTAGAAATTATGTCAACTTTCCAAGAAAATTTGCCCGATTTGTATCATAAACACATATCATCAAACATATCACATAAAAACACAGAAGAACCACTCCGGCCGCAAGCCGACTTTCAACTGGACACAGGACACTTATATCAATTCGAGAATTATCACGGGTTTGGTATTATTATTGACTGATAACTGCTATTTCAGGCACCCATCATACAAAAGGAAATGCTAATCTGCATGAAGAGTGGGTTTCTCATCGAGTTTATTGAAAAACTGCGCCCCAGCTACGAGAACTGACTAATGAATTCATCGAACTATGTGCAAGAGCTTTTCAGTGTGCCAGCATTTTTAAAATTTTGGCTCTCTACCAATTTTAACTGTTCCTGTAGTTGAAAATGCTACGCCTTTAACTGGCGAAAATGATTTCATTATTATTTAATAAACAAACAAAATTTCATTATTATTTAATAGACACATTGGATCGCCACTTTGGGATGTACACATCAAGGCTGCACAACCAACCCAGCCTCCATGGGGTGGATCCTTTCAGTGCCTTGTAAATATGCGCACGGGTCTTGATGTTTCAGACATTTCCCTTAACAGCCTTTATCGGCATTAGGGAGTACATCATGCGCTGCGAGTATCTAACTCTATGGAGTAACTTCTGCAGTTTTGTTGACTGGGAAATTTTTGGGTTGTCTGTAATTTCCTGTAACTCCTTGGAGTATCTTGAAGTATCAACCTCGGGAGAGTTTGAATCTTTGTGCTGTTGTACAAAGGTGGATTGGAGTTACCTCAGGAAGGCAAATGTCTCTTCATTAAAAATGGTTCTTTGAAAAAAGTGTTTGCTTTTATATTAAACATGAGTTAAGAGATTCACCTATTTGCTTTGATGCATCGATAAGAATGTGCTCTAATAATAAGCAAATGTGCTCTAAGTAAAAGTCAACTTTCTTACGAACGCCTTACACTCGCAATCATGTTTTGACGTTACTGCGTACGACACTTTTGACATACGTGCGGGTTGCGTACATAGCAAGGCTTTCTTGAACAGAAACGTGGACGCGGAACGCATTGTGATCAAACTGGTTTACTTCGACACAAGACTGGTATTGTTTGAAAGACTGATTATTTTCAGCAACATTAACGATGGTAGATATTCCCTTTTTTCTATAAGATCATTGGAGACTGAAAATGTGACAACCAATACGTAAGATGTTCATTCTTGAACAACAAATACTACTGCACATCATCCGTTATTATTTTTGCAACAATTGACATACCTAGCTAGACTAGACGCATCCTTAAATCTATCCAGAAAACTTGATTTTAAGATATAATACAACATGCCCAAATGTCAAGGACCGGGTCCCATGACAGACTAACAAACCACACAAGCTACTCACTCACCTGCTGGTCTCAGCTTTCCAATTCTACTCTTTTTCGGCTCTGCATCCTCATTTATCTCCAAGCCACCTATTTCTGTTCTCGTGTCAATTTGTGGATTTTCACTGTTTGTATTGGGTCTTAAATTATCAGCAACAAGCGTTGCCTCCGGCTCATTCGATTCAACTTCATCCTTTCTACAATTCGGTGGAACCAGTGCTAGTGGTTGATGCCATCCACTTCGAATAATCCTTTCCGCGTTGCCTTCCAGATCTGTAACCACACAGAAAATCATATTGTTAACATTGCCATGTGTACTCGTATTTGACTAGTACTACAATTAAAAGCCACCATTTAAAATTTAAATCCTGAAACTCCATTTTATGTGCAACAGTAAATACCGCCTGATTTGTAACCGAGCAAAGGGTTACTGCACATGAAGGGTTTGAAATTTACATGCGCCGTACCCTTTTAACATCAATTTCCATACACAGAAGAGCACCGTGCCTTAGCCTTATATAAGGATATGCTTCCCCATCACCGTGGTGTGAATGAATGGACGTAAAAAACGATTTTGAATTTGATATGCAGAACGTGTCGCAAGGAAGGGTATGGTGTTATTTGATTTTTTCAGAAATCTGATTGGACATGATATCGTTGGGCGTGATTTGAGGACTCCATCTTTAACCGGGCAAATACTTCATTTCAATTTTCCCGAGTAGTCTCATTTCCTTGTCACAAATTCAAATTGAATAGAAACTTTCTCACGACGATTACATAATTCAAGCTGGACCCTTTGTTGGATTTCAATGCAGACGAAGAATAACATCAACATGTCATTTTCGGACACCAGGTGAATTCTTTCAATGCACTATCGTATTCGAAAAGTGTGGGAATCCTTGTGCCGCAATCGTATTCGCACCCTCGTTTTCGTACATTAGCAAACATCCGTCTTAGGATTCTCATCTGAATAAAACCCGAAGATTGTATGAGTAGTATCTTTTCGAGCAATACCTGTTCAATGCCGACGACTTGAACTACCTTACAGGGTCAAATTGAAAATTGTCGAACAAGGTTCATTTCTCAGATAGACGAGCATACCCAATTTATCCTCTATTTCGGGCGAAGAAGGAAACGGAGGGCAACACATTACGTACTTATGTAGGAAAATTTCATGCATGAAACGGGCAGATGTTCTTCGCTGCGCCTCTATTATCCCGATCCACATAATTTTCATGCTATTGAATGTTTTATCCTCGATTTATTGATGACGTTCTGTTGGGTTCGATATTAGGACCTTTACTGTTTTTTATGCAATCCGCCCGAATTACGCTTTCATGCATTGCTTCGTTTATGATTTGGCATTTCCTTGGTAAGTGATTGTTTGATTGGTATCGATCGATCGTCTTCGGGTTTTCAATATTTCCAGTGAAATCTTTTTTGCGCCAAAACATCCAGAAAATCAAAATAGACCGGATATTCAAAACCAGTCAGCGGCGGAAAAAAGTATCCAAAGTGGGAGGTCGATTCATGCAGCTTTCAAATATATTGCGGGAGCTATCTTTTCACAAAGATCAATTGAAAATCTTCAACTTAATTTAAATAGACCAGCGCGCAGCGGCAACTTGAAATGAAAATTTATCCATTCGACAACGAGATAGATTAAACTGATTGCAATGAAACTCAAGAAATGTAAATGGACTCAATAGAGAATCGGTTGCGTGATTCGGAGCAATAATTCATTCTCACGGGGGCCGGCATAATAGTGTGCATAGTGTGAAATTATATACACCGGCGATTCTCTGTAATTTTCCACTTGTCCATACGGGACTCAACTTTTTCCGCGTGAAACGTTTGTCCGTCGAAGAAAATATTCATTTGAATAGTGCTTTTAGTGGTTTTTATTACAATTTAGTCTTTTATTCGCTTTGTATGCATTTTAGTCGAATATTTGCAAATTATTCGCTTATAATCTATGCCCACGTTCAATTTGCATACGTGAGAGCGCAAGAAAAAATCCCAGGATACATCCCAACTGCGTATCATTGCTAAATTATGATTATGCATATGATACGCATGAGTTGCCGTATGTTTATGTTGTGAAATTCATGCGTATAAAAATGTTCATGCGCAGTATGCAAATAATATATCATTCATAACAATATGCAGAAGCGTTAATGGTGTAACTTTGTTTATTGCAAATATCAAGACGGTATTTGAATTTAAGAAAATTTCCGCTCCTGCGTGTGATTTTAATGCGTTTTATGAAATGTGAAAGTGTGTTGCATTAATATTAATTTCGAAACAGATTCCGAGTGCAACGTAGCAATGCGTGAAAAATTTATCGAATTGCAGAAGTTGTTGCAAAAATTTATGTAGCAAATATTTCAACCTTTCGTAAACATACAATAATTACTCTCTGATTTATTTCTTCGGATTCATTTTCTATTCTCGAGTAAAGTTGTTTTGGACAGACGTATAAATGTCAAAAGGATTTTACTTTCGATACATTTTAGTTTCAGTGCATTCATTACCAGGAATTAAAACTTTCCAATTCTAAAGGATATCAGGCAAATGTGATAACTAAGTAAATTTTGGGAGAGAGCTCAGTTACGTCAACTGCTGGGTCCTTGAATCGCGCCATGACTCGTGCCGATAAAAGCATATAAAATGAAATTTTGAAATTCTGGTCCTTACTCCGTGCATTCACTCCATAAGTCTATGGAGTTTGATGGTGTATGCAAGCTTTGGATGATGAATGGTCTTCACTCTTATGGTAAAAGATAATTTGAAGGGTGATATCATATCCAATCTTCCGCCCAATATGGTCCATCTGGAGGTTTAGGCCTCTAAATGAAGGAAAGAAGGCTGACTAAATGAAGGCTTAAACTTTAATCTTATCTAGACTATTTATACTTTTGAACAACTCTGTCTGGTCTTCAGATGTTCAAAGTTATTTTTGTCTCTTAGATTGTTTATTCATTTTCGCACCATTTACGGACACCTTGATTTTATTAAAGTTTAAATGATGTGTATGCATTTTAAGTATAATAGGAATGGCCAATCCAGTTTTAATACAAATCTGATGAGGAAAAAACACATATTTAAAACAACATCTTTCAGCAATTTTTCACACTTTCAATAGAGTGGACATGGACCAGGCATGGAACAGTTCTGGCCTATGCTGGAGCTGAACTGAGTTCATTGCTTCAATGTTCTTACAGGAAAAGTAATAGAAAACACCATAATAGACATATAATATATCAATATTAGGGATTGAGTAAGAAGAATTTCAGTCAGAAGGCGTTCTGACTGCAATGTAAAAATACAGAGTTTCAGTAAAGACAATCTAAAGATTTGAAGCCACGACTTATTAGTCTAGAGACCAAAGTTGCTTCCACAAACATCCACAAATAAACCCAGGCTATTGGCTAGAAAATCATGTCGTCAAATTTCAGTCGAAATCATTTGCATTTCAGCTTGCCAGGGAAATGGAATCTAACGTGGAACCTTGGGTTCAAAGAAGTAACGCAATCAGAAATGTTGGTCAAATTAGCTGGTCTAAACATGGCCCTAGTAGACATGATCAAAGTTCACGAGCTAAAGTGAGAAGCACAGACAGTGAGAAGTACAGACAGACGAATACAAATAGTACTGTACAGAGAAGAGTAAAGGCAGTATCGTTCAAATCGGACGCAGAATTATAGGATAATCCTAGGTACTTAGTATTACCACGACGAACTGAGAAAGACACTTATGGTAATAATGTCATAAGTGTTTTATGTCAAGCCCCATTTTTCAAATCAAGAACTGCTCATATAGAAGCATCTACCAATCCCACGGTAAGGAGAGGGAAAACTTTGAAAATAATCCGATATATTGTCCTAGCTTGACTCACGACCGATTCAAATTGATGGTGTGGATTCAGTTCATAAAGTTGGAAGACCCAACGATCAAGGAACAAGAAGTTCCATTCACACCCATACACCCCTATGTCCCGGGCAATTTTCACCAGGTCATATCTTCGACTACGATGGATTGGCAGCACACCAACCGAATTTGTCTTCGCCAAAGAGTTGACACATGATGCAAATCGGCTCAAAAACTATATTTCCTAAGGTTTCTAATCCAGTCCAGTATTCCTCGCGTTCGCCTTGCATTGTTCGACTTCTGTCTGCTTGCAGACACACAAAATCTGCATCAAAAAGATTTGATTTTAAAGTTCGAGTCTCATCAAAAGAAATAAGTTTTAATTGAAGAATTTCAACACAGCATCGTACTATGGAAGATTCGTATGGGGTGTTGTAGGGATAAAGGAGAGGTCCTCCACATAATATGATTTACAGTGCCTGCATTCTTGGACTTTTGCTTGAAAGTGTAGGATAATTCAAATGAAGCCTTTAAGGAGCAGTTCATCTAGATTTTACAGAATAACGTTTCTTCTGTTGAGTCGGAATGTTGCAACACTCGCGATCATCAATCATTAGGAAATCATTAGAATTTTTCTTACAATAAATTGTGAGATCATTTTTATTAAGCAAATCTAATTTTTAAATAGCATATCCTTTAATCTGATTTAGAGAATCACGTAGTAACTTTGCCGCCTTAAATTTTTGTTTTCAAGAAAAAAAGCTGGAAGAAAAACTCCGAATCAGGGAATGAATTAGCAGCAAGGAATACGAAGAGGTATAGTCTCAAAAGACTTTATCACATAAAGGTATCACTTCAAAAACAATGACCATATTTTCTGGGTACCTATCGGGCTATTGGTAAGAATGTCATTTGAATACTAAATCCTACAGCTGCCTACTCAATTCAACACACAATATATAGTTTTGAAATCCATTTCAATAGGTATCGAACAACTATCAAATGTCACGAGCTACATCTATTATCTCTGGACCAATCGCATGGCATTATTGCGTTGAACGCGTGGAAAAAGTCGTAAGCTAAGCACACTTCCTTAACCCTTTCAAATAAAAAACCAAACGAAAACGACGAAAAAAGCGAAACATCATGTCATCTCGTCATTCATCCTTTCACCTTCAACCCCTCTCTCGAACATGAATTGAAAACACGTTGACTAACACCCGTGCACATATTAATGTACAACATCCGGCTGGTTCTGTTCCTGTCTACATTTGCCGTTTTCGTATTCGTCCTTCTTCTTTGGCGTTGTGGAATAAGGAAGAGTGAATTCCAAGCAAAAAACTCAACCACCCTGATTCGAAAAAAGGGAAAGTAAACAAGATCGAAAATGTACACCCTGTTATGCTATGTAATATCAAACCGTATCGAAATGCGCGTTTCCTGCGCTGAAAAAAGGATGCTACAGCGTGCCAAGCTCATTGAAATCAAAGGCAAAAGCGAAAGGATATACAACACAAGATTGCACTACCTGGAGGCAATCAGGAAACAACTTTAATAAAACGTTTGTCTGCCGATCGTAGCAACGCCATGAAAACTGAAATGTATAATATTATTTATTTACATTACATGGTTCAGCATTTTATCCGTTTCATATGTGCGCGTATGCGTATGTACAATAGAAAGTTTGATTAACGATTTTATCATCACTCGATTCATCAAATTGCGATGGCAAAAGGGTGCGCGTTTTTTTTTTATTTATTTACGCTACATCGAAAGGTACGTGGAAAGTGGAAAGAATCAAAAAAAAAAGGGAAAACAAGATGCGCGCGCTACTTACGCGTTTTTAACCACATCGCGTAACGCTAGATCAAGATTCGCTTCTGATAGATCAATGAATGTTACACATGTCTATGATTTATCTTAAGTTGCAACCCTTATTTATTTTGGAGAAAATGGAGTTAGGTTGCTGTGCATTGGTTTCCCTTTTCGGATCCTTACAGAGGAATGGTTTTGTATGTCCCGTGCCTAAGCAGGCGTTCGAATATACAGAAGCAAGTAAGTCGTTATTCAGTTTTTTTAGTTCATTTTGGAATTTTTTCAAGATTCATGATATAACGTAACCAACACCTGCACGAAAATATGTTTATCAAATATTTTTTACTTGTAATTACATTCGCTTTTGCGTCATATGTCAGGAAATTTCTACCGAATGTTTCGTGCAAATTTAAATCTTAAAATTTATCTAATTTGCTGTTGAATTGACGTAAGTGCTGAATAATTAGATTTCAATCAGCAAACAAAAACAGAAACAACTTTTGTTCGTTGTAAACTTTTGAATACTGTCCAATGTTGCTGTAGTCAATGCAGTCTCATTGTTCCCTACTGTAATCAGTTGAAATTTTTAGCGATTTTCAAAACATCGTTTGACATGCAAATACCGTCATTATAAAATGTCTCCTTTTTGCACGCGTGCCAAACTACAGATCCAATCGGGTTTTCCTAAAGTATTTGTCAATTCGAATTTATCATCTGCTCGTACAATCATATCTCCGTCATTATCCGAACGAGCAATTTTATTGTTGAAGTCGTTTTATTTCTAGTTGATCTAATCTGGCAATACGAATTTCTGATTAGGCAACTAATTTGAATGAGAATTTTCATGTATGCAACGCGGTAACATATGATCAGGGAAGAAGGTTGGTTAAAACGTTGATACTACAATGGAGTTTTAAATTTCAGTTAAGATTAGAAGACATAATCACAAGTCGAATTAGTTAGTTCTTGATCACACCGTTGAAGTACTTTTATCAGCTGCAGGATGAGTAATTACTTTGACATTTGCGTATATTGTTAAAAAAAGGAGATAATTCTATTCGTTTCATAAAGTTTATTTGAAAGAAGTATTCGCCAATTTTAAATGGTTCGACATTAAAAATTAACATAACGTGAGCTCGGAGTACAATATGGAGGCCCGGTAGAGGTCTGCAGAGGCATATCCACAGCGAGGATAGAACAATTGTATTTTATTGAGAAAATGATGGAATTACCTTTATTATGAATAAAACAGTTTGTGCAAACAATACTTTGAACAACTTTTATGTGTAAAAATGTAAAAAATGAAACCTAAACGCTGGATGTATATAATGCGGGAGCTAATACTTGACGACTTTATTTGAAATATAATTTTTCATTAAGAATTTATAACTTTATTTGATTTTATGGTTGATATTCATTATTATTATATTCAGTACTCTAACGATGTTATTCTGGCCTCGATTGTTACCAAGACCAAATCTATTAACGCCGCCTAATTTGCGTTGCCGTTTCTTCATTTTGCTCTCTAAACATTGAAGAGTGAACTTTCGTGTATGTCCTGCACTCTCTTTATTGGCCTTGTTAACACCAATGAAATCTGACGCTCCAATCTGCGATCTCTTCTGTGTTCGCTTAAGCAATGAATATGCGTAAGCGTTTTGTCCTGGTAGCCCACTGGTTCAGCTTGACAAGTCATTTGATATAATTCGAATCGTTACCTGGTTTGCCAGGTACTGCCTGATCGTTCACGAGAAGATGACGAATTCTTTTCAAGGACCATAGCAGCTGATTAATTATGGATTTATAGCTATCCAATATACAACAAAAAGCCCAATCACATCCGAAATTGGGGGAAAAGTAACCCGGGCCCATAAAAATTTCACCAGAATCGATCCGGTGTTAAGAGTCCTTTGATGCAGAATATGGCGTTCATCAAGTCTACCCCACTTCCTCTTTTCTACAGTGAGACTTCCTATATTAAAATTTCCGAACTTCTGAGGCAACAAATCTTTCGCAAAATGCCAGAAACGGAGGTTTCAACCTTTTGCCTTATGCTCAAGTTATTTATTCTCTATTATTCTTGTATGGAGCTTAACTTTCTGCATTCCCTGTTCAATTTATACGGCACTAAACTCTTGATTTTTGAATCAATTGCAATAATTTCATATAATTAGTAATGCGGAAGCTCGGTGTCCAAAGGTTACCTCACTCATACGAGGCAGAAAAGATGGACGAAATCGTGCGGGCTCTCTTCCTCATCCATTTCGCCATCGTTGAAGCTGTTCACTATGAAAAACCAACGGAAATTCCATTTTTCACGAAGATGGAATTGGAGAAAACAGTCTTGTCTATGAAGGCCAGAAAGGCTTCAGGACCAAATGGGATTCCAGCAGAGGCGCTACAAATGGTCTTCCACTTTTCCCCTGACCTGCTCCTCCGCATGTTCAACGCATGCCTGCGCGAAGGGCTGTTCCAAGAAGGCTGGAAGATGGCGAGACTTGTGCTCATTACGAAGAGAAAAGGGGATCCCGAGTCGCCAGCTGCATACCGCCCACTGTGTATACTTGACACGGCCGGAAAAGTTCTTGAAAAACTTATCAGGGGAAGGCTCGCTGACGTGATTCGTATTGCCGGGGACCTATCTCCACGGCAGTATGGCTTCAGAGCAGGCCACTCCACCATCGATGCAATTGGAGAAGTAGTGAGCGCAGTCCAACGTGCGGAGTCTCATAGTATTTCCACACGACGGGTCGTCCCGCTGGTTACTCTGGATGCCCGAAATGCATTTAACAGCACTAGATGGGTGGATATTCTGGAAGCGCTAGAAAAGCGTTTTCAAGTACCAGTGTACCTGATGCGGATTCTCAGGAACTATTCGAAGGACCGCAGCCTACTCTACGACTCAAAGGAGGGTAGGTGAAGTACAAATCTTACTTCAGGTGTCGCTCAGGGCTCTATCCTTGGCCCGGACTTGTGGAACATCTCCTACGATGGACTGCTGCAGCTTGAACTGCCGGATAAGTCACGTTTGATCGGCTATGTGGACGATGTTGCGGCGCTGGTCGCTGGACGCACAGTAGACCATGCGCAACTCAGACTCAATACGTTCATGCGGAGGGTAATGGACTGGATGACCGCTCACGGTTTCAAGCTGGCACTGGGAAAAACCGAAATGGTCATCCTAGCGAAGAAGAGAATCCCCAGAGTACGGCCTATCAGTATACGCGATGAGCTGGTCGAATCGAAATCAGCAGTAAAGTACCTGGACGTCCTGATAGACTCGAAGATGAGTTTTTCCCAACAAATCAGGGCAGTAGCTGACAAAGCTGCAGCGCGTGTAACGGCACTCACCCGATTAATGGCCAACATAGGGGGGCCCACCACATCAAGGAGACGACTCTTTATGAGCGTTGTGCAGTCGCATCTACTCTACGGATCAGAACTGTGAGGCGACGCTCTCAGCTAGGAGTTACACTGGAAGCGATTGGCAAGGTTGACAAGGAGCACTGCGAATCGCATGCGCAAACCGAACGGTCTCCGGGGCGGCAGTGCTGGTAACCGCAGGGGTGATACCCATCACCCTCCTTGCGAGAGAGTGCAGAAGTATTCACCTGCGCAGAGGCGAAGATCGAAGAGAAGGGATCACCAGGGAAGAGAGACATCGCTCTCTCAGTGATTGGCAACAGTCCTGGGAGCAAGAAACAAGGGGAAGGTGGACTGCACGTCTGATCCCTGACCTGAGGGGATCATGGTCGAGAGCATGGTGAGACCGATTTCTACTTGACCCAGCTCTTAAGCGGGCACGGTTGTTTTCGGTCCTACCTGTACAAAATTGACAGAGCACGGTCTCCTAACTGTGTGTTTTGTGCAGAGGCAGTGGATGACGCCTGTCACACATTCTTCTACTGCAACAAGTGGAGCCAGCAGTGAGGGGTCCTACTCAGCGAATCGGAGATCTCTGTCCGGAAACTATCGTCGGAGTAATGCTGAAACCAGTTGACAATTGGAATCGCAATTGGAAACTATTCAAAAAATGAAATTGAATTGGATCAGGTGTAGTGCAAACACTCTCTCGACGTGAATTTCACATTGCTAGTGAGAGGAGATTTTTAAGGATATGACTCATGTAACATCCGTCGCAAATCACATAATCTAGTTTTCGCTTGAAATAACGTCTTGTAACTGTTCGTTCTTGAAGGATTTTTCTTGAATTTTCTTCTTCTTCTTTCATTGCTTATTGAGTAGAGGGGACAGTTTTTGGTTTATCTGAGCGACTACCTTCAAAAACACATAAAATCATAGAATGCAGTTTTTTTAACTGGCATGCAGGGGAAAACTCGCTCGGTAATTACTGCAACCCACATATCACAAACATATGTGTACCTTTTTCTCTAGTTCGTAAAATACAATATTTCAGGAGCTGCTCGTTCGAATAAACTACATCATTTGCAATTAAATTTCGCGTGTAAATAACGGCTGCCAAAATTAAAATCATGATTATACAACAATTCAAACTTGAACTACATTAAATGCTTTTTGTATTCAAAGATCCAGTTCACATACGGTCAATTTTTCAATCACAAACCTTCAAATCATCACCTCTCAACACGTTTCATCTGAACTTTTCCGAGCGTATATGGATATATGTTCGCCTTCATACATTCATCAAATCAAGACCATTAATAATAATGAATATAATACCACGTGCGATCAGATAAAATTATAAATGTAAACATTGTTACAATAAAAAACCATTTTCACTAGTTTTTAAGTAAATTACCAGATCTGCTCGTACTGAGCTGATTAAATCTGTTTTTTTTTTTTTGTATTTTCATCATCTGGTCTGAACCTCAGTTGCTGTAGCAAACATACTTGTATGCAACACCTCAGCACAATCATTACACCGACAACAGCAAGGTACCTTCGAATGTTAGTCAGTGTTTTGACAAAGCAAGCAGTAATTTCGCGCCTTACCAACTTCTTACCTTCAGCAAAAGATAGACACATTGAAGGCAAGAGTTTCTATTGGTTCTTTTTTGAGTCTCGTTTCGCGCTTGGAGTATGCATGGTTAGGTATTGTAGCATGTCATATAGCATAATCTAATACCAAATGTTGGTAGCGATTGCGATCTCTCGCTGTTGCTAGTTGTAATCAAAAAGAAAGGGTTTAGTAGGAAAATAAATAATTTCTTTTCCATTAACTTACGAAGAATGGAATGGTTAGGGTAAGTTGTTTCACATCGGTCGACGAGCGAATATTTCAGCCTCTTGATCCGTTCCTGATGCGTGAACATTTCGGAACGATCATTTCGTCTTGAAATG
Source organism: Stratiomys singularior (assembly GCA_954870665.1). Classification (NCBI taxonomy): domain Eukaryota; kingdom Metazoa; phylum Arthropoda; class Insecta; order Diptera; family Stratiomyidae; genus Stratiomys; species Stratiomys singularior. The sequence continues at coordinate 4,250,859 of OX940879.1, read as the reverse complement.
CATTTTGAAATGTATGAAATGCATGCATGAAAGTGGTACTTTTAACCAAAGATAACGTCGATAAGTGGTTGTCGTTTTTAATTGGTCATACTTTCGATGGTTCGATGGAGAACTGCAGATCATCCCAACGATGGATAGGCAATAACGCATAATTCCTTTATTCAAACAATCTGCTGTTTGGTACCAACTGAAATCCAGCTTCCCCGATCTCCATATCAGACATACATGCTCGCAGAGGATTCGTCGTGGAGTCGATCGGATTGTCTAGCTGTCATCGGTATTAGTTTGAAACATAAATTCATCTTCTGATAACTACCAGAAGCAATCAAATTAAGCAAAGCTTTTGTCGAATGCGACAGTGATTTGGACACTAAAGGCTTGGGCTCATATTGTACTTACGTTAAAAAGTTAAAACATCTCAAAGTTAACCGTTTATTGGACCGTGGCGCCGTTGATGATGATGCAAACGGAGGTGCATAGTATACGAACTTCCCATTTCATTCTTCGTACAAGTACTATTGCGGACAGTGGAACTTCTCGGGTTAGACAGAAATAGAATTGCACACAGAATACACTATAAGCCCCAGATCCTGCATACGTCAAATGGACCATTGTCTCATCGCTTATTATTACCATTTAAAATGCGCGCATACGTATCTGTACCCAAATACTTAATTATCCTTCTTCGATTCTCAATTTGTCGTGGCTGGTAAAGTGGGTTCACAGTGTAAAGGAGATTTTTTTGGCAGCCTGCAATACGCCGCCCAACATAACGAATACCCGCGCAAGACTAAACGACTGACGAAAAAATCACGAAATTTGAATATTCATAAAGTCAAGGTACAGACGTTCCGCACTACCACGATCATCATTAACATCATCATCATCATCATCATCTTCCTCATGATCATCATCAACAGCAGCAGCACGATCATGACCACAATGATTCAGAACCTCCTGAGCCTGTTGCTTTGCAATAATTATTGTTCAATTCCTACTCGTATATCTTCAAGATGATTTGCATATAAACGCAATGGTCATACATATAAAAATTACCTATTTCTCATATCAAGTATCCACAAGTATCTATCAGCTCACGAGCATCTTTTGCATACATCTTGATGTCTTCGCCGCGCCAACCGGAAACCAACAAATAGCAGTAGTAACAAAAATATCATATGTAGATGCGGAAAACTTGTAAGCCTCATGTTGCCCGGCTGAGCGCTGGGGTCGCGATCGTACGAAAGATATTCACCATGTAGATATTTAGATAGATTTCGGTTTTGACTGCTGTTGAGCGGCATTTGCATAGAAATTACAAGATAAATTGTTCACGGGGAGTTTTCGAGAGTTGCTGCAATTGACTTTGCATGTTCATTTCACATTTGAATTTTTAATTATTAGTGGTTACTGTTGTTGATGTTGTTTGGCTACTCCTTGTTGGAATTTCAAGTTAATTTGGCCCAAGTTGGCTCCAACCGTTCGTTCCATCCCCAAGTGCCTGGTATGTAAATTTGTCTGATCAAAAAGTATTATTTCATTTTTTTGAAATTTGAATTATTTGACTGCTGTTGTTGGCTTAGTTGCTTATGAAAATTTATCATTATTCGTTTTTTATTGCATTTCATTACTTTGCGGTCTGACGATGATCGCGCAATGATTTTTCATTATTTCTTTGGCATTTTGCACGTTTTGCACGTTTTGCACTTTTCGCGTTTCGCTTTTTTTACTTTCCTCCATGGATAATTGTAATTTATTTCATTTCAGCAACTCGTCTTTGGGCACATGAGATCAGGAAGGTCTTACATTAGAGAAATTTATTGAAATTTGATTATAATTTGAAATGATTCAATTAATTTTTAACAAACGGTAGTAGTTTTTTCTGTGTGTTTGATAAATGATTTGAATTTCCAAGTCTTTTTCCGACATGTGAAAAGAATGAATAATTGTGAAATCATTTCCTGCATGAGAATTATTTTTGAGTTTGATATCACAGTTTGCGCGAAACTTGAATTTATGAATGTCCTTAACAGTTTAGAAATTGGTGAACCGCTAGCGGAAATGTTTTATAAAATCAATTTTATTTAGTCGTGGCTGTTGTGCAGTTGAACTTTAAATATCAACTTTAAATTCAAACAGACCAACAGATAACACCTTCAAGGAAAATTACTATTTTGTTTTTCAATGAACGGCCAACCAAAGAAGTACGATAAAAAGCTTGTAATTTCTTTTCTCAACACACACTTCTTGGGATTTTGTGACATTAAGCAAATTTATTGCAATCGTTAAGCATTGAGTGATTGCCATTCTCCTGTATGTGAGTTGATTATGATATAGTGGGATTTTAATTACGTTGGCGGTCCTTATTCATACATAACTATCCACTAGATTTTTATTTTGTTGACCCAATCGGTCGGCACGCCTTGTATTATCCATCTACCTATCCAGCATTGCAGAGTAGCTGCGGAGCTTTCCTTTTTCGGTTTAAATACTTCTTTCATCTGACTCCATCTCTTTGGAATAATTTCGAGGGCTGTATTGCAAGGCTATTTCGAAACAGGCACTTCAAATACGATCCACAGATTCCGACTTCTTAGGATAAGAGATCAGTAAATCTTATTTTTTCCCGGTGATTTGAAAGATTGGAATGAGTTCAAAACCCACAGTGTAAATACTCATATTATTTTGTATCATTTTCTGAAGGAAGACGTCAATCCCATTGTTCAGTCCTACTGTAATGATCGTCGAAAAGGGAGTTTCTGGGATTCATCTGTGATATATTTCATGTGCCGCCTCCACCAAGGAGTCGATAGTAATGCAGCTGACAGTAGCATGTGCAACCTTATGTCGTATTCATTTGACAAACCTGGGTGATTTACTACAGATTTTGGTGATTTTGGATTTCTCCTGTTAGGTATTAGCGTCGGGTGAAATTATGAGAGGTGTAGATTCCCCAGTCAAAAGTTGACTACTCTGAGCTTCTTGTGACAGGGTTGATAATCTTATAAAAACAGTGTACACAGATTTCGAGCATGAAAGTCCTCAGTTTACTACTTTGAATTGACTTTCTCTCGTTTATTATACTGAAGGTTTTTATCATTTATGTAATAACTCTTATAACCTTTTGTTTTTCGTATACCAAAAAAGTCAAAAAGGTACAGGAAACTTGTTATTCAAATCGCTCGCGCTGAATGGATTTTAAAATATTGTTTTCTTAGGTTCTTAAGGCTTTCATTCATTATTATGCCAAGTTTGAGCACTATCTGTCAACCAGTTTGCTTACAGCAGCTGGTTAAGTCAGTCAACCTCGTTAGTATGTGCCGATTTTAACCAAAATGATTGAACAAAGAGTTTGCCTTAAATTTTGTGTTGCAAACGAAATTTCTTGTGCCAACGCATTGACAATGTTGGAAAGGGCTTAAGGTGATTCAATTTTATCCAAAACTTGTGCATATAAGTGGTATGAAGCGTTCAAAGTGGGCCGTCAAATCGTCGAAGACATGCCTCGTTCTGGACGACCTTCGACCGCTCTAACCGAAATTCACATCGATGCAGCGAAGGAAATTGTGGTCGAAAATTGTCATACCAGCTAAACAGAGATAACCAATATCCTCAACATTTCTCACGAATCTGTTCGTACCATTTTGATTGACCATTCGAGCCTGAGACGAGTCGCTGCACGGCTTGTTCCAAAAGAGCTCAATTTTCTTCAAAAAAGCTTGAACGCTCGAATTCCGACCCAACATTTATGTAGTGGATCATATCTAGTGATGAGACATAGGTGTATGAATTTGACACTCTCACCAGTCAACAGGCTTCTGAATGGTGCGCTATAAATGAGTTGAAACCGAAAAAACCACGTCAAAGTCGGTCAAAAATGAAGGTGATGCTCATTGTTTTCTTCGATATTGGTCATCTGGTTCACCATGAGTTCATTCCGCAGAGTCAGACGGTGAATAAGGAGTTTAATTTATGCATACTTTAGCCTTTACGTGAGCGGATTCTGAAGAAACGGCCGGAATTATGGGCAAACAACTCGTGGATTTTTCCGGACGATAACGCGCCGTCGCACTGAGCTACAATTATTAGCTATTACAATTAGCTACAATTAAAACACTCGATAAGTACTGTGAACGAATACAAGGCAAAAAAAACTCGATAAACACCATCGATCAACCACCGTATTCGCCTAACCTAGCTCCGTGCGACTTTTTTCTGTTCCCGAAACTAAAAAAATACTTTTATAAATAAAAAAATATAATTAAAAAATATTTTGAAGAATGGAGAAAACGATGGCACATGTGTATAGCCTCTAATGGGGAAGAATTTGAAGGCGACAAAATAAATTTTTGATGATTAAGTGTACAATGTGTGTTTTTTTACAAATTCTCGGTCCTTTTTTGACAGAAGGAATATAATAAGAAGCCTCTGGGATACAAAGTTTATCAGTGGCTATTCACAAAGGATCTGGCTACCGCAAATACCAACGGAATGTGCTAGTTGGCAGTGTGTTCATTTTTTAAATGGTCTCTTTCAGCTTCGTCGGATTTTCTCTCAAGAATCTCCACCAACTTCTTCACCATTCGAAAGTATTTCAAATCGTACGCAAGAGTTTTTGCACAAATAACCAAATAACCCGTCTGCCTTGTCAGATTTCGAAAACCATTCGTTCAACTTCGTACCCAAGCCTTGCTGGTGCTTTAAAATGCAATTAATTCCAACTTCTGGTTGATGCCAAGGATGCAAATTAGACTCACAAGCTACAACGGTGTCACAGGAATAACATAAACACTGTTTAAAATTTATAAAGAAAGAAAGAGTTCAAGCTGGTTTCGAACACGCGTCCCTGCCGCTTCTCATCAGGTGCCAACTCACAGGCTGGGACGCATCGATTGGCACTATCAGCTTAGGTAGATGTCGACTGGTTAAATACCTGCAACAAGTGCCAATCCGTCCTGAATTGCTTCACAGCAAGGAAGCAGATCGACCAACGAGGAAAAACCAACGAGTTTCTTTACTTTGTCACGTATAAACTTATCAACAGTCTCAATGTTCAAATCCTTGTAAGTTTGTGTATTCCTAGTTGGCTACGTATATCCGAGATTCTATCTATCGCTCTGCTGTCTAATAAAGAGCTGATCTACGGCATCATAGCGCGGATCGTACTTTTTGTTTGTAGGTAAGAAGTTTCATCGAAGTTTTCCATGCTTAAGTCTATGAATTTAAAAAGGAGATAGAGAAATGATTGTATTGCAGCTCAGGCTCTATTCTCTTCGTTTTCGTGAAGAAGTCTGCGTGTCAGTCCACAACATCCCTTTGGCAAAATTTGCTACAAAACTTGACTGATTCTCGCTCAGTAGTTTGAATTGTTGCTGACTTTAAAGATTGCCGATGTACGTAGTCTCTTGCTTGGAAAAAAAACTGTCTAGACCTTATCTGAATCTGTTTTAACCACAAATCTACCATTTAAAATGTTTGAATAAGACTTTCACCGAAAATGAACCTCCGCATGAATTGAATTTTGCATTTGTACTCCAACAGGTATCATGGTGAGCATCGTAGCACCAACTGAGCTATGAAATGACGATGAGAATGCAGTGTGTAAAACTGTAATATATACATATATATAAACAATATTTCGTAATGCATCCTTAGAAAATGATCATACGAAATTTGCACCACGCTCAACTCCTTGCTTGCCATATTTTGGTGATTGCATGCTCCACTACCCACTACGTCGATCGATTATACCCGTTTATCCACTGTATCCTCAATCACATATGCATTCAAACGCATTCAATACCAACGTAGTATTAAGGAAGTCCCATTGCCCTTTGATTATGCATTCAAATTCAGACAATACAAATCAATATTAATGGAAGTTTGATACCAGAAGAAAGCAAGTGAGGAAGCTGTTGCTTTATTGTCTAAGTGGAACAGTCGAAAAAAATATGAATTTTACTTTCCGAGTGTTCTTTATTCATAATAGGATAAAATGATTTGATTGACTGGTCAAAAGGAACCGATAAAATACCAGAAGACACGGATAATGGATAATATTTTCCATTATTAAATCTAATTCAAATGAAATCATCTACGACATAAATTCAAACTTAACAAGCATGATTGTATGAATTGTATTATCACGAAACAGGGAAAAGTCCTTTCGTCCTTTTTTCTCTTTGTAAGATTGAGAAAATATTTTCTTAAGGCTCTAACAGGTTGGGTCTAATTGGATTTCACATAGCAGTCTGAATTCAGGGTCGATTAGGTAGTCTTAATGATATCCTTGTCAGATTACCAATGACGCGAACCATAACGTAATGATGCGTTTACACTTGGCGGAAGGATATGACACGATGGCTTAAAGGTGCGCAATTGGGATAGTATAGCATCTCAACGATAGTGCAATCTGCAACATTTATTTCAAAATCCAAAAAGTCCGACTCAGAATAAAACTAATGTTTTCCGATCTGCACAAATCCTTTCACTTTCAAATTGCAATAATTCACTCACGATCTTCCCATCACCACCAATATGTGCTTATATTCTCACAGCAATCAGAGCAATCGGAGTCATGTAACAAGTTTTGCGTGCACGGGGCGTGGAACATCACTAATACGTCCCGTCAAGAAGTCCTGACTAATTTTCTTAACATACTACATCATCAGCTGCAACAAAATTATCAACTTGCCCGACTGCAGCCTGAGGGCGGAGCTTCCGAATTGAGAAGTAAACTATCCCAAGTTAATCTCAAAATAAAGTTCAACATCTACAAGTGGTCCATCATTTCTGCACGGCCTTAATAAATGGCAACTAGAGCTGCAGTGTTGAGATTGGGACAGGTTTTGTAGAATGCAATGTGAATATGCAAGGAAAACGAAAACGAGCATTTGGGTTATGAAATGAATGATGTGTTCTCGTATTTACTACTATATCGTATAGTTCTGAATCCTGAAGTTTTAAACCACGTTTTTGGTAGAAACATGCATGTTAACTTTCATTGTTCGTTGCATGATTCGTTGGTTAAGGTTAGATTTATTTATTGGATTTTGGCGGAAATGTAGATATTCCTGCCATCGTAGTTTCCCAGTTGGAAATAATATGATTCATTTGTGCAGAATGAACTGTCATCCAACTTATACATTGTGTTTTGGTGGTCTATGGTAGTAAAGATTGTACAAAGGATGGAAGAATTCATAAGATTATCAAAGCTTCAGAACATGGGAAAATGTTTCACATACTTCCCACTATCTCCTTCAGGCACTAATGTTAATTACTAATGGTTTTAGTACTTCCATTCCGTTCCAGTATAGAACAGTGTAGAAGGCCAGTATAGAACTCCTAAGTACTACATACAGCTCCAAAAACGGCTGAAAGGCAAATACAGGACCGGGCTTTAACAAGCCTTTTGGAATCTTTGGTAACCTGTCCCATGGATGAACGACTAATACGGATACCACTTCCGTATCCTTCTGTCATGATACCTTCCTATTGATAAAGAAAGTGATAATCTAGAGTGTGAAAATCTTACCGACACTAATTTGTCTACTTTAGAAACACTTCTTTAAAACATTGTTTCGAGAAAAAGCATTGAGAGATATTTTGCAACTTTTCGATTAGGAGTATCCTTTACGAGAAATGAATTTAATTCAAGTAAATACTGGCCATTTTGTAACGAATGGCATCTGGGACGCCCGGCGAATGAGTTGAAACCATTTAATTTCTGAGTCTTTTTTTTCACTCATGTGAATATTTTTTCACAACGGAAATTTTGCCACACGCAAAACAAATGAAACGATGTACGTGCAAAGCCCGGCCAAACATAGATTTAATACAAACCATCTGTCAATTTTAGCTACACAAACGAGGATGTGTTTGTTTCGTAGTTATCACGATGATTTATTCATCAATTGACGACTATTTGCTCAGTTTTTGCCGCGATTAGGCGATCGACTGACAGGTGAATTCAGGGTAAATCGTTTGACTCGGAACATGCATTTGATTACGTTTGGAAATCCCCCCTCCCCCTAAGATCCAGCATACACAAACAAAATGTAGTGGAGCTTTTTCTGGAATTTAAGATTGGCTCTGACAGATGACATAATCATATAAAGACTTTCACAGACTTCACAATTTTTGCTTATGATTCACCTGACTTTTTTAACAATGACTCTTCGTTTTAAATGACTCCTCGTATTTTATCCAGTTTCCATCGCCAGTATTGTAGGTGCTAGTAAGATCAATCATATTTTCATGATTCAAGCGTGTTTGTTCAAATAACTTAAAAGAAACGATTCGAAACCATCTCGTGGTAATGTAAAATGTTTCAAAATCATCAAAGCGGTTTTATAATCATCTTCATAGATGTGTTTCTTTTTTGTTTTGAAAAAATATCTTCAAAACTCTCCACAATATATTGACAGGGGCAAAGTGCAGACTTCACACTAAATGATCAGAGGTGAAATCAGCAAAACATCGAAACGCTATGGGGCATGAACAACACATATTCCACGTCTCATCATGTCCAGTGTTTTTGACATTTCGTATCGCAGCAACACGATAAAGAATCCAAACTCCTGAGTATTGCATACCGAAACTTCCTTTAAATACAAAAAACATGTTCATCTATAAATCAAAACTAATTGTGGTCTCCTGGTTTATAACCAAAGAAATTCTGTTAAAACTGATAGATATAGAACACCTACCAATCAAGAATCTAAGAGAAAAGGTCTGAAATACAGCGAAATGCAGTGAATTAAAGCTGGAAACATCTGCGAAATTGATGAAGATCCATCAAACAATGGCTTGCAAAGCTTTTACTTTTGACAATATTCGGGCTTCCTCGATTAGATGTATGAAATGTATGATATTACCTGGGCTCTGTTGTAGAATTGTGATATTAATCCCCATCCAGATCTCTGGCCACTTGCTACAAATGAGCGTTCATTTGTGTTGTGATAGAATAATCAGGATAGAATCGATTGCGTAGCAGTAACAACCAAGAGCTTAGTTTCCACGAGGAACAACCAAGAGCACTTATTCCACGAGCAAGATTTCCGCGCAATCGAAAAGCAAGGACTACTCAATTAGCCATCTATAACGATTGACTGAATGATTTATTCTAAGATGGTGGTTCATTGGTAAAACTCAGAAAACCACTAAATCCAATCGTCATAGAATCTTCAGAGGAAGAATCTTCAATTCTAAAAATAGTATTGTTCAAAACTCTTCTCAAGCAGGTGTGGAAAAGTATTCGCCAAATATTCTTGTACAAGGAATTGAAAATTGTGGCCATTTGTTATATATATGTTATTTTCTGAAAATTTTTGGAGTGTATAATCGAATGGTGCCCCAAAATCCCACTTCTGTCCCCCTGGAATTTATGAAGAAATTCGGAAGAAGCATAGTAACGCCACAACGTCGAGCGACAATGAGAAATAGATTTGCTTTCAAACAAGCTTAGGAGTCTCTTATTATTGGCCATAACTTTGATAAACATTAAGCTTGAAAAATGTTAAGACAATGAGGAATTGACATTAAGATGTTTTGGTTTTCTAATCCCTTATTCAAGGGATCAAAACCGAGCAAGCGAGCAAAACCACGCTGAATTCGTTACACGTGCCAAACGAGCAATTTCCGATCTGTGTGTTCCAAACCAACATGTAGCAACTATTTTTATCTAAAACTATTTCGACTTAATGTCGACATTCTACGTCAAACAGACATTTCAAAAACAGCAATAGGAGCATTGGAAAGCATTTCATTGAGCCCGAAAAATTTCCGTTCGAACTGATTTTGAAAATAGCCAAACCCTTACGAACATATCCTTATGAAGATATCACCGATACATAGAGTAGGCTATAATTTTTTGGGGATTTTGCGGTTATTCATCTTATTCAAGGAATTTGGTCTTCTCGTATTCCATGTATTCACTCGGCAAATGAAAAAAGTAAGTTGACTTGACCAAACTATTGCCAGCTGGGTATGTAAAATAATTGAAGAGATTCGCTCAAGATACCATATGTTGTATGGGTCTTAACAACGCGTAGATTTTCTGAGGTCCATTCGATTATTACCATCAGAAATGAAAAAAGCATGGACAAAACAACTTGTTTTGCATGCAAAGGTGTATTAACATCGATTCGACACGGATGGTAATCATCCCGGATGGGAGTGGATGGAGCACGTATTGCAGGGTTAGCTTCGGATTTATTTGAAAGCAATTTTTATCTGAAATTATCCAATACAATCGGTATGAAATGATTATTTATTAAATAACTTGCCGAACATTTTCAATTACTTATCGGAAATGTCAGAACGACTATCTTATAGGTTTTTAGGTGAATATAGGACGAGGGACTTGAGTGTATTACATATGGTGCTTAGAAAGTTTTGGGTATCATGTTGATACAAAATATACTGATGCAAATTAATTTCTTTGAAATTGAAAATTAATTTTTAACTTCAAAGAACGTTGCAGGTTCTTGCTACTTTTAAAAACCATTGGAATTCTACGAAGCAAGTTTTCTAGATACGGGGTCCTGGTTACGCGTTGAATGCACCATAACTTCCTAGCTGGGCTATTTCAATTATTCCAGTGCCATCAAGGATGTGCGCCACAAGACAGTACTTTTTAAAATAATCGATTCCGTATGGTTTTTTTTTTCGAATTAATATTACAATCTTAATTGTTTAATTGAAAGAAACAAATGTTTGCTCAATAATTGCACATTATGTTCAATTCCCTTCAATCCCATCGCATACATACACAATTTGACGTAGCGTAGGTTTTGATGTCCGAGTTACTTATAAAAAAAATTCAATACAAAAAGGGTGGAAATAATTGATCACAAAGATCTTTGAGGCGACACAATTTAATGTTCCAAATAAGCGAAGTCTAACTCAATCGATAACAAAAGAAGTTATTCCTTGTTGATTTAAGAATGTTTTCATATCGTGCGTACCCTTTTCCTTTATATGTTGCCGCCAAATTACATATCCAAATCTTTGAACACTTCCCACCTAAAAGTATTTCATTCACGTCATTGATTAATTCACACAATGCGTTATAATCTCAGTCACTAGCTATCAAGTATGAGAAAATCTATTAATTACTCGCCCAGGTGGTTATTCTAAATAACATAACTTAACAATATTTTGAAGTTATATGAGATTTCATTTCGACACCTGGGGTGCATATCGTTGCTCCCTAAAATTTTATTTTTTTTTCTACTTTTCCAGCATGGACGTGGAAGCTGAATTGCGTCGTCAGCGCGATATATCGTCGGTAGGTCTTTGGATTCGGTCTTCACCTGTTGAAAGGTCAACTACTGGAACAGAGGCTTTTCTTTCATCTGTTATTCTTCTATGTCTGCATTCTGTGGTAGCTGTGCTTTGAAGAGGAAATATTTAATAGGTATTTGATCCATTTCAATTTGTTAATTTGGAATGAGAAAATGATTTTGGATTAATGATGTGATATGATTTCTAGATCATGACCAGATGAGGGAGGTGATATTTATGGAGTTTTAAGTGAGCTATGAATGTTGTCTTCTACCAACATTAAATTTAAACATGCGCTCAAATCTCAGCCCGTGAAAAATCTTATATTTCGGGCTATTGATTTGGAAAACACTTTTCCTGATTGGATATCATTTTTTGTCTCGTCGTTGTTTTTTCAAAGTCTTGGAATTTTTTCTTTGTCATTAACAAAATGCGAAACGTGCCTTGAGAAAGAAAGCAGGCGACATGTACAATTGTTATTCTAAAATGCGTCACATCAGAGCTGATTCATTCAATCCGTTCGTCTTCTCACCATATTACCTCCTACTTCGTCCACTTTTAACTGCTGAAAATCAATCGTACTATCAAGTGTTTGAATTTCGGTCAATATCGAGATTCTTCTTATTCTATTGAGCCTATTTTACACAAATATATTGCAAGAAATGGCAATGGTAACCTCACATTCAAAATCATATCCAGGCCTCAAATTTCAAGAAAACGACATACCTTTCAATCATCTCCTCCGGGGTTGGTTGGTAGAGTATTCATTTTGTATTTCGTATTTGCTTCTCGTTTGAAGCTGCACAGAACAACTAAAATGGTCTCTCTTCTAATGAAAACCGCGACATCGCCAGACAATATTGGCTAACATTTAGCAACAATATAGATGCAATTTGAATACGTGATGCAAGAAAAGTTTGAATACAGTAAAAGCTCTTTATTCGCGGGGTATATGTTCCATAAATATGCCGCGAATACAGAAGACGCGAATACATAATGGTAATTTATATGAGATTATAGGGGATACGTTCCTAGGTGACAAAATAAAAATAAAATATATATAAAAAATGAATTTAATAAAAGTTTTTGAACATTTTAATTAATTATCTTAAGGCTTAGGCAATGGTTTGAAGAATTTTGTAATTTTTTCTTGCTTGGCTGTTTTCAAAAGCTCCTTCAATTCAGACTGATACACAGCAGTCGCATTAGCAATTTGCCGCTTAAAAATAAGACTTCGTTCCATAGACGGATCAATGTCCATAAAGAAATCGCAAAGCTCATTTGCCATTCTTAAACCTGCACTAAGATTTTTCAAATTAAATGTCACTTTTCCAGTGCTTGTTGAAGCCTCTTCTTCAATGGGCTGTGAATTTAACATTTCCTCCAAGTCGGTTTCAGTCAAATCTTCATCTTGCGATTCAAGCAATTCCTGAATGTCACTTGATCCTATCTGTTCGAACCCGTCTCGTCCTATTCCATTCGCGATTTCGGCTATGTTTGCTGTCAAAATTTGAGCTTGCATAGATTCTTCGACATTTTCCGCAGTCAGAGCAGGCCACAGTTTTTTCCAGCATGACTTCAATGTGTGTGGCTTCAGTTCTTCCAACGATTCTTTTATGTTTGCGATGCATTTTGCTATGTCAAATTTCTTCCAGCATTCCATAACATTCGTATCAGGATTACATTCCATATTATCCAATATTATTCTGAAGGTTCGTCTAATGTAATAGAGCTTAAAGGCCTGGATTATTCCTTGGTCCATAGGTTGAAGCAAAGCCGTCGTGTTCGGAGGTAAAAATGTCACTTTTATATTTGGATGCATAGTTTCAAGTTCGCGAGGATGACCTGGTGCATTGTCCAAAACTAGGAGCGCTTTAAAGTCTAAATTCTGTTTTTTTAAATAAGTTTCGACTTCAGAAACAAAACAATTTCGGAACCAGTCACAAAAAATTGCGCTTGTAACCCACGCTTTCTTATTAGCACGCCAAAACACTGGCAGGTTGTCCTTGTTTTGATTTTTTAAAGCCCGAGGATTAAGCGATCTGTAAAGCATCAGTGGCTTAATGACACAATCTCCAGATGCATTAGAACATAGCAGCAGTGTAATTATATCCTTTGCTGCCTTAAATCCAGGAGCAGACTTTTCGCTTTTAGAAATGAATGTTTTGTTTGGCATTCTCTTCCAAAACAGTGCAGTTTCGTCTGCATTAAATACTTGCTCAGGTTTGTATCCTCCATCAGCTACTAGGTTTGCAAATTCTTCTGGATATCGTCCGGCTGCAGCAGTGTCTGCAGATGCTGCTTCTCCAATGATTTTGATGTTATGCAATGATTGTCTCACCTTAAATTTATTGAACCAACCTTCCGATGCTTGAAATCCTCCATCTGTACATTCACCACTAAAACTACCATCAGGTTCTTTAAAATGAACGTAGAGACGCTTTGCCTTCTCCCGGATCATTGGGCCACTTAGGGGCACCCTTTTTTGGTTGCGGTCTTCGATCCATAATGACAACGCCACTTCCATTTTTTCTATTGCTGGATCACGAACAATTTTCGCTGACAGTGAAGTTGAAGCTACAGACGACCTTATTTTATCTTCGGTTTTTTTTATCGATCGTACAGTTGATTCGTTGACATTGAATGAGCGTGATATGGATGCAAATGACTCTCCAAGGCGTAAACGATCAAGCATTTCTATTTTCACTTTAAGCGGTAACACGGATTTTTTTCGTGTCGAAACTCGTTTCTCATTTTTTCTAGTCGACATTATAAACTAGGAAGATTGCAGTAGAGACGTGTTACTCGATCACAATTTTTGTAACGAATGCGAAAAACGAAACAATAAAACACGCAAAGCGGCATTTACTATAAACGGAACAACAACATTTGAAAATATACTTTATTCATTGAGTTATAAGGTTGTTTTCAGTCTGTTTGTTTACAATCTCTCACCGATCGCGGCGAAGGCGGCTTGTGTCAAAGTCCTCGGCGGTATCATGTACTTTAGGCAAACTTGTGTTACATGAGCAAAAGCCTGGCTCTGAATGTAATGATAATGTTATAAACAATATAAAACAAGACATGTGTCTTCTTGCTGGCGCGGTTCGGCATGCCTAGGTAGCATTGAATGTTTATGCAGATGGTCGGCAAATGGATCAATCACAGTGGTATGCAAATGGTGTGAATGCGTTCTAATTGCATGGTTGTTGTAAAAGATTAGATGACTGTCAAATATGCTCGCTTATGGGATAAGTAGAAATGTATATTGTTTACCTTTTCCAGTAATGTTGCTTTTATATCCTGAACTAATAAACCATCGCATGAAATAGTGCATCTGTGTAAATAAAAGTAGAATGCTTAGGCATGCAAGGATATATGAAAATGTAAGATTGATGGCAGGCTAGTCTTGACCGAACGGCAGGCGCGTCAGCAAGTTGGCTGGATCGTGTCGTGTCTATAAAACAAAATCTTTTGTACTATAACACTTGTAATAAGATCTATTTTACTTTTTTATTAGTCCATTTGACAAGGATATTGGATTGGATACCTATTGGAATAATTTTATTATTATGTATGTACTTATTAGATCCGCGAATAAAAAATTTTTTAGTCGCGAATATAGACATTGGGTCGCATTTTTTTAATCCGCGAATAGTGAAAACGCGAATAAAGGAAGCGCGAATAAGGAGCTTTTACTGTACATGTTATCGACTTCACAAAACATTGTGAATACATTGTCGTTATAAAACACATTTTAAACGTGTATTTCATGCGGAATGCGCACTGCCTGCTTAAAAGGATTCTTTTGGATTCTGGAAACCATTTCTTGACTTTTGTAGGGATTTTTTTCAACTTCAATTCGTCACCATGCTGTGATGACTTGGGAAAACAATTTGTTCATTTTGGAATCCTTCTTTCAAAGCAAAGCATGTTTTCACGTGACTTTGTTTTTGTTCAGTAGTCGAAGAACGAATTTGGAACGCACCCTTTTCGTCCTCAAATCTTACGTTCATATTCGCTGAACTGAAATCAGTCCAAACCGGTTCAGAATTTCTTCTGTCTTCAGAAGGTCTGTCATTGATCTTCTAGACATACTTCATAGTCGGGAAATAAAACGCCTTTCAACTACCCTACATAAGCAAGAAGAAGTCAATAGTAAACAGCTAGCTTAAGGATCTAGAGGAATTCAAAGATTTAAGAATCTTAAACCTCTAGGTGTTATGGCATCGTTCCAAATAGTAAACTCTCATGATAGAAAGACATAAGCAGAAAATGAATAATTTCTACCTATCGCAAGAAATTGACGGTTGGATGTGAATACTAACAAGGGAAAACTGAGCTCCACTTCTAGATTTAAAAGGCCGTGAGGCTTTGTGAAATTTCAGTCTCTTGGTCAGCTGTGAACAAAGCAAGCATACAAGAATAAATTAGTAAATTTTCAATGACAAGTATTTTTAGAGGAGTGGCTGGACTAACTAACAAATCATCGGAATCCTGTGATATCATGTAAACTTCTACGCAAAAACATCTGCCACAAGTGGCTCGTTATATGTCCAAATGAAAAATCCAATTTCTCCTTTCTTTTGGCAAGAAAAAGGAGCTCGTCTTTGGGATGCCATGGTATAAGAACTGCTTAAACATGGAAAACGAGGACATATTTGAGTAGCAAGCTATTTTACTTAACCGATAATCATCCGTATACTTTCTCTATAGTGCAAAGGCTTGGAGGTATCGCAAAACGACTTCGAATTAAGAGCAAATGACTTATTATAAATAAAAACTCAATATGAAACTTTAAGAACTTGTCACTGGTGAGGAATGGTGGGGATTTAGCGCACATCAACAGAACCGGAACAGAGGTGAAAAAGCACAGCTGTTTCCAGGACTCTTAAGCAAGCTAGAAAATTTTGGAGAATATCATATTTCTAACTTTCGGAAAATTTTGCGTGTCTCTTATGCCCTTTCAAAAAAACTTTAGCCGTGAATACATTTTCAATCGAAATGTTACTAGAACCCACATCATTAACTATTTTTAAAAAAATCAAACAGTCGAGCAGCTAAAGGCTAAGAATACAATAATAGTTTGAATATCGGAAGCACTGCAAACTTGTCAGTCAGTATTTAAACCAAAGACTGCAGGGGTATGGATTTTAAGGCATTTATATGCTCGCATACCCTTCCCGCAAATAGAAAAATCAGCAGCGAACGACCTTAACAAATGCGACACAACAATTAGAATCCATCGTCATCTGCATTGTCATTACATGAATCTTCCAACAGTTACTAATTAACACGTTCAACATTTTTTAATTGCACGATACATATACCGACCATGTATTGCTTTTGAAAATGCACACGACAATCGAAACTGAGATACTTGCATTGGTTTCCTGCACTACCAAAGAAAAGCGACAGACTTCAAGTGAAGGAAACTTGAAAAACGCAAAAATACAAAAAAATGTTCAAAAGAAAACTCATTTTAAATGCTATGGCACTGGCAACTCTTAATAAAAGTCATTGCTTTGATGATAATTAGCAATTGTGAACAATACTAGTGATTTTTTCTTATTCTTCGTTTTTCTCCGTTTGTTAATGCATGAAATGAAATTGGTAGGTATGTACGTAGGTACACAGGTAGTTACTATAACTAGTGTGTAGCATATGAGCTTCAACTGAAAAAAAGTAGCTCTGAATTGAAAGAAAAGAAAGAGGCAGTCAGTTAACTTACATTGTCACTTTTTTGTTGCCTCATTGTTAGAGTGTGGCGAATCGATTTGTTATTGAGTCGTTGCAAATTAGTACTTTAACTTGGATTTTTCTGTGAGAAAAATAATATTGAAGGCTTTCAAATGTTTGAATAAATTGTTGTTTAGCGGCTCAAAATGGAATACATTTTTTCTTCTTCTTCTTCTGTCATTCAAATTATTTATGTTAGACTCCATTGAATTAATTCAATTGCCTAAGGCAATAAATGCTAAGCTGAGAATTTATTGTCCTGCAATATTTAAATACGCCAGTATTATAATAATTTCTAACCATCAGTCATTTTTAAAAAATCACCAATTTACAAGCTTCGGCGAACTCCGCTTTGAATATTTATAGCAAATACCAACTCGTATTTGACTCGTAAATGTTTGAAATTATGATTTCCTTAAAGTCAATGAATCGCTAAAAACTCGCTGACCCAAATGGCACTTTCCGCTTGCCAAGCGAACTTGATTTAATTCTTAATAGCAAGCGTTCGTCACGCGAACCCTTTTGATATCTTTGCTT
The DNA here is from genome assembly GCA_954870665.1 of Stratiomys singularior. NCBI lineage: Eukaryota > Metazoa > Arthropoda > Insecta > Diptera > Stratiomyidae > Stratiomys > Stratiomys singularior. The sequence goes on along the minus strand of OX940879.1, from coordinate 4,233,297 downwards.
AAGGGTAATTTATACATATTTTGGAGGTCAGCATATTATCTTCCGTGTTTCTTTGTTTTGTTTTGTTCGTAAGATTGAATCTGTATCAAGAAAATTTAATGCAGAAACACAGGCCGGAAAATCATATTTTTTGTTTTCTCCCTGAAAGGCCAAGAGAAACACGCGATCTTTGTGAAACATTCTCCGCGGCCAAATATTCATTTTCTCAAAAACTAAAAATAATTATTCATAACTTTAATTGCACCCATCCCAGAGAAATAGTTCTAGCTTAAACCACTGAAAACGCGATTTGATATTTATGAATGAATGCGAGCGCTCCCACTTTTACAATATTCCGAACTAAGGCTTTTTTGATAACCTCAAATCAACGTTATTGCAAAATATGAGCAACAATTTAATGAGGGGCAAGAGGGTTTGAAGTGGGTTCTGGCCAAAAAATTTGTTAGTAGTTAATGTTGCCATGAAATTCGATCATAAGTTTGATTAGGGGAGAGAGAAAGCCAACAAGATCTAACAGAGAAAAGAGTGAAAGCTGATGAGTCCTCTTTTGAATTTTTTGTATAAAAAAGGACATACTAATAATCCTTCTGAGTCCACTTTCAACGGAAAACAATTTAGATCGTTTTCGGTCTTTGCTGTGCTGAAAAGCTTTATTTTTCTCTTTCTCTTTCTTATTGGTGATACGATTTTGCGACGACAATTATTTTTATTTAACATGTTAAGATCCACAAGTCCACAGAAGTCCATAACCAGTTCATTTTGAATGCAGTCCATACACTCTACGAACTTCCATCCGTAATGCGACATGCTTAAACGTACATACTTGCTTCCATTGCACGAACAAATAGCTAACAATGGTTGGGAAAACTATTTAAGGCCAACAAATCTAAATGAATTGTTCTTTATTAAAACTGTGTCTATTATTCGCTTTTACTTTTACCTATACTTTTATCCCTATACGACATCAATGATAAAAAGCGCGCTACAAAGTAAGAAGGACGTTTTCAAAATATAAGCAATACATTACCCGTTTTCTTGTACGAAACCGGAATGAATACTATTCAAATCCTGTTTTTTTTCGTATTTCGTGCCGTGATTCAAATTATCTAGCAGCATCTCGGGTAAATGCTTTATATCCTTGAACGAGACTTGTTTCAGGATAGCGATTTAAAAATTTTGAGAAGGCATTCACAGCATTTGGAGCCGCCTTCCTTTTATCGAAAAATGCATTTTTCTAAGCATTTAAAATATCAGGTTAGTAATTTATTTATTTTAAAATAGTTATTAATATTTATTAGTATTTATTAATATGTATTATTTATTATTGCTAGTTATTAATATTTATTTTATAAAATTAAAGCGCTATTACAGAGATTCTATCATAACAGAGTCATGCTAAATCAGGACGATGTGTGGAGTGGTTGCAATGTAGAATTCGGTTTAAAAAAGAAGCTCTCACGTGCGTCGATCAATGGGGTAAGACATTTTCGGAAATGCTAACTCCCTTCTCCGCGCAATCCCGAACGAAGCAAAACCAATGCTTCGAACGGTCAAGGTAGAATACAAACGTTGATTTGTAATTTGATTGTCAGAAAACATTGGATTGGAACGAATTTTTTTGATCAAAATGCCCTCGCCATCGTTTAAGCAAATCAACATTGTCTTCACTTCCGAATTACCTAAACTATTTTTTTCAAATTTATTTAGTTTAGAACCGCCTCCTCGGTCTCCTCGAATTTGTTTGTGGACCATGTGTTGAAGCACGTTTGATAACCGGCAAAATTGTTCTAAGGAAAGTGTTCGGCCTTCATGGCTACACAAATAAACAATAAAAATAAAATCAACCAATTTATACAGCCAATATCATTCAAATGATGAGTCCTGCGCAACTTTTGATTGATGTTCAACTTGTGTGGAAGAAACCGTGCACAATCCTTCGTATGCCCAAGATCCTCTAAAAATTTGGCAAACTGGTGATTTTGATAAGCCCAATTTCGTTTAATTATTTTTCAACCAGATTTATTAGTGATAGTGGACGAGGCATCGTACCATCTCGATTGAGTTGTTAGTCAAATCGTATTTCGGCTTTGTCAGATTATAAATAAAACTAAATATTGGCTATTTGAAAACCGATCAACGCTTTTAAACTGGTCAACGCTGCCAGAGCAGAAGCGTCCTGTTTCCCAAGAATTATTTTCATGACATAAGGTACGTCCAGGCTATATTGCTGGAGAAGGCGCAGTTTGGTTTGTCAGACGCCTATCAATATCTGCTATTTCTGAGTTTGAATTCTGGAACTTGTTACTCAGTACAGTATGTACTGAACGCAAAAGGCTTAGGCCAAGGCTAAGATAGACAAATTTTCTTTGGAAATATATGCAGGTTTCCATAAGTATTCTTCATACAGATTGAGTAAGATCCAGGCAGTAGAGTATATGAATTTCCGTTGTGTATCACTGAGTAAACCAGGCTATAGCAAATCTTGAAAAAAACTTCCAATTTTCCTTCTGGTACTCGATTTCTACAGCAATAAAAACATAGAAAATGTTCCAAGGCCTTTTTATTTTAAACTAGAAGGAGGGAATTCTATTTTGATTCAAACATAAATTATTTATTCGTAAAACTGCGATTTTGATCTTTCTCAAGAGCGTTAGAACTCATCAACAACTGGTTGCATCATTAGTATTGGTGAAAGGACAGACATTTCTGAAAGGATTTGATGACATAAGATAAGAATATACATGTTTTTTAAAACTTTTTTTCTGATTTCTATTCTGAAAAATTAGCGCTACAATGATTTTCGCGGTGTCCCAATGCAATAGGAATTGACGTCTAACCTTAAGATTCTTATTAAAAAGATGCACAGTAAAACTTTTTATACAGTTTTCCAGACTATTGCAAAATTTTAATCAACTGTCCGCAAACATCTCAATAGTAGGCAATTTCGAACTCCCTACCATCTCGATACCAGTAAATCACAAATTTTGATACCTTTGTTAGTCATAAAATTTTATGCTAACTCACACCTCTTGCTGACCATTGATCGCGAATCTCAGGATGATATATAAAGTCTCGAAATAGCAGTTTCCCACCAGGCTTATTCCCTTTTTGTGTACGTTCGTAACCTCCAGCTCCCAATCGCTGTTAGACACTCATTTGTGTATCCCTTGGAGCACTATCATTTAGATTTTAGGATCATTCAATCGGCTCAGATGATAATCTAACAGAATTGGTCATTCTTTCACTGGAAGAAGACAAGATGTGAACACCTTGCACCTATAGACTGATCTGCATCATCTGCCTTGCCAAACACAAAGCTTCACACGTATCCAAGTCCTTCGCATGTTGGATACGTGTGTGTTTGAATGCATGCTGATGTGGTTATTGTGCTATCGGTGTCGATGATACATTTTGCATGCGAAAACAAAAAGGATTTTTAAATGTGACCTTCTGACATTGTAATCTTTAACGACGAAAGATCAAACAGGCTGTGGTACGGTTAAAATTCAAATTTGACTTGGGTTCAGCTCCCTATTTTTAATCCTTCAAGCGCCCGAGAGTATTTTGATTTCGTTAACTTCAGCGTGATGAGTGGCGCTTCCGGAGGAGTTTATGTTGCTTCCTGGAGTTAAAACTAGTTCTTTTCTATAGCCGGTTTTAGAGGCATTAGTACAAATTTCGGGCATCAATGTTGCTTATTCTTCTAATTGTCATGCCCACTGGTAATGTCCTTGCAACTTTAATTAGTGGACTGCATCGTTACGAGAATCTGCTGCAAGTGGCACTCTCAGGCTTAATTTCACATTAGCAACAATCTTTCATTCACACAACCTTCAAATTCTTACACAGCCGAAACCCTCCACCTTCGAGATAATAAAATTGTGCGAATATGCAAAGTCTTCCGTGGTCAGACGTTAGCATTCCATATATGAGGAAATGATAATCACAGGTTTTTTCGGGAGGTTGATCCCAAGCTCGAGCTTCACGGGAATATCGCAGATGCAGATTATTTATGAAGTTGATTTTAATGCTCAATTTCTAATTACAGGTGGTGGGAACATAATTGTTTGTCGGAAGATTTTATGATTGTCTGGTTGGTCTCATCTGCAAGGCGCTTGGCACTGAATAGAATAACGAGGAGATGTCTGAAGGTCCTTGTTCCGCCGAATTCGTGAATTTGGGTCAACATAATTGTATGCAAATTATACCCCGGCCGATTTGTCGAATAGTTTTATGGTCGTGGGTTGGGTAGTTTCTAATTTGACCTAATTGGGTGGAATGTTGTCTGGACGCTGTCGATCGTTATCATGATTATATTGGCGAAGAACATTCGATGGCGAATGCACAGATGGCAACTTTTCTTGACTTTGCGATGCATGATGCAAAGAGCTTAACCGCAATAGCAGAGAACATTTTCTAGTTCGTTATTGTGGAGTATTTTGAAAAAAAAATAGCATGGCGATTGGACTAGCCTCGAAAATGATTGGTTGAAGGAAATTTGGTTCCCGATTATATTTGACGATTAGTGCAAAACAGCAATCAATCTAAGTCAATGCTGCCCAAACCTATCTAGTTAAGAGGCTACCGATGTACCCAAATCCATTTCACTCTCCGACCTTTTTACACCCAACGGAATGCTCCTCGGTGCATGTACTCACATATTATAATCCAATTGAAGATAATTAGCCGTCTGCCAATAAAAACTTAATAACTTAGGTAAATTCGTGATTGATTGCCAGCTACTAAAACAGTTGCTGAGCTGAGCCACCAACTCCATGATGCATGGAAACATTCCATCACAATCGAAGAACATTAATCAAAACAAAAGTGTAATTTCGATGTTAGGACCACTACTTATTCCGACGACGACCTCCATCGCTCGATAATGATCATCATTTCACCTGCACGAGATATTCAAAATCTCCCAGTCGATTTCTTCGCATCGCAGCTCGCCCGGCTCCCAACATCTCCAAGAAGTATCCGGGCATCTTCTAGTCCATCTTATTTTCGGAGGCTTTGGGAATATTGTCATAATGATGTGGACCACGCGGAACTTCTTTGTAGTCGACGCGGCTCGGGACAGATTATCGCAACATGCGGTGCACGGGCCAAAAATAATATTCCAGGTGGAGTGCAATTACCGCAGAGGGGCTTTCCGTTAAGATGGAAGCAAGAAAAAAGCCAACACCAAATCGACACAACGAGCGGGGAAAAAAGCCAAAGATTGAACGAACTTACTTAAAATTACTTAGTATGACTTCCAAATGATTTGACGAATTTTTCAGGCGCACGTACAATAGAGGCAGACGAAAGGTGTCCAAGGGGGAGGGAGGGTGTGTTGGGGAGGCAAATGTGAGGCATTGCGGGTATTCAAATTTTTAAGAAAATGAAATTTGAAAACGTATGGAAAAAACACGCCATATGTGTGTAATCACGAAAACCTCTCGCGGTACGAGGTGAACTTAGTGAGCGTATACTTAGATGTTGGGGCCGATCGTCATTCGGACGGCCGGTCAATAAGGAGGCAAATTAAGTTTTTGGCTTCCACTGTTGCCTTGACTGATAATTACATGTCAATTAGGTTCGGTCTTTTTTTTTCGTCTTGGCTTCTCTTATTGATGCACGACTTTGAATGTGAACTTCAATTCGAAAAAGAAAAGAAAATCTCTTGTTGTTTCTTGTGTGAAGGTGTTTCATGATCATTTACATAGTGGCGAATGATCAGGGTTACCGTTCCTATCAGATTTAAAATTTGCAAGTATCAGGTAGGCTTTAAGTTATGTATTTTGAGTGTTTTGTGTTTTTTTGTACATGTAATACATTATAAAGGTATATTCAATCAACTGAATTTGAAAAACGCTTTTCAAAACCAAATTGAACGGCCTAATTTAAGGCGATTTCAACGTTTACACAATTTTACACAAGGTCTTAAATTAGGCCCGATGATATACTAGAAACACTAAACTTTGATACCAACGACCCTTGCGTAAACCTCTCTCAAATGAAAAACGAAATTTCACAAGTCAGTTGTGCAATCAGTTTGTCAGTTAGTTTAAATGTTTCGACCATAAATATAATATTCTAATAAGTTTTGAAATATGTAAGCCTTATGAAATTCAAGCTTGCAGAATGATGTCATAAAATCAAATCATTCATAAAAGACACAATCTGCAAAAATACGAATTTTCTTGAATTTTTCATCTTGTTTGTACTATGCGCTAAAAGCTGCCTTCACAATTACCACTTATCTGCAACTATGCGAAACGATTGAGCGCCTATGATAAATAGCTATTTGAAAATCGAACAACCTTGCATATACAAAGATTGTGTTTCGTGATATGAAAATCAAAAAATGGGACTCCTCTGAAATCCAAATTGTTAGATATTTAGTTAAGCTGTTACCTCGCAAAAACCTTCAAGAAGGAAATTTCAGTTCAATAAAAGTGTCGAGCTCACATTCATATTTTACACTTGAATGAAATTGCTGAACCCAGCGTGAAGACCTTGTTTGAGGTCTAAACCACACAATCGAAAAATATTGGTGATATACCCAAATCAAAGCATCACAAATCACAAAGTTCCACTTCAGCAGGGTACCAAATTACCAATGAAATAGAATCTGTGGAAGTCAACACAGTCAAGAGAAAATGCCTAGCTTGTATAAACGTCCTGGTTCATTCCGGCCCTGGTTCATTGGCATGTTTTCACTAGTTTAAACCGCTTTGACAGACAAAACTCAGAAACTCATCAAAAAAAAGTCCGGCTTTTTTCTACTTATGCCTATATCAAATTTCCTGCTAAATACTTCGTGATACCCTAATAGAATTCCTTCAGGAGTCTTCAAAATACGTCTTTACAAGTCATCTCTATTGAATCTCTATAGTGACACACAAAAGGACCTCCGTGGCATTGATAAAGTCTGTATGACCAACAAGAATGCAACCTAGCAAAACGGAATGTTTGCTTGATTCAATGAGGCATTAAGAAGTGTCTTTTTCAGTGCTCTCCAGTAACACAGGTGATCCAATGCTGCACAATCCATCAGCTCCACATATAAATTGCTTGTGACGCTCTCTTTCTACTGAAATCCTTTCGCCTTTAATTCAACGTAACTACGCATTTCAACCAAATCAAAAACTCATCTACGTGCTACTCAGCTCACATACGGTAAGAAGCTGCATGAACTTGGAGAATTCCTTCAATGTACGTTTTTTTGAATATTCTATTTTCGTTGAGTTACTGCCCATTTCATTGACACCTTTGAATAACAGCGAATTGGTTGCCTTCTCCCTGCCTTTCCTGTCCTAACCAAACCATTGAAGTAGGAGTTTTAGGCTAAATACAAGGCCATCGAATAGCCGAGTTTAGAGTGCAACTATCATGTTTTAGCCAGGATCGGCTCCTAACCAAAGAAGAAGCCCCATTTTATGTAATAAGTATCCTAATTCCCTGGTTTAGATGAAGTCCTGCTCAGTTTGTTTTCTTCATTAGTATGAATAATTTCTGTTTTTGCTTCAGACTGGGAGAACTGTTGTTGCTCTCACTGATTAAGGAGCTTTCATAAAGGTGCTTAACTTCCACTGTTGGAACTTATGAAATCCTTGCATTTTCAAGAACTCTTCCAAGAAAAGAATCAGTTCTCATTTATAGCGTTCTGTAAAGAGAATAGGATCGCAATTTAGTTGTTCCAGTAAAATAACTTTCCAGGATAACGAAACCACCTCCAGAAAATGTTTGTATGATCTTCTCTGATCAGCCATTAACGTCGATCGGCAACTCCAGCTTCCGAAATTCCAAGCAAACAGCTCCATTCCGAACATATTGCTTTTCATACGCTTACACGAGTCATTAGATACAGCTGGTTTGGCCACTTGGACTCTCCATCCAGCTCATCTTCACCATCCCGATATGAGATGGCATCGCGCGGCCGCGATGTGATAATAGTTATTTCGGGGGTAGCACCGCTCTTAAGATGTGTTGCGTTGTGTTGAAGCGTTGATGGATATTTAAATGGCAGTGGCGGCAACATTTGCAATTCATCGAAAATTTGTTTTCGAAAAGAAATTAAAGGAATATAGTTACACATAGGAAGATTGCCTAGCAGGCAAACCGATCGACACGCAGCTACTACTTACATGTCGGCACTCATATGCATAGTTCATAGATCCGCTGGTCAAACACCGAGCACTGGTGTAGGAAATAGACAATCGATCCGAGAAGCAACCGAAGAAGTAAAAAAATGCCAAACCAACGGCAATGGTGGTGATGGTGGTGATGATGATGATGATGATGAATAACAATAACACAGCACAAGAATGTAAGAGAAGCGGGGCCAAGTGAAATTAACTATTATATAATTTTAGTAGTTTGTTTCAAGAGTGGAACTAAAGTGGTATTAATCGCATTCAATACGTTTTACAACATTATGCATAGCTGTTTTGGTGGAAAAGTTGAGTGTTTTGGAATTAAATGTTTTTTTCGTTTACTCTCCTCGCGGAGTTGGCATCCCGCAAGGCTGCCTATTATCAACAATATTGTTTAAGAAGGTTAGGCAGTGGTGCTATGCATATGTTTAGTGGAGGGTTTCACGTACATATGTGATATGTATAGTATATGCAAAATTCGATGCGGTTGTAATTTGGATGGTACATTGAAAAATGATAGTCGTGCCCGGCAACAATCATTTGCGCGTATGGGAATTTCACGAAGTTTGTGGTAAGTTTGTATGGTCAAGGACGGTGTGAAGGGGCCTTTTGGGTTACGTTAATGACTGGTTATCGAAACATGTGAGAGACTTAAAGAAGGTTTCATGCAAATTTGCTAAGCATAAATAATTGTTTTGGTAATTGACCAAAAACATAGTTATTGGGACTGTGGGAGAGTAAATTGAGGCTGTGCTAGGGTAAGAAGATTGCAAAAAGTAGGGTATACATCACTAAATAATTTTAAGCTTTACTTAAAAATTGGAGACGGCAGCAACTTTTCATTATGAATTGGTTGAGTTATTTGTCTTTTCATTTATTAAATTTTATTATGAATTCAACTCACTATTTATAGAAAAAAAATGTGAAATTATTATTCTATCATATTCAAAAAACGCAGCACAAGTAGCGAGCGAAGTATTTACTCTGAATACCCTGTTTAAAGAAAATCCATCTTTCTTAAAAAATATCATTCAAGAAATATTTTAAAAATTAATTTGTTTAAAGTTATCATTTCTACCAAAGTTCACAAGTAAAGAATAACGAAAGTGAAATTCGGATCTCATTGTATTTATCTTAAGTGAGTGAAGTCGGACAGGAATCAGTCTCAAGATTCTATCGTTCATCGCCCGCACTTTTCACTCACATGTGTTGTTGCAAGATTCCTGTCACTCCTATTCCCACGTATGTACATTTGAATCAGGATGAATCAGCAACAATTATCTTCTTAGTACGAATTCCATCTTTTTTCGGTACAGTTTCTTGCTGAGAACGTCGTTTCAGACTACGTAAATCAGCACATACTACGTGACGACCATCAAAGATTGTATCCTTGTTGGATAAGGTTCCCGTGCGTGGTTGAAAATTTGACCAAGAACCGATACATTCCTTGCGCTCCATATTAATTTGTTTAGACTGTCTCGTAGATACTCAGGTTTGAGTCTGCATCTGGTATATCACAACACTCTCAAATGAGTTAGCCCCTACCCCAATACTGATCGTCCTTGTTGATCAGTATATGATTTTCACGTAGCTATCAGCTGCAAAGTGGATCATCATTTATTTATTACACTTAAAAACAACAAGCTTAGAGGTAATTACAGTGCTGAAGCCCGTCCGACACATGTCGGACCAAAGTTTTGACCAGACCAAAGTTTTTTTAAAAATTCTAAAAGACTTGTAGCCCCTTAGACAGTTCAAATCTCGTAGGCTGCCAACAAAGCTTGATGGTTTTGAAAATAAGCTTGACGCTGACATTCGCGAAATGCAATTGGCTTTCTACCAGAGGACATGAAACACAATACAGTAAGAAACCACAGTTGCTTCCGTGGAACCGGGAACTATTCCGTGGAGCCGGAAAAAGGTTATCAATTTAACGATAATGAGTCAATATGGAACCATGACTATTAAAATAGTGCGTATCATTCTAAACGAATCAACAAACTGTTTGTTCTGAAGTTGACAATATGCAAAAGACAGGACAACGCCAATACGCTCAGGTGAATGTAACAAAAGAAGGCACACAGGACGACGGTATTTCTGTCAAACAACAAACAAACTATCCCTGTTGGAAAATATTCAATAAATAGCGAAACAGGGAATATAGCGTGAGTAACGTGCTTCATTTTCTTGATTCTGCTTATCGCAAATGGTTGGAACTATCAGTAGCCAACTCCTGAATTTAGTTGCATTATGATACACATTACACAGCCAATTGACAATTCTAGATCATGCCTGAAGAAATTCAAATAATTACGTTCTACATGCACCATATTCACCTGATTTAGCACCGAGTGAACCGAGCAACTTCTGGCAAATAACCAATCTGTCAACGCTGTTTAAGCCCGACCGAGGAAATAAAAATTGAATCAAAGTATACATCAGACGAATAACCAGAAAAGGAGATTCCATGTTGTGTGAAGAGTTGGTAAACACCAAAAAAATTGAGGAATCAAGGTGCTTGATCTTTCAATGTAAGCAATTCTATATTCACCATTTCGGTCCTGAAGTTGTGTTGTCAAAAAAGAATTTCTTAGAAACATTATAACTGCAAAAGTTCTATCTCACTTTGTTTTTAGTATGCAACATGAGATTTTAATAAAAATGTTCGAGAAGAAATGAAACTGATACTTTGGTGATTTCAACCCAGTTGCCTCATTTATCTACATTTCAAATTTCCGTTTGTTATATATTTAAGACAACATATTTACTTGACTGTATAGAAATAAGTATTGCATACTGGTGAAGAAAAAAACATTTCTCCCACGACTAATCCCTGCATGCTTTCATTATTTTAATATCTTCATCATATGCAAACCATGACAAGGATTGAATGTTGCCAATAATAACCACTTAAAATCGTATAGTCCGCCAACTTTACGCACAACTCTGCACGGGTATCTCCGCTTTTCGCTACAACAACATCAAAGGAATGAGAAATCATAATGAAATCATATTTTCATGCAAGAAATTCAATTTATTGATAAATTCATATTCGTGCTTCGCAAATTTATTTGAACTCCACGTTTCCTTTATGAATGGCTTTCGAAGATGTTGTTTGCATGGATTTACGTGCACCAAATCAAGTAAGACATAGTGCTGGCGTATTTTGATTATTGGAATTCAAATAGGAAATGAAGGATAGTCAGATACAAGATCAGGCAACTTCAAAAGCCACACGGAATTGAATTATTCTCCTTCCAAGGAGATTCTATCCATGATTTGCCGCTGAGCTTTGCTTAAGCACAAGCAATTGAATCATCCTGACAGAAGGAAATACAACCAATGACTGAGCATTTTGTTCTGATTTCGCAGTTAACGACATTACTTCCAACCGTTTATTGATGTTGCATCAGTTTCTACCGCGAATAAACAGTTGTTGGTTGGATAGAAGCTGCAATAAGCTTGGCTGGCCGCAAGTAACCAACAACTGCACGCTGGCTTGCTGACCATGGTAACCATTCCTTCTTCGAATTCATTTGAGACATTTCACTAATGTATTCATTTCGTCCTCGTTGCTTGTGCACTCAAGAATCGATAATAAACAATAATAAACTCATAAAAAATTCGATTCGGTATGTTCAAAGATTGTTGTTGTTGCTGCTGTAACCATTGAACCGGAATGCGGAGCGATGTCGAGATATTTCCATATTTCTTTTCGTCGATATTTTAGTGGAGATTTTCAATTTAATTGTGCCGAAAAAATCAAACTCATCGATTGACGTCTGATCACCAACGAAAAAAGGATATGCAGGAAGTACTCTTGCTGCTTACTCGTCTCCTCTTATTTTCTAAAGCTTTTCGGAAATGTCGGTTTACTACTATTATGCAAATATATACAGAAACGGAAAAGTTACTTACGCTCATCCTTTTCCATGGGCACGTCGCCCGGCGATATTTGTCGTTGTTGCAGGATATCCCTCGACAAACGATCGTTCAAGCTATCATAAATGTTTTGATAAAGCTGTTGCAACGGCTGTGATTGAAAAACTGAATCGCCATCCTGTTGCGACTTCTCCACTCCCACATGCATGCGATTCGTATTCGGTGAAAGTTTCAAATGCGAATAGAAAGGATTCACACGAATCGACGGCGTTGGTTCTAAATGATTGGAATGATCGCCGGGCGCGAGATGGTGAAGCGATGGATGCTGCAAATGGTGATTACGATGGTGATGATTATTCTCAAATGATCCACCTGACATGTTATTCATTTCGGTTTTGTATTTGGACATGGTGAAATCGATTGGTTCTTGTTCCAAATGATGAAAACTATTTCTACTTTTAATTGCGTTGTAATCAAGTAACATTCCGTATGCGTTATTATGGTTGGCTAGAAGTAATGGCATAATCGCGTTGAAGAGAAAGGTGTTAATGCTTTTTCCTAGTTGTTTTCTTCTTTTTTTTTTGTTGTCTTTCAGTTGCTTGGAAATATTTTCTTTTGCCGATACCAAATATGTTGGAGGCGTTCTGTGCAATCTGTACGACCTTTCTCAGTTAACGGACTACCTGCGAAATTCATATGTATTATATTGCACTTTGATGAGGATTCCTGCAATGAAAAGAAAACAAAAAATTCAAATATAGAATTAGAATTTCCCAAAAAACAAAACCAATTATTCAGAGTAATTTACAAATTTTCCGGATCGTCAATCGAACTAATTTATGAAGTGAAGTAAAAATGAAGAAAACATCAATTGGCAATTGCTTATCGATACCGAGAAATTATCTGAAGCAAATTGCGCAAAAAAAAAGAACACATGATTGGAATTTTCAAAACGGGAACAACTATGGATCTATTTTTAAACTCTTATTTTTAAACGTTGTAAGTGCGTGTTCAAACATTGTCCTTGCGGGTACAGAAGGGATCACTATTTGTCAATTTTAAATGGAAGAAAGTCGATTGAATGGGATTGATTGAATGAGACTTGTGAAGGGAATTAAATTACACTTTATCGAATTTAATAGTACGAGAAAACATTGCTTGCATTAAAGATTTCTCAGATGAACAACATTTAGTTGAGGAGCTTTTACATAAGGCTTTGCGAGGCTTCCAAGTATTGTATTATAAATAGAAGGAGGTATCGAACAGGAGTCGAACTTCAAGGACTCTAACGCAGTCAATAGTTTTTCTAGACAGATCCATGCGTGATTGATATTTCAACCTTCAAGGCATAATAATAGGAACAATATTAATGATTACTGAAGCTTGATCATCGTACTTGGGTTGAAGGTTTTAGTACTACCAATTTACACCAACCTCTGCAAACTTGAGTAGCATTCACACATTACGCACGATATATCGGCGATACTTACACATGACTTCGCATTTACGATAATCTGTTGCAGGAGTGGGCTAAAGTCTAAGAGTGGAATTTAATATCATAAGCATTATGAAACAGGCTCATTAAACAACGGGCCAAATGCAGAATCGAATGCCAATCGACAACTTATTGAGGGAGGCATCACATGCAAGCACGAGAATAGAATCCACAGAAAAGCTATTTAACCACCTTTAAACGGAACACCACTACATTTCAAAACAGATAAAGATGATGGCGCCGCGTAGTAAAAGGAGTTGGATAGAAATCAACTGTCAGTTGACACAACAATCGCACTAAGGATTAACTTATTGACCAACGAAGAGTGGGAAACGAAGCAGGATTTCATATCTGAAACTGAAATCGTGATTTACACCCATGGCTCCGAAATTGATGAAGAAAGCGACGGTGGAATCTTGTTCCGAGATCATCCACAACTCAAACAAAGCTACAATTTTGACAACCACTACAACTTTCCAGTTGAAATTAATTGCAAAAGGTGGTAAAAACATGACATAGGTGACAACGCTTAACTTTACGCAGGAATGTATGTACTATTGGACAATAAGTCGCCTCTGCAGGCGCTTGTTTCTATTCGCGCAGTTTCACAAATATTGCAGGACTGTAGGCAGGCTCTCAAAGCCACAACAACTCGAGTAAATGCAAAACTGAAGATGAAAGAGTGGACTGTCCAGCAAGAGCAGGATCGGCCGACAAAAATGCATAAGCAGGAAAATGGGAAGTAGACAAATCCCGCGGAAACGAGACAGAGATGTTTTTGAAGAGCAAGAATGACTGCTCGATAACACAAACTCTTTGACCTTGCCCTAACAAAATGCGGACAAGACTGTTGGTAGGGAAAACAGATATGGTATGAGAACACTGATATCAAATACTTGCAGGACACAATTTATTAGATAAACACGACATATGGATAGGAATCAGAATTGATGGCACCGAAAAGGAAAGTAAACAACACTTCCTTCTATATTGTCCCAGTCTGACCAACAAATGCCTCACATTGCTGAGAACTACTAACGTACCACAATAAAGAGACTCGGCGACCACATATCTAGAAGATCCTCTTGGTTTCTTGAGGGCGATAAGATCCACCAATGGGCCGATGCTGGTCTACACTTTCCCCAGCAGTGGACGCAAGTGGATGGTAATCAAATTAAAAAATTGCCTGTGGGTGAACAGCAAACATTTGCGTGAATCCATGGTGGCTGAGGAGAGGCCTCCAACTGGGTTGCATGCAAGTTAAAATTAAACAGAAACGACAGCATTGACTCTGTCAAAACCGAGCACAAAAATCCTGAAGTAATTTGTAAAATTTGATGTAATATGCAAGTGGTTTCAGGGTGCAACCAGTCTGAGAGGGTAAGACAACGTTTTGAGCAGGCGGAACTCTCGCATTTCATTCCTATACGCGCTTAAAAATGCATCTACTCCATGCTTTACTCACATACAAAACTTGATAGAAATGATTGTCACGCAATCCAATTTTCTTGAACCTTGGATTACGGGCGACTTTTTTTTGGATACAATGCTGACACAAGGCCCAAAATGGCAAAAAAGTGTCAATGTCGGTCAGGAAAAATTTACCATGAAGAAAATGAATTGCGCTTTCCGAATTCAAAATCTCGATTAATTGGGTTCATTTTTATAAATCCAAAGGCATCGTCTACAAAGTATGTGCTCTTGAAGGTACTATAGATCTCCTTCCCCGTGATAGAGCTCGTTGTGGAGAGCTATTTGTATTGCACGATAACGAGCCGCATATTGCGGTGATGGATGGACAATTTTGTTTTTTAAATGGGAAATTTGTTCTCAGATATATTTTTCTGTACTCAGATTTTAGATTGTGAGCCATCAGTGCAACTTCTAATGGAGACTATTCTAAATAACAAGCAGATTCGAACAACTTTTAAAAAATTTCCTACGTCTTTCATATCCACAGTCTTAAGGCTTATGGAACGCTGTGCGTAATTTGCAATTTTCTCGATGAACGGACATTTAAATGCCTCAACTAAACGTCATTCAAGGACTCGAGGCGCACTCGCAAGAAATGGGATCTCAGTCTGTTATTCAAATATCTCAGCAACAATCGCAGTTCCTTCTGCTTAGAATTAATACTTCAATTAACATTCAGTTCAGTAATCACAAATGGAAAGATATTGCGAAATATTGATTGGGCTAGAAATCGAACTTGCGACGGAAACAAAGTAATTACTCATTAATGCTGATAAGCAAATTATTATTTTTATTTTTTCGACAAAATTGTTATATTTGTTGTTGTCCATATTTGTTTTCAATTCATTTCATTGCTTCAGTTAAGACATTTTCGTGTTGTTGTTGTTGTTGTGGCGACAAAGGGGCAATAAATAATATTCGCCGGGTGGATATTCAAAAAGTACAGTCACGAACAGGTCTTACTAATATGTATGTTGTCAATTCGAAAGTTTGTTTGCTGGTTAAATTCTTTGAATATTCTTATCACAGGTATGTATGCTACGCCGTGAAAATTAGAGTTTTAACAATGAATCATTGCTAAAATGAAATACTTTCAAGTATCAAAATATTTTTATAGCCTGGAAATGATGAATAAGGTGATTTCCCATGTGCAGCGATAAAGAATGTTTTGCTAGAAATTTAATTTATCAGGTTTTGCAAAAATAACCAATTTCACAAGCTTATTGTCACCTCGAACATCCTGGTTGACAATGAGAGTGATGCAATCGTATGTACTGGATGTTATTTGGAAGTGTTTCGAAATATCCGCGATAAGAAGGTTTGTATGCAACGGAGGGAATTATGTCGTCGGATATGATCCTATATAGCCTTATGAGTGACATTAGATGATGCACTTTTTTATTTTAATGAATGATTTTGATGATTGAAGTTGTGTGTTTGGATGAATTCATTGTGTTTGTCATAAATTTTTATGTCTTTTATGCCTTGGAATTGTTCATTAGGGTTTAATTTTGAAATACAGGCCACCTTGCTTCAAAAACTCACCCAGAGCGCAACAGTAACAATTATAGCATTCTCAGACTATTCATCACTCTTAACTGATTCTGATATGTGGAAGGCTTAATGATATTCAGCTCCACGCACTCATTTCTATGTCTATATTCAACATTTTCGAAAGAATTTTTCAATGAAAAATATCTGCTTAACCTTTCAACGTTCGTTTCAATACACCGTGAGTGTTACACCTTTGATTATTGTCCAGCCGACCGATCGGGGTGATCTCGAGCTTTATAGATTTATGCATGAATAGATTGCGGCAAGCAGCATATCATTACGATTTGTGAGTAGCATTTAAGAACATTCAAATGACTTTCAATATTACCACACCGCAAAACCATTTATAAGCAAAAAAAAATTGGCTTACCTACTTCAATGTTGGTGGTGGCGGCCTCAGCAATAGAATCAATGGTCCGACTTCTTTTCTAGGTGGATCCATAGAGCGATCTCCTGCCACGCCACATTTGTAATCATTTGAATGTACTCATATCTAGATATTTGTACATGAAGCTGCCTTGGCAACTTGAGAAAAAAAAACCTAATCTTTGCATATTGCCGACGCTTTGCGGATCTTATCCGGGAGCTTTGCAATATGTGTAATTAACACACGATTAAGATTGATTCCGGCTGACTTGGAAACGTTAACAGTAGTGCGTTTGAAAAAGAAATTTGCCCCCTGCAAACGTGTAGGGTGTGATATTATGAAGTCAGAGATTGAGTATCGACAATCGATTCAGAGTTTCAAAAAAATATACCCGTAAAAACACGCTCATTACAGAGACGTTCCAGTCCGATGTTTGCTGAGTAAGCTATTGCAAGATTACTAAATTTAGACTACTGCTGGAATCCTTTTGGCAATGAGGTCTGTTACTTTGCAGAGTCTCTAGGCTATGGAGGGAGTAAATATAACCAAGTTTTTTTACTATAAATTTACGGGTAGCAGTTTAGGCATTAAAGGAGGAGTAATACTCTTCTACATGGAACAAGTCAAAGTTGCACTATGGCTCACGTGAATTTTGTTTTTCATTGATTAAACCAGCCATGAGTAGAATTGAATAGGAAAAGCCCCTTAGAGAACAAACTTTTACATCATGTCCAATCCAGCATTAACAACTTTATCCAAACAAATTGGACAAAATTGAGAAAGCAATCAAGGCAGCTACTAAGAACGATGACGACGGATAACCCGTCCAGCCCGTCCTGGTCTGTCTTCACATGCAAAAGATGGGCCAGGCTTTATATCTCTCCAAAACTAACAGGCGTTCTCTCTCCTGAAAAAATAACGGGAAAGATGTTGACATCAAAAGACAATTGGAATTTCGCGTCACAATACGTGTAGACAATTCTTATTATAAAGAAAGGCATTGCGGATAAGACGAAAAGGGGGTCTCTCTGTCAGCAATCTCTCGTCTTCCCATCCATCCCAGTTGAAAGAAGGATTTCCCTAACCGGGAGGAAGCTCAAAAAGGCCTTTTCCGGATTAATGTGACACACACTTCCAGGCAAGGTTCTCTATATGACAGATGAGATGATTAGTCGAAACCCAGTTGCTAATGGCAGTGTGACCCTCAGGACGTAAAAAGACTTCATCTCTTCACCACTAAAAGAATATTTTTTGCCGTCCAATTTTCGCATTCACTTCTAAGCAGCGCTAGCACTCACACTCGTGCTAGCAGATGACGCGTCATATTGCGCGACAGGAGTCAAGTCACTTGGCGACCGTGTCGCCAAGTGTTCCACGTTCGCTGCCAAAAAGAATTGGTTTATATATTTCATGTAAGCAGTTTCTCTTACTTGGAATAAAAAGAAAGTAACAGGCTGGAAAGTATGAAATTGTTTCCTACACGATGATTAAAAACATCGATTGAAAGGAGCAAAAATTGAGAAAGTTTAAAAATCTCTGACAACCCACAATTGGTTTAGTAGAAAAGGATGAGAACTATAGATTTGGTCATTTCACGAGAGGAGTTCGTAAGCGCACGATAGACGGTAGTACAGCAGAATGAATGAGTTTTACGACGTTGATGGAAATAGGAGTATCCATATTACCTATAACGTCCTCAGGACTGCGCCAGAAAGGAAACCAGTCTGATGTCACGAGGCGTGATAGTATCCAGGATGTTCTAATACTGGTTGTTGTTATAAATACAAGAAAGTTCAAATACAACTAACTCGGAGGCACCATCGTCTCACCGCAGAGAATTCGTCTAATATTATATGGTTAGGCGACTCTAAGAATTATTATGTATTCTCATCCAGGAGCATTTTATCAATTCAGTGATAGATGGATTCTGCGTTATGCGCAATTTTCAAAACATTCAGATTTTTAAAATACCGGGAGTGACGCTGAATTGGCGAAGCACATCAGCCACAGGGCGTGGTACCATTTGTCAAGCAGTGAGTGGGGAGAATAATGGTTTGGTGTTGCATCACTTCGAGCGGAACAGGAAATTTGCATATATTTCCAAAAAACGCAATCTTTGAATCAAGACTTTTGGTAACATTTTGAAATCTCCGATTGCAGCAAAACAAGGCTCCTTGTTACAAGTCTGGAGTTGCTGTAAAGTGATTTCTTGATCATCACTTTTTGGGATAGGCCCTCATTCTCCAGATCTTCACCGGAACGAATATTTATGGGGAATTCTGAAAAAAAGGATGCATAGCCGTTCCATAAGCTCTAAAACAAGTTTTATTTGTGCCTTGAGAGAAGAGTGGGAAGAAATAACTTCCGAAGAGATCTAAGACTTTATTTTTGAATTCCTGAGAATTGCTACAGTTCTTGAAGCAAAAGAAAGTTCAACCGGGAATTGAATGGCTTGAAAAAAATAAAATAAAACAATTATAAATCGATAAAACCGTAAAACCGATCGTTAAAGGATTTTGATGGAGTAGAATCTCACTGGTGAATTGCGAAAAAAACGAGAGCAGATTATACGTAACCTCGGGGATTGTAAAATAATCGAAAAAAAAAACGAAAGTGAGTACTAAAGAAGTTTGTCTTCAATGCAATCGTTTGTAACGATGCTGATGTGGGGCTTAAAGAGTTGTGGATGGATGAAGAACGAGATGAAGAGCTTGCCGATGAGGCCATTTCGCCGATAGTATGCGAAGTACTTTCTGAATGCTGCTGAATTAAGAAGTCATGACAGTGTGCTCATCTGCCCAAATGGCAACATTCCAAAAAGTCGATTCGGACAACTACTGTAAACGTAACTTTGGATCATTTAATAAAAAACAATCATTTAACGCCTTCGCCGCTCAATAAACTTCTTATACAATAGAATAAATGGAAAAAATAGAAGTATGTACGAAAATTTTCTTTTAGCTGGTATGAATAACTTTCCATAACTACAACGTACTGAAAATAAAAACGCATTTAATCGACACCAACCCTTATCACTGACTAAACCGTCTTCTCAATAGGTAAATTATTATTCAAATCAATTTTTCCCGCACATCTAATTAAAATGACAAGCAAAAACGTATTCAATTTCAAGATCAATCTTTCTACAAAGCCTTAAAAAAATTCATCCCATAGGATGTGGTGAAATGCGCCTTTCAACAACTAACTTCACCGTTCCCCTCGCCATCATCTACTTGAGTTACTTCTTCAGCATCTTCTTGTATGCAAATAACAATAGACGAAAGTTCGATAGTCATAATTCAACGTTCAAATCATATTCGACAGGTAAATATCAGCTTACTGGTGTAGCAGAGCATGCCTATCCCATAGCCACGCAGACGTAGTCATGCAACCGAAAAATTCAATAAAAAAATTATGAAGAAAATTAATTTCGGATGATCTCGCCATGGCACCTTTCTACCAACATTTGCCTATTCATGGATTTATGCCTATACAAAAGAGAAGGTTGTGTCCGATCAGTCAGAAGCCATAGCGTCTTCGGTGGATTTTCAGTATCAACAATGATTGTAGGTGATATCTAAAGTAGAGGAAGATACAAATCGTATGATGTAAATATTGGTTGATGCTGAAAACACCAATGAGGAATTCTTTCTGTTTCATTATAAAACGTGAGCTCAAATCCACTTTAGAATGGCTGTGATGACTAACACGATGGAAGTAAGGAAAACTAATGACTAGGTATTGCTGAATCGAATCTCAGAGCAATTTTCGATCGTCTGTTAAAAATTTTGACTTCTGTAAGCACATGTAAATTCTACATTCTCTTGTAAGTATCTATTAATAGCTGTCTTAAATATCGGAATCTTTTCCCTGCCACTGTTCTGTTCCACTGGCCCAAGCTCAGAGCCTCCTGGATGCAAAATCAATCTCAATACGATCATAGCTTCCTCATGCTGGAGCCTGCAGTTCATGAAAGACCTCTTTGTGCTAGCACAAAATGATCTGCCCCGTTTTAGGTGATGATTTCTTCAAGATGAAAAAAACAGCAGTTTTGATACGCGTTCCGTTTAATTTTCGTAACAATTTGCACCAACATTTTCAACTCCTCAATCGGATCGTGATTTTTTGCCTAATTCAATGACTCTGTAGAGTTCAGAGGTGCAGATTAACACTCCGATAATCTGAACTGGTCCTCGTGTTATGTTCCAAAAAGCTGAAGATTGCTACCAGCAACGGATGCAGGAGCATCTCACCAGCAATACCAGTCGTCATGAGCGACAACATAAAGCTGAAATGATGATGAGGTGTTTGATTTTCGATTTGTTTGATCCGCGTCTTCATTTATGCTTTGTTGGTGGACTTTTTCGGTCCATTTTATAGTGTGATCGATCTCTGATCGATCGAGTTCATAAGGAGATAATCTGTGGAGAAAATATTACTTTGGCTTGCAGCGGATGCGAGCTGGAGAATGAGCTACTGAATTTAATGACAGGAACTCGTTACGCGCTCCTATGAAATATTCCTTTTCATCATGGCGTCTTTGTGTGTTCAGCCAAATACCCTTTCTCGTTACATCTTAATCATATGATTTTTTGGTGGCGCATTGCCATGTGTCCAAATCGTTTGAATAACACATCAAATACACTCTTTCGGCACACACTATTCCTTCCTGCACCATCACCTTCCAATAAAGTATCTTTCAAACGAATTTAGAAATCTATTTCGATCGGGTGCGGGCTATTATGAAAATATTTCACTTTTCGTCCATTATTGTTGCTGGACATATTTTCAATGGAGGAGTTTGTATGTTGTTTGGAACCGTTAAGACTTCTTTCCACCATTGTGCCCAATCCCCGAAAGGTTAAAATAAAGTTAAAAATACACAAATATGTACAATATTTGGATTTGGTGGGCCATGCCGAGGTAACGTTTAATTGATTTAATGGGATTGAAATGGGTTTGAAGGAGGGTTATTTCAATCTACTCAGTTTTTTGTGCTGATTTTTTTGTGTATGTCGATATAAATTGTACACTATTACTTGCCTAGCGATTTCTTTTCAGCTAACTTCTTAACCTGTAGTTTGGTTGGAACGACATCAGCACTTATTTTCAATTAGACACTGAATATTTGTGCAGTGTTGCGAACAAAGAGGAATGGAAATCATGCGGACTAAGAATGTATGACTAAGGAATTGGATAGGGAAAGAGGAAATACGTGTTCCATCAATGGCCCTTCGTATTTTCTTCATGTCAAGTACAGTGAATTATTCCTGAGGAAGTATTTTATATATCCAGGAATCAGTTAAAATGAGTCAGTTTGTGGTATCGACAAAAAACTTGTCAACCACGCCATTGAATCAGCTGAAATAAAAAGAGGAATATGATTCGCATATAAAACTTGATTCGTAGTCCTATGAATTTTTAAGACCAGCTGCATCCACAAGACAAGAAAGCTCCAAACACAGGGCGTTAATAAGACCTATGTTATGTTAAGGTTGTGAAACTTGGACCCTGAGACTCTTGTCAACTCTCAAGCCAATTTGACCACTTGAAACACTCTTCAGCCACTCTTGAGCCTTGGCGCAAGCCAAAAAACACATTTACAAGGCGTGTTCTTTGGCGAATATTATAAGAGCGAAACGGGAAGTTGATCACTGGTGAATGAGTTACAACCGCGAGCTCTACGCGAATTTTGATTCGCTAGTAATCTCTGCAGTGGACTAATCGCTCCTCACTAATACCTTTACCGGCAGGCAAAGCTTAGAAACGAAGACCAGAGAGAAAATCCAAGAAGTGCTGGTACGACATGATCGGCGAGGAGCGCGAATCGCTTTTCTGATTTACTAATTGGAGGACGTGGTCGATGGGAATGTAGCGCCATGACGATATTTCTATGCCCAATTTTCAGAACAGTCCCTGATGTTTCTGCGAGATTCTGAAACGTATGTACTATCAGTGGCAAGAGACAACCCAAGAGACAATTCCAATATATGGAGACTCGCGAAGGAGTGACTCCTAGCTGTTGAGTTGTTCAAAACTTGTGCACGAGAATTTCGCACATTCTTTCCTCATTTTCAGCGTGCTAGAAAATCTGAGAAACAGAAAACCCGATAAAGGTCCTAACAAACGGCTCGGCCCTCTTAGTAAATTAGTAAATAGGGTTCGTACTTAACAGAGTTCGCTCGAAATCGACTATACAAAATTTTATATTCAGATCAAATGATTGTAGGTTACTCCTTGTGAATTCTTAGATTATCGCGATAATTTCAGTGCATCAGATGCTCAACAAATGCAAAATTTATATCCTGAAAAAATTATGAAACGAAGTCACTTCTCAATGTGAATTCGCGTTTGTGGTCCCAGTCCGAATCTTTATGTTATTTCTGAACACTAACCTTATTAGCTTTCTGAAACTATAGCTTCTGTATTTTACGGTCTTGATAACATGAAACAACATATTATTTTCGATAGATAAAAATCAAGGAATGTTAAACAATACTTCTAAAGCCCAGTAATCGTCAAAGAGCAAATGAAAATGTTAAAAGAGAGGATCAAGCTATGGTTCAAGCGTTTAATTTTTTGAACACACTTTCTTGAAATTTGATGTTTCTAATCTGATTTTGAAGATTTGAATCGAGCATTACTGCAAATTAACTACTGATTCCGATTTTGTAAAACTGCGTTGTCAATGGTTTGTAGTTGAGATGATTGAATGTCATGATGACATAATGACATATGGGTCAAAATCATGACATTTTCGAGTAGCCTGCTTCTTTAATATTGGCGTGACGAGTTGAATAGCAGTGTTTGTGTGATTTTGGAAACCCTTTCTGATTGTTTCATGGACTGCTGTCAAAGGCTACGGCTAGTGAAAATGATGTAAGATATTCTGGAGAAAAATTAAAAACGAAAAGTGTAAGTTTTAGAGGGAAATGAAAAGTTAGACAGACAAGGGCTGGTTCCGTCAGTCAAAACTTAAGCAGAGTAGAGTCAATTGAAGTTCCACTAGCAACACTGATGGGGGGATTATGCGAAACCCGAAACTGCAAGGCGTTAGTTTCGGCTTGAAAAGCCAGGAAAGACCAGGAAAGACTCTTTTGGCCTTACACTAACAAAACAAGACCTAAATATTTCCAATAGATGAAGATAAATTGTGTAAGAACTAGGCGTCCAAAAGATAAGGGGGATTAAAAGAATATAATTAAAGGAATATTTAAAGATTTTGTGAGCCGAGTTCATCAAAACTTCATATGACAGGAATTATCTAACAAAAAACTGGATACACCTAGTGACCACCGAAATGCTGGGTCGTCTTGGATTCTTTTGAATGACAGGATGAGCTACCAACAAGGACTGAATCGTGTGCGTGAAGGTAAGATACTAGATCCAACATTGGATCTTTACAGCGGAATTATGCACAAGGAAAAAGCACATCAGACAAGAGTCATTTCTGGAGATAATGCTCCTCTATTTTTCTGTTATAATTCTTATTTGGAAATAATGATCTGCATAGCCTGAACTGCTGAATCTGATCCCCTGGAAAGAGTAAAGGAAGAGGGATTCGAATTCGAATACACACATTGAGGGGTTTTTTGTTAAATGACCCCGATATCCCTTTGGTCATGTGTGCTGGATTCCTGATAAGCAATTATTTATGTTTAATTTTTACAAACTTAAAGTTCTTTCTCAGGCCATATATGATGTGTTTCTTGATAAGTTCATATATGATTTATATTGCATTCTGATTCAATTGTTTGCTAACTGAGATTATCAGTAGATCCATCATTAGATAGAGACAAGTTTAGGGAGTTTCCCTGCTTGAAGCCTTTATTAAATCTTCTTTTCTTTCCTACTATTATTATTATTATTATAATTACTATTATTACTACCACCACTAATACTACAAAAAATACTTAAAATCATTTAGAATCTTATCGTTTCACATCGTTACTATTATTTCATCGTTGCAAAACATTGCTTTGGCTACTGGATCTAACTAACCTGAAAGTATTTATCGCATCCAAACAACCAACTCAATAAAAGCTCAACCTCTGCATGCTTTATCTATACAAGTACAATTTCCACATAATTCTTTTCAATAATCTTATCCTCCATATATGCATAACTATTGACGCAATTCATCTTTACTGCTTACATACTCTACCATACAATTTGTTCGAAAAGCTTAAACTCAACCACATGCTTTTCCATCGAAAATTTTCCATAATCATGTTTCGCTCGGTGCAATCATTCCGATCACTATCTACATATTTTTCTTGAATTTTATTTACATTTTCCTATTCTTTAGATGATTGATTTTCTATCGATAAGAGCATGCATCACCTTCGCTTTATATGTTCCAGCGCGCACAAGTACTTTGGAAACGAACGCTCGATACGAAAAACACAAAAACCAGCATAAAATAAAACAATTTTCATAAAAAAAGACCCGAGCAAATTGGAGCTGTAAGGTGTTAAATGTTTATTTTTCATGTCATTATTCTCTCCTTTAATATGATAAGCATATTCTTCAATAACTTGTTTATTATGGTCGAAGCATGCGATAAGGTAACCAGCAAAGACCGGCTCAGCATACTTTCTCGGGGCGAATTCTCCTCATATCAGAAACGTTTCTCAACGATAATCAAGTAAAAGGAAGTAAGGTGAATAATAAATTCAGCTTTGGAATGACACAATTAAT
The DNA here is from genome assembly GCA_954870665.1 of Stratiomys singularior. Taxonomy (NCBI): domain Eukaryota; kingdom Metazoa; phylum Arthropoda; class Insecta; order Diptera; family Stratiomyidae; genus Stratiomys; species Stratiomys singularior. The sequence continues at coordinate 4,207,682 of OX940879.1, read as the reverse complement.
AATTTGCAGATAAGGAGCTATTTTTAGGGGTTTTTTTTTGTTTTTTTCCAATAGCGACTTTATGACTCTGTTTCCAAGAAATATCGGAAAACATTCTTTGTTGTGCTCATACTTGAAGTTCATCACATCTAGTGAGTGATCGTTGCAATACAACAATATTTGCTAAATCTAGTTCAAATCAATCCCCTTTCTAGAAATTCTGGAAAATGAGAGAACTCTTACATTGTCCTCTATCTTTTCATTCATTTCTTGCTTCTATACCACCCTTGTGCTTTCCATCCACTTTTAGTAATAAATTCAAAATTAAATAAATTGAAATGATCTCAGTTATTTTGGGAATTTGGATATGGTGGGAAAATCAGATTTTTTTTGGAGAGAAATACGTTTTTGAGTATAAAGATCTCCTAACATCAATCGAATCCTTGAAAATAATACAATACAATACAATATTACAATAGTTACACGCATTGAGACCTCAAATTGGCAAGGGGAGTGCTGAGGTTTTAAATAATAGCTCTTAAACTGTTTGAATGCACAGAAAGTGCTATAAATGTACACAAAAAAATGTGATTTCTTGCAATTGCCCGAACTGGGATTCTACCCTGCTTACAATACACTACATGGTCCAAATAATGGAAACATTGAAAGAAAGTCGAATCACCTGAGCAGACTATAATTTCCATCCTTAGTTTCATTGACACCCTTTCAAATTTCTCTATTTGATACAGCCCTTTTAGTTATCATGCGATTCTAATTTCAGAGCCGTGGAAAACAATATTCAGGACTAAACAATCGAATTATTATTCGCACACGTTATTACAGTGAATCCAATAAAAACGCGAATATTATTCTTCGTTGCATCTATTTTTTTGACAACGTTGCGAGGTGATGTGAACTCGATTCTAGGAGCCGCTTCATTTAGTGACCAAAGGTATAAGAAGATGATCTGGTCAGAATCACCCTTGACGTTGATAAGGTGCCTACCTCAGCTTAGTGGTTGGGTATTTCGATAACAAAAGCACAAAAACTAAAACCAAAAAAAAAAAACTGTCATCAGCGAGATACGAGCCTGGCATCTGTAGAGCTCAGGGTGAACCCGCATATACGTAATTTCACATATATCAATGGCTATCGGTACTTAGTTGTAGTGCGATTGTGGGATTTTATAGGAGAGAACCCACAGCATACAAAAAGTCCTTTTTGCAAAGCCAGATAAGGGGTCTTCTCACCTAATATACCGCACATAGCTGAAAAAATTCGTTGAAGTTATTATCCACCATAAGCGAGCAAATATTGCAAACTTGATATGACAACACAAAGCAAAATCATTGGAATAAAAGGATCTTTAGTATATTTCCTTACCAGTAAGTTTTAGTTTGAGTTACCTCGTACAAGATTGGATTCATCTACCGTGAAAATTACTGATCCTTGTATGATTCATAACGTTTGGTATAATATTCAACGAAACAATCGAACTGGAAGACACTACTACCTAATACTTTTCACTGAAGAAGGCCTGCAAAACGATGTATCTGAATTGAAGAGAGACGGAACACCTGAAGCGTAGAGGGTTCCAGCGTTAGCTTTCAAAATATTGGTTTAAAGTCAGGTATTGCTATTATTGAATGTTGTATTCGCGTTTGAATGTATCTTCTAACCGCAAACAGCAAGAGGCTATGAAAATTTCAATCCTGCCACAGGTTTCGGTGCCATATAAGATACCGCAACAAAACTCCTGATAATATGACTTACATCTTAGTTATTTGCATCCATTCGCGATGCACAAAACTCGCCTCCAAAGAAACATCGAATTTGGAGTTATTAATTCGAAGCTACGAATTTCAAAAAAGGTTCACCAGCGTTATATGTCAAGTTTGCAGTTTTGGTAAAGTTCATTCGGTGATGAATCATCGTTATTCAAAGTGAAGTCAACACATGTGAAGCAGCTAGGACAATTGTTCTTTCGGAAATAATTGATGTGCAAACTGCATTCAGTACAACACCGAACGTAGTTAAAACACGGATATTCAAGACTTTGCGCCCTGAATGACTTCTGTCATGATCAGTGATTTTAAAACAGGGAAGTAGATGGTGGACATAATGCAGACGAAACATGATATAACATTGCCAGAAAAACCCAGTTTTTACTTATTTAACAACTTTGTGATGTATTTTCAAACAAAATAAAATAAATAATTAATAATAATATAATTAATCGTCACAACCGATAGGTCACACGTGCAGCGAAAAGAAACAAAATTAAAAGACGGGTTTTTTTTTTCAAAAAACAAAGGCCGCATAATGGCGCCCAAAATAAGTTCCTTTTAACCGACTAGTTCACTGCTCAAGTGTGGGGTTTGTAGGACATTAGGAAAGACCTGATTCTGCCACGTCACACACACACACGGAAAATTATTATTAATTATTTATATTGGTTTTTTTTTATTGAAAATACATCACAACTTATAGTTGGGGACTTGGACTATCCATAGAGCGAGTTTTTGTAAAAATAAATTAGCTACTATACTTTGCCATGCGAATACTCGGCCCTTTTATTTGCTACAGGCAAAAACAAATCTCACAATGCAATTTACCACGCATTGTCCTTTATAGTTCTCCGTAAGCAAAGAAAGAAGGAAAGTTGACTGAAATCACAAGCACAAACGAAAATACTAAAAGGCAAATTGTTAATAATGAAATTTCGTAACGGGCCGGAATTTCAACGCGGAGGATTTTGGCTCATAACTAGAAAACCTGTGCAATCACGCTAATGGCTTGTTTAACACTGAAGCGTGCCGGAGATATCTTTTTATCTTCAGATTGTATACCACCAAAAAATGCTTTTGAGGCAAATATCCAGGTCTTACCTTGTTCCTTTCGTCCTTTTTAACGATAGCATAGTTATATTTATTAAAATTTAATATTATAAATTTTTTAAAATATGTCGAAAACTTAAGAAACGAATACTTTACAATCGAAAATTACTACTATCAAAATTATAAAATAACATAGGGTAATTGTATTAGGGACACAAATAAATGTTGGGGACTTTTTGTTGTTATTAGGCTTTATTCGGAGAATCTCTTATTGTATTTCATTCCGAGGATTGTTCATTTTTAAGCTACCATCTAACCTTTTGCCTCCCTTTACCTAGTCCCATCTTGCAGGCATTCTACGGAGTACGTGTGGAACAAATTCTTTGTTTTTTCGAGGCTTTCCAGATTAAACCCAACTTCAGACTTGCTCAAAAAACGCCAAAAGCTGGTTAGCGAGTCCATGAGTTCCCGAATCAGAAGAAATTGATAGGTTACCTTAAAATGTCTTTTCTGCATATTAATGGCATTTGAGATGCTGCAATTGATTTGGCTGTATAAGTTGAAATGCGGAAGCGTTGATAAAAAATTCAGCAGCTAAACTTTTGATCCCTCATGAGGATTTAATGCGAAAATAAAAACATCGAACTTAGCCTTTGGAGCAGTTGCCACCATGTTATGAAACGAAGGTGGACGTTTATGGGATTGTGTCCATACCGCACCCAATTTTCTTGTTTTTGGAGATGTCTGAAACTTTCATCGTTGCAAACGAAACGGTTTCAAATTTTTGAACTTTTAGAATTTTTTTTAGAACTTAAAATTTTTAAGAAATTTTGGGTCACATTTTTGAGTTTATTTGCTTTCTACTATGCTTTCATTTCAGTTTAATCATGAACTTGAAAACAAAAAGTGAAAAAATTCAGTAGCGTTGCTAAGTTGCTGACCCCTCTTTGACCTCTTCCATGATCTTGAGACGGTTTGGCAACGCTTTTTGAGTCAACTTTTTGAGTCAACAAGCCTAGCGAGCTCTTCTTGAGTTTCGCATGAATCTCCAGAAATGCCTTGAACTTAACATCTTCTTCATAACTTTACTGGTCTCCCTTCACGTTCTTCCTCGTTGGTGTCAGAGTTCCAATGCTTCACTCACCATTCAATGTACATCAACTGCTTGACATGGTCAGACCTGGCACACAGGTTGACATGTTTGAAGTTTATATTTCATGGGTTATTCAAACTTCAAAAAAAGGGCAGAGAATAATTCTTATAGGGAGATTTTGGTGCTACAACATGAAACTAGTTACAAGGTGGGCAAATGCGAATTAATGCTAGTTGCGTCGTCTTTTGTGAGACCAGTAAAAGTTATTCATACCAACAAAGTTGTTACACTTTGGAGTATGCACTTCCAAGGCATGAGATTATGCCTCTTAATGCCATGTGGACGGATGAATTTTCTCAGACTAACATAATGTCACTATCGTTCTTTTTCTTGTACTTGCATGTGCTTCTTGCACTAAATAAAACTATTATTGAATGCTATTTTTTGTTGTTAAGCAATATAAAAAATGTTGAAAAGAATAGACACGTTCGGCTGATACATCGCAAACAGGAAAAGCGCTGAGGAAGCCTTAGAGCAACAAAGTTGTTCGACAAACGTGAAAGTAGTCCTCTTCTAAGATGGTGTTTGATAAACCGGAGCTCATGTGTTTGGCGCGTCTTGAAGACAAATGACGGATGTAATAGCATAAAAACTACCACAAAAATCAATTTCGACTCACCTCGACAATTTGCTTCGTTCCTTGCATGCCGAGACTTTGAGGATACAATTGAAATAAATTTATTTCAGCAACAAACGTCCCTTGCGACAATTTCAACTTTGTTAACAGCATTTATCATTTGCAAAAATTCCTGCATTCTATTTTAGTTTTAAAGGAAAATACACAAATCACAAATTGTACACGGACAATTCGGAATGAGATTGACGTGATTAATGCTAAGTAAAAACGAGCTAACCTACTTGTCTTGCAAATGCAAGAAAAGTTGTTCAACGACAAAATTTCAAGCAGCGCTGAAAAGCCTTTTGAATGTCTGTCAATCATTTACATAAATTAATGCAATGCACATAAATCTTGGATAGGTCTCTGATTTAAATAAAAAGTTGCAGGCATACATATATGCAATTGCTTCAGACGAGGACAAGTTGCCATTTCTGTTGATTTCTTGTAATCGATTTGGTTATGCCATTTGGATCGTACGTACCTCGGACTTCATGCTAATTGCAGGGAGAAACTCCGAGACCTTAGCAAAAAATGTGTAAGGCGAGAGTTTATTGGTGAAATGTAGAAATGAACATCAATTTCAAATATAACAACGCAATATGCAATATAGGAAGGTGTCTGAAGTTTACTTTGTTACAAAACGAAACGGTCTCCAATTTTATCGCATTTTGAATGTTTTTTGGACAACTCTAATTAAAATTTTGGCAATTTTATTCGTATTTTTGAGTGTTTTTGCACCCTAGTGAAGAAAAATCGACAGCTTTCTGTTTGCAACGATGACAACTCCAGACACCGATTTACTTACTATGAGCCCATTTCAGTATTTTGTCAACACAATTCTGGTAATTATTTGAAGTCTCTTTTTGTGGTGACATAGTCTTCTAATAAATTTAGTCCTTGACAAAATGGTGTGTGATTCCAAATTGTTTAGAATAAATGCACCCAAATACATAATATAGGTTTTTTATTGTCTACTTATCTTTAAAAAAAGTTTCAATCGATCTGGCTGGACTTCTATCGCTGGACGCATAGTTTTCAGAGTATCATGACGGCAATAGCTACTAAATCATGCTTTAAGGACTGAAAGCAACAATAAGTTTCCGAACAGACTTTCGCCTCAAAACTACTCATAGTCGATAATTCAATAGGTTGCCGGGACATCGACAGGGACATCCACTTTGAAGGCAATAGTTTAGGCCTGTACGTTGGCTACGTGCACCAACGTTACGCGGTTCACGGCTTTTGTATTGATTCCGAAGTCCTGTTGACACATCCAACTCGTATTAGCAAATAATGTTTTGCTCGATAGCTAAAAAATATCCACATAATTTGAAATTTTGTTTTCACTATTTATTAACAAAAAAGGAGTTCAGTAGCTGCCTCCAATGACACATTGCACCAAATTATGACTGAACCCGTGTAAAGGCTACTTTCCACTTTTCAGAAGCTTCTTGAGAGCTATATAGATCCCGTCAAAGTGTATAGATCCAGAAATTTTCGAACCTATCACTGTGAATTTTTATTTTTCATCCGGGAAAAATATTTTGACAATAAATTCTCTTACTGTCACAACGTTTCTGTTATGGCCACCCCGTCCTAGCGCACACCTACTGCGATTCCTGAATAGGGGCTTCATTTAAGGTCTTCTTTGGTGATGAGGGATCTGAAGCTAAAACTGTTCATCCGTCTGTACACGTTTTGTTTTCGGAGAAAATTTCTCTGGACTCTCTCGGCAAAGGTTTCGGTCAAAGTAGGCGTCTCGATGAACGAACGTGGCCAAATCTTGATCTATTTTGGGGCTATCAGCAACAACAGGCATCTCGATGAATCTTTGCATCATACGAAATATCAATTTTTCCACACTGAGCGATTTTGTAAATTCCAAATTTCAACTATACACTTATTCACTGTTGTGCAGCGCCCAATTCTCTTTCAAATCCCACCCTGTGTTTTTAAGATTTATGGCGCACACTTAGGTGTAAACCCTAAGGTTTGTAGAAGCCCTTTACGTAGCATAACCATAAACAGCAAGAACATTCCCGGGAGGACTCTTGTAGAAAGAGATAGAAGAGATATGAGATGATTTATATTTGAGTTCTATTGTTACTCATCAGTGAGAAAAATTTTGCATATATAAGATACATATATAAGAATACATGCCAAGAATCCACAAGAACCAAAGCCACAAAATTAATAAGCAACAGTCTTGCGCATACACTGAGTCAAATGAAACCTTCCCTCTTGACCATTTATCATGTGTCCAAAAAATCATCTTTCGAACAGTCTTGCGAGACCAATAAAGCTACATAACAAATTACCGAATTACTGAAGCACGTTACTAAAGAACAACCTGGAGCTAACTCAGAAATGCGCAATATGCAACTGCACAGAACTCATTGACAAACTAAGTAAGATCGACAAACCCAGAAAACTGGCGATTACATTTCAGCAGAACCATTAAAAATATTGCAGGGTATACTGCTCCCTTAAAAGAAGGACTTTTAAATAAGCATGCGAAGAAATCAAACACTAGTTTGGCAATAAAATTTTAGAGATAAAGCGTGAATGACATCAACTGTATAGTAAACGAGAATAAAACGAAGAGATTCTAGAGCACACCACCAAAACATGCATAAAATTAAGCTTTTCCAACAAATACAGAAAAAGAAGAACTAATCAATCACAAAGGCATAACGGCAAAGGTAGAATAAAAACCCATTTAATATAAATATTAAGTATACTGAAAGGCTTCAACTACAAGCAAGGCTTCGAGAACGCCCAAAGGAATATGATACAGATTCTCTCAAAGGATGATAACCTCATTCACAAAAATTTAAGGTGCTCTGAATGGGGCTATCGATAGTAAGAGTGAGCGATACCACGAGTAATCCATGAGCGTGAACGCCACTCATTCCTTACACTAGGTCCCATAGGTCAACAAGTGAGTACGATCAGGGTGTATTGACTGAAGAAGAGAGGAAAATTTTTTTCAAACCTCAACCAAAACATTCTCTACATTAGCACAGCGAAGAGATTGTGGTCAAAGCTAGATGAAACGTCCTAACAGCTACGAAAAAACCATTAACACCAAGAAAGATGTGTCCGTATCTGTGGTAAGACCCTAAGCTTCAAAATGCTCAGGCTGCACGAAACATGAATTCGAAGCTACAGCCTTACCAATAAATAAATCCAGAGAAATCAATACTAAAAAGAGGTCAGAACTAATCAACATAAAAAAAGTTCCCTTCCATCCGAGAAAATGCGAAACTACAGACATTTTTGACAACTTGTCAAATACTGAGAGACTGAAGTTAGTAAGTTGTGATGCTTTCATCGTATAAGCTAGGCCTTGTGACTTCAAACTGCCATTTTGGCCGGTCATGATGACAGCTTAATAGTCAATTTGAAACGAGTTCGGTGATATTTCCTTGCCGTGGTTCTTGGCTTCAAAGATTCCGAAGTTTTATGATACCAGGTTGGTTTTTTCACGATGAATCATAAAACATTTCAACAAATATGAATGACAGCGAGTTTATTTCTTACAAGAAAATTTCGAAGAAATGCGTTTAGGAAAGAGTTTCGGTAACGAATTGGTGGAGATTTTTTCCCAAACCAATACCAGCTGTACTTATATTTCTTTTTATTCTGTTGTTTTATACTTGCTTTATTTTTTCACATCCGATCTGTAAACTCTTTTTTTTTTCTTATAGCTTGCGACTTTCTCTTGTCTCTAATTTAGTGGTGAGTTCAATTTTACGTTCTGAATGAGACTGTGGGTAGAAAACACAGACAATATGTTCCAAAAATTGTTTAATTTCCATGTTTTAAACCAACCAGTCCCGCATAATTTTTGATACAGGATAGGGCACAACGTTGTGGTGCCAAGAACACCGAAAGTTCATATAAAGTTGACCGTACTGCCATGTCCTGACAACTCGTTGGACCTAAACTCTATCGAGATTATAAGGTGCAAACGCAATCGGCAAATTTGTGTCTACGGGCAAATGATACTGTCGCTCATTAGAAATTGACTGCGGATATGTCAAAAAGATACAGTCATGTATTTGGAGTTTGATTGAAAGAGTTTGAGCTATCAAAGGCAAGGAAGAGTGGGGATACTTTTTCATGAAAAAACTGAATTGAAAATGAAACAGAAACTGAAACACAAATCAGCATACTGAAATGTACTCAGTTGAAATAAACTGAATAAACTCTTCTTTGTTCTAAAAATTAAGGGTGTATTGAGAAAAAATAAAGTAAGGTCGATTAACGAAGGGAATTTATTTGGCGGAATTTTACAGATAAAACAGCCTGTAAAGAACTCATCGGCTAATACAATCATTAGAGAACGTGTATAGCGATTGCCCCGTGAAAATTTCGATTATGACCCTATGTAATAAGCCAAGCCTTCGGTGTTGACGCCATTATTTACGCTATAATCTACTACATCCAGTACTTCAATGTATTTCAACGTCCCTTCTGGCGCCCTTTCAAATATATGTCAGAATAACTCATGCTAACTTTGAGCGAAAAGTTGTAAGCAATGGACATAAATCTATAAGTGTGTTGGTTTTCTAGAGCTACCTTTAAAGTTAACGCAAACCAAAGCGCGTCCTTACGGTCATATGAGCGCGGGTCTATTTACCTAGAAACGCGAAGCATTCAAATCATTGCGTAAACTCCCTTGCTGCCTAGAGACCTTCCTGCATATGTCAGTCAGTTTTGGAATCTTTTCTGCTTTCCAGGGCCAACTCACTAGGACCAAAATTAATCATATTTATTCGTGATTTTTTATTACGGGCCTACTTAATACACAGGATGGCGCAAATTGTTTTACCGTTACTTCATGCATAAAGCGATGATGAAAAGAGAACGGCTTAAATTATAATTTTATCAAAAAGCAAACATATAATTTATATAATAGACAATAATGGTAAAGTTTGTCCTCTTCTGTATTCAATACAGTCAAAATCTACTTTCTAGGCCACTCATATGTATTTCTTAGATATGTGACCACAATTACTGCCCATTCAACTTGCATATGTAGCATCAGCTACTGTTTAACTTCCGAGTGGTGATCGCCAAGTAAAATCCTCTTTAATCTGGCGCAAACTAATTCAATAAGGCTTAAGTGCGGGAATCACCTCACCAAACAAGCCATACACAAAAAAAGGACTCATAAATAGCTCTGTGAATTGTCCTGACTGCATGTTCCTTGCCTTGATCTTCCTTGTAAATCAGTATCTTTCTTGCTATGAATAGATGTTGACTATTGAGGTATGATGCAAAAAGATGGAATATTTTTTCCTTGTAATATTCTACATTAACTGAGTTTACTTGTTCAACAAAATGAAACTGCGTTCATCCGCAACTATTCAGCCAGCCAGTTACCAGGACTTCGAACTGAGCCCTGTGGTACCCCACCATTGTTATACTACATCTATCTATACACCATAATTTCTGATTATTGGCGACGAATCAATGTTGAATTTGTAAAACGTATCAGAAATTCTTCGGTTTTGATTTCTGCATTTTAATCTGCAAAATTCATTTCCAAGTAATGTTATCGATTACTACGCCGTCAAAAACTGCGCCAATTAGGCTATTCAACGAAATAAGGGTTGCATCAGATTAAGCAATCAACCCCAGCTAAAATTTCGATATCACTTGAGCCAATAGTCGATGTAATTAAATCAAGACGGACAATTGGCTTACAACAACAACCACTCTAATGCATGTAGAACATACGTGAGCTTACTGTTAGCCCGTATCAAAGCCATCGCAAATCACAAGCGAAATGTGTTTAATTTATCATTAATAGGGTTTCCAATAAAAATTACCTGTTCCACCTAATACCAAACACTCCACTTTCCTTATCAATCGCCACTTGAGACTATCATTGGGCTTAATACGCGGGACTACGTGCACAAACACATACGCGCGGAATCAATCAAACAAACGAAATAAAACCGACAAAAATTGCGAAACCAATCACTACCAATTCCAGATAAATGGAATTCAATTAAAATCAACTCAAGAGCAAATTAGGAAAATTGTGGATAATTCAGCAAATTCTAAGCGATTATGTCACTGAGAGTTGCATGGAAAGCACTAATTAAATATTCAATGTAAGCAGTCATCGAGCGTTAGCAATTTGGATCGCAGGACACTTTTCACGCGTCGAATGCATGCTGGAACGTTCGCACTGAAATTGTTTACTGCAAAGTATGCGGAAAAAGTTGAGAAACAAAACACAAGACGCAGTCACTAAATGTTCACAAAACTTCTCGCATGTTTCCCACTTGATTTTCTTTTGTTTTCACGCCAATCATTTTTCGTCCTGAACGTTTTACTACGCGCCAATTAATTATCCGTTGCATTAGCACGTCCCTTTCGTTTTCCGTTACTAGATGGCACTTTTTTCATGAATGGACAACGAACGAGAACGACCACGACATCAACGCACGACAACAATCGGTCAGAGATGCTCAGACACAGGTAAACTTGCCTCCATCTAAAGGTGAACTAAGACAAAAGGTGCCGCCAATAAATCAAAAACGTCGTGAACGAGCCGTCGGCCGGTGACGCAGTGCAGTGACGCAATGAACGCAGCGCGCGCACTCTCTCACTATCAACTGCGCTGCAACTGAGTCGCCACGGCCAAGCATGCGCGCTCCACGTTCAACTCTGCTGGCTCAAAGTGCTCGAGCCGCCCGTTCCGCGGCCCGAACACCGGACGTTCGTTTCAACCGTCGCTGGCGCGGTAGGGGCTTGCGATTTTCCAATCAATGGGCACCAAGTTGAATGCAAATTGAACGAGACGACGCTGGGAATTCCTCACTGCCAGGCAAATTCATCACTGGTCGTGCCTTGCAACTGAAGTGGCGACCACGAAAGTCCGCAACTCGTTTTCCACAGCGGAAGCCCCAAACAATACACTCGTAGCCACAATTCCGAACGCATCACGTTCGTCTCTCACCAATTTCCCACCTCCACTCCACAACGGTGTCTTATCTGCGCCACCCTCCTCGCCCGTTTCCAGTTACCCAGCCCCCCTGCACCGCTTGCACTCCCCGCTGTCTAAACGACACTCCAACACCACAAAAGGTGAAGCCCCCACTCAGGTGATTGTGGGCCGAAAAGACCGACGGCCGCTCGCTATGGTGGGAGCCAAGTGTAAAACGACCACGGCGAGCTCCAGCGCACTCAAAAGCCAATAAAAAACGACACCCAGGCCGTGGCCGTGGAAAAAGTGTTTGGTGGAAATGGGAGGCCTGGCGAGCGCTTCACTCGCCCCATTCGCACTCAACCTCTTGGTGTTTCGCGTCGCATTTACGTGCAACGGACGCGCGGTGGAGCCGACAGCGAGCTAACGCGAGTGGCGATGGGAACTGGGGTGGAGTCGGCCCATTCTCCCCACACGCCTTGCACACGTCCAATTGGATTATTGTATGTTTTATGGAGCTGCCGACCGTCATGGAGCGTGTGTGTGCGCTTTTCCACCTTTCTCGATTGAATGCAGCTCGCTCGGCGCCCATTGCTGGCCGCAGATGCATAAAAGATGCATCTCGTTGGATGCTGCAGCATGATGGACCGTTGAATTAAAGTCTCGTGTTCGTTTTGGTGCTCGTCACTTTTTATCGCATCTCGAATGATTTGAATTGTTGACGGGTTTTTTGATTGGACGCGGCGGACCGGATTGCGTTCGCCTGAGTGGGGAGGCAGCAAATTTGCATATTTCGGTTTTTGTTTTCGGGATTTTTTTTAAAATTTTTTATTGGAGGCAGACACGTTTCGTTTGTGGAGGAAAAATGAAGAATTCAAAAACGGAGAAAGGGGATGGTTTCGATGAGGAAACTTCGACTTAAACTGCAATGAATTCTCAACAATAAAAAACATTGCTCGTGCCTTGAATTCCGCGAAACAACGAGACTTTTTTGTAACGACAATCCTTAATCAAAGGAACGAAGCCTTTTTGTGTGTATTGCATATCTTTGAATTTGCACATTTAAACTATTTTTTCGCTGGGTGACAGTTCTTCTTTAATTAGTCGCATTAGGTGCAAGCACCAATAAGAGTTTTTTCGTAAACTAAGGAGAATCATTGCCAGAAAAATATCCCCTAAATTTCTTTCAGGCTTTTTTTTGTTTGGATAAGAAATAAATTGATGGCATTCATTGTTTGGGATTGAATTTCTGTCTTGTCTATTAGCCAATCCGAGTGTTTGCCTGATTCCATACCTCGGGGATCCTAATTATGCCTTCTTTCGCAAATCGGTGCGTCCTTTTTGCAAAATTATCTTCAAGGATAATTTTTAGGGGAAACTTCAAGGATTTGCATAATAATCTTTCCTTCGCTTACGAATCTTTACTTTTATTACGGAGAAAAATTTGTAAGTAATGTAATTCCTTGTATCGTTAACATACGTGATTCGGTAGTGTTCCATCTTAGGTGTAGTGTTTTGTCCTGCAGCTCGCGAATGTGAACGATACAAGGGCACAGACGCGGATCAGCGGATTTTCGATAGGAGTAAAAAAAACAACGCTTCTATCTCTGTCGAACAAAACACGCAGTATAGCGAAGTAACTAAAGCATTAAACAACGCACCGTCACAGCAAACCATGAGGAAGAGAGACTAGGATGAAGGATATCCCGATTATATTGTCTCAATTTAACGATAAGAGAGTTCAGTAGTTCTGGACATTTTTAAGCTGATACGACGTTTAACGCATTGACAGTCAGTGGCCCGGACTTTATTATAAACAAAGCATGAAATTTTTGAAAAATACTTCAGATAGAGTATTGGAAAAGCATTCAGCATAGTTTGAAAATGGAAGTCAAGAGTTTTGTTTTGCAGTCCTGCACTGAGTGCTGACTATGAATGGCAAATTATTCTTTGACAGATTTTTGCTGCCATTTGTGAACTACACTGTTTGACATGTACTGTCAGCTGTCATCAATGAGGTTTTTTTGCTCTATCATGAGTAGTCCCGTTTTCGTACGTATAACACTTGATAATGTTCCCTTTATTTAATCAAGAGTCAATAAGTAAGTAAATCAATAAGCCACAATAAAAGAAGTTATACTGCTCTTATCCAAGTGGATATTCTCTGCGGATATATACCCGCTGTTGGAACAAGTGGATTCATTTCGCACTGTTGATAACGAATTTCCCGGATGCCCACTTGAAATCTTAGGACACTGTTAACTGTGGACCAGATGGTTCACAATATAACCGACGCAAACGAAAATTCTACTTTGAAGCCATTGGGAATTAATCGGTCGAAAGAAAAGGACTGAATTGTAAGGTGAGCGTTACCTAAACCTCATTAGTATCCTCAAATCAAACATGGATGGCTCATATTTGTCAGGGAATGATACTTAACCTGACCTGCTAATTCATGGAAAGTACCGAGTCCTCATCTGCCAAAAGAATAACAAAGAGTTTTGAAAAAGTTTTTTTTAAGACTGGTTAAGACTGAACTAGTACGATTCTGTCCAAATTTTCACCTCGGGAGAAGTTAACGCGCAATAATACCGTAGCAATCCTCAAGAAAATGAAAGCAGTCGTTCTAAACAAGGAGAACAATACTGATGAAACTGGCCTGTTTCATGTATCGCAACACCTGTGCTCACACTGTTTTGACTACCAAGGTCCATCAGGAACTGCTTCGGGATTTTCGGGGCCATGCTACCAGACTTCTTATAAGAAAATCCCGTGGGGCATTTTACCTTTATTTGAGTTTAACCTTATTGGTATGTGGGAATGAATCGAGATTATGCTTCTGAAACTGCTCGAAAATTTGTTCAAGAGAGAAGGTTCGGTCTGCCATTGATGATGCAGCTCTCAATCCACCTTTGTATCCACCATCATTTTGACAGCACCACTAATGTGTTAAACCACACTTACATCAGAAGTTTGTCTACGGAACCTAGCAAGCTTACAAGCTATGCTAAATTCTATTCTTCCAAGAGAGTCTAACACATATCTACGATTTGACGGATTATTCCTTTTCTCCTTCGTCTTCTGGATGTTCTAGACTTGTTCTGGGATTCAATTTTTAATGAGATAGTGGATACACAAGCATCGAGTCAATTCTTTTTTTTTCAAATAGTTTCGTCAGTACTCCACCAGTATTGGTTTGTTTTTCTAATGAGGGGCGAATGCTTCTTCGTTCGCTGTATCAAGCCGTAGTATTGACGTATGTGCTTTGCCGGGAGCAGCGCCCGGAGTGGTAGGTTCAATGAATGATGGAACTGTGCTGGGGCACGAGAGGTGATGAGAGGATCCCAGCATCATTTATTCTTAATATTTTTCGTTACCTATAATGTTGTCCAAGCCGTTCCCGCATAAAGTTGTTTAAGGTTTGTATCCTTGCCCGGATTGATTGACTGCACTGAAAGCGTCTGGAGTTTCATTAGTTTTATGTTGCTGTCCAGCTTTGGAATTCTAGATTTTTTTCGCAGTGCGTTTTAGCTAATGACATTGTTCTTCTCAGACCCATGATCGTCTTTATCAAAGATGAGCCCAATTGCTATAGTCTGAAAGGACTCGAGCACTGTGTTGGCAGTTTTGGTTTTTCGGTAGGAAGGATACTGCTGAACAGAAAAGTCATATGTAATTTGTTTGAAAAAAAGCAGTATTTTTTTTATTTGAGGCCTGCCGGATTTTATGAGAAGAGGAGGGTGGGAGTATTATAGAGATTATTCTGTCAGACAGTAGTATTTTGTCAGTTGTGAGTCTTAAGCACATGGCTGTTCTTTTACATGTTAATTGTTCGTTATTCACAGTAAATGTTATGATCTTGTGACGTCTCCTCCTTGTGAATAAAGACCACTTGACCACTAGTGTCTTGTCCGGATTACTTTATATCTTCCTTTTATGGCAGTACTTGAATGATTTGCACTTGCATCTGTGAAAAATAGGCAAGTTTCGTACGGATACGTGGTAATTTTTACAAGCGGTTACAAGTAAAAAGTATCAGCAGCGTATAAGGCTTACAGAGTAATTTCTCAATCTTCTTGGATTTTTGGAGAACTCCAGCGTCACTTGCTCATAGGCGTGAGAGATTGTTATCAATTTTGATGTGGAAGGTGCTGAGAGCAAGAATTGAGCCAATTATTTGACTGAGCTGCATTTTATGCGTTCTATATACAAGTCAAACTTTGTCAGAAGGCTTATCTTTGCAAATATCATGTGGTACATTGCCAATCTGCAGTTAAACTTTGTTCAAATATGCTAGACCATCTTTGTCGGTTGGAGGTTATTTACAAGGCAAATTTTATAGTTTCTTTGCATTTTAAATTAAATATTTAGGGCTCTGAAATGAAAAATATCTGACAATGGTCTCTTTGCATTTGATGGTAAGCTCCTCATGTTTTTCATGAATCACACGATCGTACTGGCAAGTTAACGTTGGAATCTCTGCAGGTTGTTTTACGCAAGTTGTACCAGTTGGCATCGTCCTGCTGATATCAGTTGATTCAGCATAAAACCTATCTTCTTATTGAGTGATGTTCTCAGTAAGCCAAAGTCATGCCATTCGACCAGAATTTAGAACAGGCATTTGGTCGTTGTTGATGTATTAGACTCCTAAGGATCTTAAGGAATATACGTTTTATGGCCGTTCTGAAAATTGACATTGAACTTCTGACCATTTTGTGTGTTGACGAACTCGTGTAGATGATAATGGGCCTTAGTACTGAAGATGATTTTATTGGAAAATTCGGCATTCTATTCTCTTTCCTCCATCACCGATTTTATGAATTGTCGTCGCTGTGCTAAGTCAGCTGGTTTGAGTTCTTGAGCTAACTAATTTTTCTAACTAAGCTTTGTCGAAAATTTGCTACGAACTGGTTTGCTAAATTTAAAATTCTAACTTTTCCGACCTTCTGTGCTTGGGTTCTCGTCAAGTGAACATCTTTGTTTATCGAAGCAATGTTTTTCAGAGACCAACCTATGTGTGCACGCACCGCAGACGCACTCTATACAATCAAGCAATATCCTTTGAATTTACTGATCTCTGATCTTTGATCTGATTCGTATTGTGGACACTTAAGGTCAATCGTCAACTTTAACTTGTGGCAAGTTTGCCGGTGATCGATGTGAAACTTTTTCAATGTTTAAAATGGTCGAAAAAGTGGTTCGCCATGATTTTGTGTTCTTCACTCAAGTAATCGTCCAGTTTCAATACTCAGAGTAATGACGAAGAGTTCTTACTTGCTCTGAAACGAAAAAACTATTCAAAATTTAGCAGGAACACTCTTTTTTAGGCCATGGCTATATTTTGCGATTACTAAGCTGGAAAAACAAACAGAAGTTTCAATGTATTATTCACATAGACTTATGAAACCAGCACTTAAAATAAGAGGATTTTGATTTAGGGTATAATAATAATTAAAAAGGACAAACACTTTCAAAACTACATGAAACGTTTCATTAGTTTTTCAAGCATCATGGATCAACCCTTCCGCCCTACAATGCAGACTGATAAACAACCTATGTTTGACGAACTACTTGTATCCTGGTTCAGACTCTGATATCGGCTGAACCTATGATTCCAACACGGATGCCTGAGATCCCTGTTGCTCGACATGTTTTCTGGGGAGGGTTTTTGTCAGATGATAAGAAAATCTCGCGTTCATCAGATCATGCTGTCAGTTTCCAGTCTGCCGATGATAATAGCTTTGCTTGTTCAATTATGGTCGTTTCTTCTGATCTGTGCTTCAAACGGACCAACAACCAATTTTTGAATGGCTCAGATCTCAATAGTGGCAATCGGCTTTTTTGACATGAAATATTGGAACGCAGCTTCCGGGACAATATGAAAATCTATATTAAGTATATATAAATTTTAGTACATACATATAATTTCCTTCTATGACAACAGGCATACAATGTGCGGTGTGGTTAGCGTGATGCATGACCTCATGATTTTTTCTATGCTTTCGTATTCATATCTATTTTATCTTTTAGTATCATATATAACTCGTGAATTTTCTTTTTTTTTTAAACTGCTTGAACTGTATACATATATTATATAGCTGATCATGGCTATCCCTAACGCGGGCACTGTCCAGTTATTAATGCTGAACCTTACATATATCGACCCAAACTGCTAAAATTTGTGTCAGCGTAAACTTTCCAGAAGGATTATTGTTTTGAACGCTTTGAATTTCAGAGGAAACAATCAAGGCAGTGCAGTGTTTGATTGCAATGTTTTGCGCAATTAAGTAACTACTCCAATACATTTCCATTGCATAAAACACCACGGATCCATCTTACACCTACAACACATCGGCAGGACAACAATGAAATTGCAAATAATATTTTCTTGATGAACTAAAAATAAGATCCTTCCATAGACTTCAAATAAACTTCCATTTTTTAACCGTCATCTCCTTATGTACACAATACATATGCCCTGAACAAATGCCACCCAATCGGCTGCTGCTGCATAGAAGAAAGGGCATTTTGTGAACTTTTATGCGAGAGTCTACGACAATAAAATTTTCTGAAAATTTCACCTACACCACAAGCACACAATGCCATTATTTCACACCATCTCCAATACTTGTCCTCCCTTGTGCACCGACCGTCCGTACATAATTTTCTCATTTTTGTGTATAAGGAAATTTTAAAATGTCATGCGCAAGGATAACGTCCAATGGAAAATCTTGAATGGCATACTAAGAATATTTTTCTATAATCAAAGAATGTCCCGAGCCCAAGCATATCTCTATAAAGTATACATACGAGAAGCGAAACATTCCCTTATACTATTCACAGGACTACTATAGTCCCGACTACTTTCCGACGCTTTGCCCTCTCGGACGAGAAGCGCTCGAAATCGCACAAACTGAACAACACTACGATCACGAGTCCTTAGTCTATGATATTCTTGTTCTCGTTCTCCAACTCCTGTTCCGGCACCGGCTTGTGTATATAATATTCATATTTCAATAATACAACTTCCATTCCTCACCCCACACCCTTGTGTGTCAACTCCACCGCACCCGAGATGAATTTATTCTATCCCGGGAACGGTCTCATCTCACATGCTCGGAGATTTCCCCACGGTGATTTAAAATTTATTTTCATTTGCCTGGAGATGACCGAGTGAAGGCTGTTTCAAACAAAACCACCCACTCACCCGTAACAACAACAGAGGATTCGCTCGGAGGATTCGTGAATATGTGAATCGTGGATATGAAAAAGTCATTTAGAATTTTGCGGAAGGATATTGGTATGCGGACTGGGATTGGATGAAAATTCCTCGTTGGTTATACATGCACATATTTCGTCGTTTCGGAATTTTCCAAGTTGAATTTAATGTTTTCAAATAAGTTATTAACCCCTGGGAAGAAGCGCAACCACTCCAATCAATCTTGTTCGTTAAGTTTTCTTTTCTTTTCGGACGGTCAGGATATTACCGAAATGGCCAATGGTTCAAGTTCGTTCCTCCCATTCCGATTGAATTCATTAATTCTGGGTTCAAAGCATTCTACAGTCGAGTGCAACGCTCCACATCCTTAAATACTGCACATGCATTGCAAATCAGAATAATTATCTTCAATTCAGCCGTAATATATCAATACATTCGGCTCGGCTTTATCAATTCAAATCAGGAAGCAGATTGGAATTTCAGGTTGCTGTTGCCTGTCACAGTGTCGCATTCTCTGCTGAGGTAAATCAGAATTCTTGAATTCAAATAAGGCGCATTTGACCCTTGGCGCCTCCGCTCGAAAACAATTGATCCTCTGGCTTGGACGCAGCGCGAGGAACTGAAAAATGTCCAAAATTAGCCGGGAGCAACCTATTTAGGCATGCAATGGAATTTGTCATGAAAAGACTCACCGCCAACGGCGGAAAACAAATGAAACAGTTTATATTTAAATTTCCATTTCGAGTTTGACATACAACGTACGTGCAGCGGACAGATTACAAAAGGACTTTGCGGTAATGACTGTGCCATGAATTGCGGACTTGTTCGGACCAGAACGAAGGCTGCAATGAGCTGTGGCCAATTGAAGTCTGTCCATACGCAACTTCCCATTGTTATCAGCGCAATGAAGGATAAGCTTTGATCGATATTGAAAATTTTAAAGTTCTGACTGTTTTTGCTGCATTCGCGTGTGCATCAATGACCGCATCCTTAACCCTCAGCCGAAGACGCGAATTCAGCGCAAAGTGGCGAGGTATATTAGCTATCATAACGCCAGATTGCGGTTCAACTCGCGATACCTGGGTTAGAAATTCAATAACTCTGCAAATGCAAGTTGACTGCTTGGCCAGTGCTTCAATGGTTGGTTGATATATGCGACCTGCAGAACTGGTCGTCATCGTCACGAATAAGACCAGTAGCTGCAAGGAGTAGCAGTGGCAGCAGAAGTATCTCAAGACAGCATTGAGGTGAGTTCATCTTGAAGGCACACGTTGCATTGTCATCGCTGGGAAGCAGCTCCAACATGTTCACATCTGTGCGAAACATGGCGGTCGGAGATCAAACAAATTTTGCTTAATTGGACGATTTAGCAATAAGACAGGCATGACAACATTCGTTCTGCGGACGCGAAACGCAATATCGACTCCCAGCACGGGAGTGCGATAATAGCATTTAAGGCCATCGAGGTGGACGAGGTGGACAAGAGGTTGCTATAATCGGGTTGTGAGCATGCTAATTCTACCATCGGAATTTTCATTTATCTCAGCGATTCTGACTGCTTTTTATGACTTCTTTCGCATGAATGTGAGTATTTATCCAATCCATTTTGTATCCATTGCATATGCACTTGTTCGCACAAGGAAGAAACGCAAAAGAGACAATGTTCCTTGTTGGTTACCGTTCACTGTACCCTTTTGCCGTCAGGTGATGATTATTAGGGAATATCTTCTGGTTTTTAGAGTTCATGAATGTTTTGCTGGAATTACTCGAAAAATCTTAAGAAAACTTCTTCTATGCTTTCCTTCCTTCCTTTTCTACTTTCCTCTCCTCTTCCTCCTTACACTTTCTGTTGCCGCAATCGATGAAATCGGCTGGGGATAACTAGGAACAGAGTTAGGTATACCTAGCTGTCAGACATCAAAAAGTGATTATTGTCATTTTGTTATTGAAATTGTCAAAATATTTAGGTGATGTTAGGCTTTATTTAAGTTTATTGTCGCCATTTCTCTATAGGTTTGGCCTTAGTAGTATCTGGTGGCAAAGATTGATAAGTGATAGACGTCATAAAATACGCCTTGTTTAATTGTGCAAACAGTGTAGATTGGCTCTCCAAAGTCAGGTTATTTGTGATGAAGTTCCAGGTTACAAGTAGGACTCGTGTAATATAATGTCTATAATATTTGCCTGAACATTTCTTGAGAATTCTGCATTCTAAGAAGCTCGAATGCATTTAAAAAGGTATGAGTAACTGTGATTTCATTTTCCAAGTTTCAAAAAAAGTTATAAAGAAATTTGGCAACGGGAGTGATTCGGAAAAAAAAGAAATTGGTAACAAATAACCACAATTTATTTCTTGCTCGGAACCAGAGAAGTACTAAAACAATTGCTCAAAAATCAAAGAAATTTGATATTTACTAATTGTTCCTTTGTAACCGTGAAAAAACTCCGTCAAATGATTATCAAACTGGAAGGAAAAAGTCCTGTAGATAATAATGTCAGATTTTCGTGTTTTTGTTTTTCAGACCGATTGGCGAAAGAATGTATGGATTACTTAAAGTAAGTTTGAGAAATCTGCTCCTGAAATATTTGCTTTCTGCACTCAGCACCATGCATGGGGAGTTTGCTTTGAACTCTGCGGTATGCTTCTAAAATTATGAAGGGTGTTCGATTGTCGATCGAAGACGGTGGCCGTTCTGGAAGTCATTCCAAGTCAGCAAACGCACCACACGCTAACAAAATCAACGTCATAATGTTACCGTCATAATGACCGTCAGGGAGCTTCATGAAGAGATTGAGAAATCAGTTGGACCTTATTGCGAGTGAGCACCGAGTATTCAGTGCCAGGAATTAAGCGATTATTCAAAAAACTGCTTCATAATGCCTTTGATTTATCTTACCAAGTTGCACAGCGTAATCTCAGTTTTGAATGAGGACTCCTTTTTACAATTAACATACTTTCAAACCAAATCATTGGCATAGCAACGCTTGCTTGTCAGCTGGGTAATACTAATAAAAACTCACAAGCTTAAGCTTGACCTTTCTTTCAAAGACCAAGTCATTTGGAACTCAAGATCTTTTCTAAGAAATTGTAGATTGATGTCCTAAAGAAAAATTTACTTTATTTAAAACTTAGATAGCTGCTTATCCTTCAGAATATTCTCGTCCTAAACACAAACATACATCCCAACGGTGTTTTCACTTCTTGAAATAGTCCTGATAGGTTTATTTGGTAAGGCTTTTCGGGTTCTTCGTAGTAACTTAAATCAGGAGGTGTTTTCTTCTGTGTTTTTGTATAAAAAAACCTTGCCCAGCTAGTTTCAACTGGAATAATTACAATTGTTCGGTATGCTGGTTGCGATCCTCGACATCTTTAGTCCTAAGACGAAGTCCTAAGAGTTCTAAGTCCTATGAGTTGTAAGTCCTAAAAGACAGAATTCACGATACGACGAGAGCCATCGTAACGTTAGCGTAGAACTTATTGAAAATCTTGATCGGTTGTCAGAAAGATGACATTTCGAAAGATTATGAGAAGTCCTATTTTCAAGACTTTATTCCTTACCAGGACATCACTTCAAAATTCAATCAAAATTATTGAGAAGCGTTTCATAATCGACTGAATCCGGAAAAAAATATTGGGCAACAATGGGTGATAGTGCCAATCATAATCGTACAATCATAGTTGTACATGAAAGCCGAAAGTGTTAGAATAAATGGTGGGAGCCAGTTGTACTCTCATGCACCTGAAACAGTGAAGCAATCAAATTCCGATTCCAAATAAAATTCCAAGGTAAAGCAATCCCTTCTAGTTCCTTCAGTCTAGCGCAAACGTTGAAAGCTTGAAACTTTGAATTAAACCAAAATTAATCTGGGACGCTGTGTTCCTCCGGAGGTGGCCAATGTCAAGTTGCTGTAGGGGTCCAGCTTTTGACAGTTAAGAGTCACCGGTGATAAGATATCATGAAATAAGAAAAGATATTAAAAAAGAATGCGGGAATTCGCATTCATAAGGCCGCTATTATCTAGGAAGAGAAGGGGTTGACCTAGCAAAATGCGTCGGATTGGGATTCGTTGGTTGTTCAACTATGGCTGGGAAAGTGATGATTAAGATCAAGTCACAATAGAAATTTTGAAAGACGCTACTGCCATAGTAGAAAAACTCGGATTGGATGAAAATACTTCGCCAATTTCACTCCTTGTTGGATGACAGCGTTATCGGAGCAGTCATCCATCAAACAGTCGATCAGAGTTTTGGAGGAGGTCGCTGGTAATCCCGTACTTAGGTTCCATTACTAGATTCCTAGAAGAACGTTTTACTGAAGACTACGCACCAGCTTTCGCATTATCAAAGTTGAACCCTGCCCAAATGCAAACCATGTCCCTAAAAAAAATTAAGTGAAGCTTGCGAAACCTTTAGCGAATTTTATTTTTTGCCAACTATAAAAATGAAAATGAATTGTGTCAGAAGTTGTGGGAAAACCAACCCAATGCCACTGATTTGACCGTTGCTGTAGTGATAGAAAGCACGAAGCTATTTTTCCCGGAAATCGCTAGAGCTCTAAAAATTGTGATAGTTTTACCTTGCACCACTTGTCCGGAAAACGCTCCTTTAGCAGCCTAAGGCGTATCAAAACTTGACTCCAAAGCACTATGGTGGAAACTCGACTGAATGGGCTGGCAATGATGAATGTTCACCGAAAAATTATCGCGGGGAATTTGTCAGATTTCAACAATAAATTGGTGGATAAATTTGCGAGAAACCCGAGGAGACTGTGCTTCATTTGAGTTATTTTTGTTTGTAAACTATGGTTTGTAGGTAAGCATATTTCTTGCCTAATATATTTTATTTATTGTCTTTACTTGCAGAGTTTCACTTCCAGTTGTACCCCTAAATCAGGCAGTTTGCCTTTTCACCCCTAACCCAGTGTCTGGCGACGCTCTTGCTTACTTCTGCCATACTTGGTATGGCTCAGGAATGCCGCCTGCTTTTTTTGTCTGTGGGACAGCACAGGTAGTGAGAAGCTCTTTTTTGAATATGCAAGGTTATTGCATCTTTCAGTTGGTTTTACATTTCAGAACGTAAATGCTGGAGTTTTTGTCACTCACAGACTCCTCGGTTTGCTAGAAGTGAAATTTTCTTCGGAAGAATGTCAGAAATCTAAAAAATATCCCAATTTGACATCTGAAAATATTATTATAGACTTTATTGGAGTCTCAAAATATTACGCTGAACTTACTTGATAACTCCAGAACGAATTTTATTTTGTTGCAAAGCAATCTTGGCAGCCTTCCAAAAATTCTTTGTTCAGTCCGTGGGGAAATAGGGTGAACAATTTCAACCAGATTTGAAGATTCATTGGGGCGAGGTATGAAGGTGCACTCTATGGACATATGAATGAATAGTTGACTATCGTTGGAACATCAAGTAACATACTTCTAAATGATCGATTCAGAATGATCTTCCAAATAAACCTGGACGCAATTTACGTGCATCATCATGTGTGACAAAAAAATTTCACAGCAATGCGGTACATATTCAATTTTCCAATCAACATCTCGGAACATGATCCAGCTGATCTGATTTCTACTGAACCAGACGTTGAATTAGTTGTATCAGCGGTTTTAATTTTTTCAACATGGAGATCTTCACCAAGACCTTCATTTCACATTAAAATTTTTATGTGTTTCATAGTAACATCAACGTAAGTTGTGATGAGTATAGCAAAAAGTTTGGTCACTGATTTTCTAGGCTCGGTACGAATTTTAATCCTGAAATCTTGCATACGTAAAAATTGTATTTCACTAGCCACACCCCCGTGTCTATTCAATGAATGAAGATGTCTGTTATTGCTTGGCGGGATTGCCGTCCGCTGATCTGTACAACAGCTAGTGGCACTTGGTGACTTCCTTCGGGATCAACTGGGTACTATATTGCTGTACGATTTGCCATTAAGGCTGAATAACATGTAACACGTTAGTATCGAAAATGAGATTTAATTTTATGAATATGACAGTAAATGAGAAAACAACTGATAAATTATTTTTTAATCAAATTTATTCAAAACAAATCCGGAAACATTTTCTTCTGCTAAAGAAAAAAAATATCAGATATGATCTTTTGCAATCTAATGAAAGGTAAAATAAAATCAAGTGCATAATGTGATAATACGGAGATGAAAGGCCCCACCATCGTGAGAAAAGATGTCAAGTTGCTCTGAATAAAGTTTCAGCGTGATCAGCATCATTCCTGCAATGAAGATTAAGAACGTTTATCCAGTCTTAGAAAACAGATTTAATTTTTTGAAAAATTTAGAAAAATTATTTTAAAAAAATCAATGTTGAACGATTATTGATAAAGTGTATCTAAGACTATGAAGACTATGCTATTGTATTATAGAAGATAATCAGTCGGTTATAAGCAAGATTCTCAGTCGTTCTAGGCGCATACAGCACAACCGAAATGAACATCAAGAAGGAACTTTAAGAATCTAAAAGTGTTACAAGGAATACCAAATTAGACAGAGTTTATTCCTTGGATCCTTCATTGAATATGCTGTTTTGTCCCACGATTTTCGAAGCTAAATCAAAACGAGTGCTGAAAGTACTGAAGGTTTTTTTAATACAGATTAAAATCCTTCCAATCGGATGAATATTTCGTTTCCAGTAGTTCCACTGTACTAATTGACTGAGGCTCTCCTATTTGAAGTAGGATTTGATTGTACTACATTTAGTTTTTCGTAGCATTTATTTGAAGTAGTATTTGATTGTTGTAAGTTTTCTGTATATTTTAAACTTGAAATATGTTTTACCTTCAAATGTGAGACTCGAGGGAATTCAGCAACCATAATGCGAACATTTGCCAAAGTATCCAAGCACCGAAAAGGTAAGTCAACCCGAAAAGAAATCATTTATTGAAGGTCAACAAGCTTTAGCGTTGCATGTAACGATGAACCGTAGGCGAGTGCGAAAGATCCTAATCATCTTGACCACAAGATACAATCGTGTGTTACTTACTCGTACAGGTGGTTGTCCACGGGCAATCGAAAGAACAGTCGACAGCGTGAGTGTATCGATAACTGTCGAAAGAAATGTACACCTCCGCTCAGAGTGGATGTCAAAAGAATGTTTAAAAATTCCTCTTCAAGGCATCGAGTTGTATATTCAAAACAAAGTGACAGGACGAGCATACTAAACAATTGCAACTAGCAGTATTGCATTCTCCATACGTCTTAGCACGTTACACACGATTTCGACGAAGCTCCCATTGAGACAATACAAATACAACACACTTCCTCCACTAAAGAATCTTTCTTACAAAACCAACTGTTCATCACGAATCGATTGTTATTAGACGAAGATGTGGAGCATTTTGTGGTGTATTTTATGCTGGTCACTCGTTCCCATTGATGTGGCAGAGTTTAGCGACTCGAGGAAAATATCTTCTATTGATTCACCATCACTGCTATGTTAAGCCTTCTTGTACATCTTCCACATTATCTACTACGTATTCTGTATTTTTATTTTATTTCATCGCCCGACTGGTAGCATTTTAATTTAATTGATTGGACGATGCGATGGTTGTAGTGACGTGTAAGGAAATGATGAGGCAAAAATTATTTTGTACCCTACTGGCTTTTGAAAAATGTTTAATAATTGAATTCGGCTTCCTGTCTACGTGTATGAGCGAACTTATATCTAAAATATTTTCATTATACATAGGTTGAACTGAATAAATTTTTTAAAATGTTTTCGATTTTGCAAAATTTATTCAGGAGTAAAACGTAAAGCAAAGAAATTTTATGGCTTTTTATATAAGCAATTACTTTTCTTCCTAGTATGTATGAAGTAAGTAATCACTTCGGTAAATAGCATTACGGTTTTTGCCGAATGACAAGGAAAAACCTCTTGCGACATAATAAGGATGTGGCCATGAACATGTAGCGCTAGCAAAGGTTTGGTTCAAAATGGTACATTTAATACTCATTTAATACTAAGGTACATTTGATACTCAGTTCCCCGGTTCTCGGTATATGTAAATTAAACACAGTTTTCAAATATTGCATTAGATTGTTGCGCGTAATAAGTGCTATGAAGTCGAAGGGTTTAACGTGAGTACCCGTCATGATGTGAACAACCCCCATAGTGGCTTGGGCTGGCTCCAAATCCTTCAACCAACGTCCCCCATTACTATTGCAATGAGGTACTACGAAAACCAACTGACCAGTGTTGATCTAAATATTTCTTTACTGTTCAATTTCTAAAATTTCCTTAACCACATCATAAACAACAAACCACCATATTTCGGCAAAAATGGACTCCTCACCGTCTAGAGGGTGCCAGTAATCTGTTATGAATTCCCCTAGTCAGTGGTAGAGATTAAATGTATGTTCAGGTGTTCGTTTCCCTACCGTTCGAGGGATACTGTCAATATAATTTCTGATGGCTGAGGTATCCTCACCAAGAGACTAGACACGTGAGGGTAAGTCCTGATGTGATCAGGTCTTCCGGCGATTGTAGAAAATGTCTTGGGTACTATATGTTAAGCGAAATATTCAGTAAAATAGTTAATTTAAGCCGCTCATTAAATTTTATAGGACATGTAAAGATACCGTCGAGTTGGTATTTGTTCGCCCCGACTAGAAAATTACTAGCTGTCCTATACATTATTAGATAGGTCAGCCGCTCCACGTTCATGATTGTTACTTTTTCTCTGAGATTAAGTTGTTCTCCAAGTACATTTTTGTGAATTCGGCCCGATTCTTCCCATTTACGTAGCAGCTTCGGCTGATTGATACCCAACATCATGAACTAGACGTGTAATTTTGCTGGGTTTCGGATGAATTGGTTTTGAGGTGAAACCTGGATGCGATCAGAAGTCCATTCGACACTTTTAATACATCTTTTGTTTTAATTTCCTTCGGTATTTCGTCTCGGATACAGGCTCGAGGTATCTCAGAGGTTGTTTAAAATGTCAAATTCATTGGTGAACAATTAATTCTTCCAAAGTCCTTGGCGTTGCAAAACCACTTATCCTTCCTACGAATGGTTTGGGCCTTTGACGGAAGTCCAGGTCGTGCAACTGCAACACCAGTACTGTACGTTATATCGAGCGTGCGAACGATTGAATCTTTCCCAGACCATTGATAGGATATTCTCATAGCAAGATGATTCCATGACTCTTCTTCTTAAGAGTCCCCTTAAGATCCCCCCTTAAGAAAAATTAGTTTGAACTCTGTTCGACTCACACTGTTGAGAACTCTAGACAAAAAAAAACATGTTTTTGTGTTCAATTAAATTTCTCTGGTTATTGAATTTTCAACCTGTCCACGATCAGTTGTCAAACAGCAGGGAGCATAAGTGTCAATGTTTGAGTTTAAATATTTTGATCAGTGCTCGTTGAAGTTGAAAGTATTGATGATAAACCCCATATGTAATTCTGAATAATTCTGGTATCCATATTGAGATTCCTTTTGAGAGAATTGGAGAAATTTCTTGTCGATTCATTGTTAATAACTTGTCTTCAAATAGAATATGCGTCCTTTCCATAATTTTCAATCAAATAAAGTATGGGTACTCGTTAAGTAATACTATAATGTGGGGATGAATCAGATGATTCTTTCGGAGCTCATACTAATTACATAATTTTACCTATCAGTAAAAGAACCTAAGCGTTCGAATGGGATTTCGTCACCTGGTGACGGCATATCATTATCAGAGATATGTGTGTTAAGACTGGTATAAATCAATTTATTGCCGATTTCCGATTTCCGAAAACAAATGTTTCTGATATTACCCACAAAGCTTGAATAGCATATTCGTGGTTGGGTAAATCAAAACACAAATAAACAAGATACTTCAGAAAGATAACAATCACTTTCAAAACATAGAACCTTAAGCCAGTATTACCCATGCACGCGAATGTAAAGGATACCCTTGGCGAACAGAGAGTGTACAATGACACATGCGCACGTCAGTTCATCAACATTCGGCAAGCAAGATGCAAAATAAGAACAAGATTTCGAAAAAACATAAAAAATAAAAACTCCGGGTATGAATTTTGAGAACATGTAACAGCCAGGCTCAAAAGGATACAAAAACTAGACACGACAGCGAGACCCGACTAAGTTCACTAGCTCACGCTACTAAAACAACTGTCAATACTTTGTACCCAAGCGGTGGGACCACAGGACCTGGACAGTTTGATGTACCTAGTCGAGCGGGGTTGAAAATTGCACACGGAAGTTTGATGTATCCTTTTGAAGTGTATCAATTGGGTGTAGTCTGCGTTTTTCGGAAACTCTCAGCCCTCTTCATTTAGGCAGATATGAGGACAATCGACAGCAAAGTGAAGTTGAAAATAGCTACACAGAAGGTGGAAAGCAGTTCGTTATGGGTACTTTGTGGAAAATAAATAGAAACATCCTGAATTGCACAACCAACACCTCCCGAAAATCGCACATGTTTTTCGTTCTTCGAATAGAAAGGTATATTTCTATATATTTCTTTTTCATGGGTGGGTATGGAGAACAAATAATTCCTCAATCAAAGCACTACTTGATAAAATTTGACGGGAAGACACCAACCCAAAATTTGAAATGGCAAAGTTGGTGTGATGCAATGGGGAACGATTTCCGGGAACTTTTTTCTGCTTTAATCAAGATGAGAACAATGCCTTTAGCAAGCTTGCTTGGGTATTCGTCGAGACATATTGTCAGGAATATTCACCAGTGATAGATTCAGTCAAATATTTCTGATACGCTAAGAAAAAACACCGAAATTCAACTGCTTTTCGGATAAACCGGGTAAGTACGGTCATTTTGACAAGCCAATGCTGCAATTAAAAGGCTGAGTTTCCGCCATTATGTGCATTTCGAAATAAGCAACAAACTAGGAGATCAGAGTTTACACTCTAGTCAATCACTCATAACCAGAAAATCGCGATACACCTACATAAAATATTTTTATGCATTTATACCGTGTTTTTCCCATTTTAAAAATTTGTGGTCTTAACTGACGATCAATTGAGAATTTTTCGTACCAGAGTAGTCCTAACATAAAGGAGTGATTTGGCTGAATAAAAACTGAAATAAATACGCATAATTTTTCAAACAAATTGACAAGTTTCAAAGTGTTATTAAACAAATGTCTGCAAATCAACATACCAACGGAGCAACACATTAAATCTATCGTGAAAGGATGAGAGGAAAGATTGACTACTAGATATGATACAAAATGGTTATCCAGAAAGTAAATATAGTGCTCAATTACAGCAATTATATGGTTGGTGTGATTGGGCAGATTAGTATCCATCGGCATATCCTTCGAACTTCGAATTTTCCTAACAAACTAAACTGCACAATCATTTGCATTTTTGACCCTTTTTGAGCGATTTCGACAACCATATCGTTCTCCAATGATGAGTCTCGACTAAATGGAAAGTTTCATTTGGTGCTGAAAGACTAGAATAGGATTTTATGGTCTGCTTTTATCGTACTAAGCATGGAGGTAAGGAAAAAAAATCATATTCTTGTGATACGGACTACGACAAGCGCAAGGTACAGATTATTAAGAAACAGGGTAGGCCATTTAAAGTGGAAGCATCGGGCAACCCAATAACTTTTGATAGAATTGTCAGATCGACTAATGACATGCCGCGTTGGAAGCGTCGTTCCAAGACAATTTTATCATGGAACAGTACACATCAAAAGAACGCGCTGAAATTGTTCAGCTTTACATTCAAAATAACTTTTTAATTGTGAAAACCAAACGTGCATTTCGTTCGAAAAATAAAGTTAAGAGTGCTCCCGGTGATAACACTATAAGACGTTTATACGCAAAATTTATGAATTGTGGTAATGTTAGTAATGCCAGTCATGCATCCAGACAACGAACAAGACGTTCCGATGAAAATATGGAAACCGTACGAGCCAGTGTTGAGGAGGAGCCGACAACATCGTCTCGTCGTCGTTCTCAGGAATTGGGCATCGCTCGGACCACTCTCCGACGCATAATTCGTGTCGATTTGAAGATGTTTCCGTACAAAATTCAAATGGCGCATAAACTGAACCCAGGTGATTATCTGCGTCACGTCGATTATGCCAAATGGATCAATGGCCGAGAACGAGGCCAACTTTTGGCGAAAAATCATCATGTCAGACGAGGCACATTTCACGTTAAATGGAAGCGTTAATAAGCAAAATTGTCGGTTCCATGCCACTGAAAACCCTCAATTAATTGAGGAACAGCCTCTATACGACCAAAAAGTTACAGTTTGGTGTGGTGTTTGTGCGGATATGGTCATTGGTCCCTATTATTTCAAAGACGATGATGTAGCAACGAAAACTATTAATGGCGAACGTTATCGAGCCATGATAAATGATTTTGTGATGCCCATTGTTCGTAAAAATTGTTTGAATGGCTTCTGGTTTCAACAGGACGGTGCAACATGCCATACAGGTCGACAATTGATTTGTTACGACCATCGTTCACCGGACGAGTTACATCGAAAAACGGTTATTTTGACTGGCCCCCGAGATCACCCGATTTGACGCCACCAGACTTTTTTTGTGGGGCTATTTGAAATCCAAGGTATACGCTGATAAGCCAAGGACCATAGCTCAACTTAAAGATAACATACGACGTGAAATCGCCACCATATCGACCAATACATTGGCCAAAACGATGGAAAACTCCGAAAAAAGGGCACATTTTGTACTCAAGGCCAAAGGTGGCCATTTACGCGATATCATTTTCAACAAATAGCTGTAACATATCTCCTTGAACGAAAATAAATTATTATCGAAATAAAAATAAATAATATATATATTCATATATATTTGCAGAAAAAAATGCTTCCAGTTTAAATGGCCCACCCTGTAATTATTTCACAAAATATACGAAATTTTAATACAGAGTATCATGACCCAAAGAAGTAATATAAGTAATTTGTCTTAATTTAATCTTTTTTATTTGAGTATTATTTCATACACTTCGAAATAGATAGAAAATGTTCCTCGAATGCAACGACGATTGCCTGAAGTTTCAGGATCATCCAAGCAGAATCCATAGAATCGCTTAGTATTCAGAGTCACGTTTGTGTGGACTAGGAAACGTAGAAATATGCAAACGAAAAACATTTGATGCAAAAACGGACACGGCGAATCATGCAACATTGATAATTGCTCCTTATTGCAAAAAGGCAAAAGAAATACACAATAAACAAAAATGGATTAGGCAACAAGGTGTGATAAAAACAATAAATAGAATATACAGAAAAAAACAAACAATAATATAAAATTTATGGAAAACCACTTGCTGCGAAAAACTAAAATTCTGGATCCTGGACGCTCCAAGGACGTATCTATGTACAACTGATAGAAAAATCCAAATATTACAAAGATACTATGGAGTTAGCGGTATGGTTTTTCGATATCCATCAGAAGCAAAACTTTTGCTTATTCCTAAGGAGTCTGGTATCGCAAGAACTACCCTGGATAATAGCTATTAGGTCCAGCAAATAACGTGGCCTTCAATTTGATGATTTATAAACTTCACTTTTATAAACGACGTTCAATATGCAGGTTTTATCTGTTTTTATTAGATATTCAATAATAATTAGATTATTCAATAATTATAGCTTTAAACAAAATATTGAAAACTATAATTATGAATTATTATTGATACCTTGATATATCATAGGACAATAAACGTTTTTAATAAATATTAAATTAATTAACTCTATTCAAACTGCTGCAATCATATTTTAAGCTCATTTTTTGTGAAATTTTTCCTAGAAAAGATTTTTCTTTTCTCAGGAGGCAATGTCGATGGCATGAATTCCAAAATGTTGACGAATTAAGGATGAAATGAATTGCCTCTAACTTAAACTTGATTAAAACAATCAGAAGAGCAATCGTAAAAAAATAATTTATTTTATAAACCAAATCGAACATTTACTCCTTTGTAATCAATCAAAATTCTTAAGAGAGAACTTCTTATTTCATTAACAGTCTGGGAAAAGGAATCAGTTCAATTACACTTTAACCTGATCTCAATAGTTTTTAATTGCAAACAGTTAAATTTCGATTGTCTTACTTCTGATAATTGCCAAATCATTGTCCTATTTCAGTTCTCTGCACTATGGGTGCACAATTCACAGTCGTAAGGCATTTTATTTCGTGTTTTTTTTCCTTCAGAAATCTAAAAGCCTCAATTTTTGCTATTGTTATAGGTAGCGGGAAAGCGAGATCAAACCTCTTAATTAACTCTGATTTCTCCGTTCGAAGTGAAAATCAATCGGAAGTAACCGTTTGATTGTTCAATTGAAATATTTCAACTTAATAAAAAGAGGATTTATAGCTGCTTCCGTAATCAATTATTAGTATCACCACTTCCCCCTCGTCAACATTCAACCACCTCATTCAAATTTGAGGAAAATATCGTCGCGATAGAAATCATAGAGTCCGAACTACTCAATTTACCAACTCTTGAAAATTTACATAATTATCCCTTCCCGTGGAATGTTGAGTGTGTCGGGCTGTCTATCAAACCCCAAGCCCTACGAGCGAGAAAATTGAAAAGTTTCAGCCCAATTACTGATTGTACCTACGATAGCAACATTTTTCCAAGCAATTATTTAGTTGATAAGATCGTGGCTTCACACCTTCAATTAAACGTTGTGAATGTTTTGCTTGTTTTTTGTGAGTTCGTTCGGTTTGTACTTCATCGGTGTTGGTGGTGTCCGTGGTGGAAACGCAGAAGGAAGAAAAGATCTTGTATGGCAGCCAAACTATCGCATGCCGTACTCTACGGATGGTGATTTGAGCGGATGAATGAATATGAGTTATGTCACTGAAGAATGGCGAGAGGTGAAATGTTGGAAAGCCTTTGTGGGATTGTGGTTGGGGTTCGAATTTTTTCCTATTGCGCATCAGTTACAGAGCGAGCATCTCCTTTGAACACATTGTCTTAATCTTCATCAAGTATCTTCACAGTTTGAATTGTTTAGCGCTCGGAGTACGTAGTTATGATGCCATCTTCAGTCCTTCGATAGAAAAACCTGGTTTACTAAATTACAGCTGATTATGCAACCGCACTAGCGAAGCTCACCCTGCTGGGGAAATAAAATCAACAAGTGCTGAGCTGCAATTTCTTTAATTACCATCTGAACTGATCGCAAGTCTGTCAAGTATCAAAAGGACAATTGCTGCCAAAGTTAAAATTGCTTCGAAGTCTGCACTTGTAGGATGCCGCATCTTGTGCCCTGTGGCCCGTTTGACGATCGGCAGCACAAACCCGGCCTTCTTTGCCAAACCACTGTCAATCTCGAGATGAATTCTTCAGCCGCGTACCGACTGGCGGTACCTTTTAAAGCCTGTCCTCCAGCATCCACGCTCAAGATCAGCATCAAGTAGTTCAGGTCTCGGCCTCATCATCATTCTCCCTTTCGGTCGTTTTGTCGTGGTCGCGCCACGCTGGCCGTCAGCAACCTCCAGTTGGTAGCAAGATGTGGTTGCAATGTCGGAATC
Organism: Stratiomys singularior; assembly: GCA_954870665.1. Lineage (NCBI taxonomy): Eukaryota > Metazoa > Arthropoda > Insecta > Diptera > Stratiomyidae > Stratiomys > Stratiomys singularior. Next base: position 4,173,405 of record OX940879.1, on the reverse strand, counting down.
CACTTTGAATCTTGTCGGCAACCGTTTGTTTTCATTATTCGTTTTTTATCAAATATATGCAAAATGATGATGATGCTGTAACGCGGCGATGTAGCTCTACGTGAATAACGAGATCTTACAACATGTTATTGGATTCTCTGAATGTGGAAGCGTTAAACGGATTGGCAGAAAAACATGGCCTGGGCGGAGTCGTTCTTGTAAAGCAAATCAGACGTGTTTCTTGGAATACACTAGTCCATTTGATGGTCTTCATTTTCCTGCCGATGATCTGAAAAAGTCAAGAGTGTTTATTGAAAGTGGAACAGATCATACAGATTTTGAAAAAATGTAGAAAACTTGTGTGAAAATGACGAGCTACATTCGCTGTTATTAGCAGTTTCATAATTAATTGCGGTCTAAAACGCTTTTCTGAACGGAAAGAAATTGATCTCAAGTGGACATTTCGGAAACACTCAAGTGGAAATTTCGAATACAATGATAAATCTTTTGAAATTCCAACAAAATGCTCCACTAAAACTCCATCCGTATTTCCACACTCCGCAATGCCCTTGAGTCACAAATTTGTGCTATTTAAATGCCACAAATTTGTTCTTCACATTATTAACTTGCCTATACTCCCCAGGCAACGATGATGTATTCTAATGAGAACAGGAACTTAGGAATAAAGACAGGCTCCCGTAGAATTACAATCCTCTAATGAGTAGATGAGCTGCAGCATATTTGGAATAGCAGTTTCTTTATTGCAATAAGAAGAGAAATAACCACGTAACCTTGCTTACAACTTCATGAAATCCTTAAACTTCAATAAAACATATACTCAAATTAGGCATTAATTTGAATCTTTTGCAATTCTTCTTTCAAATCATGAAATGAATTTTTTCTTAGGGTGCAAATTTTTCGGAAAAGTGTCCAGATTATATTTGCGTTCTTACACAGAGGTACAAGATATCTTATCTCTGTAGGCGTTCTTACTTTGAGGGTTGTTAAGACTTTTTGTTAGAAACTTTATGAATTCCATATCTTTGTTCTAGTTTCAAAACCTTTATGATCGTAATTCAGAAATAATTTCGGTTTTTTCCGGATTGGTTTTTATTTCTCGTCAGCGATAATTTGAGTTTATTAATTGTGGACTCTAGAGCGACCATTATCATCGACTGAAATATGCACTTTCGCGGTGTTGAAAGAGCTGTTGTAAAATGCAATTCTGTTTTCTTCATTGAATTTGTTGACTCTTGGTTGAGAAGTTCCAGAGGGTTTTCTTATGGATGATGATAGATTTACAAATTTCTTTTCAAAAATCTCTATAATCAATATTCATAAGCAAGATTCGCAAGACAGTTCATAAATTTGTTTTTATAATGTTTAATTTATTATTAACTAAAAATTAGTTTACAGTACATCTGTTGCCAAAGAAATTTTAGCTGTTGCTGAATACATATGATATGCTATTTTCAAAAATATAATTAGAAATTTTTTATCAGCTCTAGTTACTGAGTTTCAGCTATGTAGGTATAAAACAGAAAAAAACACGTATTTACTAAGAAAATTTTTATTAAAAAAAAAATTAATCATTAATTTCCAAAAAACTTCATTTCTAAGCTCTTCTCTGATGTGTAGACTTTGGAAAATGACGTATCAAAGACCAACAATAGTCAGACATCATATTCTTATCCCAGAAACCCTGATAGCGCTCTTTCATGACGCGTAAGTCCTGATGCATACGCTCTCCCTGCTCTTCGCTCATATCTCCTAAATTTTCTGGAAACCTGTCCAGGTGACTATGGAGGAAGTGGAGTTTTATGCTCATATTGCACCCCATATTTTTTAATTGTAGCAGAAGATCTTCCACAATTTCAATGTAATTTTCAGATTTTTTATTTCCGAGAAAATTTTGCATCACAGAGACAAAAGCTGTCCAAGCCTTTAGTTCTAACTCAGTCATAGACTTTCTAAATTGAGTATCTTTCCTAAGTCGTCTAATTTGGGGGCCATCAAAAATACCAGTTTTAATCTTTTCCATAGTGAGCTGAGGAAATTTTTGGCAAATGCAAGAAAAACAGTTCCCGTCTTTATCTAGTGATTTAACAAACTGTTTCATGATGCCCAGTTTTATATGTAATGTGGAAGGATAATTTTGTCACGAGCTACTAATAAATTCTGGACTATATTTTGCTTTCCTGGCTACATATTTTCTCTCAAGGGCCAGTTTCTTCTTACCCAATGCTCTTGTTTAGCTCAACTGTCCCAAAGACATATAAAACAGGGGAACTTAGTTTAACCACTTTGTTGACCAAGAAGAATGTTCATCATTTTTAAATCGACAGAAATTTGCCACTTATGGTCATTGTATTTTATTTTATTGAGGACTAGCGAAATGTTACAATATTCTTCCTTTAACTTTACACTGTGAGCAATAGGTACCGCTGCGTATTTATTTCCATTATGTAATAGAATACATTTTAGGCTCCGTTTTGAGCTGTCAATGAATAAACGCCAGTCGTTTGGTTCGTATTGTTTCAAGCCCATTTTTATCAAGAAGTTTTTGACATCTGAACAAAAGGTAATACCGTTTTCATCGGAAAAATAACACCGTAATTCTTTATCTCTTTCACGATAAAAAGCTATTTTAGTATCTGGGGAAAGCAATTTTTTTTCTTTCGGTCTTGATGCTAACAATTCTGAAGCTTGTTTAGAAAGATTTAAATCTCTTACAAGATCATCCAACTCGTATTGGGAAAAGCATTTTGGCTCATTTGACATACCTTTAAAATCAGGATCATTTTGTGATGAGCTTGGTCCTTCAACTTGTTCTAAGGGTTCAGATAGATTTTTAGGCACTGAAGAGTCAGGTGAACGCTGCACTGGACGTTGAACGCAACTAGTACTTGGGTACTGCCATTTAGCTCGATTTTTTGTGTTTAAACCGTTTACGTTCACACTACAAAAATAACAGTCTTCGAGATGATTTCGTGGTTCTCGCCAAATAGTCGGTATTCCAAATTTAAACGCAGTTCTTTTACCACTTTTCCATAATCTTAAATATTCAACACACGATTTACAGACACAATTGGGAGCCGAAGGCTTCTCATATTTATCCAAGAGCATCCCAAAATACTCAAAATAGGTATTTTTCACCGACTCTGATATAACTTTTCTACAATCTAAAAACACATATTCTCCGCAAATATAGCAAAAATGATCTGGATTGTTTATACAACGTCTCCTTGAACTACTCATGACGCAAAAACTTTAGATATTAATCTCAACACAGTAAAATACGCCTGTTATCGATTAATATATACACTTAAATGACAAAAATCAAAAACAAAGTAACCCGAGGTGCTCAAAAAATTTTGAGGGTAGATTTGACAAAAACTAGTTATAAGTTAACATTTCCAACCACAAAATTCGCGGCAACAGACAAAAAGTTAAATTTTATAAACTTGTGTTATTTTTATTGTAATGAAAACGACAAACATGGTTTATCTGTCTTGGTCATTGCATTAAATTTTTTCTCTAAATACTTCATAGTTTGATGTGCTTATAAGATGTACTTGTGTTCATTTATTTTTTATTATTCTTCACTTATGCATTTATCATTTTGTAATCACAGTTCAAAGTATTGGCCTTTGACGTACGAATTTATTCATTATCAATCCATTTGGGAACTCCATTAATGAATCGGCAAAGTGTTGACCCGTAGACCCGTTGACCCGTTGACCCGTTGAAGCGCTAGGCGGCTTTGATTATTTTTCGTGGACAGCGACACCCTCTTTCTCTTTCACATTTTTAGTTTTGCATTTTTGAATCTTGCATTTATTCACTTGTGATCACACCAATTATGATGAAATGAATGATAAAATTATGATAAAATAAAAATTGAAAACAATGTTTAGATTATGAGTTCAAAGGTCAACTAAACAACATAGCCTTCTCTGAAATGTTACAGCGTTCTTCATTTCTAGAAATATTTAAAAAATCAAAATGCACTCATAAACATATCAGGGCAAATAATAATTTGAACAAAGAATTTATTTTCGGTGAAAGACTATCCGATAATCAATTTTATGACCGTTTCATGCTCGGTCACACGTTTGACCAAGCTTCTCGTCGTATTGAACGTAGACGGAGAAAACGGATCATCTTCAAATGCAATACCAACGCACTACAAGAAGAAGAAGTGCGACAAAAACTCAATTATAAAAGAGCTACCTACCTTATCCCAGGAAACAAATTCAACATCAAGTGTTACGAATGAAATAAACCAGAAATGATATAACGTCACTGTAATCTTAATGGTAGCATCGGGCGGCAGGGGGATGGGGTATATCAGACTAACCTAGCCTGTCTGACCGTCAATGTCTCCACTTTGAAAGAGGAAAGTGGTGAAAAGTGAAAAGATTCCACTGGATCTTCTCCTTTACTTTCCTGGACAAAGTTAAAGAAAAGCGGATCACAATAGCCCAGCGGATCAAACTCCACTAAACGACTTATATCCTTACTTTCTGCGATTTCATTGCAAAATAAAGCTAGCATAAAAACTAGCATAAAAAACAAGGCAGTCTGGAGGAACATAGAACAGGTCGACATCAGAAACATCAATTAAAGATCATTCAATATTACCCAACCGTCTCGCAAAACGAGACACGCATTGGAAGGCCTACATGGGAAATTTGAAAATCTTCATAGCGGCTATGAATAGGAAATAGAAAACTTTCTGAAGAAACAATTAAAGGAGTTAGCAGGACTTCAAAGCTATCTAGAAATTTAAAAAAGGGCTGAACACGAGGCTTCAATTTGAAGACGAATCGAGCGAATTTTCAGGAACGTGTTGACTATAACGAAATTAAGGAGGACATGGTTAATAAATGCAACACACAATTCAGCCTAACAAACGCTAAAGCATCAGGAATAGTGAATTAATTCACTATAGCGCTACTCTCTCCTCTTCTGTCAGGCTCAACGTTTCTGACAAATATTGTTTAAAGTGGAATTCATATCCAAGAGAAATTCATACCTCTTTCTTTCTCGTTTCTGTATAATTACGCTATGGTCGAGAGTTTTTGGAGGACTCGTACGTCTGGTGTCAATTCTGACTTGAAGAAAGTGTCTCCTCTTTCAAATTCATCGGGAGTTTGGTTCCTACTCAAAATTGCTGACTGAACATCAAAATACTTAAAATCAAAAAGTTATCTCTTCTCTCCACTAACTATGACAGTTCTGCCATAATATTCATGGAAAGCATCAAGACAGAATGAAAATGAAAATTTTTTTCACCAGGAACTAAAATCACCTTTTACCACGAAATGAAAACAGATACAAGTTCTTATTTTTTGGAAGAAGACAATATTTCTTTTTGTTCCGATATTAAAAACTTGTTGATGAAAATGCCAGCAAAGAAATGCGTTTATTCACTGACTACTGAAAACTTTGCTTGAAGTGCGTCCTTTTGCATAACGGTAATAAATACGCTGTGGTACTTATTGCTCATCAAAGTTGCAAAGTTAAAGAAAGAGCACAAAACTCTACTTCCTCCATAGTTATATAGACAAGTTTCCAGACAAGTAAGGAGATATGAGCAAAGAGCAAGGATATCACATTTATCAAGATTTACGGACCATAGACGAGCGTTATCAGGGTTTCAAGGACAGCAATATGATGTTTGACTATTGTTGGTGCCTTATATAAGAGCTTTAAAAGGAAGTTTTTGTAACTTACTGATTGATTAAATATTTTTCAGTATCCTTATATGTTAGTAACTATCATACCATATGTAGTCCGCAGTCGACACTCTCCGGGCTGCTTTTTTAGTGTTTTTATATCGTACGTACTAGGCCTCAAAGCTTTTGATTGATTCATTGAATTTTCACTATGAATAAGAAGTTGGTCAATGTTGTTGAGCAATGTGTATGAATAAGAAGTTGATCTGAGCTATTCCACAATTGCACCGAGGGGTAGATTTTACGATATGGCAGCATATCCGGTATACAGGTATAAGCAGTGTAATGGAGTATGAGCCTTAGATTAATATGGACATACTTTCCTTGTTCCTGAGCAGCATCCCGAGCTATGTAACAAAAAACCCTTATTGTTTAGTTCATGGAGGCTAATGGAACTAAAATGTTTGAAACAAATGCATCCACTCCTGAGAACTTTGGCAATATCCTGCACTTTCCACAACTTCCTCATGGTGTACAATGAAACCAGTTCGTCCTCCTTATAAACAAGGGCAATTTTCCAACAATCCGAATATTGTTATTCAGTTATATTTTTTAACTAATCAGATTCATCATTCATGGGACTCTCAGCACAGAGTTCCTATGGCGTGTTTGGACAATCAAAATAAAAGACTCGTAAGCAAACAGAACTTGAAAAGCAACGTAAAGTAAGTGCATTAAGTCAGAGATCCTAGCCGACAGATAAAGCTCTGAACTAGGTTTTATCACATCTCGTGGTTTCACTCATGCTCCAAACGGTCTGGAATAAATGACATGCACTACCGGTCCACAAATGCCATGTTTTTTCCTCTCTCACTCTCCGATTCCTGACTGAATAATAATATTAATGTCGCCACAAGAACACTGAAATTCAAATCCCAGACGCAATAATAATCATTATTACGCAGAAACACGCATTTATTCATCCGCATATGTTTGGTGCATCATGCGTTGCTCTGGGCAGCGAACATTCTCCTGGAACCGATCAAGATAAAAAATACCTTTTTAACATATACATAATGCGACTCTGAAGGCAAATACCTCAAGTGGCTTTTTGCCTCGGCACTGCGATTCTAATTCCCAAGCAATAGTTCACATATCGATTGACTGAATAACATATTTTTTAGCAATATGGTTGCAGGATGCGAGCGTGCACACATGCATGGTCGGAGAGTGCGAATGTGGATGTGTCAATGCGAGGTTGATAGTACGGCGAAACGGGTTGGCTAGAGATACCTTCCTCTTTCTGCGTGTTCTCGTATCTGGGGCCAGATCAATTTTTCATATCTTTTCCTCAAGATCATCGATCGTTTGCAGAAAAATTTAATTACACTGATTTATGGGAATTTTATTAATTAGATTGAAAAGTACACACATTACTTACGGAATGTTATTTTTGTATTAAATAAACTGTAAAGTGTACAAAGGCATACAGCAGTCGTTCAATGGATTCTATTTGTGCTGATGATTTGCTAAGAAGTTGCAGTGAGCCTGCCGGTGAGAATAGTGCTGCGGAAATGTACGGCAAGATCAAACCTCAGCAAGGAAATGAATATCATATGTGGACTCCATATCAAGATGTAATGTTAAACATACGTAATTTCACCTGACTTAATCGATTCCGGTAGTGCGTAGTTCTTCTTGGCGAACACATGAACGAGCTGAATAAGTTTCCCATTGAATCCAACTATTTGCGATATTGCCTGGCTGTGTTCACACACGCTTTCAATATCGGCAGCTTTACAGGTGTAATGATAATCTGGCAGCAAAATGAGAAACCGTGACCAATTTGATTATTTAAAGACACGTGAAAAATGAGTGCGGGTTGATTATCAATTTTCGCCTGAATCATTAAGGAGTTAATTTAATTTGGAATTCATTTCATAAATTCAACCATAGCGTGCAGACTACTTACTTTTGCAAATACTACAGCCGCTAATGCATATTCTGGATTTCACATATCCTACGCCTCCGTGGCCCTACATTCGCTTCACATCCGGCATTTCATATTTATATTTATTATATTGATTCGTATCCGTTCCTCTCATTAAAGTTCTCATTAAAATTCGCTCGGGTATTTTCCATTTTCCACTTTATCTACATAATGCGAATGCAAAAAAATTTAATTAGTGTAAATCATAATTATGTTAACAAGCAGGTGCGAAAATATATCATCTGAAATGAGCGTATAGCGTGATTGGTACCAATTTTTTCAAGGATTTTCCAGCTCGGTTGGACGTTGAAGAAATATTTTATTTGTTAAGTACTTGGTCTAAGTATCTTCTCGGGGCCATAAAACAATTTGTCTTTCGTCGGAGATTTCTCATCACTTTACGGTAGATTTAGCCGCCAAGATGGAAATGTTCAGTGCTCCAATTAGTACAGATATTTATTGAAATGCATTTGGCAAGTTGGTAAGCAATTTCTTATTTGTTTAAGTCGTGCATGTACGTGAATTCCGTCGGTGGGTGTTGCCGAGCATCCAGTGCAAATTGTTGATTGTTCTCGCCGTTGTACATTGGGTACAATAACGAAGGAGTTCTTTTGTTGTCGGGCTCAACCAGAGTGAATCTAAAGAAAGTAAGCCTTTGACCGACAATCAATTTCAAAATTAAGTTTTTATAAGTTCAGAATCAAGGTCGATAAGCAGATCATTAAATAATTCAATATCATGATCTTGAATCAACTTTGAGATGCCGAATTTCAATGCCAGTATCAGTAAACATAACAATAGTATCATTAGGTCATATATTAGTGACATCGTATTTCGGTGTATGTCTAAGGAATATTCAGTGAGCAAAACATAAGAACACGTTGTAAAACTATTGCTCAACAAAACAAACTTCAACGAGATTCTTCACTCTAACCTTCTACGCCAAATTTCGCAGCAAGGGACTTGCCAATTATTTTTGTTTGAAATACCCTTCCTTTTGTTTCAAATGACAAATTTTCTGTTGTGTTTCATGATTTTAAATTCTTCTGTTTAGATGAGTAGTATGTGATTTGAAAACTCGATATCGCTCCCTGATACTTCCATGACCCGACAATAATCCGACATTTTCCGGGCGCTACGAATGAGGTGCTCGAACTGGTAACCAACTCCACTCACTCTTCCTGAAGAAAGGGTTGATTGGAACATTAATACAGTCGAACTATGCAATCCACCAGGTATCAGATCAGGATTAGAATAGGGGATCGACAATACTGCAGATCCTGCTGATACTATACATCATCACTTTACACCCTATAAAAAGGGTAAGGGTTATCACTAGGCTTTACGGAGAATAAAATATTTTTCATACCAAAACTAGGCACCACAATGCAAAGTATTACCGAGCTATCAGCTTGAAGTCTTTAATGCTGAAGTTCTCTGGAGCACACAGTGGATGAGTGCATCAAAAGTAATATAAGCGCAACAGAGCTTCGTCCCAATTTCCAGGACAGTAGACACCCTATGTGCATTCCCAGGTACCTCGAAAGAATCGACAATGCACGAAGTAGTAAGCAGAATCTGAAGAATCTTTCCCAGCAAAGATAAAAAATTAGCGGCCTATTATCAATATTGGAGGAACGTCCAACAAACTTTAAACAAAAAGCACAGCAGTCATTGAAAGATAAAAAAGGATAATCATCTAATCAAATAAATGATGAAAAACGATGCAAATTTGAAAATTTTTCAACTTACACTAGCAAACCTAGTAGTAATAAATACCAAGTAGATAACTGATATAAATAAAGATATATCTGTAGAAGAAATACCTAGTGGTTACCTATATAAACTTAACCTATTAACTCCACTCTTAGTTGTTGTCACATGGGGAGCAAAAGTAGAACTCTTCACAAAGAAAAAGCTGTTTGAAGTATGTGAAAATGTTATAATGTCCCATCGCCTACGTTATTTGTGTGTATTCAATTTACACGCATGTTAATCCTGTTTATTGAGGCAGTCTAGTCCATTCATTGTTAATATTTTAACGTGTGACACTTTTTATTGGTCTTGATTCGATGACAGGACGTTCAAGAAGTAAAATTTTCCATCGAAATCGAATAGTATCCTTTTCTTAAAACTTGTACACTAAACATATAGTACTTGAAATGTAAAAACGTGGGCTATTATCTTAAGTACTAAACACATTCTCCAGAAACGAAAAAATAATAATAACATGAACGTATGGACGTTTTTAACGTTTTTGATGTGAATGATTGGTACGTGGATCCAGACGCGAGATTTCAATAAATGCAAGTGTAAATTACATGGATGATACCTGGTGTTCAAGAAAATTTTGCACTCTGACCCTTGAAGATGAATTCCAGCACAAAAACAAATAAAATTCGGTATAATACCGTTTATCTTATTTAATATTTGTCCAATTAGCAGCTACCAGACATTTAACCTCGTTTTGGTTTATTACCAGCTTCGAAACACATTAACAGCATCCGATATGATAACATGTGGTACATGTGGTTTTTTTTAAATAGCTTGCGTTTGCCTTCCGTTTTTTACATTCCTATTGTAAATAGCCATGACAGCTGCATTGTGATTCCTGATCGCTTATATATTTATTCGCTTATATAGATATTATAGTAAAATATATTTGAAAGAATTAGGAGGACATTTCTCGATATGTATGTGTTATGGATTGGAAAGTTAATTAATCATTTAGATCTCCGATATTTCAGGCAATCACATAAGATTTAGGCAATCACAATCACATAATCAACCAAAAATTTTCAGTTAACAGTGGGTCTTGTTTATTGGAAAGATTCCTGCACTCTTTGAGTATGGCTGTGCAAAATTCTAATCTGATACGTTCTTGTACAACGTGATATATCTTACCGTCTGCAAATGTTTACTTATATTAACCATTCATGAGTGAGTTTATGAATAATTTTTCAAGGGTATTTTCCAACTCGACAAGTGCGAGTTGCATTCGCAACGAGATGCTAGTAAAATCAGGGTTCCATCAACTTGTAAACCAAGTAACGAGTCGGAAATATGCGCAAACATATTAAATAATACAAATTGTGTAACATTAATATGGGCTCACTACTAAAAACTTAATATTCGTACATTTACGCTCCAGCTAAGATTAATTTCATGTATTTTTTTTTGCTCCTTGCCAACTTAATAATAGCAAACAGCATCAATATTTATAAGAAAAATTCAACCTCGCCTTGGGTGTAATAAGTACAGTATCCAAGTAGATTGAAGCAAGTTAGAGAGTAGAAAAAACGAATAAAAATTTTTTTTTGTGTAGTATTTAGTATTTTCCTCTAAAATAACTATTTGACTTTATTTGGAAGTTGTTAATGCATTTGTTATTGAACAATTCAATGTTGCGCTGATATTAATTATGTATCAATAGCAGTCAATCGGAGTGTGAACATGAACAATCACATGTTGATAATTAACTTGGTCCAGTGAACAGTGACCTGGTTTCTCGATGACCATGTTTAATTGATAATGTAAGACAAAAGGTATATATCAATAGAAGATAGTGTAAATTGAAAGACCAAGTATGAGTGTTGGAACTACTTGAAATGAACATGCATTATTGCCATAATCTTTCAGTTATTAACTTTTTCTCGGCGAGAAAATGCTTCAAGCATTTAAAAAATTATTACTTGCGATTTTACCACATTAATTGACTTTAAATATTTATTTAAAGAATAATTAGTTCATGTGTAGTTTAAATATTCAAACATGAAATCAAATTAGTAACCCAACTGACAATTATTTCTGAAAATTAGTCGCATTCACAATGCTGATAACATTTATGTCAAAATAGTTCGAATCTCCATCAGCCGACCATCTTTAAAGAGCCATTTACTGTTCAACAAATTTTCCAAACTTTATTTTAAAGAATCAACTGCTCGACCGTATACTTTTGCAATCTAATCCTTAGAGTGTATCAGAAACATAAGGTATCTTTACGTGACTAAATCTACACAATAAATAAATCCTGTTCGGATCACACTTCATTTTGATTATCATTCTGGACATACGCTTCATAGCTAGATACATAGCCGTTCTGCACTTAAAATCGGATTCCTACTATCACTGTTACTAACGCATGGAACAGGAAACACTGTTTGAACTAGTTCTGGACTTCGTTATGGCATCAACGTTGCGAAAGTATGAACAGTTCTTCTTGGGCTTCTTCCTCAAGTACTCCCGCTTATTCCAAAGCATAGTCTTTCTCCAGAAATTTGGCCAGGCTCTATTACAGGACTAAATCATTGGGTTTCGTAGCCCATTGCAGCAGTCTTTTGTTCAATCTACTCCACAGCGTAGCTACTAACCAGCTCTAAGACTCTTAACAAGTTCCAAGTCAAACGCAGTCAAGAAATAGTCTAAAACCAGTTTTGGTCGGCCGATCCTGTTCCTGCTACACCGTCCACTAATTCATTTTGCATTACACCACTATGTCCAGGGACCCATATCAATTTTACATTCACCGTGGATTATAATAGATTTGAGGGCGTATCTACAGTCCTGCACTGTTTATTACGCGGTTAGAGGTTATTACGCGGTTAGTACCGACTTGCTCACCGAGGGTATATGCATTCCTTCGTGAAGGTTGTTTATTGCCGGCTCTGTGGCCTCTTTTTTTAACTTGAATTTTGTATGGCCAATAACGTTCCTTTAGATTAATTACGAAATTAAAAAATAAACTTAAAAAAATCACCAGGTCAGTCCCGCGAATATCATGTACCTAATATTATCCTGAAATACTCCTAATATTTTTGGGTGAATTAAATTTTTTGGTTGTGTGAATTGTGGCCTGTCCTAATTTTAGTCACTACTGCTCTAATAATTCTTATTCATAAGCCAAAAAAGGACCACAACCTTTCTTAAAAATGAATCTAAAAGTCATTGGCAACATTACATGAGTTACGAAGGAAATTAAAACAGAATTCGCACCCAACCAAATAAATTTATTGATCGTTCCAACATTCTTCCTAGCTCTCAATTTGGTTGCAGACATTCAAGATGCTTGAAACTAGGAAATCGAAAGAGCGTCCTGCGCAGTTTTGCATAGTGGTCTTCTCTCAGATCCTTCTTAGGAAACTAAAAATTTTCTGTTTAAACTCAACGTTCTTTCAGTTTGCTAGTATCGCAGTTGGAGTTCCCCAAGGATCGTATTGAATCCAGTTACTTTTCGTTACATATTACTCAGTTATGCTATTGTTTTATTCCAATTACAAAGCATCAGAATACCTCATAAAAATAATTATCAAATTTATCAACAGCAAATTACTAGCTGAAATTTGACCCTATCTTGAATTGGCATCGAATTTCTGAACTCTGTTGGTTTGCGCCAAACTCAATCTCTTTGCAACACACCTACAAAATTATCAATTAAAAAGTAATATCCTATTATCAAAAAGGGCTACGAAGGTTTTAGACTGCAAATTTGGTTGCAATCGATCAGGACCAACCAGTGTCAATGTCCGTTAAACTACGGGAAATCAATGAGCTTGTCCTGAAAGTTCCAGAAAAGTGGAAGATGCAGTTGAAACAAGTACAGGCTGTATCTGACTGGATCGTTCGTTGTGAAACTGTAAACAAATTTTTTCCTGATGAACGGTAGCCACATTGTGAAAAATGTAAAATCTAATGATATAATTTATCACCAACGCTAAAAAATGTGGCTGTATCTGGATCAAATGTTAACTCGTAACACGTTTATTTCATTTATCACAATTTTTTGTCCTTTGCTGGAAGGTGCTGAGGCTGATCTCGTGTATCGTATCAGCTCTATTTATTCTTTTGCTGAAAGATTCTCGGAACCAGGTGTTGCAACCACTTAATTTGGTCCGTTGCTGCAGAATACTTGTGAATTCTTGGGGTATTTTTCGGTTATAAAAAAAGATGGCGGTCAAGTAATCGACGTCATCCAATTCTAGCAGTCAGAATGATCGAGATCTGCAAGTATTGTCAATTGGAGTTAGACGAGTCGCACCTTTTATATATGGTCTTAACAAGAAAGTCATTGCACCACCATACGTGTTGCGTTCACACTCCTGTGTCCTTGCAAATCGTTCTAGCATCCAAAAATTTTTGTAGATTATACGGCCTAATCTTTCAGTCAGTTAGCATAATCTTTAGAAGGAGTTGAAGGGATCTGAACTAAATATTTCCGGCACTTATCGAATGCTTACTCGTAACATTAGATTTGTTCTTCTTTGGGGCTTTGGCTTGTAGATATCATTTAGAATTTGTTTTACACGAAATAAATGCTTGAAAATAAAAACGAAATAAATTTATACGTTCTCTTTCGTGGTTTCAAATTTTGAATTCTAATCAGATACCTTATTTTGAACTCTGAATAGTTTAAGAGCCACATTTGGGACAGCGTTTTCCCTTGATCATTGGCTTTAATCCCTGCACTGAATGCTCACTATAGAATAAAGCGAATATTCACTTCTGTCTATTAAAGTAATATTGAATACCGAATTCAAAAATATAAAAAAAATTCAATATTCCTGTTGAACCTACCCGAGTTGGAGGTATGCTTCCTCTTAAAGATTTCCAATACTTTGCCGCACATATCGACTTCGGACTTCTATTCAAACTTATTGCCCAGGTTATCGTAGGTGATCTGGATTGCGGTAGAGAAATATTCGGACTTATGTGAAAAGAATATTGACACCAGTGCGTTTGTTCGATATTCTTTTTATTAATATTTTAAGTATTGTCAAAATTTTGGTGGACTAATGCAGCTTAACCACCGGGTTTTATTGTTGCAATGAAATTTTCATTCTGCAAGGCTGTCGAACGTCTTCGCCATGTGAACTTGCACTATTATCATGCTGAAGGCCTAAAATTAAATAAACCTCTTACATTTTATGGAATAATTAGAATAGATATAGAAAATTCAATAGAAATTCAATAGAAAAATTTGTTTCACCAAAAAACTTCGTGAATTTAAAGAAGGTATCTAGTTTAGATTCAGATAGTTTAGTTTAGATAAGAATCAGATAATTTTGCACATGTTAATTAATTATTAATTATACAAGTAATTCATTAAATCAATTATTATTTATTATGGAGCACGTAACACCCAAGTGTATTCAGACATTTAATATAGGAGGGCCTAGGACAAAGTTCGGGCCTCTTTGAAATAAAGCAAGTCAAAATGTTGCTATAAAAATTCTTTCCAAAGATCTAGACTCTAGATCTGCAGACTCTGGATCTGCAGACTCTAGATTCTAGAGCAAGAGCGAGGGGGAGGGGGGAGGTTTGCGAACGAAATAGACCGTAGCAGAAAAACACAAATTTTCAGACGCATTAGTCCGAGTGTTGGCGTATCCTAATTGATTGGAAATCTTACTAGATAGTGTTCATAGCATAATTAATCGCATGAAGTGATACTTCAACCTGATTATTTTGAATTAGTAATAAAGAGAGAGTTATCATAAACCGTACATTCACCTAAGGCTTCGATCGTTCCAAATTACAACAATATGCAAATACTTTTACCATATTTCCGGTAATAATTTTGCATACATCACCATATGCATGGTAATTTTATATTCGACAATTGAACGTAAAATTACCATGCAAAAGAATTGAATCTGATTTACGGGTCTAATACTGTCGTACGTTTTGACCAAATCTCCAAATTTTCATTTCAAAGGTTTCTACAATGTCAGCTTAATCAATCTCCCATTCAAAATAATTATATCGATTGATTTTTCAACATATCATCATCGCACGTGAAATACGTCGAAGTCCTAAGTTACGGTCTTCAATGCATATGTAATTCAATTTTAGTATTAGTTATTACCATTTGCATAAGTTACTGGGCCACGAACGATACTCTGTACTGATTTTCGAGCGGCTTAAAGAAACCTGTCGACACAGATTTCATTGTATGTGACATTTAAATAGCAAAGAATAGAAGTATGACTTCGTTGATTTCCAGCGAATGTTGATTCAATTTAGCCATTCACTTAATCGGTTGATCTGTGATGAGAGCAAGATAGATTAATTGTTCGTTTGGTGTATTTGAAATCATTTAAAATGCATTTGACCAACGCAAAGTGAATGCTGTCAATTTTTCGACAAATTTGAATTGATGGAATTTTCGCTAAAGTCAGAAGGAGCAAAGCAACAGGACGTGAGAAAATATTAAGCCTGCTGCTCATAACTGCATGGTTTAAATTCTGAATTTTGAAAAAAAAAGAATTGTTTCGGTGACTCAATAATTGTTTTGGTTACAAATTTCAATAAAATTCGCATTGAAGGAGAAGGATGGTTTCGCCATCAATCATAGTCTCGTAATTAAAGCCGATACCTGGTTTGAGCCACTCAGCTATCGCACCAGGCTGGATGAATTAGTCGAACAATCAAGTAAAGTTAAAGTTAAAGAAGAAAAAAATTGATTTAAATGAATTCAAATAAATCAAAAACATAGCGAAGTATCAAAGGAGTGAGGAAACGATTGCTGTTTAGAAACTTCAGTGAAGCACATCAGTGAAACACCATCAGCGGAGCACCACTGCCAGATCACTCTTCAATGGAGTACTACAATGGAATGTCTCAGCAGAGTACCCGTCCCGCACCCCAAGTAGAGCAGCACAGTAGTTCACCACAGTTGAGCTCTGCAGAGCCAGTATTCCCTTTTTAAAAAATTTCTCTCCTTGGGCACTTAGAAAATCCCTTACAGCTGCTTTTATGGCACCATGATCTTCAATTTATTCGCCTCTTGAATATTTCTTCATCCGAGGCGATAAATTTAAATCAGTAGGAGCCAAGTCCCGTGAATATAGAATGCGTTCGAGGATTTCCAAGCCACCATCCTGGATTGCTACCATGTTAATTGCAGACTTGGGTGCCGTTGTCTTTATGGAAAATAAAATTTTTCATAATTTTTCTTCCGCGTGTCTTACAAATTTCCTGACGTAAATTTTTGATTTGTTCTGCGTACACACTTCCTGTTATAGTGGCTCCCTGACCAGTGTATTCAATCATTACAACGCCTTTGCTGATGCAAAAATGTGCCCATGATCTCACCGGCTGACAATTTTGTCTTGTACTTTTTTGGAGCAGGAGAAGACAGTCTTTTCGTTATCAACGATAGTTGTTTTCATTCAGAATAGTATGATAGTCAAGCCGTTCTGCTTCTACTGTAATGTGCTCGAGTTAAAAGGTGATCAGGATCTTGTTGAAACAATTCCAAAAATCTTGAGTTGCATTTGCTCTTGTGCGTTCGTGAGCCTTCTGGGCTCATTCTCATTTTCATTCCCAATTATCATGTAAAGTATAATGTACTTCCTGCACTTCCTATCGATATCCTTCGTTAGCTGTTCAGCAAAAAAACGTACTGTCTCACAAAGATCATTCCTTGGGCAGCGGACGTTGTTGAGTGGCCCGAGGAAGGGTCGTTTTGAATCGATGTTTTGCACGTTTAAACTCTGTACACTACATCGTCACTCGAAGGATATGACGAAGCATCCTGTTTTAATGTGTGCCGTCAATCAGGAAAAACTTGTTCGATAGAAAATCTGTTCGAAAAAAAATGTTTCATCACAGCACGAGTTTCAGTTTTATCCATTTGTTATCAAAATTCAAAGACAAGTTACAAACAAATGCGTGTTTTTTTTTTGTTTGCCGATGGTGTATCAGCACTGCAACAATGAACTACCAATTTGCGGATATTCTTATCAAGATCTAAGCTATAACAAGTACATCATTACTCATTACTTTATGAACACCTCTCGTCTGTCACTCGGAAAATTGTTTGGAAAGAAGATTCTCACTTTATTTTTATTAATTGAGACGTATTTTTACTAAATATACTCTGAGAAGAAATTCAGATATTGTTAACAAATACTCAATTAAGAAAAAGGGACGAAACAAAGGTTGGCAAAATCATACAGCGGACGACAAAACCTACTAACTTTTGAAAAAAGCCGATGAGCCGCAATACCGTCTTGAAAAGCTTGCAGAAGCCCTTCAGTGAGAAAGGATTTAGAGTAGGAGCTATGCCACAAACAAGATCTCTACACTTTTATGAGATGTCACTGTCTGCCCATTATCCTTAAGGGGAATCTTTCGACATATCACGATAAAGATTTCTCAATTCCAAAGAAGCAACTACACCCTTTTTCTGTCCGAATCCATTTGTCCAATTACTTACTCAAAACAGTGTATGTTGATCTGATTAAAATTCATTTGATTACAACACGCCAACATTAACAATCCATTTTTTTCGGTCATGACTCGATAATTACTTTACAACCGGCCAAAACGCAATGAATGCGACTATGGTCGTTAATTACCTTTTTAAGAATTTACATAGTCATACAAGATCGTGGGAAAGTTCCAGCGCGGACGACGATCAGATCAGCAATTGCCAGGTGCGACGATCGAGGACTATTGATTAACAGTTGTTGCTCGCATTCATATCATTTTCAATCTGATCGGATCAGTTATGAGTTATTAAGTTATACTTAGCCGCACCAAATCCCATCTGTATCTTTCACTCAACTCTCACACCACGGTCCCGATCTGAGTGCTACAGAAAGATTGTTTTGTCATTTCCATATGCATGACTCGGATGGAACCGCGAAGATCGCGAATAGGCTAATCACTCAGCGTTACTGATTTACTTACACGTATGACTTTACGAGTAATGCGGATATTATAACCGGCCCCTGGGGATACAGAACAGTGTAAGACCGGAAACAATGAGTAGCTTCGTTCGCGTTCATTCGTTCATTCATGAAATCAATCTTACGCGTATGTATATCGTGCCGTTTGACGGAGCCCCAAGTCCAAGACGATGAGAGAACCTGCGAAATTCATGTGAAGAGCTTTTGGGCTGCTGCGATGGTTCTGAGAAATGTTAAACTCACGCTTTTCATGGTGAATCCACTCGAAACGTATTATGCCGTCTATTGAAAAGAGATCATGACAAAGTTTTGATTGAAGCTTGGAAGGAATGTTCATGACCTCGGGCTGCGATAATCGAAATGCTTTCAATCTGTGATGAAGCAAAGGACTAAATGCTGTGTGGGAATTCTTAGCACAAAAATAATAAAATCATTTGACTTTCAAAAGGAATACGATCTACACGTTGCTGGGGATCTACACGTCAATTCAATGACACAAATCTAAAGCAGGACAGCCGATTTGATTCCTTATGGAGCGGTTAAAGTATGGGCAAGTCCCCAATCATTCCACCCGTAATACCTCTCAATATAAGGGAATCTCGTAAACTCTCAAAAGACCCATGAATAAATATGATTGGTAGCAAAAAATTCAATGTTTAAACTTTTCCAATACGTAAAACGGCGAAAATGGTAGCACAAGTCATATTAACAGCACAAAAGTTGAAGAAAAATGTTTATTTCATGCTTTGAAAACCCGTGAGAAATTACTTTTCGGATCATGCTGGGCTTCTTCGGCTACCATTTTTTTAATTAACGTGGAAATCGGTGAAATCTGTTTTGTATGATCTATGTATGATGCGAGTCCATGATTCTTCACTATTATGCATTTTTTACATTTCATTTATAGATTCAACCACTCCGGTATGCAATTAATTATTTGGATTAGTAATGTACACTTTACTTAAGCTTTGCTAAAATTCATTTCGCAACCAGGTTGCTGTTATGGATGTTATTTTGAGGTGTTAGTATGAATTACGGTGGTTGCCTGTATGATGCATTGGCGATTATTTAATTGTTAATGGTTGGTAACTGATAGCGATAGATGTTACGGCAAGGAAATAGAAATTATATTGCTATATTGTAGTAACAGTTAAAATTATATGTATGTCCTTAATAAACCTGTGATTGAAAACGCTTTCCTATTTGCAATTGTTGCATGTATATATAAGTTTGCAGCATAATTGTCGTTTCATAATTCGTTTCATTCTGGATAATCTTGAGCAAAGAACGATTTTAGTGTCAAAAGTATGATAATTTTAAATAATTAACTGAAATTTATGTAAGCCTATACGTAACTTTTTACATTTACCTGCAGGTTTGTCTTCCCACCTGCGATGCAACAGCTGTCACAATCTCTATGCCAGACAAGTATCAATTTTATTCTCCATAATTTGATGCTGAAGAGTGAAACCATCTAAAAGTGAATTCAGCATATCAGAATCAGTAATCACTACAATACGAAATTTCATATATCAAAGTCAATAAATAGTAGACTTTAGTGCTCTTTTTAAGCAATATAAAAACTATAACAAGTGAAATTTAATGACGAATATGAATTGAATTTTAATTTGACATGTCCGTTTGTCAAGTGACTTATTTAACGAATTAATAACTATATATTGAGTACAATACATGTGTGCTCCAAACAGAAAAGTGATAATAAAGTTTGGACATGTAAATCGAAACGGAGCCTCGAACTTGTTTGCGATACAGATCAGATTTGAAAACATCAAATTCTTCCAGGATTTTGAATAAATGCGGTTTATTTAGAACTGAACACGGTCTTGGGATAGTTTATTGAATTCTTCAGGATGTAGTCCCATCTATGACATTTTAGACAGACTCAGTCAAACGGTGTCAGTCTTACCAACTGACTGTCACGTATCACGTCGTTTCTGTCTGTAGACTAACTCATAAAAACTAGCCGTTGCTATCCAGATATCTTCAGGTCACAATATTGTTCACAAAGATTTACCTTTTCAAACATTCAATCAGAGTTGCATTGCAGAAGTCTCATGCAAATGAACGCACTTGCATCTACATTCACAAACAAAGGTCATGTGGAACGCATATTGCTTTTGTAACGTCTCTTTCAAGTTTGTAAATAGCCAAAAAGCTTTTCTCGCCTTAACCATTCTATGGAAATATTCTCTAATGTCAATGTCATGTTAGGAGTTGCCAAAAGATAGAAATTGATCTCTTCGTGTTTCGGGCCTATGTACTATATGTTGCAAATAGTATCACTTGTGGACCAGATTTGTTTTCAACAATGCATTGTTGAGGATTATTCATGGCTTAGAAAGGTGTGGGCTAGGAAAGGACAACTGACCTGGCAGTGATTATTACTTCTATATCCTGAGTGGAACTCACGAAAAGAGCATTTCTATGAATTTTGTGACGGAGCAGATCGATCAACATGATGTTTCAGAGGTCAGAACGTAATATCAGGCGTTGTGCAGCGTCATCTGCGACCAATCTTTTTCTCATAGCCACACCACCCACCCCGCCATTGTGACTTACCAATTTCTGAAAAGCCGCTACCCAAAGAGCCATCTACCCAGGAAATAACAAGGAATATTGCGTTTCTTCGCAAGAGCTCGAAGAACGACCGTTAAGCTAACTCAATTCGGCACTATACAAAACAATGTAGAATAATATGTTATCATGGCATGCTAAAAGGTTTTAAGGAGCGGCGGGGCTTCTTTACTGTTCTCCAGGCTGTAGCAACTTCTGAGACTACTTTGAATGTTGTTTGAATTTTGTGGAAGCCCTGATCTCTGCCTGAACCATCATCAATTTTCCTAGTTGTAGGTAACTTCCAGACGTCTCTTTCTTCTAATTTAAAACTAGATTTATTAAGAACTTGAAGAACGTCTAATACAAGACACGCCGTAGTATAAGATGCCAAGGATAATAATAAGATGACCGCCAACAAGAGCTGCTAAAAACTGCTACTACTGCAACTTCTGCTACTCAGCTACTTTCTACTCCAAACAAACATTGTATATTTTTTAAATATATGTAGGTCTGGGAGAACAAAGGATATATGTTGCACTGATTCAATAGTTTTGAAGATGTTTAACAGTGTCATAATCCGATTCTCGTGTCTCATTTGCTGAGTGAACAGCACCTTAAAATTCTGTTTCTCCTTTTGAACCCCTCACAGTAAACTGATTCAAATAATTTAGCATGAAAAGTTCCGATAGAACCGTCCTAGGACACACACTAAAAAGTTGTTCTCAATGAACTATTGATAAAATTTAGAATTGATGAAAATTTGCATTAGAATTCAGCTTGTATAATTTTGTTTATCACTCGAAGCGATTACTGTCACACAAAATACTTTTCAAAAAATGCTACAAAAAACGAGTCAAAATTAATATTAAACTTTATAAAAGTAGGTTAAATTGCGTCCTGCAGAACTATGATACGAGTCTCAGGATTATTTTTATGGTGTTAATCAAGAAAATATTGCACTTAAAAACATTTATTCTCTAAATTTTCCGTTAGAGGAACAGGATAATTATGTGTGCCACTTATCCATACAAAAGTTTTAGTTAAATGGGAATGTGATGCCGAAGGAGAAAAATCTATATAAATTTTATAAGCAAAAAGCATTTTATTGGGTAGGCGAATCATGTTTCCTACTAAAGAGAGAGCATTTCTTCTTTGTCTTATACTGCACGGACAGGATAGCTTTTGGTTTAACACTCTTTTGGCGTTGGAATTCAACCTCAAAATTGATACAATCATTGATATCCTTAGCGCATTAACTGCTTAGAATTATGTTCACCTCTTTGAATTGATCTTGCTGCAAAACGGGATATTGTTCACATTAAACTTTGAATATGAATATGAATCGACACTTGATAAACTCACAACCCCAAGAGCATTTCATACTCCAACAACTTTAATACTTTTTAACTTTTAATTATTCGCTCCTGAACCAAATCGTCAATATAAAAAACTCGCACATACCTGAATCGCACGGTCGAAAATTAATTCCAAAAATTGAGTTGGATTTAATTCTGTGAAATTCTAATTGAACCTTCCAGTCCTTTTCAATAAAACTTTTAAGGTCCGTCATCCTCGTCAACGAACAAAAACTGACTAACTCCTTTACCTACACGACGCAGGCTGTGTAACCCTTTGAAGTCCATCTTATACACTGGAAGTTCGAAAAGGGGTTAAGAAAAACTCACTACAACGGCTAACCCTTCACTTTTTATGAATTAAATTCTACCCTCATCCCTCCTATTCGCTCAAAATAAAAAAATAATACTAGGGGTGGATTTTGATGTACTAAAAATGTTCATCCTGTCATAGTCCCATTGACTTCATGCAGATGGCATTGGTATTAATGTGGCGGAATATTCAAAATAATCAAATACACGCAACCAATAAAATGTCGGATCCTTAAATCGTTTCAATATAAATGCTAATGGAAGTTGCTGTGCGTGAAGGCAATACTCGTAAATTTGCTAATTACCATTCTATCTCTGCATGCATGTATGTCGCGTTAATTTATTTCCGCGGATCGTGACGCAAGCCAATATTGTTCCGAACCGATTAAAATTCCTAATTAACATTTGGGGAAATTCGATGGAAGGAATATCGTGAGAAGTCGACGTAAATTCTAGCATTTACGCTTACATCCCTGGGTAAACTGTCGGATGTTGTCCGTTTTCCTTTTCAACTGTTGCGACATGCAAACGTCCGCAAACGGACCGCCAAGGCCCAGCTACGCCAGAATACTCCACTTCTAAGCATATGCGCAACGCGCGCACGGATGAGTAATTTCCAACTGATTTCATCAAAGCAACGATTTCCCGTGTATTTAATGGTGAAATAAATCGAATAATTACAGACTACAACACGGTATCTAATTACACGACATCTATCTGTAAATGAATATGATTTGAAAATAATACGTGGGTACTCGCACTTTTTCCGCAACTCAGAGGTAATTCTTTCACCATGTTCTTCTTGCGCATCAGCGTCTTGGTCGGCTCACACGCGGGCCAGTCCGCAGGCTTAACATGCGGACGCAAGACGTAGCGTGTTGAGCTCAGTAAGGATCTGGGGAATGCAGAAGTGCAAATTCTTAGCCACTGGCGAGCCGGGGCATCTTTTTCAAACCTCGGTCGCACTTGCCCGCGTATTTGGCCGTTTAGAATGGACTTTTTTTGAATTTTTCCCGCCAGAGCGATTAGAAAGGTTCTCCTCGAGTTGTGGACTTGAGGCCAACCAACTTATCAGATACTTTGGCTCATAGATGCATGTAATGGAAATTCTATTTTTTCCTTCCTTTAATTTATGGAATTCATAATTAGCCCATTGTGGTAGTCGGGTGCGTTTTTGCTGATGTCCAAGATGATGGGTGCAAACTGGACGGGAGTAGAATGCTCGCCAAGCCTGATCATGACGTATGGATCAGGTAGTAGCTAATTATTATAAATGATTTTATCTGTACCTTGAAACGGGTGTCAGGTAAAAACATAAATGATTGCAATCATTTATGACAATTTTACTCAGGCTTCCACATACGTTGCCTGTAAATGGTTTGAGGGAAAATGTAAAATATTTTTGAATGGGAAGTTACTGGAACTTCTAGAAATACCGTAGGTGGTTTGCACAAATGAAGTTATAGATGCAGCACATACGTGTTGAGTTGCTTGCTATTTTCCTCTGGTTTGTATAACATTGAACAATGGTTGATAGCATTCTTAATTGCAGCATGGTTTGACTAATTGAGATGAAAATATGAAATATGGAGTGTTACACTACTACACAAACTCAGACTCAGTGTAGACAGCAGCCGTCAATTTTTCTCTGATTCCGAGAGTGGTTTTTCTTAGTAAGACTAGAAATCGTGTCCTTTGCTGACGTGCATTGGTGACAAGATATGAAATGTGAACTTAAAGTGTGGAGATGAGTTCATTCCGGGAACCAGTTGGATGTTGTTATGTGTGTCTTTATCTTCAATTTGGATTGTTAATATCTGGAAGAGTAAGTTATAAAAAATTCAATGAACTATTCAATGACACTAAATCTCCACTTCCATCTTGTAGAAACCCCGAACCGCATTACAACCAACATTCCACATTTAATTTGACTTGATGTTGGGATATTCTGGACGCACTAGAGAACTTTCAGGTCACAAAGCTCGCATCAGAATAGTTGATGCAAATTTTCAGAAATTCCTTGAAAACCGGAGTTTTTTTACATGGCTTAGGGAAAAATGAAAGCTACATCTCTAATCACTAAATAATCACTGCTCACTTAACCATCATTGCTCCATATCTATTGAACTCTCTTACGAAGGACTTCTGTTGATCAAGTATACTGTGCTTGATCAGCTTTAAGGTTTTGATAGCGTCGGTAGTCGCTCTACAGACTTGAGTATCTACAACATCCACTAGGCGTGCTGATGCGAAGATTGAGACAGATAATGCCAGCACAGCATAGCACTGGAGAAAACCTTAAATGTCTTCCTAATAAAGAGAAGACTCCCTAAAATAAGCATCGGCAAGGGACTAAGAACAGGCTATTTTCTTGCTGGAGGACTCGAAGCAGAGTTTCTTTCTCCCAGTATATGATGGTAGTAGCTCACATATTGATACCAGGGGAACTGAAACTCAGTAACCAATGGCGCACGTAGAAGAACCAGCTGAAAAACAATGTATTCCTTGTCGAGCACATTACATGAGGATATGCTTTTATGACAGAAATTCCATGGGAACTCCTGGCGCAGGTGCAGACGCGTGGAGTGTTGTAGATTATATGTGCGTAGAGGATGCTGGTACGATACCCACCCCCAAATTCCATTTGATCAGAAATAAGGACATCAATGAGGCTCTCGCTCATAAGGAAATAATACACTCAGAGAGTCGCGAGCAATGATCTGACTGCATGACTCGATCAAAACCATGGTGAGACTAGTTTCTACTCAACCTAGCTTCTCAACTAGCACGGATAATTTCATTATTGCAAGCATACTTGCATATTGCAAGTATGTTCTGATGATTTGGTCTGGGAGTCCGGGAAGAGATAAACGATCTTAAATGCGGTAAGGACGCGATGAGCTTCCTGAGATCTTTCTGGATTGCTGGAATGGAATGATTGTATTGACAAATAGTCAAGCGTGGCACACTACGTTTGCTGTTTAAAGGTTTGCTTGCGTATGCAGCTTGGAAATTTCTCTTGTAACAAGTCTTCCCCGATCATCGTTTACATCCAAAGGCAGCGTCCAGGATTTGGACAGTGCCTTGGAACATAAGAAAACTGATGCCCAGTATGAGTTAATGTGTCAAACGGTCCCACACTGGGTTTTCAAGTAAACAGATACCCAGTTACTTGGATTTTGCTGACGATATGCAAACGGTGTGTCCAAAATTCCAAGTGTAACTGATGAAATGTATTTTGTGCACAAGTGCAATCAAAATTCCAGGACGTGTCTGTGAAAAAACCAAGCTCCTTTGAGTAGATAAATAGAAGATTACATTCAAGTGGATGAGGAAAGTATATTTAAGGCATTGTCTAACTCCATAACGTGCTGTTTCAACTTTCAAATTAGAGGTCTTGGTCAATGGAGTGACACTGTTGGCCATTGAAGCATGACCAGAGAAGAACTGTAGCGCCACAACGATCACGACCGATGTTGGTGCCTAATCCTGGTTGAATAGCTGTCTTTCTAAAATTTTTGCAAAGAACAATGCGGGTCTTCTGGTAACTTTTGAATATTATCCTATATTTATGCAAAATCTATGGCTGCCCGCTGTACATCTGATAACGAGATGAGATCTGTTAAATAAACTCTGGCTCTCCTTAGGATTCAGTTGCTCCAGTGTCTTTATAGAAATTCGCTTAGCATTTCTGAATTATCCATTTAGCAGTTATCCATTCGTTTGACTTCAGAATTAATAACGTAAAGGAACAATGATTTGCTCTTCATTGTATCATGTGAATACGTTGGCTTTATCCTTTATTCTAACTTCTATTCTATTCTAACTGGCCCATCGTATGATTTTTCCGACTTTCTTTATTGATAAGTCAACTATGACAATGCGTTGACCTGGTTTGATCAACTTAACTTCCCATAGTTCGTGGAAGTAAGTAGTGTAAGTATAGTTAGAGTTAGTAAGTCTTGGTTAGAAGTAAGAAGTAAGTAATGTAAGTATAGTTAGAGTTGGTAAGTTTGGGTTAGAACTGATTATTCCTTAC
This sequence comes from Stratiomys singularior, assembly GCA_954870665.1. Taxonomy (NCBI): domain Eukaryota; kingdom Metazoa; phylum Arthropoda; class Insecta; order Diptera; family Stratiomyidae; genus Stratiomys; species Stratiomys singularior. The sequence continues at coordinate 4,146,781 of OX940879.1, read as the reverse complement.
TTCCTGACTTCTGTTGTCTTAATTAAAACACAGTCAACTCGTCTTCTTGCCTGAAGGGGGAAAGGCTTGAGTGAAGCTACGCTAGGTTTATCAATTGCTTTTGGAAACACGTTTTCGTCCTGTGCCTCTGAGGAGTTAGCCGTGAAGCTGTGATTCAAGTTTGTATGTCTTCCAGTTTGCTCGCTCCCTTTATTTCTCACAGAACATTGACGTAGCATCTTACAACCGTGGATTTGATCAGCTGTTACAGCTCAAAAAATTATGACGTTTTTTTCGGTGCTTCTTGATGATGGTGCTTTTACATTTAGTTCCGAAAATGATTTATCGATTCCCAATCTTGGCGCCACTTTTTTTAGCTATATGTGACAGTTTCATCCGCAATTCTTGAAACGCACCTTTATTTTCGATGCTTCCTTCTCGGCCTTTTCATCCTGCTCCCGATTGCATTCCGAATCTCTGATTCCGTCAGATTTTATGATTTTCGCTTTTCCGTTTTCACTAGTCCCTGCTGCATCGTTACCTTCTCTTTTGTTGTATGGAGTATTTTTTCGCATTAGAAAAAGTAGTTTCGCTGCTCTCCAGCCAAGTTCCGTACCAACTACGATTAACAGCGCGTTGAACTGGTCTGCCAGGATAAAAGCTGATGCGTGATGATATTGGACTCGTTAGACCTTTTCATTTAAATCCGAACAGGAAGAATAATGAAAACTTGTGTGTTTGCACAACTTCTGAATGAATGATGAAATCTTTCCGGTTAACTTATTTAAAATTATATGCAGTGAGCTAGCAACGAATAGAATATTTTTCCTGCACGTTAATCTGTTGAGAAATATAAAATGAGCACAAAGATGAGTATGGAATAATTCTGAAAAAAGCAGAAAACAAACGAATTAAAACAAGTTTTAAATACAACCCATCTGAAATTCAAAACTCTATTTTGAAACACAGCTCATTTTTCCTGTTCTTCAGATTGTTATCCCTCTTGGGAAGCGAAGCAGCATGATGATCAAACAAATAAAACATACTCATGACTGAATATCATAAATGAAAATATTGAAAACGATAATTCTAATATATGCAACGCTCTTCGCGCAAATTGAATTTTTATTCCTTCGGAACATGTGTTGATTCGCATTTAGTTTAATTTCTATTCTTAGTTCCATGTTTGGTTTGCTGCACACCTAATCTAAACTACTTATACTGAAGAATAGCTATTACCCCAGGGAAAGGTTCTCAATTCATTAGCAATCACATGTAATTAGCAGAACGAATAGTTAATAGTTTGTAACTTTAATGTATTTTAAAGTGGATCTCCCCAAAGACGGTGGATGATTTGCAATGTACAGTGGCTCAGCAGATTCTTTGTTCGCAGTCATGCATGTATGACATACATACATCCTATAAGGCACTTTACCGGTATCAGTCTGAGCCTCCGTTTAAGGTCCTTATTCGGAGTTGCACGTTGAAAAATCAGTGCAAAACCAGTATATAAAGCAGTCTCATGGGCGAACAATAAAGTCATTCAATCCTAATGGGTATCTGAATATCATCAAGGATGTGAGATCCCGACCCACCTTCATGCAAACCTCATTGCCTTGAGAGCGGCTCGTTCAGTATCCACACCATCTGGCGTATTCAGTTCACAAGTCCGTTTTTTCTGTTCTGATTGAACAAATACTTTTGTGGCGTATTCTGCACCATGTGCAAGTATAGGTCGAGTGGGTTTGTGGGACTCATCAGGCGAATAACAAGATGTTGTGCATTGACAAACTCATTAGAGTGAAGACATGGCTGCGCACCTGAAACAAACTGATTAGCGAAAATCTCGTCAGTGCAATCACAAGACTGCGAGAAGGCTGCATCGATGATTTTCTTATGACAAATATCATGGGAAACATGATTAGCTTCGACCACATATAGTATGTCCGCATGCATGATTCCAATGAAATTATCATGCAGTACATAATACACTGCACCTCCGTTTGCGAGGCCTTAATTACGATTTTGTATCCCAACTATGAGCTTTCGCAATTTATCTCCTTGGACTCAAGTTGCAACTATTTCCATATTTTACCAGTCCAAATCGATCTGAGATATTTACAAATGCATAAGTTACCGATACAGAAGTTGGAAATGATTTGTGAATTTTATTGGCAATATTGAGTGCCAGCGACGGCGAACCAGGTTGCAACGGAGAGCTTGAGCTTCGACGTAAGTATCTTCGACGTTGGACTGCTTCAGTTCCGAAAGCATAACTCCGAGGTTTCACAAGTTCTCATATAGCAATTCTCCTCAAGGATTGAACTCCCCTGGGTTTGAAATTTCCCGCCGAATGTTTGGAGCACACGACATCTGTTCAATTGGTGATTGAATGTTGACAAGTTGGTAGTTTTTTCCCGCGTCGGATCTGATGAAAAACAATTAACTTGACCACCAGCATAATTTGCAACATTCGTTGCTCTGGACTTTCGAGCAATTTATAAAAGTACACAAAACGCAAGATTGTTAGCTCTTATGAAGTTCTTTCGAGTTGGGATGTGAGTTTCTGCGTTTTATATGACACAAAACATGGATTGCATTTATTTATGCAATTGGGTTGAAACCGCCAGCAAACATTGCAGATACATTCTTGCATATGCTCAGATACTGTACTGCCGCTGTTCAGCAATAACCAACAACACTCTGATATACACTCGCTCGCTTGCATGAATGATGGTAATCTGAATCTAGATATCTTAGGGAATGTATGCATAAGTGGAATACTTGTTGCATACTGATTATGACTATGTTTGGTGGTGACCTAAGCCAGCGCAGAGACACTTGTGTGTCAGCGCTGAATCAAGTGGATACTCACATATGTTAGGATTCAAAATGTGATCTTGGCTTTAGCATAATATGCTAAATATGCATCTGAATGTCTGTCCCGACCGAAGGTTTCGAAAGGTGATTTCATCTTAGACAATGCTAGACAAAAGATATTTCTATCACCTCGGGGTATTCACCGAGCATTGACGGATTGATTTGAATTTTAAACATGCTAATCAGCGTTTAGAATACTATTTGTCAATGTTTTTCGAAGCATCCTGTGGACATGACAACTAAATCTGGTAGTTCCGATGCCCAAGTCTGTGATGGAGTTTTAATGTCTTCATTGTAGCAAAACTGGAGAAGCGACTAAACCAAGAGTTTTTAATGTCAGGATATCATTCTGGTTTCCGAGCGTCGACATTTGGACTCGGAATCAAAAGGCTCCCGTGATTCAACACCATGAATCTGTAGGGCTCACGAATACTTGTGAGAATCATCCATCGAATTGATTTTTGCCGTTTGAATTCTCGTCTTCGTTTTCCTGGCGTTGGAAGTCGGCCTGAAGTACTATTTTGCAGCGAAGCGGTCACCGAGTGGTTTAAAGCCATAGATACAATTCTGGCAGACTGTGATGCAAGATATCAGAAGGTTTTCGAAACGCCCATTTTTATACTCCAATACTTACCGATTGTGATGCCACTATCTCGAATCGTTGAGGAGGTCCTCTGGGCTATTGGCGGCAATATTGTTGCCACTTGATGAGAGTTTGGCGTGTTCTATCGCTAGCGACTGATTCTTTGTTACCGTCTTATCTTCGAAGGTAGATTCTTTTACGCTCTCTTTCAACGAGGTACAACCCTTTATTAAAGGGTTCACCGCTTATAAAAGTGTGCATTGCATGACAGTCTTCAAGAGTCGCCTTGATTTTCTCGAGAAACTCAGCCTTGAGTCTATAAGCAAACTCATGTAGTTAACTGCTGGTTTCCGACTCTACCAAAATCTTCCCGGTACTGCTGGTTCTTACCCAAGGGATCTTTTTCTTTCAGTTTTCTACTCTGCTTTTCTACCCAACTCGATGCATTAGCACTAGGCTTGATCCCACTGAATCTACAGTGCGCCCAGAATCTAGTGCTCCAATATTATCCGCATAGTCGGATCCACATAGTTGAGACTTTTCCGGCAGTTCGATTTCGAACAACACGTTGTTGGAGATATTCTGCAAGTCTGGGCCGAGGGTGGAGCCTTGGGATCCATCTGATGTAACCGTTATTCTCCGCTGACTATGCGTCGTGTCGTAGATCAGACCGTAACCTTTCAGGTAATTCCGGTGTATCCGTAATGAGTTTACTTGGTATGAGTTTTCCTGGGAACCCAGAATACATGTCCAACTAGCATAGTTGAACACATTCCTGATGTCCAGTGTCACTATGAGGACTCCTCAGTAGTTTGATCTGCTTCCTGCCATTACCTGTTGGGCCGCAGTCATTTCCTCCGTAATTGCATACGGAGCGGATCACCCTGCTCTGAAACCATATTGCCGTGCGAAAAGATCCCCAGAGATATGGACAACGTCAGTTGGCCTTCCTTTAACCTTCTTTTTCGAACATTCTCCCGACCGTTTCTAACATGCATAACGAGACGGTATGCTGACGGCGAATGGGGCCCTACCTGTCGCGAATCAATTCGATCAGCACGGCAACCCCTTTTCCGATTAAGGATTAAGAATATGGAGCAGCGAGTCAGGATAAAAGCGATAGACCAAGTGCAATACTTCAGTTGGAATACCTTCTCGTCTTAGAGCCTCGTGGTTGCTTTTACACTTGCTTCCTCGTGGAGAGTGGGCAATATATTGGTATTTCCCTGTGGCAGCTTCCGGGCAAACGGAAAGTGACCCGTACTACCTCGTCCAACTTGTCCGCTTCGTACATGCAGGGTACCTGTAGGGCACCGAATTGAAGGTTATAAGCTGGTTGTGTGGGTTTTGTTCTTCCAAAGGCCAAATCTGGGCATACAAGGCATGTTGTATTGGCGTACTGGCGGGAACTTTAAAAGAAAATAATATAAAGGACATCATAGGACATCTCTACAACAGATCCAATCTTCCAATGTTTCTAAGGGAATTCATGGTTGGCTTTATGTTACCTATCGGTTTTGAAATCAGGTGAATATAACACATGTTCAGACCTAGGACCCATAGCGAGGTATGACGCCATGGATCATTATTTTGTAGTATAAATTTTACAAATTTTCAGTTTAGTAATCGGCAAACGATCATGCAGTAAATCGCAGAGCAACACAGTGAAGCTATAACATTTGCCAGGATTTTATTCCATGTTCAATCTGAAATAAATTCTTGGCTAGAGTGTCCTAAAATTCAATTCTTTCGAATGGATCATAACTACACATTTGCATGATTATTCGAATTAAACATTTTAACAAGAACTGAAACCACTTTGGATTGTTTTCTGTGCATGCATGCCAACATGCATACCAATGTCAAATAATGCCTGTCTGAAATTTTACTACATCCATCAAATCTTAATGCATTTCTTCACAGAAATTCACGAAACATCCATTCATCTTAAACTACCAATTCGAATAGCATTTTATGACACCATTTTCATTCTAATAAAGTCCAGTCTAGTCGTCGTCGCCATCGCCTTGGCCGTTTGTGTATATGTATTATAGCCATTGCTTATATTCTCATATCCTCGCTCGTATTGTGCTTCCTTCGCATGCACATTTATGCGGTGGCTTCTGCGTTGAGTTTTTAATAAAATCGCAAATTTTATTTGCAAAATCTACAATACACTGTATTTAATCAGTAGTAAAATTCATAATTACAAGGATTGCTACTGCTTGCCTAGAGGCCGGTCGTAAGAATATATGCAAGGAGTAAAGAAGCATGCGAAGGTGGTTATCAGGTCGTCGTGATTCTTTCGGTTTCAATCAAATTATAATGTTCTGTAGCCAAATGATGGACTGAAATGCATAGGGGCTGCATATTATTTCGGTTTATGAGCAGATATTTTCCAGTGATTCAGCATGTAAGGATTGATAAAATAAAAACTCATTTTTTTATTAAGATTTTACTGTCGGAATACACTGGTATTATTGGAAACTTTAAATGAGTTACGTCTGAGCCGAATCGTGTAAAGGGATGACTTCGCTGGCGATATAATTTTAATTAATTAGTTGAATAAATTTACCCCCAAACTATATGAAGAAATCAAATGTGTTCACTGGAAATAGCAACCATAGAATTTTCAATTTTCGCTCATGGACATAGATTTATGATGATTTTTAAGATAATAATCGGAAAATGCGGCATTTGATGATTTAGAGACCCTCGTTGAATTCCTTAAAGCTACATAATTTTGATTAATCATCAACTGTGATTATATCAAATATTTGATTAGATAAAAATTAAAATAAATAAGATTTGCTGGGCGTATGTCGGAGCCATAGCAAATTTGTTCACCTGTTTCGTAAGTTTTGATGAATTATGGGTTCATTGTTACACAGCGGCGATGAAAGGAAGACTAATGAAATAGCGCCTAAGTGCCTTGAAAGGCACAGGTAACTTTGTTAGTTAATGAAAGCATCGCTACTAAGTTTTGATATACATTTACACAGCGTATAGATAAGCTATAAAGTCAAAGACTTTTAGCGAGAGAATCACGCCAACTTAAAGGCACATCGAATACGTCCACAACGAAGGCCCTTCTTAAACACACGTCGTTGTCATGTGGAGTTTCCGAAGTAAGCAAAAAAGTTAAAAATTTTCGAAAAAAAAACCTATTTTTTATTTTATTTAGTTTTAGACCTTCATCTGATAACACGCAGTAATAGATTTCGATATATGCTAGTGTTTTCCTTTAAAAATTTTGTATTGATGAATCCTTTAATCAATTTAAAGAAATCCTCCTTTTCTTCCTTTGATCTTCAGCCAACAATAGTGTAATGAATTTGCTCTCAACACATTTTTCCATGTCAGTATTATAGTTAGATAATTTATTTATCTTCCTGCATAAATATAATTGTATTTACGAGGGTGTACTATTATTCAATCTTTCACTCGCTGTTACAGTTATAATTTTATACATATATCTATTTTATATATTTTATACATATATGTTCGACTTTTTTCGATTTTCTATGATTTTCCAATGGAAAGATAAAAGTTGAAAATGAAAATATATCAAAACAGTTAAACTATAAAAACAAGAGTGGTAGACGTTCTAATAAGTACAAGTATTAGCCGCCAGCTGGTAAATAAATGACATTTCATGAAAATCTAGTACTTCAGTGAAATTTCGATGAACGTGTACTACCATATGAGTTATATTTTTTAGCTAAGACCATTTATAGTTTCCCCTTCAGAGTAAAAATCGTTCTCACCTTATGCAAAGTACATCAACCCTTCCATCGTTGTAGATGTCTAAAAAAAGGGTTGCACCCCTCGCATTTAAATTGATGTGGAGGGGAACTTTCGAAAATCGTCGCCAACCATTGTACAGTGTTGATGCAAACGATAAGAACTCGCACTTTATATTTGATGCCTGTAATATCGTACTGGAATTTGGTGGATGGTTTTGAAACCTGCGCATATTCAAATTAGATATCCTGGAATCGGATGAGGAAATTTAAAAGGGACACATTCTTATTTTGTACATCATTTGAGTTTCAAATACGCGCGCGTTCACTTAAACTCGTAGAACTTTACTAGGGGTCTGAAGGATCCAAGGAAATCATTTGCTTCTACGATGCCCGTCTACTATTGGAGTATCAGCAGAAAGCAAATTGGATTACGCAACTCCTTTTGGATTATACGGATACGCGATCAAGCGGATTATTAGTCTCTTTAGTGCATTGATCCTGAGTTTCTAGACAGATCTTACCGAGCGTTCCTAGTTTCTATTAGAAAATGGTTTTGTGATGTGAAGTGTTGAACATTTTATTTCGAATGGTAGAACATCGTTAATCTTTATTGTTCCCTGGGAGCTTAGTTCCGCAATCATCATTTACACGCATACGAAACTATCAAAGTCTAATTAAAATGCTGGTGTGTCCGTTTCTGGCAGACTTTCAATTTACTTAAACGCGAAATATTTTTCCACTATATCCATGCAGGTTTGCGTTCCTATAGATTTAGCAAACAAACAATAACATTATCAAACACGAACCTGCCAACTTATCGTCTTCATTTAATTATTTCCTTTTTTTCACTCTATCATGGACATTTGAATTTAATAGTGACTTAAATCTTGAATAGGAAAATTGCATTCTCTACAGATACGAACCATCTTCATATGCTTCAGATACTTCTTGATGTGCAGAACACTGTTTACCGAACAGTACATAGATCGTGTGGTTATGCACAAGACTGCACTAATGATATTTGTCCCTGCAGGGGTCCATATCTAATTGCAACTTCATGCATCGCAAATCTATTGTGACTGTTGTTACTAGCATATGTGGCTTAAGGGTAAGACGAAGTTTCTAGGAAGGGGGTCAGCGTTTCTTAGAAGGCTTTGTATAGTCGGGTTAGGTACAATATTCGTTCGATAAAGTTAAATGCATCACGTTATTTGAGTTGTTCTGCAGGAAAAACCTTGTGAATCTTTAGTCTTTAGTAAGAATTCGTTTTTGCATCCCAAGGAGAGTCGCACAATATTAAGAATTACTTGAATAGATTAGTTTCAGAATTTTCAGGATGATTCAGTTGGAAGATAGCTGTTTTTTATTAAGGTCGGTAGCTTTCACTAAAGGTGAGATATCTGCCTGGAAAATCTCTCTCTGTGCCTTATTGACCACTTCGAAGGACGAAAAATTGAAATTAGTTTAAGTTTTATTTTAATTTTTGTAGTAATCAAATGCATTTGGGCTGCATGCATACTGCATGTCTTAAAAAACAATAATAATGATAACAATAATAGATATAATAATAATTCCCTTCATTTCCAAACCCCAAATAAGTTAGTATTACAAAATAAATTGCATGACCAAAAATGAAATAGTTATCATATATATTATGAAATAATAATTGGAACATTTTCATAAGTTACCCTTAGTTGATTAATTAAATAATTTAATATTTTAGTGTAATTGCGCTGTGTTTGTCGAAATTTTCGTACAGATTTTGAAATTGGTGAGCTTTATAATAGTGCAAATGTTCTAGTACAAGTACCATGTGCCTAGTGCACGTAATTTCGTTGCCAAAAAGTACTTTTAAACGTTCCGTAAAGATACCTCATTGTTATAGTTACATACACTAGTTCAGAAAGACTTATTGCTAGCTGCATATCAACAATTTCTTGAAATTTATGCCCACACACAATGACTTAAGTACAAAATTACGCCGAAAAAAATATTCATATATATGTTGAAGCTCAGAAAGGCAGCCTTTACGACCTGTCCACTCACCTATGGCGTTCAATTTTCAAGCTCTCTATCTTGCAAAGCTCGTTTTGTTTGTTGCCTGAGATATTCGCATCCTTAAGTGAGAGCGCTTTTCAGTAATGAGCTTATGGCAGAAAATACGCAACTCATCGTATAGCAGCTTAGATATAGTGCACGTTAACATGCGCGTGCAACTTCCTGGGTCGCATAGCAGAAAGGTATGCAAAATATCTTTTGTGGGCTGCTGAAAGGCACCGGTGTTTTGTGGCCTCCTCGCTGCAGGGACCGATTGTAACAATTTGTGGAACACGGTTATATCACATAAAAGTCATTTACTAAGTTTTGCATTCGTTACATCGCATCGAACCTTTCTTGCTTTTATTCCTTGAATAACTGCTTCAGCTTACTAAGCGACTATGCCGTTCTTATTTGCGCCGACTACAAATGCTAATGTTTCTCTTGGAAGGTCGTGATGTCTTTTACGACGTTCTTAAAATTTAGTTTGAGACAATTGGTAAATTGGATTTCAGTTTTAGACAATTGGTACAAGACCTATTTTGAAACTTGTTTAGGCGATGCATGCGTGAGTCCATTTTGGGTCTCATTTTGCATCTTACTTCGATTTAAAGAGTGAAGAGTGCACCGATCGATGAATGAATGTAATGGAATGTATAATTTTCTCAGAATTTTTCTATAATTTCTTTGCGAACCTTTGTCTAACTGTTACTACCTATATCTTAGTATCTACTCTATAGGTTGGTATCGTGCCTGAATTGCTTGCTAGGAGTACTGAATGCGGCTCCTGTATCATCGTGAGACGTCGAGCTTCCGTTTGAGGGCCTCTGTAAGGGAATTTTTTTAACCAGACATCTTAATTTTCACTGAACATCGGACAAAAGTGTGATATCAAATTAAATAATAGACTTGTAAGTAAGTCAAAGACCGTTCTTCGTCCAAAACTCTTTGGAGGTTGACATATTAATTTTAGTATGTACAGGGTAGAATACGACGAACGCATTCTGCACAAATATGTCAAGCGAAAAATCATTCAAACACTAGCCCGCGCGGAAGAGCGAAAAGTGTGGAAGAAATTGTACTAGCCCAAATTCTGAGCGTATACAGCCAGAACACTCCATGGCGAATTCTCGCGGAAAGAGTTACAAAAACCATTAATAGATTTGTTTTGCAATTTGACGCAAAAGCTTTGAACAGGGCTTTTCAGAGAAAATTTACCAATCCTAATATAAGCATATACAACCTTATTTCGGTTGAGATCGGGAGATGAAAAAATTGTGTTCTCTCTGTTTTCTCCTTACGCTGTGTTTTGAATGGCTAAAGGAGAAGGAAATCGAGTATTATACGTAAAGTCACTGGCCAGCATAGAAACCGAAGACAGGATTGACCATTTGTAAAAACAAATCATATACGAGACGCAAAGACATAACGCTGTCTTTTAGTGGATTCAACGATGGACCTTGGAAAGCAATCAAATTAGATTGGGTCTCCCTCGATGGCAGCGCTTTGCAGGAATCTTTAATCCTGGGATCTCGAGATTCTGTGAGGTTGGGAGCGTCAGCGATTGGATTTTAAATTCCACGCTCAAAAACTCAAATATCTATTTCGACATTTGTGACGCTTAAAATATTGAGGGTCGGTCAGTCAGTCCACAGCTAACCCACATTATTTTTCAACCGAGGCTAAATCACTGAATACTATTCGAAGTTCTGAAAATATGCAAAAGAGAAATAGAAAAATTATTACTAGTTGCAACAAATTGATAGAAGTCGACAGCATTTATTTTAAATGACCCCAATACATGCGAAATGCAAATATTTAAATTATGAGCGCATTATCATTCAATTTGCAAACATACTTCTTACCTTTTGAATATACCAGCGTTCCTCTCCTTTGGCGCAATGTATCTTGTCTTATATGATAACAATCCTCATTTTAATGAAGGTACGAAACAAAAGCTTGACGCATTACTTTTGACGCATCATGCGCTTCAGAATAATCACAACGTGTAGTAGAAAGTTTTATGGCTTGTCTGCTATTTTAAAAACTATATTCCTGCCTAATTAATCGTTATGCATATCAGCATCCATCATTCACGTAATTATTTTCTTAATTACTCACACATCGTTCGTTTTAAGACAACAAAGAGGGGCTCACAACGCATTTGAATATGCACGCATGGCAAATATGATGGCATACGTTGTTGGACATTCAGATATGAATGAGAGGATATGAATGAGAGATCGACAGTAGATGAATATGTAAGACCACGAAATTAGGTGAATCAGTCATTTGAGATAAAATGCTAAAACAGTTGGAATTATGTCGGAAGAAAGTTCCGCGCAATTTTCAACCGAAAATTTGAATTTAGTTTGCATAAGATTTAATTTGTATTTTATGCAAGTAACCTGAAACTACTGAGCGTGATATGCTAACAAAATTTTCTATGCTAATGATATTACGGATTCGTTTGCTTTGCATGATCGAAACGCATCACTATTCGGTTTAAAAATGAAGTAGTTTGTCTTCCTTTGAATTTCCCTCGACGCCAGTCACTCATTGGAAATATTGTTTATTTTAAATTATGCTAATTGTTATCGATTTAAATCAAATCAATGCAATATAAAACCGATAAGGTTGCTTTCTTTCCACTTGAAAGTATGCAGTTTTCTTGTAGCTTGGATTGTTGCAGTAACAAATTACATTTCCCAGACTCATTATCGCCTACTCTTATTGAATTCCTATTCGTTACAACCGTAAAACTACCACTTTAGCGAAAATTATGGCTCTAACGTGTTTTTATCTTCCTCCTGGTGAATTCCCCTATCGTCTCCGCACCAAACCTACTCGAGTACAAAACACTCTTTCAATCTTGCTAACACTTGAAATCATGCTTGCTCAACTAGCTCAATGAGATCAAAGATCGGCTTTGAACCACCTTTTGAGCCAACAACGAGACTATTTGGTGCGGTTGCCTTCGCCAGATTATGTATTTATAACATTTAATTGCAATAGTACACTCAGTTTTCTCATGATAGTAAGACACACTTGTGACGGATGAACAATTACGGCGCACAGGCTGGAAGAAAAGAAAAACGACTTGTAATTATTGCTTGTGACAAATTGAGATACTTATTATATGTATCAGGAAGAATCATCACTGACATGAATGAAATTTTATACACAAACGACGAAGGGTGTACCTCCTTCACAAATGCAACTCTACATAAATAAGGGCTCGATCTTGCAACGGGATTGAATAATCATTTCCAACAACATGATCCTAATGAGGGACGAGCTGTTAAAATTTCCACCTAATCCGACATTGGTAATATCATCTTGCACGGAATTTTATAACGATTGATAACAAATTCTAACATCGCCATTAATGGCTGATTCCTTCTAGAATCTTCCGTAAACTAGAGATCATAATACAACAACTTTAAAAACTTAAAAAAAAATAATTCTAATTAATAGCAATAATATTGTCTTACGCTAGAATATGAATCTATTCTTAGAAATCAATTGTGCATTTCATTTTATTGTGTTGGTATTAACTTAGCTCTTTTGATTTTGTAGATCATAGATACATGGATAGATATCAGATATTGAAAGGATGTCAAGGTACCATCAGTCTTTGGATACAGGTGAGCAATGGAAACCACCTGGCAAGATCTAGTTCAGTCTCTAGACAAATGATGAAAGTCAATAAAATCAACTGATGACAGTGGCTATGTCGCAAAGCTATGTCGTACGTGCAACGAAAAAATCTGTGAAAAATTCTTGAAGAACATCCTGTGACCTCGCACCAACTGAAAGGGGCAAACACGAGGACTAGAAAGGCCTGAAGTTAAAAAATGAATGTCACGTCTTTTGCCATTGCTTTCTGTCTCAACATGCCAACGAGTAGGCATTGAGAAACACAATTTTTTTTTATTTGGGGGGGGGGGTAGAATATCGGAATTTCACGTTAAAACAACAATAGTATGGCTAGGAGTTTCTAGTATGTTAATATAAAATTCATAACGAGCGTATAGAATAACTTTCAAATGAGTCGTGGCAATTTACTTCAAATACACAAAACGGTCAAAGACATTATCAAACTTTATTGGTGACGTAAACCACTGCTAAACATCCTTAAAAATACGATATTCCAGTCAAATTAATTCCAGCAAATACACAATAAACAATTTTCATTGAAATATCTCAATATCTTTGGTTAAAAAAGGCAAACACGAAAAGACAAATAGTCGACTCAACATCAATTATGAAAAAAACCGTAGCACGATTTAAGCTTTTCCCAACACTCCTAATTTTCTAACAGGTCCAACCCCCAACTTGCATTACATTCGAACACATACCAATTAATTTTAATTCCAAACAATTTTCTCTAACTTACTTTTCTTTTGAAAATACAACAACCGACTTGAAAACTTTTTCCTGCTTAAAATACAACGTAAACCTCTTATCGTCAGTCCTATAGACATTTTCTTGCAATAAATAAGAGGATTTCAAAAGTATCCTTTGTAAAGTCGCTTGAATACGCACACAAAAAAATAAAACATACATATTATAAGTTTGAAGGAAAAACCTATTTTCAGTACTTTTACCCTTACCTTATTCGAACTGGAGGATTTGTGTGTGCATGTTTTCAGCTTTTTTTCGGGGTATTATGTGTCGGGTCAGAGTTTTTTTTTAAGTAAATCGTCTTATAAGGGCATTTAGATCGTTGTCCTGGGGTTTTCATTTCCATAAATCAATCAATCATAGGTGAATGACGTCTTTGAATAAACTTATAACAATCCCCAACACATGTTACAGCAATGAACGTGATGATCCCCACATGATGGAATGAATGAGATAAGAGGAGGCGAGGGTTACAGTGTATGCAGTAGTAAAATATGCATTGGTTAGAATTGAAAGGATCAAAAAAGTCTAAGCAAATGACGCTGGTCTGAAAATTTTTTCTCTATATTTGTATCGAATAATGTGAAGATAGGGAATACGGGTTGCCTGCAGGATTTCCTTTTATCTCGGGGAGTCCCCTCCGGCTCTGTTGGTGTTACCTTTTGAGTCCTCTCACATTTGCGAGCTTCAAGACTATTGCTTAAATGCATCATTTCCGTTGAGCTTTCTTTATACACTATATTACATTATACATATTTTATATTCTTTATATACATTCTATTACACATAAGATTGACGGATTCCTTCCTATTTTTAAAGTCTTTGAAAAATATGAAATTTGGAATATTATATAAAACAGAAGGTTTCCGTTGAATTAGATCTTCTTCTTAATAGTAAAATAGATACTTTGAGTTTTGACATTTTATTATCAGGTATAACAATTTGAAGGCACATCGAACGCATTGACACCAGTTAAAGACAGAACCATGATTTGTCTGAAAGAGGAAACCTGGAATACCGGTGGAATTTGCAATCAATTCAATTAACGGCATAGGTTCGTATCCATCTTTCAAGTAAACAGCGAAGGAATTGGAAGGAATATTGCATATTCAATTGCATTTCGATCTTTTGCAGTTTTTTCTCGTGCTACTCTTTCCTTCGGTGTCTAACTTTGCCTAGATTGTGCTCTCTCGTGTTCATTAATGGGTAATTTGCCCCGCACAAAGCATATTTTTAAGTTTTAATTACCTGTTAATCAAGTTAGCATAGCAAACAGAACAATAAGAAGGATTCTCGCTGTATTCTAGCCAACTGTGATCACGATAAACTTTTCCTTTTGAAGATTTTTGGGGGCAGAGTAGTCTTTTTTAACATTTCAAAGGGTCCTGTTGGACTGGGAATCATAGGGGATGAGCCTGGATCTAAAACTGAGTCCTTATTTTCAACACATAGAGCAAAAAAATAGATATTATATAAGAGACAATGTTCAGAACACATGAAAGACCATATCTTCGTAAAAACAGCTGTTTGCTACTCTTTCAAATAAGATCAATTTGATAAAGGGAAATCAATAAGAAAATATTCACTTTTGTTGTTCCTTTTTGCTCATCTGTTAGTTTAGTAAATATTGGTAGACATTATCAATACCAACTCAAATTTGGCTCCAAAAAGAGACGGTCAACGGATATCTTAAGCAAAGAAAGCCAACAGTATTATAATACCCTTAAAACCTTTTCTTTTTTTGTTTATCGACAGATATTGAAAGATATTACAAATTTAGGGATTTTTGTTTAAACGAAATGAAATGAATTGTGTAGATGTGTTCATTACTCTACAGTACCCCCACTTTCTTTGCGATTGTGTACGTGGTCATTGTAAATCAGGAAATTAATTAGAGTATCTAACGCTGTATTTTTTTTCAAAACTCCAAATGTAGATTGAAATGCTCTTCGTTGAATCCTTTGAAATCGAACGGAACTGATTTTCATGCTCTTACGTTTTGTCCGTTTTCCACGTGATTATCTCTTGTTGCTTTAGCACCGTATTAAATTTCCAGAAAAAATATTTCCGCGCATACTGTAGCTTCCCTCCGTTGAAATCACTTTTACACCATTGAGGAACTATAAAGTGAGTGGCAATATTGGCATTAGCATTTTTGTATTTTTCTGCCTAAAACATGAGCTTGCATAATAACATGTGCCCAAGGAGCTATGTCCTGCAGCCGATAGAAAAATATCATTTTTCATTCGTTTAAGTCAAGCGTTGCAACTACGATTCGCACTATCCTTAAGGAATAACAATAAGGCGTGAACAGAGACGACACAACGTCAAATCTGATTTAAGAATGGTAATCGAGTTTGATGGTAGGGCGGTGATTTGATGTATTTTTTTGATTTTCGCAAAGACGTCTTGATTGATGGAATATTAAATGCTTGCGACTCCTTTTAAAATACCCATCACACATTAGATGTTTGCTTAACAAGTTGCTGGAAGCTTCCTTTTGGAACAGAAATGTTAATATCGTTTGCACCATATACACATGCAGTTCATTCCTCGAAAAATGAAAATGATTCAAATGGATCGCTCAATGTACACATTTAAAATTGATTAATTCTTTACTTTGCAAAGTGGTTGCTGTGTGTGCCCAGTAAAATAGAAACTGGCTAATTAAAAAGGACAAAATCAATATAATCAACCTGTAAAAAGAGCTCAGAATCCAATTTTCCATTCTGGTTGCGTCGAACGAGAATCAAGCAAGGGATGAAACCCAATTTAATTGGCTCGAAAAGCACAGACGCTCTGTCCATCCATCCCATTCAATTCTTTTCTTGTCCCGCTGAATGCCATCAAACAACACACTACACAAAGAAATTTCAAATAGAACTTGAAATTCCTCTCGTCTCCGTGTTCGATCCAATTTGAAAGTTGTAACATTTACTTGATTTCTCTTCTTTTTTTAATGATAGCGATGAGTTTTACCCTAACTATTATTTCAAATGGAATTCACATCCGGCTTAAGTTCCTTCCGCTAATGGACGGAAATTTTTCAATAAGACAATTGGTCAGGACATGAAGCGACTGAGTCCTGAATTTCTTTAAAAGTCTGCATTCATTGTTTTGAAGCTGTGATTGCTTATCCAATTTAAGATAAAATCAGCCCCAACAGCTTTGCGCTGGGGTGACCAATATACACATACTGCCATTATTCGTAGTTTGAACTGGTCTTTGAACTACTTTCTATTTTTATACGCCTCCCCTTCACTATACAACTCAACGTACAGAGGCAAATCCAATTCCAGTCATCCTGCAATGATATGTGAAAGTAAATGTGGATTCATCTCACCTTAAGTGATCTTGAAGTTTATCATGCAGAAACTTCGTCCATTCCATCCGCATACACAATAGTTTGGTTGAGAACTTGAAACTGGACATGGAACTCCTTAAATTTTCTTTGATATACCACTTCACAAAGTGGACGAAATCCATCGAAAAGGAATCCGGAATACGTTCCTTTTTTCTACAGGGGGCATTAGGATTGATTTGACTTTTGAGTGACACTCCCCTTCTAGTAGAATGATAGGATGATTTTTCCCTTTCTATTATCGTTGTCCAGTACTTCAAATAATCTACAGCAGAATGTATATAGTTTGAAAGTGTTTGCACCTTTTTCCTTGAATTGTGCAGCCATTTTGACATGAAAACCGTTTCTACTAATGGAATGTCGCCTGATGAAGCCTATGTGCTATTTGAAAAGGATGCTGCGAAGGGTTTCATTATATGGTAATGAGTTACACAGATCAGAGATGGCTTCAGAGGCTTTCATGGATTCATTTTGTAGTGTAGTGATGAGTACCAATCCATTAGAATGTATTATAATGAAAGTGGCGTTAGACTCGAGACGAAGATAAATTTGATTGATATTCAATATCACATGCAGATAGTACCATGTCTTCTCATGTTTTCGAATGCTAAATAAAGAATGGAACATATCATTGAATTTCCTACTAAGGATTCTGCAATGCAGCACAAATATTGGATGCATCCCTCATTTACGCAATGGTTGCCAATTCAATGAAGCTCCGGAGAATACAATCTTGTAAATTTAATGTCTTAAAATGACATGCCATCAAAGTATCAAAAAGTCCACGTTCCAAAGTGTATATCGAATATTAGTTTTCGTATCCGCCAATCTTTATCAGAAAAAGTGGAAACCTTATGGACCAAACAATGAGCCTCCCAGCAACCCAAAAAGACACCAACATTAACATCCTTATTAAAGATTAATTAAACCAACCAGCCACTTCCCACTGAAAAATAAACAATGTTTTATCTACTGCAACGGACAAACGAAACTTCTGTGTTTTTCATTTCTGGATTCTATTACAGGCTTTGATCTTGTTTCTTAATCTTATGAGTTCCATACTCGCTGATTTATTACCCCCATACCCCATTACTCCCACACTCGTTGATTTTCTCCCGACAAGGTCTCCCGACAAGAGTATAAAAGAAATTAATTTCTGGTGCTATTTTGGTGAATAAAGTAGGGTCTAGAATATTGTTTTGATGGCAGAGAATTTTCGCGAAAAATGTAATAATAACATGAGTTTCTCCAGTTATTTTTTATAATTTATATAAAAACATAATTATATGATTTCCTTGTATATTTTCCTTGTATTGTATAATTTCCTTGTATATTTTTCTTGTATTTTATAATTTCCTCCAACTCTTTCTATATGCATGTTTAATTTTCCACTTTAAGGTTGCAAGAGCACTTTAAAACTGCCCATCATGCTTACCGTCGATGCCTTCATCGAACACTGTATGCGATCTTATGATAGATTTATCCTTTGTTACTGGCGAGATATAATGTCTCCATATATCCATCCCAATTTTCTGTGCATATTGAGAGTTGTCACGAAAAGGGAGCTTAACTCCTTCCAAAATTATAATATCAGTACTTTTGTCCGTTTCACTATCTATAAATTTCACCTTCACCATTACTTCCTTCAGTATTATACTCTTTAGCTTTAAGCCTTCTGAATATGCAAAATTTTCACGAATCATCACATTTGCCATGCTCATGAGTTGTTACGAGGATCTTGCTAGGAAGCACCCTAAGCTTCAGGACACATTAAATAGTTCGAAAATTATCTCTTTTGCCCTGAGCGTTTCAAGCGTAGTACTCAGGATCGATTTCATCAACCTTCTATGAAAACTTGGTTGAACAAAACCTGGTTGGCTTGAAAAAAAACCTTCCGTCCGACCACGTCGGACTTAGAGTTGGATCTTCTTATGATGTTTTAACCAGAAAATCGATTGTGTGCCATGTTACCGGGAAATTCGAATCGCATCAAAGGACAGACGATCAAAAAGCCAATCGCGTTCAGATTTCCCAGGAAGTGCTAGAATTTTCAAAAATTGGTGACAAAAGGAGGATAGTGTAGGATACTGTGAAAATAGACTGAAAATATTCCAGTACAATGCATTAGAGTACAGTGAAAAACGTTTTGCTATAACATATATATATATCGTACTGAAAAGGACAAATCTGAATTTTCAGCTGCTTGTCAGTATGTCATGCTGCGATATGGAAACATGTGCGAATCTTGTGCTTAATAATTGTTATCAATTCAATTTTATTTTGGAAAACTCTAGTTTGTCATTTAAAATTTCATGAGTGCGTTTTTTTTTGTCGGCCAGGTTGAACAATCAACATCTAAGCTATCTCTAGCAAGGAGATTTTCTACCAAGCCTTCATATCAACCATATAATTTCAGAAATACTGATTGCTATATCAAGGGCTCTATTTTTTTCGTTTTGTGTTACTACCATGCAAGCCTCCATGTCTTTCCGTTCAATAATACCAATGTATTTATTTTCAAAATATATACAATAAATGTAAACGTTATTTTTGCGAGATCCTCTAAAAGCAAACACGAACATAAAAACATACGAGTATGAATCCATAAGCAATAAATTCGAAATAACAGAAGCTTTTGCAATCGGAAATGCTATCCCGGCTACATAGTAAAACCAGTGAAAAAGCAAAAATCCCCCGAAATCGTGCAGGCATAAAATAGCAAAACTCAATTTCCGCCAAGAGGAAAGTGCGCACTGAAATAAAACCCATAAAATGCCATAAAATATCCAAAAATATTCATGGATAATCCTCAAGAAAATGCGAAAAAATATAAATGTTAACTGTTTCCATTGATGTTACCACGTGTCTATGCTCCGTTGCGCCCTGTCCTTTGCATCAAAGACAACACAGCGTAGGACAAGACAAGAGAAGACACTTTGCAGCCTAGCTAAGTTGTTTGCCTATCTGTCTACCTACTTACCTCTGCCTCGCTCAAGCTCTGGTCGTTCTCGCCTCCTTTGCAATCCGAACTGGATTGGAAATGAAGACATTGGCGAGCAAAAGGAATAAAAAAATGTGATTTTTACACAACTAACAAAAAACAAGGAGATAGGAATCAAAAGGAATAAAACTGATAGGCATGAAATTCTTTGATGGCCCCTCTTTCGGTTGCTATCATAGTTTGACCCTTCAAAGTGAATAAAAGTGGAGTGGCGATAGTAAAGGATGAGAGGTAATCAAAAAAATATTAGATTGGTCGGATAAGATCACAGAGTGTAGCATGTCTTATTGCGTAATGAATGCGATAACATTCCGCCACACTTGTCATTTTGATAGCCCTAATTGTGTTGCGCTTCATGTGGCTGCGGTCATTGAAAAAACAGGATAAGTGAATAAAGAACTTATAATTTCATTAAAAAGTCCAGCACGACTTGGAGAAATGCAGTCGCGTTTCTCAACATAGAATTCCTTTTACAGATTTACAGAAAATTTGCAAAGCATCCTTGAAGATTTCGCTGCGCCGATTGCGAGTCTGTGTCATGCCTCAAATCGCCATCATACCCAGAAATCCCGACACTAGGCAAATGAAACAAAAAATCCTACACACGTTCCAAACAACCCAATCCTTATATGAATGTGCGATAAATAAAAAATAGAAAAATTTATCGCTTATTTTATATTTATGAATGTACTTATCATCATGGCCTCATAATAACCCGCCCCCATACACTTAACTCCCAAGAGTCCGAAGACATCGGGAGTCACTCTTGTAGGACAAAAGGAGCGTCCGAGCGTCAATCGTTGTAGCGAAAAACGCAATGGATACTTTTCGTATTCACATCGTAGCTCCTGATCCTTCAAATCACCCTTATTCTAATGGACACATTACTCTGATAAGATATGCGAAACTGGTAACTTTGCTGATGTTGCCCGAAAAAAGTGGGGGCTCAATGAAATCTGAAACATCACAAGTACACACGCCACATCGCCACCGCCAAGGCTTCATTCTTTCGGACAACAAGAGGCCATAGCCATTGGCCATTGTTGAGCATTTCATAGTTGTGTTTCGAGACCCAACCAAGTTCCAGCCTAGCCTACTCATATCGTTGCGCTTCTTGCGATATTGCCTCATCACGAGAGGCAATTTTTTATGTTTTCATTCTTTGAATATGTTCAGATTGTATTCACCAGATAAGGCTGACTACTGCTACTGCTGCTCTCTACAGCTACCATTCGTGATAAAAGGACTGAAGAAAGGACGTAACAATTCAGGATTGTGAATAGATGGAATGCAAACATACTTGTATAAAATATGGGATGGATGTGATGCTGGGAGTAGAGCAGAGGGACAGAATGATTTGCAAGGAATAATGGGGAGAAAAAGGAAACTGCGGTAGTGGCAAGTTCTTTCATTTTCTAGTCATAGTCATATATTTATGTATTGTCCTCAACAAAACTACACCAAAACACATTTATTGCCCAATTCATTATCGTTATTGGTTTTATTACAACAATTGAATTAAATATCAGCAGTTTTTTTTATCGGGCATACATTAAATGGTTGATTTGCTTAGCCTAACTAATCTTTTATGCATTACGATTTTTTGAAATTCAAAGAAGGTATTAAGCAAATTAGTTGTTTTCCTAAAAGGAGTGTAACATATTGCTGAACAAGCATTGGAAAAGCAAAATAACACAATGTCAGCGCTGGAAACTATACCAGCAGCTCTTTCTAAATTGGTTTGGGAAACATACCTTCCTTGTACATGCCTATGGGATGTGGTCATCTGTCAATAAGACTGCAGAATTCATAGCTGCAAGAAGAATGTTAAAGAGAAGCATTATCTTCATCTCATTTTGAAAATCATTCAATTTGTAAGCTGTAAATAGAAAAAGTTTTCCATATCTTTCAAATATTAATAATTTCTGTTCATGTCCTGAGTGTTGGGTTCCTTGTAACACAAAGGAACTGACGAAGGAACACAAACGAATTACACCACCCCTGCGTCTTATGATAGTCAGTCTCAACATGTGTTGGCTCAACCATGGCCCCAGACAACGAGCCGATGAGACTTGTAAATCACCTGACTAAGCGCGGGAGTCCTTTTTTCTCTTCTCACGGAACAACCTCGCTGTGTTGCTCTATCGTTCTTCAGCAAGTAGAATGATTCTTTAAGTTGATTCTTAAGTTATGTCTCTTCTTGAAGAGCTTTCATAAGCACATTGTAATAAGGTTAATGAGAGCTCATAACAAAAATGATGCGCATTAACATTCTCCTAAATTTCGTAAGCATACACAATGGCCCACTTACACTTTTACCCCGGAAAATTAGTCACATACATTTAAGTATCGCCATTCCTCTACTTACCAAGTTCGTTTGATTTAGAAGCTCTCTATCTTCCGAAGCTCGTATTATTTTCCTTCGAAGTGTAATCGCTTTTTATTAGTTAAATGTTGACTTAAAGCGTTTAGCACAGCATGACTACTGGAAAACGATCGTACTCTAGTGGCTTTAGGAAGAATGACATGCGAATACCCCACGTAGCAAACAAAGTGAACTTTTGCAAAAGAAAGCGTCAAATTCAAACAACGTACGTGATTGCAGATATCACAATGGGTATTTTTCTAAGTGCAAATGTATGGGAGAACTATGTTAACAGTGTAATACTAACAGTCTATA
This sequence comes from Stratiomys singularior, assembly GCA_954870665.1. NCBI lineage: Eukaryota > Metazoa > Arthropoda > Insecta > Diptera > Stratiomyidae > Stratiomys > Stratiomys singularior. Next base: position 4,124,107 of record OX940879.1, on the reverse strand, counting down.
TGATTCATTATGTATGGATACAAAATTTGAAGAACACAATTTTGAGTGATTTTTTTTTTACTTTCATATCTTACCTCCAACCAGATCTCCTTACGAATACTAATGCATCTAGTATTCGGTCGACCGGATTTCGATTTCCGGAACAAGGAATTTGCTCAAAGTGTCCACGCTCAATAAAAGAAATTGTTTTATTTAACCAAGTTTAACAAAAAAGGATTAATACAAATAACTTTAATATATAATGTTAGGGTGAGATGTCACAGTAACAGTCTTTAAATGTGAAACGCATCATTCCAAGGCACAGACTGTTGATCGACAATAGCACAAAAATTAAACATAGTAAATCCAAAACGGAGGACTGCAGAGTGTGGGGATCCTCGGTAAAAACCGACAATCATTCAGAGAAACGGGCAAAGCGTTTGTTTTCCAAAAAAATACATCGCCGGTCGTATAAAGCACAATTCTTTCTTTCTTCTTTTTAATATTTTCAACATTAAACGTTTTTAATTATTCCTTCTACCACCGAATGCACCCTCTACAATTCCCATTTATATTAATATTTAATATTAAATAAAAGAACTACACTCTGGCTTGCATAAACCGAGCTGTTTACTATTTTCCTCCACCCAAAATTAAATTTAATTTGAAAGTGATTTCTGAAGAAAAGCGAATTAAAACAGAACACATGTCAATGCAATATCACCACTGTTTGGAAAAAAGAACGAAAAAAAGGAAAACGAGCATTCCTGTCCAATGTAGGTGTGTAGCTATCATTCAAAGTCTCAATAAGGAATTTTAATTTTCTCAATATCCTTACATTTCATTTCAAAACCATTCAGCCTCCTCTTTTTGAAATAAATTCCCACTTTTCACTTATCAACAACTGAATAGAAAGAAGAAACTGATTGTTAACACGAGCGTGAATTCAAAAGGCTCTTAAAAAACAGAAAATCGGAAAGAAAAATTAGGGAAGCAAAGAAAAAGAGCCGACCAAGGAGAAATGTCTATTTTAAAGACAAATCAGAATTTCCGAGAAAAACGAAAAGTTTCTTTGTGCGCTATAGGTACAAAGGAGATGGAATACGATGGAAACAAGGACGAAAATTAAACATGAAGGAAATGATAAAATTCAAGTTCTCTAACCCACTTTACAACCAACGCCATTCATCTCTGCTATCTTTTGATAACGCCTTTGCAAACAGATAAGCAGGCTAGAAAGGAAGGGATGCTGAAATTAATACTGAATTTCTATCTGAACGTTGCGTGTTTCAAGGGAAAGCTGAATTTAAGAGGTTCAACGATTGTTGAAATGAAATAAAGGAAATAATCTGTAGATGGAGAAAAAGTCAGATCGGACCAAAGGAAAGTTTAAGTTTTAATGCGTATTAGTATGTCGGTATCAAGTGAATTCACAAAATAGAGTCAATTGAAATATGAATATAGTTATTTAACGTTCAGTAGTATCGCCTCCTTTTTTGAACTCTGTCGGCTCGTTTGGCGGCACACTTGAATCATGAGCAAGTTTTGAACGACGTCTGGAAATGAAAATAGATTTCCCTCGAAATCCCCCTAGTAATTAGTCTGAGTGTATTCTTTTTCTAAGCAAAATTCACAGAGTTTTCACTGAACAAGCTTTCTTCAGTTTTAAGCTTTAACATAGTTCGCAGAAAGTACCAATAGGACGGAAAGTCTAAGACAATTAGATTTTGTACACAAACAAGCCACATCGCAGGAAATTCTATTGAAAGCAAAATTAATTTTACAATAGTATTACAATTATTCTGTCCGTAGATCATCCTTAAACTGAGAGAAACTTACAATCCTTCGCGAGAATGTTCATCTGCTTATGTCCTTTCAACAACACAAAGCGTGAGATGTACTTCGATTATACTCTTAAAAGTTTCTTGAGACACTGGAAATACCGCGTTCAGTTTGGCTACACACATTTTGGAAGATTTTGATCCATAGCATTGATAGAGAACAAGAGTATGCTAATCGTCAAACATTTCGTTATTCTTTGCTTGCGATAAGTTATGCATTCGTTTTGATTGAGTAAAGTCTGATGTTGGTATTTTCTTGCATTTACAAAAGTTCCATTCAATGCTGTCTGCTGTTTTTTGAGAGTAAGATGGACCTAAGTGGTGACTCACTTGAATAATACTAATACCGGGTAATTAATACGCGGACACTAAGGTGTTAATGGTAAAAGTGCGTTGATGGTGTCCTGTTTGATGACCTGTCTACCAGAAGTTATTATCGTAGGTTCTCTCGAACTCAACTCTTAAAGACATACAGCATCATTCAAGGAGAGATTGAAAAGCTCAGAACATCAAGTATGTGTATTCAGGTTGACACATACTTGACAGAACTGATTCTAAAGGTTGGGGAACTACTTGAATGCGATTCACAAACATTTGCCTTGCTCACCACGTGAGTCCTACGTGAAGAAGTTCTTAATTACCACTGAAATACTCAGTTGAGTTTCTGAAAGCAGAAATACACACCTGAGAATCACTCAGTTATACAGAAATCCTATTGACATATTTATTTAAAAAAAAAAAACTTATAAATCCAGATGTATTTTGTAGGTCCCGAATTCACAATCATTTAAACTAAATACCTAGATATTCTAATTTGCATGTAGGCATTCTCTTAATGAAAGCACACATCAAAAAAATCATTTCTTGGAAAATTTCTCATGATTTTATCCAAAGGGATTGGGAACAACCTTGTTTGATTTGTTTCGCTTGTATACACGTTTCCGCAGTATGTCATCAACGGCGTGTTCTTTCGTTTCTAAATTATCGACCTTCAATGTGCTTTTTTGTTAGTCTTAAATTCAGGAAGAGGTGCTCTAATGCAGTTAGGAAGACGTGCGTGAGATTATCTTTTGAGAAGTTCTTATGACTAGGTCCCTCGCTGATGCTTTCATATGATATTTTTCAAGTCCATTTGTGAAACCATTCGTTATAAAAGCGATATACATGAATGGAAGATGTACAGAATATCTACTGTGCCTCTCGAGGGCACCAAAACTATTTTGAATTCTGTTGCTTCAGATAGTCTACAGATAATCTACAATCACATCCGAGTTTTAATTGAACCTTATCTTTAGTATTTTCTTTTTTGAATTCGCTCCCAATTGAAATACTTTCAAAAGAGCTAATTCCTTATTTTTATCGCATTCAAACACTCAACTTCTTACTTTCCCTTCAAGATACAATCACTCCCAAGAAAAGTGTCAGGAGCAATAGAAATTGGTGAAAGGGACGGTGTCCTTAAGCCGCAATAAGAAAAAATAAAATAAGAAAATACGAAAAAAATGTAATTTCAGACTTCATTTAATTTCTAAGTGGAATGGAAGATGAAACCTTATCGCCTTTGTGCAATGCATTCATTTATTGTGACTTATGCCAGACTATGGTCGGTATCTCAATGCCACCCTTCGCCTATGGATGGTCAAACACGTATGCACTTGCATATATGTAGGTATGTAGGCTTGTCATTTAGTATTGTTGGATTGTCTGAAGGAAGTATGGAGTAGTTGGTGATTTAACCATAGACCAATTTCACTATGATCATATTTATAGGATAGCATATACTTAACGCATGCAACAGATAAACTGCCCTCTGAATTGTGTAGCTGAATACAAGAAAGTGCAAGAAAATGATATGAAACTTACATTGATCTATTGCAAGCTCCTTTGAAAAATATTACAGGAAAACATTTAGCATCTATTCATGCTCCCGTGCTCGTTTGAGTTCATCCAAACAGTTTCACACACGCATGAAAAAATCAACAGCCTAGTTCATCACCACCCACCACGTAAAATAAATAAATCTAATCAACGAGAGTTTTTTTCGAAATCACATCCAAAAAGGCTCTGCCAACAGCATAATGAATTATTTATAACGTCAGAAAAGGTTCAACCTTCATTCAAAGATTACCTTCACGTCTTCCACATATGACACTCCCCGTTTTAAAATTTGCAAGAGTTGTAAAAAATGCGCCTACATCCTTGTCCCTGTTACATACATTTATGTATGTCCCGAATTTATGTACATCCTAAACACCCATTACATCAATGCAAACGTTGATATCTTTCGCATTTTTATTTCCTTTTGGACGGCACATTACCTCTCTTCGCTGGTAGCTTAGTTGCTCCTTGGAGCAGGACTTTATTCGAGACAGGGATATTCACCACGTAAGTCACAGTGGGGCCATCTTTTTACGATGGGCAGCAGAAACACGCCCCCAATTTAAAATTTACGACCAATAAAAATAAAATTGCACCCTCCGTTCGCTAACTTGCTCCATTCCCTCACAAACGCGCTTTGCATACTTGCCAGCCAGCAGCGTTTCAAACGAATAGGGCGAACCGAATGAACCCCTAAATGTTAGACGCTTGCGCGCATTTTTTGATTTTATAGGAAAATTTAAAATGGTTGAAGGATGTATACATGCTGAATGCAGCGCGAGTTTAAAACCTTCACGGCCACCCTAACCCACTTTCGCAATATTTAAATTTCCATTTCTAGGATCGAATAAGGAGGACTTGAGCTGATTAAATTGAATGGCAGTGTTACGGCTAATGCATGCGCTTAATGCATTTCGAATAATCCGTGTGGAATGGCAACAACAGTAGGGTAGAGTGAAGCCAGCATGCAGGAACAACGAATGTGAATGTACACTCTTCTATGACAACAGAAAAATCGATTTTTGTGTCACACACTCATAAAATTCACATATAAATTTTCCCTGTAAGTGTATGCAAGATAAGGGTGGCGGAAAAAAAAATCCGGGAAAATGAAAATAAAAAGGGAAATGCTCTGGCTCCTCACCAACATTCTCCTTTCTGTACAACCTGCTTCATCGCCCTCCAACTTATAGTCTTGGTTTTCGACGTTGCTAGTCGTTCCATTGCCGATCCATGGTTACACTACATCAGCTTCCGTATAGCAGCCAACTTTGGATAGCCGAGGGTACGCACATACACTCCTGTTCACATATGGAGCAGCCAGGAGAAGGATATGAAAGTTTTGAAGCCCCCGAAGAGAATAAAAACGAAATAGCAAAAAAGAAGAAACGCAAAAAATCCAACCCCGTTACATTGAGCATACATAACGAGATACTGAGATACGTTCGTACGTCCTTTTCTTTTCAACAACATCACGTGCAACTCCCATCTTTCTCTCGACAATTTCACAAAAGCTATTCAGGAGCGAGGAGGAGGCTGGCGGTGGCTGTTGGTCCACGGGATATTACTTTGCATGTCAACCACCTCAATGACTACTATCCCCCTTTTTGCATGCCATTTTCGTTTATTTGCTTTAGCATGAGTTTTCCATAATGTTTGCATGGTCGTGTGTTGTGGAAGGGAGTTGTAATGGGGTGATACCGATCTTTGCTGGTGAGTATGAGCTCGTTTCAACCAACGAATCGTGTTCAATGGAAATTGTTTGTACCTTATTTGTTTTTTGTGATGAGCTTGTACTGAATCATTCCGATTGTGACGAATTTGAATTTCATTATTATTGCAGTTTTTTATGCGACAAAGAAATTCAAGCGGAGGGTTGGAGCAATATTGTTGCATGCATGTGAACAGTATATCTATAAGACTAACAGCCTTGCTTCAAATTTAGAAATTCTCGTTTTATTAGATGGCATTTTATGAGGTAACTTTTGCAGAGAAATAGAGGTACGGATGTATGTGTCCTTAAGAATACGTGGTGCTAAGTACGGGGGTGAACTAACAAAAAATTAGCACCATGAGCTTTTTCTATACTGAAATGATATTACGAGAACGATGTACGAAAGAATGAAATAAATGTAAGATTATTATGTGCATATTGCCTGAACTTTTTTTACAGACATGCTTTTTTTTTTTGTTTTGCTATGTAGTATCGAATGATCTAACAAATTTTCTTAAAAAAAAAAAAAAAGGATAAAAAAATTATTGCATTCAGCTCATATATAAAAAAATTAAGGGCAGAGTAAGTATGAGGTAATGGAACACTTGAGGTAATGGATTAATCAATAGTTGGCCACTTGAAATTGAATTTTTCGGGACTTTGGTGCATGTCAATGCGTCGAAAACAACAACAGAAAACTGAATATGGGACTGGAACATCGAAAGATAAAAATTGGAATGACAAAAATAGATAAAAAGTTAGCCTACATAGGCCAAACAGACAGTTTGCTTACAGCTGAAGTATTTCGGCATACACCAAAAGCAGAAATCAGGAAATAACCTTTGCATATGAAGCGGTAAGTTAAAAAAAGGGATGCTAGCATACCATTCAAGGAAAATTAATAAGTCACTGTAAACAAAAATTTGACACAGGTTGACCGATTTTCTTTCCGAGAACAAGGGATCCAAGTCAGCTAAACACATACGCAGGAAACTGTAGCACCAAACTGACGACGCTAGTCGCACCAAAAATCAATCAAGTAGACCCTTATCCAAAAAACCACAAATCACCATATTTCATAGCCTCAAATATGCACTTTACGAATCCTAATTGTTTTGTTTGACCTTAGATTTCTTAGTACCACCGTATCTTCCAGTCTCAATCAATTCTTTATCTTTGCCGCAACAGCATTTCAGCAACTGTAAAAATCTGTTTTATTTATCTTTTTTACTTCTTGTAATACTTCCCACACATTCAAATACTTTGGTTTGGATAAGCAAGCCGATTGTACACTCTGACAAAAAAGTATCCGGAAATTTGAAATAAAACGCAAAAATATTAAACTTCTTCAATATTTATTGAATCTCCTTCAAAATATGCTCCATTTGAAGCTATACACATGTGCCAACGTTTTTTCCAATCATGGAAACATTTTTTATAGGCGCTTTAAGGGATGGCCTTCAGCTCGTTCTGCGAATTTTCTTTTATGGCGTCTATGGAGTCAAATCTGGTTCCCCGGAGCGGTAATTTCAGTCTGGAGAAAAGAAAAAATCACACGGAGCTAGATCAGGCGAATAAGGCGGCTGTTCGATGGTATTTACCGAGTGTTTGGTCTTAAAATCGTTAATAATCGTGGCTCGATAGGATGGTGCGTTATCGTCATGCAAAATCCACGAATTGTTTTGCCACAAATCCGGCCGTTTACGGCGAATATTTTCACGCAAACGTCTCAAAACAGTTAAATAGAAGTCCTTATTGACCGTTTGACCTTGCGGAACGAATTCATGATGAACCACACCACGAATATCGAAGAAAACAATAAGCATCGTCTTGATTTTCGAACGACTTCTGCGAGGTTTTTTCGGTTTCGGCTCATTTTTTCCCACCCATTCAGATGATTGTTGGCTCGTTTGTGTGTCGTATTCATAAACCCATGTCTCATCACCAGTTATGATCCGTTCCATGAACGTGGGATCAGAATTCGCACGATCTAGCATGTCTGCAGCTACCTGCATCCGGTACTGTTTCTGAAGAAAATTCAGCTCTAACGGAACAAGCTGAGCGGCGGAATTGGTTCACCAAAATCAAACGAGCGGTTTCACGAGAGATGTTGAGATCACGAGCTATCTCTCTAACACTGGCATGACGATGTTCGAGCACAATTTCCTTGATTTTTTTGATGTTATCGTTGGTTGAAGAGGTCGACGGTCGTCCTGAACGAGGCAAATCTTCGACAATCTCCCGACCATTTTTAAAGGCTTTGTACCATTTGTACACTTAGGTTTTCGATAAAACAGAGTCTCCATAAACCTTTTCCAGCATTCGCAATGAGTCAGCACACGAAATTTCGTTCAAAACACAAAATTGGAGACAAACTCTTTGTTCAATATTTTTTTCCATTGTAAAATTCGCAGACTACCACTGAGGTCGACTGGTTTCAACAGCTGTCGTAAACAAACTAGTTGACAAACCGCGCTCATGTTTGGCATAGTAATTACGGACAGTCCTACCAACACACAGAAACTTCAAATACTTAAAAATACTCAACGCGGGCAATTTAAATGAGAATTTCCGGATACTTTTTTGTCACAGTGTATCTAAATAAAAAATTTGATTCGCATCCTATTTGTTCTAATATAAATTTTACCTTTAAAGTAAAATTCTAATGTTCAATAATATAAAGAACATTGTTCGATTTTGACAAACATACATAAGATATGATAGATATAATATAAATTGTGGCTCTAGCGTCTTAGTTCCCTTTAAGCTCCCGATCTAGGAGCTGACTGATATCCTTTCACATGGCATAAGCCAATTGCCAATAATGCAACCAGGCGCTTTCCTTAGTTTCCGTAGGGTACCTGGATGGACCATCTGTAAATGTTCAACCAACCAACTATAAGGACCTAAAGACGAACGGCTTGTCAAAATGCTTTTAATAGATTACATGACTTTGTACCATTTTCATTCTACATTTAAATTTTTTTATCGCTTCATCATTGTCAACTATCTTGCAGGAATAATCACTTCGGCACCAAAAGATGCTTCCTTGGTCAATGCTTAAAGGCAGAAAATCAAAGAACAAAAGCGAGTTCCAAACGTATGTTCTGGCATGTCACAGCACATTTGATTTGTCTTTTGAATAACTGGTCGCCAAGCCACGGAAAAGTTTCGTTACAGGGATGAAGTAGATTTTCCATAGAATATGTGATATGCAGTCTCTATACGCACATGAGTAAATAAGGGATGGGAAACAAATGTGCTAATTAAAACATTGGTTGGTGAAAGTAAACGTCTATTGGAGAACAACTCATTGAAACCACTAATTCAGTAATAAGAAGAAGTAATTTCATTTTCACATTACATCATGTTCTGAAATTCAAACGAAAAACGAGAAAACGATTGTAATTGGTTTCACCTGTACAAAAATTTTCTGGAAAACGAACGAAAAACTTTCCTTTTAATTTTCCGTTTTGAATTTTTATTTTGAAACTGAGCGATAATTGTCGATAATCGATTAAGGGAAAATTGAAAATGTACACCCAAAATTAAATTAGTTTTTAAGGGAAAGCGATCAATTTCCTATACTAAAACATTATAGATCTACCATCACGGACAGTCATTTCTTCGGATATAATGCTTGCTTGCTCAGAACGCTCGTATTACGTAATAAAAGAGAAATGCACATTTGGGTTTCAAAAATAATTTCCAAGACTAAATCAGGCAAGTTGGAAAACTCGAAAAACCGAAAACTTTCCGAGCTGAACTCCTTTGGCAATTTGACACCTGCCATAATTTGCAAGTATCATATACAAATACAATATGCCATAAAGAAAATACTCTCAAATATCAAAGACAACCGCTTACGACCCCATATGGAGAGATTCTCTGAAAACTTTTTACATTGCTATCCTGCATGACATTTACCTTATAAGGAATACCACTGGCAATAACTCTACGAAAAATATACATAAATACATATGTATGCTAAGGAAACGACATCACTGATCTAAACCCTTAAAACTACAATATTTACTTTTATACATAGTTATGTTGCCATTCTACAAGCATTCTTCCTATCCTTGCCATCCTTTTCTTTGTACGTGCACAGCAAAAATATTGAGCACTCAGAATAAATTCATAAAAGCAAGTAAGTGAAGCACACATAACACTGAGTCAAGAAGAAGGTATAAAATTGCATAAGAAAAATTTTTGCAAGGATTTTTCACTCTCAGGATTGGCCCAATAGAAAAGCTAGGATAAAATGGCTGCATGTAATGCGGGCGAAAATATGAGAATGGGCGTAAAATATGAGAAAGTATACATATGAGGTATGAAATAATGGCAAGCAAGCACCAGACAGGAGGAAATATGGAAAAATATGAAAGGAAAATTTCCAGATAATAAAATACCAAACTTCAGTGTCAGGTTTTTGGGAACGAGCCAACAGGATGCTACGTTTAATGGATTCAGTTGGATAAATTTTTGAGAATTATGACTTAATTTTTATGAGATTCATTTTTTCATAATCTGTTAAAGATTGAACTCGCCTTTCTTGAATTCAGCATTGTGCAATGGAAATAAGTGAACAGAGCGTTTTTAGTCCTTACGCCCATATTCTATTCTAAACACCATGAGCTAAACTATTAATATCAATAACCTCCTAAACTCAAGTTCCTTCTTGATTTCATCTTTCAAAAGCATTTTCTCTCCAGCATCTCATTAATTTTTGAGACTAGCTCATATCAAATTACATATTTAATCCATATCATCATCCCCCGTCCTCCGAACACAAGCGCTCACATTTTACCATATCCGAAAGGAGTTAGACTATACTTACACATATCCTCGTAAGCTTTTGGTACTACGCGTGATGTGAGTTAGCTCGTTGAAGCTGCATCTTACAACGACTTAACTGAGTGCTACAACAAGGTCCTCCTTTTTTCCATCCATCCCCATTTCCATCCATAATTTCATAGCTCATTCATCATTTTTTTTTCGTGCTAGATATTCTTTTCTGATAGAACCTCCACCAACGAATGCTGGAAGCTCGAACAGGATGGGAAGGGCAAAGAAGTGTGAATGGATAAATTAGGGAAGTCTCTCACATCAAGATGGCTTAGACAATTTTCGTACTTTCTTTAAGATATGCTAGTCAAGTGAAATGAATAGAATGACTACAAGGGGAAGACAAAGTTAAATGAGGTCGATTGGAACAAAATAACCCTTTTTGTGGTAATTCGCAGTGTTAGTTGTCGGATGGGTGATGTAACATAAATTCGATTTTGTGATGAACAACGGGGTGTACTCACACCTCTAGAGAACTCGATAATCATTTTAACAAGAGCAAAACGGGTTCTGTGAGCACAGAGGGGTGAACTTATATACTCCACGTCAAAACGATGGAACATCTTCATACATACTGTGCACACTTCAGAAATTTTTTGGATTTTATTCCGTACTTCACTCTGAATATATTGTTATATACATTGTTTACTCAAATTAAATTTCAAATATGAGTTTCGTTCATTTATCAATCAAATCCTGCCCATCGTTTGTTGGACTTGAGCATTTGAAGAATTTGTTCAACTTTCTAGAACACATACTCTGGAGACGGTACGAGGCTATTTCAATATTTATCAGCAGAAATCTACAGCTGCGGCTTCGTTATCGTCATTTTAAGCTCGATAGTGACATATTCAATTTATACGAGAGCTTATTTTTTTGTAATCGGAACATTCCGTCGTTCCCCGTCAGTTCCTTCGATTCATCCACAGACGCATTTCGACGGCTCGTCATCATCACGCCATCATAATAACGACCTCAGTTATTTCAAGCGTTGGACTGAATCCACGGTCATTCTCTCATTCCTGTCACTCTCGCCCTCTGCATACTTATATTTCGCTCTCCGCTTAATTATATTTGACTTGAGTTGTGCTTCTTCGACAATGCATCCGGAGACACACGCATTGACTCTTTCTGGAAAAGGATACATCCGGTGACTGCTTCGCTTTCTTCGCGCATTTTGAAAACCAGGTCTAAAAATTAAACGGTGGATCCGAGCTTCCCCATTCCTTCCGGCGAATTACCATTCAATAGTGCATGATCACTGATTAAAAGGCTTCGGAAGGAAAGAGAGTCTTGTTGATAATTCTCGCTATATTATATATATATATCTCGCTATATCTCGCTAGATTTACTCCTATTAAGTGTTCAGACGAGCTTCTCAATGTTCACATCCCCTTACCTCTTCACGACTACCGGTATGCATACTTATTTAAAGTGCAAAAGACATGTATGATGACAGGCTCAAATATCTTTTAGTACCAGTAGCTATAGCTGTTTCTGTATCATAAGCACAAACGATGATGGAAATGAAATTCGTTAAGTCCAGGATCACTACCTCTTTCGTGTCGGCAAATCCAGATCTGAGGATCATATATGGGACTCGTTTCTCTCTACAAACATGATGAGACGTTCCCCATTCAATCCAAACCAGTGCTTTTTTTCTGGCAATCAGCCCCTCAGGCTTGCCTATACTGTCTTCAATGTTCTACCGATATTATGATGGTGTTTTCATTTTTCGGAGATCACTCTCATGTCTCTCGCAAGTCGCACTTCTTCACTTCTATTCAAGGGTCGTGAAGGTTGCGATTCACTATGCTTGTTGTCGTGAAGCAGAACAGCTGGAATCAAAAATATGACCCCATATTTCCTGGCTACGCTTCTTGACGGCTCAGTTCAATGCATCGAAGAAACCTGAGTTGAATGGATGTTTATACTCCGGCGGCCTCGTCCGAAACGCGAAACACTCGATAAAACTCTGAGTAGTCATAGTCTTCGCAAAGTTTTGTCACATTTGGATTCATGGAATCAGATATAATTTATCAATTTTCCACCGACCGCCAACTGTGCTGTCATCTTTTCAACGTCGACTGTTATAATCATGTGAAATACATGTATAAAACATACCATGCTTCATCTTACTGTTTCTGAAAACGCGTGGTGGGTGCAGCACTGACCATTAGCGTGAAAGGGTTGAATTATACAACAAGAAGTAAAGAATGATATGACAGAATTACGACAGTCTTCTATTTTGTTCGGGATTGTTATAGGTTTGTTTGACGAAGAAGAAGCTGGACGTCGAGGCTATAGCTGAAAGGATATCATCAATCATAGAAAAATTCTTCTGATGAGTCATATTAGAGAAGAAATTCTATGTAATGATCCCCAAGATATCACACACAGCACATCAAACCGTTCTGATGGCATTTTCTTGTACAAAAGTATCGATTTCTTAACGAACGAATTTTAATGCCATTAGCCCTTTATATTGTTTGTCGTCAATGGGAAGGGTTATTTTCCAGAATAGAATATCACGAATAGAAAAAGGGTTGTGATAAGAAATCCGTTGTTTCTTGGCTATTGTTTTATTCTCGTTCCATGAAAAACACATATCGGGAAATCATTTATGGAAGCATCGATTTGAAATCATAAATATTATATTTTTTTCTGAATTTCTTACGCTTGTCCAATCATGCGAATTTGTAAAGTGCGTGCATATACCGTTTCAATTCCAACACATTTGAGTGAGTTTCAACTCTGCTCTCTCCCTGCTTTATTTACCATTTTATGACGGCTACAAAACCGACCAGGTCAAACCGAACAAATTCAATCATTCTAATGGAAAGAAGCTCACACTCTTCATCCGCAGTCATTTTCCAAATAAAAATCAACTAAACAAGTATCCGAAAAAAGGCAAAGCGGAAACTTACCCATCTCATTTTGGATACTAGATCTCAAGCAAAACTTCGCCCCTGTCCCCCGATCCTTGTAAAACCTGTTAACAAAACATCGATAAGGCAAAAAATGTAACAACATACCAAGTTCTATACAATTTTACTCACTCTACCCTTACGATTGAGTGTTTCGCTCCATTCCCGTCTTATCCTTCATTCATCCCTCCTCAAATCTTCCGCAGTATTTCGAGGATTACATTCTTCTTGTCCATCACGACGACTTTTTTCGTAAAAATGGAAATGTGTATACACAACGAAAAAAAAGCAAGAACCAAAAAAAAACAATTCGAAAAAAGTTATAGTAACAAAAAGGATACAATGATCGAAAGAAGGATACGTCTTGACAATGTTGACAGGAAAGAAAAATTTCTGTGAGTTGAATTCAATTTTATGTCCCCGTAAAGTTTAGCTCGTTCGCATTCGTACTATTTTCTCGTTGTTGGTTTTTCCTTCATGCTTTCTTTTTTCCGTTTGAATGTGAAGTCAGCCATCCTGAATGAAGGCTTTCGCTATTTGAAGAGAATTGTGATCCTTCGTTACTTTTTTTTTCATTTGATTTTGCCTTAGCCTGAATATACTACTTTGGTTTTATTTGAACATGTTTTCATTTCGTTTGTATTTTTTATACGTTCCTACTTTTCATTTCATTTCATTTTGTTGAAATTCCAAATGAAGAGCTTTTGTTGCTCATCGCTATTGTAAGGTGGGCGAGTGCATGCACTAATAGTTTTGGTTTGAAATTTTTTTCAGAGTTTATAGCAGCGGCCGAAAATATTTTCCATTGTTACTGGTTAGAAGGAACATTTCACTACGCCAACACAAATATTTTTGAATTGCGTTGGTAGGTGGATTCGTGATTCTCATGGATTTACCAAAAACCAGACATTTGGTCGAATTTTTTCCAAATAAAAACCTTTGCAAAGCACTCGTCGTTGCATGCACTTGAAACTTGGAATCTGGGAGGATTAAACACAACATTAATCCAATAAATGCAAGACTCAAGTGTTGCAGAAGTACGAACCCCCTTAAAGAATCATCCACTTAGCCTACTTCAAATTCAATACTAAATTCATCCCGGGTAAGGGTGACTTTTTGGGTGTTCGAATTTACTTGCACTTTACGTATTCCACACAACCTCCCCAAACGTGTATCAACACATCACATACCCACATATAGTAACGAATAGAAATTTCACTCGAGTGAAATTCAACAAGGACTTTTACATGACTGACCATGACTACTGTTTACTTTCCTCGTGTCTTTGCTTCCAACACAAATTCCGCTACGAACGTTCTTACAAAGACCGTCCTGTCATCAAAAAACGACAAGAAAAAACCAAAAAAAAAACGAATAAACGAAAACGTTTGTTTCGAAAATAAGGACGAAATTCTCATTATGTTTATTTGTTTGAAAAAAGATCTCGTTCCATTATCAAAATAACTATGTATGTAGGTCCTGTTAACTTACGAGCAGTGAAAACGATTGAATGCCCAAGAACGAGTGACTCTTGCTTTGGCTATTCCAGACCCTATTGGTTTATATAATGTATGTGACCATCCTTTATTTAGATAACATAGATCCAATTCAATAACACGAAGGAATGTACAGCTAAAATGTCATAAAAAATCATTTGAAAGTCGGAAAATGTGTGGAGGCCGATTTATGTTGGTAAAATACTTTCTTATGCATTCTGTTAGAGTCCAAAGAAACAAAAATAAACATTTGTATTTCATCGTGTTAAAATTCAAATTGAGACCTCCGTAGAATACATTAAATACTTCGAAGTTTATCTGCAGAAATTTATTGATATTTGTGGATGTTTAGGGGTTAATTTGAAAGCCGTTCACACAGAGTTGTTATTTAAAACCATAGTTGGGGTCGTTATTTCACTCCTGTTTCTGATTTCATACAACAGTTGGGATCGACTGTGTGGACTTACAGCGCGGACTACTCTTTGGTGAGAAAATATTTATGCTAACCTTTCATGATGGCTGCCAAGATATGCAACATTCCATTTCAACGTTTCTCTAAAATTTACTCATTTTTCGTGATTATATAGACCAGACCAACTCTTTCTAGTTTTAAGGCGAATAATTTGAACAATTGACTAAAATTTTATGTTGGTGTATAATTGCTGTTAAATGACTCAACTCAGGCTCCCCGTAGGACACGCCCGACCCACTAATTTTATTAGCTTTTAATGAATAATGGATAGTCAGATAATCTGCCTTCTATTTAAAGGCTGCGAAACTATAAGAAAATCATTGCACCACCTTTTGACATCTATCATGCATGGCAAGCTGTGATGTATTTTCAAAAAAAAAAAAAATATATATATATATACTTAATAATAATGAAATAAATATTGGACCCCATTTTTGGCGCCATGTCATGTATTTTCAAAAAAATAATAAGATAAAAATACATAATTAATAATGAATAAAGAATAATCGGGCAACTGATCGGTCGCACCTGCAGCGAAAGAAAGAATCAAGTTTAAAGAGACAGGGTTATTTGAAAATACAAAGGCCGCATAATGGCGGCCGAAGAAAGTTACTTTTAACCGACTAGCTCACCGTGTGGGCGTGGGGGTAAGGAAATTATTTAAGCCCTGATCCTTCCATGTTACATACACACACACAGAGAGAGAGAGAGAGAGAAAAAAGCTTACTCCTTCATATTAGATTAAAATAAAAGGATCAAAGATCAAAAGATCAAAAGATCAAACCACCTGTGAATTGTGCTGCGCTGATTCTGACCACCTGTCAATGGTGCTGCGCTGACTCTAAATACCTCTGAATTGTGCTGCGCTGATTCTGACCACCTGTCAATTGTGCTGCGCTGATGCTGACCACCTGTCAATTGAGTTGCGCTGACTCTAATCGTGCTTCCTGTAGCACGAACGTCCACTTCAGCTGGTTTCGGGACTTCACTTGTTCTGCTGCGCTACCTCTAATCGTGCTTCCTGTAGCACGAACATGCACCTTAACTGGTTTCAGGATTCACCTGTTCTGCTGCGCTTCCTCGGATCGAGCTCCCTCTATTGATTGATAGTCCTATTTAGTCCAATTGATTGATTCTTCAATTGGTTGAGACTTCTATTGAAACTCCGATTGATACTTTATTGATACTTCTTGATACTTCTATTGATGCTTCCTCTATTGATAGTGTGTTTTATTGGTTTTATGTCTCGATACTTGTATTCATACTTGAATTGATTTCTCTATTGACTGTGTGACCTCTATTGACTGTGTGACCTCTATTGGTTGTGTGTCTCTTTGGTAATTTCTATGGTAGTGTCATACCTCACAATTTCTATTCTATTTATACTGATACGTACGCAACAACCTAGTGAATCATATCAATAGAAAAATTTATCGCAAATTATTTCCAAGAATTTTTTTTTTTTTGTTTTTTTGCGACTGGTAATATATATATTTTTTGAGACTTTTTTTCTGACATTTAATTTTACTGAGACTTTTTTTTAATTTTTTTTTGTTTGTTATTAATATTATTTAACTTAATATCTAAATTTAACTATAAATGTAATATGTAATAATATAAATGTAATATAAATTTTCTTTTAACTTAAAAATATGGGTACATATAGAAAACTTAACCAAAACAATTAATTGTTATATTCAAAATTAACTATTATTTTATTTATTTATTCATTTATTTACATACATATTTATATATATATATTTATATATATATATATATATATATATATATATATATATATATATATATATATATATATATATATATATATATATATATATATATTTTGTTTGTTTAATGTCGCCTACACCTCGGAATACGTAACAAAGCTCGTGCGTTTTTTGTGAAAAATGTGATTAATTTTCATCTCCCGGTATTATCAAAAGTGAAAATCAATTATGGAGTCCCTTCCATACACATGCACTCACAATTTTCAACTACTGAGCTACTTAATTGCATGCAAACAGCCACTGTCAAAATTGTTATTTTTTTTGGAATTTAATCAATAAAGTTGACAAGGTCGGACTGCAATCAGCTTAAAGTTTAGTATTCTATTTTATCAATACCAAAAACCAATGTTTTATTTTCATTAAATATCATCAAAACAAAACACTGCATGTTTGACCTATGAAATTTTCTGTGCCATCGCTCCGTTGCTTAATTTAATTTCTCGAAGGTCACATGTAAGTTTCATTCTATTTTCTTAGTTGGTTCCATTGTATGAGAACACAAACAAGGTACCATTTCAAATGATTTTCGTTGAGAACGTCATTGACACAACATAGCCAAAATGCTTTGCATTCCGTTGTGTGGAATTGAACGTAATTTAAATGCAAGAAACTTTCAAGAGACAAAAACACCAAACAATTTTCTTTATGGTCTCAACATCATTCAAATGCTTTCTCCCCTAACTACATTCAACCACCATCATACTGACCAAACATACCCACAATGTTCTGCACCGCTCTCTGTCAACAACGTTCAAGTAATTATATTCGCATTATTAACATAAATTCCATTAGTGATCCTTCTCTGGACACTTGCAAATGACACATCAGATTGGAGATTATACTTCAGAGGAATATTTTACCGGGGAACGGAAATTTTTGGGGAAAATAACGACAACATTCGTAATAAAGCAAGTCTCCTGTGGTACATACTAAAATCCGACAACCTTTTACTACATATCCACCACACATGATAAAATCGTTGCTTGGTTAGCAAGCACAAGGTACACAGCCATTGTATCTCAATTCGAGCATATATTTATGCTAAAGATGCAACAACTACACAAAGTAATCAGGGACGAAAAAATAGTATGGACTGGAATGACAACAACAACTTTCAAAAGGAAAATATTTTTCGTACATTTGTGTATGCAATGTATGTAAGAAGTGACGACAATGGGAGTCGAGATTGGGTTACCAAACGGATTTCGGGTTGAAAATCTTCCAAATATCTTCACAATAAATAGTTCGTTTCAAATGTATATCCATGAAAATGTTTAAAGGCGAATCAAACGAATCTACTCAACCGATTCACTATCATGTACTGCCAAGGCATGACAATCATGCACCTTTTCCTTAGTGTACTACAACCATAGACCCTACAACTTTTCCTGATGATCCATGAAATTACCAATTTCACCTTGGCAGCCCTTCCACAACATCTACTTGCTACATTTTCGTGCTGTAAAACATGAACAGGCAAAGTGTGATAGAATTGAATAAGATGGTCCTAGAAGGCGCAGACAATTTTTCATGCACAACACATAATAGCATATGTGATATTCGTTTCGTTAGCACAACTCCGAGTCCCCAAAACCTTAGCACTCCATCTTGTTAGTCGAAATGTTTGCGCGTGGTATTATTTCTTATAGTTGAGGATGCGGATGTGGAACTTCTCCAACATTCCTTCTCCAGTCCTCTCCATCGATTTTTATCATACAGTAATTATATCTGAATATCATATCATACACAAAATTATATCTATTCTACACACAAACTTACAGACATATCAAAAACAAAATGATTCAATGTATGATAGAAATGCAAGGATGTAGTATTCGGGATAACAGCTATGTACCAGCTGGAATATATCGATTAGGAAAATTGGTATGGATATTCACTAATTGCTATCCTTCGACTTCAAGTGCATGAGCAAGGATTGGTAGAGAATTTGGGTAATATTTCTGGACAGAATTCAAACACTGAGACTATGGACACACTCGATATTTAGTTAATCCTGAAATTATACTTTTTATTTGATTTTTCGGTTAAACTGTTTGACTTACACTACACGTTTAAAACTTTTAAGGAATTTTTAGAAACTATTTTGTTGAGAGCTAACTCAAAATTCCGATCCTATATCGAAACATCCAATTTCTGTGCTTCCTATAAGGAAACGCAAAATTTTTTATCACGTGAACTTAAGACACGTGACACATATGATCTCACTAACGTGGGATAGCTTTCATAGTACGTTAATACTTTATTTGGCTGCGAAGCGGGGGTCCATAATGAAGAATTTTGTATTTTTTCATTTGACGTGACATGGTCTGAGTTGTGTGGTAAAATCAAAACAGCAAAAGGCATTAAAACAATGGAAGACTTTCTTGAATGAAATCGGGCTAGTATAAGCGTAAGTCTTCATTAGATACCAATCAAATATATTGTAGTAAGCAAAACACCCATTCGGTTGGATCACTATAATTTTTATTTGCTTAATCTTATCTATTCATGAAAATGTTTGCTCAAATGACCGGACTTTCTTTTCAATGAAGGGTATGCTTTATATAAACTATTATGAGGTCAATGTTATGCATACTTATTTGTGTGGGCTTTAATTGCGGTGTTTGTTCTTTTATTATATTTTAATAGTTATTGGATTATACTGTATACATATAAATATATTTAAATATGTATTGGATCCTCTTTGGAAACGAAAAACAATTTAAATTCCAATGAAGGGATAGGGTTGTATCGTACGTTTTTATGGGGGTAACTCTGGTCTTTGGTCTTTGGTCGCTATCATCTATTTCGAGAAAACTCCTATATTTTGCAATTAAATCATAGGGCAGCTATCAAGTACCTGAATGTTACAACTCTTAAGCCATAGAGGGGCTCAATAATTTCTTCATATGCATTGAAGAAACATTATATTTCAACATTAATAGACAAAACTCAAACAGTAGATCATTTTTGACCGGAATCATATGATTTTCTCTTTGTACTGGCTTTGTTGGGAAGTTGGCGCAATTTAGCCAAGCCCTTTAACGTTACCTTCAAGCCTCAGGCACCATGTTTCATAAGTGTTTCAAATCACATTCTTCAATTACGAGAGGTTGCTGTGGTCTTCAGAGTGATATCAAATGTCCTCGTGGCTAAAAACACATGACAAGCTGACTTGAAACTAGGTCTACATCCTTGATTGTTCGCTTTCACTATGTAATGCCAACTGTTACAAAAGAGCCAAATGAGCTGTTCTGAATCATTTCCATACCAAGTCCAACAGTAATTCTCCTTCTTTTTAACCATGACGCACAGTTTATGGCTTTTGGGATTCATTGAGTTTCGGTTCATTCTTATTAAAGAACAGCACACTTCCAACGCAGGAAAATGTGTCTTTAGTCAGGACGATTTTATTGCATTAATTCAATAGTCTTGCACAGTAAACTTTTTCAAACTCCAATACCGATTTTGCATCTTCCAGGAACCATATTCGAAGCTTAGCCTGTATTCGAAGCTGTATTCGAAGCTGTATCGGATTACAAAGCACTCCAACAGTTCCGAATCGAAATAATCCCAAAAAATACCTCAAACCATAGGCATATTTCAGCTTCGGGTCCAATTTTTACTACTGATACATTGCAAACATCCCATATCAACTTTATTACCTCGAATATAATAATTTTAACTGAATCACATTCATTTCCATTAAATGCTATTTAATAAATTGCAATTTACCATAAAAACGATAATGCCCATCGTCGAGCCTTTTACTAAGCAATTTCAAGTTGGAATACGACGTGGAAAAAACAAACGATTGTAGATCAAACGTAAATTGCGTTGACAGCCAATAAAACAAAATTAAGTTAAAAATAGGCCATTTTCGCAACGCAATGATAACATATCATTCGGTAATCCTTTAAATGGGACATTTTCCGTTGTTTCATCCATCTCTCTTCGTTATCCCATATGCTCGCAGGTTCTTTGCACCGTTAGTTGTGCAAAGAGTGAAATAAATTTATCTTTATGCTTTTGCTGAATGGATTGGTGGTGACCAATAAAAAGGATTCTAAAAGTTTTAGGACCATACACGTGATATTTGTTCAAAATAATTGAACTTTTAGACAAAAGTGTGTACCAAAATGTAACAATTTCCTAGTACTCTCATCCATAAGTCTGCTAAGCTCAATGGTTATTTGCGTTACATTTACACGATTCATCCACGCAGTGCAAATCTAGACTGTATTTTGTATTTGTAAATGTATTAGCGCCTCTATAATTGCTAAGCAAATGGTAACCGTGTGTCAGCAGCTACAATGTCTCTAATATGGAAACATAGGCATGAAATAAAAGTGAAAAATAGACCCAAGCCCGCAATGGTTCATACAACAAATAGAAAACAAAGACAAGCCAACGCGTATAAAAAATACTTGAACAAAGCATAAAAAATATAGAAATGATCCTAAAGGATACCGCCGAAAACCATAAAACACATTAAATCCAATAGAATAATCGAAATGTCACATTATCCTGTAAAATATTGGTAACTCCCTGGGATTTGTATGTTTCGATTGCCTCTCGTACAACGGGGATTTCTTTTTCGCATTGGCCTTCTTTATTTTTCCATTTCCAAAAACGTCCAAAAACATACAAAATACCATGACCACACACTTACGTATGTTCATGCATAGGAATGGGTGTATAACGTGTTCTCCCCGATACGCTGATGGCCCGAGGGGGGTTCACGCTCAGTTTTGTTTTGTTATTTTTTTCTGTTGCTGCTGCGTTCCTCCTAACCCCAAACTTGTGCAGAGGGCAACAAATATGTAGAATTCTATGTTTGGTATCTCTCAGGGGGATAATTTTAATGATCCGTTTCTGGCGAGAGATGGTCAGGAAAATATTCAAGTGACGACCACGAGACCAACGAGGAAAAAACGAAACACACACTAGCTGAGGAATATTCTAGGATTAATGTTGAATATTATAGCCATTATACACGTTAGCATGCAGCCAATTCAGTGCAAAACTACGAACGTAGGACATCGAATTGAAAAAATGAGAGAAAGTTTTCGTCTGGCTTCTGAATAGGATTTCCTTTTTGTTTCGCTTGAATACTATTTGTATTCCAAACGTGGTAGATGTTTTGGTTGAAATATTGCATCGTAAATTATGATAAATCTTTTTTTTTTGTTTTTTGCTATTGGGTTCAGAGTTTTGATATAGAATTTGTTACAAATGCAAATGTTAATTTAATTTTTTAAGAGAAAAAAAGAGTTCTCACAATCGTGACGTTCGCTTGCAAAACAATCGATCTTAAAACAAAACTTTCTACAAGAATTAGAGAGAAAGCACGCTAACATCGCGTCGCAATCGTTGTGTCTGAACTATGTCTATAATGTTCTGGAAAAATTCGAAATGGAACTATTGAAATTCAACTCTTAACCGCAATTCGTCAGTGTGAGTGATCATCCTGTAATATCTGAGAAACAATGTGTGCTTCTATGAAGGGTCCTCCTGTATTTATCCTATTAGTGATCAAGTTGTTACACATGCGGAGTCTGCCGTGAATACTGTTGGGTGCTCCAATTTTCACTTTGATTATAGTCAATTACTTTAAATTTATAGTTCACTTTGTTATTTGAAATGCTTTTGAAATTCACTCTTGTATTATTTATTTGTGTGAAGGTCAACACACACATCAGTTCTTCTATGAATAGCTTCAAATGTGCAATGTATTCTTCGTTTTCGGAAAAATCTTCATCGAAATTAAACTTTTTCTTGGTTAGTAACCACATTCAACGTGAATTCCATCAACCAGAGGAAGTCTCTCAAGACGACGAGTATAAACAGCACGTGATTTGGAATCACATTTAGATAGCTGGCAGGGTCAACAATTTCTGAATGAATGATTTGGTAATCGATGTAATAAACAGTATTACCATAATTAAGTCACGTCTCCTCACTAATTAAAAATTAGAAGCCATCAGGGCCCCATATATGATGCCACTACACTACAAAGTGATTTGCAATTTCAATAATCACAATCAATTGTCCTTTGAAGAAGCGGATTGTGATTTCAACAATGGTAACAACTCTGCGTTAATGATCGTCGATCTTCGAATTGCCAGACGCCCGACCTTTCCAATCGGAATCACCTCATGTTGAATCTTTTTGGTAAACTGACTAAGTTAACTTACCATCCTTAGCCACCCAAAACCAAGAACGAGTAACTTCTCTTCTCATGTCGATGCTGGTGTCAAATCAATAGACAACTGTCTTCTTTCCTCCGGAATGTAAGTCCTTCATGCCTGTTATCCCGCAACAAAGTCAGGATGCGAAAAAGGAAAATCATCACTGTCCAAAAGGACTTTAGTAAAGGATTGAGTCGCTTTCATTTCAAGTCAACTACACATTCGAGTCGGCGATCTGTGGAACCAAATCATCAGTCCCTAGATTCGGGAAGGCGACCGAAATTGACTTTCACTTATATAGGCCTATAACACATCCAAAGGCTGATCCGAAAGCTCAACGCGTAGCCACTCATGAACTAACCACATACAACTCAATACAAAGAGCTAGAACCCAAATATGTTCCTTGACTCTTAGAGAGTCAAAATTGTTTTTTTTTTCAACAAGTCAATGAACATAACTGGAGACAAATTGTGGTCTAATTTCTACAGATCTGACATAGAATAGAACTACAAGCCACCACGATATTCCATGAAGGGCCGTAGCCCAACGATTTGGCCAATACTTGCAAATTGGATCTCATCAGCTCTAACCCGTGGTACCTAAAGAAATCTCCAGGAAAAATAAATCGGAAGAATTCTCCATACCGTAACATCTAGCAAATTTGGCCACTAAAGTTCGCACTGAGAACCCATTTCTATTGTTTTATTAAGCATCTAGGGATCACGGCACTCCAACGTTCTTCGGGTTCACTGGCTTCGTAACTTAAACGCATCATTACGAAGTTAGTTTGTTTGATCTGCACAGCCTGTTGGAATAGGAAGGATGGTTTTAAACCTAATTTCGTACAGCTGTCTGCTGGGTACAGGACAGTACCCTACTCCGAGTTCACAGTCATGCACTGTAGGACAATTTGGTGTCGATGAGGTCCTTGAGTTCGATAGTCTGAATTAGCTACCTCCAGCCAACCATATGATGCCATATGTTCAGTGTAACCTAGATGGACTGAATGGCAATGTCTAGAGCACGAATGCACTGACTCTTGTGAAGGTTGACTTCATCGCCATGGAACTTGTATTCATCCCGATTCCAGAGGCATACAACCCCTGAACTTGTACTGTTTTAAATATGACACCGTTTGAGAATCCTTGTTGCTGGTATCCTGAAACTCATCGGCACATAGTTGTTGACGTCGGTGATGTTACTTCTGTACGGTTCTACTCCGTTGGTGGACCATGAGGAGAATGGGCATCATAAAGCTCTTCAAAATGATTTTAAAGGTTAGACCGACTCAAGTAGCCTTAGATTTGGTGAACTCAACTATGCCACTGAATTACGTCAAGCCAAGCCTTTAAAACATCGAGTTGAGACACACGCAAACTGCAGGTTGATCATGGATCAACGAAAATAAGACTGTGTATTGGCATAACTTGGTTGAAGAAGTGGACGGACATATGTAGGCCTGACCCTCAAGCTGGAAGCTCGTTGCCCCATAGACGTCTTGCGGGCTCGAGGCAGAAAAAATGGACGACATAATTCGGGCATTATTCTTGTTCTGAGCACGATGAGTTGAAAAAGCTTAGATAGTGGAAACGCGGCGTCAAGCAGAGACCAGCGAGGACAAACGGATATTAATGATTCAACGAAGGCATTATCACATGATAACACTACAAAAAAAGGAAAATTTGTACTTAACATCGGTCATTACCTTTAAATTCAGTGTAAGTTGCATTTACAATTCTTCTTTCTCACAAGGAAAGATTGCCACCATTGTGAAGTTCAGTTATAATTAAAACCTTAGAGAAACAAGTGTTGATCACGGATAAAGAAAAAACGCTAGGCGTAAAGTGGAAAACTCATAAATAATTTAGTGAATTTGTATCCCCAATTCATTCGGCCTTAAGTACTTTACCAATGCAGAGAAAACAATTTTTTTAATGTTGTATACAGTACGTTTTCAGATTTCTGTCCATATTTTAATATAGTAACAACCACCCCTTAGTCGCCAACCTATCTAACATACTCAGTTATAGGCAAGAAATATATTACCCTAACAAATCAAACGGCATGGAAATTCATTTCATCAAGACAACAGCTTCCTTTTCATTTGCATCTTCTCTCCGATATTTCTCATTTCATTAAAATAATCAGATTATGCAGATAAGACGCAATAAGAAAGAAACCAAACCACTGTGCTTTCCATATCCCCTCATTGTTTTCTATGATTTGCAATGGTGCTATGGAATCCCGCTCTTTCGTATTTATAGATATTATATGTTTGTCGTTCTTGTTTGGGGATGTTGTTGCTCCTACGATTCCTTCTTTGCCAACAACCCGTCCATTATGGATATGAAAGTATAGTACCCAATGCGTATATTACACACATAAAACACATAATAAGCGAAGCATAAATGTGTGGAGCATAATAGCAAGGATATTAACAAGGATTCAATGTTATGGCTGACGCTGTCGTTGTTGCTGTTGTTTTGGTTGTTGATGATGCGATGCCGTTGTCTTCTTTGTTGTATCTATTTACGCCTATTGTTTTTATTTCACATCTAACACTTTCCTTTGGTTTTCATACCACGAAAAACTGATTCGAAGATGCTGTGGAGTATTGTTGAGGGTTGTCGGCAGGAATTCTTTCTTTGGTGGTCTTCTGATTACTTGCCAACAACCAATAGGCTATTATTGCAAACTTAAGACATGTTAAATTTATGAATTATAGTTTTGTAACATTAGTTTGTAAATGGTTTGTGCGACTTTTTGGCTAGTCAGGACTCAGAAGCTCATTTTTGATGAAAACCAACTGCAAGTGGCAGCACTTCATGCAAGTTGAAAGCCATCGAATATATTACCCACACCAAACCTGCCTAATGTCATCCATATATGTCCTGGGCATATTATAACGCCATCTATAGGCTGATGCCGTTGATCTCTTACTCTCAATCGCCTCAACTCCACGCAGGGATGAATGAGTATGAAAAAATCATAAAAATACTCTAACGGTCAAGCCCTTGCTATCATTTCACTGGCCATGATTTTATATGCTTGTGAACTTTTCATATGAACATGTCTAGCGTGGCATTTAAGGATAACAGCAGAACAAGCGCTGCCGCATCGACTCAAATGTACTGCGCGCATCTGATGAGATAAATATTATGAAAAATAAGCAAATAAATTATATTATCCGGATTTTTATGGATGCCCAGGGAACACCCGTCGCGCTTATGATTCTCATTTGCAAATATATCTTATAGCGAAACGAGGAGAGTGGATTGTGTTGAACAAGTGCCGACGCTCAGAGAATGCTAGAGTGGGTGGGGATGTGGCAGTGCGTTGCGATATAAGCGGATTTTTTAGTGTCCTTGTTTGATTACACTTCCGGGAGTAATATTATTCGTTGGATATTGAAAGTAATAATTTTCTCATAAAGACGATGATCGTAAAGATTTTTCATAATGAGATGGGGTGAGCACAACCAGTAGAATAAAAATATGAAATCTGTTCCAGGCTAGAAGTCCAGCTCAGCAATTCATTGGATTATGCATCGAGATTATGTGAAAAAGTTGACGGCTCTAAATTTTGTTCATGTCATGCACTCACAAAATTCATTCTATAACATAGATTTTAATGGATTTCCCTTTCCCACGAACTAAATGGCTCTAACATACCTTAAGGTCTAGATTTCAAAAATGCTACAGAAACTGCCAGATATGTTGCAGCTTCTAATGGCAGTCTGAGCCTTTATCTTCTGCTTTGTGTTGCTAATATTACGTGAGCCAGGTAGAGTATTTCATAGTTTGAAACGTGTCTTTAAATCGATGACTTTTATCAGCTGGTACTATCACCAGCCTCGCCGACCCCAAACAATATTTTCAATGCCCAGCCTGAAAAATTTGAGAACTGTTGCAGATGAACTTACCAGCTATCACTAAATTTCCACATACATCAGCTACTGATAATCCAATTTTCCGATAATATGCATCTAAAATACGTCTAACTAGGTGTTATTTCCTCAAATGCGATAATACGAATTGTCAGGATCCAGAATAAATAATCTTGCTGCAAAGTTCCCTGTCGAAATTGGCGAATCTGTGACTGAAACCTTGTGTATGCTGAATGCAGTTTAACGTGTTACTTACATGAACGACTAAATGGAATTCGAAAGCCGATTTCGAATGTGAGCCTCCTCGACGTTCTTTTATGTCGACATATGAGCCTTATATCTACAAAATACAGGATCATGGATGACAAATCGACGCGTGACTACCAGAGAGTTTGCTGAAGAGTGTGGGATATATGCTTGAACTTGTTATGGGACCATTTCTGATCAAATTAGACGACCCCTCCACGAGTACAGGATCGTTATAGGTAACAACTTTGCTGATGACACCTTCTACATTTACCAGGTTCTTCACGAAAAATTCGACATTATCGACGCTGAAAAGCGAAAGAGAAATAGGAATTTCGACATCGAGTACATACGTTTCATTACTGTTGTAATGTATGGAGTCATGGTTTTAACGGCCACCATTCTACCAAAATAGAATCGGACAAAGATTGTAAGTCCCCACCAAAAGCTGCCAACAAGTTTCAGCTATTATCTAACATCCTTTAAAGCAACAGTGCAAGCAGAGGTAAGAAGTCGCAGATAATCTCGATGTTTCCAGTCAAAGAAAATTTCTGCAACTAAGGCAAAAGTGAAAAGATTAAAAACCTAACACACACAGTATCAAAGCCATTTTGATAGCAGAGATGGGATATCAGCGATGCAAAACATAGGCCCTTTTGACTGTTTTGAGCAATTTCAGGTTCATATATTAGCTGAAACGATGATACACTGTACTTCTATTTCTACCAGTGCTCTTGGGATAGTCTGTAGAATTCATATTTTCCAAAGTACATATTTATATTTTTAAAGCGTAACGGGGCGCACAAATTTGGTATCTGTGTTTTCATCCTGGCACAAACGGAACAACAGTAACGCTTACTCACTAAGCGTAGAATTTACGAATTGGACTCGCAGAAACAATTCATTAAAATTGGGGATGGGGCAATATTTGATAACCGCGTAAAAAACCCCGAAATATAGCTGCAGGCATTAACATGACCACCAGATCATAAAGATGCCAAATCCTGCAGGACACTACAGCAAGGGAATCTTGGGATCTTTTATGCCCGTTGCAATAAACCCATTACACCACTTCTTTGTAGATGGATTTGATGGTACGTCAAGTGAATTTTCTTAAACCTTTGTATCCAAATAAATAAAACTATTTGAATTTTGTGTAGTCTGGAGTTGGGAGATGTTTAGGCCGTGCGAGTCGGTTTCGCAATGGCACTCAGCAACTGAACTAAACAAAATTCTCTCCTGTCACGTCGAGAACCTAGTCAGCAAATGTTTGTCGCATTACTACGGACTAGGCCTCTTTAATTTCGCCTAGTGGTGCTTTCTGCTGAGAGAAACCTCTCTTTCATTCCTATGCAAAATTTCGGCGAACATTTTTCTTTATAACATTTATTTATACGGTATTACAAATAGCGATGACAGTAGTAGATTTAAATTGACTATTGATACTCGAGCTGACAGTTGTATCTGATACTTACAAAATTCTACGTACTAGGCAACTTATTGGCAACTTCATTTTGGGATGGTCCAAGAACACATATTCCGTTTAGGAGTTGGGTGAAGTGACTTAGGACGTGGTACGTAAAGAGGATACGGCGTCGAGGACGCATAGGCTAAACCTGCTTTTACCATACAGAGGACATACAATTCTATTGTGGGAAAATAAACTAATTTAAAAATGTTGGGTTGTAAAATAATGAATGCTTTGGTATTTTTGAATGTTTTTGTGACAGAATCAAACAGCATGTCACAGACTAGACTGGTAAGTCCCCAGGAATTACGAAATTTTTCAGTGACCAAAAGCACTTCAAGATTAACAAAAATTTATTCTCATAGCTTTGAGTGTATCTTAAAAAGGCTGTTAGAAACGAGCAAAGACAGGAAAGACAGTCTTCTAGTTAATAATATAGAAGGGCATCACCTTCATGATAATTTTCAATAGTGCGTCAGCCAGTCAAACGAAGGTTGCACAAGAAGTTTCAACTTTGTATTTTTTTTATACCTGAGAAATACTTTCTAATTGGGACCCTGTAGGTCTGATCTTAAACAAATTGCAGAAACAAAATCGACACTATTTTTCATGAACTACTTGTTTAATTTTTCTTGACACACCCATGCCTACGTTTCTATAAAAGGATTTCTCACAGTTCACGTTTTCAGGCAGATTTCGAATATGTGCCATCCACCAACCTCTACGAAAAACAGTGGCGGAACGCAATAAATTGCAGCCTCCACTCTGTTCAAAGGTACATTATAGAATCGATACCAGACTTTTAAACCAAATCAATAGCAATGCCTAGAATCCTTTTGGAATTGTTCTATATATTGTTAAACTCAAAATTTGAATTAATAAGCTAACACTACTATGCAGAAATGCATACAGTCCGTCGCACCATTAACATCTTACTCCCCCCTCAAAAATAGTAACGAGAAGACAACCCAAAAATTAATGCTCCTTTTGAAATTCATGTAATTGAGTCGATTATTACTTCGGTCAAAAGGTCAAAAATGAATTCAGTCCCCCCGACAAGTTGATGATGGCATGCATTCAATGAATATAAACTCGATCAAGTTGAAATCGTTGGTTATTTTAAAAAATAAAAAAATCCAAGGGGGAGGACATTCTCTCAATATTTTGCGGTTGCCAAATGTGAAAAATTTTCTTTTTACGCAGAACAAAAATTTCCACAACCCCAATCTTCTCACGGTTAAAACCCCTGAAGCTATGAACCATTTACGTGCAATCATTTGTCAGAGAGAAAAAGTAATTTTGTTCGTCCTCTGCTCCATCGAACGGTGTGGTGAGGACAGATAGGGACTAACACTTGAGGATAAGGAAAAACTTCATCTTGCGGTTTGTGATTGATAGAAAGAACAAAATTGGAAATTGGTAAGATGAGTAAATTTTACCGCAGGCATTCAGAGTTTAGGATCGTTTAAAGTTTACTTTCGGCTTTTCAGTGCCATGGCTGTAAATTAGATTGCCGAGGGTAAGTTCTAGAATAGAGACATTGACCGAATCACGACATGAGTTAGTAATTGTTTATTTATGAATACAAACGTACAGTCCACTTGCACTCTTTCTATTTCTTAATTGGTATTTAAGTAATTCTTTTTTAATCATTAAATACCACGAAAACATAAATTCAAAGGATTTCGGTTGGATTGTCCTCTAACGGCGAAAAGTCGTTTGACTTTTGCGGTGACATTTTCATTTTTCAAATAATTTTTCATAGAGACTGACGACCAGACATATGAGTTGGGGTGGACGAACACGTGTGCGGTGTTATTGTAGCTGATGTTGGCACCCTTGTAAGCAGTCGTCAGTTGGATTATACTTCTTTTAAAAGATTTTGAATTGCAAGGACGAGTGCTCTCACGTTGATAATTCGGACGATGTTGAAATTGGTGGCATTAGTAAAGTTCCTCGCAGGGTGACGCTCTCAAGGGAATATTCTGGGGATGGGGTATAAAAATGAGTGACGGAATGAAGGCACATACATTTACTGAGCAAATTACTGTTTTCTGGAGCCTACGACATTTTTTGAAAGCATTCGAATATTATGAGTTCGTAAAGACCTTCCTGAATATCATTGAAGAGTTATCTTGTGACTCTTCTTGTACCGGCGCTAAATTTTACTGAACTTTTTCGTATGTGACCTTTTCTCAATCGGAATGCCAACATTCATAAAAATATCAGTTTTTCAATTGTTTTCACATTGAAACACAGCTAATGACATCTCAAAACTCCACCCCGAAGCTTCACTTTTAAATTGAGTCTTACCACCTCATTAGATCGGAAATTTTCGCTTTTGTCCTCATAATTTCAAGCGGTAAAAATCCAATGAATTTACCATTTTTCTACATTTTTCTCCCCTTGAACCTTCACAACTAAGACGGTTCGCCTTAAAAATATTACCGTGAAAAAACACATTTTCATTTTTTAACAAAACCCTCATAAATGCACGGAAATTTTGTGTTCGGTTTTTTTTTATTCATACCACTCATTCACCCCACGGACCAAATAGGATACACACATGTGAACTTTTACATGTCCGCCTGCAGCAGATAGAACGGTGAGTAAAATAAAGAAAAATTGCGCAAATAATGTGCAAGAATATAACGCAACATTTGAGTTGAAAATTTTACTGGGGGGTAGTGTTTGTATCCTGGATTTTATATAGTTGTTGTTAGTGGTATTTTGATGTACGTATTCAGCAAAATGGATTTGTGAATACGAATTTTGTCAATTTGGAAAGAGGAATGATAATATTTTTCAAGTGGAGTTGGGGTGTATTTTCTTTAAATTTCGTCCCTTTTGTATGCGTTCTAATGGAGAGTGAGAGTCTTTTGAATAGATTCGTAAATTTGATGTTCCATTGTGGTGTAATAAACCGTTTGACAAGCATTTTCGAAATGTTTTCATAAGTTTAAAGGGGCGTCGGTTCATGGGGGCGAGAATGGATGTCATGGAATTAGAGTGGTGGATGTCAAATTATTAGAGTTACTACGCATTTCATTACAATACTGGCGAATTGATAAAGAGGTAAACATTTTTTTTTATAATTTTGAACAATAATTAAAATCTCTTTGATTTTCTAGACTCAGTGAAGGTTTATGAAATGGTTTCTGCCCAATTTCTTCACTACAACTTTCTCATCTAAATTGGTAAATGACTTTAATTTCATCAGCAATAGTGATCATGAGCACGAACTTCAGATAGATGTGATGGTCATTTGATCAGGATTAGACTTCACATCGATAATTAACACTCCAAGTTCTACTACTATGGAATGTATCGATAGTAAGTGCTTATCATAGAACATGAAAATTATTAATTTCAGCATCACCAATGTGACGTGCTGTAGACGTAATTTGAATCTGAGTCCTGCTGGATCGAAGATAAGTGCTCTAATTACTACAGCATCCACATTCCGTTGCACAGTAAATTTCATCCCGACATACTTCATACAGGACATAATGGATGATAGACTTGTTAAAGTTCTGTAGATAGTTTTCATTATATTGCAAACAGAGAACGCGTTCGTCAAACATGACAATACATTCACAAATGCAACTATGAACCGGCATCAGATCAACTACTTATATATTCAATGGAAAGCGGGTTTGTATGTGAATGTTTGAATCGCACTATGTACAGCTTGGCAGGGACATCAATGATGAATAAAATCACAACTAAGGCTACGACGCAAAAATCATGACGAATGTCTGAAGCCGCCAAAGACGAGCGTAGGATTAACCCTGCTTAAAAGAAGCTCATGATCGAAATATAGAGTAATATGTCAAGCCAACAAAACTTGGCCTAAACCACCACCCTACTACCTACAAACATAAATCAGTTTTGCACTGCTAGAATCTATCTAAAGAGAATTTTGTTGATAAAGCTGCTGACATTTTTTGAGATCCGGTTTGATTTTTGAAACTGCGTGAGACGATGTTGGCTCAAAAAAGGTGTGTATTGATGTCATGAGCCTTAACAAGGGCCTCCATCGTTTCTCGAATGACCAAATGGTTCCGTAAAAATGCGATGCGATTGACGGTCATCCAACTTTTACAGAAAAGTGGTAAATCTTAAATTTGCTCTTTGTCAAAACCAAGAAAACGATACAACTAATATGTCACACCCGTTCGCAAGCTACTTGGAGGGCAGATCAGATCATATGACCGGAAAAGGACGTTGATTTTAAGGATATGTTGGTCTCCGGTTGAGACCATGTTCAGGATGATCAGGATCAGGATCAGGATGTTCATACCACATGAAATACGCCTTACTTTTCATAGCAACATATCTCCAAGCATGTCGTAGAATTTAGCCTACTTCTCTTTCTGCAGATTCCCTGACACATTTTTCATCCCTTATACAAAATCAATTGAATCAATCCCGTTCTATCCCACTGTTACGGGTCAAATCACTGGTTCGTCGCCAATAGATGCTTGGTTTGTAGAAAACCAATAAAATGGGGCAAAGTCCATAGAATCGCTCGTTCTCATGGTTTTTTCTCTCTAAGTTTTATGATTCGTCTCATAATTCAGTCGATTTTGGTCTCATAATTTCGGAACAGCAACATCTGTCCAAATAATTTAGTCATGATTTTGCAAGTTTAGCATACGAAACAAACTTTAGCATTAGCACTTCTAAAAAACGCGAAGTTAATCGAAAAGTTAAGAAATGTTTTGTTCTGACCAGCAAAATATTTTGTTCTTATAATATTTGAGATCAGTTCATAGATTTTCAAGTCCTCACAATCAAAAAAAGGTACTATAAGCTTAAAGGAACGTCCACATCTCTATGAATTTTTCTCTGTCAATTAAAAATAATCAATTTCAAGAGTTGCTTGTAAACACAGATGCAGTCATCAAAGCTTCATGCTTCTATGTCGTCGTTCTATGAAGGACCAACTCAACAAGCTCCTACGTCTAGAAGACAGAATATTAAAATAGAATAGTATTTGTACAACTTGGCGTTCGATATCCTTCTATGTGCACAACTTGCGTTTTCATGCCAGTTGAACATTCTAATAGACCTACAGCTGTACGTAATCTTGGTCTGATCATTTTAAGGTCGAGGTTAGCGCAATAACACCGCAATAAGGATTCCATCCAGTAAATAATTCGTCTGAGATTACCGAAATTCGTACTCATCCATTTTTGGCTGAAATTAATCTGCATCACTGACCACTACAACTACAATTTTACACATGCGAAAATAAGTAGCTACGGCCAAGTATCAGCCAAAAACTATGAGGCACACATCAAGAGTG
Organism: Stratiomys singularior; assembly: GCA_954870665.1. Classification (NCBI taxonomy): domain Eukaryota; kingdom Metazoa; phylum Arthropoda; class Insecta; order Diptera; family Stratiomyidae; genus Stratiomys; species Stratiomys singularior. The sequence continues at coordinate 4,090,059 of OX940879.1, read as the reverse complement.
TATGGCTCTACAGGCATATAGATTTAGCAAAAAAAAGTGCGAAAATCAAGTGTGAATGTAAAATTATCCCTGAAAAATTTGTGATTACTTAAATATTGACGAAGGACCGTTCCAAGAATTATTCGCTGTTAGACAACTGGGGAATATATCGATGTAAATACGGTTGCGATTTTCCTTCTGCAGATGGATAAGATTGCACACTCTAAACGCTGTGAAAGGAGACTCTTTGAATAGTCAAGAATTACTCATGCTTTAATTACCATTGCCATGCACGAATTATTTTCTGCAATCATTCACATCTCCCTCTACCCCAGTCATAATAAATAATAATATTTGACTCGCTCGCTAAAGGCCAAAAGGTAAGGTATCTTCGATAATTCCAATTTAAATACTAAATCATTCGTCCAGACATCGTTAATTATAATCCGAAACACGTTACCATGACCAGACTGTTCCGGCCCGTTCATACTTTTGTCCACCCAAAAATAGTAGCAACAAACTTTATTCTTTCATTATTATCTCAACGACCTAAATACTCCCTCAGACCTCGGACCTCAACCCATTGCCTACTTGCCATCCCACTGGGAACACATTGCCAGCTACTGGACCATAGCAAAATGCCAGTGGGGGTGTTATTAGTCGAGCCGGGTAAATGTGTATGCAGCGAAAGATCCTCTTACAGCAATCAACCCTATTCGCATCTCTCGACTGCTATATCATCGTCCTTGCTGACCATCTCACCCTCTCAAGCCAACGGTAGCATTCCCATCCCAATGTCGGATTTATTCCCACTTTACTTTTTGAACTCATTATTTTTCTGCATGTGTTCTTTTCTACATATAAATTGGTTTCCGTCCTCCTGTTCTTATAATGAGCACCGGAATAATTAGGAGCGATAGTTGTGCAGATGAAAGAAAACGGAAAGAAGAAACATCTAAGACGGTCTGTTTGCCGCTCTCTCGTTCAGTATCCTCTTTTCGCCACAGAGCACAAAGACTGCATTTGGGGTGGGATTCACCTTTCGAATGTTTATTGTTCTATTGGTTTCTATTGAAATTAAATGGAAATGGTAAAACGGAATTTCATTTCGATTGCGCTGTCATCACAATGTCCGTGCAACAGACTGAGTTTTAGTTGAACTATCGATCCAGCTTTGGGCTCCTCCTCTGCCGGCCAAAATTTCCGAGTAATATCAATGGCACTATCTGTTTAGGCGCCAATAAATTATAGATACCTTCATCGTTTTCTCTCCATTCATTCGATACCGTAGAATGTCTGAGACAATCACACTCTTTGTCACCTAATAGAAAAAATCAGGTAATTGCATAGCCGGCAATTCTATTTGTCCTTTCTTCATCATCTCTCTGCCAAATGTATGCATGCATGTCGAAAATCGATAACCATTGCTCCTATGCCTCCGCATATCCGATCGTCAGAACTCACACCTCAACACTTACCATTCAAATACATTCCTGCTCCTTGCTGCTGGCTCCCATTCAAATCACCGCGCTCTCCAATTGCATCCCCCATTCCCATCGAGTCAACAGGATGGGATGACGACTCTGGTGGCGAAATGAATGCTACGTGTCCGGGCAGAAGCAAAACCCCTCAGCTGAATCCATATAAATGAGCATTATGTATGGATATATACACGTGCACACAAGATTTACATCCCTTTGTGCATAAGAATACACTCAACCCTTATTGGTTAAATTATAACTTAGTTTGCACCCTCAAGCTTGGATGCTGCTATGACTGGTATCGCGCGGGTCCTCTCATCTCCTATCGATGCTAACCTAACTACAAGAGTAAGCTGAGTTGCACGTACGTTCGAAGCAATTTAATGGGGTACTTTTCACCCCTTTTTTGTTTTGTTGTTTGCCATACCGTTTTATATATGCAACGAACAAGCAATACGAATTATGAACATGCGCACTCCACACGACTCGTTTCCGAACCATATTCTGGATGGCGTTCACATGAAGGGTTGATCGAGTTACTTACACTCAACCCCTTTTTAAACATATTCGTGCTCTTTTCAACGAGGATATTATGTAAATACGGGATCAGTGTTACCGACATCTGAAGTGTGACGCAATGACTACCTCGTGCAAGACAGGACTTTTTTCATTTGAAAAATGCTGGCGAAAATTGAAGTGCTCTAAAATAAAATTGATAATTTGAATATTGTTAACTCAGGCAAGAGTACCGAAAATAATTTGCTTCATATTTTGAATTTTCAATACTTTTCGATAGAGGAATCACCGTAATCAATCAGCAGTTTCCCTCAGACATTGAACGTAGGTATAACAATTTTTCTAACATACGGAAACCACTTTCGTCATCAGTCGATAATACCGAGCTCTTTATTTTTTTTTGTACCAGCCATCGGAAGACATTATCCTTTCAAAGTTCTTCAACGACCCAAGTAGGAACAAATCACAAGGAGCAAATATCTAACGCATAGGGTTCCTCTGACGAAGATACTAAATATCAAATCTCATCACGAAATCAAGCGGAAGTAGGAAGTAGGAAGTACGAAGGAAATGTGGGCCGCAGTACTTTTTGAGTTCAATTACACAGGAAAAAAAGTACAAAACAGAGGAACATTCCGAAACCTTTTCCATAAAAATGACGTATAGCTTCTGGGTTGTATTCATTATTGAGATAGGTAGAACTCCTGAAAAATCAGCAAAAGAAACCTTTAAAAGTTATCAATCTAGTGTTGTCCACCCTGAGATTTCTGACTGAAGCAGTATATACCTTTCTGTTTTGTATTCTACGTCAAATTCTTGTTGAACTTGCTTCAAATTGGCGTTATATTTGCTAACCATAATCGCAGGATAGAGGTGGTTGACCACTTGCAGTACTTCAGCTGAGTGCTCTCCAGCCCTGTTGCTTTCTGTTTTTCCAAACATCGCCTGCATGACATCGCTCTTGCTTTTTGCGCTGAAGAGAAAGCGAGCGGAGAAAACTCCTTAGACAAAGTGTCAAAACAGACGAGATTCTCTGCGGAAATTGTCCGACTACAGTTATCAGCTTGTAGCCTATGGCTCATGCTTCTGTTTTACCCTTGCCAGTGGGCGTTGATTTCGTTGATCACCCTGAAAAAAAGTTCCTTTGTGTATCTGTACGACATTGTTTGGATAAGTACTCCATCCAAAGTCCTTGATCTCGATCCCTTTGGCTTCACTCTGGAACTTCTAACATTCTTTTTGCTTTTCAGTGCGCATATCGATCCTCGAATGTTGTGGCTATCGCCAGAGCACTTAAAACCCCAAGCAGACATAATTAAGCTCATAATGAACTCCAGCACCTTTACAACTGCGGCCCCACTTCCTTCCACGACAGGGTTTCACTTCACCATAATTTGGGAAGGGTGGTTTTTACCGTTTTCCGTAAATATATCTTTTTTCTTCGGTTGCTTGCATTCAATCATGTTCAGACCTTTTGCCATAGTCGATTTTTTTCGTTCGTCGTATTTTTTATTCAGGGACGCAAATGGCAGGATCATATGTGCTGGAAAAATTACCATTGAATATTGCCGTTCATCCATCAACTACTTATAATTCCTTGTATATTTTCCTTTGAAACAACATCCGCTAGTATATCATGGGTGAATAGAATAGTTCAACATGAAATAGGCATAGGCATACCATCCGGAAAAGCATACCTTAAAACTCGGACGGTTGCGATCTCTCTTGCAAAGTAACTGGCAGTAATGCATTTGACCACGTGACGCCGCTTCTCTGTTGTTGTTCATATATCATCAACTCAAAAACCTTTCTCTTGGAAACGTGTTGTAGCAGGTGCTGGGTGGAGCCATTTTCAATAAGATTCAGCATGTTGCCTTTTTGTCTCATTTCGGAGTGTGTTATTTATTTTCAAAAAAAAATTATAATAAATATATAGTTCATAATAAAATAAATATTGGACAACCGATAGGTCGCACGTGCAGCGAAAGAAAGGAACAAGGTTATAGAGACAGGGTTATTTGAAAAACAGGGTTATTTGAAAAAACAAAGGTCGCATAATGGCGGCCGAAGGAAGTTACTTCTAACCGACTAGCTCACCGCGCGGGCTTGGGGGTCTTAGGATATTATTTAAGCCCTGATCCTTCCATGTCACATACACAGACACAGAGAAAGAGCTTAATCCTTCATATTAGATAAAATTAATAAATAAATAGAAAGGATCTAATACCAAAGGCCACTGTGAATTGTGCTGCGCTGATTCTGACCCCCTCTGCTTCCTCTAGCACGAATCTCCACTCCGCTACCTCTGATCACTTCTGCTTCCTCCAACACGAATCTCCACCTCAGGTTGGTTTCGGGACCTCACTTGCTTCTACTGCGCTACCTCTGACCACCTCTGCTTGATTGCGGGACGTCAAGGAATTCCGCTGCGCTGCGTCCTGAACACCTCTGCTGCCTGCTTACTATCTTCTTGGCATCGATCTTATTGTTCTCTTGGGCTTTAAGATTTGGGGATTCGAGGACTTCTGGGGCTAAACACTTCAAACAGCTTCCTGATTCTCCTTATGTTTATTTTCCAACTTTTATGACTTCATACATCGATAGATTGATACCTCTACCCATTGGTACTCTATTGATACTTCCATACCTCACAATTTCTTTTCTGTTTTAAACCGATATGTACACAACAATCAACTGAATCATATCAATAGAAAATTTCATCCCAAATATTGTTTTGTTATAATTGTTTTGTTTTTTTTTTGCTAGTGAGAATATTTTTTTTTTGTGTGGGGCTTTTTTTCTGACATTTTATTTATACTGAGACGTTTTTTACTTATTTTTCTTTTGTTTGTCACTAATATTATTTAACTAAATATTATTTAATACATAAATCTAACTATAAATGTTTTTCTTTTAATTTTATTCTTAGTTCTACTTCATCTCGTATGATTTTCTTTTACCTTAAAAATACAGGTAAAAAAACTTACCCAAAACAATTAATAGTTATATTAAAAATTTATTGTTATTTTATTTATTCATTCATTTATTTATATATATATATATATATATATTTTGTTTGTTTAATGTCGCCTACACATCGGAATACGTAACAAGTGTGAAACAAATGTGTTGCTTTCAGAATTGCCATACTCGCATCATAGCTTAGCATCTGCCGGCCCCTTTGCTGTTCGGAAAATATGCCTAAAATTAAAGCATCAAATAAGGACCAACATTTTCGCGAATCCTACAGAGTATTCAGTTGATGTTCACTTTTTCTTGACCTATAAAAAATTGGCTCTGTGTTAGTAGTGACTCGAACCATTATCCTTCTTTGGTAAGTTTTCATTGGATTTTGTCAGAAAAACGATGCACAGCCTGGAGACAAAATTCTTTGTTGATATACATATAGGACAATGCCTTGTACATAAAGGAAGGACATTTTTAAAAATTTATTCCTTCATTCATATGAACTTGCCAAATGCACCTTTAACTCGGAAAAAAACAGTCTGCACGCGAATTTCATCTGTGTCCTGTGCTTCTATCTGGGTCATGGACTACAGCATTGACATTACCGTTTTTGCGTCCAGCAAGTCCTTGGCAATGAGCCCTTATTTGCAGATTTTGCACCGAAATTAACAAAACGACTCCCGGTTTCGATCGCTCGGGCATAGGCTGTCGAGTTTCCTCTGGCTTAACTTTTTTCCCGATTTCATTTAGGAAGTCAACGTATATCTTTGCAAGTTTCAGCAGAGGACATAATGAACAATATTTAGGCAAATGCAGACTAAGAAACTAATTAGACTTTGAAGATTTTTCGAACGAGCTATTTGCAATCTCATGCCCTGCACATCCACAGTAACACATTTCGTATTACATTTGATTCATAACACACAGGAACTGCAGTGGGGCATAGACCGACTCTGGCTCTGGCCCGCTCGAAACCGTAGTTGATCTCCTTAGGGACCAATTTCAGCTTTAGTTTATCATACAAGTTTCATTTCATTTTCATACATATTTTTATTTCGAATACACACTACGTTTCGTCTTCAGAACATTTAGAGGAAGTTTAAACCAATCTTATCATGATTTTTCTCTTTTCATTTAAGACAATTTTTGTCCCACACAAATTTCTGGTTTTTGTTTTGTTAAATCTGCTAAACAATATTCGTAATATTTGTAATTGCTTCCATCTTCATAAAATTGTTTTGCTAAAAATTTAAAAAAACCTTCCTTTTAATTTTATGTTTTTGTATTTACCTTGCGGAGTCGATTTTCGACCGTCATCGTTCGGTCTTCATCAGCGATGAAGAAAAAATAAATAATAAAACATAAAATAAATAAATAAAATAATAAAATTAAAAGGAAGGAAGAAATAAATTCCTTTATTTTTAGTAATATTCTTAAGCCTACTTAGGGGCGAAAAAAACTCTGCCATCATTTTCACAAATCATTGCTAATCGAATTAACTCTTCAAAGATTCGAACCACGGTCTGAGAAAATTCATCGACCAGACGTCCAAGATTCGGCCACGGCGTACTACAGAGATTGGGACAGCGAATACACGGTTTCGGTATGACAGTGCTTCTCAAAATGTTCCCGAGCCTCCGTCACAAATTGAGCAAGGACACAGTACCTCATTGAACGCCTCGAATACTTCTTTAAAATTTCATTGCACTCTGGATGAGTTAAATCATTTAGTTCAGTGGATCAGTTAACTGGATGAGTTGATTAATGTGTTGAGTGTGAGTACCTTGTTGGATTCATTTACGTTAAAAGTACTCCTAAAGTATATGCAATACTTGTGGAATGTTATATTATTTAAATAATTTATATTTAAGAAATGAATATATTTATTGCACTGTTCCACCCTAACAAGAATTAGTTGTAGTTAGGTAAAAGTTTATTGAAATACAAAAAAAAGGAAACGAAACGCCAACAATCGTTAATGGAATAATTTAAAAAATCAAAGATTATGATGATGCGAGTTATTTGATTATAAAGTAAATGGGAAACGAATGAAATAAAGTTGATGAGGACTATTGAGAGAATTACGGCAAATTAATGACCAATAAAAACACTAAATGTTTGTTAAAAAGTTGTTCTTTTAGTGTTTCCTTGTCAGCAGAAACATTCTTTATAGATGGAAGCAGATCAGCTGATCAAAGGTCGCCAGTCAAATATTTAATTAGCATAAAACCAGATAAAATCTCTATAATTTTAGCATTCAGAAGATAAAACCTCATATGAACTCAGTATGGACAGAACGGGGACCCAGAATGACAATTGCCGAACGAAGCAATTTTTTGAATGCCATCAATCTGAGCTGGTCAGCGTTTCTAAGCTCTTTTTAACCATGAACGATACCTGCACCCATCACTTCCATCCTGAAACCAAATTATATTCTATTACTTAGAAAGGACAATCTTCACCGACACCAAAAAATTCAAAGTCACAAGTTCAACCCAAACAGCTATGGATTTTTTCAACTGAAAAACTGAGTCCCTGTTACTGGCTTGTATTACATTTTAACTTCCAAATCAAAAATATTGCAAAACGACATCAAAGAAAAAAAATGAAATGCAGGAAAATTTCGAAGTGATTTGCTTTGAAATTGCTTTCAAACTGCTGGAATACTCACGTGTTCCTCCTGGTATGGAGAATGGACTCAGCGACTTCTTTTCCAGAGAATTTCGCCCAGACTCAAAATATGCTTTTTCCCTGCAAACCAACATCGTTCGGAAGGTAAGAATTTACAGGACATTGCACACCAAAGAGGCACAAGATCATAGAGGGGACAATAAATAAATTTTGTAACTAATAATTAATAATGATATGATGAAAATGATGGAAAATATGAACTCATGTTAAAAATACTTTTTTTAAAGCCAGTCACCACCTAAATCGATATTTTGATATTTGCATTATTTCATTCCTAACCATGAGTAGAATATGCTGGTAGAGTAATTGTCATATACTATTTCAGTGGTAAGTAAAAGCAATAAGATCACTAATGCGACCGCCTGATTGAGCGCTCCCCGGGGAGAGAAAGTCATGGAACCGGACTAATAACTTATAATGGTTGAAGACCATTATAAGTTATTAGTCCAACTAATAATGGTTGAAGACCATTACAATGAGAATTTACTTCTGAGCAGATTTGTCAGAGTCACACTCAAGTTTGATAACTACAGGCGTCAATGATAATGACATTATCATGTCCTGTAGAGCTATCGCCGCGCTTAAAATCAACCCACACAACAGACTCTATCAAAACAACTTAATATAATAAATTATATAAAATATTTACCTTTATTTCTTTCTCTATTTCATTACATGCGATGTCACAAAATCTACAATCTACGCAAAATCATTAATTTTAGTAAATTATATCTACTTATAAATTTATAAAATGTCGCTTGGTTGCTTATTTCCTACTATCTATTGTACAGTGCACACATAAACACGTATCTGTACATCTACACGTTAACAAAATACTTTTCCTATCAAAAATATTCGAGATTTCGATATTTTATTAATATCTCTTAAATACTTAAAATACAATACTAGTGCACACAAAAATGATGCATCTGATGTAATAAACATTTTGCAATAAAAATTGATTGTAATTGAATACACGATGTCATTTGTTTTGTTTGTTTGTTTGTTATTTGTGAGAAATGCAATACAGAAAATTTGAACAAAAAAAAAAATTTCTATTGATACTAAAAGTGCCTTTTGGCTGGTTACTAATTTGTTTTGAAATTTTCATTTTTCTTTGATTGAATATCATAACTGGGCTAACTGAGTTGACAAAATTTTTTGGATTTTTTTTAAAGTGGAATACCACAGCGTAGGGCCAAAGTAGCGATAAGATTTCGAACAAACTCACGACCTAACGATCAACTCCTACCAAAATTGGGATTGGTAAATGTTCTCTCATTATTGCATTAAACAGGAGTAACCCTCTCAAAGTTTCTGAGTAAAAACGCAATATAATGCGGCAATGTCCTCGCTATTTGTACTTACGCGCTATAGACATACTACCGATTCGATCATATTAATGCATTGATGTTTGAATTGAAGAATTTTCTTATGGAGCTTATAATTTTGTGTTTATTTTCTGTTTTCGAAGGAGCTAACTTCATGTTGAGTCTTTTCAGTTCTAGTCAATTAATATCATTTTGTCGTCATGGATCAGTCGTCAACTATAGATCCGTTTTTGAAGAAAAATCATAAAAATTGATAACTAAGAAATAACGCGTGAGTTAAATTTAATTTGAAATACGTTACGCGATCAATACAATCATTACAGAACTATTCAGATTGTTGGCAACATAACGAGGAGCGAGAAATTTGAAATAAATAAAAATTGAAGGGCTGTTGGCAATGCCAGTAAAAGGATATGCCATTCGACTCATATTCACTCAAACAGCTTCTCTTTCATCATTTCCTAGTATCATTAACTCTATCAGCAGCATTTTTCCTTTTTTGGGTTTGTTTGTGTTTTCTGTCTTCAATTTTTTATGCTGCAGTAATTCACATATGTAAATGTCTTAAAGCTTCTAATCCAATTTTTATGTTGTCGATTCGAATTCATTATTTACAAAATAAAATACTAAATACTTCAAAAATATTCTCTAAATCGAATATAGAGTTGAATGTTTGACAAAACTATGATTGAAATCTGCACTTGTGTTTGAAAGACAAATATCAAAATTGAATAGGAAACTTTCTAGTTTTGTGATTAAGTCAATTTGAGGATTAAATCTAATTAAAATCTATGACAAGATTGTTTTATTCTTAAGTGGAGTGCCTTCTTCAGTGTCAATATCACCGTTGCGTAGAGTTTTTTCCGGTGGAGTGTTCCAAGTTTGAAGTTCACCTGATCCAAGTGCCACATAGACTAGAGAACCACAAATATAAGTAGCTGCCAAGATCCAGAACACTATTTGCCATTGTTGGTAGGTTTGCTGCAATTTAATGAATAATATATCAATTTCCGTGCGAATGGAAAAATTTCGATTTTAATTAAACTTACGTTTTGATATGTCAAAGCTCCTACCATATATGCTGATAAGAACCCTCCAAAGGAGGAAAGAGTGTTAGCAAGACCGAAAATTGTTCCACTGAAGTTCGGAGCGATATCCAATCCATTACTCAAATAACCAGCAGTCACAGCACCATTCAGAGTTAAAGCTAATGTAAATATGGCAACAGACCACGCCTCTTCGTGGCCGAAATACACCTGAGCGATCATCATGAAACCAGGAGTACACACCGCTGAAACGGGAAAACAATACGTGCGAATTATAGCTTTGGTAGTCTCAGTCTTTTTTTACAAAAATCAAAACGACTAGCATTCTCGTGAAAAATCTTCAATAGACACTCAACGCCTTATTTTTGGTTATAGGGTTATATTTTGGTTCCATTCGACTTGGGTTTTTTAATTTTCCTTTCTTCCTACTGTACATTGTGGGACGTATTCGTTGATCGACCAACGAGATATACACGTTAAGCAGCATTTCCCGGGCTTACAGAACTAGTTGGTTAGTAGTTCTAGGACTCTGTATTTCTTCATTGTTTGACTCACAAAGCAAAAGGTGTGTTTGTCTTTCTGCAGTATAGGTGTTGTGTCTTGGTTCAGCGTTTCTTGAGCTTGGTGTCACATGGATGTTGGTTTTGCGACATCTTGGACACGTCAGAAGCTTTTTTCAATGCCTATTACTTTCTGCGTTTCTCTTTCTCTTTTGGACATTCTTTATAATTTGAATATAGTTATGTGCAGCCTATACAGTCCACCTTCGCTTTCTTCAATAATTTAGGTTTTTATAACATATTATTAATCGAGTTCGGTTCTACGCAGATTTCACTAGTGTGGCATCCAAATGTTGAGCTTCTTTTTGAGTTGCGTTATGTAAAGGTTTCAAAGCTTCGTAACTTTTTGCGAAATGCATTGAATACTCGACAACAAGCTGATTAATACGAGATGCATCTGTTTTTCTCATACGACTTTTACCAAAAATTTTTGATCGCCTGTGACGCATTTCATTCTCTTCTCGAAAAACAATCTCAAAGCTTCTTCTTTATTTTAACCCGAACCATTCTAAGCTGCTACTGAAATCACACATCAGCGGTCAAAACAATTTCAATTTGTTTAATGGTCCCAGTGATATATGGCCAACCCTATATATTTTATGTTCGTGCACATTATGAATACCGAATACATCAAATTTATATCTTTGTTTTTGAAACATAATTGAAAAAACCACTGAAACTTACCAAAGCCAGTGAATATTTTCCTCGTAGCAGTAGTTGTGAGCTTCCCAGTTGCTCTTAAATAATCAGCTAAATATGAAGCAGCCACAGCCATTACGTATTTACCTAAATAAGGAAGTGACGACAAAAGTCCATTCTGTCAAATAAACAAAGAAAAGTATTTTAGGTATGCTATATTTATGTGATAAATAATCATTTATGGATAAATAATCTTTCAAAATCGAATCGCAATACAAGGGCTGTATGATAAGTTGTTGATTTAGGTCAAAGGTGACATTACTGAAATTTTATTGTAACTTATTTTTCAATTTAACCATTTATAACACTACGGTCACATTTTCAACTCATTCCGTGCCTTCAGTTCATAAAAAGTTGAAAACAAAGACGTCTGGCGATTTCCCAAAAATAGAAAATAGCCGAAAGCAAATAGTGCGATAAAAACGAAGCGAGATAAACTTTACGAAGTCTTAACCCTCGACATACTCGATATATATATATATATATATATATATATATATATATATATATATAGTAATATAGACCAGTTTAGGATATTGCTTTTAAAGATAACCATTGGAAGATTTGTTCAAATGAAAGATTTTCGAAATAGAAATGATGTTCATAATCTCGACAATAGCAAAATATTCGTAAGTTTGATCACGATTATGACGACTATCAAAATAAATCCTTATTGCATTTCCATTCCAATTTTCAAGTGGACTTGGCATGACATAAATCGGCGTAGATGAAGTACATATTAGGTAAGTTTACCATTTCGATTTGGCCTAGGAGCCAATGCAGCGGAGGCCCATCAGAACTTAGATAGACTTTATCGAGAAAACCTATCAGCATAACATATAGTTTAACAATAACTTCAAACGCTTCAAATAGAAGGACGACAGTTGTAGAAGAGCCAATATCAGGTCAAAATCATTAGATGAAAGCAATGATTGAATCGAAGGAGCACAATAAGATTGAACCACCTTCATGCAAAAAATAATCCAATTGTAAGTAATGTTGAACGTTTGGTTGCAGGTTACCATTCATATGAACAAATATTTTGTCTGTGCGATGACGTCCTCAAAAGTAGTTCATTGAAAATGAACGCTTCAACGCCATCTACAGCATCAAATCAACTTTTAACAATTTCAACAATTCCTTAAAAATTTCGAAATACCTTCAAACCATTTGTTAGACCTTAAATCGACCATTTAAAAAAATGTTCAGCAGAAATTATATGGAAGAACATCGAATGTTACGATTCCGGCGATCGCAGTTTTATTCATAAATTTTGAGTACATACGCAGATAACCGATTGATGATTGTTAGCAACTAATTACTAAAATATTGATAGTGCACATCGTTTAAAATTATCAAACCAGGAAAAACAAACCAATGCAATACTCAACAAATGATTTATATCGATGCAACAAATTTGTAGTCTTACTAATCAATAAACAAGTCGTAAATTACGTCTCAAGAGTAGACTCTGAACTCTATGCTTTTTGTTTTCGTTGTCTTTCTTTTGATCTTTCTCACATTTACTCGTTAATTATTCTGAAAGCTAATGTATTGCAAACTTCTGTACACTTTTTTAAAGAGCGAACCGTAATTGAAATTAATTACAAACATTACACATTGAGCAAAACAAATTCAAATAGAGATGTTAGCTTTAGCCCATGTGAAACTTCAAGGCGAAAGAAAGATGATGAATAATTTATTGCAATAATAGAAGCATTCATTAGTCCCACAGCTGATATAAGGATCTTGAATGCCATTCAAATAATTAGCAATGCTCTTGAAACTAATTTTCAATGGCAACCATATGATATATGTAAACATATTATGTAAGGCAATTCACGAATTAAATAAACTACCCAACCGCGTCATGGACATAATCATAAGAAGACACACTTAAACGTATCTTTCTGTATCAAATTCCAATCAAAAAATAACCTTTACAATTTTCAATATCACATGAAACTCATAAAAACAGCGCAACATAATATCCTGGCTAACATACATAATATACCGGGCCAAAGAAATTGAACAAAGTTAGAAAAATACGTTAGAAAGAAGTGTTCAGAAAACAGAATGCATAATAGACGCAATAAAAACCGAAAGAAAAAAATAAATTCAATCGAAAAGCTAATTGGGCCATTTGTAAATCGGAACCTAATAAAATGCATGTCCAACCATTAGTTCCTTATTATTTTCGTCAAAGTTCAAGAACGCCAGACGTTTATAACGAAAATGGAAAGTTTCTGGTATCTGGACTTTAATATTTAAACAATTATTCGTTATGATTCGCTTTCATGGGGTTTGCCTGATCATTAGACTTTGATTATTTGCAAAATTCAATAACTATAATCATGTTTTCAAAACATTTATATAAATTTGTAATCAATTATGATTTTACGGGACTATAAATTGAGTTATTTGACTTGCAATCGACTTTCAAAGGGAATAGAGGTTATAAGTTATAGATTTCTTCTCAATATTCTTTTATAATTTTCCACCAAACTAAAGAAAATTGACTACTTTTTACACATATGTGCCACATTCGTTTCAACACATAAAAAGAAACAATCAATTGCAGTAATTAATTATTATTTGACTGCCGAGCGGCATGTAAACTACGGCGCAAATATTGTACATGTGCAGCTGACGACCTTTGATACAATTAAATTTAAAATATCATCCTTGGTGACAATCAGAAAAGAAACCGAAACTCAACAATAAGTCAAATTCGAAAATTGTTAGGACGCTACTCTTACTGTCATCACAAAATCTGAATATTACACACGATAATTCGATTTTCAAATACAAAATTTCTTGTCATTCCATTCGCCATACATGTGGAAAAGGACTTAGCGTCAGTTGCACCGCGAATGTTTAGCCTCCTTTTGACTGACAAGAGACAGATAGTTGTTCATAGCTTTATTGCTGCCGTATTGGCATCAGGAAATTCGCTAGGATATTTGCCTCCAGTTCTGTTGAAAAAAACCTCCACGAAACGTCTCAGTATGCCTGCATTACGCGACCTGTCACATGTCTCGTCATACCTATCCAACCCACGAATCACCAGATCAGATGGCGCTTTAACCACAAGCAATTTTAACCAAAAGGACCTGGATAAATTTCCGAAGAATTTGAACTCGCGATTTTCAAGTGACATAAGTAACTTTGTTTTTCACAGAATTGATTATGTCAAATATTGTTCTAACTATGCAGTTTTTGCTTTTATTAATTTTCGATTTTGTTTGGGCGAAGATTAGTGCACAGCTGAAACGCATTGAATGGTTTTCAAAGTTAGAGGTGACAATAACTTAACTGATAAATCTTGTAAGGAATTGATTCGTTGTTTCAAGAATGGCTATATCAGTGCTAGCAAAAAACATTCTCGATCTTCATTGAAGGCATTACTCGATGGATACTCGAGAATCAGAATCAACCGTGGTAATAATTCATGAACAACTCCAGTGGATTCCCCATGTACTAAAATCAAGATACTTTTAAAATTGGTTCTTCCACTTGGTTGTGGTTCATTTAAAGGCAACTAACAAAAGGTTTTGTTCATGTGGATGAGAACCAGGCTAATGAGAAATTCGGTTAAACGCTTGTACGATTTGGTCAACATAGATAATTTTTCGATTTTCTCCGGTTCTGACACAGGAGGATGCATTCGATGGACTGATACACATGGAAACGTTGTTTACAGGGAATACAAGGTCCTTGACGGGCATGAGGGTTTGGGCCACCGTGGGCCACCGTTTCGACAAAAGTTGATAAAGCAACGAAGCCAAGCGCGACGGAACTTTGAGACGAGAAAATGATTATATAATAAAAATATTATACTAAATCCGTGTACAATGAAAACTTTCAGCCCTCTTAAAAAATTTTACGAGCATAGAAAAAGACAATGTCAAACATGCACAGCATTTACAATCTATACTTATTACATTCCCACTTACCTTCTTAATGTTAAAATGTAAAATATATTTCATATACGTTGGCAATTGATTTACAACAGTAAAGTAACAAAACACGGAACAACCATGTGTAATAACAATAGCCCAAACAGGTCCTGCAGTCAAAAGTTGACGCCATGGCACATAGCTTGGACGTTTCTTCGATGTCGATGTACCAATAGCCTCTTCAATTTCACGCCTCTCTTCAGGTGTAATTCGTGGATGTGTTGCGGGTGATTCATAAACGAACGTGAACCATGCAAGCGACCATATAATGCCAATTCCACCTGAAATTCGATTGGAAAAGAACAAGATGATAAAGAAATTCTTGATATAAACAAGATGAATCTGCAAAATACTGCGCAATATAATGCTGTAATAAGGTCGTGCAAAATGTTTAATGATTGAGTACTTTTTCGGCATACTCGTGTTTTTTTCTGTATATCATTAAACTTTTTTTTAAATACTGCCTCACTATAGACAATTATAGTTTCTGCAATATTATACTCTAAATAGCCGCCTTCCAAATTTAATTTCATGGTACAATGTGGCTGGGAAAAAAATCAGCGATTCCACAAGCAATGTAAAAAACTAAAATAACATAAAGTTCTTCTTTTTTCAGACCTTCTCATGTCTCAACAATTTACATGTCATGACGGCTGAAAGTCATACCTCCTGACAAGACCCCAAGTCGAGTCTTCTTCAACGGAAACGCCACATTACAAGTCTCGTGATCTTATTGTAATGGAAAACCGTTCAGGAATTGTTAGTGTATCATGCGAATTGAAACGTTCAGCGAAAATGCCTTGAATATAAAACAGAAAAATAGGAAAGAACTACTAGCAATGGAAGGTAGATAGGCAGACAACAGGTAAAAACAATTAGATATCATCGGCACTTATTCGTATGACTCTTGCAATGTTCATAGTAAATAACAACCGGTTCTATGGAGATATTTATCTTTAGATCGTGATCCATTCAACAACGAGTAAGTATTTACGCGCCAAAAAAAATAAACCTGAACAAATATATAAAATCTAAATGTATCTTGCATTTAATTGAGATTAACTGGCAATTACTCATGCAAATTTAAGAAAAAAAATTCTAGGAAATATTTCATTGATAGATGACAGTTATTGCACACGGAGACTCGCATTAAATTTTCTAATTGGATAAGTCGTTGTTGCGCTATAACTTCCTGCATTGATGTGATGGCATTCTTTCTTCTCGTTTCTGTGTCAAATAAAGCCACGATAAAAGACAGACGAAATTACAGCCTACGCTTTGTTAAGAGTAATTAATAAATTAATAATTCTCATATTGTGTTTCAACTAAATTTTATGAAAACGGAAATGAATGTTCTCCATTTGACGCTTGTAAATGGCTTTCATGAATTATCCAATTATGATTGAAAATGGAATCATTCCTCACCTGTGAAGTAAAATACACTGGCCCATCCACAATACGAAATCAGAACACCACAAATGGGCATTGTGATTGCAGCACCAAGCGATGAAGCTGGAAAAATATATTTAAATACATTTTTATTTATAAATATTTCGGAATGGACAAAATGTTATAATTTCTGGTTTCATAATATTTTAACTTGTTTACTTTCGTCCGAATCTATTTTTAAATGAATAAATTACTTTGCTGCCCTGCTCTATGGCAATTTCAGAACAATTAATACCAATTCTACTCATTTATCTACTCTCATTTTCGGTAAATTAAAACTTTTTTAGCTGATTTCACTAAAATAAGTTAAAAATATCAACTTAACTGGAGACATTCTGACTCACCCATCATATTTGCAATAAACTTTGACCGTTCCATCGGAGGAACCCATACTGCTGTCATGGGATGAATTGCCGGCCATGATGCTCCTGGAAGGTGCATTATGTAGTATTATTATTCTGCTTTTTAAACTCTAATTTCAAAGAGTTTTGTAATCATTGTTAATATTATAATATAATATTAATTTTATATTAGAATAAAATATTTATAAAACAAATTATACGTATTAACGACTTATTGCGTAAACCAGCCAAAACTGTGTGCCAGTCCTCGCATTTTCTGTGAGAATCAATATAAAATGATTAATGGAAGACAACTTTACAAAAAGAAGTAAAATTTAGGCCTGAAGATTAACGACCCATAACAAGATTCTTGACAAATCAGGAAAAAATTTCAACATGTTTAACAAATTCAATATTTAAAAGCTTGGATTCAGAAAATAGAGTAACAACTGTCGAGCGCTAACCCTTGGTAGAATTTTCCGACCAAATGAGATGGCACCGATATGCTTCCAGATGCATCAGGATTTGCAACTGAAGGCTGATGCCAGGACGCATGAGAACGAAGATGGAAGCGCACTAACGCCCTCTTCAAACACGTATACAGGCACAATACCTTGCTTATACTATTACACCACAAAAAAGTTTTTGCAATAAATTTAATTCTGTTAAGCAGTAGTCGAACACGTCTCATTCAGAGCTTGAAAATCAAACGCAGCAAACAACTTGGGAAAATACGATTTTTTTTTTTCATAACATTTTTGCATCTTTTTCTCTGCAATGTTCGCAGAAAGTTTTAGCGTTTGCCA
Source organism: Stratiomys singularior (assembly GCA_954870665.1). Lineage (NCBI taxonomy): Eukaryota > Metazoa > Arthropoda > Insecta > Diptera > Stratiomyidae > Stratiomys > Stratiomys singularior. The sequence goes on along the minus strand of OX940879.1, from coordinate 4,072,234 downwards.
GTAGTTTTCTTTTTTAGGGTATAAGGTGGATAGAAGCCACGTCATTTCAAAATCAAAGAAGCACGAGACTGTTTTCTGGTAAAAAAAAACTCGGTTGACCATCAATATTTGCCCGATGCTGTTTGCGCGTGAGCTGCTGAACCGATGCTACAAACATAATCACAAATGCAAATAACACAGTCACCAGACAGGTTCAAGCTTCGCATGTATTGCACCACAATTTTATGGTAAAAATGCGGACGAACTTATTTAAGGCAAATCAAATTTGTGTAGTAAACGATGGAAAAAGTGCATAGAATACAGCCATTTTGTTCAACTTATTATTTAGTTTTATAAAAATGTTAACATACAGCTGCATACATAGGGTAGCAGGGCTCCAAATGCTCGATAAAAATATTTTTTTATCGAAGTGAAAGTTATCAAGCTTTATTCGAAATTCCGCAAACACAACGAGTACCTTCAAAAGGCAAATCCTTGCACAAAGCGTGGCAACCAACAATGAAAGTGTTCAATGAAGAGTCAGATGCAATGAGGAACTATACCAACCAGAGGTTTTAACCATGAATAACCATGAATGGTATCCATGAATAGTATCAGGTATTCAAACGAAACCTAGGAGGCAGAATTATAGTCCTGAATTGAAATTTGTGTACAGAAATCGCATTTGTGTACAGAATTAGTGTACAGAAATTGTATCGAATCGTATCAGTTGAATTTCTGCGCTCCGACTTTTAACATGTTCAAATGAAATTTTTCTCTCCCCTAAACGGGTCATATGTCGTTTCGGCTAGAATAGACTAGACTAGCTATAGTATTTGTTTCCTTTTCTATGCGCTACTAGCCGTGGCAGTTAGTGCTGGTTTGTTGTTACAATGTGGCTACTCTGAGAGTAATAATCTACATCCAATAATCCAACATTTATGTACTCATAAAGAAACTAAATCTAAAGCATCTTACTTGAAGGAGCATAAACCAACACTGGAAGAAAATATTTAATTTCGAATAAAGTTGCCCCAGGGAACCCACAATTACAACATTAAAAGAATCTATTCAACAATTAAGGCAATCAATTTAGCCCTGAAATGACCTAATACTCTCATCCACAAATTCCCACAACAAATAGCCTTAAATTGGGACGTCCCTAATTGCAATAGAATATGTCCTCAAATGTTCCATTTGCCTGGATATTCGCGGTATTGTTTGTTCATATGTCGTTTATGAAATGTAAGCTGTGTTATTACATAAATGCAATCACTACATACATGCTCACACATTGGTGAATCGTCTTAATGGCATTAATTCGCAAAAGATACTTCTCGATTTCAATAGAGCCAATTATTCGATGTAAATGTTCCTTCAGTCGCATAACAATTAGAAGTTTTATTTGACTGACTTCGCGACTCGATCATTATCCGAATAACTTTCAACATTGGTTTTAGAGACACTTGCATAAATTCTTATACTTGCATAAGTTCTGTTATTGCATTCGGGACAGAAATATGAGAGAGAACATAGAAGTCAAAGTTCAAAATACAGACATACGATGACTTCTCTAGAGAAAAGAACTCTATTTAAGTTTTAATCATATTCATATTATATTCTGAGAGTGAGATATCATTATTTCATTTTTTACATTGTTTATATATTTATTATTTTCTACTTACCTAACATGAATCCCAGCAGAACTCGAACAATAATTAGCGCAACATAGTTCAACATTGCTGCAAATGGAGTGACCATAGTAAGAATACTAGCCCATAACATGGAATGTCCAAATACTCTTCTTCCACCGATCAATTCCGCCAACCGTCCACCAGGTAGTTCAGTGAGAATATATCCCCAAAAGAAACTACCCAATATGAAATTCTGTTGATATTCATCCCAAACAAATCGTCCCGACACTTCCTCAGATGTATTTGGTGACGGGATTGTACTATTACCGTCGGTCAGTCCTAATTTTGTGACATTTGTTTTGACCATAGCCACTATGGCTATTGTGAGATTTACGCGGAGGGCATAGTTCAGCATGAAGCCGAGAATCACCATAAGATTGAGCACTTGACGACATGTTAGGAAACCTGAAAAGAGGAAACAAATTATCAGTAAATTATGAATTATATGATTTTTAAATTTTTTTTATTGGGCAACGTTTTCTGTTTCTATCACATAGTAGGTGTGTTTGTTAACTTTCTCAAATAAAGTTTAAAAGTTTAAAGCAACGAACTTATAAGTTGTTTTTGCTTTTTTTAATGTGAAGAGTTTTATATCTAAAGTTGAGTAAAATACTTAAGCAAAAATGTCGAAGGCCTTTTTCCCGAGGCATTATTAATTAGTGTTCACAATCGGCTGAAAACGCACAAACAGAGAATATGAATTTGTTATGACGGAGTTAGAAAATATACTCTTTAATTACAAGCCATAGAAGTATGATCATGGAAGTTCGCATAAAGTTTGGATTCATATTTCTCAAACCCCGCATACCCAACCCCGAATTATTCATTCACAAACAACGAGGCTTTAAAAAATTAGAAAAAAGTTGAAAAATTAAAAATGCAAAATTTCTACCATTTCCCCGTAGTCTTCTAATTACTAATTCATTCGGACAATAATTACATGTTATTGATAAACAACTCTGCAGAGTAAGTAATAGAATGAATGCATAAACTTACGCCTATCACCACTTAAAGTACTAACGATGGGAAAATCCTAATTCAAAACAATAAAAGCAATTATCCTTAAACAAAACAACCATCTTGATTCAATGTCAATGCTGCAACAATTTAATCAATAATCAATTTTTTCCTAATAAGAGCAGAGTTGCCTTGTTTTAATCTACGATTGATGCGAATTAACTCAAATATTGCATCATTACGAATTTTAACCTAGAATTGTTTATGTTGATACACGCTTGACGCAAATACATACTCTGCAAATAGGTTGGACACTTTTCATTGTCCTTCACAGCCCACCATGCCATATTTAGAGCTACTAATATTACGCATCGCAGAGCGTTTACCCACTGAATTAACTAATTTATTTTGAACGTTTCATTTGCATATTTCGCGGAACATGTAAATTAATCTATCGAACGAAAAAATTGTTAGCTTGTATCTTGTATCTTGTTAATAGCCTGCTCACTACGGATAGATTTGACAGTCACCAAGATAAAATTCCAATGAATTAATTAAGGGAAAGGTTGGTATGCATAGGTGTGGTGTACAAAATTAGTTTTATTTAATTTGAGAATTGAAAACCAAAATAAAAATTTTTGCAAACACCAGGCGAATGTAAATTTTAAATTTATTTTTCGGTTGCATGAAAATGCAAGAGGTGTTACATACATTTGTATAAATAGATAGAGAAAGTGTGGCGCCTTGGAATTCAATTCAGTGTCGGGCATAGATGTCTGATGAACTATTGAATTTTACGAAATGCTACTGACCTCTTAATAGCGTCAAAGAACGATAAAAAGGTCAATGCTTTGGATTTGGACAAAGTGGCCAAACAGATTTTTACAGGATAATTTCAAGGGGGTCCCAATGAATTGATTCATGTCCAATCTACACCTAGTAATATGGACATATACTTCAGAATTGTCTGAGTTACATAAAGCTCGTAATTCAGGTCGTAACTATCGCTGTTTCGTTTGATCGCCGCTTATTCAACATTCTCACATATTCCAACATTCTCATCAATCATTCCAGTCAATCATACCGACGTAGAAAGAGAATCGTATTGTTTAAACTTAGTTTTATAAACTCTATAAACTTTTCTTATCATTAATCAATCGAAAGGGGAAAAAATCGAGACTTGTGTTTAAAACATTGCAAAATTTTCTGAAGAAGCACGAATGGATTTATATTATGATAAAATTCTATTTATTTCAGTTGAATAACGTTAGATCCGTAGTTTGTATGAAGTATTTTCAATGGTTGTAGCTAAGCTGTTGTATGAATAACACAATACGTTCTAAAATCTCTTAAAAAATAAATTATGACCTCTAAATAAGGTGGGAATGTTGCTTCATTTTAATACTTTTTTGTATTTTTGGAGCATTCTGAATGTATCTAGACTATTGCGCAGGAGAGATAATTCCTCCTTCCTAGAACAAAACCACAGAATTTAAAGAATTTAACTGAATCAATCACAACATTCCTAAACTCACAAAACATACTGGAAGGTAATTGTGGGAAAATGTGCACTTTGATTTGAACCGTCCTTGCACATTTGAATGCTCTGAATGCACCTCTGATACAACGTCAACAATACGTCAAACTATTATATCAGCTGCTTCAATTTTTGGCATTTTTCCATGAGTGAAAATCACATTGCCATTAAATTGTACGCAAATAAATCTTTCATATATTTAGTCTATTTATTTTCCTTGCATACAAACATCCCATATTATCCACCACATATTTCACACATATGACTGTATACCATTTAGATACATGCAGTTTATTATTTGGCATTATCTGATAGCATCTAAGACCAATAACGGACACACAATATCATTTTTCTGATATCCAACTGAATCGATCCTTTTTTTACATTATTGCGACTATGCATTTGACATTTTAATGCTGCTACTATTGTCGAAACAACAATGATCTTATTCGAATTTGTTTATTTACGCTTCAAATATTTGAACGCTTCCTCTCTTCTGATGCATTGACGTAAATGCTGAAGGGGTGGGTGGCATTTTGTTAAATGACTCAGAGCAAGCCAGAACAGAATAAACTAAAGGAAACAAAGATCAAGCATGCAAATGAATAAAGCAAAAGAGGAGACTAAAGACATTTTCAATCGAATAAAATTATTCGGTTGTGTGAGCATTTCAGAAATGCATTAAACATTTAATTGGAACATATAAATAGATACATATATCGATTCGTTGATGGAAAAGAATATGTGAGCTTAAAGAGTTTCGGCTACTTGTAGATGAAATAGATGGAGATTCCTAAAGCTTTCAAGAAAAATTTCAGTTGATTGTTTTCGAACGGCAAACGTCACCTTGAAAAAATCTTATTTTTTGCATCTGACGCTGCTGTTTTTCCATTTTCCGAAGACTTGTGTTGACCTATAAAACCATCACTTTTAAGCTTTTTGGACGCTCACAAAATAATATACCCGCAACGCAATGTCTACGATTAAAAATAAGCGGTATCATGTTTCTATCATGTATAAATCATGTATCATGTTAAAAACACATTGGTATGGAATATCGTATGACTATTAGGATCAAATAATGAATTCACTATTTTTCGTTTTACTATTATCTATTAGACAGTCATTGGCATCTTATTTCCCTTGATTTGCAGAGCACAAGTAAAATTTCCACAAACCCCAAATTTACGAGTTTAACTTGTGTCGGTATACACTCTTCCAATTCCACCTAAATAAGACTTTTACAGCCATAACCTAAAAAGTCTTTATCCGCGAAGCATCCATGACTCACACGAGGCTTTAATTTTTTAAGACTTTTATAGCATACGTAAATATTTTTGTTTCACTCCGAAACTATTCATTATTCTGAAGACCATGATCACCACATAGGCTGTTCCGCATGCAAATTAAGTGATCCTCCATGTGACGACCATAAACAGTCTGCTCTATGCTATCATATATATATGCATATTTTTGGGATCAGATCAAGCTTCAGAATTCCAAGAAGAAAGACACTTTAAGAAACGTTTATGCAAATTTGTTTAGTGTGTCGATTTTGCATTACTGCGATGAAACACGAGATCTTCGCAGAAGTCACGAGTCGCGGCTTGTTGAAAATTTTGCAAATGGTATTTATCTTCTTTTTTAATAGTTTGTGGTCGATGAAAATATGTTAAGAGCTTTTTCGCTGGAACCTAATGATAATTTATACTGAAGAGTTGATTGGTGACTACTTGACCTTGCGCAATCTGGATCAAATTACGTTTGATGATGTAATTTGTTGCCTGTTGAATTTCAAGAGGTGGCAATGACATTATTTAATGATTTCTAGGTAGATATTACTTGATTACGGGTATTTAAATTGATTGATTTCATTTCCTTTTCGGAGAAATCATTAGAGACAAATGAGATTATCATGCTAATTCAATTTGTTTGTTGATGTTACAGAAATAAACGATTGCTTCGCAGATGATTCATACCCAGAGAATATCAGTTTAGGCCACATCAACAAACCAGACCAACTATTTTTGACTCAACTGTTTCATAATAAAAGCAAAACATACTCGAACCACCAACCACAGTTGAATTTGTCCAATATAAAACTTGAATTTCTTCATTGTAGAGTTGCAAGGATATTACATTTTGACGAAGCAATCGAGAAATATGTAAAAACACGTCTTTCCTGATGGGATTTGATCTTCAAGTTCTCTAAAAAAAATTCCTAATACCGCGGAAACTTCCGTCTCTATGGACCTTATACAGTGTATAAAAGAGCTACTATTTTCAGCAAGTTGTCATAACTCAATTCAAATATTCAGTACAAAATCGACTATGCAAATAATTTACTACATAAAATGATAAATTTTTGAGATATTTATCGTTAATAGCTCTTACTCAGAAACGCCCGCCTCTCTCTCCGTGGTGGGTCGTGAATTCGAATCGATTGCAAAATTCTTGGAATTTTTTGTACTTTGTTCTGTTGAGTCAGTTCTTAGACTAACACGTGCGTTCTGTCCATCGGATTTATTTACTGTGAAAGGTGGTGCCTACACATTGTTAGGCGGAGGTTCTCTGAAGTGATATATACAAGGATACGCTGCATCCGGAACACATTTTAAATCTAATTCGATGCACAATAATGTGTAAGGATGCATGGCTTTTAAGCTATTGAACTGTAGTGAACTTGTTAAAGAGACACCCAGAGTACCACAAAGAGAAGTCATTCAGAATTCAAAATTCTAATGTCTAAATTCCAAAGCAACTATGTCAGAGAATTATAACGAGTTTTTAAAAGCTTTACTTTAAAGCAATCAATGGTTTAAAGAGCTTATTTGATTCTCTAGACCGGAAACTACATCTCCACAACTGTGTCACTACTGACCAAGAGTCCTTATTTAATCTGCGTTAATTTAGTAATTTGTTTTAGAGCCAAACCGTTTAGTATTCTGCTCGAAATAATAAAAGGATACTGACGATTACTGGACGCTTTATCAAGAATATATAGACGTTTACATGATGCGTCATCCGTGTGGATGACATTCCCCAGAACCATCGGTTTTATTAGTTTCGTTGAAAATAATCCAATTTTGAGTTCGGATAAACACAATTTTGGCAATACACCGAGAGACAACAGTTTAAAACTTGTCGCTTAATAGTATTTACTAGTTGTTTTCACTAATTTATTATTTACGGTTTGAAAATAATATCCTTATCTTTTTTTTCGAATTCGGCTAACACTCTGAACTTCATACGTTTTTATTTGTCATACAAGGCAAATGATTGACATTAACGACAGACATTTTTGGTAGCGACGACGCAATACCTTTCAAAAACTTTGAAAAGCAAATTTTCATCCGCTTGCTCCAAATCAGTTGTCAAACATTATTTCTGTTCAAACGACCATAACATTTAAACCAATGCTTATTTTTTCTACCGTTGCTAGTACTAAGACATTGGACTTAGTTATCAATACATTATAAATCGCAAAAATATACTTAAAAGTTTGTGCCATTCGCTAAATTCAAGCTTCGCATTATGCTAACTTCGTATTTCATCAGAGTTTTAAAAATTTCTTTTCATTTCGTTTTTTGGCACATTGACAATTAATTTTCGAGTGATCTCAGTCTCAGATACATCGCAAAATATTTGCATCTACTGAGAACAAGGATTTGTGGAAAAAGAGAGGATATCTCGTGATTCAAACAGACACACCCCATGAATATTTCCATACACACGTTGATATCAGTATGTTAAATATAAAAAAAGACTATAGGTCTAGGTAAGTGTTAATTCATTCCCAGGAAACAATCTGCTAATTCAAGATTTAGATATTACTTTTTTATTTTGTCTTTCGCCAACGCATGGTTTGATATTTGTCATTGAAAGTTTGCGCGTGAATAGTTCATGGGGGCTTTTGATGTTATAATTGGATACAAATACACTTGGATATAGTCAGCTAAACGCTTTTATTTTACGTTATGGTACTAATAAAACATGTGAGAAAATCCGCGGCAGTTAAAAAAATTAATTTCAATCGCAATAAAGCCAATGGTCGTAGTGCAATAAAACGAGTTTGAGTTGTACACATGATATATTTATAAACACTCACTTGCTAATTTGTAGAATCCACGTTTTTCAGCATTCGCCATTAGAGTTATTATTTGTTTCTAGGAAGATAGTTTGTCTCTGCAAAAAACAAAATAATTTTTTCATATTAAATTTTTCACATAATATGACTTCATAAAAGCGCATGACTTGAATTATGATTATCATATATTACTACAAATTATTACTTTTCTCCTGAACAGAAAAATACATCCAATCTATTGTTTTCTACCTCTTCAGCATCAATGCAAATTTCAAAATATTTTTCTTTCTTTTAAAACCTAGACGCAATTCGTCACTGAGGAGGTGAATTCTTCTTCAGTATAAACAATATTCAATAACATAAAAAAAACCCATAAAGAGAAGGTTTTTCCAGTCGAATAATATATATTTAATCTTTCCCCATCGAAAGCAACGTGTACAAGTATTATCCCCTAACTTGCCAATGTGAACAGGATGCATCCCAAATTGTTCATCCTGAATATGTTAAGTTAAAGCCCGAACTCAAGCGATTCCGATTTCACACACAGACAATAGAAATAGCGAAAAAAACATTCATATTCATTCAAAACACGAGTTAGAAATTGCTCTTATGTATCAAGGGCTGCCTAGCTAGTTATAACATAAGCTGAATAAAGCCTGATTTTGATATTACATATATAATCCAACGTCGCTTCCTTCAAGCTAATTGAATATGAGCTTGAAGTCAAGTTCATTTACTATATGAGCATTAAAGGTATTTTATTACCAGCAAACATTTATTACATTCCATGAGTTCATCGTTGTGTTGGCGTCATTTATTGTAATTATTTGTGGTATGAGTTTCGCATGTTTTTGCAAATACATACTTAATTGTTACTGTCTGGAATCCAATTAGTTCACCGAATAATTTAATTTAAAAAAATACATTTACGTAAAACCAGGATGCCATACTTGATAGCTTGGTTGGAAAATTTGAAAAAAAAATATAATGAAATAAATCGAAAGCATAAAGTAAAGTATTAATTGTTCCTCCACGAAAACAACAAAGACCGTATGAATAGCGAAAAGTGCCAATAAATACCACGAAGAAAAGGTAACAATCATTGAACATATTTCTTTGAACTCAGAACTGTTGGAGTCCTATCGGCTTTAATTATTTGAGCCGAGAAACAGTCTTTCACTTGTCTTACCGCAAACTCTAAAATCTTCAACTCTTTGTATGTATCTAGTTTAGACCCAAGTATTTCATCACTTTCACTAAAGAGTCGCTAGCCTTCCTACATACTCGGACTGTAATAAATAGCTGCACTAAATTGCGACTGCTATTAGAAACTGACCCAACATGTTATAACGTATTACTATGATGTAATAAATACTATGATGTCAGTATAATTTTTAAATTTTATTAAGTTATGTAGTTTATGTAAGTTATGTAAAAATAACAGAAAAACGATACAATTTACATTGGATGTTCTGGTGGTCCTTTCTTTGTATAAGTCTTCAATATTTAAAAATTTTTAGTTTCATGATTAGGAACTCCGAACACACCTTTAAAAATCATGAGAAATACAAGAAATTTGACGAAAAATACCAAAAATTAACTATTATTCAACTGCAGGAAATACTTCTACTTTATAAAATTTATAATTATTTATTAATAATGTATTTAAATGAACTCAAATAAATACTTATGAAATTTACATGTTACCACAGTACAAAATTGTGTTTAATTTTTCTTAACAAAAAGTTAGTAGGAGATTGAATTTGATTCATTTTGAAAAAAAAATCCTTTTTTCTTATTTCCACTTCTTAGCGTCAAGTTGGGTCAAGGCTTTTAAGCAGATAATCTAATCTTAAACTGGATTTATAGCGATAAATTGTTTTTATTGAGTGTTCGTAACACTTTGTGTTCGTAACTAACATTTTCCATTAGTTTAGCAAGTAATTTTATAATCAGTTCGGATAAATATGAATGCATCGTATCAGACAGAAAACTCAATGCTGATAGATAAAATATTTAAAAGCAACTCACTAGTCCCCTTTCATTAAACCTAAATCTGTGTAAACATTAACAAATCAATGAGAACGAGCTGAAATGTCTCATTTTCACACTTAAATGTTAATAAATAGCTTGAAATGATCTACATAAGTAGGACAATGTTTCCACAATTTATTTTATACATAAAAATGTAACACTGCACATTGCCGTCTTGCGAGGAAATGCCCTCGAAAGTAATTAGCACTTCTCCGGAAAAAGTGCGAAAATATCTTAATAATACACGTGATGAGTTTTTTAAACGGACAAAATGTTTTCTTTCATTTAACACGATTAATCACTTTGGTTGTATTTTGATGTTCTTTAAATTTTTCAAAAGCTTGTTTCTGCCTTTTTGCAGAATTAAATTTCATCCAAAAGATTCAATTAGTTACTTTGCAAAAATTATACCAAATAAAATAAAATCTTTAAGGCTGTGTTCCCAATATTTAAAATAATGAGTGGACTTTTCTTCATAAATTTCGTCTTATGACTGCGCGCACTCGGTCTTTTTGAAAACGTATTACTTTTTTTGTTGTTACTCGATTTTCAGTCTGTAACGAATAAACCAGTTTGGCATTTAAACGTTATTTAAAGTGTTTTTTGTTCGTTAAAATAAATGGTAGTTTGCATTTGTTGGTCACCATCACTTTGTATGAGCTCACATCTTATTCACATGCTTTTTGAGACGCAATATCATACCTGTAAAGCTTCTCACGTGATTTTCTGAGCAAAATTAATTTTTGGGAAATTTGTCAGGTTCCGATAAATTTCTGACAAATTGGTTGGTAAGTTTTTTTTATTCACAGAAATATTTTTACAGTAAAAAAATCGTTGTAAATATGAGTTTCAGCAGCAAAGTGATTATTTCTTTGAAGAAAAGGTACTCAGTAAAAGCCCATCCAGGAGTATTGCACCAGTTTTTTTAATGATAAATTCGATAAAGTAATTGCAGGTATTACTGACATAATTAATATTTTTTAATAATAAACTCACAATGCCTATAGGGTTTATAAGATTCCCCAATATTTAAATGTGTTATGCTTTATCAAAAGAAAAAACAAAATAATTATAGTTTAGCGTTATTTGTGAGACACTTTGATAGTGGAGGTGATAAACGAATTATCATTGTCAATGTTTTTAAATTTAAATAAATGTAATTAAATTTTAAACAATTAAAATTTAAACAAAAAACAATTTGAAAAAATACTAGAGAATGTAAACAAGCTATTTGAAGTAGTATATCTATCATGCAATCAAAAGATAACAAAGGCCCATTCAAAGTTTGGTCCAGTTCTTTCACAATAGACCAATTGCGATAATGTTTTAAGCACGGTCGTATGGTAGGACGTGAAATTCAAGATTATTAAAATAGGTATGCACGCTATAGTATGGAAACTGCTTTAAGTAATTGCCCACCATTCGAATACTGCCTTTGCTTTCGACAAATCGCAAGCAAAAAGATCCTGCGGGACATATCCAAGTGTAAGGTAAATCTTGAAAGTCGCTAGTGAAAGTAGTGAGCAGTCAATGCTTACAAACAGCATTGGATTTTCGTTATTAAATCACAATACACTGAAAATCCACACTACAGAGTGTACGAGTGCAACAAATATTAATGTGCAAATACGTATAATATTCAAGCAACTTTATTCCGTAAGCAACCAATTTGAATACTATTCATTGATAATTTCCAGCTAAAACTATTCCTACCACAGAAAGAAAGTCAGCGGTCTTCCTCGTATCTATAGAAAAGAAAAGTCCAATTGCACAAATTTAAACATTTTGCACGTGTTTACTCTTTCTGCAATTCAATTTCAATAACGCGAATGGAAAAACGTAAGCAATGAATGAAGTTCACGTTTAGAACGTGTGCTCATTAGTTCAGAGGAAATCTTATGCTTAATGCTTACATATTAAGATGATATTATTTTAAAAATTCATTAAATATTATTTTATTAAGTTTAAACTCTGCAGTTTACTGCAAGCTTTGGACGATGGTCAAATCGATTCCAATTCCATTATTCCTGTATTGGCTTAGACTTAGATAGGGAGACTACTCTGACGATGACCTCCGGCGGTTATGTTTTTATTGAATTAAAGGATCCGATTACTTAATAAAGCCGGCAACCGACCCTCTCTGCAAATCACATAGCCATCATAACCTACTCTGTTTCGAAAGCAAAAATATCCTGCTTGTAAACAACTTTGCAATAGGTAAATAAAATTTAGGAAGCAGTTCAACATTGGTGGAACACGAAAAAGGACTCGAATGGAGAGTCTCGAGAAGAAAGTCGAATGTGTCTAAAACTGTAATGCTTTCGTAATCAAAATTAAATTTGCGACTTTTTCTTTGAAAAAAAAACCAATTTATTATTAATTCCAATTTATCAATGTCATATTTGGATACATGAAATTTACTTACTGCTCTCTGCACACAAACACTCTCTAAACTGAAGTTCTTTGTTTTCAAAAAAATATGTTTAGGCTGAATTTTGCTTGGGTTTTATTGTTCTTTTTTTTTCTAATTGTTCAGATGTGGCTTTATGGCATGTGCATTTATAATGCTTACATGAAGAAACCACCCTTCTCTAAGGCGTTCGTTACATAGTATATAACCGAAACGGGAAGAAGATACAAGAGAGAAAACAAAAGGAAATAGTTCCGCCAATAATAACTATCAAAATGCCCCAATTGCACTTTATTGCGCCCGTTCTAGTCCGTATATTATTCTACATATGTCTCTACTATGTAAATTAGTTCGTATGCATGTTATTGTCTAGTCACCTGTCTGATTGCTTTTTTTGATTGTTCATATGTCTTACGGCTAGCTACTTGGCTACCCTGCCGCTAGTTCGATGGTCGGCCAACTGGTATGTTGGCTTTACCAGAGGAAAATATTTTGAACGAATGCCAATCGTATTTTCACTAACCATAATTTACTATGAATCATGTAATTTGTGAGACCTGATATTTACTGAAGGTTTGTACATTAAGTTTCTAACCCCTATGTTCTGGCAGATTTCCTATTTATGCAATTAATTAATATTCATATTTATCCAGACAAGTTCAACTATGAGAGGGGAAATACTGAATATAATCGGTGAGCGATGAAAAATTTAAATTTTCGGCGATAGATACAATAATTTTCACATTACAGAATTTCTTGAAATCAAATAATTACTAACCTATACTACACTTGATTCATCCCAGAAAACTGAGAACAGAATAAAAGCCTCTTTCTAAACAATTTAAGGTCATTATCACTGTTCCACATCTCAAACTGATTTTTAATTTTTATTAAGTTTCTCGGTAAACCATTGTAAAAAATAATTGCAATCAAATTAGTAAACAAAAAAAAAGATGTATAAAATAAGAGCATAAATACAATAAAAATAATGAGACAAAAATGAAATTTTCACAAAAATTTAATAATACTGAAATGATAAATATATAAAACACATTATTCTTTTAAACACCTAAATTTTTATTGCGTTGCCAATCATTTGACTTCTCTAAATGTCTTAACTAATGATAAAACCTAAAACATGATGAATACAATACGATTCAACTATCAAATTAACGTGAGTTAATTATGACAATTAAATGAGAATGTTCGATGCTTTAATTAAGAATAATTAATTGAATCAAACACCATAATATCAAAAACAATGATTTCGACTATATTTTGTTACAAACTGAATAACGTAACAGTGCACAAATTTAAAGCAATAACAAAAAACATTTCTTCAATTCAAACATTACTCAAATTTTAACACTATTTCAAATATGAATGGGTTTATTCATAAATTAAAAATAAAATAATCGGTCAACAGACCTTACTGTTCTGATAAATCAAGCTATCACTACACTACACCGGAGAATACCTAGAAAACAATGTGGTCAGTAACACCCTCAATTCTACTGTTTGATATGATATGATTCCTAATACGAAGTCAACAAAAGAACTTATACTTAGTACTCCAATTGTCCGTTTCATTGTTTCAATGTTTATAGTGTAGTGTTCATTTTTAAGTATCACCACGACCGATAAGAATAACCGGAGGGGAATCAAAAGAATTTCTAATGCATAGTAACTTTCGGATCCTTCCATCTTTTTTCGTAAGTCTCTTAAGCACAAAAATTATTCTATAAAACTTTTCTAAATGAGAAACGTCAGCCACAACACATCACCAATGTCCTTAAAATTCCAACATTCTCATTTTTTTCGTTCTCAAAATCAAACGCATCCCCATCCCAAAGATACAATACATTATGTACCGCCCATGCAAACCTTCACTTTATGGTTCATATATGTTCTACTTTTGACGTTGAGGTTAGTAGTGCGATACTAATTTGCAAAGTTAATTTATTGCTAGCGCACTCACCTTTATTCAGCACGTACTTTTTACTTGAAGCTATTTTATTCTAATTGATTTTTGTTTTTTTTTGTTTTGCCTTTTTCAAAGTTGGTGTGTGTCTTTAAAGACGAACTAAACTTGCAAATATCTACGTCAGCCGCCGTTCAGACGACAGCTAGGAAAGAATTACAAATAGATGCACTAAATTCCCGCCACTTGTGTTAGAATCGTTGTTTCTTTTTATATTTATTTCTTCGCCCGGCGACTTTGTTGACTTTAATAAATATTTTATGAAAGTCTACTAATTGTTTGATTGCAATTAGAACGCCGTTTAATGTTTGCTTAATTTTCAAAAGTTTATCTTGCAGGCAGCCTTTATTTTTGAAATGTTCAAGCTCGGAAAAACTACAAGTTAAATAAGATCGATTTCATAATCTGACTGGACACACCGCCTTAGATTTTATGAATGCAACCGTCTGCTAAGCTCTCTCGACAACATGCAGAACTTATTTCACACGCGCACAGTCACGAGATATTTCTGATATAGATGCCAAAAATAGACCGTTTCAAAGATATTTGTAACAAATGTGTCCCCAAGGATACTTTTTTGTTTTCAGTTCCTTGGATTCGATATCTCACGCTTTGGAGCGTCCAATTCCACACTCACCAAGGAGCGCTGATAGTGCAAGATCGGACACTATCTCAATTGTTTTACACTATAAATAAGATCCATATAAATTCACTTCACTTAAAAGTTTTTTAATCGGAAGCGATGTATGGAGAAGAAGAACTGAATTAAAGTCTATGTATTAACTGTCGTTAAATTAGGCACTTTAATTATTTGAGACTTTGTATAAGAAAAATTCAACGGATGTTTCCTCAACACTGGCTGCCAACGAACTAACCTCATGTATACAACGGTTGGGTCTTTTTCACTGTTCACATTCCCATCGCCAGTGAATCGAATCACCACCGCTTCGATAGCGTCATCGTATGTGGAATGTATCAAAGCAACATACTAATAGCAGCCGGCAACATTCTCCCTCATATGAATAGACACGACCGCATGTATTAAAAAACGCGACTAGAAGCCAAGACTTTTAATTATACTATCTGAATACATAGATAGTGTAGTATTTTAAATGAAGCGCCACATTACAGACATTCAACATAACATCGTCTCAAAAGTATGGCCCAGTGCCAGATTCAAAAAGTAACTAACGTGTTATCATTGATGCCAAATGAACACAATTAGTGCTAGTCTGAAGGAGTTTTTGGTAAACTTTCTCCTTGAAGGACGTTGTTCGCCTGATCGGCTACAAGTTCAAGATCTGCTATTTGATCTCTGATAGATGAGAGTCTGCGTAAATTGTTCAGCTAGTAAAATTTTTCGATTTATCTGGCAACATTCTCAGTCCAGCTACAAGATACTTTACCATTTGAGTTTTTTCATAGACCCTTGCGAGACATACATACATGTATGAACCCTGTAACTAACCAAGGCCAGTCATCAATCTTTACACAGATTATACATATTTATTTGCTCCCCAGCAGGATCTTCTAGCAAAATATAAACTATATCGGCCGATCATATAAACGAAAATATCTTCTTCCCTATGCACTTGCTTGCAATATTCTCAAAAAACTTAGCTTTGAGACACACTTACTCAGCAACATTTCCTTCACACATGTACACATATCGCATGCATGCCAGCGAGCAGTTTAGTGGGAAACTGATCGGACACATGCTAGAAAGAAGGGTGTGTACTGTATTTGTCCATTAATGAGTTCTGGTAGCATCTGGTAGTGAAATGTATGGCGAAGGATAAATTCTATTACAAATGCTACGAAGCATATGTGATCCTGAAAATATGCCCATCAAAAGTCGGAAGATAAGATTGATATGCGGATGAATTACCCTCACGTAAACGTTAAATGTTGTTTCTTGTTTGAGTAGTTTATTGTTCGAGGAAATAGTGCAGTCGGTATATATTATGGAAAGAAATTACACTCCTGTGTAGGAAACTGTGTAAAACTTTTCGTTGGTTTAAGTCCAGCTTGATAGGTATTTACAGGCTGTAAGTATGGTAGTAGTAGTAGAAGTAGTAGCATCAGCAGTAACAAGACTGTTAGTAGTAGTAGTAGTAGTGGCAGTCGTTCAATTTAGGATAAAAGCAGTAGAATATGACGTACATGAATATATCCGCTGATCAAGGAAGAATCTTTGATCAAGCGAAACGAATATCCTGGCACAACAAATCTAACTCCACATCTCAATACACCCCAAACACCCATCGAGTAAGTCCTCATTGAAGGAAAATTGTTTTGTAAATAGTATTTATTTATTTATTTCTTCAACACAGAAACCAGTTTTGGCAAGTTTTGTTTGGCTTTCCATGCAATTTCAGATAATAATTATAAATTGCAAATTTTAATATAAATACAAGCAACAAATAAAACTCTAGAATAAGTAAAGACTGTTAGAGTTAAGTTATTTTAAGAAATATTCTTGTTAGGATTAAAACAAATCATGTAGTACTGCCAATAAATAAAATGTTGTTTTCGTTAAAAATTTTGTTTTCGTACATGAATGTAAAAACCATTCAGACCAAACAAACCGGATGACTTCCTTGGCCTCTATATATATATATATATAGAGCACCAGCTCCAACATTTTCTAAAAAAATTTGTCAAATTTACTGTTTACATTTGAATATTTACATGCCCAAGCAACTTATAAATTAAGACATTCGAGCCCGTTCGACTCAGAACTACTTTAACAAGTATTTTAGGGTTCGGAAGCTGACATTTCACATTGGAAATTTCTTGAAAATATCTCTACAAAGGTTGTAATAAGCTCCCTTCAGATCACAGCCGGTCCATTGTAGATGTCCTTATAGATGAGTCTCTGAGAGAGAAAAAAAATAAATTCATCTTTCATTCATATTTTCACGTAAAATATTAATATACTAACAGAGCTAGCGACACTATAAAATTCATTGAAAATATAACAACTAAAATAGAGAAGATGTAAAAGGGCAAAACCGTCACAATTTGGACAAGCTAAAATAGTTAAATTACTCGCTGAAGTTAAAAGAAAATACTGCAACAATGAATTAAAGTCTTAACAAGGATAACCAGACACGGAAACAAGCTAGGAGCGCGGGTGATCTGAAACCAAAAGTGCCTGCAAAGTTTGGAAACTGGTCAAAATACATTTTGAAAGGTAGCTGCATGTTTCCGTTTGCGCAAAAAATACTACCATACCACCAATCTATAGATCGTAGGAAATTTCAATTGGTTTTCGTTCTTTACATTCGATAACTGAAGTCGCCTAAACATACATTAGCAACTGAAAAATTTGGAATTTCATGGAGCGACCCTCATCAATATGGGAAGCGTAAACGATTCGGTGTGTATAAGCAGACTCATTTTGACACTTTTTCTAAGAATCAAACAAAGAATGAAATTCACACAAATCCGCAGTAAAATTTCTAAGGCTATATGTCTTGAAAACGAATTACTGAGAAAATCACAAATAGCTAGCAGTCTCAAACGGAGTTGATTTTCCTTAAAATTGGGTCACAATTTTTCAGATCACTGGCTAATCTTCAAAGACCTTTAGATTTTACTAAATATGCTGTGAGAATGCCACCAAGTGCAGCACGTATGTAATAAGGTTCAAATTTCACTTCATAACAACTTGTAATGACGCCAACGTCATACTCATTCACTTCCAAAGATCTCTGATAACTACAATACGCGACTAACCCTTGATGTCGTACCACATTCACGCAATAGTTCAATTCGTATGTAATCGAAAGAGTGCTCTTATTATTTTGTAGTACATTTGATAATAATTATTGATGTGAAAATTTCAGATGACACTCATAATTTAAGTGGAAAAGTCATTCGTGTAATACAAGGTCTAAGAAAGTTCAAATTAAAGCAAAAAACGCAAATTCATGATTTATCAAAGATAAAAACATTCTATATCAAGCACAAATGCATTTCCGCTTGTGTGCATAATGAAGTCAGAGATTTTGGTATTTTTTATTGATCCTCACAAATGTAATTCGAAAGGCTAAAAGATCGTAATCAAAACAAATATGGTACATGTACAGAAAATTGTTTATAGTGAACTTGTTCACTTTAAGTTCGAGATAAAAATGTTTGAAACTTGTTTCCATGAGAATTTCAAGAAAGAGAAAAGAAAGTTAACTTAAGGTGGATATCACCGTTTGGATGTTATACAATGGAGTTGATTTTGAAATCCTACTTTTCCTCATTTGCAGCAGACAATAAATCTTATCGAAATCATTTAGTTATTGAAGACATTCAAACATTCAAAACAATTTGGAAGCTTTTTATACCACCAAGCCACATTTAAATGTTGAAAAAGTAAGAGCCAACAAGCTGCACGTACCCTTAATTCAATATTGCTCAAATCGTATGAGTACTAACTATATATATTGAATTATGATCAGTTTGGGCGCTGTTAATGCATTTTAATCGGAAATTTTCTTTACTGTCACATTTACGTCTCCGCTGAAGCGACATTGTTGAGTGCTTTGAGATTCTGGCGCCGCCGTAAACTTGAATTCTTTAAATGGAAATGAAAGTTATAACAAGCAAATAATATATTGACCGAATTAGAAGGTATAAACTATTTCAATGTGATATGTACTTGTTTTTTGAAGGTGAATCCAGTGTACATTTCAACGTATGAATCAATAAGGAGAAGATTTTGTTTTCTGCCTTCCGTTTAAAATGCAAATAAGTGTTTATTTTGATTGGTTAAAATTTCATAAAGTTTTGTGACCTTTCTTTCTTAATATTGTGACATTTCTTGCACAAAGATTTTTTTTTTTACTTTTTGATCATTAACGAAGCATCAGTTGCGGGTAGAAAATGAGCAAGGAGAAATATTTTTGTAAGTTTAACACGTAGAATGAATGCATTCCATTCATGCAGCTCTCCAAAAGCTGTTTGATATTTTTAATTTTTATTCAAATTAAAAGGTCATCTTCATTCTTCTCAGTTTATGCACTAACATTGACTTAGCCTATCCTCCGCTCTGCTCCACACCGCTCCTGCTTAAAAGCCTAATGATGATTGCGAGCATATATCTTTCAAACCTGCTGAGGAGTATTTGCAGTGGGTCGTGTATTCGCTCCTGATTTCATGCAAGTACATTTGGATAAAGATTACCTCATAAGAAATCAGCTAAAGGAAAAGCGAAATTCGCTTGCGATGCAAGTAATCCATAAAGCAAGATTTGACATTAAACCAAAAATGCTACCATACTAGTACAGTCTTGTTGTCTTGTTGGCAGCAGATCGCAGCCTCCTCCCTCGCTAGCTGCTTCCAGGTTGAAAAATCTTAATTTGTTTAAATGGGCAGATCAGTCAGGACAGCTCAGTAAAAAATGCTTCTTATTCATGCACATCGATATATCCTGCTGATGGAAATCGGTCTTATGCGTATATTGACCAATACCTATGTAAAATGCACTGACATCCAGAAACATAACAGCCAACTGTGACGTTTGTAAGCTAGAAGCGGACCATCTACATGAAACCACCCTGTATTTTTATCTTGCTCACCATTGACTCGGCAGGTATCTGTCAATTGGACTCCTTCTATGTGGTGTGTTGAAGGGTTGTGGTCCATTTATGTTGCCACAATTGTTTTGCAAATTTTGTTAGTATTTGGTCGAGCTGCATGCCTTATCCTGCTATTGTGACTCGAGCTTTATATATGTCTCTGTCCAGATTGTTTTATCTAGTAACCTCGTTACAATTTGATCTTGTCTATATAGTAGCATTTTGTCTGGCTGCTTCAGTTCCTAACTTCATCAGTTCCTCTATGCCTCTTTGTTCTTTTAAGCTTAACGTTTACTCGGGTTATTGCGATTTAGACGGCCTGCCTACAATGCACTGACAATGCCGGCCTACATTAGTTGTGAAACTATGCGGTGAGAGGCAAGCGCCTGGGATGCCAACTTGCTGGCCGCAAGTATTCGAATACTTCCGTTAAGGTAAATACGGCAAATACGGTTTAGCTACAGGTAACCTTGGCAAAAGGTTTAGCAATACTTCCATGCCCCGTTTGAAACTGCGTGCAAGTACTTACTTTTCAGTAACGTCAATCCCCTTGCTCCATTTATCATACTACAATCGGTGTATGACATTTGGTAACCAAATTCAAATTAGTGATTCATGAATAATTAACTAGCTACTTGTCTCTGTCGTTGTATTTGGCGTTTCCCCAAAGGTCATATTGAGCATTCGCATCGTTTCCATTTCCCGCATATAGATCGCGTTAAAGAGCAATAGTCGGTGGTCGGCTTTGTATTGTCAAACGGAAGCTACCCCGAGGCCCATAGTTGTCGGAAAAATCAAATTAATATCCTTTTGACGTTTTATTTACTCCGCTTGTGGAGAAGTTTTTAAATTGGTTTGCACTGACTACAAGTACTTTCCATTGATTTGATAAAGCTGACCAGAGCGATATCGGTGCCCTTAAATGCAAGATGTTTACGCACCCTACTATTGTGCGAATTCGCTTGATCATCCGCATCAGTTGTAATATCATTGTTGTAAAGGTTCACTCGCTTCAGTTTTGGCAATTACCAAAGTGAAGCCAAAATTATGTTGCCTGTTTGTGTCGCTTAGTACAATGATGTTTTCTCCTCGGGCTCTGTTGGTGACTCCCTTCTCCGCAAATATGTACAACTTTTAGGTCTTTTACCCCAGGTTTGCAGCGTCATTATCTCTTCAGTATCTTCCTGCCGTGTCTGTTCCTTTTTGAGTATGCATATATTGACGGTATGTTATCGGAGTATCTGGGTTTGAGTTGAAAAGCTTCCTCGTATCCTCCTTCGAAGAATTAGAACAAAAGAACAAAAAGAATCAAAATTTTACATAGCAAACATTAATTTTTGCACTTTTTGAATAAAAATTTTGTAACGTGCATGGAAATAATAAAAAACGATTTTTTCAAATATTTATTTCCTGATCAGTTTGAAATGATTTCATGACGAAAAAAGTCGGTAACAAAAATTTTTTATCCGTTTGTAACTAGTCATAATAAATTGAAAACAGCATTTCAATCATCACGAAAATACAAAAGATACAGAACAAGTTGGGCCGTAGTAATTGTTTGCACGCACAAATTAAGTAGGTTTAACCTTGCTTTGGCTTCGCATATTCACTAGCGATTTAATATAAAATTTAAGCCTCAAGGCCCAAACGTAATGAATCATTTAAAATTGGGTTTAGAAAGGTTTAACTGCGTAGATCGTCCACGTGGGTACATTAATTATATGTTTGTCATCCGAAATTGTAGTGCGTGCGTGAAATGAATAAAAATTTATTTTTCATCATCAATTCATTCAAGAGCTCAATGATTTGTTTCAAATGATATCTGCTATATTGTGTATCGATTCCCAAGCTAAGCTTATTTGCTCATTGTTTTTGGCATTGTTAAAAAAATTTGGTAACTATTTTTACATAAAAAATTCTCAAGTTAATGTACGCAAAAAACGTGCATCCACGAAGAGTCTAGTGAAATTGAATGCAGCTGACCTAAATTCTAAGGATCCAAACTAGACCAAACAGATTTTTGTTCAATTGAAGTCTCTGAGAACATCTTAATTATAAAAGGAATGATTTAAGAGCTGTCTCCTCAATTAGTAATATAAACTAGCGCGTATTCCCAATAAAATCGTTTAACTTATAAGCTACGAGAGACTATCCCAATGTTCTATTTGGAACATCGGCTAAACCGATGAATATTGTTAATTTCAAATTAATTAATATGGCCATGAGTATTAATGATCAAATGAAATTTATACACAGAAAATCTAGTGATATTATGTCTTTAATAGAAGTGTAATTATTCATAGCAATTCAAGCTGGTTTAAGTTGTTTTGCTTTATTTATTATGTATTCAGGCTATCTACGAGTTTAGGAAAACCAGAGATTTCAGGTTTACTGCGCAGCCATGGAAAAGTCTAATATTTGTAAATTTAACAATTTTGTAACACAATTCTATTCGCTACCACGAAACTCGGCTACAAATAATGCTGAAAATTTTGT
This sequence comes from Stratiomys singularior, assembly GCA_954870665.1. NCBI lineage: Eukaryota > Metazoa > Arthropoda > Insecta > Diptera > Stratiomyidae > Stratiomys > Stratiomys singularior. The sequence goes on along the minus strand of OX940879.1, from coordinate 4,049,483 downwards.
TCAACTATGTTTACCTATCATCCGCATTCTCTGATATTCTTGCAGACAAAACCAGTCAAGAGATGCACATTACAACACACAAATAAAAGAAACCTAAATAGATGTAATAAAACCATGAAAATTAAATGACATCTAGCATATATCTTTCTTATTCGAAGAATTATAAGGATATCGTAAACAGGAATAAAAGTGTACATACAAATTTAAATGTTCCTGAAAAATTTGTGCAGATACAAACAAATAATTCACTAATTATCTCGTTTCTGATATCAGAGTCTCATTATAAAAACTATGTACAAGCAAATCGACGTACAATACACTTGAGATGCCCAGACACCAACGAGTGGAAATGAAGGAGGCCAAGTCGAACGAGCCCCCCAAACGTCACATGCCGCCACATGAAAAAGCTCAAAAATTCCAACAATCTCGAGACGCACACATGGAATGGTTAGAATATGCATGACTAAAAAAAGATAATTTTTGTTTTAAATGAGCGTTAGTGTTAGTGTTTAAAGAAAACAGCGATAAAATACAGGTTGAATAGAAGGAGCTTAGAGCTTAAAATCAATCAGTGCATCCAAACCATTGGTTCTGGGTAAGAATATGCATTTTTTAAGTGTACTCTAAAGAAAATTTAGTTTCAGATTGACCAAAAAAGAAAAATTGCACGCGATTCAACCAAACCAAGTAGAATTTTATGAGTAATTGTAATTTTTTCTTGTCAACATTTTATTTGGCAAAAATAATTTTAGCAAAGCTTATGGGTGAAAATGCAATATAAATATAAATTTATTATTCATTTTTCGGTCTCCTTCTGCCAGAAACCTCCCGGAAAGTTCGATTTGGTTTGTATATTTGAGCAACCCGAATATTTGCTATATTTGAGGTGCAAAGGTGCTATTTATGTTATACTTTGTGCCATAATTGCGAGGTGGATATGCATTTAAAATAGCGTTTTTATGTTCAGATAAATTACGTAGAATGCAATGAGCTCCATCACATCTAGTTTCGTCTACAATTAATCCGGTGAATTCTTTGGTTCGCCTTCAGAGCACTACAATCCCGCACAACTTACTGCGCAATTCATCGAGCAAAAGAAGAAAAACGCATGCATTCCAGCTGCACGAAAAAAATATGCCAATTGCAAACTAACTTGAATGCCACTCCCACGGCATCACTAATCAATTCTTCTTAACCATGTGCATGCAGATTTCAAATAAACTTCAGAAATTTTCAAGAGCTTCAAGGAATGGTCTCAATTTTACGTTACCAAATTTTATAGACCGTGGCCTCTAGAAATACTGGGCACTGTTGTTCGACCAAGTATAAGGTATTGTTTGTCGGATGATTTTTTGCTATGGAATATAATTAATTATAAAATAAAACATTAATTTCACCTGTGTCCATAGAGTATTTTATTTTTTCCAAATACGTATTTCGAACCCTATTGTGGGTTCTTTTTCAGTGGTTTTGAAGTAACCACTGAAGAAGAACCCACAATAGGGTTCGAAATACGTATTTGGAAAAAATAAAATACTCTATGGACACATATACTTGATTATTTTATAATCAAGTACAAGGTGCCATCGATACGCCAGAGAGAGTTCAATTGATACGTCATCCTCTATATTTATCGTAACTTTTTGGTACACCAAATTTTATTGTTTTGCAATTTTTCATTATTTACCGAAGCATTGAAAGGCTGTAAAGCGTTGAAAGAAAGAATAATAAAATGAATAAATCGTATTCCTATATATTGCTACAATAAATAAATTATAAAAAGCAAACACTTGATGATTTGAATTTAAACAAGCCGCAAGGAAATAAATGAGCACAAGAAGTTATATATAAATAAATATATATTTGATAATATATTGCTTAGAATTTCATTTAATTTAATTTCAGGGGGCTATGCCCATAATATCTTGTCTTAAATAACGTTTATAAGTGGTAGTGAGGTTTTTTTCTTAAAATTTCGTGAGTTTTTAATTTTTTTATTACGTTTAATATATAACATAAAATATTCAACGATGCAACGATGCTTGGATTCAGTAACATATTTCCACTCTTCATTACGTTTTCTATCGAGACGTTTTTTCCCCTCCTTGTGTCCTTATCATTCCCTGTGAAATTTCTTCATTAGTTGCAAAACACCAAATGTCTAAAAAGCAGTTTTACAATATGTTTAACCCATTGTGCTAACAAAAGATCTGGGTGAGGACTGAAAGTTCTTCTGGACGCTAACTTGTTTCCTGGAAAACTATAGTTTGGTCTGAAAGTTTCTGGAATTTATGCGTTCTGGCTTCTTACATCAACATCACTCGTTTTCTGCTAATAAATTGCTCACGGTTCTCCAGAAATTCTGCAATAACTGAGACAATATTATCTGTATATTATCCCCACTTGACACTTTGTCTTCAACAAAGAGAAGGTTGCTCTTGTCGCAATAGCTGACGCCCCAAGTTAGGATTACCCTAAGATCAAATTCCGGAGCTTCGATTGCAACGATTGTCGATTGCTTGCTCGTCCGGAGTGTTCTATTCAGTGTGTGTATCTTTGGGTGAAAACTTATACACGAAACATTCGTAAATAAAACGCGAACGGAAGTTTCATCATTAACAATTTTCACCGATCTTCAAGGTTTTTCGGTGTTAGTAGTGTTTTACTCTGTTGTCGATATGTTCTGCGACTCCAGTGAGTTGGTTGCACATTTCGCTGCCCTATCATTATGGGCTAACCAACTAAGTTGAACCAAGTTGAAGCATTTTCGAGGACATACGTGTCGAGTGCCTACACCTGGATTATTTCGGCTACTTTTCGGATTTTAAATTTTGTTTCACTAGTGAGCACTGAGAGACGACTTTTTACGTTATCTTGCATGGGACGTCAAGCTTATAGTAATAATTTTCTCAAAGGTTCATATTTGAGATAAAATTTTCTGGTGATTTTGGCTTGGATTTCGCTGACGGATACACAGTTTGGATCCGTATCCTCTTTTAAACACTTTCATTTCACATCTCATTCACATTTACTATTTCTAACATGTCCGACTATGGTGATTTATCTTTTCTAAACACCTTCCACTTTGATATACAAACTCAATCTCACATTATCAGAGAAGTTTCAGGGAACCTTTTATAATCTATACTAGTAATCCTTTTCTAATTAAAACTGATCAAAAAATTTGGAAACAAATCTGCTTGATGGTAATAAGCCACAGAGAAAAGCCACATTGCCAAGTTTTTACCCCTAGACATGTGTACCTAAGTCGTTGTTTCTTAGCTATTTCAATGACAAGTTATTTCGAAATTTCCAGAGAAATTTGCAATAGGCGAAAATCCCATCTGTTTCATTTTTCAGAAAGTCCACAAACTATCCAACCGGTCGTGAGGCGTAGAAAAACAATTATTCTGTCGGTATAGTGTGGCGGATTAGATTAGTTTTTGTGATTCGACCAAAAATTAGCATGGTCACTGCATCTGAATGAATGGTGACAGTGATTTGGTCAAAACATTATGTTTTGTCAACATGGATACAGGAAATAAGGAGCGCCTCTACAGTTGTATTAAAACTTCACCTTGATCTTTTTTCTGTTTGCTGGAATTGCCTGCAGATACTTAAACTATCAATTCTCAACGCTTTTCTATGTTATTATCACTGGATCCATGCAATAATATTTTAAAAATTAATTGCTAATTTAATGTGACAAGTTTGTGTTAAGTTATGTACCACGTAGAACGAAAATTGCTTAACGATGAAATTTTTTTTGTAAAGCAAATAACAAACTCGTCAGCCAATCAAAATGGCACATAGTCATGTGTGTTGCAAAATATTTTGTCCCAAGCAATTTAGAAAAAATTTCCATTCCGAATTTCACGTGTTTTACTTGCGACACTAATGTTATTTCTGTTTTCCAATTGGTGAATTATTTTTGAAAATACAGCCGCAAACGATATAAATAGACTGAGCTCTTGCTCATCCCTCTCTGGTGGGGGTGGCCATGTGAAGCTTGCAAAAATACTATCGAGAAAATATATCTTCTGATACACATACGACTGATGTCTTTTGAATTAATAGTAACATCAAGGCCAACTGTGAAAGACACCTCGAAGGATTTTTAGTTGAAAAGTTTTTATTCTAATGTTCTCATGTTAAAAGAAAATTAATGAAAACAAGCACCGTGTCAACTACGAGCCGGTGGTCAATTTCACCATGCAATGTGTACATTGACCTATAAAACGTCAGGAATGTGTTACAAAGAGTAAATTGCAAAAACTGCAGACGAACAGAGACATGTTAAAAAATGGCTGTAATAAAATCAATCCCTTTAATTGCCTATTCCAACTAGGTAGCATCGCTGGTGCAGCTATAATTGCAAATAACATGCTGGCGTCGTCTTAGTCCTATCAAACGGCTAAATAGTAAAACAACAAAATAGTTTATTAGCATAAATACCTATCATCCACCTAGAAGCACGCATGCATGCACAGACATAACTCTCGGCTGGAGTTCAACTTTTTTTCGTAATCCCGTACCGCTAATACGTTATATCTTCACATATGCACTTATATGGAGAGAACCAGCGCAACAGACGATGCGTGCATCGGACATCCAACATCGAACATCGAACCTAGGGATTTTTTCCTCAATATATATATATACATACCTATAATAATGCAGGTATGTACATAAATGCAAATACCAACTAAAAAATGCGTATAAAAATGGCTTTGGTCCGACTTATTTTTAGTATCATCGAGCGACAGGTTTTTTCGATTATTTTTAAGCTGCATCGCGCAGAGATGTTGGAAGTAAATGGATTCCACCACGAGATGCACATACAGATGAGTGCATTCCCATCAGGTGCATCATGTGACTTGGAGGTATTTGCAGGGTTATTTACTTTAAATCACGTAGAGATGTGTTCTGTGATGCTTATGTTGTATTTAATTGAGCCGTGAATTCGAAGTATCTAAAAACATATATAAAAATCCGAAAAGAGTATTTATCCTAATTAACTTTCATTTACCAAATCTTTTAAATAAACTACCATAGTTTGTAAAAATAAGTAGTATATGGCATTGATTGACACAGTAAACCTGAAAAAATAAGAGTCCTTCGAGGAATTGGTGTCATTCAGTACTACAAATAATGCCAAAAATATTCGGTATTATACATGTACCAATGAAACGCCCCACACATCACTTATATCTGACACCACATCTAAATCATCGACACCAAATTTAGAGGGTCCCGATTTACCGCATAAATGAAATTTTATTTTGTCGGAATCCACATTTCATATTTCATTTTATATTTTAACACGCATTCCCATCTACGTAATAATATTATATGTTTACTGACTAGAAAGACTAAAACTTGTGGGGAAATTCCTCGACGGAGTTCAGCGGTCCCTGGATATTGATAAAATATCTAGAAAACCGCCAGTCCATCATCATCCTTTGACTAATACTTCCAGTAAGAAAACAGAGCTAAGCATTACACCTTTTTAGACCTTCTTCCCCATTAATACGTCGGAGAAAAGGGACAATGTCTATATACACATATAATTCGAAAGTCATTCTTATCTACTTCTTCGATGGTGCTACATTCCTAATCGGAAATAGGCCTCGCGGCTACTAGGCGTGTCAGAAGCGTTCAGCTGTGTCACATCGTTTTCGTGATTTTCCAAGTCGCCAATTTCATTCAATCCATCGTTTTGGTACACATGTGGTTACTTTCCATACGGACATTAGCTTGATTTTGCCGTTTAATTTTGAATTTTTATCAAACTTAATTATGACGGATTTCTCAACAACACTTATCAGGTAGCCTTTTTTATGTGGAACTGCCAGTTGAAGGAGCGGATTTTTTCATTGGTCATTGGTCATAGGTCATAGTTGTTGTAATATATTGTACAATGTTCCAAAAAAAACTTGTAGGCCGTTTTCTACAGGAAGACAGATGCAGGAATAGAAGACAGAAAAAGCATTTATCATGTCGGCCATGCTATATTCTGATGTCAGCATCCCCGAGGATGTAAGCTGCATTGATCGTTAGGCTAGTGCAAAGCTAACTAGTTTATAAATGTTTAGTCGTGAGTCATGAGTGGGTCGAACCGTAAGACATTGTACTGGATTGTTTATCCATTCTTGTGGCGGTGACATAAAAAACTATTTCAGTCTGAAGTTTATGCAGATAAAATGAGCTTTATCTGCATAAAGCCGGATATCCAGGGGTTGCAGGCGGTGCTATGTATACGGTGGGATCAAAAAGCAATTTACTACCGCGAACAATTGACACCCGTTTTTCGCCAAAACATATATGTAGCTCTTCCTGTACTTCGTGTGTGATTAATTTTTGGTTTTTGTAAAATAAATTTTTAAATCTGAATCACTTTGCTTATTTATTAATGACATAGCTAAGTGTCATAGCTGGGCGCCAGAATCACAAATTCAAATGTTGCCACTGACATCAATTCATCTTCGAAATCGCACAAATTTTGGAAAATGTTTGGTGTGGAAATAGAGCAGTACGAAGTAATCGTGATAATTTCAATAAATTTTGAAAATAATGAGTAAGGAAGATGATATCAATCACAATCCATTTGATTAGAATGTGGCCTAATAATCGCAAGGCCTCCGAGAGCGCGATTTAACTTCGACATTAACCATCAAATTTTGCTTACTTGTTTACTCAGTGTAGATTCCAATATTTACAATCTCTTTTAACTCAAAAAATTCTACACAGTCGCTTGCTCGACCCCAATAAAAGTCACTAACTTCCTAAGAACACTTTAAACTAGCAACCAACCCTGCTGTCTTATCACTATCATTCATAGCATCCGCCAATTTGCGTTCACAACTTCTTTCGTAACTGGTGAAATGCATAATTGTCGAGTGAATGCCGCCATTGCGCTTTCTATCTATGACTAAACATGTTTCTTCCATTCATACGTGGATCGTTCATATCTCTGACGTTTTATTTATTGCTACGTAAGTACCTTTGGATGTTTATTACAAATAAATGTTTGCTGTTTATTATTGTGAGCTATGTTCAAGTCTCGACCTTGCTGTCCTCCTTTTTCCAACCGCGTTGCTAATGATACGTATGAACAGCATCCATCTCATTAGAAAATATGCAAAATCACACACCATCAAGTGCGTAAAAAGGTCAATGTGATGATTGAAACAACACGAAGCGTCGAAGTCATCTGAGACCTAATATTATTCTGATTTTTGTCAAACTGTGTGAAATCAAAGTACAAATATTGCTCGAAAACGACATTAAATATGGTCAATGCGATATCGTCAACGCGTGGCGAGCCTACCATTGGAACCAATCACTAGGATCCGCGATCAAGGGGCAAATTTGGTCCCATTTTCTAAGCCCATTAAATGGTTGGCGCTCAAGTCTGTTGTTGATAGGACGAGTAAAAAGTTGTTTTGAGAGTGATTTTGGAGGCTGGTATGCTATCATCGCAAAAAGCGAACTGCGTGTTGCAGTCTATGTTAGATTGTATGTTTGAGATAGCGATTAGAACGCAAGCGGAAGTGTTTCGCTTGACTTTCCACTAGATTCCAAGTAAATAGCAAATTTCGGTTGCACGATTAAATATTTAATTAATTTTTATTGATATTGCACAATATATCGCTTTTGCTGAGTCGTATACCCCCAACAAACAAGAAGCGCAAGAGATTGATTCCCTGCAGACCTTAAATTGTAAATTTTGGCATAAGTACTGTCTGTTTTTTCTGTCGTTTGCGACAAGGAATGGAATATAAGTAGTTTGCCTTTCGGATTCTCCGTCGTTTCTCTTTTTTCGCTTATGTCTACTGACACATTTTGGGCGTTTGCCGCCTTCGGTGATTATTTCGTTATTTTTCAAGTCTTTCAGAAGTTTATAAGTAAACAGTCGTCTGCCCCTAGCAATCGTAAGTCCTTGCAATGTTCCGTTCAGCGCGAATAGATCTCTTCAACTTTTCATGCCTGTGCCATCGTTTTTCATTTCTTCATATTGGCAAAGGCATTATCATAAGATTTAATCACAAAGGAAACAGGTAAATACATTAAATAAACCTATGCGTAGTAACTTAAACATCAGAGAAACGTAAACGCGAACGGGCAAATATTTCGAGGTCAATGTGGTTGCTTTCATTGCATGCAAACATATTTGTATATCTCTGGGTGGCTTGGGTCCGCCGGGCCTTGCTTTGTGGGTCTCGAGGACGCGTTTCGGCTGCATACAGCCATCTTCAGCTCGTTCTGGTGTCTTTGTCGCGGTATCCATCTTTTTATATGTGAAACTTTTATCGGAGGGGTAGGTCTGGTTAATTAGGTGTTAACGAGGGTCATTAAGTTTGGGTCTTTTCAGGATCGTGGGATTATCGTTGTCGGGTTCGTCGCGTTTTCTTTTTTTTTTTTTTTTTTGACAAGGATTGGGTCGAGGACTGAAAATATTGTGTCGGAGTTTGTCATTATTTGTTCGTTGATAATATTTCCGTGGGTTTTTTTGTGTTTGTAGATCTCTAATTTCTCTAGTACGTCAAGTCTAAGTCCCTTCTTTTGTTTGTGTAGTAGCGTCATTGAGTTTGCCATGGTATCGGGTTCGTGTGTGTGATTCTGTAGGTGTGTTGCGTAGTTGGAGTCTGCTTTGTTATGTGTAAACGAACGTATGTGCTCCTTATATCTAGTTGTTAGTTTCCGTGTCGTTTTTCCTATGTAAACCATGTCGCAGTCCCTGCATGTTAGTTTGTATATGCCGCTGTTGTTGTATGTTGGTGTGCTGTTGGGCTTCGGTGTTAGTCTGTTTCCGATGTTGCTGTTGGTTTTGAACGCTGTATGTATTTTGTATTTTTTAAAGAAGCTTGCTAGCTGGTATGTCTCCTTGCCTACGTACGTCAATGTGGTCCATTTATGTGCTTCCTTCGGTTCGTCTGATGGTTGGCGTTTTTTCGTCTTTTGCTGTGCAATCAGTTTGTTTATATCACGTTTCCTGTATCCGTTATTGTCGGCTATCTTATATATGTTGTTCAATTCGTCGGTGTAGTCGCTGGAATTCATAGGGATGGAGTGTAGTCTCTGCACCATTGATCTGTATGCTGCTAGTTTGTGTTGGATGGGATGGTTAGATGAAGCGTGTATGGTGTGGTCTGTAGTAGTAAAATATATATTTGTATATGTTTAGTAATTCGAACTCTGAGAAAGGACCCCGTGTCGTCATCAAAGCAGGTGTGTCCAAAATATGACAATGAGCTGAGTAGCCAGTAGTCGAACCAATTTTAACACGTTCCACATCACCTACCACCGAATTAATTCCATTTGTAAATATCAATATGAACATCGTTCCGTTCGAAACAGTTTTTCTAGTTGCTTAACAAGTTCCTAGCTCAGAAACTTCCCGCAAAGAGACATTAAGACGAAGAAGAAGATTCGACATTCATTTTGACAGCACTGCTTCGAGGTTAGCTTTTGTTGACACTACTAGCAACCGCTTATTATTAGTTTGACTGTTCGAAGCTTGCAAATCCTAATCAAAATGGCACACAAACGTACATCTAGTAGCCTTGTAGCGATGCCAGATCCGAAACGAACAAGAAATGAGTTAGTTGCTTTAACAAATAAAGACAAGGCTTTAATGGAAGCGGTAAGATTTCTCTGACAACAACCATATCGTTAAACACCTGAAACAAATTGATTTTTTCGTTTTTCAGGGCGTTCAGAGAACTTCAAACCTTTTCGCCCCAATAATTCTCTTAGAAGGTCATCTAGGTGAAATATACACGTGCGAATTCCACCCGGACGGAGATCTATTGGTTTCTTCTGGATTTGATCGACAAATTTGTAAGTTTACCCCTGATGCGAGATAAAGTGATTTGTATAGCTACAAAGTGTTTCAGATCTATGGAAAGTGTATGGTGAATGCGAAAATGTGCTGGCAATGTCAGGACACACAGGAGCGGTGTTAGAAGCGCATTTCTCCACAGATGGATGCAATCTTTTCACTTGCGCTACTGACAAAACGCTAGCAATTTGGGATGTTTCTACGGGAGCTCGTGTTCGCAAATTGAAAGGACACTCAGGATTTATAAATTCAGTGCAAGGAACACGTCGAGGTGTACAAACATTATGCTCCGGGTCAGACGATCGAACTATCCGAGTTTGGGATGCCCGCAAACGCTTTCCTATCAACACATTCGAAAATGGTTATCAAGTAACTGCTGTGTGCTACAATGACACCGGCGAACAAATTATATCCGGTGGCATAGACAATGACATTAAAATTTGGGACACGAGAAAGAATGAAATAGTTTATAAACTTCGTGGTCACACCGACACAATAACGGGAATTTCACTGTCCCCAGACGGATCATATATTTTATCAAACTCGATGGACAATACTTTGAGAATTTGGGATATTCGGCCATACGCACCAGCAGAACGATGCGTGAAGATCTTCACAGGCAACCAGCATAATTTCGAAAAGAATTTACTGCGATGTGCTTGGTCGCCGGATGGAAGTAAAATTTCAGCTGGGTCGGCTGATCGTTATGTTTATGTTTGGGACACAACGACAAGAAGGATTCTGTACAAACTGCCCGGCCATAATGGTAGTGTTAATGATATTGACTTTCACCCAAAGGAACCAATAATATTGTCGGGATCTAGTGATAAGAATCTATATTTAGGTGAAATAGATAGTTAAGGAACAGTTTTGTCAATATACGTGCAAGTCGCATTGAAAGAATTATGTTTAATTTGTTTTTAACTTCATTCGGCTCAAAATCACGGCGTTACTTACCGCTCTTGAGTGGGATATTACAGCTTCTATTGAGTTCCTCAACCGTTAACTCGCTTTTCCGTACCAATCGCTTCCCACATCCCACAAATTTCTAAGTTTCTTTTTCCGAATCTTTCTCATCCTTTCTAACCTTGAAATTTGTAATTGAATTCTCCTTAAGCAGTTTTAAAACACATCGTTTGTTTGTTGATGAAACAAGCCGTTTCAGCATTACCTATATGGCTTATTTAAGTTGTTTACCGAATTGCAGTTAACAAATGCACTATCGACTGCTTTAATTGTTGACACTCTTGATACTTCCATCGACAGGAAATCCAGACATCACAGGTTACAAGTGGCTTCATATATGTCTATGCATTTTATTATCAGACATACGCTAAACGCATAGATCTACCTTTTGCGATCAACTCAACACGCTGCATCATGCATTTTTAGTAATCATATATAAAATTTCGCTGATCATATAATTGTCAAAGTTAAGTGATAGTGTTAAATATTTTTAAGATTTGGATAGGTAAGAACTGAATTAATTAATCGTTTAGAAGTTTGCTTGAGTTTTCACCAGTCAGCTGTGTGTACAGAAGGTAAACTCTCTACCAATTATTACACAACCTTGCGTATGTTTTACATGAATTCATATATTTTTCAATACAAAATTGTGAATAATATATCCTCATTAATCTATATATATCTATATATATATTGTGGGTGTTTTTAACGGATATATTTCTATCAAATGGATAATTAGATAATCGCAATATCAATCTGCTTTTGGGTATCACTAATTACCAAGATAATTCTTTTGTGTACGTAAAATTATTTCCCTACTAGTGAAAAGTACTCTTGAACACACATGTTTTAGCTTGGCTCAATTTTCTCCGACCAGTCAAAGTCAAAATTAACTCCGCCCATTTCACAAATAGCACCTATACAACATTCTCGTCTTCTTATCTTTCCCTGGCTATGAGCATTCCATAAATTGAAATCTTTATTGTTACCTTAAAAATAGTCTTCTTTATCAATAAAGTCAATTAGTATTATCACAATTAAATGTTTCCCTTAGGAAAAACTTTTCGGCAACACTTTCCTTTCTCCCCTTCGCTAGACCGGCAACGTATTTGACACACTGCTCTTAAACATTTGTCCAAAGAATTTGATTCCAGTACTGCCTCCCGGTATCGTCCCCAGAAGCATGAACATCAGCGCAATTATTTGTGCAACTGCAAACAACACCGTCAGCGCAGTGCTCTGAGCAATCATTGCGAAGTAGAGAGTGGCGATCAGACATGATGTGTAGCTTAGTGATGCGAGGAGTCTAGGTTTCGAAAACATTTGCTTGAAAAATGCAACGAACCCCAAGAGAAAGCAGAAGCTGCCCAAAAGAAAAAATATTCTCATCATGCATTGTTTTCAACGTGACATTTCACATACCTCAATATGAAGAAGGAGCTGCCAAGAGTGTAGAGCAGAGCAAATTTTCGCGCCTTCAAGATCAACACGGGAATATAAAATGTCGAGAGTACCATACAGAAGACTCCAAGGCCGAGACACGTCACGAAGCCGACAATTCGTTGAAGACGTGTCTGAAAGTGGGAACATAAACATTGATACATACGCTAAAATCTCATATGAATGCCAACAAACGCCTTCATTGCATACCAGTCTCGGGCAACATGATTCCTGTGTATCCTTCAACCAACTGTTCGCCTCTTGTGCCTCACCCGAACCATTTCCAAACAACCTCCCAAATTCAGGAACTTTAATGGAAGGTACTTTCATGTCCAACTTGAAACCTGTTGACTTCTTCTGATCGCTTTGAAGAAGCAAATATTCGTCCAAGTCTTGTTTTAAGTTCGCCATCGTGCTAACACTGATCAGATATGGTTATCGCTGATAACTGATGTTTACATAAACCTTAAGTTTTTGTTAATTGGTCGAGTTTGTTGACACTTAAACACAACCGGACATGTTAAACTCCACCATTTATTTGTGGGGGTTTGATAATTTCAGGCAATCGGCCAAATGTCAAAAATTATTTCGAAAATGATTAAGGTACTGCCAGCTCAAATACAGCTTCTGTTTCAACTATTTCGAATGGGAATACAATAATATTTGAGAAAAATTTTGAGTCACAAATTTAAAAAATGAAATTCTATCGGCTAAATAAAGTCCATAAAGTTATAGGAAGCACATTAAGTCATGATTACTAGAGGAAAATTAGGTAAAGTAGTGATTTCCATTTTAACATTTAACAAGGAACAATACATATAATCACTAAGTATTTTAATTTTTCCACTAAAGGTTCATCAAAGTTGTCTTCATTCGGATTTTTCCATATCTGACTGATAAATGTTCACTCATTTATCAGTCAGATATGGAATCTTGCTCCAATTCGGAAAGCATTGTGCCTACCCGCAATGAACGCGACTTCAAACTGAAGATTATCTAAGGACTTCCCGTTTTGTACGGTTTTCATTTCTACCAAAGGAAAATGATGCCAAAAATGCAAACTTACGCCTCCGTACGCTATTTTGCTTAATTATGGAACGAACTCGAACGAGAGATTGTTAAAATTCGTTGATAATGACGAAATGAAATGAAAAATTGAGATGAAAATATTTATCTCATTATGACACAGGAAAAGGACGATCGAGAAGATAACAATATATCAATTAGATGAGGATATCCGAAGGCGATTCAAATGGTCGTCAATTTGAAGAGTTATCATTGAAGAAACTAAGACTCCCAGGTCTAGAGTTCACGATTACTTTCTTCATGTTCAGGATAGTAATTGAAGAACTTCAAATGTTCAGGATAGTAATTTCGATTTTACACTAGTAGACTGAGACGGCTCATGATGAACCTATTATTTTTGTGTTTCTTCTGTCTTATAAATAAACCAGCAAATTAGAGCTTGTCTCTCTCTTAAAGGCACCTGTTCCGTCCACCGCTAATAAAGAAAGTATTCCAGAATTCGAACAACCTAATACGATGAAACAAGGGCTCATGAGAAAAAAAATATGTTTCACTCAATAGCAGTTTTACTCAGGAAATTAATTTTTCAACATAATAACCCAAGATCTCATGCTGCAAAACTGCAACAAGAAAAGATAAAGGAGCTTAAACTGAAACCTTTAACTTATTAACGATACTCACGGGATCACGGGCTGTCGGACGTTTTGAGACCATTCTTAGCGGTGAATGTAGTGAAAGTGAAACGCACTTGAAAAACTTTGAAAGTTAAGTTCACTGTGTGATTTTTGATTAGGTTCAGAGAGGTACATAGTAAAGATCTTATTACTCCTGTGCTTATAAATGCAAGCGAATTGTGTAGCTTACCAAATGATTTGTATTCGAACGAAGGAATCTAAGGATTTTTTTGTATTCAGAATATTCCGTCGTTCCACAGACGCCGAAATGCGTCTGTGGAAAAATCGGAATCGGAATGTGGAATGTGCCATCGTCGGTATGATGTTCCGTTCAAAAATAATTCTATCCCCATCGGGATACATCATTTCAATGAAAGAATCTAAGGATAATCTTTGACCTAATTTCGTTATAACGACAAGAAATTATTTTGCTATCAGGTGCACTTTGAATTATTGTTGCAGAGCTTCCTTCATTCTTGGAACTATTGCGAGTGCAAAGAATATTGTTAAGACTTTAAATACAAGCGAAATTTCTAATAAGGAAACCGTAAAGTGGGAACCAAGATACACTTGAAGCTATTAGATAATTCCTAGTCTCTAATATTTAGAAAACTCAAACTCTCATCAAAGGAAAAGGTGAATTTGAGATTTCTTCGTAGACGCCAAAGCTCAATGTGGAGTACTGTGGATGGATTTTTCCAGATACAGACAACATATTCCATTAAAATTTCAAATAGTTCCTGCGACTGGGATATACCAGATCAGCTTTATTTCATATTAATATCCTGAAAAATTAAACTTACTTGGACATCCATGAAAAAATATTCTGATAGAGTTTTATTAATTTTTATATTTATAATCATATTTGCATGGGTTATATACAATATGTACAGATAGTTACATCATCATTCACACACTTTACGTTAAATTACTATATTTATTCTTCTTTTTTCCCGATTTCATCTTTCTGAACTTTTCTACTCAGGACTATTTTTACACATTTTACCGATTCATTTTTTTAGTTTGCATGAACTGTTTTCACTCCTATCATTTAATTTTAAATTTCGCAGGTTTTCCCCATTATTTTTCAAACCATAAGCTAAATCAATTTTGTTTATCATCAAATTCAATGAATCGTAATTGTTTTTTGATGAAATTTCCAGTAATCGCGGTCATTTTATTAAAATTAAAATAAATTTTCATAAAATAATTTTTTTTTTCAATCAAATGTAAATTTTTCTTCTTTTATATTTTGTTTATTTTGACTGAATATAGACTTAAAAAGGAGAATGGTAAATGCATTTTGGGTGAGTGATTTATGTGTTGGACTAACTAACTTTGTATTGTTAAAATTTAGATTTGTAAATGATTTGTCTGTACCGTGGATCAAAAATCTTTTTTGAATTCTATTTGTTATTTGTTATTTCATACACGAACTATCATATGTCATTGCATGAAATTATATGACTGTTATATTTACACTTTCCTGCTTGTTTATTTTAAAAGGAGCACCGGCCTAGGCTTCACAAAATTCAATTTAGTCCATTTTTGTGATAGTAGAATTTGCATAAATAAATTGTTTGCTTCCAGCGATTCGTATCGTAAGAATAAACATATAAAGAAATAATGAATTATTGTTTCATGACAACAATGATGAATTTCACTGTTGAATGCTTTATTACATGTCCAGATACTATATTTCGCGCTCATAATTTTAATTATTCAATTATCATAATTATATTTATTCGTCGATGTTCTAGCATCGAAATGCTTGCTTGAATATATAACATTTACATGTGTACGTCGTATCGTTTCTGATTTCACTTATTATATTTATGGTACTGTTTTGAAAAAGTTGCATTTTTAGTTTTCTTTTTGTATTTGTATTTTTTACATTTATTTAAAATTTGTCTATCTAATTTGCCCACAATTTACTTCTCATAGTTTAAGGGTATTATGGATTAATTTTTATTACATGGCTTTGGGTTATTACTCTTAATTTGTCGATTTAGGTTTATCAAAAATTAATATTGGTTTTATCAATCTTTGGGTTTTAAATAATCATTGAAATGCTTAATTGGTATTTGTGAGTTTTTGTTCGTACGCATAGTTTAGTAACGCTAATATTGGAAGGTTTTTTTGTTTTTTTTTTTTTAGTTTTAAATTGTATTTCGTAAAATACTACATAACATTCTATTGTTTATTGTTTTATTTATTTTTAGTAAAATTAGTTACGGTTTGATTTGTTTGGATTAGGAATTATTTTTCACTTCGATGGATACATTAGTTATGTGGATTTCACATTGTTCACAATTTTATTTGATTAGATGTAAAAAAGGGTGTTGAAAATCGCAATAAAAAGAACGTTTGGAAAATACGCCCTAAACATAAAATGACTGGTTGCTAATGAAATTTTATCTATCGATCTTGGTCAGTTGAAGTGTTGTCCTTACTTCGTAAAATCAATTAAAACTGAGTTATTGTTCAAAGAAAGTAAATAATTTCTATAAACAGGGAGTTTAGGGTTTCATGGACATTTAGGAGAAAAAATAGTTTTCAACGTACTATCGTCGGCTTTTCTCTGGTTGATACTCTAAGTTCAATTAATAAACAAATGAACTCCCATTTTTTTTTTGATGAAATTGACCCGCAATATTGACGACGAAACAAGGCGATATAAAGATTGAAAATACATTCAGTCATCAATTATTTGGGTATTATGTCATTTTCTTTGATTGTAAATTTTGAAATTGTTTGCATAAAATAACATCAAAATTGAAGCACAGATTGAATTAAAGCATAGAAGTAAGTCCTGATTTGTATCCCCTTTGTGGAATGCACAATCTTATCTTATCATATTATAGTCAAAGTGGGTCAAAACAAATAAAATAATGGCATAACAACTCCAATGGTATTATGAACCAGCCACAGACTTCTACGACCTAATTCTAAACGAACAAAAGTTCATAAGACTTCCGCATTTGCGAGGAAGATAAATTAGCTTAAGACATCTCCTTCTTGTTCGTCAACGTCTGATTCATGCGCCTCAAATAGTTGAGTTCGAGTCACCTGACACGCTTGGAACACCTTCACTCAATATAGGGTCCCGCAAAAACCAATAGTTTTTTTCGTTTGCATTTCCAACTCGAAAATCAAACACAACGCTTACCTTATGAATTAAAAGGTAATTTTATGTGCCACTTCCGATGAAGACTTTTCTCTTGAATTTATGCATCCAGAAGCCGCGAATATAAACGTTAGTGAGTAGTTAGTTAATAATTTTACCAACCTATCAAGAAATTATCAACTCATACACTGCATCTACATTCGGTTCTAATTATACTTTCAAGATGTTAATGATAGTGCATATTTGAACTTAAATATCAGCGTGTCTAATTGAACTTTTCTATCAGGTAGTATGGGCACGGAGAGCGTGGAATGAATCCTTCACTTTATTTTTTTCCAACAAAACTCTCAACGCTTAATACATACATAGGCAATTGCCAATGATTCACTTTGACTACAACTCCTGCCTACCATTTCTATCTACTGTGGAAAAGCGAACGTATTTTATGCTCATAATCGGAAAACTGTAGAGGTAACCTAAATGGCCTTCAATCCAGTAAGTATTTTATTGACAAGTCCTCTGCGTGCAATGAAGCAATTGATATCTAAGGTCTCGCCTACTGATGTGATTTTGAATCCTCCCTTCATACCTTCTTAAACTTACATAATCTTTCGGATAGTCTATGTTGCTAAAAGATTATCGTACATGTAAATTTTTTACCCCTTAAACAATGTTAACGCTAACCGGGCCGGCCAAGTTACATTAGGAATATGAATTTAAGGATTAGGAATAGGAAGGATTGAGTTGAACATGGTATCAGGAACCAAATCGACACTTCAACGTTAAGATGCTAGTAATTAGTTAACGACCCAATTCCGGAAACAACCTATAGATACTTAGGCCGTAGCATTCAAACCAAGCAAACAAACTTGTTAATACTCTTTCTGTAAGTACAAATGTTTGATGTTGATATTGATTTGAGATTACAAATAAGATCCAAGGGAAAGTAACGTAAAAAAATCGTAATAAGACTAGGCCAATGTCATGTGCTTTTCTACGAAAAAAAGCATGCCCTGCACATACGAGATTAGATTTCAACACTTAATTTACAAGAATCCACATTGTCGAGAAGCCTCAGATCGATAAAAGCTTTTAGCCTTCCCAAACACAGGTGCGTGCTAAACCTACCTGCCTAACCTACAAAGTCACAACCAACATGTTTCAACCACGATAGGCTCTGCTATTCAATGTGTGAAGTAATATAATGTATATAACATGGGGGCGTGACACACTTTCGTCCTCCTATGAATACTGTCCAGAGAATCTGCACGACGCATTCCACACCACTTTCGAATTTGAGGGTAGAGGTCTGTGGCAGTCTAGGATAGGAGTTCCTGCAATCAATTCTTCGTATAAAAACACCGGATGGTTGCTTAGCCGGCATGTAGGGAGCAGAATAAAACGGACTAGACTCAAATAAAAATATACCTGCATTACGGGCGTACTCCGCATGTCATTTCAGAAAATGTGGAAGCCAAATTTTCTGCCTTTGTAGACAATTCAATATCAGGACATTTATTCAGTGAAACAATTCCTTTATTGGTAGACATTAGACTAAAAATAGCAGTCGTGCCCAACTGCAGCGAATCAATTCAGAGCATCGTACAAGCAAAATAATTTTAATTCATGACTTGCTAGTTTTTATTGCTCAAAATAGTCTAAATGATAGAGTAACTAAACGGAAGTCATATACAAACGGCTGACCAACATCGACTAATGTTGAGACCCATTCCCTTGTGTATTTATCACTGAATTATAGTTTCCTTTTAACAGAAAATTTGCGCCGAAATTATTGACACAAAACTCCCATAAAATTGTAAGTGTTGTGTTTGCTGACCGAGAGGCATTAAAAATAAACAGTATTTTAAAGAAAAAATTTACATAGTTTATTTTATAATTTTTAAATTTTTCTCTTTTATTATTTCAATAGTTTAATAATTATATTTTAATATTTATATATATTATATATATTAATATTTACAAGAAATTCTATGTATAGTATTTATATATAATATTTACGCTGCGTATGTGTAGTATGTGTGTGTATTTTTTGAATTTTTTTTGTTTAATTACATTTTGCATTATTTGTTGCTTTTCTTATATGTTGTGTTATCTTGCGGAGAACATTGCAAGTGATTTCTGTTTCTTTTTGATGTGTTTTTCACAAATTTTTTCCTTCTGTTCTAATTAGAAATTTTGTATGTTCGAGTTCAATCTATTTTGTTAATTTGTTTATTTTTTCAATTTCCACCTTCAATCGTAAATATAATTGTTTAATTTTCTGTACTTAGTAATTAAACTTGTTTTATCTTTTCTTCTAGTTTTCATATATTTATATACTAAATGTTTCTTTCTTATTTATTTTTTTCCATGCTTCTCTCTTGTGTTTTTGTTTCTAGGTTATAGTTAAATTAAATTAATTCTTAACTTTAATTATATGCATATGCTCGCATCAATATTTATTTGCATATTTCTTTATACACTCCAGTAATGTTTTATTATTTAGTAATTTGTTTTGTAGTTACACTTATACGTCGGTGTTGTAACATCATCTTTACTTAAATTTACAGTAGATTTTTGTGGATTTTTCTTTTTGTCATTTTGTTTTTTTTTTTTGGGGAGGGCATTTTATGTGATTATGTTAAAAAACGAACTTTTTATTTTTAGATTTTTATTTTATACTTCTCTTGTATTCTATTTAAGATGTACACTTAATTGTTATATGTTCTTCTTCGATTTTACATTCATTACTTTGTTTTCAATTGAATTTCTACTTAAATTAATTCTTCTTCATCGTATTATTTGTTTGTTCTTCTTCAATCGCTCTAAACTAATTTTAAAATCTATCTTTACTTTACAATTAACATTAATCGGCCTCAAAATTAGTTTGAATTAATTCGTATTTAATTATTTTACGTGTGTTCTGTTTGTGTTTTCTTTTATATGCCTTGTAACTTTGTATTTAACTATTCCTAACACGCGTCCATTGTCACAAGAAATTCGCAATATTTTTTTAAGTTCTTGTGTATCTACACTTTACACGATTTATTATTCTTTATACCATTTTCAGAATCCACTGTGACCTGTCATTAATATACAAAAGAAACAAAAACGGGAGAAACAAATATACATTAAATTATATCGACCATGCTCGTCAATTGTAATTTCTTCTTTCGATTTAGTTTTACATTTATGAACAATTTAGTGAACGAGGTTTATAGCAAAAGAAGAAATAACAATAAAGCAGCATGTTCATGTTAAAACACCCAAATCAATTTCTCAGTATTCTATCGACACTTAATATTAAGAACGTAAACAAAATAGCAACAACTATGACAGAACACTATACTAATTTAGGGAGAGGGAGCGATATTCAAATAAACGAAATACACGGCCTACTGTCCTAATTTAATTAATTCACCTGATTTCTAATCGTCTAAGAGTTTTCTTATGGTAGTAAAAACATATCAGAACTCTATATCTACGATTTATAAATTAAGGAAAAATTATTGGTGGTACTATTATTCACAGTTAAAAAATTAAAAATATTTATATAAATTTAAACAGGACAGAGCGTCTACAGGTTCAACATGGATGAATTTCAAACTTGGTCATCGCAGAAACATTTTTATCTCAATGAAATCTCCTTTTTCAGTATTTGTATTTCATATTTATTTACTTCGTTTAGTTTTATTAAAATTTTTAAAAAGTATTTTTTATGAAATCGGGGACTATATCGAAAAAAATGTTTCAGCAAGGATTGTCTTAAAAGGACTTTAAAAATAAAAAGAAGAAAATAAATAATCATAATTCAAAGCTCACTATACACAGCGTTTTTCCTTCCCTGTTTCTAACCAGCAATGAGAGACTAGAAAAATGGAAAGAAAGAGGCTTTTTAAAATATACTCGTCAAGTTTCTTCGCGAATTTTTAATTTCTATTATATACAAGGGATTTGATTTTGCGGAAAAATGTATACAAACGTGTACGCATATCTTATTGGTGTTGAGTTCAGTTAATTGTATTTAGAACGTGAGGTCATGAAAGACACGATTTTTACCTGGCAATCCCAGATCGATATTGATCGAGCAAATTCACATTTCCACATATATTTGAAAGTGAGTCAATTTGAAATCCATCAACATCCGGCGTAAAGTTTGGTGATTTATGGAAAAGAATCGTTGAAGGTATTGTTGGCTTATTCAATTGTAATACTCATGATCAAAAGGACTGATAATTTGAGGTAGCTCACAAGGAGTGCGCGATCTATAAGGAGTGCTTAAGCAAAACAGGAGACAGTACAACTCTTATTTATATTCGATTAAGTCAACGTAAAGGCGAATAGTATGATCATATGCCTCTTCATAAGACGCGACAGGTTTGTGATTTCTGGCAGTTTATTTGGTGCAAGGGCCTAATCAATATCTTGTTCTTATCACGGATTTCTAGCCTCGGAAATTAAAAGCAATAATTTTATTTCACGACTTGAGACGTTCCATCGAAATGTCGCTATGATCAAAAAGTTGTTTAAATTTCAAAGGAATAGCAAATGAGATCATGATAAATAATATTTCAATTTGCCTAAAACTTATCTTCAGGCTATACACACGCATACGTCTTGTAAGTTTTTTTTATACATTTCTCACTTTTACTGATGACTTTTTCGCATTTCTTTTCATCATCAACTTGTGTTTAATCTAGCAACTGCTCTCAATTTATTTCAAATACATAAAACAATGATATTTGCTCGTACCATTTTCATCAAATAACATGTCTTTTATCTTTCAAGGCAGTTGCTGGTTTTCGTTCTCTAAAGGACTTTCTCATTTGTAAAATTTCCTATTATTTCTATTGTTAATAAATTAAATTTCTTTCAACCTATTTACAAAAATTCTGTTTACAGAAAATTAATTTCAAATCATACAATTCTCTTTTATCCTTACGTTTACATATACATATGCCATTTTTCGCCTGTCTACTATTTGAATTCTTACACTTGCGTATCTGTCCAAGTGAACTAAATTTTCAATTTTCTTTAACACTCCGCCAACTTTAGTGGAGGCAATAGTTTTTTTCTTCATTTGGTTTACTGTGTACTGTTAAGTTAGTTGGTAGTCTCAAAGAATTCTAGTCTTATAACATTACAAACCAGTCAATTTCGATGCAATTTGGGTGGCTTTTACACTGTTGCAATTATAATGAGTAAATGTGCAATTTCTGCTACACGATGTTTTAAATCAGGAGCGGCACGTTCCAAGTTCTCATTTGCAAAATCACATGATGGGAATATGTGTACAACATAGGCGGCTTGATCACTTCCTGGCACTGGAATATTTACAATGCCGGCCGCCATTTTTTGTTGCAAGTACGTTATGAATCCGGTCTGCAGATTTCGGGATTGTTGTAGAACATCCATATGATTTCGGCCGCATGGTAGTGCAAGTAGCATGCAATGTTCGTTATCATACTGTAATAGAAAATGAATTAATATTAATATTCTATACAAATATAGAGTATAAAATTTGTGTAATAATCTTTATACTCAGGGCAAGGCTTGCAGATTGTGTTATAGAGGAAAGACTTAAAGACGAAGAAGAAGTTGTTATTTCAGTATAAATTTTCACACGGCAAACCATTTCTAGAGCAGTAAATGTTTACAAAGACCGAAAAAGATCCCTAAAATGAATGGCTCAAGTTGTTTGTTAAAAAAATAAATGGTCATAGGGACGGACACAAAATCAGTTTGAAGAAACTAATGTAATGTTCAAACTTGAACATTAAAGGACATTAACATCTATGAGACGGAAAGACACTTAAAACTTACTATGGAAGCAACTGTATTATTGCCGTTTACCCTTTTATATAAATATACATAAAAAAGTAAAGACTTTCCCTTCTACCGGCAAACCTCGGCTATACATACGTCAAAGGACAATTTTTTTCTTCTTTGACCTTGCCACTTAATTATTTTGAAGATACGTTATGGCAAACCTAAGCCATTTTTGCAAGTTCTTTTTCACTATTGGCAACGATTTATTTGAGATGAAAGGTAATTGAGAAGGGGATGAAATAAAATTTCGAAAATCTAAAATTTCCGCTCGCGCAACAGTATATAACGGAAGGAACACATGCTCTAACACTAACCTGCATTTTCTTCGCGACACCGTCTAGTTGTGTTTGTTCCAAACGCATCCGTTGAGCAATTCGTAGTGGCGGTGTAGTGCCATCACTATTGCATGGTAATGAGCCTCGGGCGACCATTGGATTCCCAAAAACGAAATGCATTTGAACTGCAGCTTGATCTGTTTTTAGTGCCAATAGTCCTTGCCACATTACCGGATATCGTTGCAACAATGTCAACAACGAATCTCCCTGTGGCGGCACTTGACTTGCATGCGGTGGTGTTGCAACCTGTATACTTCGTCCAGTTGGCGTTGGCATAGCTGGTACAAGACTATCGTGACTCGGCATTCCAGTATGACCTGTAATCGGGTAGATTCGTAATGCTATTGTTCAAATATTATAACACACATATTAATTTGTATGTATTGAATTTGTAATTTTTCTTTTTGTGATTTCTCACCTTGGGGTATTGATGTTCTTTCACTTTCACGCTTCCTTGGGAGTCGATCACGTTTATCATCGACATAATAGCACGCTTCGTTATCACGTTGCTCTCGTTCACGTTGCTCGCGTTCACGTTGTTCCCGTTCCCGTTGTTCACGTTCGCGTTCGCGTTCTCGTTCGCGTCCAAGCATTTTGGGATGAATATGAGCCAAATTAGCTGGTTGACCTGCCGGTTGTGTTTGCGGTTGCTCAGTTGCATATCTAGATGGAGAAGGTGCAACAACACTATGAGCTGGCCTATGTGCTGGAGGTGGCTCGGCTGTAACTTGCCGCACAGGCTCAAAGTATCGTCCACCCACTTCTTGATATTGTGGGTGAGGTATACGTGTATGGACGTAGACTTGCGCCACTTGTGGCGAATCTAAATAAAACGACAACCATTAAATCGTATCGAGTAATGAAATTTATATTCAGTCCTACCAGTTGCGCGGTCTTGTGGGCTCTGTAAACTATGTGGTACAGGAATAGTGCGTGGCCCACTTCCAGGTCGTCGTAATTCTAGCGGTGGACTAGCTACCATGGCATCATCAACTTCTGACATATCCTTTTGATCAGCTCCTGAACCCTGAACTAATGGTGATCTGTTATAAAAAAAAACTTATTATTTAAGCATTTTCTTCAACTGGCTTTTTAAATACATTACCTTGGAATGTAAGGTATTCGTGCCTCTGGCTGAGCACGATAGTATTGCTGGTACATAATGTAGTGATCTCGGGGCATTCCTCTTATAGCACCACTAGCAAACGTTCCCTCGCCCTAGAAAAGTAGAACAAATACGAATAAGCGACCAATTTGTACTGCATTATCTGCAAGTTAAGCGAATACAAATCCAAACCCTCGAATAGTGATTCGAATATAAGTTTGGATAAAAGTTGTTTTAACTAAATAATAAGTAGTTCTTTCCATAGTTCTACGCTATTATTTCCGCAATTCATCATTGACTTTTAATCTTCAAGCAACAACACATTGCACCGCGAGCTAATGCGAATGGAAAAACATTTTTCGAGATAAAATAAAAATGTAGGATCAACCAGTCGTAGAGTTACTTAAACGCAAATTTACCGGAGTTATTGGCGATGCTTGTTGGTGCGCGGGAGGAGGACTTTGCGACAATTGCGCACCAAATCCACTAATGTCATGCTGCGTCCACAAAGATTAATATAATTAACACCGGACATATTCAACTCAATCTGAGCTTTCGCATCAAACTGACATTATCTTTATTTATGCCGTTTATACAAAAAAAATTTCTTTCAAAACATTTAGTTCACTTACCATATTAGCCTCGAAGGCGGGTGTTGCCATGCCTGACTGTAACATGTGACTTCGAGCTTGTCCTTGTGGACTGATTGGCGGCACAGAAGCTCGCAAACTGCTGGCACCTTTTGTAAATAAAATAAAAAACACGTTAGTTCCTTTCTAAAATATACTTCTAAGATGGCTTACCAGTGACCACAGGTTGCTGACTACCCATATGAGACTGTTTCAAAGGTGGACTTGGTACCGCTCCTGTCATAATTTGTGTAGATTGATGTAGACCTATGACAGACTTATTAGGTACAGGTATTTGTTGTTGATGAGCTGGTTTGGCCTGTAATATTGTCGCGCCACCTGATGGCTGGTGCACAAGCGGCGATTGATGTGCCGCATGTGAAACGATGTGCTGGGAACCAAGAATAATGCTAGACGGTTGTCCTGCTACTAAGTGAATCGTGTTTGGCGTCACTCCAGAGGATTTTCCTGCATTGTTCACTGCACCAGTTTGGGGTGCCATATGATGTTGGGACGATGCCTGTTGAACTGTTTGCACAATGTGTGACGGTGGAGTACTGGGGTGCTGCTGTGGATGGGTTTGCTGCTGTGATTGAACAGGGATCTGTACCTGCTTGCCAAGTTGATGGGTAACAACAGATATAGTTGAGGACTGCTTTTGAATATGTTGCAACTGTTGCGCATGTACCTGATGCTGCTGCTGTTGTTGTTGCGCCTGCTGACTCGATGTACCCTGCTGCTGCTGTTGGCTCATATGAGGCATTGTAACCTGAATTGTTTGAGGCTTTCCACCTACCGTAGTTTGGATTGGGGTTGCCTGTTGAATGATTTTTCCACTCTGGACAACTGTAGCATATTGTGTTTGGCCTTGGGGAATCTTGTTGCTATGAATAACCACCGGCTGATGTTGAGCAATAAGTTGTTGAGACTGACCACCGCTGAGGGGTTTTGTAACCACATGCAGCAGTTGTACAGGCTGTTGAGAGGTTGCGCCCTGATCAGGTTTAGCTACTACCGTTTGCTGCATGCGTGGTGAATGAGCCACTGCCACTTGTACCGCAGCACTTGAAGGAGGAATATTCACATATAAATTATGAATTGGCTGACCCGAAGTTTGGTGAGAACTTTGCCCGAGATTAATAGCTTGCTGAGGTTGTTGCGGGAGAACTCCTTGCGGCACATGTCGAGTCACAATGTTAGACTGGACAATAGTGGTTTGTTGGGGCTTCGAAATATTTGAGCTCGTCACTACCGTTGTAGGTTGGCTTACGATTCCCGTCGCAACTTTCACAACACTTTGGCTCACAATTGGTTTGTTAAGCACTGTATTGTGCTGGCTGTTCAACATATGTGCCTTCAAAGGATGAGTTCTTATAGGATGATGTTGTTGCTGAGATTGTATCGGGGATTGAATCTGGGACTGCGCCTGTGATTGTAAATGAGGCTGCATATGCGATGACATTTGCTGCTGAATTTGTGGTTGCAGTTGTGATTGCGTCTGGGATGGCTGTTGTCCCTGAATCCCTGACTGCGGCTGAGTTTGTGGTTGCGTTTGCGCTGTGGAATGAGGCGGCAAATGCGGCTGTTGTTGAACTTGTACTTGTGCTGGATAAACTTTTCCTGCTTCTTGTGTTTGGTGTTGACTAAGCTGTGACTGTGCTGGCTGATGTGCCTGTGTTACCTGTACGCTGATCGTTTCTTGGGGTTGCGACGCCAGAATTTGAGGTTGAACATGAACTTGCAACTTTTGGGCCTGTTGTTGAACTAAAACAGGAGTGATAGAAGTTTGCGTTCGAGGCACATTAGGTTGCGAAATTCCTGGCGAACAACTATTTGGCGGGGTTCCTGCTGGCTGCGATTGAGACGTTTTTACAACCACATTAGTGACTTTATGGCTATCCACTGTTATTATATGCTGTGTCTCTGGCCGCTTTATATCCTGCAGCTTATGATCAGGCTTTTCATCACGCTTAATTTCCTCTTTAGGCAATACAAATGTTAAAAGTCCAGTCACAGGATCGAGTAAAGCTTGCGGTTCGTTTGGATCCTGTGGTTTCATTGCAAGCGGTTCATTAGGTTTATTGTGAGGAGACGGTATTTTCTGTGAAGCATTATGCAACGGTTCCTTTTCATCTTTTACGCTTTCTGCATCCGACTTTCTTTCAAAGCCGCCTTTAACGTCGGCCACCACATTTTGCATTTGTTGTTGCACTTGCGACTGTTGCTGTTGTTCCTGCGGTGAAAGAGTTTGTGGCGAATGCTGTTTTGCTACTACTTTCTCTTCAAATTGCGTACTCTTCTCGTCACTACTATCTACCGAAGTTTCACTTGTCTTTCGGTCCTTGGAGCGCCGATTGGCTCTCGGCGACTTGCGCACGTCAGTTATGTTTATCGATTTGTCTAAAGCAGTAGGTTGCAATACTGCAGGCCGGGATGTACTTATCTGAGCAGAGTTCCTGGTCGATCGTCTTGGCGGTGTTTGACTGCCTGGCGGAACTTTCGGTGAGCTGATGTTACGGACAACATCTTCAATAGTATCATCAACAGTATTACGAACAATTGGTACTCCTCCATCTTTCTCCAACAAGCGTCTTGACTTTCTCGTATTCGTTGCTGGAGTAGTAAATTCTTCTCGATCTTTTTGTTCTTTCTGAGGTGGTGTCGTTGCTTCTGGAGCACTTTGAGTTGTAGGCGGTTGAGATGTACCCATTATAGCTACTGACATCGGTGCAACGACCTGTGCAGGTTGTGTTGGCTGAGGTGATGTTGCAGGACCGGTTGACGATTTTGCTTGTATAACTTGCGGAGCAGCTTGGCCAGGTTTAATTGTCAGTATGAGTCTTGGCCGTTCGTTTTTGGTCGAAAGATTTTCTTCGCCTGAGTCTTCGTGGAATTCGTAGACATCCTGGTCGGAAGACTGATTTCGATTTTTCTTCTCTGCTAGATTAATTGTGGGTGCAGCAGCGGCAGGGCTTCTTGACTGCCCTCCTCTACCCTTCCGACCACGAGATCCCTGTGAGCTCTTTCCACGACGTGTCTGCACTCCTTCTGCATTTGTCGCTGTTCCTTGCACTGTTATTGCAACTGATAGAGGACCACCAGTAGCTCTCTTCCCACCCCTCGTCGATCTTCCTCCACGTTTCCCTCCGCGCATTGGTTTGCCTGCATCCACGACTTCATCAAATTCCTCTTCATCATGGGTGTCTTCGTTCTTTTCCGATTCCGTGTTGTTTACATTTGGCATTTCAGTGTGTTCCGACTTCTTTTCTTGATCTGCAGTAGAAGCAACTACTACTGGTACCTGAGTTATTTGTTCAGGAACAATGTCTTTCACTTCTGTAGTAGGTTTTTGCGTCTCGCTTGGAACATTTTCTTTAACATCTATTGGATTATTTTCAGGCTTTTTATTTCCTTGCATTTCCTCATCGTTTGAGCATAGAGCATCCACTTTTTTGATGACTGATTCAAGATTCAAGTTCAATTCTTTAGCCGACCATTCTTCCTTCGAATCATGTTCGGCTTGATCGTCAATTGGTACAGAGAACTTGCTTACATTTTCTTCTGATAAAATTGAACTTTGCACTGGCTGTACTGGGGTTGCAGCCGTCTGTGACTTTATTACCGATACATTCTCAAGTTCCTGCTGATGTTGCTGTTGTTGCAGTTGTTGCGGTGGTTGTGAACACACCGACTTCACATCAACCTTCCCTACTTCTCTTTTTGTTTCATTTGGTTTCACTACTATTGCAGGTACTTCGGATTCTCGCTCTTTTTGACCTGAACTTGTCTCCAATACCTCAGATTGATCCTTATCTTTCGTGCCTGATACTAATTTAGGGGATGCCTCGGATCGATTAGCATTCTTTTGTTGATTTGTTTCTTCGTTTACCGGCAATTTCGTACTAGTTGCTACTACAGGAATATTAGCTGCTTGGCTTGCAGCAACTTGAGCAACTGGCTCCTGCGGTAGTGTAATTGCAATTTGAGTCTTCATAGGGGATTGAGTGTTTACATTTTGCCCCGCAGTCTGATGCAGTTGCGACGGAACTTTTTGTTGGAATATTGAAGCAACTTGCGATAAGGGAGTTTGGCGTTGCTGAAGAATTATTGGCTGTGAAGTTTGCTGTTGCATTACCTGCGGCTGCCCTGGTGTTTGTGTTTGCAAGGACGCATGTGTTGGGCCTGCCTTCGATAAGACTTGCGCTTGTTGAGGAACCACATTGCCTTGATGTCGAACCACAACCACATTTTGTTGTATACGAGCCTGTTGAAGGTCCTTGCTAGCAATGCTTTGTACTAATTGAGTGGTCATTTGAACTGCAATTTTATGCGTCACATCCTTAGCTAGAGGCTGTGATAGCGAAGATGGTGGTAACTTTGCCCCCGGATGAAGTTGCAACGTCTGTTGGTGGACGACACGATGTGATTGTATAACTTGCTGATTTTGTTGTTGGCTGACTTGCTGCTTCTGCTGCTGTTGCACTTGTTTTTGTTGTATTTGAAGTATTTGAGCAGCATGCTGTTGCTGCTGCATTTGCATCTGTTGCTGGCGTTGTTGTTGCATCATCTGATGTTGTTGGAACATTTGTTGCTGTTGAGCTATTTTCACCATTTGTTGCTGCATTTGTTGTGACTGCGATTGCTGTTGTGAAGGAGATCTTCCTGACTGAATAGTTTGTAAGTGTGGTTGTTTCGACGTTTGTGGAGGTGGCGATTGCAATACTACTGTTTGATGTGCTGCACCTTTATTTTGGCCCAATTGAATTGGAACGACTTGTTGAATTTGAGTAGGCCCATGTGATTCGACTACTGATTTGATGGTAGGTTGTGACGTAATTTGAACTCCTGGTGATTGAGCCTGCCCTGGAATGTTTACAGGTGACATACACGAGCTAGATGTAGGTGTTGAAACTCTAGCTGTTTGGTAAGCGTTAGATAGCGGGCCTATTAGTTTGCCATCCTTATTTTCTCCACTTGCGTCTGCTCGAGTTAAAATCGCATTATTCGGCTGTGGTAGTAGTATGTTAGCTTGCTGAATCGGTTTGGATATTGGGGCCAACACTGTAGTCACAGGAATTCGATTCATAGTAATATTTCCCGAGCTAGCCGCCTGAACTTGAGTAGGAGATGGCGCATGTGGAGGAGACATCAGCTGTCTCTGCTGTATAACCATGTGAGCAGGCACCACTGGACTAAGTTGGTTTGGATGGCGTATTCCTTGTGATTGGCTACCACGCATGTTTGGACTCTGAGGCGACGAAACTCGAACGTTCACGAATTGCGAAGACGACGGTTGTTGAACTTTCGGCTGTGCCCCTTGTTGAGTATGTCTCGGAGAAGGCATTCTGTTGTCATTTCCAGCAGCCCCCCGCGGTGATAGCATTATATTTATGGGAGGATACATGAAAGTACCAGATTCCGGGATGCTGATTGTTGGTGGCTGCATCACAAATTGCGGTTGTGATCGTGTTGACGTGGGACCTGATTTAGGCGATGCTGGAATCGACGGCGATTGTGGCGCTGTTTGATGCAGCGAGGGACTCGAGTTACTTCGTTGCGGGGTAGTAGGGAAATTTATCTGTGGACTAGCTCGATCTATCTTTTCTACTATTTCATTCACCTTCTCTGATTCTGACTGAATTAACGCTTTCGTTGCACTTGCGGTTGCAATTTCAACCTCTTTATCTGCTTTCAATTCAGCCGACTTTGTTGCTGATGAGATAGATTTAGTGTCAGCAGGAGTAGGTTGCTTCTCCGATTGGCTTGGTTTCACGTTATCAGTTGGTTGAGCTGGTTGTTTAGGACGTTCATTTGTGTCGGTTGAAGATTTACTTGGTTGATCTTCTACTTTCAGTACTTCTTCATCCTGATCTTCCGTGTCTGTGTCAATTTGAAGATCTTGCTCAGATTGTGGGGTGTCGGGCTTTATTTCAATATCTTCTGTGCCTAAACTTTGAACTGCTTTTCTCATCTCTTCGGCTTCTTCCTCGGGAATTACAGGGCATGCTTCCGCCGTATCGTGTTGGTCTACATCTTCCTCTGGTTGTATTTCACAAGGATCATCAGAAAAAGAATAATCAACCGTGTTTGTGCCAAAGCTCTCACCAAGTAAAGCTGCTACGGCATCTTCTGTTTCTTCTTGGGAGATTACTACCCGCGATTTCTCTTCGATTTTATCACTCTTCGGGTCTAGTACGCTTTCAATTGACATCTTTGACTCATCTACTATGGGAGGCTCCACCTTTGGTGATGTGAACTCCGTTGAAATTGATTTTACAGCAGATTCGCTAATTT
Source organism: Stratiomys singularior (assembly GCA_954870665.1). Classification (NCBI taxonomy): domain Eukaryota; kingdom Metazoa; phylum Arthropoda; class Insecta; order Diptera; family Stratiomyidae; genus Stratiomys; species Stratiomys singularior. Next base: position 4,018,214 of record OX940879.1, on the reverse strand, counting down.
TTTCATCCAATTCGACATCAAAACCTGGAATGAATTTATCTGGTTTTTTCTTGCATTCAATTGGTTTCGCCACGGATGATGTAAGCGTAGGCGTTTTCGGAATTGGACTTATCAGGCTAGGCTGCTCTCTAGATAAGGGTGATATCGCTAAATCAAGATCACTCCTGGAATTGTTCTTGCGAGGTGGACTTTCGTCGAGGAGGCACGGCAAGCTTGGTGATGGTTTGCACAATTCGTCGCTCTTGTCCTCTGTCGATTCGGCAGGAGTACTTATTTCAATGGACAACTTGGTCGACATCTGTGTCAGTGAAGGCAAACTATTGTTGTGAGTGGAAGCGTGATGATGATGTTCACGTTTTTGATGCCGCTCTTCTTTTGATCGCTTTTTCTTCTTCTTTTTCTCTTTTGATTTGTGAGGCTCCGGGTGATCTTTCTTTTCTTGTGATGTAACTTCCATACTATTTTCATCGCCATCAGAAAACCGAAACACATCATGCATATCACTTTTATGTGTGGTAGCTGTTGAAGGTGTTGTCTCTTCCGTCAGTTTATTGTCAGAATCCTCCATTAGCTGTGCTTCTAGAGCACGTCCAGCTTCGTCCAAATCAACACTGTTCTCATCTTCATGCTTTTGCTGTTGGAATGCTGCTAAAGCATGTTGTTCGCGATTTCTTTCACGTTCCTTTCGTTTCTTTTCACGTTTCTCCTTTCGATGGCGTTCACGCTCTGCGTGTGAGCTGGACTTTTGTTTATTTTCTTCATTTTCTTCTACTGTATGCGATTTTGGCGTTAGCGGTTCTTGTTTATATGGATTTAAAGCAGCGGACACGACAGGCTGCAAGTTGTGACTCGACGAAATATTCTCGTACAAAAGCGAAGATGAATCTTTTGGAAGCGAGTCCGTCATAGAAAGTTGAGTCTCATCGTCAGATATAGGACCGAAAATGTCTTCCATTTTTTCACCACTGCGCTTCGATGCAACCAGTGATCCATCAGGCACATAGCGTTCGCCAGAACATTTCGACTTTTTGGATTTTCGCAGACGGTGTCTCTCCTCCTTTGATAATTTTTCGTATTCGTCCCTTGACTTTTCGCGCTTCTTCTCTTTGCGATCTTTGTGCTTCTTCTTTTCAGGAAAATGTGACGCAGAAGCAATCGTCGCTGTATTCGTTGTCGTCATTGATTCGCGCTTCAACTCATCGAAAACGTGCTCCAATGACGTAGGCAAGTGCGTTTCTGCTTTCATATCTACAACCTTATCACTTTCGACTTCTGATGCATGAGAAGAACCAAGTTTTTGCCGTTTCTTGCTTTTCTTGTGTTTTTTACGTATATCGGCGGTAAAGAGTTGATCTAACACTGAATCCTTGCTTTCGACCGCACTACCTGAGCACATATTCGCCTCGGATTCGGATACATGACTACTGTAGATATCGTCATTCGGCTCTTCTTTTATTTCTAACTTCATATCAAAAGAAGACTCTTCGCTAGGCTCTTCTTTTTCTGTTTTAATAGCCCCGAAACGATTCACCTTATTTTTTACTTCATTCTCATCTTCAGTCTTCACCTCTTGTTTGATCACAACGCTCTCCTGTTGTGAGTGCAAACCTTTATCGTAGCTCTCTGCTTTCACTCTATTCGGCGATTCAGTGTCGGATGAATCAGAAACTATGCGTGTTGATCTCGAATTTCGCTTCGAAGATATCTTCTTGCAAGGAACTGTTTTGCCTACTATACTTCCTCCTTCTGAACTATCCCCATCACAAAGCTCGTTTAATCGAGCTCGATTATATTGAGCTCTTCTAACGTCGGAATCTGAATCAGAAATAGGAGTATCTTTAATACGATTAATAGCCGAGTTTTCTTCATCCGAGGAGCTGTTGATAAAACTACTACGTTTGTATTTCGTCTGCCTATCATCAAAATCGGAATCAGAGTCACCGTCGTAGCTTGTCGATCGCTTCTTTTCCTCACGTTTAGCCCGGCTCTGTTTTAATTGACTGAATTTAGCTTTGATTTTCTTTTCTTCTTCTTGCTTCTGCATGTTTTTGCATGATCTTGCTTTTACTTTGTCATACATAGACACATATGGTCCATCATCGGGGATGTCGAAAATGGAATGTTTTTTGGGCTCGTCAGAGTCCGAATCGTTTGAACTTTGAGTCATTTTTCTCGAAGGAGGTTTACTTCGCGATTTTTCCGAAATACTTTTCGGAATCGAGTCTTCGGACTTCGTCGACAATTTCCTATCATGCCGGTTATTATCGTGCCGTTTTGAATCGGATGAGCGACGATGCGGTTCTTCGTCGTGATCGTGACGCTTCTTTTCTTTATGCTCCTTCTTATTACGATGCCGCTGTTGTTGCTGAAGCTGATGATCATCGTCGGACGACCGTAAATCGTGCATTTCAAAAATCATCGACTTCTCAGTCGGACTACGCACTTCATGGTCTTCTTTTTCTGTGCTTGTACTCGATTTTTTATGTTTGTGAGACGCTTTTTCGTATTTCTTGTGCTCTTTGTCTTTGATTTTTTTCTCTTCGAACCCTGAGTCTTTTCGACATCTTTCCTCGGCTCCTACTAACAACTTATCCTCGGGGTTCTTTGTTAACGAGCTTGCACGACTATGAGACTTGTGATGTTTAGACGATGATCGATTCGAGTCTTTAGAATCGAGTCGGTCAAGGCCTTTCCGGCTCTCGGAATTAAGTTTCGCTCGTTTCGTAGTCTCTTCTGGATCCATGCTATCTTGCGAACTTAACCGTCGTTTCGCCATACGAATTGGTGAGCTAGCTGATGTTCGCCGCTTTGTTTGAGAAGCATTCGTTTGCTGTTCTTCACCCATTGACAAGTGACTATCGTTGTTGTTATCTTTGTGATGATGCTTTTCTTCTTTATGATGATGCAATTGGCGTAAGTGTGATTGAAATTCATCGTCCTTAGATCGATGGTCGCGTTGTTCATCATTATCCTCCGATTTGGACAGTTCATCATAATCAAAACGATCTTTTGGATTTGATTCTTTGGGCTGTTCATTTGTTCTTGCCTCGGACCGCCTTTCCTCACGTTCTTTACGATCACCTTGATCTCGCTCCCTCCGTTCACGTTTCTCAGGCATATGATCATCATGATCTTTAGAATCAAGTCTGTCTCGAACCTTTCGCTCACGATCTTCCCGTTCCCGTTGCATTTGTTCTTCACGTTCCCTTTTTTGCCGCTCTTCTGCTTCTTTCTCGCGCCTTTCACATTCTTCTTTTTCACGGCGCTCGCGATCTTCTTTTTCACGACGCTCACGCTCTTCTTTTTCACGACGCTCACGCTCTTCTCTTTCACGCTCTCTCCGCTCCCGCTCCTCTCGTTCTCTTCGAAAAGACTCTTCCCGTTCACGACGTTCACGATCTTCCCGTTCTCGTCGAAGTGCGTCTTCACGTTCTTTGCGTTCTCGTTCCTCTTTTTCTCGTTTTGCCGCTTCCTCGCGTTCTTTCTTTTCACGTTCTTCACGTTCTCGTCTTGCATTTTCCTCACGTTCCCTTCGGGCAGCTTCTTCCTTTTCACGGCGTTCACGCTCCTCTCTTTCTTTGCGTTCACGTTCTTCCCGCTCCCTTCGGTCTCGCTCATCACGATCTTTACGTTCGCGATCTTCCCTTTCTTTCCGCTCTCGTTCTTCACGTTCTTTACGTTCACGTTCTTCACGTTCAGCTCGTTCTTTTCGGGAAAGTTCCTCCACACGTTCCCGTTCTTCACGTTCTCGACGCTCACGTTCCTTTTGCTCTTTCTCTTCTCTTTCTTTTCGTTCACGTTCTCTTCGCTCCCTTTCTTCGGTTTCTCGTTGTTCTTGCTCTGCTGCCGCCGCTTTCCTTTCGCGATCTTCTCGCTCCTTTTCTTCCTTTTCTCGCCGTTTCTCAAGCTTTCTCTCAGCTTTCTCTTTTTCTGTTCGTTTTCCAGTACCAGCTGGAGCAATCGTTGTCCGTTCAGTTGTTTCCTTCGCACCGGACTCTGACTTTTTCGGTCGATCATCATCACCGGATAGCCTCTCATTAACGGCAGCGTTATCCTTTTCATGCATATCCGTCACTTCCTCCTTGTCTTCTGACGAAATCGATGCTTTCCGCTTGTCAATAGACTCACTTCGCGACTTTTCACTCTTGCTTTTCTTTGCATCGCTGTCACTTCGATGATTCTGTTTGTGGGCTTTATCCGTCTTTTTTGTTGCACTGGACTTCTGATACGTCGATTTCGCCGGTAAATCCGCACTACCCCGCCGAGATGAATTCGTGCTTCCTAAACCTTCAGATGGTTCATCTACTTTCGGATTATTTGCTGTTGTCAGTGGATTGGGGGATAGAACTGCCAAAGGTGCCTTAACAGTTCCAACATTTGTACTTCCAGGCACTGAGGCCGATTTACACAGCACGCGGTTGGGGTTGCCAGTGCCTGTCACCACTCCAGTCCCACTTACAGCTGAGGCTGCGCTCTGAACGGGTGGCTGGGTCACAGGCTTCTCCTGTAAGCTAAAACTCTTTGTGGTCGTAGCAATCTTTGGTTTCGGTTGCGCTGCTGACAACACTGGCGTCGTAGGAGGAGTCGTTGGAGCCATAACAACAGGTGGATGGCTCGGGAATGGATACTGCAAGCCTTTCGCTGGTTGCGGCGGGACGACTGTTTGCTGGGAATTGGCAGTTTTTGCCATTGTCGCTGACACAACTGGCGACGGTGAAGGACTATTGTACGGAGACATCGCCTGAGGACTATTCATTGGAGAATTCAGCCTCTGCAGCGAATTTACACTAGGCGAATGAAATACTGACGTTGACTGAGCTGCTGCTTGCTTGGCCACCGGATTCCCACCGACCACTGGTGTTTTCGTTGCCGCCAAATTTGGAATTCCCGGTGACGTTGACACTAGTGAACTTCGTGAGACGTTTGAGAAATCTGCTGTTTCGTACTTATCGCTGATGTTCTTCAGTCGCTGAAGATCATCGTCGAATATCGACTTCTTTGCTAGCACCCGTTTCACAAATTCTGATGGTTTCACCTCATTCACATCGAGCTCGAGAAATTTATGTCGCGAGTGCAATACATTGGAGGCATGATCGGAAGAAAGAGAATGCGGTCGAACAGAATTCCCGGCACTACCTCCCCCCGACCAAATTTCGTACATTTCGTCTAATGTTTTCAGCCGCTCTTCTATTGATGGACTTGTACTGATCGGAGCACCATCCGAGTCACTCGAATTTGAGCTCAGTGATCGTGGCCTTAACGGACTTGATGGCGGTTGTTCACCTGATCCATGCGAGGAGCCAGCTCCATGATGATAGTTCGTGTGGTGTTGCTGGTGATGATGATGTGGCTGTTGCGTTTGATGGTGATGATTATGTGACAAAGACGACGTAGAACTATTTGACCCGCTACTGTTATTGGACGAGTGATGGTGATGATGATGATGGTGTAGCGGTGTCGCCGACAACCTCGACGAGCCCACCAGAGTTGGTGGCGGACTCGACAGCGTATTACTAAGACTAGAGTGGCTACTATTATTATTATTATTATTACTGTTTAACAGCGATGAAGAAGAACTTGTGTTATTTAATAATCCGCTACAACTATTCATATTACTAATATTCGCCGATGAAGAAGAATTATTCGAAGAAGAACTATACGACTGTCCTGTAAGCAATAACGACGATGCCGCCCCACCGCAAATTGTTGATTGTCCACCCAGACCACCTCCTCCGCCACCGCTGGCTGCGAGGCGATGCTGCTGAAAAAATTGAATGCCAAATTTAGGAAGTGGCAGCATCATTGGTTCATGTGGTTTATCGCGGGGCATTCTTCGAGGCTCTGATAACGACACCTCAGGCCGTTCATCGCACAGAGGAGTACCAGGCCGAGAGCCATCAGCACTTTCTCCGCCCGACGCTTCATGTGAATGATGTGAATGCAACTGATGACCACGACCCCGTGACGAATGGTGTTCTGTTGAATCGCTAGTCGCATTGTTGGCAATCGTTACTGACGTATTTCCTACTATACAGCTCGTACCCGTTCGCCTCCTCTTGCAAGGCACCGAATGTGGAGCCGCGTAGCTCATACTAGATGAATCTTGTGTTCCTATGCTACTGGATGAGCCGCTATGTCGAATCGTCGAGCCGCTGCCTCCTGTCGCAGGAAACATACTTTGCGCAGTCGAGCCTGAGCCACCAATGCCGCCCGATATTTCGGTCGACGGTCGACGACTACTTGACGCCGTGACCGCCGATGTCGCCGTGGCCGAGGATGAGGATAATTGGCTACCGTACTTATGGTTAAGGCTGCATTCGGATAGACGTCGTACCTCCACACATTTTCGATGGTGAAGTGTACAACTTGTCACATTGCTATGGTTGCTATATACATCACAGTTGGAGTCACCGATTAAAGGATTAGTCGGTTGTAAACTACTACTAGTATTGTTACTACTCGTGTTGCTTGTATTACAATCGTGCGGCCCGATCGTCGAACCTAACGCTAATGATCCCGAAGGTGCTGACGATGACGTTACAGACGACGATAATTGGGTCGTTGGTTGCACGGATTGCGTCTGGAAAAAAGTTTAGGTTTACGTTTAGAAATTAGTTAAATTAGAGTTGTCCTTTCTTAACTGGCTTTTCGCCAAATAGGCAGATGGCTACTTACTAGGCTAGATATTGTATGGTGATGATTATGATGATGAGAAGAATGATCAAACTTCATTCGCTTTTTAGGACTAACTAATTCATCACCACTGGACGGGCACTCTTCTAGTTGTTCCAGTATTTGGAATCGTTCTTTCTGTAAATTTCGTATATCACCTGTAGAAGGAAGAAGAGCATTTGGATAATTTATTTGTATGTTTTGTGTCTGCCGACTGGCTTTACCTGGACTCTTGTCGCATCGACGTCGTCCACTGCTAGTGCTACTAACTTCAAGCGTATCCAGCGTAGTTGCTGCCAACCGTGATTGTGGCGAATCAGATCGTAAACAACTACTCGAATAGTTATAGGAATCATCGTCGTGCGAAGCAGCTGAGCCTTGACTGTACTCGTCGTAGCTTCGTAATCGTCCTTCACTGTAGTCGTAATCCGCATGACGAATTATTCGACTCGAACGACTTCCACGGGGTGTTGTTCCGCCGGTTCCACTCAGACCTACCGATGATGAACCAACTCCTATTACGCCAGTCGAACTGGACGCAACTCCACTTCCGCCTGCAACGCTTGCTCCGCTCCCGCTGCCGGCCGGAGAAGATCCTCCTACAGCCGTCGCCGTTGCAGAACTATTGTGACGACTAAAGGAGGATGCCCGAGATCGTGACTGAGATGTGGATGGCGTGTCGGCAGTTCCGCCACCGCCTCCTGTCCCACTATTACCGCTACAGCCATACCGACTACTGAACCGCGAGCCTATCAAGCAAGAGTTTTCGATGAGCATAATTTTACTTCTAGCTTAAAACGATTTGGCAATGTGAAAATTATACTTACTTGCCGTCTGCTTTTCCACTTTACTACAAAACTTTTCCCGGCACTCGCGCGATGCGAAGTCTACCTGCAATTTTCGCCCACGCAGCGTCGCGCCACGCATCTCTTTCACAGCCAATTGTGCATATTGTACTTGCTCAAATGAAACTAGGGCTAATTTACGATCGCGGTCTATCACCACCTCCGTGATAGGACCGTAGCTTTTAAACTGTTGCATTAAATAATTTTCGCTAACGCTATCCGCGATCCCGTCGATCCACACACAATTAGTCGGCATTGATTTGCCAAAGCCGAGCTTTATTCGATTGTTGCCCAAATGTTCGCCGTCCATCTTCCGCATAGCTTTCACTACCGAAACTATGTCCGAATACTGACAGAAAGCGTACGCGTTCATCCCCTGCTTTTTGATGTCGATTTCGATTATTTCACCGAAACATTCGAAGTGATTTCTGATGTCACTTCCTGTGATATCCTTCTCAAGATTCCCAATGAACAGCGTTCTGGTGGATTTCGGATGATACTCGTCGAGTTCCGCCTCGTATGGTCGAAACTCGTTATCTTCCACATCGTAGCCCTGGTACGGTTCAACTTCGATCTTGCAACCAAAAAATAACTTGTCCTGCGACACTTCTAGTGCCTTTTCTACATCCTCGGGCTTTTTGAAGCATACCAGTGCGTAGCGCTCCGCATTCTGACCCACAACCTTCACCCACGTCACTTTACCGTGCTTTTTGTACTCGTGAAAAAGACCATCTTTCAGTGATGTGTCTGAAGAGCGGGCGGGTAGATTTCTCACGCATATCGCTAACGGTCGATTATCTTCCGAGTGAACAACAAGATTGCCTGCAAGGAGACAGGTTGACGATAGGGTGTTGCGCATTGAAGTCGTCTCATCAGACTTACCGCTTTGGTTTGGTGCTGATACAGCCGATTGCAGGTTTCGTGATCGCGACGTTGTCGATGAAGTTGAGGACAATGGTGGATCACTTCCGGACACCGGGCTGGAGGCATGCGAATTTGATGATGTGCTATTTGTTGAACTACAACTGCTAGGACTTCGCGAATGCGATCGACTTGACGCCGCACTTCCGCCATTCCCTCGATCTACTATATGACTACTACTATGACTACTGGTTGCAATTACACTACTGCTACCGCCGCACGGCGATTCGGAACCGGAACGAGATTTCTTGTTTTTGCTTTTCAGCACTTGACAATCGTACAGCGCGCTGGTGTCAGGCTGAACGACTGCACTCGCAACATTTCCATATACGCTTCGTGTTGCGGGCGATGACCCTTGGCCCGATATCGATGATATTGAACTGGAACCTGTATCGTACCATGATGAGACTCGATGATGTCCACCAGATATACTTCTGAAAGATCAATGCGAAACTCATAGTATCAGATGTTCATACCTTCAATTTTTTAATGGTTTTTATAATATCCTGACTTAAACATAGTGTTAAGCAGTTTCATTCCTTTGTAACTCTAAACGGCTCGCCACTCACTAAACTTGACACAAATAGCAAAGGTGCATGAATACTTTCTCCTTAGTTTTCACACAAAAGCACTGTGCTTTTTACTTTCTTAACAAAACTAACAACACACTTTCGAGTTTGAAGACGTTCTTGGAACTAGTTATGATAGAACAGAACGAATGAAATCATTCAAAGATCTCTATTTGCATAAATAAGTTTCAACAATATTCTGCGACACGTTAATCCGTTCACTGAATCCTTGCAGGCAGTTATACTGAACAAATTGACCTACCTATCCATTTTTAACGTTTTTCTTAACTAATCTTCTATCCTGTACTCCTTGGTTGACATGCGTTCCACTTTTGACAATTCATGTCAAACGCCATATTGATGTTGAGATGGCCAAATTCCATTGAACTTGCACTCAATCACTTTATTGATAGATTTTCGAAATCTCAACCAACTGCTTTTGTAGACTTTACAAATAGTGGCACAGCACGTGCATGTGTTATGACAGCAGATTGTTCCGAGTGAGTCGATCATTTTTATCGATCTAAGTGTAAATTGAGAAATCCTTCGGCTTGATGACTCGTTTTTTTTTTGGTCTGTATTTAGTAGAACCATTATCAGGATAGATATCTGATCGATCGAACACGAAGTGCATTTTCTGCTATAGTCGATAGTCAACGTTGATTTTTCTTCATTTATCACCAGCCGTACGCATTACATTATTGCAATTACTGCATTTTTTGATCACCCTTTTACAAGAAGGCGTAAAATAAACCTTTTGCTCATGTACACATAGCAAAAAATATCAAGGTAAAGTGAACAAATACACAAACTACGAATTTCAATTAGACAATGCCTTTCACTTTAAGAATGGTTCAGAGTGTATTCAGATAAAAAAACAGGATATACGTGACATATGCATGTATGCATTTGGCGAAAGATTGAAAACTATTGTAAATTTCTCCTCAAGGACTGCATATCACCTTTGAGGAATACAAATTTGATAACAAAAATTAGTTGCTTCTTATAGGAACACAATTGAACATTACTAAGAACAAGAAAATCTACAAGTTTACTAGAAAAGCATTTTCCAAGTACATTGTACTTGTACATTGATCAAAAGCGAACTCACATTGTATCTGCATATGTTCGGGTTACGACTTTGATTGCAATGAAATCTAAAATGAAATTGCTGACCACTCTGGAATACATTTACTTCACAAATACAACACTGACATTGGAAGAAAATTGTTTGAATATGTGATTTTTTGAACATCGAAATACTCATCACTCCAGAATGGAGCGAAATCGCCAGAATTGAAGGATTCACGATAAACTGGTTGGATTTAATGTATTTTCAAGTCCTTGCTTTGTAGTCGCAATCAGCTGTACTTTGATTGCTACAGGCATGACTCCTGTTCGCCTAAGCCATTTTCTAATTAAGGTGGCACACTGAGGCCTTGTTCGAAAGGTATTCGAAAAAACCGGTCTGAAGTTGCCTAAATTTTATTTATCTAATTACCATCAGGAAACGCTCGATTTAGCTATATCTGCTAATTTGACTGCTCGCATTGAATACAAATGTTATGTAAATAACAAAAAATTCCTGCTAGCTAAATGCCTTTCAACTAAGTTTAAAGGTAAGGAAAAAAATTTACCTCTCTGCTATCGAAGGATACGAGCAAGGACCATTTCTATACACCCTTTCTCTTGTCCGCCCACGCAAATCGCTAGGATGGAAATTATTCGACCCACGAATTTCACTTGGATGTATATTATTCGGCCGCCTGATATATTGATCCGTTTCACTAACTAACCGTGAATTACGATCGTAATAACTGCTTCCACGCTGTTCGAAGCTTTGTGGTGAAACATCTTCAGTAGATCTGTAAATTAAGAATGTAGAAAACCAATGAAAAATGGTTTTTTTTGTTTTGACAGTGGAAATTTGTAATTATATCATTCAATATTGGTAGATGAATTTAACATATTGTATAATGGCTTTAATAATCAATAAATTTAATGGTGAATATAAAAATAAACACGTTTATGTTGAAATTGTAAAGTTCGCTTCAAGTTAGCGGGACGCGCATAGTTCATTGAAAAAACCAAGGAAAAACCAAACACAACGCCGCTTACGTACTCAAAAATGTGTCACGATATCTTGAAAACTGTTTTGTTTCGATATTACAAATCTTAAAATTCCCCGAAATGTAGACTTACTTATATGTAGGATGTCTTATAAGGCCGAAAAAGACATTTTGAAAAATAACTAGTCAAGAAATGTTGAACACTTCGAGTGAAAGTTGGAGAAAAATGAAAAGAGAGCTGAGAATATGTCAAAAATTGAAGTAGTCATAATTCGATGGCCAGACATTTTAATATTATTTTAATTATTATTAAAATGAAACATTAGAGGATTGAAATACATATATTGATGAAAAACGTATGTAATTTAAGAAGTTTAATTAAAGAAAAAGATATTTTTTTAAATATCAATAATTGAAAGGCAAAATTCAATAATTCTTTTTCCACAAGACTATCTCCTTTAAAATAATATTTTTTCGAGCGGATTTTTCGCTGAAAAAGGGGTTTCGCTGCATCGTCGTAGTTACATAAAGAATCAATTGGGTATTCCCACGCCCGTGTCATTTTCAAATCGATGCTCTCTTAGACGTTGTTGGCTCATACTTCGCCGGTTGAAGTGCATATTCGCTACAAAATCAAATCAGGCTACCTTCTTTCCTTCAACAACTCTACTGATTGCCTCCTTTTCTTCCCTAGCTAATATGGAATCGAATACGTTATGGTGAACTAATGTTTTGACACTGGTGACAATCCGACTCCAAAATGCATCACCTTCTTCAGAATATTTTGAATAGCACTCTAAGTCTCTGACAATTCATCAGACAAACCTCCTTAACGAATGATATTCGGTCAAATAAGGTTTGGCAGATTAGGCCCATAGTCTAATCCAAAACGTTTAAAAAGCAAAATACTTTCCGTAAAAGGATATAATCTAAAAAGCGAAACTGCCTTCTGTCGAGGATAAACAATGAAAGGCGATACCTTAAAGCTCCGTGGCATCCATTTAAATTGACTGGTTGACGCTTTTGGCATCACCGAACCATATTTCTTCCGAAATGCGGAAGGATCTGCCGCAACGGTAAATAACCGACGTTATTGAATTATACTCAATGCATTTTCTTTTTGATTTGCCACCGCCGCACAGCCACCGAAATCAGGCGAACAACTACTATCTGTAGATTTGAAAATCAGTCAAATCAAAGTTTTTAAAATCTTTGCATCTCGTTCAACTGCAAACCTTTAGTACATTTTCATCCCATTGCTACGTTCATTTCTAATATGAAGGCATTCTATTGTAACGCCTATTTTCAATCTCCCAACGTCGCACCCACATGTGAATATCATACAACTCCGGGCAAAGGTCACTTATGGCAAGCTCACTTGCCATATGTTTAGGCACTCCCCTAAGCTTTTGCAAAAACACAGCAAGTGTAGCTCACGTACAATCAGAACTATCTACTTACTTACTGACTTGGATTATTGTTAAATCTGGAAATAATTGTTAAAGCATATCCAATGGCACAATATGCAATAATCTAAACTTAAATCTACGCCTTCATAATAAAACATACTTCGCCCATCACAACTGCATTCAGTCCGTAGATACAATATCAGATGCATGCAATCTCTGTAAAACCTAGTTGGTGACCTTCTTCAGAATATATTAATTTATCTATTTTTTGCAAGCTTGTTACTTCGAACACTTGAAAATAAAATAAAACATTCTAGTACATCACCAACAATTCACCGTCGTCGACAACATCACACATTTATTATTACGATTGTGTAATTTTTTAATTGATAAAACGTGGGAGTCACATCAAAAGGTCTTGTCACGAACAGTTCTTCAATCGATTTTTCATGTGTGTGGCTCGAAGCGATCCAAGGAATGGACAAGAAAACAAATACACAGGTTAGACGAAGATAGACTAAACATGGGAACAAAATGCAGCAGTTCGTTCAACACCATCAGCGCCCCCCCATCCTAAAATGTTCGCGAATACAATGGACTACGAGCTAAATCTAGACAAAATTGGTATATCCTCTCTGCCAGCAATTGGCATTAGCTACGATTTTCTAGCCAGGGGGAAGCGAGGACAACTGTCGGCCGATGCAACAATATTGGTTTCTGAATATAAAAGTCGTGATTAAGCCACGGTTCATGTTCGAAAAAGCAAAGCGCCATTAAATTAAGCTGATGCATTGCATAAAAATTAATTTGATCGGAATAGTAAAGATGTCCATTTTAATGGGATAATAGATTTTATTAGGCAATAGATAAAATTTAACAAGGATTCAAAAATGGTATGCATTGCTAGATTTTTATTGTTGGAAAATGATTGACGGATGCAAGCGAAATATTTATGTCAGATTATTATTATTATTATTTTTTGTTTTTGCAATACCGAAAATGAATTCTTCTATTGTCTAATTTTCGTAATAATCGTTATGAGCGAAGAAACCTTTCCATTACAGAACAGTTCATTTAACAAGCGGTACAGGCACAACAAATAGCGAAAATCAGTTATTCAATCGACAATAAAATCAAGAGTGTCCTCGTGGCAACATAACATCGATTTTAAATTACGACATTTACATTTGAGGTTAGTACTTGCTTATGTATATATTCCTGCGAAAATGTTGACCCTTACTACTAACAATTGGAGGATGAACTCGATACATGCTCAACTTGGGGATAAAATTCAATATTATAATGTTGACCTGTCTGCAGTTCGTTCAGATATAGAGGGCATCTATTTTTATATCAAATAGGAGATAGAAGATGGCATGAAATGTTATCTATTGCAATCAATTTGCCATTTAAATAAATTTCAAAATAAATCAAGTCGCAAAAAATGTTTCAAAATAGTAGTTTTTGAATTTAAACAAGACTATGTGGCTTTTATGAGTTTACTGGCAGCTGAATCCATTATGTGTTATCCTTAAAATTTCAGTACATTGAGTTCCCCTACTATGCGAGGTAAATTTAACTTTTCCATATGTTGCATTTTCTTGTCACAATATGTAAATCGGTTGTGATTAAGGCTTTAAGATAATCATACTTTTGTATATTATATCAGGTAGCCGATTACAAGTTGTCGGAACTTCAAGAAAAGTAGCATTGCCTGGCTGACATATAAGACTATATGAAATAAAAAAATTCTCTCTCAAAACAGATAAAATTCCTCGATCAAAACACCAATTTTTAGTAAATTCAAAAAAAATTTTAATTAATTCAAGGATGTAATTCAATCAATACAATTTGGCTTTCATTTTGTATGGGATGATTTCGGAAAAGTCTTCAAACATTTATCGAATCTTTAACAATAGTCCATATTAAACCGATAATGTCAAGTTGAAGCTGCTCTCTGTTCTCCTTGGGCTGACCAAATCGTTCAGAAATTATCTATGATTTAAATATCTATAAATTTTGTATTATTCGATGAGCATATGATTTTGTATGAATTCTATGTTTTAATATGATTTTTGTTTTCTTTTCCAATTTTCTATGAATGCTGAATACAATGCTGAATTTTCATGCAGGAAATAAAAGTGAAGAAATCTTTGAAGTATCTTTGAAACAAATTGTGTGTCCGCTGTAGCAAAATGTTCATGGGTCGGCTGAATGAGGAAAAAAATATAAAGACAAACATATACAGAGGCTGTAAAAGTGAAAATATGATTGAAAGGCAAGAACAAAAAGGCCAAACATATCTATCGCCCGAGGCGACATGATCGCAATTTATAAATCCAAATGTCAAATGCAACGCAAAGGATTGCAAGTTCCCTTTCACTATTCCTCCGTGTTCAATGCAGAGTATGGAGTACAACATAGGACACCGCATATAAATGGCGGACGAGGTGGATGTCTATATAAAAGCCAGAATTACAGCATCGATAGGACGAAAAGTATGTGATAATATATCTTATCTTTTTTGCACCAAATTTAGTCCAAATCCTTTCAAAATTCATCTTTTTTGAAAATTTTTACATGCATTAAAATTTTTACATAGTGAGAACATTTTGTATGATCGATATCCTAAATGAACAAAACCAAAGTATTATATTCGAAAAAAGAGACCAAAGCTCAATCATCTCATTTTTGCATGCATTTATCGTCTTGCATAATAGTTGACGACTTTTAGTTACATTGCTCACATCACACTTATTAAGGGAAGATATCTTACATTGCACAATGGTTTACATGAATTTTAATGCTCTTGCTCCGATGCAAATTGTTAATAATAATAATAACTTCAATCTTTCAACCTATACAGAATTGCCATTTATTCAAGCATCTACAAACGAACAACGGAAATTCACGTTTTCACTTGAATTGGACCGAATGTCGGATAACTGAAGACATTTGCATATGTAAATATTCAGAGTTTAACAACAACGGTACGGTTATACGTATGACGACACCAAAGTTCAATATAAATCACGTTTCACTCGATAAGATAGCCATGATATATGGATGGATGATAGGTGACTTTTTTATCTTCCGTTCACCAAAGGAGTAATTATGCGATAGCAGACGGTTTGGTCGTACATACCCTTATGAAATCATTGAATTGATACTAAAATTAAGTCACACAATGGTAAATTATGTAGGATGTGATGGAGAGTTACTTCGGGATACTAGTTGATTATTTGGATATGTAAAGAGCAAGATGATAAGCATAATGTTACTGTCACTCGTTTGTTGAAGCTTCGGTTGGAAATTATATGGTTTGTTGGACTGCTCATTGACTTTTATAATCAAATATAGGTAGCCATTGTGATATTGAATAATTCCAAAATTAAACAGAGCTTTAGAGTCATTTTCTATCAGTATTTAATTTTGAAAGCTACAAGAGCAAACTACTTCGGTGAAAGTATTTGTTCACTAGACCAGTAAGTAATATTAGAGAGATAATGACTGGATATGGTGAGGCTCTTTCAAAAACGTTCTGACTTGTTTTATGGTTAGGATGATATTGGGAATATCCATTTGTTCGACATTTTTTCAAAGGATTTGAAAACAAAAACGACTCCTAGCTGTAATTTCACCATAACAAGAAGACATTATTTTTAGCTAGAATCAAAAATTCCCGGTGGACGGCAAAATTGGACAATACAATTATTTGTCCATTTGTTCATTTTATTCTAAGTAAATGCATTTTTGAACACAGAAAAGGGGCAGGTTTAACTCCTAAAAACAAAAACTCCCAACAACACATTCAACAATTTGAATAAATAGGAATACCGACTACATTTCTTCAACGCCACTAGCAGGTCAAAACTCTTCATTGACCCTTCTGTTTTCATGTAAAGTTGCCATTCGAGTTGCATACAATGGCATGTGTGTCCTTAAGCACATCCATAAACTTCCATGCCCACATAAACGGCTGTTTGAAAGGTGTTGCATAACAGCTAGAAGGTTATACAGAGAAAAAATCGCATCCATTAAATAGCCACTGTTGCTTGTTTTTTCTTTTTCGCTGACTTGTTACACCTGTAACATAACAAATACACGTAAACTATACAACATGAGTGAAAATGTGTGAAAAGCTTATTGAACTCACAAACCTCTGTCGTGTAACAATCCTAGTCTGATTGTTAGTTGAACAGTTGTGAGCAATGATGCTAACTTTTTCAATTATGTATGCATCGCATGTGAGAAGGGTTTTGGAATGTATGTGCTTCTTTCTACTCTTTGATGATACCCCAATGTTTGCAAAAGCATCATTAGCTTGATTTGATACGAGCTGCTATTCATTTATGTGCGAGTATATTTTATCCTTTTGGATGTGTAACTTTTCATGAAGTGAGGCATCGAATAATTTTTAATTAATTTTATTGTTGTTGGTTGTATCTGACGGTACTATGCACTGTTTGTGGGGTCTACAGAGCCATAAACTACTTGCATAGTTCTCTGTCATTCAGAAAGGGTAAATAAACTCAACGAGGTGAACAGGTGTACACAATTCATTGAATTGCAAGCTTTTGTGGCATTATGTCGTTCTTCAACCTTCTACCATTCAACACTGGTTTGCGCACTAAGGTAAGGTGGCAGCTATTGCTTGTGCTGTTGATCTGCGGTATAGGAACAAATGTGTAAAGTATCGATTTGAAACCAACATTAATCTGTCGTTTCAACATAAAAATATGAAAAACATTATGCAGAATGTGTTTGGCACTATGACTGTTTTCACCGTCTGAAACATCTTCGGTGAAGTGGGGAATGCATTCGTTTGTTTATATCGAGAAAAACTTCAGTTGAAAAATGTTTCGAAAAAGCAGAATATCACTGTATTCCTTCCATTGCTCGTGCTGCACATTACATTCTTATATTTATACTTTACATCATTATAAATTTACTTGAACATTACATTCTTATATTTATGCTTCACATTATTTACATATTTATGCTTTAAATTAGACTCTCCCAAATTCATAATCAGTTCACAAATTCACCATCTGAGCTGTTAACTTTCACCATTACGCACAAAAATTGCATTTTTAATAAATTTTCTTATTAAATGCTTGAGTATACCTTCTATTTTGCTTAACCCAGTTCTATTGGTCATAGGCAAGTTATCCTCTTTTGCCCTTTTTTTGGATCGCTAGATAACGACTTGGCACTGGCTTTTTATGCACCGTAATTCAGGTTCAAGCGACTGCAGTCTCAGTGTCGTACCACCAGAATACCTAGCCATGTAACATACCTTTGCGGTCAACTATACTTCTAACCAAATCAATTCCACATACACCTTCAATGTTAATACAAGGTGGCCGTAAAACACTTACAGAGTCATTGTCCAAGTGGATTGTTCATCAATCGATTTCAGTAATAAATTTCTTTAGATTTGATAGCTCAAATAGGTAATTTTTTAAGTAGCTCAAATTAAGGAGTGATATTTTACTTTCTACTCATGCCGACAAAAATTCAAAA
Source organism: Stratiomys singularior (assembly GCA_954870665.1). Lineage (NCBI taxonomy): Eukaryota > Metazoa > Arthropoda > Insecta > Diptera > Stratiomyidae > Stratiomys > Stratiomys singularior. Next base: position 4,000,203 of record OX940879.1, on the reverse strand, counting down.
ATTCCATGTAACATTAAAAGTAGCACAAAATTTGTACAACTGTGAGTTCCTGTTGTTAAGGATAATAAACCAATTCTATGTAATCATATTTAATTTGCTCAGCGACCAGTGTATCACATTTTTTACATAAAAGATCATTGAATACTCAAAAAGCCAAAATTTGCGTCGAAATTCATGATCAGCAACAGATCATTTTATAATGCTCTCGTTCCATAGCACCCTCCTCAAGTAAACCAAAACACAAATGTTGTTCATTCAAATTCACCATGGAAACAAAATACTTCTAGAAATTGCATTCCGAGTGATTCATTTTGTGTTGGCAATTCAACCGTCGTCATGTGAAAATTATGAGGTCGATAACTCTACCATGTTCCTCAATAAAGTAAACATCGAACAGCCGTCTGATAACTATTACAAGAACTCTACTTCGTTCGTTCTCTACTTCCCTTCTGGTGGGTTTTCTTTAAAGTTCATCTTGTGAAAGGAACATTTTATCGACCCGTCCAACCACCTTCCACCCTTTTTACGAAGACGATGATTATACAAATACTGATGATTCCCTACTCCCTATTAAACGAGTCATAACACTCTCCTACACAGTACATTGTTATGGCGGCGCAGTGAGCTTTCATTTTCCTTTAACCTATCATACATATTCCGCAGGCTTTAAACTTGAACACTAAAGTTTTATGGTTTTGTTCCCTTTCACTATACTGCACGATTTCTATGGTACATAGAATACGACCAGAAGGAAATTCTGAACTTCTACATGTTCGCCATAGAACCGCAATATACATCTTCTGCAAGGACTGTGCTCGGATGCAAAGCCTGCAATGCATTCGATTTGCGTAGTTACTGCGGAGAAAGAAGAGGGGTCACGAGGCTTAATTTATGTACATTTATCCTCGCCGCTGGTAAAGCTCATCTCGTCCATGGAATCTACAGTTTAAAGTCGAACGTTGCACTTTGTGTTGCAGTTTTTACCAAAATCAAGAACACCTATTTTTCCTTGACGAGAGTTTTATATATATATATGACAAGCTAAATCGTTTGAGTTCTATCTTTTTCTATGTGACTTTCCATGTCTTTCCTCTTTCTCAGGCCAACAATTTTGTATCCTTTCTCGAATTCCATTATTTTTTCAATGAATTTTCTCTTTTGCTCAGAAATTGGAAGTTATGCTTTTTTCCCCTACAAAGTGGAACAAAGACTCGAACATCAATTTTCCTTCACTTGTTTTCTATACGTTGCGCTCAATTCTTGAGAGAACGAAAGGGAATGAAGTATTACCTTCCTTTCAAGCAATTTATCATAGAAAAGCAATTTCCATTGCCAAAAATAAAAGTATGTAATCGGAAGTTAACGTCATTTTTATGCACATCTAGATATAATTTTCAATCAAACTCAATTTTCAATATATTTGGGAGAAAAACATCTCATTCACTCGCATATCCTTCGCTTATGATCATGTGCCTTAGTCTGCAGTGGAAAATTCCTTACTAAACAATCACAATTTGCTACTCCTGTTTCTATTTCCATTTCGTTTCAAGTCTTCCGCATCCACATTGCATTTCGAAAACCAGGACCATAGAATTCACCACTTCCTGGGACGCCCTAGCAAAGAGCTATTTATAGCTGTAGCAAGACTAGAAGCAGTTCGTACGATCTAGAATCCTACCTCTTCGTTGGTTCGATTGTGCACAGTACGAGCCCAAGCATAGTACGAGTAAATCCTTCTGAATGTGCTTAATGAATCTCGCTTTAGGGTATGGGTTACAATATTGCCCAGTTTTTCTTTCTTCTTCCGTTCACATCAGAGTTGCTACAGGATTTATCGGATCGAGGGGATTTCGTTGTGCTGCAACTGCTCAAATGACTATTTTCATTTAACGTAAATTGTGGTATAGAAAGGAAGAGAAGCCGAGTGAGAATTCCAGACGGAGCAAAACTTCCCTTTTTATTGCATTATTATATTCTCTGATGATGCTTGCTGAATCCATTCCATGTATACTGTATCTCCATTTGAAATAGGTGAATTTTCCCTCTTGTTCGTTAGATGAATGATCCACTGGGCTACGGGGGTTGCTTTTCCTTTTCGTAAGCAACAAAAGTAGTTTATTTCAAATTTTTAAAAGAAAGGCTTGCAAACGCATTGTATAATAACTACTACTACGAGGTAAAGGAACTAAACCAGAATGGAAAGAAAGATTCTATCGAATCGATTAGTGTTGCGAGGGCGGATAATAAACCTCTAAATAAGGAGATCACTATTTTATGCGTCTTCATCAAGATGTGAATAGATAGTGGCTGGATGGATAAATTGAACTCATCTATGCTGTGTCCGATTTTTCTTAGATGCATGTTGACATCCTGAAGGGTTGGAAATAAAATCGTGCGACACAGCTTACGGAATGAACGCTTTCGAATTCTGATTTCTGTAATGTTAGCTATTATTCAGAGCCTCGTGTCTAGACGAAACCTTTTTATCGGTCTGCAATTTTTATCATGCCGCACAAAACTATTTTATCACACAAATCTTAATGTGATAAGCCCATAAAATATAAATATATAAATTTTGAAAGCACTCATACAAAGCATTTACAACGTTCACCAATGAAACATCTCATATAAGCTAATAACATCAGTAAGTTTCAGTTTTATATGTTATATGTATTACGTAGTTAATGAAAATACTTAATTGCATTGCAAGCCAGATGAAAACATATTTTATCATGTGTGAAATTGGCTTCGATTTTAACCACGCTTATAATATAAAATAAATTAAAAATCATGAATTCTTTTTATTTAAATCGTACATAGATTGTTTTAAGGCTATTTATAGCGTGTTTTTTAGACGAATAACTAACTCACCGGTCGTATTTCAACGGATTGCATATACGGATGACCCAATTCTATCAAAAGGAGTCCGCCAAGTAAAATTTTAGGATCAAAAAATCGTTTAATAACATGCTCACGCGGTTCATTGAACATAATGTGGCAGAAAAAGTCAAGGAGGTTTCCTGGGTACCGAATGAAGACCCGGTATCAGCGTTTTAAATAAAGAAAAAAGAATTAAATCGGAGGCTTTTTATAAATTTTACTGGACAACGTTTTCACATATTATGTATCTTTTTCGTCATATCAACAACAACAAAATATAATAATAGGATTTGGGCCATTTGTATTTGTAGAGCGCTACCAAAAGTGAAATTACTTCATTATATTGAGCAAAATTCATTTCAAACTCTAAATGTGGGTGTAGTTCATAGGAAACCTATATTTAAAACGTTCATTTTCTTTTTGATGGTTTCACTCATTCGATTTCTTATGGTAGCATCTGACAAGTTTGACATTTTATACGTTCTTCTTAAGACCTTATTAGATTTTGAAATAATAAATTTAACTTTCGTGGGGTCGGGACATCTTTCAAAACAAGTACTACCAATATTTGGCAATATCCTACAGCTAAACAAAAGTAAAATCTATTGTAATGACTTTATGTCCAGCTTTTATCGATTCCACCCCCAAACTCAGCATGGATTTCCTGTATTCTTGTATTCACAGCAATTTTTCTTCATCTTCGTGCTACTATTGGTTTTATCATGATATTGCGTCTTCGTTTATATATTACTAGAGGCTTTTCTTGTTTTCGAAAGTCAACATTTTTTTCATATGCATTTTCAGTACGCCTACTTCACTTATTGTATTTTTTATTTATTCTATACGTCTTGAGAGAATTTCACAGTTTGTACCTCCTTTTTTCTTGTTAAAGGACTTTTCCACATTCTGCACCCGAACTGCGAAACAAAGACGTTATATATCTGGAGATGGAACAAACAGCAAAGAAAAATTTGCTAGCGGCTATTGTCTTAATTTCAAAGTTTGAAAGTTTTTAAGGCAATCTCAGTCTAAAACAGGTGATATGGATGGATTGGCCTAATTGGTTGTGGAATAAGTGATTAGAGAGCTCTTTAGGCTAGTTACAAATTGCCTATTCTTCATCGTGCTCTGAATACAGAGAAAGCATAATAAGCTACTTCATTAGCAATTAGAAGCCTTTTCCATCCCTTTCTGTCTTAAAAGGTTGCGATTTAATGTTGGAAGCTCATCCCAAAATCTCTCTGAGTCAAATGGGACTTAGATAAGTGCTATTTAGTGATTCATTTGATCATCTTTTCGTCCATCCTTTTATTCCTACATCTTGTTCTTCCTTATATACAATTTTTTCCCCCTATCCCCATTCGAACAGAATGGTGTCAAATGGGCCTTTCCTTGCCTATTATCTTTCTTCCTCTCTAAGCTTTCACTTCTATATTATGTGCACTTCAAGTATTTGTTGGGATGGGATATCATTTATAAGCCTATATACATGTCAGCATGTACTGTAGACATTTCAGAATGAACAAATATCCAGCAATGAGTTTTAAGGATTAGATATATAGATATCTAGACGAATAAACTCCATTTACCAACTTAAAAAGATACGAATGAATGCGAATAGGATTTCCGTTTTTGTAGATGAAATTTTCAAGTGGCCAATAAAGACCAAGAATTTCCGTTCTTTTTGATTGCTTCAAGGAAATAATGAAGAAGAAACAGCCAAATCCAGCAAATCATTAGTGAAAGGAAAATTGGATTTTGAGATAACTCCTTGCACGTATGCCAGACATCGTGATACCAAAACATTTTAACCAAATAAGTATCGACAAATTGCAATCATTATTTAAGTATTTAAGTTGCTTTCTGCAATGACTTTATATCTAATAACAGATGAGCATACAAGCCACCGGCATCGGAAAATCAATCAAAATAACCTACAATTACTACAATGCATTCTTGTACCGTTTAATCTTAATTTCCATTTACCACATGTAACATGCAATTTAACAACGTACTAAGTCATAACGTAAATGCGTATCTGTGCTACGCGCTTACCTTTGTGTAACGTAGAAGATACGTTTTTCGATCGCGTTGCAAATCATCATCACGGATACTTTGCATGTTGCTAATTTTTACGTGTATTGAAGACTATGATGAAGAGATTAGTGAAGGAGATAAGGAAACATCTACATTCTAATATTCTACGTACGCGAGGGCATTGGAATCTACCAAGGCTAAATGAGAAAATATTCAAAGCAGGAAATTCTAACAAATTCTCAGGACCGCACCTCCTTTATTTGAATTTCTAATCAAACTTCTAAGTCGTAGTACCCTGTAACATATTCTGTCCGCTAAAATCATTCATGGCTGTATACTAAACTTTTGCTCATTGGCATTGTAAATTTAAAGCTGTTCCAACACTCATGTGTATGACGTAATACAGCACAAGCAATTTGTCATTTGAAACCAAAAAACTGGAACAGGACCCACGCTTCTGTTGGCACTGTAAGTCGAAAAAGCAACAACAACAGCATCAAAATATGCCAAAATTGCGTGCCAGAAGATCTTGTCGTAATGGTAGGAGTTTTCAATGAATAATCAATGAATTGTGTAGTTTTCCTGAATGAATGATATAATTTTCTAATCAAAATATAGTGTTCGCGGACGTGGATTTTCTCGAATTTTTCCCGAAAAATTTTAATGGATTTGAGGATTGAGAGGTTCGATCGATATCGGAAATCGAATGGAATTTCATTTGTAGTTTTGATGAATTGACAATTCAAATTGAGGATCATGGATAAAAAGTCAATAGCAATCCACCATTTTACAATGCAACTAATGTAGGTTATTTTATTTTAGACTCGCTTTAAAATATAGCCAATTATATTTTAAATAGATTAAAAAAATTTTCAGACATCACCTCGTTTTTGGATTTTGGAAACAATGTGCGAAATCACTAGGAGCAATACTCAATGGAGTCTCTACATAAGGAATCGAAAAATTCCGCCAACAGCTGATTTAAAGCTTTACAAGGTTGTATGAGGGATAACAATATTACAAGACAACCCACTGCAGAAATTCACTTACTGCAGAAAGGGAATATGGAGTTTCAAGCGACTTTAGAACGAAAAGTTGTCGATCTAAACATGCCGCGATCCCAAACGCAGATCCACAAAATGTGTTCATTCAAAACAACGGTTGCGATTCGAAATTCGAGCTTTGCTAGAGTAACAGAAAAAGATAAATTTCTTGGATGAAATTTAATCGATATACTTGACATTCGCCCGACGTCTAAATACAAGACTTCAGCAGTGAAAATGCAAAAATCGGCGGGCGCTTGTTTACTCAAATCTCAGGGATATATTGGCTTGATAGCGTTTGGCGTGCATTCCACATGGATTTATGGCTTTAGAGGGACTTACAATCAAGGTCCAACAGTTGAAGGTGATTAAAGGACTTCATTGTTAGTGACCTAGAATTTCGAAGTTGATATTCTAGGCCATCGCAATAACCTTAGTCTTAAAAATGTCGCTGATGAAAAGATTAGAGCTTTGAGGATTTCCATAGGTAGCTCTGACTATAACCAAGATAGTACCACATCTACATTGGACGAAATGACCTCAAGCCAAAGCGAAGTACACTGCGCTTGTAGGACTGGCACAGGTAAGAATGAAAGCAAGGGCATGGACATGGCTTTAAGACCCCTTCCTGGAGTAATGCGCAAGCGGTCCTAAAGTTGCTAAAAGTCCTAATAACAAGCCAACGAGAAATATCTGTCAGGGAGATGATTTTTTTTTCATCTACGACTAACGATGATTATCAACATATGGGCAGTTTTTGCAGAAATCCGAGAAAAGAAAGCAGCATAAAACCACAAGTGGATTATTTGTTAGCATTGCTCGTATTCGTGCTCGTGCGCCATGCTTGTCGATTTCTATATTTTATACCAGACTGTGTATAAAGAATTTATCAGCGTCGTTCGTCTTAAAATGATTGTAGCAAAATTAGTGCCGAAATTGGATTTTTTGATCATTATGGAAGCACCATACCCAAAGTCAATGCAATTAATTTGAGTTATGCTCGAATAATTGATTTGTTTTCATTTTCTGAAGCTTGATAAATTAACACATGAGATTTAATTTTGACTACATATTAAATGGTAAAATAATTATGTTTACATTTAATACAATGCATTGGAAAAATTCTTAATCCAAATAGGACTTACTTTAACTTCATAATAGTATACATTGATTATCCAAATTTGTAAAGTATCAACATCAATCCAATATAAATTCACAAATCACCTACCTGGAATGAAAGAGATAAAACATAATGAATATTGATATTGAATTCAATCGAAAATATATTGATAGAACGACGATAATGGTATAGAATATATGCATGGGATGACTATTATAGTACTGTAGACATGTGTGCCATACTTAATCGATTTCTTATCAAAAAGAAATATTGAACGTATTGCAATACCTACTTATTTTGATAAATTTATTTGCTTCTTTTCAATAACAATTTGATCAATGATTGGATAGAAATAACATTTAGTTAATGCAAATATTTCCGTGAGGGCATCATTACTTTTTACAATAGCTCAATAATCTTAGAATGTCCTATAATAAGTATTCACAACGAAACGACTAGCAAAGGATAAAAGCTCTGTGAAGTATTAGGTTCTTATTAGATAAGTTATTTGAAATGAGTCGTGTTTTTTACAATATAGAAAAATTGTAATTAACTTACTTTTATTTACATCAAGACAGCCAAATTTAATAATGGAATAGTATATTATGATCCCCCATAAAGTTCCCGTTTTTCTCCTATATTGTTCTCAGCATTACAGAACAGTTAATGAAAAAATTTGTTCATGTTGCGTAGTGACTGTATTTGTTACATACAACACAATAAATCATACACAATAACTATAATTTATTGTCATTAGATATTCAATAACAAAAAAAAACGACTCGCGGTGCATTTCGTAACGACCCCAATATGTAATCAGTTTTGTATGCTATCTTTCAATCTGACATTCATCATTACTTCATTTTATAATTCGTTGTCGTTGCCAACAACTCCTCTTTTCACAGTCGACATACATTTCACTGGATTCCTGCTCCTCCACCCCCTGCAACACTCTATTATATTTCCAAATTGACTTGAATCGGTGATGAATGAACAGCAAGCCACCGGAAATCGTGCACTAATTATTACCTTTTATTTCAAGCGAACCCCATCATATTATCACAATACTATTGTATGATGTGCTTTATAAATATCTTTTAAGGTAAAATAGATACAAAACAAGCAAACAGAGGAATATGACTATCAAATAGATATTTCATTTGAAAATGAGAGACATACTTCGTAAACATACTTATGTGAGTTGGATTGATAGATATAAAATCTTTTTATTAGTGGTTAACTAGTGAGTTCAGCGGAAAATGCACTGAGGATTAGAGTTTCCGTCTCTAAAGTGCATTGTTTAGACTTTAGAACAATGTTGTACGTATCACCATCGTATAGGATATGATGATGTATTTTGTCGTTTATCGTTGTATGCCATTCTAATCTGTTCATACAAAGAAAATGGAAAAATTATGCGTATCTTGTTTGCTGACACGATATTTTAATTGTGCAATGTTAAGACAAATAACCTTGTCCTTAATAAATTTAGTTTCCACTATCTGCGTTCGAACTACAGGATTTTTCGATTAACTCCATAGCAAAGTAAAGCCAACTGTTTCCTGACAAATTAAAGAACGCGGAATATAGTAGCACAGACAAAAATTTCTCCCTCCATACTAGTTTCGACGGCTACGACACATAGATCTTTTGAACTTGGTTAGAATTCTCCTAGACAGTGTTGTATATCTGACTCGTAACGAATTTATTTTGTTTGATTTTTACGTCGTCATAAAAGCAACTCTCAGCTTGGCTTTATAACATAATTCAACTATACTACACAAATCTCACCTCATAAAAATGCAATTGTTAAATAGATTTTACCAACAGTTATTCACAAAATCGTTCAATATCCGTCTGCTGTTTGTAAGAACATTTTGAAGTTCAAGAAATGCCGTGCATTTCGGGATATCGGAAAATAATTCAAAATTGTAGTTGCAGCAGCGCAACAGCAGGAGTAGTGGCCGTAGCAGCATGAGTAGAAGTAGCAGTATAAGTAGAAGTCAGTGGAGGAAGAAGGAAACCAATAAGCAAATAAATTTAAAATCAAACTTTATGATTTGTCGGAAATACTTAAATACTAAATCTATACACTTAATAAATTTCTAGCTAAAAGTTCATCAGCAATTTTCCCCAAATCAGTTTACCATTGCTAGACATTCTGACAAAAGACTTGTCTCTAACAAAAGAGCAGACGAATTGGGGTTAATCGATTCTTCGGAAGAATGCTACAAACTTATTCATGACAAGCCTCGTTTTTATTATTTTTCGGGCGTATTTGAGGTCACTTTTCAAAGTTTACTAGCCAAACAATTTGAAATCTTGCAGCTTACATTCCACGTGCTATTGTCGAAATACGAACAGGTATGAGGCGGAGAGTGATCGTGATCATATAATTCAATGTGATCATTCCACATAAAGTCATATTCGTAATCATATAAATTATTTTTCAGTGTTATACTTAATTATTATATTTATCCCGAAATTAAGCACACTTAATTTCATGTTCATCATTTGTGATTTTTCCTTCGGCGAAAGATTTAATCGCAAAATCAGCGACATAACAAAACTCATGGATCCACATGAGGTAGCTTTTGGTCAACAATTATGTTTACAAATTTTGGCACAAAATATGTAATTTTTTCACAGAATGCATAATTTCAGTGTTAAATAATTGGTTAATATCGAAGTAGTTGCACTGAAAAGTCGTCCCCAATAAATACGGTGAATTACAGCGATGCAAACTTCATATTATTGCTGAAGCCTATTTGTCAGCGTATATCGAAGCTTTTGAATTCTTTATCCATTTGTAAAACTGTTTGGACGAACTCAAACCAATACGCAAGCATGAATAGATATTAAATTTTTTCCTGTAAAGTTATTTGGTCGGTTGATCAAGGTTAGTTTAATAGTAAGCTTTTAACGTGGACATCAGTTACACATATTTATTGTGATATGATTAAACATAATGATTATTCCCTGTTCAGCTGCTCGAAAAATAATTTTTAACTTGTCAATATTTCAAATTTTTGACTGTCAATATGAATTGTGGATTTAAGCAAAAATAAAAAGCAATAACGTGAATTTAAAAAATACCAGCCGAGAATAAAAAATCCAAAAAACAGGCTAATCTATGTTAAATTGATCTTTATAAGTATTCTATCACTCCCAATCACGCACCCATCATATTTTCTTGCCTTGAATCTATAATTTCAATTCAATGAACCGTAAAAAGAAATAGATAAAATAGTAACAACAGGCAGTTCCAACATCATTCCAACACAACCAGCAATATTATCAGTGGAAAACTTTTATGTAGAAAACAAAAAGCAGAAAAAATATGGAAAAGATGGCTTAAAAAAATAGAAATAAAATACCAAGAGCAAAAAAAGCTGCTTCAACAAGTTCACTGACCCTATCACTCAATCTGCAGACTCATAGTTTTTTACAGCGGCTGCTGACGCGATTTCTGCTAGCTCGCTCCATAACAATAACAACAACAAGAAAAAGAAGAAGCGAGCAAAAAATCGACGTATGTCTAACAAAGTCTGAAGAGGGCATGGGCAACAAAATGGCTGACCGAGCCACTGATCTATGATTATCGTTACTGATCGAAAAAAATCGAATCTAGTAGATGGAAACTGTTACAGAGACAGAGATGCTGTTACACATACACACTAGGATGGTCTTCTGCTTTGTCTATTTGGGCTTAGCTGTAAAGCTTTACTTGGAAGAAACTTAATTGATTTCGCTAGGCCTACCCGTTTCTATTATGTATATAAAGCACAGCTAAGCCTTCTTTCTTATTTTTTATCTAAGAAGACTACAAACAGTTTACAAAGAAAAGATTGTATCTATTTCCACCGCTGCGAAAAGCGGGTTTACGATACGCACGTCTCTGCAATAAATGTCGGTGCGCGTGAATTCAAAATAGTGGTGATGATTTAATGAGATGAAAGCGGAATACGCAAATGCAGACATGTCATAATGTATGTGTGGAACGGAATAAAGAGAAGAACGAATAAGAAAGAAATAAAAATAGAGGAAAACCTATTTAGCCACCTTTCTATCTACTGTATACATGTAAAATAGAAATCCCAACAGCGACCACGGAAAAAAAAGTTCCAAGAAGCACGTCATCATTTCTTTGTAGCTAGTTCGCGCCTAAGAGCTGTTACGACTTTTCTTTACTAGCTTGGACGCTTTCATGCTCTCTAGGCTTCTATACTCTACCACTAAATCCGACTGATAATCTCTTCGTGCCTGATGATGATGAAAGCAATATCAGAATAATTATAATCAATTCCACCGCCATTCAAACCATCATCTTCGTTTTTATGATAGACCGAAAGGTTGTCAACCTTCTTTTTCCGGTTCACATTTCTTAGTGCGCGCCTCAGAAAAACAGCTCCAACACGCATTTTTCACGTATCAATGAATTTTCGGGTTCTTCTTTCTCAATCAATTTCGATACACGTATTTTTGATTCCCAATAACAACATTTTCCTTGCATTTAATTATTTTCGATCATATCTCCACGTCGAAAAATTCTCGTGTTTGTAAAACTGCGTTTGGGTCAACCATCGCTCGTGCTCCTGCTCATTATGCTAGATGGTCAAAAAGAGATCAAAAGAAAATCATGTATGATCGTGTCTGCAGAAGAACAAGCTGGTGGTGGTGGTGATGATGATCAAGCAAGAATATTTTGGCGAAAAGGTATGATTCAGATCTTAAACTTTCAAATCCCAGAAATAAAGTCAGTAACATTCAACATTTGAATTCAGCAAGATGAAGTGTTAAGAAATTCACGGACATTGTTTACTTCTTCGTTAGCACTTTCTTTATTTAGATTAAATTCAGCCAGAAGCGGCTTGCTCAAACACCAGTTTCTCCGGAAAATACTCGAATGCAAAAATGGCGGCATCGATTGATCAGCGCTGCAGCATTTGTAAAAGATGAAAACAAATACGAAATGCACACAACAATACCATTGATTTAAATTACTGCTGGAAGGGTATTAATTATTGTTTGAATTACCCAGAGGTCAGTAGCACATGAAAGTTCGAAGGAATAGCAATTAAGCGAAGTTGTTGACTTTCAGTAACAAGGGAACACTTTACTATCTCAATTTTTTGTTCCGAATTTCTATGACTTACATAAAGAAATAGACTTTTTTCAGAGTAATCAAATGAAAATGTAATTCAACGCATGCATTGAACTTGCAAATCTTTTTTCTTTCATTTTTTTCAGTTATCTATAGTTTGAACGATTTTTTTTCTGTCGTTTTTGTTTTTTATGCTATCTTTTGAGACAGACAAGTTGATGGTTGATACGAACATGTCATTTTTGTCCAAGTTGTATGTTTGCATCGTGTATTTTGAGTGGAGGAAACAGAAAATGTCAAATTTGGAAATTAACCTCACTTACGACTGTTCTACTACGTCCTATATTTGAAACTGATGGTTAGACTTTGTTCATATACTTGGCTAAAATGGCAAAACCAAGATTTATTACGTTAAATGTAAAAAAAAATCTATATCTATATTTATGCATTCACAATAGTTTATTCAGCGAAAACCAGGTCTCCGTAAACATTGTTTGAAATGTCTTGAAGCACAAACGGGTCGCGTTATCATCTATTTTTTTTAGATATTTCACTCATCATTATCTCACTATCAAATTACCTTAACAAATTAAGGACGTTTAAATCTTTCGGCTCCTGTGATATCAAGAATAAAACATGAGTGTAGTTATTCTACTCGTGAAAGCTTATTTTATTGCCTCTTTTTGGGTTGGAATCGTTTGTACTGTGGAAATTTTAGGCGCTATGCTTTGCTGAGATTATATAACACAGCAAACTTATAATTGTTTCCTCTGATAACAGTGAGAGTGTGGATTTTTATCGTAGTTAGCACTATTACAGCTAGTAGCACTTAGTACTTGGTACAGAATCGCAAATCCAAGCATCATTGCCATTGCCAAAATTTCTTGAGCCAGCGACCTGCTGCGTTGGAGGCCAATGCCTCAACCATGACAACATTAGGGCTATGCCAAAGAAACAACCTTATCCGTGTTATGAGCAGGATTGATTACTTTGTATTTTTAATATTCCAAACTATTCGTAGTTCATAACTTCTGCTAAATATTCGTATATCTAGTGAATAGAATACAAAGAAACGTTGAAAGAACATATTTCTAAAAGGAATTTAAAGTGTTAAATGTTTAAATTTTCAATTTTTGAAATTCTTTTAAAGTTTCATCGCGGAGAAGCTTAACAATTACTTCTCTAATCGTATTTTCAAATTATTCATTATTTCAATAATTACATCACATCATTCCGCATGACTTTCATATGTTATGAACATTTCGTTTAGACTTATAAATATTCAATTTGAGGAAAAGCACTCGTGCGTGTAATACACAACGCGCGTACATTTTCGCGAACGAGAGTTCAAACACAACAAAACAAATTCGAAATTTTTATGGTAGTCAGCAGCCATGGAATTATCAATTGAGAAGATTAAACTTTGATGAGAAATTATTCTGAATAACTCTATTATAGAATTTCAGTATTTGTATAAAACCGTCGATGTCACCTTAGGAAATGAAATCTTAACGTGTTTTTTTTTCGATGCAGAAAATTTATGAAAAATCTTTTTAGATCATTTTTAGATCAGATCAAAGACACTGTTCTGGACACAGTGGATCAAATTGCAGTGGATCTTCTAGCGAAATCTCACATAATTAAATAAAAAGCGCAAGTCAATTAAAAAATATACGAGAAAAATCTTGTGTTGAAACTGCCTTCTTGCATTTTTTTATTTTATAGATGCACAATACCACTTGAAAATCGGTGTTTAAAGGACTACTTTGCAACTGGATGTGTTTATTGTGTAATTAAAACCACAGCACAAAGTTTAAAAGATCTTAATCTGATAATAATTTTAATTAACGAACTTCGAAACGTTCGTTTAGTAACGGTTAAGTTTGATGTTGAGCTAAGTTAGCTCATTCGACTAGATGAGATGTTATAAAATGTTGGAATCAATGTAAGAATAATTTGTTCAACTATTTAATTTGATTTCGCCTTTGGAAAGGCGTTTTTAATGGTCTACAGCAGTTTTTCATTCTCCAAATCACTGTGAGCTTGCAAAAAAATTTCAGACACTTAAATCTGAAGAAATCTAGTTTATAGTTTGTGTTATAAGCGAAGGAAAAGCGATACAATTACCTCTTAGGACATCGTGTATTATTTGTTTAATTCGTTCGTTACAGAACGAATACAGCCCATGAGAAGCCTTTTCCAGATACCAACAAGCTTTATCCCTTTATTCGAGCTTCTGTAAATCTGCAGCTCAATATTTTATTTTCATATTATGAGGGAATGAGAATGAAAATTTTAAGGCAACATTACTCATAAAGTCTAGCATGTTTTCTTTATTCAAAAACTTCCTCAGGTCAAGGATGGCTGCCGTGAAGGAATTTCAAACGTTGGAAACCATTACCACTCCCAACTTCTCATACAGTTTTTAAATTAATAAACGAACAGCCTTTCCTGAGACATTCAATCATAATGTGAAATGCACAATCAAGGTTTGTTCCTTGTTTGTTTTCATGGAACAAGGAGAGCAAGCAATTGTCACGAGTTTTTCTTTTCTTCGTCGTTTCAATTACTCGTGACATTCAGTACGCTTTTACATTATGCGGCTGACTCGTAAGGCTTCCATGAAATGTGATAAATTTAAATATGAAATTTAAAACGTTCACTCGCCGCACAGAACACAAAAGCAGTTTGAGTAGATTTTGTAAATGAAGCATGGGTTAAAAGGAACGTTAAGAAAAAGTTAAAGATATTTGAGTAAAATTTATGAATAACTCGATTTTTTTATTTAAAAAAAAACGGGAACCAAGACGCAGCTACTGGTGAGTTTAAACGAGTTCTGAATTTGTCATCGTGCAGAAATGAATTATAAATAATGTATATTAAAGTATTTCGTTTGAAGAAATCATTTGCCTCCATCCTTCTGACAGAATACGAACATAATGTTCAAGGAATGACGTATTTACATATGATTAGATTCGATTTTTCAATATAATGCTGAGCTTTGCCAGACTGAAAAATTTTGATTGAATTTTCGATGCAATTGCTACCTCATATGAAACCACATTGAACTTCTCCCTACTACTCTACTCCTACTACGCAACCATGGAAGCAATAAAAAATTTGTAAACCTCTTTAAAAAATCCGAAAATTTATCCGATAGAATTTCTTTTGAATGCGCCTAGTAAAATGTTTCACTTTCTGCTAAGATCCAAAACCAAGAAAGCAATTGAAAGCAAGAAGTTTGCTCCTTTGGACTCTCCTACAAAGTAAATGCGAAAAAAACAAAAATACATTTATCAGTTGAAATCGATTAACTTCATTTCCGTTTTTGTGCATATCCTAGCTAGGAGGCATCAACGTCCAGCTGCATGCAGTTTTTTTTAACTCATTTTGTTCTGATTTATGCAATGTAAGCAATTTATTTCAATTTTATTCTTTTACTTTTTCTATTTTCCAAAGCATGTGTATGATTTTCTCATTTTCTTTGAAACTCAGTCTAATCACGTTGCAAATACTTTAAAAAAAATGACTACGTGTATACCTCATTAAATCTACAGATAATTTTTCCTCTTTTACTGCAATTTCCGCAAAGATCATTGATTAAAACGCTTCTTAATATCATTTCAAATTGAACATTTTGGAAATGTTTAACATCCTTAAGAATGAGGATATAACTTTACCTTAAGACAAAAGAATTTAAAAGTTGTTTAATTGTTATCTTTAAGTTATTGTAGAGCTAATATTTGACATGACTAATGAAATCGATGATTATTGGACAATGCATGACTTTGACAGCATCAAATGTGATATGGAACTAATGTTGCCGTTTTTAGGATTTTTATTGAACTCCAAATATGCAATAACGAAAAACGCAAGTTTGTCTTAAGGTGGATATATTAGGTTCGTGCATATGAAAGGCCAAATTTTGAAATCAAATAAAGTTGCAAACCGCGTCTATGAGATGATATTTTGAAACACCCTTTTCTTCGTTTATGAGGACATTTCGATTTTACATTTCATAATCACTGAAGAAAAAGACAAGAAAATAAGTACAAAACGCATCATTTATCTTTCCGAAAAGGGCTTAACGAAATAAGGAATATCGACAGGGCTGTCGAACCTGATGTAATAAACGAACACACCACACAGCTGGGATTCGAAATTTCTCAGTGAGTGGGGCCCCGCTAAACAAAAAAGAATCTTGCGGTGAAATAGAGCGATTATCATTCGACGATTTGCCGCTCCTTGCAACTACTTGGAATTGCGAAATAGCTTGGCAAGCTCAGCTTGGTTCTTACAAAGTAAAACAAGGAATCGTTCTTGAGCCGAATTGTAATCTGCAACAAAAGAGGTTTCCAAGGTTTGCATCGTGTGTTTTTTCGCTTTCCGAAATGTGTACAGAATTACATTAGAATAATATTTAGCCTGAGATGATTCCTTCATACATGAAAACCCCAGGAAGTTAGTCATTGAAAAGGGACAATTTAAATTGACAAATCGACTAGCAAACGTAACATTTTGCTTTAAAGCGCATGTCACTCACATACCAGTTCAACATACCAGTTCAAATTTTTTTATAAAAATATTCGAGTTAAATTTGAATCTGCTGAAAAAAAAACTGGTATGTGTAGGAGTTTATATCATGTCATTCATTGTTTGCTATATCTAGATACAATAATACCTTTAACCGTATTATTTGGTTCTTTGATTCTATCAAAACATATTTCAAGGATACTAAGAACCAAAACAATAACGGCACACATTGTCATTCATCTTCTATTTATACTTTGATTTCATTTTCTTAATCGCCCACCATGTAATTAGCGATTATACACTCGATACTGTTCCTGCATTATAATTTCTTCAAAAGGATCACATTTTATTTGCCTTGAATCACAATATCATTTACAAATGTGGTTTCATTTTTCAACGCAATCACTGCAGCAGCCTATTAATCGTTGACTGTTTCAGCTACCCAGAAGCCTATGTCCTCCTTAATCCACCTTCCCTTCGTCCCCTTCTATAAGAAAGCAGTAACAATACATATGTACGAATTCTTAATCTCTTATATTCTATTTTGTTTTTATGGAATTCATTCAATTTTCAACTCTCTTTGTAGATAAGGGCGTATATCTTTATCGTTCACGGTTGACGGCAGTATATTCGTGGCACCATTATAATTTTCCTGTTTCGTGTTTTGCTCATAATATAATATAACACCGATAAGTGTAAAGGGGTGGTTTTTTAAAGAGCGAAAACGTTAGATGGGTTCGAAGGTAAAAATTTAAAGATAAAAGATAAGAAAAAGTTTACTTATAATCAAGCTACCGTTTAAGTGATATGATCTCATGTTGTGGACTTTTGCCTTCCATTTATTTATTTATTTATGGTGTTAAATATTCAGATTTTATTGACTCATTCCAATTATAAATATTATACAATCTTCATTTCTCTATGTCAACATTAACCTGATATTTCTATTATGGAACGTTTCAAAAACATTACACAGAGCAAGTTGTTGTAATTTATTTTCTCGTGCTACGTGACTTTTGTTAATAGCCTTGTTATTATATTCTTTTGTACTGCATCAGACATTATTCCTCCTTGCTCTTTCTTTATTCAACTTGAATATCAAGAATTTCTCTGATAAGGAATATTTTCGCCAACTTGATTGTCGCATTTAAATGAGAAGATCTGAATGTGAATCGTTTTGCATAAATTAATATAACTGTATTCGAAGCGAGATACTCACATATGATAACAGCCAACAGAATACTGATTGCTGATAATGTTCGAAAATTCAAACAGTTTATCGTAAAATTTATAGGAACGTGTGTGGATTTTGTTGAAAAAATTGTATTAAACATTAAACTCAAAAGTTCTTTATTTACGTTTTTATAATTTATTTGTTCATAGAGACTACGGTTACAATTATTTCCATTCCGGCACACATTCTCAGATGATGCCATTCTAAATGTCTGGTTTATTTTCAGCAATAGAGAAAATTATGCATGTCCCTGAGCTCCGCGAATTATTTATAGTTGCCGAAAGTTATGCATTTTAGAGTTTTTTTTTACAAACTTTGTCCTAAGGAATGAAGCAAAATACAGCAATGAACATCAAATTCTTGTGGGTAGCGTTTGGTCAAACTACTACCAGCTGAACAAGAACTTGACGTTAATACAATACAAAATTCTCTGATTTTAATGGTTTTATTATTGTCTGCAACTTTTTCCCAATTTACTTGAAAAAAATCAGAGATGGTGAAATTGTGGCATGAAAAGTTGAACCACTAAAGGAGCTGTACGCTATGTCAAAAATCGATGGGAATGGTCAAACAATCTTGATTTGATGAAAATGAATAATTCACAATATTTAAATGAATGGTTTGAATGGAAAATGGTTTCCGTCAATTTACTCTACGGGTGGCTTCTAGATCGTACATCTGCACTAACACTGATTTTCACGAGAAAGTTTGAAATTGTCAGACTAGCAATTTGAATTAACACTAGAAAGACAAGGAAGTTGTCGGAACCGATCAACAGAACTGTCCTTTTTTTAACTAGACGTCTGACGACTCACCAAAAATATAGAGGATTCAACTGAAAAGTTCTGAAAAAACTTGGCAACAGTCCTGTCTTTGCGCATTTGTTTCAGTCGTTATAAAACTTGCTGGATAGGATGTAGTAAGCTCCAAGAGGGGCTGCGAAAATCTTGTCTCAATTCTTTATCTCAAAAAATTCAAAATTTCCTTAGGGTTTGCATAGTGATTTTGCCGAAAAACATAAGGAAAAAATAAACTCGGCAGGGCCATCACCTACAATATCCTCGAACAAGTGAAATTGGAAAATCAACGTTTACTGGTTTTGGTTTTAAAAGATTTATAAAAACCTTTTATATTCTTAAATTTTTTTTTTCATTTTTAAACGGTTCACACTTGATCTCATTGGAAATCTTTCGCCTAAAACTGACTCGAAACTGAAACTCGCCTAATTATTAATTACAAAGAAGTGAGCGAAACCTGAGCGATACTCTTCTAACTTTCAGATAAAATTTAAATTTTTTTAATACTCATGAATTTTCAACATTCATTTTTCATACCTCGTACGAATTGTTGGATTATGAATACCTTCCTATTTATTAACTATAATATAGATCTTTCGGTCATAGCTGACCCTTGCTGTCAGCTAACAATTAGAAACTGGATATTTTTATTACCTTTGAAACAAATGACAAGCAAGCAAAAGACCTTTCCCGTGAAAATTTACCAAGAAGGGACTGTACTATGAAATCAATCTCAGCGCAACCGAAACAGAAAAAAAACCCAACACAAAAGACTAATAATGCAAAACAAAATTTCTTGTTTTAACTTCGAAAATAAAACTTTCCATCCTAATGTCCTTCCATAATCTTCGCATCACTAAACGTAATTTCACAACCCAAACGGCGAGACCATAAGTCGACGCAAAATAAAACAATTTTCCGTCGCGTTCTGATCCATATACAATTCTTCCACACATGTTCCCCACGCTGGGACCTTTTACGGTTCGATGCGATCTTAAGGGTAAAAGAAAAAATTCGCCAAGAAAAATACCCAACAACAAAATAGGAAAGCTGAACAAAGATTCCGTCGCTGGAACCAAAGCATATTGTTCTGCATGGTCTTCACTTGACTGAGTATATAAATTCAAAGAAGCGCGAATAAATAAAAATAATAATGCAAAAAAACAAAACAACTTGCGAACATAATGTACAACGTGGATTTATATATAAAATTGCACGAAACAATAATATGACGACATTAAAGCCGAATGATAATGATGATGATCACCATCGAGATCGTCATGGTAAGGAAAATAAGAACGATCTCGTAGCAACAACATCATCAAAAGCAACAAATAAAACCACGGTTGTAACCTTGTACAAAGTATTATATGATCCAGAAAATCTCCGGACCGTGCAGTCCAGAGTTAATAAAAAATTTTAAAAGGAACGAAAGAGCCGAAATATACAATGATAAAGACGACAACACTGCAAAGCAATAACATGAGTTCATATGGAGTTATGTTATTTTGAATCTTTTCTTTCGTCATATCTTAAAATTTTTCGGTTGGATTTTTCTTTTTTCAATTTTTCTGCTTATTGCTTGGCTTCGTTTACATTTCTTTTTGTTATTACTGCATGAAACTAAACGAGAAATTGCTCAAAAGCGTAGCCATGAACGAATTTAAACAAAAAAGTGTCTGCCTCAATGCTCGCCAGCAATTTCATTTGAAAGAACAATACTAAATTTTATGAAAAAAGACTAACAATGGAACCATGGTTTTTCTTTTTCATTAAGGGATGAAGTCTGATTACTAATTTTCTTGCTAACAATTGCCGGTTGATTTAAAAAATTGAATCAGTAAGAGATTCATCAAAAGTCCCAATGGAGAGAAATAGTAACTCCCTCGCCTGGGACAACCAAACTGCCACGACTAAAATTCTTACTAAATTTCCGTAAATTAAACATTTACATCGATCATGTTTTGATTGAGTTACTTGGTTCTACCACACTTGGTTCGATATAATCTTATGTTTTCAACAAAGCAAGGAAACTATTTGAAAACCATGTTTTTGTCTAACCCTTCGAAATTTTTGAAAATCCGATAGAAGTTTGAGTTTGTGGTGGTCAAAAAGACTTTTTTCAATGTCACCCCCAAATTCCACGAGCCTTGTCTTGTGAAAAAATCATCATAATCTTCAACTCCGCCGGTTTCCTCGAACGAGGTTCGAGTTAATTGTTCAATTGCGATTCACAGATTTTTCAGCAAACGGGTAAGTTTAAAGAATGTGTCAAAAGTATTAAAATGAAGTTGACAAATTGAAGGAAGGAACCCAGACTACCCAAGAAGTTACGTAAGCTGTTGTGCAACGTTCCACACGAGACATGCCTGCAAAGACGTTGACCAAAGTCTTTTGATTTGATTCCTGCGAGAAAAATGAAACATTTTGGCAATTAATAGAGATATGCGATTAAACAGTGGTGTATCACCTTGCTTCATTAAAACAAAAATAGATTTTTCACTGAAAAAGCCATGTTACTATCTTTTCTTTACTGGAACGAAGCATCTTCACCGATTTGTTTCGCTAGCATCGAATAACCAATGCTGATTTTTACAAGAAAGGAAACCAGTCAACTACATAAGTCAATTTCTTGTTTAACACTGGCAGGCCTCGCATAGTCGTACCTACGCGAGATAAACTGCATTATTTCCACTGACAAACACTTGAACTAACGAAAAAATTGACTTTGACACTATGAGTTTCATTTGTTTGGCACTGTGAAGCGAGTTCCGATCCGATCCTTACGCGATTGAAAGCATCAATCAACATTTTAGACGCGTTCAAATTAGTAAACCCAATTTTAAGTATTCAAATAAATAATGTGTGAATGTGTGTAACATAATAGGGACCAAGATCTGTGAGTAAAATACGCGGACTATTTGAATTGGACTGTCCCATTTGTTCGCAGGTGAATTCGCCTGATGTTGCTGAATTTGCACAAATCAGCTGATGATAACCTCATTTCCCGATGGGATATATATTCAATTTTTGTTTAATTACGCGGTCTTTACTAGCGTGCAAATTTAAGGTTTGTCGAATTTGACAATGAAAGACCAACAACTTGCTCAGAAATGTTGCGAAATGTTTTGTTAGCGATCATGATGACTTCTGCCCGCGTATGCTTTTAACAGATGTCCTATGTTAAAAATAATGTCGAATTAGTTATTTGACTGATCTGGCATACATAGGTTTGTGTTTCAAGGATCTTCAAACAGCTTTGACATTCGCAATAATGCACATGGATTCGTTTTAGAGTTTAGGGTTGAATTTCCGATAGAATCTCTGAGGCTCTCGATCACTTGGATCAATCTACACTGCAGCATATTTTTATATTGTTTTAATACATTGAAAACTAGAGTCTAGCTTCGTGGTTCTTCCCAAACTATTTTTACATATTAAAGTTTGAGAATTCAAATATGATTACAATGAACTCAAAACAGTTTTTATGCTATAAGTCAATTTCATTTTTCTTACTTAATTAACAATTTTACACAACTTAGTCTGAAATCTGGGCAAACACTCTGAACTAACATGACAAAAACTTAGCAAACATTGTTTGTCAGCTTTTGTAGTATTGTTTCGATGTGAGTTTTGGCTCATGGAGCTCATTTTTTCAGTGCATGCCATCGCAACAGATTGTTAGTATCTTAATAACGCGAAGGGTAACTTTTGTGCGAATACAAGCAGAATTGTCTTATGTTCAATGCACAATGCGTTCACATCGCATGAAATATTTTACAATGCACATAAGAAATGAAAAAATATGGACTGTACCCAGTGTAGATTGTTTGTATGCAAGATCGTGTGTATGGGAGTTTCAGGCTATGGAAAACTTTCAATTAACAAAAAAATTCCCCAACCAGAAGGGACACTTTAGTGAATCGAATGGGAGTATTGCGAAAACTGACTTAATTTTGAGACTAGGATTTGCAAATTAAATACGTGGATTTTGTACTGAGATACTTATTTCTGTGATGCATATTACAATAGGAACAGAAACTTTTAATACACTATTTATTGGAGCTGTAAGGAAGCCACGTAGCTTATCATCGAAGCGATGGCCAAGATGGTCAGCTTATGCTGTCGATCTTACTGAAAAATGTTTGCGAGCATGAGGCTGTGTATTCATGATTTGCGACACCATTGGAACAAGATTTGGAATAATGTTATCATTCAATCTAAACTACTTTCCAGAAGAAAGTAGCCGACTCACTGCCGAGTATCTTTTGATCATTGCAATAACCACTTCTTGCCCATCACTCGGCTTTTCTCTTCGCCTGCTCCTTCTCATACAAGCCAAGTCGTACTTGTTCTTAATGCAACCTAAATTCTAAACTGAATTTGTAGGTTATTCACTCAGCTCGTCTGTGCACCAGATGCAAACCAAACACTTCACTTCAGCTAAATCTTCCTCTACAAGGCGGTCCGTTCTTCTTCTTTTTTGTGTTTGGGAGGATTCAAGACGCAAAAACAGTAGTGCCAAGATCAGAAAATTCCCTACTTCACTAGTGATTTATCTAATGAATCTAGAATGGAAAGCTTGAATGGAACTGAACCGCGTTGTGGTTATCGTCAGAAACAACCGCACCACAACAGCACGTTTAATCATGCATGCTTCTTTCTAGTACCGCTTTTTCCATGTTACGTCTCCATTTTACATAGGCACATGTGATTTACATAAGAACATATGTGATGCATGTATTCATTGGGATGTTCAAATGAAAAAGAGGAAAAGAAGTCGAGTACGAAAAAATACACGTCCAGATATCTCCACTTCATTACA
This sequence comes from Stratiomys singularior, assembly GCA_954870665.1. Lineage (NCBI taxonomy): Eukaryota > Metazoa > Arthropoda > Insecta > Diptera > Stratiomyidae > Stratiomys > Stratiomys singularior. The sequence continues at coordinate 3,976,630 of OX940879.1, read as the reverse complement.
CCAAACAAAACAATCACGCATGCACGAAAATTTATCTTTGAGTTGCAGTTTTAAGAAAGAGTTATTCAACTTGCCAACTGTAAATACAGAAATGACCATAATGGAGTAGTTGAACTCTGTAGATACTTGGTGCAATGTTTAAGGGGCAGGCCATGAAAAAATCAAATTGAAGTGTTTGTTAAGTAGTTTCGGGTTTAATAATAAATACCTCAACTGCTATGAGCGAACATTCAAGTCATCATAGGCCCATTGCGTGTGCAAATTATAATTTTATATAATTTCAAATTAAATTAGCTTCACTAGCGGTCACATTTCAACTATTAATGGCTGCAGTGAAACTTGACGAAAAAATGGAGACGTAGTTACTCCGACCCATAGTATTTCACATTGTCGAAAATTGGCACTATGCAGCAGATTGAAAGTAGACACGACAGAAGTACCTTTAACTTTCGACATCAGGAGGTGGAGATTTCAGCATTTCTAATCGACCATAATAATAGGTAATGTTCTTTTTACTGCGAATATATGATTTGCAAAGAAGTATGATGTTGGGATGCTTGCGTCAAATTTTCTTTTCCTTCTCTCTTCCATCCGAAGCGTAATAAATCATGAACTCCATTCTTGCTGGCAAAGAAATGCCTTTCGAAACATATAATTAAGCTAGATAATTTTGGTAAAATAAGTACAAGACATAACCTTACAGTGATTCTAAAACACTTTTCTTGTAAATTACCAGCAAAATGTGGTGCACTTTTATGCTTGTCTGAAGTTTGCATCGTTGCAAACGCAACGCTGTCAATTTTTTTCACTATTCCTTTCTAGTAGATGATTAAAACGAAACAAAAATCTAGTCGAGTGCAAGAAATTCAATAATGTGACTAAAATTTTCCAAAATTATAAGTCAAAATATCCAAAATAACATTCAAGTGAAAATTTTTGGAACCGTTGCATTTTCAACGATGCAATCTTCAGACATCTACTTTTATTCATAACGCAGAAGACAGATTGCCATGATCGATGACATTTGCGTGTAAAAAGTTGATTTAGAAATCGTGCCAGATGTCAATACTAAATGTAGAAAAATGCCATGGAAAAGTTTGAAGACTGTCCCAGTCTAAAGACAATATTTGTGGAGTTTATTTTTTATTTAACAAGTATGACACTCTTAAAACGCTTGAGTAATAATACAATACAACTATAAATCTACTATTGCATGCACTATCTCTTTCTGCCGAAAGGTACCCTAGAGTGCTCTTACTGACATGTGCTATGTATGTGACGCTACGCTATACTTTTCCCGGATTCTCGTGTTTTTGTTTAATTTGTCTTAGGTCTTTTGATGTTTATTAATTGATCTTATATTTTAGTTGTGCATTCATAGTAACTCATTCATTTTTTTATACTACATACAATTCACACATTTTGTCTAATGAACATTAATTTTAAAAATTGCATTGCTAAAAACGCATTCCGTAGTAGTAGTTAAAATGCTTCCTTAACATACGAAAAATATCTTCCTGTACCCTAAATGATAGCAAAGTAAGTTGGTAGAATATATTTGAGGAAGCAAACACGATGGCGGAAACATATCGCCAAAAAATAATAAAGAGTGAACAAGCCAGGATACCGTTTATTATATGGTAACGCCTCTGCTAATATTTGATCAAAACATTTGAGTGGTCATTTAAAATGGAATAAAAAATTGTCTCGCGCAAGCTTATTAGTTTGACTCATTGATGAAAATAGTCAAATTGTGGTGTTGACTGTGGGATTTATAGTTACTTCAGCAGAAACTATAATAGCTAATAGCTCAAGCAATACAATAAACATCACATTGATTATCATATTGATTTTAGTAAAATTTGGAAGTACTTTAACTTAAATAAGTTTGACTCAATTTTTGAAATTGGTTGACTTTGCTTTTATACGATCACAAAATATTTAGATATGATTACACTTTGGCAGTGATCTCTCCACTTGGATTATCATAATTTAATTTCAAGTTACTGTAAAGAAAATACTTCAATTTCTAAATTAATCGTCTCAAAATGCAATTTCAACAGTTTACTTTAACTGTAAACTTTATCAACAAATTCATCAAATATTTATGGAATTTCCAATAGATCAGTTTTAATTGGACCTTGAATAGCGCATAATAGTTTTCCAATCAACTTGAAGACTCTTTACTAAGCAATTCTCTATTCTCTTCATATCCTTATTGGTATGCACCCACGCATCTAACCACCCATTTCCCATTAAGTCTTCAAACACATTCTGTACTTTTAATAAATTCGTAGTTTGGCAACATTTGCGCTTATGGCAATAGCAACCGTAGCCTGCATAACGTGAAACCAACTTTTTTCATCTTAAGCTCCACAATTCCGTCATTCGGCGCCACACTCCTCCCTGTCTAACCTCACAGCTTACTCAAGTTATTCATACTTACCCACTACAGTCAGAGCCAGGTGTACAATAAGGCGTAGCAGATACCACTCCAGCTGAAGAATGTTTAAGATAAAGATAAAATAGAACAATCGCGCATGGAGCACCAGCAAGAGAGTCGCCCGAGTCTTTATGTAAAAGAAAATTCAGGTACATGTTCCGTGGGGGTCAAAGTGAAAATGACGGTTCAGTATCTTTCTACTATGTATCTACTCATCTTCTGAGCAACTATATGCTTCAAATGTCCCATTTAACATTTACTCGATGGGATTATGTACAATGGCCCTCCACCACTTCTGCTGATCGCTCTTCCAGGCAAGTGGAAATCTACCTATAAAGCTTGGCGTGCAAGAAGCAAACAGCATGAGCCGTTGCGCAAATCTGACGCAAGCAACCTCCTTCGATGGATACCGTCCCGGAACTTCATTCTACGCTCCCCACCTCTGCAAGATAAATCAACAAGAACCTCACTTTGTACTACAAACAGACTGAATTGTTTGGGATATTTAAGCTTTTCTTGTGCGCCATGAGTTGGCCTCCCTATTTCGAATGGTGTTCAGTGTTTGATACTCGGATACAAATGATGATGATGTGTTCAGACGATTGTGATACTAAAGCACTGATTGCCCGCACCCGAAAGGCGCCATTGGTGCGGGAAGAAGAGAAATCACGTGATACACTGTCGTTTCGAGGGTCCTCCACTCAAATAAAGTTCCACCATTTATTTTGTTTTTCCGCGTTCAACATCCTCAAGCAATGTAGCGTTCAGCAAACATATCTTGCGATATACAACAGCAGTAGGCGGCAGGATGTAGCTGGAGTCGAATTTATTAGTTAATTTTTTTAAAGGAACTTGAAATAAAAGAACTGAAAAAACAGCACGCGTACACACATACCGTTTAGATAGCAAAGACCGAGCAAGGCAAAAAGCAAACATAATACAGAACACAGAAAATATTCGCTTCGGCACTTTGGAAGCAAAGTTGGGGATGTATGGTTGATTTTATGTACAAGGAGTACATGCGAAGCATGTTTTGCTAGCTAAAGTGTATTCATTGGGGAACGTTGCTGACTAGGTTGCACATATCAAACCAACCAACAGTTTTCCTCTTGCAACCTTAACCGTCCACCTCATTCTACTTTACTTGCAAACATTGAGAGATCATTTCAATTTTGGATTTTATCGCGATAACGTCAACTTGTCTGAGCCGGACAAAGGAAGAAAGAGTCTCGAGTGGTTTGGGATAGAACAGTGGGAGCCAAGTGATGTAAATTGCGTTCTTGTGAAGTTTCGTGCCCGACGGGTAGGTGCATGCACTTAGCTACAAACAAGCATTGAAACAATACCCCATGGATAAAAGGATACCTCTCGTTCTTATATGCCAACTTTCCTGTCGGCTCCATTCAGGCTAGGTAAATACCAAAAACTTTTTAATGAGTCCTGACCTATTTCACTGAATAGTTATGATACTATTACTAAGACTTCCCTGTATATCCACAAGTTCGTCCTGTCAGTTTTGTAGCTCCCGTTCCACGTACTATCTTCAGAGCCAGTTCAACGACCTTTAAAGTTTACCAAATTCAAACCGACATTAAAACTCTGGCTCATGCTTTTACCCGGAATATTGATTCGTTTTTCCCACTACAACATGGAGAATCGCCAGCTAACATAAACATACGTTTGTCATGAGTTGACAAACGGATTTCTCTTAGGTATAAATTCCAAATATAACTTTTCCCTACATCAAAGAAACCATTTATCTGGCCGATCCACGTGTCTACACAGACATCTTTCTGTTGCAATCATTCATCATAATCAGAGCGACGAACTTCCTTTTAATAATTGATTTTATGTAATTCCATGATTTTTATGTAATTCATTCTTGGATTATATAAAATGATTTCGTGAGGAAAATTTCCGGAGACTTTTCATTTCGGATTTTTCCCCGCTTCAGATGAATGTTCTTACAAATTGAACGAACAGGAAAATTGATTCACTTGACAACAACAGGTACTCCTAGCCTATGGTACACACTTCAACGGAAATTTTGCATTTCACATCCCTCTCGCCCTTGGCCCTCTTTGGATACTGCCATTTTTTGTCTGACCCAGTCCTGTTGCCAAGGTAAGTTATTTGCAATCGGAGTGGGCACACCTTACGTCTGCTACTATGGTTTAAAGTGCTGTTGCAAGTGCGAATTTCCGGCAGCACTCATGTTTTCATGCAGGACGAGCACAGGAGAATGGAAGGAGAATGAAGATAGCGCACATACGGTCGATAGTGTAAACTCGAAGTTTCATATATCACAATCAAAACTCTATTTGGTTACTTTCATAGATCACATTTCCAATTGACGTAGTGTGGAAGGCAAAAAACAGCCAGCAAAACCTTTCAAAAACTAATGAAAAACAGATCAACATCATATTTCCATGACAAGGGTTTTCGGTTTTATTTTCCCTCCAAGGTAGTTTACCAAAAAGAAAATTTCAAGTGCGTCTGTAACTAGAGTAGAGGAAAGTAGAAGCGGAAAATTGAAACTGTGAGAATGAACAGGTGGCCGCAATGTTTGTGTTCATTCTTCAAAGCTATCAAAGAAAATTTGAGCTTGCGCTGGCTAAAATGGTTGGGAATTTTCTAGAGTGATTTCCATGCCATTAGTCACGTTCAAGAAAACGTGGTGTTGTTCTAAACGGAAAAGTACTCGTTTGATGGCATAAAGGTCAAAGTTATGAGAAAACAATATCACCATAATCGAAAACTCATCAACAAATTCACATAGTGGACTCTTACTTGACGATTGGTCGAGACATTCATGGAACATGAAGGTTTTCTCTGCAATTTAGTTCAGCAAATGATTACAAAAATAGTATTAAATATTGATTATCAATAGTTATAAAAATTTGAATGTCTTGCATTGGCAAATTGACCCAAACAGCTGACTGATCACCAGCAGTGAATTTTTCCAACAGGCTGTCTAACAATATTGTTTGAATCCTTAAAAAAAATATTATTAGAAAACGGTTAACCCGAACTCTGTCTCTAATAAATTCCAACGCTAAATATACAAAAACAGTGAACCAAGGAACCAAACATAAGTCCAGAATTCAATACTTAGTTATGCCGCTGTTTCAAAGTCTTTGAAGGATCAAAACAACAGTAAAGTGGTAGTCAATAATCTTCAGACAAAAATAAACAACTACATAGACAAATATTTGACAAATACAATGTTTAATCGAAGGATGAGTTGTGTCGGGAAAAGTTCAAATCTTATTATATTTTCACGTTTAACGTGACGAATTAGACAGGGACAACGCAATGAACAAGAAAATATCAAAACACTGGGTTCACAACCAACTTTTCCTGGACAAACTCCACCCTATATACGAAACAGAATTCACATTATTATGTCGCTGGATTGCAGAGCCGAAAACAGTGTATGTGTCTCCAATTTGCATCTTTATTGAGGCAAATAAAAAACAACTTTTTCATGAAATTTCGAAATATAACCATTATTGCAGCAACCAGAGACAGGGTTGGGAGTGTTACCAAATGACCCAATAAAGTTCATTTTATCAAATGGGCTGTTTAAACTCAGCAAATTTTACAAAATCTTTTTACAAATGATGAATAGCTGTTGAAAAACAAACTGTTAAAAAGCTACAAGTATCTGCCTATTAATTAAAAAAGGAGAGTCAAGCTCACCATTAGACAAGAATAGGCCGTGATCCAACACTGATTTGGTATGTCAATGACAAACGGAATTAGATATGGACTGAAAATTTGAAAGGAGAATGGTAAATCCTTCACTAAGAAACCAGAAGCTGTAGTAACGCAAAAAGGATATTTCTAATCTTGCAAAAACAAATGAATAAGAGGTTTGGCTATCAAATTATGAGACTGACGGTGCTGCACAAGTTTTAAACGTGTGTCAGTTTCCAGAGAGCGCTGTTGTTTAGCGTGAAGCCTTTTCTTCCGAACGCAGCACCTTTCGCTTCTGTACACAAATCAGTAAAGGTAAAGTTGGTGTTCTTTTGTTTCGCTAGAAATGTTAAGTGAAAACATATTTCGCGTACGGTTTGGTTCAAGTTAAATATTAAATATAATAATGAGGAAGCGCATAGTGGTGGCATTTTATATGGAACCCCGCAAAAAACGCTTGTGATTCTTACAATGTACATAAAATAAAGGTTAAGAATTCATGCAAATGCCTACCCATTCAAACTCGCAACGAGTGTGTATTTAAAAAAAAAACAACGACATTGAAAAACAAAATCGTCGCAAAATATTGATCCAAATGTTGAAAATATTCATTGACAATGATCTATCGTTTTCGAAAAGAATGATAAAATGTGAAGAATTGAGTTTTTTAACTTATGCTCCGGAAAAGAAGCACTTCAAAAGCCAACATTACGAAAAGTCAACAAGCCTTGATTGAGCAAAACAAAATTCAGAGCTGTAATGATTGGTCAGGCGATATTAGGATGTATACTTTGACAGAGTATGTTAACGCCATTATAATCTTGACATTTATTTTCAGCTTTACGAAAGAATAAGAGAAAAAACAATCCAAATTGTAAAAGATCAATAGATCAAATATTATTTGTCAAGAGGTTTCTAGTCAAGCACAGATTGAAATTAAATTTTGAAACAACGTTTGGTCAGGTTGGAGGTCCATGTGCATCGAAAGCACAAAAAATTCGAACCCAGCAATCAAACATGAAAAAATGGTAACTTTTGCCTACGAAAAACGGGACATATTCGTCACAGATCGAGTTCCAAAGGGTAAAAGTGTCGCGGGAACGTGTTGTAAAAACATTCGTCAGAAATTGGTAAACGGTGTCAGAATTAGAAAAGGGTTGTTGATTTTTCATAACTATACACCCCCATTTATCCTAGCTTTGAGCAACAAACTTTCCGAGAAATTAATATAGTTTAGTCCTAATTTTCGACCACCTGACTGAAACATACTCTTCGAACTGAAGTCACCACTTCGGAGAGTGCGTTTTCGTGAGATTGAAGCGTTCTAAAAACAAGGGGCCCAACCGATTCCGATGCTTCATAAATACAAACTGGAGGCGGATTGGAATTCATGCAACTTTAGGTCTCTTATAAGCCTGCATTGATATGTTAACAAGACCAGCAATATTTGCTCTTTTTTAACAAATATTTTTCACATTACGCCCGACTGTACATTACGTTTAGAAAAAACATCAAAGTTTAGCAAATCAAGAAATCCACTCAATTAATGGTCGTAAACGCACCCGAGAAAACCCTCAAGAAAGGAAGACAAACCCGAATTGCTGGTAAAAAGAATAATGCACTAAATATTAAGTGAAAAGTACTTGAATTTTTTTTATATTTAACACAAAATTGTCCGAGCTCTATTTGATCCCTGAAGCAAATCTTTTGAAGAAAAGTCAGTAGGATTTTAGAAGGAAGTAGAAGCCTTTTCTGGATGAAGGGATACTGTTGAAAATTGTTCTTTGAGCGGGCACTGCGTGAATACAGTTATAACAAACTCGTTCCAAGTTCTATACAACAACGACCAACGATTAGACTGGACCTCTTGTTGCTTTTGATATAGTGGACACCTCTTTGAAAGCAAACAAAGTTCAATCTTTCTTTCTTATTACAATGTCAAGGAGCAATCATTTGCCTTCATATCAAAACATCTAAATTTCTCAAACGAATCACTAAATGAAACCAAACAGTTTTTGTTTCATGCGCCCTGTCGTGGTTTAACTTTAAGAAAAAAGCAAAGCCCAGTTAGCTTACCATACGCTTCACTACTAGCTTTCTCAACTCCTTCCACTGACTCCAACTGACTACTCTAGCCTACACTCATACCGTTGTTACCGCCTTATGCTTGCTTACTGGCTTTCTTGTCTCCATTTCAATTCAACTGTTCGACACAAATATAAGAGCTTGTTTTTGTTGTTGCTGTGTCTTTTCAAATAAAATTACCATATGGTCGTAGAATTTGTGTGTCGTAACGACCACGACGCCGACTGACGACATATACTTGCTTGGCATGGCGGTATTTTGCATAAAATTAACATCTATTAGAGTGGCCAAGACGTTCGCTCCGGAGACGGCCAACTTAACGACCAACACTTGCAAGCAGCGCAAGAAAGATCAACACACACGACAAACCTCGGTTTTAAGTCAGTCAACTTTTCACAAGAAGTAACACACATGTGAACAAAGTGAAGACTATGTGGTGGATTTTCGCCTTGGGATTAATCAAGTCAGTCCACTTTATTCGGTACCGGATTGGATCTCTAGCCACGGTACCAGGCATGGAAAGGTCCAGTTTCACCAGCAAGAGACGGTGTGCGATGGCAGGGTCCACCAGTTTGTCGTGTGATCTTTACTGATTTCATCGGGTGATCATAGTTTCTATTAGACAAACCTAGTCGCCGAGGTGCAAGTTGTGCTTTGTACATATTGACACAAAATGACTATTTCCCAAACGACATGCTTGAGAGTGGTCCAGAGGAAAAAAACAGGCTTTCATCACCCACCTGCAGAATTGAACTCACTGACGAGTTCGCCTGTTTGGCCATGCCATAGGACCTACATACATATATCGCGGTATTGCTGGTGATTCTTGTTGTCAGGTGTATGTTTACCCTGTCGCGCCTTTTTGAAAAGGTGAACACACCTAAGGAAACTTGCAAACCTGATTTGAGTATTATTAATTTTATTTATGAATGTCACACATGACAGGGAGACTCCGGACCTGGAGGATGGTGGATAGTGAATAGTAGAAATGTGTGAACATTGAATTCGTGTAGCGATTCTAATTGAATTGTGAACAACTGGAAATATCTGCCGTGGATATATTATGATATGCAGAGACGGGAATGTGCAGAATCGAGTACACATATGCACGACTAGAGTAGTTTGGCGAGCAATAAGACTAGAAATCGTATGAATTGTTTTCAGAAAGAGTAGGCAGCAAGGAGAACGGGATTTCATTCCAAAACATGCAGGCGCTCTCTCGGTCAATTGAAGAAAAAGATTGCGTTACGTATGTTAAACAGTTTGCAAGACATGTTACTCGTATTTCTATATGTCTAGAAGTCATAAATTTTCATATGGGACTCATTTTATGCATGTTTGTCGCTGACTGGCTTGAGATGTAGAACGGCATGGGAATGGGAATGATATGGCAGTTGATTGATCAAGGCTGCACAAGTTGTGCGAGCTGGATCAAATGATTAAGTGCAAATCGGTTATTGTTATTGGCGATTGAACGAAATATAAATATAGAATGTATGTTTGTATAAAACATGCATTTTTAATCCTACTTTTATGGCCCTGCAACAACCTGCTTCCGTGATATTTCAACAAGATTGATCATAGAATCTTGTTTTGTATAGTCAACCGTTTCATTGTTCTTCAAATAGAGACAAAGGATAATAAGGTGGTCTGGTTATTACGCTACATATGACACAATTGCTGATGGAAAGTTAATAGAAGCTCCCTCCATGGTAAATCGGCATCTAATAGTGCAACTTTTAACCTCACGACTTGGCAAAGCAAGATTTATCAAAGCAAATCACCTCATTTTTTTCTATTGTTTCACTTCAATTTCTTTTTTTAAATAACATTCAATAGCGTGAATATTATTTGAAGTTGTATTCTATTTTCTGCGTATGGGCAACGTAAATATTCCGATTAAAACTCAATAAATTTCAATAAGGATATAGCGCTTCAATTTTTGAGTGCTGGGACAATTAGTTTCACATCAATTTCCAGGTTAGAAAGTTTAATTTAAAGTTTTATCTTCAAAAATCGTTTTAAAATATATTTAAAGTTTTTAACATCAAATTTTACTTGATTCTATTAGGTACGATTCGTGATAATCAGATATGCAGTAGATCGGAACACTAACGAACAACTCACATTGACTTTCATACTCTGACTTTTTGTCTGGTTCACCACCTTACAAACGATACTCCTTTCTTTTCTTTCATTCAAATATCGCTTAAGCTGGCACGAGAGGTCTGAAGCAAACTGTCAACGGCACCACGTGAAGTTTGAATCCTGAGCTACAAGATAAATTTCACTTTTTTCTGATATACAATTTTTTCACTTTTCAAATGCGTTTTTGGGAAATTCTACTGAAAATTTAGGAAAAATCTCTTCGTATTTTTTACTTTTTTAGATTCTGACTGTTTGCATTCCGGATTAACCATCTACCAAAAACAAAGAGTGAGCAAATTTAAAACGAATCAAGCTTTAGACACCTTTATTACCTTTATTTAGCTTTAGACACCTCGAAGAAATCAAAATGATTATATTATATATTTAATGATATATTCAGATTCAAACGAATTCAAATTATTCTGTTTTCTACCTTAATCATAAATAAAGCTATGCAAGCGCTTCATCGATTCAATAAAACGTTGTCGCAAGGGTTTTTACATATCTGAGGGGTATTCCAAGGAGTGTGTCTATACTTAATGTGTAAAAGCACGGATTAGATTTATCCATCTTTAAAATTGATTCACATCAAAACTTGATATCAAAGTGTTTATTAAACAATGAAGAAACCCCTCCTTTTTAATCAATTTTTGTCAACCAAATGATTATTTAACACAAAATCAAATTTTTTTTTAATTTTTAACAGAAGTATTTTGTGAAATAGGAACCAGTAACACAAATTAATTTTAACCAGCGGAGTTTCTGTAGGAATTATTTGAATGGCGATTAAATATTTTGAAAAATCAGCTAGAGTCTATGTGTAGAGTAGAGAGTATTTCTCTGGCGTTTGAAAAAACAGGAAACTGATGAGTAACTGCTATACATCCTGGCAGGGTGTAAGCATTTCCGTCGGGATCATATTCGGCCAAAACAAAATCAAGCGAATTTTTATCGGATGTTGCCTTTCTGGAACGACAGCAAATCGTTCCAAAATACAATATAAAGGACCAATGTCTTATATTATACAACGAAGTGTTTCATCGAGAAACGAAGACTCATAGCAGTGTAAACACAATTCATTCCGCAAGAGTTGTGTTCTTTAAAAAATCTGCTGTAAGTCCATTTTGTCGAACCAAGTTTTGTGTCTTAAGATTCATCATTTGCTCTGAAAACTCTCATTCCAATGCTTACGACTGCTTATTGTCGTAATTCATACTTGGTGTGAAGCAAACATCTTTATTCATGTTTTGCTAGGACTTTGACAACATTTATTTGAACAAATTCAGCGAAAGTTGTTCATAGGAATTTGATCTTTGTTTTTTTTTTTAAACTAACATTTTCATTGTTAGCATACACTATTACCTTCCTATCCTCCTATGACGAAAACCACTTTCCACTCCACCCTACTGTACGATATTTAACAATTTTAACTTTCTCTTCCTAGCATACATGTAATAGATACCGCAATATATTCGTGATGGCATTAACTATCGCCTACTAATTTATATTTCATGAAACTTTTCCAGAATGACGTGATGGATTCGGTTAGTGCGGCCGAATTACCGGTTGCATGGCCCACTCTACTAGGACCAGGTTAACGATGTTACCTATTTAACTATATATTTGTTATTAGTAAGGCAAACATCATAAGCTCTTGTTATTAGCAGCCACAGCTCGTCGATAGTATTGCTAGGTCATTATGTCGGTCAAATTAACGACAACGTGACGCAATGAAAAGAAAATGCTTGAACGGTTCACGTGTTGCAAGTTGTGTTACATGCGTCCCAACGTACTTCACATATGCATAACAGGGCCTAGCTCATATTATCTGCATGCATGCAACGCAATACGGCATGGTCCTCTCGCACAGAGGTTCAGTATATCTTTTTTGGCATCACATTTCCTGCAGCGAGTTTCTTTCATATTTTTTGTTTTCGCTCAGCCCATCAACTATTGAGTACCACCCAAGATCCAATTCCACCGTCTTGCGAATCTTTCTTTTTTTTTTTATTAATATTCACATATGGACCCTTATTTATGGGACTTCATGGCCGACAGGTTCGACTCGTCATAAATTTCAGACTGCGTCAGCAAATATCGATGTCGATTTATTTGTTACATGTTGTATGGTCCCCAGAAGCAGTTTCTGTTGCAGAATGAAGTAAGAAAAAAGTCGCACCGCAATTTGCATTTTTTCTCAGCCTCAACCAAGAAAAAGAAGGTGCTGGCTTGGTTGGCTGGAGCTGCTATTATTACTGGTGCCAGTTGTTACTGCTGAGGTGCTAAAGACGGTGATGGTGGTTTGAAATTGAGAGGTTTCACTATACCATTTTCAGTGTGGGTGTCATTCACCTCAGCACTGTTGGCCACGTTCTTCGACGTCGTCTTCGCCTTTGTCGATAATAATGCAAAGCTGCTGCAATGCAATTGCTGCATGTCAACAGTTGATGAGCGGTTGAACTCATCGTATATGCATACTTGCCCCGTATGCAGATTTCTACCACATTTCTTAGCAAGTTGCCCGCTTACTAAAGTTTTCGTAAAGGCAACGGCACCGACGTACACGATGACTAGTGTGTACATTCAACGGAAATCCTATCAGCATATACTATATGGATGTGGGGAATACGTTATTAATGGGGTTTTTGTCGAGCAATGAATTTTCATTCACGCGAGTGAAATTTAGTTGTATGGCTTTTGAATGGTGGACGTAGAGGGAGAGAGAGTAGAATGCATTCGCATGAAATTGAATGATTTATTTACCATTTGCAATTGGTAAATAAAGAAGCACCCAAGTAGAAATCAGGCCAGCAACAGACACTTTTGTGTCTTCTAAATAATGTTGGATAAGTCATCCACTAAAATTCATTGGGTAACTCCCTAATTATGTCTGGGATTGAATTTACACAGAAGGTCCGCTGCTGTTAACGTACACAATATTGAAAAGTTATTGTAAAAAAGATAAACAAAATAATTTGTCTATGCTGAACAATTAAATCAGTACAGACAGAAACATGAATGTTCAGACTGCTTCCACATACACATATACGCGACAAGGCTCTGAAACTCTTTGACAAAACACACTATGCCAGCATCGTCTTGATAATTCTAACCCATAGAGTCCTACGAAATATACTCATTATTATACGAAAAATGCATGAAAACAAATGAAAGTCACAAGTGCCAGTGATAAATTGCACGTTAACTGAACTGCATACACTCTCTGGACCAAGGAAAGTACTCCAAGTACTCCTCGCAAAGGTTAGATAAACACCGCTAAAAAGTGTATTTAACAAACTATTATTGATTCACAAAAACAGAAGATTCTTCCGTAGAGAGTGACACAGCAGTCCAATGGAAAGTTATTGTCTGAACAGGAGCATACTGATGTAATTTCATCCCTTTTCAACTTCGTACATTTTTCTCGGGCGAATGCCTTATTGTATTTTGTTTTGTTTTGTTTATTTTCGTGCTTTAATTGTAAGAATTTTCATAGCATTTCAACTAATTTAAGCTGACATTCAGAGCTATCTGCTCGAGATTCTAGTTTAAAACCATTTTTGTTTTTGTTTGTTTTTCTCTGCCGAAAACAATCCAAACATCCTTTTATTGACTCGTCAAATATAGCTTTATCGAGCAGAGAAACATGGGGAGACAGCATTTGTCAATTCACTAATAAGCTCTAGGGTCTATCTCATTAAATTGTTGCACACTCACCAGATTTCCAGGCACGTGCCAAAACGGAAAATTAATTGGATATTATCGAAATAGACTATTGAATGATTCTCGCAAACCATTACGTTGTCATTTATTCTGAATATTCTTTCTTTGAAACGGTGAAATTCGATTGCGTGCGTTTTCATATAACTTTATATCCTTAACTGCATAACACATACTTTTGTACGTACGTTCGTATAATGGTCGAACAAAATAGCATGATAGAAAAAAGAAAAAGCAATAACGTCGGACAGATAAACTAGGAAAACGAGAACTCGACGGAAGCCATTGTAATGTTGATATTATTACGTGACGAGGTCATTTCGAAAAGTCGTCGCCATTCTCCTGTACTATATAGACATCAGCAGCAACGTGTGTTGTTTTTCACTCAAAGTTGTAGTTGTTGGACTTTTCCCTTCGAACGAAGGAATTAGGATAAATGGTGTGCTTTTGAAAATGTCATTTATGTATTAGAGTTTACGTGAACCGACTTCTTATTTAGCTGTGTCAAATATAGAGAGATATGGTTTGCAATTGTGAACATGTTGCAGAGCAATCCTATACCTGAAGTTCAGGGCATTGGAAAGCAATGATTTTGTTAACATTGAAAACCCTTAATTTCCAAAAATGCGTCTCTAATATATAGAGCGACAACTGAGCGTTTATACTGGGCGCCATCGTAGTTAGTGCATAGTAAAGTGGACCAAAGCATAAGTGATCCTATCGGGTCTACAAGCCCAGAAAAGCAAAGTCGTATTCAGAGTCTTTTATAAATAAGTTCTTCTCTATAGACAAACGACAGAACTTTCGGTTTAATTTCCTCAAATATACTCAATATTGTTCTGCAACTGCATCGTATGTATCAAATATTCTTTGATTGATCTTTGTAGTATGTAGCAAAACAGTAAACACGCATTTACGTATTTGGCCCTTACATTTTTCAGTAACAATGGGTACTCTCATCGGATTATTTTATTTTACACTTCATGACACAGGCACTATTGTAGTAGCTGCTTATCAACCTGACCAACCTGTGAATTCACCCCGAAAAGAATGGATCACATCCGGTACGCTCAGAAACATGATATCCCACATTCAAATTCTTTTCTCTCACGTGTTCTATTTTATTTTTTATATCCACGAATCGTTTGAAACAAATGAAGAAATGAAGAAATGGAAAAATGAAGAACAAGAAGAACGTGGAAACTTGTATTTCATGTTTCAAATACATAAATTATGTATTCAAGATGTCATTAGAAGGATAGACAAACATATGAGTATATCTCATGGGCTAGAAAGAACACAGAACAACTCGAGCTACTTTTTGCGCTTCTTAGCATCGATACAAAATATCTGCAAATATTTTTTTATATGTGTTTTATCAACCACCACTGAAAACTTGCCAAGTTGTAGATAACCTCGATCGTAGTGAATGTAATTTGATGCAAATAATTCTGTCTATAGACAGTATCTAGGTGGTAAATACAACCAGGAGTTTGCTTCTTAGTCCCGTCCCTAATTCCATGAAGTGGCACTCCGTCTTTTATTCTCGCTGGGCATCAACTAGCCAACTTATAAATTTTTCACTCGTCTGAGCCTGCACTCAGTCGGTCTTCGTCGAATGTCTTAGAGGAAGGAAGAACTTGCAATCTCTTCATTTCTCACTTCCAGTGCCATCATCATCGCAACACTATCGTAGTGTTTTCGTTCTTTAGAAAGTTGCAAAACAACCATTAACCAGCGTTTATATATCTTTATATCGTGACGATAATTATAATGATGATGATAATGACCGTGCTGGGGATGACGACGTTGTTTACTGTTGCCATTTCTTTCATTTCAGACACCAAAACGAAAGAAACGATTTCGATACTAGCAGGAAAACGCTATCAATAGTAAAGGGAATATAACTATGGGACGTGTTTGGCTGGTCTCCTCTCCCATCATTTAGGCAAGTGTTGCTATAAGGCTATGAGCGACAGCAAACAGAGATTAATGTAGGACTAATTATATATGCAAACAGCCAAGATTAATTCATACTAAACTGGACATCAAGAAAAACGTTGAACAACTGAAATAGCAATAAGAAAGCAATGATAAATTCCACACCTGATCCTTGATAACCCACAAGACTTGCGTGCCAACATTGAACCGACATTATAAATTTATGTGATGAGAGTAGTGGCACATTTATAATGATTATCGTTGATTGGCAATACATAACTAGTTTTTAATTTGCAATTTTACTACTTTTTTGATTCTTCTTTGTGAGTGATAATGAAGTCCAATGAAATAGCTTAATGAACGTATTTACATGAGCTTTTGGTTGCTACGAATAAACAGATCTGTTATTTTTCAAAAAGGAAGACGTTATCCTTGATGTAAGAATTTCAGCTTACATATTTTACTTCGGTAAAGATTAGGAAACCATTGATTTAAAAACCCTACGATAAAATTACCTACTAAATCAGACTCAAGAGTATAAAGGACCTGTTAGCGCAGACTTTACTTAGATAAGATTAAAGCCAGTTACATAGCAACACACTCATGCAAAGAATATTCTAATGAATATAGTACACTTGCAAAACGAAAGGAATTTTCACCTGCTATCATTTTGATCGACTTTTATATATATTGAATTATAACAACAATATATATATTATATATATTATACTATATACTATTATATATAAACTATCCCATGTATGTAGGTATCTGAAGTTTGCATTTTAGCTGATGGAACGATCTCGATTTTTTTCATTTTTTCATATTTGCCGCCGATTTGACATAAATGAAAACTTATAGAGTGTCAAAGAGTCGAAATCTTGAAAAGAAATTACAAATATTAAATTGAAAGTGTTCAAAAAAATTCAAAACGTGGAAATAAGTCTTGACCGTTGACGACGTAGACTTCAGCCACTTTTGAAATTCGAAATTGTTTTCAATTGAATCAAATCCAAAGTTGTTTTTCGTTGGTACTCTTTCAAATATCGTAAGCAAAGGGCAGCATTTTTGAAAAAACTTTGGTTTTAAATATAGAAAAGTTGATAGTGCTGTTCAAGCAAAAAAAAAACATACGATGTATATGGAGAAGATACATTGACAGAACGACTATGCTAAATCGATTTCAAATTGAAGTCAATGAAATATCGCTGTTAATTGAAGATCAAACCAGCGCACTCGACGAAAAGGCTTTGATGAGGAATTTTAACAATTGAAGCTAGAAATGGTTTTTTTCGTCAAAAAATTTTTTTTAACATTTGCCTGGGTAAAATATTTTTCTTTCCAATTTAGTCCTTCAAATATTGAAGTGGATTTGTAGCACGCATACGTAAACTAATACTGCGCAGAACAAAACCAAACTCTTGTCACATTTTATGACAGACAGTATACAATTGAGAAACAAAGCGACAATAGAACATTTTTAAGTGATTTAAACCCATTCGAAATTACTTGTTGTAATATATCTTTCAACGCATTTTCCAATGTTCAATGTTCAATGAAATACGAAAATATACACAAATAAATTCATACTACCTCGTCATTTGCCAAAATAACAACATCATTAGTTTTTAAAAATATTTCCAATATCCTTTAAAAATGGATCACAAGGTGAAGAAAAGTACATACCTGCAACGAAAAAGAAAAATTTATGTAAATATAATTTTGCCTGTTTGTAACTATTTAACGTTCTTTCTTTTATTAATTCAATTTATTGCTTTCCACCATAATTGAGTTCAACTGGCTATTAAAAATGTCATTTCAGTATTTTTATTATAATTATTTATGCAAAAATAAAAATGTCAAAATTGGTACTTCCTTGGTCAAGAAAATATTTATTTCTATTTATCATAACGAAGAATTTCGAATCTCGAAGCAACGCATTTTCCAGTTTCAAAAGTGAAAAAAAAAATATTTACATACATCCTAACCATGTCATTTCAACAAATCTTTAGTATTCATACAATTTTAACACATACACGATATCAGTATGTCAGCAAAAAACAAAAAAACCTAAACAATAATTTTGGCAAAATAAAAATAATTTCAACCATATTTATTTGGCAACCAGTGGAAAAAAATGATATAAATTGGCAAGGAAACAACAAACAGATGATCGTGTTGGTTATGATGCTATATCGATAAAATGTAAATATTTTTTTTTGTTTTGTTTGTCCAAACTCCTTTTTTATGCCGCTATTTTTGGCAAGACCAACAGCTAAAAATGGCGTGTTGATTGGCTATTAAATGGCCAACACGATCGGTGAAACAGTTAAAAATTAAAATGACATAAACTTTCGCTGCCGTTAGTGTGCGCACTGCTACCTCCACCGTGGAATTACACATTGGGGGTGGAACGCCCCGCACACCATTGAACGATTTAATAGTTTACGATCAAGTAAAGTGGTCACGAGGAAATGTCGATCGTTTTTTTTTTGTGGATGGCGTTCACGAGTGTGATGATGCAGATGCTGCAGGAGGACGTAAAGATTATTTGATTTGATGGAATGGTAAACAATAAATTACTAAAGTGGAAATAATTATGACTAATTTTTATGAGGATTAAAACCATTAAAGAATTTAACACGAACATGTGATAGGTAGTTCATGGGTATTGAGCGTACTCATCCGATGGCAGTTCAATGTCTTAAAAATTTAAGCACCGGACTAAATTAATGAAAATTGATACCAAATGATACCAAAATATTTTGGTATGATACCAAAAAAAAAGGTTTTTTTTTCAAAAGTTAGGAGTAGTACTATGCGCACTTTTGAGAGACAATATATTATTAACTTTCCTGAACGCTGTTTGGATATAACGCCGTTTAAGGTCAAAACGATAATAACAGATTGTATTAAAATATTTTTAATACTAAATCTTTCGATGATAAGATCTGTTAACACCCGATTCTGATCGATTCCTGAACAATCGTAGTACCATGCTTGATACAGTCCGCATCGACTTCTGCTATATTGATGTACCCATCATCCGTGCAACGAAATTCGCGTATCTCCAAATTTCTTTTTCTATTTCTTCTTTTTGTCCAGTAATAAGATTCCTGCAAAACAACGCCAACCGGCAAAGGATCCGTTGTGGAATACTCAGCCATTCCTTTTATCTCTCCTTCTTTTAAATCATGATGACATTTCTCAGTGTAGTGCCGAAACATAACTAACGCATTTCAGCCAAATTACTCAACATTCTGCCTGCTATTGTGCCAAAAATAAGGTAGCAAATATGAAAAGCGCAATGCTGATACCAAATATATGTATATATATATAGAAGCTACCCATTGAACTAACGAGCAATCAGCAATAAAATAACAAATGTACCAGAATAGAAACAGTATTGATATATACAATTCCTTAATATTTGAACTACACAATAGTAGTGGAAACTCTCGAGATAGTGAAATATTACGTTTGTTTCCGCTCTTGCCAAACTTTCTTACACATTCTCCCGTTCGCCTGATCTGCTTGCTTCTTATTCGCCAGCTTCAGGCAGAACGTAATCGTAGAAAATAGTCGAATCCTTTTTACAGTGTACACACTTTTACATAAAGACAAATACTTCCATCTTCGAAGAAATGATAAGCTAACTGCTGTGTAGACATTGTGTTGTACGTAGCAAATGTCCTTAAAGGCAATAAATACTACACTTCTTTCCTCTCGCACATCTCTCCAGGGCGTCATGTCATTTCGAGTCCCTCTTTCTCTCTGTTTAGTTCATGTCTCCCAAGCCTCCCGGGCTTAGTTTATTTGTACTTTATGTTCGTACGACCAGCATTCTTCTTATCTTGGCAGTAACTCAGCGGTATCAGAGGGTATTTTCGCGCCTGCAGGCTGATTCTTGTCTTACATAGATTTATTTATTTCTTTCTCTTTCTCTCCCTCTTTCTAGCATACTACTATTGCTATTTGCTCATATTACGATTTACGGATAGCAAGTTTAAGTTTAAGAGAAGGCGTAAGAAATGCCTGAATTTCCGATTTCAGAATTACTACTTGTGACGAGATTATTGACAGACCGTATAAATGACGAAGGGATGTTGTTCTCTACCAGGACGAAGAAAAAAGTAGCCACTATTCATTGACAAAATTAGCAAGTAGCAGATGAACAGAATATTATACAAAATTTCAAATTATTTTTACTATCAGGCGCCTGAGAAAAGACCTTTGCCTACTGTTGTTTCGCTTTTTGATCCTTACTATACTTTTTCTTTATTGTCACAGTTTGCTTGCGACTAAAATGAATACATGGTATGAAGAAACGTTTTATTTTCGTAGTTTATTGTTCGAAAGCATTTGTATTAGAATCCAAAGAACTCCTTACTGTGCCAAGAGAGCAACGGAATTGAATAGCTCAGAACCCACTAGAATCATCAAATCCATATGTTCATTCGCGTTCTTTCATTCATAGGTTCATTCGCGACTTGAACTCGGATCGTTTTGCTTTGAAAGCTTCTGCTCTGATTAGACCAGACAGACTGCTAGCTATGAATGGGTGGTTTTATTCTTTCTTGAATCAAAAACTAAGGATTTCATAAGTTATTGAAATGAATTGTGAGTTCACTGCTCTAAACTTTTGGTTGGACTCCGATCATTGTTTTCTGGTACATTTAAATAATTTACATTAAATTCAATTCATATTTAATTAAATGCAATATTTGTTTCTCAATTTACGAAGGGGTATATTAAGGATACTGACACTGACACCAACTATGACACTCATACAACCATGCATATGTCATCAGTAGAAATGACGTTAAGGCAGGTGCATGGGCGAGCGAAGACTTCGAGCCTCCTAAGGGGACTCCATTAAATATCTACATAAAATCTAAGGATCTTTGAGATTAGCAAGCAAGAAAACAGAATTAAGTAAGCAAATGGCACTTAAAGTAAGACGCTCTCGATGCATCGTATGTAACATCAACTAAATTTCAGCACATACTTATGTTATTAGAATGCAAACTAGTAATCAGTATCACCATTCTAATCACGCGGACGATGCGAATACCCGCTGTAATAGGTTCCGAAAAACACCCTTATCAAACGCGAAATGGCTCGATGTTTCTCCAGAGAGTTATCAAAACAAATTGAAATATTCTAATCAGAACATTCCAGGCGAAATGCTTTTACACAACGCAGTCTGTGTAGCCTGCGTCAGCTTTTGTAATAGTAATCCTCAAAGGAATTCTCTTTCCATAAGCACTTCCTACGCACGCTTTAATCATGGCGCTTTCAACAATTTGCTGAATAAATGGAATTTATCATGATTTGTGAAAAAGACCTTGCTCATAGCAAAACTACATAGCGAAACTACTGCGATTAGACGAATTTTGCGCAGTACAATCAGGCCACATAGATGAATAAATATTCTCGAGGGTGTGATAAAAAATGATCCAAGTGGCAGCCTGTACAATCTTTAACCAAGAAGTATATAACGTAAAACTTTTATTCGGAATCTGATTATGGCGACAATAAACACATGGGGGAACAGATAAGACTTTTGACAACGAAAAAATAGCATGTAGCGGACTTTGGAATTGTCCCGTCTATAAATATTTCAAACCTTTCACGAGATACAAAGAAAATATTGAATTATATGGAAACTTTCACGCCCATTGTAAACCCATTCACAAACATATCAACTTCAACCACTACCACTGAATCTATTCAGCTGAATAACTTTTCAATTCAGCTTCCAAATCATCCATTCAGCGCCCTTGGTGACCATGATTTCATAACAAAAGTTGACTTATTGACCTTGCGCTTGTTTTTTAAAGCCAACCAACCATCTATGAATAAAGCACACATAATTTACGGCAATGACTCAACATTTATTCAAGAAAATATTCCCCCATTTATATGCCAACCCCAACTACCAATCAATGGCCACGACCCTTCAGATGTTAAAACCCCTCATTGCGTATTACACAATTATCAGCTCTGTGTTAAGGCTTCAGAACATGAAAACCAGGCACAAAATACTGCCTTTATTTCATCCTGTTTCATGTATGAGCACTACTCGTATTTCTTATATCTCCCAATTTTGTTCAATAAATTTTCTTTTATTTTTTGTTTCTTCGCAGGCGTATCACATTTCCCTTCTTTTGCGATTATATACATACGCTCACATATATCATTTTTCCAACTCGAGACAGGCCTTTCCGCATTGATTTACAGCGTCAAAGATGAAAATAAGTCTAGTACAAATGGAAGGATCTGCAAGTGCTCATATATCTCGCCTGCCCGTAGGAGTAGGCTTTCTATTCATCCTCTTCGATTTCAGATTTTTTGCCAACCTCTCTTCTACTTGTCGCCTTTGCTCTAACAGTTCCATCTTACTCCGTGATTGCCGCTCCTCACCATTTATTCGACCCAAATTTCGATGTTTTTCCTTTTTTCGTCCTTTCGTCTTTTTTATGCTACGACATAAAACCACTTCCCTAGCCTGGGGATATTTAAGTGCGGGCCGGCTATCCTTTCACTTCTCTAACGCTACCAAGCCTATTGTTGTGCTTTTGATTTAAGGAGCAACGACGGCGGACGATGACTACGACGAAAGGAAAAAATGCTAAAAAGTGTACAAAAAAAAAAAAAACAATCACATTCAACTGGATCGGAATTTCCCGGGGCAACAATGTTAGTTAAAAGCGAAGTCGATTTTTCTATCAAGATCTGTCGACACGGAAAGGATAAAAGCAGTCCCGGAAACATTTTCATATTACATAATGGCAGACTAGTGTTATTCTTGTGCTCTTTGGTTGGTAGCTAAATCACACAACAAAAAGAAATTGGTACATCAATTGATCTAGAAGATGAAAAGACTCGTCGGAAAACTATACGTTTTATACTGCTCCGGGCTGGTTAAAACGCCTCTTCAGAGGATGATAGGTGTTACAGAGCCGCTGCTGCATAGCACAAATTCCGACAAATTCGAACACGAACAATCAATACAAATTAATTAGCCAAGGACAACACTATCAGGTACCAACAAACGTGTTTGATTCCAATTGCCTGAACAACTATACAATAAACTTTTATGTTGGTGACCCCGACGTGGAAGCAATTCTGAATCAAAATTTTCTTCAGTTTTGAATTCAAATTGTTCACTGATTTATTAGAAGATCTTTTATTCTTGATCAATTCGATGTAAAGAAATTTTGTCTTTATTTATTTCGGCAAAATGACCCTGACGAGTGTATTTTAAAATTTACGGGTATTATGAACGCCTGCAAATGGAACATCCGCAATTTGACCATTGTAAAGCTTTGTGTTTTCAATAAGCACAAAGATTTTGAGTTTCAAAAAATGCGTCGAACATTTTTTGACAACAGAACTTTATGAGTTTCTACATGTGTAACAGAAGATCGTGAGAACGTTAAAAATTACGAAAACAAGTTTCAAGGAAATTGAAAACGCTGGAATTGACTGTCAGCGTGATTCACCATGGTAATCATCTGGTTCCAGACAACTTTGGCACAAATTTCCAAACAAAGGGTTCTGGTCAAAACAACAGAGTTTATACCACAACCATTGTATACAATCACGCGCCTGCAACACGGGCATTGCACTTGAAAATGAATTTACTCTGATCGTTTCCATCTAAGGAACATTGTCTATAGTATTTAACGGCGTATCCTCTCTTCAGTTTCCTTGCCATTTCCCTGTGCTCAGCTTTTTTATTAAATCGACCAAAGCATAAAAGAAATCAAAGGGAATTTCGATAAATATCGCTCGAGAATTGCTCAATAACGTTAACAACTAACCAGAACTTATAAAAGTAGACGTAATCGTAAGATGGGCTAGCCTTAAATATAATTTCAACAATTACCGCCGGGGTCACCAAGCTTTGAGGAATCACATTTCCGAAATAGGTCAAATACTGTCTAATCCCATTTTATATTAAACTTCCAAAGAATCCTAAAGAATCGCAAAGAATGGTACCAAAGGTTTCATGATGACTTTAATCATAATATTAACTTTCTTCACTTGAAACATTTATGTATCGATTGAAAAGATTTTCGAAATTGTGCCCAAATGAAAATGGTTAATTTAATTTCTACAGTTGCCTGAATCGGAATATTATTTTCCAGTCTTTTATTTATTGTTTCCTTTAAAAAAAATTCAAATGAAGGAGTCCCACATGGTTTTCATCACCTGGCCAAATATTTTCCTGATACCTTAGAACAGTGTGCACCATAAATTGTTTCGTGTTATTTTCGTACAGAGTTTTTAACGTTTATATTTATCACAGATATCAGAAGAATAAATGACATTTTGGCTTCTTTACCATTCGGCCATGAGAATGTATTTCAAGCAACGAGACATACAAGTGGGCCAATTAAACCTATTATATGCAGTTTGTAAATTTCGAGTTGGACTAAGTACATCTAATAGATGAATCTATTCTTAGACGAGCTGAGCTGAGCTGATCTGTTTTTGTTATGCATTCACTCATTATTTTTCGTTTTAATTCATTCATTCATTTGCTGCGAGGATCATTCGTATCTGCATGTAACCCTTGCATGTGCTGAGTTTTAGTGGATACATTAAAGCATTTTAAACAAGCTGCACTCATACAGTGCTATCAATGATGATCTCTTAGCAGTCAAAGAAAAACAACAATATGAAAACTACTTACTACCAATCATTCATACTACCATCATACGAATAAGTGACATTTGAAGCTAACTCACGTTAAATAAAACTAAAAAAAAGCTCGTGAACAAACAGTCGGAGGGCGAACCTTCCACTGAATCATTAGATGGAATCAAATTTCATGCCCGTTTCTCTTTCTCGACCACCCCATCCCCTCGAAAACCTGCAATTACATTTGAATATTTTCTAAATTGTTTTAACCGATATCGCTTCCGATATTGCTGATAGCCTGCGACTTCGGGTGTTCCACATAATTGCTTATACATCAAAGTTTACTTTTACCGTAACATCGAACTCCAGATCTGACCATTCGAAAGCCATTGTCAAAATATTTCCATTGATTCAATGGTGTTATTGAGGTTAATTTGTGCTAAAATTTTGAAGCTATTTGAATCATCTTAAAAGCTCATATTGTTGGATCATCAGCATAGTTTTCTTCATTTCCCCCAACATAATCGATAGAAATTCCAATCTAAACAATATTTTGAGCGCAAGGTGAACAGAGCAAATATAACTGTAGTATGAATTTTTCTACTACCAAAAAACTTCTTACTGTAGTCACAGTCACAGAAACGTCACAGAATTTTGAAATAACTCCGTAAGCTCTATTCTGACACTTAGATCTCACCACTGTTGGCAAAAACATTTGATTTGTAAACAGTACTAACCTTCAAATCAAACGTGTTAAAATACAATATCAGGAATTATTTTACAAATTACAGTGATTCTAGTTAAACAATTTTTCTTATTTTCAAAAACAAGAGATTCAAAATATTTCTTATGTTGATTTTTCATGGACATTATGTCATTGCGGTTGATAAAACTGAACTGCTTGGTGCAGTTTTTTAAGATCAAATTTGCCTACAAGAGAGAAACGTCGAAGTCTTGTGAGCGTCAAAACTAATGTAGAAGGATGGATCATTGTGAAAAGATGGATGGATAAAACTCAATTGCTACAGAACATTTTTTCTTAGTCAGATCAAAGAATCATTCAGGGATGTGCCAAACAGCACAAAAGTCATATCAGATACAAAAATGAGGAGACCGATAACACTGAACTAGTTCATTTCAATACTGATCAACGATTTGCTGCGTACGCGGACTAACTTAAAGGGGAAACGGTTGTTATTGTTTAAAAAATTCGAATTCTAGAACTATGGAAGAATATGCCCTTAAAATTGTGCACAAATATCCTTCGTACTTAATTTTTTCAAAGATTCAATTTTATTCTTTCTAAAAACGTTGCTTCAAATAGAAGGGACAGGGATGATGAAGGATTGGTGCGTTACGACGACGCGAAATTCGGACACCTAAATATCAACAAAAAGATTTTTAAAATCGCAAAACACATTGACAAAACATTTAGATGGAAGCCCCCGACTAAAGTTTCAGAATTTATTCGGAATTGAACCATAACTAACAAAATTTATGATCTCGATTTCACAACAAATCATCAAATATTTTCAATGCATGAGCGCAAATTCTGATATTCTCCTTTCCATCCCCAGTGAAACATTTAAACACTGTAAGCAATTTCTCTAGTTTGTTCCAGCTCCATTTATCTATTTTTAAGCCACATGTAACACCGAATCAATAATCATAATCGCATACCAATCACGTGGAAAACTTGATGGCCAGTTAGTCGAAAAATCGATTTAGTCCTAGTTAATGATTTCCGTATAGGATTCGTATACTCTCAAAAACGCAATTTTAATGATAATTTCGAAATTTCCAATGCAATTATGTCCTATCAACACTAACGGATAATAATGTCATGAAATACATATTCATTTTCCCCTGTGTTAATATATGCTACCCATAGTAAACATACATTGCACAGCTACCGAATGCGGCGTTTATGTCATTTAAGCAATTATGATACCACCAACTACTAACAAAGTCTCTTTCAGAAGTTTTTGGTAGATCAATTTTTCCATTTTCACTTACAACATTGTAAGTGATTTATAAGCTAACCTTGCTAAGCTAACTCAGCGAAGACTCATGGGTGCGCAAGTTCTGATCAAATTTGTCGAATATCTCGAAAGTGAATTAATATTGAGAAAGGTGGAAAGAGCTCAAGCATGTTCGAAACCAGCTTGAGCTCTTTCCACCTTTCTGAATACTAACAAAGATTTTCATTGATAAATTACAGACAATTCTAATTAATAAAAGAACTGCTTTATGAGCAACTACTTCTCCCGTTACGTGGTAAATTAGTGAGGTTCGAATATTTGCATGATTGCAAACGGAACGGTTTTTCCTCGAATTTTGCAGCTATTTATATTTTTGGATGATCAGACTTAAATTTTTGTTAATTTTTTCGCCATTTTTATTCTACCGGCACTCTACTAGTTCTTCACGTCGGCACAATCATCGCCAAATACTTTTGCTTTACGATGCAAACTTCTGACACCTATTGACGGCTTGGCAATCAAACTTATGAACTGATTGGGAATTATTTCACAAGTTTGACCGCGAATTGCATTTATGAAACTCGGAAATTTTGTAGAGCAAATCCAACCGTGCGCTCAATTTTCAAAAGCATCTGTTGTCTACAGGAAGTAGTGGGAAGTATTTGTGGGAAGTATTTATTACTCCTTAAAACATAGCTCAAGCTCTCATAAGTCAGTATACCAATTGTCAACCTGAAAGGACTTTTTTTTATAATAATGAGAATATGTTAAAATTTTAATATTCACACGGCCTTCAACACTCATCGAGTGCGTCATCAACTGTTTCGTTGGTTAATAAATGGTTAAGTTGAATATATTTCAGCCCCCTTTCCCCTGGAAATGTCCTGAACAAAATATCATACAAATATACAAAAAACAATAATTACAAGCTAGAAACAAATTCCGATCGAGAATACAATCATTAGCTCTTTTAATTGGGGTTTGAAAAAAGTTTGTCTCGAACACATATGCTAAGTTTTTATATCAATTTCCATTTTTGACAAAAATAATGTTAATGAGGTTATCATGTTTGATGGCTCCCCGCAACAATCTGAGAAATATTATTTTGTGAAAAAAAAACCAAACAACTGTACGATTCCAGACAGAAGTAATTATTCAGAATCAGTTTGTCGTTTTTTGTTGTTGTGAGGAGATTTTTTGAGACAAAGTTGAGTGTTCGTAGCCAATTCTTAGCGAGTTAATGATCTGTAAACGAGAGCCTTTTGATAAATAATTAAAACAAAATTGGTCTACATTTTGACAAACAAAAGTGGTTAGTTTTACTTTCACATCTGTAAAACACAATAGCTATAAAAAATTTTGAAGATTACCATAATCGACGCTACAACAACCTTAAGGTTGCTCGTTGTAGGGATTCGCAACAAAAAAAAACAAGGAAAAACGCTTAATCAATGCCCCTAAACTACCAATCATGGTGTTGTACCGAGTTAAACGAATGTACGTCGAATATTACGTGAAAACCTTTTAACTGTATTCGTTTAAAATCCTATTTTCGTCAAAACCAGCAAATTATGAAAGATTAATTAAAAGAAAATACATCCCAACTCCAAGAAAGTCATTTGATCTAAAAAGAAACGAAAATTTATCTGGACTTGGAATAAACATTTCAGTGGAACTTATTGAAAACGGTCAATGAAATCTTGCATTCAGTTCCAAAATCCCTCCCAACGCTTCATTACGAGAGGACGAAGATACAGACGTTCACCTCTACTCTGTAATTTTTTCACATACACACTAGCGACTCTGTTACATAATTTTATCGATTCCAATATTTATAAATCTTTAAGATTTCGACCCTCGGATGTCTCTATTCGACTTCAATTGCCTCTCTGGCTCTCTATTTTTCGATTCTACTTTTATTATCCCATCTACCTTTCCCAAATATTAATTCCTTCCATCTTCCCTGAATATTCCTAATTTCCACTTATCCCATTTCTTCCTCAACGGATGCAGTAACAGCCTTACGGTCATAGGAGCATCGTTAAGGACTTGTCCAAGAAAATATATTTTCGTATGAGATACTCGTACTATACACCCTGCTTCTCCATCACCGTCATCATGTTCATTTTCATCTTATTTAATTGCTCATTTCTTGCAGTACTATCTCTATACCGAACCCATCAAAAGGATCAAAGAAATGACAATGTGAAATGTTCATTGTAAGAACCGAAATTCTGCAGTAGAATCATCAAAGAACCCATTGAAAATGATAAGAAAGACTGACAGATAAAAGGCGAGAGGAGAAAAGAAAACGTACAAAATAAAGTTAAGCTTGAAGAAGCTTAACAAGAAATTCTTCGAAGTGGATCTTATCAGCTTAATAAGCTGCAGAAGATGTTGCCTGAGCACAGAGGTTGAATGATATTGGGAGTAACTAAATTTGAAGGAACGGCAAAAGAAAATTGCGAATAAATTGGGATTATAAAGAGTTACACAAATTATTTTCACAATCGATGAAGATGAAAACATTTCGCCCGAAGTGAAATCATTCTCACAAGATATTTTAGAGTCGAATATGTTGGTTACATGCTCGGCTAGCTTCGGCTAAGAAATTGAATTGTCATACTTAACCCTTGGTTTAAATATCAAGTCATCAAATGAAGTGGGATTAAGAATTTGTTTCAACTTACTCTACAACTTTGCTGCGCCAGTCCAACAGTATACTTGATTTAGCAGACGAAATTAAAAATAGGTGAAATTACGACTAAAGGACCTTAATTAAATTCAACTAACGAGTTATTCGTACGTATTTTTAAATTTTAGAGCAAATAACTGATGCAAGATTCCATCCATTTACCATTTTTGAAATTTAACAAATAGATGTCTTCTTTGATTCCATTTTACTAGAGACTAGAGGTATTTCATGTTTGCATCGTTTCAAACACAACGGTCTAGATTGTTTTCACTTTTTAAATTTTTCTGGAAATCTTTTCTAGCAATTTTAACGTTCTACTATGCGCTCAGTTTTTCGTTCAAATCAATAAATAAAAACAAGAATTTAAAGTCATTAGAAACATACTTAAAAGTCGAAATATGTACAGAAAAGCTAAGAATCTAAGCGTAGAACATAAATAAAAAAAAAATATGCAAAAAACATTAGAACAATTATTTGAAAATAAACTCGTGAGAGTGCAAATGTGATTTTGAGCAGACATATGTCAAATTCACAGAAAAAAACCAAGTTGAGAAGCAATGCATATTGATCTTCACCATATCAACTTCGATTTATGAATTTCAACAGTAATACCATGGACCTAAGGAAAAGTTGAAACACTCGATTAAAAGTCTTTCGTTTTCTAAAAATATTCCAATCGTTTTTTATGTCGCTTCCTCTTCTCTGCATTATCAAAGTCCTTGAACTTGACGCAATTTTATAAAACTACTGCTACGTGTGAAAATGTAAAATAATATTTCTTCATATGTAGGTGTTTGACGTTTGAAGTTTGCATCGTTGCGTACGAAACGGTCTAGAATTTGTTTCATTTCTCGATTTCATTTTCTTGATAACAGAAATAAATTTCGGAAGGTTGGTTTGATTCGAAGTTTGGAATCTCCATCTCTTCTACGAATTCATTTGGCGTAGACATGTGAATGGCATATATGTTTGATGTAGTTTATAAAAAACGTTTTTGTTTGAAAAAAAAATGTTGGTATACACATACTCCTGGAATTTCGTCACCATCCACACACTTTCTAAATGTTTGCTTTATTTTTGACAGATGAAAGATTGAGCTTGTCATGGTACACATCCGTCAAAAACATTTTTTGACGGACTGCTGTATTTCCTTTTCGTTTTCAAGACTCGAAGTAAGTCAAAGCGGCAGGAATGTTTTAGTACCAATTATGATGATAACGTTTCAGGCTGAGATAATATTCTTACAATGAAGCTTGATTCAGAGGATAACGTCTTTTCGTCTATTCTCAACCTCTTGACGAGGTTACTTAAGCACACCTTAAAGTCAGTGTCTTGTTACCATTTTCACGTTTCATCGATCCATAAATTTCTGTCCCAGCACATCGGCCCGACATGAAAACAACAACAAATGAAACTACAGCATAAATTACATTTCTTTAAGCGCAGCCCATCTGCATTAAAAACCGATTGCGACATTGATTTATGATCGTAGACGACAGCGACGAACGTACTCTACCGTTATTTCTTATTGCTGTATCTCCCTTTAAAAAAAAAAACTTAATCGCATTAATAAATATTGTATTTCCTATATATCATCATCACCCTAGAGCCACACCAACAGCTACTAGCTGCAGGGGTGCTGCGTCGTCAAAAAAATAAATAAATTAAATGAAAAAGTAAAACAGCAAGAAATAAAATGAAAATATCCACTCCAGACTGACACATTCGTTCGTCCACCATGCGATGTTGACATCGTCGCAGTGAAATTTGGCAACGTCGTCAACATCATTAACTTTTATTTTGGGAAGGACCATTCGAAAACAACAAAAATAACATAACAAAGTACGCAACAAAGTCTTGGCAATTTCGTTAATTCCACATCAGAACATCCCGTCCAGCAGCAAATTCGGCAACATGGCTCACCATTTTATCTGTGTGTCTCACTTTTGCGCACGGTCCGCGCTTGAGATGCCAACAGCAACATGAGTGTATGTTCACTCCACACATGATTCCCATTTCCAAAGAACGAGCGACCTACTACATAGCATTCTACGTTGTTGTACACAATAAGTTTATCCCGCGCTCTCCTCCCCCCGCAAAAACTGTAACTTCTAACTATACCAGTCCCGAGTGGGTTGCCAAGGCAAAATAAAACAACACCAGCAGCAACAATAAAACCAACCAGAGCTTCTACCAGGCCAGATAACTGCCAGCCAGACCCAACGTAGCTCAACTTCAATGACTCACTCTCTTACTCATACTACCCAAGCCTTCCTTCTCTTTCACTCCTTCACTCTACACAGTTTATACTTTAATCTTCAGATTTTCTTCGCTTGTACTTCTTGTATTCTCATTTTACTGCTTTTCGCCCTACTCTTTTCCATCGGCGCCCCCCGCGCAGGCTCTATATACTAACTTTGCTGCTTCACTGCTATTCCAGTCCGGCACCCAGCCTGCTCATGTGTTGGTGCTTTTATTTGTTGTTTAGACGAGTCAATGCACACTACCAGTGCTTTGTATCCCCCTCTAACTCATGTCCAAATCGCCCAGCCCGCTCGCACTCGCACTCGCTCTTTAGCATTATTTTACGTTTTCCTATGTCATATGCACTCACACTCATCCACGGCCTTAGGTATTCTGCTTCACCTTGTATATAATACATATCAAGCAGTTCTGTGTACTTCGCTCCCTACTCTACATTCATGTCGCTTGTATTCTCTCGTTCTTTCTCTCCTTTCTCAAACCAACACATCTCTCTCTCCACTTTTTCCCTGTTTATTTTGCCATTCATATCCCCTAGAGATTTCCTACGTCAATTCCAAAGCATTTGCAATTACCAACGTGCAGTGCTGCCATTAATGTGTGTGCTCAGCGTACGTGGAACACAATTTAAAATATTGCGCTGTTGTCAATTCGTGTTTAACGTTGTGACGAGTGTGGACTGGTTTGTTGTTTATTTAGAACACACAACTATATAATACACTTTAAATGCAAATAGCAATTTGGCAACTATGCAACTATAGAGTTTGCCAAACAATGCCGAAAGATTTAACCAGAGAAAATTGACGAGAATTTCCTTTTTGAAATCAGAATGCAAAACAGAGTAAGAAAACAAAGAAAACTGTTCAAATTAGTAAGCAGTTAGCAAAAAGTTTCGTCAGTTAAGCACAGCTGAAATATCCGGGACAGGAAAGAAATTATCTCGTAACAACGAAACCGTATGCCAAGAGGTGGACGCAACAAGGGTGAATATTTGATGACTTCTTGCATTAAATTATTTCGAGAAAAACGTAACACCAAATGAAACGATGAGCTGCTTCCATGCATTGTTAAACTATTTTTCATTGAAATACTTCCTAACAACTCAAACGGAAGGCCAACTTTAGCCACAATATCGATCTTTCTAAATATAATACTTTGCAAGGAAAGTTCAAGCTAATGTGCTATTTATAATGCATCCTGCACCTCCAACCATCAAATCTCCAAGGAATACAACTCAATAAAACTGTCCAATATTGAAATCGGAGAAACGATTGGATGACGCTATGGAACCTGCAGATCTGCTAGCTGCTACAAACTGGATAAGATTTGGAGAAATACTGACTTGGTGCTGCTAACGACAGTTATTTTCAATAAAACCTAATACTGTCATGGGAACAAAACGTGCGCCAATGCCTGTCATAAATAAAATAAACGAAATTTTTGAACAAGAAAGTTAAACTTGGGTAACTTTTATCATAGAGAGACAAACGTATCTGAATTTTGCATCGTTGCAACGATCTCCTTTTTTTCCTCTCTTATGGATTTCTTGTTTTTGCTTTGACTTAACTATTTGTAATTTTCTTCACAATTTTAAATTAACTGCACTCTACAAGCTATTCATTTTACTCCAACCACGAAGGCCGAAATCTGTGCGTGTGCAACACTAAAAACAAACTTCAAGTAACCGCCACAAATTGGGCAACTCCCGTGGGGGTAAAGGAATCCCAAGAATCTTTGAAACAACGACTAGAAACTATAGGCAAATCTGAATACGAAAAAGCACTGAGTTTGTTTTGCAAAATATATATAAGAAAGACCTTACTCTTATTTTTCAGAAATATTTTGCGAAGGGGAAATAAATTACGACTTGTCTTCATAGACAGGATTTCAGATAAGTGCTTATAGGTACTGAAGCCCACGATGTCATAATAAAACATTTATAAGTAGTTTAAATTTGTTACGTTTAAATACAATTTTTTATTTTAAATTGGCATCCGAATTCCGTCGCAGAATTAGCCGTTTGAAGGAAACTCTAACAATTATTAGGACTCAATATTAACTGTAACAAACCCTTTTTTCACTAGCTTCAATAAGCCAACATTGGTGAGCTTAGATTACTACCACGATGTAGACTTCGCGGTTCCCTAGCCTTGTCACATTGCGAATTCTTGTGATCATAATGATTCATTTTTTGGTGGACGGTAAGAAAGATTTTGCTACTGTCCTTTTTGCTGTAGACCAATCTTAAGGGTTGGGCAGCTTGTGCGGCATTACCTCAGACTTATTGCAATAGCCGAAGACAGTGCAGGGTTTCTAATTTGTATCTTTTAAGCAATCAAGGCACGAATAAGCGAAGTTTCAAAGCGAAGCAGGGATGTATGTTTCACTCTTAAACCATTAGTCTGAATAGCCACTAATGAGAGGATCTCTCCACATAATCGGACATTTAGCCGGTCTGATAAAAACGTCTTCTACTATTCTATCATACTTGAGGTTTCCAGTAGACAAAAGAGTCACACCATGAACTCCTCTTAATATGGAAAGCGAAGTGGCTTTGGTTGCAAAATAACTCATTTTCATTTTTGAACTCGTGTGAAATCATTCACCAGATTGTCTCCTTCGGCAGGCAGACATGTTTCATCCTTTATTCATGCACTGTACTCCTGTGTTTTGTGTTGTTTTTTCTTTGCATATATTTCCGCCACCCTATCCATCTTTATCTTTAACCATGTCGACAGTCGCGTCTCTAAGCCGTTGTCTGGCCTTTGAGTATCTTTTGATTTTTAACATTTTCTTATTTCCCCCCGCTTCAACCACATTTTACATTTACTCGGAGTTCATTGTTGTTGGTGCTGTTGTCATATGTAGTGTTTCGTCTGTAGTGCACTTTGCACGTCCGTACCGGAAATGCTTCAACGCGAAATGACTTTTGAAAATATTTATTATATCTACAATGCATGTATAGATAGATACATTGTAATAGTTTCCTAGCGCGGTGGCGGTACAAAATCTGACCGACCAACATCAAAAGAAACAAAACACAATGGCAGTAGCAAAACGAAAATTACGGCTGCTGTTTTAAGCCGCGTAAAATTGTAAAATTCGCGATCTGGCTAGCAATCGTCACATCGCGCGTCACGTAAAGAAATATTTTCTGCGAAAATAACACGTCCAAGTCACAACATGCCGAAGCCATTTAAGAATCAGCAACCTCATCGCATCAGCCCGCCAGTTGCCTCGTCAGCCAAATAATTGAAAAATGGATCCCAGTCGCGTATATTTTGATTGAAATATTTTTAAGCTGCCCCGAAAGACTCGGCGTAGTCGTTTTTCCTAGCCATGCTGAAATCTTCCTCCCCTCAACTAGATAAGCCGAGCGAAAATAAATAGCCAAAACTTGAGGCAGCGGCACATATGCCAACAGCTTTTGCTTCAGAATCAGAGGCAGCAGATACAGTACAAATTGAAATTTATGCAATTACGTAATTTCGAGTGGAGTGAACGATGTGAGGTTGCGGGTGTTTTTCACTCGACTAGATTCATCGACTCGGCGCGGGGTGCGAATTGGAATGTGTGCGCTGGCTGGCAACGTTGCGCCCATCGGGGAAGCGTTGGCAAGCCCGACAAAAACAAATACACCACCGCGAAAATACGCTGAGAAAGTAAAACTCCAATCGATTCCAGTAATTTTCTTGTATTGCAAAAACATGGACATTCGTGCCGAGTTGATTGTTTGATGAATCAGCAAAAAAGTTGCCTGCCAATGGCAGCAAATGGTTGTAATGCTCAAAGGATGTGTGGGCGACGTCCTTACAGGCTTGGCTAAAGAAACTCAACAAAATATTCTCTCCGGCAATTTATAGCGAATGTGAAATGCGATTGATGTGCACGAGCGCAAAAAGAAAGAACTCCAATCCAATGCGGCTAAGGGTTTGCTGGGAGTCTACCTGGCGCGGGGTTCCAGTGGAGTGTAGTGCAGGTCCGAGGAGATGTCAAGAGATAGCACGAAAATCGTTGAGTATTGGGCAAGGGAAATTAAAGAAAATCGTTGATCTTGGAACCGGCACGTAATCATTCTTTCGTTTCCGCCTCTATCGGTTCGGTTGTTTGATGAATTTTCCCTTCGGTCCTGCGTTGCCAAATATCGCGCATGACTTGTACAAACTATCTGAGCCGTGGAAAGCCACACCGTTGCAAGATTTTCAATGGTTTTCTCTTGCCAGCTCGTTCCCTTGTGAAAACAAGACGTGACATGGAC
Organism: Stratiomys singularior; assembly: GCA_954870665.1. Classification (NCBI taxonomy): domain Eukaryota; kingdom Metazoa; phylum Arthropoda; class Insecta; order Diptera; family Stratiomyidae; genus Stratiomys; species Stratiomys singularior. The sequence goes on along the minus strand of OX940879.1, from coordinate 3,940,745 downwards.
AGCGCTCTGTGCGTATGCATGATTCCACATGTGTATCTATGAACCCACCACACGAAACACAGCCACAGCAGCAGCCATGCCGCTGCTGATGAAGATAATCCAAGCTCTTGCACCTATGAGTGTGTGTATCTGTATCTGGTGTGCTATCTCTTGGCAATTGTATCTGCGGTGTATTTTGGTCGATGGCGCAAACACATACGCACGCACACTTCGAGGCGAGCGAGCGAGATTCAATGCTCTTTTCATCTGGCGTTTGGCCATGATTCGACATCTTGCTTTAACGTTCGTCTGTGCTCTTCCATTGCGCCTTAAGGCCACGGTCCCACGGTTCAGCCGCTTTGGCTCTGGTGAACTCTTGGCTGAAGTTGATTTTGAATTGTGAATACAATGACGACGAATATGATGTTGACGGTGATGACGACGACTTCTGCGAGGACAAAAATCAACTCGAGGCACAGCAACCTTCCATGCAGGATTTAGTGAACTTTTGCACAACGTACAAGGATTCACTAAACTATTTTTTTATGGTAGTGTGAAAAAAATATTTCGGTTCTATGCTTCTCGCTGCTGCGCCTGACTGAACTCTTCTGGGTTCCTTGAGAGATAGAGCTGAAACACCTTTGACATGGTCGACGCTTAATTTCAAGCCTCCATTAGGGGTAGTGATGCTCATGGTGCCACCATCACTCAAAACGCAAAGTGGAAACTAGCTGAACTGAATTCCATTGTGGTTTCGCTCTGCATAATCCTTTTTTCCGTTGAAGCTCTTCGGCACAACGATATTATAAAATTGTATCCTCTTTTTTTGGCAACTTGATTTAAGCAGAGTTATGAGTATTTCATTTTGTTTACGTTTAAATGTTTCATTTGTGGTAGACGTAGCAATGAAGTATACAACTAACTGCGCCTTTACATCAGCTGCCAACAGTCGAACAAAGCTTTTTAAGTGTTATAAAAATCTGTATCGTAAAATGCCATTGATTTTCACAGAAAGCATATCAGTAACAAGTCTTGATCTACCTCTATTCTAATTTCTGTTTCTTACTAGTGATTTAGGAAAAACTCGTTGGCAATTGTTAAGCCGCAGTAGCATTGATAGACATTATTTTCGAGGTGTCTGAAGTTTGCATCGTTGCAAACGCAACGCTGTCAAATTTCTTCACTATTTCTTTGTAGTAGTCGATAAAGCATAAATGAACATCTATTAGAGTGCTTCAAATGCATATTCGAGTGAAATTTACCAAAATATTAAAGAGAAATTCTCCAAAAAAACATTATGTTACAAACAGAGACCCAATGGTCTCTAAATATACAAAAAGTGGCAAATTTAGAGACCGTTGCGTTAGCAACGATGCAAAGTAAGCGTGGCTCAAACGAATTTAATTGGAGATCAGAAGTATGGAGAAAAATTTAAAAAAAAAAAACCGAAATATCCTTTATAATGTTTTTTTCCAGCTTATCATTACTCCGGGGATAACGAAACGTAAACAAATGATATATTCATAATTCTGCTTGAACTAAGTTACCAAAAAAGAAGAAGACTTTTCGCAACTAAGTGTACTGGTAGTCGGGCAGAAATCTAGCATTTGTCGTAGATATTTCTAATTGACATCAGAACCGATTGCCTTGAATGAGAGCGCCCTAACCACTATCCCATTTATAATTCAATAATTCATAATTCAAACTTACACCGCTTCCATTTTATTTTATGTTTGTTCTGATTTGGTGTTAATGCTATGAAGTCGCCCTTTAATATCATGGACGAGTTCTATCAAAAACAATGTTCCTTTTTCAATGTTGAAGCTTGTTTGACATAAGTCACTGAATATGAGTAATCTAACTCCCTTGAAATACAGTGTCTCAAAATTTGTATCGTTGAAAACGCAACGACCTCAATTTTTCCCAACTTTTTCAGTTTTTCAATAGTTGTGTGTATATACAATAAAATAATTGACCACGAAGTAGTCGACAATGCAGCGAAGCAGTCGAAAAATAGTTGTCAAACTTGCGTTCTGTTCACCCAAGCCCATAATGGATATATGTTTACAGAAAACATATGTTTTCTTTAATTTGATAAAATTCCTTCAGTGTCACTAATATTTATCACTTTATTTAAATAAAAAAAAAATTGGATGCGCTTATTTCTAGGCCCTACAAAAGCAACAGATTTTAGCATTTCACGTCAAAAAAAGAATTGACATAATTTGTTTATAAAATCTGGTGTTGTATCAATGTTCTTTCGTATAACCTCACAGTCTCTCTCCCTACCAAAACAATTAATTTTTTTATGAGTCAGCCGTACTAGTATGTCAAGCAGTACTGTACTGTGGTACCGTAAAATAATTGACTAGCACAGTAAAATAAAACACCAGTACTGGTAAATAAAGAACTAGTACTATCTAAGCATGTTACATTCCTGCCCTAGCTCAGCAAAGATTTAAATATAATTTAAGCAAAACGAAAGAAAAACGAAACAACAAAACAAAGTTTCAACAAAAATCATTGAAATTGAAGGTAGCAATTAGTTTTGATATGTTCGTAATTGATTTCATTTTTGTAAAATATTTCTGCAAAATAAAAGGAAACAAGAAATATCTTCCTTTTAGTTTTGCGCGTTAAATTTTATGTCGTAATCGATTTCGGTCGTTATTTGTTCGTTTGGTCTTCCACAGCCGTTATCGCGATTACCAATCGTTGAGGAAGACCGAACGAACCGAATTGTTTTTTTAGATTTAATGGTATATATAGAAAAATATAGACATAAGACAAAAAACAGTAGTCTCAATAACAGCAAAAGCCTCAGGAGAGTGCGCGACTCGCACAAACTGATTTCCTTTTGAAGTTGCCATGATCATCCTAAGCGCGGCTAGGACTGTACCAGCCACTGTTTTGTAGGTACGCTGACCCACGGATTGAGAGTTGGCAAAAGTATCATATGCACAGAACTTCTTTCATCGCCAGACGACAAAACATCTCTTATGTAATAGTCTGGCTTATCTGCAATGATCAGTACGATCTATCCTAAGAAGAATGAAATAATGATCAAGTTCGCAATGACCAATTGGATTCATAGCAGCAACCATTAGCTGAAAAAAAATGGTGATCTTTCTCAGGATAGGTCAGGGAAAGTGATACCTATGGGCTCTGCAGGATTTGAGCCGCCACAAAACATAACCTATAAATACTGTTCAGCTCATTGTCTGTCACAATATCGTAGGCGCAAAATTTCCTGCCATCCATCAGGATCAATGCACCATCAATGCTTTGAACGGGTCACACTCTTCAAAATACAGATAAAATAAATCAGGCTGTTTGATTTTTGTGCAGAAACTCTCAGTTTTCCAGTGATAATTCCCAAAATGAAAGTAGGAAGTTTCCATTGTGTCATTTTAAATGAAAATTATTTTGTTGGGATTGTGCATGGTGCTCCGAAGTGCTGATGAAAATTTTATGGCGATTCAGTGAATTATTTTTATCTGCTTTATACAAATAGTATAAAAAATGAAGAAGTATTAGAGTCAATTAAAATTCATATCGAAATCAAGCATCCCACCTAGCAAAAGTCTCACAGTTGTTATTCATTACCCCTGATTATTCCATTCCTACCATCAAATCATTTTCACGCTTCTCCTTTACTTCTGAAAACAATTGGTCTTCACTATGTTTTAAAATTTACTCATCCTTGAACGTAGCCCCTACTCGTAAATGACTGCCACAGAGGCATACAGGATAACAAAATCGCAATGTGCTACTTGCAATAGAACCAACATAGGATAGCTTCAGCATATTGAACAATTTTATTGATGCAGACACAACACGTCTAGGATTTTATTATCACTGTAAGATCTATATCTCCTACAACTTTTCTTCCTTTAATATACATACAACAGTGTATGTTTGATTTCACCTGAATTTATGTTGTTGTCGTCGCGATGCGTTGCGTTCAATTTCCAACGAATTAGGGTGAATCCAGAATATGCTCAAGTATGGTACGCATACTGGATGATGGCCTAGGGTTATAGGGTAAATAGAATTTACAGTTGAGGTAAAAAGGGAGATTGCACACACCTCATAAGTGAAATATTCGTTGAAATCAATGTCAATGCCAATCAGAGTAATAATAATATGCAAAAGTTAAACTTGGATAAAAAAAAGGAACTGGAAGGAGTAGAAATGGGTAATATTAGGTGTCTGAAGACGACACCGTTGTAAACGTCCAGTTGTGCAATGTTCAATGTTGATATCGAAATGTTTATTATCGACAGAGGCAAATTATTTTGCGATTTCCTCTGAAGTTCAAGGAACTTCAGAACATTCAGGAATATGTGAACCTACCACTGTTCAAGTAACCTTTGTTTCATTTTCGATCGAATGCAAACAATGCAAATGCCCACCCTCCATCCAGCCTTCGTTTTCAAGGACCAACTCATACTGTGCAAACATTCTCATTTCCTCAAAATAAACCGAAACTATTTCGTTTTTCGGTGAAACACTTTGACCAAACATTGTGTCCTTTTTTTTTTATTGAAGGCGATCACATGGTATATTTAGTAGAACAATTTCAACTTACGTGTGCCGTGTCATAAGTATACGAAGCGTTTAATTAAATAGATGCAAAAATACTTGGATCACGCATGAAAAACAAACCAAACTATGCAAATAAACTCGCATTTGAGCAAACAGTACGAAAAAGTTGTTTAAATAAATATTATTTACAGAAGACGAACATGGACTATTGCTGATATCAAATAGATAAGTTTATATTCTCTCTCTATCTATTGTTCGCTGTCTTCAACTACAACCCTCACAAAGGAATTTTTTCGGTTCCAAGAAAAAACCCACAACTATGCTCGTATATCTCGGATGATTTGCTGTTGATTGATACCAATTAATATGGTGATGTTTACTCAGTGCTGATAATTATTTTAATTTTAAAATATTGACCGGGAATGCCTATAGACTGTGGTTGCTGTGGCCTTCTCAAGCGTCTCTCAGCTGTTTTATTTGGGGAAACAAAGCAAATGAATATTACATTGACCGCGCGTATGTCAGCAATCATCATATGACTGGGCACTGTGAAGAAGAGAACTCCACTCTTATCAAATTGAATCAATTTGGACCTTCCATTTGACTCAATTGATGTAGTTGCCAGCACAACACAGGACAACTAAGCGACGTCGATGTTTCTTAGCTGTAGGGGTTCATTTAAGCATGTACAGTCCATTCAATTTAAAGAGGTTCACCAAATTACAAGAATAATAGAAACGGAATAAAATGTTGGTCAATCTAAAGCATCTTATATATGATGAATTTATTCTATTTGCAGCCAGAGAAAGGACAGAAGACGAAAAAATCTAAGTAAATACAGTTGAACTAGATTTATTAGCACTTATTTATGTGATGGTTCAATGGTCTTTCGGTACTCATCCTCCTTGCTATTCACATGCTGAAAGGGTAGCAACCTCTATATTTCGACAATCAATTTTTCAATTATCATCCTTGTGAAAATCATCAGTGTTTTACATACTCAAGGGAGGAAGTTGTGCTAAATGGATGCATGCGTTGCCAAATCGTTTTGCATATAAGATATGCGTTAATTCAAACTTCTATTGAAATATTGTATTTGGTCGACACTTTTAACATTATTGACGGACAAGATCTACTAAATATAGTGTTGTCAAAAGATCAAGAGCTAACCAAATTGGCTATTAGAGGATGGGCAAGTATTTCTCTACAGAAAACAAAACAAAACATAGAACAACTTTAAGACATGTTATATCCTATATGTCCATTTATATATTCTCTGTGAAGCCCTGACTTGGAAGCTGAACTGCGAAAATTATACGCTTACGTGTGGTTCGTTTAAAGGTTGTTCTACGGTTAATCCTTTTCTAGAGACAAACGAGCGCGTTTAGTGGGAGATGTACCCCAACCAGCATGCATGCCCTTATGCTCGATCAACTGAGAAGGTACAAGAGGGAGTAGCAAGAAATATTGCCATCAAAGAACACATGGAAGGATGTCTTCATTGACCTCGTAGAAGCTTTCAGTAATTAACAACAGGAAACATTTGAGCAGCAATCCAAGAAGGGAATTGATCAAGATTTTTTACCATGGACGGCAGAGCTACTAATAAAAATAAAAGTCGCATTCTATTTTTGTTCCTGGGATATAAGGTAAGGCTCCTCTACTGAATATATTGCAGTACAAAGGTCTCTTCAGAAGAAAACCAAAACAACAGCGAATGAGCTGCTTGTGCATCTCTGATGCCAGCAGCTGCGATAGAGACAATACTCAACCTGATCTTATTCGATGAACATATTTTATAAAATTCAATGAAAACTTATTTTGGATTCCAATTTTCCGAGCAATTCATAAACTTCATTTTTCCTATTTACATCATAGTATATTTTACTTGGCATTGAATTTTGATAAATTATTGAAACGCGTCATAACAAATGAAACCAATATTTGAGACAATTATTGAATGATTAAGTCATCAAGGGTGTGCAAATCTAGTTAAGTACAGTCTTCTGGTGTTAAGTAGGATTAATTAAGAAAATAAGTCAGCAAATTAATCAAAGTTGAATATTCCTTTGAAGAATTTTTCATTGTAATCCATCAGTATCTATTATTTTTAGTATCCTAACAAGCCTAACTATTTCCCCAAATTTTAAAGACTAAAAAATACACTACTTAAAAGTTTCTTACACTTGCCTCATTGGCATAGTACACTTGACTCGATAGTCAAATATGTACACACACATTAAGATACCCTCCCGTATGTACACATATGAAGCAAAGTACATCTTTAATTTATTGGTCTGATTTTCTATTTATAAAACAACACAATCGTCAAAATCTAGCAAAAACCTTCTATACGAAGCCAAGTTTTGGGAAAATTGAAGGGTTTCTGATCTTTCTACGATACCTAGCGTATGAATTTGGGAGGAGCGGGCATGCATTGACGTAAGGAGCAGATATTTGTACATGCATGATGCGAACAAACACACATGGAAGTTCAATTTTAAAGAAATATCATTCTTTTCATATCTCATAAATTTCTATTTATTTAAGTTCAAGATCATTTCAAACATTGATCTCTCTTTTCCTCTATCTCTGATTGGTGTTTGCATTTCTTCTGAATTGGAAATCTATGTTGAATTTACGAAAGATTATCTTTCGTTCTAGGAAGACGAAGAGGAAAAAATAAGCAGACAGAGATGGCGAGGTGAAGCACAGATTACTGAGAGTTATTGTAAGATTTTATTTTTGAACGTTCAATTGATGAAATACACATGAAAAACAACTGAAATAGTATTCAAGTTTTTTCTTTATATTTATTCTTCAAAGTTCAAAGCAATGGAAAAAACGTCAAGGCTAACATTACTACAGTATATATAGCAAGTGAGAGATGAAAAAATAAAATAAGCCTATTTTCCTCCATTTGTACTGCGAGATTGCGCCACGGCGATCACCCAAGTCGGAAACATATGCAACATCTTGATTCATTTAACAAACGAATAATTAGGAAACAGGAACCATTTGGTCGGTTTTTCACAAGTGACTTTACCTTGATTTAGTGTTCATTTATGATGGAATCGAAATTGGTTTTGATCATTGTATAAATCTTCGTAATTGGCGTAAGATTTTAGCTGCAGCCTTGTGTGCGGTAAGAAAATAACGCAAAAACACATTTGATTTCATAAATGAATTGATTGATGATAATGTGATTGTGGTTTTCCTTTACATCCCAATAGTAGATTTATACCAAAACGTTTCAGTATGATATCAATTAAAAATTTATCAGAATAAAGTTCACCATTCAATTTTGATATATAATTTTTTTTTTTTTATTTTAAAGTTATTTTTTTGAAAGCTACCTTAACACTGAACAACGTTTTTAAATATAAAGCAGACGACATTCGTTCAATTTAGTTACGAAAATGAGTTTTTCATCTTCTGAAATGACGATTTGTTCAAAAAGAAGTGTTTTTGGGCGACTTTATATTGTGCACGGAACAACTGAAAAGCATGAAGCGAATAAGGCTTTCTGTATTTTTCGGTGCTAAGCAAATTACGCGTGATAAAATTCTCGCAATTCTCGAGTTTAAAATTTTGAAGCAATTTTTTCATCTTCTAAGAACATTTGTAAGCTCTAGTCCACCTTGACATGTTCAGTCATTATCGACTGTTGGGAAGGATATTCATGTCTTGTGTCCTGGTCATCTTTTAGTTTTGAATGGGAAAAATTATCGTTCTAAATCGATTAAAATCTACAAGGCAATCAATAGAATCCCGGTGTGTTATTTCTATTCTTTAGGCATTCTTTTTGGTAAAACGATCGTAGAATTCAAGGCTATATAATGTAAATGGGGCTCATGATGACAAAATTTAGCTGTCATAAGTGCGCTTTATCTGCAAAAGATTTATGGGGAATCTAGGAAAAAGTTGTGACTTTAATCTCAATATAGATGGTATATTTTCACAACATACCATCAACCCGAAATAATATAAAAATGGATCAAGCAATAATGCAAGCACCTAAGGCTATAAGCCATATGTCGACATTCCCTTGCGGCTATTCTTAGAAATTGAAAACCATACTTCATTCGAGCTAATTTCAGAAGAATTAAAGTACGTATTAGGTTTCACACGTGTCTTGTTTATAGCTATTGAAATCTTCTAAATAGAGAATATTTTCACTTACTGTCCAACTTCCCCGAGAACATAACCTATCATAAAACCATACAAAAGTAAATCACATTGCGTACAGTCTTCTATTCGAAATGTCCCTGTATCTGAGTTGCTACTAAAACCATTCAAAACATTAAAATTTCATTCTGCCTCCTATCGTAATCGTTTCAATCCACCCAAACTCATACATATTATTTTTTTATTAATACGAATACCAAGCATGAAATATTCATGAACCTTTATCTAAAAAATTTTCTCTCTGGCTACTTACTTATCAGTAGGCAATAGACGGGATAAGACGGGGTTTGAGTTTTGAGACTTATGAAACAGTCAAGACATTGGTCAGTATATGATTATTTAGGTAGTAGTCATATCTAAAGTATATTATTTCGTATGATTTTGATGACTGTACCAGTTTCAATTCACATGCACAAAAAGTTGTAATTTGATTGCCTCATTACCAAGACACCTTAGAATTTAAAGGCAATGGCCATCGAATGGTACCGACAGGGGAGTCAAAAAGAAATGAGAGAAAGCTAGGCATATACAAATCAAAAACAAAGTAGAAATTTCATTTCATCTTATGATCTTTTCATAGTCTAAGTTGATTTTTTGACCGATATGTCGTTTTATTTTGTCCTATTTTGTCGTCCTTCAAAAAATTGAACGCGTCTTCTTTATTAACTGCGAAGGACTACTTGCCATGCATAGGTAATCACTTATCCAGTTTAAATTGAAAAATGAAATACAACGAAAATTAAATAATTAACTAAAAATCTGTCAAGAAATGCAAACCAGTGAGCAACTTCAACAAATTTTATTCAGTACTAATTATACATAAGACAAACAGCCGGAGTATTTGGAAACCATGAAGTATTTATCAGCACTGATCATTGGATGATTTTCGTTTATGTGCTCGTAAATGTCACCCTTATGACTTTCAAATATGCTTTGAAAACTGTTGAAGTTTTCGTTGAACTACGTCACACATGTGTTCTTTCACATTTTCTTATATTGTTTCATTAAGTATCTTTTGTATATATGTTAATTGGACCTTTTAAGTGATAAACTCGTGTTCAGACCTATTTTTCACAATACTCACGTGAAATATTCTATTTTGGGCATCTGTGAACTTCCAAATGAAGTAATCCAAATTGTTAGGTAGGCTCAAGTCAATTGACTCAAGTCTCAAATTTTTTACTTTTTGATTTTGGTGGATAGTTGGGATGAAATGAAAAGCAGATCGAGTGAAAGAATACAACGATCCCGAAAAATGAATTTTTATTCAAATTAATTATCCAAAAATGTTCAAAGGTGAAAAACAGATTCGAAGTCGAGGCCTTTGCAACGATAAAAATTTCTGATACATTCGTTAGGGTGACTGTAGTTTGAGTTTTCCAATGCTTTATCTCTCATTCACTTCTTGAATTGTTTAATATTCGAGTCATTGTCAATGTCTGTATTTCGGACATTCTGATAAAGAAGGAGTCTCAGATTCCTTTTATCATTCTGTTCTGAAAAGACTGCAAGGCTTTTTTGATAGGAAGTGTCATTTGAAAGAATGCACAACGACCAGAAAGTGTCATCGGTCGCATAATTCCAGCCATGCTTCCCGGATTTTAGGAGAAGATATTCAGGATGACGCCACCAGAGACGTGTTTACGCTGGACTATTGTGAGAAGTAAGTCCTAAGTACTTATGTCGTTTCCTAAAACCGTTCGCTACTAAGTTTGTCATCTCTTTCTAATAATTTGATCATTGGTGAAACGTTTGCTGAAACATTGTTCATTGCCATTTGACATTAAAGTTTCAAAGCATTTGAAGGAATCTTTTCGAATCAGTAAGAATATATTTTAAGACCTACGAAAGCAAGCCCCAGCGAAGTCACATAACAAAAGAACAAAATTTCTTTGGAAGAATGTTCTACTGTAACTAACATGTACGAATTAATTTATTAATATTATCATTTAATTTATCAATTTTCTTAGCTCACTCCTTTTCTCACCAATAATTTGATTTTTATTGGAGTTCCATTCGAGCATCTTGAGCAAAAACAGTCAACTCATATAAAAATCGATAAGACTTGTTAACATATACCAACCTTATTATTGACATGAAAACAATCTGTAGTGGGACAATAACAACCAAATGGTCATGCACTTTCTCAAGAGCTTAAGTAGAGGAACATAAATAAATAAAAGAAAAACGTTGGAATTTTCTCAATTTGCTTACATCGTATTTTATTTTTCTCCTCACTTGTCGCCACTTTTGCCACGAGCAGAACGTGTTAGAAATGATTTGTTTTAAAAATGTGCATATTTGTTTTTTGTTCTTTTACTTACACCACGTTTTCATGTGGTGTTGACGAAAAAGAATTAAAAATAATTGAACCATAAGAGAAATACGGCACGTTTAAACGAAGCCTGACAAATGTTGCCTATTAAAAATGTGGAGACAAGTTTGTTTGGTGGTGTTGTTGAACTAGTTAAATGAAATATTGTGCTGAGCTGATGTAAAGTTTATTTTGCGGATTCTGATATTTACTTCAATGATTACGAGCTCATTTTAATACTCTTACTCAGGAATGTACACAGTACGCTAGAAAATTAAATAAATGTTACTGCGAAAACTTGGAAACTATTGCTTTGTTGATTTATCACCCAACGGAATTTAGTCGTGCAGCGATAAAAGTTTCAAAGAAAGTTTGCTCTGCGCTTCTCCGAAAAATAGTGAAACGGTCGTAGAAAATTTTCAAATTTTAATTGTTAAGATATCATTTTTTGAAAATGAACATTCAAGGTTTCAGGATTAGGGCAAGGTTTGAATCACTTATTCTACTAGCTCGTCAGCATAAGAAGGAAGCTAAATTCTAGCATTATTTGATTCGTAAGTCTATTCAAGCCAATGTAAAAAATATTTTTATACTAAATTTATCTTCATTTCTAAATTTATTCTTCATTTCCATACACAACTAACAGTCTAATATGGTTCCTATTTGACTGGTATTCAATTTTCAACTTTGGCAGTTATGCCTTTTTTAAATTTCGATTTATCATTTTGCGGTAAGTTCTGGAGAAGAAAATTATACAATAGTTACCATACATATTATTAATAGCAATATCAAAGTCTTTTCAGCTGTTTAATCTAAACAATTACAAGCGGAGGGAGGTGTTTTATTAATAAGAGATATAGAATAAAATTATTCGTTGTCGTTTTGGTGGCCTTGAAATTCATGCATGTATTATTGCCGGAAGGGATGTGAAAATAAACATCTGTACAAACGAGTTGATACCATACATTACAGGTGGTAGTGGAGAGGGATTTGTGCAGCTTTTTCACTGACGTTACTAACAAGTTTTCTAGTGTGTTTACTTGATATGGTTGGAAACACGTTATTTGGGTAATTAAGCGTGTTATACAACTTATTTTTATGTTCTGCAGCGGGAAAGCTTACCGAAAATGTTTAATGTTTCATCAAGTTTTATTTATAAAACTGGCGTTTGTTCAGTAGGTGGGGTGATGTAATCATGGGAAAATTTGTAGATTGCGAAGACACTCGAAAAATTTTCTCGTTTCGAAGTTAAAATCGAGCATGTGACGAGACAAAATCTACAAAATATAGTCATTATATGATGCTACCCAATACTCCAATGAATAGAACAATTCAGAGTTATATATAGTAAACATTTAGTATTGTGTTGTAACAGGATATTTACTGTATCAGAACACTTTCGATTACATACTCAATCTAATGTGGTTTCGCAACTTTTTGAACTTTGCAATACTTATTCACACAGGAAGGGGACAGATAAGCTCCTTGTGAATTGGTCATCAAGGATCTGTTTTTATAGTTTCTTGATTTTCTTTGAAAGTCTCAAACAGTCAGAAGACTATCCGGAACATAATCTCTTAGAAAATAGAAAAATGTCCAAAATAAGATCAAGCTCATCTTATTTTAAAAAGTCTAAAATCTAATTAAATATATCACAACAATCTATTTTGATTGTAGGAAAAATTTCGTTTAAATTTAAGTCTTCTGAACCTTTTTTTCAAATTTGCCATTTAAATAATAAATGCAGCAAGTAATTTATTACTTGCTGCATTTATTATTTAATTGGCCATGCATTTATTTATTACAGAGCAACGAAGAACAATTGTAAAATGAGCTGTGAGAAGGGATTGTAAAGATAGATATATAAATATTCTGAGATATGAAATGTAGGAGACACAGGAAAAACTACGGTTCCGATGATTTGAAAGCTTTTTTGGTTAAAAAATTGAAAATAAAAAAATTATGGTAGAAACATTTTGGTGATTGTGAAATGTCTACTACAGTCGACAAAGAAATAAACTCAAAATCTATCATAGAATTTTCTTGCAAAATTAACACTAAATTTTTACTGCCAATCCGAAAAGTCCGAAAACAAACAAACGTTTTGTCAACGTCTTGAAATCAAAATGAATTCCTAATGCAGCATTTAATCGTTGAATTTCCGTGCTCTTAAATGGGTATTAAAAAAACACGCTGAGTTTTGAACTTTGCAGGAGACACGTTGATTTTTCAATTTTTGGTGAATTACTTAAAAACTTCGTTTTAGATTGTTTTGTGCTGAGGATTGGAAACTAATTGCTATATTCCTAATATTTCAACATTTCTTATAGGCCACGTAGAACGACGCCTACGGGGAGTTAGATGATGTGCTAACCACATTGATCTCATAGTTCATGAGCAACGCTTTCCACGTGATTTGAAAGCATTAAGACTGATTCCAAAATTTCCTTGACCAATACAAGCACAATTTCAAAATTTAACGAAAGTTCCATGTTTTGTCTAAGTTCAATACAAAAAAAAGTACTATCGAAGCAATAATGAAAAACCATCTTACCGTTTAAAGTGATCACGTATCCTATCCTCACGTACAATTTCGGGTTGATTTGAAACCCAAAGATGTCGAGTCTCCCGTACCATTTTGCTTTGAGTTCCACATGGAGACGACAATACTGTGTTCCACAGGGCGAGTCCTCTTGGAATTTTATATTATATTCGTGTTTGTTTCCTTTATTATTTCAGTTATCAGGAGGGATGTAAGGATATTCTTGTGTCTTATTATGTTTCCTTCTATTTTTATTTATTTATTATTTCCTTTTTTGCTGCGCTATTTTGTTATATCAGTTTTATTGCAGTTTTGACATGATGTTGATAGTGACGACGATGAAAACGACGTGTACTTGTGACATTTCTATTGATGTGGAATGTATAGATTCTTTTAGAAACGTTATAAATTGAACTTTAGGCGAGAATGTAAGTATTTCAGATACTTCATTCCCATCTTTTTTTTAATGATTCTGGCTCGTATTATCCACGTACGTACATATATACGTTCATGTTGTCTATTATGTTACAGCAATAGAAACGATAGTAGTGCGGTTGCTATCTTCCTTGCTTGAATGCGGGAAACCTGATAATGCCCATCCCGTGATAATGTTCAAGCAAAAAAGACAGATTGTCCTCTACTACCATTCCACACATGCTACATAATCAGCTTACGCATATATATATATACATGTGCGTACAAAGATAGATAACGGAGAGATAGAAAGGGGATTATGATCATTATGACCGAGGTTTTTAAATATATAAAATTTTATTTTCTTATATTATTTTTTTCATATACGTGGCGGTCGTTCAAGGGGGGATTGGGGTCGTTGGTTGTGTGTTCGCGCCGCGATTATAATTCGAATCCAATCGAGACGAAAACGATAAAATTATGCACGAAGCAATGGACGAACAACAAAACGGAAAAGCGTACAAGGGACAGCAGGGTGCAGAGCACAGGCCACACAAAAAAATATATATATAGGTATGGACATATATGCATGTATATATGTAATAATCATTGGACCGACGAGATAGTTGGAGCTGTAAAGTTGCTGCTCGGCTCTTCGGTCGCTTTTTGTGTTTTAGCAATGCCACCCAGCATTGTTGGGAGGATCACAATATGCGATGCTGATGTTGACGATGATGGTAGTAGCCGTTTTAGCTATGGCTGTATTTTCTGCTTCCTTGCATTTTGCGCCTTGGCTCTGTAGCTACAGTGCGTTCTGCTTGCTGGTCGAATGATTTCACAACTGGCTAAGTTTCACACAGCAAACATGATCGTACGTATGTACACTTTGCTCTTTATCACACAACCGTCACTTTGCCATGATCCTATCTCGTTTTCTCACATAACACCCAGTACAAGTCATACTTTATTTTTCGTTTGGCCGACGTGTATCTTTTTCCCAGGACCGTACCGCGCGTTTCCCCGACCCGTTTTTCTATATATGGCTTTACGAGCCCAATATAGAATAAATAACTTCTATGTGCACATCGATTTCACACTCGCCGTGGTATTGGTTCGTATATAAGTGCGCGCGCACTACCCACTGGTTTCAAATGTAATTCGGACAGCAGCTTCGGCACTAGACGTTCACGTACATACGAAGAGCAAGGCGGATGCATTAGTTTTTCTCCCACATCCAAACATATCTGTTAGCGCCCGGGTTTTCCACCAAGAACAACTATAACACACATTTTCCACCGTTCCATTCCAAAAAAACCAGCGAGAAAACTTCACCAACAGCCAAAATATATCAGTGAAGCCTCGCAGGCTCCCTCCTGCACTATTATCTCGTTCTACCGTCTTTATTTGTGATATAACGTTTTATGTACCGACGAGTTCTGCGTTTTTTCAAATGGAAAATAGTTCGGGAGTTATCACAGGGAAAACATGTCAGTTCCCTCTTCTGCACACCACACTATGTTTGTGTTCTATTGTTACTACGCCACTATTTCTAGTTCGTTACTTTCTTCCCGATCGACTTTTCAGCGTTGTTTTACACTTTTCTCTGATGCTGCTGTTCGTCGGATCAAGTGATATTCTACTGCTATACATGTACATATTTCGTTTAACCCAGCTTTGCCGTAGTTTCCCGCTTCGAGATTAGAATATCAGCAGTTTTTTCTACTCAACTTCAAGACGCGATTCGCGTGAAGATAGAAACGACCGCGCGCGCGAGTTTCCACTCTTCAAATTAGTCCGAAATAACTGGATTGGCGTTGTCACAAGTAACACGGTTTCCGAAAAAAATACGCTCGGGCTGACACCCACCAAAAGGATTATTGGAAAATTTCCGTTGGGAGAAATTGATTAGGTTGATTGCAAAATGTAACAATAACGAAATTCTCTTTACTGTTGTTAACATTAAGGGAGCATTCATTCGCATATTTCATTAAAGCAGGATAAACATTATGAACGAATTTCATTCTTCACTTCAACGGCCAAACGTGGGTGCTCGACGATGTATAAACATCACATTCTTAAGAGACATCCTTTAAACCGATAAAGGTCGATTCTAACTCAAATTTCTTCTAGTCCTCTCGCATATTCCATAACATTCGATAAGGACATTTTCTGCATACTTCGCACAGTTGCAATGCATACGTAAGCATTCAACTGACAATTGATAGGAGTTAGATGATTGTAGCATTGCTGTCTTCTATGGCTACGTCGCCTTCTCATGAGCTCATTCTGATGGTCTTATACAAGGCGTTTCTGCGCGCAGTGCTAGGTTTTCTAGAGCTTTTCCGACATACAGAAACCAACAAACAGAAAAAACCAAGACCAAGCAAGCAGGAAGAATTGCAACATTCGAAGTCGTCGTTCGCTTACATGTACGAATATGCTGCCAAAGATGGTTTGTTACTCTTCCTTCGTTTCGCTATTTAAAGCTATTATATCGGCGGCCATTGCTGTTATGTACATACATGTATGCATAAATTCATGTTTTTCTTCATAGCTCGTTGCTGTTTTATAGCTACGCTTATAGATAGTAGACTAGCCTGGCTATATAAAGACCACGGCGAAGACCAAATCGAACGGTATAAAGCTTTCGGTATGTGATGATGAATGCGATATGAGGCAAGCGACGTAAAACACTTTGGGGGGGAACATATAAGGGGGACTGAGATAGCCGACCAAGAAGTTTATGGGCAGAGAACGTTCATTTTTTCCACATCGCAAACGAGGTCGGCAACATACGCCATATGAACGCGCGTGAACGAGATAGGGCCACTTTGCTGCAGGTTTTTCGAAAGCGCGCCCGCCGTCCAGGGGGGAAGCTCTATCTATCCATCTATACCAAAAGCCAGAACGCATCGATTTTTTTATAACCAACATTTCATGTCGCTACCCGTCACTCGTTGCTGCTGCTCCTGCTCCGCTACGTCTTTCCAATAGCCACGTATTTATTCACGGTGGTGTACTCCACCAACCAACACTCATGCACTAACCAAAAAATCATTTATATCTTTCACATAAGATACTTTATATACGCGAAACGGATGACACTCACACATTCAACACTGCATCGAGTACCGCGCACCAAATCCCTATTCCACATAGAGCCATATAGAGCTAGCGGACGTTGGTGCGAAGCGCGGCGGGTAACACGTACGGTATTAACACACTCGAACTCTTCGTGCTATATACTCGCTCGCAACTCGAATCTACTCGAAACTCAAATATCTAAAACTCAACGTATCTTGCAAGAGACCGCGCGCGCGCAAGCGCACTAAAAGACTATTATAACACACTCTACCCAGCAAACTGGATGACGACTACGATGATAACTACGACCACGACGGCGACGACGACAAGATGGTTGGGAATTTTTTCTTCCTGTATATTTGAGCTGGCAAGCAAGCAACTCGGCTTCGGTATCTGGTCTCTGCCGTTCCATCCAACTAGCGCGACAAGGACTGTTGTTCACATGTGGCTGCACCGTTCTTGCACAGCGGTAATTTTCTTCATGTTAACTTACTCCTATACGTGTGTGGCAGACACCGCTATGTATGCTGGTCTCCGATTAACAACTCTTAGAGCGCAACGGCGGCCAGGGACGCGCCGGACGAGACACCGTCGCTACCGCGCACTTCCGTACTATTCCGTACCGCACACAACCAACTCCCCACCACTTTTTCCTTTTGCTTCTTCTTTTTTCACTTCTTACTTTATTGTATATATTTTTTGAATTCGTCATCTATATCATCCGACTGCTGCTACTTTTCTTAATTCCAGAACATCATTTTTCGCCATATCAAAATTCATTTTAATTCAACATTATTATCTCCTAATATTACCCTCAAATCTATTCTCAATTAAATATTACGAGTATTATTTATTATTTTCCACCTCACCTTCTTTTCCAACGCCGGTTTACTTCACTGTAGATACTTTGCATATTATTTTCCACGCACAACAAACGTTCCTTCAAAACGCGCACGCACAATTCTGGATTTTCTTCCCGTTACAGGATATCAACTATTTTCTTATATTTTTTCTTTTTTCTCTCGCTGTTACAAAGATCGAATCCGCGTTGTTTCACTTTTATCTTTTTTTCTTCATTTTCAATAAATTTTTACGCATCCACAAGCACTGAACGGCACGAAAATGCACACAATTTCCATCATCGTTATCACCTTTTCATATTTCCTTTTTCCAGCTGAGGATTTACATAAAAATTTTCTTCTGATGCCAGACAAAACTACATAAATTCGTGAAAATTCACTGGGATCTGACGTTATCTATTACGATGTAGAAGTTTAAGATGCTTTTAAATATAGTTTTTTGCTGTAAAAATTAAAAATTAATTATTTATAATTTTATTCGAAACATATTAAGAAGGAAATGTGGAAATTCTTTACACGTAGCTCAAGTTTCTTTCCTTTTTTTGCCCTGCATTCCTCATTCTGTCTGTTTTATCTAAATTACTTATGGATATATGTACCGAACAAATGCCTTAAGCCAAATTTTATTAGTGAGAACAAGTTGTAATATTTATTCGAACTTTAACTATGTCTTGTCCTCACCCTTATCACCATTTACTCAAATCATATATAAAAACGGTTGTTTCAATTATTGAACAATATTCAATAATTCACAATGAATCCAACTGTTTTGGGTAAAGAGGAAGGGCTAAATGGCGCTAATTCTCGATTTTTAATCAAATTTGGTTCCAATTTCGGTTTTTCTTTTAAAATTTTTTTTTTTGTCTCTGAATTAATATTTTGAGTTTTAGCTGCTATGTTTCGACTTGACTCAATACCTTAAAGGAGGCTTATTGCTCGGCATTTTGTTTCCCACGTGAAAGTGCTATACATCCTTTAATCTTCCTGTTATAGTCGTATGCTAGGCATGTTTTGTTTCTGAACAATATCTTGCTTTGATAGTACAAGTCCTTTTCAGTTTCGCACCAGTTTTGCAATTCTGTAATTAAAGAAAAGAATTACTTACTATATATATTGGTAGAATTCTAAAAAAAAAAAATGTTGAGAGCCACTACAGCCACAGCTGGTCGGTCAACAAAATAAATAATCCAAACAATGATCAATTAGAATTAAAACAAATTATTCAGCATTGCGAATCAGAATCATTTTTTTGCATTCAAATTTGTAAATTTTTTCCTCAATTCAAGTGGTTCGAAATTCTCCATTTATTAATTTTTGCTGATGATTAATCATTTATGTTCAATCGTCTATTAGGTGTACAACTTTATCCCCATCGTTTTCTTCCAAAGTTTGTGGCACTATCGTAAAAAATATTGTCCCTTTTGAAATTTGTTTGGATAATGTCAATTGAAAAATAGTACTTCTTGTGGGATTTTAACTGTACTTTCTTTTCACTTGAGTCAAATTGTCGGCAAATATGAACAAAGGAAAAAATCGAGACCGCGGGGTTTACAATGATGCAAACTTCAGACACCTAAACACTATGCCGGGCTTCGATAACAAACTCACAAATCTTAAAACGTAACTTTGAATTTAAAACTTTAAAACTTAAATCGGCCTCACCCAACCACTTGTGAGTTTTCGGTAAGCATCGGCGATAATTTTGTCATATAAAAATAAAAACTAAAACTTTCGGCAAATCCTGAGCATTTGGCTTATGACCTGACATTTTCTATTAAAAATAACTTCAAGTTCCAGATACAAATCTACTAATTATGTTTACGAATGGCGAAAATGATATAATTGCCATCTTTTACTTTAGGAAACAATAAAAAAACAATCAACATATTGGCATTTCCGACATAAGAAAACGCAATTAACATCTTCACGCACAAACCAAGCGATACCAAGTCGGATGCCTCATGGGATAAACTCGAGTCACGCAATTCAAAAAAGTTTGCGCGTTTTCGAATTAGTCTTGTACAATTTGATAGAAACATCAAGATTAAGAATCATGAACAAATGGGCGGAGGAAGTTTCATTGCATTTCAATTGCATTTTCAAGCAACAAAACCAAAATGTTTTCCTTATTTCAGTTCATTATGATATAGTTCATATTAACTATCAGAATTGGGTGAACTTTTACCCTTTAGAACGCAATCACGAAAGTCCAATGAAACTCTTATAAAATAAATTAATCAATTCTGTTTGATGATTTGTCAATAGGATTCATCTTCTATTGTAGAGTACAGGCTGTTCATATCTTTCGCTGGTGATGTTGAAAACATACGTTTCTCCTAATTGTACGTTTTGTCGTAAAATTTGTTTTTTTAAACCAATCTAATCCTCAGGCGGTTGAAAAGAAACTTTTCACTCATCATTTTTGAGAGCACTTTTCATTAGAGTCCTTTCCATCAAAAGACGGATCTTTTCTGAATTTAGTTATCTGAGAAATTGCATGCTACCCAATATTTTTCTTCATGACAAGAAGAAAACGCTTGGAAACGATGAATATGCTTAGATTTTAGGACTCTGTCAACGGTCTCAATCTAGAAAGTTTTGTTTTCTTTCCTTACCCATGTTCAGGGCAAAAATATATTCAAAAATATAGCCCAGTATCGCATTCACGCATAAGCACAATAATATAGACGAGCCAGTGGGTATTAAAACTAAATTCAACACATGTCTGTGTTTTAAATGCTGGAATGAAGTAATATTAAAAGTAATAATAAAGGTTGCAATTCATGATGGTATTGAATGAGTCTAAACTGTCAGTAAGAGTCATCGTTATTGTAGATCAATTAAATTTGGTGATAAATTAGCAAAAAAAGTTTAAAAACTGACAGGGTGCTTCCCCAATCGTAGCGATTAGAATATGGCGGCCTGAAAAGAACCAATATGCGGTAAATCGCTCCAATGAGGGAAATGCTTGTGTGCGCCAAACGTGAAGCGTTTGCCTATTCCTCTCCCGTACTTATAAGCTGCAAAAAAATATTTTTGAATGGCAGTTGTCAATTATTTTCGTTTTTCCCAGCCAAGAGCCAGAAAATTCGTTCGAAAATTGTCTGTTTCCATGACTTTATAAGCTTCGGAACAGTTTAAGCAATCATGGCATGAAGGTAGGAGGCGCCAAATTTTAAAGTGGTGAAATATGTGTTCATCCTTGTTTTCGGCGTATATTTGAGGAAAGAAAAACTAAACAATTTTTTTACAAACACACGTTAACCTTAGTGGTAGTTTCTCAATGAGATGACATGTTCGGAAATTAAATTAACCGATTTTATTCATATCAACCTGGGAATTCTGATCATCTTACTGTTTTTTATTTTTCCTTCATAGCCATAAAATCGCAACCATTCGTGGTAATTAATTGCATCGAAAATAAAGTCTCCGCTCAATTATCTTTCTTATGTTTCAGTGAAGACTGCTGTCATCAATAGAAGCTCCAATTGAGTCATTAAGTTTCTAAATAGTTCATTTGATATATCATCCAAAAGCTATTTCTCATACATTGAATCGAGTTCGAGTGAGTTTATCTACTGATCATGTGTTCGCATATGATGAAGTTTAACGCACTATTGAAGGTTTTTGCGTAAATCACCTTGAGAACAACGCAACAGTTGTTGCTGTGATTTTCTAAATGCACGCACTACTAACGCAACTATTTTTTAATTATAACTTTGTATTTAAGTATTTTTCGCAACAAAGAAAATGACCTATTTAACTTGATGGAAAAAATTCACTCAAATTAAATACCAATTATTTATCTTGCATTTTCATTTCGAAAGTTAACATTTAATCTATACCCTTCATTTCCTGTACATCTTTATCACAGTATTGTAATAATCAGATGTACATTTACTTCCCCACTAAAGTTCTACATTTCAATGCATTACGTCCAACGTTAAAAATGAACAGAAAAAGTGCTGATAAGATAAAATAAATAGTTGATAAGTGATATATAACATTTGTGTAGGAGACATGTTATTCAGTATCAGACATTGATAAGGCATATAAAAAACAAGAAATCGCTCGCTTGGTACGTTTTGTTACACATGCGGCGCAAGCAACATTATTTTTCCTGTTGTTTCAGATTTTCGTCAAATAAGGAAAACAATTGAAATTAGTGGGCAGTATTGCGCAGTAGGAAAACAATAAGAATTTTGTGTCTACGAGCAGAAATTGAAGAAATTCATTCTGATAAAATATCCTGAATGAGATATTTTTAAGGTGCAACCAATTTCGTGTCAGCAGCTTTCAGCATTGTTTTCTGACGAAGTAAGCAAAATTATTTCTGACAGTATTTTTCGCAATTATGTCTTTTAGTTAGAAGATAACAACTACCTGGTTACGGGGTCTAGCTCTTACTCTAACTAACTTATTTTTTATGTGAAGCAGACTCTTGTTACAATATACATAAATTATCGGAAATTCCAGCTACAATGTTTCTGCAATTTTGAGCTTCATTTAACTCGGACTTTTCTAGTAGATCGAACTTAAAATTACTTTTGAATTAGGTGCCTTAAGTTTGCATCGCAACATTCTCTACCTCTGTCACTTTTGAATGTATTTTTGGAGAATCGGACTTAGATTTTTGGTAAATTTTATTCAAATAATTGCATTTGAAGCACGTTTCTAGGTTTTTATTCAAGTTTTTTAGCTGTTGCTCGTTCGTAATAGTATTCGAAAACATTAGCAGAACCTAATAGCAATAATTAATCCCATGTTTTAATATTGGCTCTTCAAAAAATTGCGGCATTTTTGTGATACTGCAAGTCATGCCCTCTGAGTGTTTTTTATAGGAACCCTAATATATTCAAGTCGAAGTCAAACATGATTTCGCTCAAATCCCCTCCTTGAATAGATGCCTGATTTGCAAGCACTTTGTTTTAGATTGGTTATAGTCCATTTTGCTTAGCTACAACTCGGTTCGATTCATAGAGCAACGTACTACTTGCGGGGAGTTCAATGATCACATATTCTAGAGCTAGGTGAAAGTGTCCTGTGGCCAGGCCCATCTTCCTACTTCTATCCAACATTTTTGTCAAAGGCATCAGAAATCTGGTTTTTTGTTGGGGCTTGTGATATTGCTCACGCTAATGTCATTTTGTCCTAGTGGCCTAGTTGACTAGGGTGCCAGAATCAAGTACGATTCGATTAACACTTTTATATATACCTTGAAATTCATGAAAATTTGGATCGATGTTGAACTCCCAGCATTTTCCTAGAACTGTAAGGGGTCGATCTTCTCGCTGTAAATCGCCCCATAATATTTACGGCGCAAATGGTGGTTGTGCGATTCAGCAGCTAATCGCATGCTTTGCTAGCTTATAATTTCTACTGATCACATCTACAGACCTGATCTTCTATTCACCGAGCCAGTTCTTGCCTAGCGCTTATCCTTTGAAAATTATCGTTTCAATGCCTTCAAATTTTATATTTCATCGTTTCATATGTACATAAAATAAAAATAACTCATCCATCTGATAGACAGACTGTAATTTAATTATAAGAAACATGCGACTTCCTTATCAATTTTTTATCGGCCGAATTTTCGATAGAACGTACAGAATTGTTTTTCTCTACGTTTTGATTGCAGTTTTTTCACTATCAAAATACCGAATTAATATGAGTATTAACGTCCGAAGCTTGGGGAATTAATAATATAGAATTTGCTGTTCTTTAACAACAATAAAATTCCAACCTAAAAATTATTGATAGCGAACTATATTGGAAAGTAGAAACGAACGTTAGAAAGGGTCGAAAAGTATAAATTCGACACTTTTGCGTTTGCAATGATGCAATATTCGCATTCCTATAATAATAAACTCTGGAATATAGGTAATCAGATTTGCAACGAACCCTTTAAAACCATTTTCCACAGTAGCGTTTGATCAAACAAAAAAAAAAACAAAAAATATTGCTCGCCTAAGATTAAAGCTCAATCGAATAACATCCTTTTTAAGTAAGTTAAGTCTAGATTTTTATCTAGTGTTTTTTGTCTAGTTTCAATGTTGCAATGTTGCTAGACAAAAATAGACTAGCTTCTACGTCGTGTCAACCACTTCGGATATCATGAAACCCGTGTACTGTAGACATCCCGCTGAAATATTCTAAAATTCTTATAGAAAAATCGTGAAACTATTCATTGATAAATTGATTCTAATTAGCAGCTTGATTCTCATTAGCAATCATACTAGGTGAAATCCACATGTTTCTACGTAATTTCAAGATATGTTCTTAAATGTTTTTTGTCTTAATTTTATCATTCCGTTCTTCCTAATTTTAGCCAAAACAAAAAAAATAATCCAAAAATCTTACAAAATAAATGACGCATCCAGCAACCTGCACTCTCACCGCTGGAATTCTTAAAAACGACATAAATATCGACTTTCCGAAAAGATATAAAAACCAGACATTTTTTTAGCGCAATTCCCTTTCAGAGCCACCGACCATCGAGCTACTACCCTTATAATCGCCAACCAGAGTATAGAACAAAAACCTCCCGAGCTTTTTTTTTCATATACTCAACCAGCATCATCCCTTAGGAGATCCAACCATAAATAATTTTCCAAGGGAAGATATTTTGGAAGTTTCGTGATCTTTTTGCTAGTATCGTCTGCTACTAACATTCTGCCTGCTGCTGCTACCCCGCTACTACTGCTTCCGAAGCTATTTCTTACTACACAATATTCACCATATATATCTTTTATAGCTTTGTACGTACACTACAATTTCTAAGTTCCATCCGATTCATACTCAAATAACTCCCCCGATTTGTTAGGAGCTTCACCCCTTTAATATCGTTTCGAAATAGACCCTCTTTGCAAGTATCCCGAATAGCCTTCCTGCCCACGTCCCACCCTAATCATTTTTGAGTTTTACGTTTGCGCTGCTCCAAATTCTTCCTGAATTCTCAGTTTCCGTCTTATGAGGCTAGCTGGTATTATCCAAGCAGCAGCCAGGGCAGTTCGTGCGACCCTTGCAAAAGAACGAAAACCCTCAGCTCTCAAGACGGCCAACACAGAAGGACAAAGAAGTGAGACAAAGTATTTGAAAGGAGTGGTGGTGGCGGTTGCAGGCAATAAATATGCACACAAAGGCAAATACAACACATACATATAGAATTTTGTAGCTCGATACTTTTATTTCGGGAGCACTACAAAAGCTCATTTCGCTGTCTTTCTTCACCTTATGATACATTTAAATTTTTCTTTTTGCTTTTCAGTTCATCCCTATTTTGCCAGCATAATACCCTTGAGTTCTTATTATTTGTCTTTAGTGTTCGTACAACTGCCGCGAAACACATTTCAGACATTTCAGTATTGCGAGTTCTACACTTTGCAAACTATTTTATCAACCCCTTTGGAGATTTTGAAACGTCTCATGGAAAAAATTTGTCTGTGTTTAGTCTCCTAACTCATTTTTGATGATGGTGCGCGAAAACTGAGAAGCATGAACCTTCTTGTACTCATATTCTTCCGTTTTAACTGTATTCTAGCGAGTAATCTCATCTACATTGCTTCCGAAGGACATGACTCGCACTCATGCTTATGTTATTTTCTTTTCTTGTTAAATTACAAACATAGATAATTTCTATTTCCCCGTGTGACATCGCAAATCTCTTAGCACCGTCACTTCAAAATGAACTCCTCCTCAAAACTCTCCTTTTCGCCGACTTAATGATTTTCAACTTTTTACGAGGATTAACCAACCAAACCAACATTCTACCGCGCCATAAAAAAGTACTTCGCTTGAAGTTTACGAGGGAATTGGGGTCTGGTTAGAATACTGCCAAGAAAGTGTTTGAGAAGATTTGGAAACATAGATGGGATTAAGACACGGAATCCACTCTCAAAGGATAGCATTGCAACGAGCGGAAAATGCCAAATGAAAGATGAAAACGTGTGGGTCCATTGACACATTGTTTGGATTATGAACGCGATAAATGATGTGTGAGTTCGAGAACAAGCCAAGAATATTTGTCTAAATGTGAGATACGTAGTACAGGTGCAGAGTTTTGAGTGTCTCCATTATCAGTAGGGTTGCATTTTCCATGACAATATTTTACATACTAGCCAATAAATCTACAATTTTAAACGTGGGCTTCTAAAAACCAGTAAATGAGAAAGTGTTCAACGTTCTAGACGTCACATTTTCGAATCGTTGTCTTAGTTAATTTTCTGGATAATGGGATCGAAGTTTTTGTTGATGATTTTCCCAGAATTTTTTTTTCACACCACTCGATCTTAATTTCGACGTTTCCGTTTTCGGGCTCGGAGAAAAGAGAAAGTAGAGGGCGAGGTATGTTTACACCTCATTGTCAAATCCTACACAAACATGAAAACATAAAATTAAAAATAAGGTATTAAAAGAGTAAGACAAGTCGGGCCAGTTACTCGAATTCAGAGGGCAACTCATAAAACGCAACAAATTTCACTGTGAGTTTGCTGAGAACTTTTTCGCTGAACTAGTCCGAAGCTCTTCTCTTGGTCCGAAGTATTTTAGCATATTTTCTTCTGATATTCTTCTAGCATGTGAATATTTAGTGCCCGTCGTTTGTCAATCAAATTTGAACACACAAGATTGAGTATTTTTATAAAGTTTATAGATTATTATTATATTTTGGCGTATAAAGGATTGCTGAATAATCATGATTGTTACTAAGGACAAATCCTATAGGAGAAAACCCGTTCATTGTTATCTCACATTGTACGAGCTGAATTTTTGAATAAGATACTAAAATTCCTCCTGCTGACAATAACATGAGACATTATAGTTTCGGTGCAATTTTCTTCGCTTCCTGTCGACTTCACAATTTATTAAAGTACGATTATACCATCACATCAACGAAATTTGTTTATCAGCACGAAATGAGATGAGTTTAAATTTATATGACAGAATATGTTTTAATAGAAACATTTTAAATAGAAAATCTCATAAAAATATTCATTTACCAGCACCATGTATAGTAAGGAATAAAAGGTATAGAAAAAATGGTACCCGTAAAACAATTGCTATGTTGGGGAAGATAAATTCATCATAAAAAAGTTGAAAATCATCAAAACACGTCCATATTCCCCAAAAATACCGGCTACCACAGTGTGCAGAGATTACAGCACTCGCCCTCAATTGGGCAGGACTCTGGTTCAAAGACAACTGGTGGCAGTAATACTTAGATTTGTGTTTTTAACATCAGACTAGCAGTGGATCTGACTAGGAGGGTGATTTGAGAGTAATTATCAATATCACGCGCGAATTCAACTAAACCACATCCTTGTGTAAATGAACCCTCTTTGGCAACACTCGTTTCATGCCGGCATGCTAAAAAAAAGACATGCTGCGTTTACGATTTTGATAAAATTAAATGTGGATATGAGATTTTACTTTTCAGAATTATTTGAAGGTTGAAGGGTTTAATAAGATTTGAAAATAGTTTACCTCAGACTCTTGCAATCTATCATCAGTTTTTTTATTGTTACCATTTTTAAATTATGAAGGACTCGGCATTCGTGGGGAAATGAAACTATAATCAATTTACTAATATCTGGGGGAATGAAGCCGACTCAGCGATAGAAAAGCATTCTTAGCATGTTTTAATGGACCTTAACGAATTTTAACCGCGAGATAGCTTCATTCGAAACCTATTTTACAACTTCAATCTATTGAAACCTGCAAATTCGCTTCAAAATGTCAATAATAACTCAAATTGTCAATAATTACAGCGGAAAGCCTGGAAGATATATTAAAATTTTATTTCGCACATATTAGTTCGGGTTGCAAGACCTGAATACCAAATACCAGGAACCTTCTCGTCGAGAACAGATAGATTGAAAATAATGGAAAAAGTGCCAGCTGGAAAATCAATAAAATGGGCAGCAAACCCACAAGCAGACAGAACAGAAACAGTACAGAAGAGCACAGCGCCCCAATCGCCCACCTCCCACCTACCGACCCCACAGCAGTAGCAATCAGCAAGCAGTTAGTCGCACGCCTCAAGACAGGTGCCCCCTTCAAGTAAGAACCACATTCAATTCCGCATGACCCGCTCTCTTCTATCCTGGTTTGGGCCGGCTCCGGCTCCGGCTTACCCGCTCTACGTGTTACCATTCCGTCCTAACCATTCAATCTCCTTGAGTCCTCACCTAATTCCAGTCAATATACCCCGCTTTCTCCCAACTCTCCCATCGCCTTTCTCCTACCACTGCTCTTCCGCGCCCCTCTCTCTCCTAACATTATTTCTCTTGCCATATCCTCAAGTCGTTCGTTCATTTCGATTCAATAAACTGTCAGAAATTTTTGCGCGGGAAAACTGCGGAATTTACTGGCCACCCGGAAACCAGGACCTGACCAACACTGCACACTGTCTACATGTGCTATCGCCTAATAAATTTTCAGGAAGCGAAAAACAAATACTTACGCCATTCACGGACAATTTATCCTATTTATTGCTCCCACTGCACGGCGACGTGCCAGTGTGTAGCAGGTGTATTCCACAAAGCATTTTTTTTCCGCAGATACTGAATGATGGGCGAAACAGGACGTCGTGGTTCCACGAAACGGGGCGTGGAAAAGGGCAAGCAAGAGAAACCAAAACAGGGGGGAAACTGAAAACGACTCCCGAAATCCAAGCCTTGCACTGAAAACCAACAAGCCCGACCAAATCCCGCACTGCCTTCCTTGCGGCGAATCTCAATTATCCCGATTACTATAGCTTCGAACAACTATTCATTATTCAAACCGTATTTAACCGATTTTTCTCTACTTTTCAATGCACTTTTCTGCCTTCCTACTTGAATTTTCAGATAATTTTTTTGTCGGTATGGATGGACGTGTGGAAAACCCGACCGTCTTTCTTCTCTCCTTTCTTCTCGCTTGCCGCACAAACTTACTTCACATTCGATTGCGACGACACAACTACCGCGCTCACTACCTAAATGTTTTTCTCTTTGCTGCCTGAGAAAACTCCACTGCGAGTCCTTTCGAGCTAATCAGAGTACTTTTGCAGCAAACAAACTCAATTTTCACCAACTAATTTATCATTCGCGTCTTTAATGTGCCTTTTTCACAAAATTGGAGAGAAAAAAGAATTATTTACACACTCAACGATTATCGCAGTAATAACACGTTACACTCCCGATCTTCACTCATCGCGTTTCACTCCGTAACTGGGAAACGCTACGCATTGAGCAAATGCCGAAAGTCGGAGTTGGGACAACGCGCATGATAGGGTGACACTAAAGGCGTTGCAAACTTTGTTTCCTTTCGAATTCCTACATCTCCGAATCAGCCACGGTGTTTCAGCAATACAATGCACACTAATCGTATCCAAATGAGTAAGTTCAATAAACCAAATCCATCAATGCCTTTTATAAGGTGGTTTGATGGAAATTCGCACTCAACCCAGACTACCCCGGGCCTAATTTTCAATTCTCTTTGCAATACCAAAATCTGTGCGCACCCTGTGAAATAGAAAATTTCATTCAAACGAAACCTGCAATGAACTTTCAGCTCGTGAATGTCGTTCCCCTCTTACGTTCATCAGGAAGTTCATTTGAATTTGTCCATACGTGATCTTTGTGTAGCTTGCTAAACCGTGACAATCTGAGGTTCATTTGTATTTTTGCCCATTCGACTACAATACATTCCCAGTTCATCTGAATTCGGCTATGTCAAAGAAAGAATCTTTTTCCTATTTTCATTTGTTCACCTTTTCATCATGCAACCGTAAGATGTTCTTTATCAGCATTATATAAATTGTATGGAATGGAGACGGGGAGAAAACTCGTTCTCAAAATAGCTACGTTCAGTTCGGATTTTAGGGAGGGGAAACTTCCCAATGAATTACACTGAAGGGCTTGCCATTGGGGAAGGGATAGAATAATGAACAAAGTGCAAGGGAATGGTCTGAAACAAATTTTGCTAAGGAAAATAAATGAGGAACGACGTTGACTTTGCTGAGAAGTTTCCATATTGGAGTGAAAGAGATACATGATACAAATGAATCTCAACAAACATTCGATGAGAGACTGGGGTGAAATGAATTTGTGGTATCGATTGCAAAAACGTTAACCCTTGACTGTTAATTTCAACAATGTTCCAAAAAACACTAAAAATTATTTACAGTTGTCAACTTTTTCACAACATACGAAAACAATAATGAAACTTTTACAACAACTATGAGTTCTATTAAGTATTTACCCTTAAAACGCATTGAAGCTGACATTGTTCTCAGAATGTACCGTTATTCTCTACAGTGGAACATTGGCGATTCCACGAATTTACAAATTCTGAACCATACGTATAAGTGACGAAATTGGTGATGAAGCTGATGACTAGACGATTTGATTTTTCGACAAGAATGAAAACAAAAAATAGACCTTGCAATAAACTCACTGAAAATCCCATGAAGGCTCGTGTGAACACGGATCACTAATTGTAGCAGTGTAAGATCTAAGATTAGTTTAAGTTTGTAGTATTAGATCTTAGAATTAATTAGTTGATAAATTGCATGTTGTACATATTTCCTTTCAGCCTTCTCCACCACACTATCGAGATTTTTCCCCTATTAAGATATTCTATTCATTATGTCTCATGAATGAGACAATGCCAATGCATTAGAATGAAAGAAATACTTTTATTACGTTCAGACATATGTCCGTGTTCGATTTATTGTAATGAAAAAGATTCAAAAAGAAGAGCAGATCATTTTGCTGCATAATTCCGCTAATTTAATGGGGATGAGTTTATTTTCAACCTATTATCCATCAATGTCAAATTTTCGGGAAATATTTTCAAATAATTTTCCTTTATTAACAGTAGATTAAAATTTTGCGCTTCTTTTGTTTTAAATAGTTCCGGACTTCATCGACATACTTACCACGAGAAGTGATAATTGTATCTATCACAAAAGGTCACCACAGTCGTATCTAGGGAAGAATTGAAGAATTCAGAAGGCGTAATTGAAAATATCACAAAAATTGCGAGGTTTTCAATGTTTCACTCGTCATATTGAATCTGATATGTACGACAATCAGATAGATAACGCATTGGTAGATAAAGTTAAAAGTAGTGAACAATTAGATTTTCTTGAATAAAGGGAAGTGACAAGAGCGAATATCTACAGTTGTCATATTTGGCATTTTATGAATATATAAAAAATGTGGGTGGATTCGACTTGATAGTTAAAAAAAGCATACATTTTCAGCTATGTTTATGGCTACTGTTCACGTCATTCTTGAATATAGCAGCAATAAATACTTGATAATTTTTTCCAATATCGTATCCTAAATCATCCATCATTGCCCGTTTTTTTGGATTACTAATAAATATTCTACCAAGGTCTCCAAACGAAGACAATGCGACGGACTTTACTTTTTATATTTTAATGAAATTAAAAGCGATGATGACAATATAAATTAAAAAAATCGATTACTTCTAAAACTTTGTGATCTCAGTAAGTTTAATATGTTTCTGCCAATATTCGTGCAACTACATATCACTACAACACACTTTTCAGTATCTGGCTTCAGTTCAATCAACCTTAAATTAGTATTGACTTGAAAGGAGCCTTTTGAAATTTATGTAATATTCCAATTTGTTCTGATTTGTCATCCCAAGAGATTTCGACTTTTGGACTCTTCGCAGGTTTTTTTGTCGGTATATTTATTTTTTATTCAATTCTTTAAATAACACATATTTAAAATACTTTAAAAAAACTTAGGCTACCCACGGCTAGTGAATTTTATTCAATAAATATAAGGTCGTGAATATTTTTATGCACATAAGATCGAGCTCCCGGCTATCCTCGTTGATTTTTTTCTTTACTCGTTAGCTTGGATGAGGTTATTAAATTATCATAACAACAGACTAATCTATTGGTTAAAGGATCTGGGTATTGTTTAACAATATTAACTTTTATCTTATGTGCGTAGCATTGCGCATTGTATTCTAGAAATCTTGGCGGTTACCCCAAATCTTGTTGACCTGCATCAATATAACGAATCGTATTTATTTCATCATTAAATGGTTCGGAGGAGCGATTATTTTTGGAATTAGAAAATTTTGGGATGAATATTTTCTATTGTAACTTTACGATTACTTTGTGATATGCAGTAGAAATTTAAACTTGGTGGGCGAACAAAGAAATCAATAAAGTGAGTTTAACACTACAATTCAACTTGAAAAGGATTCTAAAACGATTAAGCTTAATAAAAAATTATATGTATTTTTTGAATTTTATTATTGAAATCAGCAAGGGAGAGTGCTGCTAGCGATATCTTTCCGTCAATTTATTGCACCGCGACTCGCAACATTTGACATTGCATTGGTTTGCTTGACAAGCAATCAACTGTCATTCTGAATTTAATAACAAGTACTAGTTTGATCGCTTGCAGAATGGTTTTATGCCAATTTTATCTCAATAATAATTGCCGGTTTGGCTCAAAATGTGTCAATGAGCATTTTGATGTCAAGTGAGTACGCTGCCACCGCTACCAATGTCTTTAACGAGCAAATATTCCACTCAACAGGCAACTAATCAAAACAGAAGTAGAAGCAGCAATAAAAGGAACGCAATGGCCTTTATCTTGTTTTAGCCCCTTCAAAGAGAAGCCTTGTCTGCCGAACTTCATAACTGATCAATCTTTCGAAGAAGTCCGTTGTATGTTTTATGAAGCAAAGAAACAGAATAATTTGCAGTCATACGCCCAGCAATTCACACAAGAAGTAATGACAGCCCAGAATAGAATGAAAGCTTTGCTATCACTAAATAGAGATGTCATCGAAGCTGTTGTAAATCTCTACAATAGCCAGGATTCAAATGCTAATCAACAAGGACAAAAGAGCAACCCGTTTTCTCTTAGTGGTGGAACTGGTTTTGGGCAGCCTCAAGCGGTTAATACGAATACTAATTCGATTTTTGGAGGAAGTTCCGTAGCTCAAGCGAATCCTTTCGTTCATTCCGGTTTTGGGGGTGTGGCTCCAAGCACAACTAGCATATTTGGAGGTACAGCCACTGCTACTGTAGCCAACAACTCTCTATTCAGCCAGCAAGCTGGTTATGGAGCTAATACGTTCGGAGCTCCGAACGCTTCTGTTTTTGGAGGTGGTCAGCAACAACAGCAACCACAACTCAATTCATTTGCTCTGCCTCAACTCGGGGCCAACCAACAAAGTAATCAAGTTAGCAGCCCATTTGGAATGTCGGCCCAGATGAATTCATTTGCCTCTCAAACGGGAAGTCCTTTCCCAACACAAAACACGGTACCACCGATTGGACTTTTCGGACAACAAAATAACCAAATGCAAACAACTGGTATCTTTGGGCAAGCTAACGGGCAGCAACAACAGCAAACACAGCCACAAACTGCCGCTTTTACTACACCCGCGATGCAGCAATCGGCAGGAATGTTTGGACAACAATCGAACTCACCCGCTCAAAGTATATTTGGTGGAAGCCTAGCGAATGCCACTCAACAGCAACCCCCATATGGTAGTCAGATACAAATGCAACAACAGCAACACCAGTCGCCTGTTGGCTTTGGTGTTCAACAAACAGGTATATTTGGGACTTCACAACAGAACCTTCAACAACAGCAGCAGCAGCAAACTAGTGCCGCGACAGTTGGAAATTTCAGAGTCGGTGGTCAAACGGGCGTATTTCAACATAATTTCCCGCAATCATTTGGTGCTCAAAATAACACAGGACAAGCGGCTTCGGATAATTCAAATATATCAGATTTAGCATACAGTAGAATGGAAGATTTAACACCCGAATTGCTCGAAGCATTCAGGGCGCCTGAATTTGTTCTGGGGAAAATGCCGACTGTACCACCACCCAGGGAACTTTGTTAATAATCTTCAAGTCCAACCTCAAAATGAATTAGACTATAATCAACTTAGATACATTCAATAGAAGTTCATTTAATTTATAGCCAATACTCCGATACATAAATATTGTTTTCCATTCTAAAAAATTGTCTTTACGATTAACTTCTTTCTCAGATAAAAATGCCATTTAAATCTATTCTATTCCAATGAGCTCATCTAATCGCAAATGACACTTTCGCATTCGACGGGGTGTTGTATTGAAAGAACATTCAAGGCATCTGAGCTTTCAACTACAATTTCCTCCGTGCTTTTGTGTGAACGCATGCTCTTCTCCCACGCTAAGTCGAACGGATATTCGATGGGTTTGAACCGTTCAGGAACATCTTCGGGGTTTGGCAGTGTAGCTCTAGTGACTGATTCGCCACGAGTGTGGATCCTTTCTAGCATGGCCGTGTTGTAAGATTCAGCATCCAGCGACGTGATATACTCAAATAATTCTTCTTTCGTTTTCAAATTGGGCAGGCCACATCTTTTAAAATACTGCAAATAAATAATTATCATACCAGGCCTCAACTTATTGCGTCACATACTTACAGAAATGATGTTATCGCAGTCACGCATCAGAAATTCCAAAGCCGAAGGGTGGCCTGGTTCAATTGACTGCGCAAGATCGATAAACCAACATTTTCCCTGATGCCATAGGATGTTATACTCGGACAAGTCTGCATGCACCAATTTTGCTTTGTTATACATAGTGTGCATGGTCTCAATGATTTGTTGGTATGCGTCGCTAAGTTGCACTTCGGAAAGTCGGGCGTGCTTCAACTTGGGAGCCGCGTTCTGATTCTCACCGATAAAGGACATTACCAAAATATGTTTCTTCAGCAGCACAGCATCTGGACATGGAATTTTAAACTTCTGCAGACGTTTTATGTTCAACATTTCCTTCTCCGCCCACATATTGATCACGACACGACTATTCTGCTTGGAAAAACGTTCTTTAAATCGATAATCATCCTTGATATAGCGGTCCCGTTGTTTGAATTCGTTAAGAGTTGTTTTAAAGATCTTGATCGCACACTCGCGTGGTATCACGAGATCCCCCGGGTACGATGGATCGCCATCAGCATGTAGAATTACAGCTTCCTTTCCCGTCGAGATAATGCCATTCACTTGTTCGAGGATTTGATTATTGATGAGCTTGTACAGTAGCAGTCGCGTACGATTGTCCACCCCCATCTCAGCAGTCGCTACGTTTTCCTTGCGATCTTGCATTTTATTTTTCTTTGATTTGCGCGAGTATGTTTTCAGTTGGTTGAAAACCGCATTCGACAGTTTCATATCAAATCCTCCAGCATCCCCCGTCGAAAATTCTGGTGGGAACGACATCACACGACAAGCATTGCGTACTCCGCAGAGTTGTTCATCGTGTTTCGTCACCATTTCACCCTACAAGACTCTAGTCAATAATTATTTTACACTTACAGAACCTTCAGAAAATACCTCTTCACTGATTCTAAAGCCACACTTTGGAATTGCCTCTAATTTTTTTTCGTTTGTCTCGAAACGATCCCAATCGCCCTGCAATGGATCGTCAACATTATCATCGTCGTAATCGTCATCTTCGTCTAAATCGTTATCCCCGTGACGTTTATAATTTTCGTATGACACTGAAATTTTCGATTCCTTATTTTTTTGCTTTTCAAGCCGTTTCAGCTCCTCGTTATATTCTGTGTTAAATTGAGCTTGCAGCACGTGAGCAATCAACTCATCCGAATCACAAAAGTCCGAGAGACTTGTGCCAGCTCCAAGCATTGGATCTTCTTTGATGATTTTCATAACATTTTCGGGCGTTGCGTCTACTTTCTCTGCGTCGTCTCCACCAAATGTGTTTGCATCATCACTTACTTTGCTTGTTCCTGGTTCATCTTTCAAGCGAGTGCTGTAATCTTTCAGGTTTTGCTTCAGGTACTCGCTGTATTTCTTATTCTCTTTATTCTGAAGTCCCCGAGCGTATTCTTCCGACATGATGTCGTGAAAGTTTGTTGGTTCTTTTGGTTCGATTTTTGCCCAAGGTGAAGACATATTTAATATTATTGTTCGATTCTATTTATAATGTTTAAAACTATTTGGTTAAAATACGACTTGGTCACGAAAGTACTGCGCGGCGTACGAAATTATCAGGTTATATATCACAGAAATTTGAAATTAACAATTTCAAGGTCTATTGGTGTTCTTGTGGCCTTTGAGGGAAGACCCACTAGCTCAAAACAACTATACCACTCGAAATCTGGCAAATTAATAAATGTTGTGAAATTTTGAGGGACAAGCCAGAATACCAACCGAATGACAAGTGACGTACAATGGAAGGTTGAAGACTACTCAAAAGACAGCTGGTTACAGAATTTTGTGCTTTTCTATTGAAAAGAAATTCTTTTACTGGCGCTACCAGCAACAAAAATTTAAAAATTGGTGGCAAGCTAAACTAAAGCTACACAGCATGTGTAGATTCAATGATTATTTTTAATTACAGATTAGTTTGTTTTGAAACGTAAATATATTCGTGCTTGATCTTATTTGAATTTTTCAACCACCCCGGAAATCATTCATGAGTTCCAAGATAGATCCAGATTTCTTCATCATTAGAATCTGCATCTATGTTTATTATATTAGCTTGCTCGCTAAAATCAGACAAATTTTAGATTTTAAATAGAAGCTGTAGTAAATACAAGTTAAAAGCTGTGCCGGTTCTTGATTCGACAGCGTTATTCCTGTAGAACACCAATTGTCGAAATTAGCAAGTGGTTCTCTAACGAACATGCTTATTCGTTTTCATACAGAATTCATTTGAAATTTGAACATTAATAATCGATGTCAGAACTCCTAGAGTTGGTCTTTAATGATATAATTACGCGGTGCTGTTTGAGTAATCTATAATATACTACATTCTAATGATATACAATTCTAATCTACACGCAATTCAAAGACAATAATCGTTTAGATTACTTTAATTGCATCTCCTGCACTCGACGACTAGTTGCACACAGTTTCTACTCTTACAAACGGAGAACTAATCTTCAAACGTTTTTATGACTCTCCTTATCAACAAACTACTGCTGCGCAATTATACAATAGTGCAAGTGCAAACAAATGTGTAAAAAATCAATTCAAATGGACACTTATAAAAAACTATTCTGGTACAATTTCCAATTTCAGCATTCTTGCCTACTATGCTCTCCTCCTATAGCGTAGTCATATTCTCTTTTAAAATTAAAAACTGCCAAATTTCACTGTCAATTATTTTTGACATCTGTCAGTCTGTCCAGGGTGAAAATTTTTGTGGTCGTGACAGGAAAGAGGGAATCTAATGTTTGTAGTGTTGCATCTAATAGTCGCTAAGTGTTCGACGAAAAATTACAATTAAGAACACTAATAAGAAACCGAAAAATTATGTGAACAGGTTTCGAATACATCTAAAATGCAAAGGAGGGAAAAAACAAGTAAATCAGAAGGGGCGTCGAGTGTGATACATAATAATACAAAACTGCTAACGTGAACAAACGAAGCGTGTATTTCTTTTCTCTATCAAGGCTGCTCTTTATAGGAATCGAACGCGGGTTAATTTTAATTGAACATATATTGAGCCTCATTGTACAGACCATATTTGGATACGCAGTTCCAACTCGACATAGAACTGCTGATACAGATACTACCTGGGGTTGTTGCGAGAGGCGATCGAACTTGAAGTGAATTCAAAGCCTATTGACGGCAACAAATATATCGTCAATATTCAACGTTTTGGGATAGCGCGTAATTTTGAATGCGAGTTAGATTTCTATAACTTTGTGACGGCTGTAAATGAGATCAACGGTCAGTTACATGTTGTCACATGGACCGGGAGAGCCAATAATGTCTCATCCGGATTATGAACAACATGCACATCATCATGGCTGTTTGTTGGTACTATTGCGGGGTATTGGACCAGCTAAACCCAGATACTTGCAACGGATATTCGAAAAGGTGCAGAAAGTAAATAATGTGAAAATCACAGGTAAGTGTGTTTAATTGAATATACAGGCTGCAACAAACAATTGTACCTACGGTTTCGGTTTAAACATTAAAAAAAAAATTGCAGCTTGGTATGTAAGCACTGGTCTCCTTTGCAATTTTGTCTTCACACTTATAGCTAGAGGTTATTAAAAAAATAAGTTTAGCAGATCTAAGCCTGCATAATATCGGAGGCGTCAAAGACTCCCAAAAATCGATCTAGAAATAAATATTGGCCATTATTTTGGACTGACAAAAGGCTCCGCGAAGAAATTCGTACAAGCCCACTGATAGACTAGGTTTCATGCAACGATAAGGCAATCAGTACCCCTTAAATCGATAATCCTATCATAATGCTACTTCTTTCAAAACTACAGAGTTGCAGCAATTTCAATTGATTTGCAGAATGTGTTTTGCCTAACTGGAAAGCTCATAGATGATTTTTGTATGATGGGATTATTCAAAGACGCACAAACTCCTACTAATTTTTACTAATTTGCTAAGTTAGCATTGGAAAGTTGTTCAGAATTTTCTGTTATATAAACTTACGAAAGTTCTCACATTATGTTATGCGCAAGTTTAATCAGAAGAAAGAAAGTGTAGTTACTTCAATAAGCGTACAGAGAAAGGGATCTATATAACATTATTGCCATTTTATAGCTTTGGAAATATCGAAACTCCTCAAATATTAGCCGCGACGATGGCAGTATATTGCGTACATGGATTATTATGGCATCGAGATATATTTCATTATAAACGCTGCCTGAACGTTACGATTTTAGTTATGCTTTACTATCGGTTAGCTTCTGGTCTACGTTTCAAGAAGTATGTATCAGCTCATTAACATTTCCTCGTAGCTCGACTATGTAAATATATACCATATACCATATACCATAATCCTATTAATACTGAAGCTATTATCCCAAATTAAATCAATAGTTCATTAGTA
Source organism: Stratiomys singularior (assembly GCA_954870665.1). Classification (NCBI taxonomy): domain Eukaryota; kingdom Metazoa; phylum Arthropoda; class Insecta; order Diptera; family Stratiomyidae; genus Stratiomys; species Stratiomys singularior. Next base: position 3,901,950 of record OX940879.1, on the reverse strand, counting down.
AACAAGAAATCATGACACTTCTAACAACAAGTTTGTTCAGATTCCGCAGGCCAACTTCGCGATATTTGGGTACGTTTTGTATACGATCACCCGGTGGAAAACAATGATTGGGGCGATTTTCAAACGCACCGACGACTTTTGGGTTTGGTGACGATTGGCAAATTCGAAACACAAACTGAGTTAAATGAGCTTTGTCGATTGCATGAATCTCTGAAAGTAAAATATACAAGTACTCTTTATGATTCACGATGTATACTTTTTGGGCCGCTGCAGTCATCGCCGCCACGTGAAACAGCAGAAACAAACAGTATTGAAACAAATGAACAAGTAAAACAATCGCACGCTAAAGAAACTCTAAATCACCCTTTACGGCGGCTGGAAGATTTATTCACAACACCATCAAATTTTAAAAGTCGAGCGTTTTTCTATCAAGAAAATGATACATGCAACAATTTGGAAGAACATATTACAGAATTTATTAGTTCGTTATTTTGGATATTGGAATCAAAGCGGTTGGATAGATCAAGAGATAAAATTGACAAAGTTCCATTTCTGTTGGCTCCGTTTGAAAAGAAGGATTTTGTAGGCTTAGATTTAGAATCTAGAAATAATCGAAAAAGGTGTATCGGTAGAGTGACTAAAAACCTTGGAGATCTCACACTACAAGCTGGTTTGGTTGCTGAATCATTGAATCTCTTTCACTCCGCCAGTGAAACACTACGTGCCATAACAGACTCACTGTGGCTTGGGGCAGCCGACGAAGGTCTTTGTGCTGCTTCAGCCATTCTACTATACCCAGGCGTTCGGCAAACAGAATCGTTCTATCGAAATGCTAGTCTGCAAGAAGGTGTGTCGCCAAGTAAATTAGCTGCGGAAAGAAGAAGATCGAGTGGAATTGAAACGAAGAAGCATAGCTTTGCCACGATAGTTGAGCAACAAAATTCGATCGAGAACTCAATATCCTCCAATTCGTCATCATCTTCTTCAGTCTCGTCTATTCTGACAACATCGTCTTCATCTACTTTGTCGGGAAACCAAACAACCTTTCGAAATGACGCATTGCCATCGAATATTCTTTCACCTGACGAAATAGTAAACCATTATCGCAAAGCAATTATTAATTATAGCAAATACCGTCATGCAGGTGTTATAGAGACTGAAGCAGCATTGAAGGCAGCACGTATTTGTATCGAGCAGAATAAAAACTTAGACGTGTCTATGTTTCTCCAAAATGTGTTGTACATAAATTTGACTATAAGTGAACAGGAGAGAGCTAAGAGATTTGAGGTGTTGACGGATTTGTATCAAAAAATAGGTTATAGGAGGAAGGCAGCGTTTTGCCAACGACTGGCGGCGTGGAGGCATGTAGCGCAAGGTAATCAACAGCCAGACTGGGCGCAGACGTATCGCTTGATGTTGGAAAGTTTTCCCGGGCATATGTTATCGTTGGACCCACTTGAAGTATTAGAAAACAATGCGGGTTGGTCGATGCTTCAAATAGATTTGTTGCAACAATTGGTGATAGCAGCAAAACGACTGGGACACTCTGCGCTTGCTACACGACACATGACGTATCTGCTTCAAACGCAATGGAATAACATGAGCCCGATTGAACAAAAAGACATGGCCTTGCAGTTGCAGGTAAGGTATCTTATATTCGTCAAAAAAATTTCATACGAATGATGAAAATGCTGCTATAGAACTTGAGTGCTCAATGTGAAGGATCACCTGTGCCTTTAGTACTGGAGAATGGCACTGTTATACCACCGGCGAATCTGACTGATATACCGTATTGCGTTCAATTTCAACTGAAAGACTTGCCGTCGCACTTGAAGCCGTTCAAGATCAATATCGATAAAGTGGACAATGGACCGTTCCTGTTTACACCAATTCATTTCAGCTCGATAGACCGTAGAGTCAATAAGAAGACGGAGAGCAAAATAGGTAAATTATAAGTAAGTACATAAAGAGTACATCCATGTCTCATGCTACTCATTTCAGCGTTTCAATGGATTCAAAACGATTTATCAGAAGTTGTACTCAAATTAAAAAATACTCTACCATTCGAACTGACTGTAAGTGATATGCGACTGCTGACAAATGGCATTGTGTTCGAGGCATTGCCGCAAACTGTCGTTTTGCAGCCTGCAGTGCCAACGACAGTGACTTTGCACGGTACCCCAATAGAATCAGGCCAGTTGGAAATTCAGGGTTATAGTACCCATACGTTAGGAGTTAAATCCAATTGTCGACTTAAACACATGAAAGACAGGATCCTACCGCCTAATTATTTGATTGACGTTATTCCGGCTTTGCCGAAAATTAGTGCGAAAACATCGCTCCCACAAACCGCAACATTTAGCAATTTATCTAATTCCGATAGTGTAATTACTTCAGCAAGCCTTACAATCTATAATGGTGAGACAACAGAGTGCCTAATAACATTGAAAAATGAAAGTATGACAATACCTATTGAGCATCTGGAGGCGTCTATTCACTCGAACGTTGATGCGGAACTTCTAGGAAAAATATTCTATTTCGATATTAATGACATTCAATCGCAATTGCCCATCAAACCCCAGGAATCGATTGATTTTAAGATACGTATTTTCGGCGAGGCTGACTTCCTGTCAGCTCATGGTCAACTTGCCGGCTTAGGGTCATCGGCATCGCAGTCGGGCAGTGGGGCGACAGGAGCTAATATCCAAAACGATGGTCCACAAAGTTTGAGTTATTCGATGTTGTCGTCAGGTCATGCAAGTTTACCAAGTCGTGTGAGCTCTCCTACTCACATGCTAGCAGCAAGACGCACTGAATTAACATCCAGTTTCAGATCATCGCATTCAGGAGGTCATTCATCTTTGGCTACGTTAAGCTTTCCGCCTCCATTGGCGGGAAGTAATATGCAGAACTTGGAAGCTCAACTACGTTTAAGATATTCTGGTGGCGATGGATTGCAAGAGGGTTACTGTCGACAGTGTGCCATCTCGTTTTCTTTAGAGATGTTGGCAAGCGCACAGATTACAAATTGGGACGTTCTGCCGGCTGAAACGTACGTTTGATGATTTTGAAATCCTATGAGTGAAGTTTCATTTAAGCAATCTTTAAAAAAATTAATGAACACAATCTTTTTATTTTCTTTTAAATGATTGTTATGTACTGTGTAGAATAGATTGCTATTACGAGGTTGATGTGGTTCTTTCTTCATTCATTTGTCTATCAAGATACCAAAAATCACACACAGAACCCTGAAGAAGGAAGCACATAAGCGTCGGAACAGCTGTGGTTTTTCAAATAAAATCACCCAATTTTATTTCCATATTTATCGTAGGCCATCACAATTCTACCTGGTCCTTGATGTTTCGAATCTAACAACACAAGAAATGTCTCTCGAGTATACAAACATAAAGAACATTCTTATTGAGGCTAAAGAAAGCTGTCGGGTACCTATACCGGTTGATCGATGTTCAATGGAAAAACTGTGCAGTGAGGAGAGCAGCGATAAGAACAGAGAAAATGGTATTGGTGCAAATGATTGAATCTGTTATGTTAAATGCAATAATTTCTTTTTTGACTAGATGACTCCGTGCAAGATCCATCACCTTTCATAGAAGTTAGTGAAAAAGTGTGCTCAAAACATATTGCAGAACGCGTTAAGCTTAACTGGACACTAACTGGAACTGAGACGAGAGGTATTGCATCTCTGAAGGGAATTAGTCTAGCTCCGGCCATGATCGATCTGATAACAGTTGCCCCACTCCAATGGTGTAAGTGATAAAAACCGTGTTGTATAGTGATTATCAGTTTACGAATCAAAAAATATATCAAATTATAATCCGGTTGATTATTCCTTTGAAGAGGTCTGATATCATTGACTTAGAACTAATTTTGATTACATCTGATTACAGCGGTTGCTTTTGACAACAAATTAGTCCAGCCACAATCAGAAATTGTCTATACGTCGGGACAATGCATTGCTCTTAACGTGACAGTATGTAATTTATCACAAACACCGCTTCGGGAATTAGCTTTAACTGTACAGTTCTATCAAGACTATCAGAATAGTGTTCATAACTATCATCTTGAAACACGTGTGGCTATGTCAGGACCAAATCAGTGCGTATATAGCGTTAATTTTGCACGGTCAACAATATACTTTGATACTTTTATCGTTGCAGAACTCTCATCCCTCTTTTACAACAAAACGAGAAAGTTCAACATAATTGTTCTGTTATATTCTTTACGCCGGGTCGTTTTAAAGCAAATATTCAATGTCGTTCGCTAGCGTCGACGTTAAGAGGTGATACAGCTTCAGCCCAGCAAAATGCCGTCACAAACGTACCGGGATTTACTAGCTTTTACGAAACGCAGCATGTATGGCGATTTATACCGCCAGTAGAGGTAACAGTCATTGAGTGATGTGGAATTTGAACGGGACGAATAAGAAAGATTCTCGCAACAATAAGGAATACCAGGCTCGCCTAAGGCCAGTTGTCTAACTGGTATTAACTCATTAATTTTCTCAAAACAAAACAGTAACAACAAAAATAGAAGAAAAACCACTGTAAATATGAGTTTCGTATGTATAGTTTTTTTATTGTTTAGCATCGTTAAACATGGGGAAAATGCTTTAGCAAACGTAATGCATGTATATGTATAATGTATAAAGATGAAAAATGTAACTAGTAAAAAGATAGAATGTTCTCAGTAGGAGAAATGGAGTTGAGCTTAAAAGAAAGTACATGAAAATAAAAATATATAAGTAAATGTGATGGATTGAGCTGGAATGCGAGATGAAAACTTGGTACTGAGTTTTGTTAGTATTATTAATTTGTTCTGTTGTTGATCATGAAAGTATATATTTTATTTTTTTAAGTATACATTGAAGCTAGAGGAAACGAAAGGTTTCGTGTTCTTTATTTAATTTTAAAAGGGAAAAATGTTGGTCTGAAACATATTATGCTTAACATAATATGTGAAGGGAAATTTTTGAGTTCTGATATTTAATTTCATCGTTTATGTGAATAAAAATATTTGATGCGAATCATTCATTCAATGTGCTTTGACGCAATAAAGCAATTAAGAACAATTAAAATGCTGTTTAATTTCAGGAGCTTCACTAGTTTCGTAGTTTTAATTCATGTGGTACTTTTGTAGAATAGTTTCATAGTCCGTGAAACGAAGTCAAAGTTCAACCAGAATTGAGGAAACTCATTGTTATGGAATTCGTTTTGGCTTTCTCAGTTAAAACCTGAGCCTGTGCATTCAAGTTGTTATAGGGAGTTTTGCTTCTTGTATTAAAGAGAATCACCATTAATTGTAGTATTGTTCACTTCGTACCGTGGTTCAAGATAGTTGCCATTGTCGAGATGCTATAACCTTCGAGTGTAGGCCTCCGAGATGCTACACATTCAAAAGTTTCGGCTCATTGTCCTCGTATACTAATTGTAAATACGAGTAGCGACTCACTATCTTGATCAATGTCCCTCTTCATATTCGCCCCTCAGCCATATCTGAGAACACCTTTATTGGTATCCGCTCTCTCCCTGCACCTGACGAGCTTTGCAGCTTCCTCAACTTTAAGATCGTGGAGACTTCTTACTCGTAAGAAAGTTCATGTAGCTCGTGGTTGAATCTTATACGCCACTGCGTTTTAGAAGTTTTGCTTCTATAATACGCTTTAGGAACCATTTTTCATATGCTTTTATTCTGTTTTAGAAGTTTTGAGGACGCACGCGCTGTATTTTAATTTGTTGGTTTTTACAGCAAAGTGAAAACTTGAGGACTGCGCTGGCGTTACGTTGATGATCATACGAGTTCGATAAAAGAGTTTAATCTTGCATACAAACATATTATAGAAAGGACCTAAACATACATTCTATTATGTTATGCATGTAAATAGCAATTGAAATTTAACAATTTGCTGTCCGGTTGTCTGATTTGATAGTTTTCCTAAAGCACTTTGGTGTCGCCCGATGGCGTAGATTTAATGGTAACCATTCTTATTCGTCTCCAAGCTGACGCGCGAAATGATACTTCAAATGATAAAGACAGCTTTGCATCAATGACAAACATGTTGTTGTTGACAAACATATGTTGTTATTTGTTTTAATTGGATTCTTATATACCTCAATTCCATTGTTTTTTTGGTTATCTGCATCAGATATACTAAAACAGCGATTTTCAATAATCGTACAAGCTTCATGAGGTCGATATCGACCGAATTGAGCTATGGTCGTTCTCGTTTGATGTTGTGGGAGGTGGAAGCATGTCACATTCATTCAGCTAAACTAAATGAAATTCAACACTGCTATTTTACATATTTTACATCTTTCTTTATTGGAATACTTACAATACAATTTGTAATAATTCTTTCTGTAATAATTTTTTATTTTTATTTTCTTTCTGTAATTCTTTTTGTAATAATTTTTTCTTTTCGAACATATATAATAAATAATGCACACAACAGCAGTAAGTTTTATAATCAACATTTATTTATCTTTTTAAAAAACTCCATATTTGATATGTGCCGTACAATTTCAAAACACGTTATCAACAGAAAATCAAATTAACAGCATAACATTTTTGATCAGCCATTTTTGCTAGCGGGTAAATTAAAGGAAATAATCCCATATCGAGTTTATTCAACTTTTTTAGCCCAGAGCGAGTGAACTCATGGTAATTATAATAAAAATTATTTTTTCTCTACGTGTAGAAGATAGCATGATTTGCCACTGTACGACTCAAATATCTTTTAACACATTTATTTCAAAAATTCTAGACCAAGGACATTATACAAACGAAAACGCAAATAGTGAAAACTCGTTCAACCGAAAAATTATTTTGTTGGAGTAACAAAATCCGAAAAATGCACGAAAATAAAATTTTGTAAATATTTATAAACTACATAAACTTGCAAGTAAAATTTTATAAAATAAACATTCACAGTTTCCAATTGCTTTTACATTATATGTATGTTTCAAATATGGCAGGAAAACTCAATAAAAATTATTTTATTTGTACATATTAGTTTCAATCCTTCTAGGATCTATTTCTAGATTCTTAAATCGCTGCAAATCTTACCATACGATTGCATTTTAAAAATATTAGGCAATTTACTCAAATTATAGCAATTTTCAATTATATCTACACTTTAGGGCGCAAAACAAATCGTTTTAAGGGTAAAAAGTTAACTATTATTTTGTAAAATTAAAATTACTTCCGATTCGCTTAACTTCTAAATTAATAAATTGTAAAAAATTTCTCAAGGGGGCAACTATAAAATTATCATTATTCTATAGGAGTTATTTCTACTTGTTAATATTCTGCTAGTATTCTATAAAATGTATCTTCTTAGTTACAAATTTAGTGATTTATTCAACATTTATTTACGTACGACATTCTCTCTCTCTCTCACGTTCCTTTTGAATATTTTCAATTTCAGGATATCGTAATGACATATCTAAATGCAAATTACATATCAATATGCAATGTACTTCCGATTGATTCGAAACTGAAAATATTCATACTCAAATCTTCGTTCAATTAATAATGCTATTGGTTGTTGCAATCGAACTTTATTTGGAGCTTTGGTACCAATTGATCTTTCCATTCAATAATGGTGAAATGGGAATGCTGGTTTTCATTTTTAAGTAAACTATGGTATTAGTGTCATCTCTTGTGTTGTATCGTATTTAGTTGACTTTAGAATTGTGCATTCTTTTATTTGGTTAGTGTTTAATAGTAACAAGACAACACTTTCACAAAAGAGTAAACTAGCGCTTAGTAAAACAATTCAGGTATTATTCATATTGCTTCTTTTTTGTTGTCCTTTCAGCAGTCTGCCAGCTGTTGAAAGAATAGAAAATCATCAATTAGGTACGCATGTTTTTATCTTTAGTTATTTGAATTGCGAATTCCAATCATAAAAGCTGTATAATATATCGTTGCCGCATTTTTAAGATGATAATTCGCATAAGGTCCAGATTTTTAAAGTCTGTTTTGTTATAGATAAATATATAGAAAATTTCGATATCATGATTCCATGTGTGGATTTTTCACAACTGTTTTAGTCAATTACGAACTCTGTTGATGATACAATGAAAAGGACGGATATTCAAGTAGTTTGGTTTTGTTTCTTGATCTGTCTTGTATTTTTAACCGGTGGGTTTTATTCAAAATGATATGTAAAAGAGTGTGTGTTAAGTGACTGATTAGTAGCTGGACATGTTTTGATGCTTTCACTTTCCATTCTTAGTGTCATATATAATTGGTGCCATACTAAGGATGCAAGTGAATACATAAAAGTGAATGTGAGGACGACAATATGATAAGTTTATCAGGATGATTAGATTGTGCAATTCAGTTTACATCTAGATGACTTGCTAAAGTTTATATTCCTGAAGTATGTTTCAAGAATTTAATTTCAGATGGCTCGGCGTGTTATATGCGTTCTTTACATGAAAGAAAGTGGCATGGGAAACCTATGTTATCATACTATATAATTTTGTTTTATTATCAGCATGCGCTGTTTTGACTTAATTTTCAAGCATGGGAGGCTGCCTTTTCGAGAATTAAAATGCATATTACGAATTTGTATATTCATACCGAATATTCTACATACCTCGAAATTAGTGTATCGGTACTTTTCCTTTTAATTATTGTTCTTGCTTTTAACATTTTTTTAAATGTTACAACATGGTTTCAAGTTGTTTCCTAAATTATGTCAATTTCTAGAAAACATATGACTTTACTTTTTGACATAACACATTATACATGAATTTCCCGGAGAGGAAGAAATGAGTGTTTCTTAAGACAGTTCAGGGAACAATACATATTTCAAATGGGTGTGATAAGTGCAGTATGTTACTAAAGGCAGTGTGGCATTTTTTTTATCAAAATGAGAAAATTCATTCTAAATATTATTGTAAGCGAATTGAAATGTAGAATCCTTTTAAAGAGAGAGCTGTCGTAGTCAATTTATTACATTTTAACGTCTTTCACAGAATGTAATCATATTTACGTAGATTACTACGTATCGCTTATCTTAAAACGTTTACACCGTTTCATCTGTATATAATATATATGGATTTTTGAATATATCTTATCTTGTATATGCATATATAATAAGTTACATTTTTGTCTCGTTTGATAAGCGTACAGTTCTAGTATTGAGCATAGCAGATAGACCACTTTACGTTTAGAAGATCGGTTTTTGTCAGTTGTCATGGACTTTTGAAGCCATTTGCATTGCCTAGAATCGTATCGAGATATCTTACTAATTATTTCATTGATGATTCCATACAAATATCACCCATTATATAATCCAAGTGGTCTATTTTAAATGCACTCATCTGACTGTACAGCTAGTTTTAAAGTGCACTTTTAATTCTATTTAGTATCATAAATTTTATACATTTTACTACAAACAAAAACCATTAGAGGATTCTTTTTTAAAATAGTTTTAAGTTGATGTTCGATATTTTAACATCTATTTATGTGCCTCTAGCCACAACCTTTTCCAGCCATTTTTCGATAAATAACATTCAATGCCATCGAACATATAATTTAGAAAAAGACATTTTTGGCATCAATTGAAAATAAAGCGTTATACTACGGAGATTTGTCAATTTTCAGTAATTATTTAAATTATCACATTATCATTTTGCTTTCTATTGATCCTATAATTTTTTTCACTCCTGATCATTTTTTCGAGACGGGCTAGTCGTCAAATTAATTTTGTAAGAGATCCGACCATAAATAGAGCTAAACTACGCATTCAACTGTAGTTATATCTGTTATATCGTGTAACAATATCCAAACTTCATATATTTATGTTTAATCTACATTCTTACAATGCATTCAATCACTCAAAGACCAAAGTTTAATAGCTTATTTTCTTTCGCGTTTTCAGTGACGCAGTTTGTTCTGGAGTTTTTCGTGCAACTCCTGATGTTGTTTGCACTTGATGATCATTGCCTCCCAAACTCGATGTACCTAATTTGCGAGACAATGACGAAGTCTTCAGGATCGACGATGTCGTTGAAGACGCTGTCGACGACGATGTTGATGAAGATGCTGTAATAGTTGCATTCGCAGTCAGATTATTATTGTTGTTGTTAATGTTAACATTATTTGCTGCTTTGCGAAGCAACTTTGTGTTATATTCATCACATTTATCCTTATCTATTCGCGTACTGCTTAGCGAACGTTTCCCCCGTTTAACACTATTATTGTTAATAGGAATTCCTGATGGCATATTGCCATTGTTAGCATGATGTGAAGGACTCGTTGAATTCAACTCTAGAGTTATACCACCAGCTTTCTCAACCAGTCGATCCTCGATCGTTTTATTATCGTCCATTATGATTGGATTCGAATTAGAATCTATTGTTGGTGAGGTGGTAGAAGCTCTATTATGATAATTGGTACTCACTGATGTGCATGAATTTGTTGAGCTATCTCGATATATGCGAGATACGGGTATGCGCACTTTTGAGCGGTTGCGCAATGTCATATGATGCAAATGATGAGAAAGACGCGACGATGCTTTCGTATCATCGCCAACATTATTACGTATTGTAGGAATTTTACTTTCATTTATTGAACTCATGAAATTATTATTGTTCGCCGTGATCAATGTATTATTGTACATTTTCGTTTGTTTTGTTAGGCTTGTAACTGTGGTTGATGTTGTAATATCCTGATTATTTGTTGATGTGTTGCCCGAATGTGTATGTTGATTTTCAGTTTTACGTAATTGCATCAAACCCATTCTGAATGATTCAGAAAAATTGAGAATTACATATCACCATGAAATTATTTAACAGTTGGTAGTTAAAATTTTTTGTAGCAATTGAAGCAACGTTCTTAAATTCTATCAGCAAACCATAAATCAAAGGTATCATGCATTCAACTAGTGAAAACTCAATATAGTGTATGTTTTTAATTTATTGTGCATATAAAATAGACCAATATTGGATTATTTTAAATAATCAGGGAGTATGTCTAGAATAGAAAAAAAAATATTTACACATATTTTTTAATCAAAACCCAAATTAAAAAATTTAAGCTAAATGGAAAAACATCTAATCAATGGCTATTTACAGCAAGTCTCTGGCAAAATAGTTGATCAATAGTTGGTTTATATGTATTCAAATTATATGATTCTGTATGAAAAAATTCTTAAAATGTTGTCTTATATTTTATCTTGAGCAAATACCGGACATGCATCAAAATTTCGACAATTTAATCAGTGGAATTTCACTACCACGTGAAAAAACATTCATTCTAAATTGAAGCCTAATTCATTTACAAGCAATGTATAAAAGTACATATAAATTAAATTTTGCACGTCGCCCATTACATACCTAAAAGTTGGTAATTTATAAATGAAAACTAAACATTATTTTAAAAGAGCAAAACGGTCTAAATATGTAGGAAGTATGGTTACGAACTTAAAACGACATCTAACTCGCTTGCAATACGAACAAATCGGAAAGTAATACGCATGAAGCTTAAAGTAATTGCTTATTTTAACAAACAACTTCAAATCTTTCACTGATTGTTATGCAGGGCTTTATTGCAATTAATCAAAGCAAGCGCCTTCGTAAATCGATAAGATGGTAAGCATATAACTAAAATAACTTTGTTATATTTTTAAGTTTCATCAAAAAATTGGAATATCAAATTAAAACATTGCAAACAAAGCAATGCGTCATAAGAGGACGATTTAGTCACGATAGACTGATTAAACATAATAAAATACCAAGATCATGCTACGGGATACTGTTCAAACACATTTTGTTCAAATTCAACAAAACAGGCAGAAAAGAATGTCAACAATACGTATATGATAATCGAAATGTTACTTTCTGTTGAATGTTTTTTATAATGTGTGCGAATCGCGAAAAATTACTCACCTTTTATTATAGAGTGCGATACGATTAGCGGTTCTTGTGGCAGAGTGATTACTTTCAAGAATTGAATCAGTTTTGACCGGTAGTGATGAGGCATGATTTATTGAATTGCAAATATTTGTATTATTTCGGAAGGGTTGGGATCTTGCGCGAGTATGTCTTAAGGAACTATCACAATCACTGCAAATGTACACAATATAAACGTTTTACCATGGCGATGTACATCTGGTTAAAGAGTATGCTAATTAATTGAATCGCACTTGGAAATGCAATAAATCCTTTTAGTTTGTTATGTAGTTAAAATTTCATATTTTCTTAGTGAGATTTTCCGACAAATGAATAATATTTGCATATATTTAAATTATTGTAACATTTATAATTTCATTTTGGTAGGCTATTTGGTAGAAACTTTGCTCAAAATGAGTGTTTTTCTGTTTCGATTTTTCAAAGTTGTTTAATTGGTTTAAAATCGAACATTCTGCATTCTGTTAAGGCTCAGGAATTGTTAACTCATTTTTCCTTAATAAATTTGAAATTCAGCAGAGCTACATTAGCAATTTTAGAAATATTGTCCTCAGGTAAATCGTTTACTTTAATCCCACGCCCAAATGTCAAGTACTAAATCGTGTTAATATGCAAGCAATTTGTTAGAAAAAACATATGTGGTTTTCACATTTGCACAACCTCTAATCAAAGTCAACTGTGCTAGTTTTTCATTTTGAACGAACATAAATGCTAAATCCACTCACCACACATGTGGCCCACCATTAGTGTAATATATTTAATCATATTGAATTTTAAAACTTACATAGTTCCTGCCACATTCACTGATCTTGAATGATGATGCCTCCGCATTGCTTTTATTTGATTTAATTTATCGCCTTGTGTTTGTGCCCCTTTCCTTTCCAGTTGTGTAGCCTGTGTATTTTGTGTCGCCCTTAATGCTGTATTTTTTACCATAACCGGAATTGTAGTGCTGATATTTTCAAATATAGCAATCGGTTTAGTCTTTAATCGCCTATCAATTTGTAAAGCCTCAATACTCAACGGCAGCTTGGCAACAATTGCCGAGTCAGGTATTCGAATGACGGTCTGGGGATCATCCTCATCCTCCGTATCCTCATTGCCGTTTTCGTTATCATCGTCGTTCAAATTCATCGTGTCCACTTGTTGCGATATGCCTTTCACACGATGCAACATACCCCCACCTCCATCTGGATTATCATTCGAAGAATCTTTCTGGTGTTGTACTTTACTATAAATGCCAAATTTATGCTTCGGGCTTGTATTGTTTGTACGTTTGCGATATCTTTCACCCTCGCTCCACAGCCAAGGTTGCTTACTGAGGTTAGTTGAAAAAATTAAACAACGAGAACGTAAAAGCATAATTTAAAATTTCCCACTTACTCTTCCATCCATTGCTGTTGATGACCGATTACAGATCCTGGACGACAAAGTCTTAACCAAGCAATGGCCTCAAGCGCCGAAAAATTATAATGTTTCATTATGTATGCACCTATTAAGCTACCCGTTCGACCAAGACCAGCTATAATTCAAAGTTATTATTTGGTATTTTTCAAATTTAATCGAATTGAAGGATTTAAATATTCCCCTAAATCATGTCATCTAGTCTTTTCTAGCTAAAGTCTTTTATACCTTTACACAGAATCAACCATTTTCTGTGAAATGATGAATTTTTTCCAGTTATTTCACTATAATAACCAAATCAGTTTTCTGATTTACTGCGTTAAAATTTTTTCCTGAATTATAATAATAATAATCGTGATATCATTTTCCTCGATATATCATTGAACTAAAAGGCAATGTTTTCTATATAGATGATAAAATTGTCAGTTACTTATTCTCACTCCTTGCGAACATTTTCTCAGATTCTACTTTGTATCTCTGAAGCATCTTAACATAACTTCTAATGCTTTTAAAGGTAGTTGGTATTATTAAAGTACTTTTCATCGTCTGTAGCGCATGCGTAGATCGTATTTTCTAAGCGTAGATCTAAGCGTGATGCGTTTCCATCGCTCGAACTACAAAATGGACTTCTGATCCCACCAAATGCACAGTACCATGATATTATTACATGATACATTATACATTATCCATGATAAAAGCTTCGGAATAGATTTTGCTATTTGAACAGATTTCACTTAGAACCTTTCTAGCTTGGGATTGTCAAACTTCATTTTTCCGTCGAATTTTCGTCAACAGTGACGATGCGATTAAAAATTGTTTTTATTGTTTTAATTCGCCTCTCTACAGCTCTAGGAAATCCATGTAGTTTAGATCCAATAGAATGTCGTGTGGGTATGCTCCCTAGATTTTCTTGTAAGATGATCTCACATTTGACAAAAATTTTGGTTCTAGAGTACTTCTATATTTGCGTCCTTAAAAGTTTGGCTTCCTCTAACCTTGTCAGTTGTTTTCACTTATCAATTTTTGTGAATAATAAATAATTTTTAAGCTGCCTAGCTTTTTTGATTGCGATTTGGTTTTAAAGAAGTGTTCATATCAGTTAATCAGTTAATCAGTTTAGTCATGACTACCTAGCATTGTTCCTTGTTTCTTACAATCCGTATTGCAGTGGGCCGTGTGAAATAACCACGTGAACGACGAATTAATAGCAACGGCTTATTAAATATAGAATAATTCAGGCAATTTGAGGATGTAACTTACCTTTACAATGCACTGCAATAGCACCATCAGTTGTTTCACAAATCATTAGAAATTTCTTTAATATTATATCACTCGGGGTACTGCCGTCTATGAAAAACAAGTCTTTGTGCTCAAATCCTGCATTCTCAAAACAAGATGCATTATATACTTTGGCGTTGAGACGAATTATCGTCGTCACATTATTTTCACGGAAGTAGTCAAAATATGTTTCCGGCGAGTGGCATGGATAGCCATTCGCTAATGTTTTTGATTTCTGATGGGGACCACAAAATGCTATAAACTTTTCGGGAACAATCCAATTCAGGTCACCATTTTCCACGCGCTTGTATTTAAGAGTACGAAAAGAAGTAGATACTTTATGATTAATACGTCAAATAGAAAGTTCCAACTCTCCTGAAAAAATCGGCAAGTACAATCAGTGAAGATATACTTTTTTAATTGCTCCTTCGAAGTGCGCCATACAATTTCATTCAATTAACACATGAATACATATGTGAAAGCGTCTCTATAATGACAAATGTATATACTCTCTGGAGAACTGCATAATTGAAACAAAACTACTTTGTTTGTATTTAGGCGTTGAAAAAATGATAGATGCTAAAGACTTCTCATTTTCGGCTGACCGATTTTATCAAGAAAGTTATACTTTCAATACTTAACTATTTATCTTACCTCATAATATTCATATTCTTCCGCATCGAAATCGTCGAAATTAAAGAAACCAGCTTTTAACGATTTATATACTGCATTTAAACAGTCAAGCAAAGAAATTTTGTACACTGATGACCCGTACGAAGCATCACAAAATCTCGTATAGCTTGGAATGTCGCCAGCGACTAAAGGTCTATACGCTTCATCGGGAGTTTTATGTAAATAAATAACCTGAAATTTTAACAGTAATATTCAATTTCGAATGTTTTTTAAAACACTCTTTACTTACGGCATACGAACCAATCAAATATGCTGCATTAAGTCGTTTTGCTGGATTCATTGATGTATAATGAACAATTTTCTTATTTGCATGCCATTTCGAAGTCAATTTGCGGTTCAACTTCTGACAGTATCGGTATAACATGCAGATATTAAGTGGACCGAAGTCATTGTAAAAATTTTCATACACGAAATCTTCATCAATACTGAAGTAATGTGTGTTTGTTGTATTTTTTGGTTTGAAATTTTTCTTAAACGCTACAAAGTATAGGCGATCTGAAAGCACACAAAAAATAAATCAGCGAGAGATGTTTTAACGATTTTTGATGATTCCTAGCGATTGAATACATAGCCAAAATCCCTTAAATGTTAGTATTTACTTGCGTTCACTATCAGATTATAATAGATAACAGAATCAGATTAGGAATTGACTTCGGCTCCAAAACTGTGTTTTTCCTCACCAAATTAGTTAATCAAGCTATGCCACAATGCTTCTACCATCGATTTAAATTGATACTACTGATTCCACAGAGGCAATTTATATGTTAACTGCATCTCAAATCGAGCAATAAATATAAACGAAAAAAACTAGTACAATCATGCTGACATACTGCACTGTGTCTAATGACATCATACGAAATCGCAATCAAAATCAAATAATTCAAATACTAGCCGAATAATCGCTGTACTAACATTTACGAATACTCACTTCGTTGCAATTCAGAAGCCGAGGCCAGCAAATCATTGTTATCGTCATCCATTTCCTCTGGCGTGTCCAACAGGTCTGTTTATATATCTTCGTTGTGAGCTATATCGTTAAATAGATTCAAAATATAATGTCAAAGATACTTTTAATACTTTTTATAGTAGTTATTAGAAACACACGCGACAAAAATGTTGCGATTCGAAATGGGGATGAAATTCTCAATGGGAATGTTTGGTGAGCAAGTACTAAAGAATCAATAGAAAATTGAAGGCTATGCGTCTTTACTGATCTATGTTGCGGATATCGTCTTTTCCGATTTACTTTTGCTACGGCTTTCGAAGTGTCCACCGCTCACATAGCCGTTCGAGTGCCATGGCGTATGAAACTTGTTATTTTCAAACACCTACCAACATTTACCATATTTGTTCGATATATCACTTCCCAACAGTGTAAACGTTGAGATCAAAATACATTTTAAGTAGCATGACTATAATTTGACAGTTGAATATAGCTTTAGATTAATTCCAGCGATTGTTAATTTTGCAAAGGCGAACTGTCGAATGACGCTTTCACTAAATATTGCCAATAAATCCCAAAATGCTACTCTCCGCTTTTTAACTTTTTATTGCTCAAATATTGCAAAGCGACATTTGCAGCATCTTCCAAGAAGACATCTCTATTTTTCTGAATCACTTAGCTGTGTTGTAGCAGATACAAACTAAATAAAATTCAGTAAGGAGAAGCTTTCGCACCTCTGCTTGAAATACGTTTTTTATATTACCATTATATTTCGCGTTGGATGATGATAGCGGTTTGTTTCATTTATAGACAGACATGTTCCATGAGCTTCATTTTTTGCAAAAAGATAAATATACTTGGAAGACAATACTAAGGCAAAGTTTATAGAAAGCCACTGCAGTATTACATTTCAACTGTTTACATAACTTACGCGCCCCCAAACACATTACCATTTTTAAATCTATTACATAGACGGAACGGAACGGAACATACCGTCGATGACGGCTTGACGCCGAAACGGGTCTTAGGTCGAATCGAAGGAGGTGACGGGGAACGACGGAATGTTCTAAATACAAAAATAAACTGTTACATAGAGTTATACGGTAAATAAGAATTCGAACCTTACATATTCTAAACTATGCTTAAAAAATCTCGACATATATTTAATGCTTACTTCGGTTTGATGTTGGTTTAGAGAATAAATTTCTTTTAACGTCCATATAGAAACCTTATTTTGATTATATTGGAGAATTCTTCGGAGCTTTTTATTTTTAACATAGATTCGCAATTGGATTATTGCTATTCTGAATGTTTTTAAGATGTGAATCCGAAATTATGTTTTCCCTGATTCGCTGATATGCTTTTCACCGCCCCAAATAAGCTGACCATATGGACAATAAGACCTGCAGTTCGCAATGGAGATTTAGGTAGGTGTCTGAAGGTTGAATCGTTGCAAATACAAGGCTGTCAAGTTTTTTCAATATTCGGTTTTAGTAGATAATTAATCTGAAGCTAAACATCGTAGAGCATAAATAACTCACAAATGCAAGCAAACGTAGCCAGCAGTTTAAGTCAAACTATTCAAAAACATTTAAAAAGTGAAAAATGAATTGCAATTCTATACCACGACCATTTTTCTTCGACTTTTTCTCGAAGCTGCGACGTAACGGATAATTCCTGCACAACGGTCACACTTAACATCAGGATAATCGATGAGAACCATGCGAAAACATTTATTGGATCAGTAAATATTCGAGGGAATCCGTTTGAATTTCTATAAAGGATCTTAGCTATTGTTTTTTATTCATATCTTCTTCTTTGTGGTGTGGTGAAAGATTCATGTCTTCTTCTTTGTGGTGCTCCCCGAGAGTGTTGGCGCTTTCCAGTGCTTATGATATGTATTTAATTGGTATTCTTAATCAATGCAAAAATGCTTTGGTTTAATTCATTATAAGACAAGCAAGTCAATTTGTGTTTGTTTATTACCATTGTAGTTCATACTTCATCAATTTGCATACAACAAAACGTTTCAAATTTGGATGTGATTATAAACGGACTACGTTTAAAAACTGAAACAAATACCTATCCTCTCCTCTAATTATGCAATAATAGCCATAGAAAAGTTGTCAAGTGTCGGGAGCCTAATAACCGGATTGATTTGGCCATGACGCTTTTAAAAATGAGTAATTTACGTAGTCCATATGTGAATATCCAATTTTGTCTCATCCTACACATGTTTGAAATTAAATGTGATGATTACATCAACACTTTTGCATGCAAACTGTATTAGTTAGCGTGGTCAATAAATCATAAATAAACTTAGTCATATGTCTAGCGGCGGAGACAGAGATTTCTTTTTTACCTTAAAATATAGAATATAAAAACATTGCATTGTTTAACAATTTTATTGCTGGTTATCAATTATGTTTGACAATCATACTAAAGTGCTATCACCTTCAGTATAACCATCCAGCACGAAAACAATTTCACAGTGATTGAAAGTGAAATTACAGTTTAAAAATGAAGATCTTTTATACTACTAGCATATTGTATAGACGTTGTTGTAACACAGTTTTTTTCTTGTAATATCGAATATAAAATGGTGTAATTTTTTAAAAGACATACAAAATTAACAATAAATTAAACGTCCTCTTTTACAGATATAAATCCTTCGAAATCGGTTAAACCAACCTATTATAACCTACAATATTATGATGGAATATAAACAAGTTACTGTCTTAGATTTTCAATTAATTCCATTTTAGAACCTAAATCCACTTAATATTTTTGGATATATTTCTCCGATGCATTGCTCGTATTGTCTTTTTCTTTAGTTTCAATAACGCCGATCCACTGCCTAGTTAGTTAGAAACTTTACGAACCCTTCTTCTATAGCAAAATAATTCATCAATTTTCAGTTCAGCGAGGACGTGATCTGTGCCAGTTTCTATTTGTGATAGTCCGTATCACTAACGAATGCACGAGGAAGCCGAACGTATTGAAGCTTATGCACATGTAAAAGTTGTTTAATTTTTTTTTAAACAAATTTAGACTATACCCAATAAATTTAAGCCGAGCCCTACGTAACTAATAGACGTGGTAGTCGACAAGTTCAATCACATCATCGATACTTGTCGCCAAAATTTGTATGAGAATTTCGTGATATATATGATAGAAATCTACGAATTTTAATCGCAAAGCGTCTCGTCGAAAAAGTGGAGTATTAAAGGAATCAGAAAGAGAATGGCGAGTGGTAAGATTCGAAACTTTGTAATTTGTTAAAACTTGGCACGTGTACATGAGAGAAAAGGCAAAGTGGCACCAAAACTCGTATAGCTCCTACTATCATCTGCACCTTTAGTTCTCAAAGCCAGTCGTAACCCAGGTGTTGAAGAACAGAGGGGTACTTTGATGAGTGGATTTAAGCCTGACATCATTTTTTATTCTAATTAAGCAATGGGACCTATTTTGCTGCCATATCTTTCAACCCATTTTTACAAATGATTTGCGTTAACGTGGTCGTTAGTTGTTAATCAAGTGACATCTTTTTCAAGTCTGCACAATCAATGCAAATTTTTATGTTGAGATTTTTCCAAAAATAAAAATTTCAAATTATGATGTCCAATATATTTCTGACGAAATATCGCTAGTTAAAGCCTTTCATGGCTTGCATGACATACCTTTGAATACTGCATAGCTTATACTTTAACATTTTTCTTTCCAACCCACTTTCAGTTCTTCTAAATTAACGCAAAAAAAATTCTATTAACCGGACGTGTATCACCTTTAAATTGAAATAATTCACAACCTAATACGCATCGAGCTACGGTGTTAGGACTGTGTAAGACTTTGTTTAAGTTCTAACATGGAAAACTCAAATGGAGTTGTTTTCACTAAATTAAGTACATTAAATAAATTAAGTTTTGATCACTGTCTTGATTATACGTGAATCTTAATTTTTCATGAATCGTAGTTGTAAAAATTTTATTAATTATTAAACAATTAAATAAGAACTAGTTTTAAATTGAAAGGGTTCTTCATTTATACAGCCAATCAACCATTTGAGCATTTTTCAAAACCCCTTGTTTACTTTCATTTTGTTTACAGATCATAGGAAATAAACATTTTATAGAATACTCGTAAATATTGTATTTTGTTAACAAATAAGAACCAACATATCATCCTACCTTGAAGATTTACGGTATTCTTTCCTCATTCAAATTTAATCCCTCAGTTCAGTATACGACAAATATTTGACACAATCAATACTAAATGAAATAATTCCTTAACATTACGAAATTTATTAGAAGGCAACAATATAAATAGAATGGAATTAGGTTTTAGTTGTTTAATTATCCAACCTTATCCTTCTTTGTTCTGACCCAAAAGTAAAAGATTATTTCGATAAAATAGGTGCATGTCACGCATACATTATGAATCTAGCAGGAGGGAATTGCTTTTTCCACGGAGTTTGTAATTGTACAGGGTTACTATTCAGGAGTTTGAAGAATACTTTGTTAGTGAAGGCATATCGGAAGCAAAGAGCTATCTTGATTGTTTTCTAACCACATGAAAATGGCCAAATAGTCGGCCCTAGTGCTTTTCCAGAAGTATCGTAGACATTGAATTATGAAAAAGTCGACTGTAGAATGGTTGTGACTATTCAATGTTATTTTTAGGAAAAAATTTTCTTGAAGCTCTTAACGAGGCAGAAAAATTGTCATAATGGTTCTTATCAATAATTCGTTACAAGATTGGACAGAAAAAGTCCTTGTCACCTGCATTGATTCCAGGAAGGCAGTTTCGGTCCTGCAACAAATTTATTTACTGAACAAAAGCCTTTACTTTGAAAAGTTACATGTTTTGAATATGTTTTGCTCTTCTCAATTTAATGCCAAACATTTCCATGACTTGCATAAGACCCTTCTTTCGCGTGTCTCAACACTTTTCAGACAAATAAAAACACTTCACAATCTAAAAATAGATATGACATTTAAAGTTCTACTCGCATGAAGAAAATGTTGGAATTCACTCCATATACAACTCATGGGTTATATTATCGTTCGCTTGCAAAAGTCTTCCTAACATGCTCGTAGGATTGCGCCTAGATTTCACGCCAATTGACGAAGCGCAACAACCATCAACTTCCATGGATGTACTCTTCTAATCAACATACAGAACAGGTAGATTTTGATCGACTGTTTCAATTACTTTACATTCCCGTCGTTAGAATACCTACAAAGAGTATTTACCTATAGCGTAATTAGCACGCAATCAACACAGCCTTCAATTTGTTGCTTTTAACGGAGAATGATTTTGTCTATATTACACTCAGACTATCCATTAGAGGAAAAAATTATTACGGATTGCTTTAATTTTGATCCTTTTTCCCTTTGATGTACATGTGTTTTTTTTTAAGTCGTAAGGCTAATGCAAATGAACGTTTGCTTATCGTAAATTGCGACAAAAATGTCTATAATTTCTATTGTTTAGTCTCATTGCACAGCGCAACTGGTAGAATTCTAGTTTTCGATCATTCATTCAAAGAGCTGCAATTGACTATTTCTGCTAGTTAATTTGCATTCGATAACTATGAACCTTGTAAATAGTCTTAGGTACTAAGTTTGATTTATCTTGGTATCCTATGAAATGTAGATAACATCAGGTTTGTGTTTCGATTTATGTTGATTGTTGTTATGCGTAATCTGAATAGAGTGAGGCGTCGAGTATTAAGAAGAAATTTGAAGTTGAAGAAATTACAAATTGGCAAACTATTCACGGCTCTACAAACAATAGTAGATTTCATGGAGGCAGTTTTGCGCTCTTTAAGCATTACCTTCAACATAAAAGTGTTTGATTTTAGAGGTAAAGTAAGTCATGCCTTAAACGAGAGCCTTGAAAATTTGAATATTGGGGGAACAAGTTAGTCCGGTATGTTTTCAAGTGATAGCGCTGACTGCACTGAATTTTTCAAATTGACAGCACATTTCGAAAGATTCAAAGAGTTTAGAATCATCTGTCAATAATTTTTATCTGCTGAAACTTTTTGAAAGAACTTTTCTTTCAAAAGAACCTTGAATACTGCTGTGTTCAATATATTCAAATTCGAGCTCAAATAAGAGAGGTTTTAGTAATTTGCTTTGATTACAATAAAAGGGCAGTTGATACGCTTCAAATCCTTGAATGGTGGCAATTTGCCAAGAAATATATCGGATAGGAAAAGGCGTGCATGGGAAAAAACAAAGCAACGAGTTGAAATCATTCGACGAAAGTCAAATGTAAGGACAGCTTGCTCAATCGTTGAGAGTGATTCGTACATTGACATCCATAAGGATGTTCAAACGCATGGCGATTTGGGGCTTTATGAACTAAAACTGATAGACGTAGAAAGATAACTTTTCGCTTGGAAACAGTTTATTCAAAGTGACAATAATGGAGTTTTGTTCAGATTGATTCCGGGTGTTCGTCGCCAACCTAGGGGTGGAATGCTACATTTGTCCCAATCAATCGATACCAACGGCTTCCTCATGAAATCCGAACCATTCGTAGCCCTTGTTATCTATCAAATGCGATCGAATAAATACCCAATAAGACGTCATTACTACAACCTGCCAAATCTATAGCAGAGAATCGTTATAGGGTACATTTGAATCTCACATATTGCACGTGCAAGAAAGCACGAAATATGAGCATAGAGTTATTCTTCTGTTTCACAATTGTAAGAAAATGTTTAGAAACGCTCAAGTGTGGTAGAGTACTACACCCATCGTATTCATCGAATTTTGCCCCTTCTGATTATTGCTAACATCGGCTTATGTAGCATAATTTGTTAGGTTAGCTAAGGATCAGAAGAGAGCAAGCAACTATTATTAAGTGAGCGAGCAACTAAATTTTGTTGAGTAAAAGTTATTTGGAAGTATATCTGACAGACCACAAGCGCAAACGGAATGAGTGGAAGATGTTAGTATCATAGCTTGGTAGAAAAGGAATTTCCTGTATTAGATATCTAAAGAGATTTACAATGTTTTCTTTTTTCCTTGGGATTATTTATTTACCCGATACTTTCAATGTTTTCGACACTACTTTGCTTCCCAATACAAACCTTCTTCAAACATCTCTTTTTCATCTCTATCCTACAGATGCCACCTACTAGGGAAGCTGTAGCATTCGTACAATGATGCGCTCTGATTATCAACTTGACGGTTTACCCAAAAACGCGTAGAAAGCAATTTGATTACAGGTGAAATATTTACGATATTTTTTTTCATTTTCAGGAGAGTTTATTGGTCATTCCTAGAATAGCATCTACGATATTGACGGAAGCTTCTTCCAGAAAACAGACAATTAATTAGATAACTTTAGAATTATTTCATATAATGAAAAGATATATTGATGTGCTGAGAGAATTTTCTGATCAAGGATATAAGCTTGAAGCTTCCCGTAACCATTTACTTTAAGCTGGTATATTGAAGGCAATGTGGCATATTAGTATGATAGTAAAATAAATTCAATTTTTCATGTAAAAAACGATTGCAGTTTGAGTTGAAATATGAATTTTGTCGTTTGTTTTCACTCCACTAATGTTTTAAGGATTTTACTTTTCTTATGCTAATGTTTATTATAAGGGCGGTGTATTAGGACATTAATCCTGTTTTAGCCTTTATGATATAGCATTATTTCATAGCTCAAAGTTTCATTTTGGCTCCGCAATCTGTTCTTCTGCAAATGTGTTTTTGAAACAAGTAAAACATAAACGTCACCAAATCGAGAAATTGCTTACGTCATATCCCAAAATTGCCTATTTAAGTTCATTAACCGAATTTCATTCAATACCCTTGCTTCCAAATACGCAACAGCGTTAGACCAAATGCAGGTAAAAAAGATTACCTTGCAAGTGTAAAGTGCAAGTTGGGATCACAGTGCACACAGCAGGCAGAGCCTTAGTACCAAGCCAACTCGCCAAAGCACACTTAAAATTGGCGTCAAGATTTCAAACTTTTAACGTTCGCTTGACGGATTGCGAATATTCAGCCCCAAAAACTGTGGCGCATATCAAATTGCAAGCGCTATTCTCGTCCTAATCACACTCAAAGCACTCAGGACACGACCGTGCACTTCACTATCAACTCAAATTTTGAGGTGTAAATAGATAATCGGAGATAGCCACTGCGTAAATGCATAATCTACTGATCAACGTGTAATTTGACTCACACTAATGAGAAAAACGCACCACTTATTTCACTTTTGTGCTCCAGCACTCCAAATAACTTCACAGGATCCTTGGCCCCTGCACTTTCCTTCAATGAATTTCGTACTTTCTCTCACTTCCACCTTTCAAGTTCCCGAGGAATGTCCTTTATTCGATTTTTCATCCAAATGCTCGCGCGTTTTGTTGTCTTCTTAATGTTGTTTCTCTTCGATTTTTCTCCCTCTCAGGAACGCACACGGTAAGCTAAAATAATTCACGATTTGAATGTTTTTACTTTTCTAATTGGAATTTTACAATCACTGCAAAATTTTAAATGGTTTACAGATCCGTAAATATATTGTATAACGAAAAGTCGTATTACTTAGGCTTTTTAGAGAAAATTTGCACTAGAAACCGAGGAAATCATACGAAAAATTTGTGACATCCGCGCGCACGGAAAATATATGCTTCTCTATGGAGCATTTTTATTGCATTTGACGGATAGACGAAATACGGAAGAAAAGATCGTAACATACGGACTGCCCAATTGAGGTAAAATTGTGATGAACTCGAAGTAGAATTTGTACAATTGTGAGCGGCCGTAGGATTTGTATGATTGTACTGAAGTAGCAAAAGTCGATTATCAATTTATATTTTTATTTATTTTCTTGTATTATGAAATGCTATTTAAGCAAAACTCTATAATCACATTAAATCTGATGATGAATGATTCTGTAAGTTCAACTACAAAAAAAAAAAAATATCAAAATCACGAACATTGAATTGGATGAGGGGACAAAATGGGGATTTTTTGATATGTTAACCTGGAAAGCAAGTTGTGTGTGTACCTTCAAATATGCTGTATTTGCATATAGTTTAGAAATGTTTGCATATATGTCATATATTAGTACTACCTAGGAATCACCTCAAGAAAAACTTTTTTTTTGGCAAATGAAAAATGATTATTGAACCGTATTAAATATACTAACTACAAATTTTCTGGATCCCTTTCGAATGCGACATTATCGAACAATGTACATAGTGGACAATATTGCTTTAACCTGTATCCAGCAATTATGCCTTTACTACAAAATTCACAGTTTCACCATAAAAACCGCGAATATTCTAAAGTTAGCTGGATGTTTCGTCTCAGATTGCGAATTGTTCTTGGCTTTTCAAAAAGTGTAAGGGTGTGGGATTATAAGATCTTGGCAGTCTGTTGACTCTAAACAAAAGTTGAATTCAAGTAGATTCGACATATTTTTCAAATGTACACATATGAAAAAATTGAGAAACAGTTATGCTCATAAACAACTACAAATGGATATCTATTTATTTCAAAATATTCCCCATATTGTGTGAACAACTTAATTTTATTTGATGACACCTACTACTATCTAAAGGGTTTTCTTGCATTTTTCTGGACAACATTTGTTTCTAATTTTGGTACAATAAAGTATCTTTTTCGGGCGAATTAACTTTATCCAAGCGCACCCGCTGTCAGATCTACAGGAACGCACTCCCCCTTACTCCGGAATAATTTTATTCTGCTGTCAAGCGGCGTTAATTTTATCGAAACGTCGGCAAAATGTGTTTAGTTTCTATAATGTTGGTGTAATTTTGCGCGTATAAGCTGTGCTTCAAACATAAAATATACTCTCGCATAGTATTTGACAGTTTAGCATTAATATATCGGGCTAGTTTGTGCATTTCGATACTAATATCAACTATTGTATAGGTTAAGTGCTTAGCTGCGAAGCAAAGCCCAGTGTCGTTAAAAATAACGCGAAACGTTAGCTGATTAGCCTCTCACTAAAGCAACTGGAATCAATGCAATGAATGTACCGCCTCAAGTTGGACCTGTGCCGGGTATGGCTGGGTTGCCGCCACCTCTTGCGTTCCCACCAATGGTGCCGCAATTTAATATTCCTCCACCGGGTTTCGGTGCGCCGCCTGAGCTAGCAACATTCGCTGCGGCGCCGGCATCAGAATGGTCCGAGCACAAAGCGCCCGATGGACGTGTTTACTATTATAATAGTATTACAAAACAAAGTTCGTGGGAAAAACCTGATGAGTTGAAAACTCCAGCCGAGAAATTGTTGGCAGCGTGTCCTTGGAAAGAGTACCGGTCGGACTCTGGAAAAGTTTATTACCATAATGTAAATACGAAAGAATCGCGATGGGAGGCACCAGCAGAATTTTTGGAGACTCAAGCACGCGTGAAAGCGGAAGAGTATGTTGCGCAGAGTGTGTTGATGATGTGAAGAATGTTAACTTGTTATCTTATTTGCAGAGCTGCAACGGCGGCTAAGGCGGTTGCAGCAATGACTTCGTCTTCTTTGGCCGGGATGGTGATACCACCCGCAATTGCTGCAGCAATTCCTATTATACCTCCTATCCAAAACCAAACAAAAATTGCGTCGCCAGCGGAGTACTCGAACTCTCCTGCACGCAACACACCGGGAAGTAATGAAAATTCATCGTCCGCCTTGGACCAGGCGATGGCGGCTACGCTAGCGGCAATTGAAATGCCAGAAGCAAAGCGAGTAGAGCCGGAGAAAAGTAAGTGTGCTAGTAATTTATGAGTAAATAATCGGCAATCCGCAACTTTTGTAAATTTCAGCTAAAAAACAACCAAGTCCTGAACCTGTGCAGATAGAATTTAAGGATAAAAAGGAAGCTATTGAATGTTTTAAAGAATTTCTAAAAGAGAAAAACATCCCATCGAATGCTAGTTGGGACCAGTGTATGAAAATCATATCGAAAGACCCGCAGTATAATGCATTTAAAAATCTCAACGAAAAGAAGCAAGCGTTCAACGCGTATAAAACGCAAAAATTGAAGGATGAACGCGAAGAATCACGATTACGTGCGAAAAAAGCGAAAGAAGACTTGGAAAAGTTTTTGATGTCTTCAGAAAAAATGAGTTCAACTGTGAAGTATTATCGCTGTGAAGAATTGTTTGGGCCGATGAAAGTGTGGAGTTCTGTACCAGAGCAAGATCGTCGTGATATTTATGATGATTGCATTTTTAACTTAGCCAAGCGTGAAAAGGAAGAAGCGCGGATTTTGAAGAAACGCAATATGAAAGTTCTGGGTGAGTTGTTGGAGTCTATGACGACGGTGACTCATCAAACAACATGGTCCGAAGCACAAGTAATGTTACTGGAAAATTCAGCATTCAAAAATGACGTGAATCTTCTGGGAATGGATAAAGAAGACGCTTTGATAGTGTTTGAAGAGCATATTCGCGGTCTTGAGCGAGAAGACGAGGAGGAAAAAGAGCGCGAAAAAAAGCGTTTGAAACGACAACATCGAAAAAATCGGGATGCGTTTTTGGCATTATTGGATAGCTTGCACGAAGAGGGCAAGTTGACATCAATGTCGCTTTGGGTAGAACTTTATCCGATAATTTCAGCCGACTTAAGATTTTCGGCAATGCTCGGACAATCAGGCTCAACCCCTCTAGACTTATTTAAATTTTATGTAGAAGATTTGAAAGCGAGGTTCCACGATGAAAAGAAAATAATTAAGGAGATATTGAAGGAGAAAGGATTTGTAGTTACACCGGGGACCACATTTGAAGATTTCGCCACAGTTGTCTGTGAAGATAAACGTTCGGCGACTTTGGATGCTGGTAACGTGAAATTGACTTACAATTCGCTCCTTGAAAAAGCAGAAACGGCAGAGAAAGAACGATTGAAAGAAGAAATGCGTCGTGTGCGTAAACTAGAGAATGAAATAAAGGCAGTATGGATAGAGTCGGGTATAGCCATAACAGAAACCTATGAAACAGCTAGAAAATTAGTGGAACATTTAGATGCGTTTGATATTTATGAAAAAGACACACCAGTTGAAAGAATTTGGGAAGATTATGTGAAGGAAACAGAAGATTCATGTACACATCATCATTCTAGGTCACGCAAGTCAAAGAAGAATAAGAAGCATAAGAAGAGATCCAGATCGAGTTCACGATCGGTAATTGATTGTAAATGACAGTGAACAAGTTCCTAATCTATTATTTCAGGATCTAGATATTGCGTCAGATTTAGAACGTGGTAAGAAAAAGAAATATTCGCGGTCACGATCGGTAAGTTTTTAAAGGAGTTTGGGATGCTCTATAGCTAGAGCTCAATTCGAGATATTGGATGCATTAAAGCGAACTCTAATAATAATTGTTCTTTTCTATTTCAGCGGTCTACTAGCACGGAGAGTGCAACCAGCGAAAAGTTATCAAAAAAGAAGAAAAAGAAGAAGCATAGGCGAACATCGCGGTCGGCGTCTTACGATTCTGAGAGACTTTCAGCTGCTGAAGTTCTACCACCTAGCCCTGAAACAGCATCTCAACACAAGAAAAAGAAGAAGGATAAAAAACGTAAAAATAAGGATGAACATCGTAGACGCTCACCATCTGCCAGCCAAGGTAGCGGCGGATCGGACAAAGCTAATTCAATATCTTCGAAAAATGGTGATGATCCAGGTCTAAGCGAAACTGAGTTGGAATCACGGCGAGCTGCACTTCTGGCGCAATTAAATGAACCAATGGAGGATTGACAGTACCACAAAAAAGGTGGTGTTGAGGTAGGAAAACGCAGGAGATAATTTTAAGACTTTAATTTGTTATAAATTATGAAATGGATATGCAAAACTACAATATGAAGAGCGAAAGCAAACAATAGAGATGATCGAATATTAACAGCTTTTTAAATTTAATTGTAGTTAATTCAAACGATAGTTCTTTCCTGCAAGTGGCGAATTTTTCCGTTACCCTTTATTTTTGTAATGATTTCCAATGGCAAGCGGTGTCCGTTCGACGCGAGCAGAATCGGGTTTCTTCTGCGTATGGTGTGGCTTGATTTGCTTTTGGTAATGAGATATATGGATTATTTGTGGAGGCTTTACATTTTGCCATGGGCATCGCTTGAAGTAATCGTTGGTAAAGTGCTTATCATTTGGTCCATCTGGAATTATAGGGTAGGGTTGTGTTCTACGAGAAATTTGATCTTCGAAACGCAAGCGATTAATTAGTTTCCGACCAGCAAGGAAATTTCGAATCGCCTGAAGAAGAGGAGTGATGTCGCGATGTGTCATTTTCAATAACTATTTCTCTCTTTTGTCAGTCTTATTTCTATATCTTGTCAGCGCACACTATTTATAGCTAGATTATTTATATTGGGTTCGCATCATTGGAAAACTTTCGAAGGGAATTGAAAGTTTTGTTACGAGGCGAAATTTCGAAATGGCAAATTAGAACTTCCGACAAAACTAGAACCGGGTATTGTATCGAGAAATGGCGTCACATACAGGCCAAAAAAGAGTGTGTAATTAGCTTTTCATCCTTTACCCAATCTCTTCACCATTCCTCGTCTTTCCCACAACAATTTTATGAAGTTCATAGTAAATTTGGCTATTTTCTATTTTGGAAATTTAGCTTTCGCAGAGGTGTGACATTATTTTTCAATAAAGTACAGTAAATGCTTAGACAGTGCAAATTGTATCAGAGCATTTGATTTTTCATTGCAAACAGATTGCTATGTCGATGTTTTTGGGATGCACTTAGTAAGCTTATTATCAAATCGAAGGTGTTAGATGTAAAGACTTTGTAGCTTTGGAGATTTAAACTGCTGTAACAGGATTTCACACGAGGTATTTATTTTTTATGTTATCGAAACAAATTTATAATCTAACTAGAATAAACGTGCTATTAAGGAATGCCAAGATTCGTGTTTGATTACTCTTACAGAACATTTTGGTTTGGAATTAATATGATATTGAAATGAGTGCATGAAACTAGTACCAAATTACAGAATGTAAGAGTGTATCAAAAAGTCTTCAGTTCTAAGCTTTCTTTTTAAGTGAGAATGAAGACATTTAGTCAACTGTGTTGTTCTGTGATGATTTAGGTCTAGCATAAAAAGATTAGTTTGATGGTAGAGTTAAATCAGTGAAATGTTTTGAGTTTATTTGAGCAAAACGGTGATGAGGTGAAAAGTTTCTTAGCAGATAAAGACATTCATTGTAAAAGTGCTACAGATTTTAGTTTGTAAATTATAAACATTTTTCATGAGAACTCTAAAAAAATTAGTGAAGGAAAAAGTAAATTGAAAACAGTAAAAGTTTTGAAAGCAATAAAAATTTGGAAATGGCCCCAAGCACAATCGAGCTTCTTTATAAATCGCGACTTGCAAATGGCTTTATACACCGAATCAACAGTCTATCCTGAAATGGTAAAAGTGATGAAAGTCGATACCCTCATACAAAACAGAACCGGTTTTTTTGGACGATCCGCCAACCAGCGGAAAGTGTGACTCTGGTCACACTTTCCGCTGGTTGGATACCGAAATTTCCTGACCGAAAACGAAAGAATTATTACCATAAATTGCACAAATTATGGATAACTTCTCACGTTTCTTTAACATAGATTTTTGAAATGTATGCAGTTTCTTCTTTTTTCTTATATCTGCCAGGTATAAGGAAATTCGGCGGACAAATTAGACTTACCGAGTCATAGCTATTTATTTCAGAAGCCTGCAAAAAAAACTCTTATTTTTTGTATCTTTGTACTGATGTGAGTAACCAAACATTCATAAACAAAATAAATATATGTACATATAAATGAATAGCCCTAAGTGGTATTGTATAGCATAACGTGACGGAGATCCATGGCGAGTAAGATAAAAACACTAGCCGCCTGAACTTGAAGAACTATATCTGCAAAGGTATTCGCTTGTAAGGATTAGGGACTGTGAGAGTACTGTGAGAGTACTGTGAGTCAACTGAAGAGTAAATGAATTCTTCCTCAAATATTCAGTCGGAAAACACAAAACTCGAGTAATAAAGAATAAACAATCCACTTGGCGGCAACAATCCACTTTACTGAAAGTCCTCGTATAATATTAAATTGTTTCACGAAGTGATCAAAATAATGAATTTACTGGTCAAAGGCTTAAAAACCGTTGAAAACTTACATATAAAATAAATATACATTGCCTGGTACCAAAATTGTGGACACGAGGAAAATGGAGTAGTGAAAAACAAATGTTAAAAGATGAATGATTCATGACTTTAGGAAAGATAACGCGATTTTTTTTTTAAATTTAAAATATTTTATTATTTTTGTGTTGATTTTAAGAACTTTCGTTTGCATTCTATTTAAGATGGTAAAAGAACAGGTCTGATCATCCTTGCTCTCGTATCTGGGCGTGCTTTAGGCAGATTATCCTATCGTTGATGATTTATTGGATTCAGTTGGTGTTCGGAGTAACATAACGACTAAGTGATTTTTCTGTGGGTTAGGAACACCAGCGATCTGGTGCTAAATTAGCATCAGCTTGAACTCTACCGAGTGAAGTCTCAGAATTGCACCGAGACTATAAAGAGGAAGTAGTCTTGAAGTCAGTGATAAGTGAGTTATTCTGGAACGCATAATTGTGAATTTGTTCCATTGCTGTAACTGATTGCTTAAGGTTGACTTGTAAATCGATATTGTAAGATAAATTATAATAAAATACCCTAAAATTAAGCTTACTTTTCAGTGGACTTTCGAAAATAGAGAAACTACAAATATTGTAAATGATCTAATTTAAAAAAAATATGTCAATACTGCGTCTAGCGTGATATAACAAAATTTTATTAACTCATGAGAATTTTATAGTCAGTAATAAATAGTTCGTAAAAGTATTTCGAAAGAAGCGCATTAGCTATACGGATTTTTGTTGTGTCTTCAAATAAATGCTTGTAATACGGGTTTAATTTCTGCGTGACGTGATCACTTTAACATTAATTACTGTGTTCTGTTTTAAGATGATGCTTTTGCCATACCATCCTTCTGCTTTTTTGTTTTTTTTGTATTCGCTTCGACTTCAATTGGTGCTGGTTTAACGAATGGAATTTCGTCACGATATTTCTCTGGCATATACATTTTTAAAACATCAGGAACTTTCACTCCCGTCTCAGTTTGATGTGTCTCTAGGATAGCGCAAATTACCCTGGTCGTTGCACACATTGTAGCATTAAGCATATGCACATAGTCAACATTTGCATTCATCTTTTTCGTCTGGCCGTATCGGACGAGAAGCCGTCGTGCTTGATAGTCTAAGCAATTAGAACAAGAAACTAATTCCCGGAATGCTCCGCTTCCTGCAAACCACGCTTCCAAGTCGAGTTTTTTAGAGGCAGCATGATTCAGTGCGCCAGATACAATATTGACTATTCTGTAAGGAATTCCCAATGTTTGACAAAATTCTTCGGCGTTGCTGATCATTTCATCCATCATTTCCCAAGATTTGTTATCATGTGGAGATGTAAGGACGAATTGCTCCACCTTTTCAAATTGATGAACACGGAATATGCCACGCGTATCCCGTCCATGGGATCCAACTTCTTGCCGGAAACACGTGGAAAGCCCGGCGTACTTAATAGGCAGTGAAGCTTCTGGTAACCATTCATCTCTATGGTAGGCAGCAATAGGTTGTTCAGATGTTGCAATAAGATATTTTTCATCTACAGTTCCATCATCTCCCTTCTCACTTCCTTTCCCGACTACCTTGTACAGTTCTTCGTCGAATTGAGAAAGCTGAGCTACTTCCTGCATAACTTCTTTACGCATGAAAAATGGAGTGTATAACGGTGTATAGCCTTTTTTGAAGAGCAACTGGAGAGCGTATTGGATGAGTGCTTGTTCTAAAAATACTGCTGGCCCTGTTAAGAAATATCCTCGTCCACCGGATACAACTGCGCCTTTTTCACCATTCATCCCATCGATCATTACAATAAGATCAACATGCGAATACTTTTTGCGGACTTCCCAATCGCCAAATGTTCGTTCCACTTTATTTTCGTCTTCATCGTTACTAACTGGTACACTCTCGTGCAAATGATTTCCAACTTCGCGAAGAGCACTATTCCTAGTTGCTTCGGCTTGCAGTAATTTTTTCTCATTATCGGTGATAGCATCGTCGATCAAAGTGCGGAGTTTCTGTGGATGTAAATGATAAAAGACAACAATAAATTGATATGGTTCATAACAATCAAATTTGAAGTCTAAAATATGATCTTCCCTAAGAAATGAAGTGTAAAGTCAATTGGTGTAATCAAACTCGAACATCGTAGAAATTTCTAAACAAAGAAACCGGTAATAGTTCAATTTAGACATAATTTTTGTCAAAGAAAATACGTTTCACTGCTAGGTGGAAGGAAGCACAAGGGTTTGAGTAGGCAACAAATAACTCCATTTGTCACTATACGTCCATTGACGTTGCTAGTATTCATGAGATCCGAAATCGTACAATTCCCATGTGTTCGGAACAAATTCTATTAGGTAGATAAAATTAACTAGAACGCCCGGTTATTAGTGAAGCAATATTCACTAATAAATAGAAACATTAAATTCCGATAAAATAAATATTCGACACTGGGTAAACTTGCGCCGTACAAAAGATTTGCAAACATATTCTATTTGTACAACAAATATGAGGTCATATCAGAAGTTACTAAACATGTTTGTACAGATAACCGAGTTCCAAGAAGGTTTAATTGCAATATATAGGAATATGACATTTTTTGGTAATGGATTTGTTTATTGTTAATTAATATAGACTTGCGGAAAATGTGGCTTATGCAAATTGATGCACTGAATACGCATAAGAAGGATTGAATAAGCGTTTAATTGAAGCTGAATATCTTTAACTCAAACACAATGAAAGTTTTATTTTGATTTAACATTTATTCAAAACTCTAACAGTATTTTCAACTTTTAACTATTACATCTTTGAAATAAATTGATGTTTTTACCGCCTGTCGTTATTACGAAACTCCCAACTTTTTCTGTTGGTGGTGTTTCACAAAATGGGAAACACGCTTGGTTGGAATCTTTTAATATATACCTCTGCTCACGTATTTAACTCTTAAGTCCTGCACGAAAATGCCTTTCATATGAGAATAAGACTTGTTTTCAATAAAACTTCATCAAAGAAAGCACTTGCCAGCAAACAAATAAGCCTATTCTGTTAAAAATTTGTGCGGACCTCACAGCTATTGATTTAGATCGCTTATAAGACCTAAATCTAAGAAGAAGAAGAAGAAGCTAAGAAGAAACCTAAAAAAACGGTGTTGGAAACGTCAAAAACTGAAGTTAAAGTTGAATACCTTGATTCTATTTATATGCATAATGTAATGTACATTGTTAGTTCGATTAGATAAGCTGCCAGAATCATTCTTTATCTATGTTCCTATCGACTAGTATGGGTCTAAACACCATTAAGGGAGTGTAATATATGGTAATTTAGCAATAATCAACCGACCCACACAACAGAAGACGTTATGTAAAGACAATTCTAAACGTGCGATGCCAATGTTCTGCGAAAAATGCGCAGAAAATTGAGTAAAAATTAAATGATCTTGACTGTCATCTAACACTAAGATAAACCATTTTAACATCGCAGTGGTGTATCGTCAGCCGGAAAAGTCTAAATAAATGGTCCTTCATTGTATTTAACTAGAGCAGAGCATATTTTTATTTTATCGAAAATCAAAAAGAAAATATAAATGATCATCGAAGACAAAATTCAGGGGAAGATTTTATAGATGCCAATCAAGTCGAAGTATTAGGAAGTTGCTTGGTAAGGTTACAAATCGTTATAAAATCAAAACTTATACAAATATTGAATTTAATGAATTATGGGCAAGCTATTGAGTCGTAAAAATGCTTGCATGGGACATTTATGTATGAGCAAGTTCAGTTAGAAATTCTTTTGAGTAAGTTCCTCAAGAAAGTGAGTCACATTATGCAGTTTTACACAGCATGCAGAGGTTTTACATCACCTTTCTGAATGACGTGCCAAACAATTGGCTTCTAGTCGGTGAATTGCATGCTTCAAAAGTAAATAAATGTTATGTATATTATTCCGCTATTAAACCTTCGCCACACTCGGCACAAAACTTATCGGGTTCAATACTGACCTTAATTTGATTCACAGTGAGCGCCTTCAAAGCATCGGCAGTTAGTGCATCCAAATCTTGTCCAAGACTATCGGGTACAGGTTCATCTTCATCTCCCACTGGTTCCTTTTTTTTCATTTTTTCACCAATTTCTTTGCTGCATATATTTTTCAATTTATTGAAATTATCGGCACGATGACGACGCTGCCTCCATTCAGTGTCCTGTTCAATTACAGTTTCCACAAGTGCCACGTCCTTAAACCGTCTCTTTTGATTATCGCGAATCTTTTCGGGATCATTACCCTTATCGCTTCGAAATAAATCCAAATCCAGCACCATTTTTATTGAACTGCTTCAGTGGGTAATAGTAATGTGTTTTATTTCAACGTGGCGATGCACATACAATTATCAAGTTGCGGTTAGAACGACGGACTGAACCACGCACGTCCAGTCACCACACATCAAGTGTCAAATTGGCAGCTATCGGCTGATGCAATAATAGAATGTAAAATGGAGGGGTATGATTGTGAGTAGAATTCTAGTGATGGTAGATATCCATCCGACAGATTTAGTACTAAACGTATAACGACATTAACAGCTTATTTAAATATTTCCTGGGAAACTGCAATGCAAGCATTTCGTTTTTAGTATGTACTTCCTATTCTTATTGTATTAAAGTATTGCTTTTCTATTTCGTGTAAATTTATTTAGTTCTTTTTAATAATGTCATATATGTGATAACCTTTGTAATAAACCTTCCTTCTTCTTACAACAAATACATTTATCATTTGACCTCTTTTACATTTTACTTTTTACCGAGCTTACTAAAGATCACTTGTAAATTCAATTTTCGTTCAGCGTCTCCCATCTAATGGTATTTGATTTATATATAAAAGCTCCAAACATAAAAATGCTCCACGGTCAAAAAATAACAGTCAAAAAGTATTCTGAAAGGAGCAAAGTCAGAGTTGCCAGAAACTAAACTCACATCTCCTGTATAGTATCATAAAACTAATTTACTAACCTCCCAGAATATTTCGTCGCCCCAGTGGAACTGTTCTACAAGTTGTAAGGGAACGATAATTGAAGGCTCCATAAATAAAATTCGCTGGATTTTAAGTTTTCTATACTTGCAAATTAAAAAACAACCCATGAAATCTGATTGAGAAATGAAAGGGATGAATCACATTTCGCCAACCCATTTTGTACATCATCACCATCGTCATACAAAATCATTTTGTAACTCGTTAGAAGCTTTATGAGCTCGGGCAAGGAACAAGTGCTTTCCACTTTTTTTATTTATTATGAATGCTCTTTGCAGCTATAAGCTGTCAGCTTTTGGTTTTTTTAGTTTACCAAAAATTATGATAAAAGTTGCTTACAATATATATTGCGTAGATATAATCTGTTAGGTTTTGGTTTTTTCAATTTACCTAAAACTTTTCAATTTACCTATAAAATTCAGAGTTATGAAAAATTTAATTTGTCAAAAGTCTTATTCTGTACAATGGTTTTTAACGATTCAGCTATATGAATACGAAGGTTGTCCGTCATTCTTCATTATTAGGTTTATAGTCAGGTAATAATTCCCAAATTTTCATTCTCCAGCGTTGCCTTCGTTCTTCTGTTTCCTTCTCTATTTTTAAAACGGTCGGTAATCGACGCCAATGATCCAATACTTTCCATCTTAAGCTCCTGCAAAGTGTTCGAGATGTTAAAATTTTGGAAAAATTAGGAAATTCAGGCATTTGCGTAGGTTCGTACCAATTATAATGTGAAAGCGCTTGTACACTTTTTGCATCTTCAATTAATTTTTGCAATTTCATAAATCCAACCCATCGGTGAAATAATGCTTCTGTTATCTTTAATTCATACCAGTCTACAGCAACTAAGTATTTGCTGCGTTCTTGTTGGTGATATGCTAACCAACATTTAAGTGCGGTTCTTTTCAATATTTTCAGATACATCTTATCGGCTGCTGCATGCTTGTGCTGCCAAACATTCCGAACATGAGTAATCCAAGCACGGAAGGTTTTTTGTTTCAACACGAATTTTCGATGCATTTCAGCTTTCTTCTGAAATATGCGCTTACGTTTAACAATGCGTTTGAATCCTTCCATGCCAATGTTTCTGAGTAAACATCGACGTCGAAATTCTTGACATTTTTTGTTATTTGCAATCGCTCGCAATCGAGCTCGCTCTTTTTCAACTTTGGCGAGTTTTTCTAGGCGCCGTTTTTCCTTGAGAACTTCAATTCGCTTGATTTTCGCTGCTTCATCTTCCAAGCGCTGAAAAAGAAACAGAAGAATGTTTTTCGCAAATGTCTCGCCTGTACACAATTTTCAAAGGAAATAAAAAGAAATTGTTGTACCTTAGCTTCTTCAGCAACTGTTTTAGCTGCCTCTCGTTCAGCTTCCATTTGCAGTCTACGTTGTTTGGCTTGTTCGTGCTTGAAATTACGCTCCATTGCTCGCTCATGCATGTTAGCTAGGAATTTAGGCATCATCAATGCTTTTCCTTGGAGACGTGAAAACTCATCTTCATCGTCTTGACCCCGAAGATTTCCTACAAGTTGAAGACACTTTGCTTTTGTCCTATTTTTAATATCTCCTGTTTTAATCACAGTCCTAAGTTCCTGCTTTATTTCTTCACGTGATTGCTTGTGCTCATCGAACAGTTTATTAAGCTTCAGTTCCATGATAAGTCTTTCTTGGCGCTCCAATTTGACCTTTTGAAGATCTATGATATCTTGCTGAACTTTTATTCTGGAATGGAAAGATTTTAACAGAGAAAATCGTTTTTCGTCAGAATACAGATGGACAAAATACTCAACACAGTTCAAAATACACAACAGCAATACATTTTTTTTCAAAAATTCCATCCACAATGCTTTTATTACCAACGGCAATGCGAAAAGTAGTTTACCGGTCATCATAACTTCATGTCTGAGTTTTTGGGCAACGTTGTCGGATACGAACGTAATAAGTGGCTCATCGTGCTCAAAATGCATTTACAGCGAAAGTACTGTAAATGCCTTTTCTAAAAATTTCAATTTATGATCGCTAAAATCGTAGGAAATTGGTACCAATGAATTCGAAAATGAGTTTGAAAACAGTTTCAACGGAACGACGATTGACATGAAAAGCTCAACATTTATCTTTCGTACATAAAGAAATGTAAACCTACATGAAGTCGTTGTTTGTTTATTTAAAAAAAATGTATTTTGAAATTTTGGAAGTACGGGTTTAAATTAGAAGCATTTTAATATTGTTACATATCAACAGACGTTTTATGTGGTATAAAAATCCACTGTTTTAGTTGAGCGCAGGAATTCTAGCAAAAGAAGGATTAAAAATTTTATTCCTCAGACTGAATAAATTTAACACAATTTGTTGAAAAATGATGGTTTGTTAGGTGATGGTCACCTTAATACAGGTAAATCTATTTGGGTAAACTAGAAAATGAAGAAATGGTCCGCAAGTTTTTTTTCCTTTGGCGTCTTGTACATAATACTAAGTACACTTTTTTATGCACGATGCCAAGAAATATATATAAATATATTTATAGTTGGGCCTAACTAAATAGCGTACTGAAGCATAGCTCCATAGTTTCCATGCTATATAATCTATTCGGTACAGTTCAAATCAAAAACCTCGCACTTAACTTCAAAAATTTCGCTTAAAGCGACTTTACTTACTTGTTTTGATATTTTTTTGCTAGCGATAATGAATTTTCTTTTGTATCCATTTTCGGAATGCTTTTGCCTTTAGGACCCAGTTTCTTCTCCCTTCTTATCGCATCCAGGAAACTATTAATTTTTTGAAATCGGTCGTTCCTATTGCTCAAATTCAATTTCTCGATTTTGCTAATTGTGGTCGCATGCGTCCAACGAAGAAAATATTTTCGAAGAATTTTCTCATCTTTATGCAGATTCGAGCGAAACAGCTCTGAAATAATTGCTTCTTGTTCTTTGGTCACTGTATCAGAACTTTTTGAAGTAGTCGATTCCTCGTTATCAATGAGACTGTCCGAACATAGTGCGTTCAGTTGGATGGGGAAAATTCTCTTTACTTGAAATGGTTCATCTGTAAGCTCCTGAGGTTTGGTGGGATTGTGAATTTTAGAAGGAGAATTATGTGGGCTTTCTGAACATGCATTATGGTCTTGGATGATTTCATCAGAAGGTCTTTTTAATGCTTCAAATGATTTCCCAACCATCTCAATTTCAGCCTCAATTCGAATCTCCTGAACGCAGTCATCAACAATGTCTGATATAACTGAATCAACATCGCTGCTAGTATTTGATGAGCATAACTCTGCGCCATCATCTCGTCGTGAATAATTGATAATCTCCACTGAATCCTCAAAACGTACACTCTTTTCAGCCAATATATCTTCTTTATTGTTTACTTTGACATCATTTAATTTTTCTGAAAGCTCTTCCATGTCGGTTGCGGTATTGGAGCCTTGTTGAAGGGCATTTTGCACAGTTTTGTAAAAATCAATAGTATGTTGGTTGCACCTCTCGAGGCTTTCGTAAATAGCACCATTGTTTAAATTCACAGATAGTTTCGGTCGTAGATTATCTTGATGGCGAGTTTTCTCGATACTGGACTTAAATTTTTTTAATTCATTGGCTATGTAATGGTCTTCGACAGATTTGTTGTGTGATTTAGTATTTTGAAGAGCTATATCTTTCGCTAAGACATGTCTTTTTCGTTTTATTTTTGTGCGTACCTTAAAACCAACTTTGTTATACAAGAAAAAACTATTTCTAATTGACAAATTGTCTACCATATCATGTCTTAAGTCCATCACTAAACAGGGATCCAGAACTTTTTTCGTCGCTATATCATCACTGAGAAGTTTAATTTGATCCTTTCCTATGTAATCCATATCGAAAAACTTTTTAACTGTATCCGTTTTTACACAAATCGAATTCATGTGCCGTTTTCGTATTCGATCCCATCTTGTATCTTTTGATCGTAGCTTATCTTCACTATTATGCTCGCTGTTCATATTGTTCAGTAATTTATTATCTTTCTTGTAATTTCAATGACATACTACTAATGGTCTATCTAGCAAGAATGAGATTGATGTCAACAATTTTCGTATCCATGGAAACTTACAGTGAAATGGGAATACATTTTTGGGATTTTCGCATTGTGAACCTTACACATGACCGAACTGCTCTATATACCATTGCTAAAATTGTCTTGGGGAAAGATTCGAAACGTTTCCACTTACTATAATTGATGAAAATATGTTAAATATAATTAAAACTATGTGCAACATCTAGTCGATTCAGGTTTATAAATGATAATTTAAGACAATAGTTTTCTATCAGCTGAATTCAGCAGTATTGTGTATTCGAGAAAAGTACGTCGATAGAATATCAGTATCGGTTGGTGTTTTCGTCATTTCGCATTTTCTTGGTAACAAAATTGGTCCAGCGTTTTCCATTTTCGTTAGCCACTTTTGACGTTTTTTGAGACAAAACAAGAATTGTGTTGCTTTTTGGATTTAAGCAGTGATCATTTGTTTATACATACTTAATTCATGAAAAGTGGTACTTTTGACAAGATTGATGAAATAAGTTTAGATAACTGGCCATGGAGATAAGGGGCCTTCTACTAAAAGACAGCTAGTAAGCCCAATTCCTTTTGAAACTTTTGTGCATCTCCAAGAACTCATCATGATTCGGACATGGCGTTGATTTTTAAAGAGAATAAAAGTGCTATCTTGTACCAATGCATGGTCCCTATTCGCTACCCAAATTTATGTAGATAGTCCTCTTAACTTGCACTAATTATTCCCCGGAAGATCGCTTTCCATATTAGTTTCCTTCCTCCGACTATATCAGAGAAACGAATATGAATAATTGCTTGCTTCGTTCGATAAAATCTTCACCATAGCTGACTTTTTACAAAGGGATATAAACTCATTTCTGTTAAACGCTCTTCAAACTCTTGCAATTTAAAAGGTTTTCAACCAATTGCTGGTAGAAAAACAACAGCCAACCGCCATAGAAAAACTCAGACAGGAATGCTCTTTGATTTTAATTTTCATTGCTTTTTCATAACATTAAATTGTTTGACTTAAGGTTAATTAACATATTCCAACTTTCAGTTTATATTTTGTAGATAATAAATACGTGTTAAAATTATTGAAGTACTTTTCAACTTGAATTTATAATCATTCTATAGCGCTTTTTAAATAAAGCAACATTTGAATTGTCCTACTCGAATTCTATTCCCCAAAAATCTTTTCTACTTTGATATCTTACGAAAATATTCCTACAAATGTTCACTAGGCCGTTTCTCGAATTATACAATCATATTGTATTTATCACGACTAACATAAAAAATTGCGCCAGTTTGTGCATAATGATTTTCGGTTGCTTACTCGACGATTTCTTTTCCACTCACTAAGTGTAACGCCCTTCGACACTGAAAATATTTGAATGACTAATTCTGCAGTCGCCAAAGTTGCTATTATCAAGGAGTATACTGATAAGATGAACGATAATCCCATCCTGAAAATATATAAAAATAGTGATAAGAACAGCAATCAAAATTTTTCGACTTTAGAGAAATATTGCAACGCAGTATTTGAAAGAGACGTTGATTTTTTAGTAGCGTTTACTTACTCGTATTGGTCGAACACTTCGCTACAATCATCGGGCAAAAGGATATGCACGCCGAAAATGCGAAATAGCAAGAACGGGTGGCAAACTGAAGTCAAGGTCAAATTAGCACCTAATAATAATGAAAGAACAGCAAAAACAAGCCCGAAGAAATAGAACTTGTGATTTGATTTAGAAATGCAACAATCTAAAATGAAGCTGTGATGATCAAATCGAACTGTAGTGGCTTGGCATACTAAGCAAGTGTAACTCTGTCGATTACTCGCGTAGTCACTTCCATC
The DNA here is from genome assembly GCA_954870665.1 of Stratiomys singularior. NCBI lineage: Eukaryota > Metazoa > Arthropoda > Insecta > Diptera > Stratiomyidae > Stratiomys > Stratiomys singularior. The sequence goes on along the minus strand of OX940879.1, from coordinate 3,859,637 downwards.
AGATTCGTCTCCTTTATCGATTAAAATCGCAGACGCTTCTTCGACGGTATCAGAATCGCCTCTACTACTTTCTGGTTGTAGCACACTATTTTCGCGGCATTTTCGTTTAACTTTGTAGATACAAAACAATGTTAAGGATATAAACAGGAATAACACGGCATTTTCTTCAGGTAATATTTCCAGCAGTGGAACGGTGAATTCAAATAAAATGAGCATATAAACTACCGATGCAAGAATCCACACGAAGAAGAATTTTGTGCGCAGATTAGCTCTTCGGGTGTAAATGAAGAAGTAAATGATGCTAAACAATGTGGTTATGCTTAATATTACTAAGCAGTACATGTTTAAAGCCGACAATCCAAGAACCAATGGGATCACGATTATTGGAACAATTGCATCCAGCGAAATTTGCTTGGCACCTCCACGACATGGTATCCGCAGGCGGTCTTGAAACGTGAGCAACATTTCTTCTTTTAAGTTATCAGGCACTCGTCGACAGCAAATCAATCTGAAAGAGAACTTGAACAGGAGTCAATGTTGATGTGGCTGTAGCACTCTGCCTTTATAAGCATGAAAGAAACGTTTAAGCTATGTTTTTACTCAAATGTAAAATTTAAAGAAGCACTTACCTATCAAAAGTTTCGTCAAACGCTACACAATTACAACAGCATCCTAGAATATGGAAGCGTTGGTTGTGACGATCGTAGTATTCACAGCAACACAATGACGAGTGGGAGTGATCATTAGGGCTCGAGTTGAACGTGTTCATCCTGTATTATTATGCAGAATAATTACGAGCAGCAGACAAATGAATAGAAGGGAAAATACAAGAATTTAAAAGTCGAACTTTGTTAAATCACTTCATTTAGAAACCATTAAATGAGTAGTTTCCGTGTTTTGGTGCTTGATTTCATTACACTACAAATCAGAATATACAGCTTGCGGGTTAATTTGCTAGTTTTCAATGGTTTAACGTTCTTTTCGGAAACTATCGAAATTTTCAGTTTGGGGAAGAAAACAGGCAACCAGCAGTCATTGACCACAAAATGACAGTATGTAATGCAAAGACTAAAATTTGTTTTGATTTGGCGCTGGCGCACGATTCACAGTCGGCATTTTTGACAGTAACAAGCTGTTATACAACAGGGTGGTTATATTATCAATTTATGGATAGCTATACACTCAGCTCAACTCAAGTTGTATTAAAATTTTCACTGGGAAGGTACATGGCCATGTGTTCAAAACAACCAAGGGACAGGATACTGACAAGGTAAACATAAACAATGTGTACAATTTTTGGTTATTGAGACGGATTTCAATGTTTCGGATTGCAGTATCAATTTTCTTTGAAGTTTTGCAAGGAGTAAGCTACGTAGCAAATTAATATTCGATCAAATCGACAAACATTAGTGCCGTCACATTTTATCGAGAAATGTTTAAATTTAATTTTCACGTTGACGAAAATGATGAAAGTATGTTTAAAAATATTATTGCGGAAGATAACGTTCCGTAAGTATAAAAGTGTTTTAGAAGCTGAAATTTAAACTAAATACACTTTAGGGACACGGAAGAAAATGTAGAATGTTATGATTGTGAACATATTCTGCTTGGAGACGACCACATTAAAAATGTAGAAATATATGAAGCTAAATGTCTATGTGATGTATATGGATCTACAGAGGTGAAGTATCTAATGGGCGAAGCTCTAAAGGACATAATAAAAACAACTGTGGATATAAAACGGGCTGATGAGCTGCATTCAGATTTGCTGCCTGGAATTTATGAAGGTAAGTTCATGCCTATGGTCTCGTTACTGGTCGTGCTAACTGTGAGTACGAATGAAAGTTGATCTGCTCGCTTACATTAGCCGCGGTCGCTCTTTGGAACGCTTCCCGGCATTGTTTAAAAAACGGACTCTATGACTACGGACTGTAGTCGGTAGTCTAGAGGTCTCAATAGATTCTATTAACTTCTGACGATATTTGATATTTCGCCTCGGCTAAACGACTTAAGTTTTTAGAGCCAATAGGTCGGTTTTATGGTTATTAAAAATTTATTATATCAAACCAAGGACTGCGTGGCGATAACAAATTTATTGACTCGATCTCCATTTCCTTATGAAATATAACATATTGTATATGAATTATACTTTATTTCGTTTAATGGATGTCCAGTAGAAACTTTCATCTGCAAACAATAATTACTCGGAAACCTGTTAATTTTGGAAGTGGATTGCAAATCTTTTAATGCGCAAAACTTGTCTACTTGTCAATCACTATCGGTGACAGGTCGGGCATAACATCTTGTTCATTGGCAAATCGTATTTTCATATCGATGGCGATGGCAGTAAATAGAATTTGCGCTTTTGGTACTCCAACATAAACAAAAACGATAGAGTAGGGTTTAATTTTCACTCGAGGGATGGTTGAATCTTGCTCTGTTACTCAGCTGTCAATATTTTGCTCAACTGCTGAATTAATGATGAAATTTTCTTGATTTCAGCTGTTTCCCAGTCACCATAACAGAACATTACAGCAATAAGATCTTTTCTCGTCGCAATCCGATATACGATAGAGAAATTGCAGGATGTTACTCGAACGAATTAATAATCCTGAAAGCACGCAGTCATGCGTAATTGGAAATTGTATAGTCTTCTCAGTGTAATTAATTTTTAAATCCAAGAATATTTATCGTCTATTTTCAAAGACAGCCAAGGACTTTTGTAAACTAGACTAGCTTTTATTTGTGTGCAAAAGCATATAGTCATTCTTTATGCTATGCTTTTCAAGCGCTTTCAGTTTGTTTTCGTCGTAGGAAGGTGAAACATAAGGCTGCTGGATTACCCACTAACCACTTTCCCTCTCAAACTGAGTGCCTGGAACTTTTTGTCTCATTAATAATTGCTCTATCAAAAAACTCGCTGCTGATGAAACCAGGTGATCAAATATATACTTTTTCTTTAATAAGAGTGCCTAAATGTAATGTGCCGCATGAATTCATTTGCGGACAAGTTAGCCTCAAGCAGCATCAATGAGGACCCACCTTGCTTATCCGGTCTCTATTACGAGAACAGATGACAGGAATCATCTTTTCTAGTGCGTAAAACTGTATGCAAACACGGACTCCGTATTCAGGATGTGCATAAGCATATTATACGTTAAGAGCCAACGGAATGATTTCACTTTTCCGCTGAAAAGTGGCGGTACGTCATTTTAAATTGTCAAATGATAACTAAAACCTCCCGAATTTTGATAAATCTCTAAGCAAGTCATTAATACTGTGATATGAACCTTCAGCCAGTTGACAAATAAAACATGGTTACAGGTGGCGCAAAAATATGGGAGTGTACAACGGATTTGCTAAAATACATGGCGAGAACATATACACGAAACGATTTTATGGGCAAACGCGTTTTGGACCTGGGATGTGGGGCGGGACTGCTTGGTTTATTCGCCCTGAAAAATGGAAGCTTTGTGGAATTTCAAGATTATGTAAATGATAAACGATCAAAATGCTTAACAATATTTTCATAAATTTATTAATTTTTTTTAAATACAGAACAAAGACGTCATTGAGAGCATCACTATACCGAATGTGATATTAAATCTTCCAACGTCAAAGGATTCTTTGAAGGATAATTTTGAAAATATATCACTTTATTCTGGAGATTGGTCAAAATATTCAGAAAAAACAAATCTTGACATAAAGTTTGATTTGATTCTCACTTCCGAAACAATCTATAATATGAAGAATTATGATAAGCTCTTGAATACATTCAAAAAGAAATTGAAAAACGATGGACGCATTTTACTAGCGGCAAAAATTTATTATTTCGGCGTAGGAGGTGGAATTCGACAGTTCGAAGAACAATTGAAGTCCGATGGAGAATTCGTTTCCAAAAGTATTTGGCAATCGAATATTAATGTGCCAAGAGAAATTTTGGAGATAAAATATAAAGATTAATTGTTAATAAATGTTAAAATAATGCAATAAAAAATTATGAAATAATAATTGATTGTACTAGATTTGATAGTTTTCCGTGTGGAATAGTTTTCCATTGTTGCAATTGAGAAAATGACTGAAGTTTATTTGAATGTATAGTCGTATAAGTACGACAAAATGGACTATTCACGGCGGGTTGGGAAAAATCAGTTTGTGCTAACAACTCGCACAAGTTTCTAATTTGTCAAGTAGAGTATACGTGTAAGTAGAGTATAAGATAACCGAATGTATTTCGGATCAGCAGTAGAGCTGCCCCAGGCTAGCAATCGCAGCGTCTGAAGAAGAGTGCTAGTTTGCACCTGCCGATACCAAAAATCTTAATCATCAGAGACGTCACAAAGCGTAACAATTTGATAATATTTTGAAACAGTCTCTTTCTTTTCGTCCATGTGCTGCTAATATTTACATAGAACTGCAATGTGACAACCTGAAAACATGTATGTAGTGGGCGCCCTGAAAAGTTATGCTAGTGACTTGCCAATGCCACTACGTTGACGCCGCAGGCGAGTGAAGCCCGACTTGCCAAAGGCACTTCGATCATTTTCAGTTGGCCACGTTCAAAAACTACGGCTTTATAAAAAAGAGCGAGTTTCCGCACAAGCCAGTTCCAATGTGTGGACTTGATTTGGATACCATGAAGTTCACACATAGAACACAAAAATAAATAACACGATTAATGGCTTTCATTAAAATAATATATTTAAACATTTCCAAATTTCTTCATTTCATAATAGACTTCAAATAGAAATAACTCTCGAAAAAACTCGTCTATTAAAATTTTCGCAAAACAAAAAGAACGCAGTATAATATTTAAAAAAATAATAATAATGCCAAAAATATTTCACATTCTCTCCTTACAGATATTTCGAGCTTATTTGGTTGCAAGTATATAACTTTTTCGGTTTTGACCATTCTCATAATGGTCACATTGATTTTTCGTTAACGTTTAAACAGGCGCTGAAGTTTCATTGAATTCCATTTCGTTGCTTTTCTTCGCATTTACAGTGTACATTATTTTCAAACAGAACGAGGAGAGGGGAGAAAAGAAACAAAAATCAAATTTTCAAAATCGAAATAAAAAGAAAACATAATTCGTAGATGTATTTGTATATAACTGTAGAATAAATATCTAATTTTATCTTAGCGTAAATGTTAATTTTATTAATATTGTAGAATGATTTTGGTAGTTTCCTTGTTTCTTTTTCCTATTATTTCGTATTTTAATGATCTTGTGATATTTTTTTGTTTTTGCTTCGTGTGTTTGTCAAGTTTCGGATGAATACGAAATAATAAAGAGTGTTATGGAGGGATGCGTTCCGCATGGGACATGAATTGGCTTGCAAAAGGGTAAATAAAACACGATTAAGCTCTAGGCGGACACATTTACAATCCCTTAAATGCGAGCGTACATATATGCGTATTCCGTAAGAAATCATAAAATAAGTGGCCATTCCCTCCATACAAGAACATTTTAAGAAGTATTTTGGTATTGGTATTTAGCGCAAGAAGTGATCATATGTTTAGTTTTTGATAACAACATTTAATTGACATTGAAACAAATTCATTGTTTTTGTAAGCTCCTTAATACATAAAATGTAGCAATAATTACTAGTGGTCAACATTTAGCGTACTCATTTGTTTCATATTTCATATCTCAACAAATACTTTTATCCGTTGTTAAACGTGCGTCTGGTCTGGTTGAATTATTTCATGGATAAATTTCTATGAAATTCGGAAACCATTTCTTCCATTGCTTTTCGTTCGCTTCAATTTTTCGCCTTTCTTATTTTCCATTCTTAGATCAATAGTAATTTTATTAATTTTTGGTGTATTTGAAAGTATCGTGTGTGTAAGTGTAGACTTACTTCATGTGTTGTATATTTTATTTTAAATACTACATTGTGTGGTTTTACAGTAATTATCCAGTTTTTTCATTTCAGGTGTTTGCTTTTGCTTTTTCTTTGTATATAAATATTTAGACTACTACAAAGCTAACATGTAAATATATATATATATATTTTGTATGCTTTAATTCAGATCATGCTATTTACAAGAGTTTACGATTAGAACTAGTTAATTCTTAACAAAAACTAATTTTTAGAAATAATCTGCATTTATTTCTTTCTTTTACTCTTGTTTATACTTTTAGTTTGTTTTTTTTTTAGTATTTTGCACTTGCTACAATGGTTGGTTCTATCCTTTTTGTGTTTTTGTTTTTTGTTTGTAAAATATACTTAATAAAAACATTCGACAATGCATCTCCCGCACAATGGGAGGTAAAGTTTTTGCGTTCAAGCATGAAAATTCAATACGATGAAGCTCTCAATATCAATTCATTGGTGATTCTTTCTAATGCAGTGCTAATGGTAGAGTTGGTAGTGATGGTGGTGGTGAGCTCGTTGCATTCAAATTAATACTAAAATAACAGTTGGTGCCAAGGTATCATTTATGGTATATACTCTTTGATAACATCACGTAATCGTAGAATTTCTTTACCGGCTGCAGCCAAGTCACCCTGTAAAGATAGTTCCCGCTCACGTAATCGTTTTATGTCTCGCTGACATGTCTGCAATTAGAAAATTGAATGGAAATTTTAAATTAATATTTATTTTTGTAATAAAATTTAAAAGTCGAAAATTAAATATATTTGCCAAGAAGTTGCCAGTGTGGGATTCAAAATACGGTTTTCAGAGTTGCGCCTTGTTTCAGATTTTAGCTTAAAAAGTCAAATATATGATGCTAGAGGTGCAGGGATACACATATCAGCCCGTATAAATTGAATGACAAGTGAATTTCAAGTTTATCACCTACGAGCACTTCATAAATTCACTGTTTATACTCAAATACAACAAATTTGAAATTATCCTTTCCTTATCCTTATCTTCTTATAAAATATACAAGCGAGGACAAAAATTTATAAACTCGACGCAAGTTACTAAACGAAAGTGTCGGTCTTTACTAAACGACACGGACTAAAAAAAAGTGCTCTAGTACAATCGGAATAAAGCAAGTAGTATATTCGTTAGAACATCATATTATATGAGGAATATAGATTTTTATAAAGACCTGAAAGATACTGCTGGGACACTAACAGAGCACTGAAATTGTCTAAACAATTGAAACTCAAGACCGTCTCGATTTCCCGGCCGGTGGGTGTTGGAGATTTATCCAATTTTAAGGGAAATTATAAATGAGTGACAACGTTGCAAATAAAAATATACGGAATAAAAGAGAAATGGTGGGTGTTAATTGCTTATCGACGGGACTGGAGTTAAACAGCCCGATCCCAATCAATTCCCAGAAACCTATGCCTCAAGAAAAGACTTAAAACTAAAATATCATTTTTATAGTTAATAAATAATTTCTACATAACAATATATCTAATTTTCTTTTTTTGTTATAAATTAGTATTTAGGCTACTACACTTTTATTTGGAGAGGCCACAAATTCCGTTGGTTGCTCTGGAAACTACCAGAATACAATGCAATATGAACAGTAGGGTTTGCCATTTTCACGAAGCATAATTCAACTACCGTACCATGCTTAACTAGAAATGCTTTCCCATGACGGGAAACAGACGATAAGAAGACAGAAAAAAATTTGGTCCTTTAAGCGTCAATAGGAACAAGCTCAAAAAAATTGACTCATTATAAAGAAACCAGGTGAGTCAGAACATTCCATAGCACATGAAATATGTTTAAAAAAATATGTATGTCACCAAAGTAATTAACTTTTACGGAATAGGTTTGGAGAATAAATGGTGTTCTTTTTTTTTAAATTAGTGTATTAGTAATAAGAGTAGTGAAGCAGATGAAAAAAAGCCCTAAATTCGTAAAAAATTATTGGTTCTACGCAAAACAGTAGTGTGGTCCTTGATAAACGATTTAAAAAACAAATGAACAGTACAATCAATTGAAAAGATCTGCTTAAGTCCACAGACTTTCAACAATTTGGCTTTTGCAACTGGAGACATTGAGTGGTAGTTCAAATTATCTCACTTAAGGTAAAGGCTGATCACAAGTTGAAGCACATAGGTAAACAAAAGGTGAAAAACTTGTTTCTCGAAGAAAGCAGGCCTACTCTTGAACGTTGCAAATTTTGAGATATGTTATGAAGATGGGACTGGTTGCAGGAGAGCTTCAGATTTACCGCGATACCACAGATGATTGCGATAAGTTCTATTGTTCAGAATGGGATAATGAATGGCTTGCTGAATGGTTCATTGTAGAGTAAATGTTACCGATCTTTATCAATCATTGGTTGCCTTTTATTATGTGATCTACGTTTCAATTGGCACTACCTCATTAAACTTTATGGCAGCTATAAGACTACTATGCTTGGAATCAACGATCCCGGTGTAGAAAATATTTTCTCCAGGGTTGCCTTAACTTGTGAGACGAGTGCAAATGAAATTTGAATGTGCGAATTTCCTAGTACAGGCCGAGGTTGGTTCAAAAGTAATGCTGTAGTGTAATCATGGCTAAAGTAGGCTAGAGCATTAAAATTAATAATTTCCTTGCTTTTCTCTCACTTGAAACAATTCCTAAGATAAACTTTCTACTTGAGTAGCACTAACATCATTCTAACATTAACATGTTCCCTAACAAGTAGGAAGACATAGTAACTATTTGACTCTATTAAAGCCTACCACGTTCTGTCGCAGCAAATCCAATTTGTCACATTTCAACCTTGTCACTTCCTGTCTCAGATTCTCAATTTGGGCAATTGTATCGCTCGGTGATGTTCCCATAACACTTTGTGAGCCGTCCAAACATAGCGAACATGCTTTTGTTGTAGCTTCAGCTGATGACATAGATTCCAAGCCTGTATCACTATCGATATACGTAGCGCCCGTATCCAAGTGTCCCATTGGATCCAAATCGACACTATTCAAGCTCGAATCATCACTGGTCTCGGACATTGTTGCAATACCGTTATTGTTGTTAACATTTTGAAGATTGTTTGCAGCATTATTATTATTGTTGTTGCTTAGCGGTCCGCGTGATGTGATGTCGGGCGATGATGATGCTGAATCGTTAGACGAAGACTTCTTTGAAGAGGACTTTGATCCGGAACGGCTTGTCGTCTAAAAATTGAGATGATTAGTTATGATTGTACGAGATTGTTTGTTTTAAGTACGGATTCGAAGGCTGAGAACGAATCACAATGAGGCTATTAGAAATGAGTATGCCGTTTTCAAGATTTCAAAGTAATATTTTGGGTTGAACGTCATTGTTTTCTTTTTTAAATAATTTTTCTTAGGGATAATATAAAAACTAACGAGAATACATACCCCATATATGCTCACATTCAAGTTAGGAGTCTCAGTTATACTGGCCTCCCTTTTCTTGGTTGTGATAACATTCAACTTTTCGCCAGAACCACCATTGACTATGCTGCTAGTGTCCACACTTTGTGATCTAACTCTGGCAATCAAGGCTTTCTTAACTGTATCAATAAATCGAGATCCTGCTGTGCTATTTTCAGATTTCGATGTGTCCGGGGTGGGGCTTGATGGTCCCGTCGTTGAAATAATATCAGCCCCCAAAAATTCGCGAGTTCTCTCTTTCACTTCTTCCACCAAATTCTGCAGAAGCGACGTTCGTGTTCGGAGCTCCAATTTCGCGAACTTCTCCGCTTTATAGCATGCATTTTCAGCATTTATCAATTTGGTTAAAATGAACTCCTTAAATTCCGGCCCTTTGCGAAAAACCGCTGGACTAGGGAGAGTGGGGCCGAAGAATGGAACATCATCTCGGGCTGTTACACTTACTTTGTACCTTGTGTTTTCAGTATTTGGTTCTAGCGGCTGGACCACAATGAATGCATGCAAGAAGTGGCTTGCAATCATATCTGGCGAGAAGGGAGTATTCGATTCTTGGAACACTATCGCTACGATATCGTTACCAATGTGTCGTTTTCTTTGCAACTGCTGTGGATCACCTTCCGTGTACGGCAACATCGTGGATACGTGGAACATAACTTCACGTTCTTTGAAGATTTCATATATTGCAGTGTCACCGGTGTGACCGTTTTGAATATCCAACCCTCCTCGGTAGCCTTTATGGTCCTTGAGTTTGATCCTTTGACCAAGAACATCAAGGAACTCTTCGAACGCGGGCGACGAGTTGTTGTTGCTGAACAGCTCTTCTTCTGCAGTTTGCCCAAATCTTTGGTAAAGTATGCCGAACTTGAAGTTCGATACAATGACATGCTCATCGTAGTTGGCGATCAACTGTGAGGCCTTCGGACAAAGAACTGGCATGAAATTGTCAACATTTATCTGCTCGTTAAGAAGTCTTGCCATCTTTATTGGACTAGGACTAGGCGCGAGGCAGGACACCGGAATGATTTCATGCATTGTCCCTGTTCGGAGTCTCAAGAGAATCCTGTAATGTTCTTGGTTTGCAACATTCTCTGTTTTGATGGACAACAATACGGGTCCAAGTTGATCATCATAGCCCACCAAATTTGAATGTTCACGTCCAACAAAGAATCGCCGGTAACATTTGGCTGTATCATCTGTTTCAAACTTGGCACGCCAAGTGCTTTGTGCTAGCACAGCATTACCTCGCGAATCAAATGCACACTCATGATCGGTACCATCAAGCCAATATCCTCCATTGGTGGGTAACACAATCATTGGGTATGGTGATGGATTTGAAAGTACTTCTTGCAGAAGTCGTTGTGATGCAGGTATCGTTGATGCTGTCGATGATTGTGATGATACTGATGATTGTGATTGGTATTGATGACCATTGGAGAAGTGATGATGGTGCCCAACACTGCCCGCACCCAGATGCGGTGAATTTGGTGTTGAATTCGATTGCGATTGTGAACTGACCGAATGTCGAAGTGTTGTACGACTTGCGGAATGCTGTAGTGTTCCATTTGGATGATGTGATGTTGTATCGTGTGGTGAATGAGGATTTGGTATACGCTCGTCACGGTTATTCTGCAACAGAAGTAGAAATTTAGTTAGAAGTTTCGCTACTATCTGGATTCAAGAGCATTATTGCTTAGTAAACTTATTGATTAAACGTTAGATTACAATTTGTTGATAGTCATATTAAAAATATATTTCGGGTGTTGCCTCATTGTAGGTTTCTGCGTCCACCGACCAACTCATCAGCAATATTGATTTACAATTCCTGTAAACAAAGCAATGGATCTATATCTACGATGCCCAGACTCTATATTAAAAGGTTGTAGAGTTTGGATTCTAAATCGATGATTCGATCAGTAAAACGAGAGTTCACAGACAGCAAAGGGAAATATGGTGTTGCAGGACGATGGTGTTCTCGGTCCATATGTTTAACCAAGGGTAATTTATATGTTGTGGCTAAATCATAATTTATAAATCCAAACGTTCAAGTATTTCTTACAAGTACAAGCGAAAAGATCATCCTTGGTGACGCGACAGCAAAAGTCGATGGCATCTAGATGGTATATATCGTATGTCGTACACTTCTATATTTTTGTACAAAAATAAAAGAAAACATTAACCAATTACTTTTTCATGTTTGTTGAATTCAAAATTTCGCCAATATTTTCCTAAAATATCGCCATATTTCATGATCATACCATCAGTATTAAAACCAATGAAAAGAAATTTCTATGGATTGAGATGTTTCCCGAGATTTCTTTTTTGGGATTTGCTTTTGCGGTCGATATTGTCAGTTTGATGTTAAAACATATTCATAGAACAATTGGGCGTCAATTAAAAATAAAGAAAAAAATACTTAAATAGAAAAGTCCCGAATTCATCAAAAGAAAAGGTATAGTTTTCCACGGTAGAGCTCCTGAAAGTTTTGTTACTTGTCAAATCTTTTCGACCGTTTTCTCTATCCGGTCGTTAGAAAATTTGTGGGGCGGTAAAATCATTATATCAAATGAGATAAGAAAAAATATTAAATAGGAAAAAGGTATTCGACCACAATCTTTAAAAAAAAAACTCGACAATAAGAATATTTTCTGGGTTGCTACGATGTTTTGTGTAGAAAAGTATCAGAAACAACTTTGATGGAATGGACCAACCACAAACAACAATATTAAAAAAAACAGCATTTCTGGGAAAAACTTATTGTGTGGATACAGCAACAAGAACAAACCAATGTCTTTGAATGCAAGAAAGTATGGCAAGAACAGGACTCTGGGTGATAGTCAACATAATTTGTAATTTTTTGCGTGATCTTTGTTACATGTTTAAGTGCCGTAAAAGGCATTGTCTTAGGAATTTACAAATAGTGACGCGTACGTGTAATTTTTGCATATTCAGTTCGGAAGTTGAGTTTTAATTTTGAATAGAAGTTTCTTGTTCAAATTTTGCTGGTTAATTCACCGACTGGACAACTAACTTACTCTATGACCGAAATTAATCAAGTGGTGAATGCAGCAGGGAAATTAATTATGAAACATTGTTCCTTAAAATTCAACAATGACACATATTAATTTCGTCCTCATTCAACCGCGAATCTCGCGTTAATCGTTCCTACCACAAAAACAAAACAAAAACATCAACCTCATACTGACCGCACTGGTGATCTAACAACCTTCTTCTGCAAACGGGATATTGGCGACACATAAAACGCATGTCTATGTACACATGCATATAAAATGTTATCTGGTAGATAATGTTCTTACAGCTAAGTGTAAATAAATCACTACAATGTGGTATCGCAATAATTGCGGATTTTTCCAAACGCACACACATTCAACCCATTTTACACTCAATTTTACACAATTTCTGCAATTAGTCGCTTATGACATGGTGATGATGTGATGGGATGGGTTGATGGCAATGATAAAAATATGTGGAACCTCTGCTCTGTCAGGGCCGTTTTCTGGCATACAAATCATCCATTAAAATGTGATTTCCAAGTCACGATTGAGTAATGGCCAGTAGAAGATCTGTTTCTGTTCTACATTACTTCGCGTTTGCAGCGGAATATGAGACGCGCATGCTAATGACTTTTATAAAAGCGTAAATATAGCAACGCAACATCATATGTGAATACACTTAATTCGTAGCAGTATCTTTGCTTGCATAGATCCAGTGCGCACTAGCAAGTTGGATTTCAGTTTGAGACCACTAGGTTCAATTCGTAGAGGTACTATCTATGGTTGGAAAGGCTAAAATCAAAAGCGATTTCATATTGAACGTGGGTAGAGGTTGGCGATATTGGCACTGCGAACCCAACCAAGACGACGCCGCAGCGGTTCAAGAAAAATGATCTGAAAATTTCTTACACATTCACTACAAACAAATCATTCTATGAATTGAGCTTTGGTTCGCGCCATTGTTACTGCTCCTCCATGTCAGTTTGCAAGAGGCCGTGGCGGAATGAGGCGTAGAGAAGCAAAAAATAACATCAAATCTTGAATGTAATGGACTTAGACTTAATTTTTAAGGTATATCACGAGCGTGATTACAATATAACGTGATTGGTGTAATGGCTGAATTACTTTGAAGCTTCAATTTCAAAACATTCAATGCTGACTCGACATTCTGATTTGAATGGAAGTCGATCTACATAATATATTATTGGATTGCAATGCGATTGGGCGATGATAAAAATGACGCCATCATCATGTGGTGAATAAACAAGTTAAAATGTATTAACTGAATCTTAATTCAAGGTGGATGGATTCTATGGATCTTTTGTTTGAAATATTCACTTTAGATTGCTACACGCTATTAACTTTAATACTTGTCTTCATTGTGTAAAAGGTATTATTTTCATATTATTTGCAACATTTCGGAAAAGGAAGGTAATCGCATATCAGGAGCATCCCGAACTTCCTACCGCTGTCCTGACTCGTCATCGATGACCTAATAAGCTCAAAACTAATTTTTCACATTCAACAACTGTTTTGACACACTCCATTTCATCACAGTGGTGGTCTGTTTTCCGATGGCTTTTGTTTAAACACTTTCGTTTCATAATATTTAGTTCATTTCACCCTAATCATTAAGAATGTTTGTGACATGAACATGACATCTCTATTTTCTAGCTTTCTGCCCGCGCTCTTGGCTACAGTACGAGATTATTGTATCCTTAAATCAAAAAAAGCAACGTATGAAAGAAGATACGACAACTTTAGTCTCATTCCCATTATGATACCGATTTGAATGTGGCACTTGGAAGATTTTTCTTCTTCTATGATCTGTCTACATTAGAGTTAGTGAAAGAATTTCATTTTTCCATTTTTAATAGCGGCTTCCTTTCAAGTTTAGCTAGTTTGGATATTGTTTTTCCACGCAGTTCACCGGCTTGCTTAAATAGCTTCAGTGTTAAGAATCTTTGATAAATGAATCGGAGTGCATTTTGTACCAATGAGTTGGTATACTGCGGTGGAATGGATAAAGTTTTCCGTTTTCGGATCCATAAAATACTTGGAAACTAAGTGGGAAATAATGATTGCCTTCCGGAGATAACACGTACGTTTAGATACATTAAAAATAAGCCGCTATGGCAGTGATAAATTGATTTCAGAATGAAGAAATTGTATATGAGATCCTGGAATAAGCTCAAGACTTTTATCAGCTAAAAAAAAATTTATATTTGTAATAATCCCAGATAAATGAAAGTGGTCACAATGAGTTAAACTTCTTATTTTTTGTATGCTGAGTATCTCGAGCTACCGCAATTTCAGATTGAAGAACTGAAATGCATATAACTTAGGATTTAAATGGATTAGAACCACTCATTGAAAACCTTTTACATTTAGGTCGATTAGTCGAAACAGTCTGACGAATCGAATGATCTAATTGCATTCACGCGTTAAAACAGTACTCACACGCTTCTTTTGGAAAGTCTTTCGGTTTCTTCTTTTTTTGCGTTCGTCATAATCCGACTGAAATTGGTCGCAATCTTTTTTTCTTAATTTTGAACATGTTTTAAGATTCAAGCACATGAAAAAATAACAAATAGGAGCAAGATTGAACAGAAACGAAGAAATTATGAAGAGAAGGGGGAGAAATAGGGTTGAAAAACGCGGTGCATCCTTAACTTTCCGGTCGAGATCTTATAAATCTCCCATACTTTCTTAAAAGATGTTTTCTAGTTGCATCTGCAAATATACCGTTCTAATAGGAATTTTCTTTATATGTACCCATTCTGAAACAAAAGCGAGGTAAGAAAACTGTAGGCACATTTCTTTTGAAATTCGATCGTGTTGTTCGATGTTGGGAGTATTCGAGCATTCGCAATTTTCATGGGTATTGGTCAAAGTGAAAAATGAAAAGCAAGGCGGTTCGACGCCTTATGAGGTCAAAACTGACCCAAGACCCAGACCCTCCTGACAGACCCAATTTGAAAAAATGCCACGCTACGCTCTACAAATCGTTCACGTCCATTTCAACAGTTACCCGAAAGTTTAAATGATTATGGTTGGAAGCCATAGAACCCAAAAAATTTTCTTTCCACGTTACCATTGGAAGTTCTCTTGAAATGGTCTTCATATATTATCTGTTTCAATAAGTAAACAGGAAACAGCTTTAACAAAAAAACATCACATTTTGTGTGCTGATTAAAGTTGAAAGCTTAAATCCAATTTTTAATTTTTATCATCATATGCGTTCGGAGTCGGATAAAAAAATAATGCGACTTCACAAACCGCTCTATCATGATGTGACAGACTGCAAAAAAACTGCCGGATATTATTTTGCGCTATTTTTTTATTCCTCCGCTTGACTAAACACTACAATACTATTTAAATAGAAATGATCAAGTAAACGCGAGAATGACAACCATTCTTTTGTGTTTTTCCGTAAACTTTAGATTATTTCGATTTCTTAATTAGAACGAATTGTTTTTTTGCATTTTTTTATTTAATGAATGCATATCAGCCTTTTGTTGATTTGTTATTTTCGCGGAAGTGGAAAGAATGAAATCTTATAAATATTTAGCTACTTGTTTTCTCATTATTTTATGGTTTCCGCTAGTTTTTGTGCTTTATTTAACCACATTTAAGGAACTTTAAATTACGCTTCAACTTCCGATATTATTTGCTCGCGCAGATGCTCGAAAGTTCACTTGCGTGACAGTAACATGTGCCAAAAAGGCTCACACTTGTGCAACATATTCTACACATTATCAAATGAAAGATAACAGGTGAAAAGTGGAATTTTCTAATACCAGACCGAATCTCAAATTTCATTTTCAGTCGCAACGATCGTATGGGTCGCTTAATTCCTATTTAACTTTGTTCAAAGACAAAAATTGTTATGGGCACACCTGCCTTAACAGTCTAACGCGTATGATGTTTTTGAGACTAATTGGAAAATTTATGGCCTCGTAGCAAATACGAAAATGTATGCATGCATGTATCCCTCATCTGAATTGAACACACCTTGCAAACTGGGCACATGTGTCGCGTAAAGGTGAATTGACTGAAGAATGTATGTTTTGTTTATTCTTTTACCATTTGCTTAACCACACCGGAGAGAAGATTCAAGCCCAATTTTTTTGTGAATATCAGATTAAAGGTATTGAGGAATTATTGTAGCACCTGAATAAGACGCTTGTTGTTGTATCGCGTTTTAGAGTAAAATTTTGCACAAATTTTAGGTCTACTTTGTGATTTGCAAATAATTTTGACTTGGCAGATGCGAGTCTTGTTGAAATGGAAGTGTGATCATGGTGAGGCCATTTTGGGAAGATGATACATGCCTTTATTGCAAATTAGGCACGCCCAATTGGTCAATTAAAAGGAAATAATATAAGTCGAGGATATAATTTGGTGTCAAAAAAAAAAACGATATTTAATAGCTTTTGTAGAAAAAATTTAACGATTTTTTGCTGGCATTGAGATGAAATGCGTAATTTTGGTTATTTTTACGGCCAATTAAGTTGGGTCATATGATAAGGTAACGTTGAAGAACAGTTTTGAATTGATCTCTATATATTCCGAGGACAAATTAGTTTTTTGCCCGTTTTCTAAGGAAGTATGTCTACTGTGTCAAAACACCAATACTATCTATTGATTTTTTAGAATTTTAGGTAAGAGAACATATCCTTGCGATCGAATAATGACTTCAATGTACTTGTCATGTCAATGCTAAGCAAACTCTTGCTGAAATTCATCATCACTTTTGTACATCTTGCAATCTACGTGAAAATTGGTTTTTTATACACGTATGTGTACTGTTCTAAGGGTATTTCTATTTAAAGTTGATATTCTGCAAACTTCAAGTTTCAACGTTAGTCGAAACGTTAAGTTGGTCTGGTATCCTACAAATGTCGTTGAAATTAAACACGAGTTATAGCAATAGTGCCAGACTATTACATTGGAAGATTTTCGGATAAAAATAAGGAGACCTATGCGAATTCATTCTTATCAGTATTAAATTTAAAAAATTTAAATTTAAAATAAACTAGTTAGTTAATTAATAATTTTATTCTTCGAACCTATTGGAAAAATCTCTTGAAACAGCGTAACATTATAAATAAATCTGTGGTTCATGTATTCAACATCGCATAATAATTTTCAATGCCATTTGAAATTCAAAATTATTTTGTTCTTGTAAGACTTGAAATCGCGATGTTTTTATTGCTAGCATACCAGCGCAACGTAGTGCAATTTGCCTTTCGCTTTCGTATAATGTAGTGGGGTTTATTTTAGTTAAATTTCAAATTTGTTATTGGTACAAATACAAACCAAAAGTCGATTGGCAGTTTCTTGTTCAAAAGCCGTCAATGTTGTTTAAAGTATACTTAAGTATATAAATATAGATACGTGTACCTGCAGATTAAAAATTTGTATCGTGTAGAAAAGATTTACAAACCACCTGCCCATGATATGTTTTTATATTGCCGAGCACATACACAGTGAACATACAGTGCAAAGTATCGATAAGCATTATTCGAAATTGCATTTATCCATTTTATTGATTATCCAATCAATTGACTATTCGCTACCAACTTTAGGATTGCTTGCAACTTATGTAAAACACTTGTTGTCATGTGGAAAGCTGAAATTCTACTTAGATTTTTCGATTCGTCAGACCCTTATAACAATCAAAATAATTAGAAAAATATTTCAAATTCAACGAAGCTCAACGGTTACGAAATGCTTTTACATACATATTATCGTCTTACATGTTCTCCTGTTGACATGACATTATTAATTTATTTCATTCCCTATTTCTTTTGTTTCACATAGCCCGCCCAAATGAATTTATTTCCTACCATGTTTTGTTCATCATCGAATAAACCGAAACACACGGGCCAATTGCAAAGGTCTGAATTGTGAGAAAAGATTTGAAAGGAAACTTAATTACTTCATCAATCCATCAAACCATCGCTTCCTTTGCTATGTTCAAGATGCTGGTTAGTCGATGTATTTAAAATTTCGTTACTTTTAAACTATTCCAGGTTTGCATGTTGAAAGGCAACATTATTCATCTGTGATGTAATGGGAAATTCAAAAATAAAATTCAACATGTAAATTTTATGTAGTTTGCAAAAAGGCACACTGAACGGAACCTTCTTAACGCCATTTGCAAGTAAATGGTAATTTTTTCTATAGTTTATTCTAACTATTCACCAAGGTTGAATGTCATTTGGTAACAATCATTTTAATTGAACGTACTAATAAACACTTGTGTATGATCGATCGAGAAATATGTATGTAGGATGTAATATACCACAACAAAGTTTACGAACAATTCAAAGAGCCAGAGGGCTGGGCGGTTCTAAAACAGGGATTGGTACTAGAGGCTTGCGAAACGGAAGGGCCTTAAATAATTTAATTTAAAAAAGCGTTTATCCGGCTCCGTAGACACTTGGCGAAGTACCATAGAAGTAGATGTAAAATTTCATAAGTTGTGGACACTTTTCAGATGTCAATGTTTTGACTTCGTTACTTGTGGATTTTCGTTTGGTGAAATATTTTCCCCAATAACGGGTGTCACTGTTAAACAAAAAGCCATCACAACCTATATAGAAAAATCAATACTTTTTCAAGGCGAGCACACTTACGAAATGTTTTTCGATTTTTTGAAAATTCATTGTACTTTTACGACAACATCTCACGAATTTCTCGTTAAAAATTTAGAGCAAGTTTTTTATGTTTTCCAATATGGCAGCACATTTATGGCTACAGCTACATGGTCGATTTCGGGCTGTCGAGGCAAAACTAGATGATTTCTCCGAAGAATCTGCAAAAAATTTTTTATCCACCGAAAATGATAAGTCAGTAAGTAGATAAAGTAACTATTTTTCCGCTCCGAAGTCATTCAGACCGTTTTTCCTCGAAACTGCATTTTCGCAAACTGTTTGCATCGTAACTCTTAAAATAATTGGCCACATGTTTTGAACTTATGTGGAGGTCTTTGTAATGCTTTTCTCTTTCGTCCTGATGTAAGGTATTCTAGTTTCTAATGCAAACAGAGCAAATTTTTTTTTAGAGAAATGCATGAACACAATGGTCTTTTTTTTCAACTTTTCATTATTTCTACAATTTTTATGATTTCAAAGCTTAGAAGGATGAAAAACAATTTTTTGTATCACAACTTATACATTTTTCCTACGGATGCAAAATGAACGGTCTAAAGTTAAAAATGTTTACAAAAACGCCCATCTTGGGCGATCTGTAGCGTCGCCATACCGGCGAAAAACCAGTTCAAGGATGCAGTTATATGAAAATAAAAGATAAAAAATCCAATTTTTTTCATTGCCAAAAAAATCGTTGGAAATGTTTCTCGTGGAACTGGAACTAACCCTCCCTTCGATGAATGATTCAACTCTCATTTAATGCTTTCTACCTCAACAACTGAACACTTCTACAAGATCAAGAATAAGAACGAATTTAATATTCTATAAATTTCAAAAAAAGTATAATTAAATGGTAAAAACATAAAATTTAAAAATATAATATTTAATTATGAATAAAATGATCTTTGGTACACAAACTTAATGAAATCATAAAGGAACCATAAATCAAAACAGTTCAACGAGTTGTTGTGAATCGGATATGAATACATAACGTTGAACCACGCTTCAAAATAAATTGAACTTTCAAAACAATTATAAAAACACAAAGAGTAAAAAGTGCTTTTCTAGTGTTATGTTAGGTGTTAGGTGTGGAATGTATGGCATATCATTTTTATAAAGTTTGTTGACAACTCCAATATGTAGTTTTAGTAGTTTTGGCATGAGGCACATTAATTGCCAATAGCCAAAAACTATTTATTTTAAGGTATTCTAATTTGCTTTTTTTTAGCAGACGGGTGGATGTCTCTTAATCCCATTTATATCGCTTCACTTGATTTCTTTTCGGGTAAAATAGCCGCCATTCGAGGATTAGGCTCTTTTGTTTGAAAAAATTTAAAAAATACCGTTTAATTTGTTACGTTTTGAATTTTTGCACAAAGCCAATAGTACAACATTCTTATTAATTACCGCTAAAGATTTAATGCAATTACCGCATTGAAAAATTATGTATTTTCATATCTTGTACTTGTCCCGAAACAATGTATCTGAAGTATTATGTGCTTAACTTCAAGTATGCCTAGTTGTATCTTTTTTCTATTCTCTTTACAATTCAGTTAACTTTTACGTTTCAATGCAATCGTGTCGTTCCTCTAGGTCATATCAAGGTTGCAAAAATATCCATACAACAGAAGTATACACACCAATGTGTGTTCACACTTTGATAAATTAACCAATGTTGAACCTTTACTGCGAGTTAATTATCTCAACATGAGCTATCCTGAAATTATCCTCAAAACAACCATCTATTGAAGCAAATTTAGTCATCCACTTTCGACAACAACACGATATTAACTCCCCATAACACTTTTATGCTAAATGACTTGGGCCATGCAACGTTCCATTTAGCCGGCTAAGTATTTGTGATCCTTTTTTGTTTGATGGTTCACCTTCACCTGAAAAAAGTTTTTCTAATCGATTTGATCATGAAACCGCTATAAAAATTCCCAAATAATATCCTTCAAGAACAAATTAATGTTCGTGGTAAGTTGATGAGCAAAAATAAGAGGCGCTTTTTTCGCCCATTCTATTTCAATGGTTTGTGTGGTGTTTAAATATGCAAGGATACTTTTTCTATTTGTTCATTTTTTCTTTAGGTTAAGGGCACGCTTTTTAAGTCTCACAGTTTGATTAATTTCAATTTTAACCAACTCACTCATTACCGGTCGTTTGTAATCCATTAGCAAGGATAATGGAGATTTATTTCGATTAAATTTTTGTGTATCAGCCACGAATTCATGGTTAAGAATTCTTTTTTGAATAATAAATCATTTGCCATAAAGCTATAAAACTTGATCCAATTAATCAAATAAATCTCGGTAAGTCACATGTATTAAATGAATTATTCAATCACTGTCCGATTCAACGAAAACTGATTCGGTTTTCCGTTGATTGTGGTCATCCGAATGAAAATCATCAAAAAGAGATTCAGAGAAGGCCGGAAATGAATCGATTTTTATTGGTTGGCTGCTATTTCAGTTTTCTGTCAAAACCAAACAGCGTATGCATGTCAACGAAATGCACTTCATATGAGTACGTGCCGTTGAAAAGGAATTAATTTAAGCTATATGTGAATATTCGTAGGCTTAAATATGCATGAGAATGCGATGAATCATTTATTACTTTCAGTGCATGTTACGAGCAATGATTTTGCACTTGACCTAATTCCATATTGAATTAGTGGGGTCTAGCACGTAATTGCATGGAAACGTATTAATTGGCGTGTATAGTATGTCCGATTGATAAGATCTTACCAATTTTTTAACAAATTCGCTCAACATTTTACGCCACAATAGTATGCAGTCCTATTAATATTAATATTATATTGATCGATGAATGTTATGCTGAATTGAATGAAATCCTGCCTTGTGCAAGCGCAAAGGAGGAGGAATAACCTAAAGCAGTTCGCCTATCGCCTATGTGGTTGTCGCCTACAAAACGATTGTTGTTGCTGTTGTGGGTGCAATGGTATAGTGTATTAGGCTGGTAGATATTATCCTGACATTCTATAATGAACTCTATACTGAACAGCAACGTTAAAACCAATTTTTTAATTGTAAATATCGAATTTTCCAAGATTAATCCCCGTTCACATCTAAACAATACTCTAGAAGTACAATAGCAAGCCTATGCGTTTTTTTATTATTATGAAATACAATAAAGATTTAGTATATTCATTTTAATTAATCACAAATTAATATTTATTGCTTTTAATGACTTTAAACAGAATACTATTTTTATAGTAACTTTCGTTTTGCGGAAGGAGGTTTGAAGTTTTGTGGTACTGACAATCCTATACTTTGGACACTAATAGTTCTTACCTCCACACCTCAACTATCGCATCAACTGCTAAAAGTAAATAATAAAAAATGAGAAGGAAGGCCTAATTTTGAACAGAAACTTAGTGAAGGCAGTGTAATTTCCAATGATAAACTTTGAAGTTCAAATTATTCAACAGATTTCTTTTATTATATTTCTATGTATTGCGTACTTTACTGAATGCCATGGCGATCTTTCACCTTTTGAGGTGAGTCTTTATTCTGCGTGATGGTATGAAAACAATGTTCAATCGGCTCCCCTTCTTCTGTTAAAGAAGATCCAATTTTTGGGTTTCTTGGGACACAATTTTTAAGAAGACTGGAAGTTCTGGTTCAAATTTCGAAATTGTTTTGAATCTTTTGAGTCCTATCACAAAAAAATATTTTGATTATTTCCTATTTTTCTTTATGACTTTATTAAAGTAAAACAAGAGGAACCGAGTAAGAATTTTTGAATTGCTACGAAAGATATGTGGAGAAAAGTTCACTTACGGCCGTATGATCTAGACCCGAATAAATAGAGGAGGTTCATCAGTATACAACAATTAACACCAAATGAAGTCTACCCTTTTGTTGTACAATTAGAAATAAAAAATAGAAAGCAAAAAATAATTTCGGTGAAGATTTATTATTCGTTGAGGTTTGATTTGAGGATTTTTCCTTCTTACCATTTATTTGTTCGACTAAAATCATACAATTCCCTGCCTCTGATTATAGAGTTAAATACGGACTGGGATCGATAATCATTGATTTGGACACTGTCAGAAATCGAAAACCACAAAAATACATAGAAAAATAGAGGAATGGATTGGAAAGATTGTTTATTTGAGTACAGTAGTACATAAAAGTTACCAAGCAGAACGTACGAATTCACTAAACCCCTTCGTGCAGGATGTAAGTACTGTTTACCTGACAACATACGAATACATATTTTGGTATTAATAAATCATAACTGATAACATGGACTGATTAGTACATCAAATCACGTGCATTCAACATAGAAAGGACATACAAGAAATCACTGCAACGTAATTTTATTGTGTGTTTTTTTATTGGCATGCTTTCTCTTTGTGAAATATATACAATTTTAGGAGTAGGGCATCTTAATCTCGGAAATCTATTTGTTAGAGGACAATTGAAAAGTTGTTTAGACGTTTTGAATCAGTTGATTGATATTTATTCAAAAGAAATCGTGTTTCCCAGCATTTAGAGTTTCTCACAGACGCATTGGCATATCTTTGTTTTTCCAGCGGAAGGATAAACTAAAAGTTTACGAACATCATTATATTACTCATTATATATTTGTTTTAGGGAAAGGAAATCTACTGTTTTTTTCAGTCTGAATTTTTTGAATCTTATCTGCTGCCCAAAGCAGCTAAATTTATCTTATACTTTATACTATTTACTTTATCATTAAACTCCTTCGTGGAGCTTAAATTTACTCTCTAAACCTTTTCTTCATAAAATCCCCATATACATTTCACCAACATACGTTTTCACCAGATTATATTTCCCTCGAATTAAGCCGAAGAAAGACAGCCTTTATTCGTTGGAAAAACTCTTTGAAACAGAGCTTTTAGCAAAATTAAAGATGATCCCATAGTATCCGAACATTTTGTTCAGTCTAAACTCGTGGGAAAACACCTTGATTGCGTTATATGTATCACGTCACATGTAATATATCGTTACGTCGTCGTTCGTATTGGGTTGTCGGGGGCATTTATGGGGATAACCACGAACCCAACGTGAGGAAATTGGCAGAAATGTGTGTTTACTAAGACCAGTTGCGTTGTTTCCTCCATGGATTTCCTTGAAGGTAGGAAATATGGCTCGATATTTTTGGCGCCACATGTCTGAGTGTGAATTTTGATATTTGAATCATGTATAACGCTATTCGCCATGCGTTAAGAGTTTGAGTCAATCACCTGAATTGCGTGTAAGTTTTCCATAAAATTTCCGATCTTTTAACGGCGTGTGATTCGTTAAGATGGAAAGCGATGAAAATAAAAGTATGTACTTCGAGGACGAGAAATTGAAATCCGGTTGGTGCAAACGCTACCAATATATAAATCTTCTGATTTTTTTTCGTCATTACTATCAAAGGATAGGAAAGGGACGGTAGTAATTTACGTTCTTAACAAGCTAATATATGATGTTATTGAAGGCGATAGTAGCTTTCGAATTAGTGCTAAGGGGAAGAAGTAGCGAGCTTGAATGGAGGGTTGTGAAATGACTGGACTTTTAATGATACTACTATTGCCTACATGTTAAATAGTATGCATAAATGGGTATATATAAATAATGTGTCGCTTTGATGGATTTAATATTAGAATGGACACTAATGGGGCGATCAATGAAAAATGACGCACTTCTTTCAGATAAAGTCAAGGATAATTCAAGGATTCAGTTTTTCAATCAAGGAAAAATATTTTGGCGTCCCTAGTTGCAAGTGCAGTTGACTTTACTAAAAACATACTTAGCTCTAACTTCGAAAGTTTAGTGCATATCATTCGACTGTTTATTTTGCTGTATACAATTGTCAGTTTTTATCCTTTACCATTCAAATGGAATGGTCGGTTTTTATCCTTTACCATTCCTCACATCTGGACAGTGAAATGCTCAGCAGTCTTGAATTCCCATCGGAAACCATGACAATAAAAAAACAACCGATGGAAATTGCATCTGTCATTATAAAAGTTCAGCCGAAATACTAATTATATCATTCTGTAGAAAGAGTAAGGTACCCTACATCGTTCCTTTTGGGACTCTACCATCTGTCCAAGGCTACCAGTCGCGTAGCATTCAAGATTGTGATTGTGATGATGTTTTCGATAGTAACGACCATGGTGAAGATTATGATCACGAAAACGATGATGGTGATCGTCGTGAGAGCAAATCATTAGACCGGAAAAAAGCTAAAAGAAACAAAAATAACTAATCAACATGCATATCTTTCGTGTGAGACTTGCAAACTAAGTATCTCCGGGTATATCAGCTGAATGCCCAACATTTTTCATAAGACAATGGGTGGTTAGTATGTATTTGCAATTGTAATAAAATTCCATGTAGGATTTCTGGACTTGCTGTGGCTGGGAATTGCGCTCTGGTGGGAGTATTTGCACAGAATATGAACGTATAAACATTGTTTTAATTAACGCAGGCGCACTGAACCGCGTAGTAGTTGCGATATAGGGAAAAGTAGTTGATGTAAAAATGTGTAGTAGCTGCAAGTAGAACTACCTAGACATTTCTTTAATGTGTTGGTTAATGAAACTCGAACTTGTAATTAAAATCGAATAAGCACGTTTTGTTGCCCTGTTTGCTGGGAAAGAATTATTGTTGCGCGAACAACAAGAAGCTCTCCTTGACATTGATAGGCGTTTCGGGAAGTGAAAATTGTATTTGATTTATGTTGAGTTTTCATCGTATAATGATGCCGTATGATGTGAGAAAATTTCCAATTCCACATCATCGCAGTGATTTTTAATTTCTCATGATTTATTTTATCCATACGTATCAATATACAAGTTTCTTTGTGTCTTATTTTACACGAAAAAGTCACATATGTGTTAGATTTCCTTAACTTGCAGTGTTAGATTTGTGTGTTAGATTTCCTTAACTTGCAATTATACAAGAATCTCTCCTGCATTGCACAATTTTAATCTAGTTCATGTGTTCCAATCAATTTTTAACATAAATAACTCCAAAATAACATTTCCTCACAATTTACCACATCAACCAATCTTTCATTCATCACATTAAAATTCCATTAAACGCATCCAACCAACCGCAACTCTGTCCATGTACAAAAGATCCCAAATTAAATAAATTATTAAACACAGCGATATAGCCCTATAGACAGCGCTCGAGCCCTTAGCTACTAAAATCTATTCCTCTACAACCTCTCATTTTCGGCCATTTCATCTTCGTTGTCCTACTTTTAGCGCGAGAGATGATTGTAAATCACAATTTTGACTTGAAATTTTCAGGAAAGAAAAGAAGCATGAAAATAAATTTATACTTTCAAACAAAGATACACATGTGTCCCTAAACACACACTTTCCATAGTTGGATAGTGTCCCTCTTGCGGCTTGGAGGGTTGAGTTCGTTGGGAAACTTTTCCAATGAAACGACGATACTATTTGATGTAGTAAAACATGAAATTTTCTCGAAGAGGAAATTGAGGTCACCAGCCAGCGAACTTTGCTATACATTTTAAAATCATAGTTGAAGCATTTTCTCGTTGCCAAATAGTCATAGTAGTGCTTTGGTGAGTGAATTAGTACCATAACATCTAAAATTTAAGATGCTTTTCGGGAACACTATGTTGTGCATTTGAAATTTACAAGTCCGCCAGGCAATGAGTAGTAGCGCTGGACATCTTCATGAGGATTTTTGTTTGCAATATTTCGATTTGTAATCGATTTGTAATGATGTATTGCAAGAGTTCGATTTGTTAAACAGTATTGTATTTCTTTAAAAAATGGTGAATATTGTTCGTTGACCTTACTGAAGTCATTCATTGATGAAATCCCGTATAAGAACTCTTAGAATATGAATTTTAATATGCAATAATTAAAATTTGACTTCAAAGTGTTAACATGTACTTTGGTGAAGTTGTTTAATTTCATACTCAATGTAAGACTGTGCCCCAGAACACAACTTTTTAAAATTGATTTTTTATAATTTCTTTATAACAAAACTATTTACAAAATCTATTCCATTCATATTTCCGCTCCAAACTTTATCCTTACTATAAGCATTAATATAAACTGCATACAGTCGGATGCAAGTAATTATTTTAATATCATTTTTCGTGGTTTGAGCACTGGAAAATCTTTTTTTTTAAAGCGCTACTGAATCTACAGGCGGTTATAAAATGTATGATTCTCCTACAACTCGAGGATTTTTCCATGAAATCCACCATGGGTTTGAACGGATCAACACAATAAAATTTCTAGTTTTAATGCAATCTTTCCACCTATGACCCTGCGACTGTAATCTTAATAAATGAAATCGGAAGCGGATTCTTGATTTCATTTTTTTCTCACAAGTCACGCCCAAATTTCATAATTTTGTTTTAATTTAACATTAGATGCAATCCAATTCGTATCTTTTACGTACTATGCACTTTTTGGTAGAAGGATAGAAAAAGCCGCGAAAACTTTATGTGTTTTCCCAGTGAATACCCATGCAATTGCTTCCAGTCCTTTATGAACAACAAAAGCCATGAACAAAAAGCCAAATACATACGTTTACATGTATATTTTTAGCACAGTAATATGTTAAGTATGTTGAATCTACCTATCTATATGTTCTTTCGCCCCCATAAGTAGGTACTGGAGCCAGAACAACAGAAGTACTTCGTCTTGGTCGATGGATGCAAGCCTGATGCGGACAGAAAGTGATGCAAAGTTGAATAGAAGAGTAAACTCTATTACAGTTTCAGTCAGGGATACTGGGCTCGACGTCAACATATGTAAAAAATATGAGTTTTCACGTTTCGCTATAAAATAAATTTTTCAAACGTCAAACATTGATTTTGAGTTTGGTCGTGATTCAAATTTGATTTACATCCACGAGATAAATAAATTTGTAACATTGAATTCGAAACCCGCTGCGACGGACATTCTATACTTAACTTTTTATACATACTTCATATATAATAGATAGGGAAGTCTACACAGTCGTAAAATCTTTTGACAAGTATGTATTCACTCTAGAATCTAGCGATTTACTATATAAACAATCGAACATTCCCCCTAAAAACATCAAACTACTTTCAGAGTTTGATGACATCCAAAATAGTATCCATCAGATTATTCAATCCACTGATACTATTTTGGATGTCTGCAAAACTACCAGACAGAAACATAGTACCAAGTTAAAATGTAATAAGAGGATGAAAACTACTCCTGTTATTTTATTTTTTGTTTGAAGTTGGGGCTATATTTCCAATTAAAAGGATGCTACACTAACCAACTAGGAAACATGAAATGAAAAGATGATTTTTTTGTGTAACTTTCATCATTTCCTCAACTCATGCAACCGTACACAGTGGATCATGATGTAATGCTGCAAAATAAGCAGAACTACTACTTGAATTATGAGTTTTTTCTGTTCATCCTATCATTTTCATCACCGGAAAACGAATGCGAAATAATATTTTTTTTTGCAGTCTGCGGCCGGAAAATGATCCTTTCAGTTGATTTCGAAATGGGTGGAGTTTTGCAGGGGTTAGTCTAGCCAGGAATGTCGTATATTTTTTTTCATAATTTGTCAAGGACGACTATAGTCGGCGATTGTGTGGTGACTATGTTTATATTTTTTCTACATTTATAAAATATCAAGAGAAATGCGATGCCTAGAATATTTGGTGAAAACATGCCAAGGTTGCGTCTGTAAGGTGTGGATATCCCGTTTTGTAGACCGCATAGAAGCAAATGTATAACTAGCGAAAAAACATAAAAAGGAAAAATGATGACAGCCATAAATTGCTATCTGATTAATTATCTTTTGTAATTGCGAAATATCGTGATGTAATATGGTGTTAACTGCTTGCGATGGATTATTTTTATGTATTGCGAGTTATGTCACAGCTGAAAAGTAATTTTACTGATCAGATACGTATTTAAGATATGTCAGCATGCAAGAAATTAGACAATTCACAGGCATTTCAATAAAACGTAAAATTGTAACTTCACCCTTAGGCTCGTCAACAAAACTACATAAACTTTCCTTTACATTTCGTGCTTTCAGAATAATACATTGGCTCACTTTCGCTAAGAACAAAACAGTCATTTCAAACATTTTTATTACAAACTATACAAATTATTCAATGATAAAAATAGAATTTGCTCAACGAGCCGAAGATTCTAAATTAGGGGTCAATTAAATGGTTGCGCTGTTAAAGAATACTATGAACTAGATACATTTGTTTTGATGTCAATTATTAGATTTATGGTTGGGGTTAAACCAATTGATAACAGTGGAATATTTCATGCAAATTTGATCAGATCCATATGTAAATTATCGGATAATTGCGTGTTGAATTATTCTTTTAGAGATAAAAACACTCTTTTCATAAAGTTTAAACTGCATCGCTTTAAACCGAACTTTTATATTTACAGTAGGAAAATATAAAAGGAGGAAATCATTTGGTTGATTTTACTCAGGGTTTGAATATATATGTGGCAAGCTAGGCAAACAGAAATTACTCATTATTCAAGTAGTATTTAACCTATTATTATTTTATATAATTAGTTTTCTTTTCTTTTAAGTCTTTTGTTCAATTAATATTGGTAGACTTAATTTACCTATTGCGTACTTCCCAATGGGCTTAGCTTAAAGTTAACACAAGTTTCATCGCAAATTTTTCATTGTTTGAAAAATAGAATGAAAATAAGTTTTAACATCAACAATGAGGTGTCATTTGTTTGCTATTTTCGTTTCCTTCAATGGCGCTTCAGACTAAATCAGATCTTGGTTCCTTGGAAACGCAGCGACCAAATTTTCTCGGGTACTATAATCGCATCTTTCAGATTGTTTTGTGACATTGATAGAGCTCTCTTTTTAGTGCCTTTCTAAGTACTCTAGATTCCCCCTTGTAATCGTGTTTTTGGAGCGTTATCAAAAAAGATGCACATGGCTCATTATAGAGACTAACTAACTCTGTTGTCGGTCTCTGCTATACGCTACAACTAAATCCGTTGTAGCGGATTTGCAACGCTTCCCGCAACGCATTGTAAAAATTCGCGTAACGACCTATTCATTTTTAAACGAGTTGTCGTGAAATTTTATAACATACGGAGATATATGTGATTCAACAACAAAGCCAAAAGTGATTTCTCGGAATTAATACATAGAGATCTTTTACAAGACAGACATGAAAGTGTTCTGAGTAGGATAATAATATCGTCGAGTAATTGAACCTGCTGTATCTGACACATATGTAAGTCTTGTCTATGCACTCTAGAATCTATGGAACTATTTTGGCAGAATAAGCGAATATGCTTGGCAAGTCAAGTTACGAGCGGTTTTATTCATAAGTACTTGTTAATATAGCCTCTGGATAAGGTTATCTTGTCAAGTGTTTCTGGATGAATTTAAATTTTCAAATGCTTAGAATATAACGTCTGGGGTTTAAGGCCAGGAAAATTTCTTCCGTCTCGGCGTTTAAAATCTGACCATTTTTTCACGGAACGGAAAATGACTCAATCTACAACATCTATCCCGTCTGCTTTATAATTAAACTGGGGACAATAGAACACACGACAAGAATATTTAAATAGTTAAACGGTTACCCAAGCACAACTCTAATCTCTGATGGAGGTCTGCACTTACCTGCATTTACCTTTTCAGCTGAAACCTGAAAGAACTTCAAGTAGTTTAGGTGTTAGACTACCGGCACTCAAATGGAACTCAAACATCAAATACGACAAGACCAACAAAAAATATTCCATCCAAGAACATTGGACACTAATTCACTTTCATGGCCAATAAATTTCCCAAACGAATTTCCAACTATATACGTATACGTGACTGCATCATCGTTTCAAACCGGGGTCTTGTCTTCATCAGAAGGATGTCGTTATTGCCTTCTCCATTTCTGTCGATAGTAACCCAGCCCTTGTTGCAGCTATGAGGATTGTCTTGCTTGTGGAGGCACAACGATATGTTATGATGCATAGGGACCACAATCACGGGGGCTCTCGAAATGACATGGTACCAAGAATACATCATATCATACATCATATGATTATAAAATATGAGCAGGTGATGGAGAGGGTTGAAGTTCTTTGCAGACAAGAGAGCCCTACAAAGAATTCATGCTGAAAATAAACGACAAATTTGCAAGGACTGCTTTTCAAACAGAAACGTAGGAGGTTTAAGCCCACTTGTGCTTTTTGAAGGATTGTTATGGAGATTGCGGACAATGAGGCCATGATTTCAATTGAAAGGTGGGACATACATGCACAAGTTCAAGGTGTGAAAACGTGTCAAAAATGTTATAATGCAAAATATTTTAAATATGTTCCAAGTGAGGAATGCAGTTTTTAAAATTTCATTTAATCCGTACTAAGTTTTCTTTTGTACGTTACGAGATCACGCAATTGAAATTCAGTCATCACGTGTATGTGTCACACAATTAGCCATTAATATATGCACGTTGTAACTACTAAATGACTTCAACCTATCCATTCTCGATGGCAAAAGCTGCTTAACATATGGTCTTCACGTAGAATAACTGAGCAGTATCGACCAACGCAGGGTAATGGCAATAAAACCAACAAGGGATTAAGGTACAATCAAAAAGACGTAAGTAAATCCCCACAAGAAATTAATCTGGAGATTATGTTAAGATACTGCAACTGCCTCCTATGTTCATACAAACATATGTAAATAGTAATATGGTGACATTTACTTTTCCTCTAGGGTCAAACACTGCCTAACCGGAAGGTATGCTCATACATATGAAATGGACTATTTGTCTGAAAATTGAGAGGCGCCACCAGGCCTTCAAGAGTGGGCGCCACGAAAATTTTCGCTGAACGTTGATTTATAATTACGCATAGTAGCTGGAATAAAAGTCATATTTATTTATTTTCTGGTTTATATCCAGCAATAAGCAATTCAAGGCCTAATAAATTTAGATATAGAAGATTTTTCGCAAGAAATAACAATGTCTAAGTGAATGCTAGCCTAATTAAGGGTGAAACAATGTTTCCTTTGTCAACGCATAAAAACGTTGATTACAAGGTGCTGAGAGCGCAAAGCCAAGCCCATGTCCTTTCTTACTGAAGTTACTTAATGAAATGAAAATTAGTTGGGGAGAGCGTGATGGCTCATGTTTGTCAATAATTACATGCCTATGGTAAACTTTATCATGTCCTTTCGTGAAAGGTAACAACACTTTTAATAATGAGTATATAGCGCTTGGGATTTTTGTTAATAGCTGAATCACATGTTGTTCTCATGACATTTGCTGATTTACTGGTTGACTTTTATCAATAAGGATGTTGCGTGTTGGTCGATCAAGTTATCGATGATTAAAAGTAGCTCCATAAACATTTGGATAGATTTTTAAGCTGTATATTAATATCACTGAGAATTGGGTATGATGTGTTCCACGCGTAAAGTAGGATGTGAATATTCAATAAGAATCCGATTGAATCAACAAAATTGAACAGAAAATCCAAATAAAATTCCTTAATGTCTTTTAATACGTGTTAGAAAATAGCACCAATAAATAAATATAAAAAATAACATATATAAGTACATAAATGTTAAAACAAAAACCAAAAAATTTGCACTGTGTGTGTATTTCCCGTATTTAGAACATCTAAATTAGCATTTTTTTGAATTTCCATTCCAAAATGTTATGTTTTGAATTTTGACAGATATATATTTCGGGAATATGTTGATTCGTTTATCAATTATTTCCCGAAATTCAAAAAATAAAAGCTAAAAAACGTGTGATTTGTTTGTTAAAGTTGTTTTCATTAATTCAATTTCCATTTTTTATTGCATGTTTATGAAATTCGTTTCATGGCGAATATATTTCACGATTTTTCATTCCAGGTAAGCGTTCAATCGCTAGGGATAGGATAATGCTTGTTATGTTCAAAAGTTTCAGCACTTTGTACACATTAGATATTCAAGTTTTTGTAAATATTAGTATTCCTTACATTCGAGTGAGTTTTCAAGATTATTCTGATTGTTATGTCCCGGAACGGCCGCTTTATTGTTAGTCAATGTCGTCTGGTAGACAGCGGAACTATGTTCGTAAAACTTTTGTTTTGGTTTTCCTGAAGTTTTTACTTTTGAAACACGTGTGAAAACTATCTGGTTAGTATCTTTGAGAATGCTTGTCTTTCATCTGCGAAAACATTCCAATAATTTCGAAGAAGCGCTACAATTTTGAGATGAATTTTACATTTGTTCCCATGAAAGAAACGCAGGTGTCGTCAGCGCACAAGGCTTTTCACAGAGTGAGGTAGTTGGCCAGTATCTGAGAATTGAGGACACAAACGATTCTTGAGAAGCCTCTAGCTCTAACTATTCACATACCTGAGCCAACATTGCTGGGCAACACTCTTTATTTGCTAAGAAATACTTTCCTCTATTTTTATAGTCTCGGTTTTAAATTACTCTTTTAAGTAGAGGATTCCACGTTTTTCAATAGATTTGAATATGATACTTCACTTCAACTTTTTCCTCACATTTCGGGCTAGCCTAGCAAATGGGTCTAGGTTTTAAACTAAATACTAAATGTAGGGGCGAACCTGATCATATGACTATATTCAAAATTCCCTCATTTGATGTGTTCAGTACAATTAAAAATGTTTAATTGGTTACTCACAAGAGTTATAAAGAGGTGATTGATTATTGAAAAATAATTAAAATGTCTTATTTTTAAATGGAAGTTATGGTGTTGCATTCATTTTATTCTCAAGTTTTGCAATAGTTTTGCGTTTTGATATGTTGAAAAAATATTGAAATATTTATGGAAATTATAAGAAAATCGCCACTTTAGAATGTTTGATATCTTCGGTTTTCATTTCTAAGTAGCTCTGTTATATACTTATGGTACCAGTTTCGGCATTCATTTATCAGACATACACTGAAAACATGACAAGCAATATTTATAGGGATTTCAGTGCATAATACTCATTTCAGATGTTTAATTTACTTGACAGAAGTTTTGTACGAAAAGATTTGATGAAAAGGTAATTTCCTTACCACAACTCCAGCCTAGTGAGCGCGTAGATACAGTCAATTCCCTGAAGGGATCTACTTTACGTTCGTATTCTAACGTTGTATTGAAGAGATTTTTTTACTTTCCATATACGGCTCCAAAATGAAAACGCCATCGCAAGAAAATTCACAAATGGCATCAGGCCAAGTTAGCAAACGAGAGTATACTAGAATATATTTCTGTCTGAGATGTACCACGACTACTTTGCAATTGTTGTGTAGTCTTGTGGAATGGGAGGCAATTTGAGCAGCTGCAATTTTACGAAGTCAGCCTTTGGGGTTTGCATTTGTCTATTGAATGGAGTTTTGCATGCGAAATCCCGACCGCCAGATTCATTGTGCAGTGATGATATTCAGCTCTGTGTGACTTGGAGTATCTACGGCAATTTTTTTATCTCACTACAACACACTTTTCTACGGTTTAAAATTTTACAGCGAATTTCAAGAAGGACGAAGTATTTCAAGGGAATTTATTTTTGTCAGAAGCAATCTAACAAGAGATTTTTTTATGTTTACCAACAGTAACGCATATAAATAAATCGTTAAAGGTATATGCTGATGCTTAATGCTATCGTTTCTTTTTTTGTATATTAATGTAAAGCAATTCAAGCAATTCGTTGGATAATTTCAATAAATGTGGAAACTTTTTCGTGCATTATAATGCGCCATATTGAAATTATTGTTTGAAATAATACCACTATTCGCTATACGCCGATTTAATTCTAATCAGATTATAATAAGGCATCGAGTTTCATGTTGTGGAAATATTTTCATTCATTTCACAGACAGACAGAAAGAAGCCACCTTTGTAAATACAGCTCAAGGCACACAATGCAACTTATACTCTCGTTCTTTTCAATTCCTTTTTTCAGCTTTGCTGTTTTCTTGCACGCAAAATATACAGATGAAGATACCTTTTCTTCGCCGAAAGTTTTCTTCTTATTTGTCTTGAAGATTGATGAAAGCCTGAAAGCCTGAATGCCTGCATGCCTGCCTGCCTGCCTGTCTGCCTGTTTATGTTCGTTTCATGTAAAACATAAAGAGGGCGAGGGAAGAATAGTAGGCAGCAAGGCAGGCTCATCAGCTCGTCAATTCGTTATTTTGTTGCCTTAAAGAAAGGCATCGCGCGACGACGGCAAAAAGATTAAAATCTAGGGAAAAGAAAACGGACACAGAAAATAGAAAATGAACGTACTGAAAAAATATATTCCTGAGCAGTTCATCAACCTTTTCCATATAGAATGTTACTCAATAGTAGCACTAAGCACAAAGTGCATATACTTACTAGAGTTACTATGGAATCATACTACCTACGTGCATAGTTCTATAGACTCCAAATCTTCGAAGAAAACCCAAGTACCGAAGCACTAAATCGGCTTTAGTGCGGGAGGTGCAAAGGGATCTTTCGCTTCACGTTATGCTTCAGTAAATGCATACATTAACATCGCAGAACAGATGCCTCCAGAAAAGGGAGATGATGATCTGAACAAAAAAATTGGAGCATAGTAAAAATATGCATAGCATCCGTTCGTATTAAAAATTAGTTATTCCATTAGTGTCCGGCATCGTGTCACAGCATTAATTAAATGGATAATATATGTAAGTCATAATGACTGCCATGTTAGATGTTGCAAAGTATCTTGATGTGCTCTAGAATCTTTCTACGTAAATCGTTGAATTTTCATGCTTGTCTTCGTTAGCTGGACGAGCTGCAGAAGCAAGAACCAGCCTGTTAAGAAGGCTCGTTGCTTAATATGCTTAATCATGAGAATGCCCATTCACTTTTTAAGTATGCCTTTGAGAGGTATCCTCAATTGAGTAATTTATTAAAATTAATATGTTCACGCAACGTGTTTGTAATTATTAGTCTAATTTGCGGATTTAAAAGTAGTCATAGAGCTTTTGTCCGGATTAGCATGCACGATTCCAATTTAATTTGAATTTTACTTTTCGTCGACTTTTTCAAAATATTGTCCGAAATGTGTGCTTTAACTTACCGCGAAAATAATTAAATGTTTCAATAAAATTTAGTGTTTAAATGCGAAACTGATGCGAGAGTAAAGAATTGGTCATTGGATTTGTTGGTTTTTTCTGTCTCTGGTATATCTTCATCCAATACATGAGTAAGGTAGTGAATTTATAAATGAAACTAGAATTTGATTTGACTTTATAACTGTCTGCATTGACCTTTCCATGTTTAATCAAAATGTATCAATCAATAATATGAATTCAATTACTTAATCCTTTTTTTATTCATCTTTCAATGTCATTTATCATTTTCGATTTGATTATCCACTCATTCAAGTGTTGTCGATTTGAAATGAAATAAATAATGAACGGAAAAATCATTGTTTCCTAACCTACTAGCTAGTTTTTCACGGTCAAGATATTTATGTTAGAATAAGAGAGAAAGTAGAACGAATAGGAAGCGTATGAAATTCTAAATTAAATATCCGCCGAAAATCGCTCGAAAGGCGATTCATAAGAAAATACCACAAAAGAAGAGATAGAGTTAATTTATTAATTTTGCATGTGTGTGTTAGATAGAAGCATTTTTAAATATTATTTATGTAAATTTAACTAAAAAATTAAAGTTTCATCGGTTAAATAACATCCTTTGCATTGACCTGCAACCTGAAGTTATTCCCTTAAGGTAGTCCCATAAGGAAAAGACTGCTAATGATAAATCATTCAAGGTAGGATAAATCATTCAATCATTCAAGGAAACTTGTGAACATTTTAGTTAGATTGTGTCCTAAAAAACGCACAAAAAATTTAGTTTGCTTTAGTTTAATTAGGTGTTGCCATTTTTTTACTGGCCACAAATGGTAGTCGTCCGGAATTGCGATTTGCCATTCCGGTAGTGGAGTCCTTATCGTTACTGCGAGAAAATTAATGCTCGGGATGGTTTGTCTATATCATTGCTGCTAACATATCAAAAGTGTTCGAAATTCTTCTCTAAGGAATCTTTGCTTTTTTTGTTGATTTTCGAAAGTTGAAAGTGGAATTGTGGATTCGGAAGTTTTGTTTCTATGAGAGGAAATAAGAAAGCCATGATCCTAGAAACAAGTCTCTGTTTCATTTGTAGGTGTTGTCTATAAAATACAGAAAGACAGCCGTATAATGTCAGTTCCAACTGACGACGAAAGGATGGAAGAGGCTACTAATTATTTTATTGCTAAGGCTATACGGAGCTCCGGAATTTCGATTGTTAGTCCCACATCACAAACATTCCCGAATGCCTTTTCTACTTTGAACGTCGAACAACACAAGGCGGGTGAATTTTCTGTCGCTAAGCAACACCAAATACAGATTCACTGTGCCCGAGAACATAGTGTTGGAAAATTTCTATGAATATATGGCGACAGGATTAAAATCATGGGGCTACCGAGAGAATAAGAACTGAACTCATAAGAACTGAAGCTTTACATGTTATAATCTCCCCGATAACCTCAAAAATAACACGAAGGAAGCGAGGAAATATTTACCGGACATGTGAATTTCAAACAGTCAACCTTTGAACTTTAATGGTTAATTATTCATGAACATTTAGTTTATCAATTTGAACATAAAAATGCTATTTACCGACTTTACTTCCTCATATTGATGGAACTACATAAATCAAACGGAAGCAGGAGCATGTGTTTTAGCATTCAAATTTACTGAAAATTTTAATATCAAATGGAATGAAGGATCCACACCCTCCAAAGGTAAAACCTTTGTCAAATTGAATTTTTCAACATACAACTTCCTCGCCCTCTAGCATTTCAAATTAATAGCCAGCAGCATTGGTCACCTTAGTAATTGCCCTGTTTCACGTTTCACCCGGACAAATGGACAGATGGATACCTTATAACCAGAAACCAACTCAGAACGATGAAAGAGGGAAACTCTCAACAAACAGTCTTTGCAAAGGTGACTCATTTCAAGGTGCGACACAATACCAACATGTATCTGCACTCGACGTGATATCATTCACGTTTGATGAGTAATATTGTCCAGAAGATATCGTACTTGAAGATAGAAATAATGACTCGCCTTGCAATCGATGCTCCAGCTTTCGAAGCTTATATCTATACAAAATCTATGGATTCGAGGTGTACAGATAAAAACAACTTCCTCACCATCTACCTGTATCTTTTTTGTATTTACTAGTTGGTTACTTGGCGATAATTACGCTATTTATTCACACTTATTCGCAACCCAAGTTATTTCGGTTTAAGTTTGCTTTAAAGATGAAAGTTGTGGTGCAACCGCCGATAGTCAACTTGTATGTGAATGTATGGTATATTGTTAGGAAAAACACAGGCAATAGACTCTGTCATGAGTAGCTAAGTCATTTTTCAGGTGTTTTATTGACACTCATTTACTTTTCCACACTCGACGAATTTCGCTCGCAACTGTTCACTTTGGGAATTGAAAATTTCAACAATTTTTCACTATGATATGGTTGGTGCGAGAGTCCAGGATGAAGTCATAGTTCTGTTTCAGTAATTACTTTCAATTCATTGCTGATGACATTATGAACTTCTCATCGATGATTTCAACTATCAATTGTAACTAGTTATGTAAGATGCTTTTGTTGTGAAGCCACGAAGAAAACATCCTTTGATTTTAATGCCATTATGAAATCATTTGCGGTGGCAAATTACACTTTTTATTTGTGAATTGTAATAGTTAGTCTTACTTTTGCATTTTATTGAGGTTATCCTTACTTGCGAAAATTAATGAAATAAGTGAAACAAAAAAACAATGCAAATTTCTGTGGGCAATTAGGTAATAAATTGCAATTTTCATTTGTGCATATCAGGTGACTTGTTTTGTTGGGCAAAAAGTTAATTTTGGTGAATTTTATACATTCATCGTGCAAAATTAGTTGAAGTCAGTGAAAACAAGTTGCCAGTAAGTTCATTTTAGTGCAAAACACTCCATTGAAAATTTCAATTTATTGACGCTTACCACATTTATGGACGTGATGCTTATCGTTCTTACCTGTAATGAAAGACGAAAAAGAACTATATATAGAAAACGTTATACCAATCACAAACTTCTCAATTCATATTATTGCATATGCAAAGGTTAAAATTATTTTTGAAAATTTAATTAAATTTAAAACAAAATTATTTTCGCAGTAGGAATACGATTTTTACGTAAATGATTATAAATGATAATTTAATATTTTTTAAGGACAAGGTAAGATTCTATAGCGATATAATATAACAGGATGAATAAGAGGAAAAATAACGTTTCAGAACAACGAATCGTATTTAGAACAAGTATTAAATCAACTACTTCATTTGAAAACAAATGATGTTGAAGAGAGGTGCTATTTATAGTAATCACTGGTCTAGGAGACAGACGCACTACTTGGTGCAATCTTTCAGAAAAGCAAATACACGCCACTCTTTGCTTGAATGCACTGATAGTTTTCACTGACAAAGAGACCCTTCAAGTCAACCTGCAATCTTTATAACACTGAATTGGTCTTCGTGTCTGGATCCCTACATGAAATTAACTAAAAAGCCGCAGTAATATGAATACATACATTGGTTATACCACTGACAAGAAGGCACACCTTTAATTATACAAGAAAATAGCATTGTTTCTATTAGAGGATTCATGGGTAAACAACTTTCTCTCACTCTTTAAAGCTAGACTGACTTAGTTCCATGATATGTCTTTCTATTTGAATTCAACGAATTTTTTTTGATTTTGAAAATCAACTAAAATATATCAAAAAAAAAAAGGATCGACTAAAATATTTCAATCGTCTAACAATTTTTGAAGCTGCTAAGGTTCCAGAATCAGAGCTCGCGATCTAAGGATCAACACAGTTGGAGGTGAAACATCTTCAAGATCAAGGCCTGTGATGGGCTGCAGCGCCTTAATAACGCAAATTAAAGAAAAAAGTGTAAGCAGGCTCGATGAATACACAAAACATGTAAACTTCATTCAAGAAAACAAAGTTGATTAAATTACTTTTTTTAATGTTTGTTTTTTCATCCGACAAAGTTAGATCAATATATTTTGCCGAAAGTTTTCAGCAACTGAAAATTGCGATACAACAATAAATTCCGATTCAAAATAAAATAACATTTAACATTTTTCATAGCATTTTTCCAATCTAGTAAAAGGTATATGCCATATCAGTCATCCTATGCCTTCCTTGGCATTTTCCCAAATCAATGACAATGACAGCTTGCAGGTTATGGTAGATAAAGGGTATTAAAGTGAGTGAAACAAAAGTTTGTCTGCATTTATGCAACGTTCCGGTTGAATTTAGGCAACCATGGGAATAGGCTCATATCGGAGACCATTTCCAAATGCCAAGTGCAAATTCCGTTGTCACTTGAGTCAAGTTTATCACGCACTTAACACGTTTAAATCATGATGCACATTTTCAATACTATCCCATGTATTTTCAACATGATACAGCTGGACTAAGGAAATGCCTACGTTAAAATCTTTCAAGCTTTTTTCTGTCTCATTTTGTTTCGCATTATCTTAGCTTGGCCTCAATATGTACAAAATTTTCGAAAATCTTTTTTCCGTACGTAAAACTTGCATGAGCTGAAAATTATATAATCATATTTTAAATGTAAATCCAATAAATACGATTCGATATAAAACCAATTTAAACTACACTGACAATATCCGTTCGTTGAACGTCCTGTATCCTTTTCCATTCCCTACATTTATATCACTCTCTAACCATATAGCACAAAACTAAATTTAATCTTATCTTCCCACATAGACAGAAACCAACTTTTTGTCAATTGATTTCATATCCTTTAACTTCCAATTAACCTTCTATATCCGATTTCAGCTTTCGGTAAATCTTTGATAGGCCACAATATGGGGGATATCATTTTACTCAATACACCACAATTTCCCAGCATTCTCATGTTTCGTCACACTCTATGAACGTATTCACTGGGTTGCAAAACGAAGACAGGAAGAAAAGGTGCAGCTATGAAATTCAGTTAGATAGAACACGTGAAACACATATAGAAATAGGAGAGAAAAATCCATTTTCTCAATCCTAAGGGGCTAACCGTTCTACACAATTTTCTATAGAGATAGATGTGCTCAAAGATACGTACAATGAATTGTAAAACCGGAAGACTCCAGGAATGATGTCATGCAGTTATGATATAAGGATATAAGCGGAACCAAAGATATAGAAAAGAATTTTCTTACTTAACAGATTAAGTCTTCAATGAGATATGAAATAGGAACGGATCTTGAGCATCAACGAGCTCAGAAAAGAAGAACACAATTTATCTTAAATAAGATGACAACGATATTGCAAGGATATGAGTTTTGAAGGAAAATGTTCGCCTGGACAGGTTTTATTTATGGTCTATGCTCCTTGAAGTGATGTTGAAAACGTGAATACTAACGAGAACTAAGGAGTAGGATCTAGTGTATTTATAATGGAAAAACATCATTCGGCTGGTTTTAATCCGGAATTATACAAAGAAATAATTTCAAATGAAT
Source organism: Stratiomys singularior (assembly GCA_954870665.1). NCBI lineage: Eukaryota > Metazoa > Arthropoda > Insecta > Diptera > Stratiomyidae > Stratiomys > Stratiomys singularior. The sequence goes on along the minus strand of OX940879.1, from coordinate 3,818,065 downwards.
AAGTTGATTCAAATCACAAAATTTATAACGTTTGGACACAATCAAAACCATTCTAGCTGTACTGATTGCCTCGAAACGAAGTTGAACTTATAATCCTCTTTAGTTTAAAATTAAAATAAATAGCATAACCACATTTGGAAGACGGTATTTTATTACCACCCTTAAAGAATTTAAGAACCAACGTGCTCATACACTAAATATATTTCTGTTTTCCGCCGAGTACCACCACAATATATTTTTCGAGCTCGTCCTCCGTTCGTCCTGAACATTTCCCAGAGATTCATGTTGCACCAGGTGCGACAATACTTGAGAGAAGGACAACAGAAAAGTATAATACTTCAACGAACAACATTTTTATGGTGTCCTAGTCTCCCGTCACATAACAACATAAAACGAAAAGTATGATAGCTGTGCCGACGACAGAAGCGAGAACAACCTTAGACACGTTTTCATTTTAACAATATATACGACGAATATACTACATATACATAAAAAACTTTTTACCCAACATCATTGCCATCATGGCATTCTTCTTCTTCTTCTTCTTTTCGTGGTATGATATCTGGTGGTAGTACAAGGGAATAATTGTGTACAGATATCAAAAAGGATGCAGACGAAATACGACGTTCTGGGCGAAAAGATGAATTTAGAGAAAAGCAAGGGAGAGGAATGATTTTTCTTTTGTAGTATATAGCAAGCTGTCACCAAGTGCATACTGTATATTTTTCAGTCTTGTTTGAATCCCTTTTCATCGACTTCGTAAAAAGACAAATATGACTTTATTTCGGATCTACACTGACTCGTTGGAGAATGACATTTGGAATTATAAAGGAAAAATGTAAATGTATATTAGGTTTTGAAAGTATCCTTCCAGTTAGGAGTTTAATTGTTTCCTTTAAGAAATTAGATTGTTAATGCAGAATTTTACCGTTGATACGAGTTTGCAAGATATCTGATATATATGTGTAGAGAATTATGTATTGAAATATTTATTTCTAGAGACGAAATAAAACTGAGCCCCAATAATGAAATTCTTTTCGGTAGAAATTTAACAATATTTTCCTTACAATCCTGGTAAAGAGTTCAATCAAATTTAAGCCGATTCAAGAGTTGCTAGAAACTTCTTTTGCGGGACTGTGGTTATTGGGAGATATTATTATACTTGTGCCTAGATTTTGTAATAATTTCTTAGGTTTTCTTAAAATTCCTCAAAAAAACTGGAGCCAACAGCAAAAAGAATGTCGTATAGGAAGAGCTTGGATCTGCTGAGAAGTTGGAGCCACAGATTATTTTGGATACAAATTGATAAGGCACTATTTGACATGCTAATCGATTATAAAAATAAGATCAATTCGAAAAAATAAGAAATTCGGCTTGTCCATGTAATTGCTAGTTACCAGTGAAATTTCAATATATTTTTACTGAATTAAGTGTCAATCAGAGATTATTTTCATCTTCGTTGTCAACGTCATGCAGGCCGTCTTGCACAGACTTGGTCTACGTGACACTTCTTGCTGCCTCACTGTTTTAATCACGTCCTCCAATTTTTGTATTTAGCATCTCGGCAGCATGTTTTTTGCAAAGCGAATTCGCGGCTTTCGTACTGGGCACTGTGTTTTCATTAAATACTTTTCTCAGTATTTGCAGGCTATATATGTAGGAGTTACATATGGCCATTGCAGACCATTTGATATTTCTGGCTCGTCGAATATTTTGTGTAGCTTATTGTTGTTTCTGATTCCCGATCGGTCCCCGTGCGGTTTTGCTAAAATAATTTTTTTTGAGAACCCCTTCTTGGCAAGCAATCCTCATTATTTCGTTTCTTTTAACACTTTATATAAAAGGTCTTTTTTCCCCTGTGGATGCAGCTGGTTATGGTGTATATATATGGAACGAATTATTATTTCAAAAGGTGTATCTGGGTATCAATTGAAAGCTTTCTAATGGCATGATCCGGAGAGTATCTGATAACAATTCCTTCATGATATTGAATTTTAGATAGGTTTTTCATATCGTAGAGCTTTATCAGCAATTTTGTTTATTTGCTAACATTTTATATTAGCGAACGATAAGGTATTTTCTAATTCAACACGTGAACGTACTATCAATTGCAATGCATGTTATATTGTTATTTCTGTCGCCAATGAACTTTCATCAATATTCATTTTCCTTCCATCCTAAACAACAAACTAAAAAAATTTAAAAATGCAAGTTTCTATCAATCAACAAACTATTCAAAAACAAATTTATTCATCAATCTTGTTAGGTTGATCAACACTTCGATTAATCGAAACTTTCTTTTCACATTAAAACTTTTCCAATCATCTGAAAATTCAAGGAAGAGATTATTGATGATTCACAATTTTCCGATGGCACTGTATAAAATTATAAAGCGGCTTTTGCCATGAGCACATACAATATTTCTGCAGCACATATGCACATGTGTTCAACCAACTACTCACTATATCCTTGTCGGAACAGGAAGAAGATTTCAATGAGATCCTTGCACGACTTATTCCCTCATCACACTTAGTTTTGTGGTACATGTCGCATACTGGTTGTATGCACTTATAGCAACTAGAAGGCAAACACAGCAAGGACTCATATTCGCTGATCAAGCGTTTCACATGTGGTATATCGAAGAAAACATGAATATACAATGTCCGTGCATAGTTTATACGAATTGATGAAATGCATACACTAGCGCAAACAGTTTTGCTGACGAACATACTGACGAGTCATTCGTTTTTGAGGGGTTTTTACATGAATATCAACATGCATGCCTCTAGAGAAAGAAACGAAAATTGAGCTATTACTTAGACTTTGCGACAAAGGTTGTCATCCAGATAAACTGTTAGGAATTTTCCAACTATAGTCTATAATTAATTTAAAAACTAAATATGCGAAGAGGAGCTAACTTTCAACCACCCACAATGTCGAACTAACCACATTTTATTTCTACCAGGACATCCAGTTTTTCATTGACGTGTTTTGTTACGTGAACTTTTCCTTTATTTTCAACCACGTCAAGGCATTTTATCGTTCTAATGAAATTCCATGGCATTAGTTTCTCTTGAAATAACAAAAGCCAGCACTACTTATGAGCCTATGGTACACAGCCGTTTGTACTAGGGCTCTAGTCAACCGTCATACGATTGACTCCCTGCTGGGGGTTGAAACTCGAGCCAATTTCGTAGGAATTCGCAATAGTGCCTCTTGAGGGAATTCATTTGGGTGGAATGAAGTGAGCTCTTTCGAGCCAAGTGAAAATGTGGAAACCTTTTTTTGTTCACTTCCAAATTATTGTATGCACATTCGTTATGGGGCATAAGTAACAGTGGGGGTGGGAACTGATGCGGAGCAGAATATTTCCATATGGCAATATTTTTTGACTATTCAACTTTCGCGTTATGCAGCTTTTATGCTGATTATTAAAGAATTACCAAATAATTTTGCGGGTATATAATACATGGCGAGTATTGTAATCCCTGAAACCCGTGACGACGTGTGTATTGTAAATCAGATTGAAACAAAAGTGAGATTTAAAATCATGATTAAACACCCTATTCTCATGTATCCCACAGTTTTTTTGGGGAAAACTTTCGTACATACTCTGCTTCAAGTGGTTGCTTCAAGCATGTTGGTTGTTTAAATTCGTGATATTTAAGGATTTTCGTTTTAGTTTGACGTGGTATCCTTATGTCTTTGTTGCTTCCTAAAATTAACTTTTTACCATCATTAAAGGCAAGGCACCGTATAGTAGAAAACGCAATATATATTTATATAAAGAGATTTACAAGAACACAGAGAGCAAGACTAAGACAGAGAAAAATATTTGAAAAATGAGTAAAATCTTGTCAATTCTGTTTCGTTATATTCTTAAATACTTTGTGTTTTACTTTTTAATGAAATTTTCTGTCGTCCTTTCGTTAACCAAGCTAAATGAAAGCTGAGCGAGGCTCCATTATACCTTAAATCTTTTTCGAACAACTTCTTGGGAAGTGTGCTGGCATTGTTCCAAGGTCATAGTGAGATTTATTCAAGTTAGACTGGAAGGTTCACAATGAAAAAACCAATATAAAGGATAAAGATACGAGACTACAAAGTCTAAGTGTCAGTAGATTTTGGTGTCTAACATAAACATTGATTTCTTCATCCGATTTTTTAATTATTATTATGATTTTCTTGCGTTCGGTTGGAAGATGATATTTTCATGGTAGCCAAATGGAAACACTTTGTACGCGAACCTTGTAGTAAGCCCCATCGCAGGAATCGTCTGAACTTCGCTAAAATGTTCGAACAACCACCAGTAAAATCCTGGAAATGAGTGATATTCACAGGAGAGAGGAAATTTACCTCCGACGGAAAATGTATGGAGTGGAGAAAAGCAAACGCAATGATAGAAAAGGAAATTTATACCCTACAGGAAACTATTGACGAGCCTCTGCCTATGTCTGGGAGTGCTTGGGTGTTCCGGCTGGAAATTTTAGTATTTATTAATATAATGAAGGATTATTGCGGTCCGAGAGCAAGATTTTGGACAATTTTTCTTCATCCAAGATTATTATCTAAATTATGTTGGAGAGTACACTCGGCTTTAGCGGGTATATAATACATAGCGACTATTGTAAAACCCTATTATCGCCAGATATTAATCGTTAAGTAATTTATCTTTGAGATATTTATAATTGCATCCATCTTCAAAATAAAGGTTTTTTTAATTAAAAGGGCTTTCTTATTATATTTGACGCCTGAATAGTCCTGGGTAAACATTCCGAACGAGTAGTCACTTAAATGGACGTTAAATGTCGAACTTGAAGAGAAAAGGAAGGACATTAGAAACTTTCTTCTAGATTTTTTGAGCCTGGGTCACAAGCACCTTAAATGGCCTAAACGGAGTTACAACCCACAGTTGAACACCTGAAGACCTCGTGTTTAGTTTTTGTAATGCATGACAAACATTTAACATTTATAATAAAATTTGTTGTTGTGTAAGCATACACCAAGTGACTACCGACTAAACATCTGTCCTTTCCCACTAAGTCTTTCGTCTGGAACTATTTGCAGCATGACTTTGGACATGGCCTCTTAGGTCGTCCCTTAAGGTTAGTATTGCTCCTCTTTGTACAGGACGAATCGCAATAATATCGCATCGTATTCAGCATGTTCAACCATATTTCTAAGTTATGGTGCAGTCTCCCTTACATACTGACTCTTCATTCCTTTCCAAGTCTGCCTGTTTTCAACTATTCTCATCCAAGATGTGCCGGCTATTTTCTTTATGTCATAGTCCCATCGAATCTATGGACGTCCTCTCGGTCGTTTGGTTCCTCTTGGGTACCACTGCGTTATTCTTCTGTTCCATCTGCCATCCGCCATTCTCACCAAGTGACCGGCCCATTGCCATTTCATGGATTTTGCTAGATATATCACGTCTGTTACTTGGGTCCTTTCTCGTATCCACGATAGTCTCTTGCGCTCTCTTCGTGTAATGCCCAGCATTCATCTTTCCATGGCCTTTTGAGCAACCTGGAAGTTCCTTGTTATTCCTGTTGTTAGCGCTCATGTATAGCAGGACTGATAGGATGCATTGGTCGAAGGTTTTCTTTTTCAAGTTCATCTTTAGTTAAGACTTGAATAGAATCGAATTCTTCCCGAAAGCAATTCATGCCATCTTGATTCGTCGATTGATTTCTGGTAGTAGTGAACCGGATTTGTGTACTAGATGACCAAGGTGACATAGTCTTCGACTATTTCTAGTCTAGTGTTGTTCATTTTGTATGTCCTTGAGTGCTTATATAATTGTTGAACATGATCTTGCTTTTGCTTAGGTACTTTTCCACTAGCCGCGTTGAGTTCATTCAGCTGTTCTTGTAATTCCTGTTCCTTGGCTATAATTCCTTGGATCTTTGCTATCAGGACTATGTCATCTGTGTATCTCAAGTGGTTGATATGCTCACCATCGATGTTTAATCCTTCATTCTCCCAATGTAGAAGTCGGCAGCTGCAGAGATCGGATTCGTTAGAATCGGATCGTTGAAGAGCATTGGCGATATGGTGTCTCCCTGCCTTATCCCTCTTTGTGCGGGAAACTCTTATGTTTCTTGAATATGACTGATCGAAAACATATTTTTTAATAAAGATCACAACGATTATATTTAAATTTTTTTATAAATTTATGCAAAAATTTGGTTTTTAATCCAATTCAATCACTCAATCAATTCAACAATGTTAATGAGTGTTGCTGGATGCGGTGAATATCTTTTTGTTTATTTCATTTCAAATAAATACGCTTCAAACTTTGATTTTCCTATAACATCGTCAAAGTAATTAAGATTCGAATCAAATCGAACATACTTATATTTTTGGCTGAAATTCTAAACAATATAACATTGATCTTGCTACCATTGCTTTGCGATGGGTAATTTACAATCAAAGTTCGTTCAAAATTTCGTATTTTTCGTTCAAAAATAAAATTATTTACTGTACTACTTCGAAATATTACATTTTTTGCTAGTAAATAGAAAGAAAAACCACACAAGACAAAATAAATATTCTAAGACTCAAGGCTTGTGTCTTGCATTGACTCTATTGATACTAAATAAAGATAGCCTATAAAAATATACTCCCAAAGTTCAAGAGCAGTAACAATAACTAAATCCGTGTTCTAGAACACATAAACAAAAAACAACCCAGCGGAATACTTTATGGAAATAGACAAAGATAGAAGAGCTTATATGACGCCTTGTGCAGTGAGGAAACAAAATGCATGTTACGCTGAACAACTTGCCAACAAAATCTGCTGAGCATATGCATATAAACATATTTTTATTATAACATTGCGAATTCCAAGCCAAAAAAGCGAACGATTTTCGTATGGCTAAGACTTTTCTATGGCTTTTCGGTATTAAGTTTATTGGCATTTGTTTTTAAACACAAATAAATTGTGACAATGTTTAGTGCTGGCAATAAGTTGGATAGTTGTTACAGTTTTCATACACATATTCGTGGACTCTTAGATAATTTGGCAAACCAAACTATGGCGAACGGAAGTAATAGCGAACTGATGATAATTGTTATTATCAAACTCAGCGTGGGAAGGTTTGAGGGAACATGGAATTCAATCCGTGAAAGTCGTTCTGAAAGCTTAATTAAGTAACGGGATCGTGATTTAGGTGTTTGTACACGTAAGATATGATTGGGGTACCCGTGGGAAAGCGCTTTGAACGAGAAAGTGTTGTATAGCGCAAAAGAATATAAAATCACATATTTCTTGGTTCTCATCTAATCTAGAAACGATCACGATTTAGATAAGATTGAATTAAAAAGTTATCTGCGAAGATATTGTTGATCTTTAAATGTTCTTCACCTTAAATAAATTACAAACGTTTTTATAAAAAAAAAATGTTTTCCGGTGTAGTAACAACTACTTTAGATCGTATCTCATTTTTACATTCCAAATGGAGGTATGGATTTATTTACGAATTATATAGCGAATTCGGTTGCGGATAACTTATAAATATTGTCAAAGTAGAAACCAAAGGAAATCCGTTTCGATGGTACGCAGCCATAAGAAATCCGAACGACCTATTTATTATTTTAAATCGACTCATTCAATATTCAATAATGCGAGACTCAACATGAGGCAAAGTAAACACAATCCTTTTTCAAGCGAATATATTGGTTGGCCTATCCTCTACTATCATCAAACATTACTTATCTTCAAAGAACAAATTGAATGGCAAAAAACCATTTTCAGCATGGGAAATAGGCATAAGCAATCTACCAGTCTTTTGTGTGTGAATAAAATCTAGAGAAAAATAAAAGTTTAAGTAAATATTCTCGAATTCCATATCATTCCACATTCATTCAGTTGCACAACAGCTTTCAAGAGAACAAATAATGACTTTTGAATAATTCTTTTGTTAGAAAAGTCAACTGGATTAATAAGCTGCCCCCTATAAAGGGGGGACCATAACGTCAGCTGTTCAAATACTCACATTCTGTTCTATTGCTTACATTAGTTCATGCAATATGTATGGATACGTGGTGAGGAGGCATCATCCATATTTCAACCACTTTTTGCTTCCACATTTATTAGGAAAGGGTGTCGCAATTGGTTTTCCAATTCTAACATAGTAAGCCCATTCACTGTGATATGGTTTGATTGGAATGCCATTATTAATCAATATCGACGGCAATGGAGGACTAGGACGAGACACAACTGTAGAGCAGAACAACAGCTGGTTCAATAGGCTTGCCGGGTATTTACTGTGCTGTACAATTATTTATATTGGATCGTTTTAAACGTAGTACTAATTTTTTATTGATCGCTATTATTGACGACGAGATCGCTGACGATTTAAAAGAATTGAAGGGATTGCTTGGTTTTATATGCAATGAAAGGAATTCAACGGTAAGGTCGCCTGTATTCATTAATACTTAAACGAAAGTGAGAATTAAGAAAGCGCTAGATACAGTAAAGCCACTTTTTAAAATATGAAATTTTTTTGTGTATGTTCTGTATTCTTTTCAGGTAGTTTCCTTTAGTAAGACAGCGTATTCTGAGCTTATTTAAACCTTCTTAGGTGACAAAACTCAAAATTCTTGGTCTTACTTTGAGTTCTGCTCAATAAAATGAAAACACTGGTTTTGAATTTTTTGAAAAATACTCGGCCCTGCTACCGAAAAGTCTAAGAAGTTAATACACACTTAAAAAATTAACAGTGTTTGTTAATAGTTTGCAGTTGAAAAAGAGTGAAGGATTAGAAAAAACAGATTCCTAGCAATTGCTGTACATAAGTGGGACCAAAATTCGAAGGAGAACTTCAAAAAGGAGGCTTTTGCTAAAGTTGCTCACAATTTTAATGGATTGTATCTAACGAGCTGCTGTGAAGTATAATTTAACGCCCCTACCGACAACTGGCCACCAGCTGTTAAATCTGCAAAGGAAATGTTGCTTTGCAAGCAACAAATTATGAGTCATGAGATGACTATGCCTACCAGGATAATACCCCACATAATAAAAGAAGACCCGGTCCTTGACTATTGTCGTTGAATTACTGGGAGTGGCTTATATCTGGTCTTACGCATGGTTTTAATGCGTTCCAGCAGGTATCAGCTCCAGCGCATAAGGCGGGGGCAAGGTTGCGATGGTGTGAGAACAGCTTACCATAGTTCGCCTACAAGTTACCTGAGGTTCAGAGTTAATATTCGCCTTAGAGAAGGCTAGATTTCAATCAACAAAAAAAAAGTGTAAAAGAGAAGAAGTGCTGCCATCCCTGCCCCCAATTCTCATCGAAATATTTAAAAAGCTTGAAAACATTTTTTGTCAAGACAACCACCGAAATTTCGATAGTTAAATATTGTTTGTCAATTGGGCATAAAAAGTCCTCAAGGGGTAGGATAGATTAACATCATGAATCATGGGATATACATAGTTTCCGATGGGGAAAAGGCCATATTTATTACCACTCAGTATGTTGCTGGTGAATTGATCTTTATTAAACATTCATCAGTGATTATTCACTTCAAAATTACTAATCAGAAAGACAACCGGTGACTCTGGTGGGTTTTCAGCAGGAAAACCTTTTAAACAGGAATCATTTTTTAATAACAGGAGTTGAAACTTTCGAACAATACATTGCGAAGTAACATACCTTTCGTCTTATCATGATAAGCCATAGCGCCATAGTCCAAGCTGTGTTTTGGCCTCCAGGGTAAACTTCCTTCAATGGTTACGATTTTAAAACCTCATTCTCCAGTTGATCACTCCCAATAACCACCGATTGTCAGTGTTTATCGATTCAACGAATCCTCCGTCTTCCTGCTGGACGTTTGACTTACGTTCAATTTTTCAATGTCCTTTTGGGCAGCCACCGGTTTTCAGGTAAAAACAGGTGGTTCGTCAAATAATTCATACAGCTCACCGTCGTAACGTAATTGTAAATCAAAAATAATTCCGACTCCCTTTTCAGGGTCCATGCTCCACTTCAATGCAACAGCAAAGTTTCGACTTCGCATAAATTGCAGTTGTGAAGTTGGTTTTATGTGTGCAAAAATGGGCCGTTGAATGGGAAGTGCGGAGTGATAGGTGAATTTTATCCTCCTCAGCGCCTTTTTGAACTTTAACATTAGTATACCAGAGGATTCAGCTGTTGTCTTTCTGATGATGTGTTTCGGCGCAATATCAAAGTGCAGTGGACAAGTCTATCCCTTGTTTCAAGCCTGATTCCATTTTGCAGCTTCGATAGTTTTGCGTTTACCTTGAACTGAAACTCTTTTCAACGTATGACCCTTTTAAATTACTGCCCAATAAACGTAAAAGTTATGTATTACTAGAAATTCGTGGTTTTACGTAACTTGACACGTAACTTTTGACAGATAGAGAATTTGAGGCAGAAGGCGATTTTGGTGAGGATACGTGTTCGCTACCTGTAGCCACCATCAGGTCATTTTGATTTGACCGTTGCGGTGTGGGTTTTTTTTATATGTTCGGCGTCTTTTGAGGACGTAAGGCCACGTATAGTGTCATACGTGGGAAGACGTGTTGGGTTAATTAAATGTAATGGATTTGTTTGGTTTCAGATCGGGTCTAGGTTGGAAAATATTGTACTAGTATTCGTTACTAGCTGTTAGCTTATATTTTTTAAATTCGTTTTCCTGTGTTTTTTTCTACTCTATCATTTCAAATATGTCTAGTTTTTGTTTCTGTAGCAATAACATCGAATTGCCCATTTTATTGGGTTCGTGCGCATGGTTTTGCAGCTGTTGATCGAATAAATATTACCTTTAGTGTTGAAACGATTCGATATTAATTCGAAAATATTGTGCTCCATTATAACTTAACAAAGCCTTGAATTAGATCGAAAGTCTTTCCAACGGAAACTATAAAGTTATGGTTTTACTTCAACAGCTTATTTGTTCTTTCTTATGAATGCAATATGTTCAAATGTTCTTTGTCTAATTCCATTGAAAATATGCGATTTTTAGCTTTTTGAAGGTGTCCCAGTTACTCTCAAATAGATTGAACTCGGCTTTATACTCGTATCTAACGTATAAATCGTATAAATCTTTTAACTCGGATTTGTAAATATATTGAAAATACAAACAACAGCTTGTTTAAAATTTGAAAAGCTTAATTTCAAGGTAACTAGAACAACCTCAATTTGAATTCAAGTTGCATGGAAGATTCATGCAAACAACCTCAATCAGTTGAACAAATATTGTTACATTAGCCTAATGTTCCCGTTAAAGTTAAAGAGAAGAAATGCATTTGCGATGCTATTCAATATGCTGAAGGAATCCATAAATTGACAAGCCAAAGAAAATTGTGGAAAGAAAGAAACTTTTTAAGCATTTTTCTGTCTTAATTAACCCAATTAATATATATATTTGCATTTTCCATGTTCGGGCGAGAAAAAGAAAACGATAAGAAAACTTCCTCAAATTCGTTTTTCTTGCAATTTCCAGTTCGACATGGCTCTACCATTTCATTCTCTCTCCCCGTCGTTGCAGAAATATTCACATAAAATACTGACAACCATTGCAACTCTCATCTCAACCAATGCGGCAAGCGTAACGTAGAATTCTCAGGAGTGTAATAATTCAATGGAATGACCTATGAAAAATAATGAACTTAATTAAAAATTGCTCGTGGATGGAAATTAAATCAATTTGTGCCACAAAAGAGAGAGAAAAAAACAACAACAATTTTTCTCGTTTTTCTTTCTTTCAATAAAATTTCACAAATGATGCGGGCAAATGTATGAACGAAAATAAGTGACGAAACCGTCTCGAATGCCTTTAAATCAAACAGATTAAGTGAAAGCTTATAAATGTATGAATAGTTTTCACCCATTCAATGTCGGGTGGGCCGACAGAATATTTGGTAGCGGTAGCCTTTTATCAGTACTGTATCCTGTACGGAAAATATACAAAGAGAGCAAAAAGAAAATCAGGAATTGAAATGATTTTATTGCAATTTCATGAATTTTTTTATTAGTGAAAGGATCACTCGATTGTGGGGCACAATCACTTAACGGGGATCCACGAATTTAATATGAACTTGCGATGCAAGAAAAACGATCTGATGTTGCCTGCATGATAAAATAATTCCAGGATAACAGCAGTATTGAGCTTCTATGGACCCTGAATATGAAAAATTTTATTGGCAGAAAAGGAATGTAAGTTAAATCGTTAATTAAAGAAATTTATACGGATTGCATTTTATAGCAATCGCAAACATAAGTGGCGGTTATTTAACTCCACTTTTTGATTAAATACCAAAATTGAATTCAAACCCCTCAACCATTCACATCTGAAAGGATGGTTTCAGAATTACTTCAAATTCAACTTTTATTTGAAAAGCAACCACATAATGCACTTCGGGCTTTCGACCACATTTTCAAAGATACTCGAGGTGAAGTAGCTGAAAAGTCTATCTTGCACTCAGTTTTGATTGACTTCGAGTCAATAATGCCAACGATTACACTAACTCATTGCATGACTTCTTCTTTTCTTGCACCATTGGAGAGCAATTAGCGTAAAGTCGGGGGTTAAAGACTTTCGTACCAATATTGTACGGCACGTTTACGCTTGCTTGCTCCGAATGAGGATTTGCCAGATTCCGAGGATTATTTGCGTTTTTTGATAATTTCTAACATGTGAACAATGTATTAGGCTCTGGGTATGATGGAAAAGTTAATGTAGGCCGGACTCAATGGGATATATTACAAACTCATTCTAAAAACTAAGTCAACATTAACATGTCGTTGTTCCTTGGAATTCCTTGCAGGCAATAAATATGTGAACAGTGAGTGAAACTCGAAGCTTCGTTTTCCGTGTTAATGTTGTGGTTTCTGTAAAGGTTTTTCACCTTTTATTGATTTTTAGAATTTGTTTGGTTTAGCTCGTGTTATATAAATAGAGCATTGTATATTCTGGGCGATTTTGTGATTCTATTTCCATTATTTCATACTTGGTATTCGAAAAGTTAAAAGAACTTCACATTTTACTATTGGGACTTTTGTAAATAAATTTGCTAGTGCTTTGCACCATTCCATGTGATTATCGCGTGCTCAAAATAAATTAAGAAATTTGTTCCTGAGAAAATCTTTTTCACAGGTTGAAGGAGCGATAAATAATTGAAGACTCCAAAGACGAACCACGTCAATCCCTATTAATCTTATCCCTCATAGTCTAATAGAGAAATATTCAACCATTACAAAAAAGTATAAGACTTCTGTCTATATGTAATTGATTCAAAAATTAATTTATATCAGGGGTTCAAGTAAGTTTTGTTAGGATCAAAATATTATATAATCTAATCCATTAGAGTCTAAAAATATAGAGAATCTTTTCATATAGCATGGGGCCCGTCTCTGAAGACCTGCTGATTTTTTGAGCTCAGGAAATCATCCAGGCATTTTTTGTTCCCTACGCCTGAATATTCTAAGCAAGGCGTTCCGCATAGAATGCAAAATGTATAAGCCTGATCGGATAGTCTTTGATGGACATAGTGTTTCATGTGGACTCTTCCATTCACTATTATCCAAATAATTTTTTTACCACTTGCGAAGTATGTGGTTGAGCTTTATGTTGATGAAATATTCGGGTAGACCCCATTATTTACCATTATCTTTAACTGGTCTATACAACACTTCAACGAAGAAGTTTGGAACAAAATATCAGAATAGAATTTCATCGATTGAAAGGCAGTAGCTGAGCTCAGTTGGATACGTTCGGGCTGTTTGCGACCAAGCTCGCAAGAATTTTGCATATAAATCCGTATTATTTGGATTATCTAAATCTAAAATGCAGTTCCTGCAAATAATAACATCGTTTTGGAAGGAAGAATTTTCCGTTGCATAAGTCGTACAGGCATATGTCATAACAAAGAGCAGGCTTAGGATCAAATTAAGCTGCAATATCTCAAGCTTATTCATTTCACAGATTCCCAGCGGTGTAAATGCTGCAGAGCTATGAAGAGCAAGGAAGATTAGAGGCAATCCAGAAAAAAAACAAAACTATCAACACAAAAAGCAAAAGCAAAATGAACAACTAAAAGTTAACCTTTAACAATACGCGTTCCTGTACTGACCACACACAGAGAAACTAACCACACGGTCACGGTTTCACGTGGTAGGCTAGTTACTATTTTCTACTTGTCAAATCTCGTTGATTGTCCTTGAAAAGTCGAGTAGGACCTAGCTTAATCTTTGATAGTTTTACAGTAAATTCCTAAGACTTTATATCCTGTTCGATATGCAACGAATCAATCTTCACCCTCAAAAAAATCAACTAGTGGAGTTCAAACCTGTAGACTATGCAAAACGCTCGCAAATTGCCAATTCATTCGTTAGAAAGTCTCGGCAGCATAGTGTAACTACTAACCAGCACTAACAATTTAAAGTCACAATCAACCGGGATTCGACTCCAATTTTAAAGGTGAATTGGTATTTTGAAGCACAGGTTGGAGGCAGGACACGAAGTTGAAGGTCTTATATTACACCGGGGAAATTATTCCCGGTAAGCCCAGAAAGTAATCCATTGCGATCTCTCCACTCATCAACACCATTTCATTTTCAAGCTCTCTATCTTGAAAAGCTCAGTTAATTTGATACATTTTCGCTTTGCTTTTTTGCCGTCGCGGATTGTGAGTGGTTTAGTGGTTTCGCGGTTGTCCGGAAGGACATCGCAATCAAAGAGTCTCACGTCTGGATAATTGAGAGTTAGAGTTTATTCGAAGTGTAAGCACTCTTGGGTGGTTACACCATGGTAACTACGCTGTATTGCTACCCATTGCAACACGTGTGAAGCCAATGGATCTATTAGAGCAACGATTTCCAGCCCGAATTTTCTCCCGCTATTGCGGTGTTTACTCACCGCGAAAATTTTGCGATTTCTTTCTTCAAGATGTTGTCTAAACCTTTTTGCAATTATCAAGCACCGTCTTATGGGGGTTTTATTCACGGGTGACCGATACAAATTTTACGCGCATTTTCAAATGTGGATCGTTCTTTTCATATCCTCAAGGCCACTATTTCAGTTACGAGGCTTTTTTCAAGCTGTTATTATTAGAATAGAGATAAGTACTACTCGGCACGGGGCGATTAATCTGATCATTACTATTATCTGAAAAATCAGCGTTATCACAACAAAACAAAAAGAAACAACTTTGTGTTCGTAACGAAAATTCAATATTCATTTAATAATTTTTAATTAGTCAGTTCATCTATTCTATTCGCGAAATCAAACCCGAAAAAGAATTAGGACGCAAACGTTTCAACATAAATTTATCATACACTTCGGAATCAATACATAGAAAGTTTAAAAATTTAGATTATTCGAGATAACAATGAATTTTTCCTATAAATCATCGCAAATATCAATTATCTTTCCGTTACAGTGAAAATTCAAAAATTTCATACAATCTATTGAATCAGTTCAGTTGCCAAGTAATAATGAAAAAAGCAATTTCTAGAGAAATTAAAAAAAAAAATGCATGCAAATGTTATTTTCGGTTGTTAGTTGATTAAACTGAAATTATTAAAATATGATCGGACAATTTTTTTATAGAGCGAGAACAGAAAAGTCAACAGGGCGTCCAAATATAATAAACTGATTTTGTTAAAATGGGACAAACATGATTCGTTTGATGCGTTCGAACGTTTGTAGATTTATTGTAACGATAAAGAATAATTGCATTCATGATTCTGGAGAAATATATTTTTCATTCCATTGAATAAGTAAATTAGAAAAATTGACATTCTATTTTTTATTCAGAAGAAAACAGCTAAACGTTTTAATACAAAAAAAACCCATGTCGATATGGATGTCAATGACCCTCGGAGGATTTAATGTTTCCACCCAGCTAAAAGTGCGCATTTAGGTCAAAGGCCTTACAAAGTAAGGAAATATTTGGCACATAAAAAATATGAGAGCATGTCTTAAAGTTGCGAATAATTGTCAACAATAATATGCCTCAACTAAGGGAAAGATCAAAGGAATGAAACCTTTACAAATCCATTTACAGACCCCCTGAAGTAAAAACTTGAAATTCAAGGTGTCCCCTCTTCTTTTCACCGGCATTCTTTTGTGCCGAAATCATCGGCCAAAAAGCCATATTCAATGGAATCGTACAAAAGAAATATCAAAAGACGCCAAGGTGTTATTACTTTCACTTAAATGCACATGCGATAATAGTTATAACGGTGTAAGTATCTTACTTCGCCGCAATATCTTCCTCAACATCAATATTAAAGTGTAATATGTGTACCAGATTTCCAGTTCGTTTCTTCTTTCGTCGGTTATTAATGCATGAGTGTATGTACTGTAAATAGTGAGCGATGAGTGAGATATGAGTGCTTAGCGTAGAAAGTTCACACACTTTTAATACTATACAAAATAACCGTAACAAACAAATGAAACTGGCAAAACTTGATCGAAGATTTATGCTGTGAGTGGCGTTTGATGGTATGTTTTAATTTTACGTGCCCAGAACTTAAAAAATACTATGAACGTCTTTGCAACGTTACGATACGTGGATAAGTACCGTCATTGATGTTTAATGTTCCATTGCATATGTCACTCGGTTGTAAGGGTATCAAAGGAGTATGAAAAGATACTGCTGAAATGGATTGCGGTGAAGTATGAATAATGAATGAAAAGTAAGCGTTGTATGGTTCCATTTAAATACGTAATTCATGTACGCATACCCTCTTTGGTGACTGGTATCACAAAACGACAGACATAAAATAAATTTAATCCAAATTTCAGTTCTATATGTTTACATATTAGATTGTTGTGGCGTACAATTTGCGTACAATTTTATTTCATCGTCGTTTATGATATTAAAAATCTAAATAACCATATCAAAGTCGTCAGACCTGAATTTCATGACTCACATTTCGCGGTTGGTCACGGTATTCAATTTGGAGAAAGGAACAAATATATTTGTAATTGTGATGATTTTTCAAAAGTTAATGGAATTTCCAATTACAATTTCGGCTGGTTTTTACAGATACGCGCTAGCAAGCTGTTAGTGGACAACGATTTAATTCGCACGTATTGGTACTTCGGAGCAATTTTTGGCCCCTTCATTGGAATGATTTCGCCCTAAGTTTCACAGCTCTTATTTTTCAAGGGTGTCGAAGAAATGGAAGCCACATGACGAACTGTTGAAGCATGTTCAAAAACCATACGCAACCATCGAGTTTTGTACTGAAAATATTTTTCACAGAATATACCAATCTCAGAACGGTTGGTTTATAGTCCTATATACGAAAATGCAAATGGAATCATGACTGCACTGGGAATATTAATACTTGTGGCCCGATACGCTCGAACCTTGGATGTACTGCATGGAAAACGATTAATCCAACAACTATTTACTTCCGGAATAGAATCTAAAGTTTAATGTCAAGTATCTCCTTAATGAAGCGTAATGTTTTATTTTATATTTTAACATTAGAATATATAATATTCAATCAATACAATACAATGATGAAATTTACAGAGCAATGGAGAGGACTGTTGCAACCACGAGTCTTACCCTACTCCAGCTTACGTCCTTTCGACACTGTATTTCTATAAGGCTTTGTGCGTTTTCAATCCGTTACTATTTGAATAACTCAACCCAAAGTTTTTAAAGCTAGTTTGATATCCTGAAGTGAAATCCATAGGTGCAAGAAAACGGTTTCAATTTAGCAGTGAAGATCAGCTTAAAAAGTCCAATTTCTTTATTGAAGCTTCCTTGAAAGCAAAAACGTTTGTCTTATGTCTGGGGCAGATGAAGCCATTTAAACTAGTCCTTGACATCATAATGTCGTCAACGTTCCTACATTCCTAAATTTTCTGAACGAAGGCAAGAAAACAGTCCTGCTTCTTTACGAGCTCATATGTAGAGAATACCATTCTTATGGGAAAACAAATTTGGAAATTTGTAGTTCATCAATGTATTGATGAAGACTATCAATTTTTTGTGTTACAGTACTATCCATTGTTTTCTCCTCTTTACAGACCGATGGCGGAATTGGTCATTTCACAAAGAAACAAGATCTTAAAAGCTTGCCGCATTAACAGGAGGGATTTTTATTCTAAAATTCGTATCCCTGACTCATGATTACCAGAATCAATTTGCACAATTGAAACCCCATTTACCTTTTCAGTTTTTCTTTCGTAATAAATTGCAAACGACTTTTGTCTCAAGACGTTTCAAAATTCTTCAGACAAAAGTAGGCGGAATGCTAGCCAGTGATCACTTATAATTTCATAAACACCTAAAATCCTTGACGCACGCACTTAATGACACCATCTGCAATAACTCCGCTCCTCAATCCACAAATAACATGGATATAACTACGCCACTGGGCATGGTTAATTCACAAAACCAGATTTTGAATTGAGGTTTCAGCGGGGTCTTTTCACGATTACTAGATGCCCAAGTGGTGTATAGTATGTAAATACGTTTCGCCAAAGAAATTGGCTCTAATGAGATTGCGCGGAGGTTTTCAGCAAATAATGAATAAGTAAGTAAGTAAGCAAGCAAAAGCAAGTAACACAGCCACAAAGCAACCGGTCTCAGTGTGTCACTTTGTATACTGAGTCTTCAATGAATGCGTTTCCTGTGTTAGACCAGGCTATTCGCGACGACTGAACTTCAGTTTGCATAACAATTAGCTTCTCGAGTCGCGAAAAATAACTAGCCTACACACACTCGCTTGCAAATGAGTTAAAGCATACTAAATTTTCTTATGACCATATGGGATACTCTTAAAAACAAATCGGAATTTGTTGTTGTTGTTGAGGTTTTCGCTTATTGGCGACGTTAACGACTTCAATGTTTCTCTGGACTAAACAAGGCATCGTAATCTATGAGATTTGAGCAAAGTTTGTTCTTATTTTGGAGGTCAACTGGGTTGTTTTGCTGATTGTTCTTATGATTTTTCAAGGAGATGAGAGTTGAGTAAGACTACTTGCGATGAGATTCAATGACCGGTAGTGAGAGTTTACGTCTAATTACAAATGTAAATCAGAGAAACTTTCCAAAACTTCTAGGAAATAGCATTTAAGTTCCGCCGACAATACCGACTAGTAAATTGTGCTGAAATTGAAGAAAAACTAGGAGCGGATAGTAGTTATAACCTACTTTTTGTTTCTAGGTAAATATAAAGTTTATTTACCATACCAAAAACTTGTGGATTTCCTCAGATGATTCTTAGAAAGCTAAATAGTTTTTTTTCACAAGAAATGGTTTTGTGATTTAGTAAAACGTTTGAATTGAGTTAGATTTGTGAAGCAAGTCTACTTCGAATACGTTTTGTCTAACCATTACTAAAAAGTACCTTAAATAACGTTTAATTTAGGTTTTGTGCAGAAAAGTTTTGGGAGAATAATATAATATTGTCGATATTTTTGCGTTATCCCATAAAATAATTTCCTTAAATCATGTTTCGATGGAAAAAAATGCGCTTCATTGCTTTGCTGACCTTGCTTGCCTTGCATTAAAAGTTCTAGCTTGCATTAATTTTGTTTCTATCCATATTTCCGATTTTGTCTTTTCATACTAGATATCATGTCTGCATATGCGCGAAAAATCGACGTGACAAAGAAATGTCTTGTTATAAAACTTCCTCATTTTGAAAACTATTCGCATGCTGTTTTCGTCGCCACTTTTTATTCAAATCCTTCTAGCGGCTTTTCCAGACTGCGGGCTGGCGTGAAACTCGTGCCTCTACCCGCACTTCGTGTTTTCAATGAAAAAAGATTTTTAAATCTACGAAACGTACCAATCATGTACGCTCCTTCACATATGCGTGCATTATTTAAGTGTTCTCCTATGTGTTTTCTACACGTATGCAAAGAAATGCAGTATTTGTGAAGCACTTTTTTCATCTTATCGCGCCATTCGAAAAGGCTCGTTTGCACTTTAACGAACCGACCGTTTTTCAAGTGTGATGAAAACCGAAAAAATTGTTGAATTCGCTGTGTTGATGTTTGTATGCAGGCTTTTGTTGTGTTGCATATGTGTTTATTTGAAGAACATGAGTCAAGTGTGCGAGTTGGTTGATAGATGGATTTTGAATGTAGACTTTAAGGACCATGGATGACTATAGTCTTGTTGACAGTTCGTGTGGTATTTTTCTGTACTTAACATCTTAACATATGCATTTATTGGTTGTTTATTTAAGTTGACGCACAATGCTGACCTCTTAGTAGCAACATGATAATATTTAAGCGTGCGTTGCGTTTTTGTTACGTGCAGTACTTTGAGATTTGAATATGAAAATGGAAGAAGTTTGGTCTGAATTTAAGAGGTGAATAGAAAAAGAAAACGAAATATTTCAAATCTATTATTGAAAGCATGGTTCATTAGTGAATCATTGTAGTACTAAACCATATAATCACATTTACCCTGTGCCGCGTATATCTACATGCCCTTTTAAAGACATTCTCGGAAATTTGTTAAAAGTGTTAATCGGGATCGTTGGTTACATCATTCTTTTTCATATGATCATATAAACTAAGAATACAAAGTATGAGGCTCATCTTTTTAAAAAATTTGAATTTCATAAAACAAGATTTGACGGGGGACGACAGAAAAACGTATCAAAGAATAGGACAATGATAAGCTTAGTTTTTCTTAATTAGTTCTATAACCCAAGTTCCATCTTTCAATTTGTCTACAGTTGATCCGGAATTTATATTTTTAGGGCTACCAACCGTAGAGGCAACAACGAAGCTATGGCCTATCAATATTCAGACGTTTCAATGTTCAAACTTAAAAAAGGTTATTACTGAATTCCTCATTGCATAGAAAATGCCACCTGAATTGGATATATGATTTTAATATTGCTCCCGAGTGTTTGATTATATTACGTAGGTAAAGTGCTGAATTGACCTCTGTCTATTTCATGCTCGTGAGCTTTCCAGTTTGAAAGTCGAAAGTTTGTAAGATCTAGAATGCAGTAGTAGAACTTTAAAGTTTGCAATGTCATTCTTTTGACTTAACTACTAAAAATCAATCGGTATCGAAGATATGAACGTCCTTGGCATTAAAGAGCAATCTGCAGTGCTCCGGAGCAGTGGTTGTAGCCATACACTTCATGGTTTGGTCCAGAAATCAGAATGTGGACATCATATCTCCGAATATATGGTCTGATTTCTGTTCGCCAATATCATAAAACTTGTTTTATGCAGCTATCTTGAATATTTATTCCTCTTTTTTATGAACATTTTAGAGTAAGTGTTTTTCGTGGTAGGGATTTGGTGTAGGTGCAAAAAGTTAAAAACAAACCATTCAGGATTCTCAGGTACTGAGGCAAGATTGCCAAAGAATGTCCTTCAGGAATTTTTGATCCAACGTTGCATGCTTTTGAAAAAAATGTATTGCAAGTCAAATGAAATGAAAGAAGATGAAATGAAGGCAAAAGGATTGACTGTTACAAATATTATTAAATATAACTGATGTCACTTCCAGAGTAATGGTAGCGACGCCTGAAATTGTTAACGCTTTCGTGCTGATAACAAAATTAATCTGCACACTTTGTGGTTTTCCAATTGATTAAAATATGTAATCCTCCTAAAGCGTCCGATTGTCTATCAGTTTTAATTAATCAAGCTGGAAAAGTTGATTGGCGTTGTTTGAATAAATGGAGTAATTGTCTCATACCAAGTGCTACTTGCTTACGAGGGGTGTTATCAGTAAGTATGCTGTGCAAATACTCAAAGACGTTGGTCAATGGGAGAAGGCTCGTGCGAAACTTACACGCAAAGTTCAGCTTAGTGTCATCCACTAAAAAAATACAAAAAAAAAGGAAACGATTACGGCAAACAATGGAGTAGACAATAGAAAACAAATTTACTTACTGCGACTTACTGGCTTTTACGTTTCAAACAGGAAAAACAAAAACATAATATCAATAAAAATTCTCATGGAACGCACCAAATTTAACGATAGCAAATTGACCATGATAATGAATTTCAGCCAAGTTTATCGATATTTCGTTTTCTTTATTTTATTGTGAATATGTTTTTTGCATGTTCTGCAGCGCTACCGCGGTTTATCGTTATCATCAGCAGCGGGATGGAATGACACAACAATATGCGGAATCAGATTATTTATGTAAATATTCAAGGTCCTTGTAGATACTTAATTTTTTCGCGAGCTGTTGTCATCCACGGCGTTCCTTAATTTTGTTGTTGCACGCAAAACTAATGAGTGGCTTTGCCGAATTTATTATCATATGATGATGTAGTCTAGGAAGGTGAGGTGAGCAAGCACTTGGAAGATTTGGTTGTTTAGTCGAGGTGAAAATAGTTCACCAACACCTAGTTGTAGCTTTCGACGCGTATAGAGAATGTAATTAAAGGCTTTGACTTTGACATAGCAAGGCCATTGGGACATTTCTATTATGGAGGAACAATAATTTATAAGAAAGGATTCGTAGTCAGATTGGATTTCATTTATAACAAACTTATCCATTGCAACCAGTGAACTTACAAATAATTTTCCACACGAATGTCAAGAAAATGTTCACACTTTCAGGACGAAAAATGTCGTCGTCGGCGTCGTTCGCTGTCTGGGCAAAACGCGAGTTTCTGACTATTTGCATGACTGCCCATTGAGAAATTTATCGCAACGAATCCAACCATGAATTATTCATTGCATGTTTTGTAGTGAAGAACATCTTTTCTAGTTGCTAGCTACTGGCATCCGTCCTGGAAGCTCACGCTCACTAGCAACGTAAATATCTTTGGCTGGTTTCAGGCTTTTACGTTTGGTTCGCACATAGAGCACTAAATCTTTTCATGTATTTCGTACGAAATAGCCTATGGAGCCGTTTATGGAACGATGTCCACGAATCCCTAATCCATAGAGATAAGCTTGAGTAGGGACATTGATGTCCACGAATACGTCGTCAGCTCCAGGTACATTACCATATGTTTCAACAGCGTCCATTACCGTCCGCACTCAACACTCTTCCCTATCGCAATTTTTATGTTCAGCAGCACTCTGTTATCCGGACGCAAGGTAAACGGGTTGGCCTAGGCCAGTCAGTCTAGTTGGATGGATTATAGCGATGGCGACTTCGGTCTTCTCCGGACACAAAGGATTTAGATAGACTAAACAGACTTGAATCCGGGGACTAGCCAATGTTGGTGGCAGCAAAACTTTATGCGGATATTTCAAAGTCAAAGGATGATGATATCCGGTTGTGATTTATGAGTTGTTGAATGGGCCTTAGTCGTTTTAAGCGGGAAAGTAATTGATTTTAGAAATCCCTATTTGTTTGGTTTAACAGTGCCGTGTGTTCTACAAGACATGTTGCGTCTTAATTGATTCATTTTTCATGTTTCTTTTAATAGCGCTTATAAGGTAAGAATAAACTTTGTAGGAATCTTCCTTCCTCATAGAAGAGTTCAGTTTGTTTGGTAAATCATTTGTATGTGCGAGGAAAATGAAATGGGGTGACTTACTCTGATAAGCGTATCAAATAGATCAGTTCAGAAGCTGGTGTTGATTGATTATTAGTCCCATATTTTGGAGTTTTCAAATTACAATGTTGCGAAAAGAACTTTAATCACAGCAGTGAGAAGTCGTCCTTTGAACACAATCCCGTGTTTTTTAATTGTTTTCTGTGACTTCATATATTCAGATGTACTATAATTCAATGGATAACCCATGCGCCTTAGTCTTTGTTGATTTTTTTGATCAGGAAAGCCAAACCTGTTAGATAATTAGTAAGGGCGGGGGTAAAAGTCTTCTTCAATCATGTAAAATAAGGACTCGCTTCGGTCGCCTCAAATTTCATGAATTTCCTAGGATGAATTAAGCATTTGCAACAACCAATTAGACGCTGATTTGGCTCTCATTATTCATGTAAACTATCAGGACAGTATTGTTGCAGTGACTAAGTATTCTCTAGGATAATACTAGTGATAAATTTTTCAACTTTGTTAAATAGCTTGTATGCTCAACAAGCAGACAATAATAATTGATGTTGGTGATTTAAATGCATGTTGCGAATAAGTAAAGCAATTTTAAGCCTATTTATTCAATTTTCATCGCGACAAACGGACCTCAAATATTTAAGAGATCAGCTATTCTTTTAGAACTGGCAGCGATTCTGACCAATATGTTCTCTGTGGCTGCCTATTGGGCCTGTAAGCTTTTTGCATAACATCAAGTACGTTGTGGAGTCTTATTCCTTTTTGAATTCCTTATGAGTTGAGCGTGAAAAACATGATAGACCGAATTGACATCTGTCATGCGCTACTGGAACACAATGAATCCTAGTCAAAACTTGATATAAAAATTTCAAAATGGTACTGCCAAGTTATTTTTCGTACTTTCACTCTATGTAGTGTAAGTTGAGCAAAACATTTTTTTTAAGATAAGAGTTGAAATCGGTTTCTCGAATTGAAATCGGACATTTCTAAATTTAACATTGCAATTGCTTTTATATAAATTTCATTAATATTGAGATACTTCATTTGTTTTAAATTCATTTACTTATCTGAAATTGTTTTTTCGGTACATACCTGAAAAGTGAAGAGAAAAATATGTTAGAGTCGAAATATAAATCTATTTTAAATAAATATAAATCTGCGAATGCGATAACATTATTCAATTCAAAGATGTTACAAATAAATAAATCTGGATTGCATTGATAAAAGCATGCTAGAAGTCTACATCTATGCGTAAGTTACTTCATGTTTGTGTTTTGTAGACATGCACTCCGACTGCAGAAGTTCTATTGTATTTCATTTCAAAAGCAATTTATCTACACCAAAAATCCCATTCATCAACATATAGTAACTTGTTTACTCTATCAGCAATGTTACGCGAATTTTTGAAAATATTTATCTTGTGACAAAACGTTTTTTGCATAACATTTTATGCTGCGAAAACGTTAGTTTTATAATCTATAATTCAATTCAGGATAGCAATATTATTTATCTCCGTCATATATTCATTTGTTTGGCTCTTCCTTATGGTGTTATTTAATCATCGTCAATCTTTCATCCAAAACATATTGTTTAAACTAAATCTCCGGTGCATGTATTCATTGCAGCTTCTGATTTATTCAACAATTTGGATAACTTTCATTTATAACAACAAACAATACAAAAAGGCAAAATGAAAGCGTTTTGCAGTAATAAATCATGGCTTTTGAATGGGATGAAAATTTAATAGAGTTTTATCCGCCAACATGTGTCATTCACACACATTCCATCACGTATCATCACGACCATTTTAGTAAATCTCATTCATTCGAACACAAATTTCGCTACCATATACGTCACCAAGTACTCAGGCCTGCTCAAGCCGTCAATTAGCATTTCCACCAAGAAAATTTGTCATTATTGTTTTGAGATTTCAATCCACTCAACTTTCTGTGATATTTTGCGATTGAAGAAATTTCCATTTTGTTTTCTTGAATTTAGATCGTATGAATAGTGATTTCCCATTTAATTTATCTCAAATTAATTCTGACCTGATTTTAAATTATACTCAGCCGTTACGATGAAAAACATTGTTCTATTGTTCGTTGAAAACTTTGAGTTGCAGACAAACGGGGAAAATGGAAGAGAATTTTCACTATACCGTGAAAATTAAGTGATTTTTTTCAAAACGATATCCGTTGTTGTATATCATTTCATCATGATGTCTTAGCGTCGTAAGATAATTGGTTGGGTGAAAAACTTGTTTACTTTGTTTGGATATGAAGAATGGATAATTCGTTAGTTGCTTTGTTTTTGTGTCTTTTTCGAATACAATGATTGACACAAATTGCAAATTAATTTTCATTTATATCTTAAACTATATATAACTGAATAACTGGATTTTCGTATTTCAATTGTTTTCGCGAAATTTTCAGAATGATATTTTCATTGGAACTATGAGGATAGGACAAAAAATCCGATAAACAGAAGGTATGGTGGGGGAAAGGAATCACATCTTTCAACTTGCACCAGTTGTAGTACTTATTAAGAGATTCATTTTACAAATTTAATCGTTTCAATCGTAACTTTGTCAGCTATCAGTTATTAATATTGAAATTAATCATATTTTTATCAGGGTGTAAGAGTGTTTTAAAACCATCTAGCCTTGTTCCCGATGAAAAAAGTTTTAACTGTTTCGTAGCATTAAATAATAGCCCTAATGATGGATGCAACATTTTGAAAAATATAAAAAGTAAAGAAAACATAAAAGTAAAACTAAAACCAGGCCCAAAGACCCACAATATGTCTTTCAAATTTTGCATCGGATTGTTCTACACTTGCAAAAGTGCAATCTGTACTTCATCACAATTTTTATGGTCTCAATACCAAAACAGCAAAATAGTGCAATAATCGTGAAATGCAAAAAGCGAAAGGAATAAATGGAATAAAACTGAAAATGTGCAAGATGTTTGAAAGCAAGGAGAGCAAACAAAGCAACATCTTCAGCTGTAATTAAAACTCCACGTTGATTTAAAACTAAAGTTCATCCCTATAGGGATTTTCTAGGTTAATAAAACACCTCGATCGGTAGGATGCTGATATAACGGATGAAGGGACGAATAGGCATGACGACGTCAACATATCAAAATTGCAAGAATCGAGCAGCAAAATTGTTCCAAGTTCAAGTTTGACATTAAAAACCACTTCGATGTTTCAACAACAAGCACTAGAGAAAATCGATAAGGGCATTCATATGAAGAACTATTTTCGTCAAAGAGTGTCCAGTACAAATCAGCAATGAAGACCCTAGATTGGGGGGTAGAATAAAATCTATAGTTTTTTGAGCAAATTAGACCAGGAAGACATGTAATTCTATTGCGGATGTGTCAGCTTTCAGTAGACATTTAACAAATAAATGGAAACTTTCCAATAGGAAGGTAAATTGATCAATGCTTAGACGCCAAGGCGTTGCCATCGAGAAGGAGGCATACTGTGAGTGGGGAAAAGGACTATATGTCTTGCATATTAAAAGCGGTAAGCTTCGGTGTGATGTACCCCTCTTATTCTTAACATATTTTGCGAAAGTGTGAGAATTAAAACATTTAGAGTAAAGATTTTTTGCTAGGGTTAGAAAAAACTTTTGGGGAATGCTTTTAAACACAGAAATTCAAAAGTGGATCGAATATATACGAATATAAATATATACAATTTTAGAGACGTAGATTCCTGCGTACAACAATAATAATCCTACAGTCTCAATAAACGTGAGTGATACTCACAAATCTAGCGATGAGTCTCAGCTTGACATTAGACCTAGATTTCCGTCCACAGCTGATAGAGGCTCAAACTCTCCGATTATTCTTTGTAGCAACAAAATATTCAAACATAATTTAAAAAAAAACGTTGAAATGAAAACATTTTAATTTAAGTCACTGTCAAAAATAAGTCAGTGGAGTCTTATCTTTCAGCAGACAGTAGATGGCAGGATAAGTAAATTTTTGCCACTCTTATTTCACCTGCTTTTTTTTCAAATCCAAATAAATGTAGCCATTAAGATTTCACACTTTCATTTTGGGCATTATCGTGGCTTGATTTCAATCAATCACTAAATTGGATATGTTAGAAACTCACTTGTAGTTTGTGCTTATTTTTCTATACGTGTGCCGCTGAAGGCATTTCTACATATCCATTTATTGAGAAAATTCATCGAAAGTCAGTGACCAATTGATCGATCAGTTCAACCGCTGATCGTTAATTGTCGATAAAGTGAAATTTCGATCAATTTTATTCACCCCTGTCAATTACTTCTATTGAACGTATTCGGAAGTAGAAAAAGAAAATAAAACAGAAGGAAAAAAAAATATTTCTAATGTTAAATTTCCATTTTGTTTTCTTCTTTTCCATTCAAATCATTACATGCATCTACGTGCCTTCGTGAAAATCAACAGATTTGCGTGAAAGCGTTTCATATTTTTCTTATTAATCCGATCCGATTCGCCGGTAAACTAAAGTACAACGCAAAATGTTTACAATTAAACACTGAATGACGATGACCATTATGATGATGAAGTTAATTACAACGATGTAATGATCGACTATATAAAACCTCAAACTGATGGAATCAGGTAAAAGAAAACAGAATACATTTGCCTAGGCAATCTTCAGAAAATGATAATGTTGCTATTAAAAATATTTTCTATCGATGTTGAATTATTCGTGGCGTTGATTTTCACAAAACCTTCCAATCTTATTCCATTTCAACTACGGTTGCGATGCATTTCATTTGTTTGTTAAACACCAAACAGAACCTAAAAAAAATGCATATTCATTAACCAAAGGAATCTACGTATGTGCATACGTTTCCTACGCTGGCATACATTCAAAATCGTTTAATGATAAGTCTGCTACGAAAACTGCCTTAGGCCACATAGCAAAATATAACATCTATTTCAGCTTGGGGAAAGTTATAGCGAGGAAAGTATGTTTCTATGATGATAATAAGAAAGTGTCAATCGCACTTTCTCATGAGAATTTTTTTATTTACTCAAGGATGCAAACGTCATGCATAATAATAAGAAATATGCTTTAAGTTTGGATTTATAATGGATATCTTTGTGGTGAAGTAAGTTAGATATCACTAACTACCAAAACATGCAATGTAATGAATGTGGTCAATTTCAAGGTTGATGGTTGTATTTGCACAATTTGTCATAATTTCCAATATAACTCGCATATAATTTTATAATATTCTTTAATACTCCCATCATGCATCCAGTCGTTACAGGAACGTATGGTAGTTAAACGCACTTAAACGTCCTCGGTGCTCCCTGGTGAGAGCGCTTATATTTCGGCAGGGATTTAATTAATACTATTACTGCTCCTACGATTTTTTTCAGTAATGAAAGTTAAATATTTGAAGCTTGCACTCATAAGAGAATCCATTCAGCTACTACTATTATTACTACCACTAATTCTACGACGTCTACTACTGCTGCTACTACTACTGTTATGAGTAGTATTGAAAAATGAATCACGGATTTATAATACCCACCAAATTATAAAGATTCGTTTCTAATAGGGTAAATACAGACAGGACATAATGTAATACTCTACGTTCATAATAGAAATTCTCGTAACTATTTAATTGATAAATTTACTTATTCTGTAATATTCTGTACCAAACTCTTATGAAAAAGGTGAACTTTTATTCTCTTATTTAGTGAGAGATGAATTAGGTCGAAAATTTTGTGCTTTCGATTGTTTTCATTTGTCTTTTAAAATTACTATTTAAATTATCTTCCCTTTCTTGTTTTTCTTCAGGACATATCAAGACAGTGGGAAAATTTGAATAAATTGGATTTACTTGAGCTACTGAAAGATAATAAAATAATTGAAAATCAGTTATAATTGTGTGGATGTTAAGGAGAATTATATCCTAGCAACGATGTCAGACGATCGCTTTAAGTCAATTTTGGGTTTGAGTGCTTAAAAGACATTTGAGGGTGTAGCAACTTTTCAGCGTTGTAATACATTATCATGCTCATTTTCACCGGGATTTTGCTTGATGATAAAGCATATTTTTTAATTTTTACAACCAACTTCATTGGCAAAAATTTACTCAAATAACTGACAATGATTTTATTTAAAAATTTCAATTGATGAAATATATCAGTGTAAAATTGAATAAAAGCGTTAAGTTGCTACAAATGCAACTTATTCCGCGTTGATTAAGATACAGGGCGGGCCATCTAACGTTTGCATTTTGAACTACTGTTTATTTAGAGAATGACAGCTCAAATGTCATTCAATTTGTGTTCATAATTTAGTTAAAGGTTTGACATTTACGAAATGGGACGCTATACGCTTGAACAAAATTGGGAAATATTGAAAACTTACTTCCAAAGTGGTGAGTCTTCAGTGCAAACTGTAAGAAATTTGAAAAAAAAATTCCATAAAAATGAGTGGCCTTCAAAGCAGTTTGTGGATCAATTTGTGAATCGTGTTCGAGAAACTGAATCGTTGGTGGACAAAACAACCCGTTCCTGTGCTCATGCAGTGCGCACAGCCGAAAACATTGCTGCTGTAGCCGAAAATGTCCGTGAACATCCATCAATTTCAACTCGTCATCGTTCTCACGAATTGAACATTTCACGCACCTCCCTGAGGAGAATTTTGCATAAAGACCTCGGTATGAAGGCTTACAAAGTTCAATTAGTCCAAGAACTTAAGCATAATGACCATCCGTTGCGTTTTCGGTTCGCCCAATGGGCAGAAGATCGTTTGGCCGAAGATGAGCATTTTCACCGAAAAATCGTCTTTTCAGATGAAGCCCATTTTCACCTCGGAGGCTTTGTCAATAGGCAAAATTGTCGCATCTGGGGGTCGGAAAATCCACACGTCACCATTGAGAAGCCAATGCACTCACAAAGAATTACGGTTTAGTGTGGGTTTTGGTCCGGCGTTATCATTGGGCCATTTTTCTTCGAAAATAAGCAAGGAGCCGCCGTTACGGTCAATGGCGAGCGTTCCCGTGCCATGCTCAACGAATTTTTGTTTCCAAAAGTTGAAGAGTATGACATGCACGACATTTGGTTTCAACAGGATGGCGCAACGTGCCACACAGCCAACATGACAGTCGAACTTTTGCGCACCGTTTTCGAAAATCGAATAATCAGCCGAAATTCTGAAGTCAATTGGCCGCCTCGGAGCTGCGATTTAACCCCGTTGGACTTTTTATTGTGGGGAGCTGTCAAGGACAAGTGTTACGCTAATCATCCAGAGACGATTGATGCCTTGAAACACGAAATCGAAGTTGCCATTAATGAAATTCGAGCCGAAACAATCGAAAAAGTGCTTGAAAATTGGGTTGATCGAATGGCGTACTCTAAAACCAGTCGTGGCAGTCATATGAACGATATCGTTTTTCATTCATAAATAACAAAGTTCAATCTTTCCAATAAAAAAAAAGTTTTGAAGAATAACCATTAGTCTTTTTTTATAGCCGATTCAAAATGCAAACGCTATATGGCCCACCCTGTATATTTGTACATTCATTTACATGCGTGATGGACTTGGTTTACTTTTATTTTTTGAAACAGCAACAATCTAAAAAGGCCAAAGACACAATCTGAATTGACTTTAACAATGAATCAAGTCCTGAATCTGTATTATGTAGGATATCGAGTCCAGATCTAATACTTTGAGGTCTAGGTTTGGATTGGTTACTATTTTGGAACTTTCGTCTGGTACGAGTTCCAGAAACACAAACTCAAGTTTGATAGCTTTCGCATTAGTGTACTTTCGTACCAGCAGCTAAACTACCGGGAATACCCTCATCAAGTTTAATTCCTTTTAAAATTCCAAGCAGTCACAACAAAAACTAAATTTTCAGTTTGAAGTCATTTCATTAGTCTACAATTCAAAATGAAATAAGAAAGTACACAATAAACACTTACAAACTCAAGAAAATAATAAAATTCAATGAATGGTTGCTTCAGTTTATGATATCTGATTCACTCTCAACAGTTCACACTGACTATAATCATCATCATCTGCATCCATGTCGCCGTTTCAGATTACTCGCTCAATAATAAATTTTTAATGACATACAATTTAATTTAATGAATCTGTTGAGCAAGTATGTAGTATGAGTATGTAGAACTCACTTCTAACAGGGAGCATCTTCCACTGCAATTTATTATAAAATGTTGCATTCGTTAACAAGGAAGACGATGCTACTGACTTGCATACGTATCTGAGCTTGTATTTACAGAGTATAATAAGATGTTTTGCATCTATGTAGTATGTATGGCAATCGAGTTTGATATTCGTATTTATGTTACAGAATCTAGACACCAAACGAACGTCTTTGTATATAATGTTTCCCTCTAGGGAGAATGGGAATGATTAAAAAGATGATATTCCGTTGCATGGTGTCAGATTAATAATTTAGCATCGTATGTCTGATACTTAAGCTATAAATTAAATGAATTGAGAAGTAGAATTCAATATGGAAGCTACTAAACTTATTGTTGGTGAAATAGGGAGGTGATGACGTAAAGATGGGACGGAAATCAAGGACGTACACTCGATTATCATAATCGCTCAAAATTTTCTGGCCTTACAAACAAAAAGGCTTTTTTTATTCAAAAGCTATTTATCAACTCACTCTCTTTTGACTGTGAAATTAACATCCTAGTCTTTCGGCGCTTTTGTACAGAACGATTGTTCTTTGATTTCAAAATTTCAATTTCACCAATAACTTTTTCATTTGAAACAATTTTTTTTATTTTACTTGGGGCATTTATTTGAGTTTAAAAAAAGCTGCCCCTGACGGGTCCCTACGTGAATTTTTTCGAAGAAAGTTTTCTCAAATATTCTACAAAAAACTATGACTATGAAAAACACACAAGGGGATTACGAAAAAAGTCTCTTTTCCAAATAGGAAAAGACAGTAGAACTCAGTAATTTATTGCTTTACTTCTGATAAGACTATAGTATCTTACGATCCGAAAAAGAATCACTCCTTTGTTCTGGCATTATCCAGTGCCCCCCAGATGTCACCGAAAAAACCAAATTAACCAAATCCTAACCTTTTTAAATCAACCAAAGGTTGTGTTAACGCTTCAGATAAGAAACGCGTTGACGTTTTAGTGATGGGACGGTAAAAACGCTCGTCTATGAGAGTATTGGAACGTTTGTGAACACTCGATTGGTATGCAGTCGAGGTATACAGTATTTTGGTGGTGGTCAAGTATTAGAAGTATTTATGTTGAAAGGATTATGTGTACATTTTTGCATAAGACTGTTTGTGGCAACCGAAAAAGTTATGTTTGTTGTTATATTTTATTACAGGGAATTTATTCACAAAATTGTTTCTGTTATGAGTAGGTTTTGTAACCAATTGAGAATTTGACGAATGGGTTGAATTTTAAACAATAAAAGAGTTTTAGAATGGATTAAAAACCATACTCGATTCGAATTAAAGTATTTTGGTCACATTAAACCTAATCCCAATATGTGTATGAACAACCAATCTTACTGAAAATATTCAAACTGCATCCGTTCTATATCCCCACCACATTGTCTTCAAAGAACATTGCCGAATTTGCAGAAAAGCTTGGACTTCAACTTGTCTTGATACAAGAAAATAGTGGATCGAGAGGAAAAAATTGAAACCATAATACTTGAAGAAACGCAATTTATATAGAAATTCGACGAATAGGACTCAAGCTCACTTTGCGCTTGAATAAGGAGACAATTTTGCGTCCGTCCACACTTCGTTGCATCATAGCCAAAAAATTGAAGCAATAGTTCCGAGCTTGAGACAAGGACTCTTGAATTCCAAGCAAAAGCTGTTGATTGATGCCTCGGAATCACACGTTTGTTGTTAAGGGCAGAATAGACTCGTCACGCTTTAGGGGATGGTAGTAACCTGGTATGGGTCATCTAATATCTGCGATCATATTAAGCTCTTAAAGTTTCGTTCGAAAGAAACCTCCAAGTTTTCTCTGTAGATACAAAGCATCTGTTTAGAAAATTGCTACAAAGCAGCTCAAGATTTAGATTCTCAGGTTAATGACCGGAAATCCATTGTCTCTCATTATTCACTCCCGTAATCTGACTTGAAGACAATTTCCTGAAAAAAAATGATCTGTTTTCATTAATTTGCATTTTAAACTTCCATCAAATTCACTCTTCCATGAATGAATAAAGCGATTTGTCTTCTTTTGGTTCCGCGAATCAATCACTAAATATGCATGGATTTCTATCAATTACATCTCCCATCTGCTTTGCTAACTAGTTTTCAATTTTTAACATTTTTTCTCTTCCTCTGCTTTTTTCCTTCTTTTTTCTTTGCTTCTGTGATTTCATTTCATATGTTTGCAGCTTAATTGATTGAAATCCCTGATGTTTCCAAACGTGTACATGAAAAATTTAACCAGTTTGCGGTGCTGCCTTCAAACCATGACGTTTAGCTCGACAGGCTATCGGCTGCCATTAAAATTCAATCAAATCCAATAGATACTGCCTACATACGGGGAGTACAAGCTTCAAGTTTCATGCATACACGTATGTAGATCCAAGCATTGAAAGATACGTGAAATTAATTTACTATTTCGCATACGAATTAAAACCATTGACGGCTTCGATGGTGGATAATTTTTTCTTTCTACTTGCAATTCGATTGCCAGATTCAATCTGTAATAGGACTTGATTTTAGTCGAAGCTCGTCGAGTGCTTCTTGATTGACTAGACCTAAGGAAAATATGCCTGCAAAGTAAATTGTTTTTGCTATACTCAATACACGCGAAGCTAGATACTGTAAAATAAAACACGAGGAGTTGAAGTTGGACATTTTCTGGCAACTTTTTTCTTCTTGATCTCAAATCCAGACACTACCTAAGATATGGTCAAATTTGTTATAAACAACTTTCAATTCGTTATTTTGTAAATTCCCATGTGGACTGCATTTTTCTGCCTCGTTTCAATGTAAGATTTCAAATCAGCATACGCTTTTAGATTCGCTAAGGACACATTTCAATGTTCTAAATTTGGAAAAATAAATTTTCCTTTTGGCTTTTCCGATTCATTCCCACTGAGTTGTTTATTTACTTTAGAAATAGTGTTTTCGGTAATGCCAGTGGATATTGTTGCTAAGCAGAGGCGTTGTTGAGCCTTGAACACAAGTTGGGCCATATTTCACGAATTGGAAGATGTTATAGCAAAAATTACGCTATGCTATTGTTAACACTGATTGGTAACGATTTGAAAATGAAAACATCTTTTAATTTTCAAATATTGACTGTGAAAAAACATAGAACGGATTGTTAATTGGATGACCAAAATGAATAATAGAAATTTTTAAATTTTATTTTTAGTCGTTTGTCTTGTGAGATGTGTTCGAAAGCTAGAATTGCTTCTTAAATGCTTGCCTCAAAATATGGATTATTTATTTTGCTAATGTATTGAAAATTTACAAATCGGATCAATACGAATTGAGTTTGCACGGAATGTTTATAAAACCAATAATTCGTTGAATTCATTTCATCATTCGTCTGGCTGTAACTACCAAAGTAGGTAAGACCATGAGTGAAATCTTGATCTGAATTGCGAGTCATGCATAACATAATATTTTATTTTCACGCTCCTTCACTTAAAAAAATTCAAACTGACTATGGTTTTCGGCATGGAAAAACTAATTAGACTTGAACTTGAAAAATTTTTGGTATTCGATAACGAGGAAACGTATTTTTTGTTTAGTTTAAAAATTTCCTGTGGTAAGAATTTGGTACATGAAAATCCTTGAACTTTGTGTGCGTATAATACTATTCTGAATGTTTTGTTTTGCTTGGTGGAATTTCTTGGCTTGGTTGAGTTCAATTTTTAGGTTCAATATATTTATTTTTTATACTTTACATTTTTAAAGGTTTTTGTATTCAATATCTTGAGAATCTTAGGGTTAAAAGTGTGTTAAATGGCAAATCATATACAGCTATTAAAAGCACAAGGAGAGGTTAAAAATTTCTGGGATGTGAGTGTCTGGCGCAATGGGATTACTTGCACATGTGGACACAAGTTGAGTAACCGAATCCATTTTACGTTAATAACGAGTTGAAACTAATTCGGGTCATTGGCGTCTGATGAACGAATCAACGATTTAATCGAAAAGAAATCAGAGGTTCTGGGGGTGGCTGGTGAGATAAGCGCTGTGATTAATTTTCTAAACAAACCAGAGGGTAAACATTTCTAATCTAATTGCAAATATGAAATGTTGTATTTTAATATAAATAAATCAAAATATTATTCGGATGTTAAATACATGAGAATCAATTTTTTGTGTTATTCTTATTATTATTCTATAACTTATTCTTATTTTGTGTTATAAAGTATACCTAGTTTAATTTTACACATCCATTATTTCTATTTTTAGCTTGCACAGGGCTAAAGAATGCAACTATATGCGACGATGATATGATATCACATAAATGTACACACTGCTTTAAATTACGTTCCCATGAATTTATGGAATATGAGCATCTAGTCGACACGTAACATTCAAGCAAAAAAATATTACAACATATGCGTGTATGTTATACCAGTAAGTCTTCTGAAGGTAACTGAATTACCATAAGCACTTACGTCATTCCTCTGTGACTTCGGACTTGTCAAATGTCTGGGAATATTTTAAATTGTTTTTTTTTTTGTGTATATAAATGTATATGTCTGAGAAGCAAATGCGCTGCGAAAGCAATCTAGCTGATACCAATTGCAATCTGAAAATTGCATCTTTAGATATATTCTTCATTTCTTCAACTTAGGAAATTCATGCGTTAATTTTCATAGATGAGGTGTTTTTTGTAGCAGTAGCAGTTTTGTGTTTGTTGTCTAATTGAAAGAAAATCATCGCCCTAATAGCCTAAAACAACATTTTTATGCTTTTATTTTTATTATATTTTGAACGTATTTGTTTCATTTTGTTTTCTAAAATTAATTTCAAAATATGTTTTGTTGAATTTCGTCTGGTTGTTGCTACCGGCCGAATTTTTTGTGTTTTTATGTCCCTCTTGCTGTATCATCTTGCGCACGACTTCCCCAGAATGGGTTGATAATGGCTACAAGTAGCTGAGACCCATCTCCATAAAAAGAAAATAATTCTTATAAATGCCAAAAAATATTTTCCGCATTTTTTTCACTCAATGCATTAACCTTAATATCTCATGTCGTATAATTACTGTGTTGAGTCTCACGCAGCATATCAAAGTACCCTTCTGCTGATTGCATTTGCAACAGTCACCAAACAGCCAAGGCTAAACAGTTTGTATACGTCGCTGAGCAAAGGAGAATAAAAAATCCTCCTTGAACCCAAGTATCTTTTTCTTGCTTTATTTTACTACTGTGATTATTTCTTTAATTTTTTTTTTGTGTCTACTATGTATCTTTTGCTCGGCTCGAAATAGCAAGATGCTTACTGGTATCCGATTCACATACGTTGGTATTCACATATATGTGAATGTATAATCACAGTTGCTGAAATATTTGTTACATACAGCTGCCATTAACAGTAACACATTCCATCATAAACAATAAGAAGACAATAGCCAGTGAGTAACAACAATAGAAATGGCATATTTTCAGACAGTATTGTGGTCAGTGACTGGGCAGGGTGCTTGGGGTTCACGCGGCTTCTAAGGAATCGACTATTATTGTTTTCGTTGTTGCTGCTGCGAATGCCACACTCTTGCTGTTTTCAACACCGGAGACCGGATCACTCTTGATGACGACATATAGTGATTGTTTATGTTTAGTTTGAGAGGTTATATTGTTATTTTGATGAACATGGAATTTTTTTAAGCCTGCAATAGCGAGAAGGTTTCATGTCAAAATAAAGGAGTTTTTAAGAGCGTGCTACAGAAGCAGAATGTATCCTACTTTTGTACAATACTTTTAAACAAGGAAGTCGTTGAGTAGTAAAAATCGATTCCACGTGTCAACATCAACGCTCCTCAATTTTATAATGTGACAAAGAAAAGCGGTGGAGATATGGGAAGCAATATGTTCTTAAAATTGTTTTGCATACTTTTGTTTGACACAATTGCCTCCCGAAAATAATTCTGATCAACTACGATCTGATAAATAGAGAAACTAATATATTAGATAATGTTTAACATAAGATTGGATTGGTACGCAGTGGGGAACGCCAAAAAATTCAAAAATGCATTATTAGCAGGTCCTTGTCCAGTGTATTACAAATAATACATGACGCCATTTTCGTACCAACCATACCAAGTCCATAAATCATATGTGAGCAAATTTAACCCTTTGCGGTCGGAAGGCGCCTGAGCGGCGACAATCGGTGTTTATGTTAGATTTCGTTATCTCTAAGCGGAGGAACGCAGTATTGGTGTTTGAAAAGGTTCCTTTGCTATTGATATTCTTTTGTATGAAGTGTCGAATTACAGGTCTTAACGGAAATAAGATAATATTAGTAAAAGATCCTTCTAGGACTGTAGCTCTGTGTGTTTTCAACCTCATTTGAAACTGGACGATCGCGGCGAAAGTATCTAGAAAATTTATATCGTGTGGTTTTGTTCGTACTCCGAGAAAAATGGATATTACAAGTGAATTTAGTTCCAGCGACGATGACTTCTGTTTTGAAGTACTCCATGATAAAATTGATCGCATTAATAGGAGCATGTGTGATAAAGAATGCGAAAGCAGTGATGAAAGTGATGATGTGGTAGTGGGTGTAAGGAATCGAAAGATCAGAGTAATAGACAGCGATTCCGATAGTGACAGTGATGCCTCACAACCGGATCAATCGGAATGGACACCTTGTGACGAATCAACGGAAATACCACCCAGGATAAATTTCGTTTCCGGCGAAAGACCTGCAGGGCCATGGGTATCCGCAAATGTCATAGAGCCTTTGGATTTTTTGAAGTTGTTCTTTACCGAGGAGCTGGTGGATCAGGTAGTATCAGATACAAACCGCTATGCTTCAAGAAAGTTAGAAGGAATGGTGCTATCGTCACGATCAATTTGGCACACGTGGCGTAATATAACAAAAGAAGAATTTTGGGCGTTTATAGCAGTTATAATAAATATGGGGACAATGACAGCGGCTAATCTGAAAGAATATTGGTCAGCGGACGCTACTAGGACGGGTTTCATTTATTACTTATAACGCTAAGAAACCG
This sequence comes from Stratiomys singularior, assembly GCA_954870665.1. Lineage (NCBI taxonomy): Eukaryota > Metazoa > Arthropoda > Insecta > Diptera > Stratiomyidae > Stratiomys > Stratiomys singularior. The sequence goes on along the minus strand of OX940879.1, from coordinate 3,779,414 downwards.
ACCAAATGGGGCATTCGCATTTACACATTGGCTGATTCTGGCACGGGATATATTTGCGGAATTCTACCGTACTATGGCAGTCTGACAACACAGTCATTGATAAGACCGGACCTTCCGGTTTCAACAAGAATACCACTGCATTTATACACGACGCTGTTGAATAAAGTTCCTGGTGCGCAGGGGCATCATATGTTTACAGACCGTTACTACACCAGCTACATTTTGGCGAATGAATTACGCAAACTGAAATGTCATTTGACCGGGACAATCTTACCTAATAGAAAAGGGTTGCCAGATGCAATCAAAAATAAAAAGCATCTTCCAAAAGGAAAATCGATGGTAGCCTACCGCAAAGATGACAATTTAGTTCTAGCGTGGAAAGATAAAAGAATTGTTACGGTATTCACAAATTTTTATAATGCGGCAATGAATAACGTCAAACGAAAACTCCGTAATAATATTGAAACAGTTGTTAGAAAGCCCGATGCTGTAATAAATTACACAAAATTCATGGGCGGCGTTGACGTGGCCGATCACTATGCCTCGACATACTGCTTCATGCGAAAATCATTGAAGTGGTGGCGCAAACTATTTTTTTGGGGGCTAGAAATTTGCATAATCAATTCATATATTCTATACAAGCTAGTCAAAAAGCAGAGAAACGAGCAGCCACTGAATCATTTACAATTCCGCAAAATATTAGTGAAGCAGTTGAAAGGAGATTTCCGGCAGCCGCGAAGAGTTTCAACATCGACCTCCAACTCGGATGAGATTCGGCTCAATGGAAAGCTCCACGTTATGCTTAGCGGTGCAAAGAGAGACTGCAAAGTTTGTTCAAACCGAAACACACCTGGTGGAAGACGCGAGACGAGTTCCTACTGCGATACATGTCCACAAAAACCAAGAATGCATCTTGGACAATGTTTTGTAAATTATCACACTAAAGTACAATACAGAGATTAGGTTTGCGATATTATATTCTTAAAGATGTAATTATAAATAAATTGTTAAAATATAATGTTTTCCTAGAATAATTTATGTATAAGATTATTTTATTTTATCTTTATACGACGCTCGACAAAATCGCGAAAATCGCGTCGACCTGCCACCTCGCTGGCCGAAAAAGTCACCGACCGCAAAGGGTTAAAGGTGATTTTAAGAGCTGTTGCTCTGTTGCTGTGTCCATTCAAAGAATGGACTTAAAGTCACTTATAAAGTTAGTCATGAGGGATGCATGGACTTGCAATGGTTTATACAAAAATTGCGTCATGTACCGGAAACCTGTTCAAATAGTTTGAAAAGCAAACGCATTTAAAAAATTCGGAATAATGAGGGCCGAGAAAAACAAAACGCGTTCTTTACTAACTCTTTACTAACTTGTTCTGCATAATTACAGAATTTTTATTAATTAGGTTTTACTTTTTTCCAATAGCACTAAAATTTTCGAGCAAACGATTTCCCTTCAATGTGATCAAATAAAGCTATTGGAAACATCTTTTTGCAAATTGAATTAAAGTTTTAGAAAAAGAGAAGAGAAGAGTTTTAGAAAAAAAAAACACCATTCGCAAAAAACAAACTAAATCAAAAAATTTTTGTGCTTTTCAAAATGTCATGACTCACAAGCTATCATCATCAACGCTTTACTCTATACATCAATAAAAAAAATTAAGTCTAGCACGGGCCAATCGTATTAAAAATTATCAATGATTTGATTAACAACAAATTTATATAGTTATCTGTTCAAAGCCCTCGAACCTTTGCAACTTGCGCCTTTGTCAAGGTAAGAATCGTTGGCAAAGAACGTTAAAGTCCAAAGCCAATATTGTAACATGAACGTATAACATCTTCCATCTTCATACGAACAGATTTAATTTGGTGTATCCTATTATCGCGTTGAAATCAATAAACAAACAATAATTTTTTAGGTCAATATTTGCCTAAGAAATAGCCAAGAGAATATTCGATGTTAAAAAAATTCAACCAAGGAAATACGAACGTAAAAGAAGATGCCACAAAAAAAAAAACATCCTATCTCCATAAATTATGGGTTTTGATGTTGCGATATGTGTCGAGTTTTGAGTTTTTATCTGATATGCTCCCTTCGTGTTAATATTGTTGGTTTCGTGTATTTTTTGTGGATTCTTATCTAGTTTTAATCGTTGACATAGATAGCATATCAAATGGTTTGAATGGATAAGTCAAACCTTTTGCAATCGTGAAAGTATTAAAGTTTTTTTTTTTCATAGGTAGAATAAATAAAATATGTGTTAATATGAAAGTTATGAATGCATTGAGATTTTTCGAACAGTGTTAAGTAAGTTGATATTTATGGATTAAGGTTGTGAATATTTTTGTAGGATTACTGTTGAAAAGCGTTTGATACTTTTCTTCAAACACGATTCTGAATATGATTTCATCGGCGGATTTATCTCCTTTCATTCGTTGAAAAACGCATTAAAATGAGGTTAAATCATGTAAGCTTATGAAATTTGCAAAATTATTTATGATAAAGTACTTGGGCCGGCGTCCTCAATTTGTCTAATAGTTAAATAGCTAAAATATGAGTCATTTTGATTTACATTTGATCAGAATTATCATACGTTATATGTTAATACAAATTTTCTTAATTTGAACGCTCTGCGACAAGGATAATTTGGTTTTGTTACTGGATATTTCAGTTCAAAAATTTTGCGACTATGACCTTATCTCCTTCATGGCTTCAGATATTAAGGTGTCACAACAAACCGTATATCTGTGTAATAGTTTTGTTTACTTATATACAATAATAATACGAGTACTACGTAGATTTCCGTCGAAAAATGACCAGGGTAATTACTGCATTAGTTTTCTAAAATAATCTTTAATTATTCTTGGACCTGTTTTAAAGACAGTAATCCCCACTAATCAGCTACCGCACGTCCGTTTTCTGGTTCTGAGTACCAAGTCGTACAAACAGGAAAAGTAAGCCGGACGTGAACGTATTAAAATCCTTTGAATGTTCAAGTAATTTTGCGAACGCAATATGAGACAAAAATTTACAGAATAGAAGTCAAGTTTTGCTTTTGCTCACATCTTATCGATTATGAGCCTGTTTTTTAGCCGTTTAAATACGAAACTAGCACAAAAATGATTGATTCGACATTTCAAATATTGTTCAGTTCACATTTGTTCGATTTTTCTAATAAACTCTGAACTTAAACATTCCCATTTCAAATTGTAATTAATTCATACTGCACGCGTAAAACGCTTTCTAGAATCCCATAAAACATATGCTAACATTGTCTAGCCTAATTCTTTCACTTTTATGACTTACTTATCGTAACGATTCATGAATTTCTTGTTGAATAAAGGAACAAATGATGTTGAGTCTACCGCATTTTTTATAATTCTTCTGTTTTTACTTCTGTCTTTACCCGTTTATGATACGGTTACTACTAGTTACCTGTCCATAAAAAGTATCTTTTAATGAAAGATCAAACTATCTTTGAGCAATCCGAAGCAGCAGTGATGATCAATGAGAAAAGTATAAATGAAATTCGAGGCACTTTCCTGTTAGTTTTTCATTTATACAAATGATGAATTCAGTGGTTTCGTCTTGAATGTTAAGACTCATCAAAGAAAAAAATTCAAACATGAAAGAAAAATTGGGAATCGAGAAAACAACCCGTAACGTTAAAATTTGAAACAGTTTGGCTGCAGGTTGAAAAGATTAGATTTAGGTTTCCGAACATCTTTCCGCGGCCAATATCTGCGGGTATTAATAAATTAACCAAATTTTTTTATTCTTCCAGGCATTTGATATTGCGAAACAGTTAGCTACTATCCAAGTATATTACGAACATAATGCACATATGATGTGAAGCATACTATACATTAAGCAGTAGGCACTGAGGAAGCTTATACAAATCAAAATACAGAGAATTCACAACACATCTGGTCAGCTCAAGGCGAAATATCTTTTAAGTGATGCCTAGTTCAGGAGCCCGTTATAGTTATTTGACCACTCTTGACTGGACCGTCCGAAGTCGAAAGTGAATCCAAGTTTCCAATTCCAGTAATATTACACCTGAAATCTAACTTGTTCCACATTTACTCAGTTGCCAAAGAAGGTGGTGAATAAACGAGTCATCCATTTAATGGCCATCCTATATCACGTATTTATGCTCTTTTTTTCTTCCGCGAATTATATGGGACATCGTGAAATACTTGCAAACTGTTTTCAAGAAAATTTACATATTTGCTTAGCGGGTCCACGCGAATGGGGACAGTCTGAAGATCCCAATTAACACTATGTCTTTGGGCTGAGTTCCGACCGTCTTGACCTTGGCTCTCAACATGTAGAGTCGACTTTCCAAAGTAGGTTTTATGCAAATCAGGAATCAAATGATTTATCCATTCAATGCTTAGTGGAGATCAACAAAGAAATTTTGGTTCGTCGTTCGTTTTATTCCTTAGATCTCGTCAATCATCTTTAATCACAATAAAAATTACCGACTTTAATTGACCAATCGCCTCTTGACTGCTCGTTAAATTCACTCCAGTGTCGAATGCGTCGAGTGCTGTCAATTGGTTTTCTGCTGATCAAAGCCAGATTTGTTTGAGGAACCTTAAACTTTTGTCGTCACTAGCAATTTTCGGGTCGCCGATCAATCAGAATTGTTTCAAGTCTCCATTCATCAAATACTTAGAGGAAACCTAGAGCAGTCTGCCATGCTCGATTGGTTAAATTGAATTTCAATGTTCCATCTTGGAACTTAAACTTATGGATGCTGTTGACACGGGACGTTTGCGTTTGAATAATCAAAGAAATACCACGAATTCGGTTGGCACATTTAATTGACGAAATCGGGTCACAAATTCATCAGCGACTCAACCTTTCCGCGTTTCGAAGTCAAACAGAGTTTCAACAATGCCTGCAACAGCACCTCCAACTGGAATAAATTTAGCTTTGCAAATATTAATCTCGAAGATTGCATCAAGCTTTTCTTTCGGAACCGCTTACGACAATCTTCTCAAATATCAAATGCCTAATGCCTCATGGACAGCGCCGATGGAGTAATTTCTTGAGTGGCATTAAGAAGACAGCACAAAATGTATTTTCGTAGACAGTCAACACAACAGAGCTAATGAAATATCTGTTGTAGCTGCTGATAAGCCGAATCAGGCCGAATTAGCATATCTTTCTCAAAAATTTTCCTCATTTCATTCGCTGTTGGGGATGCGACAGCGTTTTTTTCGTGTGTTTACAGAAGTGATAATCCTGAGATACACTGACATTTTCGATAACGAATCAAGCTTGCTGGTCTGTTCTACCTAGGAAGATTCCGAAATGCCAAAGTCGGTGTTATGAACCCCAGATTCGTCGGTTTGTGAATTTCGACAGCTTGTTAGAGAACAAGGCGGCTTTTCGTTGATAACAAATATGTAGACTAGTTTCGTCGACCTCATTTCCATCTGCGGCAGATGGAAACCCATGTTAATCATGTTAATGTGGTATGCGCAAGTTCTGTTAGATAATTCGATATTTTCTGATTTGCTGCCACTATCAAATACATTTGCATCGAATCAATGTTTTTCAGAGAGTTTAGATAATAGGTCATGTTTACAGAGCAGAGTGTTGCGGAAAATGTTCATGGATGAAGCAACATCCATTTGAAATCAAGCCGAGTTGAACTGTTGGGAACAAAATTGGGATTGGTACAATAAATGAGTTTCTTTTGACTAATGAAGCTTTTTATATGGGAACCAAAAGTTAATGTATTTGAATTTAAGTTGATCAGCATTGATTTAGTGGAAAAACCAGAAGTGCTCATTTCCATGGAGTCCGATGTAAGCCATTTTGGGCCTATCTGTCCTTAGAACTGAGTTTTAAAGAAAAACCTAGTCTTCAAGACGTTCAGCGAGATGAAGTCTCTTATAAAGAGACTTCATCTGAGATCCTTGATTCAGAGGTCTGTATTTAATAACAGCGATGAATCCACGTGCTTTCTTTATAAAGTTTATTGACAATAGTTGGACACAATTAATTCAGCGTTATTTCAAAGAGTATTTAAACAAAATTTATTTGTTGCAATACAAAGCGACATAAAAGAAGACTTTTTCGTTGGATTTTGTAGATGTCTGCGTAGGATAATCAGTTAATTCGGATGTATCAACAACTTCCAATGAATTTTTTCTTCGTCATGAGAGAGGATGCAATGTCTGTCAATAGATTTGAGTTATATTAAAATGTAAAATGTAAAAATGGAAATGTAAAATGGTAAAATTCTCCATGTAAAATGGAGAAGGGATTAGACTGATTTGCAAGTATTTTTAGGTCTTTGTTAGCACTAGAAATTAGTTAATTTCAGATCAGTCAAAAGAAGATGAATATGCAACAAAAAATTTGGCCGTTTTCTAGAAAAGGAAGTAACTGTATTAAATGTTTAATACTTATAGCTGAGTTCGGTTTTTTATTGTTTCATAAAAACCGCCTTTGTTGCTATATTGAATCGGCCGAATTATATTAATTTGTGTCTACAATCTGTAGTCTCCATGTACGGGGTCGAAACAACATGTCAACCACCACTCCCGAGATTTCAAACTACTTCCAGTACCAAGTCCCAATTTCGTTTAAACTATCTGGATTCCCGAACACAACCACTAGTTTGGTTCAGTTGGAAACCAAATTCGTGCGACTATTCCTTTGATTAATGCATCCTGGAAAAATATGTCATTAGGGCTGGCGATTTTCCTTTAAATAAATTTATAGTAATGCGTTTTTGAGCTTCTCAATTTTATGATGTATCTTATTTCAGATATTTCTTCAAGTCTGATTGCTTTTTGTCGAGTCCTGAAATATGTTTTTTACTCATCTATACTGAAATCAAATGATAAAAGTAAAAAGTTTCCAGTTGACTTCACGTAACGTGGTATCTTGAAAATTATTTTAATCAGATTTGTGCACGTTTCAGCTCATTCAAAGATTCTCCGCCCGTAGTTTCCCTGAACATTTTGCAAAGCGTCCCAGTAAACTGCTCCGGAAAAAATCCTAAGAATGTTGGAAAAAATCTGTTTGGCTTCGCCAGTTGATATTGGAGTTCAATTTTACGAATCTGTCTACGGATTTCGTCATCGTCGTTTTATCAACTTGAAAAATAGAGAGACAAACAGACAGAAAGGCAAGCATATAGACATACAGATCAAGAGATATAAGATTTAAAATCCAGACATACACCATGCACATTATATTTAAGCTTTACAGTTTCCAACGTATTTCGGATGGATCCAAAAGGGATATTTATCGCTAACATATTCCCCCAATGCAATTTATTGCCTTCACAAGTTGGATAAAATTAAATGCCTCTCGCATATCATTGCGAAAAGCATTGAAACATGACATGGTGACCCTAGCGACAACGATACTATCCCTATAGAAAGCAATAAGGCAAGTAGACAAGCAGGGCGACTAGAGTATGCAGATATCAAACATATGTAGTATACACATATGCGTTTGCTTCGTATATTTGCTTCTTTTCCTTCTTGTGCATTGGCGCTCTTAAAACGTCGACATTATCGACACAATTATTCTGATATTGAATTCTCGCGAGAAATGCATTATAACTATGTAATTTGTATCTTTCTGCCAGTACATGTGTATCGAAGTCCACGAGTTTCACCATTAAACTTTCTGCCAATATGCTGAAAATGATATATGTAAGGAGTAGTATGTAGTTGATATGGGATGTAGGCACTTGTGATACAGAATATCGGCATTACTGGTGGACTAACACTTGTCAAAGTGATTTTACTGGAAGCTGTCCGATCGTAATATGATTTACTGTGTCACTTGAACTGACAAGCTTTATATTTTCATGAAAAGCAGTATGATTGAGGGCAGTGGCCGGAATAGCGTGAATTTTCTTTAGAATTTCTCGTGGATTTCGATACAATGTGTGCCCATTTATGTTTTTCAATTTATAATGAGTAACGTTTTTCTGATCGTTCATGATTTTTTGCCATATTCTCTAGCATACAATGTAAGACAACCTTCCTTTGATATTCAAGACAATCCATTGTGACAGTAGTAAAAGGGTAGTTACTATAATCTAACCGTATTTCTTGGAAAACCCCACTTCTGACTCCATGTATGATGCACACACAATGAGCAAATCGATTCGGATGATTCTAAGACTTAAATATTTTATATCATAAATTCTTAAGAAAATTATGAGAAAACATTTTTCCAAAGATTCAAAATACCGAAATTTAATGAAACGATTCAAAATTTTGCGAACGATTTTTTATTATAAGAACACTAAATTAAAAGGAAATTTCACTGCCGAAGATTATTTTTATATTAGCGAGCATCATTTGACATTACGGCCGTTTTCGCAATTGAAAGATTGGAAAACGTAATTCGAAGACCATAACTTGAATTTAAAAGTGTTCAAAACATTTAAATTTAAACGTGTCTAGGAGACAATCAAGTATTTCTGATCCATATCAAGTAAAATTTAGTATCGTATATACTATTACATGATTTATTTCCAAATTTTGCAGGACAAGACTTGAAAATTTAAAATTGAAGAAAAAGTTAAAAACTTTAACTTTGAACGCTATATTTTGTGTATAAACTTTTCTTTCTTCACACTCAAGCACCGACAGAATGAATATCGCATAAACATATATAAACAGATGTATCGATATGAGTATTAGCCCAGACGTAAACTTTTTTAAACCGAAAATCTTAAGTCCCACTCGAAGCAACCAAAACCACACCCGGCGAAGAATTTTTCAAACTTTCAAAAATAAGACAGTATCAGTACGCATATTACCTTGCACGTAACGTTGACTAAGCCTCCTAAATCTTCTTACAGTTAACTTCATTTCAATACAGATTACGCTTTTTATTCCTGAAAAAGTTGTTTACTCTCCATTTATAAAGTAACTTGTTAATACTAACACCTGGTGACTAAATTATGTTAAACTAGGTATATGTTATTCGTCATGTTGTAGCTACACTGTATAATGTATTTTATAAGACGGTAACGGGAGAACAACAGCGAAAGGATACGATACGTCTGCATGTGGAGAATGTTCAGCACAGCTATATCGGAAAGTACTTCAGAATAAATGCAGCTTAGAAGTTTAAGTTAATAAAAGCTGATAAAGACGTTATGTCGTCAGCAGACTGATTGAATTAGTTCGTAAGAAATTGCCAACAAATATCAAGGGAATTTAGGACTCATGAGCTGAAGAAATATTTTAAATGCTCTCTGAACTGTGTCAAAAAAAGGAAATTCAATTGTGAGAGGAAAAAATAAGACCGGGAGAATTTCTAAGTAGAAAGTTAAAACAAAGTGTGAGTAACTCATAGACAAACAAGAAGCTTTTAGATAACTTTGGAGTGTGCGAGTTTGAAGGACAAATACGATTGAAACAGGCTGTCATCAAGTTGCAGAAAAGGGAAACTTATTAAAGAAAGCGTACTATTCAGGGTGAAGGAAGTGGAAGCTTTAAAATGAAACCAGTTTTCCGATAGTTACAATATTAGCTATGCATTAGACGACATTGTACGTATCTCTTGTTGTATGTCTCTAACAAATAATAAATGATTTGTAAGTATGATTCGATGCAGGAGCAGAAAATGGAAGCAGAAGCAGATGGCAGATCTCTTGCTTAGAAGGAAGGAACATTGTGGTGCAGCAGCTCACTTTAAGGGACACTTTATTTTTATATCAAAGATGCCCGGAAAATTAATTTGGTCGTAATTACACTTGACGTATATTTTCAGGCAGCTAATTAACCCAGAATCTAATACTAACAAAATAAGTCCTGCATAGTGTGTTGTACGAAAATCAATAATTCATCATAAGAAGACTTATTTTATTTATTATTATAATTATTATCCATAAAATATGTAATAAAACTGAAAGGCACAATGAAAAAATTGTTTATTTTTCAGATAAATTGCTCAACGCTGTTTCCGAAAATGGTTAAACATTACAGAAATTTTCAGTTATGAAAAATAACAATTTTTTAATAAAATATGATTAAAATATTGTTCACAAACAGACTGTCCAACAAATAAACTTGAGTCCATTATTGCCGACATCAATTCCTATAACGTTAGGATAATTTTCAATTCGTGATTGTTCTAGTTTCAAGAAGTTTTTCACGTAAGTTTTTCTTGCTCATTTTACTGTTTTAAAATGACAAATGGTTGTCTTCGCACGTGGCAGAAGCCCGTAGAAACGTAAAATCTTTACTTAGTGTCTTGAGTCAATAGAAACGATCCATTATAGTTTTCCCTTCCACTGCTTCGCCCTCTGAGTGACAACAAATCAAACTAGAATTTCAATAAATCACGCATATATTTCGATCAAAACGTCATTGAACATCAATAGGATTACTACCAGTCATTTGATATAGCTTGTCTAAAAATACATGCTATGTTAGCTGGGGTGTTGTCTAAACTTTATTTAATCGGATATAAAATTTCCTGCTTAAAGACACACCACAAAGTTAATCCACCACCGCCACATACTGCGCTGCAAGTATTTCCAATATTCATCCGCGTGTAATTCTCTATCAATGACTGACAAGCAACTCACGATTACAACAAATAAGACAAACAGCGAGAAAAAAGTGAATGCAAACTCATGACAAAAGTTAGCAACCTAGTAGTAGTTACCTTGAGGATGAAAACGTATGAGCTGTAATACAGACTATGTACATAATGTACTATGGTGTAGATTCATTACGTTCACACATACTCATACGACCATGTAAACAAATTCAGTTGATGTGTTACTCCATGCAAGAAGACAAGCTGATAGAAAACAGATTATTACTATGTCTCACATGATTTATTATTGTTTGAGCATGTAAAGTTCTACTCTAATGATTGTCGAAATGTAAATTTGAGCAATATACAGTTGGGTTTCTTTTAAAGATTGGAGAACTTGCCATAATGAAACACTTCCTCATACCTTAAAATGATTGCCCAAATTTTCCTGCAGAATTAAGCTTGAGTCTTGTCGGCAAACAAAACTAAAGAGTAAAACTCAATTAATGGTTTCGTGAAAATAATTGTTTTTCCACAGACATTTCATTTGTAGAAATCGACTAAGTCTTCGTTGACATCATGTCAGTTCAAATCTAAAAATAAATTCGTGTACCACAAGGCTCTAGTGTAGGTCCTGAGTTATTTTTACTTTGGACAAGTCAAATAATTTTGCTAGCGTTCGTTGGTACTTTGACAGAGTGAAATAATTTGCTGCGTGTTTGTGAATGAATTCTCTCCCGAGTTTTGCAGTCGTTGTCTTCTTCAATTGTCAGAAAATTGCAAAACTAGTTAAACCACAACACCAAAACTTCCAACACAAAACAAAAAATTAACGATCTCTTCAGTCGAAATGAAAATGTAACAATAATGTATTCAATTACTGTGTAAGTATAATCACCAACATTCAACAGTATGTCGTTTGAAACTTAATACGAATAATATTGCTGAACGACTTGTGTTTGAAAATAGGACAAACGTGTTGAGAAATAGAGAAATAGTGCTGCAACCAATTTATCTTTGTCCAAATGACTTTAAATTTATTTGGGAGCCATTTTTTACCACCGAGTCACTGATTTCGGAACATCAGCTGTAATGAGAGGCACTTCAACGAGAAAGATCCCATTCTTAGTGATTTTAATGCATTTTTAGGCATTTTTATTGCATCTTTTATAAGCAATAAAAATACCATTGGCGAAACAAAAGACCAACGATTTACATTTACCCAAACGGACCCCAACTAAGGAGGATAAAATGACGTTGACTCGGTTGGAAACCGGCTTCGCATGTTGGGTCACATATGCACATATTCACTCTAAGTAAACATGTTACATTCACATGTTCTCGTCAAGGTATCTCCTACTGAATAAGCGCTACAACAATTCCAGCATGCTACACAACATGGGGCAAAGAAAACCCAAGAATTCTCAAAAATTGTTACACCGCGCTCATTCAAAAGGTCAATCGACGATTTAACGAGTATTAACAAAATATCTGTACAAGATAACGACCACTGATATGACCAATGCTACTTACTATGTTGTGAATGGTACACCGAGGAGCAAACGGTCAGAAATAAGTGGTGTTGTGTTGTAAGTGGTGGAATCGAATTTTCGCGACAACTTTCACTCCAATACAACCAGTTTTAACATATCTCAGATACTATTTGCCGTTAAAGATATCTGCAAGTAGGATTGCAAGTCGATTGCTACCTTTTTTGGCATGTGCAAGAATGCTGCCTTGTAATGAAGAATAAATAGAATAAAACTTAAAGTGTAGCCGTGAATGAATAAGCCGGGATTGCCTGATTCAGTCAAATTTTGAGAAAGATGAAGTTGACCTGATTTACACTAATCATACAAGTGATCCTGGCTGGAAAATAGTAACAGAAGTAACTTTATTTCAATTTTCTCTGTGAAATATACAGGAAAGTATCGAACTTAATATTTGATATTTTAATGGAAAACAAAAACAGCTCTTCAAAAGATCTAAAACTTTTTCTGCGTTTAAGGAGACAGAAAAAGTCATCCAACAAATTGTTTCGGAAGGAAAAGCATGTCAAGAATAAATTTCGCAACAGGCAAGAATTTTTTCTCCATTGATATATATATATTATTCGGTAATCAGAGTAAAAATAAGAAAGTGATTACTCGGAGAAGGTAGGCGTGTTGATCACTCGCCACTTTGATCTTGAAGTGTTCCAAATTTGAATTCCAGGAAATTGTTCTCATGTCAAGTGGTATGTCTTGTTGACATGTAGTGGATGGAATTGGGATCAACGAGAGTGAAAAGCGAATACTGTTTGGCTTGTTCAAATCATATCTGACTGGTGTGTAGAAGTATCTCTAGACGATTTCATTTTGAAATTCTCACATTTGTCTGTGCTTTCCATAACTAGGAAAAATAGACTCCAATGAGACTGGAAGTCATTAAGGAAAATAAAGTAAATATTCCGGTTAAGGAAAATAAAGTAAATATTCTTCGGTTTATTAAGATTAGATTAAATAAATAGTCTAAATATTCGAAAACTGATATCCTATTCTATCAGTTTTTGTTTTGAGCCTCAATTTAGATACATACGCAAAAAGGTTCCATAACGATACCACTGTGCCTTCGTACGTAATGCAATAACTCTTCATATTGGTTGTGGTGGAAGTTTTCTGGTTTACTGCAAAAAGTTGATTGAAAGATGGTCTGGCCTCTTACCTTTCATGATTATGTGCGAGACCTGAGTGATTTCACAAGCCTTTCTCTCTCGTTTTCCTTCTTCTAGTTGCAGAATAGATTTGTTACATCTAGTTCTTAGACATTTGTGCCACCAAACAATGTTAGTAATAGATCCTGATACAAAGTAATCGTGGTAGCTCCGGGAGAAGGTACCAAATTTTCCAGAAGGAAAAGTTTTCTCTCCAGAATACATTTTTCGTGGGTTTTCTATTAGTATTGTGGTTGTTTATCACCTGTATCTAGCAGATCGCCCTTCCAGGGCATTAGTTCTGTATCTGTCAAATTTTGTACGATTCTGAGACCTTTTTGATTCGATATTACAAATAGCAGTGCCTGAGATTTCCATTCATCGCAAATTAAATTATCTCAAACCAATTATTGCCTGCTTGTCTTAGCCAGGCTTAGTGAAAGTAATTTCCAGACAGAAATTTCCAGATACAAAAGTTTTGACAAATTGCATAAAGGAGAGGTGTAACGGTATTACAGCAGCTGAATGTGAGAAACGGATACGGCTTGGTAGCGGCGAAACATGAATTACTACAATTAATTAATTAAGGGCCTTTATTCGGATCTTGGTGGCCTGAGATAATTTTAATGCCACGTACGGTCCTACACCAAGGGTCTACCATTTCCAAGTGCATCATGTATGATGGAGTTCCAGTTTTAATTTCATTATACTCCGTTAGAGGTAAGCCCGCTAGGTTTCCTTAGGGGCTTAAATTCTAGCAAGCACTTTTTAGCCAGTCATGTGGGATGGGAGGGAAATAGTTATTCTAAGGGTTTGTAGAGTTATTTTTTTTTTAAAAAAACAGGATGAGATCTGAATACAGTATTGATTCTAATAAGGTTCGATGAATTGCCAAAAAAAGCATATAAAGCATGATTATTGAATACTCAAAATTGCTATAAATGTGGGATGTACAGTTGTGCTTAAGATTTTCTTGTGTGAGCTTTTTTTGAACTGCACAGAAAGTGTCCTGTATGTAAAAATTACAAGTATTGACTTTCTACACTAAAATGTATGCCACTCTTTGTTATTATACCTGCATTTGAAAGATCTTTTGAGAGTCATTATTTACTGCATTAATTTAGTTTAGGTCGATTGTAACTTTTTAATATGTGGCTTATTAGTTGCTGGCAATTTGCTGAAATTTTTTTCTCCATTCGAATAGAATAAATAAATACTTTTAGGTTAGTAGCTAATATAGCTCATTAACGAATGTTTTAAAATAAATGAATGAAGTGTGAAGAACTATTGCTATTGTCATCGCTATGCTATGAACGATTGAGATGGTGTGCAATACGTAACGTGTGTAGTGACTTAAAATAATTCTTATACGTAGATACCTCAGAAAATAAATAATTAAATTAATTCTACATATAGATACCTCAGAACGATTATTGTTATTATTATTGTTGTTTGAATTTCCAATTGATGCCCGCGACCCGGGCAGATCGCGCCAACGTAGGACCCCCATAACTGCTTGACGCACCCAACGGCGCTCGCCTCCTTCGCTCGTATATGCCACCTTCTAATACAATTCGTTTAATCCAAAAATTTAAGGGAGCTTCCCTCCACGAAGAGAAGGACCACCGATTCGCGGATATCTTTAATCGATGCCGTAATTACGGTAAGATTGAATGGTTAATCTTTTGCTTAGCGTTTCAATATTTCTTACAGCCGTTAATTTTTTTTTTTTTTGAATTTCAATTTGGAATGTTTGCGTTATTTTGTCTTAATTGTGAGATCGAATTTGTACTTTTTTCAGTTTAATTTGGATAAATTTAAGTACGATTTCGAAGTACGTTTCCCGATATATAATTTCAATTATAACTGGTTCGCCAAATTTAATTTTTTCAAGGCCTTACTCCGCACGTACTTCAATTAATTGCGCAAGCCTTTCATATGAAATGGATAGCGCGAGACCGATTTATTCAATTTATATCTCGGGAAATGGCAAGCGTTTAAAGACAGGGCCAAAGGTGAATAAATGAATAAGTAAATATAGTCGGCGACTGGACGACTATACCTTTGTAGCCATTGCGAGTAAGTGCTCCATTGATCGACGTCGAGAAACGTGCGATCAATTTTTAATCATGTATCGTGGGATTCAGAACAGGCAAGTACTTAGCTGGTTTCTTAGACTTCGTCAGTATATTATGGTCTTCCATAAGTTTTTCTTTTGGGGGGTTTCAAAGTTTTTCAAAATTGTATCGACGCTATGGGATGTACTTAATTATGATGTTCAGGCGTAATTTTTTCTTTTGAATTTATTTCACTTATTTTTTATGAACTAACTTTCATGTACTTGAATATAATTCAACAATCTCACTTTACACTATTTCTATTTTTCATTCAGCACAAACGAATAAACACTTTCACAGACAACCGACTGTTAGTCAACCGAATAATTCAATTTTTCAAGCGCACACGAATTAAAAAACGAATTTTCGGTTCTTACTTCTGATGAATATATTTTAGCGGCATAAAATTCAGAACGATCCAATACGAGCGGTGAGCGTGCAATGATTCGAGCACAGCACTGTCGCGGGTACAATAAAAATCTGTTGAGAAGCACCGAATACGATTGCAGACAAAACACACTACGTCGGGTTGCGAACGGCACGAGACCTGTCTAGCAAATGTTTAGGCTCAACATTGTTCGTTGGCAGTTTGCCGTGTTGCAAGCGCCGCCAATTCCCCACTCATCGCCGGCCCATGACGTCATTCATGTGAGCATGAGCTGCGTCTGCAAGACTGCCACTAAATGTGAGCGCAACACCTTGCGGGGCACGAAAAGCGTTAGCGCCGGTCTTCGTTTTTCTGTGTTTTGCTTCGCCAGCGAGAGAATCATCATACCAGGAGGGGAACAACCTCCTCAAATGCATCTGGTAAGCTGCGAAAATGCACTCGCAACCGTGTTGCATTCCGATACGTAAACATTAAGCACGCGCAAAATGTTGCTCGACACTGTTATTGCCGGCATACAGAAGAGGAACAAATGTTGACAGCATTTTAGTGACAGCTTAAAGTGGGAAAACTTCGTTTTTTACCGCGTGTTACTGCCGTCAACAACAGCGTTGTCGCAATTGGAATGCAATTCCGCCGAATCTTGCAATAATTCCAATGCAATATGTTAATAATTGGTCAAACTAAATGGATTCGGTTTTACATGAGACATGTTAGTAAATAGTTTTGACGGCGTGATGTTTATGCGAATTTTATTCATCAAAGGCTGAAGTGCTCGTTGACAAGAGGAAAGATGGGAGCGAAACGACAGTGATTGTCGCGAATAATGAAAAGGTGACCGACATTCGAAACCAGTTGAAACATTTATGAAATAACATAATGCGATAACTCTAATCAGTAATATTTTCGTTTTACACAATTTGGATGGCAAAACAGATCGAAACAAATTATTCAATGTCGAATCTTTTGGTGGTAAAAGCAATGATCGATATCGCAACAATCCTTTTGAATAATATGTGTGCGTTAGTATACCTTTTTGCGAGTGTCGAAGATCAGAATCTTACTAGGACTTTAGTATTGCTTAACTACCTATCATGATTGGACTCTAAACCCAACGTCAGGCTCACTGATCTCAATATCACTGCCAAAGTATTCGAGCCAGGAACCTGTTGTATAGAAGTTGAGTATTCTAACTACTAGGAACAATGACAAGAATATCGAAAAATTTAACGCGTTCCAATAGGCCTATTGAACATTTTATTCGGGCTTTTTCATTTATTGTTTTGAGAAACAGAATATAGTGGAAAACGATTTAATCATTGTTAAGACGTTTTTCTATATCAGTTCGCACTTTGCTGCAGAATAATTTCAAAGCAGTTGTGGATAAAATTATTTTATTATTTAATCAAATTGAACTTTGTGATAAAAACTCAATTACTTTATCGTTTTCATATAAACGCTAAATGACTATATTAATGGCATTCTGCTCATTGTAAATGTTCTGTTGTCAAAAATTCTTTTAAGTACAGGTTTATGATGAACGTTAATTTAAATGAAAGTTTCACATACTATTCATGCTTTCTTTCAGTTACTACTACCTACACTCTCTTTGATATATAAATAGTTTGCATCGAAGTGTAAGTTCTTGTATAAGAATTCTGAGATTATATATTTATCACAGTACTAAATAATTATTAGTTATAATGATAGTCCATCGTTACCCGTTTATGATTGTTAGTTCTTAGTTCTGAGCTGGTAAAAATAGTTATCTTCGGAAGATATAAAATTGAAAATATCATTAAAAATGAAACAATAATTTCACCAGAATTCAAGGAAGGGTAACTGTGCTGTAGGACTAAAGCTAGACGCTCAAAACTGCATTTAACGTAACTAGGTGTAATGAAGCTAACATTTATACCGCCACAGAAGTAAAGTGAGAAATTAAAGAGCGGACGAAATCAGTTGAACTGGTCAAAAGGCAGTGAGAGTAGACTGAATGAAATTTCTACTAGCAACATTGCAAAGGGAATAGAACAAACCCTTTCGACATATGATAGACTCGCCATAGAAGGACATGAATGACTGCAGTTTGAGCCAGTCTATTAGAAGTGATCAATTAAGTTCATCTAGGGATAAAAAACAAATGGCGTAAGAACAATAGTGCCATTGATTAAGACGACGTGAAAGACGGCAAATTAGGGGTTATACCTATGTGAATTTCTATTTTCGATTTTTTTTATTGGCTAAAAGTATGCTAACACATCCCTAGAATTGAAATCAAAAAGGTCCAAATACTAATATACTTCAGAAAATTGTTTAGAATCAATTTTCTGAAGCAACTCCAATGCTCGAAAAACGTAAAATTTGCTCGCTTTATACTATATAGTAATTAATATACACTGTATAGGGCACGTTCCTTCGTAAACGACACTAGGAGAGCTTTTGTTTACTCGATCGACTGCACGCTGCATTTGAGGTTAAAGTACTCTAGTAAATCGTTCAATGCAGTCGTGTGGTCCATCGCGCCCAAACATGTGTCGAGCAGCAAGGCGGTGCTCGATATCGCGACGGATACCGCAGTTATCTTATTTAATGATGGACTGTGAGGTCTTCTCTCCATCTACGACTCATTAGGATTGACTGCAGGACCTAATTTTTGATAATTTCTGCTTAGAAACAGACGCCGAGCGAATAAAGACTGCTGTGCGCTCAATTTCCGACGTTGTAAAAGACGCGAGACGCGGCCTTTTAGCATCAAGAAAGGAAGAGGAGGAGAAATGCAAGGTCTTGGAAGGCCAACTGTATGGTGCTGGGATAGCAGAGTAAAGATAAAAAAATTTGTATATGGTAAAATTTTGAAAATTCACAACTTTATAAGGTTTTGAAACTTTAAACGCGTTTACCTCGAAAGTGTATTTTTGAAATTTGCCGGAAACGAAACTCTTTCAGCTTTCATCCGATTTACTTGCCGTTATAACTGTAGCTTCTTGATATGATTATCTAGTGTAGTACACATGATTTTAGCGATTGGTTTTGTTTAAAAAAAGTTATAAACAATTGAAATTATTTTTTTGGGTTGAAAATGCAATTTTTTTGTTAAATGGTCGCCATTTTGCGAAAAATCGAGATTAAACTATTATCTTGTGTACTTCACTAGCAAAACTCATGGAGTTTATGAAAATTTTTTTTAATTGTTCCAGATGTAGATGGGGCTAAGAAACTTGTCCGGCCGCGGAACGTCATTTGTAAATACTAGTGACTTTGACGTGCAATACAGCCGCCATTTAGTATTGAATTTAAAATAAAAAATTGAATGCAAAAAAAAAAATTTTTTTGCACTCCCGAAAAGTTGCCCTTTATATTGATATATTATTTATAAAAGTTTTTTTTTCAAAATCCTTGAAAAAAAAGACTGTACGCCTAAACAGAACACAATAGCCGCAACTGCAGCCAGTAGCAAGACGGTCCTGCTGCCCAAAACTGATCTATCAAACCTTCGAACGGCTGAGACGACGGGAACAGACGGAACAGGAGGCGTTTCCCCACTTTTAGAAGGTGACAGAGAGGATCACGTGCAAACACTCAAACATACGTGGAGGGCTAAGGGTGAACGCACCCCTATGCTAAGTCCAACAGTGGACCCCGAAAGCACCTTCTCTTTAATTTCTGCACTTTTACTGACCATGCAAACAAGACCAAGGATTGAAATGAAATCACTGGACGGATTACAGAGGATGTTTTGGATTCTATCTACGTAAAAATTCTATTGTAGGACGAATTCTATTGTATTTTTTTGTGATTTTGTTGAATTTTATTGTATTAAGGTTGGACGTGTTGTGCACGGACGTTTCTACGTGTTAATCGTTCTGAAAAATCAGACTGCTAAGTAATATCTTCGATGTCCACGCAGATATCTGTTACTGGGAGGCAAGTTTGAGTTATCTCGGATGAAAAGTCCTGTATATTGAAAGATGTTATTTCCCGCTTGGCTGAGCTTAAACATATTTAGCCTTTTCACTACTACGTGGTAGTGGCCCGACTTTACTCTGGGTGCTGAATATAGTAGTGTAACAAATTTATTTTATTTTTACGTCATAGATTTTCTACAAAGATTTATAATTATATACAATTTTCTGTTCGTTTACACGTTTTTCATTGTATGATACATTTCGTAGCATTTCGTAGCAAGACGAGAGAGCCTTACCGGCCCGACTATAGGAGGACGTAGCAGTGAAAAGGTTAAAGGTAAGCTGCTTAAAAATGCTACTTTATATTGAAATTATCGTAACATCTTGCACAGATACGGCTTTCCCGGCTCAGTTCCATTGACTCTTTTTCAACATTGCAATACGCCAATGTAAAATCTCATTCATATTTGCCTCATCGTCGTAGTATATAAAAAAAATCAGAACTTTAAGATCACCAGTTTCAAAAGAAAAGCCGTTTTATGCAATGCGTAATTCAGTTATAAATTTTCTTGGCACCCGATATTTCAAATGAAATATCGGGTGCAAGGATTCTGCCTCTATCTGTTTCTCATGCTCTCGGGCAAAGTTTCTGTATCCAAGATAATCAATTTAAGGGTTACTCAATTCTTTCTGGCTAAAGTAAAGGATAAATGTAAAATGCAAGCAAAACAACGAATGTTTGTGAATTTATCAACCTTTTTTATATCTATATGGTTTTCATATAAAGACTGAAATCGATCATACTAGCACCTGTGAGTTCAATTAAAAATTAAACAAGGACCAACGAATATTTTACAATTCACAACTGAGTGACAGACAAGACTGAAGACATCGTTCTCCACATTATGTTCATAGTGATCTTACAATAAACAGACATGCTCTGACCTATCTTAACATTTGAAAAAACATCCTCATAAAACACAACTTATTAACACCATATGCCTTCAATATCATCTTGCTCTCCTCTATTGAAAAGAGGCGCCAGCCCTTATAGCTGTTTATCATTATTTCAAAAGGCACTTTACCATCATTATCGTCGCCATAAAGAATGAAATTCATCAACATTTACTCTAGGTTAGTTCCTTGAAGAAAATTTTGTTAGTGCTGTTCCATGTTTTCTATCAATTCAAACAAGAGAAGCAAAATGTCGGGACGAGCCTTACCAACAACAACAGCAGCACGACCCACTACATTACCACTACGCTAGAAAAGCACCAGACTAAATCAATATAATAAAGAGTGGATGAGGCTTAGCTACAAGAAAATGAGTCGATTTTCTCTTTTCCGTCCTTCTTGGCTGCTTGCAAAGTATCCAACGAATACTCTCTACACTATTTTCGCAAGTTTGTTGACATATAATGAAGTTCTTGCTAATTAGATCCCAGCCAGGACGTTTTGTTCTAAAGTTTACTCATGCTTTACTGTTTTGTGATAAATATCAAGAATAAAATTATCATCGAAGCTATAAATTTCACTCGATGAAAATTGCACAGACAACTTTATTATTTCTGCCTTTTCTTAATACATTTTTAATAGAATTTTTACAAGGGGGATGATGTTATATCTTCGCATGCGTTGCGTCCTGCGATGATGATCTCAATAAAAATGTGTCATGGGTTCAGAAAGAGCACGCCAGTGGGAGAAAACGTAAATGTAGGAGATTGTTGTGGAATTGGATGATGCAGGATGTGCAAAAGGAGCGATGCGAGCTGCAGACGAGGAGCAAGAAGAAATTGGATTTCCATGTATTCACTATAATGGGCTATTTATTCTCGGAACAAAGTAAATTAGCTAATAAATGTTCAGATATTTTTAATTGAATGATAAAATATCGTATAAGTATTTTACATGAATATGTGATTCACAAAATTAATTAAAATTGGTTAAAAGGACAAAATGGATTTCGTTGGAAAGATATCCTTTAATTTGTTTTTCAAAGAAAATCATATTTTCGAGCAGAGTATCAATATGGAGTTGTCTGTATCTTCACAAAAAAATGGAAGGATCATTTAAATTTAGTTTCAAGGATTATTCCTCAAACACTTTCAATATACCCCATAGTCGTCTTATAATTTAATTTAAGGATAACTTTGACTCGTGAATAATGATGACACATCTTTCAAGATTTCTCACTCGAAGATAAACAATCACCGCCCATTACATTGAGTTGTCAGTGGACCTTACTTTTCAACCTAGACAATTGTTGGGTTTCCAAAGATGTTGCTGCTGTCGGGCGGTTGCATCAGCATTGCAAGGCAAAAATAAATTGCATCTACGTCCTGATAGGAAAACCCATGAAGGCGTTTCAATTGCACGAGTACATAATGATTACGTCTACGAGAAATAATTATTTTGTTGAAATTGGCTCTTGTTTGGATTTGAAAGAAATCGTTGGATATAAATTACAGATTAGTAAAACTAAGAAAATTGGCAACCAACATTCATTGGAGGATTTTTGAATATTCTTGGAAATTACACCAGTTAGTCAATTGAATTTTATGACAATTTATACATCAGGCACTTCAAACAAAATTTCAAAGTGAACATAACACGAGTGTTGTGCAAAGTGCACAGAATTATATTCAAACCAAAAATTATAATTATATTTTAATAATTATTAATAATTCAACCTTATAAAAACGAAAATAAATAACTGAGCAGCTCCCTCGCAATCTGTCCTAATCCATCCTGCATCGCATCAAATATAGTTTGTACTATATACGTGTTCGAACTCCACGACGAACTCCTTAACTCGAGAATCTTGGCTGCAACCGTTTGAAGAAATTGCTTCGCGATGGGCCTCATTTTCCTTCTCTAGCGGCAAGTAAGGAAGAGGAAGAGATTGTTACAAGCGGAATACCTACAACCACAACGTCTCACGTCTTTTTTACTGGCATAGTTGATCTAGCAGAATGTGCCTAGCGAATGCATTTTTCAAGCATTATAAGCATCTTTCCGGCTATATTTTATGGAGAAAATTCTTCAATTTTATCCACCTTACCTTAAAATCGCAATTGAGAGACTGACAGTTAACAGTGAAAAAATCCATTCCCGCTCAAGTGCTAGAGCCAGTTGAACTCAATCTAATGCCAAATACAGATGACACCGTTTGAACTAGTTCTTGACGTCATAAAGACATCAACGTTCAATAATTATAAGAAGTTCTTCATGGGTTAACGTTGTTCATGTTGCGTCTTCTGTGCTAGGTATGAAGCGTGACCTGAGGTAATTGATCAGACGTACAATTTACCCCGGAGAAAAACAACAATCGGATATAAGACGGAGTATAGCGAAAAGGACATGCTCCTTTGTGTCACGCTCCCAAGAATGCGGTCAATCGTCTCAAAAATGTTGCCTTTCTTCTTTGGCGACCTCTTCTCTGTTGTCGCATCTTTCGCCCACCTAAATATTTCTGCGCTCTATCGCAAAGAAAACGATGATACTCACCTGTTGATTCTTATTAATGACACAAATATAAGGTTGAAAATTATAGAAATGAATCCAGCGGATTGGATTGGTGAGTACAGGTTTGGTAATTTAGTGTAACTCCCCCCTCAGGACGACGATAGCACGCATGTAAAAGTAGAAAATTTGTTTTGTAGGAGGTTACGGCTGGGTGTGCGAAAGATAAAATTATCAAGGAATGAAGAATCTTTCTAAGTGAATCCAGTTGGACGTAGATTTTCAGCAGATTGTCTTGTAAAGGACAGAGCTTGGAATGCATCTTCAATAATCCATTGACCAAAGCGGGTAAGGATCAATAAGTATATCCGAAATCGTCGGACGAGTGTTTCACAAATTTCAAGTGAAGGTCCCTTCCTTCTATTCAACTATGAGTTCAGGACTAATATATATTTAGACGATGCCTTGTTTTGCTATGATAGAATCCCCAGTAACGTTGTGGCGAATCAACGTTTTCCGCTATTTTTGCTTAGCTGATGTTTTGTTTTGTTGAAGTTCGTTTGGTTCTTGCCGCAGGCCAAAATTAATTCTGTGTTACTTGGGTCCAAAGTTACAAAGACGTCAGAACGAGCTGAAACGCGTCCTCGAAACCAACTAAACAAGGCCCGGCGGACCCAAGCAACACAGAATTTCGTTTTAATGTTTACCCATTCCATTTCAACTTACTCCTCCCACTTGTCCTTTTACTACTGATCATTCTTCACTTGTCATTCACCTTTTTTTCGCCATAACGGTCATCACATTCAACTCTATCGCTAAATACCTTTCATTCATGTTTCAATATATCTAACTATTTCATAGCCCAATATTTAGTTATACAAAAAATAATTCGAAACAATTAATGAAGGCATGCATGGATGCTAAGAATTTGAATCGCGTGCAGAGATGCATGATCATTGTAACAAAAATCTGGAGCGTTCCAGTCGTCTGTTAGACTTCGAGGCTAAGTTCAGCGGGGATGCTTATTTTTTGATTTTTTTGATTTGTTTAAAATTATATCTATAAAACATCAAAAATATATAAAATATTAAAAAAATTCGATTCAACATCAAAATTCAATTTTGATTCAAACTGGCTCTATTCGAATAGGGTGTCAAGCTCCAGATAAGTTGCACGAAGTACTATTGCGAATTTCCGACGACTACTAGTTTGCTCGGAAAACAGAATTTTGAGAACAACAATGAAGGATGTTTCGAAAAGTTGTGTACCTAATAATATGTATAGAGTCGTATGGTTAATTAAGTGAAGTGAAAACTTATATGTATATTCAATAAAAGTCAGGGATTAGTAGATCGGACAGACTTTAACTAAAGATTTCTTTCACTGGTACTATCTAGTGGTGTGAATGTTAAGGAATTGTATGTTGTGCTGAAATCACTAGGAAGGCTGATCTAAGAATAAAGAGTAATAAATCGTGTCTTCATCTGTTATAGGTGCTTACGTTGACTTCTTTTTCAGAAAAAGCTACAATTAGACTTGGTGCACCGAAACGTGCCTTTAAACTTGGTGAACCATGTGGGGTTATATTTAATTGTTTTTAAAATGAATACTATTTATCTCAAGGCGATGTTTTTAGTGTTTGAAAAAACGAATTCGGGCATTATACTGCGAGTTTTCAATTTTTTCGAAAGGATAAACCAAACTAGTTAAATATAGACTAGTTTGGCTTCTAGAGAACAATAATTGCTCGTATGAATTATTTCGTTTCGTTTCGCGTTGGTGTATTTGGCCGTACCGTTATTTTAGTAGGAATGCTGGCATATTTAGACAATAGCGAACTCGAATTCGAACTCCCAGGATCATAAGAATTTTCTATGCGTATTGAAGTAATTTAAAAAAACAGATCGATATGGTCCTTTCTAAAATATCAATAGAGAGAATACCGAAGCTGGTGCCGGTTGGTCACTCTTTTCAGTCGACACAATACTCAAAAATAGACTATATCAGCCTCGAAAAACTTTTTGTTCTTTGTTAAACATCACATCAATCTTAGAGATGAAAGTTGGCGAATTTTATTTTGACTTTTCTAGCAAACTGCAATCGGCAGATTCATCATAGTAACAGAATACAATTCCACCAAATTCCTCCAAATAGGAGGGAAAACACTCCGTGCATGTAGACTGAATTCTGTTCATATAATTCAAACTTATGATAAAAAATACAAATGAACATATGATGTTTATGTGAATATAAATAGTTAAAGTCAACTTTCTACATAGACATAGTTTAAACGCCAAGCATTGTTTCCTAACCGAAAGAAATGAATATTATTTTTTGAGGATCACGAAGAATCTTGAGCCTGCAATCCTTTACGGATCAACACCTAGCTGCCCTTGTCGAATTTTACCTTCAGAAATGCTTTCAATATGACCAAGTACATTCTTACTATTGAAAAAATTAAGGATAGTTGTGTAATTTTGCTTAGGAATGTCTTCAAAGTAGCGTTAAAGGGACACTTTATGTTTTCCGTGTTTTAACAAAAAAGTATTTTTTCGATCCTTTGAATTAATTAATTACCATCTAACCCTACTGGCGAATATACTTCCAAGCACATATATTTATTGTGCATAATTTAAAATTCAAAAAAAATAATTTCTTCACTTAAACTTGATTTATTCCTAAGATATTAACATTTATACAAAAATAAATCAATTCATTCGTATGTTATTGGCGATTTCAATTAAATTTGTTTAAACCGCTTTAAAATTGCATTATTTGTGATTTATGGAGATGGGGTTCGAGCGTGTGGTTTCACATGGTTTTTTTTTTGTTATAAAATATGCCTAATAACGTGGCGAAGCAATAGTTAAATATTTGCGACTTATAGATAACATTTTATTGCGTTGATTTATACGCTGGTTTATTTCTTAGCTAATTTTCTTAAATGAAAATGTTAAGCTGTTGAAAACGTTAATTTTTTTTTCTTCAAATTTCGGCTTTCAAATTTCACTTAATCACGCAGCATGCCTATAATTGCTTATTCAACTATTATTATGATAATAAGGCATTCATCACTGACCTTAATAAATATCACGCACTCTCTCTCTCTCTCTTTCTTATTTTTCGTTTTGGATCATGGCCAAATTCATTTTCATTTAAATTTTCTACTTTATCTTAAAACAATTTCAACACTAAATACAACAATTACGCAAAACAAACTACAATTGAAAATAATTCTCAACGTACAATGCCCTTTAGGTCCTCTTAAAAAGTAAATGCTCCATGCTACAACAAATATCCATCAATTTATCTTTTTAATGTATTTCTTTTATTATTCATTTGTGATTTTATCTGTTATTTTCCCTCTACTTGAAATGAATTTCTCAGTTTTGTTTTAGGTAAAAGCCGAAGCCGTAGCGCCAGATTGTTGCAATGAAAGAGAATTTTTCGAAAATAATACAATGGAACTTGAGGATTGGACATAATGATAATAATGATAGAATAATGACGATGATAGCTACGCAATATAGGAGTATTGCATACATAGCGCATATATTCGGCTATTGCATACTATAGAAGCGACAAAAAATTTAATGGGAAAATCTAGAAATTTTACAATTTTTCAGGCTAATTTCACTTTGACTAACCGAACAGCGATGATAGTAATATGTTTGGATCATTAGATCGATTTGCTGTGGGAGGGGTCGATTATTATTTATCCATTAA
The DNA here is from genome assembly GCA_954870665.1 of Stratiomys singularior. Classification (NCBI taxonomy): domain Eukaryota; kingdom Metazoa; phylum Arthropoda; class Insecta; order Diptera; family Stratiomyidae; genus Stratiomys; species Stratiomys singularior. Next base: position 3,752,575 of record OX940879.1, on the reverse strand, counting down.
CGAAGTTATACAAGAAGTTATGCAATTGAGATAATATATTTTTTGTTTCGAATGTTAAATTGTTTGAGATAGCATGATCTAGTCAATGATAGACTGGATCACTTTGTTATACTATAGAAAAGATTTGAGCTTATAAAATTATCTTCTAATCGTGATTAAGTCGCGAAACTAAGTGTTTAAAAATTTTTATATGTAGCTAATTTTATTTATCGGAAGTGTAAATGAATTTTTCGATAGGAAAGTGAAGAGTATTTACACGAAAGTGACGGATTTTTGGTTGCTGTCTCATCTACCAAAAACTCTCCCTGTTTAAAAGCGCATCTAGCTTATACCTAATGGCAGCTTCAAGCAATAGTGATCGCACTTCCGGAAGAGCAGGTCTTTTTTTCGCTGCCATTCGCGGAGTCTTGTTTTAAATTGTGGATTTTCGTTTATTTAGTTTTTAAGCACAAAATAGCAAGAAGACTCCGCTGCGACACCTGTCAGAAAGAGACGGTTGCAACAAATTGCACATTCATATTTATGTTACATTTTAACTCAACCGTATTGAGAGGGCAATAAAAGGCGCAATTATTTTAAAAAGCATAAAAATAACGACTTCCATATATCAAAACGTCATGAATTGCAAGACATCATTATAGGAGACGAATTTCGGATTTGCGACTCGGCCGATCAACCGAGGGAATATTAAGAGAATAAAGAACATAATTAGAATTATTAAAAATTATTAAAATTAAAGAATAAAGAATTATTCCTCAGAAATTAAAATCATGTTGACAATTTTCTTTGACGATTGCTGTCTATAATCCTTTCTCTAACCGATAAAGGCGCGATTGTTTAAGCCACAAAAGACGAGAGTTATGGCCAGACTGTTATAGTAATTCGTTTAGATGACAGAACTAATCCATTCACAAGAATATGATAAGATGACCATCGCAGAACTATCCGAGAGGTTCCAGGTCTACGGAACCACGAATGAGATGAGAATCTATGCGCGGTATCCGGTAAAGTTGGATGCTTGGGTATCCTCTGAACTCTCGCAAAGAAACACGTGCTGCGTTTTCTATCTTGCTGAATGAAGGATTTCTCCTCCAGCGGATGATTACTGGAGAGGAAAAGTGGGTCCTGTACAATGGCATGAAACCATGCCGGACAGTTTGCAAAAGAGGAATTCATCAGCATCCACTTCACTAGCTCGCACCCATGCCAGTTCTTATTGTCTTTTTGGTGGGATTCTCGAGGAGTCATTTAGTGGGAGCTTCTGGAACGAAATCAATCGTTGTATACGGAAGTGTGCCGTCAGCAATTGTAGCGGCTTCAAAAAGCAATGCGAGCAACGGAGTTTAGGATGCTTGGAACTGTTAATCCCAGTCGCCATTTCCTCCCGATCTTGCTCTAGTGGATTTTCGACTGTAGGGAAGGGAATGCAACCCTGGAGATGATCTAGCAAACTTTTTCAAGGATTAGGGGGAGATTTTTTAAGAAGAGAGATAAACAAATTTCCTGAACATTGGAGGCAAGTTATCGGTAATAATCGTGGTTATTTATTAGCTTAAGTTTGAATAAATTAAACATTAAACGTAAAATCATCTGATTGGAAGCCGAAAAAAATTTTTTTTTATATATTGATAACTTTATAAGATCCAAGGAAGTAAACAAGATGCAGCCAGAATTTTTGAGTCTATGAATTTATACTGTATCATAAATCTTGAACTGAACATATTCATCTTTCGTTAATTACTTTCAGCACTCCTAATATGTTGGTCAATCAAATTTATATTGCGCAACATCCTTTAAATCGAATGCGTACCAATTTGACTTACAGATATTAACTAATGCACGTAAATATTTTGCTATTCGCAGCATGCGTTAATTTTACACGTTTGTTACAGCACACGAATGAAACTTTTCAACATTCATAATGCAATCAAAGAATAATCACCTGTTACACAATTCAAACTCATATTACGGATATTTCGCATATCATCCTATGTATTCAGTAACAGAAAATGTCAAGATCAACCGATGTTCAATGCCAAACATTTCCAACAATGTTTCCAAATGGAAATTATGAATTCTAACGAGTTTATCGCATAAATTTTATACTCAAAAATAAAATGGACTACACAATCTACGCCCGATGAATTCAACCACCCAACCTGCGTGCCATAGAAACCAATTCGCATTTTAAGCTAAAAGTGAAACTGATTCTATAATTTGATTCGTAGATTTTTTGCGTTCCTGACAATTTTTCCCAAAAAAAAGCAAAAAGAAAAAACAAATTAAATACAAACCAAAAAGGAGATTAAAGATAAAAGAAACATCTCAGCAACCATCTTGGGAGATACATGATGGGATCCCATCAAACGAAAGCAAAAAAAATTTGCATATAGCAACGAAAAGATACCAACACCAAGTGGCCAACAAATCTCATCTGATTCAGAATGCATTGAAAAACTAAAGGAAAAAAATAATAATAATAACGGTAGATCCGTGATTACCATGTGAATTCTTTGATGTTGGATGATGTTGGAAGTGATGACGATTGGAGTAGGTGTGATGAATTATGGAAATGCAAATCATCATACAATAGAAAGCGAAATTCTTTTTTGATTGTTAGATTGTCGCATCCGACAAAAGCAAAGAAAAAATGTTGTTTGTGTTGTTTTAAGACTTTTTCAAATTTTATATGGAAGGAATTCATGAAAGAAGATACGCACACTATGCATTGCTGTACAAGGTTAAATTCATTTTTGATTGAAATGGAAAGTTTATCTTTGCCAAAATTCATTGCATTAATGATAGGCATTATACGCTTGCAACGTAGAAGAAAGTAACACGTCCATACTACGGTGGTCGGCTGAAATTACTGTGCCCAATAACCAAAAATGTGATGACTGCTCAATAAGGAAATATGATAAATCCGTCATTTGATGTTGAATTTCTTTTGGTTAACTTTTCTCTTTAATACACTCTACCGACTATTTTTATTTCGTTTGAAAAGTTGAGGAATCCTGCGAAAGTTCCATTAAAATTCCCAAATAATAATGTAATGTTAACACATCTTGCGTTGAACGCACAATAGAAAGCGAGTAACAGACCTGTTACAATACCAGACTGAGCAAATACTTTTAATTAGTCACGCATTGATAACAAAAGCAATAAGCGAAGCCTTTTTCAAATTCTTTTCATTAACAATTCGACAAACTAATTTTATTGATTCACGAAACACCACTTAGCGCAAAAAAAAATTTATTTTTACATATTTTCGAATTCAAGAAATGTTGAAAGCTACAAATTTAAACTGATTATTTTTTATTCGGGTTGTTTGGCTTGGGGCGCAGCGGAAAGGTCAATTTATTTTGTTGCATCACCCTCAAGACGAATCGATTCGGTAAGTGCCAATCCATAGCGATACTATGCGCCCTATAAATAGCATATATGTATAACACATGCATTCATATATGTTTTATCACAGCACCATTTTGCAATTTTCACATTCATTTATCGTTACGATATAGCGTTACAACAAACAAATCTCTGTTTATACAATCAATTAAATTATAAATTTGGCAAGCTCCAAGAAATAAATTAATTTTATATTCTATTCGTGTGGATGCATGTTTTGTAGGTACAAGAAAAAAAAACCCAAGATAACTAATAAAAAGGATAAAAATAGCATAATTTCGCGTTTAAACTTAAACAGAGTAATTGAAATGATTGTGAATAGAAATATGTCCGAATTCCATCAAAATTTTGCTGTATACAAATGGTAGAAACAAGATTATAAATCGTGTGTGTCGATTCAGACAAACCATTGACGCACACGTGAAGTTTGTCTATATTTTTTTGATGTTTGAATTTTTTCTCGTTTGTATAAATAACGCCAACGTTCTTCCAATGGAGTTTCGTGCAAGTTAAACTTGAACCGCTTACCAACAAATCGAATTTTCAAGTCTTACGCGATTAGTCGCGGTATGAATAAAATTAATAATCTCTGATAAGAACATTTTATTTATGGGGTAGCGTGGAAGAAAAGTCGTTTCCTGCCAGATATAATGCAAAATTTTAATCTGCACATTTCGATTTCGGTACAAATTTATTAAATCATGTACATACCGTCCTGTTTCACAATTCCCGCATTTATAACGAGTCGTGAAAATTATGTCGGTTAAAATCATCCCCGGCTACCCAAATGCTTTCTAGTTGTGATCGAAGAAATTTTGAATTGTGAAAAATTGATCATTGAAATTAATGGAAATCTATCCTAGTAGGTCCATGAAGGATTTAGTTGGCATTTTATATCACTAATCATCACTGTTTCGCACCTGTTAAGCTCTTCAGTGCTACCACTACCATAACTACTACCATACTTATTGCGCTATCGGAATGATTCGAAATCTACAGGGGTATTATTCCTGCCTTTCATATCGCTATGACGTTGTTTTTCACAGCGATTGCGAAACGCCACTATCTACGAGATGGCCAAGAAAAACCTTATGACTTATATGACAAGACAAAGACAATTTATTGAATGAATCACTTCATTTCCCATGCTGTGACACCTAGAATATTATTAATTCGCATATCCTTTCCTAACCTTTCCTAGACATACATACTTTGTAATGACTTTTGCGGAGGAGTCACGTTGTGATTAAAAAACACAACTCATTTCTGCACTGGGAATACGAGGAATCTTTTCTGCACTGGGAAGACCTACAAAGATCCGCTCTGACAATTGTTCAAAGTTTGCATTCAAGTCATTGTCTAAACGGTTAGGATATCAATTTACGCCGAAATCTCACCATAGGTAAATGAATATGAAAAAAAATAATTAATCTGCTGCTGAATAAAATAAGAGGCTACATAGTTCCTAACCACTGAGACAAAGCCTCTCTTTACTTTTCGCAAAATTGTTTCACATGCCTGATTTTTGTTATTTTGGCATTCCATACACGCATGCGGTTTTATCCTTAACAGCATGGCTATGAATATAATCCTTGCCTGTGCCTGAATTGAAGAAATGTGTAGTTGTGTTACAACATCTATAAAACAATATATCACACAAGAACTACAGCTACAGCTACACACGACGCAAGATAAACTTAGCCCTGCATATATTCGAAACTCTTAAATTTTTCGAAATCTCAAGATTTTTTTATAATCTCAAGTAGCATCCTGAATAGCCTTTGGAAGGCTATTTAGGAAGAAGGAAAATGTTTCGAAAAATCAAACTGCAAGGAATATGAGAAACGTTTCGTAAAAATTTACTCGAAATCTAATCAAAACGAATTAGTTGAATCAACGATTTCCCGAATCAGTCTGGCTAAACACGAAAAAGTCAACAAATAGTAGCGATAGGAACTGTTAATTACAATCAATCGGGTCGCAAAAGAATCAAGGTGCAAGGAAGAAAAGGAAGTCCAGGTGTTACTTTTAGGATCAGAAGAGCGAAAAAATTAAAGGGGTTGTGCGATAAATAGGACATCAGGACAATATTCCAATCGAGTCAACCCTCAGATTTCATGATTATGTGTCCAAACACTGAAACATCATGCTTCCCATCAGACTTTGTGCCTTGTGATTTTTCTGCCTCCCCAAACTCATTACATCCTTGAGTTAATTTTTGTACTACGATCATTTCCGAGTTCAAGGTAAGCGGAGGCGAGCGAGCTCAAAGACATTTAAATAAGGACCCTTGCAAGACTGTTTAGACAAGTTAGGACGTGTTTGGTGTTTGTTAGGTAGGAGAGCACTTTAACCGAGATCCTCATTTGTATCTTCCAAATATGGAGTCATCTGTTTTATGACGTAAGCTCGCGTCTCTTCAAGCAGACCTCGGCCAGTATTCATAGTTTCCTAGTTTTGTAGTGTAACTTGTGATGGCAATCAAATCGATGTTGATACATGATTTAGTGCTGCTCAAACAATTTATTTGTCAGGCTTCTGAGTTGCAATTTGCAATTAAGACCAGAAATAAGTAAAGACGATGAATTCAAAAATATAAGGCTCGAAAAGCAGCAAAATGTGTATATCATGACATGATATGAATCGGGAAATTGTACATTTATCGCTCGTTAAAAAGTGAAAAATAAAAATGCCTAGAATATTTGCAAGGCACCCCTAACGAGGCAAAAAAAAACGGAATAATTTAATTCACTTTTAATGATTACTAAAGTTGAAAAAACAGGAGCTAAACTTGCAGGTGAAAAATGTTCAACCTTAAGAGAGCATAACTCCCCAGTACGTTGTCGCGTAGAAATTCAAAACGTACTTTTATTGTTCCCTTCTAACATGTCTTGCATAGTATAACATTGATTCCTGCTAATACAATCATAATCCCTTCAATTCCTTTTTGTATCCGCTCAATCTTCGTACAAATCCCACTTGTAAGAAAACCCTTGAACAAGTATTTTATCTACCTATGCAGCATGCACGACATCGATAACAAACATAAATTTCCGGTTCTCATATAATTCAACACCACCGTCCTCTTGAGTTAATCTATTGTTCTATTCTGTATTCATCTACCCTTCTCGTCCTGTCTTATCGTCTTTTCGCGCGTTTTAAAGTACTTGGTGCCGAGTACAAACCTGGCCGTTAAGTACAGAATTCAGTTGAAGTCTTGCTGCAAACTTGTACGTTTTACTACTCGTACTGTATGAACGATGCGAAAATGTTTTCTACATCGATAACACTAATTAGTTAGATTCTCTAGCTATACAGTAAGTTACACATATATTTCTAGGCACACATGTATTCTGCACCAGAACTACCAGAAGTGCCAGCGGTACCTTTTTCTGATACATGTCCTGCATACATTTGTAGTCAAACCGAACTCTATTGCGCTTTGCCAACTATTTTGTCCTGAATGTCTGCTGTAACTTTTCTGGTTTATTAACCTGCAATTTACCATTCTTGGTTGTATAGTATATAAAGTTATTCGCTATTTAGTATTCCAGAATAGTAACATTCGTGCTTTCGCGAGACAGAAATATCCGGTTAAAGGTTGTTTCTGAAATTGTTTGTGCATCGGAAGAAGAATCTTGCGAAGCACCAGATACAATTACTATTTATTCAATCAAGTATGGAAAACTTAGTGAAAAGGTTCCTTTCATAATAAAAGGAATCTTGGCGCACAATAAAAATGCACGCCCGATTCTGAAAATGGATTAGGAGGCACGATAACAGTTTGCAAAACACTTCTTCTGGTTGGAAGCTAATAAGAAAAGATGTTTCAATATCGCCTATGGATTCTTGAGCTGTTCTTTTGATCAACAATTCACATCCACATGTACTTGAACAAAGCTGACATCATGCACGAACGTTTTCATTCCGAGATACACGTACATGTATCCCTGAATAAAAATTTTTCCCCCCTTTCGCAAACTTCCACCAAAGCACCCTCCAACTGTGTTGGAAAAATACCGCAAAATCTTCAATAAATCTGAAACCCCATTGAGAAATAATAAATTTCAGATTATAGACATTTTTCAAATGTTTTCGTCCTTGAGCACGATGCATTCGTTGCAAAAACTCTCACATTTCGTTAAGAAGAACCAAGTCAAGAAGAGTTAAACCGTAGGAAAATATGATCACGTTATGTTTGTCAGCACTTTTCATTCGAATCGACTTCAGTGTAGTTATCGTGTGTTTAGGGGCGGGCGCTGGAGCTCCATCCGCAACAACAACTTCCCTTGGAGAACGACGAAAAAAGATGAATTTAGTTCCGCCCGAGTTTGGAATATTTCCTCTGAAGAGGATCTTAAGAAGTAGTTACCGTAGCGTATAATGTGCTTAAGCTTCTCCCTTTCATTTGACCTGCTTTTCCATTTGTATCTTGTGTTTACCCTCCGGTTAACTTCTCTGCATCGCTTCAAATCATTGCAGATTCACCATTCATTTTTCACGGATAGATTGCAAGAAACGAAAATTTAGTTTTCCGGCTGTATGGTTAGTGGGCATCGTCGAGCAAGGGTTGTATCGAGGGTTGTATCCTATGCTCATGTCGGACTTTAATGAAAATGTGAACTTGATTGGTTTATTTTAGAGATCGGAGAGCCAATTAAATTTATTTTCAAAATGTTTTCAAACTAAGCTTGAATAAAATATCAAAGCGAGGATTACTTTGGCTGGCTGAAGTTTGATTCTGCAATTTTACAGTTCCAGACACAAGGATGGTTTTGCACATTTGCACTACTCACTACTCACATTTGCACTTCGATCTACTTTGGTTCAGTTGAAGAGTACATCAACTTTTCCAACCATCACATCTTCAATGTAACAATAAAAGTACTTCAAGACCTTAATTAAGACCGGGTGGAACTTACGCGACGTGCTCTTACCATGAACAATTAACAGGAAAATTAAGGAAATGCATGTAAAACTGAACAATGCAATTGCGCAAAATGAGAGATATTTTCCGTGCAGAGAAAACATCAAGCTTTAGTTAGTTACCTGTTTTTCCAAGCAGTTCCTCGCTGAAAATATGGAAACGCGTTCAAAACAAACGTTATCTATTCGTTTAGACGCGTAGTATGTACAACCCACTACTGATAATAATCATGGGAATGTGAAAAGTTCTTGCATAAATTTCCTTACACATATTACCGAGACGTGCGAGCAATCGCAAATTACTTTTTTTTTTGCTGAAATTACATCCGGGCAACTGAATGCACTCTGTGCTCGTGAAAAGTGGAAAATGGATGTGTATGGTAGGGGGAAAAATTTCCTTTTATGTTTCTACCAAAGGGAATTGGGAACGTCAAGTGTCATTTACTAGGTAGATATTTCGTGATGCAAAGATGAGGCTTTCTCCAACTTATCTTATTATATCATATTTTCAGTTACTAATTAATCCTTTTGTTGGTCTGCTTACTTGGTGTGTGGTCTGGACGTTTACAGAAAAGCAGACAAATGCAACGCAGAGCTAATGATAATGCCTGGGTTTCTGAGTTCACCTTCACTTCAGACAATGTATAATGCAGAGGACATTTCTTCTGCTTCGAAGTGATTAAATCAAATTGTGGATTAAGTGAAAATGTGTACACGTTGAAATAAAGAACTATTTGCATACAATATAAGGAAGATTGAGATCTAAGTTTTCAATTTTTTACCGTACAACATCATTGTGGTTGGAATTATCCTTAACATTATTCTTTGATTTCTTAATTTCCTTTCATTGTACACAGATTTCCCATTTGCTAGTACTAGGCAGTGTATTATATTATAGTTAGAAATAAAACATTCGGCTAACTTAACCAACAGATGGGCTTGCAAAAATTTCGCAACTAATTTTTTCGTTTCTATCTTTAGACGATCTTTTGTTATATTTAGAATATATCAAGGTGCGCGTTAAAACGATAAGTATTATCTGATTATATTTACAGCAGCGCCAAAATCAATCTTTCGGAAAAAAATCATCCAAGAACATCGAGGAGATAATTTACAAAACCTAGACCTAAAAGATTTATGTAGCGCTATAGCGTAGCTGTGTTCAATTTAAGAGAGGTCAGATCGTATTAACAAACACATTCTGAAAGCAAATTCATTATTGAAATAATTGACACGCTTAAGACAAGAGATGCAATAAATCACTAGAAGGAGCAAAGGCTAAACAATCAAAAAATCATTCGCAAGGTGTTTAGATGAATTGCTTTCATCCGGTTCAAATTCAATTTCGTTTTCCACTTCAATTTCCATTGATTCTGATTAATTGGTGAAAAAAAATTATTTCTATCGTTTAATCGTCCAAGGCTTTGCCTTCTACTGGCGCCAAAACTCCCTCACACCTTAGAAGGTGCAATTACTTTCTCTTCATGGAAGAAAAAGATACAAATATTTATGATTTACTTCCACGTACCTTTAACATTACATTTGGGTGTAGTTATACAATTCATCACCTTTGCCCGTTTTTATCTAAGCACGCACGGCCGCAAGCATACGTAAAGATACTTTGCCGATCCATCACGCGGGCCGGGCATGGGATGGATGCTGGAATGGATGCATAAGGGCAAACATAAAAAAAACTATAATTTATATTTTTAACTTGCGCCTACAATGAAGGGGCACAACCTCTGTTTCCTCGTGCGGAATTATACATAATTTAGCTCAGACGTAAACAAATCTAAAAAGATTGAAGCTAGATGTGTTTCGACACGTTCCGTGAGTTGAGTTGAGTGTAATTTCGTTGAATTGGTTACATTGAACATATGGGATCAGTTAGTGATCACATATTTAAGTTAAATGGATCTGTACTATGGAATTTGGTGCCCGAACGAGATGTTAAATGAATGACTCCTTAAATTGTGGACGGTACACGTTTTGAACTCAGCATTTTGTACGTGTAGTGTGTGGTGGAAAATAACGTTTCATTAAATGTTCAGGCCTTCATAAAGTTGACAAATCTTCACTAGTAGATACACACATGCAATTTGTAGACATTTTGGGTTCACATTCTGGAGCCTTATCATGTTTTAACCTAATAAAGGCCCTGCAAACTGAGGATCAGAGAAAGATTATAAAAAATATCAGCAATAGTAAGATTGCATCATGCTCCGATTGGTTCTTAACATACACACATATACGGCAACCAAAATGTTGACTTCACTCTGGTTATAGGAATGTTCGAAACAAGTAAAACTCGAAAGGACGATCAAAAAGACCTACCATCACGTGAATCAATATTAGAAACGCATATATAAGATGAAGAACATATCATTATATGGAGCGATGTAAGTGACACCAATACGAATTTAACCTAAGGAAATTTTAGGGGTTGAAAGGTTCGCCCATTCTATGGGGACTAAAAATAAATGGCTAAACTACGACACCAAAGAGTTGCAAACGAACTTTTTGAAATATTTTAGCAGGAGAAACCTTACTGGTTGTGCGTTGCGGTGATAATTGGGTGTGCGAGAAAGTCACAAAGTAGCTCCAGACAGGCCAGAAACGCGAAAACATCATTTTATTGATTGGCTGTATTACATGATTCGTCTTCATTCTAACAAGAATATTCTTTAAAATAACTTAACTCTAACAGTCTTTACTTTTTCTAGAGTTTTATTTGTTGTTTGTATTTATATTAACATTTGCAATTTATAATTATTATATTTAATCGGAAGGAAAGCCAAACAAAACCTCCCAAAACTAATCTCTGTGGTGAAGAAATAAATAAATAAATACTATTTACAAAATAATTTTCCTTTAATGAGGGCTTAGTGGATGGGTGTTTGGGGTGTATTGAGATGTGGAGTACGATTTGTTGTACCAGGATATTCGTTTCGCTTGATCAAAGATTCTTCCTTGATCAAAGATTCTTCCTTGATCAAAGATTCTACCTTGATCAGCGAGAAGGCGGAAGGATTGAGGTATTTGGTGGCGATCACTCAACTGGAGTGTGAGGTCAGGGTCTGTGTTCATAATTTGTGTGATTGGAGGGTATCGATGATAGGTCGATTTTCCAAGGAACCGTAGGAGTTGGTCCATGAAGTTGCGTCTATTCTTCGAATTTGCGCGGTGTCATAAAGGATTTGGTTTGATATTTGCTTCTGGGGGTCGTCTTCCTGTTTGAAGATTCCGCAGCAGTGGCGGAGAATTTGTCTCTCTTTGCGGCGAACCTTCTCCATCTGAGATGGGGGTAGATCACACCAGAAGGCAAAACCAAAGGTGATTAGTGGTCGGATGAGGGATTTATAGCATAGGAGCTTCATCTTTTTGGGGAGCGCGGTGCGTACGTGCATGAGAGAGGACAGGGCTTTTAATGCGTACGTGGCTTTCTGTAGGACCGTTGTAATGTGGGTGTTTGGGGAGATTTTCTGATTGATATGGATTCCCAGGTAGGTTACTTGTGGTTTGGTGGGGATTTCCTCTCCGTTTAGGAGTAGTTGGACTTTGGTTGAGTCCGATCGGGCTTTCTTCGTTAAGCGAGCTTTGCCATATATGACTATAGTCTCGCACTTGGAGGAATTAGGGATCAGCTTCCATTTGATGAAGTACTTGTAGAGGGTGTTGAGGTAGTGGTTGAGGCGTTGCTGGCATTGTGGAATGCTCAATGCTGAGTGATAAATGATTATGTCGTCGGCATATTGCAGAATGTGGATAGGTGCGAGCGACTGTGGAGGAGGTGGAATATCGGCAGTATAAATGGAAAAGAGGGTGGCTGAGATGACTGAACCTTGTGGGATTCCTGCGGGCATTGATAACCAGGGAGAGCGAGCGTTCGGGAGTTTTACTTGGAATTTCCTGTCCGTAAGGAAGGACGAAATTAGTTTGCTGAGGTGCGGGTGGAAGTTGAAGATGCTGACAAGTTTAGTAACGAGACCGTTTTGCCAGACGGAATCGAAGGCTTTCTGAATGTCTAGGAGGCAAGCAACTGTAGGAAGGTTTTTGTTTGCACTAATCTGGATGTGCGTTTTCAGGGTGAGTAGTGTATGGTCTACTGAATGCGAGGGTCGGTTGGCGAACTGGAAGTGTGGAATTACGTTGAAGTAAGAGCAGTGTTGATCGATGAACGTTTTGATAACGGTTTCAAAGATCTTGCTTGTTGTGGAGAGCAGTGAAATGGGTCGGAAGCTGGATGTCTCTAGTGGATTTTTGCCTTTTTTAAGGATCGGTGTGATTGCATTGCCTGGCATTTCACCAGGCCCGCGGGAAGTACGCGTTGAGGATGCAGTGGTTGAATAGTTTGGAGAGAAAAGGGCTGATTGTTTTAGCGGAATTCTTGAGGAAAATGATTGAGATTTGGTCGAGTCTCAGTGATTTCGTGGATGAGAGTAGTGTATGCGGATGTAGTTTCGTCAATTGATTGGTTGGAAATGGAATTGGTGTCAAGTGGAGTGATGGGTTTAAGTTTGCGGGAGAGGTGCCTATTTAGTTTCTTCCATTTGACATTGTGGAAGTCGAAAACATGAGGAGGGCTTTCTGTGAGTGGATGTTCATGGAGTTTGATTTCTAGGACTACGGCGTCGTGGTCGCTGATGCCAGAGATCGTGGGAAAGGCGTGTGCGGTTGGGTGGGGCTTGATGGGGAGATTGTCGCTTACTATGAAAAGGTCAAGGTATGATGCTCCTTGTGGATAGGTCGGACTGATAGGTGTTTGTAGGGAGATTTGGAGGGGTATCGTGTTCCTAGAATACCAGCGGTGAAGTGTGGTACCATTGGGGTTGGTGCTGCGATTTAGTCATAGGGGATGTCTTGCGTTGAAGTCACCTCCTATAATAATATGGGATTTCTTACTCTCTGCCATGGGGTGATTTTTCATGAAAGTTAAGAGGAGATTGAGGTCAGCGTCATCGAGTTGTGACTCGGGACAGTAGATAGACGAACAGAAGAGTACAGTGTTTTGGCTTCCTATGGCAATTGTGGTGGATTCGAAGGTAGATTCGTCCCGGCAAGGTGGGAAGAGCTGGGTGGCTTTAAATTTCGAGTAGACGAGGATTGCAGTGCCACCAGCACGGTGAAAATCTTGACGATCGATTCGGAAAAGGTTGAATGAGTGGAAGTGTGATCTGTGCCGTGGTGAGGTTTTGGTTTCACATAGGACGACAATATGTGGTTGGTGGGATTGAAGGAAGATTTCGAGTTCGTGACGGCGTGCTCTACCGAAAATTGAGTTGATGTTAAGCTCCATTATCTTAACATCCATCTAGGGACGCGATGAATGAGCACATTATGATTTTTTCTCTAAGGGATTGATGGTGGAATTGTAGACTGGGAGGAATTACTGTAGTTTCGCTGCTAGTCCAGTGATGTTCATGCCGAACAACGAGGATATTTCGTTATGGAACGATGGAGCTGGCTTTGAGATGTTTGTGAGGTTGCTTTTGAGTGCTGCTGCATATGAGAACCCTGGTTGGATGGGTTTGCTGAGGGTGGGTGGTTTCGGCTGGGTTCGTGTAGAACTTTTTGGTTTAGTGACTTGTTAGGCCAGAAACGCGTTAGGCATGTTTTGAATATTTTACCGAAGAAAAAGGAGTAGTAATAGCAGCAGTAGTAGCAGTATTAGTAGTAGTAGTGATATTAGTCGTAGTAGTAGTAGTAGCGGTAGCAGTAGCAACAATAATAATAGTAGTAGAGATACTAGAATCAGTGGTAGTAGTACTGGTGGTAGTGTAGTAGTAGTAGTAGTAACAACAATAATAGTTGAAGTAGTAATTAGTCACCCAAATCTTAACGTTTAACAAAATGTGTAACGTAACGTTTAACTTGAAAAACGAAGGTGCATACAGCGGTTGTGGGAGTGTTCGGACAGTATTTCGGATATACAATAAAACAATGTAAAATTTTAAAATTTCTTCCAAACAACATAAAATCACATTTCCTTTCCAATCTTTTGTTATTCGTCGGTTTAGCTAGAACCAACATATTGTAGTTATTGATGCAGATCGGAAGAGAGACCGAAATTCTACTTTCAAACGAACACGAACTTGATTCGAACAAAGTTTGAAACTACTTTAGATTATGAAGTAGAAATCAATTAAACGGTTTACTTGTTCAAGTGTCTTCATAATCGTGTTCCGTAACATGAATATTTTTTGAACTATTTTATAAATGTCAACGATGCTTGATATGATTCAAAAACATTTCAAAATAGATCATCATCAATCAGTATATCAATGGCCATTCGATATAAATAAATACATTCGACTTGAGCCCACAACCATAAGATTCAATACTACTTAAGCATGACAAACGTTTAAGCGTAATTATTTTATAATTAAAAGAGCGTTGAATAATGCAGTTTCGACACCGTCAACCTTTCACGTACTTAAAAAGGCATCTTATGTTTTACAAGGTCTTATATTGAATGCATGAAAACTTCTTACGATTCATAGAAACCATTTGCCAACTAATTTTTCACTTAACCAATCTAAACGAATGGGATGCAACTGAACAGCACCTAAGAATGATTCTCGTATATGTACTTAGGCTCACATATGCATAACGATAATTAGGCACCCATGTGGGGAGTCAGTCTTGTCTAGAATCCGTTCGCTTTGGTTGCGATCCAATTAAATTCAATTTACAACGCATCATATTAATTCAGATAAACAATTTTGTTTGGAGTATATTACTTAAAGCATTGGTGAAAAGGGCGCTTTGCTTTGATACGAAAGCGAAGGGACGCTTTAATTTATACTGAATGAAGTGAAAACATTGTGGATTTGTGTTGATAAATATTGTTTAAAACTTCAGAAATTGTTGATTCAATAATTTAAGTTTTTAAAACCTTCGTAATCTTGAGTGTAGGGTTTTCAATTTTTATTTAATTTTCAAAAATAGCGATCGAAAATCATATTTTTTAAGGTTTGTAGCTTCATCAATCCATGTCTCGAGTTTTGAGAAAGCATTGATCCAAAATGAGTCATCATTTCCTTGTCACCGGTCTCTGGTCGAGACACTGGTTTCATCAACTGATCTTAATCCTTGCTTGAAAAGAAAAAAAGGATGATAAATGAATCCTTGAGAAGAATCAAACACGTTTCAATGAGATATACCAATGAGAAATAAATTTGAGTGCATTCTACCTTTTTTTCTGGTATATTTTATGTACATGGCAAAAAGTTGGGTATATACTACACACATGTCTCAATCTCCGACGAAATTGACTGGCGTTTAACGTACTCTAGCATGCAATTCCAAAAAGATCTTAAATCTTTTCCAGGGCAAAAGGCTAGTGAAAATCTTTTCAAATGAGATAGTGAAAATTCGGAATCACGAATGGTGATTCTGTAAAGAGGCGGATTTGAATATTTTTATGACAATCCGCTTTTGACCACATGCATTGAATTACGCAAATTCGAATGAACTAGCTTTGTGTTAAAAACGGTTGACTTTCCAGGAAATATCGGAAGAATGAGATATAAGAAATTTCCTAAAAACCACGGGAAGACACAGAACCCTGTCAACTGTCTCCAATTCGGTAACAAGTTGCAAGTTGGTTATGGCTGGATGCATCTTGTGGTATTCAAGGCGCAACTTGAGCTTCGAGGCCATCAATGGTGATTTTGGTTGCACAAAAAGCTCAAGGATTCCTGACAAATGTAGGTGAATATGTAAGCAAAATGCTTGCAATTTTATTCAATCTTTAGTTATTTATATCGCGGAATATTAATTTCCTCACTTACTCCACACATGTAAAGTTTCCTGCTTTGTACGAATTCTAAATTGTGCTCAGATCATTTTCGAAATGAATTTTAGTTCAAACCGAACTTCTTATTGCAACATACGTTCCCTACCATACTTTATAAAAAATAAAATCCATACGTCACCCCTCAGGCGCTGTAGTTCCGCTAATCAGTGATTTCGTCTTGGAGCTCGGAAACCTTTGAAAGTCGAAATAAAATGACAAAAAAGAAAAAGAAAACGCTTAAGCTCTTCTTCGGTCATTCAGTATATGAAGCATATTTTACCAAGGAAGAAAGTCATCTATCAACCACTATGAACGCTACTTACATTGTAGAAAATGCAACAACAATGTCATATAGTGTATGCTATTCAATCTCTCATTGGGCGCCGTCTACACAAGTCGAATGACTGACTTTAGGGATCAAAGTGTGAACAACCGAACAACTAAGCATCATAAAATCATAGAAGTTTTCTTTTTAAGTGATTGAAAAGAATTTACGAGATAGACGGCAGCAGATAGTTTTGTAAAGTCATCTCACGCGAAGAAAAAGTCGTATACAACGTCCAAGAAGTTTGGGCTGATTCTGTCTTGGAATAGTTTGAAATTATTTTTACGGATATTTGTAAAAAGTACGATTTCCGGCACAAGTTTGGGTCCAATGCTTGTTCGCAAAGAGCAATGTGTTGAAATAACTTTTGATCTTAGATGAATGTTTTGTGATATTTAATGTGTCCAACTACAAAATGGAAGACCTACGCAGCCAAGTAAAAGATGATTCCATTGTCCTAGCTGAGATATTTGCTGGAACTTTGAAGAACTCTTTTCACCAAATGAAAGAATACTTCCGAGCTGCAATGCATCGTCCTAAAAATACACCCAGACATCGTGGAGTCCATCAGTTGGCACTTTCTCTCCTGATGCTGCTCCTGCCAGCTTCAAAATTCATCACAACCATTCGCTCGCGTTGGAACGTGAACAGCACGACGAATCTTTAAGCAAAGTCCATCCATAGCTGAAGATCGCGGCGCTCAAAATAAGAACATCTTGGAACATCGGATCCCAGCAAAATGTTGCATCTTCTTGTTCTAGTCGGTGCCATAATTACATACAACATGGTACTCATTTACAAGGCTAATTTATGGCTACCCTGTGATAGCGTGAAGCGTTTGATTGATTCTTCAGATAATCGTATTTCTGGTTAATTCGATTAAGGCGCGGTATGGTCTGAGGTTGCGCTAAGCAACTGGCAGAGGGAAGGAGGGAAGCAAGATTAGTACCCAAGATGAAGTGGCCAACGTTAGCAAGAGAACAATGTGTTCTAACGAGCCGTATAATTATTGTAGAGTTCACACATATGATCGACAGGTACCGTTTGATTAGAAATTTAATTCACTCAGTTTTTCTGCTAGTCATTGCCCAAGAGTTTAGATTCTAACACATTTTTTTTGTGAATGGGTGCAGCACCTTTTGCACTATGTTAATTATTTTTTGTCTTCTTTTGAAGAAAATTATTTTCGAACAATTTATTCATCGCTTAAAAAAAATTTTGGAGCATTACAAAAAAAAAATACACATGTATGATGTTATGCTGTCGCCAATATAATAATTATAACCAGTAGCTTCATAGTAGTTTATTTCATGAGGACCAGATAGTCAGTAGTTTTATATGCACTGCAGTTTCTTTTCCCGATTTCGGTATCTATGACACGAAGGGTAGCTTGGAAAGAAGAGAGCAATAAAAAACAATTCAAGTAACTTCAGTTTCGCACACATTTATTTTGCTCTTATCAAATAAAAAACTTATGTTTACTTATTTGGTATTCATCACAATTATCTATAGCTTTCTCACGTCTTCCTGTCAGTTTATCAATTCCTTCCTCGTAAAATGTGTCAGGTTTGCACTGGAAGAAGTTTTCGACGGCCTGCCTGACTTGCTCTTCAGAGTTGAAGGTTCCATCATTCAAAAAGTTTGGAGAATCGCAAGAAGTGCGATAGTTTTTTTGGGGCAAGATCCTTGGAGTAAG
Source organism: Stratiomys singularior (assembly GCA_954870665.1). Classification (NCBI taxonomy): domain Eukaryota; kingdom Metazoa; phylum Arthropoda; class Insecta; order Diptera; family Stratiomyidae; genus Stratiomys; species Stratiomys singularior. The sequence continues at coordinate 3,734,422 of OX940879.1, read as the reverse complement.
GTAGATGTAGTGGAACAGACCATTCAAGCTCAAGAATGTGGTCACGCATTGTGTAAAAAAATGACGCTTTTGCGATTGACGAGGGTGGGACGTTTTTCATGGACTTTCTCTTACATTCTTTGCAATTGCAGGACGTATCGCACCGTAATAGTTAAAATAGCTAAATTTTACTTAGAAAAATGTGAATTATGCCTCGACAGCTCCCACTGTACATACACTAAAATGCCATGGATGTTTGCTTTCGGAACTGGTAGGAGTGCTTGTTTTTATCAAACAACTGTCTTCTGCGGACTATCTTGTGATACGTAACCCGTTGTTCATCGTATGTTAGAATCACGTCACTGGGATTAGAAGGCACTCATACTCATAGCTTTCTGACTTCCCCTAATTTAGTCAATAGTTCAAGTGGATTTTGTTCCACTATTGCTAAGAAATGAGTGTCGTCAAACGGATGGACGTCGCGCCCTCTTTTCATCTTTTAATGTCGTTTCTCCAGAATATAATTTGACCCATGACCGGAACCGAGGATGTACGAAATTAAAAGACCTGGAAGTCTTCACTGGCACCCATATGGACAGGATTATAAGCAGGCTGGCTAGTCGCGGAATATTGTACGAAAGTTTCGCGATTTATATTCAAAAAATTAATAAACAATTTCGACGAACACGGTTGTAAAGTGCACTTAAATTTAACTTGAACACATTAAATTTAAATTTATTTAACACTTAAGATCCAGAAAAAATTGTAATTAAATTATCTACCCTTATTTACCCTCCCAAAACTCATACAAAAATCTTATAACTACTGAAAAAAAAATTAATACAAAAAGTGTTGCTAAAGATGACACCCTCAGAAAATTTGGCGTTGGTGATTTCAGTTCTGTCAGTTATTTGAAAATTAAAAAAAGGGTAGATTATAGAACTTTATGAGTATCGCTATCACTGGAACAATAATACACACAATAGGATAAAAATGAAATGAAATTTTGTACCCAAGATATGATTTTTCTGATTATTTGTTTAACAAAAAAAAAGTCATTACAGTTTTCTAAACGAAAAAAGTTATTATTAAAGTTACTAAGAAAAAGTTATATCTTTGTATGGCTCCAACGATAGCCAATGATATACCGAAATATCTCAACCGAAATATCAAATAGCTTCACCGCTTGGACTGTTTGCCACAGAGAGAAAATTTTGAGAATGGAAACACAGTTTTATACAGGGATATTTCAGGGATATTTTATACAGGAATAAATATGTACCATACTAACAATTAACGTTCGATGCTAGCAACATAAAAAATTCCATCTTTGCCCTCCTTTTGTTTTTCACGGCTAAAGACGGCCTCTTTTGCATTAAGTGAGGACCCGCGGTCAGCTTTCTGTATCCTAGCTCGCTTTATATATATCGCTCGTAACGATCACGGGTGATTTGTTCTAGTGGCATGGTCAAACATAGTCAAACGATCACCATCATCAAAAACCGAGTTCTTTGGCGAAATGTCCTTCTTTACTTTTTTCTCTTGCTTCTATCACTGCACTACTTTTTTCTCAAAAAAGAATTTGATGATGGCCTCTTCTTTGCTTTCTACGTTAATTGGCTACTCAGATTCAAGATTTTTATATTATTTATTCATTTAGTCGTTTAAATTTTGTTGAAAGGTTAGCGCGGCTGCATTGCATCGAAAAAGGGATTGATATTTGAATCGGAGCACGGGCCCTCCACGTGGATCAATCATTCGCTCCTACCTGCTAAAAGAGCTGTAAGCCTTGATATACTGTCGATATCCTTTGAAAAATTTGACAGAATATTCTCTTCTCAGAATATATAATATACTTTTGAAATACTGGGAAATTAAAAATCGATTTTTTGATAATGCTAGTAAAAGGTGTCATGGTAAACCGCCGGTTTACCTTAATATCGGGCCTCAAGAAATGGAGTAGGTATCGAAAAATCCACATCTATAAGAAATTAACTGATGATGACAATTCGTGTCAAACGCAAGAAGAGCAGAAAGGATTATCGAAAGAGAGAAACTATAAAAACAGCCAAACTATAGGAAGAGTAAAACTATTGAAAGAGCCAAACTATAGAACGAAAAAAAGCAATGAGAATTATTCAAAAGGAAGGAAATCGGGTGCTGAACGAGGAAAAGTTAAGAAATGTTGCCGGGGGTTTCTTCGCTCGTGAGCGTTTAATTGTAAAGCAAACATGCAAAGGATTTGTCTATAGTATTGTAAGTGGCAATGAGAAATTGGTCCATCGTCAAAATTATGATGAATTTCGAGTCATGCCTTCAAGTTCACGGTCGTCACATTGCACTGCAAAATTAGCGCAGTGGTTAGAATCAGTGTTATAAGCGCAGAATGTAATCGAAACACGTTGAATACAGAAAGATTTCGATTAGGACTAATCAGTCCTAATTGAAAATCTGGCGCAATGGTATCTCGTCGCAACAAAATTCGTAGCAAATCCATTAGTAGCGTTCATCTTCTGCACTTAGAACAAATTAAACGACCAATTCCATTAGAAAAGCCATTCTATAGCACAGATTTTGAAATTAATTTTACATTCACCGAGGGACGATGAGGATAAAGTATATTTTCAATTTATTAGCTATGAACTTTAGGCGCTTTCCGTTTTTTTCTAATTCATTTGGCAATATAATAATTTAATTTACAATTAAAATAAAAACACTTCTTCCCTTTAAAAAAAATTCACATTGAGAACTATTCTACATTAAAAGTTATTTAAATCAAGTTTTAACACTAATTTTTGCGATAGTAAGTTGCATTTTCACACATTCAATAATTAGTACGAGTTGTATTTACAATACAAATCCCATGCTCGGTTCCATCCAACTTATTTTAAAATACACAAAAAATTTTTAATTTCAAAGTACGTATCTGCATTAACATCGACCAGATTCAAGGTTTCAAACAGGAGGCATCACCTATCAATTGTTTGAAGCCACTGTCATACAACTGCGCTTTCCAGTTGGACTTATCAAAGACACTTTAACCGACGCCGACGAAGTTTCCACCCTTAGCAAGACATAACAAAGCTTACACTTGACAACAAAGTTATCACAAAGTTTTAATGCCTGACTTTCATTTTCTGTTTTCCCTGCCATATTTTTACATGCTTTATCTACGTTAAAAAGCTTCGGTTTGTGTCTAGACTTATTTATCGACACCTATTCGGAAATGTAGGAAATACAACACTGGAAACTATTCAAATCTTTTAGCAAAGGCGCACTATGCGTCGTACACTGTTCCAATTGGATATTGTGATTGAGACAAACGTTTCCAGGTTGTTTATTCCAATTCGATGCCATTTAAATTATGAAAATGGACAGGAAATGATTTTCCGCTTAAGGGAAATCGAATATTGTGGCTGTGATTTCTTCTATTATTTCTCTAAAAGGTTTGCAGCCGCCAATGGAAGGTTATAAATGAAATTTTCAATGGTGACAATTTCAATTCTATTATTTGTTCGATGAACAGGAAGTGTTGTATGAAGATGTGTATCCTTTTATTTGTCAACAATGATAAGAATGATGATGCGTGCGGAAATTGATGTGGAAAAGTGGAGACAGGTAAATGGCTATGATTTGATGCCGTCACAATGGAAATGATTTAGAAAGATATTTCTGTTTGTGAAATATATTCCAACAGCGACACATTACAAAGGTAATGCAAGGCGGTAAAGTTGTGGATATTCAGCGAACACGTTATCTGTCGGTTAGTTTTTCAAATGTGCGTAAAGGATCGATTTGTATTGAAAATTTGAAATGTACCCTGGTCATTATTCCCGTTCATTGTTCATGAAATCAAAGGACAATCAATGCGACAATTAGGGATGTTTGTTATCTTAGCGGGATGTAGTTCTTTGAAATTAAACCACTCAATCGTTCCATTATAATCATTCAATGACATTTTCGTAATCGCCAACATTAAAACTGATAGCATTCCAACCACGTGAGCAATAAAGCTAACAGCGACACAAAAGGCGTCGATTAAATCCAGCCAACATTCCAAAGTGCTAAATTTATGTGCGTGGCACGTGGTGATGATGCACACATCTGGCGTTCAAGAAAACAACGAAAACGCACAAAGAATAAAACACCTCAAGTCTGCACGTCAAAGCGTACGAGTATAGTCTGGATATGGGTTTGCATGTCGAAGGGCAAGCTAGCAACACGCTCGTGCCACTCTTCGTGGAAGATGATGAACAATAAGGATGACATCCCTTGCTCCGTGGTCCATGTCACAGTATCTTCTCGATGTCACCCATGTCTCTTCCTGATCCTTGATGTCATCTTGCCTGGTGAATGCGCACACCATGGTCCTTGGCAATGGCAATGACAGTATTCCACATATCGGGTCACGGGATGAAGGTGTTTGTTTTACAACCAAATTTATTCACATTTCTTAATGCATGACCGCATATTCCACGAATATCAAACGCCGTTGCGAAGGATATTAACGCAAGCTGTAAAAACACTTGTTGATGGGTTGAGTGTCTTCCGAACAGCGGAGAATGCCGAGAATAAGGATGCATTTGATGGTTTCACTCATGTAATAACAATGATATTGCACCCTAAATCCGCATGGAGGAGCTAACATAGAAATATTAACATAACGACAATATTCAGGACCACTCGGCTCATATTACATATTCATGTGAATTCCATACCTCACAGCGAGTTTTATTAAAAATTAATGATTCGAGTAAAGTATCTGAAATCCATCCTTTAATAAACATCATTTTAATGATCGTCGACTGGTGGATGCTTTCCATTTCAAAATCCTCGCGCTTTGCAAAGGATACGCGAAATTAAATGCGAAAAGCGATAAAAAAGTTAAGCTCTGATTAAGTGGTGTTTAAAATAACCTTCTGAAAACACTTTTAACAAGCCCTCACACTCGCTCCTATGCCCCTCTTCAGCACGATTAAGTGTCCTGCGGAAGGGACTCATAACGCAAACAACGTGTAATAAAACAAAACATAACAAGCAAAACAAGCGCCAGTGCAGGCTCTGTATATGAAATATACATTTAGTCGTCACAAGTGACGGTGACGTCGTCTGCTAATCCTGTGAAGTTTTCAAAAGATCCTCAACGAATTACCCACGTACACCTCGGGGAGTTGTTTAGTAGGCATTAAATTGCTTACGAAACGATAAAGATGCTGGAACAGAATTACATGAAAATACAGGCAGCAACAGCATCTTATTCATTGCTAAAAGTATTGTGCCTTATCCTTTTATATTACACGTCTACATTTAGCCGTGTGTCCAAAGGGAGGTCGGATATTTTTTTCCAAATTGATTTTCAAATGGTGGAGAGTAGGTGTTAGATGCGAAAGAAAACATCTTCGGATGATAACAACAACGAAATCCTGCAAGGTATGAAGCTGACAAGGTGCTATTAGATGGTGACATTTATATACAGGGGGCGAACGCTAAGCTAATGGCAAGATTTTTCCGAGATTTATTCGGGGATGTTATAAACGAGAGCAAAGTTATGCCTGAAATTCGACGCATATATGTGTCGAGGAAATAGGACGAGCTTCAATATGGACATATCAAAAGTATTAGCTTTTATCTTTTGCTTTTTAAGGTGATAGTCCTGCTTCACACGCCAGTGAACGGAATAAACGCATTGAAATAGACCAATGAAATCAGATTCGCAATGGCAATTTACACCATTTATTAAATTTATATTTTCGTTAGATTTTTTTTATAAATTCCTTCATTCCTGTTGGCTTATGTCGCCGTGTTAATTGCAAAAAATTGCGTGAAGTTATATCATTTTTAAGGCACGACTCATATGCTATTCCTTTGTCCCGCAATTCCACGTCAGTGGGAGAATTTTTAGAACTATTAATTTATGTTCCTATTTTTAAAAAAATTTTTCTTTTATATTTTTATTAATTTTTTTTCAGTTTTTAATTTTTATCTATATTATAGATTATATATTTATTTCAGACATATTAAAAGTTCTGAACCAGATTGCCCATTCGACGTCTTACTATGTCTCTACAGTCAGTCTCATGGAAAGTTGGACATTTTGAACGTAAGGGTATTATGTAAAATTTCAGATGTCTGGCTTAAAATTATACACATTTTAATGAAAGAGCTTAATGGAAAATGTCCGTTCAATACAGTAACAAAAATATCATAATGTTTATATCATGTGTAAAAATAGTTCTTCTATTATTAATAATGAAATAACAAACCAAGGTTTCAATTTATCCTAGGAATATTCTCCTCACGAAAGTTGGACAGCGCAAATTGTTTTTGATTAGTATGTCGTTGACAACTCGCGATTAGTTTTCACTGGCCATTTTACGAGCATCGACTCAAATAATTTTGAGTTGAGTTGACAATATCTTAGGGATGTTAGGGCACAAAACCTATAATTTATTATCCATAGCCATATCTTGGGATCTTCAATCTCTATTGAAGATGCTATGTATCAATCTCGGCGTTTTCTTTAACGTTTTCCTTTAGCATGTTCAGACAGCCACTCTTATCCACTATCCCGCTGATAAAATATAAATTTCCCACCCCCGCCGAGGACATGCTTCCCCAACCTAAACCGTAACCAAACACCCTCCCCCCGCCATGTGAAAGGGTTTCACGAATATGCTCTCTTTCCAAATCAGTAATCTGGCTTTACTTTGCTCCAAGCTGATAATCTGTATCCCCAATTTTTTGTGTAAATTTCAGGCGAATCATCTGATTTTTCTTGGAGGTAACTGGCATCTCCTCCAATCTTTTTGGGTTAACGGAAAATTCATCTAATAGTTACTTCACTTACCCTGTTCTTTGAATAAATTTCAACCGCAGAGGCAATTTTTGGCGCTGACAAAAAGGGACTCTTTTTTAATCTCGCGAAATACGTATCGAATATCACTTTCGTTTAAAATCGGTTTTTGGCCTGGACGATTGAATTCTGTTTTCAATTTTAAAAATGTTAAGAATGTTATGGACGGTACTTTTACAATCCCCACAATTCGCGATATTTACATGACTTATTCCTCATTTTTTAAATTTCGCATAACAATCTCTCTCTCTCTCTTCACACTTGTAGCTTGTTTAATTTTACGAAACATCAAATGACAACTCAAACTAATCATCAAAAAAAGAATGTCGAACATGAAAAAGTAAAAAGTTTTCTAAATGTCCCCTTATGTGAGCATGGTTTCCTGGAAAACCAGTTTAGTTATTTGTATCTCAGTAATGCAGAGACATTTCCAAGAATTTGACGTTTGACTGAGATAAATCCTGTATTTTAGATTTTCCTTTAATATTTCTAATATTTTTCATCAATTATTAATTCGTTACCCTTTGATCAAATACTGCTCTTAATTAAACATTTTTGACTTAGCCTCCAGTTTTTACCACAGCTTTCTAAATCTGGTCGACGGTTTTTGAATTTTTCACCAAATATGTAGCTTCCACTTCACAACCATAACTTAAAAAAATTCAAATAAACTCCGCTTCGTTTAATTGGAATTTGAGAGGGCAATCTTTGTTTGCGTTCTTTTAAGGTGTTCTTTTGTTGTTGTACTGATGACATTTGGTTGTCAGGTAATGAATTTACCAATTGTAAAAGTAAATTTTTTCTGCATTTTGTTTCTGATTTGCCTGAGAGTGACGAAAATCTTTTATTTTTAAACCGGATAGCCTTTTCTCTTAAGGACCTCCTTTAGTCGATGCGGCATGGAGTGAAGCAATTTGGCTGTGTCCTGCCTGGTAATGTTGCCCCATTCAACGCGATGACATTTTTCAGAGTTTCTTTCGAGGTTATGTTGGCTGACGGATCCTACGCTCCAACAAGTCCCACAAATGCGCAATGGGATTAAAGTCTGGGGATTGAGGCGGCGTACACAGTTGATGTTTTGTGTTGTAGAGCAACCAAAGCTTCATATTGTGTGGTGTGTGCTTGAGGTCATAATCTTGCTGGAACCAGAAATCGTGAACAAGCCTCAACTGCTCAACGCTTTGCTTCAAATGCGCTTTTAAAATATTAAGGCAACCATATTGTTCAATAGTTGATTCAATAAACACAAGTTGGCCAACTCCTTCGGCCACCATAAACTCCCAGATCATCACACCACCTCCACCATGTTTCACAGTTGGTACGAGATTTTCTTTTTCGAGGACAGTACCGTTCTTCCGCCACACTAACCTTCTTCCTCCAATGCCAAATATGCAAAATTTGCTTTCGTCAGAAAATGGGATCTGTTCCAAAAACTCTGGTGGCTTCTTTATACATTTGTTTGCGAAATCCACACGTTTCTTCCTGTTCACTTCCGAAATGTATGGCTTCATGCGTGCTATGCGTGAGCGATATCCATCTCTCTTCAGTATTTTTCGTATGGTGTCTTCGTGGAGAACCTTGTCAAAAAAGTCTTTTATATTTGTAACAATTTGGAAAGCAGTTACTAGAGAATTCTTTTCAACTGCCTGTAACACGTTTCTTTTTTCGCATTCAGTCAGTATGGAGGGTCTACCACAACAAGGCTTTGACATAATCGAACCAGTTGTATTAAATGTTTTCGCTGCATACTGGACAGAGGAGTGAGTTCTGCCTACTATTTGACCAATTCCGCCGTAAGGTTTCCCTTCACTCTTAAGTTTCAGCATAATTTTCCTCTCCTCAGCACTGATTTCGCTCATCCTGTGTTCTAGTGCGTAAAAGATTTAAAAAAGTGCATTCACTTTTAAACCTATCACAAAGTAGAACTATTATCGGACCTAAAGACATTAATATGCATCTGCATATGTCATCACGTAACACGGGGAATCCCGCGGTTTGTTCTGTGCGGGTACTTTTTCTGGTCTGGTGTGTTATCATAAATTGATTTTGTTTGAGGTTCAAGTCTTTTTAAATAGTGAGTCTTATGAAACATACTGGGAATCATGCAAAAGTGTCAATTTTATGATATTAACAAAGAAAGCGTTCAAATTAAACGAACATATCCTTTTAAACACAACGATAACTTTGTTATCTTCAATGTACGGATACTTTTTCACGCAAGGGTATGTGTACCGTTTTCATGTTCCCTACTGTTTTCAACGAAATAAGCAAACTAAAACTAAAAACACCTAAACATCATTCCGCTTAGGAAGAACTGAGCTCAAAATTCCTCTTATTCAGAAAGTTTAACTTTCTGTAGCTAACGAACGAAGTGTTTACGAATATGATCGAAAGGAATCCCGTTAACTATCCTCCTACAACAGAAAAGTTTCATTCAAAGGAATTAAATCAAACATAAATTCTGCTTCGTCGACGACCAGGCTTACATCAACTAAAATATAATGAACTTTTGGGATTGAATTAAGTTCACCCGAACGACTTGAGACTCAACAAGCTAAGCCACACGCTTTAATTCCTTTAAAATTTCCGCGGAGAATTCATTTTAATCAGCATTCCCGAAACAACCCTTCTGGTCGTGAACAAACAAAAAATTAATTTGTTCAGGTGTAATTCCTTTGTTATCATCGTTATCACTAAGCGAATCTGCGTCTAATTGTTGGGTCTTGTTACTTTGTATGCACCCTTCTGTTTTAATCAGATTGTCTGCACGACACAATCCTGGGAAGAATTTTTTAAGACTTGATTTGAATATTTTAACCTCCCCCATTTCGGTAACAGTGCCCGCTAATGTTCGCACCCTCGCCATCTCTCTCTCTCTTTCACTCACTCACGGCTGCTTATGCATGTACGTGCTTACCTGTGAAAAATACGCTGGAAGAACACATCTTTGGTCATCGAGGCGTGAACATTGCACTCGTTCGAGAAGTTCAAATAGGTCCTGAGTTGTACCTTTCAGTCGTTCAGGACTTTGTGTTGCACTTGTGCTTATCCTTTGAGGATGCAATCCGGTCGATTGGTTGGATTGGATCGATGCCGTCCATGATGAACTGTGTTGGCGCCTGCAATGATGTTTGAAAAAAGAAAGTTTTGTTTAGACATGTTTGCAGTACGAGGGGATTTGTTGGAACTTCTTGTTAAAGTTTCAACGAGAAAACAAAATGAAATCGGAGGATTGTTTTCCAGTTTACAGTTTTAACTTGGAAACCTTTTCTTTTATTACAAATACAACAAAACGCGAATACATGTCCTTGTGATTCAATTTGCTTTTCATTTAAAAGTTTGTTTCGCAACAAAGTTTGCAGTTTTTACTGCTCGACAAAACCAACGAACTTGAAAATGTGAGAAGATAATGCAGCACAACTTGAGAACTTACCCATATGGAACTAATTCGGTTTCTGTGAACATTTACTCCGAACAGAAAGAAAATTACGGGGGAAGGAGCCCAGAATGCGTTTATTAATGCTTCTTATGGGAATTTGGCAAACAGCTTTTTTAAAACCTTACAATGCATTCATTTTCGATGAGTTTGTTTCCGAACTCATTCGGAGATATCGAAAGGATAATGGAAAGGATACACGCGCACAGTCGTCGGTTGGGTGCTGGAAAAGTTTTTCGGATGAGATAATTAGGGATTCGATGAGGGTCCAGGGTGCTATTGACATAGGGTGCATGTTGTCAAGCATGAATTCATTGAGGCAAACTTTCCAGATGATTCTCCTGAAATTGATCAATCGTACACTTGGAAGCAAAGTGGAAAGAAGCTCCTGATTCGGCCAACATCTCAACAAACACAGTGACAAATGACACTGTCACAGTTAAACATTTGCGGTCTTTCTCAAACGTTCCCACCCGGAACTGACAAAAGCAAAGCAAAGACAGTTTTCGTCAGAGAATCCAAAAAAAAAACGGAATGAAAACGACTAATATGATTCATTTGCGGGGAAAATCAATACCCATTTTCTATTCATCTCTCTACAAAGTGGCATCGTCATACAAATTTTTCATTTCATTATAAATTATTCACAGACGAAAAGAAAAGCAAACGAACGAATGAATGAATATGAAGAAGTGCCACCATGCAGAGAGGAAAAGCGAGGGTACACTGTACACTTCGCGTCCAATCTATCTATGACTTTGCTAAATGAGAAAAACTTATTCACATTTCTGTTTTCAAGTCCAAGGACAAAAAGTTATAGTGTGCACATTATTTGTTCGATTTGTTTGTGTTTGGTTTATACTTCCTTCGGGAATTGATAAGCAGCTTTAAGATGCTATCACGATTCTTTTTATTTTTTATTCTTGAGGAAAATCAAATCGAAATGAAAAGTTGGGTTTTGCTTTCCTTTTTGTACATCATGTGACTTTTGCGTCAATTTGTAGAAGTCATTAGGCGAAATCCAGTGATTGAAAAGTGCGGCCGGAGAAGCCTTGCATTACGTTCCTGTGGGAAGCACGTAATGTTGTAGGATTTTAATGTAAATAATAAATTGGTTTTCTCACTGAGCATAAATGGGGGAAATTCAGGAAGATACATTGAATTACATTTCTATTTCATGAAAATAAATGAAATAAAAAAAAAATTCGGAGATAATTTGGAACTGAGAATGATGAAAGTTTCTATAAACTGAAATGGTTTCATTAGAATGTAATTGCAATCGAACGAAATGCGTTTAAATAATTATTTATTGGAGTAAAATTTGTGGGTAACTGGATTGAGAAGTTTTCCTTCATTCTTAGTTCTAGAGTTTTTAACGCGTCGCTTCTAATATTATCAATATTATTTTACCCGTGTAATTAAAATGGGTCAGCCAATAGGGGATTCATCGTTATTCTTTGGATTATTGAAAAAATACTTTCATATCTGCTTGTAAATTGTGCTTTTTTATTCGGAATCACTATGTCTTTTATCTTAGTCTACTGTCCTATTGATAAACACAAATTATTTTTAGAAATTTTATTTTATTCGTCAATATATTCTGTTGGAGTGAAACTATTATAACACCGGCATCCAACTCCTCGATGCCTTGATGGTAGAAAGAATTTTCTTCGCTTCCGAAATAGGAGTCCGTTTCGGATAACACTTATGATACAATTATAAAAATCCTTAAATGGTTTGTCGAAGTAAGAGGTCTCTTACTGAAAGCGGTTTGTTATGTTAATTTTAATACGTACTACACATGTATTTAACACTAAGGAAACGAGAAATCGTTTTTTGTTGGATAAAAAACCTTCACTATCGACTTTTTTTTATTTAAACTGCCTTTCTGGAAGGTAATCGTAGAGACGGCTGATCTAACTGAAAGGATTGGTTTCTTTCTAATGCTGGGCTTAAGTTATGACTTCATTGAACCCAACGGGGCTTGACTTTTGAAAGTTTCACAGGCTCTGTATAAACAGGCTAGAAGTAGGATCTTTTTTCGGAACACGGTGGTCGAACTTGCTGCTTTCTATAGAACGACTTCCTATAGAGCGACTCGGTCACAAACATTAACCCTGGAGATATATTCAGATATTACCGGTGCCTGATAACCAACCTTCGCTATGATGGATTAGATGAAGGTGATGTACTTTGTACCTTGTACTAAACCGTAATGAGTGGCAGAATTTGACGGTTGAATCATAAATATAAGTCGGCTTGACTTTAGAATATCGCGAACTGACTCATGGTGGGAACGCTCGATGACTGGCTCCCTTAGAGACAGCTCAAATAACTCCGAATAATTCAAATCTAATTTCGTCTGTTAAAACTTAAGCCTCAGACGTAGTTGATATTATTTGGGAAGGCATAAGATCCATCCTAAAATATAATAGATATTTTGATACCATGCTACAAACAAAGTAATATGATTTTATGAGAATTCATACTTTCTTAATACGTATATTCTTTTGCTCCAAGTTAACATATTTATATCTTTCGACTCACAAAATATGAAAAAAATATTCCCACCAATATTTCAAATAATATACCATCAACTGTTCAACAACGATCGCAAACATTTCTAAAATAACTTTTCTATAAAGTGCACTCCACTCTTCGATATCAAAAGAATCGATTAATTTACTGCAATATTGAAATGTTTTTCCTCTTTTTCTTGGCTTCTTGTTTCAAAGGAAAGCCATCTCACACTCTATAGTTATGCGTCCATGCATAACGAACCAATATAATCATCATTCAAGCAAACATGAAAACGCATTAACCCAACCAAACCACCAAACTTGTGCACATTTAATAAATTACATAAAGTGCAAGGTATGTAGTCCAAGGAATTCCCTCTTGGTTGACGCGATCAGACAATCAGCATGTCAAGTTAAAAAGAGGAAAATAACTAATGGGTTCACAACCAAACCAGAAAAGCATTCATGGACGACTCTGTTCGATTTCTTCGAGTAACACAAGAACGCAATAAAGTACTTATGACTGTAGCTGTCGATCACCATCTTTTATATTCCTTTCCACATCCCTTTAAAAGTGAAATTTCCTTCCTCGGAACAGCAACAATACATCAAGAGGAAATACGCTTCTTGATTCCCTGCTGTTAAGAGCTCTCCCGATCAAAGTGCAAAAAGCAATTGGAAACCTTCGACAATGGCCAGAAATTGTTACGTTACCAAACGCAACCAAACTCCTAATGTCGTCAAAGGACACTTAACATATTGAGATCACACCGCACGATCATTTCGTTCAACCCCATTACATGTGAAAACAATTTCCGAAAGGGTCAAAATAACAGTATCTCATTCAATATTGTCGATCCTGCTCAACTCCTTTCTCAAGTTTCTAAGAAAGAATGACGACGCGTTACAACCGAAAACGATATCCCATAATTTAAAAACTTCCTCGCGGATAAGATCGCGTCCCAAGCCGCGTTAATACTTATGTCACATATCCAAGGATATATCGTGTTCGGCGATTATTAAAATTACGAGGCACCATAAGGACTGCACTATCTAAAGGTGCATACTGTTCGTTGCAATTTAATAGTGATGGAGTCCGTTAAAACAGTAGCATGATGTGTAAATGAATGTTTTTTTTTTTTCATATCTTAAGATAAAATTGTATACACAGCGGCAGATGTTTGCGCTACTAATGGACCCAAGTTGTTCCGAGGACAACTTTCAATTCTTTCCTAGTTGGATGGTTTTTATCAGCTTCCTATAAAATGTTCCTTTTTCCCTTCATTTGTGACAAACACCGATACGACAATTAATTATCACCTTGGGAGCAATAACTTTTTGCAGATCAGGGAGAGTCGTCGTAAAAGGTTCTGTTTTACGGCTGAAATTTTAAGACCGCAAATGCGTTTCCAAGTTGAAACGCTTAAGATGTGGTTCAGAAAAAGGATTTTACTGACATACAATAAAATCTGTCATCTTAGTTCCACGTTTCTTGTTTGGACCTTATGCTCACAGAGGGTCACAGTACCCCAAATATGTGGAAAAACATGAAAAATTCAAATAGTAGTAATGGTTAGCATTTGCAAGTCTATGTACCGTTTTACTTATCAACCACTTTTCTGAAAATAAATGAAATCAGAGAATGAAATGATCTAAAGACTTTCGGGTGGTACGGAAAATCTTATCAATAAAACGCAATGAAATAGTTTTACTAATTGCCTCAATCCAAGTTTAATTATTTTCAATATACTATTTGGGTCTATTGAAAAAAGTAATACAAAAAAAACATAAATTGTAGCTAATTATTTTAACTTTATTAGTAACATTACCAGCACTTGCTGCATGTTTTCCAACTGGTATATTTTCAATTGTTTCCAAAGGAATACTTTTCCAGTATACGCTTCCCATATATATTTGGCACACAGCCTAAAATCGATTAAGGTTTATCAAACTTCTGGCTAGAGATCATATTGAAATCTAAAACACAAGATGTTTTCACTAGTCCGAACGCTTGAAACAGATGATGGCGTTTGAACTAGTTCTAACGTTAACGTCAGAAAAATTTCGGAATCAAGAAATCGTTCAAACAGTGTTGTCTGCTGTTCGGGTGTAGTACCGATTTGTTTTAAGTCCTTTCTTTCCTTACAGTATCTTCTTTTATGTCCTTTTATTTCTTTACAATAGTGTCATAAGCGTCATACATAAGTGTCCGGTGGGATTATCTTTTTCATTCAAATTTATGATTCACTAGCTGTGCGTTGAGCTCTGAGTTCCACTGTTGAATACGATATATCAGTTTGTTGGCTCTTGGGTAACAGCATATGATCCAGTTGCCCTGTTAAATACGATCGCATTTTTCTAGATGGTCAAACTGGTCACCCTTTAGAAGACAAGTCATTGCCCGAACCTGCTTGGACCGTATGACAGCCGGAAGTGAAAAGTGATAGCACACCATGAAAGCATCTTAAGGAGAAGCAAAATATAGTGAAGCCTTAACCGTGCCCCGCTTCCATCTATAGGCCGAGCATAAGGCTGGCTTGGGGAATTTCAGGCATATTATTCAAGAACCAATTCATTTTGAGAGTAGAAATCGAACCAAACACTCATTTAGGATAGGAGCTCTTTTTAAGAGTAATTCAAAACAACACTCCAACGGAGGAAAAGGGAGGCGTTGTTGTTCGTGGAAAAAGATTTCAATCTACCATACCATCCGTACCTAGCACAACCACTTTGTTTTGTTTTTATAAGTAGATAAGAAGATAACAAGTAGATGTTAGTAGATAAGAAGTAAGATGAGAAGATAAAGAAGTATGACAATAAATCCTATAGGATCTAAGGCAGTTTTTAAAAATGGAGTAGACAAATTGCGTTCACCCTTTCATGACGTCTTATTTAATGATGGAACTTATTGTAACTAACAATATTTATGCAAAGCATTAAAAATTTACCATTTTCGAGGAATAAGGAACAGACAGAAATTTACGCTAATTTTTAAGAAGCATTTGGTGTCGTCTATTCTAACTCGTATCTTCATATTATCAGTATCTGAAAAGAGGTGTTCTCTATTACTAACATTAGATTGAGAACTGGTCATTGTACAGAAATTCAGGTATAGTCCGAAAGAAGTTTATTGAATTTTGAAATGAGCATGTCGCAACAGAAGTAGAAGGATTAAGCCCAATGCATAGTTACAAATTACCGTATAAAACGCAAGGGTTGAATACGAGAGAACAGTCTTGTAAGCAGGTCCGATGTATTTCTATGACGGTTAGTTGAACCTAAACGAAGTCCTTGTGTCAACTATTCACTTTTATTGTTATAGGTAATTTTCGCACATATCAGAATAAACCCATTGGACAAGTTGGAGGTTTACTACTCCAATGTATCCAATCTTGGTGCAACTTGGTGTCCCAACAAGCAGTCTTTTCATATTGAAGGGTATCGCGATCGCTCTTCTACAGACTTCTGGATGAAAAAGTTACTTTACATGGTTAATGTATATTTCACCGTGATCACTTAACTTATTTGGGTCCCTCCTACTAAGGGCACAGGAAATGTTGCCGGTTTTCTGTTTTGCTGGTGTCTCATGTAGAAAGAGCTTCATAGGACTCTAGGAGAAGGACCCGTTCCTATTGATCAGATTTATTACTAAAATGTATGATTTTATCATTGAGACTATATTTCAAACGTTTCCTTTTGACTTTGCCGCCGAAATAAAGTAACTTTAAGTTTGTCGGCATTTCGATAAAATCTGTGACTCTGCTAAACAGTAGCACGCAGTCCTTCGAGTCAACATACAAACTGTGTTATCATATGAGATGCATGCCTGTTCTTTGTCGTCTGTTTGTATTTAGAATTCCCTAACAGTTTTCTGTTTGAACAGATACACAGATGAAATAAGCAACACTAAGCGTCTGGATAATGTTTTCATTACTCCTGCTTTGATCACATCCGATTTTGGTACCTACCTTCAGATAAACATCCAGCGACTAAGCAAGTAGATGTTAATTTTTTTGTACCTATATCTTCTGCACACACATCTTTATCTTCAGCTCAGATTGAGTGCTGCGGAGCCGGCTTGGAACTGTTTAAATAAAAGCTGCATTCTATAGTGTGCCCGCCTTTGTTGAGCATATTTGCATTTCAATATTTAAGTCACTTGATAGTGCAATTGTTCCAACAGAAAAAGCATCTTCATCCACCACCGGCATCATGACAAATACTCGCGGGTGAACATGCATGAAAACTTTTGTGCTGTAATCTTGAGATAATCTGACATTGATTGTGTCTCCAGTCGGGTTTATTGCAGGACAAGAGGCATAATCGAAAAAGACAATCAAACATAAGGTCATTCGAAGTATGGAGAGTAATCATTGAATTTGCAACATCGTTCAAAATTGGATGCACGAAAAGGGTTGAAATTCGCAATTGTTCGAGCGGGGTGCGCTTGTATGGACTTTAAATCTATTCTTAGTGGTAAGTTTAGCGTGACCGTTAAAAAAGATATGTTTAGATGGATGTTGACACGTCATTTATAACGAATGCAAAATTCGTTTAATGCATGAGGGTGAAATTGTATTGCTCGGATGTGGATAGATACGGGTGATTTGAATCATTTCATGCCTATGTGATTTTCAACAACATTAAACTCAGATGTAACACGCAAAGTTATTAACGTTTACCGTGATGTATGTATATTGATATTTATTTTTGAAAATTTGGAACATTTTTTCAAAAAAAGGAAGGTGTTGATTTGAAGGTTTAAGTCGTATACATGGTTAGTGAGTAGGGAAAGCACTAACTACTGAAAGTCTAAAAGAAGTTTTGATAAGAGATTGATCAAATTCAAAATCGTTTGGATACTGAATTATTTGGTTTGCATTGTTATCCATCTGGATGGTAAATTCGAATGGGAATAGTAATAATGAGTAATAATAGTAAAGAGTATAAATAATAGTAAAGAGTAATAATTGGTGATATTGCTAGCATCGCTAAATTATTGTTTCCTACTTTTGGGGCACATAGCAAACAATTTAAAATAAAATAACAAGGAAATAAAGAAAACAATAAAACCCTTTCAAGAAATTTAACTATAATAATGTCATAAACGGATTCGAATCTGTGGAATGAATCAGTGGATATTTTCAGGTACCTATAAAGGATTACAATATAACAACCAAAACTCTAAAAATTAATTAAAAACTCACATTTCAAAGCCAGTGGCTATACAAGCACTCGGGACCTGGTGCGTACAAGGCAAGCTAAGTGTGGTATACAATCTTTAAAACCCACTACGAATCAGCTTTTTAAAGTAATTTCAATGGTTTTGGCATTTATTGGATATGCCATACGGAAAGCAAATGAATTTTTAATGGATTTCATCTTCATAAAAAAAATACCCTGAATGAAGACAGATGAAAGTTTCTTCCTTTCCTTTCATTTTTAGCATTATTGTATAATTCTTAAAGTGAATTTCATACTCAGAATTATAGGACATAAAGCATTTTGCGCAAATTTTGTGGCGAAAATTCTTCTTCTTAATTTGAAGTTCGATTTTTGCGCAACATAATATGCAACAATGTTTTTCGGACTTTGGATGAAAGGATGAAGGCATTGATTTTGTAGTTTCCTTCGTGCGAAAATTTCCCACTTGAATTTCTTTAGATTTCAATATTTTTGTCCAATTACGCGAACTCAATGCTATCCGCACTATTGATTATTGCCAAACGACATTCTCCCAAAAATATAGATTTGAATATTCTATTCATTGCCATTATACCCAAAAAATAAGAGAATTTAAATTGTTAAGATAAAAGTCTTATCGGAGATAGATGATCGCGCGATGCAATGAAAGCGTTTGATAAAATAAACGATCATACTTAAAGTGCTATGGAATCCCTCAGAGGTCCTGCTATAATCACTACCGACTACGTTCCATTATCGAGGTTTTATTCACAATCGTCTTCGGTCCATTATCGAGACACGATATCCACTAGGTAATTATTAGAGTTACAGTTATTTTTTATTACACAAATTTAATTAATATTGAGATCAGAATCTTGTTTAATTTGAGAAAAAGTTTGCATAGATGTGACTGACCACCAGAAAAGTTCTGTTCGTTGCAAGCATTTAGGGCAATCAATACTTCACTGATAGGCAATTTGACCAAATCTTATCTGCTATTATTGAGTCCACTTGTTATTTCCCTACGAGCCTCCTCTCTGAATTTTGATGTCATTGATATCAAATGAAATCTATCGATGTCATTATTGTTCTAAGAGAGAGATAAAGTCTTTTTTTCACGGTATCCTTCTTCCTTTCACGATTTTCAACAACAGCTTTATGAGCGACGCAGTTGCTCTGCCAAATGCTGAATAAACTCGTTGTTATGAATCCAGCATCACATTAAAAAAGGCCATAATTGGGTTGGCCAACAGAGAAAGCGCTCCCCAGCTCGTGATTACCTGTAATTTTGGAACAAACCCATTTAGCATGTTGAATTTATGTTATGCAAACAAGGATGTTGGTTTTATGTTGAATTGGCGGATTGCCAGAGCCTTTCAAGGTCCAGACACCCATCGTCTATTTCATTTCACTGGGACACATACATATTATACGTATTATGTAGTCCTTAGAAAGAGATAAAAAATAACACTGCGACTAATGGGTATAGCAAAGATTGAAAATTAGAGGGAAATTTCAAGGTAAAACTTGAGTAGCTGCTCCGATGGCTTCATTTCAATTAGTTGCCCGGCGATTACGTTGTCTGCACACGAAAATTGCAAAAAACGGCGCTAAAACTTCAAATAATTCCCGATTTAAGGGTCGCGAACAGAATAAATGGAACTTATATGGATTTGTATATTTCCTCTCTTTTAAATCGAGGATACACGCCTAAATGCTTTTGCTAAATGCTACCAATGAGCGATGTTGCCTGCGAGTAATAGTGGTGCATGTATTTATGCTATGCCGATCATTTCATACCTTTGAGTGTCCCCCTTGAGGTTTTCTACACCCATAGTCGATGTAAAATTGCGCTCTAGTTTTCTCATGAAAGCTTCTTCGTTTGGTTTTAACTTTTTCCGATTGCCAGAAACTTCAAACATATAAGACATCAACAATACTTCGTTTGATTTTTTAAGTGATTCCCATAAAATACCCCCAAGACCCTGTCCACATCAGGACGTGAAACCCTTGAGAGTTATAGGCATAGCATTAATATCTAAGAGTACGTACGAGATTTTTCTTCATATGGGCTGTGCTATTTAGTGTGCTATTAAAGTTTCATAAAATTTGCATAGCAATTTTATCTTCGGTTTTGTCGCCAGGAAGTATCCATAATATATTGAAACCTTGGACCTATAAGCAGGGTACTGAACATGGAAATCTGATAATAAATTTCGACTAAAAACAAGCAAATATATTTACTAAACAGCAAACAATCTTATTTCTTAATTTGTGTGTCAACGAAAATTTACTGAGCTTGTAGAAGACACATACTACCGGAAAAATAGATCCCACACTACCTGTTGATCTCAATATATTTGCATACCGACCGTTCTTCCATTGATAAAAATCAAATTAGCATTCTTTGAACAATTCCGATTCAGCGAAAATTCCCACCAAGCGTGGCGAACATTTGAAAAGGAGCATAAGTCTTTAAGAAAACGTTAAACTCTTTTGTGTGTGATGATTCAAATAGGCATTCCCTTAATATGTGAGTCCAATTTGAAACACTTCGATATACGCCCAAAACTCCATTGAAAAGAAATGCAAATTCTTTCATGCATTCTAATTCTATTGATAAAATCTTTTGAATGCATTGTGAGCGATACGTAGTTTTTTGTTGAAAGGAAACTAACTAATGTGGATTAAGATAGCAATGAAGACAGTATAAAATTTCAAATTAACAAAAGAATGAATGAGACAGTGTACAGTGGCGGTAGATTTTATGTTTCTGCTAGTCGGAAACATAATAAAAGTTGAGCCATGTGCATCGTGTGACGAAACAGTCAAGCGCCAGCGAGATTAATTTGCAATGATGTGCATTAATTATAGTGCATGGGAATTTTCTAGTGTGCATTTGTTGACATTGAAAAAGTGTTTTATTTAAATGGCTTCCCCGATATTCGTATTTAAATTTATTTGATCGATTTGCTTGAGGGTATGCAATTCCGTTTTTATTATTAAAGTTCAGGAGAAATTCTACGAATGTAGTTAATTTATTATTTTCAAATGCGTATCCCAGTAGAAATATAAGAAATAAATGTAGATTATTTTGTCATAATTTGTATTGTAGAGTACATTCACCTCATCCAACATTGTCGCATGCATATTCATGACGAAACAATATACCTGGATTTTTAACCAATTGTTCCCCGTTCGTACAATCTTCAATTTTCGCGCCCCGCGGAAAATTTTCTTTGAAGACGGTGAAATGTGTGAGAAACTTTTTTCAAACACCTTTAGCGCGTCTCATAAATCTTTATGCTACAAAAGCAATTTGGCTGTTTGGTATACGCTTCAGTAACTAACTGGTTCCTACCGTGAAATCTTCAAAACGCGTTTTTTTGTTAGGCATCGCGATAAGGACCACATTATGTCGCCGTCGAATTCAAATCCGCATTAACTCATTTCCACCCTTCATTTCTCCTGAGGCCAGAGGCTATCGAATCACAATCAACAATTGTTCTTGTCGTGAAACTACCCCTTGGTCTCGAAACCAACAGCCTTGCTTTCGCCGAAGAAAGTTGATGCGACGAAGAAAAAACTTAAAGCCATGCGGGAAGTCTTTTGAAATATTCTTGCCATGGCATTACAATACAATTACATCAGGTCCTGTTGTTTGTAAATGCAACCCATCAACTAGTTTCTACGGATCACTGACGAAACGCTTCCTCACGTAGCAGCACAATTTTCCTCATACGTTAGAATGGGTGAAATTCTAATTCGATAAATAAACAAAATTACGTACGAGCCTGGACACACATTAGTGGTTGCTGATGATCCAGAGGGATGGTGAGAAGAGATTAATGGAAATCGGTTGAAGATGGACATTTGCTAAATGATGGAAGGCAAGGCGAATATCTTGTTCGGGAAAAGCTAATGTGAATGCTACTCTCGTCAAGGGTGCGTGAGAAAAAAATCGTAAATATCGAGAGATACATCATGAGAGATGAACGTAGCGTTTTATGTGTGGGTAGGTACAACATAAAGTTGGTAGATTAATGATCATGCAAGCGAATTTCCAGATGACCTGTTGACACGCAAGGATTATTGAAAGTTCTTATGCAACGCGCATGTATACGTCCAATGCAAAACTCCCTATACTAAATTCATTCTAAGATTTTACCATCCAAAATAATTTACGACATCCTCTCAACAATTGAATACATATTTGTATTCTTCGTGTTTACCCTGGCTAATCAAACATCAAATTTATTGAAGAATATGATTGACGTCAAATAAATCGTCATGATGGAATCCTTTTCATTTCATTCGACGGGAAATGATGCACTATCCGAGTAACGTTTCGCTTTGCTACAAACTTTATCCAAATGCGTTAACGTCCCCTCCGCATTAACAGTCAGTCAAAATTGTGAAAAACTCGAGAGTCTCAAAAAAGTGTTAAAGGTCAATACTTTATGATATTTATCCATACAAGAATCTTCTTTCTGTTCACGTTCACACAATTCTTCGTATCTTGAAGATTGAGAAAATACAAAGAAGTACCACTTGAGGAATGACGCTGATGATTAGATTCATTTCTCATATTGGAGATAGAAATATTATGCTGGTATTGAGTGAAAAATTGAAAAAGATCTCTTTTTTTTTGGTTTAGTCCCATCATGTAAACAAATGATGGTGAAGATGTAAAGTAGACACCTGCTTGTATTCAGTACATTTTGTAAGGTGAAAACGTTCATAGTTGGGGATAAGTAAAATGGCGTGAAAGAATATGACTAATGGGGTCGTTAGTACTGAGTACTTAATTTTAGCTAATTTTTCGAATGGAATTTTATTTTTCTTCCCGCTGGATCATTATTGATGCCAAGGCTGTTTGTAGATTTATTTAGCTCACGATATTCTTGGTACCGATTTTTCTAGTTTTACTGATGAGCTAAACGTGCAGGAGTATATTTTTATTTCAGTGCAAAGTTGAATAGGAAGATTGACAAGTAAAAAAGGATTGTCCTTAGTTTCGAGAAAAATGCAAAAAAATAAAGGCGAGAAATCGGAGATATTAAGCTTATATGGATAGGCGCCCAAGATTTGGTGGTCGAATATGAGTCAGTGAACCTCATATCATAATGAAGAAGCAAAAAAAAAGAATGAAAATAGAAGCTAATCGAGCTATCAAGCAAAATAACGATTGCAGGCAAGCTCAATAATAGGAATTTGAGATTTTATATGACTTTGACTGAAGTTTGTAATGTCTTCGTAGATCTGATTTACTTTTCCATGTTTGCGCTGTCACTGTCTTGAATCAATTGATGAATAATAGAGGATGGCGATTAATCGACATTGCTAACCCAAATTTCTGGATGCTCGAGTCACCTCACACCAAGACCAAACCTCAACGTAGACCTTACTGAGTATTTCAGGTTATTTTATTTTTTTATTTTATTTTTATTTTATTAAAGAAATGTTTATTTCTCTCAACATGTGCTCACAATTTATTTTCATAAATATTGATTATTGGGATTGACTTAGAAAAAGGCATCAACTTTTAAAATCTCAATGTCAACATAAGATAGTGTAGCTTTGATTTAAAATCAAGTTGATCGTATTAATCGATTTAATTGATAACCAAATAAAATTGCAATATCTCCTTCCAAGTGCTACTTTACAAATTACATAAGAATCAATGCGGTCAATACCACACCATAGATTAATGTTACTACGTTCTCTCAAAAAACCACATATTAACATTTTATTTAACATTCATTCAATTGCGGTTTCCAATGGCCTTTAGCAAGAAGTTGAAAAAACAATGGCATAAAATTCAACAATAAATTGATTTTTCATTTGCAACGGAAAGAGAATTATTATCACATTATAGGCTTTTAAACATTTAATCATACTAGTTGAAAGACTGGATGGAAGCCACATAGTTTGTTGCATACATGCATGAGAATGCATGCGAAAAGTTTTTCAAATTAATCCACCCAAAACCATGATCATAGAAAGCACGATAAATAATGCAGAAAATATTATTTCCTCATTGCATTTCCTCCTGCTGGCTTCGGCTCTCTCACTCGGATGATTACCCAATCCATTATTGATTTTCTGAATAAAATCTGTCTAATGATGGTACAATTCAAATTGCCTTCTGTGCATACCCCACAGATATGCTAAATTTACTCATATACCCTCTCGCGGGTAACAGTGCAATCGCGTTTGAACAATTTTATTCCGATGATACGTCGACATCAATTCATATTGGCAAATTGGAAAAGAAATGATAATGAAATGCTCTTTGGGGGTAGACAGTTTCAGTGATAATGATCAAGCTGGCTGTTGATGAGGATGCTGATGTGGCTTTTCCGCGGTTCATGATTAAATCATGGTTCAAATCGTTAGAATAATGACTGGATGGCGTTGGCAGCACACTGTTATGGAGTCCTTAGAGGAATTGCATTACGGAACAATCATTTGAATCACGACTTGTGAACATCGTCGTCACACCAACATCACAACAACAAAAAAGAACAATGCAAGAAAAATGAAGATACTTTGCCAAGAAAAGATACTTTCCGACGAATGCGAATTCGTTAAGAATATAAATGTTATCTGTTTGTTCGTCGAGGTTGGATTTCGAGTATTTTTCTAGGGAATTTATTTGCAATAAACGTTCGGATGAGTTTTATGCTCGTATGATGTTTTATTTTTCCGTCTGTTGGCATGAACAGAAGCACTGCTTGCACGAAACTCTAATTTTTCGGTCCTCAATTGAATGAATACGCGCGCATTTGCCAACGAGCTCATTCCCAATGTACGTGTATTTTTATCAAGATGTTTCGAACCTCCTACGTGATGTATAAGGATCCCACTGAAGTAGGTTGAACTGAGTTCTCTGAGTCAATTTTCCACAATTGATGAATTTAAATTGCCAAAGCGATTATTGGTTTGATGGATAACAGAATTTTATTTAAAATTTTATTAGCTTCGATGACTTTTTGTGTGGCCTGATAGGATAGGACGAAAACGAATTCCTTTCCAACTGTTAGCGGTTTTAATGGACGACCATGTGGACGATGCAATGGTGAAATTGAATAAAGATTACGTGAGCGAAAGAGTCACAAATTTTCCCGATTGTATTTTTGAAATTGCCGCGTTATTTGACAATGATTGAAATTGCTGCGTTATTTGACAATGTCATTTACCTTTAAATTCGTCTAAATAATGTAGATTTCAATTGTGAAAGTAAAAATTAACTTTGAACGAAGCACTTGACAGCTATCTACGACTAAGCAAGTCATTGAATTAGTTCATATAACTAAAAAGCTTAAAAAAAATTGCTGACATTTATAGATTGAAATTTCTAAAAAGTGCAACATTTCATCAGCAAATACTCAAATTATCAATGAAATTTTTAATTCTCAAATATGAAATTATGAGAGTTAACAAAATATTTTTGAACTCTATGCACCTATGTTATTTTAAATAATGTAAAAATGGCCAAATTCATCAAATTGTTAAATATTTGGACGACAAAAGACCTACAACTTCCGGAAAATTATGTGTGTGTAATATGTGTGCAACTCCATTTGACATGATCACCAAACCAAAAAACCTGAATAAGTGCTACGCAAAGTTACAGCAATGAGGTTTTTTGCAGAAATACGCTGTTATTTCTGGGTGATATCGTTTTTTTCTGATGATGATTTCATTTAACATGTTCATGTTTCGTTTTATACAAAAATCAAAGATTCTAGGGGGCATTGAGCAAGTACCCGCATTCACGATTGAAAGATGTTCCCAACATAAATTTAATGTCCTGTCAACTATCCCTATAATACTTCGAATGTCAATACAATTTATTTAGCCAAAATGCAAACAGCATATATTCTTATAGAGTCAAAAATGTGCAATTTCAGAAAAAATATCGTTTCAACTTTCAGCCATTTTAGCAAACATTTTACAATTGAACCGAAGTTTATGGGAGGCATACTTCAAAATAGAGAACGATTCTAGGAAAGAAGACTCCACGAAAAATATTGCAAGACTAAAATTTAACACAAATATACGCTGACAGCTCGTCTTAGACGAGTAGCTGAACGTTTCAGAGTGTGAGGAGCGACATAGGAGGAAAAAAGTTTAATCCCTCGTATATTGAAGACCAGTGAGATAAGTGGATAAGGATTAGATAATATATCGGTTCCAAGTTATAACAGGACGATGAAGTTGTTGGATCCAGTTCTCTGCCTGTACTTTTGAGACGTTTTGCGTTGCGGTATGGGGGCTGATATCGTCGTGGAGCAGATTGTTTGTGGGTCACTCACGTTAAAATTGGAAAAGACATATTTGGCAAGGTTGTGGTTTGATACCAGTTATTATAAATCTCTAAGATTTATATTAGTCTGTTTAACGCTCTAATATAAACCTTATCTTCCGCAAATTTTGTTGTAAGCTTCTTGTTTCTATGCATTACGCCATTTTCAGAGATGTCTCGGAGCGCACAGAGAAATCAAAAAACATTCTTTGTTATATTTTTGAATAATAAATGGGCATAGCGGATATTGGACCATTTAGAATAAAAATTATGCAGAAGTACATCCGTCCTGCTTTGGGTTTAGGCGTAGAGTCTTCTATACAAACATCTTACCTCAGTGGATCTGAGTCATTTTAAAAGTTTGGATTATATTTCAACGGTTCTCCCTATACCTTCTTGCTATAAAACCTTTCAGCCCCCTTTGTTACTTGCATCAAGCACTCAATTGTTATTGAAGTAATGAATGCTGTTGCACAATTAAAAGCAACAATAGCTGGAAAAAATTATACGACAGGACGAAGATATAAATTTTTAAGTACTACACGGACGTCCGTCCAATTCATTTTCAAACAAGCTTAAACACCTGCCTGAGATGACTTTTTCCCTAACAATTCTTATGAGCGTTTTATCCGCTTGTGGGTGTTCTCCTTTAGAAAAACATTAAAATAAAAAATAAACTTTATATGCTTATACGAATGAAATAAATTTTCATTGACGATTACAGAACTAGTAATACAGAATTTGACTAGTCAGTCACTATATAATCAAACCTCCAGACTCTCTCATGAAACATCCTGTACGTGATTGTCACCACCAGCTTTACTGCACTCTTAAACCTTTTTAATTGGCTTCACCTAATACAATATGATGATGACACAAAGCCACTCAACGTCAGATATAACACATTTCCTCCTCTTTGGTGTGCATCTCCATTATCAACAGTCTCCTAATAAACATTCTCCTAACCATTTCACGACAAGTAATTAAAATTTTGATTGCCAACCAACCAACAAACTAACTTATGAACATCGCACCATAGTCGTAAGTTACTTCCCTTGTCTAGTCCTCGGAATCTCTACCATCTTTACAATTTTGTCGACTGTGGTTGTGGGCTATGGTAGCAGCCTTGACCTTAACATTACTATATTCTGTTTCATGTTCGTATGCATATAGCAAATGGTTTTTGATGTTGCTAATAAAATTCCCGAAATTCAAACAAGCAAACATTCTGATGTTGTGCATGCGGTTTCAGTTTAATTTTAGAGACAAACAAAGGTTATTCCGAGGCTTCCAAAGAAAGTGGTCCTGGGAATTCAGTGACCCAAATGGTTCACCGCTTAAATAATGGATCTCTGACCGACTATGGCCAAGACAAGCAACCCAAACATTAAATAGATGACAAAATGTTCAAGATTAGATGTTGCGAATGGATAAAAAACACCTTAATGACATAATTAGTTTCTTGTTATGATAGAGGCGATTTTAATTTGTTTGAGCGGGTTTCCATTTTGTTGCGTGTTGGCTGCTAGTGAGTTGGACAGGCATGATGATATTTCTAGAGAAAGAAGCCATAAAATTGTATTTCCCATTCACCAGCAGCAGCATTAAAGTCATCAATTGGAAGAAATTATTTAAGAAGACCAACGTCAAGTATTTCGAAAGAATTCTCCCAACCGTGTTCGAAAACGGATCTTTTAATATCCTATTTATTTTTGTTTTTAAGGAAGGATCGTAATGAGCAGCACAAATATATTATTATACCACTGTTTAAGCTCGATTTTATCCAACTACGGGTCGATATTTATTTTGAATCAGAAAGACCCTAATTTATCGATCAGCAGCAATACACCCACAGTGGGTGGCAGTGAGACGGTCAAATGAATAACCAACAAACCGATATTCATTAGCATCAAATTAATTAATTTAATCGTTCACCTGCTCGCGTGGTTCTAAACTAATAGGAGAACTACTGAAAACTTCAAAAAGGGGTTATAGAATCGTAAAATAAAAAGTGTCACTCAGCAACAATGGTGGCTCGTGTGCCTTATGCATTGTACCAATAAATATGAGGATGATTAAAGTCAACACAAGACGTGCAGAACTACACTTTGAGAAAAAATATTAGCAAAACTGAACGCAAACGTAAATCGATTATGTAAATTATTATGAAATAGACAGAAAAACTAGTTTGTGCTGGCATAATAAAGCATTAAATCTTTTTTCAATCTAAGACATTAACGCACACTATTGGCGCGCATTCGGAACGCTTAGAAACACTTTGACATTTGGAAATCTTTGGAAATCAACTAGTTTCAGAGTCCATCGGAATATGACTCAGCAATCAAATCCCAGGATTTGCATTTGGGAAGACAAAACAAATCATGTGAAAGTATAAGAAAGCAAAATCGAAAATGTTCTGGACTGATTTTTTGCAAATCCAACATAACAGAAGAATCAGAAGAAATTATTTGCACATCTGACTAGTTGCTGTAATAACGCCTTGCAAGATTTTTAACCTTTTAATAAATTCAGACATTCCTAAAGTAAATTGAATGTTGTATGCATTCGAAATCGTTACATATTTAGTTTCGGTCATACAAATCGAGCTTAGAACTTAGCAGCTAGAGCCAACTATAGGAATTCCGCGGTTGAGAAGGGCGACAACATAAATCTTCTTCTTTATATTTCAAAATTATAATTCGGAGATGCAGGATGAGTTTTTTCTTGGACGTTAAATATCTTCAAAGCTCGTAGTCTTCCTAAACATGACGATGTCCTCCTGACGGCCGAACTTTCAGTAAACTAAAGAATCTTTCATTGACATACAGCAAGGACCTATCCTTTTGTCGGGCAGCCGAGCTGCTCGGTTAACGGAGATGTAGCTCTTCAATGTATTCTTATTAGCTTGTAGGGCAGTGTTATGGGACTTTCCGACTATAGACAAATAGAAGGAAAACAAGGAGCTGAACTATCGGTCCTTCTCAGGTCTCAGACCTTTCGTGGACATTATCGTCACACTTTATTCCTGAAGCGAATTTCCTACGGGGCAACCGTAGAACCTACTTTGTATCAATTCTCCAACTTATAGCAGCACCAGGATGGTTGCACTCCTTAAAAAAATCCCGTAAGGTAATATTTAGTACCACGGCTGTCGAATCGGCGGAAGCCAAGATTGATATTAGACATAAAACATTTTTGCAGAAATCAGTGTCAGGATGTGAACAAACAAAAAAAAGTTTCTCATTTGTTTTTCAATCTGCTTTTCAATTTGTATTTCGTTGATTTCTTTACATATATAAATATAAGTAATTACAAAAATGTATTATTTTTCCCATTATTAAAATAACGATTAAAGTAGAATAGTACAAAGAAGTCATTCATTCGGTTGAAATTTCTTTTTATATGAGTGAAATCGAAGCCATAACAAGAAGTATTGTAGATGACAATGGCGCCAAAAGAAAAGTTTTTTTCATTTTATTTGCTCGGCATCATTACTGATTGATTTTTCACTGGAATCACTGTCTAACAAAAATACTGTACCAATTAATTTTTGTTTAATTTAATTTCCTTAGAACTATTTTTGTTTTCAATCGTTATGGAAGTGGTACGAATCCAAAATTTTCTTTATTTTGAATTTAAGATTTGGTGATTTTTTTTTGTAATTTTCTTTTGGTAAATTTTATTAGTTTTAAAGTTCGTGTTGGTGCAGCACTAAGCAACAGAGAATGCGTAGGGTAATATTTCAAAGAATTACATTCAGGATGAAATCGAATATTACAATTTTTATCTTTCCATACCCTCAACCGACGGACTCAAAATATTTGAGGCATTATTTAAGAAATAAAGTATATTCAAATTTGTGAGAAATCCGTTGCATTTGTTTAAAAATCTCGGATTCGCCGCACCAAGATACTGATTGTCATTGAAAATGATAGACATTGAGTAATAGTATTTAAATAATATTGGCTTAAATTATGAGATACTATTTTATCGGAAGTTGTTGCAACTGTGTACTCGTAAGGTCATATCTGAGCCAGCATTTCGACTAAGGTTTGAAATCAGAAATGCTTCCATTAACATTTCTAGTTGCATTCTAAACATAATTTTTACTATCCCAAAAATTTCCATAAATCCTTGTATTGATTCAAAACATGTAATTATAAGATATTTTGCACCTGCAAAATGTTTTGATCAACAAAATAAAACGAAATAGACTAGAAATTGATGTTGTTATACAGTGATGATTTCATTTCCACATCGATTGATACAATTTGGCAAAAAAACCGAGCAATAATCATCATATGAAAGCTTCATCAACGACTCATACTTTGAACCAATATCATCTGTACCCATCAATTTTATCCGGAAGCCAACATAATCTGTTTACAGTATCAAACCCCAACCATGCCAAAGAATTATGTTAATTCGAATAAAGAGGAAAGCAACGCTATTAATTCAAACCTGTTGCAAAGGGAGGAGAAGGTCACTGAGAGGCCTATGTTTAATGGTCAGCAATCTAGTTTGTCGTCATGCAGACTTACCGGCTGCGCAAACATTGCTACACCCACACTTGGTTAATAGCATATGTTTCGACCGCAGATAATTCTATCTGAGTTTGCGGTACCAATCATCACTTTTGCTTAAGGTGCTCCTCATACACTGGCTCGTATAGCTGGACAGACGGATATATTGCTCTGGGGGCGTGAAACGCTTCACGCTGCCTAATGAAGTTGCAATGATACGGCCTAGATCGTATTGATCACTTGATGTATTTGCCTTTTTTCTTCTTATTGCAAACAGGTATCATACCTAAGCCTCTTGATTGGGATTGCACATTGGACATTGATAGGTTGATCAGGTCAGATTAATGTTAAGTGGAAACTGGGGCTTGCATTCTCTGCTTTTTACGGGATTTTGAAACCAGCGCAGGACTAGTTGCATATGTCGTTATTCGTTCAGTGACCATAAGATGTTTATTTGCTCAGCGATCAAGTATTTCATTTTTTGAAAGCAATCAACAAGAATAGACAGGCAGCTCAGTCATTTTGTGAATAGTGAAACAAAACTTAAAATTCAAAATGCGATCTAAGTAAAAAAAAAAGCGTATAAATACATACAGAAATTTCTTCAGATACCTCTTTCGAGCAACCAGAGTGTACGACTCCTTGTGCCCACCGTTGAGATACTTCATAGCACGCCTTCTTCTTTCCTACACTTCTTCAGTGTTTATCGTTTCTATCCTTGGTCCTTTGTTTGCTTTTATCAATAATCCTCAAAGCAAACACAAGTGCACTCAACAAATTTCCAATACGCATCACTGGCTTTAAACAATCATATTGTCTACGTTACACACCGCTGTATCCATGCATCTATCAATAACTATCTGTGAATGCGATCGGCATTCTAGATGCGACGTCACTATGCACTTGAAACAACCTGAACAACAAACACTTCTTATAAGGTCGAATGCACGTACTTCAAGATACGGATACTCCTGCGCACTATCTCGTTTATCAACATGTCACCGATACGTATTTCCGAACATTATAAACAAATCAAACCAACACGCTACAATGCACACACGCATTTCTTCCAACAACATAATCCTTGCATAACACTGCTGATCCCATACCACCGTTCTCTACCGCTCGCTACTCAATAGTAGACTGACTAGGCGATACAATCCTCGAAATTATCAAACCGAAGACGGAGGCTAGTCAGAGCAATGGCAATAGCTACAGCAGCGGAAAATCAGATGGAATAAACTAAACATCACATATCACACATGGCACACGTTAAAAATCCATAACATAATCAACTCTGCAACAGAGCGACTTCCCAGCAACAGCAACACAAGAACGACAACAGGAAAGAAGCATTCATATATGGCCCATACGAACTCACCTGAGAGGAGGCACCCAGCCAGACCAAACCTGAACCAGTTCTACCTCGGGCAATGCATATGGGCGATGTGAACACTTATGATATGTCTCTATGAATGCATTCATGTCTTTTGTTCGGCATGAAATTTTGAATGAATGAAGCCGAGGGTAACATTAATTTTGCATTGCAGTTTCAAGTTGCCTTGAGATGTAATTTTAATTACGACCGTGACTGTAAGGTTTCTGAAGGAGGTTGTGCAAAGTGGACCAAGGCAGGGGTGAATTTCATGTAATTGTGAAAGGTATCGAAAAAATCGGTTTACAGAGCGGAACGGCAAATGAATCTTCACATTACGTATGCTTAGCTACATGTGTTAGGGCACTTGCAGAAAATTTTTGAAATATCTATTGTGCAACTAGGAAGAAACGCATGTTCCTTCTGTTTATTGAAGAAATAATTCATGAAGAATAAATGAAAAAAAACTTCCTTTTAATTTTGCGTTTTAAATTTTTCATTTATTGTAATCGATTTTCGACCGTTATCGTTCAGTCTTCTTCGGTCTCCTTCTACAATCGCTGAAGAAGACCGAACGATAACGGTGGAAAATCGATTAAGATAAATAAAAAATTTAAAACGTAAAATTAAAAGGAAGTTTTTTTTCATTTATTCTTCATGAATATTTTGCGAAGATGAATTCAATTACGAACATCAAATAGTTCATGTTAACTTAAATTCTTAAGAAATTTCTTTTGCTTGGAAAAAATTGCAAAGTATAGTCTGTAGGGTAATAAAAAGAGCAATTTCATTATTTCCTGACGCAGGACATTGTTACTTTCTCTCATGCCTTCTATCAGTCTTAAATCGCATTGTCATTTTAGATTTTGATAGTCATATACTTTTGGTGTAATAATTTACATTCGTTACCTGAGCAAATACAGATAGCCGAAAAGAGGAAACATTTAAAATGGTTTATTTTACTTATTTGTTTGCCACAAGGGAAAAATCCAAGGATCAAATGCCTCTATTTACTTTTGAATTTTGAAATCGTTCATTGATCTAACCGAATCAACTCACTTTAACGAAACAAATCGCATCAAATTTTGCTTTTCAAAAATCAAATAAATGTAACATGATACAAGTTATCATTAGAGTTGGAAATTGGTTACCAAGAATAATTTTAAAAGTTTGAAATCAATGTGGTTTAACAGTAGATGTTCTGGCACGGTAACGTATTATTACTGCATGGCGTTATTCAATTAATAAATATGTACAAAATCCTTTATGCTTAATAGGAACCATAACTTCATAAAAACCAAAAAAAAGGGGGTTGGGGCGGATTTTTCCAGGAAAGCCCAGTCTTAACTGAAACTTACTGAAACTTAAGTTCTGATAAATCATTTTTGTCCAGGTATCTTTCGTTTTTAGTGTTTAAATATCCTTTTTTTCAGAGGATCCAGTTGTTTCTTACCTTCGACGATAGTCTTCAATTAGCAAGCTTCTAATAACAACCGATATTTTTCCTTTGTTCACCACCTCTCATTCGCAATTGGCGTAAATGCTATACCTTAACTAACATTTCAGGCATGAGATCTTTTAAGAAGTGCAATAACTGTTGTTCTATTTAGAATTTCTATTCTCTTCTGTTTTTCAATTAGACCGAAAGGCTAAGCATATGATTTAATTTTAAAAGATTCTCAGCGTGTCTTGATCGTCTTTGATAATAACTTTGCCCATTTCAAATCAAACCTACTAGTTACCGCTTGATTATTACCAAATTCATATTTTGTTTTCTAAAAATTGTCTTAGTTTCTTCTGGTCTAGTTCCTTGATCAGCTCTCAGTTCCAAGACTTGCTTATAATAACGCCGTTTCGTAGGGGCAGATCTGTTGATTATGTCAGATAAGCAATTGTCTGTTACCATTTCGTACGAAATTTCTTGATTTCAGTGGATATCAACAATTCTTCACAGATCGATGGTAATTTCGTCCTTAACCTTTTTCATGGTAAACTCGGTTGCTTGCATCGAATTTTTCGGCGTTTTGCATCAAAATTTTCGCAGTTTTTCTGGCACAGCATTACTGCCATAAGCTGCTCACATATTGTCCCGTTTTTTAAATGGAATTATAAACTTTATACTATTATATAGCTTGAATCAGAGATGACAATTCTTATATAACGCCGAAACCTAGTCTGAACCTTAACTATTTATTAGGCTAAAGCTTTTCCGCGAAAGATAAAGACCTCCTCGTTCAAAAACTGAATTAAGTCTCAAAATTATTTGGCATGTTTCCTTCAATTCAGTTAAAATGCTAAATTCTAATCATGACGTAAATAAAAAAAAATCTCATTGCACTTGAATCACATAACACATACATAATTGTAGCATTGTTAAGGGCATTTGAAGTTATGAGTAATAGACATTAGATTAGTTAGTAGAAGTTCAATTCGTTTACAGAGTATGCGGATATCAAAGACCAAAAATTACAAACGCATCAACATACAAACCAAATTTTCTTTCCAGGAAATCAAATGAAATTTTTCTTGTTCTTTGCACAACCCTCAAACGTTGAAACAACTCACCAAACGCACCCTCAACGTTGAAATTCTTTGTAAGGTACTTAGTTTATTCAAAGATTGACAAGACTTTTAC
This sequence comes from Stratiomys singularior, assembly GCA_954870665.1. Lineage (NCBI taxonomy): Eukaryota > Metazoa > Arthropoda > Insecta > Diptera > Stratiomyidae > Stratiomys > Stratiomys singularior. The sequence goes on along the minus strand of OX940879.1, from coordinate 3,699,607 downwards.
CTGTGTGGAAAAATTCAAGAGGAATGTATGACAATTGGCTTACCTGCATTTTCTAGTTTCTTGTTTCGAAGGTGCGCACATTATGAAGTGTTCGTACTTCGTGATGTATGCAGGTCTGCCTACCGTGTAAGCATAAGTTAAATTGGAAATACCATCAGTCGCCTGCTTGTGACAATGGTCGTCCTTCACAACGTCTCGAAATTTTCAAATGAAACATAACTAGCTTTGAAGAAAGTTTTACGTTTCGTTTAAGAAAGTTGCTAAAATCCAATTTGTCGCTGCAAACGATAAGGCTAATTCTAATTAGCAAGTATTAAGTGTTGATATTGAGGCACTCAGAATCATACAACAACTATTTATAGTTTTTCAGCACGATTGGTAATGCCGTACAAGTATTAAATATGTCACAAAATGCGATTAACTCATAGACACATTCAGTTCTCCAACCTCCAATGTTCTTGGAAGTCTAATTTGCGAGTAGAATTTAGTTTATAAGTACATTTTCTTTGCAGGATATACAAACGAACGCCGAATGGATAACGCTGAGTAAAACGTTTTACGGAAAATCAAACTGCAGAGGCTTCGTCCAATCAAAGGAAATACAGGAAAGTGGCTTCGTTCTATCCATTGTTGCTACTATGACTAGTAAAACTTATTCAACGCAAAAGGAGGTTGGTCGTTGTACAAAGAGGAAGATGCTCCAATCCTTATTAAGTTTTCATGATGACAGAATTGTTTATATTCTCTGAAATGTTGTACGGCGAAGACAACATGATAATGTAGACTTAGAAAGCAGACAGAGGTTGATTCTTTATTGGCGCCGACAGCGAGGAAATGATATACACAAGAACCTTTATAGATTTCCGTCACCAATCTCACAAGGCAATCTAGAAACAGCGGGAAAACTGAAAAAAAAACCATTACAGAAGGAAAGTCGCTTCATAAACTATGGTATAGAGTTGTTGCTTTGGTATTGTGTTATCACCTTCCCTTTTAGTAGATTGTTTTCCGGAGCTTATGGCATATTTTCTTTTTATTTGAAAACTTTGAAAAAAAAGAAACGAAACCTAAACTAGGACACATCAATAGTTTTCCGTCCCATATGCATTAGTATTGCTATTAAATTGCGAACATTCAAATTTATAGTGTAGAAAGTTGGACGAGTTGTCTTCAAACATTTGCTAAAAGGATACTCTGGAAATATTTCCGTTGCTTGAAAACAAACTGATAAACTATTTCCCACTACCAGTGTACGTACTTACTCGGTTCCACGATCTGTCCTCATGTCCTATTGTGAAAATATGGAAAAGGAAGTAATCGCACTACTTGTTTTCCTAAAAAGTCACAATAAGTTTCCAGTGCAAGATAAACGATAATGACAACAGCAACCATAATAGACACGGCGACGACACCAAGAAGAGAACACTATTGTTATGGCACAACTTGTTCACTAACGATATCCTGGAGACAGGAAGGATGAACGCGCTAGTAAACTGGCAAATTATGAGCTAGGGAACCATTTTCAAGATGTCGGCGTCTTATCTCGACGGATGCGTTTAGTGCTTATAACAACTCGTGTTGGCAAGTAGTTTGAATGATGTTTGTTGCTTGATATGACCTAATTTAGTAAATTTTTGATCGTTCAAGGAAAACTGATGGATAATTATACTTTATAACTGTTTCAAGTGAAAAACGGGTAATTCGAGTGAGCTCCGACAATGGAGGTTCTAATGAGTTGAAAGCAAAATGGAATCTGAGAGTTAACTTTGTTGATTTTGGCAGCAAACTTACTCTTGCTTAATTCAAAATGGTTCAATCTAACGAGTTTTGTTCACTCAATTTTACAAGTAACATTGTGAAAGTTTTCATATGATTGGATGCTTTATGTAAATCAAAGGACGATTTTCAATCCTACGCAATGCGAAGTTTCTAACAACTCCTAAAATAGCACACTCAACTATAAGACCAACAGAGTGCCAACCTAAGCATAACCATTAGTTGGATGAAGATACTTCCATTTATTAGGCCATTTCACAGATAGCTGAATCCTATCAAATACCATATTTGCCATCAAGAATATTCATGAAAATGATTGCCCGAATTTGCGTAACAAAGCGAATATTTAAGCATTCGGTCCCTTCATTTCATTCTCTTGTTCTTTATTCATCAGCATCGTCTCCATTTCAGCAATCATTTTGATAACTTCTTCAAGGAATTAATAAGGTGTCAGCAAGGATTTTCATTTCATAATCCGTGCAATGTAACCCTTAATGCCTTTCAGTCTCGCCATTTAATTTTCTTGCCTCCCGTTCGTGCGACTTGCCATAAGCTGGCACTTCCAGGATAATAATCAAAGTGGTGCGTTTGCGAAACAAGCTTAAAAGTAAACTTTGCATCCAAGTATTTTATAATTAATTTTGAACGATTCATCAATGTTATTTTGTGTTCTATTTCAATTTGTTATTCTCCATTGCATGACGAGTCCTGGCCGCTATCGTTCACTACCGCATTTTTCTCCTATCATTGTCTACTAGCATTTCATCCTTCCCACGTGCTCTTTTAGGTGCCTTAATCCAGAAAAATTTCTTGTGAATCAGAATTTCTTGGTGGAGTGAAAGGTGAGGCGTGTAAACGTAGCAACGTTGCGTGGTGTTTCCGATAAAACAATTGACTGGAGATTTATCGCATCACAGGATGTGAGGGTCAACTAAGTTACTGTACTTTCATGTTAAAAATGTAAATATTTGTTTTCTGCATCTCCTTGTGTCAATAGCAGTAAATTTTTAATAGAATGGTATTGTCAAAGTAGTAAGACGAAACCTTCTTCGATCGTAAAATCTTAATCAATAAAACTTGAAATCTCAAAGCAGTATTCGATAGGGACCGGATTTGCAAATATCGCCGCCAATAGCCAAATAGGAATTAGATGATGATTTGTCCCCAGAATTTAAGGGGCGTTATTGCTACAGATCGTGGTACAGGGGGACGTGGTCTGCGAATGGACATCCATGTAAACCGCATGGAGGATGTGAAGATTTATGATGAATTTTACAGCGATTTACATCGTAAACAACGCCCGGGCAAACCATTGAAACATCGCAAACATTCTATTGGCGAAGTCAAAAATTGCTTGGGTTTAGGAAAAGGTGGGCACCGTTGAACGCTCGAGACCAATGAAGGCAAATCCTTAGCTTCGGCAATGACCTCTTTCGGTCTTCAAGAAGGAAAACCCCATACTCCTTTAATAAATATTATTCTGCAAATTTCATGTAAATTTCGCTTCCGTGTTTGAATGATTTGGCGTGAACAGATTTACTCAGTTGTATGCACAACTGAAAAACATTAACATTACTATCAAATATAACCCTTCACATCCTTCGTGAATTCTAGTGTTTAATAAATATTGTGAGATTCATTTCAGATGGATTTTTGTGCTATTAGATGATGCGATATGACCGAAACAACAGAATCGTTTGCAATCAATGAATCATTGAAAATTGAACAAATATGTATGCATGCACGGTCGGTAAAAACAACCAATTCGTACCCTTTTAGACATTTCGAATCCTTCATCATTTGCTATGATTTTATCGTTGTCATTTCATTACACCCGTGCCGGAAGCTGAAATTTGATATGTTAGTAAGTGTGCTGCACCCAGTAGGTAGATCGATAGGTCAAGTCGAATCCGATGGATCCTGATACCCAACACTTTCTCTACAGGACGAATGTGGGTATGCAAAACATTTCTATTGTTATGCATGGAAGGTTTCAACTAACAATATGGAAATAGTTGTAACATCGATGAATATTTGAATGAAGTGTTCTCTGAATTAATTTGGGTGATATTATCTGAATATGTTGATCAAAGACCAGCCTCCGTTCCGGAATTGTGTTAAAGGTTTTACGATAATTTGTTTCAACTTTGAATATTGATTCGCACATTTTTCGTTGGGTCAGATATTATTTTCAATTGGGTTTTTTTCCTTTCAGACAAAGGATAACATTTCTGGTCGCAATGTTCTGTAACACTGTAATACCATCCAAATGCAACGATGCAAAACAAAAAGTTTAAGTCACAAAAAAAAAATCAATTGATTGCACCCCTAAGGTATTCCATGTTTTTCTTATTTGTCTAAATTTATATTCACGATTCACCAATCATAACACTTAATTAAGACATTCAACTCATTTGTTACAAGCTGAATATTTTGATATTTTTTCAGATTGTCAATGCTTCCTATATAACTCATTAACATCGCTGGAAATGCAAATGAAAATCAGTTGATACCTATGGGAAACAGATAAACTTTGAAGAAATTCACTAATAACGAAATACGAAAAAGTTTGGATCGAAGATGCACAGAACGGAGTGATACTATGATGACTACCATGAATATACTTGGAAGGTGTTGAAAATTGGCACATTATTTGAAATGATAATAATCAAGTTGGCACTAACAATACAAAATAGTTTACATAATTTATTAACGGTGTATAATGTGCTTTGCATTAATATGAGATTATCGGATAAGACATGGAATTGATTATAAGGAATAATTTTCGGAGGAAAAGGACGAAGATGAGTGTGCCCAGGTTTCATAATTCAACCTTATATTGTTATGACTGTGTAATAAATATTTCTGTTTTGGATCAAAAATAACCGGAAACTATTATTGAGTAATATCATGTAATAGTGAATGCCTAACCAATTTGAATATGAAGAGAATTTGCATACAACTTTAAACCATGTTAAAGCGGTTTCGGGGTTGATGTAGCATGGCATTGACTCGTAATGAATTGATATGCTTTGAAAAGGCCCACAATTGATGTTTATTCGCATAAAATTATTGCTTACTGCATTCCGTTGCAATGGTAAATTTTGTTCTCTATAAGGAGCTCACAAGCATCGGAGATCAATCTAACGTCATTTTTTGAAAAGAAACGGAGCCGTAGAAAAACCCAAAAGAATAATCACCAAGCGTGACTTATCTGCTGCTTTTGAATTTTTACGCTCAAGAAATGTCGTTAGACAATAGAAAAGAATACACAAAAATCACCAAAATGTGAAAAGTAATACGAAACCAACTTAATGATACATCTAAAGTCCATAAGAATCATTAACGAACAAAAAATGGCTCATTAATTTAAATAAAACGCGAGCAGATGCTGGCAGGTCGAAAAGACTTGGTCTTCTTCTTGGTCTTATCCAACACACTTAATGAAGTTGAAGAAATAAACTCTTTTTGCACACCTATCAGCGTTAATTGGTCACGTGCTGCACACTATGTCTTGCTTGACCTGCCCGCGCATTTCCTCAATGGGCTGAAGATCGATAGGGAACACAATATCGAAAGAAACTCTCCGTGGAGTAATGAATAACGAGAAGGTAGGGATCAATAAGATAAGGAAGTAGGTAGCTGGGTCATGATGATATCAGACGTTGGTATTGAAGAACATCAACTATCGATTCACGCTTCGAATAAGGCTATACCCAATGTTCATCGAATGGTGGAAGCCAAGGCATATATTGACGTACTCTCCTTTAATTTCCTCGTTGATTAGAAATGAAAAGTAATAAGTTACGGTCTACTGTGCTACGAGCTCTATTTCTTTCATGTTGGAGTCACCTTGAAACCGTTCGATTGAGACTCTTGCAAGATGTTACGTTTAATGTTTAGCACAATAGAAAAGTCTTTCTGAAGAAGGGCGTACCAATAAGTATCTTTCACTTGTGCGAGTATTACATAACTACTGTTCTTTCTGCCAACATACATACTGGCTTCATTAGTTTCACATTATTCGATCCTTTTGTTTGTTTTCATGCTTCATTTAAAAGGACTTGAACGAAACCGACACAACCGACTAAAGGACAGTTGAGCTTTTGCTTGAGTTCTCATCAAAATGGAGAAGAAAATGATATTAATGCTGAAGAACGTTCATAACGTTAGTCTACGAGCACTGTATTGTGATGATAGAGATGATGTGGGTAATATATTGTTGGGGAAATATTCATTACAACTTTGATTCATAATATTTAGGTTTTGGTTACAGTGGATTTGAATGAGGAAGAAATCGGAGACTGAATTACGTAATACCAAAGTAATTACTTTTTGCTTTCAGTATGTTCTCGATTCCATATGAAATTCAATATCAATCTGAAACGGCATGTATGCTTTCGAATCTTGGAGCCGATTGTATCAAGAACATTAGAATCCTTGAAAACGAACAAATGTAAATTAGTCGAATGAAGTGCACCCGGCAATTCGTTTGAGGTAAACAAACAACAGAAGAATGCAATTACTCCATTTTTTAATATTATTTAATAGATTTATTTATTGAAAAGTTAAAAAAAAAACACATTACTTATGATTTATGATTTATTCACCATTGATTTCAATCGTTTTCTTTTGTCTAGGCGACATAACAAAGCAATACTTTGGTGTGTTGCTGTGGTCTCTTTAAATGGAAATAAAAGGATATTATAATGCATCTGTAGATTAAAAGGCCGAGAAGAAGATTAACAGGATACGCTCCGATAGGAAACCAATCAAATGGCGGAAAAGCCATAAGGTTAAGGGCTTTGACATTATAAGAATCATCATTTAGTGTTGTATACCTGATTGCTCGTGCTCGCACCAAAACTTTGTCCAAAGCCAAGAAAGTTGAGGAACACAAGAGCTTGGGGCGCTAGATGGCTAGACTTTTTGGCCATATAGATCCGTGAACATAAAGGTCTAATATATGAATGTCTCCAACATATAAATCCAGTGGTATATGAAAAGAGAATAATAATTTGAACTGTCATTATCAACTGAACTGTCAATTTTGGCGGTCGGCGGCGAAAATTTCAGCAAAGATATTATCGTGATGAAAATCATTTACGTTGTTTGAGAAATATATGAGAAATTATGGAATACACATATATGTTTTCAGTATAAATCCTTAATCTTCAAAATCTTCAATATGATTTGAAAAAGACCTATATAGTGTATTTTCGTTACTCTCTTCATGTTAATAGTTACTACTCACATTTCGGCGTGTCTGAATTTTAGAGCATTTTCAATTCATGACGGATTGCTCGTTCAATTTTCTATGTTTTCCTCCAGCCCATGTGAAAGTATCCTTATATTCCATCATATGCTTCTTCATATAGCAACTAATATCACCAAAACCATCAAATTGACTAGACAAATTGTAGACATAACTGATTCGGCCCCACAGTTATTCCTACTCAAAACCGTGCTTGTTGAATAATTGTTGTCATTAGCTTTTATGTAAACTCAAGAGCCCATAAAATTTCACATCACTCCTCTATTACCATCTAATTATTTTCATTTTAGTGCAATCTCAAGTTGAACGACTTCCCTTAACTCACCACAACTCGACGTCTCCGTTGTGTCTCTTCACGATTGTATAACAGAGCGAAAAAGGGAATATATAATAATGTCCTGAATCGAATTAAGGCCAGCTGTTGACACCCGATGGTAGATTTAATGAACACATCCCTCCAAGGCAATTCGGAAATATTTATCGAATGATTGATTGATCGAGACAGTGAATGAGTATGCTATCGGATTGCCCCTGCAAGGATATATAGTAGCAATGACGATGCTCAATCGAAGTATGACGGTGCTGATGAAGATGACGACGACCTGGCCGAGGTTGATTTGGACGATGACAGTATCGCGATAGCAAAATGAATGATAATGTTCGAAACCCCCAGGATTATCGGAAGAGCACACATAGACCTGAAGCGAATATTCCTATGTGTCCTATCTCTATGGGACCTGATAATTGAAAACCACTTTCTCACCCCATATTTACTGGATATCGATCACAGTGGGATAGGTAATTAGGGAAGGACACGATTTTTTACTGTTTAGGGTGAATGTGCAAGGAAAAACAAATCAGATGGTCTGCAGTGCACTAGCATTATTTGGGCGGATGCAGTTTCAACTCCAGTGGAAAAGGAGAAATAGATAAAATTTCATTGATGAGTAACTCGAACTGTTATTATTCGGCGTCCTGCTGGTCATAGTGTTCTGCCGATGACAGCCGACAGTTTAAAAGATCCGATAAAATGATTGTTCTGTGTCATACGCGAGATGGGTATGCAAAGGCAGCTGTTTGAGAACTTTGAATTTACAAACACCATATGCAAAAAGGTTGTTTCCCGCATGTTACTCACGTTTTGGTGTGATTTGTGAATTGGACTTTGGAAAATTCGGAACATATTATAATGTCACTACACAGAAAGCCGGCCTATCGTCCTCCAAATCAGTTCTGAGTGTTATTAAGGTTTCTTGTAGACTTTGATTTAATCTAAGATCTCAAAGCGTGTTTGGGTCTATTTTAACTCCACTGTTCCCCGGAAGCCAGTTGCGATCATTTCTTTAGAAACGCCTACATGCGCCTGATCATGGCTACTCTTATGGTTCTACCACAAAAGGCAGTTGGATATGTCACATGTCTGCTTCAGAGTCCACTAGTTCAGAGTCTCGAGTGGTAATAGAGTTGTGCATTATGCATTCGATTGTCTCCGGCCTGCTACTTGAGTTTCTTATGTTTGCTCTGCAGAATTTACTACCGACGCGTTAAATATTTCAATTGGTTGGCATTACATCACTCCTTGCAAAGGTTGGTGGGTTGCGAAATCTATCTGCGAAGCTAGATTCGAACAATGTGCAAAAAATGTCACCGATATAAGGAGAAATGTTGGCTTAGCTGGGATTTCATTACGATTTGAAATAAAATCTTCATTCGATTAAAATTTCGGCATAAAGATCCGTTGATTCCTTTTTTATACACATAAATCCTCTCGAATCCATCTCGAAAAGCGCTTTCACATAAACACGTTTTGTAGCTTTCAACAATTTATTTTGCTCGCTCAGATCATTAACATCTTCAAAACGGACTAATAAAAAAATCCTATTTCTTCGTAAGGTCAAAGTTCTCCTCCCTATTATCTGGTAAATATTATATCTTTTCTATCGGTTCAATAACTCATCTCATTGATTCTATGTAAATAAGGAATATCCTAAGAAAAATCTGGAAACATGCTTCACTGGTTTCTGCAATTAACTTCAACGATTGACTGGGTATATCCGTACGTGCTCAGGTAAGTGCGCACAAACTACGTTCAACATGAGTCTATTGCAAGAACATATCATTGACAATCTATCATATATGAACAAACAAGCATTTTGCCGCCACCTACTTTGCATACAGCAAAATATCTTTTCCGAATCGATGTGTGCCTTGGATGTCTTGGAGATGTCTGTTAACTTGCACATGGCTCCGGTATCATAGGAGTGATCAGATTTCTCCTTCATGTGTACATTATGTACGGGAAGAGACATTGGCGATGATACAATCGATAAAATCATAAATTACCTGGATATATGGGAACACGCGCTTTGACGAATCATATTTTTATTGCCAATACAATGTTTCGGATAGTCAGTCGATGTTGTGGGCAAGGAGAATGTGGAATGATTGATAGGATCTGATTTAAAGGAGGTTAAAACTCAAAATTTGAATTAATTTCCTTATTAATCGCATGTTCCTAGTGAGGAAGTTTAAATGATTTCTTACTTAGGTTTGAGAAATATAGTGGACTTGATTATCCCAAATTTTCAAACTCAGGTTCATGTCGAGCTCCTCTTACCAACAGGGAAAGAGGAAGATATATATGGTGCATTTTCAGGTTTTGCTAAAGCTCACATTACATCGATCCTAAGTCGAACTGAGTACGAAGGATTTTATTTTAAACTCTGCTTACGATGTGATGTGATACAGTGAAATAAAAGCCCAGGTTCATGAAATTTTTCATGAAACTCAAGAACGTATCAGCGACACTAACTTGGATACTATCAACATGAATCCATTTCTGTCCGATTGATCTCAGAGACTCGGGAAAAATTAAGGAGGATGTGCGCAATGCGTATGAAAAGGGTGAATTCTATGAACTACCTATGCAGTTCACATTCGTAAATCAGTCATAATTTCCCTTGAATGGTTACGATTTGTTACGAATTTTATCCAACTTCTCTTTATCGTTATCTCTCACTGTCTTAATCTTTAGAACTCACTTTCCGATTTGGAGATCTTAGTGCGTACATTGTTCATCGTTTGTGACTACCTGGTGCCCATCAGGTTTGCCCATCGGTCCTTGCCATTCGGTTCATCCAAAAAGTAACCGCAAATCATCAAATTTCTTCATTGTTAGTGTCGCAATGTCTGCACTGATCAAAAAATCAAACAGTAATTTTAAAAAAAATCAAAGTTCTTGAAAGTTGACAATTCATTGACGCGTAGAATTCATTTACGAAAACAAACACGATTTTATAACGAATAATTTGAATAAATAGTAATAAAGCCTGGGACTTACATTTATTATCTTAATACCCTTAGAGCTTATCCTAAGGCGTTTTTTCTTTTTAAATCATTGATCAACGAGACCCAGCCAAAAGCAGTTCGCGATCTTAGACGACAAAAGCACCACAAACATTCAAGGTGCCATTGAACATTTTCAAGATTGAACATTTAAGACACAGCATGGCTTCCTAGTTCTTTGTCTGTTATTTTGACGAAGATATTTTTTCAGTTTTTTAGCTGACTTTATCCGTCCCAACTCGTAAGCTTCTAATTCAAAAAATAAATACAAGCACTAAATCAATAAAGAAACAAAAACTACAAATTCCCATCATGGGACAATTTCACCAATATACGAATCGGGGCTCGCAAGCAAAGCTTATGTTAAAGCCTTCTGAGAAGAACATTCAAGGACGTAATTTATGAATGGTAGATTTCGAAGCTTCATGTTAAACTCTTAATCTGGTTCAAATTGTATTAATATTTAAGCACATTTTAAAGACTAAGCTGTTAAAAGATCTCACCGAAAACTTTATCACAAGTTTCAGAAAGGTATTTTGTGCATACGTTTGAAACAATGGTCCAAACTTTTCTCTTAACCAAACGATGTTTCTTATGCATATAAATCAACTGATCTCCAACTTTTATGTTAAACGAATAACACTCAAACTTTTTAAGGACCTCATTCAACTCACACTCCGATAACAAAGTGCTTAACGAGATAAAAAACATATATTCTGTATCTTTTGGCGACAGTTGATGAATTGCAAACGAATATCTTTAGATATTTCTCGGAAATACTTTTCAGACTATAAGTGGGCAGCGAAGGGACAAAAGATTTATCGAAGAATGACCCGAACAGATTGAGATAAATTTTCTCCTTTACTCTCACCTTCAATTCCCCGAAGAGTGAATCAACTTTTCCAATTATGCCAAATCATCTCAAATTCACTTCGATCACCACCGTAAGGATACATTTATTTTTCCCTGAAAAGATTTAAGCAGAAGAAAAAGTTCTAACAACTGTAGGAGACGATGTTATGTGTAGAAGATACATCACGTGTACGGCTAAATTGTGGATAAATTGCTACTGTTGCCAAATTGATTTTTGGGGTCATCGTTGTCGATATCCTTTTTTTATATCAGAAATTGATTTCTCGAAAATATTCTGTATGAAGCAGGAGTAACAAAGTAGAGAACTGTCAGAGCCTAGATACTGAGTGGCGTTGGTTTAATTACGTTAAAGTAAGTCGTTTTTCTCTCACGTACCAGCCTTTAGCTAAGGTTACATTCAAAGGGTTTCAAATTTTGAGAAAATAATTGTATTTGTACATGTAGGATGCGACTATTTTGAACAACCGTTTCATTAACCTGAATGCAAATAGAAAGGCTGACACGAACTTGTCATACCATTTACTATGATGAAGGACAAGAGCTTACTTAGTCTAATTACATCCTTTAACACAGTATGATATACAATTCCATCACGTCGCATATCAAATTCTATCATGTTGACACAACCAACCCATTTGGGCTTTTTGTTATCCGTTGGCTAATCGATTCCTTCCTGAAGTTGAATCCGTCGCTCCTATGCTCACTGCCATCCTTCCAGATGGCTCACACACTACACGCGGATTGATTCGAACCAGCATTAAATCCATTTAGCCATTACGTTCTACACTTACCTGGGCAACATTTGAAGCCTTCTGGAATCAGGATGTGCAGGATCACGACATTCTATCTGGTCTTATGCTACCGAACGGTGAAAATTATTTCCTCTGAATTAATGAGCTCTCGTTAGGATTGTTATGGAAATTGCGTTGTAGTCGAGAATGGTAACTTAATACTTTGGACTTGATGGCGGTAGTATCGTCTGGTAGTATATATCTGCTATCTTTCTTATCTTTCACTGCTGCAACTTTGTTACGAACATCGGAGATAAAAGACATTAGGGAAGTTTGTTGGTCATAGGGAGAAAAAAGAATGTTAGAGAGTAGATCAGGATATATGATAGAGTTTATTTTTCAACGATGATTATTATCTCGAAAACAGGCGCATTCTGTTAAGGTGACTTCAAACATTTTTGATTGTTGAATGGTGTTAAGGAAATTGTTGTAGTTTTTATTATTTCCGGTTGATGATGTTTGGGTAGACGACGGCAGTTAACACCTCAATTGGATCAGAGCAACACCAGAAGCTCTGGGTAAACTAATACCTATTGGAGTTTAAGTAGATAAAGATTTTTTTTATTGTTTACATACGCGGATACCCAGCAAACCAATTTTTTACTTTCTACCTTTACTGCTAGAGGTCGTATCTCGATTCTTCATTACGCCTTATGACAGCCCGCTTGGAATCGTTTCCTAAACGGGAGCTCAACAGAAAGAATGAGGCAAAATGGCCAATGGAAGAATGAAACCCATATCATGAGTTAAGGGAGCATGACGACGATGGACTTACATACTTAATGTACTAATGTACCTTAGTATTTTTTAAATTTCTCGAATTTACTGCTGAGCTTTACGCTAAATTTTCCATATATGCAAATATTTCAGCTCTCAGGGGTTCAGGAGGATAACGTTTGATTGGATGAATGATTTCACCGCTGGCATATCCTTCGAATCAGCAACTATATTTGCCCGTTGGTGGGTCAAACGCATTTAAAGAACCTTCTTATGAAGTGAGTCCTCTAAAACAAACCTCCATCTTTTTATTATATCTAGCTACCACCAAATGAATTCTCACATACCAGTTTAATTTATATCATAAGATTTCCTTAATATTACTTGCACAATTGTTGTTGCTTCAGTCAGGCCACAAGCCACTATGATCGATTGATCGAAAGATGTTTGCAACTTTCAAAAGACAATTTTAAAATTCTTATTTTTTCCATTCTTCGGTTGTTTTTATTTTCTAATATAGAACGAACGACTGTTTTCAGGCCGATATTATAATGCTTTCAGTGTACTATCTATATAGTTTCGTAAAAAAAGCTATCGGGCTCGGAAAAGCTGTCTGTTTTTTCCAATAATAATTATGTCAGAAATAAGTCTCAGAATGGAAAGTTGTAACGATTTTGGATAGTTTAGTTTTGTGCAAAAATATATTTTCGGTTCGGCCTTCTAATTTCATGACGGTTTTCAAATATTTTTAACAAACACAATGACTAATCTGACAAAATCAATGACAATACTAATCATTGAGTATTTCTTTATTGGGTAGGTGATGCTGTGATAATACCTATATGTCCCATTCTTATAATTTATAGATAAAATCGCATTCAAAATAGTTTCTTTGCTGCAATTCATATATTTGCTTTTATTTTTTAAAAAGACCTCAAACCGATATTGATGAGGACTAGTCCAATTTTGAATCGAAAGATATCTTCAGAGTGGTAGAGTCTGTAAAAAGCACGAAAACAACCAACTGTATCAATTGATACTACCCAATTCAAATAGACAGTAATACATCCAAATACGCTTAATAATATTCTATCCAACTTCAGTCTGCAGTCCACTTCGCGCGAATACAATTAGGACACAATTTCACACTTCTTTTCAATTTGGCAACAACCAGACCAATACCACGCTCATGCGAGCGTTGCGAAATTCAATCAGCAAAAACTGATGGCCATTCGTTACGTCTATCAGCATTTCAATTTCCCTTACTTTATCTACCAGCTAGTTAAGTTTGTTAAATTGATTAGAGACATATCCGCACTAAAGCTAGACCATAAATGGCTATTCGAAAACACCAACCGAAAAAAAATCATTTGAAAATAAAATTCGCAATTGCAAAACATACCGACTTGCATTTGCCATCCATTATAAGTCTGTCAAAGAGTTAAAATTGCATTATTAATTTTTTACGTCTGTGAATTTTTTCCTCCCTTATATGTGAATCTTAATCTTGAACGAGTTAACAAGATACTGTCATTAATAATAATCAAACTCTGAAGTAGTATTGGCAAAACCAAAAAGCATAGCAAAAATATTAGATTTGTATTCGAAATAATACACTGTACTATTATTATCCAAGCAGGAGGGCTTTCACTTTCAACACCCATGAATCTATTAAGTAATCGAAATTAGATACTGTAACGGTCGCGCGAACGTAATTTAATACTCATTTGGAAGGCTCTGGAGATTGTACACCCGTTTTTGTGTCGTTCTTCCTATTGCTGACTGCGATAATTAGTCTGAGTACAGTATCAGTGGTATGTTGGTCATTAGTACGCCCCTTTTCATATCCGAACTTAAGAGAAAAATTGGACTTTTTGTTTAGTTTTCCGGTTGACATTGTTGTCCGTCATGTTGGTTTTGATGACCCAGGAAATGAAATGAGTGTGACCTATTAAACGTTTCTATTTTTCAAAAAAGTCACAGAACATTTGGGAAATTCCATTCCGTTCTAAGTTTCAGCCTTATGTTAAGTTCATATTATGTTAGCTCGTCCATTGTATCTAGATAGGCTCCTGAAAGTTATTTGTACTAGTCGAGTCCATCGGCCTCACGGAATATCAAGATATATTAAATTTGGTTAGGGATTTTTCGATAAAGGTGTTACGAGACGCATTTTCACTTTTTGATTCAAGTCGATTATTTGACTGCAGTGAAAAAGGAGTAGAATGTCAGTTGAGTAATAAAGTTGAATACAGAAAATTAATTACAATCGTTTCAGTCCAATTATGTATAAAGAAGTGAAAAAATTTCGAGGCGTTCCGTCTGCAGTCAAGCACATTTTAAGACTTTAATACCACTTTGTGTACATCACCATATGGGTCCCGGACAGTGTATGTGTCAGGAAGAATGCATTATTCTATTCAGTCACGGTGCTCAGCAGCAACGTTCCTTTTTCACGCCGAACTAACAAATGTCATCATTGTAGACGGCTTTAAACTATCGATCGAAGGCTTTAAACTAAAATGCGGTTGCTTACCAATACGATCTACGCACATGCGACAGCTTCAAAGGACAAGTTAAGGACCGGACGGGCTTTAGCCGCAAACGTTTGAAGACATGGCTCAACATGAAACACACTTTTGAATAGCGCCGTAGAGGACATGCTGTTGTGCGGGTTCGAAATATCGGGCAATGCTATCAGCATGGCATTGCATCAAAGACAGCTGACGAAAATGTATGCATCGACTTCATCTGCATACGGATTTGGTGGTTGTAGTGATTACCCATCCGGATACCTATACCCAAATCTGAAGCTGTGATTTAATCGTAGTCTTTACCATGGACAATTTCGGTCTTACAAGCATAAGACCGATAAGTCATGTCCTCTTGATAGCAAATTTCAGGCAGGGAGGAAATACAATGCCTGTCATTATATTTTCGTCTCAGAGGTGCCACTGGTAGCACGGCGACCTCACTGATAAAATGTCTGACGAGTTTTAGTTTGAAGTTGTGCGTCAAACGTTTCCAGATAAGCCTGTGAGGATGTTTAGTGGGTAGTTCATTACAGTACAAGGTTTCAGGAGGGCGGAGGAAAATACGTACATGCACTGTTGGTTTAGGAAGATGTTGTTAATAAAAAAAAATGTTATAATGTTAAAAAGTTATAATGGTGACAAAGGGAGTTGACATTTTCACAAAGTAATAATCCAGAAATTGACCACGAGGTTCAGTTCACGATGAATACTCGTCTGGCACTGTCAGTTATACTCTAAAACGTCGCGCGACTGCTGTTTACCACAAAGATAGGCAGGAAACGAGTGTCTTTGAACCTTTCAAATTCGAAATTCTATTTGATCTTATCTTCCGAATCGGAAAAGGGTCGTCTAAACTGGTTGCAACGGCACCGAGGTAGCCAATAAATGACAAATATCGTTACAGCCAGAAATAGACTTTGCAATGGCTAATCAAATGATGGTTTAAGAGATTTTAAGCTAAGCACATGGTTATCAAAGAAATATGTGAAAAAATGAAGCAATTAATTAAACGAAATTCAGCTATAATGCACTTCCCCGCAAAGATCTGAGAGTCCGTCTACTATGCTCATAATAAGTTTATCTTGTACTAATGAGTATGATATAAAAATTTTTGCCATGTTATTTTCTTTTTGTTTACACTCGATTTATTTACTCATATGATTTTTATCTCAGTTTAAACCCGCCCAAAGAATAATTTAAATTGGGGCCGAGGAGCACCTCGTTAGGTAGGTGTAAATCGCTCAATAATTTTCCGATTAAAGTCGATTAATCACGTGGAACTTCGATGTGATTTATTCCGCTAAATCAAAGCCCAGATGGACGGCAGCTTGCTAAACTTTATTTTTCTCTTTTAATTATAATTAAGCAACTTTTTCCCGAAAAAATTCCATTTATTCACGTTTTAACAACCCAGATGTTGGTGCGTTTCTTCAAGTCACTTTTCCACTTTCAATTTTAGTATAACATAAAATTGGCTTGAATTTATAGTGAACAATCATATCGAATCTAAGAACCAATAAATTAAACCACTTCCATATTTCCTTCTACAGAAAATTCAGTAAATTGAAGAACTATCAAAAACGGCACAAAATAAATACACCAAAACCGACTGGCCTTATATGGGTACTGTTTTGAGATTAGAACCATTAAGCATTCATCTCTTTAGTAGCACAAATCCAAAATTATTTGCTTAAAACAATCATTTTCCCATCGACTGATTGCTGTCTCCAATCTACCATTAGCTTACGCATAAATGCCATCAACCTCTACCAAGTTACAATATTTATTGCCACTGGAACATTTAATTGCTCTCAATTATGGAGAAGTTGCGCTAGAACTCGAACTCCCACATGAGCAAGGAGCTTAGATCATGTCGTTTATTATAGTAATCCGATTACTCACATAATTTTCTTGAGTAAACATCATTGATCTCTTCACAAACGTTCCATTGTCCATCGGAATCTTTTGAAGCTTTTGTAGTCGGTCTTCGAAGACAGGTTCAAAAGATGTTTATCAGTCAGTTGCGAAATCCTCAATTCAGCCTCGATGGACAATGATTGCTTTGTTTGCATTATTAATGTTCGAAAAATGTATCAAATTCAATCTCTCAAAAGGACAAAAGTAACCATTTCGCAACTTACACATCCATGCGCTTTGACGACAGAGAACACGAAAATATCGCAGCAAGGAGAGGAAGCAGAAATATCAATCGCTCCAGGGCCAGTCGACTCGATTGATGGTGAATTTTCGGGACAGTAGAAAGTCATTCATTCATAACACTTGTCCAATCAACTGTAAGAATTTTGTGCTAGTTTAAAATTTTATAAAAATAGCACACAGGGATGTGATCCCTTCGGGCCCTTTTCTTGCATTCATTTTTGTGTTTTCCGTCATTATTACAAAGGAAAATACGCATCGTTTAGAACACATCTCAAACATTTTGTTACAAGGCATGGCTGATAATGCACTACATTTCTATGAAGGGTGTCCAATTAAAACTACACGTGCCCAAATTTTTTTTCGAAGGTCTTCAAACTGTGTCATAAATGATTTATGACGCTCGTAGAGAAGAAAACAGAACAAAGGGGCATGACAACTAGCAATGAAAAAATTTCAAATCTCTCCAGTCCTTTCACCCCTGAATGCAGTTATAATTGGTGCTACAAGAAGGGGTTGCATTGCATTTGATTCAACACTCAAACATCCTTTTCGAACATGACAGTTACATGATGTTGCAACCATTGCTTTTTGCAAGGACATACGAGCATTCATGTTCACTTATCACTCACATCCTCTTCATCATGATCGATATGTTAAATTCTAAAATGCATGCACTTTTTGATGGATTAGATAATTTGTCAGGATCAGTGGGTCCTATTGCAAGATTGAAGCATATGCAGCAGTGGGTTCGCTTTTGAGGAATTTTAATGCATGCACGCACTAAAGAAAGAAACATTTTTGTAGAATCAGAGAAAGTATGTCTGGTTTGATTTGCCTAATTTTGCATGGTAGTCAATCTGACAAGGGTGTGCGTGGAACAGGGAATTGTTCCGAGACATGGTAGAGATTGTTGCACTTTTGAAACATTGCATGACTGCAACCCTTAAATGCAAATCTATAATGCATTGCATAAACAATTTTTGAATTAATAGAAATCAGAACATTCACGGATTTGGTAAGCTCGACGTTTCCCCTGATCCATGCCCAATGATCCCTCAACCGAACTGTAGGCAATACATAGGATGTTTTGCCGCAGAAAGGACTGAAGCGTTCTCTTCCAGGGTTTCGTCTCCTTGACACATTCGTTCTTTTCTTCCGATTGACCAATGCTGTAACAAACATTTCAACTCACTTAAAGTCTCTCCATCTAGAAAAACGATTTAATTTCCAACTTCATAGGTCACAAGAGAATAAAATGCGTCCAAGACCACAAAACAAGAGAACAAAAGCCTGTCGTAATTAGGTTCAATCGTCGGCTCAAGTTAATATCGTTCGAGTTCCACAAAGCCGAAAGTCAAAGCTTCAGGTAAATCAACAAAATACCTTGCGGATATTCAGTCACATCGCAGGTCTGACATTGTCGGAAGTTACAATATTGGAATCTAAGACACCACCGCTACGGTGCTATTAAGCTATTTTGCGGTTACGAAATGTGTTTAGCTTGTGAAAGCCATCAGACGTAAATACATGGCAAGGAGAACCTCAGTGGGACTCCGATTTGTACCTGCAGTTCGGATCTTATTACATGCCATACTGTATTGGGCAGCATCTAAAGGTAAAATTACTCTGACAGCCTCAAAGGTTGTGTGAGAATGTTTCGAAATTCCCAGTCCATTGTTGGAAAGCATGTTGACCACTTTCAGATAAAGTCTCCTGGGGAACTATTCACAAACTTCCCATTTATCACATCCACCTTAGTGGATGAATGAAAGACGCTGGTCGTGCTACGCAACTAGACGATGTGGGAAGAACATTAGATATCAATCGTTAACTTTAGAGTACTGTTACTAACCTAGTCCAGATAAAGTCTATTAAAGTTTGAGTTATGGCGCTGGCCTGCTGACACTTGATCTTACTTCACATTTATTTAAGGGAGTAGGGAATAAAGTCGGCGTAATATGAAATTCATCAGAATCGCATCGGCGCATTAGTATAAATTGGAATGTATTGACGGTTTTTAGTCAGGAAAAATTGAATTCATCTGTGGTAGTATTCGAATCGATAGTAGATGACGTCCATTAGTTCTTGCTTCAAATGCATTACGGACCTCTATGTTTAATCGAGTGAGAAAATACAAACTTTAATACAAAGAAAGTTTGATTTGTATTATATAAAAACATTATAGTTATATTAGTTTCTGTCCGGATGCGCAACGTTCTGGACAAAATTAAAATAAAGGAGAACCTCGAGAAATACATGCAAAAAGTAATTTCAATATTTGGAATAATTGATTGTTCAACGAGGCAACGCAAGAGATTGTTATTTGAACAAAGTTCCCTGCCGAGAGAAATTGAAAAATTTGATTTAAAGTCCAAAATTAACAAACTTTGGCCACCTCACAATGGCTTTAACGTTGCTAGAGTGACTTCAACTCAAGGCCCACGGGTCATACGTTGATTTGGTCTGAATCATATGATTGTTGGGTTACTAAGCCGACGGTAACGTGTTTAGCTACTTTATCGATCTAAAATTGCTAATGAAGAAGGTCAAGATAAGTTCCCTTGTTGAGAACCTTGATACACTTTTTAAGGTTGAAACGCCTTAAGGATGTGACTATCTGGCGTTTCGAAACTTCCGTTCTTTCCAGTAGTTCGATATGAGAACATGCTGGAACCTTGCGCTTAGCGTAAATATAAACTGCGCTAGCACTTTGAACAAACTCCCGACCTAAAGGCTTGCTAACTACTTTCCAGCTTTACTAATAATTTTTTTGTGATTTTTCTTTTTCTGTCTGACCGAAGTCGCCCCAGTGTGTTAGCGCTGTGTTTAGCTACGTTGTTCCTTGGATATCATTCATTTTCATATGAAACAACCAAATCCCCATTTTTTCGCAAAGATGCGGCAACGATATGGTTCGCGCTATTTCCCGCATTTCTTCCTTTGGTTAGCGTGTGGGAATTCGGTTTTCTAACATTTTCCAAATAATTTGACAAATTGCCTGATGGGCTTCACTTTGGCTGTGAATGTTAAAACTTGAATTTCACTGGTACTATAACAAGTATGTAGTTGGAATCTCATTCACTTGGAAGCTCAGTTCATGTATACATATTTGACTCTATTTCTAAATCGAACATGACAATTTAATGAATAAAACAGTAATATCAAGGCAATACAGAGTAGCATAAAGACTTTTCTCATTTGGATGACAATAACTTGGACACCTTAAGTCCAGTCCTGCCTATGAGAGCCACAACTTCACACAAACTTGTTTGCATTATAAATTGAGCTTTAAATTAATATGAAATGAGCCTGAAATCTCGATTTACCTCGTGACGCCCTCGAGTCGGGGACCCGGTGTACAACATCAAAGCCCCGATGACATCCACCGCTCCCTGAAATCGAGCTCGTGCAGCATTTATTAGAAAGATTGTGTTACTGATATGTGCACACATATGTGAAGATCTCACACAGCCAGAACAAATCGGACAATTTGCATTGTGGAGTATGCATGTGGACAAGCTTTTTGTTGGATTTTGGGGCGGAACTGAAATTTACATGTGGGACACTTGCAGAAAATTTTAATCGGATCCCCAGATAATAGTCACATTTCACAGCCATACATGCATACTTATATCTGGATTGAACTTATCAAAGACTTTGATAAATGCCGTGCCGCAGGGACTGATTTTACAATTGTGTGATGCTCATGCAAACGGTTATTGAATTGTTAAACAAATGCATTCATATTCCAAAGCATATGGCAATAGAGTGATTACTACAATGTTGAATCTTTAATCTTTTAATCGGTGAATTTATTGAGTTGACAAATATATTAAGCAAATACGGTCATATAAAGTCCTTGTAAATTAAAGCGTAACAAAATACTGAACGGAGTGTTGCTTACTGAACCAATTTATTTAGAATGCAGCTGACATGCATTCTTCGTTGATTGGAGTTACTTTGGATGTAATAAATGATTTGATCCAATTATGGGATAATACGATGCTTTATATTCAAATTGAAAGAACAAGCTTAAGTTTAAATAAATCTCTCAATGTGGGCTCAAGAAAGTTAAACTGATACTTGATTCATATGGGATTTAACAATCAGCGTTTGTAATGAAACGGAAAAAAAACTCGAAAAGCATTAGTTGAGCTATACAAAATATGAAATTTAAGCGAGAAATCAGCGTTTTTTTGTAATTTTAATGGAATTATCCATTCGATCAGTACAAATATGTTCGCTCTCAATACTGTTAAGCCATTATCCAAAAAATGGTTTTATAATTCACATGACCATTAACGAAATGAACACGGAAATGTTCCATTAACTTTTATCGCCGCTTCCCAGCTCGCAGACAAAATAAACGATTTATAATTTACGACAGTGTCGTGGGACGCATTACTGCAATTTTAATGAAAGTTCATTGATCTAGGCCACTCGTATGTGAATCAAAGTATTCAGCATTTGCACTCCTTTGCCATATGCATCCCTTCAATTATCATTCGGGGAACATGTTACGTGATATTGTAACATCTATCCATAATGGCAACTACAAATTAGCGGAAGACTCTCAATGAACAGACGCACTGCTGACCAACTGAACAACACAATATTCAATAGTTGAAATACCAGACATAGCTAGCATAGTAACACTGCGTGCAATATTCATATTTTTGCACCACTACAGTATCGCGGTTGCAGTGATTGAATCTGCATTTTCATACATATCTGCTTATGAAGATACCTGTGATGCGCAGCTGAACTCACTTTCCACTATCTTATGCAATGCGAAACGCTAAACGTAATACATCATACCGTTTGTAGTCTATCCGTTAATTATCCTAACCGGAGTTAGTATCGCACTATGCGTATGGTCATAAGATCAACTATGTTAACTATAGTGCATGTACATGTACGGTTGCATTCGCGCATTTATAGGAATGTTTATCTGCTAGCTTCCATAATCAGAAACATTGAAGGACAGTACGAGTATGTTTTTCTGGAAATAAAGAGCAGCAATTTTCCTATCGAGCCAATTTAACGGAAGAATGAGTTGAAAAATCAATCAAGTGTTAAGCGGAAAATGAAATAGTGAAACGGAAAATTCAGCAAAGCGCATTTCCACGCAGTTAAGGTGAAAGCGATAATTTGCATTAGCTTCAATTGCATATGTAAGTCATAAAACGCTACACGAATTGAAGCACATTGAATCAACGAATTTGTGCAGTATTATATTATGCATATGTACATGCACACATGTACAATCACTCAATCGTATGTATGCGAAATCTTTTCAGAAAGTAACATCGTCATCAATGGAAATTAGTGAAATAGATTCAGCAAAATTATTCGAATGGTTTTCGTTGAATTCTTAAAAAGCGTGACTTGAAACATTAGAAACGAATTCAAAATTAATAATTCTCGGATGATTTGCGTGAAATCTGGCCCAAACTATTTGTTTTTCATTTGATTTCGCGCGAACAGTCGCTCGACTTCGATTTCTCGTTAAGTATCGTGATACGTTCAGTTTAGCATGATTGCATATTCTATGCCAAATGGATAAGGATAATCCATAAGCTATTGCGCATCACGGTGATAGCCGTGAGAATCTTCCAAAAAAATTATCCAAACATTTTTATCGGCAATTTTACATGGAAGTCCCTTTGTTAGACTACTGCACATGATAGGTGCGGATCGAGTCCTTACTATCTGCAGGGAAAGTGTTGAAAAGTAAGATTGGAAAATTGAACTTGAGGTTCCAAATTTCAAATTATCAAATTATTCAAATTATTTTCAAATTATCTTGGCAATAACACGTGACTTAATAAGCCATAACAATAACGTCGCTGGGTAAATTCTCTGGGTATCCAAGGAGTCTATATTTACGGAGTTTGCATCATGAAGGTTACGGGTCTGAAATACATTAGTATTAAGTGTTAAAGTTCGTCTGTGAGCACTCTCCAAGAACTGTTTGACATCAGCACCAGGTGCAACTTTATAACACCAAAACATGAATTTGCATCACGGCAAAGAAACGCAAAATATCTACACCTTAGCAATGAACATTACCTAAGGTGTTTCAGTTCTTTAGAATCTCATTCATTCGCACAAGACAAGCGAAATTGTCGAGATAGATGTCTCAGTGTAATTATAATATTTTGACTTCAAATGAATAAAGGATTGACAAGTCTGCTGAGCTGAAATAAACCAGACGTACCCGAATAAACGATATTATAACATCGCTCTATCGCTGGTGATAACCCCTGAAACCCGATAATATGATCAACCCAGGAGCCACAACTTCTTCAACAACATCGATATTCCTTTGCATGATTTAAGGAGGAAGCTAACAAAGCGTTCTTGTGAAGATTTTGGCGAAAATTTTGTAAAGATTTTGTTCACTGTCAACGTTGACGAACTGTTGGCGAAGAGTTAAAATAAACTCCTGTTTCCTTTGTTGTTTTGGTAATTGTCTTACAAAAGCCGCGAGATCAAATACAAAACGGATCCACAACATCAATTTGACGCCTAGCTCGAACAAATCAAGAGTTGGAGACTATTAAAAATTTCGAAGGCAATCTTGGATTTGCGTTTTTCGGTAAAAATAACAAACATTTTTTTGGAATAGAAAATTATTTATAATAATAAATAATATATAATAGTATATAGATAATAAATTGTCAAAATTCATAAAAATCAACAGAGCGACTTCACGATAGTAAACTTCGTCAGAAATAATAGAAGTTACCTTTATGGGTATCATTCATTTTCAAATGATCTAAAAGGGAATGATGAGTTTAATGAACTAACTAAATAATTATCAAGAGAGAAGAGAGGTGAGAAGTTAAAATCTTAAGTTTTCAGTTTAATAAAAGTTAAGTTCTTTCAGCTAGACACGAGAACAGCTTATCAAACTTTTGAATGCTATACACAATTTAAATGAATAAAGTATTAATTTAAACCAAAATAGAAGTTTTCCGAAGAAGTAACGTTTCCC
The DNA here is from genome assembly GCA_954870665.1 of Stratiomys singularior. Taxonomy (NCBI): domain Eukaryota; kingdom Metazoa; phylum Arthropoda; class Insecta; order Diptera; family Stratiomyidae; genus Stratiomys; species Stratiomys singularior. The sequence continues at coordinate 3,675,136 of OX940879.1, read as the reverse complement.
AAATAATTTGTTTCGTTGTTTTTGTTGTAAAAAGCGCGTTATTCACTTTTAATTTCAATCGCTGTATTCCATCAATTCCATTAATGTTGAAAACCCTTCGATGACCTTTGGCTACGAATAAAAAAAATTTTGTTCAAGTAATTGAAGGTATTTTAATCTCGGAAAACACACGAATTTTCACGTTTTTATGGAGCGAAGTCGATATACACTCTACCAACTTCTGCACCAGCCTGCAACGACCAAGACGTACGATTCCAGTGACCTTGGTCACTTCAACATTTCTTTTTCGCAATACACACACAGAAAAACTTCATCTTGTGAGGGCTATGAACATTTTTCTGATGGAAAAATTTTCATTTGTTTTTTTTTTTCTATAGTGTTAATGTAAACAAAAAACTCGTAAAGATACGCTTTGTTAAACACATACTACAGAAAAAACAGCTTAATTGTTTCATGTTATGTAAGCAGGCCAAAAAGGATAGACATGTAATTAATTATCGTTGAATTTCAATCAAAACACAACATTTCTTTTTTGCATGCCGACGTGCTACCAGCTATCAAATCTATTACTAAATTATTATCCAGTCACTTGTCTGTTGATACGGCAATCTGCAGCAATCTCCATGATTATTCACCGCATTTGTATGCCAATCAAAGAAATCAGCAACAATGCCTTATACCAATCGAAAAGGAAGATAAAAGATATTCGCAGACAATGTATGAGCTTGTAGGAGCAATAAAGAATCTACTTCCCGAATTTATTTATTTTTGCTGGCCGTTTAAAAGGCGGCAATAAGCATGCTGAATTTCTATTTATTTTTTTTTTAACATCCATCAACACGAAACTATTATCACGGCAAAAATATCCTTTGCAAAGAAAACGATACGATCAAAAAATTATAATACAGTTCCGTTTTCTTTCATCTTTCTTTTTGATTCGCATTCACGATTAAAAGGAAACGATTTTTTCACTGTTCTGCCAGTTTTAATTTGGTTTCGAGTTGGTGCCAGGAGTTTTGCAAGAATGAAAAAAGGAAACCTGTTTATCGTTCCTGAATTGTGTAGGCATTCATATATTATTACGAAGATATTCTATCCTTTGTCGCATCGAGGCAAAGGATAATAACATACCTCGCCATGAACACTTGGACAGACATAGGTGTGCATTAATTTATTCATAAGTGCAACTTACTAGCGTACTATACCTTCGATCGGATATCAGCATCCTGTTTTGTTGCTCTTTTCATTTACGTTATATTTTATCTTACAATCCAATGGGTTGGCAAGTAGGTGATATGGGAGAATAGAACAGCCGGACAAAGATTGTGAGAAGAACTTAAGGTTGGCAAAGTAGAGACAATTTATTTAATGATACACGAAAATTGATACTCTCTTGCAACGGGTTTTTAAAAATTTTAAATTCAAGTAAAACTTGTCCTACCCTAACGATGATTACCCTCCTATTGTGGTTGCAGGAAATTACCCTGACTTTACCTCATGCTCATGATTTCAATCAAAGGAGAATATCTAATGGTTACATATTCTCGCAACGAGGTACTCATCTCGAGGTTAGCTTGGACTATGAAGATATACCTAAGGATTCGATGATGGCCATTTGAATTGATTAATAGCAATGATGTGCAAATCTCAAGATTTGTGATGAGGTCACGTTGCACGTATTCATTCCAAAACAGAAGTGATCCTGAATTAACTTTAAGAGGACTTGAAGTTGGAATCAATTCATCAATGAGCAAGAACAGGGTTAGTAGAGAGTTCTGAAAATAACTTTTGGCATCTTTATCGTTTATAGAATACAGTTCTGTCGTGAAACAAGCTATCCATGCTGAAGGTCCAATAGTAGTTATAACCATTAAGCTGCTGCATTACTATCGCGTTCACAATGCTTTAATTATTAGCTTTATTTATGACCGAGAAACGCGCCATTCGATGTTTGAAATTTAATTTCAGCTATCCACTTCAACGTTTTCCCACCAGCGAAATTTTTTCGAAAAATCATGCAATGATCCAATGAAATTCCATTTGCCAAACGTGCAAAAAATATGTGTTAGGTTCCAAGTAGGCACTAAAATGCTGATTGAGTCGTATTATTGCCACTGCCCAACGAGTTGTTTAATTATGGAAAAACATTCGTCAAACAATCAATTATGTTTGGATAGCTCTTGTTGGCATTTGAAGATTTATTTTTACCAGCGTTGTTTTTATTTTACCCTCTCAGCATTCCAAACAATTAAATTTCATTTATTTGTGTATGGAACCCATTCTGTTTGATTGTATTTATACTTTGGCGATGAAAAAAAAAAACTTTAGGAATAATTTCCATCAAGGCCTTGAACTAGTTTTTAAGACAAAAACTCAAATTCAATGCGAATTCCACTTCCATGATTGTGGTCGACTGATGTTTGTTTCTTTCATAGTCCGTTTGGATGGTAAAGGAAGAATAAGATACTAATAATGTATCTTAGATAATTGTTTACAGTTAGCTGTGTGCTATTATTCACATACTGAAGACTATCTTCAAGAGGAAACAAAATAGATGTATTGACTGAGAAAGTGCGGTTGCAACCATCGAATGTATTTTGAAATTGATAGGATTGTAAAGAATCCAATTCAATACAAATAAATGGTTGAAATAATTGGTTGATGATAGCTGCACAGGTTTAACAGTGATGGAGAATTCTATGAACAGGATCTTCAGATTCTAATTTTAAAAGTCCAACATAACTCCAATGAAACATTTGTCTGTCGTTTCAATCGCATCGTTTTCGGAAATTTTCCATTGCCATTTTCCAAAATGAAAATAGCTTCCATCAAGCATCGTCGATTATTCACAAATAAATGTGATGTGGACTTAGTTGGATCGACACGAAAATAAAACAAGGAACTTTTTTATACTTTTATATAAAGTTCGAGGAACTATGTCACGAATATTTGCATCAAAGGAAATTTCATCGGGACATTATCAATGACTTATAAGGCCGTGCGAAAATGTCTCAAAATTATCGCTTTAAGAGAAAACAAGAGAGGAAATCTTAGAATCAAAAAATATACGATTATAAAAGATTTGACTCCACCCACCGTAATTTCTAGGTGTTGTTCCCTTTGATGTCCCTTGTTTCGAAGAATTCCATATCGATAGGTTGACTAGGATTTCAGGTCAAACGGAAAACAGAGTAGGTTAGTGGAAAACATTAAAAAATAACCATTTTTTTACAATATGGGACTCATACCCTACTATGAGAAAAACAGTAGTCATTCCTGTACGAGAAGACATGACGCTTTGAGTTGTGAATTTAAAACCCATTTTATAAACCAGCCACGAAAAACAGCGAAAGTGTTATTGTACTCCTGATAGTTGAATGCAAATTAGGACAGATCACTACATTGTTTCGCATTCTTTCTTGTAAAACATCAACCTGCGCAACTCTGCAGGATTTGTTAGACTACGTCACAAGGGAAAAAGAAGTTTACTTCTATGCAGGACCTTTTCGGTTTCAAGCTCAGATCAATTTTCGGAAAGACAAGTTTTCGTAGACTATGACAACTCTGTCCGTCTTACGCCGAACGAAACTCATTGTCAATTGTGTGATTGAACGGAGAATGCGTGATTGCAGAACCGAGCAAAACATATATGACAGCTAGAACTAACTGGTAACGGACTTAAAAGGAATGCAAGGCCATCGCCCAAATCTTTTAAAGAAATTTGGGTGTAGAAATATGAAATGCGGATTTTACTAACAGATGGCATAACCATTACATATGGTTTGTGTCGGGGATAAGTAATATGGCATTTTGGAGGGTAAACATCTGTCAACTAACTCAAGTATGTCATAGGTTTTGATTGTAAAAACAACATAGTTTTTTTTCGCTTCAAAAATGTCGAATTACGTGACAGAAAAAGATGTTTTGTGGCCAAGTCTAATAACCTCCTTTCATTTGAAGGGAAAGGCAGTAGAAACTTTTCGATTGTTAATGGAAGCATATGGTGAACATGCCCCAAGCCAAGACACCTGTGAAAGATGGTTTAAATGATTTAAAAGTGGCGATTTCGATGTCAGCAACAAAGACCGTGGAAAACCACCAAAAAAATTCGAAGATATGGAAAATGGGTGCCGTATCAATTGAAAAAAAACATCGAAAGGCAAAAACCATTTGTGAAATTTTGCTTGCCAGACAGAAAAGAAAAGGTTTTTTACATCGGATTGTTACTGGCGATGAAAAGTGGATTTATTTCGACAATCCTAAGCGGAAAAAAACATGGGTAAACCCAAGCCAGCCATCAACATCACAACCAGTCCGAAATATTAGTATCCAGTTAGTATCCAACATTATTAGTATCCAACCAGTCCGGGATAGTAAGAGACCTTTGTATTACGAACTGCTGAAACCTGGTGAGACTTTTACTGAGGAACGTTACCGACAACAACTGATCAAATTGAACCGCGCACTTAAGGAAAAACGACCAGAATTTCACCAAAGACATGATAAAGTCATTCTTCAACATGACAATGCTCGGCCGCATATTGCAATACCTGTCCAGAACTATTTGGGAAACATTAATTGGGAAGTTCTGCCCCATCCGCCGTATTCACCAGACTTGGCTCCTTCTGACTACTACTTGTTTCGATCGATGCAGCAGGGACTTTCGGAACAGCACTTCCGTTCATACGAAGAAGTTAAAAATTGGCTTGATGAGTGGTTAGCCTCAAAAAAGTGGTACTGGGACACAATCCATCAATTGACAGAAAGATGGGAAAAAGACGTAGCTTACGATGGCCAATACTTTGATTATTGAATTCATTCGTTCTGTTATTCAAATAAATGCATATTTCAAGCAGAAAAAATCCGCATTTCATATTTATACACCTATTACTTAGAAAAGGTAAAAAAAATAGGATCAGATGCCCTATTTATTCTTTGATTTGTATTTGCTTCAACAATTACTACTCTAGTAATTGTTATGATCTCCAAAATTAAAGAATTTGGCTGTTTTCCAGTCTATTCAGGGAAACTTATTCTATACAAAACTTAACAGAGTAATAAAGAGCTCGTCTCGAACGTCATTTTTTATGTATGCTCGGTGGGTTTTCAAGTGTCTGATAAAGTGTCTATTGATTGAAGCTTTAGTTAAAGTGCTACATATATTGATTGAATTTAGTGATTTCAAATGGCAACGGAACCAAATTGACATAGCATCCATGAATAAACGAAGTACAACATTTTTCTTTGTCATTAATTTTCTTCACAAGTTTTTGACTTCTCTCTCTCTCTCCAGAAACTACACATAATCGTCAATACAAATCGTCAAATCGTCAAAAAAATTTTCGTCAGGTAAGTGTTAAAAATTTTCATTGTCACCATCGCAGACTATTGTTGTTTAGATGTTGTCGTATTCATATAGTACTTAACACCATTGAAAAAGTAGACCTATTTTATACATGAAGCAGTTTTTGCGTTAGTAATTTCCCAGACGTTCACTTGAAGCTTCTGAACGACCCAGTGCTGACATTGAAAATAGAGAATAGAGCTTACAAGTTGGACAAACAATGCCAAATAACTTCAAAAAAATATTACAATGAAGCATTTACGTAATTTTCACTAACATTATTATTTGATCCAATGGCGAGCATAATTCACTTGAATTTGTGGCTCCATTGTTTGCAAGTATGAGTTTTTCTCATAATTGCTGGCCAATAAGGGGTTATGAATCTACTAGCGATACTATTGGTTCATTTTTGAGTTGTTTTTTATTTTCAAGACATGAAGCTTTTTATAAACTTCTACAAATTATTACTAGGAGAAAATCTGGCAATTGAAGTTGGTAGAAAAGAACAAACAATTTAATTGAATAAATGGAGGTGTTTGAATTATTTTCTGTGATTTACATTTAGCTACAAACTAAATACTAATTATGAAAAAAAAGTCTATTCTATGGACTAGAGCGAACTCGATTCCATGAATTCATTCATTTTGTAAATTAAATGAATTTTGAAAAAAAATTTGTGGCTTTGTCGATAGAAATATAAAAAATACAACAAACATTTTATTTCACGGTTCGTCCTCTTTTTGAACACCTGGCTGCAAGCCAAGTTCTGATTTTTGTAGTTTATTTCAGTTACTAATTACCTTAAACATATCCAATGTTTATGAGCTCCGACTAAATCTTAAATTGCAATTAAACATGCATAAATTAGAAAGATTAAAACAATACCTAATTATATGTATCAAAACTGAAACACAAATGAATGAATTTAATCAAAGAGCGGCTTCCTTTTGACCATGACTTTTAAATCTGATTTGAATGCTATTGTTCAAGTCAGTTCGAGTTTCATAGATTTTAATGTCGCTAGAATTCAATAGGAACTATAAATTTCGCTTTTCATTTATTGGGTTTCATAAGAAAGTGATGAAAAAGCGCGGACATATGTAAGTTAGATAATGCTCAAAGTTTCATTCCAAGCCGCAACTCTTACGTTTCGCGTTCACCTAAGCTTGTCAAATTTGGAATTGAAAAAGTTTTAGCATTCGCCTTTTACGTGGAACGAAAGCAAAGCTCGACAACTCTTCGAGTTCCTCACTTAGATTTGCATAAATACATCGAAAATTCTGCAGCTAAGACCTATTTAAAGAACTTTGTATCAATAATAATGTCTGTGGCGGAATTATTTTCACATTAATTGGCTTCGTGATTGACGTGATTTAGCTTGCGCTGAGGACAAGCTTGGGAATATGTAGGAACCTGCAACATAGCCCAATCTGAACACGCAAAGTTACGACAGATGATGACTGAAAATTAAAAATCGGACAGCACCAGCCTTAAGTTGATTTCACGCTAACATCCCTCTAAGCCGTAAAACGTCTATCAGCTTTTTTCAAAAAGACCCGGCAACCATTGCCTTAATTATATTCATACTGTCATGCCCACTCAACCTAAAGACTAATAATTTAGCAGTCGGCCCACCGTTTGCGATAAAAACAAAAGACGGTTGCGTTTGAAATTGTCTTGTCTAAGAAATGAAATCAGCCGTTTCGGTGGCATCTTCGAAAATCATTTCACATTGTAGTATTCAAGTAATCGTGGGGTTTTCTTCATTAGTCTTCTTTTAAATTCTTCACTTTTCCTATAACTTTCTTTACATCATCATCGCCATTTTTAGCAGCATCGCGTTAAAAGTAAACAAAGCCATTGTAGGAATTGTAGTCTAGTTTTTAGGTTATGCCGACACTTACAAGTACCATAATGGTAAACCGAATACCTACTCGTCCATAGTTGGTTATTTTTTAGGTCATACCACACCGTCTGCAACGATGGCAAAGTGTGAGTCATGTTTTGTAGCTTACTTTTTACTGTTTTTCTAAAGAGGTTTTGCCGCGAATAAAAGTGTAAAGCACTTAACCATGATGATGAAAGTAAACGTTATGTGGAAGTCGAAGAAAAGTTTATGGGGTCTCAAGACGATTATCAACAGCGATAACAATGGTTGAAGCAATATCAATTTGATTACAAAACTTTCTTGTGGACTATTAGGAAAACGAAATTCTGTATGGTCGTTTGATCCATTTTCTGAACTACTATAGTGTATTAATGTAGTTTTAAATTCTTATCAAATTTTTTTTGAAAACAAGAATCAAAGAATATTTGTAGTAAAAATGAAATAAAACACCATTTAAATGTAATCCATGACTACCGAATGTGTGCTATCTTATATGATCTCTCCTCAATAGGCTTCCGCCGTCAAGGAAAGTGACGTGAAGTAGATGAAGGAAGGTGTAAGGTGGAAGAATTTACATAAAGAAACATGGATTTATGTTATACATCAGTGATTTCATCGTACTTACATTGATATACTATAACTTCAATTTCTTCTGAGAAAACAGGAAGGTTTTAGGATTTTAACAATATCTTCAGCTTAGGCTATAACTTCCGATTTTCAAGAACTTTTAGGTGTACTACATGTTTCCAGGTGGTGTTTACTTTGTGATTCAATTGTCGTGTTGGCGAACACTTTTCCCGTCAGAAGAGAATCACATTCGAGGGCGATGCGATAAGTACTTAGCCTTACTGCCCGACGGTCCCACTATCGCAAGAGAAATACACTATTGTGTAGTACCTTCCTGTAGACGGCAACTGACGAAATACTGACGGCTACCGGATCAGACTTGTAATTCTGTTTTAAGAGCATGTGAAAGCAAGCGTGTCCGTTGATTTAAAAAAAAAATGGTACAGGAGCACACCCGAGTGCCCCGAATACAGCAACCACATAGGATAACGTGAAGAAAATCCACGACCTCGTTTTGTCAGACTAGTTTTATCAGACTTGTAATTCTGTTTTAAGAGCATGTGAAAGCAAGCGTGTCCGTTGATTTAAAAAAATGGTAAAGGAGCACACCCGAGTGCCCCGAATACAGCAACCACATAGGATAACGTGAAGAAAATCCACGACCTCGTTTTGTCAGACTACCGATTGAATGTGCGCGAGGTAGCTGAGATAGTTGGCATCCCAAAAGACCATGTTTCACATATCTTACATGAAATTTCAGATATGAGAAAGCTGTCGACAAGATGGGTGCCGTGTTTGCTTACTCCCGATAACAAGCGCTACCGTGTGACCATTTCAGCGCAGTGTTTGGCGCTGTTTAAGCGCATTTTTTGCGTAGTTACGTGGCAGTCGACGATACATGGATCCACTGGTACACATCAGTGACCAAGGAACAGTCGAAACAGTGGACTTTACCCGGTGAACCTGCTCCAAGGAATGCGAAGACTGTCTCATCGGCCGGAAAGGTGATGGCCACCGTTTTCTGGGATTCGCAAGGTGTGATATAGACTGACTACCTGGAGAAAGGTAAAACGGTCACAAAGCAGTACTATGTCGAATTAGTGGGCCGATTCGACACCAAACTAAAAAAATGGCCGAATTTGGCGAAGAAAAATGCTCTCCCGCCACTACAATGCACCGACTTGCACCTCCGCACTAGCCACGGCTAAATTTATCAAATTCGGTTAAGAACTGCTGGCCCCGTGCGACTTCTTTTCGCTTCCCAATCTGAAAAAGTCACTCGCCGGGCAGAAATTTCACTCAAATAAGGACGTAATCGAGGCCACGGGGGCAGTACTTGAAAAAACTTTCTTTTTCAGACGGGTTACAGATGTTGCAGTATCTTTGGGTCAAGTGTATCGAACGAAAAACAGATTTTATTGATAAATAAAATGCATTTTTTCCAAAAATCTTGTTTTTTCATTTGTAGGCTAAGTTCTTATCGGACCGCCCCGTAGTATATTAGTGCATTGTCCATTAATGTTGGAAAGTCGTTTTCTACTTTTATTAGACAAATAAAATACATACATATATACTATGGTTTATTCCCCGCGAATTCGCTTGAATACGTTTACTTTCCATCACACACTTCATCCTCAGATAGACGGAAAGCACAGTCGCAGTGAACAAAGGTACGATTGCCAGGAATATCCCGCTACTGATGGCAAAGGATGGATAGTAAAAAATGTTTTTGAAAGTCAAAAAAATCCAAATTTTTAAAGCAAAATAAACAACCCGAAAATAAATTCTTAATATTCTGTGCGCACAAATTCTCGGACAAGAACGCCTCAATGGATACCAGGTTGTCATATGCCGACTAAATATCAGTTTAAAATTTACCTCATTCGAATTCCTTCGTCTTGTGCTATTCACACCTTACAATATAAAACGCCACTTTATACATGCATCGACCATTCACACTCTCCGCCACATTTGCAATGACGCCACCCCAAATGCATTAGAAATCTCCACACGTGCAACAAACATCTTTCAATTTAGAATTGTATATCCGGTACAACACTCAATGTACACAAACAAAGTATGCGCATGGGGTACACAAACCCTCTTTTATGGACATTGCTTAGTGCAGACTTTTTCCGTCGAGGTTTCATATCCTTTTCAAGACAGAGTTGCAAGCAATCAGCGGATAAAGCTAATATAATAACAAACGACCGAGTAAAAATACATTTGGCTTTGGTATGACCTCACACTTGCATAGCAATTGTCCTATTTGAACGGACAGGATATAGCTAATCTGGCTTAAGTATACATTCATACGAGTATACGGAACTCGACTCTGATGTTATAGGAACAGTTTTAAACAAACAAAACAACCGGACAAACAAACAATCTCAAAACGAAAGGACTAAGCCACCTGTCAAATCGAATTTCCGTCTTTCTAGGGTTTCAAAGCTAGTTACATCCACTCCTGCAAGAATCGGTTATTTAATCCTTCCTGACAGGTATTTTTTGGAACATAATGAAATATCCTACGTTTGCTAAAATGTGTGTGAACTACAAACAGGAGCTGTTGGGGCTCAAACAAACAGAATTGACTTGCGACAGGACATCTCTAGGCCAATGATGTGCATAGACGTGGTGCAGTTGCTTCGGGAAAAACTAATATGGTATTCTGATTCGACGCTGAATGGGCAGAGGTAACATGCTCGGCTTGAAGCAATTGTGATAATGTGGCAGTCTTGCTTGCATGAACTTTTTTGTGTGATGGCACGACTTCTGGTTACCGTGAGTATGCGAAATGCTGCTGGAATTCCAAATCAACCAAAGTACTACGTCTCTCATATGTAGTTTTGCTGAATGTCGTGCTAGCTTTCCTCCTACCTTTTCTATTCTGCAGTAGCGATTTGGTTACTAATGAGTAGCAAGTTAACAATAACGAGCCAGCGAGCGTGTGTGAAAAGGTATTCGCTCATATTCCAATTACGATGAATTAACGTAACTAAAATGGTACACAAATTGAATAGTAAGCAGATGGAGTTTGTTGTTTCTTTTCGGCATGGATTCTAGGTGGGGAATAAACAGTTGATTAATCGCAACTGTGATTTATTCGGATGGTTTTATAGAGGAAGAAGCAATTTCTCAAGTTGACGTGATTTCGGCACCTTCTTTCCCAAAAAGTAATTAATCCTTGAGGTTCGACGTTTTTTGTTTTTCATTAAAACTGCGACGGTGCTTACCTTATTCTTAACCATTAAGGCAACATGTTGCACGAAACTTACCTGGAAAAGAAAGAAAAGTGAATTAAGATATATTGAAAGCTAAAATGACGTAAGGAACTAGAGTTCTACGAAACCCAGTACGTGCATGTAATTAATACATATACGACAAAATAATTCAGGAAACACACATGGAAATTGTCAGGAATATATTACTCGAAAATTTATAGCAGCCAGCAAAATATCTGAAATTATCATTCCTAATACAATTAGTTCCAAATATTATTTGAAAAAATGAAAAGGATAACCAACAGCAAATTAATTTGATTTTTAATATATTCCTCCTTGGAAATTACACAAAGTTATATAAAATTTGTCATTGTCTTATTAAAATTAATATTTTTAAAATTTTATTTATTTTATCTGTAATACGCTAGTACAACAACTCCTCAAAAATTTGCGGGGTGTGTTATTAGTATATAACTCTAGGAAATGAGAGTCAGCTGATTTGTGAGGCTTGGTTCGATTTGAACATATTCTTGAACTTTTGACGTAGTTTTACCCTAAATAAAAGTACAAAAAAAATATTTTATAGTGATTTTTGACAAAATACATATTTATTCCTCGAATTTTGCATGATTTTACCCGTCATCCATCGATATTGTGCCAAAAGAAGGTTCACATAAAAATTATGCAACTGTTAAACTCGTAAAGAAGAATTAATTTAATAATAATGAGTACTTGCGGCGTTTAGAATTTCGAAGCATTTTATTTTTAAAGCATTGACAGACTGGTTTAATATAACGTGTTGAATTCATGCACGTGGACGTTACACGTTGCAGATTGAATTATGTATATCTTGGTAATTGAATCGATGTGAAATTTCGTTACAGAGTTCATCCTTGATTAACAATCCATTTCTCTTGGATAAGATCTAGGGATGTAGAATGCGATTGCATTATGATTTCATCCCATTCATCATCGTTCATGGTACATCTGCATGTTCTTCACATATAATCTCTTTCTTGCAGACAGGCACTGTATTTCTGATCTTTGACTATGTGTGGCCTGTGTCTATAATTCAAAATTTTGCAAGAATCTTGGAGAATTTACGCGTAAAGAGTTAAAGATTTCATATTAGTGGACGATTTTTTTCATTCACTTACAACATTCAATACAACACTTACGTCCCGCTAAAAATAGCACAAAGAGTTTATGATGCCAGACGCAAATCTTTTTCTTTCCATCGAAATTACACGGAACTTATGCTTAATTTTTTCGAAAAAAGTTAAATTCGTGATAAATATGTGTCTACTGAGTTGAAGAGAAAAAATATGAGCCCGTTTCTCAGCAACGGCGCGACATGATCGTGAAATCAGTAACTAAGATGCGACTAACAATATGCAACTAGGAGCTTGCAGATACTGTAAAGGCACATTTGAAAATTGGAAAGCTAGGATTACACGGCACACTGGTGCCAAGACATCTTTAAAATCGACATGGATCGATGAAACAATTGAGTCCAATGCAACAAACCATCCCAAATTGTAAATTGGCTAAGAATTCGTTGAACCCTCAAAATGGCGAAATAATAATAAATAATCTTAAGTTAAACAATTTTTCCTAAGTACAACATTTTTTTATCGATGCACATGCGCGTTTTTGAAGCTCTTCAGTGCTTTTGTTTCATAAGGAAACACCTTAACCTCACCGAACACTGAAGTAAATAGCTGGAGTAAAAGTGAGTTGTAGTCAGGAACAATTGTTTCTTTTACAAGAAATAATCAATAATTTTGACCGATGGAAATCAACTCATTACTGTCACTTTCAATTTGGGAGATCTTGACAGATTGAAAAAACATATAAAATAGATGGTGGACAATTTTAAAAATTTTCGAAATTCATTTTTTGAAAAACTAGGTTAAAATCGCTGTCTTGAATCTGAGTTGGAGGAATTGACACAAGTACTATAACATGTGTTACTCAACAAAATAAGTAAGAAAACTGAAAAAAGCGGTCCTTTCCGACATAGGATATAATTGTAATTGCGCAGCAAAATAAGCATTTTGAAAACAATATTCGAGAATTTATTATGGCGGGATAAGTCATTCTAGGCTTCTCCATTAACGCCCTCCTTCTTTGACGTGGTGACCCGATTTGCGCGATGTTGCTTAGTCATAATCAATTGAAATTTTGATACCACACTTCATATGCCTTAAGGTCTACGTTGAAATGACTAGGAGACACAGTGAGCATAGTTAGAATACATTGTTAGGGCTTATAAACACAGCAATGTCGCGAAAGATGCATGACAGAATGATGATGGTTGTAACTCTTTTAATATATTGTCATTTGCCAGGAAACTGGCAGTGGCTGATAAACTTTGTTTTGCCTATATTGATTCCATCAGGAGTAAGTTTTGTCCGATTATTAGTAAAACTGCTTGTAGGCGCCCATCAGGTGTTTCGTTCCCAAATTTATTTTGAGTTTGCCTAATTAATGGGCATGACTGAATCTGTTTTCCTCCTAACACTAAACACGTTTATCGTTTTTTCTTGTGGCAGCATGAGACTAACAAGGACACAGACGACTCTCAAAAATGCCTCATTGATTTAGGGCTTGCTTGTCTTTAATTTAATTTGAGTCCTATTACACTCTGTAGCGATATACATTGCGCCATCTGTTTGTGAGTCTGTCTTTAAAACTTTAAAACTTTCAAAATAACTCTTCTGTGTTTTTGGCTAACTTCCGTCGCCATGACATTGAATAATTCACAACAATCTCAACCCATCAACTTCTTCGCCGCATAACGCGGAATATCCATAATTAATTAACATAAATTTACCAAATTCATTTCATTATCACATGTGCAATCTGGTTTTTAAATGTTTTCTTGTTTCCCCATTACCAAGCATACATAACTAACTATGCCATCCAAACATTGTTGGAACTAGGTTACAAAGTCAATGAACGGTGGTCAATAGTAGATGAATCCGTGGAAGCATTCATAACGAAATAAAAATGATTGGACTGCATTAAACTAGCGACGATTGATGATGGCAAACATAATAAATTCGAGAACTATTTAGTTTGGGCGTAGAAGAAAAGATAAATTTTATCGCTGGGCGATAAATGACGGCCTGAACTAATGCCACCACTTAATCTTCTCGGAATGCATTTCCTAATCGAGGTGGTTAAAAGCGCCACAATTTTATTATTTTTACAGGCTCTAACGATTCTGTATATAGATTGAAAATTATTGATTGTTTGGCGTGTATGGCTTGAAGTATCCAAACTTTTCCATTTTCTTGTTTCGAGATCCGTGTGGTTAGTCTAAGTTGATGAAAACTGATCTCAATGGAGAACGTACTTCATCGTTAGGCATTTCCAATTTAGAATGACTTATTATAGCTTCAAAATTAACATATTCCGCTTTTTTCTATTAAGAAATATGTAAAATACTTAGAAGCAACAAAATAGGAATCGAATTGGGTCACTGATTTAATGTGGAACATTCTTTATGCTTATGTACATATGATATATCTTATACTATATACTATCGGCGACTGTAGGAGAGCTAAATCTTGAATGCGTTTTCTCATTTGGAAGCGAAAGTAACTCTGAAAATAACATTAATCTACATATGTTATGGATTTCGTCTACGAAAGAGCAAACCAGATTCTAAAATAGAACCAAATTAGGTTATGAGGTGAACTACTATTATGAGCTCCAATTCAGCTCATTAAATCTGTTCTGAACTTCACTTTCATAAAGTACTCCATACGTTTTCTACGCTGAATTTTCACAATGGAAGCATCTCAGGCTTGTTTTGGAAGCAATTAAATGTAATTATTTATTACACAGCTACCACAGTCAATCAAAGCCGTAGAGCTTAATCGAGCTTGCTACTGAAAGCTTTAAGGATACATCTTACCTCGCCTGAGCCATATTTAGCTCGTTTGGAAGAGAAAGTGACTAGAAGTAAGCAAGTGGTGAGTTCGTTAGAGCAGGTACAAATGGGTGATTTGGGGCAGGAGAACTGAAATTGTTATTTATGAGCTAAAGCTGCCGAATAAACGAGTAGTACCATGTCAGTTGCTACTAATTGACTTTTTAATTCTCGGGAGGACTTGGGATGATTGCATTTAACGACCGATCAAACAATGATATGATAAACCCTATAAAATCCTTCAGATCATGCTGTCTGTTTGTTGACCTGAGATGTAGAGCTCCCCAACTCCAATTCTTTAATTTCCTTTCGAAATGGAAGCCCACATTCAGTCCTGAGAATACTATTTCTGCAAGACATAAGATCACTCTTTGATGCGGCGACTCACTATCAAACCTGTAACTAGGCTTTTCCTCACACTCAGTTGAGTTTTTCAAGATCTGATAAAACTTGATGTCTAACTTTGATCAGTTGAAGTGAAAGGGTAACTAACCAACATCCTTTCCATGCTAATAACTGAAGCTTGGACTTAACACCCATTGACAAAAACACCATGCACTCTGGAAATTAAATTGACTCATTAAACGATTTTGCAGGCTGTTTTAGCGAATTTCGGCTGAAAATATGGCAATGAACTGACTAACACACAATTAAAAGTCCAAAGACCATCAATCAGTCAATTATTGCTCAGTCTTTTTGCTATGCTTTCGATTACTGTCCCGATGCAGAAACAAACCAAGAATGCCTTTAATGGATTTATCTGTCCACAAATCATTTCATCAAGCGAAATGAAATTAGATGAATATCATAAGGCGAGGATCATAAAATTACTGTCAAACAAATGTCGTTGACATCAGCCGCCATCGCTTCGCGACAAACTTCAAAAAGCAGGCTCAGCGCGGAAAAATGCAATCGTGGAACGAACAACTAAAACTATTTGATATTTTGTGAAAATCATATATCTAGACATTCACCTGATCTTACGAATAAATGAAGGAGCCGTTGGTCACCAATCTTCTGCGATGATTACAATCCCGGTACAAGAGATATTCCGAATACTGGAAGCATCGATTTGACGATACATTGTCAAATCGTTCTCTACTGTGGTAGAGATTCATTCGAAGGAAGTAAATCCCTTTAGCATAATTAATATCATATCGAAATCTCTCTAAATTTTTCATTGAATGACAGTTTTCAAGTACTACCACCAGGAGAGCACGATAATCGTGAACTGTGCGCGACAGCAGTCCGGATTGATTCTTGGAAAAGGAATTCTGCATATGAAGTGGGCCGTGACACTTGCTTCAATGGGATAACAAAGATTTTGTTTAAATAAAACTGAATTCGAAAGAAATGTCAGCATTGATTAGTGAAGTGCATTCATGAGTGAGAACAAAAGAGTTACTGATTCTAGTTTAGGAAGGCCAACAGAATCCTGTTACTTACTATACTAGGTAGAAAAATTATGAAATAGGAAAAAGGATAAATGAATCAAAATTAAATACTTATGTATTTAATATGATACATCAGGAAAAGAAAGTGTGTGAGTGAAAGAAATATTTGGAGGTTGCACACAACATTGAAACATTGAAAAAGTGTATCTTAAAAGTGAATTTCAAAAATGATTACCTTAGCTGACGATGAAGTTTGTACATAAATTACATTTTCATAGAAAACATTAAAAAAACAAGGAAATCATCATGATCTTAAGCAAATCTTGAGCATTTTTTGATTGTTGTTCTTTCATATGATCAATTAACTCTTTTATCTTCCTTGCTTGTGACTATGAATCATAGTATGCCGTGACATGGCAGTAAGTTTCAAAACTACCTTAGACACAGAAACGTGTCATGAATGTTCCTGAGATACATTTTTCACGCCATTTGCTTCGGCAACACATTCGCGGTACCTTGTTTTTGGGTGAAGTAATTTTGCTTCGTTTAATCAATGCTGACATCGCTCCCAGTCTCACTGTCGGCAAAAACTATCCTGGCTTCTTCTTTTGATTCCAAATGCATTTGTTTAAACGAATATCTGTCTGTTTGCCAACGAATTCCACTAGCCAACACCTTAAGCATTAATTATGCAAGAAAACTTGTTCGGAACATGCATATGCTGAGCTACTTAACATGCGCAAATTATTCCATAATAAATATTAATCACCGCGCATTAACCGTTAAATTATCATTAGCAAACTTATGTCACAGCAACATAAACTTCTCAGCATCTTAATAGCTCTATTCAAGCCTGAGTTGCTAATAAAGATATAGTAGTAAAAAGTTATTTTAACAAGCTTCATATGACACATTAGTTTTGTGAACCTGATTTTAGTTTGAATGAGGGTAGTAAGAATTGAATAACTTATTGGTCGGCTTAAACGATTACATGCGTAGACATTGGCTGGACCGATTTTGATTGCGGAAATGTCGGATTTTCCGCGAGCAGAACCATGCCAATAAAAATGTTAGCTAAGCTGCGGTCAACAAACCAACCGCACTGAAGTTTTGGGGACGCCTCTGCGTGAGTTAGTTCAGTGATTGATGGCTTTTGCATGGTTCTGAATCAAAAAATTGCCAATCGGAGTGGCAATTAATCATGTCCCATTGAGTCTAAACGAGCAGTAATTATCTGCAATGTACCAAGCAATATTTATTGACTATAAAATGACTGAACAACAATGCAATGCTGATAATTAATTGCTTATCATTTACACACAATGCAATTAGCAGCCCATAACCATCGTCAATGCTAAAATTCACGGTCAGCACTGATCTTCGAGCTTAAGACATGCAAGAATCACTCGCGAATCTCTCCATTCATCTTTCGGTATTCCACTACTCCGGATAATGACAGGCAGGTTTCGCTCAATTAACTTTCAATTCACTCGTACAATAGTTATTGAAAGTGTCATGTTTTTCCATTTTATTGATGAAAAAAATTCATTTAATGTTTCCAGCCAGCTGGGCATCCTATTCCATCCTGCAATTTCGTGTCGCTTGCCTCATTGCAGCACAATAAATCATAAATATTTTCATTACAACACTTTACAAGCTCGTTCTCATATATCACGAAGAAATCTCGCGATCCAATTATCAACACATACTCGCCATTCCGCACCTCCACCCACTCACCCCCCATCTAAATCCACTTCAAAAAACAATCGGCAATGTGTTGAAAAAAGAAAAGAAAATCAAAGACATGGCAGGAGTACGAGCCGTGCAAGAAAAAAGATACTTATTATACATTCGCTACTGCTATGATTCAATCTTTTTGGTCGAATTAGATTGACCGCCAGTCGTGCTAACCATTCTCGCGGTAATTGTTTGTAGAGGCCACCGGAATTGAACAATCAAATTCGTTGGCAATTTGAAATTGAAACGCGATTTCGAGAGATCGCACTGCAAACAGCTGGCGTTAATCGCGTTGACGGGGGGATGTTAGCTGGCACTGCGTTAGCTGGCTCCGATTTAATTTGGAATGGTTAAAAAGTTACTTACTGGATCATTATATAGGAGGAACTATGCAATCAAGCTCCAACCAACTGTGGCTGCTTCGGCGCTAGCCTGGATTTCTCATTTCTATTTCGTGTTTGCCATAACAATAAATGCAAACAGTGCCAATTGCGCCAGCGCATTTGCTACGAAGTTTCTTTTGTTTGGGTAAAATACTTTTTTTATTTGGCTATGTGGAAGGTGAATGGGCGAGGACGAAGTTTTGTCAGTAGGTTCTTTGGGTTTCAATGAAAATTGCCCTAGTCGTTAGCAGTGCTCTTAATTCATTTCGGAAAATTTGGTATAAAATGCCTGATTTGTCGACAATGTTCACTTTGCTGATTAAATTTGGAAACATGTTTTCACGACATCGGGTGAGTATTTGACTATTTGAGATACGTAAACATTGAAGTCCCCAATAAATCGCAGACCAAACATCTCGTAGGTACAGTCGAAAACTTTAGTTAGCAACTACAAGGAAGGAAGGAAGTAACCATTATAATTAAGCAAAGGGGAGTAATCTGTCAGAATAAAGAACTGGAGAATTTTAAAATGTGCTTGGAAATTTGTGATTTAATTGTAAGAAGAGAACAAACAAAATCCTGTTGTGTCTTCTGCAGCACTCTTGAGGCATCTAACGAGAGGGCTCGGTTAAATTTAAAGAAAAAAGCGAACCACACATGGACACGATGCTTCAAGGGAGTGATGCATGATGATGAACAATATTAAGGAACGTTTGAAAGTCCTAACGAAAAGCAATGTGCCTCCTAAACGTTAGCATCCTCTCTAGGAAACAAAAAATGAGGAAAGTGTCTTACATTCTTGAGCACTAGGGTCGTTTAGCATAGCGGTAAGCCTATTGTAGATAGCTACGACGTGCTTCCTTTTTCATTATTTATCGGCACAAGCCTCGGCGCAAGGCAGCACGTTGGGTTCCTCACAGGAGTCTATGACAATCTCTTTGGTTTTCATCGAAAACAGCAATGCTGACCAATAATACATAGAATATGAACTATTGATCGTACATAATATGAACTATTGATCGCTGTTTTTGCTTTAAGCCGAACTTTTGATCGTTGATCAATACTATACTTTACTAATACTAAGCATATCTAGGCCATCAGTGGAGCAGAGAGAATGTAATAGGCGTGCTGGGACAATATTTTCAACCGAGACTCTATCAGCTCTCTATGTGACCATCGTGATGGCTGCATATCGGCCTCCAACTCACCAACTTTATTGTTCTGAACCCGTAATAAATTTGTTGAAAAATTCATCTCAAAACCAAGGGAATACTCAAATTCATTTGTCATGACTGTCATTACGAGAACTTGTCGCTACTGCTAACATTCCTTCGCTCTCTCCTGCACTTGTGTCGTGAATACATTAATCCCATATCCAGTAGCATTCAATTTTCAACGTTTCTTCAACCACCCGAATGCCTACTCATAAATAACAACGCTCGCATTTCAAACTCAAATGAGGTGTTTGATTTGGAAATCAAAAAACGAATATTAAAAAAAGATGTGTCATAATGTAAGTGACACCAGTTTCAGCATCATTTCTTCAATCTTCTTACCTGGATCGCAGCTCAGTAAATCCTCCACGTTGAGGACGTAGACAGGAGAGCGGGATAGAATTTCAATTTTAAATGTACCATTGTAGATTGATATAATACATCCCGCTGCGATTTTCTACTTTATTTTCACCCGCTGCCTGTAGCACTTGGATGATATTCCGTATATTCTTGTAATAATTCATGAAAATTTGAAATTCAGATTGTACTTGGCGTTGTGAAAATTTCACAGTGTCATGTGCTATCGGCACGTGCAAAAGTGTTTTGTACATAAATTTAGATACACGCGTTTTTGCTACTACCTTTGATAGGATATACTGGCAGGATATCTTTCATCATTTGCGAATGATACACTTATTTCGAGCCAAAAAGCGAATCATTTAACGATGTATTTAATGTCGTCATGCAGACATTCATTATGGAACTTGGTTGAAAATGTCATTGGAATCATTTACGAGAAATTGTTTCTTACCTTTGACATTATTATGTTGAATATTTGATGGGTATAGTGATGGTATTTGAAATGGCGTAAGCATTCCATATATAGACAAACATTCCACTTCCAGTAGAATAAGGCCACTAAGTCTGACTCAATAGTTGCTATGTGAAACCAGTAGAGACCACATAAGATCGTTTGGATGGAAGATAATAGTTGCAATGTTTTATACTACTTTCTTAAATGTTTTCTTACAATTCCTTCAAAAATCATGAGCACTTTACCTCTCAGGTAAGTGTCCAACTCAATGAGTACACCGGACTATACAAAAGGGAGCCAAACAAACACTTTGTATTGCCGAAATTCAAAAAATTTCCAGCAATGTGAATGAGCGATTTGGAATTCAGACTTGAAACATCGAACTAACACTGTGTAGAAGAAAATACTGAATAAAAAAAAAATGGAGAAGAAAATTTATGAGTACAGGTGTGCAGAATTTACACGAGTATGATCCAAAGCATCATCTGATTAAATATGCATTGGTATCTATTCTAATAGTAACATTATTAACAGAAATATGCATAGTATATTTTTTTGAAGTGACAACGACGGTGATCGCTGATGTAACGTGTTTCATAAAAACTGAATGTGTAAAATAGAGAAGTTCTCTCTACTACGTTCTCTGTGAATTTTAAGATAAGAAGATCCTGATGAATGTGTAATGATATTGACTATCCATGACATTAGGTAGCAGATCGCCGGGTAAAGACCAGGCAGACCCTACATCAAATATTGCGGATCAGGTATATCATGATCAGGCATATCATGTTATCGGTAACTACGCACTAAATCAAAAATAGAGCAAAAATAAAATCGCATCACAACTTCCGAGTACGATATCATTATTATTAAACGTAATATAAACCGTAATATAAACGTTTCGTCGATGTTTCTTGACTTCTGATGAAATGTCGATCTAATACGCGCCGATATATGGCATACATGTTATCACGGTGATATTCACACAAAGAATGTGGAGCTGCATAAAACAATCTTGACCGCTGTTTTTAGTGGTTTGCAAGGACTTATTTTTAATGTCTCTTTGGAAAAGGTGGAGAATAGATCATGGAGGAGTGCTATGCTCATTCTTTGAACCGATTTGATGCTGCATTGATATCCAAGCTCAAGGACAATGCAGAAGAAAAGGATGAAATAGTGATTGTTTTTGCGGAATTCTGCTTTGTCCTTACGCAAAGGGCAAGCAAAATGGGAGTAAAAAGGACTGGAAGTATCGAATTTTTATTTCCGAAAGCATTGACTGAGAGCTGAATCGAAATGCCGGAACACATTGAACAAACCACTGCTGTCCAAAAAAACAAATTAGCAAAATACTATGCTGGGCACATGAAAACATTGATGGTGACTGCTTGGAGTTTTAGATTGTCCAACGAGCATGATGTTCTAATAGACAAAATTCTCGGATTAACAAAAAAAAGACACTTTTCATTTCGAGATAGTTATTAATGATATGATCTATTCCGACTGGACCCCCTCACAGTGCCATCACCTTCATTAATTTCAATTATACTTTATTTGGACGTGATGGAATGCAATCGAACGATGAATATTCTTTCCTTACGTTCTTTTTTCTGTACATTTTTTTTTTTAATTTTGAAGGCGTTGCACGTTGTTTGCATAAGTTTTCGGTTTCGAAAAACCACAAAAAGGACAGGAAAAATGATACTATGATAATATTGAAATATTTTTAAATTGATATGCGCACACACACTCAAGCTTACCTTCATTGGAATACGTCAATGTGCTCCTCCTTGTATGGAAACAATAAGTGGACACATATTGCGTTCGATCATAGTAAAAGGAAAATGTCGACGACGCTTATACAAACAGAAAAATCATTTAACCAATGATTGATTGATTGCAACTATTAATGCGTGGCTTTTGAGTTCGTGGGTGAGATGAGAATATTAATCATTTTAGTTTTCATGGTCTATAATTGATTATCTTGTTGAATGATTCAGATACTGCATTGTACATCGACAAATTAGAGTACATGATTAAATTCTTAACATTTCATCCATTCATTAGCACATAAAGTTCAAGGCGATTCTAACTTATCACAGATCGCGGCCAAAGCGTAAAATTCATCTTCCCACCACAAACCAAATTCCATTGCTAGGCTGGTTGAAATTCATTGGTTGAAAATGGGAAACACTAATCAAACGTGGCTTAAAGCGAAGTCCACTTGTAGCTGAAAGAAGGAAGTCCCTGACAAACAAATCTTTTTGTTTTCCTTGATTAGGTTGATTTTATTTAAAGATCGCGTTATATTGCCGTTTCGACGCGGATGTAGTCCTTTTTCCAGTTTTCCGTCTAGTGGTAGAAGAAAGGGCAACTTATGTTAATACTGGGATAGTAAGACACTGCTGTCCATACTGCAGATCAGAAGTAAGCCGCTCTTGTTGCCTTTTTAGCGTATACATTCCAATTAACCCGTACGAAAATCATAAATTTTTTAAATTTATTTTTAACTTTCTATCGATTATGTGCCCGAAGACAATTTCTGTCAGAATTTTGCAATATCCCTTCAGCTTCGAAATTCAGGATTCACATAATCAAGGAAGCCGCATCTCATTCGTTCCTCGCTATCCCCGAATGTCAGGATAGGGTATTCAGCACGGTACTTATGCAAAAGTGAGAGACCGCAGTGCTGTCGGAGAAAATTGAACTTAAGTCCCTTGTCAGAGATGAAGTCAGAGTTGCGAGAAGGATTTAGGGAAAATCCTTAATCAGCCACAAAAATTTTAACAACGTGGAGGAGTCAGCAGAGCAAGTGTCAGCTGCATTGTCAGCTGTCAGCTGCATCAAAAGCGACAGCTGCATTAAAACAACAAAACATTGAAAATCGCAAAACTTTCTGTAAGCGGTTGATCTACGAAGGCTTAACTTGGGTTACACATGGGGCTATTGCCAGCGACTTCAACTCAAGTCCGATTTAAAAAATTGTTGAAATTATACGACAATTACAAATTATAACAGAAGATTGTATAGTTCAGATTTATAGGAATGATGTCACAAGAATAGCAAGAAAATAATACGGATTTTATGGCGGCACAGGAAGTTTCTGATCAAAAATTTTGCAAAGCCAGAAATTTCATGTGATCCTGACTGACAAAAGCTAATTAATTCACATATCATGACACTGTTATCGCTCAACATTCAACAGTTGGCTGCCTATAAATTTTTTAGCAAGCATGCCATCAAGCACGATTGGAAGGATCTAAATTTATCCCAACAGCATACACTGAAATCCTTAAACTCTCTGGCGCTTAAGTTATTAATGCACGTCGGAAAATTCAAAGTTGGAAACTTCAAAGACCTTGAAAGCTACCTTCCCGTAAAGATTAGCATTCTCATTTGAAATTTTAATTCACCTACTACATCCCTATAAAACTTTTCCCTCTCAATAAGTTGAATAAAAGTAATATTACATCACAAGTGCCGCCAACACGAATAAAATTATTTTAGAAGTTTACCCCAGATATGGTTAAAAATATAATATTAATTCCATTGAAAGTACAGCATCGGAGGTATTCTTGCTAAATAAATTCAAAACCGGACGAAAATTTTCTTTCTGAACATTTCACACTTTTCCATATCATTTGCATGCATTTCACAGATTGTTTGATTTAAACATCAAAACATTTGGAATTTATTGCGCCTTTAGTTGGTGGTGGTAGTAGTGGTAAACTCATAATAGCAGACGCGTAGTCAGTAGCAGACACAACATTAAAACTCAATTGAAAACACAATGGAACAATGGAAACTTTCAACGATCATTCGTTTGAATTTTAACACTCTTTTATTTTCTTTTCTTCTGCTTTCGTCTTGCATCTTTGTTGCATTGTTATTAAAAGAATGTTTTATTGTTGTTTGAAATTCAATACGTTGATTAAACTAGCATTGCTTCGTGTGGTATGGTAGTGGGTCGAAGATTTTAGACTAAATCAAAGTTGGATTCAGGCACTCACACAGAGGATCTTTCAGTTTCAGAGTTTGTAGATATCATAGCTGTTGTGAAGTGAAGCCTCATTTTGCTATAAAATTGCCATTCGGAACCGGGTGAAACGCAATCCCATGGTATCTTCGGACCATAAATTGGCATAATTTTGGGAAAATACTCATCGAGATTTGTTTATTTTGTATTTTCAATGAATGTCATCAGAACCTAGCTATTTTCGGCTCGGAACTCAGTAAATAGATAGATATCCGCGAGTAGTGAATTTGGCAGTGACAAACTTGACAGTGTTTGTTCTAATACGAATTGACAAGAATTAAATTTAAAGAAACGTCACACATGATTAACTATCCGCCAGAGTCATAAGCTCCTCGATCAATACTCCATCAGGACGCGAGGCTATTAGGATTCAGTCCAAGCTTTATACCAGTTCGCTTTTTGATGAACCGAAGAAGAACAAGTATCTGGTCAACTATTAGCAAATCCGCTGACCTCAGATGATGCATAGGCAACATCAAGCCTTTTCATCCTATTAAAAAAGAACGACAATCAAATTTATTGTTAATCGAATATTTCGGGAGGTCCTAGGGAATCTGGAACGATTATAATGGCTTGCTTGTACCTTAGTTGGATGTGAGTAAGACTATAATGACAATTTCAACGTCATCTCTGTCAACTACGTTTATTGAAATACGAAAAGTTGGAGCAGTAACTCGGAGTGCCAGGGATTATAAAGTAATCTTGTCTGGAAGAATGTCTGTGAATGGCAGACACACATACCAAAACCACTGGGTGGTCTGCTTTTTCGAAATTTCCAGATGTATGCTGGTACTAGAAGTTTTCGCTCCATACGAGTTTGCACTCCATCACTTTAGAACCTCGATCATACAATATCGAGCCACTTTTTTGGTGACATTTAAAGGTAACGCACGTCTCTTGTATTATCACCAAGCATTTATTATAGCTGTTATACGTTAACTAGCCTGACGCAAGAATCACGATCTCACTATCACCAGCAAAACGGCGATATATTATCTATATTCTGTTGTCCATATTCTACATTATTGTAAATGTATTACAATCTAAACATACTTTAATATGGGTTTATTGGAGAATGAACAGTTGGGAATGGCTTTTCAAGTTTCTTTACATTGGAAGAGTGTTCGGCTCAAAAGGAAGTTCCACGATTAACCTTGATTACAATACAATTCACACACGTCCTATTTATGTTATTAATTATCACAATTCAAAGGGTAATGTTTTTCATAATGTAGTCCTTAATAAGGGTACGCCCACTTCGAAATGAAAAAAAGATAGACGGCATCATTTTGGAAAATCGTTAAAATTACGTGTAGACCTGGTGTCTTCTGTTCGTTCTTTTATCGTACGTTGAATTATTTGCGATAAAATACTACAAGAATTTTATGAACCCAAAACAGCTACAACTAGCACAGTTATGCTGGAATAAACGCAAGAAACCAACTAATGAAAGATTTTATCCAAGATGATAGTTCACGTCTATAAACTTTTCTGGCGTCTACATAACGATTGGACATACCTAAATCTTGTTTCTTGTCGGAGTTCTCTACAAGACGGATGGGAAATGTTAGTTGAAAAAGATATTGTGGAAGTTGTCTTATTTTTATTACTTTATGTTTTCAAGGTACTTACGAATATTCGTATGTATTACATGTGTTTTTCTTCTGTTCGATGTTAGCTATTTTACGAATGATGTCTTACCATTTCTACACAGTCGCCTTTAAGGTTCCACAAAAATGGGTTTGTCTGTCTGAGATTCATGTAGACATGACACAGATTCTTTCACTTATCTTTCAGTCCTCACATTTTCTTTTGTATTATTTCAATTTCTAACGACTTATCATGTTTGCTGACTTATCCCGCATGTTCATCGCTTGAATACAAATTTGGATTTGTGCCACGAAAATTTTAAATGTTTGGATGGGCACGGACAACAAAATGTTGTGTTGTCCAAGGATGTGTGTTGCCTACGAGTATTCTTAAAATGTTTGATGGATGGAAACAACATATCTCACAAAATCAATCCTCCTTTATGAAATTTTCGACATATTTTTATCTCTATCATTGTTTTCTTGTTCGATATTGATGCAACATCAAGATAGCATTGGTCAAACGAAGTAACAAGGAAAGATTGCTGATAGATTGATGAGCTTGAAAGGCTATAATATGATTATGTAAGAGAAACGATCGGTTTTGGAACACGAAATTTGCAAGAAAGTCGTGATTATTACCGAGACTAAGCAAAAATCATGTAAAACAAAACGTTGCATTTTACAAAATTGCACAACCGAAAATCAATGATCGTAACTATTATTACATTGGATGGGTTAAATTTATCAACATCATTTCATCCACGCAACTTTTAAGTTGCCGAATAAGTTGTTGAGTACTCCCAAATCAATCCAAGCAAGCATAGCAAGCAACTTTACAACAAGATTGCTAAGTCCCATGGAAAATTAACTTGATTAAGTCTTCGTATTCATTTTCGATCGAATCACATATGTTCGCTATGTTCTCCTGCACTTAGCTTAGATTTTCGTGATACAAACGCTAACTGCACTACAAAGCGCAATCCTTAGAGGTCAACCTCTGTGGCGTCGAAGAAACGACCTTTGACCCCGTCAAAGAGCTTGTCTTGGTTGAGGAAATGTTTTGATTGTGATTTGAGGAAATGTTTTGATACAAAAAGCGATCTACAACTGAATAATAACATGTTAATCATACGTCAAACATGTGGCATTCTGCTCCGTAGAAGAGACATCCGATCATGTAGAATCACTGGTACTTTATCAAAACCCAGTTGTCAAAGATCTTGAACCAATAAGGAGTTTTTATTCATGACAATTTCATTTTGAGAGTATGCGGTTTTGATCATGTGTCCATTTTCATTAAAACCTAGAACCTCGACGGTCTTATCAAAGTTATGAGTTGTTTCTCCGTCTCAAGATCATCGTCTTCTCCGTCTCAAGTGATGGGTCAAGGTTTAGTCCTAAGTTAATTCCTTTCTGGAGCGGCTTAGTAGTATTCAACATTCGCCAGTGACTGTCAACGATGAGTATTGTTCAAATGAAGTTCGCCGAAGAAGATTTTCTAATTACCCCCCGTTGAGATTCTTTTGACATCAAATAAGAAGATAAGTAGATCTGGTGGTCACCTTTCGGTTAGCTTGTATGAAATATCAAATATTCATATTTTCTCTTGACGTGAATAGTCATTCTTCACAATGCTCGTTTTCAGTGGATGTTTTGCTCGGATCGGACTCCTAGTATCAGCATGCATCTGTAGAATTTGAAGGAGTAGGGCACTTAATGGTTTTTCCAAGTCAGCTTGTATGTTATTCACAGACATTTTTTCAGATAGAGTTACTTCAGAATGACTCGCACTCGTAGTTATTGCTGCAACTTTTCGTATTCAAATAAATGTAGTTAACAGAGATGACGCTGAAATGTATGTGATGGTTTTACTCACACCTTGTTCAAATACATGCAAGCTTCTTTAGATTAACTAGGACCTCCCGAAATATCCGATGACACTTGATTGTCACATTCTACGTAGACATAAACTAAAACACCTAAAGCTATCTCTCCTAGTTTCTCTCATTACATACATTTGTCTTGCTTATCATTATTTATTTAAATTTTACCTTTACCTTTAACCGTACTGAAATAAAAAATATGACAAATAGAAAATAAACTCATTTAAAAGTATGCCGAAAACGTCAAATTAAAGTATTCACAATAAAGCAGGATTGAAAACATCAAAGCATAAATAAATCGGATACAGTGATATATGATAAAAGTCATGGACACTTTCAGAAGATGAAATTCAATCATTTCTTAAATTGAATCAAATCTAAATTAAGTTTATAATTTAGAAACAGATTGATCTTGACTGAGGAAGTTTTTGCAAGCATATCTGGAAGCGCAACATATGCAAATCCCAATAAGCTAGGATGTTTACGAGGTAAATATTTTAACATGTTCCAGTTGAAAGAGTATCCTAACTCGACAACTACAGAGAAAATACAAAATAAACATTTCACTGTGCGCGTTAGTCATCAAATCAGTACGTTCAAATAATTTTCCAAATAGCATTTGAAATACCCCGAAACACAACACGAGATTGATCTTATTAAATAAATATAAACACTTTGAACTGATAATACGTTCAAAGAAATAATTGTTTAACGATTTTTCACTTCAAAAATTATGTATTTGTATAGCTTGAATAAATTTTCGACTAAAGGATATATAATGGCAGGTTATTTTTTCTAGTGTTGTTGTTTGCAAAACCATACAAATGAATACGATTGCGATGTGAGCCTGTGTAATGCATGATTCGGCGAATGATTACGTTCTCAACTTAAAGATGTTATCAAAAGCACTCTGTGAAGCGGATACGCTGTATTATTCCTCGATTATTCCTGAAAATGTAGTATTCCTGTCCTATGAAATTCTTCAATATGACCCACTTTATTTATTGATCATCCTCAGTAAGCCGATCACAAGCAAAACTGGTTGATCAAAGAAAGTGACGAGCATGAGGATTGTCGTGGAAAAACACTAAACCACCTTGATCTTTTTCGTTTTTCTTAGTCACGTGTACTTGCTATCGCGACCTCTTGAGTTCAATAGCCCTCTATTCCGAAAACGTTTAACACTTGACCCATTGATTACCCTTTTGAAACCACATTGTTGTAATTGACTTAAATAAGTTGTTTAACGATTTGTAACAGCTTCAACATCTATTTACCTACTTTTTTCATCAAGTCTCCAAAATATCAGCATCCGTCCGAAATCTACACATCACTTTATCCAATTGAACCAAGATGAGGAATAAAAAAACTCAAATGGCCACGACTCAAGATCTTCAATGAGTAAGAATCAAATGAAGCGGTAAATATTTTGGTGCTTTAAACGGTCATTGTCTGCAAATTAAGTCATCAAGTGTTTTTTGGCACTTGACAGCCCAAAAATTTGGCAAAAGTGTTTTGTTGGTCATTTTTTCGTCGCTGAGGTGAGTTTGCTTGAAGGTAATAGCAAGAATAAAGATGGGCAGATGTGTTCCATTGATCGGTTATTGCACTCGCGTCCAGTATTTGAGTACCTACTAAAGTTCCAAAAGTTTACCAACATCTTGTCTAATATGTTGAACTAGAAAACTGTTGAGTTTATATGAAGAAATCTTCAACAAAGCACCAAAGCAATGCATGGCCACCACAAGCAACAAAATCTCTCACCAAATAAACTCCTATTAAGTGGGATTTGTCGGTTTGATTCCAGATCAACTACAATTAAATATGGGTCAATATGCCACTGCGCCAAACCCATATGGACAAACGAACACTTCTTCTCCATTTGAAGCAGTAAATCTTCCAAAATGATCCTCTCGATGCGCAGATCAATCGCATGGTTTTCGCCTGATTAAAGATTGCTTTGCAGAAATCGTTTTTTAACTGTACCGCTGGGATCTGGGTGAGTTATTATTGGTATTAACACACAAGATCAGCGAAGGTCTTTATCAGAAATTATTGCCAATCATCATTAAAGCTCAATTTTGGTTTAAGCTTATCCCAATTACGAGCATTGTTCCTCGCATCGCTGGGAAAAGTTAATGAAATCTGTTAATATCTTCATCAATTCCATCAAAGTGTTTTGTGCGAAAGTTCCGCCAAAATTACTAAATATCGACGCCATACTGCCTCGAATCCGTTCATCTCATTGCGTGTAGTGAATCAAAATCTTTTCGATATCAGATGCCTCTATTGCAATATTATATCCCTATCATTGTAAGCGATAGAAAGTGATTGCCTATGACATGACACGAAATTCGAACTGTGTTGCAAAAATTAAGATGTGGTCCAGATCGTTGAGCGGTGATGCTGCGGTTCCATTTGTAATATTTGAATTACCATAAGCAGTTTGCATACACAGTTGAAAATCCCAGCAGTTGATGAATGGATTCTAGCCGAAGAAATCGGCAGGTTTCTTGCAAGATTCGTTAAAGATTCACCTGGGAAAAGTTGGTCAAGCAAGTACAACGTTTGCAGAGTGCGTGCTAAACCGATCGACTGTTATTTGGCGATTAAGTGGAATCTACCATATCTTATTAATAATACAACTAAACAATTTGGGTCACAACTTAATTATCGTGCTATAAGAATGTGGAAATCCAGTCTGCAAGTGTTATTATATTAATAACTCAATAGATTTCTTATTCGCATGCTTGCATGCTTCATTCCGAATAAACGCAGAAGCGCTACGCCAGAAATTTATGCAATTTCTCATAGAATACTCCAAGTGTACACATTAGTTTTCCACTGAAGCCAAAGAAAACATCATCTTCATCATATGTTTCTCGATAAAATTGTTACTGTTGATCTCACATGCAATCTACGCGCTAATACATTTCATTCTATATTTGCTGCTACAAATCACCATTTGTGCCGCATTTGCTCGGATTCACTACAAATAGTAATGGATTCAAAATAAATAGTAGAAAGTGAACGATTTATTGTGCGTTGTTTCGAATTATTTCCTTTTGCATTGTGAGCGTTTATTTAATGTTTCGAAAATAAGATCCGCAGTGTTAATGTTATTCTTTCCACTATAGCGATGTAGAAAAATATTTGACAGAATTGACCAAAATGATTTCTTGCAAACATTCTACTTGGCTTAGATTTCATTATGTCAGAATGTTTTCAGCTCTGTCCTTAAAACTGCAGAGGCTTGAAAAGCGAACTTTCACCACTCTAATAAGAAAGTGAGAACGGATTCAGTTTCCTCAGTTCAATAATTGATACAATAAATTATCAATTGGCACAACCACTTTAATTCAAGGGAATACTCAAACACATTTATTAGTGTTACAATTGCGCCAAGGAAGGTCGTATGTGACTGTCCACGAAAAACCAAAACCACGAAAACATAATCATAACCATGAGTAAAGAAGGCAGGATGATCCTACGGAAATGAATGGAGAGAAGGCATCAATGTTAAAAAATGAAAATTATCTACATGCGCCTCTATGACTTCTTCAGATAAATATCTCTTTTATCTGTTGCCAGGACAATCGTCTACAAAATCATCCTGAATAGTAATGGCAAACGCGTAGCAAACCCTTTTTTCACTTTTCTAACAATCCGAAATTCTGAAAAAGTGACTTGAATTCAACGTTTGCTTTCATACAGGTTCATGGAGTAGAGAATCTTGCATATTTTCTTTATTTTTAAGAATAATGTAAAACATAGTGTGACGTGAGAAAACAGAATAAACTATCTAGGTTCCAATCTTATCAGTAAGTCTGCAACTCGCACTCAAAGAAAATACGGTTTCACCAGAATCTGTTGCTAACAACTCCTTAGGTGATTTGGTTATAATCAAGCTTGACCTTGCTTATTTCCCTGGACGTAGCTTCAACTGCGAGGTGGGTTTATACTTCACATCAACACCAGATTCCCACCACCCTCCCGAGATCTTCAGGATGCCACTGATCTACAACTACACTGAGACGCTTGAGTTAATTGATTTATTATTATTTCTTGAGCACGGTAGAAACTATTTTGACATATTTCCGCACATGCAAGTATTTCTGAGGCAATTTTTTTCAACCGCATGCAAACTTTAGCCGATTGAGCTAGGTTACGGATTATATATTATAATTAGATCTTTATATTGCTAAAAAAACCTATTTAACATAACAAAATGATATATCAAAATAAAATAACGATCATTCTTAGTTCCTCTATATGAATAAAAAATTCTCTTTTATGAATGAGGAATGGATCAAACAATTTTTAACTTCTGCATGTAATTTCGACGTTGTTCATTCTCCCATTCCTGATATTTCAATGAAATTGTGGTTATATCAGGAGATGGGCAGCTCGGGCAGTGATCTTCCCCACTAAAACCCCGACTATTAAACTCCTAAGAATGTTAGCGACAATAGCATGAATTGTTCATATCACAACTATTGGAGGCTAGGACCTATTTCTTAGATTTCATTCAAATACATCATTACAATTTTATCATCACCTACTTATCTAAGTACCATGACTGCATATGTAGATACAGATCGTTTGTTGCCCTGTTGTACTGATCCTAAAATTTAAAAAATTTTACTTTTTGAAGTATTTATGATAATTATAATCGGCAAAGAATGAAAATATTTTCAAAAATGAATAGGCTTGCACAACTATCACGACAGGATAGTCAAATCATCAAAATAGTATCCTTCAAATTCATGCAGAATTTATTTCAGGAGGACAAAATGACATCAAATCAAAGGAAACGAAGCCAAACAATATTTTCTTTTGAATTCTTAAAAATAATTTCTAAGTTTCGACAAATTGATTCTAAGTAAATATGTCAAGAAGTCCTTGCCGACTGCTTACTTGAACTTCACATTTTCATTTATAAATGTAGACCGTGTTAGCACCAAACCTTTTAACAGCCTTTCTCCATTTCCGCATAATTGACTACCACACCCAAAACCACCTTAGCAACAAGCTTTTAACTGACTAACTCATTTCTTGTTGATAATAAACCAAAAATTACCATGACTGCAAATCAAATACATTGGCTATAAACTGCGGCTTTCGGAAGCTGGCATAGCCTCTCTTCTATGTGATGACTGTACTCAGTGAGCCAATAATTGCACCCTTCAACACTACACTGTTCGATTGGATTCGTTCTTTATCCCGGAAATCTTCAAGCCATTGGAAGGCTCCAAAGCAAATAGTAATTAGTTCTAAGGGTTTCCCAACAACTGTCTCCTGACAGCTGAAAGCATTGAAATAAAATGTCATGCTTTCAATAGCATTTAAAGGTCGCAGTAAGAAATATTTTGTAGCTAATGGAAAAATTTCTTGAAGGAACGGGAAAGGGAATTCTTTAGTTGTGACAGACCCAATTTTCACGTTTTTATTGGAAACACTTCGTGCAAAAACACGATTTTACGAGGGGATTACCATGAATGCAAGAATCAATATAAAATGATAGCTTTACAAAAGAAAAAAAAAGCCAATAATATATGGAAGAGGTTCTTAGGAATTTCGCTTACCCCATGCCGATTGTAAGAGAATTTTCAAAGGCAAATATTTTTGGAATTTCTTTGAGCGGATTCACATTTTATATTACTCAAACCAACGTAACCACTAACTCAGTTATTGATAGCGGCCAAAGTGAATTCCCCACTCCCACCATCTGAATGGTGGTTCAACTGAAAACTCCCTCCCTCCTTCCCTACGCCCTTAACTCAACCGGCTGCTTCTCCGTCTTTCTTTTCGAGAAAAAACACAGTTTGCTCTGGAAAATAAATAAACTATTCTGTAATTCCTTCTGGATATCGTCTTAAAGAAGAGGCTCTAGCTGGGAAAGAAAACTGAAATATAAATAGGGGAGGAGAGCTCATAACACTGACAGGGTATAGAAAGTGAAGCGAAAAGCTGTGTCTTTTGCATTCCCAACCCGTCGTTTCTTGTCGATCCTTTTTCGAGTATTTTTCCGGAGTCCTGGCTAAGAGCTTTGCAGCCTAACATTCAATCTAAATTGACTATCTATTTGGATATTGTGTAATAATGTTATTTTGGTAAGGTAAAAATAGCTCTTGAGCTCTGAAAGCACCTCGGGGAGTTTTCCATTGACTTGGCCGAAAGTGGAATTTAAGGGATGCTTGTTGGTGTGCGTGTGCATGACTATGAGAGTGAGTGCGTGACTTCCTAGCTGGATGCAAGGCACGGTACACTAACGAAATGAGAGCAATCATGTCGCCTGCCATTTTTTCTCCTTTTTTTCGCAAGTGTTTAAATGGTTTTTTTTTGCGATGAAATAATGGGACCGAACTGAATGGAAATTGATTGCAAGCGAAAGGATATATTTCACTCAGCGTCAGGTTTTGAGATGGCTCTATTGGCTTACGACTTACGGATAGCATTCCAGTAAGTCCAAACTAATGATAGACATCGTTATTGCGTGAATATTGAGTTCATTAATGAAAGTAAGACACGCAAGGTTTAATTATTGCATCTGCTGTTGTTTGGAGGTCATCGTTGTATAATTCAGATATATTTTAATGAAAAAAATTGTTTGACATGCAAAGGGTTAAGATACTTTTTATGATTTTCATTTATTTCTAGCGTATTTTGAAATTTGTTAGGAATATTCACTCAATTCTGAAAACTTTGTCAAGGTAAACCATAAAATTTAGCTGAGGTATGAAACCTTCTTTTAGATATTCCTGAGGCAATATTTGTTCAATTCACTTCCTCGCTCCTAATTTGAAGAGCTACTACAACAAAACCAGAATGCAAATACATATTCCGCATTAGTCTTAATTACTATAAATTGCAAACGCATGTCGAATGATAACGCAACGCTTGAGCAAAAGTAGGGCACGCATGCATCCACTTCTCGAAAATTGTCTGCCATGGATGCATCTGCCCGATGAACATATTTATGGGGTCCATTTCTGTTTCCAAGTTAACATGCGTTTGTACTTAAATCATGCAAATGCACATGCACTTTGCATATGGTTGCATCCAGCAGGATGATAGGCTTAGGTTGCTAGGCTTGGTCGTCTAAATGACTGACTGGCAATGGTCATTGCTCCAAATTTAGACCACTTGCTCAATATCGAACTCACTCCGGCGTATCGATTCGAAACTGACAAGCGAAGCGTGCATTATTTAGTTGTGATGTCTAAGCTCACACGCACACGTCTTCATACATTCGAATTACTTACGCAAAAGTTCAACGCTTTATGAACAATTTCGGACATGCGAGTGGATATTTTCACAATGTTATACCCACATATGAATGCCTCAGCACCAAGCGTTCAATGCAACCGCTTACAAACCAGCCTCGATGCACATACGGACAAGCGAGGAAATAAACAATCAGACAAACATGAGGAATGATGATGGACGCGTCTCATGTGACTCATATGCATCATTTCAATCAGCTCACCTGCATGGTGACTCCGCACCGCACGATATCAACCTTCCCGAGCAAACATGGTATCTATGTCACTGAGCAAATGTCAGCTCGCTCTTTCGCGAGCAGGGTTGTCTCCCCTTGGGAGCATTGGTGGCAGGTTTACGACCCATTGAGGTGGTATCAACTCTAGCATACTTGAATCGCGCCACATACTCAATTTGTACACGTACGTGATTCGCAATGCGAAATCTGGCCGCATATTTGGTCACCACCAATTCGTAAGCATGTTCGTGGATTGCCTTTTGGGACTTATTTGGACAAGGACTAGTACTTAGGTAGCATTTTCGCGGCATCATGGATTGGTCGCTGTATCCATTTTTATTTACATCATTTCGTTCTTTTTTCGGTTTTGCGAAAAGGAATGTAGGGTCAAATTGGTGTGCATAGAGGTTCGCAGCTTGAAATATTCTAAGGATTCCCGTTAAAGGTTCTAGGATTGAAAGGTTTATTCCTAGAATGCAAACAGACCGGTATGCGAAAGAACCAAAGAATAATAATCCATGATTAGAAAAAATTGTATCATTTTCCTATTTTTAATATTTTTTATTAATTCGGTGAAAGCCCGACGTCCACTGAGGGCACTTAACAATTAATTTTAAAATAAATTAAAGGTAAAATTTACGACGGTTGCTTCACGAGACAAAACAGCAAATTAGGGTTGAAATGACAATCCAGAAACTTCTGGGACGCTTCTTGGCGACGTGAAGCTTGTTCAATACCTTATTCCTCTTTTTCCGCCTTATTCTGCTTGCCTTTTGGAAAGGGTTGGCTGGTGCAAGATAGAATCGCTTAACCACTAAAACGCTCAAACAGTCCGATGGGACATCATAAGGAAATAGATACGAAAACCTCATGCAGCAAATGAAGCGCGCTTTGCAGGACAGAGAGCTTGAAAACTAAACAACGCAGGTGAGTGGCGAGTCCGCGATAGGTGTATTAGAAAACTTTTTTCGGTGTAATAAGATGAGCGAGTAATTCAGCACGCATACAAAATTCACGAGATTGGTGATGTAGATCCCTGTCATGTGATCTGTGATGTCATTTTATATCCTAGCTGCAACAAGTTTTGTCCGGTTGGGAGTTTGTCCTAAGTAATATCGCCGGGTAATGGTTACGCAATGGGGAGAACACGCCCGCAATTGCATTTTAAAAATTAAATTGGGGTTCTTGCCCAATTTTTTATCAAATCATTCTTATAATTAGACCCTTTAAATACTCCGAAAGAGATGAATATATAATTATGAAAAACATTGCAGTATATACACTCTAGTATCAAGTGTGTCAAACATAAAGTGCTTGATCTAAATAACCTGCTAGGAGTCAGCAACTTTACTTTTCTTCTTTGTAATTTACATATGAAACATCCAAAAATAAATCGCCAAATAAATTTAATTAAATTAAGTTGCTACTAGAAAAACATTCAAACACCAAAGCAGCAATGCATCATAAACATATAAACCAACAAATTCTTATTAGTGTCAATGAAAACAGTGTTGCGTTGCGTACCAGCAAACCAAATAGCATGCAAGAGTAGGTTGCTTTTGGCATAGTTGGTTAGCGAACTACCAACAAACTATGCAAACAATTGAGCGAATGGAATGATAGTCTCCTTGAATGGAATTCGCCACAATATGTGTAGATTTACGTACATGTACATATGTAAAGTTAGCGGTTCATATACGTATAAACAAAGGTGATCTATTCCACCAGTTGTTGTTGTGCTACATTACCGAGAAGCTTAGACCTGGTAATGGTGCGATACTACACTTTGTCCGTACATTACTTCTTGTGGTACAGATGGAGGAAACTGATGGTATGTCAACATGTTCTACTAGCTGTTGGCACATGGGAATATGTATGTAAGGTAACAGTATCATCTGATACTTTATCTCCATATGGATACAGTAAGTTTATTGGCACCACTGTCCAGTTTGTCAGGGTGACGATATGTTTGGTCCAACATTTCTCAATTGCCATATTTGTTTTGGATGAATGCGTATGCGCATAAATTTACTCATGTGCAAGTAAACAAGTACCCACTCAGTTGTATTGAGATACATGGTTTGAACACATGAGACTGTTCTAAAAAATTTCACACTTTTCAATCCAGCTGGAGTGTTAATTGAAGGAAACTCGTCAGGTGGAAAATATATCAGATGGATTTAGACACGTTTTGGAAATCGAAAGTCACTAGGAGAATGGTAGAAGAGAATCCCTATCGCCATTCTGCTAAGCCACTTCTACAAAGAGCATGTAGCAGCCATCATAAGTTCACAGAGCCACTGATTCAGCAATCTAGGTGTTCCTCTGACAGGTAGAAAAATCCTTTTACTGCTTTTCCCTTCAGGAAGTCAAGGAAGGAGCGGTAGGAGGTAGGTAGGTAGGTAGGGGTATATATTGAAGCTGAAGTTAATCCCACTGGCTACTGTCACTTTTTTACTGACCGAGTTTTATGTTTAAATATCTCTGTTTAAATTAGATGAGAACTTCTAAACAAAGTGTAAAAGATGTCCTCATTCATGTTGAGCTCGGGTTGGCAATAGGTGTCTTTCTCTGCTGCAGGGTACTTTGATTTGATATTTTCCTTAATGATATGCCCGCTTTCAAAATCTCGTTCGCTACAGAATACCTTGATAATCACAGATGACTGGAGCCTGTATTTAATATTTAAGTTTAACGTCATGTCCTTTGAATTTGGTACTGCACCCTTTTTGCCTAACCTATTAACATCATATGATTTTCTCATAAAGAAGAGAAAGTGTATTGTTTTGAGCTCAGTGCTATTCCTCATTCAATTTGAAGACTTAAAGATTTTAAAGGACAAAACTTGAATTTTTAATTATGTATTATTTCTCTTATCTCACTTGCTTTTGTTTGGTCATTTTGTTTCCTTGTAATTCGGAGTGTCAATGCAGGAAATGTAATAAATGAAAAAGAAATATGGAAGTTAGGGATGGTAATATTTCGTTTTTGAAACACACAAGTAAATATATATTGAAACTACTCAGTTGCCGGTTTATTGTTCACAATACACTCATTAGCTCAATGCTAGTTACTGGGGTATCCATCAAACCATGCCGTTTATCTTTCATATCATGAACCGATTTACTTAATTCGCTCCTCAAGGTTTCTTTATCTTTATACGCGCTGATTTACAGAGCTGTAAACGCTACCTTTATTTGAAATAGAGATCTAAAATCATTATCTCCATCGTATCAGTCTTCGTAATCTTCTTCTTCAGCACCGCCGAAAAAGGATCACGGTGGTAAATCGGTTTGGAGTAAGTAAAAGAACCACAAAAATGGAAGGAGATAATTTATTTCTATATCACAGGTGCTATTTTTCGGTTCAATAAGGTGCAGGTACAAACAGGGTAATTTTGATGTATTTACTTTGAAATGAAAGCATGGTATAATGTGGTTCCTGACATCAAAGTTGAGCAAAACAAATGCAGACGCTTTCGATTGAAAATGATTAAAAACTTTCAAAGTTTATTTTGTTTTGCGAATAACAAATTAACTTCCTTTCTATAGACTCTTTTTGAATTTCGTTTTTTTTTATTTCTTTTTATTTCCATTTTTTGTTATATGGATGTGGTTCACAGGAGGTGGTTTGAAACGTAGCAGAATAACATAGAATAAAGAAAAAAACTACTTCAAGACTTATCAAGAAGTGTATTCACATTATTAAATAATTTCTACCAAACTTAGGCTAGTAAAGTGAAATATAGTATTAAATTTGTTTACGAATTTGTACATATGACGTTAATGTAAAAACAAAAAGAAATATCAAAAATAAATATTTCTTTATTTCTTATTGATTTTAAAAGCAAACTCCATGAATTAGTGAACTAAAACACTCAAAAAACCATTTTAACGTTAAATTTAGGAGAATTGCTTGCTGAGAATCTATTGGGTCTATAATTTAATTCGTGCGGTGTTTTTTTCAAAATTTGAACGTTTATTCAAGAAAAAATGTACAAAAGTATTATTCAAAGTATTGCCAGTCTGAAGCTATGACCTTTTTCCATCTTTCTGGCAATTTGTGGATCCCATCACAAAAGAACTGCGCCGGCTTGGCAGCCAAGAGTGAATCAAGCCAATTTTTGATATCCTGCTCTGATGTGAACCGTATTCCAGTGAGGGCGTTCTTCATCGATCGGAACAAATGGTAGTTTACCATTTTTTTACCAGTTTACAAGGTCTGGGCTATAAGGCGGGTTGGGTAAAACTTCCCATCCATTGTTTTCCAAATAGTTCTTAACCGGAAAAGCAACGTGGGGCCGAGCGTTGTCATGATGGAAAATTATTGCCTAGTGCCTGGACGCATATTCCGGCTACTGCTCTCTTAAAACGGATTAATTGTGTTTGGTAGCGTGCTCCATTAATGGTTTCACCCGGTGTTAGCAGCTCATAATACAGCATACCCTTCTGATCTCACCAAATACAGAGCATTACCTTTGCGCCATGGATATTCGGCTTTGCCGTTGATTTCGCTGGTTGGCCGGATTTCACATATGATTTTTTGCGCTTGGGGTTGTCGTAATGGATCCACTTTTCATCACCAGTAACTATCCGAAGCAAACATGACTTCCTTTTGTGGCGTTCCAGCATCATTTCGGACATGCAAAACCACCTTTTGACGTCTCTCGGCTTGAGTTCATGTGGAACCCTATTTCCTTGCTTTTGAATACATTCAGCTGCTTTAAAATGTTTTAAAATGGCTGCTTGAGTGACACCCACGGATTCTGCGAGCTCTTCTTGTGTTTGGCAACAATCTTCATCGAGTAATGCTTCCAGTTCTTCATCTTCAAACTTTTTTGGCTGCCCAGGACGTTCATCGTCTTCCAAGCTAAAATCACCACTTTTAAATCGTGCAAACCACTTTTGGCTCAACTAGAGCATGTTCACCATAAACTTCCACCAAAATACGATGACTTTTGGCAGCAGTTTTCTTCATATTAAAGTAATGAAGAAGAACTCCCCCGCAAAAACACTTTTTCAGGAACAAAGTTCGACATATTTGAGTGAAAAAAAATTATTGTTGTTAACGCTTCAAATGAATGACATACACTGAAAAGACGTACAATGACAGTAACTTTCCAACGCAGGTTCGGAATATTGGAACGATGTAATATTATACAAGTTATGTCATCTCTTAGCAAACCGCACGAATTAAGTTATAGGCCCAATAGATGAATTCATTGTCAATTCAACAGTTTGAAATATATTATAATCTTTCAATTCCAAATTAGATTTCTATGCGATTACAACAAACTACCCCATAGATTTGTTACTTTTCACACAAATTATTTTAGAAACCATTCCTGAAATCTGAAAAGGACATTCAACTCATATAACATAGGAATTCTGCTCTGATATTTTCCAATTATCATTGCACGTGTAACAATGGCTGGATTGCGCCTTGGAATTCTCTTGTGCAAACAAGCGGATGGAATGCATTTCATGCACCACACATTCTCTACATATTCAGTAACGAGCCTGTCATTGTTCGTTATAAAATCAAACAACCACCTGCCCACCCACTGCTAAATCATCCTGGCGATATAATCACAATCATTTCTTTTCCAC
This sequence comes from Stratiomys singularior, assembly GCA_954870665.1. NCBI lineage: Eukaryota > Metazoa > Arthropoda > Insecta > Diptera > Stratiomyidae > Stratiomys > Stratiomys singularior. The sequence continues at coordinate 3,634,010 of OX940879.1, read as the reverse complement.
TTGCGTAAATTCCATTTGTTTCAACGAATGCTGCTGATATGAATAGTAAACAATTATTTCTAATATAATTATTGCTGGTATGGGTACGGTGATCGGAGTTTGATTTTCATATATGGAGATTTTATGCTTGATAAATTTTGTGGCGCAACTGATGTGGTGTGATTTCTTATTTTTCAAAAAATTACAGCTGATATTTAAATTGGCCAAAGGCGCATTTTATTTCCACGTCTATCAAAGCAACTTTGTATCGGCAAACATCATAACAACTACAGGAAGATGAAATGAGGCTGCACGAATCAATCTGCAGTGAATAACTTCCTGATTAACTTTTTTCACTTTTCCCATTTTCCAAACGTAAAATCCAATCAGGTAGAAGTTCTTAATATGCACGAAACAAAAGACTATTGGGTTCATACCACTTATGTGTGCCGAACTACCTTATTTCTCACCAGCATTTAAATGTACTCTAATGATGTGCGAAAACTGTTACACCTCACATATGAGCAGTTAAGCAAATGTACTTCCCTCCGCTGTATCAAATCCCTGCCAAGTGCGTTAAAATATTTTTTTCCACAAACAATTGACCAAGTAACAAAACATCCACATACTAAACAATAACCGTGACTTCACATGGTGAAAGTTTTTCATATGTTTTCTTTGAGCTTAAACGGAAAATAAGTGTTGAATTCATTTATTGTGTGTGGAACATGCAATGCATGTTTGAATCCTTTTAATGTTTGAAACGATATTTGAAGTAGATATTGTTAATAGACATTCGTTTGGGTATTGCAACTATTTCTTTCTGATATAATAACAATTGAACAATGTTACACTCAGTGGGATTCTGAGTATTGTGTGATAATTATAATTGACGATATTAGCAGTCACTGTTACGATTCCACGAACGTTGTGATTCGCTTTAATTAATGTTTCATCATGTAATTGATGTGTATTAAATGGGATGTTATTCCATTTATCATCGCAAGCTCATCGAGTTTTCAGATCGAGTTGTAAATGTGTTGATTGATTTCCAACTTTGATGTGAGAAATTCGCATGTAAAGCTTGGCAAATTAGTCAAGCAAATTATGTTTGATCGGAAACATATGTAACAAAGTTGCCTTAGAATCAAATACTAGGGGAACATTTTGAATAGAATAGTGCAATCTGCAGACATAAAAAGGAAAATGAATAATGGAACGTTTTGTAGGCATGCAAAATCATCTTAGACTCACGTGGATCTTTCCGGTGCAAGCCCAGGAACTCTTTGCTTGTCCGTAAAAACTCTAGTAATGTTTTCTAAGTTTTCGAAGACAAATAGGAAAATTTCGAAAACACACTGGTTCTGTCTAATAGTTCGCTTGATCATAAATGGATGAATTTCTACAGAGAAAAGACCCCATAACAAACTTTATAATCCAGGGAAAGATCTTAGAGTTGAAGAATTTACCATCCTGTCAAACAATTCCTTGCGATAATAGGAAGATAGAAAATTAGTTTTTCGAACTGCCTTGGATAATGTGCTGCCATAACCGTTCTCTATCCAGTTCGATGTCCAGGTACTACACACGGTTTATTAGAGACTGTCTTTCTCTAGCTATCCCTGGTAGCTCAAAGAGTTTTAGCTGTTGATCTCAGCAAGCAAGATCAACTCAGACTTTTGCAATTAAGACGCTGTCTCATTGAACTTGTCCGTTTCACAAATCGGACTCTTAATTCGACTCTTAAAAATTAATTATTCTTAAAATAAATTAAAAGTTTTTCGAACCAGAAGTAGACTTTTCTGTCTAATTAAGATTTCTTAATCCCTGCAGGATTGTTTAAGTCAACTCTCAAATAACCAAAGCCAAATTCCCAAAAGTCGTATTCAAGGTTGGTAAGATGTTCGAATTTTTCGATTCATTCGATTTTGATTTGATAAGTGTAACATGATGCAAACAAGAATAGTTTATGTTTAGTTGCGTAGATCTGAGAAAGAGATATTACAGTAATCACTTTCATGTTTGCTTAACAATACCAGGATTGTATAGATGCAATGCATGGCCATAAGTGTCTTCAAATGTAGACGAAGAACTGAGTCTTGTGGAAATACAATAATATTTCCCTTTCACCACTCCTAGTGGCCCCGTCAATTTTTTGCAGGAAATCTACTTTATCTTCTTCATTAACACAATTTATTTAAAATCGTTAAGTGCTTTCTTTTAACTAACACTTGTTTTCAAATATGAGTACCTGTTGCTTCAGAAAAACTTCACAATTAGTACAATTGGCTTCAAGCGATTAGGTCAAATAAGATGAAACAACCAGGTCCTTTTGTTTGCGTTTCAAACTCGACGCAAAGCGCCACTCTTGAAAGATTGCTAGTTATAGTACTTAACTGATCCTTGTGTAAATCGTGTTCGCCTGTAAAAATCAAGTGGAACTGCAACAAATCGCAGGCAGAAATCTTTGAACATAATTTTATATAACTTTTATTTGTTTGAATTTTCTAAAGCTAGTTAGTCCACATAGCCGATATATTTTGTGCTGTCTCTCATAGACTGGAAGATAAAGTTGTTAATGTGAAGATCTCTTGAACGAGATTGATCGATCTAGGTTGCTTGCGTTACGAATGGTTGGCATATTTAGTCCATAGCTTCCTTTAAAACGTTGAAATCTACCTGACGTCTTCATATCTTCAAGGAGCACTCGGTCTCAAGTCACCTGAGTAAATCCTGTATTTGACGCAAAATCTATTTCGCCCTTCTCTATTTTATTAAGAATCGAATTTCAATTATTGAACTCATTTTCACTTTCTTGAAAATAGCACCTTGTCAGGTGCATTACAAAGTAATTGAAAATGTAGGGTTGTTTGTGGCTCCAGGAGTACTCGCTTGGTGGACATAATGAAGGTAACACCATTTTCATTTGGCAATAAGCTGCGTTTATTTCAATACAGGACGATATTTCCATTTGTAAGATTCGAAAATTAATGACCTCAACAGCCAACTTGCCAAGTTGCTTCTGGTAACTGTGCTCCATTCAACACGCCTTAAAATGCCGTTTATATCTAGCTTTTGGGTGGCTGAAGAGCGTGAGATATGATTTGGATTGCACAAATTAAACGATTTCGACAAGAAAATCAAAGAAACACCACAGTAAAGTTGGAAATGACAATTGAAGATTCACAGTATGTCACCGTTCAAAATAAAACCAAAATTTCCAGGCAAGGATCATATTTTAAGGAACATAATCAACAAGCCTGTCGTTTGTTTGCTTCTTTTTTAACAGCCCTCGCACGGATCAAGTTTGGTCAACTACTTTCTAGTTAAATTTTCCGTAAGAGCTTTAAGATATTTCCTATTATCAAATTTGAATTTAAAATCACATTTCTTTGTCATTGTTACTGGAGGAGCAGATGAGACCACTATTGGTCTCCACTAGTCACTAGTGGTCACCACTAGTAGGGAAACCTCCACTGTGATATCTGCAGCATAGAGCGGAAGAGGTTCCATTGCACGACGAACTGGAGTCAAGTCAATAGCATAGCGGAACCACCAAGAAAGAGATACGAATATCCAATATAGCAGATAAAGCGAGCCTTGAAAGAAAGAGATCTTAGCGTTTAACCGATGTAAGTGAGTTCAGAGATCGCGATTGCTATGGGAAAAATTTTCCTACTGTAATAGTATCAGTGGGTCGTTGTGTATGCGAACAAAATTTAGGATAATGTTAATGCACATCTCTCCGCACTTTTGTCTTTATCTTTATCACCAACGAATTTCACCAATTTTCCAGACGCATTCATATTTGTAGGTGCAATTCAAATAGGGGATGTGGATAAGGTCAAAAACGTGTTAGCGTTCTTTAGTGCGAAAAGCAAAAGCGGCTAAAAAACTTTCCGCTTCTCACGCCTGAATGGTTGGGAAAATCATAACTTTATACATTAACGATATATTCATAGCCATGGCAAGTATTGAGGCATTTCAAATTCGATCACTTAACTCTAGTAGTTACTACGATGCTATGTCAGCTTCCAACTGAAGTTTTTTTCGAATCGATGATAGCGAAAGATTGTTTCGTCACCACGCTTCCCGTAACATTGAACTACTTCCGAGAAGCTATAATAATTTCAAATTGCCACCACCCCAATTAATGTCAACACCTCTAATTGCCTAATAAGCATCTAAATGTTATAATCGTTCTAAATCTCATATTTCAATAATTTCCTCGAAACGCAACAGATCGCCCGCCGCTCGGCCATGTCTTATCAAAACAACATTAATGTCAACAAAATATTCAAATCGATAGAAATAGAGTCCAAACAGACAAACATTCAGTTTGACCTTAGCCGGCAAACGTTAATGTATGTTTGTTTTATTTATAGTTGACAAATTTCCTATTCCTTCTATCTTTTCTTAATCTTTTAGTGTTAGTTTCAAAAGACAAAGTCAACTCAGTCGAGTCATGCCTGGAAGCGCAAGCGGCATTTGGTTAAATTGAATAGTGACAAATGTGTAATATGTGAAGTCAAAATGGATGGAAGCGTGATAGACCGGAATGGATATTAAAAAGATGAATGAATGTTCATGGGCATCCGTGGAATGGTCTTCAGATTGTCTCGTCAACTGGATTCCATCTTTAAGATTGCACCAGAAATGTTTCTGTTCGAGTATGCTGTGGCATTGAAAGTGATTGAAAGCATGACAGCGTTGTCTTTTACAAAGTATCTTTTAATTCGTAGATACTTTGTGTTTTAATCACATGGTTTGCTGATGGGATGAGTTTTTCCTTCCAACTTGAAACACAGCGTGTGAAAGATGCAAATGTGTCAGTAGACAGGCTTAGAACTGAATTGTGTGTTGAACTTCAAGTTAAATTGACTAAAGTATCATTCATTTCGCTCAAAGTAAGAATTACCGAAATTCTTCAAAGATCTACAGTGGAGCACTCCAGTTGGAAAATCGGTCATAGAATTTGCTACAGCCATCTTACTCTCAGATCCAAGTTTCGATCATATTTGAAGGGTTTAAATCAAAGAAGTAGATGAGGCCATAAGGAAGGCAATTTCAGAATCAGGTTGATTCCTGCCAATCCTATAGGGGGAAAATGGGCCCCAAAAAGGCGCAACGCAACTTCTGGTCGTTCCGATAGGGGCCCCAGTTCGTGCTAAATGACATGCTTTGCTTTTTAAGACTGTAAAGAATCAGAACACAGAAATAAAGGGTTTGGAATCCCTTCGCTCAATGCCAAATAGTGTACAAATGCAGCATATTTCTGTTCTGTCCAAGAAACTGAAATCTGAAGAACTGAACCACGACCAATCAAGCCGGAAGTATCTACTAGTGTAAGAGATACAGAGCAAGTCAAAAGCTGGGGCTGATGCGAGTCCTCCAGATGAAGCCGTACTGTAGCGCTAATGAGCGAAACATGCTGAGCCAGGATGAATATGTCAAGCGGGCGATCTTCCACTGATATACGAACATCATCGCAATAGATAGAGACTAGGTAGTTCTGCTACTTATCTAACACCGTTTGCATCTGAATGTAGTATAACGTTCTTTGCTGAGTCCGCAACTTCCTTTGTGATTATTGAGTCGTTGAATACCACATTATCCTGATCTCTAAAGTCTATTTGATGTAGCCGATTGAACATTCAAAGAACTTAAGGAAGGTATCTAAACCACTGTCGTTGCACTAGGACTCAATACGTTCACTAGGAATTAGCAAGCTTGTTTCTCGACGCGGGACGGGCGCAACCTCTACGGATTGATCAGCTGAAATACTAATTATAATGAAATCGACGTTGCAGAGTTATCCGCAATATTTCGATTGGTGAACCGATGTCACGGTCCGCGGTCGAGATTAAAGGAACCGCAGCTGGAAACATGGTGAACTGCAACATGCCTTATCACGTCTGCATATGACAGGTATATGCCACGGTGACGGCCACGATATGATAAGTCAGCCAGTAGTCATCATAGATCTTGCCAGTGGATCTGACGCTAACCCCAACGTTTGACGTATCGGAACGGGTCATATTCCTGAATAATGGTTTAGGTGGTTTCCAAAGCACAAAATTCATAATTTTTCAGGAAAAGATTTAAGTTATTTTCATGCTCAAAATATATTTATCAATAAACACTTCCACGATCAATCGTTTTCCTATATTTTCAAGCGCATTAAGTTTCAATTTGACATTAGCTTTGTTGTCTTTCTTGGAATCTTATACAAAAATTTTTTTCTTTCTTAATTTCAAATGTTTCGACGAACAACGAATGAAAAGGTCACGACTTATCTGTTTTGAAATTAGCGCTTATTCTGAGAATCCTTGCAAACTCAAATGACTGAGCGAGTTAAAAGCTGAGCAAACTTTTGAAATTCCATAGGAGTTGAAAGTATTGTTTTGAAAATTTAATAGCTAATCCATGATTTGATTGAGCAGTTTCCAGTTTCATAAGTATAGGGCAGAATTTTTCATCAAGGTCATCATCACAAATTACAACTTTCACTGCGACTTAAGGTCCTCGTTTTAAGTCGTATATGTTACAAAATATTCTCGCATTTCGCAAGAAAACATAAAAAATAACGAACATCAACAAAAGAACTCAAATACAACATTAAACTAAATTCAAAGAGTTTAGAATACGAACCCCAGCGATGATGATCCTGGACTTAATGAACTCTTTGGTAATCCTGATTTTTGTGCTTGTTGCATCTGTCGCCTTTCCTGGTGCTGTTGATGCTGCTGCTGCTGTTGTTGTTGCTGCTGCTGCTGCTGTAAATGGTGACTGTGCTGTTGATCTTGATTTTGTTGCTCATTATCAGCAGCATCGCTGGTGACGATTTGCTCTAACATTTGTATTTTCAACATGTTGGTAAATTTCGATTGAACTTCCGAAAAAACCTTCTTTTTGCCTAATTGGATGCTTTTATTAGACCCATAAAATTTATGAAAACATTGAATTCATCGTTTAAGAACAAATTTTGTATTTGTTTTGTTTTTGTTTTCTTCCACTTTTATTATTTTTGGTACAATTTTGTTTTATAAAAACCGGTGGTATTGTGGTTATATAAAGCATTATATAAGTTTTCACATTCTTGCTGTTGTTACCTCATTTTTAGACGAGAATAAGTATAACTTCAGTAAAAATACAAATAATATTACTAATGTTTATCATCATTTTATTTCTGTGCTTTACATTTGTTGAACCTGCAAAAATAAGGAAATTTCGTCAGAGTGAATGATTTTTTTTTTATTTATTGGAGCCATGAAGTTTTCGTTCGGCCTTTTGCGTAAAAACTTAAAATATATTTTAGACGAAAATATTTAGAGCTCCAAATTGGAACTAACGTTTATTCTAGTTCATAATTCGAATCTTATGGGAGACAAGAAAGGGGTAGTAAATTATTCAAAAGGATGCTAGTTGCGGTCATTTTAAATATAGGGCAATATCCGACGTGCTTCCGAAAAATAGGTTTGATCTGCGCTGCCCCAGTAGATCCGTGCGGGTGTCATTATTCGCTAAATTTGTACAGATCAACTTATGATAACGCTCTTATCTAACGACAAATATACTCATTTGTTGTGTTGCTATAAAAGATTAGTGATTTTCAGTGAAGTCTAATCTTTCTTCAATGTGCAAAACAAGTTAATAGTTGATAATTCAAAGGCCAATATTGGAAATTATGCTGGGGGATTTTATGGTGTAAAACAAATAAAAGGCAAAACAATGGGCTCTTCATATACGGACCGAATTTGAAATCAGGGTGAGTGTCAATGAAAAAATAAGGGATAAGCCTTCTCATAATGAAAACACATCTCAGTTGTGATGACTACCATCCAAGAAGCGAACGTCGAATTAGAACTCGCGCGCTGTAAATTTTGCCACATTTCTCGCGTTTGGGAAAAGCTCAAAGATCTGAAATTCGAAGCTGATATTCAAAGGTGATGGCTGTGGCAGTAGAAATTTTGAATCCTTTTTTTTATAAAACAACGAAGGCCTTTTCTGTGAATCTGGGAAATGTTTCGGTCCAGCGGGAGGACACTGCTTAAATCCCATATAGAACCAACCTATCAAATTGGAATATATGAAAACAGTACGAACTTTCGCAATAAAGGTGAGTGAAATTTCAATCTTTAGCGATGGCTCTAAAACGAACAAAGCATCCGAAAGTTATCCGACGCAATGCGTCTGATAGTGAATCACGGCCCTGTATTCGACAAATGCATAATTTAACTTACTTCCAACCACGGCAGTTTCAGCATCATTTGTAACTATAGAAAATCATACAAACGAATGGAAGTACGACTAGAACGAGTCCTTAAAGCTGCCATAGGTGTAGAAGTGCAAACAATATAGCATAAGCAATTGAAATAACATCGTGAGATCAAAAGTTATCTAAGGAATCAATGAATTATCAAACTTCGTTTTAAATACTCAACAGAAAATCGTTGTTTTGCAACCTGGATGATACAAAATTATACCGTATAACTACCAAACGAATAAATAAACTATCTTTAAAGGCTTATACTCGTCTAAACCCTTAAGAAAGCCAGAACAAAGCAGTTTCTCAAATAATTCTTACTCGCAAGAAAGATCTGTTCGAACTTAAAAAAGTGCAAGACGGCATTGAAAGAATTGCATCTACAACAAGAACGTGAGTATTCTTTGCTTAATGTGCTGACTGGACTAAGGTGGTAAATTTACCTGTTAAGAGAAAGCTTACAGTTCTTTAATCCAATTTCGAAGCCCACCAATACCGATGCTAATAAAACATTCTGGGCTGAGCTATCAGAAGTCCCTACTTTGGATCGATGAAAAAACATGTCAATATTGATTTCGTCTCATATGTTGATAACTACATTTAGTAGGTAGGCTTGCCGTTATATTGATTCACATTAGCAAATCATATCTTCACAAGTCCTTTCCTTTTAAGGCCCATCAGAAAATACAGAAACGGAAATAGAAAACTTTGGACGAGAACTTCTTTTTTCATAGTCTCTTTTTTTATTCAAATGAGATTTCCAGCGCGAAATCTCACGCATTCAGAAATTCATTTCTGAATTTCTAAAATATAGTGCAGAGATCACAAAATATTCTAACGGACGAAAACGTCTTATTAAAGCTGCAAGCCAACATGATTAGTTAAGATTTATATCTTTAAGCCGTTAAAGCGCCAAATTGACCTTGTAAAAATGCTAATCAATCTTTGTTGGGTGTTGGCTTTTGTTTAAATATTTCAGCGCGAATATTAACATTTGCCTCTCCAAATATTTCCATATTCGACCAAGCTTTATTTTCAGATTAATTTTTCAATAGATACCGAACTGCTTTCCAGCTGCATATTGACAAATCCCATTAATTTCAAGGTATTCAATTATATGCAGGAAATTCTCTCACAAGCATATTCGCCACTTCAAATTCAATTAAACATAAAAGCGTACGAGCCATTGAAACTTTATGCAAAATAATTTTTTTTTTGTTAAGCATGCACTTTGCGTATTCACAACGACACTGACTGCGACAGCAATTTGAATGAAAATTTCTGCCCGTCCATCTGAGGAAGTTTATAGCGTTTTCTATTTTCATGCAAAAATCTATTTGCATGATAATTATTATGATTGTCATTAACAATTTCAGAGTCCATTTCATGCTCCCACTTGCCAACCTGTTTGTAACAGGCGTCGGTTCAGGCAGCCTAAGCAGCACGTTCTCACCTTCATACCAAATCCAACCTGCCCATCCATCCACCTGTTGATTCAGCATGAGATCATTCTGCTAGCGTTTGCCCAAAGATACTTTTCAACGCCTCATTAAAGATGCATTTGCAAACGATTTTTGTCGCGCTTTAATTGTTCATCATCGTCACCATCTCCACCAAATCTTCCTCACCGCACTACGTTCCTACTCAAATTATGAATGAAAGGAATTTTCATACGTGAGTGGTTTGAACGAAGTTTTAACAAGGAAGATGATTTGGGTTCGCTGGTAAGTTGGGAACAGTTGCACATGCCTCAACTATGAAGACCTACCTATCCTAGTGTAGGTAGTATACCTACCTTTCGCCGTCGACATGGTCAACAACTTGGAAGGAATGCTCTCCTGCGTTAGAGGGAAATTGTCTGTAATTTTGTTTCAAGGAATTATTAAAGTTTTGTTTAGATTATCTAAATTCCAACGGAAAACAAACCCTTCTATCAGATTATCTTGTACACACATCCCGGGAAATCAATCGCTTGACTTTGATAAGCTTTTTGGATGATTTGTTTGTTTGGGACCGGTAGCGTAGATAGAAATGAGAATTTTCATATGAAGATCTTCCATCAAACCGCACTTTTCACTCTTTACAAAGGGTATGCTTGCTTCCGGCCGTTCTTATCCTTTCAATTTAAATGAAATTCAGAGAATGTAGGGGGAAAGGGCAAAAGCCACATGAGTGAAATTTCTTGAAAAGCCCTAACTCCGAAAATCTTGCAAGTAAAACATGCAGCGACGAATGGATACATAACTATGGTCTGAATCTAAATTATCCTGGAGGCTCGTTAGACTACTTTTGTACTCAGAATTGGATTCGCAAGGATTCCGTTTTCAATTTAGATGTTATTATTCGTTACTACGACACATTTTACAGTAATTTTACGGGGCCAATTAGCAAATGTTAAAATATTTTTTGATTTTCCATCCCAAAGTTCTTTGTTTTTTTTTTTTTTTGACAGATATATATTTCGGGAGTAAGTTGCTCCCTTCTTCAGTGTCAATTATTTTCATATCATTTTGGAATGGAAAATCTAAAAATACAATCTTATTTAGAAGAGACATATTGAGTTAAGACTTACCAACATCAGAAAGCTGTTTTATGAAACTTAGAATAGTTTCATTACAAAAAGTGGAATGCAGGAATGAGGGTTCAATCCCTACATAGGAATCCCTCATACCCTCGTGAATAATTATTTTGCAAGGTTAAGTCACGAGTTATATCTCAGCCAGTGTGAGGTGGATTTACGGGAGCATTTCTGGACGGAGTATACAGAGTTTGAAGGAGACCACGCAGAGCACTGCTAAAAAAATCCAAAGAAAAAAGTCTGGTTTCTATTCTAGCTCTCCAGATCGTTTCTTTCAAGATCGATTTCGCAGCTAAATTTTTTTTGTATTCATTTAACTTCCTAAGTAGTCTTCACAAGCAAGTTCTTTGTCTCATAACCTTTGCGCCAACTTTATTTTCAACAATTTAGAAATGTAAGCCCTTTTTATTAGCTCAAGAAGACCTTAATGCAAGGAATTTTAATTTAAATTAAATTGAGAAAACGAATACGCACAAAATTTATAGATTCTCGTTTGAAGAATAAGGTACTACATCTTGAAACGAAAAAAACTCAATTTTAGAAATCGTCTTGAACATGTCAGAAGCTTTTTTCCTCAACAAATATAGTGGTATAAAAGGATCTTGAGTATCTAAGAGATCTATGGATTTTCCGAATCGCGAGAAAGTTTAAACAAATCTAAATTCTTATACATATATTATGTATCATCAAATTCTTTGTTATAAAAGTGCAAAGAAAAAAGTGTTCAGCAGTTTTCCAGCAATTTATATATATCTCTTTTGGAAGTAGGGCGTTCAGAAACCGCCAAGCATCTGTACAATCTACTCAGTGAGTATCAGTTGACGAGAAATGAGAGCATGAGAGCGAGAATGAGCTGAAGTAAATTCAACAATGCTGCTCATTCTCAGTTATGCCAATTTTCCAGGCTACCTTCACAGTCAGGTCGGCAATGCTTCAAATATACAAAGCGTCGATAACGCCTCTGTTATGCTAGCTACAGTTGTGAGACATGGACATTAGGATCCTGTCTCAAAAATGTTAATTTTGTTTGTGGGTGTTTGAGTATCCACAAGCAAACTTAACGCTTTTGAGACAGGATCCTAACGCATATTAATGCTGCAAATAAGGTACAATCACGAGCAGCAAGACATTTTTGACAAGCCAGATGTCTTCAAAATTATAAAGCTTTCGAAACTGCAATGGACTGGTCATATATAGCAGACGAATGAGGAGCGGATGTGATAAAAGATACCAGCGGCAATGTCCTGGAAATCCTGATTGATCTCAAATTTCTCGAAACGGAAAATGGCGCACCGCCGAAACGCGTCTGTGGACGAACCAAAGAAAGTTAAGGGGAACAACGGAATGTTTCGAAGACAAAATTATAATGCCATCCCCGTTGGAACGCAACATTTCAGCGATACTGAATACGCCTCTTATTCTTTCCGTAATATTTATTAAGATTGACCCTTATAATTATTCTAAACACAAGAAGTCTAGATATAAGTCAAATTAAAATTCTTTGTCTACCTTCTTTTGAATTTTTTTCTATGGTGAAAATAGTAATATGATTCTTTTCAATTGTTCCTGCATGACAAATCTGATTTGTTGAAAATGACCAAAATAGTTGGCTAAGACCAGCACCTTTGGGACTAATCTTTAACGTGACGTTGGGACTAATCTTTAAGACGGTGTGAAACTGGAGCAGTTTCACACCGTCTTAAACAAAAACTATCAAGGTGGTTTCAGAAGTTGTAACGTTTATTCGTAAGTGATAAATTGCTACTTCAATTAACTTTTTCTTTCTACAACTAAACCTCGACCTTGGTAAATTCAATCTAATCGCAGTGGTAACGAGCAATCTAAAAGCATGAGATTCAGCTGGAAAATGATTATCGCGCAAATAAAGGTCAACTACCGCAATTTTACATTAACAATTGATTTCAAGTATGTACACAATCATCATTCTAAATAAACAATCTCGTAAATATCGGAATACTGTGGAGCCAAACATATGTAGGTACAAAAGTATCTTCAAGTGAAACACAGTGGTCGGCTGTTCATATGTGCATATGTTATCTACGGAATTCGTATGATTCTCCCGCTGCCGGACTCAAATCATTACCCATGGCAAATAGGGACCAAATTAGAAAATTACCGAATAATTATTGTTTACAAAATACTGTCAGCAGTTGGCGTTGGATGGTGGTGGTAACTATGGGACTAGCGTTGGTTGGTATTCCTATCAGTGATGATGCTACCACCACTAGGCCGGATACGAGTACGTGGTACTACTTTTTTATGGACGCGGATATTACACACTGTCAGCACAGTTGCAGGATGGCACGAAGCACCTAATGCTAAACAAACATTCTAATTAGGCAAACAATTTCTTCTGACAACGACCTACATCCGCCAAACGCAGATGTGGCTACAACTATGTGATGCCTGGTCTAAACCAATATATGAAAGTAAAATGTGGGAAGGACACGAGACTCTTTAGCTAAACGTAAGAAGTGCACCCAAGAAAGGCTAATTTAATTGATTGTTAATAAAGTGTTAACAAGAGGGATCGATGTTCGAGTTTATTGTTGTTACCATGCCCAACTTGCCTTTAAATGCAACTTACAATGAGAAAACATGGAGAAGACACTGATGTAACCATAATCCTTTGTAAATTTCTGTGTCGATAAGTTCTTGGAAATTGCAATATCCCAACGTTCGAAAATTCAATTTATTCGTGCATACAAGAAGTTAACATATCAATATCACTTCCAAACTTTCATCTTCGTCGTTAGCAGATACACTCTTCCCACTGATTGCAATATCAGTTTCAGTTGCGCTCTATGAAGTTAACATTTAACATAAGTTACCATTAATTGGAATTCATGCAAATACACATCAGGCGCCTTCAACACCAACGGGAAGAGAATAAATTCGATGAAATTGTAATGCACTTCCATGGCTATCAAATGTTCATCACTGACTTTCATCTACAAATCCAATCTTAATGGGTCTGATTAGATGCCAAACAAACTGTGGTACGAGAGTAAGAGACTCCACCACTGAAACTGCTGCTCCACTGATCTTACTGCATCTTGCGTACTAACAGACACATCGGTATCCGCGACCACAACAATACCAGCAAAGACTAACAGCATTTATTAGCCTGAAGCACCGGTTCGCGGATAAATCAAAAGACAGACAGACAGATGAACCGACGCAAACGAGCCGCTTATAGAATGGAAGGTGGTTAGAAAACTCGCTTGCATCATCGACCTATCCATATAGACGCATGTTTGCGTCAGGCTCAATCTTAGCTATACTGGACGCCAGTTCTTCTAAATTCCCTGAGTCGACATTGTAAGATCAGGCCAGTGAAGAAGAATCGCGGACACTTTTGGCAGTATCGCATTAATATACTGACCTAGTGACAGCGCGAAGAAAGTCAACTTTGATTGCTGCTTGAGATCTTTCGGGTGGATTAGTTGTTGTTGCTTTGCAAGGAGACCTTATTTGGTAGTTGACAATTGTCAAAGAAACTAAATTCTGTCGAAAATACGCAAATGAATTTTAGATAATAAACTTCAAGTCAACTTCAATAATTCTTCTTGAATAAAAAATACTTCTCATAGAAATTACTCCATCAAAAAAACAAATAGTATTTGAGTCATTATAAATTCCTCGCTGTCCACGTATAGCTGTTTGCTGAAGAGGATATTTTTCGAAATGAATATTTTAAATTTGACCTTTTCAACTACGACTTCTAGCAGACGAAACTTCGATGCATCCTTGTACAGAATTCATCCGTTTAGACCAACCAAACAGTCGGGAATTATAATTTAACTGTTGTCATTTGTTCCTCAATTATTTTCAAACCCAAATGCGGATTATTTACAATCTATGAATGTAATCGGCAGGAAAACTAAGAATCTCAAAATATTTTCAGAATTTGGGTCTGTTCTTTGTGCCTTTAAAACAAATTAGATAAAAATAAAAGGATGGCGCTGACTGTCAAATAAAGGCCGTACTAGTGTTATCCATCGTAACAAACCAGACGGATATCGCTATCGCTCGATTTTGTGAATGAATATATAAGCTCTTGACGTATTTAATTGGATTATTTTTTTCAAATCACATATCGCACGTCAGTTTGAAAAAATGACGTGTTCTCTGTAGTTTTGTTTTTGTTTTCAGAATAGTTATTTAAGCAAGTATGCCATAATTTGGGAGTCATGTGTTGCGATCACGCTGCCGCGGTCGCAGACATTTATATGGCAGTGATCTCATGTTCCCCCAGGTGGCATACTGAGGCCGGCTAGGCTCAGCTGGTCGGGGTCGTTCGGGGAAGATCACTGCCCGTGCTGGGCCACCTAATTCAGAAACACAACATCACAAATTGGAGGGGAATAAGGGATAAGGACGAAGGAGAGATGGCTTGGAGAAATGAAAAAAAAATTTTACTCTACTTCATTTTTTTTTTTATTAAAATAACAAACAAAACAAGAAAAAGAAGAAAAAAAAATATAATGAAAAAAAAAAGGAAACTTAAAGAGAATTTTTAAATTTAGATCTATAAAAAAAAAGGAAGAAAGAACAAAATAAAGAAAAATTCAAAAAAAAATGATATACCAATAAAAATACCACCACCAAACCCGATCGGGTACGGTTCACAGCATGCTATATATTAAGTGCAGTTATAAAAATAAATATAATAAATTGCCTATTCTATTTTTCCGATTTTTTTGATTTTTTTATTTTTCTGATGATGTTTTCCATATTTTCTCGTCGCATACGATGACCAATTATTCCTCGTTCAGAGAAAGCCTTTCACGATGAGTGCAATTCAAAATAAAAGTTTAATCGTACCGAGTAGATTTTCGCTGGATTTTCAATTTAAGCTTAATCAGATAGGATTTTCATTTAATGTAAAATGTCTCTTATAGGTTTGGTTACAAAGTCACATAAGCACCATATATTTCCTTTTTCCCTTTTTCTTGTTTTTTTTTATGGAGTATCCTTTAAAAAAACATTTTTCTCACTGTCACCTCTCGGCATTTCACGCCTTTATCTAACTCTACTATTTTCAAATGTTTAATTTAATTGGCTTCCAATGGAAGCAACGAATTCATATTTCACTTTCACAATTTTTCAAATGGTACTCTTGGGCACAGAGATTTTGTTTGGTATTTTCGTTTCAAAATTCACTTGTTTAACTCTTGCCCTTAACGAACAAAAATGTTATTTTTTTGTAACGATTCCTAGCCAAAAACCGATTTCACCAATTTCACTAATTTCTCCCGGCGCACGATGAATTGTATCCCGTAAAACAACGTGTGAAATATAAATTGAAAGTACTGAGCCGTGGGGTAACACAACGTTAATAAAATCGCATAAATTCACTTAAAAATTTAGAATAACAATTTTCAGAATTCTATATGTAACACCGCCAACTTGTCGACCAACTCTCATCCTCTTTGCGAACAAAAAACTTCTCGACCACCCTCAATCAGCACCATCCAGCAACTCCCTCATCATCCAGCAAATCCCCATCACCGCCAACCCGCTGTCGTCACCGGTACAGCATCCCGCTGTCGACAACTGTCCCTCACCGGCTCGCGGATGTTAACCTTTCACCCTTCGGTCAGGTCAACTTCCCCAAGGCAATTGGATTAAGATATTAATTGCCCTGAAAAAGAGGAACTGACAAAAGGTTAAAAGATTACTACCCACGATGGATTCGAACTCAGAGGTCGGGGTTCCACAACCTGAATCGGATCCACTATGCCCAGAGTCACCTGATGAATGTTATTTTATAACAAAGAACAAGCATCTCCGTTGCCACTCGCGATGTTGACGCCGGGTAATTAAAGGCAGGGATTGTTGTTGGTAGAATCCAGCATATTTGAATTAGATGAAATTCAAATATATTGGATTGTGTACCAACTATTTGGAGTGGATACTGGAATGAATATTGTGAGGAACAAGGTGAAAAGGAACATGACATGTGAGAGGAAAAGGTGAAGATGGGATAAATGAACAAGGAATGACGTCAACTTGCGTACCTTGCTATGTAAATAGCGAAGCAGCAGTGGTCGCAACAATCGTGGGGACGACCCAGACCCTGAGTGTCTCATCCAGCCGGGCACGAGAGATAACGTTCATTGAGGCGCCTAGCATCAAGACATAGACGGACCTTGCCGGGCTTCCTTACCAGGGTCACGGGAGAGCTCCAGGAACTCAGACTTTCCTCTATTACTCCCAGAGACAACATACGATCGAGTTCATCATACAGCAGCTTCTGGACCACTGGGGAGACAGCGTAATGTCGCTGTTTAACGGGTCGGGCGGCACCAGTGTCGATATTATGTGACACGAGACTGGTTCTGCCCAAGCCTCTCTCGTTGTAAGAAGGAAACTGCTGTTTGACCAACTCAAGTCGTTGCTGATCCTGTGGGGACAATAGATGGAACTCAGGATTTAGACGGTCTTCAACAGGCTCTACCGCACTGACCTGCATGGGCGCGATCTTGAAAAGGTCCCAGAAGTCTATACCAAGGTACACCGAGTGTGTCAGGGTTGGAACAACCAGAAACCTCATCAATTTGGTGGTATTGTTGAACCGGACGAATGCTGTGACGTATCCTAGAACCGGGTCCTTGTGTCCTGATGCTGTCTGTACTTGGGCGTGCTTGATCGTAGAACGATTTCAGTTGTCTGAAAATAACGCGGCAGTGATCGCGATGTCCAGACAACAAATCATTTGGCAGATGCGAATGTAATTTGAACATTAGACGAACTAGAAAGTCATAAAGTTGATTAGAGTCTTGTATGAGCGGAATAAGTGGCGCTAGACGACATTGTCCTGCCACTGTCATCGATGTGATGCGGAATGTGTTAACGGAATTGAAAATTGCTTGCTGTACTGACATTATATCATCAATATAATCAAACATTTCAACTGCAAGTTGAAAATGAACGTTTATATCGTTGCCACCCAAATGATCCCATTCTTCCTTCGATAGTGTCATATTGCCCGGGAATTGTGGATTTCGTTGATGAAATTCCAATTTGGTGCACAGCAATTTGGTATAAGCATGAATACTCTGTCCGTAGCCATCTGTTAAGTGTCCCCACAACTTTCCCAATTCGGTCAGCATGGTTCGATGTCGCATTGAATGTTCAATGCATAGTGGATGACCTTAACGTTAGATCTTATGCAACAAATGACAAAATTTCCATGCAGTAAATATATTATCCATGAGTGGCTGACGTATTGCAATAGTCCAAAACATTTGACCACCATTTGTTCGAAATGTACCAATTATGGCCGCTCGAGCATGTTTTACTTTGAGTGCTGCCTCTACTGGATTTAAGGCTTTCGAAATGCTAACGGACATTTGATGATACTCCTTTTCTAAGAGAGACATTTTTAAGTTTTTTTTGTTTCTTGTTTTAGTAACAAAATAACAGCCTTATTAGTTTTTTTGATGTAAAGAGGCTTTAGTTTTAGTTCGGGATCAATAACTCTAGGTTTATGTTTATGTTTAAGAAAGACTTAAGTATTCACAGCATTTTTTTAAAGTGGTTTATCTTTTAGGGAGTCTGCAAACGTTCGAGCGTTTCATGTTCAACATCTGCACTTGATTTCATGGATTGCAAGATTTTCGGCAAGTGCAATGAAGCCATGCTCCTGCCTCCCTCACCAACCGCGGCACTCCCGTCTACGATAAAAAAAAGCGCACACACTCTTGAAAATTGACACGAGGTTCCATAGCGGTCCCTGTTGCTCTTATGGCTGAAGAGACCACCACAGGGGTTTTGGGATGGTGGGTGGACGGGGCTCGTGAAGAACCTGGTTTCACTGTTGGTCCCTCCAATGCCTCATTGGTACTGGTGGTTAGGCTGAGACGCTCCAGTTCCCGATCCAAATGGGTATAGCTGGGATCCCAGCTTGCTGTTCGCCTGCGGTGCATGAGGAGACCTAGGTATCTGAACACTTAAATATAAGCTAAATGGAAAATACTGAAAGGGAACTCAACCGCAACCGAAAGAAGCGAAAAGAAGAAAAAGATACAAAATATATAAATGAGCTAGTACCAATAATAAAAATATCATAAAACATTTCATTTCTCTCGGCCTCCTCCTTCGATAATGGGAAAATTAAGGAAAAGGAAAACATAAATCAGTATAAAATTAACAGGATTAAATTATTGACAAGATACGAAAGCAGGGATAAGTCAGCCAGTGCCCTGTCTAGCCATGAACCCTTGCTGCGAACTCCGCTCCAACTGTCACCACCCTGGGTCGACTACGAGACTATTATGGATCTTAACAGATTCATCAATAGCTCGGACAAGAGCCGCGAAAGTTTTATGACCGAACAAGCAAAATGAAGAAAGGATCGAGAGCGTTGACCAATTCAAAGAGCTAAATAAAAGTTCAGCTATTCCGTGCAGGAAGATATGGCCGACGACATGGAACTCGATGATTCCAATCAACATCAACACTGACTAACACCGCTGTCATAGCCGGTGTCGACTGTCACACACAAATCCAGCACGGTGGGCGCCACTGCGACAGCGGCAAACGCCGAGCAATGATAAAAAAAACCGAATAAGAAAAATAAATCTTCACACAAAGAAAATAAAACAAAAAAAAAAAAAAAATCCCTTGAAATGCACAGGCTACTATTCAAGCCAGGCACCCCAAGGTTTCACCCGCAACTTAAAATTTAAAACTTTACAAGGATTCGGTTTAACTTTAAATAAAATTTGTTAAAAGAAAAACTTTAAATTAAAATACAAAAAAAAATTTAATTATTAACGCTATTGCTTCAAAAAAAAACCAGATTTTTGGGCGCCATTTGTTGCGATCACGCTGCCGCGGTCGCAGACATTTATATGGCAGTGATCTCATGTTCCCCCAGGTGGCATACTGAGGCCGGCTAGGCTCAGCTGGTCGGGGTCGTTCGGGGAAGATCACTGCCCGTGCTGGGCCACCTAATTCAGAAACACAACATCACAAATTGGAGGGGAATAAGGGATAAGGACGAAGGAGAGATGGCTTGGAGAAATGAAAAAAAAATTTTACTCTACTTCATTTTTTTTTTTATTAAAATAACAAACAAAACAAGAAAAAGAAGAAAAAAAAATATAATGAAAAAAAAAAGGAAACTTAAAGAGAATTTTTAAATTTAGATCTATAAAAAAAAAGGAAGAAAGAACAAAATAAAGAAAAATTCAAAAAAAAATGATATACCAATAAAAATACCACCACCAAACCCGATCGGGTACGGTTCACAGCATGCTATATATTAAGTGCAGTTATAAAAATAAATATAATAAATTGCCTATTCTATTTTTCCGATTTTTTTGATTTTTTTATTTTTCTGATGATGTTTTCCATATTTTCTCGTCGCATACGATGACCAATTATTCCTCGTTCAGAGAAAGCCTTTCACGATGAGTGCAATTCAAAATAAAAGTTTAATCGTACCGAGTAGATTTTCGCTGGATTTTCAATTTAAGCTTAATCAGATAGGATTTTCATTTAATGTAAAATGTCTCTTATAGGTTTGGTTACAAAGTCACATAAGCACCATATATTTCCTTTTTCCCTTTTTCTTGTTTTTTTTTATGGAGTATCCTTTAAAAAAACATTTTTCTCACTGTCACCTCTCGGCATTTCACGCCTTTATCTAACTCTACTATTTTCAAATGTTTAATTTAATTGGCTTCCAATGGAAGCAACGAATTCATATTTCACTTTCACAATTTTTCAAATGGTACTCTTGGGCACAGAGATTTTGTTTGGTATTTTCGTTTCAAAATTCACTTGTTTAACTCTTGCCCTTAACGAACAAAAATGTTATTTTTTTGTAACGATTCCTAGCCAAAAACCGATTTCACCAATTTCACTAATTTCTCCCGGCGCACGATGAATTGTATCCCGTAAAACAACGTGTGAAATATAAATTGAAAGTACTGAGCCGTGGGGTAACACAACGTTAATAAAATCGCATAAATTCACTTAAAAATTTAGAATAACAATTTTCAGAATTCTATATGTAACACCGCCAACTTGTCGACCAACTCTCATCCTCTTTGCGAACAAAAAACTTCTCGACCACCCTCAATCAGCACCATCCAGCAACTCCCTCATCATCCAGCAAATCCCCATCACCGCCAACCCGCTGTCGTCACCGGTACAGCATCCCGCTGTCGACAACTGTCCCTCACCGGCTCGCGGATGTTAACCTTTCACCCTTCGGTCAGGTCAACTTCCCCAAGGCAATTGGATTAAGATATTAATTGCCCTGAAAAAGAGGAACTGACAAAAGGTTAAAAGATTACTACCCACGATGGATTCGAACTCAGAGGTCGGGGTTCCACAACCTGAATCGGATCCACTATGCCCAGAGTCACCTGATGAATGTTATTTTATAACAAAGAACAAGCATCTCCGTTGCCACTCGCGATGTTGACGCCGGGTAATTAAAGGCAGGGATTGTTGTTGGCAGAATCCAGCATATTTGAATTAGATGAAATTCAAATATATTGGATTGTGTACCAACTATTTGGAGTGGATACTGGAATGAATATTGTGAGGAACAAGGTGAAAAGGAACATGACATGTGAGAGGAAAAGGTGAAGATGGGATAAATGAACAAGGAATGACGTCAACTTGCGTACCTTGCTATGTAAATAGCGAAGCAGCAGTGGTCGCAACACATGTTATAGAAATTGTATATAAATGTTATAGAATTATTATTGCCACTGCCCACTGCTTGTTAAATGTCCTTTAGCCTAGTACTCCACTGTTTTCACATCTTTCCCTTTCCGTAACGTTCTTTTAGTTTTGAGAAAGGTGGAAAGAGCTCAAGCTGGTTTCGAACACGCGTCCCTGCCGCTTCTCGTCAGGTGCCAACTCACAGGCCGGGACGCATCGATTGGCACTACCAGCTTAGGTGGATGTCGACTGGTTATTTTTACTAGTTATGAATATTGCTCTCAGCTTGAACTTGTCCTATTTTCCAAATTCTCTTTGGAATTTCTTTCGATTCCTTTCACTTTCGAGATATTCGACAAATTTGATCAGAACTTCCGCACCCATGAGTCTTCGCTGAGTTAGTTTAGCAAGGGTATAAATCACTTACAATGTTGTAAGTGAAAATGGAAAAATTGATCAACCAAAAACTTCTCAAAGTTCTTTTAGTTATTTGCCGAACACTTTGCTAATACTGGCTTACTAAAAAGCGACATTTTTGGTTTTTCCCAATGCTAATTTTCACAGAACTCTAACTATACGTTTATTGCTTGGACTTTCCATTACGATTTTTCGGACATACATGTCAAGCTTTTTCCAGACCACAAAATGTTTCTCAATGGACATGGACATCTCTCGTCCTCAGTGTACAATGACTATGTTGCGCAGCGCCTAATCAAAATAATTTTGATGGATGTTTTACTTCTTTGGTTACACAAACTACACTCCAAGCGGGCGTGATAGCTGGATATGCAAGGTGTAAACAGGCTTCATTTTTGTGAAGATGATGTCTAAACAATAGCTCGAAACTCCTAAAGTTACAATCTCAAAAACAAGATTTTAAGTGATTTTTCTTTGCTGGAAAAAACTGGGTATTCCAGCACCATATTCCATAAGGCAAGGGTCGTGTGACAACAACATTGGCCATCGGCAAGACTAAATTTGATTTCATTGGACTACCGATTGTAGAACACTTTAGAGGAAGAAGCCTATGCTCAAGTTTATCGAAATATTGAGACTATGAAAAGCGGATTTAGTGAAGGCAGCAGCAGAAATTTTAATAACTTATGTAAACCCAAAAGTAGGTCATATTTAGAATATTTTTTTGGTATATTTTGGCCATATATTTGAAGTAACGGATAAAACGTTGGCCAGATTTTTCTAATGGGTAGTTACAACTCATGGCATGACGGTTTGGATTTGAAGATTTAGTAATTGAAGAATAATTAATGAAATGATAAAATTTCATTTTTTTGTAAGAATAAATTGATATGCTTCTGTGGCGGTGGCTTTGGAATATGTTTCTCACATTAAACTTCCTTCCCATGTACCTTTGATCATTCATATTTGATTTCGTAGCTTGCAGGATTATTTTTCCCAATTTTCTGGTAAGTAGTGTGACAATTATCATTAGAAAAACTAGCCTTAGTTTGGAAAAGAGAACACATGAATTCTTTCTCAGTTTTAACAGAACAAAAGTTCTAACAAAAGTTATTTTGAAATCGTAAGGGCGGTCCATTCACCGTACTCGGCGGCTTGAACTCTACAATATATTCTGTTCTGGTATGCATTTTTCCAATGTTTTTCAGCTGCTTCGCCTTACTACCTTTAATCTCCGGAACCATGCCAAATCTTATTCCTTACTAAAGCCGTATGAGTTTAATGAGTCAGGTGATGGCGTTAGGCGGAGAGAAAAAGTGATTGAGCGTTTGGGCATGCACATACGAGCAGGCCTCGTAAAATGTTAAGAGACCGCGATAAGCGCAATTTGTCTTCACCTTTGGAAAGTTTTCCGGTGGTCAAAAGTCAACTTTCAAAATCAAAAATATTATTTTGGAAAGATAACCACAACGTTCATCATTTTCAAACCACTGTGGATCATTACGAAATAGAACATTGCTTGAAATATTATAGATACATCACATGAGTGTTCTCGAAGGGAACTCAAAATCCCAAAGTTAGGCGTAGCTTAACTTAGCTTAGGCGTAGCTTGGAGAAATGTCTTCTTTCATGAATTTTTAATGAAATATGTCATCGGCAAAATGGTTTATCACCAGCTCTTCTACACAAACCTAGCGCCAGTAAATGGATTCCTACTACAACTATGCAGTTCTGTATTCCATGTATTCTTCTCCATCAATTTACTAAACGCCAAAATTCAACAAAATATATTTATGTAAAAAGTATCTATTTTACCATCATAAAGTTGAAAAGGCTTTTGACAAATGGACCATTATCGCCGGTTTTCCATTTATATAGGAAATGTGATTGAAAATTTGCCTCTCCACATGTCCTGTGTAATCATGCTTTTGCAGCTAGGCGCCAAATTCGGTTTTACCTTACACTGATTAGAGCCAAATGACCAGTGGGCGCATCACATGATAGTTTTGATAGTTTTGTTGAAACATAACAATCAATCACAAGCAATTGTTTTTTATTTTTCGAATTGCCACCATGTTCACCCAATATATTTGCAGATAGAAAGAAAAAAATGAAGGAAAATGTTGCCTTTTGCGTATGTGCTATTTTTATTATAAGCGAAGTTTAAAGTAAATTTTTTTTTTTCATCAGAGATTTTCATTATTTTCACCGCGAAATTTTTATTCACTTTGAATCACTTTTGTCAAAATTGAAATTGTACATGTATTGCTGTCTCTTGGTAGATCGGGAATATTTTTAACCTTTCTTAATTGATTTTCTTTTTGAACGAAATAGCGATACAATAGAGAATTTTTTTTCGAAATACCCCCTTTTTTAAATTCTATTCGACACATTGAATTATATAATCAAGGGAATGTTAATTATTCCTTGTTCTTAATCGAATTATTCCTTATTCGTTGGTATTAAGTTTGTTAATTGCGTGAGACTTCTAATAGGAATAAATTGTGTAAGTGAATTGTCGAAATTATGTCCAAGATTCACAGATAAGCGAATTATGATCTTTTAGAAATTGAATCAGACTTTTGCGTTAAATTTTAATTTAGTAATGAGTCTCGTTTTTGATTGACTTTAGACGGCCAACAAGCAAAGCTGTCGTTTCGACCCATTAATACTGAATGTAGGATTTGTTGCAAGTGTCATCAAGGGGCCATGATTTTTTTCGCCAAGCGGAAAATGCTGCAGTTACACCAAATGTTGGACGTTATCGAAACTTGATGGACATTTGAATTCTTTGGTCCCAATGGGATGGCGCTGCAAACCTCTCCGACAAAGAAACCTACAAAACCAAGTTTCAAAGGAACTTGTTGAATACGAAATTTTGAAAAAACATTTATTCATGAAATGATCCAGTTTGCCACCAGGATCCTTTTTTTATTTATTCATGTAGATGATCTTCTTTGGGGTCATGTCAGGTCGTTCTTGGGTCATGTGGAACCAACAAAATTGAAGGCATTGGGGGAAACAAACGTTAAAAATTAGGTTGATCGAATGCGCGAAAGCTAGTCATCGTGGATGACTTTTTTGGATGTTTTATTTCAATTTAGATTCTTAGACTCTTAAGAAACAGTTTTAAGCAAGTCCCATATCTCTTGTATCATTTTATATAACAAAGTACGAGAGAATTTCCGCACCTTAAAACCAACCCTTTCCTCCATTTTTGCTCGTCTACACTGTAACCAACATCTCTTTGAATAAATCATTATTCAGTTCTTGTCTCAAACAATATTTGAACAAGAGCAGTCACAGAAATCTCGTCACCCACCCTCTGTCCAACACCCAACAGGACATGCAATGGACGAATCACCTAGAGCATCCACAGTAACGGTCAGAGTCATGTAACCCAATCAACTCCTGCTTGCATATTTATTCATCTTCCTCCAGCGTATCACGGCTCCCAATTTCATTCGTTTGCCACTTTCCTGTACAATTTTTCATCAGAACTTGCAAATTATTAATTACATCGCTTGCCATTAGCCAAGCAATAACTAAAAATAGAATTTTCCGTCGCCGCCTTAAACGGCAAATACTCGGCTAGATTCTATTCCGGCCGGACAAAAAGCTTCATGACTCCGTAACGAAAGAAGAGGACATTCTGCGAGTCCTAAAAACAAGGTCAAGCAAGGACTCACCAAAACAATACATCATTTAATTTGCACTAGCAACAACATCGCAAAAGCACCAAAACATTGTGGAGGTATTCGCACCTGATTGTTGAGTTCAACAGGTCGCTAGCGCGATAAGTCCTCGTAACAAGAAGGAACACTTCACCGTGTCGCGGGAGGCAAGAAGGATCAGGTCCTTGGGTTTGACGCACGGATTAACAACGAGCAACCCGAATAATATTTCAAAAGGCTGTTAACTTGCATTCCACTCGAAAAGGGTCGTTTTTCCACTTCACTTAATTAAATCACAAAACCTCTCACCACACGCCAAATGATCAAAAATCAAATTACCAAATCACAAATCACTTGCGGAATCAATCAATCAATTATCAAGCACTGAAGCATTCTATCAAAAAAAAAAAGGTGGCATCAGAATTCAAAACACTCGAGGGAACACGCGTTCGCAGGTGATAACGGCATTCCGAAGACAACACCGTTCTCGGCCCTTTGATAACGTTCCAAGCAGCGTCTGACTGCCTTGTAGTCGTCGCATCAGTTGGCTTGCAACCCAGTCCAGGTGGTTCGATGCCGTTCGCTGTGTGATTCGAAGACAACGCAATCTGAGACCAAAGACACCCCGAGGGAAATTACCACGCGACGCGAACTTCACTCCCACAACGCCAAAACAAGACTGGCTGCCGTTCGGCTCCATTCAGAGTGGCTGAAGCTGAAGGCCATAGCGACACCACCGACTGCTCCACTGCCGACTTGGGGCTCCAACAAGCATGCAACCAGCCAGATCCAAGCTAGCCGTGTTCAGCCAAAGAAGACTACACTACAGATGGCTATGAATCCAACAGTCTGCAGCCAGCGACGCCGATACAGTACCAGCACGGCGAGACTCCCATGCGAAGCATGGAGCCCCAAATCCGATAGCTTCCGTTCCCGGTCCGTGGATTAAAGCAGTCGCTTGAGTCCTGCTAGCGCACATTCGCGCCACGGAAGAGTGCGAGCGGATGCGGAACGAGAATGGGAAAGTGTTTCCTCCGCCAAGATGTCTGTGACGACAGCAACGGCAGGAGCCTTGCCACCTCACAACAAGTTGAGCCCGATGAAATCAACCTGCCGAGCACGAAAGGATGGCAGGACATCATAACACACTTTGTGGTGCGCTGCCGAACAAAAGCCAAAGGCGGCGCAATTCAATTGTTTCCCGGAAGTGAATCGATTGGAAATATTATTTCGTTACATTATACCAATTCGGAAAAATTTATTCTCTTCCGGGTAATACAATCATCAAATTATTTACGGCTTTTAAATGGGGATTTTGATAGGCGCAACGAAAACAAATGACATGCGTCAATTGTGCCATTTGCTGCCTGCATCAAATAACGAATTAAACGTTTGACCAGTTCGAAGCAATAACATAACCAAATTCCAATGTATGCTGGTTGTGTGGAAAGAAAATGGAAAAGTTAGTCAATACAATCGACGGATCCACAGTTTCTTCGATGTTTTTCTTTTCAATAACGGTTGATTAACATGGCATTAATCTTAAGTGTGATCAAGTTGACTGAGGTACAAAACTAGATCATGATCCAAATAAGGAAAAACAACTGAGTTCGACGAGACATCATCCTAAAGATTTACATATGCCAAACTACAGATATATTGAAGAAGTTCCTTGGTAATGCTCATATTGAAAGGCTCTTGGTGAGATTGAATTAGATCAAAATATTCCGCTTTTATTCCGTATTTTACCTCCAGAAACGTGCACAGGAAAAATAAGTTAAGTCATGAGCCTGATAAGGCTGCTAAGTAAAACCGAAACCTTTAAACGAAATGAAACGGCTTTAAGACCGTAAAAATGTTCCCGGAAAGGTTCAAATTCTGATCCTGTCCCTAGTATTAGGAAAATAAGTGAAGCATAAGAAATACTGGAGGCAAATGACTTCAATGATATTTCTGACGCACTATCTATATAACTTGACTATGAGGAAGTAATGAAGGAGAAACGAGAATCTAACTGAACTCACAAAACAGGAACTCAAAGAATTTGAACCGGAGAACAGCTCGCCCCTATTTTCAATGATTTGATTCTGATGAAACTAATTTTGATATGTAAGCTCAAATTCAATCATCCCCTTCCTAATTTTTAAAAGGACGAAAGAACTTTTATTCCACGTACAGTAATAAGAAAGTAAAGAGAAAAGTAATATAGTTACTTAACAAGTGACAATAATTAAAGGTATAGGATATTCTGCTACATGCTTTAGAGATACAGTTGCAGTACAGGAAAAACAATTGCTCTATGGTTTAGTATCGAAGTCCAGCTGAGACTCTGACGCTCCGGATACTACTGCTCTGAGTGTGCTATAGTCCAGCAAGCGCATCCCTCAGTTTGGTAGATTTAGAAGGGTTCTGGTGCCAGCATGCATAAAGTCCGCCTATCGCTATTGTGACTTGCTCCGCGAACGATTGTCTTCATTACGTCCTTGTAGTTCTCGACAATGTACTACATTCGCGTCGCTTCATTTAATGGTGCAAAGCATCTTTCAGAGCAGTCTTAAACGTCAGTGATCTTCTTCAATATGTTGATGTTTCACATTTTAAAACCATAGAATAGTATTGTCATAACAGAATATTACACAATCACTTAATACTTTCCTAATGCAGATTTTATGTCTCAGACATAAGATAGATCTCAAAAATACAATGTTGTTCACTCAAAATTGAGATTTTGATTGTAGCAGTTGGTAGAGCATATATATTTCTTTACTGAGTTGGTTTCTTTGAAGTTTTTTTACTAGCTTTCAGTTATGATATCTTCTTGACATACTCAAGAGACAGATGAAACCATGCAACTTGCAGCCAAGACATTGCCTTTCCTTGCGTAACATACTGGTAACCTCTAGTAGAGCCATCATATTTTTGTTAGAATCAGCACACACTCCAGGTTCGACATTCGTGGTCCGTTCTTTGTTGCCAAGCTCGTTAACATTCAATCAATCAAATCTGAGCTTTTGAGCCTAGCTTTTGAAAAATTGTTATTCAGCGAGTGTTATAGTGCTTCGGCTGAACGAATTTATGTTCTTGGAACGTTGTTTTATTTCGCACTTCCCATAAGATTTTCCGATGAAAGTATTCCTGCATTCACTGTCTGAGGACACGTTCTACGGAGGACTGGAAATCCCACATGATCTGTTCATTGTCGGTTAATTCGACATCGTTTAAGAGCTCCTCTTTTTGACTTCGGGTCTCCTGAACCATATTCTTCACTGTTTGGTTTAGGTACCTTCTGAACCAACTGAAAGATCATTAATGAAGTGAATTGGATGTTGTATGTACCTTGAAAATTCGTAAAAAGAAATGTACAACACATAAGGGCTGGTTGTCCCAGCACGCAAGCAAGCACAATTTTGTTTGCTTCGCGAGGGATATATACTATGAGCCATGCGACAATCATTGCAGTGTTGAGACAAACTTTTTCAAACTTTTAAGATAGCCACACTGAAAAATATCAACGACGATCAAATCTGGCAATTGCGGAGCCAGTGTGAAACCACCGGAGGAGAATAACAATTTTTGAGGAAACAGCTTACGAAGTTTGTCCATAGAAGCTTCAGTAGTGCGAGAAGTAGCTTCATCCTGCTGAAGACGTTCCTGAACTGTGTGCAGAACATTTTCGGAGCTTGGGCACAAGACAGCTCAAGATAGCACAGTACGAGAAAGCTAAACGACGCAGTTTTCGTTTAATATGTCATTTGAAATGAAATGTGCTTTTTCACTCCATCAATAAATGCCTGACAAAAAAAAGGAAAGACTGTCTGGAAAAACAAATAGTGCGCATTAGATAAATATTGGTTTTTTATATGTTCTAGTGATTAAATTTGAGATCACACTACACGATTCTCTTGCCGGTAATTTGGCGGAGTTTATCGTCGTTAGCTGCGTGACTTGCGGCGTCACTAGCTGCGTCACTAGCTACGTCACTAGCTGCAACATCGTTTATTGTCTCTCCGTTCTTGAAATTCGACTCGAGCTTAGATATCGTTCACACGTCACGAACCCTTTAGCTTGACGCCACTGGAGCAATTTAAAGAATAAAAATATAAAAAAAGAAGTAGACAACGCGAGCTTTGTTAAATGGAGAGCTTCAATATTAAACTTTATAGCTAAGGTGAGGGCTTCGCTCGCTAGCTTTATGTGCTTATGCATGTGAGGATAAATATTCCGATGTAATAGTGGGAGTGATTAATGTTGCGTATATTATGTGTATTATATATATTATATACAGCATAGATAATTGAATAATAAGTCGTATCTGTCCGCACATGCGTCTTTATAACCTATTTCCAAAAAGTTTCACTCGAAGTATCTCACCTCTTTCTATTTTCGAATCAATTTTCCCCTTGATCCTCCTCAAAATTTTCGGATGTTGCAGTGACAAAATTGTACTTCAACAAAATTTACTTTGCAGGGATACATCTGGGCAGAAAATCTACGCCACTGAGTTCAATCAATTCAATTCCTCCTATATAAATCTATAGTTCGCATTGCATTTATCCTGACAAGTTGGCAATTGACGATGCTCGGGACGTGAGTATTAGATTCGGCGCACAGCAGCAAGCAACAGTATTTCTAGTAAACAACTTAACTACCAACCATCCTTCTCAAGCGTGATTGTGGGTGTATGACAATCCTTCTTATGTCCTCCTCTTCCTCCCTTCCTCATCAGCTGTTATGGGGGATGGTAGTATGCTGCTGAGAAAAGATGTGGAAAATTCTATAGAAGTTTGAACACTTCGTTGGACGTATTCATCATCTCTACACCCTGGAAGGTTCTGCATGATGCATTAGTGAGCATGTCAGGCAGGTGTCGGTCCAACTCCAAATTTCGATATGCACTTTGCTTCCCGTCTGGACACGGTGGAATGTATGCACTAATTTACATTGTAAGTTGGATCCATATTGGATTGCATCCAATAAAGTGTCGGCAAAAAGTTTTGGAGCAAGAGTGTCAATATACAGGACTGTTCGATGAGAAAGCTTTCAAAAACGATGAAATTTATAAACCTAAATACGTAACCAAATTAATTGTTTTCGTGTTGATTAACATCAAAAACATTTTAATCGAAATGAATTTGTAGGGTTTCGTTTTTTGTAACTATAAATCATCCCTCATCAATGCTAGTTTTTGTAAAATGTCTTCGTTTGTTGCACGAGAAAACCTCTTGATGTCTATTACAATTTTAGTACAAAGTACACACTTACGGCAACATAGTTTTAGTTAGAATTATGTCGTCCTGGCTTTTCTATGCTATTCAAAATCGGCTCTATGGAGTTTTCACAACATTTTTTGAATACTCCATCGTATTTTGGACACTAAAATTATGTCAAAATCTGCAAAATCTTGTACGAAGTGTGAGGTAAAATAATTTGTGTCTTCTAAACCCCGAATTCTAACTGTTAATGGTGACTTGTGGAGTATACAGCTGGAAAAACTCCGTTTTTATTTTGTTGATTCAACAGGACTTACTAATGGAGAATATTACGGGAAAACTTAGCCTCTTTTGTTATGTTAAAGCAATTTGCATACAAAAAGCAGCTAAGGCACATTTAGTTTTGAAAACGTACGAACTTTCTCCTAAGCGCTTAGGTATAAGGCATGGGTGTTGAGTAATCGAGCTGGTTATTCCTCTGATTGAGATAGTTTTCGTTTGAGGTCCTTCACCAAATAATAGGCAAAAATGGATTTGTCGCATACAAGTTGAAATATAATGTTCAAAGCCTAAGATTTCAGTCCCTGAAACATGTATTTGACGCTCACGGCAGAGTGAAATTAGAGAGTGAGGAAAGTTAGACTCAGACCTGGTGCAATTTTTTATTGGTAGTTCGAAATACAATCCTTTACCGATGCCCTGCCAAAACTTCGTGACTATCTCACCGGTAATGCAATTATTGCCCACAAATTGGCAGTTCGTGTGCAGTATTGGTCAAAAAGTCCACTTTAAATTTTGCGTGAATTTATAAAAATTTTAGTCAAAATCGTGTTTGGGACAAATTGTTGCTGGGTTTGGCTACAGGTGTTCGTAAACACCAGTAGCGGAGGTTCTATTGACGAATACAGTGCCAAGCATGGAGGACATTGAAGGGCGGTTTCAAGAAGTAATGAGGCGAGCATCCTGAAGCCAAAGAACTGGCTTCAGGATTCCGGTTAACCGGGAATTCTTTTCTGAATTAGATGATGATCACTGACACTGCCTTGTATACAAATACGCCGCACATATACTGTGCACATAAATATTTCAACCGACAAAATGAAACTCACACAAATTTTTTGGAGGCCTGTTACGTTTTCATTCATTCTTATCAACAGACATGTGCATTTATGTATTCATATGCGTATGCAGATATGCTTCATTCCACATACGTTTCATGCCGAATTCCCATGCATTCCCGTGGTGGCTGGTGACTGTCTGGCAATTGAATCACACACCCCACAGACCCCACAGACCCCAACGGGCGTAGTGCATTGCAATTGGAGCCAGCTCAAGCATACGCAACATACTGAACATTCTAACAGTTCGCAGAAGTAACCGTCACAAAAGTGCCTTGAGTACTTGCTTTAATCATGTAGCAAAGGAACTGATTCTTTCAGCTCCCGTTTTACATTTCAGATTGAAGTAATAAGAACAACATCGCGATCTTAAGTATCTTGAAAATCTGTGAAATGAAAAATGTGAGATATGTACTTGTGCTCATATGCTTAAATGTTTGACGACATGTGCAGTACCGCAAGAAGTAATTCAAAGCTATACATTCGAGCAAGGATACGTGCAACTCAAGCATATGAGTTTATGAGTTTTGCAATATGCATACTTGAAAGGGAATACGAGTATGTGCTGCCAATCCGAAGTAAGACTATGTGTTGCCACTTGGGATGAATAGTGAGGCACGTGCATTATTTTGGTTATGCCAAAACTTATGTACCGTGTGCAGTAACGAAGTTCTTCATCTCCGAAGAAGTAACAGGTTAATTAAAAATAGTTCCTTGGGACTTCAGTTGTAGCACCAGAATTGATGGAATTTTCAAAAGGATCCCTCTAGACAGCAAACACTATCTATGAAACGGATCCTGTGTTATAACGACGACCGAACCTACTTCAGCACTTCATTCTTTGAAAATATTATCCCTGCATAACATTCTATGAGTAAATATAAAGTTTATATGTGAGCACCTATGAATATATTTGCTTGTTCAAATCATACAGGTTAAATCGTAAATCGTTACCTCTGGATCGAAATAAAATGGAAGAAAGTGGATGGGAGACTGTTTATTCGATAGCGAAGAAGGAGGGATTAGCGTCATTTGCAAGATAGTTCAGGCAAAACGAGTTTTTAAGGATAGCTTTACTTATCCAGAAACTAAATGAACTAAGTAAGGTGCTACAAAGCTAGGAATAATTCATTTCAAGCATTGAAATTTGCTCAACTAATCAAATCAACTATTTCGAATCAGCTTAACAGTAGTATTGACGAATACGATTTAGAATCAGTGCAATCAACTTTGAAATTTAGGAAAACGCATCTTTTTTTAATCCTCATCGGCTTCCGTCGGCGTTTTCATTTATTTCCACCAGGACACGTTTAGGCATTACTGAGCGATCATCAGTTTATTCTGCGAACGCTTGTCAGAGAACAACTAATCCTCGGTGTAAACCACGCCCTGGTGACAGGTCTGCTTTGTCCAACTCTATCATGACAGCTCCAAACCAGTGTAGAGTGGGAAAGATAGGAGGTTTGAGTTAAAAGAAAGCTGGAAATCCGATTTAGTACACGGTGGCCTGCCTAAAGATTGCCGTGATAGACTGTTACGTAGTAAATAATGTAAGATTGTTAACGTGAAATGAAAGTAAATAGGTAGTAAGTCGCAAAAGTAAAAAGTAAAAAACTGGTAATGATCGGGTTTTCTAGATGAAATCAGAGGCCCTGGTAATTTGAAACTAGAAGATTAAAGAGTACCTTAAAAATATCTGACCAGATTGATAAACTGCAAAATTTATTTGAAAGGCAGATCGGTAAACGAAAAAAAGGTCGTAATACAGGCTCAGGACGAAAATGAATCAGCGACGGAAAACGGGTCTAGATTTTGGTGGTGAATCATAAACGGTTGATGTATAACTGGGCCCCATTTACAGACTGGATCAGAGTCTTCAGTTGATGAATTGTGTTCAGGTTCATGGAGTTAAGTCATCTGGTAATTTAGATTTCCAGGGAACTAGTTCTCATAATTTTAACTGAGTTCGTTGACTGAAGATTGGTTAGAATATGTCTACTTGCTTTGATTTCCAGGATTAATTTCATTTATTTTCGAAACGCAGAAGTAGCAGTCGTTATGGTGATTTCGATGTACTCGCCAAATCATGGGTGTTAGGCACTTTGTATCTGTTTCTCCACTGAACGATTATTGCAGACATACAACACATTCCTGGCATACAATATTGGCAACCTACGGTGTATCTTGATTGTGCAATTTTCTTATCGACTATTGCGGATATATTGTTTTTAGTGTTTCTTAAGTCCGATATAGATATTTGATGTTTTTCATAGAGAAATTCGCCGAAAACTTAGCACAACAATCTGGATAAGGGTGGTTTGCTGTCACTCAAAAACTAAAGGTATGACAGGAAAACTGTTTGCATATTCGGAAAAAGCCCCAAGATAAGCGAGAAACAGAAAATTGATAGGGAAGAAATTGTTATTAGACACAATAGTAGTAAATCAAAATGATGCAAAGTTGAAAAATGGGATGATTTTCTATTTTGGTAAACCTATAAAACATTTTGACGTGTTTTTCTTATTAATAATAACGCCAGAAGAGCATTTGACATAGAAAAAATTAGATTCAGACTTCAGTGAAATGTTCCTCAAGCTTGTCTTTGTTACTTAAAAATTCAGTAGATTTTTTCGAAGTGTTTGTCTCCCAACTTGTCGCCACATTAGCCCACAACGTCTACATCGCAGTGAGATAAAGACTTTTCGGTGACCAATTGAGGGGTTCCATCCTTTCTTCGGACTTTCTCAAGCCAATACTTCGCTAGGAATCAAATGTGGTCTGACATGATCTTGTCAGAGAATGTTGGAAATCTAGAAATGATCGAAAACATGTGACTCAATAAAATGTCCAATATGGTTTTAAAGACATGCGGATCCATTTGACCATCGATAAGTTTAAGAAGATCGGCGCCGTGTCCTAGGAAAGTTCCCCATTCCTCCAAATTCCCGCCTCTTTGACTGATAGTTTTGATTATGTCGCCAAAATCGAGCTCATTGTATTCGGGTCACCTTTCATACTTTTGTCATCATCTTCAAATATATTGAGTTTTGATTAACCACTCGAGGTCGTCTTTTCTAGAAAGAAATCAGTGCTTTCATGTACTCTAAGCAATACAATTTCAAAGCAATAGTCAGACATGGCGAGCTGGAAGTACTAAGGAAAACCTTATGAAGAAATCCATCAAGTTTGAATCACCACATGAGGCCACGTTGTGTGACAAACATTCATGGATATACCTGATTAATCACTCAGTGCCGTCTCTTCAAAAAAGGACGCCAATCCAAAGTTGTTCGTGCAGTGAAAACTGGAGAACTTACAAATGATACATCTGGCTTAAGAGAAAAATAAATGAAAACAGTACTTTCTTTTAACACCAACGAACCCGAATTGTTTTTGATTGCGGTGAACATACAATCTGCCATCGTGTCTTTTTTAGTTTGAATTTTTTTTTCAATTTGAGGTATCACTTTTGCAATTCGCATTCTAACATGACGTCGAGCTTTTCGCGAATTTTCATGCGATATTTCAAGTTGAAACGTACCTCTGCATTTTAACTAACTGGACATGATAATAAAATTTGTTTAGTACTCCAGCTGAATGTTGTGAATAGAATTTTATTATCATGAAAATTCCACACTTCATGGTTTCGTTTACTTTAACGAGGCGCCTGAATGCACGAAGTAGCTTCATAAATTCTAGTTGGATTCGAATTTATCGTAAAACTGCCAAATTATCTTGAGGAGGTGCAAGAATTCCGAATGGTTCTCTTCCGAGGAAGCGGTATCAACAAAAGATTTCAAATGATTGCCAGAAAGCTATCAATCAGTGATTACAACACAAGTAGGAAAGTTAATAGGAAAAGTAATAGAAAGTATTTCAAGTGCAAAAATAATGCGTTTCACGTAAATAATGCGTTTCAATTTCAGCACCTGCATGAACCTTTTCACGCTACAGTTAATGTAATAATATCTTAATTTTACATCGCATCTAATTTGGGAAACGATTTTCGATGTGGAAAATGAACGCTTCTAAGTATTCATTGTGCGCTTGCCAGTGGAAACTTGTTAACATTAAAGTTGTACTCTGCCCGGGGATCTCATGTTTTGTGAAAGTAATAATTTTTTCGTTCAATTAAAGTTTTTTGCAAATGGAATATCTGAATATCACATCTGGTAAGTTTCCCTTTGTTGAGGGAACCGTCAGATACTCATTCATATTACCTCGTTTTGAAGAAACATTGAAATGAAAACGATTTTGTCATGTAACGAACTTTACGAGTCATGAAATCTGTACAGATGGAAAAGGTGGAGACCGTTTACATGGGATCCTCCAGTATGGTAGAAATTATCATGTTATCCGCTTCCTCGATGAAGCAACTATGCACCAACAAGGATTGCGTCATAAAACTATCATTCGCTCCATTTCAATTCACTTCCTGCTGGTAATAGATCATGAAAATTTACTACACGCGGATTCATTCAAAACAATTCTACTTATTAGCTAATTGGCAACTTATCTCCTTCGAAACTGGATTATTCGATTATTAAGAACAAGGCTCTGATTAATTTCATTGAACACAAAGATTTGATGATGAGTGAGTGCACCTAGGCATGTGCTCGCTTTCCACCAACAACTTTACTTGCGAATAACTACTAATTAGATTGGCGGAAAAAAGAAAACAAACGTGAAAACTTCTCGGTGGCCAATACCGTTGCAACTTAATTAACTTCTTTACTCCATGGTAATTCATCTTTTTCGGTACTTTTCAGTACGCTCAGGTTGCTTACAAATTCTCTCGGCTTAAATAGCATTTTACAATGCTTAACGAATTTTCTGCTAGCCGAAGAGTTTTTCGTTGATGGACATGTAGCAAGGTACCACAGAGCCTTTTAATACAAACTTTTAGACGTTGTAACTGTTTGGTATTTTTAAGTTTGGTCGCTGATTAAATAGGGAACGATATTTTTAGACTCTAGACAAAGCAACTACATTTTATTTTTGTAAATAAATAGGTTTGGCAGAAAATTTTGCGAAAGGCGGATATGGTATTGGTAAATTAACAAAATCTTTCAGTATGTACGGGATTTACGAAATATTCTAGTATTTGTGCGTGTTGGAGCTGAGAAACTGAGAATTTTACACATATGTATGCAAGCAATCCAAGCAGGGAATCACATAAGGAAATAACGGTTTCACTTTCATGTTTTATCCTTTTAAAAACTGAAGAGTGTACGTACACAAAATTATGAGGAGCCGTATGCTCTTCTTCAAAGAATGTGTGTACATTTTGATTTCTACGACTCCTATCAATCAGGAAAACCAACAACATTCAATGAGGAAAACCAACAACATTAGAGAACACATTTCTAAGGACATAAGTGGAAGCAAATCAATATCAAACAATCGCGGAACTGTCATACTTTGTCACACACAGATTCAGGAACATTTACATGCATTTATAGGAACATTTATACCAAATTGGAAAAGTAAGCAAGGCAAGTGCTTGGGTACCCATGGTACCCATTTGGGTGTTCTGTATACAAAAAATTTGGGTGATCTGTATAGGATTGTATGCAGATTGTAGACAGATTATATGTGATCAAATGTTGTTATTTATCGAGGAAGATCCTTTCTCCACTTATAACTTGCTTCCAAACTTCCAAAACTGTGATCAATTAGAAATTGTGTTGGTTTCCGCTGATCATGGCTTATAATGAACTTTTAGGAGCTGAAAGTATTGATTAATTTTTATAGTTATAAGTTATTTGTATGCCTGAAGATGGGAGCTCCTTGAACGTAGCGTTTGTATTGCTTCCCTCGTGGCTTGTGACACTGCTAATGTCCAGATTTATTATTTAGCTGGATTGGTGTAGTGTACAGTCTATTATTTGTTGTAGTGGTTTGTTCGATTGTCTGGTTTAATCCCTCGAGAATCTCAGAATATCCAAGTTAGTATTACCATAGCGTAACAACAAACAGCGCTAACACTCCGAACAAACGACCAATCTAACGGTATTCAAAAAATTCTGGAGAATTGCATTGGTGTTCGTAAAAATGTTTATTTTTCTCTATTTTGGCTATCTGTTTACATTGTGCTTGTAAACAAAACGAGCAAAAAATAAATATTTTTACTAACACTCATACAATTCTGTAAAATCCGTTAGATTGGACGATGGTCGGAGTGTTATCGCTGTTTGTTGTTACGCTATGGTATTACTATGATATTTTCTTATTTGTCGAAGAGCTTAAGTGCTCTGTCTCATTTTTCCATTGACAAGTCAATTATCTTTAGTGAAAGTTCCTTTTGCATATTGTTTCTTACATACCAAGGATATTCAACGATTTTTTGTTCGTTTTCGTTGTCTAATTGAAAGCAGTACTGCCATTGAGTTACGCCCGTCCTAGAATTTGCTTAAATATTAGTAGTGTGTTTCTTCTAATTCGATTTTTTCATTTATGCTTGGGGAGAAGGGATGTAAGGATTCAAGGGACTAGTTACTACGGATATCATCGTCATATCGGGACACTTTGACATTTGCGAGTAGTGTTGGAAAACCCGCTTGTAAATAGTATTCAGTATAGGCAACCATGGTGATCGTGAAGTGGTTCCCTGTCATTCTTTTCTCTCTTCTAAAAGGTCATAGAAGATTACATCACCATGAGTTGGAGTCACCTGCTTTTGAATTTCCGAAACAAGTTGCACTTAAAGATTCATTTGTTTTCCTGTCCAAAAACAAGGAATCGCACAAGTTGCCCAAATAGCCAAAAAAAAGAGGAACAGTAAGAAATGGATGTACTATTTTCTTTATTTTTGTTAACCGTCATGTATGTTACTGGTTTCCATTATTTTTGATTGGATCATCTTCCGATATAAAATTTACGGTGATGAAAATGATGAAAACGATGTTCAATTGCGATTTGAATCTCTTAAAAATTTTTCCTAAAGCTTTAAAAGCATTCTGGCGCCGTAAAGCCACGCAAAAGATCTGCGAAATCTAATTGTTTCCACGCAATCGCAATTTAATAGCAATTTCACATCAATTCCACACGCGCTTCATCCATATTAAAGGTATTGAATGAAATAAGACAAGCTACGAATTTATGATGTAATCAATGATTAACCATAAATTTTCCGTATTTAGCGCGAAAAAATCGCATTTTTACTTGCATGCTGGGTGGCGTTAACATCTTTCATTGCACCTCGTCGTCTCAGACTGACAATTTGAACTTTACGATTAAAAATAACTACCCCAGAATGTCGTCAACGATAAAAACACGACATCAATAAAAATAGTGTCGGCAAGAAGAAAATGTTTATCAATCAAATTAGCCTTCAATCTCTTCGTGATAAGCGTGTCTAGCTGAAATACGCAAGTTATTTCTGACCAGTATCGCAAATGTCCTAACCACTCAGTTGAGGATTCATATATGTGTCGACAGAATCGTGTTGCAATTATGCGTTTATGGACGATTGCACTTTTTAATTGATTGAAACGAAAAGCAAATTTTATTCCAAGCTGACGAGCTGACTCGTTAGCTGATTGCTTGATTGACTGTTCGACTGACGCGAGCAATAGTGATTGAACCGTGTAAATTTACCTGTCGCCTCGATTAACCTACATTCCACTCTGCAATTTTCAAACACTTCTTCTCCACATGCATATGCATTTACTAGCGAAAGTTTAACGAGCTATTGAGATATTAGCGCGGATTAATTTGGCCCAAAGTATTCCAATTTACACTGCATGTACTGTGAACAGAATACGACAACTGGTGGTATCTGATTGAATTACTTAACGCTACAAATTTAAAATGTTGAATACTGTGAGGATTTCATCCCTGTAAATTATGAAAGGAGATTATTTCACGGTTCGAATGACTTTTCAATTATAATTTTTTATTTAATGGGTGCTGTCTTTTGATTGATAAAAAACGCAAGAGAATTGACAAAAATTGAGGATGGACATTTATTTATGTCCTCAGTTTTTTTAGTGACGGTTTGACTTCTTCCCCCCTTTTTTAAAGAAAAGTTCCTCAGCTCCGTTCCTACAAGATATTTCCTGGCATTTATCTCTATAAGCAGTTTACAACCGATTACTTTTGGCTAATTTATAAGAAAAAAGTTTCCTTTCTATGGTAGTCTTTTCTTAGGGCTTATGTTGAACCTCAACATCTCGTGAGCTCATTACCTGAGTTTATCACCTTCTCGTTTCGGAAGTTAATCTCTGCTTGCAGAGGATCCTTTTACCGATACATGTCGAAAATTGCTTAACGCCAAACTTCGTTCCCAGGAACCCTTGTATATCCTGCGATCCAGTGTATCCCCACTTCTCAATTCTCAAATCGCACATCTATTTGCAGGTTCTTCACGTATAGGTCTGTTGGTAATAATGCCACAATAATATTCCTTTGAAGATTTTAACATTTTGAAAAACGATGGCCAAGACATTTGTCATCTTCAATTTGTTCCCAAACCCAGGTAAAGCACACAACTACAACAAGTCCCTCACTGAAAAGGGACTATCAGCTGCTTGAGCTTAGAGTTTCGATAGTTCTCGGTGTTCGATCCCAAAAAGTGTTCGACCAACTTCAGCATGCAAGATTTTATGTCACGAATGATATTCAAAGAAAAGGCTTCTGCGTGGCTTCCTGCCAACATTTGTCGTAACCCTATGACTTCTGGGAATTCACGCATATGTTTAAAGTGAATGTAGCGTAAGGCTGGAGTCTGGACTTCCAAACTCAGCTGATGTGTGCTAAACGGAACCTACTCGGCCCCAATGAACATTTTTCAGATCGAAAACATCGTTTCGTGAGCTGATTGAATATATCCTGCAATGGGGTTTACTTTTTGTAGGTTGCGGGAATCTTAGACGTTATTGATCCAGATACTGATTATAATATTGGCCACCACTCAATGTTTGAAAGAACCGAGCGTAGGATATGTGGTTGTGGTCATTGAAACATGCTTCTATTGAGATGCATTCTCCGTTGTTTGAAACACCTAAGTGAATCTCACACTGATTAGCTTTACGAAACCTTTTCCATCTGCGCCAAAAGTGTATTAAATTCGGTGTGTGAAAAACTAAAACATTCCCTCCTTTCGCAATTACAGACAACCCAATGTTGAGAGGTGCTTAATCTTCGTTTTCTCAGTGTTTTTGAGCCTTCAAAAGACGCAAAATTTAGTTTTGTTTTTAACAAAACTGCTTTCCTGAAGAAGAGAGAAATGGAAAACGATGGTGCTTCATGTTCCAAGCAATATGTAGAAAAAGCTCAAGGAGCGTTTCAGTTTTGATATCATCTGTTCCCGAAGTCTTTCATTTTTGGATGGTCTTAATCAGTTCTTGCGTTTCTTTTGTGCTCGACAGTGGCTGGTTTGCCAGATACTTCTAGAATGAAATATCAAAATAGACGGGATGCATAGAGGATAGTGTCCGTGCGACCTATTCTTCATCCGTCCTCTCGCATCTATACAACGAATCTTGTGATTTCGAGCTTACTCAATGAACAGGTTTCGACAAATGCTGGACGATCCTGTAATTGCGTTGTCGATGTGGTTCTGCGAGCAGCATATCTTGCTTCCAATAAAAATATACAAAATACAAGGATCATGCACTAATTTCACTGTTTCATGTATTGAATTGCGGCTTTAAAAATTTAATTTCTACTTTTGACTATGCACCACTCAATATTCGCTCATCGTCAGCAAATCCATGGATTCTGCACGGATGATGATAACATCACAATTAATTATCCTAATCTGAACCATTTTTCTATATTGGCTTCAGTACAAACGAGTTACAAACAAATTGTAAAATTAGTTGGAATAGTGGATAGCGAAGTCTCCACAAATACAAATGTTCCACATTGAGAACTGCTTCACCAACCGCTTGGCCAATAAGCCTATCAAGTCCGATTCAAACCCAACTGGTCATATGTAAATATAATATTTTTAAACCGAATAGATATGGCCTTTGTACTATATTCGTATATTAAAATGATTTTATACTGGAATTTTGGTATGACTGTCGGGTGGACGGTACAGTATATAAGTCGTTGAATTTGAAAAAAAAAGTATCTGATCTGGTCCAACAAGCATTTATACGTTTGACTTTGGTCCTGCATTCAAATTCAACATACATGCGATAATATCACAAGTGACGGATTGCAGCCATTATCGATGCATGTTCAGTTTGTATTGATTTGACTGTAATTAATCTGAAAACATTTATGATATCATTCAAAATGTGTTTGGCCATT
Source organism: Stratiomys singularior (assembly GCA_954870665.1). Taxonomy (NCBI): domain Eukaryota; kingdom Metazoa; phylum Arthropoda; class Insecta; order Diptera; family Stratiomyidae; genus Stratiomys; species Stratiomys singularior. Next base: position 3,591,795 of record OX940879.1, on the reverse strand, counting down.
CTAAATTATGTCTGGATAATAGATTGATATCGGAGTTTGGCCAATCGGAAATCAGACAGGAGTTAAAAAATTTCAGATTAGTCAGATGCGAAATGAAGTTAGTTTTGTTAAACAATTAAAATTTATGTTTGATGAGATCTGACTTCCAACTATCGTTTAGCTCCTTATTGACTTCTTTCTGGCTTTATACTGAATTCTCTGTCTCCTGGACAATCATTCACCATATTTTTCGGAATGCCAAAGACTGCCAACTGGTGGTACATAATAACGACAAGACTAGAGTGATTAAGACATTCCACGTATCACATATTTCTGCATATGTTCAACGCCGTGATTAGCCATAAAGTAAATTCTCACCTGTCGATGGTATCTCTCTTGATATACGTTTGAAATTCTTTCATATTATGCTCAAACAAGCTACTGGGGGTTACTCAACCAATAAACCTACATGGATACTGTGGTCTGCACGGATTGGAACGAACTCCTGACGTGCTTACCTGAAAGATCATTCACTGTGCACCCACTTAACAGGCTACGCCACCTTATCTGATCCATAAGATGGGTGTCAATTGTTTGATACCTTCAGGGTGATTCAGGTTAATTTTTTCTGCAACCACCATAAGACGTTCCGTTTTACATATGACGGCAGTTAAGTCAAATCAAGCCTTACTGCTACAGGCTTCGAATTCACAAGGACAACAGATTTTATCTGTTTACTTGAATATACATGCTGCGGAAATAGTGCACAAACATAAAACAATCGAATCATAATGAAAGATAATGCCAGATCGTTAATTTCTATCATCAAATAAATCATATATTGTAGTATGCTGTACTGTGGAGGTTGTTGGCTGCAACAAACCACTAAAACTGTCTTTGCTTATATCCAGCACCGGTCCACATTCTTAGGCAACATACCAGGCCAAAAAAACTATTCGATGACAAGAAATCATTTATTTCGTCAATAAAACTGGCGAAATCTAATATCTGAAGCCGTCCTGACCTTTATTGAACGGCTCCTTTGTGTTTAGATATTAAACTTTAAACATGATTATCAGATAACAAATGTGTTGTTACGACTGGACTGAAAATTTTCCGAAAGGAACGTTGAAAAATGAATATTTCCCGCTACAGTTCGAGTCGATGTGGATGGATAAATCAATGAAAAATTGAGAAAAGGGTAGACTAAGGCTATCAGCTTCACTGGATGGAATAAGGGGTGAGAAGAACATATTTATAAGATTTGTGAATCTGATTTTTAGGTTGTCTGATATTAATGAATTTTGACAGAAACGTTGTTGAGGGGTTGATGCAATTGCAGTTTGATAATTCGGTTCTTCAGACAGTCATAGGAAGGAAAATGCTATAGGTTAATCAATTGACAAATGAAAAGGGAGTTTACTGTCCATATTCGTGACTAAGGCAATATTGATACGTGAAAATCTCTCAAAATTTGGCCATCTCCTTGACCTTACAACAATAAAGTAAGATTGAACAATTCCTATTCAAAATTCAACAAGTTCCTTGGTTATTTTCGAATAAACCTGTTATTATATAATCGAGACAACGACTTTATCCTGTTGAGAATTACAGAATGGCGTAAAACAGTGTGTCCTTAGTATGAAATTAGTATGAAATGTATTGTGTTTGAAATTTTAATGAAAAGAGATAAATTTTGTTCTTATGTAGTTTAGTATATAGTGCCAACTTCATGCGTACAAAATATAATTAGTATGAAGTGCCAATGTGCATCCTTAATTACCTGGAGCTCGTTTCTCAACAAAATATGGACACTTTTATCTGAGCACGCTAACTACACCAGCTGCAATGACTTTTCCACCAATCTCCTGGTTTCTACTTGGAGAATTTCGGCGGAATCAATGGTTCTCACTATCAAATCGTGTGAATTAGTGGTTAAATAAAGTTAATTACACGACTCGTCTGTACAAAATTGCTGAGTCGAGAGTATCGTTTAATTTCCCGCCTCATCAACTTCTCAGCTGCCTCCGAATGTTTGTTCCTCATGTTTGTGTCCTTACCTATGGTTTACCTCATCCAAAGCTGGCTTTTAGAAAGTGTCGATGGTTGACCATTTCTTTATACGTCTTACATGTTCCCGTCGTTGGTTGCTCAACTTTAGATCGTGTCTTTATTTACATTCAATGTTAAACAAATGCGAATGCGGTCCACTTTATCCGCACAGTCGATCCCTTGAACATTGAAGAGTTTTTCATGATCAAAGAAAAGGACGTTTAAATAAACCTAATCAAAATATAACATCAGTTATTGCAGGACTCCATGTTTAAGTAGGGCTTAGTCATATGCACTAGACCTCTTCAATCTACACAATCTGTTTTTGAGAATTTACAAAAAACAGTCTGTTTTTGATATATTCCTAAAATCTTTACACTATCGCTGAACGCTGAATCCATTGTAGTTATTTGGGATCAAGACAGATTAACGATGGTCTCCAGACGTTTAAAAGTAGTAATTTTGCCACAAATTTCCGGGCTTATTGTTCATATTGGAGGCCATCAATTTCGCACCAAACTGAAGATCAAGTTATTCCCAAAAAAGCGCAAGCTTGATGGATCAATTGATGTTCTAACTAGTCAGCTAGTTTCAGCTCGGAAAAGTGGACTTGAAGTATTCGAAGCAAAGTTTGAAAGATTTTCTATCTTTCGCACAAACACTGAGCGCGTACGCTCCAGTTATTCGACTTCCAAGTTAAGGTACACCTAATGGACTTCGATGATGGAAATTCAGTTTTCCATCCAAAATGAAAGTTCGAAGATTTTCCTATGCATAAATATTTGAATTTCCTTTGCATGCATTCGAGAGAACTGGCAATGATTTTGTACTATTCGGATGAACCTGGAGTATACACAGCAAGCAAAGAAACTAGATTCAATTAAACACATCTGCCAAATACAGAGGACAAGTGAAGAATATCATTATTCCTCAAAATGTATAAATTTTCGCTAAATATCATTCAACCCTGTAACCCTTCGTGCCAGAAAAAAATTGGCCAAATATATTCCCAACATCGATTTAATTTCAATTTCAATCTATCGAAATGGATTAACAATCAGTCCAATAACCGACGCCAATAAAGACATAACCCGAAAAACCAAATCAAATATTCACTTTTGACATTATCCAACCAATGATCCGATACATATGCAAATTATTGCAAAACGGACCTCACCAAATGCATGTTCCATTTCACTGCACTTCATATCCCAGGATTTTCTCTTGATAGCATTTTTCAATGCTAACGTTTCGGGTCACTTAACATCGTGAATGTGATAAAACAGATTTTATTTAGTTTCCGGACTGAAGGGGAAACACCACCGTTTTCCTGGATATCTATCGTTCGAATCCTGCGCGCCTGTGGGTTTGAAATTTATTTTGGAAAAACACAAAACACAAAGGAATGCATCCGCCAACAATAATAAATGCAGTCGACCACAAAGTCAAGGTGTAATTTATCCCTTGGCTTTTGTTGGGATCTGGACGGACTGGGTGTTTCAGATTTGACGTTATTACATCAACGCAACCAACGACAAAATCACTCCAGAACTTGCATTCCATTCATCCTGCTGCAATGTATTCTCGTACGTAATTTACACTGAACTTTTAAGTCTTTTTTCATTACTGTTAAAAGGATCAGAATCATGAAGGGTTGAATTGAAATAGCGAATAGGATTATACATTACACCAAATTATAGATGTTGTTGTTTTATGTTCTGAACCCTTTTCGCCCTGATTTTTTTTTTTTTTCATTTTGTTCCGGTCTTGTTTTTCTAACATTTTTTTCGATGCGATTGAATTTCAAAAGAAAAACAAAGAAGGGAAAGCCTGATGCAGGGAAAAGCAATAAGTTTACCGCAGTACGGCCCGTGGCTATGTTATTATCAAAACAAATATCCTGTCGTTGGTTAGAACGAACTCTCTTGTTTCCGAAATTGATCGAATTAGCTTCGCGTTCAGTTTTTATCTTTCGAAGCTGCTACTTCTAGTTGAGCTACACTTTCGAAATTCCCTGGCTTATAAATTAAATCCAAACCAGGGGATATGCTGCAAAATATTGTTGATGTCACTGTTTTCCTTTATATCATATCAAAGTCTATCTTAATTTAGTTAGCCGAAGCATCATGCTGAAGGCACTCAAATCAAAACTGTATATTCGGTACGTTCAGCGCTCCTGACACCATTACAAACTGATGTTTTAACAATTGGTTGAACTGCAATTATTATACGACAATATACAATGACAATAGTACGAACTTATGTCTCTGGGCAAATTAAATAAAAATTCAAGTGAATATGCCCTTATTTGTTTGCACTGGCCATTGTGCTATTGGCGTGCACTTTTAGCCAGGACGCCGATGACTGGCCTGCTCCTGCTGGTTCTGGTGGTCATGAAGCTGATGATAAAAAACTTCCACTTTTTTCCTCTCATGCAAAAAGCAATTTAAATGCAGACAACTCAACCTCCGGCATCATTTTTTTTAAGTACGTTAAGTTAAGTTTGCATAAAATTCTAAAGGACGTGAATTCTGACAGTTGTGAAAATTTATTTGCCCGTAAAAAATGCTCAACCCACTCGTAATGTTATCCTTGAGTAATGGTCGGCCTTGGATGGGGTTTGGGGTTACATTTTTCACGAAACTAAAATTGGGTACTGTTTTATCCTGTAACACAGATGTAGAAATTGTGTTGTGTTGATTCCAATCACAAACTGCCTATTTATAATGTTAATTGCATAGTAGCTTAAAAACTGCTAAGGACTTGAAAAAATAAAGAAGTTGAAACATTAAGCCACTTCATTAATTTCATCACCAATCCTTGATAGTTAAAGAAGGAAGAAGTCATTATCTTTCACTGACGGCAAATATGCTCAACTTTCACAAAAGAAGCATCTAAGGAACTCATGCTAGAGCGTAAGTTGCTGCGCCAATCTGCAAGGATATATATATTATTGTGATGTATTATAAAATGGATTGCTTTCTTGATTGAGGCGGATGAAATATGAAATAAAGTAAGAGAGTTTCTCGGACACAATGAACACAATTTTTCGTTTGACGAGGTACTATCCGGTATGGAAACCGGCAATTATAACGGTAATACCTAAGCCCGGAAAAAAACCATGCATTTCTTCGAAACTGGATACCCATAAGTCTTATTTCGTCGGTTTGCGAAATACCTGCAAAGGCATTTCTGATTAAATTGAAGTGATGAACACATAGTTTTACACGAACACTATGAATTCAGAGGAGCACATTCGACGGAACTGCAACTAGTAAGACCGACCCAGCGCTTTAGGATTACGATGAACCGCAGAAAGTAAACAGGGCAGTTATGTTTTTGTGAAATCTTTGACAAAGGTTAGCATGGGGAACTCATCTTCAAAACGCATGAATTCTCTATGCCCTACCAGGTCGATCTTTTCGAATTAGGGTAGAAGATCATCTCTCAAGCCTGCGAACGCTTCAAGCTGGGGTTCCACAAGGGTCACCCAAGTCACCAAAATTGTGCAATGTGTACACCGCAGACATTCCAACCTTGCCAAATAATGTTCAAATATCACTTTAAGCCAAGCCATATTCTTCATAAGACGCAGAGCACAACAGCCAACGGCTCCACACACAGTACCATGGAATAGAACAACTTAATACCTAGGACTCGTATTCAGCTTGGAAAGACCACATACAAAAGAAAAGAACACTACACTACTACTCTACTACTCCTCCCTACACCCTTTCCTCAGATCTGGCCGCTTAAACTTGAAAAATAAGGTCGTCAGACTGACACTACTATAAGGCAGTGTAGTACTGCTTTATGCCAGACAGTGAAGATCAACAAATCTTCTAATTGCAATATTTTGGTGGCAGAATAAATTATATTTTCACGTGGTTCTATCTCTATCGCTTCATTCTCACTTAAAAATTCAATAAAAATCGAGAAGATATTTTAATTATTTAAACTGAAGCTTGCTGAGTTCCTTTCCTTATTTTTACTTTCTGTATTTTGCTCGGCATTTTTTTAAAAAAGTGTCCTGACACCATAGAAAAGGTTCAAATTTTATGATATCCTTTAAGCATATTATTCTAAACATATTCGTAAGAGTTGTTTTACTTGTTCTTCCAGATTCATCATTCTGTATTGATATTCATTTAGCATCCTTGTCCTACATTCCTCATAAAATCTGAATCATAAAGAATATTTTACACAATCGGAAAAGGAAATTTGCATGTTTCAATAGTAGAGGGTGCGCATTATGCGCTGTGAATCCTTTGCATTCAACATACAAGACAAATAAGCATGCCAGCCTCATTCTAGGTACTCTAGGCACTCTCGTCCTTTCAATATTCAACTGAGCGTTCATTAACGAGATGACTGCATTCTACCCCCCAAAATGTACAATTTCCATAAACGCACTTACCTACGAGGGGAAAGATGGCAATCAAATTCACCCTCAATCAACATCGGAGCAAAAATTCGCTTTGTTGAATTTACTCTGGTCTGGTGCGCGTTGGATGATTGTTATATTAAACTCACAGGACTCATCGTTGGATGAGGGCAACTTCATCATTTTGATGTGAAGCGATGCAATGTGTAATTGTTCATCAAAGCAACTTTTAGATATACGAGTTTGTTTTTCTTCCTCTTCCGTACTCGTACTATACAAGTACATCGGGCAACATAAGTGTATAAACACGGTGCATACACGCTAGGTCCTTGGCCAAAACACATTCAATGTGGCAAAACAATTTTTTGATTTTGTTCCGTGACGCCACGCCACCCTTGCTTTTATCAACGCCTAGAAAACAACTTCTTTTTTTTTTTTGATTGAGTGAAAATATTTTAATTTTGTCGCATTGTTCGCGTTTGGACTGCTACAAACAAAAGCAGGAACAGAATAGTTTCGATAGTCCTCGAAAATGTCGTTGTAAGTGATTTATTACAAACGCATTAGCAGATGTCCAGTCGGAGAAAATATGGAAATGAGTTCGTTGGGTTTGTTGTCGAGAGTGGGTTAGAGTTTAGAACCTGGCAAATGGTGCTTTGATAGGATTAAAGTGTTAAATGTTGATAAATGCGAAAAGTTAAAATATTCATGCTGAGAAGAATTTCAATTCGTTTTTCATCAGTCCGTAGAAGAACAGAAAAACAGAACAGAATTCGCTCACGAGTGTTGCTCTATTTTGCATTAAAGGATTGAATGGGATTACATTGACGCAACAACTGTTGTTCGTAAGGATATTGGAAGTGTCATTCATATATGGATCCCTGACATTTGATAGGAAAATTTTTTGTGCAATTTAAGGAAGAATTCCACCTCCAATTTGATGTAAATTCCTACTGATTAGAAACCACAATTTTATAACTTTTGACGCCAGGTCAGATTATGTATTGTGAAGACTGGTCCAGCACACTAAACACTTGTGCAGTTTGTACTTTGGAAGAGTAAATAACAAAAAACCAATTATTCATTCGAGATGACGTGAACAATTTCAACTGTAAGTTCGCGTGGGTTTTAGACTGCCAGGATTTGATGGTAAGCGGCGATAGAAGGGGAAGCTGATGGACAACCAGTGATAAATGGTGGATAAATCGCCCTAAAAGGAAAGCAATTGCTGTAATCATATGGGTTATACCTCGGTGGTTGTATGAAAACCGATTGCAAAAATATGCAAGAAGTAAATGAATTTAAAAGAATGACCTAAGTGAACCGGAAATTCCTTTCAATTAACAAGGAGCTAGAATCGCCCAAACCGCGTAACACCATAAACATCCTATCGGAGTGTCCCCAAAATCCAGTTAAACCCCAATATGATAATTTTCTCATTGAATGATCGGTTACTTTTTCAATATTCATTAAAGAGGTCTTCCTCCGAACAGAAAATCACTCTGAATAGAATGCGAACATTACTAATTATTACAAGGATCTCAAACTATTGCCTTGCGTTCTTCACATTATTTCCTTTTCTGGAATGATAATGATTGCATAAATTATTCAGATTACAAACAACAAACACCCAATATATTCAGTGGTTATACAACAAGGACGTGACACTATTCCATCAAGTTTACGCTTCACTACATCCCAAGAGACATCTACAGGATGCATGAATGATAAATCGACTGATATTTAATTGAATCTCTCGTTAGATCGTTGCTCTACGTAGCAAGAAACCGAAAAAGAACTCTGAATCCGCTCGCTAATTTAATTCCCAGGTGAATCCTCGCACCCATCTTGTGATTCAAGTCCACCTCCAAGGACACTCGAACACATCACAGGCATGACTCATTTTCCAGGCCAGTTAGCCGGTCAGGGATAATCCACAACATCACTTCTGTCTCTACTATACCTAACCACTATTCCTTCTGGAGTACAATATTTTTTCTTCTCCATTTTATTCTTATCTCTACCATGTATCCTGTTGAGAATATTTGTCAGAACTTGAATCCGCTTACCAAATACAAGCAACAAACCAACTATAATTAAAATGCAAATTGAGTCAGCAAAACTTTTTTCATCATTTCAATTTTCGGACCCAAGCACTTGAGCGAAAACAGTTGGCACAGGGAGTTTCCTTTTTGACTGGATTAGTTAATTTTTTCTTTTTTGTTTGGTGAATTTATTTAGCAGCAACAAGTTGAGAGGAGCAGTTTCGAAGGACACTTTCTCAATTCTCTGCTCAGTTGGGGATTATTTCGGTACTGAGATGTACAGAAGTGAAAGTTGCACGAGTGTGGTGATTAACCACAAAGTAACCGTTTTCCATTTTGATTGGATATCGAAATTGAGATTAAGGACTTAAGGTCTTTATATAAGGAGTAGAATTTAAATTAGACTATGATGTAGGCATCTAGGAGATCATTGATTTCGGTATATCCTTGCCGGGGAGATGATGGCAACTGTGCCATAGAGCCAGAGACCATTTCAGTTATGAGCTATGACATCAAGATTTGATCCTTTTCGAATTAAAATCTTGATTCAAGAGACTCAAATCCATATTGTCCACTACAATTTAGAGAATTTCATTTCAGACTGCACACATTTGGCGAATATTGTCATGTGGTAACCCATCAGCATGATGTTCCATCAACATGTCTTTTTCTTGGAGCTGTGAATTTAACACTTATCTTATGTGTGATGAGACTTTTATTAATGCATTTATTTTTTCCGATGTGAATCATTCATAGCGGAGTGTTGAAGAGTGCATTTGTTACTCAAACGGCGAATTTTCCTTACATTGTCGCACTTATTTGTTTCGAAACAGTTCTAGGACAAACAGGCACAAATCAGTGTAACAATTTGCTTGCATAGGAACCAACCTGGCTTTCTATTGCTATGCAAAAAATTATTTGCAAATTTTCAATCTTTTATTCCAACGTTACCCATCTTTACACTGCTTCCTTCCCCAAAACACTCAAATATACAAGAGGATGCTCTTGCTTTTCTGAAGTTGTTGGTTTGAATTATAAAGTCTGATGCATTTCAAGACCTTCCTCTTTCCATTCTTGACATATCACGGCATGTCGTCGGAATTATATGGATGAAGAAAAACTCCAAATGAATTTTGAAATTGGGGATTGACTGAATACATTGCTAAGATTTCGGGCGCCTCCATCATTTTGGTAATGAGTAACGCAACATGCAAAATATGGTCCGGCGGCGAAAAAATCTCCGAAGGAAAAAAATCTCAAATGGATTGTGTTATGCACATTGCAACGAGTACATAGTATGAACACATTAATAATTTTAACGCTTTCAACAGATGACTTCATTAATGTCAGCATCTCCCGAGCAGACTTCCATTCATTTGTTTAGTCAGAAAATGTATTGAGTGTTTTATTTGGTTGTCTTTTGGATTATTTTGGTAAATTTGAATTAGCACTACTCATTTAATCCAGAACTACATTAAAAATTATGCATTTCAACATTCAATACTATTAGAATCTTAGCAGTAGATTATCGCAACATTTATTTTGGATTTGTTGGAGGACCATGTGGAAATCGTGTAATAGTCAAGTGAATTTATGCAAGTGCTTACTTTGACTCGAGCATATTTAAACATTTAACCATAGATATACCAGTAAAGGAGAAAACTTAAGACGCGCAAAAAAACTTTTCCATCTTAGTCAAATAAAATCTGAGCTAATGCGTAATATACACATAGTTGATTATTTTATGACATCATATGCCCATGTAAGTAAATTTAGGATAACACACAGAAACTATTCAGAAAAAACGAGGCAAAGTGCCCATCAAAAGGAGGCAGCCGATTCATTCGAACATTCAACTTCAGACGATGTTCAGACCATTAGAACATCCATCAGCATGGACCCTTACAAAGTTACAGAGGGCTCTCAACGAATTCAGAGGAACCAGGGAAGTGGATAATCCGGGCATGCAAGAATAATTGCACAAACCAAGAAGTTTTAACACACGACAGAATAAGGCACTGAAAATCACTGATCGAGAACGTGTACCGATATAATGGCGCTCTGAAAGGATTCAGTTGCAAACCATATAAAATATTCGCTTCATGCTTTACCTGTTGCACTAGTCGGTCAGCACTTTTGAAGTGAGAAGAGTGGATAAAACCTCATTTGTTGGTCTCAAGCCAGAGAGCTCATTTGAGCTGCTTAAGCGGAGCAAAAGGATTCCTAACTCTAGTATGCAACAGGAGAGAAAACATGATTACCCTGCTATACACCTGAATCTAAAAGAGTTTTAACATAACGAAACGCAGAAGTCGGCTGGCAAGATCAGAGCATCAATAGTTTGGCCGGCGCACTCTTTCCACGACCAACAACAAAAACATTGAAAAGCTTAAGGAACATTGGAATGAATGTTTTTAGTTTTGAGTGATAGATTGGAAGGAACTTTGATGAGCAATGCCGAATCTGTAACAGGATTTGTGTTTCTTACGTTTAATACTTATTAAGCGATATGCTTTTATTGTTGAGAGATGTTCACAAGCGGTGATAGAAATTTTTCACCACTCACTCAAACTCACAGAGTAGATACCAAAGGAATATTTGAATTTTTCATACAGAATGCGAATGGGAAATCGTTTTAACTTTGACTTTCATTCTGGTAGGATACATACTTGCGCAATATGCAACAAAAGATCATTAATATTATTTGCCATGACAATTCCGATCTGAAAACTCAATTTATGGCCATGCACATCGACATAACTTAACTATTCCATTCCAAATTGGACATTTCGATATAGTCAACAGTAGATTGTTCTGTTTGTTGAACTACCACTGAGAGATGCCTGAAACCTTCGAGCACATGTCCAAGCCCTCCAACAGGAGACACAATTCCCAGCATTTAACGATACACCAGACGACATATTGGGCATTAAGAGGTAGACTGGCTTTCAGCCTCAGATTGGATTTTCTTTTCAAGTATCTTTATTTTTGCACAATCGTCACAGACACTGACATCGTTGGACGACAACGATAAAGGACAGACATTAGACGCGACATCCGACACACGTTACAAACTACTCTGGTGGGCGCTAAAGTAGTGTCTGGAGACAAAAGATGGTAATAAGTCAAACGGAATGAGTTGGACTTGTAGGGTCCAATAATGAAAGGATTATATCGATTTTTGTACGCCAATTTGAATCAATCGGACCAAAAAAGCTGTCAGCTTAATATGCAACCCATTTTCGGAGGTCCTTTATTGTTATTGGAGCCTCTTACCACATTCAATGTAAATGCTTCCATTGACTACAATCCGATATTACCAAACCATCCCTAAGAAAACATTCCGACTATTTGTTGGCCACATTCGCATTGTACTTGAGTTGGGACATTATCCATAAACATAAATTACGGGCGCCTCCGGACAAAAGGACTTGCGGATTGTAAAGTTACGCCCATTGCGTTGTCCGGTCGCAATCACATATGTATTGCAACAAGCTCTAAAGTAAACATGCTAAGACTTCATGTGTCGGCTTAACACATTGTTTATTTAGGTGAAAATTTCCCTATTGTACAATTTCTTTATTTCGGTGCTTTTGTGTGATAAAGGACAGACATTTGTAATCAACAGCTTACCACCAAATATATGTTTAGCTCACAGTTGGTTGCTCGTCCCGTGATCGGACCCCTTCTGATTTCCGTGTTAATATAGGCCTAATTGAATTGAACAATTATGTAGATGAATGGTATGAGATCACAGCATGGAAATTTAAAATGTGTTAAAGGTTTTCAAGGATGATAATCGACATTAGCCTTGGAGCTGTGCATGGAATAGTCAATATGAAATTTGTATTTTATGTTCAGATATAGCAGCGATCAAAATGACCATGCGAAAACTGCTCCTGCTGACATACATGAACATTAAAATGGACTCTAGGAGCGAGCTCAACCAAGATTGTGAACTGTTAACAAGTTAGTCTTTATGTAGAATTTGACGTGAAATTGACAAAACGGCTCTTATTTTATGATGTGGTTTTAAATAATAAAACTAAATATGTAAAGATAGCTCATTATTAATAATAATTTACAGTCTAGCCCCAAAGCGATTTCAGGCATGCTCAAACTGGGCATGGTGCTGCGTCGCATGATTAAATGCATGATGGTTTGGCGTAACGTTTGAAAAATTGAAATAGTCACAATTGAAACTTATAAGCAGATCAGCAGAGTCATTCCTATCTAGATATCAAAGTAATCGGGTGGCAAAAGAATATGAGAAAGTAATCCTTGACTTAATAATTATATCAGCACTATAGCACAAACATTCTCGGGCGGAAACAACATTTCTTAGACAGAGATAGATAAAATAGATTTATATTTGTACTGCGTTTTAACGCAAAAGTTTTGAGGGGAGTGGTCCTGTTCTACGCAAAATTTACCAATCCAAATAAAGTTCCTCTTATTTGAGATGAAAAAGTCAGATAGTAAATCGTAATCCCTACCATGTAAAATACAACCATGTACGGTACATGTAAAGTACTACCATGTAAGGTACAATCATGAGTTGTACGAACTTTTCGACGAGCCAGAAGTCTCCACTGTGATAAAACTGCGGAAGCTACAATGGGCTGGCCATGTGCAGCGAATGAATGAAGGTCGGATACCTAGAAAGGTATTTGTCGGAAAAACTGAGGGACGCAGGCCAGTGGGAAAGCCAAGAAAGCGCTGGTCCGACTCTGTAGAGGAAGATAGCAGCATGCTACTCGGATTCCGAAATTGGAGGACGCGGTCGATGGACCGAGACAACTGGAGGCGACACCTGCGGGAAGCCAAGGCCCGAAATGGGCTGTACTGCTACAACGACGGCGACCATGTAAAATCCTAAGCAGACCCATGGAAAAGTGCTAAAAGCGAGGAGACTTACGAAGGCATTTTTGAAGAAGAGACGTTTGAAGGCCGAGCAAGAGATATTTTAAACACAATAAGTCTGAAGAAGTGTGTTGAATGCGGTACAGTATCGAGGTTTACAGTATTTAGAATAATGACAAAAAACTTTGTAAAACCACAGCCCAAGCACTCATGATCAGTAAGCATAAGAAAATAAAATTTTCCGACCAAACCGATCAACAGTCCGAATCAAAAGTATCCGAAAGAAGATGTGTGAAATGTAATCTTTGGCGAGGAAATCATCGAAGATGATGGCAGGACTTTGTCGATGATGACAATGGAACGGTTCCCATTTTACCGAGCTGAAATACTCTGAGAGAATCGGTTCCCATTTGAACGGTAGTATCATCGAAAAAAGATTAATGGACAAGGGGCTACAAAAAGATATTTAATGACATCAAAGGATTTTATGAAAAAGAAAACTTTCAGAAAATAAATCAATGATCAAACACCATTTTAAATCCCAAATTATACGCAGCAAAGGCGCCATGGACAATACGAACGCGACACCACGGATCGGGTCGTTGAATGTTATTTCTAACTATGCTATTCAATTTATAATAGATCTTTCTGACTATCCAATTCTGTAATACGAATAGACACAGTATTGGACAGATTTGATACGATGTTATACGCGGTCATACACAAGAAATTCCATTTTAGTACTCACCCAATTTTTCACTTCGCTCCCATTTACTCATTTTGCTTTTTACTTTCAAAAATTGTTTGCTATTAAATCTTTCAATTTCATGCATAAATTACACCCATCCCATACTCTGATTTTCAGAATTTGCACACAATTTCGCTGATCCTAATCCATTTCCATTTTCCTTTTTAAGAGTTCAATTTCACAAGGAAACATGCATGGCAAGGGCAAGGTCATACAAACAGCAGATAAATTGATTTTCATCATCCACTTACATATCCACCCCCATATGAACACTGCAGACGCCAAACTGGCTGCTGCTTGAAATTGTTTATGAGTTAGGTTTTTGTCTGCCAGTTTGTTTATTGCAAAAGGAGATCCCTCTAGTCCCACGTAAAAGAAAGTAAATTTATAGTTTTGTTGTCGCCGTGATGATGCTTTGAATAAGATAAAATTTTTGTTTTCCTTCCATTCTATTTCGCAACAAATTACGAGTTAGCATAGTCCTTATTTATGTGAAGATATTTTTAAGTTTGAATGTAAAAACAAAACATTTAGTTGGGATATTTTCTGGATTTTTAAATGTACAATGTTCGATTCGTTGCCGGGCTTAGCTTGTGTACTGAAGTTATATTATTTGCTTATTACGTAAAAGTAATCCTGAAAATGTTAGTGAATTCTGCCGAAAGGGTCAGACTCATTCAAATGAAACTGGCGCCTTACGACTGAGGACATACACCATCAATCTCTTTTCAGTTGAATTGAACACAACATCACCAGGTATAAATGATAACAATACAATTTTAATCGTATTTTCCTCAGTTATGATCTCACACTTATATCGTCGACTTCCACGAAATCCTTCCACATACAATCGATCAATAATGCTCGCCAGATTGCCTACGTTTTCCGCAAAATCATTTTACTTCAATTTCGATTTTTCTGTTGATTATATTTTTCTCCGACACAAAAATACAGGATAATCGCATAACAATCGAAACCGCTTTCGGATTCAACGAATTAGATATTTTTCCCGCTTTAATTCAATTATGGAGTTGAATCTCGGAGAGAACCCTGCACACGTAAGCACACGGACGAGGACAATAGAAATGGTAAAAAGGTCATAAGAATTGCGAATGTTGTCATTGAAGGAATACGAACGGCCAGGACGACGATTTAGTGCGCCATAGATGAATTGTTACGCTCAATTGAAATTTGATGAAATTAAGAGGGTTAGCATTATCAATTGTGAACAATGATAGATGGAGTGTGACATAGATTTTCATCCAGATTTCATGGTTAAAAGATGAAAAAGTGGAAGCAATAAATAACAAAGTATGATTGGAACGGATTGCACGATTGGAAAACTGAGATGCCCTAGACTTTGATTATGTGCAACAGAATATTAACTAAATATTTATTTATTTATTTGATGCAGCCTGCATTTTATAATAGAATGTCAATGTAGTCAAGTCTGTAGCAGCTTTGGTTCTTTAGTCCGAAAGCTAAGAAGAGGTGGAGGGAAATCCTTTCGTGTTCAATAGCATCTGGATGAATAATAATCTCTCCAATAATATTCAAGGGTTCTGAAGTTCATTCTAACATCTTGTATTGTTATCATATACACCCTTCTTTATTGCTTTTGCAAGAGACTCTAAAAGTTACATGCTGCCAATAATATACTACCCATATGTAAATCATTGGAATAGAACAGCAAGTTAAAGTGAAATAGGAATACTGGATAAGGACAGCAAGTCACCACGCCTATCATCCTCCATTAAAACTACAAAGATCGTTCATTGTCCTTATCATTTCTAATCAGAATACTTGAGAGATACTTGTTCGACTTTTCATGAATGTGTGCGTTTCTTCACCAACAGCTTAACCATTTCAGTAACATTGACAGTTTACAAAGAATTCGTTAACTTTATAACAACGTACATTAATTGAACCGCTCGCCTCAAATTTCCGTCCAACGACGTCCAAATTTACTCAAATTGAGTTTTTGTTATGAGAGATCCTGGCATGAGTATCTGTACATTATGCCTAAATACCACTCCAATACCATTCACTAGTTGAGAAATAAAACTAAACGAATTTCAGTACTCGCCCAAAAACCACAAAGTCCACGACTTATGTTGTTTTTGCAAGAAAACTTCTCAACGTTGTGAGATGAAATGGCGTTCAACAAACGTCGGTTACTGATCTCATTGTACAGGCTATCGCCAGCTAGTTCGGTGCTTTTGAGTCGTGTGCTGAGCTTACTAAAAATATGGCCGATAACGGGACTGTAATGGATGTGCCACCGGAACGTTTAAAGAAAAGAAAGCGAAAACCAGGGGCATACAAAAGGTTCCGAAACAAACACGCAAAACTCAAGGAGCTTGCTCATGAAAATAGGAAGGAGAATTTTTACCGGCACCATAACGGGATCCAACCGCTTGTACGGCTATTTTAACTAAATTTGCTAAGAAGTCGTAAGTAGGAATATTAATATATCATTTCGGGTGCAAAATGGGATGATTTAATCAGCTGTCGCAGTCATTTTCAATTCTGTACTCAGAAAATCAACTCATTTCAATGGGAAAATGAGCAGAGTTCTTTCTTCGACAATTAAATGAAAAAAAAAAGTAAAGACACACAGACTGCGTAACAGTGGAGGAACGCAACGAGAATATTCTTTAAAGTATTTTGCTTTGAAAGAGGATGGAAACCATTATTGTGAGTATTCGTGTCTGCTTGTGGAGTCATGGATAACCGCGTTAGACGTCTTGTCACCCTGATTTGGCAGTCGGAAACACCATTTGATCCACCATTTGAGTCCTCAAACGTTGAAAGCTACACTCAAATTTTTTGATTTCCTCATTGGGAAAACATATTTATCTGGCAAGGAAATTAAATATTGGAACGAGCGACTGAATGTTTAAATGACTGCATAACTTATTTAAAGCAAAATATCACAGTTAAAAGTAACCTTTACTTTCGAAGCGAATTATTTCAAAACCACCTTTTCTTTATGACTTGGAACACCACAAAACGACCCCTGCATTAGCCCTACTTTGACTGAGCTGAGCGGAGATAAGATTCACAATAAAATTGGGGATGTTGTTCTCGGGATGTTGCTGCAACTTTACCCTTTAGCATCTCTCAAAACAGGAATTCAATTCGAGGTTAAGGTGTTCAATGTAGTCGAACAAATGAAGAAAATAATTGTTCTCTGGGTAGCTTGGGTCTGCCGAGCCTTGCTTTGTGGGTCTCGAGGACGCGTTTCGGCTGCATACAGCCATCTTCAGCTCGTTCCAGCGCAATCATCTTCGTCAGAGAACGAGCTGAAGATGGCTGTATGCAGCCGAAACGCGTCCTCGAGACCCACAAAGCAAGGCCCGGCGGACCCAAGCTACCCAGAGTTAATTTTGGCCTGCGGCAACACCAAAACGAACTTCAAAATAATTGTTGTTTGATAGTGTCCCATTTCTAGTGTAATTTTTGTTTGGAGCTACCGACGTTTGACCAAAAGACTCGAAGTACTTGTTTTCATGAGGACTGTCGGGAATTCTTAAGCACTGGTTGGCACATACTACCCCGTAATAAAACTATGACTGATCAATTAAAGAGGTTCATTAAATATGGTTAGAAAACAACAACAAAAGTAACGTCATGAGGCGTGAAAAGATAGTAGGCTTAAATCACTACCAGTCACTGCGTTGTAATGCCAATAATTTATAGTAACATTTCTCCTTGTGAAGTACCCGGTTTTTAGAACTTTCTTGATCCCTTGCTAGACGTATTTATTGGATATGGGAATAAGTTTCCGCTGTTTTTTCGACAACGTTTTTAAGTTTATTTCAACATTAAAGAATACAGTCACGTCATTCAAAGTATCCACCATCTCAAGCTATGAGCTTCTCCCATCTTTCAGGTAGTAGATGGATTGCTCAGTGAAAAAAATTCCCATCCTTCGATTCGATCCAGTCATCGAGCCAATTTTTGACGCCTTGAAATCCGAAGGAGCAATGTCTGGGGACTACGGCGTGTGGAGCAAGATTTCCCAATTCACACCTTCCCAATATTTTTAAACCGGCTTGGCTACGTGTGGCCTTGTTTTGTCATGCAGCAAAATCAGCTTGTCTTGTCTGTCACTCCATTCTGACCGTTCATCCTTCAGAGCTCGATTCAGACGGATGATTTGCCGACGGTACACATCTCCAATGATTGTTTCAGATGGTTTTAGGAGTTTATAATAGATGACTGTGCCACTGTGGTCCCACCAGATGCACCACGTGACCTTGGAAGTGTGAATATTCCATTTTGGCGTCGATAGACCTGGTTGACTTGGCATGTTTTGGTCATACCCAATGTTTTGGTCGCTTAGAGTTGTCGTAGTACATCCATTTCTCATCCCCTGTCAAAATTCGATGCATGAAACCCTTTTTTTTGTCGTTGAAGAAGCATCTCGCACGACACCAAACGTCGTCCGATGTCCCTCTCTCTCAGTTGATGCGGCCCCCAAGTCCCAGTTTTTGGTATCATTCCCATGGCGTGTTTAACGACGGTAGATCTGTCAACATTCAACTCCCGCGACAATTCTTCTAAACTTCGACTTGAATCTTCAGCTAACGATTCCCGTAGTTGTGGATCTTCAAACTATTTCGGTGTCCCTTCACGATTTTTATCAGTCACGTCAAAATCACCAATTTTAAAACGCCGAAACCACTCTCTGCAAGTCGTTTCAGATGGATCATGATCACCGTAAACATTGAACATTATACGATAAGTTTCGCAGCACGTTTCGTGAGAATGAAATAATGAACTAAGACTTCCCGCAAATGCAGCTTTTTCTGTAAGAAAGTTGACATTTTCATCACGAGAAAAAAAACGGTGTTCACGCTTTGAACGAATGTCGACTACTGCGTTCGCGAGCCTACGCATACAACTTCCAATTCCCAGTACACTACCACAGCAGACACTAAAATAGTATCTGTAAGGACATCTGTCTACCAACGGCGGAAACTTATTCCCATACGCAATAGTTTAAAGTAAACCTAATAAATTATGGTAATCAATATGACCCATTCGTATAAAAGTTTAAAATATTAAGCTCAAAGGACTTAGTAAACAATTAAGATTAACGAAAAGCAACATGATTCATTTAAAGACGGTTACCAACACCTTGCAGCGACATATACAAAAAAATTTTTTTTGTACTAAATCCTTCAGTGAACCCATCAGTGATAGCCACTACTATCAGGAATTTTCTCATACCTAGCATTGAGAGTTAGGCGGTCCGAACGATTTCCCTCTCTTCTGTATAAGAGCTTGGCAATTACAAATGCGCTATTGTCTTATTTTCCTCTTATTGCCTACAGAAGCCACCATAGATCCTTAACAGCATTGAATCGAGAGAGAGAGAGCTTCACTGTTATCGAAATTTGTTGAACACTTTCAGAGGCCGTTCGTATATCGTTGGCCCATCTGCCAAATATCTTTTTGCATGAGTTTGAACTACCCATTGCCAATCATACATAGACATCAACTTTCTATAAGGATTTACTATCTGGCACGATGGTTACATGATTTGTATGGGTCAGTAGTGTCCTTTTTGCTTAGCCGTCTCTAACTGATCAAGGACCGATGTTTTTCTCTTAGTGAATAACAAAATTCTAATGAATTTTCTTAAGGTACTCTTTGTTAGTTTTGATAGTGTTTGGCGATACCCAATTGACGCTAATGGGTGCAGCTTAATTATGAAACGTAATTTTGGGATACAAATCAAGAGCGATTCCAACTGAATCTCATAGAATTTAAAATATAAATTGAAATGGAAAAGGTGAAGAGCATATTGGAAAAGTTTTGATATTACAATTAAGATTAGGATATTATATGATGGCATCTTTCACAATTCATATCTTTATATCTCCTTCAGAATACCTTCTTTAACTTCTTGTCAAGCAATCATAAGTATCCACACTTCTACCAGATTGAAAACTGTGTGGGCTTAAAAAACGAGGAGATCGAATGGGAAATCAACACGACTCTTAACAGGAGGGCGAGCTTGCATAAAATAGGAACTGGATGAATGTGTTTAAAAAAACGCGGATAATACGGTAATACGTATGCTCGCAAATTGTTGTGAGAGGACCTTTGCCAAAGGAATACATTTAGATGCACTAGATAGTAGCTAGGAGGCCTTAACATCAAAGAACTATAGCATAAATGAGTGTTAAAAATAGAGCTGAACACATTGAGTGGCGGAAACCCGTAACATTTCCATTCCCAATGTTAAAAGACAAGCAAATACCAGCCTGATCTGCTCATAGATGACAAGCGGGCAAAATAGCGGTGGAGGCTTCACAATGAAAACTCGTGTATGCAGGACATGCTAACTTAAACCTAACTTGGCCTTTGCATTTAATAACTACTGAAGGGATCACCGAGTGATTATCAGATCTGCAGATTAAGAGGCTTAACGAATGATTTGCGAGGTTACTACTAGTGGCATGAGCACAGCTGCGACGAAGAAACTGCTCCCACTGACCCCTTTGACTCACATATTCTTGTTCTAATACTTGTAAGAGAAAACTTTGGTTGAACTAGTTCTTGGTGTCCTAATGGCATTACGGTTAGAATATAAAGGAACTTCTTCTGACGTTGACGTCATTTCGACGTAAAAAACCAGTTCAAACGGCGTCGTCTGTCCGAGACATAAGATTCTGAATGACAGTCTAGCATATCCCGAATTTTTAATGCTTCGGGAAAATGTCACCGCAAAACAGGAGTTAACTGATATCTAATTCAGGATCATTCTATCGACCAGCGGAATACAGAGCGCGATGGAAAGAGTGAAAGTACGATCGTAATCGAAGTCTTTAAATGGAAGAGCATACTAGAGGTGGAGTTCACTTTCGCATCCATCTACAACTCAACTGGAGCTGCAAGTTGTCTTCGTTACAGAGAGTCAGACGATGGACTTGCAATCAGATTTACAATTTGGAAGTGCCAGAAATGGCCGAATAAGAATGAAAGATAAAGATGTCATTGGAAATGCAAATGATGATTAGGAACAAAGTATCATTTATTTTGCCAACTAGACTAGAACCCAGGGCTACGAACTCTAATGATAAACAAAAAAAAAAAAAAATTAGAAATATTTCTGCGAAGAGGAAAACGAAATATTTCTGAGGGGTTTTCTTCAATTTTCTTCTGAATGTTGGCTTAGAAATTGGCAAAGGAGAACATTTCATCGTTTCCATTTATTCCTCAGTAGTTTGTCATTCTTCCTTACTTTTTGACCGCCATTTGTTTTTTTGAAAAATGAACTGTTAAAACGCACAAATGATTATAAATAAAACACTCGAGCAACGGTTTTCTCTAAATTTAACGATACTTTATTGATTCAACCATAAACCAATAAAATGTATTTAATAGGATTTTCTAGTTATTATTTGTATTACTTTCAATAAATGTTTTATTATTCTTTCACATGTTTAACGTTATTGACTTAGTTGCCTTAGAACTTAGTTCGATCATTTAATTGGTTTATTTTGTTATTTATTTCTGATAAGAATCCTTTGAAATATTCACTAGATTTGCAATTTATGACAACGAATCCGGAACACAATACCGTTCTTTCCGTTTCCGCATTGATATAGACCTTTTGTCGTTTTCTCCTTGTATTTCATTTCTCTCAACGTATTCGTATCAAAACGATAATTTATGACTTCTTTCTTCCTTCATTCTTAAATTCAATTGATTATGGTATTATAATTGAACAAAGTTTCACTGCGGAGGGTTTCCACCGTAATTAAATTTGCAAAGCAAAATACTTAACGCTATTTCATTTGTGATACGTTAAAAGTGTTCAAACTATTCATTGTAATTTCATTTCTTCCTATTGATGTATATTCGTTAACCTGGTAATGCTAAGAAATTGGCGTTTTATTGTTTTTCATCACTTACATCCTACGATAGATTATTAAAATCCAAAATGCACAATTTCAATTGACTCCAAAAGCATAAATTGCATAAATTAACCAAGGATAAACACAAACAAATTGACAATCAATTTGTATAACAGTTATTATGCATTCAACATTGTTTAGACCATTTTTAAATTTCTAGTATAAAGTATAACATGTATAACTACTTGATTGGTTTGTATCATGGCTACGCCGTTTTCATTTGCGCCTTTGCTGGATGTCGTGCGACCGGTTCGAGTCAATCGTCCCAACAAGTTTTCCAAGCCCCGTTCGACCTAACATCCTTGACGCATTAGCAGGTTCGCAAACCGAAATACGCGTAGCCATGAGAACAACCCAACTGTTGAATATTCTTCCGATATGGCGCTCGTTGACGTCGATGGCGCCGGATTCCCGCCATTCGATGCCGACCCGGATGTTTCTTGCGACCCATTGGTCGAATTTTTACGCAATGTTTTGCGTGATTTTTCGTTGGATTTGATCGCTGGTGACGTCATTTTGTTGCTGTTGGTGTTGATTTGATGTTTTGGTGGGCCGCGATGAGCTGGTGAAGGTTACTGAAATGTAAAGATCGACATTTAATTCATTTTATTCGTTGGCAAAGGGATTTGAACTCATAGGGCGACTGGCGATAATTAATAGTGCTTGGGTTGGTATTTGCTTCAACGTAACATTTCCACTTTAATACACTCGCACGCTGAGATTTGAATAGCAAACAAATTAAAACGAGCATTTAACAAATGGTAATCGTTGTTTAATTTATGGGTCTGAAATAAAGAATATTTCGTGGTTCATTGAAATTTTCAATGTCAAATGAATCCGATTACCTTGCTAAGGGCCATTTCAACAGTAAAATATTGTTTATTATTGTGAAAATGAAATTGACTTTGTAAGTTGCTAACAAATGTTCCTTGAGAACATTCACATTTAAGAATAAACCGAAAACAACCAGTAATGTGTTGTGAATATCACAATCCATGTGCTATCGTTCAACTGAGGAAATTGCAGGACATTTCATTCGTTATCTGGACACTCTTAGTATTTGTAAAAATGCTAACTTCTATTTGAGATGCATGCATGCACGCTATGATAATGGTCTTGGTGAACCTTCTCGGTGAAATGGTGAATCTTCACTAGAACTCCGCCTGATATGTGGGACACATTAATTTAAAATGGATCTCGATACTCTACACTATATGGCGCCTTTGGGTCACAAGAATCCTTTTCTCAGAGAGAGGGAAGGATGAGCGGCATCGCTAGAAGTGATCGGAACCCAGCGTCATTTACAACTTCACTTTTTTCACCCGATTCCAGCATCTTTTTGATTAAGGTATTCAATCTGGGTCACACAATAGTTGGGTCGAGTAGGTTGACCAGCTTCACTATGGTTTCGACTGGTCAACAGACTCAGACAATCGCCGAACCACGAAGTCTGCTTGGCATTTAGTGTACCCTTCCGGACATCTTGCCACTTATGGGAAGTTCTTCGTCTTTCATCGCTAGCAACTGCTTGCCTGTTATCCTTATGTCTTTGGGGGAAGATTCTCTTGCGATCGCTAACGTTCAGGGCGAGGTCGCCTTCACCTGCAAATTTTCGCTGCCAATAATCTGGGGCAGTGCAGTGTCCTGCAGCTTTGCACCAATGCTGATCCGTTTTCGTACAGCTCCTTGCTGAGAAATTAACAATGACACTTGTAAGGCTCAGAAATTGTCACTCAATTCGCTATACTTAGTCCCGCTACATTAAACATGAAACGACTGATAGAATGTTTTATCAGCTTCAGAAAGATTGCAAAAATTTGTTGTTTTTTGATGTTTTCTTAATTTTGTCCGCGTTTGGTTCTACTAAGTCTAAGCTTCCAAAGAACCTTTAGCTATTCTTATAACCAAATAAATTTTTAGATATTTACCGCACGACGGGTGTGATACAAAATGTTTCACCTTTTTTGGGACAGAAGGTTTAGTGTTGCCACACAGAAGAACTAGCTTTGTCATGTCGTACTCAAATGCACGGCTCATTCGAATCGGTTGTAGTTTATTTCAGCTACCCGAAATGGAACCTTCAGATTGCAGTAATGCATGGAATAAATACTTTTATGGATCCAACTGGATACGCAGTTAACCCCTCCAGCCCTTCATGTTTGAAATCGAGAGCAACGAGTGACAGATAGGGTAATATTTTTTCTTTAGGGCAGTGACGTAGAACGTCCATTTCGATGTTAGAAAAAGGATCTCTTCGTTGCCTGTGAATCCTGTACAAAACCCGTTGTTTTCAGCTCATAGGTCGTATAACTGTCTTGCTTTTGAATCATTTTCGTGGTCCACAATCGTACGAAAATACGTTATTAAGTCACCCACATTGATTCTGAACCCCCTTCTCTTTCATTTGTCTCATAGTTTTTATCAAGCAGTTTCTCCGATTTCCTGCCCTCAAATGTGTTTGTCTACTGAGTCAATAGGAAAGGTATAATGTATTCCTTGCATGATTTATCAGTTAGAACATTATTCTTCTGAACTGTGAACTGCACTTTTCTTCCAATCAAAGCAGAAAACCTAAGCTCCTTAATACAGTCACAAAATGACTTGTTTCCGATCGGATTCGTCAGAAAATCAGAAGCAAAGAACAGAGAGTTCAACGTTCTGATCATTGACAGTGGACTTTATGACAGATGAAGGTCTCTGAATAAAATATGCGCCGTGATAGAGGCAACCAGCAAAAGGAAAACCTACGCACCCTTCATAGCTTGGCAATTCTGAGAAAAACGGAAGACGGGACATGTAACTACTATGTAAGCAACTTGGAATGATCATTTTCTAAGGAAGCGTCCCATCAAAAGAAATTCCCAATCATTTTCGTCCATTTCTCAATTTAAGTTGGATTTTATGACCGTTTTGCACGTTCTGCACCTTTTGCACGACTTTTTTCACCGATCAAATACATTTCCACAATGTTTTGGCAATAGTATAAGCTCATTTTTGCCGTTCTCATGCATTTTTCATTTGGTTCATTTTCATTATTCGCCGCTTACAGCACGACTCAGCATTTAATGCCCACACACACAAACTCATAATTAATGTTTTGTTTGACTTTGTAAGAACTTAAATGAGTTTAGTCGGTTCCTGTGTGATGCAAGGGACATTCACGTTTAATGAATGTATCTGTACGTTTGAGACTCGAGTTTTGCGTGCGGCAAATCATTTTGTTGACCCAATTCATTTCCATTTTGTCCAACAAACTCAAGCTCCACGAAAACCGTAGCCAACTCCTTCAGTTTTCCTCATAATATGCCACTCATGTTGCTTGGAAAACATCTGAAGCTATTTTTACAACGCCACGCTGAGGTGGTGCACTTCCTATTTTCGTTTAATGTGAATTCTGCAATTATGCAATAGGAAAGTATCATTTGCTGAAAGAGTCATTTTTACAATGTTGTGTCTAGGTCCTAAGCCTTGCGCCGGGGAATGCAATACCTCACTAGCCGAGCATAGTCAGCATCTCGTTTTTCAAGCGCATAAAGAATGGGGTCTAATGCAATTTGGGGATACATTAAGGAAAGTGGTTGGGATAGAGCAAGCTCTGCATGTTTGAGAAAAAATATGATTGTGGCTTCTGTGGTGGCGCCATACCTCCGTTCGCGATTCAATTGCGAGCAAGTTTTATCTAGTTTGCCGAGTTGAATGATCTATATAAAATTAGGTAAACTGAATATGGAGATAATCAGATTACATTCGTAAAAGCTACGGGCGAAATAATTTTGCCGCTCAAACAATTGGTTTCCTTTTTCCTGCCGTTCAGTTGTACACTTACAAAGATCACTAAAGTCCATCTAAACACACGCGAAATCAACAGAAAACATCTGTTTTCCTCCAAATTATCGCCCCTCATAAAAAATTCAATACAAAGCACCATAAACCTTTCGTTCGAAATCTAATTCGAATCAACTCAAACGAACCCTACGACGTCAGTACATGAAATCTTGGAAGAATAAAAAACTCCAAGCAATTAATTAACAAACGCACAGACGTACTGAACAAGAAAAAAAAACGAACCAAAGAAAATGGGTCAAGTTCTTTGTAGCTATTAAAAGTGTTAGAACATGATAAGCTCGAATGTGATTGCGACATAATTTCAGTCGTTTAATTGTATGCCCCACTGTCTTGCAATCTAAAAGCGTCAGCCAGTATTGCCAACAACAGAACGATGGGCGTCATGGAAGGGGGAGGGACGCATGGAGGACACACGCACCATGGCAAAGGTATTTATTGAAAGATATGAGTTGATAATGTTAATTTAGTTATTTCGTACGAAAATTGATTTAGCTTAACTTTGTAGATGTGATGATTATCTTTGTCTGTTGAAAGTTTTAATGTGTGTTAAAGGATCATTTCATTATGAATTATGCTAGGTGTGGACAATGTACGAAGCGAAGAATGTATAAGTGTATGATGAAATGTGTAACATAGAAGACAATATGTGGTATTCAATTTTGATTTAATATCAGGCTACTCGCAACCGAAGACATGTTGTGAGCGTATATTTGTTACTATTCCTGAAGATAAAGAAAAGTCGAGAAAAATGGCTTAGGCGGTCCGCCAAAGAGTTTTGTGGCATACAACGCAATAACTTCGATAGAGCGCCCAAACATCCTAGAATTTTTCTGTTCACTCATCTAAACAGAGCACTCATCTTAAACGTTCATTTTGTTGGGCCAAGAACTTATGAAAGAACCTTTGATTGGAAGCTAACCATCTGATTCGGAGAAATTAAAATTAGACACCTATCTACGACAATAGGAGCAAGGGCAAAATAGCAAGGAAGGATTACGACGTGGTGTAAGAGGCCACGACAGTTCACACATTAGTAACTACATACAAAAACTTAATAAGGCCACTTACAATGAATGTCCAAGGTGTTTTGCAAACGCTCACTCACATGTTTCGCCTCAACTTGGTAAACCTTACCGGAGACAATCCCTTCTCCTGCCCAACCTAAGGTAGCAAGCGTTATTGTACTTTCGGTAACACAACTACGAAGATTGTGGTAACTAAATTTCATATCGTGGAACCTCCTCTTGCAAACAATGAAACATCTGCCGAAAGAAGACGAATCCATTTCACGAAATAAGTCATCCTGCGAGTTTGTTTGTAACAAATTAGGACTTTCTAACAGTGTCCACCTTTAACAGATATGTGGTTTCTTTACAAAAATTTTAAAAAAATAAGGTCCCGTCACCCGTTGAGCCATCAAACAATGATCACATCTTACAGCGATATTCTGAGCTTGTAGAGGTGCTTCATGAATTTCTTGAAGATTTCTCTCAGCCAAAATACTGTTCTGTTTCGTCGATAGAATCCATTGAGCTAGAAATGCCTTTCAATCTCATCATAGCATAAAGTGTCTGATTTGCTACGGAAATTCGTATGAGATTTTCGTGATTTGTATGATATTTTCGGAGCACAGCCTTGTTTTTGCACAGAGAGTGACCATTGCGTACGTATGCCGTGTGTCGCAAAATAAGTATGACTCCTGGCATCAGTAGTACCATTATTTCACCTTATAAATAAACACAGATGCTCAGGAAACTTCTTAAGGAGTTTAAGTTAATAATAGTAATGATTTGTAGTGTCATGTGCCCGATGGAGAGTGTATGGGAGAAGTCTTTTTGTCTCCCAACTGCTATAAGTAGACCACTACTGCATTAGAGGTAGGGGCTATCAGACCTATCATGACTTACGTCCCCGTTTGTGTAGCTTCAAATGAAGTTCGTTATGCAAAATTCTTCGTAATTCTTAACCAAATTTTGATAAATGACTCTGAGTTCTATCAGTGATTCAATTTGAGTGGGGAAAAAGGGTATAGTAAGGGTATGGAATAGTAATAAATTGATCTCATACCGCACCCTGAAAGAGAAACCACTTGAATAGAATTGTGACAGCGTTCAATTGACTTTCCTGTATTTAAATTTAAGTATAAAAACGTATAAATCGCTTGAATAATTCGGACATGATGTGAATTTAAACGGAATAACCAAAAGGAAATTGAAATATTTCCAATGTATGCGAGCTGAATAACCTTCCAGTGACGACAAGATTGAAAAAGCATCAATGTAATTTACCTCCAATCTCATATCAGCTCAAAATCCTTTAAATTTTCTTCGAAATATTGACTCCGTCATTGTCCCATGAAATGTTCTCTCTCAACTGACTTAGCCATTGCTAAGATCTTTGTGTGAAGCCGCCTTTATTAAAACCAGGTGCACGTCCAAAATTAATCAACTCGTTTAAAATGTAGATTCAAGCTATGGAAAACCCTACCATTATTTTAATTCAAAACATTAACTTTTCAATATAGGTCAAATTTCTGATCGCGTCTCTCCGCCTAATCAATTAAATTTTATTCATTTTCTTAAACTTCATTCACCACATTAATCAATATGTAATCGAGTTACAACTCCACAAACCATTGCGTGGGCCACAGCCATAGTTTGGATTTCCCATATTAGAGCGTTCAACTATCATGACCACACCTATGGTCCGCTTTGAATATTCAATGAAATCCATGTGAACTACATCATGTAGCTGAGTGCTAGCTAATAGAACTAGACACACAATCCGCTACCGATGACTGAATAGACGAATAGACAATGACTTCAGCAATAGTTACATGTACAACAATCGCCCAAGAACTGAATAATGGTTAGACTTTGTGCAAAGACTGCAGAGCACATTCAATTTTATGAGTTCTTAATGTAATGGCAAGAATAACATCAAAAACATAACCTCGCCTTTAAGCTATTCCTTCTTGCAACTGGTGCCCAGCCAACCCTACTGGGTACACAATGTTGACACGTTACTGCGAGTATATCAACGAATAAAAGCAAGGGATTGTGCTACTGAATTGCAAATTATTATTATTGTAATATTGTGCTTGGCATTCAAATGCCAATTGTTCCAACAAACACTCCTCAACCGAGCGTTGTGCTGAATATGCTGAAATTTAGGTCACGAATCTACAACTGCAACGTTATTTGCTGTAACTACTTTCCTCATCATTCATTGTGCGAGTGTACGCAGTCCTTCCTTTTATATATTCCGAAATATCTGGTTGCTATCAACCGTGTACGGACTCACTTGATCTGAATGTCTTGCAAGCCTGAATACAAAAACCTCCAGCCTGTGGATATATGCAGACGAATAAGCTCCCACGATAAATTATTCTTCTTCATGTTTTTGTCATCTTCACTCGAAACTTCCAAAATAATTCAAAACAATTTCATTAGCGAACAACCAGCCCGCCATATCCTGTAATGATGTAATAATGTTACATGTCATCGTAGATATGAAAATTTATGATGATGTAGTGGATTTCAGGCTTGCGATGAGGATACTTGAAGTATCCACGCGTCAACACTTTCGGGATCGGATGAGTTCAAATTGAAATTTATTCAAGGGAATAGTTGGGAAATAGTTTGGTTTCTGAATTTTCCAGCATTTTGATAGTCACAAAGAAACTTAGTTTAATTAGTTTCAATCAAAACGTGTCAAGTTATCGATAAGATTGCTACCAGAAGTTTACTGAAAGTTTTTCAAACTAGAAGACGAAGGTTGAAGGGTGGATAAGTGAACATGAACATTCTTTATTTATTGTTTGTGTTTTTTACCCGTCCTAGAATGGTTTTGTATGATAAAGAACGTTGGCAGACGAGGGGTTAAGAGCTCTTTAGCCACTTTAACCATTTCAGTGCTAAGGATTTTAAGCGTCAAGCGCGCTCGTCGCTATGTCGACGAATCGCACCGAAACGGTTAATATCCTGAAGTTGAACAATCAGGATACAGGATGACTCGAGCGGTTGATTTCTTTACTACTTACTGACAGAGGAGTCCTTTGATCTTCTAAAGATAAATTTAATCTCGTCTAGTAGCCTTCGATTTTATGTGAAAATCCTTGTATCTCTCTTTGTTCGCCTGCAGTAAACAAATAAGGCAAATTCTAGAAATGTGTCAAATTGTTTAAACTGAAATTTTCAGCTTGACAAAGGGGGATTTAGTGGCAAAATCGAGAAGACTTATGACATATGACCTCCACCAAAAACCAAACGAGGAATGCAGCAATCGTTTCCTAAAAAGCAACTCAGTATTAGGTCACCTTTCATATATTACGATGCATTCAGCCACCACCTTTTTCTTTCGAGCATATCCGCCTGCTATACTTGTTTCAGACTTACTGCATTTAATGTTGTTTTTTTATTTTTCTATTTGTAATAATAATAGGAGCCTGCGCTGCGATAAGTATTCTCAAATGGCGACTGTCAAGAAGAAAAATATGGATGAAGTATAGCGGGCTATGTCCAATTCTACTGAAGAAAACTGCATATGGGAGAAGAAGAACTTTAATTATATAAAAAGAAATCTCGAAATAAATGTACTTTAGATGTTCAATCAGCCATCAGAATAAATGATCATCAAAAGTCTGGTGGGTATTTGGTATATGTGTCACCAATGCCCTCAATACCCAAAACGATGACATAATGATTCAAGGAACCACACAGAGTGACACCGGACTATCAAGGACATGCAGGTTTCATACAGGATCGAGCGGGCTCACTAACACACGAAACGCAGAGGCACTGTGAGAACCGATTTACAAAGAAATAAACCATACATGAGGGCTTCTTCAAGGTTCCAATAAAAAACTGCACCAGCCTAATGCTCAGGTCGGACAGCAGTAATGTAATCATAGTAGCAAGATTGCTAGAGATCCGAGCAGAAGAAAAAGAAAACAGAGAGTTTATTGTGCCAGAAGTAATTCTGGAGGAAGGAGAAGCTCCTTGCTTTGCAGATCAAACGAGGTGATGTTATTCGCTCCCGGAACTTAACGTAGTTGTCGAAGAAAAACCATTTATTAAAAAAAAGGTTCCCCTTACAATTTCCATACACCTAAAGCAGCAGGAAGCAACCAATCACGCAAGAACCATACACGAACTGTGCCCATTACTCTGCGAGTGACATAGATTATCGTTCAATCTGTCATGGTCTCTCAAACAAAGTAGATTAAATTAGGCAGGTATTTATATTGTTATAAATAAATTCTATTCTATACTACATTCGCAGTTCTTTTTGGGCGCCCTTCATTCCTACTCCGGAAACCTTATTTCCAAACACGTACCCGTAGTCTTCCGAAAATTCGAAAGAAATCTTCAAATTTTATTTATTATAATCAAACGTGAAGATTCAATGATGCAGTCTAGAACAAACATGTTTGCTTGCTTTAATGTTTAGGTGGTGTTTCATCTCATTCCAAAGTCGAGTTACTTATACCCAGCAAAACAAAACACAAAACAAGCTATCTTACATATACACATTCAACTGAAAAGGCTCAACTAAATCAACAATAAACCAAACATCTAAAAACCAGACCCAGGCAACTCCTTTAAAACTCCATCCCCCTGACATGAGACTTTTTTTGAGCAGCGTTATTTTTTGCGAAAAATAATGACGAAGACGTTTCAGTAAATTCTGCCTAACTACCCGAAGACCGAACGACTCAGATGGAGCCAGTTAAGCACACACTTTAGCTGATGTCAAATGCGAATTCCAAGTAATAAATGATAAAAAAATTTGACACAATTCGGCTCCATGAAAACTTCTTAAAGCCTACTGGCCTGCTGGGGTCTCCACTTCACCAACAACAATGCCTCTCTCAGACAGTGGCTTCACGACATATGAGGTGCATCGATTATCACCGATCTTATTGTCTTCATCCTCCGGCAGAGTTTTTCTCTTCTGTACCCCAGAAAAAGCCGAAACGCGCTTTCGGAATATAAGGTACTAACGGATGGTCACGAAAAATCATTTCCAATTGCCCATAGCAACAACAACTTTTCAGCCTTAACATATTCTTCACCACGTGAGGATTACACGTAGACTATCATAGGACTCCCTCAAACAATTTATCAAGATGAACCTCGATATACTCTAGGTTTCTTTAGGGTGCCCTTTTCATTGTCTCATTGTCATCAAACCTCATCAAACTATGCAAGCTACAAGTGGATTACTCACTAGCTCGGTCGAATTGATTGACGGCCGCAAAAAAGGATATTTATGCAGACATAACGGTGCAAACGTTTCTGGTCATGTTTACAAAAGCCCAATATGGAACCAACCTGAAAATAACACTATCAACACCAGCTACAATAAGGTGAGTATTTTCTCTTATATCCTAGTTATATTAAGCCATTCAATATATAGTCCTGAAATGAATAATGCAACAATCCTACTTTCATTTTCAACGCCCTCGCAAACAACTCAATAGCTCTACATTTTGCATGCAGGCTTTTCGATTAAGTTTATATCAAAGTGAAGTAATCTCGAATTCTTATTAAAGCCAAACGATATTTTCAAGCGTGCAAGCATACCCAACATGCATGCCCGCAACCACTTACGCAATATATACATAATCCTGCCAAATCCTTAGACCGATTAACTGAATCCATTTTTATGCGAACGAAATTCAACTTCTGTTTATACGCTTCAAATGCTCAGAGCTCAAAAGCCTATTTCGAGCGGAATCATGCAAAGCATTGTCCTGGTTCGTAAGAAAAATAACACAATGCATACAACACAAAATTATTTAGTCTTTTGCTGCTTCTTTGCTTCCTTTTCTGCTCTCCTTTTGTTCAAAATAAAAAGGATAAAGATCACCCGC
The DNA here is from genome assembly GCA_954870665.1 of Stratiomys singularior. Lineage (NCBI taxonomy): Eukaryota > Metazoa > Arthropoda > Insecta > Diptera > Stratiomyidae > Stratiomys > Stratiomys singularior. The sequence continues at coordinate 3,559,067 of OX940879.1, read as the reverse complement.
GTTGGCTTTATTTCAAAGGTTGCGGTGCACTTCGCATGCTTAGTCAATAAATTGCTTTAGATGCTTGGATTGCTTTTGTCCTTAATCATGAATTCTCAGAGAAATACATATTACATCCTCTCTTCCCTAGATTTCTCTCATTTTACAATGACGATAAGACATACGACTCGTACAAATCGTTTATCTCATATCATGCAGGTGTTTGGGACTTTTAATTTTTAGCATATGAGATCAGGAGCTTATTTCTTTCAATTAAAAAAACATACATGCAAGAACCGATTTTCCACTATATACGCCTGATTCCCATGCGTCAACGGTATTTACTGTATAAAACCATTACAAACCACTAAGCCGTTTGTTCAAATCAAATATGAAACGAAGTATCTTTGCTGCATTCCTATGCGAACATGTTTGCTGTAAGGTGGCGAGTATGTTGTACGGTTATTTCTTTAAAGGTAGTTAGAGGGTGGAACTTGAAGCAGGAATTTATGTAATTCAAAACTTCTGCTCAGCCAAGCAATCATTCATACAGCACTTACACAAGCCTAAGCTAGTCAAGAAAACTAGACCAGCATAACGTCTTCTTGTCGAATGGCAGGGAAATGCTTCCTCGTCAAATCCACCTGCCAAGCCAGCGTTCTAAAAATACACACATGTGAGTACAATGAAAATGTATTAGATCCACAGAAATTTTATACGAGAGGTGAAATGAAGTAGATCGAGATTTTATGCATCATAATGGAAAGATGACACCGTACTAACTCAAACGTCCTCCACCTCCGGCTTTCCATTATAGGATAACCTTTTCACTTGATGGATGAAATTGCATTGAATTCATAAAATATTTATCTAGATCTTCTATCCAACCATCTCCTACCCATATCCGTGAGTGTGTACGTACATTCAAACAGGCCAATTTTCATTCGACAAGGATCTATTTATAGTAGAGGAGGAATCTCTTCAGGCTTTCAATAAGAGCCTTCACCTTATCCCGATTGACTGATGCTTCGGGTTCTGGTGGTACTCCTTCCCACTAAATAGAAACATTCATGATTGATGGATGATGGTTAATTGTTCTTTTCTGACGGCAAAGAGCATGTTAATTGATTGTAACGAACGCACTCAACCGCTGAGGACATTGATTAGTACCAAAGTACCTGAGGAGGATGTCATCTAAAGCTTTTCAATATTTCCTTTTGTCACGCCAAACAAGCTGCGCAAGATCTTTAAATACTGAACATCTATTTATAGTTGATAATCTCTACGGATAATTGGGTAAAACGTGGAATTGCACTTTCACTTTGGGGTATTGGGAGAGTACATTAGTGATGAATAAAATCAGAAGTACACAAGGATGGGTGGAAAATACAGCATTAGCAATGAATGACGGATAAAAGTTGTAATATCATGCATAGCAGACGTAATTTAATGGGCCAAGTGAGAAGTCTGAAAATGTCCAGAATAACCCTTAAGTAGACAAGAAACCAAACAAACGCACACACATACAAAACCCAAAGGATTTTCAAGTCAAATGTAAATACTCGTATTATGCAGACGTCCACTGCAGCGTGTATGGCAGTGACTTGTATCCTAAATTAGAAATTTTCAAAATATTTTAAACGTGATACTTATGTGAATTCCTTGCAGATTGCCCACGGAAATGTTTTTGAAATATGTTACTTCTTTGTTAGTAAAAAACTTTATATTACAAAAAAAAATATATAATATATATGCCAGTCTAGTTAAAATCCAACATAGAGAAAGTTGTGAAAGCGAAACAAATTAACTGCACATAAAGAGGACATATAGGATTTGCCATACGGGATGATCAAACTTTTAATTGAAGCAAAATGACACGTACCAGTAATATTCTTGTGATTTTTTTTATTTTAATGAACAATCAAGGATATTGAGCTGTAAAACTAATATCGCTTAACTGTCCTCTGTGGACATTCCGTGGCGTGTGAAGACGTCATTTGGCCTTCACACGCATACATGGAAGGCTAACTCCAGTTGGGCTGTAGCGTCACTGTGACAACAGCGAGCAAGAAAGCTAGGCATAAACTTGGTCGTTCGCAGATCCAAGTTAAGAGTTTTGAAATGATTGTTATATTTCATGGCGCAAGGGGCGACATATTTATAAGTTTTTGTATGCGCGTGTGATACAGCCACCACAGCCTGTTATTATCGAGTTTTTTCTATAAAACTACCCAATAAATTTTTCAACACTAGTGAAATGTTTAGTGTATGTTTGTCCTGTTCATTTAAATTAACACAAAATTTTCAATTCAATTCGATTTCGTTCAATTCTAACTCGAAACAGTTTTTCTTTTCGTTGACGTTGGCAAACGCGTCAGCTGTCTTGCACAGTATGTAATATGAGAATATGACATGTCAAATATAGCTTACATGTTCATTTGGTACTTTTACAGTCTCCATCTCTATCCCTTTATCATGCAATTTAAATCAAGGGTCTTCTGGAACTATTAAACGTTATCGATTTCTTCGGTCAGCTGTTGAGGCTCGGTCGGAGAATGGGTCATCGTTAGTGCTCATGCAACTTTCTTGAAACTCAGAAACCTATCTTTTTACCATTTGTTGCACATTGCCTCATTTATTTTAGATGACGTAAAACTTTTTCAATGAAAGTATATTGTCATGCACGTTTTTCAAAATCTACCATTTTTGTGAAAAATTTTAACAGTATTATGATCAAAACGCTGTGCACTGAATACTATCAAATCGAATAACCTAATAATTTATACATAATCTTTGTCATTCAAGTTACTTATTAGCCCTTCTCCATATGTCAGATTGTCTGCAATACCAGGAACTCGTGGTCTGGTTTATAAACTCAACAATACGACCAATGATTATTGTATCATAAATAATAAGCCAATATTCATCAATATATTTGACTTTCAGTTTCATGGGGAAACACAAATTTTATTTTTATTATAGAAATGTTCAGAGTCTTACAACTTAGAGGATCTTTATGTTACCTCCGTATCAGGACTACCGAGTAGGGTAATGATTTCCACTCTCCACAAAGTAATACCATATGAAACACATTTCGCTTCGCTGAGTATCTGCTCCTGTATCAATCCCCGTTTAATGCAGTGGTACAGAGAAAACACTCAACCGGAAAACAAACGACCCGGCTAGCGTCGTCTCTGCAAATATGCTCATACAAAGAATGCTGGTTAGCCAAATTACATAGAATCATTCATACAGCCTACATAATCCTATTTCAATTCGTGTCCAATATAAATTGTGTCAGGATGTCGTCTTTCAATGTTTTCAATTTCCTCTAGCTCTCTGCTAGCATTCTCCTTCGATGAACGTAAAGCTTTTCCGAAACAATTTTCACGACTAACGGATCGAGCATAAGCAACAGCCAGCTACCATGGCAGCTGATGATGATGAAGTCGAGCAATAACGACAACAGCGTCAATGTTTATTGCAAAAAATGCCATCAGCACGACGGACCGATAATTCCAACGAAATTGGTGACCCACTAAAATATTTATCGGGTCATTCATTGCAAATGAACCGTAAAATATTTACATATTTCAATCGATTTTTCATCCTCAAAATCACTCAAACAGTCCTAGTTAAATTTTGCTCTCACACTACAATACGTGTAGGGTAACCTGTTCCAATATAAAACATTTAATTTATCACTAGGAAGCATATTCCATGCATTTATTGAACAATGTACATCATGGTCTCTAAGAGCTTTGGTACACAAGTGAAGGGATTAATTGAACATAGGTTACAAAACTAGACCTCCTACAATGTCGTAGCATTCAATCTATTCTAGTCTTTTTTCATCAGATGCCGTATAATCATACTCACTTCTAATGACCTAAGTATCAAAATGGGACATTTATAGGATTATAACCTTCGAGCCACTCGCTACTGAGACACAATTGAAAGCCGACCCTCACATCCTAGGGAACAATTTTGTGTGAACGCTCCGAAAGTCCATGTTGAAACGTGGCATCCTCAACCTATACCATATGATAACGAGACCTATTTGTCATTTTGATGGGGTGTTTGTGAAAAAGTTTTACATGCCAAGGCAAATCTATTAAAATAGAATTAGAATTGATCGCACACAGCGCAATTTTGCTGAAAATATTGAGAGTAATTTCTCGCATAATCTTCAAGTCGAGCAAGGATATACACTAATAAATCAGTCTGATAAGCGAACGTATTCTCTTATGTAACAAAGTCACAACTCATCGCTATTCGTTGAATGGCTTCACCTCGTCAAATTTAAGTGATACGTTGCCATTAAATATGACTTTGGTCATTTTGCATTTTATCTCGTGATGATGGTCGTGTGGCTCTAATAAATTGCATCAATCACGTTAATGACGGCAAGGAATTCCCGATGGCAGTACCAGTTTACAAGATACATTGATCCCTGTTTAATTGTAATTAATCACAATTTGAGTATTTTGTTTGTAAAACAATTGATTATATCACACCACAAAGTCATATTCTATTTGAATTCATTAGCGTTGATTGTTTGTCGCTGACGGCTTTAATGTTGAATGAAAGGATGTCCAAAGGTTTGCAGTGGGTTTTGTCTTGTCAAATAAACAATTCTTTCGTACTTTACTTAGTTGTACTTCCATTTCATTTGCTTAAACTTGTCTTAAAAAAACAAGAAGGTTTATGGAGATTATGTCACTATTCATACAAATAAATCAGCGCCGTAGTTCCGATTATTGCACCCTATTATTACTCTTATATTTCCACCATTGCAGGCTTGAAGCTAGAAAGCCTCTCTAAGTAAAGAAAGAAACAAAAGCATTCGGAAAACCTCATATAAATTGTCACAGCCATTGTACAGTAGCGTCAATATGTTGAAGCTCTGTAATGTGATCTACCAAAGACAAACAAGAGATAACACAATAGGAACCAAAGGACAAGCACGGAACTAAACTAAAATCGGTTAAATACAAAATTTAAAATTCAAAAATGTACACTTGAAAACTTTTCAAATTAAATTTTATTAGCCATCTTGCATTAACGACAAACCTTATAAGTGAGGGCAGTAAACCTAAGCAAAGGCAGCGGTAACGGCAATTATCATTATTAGTTTTATAACTATTATAATGTAGGAAAGAAAATATTGAGGGAAACGACAGAACATCACTCCGAGGAAGAAATACCTAAGACCAAGAAACGACTTGTTCCAACGACTTGTTGTATTTCTTCCTGCGAAAATATTCCACATCATTACGTCAAAGAAAAAGTATGATCCGAAGCTGGTTTTCGGATGACTTTCGTGTCTTATGGTATTTTTCAAACAGAAAAATTATATTTATAATGTTAGGTATAATGTTGTTTTTCGTAATTTGTGTTTGTTAAGTTAGTTACTATGTCCTGTGTCTTGTGTACCTCAACTGGTAGTACCTTGTGTTCATCAAATTTTGCTCCATGAGGGTCGTCGATAGGTGGCATATTTATTTTATTTTTTCAGCTCAATGTGAAAGGATATTCTCAAAGAGTCCTTTTTTTCAAGAGTGTCATTCCTAGAGCACTCACTCGTTAGTTATTTCTGAATTCTCAGTTGAGATCTTGTTTCTTTATGTCATGTACTTCATCTAATAGCTCGGAGCAAGTACGCCTTCACGATATGCTTCGCTACTCCCCTATCACCTTTGAGTTTGTTTACCGCGTAAGCATCAGGATACGTTGACTGTACCTTGTGCCTACGCGGTATTTTATGGGCAAACCGACTTATCTAATGTTATTAGTTACTATTTAAATGCTTACGCCAAACAATGTTTCAAGTTCAAATAACAACTATAATCAATTTATCAATTTTAACACCCACAAACCTCTATGCACTGGTCATATTTTCAGCAACAATCACACAATCACAACGTCTCAATGAAACTCAAGCTTTTCTAACTTTTAATGGCAACTGATTCAAAGACACAATGTCAACTACTTTCAGTGTTAATATGTGGCGGAGGTTGTTATATCCGAACAGTACTTTAAATTACTTCATTTTTCTGCTCTACTTTATGCCTGTTCCTTAGGTCAAAAGCTCTTAACCATTATTGAATTTCATGTATGCAGCAAATAAAATTTGTAGGGATAATTCATCGCTTTAGTTAAAGAACTAAATTAGCCTGTAATAAATTTGTTCCACAAAAGCTGTTATTTACACGTATGATTTTACAGTTAAATAAAATCCAGTTGTGCAGTTTAAATTTTTAATGAAGGTCAATTGCTCATTCAGGGAGATTTCGATGATATCAGCTTTTACGATTTTTTTGACGTCATTTAAGTACTTCTCACATAGCTGGCGTGCATTATTTACACTTATTTATTGTCACTGCTATTTGTTTTTCAAATCTTATGGCTTATGCAATAAAATATTAAAATTCACAATAGTGCACATAGTTCAGAGGAGAAGGTTATTCCAAAGTAGAAGTCCACTTTGTTTCTTTTGAAACATGTTTAGTCCATGCAATGGCAGGCACCCGTAACATCTTAAATATTTGCATATGATGTAAAGCAAATGCATATCATGTGGAAATAATGTGCAAACATTATCACATATCTTGGTTATGAATATCGTACAAGATACCATATTACCATCAAGTTCGAAAAAACCGGATGCGTTCTCTTTGACCCAGTTATCATCTGACACTGTGAAAATGGGGAAGTAACGTTGCATAGCTGCAGACAACTGCACCCAAGATTGTTGACATCCTCCCATACCTTATCATATTTCAAATGGAGACGGCCTACGTCCCCATAATATTTCCTACCGTCCACTATAGCTGCCGAAGTTTATTTTCCCAGCTGCTCAATACTGATGTAATTAGGCAGTCTCGACATCTACAATCTAAATAATTAGCATCTGCGCTTGTACGACTGTAGCTGTATCGCAATATATGCTAAGTTCAAAGTGATTTCACCTTTTAACCGCCTCATCTAACATTCGACAGACATAGCAAGGTAGATGGGGGAGTGCACGACAGTGAGAGTGCGATGTAGTAGCGATTATGCCATAAAAGTGTACTTTTCTGTTCCGCATCATAAAACAACTATCAAGTGCTTCTTTTGTATATACATATATCGTCGTTATTACTTCCATTCAACCACGCGCTTATACGTTGTAGAGTACATGCGGCACTTCCTTGCATGCAGCAAGTAGTATCTAGGTTAGCGCATTTATTTGTTAACATGTTTAAGTACTTTTGGATTCCCACGTTTTAGACAAATGCGAGCGAATATATTTAGAGTTGCGCTCCCACTTTTCACTGGGAAAAAGGTGTGAACCAAAGTACGTAACATCCCTTGAAGAATGCACCATCGTAAACATTCAATCCTTTTGTTTGTTTTTTTTCAGTTCAAGCTCTGCAACAATGTCCACTTTCCATTTCTCCTACAATCGCAGCCACAAAAAGGAATTCAATTTTCATACGGCAATCACATGACCAAAACATATCATAAGTACGTTTGTATCTTCAATAAAAGGTCAGATTGCAATTCGTAAGTACATAGTTGAACAGTTTACATATGGCGCGTGATAACGGATTAGTGTCTCATTAATCTAATCTAAGAGTTCGTAGTTAATTTTCATTTCATTCAATACTAAGCATAAGGAAACGAACGGAAAGTTTTACAAAACTAAACTATTCGTACCTTAAAAAAATTTATTTCCATTATTTGATTAAAACTTCTAACAACATCCCGCTTTTCTTTTTGTAAACAATATTAGTAAATTATTTCGCGGAAATTGCTATTTATTACATTCTCGATCATTTACAATTATTCTCCTCATCTTTCTGCTACCTGGTTTCTGGTACATATGAATTCAAGTTTTGAAAACTTATCTGTCTTAAGTATCCCTAACAATCCATCCATTTTTTGTACCTTTATAACAACGCAAGCGCTCCTGTGCCCGCAATATAATGTAAGTAATGATCGAAAGGGGTTAGGGGCAGTGAATGTCCAGTATTGGTGGCTGGGGTAGGACTTATCGTTCAATTTGTTCCAATTAAGTTTTAGTTGATTTGCAACATGAGGTCTGGCGTGGTCATGCAAAAAAATCGCATTGTCGAATATCTGCCGATGTAGGGGTCGTTTTTCCTTTAAGTCGATCCTTTAAGGTGGATCTCGCGGAATAAGTTGGTTAAGCTTGAGCAATTATATAAATTACAATCTGCTGGTACTAACTTCAGAGAAAAATCCATGGATATTTGGCTGGACGGTTGATGTTAACGCATGGCCGGGCTTCCCCATAAACTTTTTCTTTGAATGTTCTCGTCAGTAGAGCTTATCTGCCCTTGATTAGAAATTATAAAAGGTCAGTGAAGACATAAAAATTAATTTATTTATTCAGAGTCAAAGTTGACAATCCTGATGAATTAATTAGAGCAAACTTCGGTTCACTAGAAGAAAGATTCTTTTTACTTGAAGAAGATTTTTTTACTCAATGCCACATAAACCCATTCTTGCTATGTATTACCAAAGAAAAACAGAAGCACCCAACCCGCTGAAGAACATGCCAAAGAAAGAATTCCAGGAATGCTTCAGATTCAGGGGGGAGTTTCAAGTATTTAATAGCTGGGAAATTGTTTTTATATGAAAAATAAGAAACTAATTAATCTCTCCTTCTATCTTGCAAGTAAGCCAACCACTTACATAACTCGTGGGAACAATACCCATTCAAGTGAAATCTTGTACTATACTTTATTTACCCCCCCCCCCCCCAAAAAAAAACTGCTGCAATCATTTAGTTAACAATTGAATAAAATCTTACCACATACTTTGGGAGTTCTAATATATACTACCATGGCATCTCTAAATATTTCAATCTCATAATATCAACATGTGACATACTTGACATTTATGAATTATATACCCTGATCACATATTACAAACTTAATGATTTGTCAACTTATAACTCATAAAATCCAACGCTTCATCATTTCCCGTCATGACCAAGTCAATTTGGGGGATACATTCTTATAGTTTTGGTTATTTTTGTCCACGGAAGTATTTCGGAAGTTGCATTTAATATACTCGATGTCTACATAATAGCTTACTGACACTTGCATATAGCAAACTGATTGCATTCCTTTAATAAAACGTTATTATGCGGAAGGAACTTGCAAATATGAGGGGTTAATGATTGATTGCTTTGAAATAGATGATTGCTTGATGGTAACGTTTAAAGTTCCAATGAGTAGAAATGGGAGTCCTCAAGCATGTTCAAAACTAGTTCTAGATGTAGGTTCAACTCCAAGCTTTAGTCAGGCATATACAATGAGGTCTTCGTCTGATTGTGTGTCAATACACAAAACACTGAAGAAAAGAATTCGTAGGTGAATCTCGAAACAACTGTCTTTTGCTATTTCAGATATTCAGCTTTCAACTTTTCGCAAAAGGATAATCGAGGATAATTTGACATTCGCAGTTCAGAATAACCCGTTTGTGTAATCCTCTCATAACATATATTGTGTTTTTTATCAAACGTTATATCAAATGATTCTAGCAATAAGTCCAGAATTATTAGGATAGAAACCATTACTTGCATCAACTGGTTTTCTTATGGCGAAACACATAAGTTATTAATTGAAAAAAGAAGCTGAAATTCTTACTGATGAAATTTATTTGAAAACGGTTGTAGGTGCACATGTCCAAAGATGCTACGTAAGAATAAATGATATCCTAAATCTATTTCGTTATCTACTATCCTAAGCTAATCTCGCAGTCAATGATCTCTCGAGCAAACATTGAACGCTTTTTCGTGATGTCATAAACAGTGTTAAGGCACGAGTGTAGACGATTTCATGATTGGGAAACACGCTGCTAAATTTCCTTCAGTTTTCCGTGAACTATCCTTTGTTGGAGTCGCTCAGCTCACTAGACAGATGTAAGACACTAAAACAGACATGGAGAAACAAGAACAGAATAAAATTGAACCAGAAGATAATTCAGGCCCCGACGTAAAATGAACTTTAAGTTACTTTGTGAGACTTAATCCACTTAGGAATGCCAAACCCAACAATACCTTAAAGAAATGTCAATCAGAAGGTACAAAAACACAAGTAACTGGATGTGTTAGGAATAAGGATTGTGAAGAATAAAGAGATAATTACCAACATTTCGGTGAACAATTTCGAAATTCATCAAAATGTAAGATGGCCAAGTGTGTAGTAGCAGAGTCCAAAAAAGTAGAAGCAGTGAACGGAAAAAATTTTGTCAGAAATTAGATCAAATCTAATCAAGAGAGTAGAAAAAGGAGTCACAAGGAAGATTACGATGCACTGGTATCTCTTGACGTGGATACGACCAAATAAATAACCAAAACAGGCTCCGAAAAAATTTGAAATCTGGTTGGTAAAACTTAAAGCAGCAAGAAACAGTAATGCAAAGAGTATTTCAAGTTAGCAAGAATTACTTTTTTCAACACATGGCATACACGCTGCTGCCCAGACCACATTGTATATAAATACGTCTAGGTTTTGTATACAATATGCCCAAAGGATTGCAGTTGTTATTGAAACCAAATTTGAGCTAAATATTAATATTTTTTTTATTTTATGTTAAAATCATAACAAATAAAACAATAAGGCATTTTTTTCTACCTGATAACCAAAAAGTGTCAAAACTCATGTTTGCTGATACTTTGGGCTTTTTCTTGATACTTTTGATATACATCCTATCAATCTTGAACGGAATAATAAACTGTGCTGTTGAATGCTTGATATTTAGACAAGGTGTCGTTGAAGGAGCTAATTTTCTGCTCAAACTGTTCATCTTAAATCATAAAAATTGTTCAAACAATTTACATATGAATCTGAAAACATGAATATGAATGGATAGAAGGCCCAAACTGTTTAACTTTGTACTTACTGAAACTCCATACGTTAAATCCAAAAGATCCATAGAATAAAGTAATTTAAGATTGTTGAAGTTTCCCTCTGGTTGCTTAAATAAATTCAATCAACAATCGAAGTAATAGTGTAAACAAAGAAGAAAGTAGCTTGAATGCAGCGTGAGAAGATGAACAAATTTTGTTCTTGACTTTATGACAACAATGGACTTGAATTTTATCTAAGCTTATAAATCTATTTCAATAAATGAGAAATTGATTAATCGGATTTGGTATATGCAAAGTGTTAATTTTTTTTTTTTTAATTTTGATAATAATTTTTCGTTTTATGTTTCCATTGCAATTTTCAAATTTTGACTTTACTTAAATATTTATGAACTTCGATGACAAAGTACCATAATAATAAATGTGAATAACTATAATAATAAATAAAAATAAGTATTTTTCGATGATTTAATACCTTCTAACGATACAAGGCAAAACATGGGGTTTCTCAAGTGGGATGACGTGAATATCATAGTTTGTGCCAGTCATTATTGAATAACAATATTTGACATTTGCTATGAATTATTATTAGTTTGATATTAAGCCAAACGAACATCAGTGGCATCAGTAGTTTACAGGCTTGCCCATTTTTGCATTTTTTTGCGGTCTAAAACGACTTTAATTTTCACAGGACGATTATCTTTTCAGATGAAACGCATTTTGGTTAAATGGTTTGGTAAATAAGCCCCATTCGATTCTGCTGGTGCGAATCAAACGCTCAAGTGTTCCATTATGGTTCATTATAAATTGATATTACTATCCGTTGTGGATTATAATAGGAATAGGAGGCAGTATCGAGCCATATTCATACAGAAAGCGAAACGGATTGGATTTAACGGCTAAAAGAAGAATACGCTTCATATTTGAACATTATAAGAAATAAATTTCATAGAATATTGAAACAAATAAAAGCAATGCGCATTTTTTTAGAAATCCTCTCTATTCTACCTTTTTTTCATTCTACCTTTTGTTTAATTAAAAGATTATCATGATATGGCGGTAGACATCAAATAGTTTTTGTATTTTAAATTTTTACTTTACTTTATGTAATTATTCGTAATACTATTCGTTTGATCAATCCAAGTTAGTTTATTGGCTATCTTCGAGTTATAGTGACTGCCAAGTACTCAAAAATACTCAAAAATATTCCACGAACAATTCCCCAAAACCTCACCTACATAATTTAAACATTTTTTTCTTCTTCTGGGGCCAAACTAACGGTTCCCAAATCTAATTTAATTACATTTAAATATATTCACTTCTTACATCGTCGAGATGTATTAATTTCTTGTTTTATCCGTTCTGAAACGTCTTCAACAACATTATTATATTCATCTGCAGAACTGGGTTAGTGGTACCAAAATAAAAGCCCCAGCAAACCAATAAAATATCCATAAATAGACACTAAAAACAAATCAAATTCGCAAACTGCACCTAATATAAGCTGACACACTGTCAAGACGAAGGGTGGAAAGATACAAAGCAAATGTCTAGTATCACTACAAAGTATCGTAGATACCGTTTCAAGTATCTCTTGGATACTTTGATACTTTAGCTTCATAGATAGTAGCACATTTGCCACTTTTGGAGCTTTGAACTTGTAATCATTAGATGTGAATGTGAACGGGTGAAGTCTCTTACACCATATAAAACTGGCATATATGCACATCAAATTGACCTTAATCAGTGTTGAAAGCGCACGGCAATAGTTGTTAGATAGTGGCGTTAGCATGGATCTTATCTATCATTTGTGAAATAAATGATAAATAGGCAACACAAAAGCACTTCAAATGCAACAATGCATTATTGGTATCATTTTTCAAATCAGTTAACTTTGTAAGATAGTCAAAGTGATGACGACAACGTCCCTGAACCAATTGATGTCCCCATATATAACCACATGATTAGTAGTTTGCCCTATAAGTAGTCGACACTAATGAGCGGCGCACATATGGTTATAATGGGAACGAATCTATGCGTACACACAAGGGAAATTCATTTTCATTGCGTAATTATGGAAAATTGTAAAGTGGTTATGGAGGTTTTCAAGATGTTGCTTACAAGCAAGTAAAGGCAGAGTAGAATGTGTTCGATTGGAATTTTATAATTCTAGTCATTAATTATCAGTTTCGATAAAATCGAGATAGGAAAATCTGTTATAAAGTTGTATTGATTGTGCAATTTTTGACTTTACCAGTTTACACAGTTTTTCATGCAGAGCACGTTTATGTTATTTCATATAATTCAGCCAAATTAATATCGTAATAATTTTTCGGCTATGGTAGAATATTAGGAAAAAAAATCCATTTACCAAGCGTCCTCAATAAGGAACAAACATTCGTAAATTGGAAGAGATAAACAAATTGGAAGTTAAAATTAGCACTGTACTGTTTCAATTGATAACTCTGGCCGTTATGAATGTTTCATAAAGACAGGCTTCTGCGGTTCATTGCGTACATCTGGACACAGACTTTCCTTCTGAAGTCACTTAAAGCAAATTAGGACCCTTTACTGAACATAAATATTTGAGAAGATAATTTAGAACTACAAAAAAGATCCCGTGGTCGAGTCTTTTAGAACTATCCTTTCCCTTAGATTTTATAGAAGAGACGATTGAGAATCCCCCAGATATAATCACTCGCGGTTATCCTTGGCACTAAACCAATTTTTCGCAGTGAGCCTTCAATTACTCACGTACCATAAGCTTGATGCTCATCCAATCTTATCAGTCAATTACTTCAATTTACAATTGAACATCAAATTTGATTAAACCCTAACACTGTCAGCAGATGTTGCATTATTATATATTGTAATTTTCTGTATCGATCGTATCATCATGAAATAGACATATGATAATGAAAATAAAAATATGCATACAAATGTTGATAAGCAAAATGATAATACATGTGAAAATTGTTTTCATTGTAGGAAGTTTGCTCGGTTGTACATGAAAACATGAAAAGTTTCTCTCAAGGAAAAAGGGATAAAGAAAAACCAAACAAATGTTAATGTAAAAATGATAGACTTAAAATGCAAAGCATAAATTCTTTTCCACGCAATTCGATAGCTCTCAATCATATCGTTGTTGCTTAGAGGAAACACAAATAATTACGTTTTTATAAGCTTATATATTTACAGTACCGAACTGAGTTGCATTCATATTTAAGCTCAGTCAATTTTTCCGCACCCTTAAACATAGCAATCGCAACCAGAAATAAATTTTCCCTGATTCCCTGATTTCCCTGATATTTGCATAACTTATCCTATTTTATATTAAGAAACTTCTCTGTGTGGAATATTGCACGGTTTCATGTAGCAGCTTTTGCAAACATTTCTATTTCGCACGAAAAACGGAAAAACTTGAAATCAATTTTAAAATTTGGTGATATTTACTTCGTATTTTATATATTATTATGTATATTTCGTTTCTTGTTACGCGTGTCCTTTCTCACAGCACACGTTGTCATTACTTGAATTCTAACTGCAACATCATATCAGATCGTGGAAAAAGTAAACTTTATCTAATGGAAGCTCATACAACAGATGACCGATCGAGAACAGTTTCTAATGAAAAAGGTATCATTTAGATCAGACCTAGCCTTACTAATCTTTCTTATCTATTCATTGGAACAATAGTGGATTTTCATGACCGCTCTTACCTCCTTTTCACATACCCAAGCAATTCAAGTTAGAGATTCCAGAGAGTTAGAGATTTTGGAGCCGTAGAAATAAAAAATACCATATTCCTGTGAGATGTCCCTCAAGATATGAGGGATGAAAGTAACCTGCCCTTAGACTTCTGCTAACCCGAAGTTTGGGGACTTCTCCATCAGGTTACATTTTCCGCGGGTTTTCTTCAGTTTTTGCTCTTAATGCAGGGAATTTGCTTCCCTACTTCCCGAATTACTACTTCTCACTTTCTAGAATCTGTGTAGACGGTTTTTCCTCGAACGTTGATTAACCCGTAGGAATTCTTGGAAATATCAGACTATTAGTAAATGTTAGCAACGACATGTTTAGAACAGCCGCTTGAGACTCTCTCAAGCTTATGCAATGGATATAGTGATAAACTTTTAAAATAAAACTTTTATAAATTAAATTGTTCAACATTTTTAGGTCTCCTATTTCGATGTTTCAGCTTAAAACAAACGTAAAGCATAAAATTAAATTGCTGCCAATTTATTTCTAAACTCCCAGTTAACTCCTTCCGAAATTTAGTCAATTTCTTTTACTAAATTAACAACTTTTTCAAATTTAATTGCAAACATTTAGGTCCACTCGTTTTTCTTCGATTTTTTCACTCAAGATCCTCCATCAATAACATTAAATGTTGAAAAATTTACATTTGTTCAGTCATTGAGGTAATCAATTCATGACGTATAAATAATTGACCCGTCAAAATATGGTCGAAATACGATATAGCCCCGTCAAGCCGCAGGGAACCAGATAAAAGCAAACAAATGATTAACGAATACGGCTTCTTTTAAACCAACGTACCGACTAGAGCAAAGTGGGAAAAGGAACAGTGTCATCTTCCTAGTGAACTCAAAAAAAAACATTCAAACGGCTGATACATACCTAACATACGGCAAGAAGCAGAACAGTTTGGAGCACTTTCTTCTAAACTTTACATCCTTGAATTACAAGTGTCTATAATGGACCTCGACTACCAATCACAAGCAACAGTTGAATCATATTAGTGTCTCTCATAACCAACGGCTAAAGTTCAGTATAGAGAATTCCAAATTTATCAAATGAACTGAATGAAAGTGTCAACAGGAAATTTACGACATCGTTAATATCTTAGCAACAATGTCCTCTGACATTATTATGGTACTCAAATTATTAGAACTTTCCTTAGTACAAGTTATTTCATATCGAAAAAAGGAATAATTATATTGTTTTATTAAATAATAAATAATTAAGATAATCATGTATTATTTATTACAGAATTTTCCTTTCACTTGTGCTCTATTGGTGGAACCTAGCACTCTCACGATCTATTGTTTCGTTTTAAATTAAGATGAACCTCAGACAGATCTCAGATTTGAGATATAAAATATCCTATTCCTAATAAATATAATATGTTTCAGCTAAAAAGCATCTACGCTTTTTATATATTTTTAAATGGTTACACTAACCACCCAATAGGCTTTTGTATTTTTCTTCTTCTTAAAAATTGAAGAAGTGGTCAATGAAAATTGATACTCATTGAGATTGGTGCATTTTGGGTAGCGCCAATGTCCATGTTTGACAAAACTTCTTAATTCAACAAGTCTTTTGTGCTAGGCAGCAATACGTGACAATTAAATAAAAACTTTTTAGAACAAACATTTCGAAAATGGAGGAAAGGTGGTGTCGAAATGTGGGATTATTAGTTTCAAGCCGAATAAATAAATAATCCGAAAGCATAGCCACGATACCACCTAGGTCGCAAGTTATTTAAGAGAAATACTAAGAGAAAAGCCCTACAGTTGTTTCAGCAAAGTATTAGATAAGTTTATCGATATTATGTTCAAAAGGAGCCCATACCAAATAAAGAAGCAAATCAAGTTGGCTTGAATTTGGGAAAAAACTTGAAAGTTTACAGAATCCATCAATTCTTTATCAATTGTTGTATATTTATGTAATTCAAACTTTCGTATATGCTAAATTATCCGGAAAGATAATTTATGGCTGCTGAAATTTTACACATGATCCCTTAAACTTTTATATCAACTCGCATCTATGGGGAAAAACACACACGCATGTAGGTTTTCATTATTATTTCTGAAATACCCACAAACAGGACGTGTCCTTCCTCGAGCGTCATTCAGATACTATAGGCAGCTTAGTCAATAGGGAAGAAAAAACAACTGGCCTCCCTGCATCAAAAAGTACAATCAATAAAACACATCCTGTTCTCAATAGGATCCAATATCAACATTACCCGCACTGATACAATCTCGAATTCAATTTTTTCGACCTATCATCGCCGAATAAAAGACAAAAACAAACCTCAATGTATCCAAATTATCAAAAATTTAACGAAATTTTCTTGAAGCCGACACAAAAGTCCTTATAAGCCCGCAGCGATCCCGTTGCGAAAATGAAAGATATGCTCAAGTGGAAATGTTACGTAAAAGGGCATCTCACAACACTCTTCAGCAACTACATATTCGACAAGGACGAATATCATACGGAGAATTGCATGCGAGAGTAATTCAACCATCCTCAAAGCACTATTTTAGTTGGTTCTTGAATGGATCGGGATACGTGTTCATACTAACCTTTTGAAAAATTTCTTTGTGCGTTATGAAATATTTATGATATGTCCTTGCTCTCTCGAACGGAAATGCGAAAATTTCTAATGCACAGGATCACAATCTACCGAATACAACACACTCCGGAATAATCGGAAGCACTTTTTAAATTACCAATAGATGAAACCTTTAACTTGGATTTCTCTAAATATTTTACTGGCTTTTCCAACACTTGGCATTCAAAAGTTACTCCACTTTTCCACTTTCCACTTGTCTTTTCCGAAAAAGAGCACGAGCAAATGGCCTTTGGGTCGATGTTTGCCACCCGCAAGTTAATGGGGGTAGTATCTATGCAGTATACGTACTAACTGTAGCAGGACACTCTTCCTACACGATGCCGCTGCGTTCTGGTACTTGTGCTTGCTGCTTTTATGGCCACACAAATGTGATGTGATAGGCGCTGTAAGTATACGATTGTACTTCTTCTGAGAACGCCAAGAACCGAATGAATACCGATCCCCAACAGCCAAGTCTTGGTCTCTGCTTCCACTCAACAGCAGCTGTAGAAGTTGAAGTTGAAGCTGAAGTCGAAGTGTAAGTCAACGTAGAGGCAAAAGCAGCAACGTACCAATCCAAACTAGCGAGTTCCCCGTGTTTTCGTTATCTAAAGATGAAACGTATAAGGCCAACTTGTCATCAGCTGATTGAATATACTTGAGCGAAACAGCAGAATCAACTCATACCCAGAGCACCGCACTGGGGGACTGGAATGATTCAATAAAAGCTTTTCTTCCCTTCGCCAGATTGGGGAGCTTAGGCGATTCGCTTATACATCTATAGACAGAAAATCGAAATGAAAATCGTCTACATCAGCTGGCAGAGATATAAACAGCTGAAAATTAATTGAAATAAATTGATCGATTGAAATGGTTGGCGAAAATAAAATAAACTTCACTTGCAAATTTTAGCAAGCAATAAATTTCGCATGACGTAATGCAGCCATTGAACATTTCTTGATTTTCAATTTCGTTAGCGAGGTTGGATTGTGTAGTTTTTATTGCGACATAGCATTCGAACAATAAGAAAATGTCCCATCGCTGACTGATTTCTGCAACTATGAACTTACTTTCAATGACTTGAATGAGACGGCCATGGGGGATTTCGAAAGGATTTATTGCTTTTCCATACCATTTTTGTTGAAGGTATCCCACATATATTAAAACTTAAAACAGAAGTCATCAAAACCAAAAATTTTTATGTGCACCTCTTAAGCAAGGTCCTGGAATAGCTTGGAACTTTTTTCGTCGAAAATCTACACACAACTCTTAAGTGGACGTTTTACATGCAATTGTTTTCTCCCCGAAGTTATGTATTTTTTTTCTATAACCTTCTTTTTTGGGATCCTTTTGATATTATTCATGATTCTTCCCAACGCTATTTCTCTTATATTCGATGGCGCAGCACTCTACATACAGTTTGATTGTTAAATTGTATCACAAATACCTAATTTAGGTCTCGCACAATTCATGTATCCGATAAAGACCACTTTGATTTTGTAACTCTTTAAGCAAGCGTTGTTAAAGTAAAGTCACCGAACTGGCAGCCAGTCCTGTTATTCCAAGACGTGATTAAAAGTAAGATCGGATATTATAGTCTCTTGTTTACATTCTTTGCAGGCATGACAGAGTGTTTATAAGAAAGTTTCTTCAGAACATTATTTGGCTGAGTTTTTTGAATGGGTTTTATGATTTAAGGAGTATTTCAAGTCGAAAAGCCATCAGAATTGTGTACTTATAAAATAAAATTTTCATTCTATCTTTTACAGAACAACTACGAGCAAATTATCTTATTTACAATTTGAAATATTTACTATTTCAGCCTTTGGCTGAAATAACCGTAGCAACTCTCCAAGACGTGGAAACATACAATTTTTCATATATTTCATTAAAATTCTTCAGAAACCACAACATATTACAACGGATAAATTTAAGAAAGCCAAGCCAAAGTTGCATCATTACTCTTAAACTTTTCTTGTATTCGCTTAACCCACAAAAAAAAAGACTCATCGGCGACTTTAGAAAATATCAAATGTAGCAGATGTGATAAAAGATGATAATATTGAGCTGAATCATGCTAACATAATGAAATCAATCAACAAGTGCTGAAGGAAGAGCTCAGAACTAACAAGGAAGAGGAAGCACATTCTTTTGATCACCAAGCCAGTGATCTGCTAAGTTGTTATCCTGTTACTGAAAACCTTAAAATGTCAAATAAAAAATACGAAGTGCATGGTGTGAATTAGGAGCTTTATCGACGAGTATCATAAGCCGTTTCTCTGATTTTGTAATTGGATGGCAATTTCGATGGACCGAGAATGTTGGAGGAACGTATGTCCTCACATATCGGAAACCAAGATGTCAGAATGACTGTAGCGCCACGGCGACGGAAATATTTTCAGCACTCAAAATTATTACAAATATTCGATTTTATTATAAAAGTACCATGATCAATGGCTCTTTTACACCATCAACATACGACATCATTGGAAAATTTAGCGATAATTGTGTGAGAATAATGTTGCACCTTGGTTAATACCCTAAAGGATAAACCAAACAGGTTGATGCTGCGATATCAGAAACTGTCCTAGCGAGACTCGATCATGGGACTCGCTTTTGCATAAGAGCAAATCACCAAACAATGAAAAATCTCTATATAAAGAAGATTTTATGAAGGAAAGCCTCGTTAATTTCAGTTGCTACACATTCCTCCATCGAAGCCATTCAATAGAGTCGCTGAAACAACATGAAGCTCTACTTGAGCATTTCCTTTAAGTGCCACTTAGACAACAATCTGAAACTGTGAGTTCGAAACTAATGAAACTACTACCTATTAAAATGTTCTCAGGGCATAACTCTATTGAAGTGAAGACCATTCATAAAATGGATTTGTGTATCTCATCAGCACCCACTCATCTTCGTTAATCTGCATTAATCTGCATTTCATTTTCACGTCCCATATATACTGAAGACCTCATTCTCATGCACCATATCTATCCAAGACAATACTATTCTTCCTCAGGTCATTGTTTTATCCAAATAAATCTGGACCACATGTAATAGATACTTTCCATTCTTTCAACGGAATAGGGCGTGAAAGATATTTCTACTCAACTCCTGCATGTATATTTTTCCTGCAGTGAAAATTCCCTTTAGTTCCCCATCGTAGGACAAACTTATCAAAAGTTTTCATCCATTCCAGCCGTATAATATTTTCATGAAATTTCCCAACGAAATATGTCGAAAAAGCTTACTGGAAACATAGCTTTGACATACTTTAACAACAGCAATCCAAACTTTGTCACAGATATCTATGCTTGTATCTCTAATCGTCATAAAATTGCCATCACCGCGACTACCCAAGCTTGCGCTACGTCCCTTTTACATGATTCTGGCAAGGAGAAAAGGCGAAGTGGTTGGTTTGTATAATTTGACGTTGATGATAACAAAAAACCTACATACAAGGTTGAGTTGAATTGATACTACAAGTGTATATGAATAAGTTGATAATGCGCGCGCTACACTGCCTGGCTACAGATAAACATCCCGAATATAAAACTTCGTTGCTGAAGAAAAATGTGTTAGTTTTATGGGGTGGATACTGTAAAGTATAGTTAACATGATTCAATGAAATATACGGCTATTTGTTGCACCTATATTATCTATGCGAACTATTTGGATTCCCACCATCGTTCGGGTCACAGTTCGAATAAACTATTATTCAAGTCAATACAAATAATTTCTATGCAGATTTTCATCACAAGATCTGCACATTTTGAATATGTTTCTTTGTATGATAAACTTTACTGCTCCGGACAAAGATCTCTCCTGGGAAGAGTAGGGTACATATCTCATAAAAATGAAATATTCAAAATTTATTTTTGAAACCTCGAATGTTTTCTTTTCATCATCCATCATTTAAACTGCTGTTAATTTTCTCATAATTTGATTTTTTTCTTATCTGCAAATTCAAAAACAATCCGAGAACCAACCAAATATTGAAATCATGAATATTTAGTGAAAGATCGAGGGCGTTCAATCAAAGGAATCATTTTTGGCTATTCATCCCTTATCTCTCCAAAAAAAAAACCTTCGAGTTGCAAAATTAAAACGTACAATATGCCAAAGCTATGGCCGTAGGTTTTGTTCGTACTGGCTTGAAAAAACTTGGCTTTGAGGCTATTAGTTACACTAGTTTCGAATCAACCAGCATTAAGTAGATGCTGATTGTTCTTATTCGAAAGACTCATTTCCATGTCAAGGAGACTTTATTGGTTTTCTCCAATGTTGGGCTAAATCCACAAGCGCTTATCCATTCTCCCATCGGCCGCATAGCATAGCTACGACGGCATTCCCAAAGGATTTGAATTGAAGTTGCAGTCAACAAAATTTCCGGCGAAACTCCAAATATAACGATTTCATGACGTTCCCAGTAATTTGGCGGGCCCCACGGTTAATTAGAGCGAAGTTAATATCCAAGCTTTTATTCGTTAAGGTTAAAGTAAAAACAAGGACCGACAAAGAGTTAGCAAGTAAAAAAACTCATTCTTAACACGAGAACAATCGCCGTATTTGGAATAATCGACAACAAGATGTTCTTTTTAGCATATGACGTTAAGACAAAAGTGATTCTGTAAATTATGCATGGATAACGAAAGAGAGAGTGATCAAAGACCTCAGAGGAGATCGAGCTATATCTGCTGACCATTATTTTTCAGTATATTTTATGACCATGGCTCTTAATATTTCTTCAGTTTTATTGACTCTAAAAATTTTTTAAGCTTGCTTTTCTGTCCAGGTATCAAGACTTGACACCATTAAGAAGGTTTCCTCATTCCCAAATTGTCAAATCTTTTCCTGTCAAAGACTTCTCCTTTCAAGACCAACTCGTCCATTCCTAACGATTCATTAATCTTTATCCGAGTCCTCTTCAAATTGTTTTATGTAATTGAATCCCTGCAAGTTATTTTAAGACAAAGTAAAACTACTCACAGCCAGTACATCGTAAGCTTCACACAGAATGTTTATAGTAACCCCATCGACTACTAACTCCTCGTCCCCAATCATCAATCCATTTAGATATTGATTGTGACGGCAATAATAATAAATTTTAAATCGTATTAAAATGAATCCACTTTTAATGCAATACCGAAACAGCCGCAAACTATAAAATAACCATCAACGAATTAGGACAGCACGTACCAACTAATATTCTGTTGGCTATCTAGGCTCGGCTGGACTACGTACGCTTGAATGCGGGGACTCTGCAATGTACACAAATAACATAACGATATCTCAACGTGTGTATATATGTCTGTTGCAGTATTAATTCAATTCTAATTATTTTTTTGGAAATTTCAGACTTACTACATATTGCTATGATCCCGGGCATATGTTTATTTGTTGCATTACGTCTCCCTAAATAGCTCCAGTTCACCCGGAATACATAGGAGCACTGATTAGATGTTTGGGCAACGCAAAAGGGTTGATTGAGTACGTTAGATTGCGGGCTTTCCCTAGCAGGACAAGTAGATCATTTTTCTTATTTTTAGATTACTTAAAATTCAGATCCAGAAAATCGGAAAGTAAAAAATCCAATCAAACGCAACGAGGACAAACTACCATATTGGCCATCGTCACAACAGGAGGGCAGTCCAGCTAGAAAGCCATAATGTCGCAATAAACAACATTTGGTGGAGGAATGCATGGCTATCCATCGACTCAACATACTAATACCTATTTGACTGGAAATCCATATCCATATGATTGTGGCAAGCAAGCAAGCCCTAGCGCACAGCATGAAATTGCGTCTAAGGTACATAAATATTCTTTGAAATTGACTGCAGCTTGCAGGGATTTACTACTTCCGAAGCAATTTAAAGGCGAAGTGGGTCATTATATTTTTGTTGAAATCGTTCTAAGGCTGTTGTGATTGTTTTCTTTTCGGAAAACCATTGGCATCGATTAAGTTGAAAGGAGTCGTAAAAGATGACAACCAAGTGAATTGCTAATACAATCATACACGTGGTGTCAATGCATGAGTGAAATATTTGATTTATGATTGTCCATGAATCTGTGTTTAAATTATTCAAACGATTGTAGCGGTGAACTTGGTAGCTTATTTTTAACCAATAGATTTCATTACAAGATTGACTCTGCGATACCAAAATTAAGATTTTACAAGTTCTTATTTTTGTTTTCCAATAAAATTAAATCAAAACTACTAGAAGAATGGATATGTTGGGTGTACATGGTACTAATGGTATAAGGGAGGGGGTTATATCAAGATAGTGTTCCCTCTTGGCTCTAATTATTGCTTCTGATTGAATACCAATCCACATTTTTGCGTTGATTGTCATTTTTTTCAAATAGATTAAGGGTATACCCCTCGATGGTATCCAGCCTCCGTTCGAAATTTATTACGTTCTTTCTAACATACCACTTAAACCCTCTTTCATCGTCTAGCGGAAAGAGTAACTTCGGTTGAAAACTTTGTTTAAATGAGCAGTTTTTGCTTGATATTCGGAGTTTTGACTTTCATGAGCAGAAATGGCAAAGATTATTACAAGAATCTTTGTCATATTAGGATATTTTGACGTCGCACAATAATTTTTATTTTTTATTAATAATTTATTAATTTTTATTATTTTTTTTACTGGGAAAATTCAACCTTTAAGGAAAGAATCTATTACTTGCAGAGTTGCCAATGGAATGTGGAATATATGTTTTGTAATTGTAAGTCTTACATATAAGACTTGGGACTCCTAAATACATACAACCATACTATAGAAAGGAAGGAAGAGTTTGATTTAGAAACCCACGCAATTCAATTACACGGGCCCCACCCGAAGGAAATTATAAATCAAGTTATAACGTTTTCGACACGTATAAGTAATTCCTTACCGACAACGCTTATCCGATAATAAAAATGAAAGCATATATCTCGATGCCAAGGATGCTGGTTAAAAATATATGCTTCTCACGCTTCTCTATAAAAGAGTGCATCGAAAAATACAAATAATCAGATATACAAAGAAGTGAATAGAAGCCGTTTCGCTAGAAAAAGAAAGCGCAAAATATTCGAAGACATCATCTGGTTTGCCGCTTATCATGCTTTCACTATTGGATAAATGGACGTAAATTAATGGATCAAATAATTATCGCCAAGTATATGGGCCAGATAAAATACACCAAGAGCCGGATACCAGCAAAATTTTGTTACTTTCCTCAGTAGAATACACGCAAATTAACTAGAAAAAAAAGAAATATTTAGGACATACAGCACTCAAGCATCGCCTATAGTAATTGAAAATCGAGTATAGTAATTGAAAAAAATTGACCTATAATGGGGCGATTAGACTATATACCATGGTGCGGTCGTATGATGGTAGGCATTATAGGAGCACAACTCCATAAACGAGATGACACGGGCCAGAGATTTCTCTCTAAAATGGCACTGAGCATTCCAGGCACCTTGAGGAAACAGAATAGAATCCAATCAGTAGGTGATACAAAGGTCACTTATTGGGTTAATCCCGTGACGAGAGGAGAAAACCGAACCAACATTCACTTTCACAACCATCTGCAATTATACCCAAGCTACTGGCGATTTTTTGAATTATGGCGGCAACCCAAACTGAATGAGCAGTCTTCGGCAAACTATACGTTTTCTCAAATAACAAGTCCTTGCTGCAGGTGCTTTCCTTCGCATAAAATGTGGTACTGTAGTATAACGTAATTTCCGAATCAATTCTCTAATGACACAATCAACACAAATAATCCTAGATACTTAGATAATCCTAGAACTTAAAGACTATACGCACTTAATCACTAAAGTTTCTATTCATACAAAATGACTTGCATGAACAATCAAAACCAAGAAGTATTCTACGTAATTCACTTTTTACGTTCTTATTCATGCACGTGTTCCCTTTATGGTACACATGGAATCCGTATTTCTCTTCGTTATGCTCCCGTGGAGCGGTAACATTGTCGGTCCTTATATTATAACTTTAGGTAGAAACTAAAACGTCATAAGGATCTTACGCAACAACCTTCTGAGTCGACAAGAAAAACGAATAGACATCCAAACGGGTTGCACCTGTCAAAATATTAAACCGAATTTGAAAATTCGTCAACAACTACATTGACTATTCCTTACGTTCACGTATAACGGAATTAGTATCATAATTAGGCATAGTCCTTTTGCTGAAAAAACAAAATTCAATCTTGACGAATTTTATTTTGGGGATGTACCAGATCAGAAAATATGTTCGCAATTAATTTTCCTTAACTTAAGATCAACTAACTAGCTTCAATAATTCTAAAACCTGATTCCCACGCGCAAATAATTAAGCCATAGAAATTAATTTAATTGTCTCACGATTCCCTTAACAGTGCTATGGGAATTACTTTACATACTTTTTTTTGTTTTTGTTAGAAGAATGACTTGAAACTTGGAAACCCCTTCAGAATACAAATGACTGATCCCGTTCACCTTCAAAATATTATCACATAAATAAAGTGTTCTGAAAACACTCGGACTGAGCCCGCCATAGTATATTATTCGACCAACCCAACAGAAACAAATCAATCAGTTCAATGGCTTCATTCGACCTATTTGTAAAAATTCAACGTAGTTGGCCGATTAATAGTTTCCACATAAATATGTATGTCTATCGCACGGTGACATCACACATTCGCTATCGGGTCACCCGTCCCATATGTAATTTCTTGTGATATGGTGCGATGTGCATCTGATGACGTGATTTTCGCTTTCATGTCACGTAACTCAATCTAGCGATTGTGCTTGAATCTCGAAAGAAAGCCTTTCTCCACGCATTTTCATCGCAACCCGAATTAATTATAATAAATGAAACTGGCTTCGATATGCCAAATGGCGAACAACATGCAATTTTTTCTTTATGCAACATCGGAAAACATCCCTTCCCATAAATCAATGTAAACATATGTACATACATATGCACAAATGTTTGATTTTCTATATGTTGATAGGCCCATGAATTTTTTGTTTCCAGTCAGCCGTTTGACCTCCAAAAAAGGATCAGGGACAAGCAAAAGAGTGACGAACTTACATAAACCGAACACTTTGCCAAAGAAAGCAATGTTAATGCGCCCAACTTCCAATGAAAAATGGCTCAAAACAAAATAAATTCTCATATTGATTGTGTTTGTCTCGTTTTCTATGGTTTTAAGTGAATTTTGTCACGAAATGTTTGGGTTTCAAGCTTTTCATGTTGTCGCTAGACGACACTGGAATGATGATGGCAAAGTGGAAGGATTTTATTTCTACTTTATTTCTTAACCACGCCATGCTATGCCTGTCAAGAGTGTTTGCATTGTGTATTTCTGGTATTCAATATAAATCACAGGCCCGCTCTATAGGACTCCAGTGGATGTCATCTTGGAGAGTCAAAGAAAAAACCCAAGAAAGAGTTTTGTAATGGCCTTTGCGCAAAGGCGCGAAGTGTATAATTATTTTACAGTTGCTAAGCTAGATGTGATTTAGTTCAAATTGCTTTGCCTTTTCGTAGCTTCTTAATTTATTCTACGTCGCCGAAAAAACCAACGTTCGCAAGATGCTAATATCGCCGCAAATAATATTTCATGAAAATTAATGGAAATTTATTGATTTGATTCAGTGAGATTAGTTTTTTTGAATCATTTGCTTTTCCTAATCTATGCTGGAATCGTGTCTAACTCGCACGTTCCTTCCTTTTTGCCGCCGGGGAAGGGAGGTCAAAAACAAATAGTTGTATCCTTTAGTTCAGTACACAAACTTTGATTTTTGTATTTGTATTTTGTATAGTATTTGGTACATTTTCTTATTAGAAGCCCGGAAATCGCATTTAGGGGAAGTCGCAGAGTGCACAGTCGGTCCTTCCTGATCGTTGTAGAGGCAGGACACTAAAAAAAGCAATAAATCATTCCTTTTGGTATATAAAGAATAACATTTGAAAAAAATCGGCAAATGATTGCGTTCCCGGTTCTAATTGTACCCAATTCTTAGACTCCGTAAAGGCGAATCGTGTTAAATTCAAACTTTATTGGAATACCATTGCATGTCATTAAGTGAAATGACGAATTGCGACGCCGGTATAAGATAAGACTTGAATGAAAACTTGAAAGACTTGAATTCAAACTAAATTTTCGAACAAAATTTCGAAATTTTCGAACAAAATAAGTAGAAATGATTGCAAAAAAATCACTACATCCGAGTTCATCAGCAAATCACCCTAAAATTTCTCCGGAAACATTTCAATAAAAATATATCATTTGGGTGATTTAATAGATTGGATGCAATTGGTTATCAACCATTTATGAGAATGCAGAAGCTCACCGCAACTATTTAATGACTTGTTATTGATTCGAAAATAGCTTGCAATGCATGGTTAGTTTGGGCAGGCTCGTCATTCAGCTTGCCAGTGAACATCCCGACTTCCTGAATACCACAAAATCACGCCCATTAAATGGAATTATGATGGAAAATCATATAATGGAAAATCCATTAAAATCTGTCATCAAATCAGAGGGACAAAAACTATTGTAAACCTATGTCAATCTGCACCTAATTGGTGATTTTTTTTATCAAATATGTGTCCTTTACTGTCCTTCGTTTTTATTCCGTTTTTTTGTTTTTTTTTTTTTTTTTTTTTGT
Source organism: Stratiomys singularior (assembly GCA_954870665.1). Taxonomy (NCBI): domain Eukaryota; kingdom Metazoa; phylum Arthropoda; class Insecta; order Diptera; family Stratiomyidae; genus Stratiomys; species Stratiomys singularior. The sequence goes on along the minus strand of OX940879.1, from coordinate 3,531,167 downwards.
AAACTGGTTGTCTGATATACAACATTATGTTCTATACCACATGTTTTCATTGACTTCACTCTTATTCTAGTAACATTCAAATATTATCTTTGAACTTCTGAAATATAAATTCTTATCAAACAGTTATCAATCTTTTTGCTTTCTCTGAGCGTTCCACACAAACAAAGCAAACCAACCGTCAGTCTTTTAGTGGGTGGAAATCGTATCAATCCCCGCATTAGTGTAATAAAGTCTTTCAAATTCAAATTGCCTCTCGTGGAATCCCTAGACACATAGACGAAATTGTTATCATCCTACGCGGAACTATTATAATAAAATGTACAACATCTACCCATGTTTTTATGTGCCATGAATGAATGGTTCAGGGTATTGTCCCAATCATAGTTTGTTTCCCTTACATGTCTTTCCTGATTTAATACTTCAATGACGTCCAATATTCTTACATATCTATAACTTACCGGTCTGCATGATGATAATCACATAAAACGTCTATGGCGCCATTTAAATCCCACTTACCCACATCACTAAATCTTCTTGAATTTACACATAACTTGTTATCACACAAATGAGTTCGCATTCCACTGCACGATCGGATCAATGCATATTGCCATCTTTTTGATGATTTGTGACCGCGTAAAATCTCGTTTTGAACCTCATCATCACCACTTTCATCATCATCCGAAGGAATTAACTTCCGATAGGACATCGCGTACCGACTTGAAAGAAAAGACAAAGGAATGTCGATGAGAACACTTCGGCGGTCCAAAAGATGCACAAAGTTTAATGCACGTCGAGTAACTAAAGGGACATAATTATTTGTTTCAAAAGCTTGTTCATTCGACATTGTAATTCTAATGTGGCTACTAGATAATCTTGTGAGTTTACTAGAAAATAAAGGCATGACTAAACCTAGTTCTTAATGTTCACGATAAGCAGAGGAATGGAGGGAATCCAGTTGATAGAGTCTTTCAAGATCCGCAGAACATAAGCGCTTCCGGTGAAGACAAGATAATATTTCATAAGTATTCGTTGCTATCCTTTCGCGCATAAATAAAGTTCTTCTTGCATATTGATCTAGTGGAGAAATTTTGCAAAACTTCATGCTTTCAAATGATAAATAGTCAAACACAAGTCTGCCAGTTCTGCGTTGCACTAAACGCTAAATTAACAGCAGTACATAGTCGAATATGTGAGTGTTTCGCAGGGGGTTGTTAGAAAAAATACGCGATCTGATATCAAACAGTTGCAGGAAAGTTTGAAAGTTAATTGTTCTTTTAGTCTTTTGTAATCAGGTGTAGCGCAAGTTTCGCAAAACACGGTGCCTCTTCAACTTTCAGTTCTCACATTTAGATCCAATTGATATTGCACGCACTTAGCAAGCTCTCGGATAGTCAAACATCTACCGCACTACGATATTAAATTCGTCAACGTTAACATGAAGACATTTCACGACTTTCATCGTATTTGACCGTATGTCGTGCTGAGTGTAGTAAACGTTTCAGTCCTAGATTTTTCAAACAAACTAATCAACGCGCAGCTAATCTAAAATTCAAGATATTTGGTTTCGAAAGTCGGTATTAGTACGCTGTTCCGTAAAAATCTTACACGAGCAAATTCTTCGAGCAAATGCAGGAAATGAGAGACCTGCAATTTTCTGAACAGTCCTCGCACGAATAACTAAGAACCTATGACCTAATGTATCTCCCTTAAACTCTCACATGTCTCTGTCCTTAAAAATAGCTTGACAATGCGATTAACAATACCAACTAAATCGTAAAACCAAATTGCATATCTAATATAATTCACATATAAATATCAAATTAGTAATGAATTGTGCTTTATTTGTTAAAGCTCCGCGTAGGAGTGTATTTGTATTTAGTTTATTATCTATTAAGATTTATTACTTCGACTATTCACCATGATATCTTTAGGGTTACAGTTTTGTAGCAGGTTGAGTAATACAGAGACCCAGTTATACATACAATTATGCAGTTACACCAATTAATCTGTATACTTAATGTTAAAATGTGCACTTCTCTGACTTACATAAGGCTTGCCTGCGCCTGTCATTTGTCACTGACCAAGAAGTCAAACTCTAACCATAAAGTAAGCACCAAAGAGCGCGAACAATCTCAGGTGGCTTCTGCGCTAGAGAGCCATGATCAATGACTTTCTCGTCCTGGAATTGATCTCTGGTTCCAATAAGCTGGCGCGACATGCCATACAGCTCTTGCAACTATCAAATTATTGAAAGACGCATTTGATGAGCGCATAACTGCTCGTTTTGGACCTAGAACTGGCCTGCAAGACCTTGTGATTCAACACCCTTTCTTGTGGAGAAACTACAAATCAATCGTCTACGCCGATTAACTTGAGACGTTTGACCATTTGGAAGACAACATTCGTCCCGTTAGTGACGAGATACGTCTCCAGTTAATGGTCAGAGTAGTCGAAAATCTTTATTTAAGACTTATTCTGTGTTAGTTGAAGTTCTGACATGCCCGAAATCATATTAAATAATATAAATTGTAGAGAATTATCTTTCTAATAAAAACAATTTTATGGCAATCAAAACAATGTTTTGTATGTTATTTCATTTCAAAGTTCTGTGCCTCTAAAAAAAAAATACTTTTTATATGTGAACCAATGCAAATGAATACAAATTTTAGGAGACTTTAACGCGCATCACTCCGCCTTCGTCTCTATCTCCTTCCACAGAAAAGTTTTGCTTACAAATCCCAACGCATATGGATGCAATATGGTTATGCATAATGCATATTATATTGTGAGTTTGTTCGAAGATTTAGCGCTCTTTAGTGGTTACACTATGATTACCAGAAATTTCTGTGTAATATGCGAAAAGGGACTTCAATTACTGAGATTGTAACACGATTTTAGAAGGCATGCATAGTGTGTAAGTTTTTTTATGTGTATGAAAAGCGTATGAATATTTATTTTGGGGATTCGAGTCTTTTATTCAATATATACTTATATCCTTACACCCAATATCCTACTTATAAGCGTTATGGGAAACAGAGTTTGCTTCTTTGCTTATCTAATTCTGATTCATTCTGGTGTCCCTGTCAAATTCAATTTTTCTGTTCGAAATCTGCATTGTTAGGTGGTTAGGCAATTTATACGGAGTGACAACGTAGTTCAGCATTCACCCTCTCTAACTAAATAAACTTTAAGCCTCTATTAAATCAATAGCGCATCGTGCATCATATTTGAATAAAATATCACTATTATTTTCTTATTTTAAAGATTTGCTATTCGTTTTGTACCGAGAGTATCAAATATGCTCCATTGATTATTGATTGATTGACAAATAACTGATAACTGCATTGATTACTCTATTCCATTCATCTACAAAATCTACTATGAACTATCCATAGCCAATCGTATGAAGAAAATAAGAGGAAAAAAAATGGAACAACACGCTGGAGTAATCTTTTATAATGTCCCATATTTGACCAATCTGCACAAAAACTGAATTTTATAGGTTATGTGGATCTATTGTTTTAATAACGCTTGGTAACATGGATCAACATCGATCTTAAGCCAGTAATCAATAGTTTCGCAAATCCTGCGACAATAAACAATGACTTCGTTGGAAGATTGCAGATTAATAAGGAAAAACAAAAGCGAGCGGATATCACCACTATATGTTCCAGAATCAGTTATTGAATCTGACTCTGAATATTACGATAATGTCCCATTTCGGCAAGGGCCCACCTTTTTGACGAGGGTTCCAACCAAAAACGCGAAATTGCAATTGCAATTTACTGGAAATTTCCTTTTGTCGTAGACATTGTAGCTTAAGAGAATTCTTTAAAATTCTCCAAATACTTCTTGAGATAGATCACATGTCGAACACCATAAAAGTAGGGTAGCTCTATGTCTAAATGATATAAACAATGTTTCTTACTCACTTTTATTCTACATTGATTGTAACATTAACATCACATCATTTGTATTTAACGTCACTGTACAACATATGCACCAAACAAGAGAATGTTTTTTCTTTTGATTTTATCAATAAACACGAAAATGTCAAGACACTTGGCTTCTAATATCATGGTTATAGCAAATATATCTATTTCAAAGAGGACAAAAATATTGAGCAGGAGATTAATTCGATCGTTCGATACATTCTTTCGAAAAATTTGCCGCTCTATCGACACCTACATTCCAGTAGAATAACTAACATATCTTGACACTAGTCTCCTAAAATCATGACACTTCTAAAATCTCACCATTTAGTACAGTCCGTAAAGCTTCCGCAATCGTTTTCGCGCCGCGCTTTCATTGAATTCTTCGGCAGTCAGTCCGTTCTTGACATTAGTGATAATCGTAAGTGGTGGTAATATATTTTTCCGTTGTTTTATTCAATCCAGTTGTGCATAAGTAGTATAAATTGTTCAAGAAAAAATAAGTGATTAACTGACAAGGTGACATTTTGCAAAACACATTAATCTGTGTCCAATTTAGATTTTTAAAGATTTTAATTTCGGGGGTAAAATCCTTACTCTAAATTACATAACCAGCATACTAGCATTACATAAAGCCCTTTGCGCTCGTATTGTAAAAAAGTTGTAATAATTCTCAATGAAAGGTTAAGAACTGAAACAACTCATTGTCGCTCGCTTAGAAGTAGGTTTGAGTCAGTTGATTACGCTGGAAAGCACGATGACGTTAACCAGTTAGCCACTTGCCAGACAAGCACGTGCTCAACACAGAGAGACTTCAAAGCGATTTCATCATTCAAGAGATTTATTGCTAATATAAGCAAGGCCAAGGACCTGAGATTCCTAGCTCATTCATTGCCTAAAAAAACAACTTACTCCTGAATAAAGTCACTAAAACGTTTCATTAACAATATTTCCTTTATGCCAGCCAGCAAAATTTGATGGTCACTTACGTAACAAGAAATTTTCATCAAGTTCCCGTGCTGGCATCGCGCCTAGTGACACATTTATAAGGTGGCTGAACACGAAGTTCAGTGTGGAAGTGGAATATTTTGCTCAAGGTCTCGCCGCCAACATAGTCGCATGTAGGATCGTATAAGCTCAATCGATTTTCTGATGCCTCAACACTTTCCGAAGGAAAGTGCACATTCGTGGCGTTGCATTCTGGAACGTGGATGGTATATTGCATGCCTTTCTCCTCCTTCGTGTTCGCCATTCAAATTTATTACGAATGGCCACGAACCAAGTTCTCCCTCTCGAGCGTTTGCGCTGTATATTAAACGTGGGGTAGTAGTACGCAAGTGGTTTATGAGAAGAAAATTCTGATCTAGATTGAAAACTCGATAAAAAAAAACACTATAGCAATAGATAGCAAATTTCCTAGAAGTGTGATAAAATAATTCTTCTAGTGAAAGTGGAAAATCTCGTTTGATGGATCTTAAATGGTAAAACGCCGATGTCAGTTAACTTGAATGCAACGAACTTGAGAGGAGATTAGGATCCTCGTGCGGCATTGAAAATTACGTAGATCAGAAAATGAGTGTACGCATGTGCCGTGTCGTTAGGTAATAAATTACACAATTGGTTTGCACTATTTCTATGCAGCTGATGTGTTTAGATAAGAACAATTAGAAATGATGCCACAGTGCTCGAGGTTTGAATATGAAAGGGGTCGTTTCTGTTATATAAATTTCCAATAGTAGGGGGCTGCAATCACAATTATCATAGAATTGATAAAGTGCTACCAGTTCAGCGATGAATTATTCAATAGTTTTCAATTAGGAAAGTTATTCGTGAAGATACTGCAACTTATGAAATCACTGTGAAATTCGGACACGGTCCACTTGCTTAGTTATTTGTACATTTTCAAGGCAAGTAGTATTTAACTTACGTAAAATCTAATCTGAAAGAAAATCTATTCTGAAGTCTGCTGATTTATTTGAAATACAACTTAAGGATTCGAGAAATCTTCATATGTTGCGTAAACAGTTCCTTGAAATTTCAACTGCTAATCCTATGCTTTATTTGATCCCCTGGATGGTTCCAAGGGTTTTAATGTCATCATTGCTTGTTACTTTCTGTTTGGGAAAATAAGGTAGAAAATTGGCATATCATTCGTCTGTTTCCTTAAATATTGTTTAAATTTGGTGTTAGGAGCAATTTGGGATTTTTGGCTTAACCTTTCCTCATGTTCTCAAAACTAAGCATTCCTTCGTAGTAAGTCCTGCATTATTGTCCTATCTCATATGCTTGCAGTACATTTTTCTATATATTTTAGCTTTATTCCTATAGAACGCCTTTTTTATTATTATCTACAATCTTAAATGTCTTCATGTGCAACTTCATGTACTATAAATAAATGGGTTGTTCATTCTTCTACTAAGTTATAAGTTGAATCAAATTATAGGGATAAACAAACTGTTGATAGCTGCGACATTTTGATTTCTCTTAACACATGATCATTATCTTACTACAGATACGTATGTTTTGCCTCCAGAAATTTCTTCTCCATGCATAAATCATTGTTTTCTTCGCCTAACAGCAAATCGAACATTGCACAACAATTTGTTCCTTTTCTGTTATAAACTTTTGTGCATTTTAAAAAAAGGTCCACGAAACGTCGGTGCTGTCTTAAATCTGCATCTTACGCGTTCTTCCCCTGTAAAACAGTAACATTTACCCATAAAACATGTTCGTATTGTACGACTTATGGTTCTGATGGTGATTCTTTTGTTAATTTACCCCTGCTACAATAAATACTACCCAAATTATTTGTTCGTTCTTAGAACGATATTCTGTTGCTCTTCGTCTGTTGTCTTGTAACGTTCACATACGCGTATCGGTGGTGTATAGTTTCGTTCTCCAAATTCCATACTCTGTTCGCCACTTGAAATCTCGACACACTTCAATTGGCATTCGAAAAGACATCAAATCAGATTGAATAGAAAGCAAGTTTAGTTTTCTCTTCTTTCGCCAAATGGCAAATTGTTTTGCCATGCTCTTCTTCGTAGCCGTTATAAGTTTGGATGATTGTAGATCCCTTCTCTTTGTGATTTCTCTCCATACCTTCAAGTAGATTTCATAGATCGCTTGCTATCTATCAACTCGCCTGGAGACCGTGATCTTCGTCGTCAAGGCTCCACAGCCCATCCTGGGCCTTGACTTGAAAATATTTCAAACTAGAATTCGTTGCTAAAGTTGAATTTGTCGTTAAAATGCGACAGTTTCGTTCTCGTGTCTTTTCAATTGTAGGTCAGAAAATCCGGTGATAAAAGAGTAGTTTCCTGCGTTATTTTCTCTCAGAAAACGTACCTTGAGTGCATTGCATCCAAATCTTTTCACTGATATTATCAAAAAAAACCTTGCACTACGTAATTTTCTAAAGCCATTGATTTTATTAAATAACACTTTGCTCGATTTGATAAGCGATAATAGCTGGGTATTCTAAAACTCAACGTCGAAGCTGATAACATAATTGGCATGAAATGAAGTAACCCTATCAATTATATAAAGCACGTGCTGCAAATTAAAAAAAAAATTCGATTAACAAACGTGATTATTGACTTAAATGAAATGTTAAAAGTTTAAAAAAGCAATTAGTAACAATTAAAATTTGATTTTTAGTGTTTGATACTTAAAAGTTCGCTAAGGAGGAATATTTTGTAGTTTCAACTTAAAAATGTCACCCTGTCGTAACACTTAGACTAGTTGAATTGGAATGCCTGTTTACAATCAATCTTCTAATTTATTTCCAGCTTTACTACGATCCGAGTGACTAAAACAAATTCAATCAACTAAATATGGGCGTACCAGCTGGTGATGTTGAAAAGGGCAAAAAGATCTTCGTGCAACGTTGCGCCCAATGCCATACAGTTGAATCTGGCGGCAAGCATAAGGTGGGCCCGAACCTGCATGGTCTGTTTGGACGCAAGACTGGTCAAGCTCCCGGATTCGCTTACACAGATGCCAACAAATCGAAAGGTATCACCTGGAATGAGGACACATTGTTCGAATATTTAGAAAATCCCAAGAAATATATTCCCGGCACAAAGATGATCTTCGCTGGTCTGAAGAAACCTCAAGAACGTGGCGATCTCATTGCCTATCTTAAAGCTGCCACCAAGTAAAGATAGCAATAGTGTAATTAAACATCTAAATTATCAATTAATAAAATGACACGAGAATAAAATAATTCGATTTATAAAAAAATAATTTCAATAAAGCGAAAACAACTGCCCCGCGTAGTAAAAACAAACAAAATTCGTCGAACATCATAAATGAAATTTGTAGAAGATTTTACAATAATTATGTGTATAAATGCGTCATTGTATAATTTTAATTTAAACTTTGAACATGATGTGTATGTTAACCAATGAAGGAAAATGTAAAGAATAAATAAGAACAAAAAGGGCAAAATGAGGCGCAACACAAAGGTATAAATGTAGTATTATGTAAACGAAATGTACACCGCTCGATTTTGTTTAGTTGTACATTGGTTTGACAAATGGAAATGCAGCCGTTGGATTTGTGTTTGCAGAGAGAAACGGATATACACAAAAACACCATAACATTTATTTTATTTATCTTATTTTTAAGATAATTATAAACAGAAAGAAAATAGAAGGAAAAGATGAATAAATGGATGATAAAATCTACTTCAAGTGGTTTTCATGTTGGCACAATCGCAAAATCTATTTTCAGCATTGGCACAATTAATAAGAACATTGTTTGGGAACACCAATGCAATTCGATTTACGAACGTATTGTTCTTTGAAGCCACTTTGTTTTGAGTCAATCGAAAGCATGGCAGAATTTCTTACTTCGCGGGGTCATCTAGCTGCTGCAGAAGTTCACAGGTATCTATTTCCTTACCTGTATATCCGCTTCACATAGTTTCCTCTACATCTTTCTCTCGCATATCAAGCGCATTTATGATAGCTGGTATAGTTTGAGGAATTTTTCCAGTTGCGCTCCTTAAGTCATGAACCAATGTCGTTGCTCACTAATATTTACCGCATTGATTCATTTCAACGTCGATTCAATTCAAAGGCTCAACGAGTTTAATCAGTCGAATACCGAAGCTTTTATATTTCCCCATGAAATATGCTCGTTACAAATATTGGAGGTGATGTCATAGGCTTTCTTTGTCCTTTCAATGTCTTCCAATAGCGTTATCACTGTTAATCCAATCTTCCATAAGGTTCATTCATTCTTCCATTCCTTTGACTTGTCCGCCTAAAGATTTTGATCTCGCTTAATGTATCCAAGAAATCATTGTTCCAGCTTCGTGGACAAATCTGTAGAATGTTGTTTTATTCCGTTCGAGTCGATTCTCGCAGTCTAGAACCAAAGTTTATTGAAGGTTTTATTAGGTATTGTTTACTAAAGAAGATTTAATGACTCAAGACACAACTCTGTTCCTTCATTCGATTTCTACAATGATACCGGGTGCAAAATATTCGGACTCTAGTAACAATGAAATCCAGTTGATGTAAATATCGGTATAATCATTATGTTTTTATAGACTTTTGTTGATCTCGCTAAAACAATATACAATTTTGTTTCAAATATCAATTCCTAGTTTAATAATTTAACCTTGAAGTAAAATCTGCAACTCTGTAGTATTTATGATTGTTACTGATTTCATTCTTAGGACATTAATATGGTGACAAATTTCTAAATCATTTCTACCTCTCGGTTTTTGTCTACTGTTTTGCTGTAGACTTTGATTATAGCTACAAAATATACATTCAATATTATTCAGCTTACTGCTGAATTAATTTTTACATAACATTCCAGACCATTATTTATATTTTTGGTAGATTCTGTTCAAACAAATTTCTTTGGTTCATGAAACTCTCGCCTTTTTAACGTTTATCGACCTTGTCAAACCCGAGTATAAAAACAATGGATGAAACATGAGAAAATAAATTCGGCTGTGAGGTGTAAAGCTGTCTTTGGCTCTACCTTATCGACACTCGTCGAATAAGAGAGTTTAGCAGCAACTCTTCCGCCTGTCATTTGACAAATGTCAAATGCTTGTTTTCTTCTGGATATTATTTGAATTGGAATTCATCTCGTAAATAGCACAATCGCTTTCCATAAAATAATGACGGACGATGTAAAAAGATATTTTTCTAATCTACTACACAAGTAAAGCTAATGAGAATCGTGTTCAACTCTTACCACTAATTCCGTCTTTTTGTAGGGTAAGTGGATTGTATTGCATTTTAGTCACAGATCGAGATGGAGTTCCTCTGATACGAATAAATAACAAATCAATCCCGGACATCGATTTGGCACCGTCCCTATTCTCAACATTTGCAATGGCAACAGACCAGGCGGGAAAGCTTGGTCTAGGAAAAAATAAAACGATTATTTCAATGTATTCAAACTATCAGGTGTGTTTTTAGTTTGCAGTTCGTAGTCGGCTTGGAAGAGTTCGTAGATATGCTATAAAATATGTAATTAATCTCCTCCTTTTCAGATTATTCAAATGAATAAACTGCCATTAATTGTCACATTCGTAGGATCAGAAAACTCAAACACAGGTCACATTTTAGCACTTGAAAAATCGATTGATTCGTACTTGGAAGAGATCAAATTGGCTGTAACAGAATCATAGTTTGTGGGAAAGAAAATAATTGCATAATTTAGTTGTAAGTTTGTACACACATATTGTAATGCCCTGATTTATCTAACATGAAATAAATTCAATTATTATAACGTTGATAGATATAGAAAGTTGTTCTTAGTATTTCTGAAGTATCTGAAAATCACGAATTAATTCCGAAAAATATCCAAAACAACGCAATCATTGGAAGTGTGAGTTGTTTTAAGCGTCCAGTAATTCTGTTGGAAACATTTAAGTATTGTGATTTTTCAACAAAAGCTGACCGTATTAAGTGACTAGAATGATCAATTCACTGAATTGGGGTTCATATTTAAAAAAAATAGTAATCAAATTTATGAACTTGAAGAGATTCATAGCTGCAATATCATATAAACACAGTTTGGCAATAGAAATCTCCCTTGTCAACTCTACATGGCGATCACCAGGCTTCTGAAATAAATCTTACGATATCATTTACGATACTACTCACATGCCGACTGATCCTCAGAGCCCGACACCTCTATTACTTAATAAGCTCATGCCTACTAGTGAAGAAATTTAATAAATTTAGTTAATATCAAGGCGATAAAACAACAGTTATCAGCACTCATATAGGTGATATATAATAACCGTACACCTACGAACAGGTTATGATTAGGAGGCAAAGGCTATCAACACACTTACTGTCAAATTCCTAGAGGCATAATGCAACGTAACAACCGACCAAACACCTTCTCCTTCGCATCGAGAACATATTCTGGAGCTAAGGGTTAGAGATCTTTAGTCTCCGAGCGATGAATAAACCCGAGTCAGCCGAGCACTGCCTTCAGGTAAGGGAGATCACCCGCCACCTTTTACCAGGGGTGGATGGAAGGGAGAGGAATTATTGAGAAAGTGAGAAACATTCGTTCATTCTGCGCCGAGGAAGCTGTTCTTGCAGTTTTACACTCTTCTTTCTGTATTTATTTACATGGAGTTCTATATGTCTGCCGAAGATAACATCTTACCCACTATGGGTAAGAATTTATCTCTCATCTTGGAAGGATCCGATCGAAGTCTGAAGGGTCGCCGCATAAAGCGGTGTGAAAGACGTCATCTGTGGTGCCCGGGCGAAACATGCAATCAGGGGACTTTTAACAACCCACATTATACAGGTATGACTGGAAGGCCCGTGCTTGCTCAGCAATTGCATCAGACAACGAACGTGCTCATTCCGTAATCCAGGTTTAAAACATGCGCTGGTACATTTGTTGAATACCAGCCCTTATAAATTGCTGGTGGTTAACCCCGGACTTTCTTTATTGACAAGATTCCATTCAATGACCAACAGTATACAGAGATCGATCAAACAAGTCCGGCTGTTGTATTTATTATATTCCAAAAACTGAATTTCAAACTGCTTTTGGACAAAGAATGGACTGATAACGCCATGTCCTTTTGCCTAAGGGTGGCTAGTTTGAAGGTTGCATCAACTAGTTTGAATAATGACGAAGAATAATCCAGGAGCGGTATTATGTGCACATTTCTTTGACTGAAACCTCTTATATGTTGTTCCGATATTTTAGACTTCTCCTTGTAATACAGCCGTAAACGGTATTGGAATCCATTCCCTCGTTTACTCATACTTCCATTGAAGAAACTCTATCAACTTTTTGACCCTAATGTGTTTTTGATGCCTTAACTAACCTTAGCACAGAAACATGGAATAACCATAATACTTCTTCTTCCCGTAGAAAAATTACCATACATCAAACAAGCTCGAAAGCAACATAATTAACCAAATCATATATCACAAACATTTTGTAACTTGACCATATTAAACTTGTTCGCTCCCGTTGGATCATCATTTCGCCTTTCGCAATTAAATAAATTGAATCATACACGCAACTTTCTTCGGACTCACTCCAGCTCAAGCGTCAACAATTGCATAATATTGCAATATAAAGTGCATTGAATGCATCTAAGAGAATCGTATTGCAATTTGCCTGTTAGACATCGACGAGCATGATCGTTGAAACTCGTTTTGTACGTTTATACGTTTAATAGTTAGCTAGGAACTATGTGAATGCCCTAGTGAAAGTAATTCGTACGCGACACAAGCATATATGCCGGAAAGCCATGACGGCGGAAGTAAGCATTTCATGGACTTGAAAAATCAGTCTTTAGTGCAATTTATTTTCTGCAAGATTTGGACATAGTGATTGCAAACTGGGATAGTATTAGCTTCCTGCAATGGTGGAAAACCACGATAAGCGTCTTGCACATGAGTTCAAATTCAGTTTCACAGCAGTTTACTGCGAGCAAGGTGTAAGGAGCACTTGATTTAAGTTGGATCGCTAAGTTATGTTACAGCATATGATGGGAGTTCGGTAAGAAGGAACAAAAAAGTCAAAAGACAATATTCTATATAATTTTCGTTTTATTTCAGTATTTTAATTTTGGCTGCCATGGGCTTAGCAGCCCTCTACATGATGCACTTATTGGCGCAGGACTATAATAGAATTCGACAGCCGATTGCGAGACTTCGATCTATCTTCCGTTTCAAACGTGAGTTGCGTGAAAGTGGACCAGACGAAAATACCCTGCTGTTAGAAAAATTCAACATCGATTGGGAGAAAATCTTGAGATATGATCCTATGGGGTGTTTGCAATCGATGACATGTTTCTTGTTTTCTGGTGCTGAAAGTGAAATTGAAGAAGCAAAAAATATTAAAATGTTGTTGCAGTACAGCTTATCTAGGAACCCACCGAAGAAAATTGTGTCTGCCGTTCAGAAAGGATTAGCATTTAAAGGTGAAGAGAAAAAGTGTGCAAAAGAATATCCGTTTTGTTTGTATTCCCCGCCCACAATGTTTAAGATGTTGAGTTTCTTTTCAAAATTGTTTGATTAGTGCTCGTAAACTCTCTACTTTAATGAAGTGGCCTGGACTGCTTACCTAGTACAGTAGCCACTACATATTTACGTTAAAGAAAAATGATATTAGTTACGATCAAGAGAATGTTGCAGTCCAGCTTGCAGATTGCTGCTCGCAACATATAAACATTCAGTCATATGTGTTTGTTGCCAATGATTAAACGTTACCATATTTCAATTGTTGATTATATAATATTTAATAGTGATTTTAAGTACAACAATCTGTTCAATAAAAGTTAAGCGACAATTAATTTACTAAATAAATCCCCCAAACTTGAATTAATTTGTCGAATTTTGATTATGAACCGGTTTTAACATAATCATATATGTAAAATATTGTAATATTAAATATGTAAATATTACACCGAATGATATCAATACATCAACTGTTTTCATAATTAATAACAATCGAGTCAATAGGAGGGCATTGTATAAGTCTGGGGATGCTTCTACGCATACAAAAAGTCGTACCCATATTTAAACCAGAAAAGAATTATGTGAATACATGAAACTCTCATTTTAATCGGTCAACAACGCTTGATGCTTTTATTTTCAAGAATTGTTCACTGTTAGTATTAATACTCGCCTGCAAAGCATGCTCTGGATCATTGCTGTCGTAACCTCAGACTCTTTCCTTCGATTGACCGATCATCCTCGTTTTTGTCAGCTTACTTGGATCATTGTTTTAAGCTGCTGATAAGGTGAGCATTAGTTTTAACTTGTGTTTCGGATATCAAATATCGCCTTAAATCAAAACATTTACGACTTGTATCTTAAAAGCGCTGAACGCATTAAAAGTGCTTATTTATCTGGTATTATGTTAGAAATATTATATTTTAATATTAGAAATATGAATTCTGTAAGCATTGTGTATTGACTTCCACAGTGCGAATACGTATCAATTTTTCCTCCCACTGATTGTATAATTAGAGAGGAAAGTTCGAAGATGCAGCAACTCTTATTTTCAGTGGAGAATGTAGTTACTATGATTGATATTGGGCGTGAAAACATGGTATTATCGATTCTCCCTTGTTCGTAGAGTTTAAGCCTTATTGGGTGCTGTTTAGTTCAGTTCCATCAAAACTTGTTCCGAAGCCTGTATAATATCTAATGAATTGATAAATTGAAGCCTGCAGCGCTTACATTGCCTCCATGTTATAGTGGGAGAAAGTTTCTTGAACTTCGATATGACCACCTCTTCGATATTGCACCATAATTCGGAACTTTCCCATATCTCTCCGTCAGTATTTTATTTTTCACTAACGCTTTTTGGCTTCTTGCTCTATTCAGTATGTTTTTCGTAATCCTACTGTTCTTCTTTGATAATACACATTTACTTCTTTTTTTGTTATAATTAACAAAATTCCTTTATTTGAAACAAACATATGCACGATACACGAAGCGGTATTAAACGTACAAAAAGTAAATTATAAATTCAACGTGCCTTATGTCCACCGCGCCATTATGTGTTCCATTTGTAATAAATTTCACAATTGCAATTAATTAGACCTTACTTCTATAATAAAATTTAAAATTTTAAAGAAAATTGCTTATCTTGACATGTTGTTGAGGTAGACACGGGTGAGTTCTTAATGTAGAAGTTTTTGTAAACATATATTTGACAAAACGTTGACTTATATAAATAAGATAAAATAATTTTTTTATTGCTCGTCATGTTCTGTGCGTGTTCTCAAGCTCAAGTTTAGGCTATGGATACGAAAACAAATGTTCCGATCAAATTGGAAAACACAAACCAATGACAAGATATAGAATTAGATTTGCTTAAAAAAGAGGAATAATAAAACGACTGTTCAGGAACAGAATCAATTTTTATTGATAATTTCGCGATGCGTTTCACTGAACTTGGCAACGCCATCAAGTGCAGCAACAATATCGAGCCTTATACATCTTACATCTTAGGTTATGTACATGATGAGGTCAGAACGAGGATGCTAATCGTTCTGTCTTTCTACTCATTTTAAATAATATCATTCAATTGATAAGAAAGTGAAGGGCTAGCGAAGGGATATGGTGACACCGATCTTTAGGAAACATAAAATATGTGAATGGTAAGTAATTCAACATACAAATGTTTAATAGAGAGCGGCTGAGGTAAAGTACGCCCAACCGTTGTTATTATGAGCCAACGTGCCAACGTATTATGGGGTGATTTTTTTAATCCAACATGGTAAACTTTTGTAAATTTGTTGAACTCGAGGCTGTTTGCGATTATTCTCGCGTTCTACTGCAAGCAAAATTCTTTTTAGAAACTATATATTAGGAACTGTTGCATGGACGGGTAATTATTTTCATGAATCCCAAAAAGAACATGAACGACGTACACCAGGAAATAACATTATTCGTCAATTTCGATTTCAAAATACCTGCCTCAGTATTATCTATAAAAAGGTCAGATCTGCAGAGTTTTCAATACATTTGGATTCATAGAAATTATCACCTTCACTAAAAAGTTCATTAATCACTATAATAGCTCGTCGCAAAGAGCAAAATTTTTATAAATGAACTCTGGTTCAAGATTCATTAAATTTGGTAGTAGTTTAATTATTTAGTAACAGTAGAAGTCATTCATCCTGTGTTGATCATCATGTCTAAACATTCTACATGCTTAAGTAAAATTGTCCTACCATTAGGATTACCAGTAATTTTAACATAAAACTCATTTAAAACAGTTGAATTACAGTAGCGCTTAAACTAACAGTGTCATACAAAAGACCTCATGTTAGCGGACATGCAGTTCACCCATTCCCCCTTTCTTTTCAACTATAGATTTTAAGTAGTACGTTCTTCTCTTTCGCCGTTGATGTGTCATTCGATTCCGACCCAAGTCAATGTTCTACGCGAATGTCGATTAAAGTAGTTTCTTTTCCAATTTGTATGATTTTCTTTTGATTTTTCACGTTATGTTGGAGCGTAAACCAAAGCCTTCTTTCTGGAAATTTGTAAAAGGAAGCGCTAAAGCACTGTTCATTATAGAGGCCGTTGCATTTGCAGTGTCATATGGTGTTTGGTATCGAATGAACACGAATAGGGGTAAGTGCAAATATTGAACGCGATATGATTGTTATTTGTTTTTCAACTACATTTAGTTTGGAGTAGCAAATTGGACCTTATACTTATTGTTTATCGTAAGAGGTGTGGAAAGAAGGTAAAAATTTGCTTAAATATTCAAATGTTTGCTGCAAATTGCATGCAGAATTGACAGGTGTATTGTATTATGTGACATCAGCTGTCAAGATTTGGCCATCATTTTGTGGAAAGTTCAAGATAGTAATGTATTGCAAAATTTCGTTGAGAAGACAATAGAAAAGATTATTCATTTGAAAGATTATTTAAATTTGAACGTGAATAAATTACGTACACAAGGTGAATTTCAATGGTAAACCAATGGAAACAGTGAACAAGACTGTGATGGAAAGATTAAATTGAACCGGCATTATACAGTGTTGAGCTTGGCTCCACCCCGGTTGCATAGAAGTTAATGAAATAAATTATAATTTACGGGACATAGATAAAATATTATCTCAATTGTAAATAAAAGTAGACATTGTGGATGGTATTGAGTAGAAAATGCAAAATAACGCAAATATTGTCAGTTCGTTTCAATTATGATTTTCACGAAATCATGATTCACGAAATGTAATTATATTTTATTTAGAAATGATAAGTTGTTCCTTAGAGGAATATGGTTGTTTTAAAAATATTAATCAATAGGACGGGGGAGAAATTAAGCATCTAACGATAAGGATATTTCTGACTTTTATGTAATGAAACGCACTTGTGTATGTCACACCCCACGTAGTGGACGGAGCGTTAAGAGTTTTCACAAATTTTATTAAATATTTTCTTTGCAAACTGTGCATTCTCACATATCTGTGCATCTTCGGCGACCACGAGAAACTGACAGAATCGAAAATGATCTGTACAATTTAATATGTTCAATGAAAATAAAAACATTTTGAATGATTCATTCACTTAGATTTTAACGAAAATAAACGCAAGCTCGCTTGTGCATATTTTTGAATGGAACCGGCTTAAATACACTTGTTGAGATATCAGTAGCTTAGCATACGGCTTCCACACATAGTCGCGGAATCGGAAAGGTGCTTTCGAATCCACGTGACAATAAATGCGTCTATTCGAGCTTTCTATTTTAAATGCTGTTAACAACATCATGAATTTTCCACTCTCATTAAATCAAATCTAAGATTGGTCTAACCAAGGTCGTGTAGCAAATAACTACGATATTGCAGTCATTGAGTTCACGGTGAAAGAGTTGTTTCAGGAACATGAACGCTCTACTCAGTACGAAAGCCCGTATATATACTTGGTTAATTGCAGATGCTAAACCAAACAAATACCTAAATATTTCGCAAAAGTATTATAAGGACTTAGTCTGAGTTTTTCTCGTCGAGAAGATTAAAGAACTTTTTTGTCTTCCGCGTAACCTCAGGACGTGCAAATTGAAAACTTAAATCAGTTTGAAACATCTGTTGTAAAATTGAATTGTTCAAATCCTTTCAAGGTCTCCCAGAGATCCAAGATCTATATAAAAAATAAAAACAAAAAATTTTTTCTTTCAGATTTCCGACACTATATGAACCAAAATTTTCCGACAGTACTAGAGAGTTACTATCAAATTGGTGAATTGCTCGGTGATTCAAAAGCTCGTCAACTCGACTATACGGTTTGGAAACGTGAACAGCAGTCCGGCAAAGAGGACGCGAAATAAATTCAGAAACTTTTAAGTATTAAATGGCAGGTCGTGTCTACTATAAATCTTTTCTGTGGTTAGTAGCATTGGGAGGTGTTGGTTACGGTCTTCTAGAACTAACGACACCGTCTGCAGAAAAAATTTCGCAAGTAAAAGCATATTCAAAGTCGACAACTCTATCAGAGGAAGAGAAAAGTAAAATCCTTTTTATGAGAAAGCTTAAGCAAGCAGCAACAGGCGAACAAACACCTGTTTATATTCCAGAAAGTAATAAAGACAAGTAAATCGCAGTAAATATTAGATTGAAGACAAACAAAATAAAAAGAACACTTTGAAGATTATAGTATCGTAGAATTAGAATTCATAAAGCATAAAATGGGTGATAACAGTGTTAATCTTAACAAAAAAGAACTAATACTCGAACGTCTGAACAAACGCAACAAAGATCGACAGAATTACTTGGATGCAAAACTAGAAATCCGCAACAAGGAAAATACAGAATTCGAAGGCGCCGACTATTTTGCACACACATTCTCTGAAAAGGCCAAGGAAATTGAAAAGAACATCAACAACGTGCAAAAAGATACGCCGGACTTGACTAGAATCTTTGCTGGGATCAACAACGATATTCAGGAACTCCAAAGGTACCTGTCGAATTCAACTCTATTCCTTCCTGATTACAAGATCAAGGCATGTCAAAACATTTTGAATGAGTTGACGGCACAGTCGGAGGAGGTTCGGCAGAAATTACTGCCCAAGAAGAAGTTTGGCTTTAACAACAAGAAAGCCAATAATCTGAAGTCGAATACTGTGCAAAAGAGTAGTAACGGTGTTGATAAGTGCGATTTCGCATGTGAGAAAACCAAATTTTCATGGACGCTGGCGGATCGGAGTAATGATTATATTTTGCTAGTCGGAAGTGAAGTAGATAGGAAGGATGTTACTATATCAAATTTGAAAAACTGTTTTGTAGAAATTCGTGGACATGCCGGGTCCGTGCAGATATCCAACATGGAGAACTGCACTTTTCTATGTGGACCCATCTCTCGTTCTTTATTTGCGGAAAATTGCTTGAACTGTAAAATAGTGGCAGCATGTCAACAGCTTCGCTTGCACTCGTCCACTAATTGCCGCTTGTATTTGCACGTTACTTGTCGCGCAATTATTGAAGATTGCACAAAAATCGAAGTTGGTTCCTATAACTATGAATATTCAGGAATCCACATTGACTTTAAAAAGTCAGGCTTAGATGAGAGCGTAAATAATTATCGTGACATTGCTGATTTCAACTGGCTATCACCAGATAAACCATCACCAAACTGGAAATTAGCCGATGAAGCTGACAACTATGAACCTGCGAAGGCGAATTGGACTGAAATCAAGGAACAGTTCAAGAGAGATAAAAATTTCTGAAAATTACTTTTCCTTGCTGTGCTAGTTTGCATCCAGTTATTTATTTTGATTTACATGACCCATGAAAATTTCCATCATATATTTCTTGGCTCAGCCGAGTACTAACAAATACTGATCCGATCGGAATTCTGCCTGCGGAATACTGATGTGTTGGTAATTAAAAAACCTTGGAAAGAATTTTGAGTAGATTGAAAAATTAAAAACATCTAGTGATAATCGAAAATATTTATAAATAAAGGATAGAGATTTACCATACATAATGCTGGTGTCTTCTTTTTCGAAAAATCATTGTTAGATTAATAAAAACATCACATTTTCAGCAAAATCAACGATTGTAGTATTTCTAACATAACAGACAAAGAGGACAATGTGTTGGTGTTCTCTCCAACATGCATAATTATGCAGCTATTTCAGCTATTAGCGGGCGCATAATGAAAGGAAGTATGTCAAGGAATAAGAAACCTTGCAAAATTTCATGAAATATCAAGTCAAATCTACGATTGATCATGAAAAAATGTAGACTAGTCATTTTGCTCAACATTTGAGGTGATATGAGTCCGCCAGCAAATTTATAAAAATCATCGTTCGCCTATATTGTAACCATTTTAATTGTAATTGTATTTCACATGGTAAATACTTCTCAAACCAATCTTGTCCTGTAATTTAGCTTCCTCTTCTTTATTGACATTTTGGAAAAATCAGGTGACTTGCCCCTGATGTATTCGGTGTAATGCAAGCAGATTCAGTGAACTGTTTTGATTGAGCTGATGCAACCTATAGTCCGAATTCGGTTGCGAAACTAGTTGCGATAGGTGAGCAATTAATTAACTTTTAAGATGTACAAGCGAATGAGGAATAGGACCGACTGCAGCAGCAACTACGGCAGCAAACTAAAGCCAATGGTCACGATTTGCTAAGCGCTAACTAGCTAATCTTTATGGTTAGATTTCGAACTGCCACACTGAACCGAATCATAGAAAATGAAGATATATAAATAATTTCGCCAACTTTATTCTGGTTGCTTCTCTCCATCGATTTTTGTTTCTCTCCATCTGAGCAATTACAGCTTCCTTAGAAAGCATTTGATCATTTTTCCCATGTACTTTTACCTTGACTTTACTTTACCTTCGAGAATATTGTTGATGCCAGCATTGTCATTTAAATTCCACTTGAAAAAGCGTCACAGCTTCTAGGTGATCCGCAAATAAATCCAATTTGTTAGCCTTAAACACAGCTTCCTGCAACCTATTACAAAATACAAACTTTTCAGAACACGATTGAAAGAATTCAATGTTATGTCGAAGCAAGTTTATTTTCTAGTTAGTAAACACAATACCATAATAATTATTAAATTTCTGCTAACATTCAGTAAATATCAATACAGAACTTAAATATTAAATAAAAATCATGTATGAAATTTTCACTTTAAAAAAATTCTTGTGCTTCTTGGTTACTGCTTTACCGAGGTATTTTACTATTTCAATGTACACTTTAATCGCTTTTCACGAGTAAAATATAAAAATCACGAAAATAAATAAAACTAGGAGATGATTGGCTCCTTTGCGTTCCATATATATAATACATACGAGATGGTCTTTGAAATAGCTACAATATATAAGTGATCGACAGATTTCTCTATTTTTTGCAACAATTGTACATCTTTTCGTTTGTTTTTTACGTATATATTGTTACTGGTTTGGTTACGTTATCTAACTTCAACATGACTCATTCTATTGAGGTTACAGATTAAATGGTAATGGTTTCGTTGATTTCCTTCGAATCAAAGTGTTTCCATAGGATAAAAGATTTTAAAAAATAATACATTGGAAATAGTAGGAACATATGGTTAAGAATAAGAATGATTAGATTAGATGTCAAATAAAATGTTAATCAGTAAGCGGCACCTTTCAAACTGTACACGACTTAAAAATTCGAAACATCAAATCAAATAATATTTCGTATCGCGTTCAGATCTGATCCGAGTCGTTTAATGAGAAGTCTGAGGTTTCACGGCCCTATCACAATGAAGCTAGACGTTTACTTGGAAGATTCCATTTAACTTGGTTGGTAATTTAGACAATCAGAAAATTATTCATACAACTTGAAGCACTCAAAACTTCATCTCTTAAGCTTTTGTTTGATGCGATATTACTGGTTAGAATTGAGTAATAGAATCTGAACATATGAAATTTTTAACCCGCTTGATTGGCTGATCGGCTTATTATATTTGGCGTTGTCATTACATGGATATCGTATCTGCAAGAGTGAATAATTAGTTAAAATAGTCAATCATGTGAGAAGTCCAAGATATTCATGAAGAGTGCAGTTACCTTATATGATAAGGCAGTGATTTATAATCAATCCGGTTTTCTAATACAGTCATAATTGCAAGGGTTTTCAAAGACGGTTCAAAATCCAAAATATGCGTGTCGCTATTATCTATTAACAATGGAGCATTCTCTTCGGTCATATTTTTACTCGGACTGAAATGAAAAATACTTGGAGTTGAGACTAAGATAAAGTGGAAATTTCATACCTCGTTCCGCCGAACAAAAACATTTTTGTTCCCACTACCAAACAAACTTGTCGCCGTCTTGCTGATGGTTCGTTGCCATGAGGTTTGATGACTCGCCATCGATTTGTTTTCGGATCGAACGTGTGCAAGTCATTAAAATGTTCATCTAAGATTCCATTATATCCGCCGAACACGTAAATAAGATCTTTGTAAATAACTATACAAATAGACGTTTTAGTCATTTCTGAACTGATTATAAACTTATAAACATGAAACATACACATTGAATGGCTCCGTCGCCCAACAGGAACATTACCAGTTGTGCGGGGTTTGTGCCAAGTATTTGTCTGCAAATCTAAATACACAATGTCTGAACAATAAATCTCCTCCATGCTATGGTATGGGCTGTGCCGGTCACCGCGCCCACCAAATATGTACATGCGGTCGTTGGTTGCAACTGTTGAATGAAAATCGCGATACGATGGTGGAGTTCCCGTCGTCTGTACATAGTGCCATGTCATCGTTTTGAAGTTCAGGCAATGAACATCAAAGGAAAATTGGTCTATATCATCTTGGAATCCACCGAAAATATACATTTTATCTTTATAAACGCATGCCGAATGGCCATCGCGGGGACCAGGAATATCACCCGTAACCTCTGGACGAGACCATGTTAGCGTTTCAACATCAAAACAATAAAGCACATTACACGAACAGCTATCATTGCGACCTCCCCACAAATATATTTTATCGTTATATGTCACTACCGTGTGACCGTATCTATTAAATAAAAAAGAAAAAACAAAATTATTCTAGGATTTAATTTAACAGTTCAAGGAATATACAATTCTCTTGCTCGGCAGAGCCTGACTCTAAAAGAGTACAACTTTGAAGTGGTAGACAGCCTTACATGCAAAGGAGTGCATCTCGACAGTAAAGTTAATGAAAACAAACCGTAACTAGGACTCGAAAAAACGACAACGCATTACAGTGATGAGTTGTTCATAAAACCAAGATGTTTTTAGGGGATTGAAGACTAGGTCCTGTGATGGAGAGGTAAATGTAGATGGTGTCAAGTTGATTCTTGAAATATGACTGGATGACTGATTTATTTACTAGTATTACCATATGTCTATGGCAAATCGGATGTTGGAGTGAAATAAATGACTTATCATATCGGATTCGTCTTCAAATCTTTCTTCTGTCATAAAATCATTGTTTTCCTATGCAATAGTCAATATCCAAAGCAAATCATAAATTCATGGGCTTAACATTTCGAGTCGTTCGAGTTTGATATTTTTTAATATTATACATCTAAGCGTTTTTCAACTATTCATGCTAACCTACATCACAAAATTTGCACTTATCAGGTTCGACAATTTCTGAATCGCCTTTTTAGTCAACGATTTCCCACGTAACACAATTCAAAGGAAAACCTAGATTGTAATCTATTTAGGTTATATTTCATTTAGGAAAAGTGAAAATTCCCTCGATCTGAAATTCTTACTAGTGCCGACAACTATACACTTGTGCTTCAATGGATTATGAAGGAAATGAAAATAAAATAAATATGTAAATATTTGAAGTTGCTTGGATTGTTGTCGCAGGCGAAAATTCCTTAGTAGGTTCGGTGGCCGTGAAAAGCCAAAAACACATTATTATTAGTTGATGAACCATTTTTAACATTCATTCGAAGCATTATCAAATCTTAAATTTGCTATAATGGTAGAACAGTACAGCAACTGTCCAACACATTAGCCAGTGTGTTTTTATGGCTTAATTTATAGCGTAATTGACGAAATCCGTTGAAAGAAATTCTTCCTTGAAACATTTGAAGTTCTAAGAACTAAGATGATTTTTATTTTATATATAAGCAAAGGATATTATTTCCATGCACTATCATAATGTGAGCCTTCAAATAGAACAAATAAATTTAAACAGGATAAGAAAAAACCTAAACTACTAGAAGCAAATTAGATTGATCTGTACAAGGATTTTTAAGGAAAAAAGTACTGCTCCTATGCAATAAACGAAATTTTCATTCATGTCCATCCATTGCTACTCACCTGTGAAATGGGTTGGCGGGCTCGTTCTCATTCAGAGGCCTCACTGCTTGATCATAGTTTTCTTGTTCCTTTTTCACGCCCGCAACATACCATCGCATAGTTTGTGTATTCAGCACATGACAATCAATAGTGTCGTTGAGCATATACTCACCACCGCAACAATATCCTCCAAACGAATAAATATAATCACCGACTGCAGCTGCGGCATGGTTCACTCGACGAGGACCACCCTCTACCCGAACAGTCCAACGCATTGTTCACCTTTGTGTTTGACAGACTCCACCAAATAAATTCAGATAGAAAAAATCAACCTCGCGTTTACCTCGGTGCAATATGAACAGGAAAAATTGTTTCGTATACACTCGAAACTCACGCTACGAATTAAACAAGACAAAACAGCCGAAAGAGACTTTTTAGAGCATATCGAAAGTGAAAACGCGACCCGTCTTGTGCACACTGTCCGATTGCTAAGGCCGTTGAAGAAACAAGTTGCAGCTTATTTCACACGCAAAATACGATGTTGCAATGGTCACCTTTAGTACAATCGCCAGTCTTCCTCGCGATGCGCGAGGTGTAAATAAGTTTAACCTTGATGTCGGGTTTTTCTGCTATTTTAACGTGCTATGAGTATCACCATATCACTTTGCAGCTTTCCTTCTGATATGATATTCCGAACACGATAAGATTCCCCAGCTTAATAACAAATGACGCTTTGAACACAATAAAGCAATCAAAACTTGACGTATATCCATGCATCACCATCGATTGTTGACATAATCAGCTGTCTAGGTGCAAGCACTCCAGGTGAACGAGCCGAGAAAACTACCTTTAATAAACTGCATGGATTAAACTGACGTCTAGGAAATAACGAATTGGAAAAGGGTATGAATGAAGCATATTTGAAAATTGATATGCAATAAATGAGAATTATATCCGTGCGATTTCCCACATCGTACAAGCTAAACTTCGCCGACCTTTCTTTCAACAAGCATTAAATACATTTTACATGCACTCAACTAAAAAACATAGGAAGATACTTATGAATGACTTTAAGACAGCTGATACAAAATAATCAATATCTTCAATTGCCAAATTTAACCTTACTGTTAGTAGTTACTTCTACATTTAATTATTGATAATTTTTATTTATTTTTTGGATATCTTTGGGATGTATGATCAATGTGAGAAAATATTTTTGTTGAGTTCTATAAGCAGTAAAGTAGTTACAAGCAAAATAAAATTAAATACCTGGCTCTCGTTTGCCTGGGAGATGGAACAGAATGAAATGCCTACATGAAGTATTATATACAAACAGATATAAAAAAAGGAATCGTTTGGCAGTTAATAGTCAGTAAATAGTTTTTAATGTATGAAGACATATTATAAGAAGACACAGATTTTATCTTTAATTAATACCCTGTATATTGTTGTTATACATGTATTTGTGAGACATTCTGATAGAAAAGATAGTGTCATAAGTCCTTTTTCATTCCTTTTTGAATTGTTGCCTGTGGAGTTAGAAAGCTGAAGAAATATCAATTCATATTCATATTATAAAACTATCATCATTGAAATACTATTTTAATAAGTTATAAAGAAAATGAAATTTTCTAGCGCCTAAAATTGAAATTTTAAGAATTTACACCATGCCAATTTTTGAGGCTTTCTCTGTTATTCATATCTTGGAACATTAGTCCCATTTGTCTGAAAGAGCAAATATTTGATCGAATTTTAAATTGATTGTGTACTAGCAAAGCAGAAAAAAATCTTGATGATCTGTTTATTTTCAGAAAAATTACGTATGGGAACATCAAAGCGCTATCATCTAATAATTTTGCTTAAGTCGATTCCGGCTGGGATTGCGTAGGCTGCAGCATTATGCCATGCTATCGCTTCACACAAATAGCAAAGTTGTATATTTACCCATGTATGTTTTTGAAGCATTTATTTGGTTCGTACTTTTCAAACAGTCTGTGATTCGATGCATTTGCTGCGGCGAAATGGAAACAGCGCTAATTCAGCGATTATAGTGCTGTCAAATGGAAGAATCTTGCATGGTGCTGTCTTGTTGTCTTTTGCTCTGACCCGGTCTGTGACATTTGAATGAGCGAGAGATGGCGGAAAGAAAATTCAGTCGCTAGTGCATAGGAAGTTGTGAACATCAATTTCTTAGGTGACGTGACATTCGGTTGCAGTGAGAAAAGTCAAAAATTTTGTTTCGCCTCGAGTGTTAAGTGAAAATTCCCATATTTTTCCTATTCGAACACATTGAAAGTGCGACGATTGGTGCGTTCCGAAAAGGTGTTAAGTGAACACATCGTCAGAACGAATTAACTTTAAACGTTTTCGGGAAAGACCATCGTCGTTAGTGTTGGAATTAGACCGCAATAATAACGCCGAGTGGATCCGCAAGTCTTATAAACAAACAAGTGAAATTGTAATAATCAGTCGCTACACGGCGGCAGACACTGATGAAAAACGCGTTGCAGGTGTTAGAATCGGGGAGCACGGAAATAATTGCGAGGTTTTATTCAGTTTTGATGAAAATTTCTCGTGAAAGAATTTCTACAAGTGAGGTGAAGAGAAGAAATTTAGTCTATGACGTGCCAGTGGTGGACAACCTTTAGCTTAAATGTGCATGGGATGTCGGCGGCAATTGATTCGGTGGTAAAGACAGTCTGTTGCTGAGTCTGAGTTGAGACGATTTGGTCGTGCGCCACTTTAGCCAACACAAGTGCTAAGAGCATATGTGATTTGTCCGTTCTCGTTTTCATTTTCGTCTTTTTACACACTTACTTTTGTATGATGCGTGCTTTCCGTTGAGCTGAACGTTTTGGTGGCTAAGAAGTAGCACTCGCTGTGCGCCAGTTCGCCCCCCATTCAATTGAATCTGTTTGAAACTGAATAAAATTTCTAATTTGCCCATCCTCCGTGTTGTTTGTTGAGAAAGTACAATTTTTACGATTATTGTTGTCGAAAATAGAACGGGAAGTAAGGGTGGCCTATGATAAACGGTTGGTTCCAAAAAACAAATTGTGAGACAATTTCCTTTAAACGATTTATTTTGGTCAAGAGCATCTGTAATACAGTGCATAGTGCAGTTAAAATACAGAGTAAGAAGTGCAGTAAGTTATTCGGGTTCACGTTAAGTGGAAATATTTGAATGAAAGCATGGAGTATGCAAACGAATCTGTGCATGGGGAGAGTAGTGATAAGTCGAAACTTAACGAACGGAGAAATGGCGAAACAAGACGTGAGCAACAGCCAGCTGCTTTGATGAAATTAAAAACATATTTGCTTGCTTTGCGTCCATGGTCACTGTCAGGAAGTCTAGTGCCAACGCTTTTGGGAACAGCACTCGCCCAACAATCTGGATCCTCATATGATTTCAACATTTTAATATTCATTCTAACGATATTCACTATAGTAACGGTACACTGCGCTGGAAACGTAGTGAATACGTACTTTGACTTCGTCAAAGGAATAGACAATCGCAAGTCGGATGATCGAACGTTGGTGGATGAAAGGTTATCGAAAGATGAGGTAAATATCAAACATGCCGAATTTAATTGATCCCATAAGTTCTGCTATAAACATTCTAGTATATTTCAAACATACACCAGTGGCCAATTCACATTTGCCAAAATCATAAAACAGCCTGCAAGCTAAATACCACTTAGTTTTTGTATTATGCAATTTACACACATTGGCTTAGAGTACTGTAAAAAGATGTGTTGCTTGCAAAACACGTATAAGCGCACATATTTCGTCTTTCTCTTTTTTTATGTTACCTTACTTTCTTTTTGCAGTTTCTCGCTTTCCGGGTTCCCGTTCTGAAGTAGGCTTGATTTTGTTTATACCCCTTAAAAATGTGCTCTGGATCTATTCTGGAGTATTTAGTATATTCCATATTGCCATATTGCTAAATTCTGTGAAATACAGAAATAAATTAATAATCTCTGATGCAAATCGAATGAAAAAATTTTGGGATTTAAATCGGATATATCGAAGGTTTTTATTCTTTAATTTTACGAGACTGATTTCATTTTTCTATCTGCTATAAAAAAAAACTGAATATAATCTCTGTTCAACTTTTCGGAAATATATTAAACAAAATCAGCGCTTCTAGAGTTTTGATAAGAAGGGAACATAAAACCAATAAAATTGATTAGATAGAAATTATGCCTTTAAATGATCTTTAAAATACACAGAGTTCTTTTATCAAATATCACCGATAAATAAATTTGTCCCTTTCAAAACCTTATGCATGTACTCAACAGGAAAATAAACAAATTTTATGCGTATGAAAATGTGTAGAGTTCTATTTTGTATTTTTCTGTTTTACTTTCCAGTACTCGGCAGAAGATTGTATAATTTTAAACACAAGAAATTGAAAACAATTTGACACGATGCAAACTTCAGATAACTTAGATAAGGGATGATTGAATAGTCATAAGTTTACTGCTTATTTCACATTGCTATGGAAGAAAACAAGATTTGTTCGGGCATTTCTGTTAATCTCGTCTATTTGAGACTTCAAATGCTTTATTCGTTCTCTACCCATTTGATATAATTTGGAAAAGTACTATTTCTTCAATTTGCCCAACTTCCATTCTAGTTTCCACAGTTAAAAGACGAAGAGCCTCCAAAATACTTCCCAACACGCCGCTTGTCTTGCATCCTAACTGCTGAGGAAAGATTTTGTGTTGTCGTTGTCACTGGTAGAAATCGTAGCATCAGTGAGAATCGAAGACATACCAGCTCTATCCCAAAAATATGCGGGATTGAGTTGCCGACTTTCATTGCCCCATTGTAATCCACTTTTTGTACTTTTTGATTTGTACCAATCAGCTGATGATAAAGTTATTGCAGTAAGTCATAAGTTGATTGGTTATACATTTTTTAGTTAAAATGCGACAGTTACTTTTATGATATGCAACCATGTTGAATATGCGACGATGACTCGGTGTGTTCAACGCGGAAAAGCTGTTTGATTGTTTTGAAACAGAGGAGACATCATGCAAAAATCAAAAAATTAATTCATAGTTTTACGTTTGTGACACAGAAGCGCCGCTCGTTACAGCGTGTGGGTGATACGACTCCAGATGTGAAAAAAAGTCGCTAGTTCCAATCCAAAGCTGTTTATGATGCTAAAAATGTCGTTCACCGTGAGCACCTCCACCAATACTACTTCGGGAATTGGAAATACTATGTGAATGTGAAATATCTTAGAAACCCCACTTGCTACAATCAATCAAATAAAAAAAGAGCAGTGGCAAATAGTTTTTTGATTTCAAAACAACGCTCTGCTCATTCAACTCATAAAAACCAATTCTTTGCGAAAAACTCCATCACTGCCCACTCTAATGATCTGACCGTGCTTTTGATAACTTTTTGAAGTTCCCCAAACTTGAAACAGCGATAAACTTATCAGCCCTAATGACAATTTTATGCTCCTCTCTCTGTTCAGTAACGAAAGTCCCTCTGTATCCCTAGTTGTTTCCATTTCTTTAGTAATTTTGCGAAGTGGATGGTGCTGTGTAGCCTTCTTTTGCGAAAATTGATTGGTTTTACCATTTACCTTTACGTTTGGGTATGATAGTGTTACATAGTAAAAGTGACCCATCAGTGATACATCAGTGTTGAAGTCTCTACTGAAAGATTTAGTCCTCAGTCGTAAATCGTCATAAACATATAGACGTAAATATGTGCATAAATTTAAAAAAATATCCATCCATTCGATTATTTGAAATTAAAAGTCAACACGTTATTTTTTATGCCTGCTTCCGGGTACAATTCATATCAATGCACTCTTGTAATTATACACCAAGCATTTTCGACTGCACTGGTTACCCGTTTAAGGTTGAGTATTCGAGCTTACTTACCTCACTTAAATCATTGAATTGCCCATTTGTTTTCCGTATCCTCGGAAAACAAAGTAAAAATGACGTCAGTAAGTCATATTGTTTAGAAAATTTTGCTTTAGGATTTTTTTATTTCTTATGTTAATAGTGCTTAAGTTCAAACGACAATGTGTAATTATCCATCTTTACGCTTAGTTGAAGCCTGCAAGCATCTGCCTATTAATTTAATTTGACTACGTATTTAGGATATGTATTTATGTTCTACTTGTGAGAGTTTGCGTGGTAATCTTTCGTTTGTTGGTTCAGCATGAATATAAAAATGAATTTCAAAGTGTATTTCTTTATCATTTCTAAATTCCACTGACTTAATGGCTTGTCAACGCGGCGTCAACTGTTAGTTTCCTTATCATTGAGCTTAAAAGCAAAGAAAATTGGCTTAAGGCGATTGAAGATAAGAACAACAAAACAACGTAATCAAAGCGCACGAATAAAACTGAACTTTAAAAAATGCTACCTTGTTAGTATCAGCAGGATACCATTAACGGTAATAATCAATCTAAATTTGCGAATTTTAGTGTTGATTTAAACATTAAAAATTTTCGAGAAAGGAATCCTTAATACGTTAAGGACCGCAAAGAAATCTGTAAGGCATACGCCTGGAACCGCCCGCCTTGGCCGTTGAAGTAGTAGGATACAATGTATGAAAATAAGTGACATCTAAAAGAAAATAATCTAAAAAATAATTACATTCCGCACATGTTTGTTTCTTCTAATATATCTGTGTGCCTGTTAATTCCTCATCAGATCCTCACTTTTGCAGTTGAGCGAATGATTCGATCGTACTCTAAGAAAAGGAAAAGAAAGCGTTGAAATAATACGTGAAGTTACAACGTTGTTATAAATATGTTATTCTAAGAAGTGAATTGAAAAGAAAGAACTGCAAATTATTCGGTTTTTGGAAATTTCGGTGAACTCTTTGGTAAACATATACAAAGCTTCTATATCAAAGGGCTAAATTACTTCATAGTCTTCATAAACAGGCTTAACCTTCCAGTGAAAGGCAGAGCACTACAGACAGATCAGTCTATACAAAGCCAAAAAGGCTTTGACCTGCTGTTTCTAATGAACGGGTAACATAAACGTAATACTTAGCAAGTGCTGTGCAATTACCTTGATTTAGCGGTAAAGGCTCAACAGGTGTCGAGACGCTTTTTGATGATTTTTAACACAGATGGAAAATATTAAATATTATGTGTAAAAAAAATGATGGAATAACGATAGAACTCACTTATATGTAATAACGATAGACCGATATGGATTGTCTCGATGTTTACCATAGACTATGGAGGTGATTACATGTTTGTTTTCTCTTTTACAGGTTGTTTCGCTTGGCGCTTTACTTTACATGGCCGGTTGCGTTGGCTTCATTTTTCTTGCGATGCTTAGTCCAGCCAGGATGGAACATCTTGCACTGATATACTTTGGAGGACTCTCATCTAGTTTTCTGTACACCGGTGGAATAGGTTTCAAATATATAGCATTAGGTGATGTCTTAATACTAATTATTTTTGGGCCACTATCGGTTCTTTTTGCGTTTATGGCGCAAACAGGGAACGTTGATTGGAGTACAATCTACTATGCGATTCCTTTAGCCTTGAACACAGAAGCTATTCTTCATAGTAATAATACACGCGACGCGGAGAATGATAAAAAAGCAGGCATTGTCACACTAGCTATAATAATTGGACGTACAGCATCACATGTCCTATATGCAATTCTATTATTTACACCCTATAGTATTTTCGTAGTTCTAGCAGTGAAATACTCAATTTGGTTTCTACTGCCTCTTGTGACACTGCCACAAGCATTTCAAATTGAAAAACGTTTTCGTAATGATGCAACAATGCACAGTGTGCCACGACAAACGGCCAAATTAAACTTCTTCTTCGGGATCCTATATGTTGTTGCCTTGTGTTGTTCTCGAAATTTATCCGTTGATGTAGCGCAAAAACATTAAAACATTTGATATGACTTGTTTAAATTTGATTCTAGTGACTTCTTATTTAAAACCTAGTTTATATTTATTTGATATAGGTGGAAATTCCATGTGAATTTAAACATAAAATACTATTTTTATATATGGGTCTATTGAATGTAATTTGTTTTTAATACATGCTGTTAGTAACAGCTGAAAATGAAACTGAAAAGATAAACACAAAAACAATAATTGTTGCTAGCTAGTCAGTCAGGCTCAAACCGGCGTATGTTCTCAAATGACTAAAAAAGAACTTGCAAAATGCGCCTATGATTTGGAATTTGTATGATGTTAGACTAATTAAATTTTTAAATATAAAATTTAGTTTTATTTGAATTTTATTTGTAAATTTATAAGTATGGTTGATTGAATGCCTGTAAATAAGGTTTGATAAATTGGTAATTTATCAGAAATTTTAAATGATAACGGGAGTGGCGATGCTTGCCTTGCAACATTGACCTTTTTTGTAGCCCAACCTTAACTTGACTGAAAATTTGAATACTCCTATTCGAAAAAAGGAGCGAGTCCTGTAGACGTTAAAGTATCACAATCTATTATTTTGTTCGAATTTTCTCTCATTCTTTTATAACATCCGTACCCGGGCTTTTCTTATCACGTTTCTTTTGTTCAATTACTTTCACCTGTAGCTTTCTACTTTTCAGCCTTTCTTCTACTTTCAAACCCATTCTGTATCGGGAAACCATTCATAATCTGCAATACTACCTGTACACAAATCTTTTGCCTGTATATCTTAAATAAGTTATAAGAAAACCTTGAATTCAATAGGAAACAAAATGTATTAATTTCTCACAAAACGCAAGGTGCTTGAATATAATGTATATTTCTTGATGAAAAATTTAGGAAAACTGCATCACACGTTTGAATAGCTAAGAAAAATAGGTACAGGTTTAGTCTTTTGTCGACTTACGATTACTCCACTCTATTTGACAAACAAATAGAGCTCCCTGCGTTTCGTGACAAATTATTCTATGAATAACAGATGTATAAAACTCGATGAGAAAGACTATGCTCGAAATTTCTACTTCAAATAATTTGATTTTTATGTGACGGAATTTTGTTAGAATCATCTCGGCTAAGTTGTACGAGATATCGTGATCTGTTTAGAGGCGTGGACGATCAAGGTGTACAAACAATTTTGGATCATAGCTATGAAGATGAAGTAGGAAATATAATTGTTTAGTGGTAAATCTTGTTTTAATTCACTGGACTTCATGAAAACCCAAATTTAAAATAATCGGTAATCGTTCAATAAAAATACATAATTTATTACATATGCAGAAACTACAGCGATCCGTTTTTCTTCTGAGTATCAAAGTTTTAAAACAAATTTCATGCACTGGACGAAAATTGATTTTATGATTAATATCCCTCTTTTTGTTACTTTTACCATAACGTCAAAAATAATGACGAAACGATAAAGCCTGCAGAAATAGTCAGAATTTCGTTTATGATCAAGTTGGCTTGTAAAAGCTGTGTCCAAGTGCGTGTAAATATATTCATACCAAGCCAGAAGCAGTCGGAAGCTGAGGGTTGCAAAATTTTGACCGTTGTGGGGAAAACAGTGAAAAAGTGATCCTTTTATCCTAAATTCAAGCAGGAGTTATGCTGTGGTACAATTAGGGCAGACCCGGAGAACTTCAATGTGCATTCGTCAGCTGGAAAACTCGTTAATCCAATTTCCTTTTCCAACAAAAACAATAGGAACCCTTTGAACTGACATGGTAATAACTCTTATATTTGCATTACATGATGGAATTTCCTATTTGGATAGTTCCTTGAGCCTGTCTATCTGTGGAAACCCACTTGCAGGGGGGCTGTATGTTATGTTCGTTTAGTTAAGGAACTCACAATTTCCCAAGAGAATCCAATGGTTAACACGATAAAAACAATTTAATAATTAGTTGTCATAATAAGGCTTGATTTGATAAAATTCGATTTATTGTTGCGGCAGGCCGAGGTTGTTGTTATTGCGATTGAGCTGAGCTGATTATGAATAGTCGAAACGCGTCATCACTAATAGCGCGGCATGGCACAACGTTTTCTATTCACGCATATATATGTTACAAGTTGTATATAATATCCTAATGCCAAATTTCGGTCGAAAAATAAAATTTGGACCATGCAAAAAAAAGAGACCTTTGATTAAATCGAAATAACTAGAAACACGCTATAAAGTACAAATACAAAAAAAAACTGTTCAGACAATAGTAAAAACTCAAAACTGGCAAAAGACGTTTTTAAGTTTTTGATTTTTTTATCATTGCTGAGCAGTCATAACAAGTTACTTGATGTTTTTATGCTTAAAGGTCCCCAATTCGGCCCAGGTAATTAGTTCACAAATGCTAACATAACTGCTTTTTTCGTTACTAAACTTATATGGTATCATAAAGATGTCTGTTTAGTTGAGGTATTGCGTCATTTGGTGTCAACTGTTGACTCCTTAAAAGTTGCCAGACTAAAGTTCATTTAACATAATATCCAAATTACAATAAGTTACAATCAAACTCGGTATGAAAATTTTATTTGATTTATTGTTGGATGGCCACACTTGGTGTTTGTTTAGATTAAATTGTCAGTCTTTAGTTGAATGCGAATATTGTTTCTTTTCTCTTTAGTATACCAGTATATCTTTTTAATGTTAATTTGAAACAACACTTCATAAACATAAAACGTAATCTATGAAGCGGTCATAAAATATTAAATCCGCACCTATGAATCCTTATTTTATTTGTCACTAAACCTTTGCTATATAAATACGATTTCATGCAATTTTGCCATACTTGAATTGATTATTACTTGTGTGCCACTTTCTGATTTGAGATTTAACTTAAATCAAGATACTGCTGGTTACATTTATTTTAATGTTAAATAAGTAACAAATTTACTTAGCTTTTTGAGAACTCTTCTTCTTTAATTATTAATACGTCTCGGTTGTAAGCCGCGGGGTTTATCCCGAACAGAATAACAAAACAAAACACAAGCTAAATGGTACGTCAATTAAAATTGAAGCATCCACTTATCCAAATTAGTAAAAAAAAATAATATAGTTGAATTTACTTTGGATGAATTAGCCAAATCAATTTTTTGAAACTTTTTACAGTTTGAGTAAAGATCCTTTTGTAAATAACTTTGTATTAAGGTAAGATCCTGTAGACCTTTTAGTACATAAGCAGAAAAGGAGAGCAAAATAATTAAGTCACAGAAGAAGATCAAACGATGGCGGTCCAGTATTGAAATAAATTAAGAAGATCTTTTATTGAGTATGGGAGTAAGTTCTCGCCGTTTTTCCACAAATTTTTAATGTTTGTTTCAACATTAAAAATACAGGCTGGTAATTCAAAGTATGCACAATTTGAAGCTATCACATTCTCCCATCTTTCTGGAAGTAGATGAATTCCTCGGCGGAAACAATTCCCATCCTTCGATTCGATTCAGTCATCGAGCCACTTTTCGATGTCTTCAGAAGAAGTATATCGTTCTTCAGTGAGGGCCGATTGCATGGAGCGGAAAAATGGAAATCCGAAGGAGCAATGTCTGGGGAAAACGGCGGGTGGGGCAAGATTTCCCTATTCACACCTTCTAAATATTTTT
Source organism: Stratiomys singularior (assembly GCA_954870665.1). Taxonomy (NCBI): domain Eukaryota; kingdom Metazoa; phylum Arthropoda; class Insecta; order Diptera; family Stratiomyidae; genus Stratiomys; species Stratiomys singularior. The sequence goes on along the minus strand of OX940879.1, from coordinate 3,495,435 downwards.
CGACCGGCTTGGCTACATGTGGCCTTGTATTGTCATGCAGCAAAATCAGCTTGTCATGTCTGTCATTCCATTCTGGCCGTTTTTCCTTCAGAGCTCGATTCAGACGGATAAGATACCGTCGGTACACATCCCCAATCACAGTGATCAAACAATCATAGTGATTGTTTCAGATGGTTTACAATAGATGACGCCACTGTGGTCCCACCAGATGCGCAACATGACCTTGGAAGCGTAATTATGGCATTACCCAATCTTTTAGTCGCTTATGGTTGTCTTAGTACATCCATTTCTCATCCCCTGTCACAATTTGATGCATGAAACCCTTTCTTTTATGTCGTTGAAGAAGCATCTCGCATGTCATCAAACGCCGATCTATGTCCCCCTCTCTCAGTTGATGTGGCACCCAATCTCAGCTTTTTGGATCATTCCCATGGGCTGCAAGCGCTTACCGACGGTAGATCTGTCAACATTTAAATCCTGCGCCAATTCTAGGCTTCGGCTTGAATCTTCATTCAACAATTCTCGTAGTTGTGCATCTTCAAACTTTTTCGGTGCCCCTTCACGATCTTTATCAGTCACGTCAAAATCACCATTTTTAAAACGCCGCAACCACACTCTGAAAGTTGTCTCAGATGGAGCATGATCACCATAAACATTGAGCATTATACGATAAGTTTCCGCAGCACTTTTCTTGAGAATCAAATAATGAACTAAGACTTCCGGCAAATGCAGCTTTTTCGGTATGAAAGTCGATATTTTCAACGCGAGAAAATAAAACGGTGTTCACGCTTTGAAGTATTGTCGACTACTGCGTTCGTGAGCCTACGCATACAACTTCCAATTCCAAGAACACTACCACAATAGACACTAAAATAGTATATCTAAGGACATCTGTCTATCAACGGGGAAAACTTATTTCAATACCCAAGCCTGTTGCGATTCGACTGGAAATAAATCTCATAGACATTTATTTGTGCTCAGCAAGGAAAATGCGAGAAAACTTTTTAGCGATCAAATTTATAATCGGGCTGGAATTTTTTCGTCCTTTTTTGTTTTAATTTGTATTTATTATATAAAATTATTTTATCGGCAGCCAAGTATTTACATGACCTATAAGTGTTCAATTTCTTACCAAATTATTTACTAACTAAACAAATCAATAAAAATTATCTGCTAATCGAATGCTATTAATTCTTGGCAAATAACAGAACAATATTTTCGCGATTCTCATGTGCCTTCAACATGCCTATTTGATCGAGCTATATAATACATATATTGAATTTAATATGTTAATGAAGCGAATTTGCATTTATTTATTTCAACGCTTCTGTTCTAAGTAAAGGAATCGGTGGGCATTGTTTGCATTGTGGTCATTTGTTAGACCAACTACATTCAGGGTATAGTCCGTATGCAATCTGAGTGCTCCCATTTCTCTGTGAATTTTAATTGAGATCACAAACTCCCAGAAAGGAGGGTCATCACAATAGACAGTATAACCAACCAAAAACTATCTAGTTTGCAACGGCTAATTCAGGGAATCGAACAAAGTTCCTCGCGTTGACCGAACATCTTTGGAAAAGTTGATATGGATGAATAACGCATCCGGTGTGTGATCTCACTTCCCAATCGAAAAAATCCCCTTGAATGTAAGTAACAATGGCACAAGGGTGCTACTTATTGTATTTTTAGAATACATAGAGCAAATATTATTAAGACACTGATCTTGGTACGTCGATTTCAATGCAAATGAGTTGAGACGGCGATTGAAATTCAAAACGATATGTGGAATACACGTATGTATGTTTTAGAAGTTGCGCGAAATTTATGAATGATTTCGTAGAAGTGATTTGACGCCATGAAACGAATTTCGAAGTTTTGTTATTTATATGTGAATTTAACGTTATGCTGCTATAATGCGCTAAATTACAAATAAAAATGCGTTCTTACAAATAAGTTAATGGGTGTCGAACCTTGAATTGTTTGATTTATACCTGGTTCAAATCAAAGTTTCCAAAATTTGAAGTTGCTTTTAAGAATAAAAAATACAATGCGGAGAAGTGTAGAAAGATACTAGCAACTTTCATTAAAAAGTAGACGAAATTGACAGGCTATAATCCACAAGATTGTGTTCATACTTGCCTGAATTTCTTGCTAAGCTAATGGATTTTTACACTGCCCGCTAGAGACCTCCTTTCACAATCTGATCCAAGCGTGAAACTGCTTGACACATTACTTCCGACTAGGCCTCGTTTTCCCACGCCTAGAAGTGCCTTCTGGTTGCCTTGATGAGTTGGATTATTCTTCATTAACTAACAACCCACTGTCGACTGTGTGCCGTCATTGCAGCCTTATCAGCTAATACCCTAAGTTGCTCGAGAAAGATCTTCGAATGTGGCACTCATATACGCTGAGCTTCCTGACAAATACTTTATAAGCATCTTTGACAGTCTTTGTACAGCGCAAAACTAGCTTCCAATGAATTTTCACTATTCCGATAATTCAAAAGTATGCTTTAGTGCCCTGGATCGACAAAAGGGCGGTCTGAAAAAATACGACGAGTGCACTCAAGGTAATTTCTAGAACAAACTTCCAGAAATTCTCCCCGGACCTAGCAACAACGACCACTAATGGGGTTTAATACTTTTAAGGATTTACTTAGTATATCCATTTCTCATCCCCAGTCACAATTTGATGCATGAAACCCTTTCTTTGGGTTTGTCTTCAAGTCAAGGCGGGCCAGTTTTCCTCAAAACAACAGCAAGCTCCAGGGAAATCGTACCGCCTGTAAAGTCAATTTACTTTTCCTAATATTTAATCAGAAAATCTCTCACGACTTCAAAATCCATCTTTGTTTAAAGTAGACAATTGTAAACAATAATTGTTTCTTTATCAGTTACTCATATTCTGTTTAATCGTCATAAAAACACAACGAAACCGCTCTAAGAAGACTGTAGCCAAAAAGTCTAGTCGAATAATGTAAGCTTTCCTTAGTAAGCTTTTCTTGCAGTAAATATTGGATTAACTTCTATTAGATAATTTAACAGTGAACTTGGCATTCTCGGAATAGAAAATGTAGTGGGTCAGACATGACAACATAAAGAGATATGGATTATGCGATACGTAATAAATGATAGTTGTGCAGGTGAAATAACAATCATGCAAGATAATGTGTCATTTGGAGATTAGAAGCCTAGTGAGAGTTGTATGACTTCACTGATAACATAGCCATTTCTGAATGACGCACTTAATTCTGCCGTGTTTGGTTTTTCTCCATTTGATAGAATTTTATTGTAGTGTTCATTCTATTCGGTCCCCAAAGCATAAATTGTCCGCAATAACGACAATGAAACATATAATTTTTCCGTGACACTGGTAGGATTGCTGAAAATACAGATACTTAATCCGATAGTCAATTTACTCATAACCACGTTTAGTCTTCTCGTGCAAAATGGTAACACCGTAACTTAAATCCTTTAGAAGTGATAGAAGGAGAGAAGTTTGTGAAATTAGAACATTTACTCAAGAAGCGCTGAGCTGTATCAAAAATTTTTTAAGGAAGAGTTTTATGGACGCTATTTATGTTAGGATAATGCAAAAATCTGGTTTTGTTTGCAAGCCGAGTTCCGAAAAAATGTGATTCGAAAACAAAACAGTAATCAACATAATAAAAATTTTTATTCATAATACTAAAAATTATATTATTTTTTCAGCGTCAACTGTTGGATGCAATAGTGACCAGCATCAAACCTCCGTTCAGAAAATATGACTTAATTTTCGCAGGTGTTTCTCCGGAGAGGCTCTACTTTCGTGGTCACCAGGTATGCCAATTCCGTAGCCTGCCTCTATCTTACCATGTGAGGCACTCCTGAAAAACGCTTGAACAATGAGGAGAAACTGCTCCGGACTTTCCTCCTTCTCAAGTTCGGTAGTTGGGTAGTATGATGTGTTTAAAAGTCTAGGTATTTGACGTTTGATTTGCTAATCCACTACGAACAAAGACTCCTGTCGTATAGAAGATGTCGACTAGTTCTCTTTTCATAATTCCCAGTGGTACGAATGCCTGATAAGCTCATCAGGCATACCATGGATATTGTGAATTCAAAGCTTTCTTTTGTTTGCGATACCGATTTCGGAGATTCTTGAAATAAAACATACTCTGTGAGAAACCCAACATGTTCCTTGATTTCCTATTTCCATATGAAAATATGCAAGACATCATTCTTTCTCATAGTCGCTAATATTTCTTTAATGCTTTTAAATATCAACTCAGTGTTTTTTGCAACAATTCTCGTTTGTTGATCGTACACATATAATCCATTATATATATTATAATACAACGGATAACAACATATAATGTGACCTTATCAACAGTATGTTCACTATTATTAAGAATTTAAGACTCTGCTTAATCCCCCACTTTTTGATAGGTGAACGATACGGGTAATCATTTTGTGGGCTGAGTAGTTTTAGGGCTCTTTTGCTTATTCTTTCTATGGTGGTCTACCAGTGGTCATTTTCAAGCGACAAAACTTGGGTTTTCACCAATCTTCCAAAATTTTAATGGTCAAAAGTAAAGGAAAGAATTTATCAAGTTCGCAGTCCCTTTGGTGATACTTATGATGATGAGCAATGACAATAAAAAGGAAAAGTTCAATAGACCCATTAAATTTACGAATCAATAGAATAAATGATTTCAACAGCTTGTGGCAATTACAATTTTTTGCATTATACACTTTTTGTGTCTATTGGAAGCCAAACAGACAATAATAAAATAATGCACTGAAAATTTTATAGGAAATCGTATTTCCTATAATTGGTTTCACATCAACAACATATTGGAAAAACATATCAAAAATCCCAAATAAAGGAAATGGATCAAAGCATTTAATACGAAAATTCCAAAACTATTTAAAATTTAATCATTTTTCACGAAAGGAGAATATTCAAAAGCTTTGGACATTGACGTATCTGAACTCTAAATTAGTGTATCTAATTTCGAATAGATCTTATATGGTCTAATAAGCTTTCTAATTTTAATATAAAGTTCATACTTTTTTGAAGTTCAACACCATTCGCTTTAGAATCGAAAAGGAACAAGTAGTATTTTCAAAAATCATTAAATATTGCATTTAATTTAAAATAACCAAAACAATAAACATAAATTGTAGCGCATGCTGAACTTTTTAATATGTTACAGTCATAGCCGAAGTAAATATTAAGAAAATACTTCAAAATAATTATATAAATAGAAGACTTCATTAAGAAGGAAATATCAAATGATACTTTTTGTGATGTGGTCAAAGAACAATAAAAATATTTTTCATTTTTTTACTTTGGCGAAATAATGTCATTAGATACATACATGATTGAATTTTTCATCACGTGTGAGAGTTAAGTACATGATACGTGGTGTATCAAAAAGTTCGTGGAATGGAGTCAAAAGATTATTTAAATAAATAAAACTCAAAATCAAAAAAAAACCTTTCCTTCTTCTCGTCGCGTACTAACACTTCCCTCTAATACATTTATTGGACTGGACCTACCAATTGTTTCATTGATACTTCATCAGGAGGAAAAAAAATTCCCTTGAAACGCTTTTTCAATTTTGGGAGCAGTAAATAATCGTTTGCGGCTTAATCTGAACTTTTGATATTGCGAGATTTCAAGCAAATGATTTGGTCTTGGTCCTGTTTACGTTGAGTAACGACCCGACTTTTAGGATATATTTTGTATCGCAGTCGTAATGAGTCTCGCGATTGTTGCAGATAAAAAAGTGATCATTCCGCGAACTTTAGTGTGCTTAGTGCTTTTCGGTTTTTCTATGCAGTGTGTGTTCGTCTCAATTATCCTTTTTCATAGTTCTCCGTATCATAGATTTCCTAGCTTATTTAGATAACTTTTTTCACAAATCTACTACGCCATCGAAACAAATTGAAGTTTATAAAAATCACAAACCTCAAAAAGCCTATTTGAGTAAAAATTTGGACCATTAGGCGTTTACGTAGATAAACAGATTAGATTAATCTAGGAACAAGACGATCATTTTTAACCTTTCATAATTAAATGCGTAAAATTTTCACTTGGAAAATTATTCGCTGTTTTATATTCATCTACGTAGTATGGAAAAATCAAAATCTCATCACGAATCGGCGAGTCCTATTCGTGTCGTTAAATGTGGGAAAATCTTATGAACAATAATCGTTAAGCAACAATAGAAGTTTAAAACTGAAACAAAAATTACTTAACTCTAAGCTCAACAAAGTGACAATAAAACTTAAAGTGTTTATATAGAAAAACATAACATTTGTACTAAATTTTAGATGAAATAATGCTATTATCATAATTGCTTTTCTAACTTTGAAGGTTCAAACACGAATTATAAAGAAGTGGAATATAATATTTTGTTAATTAGATATTTAGATGCTTTAGCTTGAATCTAGCAGCTTTCTAGTTTTCAATAAAGTATTATTATATGAACCGTTTGAAAAGTAATACTTATACTCATAACAAAGGTTGGTAATTTGCGGGTGAAAGATAATGTTTAAAAGGAAAACGAATCATCAATAGACTATGTAACAAGAATAAAATTAAATCTCCTTGCTAATTTACTTTATATTTTACGGTGTAACTGAATCAGCTTGAATTATATCTAAGCCATTGTTCAATATGCTATATTTCTCATCGCTTGAAGAGTAGAATCAAAATAAATCGTTTATTAATATTGTATTCAACGCAAAAAAAAACAAATTGCCAGTTATTTATTAAGTTTCATTGAATACGCGTGTTTTCAATTCATTGAAAGCACCGAATTGATCAGATTATAAAGCTTACGGTTGAAAACAAACTTTGCTAATTTTGATCAACATATTAAAAATAATAAAATGTAGAGTGCTCATTAAATGCAGAAACGGCTTGAGATGCGATTTAAAAACCAATAAATCAAATATGAAGCAAATCAATACTTTTTCATACGAATGATGGTTGAAATTAAAAGGATAGGGTCCTGCTTGGAATAGCTGTTGCCTAGAGTTGATGCGGTTGAGCACCTTCACTCTTACATTTGTCTCTGTCTTTTCTCACACTATTCTGTACTGATATTTAACTTTCTTTTTTTTGTTCAGTTTTATGAAATTTTTTATTTGTTTGATATTATCCTATATATGCTGTATATTTCTCATAACCGATAAGCTGCTTCGAAAAACCTTCGAGTAATGCTATCGTGATAATGTTCCAGTGCTTTAATGTTGTCTTTGTTGTCCGTTACAACGGTGAAGCCTTTCAAACATATGTGCTCGTAACATATCGTACAGGAATAAACATAATTCTTTCGTTAGTTTTACTTTGGAAGAGCTAGATCAAATTTTTAGCCAGTCTTGTGTGAGAGGAAGCAGAAATACTATAAGGTTATGTTAGAATTTATTACTAGGATACGGAGACAGGTATTAAGAAATAATAAGTTGTTACGGAGGAATGGGTTAGGTTAGTCAAACGTTATGGTTGAGTCTGGTTATTGACGAGGACTGAAAATATTGCATCGTAGCTCTTTCACTTTGCACATTTTGTTTGGTAAACGGCATTTTCGTATCTCTTTCGTCGCTTTTTGAGCTTGATTGCTTTGTAGTAAATATGTTATGATTCGAACAAACTCCCGTTATAACGGCATTCAACCTGTTTAAGAGGAAGTGTATTTGGGTTGGTTAAGTTCCTGTCATTTTTGCGTGAAATAAGATAACCCGTCTGAACCGTCTGAAGCTTTTGCGTAATATCGCAATACAAAATAAATGTATGTATGTATAAATATGATTTTTCTATTTCCGTCTGAGAGGCATTGCACGAGTATGTGCATATTTGCATTGTACCTATCTTGCAGGCGGGTGCCGTATTTGGTAAATTGCGGTATTCTCTTATCTTCGTGCTGCCCACCGAGAGCGTTACAATAAACCATTACGCAACCATAGCACTGCCTAACATTCAAATGTACAATTTCTTTTTGGATTTTGGATTTTGTGTGACTAAAGATACGTCATACCAAATGCCAAGTATGCTCAATTAAGACTCAGAATCTCCAGCAAACACGGACGACATCTGACAGCACAAAGCTTGTGAAATAAGCTCAGTAGCAAAGTTCAACTGTCAATTAAAAATTCTCGCTGCTCAAGCGCTGTCCTGTGACCCATTGTACTCATGACCCAGTTTATTGTGACCAAATTTTGATTATTTCCTGGAATCAAGTCTGAAACACACAAAACTCAATTCAGCGAGCAGAATCTAGATGCGGAATGTTAACTTTGGACGTGAGGAGCAAAGTAACTAACTCCATCAAATAAGCTATGAAAGATTCCAAACGAGCGTTTTTGCGTTGTTTCTTGTATGCTCCAAAATTAATTCATTTTGTCAACTGCATCCAAAGGTTCGTAGATTTATATTTACACGGGGGGGGGCAACGGTTCGTTTGGCTTTTATGGAAGTGCGTCAAGTTAGTCTTGATCCACTTTCGCAGCCTTCCAAATATCGCTCGTTACATAATAAAAGTCGAGATACGTATTTTTCAATTGAATTATGTACAGGTAAGGAATATTAGAAAACAGCAAAAATCCAACGAAAAAATAACTTCGATCCTGCCAGGATTCGAACCTGGAATCTTCTGATCCGTAGTCAGACGCGTTATCCATTGCGCCACAGGACCACGAGTGTCCCCACAAATTCATTTTTATCTTGAACACTTACACTTCAGTTCTATTTACAAAGACCTTTCAAACACATCCAGAATAACTACTTTTAATCATTAGTACTGCTTTGAGACCAGAATCTTGCACCTCTGAATCTACCACCTGCTCAGCACATGTCACGAGCACACTACGTACAGATGGCGTCTAGCTCAGCAGCGCGAGTTCCGAGTTGACATTAGCATTCTGTCATATACTCAGCGAATTTGTTACTTTGACAGCTCGTCTAACTGTGCCGTCCGGGGCTCGGTTCACGTTCTGAGTTTACTTTTCCATCTGCAATTTCCAGAGATTCTTGCTATCGTGATTCATCTGCGTCAGCTTGCATATAAATAGTTGTTGACATGGCGTTTAATTTTGCGGCTTTTGCATATATCGTAGCGTTGATCGCCGATGCATTTCTCATTTTTTTCGCTATATTTCATGTGATTGCATTCGATGAGCTCAAGACAGATTACAAGAATCCAATAGACCAATGTAATAGTTTAAACCCGGTAAGTTGCGCATAATTCACGTTTGAATTGTTTTCAATCACAGGTTCCTTATTCCATTGCAGCTTGTTTTACCGGAGTATTTGCTACATATTTCGTTTAATTTACTTTTCTTGTTTGGCGGCGAATGGTTTTCATTGTGCATTAATTTGCCATTGATTGCATACCACATCTGGAGGTGAAATGATTCGTTTATATTCTAATTATTTTCTCTATACATTTCATTGTCTAATTACATTCTGGACAGGTATAAGAATCGACCTGTAATGACTGGGCCTGGCCTGTACGATCCAACAAATATAATGAATGCTGATAATCTGTCGAAAAATATGCGCGAAGGTTGGATAAAGTTAGCCGTATATTTGTTATCGTTTTTCTACTATCTGTATGGGTAAGTACTGAAGATAATTTTCGGTTGGCTTTTATTCAAAGGTAAATAAGCTATTTGCTATGAAAGATGGAAATAGTAGGAAGCAATTGGACCCATTAAATTCTAATTTTCCAGTAGGAAATTGAACGTTAGTTTTGCGTTTACCTTAAATGAAAAATAGTTCTTTTCATCTTGTATGAATTATTTGTAGTAAAGACTAAATATACTCAGTTAACTTGAAAAATGAATTAACAACCATGGCTTACTTTGGTATTCTCTTTTTACAGAATGATATACTCGCTAATATCAACGTAAACTATTTCATCTCATAGGAAAAAGCGAAAGAAGATGGTTTCCCTCCAGGTGCATGGGAACGATTAGCTTTATGATTTGTGCGTTTAGTCCCATTTTGTGTTAATTCACATTGAACAAGAACATTTTATAATAGAAACATAATTGTAATAAATCATGGAAAAATAAACATACGTTAAGCGAGAAACTAAACAGTAAAATAATTGAAGCAATTTTCGAAAATTGATAAAAACTTATTTATTAACAGAAAATTTATAATAAAGACCAAATTCATAGTTTGCTAGCAAGTTGTTTTCTATCTTTTCTTCGATGTTGGCAATGCAAAATTGTTAATTGAGAAACTCATTTGCAATCATTCCCACAGAAATGATAACCAATCTGGATTAGATCTTGTACATATTTTTACATCCTCTTCAGGGTTGATTTATCTAAATGCTGCAAAGCAATTGTTACAAAGACGATCTGTAAATTATCGAAAGGCCATACTAAATAGACAGAACCATAATGAATTGTAGGATGCAGTACGATATTTGAAATAAATCAACCCGCAAAAGCTGTACTAATAAGAACGTTAACCCACGCAAGGACCATTCTCTGCGAATCGGCATTCAAGCCAGAAATAGAAGTTCCGAATGATATTCACAATCAAAACATTTCTGTCTAATATGCAAAGCACTCTAGTGCAATGAAAGAAATCATTCGAGTTTGAAGAGACCGCTTAGACAAGTATCAGATTGTATCCTGTAAATGTTTCATTAGGATTTAACGGCTGTATCACTGATTGGCGGATCACGAAAGAGACTTCTTATGGCCTAGTCGCAAAATTATCCATTTCCTAATCCTTAAACATAAACTTAATTCCTTGTCAAGCCACAGAAGAAAACCATCGGAATTATTACGAAATTTCACTTTTATTATCTTACACTCTAATTCTTATGCACGAATAAGAGCCGAATAAAAAATTTCGTTAGAAGTTATGAATAAAGTAAACCTAGGAATATTATTATTTGCTAGCTTGAAGTAATTTAAATATTGAATTTATAGGGGAAATGTTGACAAACGCTCAAATCAAACTGATTTTGCTCTCTACATAACATTCTCAATTTCACTTGAGCCCAATTCAAATCTTTTTCTCAATTTATTGGCATGTTATAAATCGTTTTACAGTTACTAGACTACCGCCCACTACTTTTAAGGCTAATATACCTGTTAGGAGGGTTATTACGTAGCTCGGAATCAATGTAGCAGAATACAATTCTTGTTTATTAAGTAATGTAAGACACGAAACAAAAAGATGACTCAACACTACATATGCAACATGTCCATATCGCGACGTATCTAGTGCATTGAAAAAAATTACGCTCCAAAAAGTGTGCAAGAGGACAGTGCACAGCGTTTGTGCCGCTGATGTGATGAAGAACGAATTTGTTCCGCTTAGCAGTCCCATGGTGCCTGGACCAACCTATGCAATAACCAACCAAATATTTAAAATTCAGCAAAAATTCATCAAAACAAAATTACCGAATCTGCGAGAACGTTTACAAGAGCGAAAGCTCCACTTATCACACCAAAACCCAGCCCCGATACGTACGCCAGAATATGCTTGTTTTCAGTCACTTTTGAATTTTGTGTCACCTCCTGCAATCCGCGTTCAGTCTTTCGAAGTATTATGTAAATCACATAACGAAACGCCTCCTGCAAAACCGAAATATCACCAAAGTCGCCTTCCAGTTAAGTTGCTTTTACTTACTTGGAAAAATATTGAGAAAACAAGTCCGAATGCTAAATATTCACGCAGTGGAACAATTGCAAACCAAAATGTTGAAGACAGCAGCAGTGAAAGCAGCCAGAAAAATGCAGCCGCTATCATAATTATTATCCGAATCGGGTCATGAGCAATTGTGAAGACGAACATTGCTAACGGAGGGCCAAAGGCCAAAAACGCACAACCGAAGAACTCCGCCACTGTCATCTTTACTATTTTGATGCGTTTGCTGGATCTCTAAATAAGCTTTCACTACTTTCGGGGGGATGATAATAGAGCACTGATAATCATTGGCTTGCGAATTACCATTCCACTTATTTTAATGCACACAATCTAGGTCAGTACGGCAAAAGCGTCGATTGAATTCAACTTTTCCCGAAACGTATGTTACTACTAAATAATAAACGAGCTCCAACCGACCCAAAACTCAAGCGAATCTGTCAGAAGCGAACAAGTGACAATGGTGACAACACAGTTGTCCATTTGACAGCTTTAAAGATATTTCTTCCAAACGACCACAGAGGTATAAGACATCTGGATGATTTATCGAGAACGTTTGGGAAACTGTCATTAACATAGCATTGATGCTTGACCTTAAACTTCAGTTTTTAAAAAATTTCTTCATTCATATTTTGTCAAATCAAAAAAGTTTTCGCAGCAACTAAATATTCTATATCGCCCTTTTTTTAGATTGAACTCATAACTACAAACAATTATATAAATTCAATAGTCGATACTTCAATGCACATTAGTATGTTATAAATTAAATTGCTAACGATTTCATTTAAAAAATATAACAACCCTTCTTACGACTCCTATGATACGTCAAAAAGCAAATGCTAAATACCCAATTGAATTTCGTGCAACTCAACGTGTTTATTTGAGACATGCCTATTGATGTTCAACGTAGAGTCCCCGCAAAGATGCATACTAGCTGTTTAACATTAACCAAATATTCAAAATAATTGTTGTGTCTGCAAAATAAAATAAAAATAAAATTTTGAAACCTCAACAACCGCATGTGATTATAAAACTTGAAACTTTGTGACACACTTTCCGACCCTACCTTGATAAAATTTGAATTGCGAGTTGTAGTTTCTGTCAAATACAAATTTACCCGCATTGCTAATCAAATGGTTCTTCGAAATGCTCAAATCTTGGTTCGCCTCCATGGGGATGTCTATACCGCGTCCCATAGAATTCCCGAAACACTATTTCATTCCAGACATTCACTCACATTCCAAATTTAATAATTGCAATGATTCATTCCAGACATTCACTCACATTCCAAATTTAATAATTGCAATGATTCATTCCAGACATTCACTCACATTCCAAATTTAATAATTGCAATGATATTGTGGTTTTCTAACGACTAACACCTCGCGGCGCTCTTTTCGATTATAACATCATTTTGTATGCAACAGTATGCTCGTAATGGAAAAAAACGCTTCGCGATATTTTTGTAATAAGCAGCGGTTTTCCCTACCTGAATAGTAAATGGATTTCCCAAATAATTTCCAGTGTGCACATTCATTGCTGTGTTGTTACCTACGTTACAGTGATATGTTGTCGTTACATAAGTTACAGATTTATCTAACGAAATGTTAGCTGGCGGAAGCCGCTTTAATGCACCATAAGAGCCACCTGCTATGAAAACAAGTCACAATCTTTACGACGTTTTTCACTCCAATTTGACAGTTGGAGTCGCTTGTCACTATCGCGATGAGTGGGTTGGAGCGGTTTGACGATTAGCATGAGAGTAGAAGGGAGTTGTTCGTGGGGGTGGACGTGGAGTCGTTTCATGTGTTATTATTTGCAATTATACTTTGTCAAGCATACTTTGCTCTTCATTCTAAAGTGACCAACTAGCTATTGCACTAGAGCGCTTCCATAGACATTTGAACAATGGTAAGTTTCTGTTATCTTTTGTAAGAATTTAATCTGGTCTCTCGCGCCTTCGCACATTGTTACGTGCAGCTACACACATTTTCCGCACAGGCTTATCATAATTTGTTTGTTTGTTCTGCTTGCTATCGATAGGGCGATTCAAAAATCTGTGATATAGCGGATGCAGTCAGGGAAGAAATTAAAAAGTTTCGTTTCAGTAAAAACAACAATAATGCGGCATTGATATGTGAGTAGCAGAGTTTTTTGCATTCTAATTTCATGTTTTTTGTCTGCGATCACTTCCGATCAATTTATGCGATTAGTCATCGACTCATCAATAAATTGCAATTTTATTGTATGGACTAATTTCTCTCCTCATGTTTAACTTTTTGTTCGATCTACAGTGAAAGTTGATCGCGACAAACAATTGGTCGTTGTAGATGAATGTATTGAGAATGTCTCAATAGCTGAGTTGCAAGAACTTTTACCAGGCCATCAGCCACGTTATGTTGTTTACACGTATCGCATGGTTCATGACGACAGTCGAGTTTCTTATCCGATGTGCTTCATTTTCTATACACCAAGGGACAGCCATGTAAGTGTGTTAAGTTTCGGTACAATAAGAGTAAAGGTCCAATAATGATTTAAAAATTATAGAATGGAGAAAATTTTGAATTTTTTTACTGCAGCCACCTCAGTTAGTTGCGTTAAAAGAGATAGAAGTCGGCATCCAACTGCTCATTGCACAATTAGCACTAGGAAATAAACTTTTTGCTCCTTTTCACAGATGGGCCTCCAAATGATGTATGCTGGCACCAAAGCAGCTGTTCAAAAGGAAGTTGGCGTAACAAAAGTATTTGAAATCCGTGACCTGGACGAATTCACCGAAGAATGGCTTCGAGAAAAACTCAAGTGAGTCGGAAGTTATGGACATGACAACATCCGACTACCATGCCTACCGCGACATAAAAGCTATAAAATAGCGAATTCCAAGGCGAGTTGGAACAGTACCATTATTTTTAAACATTCACCAAATAATGCTCTCATTCAGAAACTTTGCAATTTGAAAGCGTATTAAAATTGTAGAGTATAGAAGTAGAAGTGAACTTTTTTACCGTGTACCATTATTATATTAGGGTAGTTAAGTGTAAGTTTTTGACATGTGAATATTAAACTGAAACTGAATGAGTAAATCAGGGGACAGTTTATACAAAAATTTTTAAAGAAATTTCTTGCCAAAAAATTTGAACAGTACTCGTTAAAACGATTTTAATCGTTGCAGCAATAAATTTTGTGATTTGGCCATTGTTTTAGATTTGTTCAGTAAAATAATCTGGAAGAGGCAAACAAGAGATATTTGAGACTTTGTAAAAGGAAATCACGTGTTCAATATAGGTACGCAATTTGATCGGCCTACAATTTCTAAATAAAATACAGAAAATCAATCAAAGGGATAATACATTTCTTTTCTTGTCCCACAAATTCTTGCGCTGCACAACGCATTGAAACAAAAAGGCTTTACTTGTTTATTTTTTATTTATATTAGTCATAAATAAAAGTAAAATGTAGTTAATGACGAAATCCGCAACTACAGATTTTTCCGTCAAAAATAACTTCCCATTTTTGTCTACCTATTCTGCCTTAAATTACTAAACTAAAAGTTATTCAGATTCAGATTACAAATCGCACTGATACACATACATTTCATTGTTATTATAACAGAAAATCCAAGGTGAATTACTACTAAATTTATTAAAATTAGCAATGATTTTTGATGGGAATTGCTTTACTTTTCAAGTTAATCCCAGATCAAGATAACAAGTCTATGTAGTTTTCGAATAGCTACATCAATACCTCAATTTATCGGCGTTTTATATTTTATTGAATTTGCATTTCTTTCTCTCACACTTTCTCTAATAAAAACTTTGGATTCATTCATTTTCTTTGTTATTGCAGTAGTCTCATCGATATAATCGTGTAAAATCCTTAAGCGCTACAGTCACAGCTTTTGTTGCATCGGCTCTGCAATCAAATTAAAATGAAAAGAATCTTAAAGATTTATTTTTTGCAAGTGATTTAATTATTTTTTGTAGTTATAAGTGGTATTTGGCAATCTTAACCAAAGCTGAGGTAGGCCTGTTGATTTTTGATGCATGAGAAACGATTGCACAACAAATTCCAACTCATTGCACTTGATAAAGAACGAAAAAAAGTACATAACAAATTTTTGGAAACACATATAGTGTATGAACAGGTAAACCCAAACTTTGACCGCTATGCCCGGTACGGTTTGGCATGTAATCTAAAATGACGATTCAACAACACGTAGATAATATTAGAATCTAACATTGAAATGAACCTTCAGTTTGTTGTGCATTGGAAGGGTAATAGGCTACTCGGACGCTCTATTTACTTCGTCGAAAATTGAGAAAACTTGATCAGTTGCAAAGACTAATGCAGCTGTAAGCAAGAGTATGACGAACCCAAATCTCATTTCATATCGTTGGCAGGACCTCGAGATTTCTCAGATGGCAGCATGGGGAATTTGGCGTAAAAATCTTCACTTAGAAGCCTATAAGTTCCAACTGAGTTCTCAACATAGTTGAATATCTTCGTAGAATAGAGTCTCCTCTATATATCTTCTACTTTCGAAATTACCACATCCTAAATTTATTTGCATGTTTTAAACCGTCGCCAACATTAAGTTTACGACAAAATTACATTCCATTTATGTATGCAAAAGTACATACTATGTGATTCATACCCTCAGCTAATAATGAACCAATCTAAGCAAATTAGAATAAACTCACCTCAGTACAGCCGCACTAAAATCTTCCAATTGTCCTTCAGTTGCAGTCACACAACCACCACTATTCTTCTTCGGCAAAACATCTAGTGCTGTTTTCAAATATTGTTCAAAACCTTCTGGATCTACAATCTTAAGCTCCATCAACACTTCTGCAACGTCCGGAAGCATATAAGAATGCAAATAAAATACAGACGCATGTATCAAGTTCATCACTAAAGCCTCGCCATTCTGTTTTAATATTTGCATGGTTATAGGTTGAGTGGCATCGTTAAATTTGCTCGGTTTCGCGCACTTCAATAGGTTGCAGAAGAACTTCATGACTGACGAATTCGCGTACCGGTGGTCCAAAGTGCTGGCAAGTAGAGCACACTGAATTATTGGGGTAACCAACGGGCTTTGCAGAAACGGAACAGGACAGCATTCAATGTATCGTGTGCAAAGACGAAAGAAGTCTTCTACTGTGTCGGGATTGTTTTTCAGTCCATTTTCCACTTGAAGTAAATTGAACGTGGGCTCAGTAAATGCTTGCAGCATCTCCAGAAGACCATTCGTGCAATCTTCATTCTGAGCAAACTCATCCACCAGAATGCTTCCTAAGTATAGGAAGCAGCTATGATGATTCACCGCATACAACACCACAATTTGTTTCACCAATGGTTCTAAGAGAACCGACGCTTGCTTACCAACCATGCGGAAGCCATATCGTAGTAGTCTGCATGTTCGTTCCATGATTCTCGTATCGGTCTGATATTTATCTAAAACGTTCGATATTACTGGCCATGCTTCCGTCAGTATTTTCAATGTTGGGTGCACATCATTAGGTCGGAGGTCGGGGTGAGTGTGCCTGATGATAGCGCAAGCGCGATCCAGCCAGTAGATGGGATTGGTTCGATCTTCACGCGAAGTAACTGTCGAACCGCCAGTCTGAATTAACTGGATGAGAGGCGCGAATTGAAACGTTATCACCTCGCACATCGTGCTTTCCATCTGCGGCCGAGGAAGCCGTGATATTATTAACGATATGCCTTTTAGTAAGCCTATTGCCAATTCATTTGATATTTCGAAACTATCCAGGCTGCGTGCAATTTCTACCAGACCGGTGATGTGGCAGGTCATATGTTGACGACAAGTTGAACAGATCGAAGTGAGCGCACGAGCTGCAGCTGAAGCTAAACCGTTTTTCTGTCGCAACGAATACAAAAGGAAGTTTAGAACAGCTTGGAGCGATTGAGGATGAGCTTCAATCCATTCACAGAGCTCTCCAATTAGCAGAATCGAAGTATAACGAAATGCGATGTGAGTATTTTCTGGAAGGTTAAGGATTGCTTCTACGACTTTGGGTACCACTTCATTTTCATCACTAAAACACAAATTTTATTCCATTGAATTAATTATACTCGTAAGATACACTCGATCCGCTACTACTTACGGTAGTATATTTTTGGCGACGTTTTGCATTATGAACAAAGCAGACTCGCTGCTCTCCCATGTCACATTCGGCTGTTGAAGGACAATGAACATTTGCTTGAAACAATTTGTTGATCCTACTATGAACACAACATCTTTGATTAGCTCAGAAACTTTTTTCCGGAAGTCCTGCAACAATGGGAATCTCAAACATTATCACTTTTTCCTCTTTTCGTTATACATACGCTAAAACTGTCGTCTTCCTCGATTAAGCCCTCATGATCCGGTTCCATCTGAGCATGCATGAACAGTGCGGCAATCAGTCTCTCAATGTATGGCTTAAAATGTGCTGTAAGCTGGTCGTCGTTTTTTTGATACAATTCCTCACTCAAGCAATACCACAAATTAAACGTTATTTCTGCTATCTCATAGTCATAGTGTACAATGCATACCAGAACCAAGTCCAACACGGTGATCGAAAAGTGTGGAGTCTGTTTGTCTGAGACCATTTTCGGTAGCAGCGACTCCCCTGAAAAAATACAGCCATTATACTCGTCAAATAATGTCACTGAATGCGCAACCCTTACCAAGTACTGTAAATACCCGACAATAGTTTATCGCTTTGTCAATATCCTCCCGCGATACACAATCCTTATAACACGCTTCCAACGAGCGAATCCCTTCGAATATTTGCATCTCCCAGATTTGATGGTTAGTATATTGATTGTTGTTCGACTCTAACGACTGGATAATGGTGCAAAGGCAATCTGCTGCCGAGTCGTGCAATTTTTTCGACATGTCTCTAGCTTTTAGAAGTTCAAACACTTGCTGCGTGATAACGTTGTCAACTACCTTATGAAATGGTATTAGGTTCACTGAAATCCACGCATTGAAGCACTTAACTATTTTGTTCATTATGTTTGCATTTTGACTTGCATGCATGTGCAGGCACATATTGAGGAAATCGAGTAAGATTTGCGAATTCGATTCCATTTCGCGATGCACTTCATCCCGCCGATTCGCCCCTAATCGTAAGTAGCGCGAGTCCATTTCTTCTGGCAAGAATTGCAGAATCTCCAAAAGGGGCCAAATTAATTCTGCACTGGTGGAAAGTTTTTCTATGAGGAGTGGTATAGGGTTCTTCCATGATGCCATCAGCAACACCAAGTCCGCCACTGCCAGACAAAGTTGCGTTACAATAATCGCATCTGTTTCGCTCGTAATTTGGCCGATATGCGAGATCAGGGAATCCCGCAGCATATCGTGCACGTTTGGAGGCAATTCATGAAAGCTATTCTGTATTTTGTTTCGTATCGTCTGCGCTGCGAAATAGCATGAGTGCATGTCACGTTTCTGTTGCAGCATTTTGTCAGCAATGTTCCAAGAGTAAATCTAGAACAAACATACAACTAAGTTATGAAACGTACGAACCCTGTTGAGGTTAGAAATTTCACTTACCGATTTCTGAAAATCCTCCAACCATTTTGCGGCTTCCTGCTTTTTTCTTGTATCTGAGTTGTCGTACAGTGAAGCGATACCTTGGTATACTACCTCCAAAGTTGGTTCAGAATCCATTCTTGGTTCTTTTCAGTCTTATTTCAGTTTTTTCTACACCTTCTAAATTCGGTTCCCCTAAAACTTTCTAGGCCACCGCTCCTTGCTATCGGAAAGTTGCTTAAGTGTTCGTTTCTATTTGTCCAGTCTATATTTCCCCCTTTCGGGAACATTTACTGCCACTTGTTATTTTTTAACCGCAACATATTTCCTCTTAAAACTAAAATAGGCCAACGAAACGAAATTTTTGTGCTTGTGTGAAAAATATTTACAAAAAGATATCGTCGTCGACTTATTATGCACTGAGTTGTCAAAAACGCCAGCCGCTGTAAGTGAAATAAAGTTCAAGAAGGACAAACGTCAAAAGTTAAGCATGAAGTATGTCAATATACACTTGATCCACAAACATTTGAAATTTTAATTTATATTACGTTTTTTTATTTTCCAGATAATACTCGCCAACATCATTAAGTTTATTGTTGTGGATAATCTTATTATTAGTGCTACCAATATTTTTCGTCGTAGTACTTATTCAATAAATAGGCAAAATGACCTATTATTAAGTAATTCCTACCAATCGGGATAGCTTTATTTATCGTCTCCAATCCTAGATCTTTCTCGTATTTGCTTGTTCCTGATCAGATACTATGGAAGAGCGTGGATATTCTTCTTCACTGGACGCTATTGTCTTATTTAACCTGATTTATTCTATTTGCTTATTATACTAGAATATGATTTGTTAAATATCTTATTAAAAGACATTGTATATTAAGAGGCGTACCGGCTTATGATTCGCTTCAAAAACGTTATCAAACAAAGTATATTGATTTGTTGGAAATATGTAGGTCTAGTTGAATACCTGTAATGAATTTAATTTGCTCCCAGCTTATTTGCTTTTCACAACTTTTCATCCGAAAAATATATTGGCCTAGGGACACCATCACTAAATATCACCACTCCAAATTCGTCTTAGAATTCAATTGATATAGCAATATTTGTTATTTGTGTCAAAATTTTAGAAATGTCGCTGTTCATTTAAAACCTTCAATGTGTATTATAACTTAACTACAGCGTTACTTCATACCGCTGGCCGGTGCCACAGCAGCAGCAACTCCCTGGTATTAAACCACTACCAATTAAAAAAAAAATCTAAATATAGGTCGAAGCATATTTCCAACTTAAATGTTCCGTTCCTTCATTTGAAAATGATTGCTAAGCAGAAAACCATATCGACGAATTTTCTTAATAAAATAAGTGATCTTGCTAGCATATTTAACATTTTAGAAGTAATTGGAGGAGGATCCTTCGGCACTGTTTATAGAGCGATTCATATTCGTTCTGAGGAGGTTAAGGCACTTAAGATTGGATCAAAGTTTGATTCGGTAGTAAGGTTGCTTGCTGTAAAATAACGATATAATCAATTTCGTTTATGCCCGCAGTATCACAAGACCAAACTCCACCAGGAAGTTAAAATTTTAAGCATGATCACACATCCGAATATTGTAATCCTGGAAGATGTCTATGAATCACAAAAGAAAATATGTTTGGTTTTGGAGTACTGTCCTCGCGAACTATCAAAAATATTTCGAGAAGAAAATGTTCTCAATGAACCTTCTATTCAAACAATAATGCAATATTTAACGTCCGCAGTAGCATATTTGCATACTAACGGAATAGTACATCGTGATCTCAAGCTCGAAAATATTTTAATAGGAGAAAATCCTTCGAATCCAAATGATGCTTGGTTTGTCAAATTATGTGACTTCAGTGTGAGCGCTTGTAAACAAGGCGTAGGCTATGATTTTATGCTGAATGAATTTTGTGGGACACCATTGTATATGGCACCAGAGATGGAGACAAAGTCATACAGTGAACAATGCGATGTATGGGCACTTGGCGTAATAATGTTTTTGTTGTTGGAAAGACGATTTCCCTATCAAATACGGAACGTCAACTTGATTCGAGATGTTATTTCGCAGACTTGCATCGATTTCGATTCACTTAAATGCTCCAAAGCTGCTGCCAAGTTAATACAGTTGTGTTTACAGGTTAACCCTGGCCATCGCATCACTGCCCAGGAGATGTTACATTCAGCTTGGATACAGGTGACCAAGTTGCGAACCATATTATTTGATCTTAACGATTTTGTTTGATAGGAGAAAGATATTGCCGATGATAGATCCAATCGAAATATTCTGCTGATGATGGATGAATACAACAGGAAGTCTGAAAAGCAAATTGAAACTCCAAAGCAATCTAAAACATCTTTACTATCACAACACAAGCCCAATTATAACCGACCGTCAGCATTGCGAGGATTGCCCGAAACGCAGATAAAAAGGTTCTCGACAGAACTTTCCAAGCCGAATGACGAATACCCAAAAATAAAAATCTCTGCAATGACCAAAGGTATACGATTTTGGTTTTATTTCAACAAAATATGTCTGTATAAATGTTTTGTAGAGACTAATACCAAAAAAAGAACGAAGTAAAAGTGCAAAAAGATTTTGAGCGAGAATCTCGAAGAATAACATCAGACCATTTTTGTAGTTGTATATTGAATCATGTATTAAATAGTGTCCTTAAAAATTAATTCAAATCGGAAACAAAAACGGATCCATTAAATTGAAACACATTTATAAAAGACCGTCTTCGCTACTATTAAAGAAAAACATTAAAATGTTATCTGGCTATATATACTGAATGGTTTCCGAACGGGGTCCAAACATTATTTGTTCTTGTTGTTATTATTGTCTTGAGGATGATTTTCTGGCGGAACATCGCCATCGTTCTGTTGATTTGTCCTGAATGTCTGTAACTGCTTCTTATAGTGAGTTGAAAATGGGATCAACTTGCCACCTGCGCTGTATTAAGAAAGATAGGAAAGAACAATCCACAGTAAAGATCCACAGGAACACAAAGATGGGCTAACTTCCTAGCCAGTCAAGTAATTTTCAGGATGGCAGCTGCTAATACAGGCCGTTGCCCAATCGGAACCCATTCAGCTTTGACGGTCGCTGCGCACAACACATTATGCTGTAGTATCCATTCCAATGAAAAAGAATTAAATGGTCAGTTCCTCTGTCATTGCCGACACTGGTCAGACATGCAACTCATTTTCCTGAGTGAATCGGATTGAAATTGAAACTCGATTTTTGACTAGTACGTTCATAGAGGTCAATCGCTAATTGCCACTTCAGAGCGGAGTCAACAACTCTTACTAAGCAACTTTCATATGAAACTAAGTTTTTTTTTATTATTGAACACGATGAATAAAAGAACCAGAGGCCGAACTTTGTCTTTCATCGAATAAGAAAACTTAATTGCAAATTTACTGTTCATGTAAACTCTTTTCGAAAGTTTCTCACCACCATGACAGTAATTCAATTTTTGTACATCAGATTATGTAGTTCTCGAAGGACCTCCGCTTTTCCTACTGGGGGTTTTCAAAGAGGTTCATCTCACAGAATATGACATCCTTAACGTTTTGAATAGGATTCAAGTGCACAAACTAGTGGACAATTGCCATAAAAAAGGTGAAAATACGAATATTCAATTATAACAACATGTACATAATGTAAAGTGTTTACCATACACGACGGTACATTTCCTTATCGTTTCCTTCTGTGCGATAAGGCAAACACGAATCTTCTCGCCACACATTACTATTAGATAATAACAATGTAAATTAACAACTATGCAACTCCCTATGCTGCTTTTCTTCCAATGTTCAATACACAATATGGGTATACATCATAAAATTTATACTTTCGTTCTGGGAATCTTACCAACACTTTAAAAGGTCTTTACAACTTTTCCAAAGGACAGATGTTGAAGGACAAATCCTAAAATGTGAATGCGTCGTATCAACATACCATTTACTCTCACCCCTTAAAATATTCGTCGATAGGCGCTTCGGCAGAAAAGGAGAAAACTCTAAATACTTACACGGCTTCCTTTCTTTATCTCAGTCAGCTTTGCTTCCTGTCCAATCAACAAAGCACTTAGATTGCCAGACTGAACCTCTGATAAGGGGAATTTTCGGGACGCGCGCATTTCAGCTTGGGAAGTTTTCTAACCTACTCCAATCGACTCGGTTCGATGAATGTATTAGGGGAAATCGGGAAATTTTGCCAACCGACCCTTTTGGAAGATTTCTTTCCCTTTTCCTTCTGAAACATCCAAGCATATGAGCTAGTTGTCTCTATCCGGGTTTTGCCTACTCATATTAGGCATATAGAATATGCGTAAATATGTATATGTATGCTTTCACATGTTTCCTCTTTATCTATTGTATCTAAAATATTCCATGAAATTTATCCTTGCTATTGATTTTGGATGTTGTATATGCGATACTAAATTTACCAGTTGATATAAAATAGGAATATGGACTTGGGAAATAAACAGGATAATTATATAATTTTTAGAAAATGCCAAAAAAATTTTTAATCCGTATCATCAATTATTGATGGCATTTGCTGTAGAGCAATAACCTCGATTTTAACCTTCAACTTTATAAAGGTACATATATTGAGCTTAAGCATTTTTCTCTTTATCAGAAAAGCTTAATAAAGGATACCTTCGCTCATCCTCAGTACGTTGAAAAGCATACACAACTAATTCTTCCACACTTTGTACATTTTACCTCGAAAATACTTTTCATTTGACTTTATATAATTTCGCCATCTTGATAATTTACAAATAAGTTTTTTTGCTTATGTAAAGATTCCCTTTTGCAGTTATCTAGAACGTAAATTATTTAATAAACAAGTTGTTTAATTTAACCAGGGTTAGTTCTAGATAAACCTAATATAAGAAGTTATACGGAAATGAAGTTGATGTGGGTTCTTTGATTTTCTTTTTCGAATTTCGCTCTTCTAAACTGAAGTAGTCTAAGAAAGCAGAAGCAATACCACAAAAAATTTTACCATTTGGCAAAAGGGATAATCTCTAAATATATAGGACAGCTAAAACTAGACGTAGACAAATTCGATTGCCACTGTACACTGAATATAGCAAATTGACGAAACTCTTCTCCGAAAATTCACAAGGGGCAACCATTACGATCAAACCCTGCAGAACGACTAAACGGATATCAAGAAATCCGCTATATTTTCGATGCATGTTCAAACTTTGCCTATAACAAGTAATTCATTTTGAATAGCCATGAAATGGTGATTCAGGAAGTATTCAAAATATTCGATGTAAAACTAATTTTACAGCATTTCGAGCCGACTGCACGAAATGATATATATTTGTACCAACAAAAAAAAAAGGATTTATTATGATATACCTAGCGCAATGATAAACTAATAAGATCTACTCGAACTAAAACATTCATGTTACAGTTGATCTTGTTTGTTTGGGGGGATCAGAGCATTTCAAGCTATTGAAACGCTGTAGACCCATTTATCATGACCTTTATGGGAAACAGTTTGTTTCAAAATCTGCAGTGAGAGATAAACGGAATCAAAAGGATGCTTGACACAAAGCATTCACATGTTACCACAAGTATGGATTTATTTTACACGTATTGAAAATATTCGGATAGAGCATTTTACTATATCTGTCGTATTCACCAGTTACTGCTCCCCTGATTTAAATAATTAAAATTGTTGAGCCAGACATGGAAAAACGTCATAGAATTCAGTTGCTGTGTAAAAGAATCGGATCTCAATGGTAAACTTTTGAAACGTTCTCGGAGCCTTTTGCAATCAGATCCGTGGACCCGTTTTCGTTAACATAAAACAAGAGTTCTAGAACTCGACCTATAAGACTTGGACGAGTTAAATCTCTATCGCTTCATATGAAATATTTTGAGTGCTTCTTCTCATTTACTTTTCAGGAGACCCGAAACGCGTCTTAGAGGAAATCAAGTCGGATCCAGTGTATAAGTGCTGCAAGACGCAAAAGATTGACTCTCGGGAACCAAAGCCTAGACTTAAAGTTACCAATTACTCTCGAAAAACCTGTACAATTTAAACACTTGAGCAAAGAAGAGATTTCGCAAAGAAATATAGCATGTCCATTATAGGCCATTCTATGTAAAGGAAGTTTAATTTTTTTACCTTTATAAAGTAGAAATAAACGTTCAAAACCCAACCTTAATGCTACGAGTCACTTAAAAATTAAATTTTTAAGAACAAGGTAAACACTTGTTCAACTGTGAAAATGCATTAGATGTAATTTCAATACTTTATATCCTCTTAATATATTAAACGAAGCTTGTGGAAGGAACCACGGTCAACTTTTTCCCACTTCCAAGTGTGTTTCACAAGTATGACCAAGTATGTGCACTATGCATGACCTACAGGCATATAAAGTTATCATTAATTTTGATCTAACCGGTTCAAGCTAGATACTTAAAACGTTTCGAATTATTCAAAGAAAATTCACATCAATTTTCTGTATATCACAATTGATGAGCACCCCCATTAAATAATCTCGCAGACAGATTTATCTCACTCCTGTTTTGTGTTTGGCTTTTGGAATAGATTTGCAATTTTGCTAGAAAAAAAGTCTGATAAATGTAATCGCTTTCTGTGCCTAAATTGAGCTCATATTAGGCATGCAGTGATTTCTAAATGTTGACGATGCGGCAATCGTTAGTTGTAGTAGCTGTTTATGAATTTACCATTGAATCAAAGCTCTAGTTACAGACAGAAAAGAAAATTTTCTGTTTTCCGTCTGCGATTTCTGTTTAATTTCAAAAGTGAAGATAGCCTTGAATTGGTATTTACCTAAGACTTTTGGTTTACGGTTTATAGAAAGGCGCTACAAGGGAAAAGTGTATTATTGTGTAAGCGTAGTAAGAAAAATTTTGTATATTGCCTCTAATGGTGTATGTGTATTTCCTTTGGAGTAAAGTCAACTTTCGTCATTTGTTGGTTGACCCTTCCCTTACTCATTCGCCCTTACATTTAAATTTTATATTTAAAGAACTGTATTAATTACGTTCTACACCTGGTTTAAACTTGAAAATATGAATCCATTCTGTTGATTGTTGAAAGACCGTGATTTTATGAAATAGTGTCTGCACTCGGTTTGGGCGTTTCACGAGTGCTTGTATTTGGAATACAATGACATGAAGCGCTACATAGACATGCTTTCAACTATAATTGCTTCTCATATGAAGCTATCGTATCGAAGCATCGTATACCGCAAAAATATTCATTTAACTTGTTACGGATTAAGTATCGTCTTTCTGCAATGAAGGGAAAAAGGAAACCCGAAACTTGTTCGACACTACATAACAATAAATAAACGATTAGGCCGACCGTACGATATACGATGGGATATATAACCAACCCTGTAAACTAAAGAAAACTATGCGTTTGAAAATGGCAAAAGTAAGAACAAAAAGATGGAACACCTATCAAATACCCCCACTCCGAACTCATACATTTCGTTTTCGAAATAATTTATGCCCGAGAGGTTTTGTAAACAAAGGAAGTAAGTGTTCATTCACAAAAGCAGGTCTACTGCGCCAAATGAGATAGTGGAGAGGATCTTAGAAGAAAAACTATAATGTCCTTCATACTTTAGGCCCATGCATAATGAAAATAGAATCTACTAATGACAAACGGAGCGAAGACATTCATTTGGGACAGCAAATTTTTTCAATCGTGTATTCGAAGTGCCAAACAATTTTTGGAAATAAAACTTCTGACAATAAGTTTATAATTAATAACCAACACTAGACTTTCTGCTGTTTTCGTGCAGGATAATTAATTCAATCATAATTGTAGATAGCTACGTAGAAAGCTAGTCAAATAAAATTAAGAATCAAACATCATCTGAATGCGTATTAAAACCACACAGAATTTTCAAAATATTAAAGCCTCGAGTTTTGTGCAGGCGTCTTTCGTTCGCCACACTGTCGAGAATTTAAGTAGCTCCATTGTTTTTGGCAAACACCTACCTTTCACGTTTGAGCAGGAAACCGGCCTGATACAGTTATGAAAACGATTCTGAAGTGAACATCCGAGTGAAGATACGAGGCAAACAGAAATACATTTTCGATTGCCTATTATGGCACTGTAAAATTTTGGGATACCACCAAGCAGAAACACGGACATTTATATCTTCTTGGGACAACGGAATAACACTATAATTTTTCATTTCAACTACCAAACCATATTTTGACGCTCTCATTTCTTTTCGAATAAATTGATGCAAATTTAACGTCCTATTCACAAAATTTTTGTATATTGCAATGTTTTGTTAATATACATCGGATCATTTTTTTAACAATTAAAACTTTCCTGTCAATGTTTGTTTGGTATTTTCTATGCAATTTCGTACAAAGAACACTAAATATTTTCAAAGAAAAAAAAAACCATTGGTTCTATACAATAGTCAAATTACTTTCAGTAGCAAGGAAATTCCCTTTCTACCGAAATTTTGTGTATTAATTTTTTACGAAGAGAAAACGGCAATCAGTTTGCTGCTACAATTATTCAAATATATGTATATAAAAAATGAAATAATTGCTAGTAGTAAGTGTATTCTAAAAACTAGATCATACGTACTGTATAAATTAGAAATACATTGTTTTATTCAATTAAATTATGAAATAAAAAAGAACTTATCAATACGTATCCGAAAAAATATTCGACGCAAATCTTCAATATAAGGAAAATAAAAACGTTCGGAGGATATCATTCGCTCGCTTCATTTATTCTTTTTCACATCAATTATATATTTATATGCATTTTAAAAATGGAGGTAATATTACATTTAGAGTAGCAATCTCCCGAATACTTAGCATAAACGTAAGCATCCGGAAAATACTCCTTTTTTCTAAGAAACGTATTTGTTAAATCACACACCGAATTGACCACGAAAACATTATTCTATTCGAAATTTAGGTGGTCAAAATCGTTGCGTACGTAGAAAAAAATAGAACGAATTAGACGCGCGAGAACATTCCACTAGAGAGAACGAATAGGGTTATCCCACGCAGTGACTTTTCACTCTTTAAGCGATCCTTGTAGAATTGCTCGAATCCCTGATGCAATTTCATTCACAACGCATCGTAGAATTACACGAATAAGATCTTTATCTTTTTTCTATTGAAACATTTTGATGGTTTTGGGAAAGTGTGCAATTCTAGTTTTCTCTATTGTACAAAAGTATTCATTTATATCGCCCGAGATAAAGTCCCTGTGTGCAGAACCCCTGACGCAACAACTTTATTATTGACTGTAGGACAGCAAGTCCACATACATTCATTATCTATTAAAATTAACGGCGTAATGTGAAAACGTAAATCCCGAATCAAATAAAAAAAACAAAAGCTCAACTATAAGGATGAAATAGGACACATACACACCTCGATAAAGGTTTTGTTGAGAAAGATTTTTTTTCTTCAAAGTTTGTTGTTTTCTGTTTGGTAATTTATTTATTAAAATTTGTTTTCTTCTTTCACTTTTTTAATTTAATTCTTATTTACTCAGTTTCTTTTTTGTTTTATTTATATTTAAATTTACCGTTTTTACTCTTACTTTTAAGTTTGTTTTTGTTGTTTTTTGTAGTTTTTCATTAATATATTAAATCTTAATTTTAAAAGAACAAAAATCTTGTTTCTTTGAAATAAAAATTAAAATAAGAAACAAATTCTTATTTTTCTTTTGTGTCTGACTAATTATATGAATTTATCGCCCTCTTCGTCTTCGCATTCATTCTCTTCGTCTTCATCTTCTTCCTCTGTTTGTAGGGTAAGACAGGCGCAGGAACAGTTGCAGATTGTTGGCAAATTGATGAAATAATGAAAATAATAGAGAAAAATCGTCAGTTAGCGGAATCGGCACGGAACACGATCAGTCAACACAAGCTTACCTTCTTCAAAATTTGCTAACCGCACGTCATATTCTGAATGATCGCTTTCTGCCATATCATCTTCGATACTTTCTTCTTCCAAAATCTCTCCCTCGTCCTCCTCCTCGTTGTCACCATTCTCTTCTTTTTTCGCCTTCTTTGATTCGGCTGTTTTGTCCTGTCGAAAAAAGAGTATTGAATAAAATGCCTGCATTTCTTCATTTTTATTGTTTTTATCGTATCCGTTGGGGAAAGGAAGCGGTTACTTAAATTATAAAAGACTCAAATGTAGTGTTTCGTTTTCAAAGAAATCGTTTCTTAATTTTATTTATATTCGCGTCAAAACTTGTGCTAATGTGGAAAAATTGCGACATTTTTTTGCGTTCCGGTTTAGTGGTTTTATACTAGAGAAGAAAAAAAATGACTTCAATCCACCTTGCTAAAATCCAGAAGCGTATTAAATGTGATCAATGCCTGGATAATGTAATACGCGTAAAGTATACTAGCGGCGTCGAAATTCGTAGATATGGTGATATGATAACGAGTTTGTGTTGTTATCACATTATCACATGAACCAATGTGAATATTTTATATTTAATCTAATCAGTAGTTGGCTTGAAAGGGAGTTGGCAGATATTATTAAATAGTTCACTGAATTTTTCACTACATTCGCAAATGGCGGCAATCGCTAGAAATCTAATATATCTTTTTCCAAATCAACAGGATTAAGCCTGAGTAACCTATAATAAGTTCTTTTCGTGATATTTTTCATTATAAACTCTGATTTTGGGCTTGCTATAATTCTCCGCCTAACATTTCTTGCTTTTCAAATGAAAATTTATTTTTCAAAGGGTTGCATCTATTAATTTACGCGGTCTTTTTGTAGTGGGCATGGTATTCACGCGTTATCACCTCTAACCTTAAATTCACCTCTAGTTCTGTAATCGCCGTCGCGAATATCTATGTAGGACACTCGTCCACATAATCTCGTGTTGAGTCCTCCACAAACTTGGTAATACGAAAGTCATCCCAAGTAGAAATATCAAATCATTTTGCCGCCGAATGTTACAATCTTGTCCGGTCAATGTGTGAGTGACGCGAGGCAAATTGAAGGGCGCGGGGAAAGCGAGCTGACTTTGTGTTATAATTTGAAATCTGAATTTTCGAGTGCGCGCGTCTTTTCCCCCAAAAATTGGACTTGTCGTTGTGTATGCATATAATCTTATATTTTTCAGGTAGAAAGTATTGGAAGAGGGACTCCTTAAATTGAGGCGACGCGTTGATATGTTTTTATATAAAGAAGTGTGTACAATCATCCGAAATTCCGCCACAAGAAATCGGAAAGGAAAAAAATGGAAAAAATACGCTCGGGCCCGTATTTTCCAATTCAATGACCGATTGTGTACCGTTGATAATTAATTAGTACTGCATTTAATCTTGTATTTTATAATTAGTAATTGATAAGTATATTTGACTTCTTAGATGGAATATCTTCTATGTGAAAGATTGTCAAGGCGTAACAGCCTTCTGTCCATTTGAGCCGAAAAAAATGTTTACACATTTGCAATAACGTCATGGACAAGTGATTGCCATGCATTTCGTACAATGCTAATTAAATTAAATTTTTGTGAACTGAATGCGTTTCAAACGAATAATACTATGATTGTCTCCTAATCTGAGCAGTATTTTCAATAAAAAGACAAAACAGACCTATCAAAATGCAAGTAATGGGATAGTAAAACACTTAAAGGTTGACAAAAAGAGTAACAAAGAATTCAGACAAATATTAATAATAGAAATATAAAAAGGAAAGAAATAAAATACAAAAAAAAGGACAAAAACATTGGCGCGCTTTGAAAATCTGCACAAATTCAGTGTTGCATAGAAACTACAAACAAAACTCTCTGCACAGCGGAATATATTGGATAACGTAATTTTAAATGTTTTTTATCTTCGAATGAAAGAAAGGTGTTGAAGGATAATTTAGCGAAAGCCAGCAACGAGGGCGAAAGGAAGAATCAATTGATAGACAGAATGCTTCTTAAACACAACTAACTTGAGATGTGTGAAGTTTCCATTGCTGCCAACACAAATCTCGAATTTTTTCACTTTTTGAATTATGTGGAAAATTAGATTGACGTTTTTTCAATTTTCTTATTTAGAAAATTGACGTGTAGAAACTAAAAATTGTTCATTGCAGTCAAATAATCGAAAATATGCAGAAAAGGAAACAATTTGAGACCCGTGTGTCTGCAACAAAATAAATTTCATATGTCTAAAACTGGAAGGTGGGATAACCAGCCTGAAATATCCTACCGCTCAATTAAATCCACATACCCACATTGTAAATTTGTTATTAACTTCTACAACATTGGAAATATAGTATAATATTATGATACAAATCCTTAGCTATGGAACAAGGAAGTGGCGGTTCGTGATTGGCAGTATCACTGATAGGAGTTGGTTTGGATAGGCCCTTCTGAAGGCAGACGGTAGACCCTTCAATCGGTAAAGAGTTCCTTTCTAGAAAAATTGACCACAAACGCTTGATTCTTGCGAAATCATCTTTTGTTGTATTTCTGGTCGCGAAATAAAAATGAACAGACGGACTAGAAACGGGATGTTCGTAAAAACTCATCTGGAATATTGTCTATCGATTCACAAAGTACTAAGGGGTTCGTTAAAAAAAACCAAGGGGGGTGTTGGACTTGGAGTAAATCGTTTCAAAATTAGATCACAAATGAAGAAGGATCAGCAAACACGAAGAGAATATCAGATTTATAATATATTACCCGGGAGATTTGGATTCTAAAGGAGAGTAAAGTGGTTTTTTTTTCTGAATTCAAATTGACAATAGTCCTTTCAAAATACTTTGGTGAGCGTGCAAAAGACAGAAATGAAATTGAGCTTGCCCTGGTTCCAAGCGGGGGTTATATGAACGCCTTTTACGAGTCGCTTTCCTATAAACACAACACTCCGGGCGGGTGAAATGTTACATCACCGGACCCTAAGCGCGCAATGCATCTATTTGTCATTCTTTCTTTCTGCATATGGCTTGAAACCAGCACCTGGCGTTCGAACACAAGAATGCGCCACTGTCCTTTTCAAGCCTACGTTCCATCATCGCTTCTTTCGCTTTATATTGAAAGTGAAACAAAATAACCGCCCGCCAATTGCGGAACGCAGCGTCTTCGCCGCTTCGTCATCGTAGATCAGCCGCTTGTGAAAGATTTCTTCACTCCAAACACTGTCACACCGCTTCACCTTTCTCACATAACACAAGGCAGAAAGCGACAGATGTACGTACACGCACGTACTATAGTGCCTTCGTAATTCCGTGTGCAAAGAATATACAAAATGATACATAAACGGAGGGTGGGTGACATGTGTAGAGCTTGTTGACGGGTGAATCGTCGAAAAGGGGAAATACAACTAAATATCAAGGGGTAAAGTGGCAGCTGCGTCGTTCAAATAGACGCCAAGCGTAGTGTAGCGTCGCGTCCATGGCGCGATTATTTGCCCAATGCTGTAACTTCCAGTGCGAGTGCATTGTGTGCGTGTTAGGGCACGATAGAACAATTAGTCTTTCAATTTTTCTCCGAAACAATAGAGCCTTTGCAAATCCGAAACAATTGCTGACATTTCAGCCAAGGTTCGCACTTGCCTGCTTAAATTTTGAACGTTAATTTATTTTGAAAACCAGCATTCAACCGTCATGCGCACGGGAAATGTGTCGCACACATACACAAGCTTATACCGCGGGCAAGTTTTCTATTCTCACCGCCATTTCAGCTCCGACGAAAATAACAACTTGAAATATGCTAAAACAGCGGTCATTCAAGTACACACCACACATTTCCCTTACGTGTTTACGAAAGAACATTCCAGCTTCCAATGACGGCCCGATTTCATCTGCCCGCCATAATTCCCATTCCACTAATATGCCCTGCTGCCTTCTAACATTTGCAATTGGCGCGAAAATCCAGTCAACTTGCCTAAGGATTTATCTATGACGACTATAGCTTCCTCGACACTCCCGTAATCTTAATTTGCATTTGATGAATGCTTTTTAATTCCACTTTGATTCAGTAGAAATGAATAATTGCCATCTTTTCCGTTTACGTGCGTCTCCATTCGAGATTTGTTTGGTGAGAGAGATTATGTGACGTGACGAGTGCACTTGAGAGTCATTACGCGTCATGTACCCGATTAAGACCTTGCGTGTGTATTGCATTTCAAAACATGAATGACATCTCCTGACAACCAAAGTCGCACACATTCTGCCCATGCCGAGTTTATATTTGTATGTGCCATATATAATCAACGACACTTGGTCGCAGCTTGGCAATCAACCAGTTTCCCCTCTTCAAACTGACGAATTTGTTATCAAGATACATGTCACGGGAACGCGTCCAGAATACTGCCCACTTCTCTCCCATTTCAATATAGTTCTATTGATTTCTTATATTAACTAAACTGTTCGCCCTGCCTTATCTTAATTCCACTTGCTCACAACAGATTATGGTGCCTTTTAATTTATACATTATAACCGCCCAACCACTTTTCTCTTCGGCCTTTTCCGGACACATAGTACGCGGTCAAGCTTCCGTGCAAATAAACTCGTTAGCAATTTCTAAGCGGGCACGCAAACAAGAATGTTCAGACGCAAACCAGTTCCCTCTCTCCCTCGGGCAAAACTTGCAACGCCGTCAGTAAACCATAGCCCATAACGATAGACTGTACGAATAGAACCAAAGATAACGTGCGATAGCTCTCAAACCAATCAAAGTTACAAAAAAAAACATTCAGCCCAATCTGCTTCGACATCGCTTCTTACGCCCGTTTCAACAAGCAACAATATCATTGGCCGTAAGACAAATTATTTCCCCCCAAATCCAGAATTAGACCCAAGACGTCAATCGCCGCCAAATCACCTAGTCCAGCCGTGTCTGTTCTGCAGCCGCAAACTAGCCACCAATTCCCCTCGTAACCGTTAACAAATCTAGACAAGATCTCAAGCCGCAACCAAACTCGCGCTTCTTTCCGCGTTGCTTAACTTCATGTTCGTCTTCCACCTTTTCAATGAAGATCGAGCCCGCAACGCAAACAATTGCGTGCGGGCATCGCACACCGGCCGGCATTTGTTGTTCTCTCATCGCAAAGCGCGACCACCCCTTCCCCGCAAACAAATACAAATTGTCAACCACACTCCAACGGCCGATCTCATTTCCGAAGGGCTTTCCAACTTCCCCCCTACCACACGAGTATCTAATCTATCCTAAATCAGGCTGAGGGTCTGCAGTAAATAATCAAGGCCCTAGGAAACACTTTTCGTCATATTTGCAATGCTAACCGCCGCTCATCGGCTGATTAATGCCAAGGAAAAGTGCATCATCGACCACCAAGCAAACGTGGGTGGGTGGTTGGAGCTGAGCCCGACAATGGCGATTTGTACACAAATCGGCGACGCATCCCAACAGTCTCCTTCCTTCAAGAAAAGCCAAATCTCATCTTCACAATCAACTCCGGGCTTCACTACAGCACAAAGCTGCTACTACACAAGCGTCCCGTTGACGACGCACTCTAAAAAAAAGGTGGCAAAATTCGAGCACTTGACACGGAACAAGCCTATTCTAATCTACTAATGTGGGTACTTACTTCGGCGGGCCTTTTTGTTCCTTTCACTGGTTCTTTTGTGTCCGCTGGCGTCGATTTTTCCTCGGCAGCAACCTTCTCCGTCGCTACTTCGCTGTTATTTTCCGCTGAACTCATTTTCTATTTTTTTTATTCTACGAACGCTCAGATAGGATAACTAGTGATTGATAACCACGAATGTCGGCAAAATTTTTCCGCCTTTATTTACGAGTACTTCCGCGCGCACTCACTGCCTTCGTTTTGTCCTGCAAGATGAAGACTCCCAACACTAAATACACGGCAAATTTATAGTTCCTCAGGCGTTCAAAACGACACTTCACGCTAAGTTATAATTTTATTATTGTTTTATTGAAGAACCCACACACAGCGTCACGTACTACTTCTCACAACTTGATACCTTCGCGATCGAGCTCCTAAACACAACTGAACGCTACTAAGCATACCACTCACAAAATCGAACATGGCGCGGGCTTTCAAATTTCCCATATCCCAATGTACCGGCATCTTTTATTGCCACTTTCTCCGTTAGTTTTATCCCCAATTCCCTATTTCTGTCATCATAAATAATAATTGATTTTTTCAATTTTTTTAAAAATACTATCAATCCGCTTTGCATTATCCAAAAATCACTTGAGCTCATCACGGAGGGCTTCATGAGTGTCTACACTGGAAATGTGCTCGGTCGCCATGAGTATGTGGATTTTCCTCAATATATGTGGTGATGGCGCGTAAATTTGAATTTGTTTTTCTCGTCACTGATGGTCTAATCTATTTGCTGATATTACAATTGCATTTTTGATTCATATTGAGCGTTACATGAAAATTTCTCAACCTTTTGCTATAAATAGATTCTTGTAGCTCTTCCTTGAGTAGTTGTCAGTCGAATAATTCAACTTTATTCATTTCGCTAATTACTTGCGAGAAAGAATAAATTTTCATTGTTTTTCAAGAAAAGCTTTTGCATTAAAATGGCTATTACCATTGTAATTGCGCAGGTTAATTATTATTAATTTAGGAGGACATTTCAAATCAACCAACCATCTCCCACATGTGATTCATTCATCTTAATCGCATCGCGGCCAAAGTTACGATTCCCGGCCAAGCCAGCATTTCTGCAACATATCACATTCGATTCATTCGAGTTACGACATGCGGCACTTTTAGTTGAGTTGAATTTCTGTGTTATAGTACGAATGGTCGTCGCGAATGAGTGCAGCGAAAGTCAAAAGACGAAATTTAACTGATTTACATTTATTCACTAAGAATTTGATGCTATTTTGTTTCTGACTAACAGTGTAATACAAAAAACAACTACAAAGTTGCCAAAGTGGGTGACTATTAATAAACATTAATGAAAAATTTATCGTCTGTTGAATGTATCGGGGCATTTTGAAACTACTTGTTACACATGAAGAGATCGATGACCAAAGAAAAAATGAAAGAATTTCGTAAAAAATTAAAAATCAAACCCAAATTTACTGCGAAAACTTAATTTTCAATTTCGGTGATGTCAAAATATCGAAATAACAAGATCCAATTCCATTGATTTCTAGAACTCAAACTACGAAAAAATACAATTTCACTGAAAATTGTGTAACTAACGAATGAGGATATGTGTTATAGAGAAACGCACTATCATCGGTTCATCTGTACAATCGCATCAACAACTAGGTGACTCCGCTGGAGCCAACTAAATATGCGCAATTGAAACTGTCATCACTGTTCTGGTAAAGGAGGTGATAAGTCAAATAGAAAAAGTTGAAATAATGAAAATATTGTAAAAAATCTAAAAAATCAATAACAAAATCACTTCCTAAAGCATGAGTTAATCCCCCTTTCAAGTATCGCCCTAGAAAAAAAACCTCAAACAAATGCTCTAAGACCATTCAATTAATAACTAAAAAAAACCTTAACTTAATCATACCATAATCACATACAGTGCTAACGTTCTCGGTCGACATTTCAGACAGAGATCGAAAAAGCGCAGGTTTGCATTCTTTTGCATTCATGCAAAAGTTCGAACGAGGTATTCTGCTTTAATACAAAAAAGGGAGATCAGGGGTTTGTTCGAAGTGTTACCGCTATGCATACTTTTGCTATGCCTTCATTTTAAGCAATTTTATTATTTACCTTATGAGAACGATTGACAAACGTCATCCTCCGCTTTAATCAGTAATTGAAACAGTAAGTTTATTTATAAGGGATCGATTCAAATAGGTACAGAATACTTTAAAGATGTATAGTAAATTCCAATTATAACTCGCAACAAGCAACGAAAGACAAAATGAATGTGATAACATCAGCATCGAACGAAATTGGGAGAGGAAGATCATAAATCTTGAACCGTCTATAATGTAAAGAAGATTATCTCTTGAGACGATTCTAAATGTAATCTTTCAGGTTATATGGGAGACATTGTCGAATGAAAGTCACAATGGAGATTACTTGGTCTCCAAGATGCCTAGCCTCCATATTTATTGATATTTTAATAAGGTCCTTCAATTTTTAGATCCGAACAGCTTGTCACTGCCCATGCTGGTAGAAGGCCACATCATTTTTAGGTATGTCTGGCGGCGTTTATCCTTTGATCCTCTCGGCAAATACCTCCAAGCTGTTTTACCATCCTGATCTCAGTAAGTCATCCGATGAACACTTCTAGACAACTTGAATATTAAATTCTGTAATTCCCACATTTATTGCGTCATTCTTGGTCAGTCAATCCGAAAACCTTTTAAACGTGATTTTCTTACTGTATTCCATAAATTATATGAAGTCAGCGTTTCATCCTTCAGTTGTTGACAGCTTTTTAGAAAGTGACTGCTTTCTGAAGTGTCTTTCGACATTCGGGTTAAGTCCGGTCTTGTTTTTTTAAGTTTTGTTAGTCTTCATTTATATCCTAATAAGTTTTGAAAATTCTTTTTTTGGCACTCAATTTTATAAATACAGTTGAAGGGATCTTAATTCAAATCAGTATTAAAAGGAACCTGAATGAATAAATCTGAATCAAATTACATTGTACGGTTTGGTGAACACTTGCAACAAGTGAGAGGATCAGGTTACTCCATGGACATATGAAGACCAATCGAGGGTTTACCTAACAAAAATATAGGTTCCGTCCTATGAGTGAAACCAGTCTAAAGTGTGAGTACTTCGATTTGTACGCCCACTACTGTATATAAATTTCCGAAATAGAATTCAAAACAGTGGTTTCGGTATCTTAAAGTTCGGTACCCCCACCCTTACACGTCCACCAGCGACACAAAAAGTAGTTTTTTAATACATAATTCACAGGAAAACTGATGAGTAAACGTTTATGAATCACAAAAATTCTTAGAAACGTTTTAGCTCTTCAGTGTTAACAAAATTCCATTCGGAGTATAAATTTGTGCAGTAGCGGCCTCACGAAAGTCGGCGAATGCTCACATTAGTTCACGAGTCTTCGTTCTTTCCCACCAAAAAGATACTCATATGCGTACTACGCACATATGACGGATATCTGTTTGACGCTGACGCTACTCGGCCCCCTTCGTATGTAAGAAATTTAGGAATCGCGGTCGGTTACTAGTTACTAACATGAATCGACTTTGGAGCTTTGTTATTTCATAGTAACATTCGTCTGAATAAGGAAATAATTCCTATGCACGCTTAAGAGATGTAGACAGAGCACAACTTAGAACTTGGATTCGAGGTTGGCGTACTCGTACGTTTCGGCGGCATTAACGGCCAAAGCATTGTTTTATCGATTTGTAAACATTTATAGATACGCGGCACTAGATGAGCTCTCGGAAAAGTTAATCGTTTAATAGCGATTTACTCACGAATTTAAGGGGAGTGAGCGCAGTGAAACGATGCAAGGTTCACATTCTTACGAAAAATCACAAGAAATTTTATTGATTGCTATTTTATAAAGCTGATATACATTCATTAGTATCTTCGCCTGTGCCTGTTTTATTTGATATGCGGTTTCGCCACTGTCTTAATTCTATACTAGCTGGGAAAGAGGCATTAATTTCCTAGTGTTCATAGCGCGGAAACTTATAACGGAGGCTTTTTCACCTCATAGTTAAGAAGCACAAAGTCAAGTGTCGCATCGTGTAGATTTTCATCTTGGTCTAAACATCGTTCAAACTAAGCACAACGAACGTAAAGTATCGTTGTCGGCTGGGCATCGTTTCCCGCGTTGAGGATTCCCACATTTTCTTGATGCTCGCGGCTCGTTTCTTGTATTGGCTTCACCTTGCGCGGCAACATACATAGTAACTTGCTAAAGCTCCTCCGACTATGACTCCACGCTTGTTGCAATACCACACATTCGTTGATTCTGTATCTTCGCACAAGGCGTCTTGCCTTGTCGTTAATTCATTCCCCTACGATAATGGGCGTTTGCTGCTGTGCTACCTCCAGAGCGCAATTATAACAAATGTGTAAGATGTTAAACGTGCACTGAGTTGATTTTTTTGTTTGCAAGCACAATTTTTCGTTTCAGTATGAATGAATTTGGTAAGCCATCGCGCGCGCTCATTTTTTCAATAGCATCATCGAAATTTCAAATTCGCGTGAATCTGAGTAAGAAAATTCATGGCGATGAAATCCGGTAATGACATAAGGCTCGAAAATTCTATTCAATCATTACTATTAGCTCATTTACATCGAGTGCTTTGCACCGAAGTGGTACGTTCAACAAATTCGACTACAAAAAGTCTAAATAAAATTACGAATAGAATAGTAGAATGCAAAATTTTATCAACAACACACGCTAAATCTTGCGGGCAACAATCGTAACTTCAATAATTCTAGAATAATTAGGAAACTGTTAGTCAGATGTCAGGCACTGGATTTTAAATTTATAACAATGTATAAATAATTTAAACAAATTCGACGACTTTGTCTTACGACCGCTAGATTTATTTACTTTTCAGCTTTTCACTTTCTTCAAATTCTTTTTCTTTCTTCAGTGCATTGAAACGTTGCCAATTACAATTGATTTCCATTTGAATAAATTGGAATATTTGAGTTTTTATGTAGGTCCCTGTTGTAAGATGTTTGAGGTGCGTGGTTAATTTTTTGATAAATCTTTCTCATTTATTTCCTTCAATCCAAACTAGCCCCGAAGTATCCATTTAGATTTCATCAAATATCCTTGATCCGTTTAAACAATCGTTCTCCTCTAAATCTTGTGGCAAGGCTTACCCGCTTTCGGTGCTTATTTAATTTTTTTATTTGATTTTCAAATTGCAAGGGAAGAGAGAGCTGTTTTGATGTTATGTTTCACGATCATTTAAGCGCGTTGTTCAAACAGCACTAGCACTTCGAACAAACTCGCAATCTAACGGTTTTCGACGCCATTTTCCAGATGCTTGGTATTTTTTCAATATGATTTCTAGGCTCGCTATCTTGCGAAGTTCCCTTTTATTGCTACACAGGGTATTCATATATCTTTCTTTGTGATGCCCTCCGGACTATTTTGGTAGCTACTCTTTGATTTAAACAATCTGTGGTCTCAGCACAGCTTTCGCAATTACAAGCTTCATCGCCTGTGGGGCTAGTTGCTGTCACATCAATCGCTAGTATGTTTGTCGACTCGACTCATTTTTCGACATCGGCTCGACCACCACCAGCAAGACCTGCACCGCGCTGGACATTATTGTGTCGTCGGGCCATGGATTTTACCTACTACTTGTTACTGTAATCATTTTTTTAATACTCATAAGCTTTTTTATAAGTTTTGAAGACTATCAAATGAGTACACAACTTCAATTAAGAGCATTCGTCGAACTAAATGATGTGTATATAACTTAAAAATATATCAATGTTTGGTAATATTTGTTTGCCCATCGCTACATTACTAGCATTAATATGAAATGAAAATTAAGGTAATAAATCTGATACGAAAAATTCAAATTGCATTTGGGATTGACACATTTTGCGCTCCTTTTCCGAACTCGATCGACAAGTTCAACCCATTTTTTACCATGACTTTGCCATCATGAAATGTGTACACCAAGCGTAATTCAAACATATATTTCATATCTATTGTACCTCGTTGAGCTTATTGGAGAATATCTTTTCAATTCCTCAACGCGGAAAGTAATGGCTTTTTAAAGGCGCTGATTGTCTGCTCAGAATTTGAGGTCATGTAAATGCCGTGTAAATACGAAGAGCCGAGTCTTTCCAGTCACAGTTAAACAGTATTAGTTTTGAACCTTTATCAATGATTACCGTATTTTTGTCTTTATTTTAGTTTTTATTACGCTTTCAATTTTTAATAAGCGTAAAAAAGCTGAGAAAACTCGTCAGAATTGATCATTCATTTTTAAATGTTTACCATCTTATTTATCTCATCATTTTATAGTCCTACATGTACCTTTATTTAGTACATTTCTTCTTAGGTTATATCCCGGCAATCGAAAACAAAGCCATATTTCAGTACCGCCTTCGTACCGTTAGTCAAGCGGATTTGTCCTAAGGAAACTACTAATAATTGACCTGTGAGGGTATGAGCGGTAGGCAAACTGTTTTGAATTACTCATAGTACAAACTCTTGCTTTAAACTTGTGTTCACCTATGTGCTTGACAATAAATGAGGCTTTGATCACATAGAGGACAAAGTTATGTATATAACTTCCGACTACTCTTTTGTTTGAGAAAAGCCTAAAAAAGCTCACCATTTTTCGTAAGATATAATCTGAGTAAATCCTTAAAATGTTAAGGTATTTTCATCGTGTGTTTCTGTTTATACCAAGCTTATTTATTTAAAAATAAGCTTAATATGCTATGAAGTTCTTGTAATAATTTATAAAAACAATTTGTCATGTACGCAGGATGCTTCTCTCGGAAAATATAGTCGAAATACGATAAGAAATCGCAACTGATTCCACAGCGAATTTAAAAAGTTGTTATTAAAAAAGGAGACCGCTTACTGCTATACTATACGTGAGTTTGAAACTTATTTGTATAGGTTTGGTGTAAGTCTTGTGGAATCAATCTTGTTTCAATATTTAAAATTGCAAAATATTTGTTGTTGTACAAAACAACATAATTAAATTTTTTGAAGATTTCAACTGCACTAAATTATATGAAATTGATTTATTCTCACAAACATTATAAATATACCAATAAATATTTGACATTATATGATATGATATTCCAAAGAACTTTTTCTCAAACGTCAGAATATCCAATTTAGCATCCAATCCAATTCAGCTGAAATATTTTAACCTTATATTACTCTATCAAACTGATGACTGTTTTAAATAACGAAATTACTGCTATAGAACATAGGATTGCAACTTATGTTTTGCCCATAAACAAGTGATCCATTACAGAAGATTATTTGTATCCTGATTTTTCCAATAAATTTACTATCAGCTAGCCATTGTCATCAGAACTTGCTAATGATAAATATTTGTAATGATGTTAAATTTATCTAATGATAAAAAGTTTTTCCTTTTACCCTTTTTTAAACGAATTATCATTTTGTTGTTTATAAGGTGATTTCTGTGACTTGCTTTTAGCATGTTCTTGATTGACTTTTAACGAGGAAAATTATATGCAAACTACGAAAAGAGAAATTCAAATCACAGTGCCGAAAAGAGTGCCCAGAACTTCACTAGACAAACCCGATTACATAACATTTATTTATTCGTGTACCGATTAGACGACGAGAACTAATTTTTACTTACCTGATCTTAAAAATATAATAAACACAATTTTCTTACAACATTTCACTAACTTGCCACTATTCAACTTTTCTGCCGTATATTATTCACTTAGCGCATATCCTTCGCGTTCAAAATTCGCTCTAATAATTTTTCTAGGTAACATAAGTAAATTTTAGTTGATGGTTTTTTATTCGTATTCGTATTTCGAGTTTTTTGTTTTACAAAAAAGGTTTACACGTAAGCTATATGTATATAAATATATATGAGAGAGTTATATACAAATTAAATATTTTTCTTTGGTTCAAAATTAAGGTTAAAATGCATTCTGAGTTTTAAATATAGTAGAAATGGTATATCGACAGTATTAAGGCGATAACTGATTTGTATTACTGACCTTATATAGATATGTCATGATTTGACTCCTCCAGAACTTCTCGTAAACGTAGTACAATATCAAAATGTATCAGTTCCGTAATCTGTATAAACGCAATTAAAGCACATAGTTGAAATAGTGCAAATCGATCTTACCAATTGGACAAAATATATTCGTAAGAAAATCAAATGTTAGCATTGTTGCTGGAAATGCAACTGTGAATACTGGGTAAGTATCCAATAGAACGTGTAAGGCATAAGGCCATGTATCGCTAACGTATTTTATTCGCTATTTTAATATAATCCAAGAATCTACTTACCATTATCGAATCTTGACTTTCCACATTATTTCTAGGTTCAAATACTCTTTGCGCACTTTCGCTCCAGTGGAGTAACTCCTCGACCTGTTTACGAGTACTTACAAAGTAATCGTTGTATCGTTCGCAAATCATTTCTTCATTTCTGAATACTATCACATTAATGAGAAAAACAAGTGTATCAAGGAGTGAATAGAACGTATTTGGATCGTCTTTCATTTTCTGCAAATCGACTTCTTTCACGGCGTCTATGATTGTTTGAATCTATTCAAATGCGAGTGATAAAGATACTTGACTAATAAGAATAATTTTAGCTGCTTACGCTGTGTAGCCTGAACATTTTCACGTCCTTCTGAAGAATCGAAAAAAACAACGAAAAAGCGAGGCAACATGAAACGTAAAATGCCATTTGACTAACAGCCGCTATAATACGGATGAAATACATCAGATTCCGACTGTCCTTCAAAAGCGGATACAACTCTTTACCAACAATATGTATCTATAGATTAAACTATTAAGAAAATATATAATTTTATAGAACAAGGAAACGTCATACCCGAATGGGGCACACC
The DNA here is from genome assembly GCA_954870665.1 of Stratiomys singularior. Taxonomy (NCBI): domain Eukaryota; kingdom Metazoa; phylum Arthropoda; class Insecta; order Diptera; family Stratiomyidae; genus Stratiomys; species Stratiomys singularior. The sequence goes on along the minus strand of OX940879.1, from coordinate 3,451,715 downwards.
TCCCAGTCCCGAGACGTTTGTCGAAATATTTTGTGAATAACTCCCAATTTTAGGTGAGTCAATTCTATGCTGCTCGGCATCAACATCAGTCCACAGCACACCTTGTACAAAGCCACGAGATCATCAAACGTTCCAGGCACAAAATCATTTATTTCATTCCAAAGCTACGAAAATGAGTATTATCATCGTAAGTTCTCCGAATATATCACATGCATATTTACCCGTATGATGATTTCGGAATGGTCGCTATGAGAAGGGATCTCTTCAATCGTATTCCGTAAATTTTCAGGCAAATAGCCCAGTTGAAGTTGCTCTACAAACTGACTTGTTGTTAAGCCAGGATGCAATACGACTATGTTAGCAGATTTTTCGGTCAAAAGTGAATCCTCTAAATGACTTGCAAGGTTATCGTCGGACGTATTTTCATCATCGGACATGGTATCAATTTATTTGTATTGCAGCGGTAGCAATTGTTGTACGATTTCAAAACAATCCGTGAAACTCCGTATTTTAGAGGAAACGTCAACCACTGTCAAAGTGTGAATCCCAAGCGAAAGTCCAACATTGAAAGTTGAGCTTTCCGGTTTATCAGATTAAGCGCTGCACTCGGTAGGCTTTGAATTTGTATTACCACGAAACGTTGTAACGATTTGGATCGACCGAGTAGAGATTGAAATAAGACGTATCAATAATCATTTCGATTATTAGATTATGATTAGAGAAGATGAAAAATACACAATTTGTTTGTTTGGTACGAAATAGGAAAATACTAAGTTTATATGGATTGTTGCTTTTCCGACATTATGACTTCTGTGCGTGCCAGGAAACAAAAAGTTCTCGTATGTTTGGAAAACCATTCGACTTCATTAGTACGTTGGTGTTTGCGCTCGGCAACAAAACCGGCGTTTGAATTTTCCCCTGTTTGGTTTCGCTGTTACTTGAGTATAAACCGTAACCATCTTATTTGTTTCGTTATTCAACCATATTAGGAAAGCATATTTTCGCAATGAATTCTGCGAAAAAAGATGAAAAAAAAAACAACTGTTTAACCAAATAATAAACGTAGTAAATTTTGGTGATGATGTAGAAAGGAGATTTTTTTTATATTCAAGGTGCTTTGCCGAAAGTATCTTATGCTGATAAAATTTGATCTTATTTAGAGGGTTACACATTTTCGACAACTGAAATCTGTAAAACACAGAAGGGTATAAGGAAAGATGGTGTTCGTAACCGACACCATAAGTCCGTGTTTTATATAATAAGGGCAAGCTTGGTTGAATAAGTTTTTTTGAGGGAACTGAGTGACACTGTTCGGAATGAGGTGTTTTAACTAGGGCCCTACCAATATCCGTTGAGTATGAAAACATATAGATAGTGGTGAAATGTTGCCATGTTCATGTTATTTACATCAGCTGATTGACATTGCAGAAAGAGAGCGTCGTACTGACATCCGGTTCTTTCTTTCGCGTCCAGCTTCCTTTGCGAAGAAAACTGTCAAAATGGTACGTCGTCGAAAAATTTAAATTGAGAATGAATCTCTAGTCATCGAGTCTTGAAAACAATCGAATATTGTCGAATTCATGATTTCGATGATATTAAATATGGAATCTAGTGTTTGGAGGTGAAATTTTACTAATATGTTGCTCTTGTTTGCATTTTAGGTTAACGTACCAAAACAACGTCGAACATTTTGCAAGAAGTGTAAAGTGCATCGGCCTCATAAAGTTACACAATACAAGAAATCTAAAGAGCGCAAAGGTGCTCAAGGAAGAAGACGTTACGACAGGAAACAACAAGGTTTCGGTGGCCAGACCAAGCCTATCTTCAGGAAGAAGGTGAGTGGAGTAGCGGGAGATTTGCATATGAGTAGAACTAGTGGGTTTGTGATGAGCTTATAAGTGGGGAAAAAGTATGCTATATGAAACTGGGATTTATTCTTGAGGTGCTTGGTGCTCACCTCACCTGTGAGTTATATACGCACAGTGCTAAGAATTAACCACATCTTTCATGAGAGACCAAGCCATTCTCTAGGAAGAAGGCGAGCGATATATATATGGAGTAGCGGCAGATTTGCATATCCCGTCGACTAATAGGTTTGTCGTAGTGAGCCTGTTAGTGCGAAAAAAATATGCTATATTAAAGTGGGATTTATTCTTGAGGAGCTCAGGACCTCGCCTGTGAGTTATATACGCACAGTGCTAAGAATTAACCACATTATCTTTCATGACAGACCAAGCCATTCTCTAGGAAGCGATATATATGGAGTAGCGGCAGATCTGCATATCAGTAGAACTAATAGGTTTGTCATAGTGAGCCTGTTAGTGGGAAAAAAATATGCTATATTAAAGTGGGATTTATTCTTGAGGCCTGTGATCGTATATAGGCACAGTGCTAAGAATTGACCACATTGTATTTCACGCCGGTTAGAGTTTGTGTTTAGGACGTTCTCGATTCTTGATATCGATAATCGGTGTTGAAGGAGAAGAGTTTGTGAATAAGTAGAGGTTATTTTTATTTATACAGACACTTTAAATATTTGCAATATGAATCCATTTTAGAGGGTATTGGTTAACCAAAGTGCTTATTTATTTTCTTTTCAGGCTAAGACCACGAAAAAGATCGTACTCCGCATGGAATGTACGGAGTGTAAATTCCGAAAACAAACACCTTTGAAGCGTTGCAAACATTTCGAGTTGGGCGGTGACAAGAAAAGGAAGGGACAAATGATCCAATTCTAAATGTTTTCTATAAAAGGTTGTAAGGCGTCTTTATTAAAAAATTAAAACTGAATCGTTGTGTTTCTATATTTAAATCAATAATAGAGTTATTCTTCCGTTGGTTCGTAAACAATTCCATCAGGAAGGATTAGATCGGGAGTGTCCAAAACATCTGGATTGAAGCCTTCAGCTGCCATTTTCATTTTCACTGCATTTGGAGGGACGCCGAATTGCAGCATTTTGAAATATTTACGGTATCTGGCATCATTTGCAGCCGTAACACCTACAGGAGGAGTTTCTGATTGTGTGGTTGATGCCTCAGCTCGTAATGTGTCTGGCTGCTTTTCGTGGTCCTCGGTTTCTATCGAATTTTCAATGTCCACTACCTGTTTCGTCGGGTTACTGTCTAACCCAGGAATCGACGCGATCTGAAAAGGATGAGACATAGTACACTTGCATCAGTTTTTGAACCAGTACCTTGGATTCTATGATGATTAGGGACGCTTCAACCCGTTGGATTTTGCGTTCCAAGTCGATGAATTTTGTTTCGCAGTTCAGTATGAAATCGTTGAGGAATCCACAAGTGCTAGTTATGAAGTGGTTAACGAATGCCAAAATACGCTTTTGATGAATGGGCGGAACTTGGCTTTTGTCAATATTTGTATCGAGTATTGGCATATTTTCCACGTCCATAATTCAGTATATTTATTAAATCTCGCTTATCCTGACAAGATTCGATCAGCGTATATTAATTCCGTTTGCTTGTCGGATGATTTTGACATTTAACCATATGCGTGTAGCGAAATAAACCACGTAGAGATGTCACTGGCGAGTAAGCGAGGGTAACATTTTTATTGGATGTGAGAACCATTTCAGCATTTCACTAAATTGAAATATTTTCAAATGCTCACTTCTATATAATTTTTATAACATGCAATTAACTAAGACACGTTTTCACGGGTAAGTGGAAAACAATGGAAATGTCACTTATCGAAACGTCGTAAGCATTTGGTTTTCGCATGGAATTCATATGCGACTTCACTGAATATGATCCCTTGGTTGCCTTCTTCTAAATCTTCTTCTAAATGAAGAACTTAAACAAAAATATTTTGTTTGGATTATATTCTAAAGAAGGATTTTGGGATTAACGGAAAATTGGATTTCCGAAAACCTGAAGGTTAGATAGTTGAGAACGAAGAAGAAAAGACTAATCTATTGAAAAAAAATAATATTTTTCCTTGAATAATGTAGAGAAATTGGCCAAGAAGAAGACATTACTGATAAACTAATGCAGAGCATTGATTCACTTCTGGCCGGAATTCAGGAAAACAAGAATTCCAGTGCTGCAGATATCTGCAATTCGGTTACTAGGCTGCCAACTACGAAATGCAGTACCGCTGCATAAAATGCAAGAAACTCCATGAGCGTAAATTGGCAAACGTAAATAATGTGAAAAAAACCGCGGTAATGTACTCCAAAGCCCGCTGAAACGAGAGATACCGTTTGTATCCGTTACGAGAGGACCAAAAATACAAACAATGTAGTTGGTAATAATGTGAAACTCCTTACCATTATCCAATGATTTGATGGCTTAACTGAAGGGTTAGGGAAATAAGATTGCAACAATAACTTTATTTATCAACGTTAAAACTAGCAACATGTATCGAAATAATTTTCCATTCAGCCTTATTGGCAAAAATTGGCTTCATCACATCTCGATCGAGGTGTGAATATTCTCGAATTTCTCGGGAAACAAAAGCCTGATTTCATTCTACTGGATGGAATCTATTGCTATGGATGGCGATCGAAGAACTCGAAAGGGTAAACAATGCTGAGAATGGTGATACGGTGGATGTTGACAAGGTGGCTCTATCTTTTCCAGAAAATTGATAAGATCGAAATAAAAAAATGTATTGCCTTGATGAGTCAGTCAACAAAACATCGTTGTAACGTTGGGACGACCTCTTCGCAATCCTAGCCCATGGAACTGGGAAATGAGTTCAAACGAACAATTCAAGAAGCAGAAATGCTCGAAAACAATTCAGAATTGTTCAAACAATTCAAGAAAAATGGTTTTTATAGAATAACTACTATATTCTAGCCGGCGATCTAAATCTAGGGCACACATTGTTAAACCCCACCAATAACCCAAGAGGCGTTTCCCTGAAATTGTAGACAATAGAGAATAAAGATGTTAGTACTCTACACTACATGATGACATCAGTGATAATGAGGCGCGGTTAATGGATGAACCTTCTCAGGGATGATGTTTTCTTCGTTCCGATTAGACAGGTTGAATTTAAAAAAAGGTTTGTTCGAGACTACCAGAAAGTTTGTCCAGTTTATGTTCAAAAAAGTTATTTTTTAAATATATTTTCACGACGTTAGTATGTCCGGAATCAAACTTGGGAATATGATTGGTCCCACAATGCACTCTACTTCCGCACATTTGTGGATTTCATTCGACTTAACGATTGTAGAACTTTTTTATTTACTCGAATTACGTAATATTCGCACATTGGCAAATATAAAGGTCCAACCTCTGAACTATCTGCATCATTATTCAAAGAAGATTTCTAATTTGATAATGAACATCATACAATGTATGCAGTCTACAAACGTATGTCCGTAAGTAGCAATCAATTAGTCCAGTCAATTTGAATGAATTAACGTTCGTTCGTGGATTTCATTGAATATAATACGAAGAAGTAAAAATTAACACTACCATATTGCTCTGTGAGTCACTTATCCAGGCGTGTGTGCCTTCATTCGATGTGAGATTGTTTATTTTCAATTGCAAGCTGCATGTGTAATTACTTTATTTTGCGGTTTGCACTGATAACCCACGCTCATGAAACTGATTATTGAATGGATTAGAAATGAGTCAATTTAAGCTCTATTGGATCTATAAGCTGGATAAGAGCGGAACATTTCATGCGTCTAATATATGACAAACTACCAAAAAGCTATCCTTTATTCAGCTTCCACTGTGTTGTGATTTTCAATCAAGGTTGTGTGAAAAATTTCAATATATATATATATTATAGCATTGAAAAGTCCAAGCACATTTAGAAATTGATGAGCCTGAGTATAGTTCAGGTAGTCTTAATTGGGGGCAGTGTATTTTTAGTCCTAGTTGATATGTATACAGAATTTATGACCAATACAAACTCAAGTCGGGTTATGGCTTTCTGCATAAATCGCTTCCATTCTCTCTTTATTATGACTTTATCTCTCTCTTTATTATGGGTCCTAATGCTCTGCTATCACGTTTGACTTCTAAATATCTCGCTCATAATTTTCTTTATTTTTCTATATGGTGCTTATTTACATGCAGACCAATTTTTTTTAATGATTCGAGATTAAGGAAAATTTTCTTTGCTGATGAAAAACAACGTGACATGATGGTGATGTCATCTGTATGCGCTGCAGTTTCACTGGACTTGTTGAGCATTGGGGCAATGGCGTCGACGGGGAGTTTCGATTTAAACTGAAATGGGCTCAGCCAGTTATCCTGATTTGTTACGAGTTTCGTTTCATATATATCTGTTTAGTTTTTGCTGTTTCGGTTTGGTTTTGTTGGGTTCGAAATACCCATTTTAGTGAGTTGGCATTGTAAAGTCAATTAGGATAAAAACGATAAAATTAGTCACAAAAGTATTGACTCAACCCTCACAATGAAAGCGTAACTATGATTTTACTACTTGAAAATTTTGTGTATAGTAGGAACTGATTAAAATTACAAAGTTTAATATCTGTGCCACGAAATTCTTAAAAACATAAAATAGTAATAATATACCTAGCAAACACTATAATCATTATATAAGGCTTATTTCGGTATAGTTTATTCCTTAGTGCATAAGACCTATCAATTGTAAGGGAAAACAGTTTATATATACTTTACCTTATTTATCTCTTAATTTAACATGGGCCATGTCATAGGCAATCAGGTTTACAGCTTTTATCGTTGTATATACCTTATGATAAGGCTTAAATAATGATATAATAGAAGTGATGGTTGCACTGCGCAAAATGCACTTACCCAAAAATAATCGCTCACTCGAGATAGTTGTCACTCACTTTTCGCTATCACACTCTTTACATTCACCGTCCCAGTACAATTCGCACATACACTGATAATCTTTGGTGGCGCCTACAGTCACAATCCTATTGACACTTTGACAGTGACCTTCACAACTTGAAACTGACTATTTCGTGAAAACAGTCAAAACTAGTATAATCAATAGAATAAGACTTAGCTAAGGCTTATAGTAATCATTGGTTAAGCATTGGCCTGATATGCCTGATCATTATTTTTGCAGGGTAGGGTTTAAACAGTAGCTGAAGGCACAAAAGTATTGACTCAGTAACAAATGTTTCCTAGAATAACGGGAATCCGCGAACTATTCTCTTGTGAAGTTCTCGTAAAGTTGTGCAGTTGAATATTTAGCGAACATAAAATTTATTGTACCGTTTCCACTGGATTACTTATTCAAAGATATCCTCGCCGATTTGACTCAGGTTTTTGGTTCAGTCCAGTCTGGCTCTGTATGAAGTGGCCCCTGACTGACTTAGAAGTTTTTGAATTTGAATTTTTGAATACGGACAGACTTTAGGAGATAATGATCAAAATATGTTTCGATACAGGACTTCGTATCAAAGATGTTGGAGGACCATCTCGTCGAAATCAGAACGTAATCGTTCTGGTTAAAAGAATTGCCACCGTTTTGAAGACGGTTTATTTGGGAAGCACGAACAGTTATCTACCAGATATTACTCGTAGGCAGATCGAACTTATTCGCTCGTTTATCGGTTTGAAATTGATTTACTTCTCTTCTTATGAATGCTCTCTGAACTCAGAATTGCCTCATGGTTGTTCGTCAACTATTCCATTTGGTTTCTTAGACTTCAATATGTAACTGCTGCTCTGTTGGAAGAGATTCCTAGCAATATCAGCTCTCGCCTTTACCCTTTGAAGCTTCTAACAGATCCAGTCGGCGCCGCGTTGACGGTAAAAGTAAGGTTTGATAGTAGAGCTGTGAGTTATATTTGCAAATAAGCATCCCTTATAACTTAGAGCTTTTGGTCATCCCACGTAGTATTTTTCCACCTATGTATGTACTATTTTCCAGCACTTTCCTTATAGTTTAAATTCTTAAATGAATAATAACATATTTTTAAGCAAAGCAATCGAAGCTTTTTTGGCTACAAAACACAACAGCAGCTGCCCCAAACTTATTTGAATGATTTGCAGGAAGCGAGTCTAAAGGCCATTAAAATTTCGACAAGCTAACTGAGTTGACCCGAAAGAATTTCGTGTTGGATACAACTTTTGAGGGACCGCTTAATGGTAAAATTTGGCGTTTTTTCTTCAAACTATTAATCTTAAGGGAAATTCGAGATATATCTAAATCATTGCGGTTTTCACTAATTTCCGACTAATTCACACATCACTGTTTACGTCTTATTATTAATCGTTTCTGTTCGAGTCCTAAAAGATTGAGAAATCCAATCTGCAATATCATTCACTTCATCAGTCAAGAATCCTTTTTTTGCCGCCAAATCGAATATTCCAAGGTGAAAATAAATAGAATATCGAATGGGTGACGTGTTAGGCATGTTTTATTTTTTTCAGATTTTTTCAGAGTTATCATGAAAACATCAATTGTGTCGACTTTTTTGCAGCTCGTTAAGAGCACGCGGATCAATTTTCTGAATAGTGTTCTTCGTGTTTTAAACGTGCAAAGATGGTGGATATCATGCAAACAAGTTGTGTTTTAAATTTTTTGTATTCCTAGACGTAAGAAAAACTTGTGTGCGCTCATGATGGTCTATTTGCAAGTCTTTTGAATACGTCATGAGTTTGTTAAGTATTTTTTTTTATCATTGATAGAACACACTAGAGATGAAACTTGTTCCAATGAAAAAATTAAAACAATAATAAAATATTTGTGAAATAAAAAGTTCACTTTTCACATCCGACTCTTATCAGTGTAGTGCTAATAAATTGTGAATGGGTTACGGATAAGTGAAATTATGGGAAACATATTTTCGAAATGTGTTTTAAGCAATCAATATAGTAAACATAGCGGGCTATAAAAATTGGAAACTATTTTTGAAAGTAAGGTTTGATGCATCAAGATTGTCAGAACATTCCGAATTGCTTTGTTAGTCATAGATCAAAATCAATTAAAAATGCAATGGAAAGTTATTTGGTTACTTCTGTGGTTGTGTTTGTCCTTGACGACATATTGAACCATCTTAGACTTGTTCTCCAGCTTGCAGCGTATGTTGTGATTGATTGTATTTCGACGCAAAACGTTTCCATGTGACTTTTGCAACTCGCACAAATGTTCTTAATATTAAGAATCTACATATTTTATTGCATATAGGCTCTGTGAAATGGGTGGACTATGGCTAGCCTTTTTCACGTTAGAAGTGGAAGCAACCTCATTACCTCAAATCTATTACAATCTACTATAGCTAAAACATACTGCAATATCTGCAACAAGAATTTTAGAAGTAATCTATTCCAGTGTATACGAAGTCGTGGAACGATGAAAGTATGCTCTTTTAAATTTTTATTTTTTGGTTACTATTTAGTACTTGGGGTCAATAAAGACCCCAATCGAAAAAACGAATACAGGTATTTTATGCACGAAAATTGATTAAAAGAGTGTGGGTTTCAAAATTCGGATCCTCTTGAAAGTCAAATTGTTTTTGTATGAACATTATTATAAATATAATTTTTTAATCAAAGATGTTTACTTCACACCTTAAACATCTAAGAATATATTAAAAAAAAAACACCAAAAATATAAGTAAATACTTTTCTTTGACTTAATATCAATTCAAACTCCAACAAAGCAGGAACTTTTACTGAGACTAATAGAATGAAAAAAAAAATTGAAACACAAAATCCTTTTAAAATTTTAGCGAAAACAAATTGAGTTTCCAAGAATATGTTAACAAATATCTAGATTGGGAACATATTACTGTCTGTAAAAAATGTACAATGTGTGAAGATGAAGAGTAGAAATGAAGATGTAAATGCAATGTTTTGAACACTGCTGAGATTTTTCTACGTTCTTTTTCGGGTTACAAAAATTGCAAGCTTCTTTTAAGGCTCAGAAGTCTCAGAAGTCCTTGCAGGGTTTCGGAATGATGTAATATTTTCATTAGTATGGAGACAAATTCTATCAATTACAAGTGCGTTTCAAAGGAGTTCTTTTGGTGTCGCAATATTTGTAGAGATCCGCTGATCTTGACGACATATACTCGTATCCTTACTAGGCGCTTAGCTATGCGGATCTTGGTGAACTGTGAATTTTTCTTCTGTCGAATTTCGTTTCGTTGGTTAAACTTATAAATTGGTTTTGTCAGTTAAACTTATTCAATGTACGCTTGCAATTTTTATTGTATTTATCATGGCATGTTTATGGTGATGTTATGATGTGGATGGTATGTTTAAAGGAAAGGAGGAGTAGAGGCTTCGAAAAACCTATTTTTTTTTGGCTCGTAAATCGATTCTGAAAGTTTTGAAGAATATACACTGAACATTTCAAACAATTGAAAAACTGTATACAATTTTTGTAATCGAATTCATTTTTTCTCCTTTTTCTTCACAAAATACTCCACGTGAGCAAATAAATAAAAGCTTCCTTTTAATTTTGTGTCGTAAAGAGGACACAAACAAACCTTATTTTTGAAGTGTACCGAAAAGCTACTCACACGCAGAGAACAATCCCGAGCACATCGAACCATTCACAACAACTAAAGGTCTCCCCATACAGAGCTATGATTCACCGAATGCTCGATTTGCCGCTAAGTAAGGAAGCTAAAGAAAAAGAATGGCAGTACATCGTTGAAACAGCGAGATTAAACGGATTCAAACGCTCGACGATCAGGAGAATGGCACAAAAGATCCAAAACACCAGACAGCGACAGGAGCGATCAACGTTACCAAATGCAAGCACGGAAAGGATATACTGGAAAGCACTGACCTACCATAAAGGTATCAGCACTCGGATAAAAAGAAAAACCAATCGGCATAATTCCGTGCAACTAACCGAATCAAGCAGCAAAAACCAGCTTAAAAACATACTCGGATCAACGAAGGACAAACGGGAAACACAGGAAAAATCTGGCGTTTATCGCATAGAATGTTCCACCTGCAACGAAGTGTACATAGGGCAAACGAGGAGACTTATTGGCACGAGAATCAAGGAGCATCTAAGCGAAGCAGCAACAGCAAAGAAGAAGGGAAGAACTTCAAATTTCAAGTCTGCGGTAGCGGAACATATGATCACGAAAGGGCACGACATAACAATGGGGGATGCAAAGGTCATCAAGGAAGCTAGGGACACACGTGAGTTGGATGTCATAGAAAGCCTCGCAATAAGCCGGGAGAAGAAAAAGCTGATGAACCAGGATGAGGGAAATTGCAGGTCATGGTTATTCCAACTAATTAAGTAACAATCTCTTTTCAAAACGTTGAAAAATGTAATTAAAAAATCTTTATCTGCTCATATCTTCACTAATTACCCCTTGAAAATTACGTTTTATTGCTTTTATTCGGTTAAGTACCTTTAGACCTGTTAGTACATAAGCTGAAATTTTTATAGAAATTAGTTAAGTCCCTGAAGAAGACCGAACGATTACGGTCGAAAACCGGTTTCGAGAAAGAAAATAAAACACAAAATTAAAAGGAAGCTTTTATTTATTTGCTCACGTGTATACAATTGTTAACAGTCTAGTGCGCAGAGCTTTGATCAATCCTTATAAAAATCAGCACACATTTTCTTTCTACAAATACGCTTCAACTTTTTATTACAATAAAAAGAGAAAAAACAAAAAATGTACAAAAAAGTACTTAATTGTCACATTGAATTTCACAAACAAAAGAAATTTTCGATTTTTTCTAAGAATTTGAGTTCAAATCGAAGAGACATTAATTTAAAAAAAAATTGTTTCTGATAAATTGACTTCAAATAAAGATTGTGACCTCCAGGATGTTCATAAACTCTCATCCGGGAGGTCGCCGGGATTTTTCAAGAAAAATGTTTGAAAATTTTAGACAATGTTCTTCAATATACGGAGGTGAGTGAAAAGTGATCGGACAATACAAGAAACAAGCAATAAAATACTTTTACGAGCATAAGCTTTGAAATGAAATAAAATTTTTTCCCTTATATAAAAGTCACTTGTATTCTCAATTAATTGCACAAAAAAATAAAACAGAAATAAAAAGATTTCCACAAGAAAATTAACAACTAATTCAAATTCACATTGCATCAAGTGGACAAAAGTAATCGGACATTTTGAAAAGTGTGAAATTAGTCATTGAAGTTTGGAGCAATTCTTTTCTTTTCATTTCCGAGTTTAAAAGGGAATTCCCCTAATTATATGTTGATATGTGTTTTTCTGATATCAGTCATTTACTTGTCAGTTTTAAGTGAAGAAAGTTAAACATGGCTAAGAATCGCAAAAAAACCTGTATAAATGAAAGAAAAGTTATAATAAAGTTGTATAAAGAGAATAAATCCTTTTCTGAAATATCAAAAATAATTGGAAGAAGTCGTTCGACAGTTTTCGATATCGTGAAACGGTTCAGAAAAAATAATCAGGTGGAAAACGAAATTAGGAGTGGTCGACCATGTAAACTAACAGAGAGAGACGCACGAAAAATTTTAAGAATTGTTAAAAAGAATCCGACTACAACGTCCAGAAGTATTAGGGATCAATTAGCAGATGTAAATGGTACCAATGTTAGTGCCCGGACTATTCGTAGAGCTCTCAGCCGTGCTGGTTATCAAGCGAGAGTACCTCGAAAGAAACCACTAATTAGCAAAGTTAATAAGAAGAAAAGATTATGCTTTGCAAAAGAATTTAAAAGCAAGCCGCTCGACTTTTGGACTCGTATAATATTCTCTGATGAGAGTAAGTTTAATATCTACCACTCCGACGGCTGGTTGTTGGTGTGGAGAACTCAAAATAGTGAGCTTCATCCCAAAAACGTTCAACATACAGTAAAACACGGAGGTGGCTGTGTAATGGTCTGGGGTTGCATGGCTGCCAACGGTGTAGGAGAACTTGTTTTCATTGACAAACCTATGGACAAACTAGGTTACTTGTCGATTTTGAAAGAAAATTTGAAAAAAAGTGCACAAAAATTGGGTCTTGATGGTCATTATTTGTTCCAGCAAGATAATGACCCAAAGCATACAGCTAATGATGTTCGTATGTGGCTCCTTTTCAACACTCCTGGTCAATTAAAAACACCACCGCAATCCCCAGACCTAAATCCCATCGAACATCTTTGGGATCATCTGGATAAAAAAAATAAGGAACCATCACATTACTAATAAAAGTCAACTGAAGATGGTGTTATTAGAAGAATGGGACAACATTACTCCTGACGTTACCCGTAAGTTGGTACAGTCTATGCCCAATAGGTTAACAGAAGTTATAAAACAAAAAGGATACGCAACTAGATATTAAAAGCCTATGTTCTAATGGAATCATCAGAAAGAAAAGTATTACAATTGAACGTCCGATTACTTTTGTCCACTTGATGCAATGTGAATTTGAATTAGTTGTTAATTTTCTTGTGGAAATCTTTTTATTTCTGTTTTATTTTTTTGTGCAATTAATTGAGAATACAAGTGACTTTTATATAAGGGAAAAATTTTTATTTCATTTCAAAGCTTATGCTCGTAAAAGTATTTTATTGCTTGTTTCTTGTATTGTCCGATCACTTTTGGCCACCTCTGTATGTGTAAAATTATAGCCACGACCTTAATAACATATTGTATATTCATTCCTTATAAGCCATTTAAGGTGTACGTGGTTTGTGTTGGAAATACAAAAATAAATTTTCAACTTCCTATATTCGTTTATTGACAATGAATATTTACATTCGAAGTCTATGGCAATAAATTTAGGATCAGACAAATATTGTGTGAAATGTTTTTGAAGTAATAAAAATTAAAGATTTCACACATGTGGCCTGCAGACTGTATTTTGGTTTGTTTGATTTAACATCATAGTGTAGATTTCACACATGTGGCCTGGAGATTTTAGTTTGTTATAACTTAGTCTTTCTAAGTGTTTTTTGTCAGTTCAGTTTAAAGTCTAAACGAGTAAAGACGAGTCCTTTTCGACATATTAAAATAAATTGAATTAAATAACTACAGAAAAGTGTTTTTTTTACATATAATTGAGTGCAACAGCATCCCATTTCCCAATAGTTTGAACATTTAATAAGTGGTCGACTACCAATAGAAGACAATGAGGATTCTCAATGAGCTTCTACGTCAACTTATAACAGCTGGTAGATGCACCATATTGCGGCGAAATTTCTTAGGACGAGAACGAGGACGAGGACAAGGTCTTAATGCCAATCGCGCCTAGGCTAGGAAATGTTTGATTGATTGGAAGTAGATGAAAATTCCACGTCAAAGAGCATGACGTCCGTCAGCGTATTTTTGGCAGCCCTTATATTTAGATACAAATATAAAATATTTATTGGTATGAATCACTGTTTGTTGAATGGCGTTATCAATTAGCTTATGACTTAAATTTTAGATATGTCAATAGAGAACTGGCTGAAACATACAATGACCACGTTCTCAGTGAATAATTTGTTTGTGAGAAAAATTAAGTTTAAATTATGCTGAGTTCTTGTCTTCCATTCATTCATTTATGATTCACTCCAAGTTCGAAAATAATAAAATTATAAAACTGGTTGTAAATAGCTGTGGCAGAACATTCGTCACAACAATTCCTTTTGGAAATTATGTCGACTAAGGAATCGAAAATTTCTATTCACAACTTACGCTCACAGATTGCTGATAGAACCTCTGGAATCCAAATTAATAGTACACATTCGATCTCAAAGTCCTTTAATTACATGTTTTCGTGGGTAGCTCCACCTAAAATGTTGAATTTCGAGGAGGGTGCGCATTGAGCTTCTGCATTTTTTTCTTTGCAAACCCAAATTAAATTCATCATGCATTTATTGCTATATTTATTATATACTAATATGAGTCAATTCTCACGATAGTACACGCTTTCAATTCAGGTGTTCCATTATCTGCAAGCTTTTTGAGATACTTTTTTGGTGGTACTGCTTTTTGTGGGCGACGAAATTTATGATCAGATAGCGTACAAGCAGATATGGATTGGAATTACTACTTCCTCCATATGGAATAACACTTTTTTCTAGCTAAGCCCGTATATGTTGAAAACTGTGCAAGATAAGAAGTATTTAGCACGTGAAGCTTTCTCGGGCCGTTCAAAAGGTGTGTGCATAGAAAAAAGTAGTAATTGACTAGCGTGAATCGTTATGACGTGTCAGATTGCATTCCCTCATTCGGAGGAATCAAATTCGAAAAAATGTTCATTTACCATAATCCACTAATGTAATGTTAGCTGGGCGCTAGAATGAATTGCAGCACGCTCAAGCAGGGCTTCCCTCGAACGAAAGACCACTACTATGAATTATTAGCAACATGTGAACTTACAAAACATTAACATCAATGTGTATTGATTTGTCTATTGTAAATTTTGTTACACATTACATCAGTTCTATGTGCTTATGAGTACGTAAATATTTGAATGCACGTGATAGTGAGTGACATTATCTAACAGGATTGGACGATTCTACGGTCTGACGGAATGCACACGCAACAATATGTCCTTGCTGTTGAATCATAAGCATTGCAATATTGAAAACACGCGTTTTGGCATTTAAGCGTTTAAATCATTGTATCTGAAATGTTTAGATATTTCAAGATTCGCTGTTCGATCACGTTCCACAAAAATGAATATGTCCCCAAGAGTGTGAATTTCTCATATTTCACCGCCAGCCGTGTATTGCGACTCATGGTATACAGTGTCAAAGGACACTCTACTGGTAAGGACGAGTCGTGGAAACGTGAAAGTGTACTGCATGCCTGGATATGGAAGCACAACAAAGAAAGAAAGGTTACCAAAATAGAAATTTGATCATAGTTGTGTATGGAATCGTTTGTTGGGAAAAAATGCATGGAAAATATTTATAAACTGTACTATAACGCGTGCAGGGGACTAGGAAGGAAATTGATAGTCTTAATAACAAGTAACTAGCTATTTTCAAGATTCAAGGTCCGTGATTCCTTGAGATATTTTCCTACTTCACGGGACTTTACTAGTACGTATACGGGCTATACCGGTGGACACACATACAATGTCGGCGTTTTTTACAATGTTGCATTTTTTAAACTTGTTGAACAGATTGATTTTAAAATTAGTCAATATACTCTTTGCTCACTGGACTAATAACAAACAATTACTTGTTCAAAACAAGGAAAATAGTAAGAATTGACGTACCATCTTCTGGGGTCCTTAAATATACTCAACCGCTGCGGCGATTGCGACTGGAAGAGCGCAGGAAATCAAAAGATTTAAAAATTGCAAAAAAAGATATTTTCCTTACTGTATACCACTATTGCGTATGTACCACTATTTTCTCTATGTTGAACAGCTATGCGTTGTCCTTACAATCTACCACTGTTATGAAAAACGAATTGAAACTTTCTGCAAACTGGCGTGTTTAAGAAACACTTGATTTTTGTGGTAGAGCTGAGTTTTCGACATTGCAAATGCCGAATCGACATTTTTACTACATTTTACTACATTTTACGATAGGGCTGCTGCAAATTTGAAAAATATTGTTTTTGATAAGATTTATTCTTCGATTCCTGCAACATGCGGTGCTCCTTCTTCTCCGTGTCCTCTAACCCGCCGCTGCTTTTCAGCGAGTTGTTCGAGCATCTTTTGAAATAAACTTGCGCCGCGTATGACCTAAGAATATTCTATTCTCATCTCAGTCGTTGGCTTATTCTATTGGAGCTGGGGGATCAGTTTAGTAAATAAGTAATATCAAAGAGGAGGAGGTTCAATGCAGCATAGATCCATATTCAGCGAGTCTTATTTCTCTGCTAGCGAAAATCGTGATTATAAACTTTGAATCTGAGCAGTCCGAACCCGAACATGTCATCCCACGGATACGTCTACCTTTAAAAAAATCAAAGCAGTCATGCGGTAATTGTATCAGCAGCGTTTAGTTTAGTTTAGTTTCATTCCATCAATTGTCGCAGTTCCTATTTACAACAGCATTCGAACATAAGTCAATTAATACTTTGCCACAAAGCCAAGGATTAGGGTCGTGAATGAAGCAAACTCATTGCTGATGCCATAATGAGCAACCAAACCACCTTGCATGTAATCACATACATTCAAGCGCGTACTTTGTTGAACCAGAATCCCTTCAGCGTTCGGTCAACCAAATTGAAATCATCAATTCTCCAAAACCAGGCCTGGTTTTGGAGGAATTTTTTTGGACAGAATCTATGGTAAGAGTTTGAAGATTTCTCGTCGACGCGAGGTTGATTGGTTATTGTTGTTAAAAACCAGTTACTCACCTGTATGTGATTGGAGCGTGGCTGAAGCAGGAAATGCTACAAAGTGGTAACTCAGAAATTGTTTTGTGATCGAAAAACGTCAACCAAGAACAGGTTGCAGATTGCAGTTCTTTGAGATTCGTCCAGCTTAACAATGGCAATGCGTCTAATTTGCTTCTCACATGTGTTAACATTCGTTAATTAAAATAGTTCAGATTAAGAATAGAAATGGAAATTGGCTCTGCGAATGTACCCCCCATTGCATTTGAAGCTACATACGTTAGAAACGGTGCATTGTGCATTCGAGAACTTTATTCTTAGCAAGCAATCTGACTATTTAAATTTAAATTTATTTAAATCACTGAATAGCGGCAAAAGTGGTGTTGACTGTTTAGAGCTTTCCTTGATGTCACTGCATGTAAGCACGTGTGCCGTAATGGTACAATAAGTTAATATTACTATCTGTCCTCTCATTTAACGAGGGAGAATTCGCGGAAGCTTTTACTATCGCCGAAAACATACTTGGCGCGCTTGCGGTCGATCATTCAAGTCGTACGAACTTTAAAAAAATGTTCTTTGCGTGTACAGTCTGAGCTACTTTATTGAATCCGATTTATTTTGGTTTGGTGGCGAGGGATGTGGATAAAAAAATTTAAAATTGATCTCATTTGCTTGTTATATTTATTTTATTATATTTTGAAACTATCTGTTTTCTAACCCTGAATTATTCACGAACAAATCATTAAAATTTTGTTCTTGTACAAATGTTTCCTTACAAGAAATATTAGTGAAACTTGAGAAGGAAACTTTATGCATATATTGACACCTTTATGAAAAGTGCTAATAACAGCACTGCTATCAGAAAGTTGCAGTTTTTCTTTATTAAACTATTGTAGTGTAGAGTCTATAATGTCTTTCTATAATGTTAATTAATCGGAAAAAAGCGTTCTTCATTTTGTATTTTGTTTGTAGATTTGATTATGATATTCATTCAAAAGATTCCTATTGCACACTACTTATTGCAACGAGGGATACCTATTTAAAGAATCCTTGAGGCTCTCAAAGCAAGCGTTTCAATGACTTTATCACTTCAGATAAATTCTTTCCACTTAACCACTTTTTTGGTTATTGACTAAACACTTTTTTCTAAATATGTGCTTTCAACTTCTAACTATTGTTCTTCAATTTGAAATTGATTGTGCTGAAACGCGCTTTAAAAAGTTAATTATGATATTTAATTTTAAGATCTTTTTTAACCATAAACTAGTTCTTTATAGATATTTGATACATCGATCGCGTCAGTAACTAGTACAGATGCTGTTGTCTATGCGAGGTATTCGCCACTTATGGTGCAGATTTACCTTGGAAAACCTTCTATTTCGATTGCTACTTCGCTACTTCCGGTTGCGTTTCAGCATTGCTTTTGTGTTTATTTTGAATCACGAGTAAACACGGTACCTATCTTGTGGAGTGCTTTTCCATATTGAAATGAGTTGTTAAATATTTTAAACTCGAAGTCTCAGCAGTCCCACTCTTCGATTGTCATCAATCAAAGAGTGAATTTATATTTTCCATCGAATGAAAACACATCGTGAATTTTCTCAATCAATTCGTGATATCAACCCCATTTGAATGTCAAGGACGAAATTTTGGTTCCTTTTGGTTCAAATAAAATGAAATTCCAATGAAAAAGGAAACCCGTCTAGAAAATACTCCTCAGTGATTGCTGAGTAAGACCGAACGATAACGGTCGCAAATCGATTAAGGAAACCTAAAATTTAAACGCAAAATTAACATAATCATTTTTTTTTATTTCCGAATAATTTGCAAAGATGATATCAATTGCGATCTGACATTCCGTAGTTAATAAAGAAGTTGAAGAGCTCCTGTTAAGCACATCTCACATCATTGGTTTTCTTTTAAGAATAAATATTTAATTAATACACGATGATAATGTCATTCCACTCAAGGCAGGAAAATTTCATGTAGCTTTCGTATTGAATAAATAAAAATTTCATAAATTGCGATCTCACTTTTTATCTTAATAGTACCTAAATTTTTTTTATCTGAATAGTTGTCTAGAAAGTAATCGAATGAAGATTAGAGTACAGAAATTAGTTGATATGTTTCCTACATAGAAAATCGTTGCAATTAATTCGATATCCAATTGAATTGTCTTTTTCGAGTATGTATTGAAAACAACATGAAAGATTAGAAGTACATTATAATTTTCTTGGCCTCGGAACATTCCGTCGTTCTCCATCACTTTCTTTGATGCGTCCACAGACGCATTTCGGCGGTGCGCCATCATCAGTGTGATGTTTAGTTCTTCTAATGGAAATCATAACCACTATGCTGATTCCTCTTCAACCTTAGTAACTTATTTCACTTTGTAACCGGTATTTTATTCAAATGTGCATTTTGTGTAACATATTTGACATTGTTTTCAATAAATCAACTTCATGATTTATTCATTTCAATGGATAAACCCTAGGTCTCTAGTATTTAATAAGTAGGTTTTGAGAAATAAGTTATAACATGTCTCGCATAAAATGGTTTTATGTGTACAAATCAAACAAGGAATTTTGGTCAAAACTATTTGATATTACCTTGAAGGCTGTTATGGTTTGATTGACAATTTGATATAAACTTTCTATGACAGTATAGAAATTCCACTGAATCCCCCTAAGTCAGTTCAAATTTTAGAATCTTTTATAGATGTCGAAATTGCATTCTAAATCGGAGACAACTAACTGTTCACGAAAAAGATCTCAAGATTTTATGAGTGTTAACGTAGAAGAGAGGGCCTGCCTGTATGGGGTAGTTCGGAGGTTTTGAACAATTTGTAATAAGCTTCATTGTTAGCTAGGTGGCGAAATAATATACTCGATGGGCTTATGCGTGCGTGCAAGGCTGTAAAGCAAAAAATTAAACAATCTTTAGCTTTTGTCACTAATATCTGAGAAGCATAGTGGTGTAGTATATCTTAGCGTGTAGAGGTGTAGCCGCACAATACTCGTAGAGCCTTCGTTCTGTTCGAAACTATCTAAGATATTGCATTTTAAAGGAAACATTAATAATAATTCTTAGGAGTGCGCTCACATGTTCAACTGAACACTTTCGTACATTTACTACACATATGTGTTAATATTTGTGATAGTAGAACGCAGATAAACACTATCATTGCTACGTGGTCGTGGGTCAAGAAGTATGAACAAATGTTGGTCTAGAGCCATGCAAAGTTATCAGTTGTTGATACAACGTTGTCGTTATTAGTTGATTTTGTGTTTAAGTTCGCGGCCAAATAAATTCAACGTTTTCGCAACTTCCTCAAGTGTGCATTTATAGATTTGATTCAAATCTTATCTTAATCAGTTCGAGGCTTTTATTTCCCCTCAGTACATTTTCTTCTGGTTTTGTTGTGATTCAATGTGCAGTGAATCGAAGATAATCTTCGAAAACAAAGATAAAGTGTCGAGGGTCTACTTGTTCGTACGAAAAGCTTAAATGTTGTCGGGGAATCATTAATTTTTCCTTTTGGCAAAAATTGTGTGGTTATCCTGCTGTCGTCCACGACTCCTGCAGAGTTGTGGAGTTGAAGGAACAAAGACATTCGTCATCAAGTGCTCAAGAATTACGTCGTGTTGAATGGGGTGCAGTGTGTCAGGGTTCTAGTAGGGTTGTTTGTTCCTGCAAGCGAAGCATTAGTAGGACCAGCAAAAGTCGTGGTGACATCAGTAATCTCGCGCTGAGTGAATAAAATAATTTGGTAAGGTTAAGAATGATTTCGAATGTATTTAGAATTAAGGCCTAAATTCAGTTTTGAAAGCCGAAGGAACTGATAGGGAGCCGCTTACGTGTATGTGGATGAGAAAATAACTGAATCTGAAACAATGCAACAATCTTCTTAATAGTCCCCACATTCAATTTCATAATTTTTGCTTGGATTTGTTGATATTGTTACATCAACTGGATTCTGTGTATCAAAATGCGCATAGATTCAAATCATATTGAAAACGTTTATGGAAATTTATTTAAAACAACTGACTCATGGGATGTTTCCTACGCGATTACTTCTTAATACGTTTGTTGTGTATTTTGTTGTATTTCGGCAGTCGTACTGACAGCCGTATCTTAAACAATTGTTGTTTATCTCATGTACGATATCGAAATTTTATCTAAATCCGGAGTGAACTCAGACGGCGTGCAAAGTATTCTAACCACGTGACGACAAACTAAGTACGATTGTGAACGCAATTGTTACAAGTTGTTGATTTCGCATTTGTTTGCAAATGAGTGTTTATCAATGAAGTGCCGGACAACATCGAACTCATCGAACAAAATCGACACTGATTAGCATTTAAAATGCGTTTTATGTTTCAAGTTGAATAATGTGAATGTGAAAGAAAATAATTTTTCTTGTTATAATTTATTTTTAGGTTAATTAACTTGGATTCTCCCAGGGCTTAGCTTATTTCCTTATTTTATTACCTATTTTACATTTTAAATATTTGATATACTCTTCTCGAGTGTCTCAATTTCATAAGATTTAATAAAATTCAGGTCAATTGATATGGCAAAGCAGATGAGGCATCACCTAAGCAATTAAGGAGGTTATCCCAGGTAAACTATTCACTAGCTTAATAGAATTCAGGACTAGAACATGTATTCTATATTTGTATATTACCTTGAAGGGTATAAGTAAAAGATTAACTTTTATCATATTGTCAACGCCACGGTTGAGACAGTACTTTCAATTTTATAATAATATATATAATTATATAATTATTTTTATGTGGTTTAAAGTTTAACAAAAATTTTGATTTTACCATTTCGACAACACCCGCTCAGATTTAAAATATTTCAACGTTGTTCGAAAAATTCCATTAAAATTTTCAATAATTCAACGTAGAATTTTAGCTCGAATGACTGAAAACCAACATTAGTATAAAAATAAATAATAAAGCCTTGAGTAGATACTAGACATTATCCTACCCTCTATAGCCTCCCTATTCTGAAAAATAAATGGATTAAAAAAAATAGTTAATTCATATCACACCTATGCTATGAATTAAACATGTTTCTATTGGTTGCAATCAAATAACTTTCGATGAAGAAAATTTATTGATTTATTTATTTTAATAAACATTCTTTATCTCCTACCTGTTTTATCTTGAATTGAATTGAACTTTAATTGATTAATATCCCTTTTTGTCTAATCTACGTCCATCCTAAAGTGAAACTTTCATGCATAAGCGAAGTATATAATTTGCATAAACGTTGAAAAATTTTTTGTACTGGTTTAAAGTTCAAATGATTTACTTTGCAGTCAACATAAAATCTTCAAAAAGTGACGATTAAGCGAAATATCCAATATCCGAAGAATCCAATTTACAAATATGCAAATTCATTTCAGCACTATCATTCTCATTCCGAATGTAGAAGATAACAATTATTTGAGCGGATACAATGCATAGATCTTTTATCGAGCATATTTCTGTTAAAAAAATGTATATATATGCATGTACGGATTTTGAAAAGAGATGTTGAAAAATAAAATAAATATTTAATAAAAACATTATATTTATGTATGTTCCTATCTTTATGCACTTTATTTGCTATCTAATAGTTGAACTATTGTGCAGAAGTGGACACCAGTGTTTCAACAGCAAATTAATTCCTTGATCAGGGCAACTGGTTAATATTTTTGGGTTTTAGATTGAGAAAAGTTCTGGACGTGTTGTTTAGTTCCTACAGAGTAATGACAAATAACCTCGATTTTCCGGTTTTTAATTTTTGGTGGGTATGCCTCATTTATCTCGTAACCGTTGGCACTTTCGACAAGCAGTTCCAATAATATAGTGTATCCGTTGCCAATAATCGTATTTAATCGCTCCATCACATTTATTTTAATAACTATAAATTTTCTGTAGCATGCAGACGCTTCCAGGAGTTTACCTTGTAGAATAATGGTTTGTGCTTTGTCTTGGTTAATATTCTTGTGGTGCATACTATTCTACAGGAAAATATTATCGCTCTGAAAGTCGCTGAAAACGCTTTGTGCCGTCTGTGACTAAATTTTTTTTTTGAGCAACATATTACGCCAGACAATCTGGCCAAGGCCTTTCGTCCATTGTGGATCCAACTATGCTTGCAGATTAAACGATTTGGAGGAGTTTTCAATAATTGCTGTAGAAAACTAAACTATATTTTCTAACTAGTGAGTTAGCAAGTCCATTTTGTGTGGTATAAGGTGACTAGAGATACGTGGAATTATCCTAATAGTCTTTCCGTATGTCGCTTCACGTCCTGATAATTTTGAAGTCACTCAGTAACTTTTTAGAGGTGAAACTTCCAATCAATGTTTGATCTTTATGCAAAGGAGTTGGCAAAAATAGTGTACAGGATGCTCTAGCTGTCATTGTAGTTGACGTAAGCAATGTATCAGTGTCAATGTGTGCAGACTGAAGTCTTAGGAAATGTGTTGCACCATCTTTTGTGGAGATTGATTCAAAGAGAAAATGTAAACTTTTATTGTGTTTTCTCGTCAAAGTTTATTGGTTTTATATACCGACATCGTAATGTCGATCACAACATATTGAAACGATATTCAATATCTGACATACTTATATCAATTGCATATGTTGTACGTTATAGAAAAATTGAATGCCTAACATCCCAATATTTACAAGATTGTAAACTGCTATCGTTCAAGTTTATGGCAAAGCAAGAAATACTCATCGTATCAGACCGATTATATTTAATGATAGTACAATTGCACATTTTCTATAAAAAAAAAATAATCAGTCACCAATTTGTCATTTTATTTTTCCTCAATTTTTATTACTTAAGGATTGGGTAAAGTTCAAAAATATTCAAGAACAATCATTGAACCCTTATCTGACATTGAACATTAACAAAATATACTACGGTTTGATAGATCCGATGCAATTTAATGCATTTTTGAGTTCAAGTAGTTTCCAGTCCAATATCTTCTAGACGTGATAGAGAGAAACTAAACGTAAAATCTTTATTATAAAGCTACGATGGTTGATTAATTTGAATTTTTCTTTCTGATCAATCTTTAGGAAACTAAAAATGTGAAACATGTAATGAAAATGTTCCAAAAAAACTGTTTGACAATCAAATTGTTACAGTACTGTCCGATTATAGACTCCTTTTGTGGTCCCTTTTAGCAAATAACACCAGGATAATCTTGCTATTGATGATATGTTACAGACTCAAAAAAAAAAAAGGGGACATAACATAAAAAAACATAATTTATTTCAATCAGCAGTACCAATTCCGGGGCGGGATTCAGGTAACCAAAAATCCAAATGGATTCAGGTTGATCAGGAAATGATGTAGAAGTAGGAGGGAATTTCGTGACGAATAATGATTGACAAGATCTCGGCTATGACCACGATGCGATTGTTCAATCGTCAAAATAGTTGGCTGAAATGAGCCCCAAGGAAGCTGGTCGAGTTCGATCCAATATTGAGGTGATGCGGACAGCGGACAAAAATTTAACAGCTTAACAGATGGAGAGTCAAAATTTATAGTTCAGCAAAATCGATAATATATATTATATAAATTATCTTTAGATTAAACTGACTGTTAGTTTTATATGATTATTTATAATGACCTTGAAAGTAATAAAAGTTTATAGGTTTTATTATCATCATTAATGAGATAAATACTATTTAGACCGATAAAATTCTTGCTTGCAATTTCGCAAATATATAATACCTCTTGCAATTATGTTATCATCACACGGATGAAAACAGGTGGGTATGTAATAAATGGCTGCAATATTTAAATATTGCGTTATTTTTACTATATTATAAATATTGCTGTTGATAAAAGCTAATCCTCAATCTAATCTTCAATTTGAAATTTCTTTGTCATGATGGGTCGTCGATCGGTTCTTCTCTTCGAAATTGATGGCTGTTTTGAATATCTTAACTTTGAATATCTTATCTTAAGACACAAAGAATGTGAAGACACATTCTTTGTGTCTTCAATTCTTGTGTCTCCAAGATGAACCAAATTGTTACAATAATTAAAACAAAACTATTTCATTTATAAATTCATCAATTTTTGACACGTTATTAAATACATAATTGATAGGACAAAATTAAGATATAACTACTTTTATTAATATGATGTTTATAAATTTTTATTATCACGCTTTTATAATTTATAGTATCTGATGAGACAGACCGGCTCCTATTCCAAAACATTTGTTTTGTCTGCCACACACTGTAGCTTCGACACATCAATTAATTTCCTTTGATTTATTGTGATATTCGTAGAAGCCAAAAAATTTTTACTAAATAATAACACCAGTAAATGCTGTGAAGATCTTAATACAATTGAATAACCATCAGTAAATTGTTCGGAAACGTCGAAATCGGTCTTAATGAGTTTTATATGAATTTCTTACTTAACTTTTAGTAAAAATTTATCGATAATTGATCTTGATCTTCAAGGCAATCTTCAAAATATAAATAATTTCAAAATGGAAAAAGATATCGAAAAGAAGTAAAATAATATTATTAAAAAATTTTATTTTCTGATTAACAACTATTGTTAAAATAAATAATTAAAACAAAAATTAATTGAGAAATTTTAAGTCGCGGCTTATTTGATGCAGTGCAAGTTTTCATAACAGATAGACGACTGGAAGTTTTCCAGTGTTATACTGATATTTTTTGATTACATTTTTGGGTTAGCATGGCTTTGAGTTGATTTGGAATCGATTGCAATTTCCGGGATATCCTTATTCCAATCCTTATAAACACTTCAACTGTCAAGGGCAGAGCCGGTAACTTAGAGTGCAGATATGCATTATTTCGCAGTGATAAGCCGCTCTACCACTCATTGCTGGCTGTGCTGGTGTCAAAATTGGAACAACTTCCAAAAATATTGCTGTAATATTCTGGCAGACTTTCAATCGATTCAATTTTTGATTTTGCGTGAATTGACAGGGGCGCCAATATGGCATGTTAGTTTTGCAGCTCCCATAACTTACTCTCGAATTTCCTGAGATTTCTCAAACTTTCACTCGTCGGGGCGTCTTCTTCTATATATGACGTGGTATTCCAAACGTGTAAATGTGCCTTTTATTACTAAATATGTCAAGTTTGTGTGGTCTTCAATCCATACACGCAAAATTTTCATTTCGATGTTAATGTCTTATCAATTTCAAGTTGTGAGTATAGTTTCAAGTGCAAATATCAAAATGTGCGACATTTATATTTGTGGAAAACGACGTGTGAAGGCCAGAATAAATTTATGGCGCTGATTTCGATGCAATTTATTGAATGTAATTCAATTTTGATGTTCCCCAAGGTATGCTATACACACCTTCTTGTCATAGAAGTAACCTCTTCGAAAGGAGAAAATGATCTGGTCAATATCACACTTGACCGTATCGAAAGGCCTAAATATTGCAATGGTGTCTGGGTTGATGCCTTTTGCGTTTGACAGCATTCCGTCTGCTGAGTTTATGTTTTCATCAATTTAAAACCTTTTAATACAGAACTATTTATTTGAAAATAACAAAACTGCATGGATTGGTAACAAAAAGAATCAACATGACTATACATCTACCCTGAGTAGTAAATAGGAGTATTACTTCGAACTGAGTCAAACGCTAATTTTTAATTACCATTGATTCAATAATATGATTGTTTACAATAAACACATTTTCAACAGGTGTTCAAACAAGTGTGACTTCGAAAATGCATGTTATATGTTATCATTGGTATTAACATGGAATCCTTCTTATCTTTTTAAGATAAGGCGAAACTACTCGACTTTTAAAGTGTTTCGCTCTTGAAAATAATCAGTCTCTCAAAAATTACTCCACCATGTGTACAATCCTATGTGCGATACTACCATATTTTTCCTATACATCAATGAATCCCGCTGATAAGCATTGAATTTCAAAACGGGAGAAAAAAGGAAATAAGACACATTGTAAAGCTAAATGAAAATTGAAGCACCTTTTGAATTTCAAACGAAATACTTTTGCAAAGGATCGATGGATCGTGCTGGTTCAATAAATTGTAATACAATGTCTTGTATGCAATCAATCAAAAACTCAATGCATTATGCTTAGATTGATAAAACGCTGAAATACCCTCAAACATTTCGAAAAAAAGTTCAGGTTCTGTATGAATATTACATAAAAAATATAAAAGATAAGGCTCCAAGATGGGGAAGTATTCATGATAACCTTCCTTTAATATTGTTTTAAGTTCAATCGCTCGTAAGATGAAACGATGTTTCTACGGAGTCTGAGTAATTTACAGAGCGCGCTTGTCTGATGCGGATATTAAGTAATTGTGAAAATAAATGAATCACTTTCCGACTACAGTGGAATTTATAGAATTGAAAGAAGCAAAGATAAAGTTAATGGAATACCTTATTTTTGGATTTCAATATTACTTGGTGTAACATATCAATTTATTTTTTGATTTTCGTTATTTACTCTGTCAACAGGGCTTGGTTTCGCTGTATTTTGGGACCATCATCTCGTTCCCTTATTATTTTTGTTGTATTTCGAAAAGTATATTACACCATACTAACGATGGTGGATAGTGGAAACATATTGGAAAAAAACAATGTTGACGAAAAACGACGGAAAATCGGACTGAAGTCAACTGCCCACGGGAAATAACACAAATTCGTTGCAAAGCACAATTTTATCTAACTCTTAATCGAAAAGATTGGAAGCTGAGAAATGCAAGCTTTCATCAAAGTATTTTGAATTGAGTATACATGGAAACCAGGCATCAATCTGTATATTCATTTTTTATCAGTCTTTTTATTTGTTTACAATCTATCTTGGTAATATAATCGCGCATGAACTTCGGCTCCTGTCAAATATTTAATCGGAAGTAAAATTTGGGTGTCTCCAAAATGAAAAAAGTTTCGAAGACACACAAATGAAATTATGCTGCATGTGGTTATATGAATGAAAGAACTGAACTCATAAGGAAATATAAAGTACCCCTTATCTCTCCCATACGGTATTTGTGATCGTTTGAATGTATATGGTTGTAAAGGAAAGATTAAATGTTGACCTTTATTTGTAGCTCACAGTAAAATACATATGAATTGGCCTCGAAACGGAGTCAAGGGTCCTTTGCCTAGCATTTCTGTATATCGTTGTTTTCCGCGCGGGACAATGGATTCTTACAATTCGATAGCGCTTTAAGAGAACAAAAGCACACCAAGACCTTGCACGACGTAATGTTTGGTTGCACGCTAGATTCAGAAGTTTTCAGGGGCTGTGATTGATGCATAGTCCAAGAGCCTTGTGCTATTTGGATACCTACACTCCCGGCTTCACGGCTTATGGAACCTTGGCTCCACTTCACTTATCTATCTTCAAAACTCAACTCTACGAAACTATTCGCTGAACCATTTGGAACTATAGTACTGGACAAATCTTACTATCAACTACATTTTTTATTTATTTGTTTTCCCCTACATAACGACGAAACGATCGATTTCGCAGAGTTTATTCAATTGGTTACTAAAGGTTTTTACCAATTACACGCTTCTGGGTGAGGACTTCATTAATTGAAAATGCTGAGTGCTTAGCACTTTAAAATGTAAGTTATTTACAATTTGTACTTTATTACAAACCAGAGGAAAGGAATGAAGCTCTATTAGGATTTCTCCGAATGTGTATACCCATTCATCGAAAAGCTTGCTAGTAGAGACGTTAAGCTCGCTTCCACGAATTCACACCCTTTTATGCCCAGCTCATTGAAAGGTCCTTTAAGTATACAATGACCCGTGAATATTTGGTATACCCATTGCGAAACAAACTCGAGAGTTTTTCTCATTATAGATGTCGAGGAAAAGCGTTAATGCTCACGACGATGGAAGATTTCACCAGAGCTTACCGAATATCTGCACCGAATCGACCAGATCCTCTCGTAAATTGCTTTTAAGATCCTCCGAATTCTGTTTCAGCTATAAATTTTGCCGGTAACCCCTGTATGAAGAAAATAAATTTATAAATCTTTAATGCAAGCCGAATGACACTGTTAAGTTTGCGTCTACTCCTGGCTTTACAAATATAATCGTTTCAAATAAGGGGATTTTGAGTTGCTACGCTGGGTTTTTCCAAGACTTTCTTTGACGACACTTGGTTAAACCTGAACAAAAATATTGTATTACCATATTTCAGTTCAGGTCTAACCAATCATCAATACGTTATTCATTTTCTTTTTCCCTCCCTTCTACAGTGCTTTAAGATATGTTTTTAACGTTTTTACTATTAAAATTTCAAGCAAGACGTTGTGTTTTCATCTAACTTTTGTTGCGTGTATTGACAATGAGGTGTCCAAGTGGGAAAAATAAATTTTTTCGATGTTTTCCCCAGGTTAAAGAAGTTAATGACATGCCCAATAAAATGGCCATTATTTCTGGTATCTGATTATCTCCCTCATTCCAATTTTCCATTGTGAATTTCATCACGTATTTGTTGCATAGAATAACTTGCAATGTTTCATAGCCAAATCCGAGTGAATCACTTGGAAATGCATTGAAACCGTTAAATTCAAATTGAATGATTCGAATTGATCGCATCATTTCTTATTCTGAACAATTTGGGAATAGTTCTTGGGTTGATCAAATCGATTTGAAGTAAATTTCATTTGCATTTTTTCGGTAGCATGTAAATCCCCATCATTTAATATACAAAGTAACATTTGTGTGGCTAAAATTAACATTTTATTTGCTTTGCTCGTTAAAAGTTTTTTCCATCAGAATTTTTCATGACTGTTATATGAGTTGCTAAGTTTAGACGAATTCCATGATAAGTTTAAAGAACGTGTGGCAGTACAACAAACACAGTCACCCCAAAGACAAGGTTGCAATATCAATATCGCCATCGAGTTGTTGCAGGTGGACAATCTCAGAGAGATTTCATTCAACGTGTCTGGGTTATTTTCAGTTATCAAAAGTTTCAATGAGTTAGATGATGCATTAGTGATGTGAGTAAATATTTAACATTATTTGATTGAATTCGCGTAGTAAATGTAAGATGAAGCAGTTCCAAGTTATTTTAAATGATTTTCTTTCTGGATCCATGATTTAGAAGACAGATTTTCAAAAAATTTAGTGTGTCCTTCACCTTTTCTTTAAATTCGGAATGTTTATTTTTTCGCACTTGATTTTTCATATTTCCATAATATATGTACTACGTTGCTACTGTCAATACTGTCACTGTACTATCTATGTCTTCAAAAATCGACTCTAACTTTATGATTGGATTCATGAGATCATTCTGTTGATATTCTGTTCAGACTTGATGTAAAATTGTGCTTTTTTGTTTGAAAGCCAGTAAATTTATTTCAAATTCAAAAAGAGGATTCTGAAATCCTGAGCGCTTGTAACAAAATTACAGTAAAACCTAAACAAACCCTCAACAACTTTCTTCATATTAAAAGAAAGCAAAAACATTTATATTTATACTTACTTTGGTCATTGTGGATAAAGTCACGTCAATTATGGTGTGACAGATAAGAAAAGAACTGTCACAATTTAACAATTTGCGCCACTTTAATCTCTTTCGTTCCGATTTGCCTTGCTCATTCTCGTCCGTTGTATGTTAATTTTTGTGAACTAATAGTTACATAAAGTGTGCAATATACGAGTTCAAAATAAGCAGAAGAACACAAAAATCTACAAATCAAAGAAATCTTCTTATGTATGAGTATAAATTGGAATCAAAACACTCTTCGTGAAAACGTATCAATAAAAATGATTCATGCAAGAATAAGTAATTACTTGGGGTTACTTAAATTGTGTTAATGAAATAAACTGTTCTATTTCTCCTCGTCGAAATTAAATAAACAACACAGGCGACTTGCTAATAATAATTGAATCAATCTGACAAATATTATTACAGCTGTAGCAATGTCTTCTTATAATCAAATTTTCACGTTGACAGTATATATTGTCTGCAAAGAACTGTGACCTAAACTTGTTTAATCAATTGACCTACCATTTGAATGTATTTCAATATTTCTTGTTGATTTTTTAAACATTTGTGTGAAATTATTTACGAAATACACCAAAGGTTTGCGATTGTAGATTTGGTCGTCTTACGTTGCTATTGATTCGTCGAGTATTTATTCTTGATTGCAAGAATCCATAAATTTGTTGTTGAATTTTTAAATTTGTTTTTTTTTAGATCTAGTTTCTACAAAAAATAAAATAAAAAAGTAAATAAAACAAAAAGTAAAGTTTGTTGTTGTGTTCGAATCAAATTTAGCTTTTTTTTCATTCAATTAATAATTTTTCAGATTCATAGAACAGATTTGTGGTTGAAAGAAATAAATTCTTAGAATGAATCCATGAATCCAGACGCCATTGTCATATAAGTAACCATAGCACGAGTCGGACGAGTTGGTAAAGCATAAATAAAGAAAAAGCGAAGAACAAGAAGAAGAAGCAATTTGATAAGGTTTCAAACCAATCTAATCAAATTTGCCGAGAAATAATTCTAGTGCGTTAAGCTACCAATTAGTCCTTGCGCCAGACCAGATCTCCCGCGTAAACATTTCTAATTATCCTTGAGAGCTAGCCAGTTGCGCGTATTTCGCTTGAAGAGCGTGGCAAACATTTCAACCAGGAATTCGCTACTTGATAACGTGAAAAAGATGATACATAATTAATTGTATAAATATTCACACATTAGCAAATACCGTTCACGATGTTCTCGCTTACCCGTCATCCCACATGCGAGATCAACTTTGATGATGCACAATGCATGTCATTTGGTAAACAAATTAATCAGTTGAGGTATCTAATATGTTATTTGCTCAAATGTAGTCAATCAATTTAGAAATTTGCCCACTGGTCTCATTGTCAAGGCAGTTTTGCTTGAGGTAAATCCAAACATATTAGCGAGCTCTTGTATGCGTTAACGTATATTATACAAATATATCATGACAACCATTATTTTTAACAAGTTTAGTTAGGATTGCAAATAATTAAATCATTTAAAATTGTTATTTTCATGAACCATCATTCTCGAGCAGAATGAGAATTATTAGTTAAAGGTTGTCCTTGCTTAAATACTTTCAGTGAAAAATAATAATCAAGATCTGATTGGCATGATCCAGTTGAATGTTTCCCTGCTTACATATAGCATATTCTAGCCTCGGAGATATTGAAAAATCTTCACAAATCATATGTATATGATTAAATATATTATATATATTATATCAATAAATTTTTTGTTATCGTAAAAAATTTTTAAAAATAAAAATTGTAGCAAAATCTTTGAACCTAGTTCTCAAGTACTTGATTTTTTTGGTTGAACTACGACGGTGCCTTGCTAACTTTTTTGATTTGAGCCGGGTGTGAAGTGGTGTATTTATATTGCATTCACTAATACGAATGAATGTTGCATAACACGTCCATGTGATGCGCTTTGAAATCTCAAAGACGGTTTAGGTTGGTTGTCAATAACTGAGCCTTTTTTTAACAGCAAACATTATATATTTGGCATTTCGCTACACAATTTGTTTTGCAACTATTGTATTTTCGCGTTATTCGAGGCTGGAAAGACGGTTTTATCTAAAACGTTTATTGTAAGAAAATTATATTATAAAGTTAGATGTTCTCATGATTATGATGGTGATTATTATGATCTAGAGGAAACCCATAAAAGGCTTTTTTCTAAAAAGAACTGCGGCATTAAATCATCGAGCAACACATCCTGCGCCCGATCATATACTGCACAATTTTCATTTATTCTATTTATTTTAAACCCGGAAAATGGTAGCAGGCTCTAAAACACTTTAATACACAATGACCTGAACCTTTCCCAGTAATTGGGTACTCCAGTTGACAAAGTATTGATGATAGTCATTTTTATAACGTATATATATGGATTTATTCTAAATATAAATCAAATGGTGTCATAATTCCAATGTTAGTATAAAAAAACACCGATCAAGAAAATCAATTTAAGAACGCAAAATAAGGTATTTTTTCAACCCTAAACAGAAAACAGAACACGAGTGTTCGCATTAGAAGGTCATATCATATTTTCGAATTAAAGGTGCTAAGCAGGGCATAAAGACGTTCAACGTTTATGCACGTGGACACGCTTTTCAAAAAAAGCGAATTTTTTTTCTACCTTCCAAATGAACTCAGTAACCAGATTTTAAGAACTTAAAAATATCAATTACTTTTTTCTATTGATTTAAAAAAAAAATATTAGAAGTCTGTTTATCCAAATCAATCAGTGTCATGGAAAATCCCGCATATTTCGTAAGACCTAACGTAAAAACTACCCATGACTTCACGCATTTCTTGCTTTACGTAAGTATAATTCTTCTGTATAATTTAGTTATTACAACATTCAACATTACCTAACCAATCCTGATACTCATTTGTGTTGCCGCTAAAGATTTTTTTTTTTAAATTAAATCATTCAGCCCTTTTCCCGGAAATTAGCATGTGCGTATTGATTTTTACCGAAAGAGAATTTGCAATATCATCTCCCCAAACTTTAAGATGACTAACGTCTTTTCGTGAAGTTGAAAGTTCTTTGCCATTGAAGCCGTTTCCGTGTTTCATTTACTGATGTCCAAAGTTCAAAATTTAATAATTGTGCTAATTTGTGTACTTCTCGCTCAACACGTTGAGGCTTACTTTATTATTTTCAATGGAATTCCCCTTATTAAATTATTGACTTTTTGCAGTGAAAAAAAAATACTTTGAATTGTTTACATTTTCCTGGCTTATAACGATTTTGTTAGTGGGAAAATGGCTAAAGCTTATTGAAATGTAATGTAAAGGCTTTTAATTATCATTCGCCATAGTGGCAAACAATAATGAATTTAGTGATAATATTTTGTAAATTGTTTACGGTTCTGCATGAGGAAATTAAAGTAACCTGCAGAATCCATCAGAATTAATTCAAGATGCAATTGACGCTAAGTGTCCAAGTAAATGTCGGAGTTAATGCGTCTTGAATGCATTAAGTTTGATGTGATATTTCCATGTCCAAGTTGTTCTTTGTTATCCTGTGAACGATATCCGAAGAATTCCCCATTTGCCAGACGAACATGCTCCCTTCGGATTTTTTACGTCCTGAATTATCTCTGAAGGTAAACTTTCGGAATGATCTGCAATAGACCCGGCATTCAAAGGAATGTGAAGAAACGCTACTTCTCTTGTAAATATTCAAACGTGCAACGAAGATGTTCCAATCTTTTAGTTTGTAAGTATCAGATTGCCAATACTTTATAGAGACCTCTAAAAGGACTCCAGTGATTCTGTCAGCGTCATGTCCCTTAAAATAATATCAGCAACCGTTTAAATTACCATGTACTTACTGTTGCTTTAAATTTTGAAAAATATTTATCTAAACACAGCCCTCCCCATTTCCTTCAAGAACCTTTTTTTTTTGTTCCTATCACTAAATGTAACCCCGCCAGCTTGACGTTTGACTAATGAGCTGAAGCGATGTGTAAATGAAGAAGTTATTTTTCACTTTCTCAGACTTTTTACTCTGGAAACAGTTAGTTTTTCACTTTCTTAGAATTTTACTCTCGAAAAAGTTAGTTTTCCAGAATTACAGTCGCTCAAGTGTCGTCTATTTACGCGCTTAGCTTTTTTATACTACGAAAAAAACGATTACTCAATCAAGACGACGTAAATTACCAGATAAATCACAAAGGACAAATCTAGCTTTTCAATCTTATGTACTAGTATATGATATGCTCTGACACACCATCAGAGACAGTAATATACTCTTTCTGGTTAAGAAAATCAGAAATAGTCGATTGTACATATTTATACAACAATACAATACTCATTCATTTTTTTGAAGACTATGAAAATCAAGAATTCTTCTCCAAAATCGTGGAAAGCTTGATGTGATGTGATGAATGAATCGATTCCTATCATTTGGGCAATGTCTTATTTCTTTCGGTGGTTTGTTGCATAGCGCTCAAATCCTGCTTCAGCCTTTTTAAATACTCGTCTGTACCCATTCGTCCCGGAAATCGTCCTTAATTATAAACTGTTCAATCATACTTGCATTCAGATGAAATTAAACTGGACATCCGTTGACCAATACTGATTTGACCAAGGTTCTATAGTACGTCAGATTGCCACTGGAACTTGTATTGTGCAGAGTTGTACATGGTTAACCGCTTTTTGAGATACTATTTTGTCGGCTGCATAGACTATAAAAACATCAGAAAATTTGCCTAACGTCCTCTTGCGTGACTTGTTGAAAACCAATGTTTTCAGAACACGTGCGGATGACGAAAACCATGACGAAGACGCCACCTTAAAACAACAACGTTTGTTAGTTCAAACTTACAACATCTTGCGTGTTTTTGTCAAACATAAAGCTCGAACCATAGAGTTATTAGATATAGAGAGGACGATAAGCCACTTTTGCGTCGTACCCGCCCCTTTTTTACAAACATTTGCAAAAATTTACAAATACCAACAAATACCAATGGGTTCGCGAAAGTTTAACCCACAAAAAATTCAGGTGAGTGTCAAAAGCTCGAGCCGAAGATTAAGCCACGCTTTTGTAAACAATCTTATTGACCGACAAACCAATTATTTCTATATTATTATTGAAAAAGGCATCTATCTTGGCCTAATCAACGCAAAAGTTAAAAATTAATTAATTATCTAAAATTTACCTATGAAACGACACCCCGGATGGCCGCGAACAAGTGTGATTTCTGCAAGTGAAAATTACACACTTGATTGTCTATATTTGTCTGTAAAAATCACTGTAACTATTGTCTTTGCACTTTTCCACAATCACAAATAAAGTAGCACTCACGATTTGTAATTTTTATCGTTGAAAAATTCGTCTGACACAAGTAACTTACAAAATTCGCCCGTAAATCACTCCGAAAATGAATCAAAACATAGATTATTAGTCTTGTTTTGACAATTCATTCAGTTCGGCTGCAATCGAAAAAATCCGAGCATTGAACCAACTGAAATAGGAGAAATGGCTTAGACGAATTGAAGGTGCATGTACATTATTCTACCAACATTAAATCAAAAAAGAGTTCACAAAGAAATTTCTATCAAACTGGGTTCTTGTAGATATTCAATGAATAAGCATTTTGAGGAGTAAAATTTCTCGTAATTTAGAGTATACTCAGCCGCCGGTAATTCAATTTCATAAAAATATTAGAAAAAAAAACTTGGCCATACACTTTTTGAGTGTGCGCATACCTTCAAGTAGAATTATTTATCTAACTGTATATTCAGCTCAGTGTCAAATTGAAATTACGAATGTATCCGACAATTCGCATCGTATTAAAATTTGTAAACATTGATTTCAAATTAAGTTTTATCGATAAAAATATATGTGTTGCATGGCGAGAATGTTTCATTCTCCCACAAAATATGAATAAGATTCAATTGCCACCAATTTATGTGGGGAAAACCTCGACAAAGTGTATATATTTATCTTTAAATTTCACAAGAAAAAGTATCATCCTTTATAACTTAGTTTTAGGGTTTATAAATAATTAAATGGTAGATTTCCCATTTGAGGGCTAAAGAAACTTGTAGGTAATATGTTTAAGTTGTGGTGCAAAGAGATAATTGGACGGGCTTTTAGAAAATAGAAAATTTCTCACCATTTAAGCTATAATATATTTTGCATTTGAAATATGGAAGTTCCGAAAATTGCCGAAGGTGAAGCAGCTACGAAAGGGGAAATTTAGCTAAATCCAATTCTTTGGACGCTCACGGACAATCACATACACGGGAATAGCCTCTCTATTATCTTATACCTCTATGGCTCGAACTCGCTTCATCCTTTAATAATTTTCAAAGTTCTAAACAAGTTGATGATGTTAATTGTGGAACATGTGATTCATGAGAACAAAGTTAGAGGCCGTTGAACACATAAAATTCTCGAATATGAACAGTTGTTTTGATTTGACTGGTTTATACGGGTGACGCTCACTTCACAAAACAAACGATCGTAGTAATGTTCACGAGGATCACGCCAAAATATTGATGTGTTGAATTTCAGGGAGGAATTAAGCACGTTTTTCCATTATTGTAAAGCTCCATCAAAATTTCGGTAAACAGTGTGTGGTAACAATTTTTTTCGTGATTAAAAATATTCGCAGTTAAGGATGTAGTTGTAATAAGCAGTTTTTACAGTTTTTACTGTTATTAAGGTGATAGAAACACCATTATAAAAATATATTCACCACATACAAAACACATCTGAATCCTGGAAACAACATCATCTCTTTGTATTCATTAGATTCGTTACTAGCGGATTGACAGATACAATAAGGAAGACTCAAAACGTGGATACACGTAAAAAGATGATTGAAAGGTGTGCGTAAGAAAAATTGTAACTAAAAAGAATGAATTTAAGTATGAAAAATGTCAAAATTTTAAACCTTCGAAAAAACAAAGCCGTTTTGAAAAACATCAATATGGCTTTTGAAATCTCTACAAAAAAAAAAATAAAAATAAAATTGATATAAGTATTTTCGAGGTATTGAATAAAGTTAACAGGGGAGCCAGTGCAAAACTTCCACGGTAGACTGTCGGTTTTAGAAAAGCGAAAGTGAGTTCGTGGATAAGTCAGTGACAGTAGTGAATTTGGGTGTTCGAAGTATTAATCATAATAATGTAATTATCAAACTTCTTTTGCACTTAACAAGAAAAAAATTTGATGCCGAGCAACTTGTGAATGCGGCAATATCATGTTTCATACTTTGCGGCCACATTTGTTCGTCAAATAGTCAAGCGAAATTTGTCTTTTATTTCACATTTCATTCTTATTTTTCCCATTTTATTCGTTGCCAGTCTTTAGAAAACATTGCCCAGCGAGTATTCGTACAGATTGCATAACGAAACTAATTTATTAATCAATACTGGCAGACAAATATGTGCTAGAACAGATGTATGTGCTAGCTTTAAGTGACCCTGATCCGTGACGTTATAGTTGATGGCTTGGATGCGTTGGCGTTATTCCATGCCGAAAACAAGTGCTCAACTAATCGTTTGAATTCGTCTCAGACGGTATTCCTCCAATAATTTCATCGTTTATTCGATAGCCTTATTTACCTCAAATACGAGGGATATTAAACCTTATGATTTTGATTGTACTAAACTTTGTTGATATCCATTTTATTATATGAGATAAACATTATGTTCAATATTACTATTGCTAGTATTATTTGTGCTTATTGTTGCTTTTTGACTTGAATAAATAATTAAATTAATTGCTATAAGAATTACAACGTTCTATTACACAATATCCATATTTCTCCTAGTTCGATATATACCCATATCGACATTGCATGAATCAATACCTTGATGTTGTCCATTAAATATATTAAGGCATAGTCGACAAAATCAGTGTCTGGTGATGATAGTTTTAACATTGCCATATACAACATGCAACAAGTTCTCAATATCGATTTTTCTTTGTTTACGGTAGTATTTTATCTAAAACATCTGCAAACTCAATCATTCATTAATTTTGCATTTATTTAAAAGAAATTTACGGGAAAATAGTTTTAAACTGGTTTTCCACTTAGCAAATACATATTTTAGGCTCAATGCTACTTTTACTAAGTATGAAGCTCGGTGTTAAGTTATAAAATTCCACGTAAAACCTAAATTTCAAGCTCCAATGCAAATAGACGATTGATTATGTCGAGCGGTTCGCCAACTTGCTGAGTTTGCAATAGATACATCTTGATTATCCACCTGACATATATACATATATATGGATAAATATATTCGTATAAACAAAAATTTTTACAGTGATTGTCCAAAAGCATTGTGAATATTAAAACTTTTTCATTATACGTAAATAGAAGTAAATTTATTTTAACATAATAAATGCCAGTAGAAGACAAAGTATAACACACACATGAGAATAGGAGGTTATAGATATATGGGTATGTGATATGTTTTTCATATAACCATGTGGTCTTGTGGTGAGCTCATGAGCATATAAAAGAAATATAGCATTCAGCATATGCGAATTCAGGCGAATATTCGTACAACGTATACTACATGCTAGAGTAATTTATGTGGGATGAGCCGTGCATATTCTTTCGTGTTAATTAGTGCGTAGATCCAATTGATTTGATTCAAAAGAGTATGATTGGTATTGATGTTTGACCTCTGTAGTACGAAGTTAACTTGGTTCCACAAGTATTTTTTAGCATAACCTCAATGCAATAAAACCGATTAAATTTGTCTCAGACCATGGGATCTGGTCTCATCTGATGAGGGAAAATTAAAAATCCCAGAAAGTCTGTTACAGCTTTTTAATGTTACAATTTTCTATTAAGTGTTCCAGTGTAATCAATCAAACTCTTCGCTCAGCAAATACCCGGTAAGGTGTCTAAGTCCTGTTCTCCTGAGGGATCGAATAAATCAAACAATTTTGAAAATGGAAACCTGGTCAACAATACTCGTCATAACTAAATCTAACCCGGTATCAATAATCATGGTCAAAGTCGTAAATAAATGCAGTCTATCGGCTTAACATGCTTTACTCAGTCATTGGGCTGAACTAGCTTTGGTTAGTTTGAGCGGGATTTTTGAATTTCTTTTGATCTGCGTTGTTTTCCTCCAAATAAAGGTTAAATGTCGGTTGTAATTCGCATCACAACAAACCTTTTACCAGCTCGTGTGGGTCTAAATTCAAGATGTTCGGAGAGGTTAGCAATGCACCAACCGGTCCTAAGACATTCAAATTTAAATGGGCACAAAGTGACAAAATAAATGCTTGTTCTTAAACCCCAAAGTTAGTCTAATACATTTGCATTTGAAACTACAGATGGTATAAAAATCTTATATAAACTATTACATTTTTTACTGATTTTACCAATCATTACCATAATATACCCCCTTGTCAGTGCGTTGCACAATGATTAATAATGTTTAAAATACACTGTACGAAGAACGAATCAATAAAGTAATACAAGTAAAGTAAATAAAAGTAATAAATCAAAATTAATGTATTGTTACCGGTCGCTTGCTGAATTACTAGCGAATGTTTGTAGGGTAGCTACTGATTAAAATTACGAAAAGTGTTTCGCCCACATGTTGGGTAAGACTTCATTTTTCGTTTCAAAATTGTACAATGCTAAGCAAAAGGCTCGAAATCATAAACATTTTAAGACCCAGCCACTGTAGTTTGAATAACGTAGATCTTCGAATGTATTACCGAGCGTTGTTCTGCAAAAGGATAGTCTACCCCTACCTATCATAATTTCTTCGCAGTGATTGGAATAGAAATTCATCATTATCGGTTGCTTAAGTCCATAGGACTAAAGTGAATTATACTATACCAACGCTGGACCACCAATTAGTATCCATTAGTTTCTTTTGGGATGGACGTCAAGCGCTTGCAATTTTTTGACGAGTATCCAGTTTTTTAATCCATGATACTATTCAGTGTAAAATTAATCGCAGACCAATTTTTTATCCATCTTGCTCTCAGGTTGCCTTGTCCTTGTGGGTCGTTTTGAAGCGCGAGATCGTAGTTTTTGTAAAATAATGGAGATATTTACCAAATGCCTCGCTAATATTTCGACTTATGTGCGCTGGATTGTTTCCTTGACAAAGCTCAGATTCGAAAATCCATGGTTACCAAAACTTATTTTTCTGCAAACAATACAGTCGACTATTATAAACAAAAGACTTGAATTTGACACTGCTGTGAGCGCTTCTTATTCAAAACTGCAAGGAATAAAATCGACAAATTTCAACCCATTCTTGTCCATCGCTGTTGCCACTTCCGACAGAAGAAGTAGAAGTCTATTCTAGTGAATCGAGCCTAGGTTTTGAAAACCACACTTCAGCTCTGAAGAGCAAAATCTGAATCGAAAAGTTTCAGTGTCTTCCTGATGCCTTGCGATCCCAAAAGACAAAAAGATTAGTTCCATAGTCCATGAATCGATAGTTGTAACAAATCAGTATTATTATTCTTACAGGTTATTAAAAAAAGCATAAGTTGTTTATTTTCTGGGGGAACTTGCGTCGTAGGAGAAAAGAGACCGTTTTGAATCGCTTAGTGTGGGTTAAATGATAATAAAGGAGAATAGAAAAGGATTATTTCATCACATTTCACCACAGATTACAAGCACAGTACCATTCGGACTACTCTTACAGTCAAATGGAAGGGAATGGAACAACGGAAGAGAAAACAACCAATGCGAAGGGTGAACCGAGTTTAATTGTTGCAAAAGTACTATTATTATACCTCTTCCCATAGTAGAAAAATTTATCCTTCTTCAAAATGTTCGAATTCATGTCGGCAATATTATCTAAATCAGGAGGGAATAAGGGGACCCTTTCCAAATAGCAGCAGGAGGTGAGCAGCAATCTGCTGGAATATTTAGCGGTTCATAGACTATATGTACTTCCAGTTTCACTGTTTTGTATCCGCCAAGTGTTCAAATATTCAAAATCAGAATAGAGTTTAGACAAGTGCAAGAAAAATCGCTGCAAAGTTGATCTAACACTTATGGACGGAGTTCCCCGTGCCGGTGAAATGGTTAATTTTGCCAATTATAAAAAGGTTTCAAAATCAAAATAATTTGCACAGTAAATCTCAGCGGAAAATGTATGGGTCTTGTTTTTTACAATAATTTATACATATCTCATAACAATTCTCAGCTCAATCAACTTTACGATAGTTAAACTTTTGGTTCACAAGGCCTGCAATAAACGCCTTATTGGAGAATGCAAGCACACAACATCCACAGTCAATCAACGACTATCAACCTCATTTTATGCAATTGTACAATTTCAAAAGATTCCTTTACCCGACACAATACTACGAACCCAAAGACGGTGAATATTCTGCCTGCTGACCGAGCGACCACTCAATTAAATGCGAAAATCATCTTAACAAGAGGTCAATTGAAATTTACTGTGAATAATGACCATAAGAGCAACTTGACAGTGTCTTCTTTATCAAATTAAAATCATATATGATATGCACGAGTACACGCCAGAAATGCTAGTCCTTTTCCGCAGCGATCTGCATTTTGCTCTTTGCAAGTCAAGATTACGCTTCAGAGCTGAGTTCAATTATTTCATTAGCGTCTAGATTAACATGTGTTTGACGGAGTGTTTAATTTTGTTTCACACAATCGAACGAATGGAAGGAAACATCGTTTTTGTAAGAAGTGCGAGGAATCACACCGGATGTGAGAGTAATGTTTATTTGCAAGTATTAATTTATTCAAAACTCACATGAATGTCATATGGACGTAACCTGAAAACAGATAAATTCCATGATTGATTTTAGAAATCATCAACGCCCGTCTACTCGAAATATTCTGATTGAAATAAGATTGCAGATTTACTACACGATAATGCGCTATCTTATCAACCTGCACTTGGGGCTATTTCCAAACTTCCAACCGTATACCACTAAGAACTCCCACATTCGCCCAGTTTTCATTAGCCTGGATTTGCCTGCCACAATAGGCACTCATTCTTATTAGATCTTATTATTACGACTAAGAAATGGAGCAGACAACGTAGTAACTTCTTTGAAGATGTTGGATAGTTCTCCACAGATAACATTTTCGGGGAAATACGCAAATGAAATGCCTTGAGCGGATTGCCGGAAGAAAATACCAGGGTAGAGTTATGAGTGTGCATGTATCATATTCTGAGGACACGCCTCTTATGAATTGTGCATGTAAATATTAATGATGGAATATCACACTAGAAATTGTACTTTTGAATTGTATAACTTAATAGTTTGTCTCCGTAATTCGAGGTTGTCGTTGGTGTCAATGGTATTCCACAAGTCATTGGTGTATCTCCCTGTATTTTAAGGAAATATTAATTCGAATTTCTAGGGTCATGATAACCTTCATAGATTCAGGAAAAAATAAATGACTAAGCAAACGTAGGCGATTCAAAAAGCACGCATTTCCTAGTATGAAAGCGTCAAATCATCTAAGAATGACAAAAAAATTTACATGCTGAGTGCAAGAATACCTCGAGGAAATCATTCAAAGTTTATAAAAACTAACTTGAGCTTGTGCTAGCCAGAGAGCTCCAGTTTCTTAATTCGAACCAGAATACCACCTTAAGCCTCAAATTAGATTTTATGTGAGCACCAAGGCTTTCAATTAAAAACGATCGTACTGATTCCTACCATAAAACCTGCTGTAATTTTGTTGATCGGTTTTGTTTTCTGGTTAAGTATCTTTCCCGGCATTTATTTTTTTTTTTTTTTGAGCCTGGATACATCTACCCTTTTTCATTACCAATTGACAGCTTTTAATAGTCGGCAAAAACCTCTCGATTATTATTTTTAGATATTGGGACGTTAATTTCTTGCAAATCTAAGGTCATAAAATTATTTTCGGCTACCATATATTTCGCACATTTATTCGTTGCCAATTATCATATAGACATGGACATATGCAGCTGCATATCCATTACGTATTGACTTTTCATTATTTAAATTCCAAAGAGCAAAAATGTTCGAATGTGTTCGAATTTAGCTTCCTGGCA
This sequence comes from Stratiomys singularior, assembly GCA_954870665.1. Classification (NCBI taxonomy): domain Eukaryota; kingdom Metazoa; phylum Arthropoda; class Insecta; order Diptera; family Stratiomyidae; genus Stratiomys; species Stratiomys singularior. Next base: position 3,407,989 of record OX940879.1, on the reverse strand, counting down.
AGTCTAAATTTTTATTGAACATTTTGATTAATTGAGCTTTTAGTTCAACGGTTGGTATTCAAATTTCTATCAAACACGACGCAAATAGAGAATGAATCTTTACGCGCCAGTATAACAACTTGTTATTAACCACTGGCTGACAAAAGAAACTCAGAAGAAAGGAATGAATTACAAAATTATCCTGAAAAAAAAAAAAACAGACACATGTTTCCATAATAAAATTTTAAATATAGAAACCAACCTTTTTTTGTTTTTCCGTGACTGGTAATGGTTATAGCTTAAAAACGCAGTCTTTTATCTGAATGAAGGTTTTAAAATACAATTAATCATTGGATGTATTTGTATCTGGTCTCTTATTTTTAGATATATCAGTTGTCATTTCGAGGTTATGACTTACGTCTTGGCACAAGTCTAGCAGCAGCCAGGTTGGCAATCATACCTATGGATTTATTGTTCATTACCTTATTTGTAACTTTTTAAAAACACCTGATGAAATTTATCCCTGTATTCGGAAATTCCTTGATTACATTACGAACAACATCTCTTGGCTTTTTTTGGCTGAAATAAAACATATAGTGTTAAAAAATATAAAGTTTTCGAGTCGAGTGAGTATCCATGCAATATTTTATTAGACCTCATTTGAACAACAGAACTGTGCAGGAGTAAGAATAGGGCCTCCCATTGATCATATCTGCATGGCACGGAGAGGAAGGAGTATTCTAAAAGGGACTCTGCAGCTTCCTTACATCATTACTTTTTTTGCGTTGACAACAATGATAAATCAAGGTAAGTCTACACCAATATAGACATAAGCAAAGAGAAAGAAAATGGCTTAGAAAAGTAGTTGCGCTAAAACCGTGCTTACAAAACGACGGGACTTGTCACATAGGGGCGCACTTTCGATTACTGATATATCTTCGTTTGGCGCATCAAAACTCTGGCTAATAAACTACTAAAGCCAGCATGCAAGCATATGGTGGAATATGATTGTCCGGCAGGAGTGTTACGGCATTCATGTGGATTCACGTAATCGTCCATCAAGTCTACTGTTAAATAAATTGCAGCATGGTTTCTGTCACTCTTCAGCTGCAGAAAACGCAACTTCCTGCACATTTTGCAATGTCTTAACAGGCCTGTAAGCGAACTTCATTAATTTTGCTGGCGGTGTATTTGATAATACACACGTTCAATTGAGACTGTCATTGCAGGAATTCCATCAATACAAATTGACATTTTTTATATATTTCAAAAAAAACTTACATGTAGCCTTTCCATATGATCCTGGGGTCGATGTTGTAAGAACCAAAGTGTGTTTTGCTACATTCTCTAAACGAACATTGCGGTCGCAGAACGTGCGTTGGGCTACCTTCGAATGTATCGATGAAAAATTAATATTAAAAATGATTACTAAAAATAATTTGATTTCTTTTAAGCCTATATAGCTGTAACATGTTCCTGGATAGAGGTAAACCAAAAGAAACCAAATTCATTGCTTTTGTTTAAGAATCGGTAAAAGCATGTTCAAAAATTCCAAGAGAACTAGTTCGTAAGTCTGATTTCTAATACGCAGACCGACTATTACGTGAGTATTCTTCTATCAGTCTCAGGGTATATCCTTGGTATAGTAAACGGACGATTGAGAATATAATTTTATTCAAATTTTTTGAATCGTTGTCTCATGACAATGTTTGTATGATGAATAAGTCCGACAGGCCTGGCTGTTTTTTGAATAAGAGCGTATTGCGGCTTCTTCTTGTTCTTGCTAATTGCAAGGCCTTTTGTCAGAAGCAATCAAAAGATTTCAAAATTGGCTCAAAATGCTTCGGAAGAAGGAACAACTTAATGGTCTCGGTCGATGATCTGAATAATATTAATAAACTTAAACTTGAAAATCGGAGGTCGATGTGCAAGTGTCGAGAAGAACTATTCAGGACAGCTTCGACCACACCCACTAACTGGGGTACCAAGCTCTAACTTTCTGATAAAAGACTCATTATTATCTCCCTTGCTTCCCGATTGTTGGATTAGCTCCGTCGAACCCGGTGGCCCAACAACTTTGGAATGAGTCGCGCAGTGGATTGAATGGACTGCAACCGCAATGGACTCAATTAGTAAGTTTTTCCGGAATACAACATAAAAAGTCATTCAGGTGACAACACAGAGTACCTTTTAGTTGAGAATAATATTAGGCAAATATCCGCACTTTTTTGCACAATAATTTATGGGAAAAAAAGAAGTGATTTTGGTGCAAGATAAATCCAGAGTGCATCAGCTTTGAAAACGTATAAGGAAGCGTATGAATACTTCTCTAATGTGTGTATTAGTTGGCTTGACAATTCTCCTGATTCAAATTACATTGGAAGTGACGTCCAGCTTTAGGGAATAAAATTAAAAATGGTTTTACAAAGGTTTCCTGTTTTTGATTATTTAGGAAACCTAAAAATTTCATATCAAACTTTTCTCGTTTGCCAGGAACTCACACATCAGATGATATAATCGAATGGATTTCCCGCGAACCTTGAACGCTTGTGTTTCTCTGAAGAACAATCATTGAGGATATACATTTTTTATACAATTAAAGATAGGCCTATTCAAAATGTACATAATTGAAATACAGAACTTACAACATAACATTAGTATATGTTAAAGCATATGTGCTCTATGCGCGTTTTGTCTGCATCTAAAAACTAAAATTTGAATTAGTCACGCCAGCCGGTAGACACCTAAACGAACATATAAATAATTGACTGATACAAAACGAGCGAATCCAACTTTTATTTCATATCGAGGTTTAGCCGGAAGATAATAATATTGCCAAAAGCAAAAAATCCAGATAATAATTATGAATAATCATTTAAGTGGGCATACACGTGTAGGTTGCGATGACTTGCTAAATATATTGGCATTAAGATGTTATCGTTTATCTCGAACAAAGCAACCAAGCTCTTATTACATGGAATTGCCTAGATGAAATGATTGATTATGTAAGTTTGAGTTAAACAAAAACATCATTTGGCGCCGAATCGTTACATAATTTCACGTCGAAGTCTAAAATGTGGAATGATTCCGCTTTTTGTTTGAGTCTAGGTGCTACTGCATGCAGCCTTATGGCCAATCGTCCTTATCAACTTGGTGTGTCATTTGTAGGTCTGCTGATGTGTTATCAATAAACTTTTCCTCCATTGAGAAAATCGGTTTGTTATTGTTAACAACAAGCTGTAAGCTCATAAACTTATCAGCTAAATAGAATGTTAAACTATAGTATATACAAAACCTTCATTCCAAAAGGCTTACGATGCTTATCAACCTATTTTCGCAGATAAGATAGATTATGTCGAATCGAACAACATAGAGACATAGAAACTTTATCAAGAGAATGTTTGGCCATTTTTTTACACACAACAGATTGAAAATGCTTATAAAAAACGGAAAACGTCGTAATATTGAAATACGCAAAAGGTGGAGCAACCAGAAGTTTCGCAGAAACAACCGACTATCATATAATCTGAATCTATTTTGAACAGAAACTATTTTTTTATTTGAAAAACGCTGGCGTTAACGTTAACATTTTTTTCACGAAAAATTTGGTTACAACACCATTTATTAATTCAAAAACTTTATGCTTGGAGCAAAGTCCGCATATGAACGCATTCCCATCACACTCTTCAACATAGATTTCATTAATGTCCGCAGCGTATGTGAACCAGCATGGAAATATACTGTGTAATTACCAGTAACGCAGCTTCGTTTACAGAAAACTTTCGGCGCAATTTAATCTTTTTTAAATTTTACATGTATTAAGCTTACCCGTATCGTAAATTCAAAGCCGAGGTAATCAAAAACTAAAAGAACGAAAACAAAGCAATAAAACTAAACCACCACGATCTATGCTGAACAATCTGGCTATTCATAATTATAACTATGCTTGTGAAAACTATCTTAATGAGTATCATGACTGTACAAGAGACGTTCTTTTTAAACGAAAACACTTGCTCGTAGACTATTTTCTTTATGTTATTCAACCTAAAGATAAATAAATATTTGCTAGGTAATTTATTTAAATATCTTTGGCTGAATTTAGAATATCTAACCAACTCTAATTTTTAAAATAATTTTGGGCTTATCTTAATTACATTTTTTATGTTGTGAGACCTCTCTGCAATAATCGGATCTACTTTGCTGTAACACATGTTATCGAATTTCACGATACTTTGTTTTGAGTTCACTTCTTTTTGCGTTGATGTCTTGCAGGCTTTTTCTCCTTCAACAGACAACCAACTTCTACCTCTTTCTAGATAAATCTTTAAAAATTATGTCGATATTCCTGCATACTACTCATTTTCTCTTTATTAATTTCAGCCAACAGCCTCTACATTTACCTTTAATCATACTTAGAAGGTTCAGAAAACTTCCTACCGTACACAAAAGCTTGCACAAGTGATGTAAGATTCACGTGGTATTCACAAAACGCAAGTGTAAGACCACACTAAAACTCCTTTCAATTGCCCTTTAGCAACACCAAGCAATTTTTGGAAGTCGACGCATGTGTGTGTTCATTCTTAGCCGCGGTGAAACGGGGCAACATCTTGGTGAAAACGTTTTCATATCCTAATAATATCCACCCAACTCTATTTTTCCCTCGTTCTTCAGCAACCAATTGCAAATAGAAAATTCTATTCAAAACCTGTTGGGAGTTCTGTTTATCTGATATAAATCGTCGTCCCTGCTGTACAATTGGTTTTCTGGAGCAGTATACCACTGCAACACTACTGCTACTGCTAATACTACTACACTACTACTACTACTACTACTACTACTACTACTACTACTACTACTACTACTACTACTACTACTACTACTACTATTCCTACTTCTAGTAGAGGAGTAGCATTACCATTACCAATTTTGATTTTGTCTTATATTGTGCAAGGACCTTCAAAAATATTTTTCTTGAACCTGACATATGTTATACCTTCTTAAAAGAATTATAACCAACATAATCTGGTTTAACTTCGGAAGTAAGTTTAAAACAAAGCGCATAAGGACAAACAGTCCATTAGCCTGACATTTGCCTCGTGGAATCGTACAACGCGCATTGCTAACACACGTTTCACTTCTTCTCGTCCAAAATTTCCTGTCCGAAGCAAACGTCATGACCTTAAATTTCCATCTCAATTTCAATGCAAATTTTTCTGTTTTTTTTTTTTTGCTGATATAAAAAAGTGACCAAGATCTGCATCTACTAGGAATCAATGTACTAATTTCCATATGACTGTCTTTGAATGTTAAGATAACTATGCGTTTCACGCTGATGCAAATTAGGAACTATACTATGAAATACTTCAGTCTATTAAGGAATACATGATTAATTATTACTTAAAATATCCTCGTAAAATTTGAACGTTTATCTGTTATTATACCGGTTAGACATTGAAATTTGGTTAGAGATTAGTTCGGATGGTGGATTTATAGTTTTTTAATAGTTTTCAGTGTATAGAAATATTTATTTTACGACACTGATCTCACTGTATTTGGTAATTGTAACTACTATATAGTGTTATGTTATAGAAAACAAATAAATTATTACTTATTAATGATTCTATATATTAATTATATTATATATTGATTATTTCATATTAAGACTTCGATTCTACTAAAGTAACCTATTCCAATCATAGAAGTATTTACAAATTCAGGAAATTAAGGGCTAAGGCTCTTAGGCTTGCTCAAAGAGTCCGTTCGATTTGGAAACCCAAACGTCTTATAGCAAAACAAATGAGTCAATTTCATTCTCCTGAGAAGTTGAACTTTTATTGTATTCGATGACAACACTTAATGGCTTCTGTCTAAAAAGGTCTGTCAAACTCGTGCTACAAAAGAGCATGTACGTTTGAATATGACACTCATTTTTGAGAGCCGTTATGACAGCAAGTTTGTGGGTCATCTAAATCTGAAAATGTGTATTGTTAAGTCACGTTTCATTGATCAGGGATGCAAACATCAATAGAAAAGATTGAATATTAAATTTTAGTTTGACATTTATTCTGTTTTGAAGTGCATATTTCGTGAAAATAGGCAAATATTTTATTGTATCGAGGCGAGGTAACCTGACATACCTGGACGATTATGATCTTTTGGATATTTGTTACGTAAGACGATAAGTACACCAGAAAAACGATTTGAGACAGTGTAGCAAGGATAAGCTCGATGTTGGAAGTAGCACTGTCGTCAAAATACTTAATCAATCGTCATTATTTCTACGTTGTGAAGAAAGAGGCAGCAGGGTCAAACGTTGCTTAGAGAACAATTTAGAAGGGCCTTAATCCATATGGGCTTTATCCTTTATGGGAACTGGGTGGCAATGCTCCCAGCAAATATGCACCGAAAGCGACTGCCACATATGCGACGTTAAGGAGCGTAGCGGATTGAAAGCACAAATTGAACAATTTACGGGTATACGGTTGCGCTGATTGTAGGGATGATACCCATTGCCCATCTTACAGCAGCGAACACGACAGCAAGGCGGTCACCAAAAAGGACACAAATCGCTCTCTCTATAATCGTCAACAGCCTTGGTAGACCGACAGGAAGATATGGATAGATTGTGTCATCCCTGACCTGAATTCGTGAATCAATCGAATCACATAGGCAGTTTTGACCATCTATAGCTATTGCACCACACTACGACAACAATATTTCGAAGGATCGTATAAGATGATGAATGATGAGCAATGAAGCTCGCTTCGATACAGCAAGGACCTGCATCAATAAGACAAATCATTGCTTTCGAGAAGTCTAGACCGATTAGTCAGGTTGTTTTTTGTCGAGATTATTCAAATTTTTTGGCAAGATTAAAGGAACCAGCGCTAGAGGAATCTGCAACAAATCGTGATTTTGTGATTGACCAGATTATTATTGTGAGGTGGAATGAGTTTGGATGACATTTTCATACTATGTGATAGTTTCCGACAGAGGATGATTGAATGCCATGATTATTTTGCTTATTTTACAATCCTTTCACTTAGCATGCAGCCTTTGCATATTAAATAGAAACAATCCAAAGGCATAGATATCTTTTTGCAATTATCAAAAATTAAAAGTCTTTTTTTCATTCCAACATGTATGTGTACGATGCAATTCAAATTTAATCAGCTACAAATAAACACTCACTGAAAGATACAAAATGAACGCTAACAGCAACCAAAAATTTACACTTTTGTTGTCTTCTTGAGTCAACAGCACAAGAATTAGATTGCCCTTCCTTCGTTTTAATTAATCATATGTTTCATGACCACTGTCTTCCTCCGCTAACAACAACAAATTCTTTTTTGCAGAAATCGTTCTACTGCAAAGCTCACGTGAAAATTAAGTCCAATTATCTACACAAAAGTAGCACTTACAGTGATTTCCCAAATATAGCAAAATGAAATGTTTGATTGGATTAAATATGCAGCCATGAACTTTTCATACAACTTTACACTGCCTGACGCTGATTCGAAACCAAACAAGTTAACAATCATTAAACAAATTGATTGAGGTATTCCCTAACATTTGAGACGTAGCACATAACAATTTATTGCAAAAAGCAAAGCTGAACGTTATTACTCCGTATGTGCTTTTGTATTGAAAAACTAGCCAAGCGTAACTTCCGGAGTAACAATGAAAAGTGTAGAATTTTGTGTCTAACCAAGGCCAATTGAAACAAACAGCTCAAGGGTCTCGGAGAAGTTGGAGAAGAAGTTTCATTATAATCGAATGAATGGATGAGGGTAGCGATGGGAGTATCAGTGACTTTCCCTTCCGACAGAAGTGAATCAATATCATGATACAAGAAACAAAATATGAAAACCTTCGGGAAATACTTTGCTAGTAATCAAAGCACTTATTTATGGACGTTTGCTTCTTAAATTAAAACTTCTAAACACTAAGCCAAACAGATATGAACTTAACTAAACAAAAAACCGGTACTGTCCATTAAATTATGTAATCCGCAAATAATTAAGCAGTGTGCAAAGCAATGTTTGCTAATGTTTAATTAAAAAAATCGTCTTTCGCTAAAGATCTACTGTTGCTTCCGTATAAGGAGTGGTAGATGACACTGGAAAGCACTTGGACTGGAAAGTCTTCACAACTTTATTTTTACTAAAGTAAATGTTTAACAATGAATCAATTCTGCTTTATAAGTTATGTTCACTGGATGGGTTATTACTGCACTAGGACGGCTCCTTTGAATGTAGAAATCGAGGATTGAATAATAAAAACGTTTTGTTTGTAATATATCAACTGAATCCCATTGTACAGAGTAATTGACTTATCAGAATCAAAATCAAAGCAATTTGAGCAATTTGAGTCTACACACGATTCACAGTATCCTCCTGCAATTTTTTTATCTAAGTTTAAGTTTTTAAGTCACCAAAGGGAGGAGGGTAGGAAATAACACAGGAGTAAATTTTCAATTTGGTGGGAAATGCATCAAATTGATTGAAAGCTGTTGTCAGCATTAAATAATTCAAAAAAATACTCGAATACCCGGGAATGCTTTTAAAATATCAGAAAAATATAATTTCTAAGGCTTATGTATATCGTACACCATACAAGAAGTATCCTTATCGAAATCGCATAAAATTCATTTCGAGAAGGATACTTCTTGTTGACCATTGTGATTCTCATTGACCATTGACAACTCTTGAAATTATTTACTTGGTAGGTTGGCACAGTTGAAAAAAGAATTTAATCATCTTTTCAATGTTCCAAACGAAATACCATTCTTCTTTTTGGTACAATTCCAAAAAAAAGGAACGATGGAACGTCGAATACTATCACCTGTATGCAATCTGAAGCTCTTATAGAGCTCTAATATCTGAAGTTTCTTCCCAAGGGTGAAACTAATTTCAATTCATATATTTTCGTATGCATTTTAACCATGCATACAAAGCATTTTGGACTAAAGCGCATCACTGTTTATTTACAATTTCATTTACTCGGAGAACACATTTTGTGGTAAAAGAACATTTATTTCAGAACAAAATCAACGAACAGATTACCATGCGTATTTGACTTTCGTGTTCATGAAGATATTGAAAATCCAAACAGCCTCTAATTCTTGTAACAATAATCGTTTATTTGTTTCAGAAAAGGTGTAAATTAATTATTTAAATTAATAATTTTTTTTTAATTTTTTCATTCCAGAATAATATTCTAAGGCCAATCTATTTAATAACTTATTTATCAAAATGCAATTACGAGATATGTGTAGTAAACCATGCGCACTTGCTACTGTCGGTGTTATACTATCAGTAACTGGACTTATATCTGTCATATTTTGGTCCGACATATTTGACGCAATGCTAGCAAAAGTAAGTAAATTAACGAGTTAAGTATTATCCAATTTAATAATACACCATAAAGATTGCTTGTGGTTTATATTACACATATGAGTCGGCCTTTGTGGCTTTTTATTTTCATATATTACAGGAACTTTTCCTAGATTGCAGACTTTGTACATAGATTAAATATTTTTGGGATATGCGTCTAATTCATTGCATGTTTCAATTAAGTGCACGTATTTAAGTATGCAAAAGCGTATCTAAAACACCAATTTCCACCGGTGATTACGAAAGAACGATTTTTTTTTCTTTTGACAACGCCTGTCAGCAATGATAAAACTCATTGAAAATCCAATAATCCGACGAATTTCTCCGTCACCACGCAGAAAGAAATAAAAATACCCCATGCAGCTAACAAAACAAGCTTTGCAAGATAGAGAGCTTGTAAATTAAACAACGGAGATGAGTGAAGAGATCGCGATGGTTAGCTTTCTGAGCTTAAATATATGTGAGAATAAATTTTCCCGGTGTAGTTGTATATGAGACTCATTGAAAATGAGTACAAAACTGAAGAATGAATACTTTTATTTGAATATGTAATTTAAATTTAAGAACATCTCCCGGAGCATTTTTCTTTATGTCCTGCCTCCAACAAGTTTAGCTTACAAATACAAATCCATCTGGTAAATTGGAGCCAATCCATTTGGCAAATTGGAGCTTTAGATTGAGAATTTGGTTGGAGTGTTAGCGGTTATTTTATGGTGCTACTATATATGTCAATTGAATTCTCTTATCTTTTACGGGGCTTTCCTCGGGGTGTTCCTTTGTTCATGCTCAATTTGCTTCACCTGTAGCTTCACAGGTCAGTTTTGCTCGTCAGCATCCCGAGCAAAGGGAGTCTAATTTATTTATCGCCAAATAATCCGGTTGTTGGAGCATTTGTATCGAAAATTAAGGGTGTCATATCTTTGGAGGGCGTCCTTTGGAAGATAGTTCAAGTAGAGTGTAGAATCCACCCTCCAAGGCAGCATTTTTGTCTATTTGTGTTATGTACGCTGCTGAAGCATTACAATTAAACAGTGTTCTAATCTAATGTTTGGTTCGTTATTGGTATCTTATTAGCTTATTTTTGCTGGAATACCTCTCCAACTACTGCCTGAAATTAGTCAGCAATAGTTGGGGACTATATCCGAACACTCTTAAATTGCCATGAATGTCTGATCAAAAGCTTTTTATAAAGAGTTGACAATAAGAGACTTTCCGATATTGTACATGAATTTCAAATTGAATATTACTGATAGATAGTGATTGCCACAATGATGGAAAATAATAAATTCTATACAAAAATGCGCCAGTTAATGGATAGTTTCATTAATTTAAATTATATCAAAATATTCATAAATTCACGAATAAATGAATTCCACCTTTACTTGTCTACAATAAGTTACGGCCCATGAATTTTGTGATTTATTGACTGTAAACATGCAAACGTTTTTTGGAAATGTGCAACAGCAAATTCCATAAATTGACACCCTGTGAAGTGACGCTGTTAAAATAATTATAACCTCACTTTTAATATTCTTTTGATGTTATCTTATTGACGATCATCGTTATGGTAATATTAATAGTTAATGGTTCACAATTCGCCGAACATGACAGGGAAAAGATACCTTCGTTTTAATTTTTTTAAGTACTGCGCATACTAATGAATCTACCTCATAATTATAAAATGAGCAGCAGTACTTGATTTTATCAAATATTAGTTAGCTAAATGGGAAACCGCACTAAGTAACGCACCTAAATAGGTTGTAATGAGCTGCATTCCGCAACTGCAGGAATGCACTAAAGTCCAACAGAATATTGCGTGCAATGCAATGCAAGTAGAATAGCCATTACATGATCGTGTTGGATTATTGAAATCATCAAAAACATGTTCACAATCATCCAGATTCCAAGTTCTTGACTTTTTACATTTTAACATGATAGTCACCGAATGATCAACGTCATTTGGTATCATTGAATTAATGGAGTTCATATAATATCTTTAATTATTTACGCTGTCCTGAGTACGACACTGCAGATACGCAAGCCATAGTTTATGGGGAATTATAGCTTCGAAATTTTCTGGTTCAAGTTTCGTGTCTTAGTATCGGAATAAATGAGTACAATACTATTTTGGACGATTATTTCAACATCGAACAAACTTTCGGAAAACCTCTCCGCTGAAAACCCACTTGAGATTTTTGCGTAATCACATTGAAGAGCTTGAGTCAAAAGTTATATATGTGCTGTGAATACTCCTGCCGTTTCCTTTTCTCTGTTTGTTAGGTTGTTAGCTTCTGACGTTTTCCACTCCTACCTCCTGCTTTTTTCTGACCCCAGATATTCGCCCCTTTCTTTATTTTCTCTCCAGAAATACAGAGACTAGTCACTTGCATATACGAGGTCCTATCAAGAAACGTACTGGCGGTTTGAATTTAGATCGGTCTTTACGACTCCTAACGATATATAATAAAATCCGCAAAAGAAGGATCAGATGCTGAGCTCCGTTTGGAAAGAATGTTCGTCCGTTAATTTTTCAATATATTTTTATGCCCGAAAAGCTGAAGAAGAATAACTGCCAACTACCCGAACAGTACTTAACACTTTCTTATAGATTGCCCCAGTCTGGCCAGCGAGGCCCAGGCTTTAATGAAGCGTCGTAACGTGGCAGAACTAGAGCAATGGATGACCATAGTGTTGGCTGTTGTAGAACCGTAGGATGGACCACTTGTATAAATTCTAACACACGTGACCATGCTTCTTTCCAACTATGGATCCCAGTGCAAATGTTAATACAATAAAAAAAAAGTTAAATAATAAGAAACAAAAAATTTATATACATAAGATGTTATTATTTTAATTATGTCAGTTTGCCATATTTTGCAAACAAAACGTTTTCTTAACATTCATTATCATTCTGAAAGATTAAAAACTATAATTTTTCTCATTACAGCAAATAGCGTTGCAGCCCGGATCTAAGTCATTTGATATATGGCGATCACCACCTATTGATATGAGTCTGGATATTTATTTTTTCAATTGGACGAATCCCGATCAATTCCTTAACAAGTCATCTAAGCCGGTTCTGCAAGAACTTGGACCCTATCGATTTACCGAAATACCTGAAAAAATAGACATATCATGGCATCCGGACAATGCCTCGGTAACATTTCGTAAGAAGAGTATGTTCTTTTTCGATCAGGATGGTAGTTCGGGAAATCTGGAGGACAATATAACGGCTTTAAATATCATAGCCCTAGTAAGTTGAAATACTTTTGACAAAAATTTTTAATTTGTTGCGGTTGACATGCAAATTTTATTTATGTTTTTTAATCATATTTTTTCACTAAAATGGTACTAACCTATGAATTATTCTTGTTTGAAGTCAGCTGCCGGCCGAGCATTAAGCTGGGATTATTTCAGGCAAAAAAGTGTTTCAATTGGCCTACAGATGTACGAACAACCGTTAGCCGTCACGAAAACCGTAGATGAGCTGTTATTTTCAGGATATAGCGACGATATGATCGATGTGGCAAAAGAATTTCCAATATTCGGCGCCGATGTACCAGTGTTGTTCGACAAATTTGGATGGTTTTACACGGTAAATAGTGATAATCGTAGTATAAATAGTAGAAGAAATAGTATTAGTGGTAATAGTAGTAGCGGTAGTGGTGGCAATGGTAGTGGTTGTTATTATAGTAGTAGAACTGGTGCAGAAGGGCCATTCTACATTCCGAACTCATAAAATGTACACGTTGTGCGGCTCTGTTAAGTCTACGGATTGTAGTATATTGATTATATAACTGTCCAACATTTCAAATGTTGGGGGCTATCAGTTACTGCATTCATCCTTTCTCGCCCGAGGTCAAAATTGTAGCGGGAGCATTGATCAGTATGAAAAAAACTCATAAATATAATATACGGAGGGTGAAGGGAAACAAAAAACTGTAATCGCAATAAGCATAGTAATAAAACACATATGCCAAAACATAGAACCCAATTGTCAAAAGCGATCAAAAATGGCTGAAATATGACATTGGCAATAAATAACAAATTGATGGTTGGTAAAACTTTTAAGGTCGTTTGATGATGGCTTGATGGTGGATGGGGAAAAGTTAACTTAAATGTATGTTCCTGGAAAGACCGAAAAGACCAAAAAAATTGACAGGAAGCGCCTAAATAAATATCAAGATTCACATATCAGTGCGTATACTGTAATAAATTTACATCAATCCTATAATTATCTTGCGGAATCGATTTTCGACCAATTGCGGAATCGATTCCGCAAGGTAAATAAAAAAAACATAAAATTAAAAGGAAGGTTTCTTTATTTCTAGCACAAAAAAAAAATTTTATGAAGATGGAAGCAATTACAAATCAATCTTATGCTAACAATTACGTTTCTTAGTTCGAAACTTTCCATCGATATAACTTTGAGATAATTCTTTAGAAAGTCATCCGCAAATGAACAGAATGAAGAAAATTGCTGAGAGCAAGTCTGAATTTCAAAACAATGTTCACCATAAATAAGAATTATATAAATATCTTGGTGAATCTGACTTTCTTCAATTAACCTTTGCCTTGAAAATCATAGTGCACAATTGAATATTTAATTTTCTGTTGAAATTCAGCGAAGGGCCTAGACGAATTGTTAATGGGGTTCACTTCTCCGAAACAAGCGACTCATTCGCATTTAGTGTGTGATTTCAGTGAATTTAGATTAGTCTTAGCGGTCAGATCTGAATCACCCAGCTAGAGACCGATTGATTGATTCCAACCGCATGGAATCATATTTGAAACAAGGATAGCTCCTTTGAACAATTCGTCCAATTAGACGGAAAACGAGAAAACAATGTAAAGTTCCGAGACTGATAGTATCGGATTGATATTTTATTCATGAGAGACCAGTAAGGTTTACATTAAAAGTGTCAACGACATTGAAAGCGCTCGACGAATCGTCAAATTTCAATCAACAACGCTGAAGATTGTAATTGCTAATAGCGAAAAAATGAACAAATATTTTTGTTCAAATAATATACATAGAATCAGTGTGTGCAAATGTTTTCCACATATGAAGGCAAATGATGCTATACAGCGTACGATTTATCAACAATTATTCACATGAGATGATGACATTTGAACCCAGAATAATTGTAGCAGTTATAGCAATGTTTAATAAAGCTGAAAATTAACAGGTAGCATGTCCTGGATTGATAGATTCACGCTAGTGTATAAGAAATATATGCATACATAAATGAAATAATCTAAAAATTAAATATGATATGAAAAAGGAAAATAATAAAAGTGATTTAAAATCTGACCAAGGCTCTGATTTACTTGGAATCATTAAAAAGGCTACAACGAAGCTAATTTTTGCGTTGAAAATTGACCAGAACCCTTTCGCGTTTGCATCAGTTACAAGTGCAAAAAAACTATTCCTTGCAAACGAAGATAGTTCAATAGACGAAAGTTGAAAAATTAGCAAAAATTAGCATCTATGCAATTAGCATAGATGCAATCACTATGACACTTCTATCGTTTCTTCTTGGCCCCTATGCTTTTCCTCGATTAAAGATATTATTTTAATATATTTTCATTGATTTATAATTTTCATTTATTAGTTATTCATTTTCATTTGGGTCTATCATAACGCTGCTCTACATTACTAGTCGAAGTTTTAGAATATTAATAATACAAAACAATATTCTGAAAAGACTAAAGCGGAGCTTCAACTCAAGAAACATTTTTATTACAGCGAAACAATAGTGCCGATCTCACTGGCTATTACAATATGTACACAGGAGTCGATGACATAAGTAAATTAGGGCAAATGCATGCATGGAATTTCAATTCAAGTACAGGATTCTTCAACGGTGAATGCGGGAAAGTACAAGGATCGGCCGGCGAATTCTATCCACCACGACCACAAACTAATACATCAATTAATCTGTTCTCGGCGGAACTATGTAGATACATTACTCTTGATTATACGGAAACGGTTGTAATTCACGGTATTGAAGGATACAAGTTCAGTGGTACGCCGAAAACTCTTGAAAATGGTATGTACATAGATTGATAAGCGGTGGATTATGAATTGCAGACGAAACAATGACTGATAATTGCAGGTACCGACTATCCTGAAAATAAATGTTTTTGCGGAAAGGAATGTGTTCGATCCGGTCTCATAGATGTTTCGGCGTGTCGATTTGGAACTCCAGTGTACATGTCATTCCCACACTTTTATAACGCTGATCCTTTTTATGTGAATCAGGTTAAAGGATTGACCCCAAATAAGGAAAACCATGAATTTTACATGGTTCTCGAGCCGCTGACTGGTGTGGTTTTAGAGGCTTCAGGGCGTTTCCAAATAAATATGTTGGTTCAGCCAGTAAGAAATATCAAGTAAGTTGCATAATAATGTTTTGTAGTTGGGTGTGTTAGATGCTGAGCGTTAGACTCCCTGTAGCTGAAAGTTTCTTATACTGCCCGTTAAACACATCCCCTGCCACTTTGAAAACCTAACCTGGCGCGTGCAGATTGCTTTCATGCAACCAAAGTATTGGGCAATGTGGCTCGTCCTAATCTCTTGAATGTTAGGTTTCAAGGCAAAGCTTGAAACAGGCTCTTCAGTTTCCTACAATCTATACTCACCGCGAATACACAGAAGGTTTGCCATACTGTGCTCGCCGACAGGACATATAGAAAACGCGGGCGGACGCATGCAACTGGCCGATTACACCCCTTAAAAAGTTCTACGGCAGCTCCTCGACGTCCGTTTCCCCGATGTTCAATCAGAAGAAACACTAAAATATTAAATTTATAAAAAAAAAAGTAGCAACAAAGCAATTCAAAATATTTGCAAGCTAGAAGATTCGTATCGAAAGAGCCTCACACTGCAAGGGTTTAAAAAAAAATAAATTTCAACTGGAGTTTAGTAATGTAGTTATTAACATCTTGTTAGAAAATTTTTAATATTCAGCGGCATTTCAATTTCATTACTTTTATTAATTATATAATTTAAAAATATTTTCTATTTCTCTTCTTTCTAGATTATATGAAAGTGTTCCTCGAATGTACATGCCTTTGCTCTGGTTCGAACAAAAAGTCACGATTCCTAAATATATGGCTGATGAACTTCGAATAGTGATAGCAATTCCAACGACAGGTCAAATATGTGCCAGTGTTATATTCTTAATTGGGCTAGTAATGTTAGTTATACTTCCAATAAGTCGTATGTGTCGACAAAGGTACAACAAAGTTTCAGCGGAGAAAAGAAAGCCGAAAATGGAGAATGGGGTGACTATTGAAAAAGGGCCAGAAATCAGTCCGTTGATTGAGAAGAAGAATGGTATATTACCGAGTGTAATGTTCACCCCGAATGGAACGAGTAATCATACGAGTGAGAAATACTGAAAATTCCCAAATTTCCAGTATGTTAGGTGAATACTCAATTTAAAGCCATTTGTTTAGTTGTATTGGGTTAATTGTAAGGTCGAATATATAAACCGATTTTTTTGTAGTTTTTCTATGTTGTCTATTGAAAAACGCCAAGAGGATACTACACATTTCGCTTGCTAACAAATTATCATGTTATTAACGGAAAATGTAGTATTTATAATGATAGTATTACGTTTTGTAAATTTAATATCACGCAATTCTACCCATCGACGGACCGCAAAGAATAATAACAACAACTCTCTACGGATTCACATTAAGTTTAGCGTTTTACATATATTGTGAACAATATGCAATTGTTTACATTTAATACATTGCACAAGTGCAAAAGCAAAAATGCCTTCCAACATTGCAACTGATTGCCAATCGTAGATTAGATAAGTTACTCATTCAATTAAGTCTCAGAGATAAGTTCTGCAGTACTCCCAATCAATGATACTTTAGGAGTAAGTTCAGAACGAATTCGAACGTTTGCCAAGTGTCAGGAAACTATTCAAACGACGCAATAAACGTTAAACAACAAATTTAATGGCCAAATATAACATAGTTCCAATGCTCAGGGTGATTCTATATGTAAAGTATAGCACCAACTATCAGGACTGAGTACAATGAAGCCATCTCTTGAAAGAAGTGCTTCTTCATTTACAGAAAGAAAAATTAAAGTTTTCAAACATTGCAGCAAATCATTCATCATCCTCAATCCTAGCTAAATTAAACAAAAATTCAACTTTATTTTTAAAAGAAAGTCAACCCTTTTCTGATCATCTACAAAACTCTCTCTGCTCAATGTTAAAACAAAATATTGTTATATATAATACATATATATTTTAGTTAAATCTCAGAAAAAAAGGACACTTGAAAAAGAAGTTTGTCAATATATTTGGTTCTTTCCAAAGTAATACACATTTATACATTCGATTATCCTTGCCAATGGTGTCTTCGAATAGAAAAAGTGCGGCCTAACATTTCTATACATTCAGATAATAAATTTCTCGCTCCATCGAATTAACTATTAAATAGCAAATAAATGGGTGCTGTGAAACAAATATTCAATCAATTTTTGAAGAATTTCTCGAATATCTTTATAAAGAAATTTCGAGAAATCATTTAGCAATTCCTCTTATAGATAGAAGACATGAATCCATTCCAAAGATAAAAATCGTGTTATAAGCTACAATCAATAAGAATTAAGAGATTAATAGAAATGACAAGTTTTTTAAGTAAATATTCATGCCATGTAGATGGGACCAAACTGAAATTTAAATATTGATAAAATATTTTTAATAAAGGTGTACTTTTGAGAGAAATCACTTTTGAAGAACGAATTTAACCTTGAAACATGTTAAACCGTCAACACATATCAATGTGTGTAAACATCGACTGATGTTGAATGATATGATGTTTAGATTATTATATAAAGCAATCCTGGTATACTAGACTTTAAGAAAATTTATCTGTAGAATTGTTTAAGCTTTCTATTTGTATATATATGTATCGCTAAGTAGATCAAACAATTTTGAAAAGACGAATAAAACTATAATATTGTCGAATACAGTATTTGACTTTATCCGTTCCTTGTTTAACTCAATTCCAGCAAACACTCCAACTGTTTCTGTACAACGAAATAATTACACAGTTGACCAAATCACCAAACAAATATTTCTTCATAGATCATTATTCCGCTCAATTCCTTCCATATTGTGGTCACATTTTTATTCAATTTGAATACCCTGAATATTTTTTACTCGACATTGCTCAGATTTACTTTGCTATTTTTTTCTGTTGATTTGGACTACGTGAAATCGCAAAGCTTATTATGAATAGTCGCCTTGATTAGGCCTAACCTCACAATCCTTCGCAGACGTAAATTCAGAATCATCAACTACAGTCCCTCATAAAGGACAACTCCTCGATAATGCTCCACCAGCCACAACAATACTACCCGAAAGACTGTAACCCAGTAAGCCGGTCTATCCATTCGGGGACTTACAGCTAACCGCGGTTGGTTGAATATTTCTTCAGGGTTGATGTTTATATTACATATACATGTCTCCAGGGTCGTAAATAGCAAGGTCAGTCGCGAAAACATTTTGATGGCTCTCTTGCTCGCCTCAAGACTGGAATGAGTAGCTTTTAAATGATTCGCTACTCATTCCTCATTTCTGTGTTGTTACCACCGGTTAAATGTGCGACGATTGCTGAAGGTCTTAGTGAACAGTTGTTTGAATTTTGTGTTACCTGTATTACTAAGGAAATCGTTTCTATTCGGTAATTTTGTCATGATAAAATGGCATTTTGGTTACGCGAGCGCTATATATATATATATATATCTTGTGTGTGTATCATCGGGTACGAAAAATATGGTAGCGATTGGCAAAATGTGTTTTGGATTCATAACTAGGTAAACCAGTTGTAATGTAATTTCCACTGTCAACTAGTTCGTATAAGGTTGTTTAGTCGGTATTAGCTAATCTAACATATTTATTGGTACTAAAAAAATCAACGTGCTCCTTGTTGACATTTCCTCGAATGTGCATCTTATTATAGAATAATGAATGTTAACTTTTTTCTCTGTAACGAATTTTTGTTTTTATGCTGCTCTTCTTTACCTCATCTTCAAAACGTAAATTTACCAAATATATTTGAAAAAGGAGAAACTATTGCATGTCATATAAAAGAATAAATTCGAAGAAAACAATATTTGAATTTTATTTCTTTGGTCTTTTTAACATCGAACACATTTGTCAAAGTGCACTTTAGTTGATCTCGTTCCAAAGTTGGAAGACAAAATTATATTAATCCAATCGTATTTTGTTTCACATTGGCACCTCAATAGCAATGGTAATAACAACCGTCAATGTGTACATAGCATAGGAAGCAAGAGTGTTTTCATGTTCGGAGGACCATTTTATAATTTAATTTATCACTTTTCTGATTATTGAATCGGAAACTGTCATTGATTGACCTAACTTTTTACTTAATTTGCCATTCACTTCGTCTCATAATACGTTTTATGTACTTGTAGATAGAAGCTTTGTAATGAAAAACATGGCCAAATTCATAAAACTGAATTGAAACAGCGATGGCCAGACTGAGCTGCTGCTATTTCCTGATAAATCCAACTTACTTGCAACTTCATCAGGCACGTCTAGGTAAACTTTATCAATGCCAAACTCGAATATAAGATTGCGTAGTTTCTTTATATCCACATAATCGCCTTTCGATGACCATATTGTGAGTGTTACTTTATTTGTTTCGTTCAATGCCGTGAAAAGTTGTCGAAGTACACTTGAACTTTGTGCAGCGATGCCTGCACGTACAGGAAATGTTATCTCATGCTTTGAAGTTGTGATTCCGTTGTCCTGCATTGGAATTAAATTCACGAAAAGTGAATCACAAAATTACAATACAATCATTCGTAATTTAATAAAGGTATGGTAGGTAAAACACGAAAATCGCCAATAGTTGTCGGAAATCAAAAGTAAAATTTTTGCCTCACCTGTATTGTTTTGATCATGCTGTTCACTTGAGATTCAGTATAGGACCCGGTCGTGAAATTAGCACCCCATTCTGTTGTCCAACCGATGGATAAAACAGCGGATGAATAATTTTTGCTTGCTTGAAGAAAAATGTTTGGATCTACAGGCACATTTGTTGGATTTACTGGTCCTCGCATAATATCGGCATTTAGCCAAACTGGATAGCTCATCTAAAACCAAATGATCTTGTGGATTTCTCTATATAATTCATCAAAGGTTGTCTTACCTGTTGCCACATCGAATCTAAAATACCAAGGGAACCTTCGTATACATCCGTCGATTTGAAATCTAATTTCACACCTTTCTGTTGATTTGTATTCTTTGTGTTGAAGTCTAATATTCTCTTTAAAAATGTTTCTAATTTAATATCAGATGTATTGGCTGGCGGATGACCCATCACTGGGAATATTTCACCAGATGTATCGTTTATTAGCGTCCCTAGCACAATATCGGCTTCAATCATGTCGATTTTATCTGAAGAACAACCAACAAGATAGCACAATAAATGTATGCTCTCATCAAATTAGTTTGAAGCTATTTATTCGCAGAATGATGTGCATTTCATACCAGCTAATGCTTCCTCCAATAACTTTTCACTGTTAACTGCATGAGCCCAAAGAACTGATGTTAAGTTACCATTCGCTTTCTGAACGATTGAAGCCATTGCAGAAATTTGAAGACTACCTGAAATCGAATTTAAAAATAAGATTACAGCATAAAGTTCAAAACAGTTATTGTAAACTATAACACTATTTGCACTGAGAAAAAGCTTTTCTCATTATTTTCTATGTTGTTTTGTTCATCAGTTAATCCCTTCAAGAAACACTTATAAGTCAATTTATTTATTAATAGACTTAGAGATTAATTTTTGCCAAGCCCCATGATCCTAAAAGTCATTCGATTTCGGAAATCAAAAAAAAAATCAAAATCAAATTTAATTCGAGCTCCACTCGGTTGATTGGAGCACACACTGAGGAAGCCGGCAAGTAGCAGCCTAAATATACAAGATTGTTTTAAATTTTAATGTTGTTTTATGTTTTAATTAATTGGTAACTTTTCCCCAATGAATCCAATGAAAATCCTGCCTTTATTTTTTTAAATTATTCTTTTGCAGTTACAACTCTCGGCTATTATTTTTGGTCAATTATGTTATGCTTAAAATGTAAGTTTACGATACACAAGATACGTTTATGATTCATAACAAAAATCCTATTTATGAGAAATCATCGTAATAATCTTCGAAGAATATAATGAAAATAATTCATATCTTATTCAGATAAATACGATCGGTAAACTTAATATTTGGTTATGTTCATTACATGCATTTGTAAGTGAGTTTGCCTTCACAGGCTGTGCTTATCTCTACGGCAATTTTGTCCCCGTTTAATATTTTATTATTTGAAAGCAACACCTGTATTGCTGACTAACTATCTGAGTACATAGTTTCGCAAATCTAATACGTCGAATACGCTTTTCAATTATATTATGCAAATAACACTAATTATGTGTGGGGCTCTGGTTTGGATCAAAGGGGGAAAAGTGAATGTTAGAGTTTCTACATCGCCATTGAAACACGCCAAAATCTAAAGTAATAAGGAGGGAATAAAGTGTTATTAAGTTGAATTCAGTAAAAGTATAGTCTAGATTAGTATCTCATCAATTTCAACTTGCTTTTCATTCCTCACCTATTATAAGGCAATAAAACGACCACATTTGCTCAAGCTGCAACATTGTTCCAAACTAAAATATTCAGTTCGACGGATAGCGCCTAAATTTACTAAAAGAATAATGCAACTACAAATTAAAATAAAACTTTGAATCTGTTCTAGCGACAAAATTTAAAATGAAAATCCACGCACAACTCAACCTTCGATCACTGAGTAGCAAGGAAGCATGAGATGCTAATGCACTCTAAAATTAAATGTTCAGCTTATCGCAATCTTTTGAACCGTAGGCAATTATTACACGTGAAAAATATTCTCCGCCTTTATCACGTTTTAAAGATTTATTGGGTTCGGTAAATACCTCACAGCGACTAAACACTACAGAAACATAATCGCTACAGTACATTAATTCGTTAGTGTAATCTTTCTTTAAGTTGACGTTTCAGTTTGACATCTGGAATTGGATCATTCGTTCCATGCTCAATGTTTCATTATTCTTAAATTTATACTGTCACTACCGAACATATTAACTAAGAAATTCATTAGTAGGGAACCTTCATCCTCCCGCCAATTAACGTAAAAGTTTACGACTACGCTATACCCAAAATAAACTGCTAACCTACCTACACACTTGCTTCGTCCACGCCGTCCGCGTTCCTATGGGTTTGTTTACATCCTTCTCGTACCCACACAACCCACGACCCAAATCATCATTTTCCCCTATATATTACAAATGACAACAAACCGCCTGCACATAACCGCATCTAGTGCTCGTTTTTGTACCAAAATACTCTTATACCATTTCTTCTTTAGACCATATTGCGCTTGATCAATTCAGGTGGAACCTTGTCAAAATTTTGATAGCTTCAATTTGTCAACAAAAAAATAAAGCTCAGAGAAAATCAACCAAAACATTTATCCCGTGCTAAAGTGTATTGAACTTTGTGTTGTGTGCCCATCCGTTATAAGGCAACTAATCAAATGGGATTGAAATAATCGATTTACTAATACTAACCTTAAAATTACTTCAATGACGGCATATTACAAAATGGTCCATTCTGTTTAGTGTTCCGGAAAATTGATTTGTTGTAAACATCTTGTTTATATCAAAATTGATTGAGGAGACGCATCGAAATGTCGTCGTCGGTTGTTCAGCAGTTTGTGTCGGGACTGAAGTCTCGACATCGCGAGACTCAAAACAAGGCGGCACAGGATTTATATTTGTATGTGAAGACTGAATTGCGTGATATGGCACAAGAGGAATTGCTGCAATTTTTTGATGATTTCAATCATCATATATTTGACATGGTAAAAAGTTCGGACGTTCATGAGAAGAAAGGCGGTGTTTTGGCGATAAGTAAGTATGAATTTTTTGTTTTGAAATTAGATAATATGAGTATATTATGACCTTAAATCATTTGTTGAATGCCATTGCTTTGCTAGAATACTACCGTATCCGCGTTGCCCCCAGTTTTACAAACTATATGATTCACATCGGGAGAAAAAAACTTTTGAATAAAATTATAGTCACCTGTTTCCGAGACATCGGGAACGTTCTTCCCTTACACCAATCCCATTACCTTATGTCTTTTCTAGCCCCTTGCTAAGTTCTTGGCGTAACTATGTATTTCACGACACTCCGAATGCTTTTTTCAGGGATTGATTGTTTTTAATGAATTATAATGCCCATGTCGCAACCAATTCTGAGGGAAAAAATTACCAAATTTGAATAACAATTTCATCAATTATGAGGACATACCTGATTAATATCTCACCTAAGACTAAAATTATATCGGATGCAAGTCTAATTAAAAATTAAAGTCACTACTACACGATTAAAACGTTTCCACCCGTATAACATTTGCACATAAATAAACAGATTATATTCGCAACATTATTCACTTGGTGCTTAATAAACATAAATTGATTGTTTGTTTGTTTTTTTTTTTTTTTTTTAATTTTAAGAGTGTCTCATCAGCGGTGATGTTGTCAACACGACCACTCGTATTTCAAGATATTCACACAACTTGCGAAATCTTTTGCCATCAAATGATGTATCAGTTATGGAGATGGCAGCCAAAACGTTGGTGAAGTTAGCATTATTGCCAGGCTCCAAAGGAGCAGAATCATTTGAGTTCGATATCAAACGCGCGTTCGAATGGCTGTCGGAAGAGAGGCACGAAGTGAGTTGTGATTTTTGCTCTTACCTTAAAATTTTAAAAACTTTAGTTTGATTTCCATAAATACGATAGCCCGTTGTTTTATAAAATGTTTAAAATAATCTTAAAACTGAATTATTAAATTGTTGGTTGCCCTTATTTTCCAGTATCGTCGTCACGCATCTGTTTTAATTCTACGCGAATTGGCTTTGGCTATGCCGACGTATTTTTATCAATCAATGTCACCTTTCTTCGAGAAATTCTTCAATGCCATTCATGATCCGAAACCTGCTATCCGAGAGACAGCTGGCGAGGCTTTGCGCGCAGCATTGATTGTAACTTCGCAGCGTGAAAGTACTAAACAATCGAGCAAGCCTCAATGGTATATATTTTGCTATGAGGAGTCAATGAAATGCTTCAATACAGAAGTACCGCCAAAAGAAAAAGGTGTGACGCGGGAGGATCGCATTCACGGCGGCTTGATAGTGCTGAATGAACTCTTCCGATGCTCGAACTCTTCCTGGGAGCGTCGATATTGTACGCTAAAAAGCTTTCAACCTGAATATAAAAAGCATGGTGACTTTTCGACGGCAATGTTTCCGAGAATGAAAGCATCCCTCATCGAAAAGATAGGTCCCTCTCATTCGCAATGGGACACGGAGCACACAAGCTTGAAATTTTCAAACACACTGATTGAAGAATCTGTGAATAGTCGTCAAATTTTAATTGATCATTATGATGAAATATGTGAAAAAGTGATGGAACAACGCAACTGCCGTTCATTTTATGTGCAGCAGTCACTGTTGAACATTCTACCGCGCGTGGCAGCGTTCAATCGTGAAGTATTCGTGAGGAAGCATTTAAATGCTACAGTATATTATTTGTTGAATATCTTAAGAGGAAAGGAAAAAGATAGAAATGCAGCTTTCGTGACGTTAGGCTACATTGCTGTAGCTGTAGAAAGAGATATCGAGAAGCACGTTAGGAGCATAATGGATTTAGTTAAGCTTACACTTCCCGTTCGGGACACACCCAGCAAACGCAAACCTACTTTGGACCCAGCAGTATTTGCTTGCATCATGTTATTGGCGCATGCTCTAAAATCTGTCATAACAGAGGATGTCCGTGAGATTCTTGATCCAATGTTTGCAACAGGACTTTCGCCTGCTTTGACCGTATGTTTTCGGGAACTCGCTGAAAATGTCCCACACGTAAAGCGTGAAATATCGGAAGGTTTGCTACGAATGTTGTCACAAGTTCTGATGAATAAGCCATATCCATCCTTCGGAACACCTAAACATAATATTTCTGTTCCATTTCCATCGTTGGGCTTGACAGATACTCATCAAAACGATATTGCCACGATTGTTCTTGCTCTTAAGACGTTAGGGACATTCAACTTCGAGGACCAGCCATTGCTGGACTTTGTGCAAAAGTAAAATGATGAAAGCTTGTTGAAATGTAGAAACTCATATTCAAAATATATTTTCTCTAGGTGCGCCGATCACTTTGTTACTCATGAGCAGCAAGAAATCCGCTTCGAGGCGGTCCAAACTTGCACCCGCCTCCTAAAACAAGCCATACAAATTTCCGATCCGAGCAATGGAGTATCAGACACTTTAGAAGAAGTGATCGCTCACGTTTTAGAGCGACTTCTAATTGTTGGCATTACTGACGTTGACTGTAATGTTCGTTTGCGCGTACTTCGTTCGTTGGACGAAACGTTTGATGCACAGCTTGCACAGCCTGAGTCGTTGAGTGCACTTTTGATTACGTTGAATGATGAAGTATTTGAAATTCGGGAACTAGCTATCGTCACTATTGGAAGACTGTCCGCGATGAATCCAGCTTACGTGATGCCTAGCTTGAGAAAGACTTTGGTTCAGCTGTTAACCGAGTTGGAACATTCAGGGATGAGTCGTAATAAGGAACAGAGCGCCAGAATGCTGGACCATCTGATTGTTAGCACCCCAAGGTAAATGATGTTTTGTATTTTCACAATTACAATTTCACAAAAATTATAACCCTTGCCATATTCAAATCAATTTCGTCTTTTAGATTGATATCATCATACATGAGACCTATTTTAACGATTCTTGTTCCAAAACTCAAGGAACCCGAATCAAATCCTGGTGTCATCTTGAACGTTTTGCGTGCCATCGGTGATTTGGCGGAAGTCAACGAAGGATGTACCGAACTAGAAAAATGGGCTGACGATCTGCTCGCAATCCTACTGGAAATGTTAAGTGACTCAGGTAACCCGGAAAAACGTGGAGTAGCTCTTTGGACGTTGGGACAACTTGTCAGTGCCACTGGACGAGTTGTTACACCTTATCATAAATACCCTGTACTTATTGACATTCTGATAAACTTCTTAAAAGCCGAACAAAGACGTTCAATTCGGAGGGAAACTATTAGGGTTTTGGGTCTGCTCGGCGCCATGGATCCCTACAAACACAAAATGAATAAAGGTTTGATTGACAGCCAAAAGGATACGATATTAATTTCACTGTCCGATTATAAAAATAACGAAGCGCAAGACCTATCGACAGCTGAAATGCTAGTTAATATGGGAACGATGCTTGATGAATACTATCCGGCCGTAGCGATTTCCACTTTAATGAGAATTTTGCGAGATCCTACGTTGGCTCAACATCACACGATGGTCGTTCACGCAGTGACGTTCATATTCCAAAGTTTAGGTATAAAATGCGTCCCCTATTTGTCACAAGTGCTGCCAAATCTTCTGGATAATATTCGTACAGCTGATATGAATCTGAGAGAGTTTCTTTTCCAACAGCTTTCTACGCTCATTGAAATCGTTAAGCAGCACATAATTTGTTATATGGGCGATATTTTCAAGCTGGTAAAAGAGTTCTGGACGATTAACACGCCATTGCAACCGACTCTTATCAACCTGATTGAAAATATTGCTGTGGCGTTGGGATGCGAGTTTAAAGACTATTTGCCTCAACTGATGCCACAAATTCTTCGAGTGTTGCACCACGATATTTCTAAAGACCGAATAGTGACGATAAAACTGTTGCAGGCACTACAAAAATTTGGCAATAATTTGGACAACTATTTACATTTGATAGTTCCTCCAATTGTAAAGCTGTTCGATGGTGCTGATATACCGCATCAAGTGTCAGTAGCTGCATTGGAGACAATTGATTATTTGGCACGTATCTTAGACTTCACCGACTTTTCATCGCGGATAATCCATCCACTTGTAAGGGTTCTTGACAACAATAGCGATTTACGAGATCAGGCTATGTCCTGCTTAAAGTCCTTGGTTATACAACTAGGAAAAAAGTATTTGGTATTTGTTCCGCTTGTGCATAAAGTAATGTTGAAGCACAAAATTTCCTGCCTCGATTATGAAAAATTGATCCCGAAGATTCAGAGCAATACAACGGTTTGCTTGGACGACGAGTTCCGTATTCGTCAGGCGAAATATAAAAATAACGATATATCATTAACTTTCAGTGACAACAACACAATCAAAAAACTAAATGTATCCTCGAGTGATCTTCAAATGGCTTGGCTAGCTGCTCGGCGGGTCTCTAAAGACGACTGGCTAGAATGGCTGAAGCGTCTGTCCATTGGCCTTCTCAAAGAGTCACCTTCACCAGCGCTGCGATCATGTCGCCCGCTAGCACAGAATTATCCAAAGCTGCTTAGAGATCTCTTCAATGCTGCATTTATTTCATGTTGGACTGAACTCTCAGTCTCGCTTAAAAAAGAGTTGTCAGCAAGCCTTCAACAAGCACTTGAAGTGCATGACATGCCCGAAATAACACAAACAATTCTAAACTTGGCAGAGTTCATGGAACATTGTGATAAAGACCACCTGCCAATAGAACCCTCACTATTAGGCAAACGTGCCATGGAGTGCCGAGCATACGCTAAAGCGCTACATTACACCGAAGAGGAGTTTTATATTGAGAAGAAACCGGCGGTATTCGAAATGTTGATTCTAATCAATAACAAACTACAGCAAAAAGAAGCCGCAGAAGGTCTGCTGACAACTTTCCGTAACGACCCTGATGAACTGAAAGTGCAAGGGCGATGGTATGAAAAACTGCATAACTGGGACCAAGCTCTCAAGCATTACACAGACAAACTGCAGAAAAATTCAAATGACTTAGAATCGCATTTGGGTCATATGAGGTGTTTGGAAGCGTTAGGAGAATGGTCTGAATTGGGAAAAGTGACAAGAGAGCAATGGGATAACTTCAACAGTGACAGCAAGGCGAGAGCTGGCCGCTTAGCGGCCGTGGCAGCGTGGGGTTTACAGGATTGGGAAAGCATGCAAGAATACGTAAAATGCATCCCCGAAGATACTCAAGACGGCAGCTTCTATCGCGCAGTTTTGGCAGTACATTACGGAGACTTTGAAAGTGCGCAGCGTTTAATTGACGAAACACGTGATCTTCTTGACACTGAATTGACCGCAATGGCTGGTGAGTCGTACGAACGTGCTTACGGAGCAATGGTGTGCGTACAAATGTTGGCAGAGCTCGAGGAAGTCATTCAATACAAATTGATTCCTGAGCGAAGAGAAATTATAAAAGATATGTGGTGGAAGCGCCTTCAAGGTGGACAACGCTTGGTAGAAGATTGGCAAAGAATAATCCAAGTACATTCTTTGGTGTTGACGCCTCAAGAAGACGTTCACACGTGGCTGAAATACGCGTCGCTGTGCCGAAAAAATAACTCATCGAAACTATCCCATAAAACGTTGGTTATGTTGCTTGATACTGATCCATCTCAAAATCCTACAGAAGATCTTCCTACTAATCAACCACAAGTGACTTTCGCATACACGAAGCATATGGCGATGACTGATGATATGCAGGGCGCATTCGAGAAACTGAGTCGTTTTGTCGACACATATTCCTTTTTGTGCAATTGTCCCATTGACGACATGAAGAAAGAGGATCGACGGCTGTTGGCTCGTGCGTACATGCGCCTGGGCCTTTGGCAGAACAAATTACAAGGAATAACAGACAACTCAATCAAAAGCATTTTGGGCTCATATGAAAAAGCAACGGCGTATGACCCAAACTGGTATAAAGCATGGCACTCATGGGCCTACATGAACTTCAAAGTAGTTCAAACCCAGAAGCAACAGTTGCAGGATCAACAAAGTGCAATATCCGAACAAGCCATTATATCGCAATACGCCGTCCCAGCAGTTGATGGGTTCTTCCGCTCAATTAATTTGCTTAAAGGAAATTCTTTACAAGATACATTGCGACTTTTGACTCTGTGGTTCGACTACGGGCATTACCCCGAAGTTTACGACGCATTACTGGTCGGCATGAAATTAATTGAGATCAACACGTGGCTCCAAGTCATTCCTCAGTTGATAGCACGAATTGATACTCACAGGAACCTGGTGGGGCAGCTGATACATCAACTGCTGATCGACATCGGCAAATCACATCCGCAAGCACTAGTGTATCCTTTGACGGTTGCATCAAAATCTGCCTCGATGCTTCGCAAGAACGCCGCCCATAAGATTCTGGACTCAATGCGAAAGCATTCACCAGTGCTAGTTGAACAAGCAATGATGTGTAGTGAAGAGCTGATACGCGTTGCAATTTTGTGGCATGAGCAGTGGCACGAAGGTTTAGAAGAAGCGTCGAGACTGTATTTCGGCGAGAGAAATATTAAAGGAATGTTTGATACTTTAGAGCCGCTTCATGCTATGCTGGAGCGTGGTCCGCAAACCTTGAAAGAAACTTCATTTAATCAGGCTTACGGTCATGACTTGACCGCAGCACTAGAATGGTGCCAACAATACAAACACTCGGGAAATATGAGCGACTTAGATCGCGCCTGGGACTTGTATTATCATGTATTTAGAAAGATTTCGAGGCAATTGCCGCAGCTTACTTCGCTTGAACTACAATATGTCAGTCCGAAACTATTAGCTTGCACTGATCTGGAGCTGGCTGTACCTGGAAGCTACAATCCAGGCCAAGAACTTATACGAATATCACACATAAAAACTAATTTGCAAGTGATCACGTCGAAACAGCGGCCAAGAAAGCTTTGCATTCGAGGCTCCAATGGCAAGGATTATATGTTTTTGTTGAAAGGTCACGAAGATCTAAGACAAGACGAACGCGTAATGCAGCTGTTTAGTTTAGTTAATACCCTGCTACTAAATGATCCAGACACATTTAGACGTAATCTAACAATCCAAAGATACGCTGTCATCCCTCTGAGCACGAACTCTGGACTAATCGGTTGGGTTCCTCACTGCGATACTCTGCATACTTTAATTCGAGATTATCGCGAGAAAAAGAAAACTCTTTTGAATTTAGAGCACCGTATAATGCAGCGAATGGCGCCAGACTATGATCACTTGACATTGATGCAAAAAGTAGAAGTGTTTGAGAATGCATTAGAGCACACTAAGGGCGATGATTTGGCTAAATTACTCTGGCTGAAAAGCCCCTCATCAGAAGTTTGGTTCGACCGACGGACAAACTATACTCGATCGTTGGCCGTTATGTCAATGGTGGGTTATATTCTTGGATTGGGCGATCGTCATCCTTCGAACTTAATGTTGGACCGATTAAGTGGCAAAATCCTGCACATCGATTTCGGAGATTGCTTTGAAGTTGCAATGACACGTGAAAAATTCCCAGAAAAGATTCCATTCCGACTGACTCGAATGCTAATCAACGCAATGGAAGTAACGGGAATTGAAGGTACATATCGACGAACATGTGAAAGTGTGATGTTTGTTTTAAGAAGAAATAAAGACAGTTTAATGGCGGTGTTAGAAGCATTTGTGTATGATCCTTTGTTGAACTGGCGTCTTCTGGATTCCGATAAAAATAGACGTTCAAAGACAAACACAGATGGAAATGTTGGAAGTCTTAATGGATCAGTGGATGATGCGTTCAACTTATTGCTGAGCAATCAGAATGCTAAACTAAAGCAATTCGACGCAGCACAAGGACCTCAAGCCGAAGTCACAAATAAAAAAGCTAGACAAATCGTTGATCGAGTTAAACAGAAACTAACCGGAAACGATTTCAATACTCAAAATGCGGTAACCGTGCAACAGCAAGTTGATCTGTTGATACAACAGGCAACAAACAATGAAAATTTATGTCAATGCTACATTGGTTGGTGTCCGTTTTGGTAAATATTATTCTGAAATGTATTTTATTATCAAATGGATACTCCGAAAGCAACAATAACTTTTTGTGGAATTTTTGGATCCTGCACTTTGGCCGTTCTTGAAGGACGATTGGCTATTATTAATTTTGCGCATGCTAACGTCGACAAGCATTTTGGAACAATGTCGAAAAAATGCAATAGCCACCTGACCTGGAATGTGCTTGGCATTCAAAACGTTTTTTTTTTATGAAATGGTGTTTTTGCCCTATTTCCCTAACAATAATTTTTGCATTTTCCGATGTTGATGCTTGTCATCGAATTTTCATTGCTTTGTACTTTCTGTATAATTTACTTTCTGTTCATTTTTGTAAGTATGATGTTAAGAGCCAACCACAGCTAGATGTTTAAAAATGATTGTTATGAACTTTATGTATAGTGTAAAAATAACTGATACTTTGTAAGAGAATCAGCAAATATGGAAGTTTTCATAGATTTGTATGTTTAGTTCTTCAGCAGTTCTAATAGCTATAAGAATAACAAATATATGATATTTATAACGGTAGCAATTCGCATTTTTTTTCGTATTAATAATCATATCCGGGTAAAACTGCCGACGGTAGTTCTTTACAAAATTGCACAACAGAAAAAAACAGGTCAAAGACGGCTAATCCCGAGGACGTTCGGTTCAGATCAAACGTGCAAGTTCTATAAGCATTTATTCGAAATATTTAGTGAAATGTTGTACGGGAAATTCGTTTAAATTTTTATTTAAGCATACTTCAATATATTAAACTACATACAAATGTGATGGATGATAATCAAATGATTAAATTCTTCGTACAAATGTTTCCAAATGTCAAACTAAATGTCTTGAAAATTTAAGTTATTTGGTAATTGGAAATCTGGTATAAATCTATGTGGTAACAATCCACAAACAGACGTACATAAAATTCGAGACGGTGCTGGTTTTGCCAGATAAACAGGCATATCGGTGGGTGTAAACTCCGACAAAACTTGTCGACACATTCCGCACGGCGAGGTAAAACTGTTTTCCTGATATGCAACAATTGCAATTTCCGCAAATGAGCGATGTCCTTCACTGATTGCTTTTGCTATAGCTCCTCGTTCGGCACATAATGAAAGGCCTATCGAACCGTTCTCAATATTACATCCTGTGAAAACTTCACCTGTCGTCGTTCGAATTGCTGCACCTACTGCGAAGTTGCTGTACGGACAATAAGCGCGTTTTCTCACTTGAACGGCAGCATCAATTAAGTCTTGTACAGATTTGTCTGGAAATAAGGAAACAGATATGAGGATGATACTTGGCTTATTAAAATTTGATTGACTAACATTATCAACATCTTCTACTGAATAGGATTAGGAAAAACATTGGGTTAGGGGTATGCCTCCTTCGATTTTGTTTTAAATAGCCTACGCAATAGATAACGCAAATCATATTGGAAGAATTTTGAAATAATTCGAAGCTGAGGTTTTAGATTTTTTTTTAGTATACGCTGTTATCAATGATTCCTTATGTGAAAATTAATAAGATAGAAACAATTTGGTTTTCTATTTCAAGAAATTGAACAACGTTTCGCAGGATAACATTTGTTCAAAGGTGTGTGCAGTTTAGGAAGCGTCGGAAGGCGGAAGAAATGCACGTTATATTGCTTACTCTATTAATGGACGAAAACGAATCGCAAAGTTATTAGAACCCGTAATAGTAAGTTACGAACGACGGGTTCTGAAAAACACTGCACCTTCTATTGGGGTATTCTTTTCTATTCGGGTTCAAGGATTCTTTAATTATTCTTTTAATTTAATTATTTGATCTGCCAGCACTGGCTCCTATATAAATATCTAAATATCATATTTAATTCTGCTTTTACTTTCGCTGCCTTGTGAGAGAATAGTCAGCTCATTTCCCGGGATCAAAGAACACTCCCATTTCAAGCAACAGCCGGTTAGCTCAGCAAGAGGGAGATATTCGTCGGTGCAGATGATGACGCTGATTCTTTGACTTCTGTGGTTGCAGTCGGCAAGGCACACCGGTGTTTCAGGAAGAATAGGCATCCCCATACGGTGTTTGTATGGGGATGCCTAACGAAATTGATTTTGATTGCAAACCATATCAAAAACCTTTTACACCAGCTTCCATGTAACTGGCTCCAAGTACGTTTTCTATGGTTTTTTTAATAGCTGAGTATAACACTCTAGGACATCCGTTATCGACGACTTGCCCTTGAAGCCATATTTTCTATGTGTTGCGGTCAGATCAGACCAGATTAATTTGTCTCGTAGTTTCCCTACCTGCCATTCAAGGATAGCGGATATATATTAGTTTGAGGAAAAGTATTGAGAAATTTCCGGCACTTATATAGCATGTGATCAGTGTAATATATCAGACATAACTTATTAGAATATGCCGCACTGACGAAATCCTATTGAAACGGAACCAAATAAACCCTTTCTCTAAGGGGCAATTTAAAATTGACCACAATTGATGCTATCAAGGATGCATACAAATAGTTAAATTTTGAAAGCTAGTTACGGCTATTGTTTAAAGTTAAATTAAACTTTAAACAACAAAAACAACTTTTTTATTTATTTTTTAATAAAGAAAAATGAATTGCCTGATTAAAGGGTTATCTTGATAGGATAAATAAAATAATTTTCAATTAAATTCATTATTTTAAGATAAAATTATATTTAATAGAATTAAACTATTCCCTAAAGTATCAAAAACTTTCGTGCATCATACACCATAAACATGCATCATAAACTGTTTAAATTAAAAAGGTAAGCTAATCAAGCTAATGGGTTCATACCCCATTTAAAAAGGTTATAGTCCTTTTCTTTTTAATCTTCAACAATACTCAAAAAATTTATTCTTAGTAACTTTAGTTAGAGGAACATTAATTACAATTTCTTCATCTTCCTGACTAAGCGCCTGAATAGGACTATCATTTGTCATAAGTAAGTTTTGTCTTTCTAATATTGTATGTATTGTCTAATCATTCACTTATTGCATCAAGTTTTTTGCAACTCAATTTCGTGGGAACATGTTTGTCATTTCTCTCCATCGGGACACTAAATGTTCGCGTATAATAGAAAGCTTGGAACTTTATTTAACTTTCAGGATAATATGCCAAAGCAGATTATTGTTGCCATTATCATTAATATTCTTGACAGTAGAGCAAGCCTTGCAAAAATCAAACTATTTACATTTTCAATATTTCGGTCTTTCTAGTATGAATAGCTATCATACTTCGGGAATGAATGTTATTCTGCATTTACATAAAATAACAACATCAAATAACATTGGTGCAAGAACTCATCCCAAGCGACCACCATTAACAATGCAAATCGGCAATTTGGGCTTTTCTTGTAACCGAAATCAAGACTGTGTTCCAACTCTAATCATCAAAACTTCCCCTCAGATGTGGCGCTCTATTATCTGACTTCGTATTTCATCTTTTGTATTCAAAATGTAATTTCTGTCTGGTGTGCATTATGGACCGCAGACATCATCGGGCCATATTTTAAAAAAATGGGCTTGGCCTCACCATAATGTGAATGAGAATCGCTATCGTGGCATGCTGACCGGAAAACTCATGATTTTTTTCAGGAAATGCACTTCCGTAAAATTTGTTTTCAACAAAAAGGGCCACTTCCTATACAACGGCTTTAATGCTTTATTTATTGTGGAATTTTAAATTTTATTTAAAGTGGAATAAATTCACTGGAGAACGAGGAACCACAGGAATTGTTAGAATCACAAGTTAAAAGTTGTAAGGAACACAAAGGGACCTTCCTTTGCACTACTATTAGCTCAGTGTTACTAGCTTCCAGCAAACTATTCAATTGGATACATTTTCCATTTCTACTTTCACATTAAAATCAATACAACTCGTACTTAAAAATTTATTTATTTTTTAAACAAGTCGGGATAAACCGATGCGGTAGTAAACTGCAAATAGTAGTACAGAAAATTTCTTCTGCCATTGGTTTACTCATATAAACAGGTATATCATCTTCGACAAATTCTGAAATGAATTGTCTACACATTCCGCAAGGTGATGTAAATCCATTGTCTTGATATGCCACCACGGCTATTTCATTAAACGATCGATGTCCTTCACTTACAGCCTTAACAATAGCAGTTCGCTCAGCACAAATTGTTGGTCCATATGCTCCATTTTCAACATTACATCCTGTATATATTTTACCATCAGCCGTTCGGATCGCTGCCCCTACTTGAAAATTACTATAAGGACAATAAGCATTCTTTCTTACTTCAATAGCTGCATCAACAAGTTCTGCTATAGAGGGCACTGAAATATTAATTTTACGAATTAGTAGTCGTGCTGATAAGGAGGAATACTATTCCCACACCGTACAAAAAAACCATAGATAATTATAAAGTACACATTTATTGATGATCACGCCCCAACAACACCAACAGGAAATCACAAATAAAGCAAGCAAACCGTTTTCATATCTTCATGCGTTTGTAATGAAGATAAATTTGATAAACAGCTTATAACTTTCGCTTGTTTTTTTTTCATACAGAAATTGAGAAATTCTTATCAAGGAAATTGTGAAATTGACTAACTTTCTAATTTCTTTATCTATAAATAAGATGTAAGATAAGAATCAAGTGCTTTTTCAATGAGAACAAAGTATTTGCCGCAAATATTCGATTTTAACGTTTCCTATAATTTTCTTTAGCCGTTTGCTATCATTTTCAGGGTTTTCAAAGAGTAAACCATCATTAAGCTTTGGATGGTTCTTCTCGTATCGTCTTATCGAGTCTAATGGCTCACACCACTTATTCGCCGTGATTGCTCCGATGCGGCGTAACTGCTTGAAGGTAGTAGCTCCCTTAGAAAAGTCCCCTTTTATGAAAATCGTCTGTCGCAAACTCACCTTTTCATACTTCACTTCAAAATCTTTCGCAACTTATCCGAAAGATTCAAATAAAATAATACGCGAATAAAAAAGCTGCAGTGCATGCAACTTAACCAAAAAAAGGACGAAGAATCAACCGCTATTGTTCATATTGTCTTGGAAACATTTTTCCGACTGCATTTCGGCTCTCCTTTGATGAAGGCATTTTTTCGCTTAGCGTAGAAATTTGAAAAGATTCAAACACAGTATTCCTAAGCCATCAGTTGCCTATGAACATTTTCTTTCTTTCAATTACCCTACAGAATGTTGTAGACGTTGCTCAAACACCTAAAGGCGTCCCTAAAGTTCAAGCAAGAGCTGGTTGGATGCAAAACGAAAATGTTTTAATGTGATATACTCTCAATTTTTCATATAATATCTACATCGTCCTGTTGACATGATTGTTAATAGTTTCTTCACCTCTTAGTAAAGTTTCGCTAATCAACCTGCGCTGTATGGATTCAAGACTCAAAAATAATGTGAAATTCAAATCTTTCCTTGAGAATTTCGAACGAATCAGTTAGAACACGTTTCAACCTCCAAACTAGTTCCAATCGCTGTATCTCGGCTAAGGAGTTGGAACCTGATGAGAATTTGCGGAATCCTATGTTCGTAACTAGCTTAAATTATTCCAGCCAACTCTCGCTATTAGGAACCCACTGACTTCGAAATTTATCTTAGATTTCTAGAACAATAGATAGGGGAGCGAAGAATGACAATTAGCTCCCTAGAAAATCGTAAAAATAATTTGAGCTCTTGGTGTGTTTCCGAGACTCAAACTCTTTGATTATCATCGAGTTGAGGTCACGTTTGATTCATACTAAACAAAGTAGCAAAGTTTTTAAAAGTGTACATTGATTTATTAATTCTGAGAAACCTTCCTGCCTTGGCATAATGTATAGTATACTCTGGGAGACTTATGAATCTGTGTGATGTCCTGAACTATAAATTCAAATACTGCCTGCTGCCAACCTTACTGATTTGTATACTTTTGCCATGAGAATGATTTAAGACTATGTACTTTGCATAATTTCTTCGCTTGCTATGCCGCAAAGATTTCGCTTCAGGGTGAGAAATTTGAGCGTTTGATAAATACTCACAGAACGTTCTATCTCAATTTCAAGGTTTCAATTTAAATATAATATTTCGATATACTACGCTACAAACGAATAGATTGATCCGTTCAATTATTTTCCGACTGGTGATTTGTTATATTTAATTTTAAGCTCGTGTATTGTCTTCACTCCTAAACACTCATATTCACAGAAAGAATCTTACATAGAACTATCAGTACGCACTTATTTACACTAGAAACATGAAAACTTTAAATTAACGACCAAACCCCACTTATCTTTGAGCATATCTGGAAATGATTAAATCATGGAACGCTTTACAATAAATTAAATAATCTTAACATTTGAAAACGATAAGTGCAATAAATGAACGTGTACCCAATTTACCACTGAGCAATTTACATATGAAAAGATGCACATCATTTCATTTGTATTTATTCTTCATAACAATGTAAGCAAATATTTCACACAATAAACGGAATTGGTAAACATCAACAACACGCGCCACAACTATAAATTCTGGTCTTACCTAAAGAGTTGAAGTCCTTAACAATTCCTTCTCCTTGTTGAGCCATGCTTAATTCCCTTCTAGTATAAAACTTCAAAAGGTATTTTGCGAAAAGTTACAAGTACGGTGTTTGTCGCCTAAATGCAATGAACGTATTATCTGATCGCTGATTTCTAAATGAACGTTCGATCTGGCTTAAACGTCCAATCTAATTTCCTTCTACCTTGAAACTTATCGAAATCTTATATTTATATTTATTGCACAGCAGTGACGTATTTTCGCGCTTCACGAATACACGACTCGCAGCGGATCGTGCTTACGGAGATCGTATGGCGGCGGGTTTCCGGGAAAAATTGTAGAAAATGTTGAAAGGCTCACACTGTTTCGACATTTCACTTTTCCTAACAACTGACACGAGTTTTTTCATGTTTCACAACAATGAATTAGGCGCTACTTTAATGAGACTTCGAGTTTCGGCCATTTAAGTCAATTAAGAGCTGCAAGAACAACATTGACGATGATAATGAATACAATAACGGGCTAGAAACTATATTAAACATTCCGACAACATCGTATATTTGACAAAACATCAAATGTTTGTCATTGAAAATAACTTAATGGGCAGACTGAACGCTAGCTGTATACAGAATATCTTTCATCTTCCGGCACAACGTACACCCGGTCACTGGGGTTATGAATAGTAAATATGCACACGAATGTTTCCAATGTTCCACCGACGGATGGAACGTTGAAAATGAAAGGGAATAGTCGGTTTGCATTCAGATGACAATGGTAAAGCTGAGCGTCCACTTACCATTGCGGCAGCACTTTTTAATTCACTTATCAGATATTGTTTGCCCACATCAGAATGAATAACTGTGGCCACAAACATCGGTATGAAAAAAACCATTTATTTTGTAGTGAGCAGAGATTAAACAACAATATTAGATCAAATAGAACAAGCCCCAAATTACTTTTCGCCATTTCAGAGGTACAGTAGCGCAAACAACAATGTCAAGAATTTTCTAGGAGGGAAGAGAGAATAACTCGAAAACATCACATATAATAGGATTACCTCAATTATATATTCGCCGTCGGATCGCATAGTGGTAATATTCGGTTTTCGCATTACACTGCTGAGTGTCAAGAGAGAATAGAGCACGGTTGAATCGATCTCTCATCACTTGCGAGTAGATATAATACGGATGGGTGCAAGACATCTGGGGGTGGTGGCTAGTGAAATTATCTAAGCGCATTACCCAGCTTGACCGGAGAAACAAAGGTATAACACTCGTTGTACCTTCTGATAGCCACGCAGACTCAAGGACTCTGGAATCAGCTGTAATCTGCATCGAGAATGGGTTAAGATTGGTGTAATGCACTCCAAAATTTCGGCGCCAACAAAGAGATTACCTTATACTGGATGCTTGGACATGAAGCAGTCAATGCAGCAAGCATCCAGACCAACTAGCGAGGAACCTAGCTATAACAGTATTGATTGGTTCTTTGCTGTAAAATCGAAAATGAGGAAGGAACTGCAAACGACTGAAACACTAAGCCCTTCCGTTTCAAAAATTGTTTTAAATATGAGTGGATCAAGAATCATCGCGGGGGGCAAATGTTAGAAGTTCAATGTAGACATTCATTAAATATTTGTAGACTAGAAATTATACTTGATTTGAGGATCCTACTTCAGCGTATGAATTTCCCTTTATTGAATCCACTCTGTAATGTTTGGAAGCTAATGGAGACAGTACCAAAAGTTCAGGTCACAAACAAAGCTTAGCTGTTGGCAACAATCAACAAAGTGTGTGAAGATCAGAACCCAGGGCCAGGAACGGTGTTTACATTTTACTCAATCAAGTGCAGACTAGTACATCTTAAAATTTTTGTATTCATTATCAGTCCAAGTTTTCTTCATAACCTGATAATTAGCCCTTGACGATGAAACTTATATATTATTATATGGATTCCGAAATCATTTATTAAGAAAAAAACATTGAACATGTATTAAAAATTCGGTTAGTACCCCCAAATGATAAAAGTGCTTCAATACTGAA
The DNA here is from genome assembly GCA_954870665.1 of Stratiomys singularior. Taxonomy (NCBI): domain Eukaryota; kingdom Metazoa; phylum Arthropoda; class Insecta; order Diptera; family Stratiomyidae; genus Stratiomys; species Stratiomys singularior. The sequence continues at coordinate 3,368,064 of OX940879.1, read as the reverse complement.
ACCTTATATACAAGCAATCGACTCCTCGAACAGCTGTGGTAATCGGTTCAATTCACCATTCGATGAGCTTTCCCCAAATTCACTATCAACTACTTTAAAGTTAACATCGACTTTGGAAAACGCATTTCCATTATCGTCCAAATTTAAATTGTCATGGTGATTCGCCGGTAATGAAGTGGATTCTTGTAAAGAACATTGTGACTTTTCGTTGAGAAAATCAAAGAACTTTCTATCTTCAATCGATGACAACTCTAAAGCAGCCGATGACAATTTTAACAATTTATTTTCTGGCGAGCATGGAGGACGATATGCATCTAAAGGTAATGTATATCCGCTATCACGAGGATAGCTGCATTGATTAACACATTCCGAAATAAGTTCCAAATTGGGGTGCGCTTTCCGGTGATGAGCAACGAGCCTACTTCTCGCAGCGTACTGTTTGTAACACCAATTGCATCGATACGGCTCTGTCGGTAGATTACCAACGGTTCTTGCATTAATTTCGGATGGTTCGGAAACAGTACGTGCTGGTGGAGGTAATTCCAAGCCCGGGTGATTTTTCAGAATATGAAGTTTTCGTTTCGCATTACTCTTGTAAACTTTTGAGCAGTATTGACAAAAGAAGAGCGATTGAGGTTTTAAGATTGGAAGATTCAGTTCAGGAACTGATTCAATAGGCACATCCGGATGTCTTTTCACCATGTGATTTACCAGCATGCCTCGCCGTTTGAATCCAAGCATACATTCGTCACACTTGTACATGAAATTACGGTAATCTTCTAACGGCTTTGTGCGTCCTTGTAAATGATCGCGCCCATCAATACTTTTTGGTGCCCACTCTCGATACGGCGAATTATCATCAACGGAGTCTTTCACTGACATTTCTGAGAAGGGCCGCGCTGTAACTTTCTTATTCGGACGCTGCTTCCTTTTTTCTGAATGAATTCTCTGAATATGTTCACGAAGTTTATCCTTGCGTTTAAATTGCTTTCCGCATTGCGAACACAGATACTCAAATTTTTCCGAATGGCAAAGCTTATGCCGCTTTAGAAATGTCGTATTAGGGAATTTTCGTCCGCACTCGTTGCATGAATATTTGAAGGACTGATGGAATATGCGCACGTGTTTGCGGACTAGATGATATTCTGAGTATTTCTGGAAATATATAAAAACTACAATTTAGTGTTCAAGTAATAAGAGATAAATTGAGACAGCATACCTTTTTGCACCATTGACATACGTAACAACCATTTACAGCATGAGTTGTTATATGCTTCCTAAACTCAGATACATTGGTAAATTTCGTGGCACAGAACACGCAACTAAAGTATCGCAGGCTATGGGTGGTCATATGTGCTGATAAAGCTGTCGGCGTTGCGCAACAACGGTTGCAATAAGTACATTGGAATGGTTTCATTTCATTTCGAACATGAATTAGTCGATGAACCTGGAATAATCCAAATTAGAAACTCTTTGCCAATTCAAATATTCCTTACCTTTAACTTGTCTTCTGTTGAGAACTTTCTATAACATGTTCCGCATCGAAATAACTTATTTTCCGCCTCTCCTGACTTACTATTTGAAAATTTACGCCGGGCCATGTGTACACTTACGTGCTTTTTCAAACTTGAATTAGTCATGAAAACTTTATTGCAGTACATACATCGGATTGAACTTTTCCTTATATCCACCAGATGCTTACTTCGAATTTTTCGCTTTTTTCGCAATTGTTTCGGCCTTATCAAATCTTCATCAATATCATGTACGCTCAAGTGATCTTGCAACTTTTTGGATGATGTGAAGCGCTCATCACATTCATAACAAGGCCATGGATGTTCCCGATTATATATGTTTCGAACCTCTTCATCGGTGGGGCTAATGGCTTTTAAGTCATAGTGCTTGGCGTACGCATCGCTGTAGCCTACTTTCAGTTCATCTTTCGAGTGAATTACTTGGCAACTTCGGAAATACAATTTGCCCGATTCTTCAATCAGCAACAGATTTTGTTCAGTGAAATTTTTCGCCAATCGTACGAATCGCATCCAATTACACGAATCTGAAAGATGGTGCATAAATGATAGATGCTTCGATTTAAAACTTGATTGTCTCTATTACTCTCATTGGTTACGTCTAAAATGTGGACATTATTAACCAGTAGCAAAGGATAAACGTTGGTCGCCTGTATGAGGAGAACGTCAGATATCACATCACTAGACAACTTAATATCTCCTTCAAACGGACCAAATTTGGTACGCAAAGGTATTTCACGTTTAGCGTATACTGTTATATCTGAAATGAAAAATGAGACGGCTCATAGAAATGTGATTGCTCATATAAATGTTATGAATGGGCCTCGGACGAGAGTTTTGAAGTTTTTAAAGTCAAACATAGAATATGTTTATCCGTTGGTTGACTTGTTATAAAGTGCATTCTTTTGTACATCAGATCAGTTGTTCAGTATAAAACTTACCATGAAAGCATCAGATTGTTCTACAGTAGAAAAATCTACTATTTAAAGTATTAATGGTAGATAAATTCAAAGTAGATGAAATTCAGTATAGCACGGCTAAAATATTGGCTCGGGCCTAATTTGAAGTAGTTTACTTTACTCATTTTCACCAAGTCTGGGAGTGTGCGATGTGGCAAAGTAATTTTTGCTTGTGTTTAATCACTGATCGTCTAAAATCTTTACGTTTTCCAGCTAAATGCAAGCTTTATTGCATGGCTGGGCGATTTCGACAATGACATCTACAATAAGCTCAGCAAAACGAGATCTATGATTATTCCGATTTTTTACACGAAATAATCGGGCATCACACAGCTGTATAGATCACGGACGACCTTATCGGGATCCTCGACCTCAAATCCTTTGGGAGTTTACAGGTAGTAAGAAAACTGTTCGCTGCTAGCTGCGATGTCTTTTGCCTTTTCTACAAAAGCACGCTTATCGATTTTTCTCTGCATTATGTATGCTAGAACATTGTAACTAATTTCATTCATACCTGGATTTACAAGGTAAACAGAATAAACAAATAAATAGGAATAACACAATTGAGAGACTATCTTCATTAACATAATCAATATCGCTTAGTCAAGGGTAGCTCTGTTTAGACTTCTTACCTTCCACCTATAAAACATCGTTAATGATATTCGACTATTTAAACAATCGTGCACTTGTTGTCATAATAAAATTTATAAATCTATAGTAACCATCTTGCCCTTGAAAGTATACAGAAATGACATTCGATTTGATCATTTTGTAGATATTGGACAGAGTATTAAAAATTTCAACTTTTTAACAAAATGTTTAAGGCAAATTTTCATTTAAAATCACACAATGTTCCAACAATCGATTACAAGCATCCCGTGCCACCTCGAAATGATACACGGACCTCGTATTACGTCGGCCATCGGTTGATATACGATAATGATGTGCAATCAAAAGATATCTCCTATTGTACAGGCGACACCAACATCATATTAAGAAAGAAACCGTTTCAACCAGAAATGAAATCGGAAATGAAAGCTGCTTTCACGCCCAAGGTAAGTTATTTCCATATTCATTTGCTATTCGGCGGCAATTACATTCATACTTAGTACTCGGAACCAACAGCTCGATGTACTTCACTACACATTGAAGCAGTCAAAGGAATTAAGGGATTCGACGAATTGAAGTTAAAGTTCCCTCCTAGACCTACTAATCACGTCACAACATACAAACAGGATTATACAAAAAAGAACGCAGCACCTGCATTTTTTCCGCTTTTAGATGACCTTGTGTTGGAGTCTCAAGTCAAATCGGCTGCTTACAGCATTCGTCCAGAGAAACCAAGTTATGTAAAGCATTTAGATATGATGGCTTCGTCACATACACTCGACTACATTCCTTTTTGCAGCGAGCAACAAAGTACACTCGCTGCACGCGACGGAATATCATTTTGGACATGGAATGACTTTATAAAGCCAAACATTGTGAAAGAAGTACATCCGTTTTATGTGTCATCTTTTGCTACCGGTAAAAACGTTACTCCATCGCGCAATAAGTCCAAAATGCACAGTGTACCAAAACTAGCAAAATGTGTTCCAAACAGTGGCCTAACGACCGAGTTTAAATACGAGTACAATCATCCAGATGGGGCGCTCAAGTGGAAGGTTGATATTCAACAACCCATACACATTGTGGAACAAATTCGTTTTGTATATCCAAAAACGGAGTACACCATGATTGGGTCAGGTGATCGAGTTCAACGTTTTGTATAAGTGTTAAATGATAAGAATATATTAAATTTGTTGTAGTTTGAATGTCATATTTTCGGTATTAATCGACGGATCACCTAGCTTCGTAGTTTTTGACTTGATTCGAAAAACATAGTTAATGCGACAATTTCCGGCTTATCTTTGGTGACGCGACTATACTAGAAACCTGTTACAGATCCAGGAATACAACTAGCCAGCCTTCAAGCTCGTAGCCGATTATCCCTCATTTTTCTGATTTGCAACGTGACTTTATATATATTTAAATACCTGCTATCTTATCAACACTGCTGCCAAAGTACAAGTAATTTGTTGGTAGGCTTGCCCGGGCTCTACTGTCAACAGGCTTGTCTGATACAAGTACTGCAACGAAAATATTATTCTTCCGTTCCAATCAAAAATCATAAAGCTTACAAAAATCTTCGTCATCCTCCACATCATCTTCAAATGTTGGTCTTAAATCTCTGTACGGTCTTCCTACCGTCTCCGTCTCATTTGTGCTAATATACTCATCTTGTTGATCTGGACGAGCATTATTGCGGCCGAATACAGTCAATTCTTCTCCTTTACTTAAACTTTGATTAAGGTACGATTGGAATTCGGCATCTCTTTGTGTGATATCGTTAACCGCAGCAACTAAAATTATGACCAGTTTAAAATCGAACGCATTCAATGCGAAAAACTTACGCAGAGGAGACATTGTACTCTCCAAGAGTAATCTTTGTGGATCCTTGTCATGAAGTCCTCCCAAAGATGTGTTGGGTGCAGGAATAGTGTGGTATGAGGTAGAAAGAAACTCTTCCTGACTTTGTTCTGGCATGAGTTCAGCGTCTAATTGAACGAAATTTGATTCGCCCAAATGTCCCAGCATTTCTCCAGCTTTTGCATTGTAGTTATACTCGGCCTGAGTTATATGATTACTCTCTTTTCCCGCCGTAAAATCTGATCGATACGACTGCTCAGAACTTGATATTAAATCCACCTTCATGTTATTTGTTACATAGTAATTTTGATAGTATGTTCCGTGTGGAGATTGTCTGAGAACTATTTGTGTAATTTGAGGGTCCAATTGCTTAATGGGTGTTTGTACGGTACCCCTTTGATCACTGTTATAAACTCGAGGTTCTGAAACATATTCATTTGGGAACTGTCGATTTGTAAGAGCTGATGTGTATGTAGAATTCATTTCGCTCGAACTGATAGCCGAACGATTTATGCATGGCGTTTCATTTTCTGCTGTTGTACAAGGAATCAGGATAACATTCTCATAAGCATCTCCTTCCTGGTCATCTGCAACATGTGCGCCACTATATGGTGGACTAAAGCGCGCAGTTGAGCACATGTTGGGATCATATGCGCTCACTCTATTGTAAGCATAGTACTTTTCTTCGTGAGATGCATCTGTAAATAAAAACTTGCTATAAAAAAGCAAAACATGTATGCACATTAGAAACAAACCTGGGCAAACTTTTTCGATATTATTTAGCTCCATTATTTACAACAGTTTAAAAGTTCTTAGTAATGTAGCTTACTTGCTCTGCTATGAAATTTCTATACCAATCATTTCTAAGATATACTTTTCGATTCAAATGCGTCTCTAATCCGACAATTAATTATTTTACAAAACGATTACGCACTCAGCTGTTTATGTTGACGTTCGAAATCTGTCAATGATCTTTTCAAATGAGTATACACTGCCTTACAAAATGGGACGTAGATGTGATTCCAGTCACATTCCAATGATTTGTGAAGGAATAACGAATGCAATAAACCTAATTAGAACCATCAGTCCTCAAAAAATCAGATTTAAGTTCACGAAGTTCAAATATGAAGGCAACGTGTTTTATGTGTATGGCAAGACACATACATTCTGAATTAAAGTTCGCACATATATTAAATTAATAAATCCTACTCGATTATTATTTTGACAGATTGCTATTCGCTTTAATTATTTGTAACGGAAAAAGGCTTTCCAATTACATATCGTGGCTGAATTTGAAGACGAGGAAGAAAGCGGATAACGGGCCAAAAGCTCTAAAGAAAACTACTTATGCAGTCAAACTCTTGACGTCGATTCATAATTGATCAATCAAACGCATATATTAAGCGAAATTCATACCTTCAAAGTAGAATGAAATACTGTAAGATGAATGCATTTCCTTGGAAGTCGAGACATCAACAAAGATGAAAAATATATTGTTATGCTATTCTTCTGGTTTCCGTTCTTCTTCAATTCCGTTCCTCTACATCACTTGAATCCTGCATCAATGCCAAATTACATTCGTTTTGTAAAGTTGAAAAAAATTATCTTGAACACCACTTCTCACAGGAAAATTCACGTTTCAAATTTTATTTGATTGATTTCGGAGTAGTTTTGCGTACTCAAACATATTCCCTTAAGTAATCATTGATACCATTCCCATGGACGGAATCTTATTCTTCCATGAACTGTCCACTGTTAACAATATCTCCTTTCCAGTTGACTGCCAAACACACGATTTTCTGTTTGACAAATACTCAATGCATTGTGGCAGTACTGGTTATGTGCCAAGAATGTTTTCGAGTTAGGTGAGTTGCGTTTTTGTTGTCTGGCGAAATTAAGACAAGTTTTAATAGTTATTATAAAAAGAAAATTAGTAAATTAAAAGTTAAATAGTGAAAATAGCGGACAGTCGTCGAGTCGTTGCATTTAATCTTAGCTTAACGCGGATTGTAACGTGAAAATCGTGTGTTTAAAACAAAGGCAGCCAGAAGGAAGGCTTTTGGTGAATGTCAATCGAATGAGAATTGAATGAAAAAAATTTTCATATTCGAACTTTTGATAAGAAGGCGCTGTCGGAGCGGAAGATATTTTTCACGTGCAATTTATTCGACAGAGCTTAGCCATCACTTTGAATCATAACTGAGGACTGGAAATTAGGCTTGACGATAATACGACTTTCCCGTTGTGGGTTTCGACGCAGCTGTGAACAAAGAAGTGCGTCTCTTGCCAAAAAATTGGAAACGCATTCGACGCAAAACAAGCGACCGATTCTGAAAATAAATTTTTGTAAGAAAGAGTGGCCGTTGTTTTGGTTGTTCGCAGAGAAATTTAGACGAAGATGAGTGAACTTAGTGCTGAAGAGGTTAGTGTATTTTTGACTTGTGACCATTAAATTGATTTGAAATGATGCAAAGATAAGATACGGATCCTAATGTTTATTTGTAGATTCGTGCACGTCGACTACGTCGCCTTGGGGGTCTTCTGAATCAAAGTGGTCAAGGCGAATCAAGTAGTGCTGCAGCAACAAACAGCTACGCCGATGATAAATTGAGTTCGCCTGAAGTGAAAAGCGACGTATCTAAAGAATGTGGCGATGCGTGCGCTTCTAAAGATTCCGAAAATGACAGTAAGTATCCAATATAGGGTATAAAACAAAAGAACAATCGATTTTTCTCGATAGAATGTTAAACTGCGTACCAGGGGTTACTTTTTCGAGCGTTTATCAAAACAAAAATATGGAATTATGGGACTGTATTGTAGCAATTGGTTAGTCTATATCCCATAGTCTTGCTTCTAGCCTTGAAGAACGTTCGGATTAATTCGTTCTGTCTTTATGCAAACCAGCTCGGGTGTTTTTGTTTCGCTGAAATGAACGTTCCGAGGACAATAACACCGGCTGTTTTTCTCGAACATCACATTGTCTTTTCGCAAGGGTATCATGCACATGACAATAATACTAATAAGTTGAGTAGAATTATCCAAAGTGTATTTGAACATACGTCATTACCAGGGAGGAACTAAGGTGCCGAAACATGTTTATTGGGATTATCCAATTCGTGTATTAGTTTATTTGTATTAGAGTTTTTATTAATCCTGTTTCCAATTAACACATATTGTAAGTTTTTGAAATGTTTTTCAATTGACCCATCCCCCACTTATTGGCATCTAACCGTACACGTCTTCGAGGCTCTGCTTTGCAGCTATCATTCATGTAAAGATTGTATGTGCGCCATAGATAATTTGAAAAATTGCCAAAGCATTAGTTTTAACTATTTTTCTTAATGTATAGTAACACTTTCCGTGATAAAATTCCACCGTTGCCAATGCCGCTTAATTTTTTATTATCTAGGTATCTAGGGCCTAAGTTTCTAGTTAATAATTGTGATCAAAGGTGGTTCCGACAAAATGAAATTCGGATGTTGCAAATTGAGCCCTTAGTTGGCGCTTCCATTCATATAAGCCTTGCATGCAATTTACATCTACATTAAAGATTATTCGGCGGCAAAATCTTAATATGATCTATCTTTTCTACTTTGTTGTGATGTTAGACAGAGATTTCGAAATTGGGCAGGTTAAAAACCATACTACCAAATTTTAAAACAAATGGGATTATGACATTTGATTTAATTTTGTGAATTTTCATAATTTACGTCCAGATCGCACTACTACGAATGTCGCTAAAATATCACGCTTGGTAACAAACTCTCCAACTTCGTTAGCACCAGCTCCGAAAACGCCGGAAAATGAAAATCTCGCAGAAAAGCCGGTCGTAGCTATTCCAGTTACTAATATGGAAACAGAAGACTGCTTAGCTAGTTCTTTAGATGATAAGACAGGCGATGGTGATTCGGGCATTGAAAACATGGAAACAGACGAGCCAGCGCCGGAAAAGCCAAGTACTCGACGGCAAATAGAATTGATCATTTCCAAAATCTTCGATGCAACGTGGACTCCGGAATGCAAGGGTGAAATAATCTGCCCTCAAACAGCCGAGTATTACGAGAGCTTAGGAGATGAAATAGATTTCTCCGATCTAGTGTCTAACTTGCTCATAGAAATCATGTTTAAGTACGTTGATGGTGAGTTGACGGAAAAATTCGAAAATGATGATGCCGGACACTCGATGTCGACGCCGAAGAAAAGTAAAAGTGATGACATACATACAATGGACACTGCAAGCGAAAGTCGTATGCCTTCAGCGGATATTGCTTATCCATCAACAAGTGCAGCGTGTCCGAAATTGAATTTGCAGCCCTTTTGCTCTACTAAACAGTCCGGTCTATTGTACTTGATCCGGTGCTACCGAAACGCTCAGAGTGAGTGGAGTGCAGTGAGCAACGATTACGCAAATGATGGAAACCAAGAGAAGCTAGCAGAGATCGAGAAAGCTCGAAGTCAGATTATAAAGCATGCAATAACAATTCTTATACAGACTTTCCACGAAACAATCAACCCGAAGCTGCAGTATACGCCACTGTTAGATATCCTTTATCGCAAATGCGTGCCGGATGATTTCATGCAGGATTTGGTAACGGAAGCTTATAAGAGGAAGAGTACATTTGAAACAATCTTTGGGACGCTGCTTCGTGAACTTTTCTTTGGAATGCAAAGGTCTTGTGCGACTGCTGTTATTCAAATAGATCAAATCGATATCCTTGCCAATTTGGTTACAATACGAATAAATAACGTCCGACCAATATGTGACCTAATCTCGAAGCAATACAACTTTTATCCAACCCTGTGCACAACTGCAACGGAAGGGCGAGAAATTGTGAAGTGCAGTTATTTGGGACCTTATTTATCGGTTTCTATATTTGCCGAGGAGAATATTAAATTCGCTGACGAGAATGGTCGCTCTACAATACTTTCACCGCAATCGGGGAAATTTCGTCTGGTAAGTTGATGATGTACTGCTGCTATGTGCATAATCAAAACGTATATTTTATCTGAATAGCAATTGCATGAAATGCGTACTTTGCTTCACACGATCTTCCATTCGTTCTTGGTGAATTTGGAGAGTCGAAACAGCATGCTGATGTACATATCAAAAATTCTGAAGGCAAATGAACGCCGTGTACAATTCGCAGCCGACGAAAAATCGTTGGCTCGCGATGGTTTTATGCTAAACTTAATGGTAGTTCTACAACAATTATCGGTTAAGATCAAATTGAAACGAGTAGATCCGCTTTACCCTTTTCACTGGGAATCACTAGTTGTCATTGCCAAGGACACCAAGCTTAGGTTCGCTCAGGAAGAGTACACCGAATGGTTGGACAAACTTCGTAAGTAAAAGAAAAATTGTATTTAGTAAATAGAAAGTGATTTATTGTTGATTTGCAGAGAAAGATTTCAATGTTCAGTGGGAAACGGCAAACTTCCAGACCCATTGTTGGTTCTTAACCTTACACGCCCATCATTTAGCCATCATGCCAGCAATTCAACGCTATAGCAAAAAATTAAGAGCTATAAAGGAACTGCAACGCATGATTGATGAGCTGGACAAAACGAAATCCCAGTGGGAAAACATGCCGTTTGCTAACCGAAACATCCAATTTCGCGATCGCTGGATGAAACAATTGAAAAAACTCAACAGGTGAAAGTTGTAGACTCTGTGGAGAAACTAAGTAAAGTTTGATGTGTGAATGATTACAGGTCGAAAATTTGTAGCGAAGTATGCTTGCTAGATCCTCGCTTGATTCAGGCGTGCATGTTCTTTTATTCGACGGTATGTGAGTTCTTGTTGTATCAAATGGAAGGCCGTCAGATCGATGGTCCGTTTATCACGACGGTTTCCCCGCCTCTATTGAAGTCCCCCGAAGCATTTTCTGCCCTGCCGGAATGGTATGTGGACGATATTGCGGAATTTATATTGTTTGCTATGCAACATTGTCCAGAAGCAGTTCGAACGTCGATTGATCATTCTATTATCACATGGTTACTTACATGTGTATGTGCGCCGCAATGCATTAAGAATCCGTACGTCACTGCCAAACTAGTTGAAGTTTTGTTTGTGTTTTCGCCCAGTATCCAACCGGCTAACACCCTTCATGCATCTGTAAGTTGTGGCGAAACCTTTTACGAAAGGCGCACGTTTAACTTTGAATTTTCTTTAATAGATATTAAACCATGAATTAGCTCAAACTGTACTTGTAAGCTCTCTTATGAAGTTTTATACAGACATCGAAACGACTGGTCAAAGCACTGAATTTTATGATAAGTTTACAATAAGGTAATTTCAATCACATTAACTGGATATATCAGAGGGCACAAGATTGAAATAATATATTATTTCAGGTATCACATAAGTCATTTATTCAAAGGAATGTGGGAAAGTCCCGTCCATCGCCAAGCGATGATCACAGAATCAAAGACAGGAAAGCAGTTTGTCAAATTTATCAATATGCTAATGAACGATACAACTTTCTTACTTGACGAATGTCTCGAATATTTGAAACGGATACATCAAACACAGGTGAATTGATGCAGCCAAGCGTTTCCAAGACCATAAAGACGAAAATTAACCTTTTGAAATTGCAGGTTCTCATGACCAATGAAGAAGGTTGGTCAGAAATCGGTGCAGAACAGCAGCAATCTCGACTGCGTCAATTGTCGCAAGATGAACGTCAATGTCGCTCATACCTAACGTTGGCACGGGAAACAGTCGATATGTTCCATTATTTAACGGTAACAACAGTCCTTTGGTGCTTCTGAAATGAGTGTTGAATTCATTTTTGTATTTTTGCTTCTTGTAGATCGATATTCGAGAACCGTTTTTACGACCTGAACTGGTCGATCGTTTGAGTTCAATGTTGAATTTTAACTTGCAACAACTGTGCGGTCCAAAGTGCAATGATTTGAAAGTGCGAAATCCGGCAAAATATGGCTGGGAACCTAGACGATTGCTAGGACAAATTTTTGATATTTATTTACATCTTGACTGTGATAGATTCGCTACGGCACTAGCTGCTGACGAACGTTCATTTGAAAAACATTTGTTCGACGATGCTGCCGCACGTATCGAACGTTTAGGCATAAGATCGACAGTACAAGTGGAAAAATTCAGAGCGCTTCTGACTAAAGCTCATGATATTTATGGTAAGTTTTGAACGCACTTCAAATAGATTAAATATTTAGCAAATGAGCGCGAAATCTGGTTAATGGTTGCTTTTTAATGTGTGCTTCCAGTTGCAAACCAACAAAGCGAAGATGAATTCGCCGATGCTCCGGATGAGTTCAAAGACCCTCTGATGGATACACTAATGACTGACCCCGTTCAGCTCCCATCTGGTACAATCATGGATCGTGCAATAATCACAAGACATTTACTGAATAGTAACACAGACCCGTTTAATCGTCAACATTTGACTGAAGATATGCTTGTGCCCGAGCAAGATCTGAAGGAGCGAATTGCCTTATGGAAAAAGGAGAAAAAAGAGAAACGAGAACGTCAACAACAACAGCAGCTTAATCTGAACGATAAGAGTTAATAAAATACATCTTATAGGGTATACATGTTTTGTAATCATTAATGTTCTAATTAGAGCCGGAACTTCAGTCTAGACTAGACCGTACAGACTTTCGTATAAACTTAAGTTTTAACTTGTGGCCCAATTGAAATCTCATTGTTTTTTTTTGTACCTATTCTCTCGTTGTTTATTAATTGTGTTGCATTTCACATCGGCTTAGTCAACTGTGCGAATGCTCTAACTGTATAAAAAGTAGTTAGCTAGTGAATTTTGCTGGAAATTTAAAAGAAAAACGGGGACTTCGCATAGGGAAGTAGACGATATCGAATATGTGACTGAATACAATACGTTATGAACTAGATTCATTTCAAAAAATGCAAATTTCCTTTTTACTAGGTATTATAAGAATGAGAATTTGAAGAATACTTTTAGGATTATTTAATGATTGTGATTTTTTCGATACATGAATAAACCATAAATTACAACCAACATATATGCTTGTTTTCTTCCTGGTTTTTGACTCTACCATGTGAAGTTGTGTTTAATTAAGACGGCATTCACGAAGAGTTTAGAATGGATCGCTAGTGAAGCGTCGGAAGGCGAAGCATCAAAACAGCTATCAGATGCTATTGGGTAGCCTTTAATTGCGTCCATGTTGTTCATGATTGGTTTCATATTCGCAAAATATTTCTGAAAAATAAAAGAAAGACCGTCCTTTGAAGTTTGCGTGTTAAAGTTTTATTTTTCCGTAATCGATTTTCGACCATTATCCTGAGTTTTTCCTCAGTAGTGATTACTTAGAGCGAATTGCGAAAGAAAGAGTCGGCAAATGAATAAATAAATATATTAGCATGCAAAATTATAAGAAAGGTATTTCTCTGATTTTGCAATAATAGAATTTATTCATCAATACTCTAAGCTTTAACATTGGAGTTCTGATCCACTAATTACGGAAGTATTTACTATCTCTGGCCGAATCGTGATCATCGCGGCGTTTTTTTGCCCGTCCGAGTCTCAACTCGATTTATCACTGTCAACTGATATAGACGAGTTAGCTGGATCGTACTTGGTCTCTATACAGGCTATAGGTGATTGGATTTGTCTCCCAAACACTTGGTGTATAGTTTTAGGTTTTATATAGGTGTAGTTTTCGTTTTGTTTCAGTTAAATATTCCTAAATAGATTTAAGCTGCTTTGATATGTTTCAAACATTTTATCAGCTAGGAGGCGTATGATTCCCCGAAACATGAGTACGATCGGGGTTTTAGCCGCCCACGAATGTTCTGCAGTTCCAGTTTTTTCTTATCTCTCATCTACGACACTTACCCTCCAGGTCTTCTCGAGCGGGCAGCCAATAATAAATGTTGCCACGACATACTGCTAATACGGTCAATGCCTATTGTAAAGAAGTTTTCTCGAGCGCTAGAAGTTAGTGACGTTCGTACTAATCAGTAAAGGGATCGGGAACCTGAGTCATTTGCGTACCGCCCGTTATGATGTGCGCCCGGCTGGGGAGCTGCTGGAGATTTACTGTCGCGATGCACCATACGGGGAACCAAATAAAAGTACCGTTTCAACATCTCACAACCATAAAAATGTTGAATGTAAATCAGTGGGTGGAGGCGAATAGCTGGATCATCCGCTCTGTTTTCCTACTGACAACATTTTATGCTAAACACGCTTTCAAATCCACTAACATTCTGGTAACGTTCGGAAATTTCTCGGTGACATAATATCTGGTGCAGGTTTGGAGAAACCAGCTTAATGAACCAAGGGCGAAAGATAAAAGTTTTATCGCGTTAAGACTGCCAAATACATGGTATTGTTAAAATCATATTTTGACCATAGTATCAACATCAAATTTGGTCAAAAATGTAGCATGAAGAAAGGTCGTCAAAGGAAGAAAATTTTGGTAAAAATGGTAGTTGGAATCAAGGAAATGGATTCAGTGAAAAATATTTCAAACCGAAATATGAATGGTTTAGTCTCAAATGTTAGTATCTGATATTGAAATAGTGGAGTACCATTTCACTTACAATCCGCTTTCAATCGAGGACCATTCTAATGAGATCAAAAGCATTATTTCGTTCATGTGATTTAATAGTTCTTTATGGCCTTTTGTTGAAACATTTTGCAATTTTATTCATCTAATGAATTTATTTGTTTGATATTAAAAAATTATATATTCACAAATCATTAACTAGAAAATGACATCAAAAACTCAATGCATGAATATAGAAAATGATACGTATGTATGCCTTATCGTAAATTATACGCATAATAGAACAACATAATAATCTGATTAAAACTATAAATAATTTTCATGTTATTAACATGCATAGAAATATGTGAAATTTCATAATAACAATAAATGCAATAGTAATATTATATTTATAGGGAAGCTAAACATTTCGTTTAAATTTCTGATCAGTGTTTAATAATCCAAAACGAGATAATGCAAATTAATGAACAACCGTATGTAAGCATATAAACCAAATAATTTTTCTTCATCCCTGAAGCTCTGCATCAATTATTTAAATATATAGTCATCGTATATTTTCTTCTATTCAATATGTTTTATTTCTTTTCTTGTGTGTATATGTATATAGTAGAATTTTCAATGTTCTATTCTTTCACCTATACAAATACAATAAAATTGTGTACGATTTAAGACGCGTCTTTATATAAAGGGATTTCATTTTTCGTTAGTTGCGTGCTCCAGCTTATTTTCACCGATGTATATCTGTATGACATTAGATTAGATTACGTGGAATGTAACGGTTTTCATGCAATTTCCTGTACGGATAGCAGCGACTGACGTAAAAATTCATATTGGGATTTTGCATGCTTTATCTCCAGATCGGCTAATTCAATGAGCCTGAGGATTAGAGAAAGGGCGAACGTTATTTCATGAAAGATTATTATATTTTGGTACAAACATTATTGAATACATATTAACATTTGAAATTAAATATATATGAAATAACATACGCTTTTTTGAAGGCAGCAACACGACGAGCACGAAAACCAACCAACTCTTCTTTACCGCACGCCGACATCGAATCAAATTTTTCACAAGCTTGTGTCTGAGCGGTTTCAGCCTATAAAATAGAGATTTTCTTTAATTTAGCAAAAATTGTTGACTTCATTCACCTCTTGTACTTCCAACGGCTAGCATGGAACGAAAATATATATTTTATCAATTATTCGTTAGTGCTATTATTTTCAAAATTCTTCCGATATAATCTTTGTAAAACGAGTGTACTTAGGTTTTAAATCAGTTGGGCTAGTTGCAGCAGCCATTTGGATTTTTGGATATTATTTTCAAATGCAAATAAGACAAATGTCTTCGACTTTGGATGTTCTCGTTGAAGAATTCTCATAGCCATTTCTGTCAATTTCTCAGTAAAACTATTAATTCATATAGGAATGTTGTCTTCAATCATATAAGGATCATTGTAGATTCTTAAATATCCGGAAAAATGCACTTCGCAACAATCACATCGTGGCAGAGCACAAAGTTAGATGAATGAACGAACAAGGCGTAGGAAATTGTCGCTGTTCATTCTCAAAAGGCCATAATAAGTATAACCGATTGGTCTTCGTGGTGCTTCAGCACCTCTGGGTTTTTCTCTTCCCATGTCTGCCAGCCCCAACAGTCTCGATCCATTGACTATGATCCAGATCGCCTTCCCTGTTCAGGCCTTATTTAACTTTAAGATATGAATGTAAAAACTTCAGATTTAGATTTTAGAGTTTGGAATTTGAGGGGGATTCGCATTACAGTGGAACAAATGTGACGGAAGAGTTGAGAAACTGACAAAGGCCTTTTTGAGATTTCAAACACGTCAAAGCTGTCTATTTAATGATTCAATAGCTCATTAAATATAAAGCGGCAGTGAACCAAGTTTGCTTTAAATCTTCAAATAGACTATTGGTTATAAAGAAGATTTTTGGCGTATGACCAGAGGTAACTTAAGAGCCCTTGGTTGTCATTTAGGAAATTTAGCTAGGTACTGACAAATGTTAGTTGAATACCTATTATTATACAATTGAATATGATTCCTAGCTTACAGCTGTCGAGTAAATAGTTAGTCTGTTTTGTTTTTGCTGGGAAACTCATTAAATATTTATTAATGAAGTATAAGTTCGGCGAATATATGTTAGTTAATATATAATTCTAGTTAATTAATTATCTATTAATAATTAATTATATTCTAGTTAATTAATTTGTTTTAAAATAATTGAAATTTGTTAGCTTACCGCATGCACATCTTTATTCTTAGCGCGCGATTTCTCTAGATTTCGATTAGCAGCTTCATAAGCGGCCAAACATCTAAGACGTCGGACCAAGAGAGCCTTAGCAGCATGACTATCCCGTTGATAGTAACGGAGAGTATCACCTAGTTTCAGGTCTTGATCACTCGAGACACGTCCTTCCATATTCTAAAACAATCTTATTAGTACCTTTTTTCGCACCAACAATCTACCGTAATCAACGCACTCTAATCTTTTCAAACACCTCCGCCGATTTCGCGAGAAACTTTTCCATGCTACCTTTCTCCGCTGTCGACAATTGCATCAAGCTTGTCGAGATTTTTATGTGACAATCAGCTACTTCCTTATGTTTATTAGTCATTCTCTCTGTGCGGACTGCAGCCTCCTTCAAATGTGCATGGTATTCCGTCAAAAATTGTAATTCGTTCTCAAAGAAGTCGTTCACGTCGCGAACAGTAGCACCTAAGTAAAGTTCATCAGTTGTTTTTCCAATGCTACGCACAAGACCCCCAAAAATGTCCATTTTCTTGCGTGGCTTCGCACACAAGTCTTGATCATATTCTAAAAAAACCTTAAGATGTTGGTCATTACGAAATACGGGATGAGCAGCAAGTCGAGAAAGGAACACTTCGTGCATTGCAACAGTTTTTTTGAATGTGGCTAAATATTCGCTATAAAAATCGAAACTTACAATACTATACGTACAACATCACCGCGAACAACTCACGCTTCTAATTCCAATTTCATTTTTTTAAACTCTTCCTTTGTCATGTTTCCTTCGCCTTCGCCCAGGCGTTGAAGTTTCTCCCGTGATGCATCGAAATCAGGTCGCGGCGGACATGGGGGTATCTGTAATAGAACATTTTTCCTACTTCATTCCCCCAACAGTCATCATTAACACTTACAATGTAGCCCGCATAATCTTCATTTTCTTCAAAGCGATCGTGCAGCCAAACAAACTCTTCGTGCTGTCGAACTACATGCATATCCTGCTTTGCATACCCTGGTATAGTTGTGCGAGTATGCACCGTGAACTTCACCTTGTCTTTTTCACTAAGAGCATCAGAAATATCAACTACGAGGCTATTGTCGCCCAAAGGCACGGGAGTGCTTGCAGCAGGTTGTGATGTAGGCGTCCCTGCATTATCAGTCGCTGTTGGTGATATTTCTTTGTGCGGGCTGCCGCTATCATCGGTTCCATCCTGAAATATAGACGCAGTATTTTATTCGCTATGTTGGAGTCGCCGTAGCAAAACAAAGCAACTAACGCCCCTGTTCCGGCCACCATCCAAAACGTTCAATTATTTTACAAAAGTGCTAGTCATGTGTGAACAAACCGGATCCGTTCGCATTGATTGCTACTTACCATCATCTTGGAGGGTTTCGATTGGGATCGCTTATCGGATGTATGGGTTTCAAAAGTGCTTAGGACAATTAGTCAACATTCGCGGTTGCGGCAAGATCGTATTTGGAATCGCGATAATCGTCCAGCTCACACATCAAATGACGTTGAAATGTCAAATTACAAAAGCTCTTTTGGTCGGTGAAGTCAAGATGGCTATCGAAATGACAATCAGCTGTTAGATATCCGGCTAATTTGAATAAGCTATGACCCAAACCAAAGCGACTAGGAATTCAGGCGAAAAGGCTTTTTCCGTTGGAGTTTCAAGCAGTCCAAGACAAAACTGTTTGAAAACGAACTAATAGCAGTCAGGACCTACATGGGAAGCAACAAATTGGGAACTTCACTAATAATTACACCCACAATGTCAACGCTGTATCCAAATTAATCATGTGATCGCAGTTGCTCAATGCGGAAGGTCTTTGTTTTCGAACATTCAGATAGGATAATAACCTATCCTATGGGGTATGATTGGCAATAACAGCAAAACAAACGTGCATATATTGAATGGAAACTAGTAGAATACTTTTAATAGATACTCTAGTATGATAGGTTTGCAGTAATTTAAGACTTAACAAATTATATTGATACCTGAACCATATGATCGATTTATGGGAAAAGCTGAAAAACAAAGAAAAAACGTTTCTGTTTATTTAACAATATTTGATATTAGTTATCATACCCAATCGTTTATTATTCTTATGCGATTCAATGGCGAATATGGATCCAATCGTCGACGAAGATTTGTAAGGTAATATTTGGTAAGGTAACAAAATAAAGTATCAAAAAATTAATTGAAGGTTTTTTCAATAATTTTCACCATTTTACTCTGAGTCACACTGTCACTAAGCTCATGGTGGCAGTTTGTGACGAAGCGATACCCTCTGCTCCTTATGAGTGAGAGAGAAGTCACTTGTTCAGAGGGCAAGAACATAGAGAAGACTCTTCATAGAGGTAGGTGGACTGCGTAACAAATGCCCAATTACTTTGGTCTGCGCCAACCAACAATTTCCCAATTACTTACGTTTGCGCCAACCAACAAAAAGACGTTAGGTCTTTCGCAAAAAGGCCTACCGTTTAAATTATTGCGAAATTATTGGTCATGACGTCGAAGTGGTCGTAATGTAAAGTATCTAAGCGTTTTTAAATGTAGAAAAAAATTTAACGTATCTTTTTGTTTCAACAATATCAGACTTTACGAGGTGGGCCAAGCATTAACGCAAGCGTGTACACGCCCGGGCATAAGCAGAACTAAAAGAAAAGACAAAAAGAAAAACAATAAAAGGAGTTGCAGCTCTATCTATCTTCAGAAGTCACGTTTATCAATACGCAAAAGAACAGTCAGAATCATTGTCAACA
Organism: Stratiomys singularior; assembly: GCA_954870665.1. Taxonomy (NCBI): domain Eukaryota; kingdom Metazoa; phylum Arthropoda; class Insecta; order Diptera; family Stratiomyidae; genus Stratiomys; species Stratiomys singularior. Next base: position 3,348,542 of record OX940879.1, on the reverse strand, counting down.
GGATGACCCTAGAACTAATTTTAAAAGTGTTTTTTATATATTAAGAAAAAAGTTGTGATTATTCGCAATTTCTCTTTCGACCTTCGGTTATCTGATTTGCGTACTTTCGATTTATTCTTTAACAAGCTATTCTCCCTTAGTTCTCCTTTACTGTTTGGCTCAATAAAATGGATCGCAGCCTGTAAAAACGCAGTAGCTTCTGATTTTCCTTTTTTTCTTGCTTTCAACAACAAACTCTGCATTGTCATTTTACCACAACTGATAAAATTTTATTATAATATAGGGAAATGCACATGTAATTATTAAGTAAATATTCTTTGATCTGGGCTAAAATACTCATTAAGTTTTTACTGAGATTGGCATTAAATTCAACTCCTGTTTAGAGCATACAGCATTTTAAGAGCATACATATTGCATATGTATGCTACGCCTCCGTGGCTTGTGTTTTCCGTGTACGAGTAAAGACTAAGATGTTTACGTCAACTTACTCCGAAATAAAAAAACTTTCCCGGGTCCACATTTCTCCAGTTGCCGGTAGTGTTTTTCTTCAATACGTCAAGTTCATTGAGTAATTCTTCATTTTTCCAGCCGATTTTCTTTTTTAAATTTGCAAAATATTCCATTTTGTGAAGGAAAACAACAACAACCTCTTCAAAACTAAAGTTAACCACAATTTAAGACTGCGGATTTGAGCTACTCTTTGAGGACAAACGGTAAAATATGCAACATAACAATAAAAATGAACAGCCAGGTGGAGCTGATGTGCTAAATTTAACCAATTTTATTGCCCAAAACACTATTCATCAACAATCACAAATTATTTTTATGAATAAAAGAATTTTTGACAACTTTAGAGGCTGGAATTATGAAGTTGGTAAAAATTGCTACATATTTGCTAACTTTCTAGAAAGCAAATGCTCACAGTTTCTTAAAATTTGAAGTGAATATTAGATATTTCCAAAACTTTGAAGGATTTAAAAATTTAAAAACAAACAAAGCATCTGGTTCTGTCATTTAAATTGTTAATATCTTTCGACGTGCATTTTTCACGCATATGTTACGTTTAGGCTGTCTGAAATCCACCAATGAGAGTAAACTGCAATAGGTAAGTTAAATGATATAATAACACCGAGGGACTCTGTATATCAGCGTATTTGTGACAAAGTGTGCACAACTCGTCTCCTGATGAGAACTTCCACAGACATTTGTTCGAAATCACTTGAATTTTTCACGCATTTGTTCACTTCGAATTAATTAACTAGTAGTGATTTCCAAGTTATCTTCAGTCGGTTTTCTATTGGACGTCATGAGAGTGAAAGTGAGAAATGTTATGTTTTGGAACCCACATTAAAAATGAGGTTCCTTTGGCAGTTGATACACGGAATGCGCAATTTTTCCTGACCTTGCAATCAACAGATGTGATGTTAAGGTAGTTAATGTAGTTTTTTGTTATGGTATTAAGTGTGTTTGTAATATTTTCAATTAAAAAAGACTGCATTAACAAGTTGTAATCAAAATACCAAAAAAAATCTTGTCAACTAAAAATTACATGCGAATATACATCAAAGTTGCTACTATGTCATTGTAATCAATTTCAAACAGTATATTACCAAATTAAATTTCTAGTATTGATGGTTACAGTGAATCTTGTATAGAAACGATCCTCGGGAAAGAAAACATTATAGAAAGCAAACAAGATCTGATATTGTAAAAACAGGCAGAAACCATATTTTCCGCAATGTTTCAGTTTATTTTTAAGTTCTAAGCTAAATATTTCTTTTAACTTAAAGTTTAAAATACATTTCTCAAATGAAGCGAGACAAATGACATAATTGCCCATTGAAAAAATGATGGCAAATGTACAGACATTATATTTCAAGCTATTTATACAGGTAGAACTTTCACTTTTCCCAGAAACAACCTTCAAACAAAGGCTCGACGGAGCTTCTTCAAATATTGCATTGCTTGGACAAGCGTTTGTGGCACTCTTCTATTTTTTGTAACTCTTAAGCAGGTGAAAATGAAAATTATTTGGTCTTTCACTTAGTCTAGTGACCTTTATGAAACGTCAGAAAATTTCTAAACTGGTGAGGCTGAAGACAAGGATCGACCTGAAAAACGCCTACTGGAGCTCCTATAATTTATTTAAAAAAATAATTCGTTTGCAACTTGTTCGTTTGCTTGATAAAAATACGTAAAATACTTTAACTATTCCTGTGACTAACTAAAGATTAACAGTTTTTCCAATTATTAAAATTTATTTTGATTTCCACCCACATTAGCTTAAAATGCTATCAGAAACTCAGGTTAAACGAAGTTACTATCCTTATAATTAGTTATTGCTAGAGTACGTGCTTAAAAATGGGTTGATACTATACAAAAATCAGAAATATGTTAGAAATAATTATTGAAAGGGGGATACAGTCCAACTAACAGGTAGCTTTCAGTTGGCATCGGCGAGAAACTTGGTAAACTGAGTTCTTCCAATGCTTTTGACATTACTTACATTACTTGCATGACTGCTTCTCTATATGTCCTCATAATTGGTATTTCATGTCCGCTTCTAAGTGAATTCCAGATTAACTCCACTCGGAGTTAATCTGGAGCACTCGGACCACTCGGCCCAATAGGGCATGGGCTGATGGTAAAGGAAGCTAACAGTACTCTTGCTCCTTAAAATGGAAGCTTATCTATCGTTGATCATGTGAATAGCCTTGAGCACGCATGACGAATACCTTCTGATCAAAAATTAATTTTTAACAATGAACAATTTCATGAGTCAATGGGATCAGTCTGTCGAGACATGTGTTGATATTTATTTCTGTAATGATTGTATCAATGAACAGTAACTCGATAATTTGCGCTGCGATAATTTGCTTTATCTAGCAATTTGATCAATAAATAAAGATGAAAGCTTGGTTAGGCATTCATAGTTGATGTTTTTCATAGCCATACCAAGGCAAACTATGAATAGATAATAGGCATGTGTGATATAAATTGTTAAAAGTTTAGCTGTTATAAAGCAATGTAACAAAGTTTAATTAAGCAAAAGGGATTTTCACCTACATCGAATCCTTTGTAATATTATTCCACGTATGTTCTGCGTTCCATTGTTTTTGCAACACGTATGCAGAGAATAATCAATGGATCAAATCCTGAGAGTGATAACATTGATGATAAACTTCGAATGGACGGGAAAATTTTCAAGCAAAAATGAATGTATGAGCTTAATTTATATCAAGACTGGTTTTATCTGCTCACTTTTCCGTATAGAAATTGGGGCCCATTGAATTTCAACCCTATCTTATCCTGTTGCGATACCAGCTATCGCACATTTTTATCATTTCAGTAACTCTATAAAACGATCTGGCGCTCTTCAAACTGATATAGTTCTAATAGCTATAATACGTAAACATATTGGTGAAAATGCGTTTCTTAGCAGCTTTCTTGGCGATTGTTATCGCAGTTTTGTGTGTGCACAGTGCTCATAGCGAACATCCAAAGGCCATGTGTCCTTGTCCAAGGAATTTCGATCCTGTTTGCGGTAGTGATTTGAATACGTACGCCAACAAATGCATGTTTGAGTGTCAGCAGGCTGCAGCTCGTGGACGTGGTGTCAAATTGGAGATTTTGCGTTCAGGAGAATGCCAATAAATAGGATCTAAATTGTATTGAAACTCTGGACAACGATTATATAGGCAGCGTTTCATGAAAACTTGCTGCATTCTGTACGGGAAAACATTTCTGGTATTTTTAATTTCTAGTCAAATTCGAAACCCAAACCAAACCATGATTTGTAAATAAACTTATAGTGATTAATACATAAGGTATATAAATTTATAAGGTCTTTTATTGTCCAATTATCTGGTATTATTCGACGAAGTGTTTCATTTGTCACCGATTGATTAATCTTATCTTCAAATACGAATATCTTGTAATCTCTCTGAAATGCGTTGTACTTTCAAAGATAACGAATCAATAGCATTACTGCAGATTATGATTTGCTGATGACAGTACTAATTTTTACTTCGATGCCCAATGAAAAAAGGTTATGAAATCCGTTTATAGACATCTTTTATATCGGCAACAGTCGTGGACTTAATATTGATTACGTGGCGTTTTATTGACTTTTTGTTATTTTCTTTGTTATTTATTGTTACTATAAGCTGTGACTCTGATCAACCTCGAATTAAGCTGTTACATTAATTAACAGATAAATCGAACGGAATTGAAAAATATTGGCATGTAACACCAGAAGACAAGCCTACAATGTAATGAAAAACATACAGCGAGACTTTTAATCAAAAACTTCTCTTTGCGCAACTGAAAAGATATCAGAATTTATATATCGGTCACGGAAAAGAACGAAAGTGCTGGTGATCTGACTTCAAAAAGCTGCTATGTGCCTCACATGTGCCGGAACTGCTGAAGGTAATAAGACGTAGTGATTTGATAAATTCTGATACAAAAAAACTGAAAAACGTCGAATTGGCAAGTCAAACCGCGGAGTACCGATTAAGTTTTAGCAGAAACTCATAAACAAATAGAAATGAGCTTAAAACTGCATTTTTGAATTAATTTTCACAACATATGGAACCAAAAATAAAACAAAAAAAGCAGGAATAATAAGGGAATTAGCGCTTTTCAGTTGAAGGGAGACCGAGGGCAATGGGAGTGATTAAGAGGCGTATTACTTCATTGTAGGACTTGAAAACCATGTCATAAACATTACAACTTAAAGTTTACGTGCGGCAAGTTCATCGCTACTCGGACTATCCAGCCGGAGGACGTGATCGCGGACCGAGACTGTTGGAGACTGCACCGCCATGATGACAGTGCAGATTAAAGTGTTGGACAGTAGGTGAATATATTGGAGGTTTATTAAGGATATTCACCAGCGCTTTACAGCCAACTAGGCGCTCGTTAAATGTTGAAAAATTGAATATAAATTGAAATGTGCTGCACAAGGTTACGTTTTACTTCGGGATACTAGGAAAACTTAACTGATTTACAAAGACAATGTTTAACTCAATAGTGCAAGGCAAATCAAATACAAAAGTCAAACTGAATCTGGCTCCTCAAGCTCTTTAGTTTTCTACTGAATCCGGAAAGCGCTAAAAAGTTCACCGAAATATTAGCGTAGGCAGGAATTTTCCCCAGGTTCAAATTGGTAGCAACCTAAATTGATCCTCAAATTATGAATAAAATGGATATGAATATCAAATAGATATGAAGAAAATAAACATGATAACTCAAACCAGACAATAATCTACACGAGAGCACATATGTTCAACTTTGTATAGTTTGGCTTTCAGCTCGCGGAAAAAGCATTTTACACAGGAAACGAAGCACCGCGTATGCAAGTCAGAGAGGATAAATAATAGAGCCTTACGCAAGCATGCGAATAAATACTACATGCCTTCGAAAGGAGGGTTCAAGCAAGAATAATTCGATCAAAATCAGAGGACAGACAACTAGGCGTTCTGTAAAATACTTGACGAGCCAGAGGTGCGAGAGTGCTGGCCACTTACGGTGGATAGACGACTCTTAGATATTGCGAAAGGTAGCAGGTGGGGAGACCAATGGAACAAGACCGGCTGGCACATCTCGTGTATATTGAACGGATTTAATTGCTGAGTAGAGTGCGAAGTTGGGAATGTGGGAAATTAAGAGATGTGATCACAAGACCGAAACAGCAAGAGGCGTGGCAACCTAAGGCTCATTGATGGACTCAACCGCCTTAACGACATCCAGTATTTATAAATTTTAAAAGCTAAACTAAAGCGCAGATGAATAAAAGTAAATTTTTCAACTAATACCCAAAAGCTTATCGAAAAATCAAATGAAATCGTTTCAACCCACACCGATTTTTTCATCGAATGGATGCAATTGCATCCTTCATCTGTTCATATTCATAGTGAAAAATTAGTCGCAGAATATCACTCAATCGCGGAACAATTTTGAACTAAATGTGTCAATTTCCCGGGTTACCCAGAACTGACTGGAATCCACCAGCATTCAAGTACCGTCAATCTGTTAATTTTGTGTGTGCGTGGGTTCCAAAAACTTGGCCAGTTTTAAGGAGCCGATTAGTATAAACATTTAAATTTGTTGTTTATCCAGTTGGTTTGAAAATATAGATAAATGTATTATTCCTCAGTTCTGCATTATTATTTCAAATAGTATTCCAGAATGGACCAGAAAGGGGAAAATAAATTATTTAGATTTGTTGGCATATTTATACCACTCGGCCTGATTAAAAAAATATTTCCTCTCCTTGTGTGGCGATTTTATTTCGACGAGTAATAAAAAGTAAGGTTTCCCTTTATTTTTAAGCAGAAATATTGAATTATACATATATATATATCGTATAGAAATATTGAATTATACATATATATATACATATACATATATACACATATTATATACATATATATATATAAACAAAAATTGTATTCGATGGCACAGTAAGGTACTTTTCACTTGAGAAATTAGAATATTTCACTTGACGTTCAAAAAATAAATTAGACTCTCAGTTAAATAAAAAGTTGATTATAACAAATGAAAAAAAATTGAAGAGGGTTCGAACTTATAGAAATATTTTAACGAAGTTCGTTAACGCATGACTACTACTATTAAATATTCAAAATGGCTCGTTGTACCAATGTATCTATTGCAGCTGGATATTATATTTATGAGCAACATAAGGTTCCAATAAGTGTTTAAATTTAGTTGAAAATAAAGCATCCTTGCATAATTATTTTCAACTTTCGGTCGGTTTTTAGCCATTACCGCTCATTTTACATCACTTGGATTTCCTCTTTATTTATATGCAGTTTTTCCTTCTCAGTTCATTTTGTATGAATTTTCACATCGTACCTAAAAGTAATCAAATTACTTTTCTTATTTAAGCTCGCTGATGCTTTTATAAGTTACCAGTGATTATTTGCAGGGTTTAAAGTTGTAGATGACCGTGTCCTTTTCCAGCAAAGAGCTCCTGCAAACGTGTTTCAAAAGATTTAACAATTCATTTAATTTGTGCTTTGGGTCATTTTATAATTAGTTTTCATTCATTTAGTAGTCATAAGTGTATGAGTAATGGACATGTGTCCCATTTATTTTCTGCGTCACATTCATTGCAACTGCAACGCGATTTACGCTAAGCATGCATTGTATGTGGTTTGTGGATTTGCTTGTACAGTCAAAACGCAAATTTTTATAGTTCATCTGTCCTAGTACAGTACCGAACTACGTTCAGGTAATTGAATTGGGACAGCAACGAAGACCAAATCGTTTTGAATGACACTGGCACTGTATGTTATCATAAAAGCTCTTATTTCTCCAAGAAAGACAGAGCTTTGGGAAGAAAGTTTAATTTCCAGTTCCATTGGTATCCGCTAAATTGTTGTGCGGTTTGTATGCACCGTTTAATCGAAAAGAAGTTGTCGTAGCTGCAACTCGCGGGGCAATTCTGGTACAGATACCTTCTGTGGGAAGAATTTGGTGATCTTTCGGTACTTACTGAATCGCTCGAGTTTTATTCAATCGTTCAAGTTTTTGTTGCCCTATATAACTAGTGTGGACAGAAGTCCTTCTGCTCGTTCATAGCCAATATAAATTTAAGGGTGTTTTATCAATTCAAGTGCTTAAAATACATCATTTCCGTTACAAACTAAACAAATCGTCACCCGTTTTTCCAAACTTGTAAACGAATTTATCGATTGACACTTTATTCCGTCGCGGACCTAAATTAGTGAAGTGCTGTGCCGTGAATTGTGTCCTTGAGCCAAAAATAGTATATCGAGATGTCAGCTGATGCAGAACTTAGCAGCATCCTTAACCGTCGCCAGCAAATCAATGATGCCCTGGAGAATGGGCAAGAGGTGAAGCACAGTTTTAAGGTGGTGAATGTTTACACCGAATTCCATGAGTTCTCGCGCAAACAAATCAAGGATTATCAAGTGACTTTCAATAGGTGAGTTCAAAAAAAGAGTTAGTGCTAGCAAACGTTTAGAAACATAAGTTGCCTGGTAGAATGACTACTTAAAATACCAGCACATGCCTCATAAAATGTTCAAGGTCGAGGCGAAGTACACCCTCCCGCGCAAATCACGCATTCGCAGAATCAAGTCTGCTTGACCTTTAACCCATCTGTAGAGGCTCCAGACGAAACTTCCATCTGGCAGAGCGGAAACTTTCGATTGGCTTCGCTTCCCATCGCATCCTTTAGGATGAGACGAAGTAAATCTTCGTTTTCCAATTCACTGCTGATTGTCGACGGTCTTGTCTTCTTTTTGCAAGCGATTTGAATTAATCAGATACCGCGCAAGAAGGGTTCCACAGCACAAACTCTTGCTTGAACCGTGACTGAGCTCCTTTGGCTCCACTGGATCTCCAAAACCAGTTTGTAAAGTTGGTTCGCGCGACAATCGGGAGTTGGGTTTGAGCATTGTCGCGAGCTGAAGGCCACCTTGGACTCGAGTCGCTGCACGAGCGCGGGAACCGGTAAGGATCGAAGGTTGTGGTGGCGGTGGCGAAGCTGGGCATCAGGGCAATGTATCATGCAGACAAAATGGAAAATGCAATCGTTTATCGCCCTCACAGCCTCCGTTTGTTGTTGCTCGAAGTGAAATGCATTCTACAAGAGTTGCAGTTTGCAGTGAATGCGCCAATTGCATATTCGTGTGCAACTCAGTGCGGTTGGCAAAGGCGCTGGTCGAGTGATGGAATGCTGTCCGTTTTTTGGCAATTGTGCTAAGGAGGTTAATGCGGAATTCAGTGGCAAGAGGAAGCTGTGATTATGCGGTTTCCTCTGACTATGGAGTAGTAAACTGACAGCAGTTAGTGTTGGATTTGATAAGAGTTTGTTCAATTAGAAAATGAAGTCGGAATTGTATTTCAATTTGTACTACTCCGACGTTGTTTTTATGCATTTCCAGTAAATTTAATTTACAAAACAAGGATTAGATAGTATTTATAGACGGCGGGGTCTTTATAGACTAAGGGCAACAATGTAGTAAACTGGACAGGGCATCTTTATGTATGTGAACGAAGATCTGAAAAAATATTTAATTGTAATGTTCTCAATGTAATGTTCACATCGATCCTGAGTGTCTTAAGTTTAAAATGTATAATTTGATGAATTTGATTGACGCAAATGTATAAAGAATATTTTGGTCACAAAAGCCAAAATATAATCCCCATAATTTCACAACTTACCCTGCGAATAACCAATGTGTAGATAGTGAGCAAAGAATGAAGCAAGACTAAAACGTATTAAAAAGATCGAGATTCGATCTAAGTACTCCCATTACGCCGTTATGTATTAATTCCGAAGTTAGGAAAGTGCTTTTATCTTGTAATTTTTCGCTTGCAAGTTTTCATACACTTTCGGAAAACCATAGTATCTCAATTTCAGAAGTTTTTGGTAGATCAATTTTTCCATTTTCACTTACAATTTATAAATGATTTATACCCTTGCTAAGCTAACTCAGCGAAGACTCATGGGTGCGGAAGTTCTGATCAAATGTTTCGAGTACCTCGATAGTGAATTTAATATTTATAAAGAATTGTGGAAAGAGCTCAAGCTGGTTTCGAACACGCGTCCCTGCCGCTTCTCATCAGGTGCCAACTCACAGGCTGGGACGCGTCGATTGGCACTACCAGCTTAGGTAGATGTCGACTGGTTATTTACTAGTTATTAATATTGCTCTACAGCTTTGAACTTTTTCCTATATTCCAAATTGCCTTTGGTCTGGCTTTATCAATTTCAGAAGTTTTTGGTAGATCAAACTCCCAGCCTGTGAGTTGGCACCTGATGAGAAGCGGCAGGGACGCGTGTTCGAAACCAGCTTGAGCTCTTTCCACATTTCTTTATAAACATAGTATCTCGTTGGCAAACTCTGCACTCCACATAAAAAAGCAACATTCTGCATAACATGGCTACTCCATCCGGAGTCCTACCCCAGAAAGTGCGAAGCGTAATCATACTATTTCTAAGGCTCCTTTGTACCCTTTTGCAATTGTCAAAATATATGGAAAGAAGATGCTTGAATATACATAGTCATGAGACGTTCTCTATGTCGCCATATCACTTGTGACGGATGGGAAGCATATTTGAAAGCATGTCAAATCAGCATGATCCAACACTCTAACAGTATGGGCAGGACGATCCTCAACACCTCCTACATGTCGGGACCTTTGCAGCAAACCTATGTGTATTCTTCGTTTATTATAGTTCACAACGACTTGAGCTCAAGGCTGTTGGAAAATGCATACAAGTACCCAAACTATTTGTCAACATCGATCACCTGATGGGAATGGCGATTCATGCACTGTTAGTCAGCAGCTTCGAGCACCAATTACAGAACTGATATCAGTGCCCTGGTAAAATTGTAATCTTAGTATTGGTCTAAAAATTTCAGCCCACTGTAATTTCCTCTTCTGGAGCTGGAGCTGAAGAGTTGCTTCAGTCGAAGAATACTTGTGAGTAACAGATTCCGATTTCTTTTAAAATGTGCCAGCGAGTTTCCACAAATTTAAAGTTAAGATTCGAATGCATGGCAACAAAATAGTCTATGTTTCAATGATGTGATAAAAAATTAAATAAAATATGCTAGGCAATATTTCAAGAACTTTATTTATCACCTTCTTATCTTAAAATCTACACTCAGTTGCACTCTTATTTACAGTTCATTTGATTCCCTATTATGGGTCGCCGTCGACTTGCGTCATCCAGTGGAATAAGTTGTTCATCTGCAGACACAAGCCACATGAGTTCTGGCATGAGACATCCTATACGTTATCTACCTACTGGTTGTTATCCTGGCTCATATAGTTTTGCTCGCTGAGCCTCTTGGCGTGTCTAAGAATTACCTTCATTACTAACAATGTACAATGGATCGTCCTGAAATCGTCGAATGGCCTTATCCAAAAGATTAGAGTCCATAAAGGACCAAATTTATGGTCAAGAGGTCCAAATCTATGTAGTCTGAAAGCTGGGTTTCTTTCTAAATGTCACTGAGGGCCAAACGGGCTTCACGTATTTCGTTACATTCCAATTTTGAGTTTTCCATACTAATATGTCCTCATGTTTTATTCGGGGGGAAGTTTGGAGTTTTCATTTTAATTCTATCTTACTGAATTACTAATTTATATAATGGACACAAATAGGAAATATTGGAAATATGACTCAAATTAATATATCGGTCGAACGTATCTGACTCAATACACAAGTCATTAACACTATTATAGCAGAACTTCTTGTATAACTCTTTGTTAACGTTTCAATTTATCACCTCGCAATTAGCTGGTTATACTATGCGTGTCAGTGGATTGTAGAATGAGAACACCTTTGTTCGCGGTCACTGCCGTGACTCAGACTGTGACTATGTGACTAAACCCGTGACTCTGATCAAATATTTTGCTTGCACGCACAGAACTATGCATATTAATTAACTGAAAACCTCCATATGTACACAAACATGTTTCGGGTGAACTTCACTACTTAATAAGTAAATGTTCTACTATCAAGGTTTTGCTTGAATACTAGTTTAAATATATCAACGGTTTCATGAGAAACCAATGGCAACGATGCAAACTGGAGCGACCTGGACGTCCTAAATTCTCCCTTTGAATGTCGGAAATGGCCAAAAATAAACATCAATTGGCATAGGTCAAAGTCCTTCTGTCCTATACTGAACTGGTACGTGAGGAAGGAAAACATGAAAAAATTGTCATTGATGTTAGTAATAGAATGAATGCAACTAGTATGAGTAGATTATATCATTGAGAAGGGAAGCATGTTCACCTGTCGCAGGTGAATTAGCTCATGATACACGAAGCAAGAAGTTGAAACGTTACGATGATACGTTACCAGCGAGAGTGGTCATTTCTGGTTATGTAACATATGTTTTTACGCTACGTTCTTTTTTTGCTTATTGGACACAACGCTTCAGTATCATAGTTTGTCTATTGTGCACGATCACTGAGCAAGAGACTTTCAAGATGAGTATGGAAGCATGCACGAGGATGATCTGCAATTATTGTCGTTTCTGATGTAAAGGGATATTCGTCAGTTATGAAGTACGTTATGGATGGTAGCTTTATGTTTAATTAGTGGAGTTGGGAGTTTTTCTCATTTATTTGATGAATTTTTGAAAGTTTATTCAACTAGGAATGAAACCAAAAAATATACTTAATTTTTTTGCAAGAAGTGTCCCAAGCCCGAATTCGACTTTCGATTTTTATGTTAGATGCACAGTTCATTTTTATATACATTTCGTGTTTCTTATATGTATATAGAATAAATTTAAATTTTCTGTCATTGCAGCGAATCAAAATTATTTTATTGATTTTCTGCATACGATAATATAACATGATAACTTGCAATATCATTCTATGATATTAATGGGCATGGGGAATAATTTCAAGTGTAGAATATTTTTTTTGCAAGCCGGCTTTGCATACTTCAGAAAACATAAATACTCAAGGGGCATGCAAATATAAACGAGCTTTTTACAAAAATTAATTTATGTTACATTGAAAAAGGAAATACACTTTATAGTTATTTTTCTACATAGTTCCCCTCCTCAGTAATGCATGTTGCCCATCGAAAAGGAAGTTTTTGCATGCCGTTTTCGAAGAATGATTCGACCGGGTATCCACCGAATAGCGTACAAACGATTCAACCTGTTGATTGTTTGCAAAACGCTCACCTCCAAGTTCCCCCTTGAGAGGCCCAAACATATTGAAGTCACATGGTGAAAAGTCGGGGCTGTAAGAAGGGTGTTGGGGGCTGCAGTGTGCGGTCTTGCAATGTTATCCAGAAAAGAAAACGTCTCGGATGGTCTTTTTCACCGATATCTGCTTTTAGCTGGTTCCCGAATTTTAGCTGGTTTAAAGCCTTCCTTCGTGAAAAATTTTATTATGATGCGTTGCGCAACCGAAGAACCAACATCTCTTTCACTCATTTTGAGGACAACCAATGAAACTGGTTGAGCCGTCGGTTAGGCCTCGAGTCATCTACAGGGGATTCCCGTGGCCTTTCCGAGGCTTCGCCTAACTTCTACACGCAAAAGGCTTATTTATATTTAAATGCTCCTCGTATGCTCAGGAACTCGAAGGAATTAGTGGGAGCATCCACTGAGTGGGATTAGGAGTAGAGCATCCACTCTCGAAATAAAATCCTTTGTAGATTGACGAAGAACCAGGAGAGCAAATGAATATTCGCTAATATAATATTCTAATAGAATGATTGTGGGATGCGCTTTTGATGTTTCAGTTAAAGTTATTTTTCACCATTTGGACGAACCAGGAAAAAACGTGAAGTGGATATAAAACCCCTAATTTGAAAATTTGGTTGCACATGCACGTGGTTATAAATTTCATTATGCAGGTGGCACTGTCCAGTTAACTATATGATTATACCAGGTATTCAAATACATGCGAGTTATTATATCTGAGAGGGTTGCAATTGTAAGCAATTAATTGTACCCTAAAGAAATACGGAAGAATGACTCATTATATTGGAAATGCAGGGTTATAATTCAGTACTTCCTTGCGAACTTCGAACATTTAAGCATGCTACAAACAATCACAACTAAACCTAGCATTATGCAACGAAAGTGCAAGCCATTTCATATAAATTACTAATGAATTCAATGAAAGTGTGGCTATAATGCACTTTGGTTTAACCCACGCTATGTAGACTTGGTAGAAACTTATCCATGCAAGCAATTATTCATAAGCTGCATATTAACAAGTCTGTAAAATATTAATAGATACTTTCAAAGTAAATTAGTTTTTACGCACTTAGTGTTCATTGTCTAATAAAAGCAAGTGAAATAGTTTAAAAATCGAAATACAATAAAATGTCGACGGCATTCATGCCATTGATGTGGTGTGCTCACGAGTGTGGCAACTTAATTGATTTCTTAAAATGCACAATTATGCAGCCAAGCTTGCCCCATTCAACGTTAAAGTGCGGCTTCAGAGAAAAAAATCGAAAGTGCGAAAAAATTTTATGAAGTAAGATACTATGCCAACATATGAAATGGCTCGTTTTGCATTCTCGAAAAATCGAGTTTCTTAAACGATTGATTAAGAGTACTTTGCACAATTATATTTCTAATAAAAAATTTACGAATACTTCAACTTTATCATACGTACAGCGTAAAAATTCATTGGCTTTCGACCTTCGTTAAGAAATCTGTGTTACAATGAGCTGCGAAATTATGAAAAATTTCTAAAGATGAAATATTCAAAACACCAGAAAAAATTCTACTTGGCTTTTATGTTATGATTGTGAAATGGGAAGGAGAAAATTGTCTCTGAATTTAAAGTCTATACAACTTGAAATTACTTTTTTCGAAGTCTTGATAATGTGAAAATGTTTAAAAGTCAAAATGGTCAGTCTAAGCTGCTATTTGCATTTAAATAGGACTTGCTGCTAAAAAGATCGGTTTAGGATTGTTTAGTTTAGAAAACATTAGTAATCTGCTATCCTTGATAACGATACTAAAGCACCCACTGTTAATGTTTTAAACGTTTGCCCGCCTTGTATTTATGTTAAACTGCCAATCGACCATTCTTCTTCAACGATTAGTTCGAATAAATTCAAGCCAATATTTTATTATATGCTTTACCTAAACAGTCTCAGTCTGAGAAACCCAAACAAACCACCCGAATACTAGGGTGGTTTAAGTAAGTCAAATAGTTTAAGACATACATATGTCAAACAGTTTAAGCCACGTGTCAAACGTTTTGTGTTGTATGTTTATTAACAGGCCAATATGGTTGATAATCGTTTTGCAAAGTGACAGGTACAATCCAGAGTTGCTGTAGAAATTGCGAGATATCAATATTCTTATGAATCGACCAATAAAAAAAAGTAATATCGTTTTGGTGAACAAACGACGGCAGAGCGTAAGACGGCAGAGAGTAAAAGTGTTCGATTTGAACGTGGGTCCATTTGTTGAGTCGGATACTAATGACCATCTTAAAAATCAGAATAAATTCTAATTAATTTTCCTTTCTCGAGTATTCTTCACAAGTCTGCAAATGACTTTATTTGAATATTCAAAATTAAACCAATATAAGAATAACATAAATGTTAAAATTCAGCTCCATTGCCTTGCCATCGATGAAAACAAAGAAGACCCTGTACCTTTAGAATTCTGCTATTTAAAAACTAGCCATTTGCTATTTAAGATGCTTAAGGTCTGTTTTGTCGAGGTTTGAGGTTTGATTTTCAAAATACAGTCAATTTGACGCAGAATTGAACTTCTGTATCAAAACTTCTATTGAAAAATCGCATACGTGGCTCATGGGTCCGCAAAATCAGATTGACTACACCGATTTTGAATCGAACTTTGATAGTTGTAATAATAGGCATCGGCGTATTTTTTTATGGATAATTTTTTCTGGAGATCGCAGAAACTCAAATGGTTCAAAGCAGTTGTGTACAAAATTCTTCAGACTCACCGCGGAAACAAATCTCAACTCCGTAAATCTTGAAAATAAGCTTTCAAATTTTTCCAAAGTTTTGCTTTCAAGCAGACGATATTGCCGGCAAGACTGACTGAGAATATCGCTTTCTATTAGAAATAAGAGATTATTCCACACTAGCCAGAACTCCGCGTTAAGATGACCGTTGAGGACTCCGCATTTTGAAATACCAAGGTTCTTTGCATTTTTTTGTTGTGTTAAAAACTTAGACGCAATGAACTGAAGCTGACAACAAACATGATACTAACAGTTGCCAAAAAATACATAAAAGGCAAATTAATGAAATATTTTATCAAAATTAACGATCAAATATATTATATGTACATATATACACCATTACGAAAAAGACCACCTGAACAACAGTGCAGTAAATTTGGGGATTGGTTGCATTAGTTGCCTTAGCTCTGATACATGGTACCGCCGAAAAGTCTCAGAAATTGGATGCTTCTAATGCCTTCATTCCTAATCTTTTTCTAGCCGGACTGATTTGAAAGGACTTGTGCCCTCAAAATGGTCTGTAGCGAAGAGTTCGCTAAGAGTAAAAAAAAAGAGTGGTTCTTAAAATAATGTTGACAGTCATTCACTTTTAGCTGTCTCCACTCACATGTGGCTCTCTTTTATTAGTCTCCACTTTATGTTTTTCGGCATCGAATTTTCAGAGATTTTATGCAAACATGGTTTCGGAGACAAAATAGACCCCTAGATGTAAACATGAAAAAAGTAGCCTTTCATGATTATAGAAATGAATAATGCCTACTTGTGACCGTCAATTTTGCTGGGGATGACATATACAAATAAACGGTAATTTGACTTACTTATTGCTTCAGTCAGGGCATCAATTGGCGTAGGTTTGGGTTGAAACTTTTCGAAATATTCAAAGGGTTCTAAAGGTTTTTAACAGTAAACAGCCATTGGTGTGCTACGACGATGCTCTGCAATGTCTGTAGATGCGCTGATAATCTAAAATAGAATCGGGTATCATCATCGGGTATCAATCAGTGAGACGTGAAATATTTACCAGTATTAAATTGACTAACATTCCATTTAAGATTTAACTGATCTAAGAGGCATATTTTACTACCGAAATGTTAATTACTGATCAACAATTATTACAATTAATAAAGCTCATGCATTAACAAATCATTTTCACTCAATTTATCATCATTCTTAGCTGAATTCAAATAACATAATTTTTTCTTGTGTACACTTGAAAATCAGCACGGAGTCTATTGACATTTTGACCTACAATATTTGGAATCAGAAATGCGGTCATGAGCCATTTAAGCCATTGGTAGTGTTAAAGTTAGACCGTTTCTTTATAATAAATCGTTTTCGAAGCGTTTCATAGTTCATAATGATATGTAAATGAAGTCATATATGGAAATTTAGAAGCTGGTAGAAGTGATTTGGTGTTGTTTTTTTTTGAGTTTTCATGGTCAATGGACATTACTGTCTGCAGATAATCTTTGAAAATAGTTATAATTAACCGTATGATTCTTTTAAGAGTGTAGAATTGAGAAAAAATAAAGATTGCTATGATTGATATCGTAAATTAGTTTAGTTTCTTGTTCCTCTTCTATTCAAGAAACTTTAAATTTGAAATATTTTAGTGAAAAGATTATATTGCTTGGGAGTGCTTCTGATTGGTGCATCCAAGATATCAGATCTACCATTGGAAGCTAGTTTTTATTTTGATTTGATCTATATTCGATTCTTAATGTTCGCTAATATTTCGCTTCAATGTCATTTTGAGTTCTTTAAAGCAACAAACTTTCACAATGAACATTCACATAAGGACGCCTACAGGCTTTTGTCTCTCGTTGAGCAACGCTAATAACTTGCGCATCTTAATCCTCATACTCAAAGCTGAAATAGTCGTTGTCGTTTTTATTATTATTAAGCGTATAACAAAATTTAACAAATTAAAATGAATTCAATTGGGATTTATTAATGCTGTGCGATTATTTGCCACTGCATGATCATCATAGTAACATGTGCGGATATTTGTCCCATGTGGCGGTATCCCACCCTGAGAATATTCTCATTGTCAATGAATCATAACACACTAGATATGAAGTGTTGATTAAAATCACAACTTCCTATTTGGAGGAGGCAGACGACCGACCAGTGGAGGACATAATGTCTGTCGGTTCTCGGATAGCTTTCTGATCGAGCCGCTATCCTCTTGCTTGTGGCTACAATCTGGTTTATCATAATTTTCAAGCCCACATAGTTAATTCGCTGAACGTGAATATCATAGTGTTCTTAATTTCATCAACGTATTAGTACAGTTCATAGAAGAAGTTTTTGTACGCGAATGAAGTTTGGATTCAACATGTACGCTTAAGCGATCGCAGCATTCGAAATTATTTTAGTACAATTTCTTCTATTGTGAGTCTATAGAAAGTAAGTATTCTGTTGTTGGAAACGTGTTCATCGTATGTCGCTTCTGTTGGGCATTCTTTTCCTTCACTTGAGGACACTTTCTATTCCTTCTAAGTCATCTTCAACTAACTCTCAGCAGAATGAAAAGATAAGGCGCCAAAATTCGAAAACCATAATAAAAGAATTAACTGTTGTTCTTTTTTAATATATTGGGAACAGAAGAAATAAATAAAATACTTTAATATTGTTTCGTTGTGTTGCTCGGTTGTTTGTTGTATTAGTTGTTATTTTTAATTATTAATTTCGGCTCAACTGAGCCACCCTTTTTTCGTTATACCCCTAATCCCTACGTCCGGGTTAAGTGGCAGGAAGTGAGTCAAGTTTTCAGGATATAAATATATTGGAGTTCATGGAGGGCATTATGTTTTCCTTGTTCGCTTTTCCTTGTTCGCTTTTTCTTCTTCTTTGCCAATTACTAATTCGAAGATTAGATCGGCGCTAGCCAATTTTTCTGTATTGTTCTATTATATTTATTTGTACAATGATTTCAGTTAGGTAGTCCTAATGTGTCGTCCTTTTGATTGTTACTCAGTGCAAAGCTGACTCCTTAATAGATGATTCGGATTTGAGATTTAAAAAAAATTTCTATGAATTTTCTTTGTTTTTGATTTTTCAAAGTGTGTGCATCGGTCTGTATCATATTTGATCAAATATTCTTGAGTGTTAGTTTTGTATAAAAAATATTTTCAAATAATACCAATGTGAGTCACTACTACTGCAAGTATAGATTCCTTGCAATTTTTTCTCTTGTATGCCATGGAGATTGAATACAACGAGGAAATATCTGCATTCTAACACATGTGACTATGGCAGGCGGCCAGTTACCGAGATGAATGCTAAAAGAAAAGTAAGTGAGTGGCATGCATTAACACTTGGTTTACGGTTTCGATATACATGAATTCTGCAGTATTTATCTCGAAAGATATTAAACATATGAACATGCAGAATTCATATCTGAAGTCTATAACATTATCATGCATGGAGGCTGGAGGCCTTGTGAAACAATGACTGCAGTAATTTGTTGGCGGGAGGGCATGATATCGGGAGCTGTGATTGAGTGACTCATTGAGTTTTTATTATTATAACACAAAGAAGGAAGTCCAAATGCAGGATTTAAATGGTTTTTCATCTATTCGTCAGATACAAAATCGTGTTGTCAATGGTCTGTATGCATGTGCAGGTGCATGGTCTGGTTATAAATCCATCAAAGCGGATCAAGGATCAAAGCGAATGAATCGTTTGATCTTATAGCTCTGAAGGCATTTGGAATTATTTGAATTTTTCTTTTTGAAGCTTCCTACACTTCTGAAAACATCCATTTATTGATTTTGAATGGATGGATTATGAGATTGAATCAATTTAACATAATTAATAAGAAAATCGTTTTATTCGCTTGAGGCTGAACATTTACAAATTTATTATAAAAGTGTTTTCGGATAACTTAAACGAGCCCCACGGAATCTAAATCAATTAGCGAAATTCACATGCTTTTTTGACAAAAAAACACCAATTTGAAAAATAATTGAAGTACTTCCATTAACAACATTTCATTAAATTCCAGTAACTCCATTAGAATACCGAATGAAACCGAATGAAACCAAGCTTGACCTTGTTTTATAATATCATTGACCGAATGGGGTGCAATTGTTCTGATTTACAAGGAGTGGCAGCCACTCGCCACTCTTATTCCGCATCCTGCAACAATATTCATTCATACAAGTACTTTACGACACTATTTTTGCTGTTTTGCATTTTGTCATAACGATGACGACGGCGATGCAGTGGTAATATGTTCACATCGGAAGCTTAAAACGACAGCAATCACGTCGCGAATGAAAAAGGACGAAGTAAAAATAGGTTAAGTGAAATTTCATGTTGAAGATGGGATTATGCACACTTTAATACGTCGATGTACTTTTGCAACTCCACCACCATGGAATTGTCAAGTGTCTGTTCAACTTTTGCAGGAATATCATGGAGTACATGTATGTATACTAATCCTCGATATGATGAGTTCGAATGTGAGAATCGCAAGTAGTAGTGCACAAAACAGCAAAACTCTGTATCATTGTTTTAAATCTATTGTTTCGTTTTGACACAGTATCCTTAGTGAGGAAGGACTTGAGTGATTGTTGTGCTCGATTGCAAAGCAAAAGTAGAATACATTTTCGTCGAGTTTTGAAAAGTGAGATAAAAAAGGTGAACATAAATGAGAATGTTTCTTTATTATTCCGTGGACCTAATATTTAACAATAAGATTTACGTGTGGATGGGTTGCATAATAAAAAAAATTTGTGTGAAAACTGTGAAATATGTTAAAATTTTGTTTTTTTATTTATAGATTTAGTTCAGCTGCCCAGTTTCAAGCATATCTCTACTATTATTTGACTCGATGCTCTCCAATGAAATGTAATGGGAACATTGTTCAAAAAACGAAAAGAAGGAATAAGAAAAGCTTCAAAGTAAAATTTGTAAGCTTTAAAGTCAAACTGAAAAATTTGTAAACGTGTAAAAGGTCATTGACAATTTTTTTCGGGCTTTTTCAAATCGATTTCGCAATTCGCTTATTCCATCATGCACCTCCAAATCCATCACATCCACCTTCTGTTTTTTCACGTCTGTGGGTAAAACAGGAAACATAATCAGATTTGATTGGTATATCTCGTTACTTTTTGAGCGGGGGTGATTTGATGGCCTGAAATAATTTCATTGTATGTTGGAAGTATTGTTTTTCGTAACTTTCAATATGTATTAAATTGCACTCTGTAACTTCTGTATATGTTTTTTTCAACATACGGAAGTATTTTCATTGATGTTCACTTTCCCTTATTTTATTGAACAAAGAATTTGCATTGAATTTTTTGGGGAAACCAAAGAAAACGAGCAGGTTCCCGGTATGCAACGCAGGTTAAACAACGTCTCAAATCTCGTTTGTTTGCAATTTTTTCTTCTTCGGACATTAATAGACTAGGGACTGATTTCGTTCCTATTTTAAACTTTTCTCTTAGCTTGTATTTATTTCTGATCGGGTCTATTCATTTTATACCATAAACTTTACAAATATGTGCTTCAAGCATGTTTTAACCAGGTATCAGAAATTATTACATGATTTCATTTCTGTATTCATTCTTTTCTTACATTTTAAAAAATCGTTAAAGATTTTCATTCCTCAAATCAACAATTCTGTCCAACACAAATCTAGTGTTAAGAGCCTTATCATGTTGCTATTCGATTGCAAACAATACTTGAATATTCTGTACCAATTACTCCCTTTATAATCTTATGTAACCATTATTTGAAATTGCAATTGGTAAAGCCATGCATGAGGAATTATCTCCCGTCATAAAGTGGTGAATAATTGTTTCTTTTTCACTCATTTACCGAGATAAATCATTCTCTTGGATTCATTTCTCAATATATTCCGATATAGTACGGTATGAGTTTCAGATTCATCAGAGCCATTCGTTTTCGTTCTTATTTGTCCTCACTCTGTATAGACAATCATAATTCATCACAGCATGCCCCTAGAATTGCACCCCATCAAATTAAGGGAATTTATGATGACGTCTATAGAATTGAGACAACTTCCTAATTAAGATTGCTACTAACGCATATATCTTCTATATATAGCACAAAAAGGAGCTTTCAAACCTAGCTCAAACCATTGACCTCAGTCTTAGGGTATTCGTAGTGGTACGAGGCGCCATTGTTAATAATGTTAATTATATACATGTAGATTGCCCCATTGCAATCAAAATATAGAAGACATGAATGACTTTTGTTTTCCAGTTAGTTGGTCAGTTCAATGGTGATTTGAGGCAATTGATTGTGGCGGAGGCCACAACTATCTTACTATATCCTATCGACTCAATTGATTTCGAATGGTTGTCTGTTAAACGGATTGGAAATAAGAACTACCCGATTTGCCCAGTGAGCGGGTTTATTGTGTTGGCTTCTTCTGCGGTTAGTGTTGCAATGAATGTGAGAGAATTTCAATTGATGTGTGAAGTTCCTGAAGTGAAATTTGTATTTTAATTCAAAAATCAATTGACAAAAATTAATTTAATTCAAAATTGATGACCGCTAGTTCAAAGATGAGCTGTTTTGCATATTGGGAATGTTCGGCATTCTACAGGAGTTCGCGTTCGATTTTCAAGGTGCATACGATCGACAAGACTCTTCATTTAAGCCAATTGATACTTTATCGATATTCAGGACAAATTCCTGAAGGTAACTTAATCAAAACCAAAAGTCTCTTTTGGTAACACTAACAGCAATTCCTTGGTAACAAATATTTTGTCTTCTTGTCTCTGGTTATTCCCCTTGCCAATGCTATATGTCGCATTTGATTTTCTTTGTGACATTTATATGTGCGAAATGTTTTTAATTTAATATATTTGTGGCCGGAGCTCTTTCGTATTAAAATGATTGTGTACAAAGTACGATAAACATTTTACGGTTCATCGGTTGGACATGACTTGTATACGAAGAAGTGCAAAGAGACAAAATGAGTGGGTGCGTAGAATGGGTGGGAAACTGTATTCATATGTCACGATTTCCCACATTAGTTATTACTGTATAGTGGAACGTATATCGCTGACAAATCGCGTTGAAAGGAACTACCTCGATGTACATTTGATTCATTTTCAATTTTTCTTGTGTTCATGTTACCTACAGCACGAACAACAAGATTTCTGACTTTCGTTACATTTAGACTTTATGATTAAATATAGACCTTAAAATAAAGTTAGATCAAGTGATGAGTAAATATAGAATATGAAATTCAAAGTAAAATGATAATTGAATTAAAATCTTGTTCTTCATAAAATCCTGGTGATAGAATTCGTAACTGGGCCTTCGTGATGAAAAACGTTTAAACGTATAGAAGTGTCCAGAAAACAAAAAGACAAATGGCCCGAAACAACATAACAAGGAAATAGAAACTGCTGCTTGACAGTTACTATAAAAAAGGGACTTGTATTAGAGAAGCATATATAATAAGGGCAAAGTACAGTCGCGAGTGGATAGAAACTTTGGAAACACTTTTCAAAATTTATTCGTAATCCCCTGTACGTTGAATGTGCATTCCCTCTTCTGTCATTGCTCGGATGAGCATAACGTTGGCAAGGATACAAATGTTCGAATGGGGATAAGGTGCTCTTTTACTAGCCTGATTGTATACATGTATTTAGCATAGGTGTCCGTTTTTCTTGCTGAATAAATGCAATTATCTCAAATTTGACGGTCGGATTAATTTGATTCGACATCTAAGATCAATGACTCGTTCAATGAATCTTTTCGTTGAATCTCAGCTGAAAAACTTATGACTCAATAAGTCCTAAAAACCAAATCGAGTGTTCGCAATCATATTTTAGCTGATTTTTTTTTCTGTCACTTTTTACATTTCTCGTGTCCTCGCTTGTCCGGAATTAGCAAGATGAAGTATAACAACATGATTATTTTGCAACATAACAACGATTAGTCAAATTTTAAAAATTAACCGAAATATATTTAGAAGAGGCCGTTTAGTCCTCTCCGTGGTAAGCCCTTTTGCTATTCTCTTTAGTCACGTTAGTATATTACTCCGTCTTATTTCCGCTTATTACTTTCGATGACTGATTGCCCATAATGTGAGTTGATTTGAAGATAATCTCAATAGACGAACAATCCATTGAACATTTTGTTCGCGTTCTGCCAGGTTCATAGATGTAAGTATTGATTAAGAACCTTCAATAACAGGCTCTCTCCTAATTCTTCCTCTTTTTTCATTCTAACAGCAGAAATTAAAAAAAAACACAAATTTTTTCGTTCTAATTATTTGACCAAATTCATAGAATTATTGTTTGATACCAATAACTGAGAGTATTATATATACTGTTATGTATATTTGAAGCCATTGAAAAATTGACATTATTTATTACCAAAATTTGTTATTACCATGATGAGTATTGTGGAACTTTAACAATCAACAAAAAAAAAAAATTGAAGCCAACCAATTTAAATTGACCTTGTTTATTGTGGAACTTCAGAAGTAATTAATTGTGTGTGAAACCTTGTTTTACAATATAAAAGAAAAAGCTTTGTAATTTCTCATTATTAAGATGCAATGTTCTGATTGCGAGGATGTAAATCATCTTTGACTTGTATCAGTGGTCAGTTTTCATAAAAGGTCTTTTCTCTCCAAACAATACCCGTGACTAAGAAATAATTTCTGTGGAAAGATGATGAATAATCGCCACAATAAATTATCATGCAAATTCATTGTTTATGCAAATGATCTTTGATAGTAATAATAAAAACACACAATTTATAGTAAAATTTTCATTCAGCCATGAATCTCATTCTGGGGTATTTGTAAGCTTCGGTGGATCATCTCAAGATGTTTTCGTGCATAATCTTTACTTATAATCGGAGCTTTGCCGTTTTATTTGTGTGACGTAAAACAATGTTGGCATGTTGTTTGTAGTTTAAATTATCAAAAGTCAAACACTGAGTGAACGTTCTGGTTTCGCGAAAAGGTAAACATATTCCTGGCACGTTTAACAAACAAATATGAGTAAATATCAAACCAACTAGCAACTGGTATTGAGACTGTGAATCATACCAACATGGTTATGTTTCCAACGGTGATGAAACCAGGGGTTGGTTAGCACTTTCTTAAGAAATGATAAATACAAAAGCAAACCTGATGTACCGCGATGTGATTTGGTCAACAGTATGATCAATAAAATTGAAAGTTAGTGGTCTGTTAGTCAGGAAGATTTCTACGCATTAATATGATTAAATGCCAGTCAATGACGATGGATGTTACGCACGATCTCACTTGAGTAGATACTCTATTATGAAGCAGAGAGACTTCTACCTTATGACATGTATTGGATTCATTGGGATAAAATGAGTTGCATATCTACGTGAATATCTACGAAAATAACAAAAATCATTTAAAAAAAAAACATAATTCTTGGTTGAATCGTCTTTTAAACTTACAACCAGGCTGTCCCAAAAGTAACCCACAGTTCGCTGTAATTTGAGAACTGTTTAATGAAGACGAGTATTACAGGTCTATTGTAATAACTCTTTCCAAAATATTCTTGCTTATTCTTCATGAGCGTCCTAATTTCTCGGGTCACTTCCCTTCGAAGTAATCCAGGCGTCGGAAAATGTAGCTTCAACAATGCTCCTTTAGCGTGAGCAGATGAAAATTAGTTGGACTTTGATTGGGACTATCAACTGACGAATGTGTCCATTATCGCGCAACACTTTAATACTGGACGCAATATCAAAATTTTGTAGTATGTGTAATAAGCTGTCTAACAACAATATTGTCTAAGAAAGACAAAATTTAAATTATTTTTGCAGCGACATAATCCAAATTTTGTCAACAAGTTCAAGTTTCCCTCTGCGAAATTTTATTTAAATGCTAAATATTCAAACAGTCAATGCATTGACATTCGCTTCATCATTCATCATCCTCTAGAATTATTCAATCATGAATTTCCGCATCGACGTCATTTCCATCCCCATCACAAATGCCTCCAGGGAAGAAAGCTAAAATTAGAAAGTGTTAACCAATCAAGTGCACATTATAATCAAGTCTATTTCGAAACTGCACAGTGACACCACAGTTTCCACGTGCTGGAAAGCTCCTAACAGTTTATGTATCACATCTTCTATTTCGTTAACGTGTGATACCGTTGAAAATCACCCCCTCGTCGATTTATGTATGCATTCATCGATTTTCACAGAAATGTGGCGGAGATTTATGAATTTTCTATCCGTTGCTCCAGATTTGACTGTGCATTCATCAGTCAGTGTGAAGTGATTTGTTCAAACATATATTCCTGCTTTTATACACGTGGCTTGTTTTTTTTGGTGGGAACGCGTTCAATAAGTCAATCCGTTAATTATGTTTCAATTATTCAGCAATAAGCTAATGTGAGCTTGAACTGCAATGCACATATAGTCTTTGTTCATTCAAATGTAAAATTAATGTACGCATTAGCCTGAATATAGATTTGATAAAAATACATCCGTATTAAAATAGCGCATTTGGTGATGCACGTGCATTTGATGGAGCCGCACTGAAGAAAAGGGGCCGACTTCCTAATCACTTTTGGAAGACCCACGCTAAGCGGAGCTCTAATGTGTTTCTTATCAGAGATTTTACAGCATAAAAATAAAGTCTACACAGTCCATCACGCCAAATGTGTACGAAATCACTAGTGCCAGTTTGTTGTGTAAACACAAGATATTCTCAAGTACGTGGTAGCAAAAGTGAAGATAAACGAATTATCTTCAATACAGAAGGAACATAGTATTATTTTTTCATAATATACGTTGCTTCTAGAAAGATAAGTTTCAAAGGAGACAAAGAGACAGTGAGAGCTGAATCAACACACATGATAAGCTCGACCGGAGGTTCGATGCATTTTGCAAAGGGAATGTAAGAAGGATTATTGGGGTTTGCCATGTGATATATTTTGTGATGATGGAGCTCGAGGCTTCCCTTGAGAGCAAGCTACATTCTTGAAAATAAATAACTAAAGAGACAACAAAGGATTAAAGTATGTTACAAAATATGAATTTCTTAAAGGTCATTTTTACAAAATAAGGAGCACTTTCAACCAAAATCTAGCATAAGCTGGCTATGGTAACAATCATAGCATGAAGGGTGCTAACACCGAACAAATTCCCAATAAAAGGGCCTTCCAACCCGTTTTTTAACTATTTGGAGTAAAACGTATTTATTGGTATTTTGAAGTAAAACTTGTTGGATATAGGAGGTAGAGGCGAAGCTGCCGATAGGTGCGCATTGAAATTCTCTAAGATTTTGTTTTAATACACATTGGCTCAGTAACGGTATGACACCGGAAGAATCGTTCTCACATACATTTAATTTCAGAAAGTCGTTTAATTTTCAAGCTCTCTATCTTGCAAAGCTCCCATTATTTGTCATATGTGCTATTCGAATCTTCTTCTTTGTGATGTCTCTCCAGGCTATTAGCGCTTTTAAGTGGGTAATTACATTATTCCTGTGCCTTGATCTGAGATGACGGAAAATCAAAAGATTATTTGCACTCTCGGACCAACAGTTCTACATCTCATTTGCTTCGTATATAGACGAGTATCGGTAGTGTAGAATCAACAATGTGTTTATTTGTTCTGAGTTTTCTCGGAAATGCTGTGCATGATAGTTTCATCTCAGGCTTTTCCGAGTTGTTTTAGGCATGTAGGAAGAACTCCATGATTTTGTCTTTTTGACGGTTTTTATGATTTCGTTTCGTGCTTGCTTGTCTATCGTAGTCGTATGGCGTTTCTCCTAATTTTTGTAAAGATATTTAAGTGGCTCAAAGTTAATGTCAGAATGAGCACTTGTCTCTTGTTAATGAATCGTCCCTCGTATTTCTCCATTTGTATTTTGCAATTTTTCGAGAAAGTTTAAGAGGATAGTTGTCCTTAATCTTGAATATGTAGCACCTTCAATGTTTGTTCACTCTTTGTCTAGTGTTAATTTATGGAAAATCATATTTTTTGCAAAGTTGGATTCAGTTGTCGCGTTCAAACTCCACAAACTTCTTATGTTGAAGTCCCTCATGAGTTCGCGAAATCTTGCTCTTTTCATACGTTCTAATTGTCTGTCTGATGTGGTCATATTGATGCGCACAAGTTAGTTTGTCTAAGTTTTGTTGATTAGAACCTCTGAACTTTTGAGTGCGTATTAGTTTTACTGGTTGTGTAGATTGTATTGTTTGTCGGATGATTTTTTGCTATGGAATATAATTAAATATAAAATAATCTTTTCGCAAACCAAACGGTTAGAGGCCACCAAAAGAGTAGCTGTTAGACATACAAACATCACAACCAAAATAAAAAAAATACTCAAATCGGTAAAACTAGATGTCATACCAACCTGCAAAAAATTTAAATTAGAAAGCCGATTCACTTCCGTAAAAGACCCACCTAAACTTGAAGAACGGAATGGAATTTATAGCATTACTTGTCCTAAATGCAACAAGTGCTTTATTGGACAAACAAGGCGCACAGTTATGGTTCGCTGTAAGGAACATTTGAGCGAAGCTGCCAACGCAACCAAAAAGAAAACTACCGACATCAAATCATCCGTAGCCAAACACATAGTGGAGACAGGACATACGATCACGATCGATGACCTCAAGGTGATTCGCCAGGTACGCCGGATACAACAACTAGACACTGTAGAGAGTCTGGAAATCCACAAAACCGAAAAAGACAACAGAATTAACAATGATTTAGGGAACGCGTTTTCACCCCTCTTTAAATTCATACATCCCTAATTAGTTTTTCAATTAAGATATCTTGATCATAAACTTTCCCTAATTAGTTTTTAAATGCCATTTTATGAATGAATCTTCTGACAACTGTTAACAGTAGTAATATAAAAGGTGTTGTAAAAAATTTTTTGTAGTAACCACTGAAGAAGAACCCACAATAGGGTTCGAAATACGTATCTGGGAAAAAATAAAATACTCTATGGTTGTGTAGAGGTATGTCTACAATTACAGTTTAAATTACTCCTTGTATTGAAGATTTGTGGATTTGGGATTACTTGAATCATTTCGCTGCATTGAAAACTTCAAATGTGGTTTTGTGTTTTTTTCTTGAGATATACCAGGATCGCTCCTTCGATATTTTAGATGTTATACACATTATTTTTGTCTATATATCTTGAATAAAATATCACTCACTAGCTGAGTGTTATTAGGGGGATGCTGAATGTAATGGTTTTCTCGTTTTGAATGTACTCCTTCTAGTTGGTCAATACTGTTGCGTTTATAGATACGTTCTTTTATAGATATCATAATGTTTTGGCTTCCTTGTGTGGTTGTTTTCGGGTTTTATCGATTTTCCAATAATAATTCGTCTAGATGTAAGGACAACGTCTGCGTTGTAACTATTCTAATTAGAAGGCTCAATAAACTGAGTCTTTTCGAAATATGAACTTGTGCAACTAAATTCTGCATACAAAGCTAATAACACGAAGCAAAGACACGAAACATTCCCTGACAACATCCCTTTCGTTTCATACTTTAGACTTCATTAGTACTGCATCTTCTATCTATACTTCAACTACTCTACTACCTCTACTGCTATTACTACAAAAAATACTACTGTTAAAACTAGTTCCCAGATAACCAAGTATCAATAATCCATGAAATGTCTGAAACCTAAAATAGTCTGAAATGAATTTTAGAAAAAAAGGACAAAATGTTATAGACTCACGTCATAAGTCTTTCGAAAACAATGAGATGAACACATTGTTTGAGAGTTAAAGTAGCCGAAGAGTATTTGCATTCAAAAAGATTTCAGCTTTATAACGAGAAACAAATACATTTCTAGAATATATCCGAAAATATTATTGGTACGTCGATGTTAGTATCATTCAACGGCCACTTCTATATTTTAATATCATAATTCCCCTGATTATTGACTATAAACTGATTGGATTTGGAAGCATTATTATGTTCTCATGTCTTCTCACTAAACTTAATATAATAGAAATAAATTATAAATACATTTAAACAATTCCAGTAGAAGAAATTCGTCCGAATGCCTCATGCGTCATGTTTTCTAGTTACTAGTTTGAGATAAAATCAAATTTTATCAATTCCAATTACGAAAAATATTGCTAATTAATTTTTGTTCAATTAAACGCATGGTAATATGATTTGATAAGAAATGTATAGTTGGTATCGTTGACAAATACAATTTGTATGATTCAAGGGTGATACTCTGAATTATTTCCAATATGATTCGAAGAAATAAAAATGTATTTAATTTTTTTCTCTTTTTGTATACGCTGCTAGAAATATATGTATAATAGAAGTAAATCTTATGTTATCGTGACTCCAATTCGAACGCTGAAAAAGAAAAGTTATTCTTTTTGCACTATCTATATAATGTGGTTAATATAAATACCAGATGCTGAAAGTTAGTAGTTTTTTGCCATTTGTTTAATTATGATTTAGGTAGACAGGTTTAACTTACTATCAGTTTTAAATTTTTTTCTTTTAATGCAAAAAATTGTTTTTCTATTCGGCGCCAAACTTATCGGAATTTCAAATAATAAATCGTTGAAATTTTTGATGCTACTGATATGTTTATAAAATATAGTCTTTATTCGAATTGCTCTGAAAATTAATCTAAACATCTAGTTTTATTGATCTACGCAATCGTTTTAATTTTGGTTTAAAAGTATTTATGTAGATATTTTATGGACGTCAAGAATGTAATTATATGATTATTCCAGTTTTGAAGAATATTTGTAAAAATTAAAATTTAAATGGAATCAGCTCAGTCTGAAGGATTGGGCTACCCTATAGGCCCTTTCGGATTCTCCAAGTGTAGTTCAAATGCTAAATCTCACACTCAAAGAATGCACATTCGTTATATATTTCATCATACTTTTGACACACAAGTGAAAATCTGAAGCAAAGTTCAGCGGGTATACTCCAATTGCGATGCGAGCATCTTGGACTTCTTCCGTATCTGCAAAAAAATGTGTGGTTTGCATTGTCGCAAGGAAAATCCTTCAGCCTTCAAACCTTCATCTTGCTTAAGATAAAGTTCTGCCTTGATAGTTTGTTGTAGATTCCAGGGACGCCTACACGACATCAATTTGAGTTGTTACTCATATATTGCTATCTAATAATGGCTCTGTCAGTCTTCCGCTTAATCTGTATCATTACCCCGGAGGTACTTATTAAAGCAGATTGGTCTAGTGATCCGGCTTTCCATATTTCGTTTATTCCAATTTGTATTTATTTCTCTAGTTAAAGCGAATTCGCCAGACTAATAAACTTCTAAATGAAATCTTTTTGATGATAGTTTCGCTTAATTAGGAATCAGAAAAAAAAAATTAGTCGATTTCTGCAACTACTCTTGCTTCGTCTAAAATCCGAAGC
Organism: Stratiomys singularior; assembly: GCA_954870665.1. NCBI lineage: Eukaryota > Metazoa > Arthropoda > Insecta > Diptera > Stratiomyidae > Stratiomys > Stratiomys singularior. The sequence goes on along the minus strand of OX940879.1, from coordinate 3,317,649 downwards.
GTTTTTTCATGCAGTTCGTAAAAATATCTTTTTAACTTTTTAATGAGGGCCTGATTTGCACTCTATAAGAGAATTTTGTTGCGAATATAACTCAAAAACTTAGTTTCTATACTCTTGTTATGAATCTCATTCCGCGAAAGGGTTCGTGAAGAAAATGAATGGGACTTGAGACATGTCAACAAGACAAGAGAAGAGTTTAATCGTTCCCATCATTCTCTCTATTTTTCATGAGTTGCTTCAATGCATGAGGAAAAGCATTAGAAATTATCTGAAGTGGGTCTCAAACTTCAATTTAAACGTTTGAATGAGTACGTTTCTGAATGTTCTACTATTATGCATATTTTAAGATATGGGAGCGGTTTTTTTTTCTCTTCAGAATCAGCCCCAGGGGACTTAACATGGGATTTCAAGTTTAGGTAAAAATCTAAAGGGTGGAGCTACGGAGCTTCGTGGTTAGATTCTAGTGAATTTCTGGTGCATTATTACTCGCATTTCTTATAGACGCTTTGGCTAGTCTGAAGGAAGTAAGATCGTTCTAGTCTTAGAGCAAGCTTCATCACAGGAAAGTATTTTATGCATTTAACTGCAGTGAACACTGCAGCGCCAATGAGTCTATTTCACCCAGCAGTACGAGTATGGTTTACCAAACATAAAGCAGCGTTTCACCTTTTCTATGGCATCGGCAAGTTCACTATTCCGCGTGTATCCTCTTACGGCATGCTCGCTACCAATTAAATGCTATCAACGTAGAAGAAGAATTTCTTCATATTTACTACATAACGATATGATGTACGAACGCGTTGAATGTGACTTAATAAGCAAGTTGTCCCAAGACATTTTCAACATCCATTTAAGGCATTCGAACACTAACAATGCATGGGTAATGGTACCATAGTAACTAATAGGAATAAATGCAGTTAAGATTAGCCCTAGACAATGAAGTGGTAACACAGGGAAGCATCGGTGAAAGAGCAGACTTGGGCAGTAGGAAGTCATCCATACTTTAAACTGGATAATCTTGCTCAGGGCGGGAAGAGAATGCTTAGGCCATTTAGTGGAAATAAAACGACCTAAGACTAAAAAACTGAAAACTTCCGACAGTGTTTCTAACGTTGCGGAAGATGTCGTGTGCTGAATTATTGATAAGCATGGTAAAAGTTGGACTGCATACGAGTATTGTAATAGGCCGGCAGGTTGTGTTGTCGCCATTGCTAGTAACGAGCTATATAACTGGTTGACCGTTTTGTAACCGAAAAGTCATATAATCTTTTGTGCTTAAGCTTGTTTGTCTGAACGTTTCCCATTGTAAGCCGGCACCCGAAAGAGGAAGGAGAACTGACCAACGATTTGTGAAGGCAAAAGCTGCTTAAAAACGGTCCCAATGATGCAATTGATAGCTAAGTGTAGCTTGCAAACCATAAAAACTCTAATTCGAAAATTAAAGCGCAAGGAGGCAACTTCCAATCCGCTCAAGAATACGAAAAGTCCAAATATACGCTGAAAGAAGGGTTAAGTAAAACAAGAAAATAAAAAAAACAAAACACTTATGACCTGATTGCTTGACGAAGTGCATAAATTCATGACAAATTTGTCCACCTTGTTTATGCTGAATGCTGAACAGCTATTGTTGTTTTCATTAAAAAAATGAATAATGAATGAGCGGATAATGCTAAATATAATACGGAACCAGCGCTAGGTAGCCTACATGCGGACAGGGAACATAATTGGCGTTCAAGTGAATGGTCTGGTGTAGGTGTCAGGACAGAACGATTGGGAAATTTGAGATGCTTAAAGCGATTTTAAAACGAAGATTTAGTAGGTATTGGTATTACTTTTATGAGGAAATGAAGCTGTTAGTTGGCAAAGAAGTCAAGATTGTGGGCAGCTGCTGTGGTAAGTGATTGTTTCACTTTATAAATAATTGAATGCAACACACCGGAGGAACCATAGGAACTATGTTAATTATGAGTTTTGTGTACTCATCTGTTATTGAACCAACATGGCAATTGACTATCAGCTGTAACGTTCACGATAATTATATCATCGTCACTATCGCATTTTGAAAGTATTACTTATGGTGAGGGTTGCTGATGTACCAAGATACCAGAAGCGGCATATAGTAGCTCTAAGACCTTTTATTCAGAAAACAATCTTATTAACATTTTGTATAATAGGTGAGCGAAAACGATTTCTGCCGTGAGTGTCGGACTCGCAATGATACAATGCAGGTGACCTACCAATCAAACAGGTCATCTTTCGCACTCCCTTTTTCACGCTGGGGGCACCGTCAGTTGGAAAGGATAGAGCGAATGAGAACTGCTCTAAACGCGACATCTATTTTTCGTTTCGTTTCATAAGTAAAATCGCTCGAGGATATTCTTTGATGATCGCTCGTGAGCAGTCAGGTGAGATAATCATCAACGGTGCTTGTTTCAAAAAAAACCAAAATTCTGATCATCAAATCTCATCATAAAATCCCGACCCAAACTCATGATATTTTTGCGATAGATCGACTATAATAATGCGAAACTGAAGTTCAGCCAACTTAGCCAAAAATTCACAAAAACACAAATGGCAACGTTATAAAACAATGCAAATACCATCGTTACATATATAAGAAAATAGCACATTCATATGTTGATATGGCGACGATAAAATATACTGTAACTTTCACTGGTGCTTAATAAATTCACTTTCAATATTGGTCGCTTGATAAGACATCAAATATCTTTTTAATTTCATACCTGTACCGTGCACATCGTCTTTCAAAAGACGAAGTCAGTTAGTTTCCAAGTCAAGAGATCTAAAGGTCTACTTCCAAGGCGAACGTACAGAATGACGCTGAATGGTGCATAGTCGGTGGATAATGTTGCAAATGCTGCAATATCAACTTCCAGACTCAATAAACGCTCGAAATGGATTAGATAACCGAAAATGAATTAAAATTCGTATCGAAATGCACTTGGATACTTTTTGAGTTCATTAAAAAGATAAATTTACATATACAAACGCAAATTATTTGCATTGCTCCGCGTCAGAGCGACATATGCATAATATAAATAACCCAGATATGAATTCAACGACATATGATTGCATGTAACAATGCGTCGCGAATTGTAATGCGTTTGTTCGTGGTCGTTGAGTGAATATTAAATTAATTAAATAAGTTTAGAAAGTTGAAAAAATATTTTTACTGGCGTCAATATTCACGAAAAGGTTTAATTGGTAAATTTTAAAGGGTAATAAAGCTAAAAATTGAGCTTTTAGTATACTCCTTCTCTCTTGATAGGGTATTGTTGAATTTGTTAACAATCCACTGGGAGGGGACAAGAGAAAAGACTAGGTTGGAAGAAAATGTTTAGTCACATGTTGTTTATTTTTACGTAGAAGGATATGTACAGCCTTAAGGTTTAGTAATATCTTCTGCAGTTATTTTTTTCTGCTGAACAGTTAGTTTGCTCTACGCTCAGAAATGTTGAACGCAACGATTTATTGCAGACACGTTCTCTGTAGAAGAACCTGTGAAATTCGCTGCTCTTTTTGAATCACACAGGACTTGTGCAACCGTTGTTTGATCTTGTAATTGAACTGTTCTAAGGAGTCTGATCATATAATATCTTGCCTATACATTCCGGTAAATTGATCGATAATCTGCTCCTGATTGTGTGAATTTTCCAGTTCTTCAACATTATCAGCACCCTTGGGTCAATTTAATTGTGTTGTTTAATAAGCGTAGCGCAGTGGAGGGGAGCACGCGTTCTTCCATCTTCGTAAGTATAACTAACTAATCGTTTGAAACGGTGGAACGGCCGACTATCCTCATTCTGTCCTCCAAATGATCTCACCTAAGCATCTGGAAGCGTGGATCCTGTTCCATCAACTGTAGATGCCTAGGGACGAAAATCTTGGTTATATTTTATTTATCCTCTTGACTTAAGAATAAGCACCCAACATTGGTCAAACATGAGGATACAACAGACGTTTTAACTAAAGCACTTTCGCAGCGGTTCGATTTGTTTATATTAGCATCCAGTAGAGGCACTATCCTTAATTATCTACTAGATAGTGCCAAGGATGCGATAAAATATCGAACATCACTATTTGCTTTAAGAAAATCAGCTGTAAACATTTAGAAAGCGACTGCATCAGATCAGCAAAAAGAATAGTTACAACACTGTTTCAGGGGGAAACAAAGGAAGACATAAATTGACAAGGATGAGATCTCAATAAAGTTTGATCGGCCGTAACTCTTGGTATTATAAAATAGGAGATCGTCAAAAAATTAGCCACGTCTATTGAATAGCGGATTGTGAAGTGACTTGCCACGCGTGGTGTTACATTAACAGAAATCTTGGGAAGGTTGACGGTTTCATAAACTCACTAGAGATCAGCTATCGCCAACTGTGACTAAGACATTTGGAGCGAGGTTAGATTAGAATTCCGACAAAAACGAGGTGACCTACCGATGAGGGAAGCATAACTTCTTCAATACAACCCTCGTCCACATGCAGCAAACACACTTGAACATTCTCTTCACAGACCCAATCTGTCACTGTACGACGATCAATTATTCGGTTTTTTCAAGGAGGTCTAGAGGGGAAAGGCCAAGATGCAACTACGATACAAATGGAGGCCTAGTTTAGGCTTATGTGCTCGACTGGCTGGACAAACGATCGACTTCTATCTACGTAAAGGGCTAATCAAAATCCTCTATAGGTTGAAGAAATGTGTTCAAAGTCAGGGGAAAATAGAAGACATTTATATAGAAGAAAATTCATTTTCTCTTCAAATTTAAACAAAAATGAAGAAGGCTCCTTTTTATTTAATAAGTTATTCAGATTCAGTAGAATTTTGTAAATTTAAAAGATCATAAATTTTGTAAACAACATTGAATTGATCGAACATTTTCTCTTCCAGATACGACAGTGGCCACGATGGTTACTTAGATCTCACTGAATTGAAAGTGATGATGGAAAAATTGGGCGCGCCGCAAACGCATTTGGGACTGAAAGCTATGATCGCCGAAGTCGATGAGGATCACGACGGACAGATTTCGTTTCGTGAATTTCTCTTGATCTATCGAAAAGCACAAGCTGGTGAATTGGACTCCGATTCAGGATTGAGCCAGCTGGCACGCCTGACGGAAATAAATGTCGATGAAGTAGGTGTGGGTGGGGCGAAAAACTTCTTCGAAGCGAAAATTGAACAACAATTACGATCGAATAAGTTCCACGACGAAATTCGACAAGAACAGGAGGAGCGTCGACGTGCCGAAGAGGAAAAAGTTATTAGACGAGCACAATTCCAACAGCGAGCCGCAATATTTCAACAAAACTAGACTTACTGATCAGTGTTATTTTTAGATTTATGGAATGAACTCTGTTGTATTTGACTAATGTAATGTAACAGACCTGACTAGGACTAGTGTTTAAGTAAATTGATTAATGTACGACTAAAGATGTGTTAGTAAAATAATTTTAAGATATTTTTGCATGTTTTACAACTACAATTTGTTTGTTACTTGGAAAAATATGTGTTGACGACCATTTCTGATTATGTAATTTTGCAACATTTCGTGCCATTGAGTTTGATCACAAATTTTTCCCTTGATCATTCTAAATTAAAAAAAAAAACAAAAACTATTTAATGCACTTTATTAGCTAGAAGTCTGGCTAGTCCCTTTTATCACTGACGTAAACAATTTATGTACGTTGAAAATCAAGCAAAGATTGTTCACTTTATTTTTAATATTTCAATATTTTTAATTCGACTTATTTAGAATACACAACAACCAAAGGTTATGTAAATCAAAAGCTCTCGCGCTCATAGTACACTTAGCATTGATTTCGCTCTAAAGTAATATATACAAATCTCAAACGACCCTATAATAAATGACCTCCTTTGATGTATATCCTCATAAATGAAATATATATGCTAATATGCGTAACAAATTAAAACATTAATCAAAAGTCAATTAGCGAACACGACGCAGATACTGTTAGGTATATGTGCATTGAAAGATTCTTCCGCAGAAATGTTACAATGCGTAGTTTTACGAAAGACGCATGTTCGTGTTTAAGGACAATGTAAATATTGTAATAAATAGCTGTAAATAAAGGATGATTAAGAAATTGCTTGTTGATTTCTTATAGCCAGTTGAGAAAACCAAGGTAAGTAATTATTTCCTGTCAGCATAAATATTCGGTCTGCAAGGAAGTTTCAAAGGATTATACTAGACTGGAAGACTGCGAATATTATAGACCGTTTCGAGGATATGAACTGGATTCATATTAAAGGCCATTTCTTTCCGTTAAAGATCAATTCAGGGGAACCTCCACTTTTTGCATTAATTGGAAAAAGTGCTGCAAAAGAGCATAGCATTTTGCACCTGGCTTGTGAAATCTCATCTTATCGTATTCAAAACTTAAATGTTTCAGCTGTTGAAAAATTATGACTTTTAATAACATAATACAGAATGAGGGGAGAGCCCAGTATCGATTCAAACGCTGGTTTAAAAGTTCTTTTCAACGAAAATAGTTGTCGTACACAAAAAGAAATTGAAAATTTTCCGTTTGTTTGGAATTCATTTTGTTGTTTCTCAAGTCCATTTAGAAGCTTAACAATTGTGGTCTATATCAGTTGGAGCCCAGGACGTTTGAGTATCATATGCTGGTCACAAGATGCTTCCACGTATTCACGTCTTGAATAATTCTTCTTGCCAGGACTTTGCGCCTACACGTTCTTTGTGCATTCGTGACCTTCATCATTTCGGTGTATCGAATTGTTACAAATTTATGCAAACGGATAAGGGGTCTATCAAGATAATCGAATATTCGACGCAGCTCCTTGTTGTTTTTACTCATCGTACTGTACCCTCTACCTGCAAATCATTTATTCTGTTTTACTCTGTAGACACTTGCTTTCCATTAAGGATGAAAATGTGTCCTTTTTTTGCAACAACCAGACCAACTGTAATTCTTTACATCGAACATTATGCATACTTTGGTTTTCTGTGTTATACTTGTATTTATTCGAGCATCGCCCTTCAGCATCATTCAACTTAAAGGAAATGGGTACAAGAAGGTTCTCTTTTCTAGTGAAATGTCTTTTTTGGATTGTTATGAATTTTACAAGTATCAGTTAAATTAAAACAACATTGAGCATATTAATACTAATTATATTTTCCACTCGACTCCTACCACATATCTTAATTGTATCTACCTATTGTCTTAATAATGAGTGCTTGCACCTTATCATGTCACCTTTGAGTGCATAGCGATGTTTACATGTGGGACATTCGTGTGGTTTAATTTTGAAGTGATACGCACGTTTATGTTGGTTCAAACCGCCACGGCGCTTAAACACTTTTTCGCAAAGATCACACTTGTAGCGTCGCACGTCCGAGTGTGTGACATGATGTTGGTATAAATTATTTACATTGGCAAATGATTTTCCACAAGATTCGCAAACGTAAGGCTTTTTGCCAGTGTGCGATATGACATGCTGTTTGAGTCGTTGTAACGTTTTCAGTTGTTTACCACATATTGTGCAAATGAAGAAAAGCTGTTGGGGAGATTTTGGAGGCTTCTGATTACCGTTATCAACGGTCTCATTCGTATTTGACATTTTCTTATTTCCTCCTGGACATGCTTCGGTTTTTAAGTGACGTCGAAGGTCATAGATATGATCGAAAAGTTTATTACAATCTCCGCATTTATGATTCCAAAGAGATGGAGGTCGATGGGTTAGTTGATGCTTGAATAAATTGTGGCGGCGTGAGTACGTCCGATCGCAGATCGAGCATACAAATTGTCCTTTTTCATTGGGCTTAAGCTGCGTTCCAGGCGGTGGATTCGCTGATGCAAATGATAAAGGTGTAGGCGGAATAGTTTGATTGCCTGGAAAAGGGTTGAAACCTTTTTTTTATTTTTATTTTTAATAGAAATAAGTATCTGTATCTAGTAAAGAAAGTATCTGGGCATTGAACTTCTGACTTGTAAACTGTCATAGCAATATCGACGAGAAATCAATAACATTGATTGCTTTCAGAATTGGAATGCAAGAAATTATTCGGATTAAAGTGGGATCTTTATCTGGATTTAAAGTTTATGGTCATTTTGTTTCTCCCATCGAACTCCAATCGGACGACATGCTCTGAACGGGCTAACATGCAGAAATAAATTAGAAAAAGTACGAAGCTGAGCAGCATTTCCTTAGAATATTTAAATGATTTTAAGTCAAAGGATTTCATTGGCACTTATTGCTGAATTAATTTTGCATTCTGAAATCTATTGATTTTTCAAAAAATTTAGACGGGAAGAATAATTTTAAATGTACTTAGAGCACTCAAATTTTAATAAGTTAATCAAACTCCTTCAACCGAAAACTATGCGATTATTATTTTATCTAAATAGAAACATGGCAAAGTCAATGAATCAACAAAAAAAATTACACATTACTCAGTATTTTAAATGAAAAGAACATTTTACAGTCAACGATTTGACTCTACCTACAAAAATAAATAAAACCTATATAAGGCTATGAAAATAAGAGTAGACCAACTTTTATGAGCTTACCATCACAGAATACTTAAAAGATACAGCACAAATTCGTACCAAGAATTGGACAACATATGAGTCATTTAGTCAGTGTAGTGTAAGAAGGAAAGCTTGTTGAAGGAATATTTTAAGCATTTAAATGTGTTTTAAAAACTTTCCGAGTTCAGCTTACAAATGCATTGTTGGAATAAGTTAAGCTTACAACTTAGGGAGTTCGATACACTGTAAAGTGCCAAGAAACTTGGTCGGCTGGGAACAATAATTTTGTTTTGGTATATGTTTAAGCTGATAAAATGGAAGAATTGATATCAACACAACAATGTATATTTGAAGATTTGTGTGCTGGGTAATCGACGGAGATGTACGAAGGCTACGCACCGAAATATATTTATGCAACCTACGATAAAAACAGCTACGGAGAAGAAACGAGCAACAATAGTAGAACTTTGAATTCTCAAATGCCCTTTTCAGTTGTTTATAGTTCTAATTTTCAATTGTACTCCATTTGATTCAAACATTCGATTAAATTCTTTTTCTTGTGATCGTTCTCAAAAGTTTTTTTTTGCAGAACCACCCAACTTTCATGGTTCAAAATGGTCAGATAATTTTGAATTTGAGTTGGTTTTAGTTTCTAATTTTATTATTATCGTTTGTTTATTTTGTATATTTTGGTCCATTTATTCCCTGCGACCGCCTTCGTGGAGATATTTGTTTGGCAGTGATACTGTGCTCCCGCAGGTGCCACCCAAGGCCAGCTACGGGGGGTTCTGCGATGGGGCGAAGCCCACCGACAGACATACTATCAATCACTTGAATTGGGATAAAGATTATTACCAGAAATAAGCAATATTTATAAATTAGCCATCCATGGTTTATTTTGGGTTCATAGAAACAAATCTCAAACATAACTAAATTGTAAAACTATGATTATTTAATTTCATAGTCTCGGTATTTTGTGTACTTTCGCGAGTTTTGAGCGCTTGGCTTCGAAAAAACTTCAAGTTCGCGAGAAATGTGAGCGTGTGTGTTATCATGTACGAGTCACGAGAAATCGGTACAAGTTCTGGTAGTTGTTTTTTATTTATTTGCCTGAAAGCGTGGCTTAATGTTACAAAATTGTCAACAACCCCATACGCGAATCTTCCCGGTCGCCATCTTCATACAAAAAAATTCATTTTGGCTATCAAAAAGTTTTTTTTTTGGATTCAACTCTTTTACAAAAGGCTCCAACTGAAAAAAATTTACAATTTTAACAACTATATTGTTGTATGTTTTAAGACTTTTCTTCTTCTTTAAGCAATAAAGTTTATAAATGATAATGAAAAGGTCGTTAAATGTTCTTCGATGCTTGCCTGTTCTGTGTTCTAAGACCCGTGCAGTGTTTTGACAAGGGAAGACAAAGGACAAGCTCGAGACTCTTGCGAGGAACAGATCGCAAATCCCAGCGAACGGTGCAGAATAATCTGTTCAGATAACATTCGACTGGTGGCCTTTGATAGTCACGTGACATATTTTTTTAAAATATACAAAAAGTTTCATGAAGGTTAGAAGAGCGTAAGGGCTCCGACCTCCGACCGATGTCCCACGATGTTTTTCTTCAAAAATTTAGAAAGTCTTGTGACGGTCATAGGAGCACAATGAGCGAATTGTGGCGATCGTGACATGCGGTTATTGTAAAGCTGAAAGGTTTCGTGACGGCCATCGAGAATCTCCCCGCTAAGTGATTGACTTGAGGCCTTGACAATCATTAAGTTTCGTGATGATTGCAAGTTTCTTCATTTCTTAGCGAGTTTTGTTTCTGTGGGTTATGTCAAGGACTTGACCCAGTCAACATAAATAGAAGCTTTACTCTTATTTTAGGAGCGTACATCAATTTCAGAGCATTTAAATCATAACAAGAATCAATCTCATCGAACAAAAAGAAATCATCACCTTCCAAGTCCTGTAAATTCCAATTGCCAATTTGATACAAACACGCTTGCGATTTTACCCCAAGAGCTCAAGATTATTTGATTTACTACAGACTTTTAGCACGCAGACATTTTTGTAGCGATTATTTCGTGAAATACGATGAAGGGTTTGGTTTTGGGAAAAATTCAATATAATCGACATTGCCAACAGCCACATATAGTGAACTGTAGACGGTTGTTGACTATAAAGAGGTAAGCGTACCCTGTAACTGGATGTTTTTCATCCAATTTAAATTAAAGTTTAGAGTGCAAAAGTTGATTTTGTTCAATTACCTAAATTGTTAACAAGGAGATGAGGTAAAGGAGGTCTTTTTCAAAATGAAAAACTACACTCATGAAAATATATTATGATATACTATTATTCAAATTACTTTTCAAAGGTTGATGTAATTTGTAAAGAGGAACAGACAACTGCTTGGAAACACATGATGTCTCTTTTTCAGTGTTCAGTCTACTGATGTTGAGTGTTTTATCCAAAGACCGTAAACTGAAAAATGAATCATAGCGATGTCGGAGCAACTGCTGTCCCCAATTAAACTTATATCAAGACTACAATGGAAACTTGAAAAATTTTCTCTTTTTAACACATTGCATATAGTTGACTGAATAACGGAAATATTATAGAAATTATTACCTGTATTCATTTCCACAATTACTTGAATTTTTTCCATTTTGCACGTTTTCTCGTGTTGCCTCAACAAAATCCATTTGCTCAATTTTTTGCCGCAATGCTTACACTCGTACTCTCTATTGTAATGATGCTCGCAAATGTATTTCCTATGATTGTTTAATGCTAATTTACTAGTAAATGATTTATCACACATGGGACAGCTTAGGTTTGTTTTTTTCTTAGTCAGTCGTTTTTTCGATGTTTTATGAAATTTATTTTTGTGCTTTAAAAATTTATAAAACGATTCGAATTGCAAATTGCACGGGATGCATTTTCGTAGTGCCGGTATGTGATAATACGTTTTGTGGGCATTCAACGCAGATTCATTGAGAAATACGATAGAACATTCATCGCACTGGACGCAAGAAATACTGGGACCTGACGGTAGAATACTTTCATCGATAACAACAACATTCGGTTGTGGAATAATTTCAACATCCACTTCCTTTTCTTCGTTGGTTTCAGTTTTATAACAAGGCAAAATCGTATCCAAATTCCAGTTTTGCGCTTGCAACTTTGCATAGTTATGCTCTCCAGGATTAAGAAATGATGATTGTTTGGCCGTCATGGCGGAATTTGCTTCTTCTTCTTCTCCCACTTCATCATCCGGTATGTCGATGTATGCATCATCTAAAGTAATTATTTCCATAATATCACAGTTATTAATTATTTCCTCCGAGTTTATTATCGCTAAATTGCTATGAAGTTGAGATTTTTGATCGCATTCATCCAGCTCTTCTGTTGGCTCATTTTCAAAATCGTCACTCGTTGTACTATGTACGGTTTCATTAATTTCCTGTTTCACGTTTATGACTGGCTCTTGTTTGATTTTCAATGTTCTTCCTACAGTTGCGACTTGAAGTTTGTTTTGAACGTTGCTAAATTTTAATTCCAAGTCTTTTTGGGTTTTAATGACTTCATCGATAAAATCTGAAAACAGGTGAAGCCTTTCGAGACATGTTGTGCAGATATTTTTCGGAAGCTGATCATCTTGTTGAATGTTCAATGTTGGAAAGCATTTTTGTATCATACCAAAAACTTCGAAATTGTTGGCAAATGTTTCCACACTTTTGCAACATAGTCCGCAGAGACGGCAGTTGGAGTCATTGAGTTGATCATCGTTCGGTATCTAGAAAAGGATATGATAGTATGAGTCCTTTGCAAATATGTTCGAAGCATCAACAAATGGTAAAGCTTTTTGGAATTTTACGTTGATTTGTAACCAAATGGAAACAGGGCAACAAATTGCAATGTACGTTCAGTCAATGCGGGAAGATGGACGGATGCATCTTTTTTCCTTCTGTATGAAGCAATGGACACCAACCCTGCTGGTCATATGCTCACGGCAGCGTGCTAAAAGGAGTCTAATAGGGGCGCGTCAGAATCATTATTAGTTTATACTTTAAAATGGTTTTTGGTTCGAGGCGTTGAAATCAGAAATTGCTCGAAGTTTTAAGGAAACGTTCATGATTTGAATAGAAATTGCTGGCGCAAATCCTTTGAGCTATTGTATAATTTAACAATTATACATAGCTGTATAAAAGTATATAATTTTTCCCGCTTAGCGAATTTATGATGATTGTTTGGATCACCATCTGGAATATTCAATATCGGGAAACTTTGTTAAATTTGCTTCGATTATACACAAGAGAGGATCTTGTGCTTATGGGTATACAAACAAGCGTAAGGACTTGCGAGGAAGATGACAATATAATTCAGGAAGTGTCTGACTATTGAGCCCTTTTGAGCTGGTTCTGTTGGAATCAAATGCATAGCTCAAGCACATGAACGTTGCGTGGATAAAGTTCTTGGCATTGCAGCTGATAGCAGAAAATAAAACTAAAGGATATTACACATTACCTGTAACGAATTCTCGCTGAATTTCAAATCAACGTTTTCACCATTATCGTTGCTGCCCTGAAGCTCAAGGAAATTGCCAGTGAATTGCTTAATCGTGACAGATGGCACAGCGTCCTTTTTCAGGCATTTACGTGAAATTATGTTGCGAAAATCACTGGGAAGAAAATGCCGACTGCATATTGCACTCCAGCGAGACGGTGTCCATTTCGGTCCGCGGTCGGTAAATTTGATCCATTTCGCCAGTATATCAGGCGAATGATATGGAAATCTGGTGTGAATACAGAAGATTACATTAAATCATAACCATTATCACCGGCAGAAACTTACTTGTGGAATGAGACATTTTCGGCGTGTGTGTATTTATATTCACAATTCGATACAACACAAAACGAGGGCATTACACTCACGTTTGTTGGTAAACTATGTCAAATAGATTTGACGTTGAACACATGTTTTATGTTTAGCGGAGGTGCGGTACTATCTACCCAACAGCTGATTAAGCAGAGCTACACAACATTCTACTATGGACCGATGAACATCTGTTGAATGTGACACATCACCATCAGCTGTGGTGAATAAATGAACAAAAACACTTTCAAAACTTTATATTCATATGAATGAATCATGAAGCACCCTATTCCGCATAAGAAGTTCGTAATAATCGTTTAGTTATAGCAACCGATACTGTTTTAATCACAACTATGGAAATGTGAGAGATTCTGTAGGTGGCAGGACTGGCCACAGTTGTATGACTTTGACGTTTGCGATTGTCACTCGCATATGATTGGTAAGATTGACTGATTTTGGAATAGTAGGTAGCATTGGAGAGTGACGAAGTTGGACCGGCGGCAATAGTCTGGCAAAACTTAGGTGGAAGTACACAGAGAAGGTCATTTAGAGGTGCTCTTCCAGTATACGTTGAACTTAGTAGTCGTGTATGTCTAAGATGATTTCTCGTGTATACTGCGCTACCAAATTAATCCACTCGGCAACAAAACCAAGGTAGGTCTGGCTTGGCAGTTAATTGCAGTTTGTACGATTTATTTTGGTTGCAGTCCCGGGCCGACCCAATATGATTTGGCCGTTGTTGGAGGTGGGATAGTAGGAGTAGCTTCTGCTCGCGAAATTCTCTTGCGGCATCCCAAAACGAAAATCGCTATTCTCGAGAAAGAAGGTGAACTAGCGTTCCATCAAAGTGGTCACAACAGTGGAGTAATACACGCCGGAATCTACTACAAGCCAGGATCACTGAAAGCAAAATTATGTGTACAAGGACTTCATCTCACATACGCGTATTGCGACGAGAAGAAAATTCCTTACAAAAAATGTGGCAAGCTAATAGTGGCTACTGATGAAAAAGAAGTCGAACGCCTAATGGTGAGTTTATGACGAATCATTTTAGTTGAATTGATTGAAGGGGCAGAGCATGCGGGCGCTAGTTTAATTGTAATCTTAGTTTCGTGTTTATCTTCATCAGCCAAACTGGCAATGTATTGGATACATTTGAATGTCTGGCCTTGATAAAATTCTTGCTAAAGTATGACTGAATAGATAGCCGGGATCGCTTGGCATGAGAACCAGACGCAAAGATAAGAGCGAGATGATACTTGGCGTATAGGAATTCAATTGGCTATGTGAAGGTGGATGAACTTATGATCTGTAGTCGCTTTTCGCTGTACGTACACTGTTTTATTTTGATATTTTTAGCGCGCGCGGTGTCCCATCATGAAGATCAAGCGTACGGAATAAACAATTTGCGACAGTGCGTGAAAAGCGATAACATAAATTATTCCAAAGTAAAAAACAAGTGTGAATTGATAAAACACACAAAAAAGTATGAACTTGATCAGGGTGTTTTAAATAATTAATTAAGATTAGATAATACTTTTTCACTAGCAAAAATAAACCGTTTTTTTTACATATGACTATATTGTCTCGTTAATTTGTTTAGAATATAACCAATAGAAGTTTAAACTACAAAGAAAATGTTTTGTTTGTGTTCAAAGACGTATTGTGAGGGACATGAATTTAATATTCATTCAATTTAAAATTCCAGCGTAGAATCATACAAAGACAAAAAATACCCTTAACTCAATAGATTGTATTGCTCCTATTGCTGCGTATATATGTTTTCTATTGGCTAAATCAATGTTTTTGAGGTATTATTCTCTACCCGCCTGGGGTAGCTAGTTTTGGTTGAGGTGAGCTATAAATGCACAATGCGATTAAGATCAGGATTCTTTGCAGCCCACTTCATAACAGGCATTACGATCTTTGTAGTTTGGAAATACGTTTCGCTTGCATATGAATGAAAACTTCGCTTGTACAACCAGCGTATCGTGTCACACGCCTTTCCTGAATCTCGTGGATTAATTATTAGGTAGTCTGAACTATGAATGAGGCATACAAAAAAGATCAATTTTATCATTTTAAAGAAAAATAATCCCAAAGGGTAAATGAGGTATTCAAATACGAATACACGCCTTTCTAAATACACTCACTTCGGTACACCTACTTTCCTCTTTTATTTCCATGAAATTAATGTCGCTGGACTAGAAACAATTCACGGTCTCATGGTTTCTTGCGATGGGTCGTGTGCGACGACGAGCAGGGGTTAATTTAAGACCATTTGCAAGTTTGTGCGGGTGTAATTGTACCCCATTGTACGATACCCTTACTTACTATAACACTACAAAGTCGCTGTTCGAGAAGGAGAGAAATGGCTGTAACTATAGCAGAAGAAAAAAAAAAATGTTCTCTTAAAAGGTGAACGTTTAGATGTGAAGACTGGCAAACGGCGCCTAATTTCACAATAGATGATGAAATCAACGGCTCATATACGAAACATATCAACGGCGCCGTAAAAGGTGCGGGCACTAGAGCCGGAACTCACGTTTATGAGTTCCCACACCTAATCGACGCTATAAGCTCAAAAACATATCCTGTTTTTCAAACCTTCACGGCAAAGTAATTATCTCTTCCGATTGGAAGTCATTAATACATATGTTTACCTCGAACGCGTAGTTTCGCTGATAAATTGAATTGCACTCTAGGATATAAAGACGTTAAAGTTCAATTACAATCAAATTCGCGTTATTACTGGGTCTAGTAGTAGTGAAAAAGTCGGAAACGTTATTGATTGGTTTTGGAACGATTTCAAATCGTCCCCCGTGTATTTTCAATTGGAAAGCTTCGATCGATGACTTAATATCGCAAGTTGTTATTTTCACTGGGACTTGCTGTTTGTTGTCCATAAATATAAATTTTTTGACTGTCAATTCAATCACAATATCCTTTTTGATCCCTTTATAATAAAACTCATAACTTTATTCCTGTATAACCTATACCCTTCCTTTGATAGTCATTCCATCTTTCACATAGGATATGGTGCTTCCGGTTATAAACTTTTAAAACAAGCTTAAGATGGTTCGCGAGAGCCAGGACGCGCCACCATAGCCATTATGGCAACGCCACGCGAAACAATAGGATGAAAATCGATTTAATATTTTGAAAGTTCATACTTTAATTACAAAAGTTATCTCTAAAAATTTAATTTTACTTAAATAATTACCGTTGCTTGCTTTGAATAATTAGAAGAAATTAGAATAAATTAATTAAATTAATTAGAAGAAATTACCAAAAAAACTATGAAGAAAATTGCTTTACAGGATCTGTATGATCGTGGCATTAAAAACAATGTACCCGACATGAAAATAATCGAAGGGGATAAAATCCGTGAAATTGAACCGTACTGTCACGGTGTCAAGGCGATCTGGTCGCCGCATACAGGAATAGTCGATTGGAAATTAGTAACCGAGTATTATGCCAACGATTTTAAGGCCGCTGGTGGTGACATTCATTTGAATTTTCAAGTGAGCAACTTCGCCGAAGCGCCTCAAGGAGAAGATTATCCAGTAATAATTACCAGTTCAACTGGAAAAAGCGTACGCGCTCGTCACGTGTTAACGTGTGGTGGATTACATTCAGATAAGCTAGCCGAATTAACAGGATGTGCACGTGATCCGCGAATCCTACCGTTCCGTGGAGAGTATTTGCTACTTAGCAAAGAGAAGTGTCATATGGTAAAGGGTAATATTTACCCCGTCCCAGATCCTAGATTCCCATTTTTAGGAGTACATTTTACCCCGAGAATGGACGGAAGCGTATGGCTTGGACCGAATGCAGTGTTGGCTTTCAAACGAGAAGGTTATAAGTAAGTAAAAATCATAATTAATATGTATAATATAAATGTTTAGCAAATTCTAACAATTGAACAAATTTAGATGGAGCGACATCAATGTATCAGAGCTCTTCGACGCCTTGCGATATCCTGGCTTCCTGCGAATGGCGGCTAAATATTTGAGCTTTGGTCTCAAGGAAATGCTGAAATCCGCTATAATACCAATGCAAATGCGAGATCTGCAGAAGTATATCCCTGAAATAACAGGAGCTGATGTTACCCGTGGTCCCGCTGGAGTTCGAGCACAAGCCCTGTCGCCAAATGGTGACTTGGTGGATGATTTTGTATTCGATCGGGGATCTGGCACCGGCAATTTGGCGAAGCAAGTTCTACACTGTCGCAACGCCCCATCACCGGGTGCTACAAGTTCGTTGGCGATCGCCAAAATGATTGCAGATCGGCTCGAGAAAGAATTTGATGTATTTAAGAAAAGCTAAAAAGTAAATGTCCGCGCTTTAGGTAGATTTTGTTCATACAAATCAGTCCATTGTATCTAATTCGTAACCACAAGCTGTGAAATGCATTTTTCAAATCTATAGCAAAAATATTAGCGTGAATAATTTTGTTGAAGCGAAATGTTAACAGTTTTTTGTTTTGTTTTTGTTTATTTTACTTATAGTTAGGGACAGCAATAATTCGTGTCTACCAGAATATATGAGATAAAAAAAGTTTTAATTAAACTATTATTTTATTGAAAGAAGTTTTTTAATCCTCATCGAGTCGCTTGCGTGTGTTGCCTTTAGTGATTTTTCTTTTCTTGAATGATGTTGGGACGTTGTTATCATCTTGTTCTAAGGTTTCAATGGTTTTTTCCTTGAATTTTTTCACTGGTGGTTCCGGTTCGATTTCTGTGACGACTGGTGGTATATAGTAGTCTTGCGGTCGATTTGGAAGCTCTAAATCTACAGGTGGTTCCTCTTTCCTAAAAAAATGTCCATGTTAATCATTGTTAAACTACGATTCAAATATGTGATAAAAACATTAACAGCCAAAGAACGAAAGGTCGAGGTAACTTACTTTGTTTCGACAACTTGCCACGCTCCGATAACAGGAGCTTGAGCTTCCTCTTCAGTTTTAAAAGATGCACGTTCTTCAGTTTCCTTCTTAACCTGCTCGGGATCGGGACGGCGATATGCTTTCAATTGTTCTCGTCGATACCTAGCAACCACTTCATCGGCCTTATCCTGGAAACTTTTAGAGTCCTCCTGCATTTGAAGTTGTTGTTGGGCGACTGCAATCTCATTAATGCGGTTGTACTCATCAAGCGGCATAAAACCTTCTTTTGGCGGCACCCAGATCGTTTCATTTGTTTTAACGTTCCAGTAGTATGGGTATCCATCAGGACTTTTTGCTTCCACCCACATCGAGCTCTCAGGTTCGGCATGGGTGGATTTTACACCGACCCTTTTACTCTCGCCATCATGTTCCGGATCAAAGTCGGCCGGTGGCATAAGCGGATCAATTTGTGGTCCGTATTGCTGCTTCGAGGACGTACTAGCACCAATCACAGCAGTAATTGATTTCGCTGTCATATCAGCCATGGAACTTACATCCTTTGCATAGGATCTCATGGCGGCGTCTTCCATTTTACGAAGTTCTTGGTCGAATTTCTGCTGCTCCTTTTCAGTTTTCGCACTATTCCGACTGATCTCGGATATTCGTTTGGCCACATTGGCTTTGTGGCGTCGTCCATTTTCGTGGAATGCTACACTCTACAATAGACGTGGAATTTTAGGTAGTTAATTAATGTTAAATCGTAGATTGCTATTTCGGAAAAAGGAAAGCATTAAGTAGAGGGCAAATCAAGTAGATCAAATATTTTTTTGAACATTTGCAAAGGAAGGACAGATTTGCTTTATCTGAATGCGTAGAAGATTTGTAATTTCCGAGTGCTCAAGATCTCGCTGTTATCAATGATCCAAGAACTAAATAGAGGATGATATTTCCATTTCAACACTTAAAATTGTAGAGATGTCCCAGAAAAAAGAACCATATACCAGCTGTCGTCACCTGGTCCGTTAATAAGTCGTTTCCTTAGTGTATGGTTTTGTTTTACGGAATACTTTACGGAAATACGGAATTGTTAACATATTTCCGCAAAAACAGCTGTTAAAATTAAATCGCTTAAAAACCACCAAACACAATGGAATATTAATATTTATAAAGAATTGTGGAAAGAGCTCAAGCTGGTTTCCAACACGCATCCCTGCCGCTTCTCATCAGGTGCCAACTCACAGGCTGGAACGCATCGATTGGCACTACCAGCTTAGGTGGATGTCGACTGGTTATTTACTAGTTATGAATATTGCTCTACAGCTTTGAACTTGATCGAGGTACTTGAAACATTTGATCAGAACTTCCGCACCCATGAGTCTTCGCTGAGTTAGCTTAGCAAGGGTATAAATCACTTATAAGTTGTAAGTGAAAATGGAAAAATTGATCTACCAAAAGCTTCTGAAAACAATGGAATAGTTGCTTTGAAGAAAGAAATTTTTAAATGTTTTTGGACCAGAATTTTGTAAGACCACTGTTTGGAAAAAGGTAAATAAACATTCTTTAAGCTCTAACTGACGATTATAGCCTAAATTTTGTTGAATAAACACATGAACTTCAGGAAAACCTGCAATATAATGCTCTTATATGATGATACATTTTTATATTGAAATGATATATGATACACAAAGCTAAGGAGATCATTTTGCAGTTCGTTCATTGAATTATTGAGTCATCGTCCATGAGATGGATTAACAGCAACTGCGTCCTGACTCAAACACCAAACGGGCCATTTAGTTTTTCGACAAACGGGCGCACTTAAGTATCGAAATATTGGGAACGGACTTCAAGGGTCTAATCGACTCAAATGGTTCGACGACTT
This sequence comes from Stratiomys singularior, assembly GCA_954870665.1. NCBI lineage: Eukaryota > Metazoa > Arthropoda > Insecta > Diptera > Stratiomyidae > Stratiomys > Stratiomys singularior. The sequence goes on along the minus strand of OX940879.1, from coordinate 3,297,476 downwards.
ATGCGTAACCTGAAGCACAGCTTCAAAAGTCGGGGGTTGAGCTGTGTTCGTCAGATTGAAGTCGGTGTGGCTGGTAGATGACAGGCAATGCCAGTTATTAGGGACGATTTCGGCATTTAAAATGGATAGAAGACATTCGATGAAGTTGAGGTCTTGTATAAGAAGCAGTCGCATGGTCGCTCTTTTGCTCGAAAGAAGAAGAAAAACTATCGAAGCACGTGGTGGACAATGGATTCGTCAACATGGGAGCGACGTTGAGATGTCCTTGTTGCAGATCTGGCCCCACAATTTTCAACACCTGATTGGTAGACTGTCCCAAGTAACAATACAGGGTGGGACTAGTTCAGAGAAACAACAGAGACTATTTCATCCCTGTATCGCTGTCTAGATTGATGCTTGCGGTGGAAGGGATAGCCGCTATTGAAGAATCGGAAGATTAGTATGTATCCGTTATGAGAGCGAGGATGGAATCGATTCCGGACGCTTTTCCAGACATACAGCCTGAGAGAGGAGAGAATTGATTTTACGAGAATTCTATTACGGATAGAATTATATAAATAGTTCAAATATATTATATAAATAAGCAAAAGACAAAAAAACTAAATGGTAGCTTTAGAATTAAGTAATGGAATATTGTTATTGTGGCGCAAATAGTTCACTACAGTATTTGGCAGTGAGACGTTTTTGAGCGGTGTCATTTCAACATCAAACGCACATGAAAGGAGATCTGGTCAGAATCATGCTGGACTTGAATAATTTCCCGGACGGTGTCTATCTCAGCCAGGTGGGCTCATACAACGACACTTGAAACGCAAATTCAAATATCACTGTCACCAGTGGGATTCGAATCGGCATCTGTTTCACAGAACGTGAGAACTATTATATTAACACCACTTGGAGTATCTTTCTACAATAGAATGGATATAACAGAAAGCCGAAGGATAATTTAAAGGAACAATCTTGCCGAAAAGTTTATCGATAAGAAAAATTACAATAAAATAAAATCACTTACTGGTTTGTTATCCGTAATCCAACATTTGCAAAAGTCGCAATATTTACGGTCGTTGGATTTCCAATAGTCCGCCCTAAATCATAAGAAGAAATATTAATAAAAACTTGCATAGATCTCTTGTCCATCAATCAACCGCCCGCCAAACACTTATGGAATCCAGTTTTTCGTTGGGAAAATAATAAAACACATTGCAACAGAACTTTTATTTCAATGAAAGTTTTTTGTGTTTTTATTTCGAATAATTTTTATCCTTTTTCCGGACATACAATAACAATCGAATAGTCTAGAGATATATTTTCAATTAAACTTTATCGTTTGATATTTCTAAGGTGATTTTTGATTCATACATTCCATTTGTTATACATTTTTTTCTTTCATTACTTTAAAGTGTTTGGTAAAATTTCATTTTCTACTTTTCGGTAATATTTGGTCTACGATTATCATCGTTTTATGGTAGTGAGTTTTCCACATTTTTATTTAATATTTCTACATAAAACCAAGAGGATTTCATATGCATTTTGATAACGTCATTCGTTTATAAGCTGAATTAACTCCTTGAGAGTGTTTACGTGCTTTCTTCGAATGTTATTTGTTATTATTTTATTGTTTGTCCTCAGACATTAAAGTATGATTCATACGAGTCAAAATGTTTATATTGTAAAGTGGTCCGGTTTAGTTTAATTATTCTATCAGATTTTGCATTTATTTATTATTTCTTATGAATGACATTGAATTCATAAATTAATTTAAACTTATGAAAAAGTTAACGATATATAATACAAATAATTCATCAGTCGAAATGTAAAATAATATTTTTAGATGGTGAGAAATTAAGAGGAAATTTCTGCTTTGCAACTGTATTGGAAGAAGAAAGAAAATTCGCAACATGGAGAAAATTGAGTTTCATTCAGTCATCAAGTTCCTTTTAAAGCAAGCAAAAACGTGTTAGAAGAAAACAAAACTTTGACTAGATATTCAAGTAGCTTTATTGATAATATATAGGAGCATCAGCCATATAGTGACACAAAAAGAGCAGACTACCAACGGAGCAATTCTAGGTGTCCCAGTGAGCTAAGTACTAATGGCCGCTTTTTTCTGCTTTACAGTGGAAATCCTCATTGACACCAAAAAAAGGTTTCATCGTAACTAAAGAATAATATCCTATTCTTCTAAACGTCTGCAAGAGGCTCTGCACCACAGTGTATACAGGAAATGCGAATTTCAGTGGTTGTTGTACAAAGGTTGGGTTTTAAAATACTGGAATATCCTATCTGTAGCATAGATTAAGCCATTTCCAAAAAAATTAAATAATTGTAGGGAGGGATCAATTAGCGATGAACACTTTTAGAGCGGGATTTCAGCCTACTTCGACAACGGCCAAGATAAATCGCTGTTTTTAAAGTCAAAAATAATAAACGCTCTAGAGCTGCTACTGCTCCTTCATTACATACTGTACGACATCTGGACGGATACGTATTATCAGTGAGAGTAAACGTGTTTTGGAAATGATCCATCGAATTCATTGTTCTGATGGACGATTATGTCGGCCATAAAATTGACGGGGTGCGCGCTTAGTTTCTTGAACAGTATGGTTTTTTCGAAATAAATCTCCACAATTTGCAGACCTTGCTCAGTCATCTACTACGAAAATCACCTATCCGCGGTAAAATGGCGCTCTAAACTAACCATAAAACGCATGACAGCTGTCACATCATACGTAACAGTAACGTAAGTAAAGGTGTTGCCAAACTAAAATTCTATACGACTTGAAAACATCATTGGAAAGGAACTTGATGGAATGAGAAAATCTTTACTGATACAAATGAAATTCTACTAATTTTGGTTGAACCGCGTTAGATTGGAAGTTTGCTCAGAGTGTTATCGCTGTTTTGATGTTGCTTTACGGTAGAATGTTGTTGAGATATGACAACATATGGTTTCAAAAGACCTCGCATAACTTTCTCAACAGCCCAACACACCAGGATTTGGTTAGGTTCAGCGTCCTTTTTCTTGTTTTTGTTTAGAGACTAACGATGTCGTTTGATTCGTACAGGGCAGATTATATTCTGTGAAACCATATTAGTTGGGAAAATCTAAGGTTTGCGAAATGTGTAGGAAAACAAAACAGGATTAATTCCGAATTTATCGGATTTAATACTCAATCATTGCAATTAAAATTTCATATAGCATTTTAAATTATTTTTTTATTGTTGTTGAAATCGAGCCCATTTGAGAAGGTTTTGTTGTGCTTATTGCAAATAAACATTTCGGCAAACAAAATTTAAACCAATTTTAGTATTTATCAATTTAACAATTTATTCTATTTGTTCTTTCCAACAGAAATAACTTTATCTAAAATTTTCTGTTTCGGAAAATTTTAAACGGCAATTAGTGGTAATAAATAAATGTCCCGTGGTTGCAGTAATTTCATCTCACACAAGTTTTCTCTAACTCTACTTATTAGGTTACACGCATACTATTCAAATTGGGAATGTTATGCAGGATTAAAAGCCAATTTATGTTGTTTTATATGATGATACATATAAATTTAATTAAATTTAATATTTTTCATAAATTCGTTTACTTAGAACTTTTTATTAGAAAATTCAACGTGTTTTCGTGTTTGTTTTTTTTTATTCATTTTTCTTTTTTTGGGTTTAGAAATATTCGAAACAAACTTACATGCATGCACAATTGCTTTGCATGTGCCAACAATATCGTTATCAAAGTAATTAAATATTCAGGATCTATCACGATAACGAGTGAAACTAAAAGGCAAACGTCTATCATCTATTAGCAAGTTTTTGCTATTTATTGATATCATTTTATTTTCTTTCAAAGTTAGCATGTGTTTCAGTCTTTCCTCGCAGGATACGCAATTAAGCGAAACAAATTTGTTCTCACGTGGTGACTCACAAAAAGGACTTGATGATGCTCGTTATTGGTCACTACTTGGCACAGGAGTATTGAGCATAAATGTAACATCAGCATAAATGTGCACACACTTCTAGCTTTTGCAATACGGCAATCGATTGTATTTAAGTATTTCTTGTTAAGGACTCTTGGCAAGATGTCGATAAAGCAGACAGTGCTGGTATGTGCCGTAGGCTTCCCTCGAACCCGCTTGCGATAGTGTTAATTGTTAGTTAAGTGAGCTGCTGCGGCTTATGATAAGGAGAGTAGCCATTGGGGCAGTGAAAAAGCTTGCTGGTAAGGCAAGCATGAACGCATGAAATTGTGGGTTATACATTGGCCGAATCGTTGAATCCCGGCGAAGAGGGTAAAGTAAATTATAACAATGAGGTCAGCGTGTACACTCAGTTCGCAATAAACCCTCTGTACGCGAATAACATGCACCAAAATATACTGCCCGAAAACTAACTATCCTGGGAGCCTTAAGTCCAGCAATGTAAACTTTCTTATTTAAACTTTCTTAAACAAGCGTCGGAGCCTGATAGATGGCAGTAAATTGTCACAATGCACTACCAGCTCAATAACCATTGCCAGCTTCAATACCCTTCCAAACATCAAGTGAAATATTGTGCTCTAACGAATGAATCTATTGTGTGTGACTCCGTATCTGTTATCGCATATCCTGAGTTACCCGTCTGCACGGCAAGGCTCAAACTGTGGTGCAGAACATCTAAATGAAAATTCACATTTCCCATGGACCAAGAACGAACGACTGACTGTGACTCGTACAAATGGTAATGTTTGTTTTTATCCTATCACATCGCATCGCTCCCTTTAATTTGAAGTTGAAATGAATCCTTTATCCGGAATATGTTATGGAGGTTCTGATTGTAGATATGCTAATACTTTATGTATATGTACGAATATATATCGTGCCTCTAATGTAAATCTATAATTTGAATGAGATCTACAAACGGTTCTGGCCATTATTCGCAAGAGTGGTAGCTTTTGGTGTTGATAAAAGGAAGTGTAGAACGTATGAACGATGTGTGCGTATGGATTGCAAAATAGAGTTATGATATCATGTTACAGCCGTGTCCTTTGAATGCTAGAAAGTCAGTTAGTTCGGAAGTCATAGGCTGTAAGTTCTCGGGCATTGAAGTGATTTATGGAATTGGCAAACAGATGATGGGTGAATGGAGGTGATGATAAGCATCCACGCAAGGACTTTGTTTGGGTTAAGTGTCAATGGATTATGACAGTACTAAAGATACAAAGCATAAGATAAGAAATTTTAATTTATAATAATATAATGTCAAATGTTTAGGAATGTTGATAATGATCAACAAAGGATAAGGGCTTGTATAGTAATAAGTCTTAATGGCAGCGACGACAAGTGGGTCAATTTATTATGAACTAACCAAAATGATGCATGTTAATTCTGGAAGTACCAAAATGTAGATAAGCTTGCAAGGTAGACAATAAAAAATGTTGAAAATTCGTGTACTTAAGCGTTTTATTTCTAACGTTGCTCATACGTTTCATTGAGTTCCACTCAAAATCAGGTCAATGAATATTTCTTTCACTCTCATAAGTTATTCTTACTTAAGGGTTGAAGTCTACCGTCCTAAAGGCCTATCTACCCATACCTTCAGCGAACGTAATTTGACAAATTGAGAAATTTTGTGCGACATTTGTTTTATTGATGCAGGAACATTGTTTTGCACCTTCGCAACATTTTTGAACACAACTTTCGCGCCATGGAGACCATTTCCGAGTCGTAGTTAACAAAAATATTTACGGGTTGATTTGGAGAGGCCGCAACTATCTTAAACAACTAAACAGCCGCTACGACCGAACGTGGGGGAACGCCAAGGGTAGGATAGTTATGATGTAACTCGAAGCACTGGAGTATTGGTACAAGCACAAGGTAGCTTCAACTAGCACTATCACCTTATATAAACTCCAGATCAACCGATATTCAATCAGAATAAGTGAAATTTTCTTTTGATTGGAAAATTTTCTCTCGTTTTGGTTTTAAAACGAGAAAAACTCTCCCAAACCTTTTAAGTAGAAAGGCAATTGAAAAAGAAATCAACTTATGCTTCCGCTATCTCTGTCTAAGATAAGCCGCCCGAGGGTGTCAGTGCTGTATGTACAAGTATGTTAAGGGTCACAACCAGACTATCAGTTCTACGATCTAATCACAACTAGCTGAACAGGCAGTCGTAGTCCCTAGTAAAAAACCCGTGTAGCTCTCCGGAATTGTTTTTTTATTTAATATTCAAATTATTGAAAATAAAATAACATTAGCTCTCCAATTCGATTGGTATGAATTAGACACAGTCAAAACCACAACGATATCTCTATTCGATGAAAAAACGGGCGACGATATAAGATACAATGTCAAAACCATGCTTTTTGTTGCAAAAGATATAGGTTAAGTCTTTTAAGAGGGGTTTGGGAGATTTGGAAACAAGCCTATGAACCCTCATAAAATGTTTGGTCATCTGGGATTAATTATTACTTGGCGTTTCATGTTGGTGAAAATAATATTAATAAGACCATAAGACACAAATAATATTTCTGTCTTGTGGTTTTTTAATGGTTATTGGATTATTTTTTGGGCTACTGTGTAGGATGCTCATCGGATCTCAGCCGTACCAACGTTTCAAAACGATAACCTTTAAACTCCGTTTCAATCACTGGTTCATTTCATTGCTGTAAAAAGTTTGGATACACTTTCGACTGGCGTGGTAAAGTGAAAAAGAGGGTAGGAGACGTCAAGTCGCTGGATGTCTCTGTCCTTAACAAAGCGTGAGCCCTATTACGCTTCAGATCTCGTTATTCAGATAGTGTAGTAGATAGTTATGTACGGTAGTGTGAAAACAAACGCGTTATCATGACTTCTCGGAATAAGCCAGCAAAGGAGGGACAAGAATAAAATGACGTTTACATGAACCAACTCCTTTTTGTTTCAACGAAGAAGAACTGAACACATGCTATCCTTCTAGGACAGTTTTCAGCACGATTGCAAATATGTCGTTACTATTCCGTTCTACATTCTAATTTGCTACTTCGAGGTGAATATATTCGTAGTACGTGAATAAAACGTACGAATTACGAATTCGTCTAAAACTCTCTTGCTTTTAATTTGTTGTACATAAAATCTTACCACAAAAATCTTTCACTATCGCCATCTAAAATCACGATAAATTTTTAGAATATTCAATTGTTTTATTGTTATTACACTAAACTATTAACTTTGGTCTTTTTGCTTTGTTAGTATTATAATAAAATATTCTCTACATGTTTTTATAACTGATATAACATATTCCGTGTCTACGACTAACTACGATATTATGTTATTTGCTAAGAATTATCTCTGATAAGTTCCTATTTTTTGCGAATGACAATGATAATACAATTGATCTAAAAGAACGAACTTATTGTGGGCAATCTTTAGGGTGAGTACAATTCAATAGAGTTGAAGTTGGGTGAATTTTGAGGGAGTGCTTCTACGTGTCTTTAGTAAAATTTTTTTGTTTTGAATAATATAAGCTTTTCAGAGTTTAATCATTACTCGAATTTTCTAATTTTTTTTTCTCTAGACGTATTTAAAATAAACAATTCAACCGGAACCGTACTCACCCATTTTAAGAGTCTCACTCACAAATTCATTCAAATTTAATTAACTTGAACATGATTTCTGTAGTTTGATCAATACTGGATAGTGGATGTCTTCGTCATACAGATCGGAAGATTGCAGCTCCACGTGACGCGTCCAAATAACTTCACTGTAACGTTGTTCTATTTGACAGTCGAATTGATGTTGTCGGCACTGCTCTACGAAATCACTTAGCGTGCGACCACGTCGCGGCGCCATTACTAAGGCCACTCCAGTTTTTGATAAATAGTACCAAATCGTATCTACCAGAGCAGATCTGGCTTCATCGAAAAACAGACAGTCGGCAGAAAGGATGAAATCGAATTTTTCATGCTCGGAACCCAAGCGCTTGTTGGCATTCTCCCACTTCAGGATAGAGCACTTTGTGTAACAGGATAATTCGTTTAAGCGGATTGTGCGCCTCACATTCTCCACAGATATTTGATTGCCATCAGTCAAGTGGACTGCATAGGGCTTGGCGTACTTGGCGATCATAAGTCCCGAGAGACAGGTCATACCCCCTCCTAGTTCCAGGATCCACTTGTTGTCGAAACTAGCTATTTCTTTTAGACAATAGACGGTCAGAGCTTCCTCCGAAGGCCACACACAAATGTTTCCAGTATTATTAAAGCCAATCAAGTCAGCTGGTGTTAGCTGTCGGTCCATGTGGTGAATATTCACGGAATATTCAGTAGGTCCTAGGCGAATTCGGTAGGTATACCAGTTATCTGGTTTGCCAATCATCTTGGATTGAGTATCGTCCTCAACTGCACCTTGCTGAAGTACATCGAAGCTTTTGAATCGTCTAACCGACGCCATCGCATCCTCGGCTTCATCAGGCACTGATTCTTCCGAGTCTTTACGCAAAACCTTGGCCAGGATCTTCCAGCGTCTCTTGGCATTCGTCTTAGGATGGCCCTCACTGTGGTCGCTTTCGTCACTTGCAGTCGCGCCGGTGGCATTGTTGTTGATTTCTGACGTTAGCGAAGCGGCTTCGGACTCTGCGCCTTTCAATGACGGCGGGGATGCAGTTGATAGTGGGAAATACGAAGACATCGAATTAATCAAATGGCAATTTTCTTTAATAGTATTCAAGGCGTTGTCAATGTCGTAGTCAAGCATTACCGAAATTGATGACAGTTGTTGTGTTTTATTGTGCATCAGAGTCTCCATGGCCATCGTGGACAGTTTTCCTGCTAGATTTGCACTTTGATTTAATATTTATTTGCACTATATCACAGATCCCTTTTCAATCTTCAAAACTAATTGTCCTTTTTGATTTAGCTCGGCGGCAAATTGGATATCATTTTAGATTGTACACTAAACAGTCACTAAGGATTTTTATTATTTATTTTGCCTTCACTCACATGTGGCTCCACCGTTCACAGCTAAGCAATGAAATATCTAAAAAGTAGTCAATAAACTGTGTCTTGAACAATTACCCTGCAGTATCACACATCAAACTGTTCTCTTAGAGTTTCCTTGGTGCCAATTTAGTAGCGAATCAAAAATAAAAGTACGTCCAGATGGAATCTCGAAAATGTTTCATATCGAAATACATGAATAACGCATTACAGTTATACTACGAAATTATTAAGAGTTATGTTGCTGCTATCAACCAAAACGAAAAAAGCAGATAAAAATCTCCCAAGAAAAATTGCAGACATATTTGTACACAGCGGAGCGTGGTATCTAATTTGGAAGGGCTGTTTGTAAACATTCCGTGCCAAGATCTCCATGCGTTGTTCTTGGCCAACATATCAGCGAATGCCGTTGATATAATTAAAAGTAGATATGATCATAAAAATGTGTAAATTAAATTTCATAAGCGAGCAATAGGCTTTTAGGTTAAGTGATATTGAGTTGATGTTCCCTGTGAGAGTGTATACTGTTTAGATATGTCAATTGGAATTTTCGCTTTGTGTTTTAAGCGCGTGCTTTCGTTATTGTAATTAAATTACTATTTTATACAAACTGTAACGGAGGATACGTGGGCATATTATAATTTTGGAAGGGCTGCATAACTGATACAGAGCATTTTTCGGGCTTTGCATTGAATTGAAAGTGAGAATTCTTTTTCTACCTAATTCTTACTCCAGCCCTTTCAGTATCGTACATTCCAGAAATATGGACAGTTCCATAGACCACAGAGTTTGGCAAAAAATTGCATATGTACTAATGTTTTTCAGGGGAAATACTATAATTCATCTTTTATTTTTTTGCATTGAATTTAATCTAATATTCGTAGTTTCGGCGGGCACATTTGTTTCCATTTCTGCTACTATATCTTTAAGTAATTGTCTGAGTAGCTTCACCTTTGCTTCAGCTTTGGTTTCGTTAATTCATTCCCGAATATACACAGTATGTCGGAAAAGTTCCCGAACTTATTTTGTAGCGCTTGTACGAGTGGCGCCACCTCTTAGACGACACCGGTTCTATGTTGCTACATCCCTCTGGAGTGTCTGAGCATTTTTTCACCAGTATCCGTTCATTAGTTACTGAGATAGACGGGCTTGAGTGAACGTGTGTTTAGTACCCCGGTGCAAGCTCTACGATGGATGAGAAATTTGAACATCGTGCCGCAATTAAATTCTGCTATAAACTTAAAAAAAACTTTCGCGGAAACGAAAAAAATGATCGATTCGGCTTACGGTGAAGGTGTAGTGTCGCGTACAACTGTTTACACTTGGTTCAGTCTGTTCAAGAAGGGTAGAGAGTCGTTAGAAGATGACGAGAGAAGCGGCCGGCCGTCAATAGCTGTTACCGACGAAAACGAGGCTCGCGTGCGCGCGCTACTGAAGCAGAATTACCACATGTCTCTCAGAATGTTGGCAAACGAACTGAACTATTTGAAACGAACTGAATTTTGAAAGGAAAAATGAACCGCAGGAAGGTCTGCTCTCGATTTGTTCCGCACTTTTTCACACCAGACCAGAAACAATTTCGCATCCAATGTTGTCAAGATTTTATTGAGACTTGCGACACCACTCCGGGCTTTCTAACCTCAATTGTGACTGGAGACGAGACTTGGTGCTTTCAATACGATCCTTCCACGAAGCGCCAGTCATCCGCTTGGCTCAGTCCGGGCCGTGCGAGGCCTCAAAAAATGCGCCAACAAAAATCACGAGTAAAGACGATGCTCATCGCTTACTTCGACTCCAAAGGCCTGATACACAAAGAATTTGTGGCCCCAAACACCACCGTGAATGTTACGTATTACGTAGAGGTGTTAAAACATCTGAAGCGCCAGATTAATCGCATCAGGCCTGAGTACAAGGAACCGGGATCGTGGAGATTGCTGGATGACAATACGCCTGCTCATTCTTCGAACATTGTGAAGCGTTATCTCGCCAAAAATCAGATCCCACGCCCCATACTCGCCAGATCTGGCTCCAGCCGACTTTTTCCTATTTCCCAAGCTATAAATGGCCATGAAAGGACGATTTTTTAAAGATGTACCGAGCATTCAAGCGGCTTGCTCCGAGCGTCTCACAGCGATAACTTCAGAGAAGTACCAGAGAGCCTTCGAATCACTCATGGAGCGCTCAAATGAGTGTATATCTAGGGAAGGGGACTATGTTGAAAGTTAACTGGAATAAATTTCTTTAGATGTAATTTTCGATTTATTATTTCAAAAGTTCGGCAACTTTTCCGACATACTGTGTATATTTGCAACATGTTAAAAAAAAATCTTATGGACAGAATTCATAGTTAGAAATGGACGTTTTGGTCCTAGCGTATATTGCGAAAGTCTAATGTTCCTACAGTTAAGCTCATATGCAACGCTGAACCAATCAAGCCTGAAAAGATCGGACGATAGTTTATTTCTATCAATGGGAAATTGGACGAATTGGGCGAAGCAGAAATATAGTTCGCCTTAAAGTTTCTTGTAGAACAATTTTGAAATCATCAAGCATATAATTCTGTGATGAAACCTATGCTATGCTCTCAGCGTTAGATATAGACTCCCTACTATCGCACGGTGATAAATAAAACGGGGTATTGCAATTCGACCAGCTATCAAGTATGAAAAAATTAGCAAAAACCCAACCAGAAAAAGTATCCACTAGACAATCAATGTCCAGTGAAAATTGCAATCAAAACCGCGAAAAGTTTTGCTTGAAAAATCATGTTGATGAATATTTTCAATAACAAAAATTGTTGTGCCCAACGATATGTACCACGTATCCTTTTTTCATTCGTTGCTTTGGTTAGTAGAGTGTGAGGCTGTCTTGACATAAAATAGTCTGAATCTTTCATGATAAATGTGAATGAATTTAGTGATAACTTCATTTAAGGATTGAAACAATTCATTAACCATTCACCGATGTAGTGTCTAGACGAGAAACTGTTGGATAATAGTTGTCCGCAGGACTTTTGTTGGTAATCGACAGTCTTGTGAGAATCATTTCAAAAGACGTCAAAACTAGTGATTGGTTATAACTTTGTTATATGATTTTTCTATGAATAGTGTACGCGGTGAGTGGCTAGAGTGGAAATGTCTATTCGGGATCATTATATTTTTTCGTGAGTCATGACACAACGTTGTCCTGCTCTGTAATGGTTGGTGAAAGCTTCTGCTGCATATACGCCATTCAACTCTTTGCTAGATCTTAACAAAAGAAGTCCGTGGTAAATCCTTCGGTTCGACTAATGTCGCCTTAGCGTCGGCCAACCAGTAAACATTGTTTTCCCAACTCTTACAAATGTTAAAACGATACCAATCCCAATCAAAGCGCTTCGCATATCACTACTCGTAAACCCACTACAAGTACCTTTCATGTTTTTATAACTTTACGGCTCATCGTGATTATTTGCCCAATGCTACTCTTCTTCGACAAACCAAAGTCGCAAAGGCAAGTGTATACGCATCCTTTTTTTGTGTTTCTTGGTCTCACACATTTTCATGCGTGTCCGATTAGAACGGCAACGATAAAACATGAGAGCTTTATGCATTTTTCACGCTAAAGATAATAGTGCTGGATATTCAATGGGTCGTTACGCTTTAATGGTCGACAAATGTTTACGATAATTGCTTTGCTATTCATCGCTTGGCCGTTTCACTCCTAGCCGCGTCATCCCTGCACCCGCGCATATCCGGCAAACCCAGTCGCCAGCCATCCAACCCGTTCGGCAGTCGGTCACGCATGCTGCCCATACAGCAGGACGTCGACAAATTCAAAATCGTCCATCAATACGTTATTCCAGCGTTCTGAACGAGTTGAAATTATAACGGCAATTAAACGAATTGTTTGCAAAACACATACGCGAAAATTGTGGGGGAGGCCATGTTGAGCGAGGCAGGTTGCAATAAACTCGTGGAGCTTTTCGGATGGATTAGCTGCTGGCGAAGCGGGAACCAAAGGAATTTTAAATGCAATGTGATAGGCCATAAAGATGTAACAGCCGCCGCATCCACATTTCATCTCAATTTCGTCTCATCGCATCGCGTCGGCGGAGTTTCCAGTGAAAAGGACCCAACGACTTTTGAATTTTCGCACCCAGTGTGGGATTTCCGGCAAGTGGAATTTTTGAGTTTTTAAAGGTACGTTCAATTGAAATGTTTTCATCGGCGGAACCGCTGGGTTGAACGTGAGATGAATGAATGTGCTGAAACGATTTGATATGAATCATTTGTTGCTGGCCAGCAGAATATGTTTCAGCGTTGGCTTTGGCTTTTTATGGCCGACTGAGTTTATTGCAGAATACAGTAGGCACGTGTCTTAAGTGTAAACTCAGTTATTAAAAGCTAAGGTCACGTACTAATTCGGACAGCGCTTACAATTGTGGACATCGATTTGAAATTTAGACATGCGAAACGTTACGGTCTCCTGGCCTCATTTTAAAAGTTCGAATATATGCTGGACATAGTGCAAGAGTTTTTCAGTCAGAAAAAGTTGATGCCTTGATTTCTATGCAAATTAGATAAATTAGATGAGATTTTTTTGTTTTTATTTGAGTTTGATTTTGCGAACGCTGCTTGGATTGTTTTCCTATGTTAAAAGTGGTGAAGCTTAGCTAGATTCGTCTGGTTCCGCACTTTTTGCTGTAACATGGGATATGATTGCTTTCGGTGGGTTGAGAAGGGATGATTGTATGAGAATTTTTAAATATTTTTGTTTTCCTCAAACTTTCTCAAACCAAAAATTTAGAGCTTTTAACAATATTAAAAATATCAAGTGTGTTCAATTAATTTCCCAGTTTTTAATACGCCACTTTAGTAACCTGTATGATTTGAAATTGAAATAACAAAATAAATTTAACCAAATATGGTGTTTATGCTTCTGCTGTTAGGGCTATTTATTTAGTTAGTTTCAACATTCTTTGCTTTTAACGATTTAAGCAACATCAATCGCTTAATTTTGCGATGTAGATTGCTCAGTTCATGCCAGTATTCGACAGTTCCTGTAGCAATTCGAGTGGTCTGGCCCACATACTGGTCTTTAGTCCATTTATAGTTTTGGGTTTGGTGGCATAAACCTGCGACTTATACTACACGACATGAAATTATTTTAATCCGCATACGGCGGCCTCGTTTGAACACCAGGAAGGAAGGTAAAACCTTGCTTTATTGTGTTTAATGCAAGGTTTGGTGAATTTCTTTAATAAGAATAAAGCTTTGCTGATGTACATAATTGAGTTGTCGATGCTTGTGGAGCATTGTAGAGAGTTTTAAGAGTGCGAACCGCTGTTCTGTTCCAATCCGCTGCTCTTACATTGCGATAAACTGATAAAACCTGATCTTCTTATTTATATAAAAATAAGCGATGAATCAGTGTTGAAATAAGCAATAAAAAACATTAAAATAATGATAATGAAAATTTTGCTCTGCAGAGATATTGATGCATATCGAACTCAAAAATCTATGCCAAAAAAATTTTTTACAGGACAAAATATTCGATGACATTCAATTCGCCAATACAACGCAAGCAATTAGAATAACTTATTTGGTTCATCCCCAATTTATAATAATCTTCCTTCAACAATGCCAAATTGAAATTGAAGAACCAAATTGGAAATCATTGAAAAAAAAAACACGGAGTCTTACAATCATTTAAGATGAATCAAAGAGGTGTCTTAAAGAAAGCTGTTGAAACAATATCCACTCTGTTGAAACAATATCCACTCAGTTTCAACAAATATCAAATGCGATCAGGTGAAAGAAAAAAAAAACGCGAACAGATAGATGTTACATTTCGTTTCTCTGAAAGCTGAAGGAACACAAAAGGAAACACAATCCGATTTTAAAAATTGGAAGAACAGAAAATTTTCGTATACCTTTACGTAAAAGTCAGAAGTGTGATAAAATTTACGGATAGACCTTGGGTTTTTTCCATTTCCATCGATATCTACGATTAATTTTTTAATTCGATGCCGCTGACAATTTTGGTGGGCTTCCCTGTTTTTGTTTGAAGGTAGGGCTGAGACTCTTTCAAAAATTGACTTGATGCAGAATGCAAATGTCTATTTGAAAAAAAGTCTACCAAAGACGTTAAGCGACGAGCAAGAGAAAAAACAGTCGCGTAGCCTCAGTTAGTTAAGTTAAGGCTCAGCCTCAAAAAGTTCAAAGCCGATCCATGTGCCATGGGACCATGTATGAGATCTGGAATCATAATTTTGATCCGGAAATCAAATGATAAGAGACTATAAAGAACTGAAGACTTATATTGTGGATAATGGGCAGAGTCTGGTGAAAGATTCTTCTCCAAGAGAATCAGAATCTTTAGTTTCGAAAAAAGGAAAAAGCGTATTGAATTATTAGCAGCAAATGTAGAAAAATAATATATTTCGCTTGTAATAATCACCGTATTTCATTTGCATTACTTTTGGATCGTTCGGAATCATATTTAAGATACGCTGAATTTTCTTTCGTTTGTTTCTTCTTCTTTTGACACATTCAGTTCGCTCTCAGAATACAAAAAAGGGACTGATGATGCCTAGTAGAATTCGAAATGCTCCAGAAAAACTACAGAGACCCGGCAAGACAATTTTATTCTCAAAACAACCCTGCCCATAGACAGTGGTGATCCAGAAAGGACCTCCTACTAAACCCTACTTTCTTTGTGTAATTTTTTTAGAACTGAATTTCAATGCTGAATAATTTTCCGTGAATAGTTCGCAGAACCTATCAAAGCTGACCTCATAACTCTAAAAATAACTGGGGATCAATAAGCATTAACATTCTAACAAAATCGTCCGTGCCACCTTTTTTCGACTTAACATTTCCAATTGCATCCCAGTCCATTAGTTCGACCTGCTAAACCATACCACACTTCAACATGTCTATCGGTAATTCAATTTCCATTTTCTTTCAAAATTTATCTAAATTTATGATATCATAAATAATAAATTGTTGATTTTTTATTTGCCAATCGTCGTTTTTCTCCAAAGACCGAAAAAATACGCTTTAATAGATTTAAATTATACACAGTATGAAAAACACTCGACAACGTGCTATGGAGTTGAATTACCTTGACTACCACCCCTTGGCGGTCCATCCACGCTGCGCCGCACGAGACGAAAACGTTTTAATATGAAAATCAGATATTTTGTCAGAGGAAAAGCGTATACACATATAAATGGTAGGGAAAGAGGACACGCAAAGTGTGGGGTGAGTGAGTGAATTGGAAATGAATCAGATGAAAGCTTTGATGAAATACTACATACATCTGCACATACTGCGTCCATACACTTGCAGATATGAAATATTCTTTCAAACGGAGGGAGAGCGAAAATATTCGTTTGAAATCATTTCTTTGTCCGGTGAATTTTTATTCCGAAGGATTTCATGGAATATACATTTGAAAGGTCGATGTCGTCTTAAAGTAAACATGCGAATTGATTTTATTTACTTCTTTTCAACCTTACGGCGAGCAATCAAGTGAACGCCAACCCTCAATGAGGCGCTGTTGAGTTTTATGCGGAGTTTATTGCAAATGAAAAAAGTAACGCATGAGTTTCAACGGAATCATTCTCCAGCGGAGAGAGAGTGAAATCAAATTGCAAATACAAACAGTGGAAAAGTTACAAGAAAATCTTTTTTAATAATTTTAATAGGATATGTCAGGATACTTCAACACAAATAGGAAAAATGCTGAAGCCCTTTCAACGGAATGAAATCTTCAAAAGAAAATGAATACTTCAGACCATATGTCGTCGACCACTGGACTCCACTGGGGCCCACGAAAAATGTCTAGTTAGTACGAGAAAGGTTACAAGTGAGACAACTAATGACATCCTTGAAAGAAAAATCGAGTGAAAATAGTTCTATGAGGTGACCTTTACGATGGCATTTTATATGCTGGGGTGACAAATAAAAGGAAAAAGACTTAGTCGTAAATTTAGCAGTGGCTTTCGGTGAAAAAGTGTTCCCAATAGAACAATCAACTCTTTCATATGTATAGTTGCCGTTACACAATACTTTGGATAACAACGAAATATGTGTAACTGAAAAGTTCCATTATAGTCAGCACCGATTCGCATAGCTGCTCACTACTTCAGGGTAAAATTAATGATTCACTACGAAATGGCCAATTGAAAATTTCTGTGAATTTAAGATATTTTTTTACATATTTAAGGGTGAAAAAGTAAAGCAAAGGAAAGGAATATATCGTTTAAATGTTTGTACCAAACTTTGTACGTTGTACGTATCGTACGTTGTACGCTGAACAGTCGTAGAAGAGGATTTTGAATCACACACAGGTTCTTTATTAAAATGGTAAGATCGTTGAAGAAAGTGGAGACTATATTGGAGCTGCCAGTATTTTCGGCTACCAAAGGTATTGAAGGCAAACAAATAAGCTTAGCAAACAAGATGAAGTGTTTAGGAGTTACCCTGGTAGATATTCCACACGATTCCTCAGCCTCGACTGGTCGATAAACTACAGATAAAGAGTTCCTCGCTATCTAATACCGAATACTGATTTTCATTCGATCTCCTCCTGCTTGATTTATATTATTTACGCAAATCCCTTAATTAACGCATCTGAAGATGGCCTGTTTAAGGATCATTTGATAAAGCTCTGAAGAATTTAATAAAATTGTATGAAAATCACTTTTATTCTGAGGGCGCAAATGATGCCACTGTCATGACATATTTTCCGTTCGTATTGTATTCCTTTCTTTTTAAGTAGGAATCCAAAAGGAGAGATGGCAGTACTCTTTGCTGTGAAGAGGCCGAAGACTACGCTTTGCAGACTAATACTCAAACATTCTCTCTTGATTTTCACTACGATATTAAGATGAATATCTTCTTTAATATACATATCTAAAACCCCATCAAGTCTAGATTGAGTTGTGTGAGCAAAAAGGGCTGTTTTTGTATTCCTCTAGATTAAACTTTTAACTTTATGAACATTCAACTTTATGTTATTCTTTTGCTAGAACAAAAGGCTTAGATAAAACACTGGTTGCCAAGCGTAGAATAAGATGAAATTCCAATGTTTGTAAAACAGCCTTAATGTGGTGAAAAGAAAAACGCAATGCGATATTTGTTCAATTCCTAGGGAAAAAAAGAAAAACGATAGCTCCCTGGATGGGTTTCTTAAAGGAACACATTGTTTGATGTCAACACGGGGACAAAAAGCATTTAAATGGATGACAACAGTTGAGCTTGCGATGAAAACGTGAAAAGCATTAAAAAAATTACATCGATATTACTTTCAGCCTGATTCACAACCGTCTCAAAGGGTTAGGGTGAAATCATATGACAGTGTCAATAGCAGCCAACGGTTTCTGTTGAGTTACCCAAACGCGTACTCGTAAAAGTTAAACCCTATAAAGGGTAGCTATAGACAGGCGCTGCTCAATGATCTTCCCAATCGTGAGTCCCGGAAGAATCATATTGAAATATAAATTTCATTAAAAAATTTTGATTGATTGTGAGAAAGGCTCTAGTAAATGCCTCACTTGGTTTACGCGAATTAACGTACTTGAGCTAAAACGCATAAAGAGCAAAGGGCTTGAGGACTTCCTTTGTTTCTGTAGAACAACAGGATGGAACAACACTCGTCTTTGCTACAACCTTCTTCTTCTCATAAGGAAAAAGATTTCGTGTATCTTAAGAGATCAATTTGTTGCTCATCTCTTCTTTATTACACAAAACTTAACACCGGAAATTGATAAAAGATATCCAAATAATTCCGCATATGCACGTTGTAGACAACTTGTGTTTTGAAGTGAAAATTTGCACAGAAATCAGCATCGTAGATTCAATGAATTTGTTTTTCTCCTGACTTAGTCATATCGGTCCATGGTGATGTAGAAGCAAAAATGATGTTACAAAATCGGAAAAGCTGCTAACGATTACCTCTGCAAATCAATGCAATATTCTATTGGTCCTAACATCGATGATGGTGATGACAATTTATTTCATAACTATTTCTGCTACGGTTGTGGCTATTAAACTCGTTTAAAAGTTCCCTTCACTTTTTTGGTTTGCAAAGGCATTCGTCCCAACTTTTTCAAGATCACCCAGTAAGATCCTGCGTCATCTAGTCTAGGATAAATGCTCATGTATTTGAAAATTTTGTCTACCATCTGATTTTTCTTAGTTTTAGATTTTGTATGGTCGGGTGTGATTATGTAGTTAATGTTCATCGGGACTTTTGGAATAGGATATTCAAGTTTTGCAATTGCAGGCCTGCGTAGGTAGTCTCTAATCCCTTTGCACTTCATGCAGTGTTTAATGCAGTCATAACACAGGTGGTTAAAAATTGACCATAACCCATTATAGAACGTTTTCAAAACAAACCTAACTGGCCAAGATTCATCCAGAAATCTTATGGATGGTGAGAGGTGCTAGACATAATCATCATTATCAATTAGTAGCCACGCATTTTGTTCTTCTATTTATCGAATTTCGGACATCGACAAGTTCCGATACAATTTGAAATATTTCAACCATGCCAACATAATTTCAATTTGAAATCGTGTTCAACACTTTTTTGGTATTTCTTC
This sequence comes from Stratiomys singularior, assembly GCA_954870665.1. Classification (NCBI taxonomy): domain Eukaryota; kingdom Metazoa; phylum Arthropoda; class Insecta; order Diptera; family Stratiomyidae; genus Stratiomys; species Stratiomys singularior. Next base: position 3,277,926 of record OX940879.1, on the reverse strand, counting down.
GCCTGAGCCCAAACAATAATTGGCGAGTATCCAATTCATGCATTTCTAATATCATTCAGAGAACACTTGGATATTATTCTGGTGCAAAAATAAAACACTGCCAGCACAGGCTGTACATGTGTGCACGTAGTTTCGGCGAACCGGCATTAGCAGCCCAGGAAAAAACCAATTTTTATTGAGCATACAATAACAGCGTACTTACATTCTGCACCCTTGAAAAACTCATACACGAACTGCATGATTACATTATGTAGGCACGTGTATGCATTAGATACATATGCGCTTCGATATGAATATCCATACAGGATGTTGGCAATTGTCCTCGTTTATTGGTCGCCACTTTTACTATGCATGTTCGTTTTCAGGTGACGACGGTATACGTTTTGGTAACATACTCTGGTCTTACATGTGTTAGAAAAATGAACGACATATGCGAACATCATAGATGACGTCTTTGATAATTTAAATTTTTTAAATCATTGTGAAACTTTGCGTTTAATGTATTGCTAATGTATTTGATTCAAAACGAGAGTGTAGGAGAGTGCGGAGGAAAAACAAAACGAAAATTTCACCCTTTTATATAACACCATTATCAATGGTCTTGATTTCTACTCGTCATTCAATATCAAGCAATCTTGCTAATCGTGCCATGAAAAAAATTGATTTTTCTTTCTTTTATCATCACATTAATTCAACTAAATCAATGACTTGATAGTATTTTCCGAGTTTGTGATGTTTTTTCCTAATCGAAATTTTCTCCATTTTCTTCTACGCCATTGACCTCATCCAAAGTGATTCAGCGCATACGTTGCGCTCCCAAATCAAAGAGAAGCACTTTGACACATATGTCGAGTCATGAAAATTGATTTCATTTGGCGATTTGTGCCCTTTTTATCAACGAGGACCGCATTCGATCGCTTTTATAGTGTTCCTTGGCAGCGAACTTAGCTTTAGGCATTCTCAAAGAGAAAGAGAGGAAGCGAGAAGGATGCGAGGGAGAAAGAAAGTCAGGTAGACATATAACAGATGAGCCTCCTCCTTGCTTTATTACAATGCTGAAATTATTATACATTACTGATATGAATATCGATCAGAAAGACCATTAGTTTTTCTACGCAAAGGTTAAAACATTTGATCCTGAAAGACGCTGAATTCCCGTTAATACAGAGCAGATAGCCGACAACGCGTAGCTTAGTAGTAATGATGGGAGAATAATGGAAGTATTGCTCAGTCAATTCGAATCCTATTATCTTTTCCACTTCATAGCACATATACAAGCACAGCAGACACGACTCATAAAAAAGGACGATTTGTGGTTGGCGAGAGTATAGATTACAAAAAAATGGAGTAACGATAAATATTCAGTATCTAAATGTAAAAATCACTGTTCACTGTTGGATATATTCATAAGAATATTCACAAAATAACGAAAGCTCAATGGAAAAAAAAATATCAAGACGATAAGGTAGAAAGCTAACATTTAGAGCGCGAGTTGAATTATAAGGAGTCATAAATAAAATATTGTCATGAACTGATTTTATGTTATTTAAATTTGTTGATCCATTCTTTGTAAAGGACTTTGAGGCCAGTTTGTCCGCATGGGACAAATTGGATATTAATACGATTGTTTAGCTTCAATTCTTCTTTGTTGATTCACATGTTTTTCGAATATTCTATCTTGTGATTTTTATCTGCTGCCAATCATGGGTTTTGGCCTGGCATCTAACATGGTATCTTATGCTTCCATGGGTCGCATCCATGAAACAATGAATCGAATAAGCGTTTCGTACAGTACAGAAACGGAGCGAAGAGAACACGGATCGCCTAACCTCATTATAACTTAAAGTTGATTTTTGTCTTATGAGTTCAGGAAATTTCTAAATCCGATTTTCGACACTATTTTCTACCTCTGTGTTGGTGCTTATGGAAAAAATTGAGAGACGGTACAAAAATTCTATATTTTGATTTTCAACGAGAAAAAGCTCAAAGCCCATTTCAAATCAAAATTTCTAAATAAATCAGGCCGGGAGAACATTTCAAGTAAGCCACGATTGAATATCGCTTTCCAACGTGTTATTCCCCATTAAAATTTTTTCTGAGCTTTATTCATAAGAAAATATAACATGCAACTACCCCGACAATATAGTGTCAGAATGACCATCCCATTGCAATGTGCGTCTCCTTAAAGCTGTATTGCAAGTCCATACATGTCACTTTAATTTTTATTAACAATCTCACATGCGCCCTGGACAGAATCTTGCTCAACCCAGAAAATTGTAACGCACAGGCACCATGTTAGTTCCGGCATTAGCTCCCTTGTGAGTTAGGACTAAAAAATACTGAACCATAAATTTGAATAACTGTTGAATGTATGTGGAAGTGTGGTCAACATCTCATCGGCTTTCCAAACATCATGGTCTAGTACCTTTCTTCTTTGTCTGTTTCGAACCAGTATTCTCAAAATTTTTGAATGTCACTATAGCGCGATAATTTGCATCTACTTGCAACTTGCATCTACTTGACTTCATTCAATCATTCTGAATGTCAAATTAATTTCAACACGGAAATATCGACTGCTCATTGTGCGTCTGAATTAATGTCCTCACATATACGTACAGGATATATGGAAGCCTTTTATAGTTGTTTTCTTTTCTGAAACATTATTAAAATTACAACATCATCTTTGGTAAATTCATGTCCCAGAGGTACACAAAAGCACATCCTTTTCCTTTCATCCTTAAATTGAAGTTGAATTTCCTACATGCCCGAACAGGTAAAGGCCTAATCGGTATTGGTTATGCATTCCAAAGTTACTTGACCACAAAACCTTACTTTGATAAAAGGCAACTAGCAGACACAAAAAAATACAAAAAAATCCGGACAGAACTATCTCTCAACACTAGCCACGGAGTTCCTTAAAAAAATGTTAAAGTTACTTTGTTGGAGCAATAACAGTTTCTCCTTGTAGCTCACCGAACAGGATGATATAGAAGAGGCGGTGAAATCATTATACAATGGACGAGTGGACCGTCAGTGAGAAGTGTAAGTACACTTCGCATATATACCGGAATTTTATTACCCAACATAATTCTCAGAGGAGAAAAGAATCCTTGAAACAGCGAGCAAAGCATGTTTGCTCGTTCCGAGTGATAACAGTTTCTATGTTTTCGACATTTTACATTTCAAGGTACCATAAAGTAGACAAATGTTGGGTGGAGTGGTTAAAGGGTACGAATATCCGAGCGAAATTGCAATAAATAGAATGTCATGCTGGGACTCAGGGACATTTGGAACCTTATTCCATTTCCTACACAGATAGTAAGTAGCACTGAGTTCCTAAATGGGTAGCAAGTCGAGCAAATATGTATTTTAGACGATTCAAATGGGTACGCTCGCTCGTGTTTATATAATCAGGATGACTGTCCTGATGAATGAAATTCGGGAATTCTTGAACTTTGAGATGGGTGACATGCAATTTTATAATTTCTTTTTGAATTCTTCCATGACTGAATACACTCTAGCAAAATAGCGAATGTGTTGTTCAAAATTCTGATGATCACATTATAAGAACTGTTTGAAGTTAATCACGAACTTAATACGATACAACTATGTTAAATTTGATTTTTCCTAGGAAAATTGCTCTACGAGCAAGGCTTATCTCCGAACATTCTAGTTCCGACTCCGACTTTCTAGTTTCGAGGTCCTACAAAGGAATCTCCTGTTTTTGTAACCTAAACTCGGCAGAGGAATAGACTATCCAATTTTTTGTGAGAAGATGAACACATGATTACACCGTCTGCGTTGGATTCCATTGCAGTCATAACAATTCAAGTTGCACTATGTGATTGTAACCCATGACCTAGAATAATTGCGGAATAATTGGCATCAATGGATGGTTGTGGCGCCATGAGTACTTAAACTTCCGACATTTTATTTGATAATCATTTTATTTATTTTGTTCGATGTCATAGTGATGCGGATAAACGATTAAACGAATTATATTATTTACATTAATTTTTCGAATGATCCTTTTCGATCATTTCTATTGTGTCCTATAACTCAGGTTTACTCTTATTACTGAAAATATTGTAAAATAATTGTATGTGTAAAATTAATGCAACTAGCTCAATTGAAGGATGTACTATGTGATTCATTCGCCGACAATACATGTTACGATTTTCTGTGAATTTCTTGTTCTCAGTGAAAAGCTTGGCACAACGAACAGTGAAAGAGCTCAACGAATCAGTGAGATAAATGAAAAAGTAACAACGAACGAAATGAGTGTAATCAATTAAGTGGGCTCCTAATAATCGAAAAAGTGCCAAAAAACCTGAACTTTATATTCGGCTTCAACAAACTCACCACAAAATTTTCAACAATTTTCAAATTAAAATTTTTCAATTGAACTCTCTCCAAAACTTTTCGCAAACACCTTTCCAACAAATACAGCCCGAAAACTTTTGAAATCTATACTTAGGAAAAGGAACAAATGTAAGCTTCGTCGCCATGTACGATGATAATGACTCTACCCGATACCATTTAAGATTCGTAGGTTCATATTACACAATTTGAACGCTCTTAACGATTGGATAAATTGCGACTAATCCTGCAACGTTACACACTTCAATTTTCCCTCCGAAACCTGTAAACCTTATTTAGGTTCCATCGATTAGCTAAAATCAATTTAAGATATTTTAAGCTGGATACAATAAAATTTCTTTCGTCACTGCTTTAGCCTAGCAACGACGTCAGAAATATACAATTCTGTTCATTGTCTCCGTTTAAAGTCCTTAAAGTCTTTCTCGCCCATCACGTTTCAATCACTTATAAGAATCGAATTAAATCAGGTGGTAAGACGAGAAAGCTTGTGGTAAATATCGGTTTCACTCCCTAAAAATGACGTGAAATAAAGGGATCGTGGGAGGAAGAGAAAAGGAGAGCACAAGCTCCGAGAGGCAAAGAGGGAGAATGGAGTGAGATGAAGTTAAAATTGTGGGCTCGTATTGAAAGTTTGCCGAAGGGTTGTTCATTAAATTCATTAAAGGCAACGTGTTTATGGAAGTAATTTGAAAATCGATAATAGACATTTAAGAGAAGGTTAAGGAGCAGAGAGTGGAGCCATGGTTAAGGAAAGTATACTTAGTGCATGCTGTTGGCTATTGGATAAAAGCACAAATAACCGAAAAGAACAATGCAATGAAAAGATGTATTTATTTACGTTGAACAAATCAATTATGACATGTTTGACAGCTTAGAAAATGTCAACCCCCACTGGTAGATTTTCAAAATTGCGTTCGCCATCAGGCTTTCAAACAGAACTTGACAAATCTCAGCACATATTTCTACAATTCTCCAGATCTTAAGTCGATACTTTTATTCTATTTGTGTTCAAAACAACTTTCCATCCTAAATATGATAAATTGCCATCCATAACGAAACATTTTTACGGCACATCTATCTTTCTACCCTAGATACACGCCGCGTCTCTAGCGAATGATTATTATGGGGGTGAATTGTAGCGACAACAAGGGATTCACACTCCTACGGTTTATATTTGTACGTCAACTGTTCTCAACTTGTTCTTTTCGACAATCGATTCCACGCTACACTTGAGTGGTTTCTGCCAACTTATATGGTGTATGCACCCACAACCAGTAGACAGACATACCACCAACTAAACCATCACCACCACCCACCAACCCTGATCCATTAACTGCTTGCTACCCTTTCAACTTGACGCTGTAGGTCATGTTGTCTGTCTCGCTAGAGGGGACTTGCATACTTTATGGCTTAGCATGTAATGCACTTGTAATATCCTTCAAGTGAAATTCTCTTCTCTGTACACTATATAAATCTTGTCCTGATCACAGGATACTCGTATTGCATAATTTTCATAGAGTGACGGATAAAGTGTTCACATGGCGAGACTACATTATCTCATCTAGGAGTTATTTATGTAGATTAGAAGCTAACTAAGGTTTGCAGGTATTCGTTCACTTACAGATGGAGTATGGTCCAATTTATTAGTTGGACAAGGATATCTTAGATGTACAGCGTGCAAATACAATCTGAGGGATATTAATCATAATTATAACATAGTACAGTCAGTTCACAATTGAGTTTTGGCGTTGGTACATGTTCATTAAGTGGCTGCAAAGGGATTGCAAATGGATGCGATTATGATTATTTTCGACAAAAACAAGATTGCTCCAGTTCACTTGGTTATCCTTGTTTGTGTGATATCGTGAAAAATCAAACAACAATCTATAAGCCTAGATTCTATTGTCAACAATATGATTATCGTCATTCTGGACACTCAGGTCCAATTTTAAAACTTATTCTATAGCTATGGTGACTGTACAAGCAGAAATTTGTTTTTGCCAAGCACAATTGGTAAGGACTGCACTATATGCGTCTTGTTGTCTTGTTGGCTAGTTTTGTGCTTATGCTTCTTACGTCGTCATCTAAAATAGTCAATTCGATTGTTTTTATGCCCTTATTATCAAAGACTTGCATTTTAATATGAACTAAGACATAAACGAAAGAGAGTTTGTATTATAACGCGTAAGGGAAAAGGGAAATAGTGCCAAAAGGAATCCGAGCATTTCTTCTGGATACATACGAGTTGGAAATATACTAAACTTATCGACATTATCCAAAGAAATAATGTGGCTAAAGGTAAAGCAAAGAATATAAAGGAATGGTGAGGGTAGTAAGTAAACAAGATGACTCCATAGGACTATCTATATTATTATGACTTGAGTAAACACGATGATTCTATCGAGCAGGTACAACGAATGCTCTACTATTGATTGACTTTTAAGCATATGACATTGTCCCCTGGCTAATTAGACATAACACAAGTTGATTTTGGATAAATATTCTAATAGATAACATTCCAACTTTTAGATTTCTTTAACTCAACCTGGAAAAAGCAATTTTCCAACGCTCAGGATCTTAGCCAAACCTTTGATTCACTAAGGCCAAATCGCATTCAAACAAAAAGTTTTCAGTGAAAAGAGCGAACACTGTTACCTTAGCATCTACAATTGGCATATCAACGTTTCAGTATGGTCAAAAGGACCTTTTTTATATAAAATCGTAGAGGCCTAGCGTCTTATTACTCCAACTATGGATCATAGCAACCTCAATACACGAATTTTTACTGACAATGAAAGCATAGAAACTTAACTTAAAAAAATATGATTAATGAATAAAAAATGTCCACTTGACAGGGCATGACCATATTAAAAGGGTTTCATATTACAGTTTGAAGTTCATTTAAAATTTTTCAAATACTTAGAAACGCTCATCATTTGAACGGGTTGAACTTGTTTTGTTCTGAGACATTATTGGTATTATCTATTGTGCATTTTGAATCAGGATATTGTTACTATACTTATATATTTAGGACGGATACAAAGCACGAAACGCTAACACACAAGCGTGGGGCTTAACGCAAGTTGAGAGAATATATTTTTCGCCAGCACTTCTTGTGATATTGTCAAACTCTCCAACATTGGCTTTTGATGACATCAAATAAGGAGAAAAAACGGTCAATTCGTCATTCGTTTAAAAAAGGATCACGACTGTATGTATCAAAATACAGAAAAGGATACAGGATATGGAACAGCTTCAGAAAAGACTACTACAACCTTTTACTTGAATATGTCTTTTTGCGAAGGTTTTTTTGATCTACCAAGAAAGCCCTTCCCTTTGTCCAGTGATTTGATACTGAGAAAAGCCAAATTCCTCCATGCATTTCACAAGTGGAGGGTTTTTAGTGATCAAGAATTGCTACACAGATCCAAGATTTTCTTTAAGGATTGCCTAAGCTTAAACTTCGTGGTGGAATACGTGCGAATAATGAAGAGCCCGTGAGCCATTCTGGAGAAATTCATAAACTTAATTAGGATGAAAAATCCATAGCGTTTGTATGTTTCTGCAGACCAAAATTCTTGAGTTTCCTTCGTGCAGAAAGCCAAGCGCTAACGCTAATTCGTCCTATGGATCAAAACCGCTCCCAGATCACGATAGAGACATGTACAAAAAAACTTGCATTGTAAATCAACGTCTGACCTGAAAATCTTTAAAAACTACTGGAAAATGCTCTCTTTTTGGTGGCTCAATACACCCAACTATTGTCCTAAAATATCACCAAAATATCTTTGGTGGTGTTCTCGGTGGCGCTCATTACTTGAATTAGAGTACACTTCTGGCTGGCATATGGAGAACTTTGTTCCTCAAGATCATGTCTCATTGAACGTTTGTTTAACATAGGTGTAGTGTTAATATTGGCGTGAGAGTTTAGCGCTTGCCTGGCGCTTGGTCACCCTGCCTAGCAGTGTCACGCTGACGATTATTTTCATCTGTGACTCGATTCCTTTTTGCTGAGATTCGTAACGATAATTGCGTGCGTTCATTTTACCTTATAAATTTATGTTAACGTTTTTGAGTATCCATAAATACATTTTTGTGTACTGTTTTTACTTGTAAACTTTCCATAGAATCCGACAGAAGTTTTTTAAAACATGATTATTAACAATGTCTGGTCATAAAATGATAACATTGATTGTCTGAGGGCCTCAAACGATGAAGATACATCTAATGAGGATTGTGTTGAGTGTTGAGAAAAACAACACACTTGGTTAATTCTATTGATGTCGCTGAGTATCGATGTGAATGTTCTCCTAAAATACGAAATACAATACAAGTTCAGCGCCAAGTAACCTTTACAATGAGACACGAAATCCGTTTAAAAATAATTGGCCAATGTCAGTGTTTGTCGTTCGATTAATTTTTGATTCCGGGTCTCACTACCCAATTATAACATATAAAAGCCATTAAAGTCAAATCAAGGCGATTTGCGTTGCTTGCGTTTCAATAATTTTCACTTTGACGTCAACGCATTTTCCCATTTTATACATTAATTACACTGGTTTGCCATGAACGATAGGAAAAAGAAAAACAAAACGACTTTTGAGCCTTATTTTAAACTTAAGTTTTTAATATTTTGTTTTTATCAACGGCTTCGTGTTGTGATGTAGTGAATCAGCATGTGTATTCTTAATTGCCGCAAAATTAAAGGAAGAATTTCATTCATAACAAAAACAGCAATTAATAGTATTTTCGCGTATTGCAAACAACATATAAAATCCCCCATTGCCACTACCATGCAACACCTACACACTTGGTAATGATATTAGCGTATTCGGAGAGGCGGGTCAAAGCAACCGCAAATGTTTACTTCAAATTCGGAATAAGAAAACAAATATGAAAAACTCAAGAATATTGGATTTTCCACACTGAGGAGTCGCGAGTGGAATTTCGTGGAACGAGTGAATTTACATGAAGAAAGAAATAATGGACTAATAACAATACAATAAATCAAGGGAGCATAAAACATGACTCGAATGATTGTAATTCAAACGATTCGTTGCGAACACAATTATGCATACGTACATTACTTTGCTTACCGCAGCCTCAGAGGGGAGTGGTTCAAGGACTTTGTGTTGTATACATGCTGGGGTATGTATTCTCGCTAATAGCAAACTAATGACCGAAAACGTTCGTTTGTGGAAATATTTTCGAAATGACGTAGACGCGATTTTCATCGACTGTTTCATCTTCTAGAGTGATAGGGTCCTGATTCATACGCAGGAAGCCAGCATTGCCATATATTTAGAGACAAACGCGTGTAATTCAAGTCCTCCCCGCACATAATTTGATTGTACCAAGGGAAAAAGATGAGTTGCCTATCAGTTGACACATTCTCCCTTGTCCCAATTTGCAATTTTCATTACATATTATGCTAGAATATGTGCCATATGCATAAATATCAGCACATGCATACACGCCTGTGTGCAAATCGTGAAAAGGGAATGTCACACTCCAATCTCACGCACAATAGGCTACGCTTGTATCAAATAAAAATTCAACTCAGCTCCAAATTAGGTTACAATTTCGTTGGTTCGCTACTCAGATGAACCCTGCAGAATTTCCTCCTTACTAATCTTTTGAGCTTTTCCATTTCCTGCTCGGTTGAATTTTATTCTGTTTTAATATAAGCATTCCTTCTAATAATACACTGCATCTCGTAACTAACTTTGTGCTTTGAATGTCGGGAACACTCGCATGCACATAAATTGAGTAAATTTCATATGCTTCCTGCTTAGTTTGTAGCGTATACGCATTTGTCTTTGTAGTATCACGGACAATAAGACGATACAGTTAACATATGAGTATATATACAGTCTTCTAGCTACCATCCTTGTCTGGAAGCTGTGTCGTCTATATTGTGCTATTAAGCAACCAACGCATCGCGAGTATTCAGAGGTGGAGGATTATGTCGGGCTTAATAAAAAAGGATTCATGCTTTTCATGCCAACGATAACGACAAAATCTATTGTAACGGAAATGATGAACATGTTAATGTTCACATGGTGTTTGTGTTAAGCTTGAAAGACTCTGGAAATTGTGGATTACGCCGCTCACTTCGGAATTTAACGATAACAGAGGTGGGCACAAAAAAAATTGGGTTAACAAAAATTATGGATAATTTGTGAAATCAGAGGTGACGGACATACACTTTAAAATTATTCAAATTTTCTGTTTTTGGTACTATTTAATCATAACAAACGGGAGAAGCAAATGTTTAAGGCTCACCAAATGCGTAGTTTTAACCATAATTATTTAATATTATTGATCGAATTTCACTAATTATCTTATTTTTACTCAACACTCAAATGTCAAGACCATTTACTACCCATTAAACTCAGCGAGAGACACGCAAAAGTAACAAAAAACTAATTACATAAATCCTGACAATACCTAAAATTCTCAATATAAACTAGAAACCATTTTAGATAGGCCGCCAATTATTTAGTCGTTTCCTTCCTTTGTATTTAATCCACAATGCTTTTCCTCTCGCGAGGCCTTCTAGTAATTCCAATGATAAAGGACATGGTCATTAAGTCAGCCGTTCATGGTGATTATTTTGTTGCTGATTGATACTGATGTCATGCTATTTGGTAATATAATGGGACCAAGTCAATACATCCAACGTTCTCGGTTCCCTTTGCCTTCAACGTCGGCAAATCCCGAAATTCATTGCGTTCTCTCCTCACTTCGGGTCTTCCTATAGCAAACAAAAGAATGTCGAGTTTAGTTCGCTGGCTTAGCTTATTGAAATCAGCATTAGTCCTCCTGGATCGAGAGAATCATGGGTATTTGTTATTTGATAAGCTCCTAATCGAAATACAAAGCTAAAATGTCATAGCTGTAGTTTATTTTGGCAGAAGAAGCCAAGACGAGAGTCATTTCCGTTTTGCTTTAACTCTGCGGTGGTATTTGCACATTAATACACACTTAGACTGAGGTTAAATTATCCTTCATTAAGGCCAAGGTGATAGAATTAGTTTAGCAATTAATGCAGAAAATCCAGGAGTCTCGTTTAGCTATTAAGGCACTGATTTGCAAGACCAGTAAAGAGAAAGTAAATTCATCGATTTGATCCAGACACTAAGTTGGTTTTGGAATTGGAACCATGTCGTTTTTCAGCTCAATTCAAAGAAGTCAAAGCGGAGAGCGCTATCAATAAATCCATGTGATAAATGCAAAGTTGCTTTGTTACATATCATATATCATATCGTTACGCTTTGTTATAAAAATAATACACAGTAAATACAGTCGAATTTTATGCTGATTAATTTGACTAGCCGCCTCGGTCCTTTCACTTCTGCTTGGGACGACGCACACCAGATGGTATAGAGCTTGTGGTAGTTCGTAATCTTGGTCGTATCGTAGGCTTCAGATTAACCTATGGACCTGCATCTTTAACCGTTTTACAGGCAAAAATCAAATTGTGTTAAATTACAGTGTCTTGGCAGCCAATTGAATGAGATGCAATCTTTCTCGGCAAGCTTACGCTCATTCGTTTTGAAAACAAATGTCATGAGAATGAACTTCCGGAAGTTATGATGTGGGTTCTCAAACACAAACACATTTTTGACAAAATGTGACCCCATGATGCTTTTGTTCCATAATTCGCCAGACAATGACATTTTCCGACCACAAAGCAGATTCCAATACGCCTTGGTGGGCCAACTCACACCAGTAACGGTAATTTTGTTTATTTGCGAAGCTGTTTCACTCCTCATTGGATAGCCTCAGGATCCCATTATCCGAACTACTGACGTCTAACGTAAACGACTGCCTGGGTGGAAAAATTGCACCAGTATCATCCCTCACCGAAACGGGATTCGTGTTTTTTCCCGAACTTATTGTGACGCTCATTAAGGATATGTATCCACATATAAAAATCAGGTCAGAATTCATTTTGATATAGCTTGAGATACAAGTCGAACCGAAATAAAATTCGCGATATTGTCACAGTTTAGGTAAGGCAGGGAAAATTTCTTAAGACATCTTAATACTTCTCAGCAATTTCGAGAGAAATGTCTAGTGTTTGTGGGAACTTTTCATCCAGCAACCCGTGTTTTAGGTGTAAGACACCTTTTCAAGCGTGGAAGATTCAATCGAACATGGTCCGAGGCCGATGCCGGAACTATTGGAGTACCAGCTACTGCCATTTTGAACGTTCGCCGCAGAAATAGAGGCCTGCTGAGTGATATTGAGAAGTAATGGTTCTTTATGGCAGATATAGCGAAACACAGGAGACCGATATTCAGATGTTCGTATTCTCCTTAAAGTGAAGCATTCATCTGATATTATATGATATATAGCCACATCAAAGGGGTTTGCAGCACAACTTGTTCTCTGTGAAATCCGTGACAAAGTAGACAATTTATCGAGAGTGGTGGCAATCCATCATACGCGCATCTGTTCTGTGTTATCCCAGAGGCCTTTTTTCACGGAAGATTGGGGTCTGTGTCATCATGCTCGCTCTGTTATTATTCAAAAGTTCCTCTTCGCTACTAAAAAAAAAATCCATACCTACAACAGTTGCCGCTGTTATGGAGAAACTGATGATGATTTGTCTAAACTAGTTAATAAGCAAGGTTGCTCTTACCTTGCTCGACGGGCATATGCTTTATGCAACGAAATATTCTCGGGAAAGTGGCCGCCATTAAAACAACACGTTGCTCTCGCGTATAGAGCAAAGAGATAGTGTAGATCACAGAGAACTATCTATGATTTATAATACAAATAATAAATATTTGTATGCAAAAATTAATTAAAAATGTTACTCCTGTGATGTTTCCTAACGTTACGTCGATCCTTCAGAACATTTCAATCTAGTTTTCATTCAAAGAGAGTTTAATTACAATTCACAACAATCGCTGATACTGAATGTCAGAACGAGGATAAGGGATTGATCTGGGATGTGTTCTTTTGTTTTGGACTTATTCTAAGTTTGAGAACATTATTATACATCCTTTTCCCTTCAGAAATAATTAAAATTCTCATATGGAGTCGCACAAGCGTATCATTTGAATTCCTGCCGATTTTCAGATGAGTATTTAGGTGGGAAAAGTTACGTAATTATGGGATTCAGATAATACGAAAAAACGGATCTAATCTGATGGGCCGAAGTATGCTGTTAATTGTTGAATGAGGACGTCAGCCGAAGTACCATCAAGAAATATTCTCATGATGTTATCGTTAAAGGGCATTGAAAGGGCAAATCGAAACACTCATCCCTATTAAAACAATCTCCTTAAAAGTTCATTGCTACACTCCCCGAGCGTGGAGCAAAAACAAACACAATATCGTGTTAATGTAACCCAATAAAAAGGTCCAAATGCCATCTATTATTGTATCGTCTAGATACCAAATTCCCATCAATCCTCTTGCTCCCGCGTCAAACAACCAGCTCCGGATCTATCTACAGTCCTTCGTTCGACAGTTTTATGACTATCACACATATTAAATTCATGCTTCAGCCGTCTAGCATTCACCTTAATTTAATGGGCGCGCCACGAGGGGTTGCAAGCCGCCACATAAAGTTGTCATGGGAATAGCAGAGTTCATTCTCTTTCCCGTATTCTCTAGCTCTAGCAAAAGAAAGCAGCTCGAATCGGTGAAAATGCCATCCATGTCCGACCACGACGTTCAACCACATCCGCTCTGTCCACCATCAACGTCCACTTCCACATCTGATTCCCCGGCCGATATTTATATGTTTTATAAATATCGACAACCACTACTAATATTTTCACAAATCAATCAATCGGAAGCGAAAAACAGATTCTTTATACGAACTGCCAGCGTAAAATCTATTGAAGGGTGTGGGAAAATATTGTGGGCGTAGAGTGACAAGGAAAGTCTTGGAAAAGCTACCGCCGCTGCTCCAGTAGTGTTGCTCGCGGACGACGAGGCGGGTTGTAGCACTAATTGCTTGGTCTTCAAGCGAAGGGGGCAGAGGAGGGAGCACAGGCAGCGACTTTGATTTTTTGGGAAAATATTTGGGTTAAGATAGCAGGCGCGACTTGAGGTCTAGCTGGAGTGCTTCTAGGCCCATCCGTTTTGGAGCCGCTCGAAAGAGCATACAGCGGCGAGGGAAAGGGGTTGTTTATGTGTGCACGAAAATGGGCTAAATAGTTTGCAAATTAGCTGTGAAGCATAAATACTTTGGAGCAGGAGCGGCGAGGGGTGACCATCAAACTTTCGTTCTATTAGCTGCGAAGTATGGGCTGTTGCAAGAGGTCAAACTTGATGGATGCATCCTTCCCACACAGTGTTTGGCAGAGTGGTCAAAAATTATGGAGCAAGTGACAAGTTAATGACAAGGTCAAGGAAGTCAATTGATATTCATTTGATATCGTTTTACGAGGGAACCTTCGGGGCTCAATGCATAGCGAGCTCCTCGCATTTGAATACACACTTTGACCTCGTCTTTCAATGTCTTCACCCATTTAGATTGGCATTGTGATTCTAGTGCAACACCAATCATTATTTACGACATCACCACCCCGAGATATCTAACAATAACACCACAAAACCAACAATGAACATATTGCACAACCACACAATGGCGTACAGTTCAGGATGCTTTAAATGTGAGCGGACCAATTAATTTTATTTCAATTTTCTGTGCACTATTTGTTATGAAATGCATTCGGAATAGTGTTCGTGGCATTTCAGCGATTTGTCAGTGCCCTAAAAACCTTATTCAACTCAATTAACCCAGACGGTCGCGTAATGGCGACGACATTTACAAAAATTTATCGTACAACAGGCGAAATTCTGATTGCAATTTAGCTGAATTGTTGGCACCTAAACATATTTTGTACTACTCGCGTTTGCACTGCTACAAAGCATTATGTCGTCTTTATTATTTGTAATTTTTCTTCGAGTTTTGTAATTTTGCGATTGTCATTGGTGTGAAGGTAGTCACAGGTGTAACTTGTTGAAATATTTACTCGAAATATCTCCTGAAGCTTATGTCGATTTTGCTGAGGGGTAGTTTAACGGAAACTAGGCAGAGACTGCTATAAGTTGCACCCTGTTGCAAGGAAGATGAGTTTTGTCATCTGAATGCCTAGCGAGCACTTGTGGTTAAGTTTAGGCGTTGGGTGTTTATTTAAAGTTTACGTAGCTGGAATTTTCGTTGAAATCTAATATGTGAAGTTCTTTCGAAAAATATTTCAACTGACATGATCGAATCAATTTCTTCAATGTTTTCTTCTTCGTGTTCTCGCTGCTCGAACGCGCACCCTTGAATCCATTTTTTGAAACTGACCGGGTGCATTATTAATATCTGTCAGCTGAGAGTCCAAAACTGATCGCCACAGTTTTGTAAAGGATGGTAAACAACTCCACATGCGTTAAAGAAAATTTTGAACACTTGGTCAAACTTCGTGACTGTTTTTAAATCTAGGCGATCATTGGAAAAATTTGACGTTTTTACCCAACAAAACCCTCGATTTTTCAGTTGTTTTGATCATGTTCCACAGATTTCGTCAAACGCCTTGATGCTGAATCGATCAATCAATTGCTCACGTCGAGGCGATATGCCTCGTTGGAAAACGGACAGACAGACGCTTGTCACACTATCTTTGACAAACCTTTTTTTTTTATTATTCTGAACAATCAAGAAGTTTCTAAATATGCATCATTGATGCATATTTATTTTTCACACTCTGTGCGATGCAACTTTAGTTTTAGTTTTTGTCGCTGGGGCGGGTTTTCACTTGACATGAAGAGACATATAGGATGCTCATCGTCTTCGATTGGGTTACAACAATCTAAATATCAGGAATATCTAAAGCTGCAGTGTTGGAAGATTGTCCATGTGATTGATGGATGAGTGGGTTGTGAAGATTTTGACATTTGTAGAGAACTAGAGTTGACAGGCCGTAAAAAAGTAGCAGATTAGGAATACTTGCGCGTTATTTTAGAGTCCTGTCTCAGTTGTACTTTGTTCGTTAGTATGGGGAAGTTTGACGTTAGTGTAACGGTTTATAAGAAAGCTGAATGGGATTTAGGAGGATCATGCTCGGAAATCGAGCGAATTAAGAGTTTGTGGATGAGATAATCTTAGCAAGTAATACGGAATTTTTTCATGACAAAACAAGGGGCACACTGGGATAGAGATCTTTCTGTACGAAGAAAAAATCGGGTATGTTGTACATAGTGATATAATTTTCAATGAAATTCTTTATAAAAATTACGCGAATCTTGTGTTCAGCTAGTTAATACAGTTGGAGTGGAAAGAAGTTGGCTTGAAAGCTCTTAGAGAGGAAAGACGGTTCCGCCTTTTCACCGAGATCCAGGTGTTGATTGAAATTCTTTTTGTCAGGGTGACGTAGCCGTTGAGGAGTCTATAGGTAATGAACGTTTGACAGAGACGAAACAATAGACTATTGGACTTTCTTTGGTGAGATTATGAACATACTGTCATTTTCACTTTTTTTGTTTTAGTCGATAGAAAATTATTGCAATTTAACGTAATAATCGCAATATTCGAAAGAGAGAGTTTGCAAAATTAAGAAATAGTTATCCGAGGGTTTTTCTGCTCTATGCATGCAAAGGTATTTGAGAAGTTGATTTGATAAGCTTCCTTTTTGATTAATAATACATGATTACCACCGGTGAACTTCAACCGAGAATTTGGTGCGTGGAAGTCTTTGCTTTTTTTAGTTTTTAATGGATGAATTTATCATTTAAATAGTTTTATCTACATTATCTTTAAAAATAGAAGAATTCATTTTAAGAGAATTTGAAAGACAGGTATATCCGTTTCAGGACAAAACGCTTAAATACAATCATTTGGGGTTTGGAACCCATTTTGATTGGATCATTGTTGTCTGTAAGGATCAAAGGATTGTTTCATTATAATTGAAAATGGTAATGGATTCGGTATAAACTCGAATGATTCAAAACAATCGCGACGTATCCTTTTGTGAATTTTCTATTGATTCGATTCAGTATGCTCAGCTTATTTCCACATTGTGTACTTTGAAAACATTATTATTACTATTAGGTCCTTATTAGGTCCATTCAGAGTTGAAATCATCCACGATTAGCTTCTTTGATAAATCAGGCGTTGCAAATACACACAGGTTATCCCATTGCGCCACTTCAATAGCAAACCTCCCACAGGCACAAACTATTAGCTTTAGCCATGCATGGATTATTACACGTGCTCGGAAAAGTATTTCCCAGAAATAACTATAAATACTGAAAGCTAATCTGTATTACGTTCTTCCAACGACACAATGGAAATCTCAAGACTATCCTGCTATCCTTGGCTACTACAATTGTCATCAAGGCTGTTTCAATACACTACTATCGATGTTGGTAGAAGTACGCCAAAACTTTACATAATCACTTAATCCTCTTAATGCCCATGTTTTGTTGCGTAACGTCGAACAATTGTGTAAGAGTATTGAAAAGCGGGCTTTCAATCAATCTCACTTGACGAAAGGGTGCCCGCTCACTTGCTTGTAGTCACACTTGCATCTTGTTGGATTCCCAGCCGAATCACACATGTATCCTTGTACAAGTGAGGGCTCCATATGTCGCACGTATGTGCTCGAAGTTGTGATTAAAACAATTAACGACATTGGCGTTTTATAATGGGAGCACCCGGGAATTGAGGATTTTCGTAATTGAGTAAACATGGATTAGTATTGTAGAGCGTCTTAACGAAATGTTTATTGTTTACCCGTTTGAACTGGTGAAACGACAACAACATCCGAGTTAATGTTTGCGGATTGCTCGCGGATTGGCGTGATTGCTACATTGTAGAAGAAAAGCACTTCCAAGTGGCCAGTGATGATTGCAGGAATGGAATTCATCAAGCAGGTCTACCTGGCACTACGGGGGTGGAAAATGAATAATTTAGTGTGTGGTTTACGTCGTTTGGCAAATCAATGCGAAACGAGGGAAATAAGTGGCTGCCGCTTGAATAATGCATGTCGGGATTATTTGTAAGCCATGATACGCAAACAATGTTTGTTATTCGAGAAGTTTGATTGAACAATACAAACTCGGTTGGGAAAACTAAAATAAACTCAGTAGCAGAGAAACACTTTAATCAGGCGGTTCCGATAAGCGATGTTTGTTGGATGAAGGGAGCACTGTTCAAAAAAAAGTCAGTCACGAATTTTATGGTTTGGTTTGATTTTTTTTCTTCTCTGACGCTGAGACCTTGTCTATGAGTAGGGAATTTATTTCGAGTATAAAATCACAATCGACCACATTCATCTATTCATTATGCATGCAAAGAAGCAAATCAAATGTGACTGAGTTATCCTTACGCACAATGCATGCAATGCCGCCAATAAGCTATTTTCATATTGTCGCATAAAGCGTTTTTGTTCACTGTATTTACTTATTTATTACTGCTTTCCACGGATCCCCATACGTTCCATGTTCGCTTTCTAATCTGAAATTCCTCGTAAGCCAATGTCACGGCAACTAGCTCCAAATATAGACAAACCTCAATACACCATTCCGCTCAGCAAGTTCCTTTGCAGCGTATTAAAACTAGGTGGTATATTCGTTTGTTACTGCAGTTCGTACTCTACATGAAATTCCATGCGCTGGTATGGAATGATAACTCGATTTCAACGGCGGAAAAGGTAAATTGGAAGTTGATAATCAGTTCTGTGCTTTGTTCTTTTACCTTTCAGCTGAATATTCAGAATGACACTATTGTTAGTGCATGGTATACTACTTGTTCAGTCAGAAGCAATGCATTCTAATCAAAGATGATCTGATTACGCGAGAACATTGTTCCTATATTGTATCTGTATTTTTATTGTTAGCTAAGTTTCCATTTTGCTTGTAACGAAAGTTATAAGTCAAAAATACATGTTAAAACAAATTCGTGTTTATTCAAACGAATAAAACAAGGCTACAGACCACCTGCGAATATTTGTCAACATGTGCATCGACCGATTGTGAACTCAGAAGACAAATACTAGATAGGTGCCTTCAGTCCAACATCTTACGGCAAAACTAAACATAAAAGCTTTGCAGACAAACAGGGTCAACAAATTTCAACATCAATACTTGATAAGGTACAGACAGCTATAGATGCCTCGGAATCGATGTAAAGCCGCTTTCAGGAGAAAGAAACGAAGTCCTAAAAGATCTAAAACAGTCAGATCTGATATAAGATATAACCTAATGCTAAATTACGTTGCACTGATAAGCCGTCCGTAAAATCCATTACAAACCATGACTACGCGTCTATACTTTGTAAGTCAATATAAACTTTAGCTAAAGACGACAACATGAACGTTATCGACAAAATGAGTTGCTCCTGCCAAATACTGCGCCTTAGCCATAACACGCAACTCGATAACCATACGATCTGAAGGATCGATTGAACCACTGTTGAAAGACTTTTGGTGACACTTGGGTCCCTTTAAACCATTACGAACTTATTTCCACGGGCCGGAACGCACAACTTTCACAAGTATTGTATTAAAATAAAAGTTAAAAAAAAGGTATGGTCACAGTGCCGCACTACCCAGATGCATTTGATAAATAATGTTATATGATGTGATTATGATAACCGGATTTCTATAATGAATAATCAAATTTTAGAATATTCCTAGTTTTTCCTCTTAGTAGCATTTTCCCCACTTAGTCTACGAATTTCCCACTGACCTCTCTTTCAGACACTAAATTTGCAAATGGTCCTGGGCTTTTGCCATTGATCCTCATGGTTTATCGATCTATTTAATGTAATATCGATTCTCAACGCTTGAATAGCGTTCAAATGAAATTCTGTCCTCAGTTGGAGTATCCCAGCGTTGTTGAAATGTTTGTTTGTCTTTCTTGGCTGTTTTACTATATGTTGAAATCCACTATCTAGAATCAATCAAGGAAGAACTATCTATCAATGCGAAAGACGAGTCCTTCTTTGAGCTGGTTTGGAAGTTGCGTTGCCAACAGACGCTTGCGAAAGTGGTTCTAGTTTCTTCGCTGCAACCACGAGTCTGTTTCTGACCATATTTGCGTTTGGTTGCCATCCTGTAGCTTGGAATCGCATCGATATTTAGATAACTGTCCCCATTTTAGGTTGTCAGGATATCTTGCTGTCAATTTAGGAGTATTCCCTCGAAAAATGTTCCCCTTATAGGCTGCCTATTATCATAGCGAAAATACGCTGAGTATATCCACGATTGAGCATCTATGCTATTCTTCATCGATCAGCTCAGAAATTTACATTTTTCTAGATCCTCATAGGATGCTGAGTTTCAAAAAGCCGTCTCAATTAAGCCTTAAACAGAAAGATTATGTGTCTTAAAAGTAACGAATGGGGCCAAATACCAATGACTGCTCTACTTGGCTTTATTACGAGTATAAAAGTTGGCATTGTCAATAATGGAAGACATCGCGTTAGCAACCGAATTAATGGCATGATAGTTTTCTTTCTTAATCGAACACTCAGAGATCCTAACCCAAAAACTTGCAACAAGTTTCTCTATTTATCTTTTCGAGTTTATCAACGAAATATTTCTGGAGACTATTTTAGGTTAATATTTTTTTTTTAATTTCCATCAGATGTGCCAGTTTTTAGGGGTTGCTATTTGCTATTTATGCTTTGTCGAAATTATTCTTAAATTAGGTCTCATCCAACAGCGATGTTCGAGCTCCTGCACGACAAACAAACAATGACTGTTACGAATTTCTTAGCAAGGACATTGAAATGTCATCATTTTTCCGCTGGCTGATTTTTCGTAGGAAAATTAAGTTGCTTCACTTCTCGAATTCCATTTTTCGAAGGAAATAAGTTAATCATTTACTGTGTGAAAGTAAATTATTCGCACTGTTAAATATTCTTCATAAACAATAAAAATAAGGCAACAATGGCAACAATGGGTATCAAGTCATTATTCTGTTATTATAAAAAAAAACTGGAACTGCGCCGTTTCATAGCAGATCATCCATCATGTAACAACGTAGCAATTTAGAAACAAATTGAGTGCTATCTGTAGACCTACATTCCTTTCCTGTCAACTAGCATAGTCCTGATATTCATTAAAACTTCAAATTTAACTTTGCCTTTCGCAGCTGTTGTTATTTTCTAATTTGCATAAGAAATTATGCATCCTCAATGCAAATGGATTACTTTCCAATCAACATTTAAGTATCGTTTTATTACCTCCTAATTTATCCGCCGAATACCAAAAGCCATTTTCCTTTTTTCCCGCCGAGTGTGGTTCATTTTTCTCACTTTTGTATCCGACCACCACCAGTCGCTATCCTTCACCAGGCCTCTGTCTTTTTGAAGAGTCAACCTCCACATGAATATCGACTCTTCCTTGAAATATAGTCCTTGATGGGGCCGAGATGGTCAATAAATAATGAAGACAGAGGCTTTGTGTTGGATGTTGATTACAAGTGGCATCACTTTATTATCATCTAAACATGTGGCAACGATTATCTGGAAGATATACTTACGTGCCAAACAAACAATATATTGCCACGAAAACACACATACATATTAGTAAAAGTAAATTGCTCCAAGCATTAAATCATGATATTCAGTCCCGTGCACTTCATTTGGGTGAGATATTGATCCTTGGTTTATTTCTTTGGCCGTTTTGGCTTCATCTTCGTCTTCGATTTTTCGAGACAGGCGGACAGCACCTTCTTCCTTTCTTTGTTGCAAAGGTTTATACGTTACGGTATCTAAAATTAATATCTGAACAAGCAATAAATGTTTTATTAGGATATTATCTGCTTTGACGCGCCACCATTGCTTTTCTTTATGGTTATGTTATTTTTATTAATTTATGACTAAATTACACTTTATCTAATAATTTTATGTCGGCGGCGGCTTAAAAAATAAAACAAAAACAAGGACAATATCTATGGTTTTCGCATATTGTTGTTTACTCAATTAATATTGAGAAATGAAGAAAGGAGTAGGGAAAGCAAATTTCAATTTAGTTTATGTGAAATG
The DNA here is from genome assembly GCA_954870665.1 of Stratiomys singularior. Taxonomy (NCBI): domain Eukaryota; kingdom Metazoa; phylum Arthropoda; class Insecta; order Diptera; family Stratiomyidae; genus Stratiomys; species Stratiomys singularior. Next base: position 3,255,536 of record OX940879.1, on the reverse strand, counting down.
TTCATACATTAAAACATAAGTGGCATTAAATTGTTCATAGCTGTCGGGATTGATTAAATGAAAATTGGATTTGAGCTTTTTAATTAAGTTGTGATAGGGAAGGAGGCGAGACTCGAAGGATGGAGGTTTGCTCGCATTGGGAACACGTCGACATGCTTTTATGCAGGCGTGCAGTATCCAATTCCAACGAAGCGACGGCGATTTTTTTCGCATGAAACTTCAATTAGCGTTGCGTATTTAATTAGTGAAAGCACATCACTGGTGAATGAATCGATTTTTATTAAAAGTTGATTGAAGCGTGTAAAACTTTAATACACTTGTAGAGCTTCCCCGGCATATGTCTATGACTAAATTTATGGAAATGCAAACGGACATGAATCGATGAGAACGAAAATTGACGCAATTTCAGCTGCGAAATATCACGAGAATTATTTTGATTTATTTTCAAGATTTGCTTGGATACTTGGCTTTAAGCCGTTTCGATTATTTGGTTTAGTTTCAAAACATTTTCTATTCAAACTGAACTCCAAGCTCCTTGTACGTTAGTCATTTGAATAATTTCTTATTCTTTTCAATGCAACTTAGTAAATCTCGAGTTTCGTGTCCCATTCAAGTTATATGTTTACGTGTAAATATCATTTTTACCCATCTTCGCAAAGTATATTTAACCTAGAAAAAAATAAATAGAAAGTTTTCCTTTTCATTTTGCGTTTTTTATTTGAATTTTCGATTAAATATTGAATTTTCGTCACTGAAGAAGACCGCACAATTACGGTCGAAAGTTTACTTCGAAATTTAAATAAAAAACGCAAAATTAAAAGGAAAACGTTCTATTTATTTTTTTAGATTATTTGTCATTTGCCAAAAAAACTTCAATTATCTTCCGGAGATCACAGCTAATATTTTAAAAGAGAAAGTGCTTCGAAACAATGGAAAATATTGAGGAAGAGGAATGAGAATTGATATTCGATTAAGATCTATATCAGACCCCAAATTGACTGCAAGCACGAGGTGTTTGGCATATCTGAAGACGCTAAAGTCGCTAAGTAAAAGGTGGTACAATACTCGGGACGAACCTAAGGTCACAGAAAGCCTTTCCATTGAAGTTATGAAATCGGGTCAGCAAACAAAGGTTTTTGCTATGCGAATGTTTCTTTCAAGACCGCTCGCTCATCCTGCTCAGATATTATTCTTTTTACGCACGTTTTTATGTCATATATTGACAACCAACACTTACAACTTCACTTAAAAGATCTTCTGCCACTTCTTAAAAACTCTTACAATGCAAGTAGACGACCCTTTAGATAGTCCCGTACTGTGTCTAAGAGGTAATCATGAATACTGAGCGTCTATGACAGTCTATATCGAACAATTGAATATGCCAATATTGAGCGTCACTCGAAAAAGTATTGGCCTTGCGGCATGTTATGATATCTGTGCTGTATCGGTCATTAGACTCCTGGGATCAGTTTGCCTGCGAAATAGCTCTCCAGAGGACGAATACATGTAAATCGAGTTCGCTCTTACTTTTCCGCGCGTCCAACTTCCTAGGATGAAGGAAAGACACCAAACATGTGTTTTATACCGTAGCTGGTACCTCTCCGCTGCTGTTTTCTGCGCTTCAGTGGTGATCCTGTCAGCTTCCGGTGCCTTTCAATTTTTCATATAGATCCTAGCTTCGGTTATCTTTTCCTCCATGCGTTTGGCGATTATACCGAAGCATACTGTGACGTCGCTTTTTCTTTTTGTATTATTAAGAATAACTAATAAATGGAATGGCTCGCTTCAAGTCTCTAAAAGAACCATTGAAAAAATACACGCCATTTAGCAATAATTTTAATAAATGTCCTTTGCCCGAAGTAATTGCTTTCCATACCGAATTACATCATCTCATTTGCCACTTTACAAACAACATTAATGTTGAAGTAAAACTTCGCTTACTATCCTCGATGGCTTTCTACCAACAATTTTCATAAACTTGATAGTTTTATGTTCACTCTAAACGAATGCATTTTAACTATGAAACACAAACGAGCGTTTTTGGCATGCATATACTCCTTCTCTTGGGAGAGTTCATCAGTACAACAGAGAATTGCACTTAGTCATCTTCAATAATTATCTTTTCAAGGACGGGTCATGCTACTGTCCAGAGTCTATAAGTAGCATCCTTCTCTATATATAACACGTCAGTTGGATCCAAAGGATCCACCATAAAACCATAAACGTTTCAAACATTGTTTTGCGAGAGGATGGTGCACACTTCTTCGTCCTGGCGCAAGTGAGTCTACGATTGACTTTGGTCTCTAAGTTTCTCTGGTGTTCAGTTTCCTAGCTTCCTTCAAGTTTTCCAAATAACAATCTCATCACATCGCTGTCTTGAAAATTTGATAAGATAGTGAGCAACGAAATAGTACAACAGTTTCCCCATCAGAAGTTCCACGAGATAAAGTCGATTCAGCAGCGGGTACAGTATAGAAGAGAAAAGTTGGTATTTTCTATATTAATTACCGTTTCTGTAGTTTCCTTGCTTCCAAGAACTCTGAACCTCTTTACTTTCGTGTGAAGCAAAAAGGCTTTTCTTTGCTTACGACGGTATCTTGCTACCGGATAAGACGGACCCTTATCTCCGAAAAAAAAAACGGAGAAACATAACGTGGGATCGACTGTTCCACCAAAGCAGAATTATTCTGCAGCCAAACACTTGCAAGCGTCCTTGTACAAAAGAGCATCCGAGTCAAGTTGCATGTACACACGTGTGTTTCCCCATTGCAACTGCATCTTTAATTAGGTGCTTAGTCAGACGAAAAGTTCTTTACTATGCTAACAAAATGCTAATTAGATGCAGCAAACGGCATTGCTGCATGCAATTTACGCTTTCTTCAGGAAAAAGAGGGATGGCAAGAATAGGAGTGGCGAAGAGAGGGTGGGAAAAAATGAACCCAGTAAGTGGAAATAAGATAACAATCGGTCCGAAATTTTATTGAGGACTTCCGACGACATGAGGTCATTTTTTCTTCTTCTAATTTTGTTGCAATGTTGTCAGACTTGAATCAAGGACATTGAAAGAAGACAAAACGACAAGACTTGCTAGGTTGGAATTGCTTTAGTTATGGCGGTGCTTACATAGTTTCGGTTAAGAGTAGCTCAAGTTTCTTTCTCACTCCTTGGTAAGTCGTGGGCTAGCTGCTGCAGTTATTACAATCTAACCTTCTTCAAGGTACAGGTGGCACCAGCACGAATACCATTAATCTACGAAAGACTCCTTAAGGCAGCAATTTCAAAGATTAACATCAAGGATGCAATGGGAATACGTTCAAGCTATATTGTGGTATATATGTGAGGTTTTCGTCATATCATGTAAAAAATCTAGCGACATAGAAGGATAAAAACTGTAGAGTATTGCCAACTTTTCAAGTTTACATATATTGGCATATTTTTCTTTACTTGTATCTAAGCCATTGGATTGGCGTTAGAGCCACTACAATTGAAAGACCGATGGTACAAGAAAAGGTCATGTGTCAGATTCACGGCTTACCTTAATAACTTCTCTGAAGGTAACTATTGCAGTCAAGTGGGGTGAAACTTCATCAACAGAAACATAAATTCATTTCTCCACTCAGATTGGTCTGATACAAAAACATCCTGCTCGTGATTCCTGAACGACAATTTTACAACCAGGACGTATCAAATCCTTTTTAGATTAGAATATGTTTGAATTACATTCACATTTCTGAGATTTTTAAGTTTGAATTGTTGGTGAGAGATTCGGTTTGGCAAAAGTTGAGCGTGTTTTTCAAACGCATGTATCGCTATTTTTTATGACCTGCGGTGCATTATTAAGTTTCGAAGATATATTTCTAGTGTTTTGTTAACACTCTTGATAAAGCAACTACAGAGAGACCATAAAAACCATGTTTTGCAGGGAGAGGTTTCTTTGTTTTATTGTTTTCTTTTATAAGACTTGGCTGCATGCTGTCTATAACTAAATTAAACAAATGAATTTCTATGCATCGAGACAAGAATATAAACTAGTCAGCTAAATATTTGTGTTGATTGAAAGGATTACGCAATAGTAACCATTAAATTGTAGTATTCTATTTAATGATCGACAGGCGGGATCTGAATTTGCGCAGCCCATTTGTTTACTATACATTTTTGTCCCACAAAAAAATAATTATGGGCGCGAAATGGTCCAGACATCCAAGACATTTAAGATCCAAGGTTCATTCACGCTGCATTCAAACACAATTTACGTAAACAGCAACGTTCAATATGTTAACAACATTTATCGGAATATAATTGCACATGAATTTAACAACAAACTACGTGCAAATGTTGTGCGATTGGAAAACAGATGGCAAGCAAGGAAAATGCAATGTTTGCCAAAATCTTGAACGCGTTTATTTGTCGTTTTGCTCCCTGTTCGGCTGCACACACATGTGATATTCTTAGCATCAACACTCAAGGAAAACTACCTACGCTAGAACGCACTACCGTTTTCTTAGGGAGGTGAAATAGTTTTCAATCAAATACCGATTCCTAAGCACTCCTTTAGTTGAATTTTTTTCATTTTTTAACGCAACAATTTACACTGCATCCTCCTTAATACGACAACTTGGCTCATACGTTAATTTCATACATGTACATGCATATATGTGTGCTCATAACTCGATACATTAAATAGTGAACATTCACAAATCTGATTTATCGGACTCCAGATATTCAATTCTTTTCAATGAAAAATTGCATGAGCTCATTCCGTTTAAGTTCACAAACATTGAATGCAATCTCGATAAACTAAATTTCATTTTCGCCCTTCACATTTTTCATAATACAACTCATCCCTGTTGAGTTCAACGAAAATCCCAAACAAGTAGAAATCGGGAAAACTTGCTCTAAGCAATGGAAAACTTGCTCCAACGTAATGAAAGTGTTCGATGTTGTGCAAGACACTCTAAATTCATTCAGGTCCAAAATATGAAATGATTTATGGTGAATGCAAGTGCAGAACGATGAAAAATTGTTCGTGCATGCAAGTGAAAAAGGATAAGGAAGTATGTGGAAGATTTGGCAGTGAAATTGATATGGCAGCTTAGTTTTGAGAAAAACATTGGAATCTCAATCTTTTGTTGATTGATAGATCATATTAAGTACTCAATGTACAAGCATGCGATCGGAAGAAAATGTCCTGCACTGTATGGGAACTTATTAATATTGAATCTTTTCTAGGATTTTTCTTTCATTACTCATGTATATATTACTAATATCACAGTTACAATAGCTGTTGAATTGAATGTTCAAGGGCTGATGGTCATCCTTACAACATTTATTCTTTTATATTAAGGCTCAAATCGAATGGTAATCATTTCTGTGCCCTTTAAAATGCTTAACATGATTGGACACTTGTCATCCAACGTATCTCATCATGTAGGCTTTTCTCATGTATGCGAGAGTTATTCAGAAAGTGCTTAGGCTTACCTAAGGGCCCTTGTTTTGTCACATGGTCCCAAGCGGCTCAAAAATTCATCGATTCCTAAAAAAAAATTTGCTGTAAGCTTCGACGGAGCTCTGAAAGTTTCGGTTTGTGGTTTTCGGGCACCGGATTGACCCAGGGTACCCATGTAGTAAACGCTCTTTGGAATTTCTCTACAGATTTCTTATTCGGAGCATATTCGGGTCTGTTTGACCTTCTCTAATGGGAGTATCAGTATAATTCGTTTGTAAGAATATCTCACACTGGATAAATTTTTATCTATTGTTGTCCAAGATCAATCATCGTATTCTTATTTTTTACCTGTTCTAGTCCTTCTTTGAGTCTTAACGACAGAAAACAACCGTCATTTTGACAATCACTGAACTGTTTTGTCAAATTTTCGAAAAAAATTCAATAATTTAAGCAACTATTTCTTTTCAATACTTCTAATTTGCTTTCAAGTTGGTTCAAGAACCGTGACAATCACGAAGGATATTAACTCAAATTAACAAACATGAAATCTTGTTTTTCACAGAAACGTATCAGCTTATTCACTGATTAGATTAGTTTTGATTTTATTAATATAACTTTCAAGTAAACTTTGTCTCTAGATAAGTGCACATTCTTAGTTTAAGTGTCCTTCGTACAGTATGTGTAACGCATTCTCATATCATTCAATCCAAAACTAGAACGACACAACTAATTTCCAACTACTTACGAAATTCTCATTCTCTCTTTTACATCCTTTCCATATTCCATTCATTCCAGCAAAGCTCGATTGCCTCTTCAACACAAACCTACAGATTACACTTTATGGTAACAAACATAAGAACATAACCTCCACCTATTTGAGTCCTTAAAGGGGCAAGCGGGTGGTAATCATAATGAAATCACGTTTCATCTGCACACGTATCGGATTGCATCCGACAGTTGAATGAAAAATATTTTGCTACCGCTTCAGTGCAAGGAGATAATTGCAATTTGGAAATTGACCACAAAAGCTAAGTTACTATGAGACTTGTCTCGAACGTTTTGAAAGTTTTGTCTTAACTTGTCTAAGTATAGTCAAATTGAAAGGACTCGTTCATAATTGTATTAAGTTGAAATATGTAGGGAAATGTTACTGAATGGATTTAGAATGACAACGATGAAAAGGATCCTTTTAGAAGTATTTGATTCTCGTAAGAATCTGGATAAAGAGATGGTGGTACCATGTATATGAAACAAACTTGACTTGGATTCACAGTAAATTCGCTCAATTAATTAAGGGTATTGGGTCTCATTATGCTTTGATTAAGCTGATTTTCTATATTCTATACAAAACTATTATAATTAAAAATAAATCAAGAAACTTTTCAGGCAATGCAAAAATTATAAAATAATTAAAATTAATTGAAAACAAAACAATTTTGAAAATTTTTGACCGTCGGAATTCAAGAAAAATATAAAAATAAGAAGAGCATATTGAATAAATAGGCTCATAAATAAATGAAAATAATAAAATAAATAAATAATAGAAATAGATAAATAATGAAAAATTACCAAAAAACTTGAAAATAAAAAACTGCACATGATTAGAACAAAACAACTTACACAACAAAGTTTTTGAATACAAAAAAGTTTGGAGTCTTCTTAAGCTCCTGAATTGATTGTTTATTTGTATAGGAAATGATCATCATGTCTTCTTCCGATTTTTGAAATGATTTCTTTAACTGTGTTTAGTGAGTAATTCATACAGTGTTTCATATCACTGATGATAAAACATGGTTTATTTCCTTCAAATTTAGTTCTTCTTCTAAGAACGCGGAAACTGACATGATCAATGGTCTGCCAAGTACGCTTGGGGAAAATAAAGGTTTGGTATTCCATTTAAAAATTTATTTAAATACTTCAAAAGTACAAAATCAAAAAACATGTACGATTTGTAAAAAAAATCAGTATCGACCTTTTCATTCGTCGATCGAGCATTGAACAAACCACACAGATACAAATGTCAACATACTTCACAAAAATAAACCAATGAGTGCGGTATGTGACAAGGAAACGGTAGCCGGTACTTAAGCTGAAACTGAAATTTCTTCTCAGCCATAGAAACACTCACCTTGATTATTTGAACCAACGGTAAGTGCAGATCAATGATAGATTGCTGTTCACATATTGCGGAATTTACTTGATACAGAGTTTCACTGATTCAGAGCTGTTGTAGATTCGATGGCGACAGAGAAGCGAAAAGTATGCAGCTGGTCTTTGAAAAATGTTTGAAATCTGTCCTTATTTATAGGAACCGTACACTTTGTAACTACGGGAAATCTTTTTATTTAATCTATCAGTAATATATACAGGATGCGGCGCCAAAATCCGGACAAAATTCAATTTAAATTTCCCCCCCATTCTATAAGGTTTCGAGAGGTCGCGATTCGCGTACAAATAGTTTAACACATGTGTTGAACACTCATAACCTCGAAAAAGTCGCAATGTTGAAGCCAAGTGCAGAGTATTATCGAAGAGCCGCGATTATTGAAAGTGTTCGCGCTGGGCGCTCAGCCACAGAAATCATTCGATTCTTCGGCTACCCAAGATCGACTGTGTATGAAGTTATTGCGAAATATAATAAATCGGAGAAGTCAGACAAAGGTTCCGCGATACCAGCAAGGAAAACCCACTCCAAAGAACGCATTGTCAGGACCCTCGAAATCATTAAACGGGCTCAGGAATTGATTTTGGAGGATGTTATGATGTTATGCCATCGCATTTCTTTAACAAAGGGGAAAATGTTACGAAAGAAGTTTATTTGCGTGTTCTGATGAATGTGGTGAAGCCCTGGATGGAAACGGTATCGAGCGGAAGACCGTATGTTTTCCAACAAGACGGTGCACCCGCGCACACAAGTCATTTGGTGCAAAATTGGTTGTCGGACAACGTGGACATGTTTTGGTCCAAAGAATTTTGGCCTCCTAACAGCCCAGACTTGAATCCTCTTGATTACTATGTATGGAGTGTGGTTGAACAGGACATTAATAAGTACAGACATCCAAACGTCGCTTCATTCAGAGCCCCTATTGAAGAGGTATTCGCCGAAATGGACCGTGCCGCATTAAAACGGGCCTGCGAACGCTTCAGACCGAGGATAGAGGCGGTTATCGAAGCACAAGAGGGTTATATAGAGTGAATGTGTTTTTTTTTAATGTTTAACAAACAATTCAGTGAAAGAAACAATTATAAACTTTCCCATTTTTGTAATAAAAATTATTTTTCAATATAATGTTTAACTTGTCCGGATTTTGGCGCCGAACCCTGTATACTATTAACGTGGAGACCCTTTTTTCGAAACCAAGATTATTTACTTTAAAAATTTTTCAAAACTCGCGCTACAAAATATCCTTTCCTTCTGGAAAACTTCCGCGAATACTAAGTCTACTTACACCAATTCGCAACAATTTTCAATCAAAGATTTTCACAATTCACAAAAGAAACAATATCCACCGTAACGACTTCAGAGCATCGAATAAAGGATGCGATTTCATCAGAAATATCCTTAAATCGCTCGACAATTTTCAATTCGTATGTTTTTCGTATGATAAAAGCTATAGATACAAGAAATCATACCGCGTGGGACGTTTCTCGAGTGAATATTCACCAATACAATTTAACGTTTCTATGCTTATACTGCCGAAAGTAATACTTTGGTTTTATCATCTTTCAGGTGGAAAGTGGATCAAACGTGAGTAAAGGATTGAATTTTATTTCTGATGCCGAAACAAAAAAGAAAAGAAATCTGAATATTTCCCGGGTGGGATTATATTGAAAATGATTTGTTATTAATGTATTATTGCTATATCTTGGCGTCCGTAAAAAAGGACTCATACACACTCTTCGACCACGAGTTTCGAAACTTTATGTCAAATTTAATTTAGTATTCCTCAGAGTGAAATCATGTATGTACGATAAAGTTTGTGCTCTGTGTCTCTTATTTAGAGTATTTTCAACAATTTGTCTCAAGTGTAATATTTTGTACAATCCTGAGGGTTTCAGCTTGATATGATCTCACTATTCCCTAATTGTTCTTTGTTTTCAACTTCCTTCTTTACTGTATCCTGACAGCCAAATCAGAAGTGAATAATACAAACATGTTTCGAAAAAGCGCTAAGAGCCAATAAATTCAATGGTTTTCAGCTCCATTTGCTATTCGGTTTGCCTTCTTGCAATTTTCCTCGCAATAATTGACATATTGCATTACGCTCAATTTCCGAATTTCCAATAGATTCAATTTTAGCTTGTGGTATCGTCCGTTCAATTGAATCTTAACATTTGCTTGGGTACTCTCAGTCTGCATGCTTGTTGGGACCCACAGATGCATGTCAATTCAACGGTGAGATATGCGAACGTATGCATTTCGTTTCACACGAAAGGACTTTCCAAGCGAATAAAATGGACGATTTAACATGGTCACAAACTGAAATTGGAAACGTATTGTGAGTAAGACATGAACTGTTTGCGTGTTAACTTTTTGATAACTTTTGATGAATGTAAATATTATTGTTGAGGCTAAACCCATTTAGTTTTAAATCACTCATAAACAATCACATGAAAAGCGTCTGGATTAGGTTTGAACAAAAGGGTCAATCTGGCCTTAACGTATGGAAAGAGACCAGAAAAACGGAAGCTCCTCCCGAAATCAAAAATGAAAAATTTTGACTCAAATATGCTGTTTCATTTGAATCTATAGTCATGCAGAGCACACTAATTTGATAGATGTCTATTCACGCGATACTACAGGTGTTAAAATCCTTCACATGTATTACTTAAAAAACGAAAGACTCTTGTGTACTACGAGGTGCTACAAACGAACAATCTCACATAGAGTCATAGGTATTGGTTACAAAAGTTAGTTGGTTAGGTATTGGTCACTTGTTCGAGCGATACTTTACGAGAAAAAGTGCCAATATACGAGAAAAGACATGACGAAATTATTCTTCTGCATGCCCACGCCCACATATCTGCCAAAAGTCAAAAACAATTTTTAAACATACTTTTAACATACTCGGATCACCAGTTCACTTCTTCAACATATCAAATAATTTACTCGCAACTATTTCAATACAATTTCGAAAATTTAATTTTCCTTAGACCGTAGAAGAAGTTGTAACCAGCGGTGGAAAACACTCCGATCAATCAATTTATTTACTTTCTTCTGGAATAAATAAATTTGTAGCAGTCAAATAATGGACTAATCTAATCAGTTGGTTCCCCAATCTAGATGATAAATCCAATAAAATGTTTTTTATCTGGCGGGCATTCAGGCTCAGCATCAAAGGAATCCATTCTGCTGCAAAATGTATCACAGCTGAAGCTCCACAAGGCTTTTGTTTAAGCCCAACTCTTTTCAATCTTCACTACCATTCTCAGTGTTTGAGCTCACAGTCAGATACTTGAGTGTATATCAGTAGCCGAATCAAATACCACACTTGAAACTTTAAAGCATATGCTTTGTAAACTATACCAGCATTTGCACAGGAGGCAAATAAACAAAGACAACCTGGAGCCATTTTCTCCACAAAACGCAGGAAAAACTGCTTTTTCCCCGACAGATGCACCAACTTTTTTAGGTATAGTATTCTGTGGATAGATGAGCTACAGTACACTACAGAGTACTACAGAGCTACTAGAGCTACTAGAGCTACTACAGTATACAGGGCCTGTACTAGCTAGGCTAACCTAACATTCAAAAACCACATATAGTGCCTTTGCTTCAAAGGCTTCCGAAAGTAATGTTTGCTCTCTGATGAATCGGGAATTGACATTAACTGAAGAAATTAGGGTCCTTACCATTAAAATGACACTGCAACCAATAATTTTAAAAGGATCTCCCGCCTGGATGCATTGCGCTTCGTACATGAAGTCAAAATTTCAAGTCTTCCAAAATCGTTGTTTGAAGATGGCATCCAACAAACCATCCTTTTTTCGACACGAAAACTGCATGAACTTTCAGACGTTCGTCCTCTTGAGTCAGTCACTATTAATTGGCCCGATCAAACCTTCCTACCAATCTTTCAATAAGATTGCTGACCAAACACAGTTGTAAGGAAGATAGTCAGAACGACATATCAACAGTATGTTTAAAATTTAGTTAGCTGGTTTATATTGAAATTAGTTTGCAAGTTGAAAGGCTATAAAAATCCAAGAAGGAGTTTCGATGAATTTTCCTTCGGTATTGATGTACTATTTAAATTTAAATGAGTTTTATTTTAATCTAGCATTTGGCATTAACAATCTAAGTTGCAATGAATGTAAAAAAGCTGTGAGCCATTAATAAAGACATATGTATGTGTTTATGTATATATATATGCAAATCAAGCTACTTTTGGTTTGGTTCAGCAAAATGAAATTCCTCAATTCTTGATATCCTGCACTTAACCTCTACTTTTCGTTTCGTGCGGAACACAGTTCGCCCTTTAGCAAGTTTTAACCGTTTAACTTAGGATGAAAGCAGTTCCGACTCAGCACGCATTTTCGAGGACCATTTGATAATAATATTCAGTAGACCTACATAAACATTTTTTCCTACCGAATCCTCCTACGCTGCAACTCCTTCAGTTAACTTCACCCACAGCGCATTTATTTCATCGAGTGGAAACCGACACAATAAGCAAAAGGAGCAAAAGCAACGTACCTTCCATACTTCAGCTTCATTAATCAAACATAATTAAATTTCAGTATCCTCGCCGTAGCGAGTCGAATAGGAAAAATAGTCTAAAGCAAAATAGGATGAAAATTAAGACTTTCCCTACGCACAAAAAGGAGCGCATCATATTAACGCTCCTTGCATGAAAATGAGACTGTCAAATATTAGGACTCTCCTCCTTTGTTACATTGCCATCAAAAACATCTAATCACTTCGTCTCACGCCTGACCTTAAAAAACGACTCATTCATCATTCCGGTGAGTTCCATATCTGTGCAGAACGGTCCTTTTTGTGTAGAACAAGAGACATCAAGAAAAACAGGCAAACTTTGAGAAATAAATTTCATTCCGGACGGAATCTGAGCAAAAGACGCCTCGGCTAGAATGAGAAACAACACTTGTACAAATCAAAGACAACTAGGAAACAATTAAGGCACTACAGGGTAGCAACAAAGCATTGCTGCATGCCCACCATTTCGCTTCTGGTTGGCACAAGTTAAGCAGGAAACGCGAGTGACACCAACAACGTGGAAATCAGTGCAAGTGTTGTGAGTTTCATCTAATTAACATTTTACATAATTAATTTAGAACAGCCACACAAACAATAATCATTCTGAGCAAATGCAACGCCTTTCGGCTTTGCATAAAAACAGTTGTAAGATGGCAGGAGCTGCCGCAGTTGTAAGGAAGTTGTGTAACAACCGAGTCAGTCACTTAATAGCCTGCAAAAACTTCTTGTACTTCGTCACCATGCCCAAGCCAAGAACAGTGGAGGCAACGATTTTAGATGCACTTGCGAGATTTCAAGAAAACTTTAAAGGAATGCTTGAGTTGTGCGTTTCAACGCAAAGTGAATAAGAAATCATAAGGATTCCGTACACACAGCGCAATGTGAGTGCCTGGTTGGGTTTTTCGGGTTAAATGTACAAAAGGGAATTGCACGCGGTTAGCCTGGTTTCTATTTTAAAGCTGTCACATGTTCTTCCCTCCCTACATTTTGTTGGGCATATGTTTCAACGTGACTCGCCAGGACTCAATTGCCAGGATGGCAATAATAGACCTTACTTAACCACATTTAGTACAGACGCAATAATAAGAAATTCAATTAAATTTTACAATTTTCCTTATACCTCGACTGTACAAGTGCAAGCATAAATTGTGGCCCAGTGAGATGCATCTTTTGCAAAGGACCTTCACCACTTCTTGGCAGTAACCGCAGTGTGACACAGCACCGCCCAAGTCCTAGTCTTTCTTCACTAATTCTTTCCCCGGTTTTGGATACTTTCCCATTGCGCTCCTTTCGCAACGTTTCAAGATTAATTAGCACCAGCCAAGACTCAATTCACCTTTTCTTATTTTGGCTCGTGGCGTTTTTAATTGAATTTAGTGAATCCCGCAGAACACCAGGTGTTGGTTTGTGTTGTTGCGCGTTCTTGTTGCTGTTGTAGTTGAGTGAAGAGTTGGACAATTCTCAACTCATTGAACATGAGGCTAAAAGCACGCGAGAGTTACTAGTGCACAGGCGACAGTGATTCAAAGGGGGTACGAGTTGGAGGGGTGGAAAACAAAAAAAGACTTTCGTCGTGTTTGTTGCCATGATAAGAAATAAAGAAGGAAATGAGAGTGAAAAAAAAGCAAATAACAAATCCAAATTGAATTTATAAGAACGAATAATGAGGGGTGAATGTATCAAAATTGAATGGGGTGGAAGAGGTGAATAATCAAGAAATATTAATTAAAATTCGTTAAATTATGAAACAATTTCGTTGAAATATGATAGCAGATGTGGATCAAGGACTCCCGTTTGCGATTATTTCGGATTTGCGGTTGCCTTGTTTGATGATTTTATGAATATTTTAAGCAACGATATAATGCTTTCGCGAACTTATTTTAATTTGGCATAACCGAATAGCAGCGTACAAGAATTATTATTCTGGTTGATTCTGTTGAATTTTCGTCAAATATTAAAACCCGTGGATTAAATATATTGAACGATAATATGAGCATTATTTTTAGTCTGAGGATATTATCCATTAGAATACTTTCCATGTAGAATAATTTTGTAATGTAAATAAAAACGAATGTAAATTTTAATGTTAAGATGATTTCATCAAAACAAATTGCTTTCCAGCTCTCCCTTGAATATACATTGAAAATTGATCTGTTTTCGTTATTGTTTGGATAACATATCTGAAAAATCTACAGTCTGCCCTCCCATTAAGAATTTCTACATTTTCAAGCACACTTCAAGTCGAACGAAGTTTTAATCCCTCTGTTTTCTCTAAATATTTTCGTTATTATCCAATATATATATATATATATATACATTAATTGAATTTCTTATTGCAAATCGATTGCAGATAGAACTTATTTTCCGAAAACAATTCAAACTCCCGAGGTAGATCAAGTGTAAATTACATGATTGTTTTTCATGCAAAAACAACAAAAGAGATTGAGGCAGAGGAAAAATTATATTTCAAACAACTAAAAGGGCTGAAAAGTATTTGGCCTGACGTAGAGATGGCACTACAAATTCAAAATCCATATGCTCTCAGAAGAGTACCAGCTTTTCGAAGTGACACTTCCTCTGAATTGTTGTAAACAATGGAAAAAAGTGAATATCGTATTTCGATAAAACATTGCTTGAATGAAAAAAACAAACGGATGGATTGACAAATGTTATAATACATCCACCCCATATATTAATATTGGTTTGCTGAAGGTCGTCGTGATGAAACGAGCGCCAGTGATGCCCAGCGGTCGGGAAGGTTAAATGAGACTTCAGAAAACATAAAAGTCAAAATTAAATTGAGTGAGATAGCTCACAACGCGATAGGTGCCGCGTTTCAAAGCCAAATTTGGAACTATTTCGCCACAAAAGAAAGAATTTTTGAGGTATTTGACAAAAGATGAAACATGGATTCATCACTACATGCCTTATGATTCCGTTTCAATCAGCTGGCAAAGTTATAGCCAGTATTTTTAGGGATGCACATTTTGTAATCTTCAGAAACTATTGTCAACATGGGAAAATAATTAACAAACAACATTACTCTGCATTATTGGATCGATTGGACCACGTGAGCAAGTCGAAACGTTCTCATTTAGCAAGAAAAATTCTGGCTTCACCAAGGTAACGCTCCAGCTCTTCCTACTCACGGTACAAGCGATAAATTGAAAAAACTTTTTTATGGAGTGGTTGCGAGTCCAGCGCATTTCTTTACTTTAGCCCCCAACGACTATTTTCTGCCGCAACGGTTGACAAATTTGCTAATTGGAAAGAGATTTTATTCGAATGAGGAGTTTTAGTATGAAACAAATGCCTATTTTGAGGGACTTGTCGCGGACCACTAAAAACACGGATCGAAATGTTGGAACTTCGTTACACTAACTACATTCCTCAAGGTGGAGATTATGTCGAAGTATAAAATCATTTTTGCACTAAAAAATTTTGTTTTTACATTGTCAGGCTAAGGACCTTTCAGCCCATATATAGAACTAACTAATTTTTATGGAACCTTATTAATTTTCCCCCTTCGAAGTAATGACGTTTTCGGCTTCAGTTTTTCTGATTTCCAGCTCCTGCGAATTTAACTAAATTATAAATGAGGATTCGACCGGAGTTAAGAATGAGTTGTAGCATCCAAAACTCGGACCAGCATGAAGAGAAAAAACCTTGTTTATGATTACCGAACAAACTATTAAATTGCTCCATTTTTCGTTTCACTGTTGGACATATTGAAATTAATTGCAACTAAACCTACAAATTTACCAGTTGTGTTTAGTTACATCAGAAGTCATATTATGTTAGAAATAAATGAATAGAATGCAATTAGTGAGGAAAGGGCTACGTAATAATTAGTTAAACAACTAAATTAAATAGTACAAAATGTAGTCGAGAAATATCTGGTTTTGGTACTTGCAGTCATAATGATAATATGGGGAAGAGCCAGAATTCGCAGACGGCCACGTCAGGAGCGTAAGGAATTTATTGAACTGCAGAAGTCAGGATTCTAACTAAAGAAATCTGAAAAAAGTACTAAATGTTATAGAATATTGTCGTGATAGATGCGTCTACCACTACATCTCTGCTTTTTCGCGACGTCCTGCTTCACATACGCGTTGAATCAACGCCATTATGTGCTCGTTCGTATGTATTACTGGGTACTACTACCTAGTAGTATATACGAACGATTATTTGACCGTGCGGGGCGTACCCGTGGGTTATCACACCGCAGAAGTGAAAGAAAGCAGTCAGCATCATTTTGACGTTGCTGCGCACAGGGTGTTCTTTGGTTTTGGTGACCACTTCTCAATCTGTATGATCACTAAAGAATTGTCACCAAAAAAGTTCTAAACACGTCAAAAATATTAAGATTATCTTACGTTCAATAGAGTAATTAAGTTTTTTAGCTGGTATCAGCGATCTTATCGAAAAGTACAACGCGTAATAATAACAGCGATTACTACTACTATCTTATTCGAGTAAAATATCGGTTTTCAAAAAAATATCAATTCAATTCAAAAAACTTTAAATAATGAGACGGAAATAGTGTGACGGAAGCATTGATTTAATATTTGTAATAATTTTCATTTCATAAAATATTCAAACTGATCAAAAATATGAAAAGCTTCCTTCTAATTTTGTGAATCTTTTATTTAAGAAATCGATTTCGTAAATAAATTCAAAAGATTCACAAAATTAAAAGGAAGCATTTTATCTTTTTGATCAGCATTGATTGAAGTTTCCAGTGTTTACTATTAAAACAGACTTCTATTGAATCAAATTTTTTTGTGAAGCTTAAAATGAATCAAACTCATCTGGCAAATCGCAATTTCATCTCAATTGTGACGATTATTAATCATATTTGCTACACTCATTTTTTTCTGGTTTGTCACCATAAAAGTCAACGTAATTATTTCCTGTTTAAGGCTCTTCATTTACATAACAATTCAAGTCGAATTAAGCTTACGCCAAAGAATCATCATCTTTCGCCTCAATAAAACTTCAACTTTTTTTTGTTCTGAAATTTTTCACTTGAAAACAAATTTAATTATCTCTCAAACTGAAACAAAAAGCATGCAATGAATATAATCCCCATTAACCCACATCTTGCTCTAAACGATTCCATCCTTCGGCACCATATATTATTCCTAACTTAACAATACTCCCGTCGGAGATAGTAACGCAAAGACGAAAATAATATCCAAACTACAAACTCTAAGACAAAGTTTGATTAAAATGTTCAATCACATCCTAAGCAGTCCTGAATTAATGAAAAACTTTGTTTTCCTTACGCAAAACAAAAGCAGTGCTATGAGCAATTGCATCAACAACAATCAAACTTATGTAGAAAACTCCGATGGCACTACCCGTTGCGATGTTCAACGTTCACTTTGGGCTTTGTTTCCGCCACCACATCACATTCACATGTAACCAAGATGCTCATTCACTAAAAAAAAAAGTTTTCCTCCAGCAAAATCTCAGTGCACAAACGAGGAAATCCGGAAAAGTTAGCAGGAAATCAAAACCACATTGCCGGAATGCACTTCCTTCACTTGGTTGGTCAGGGGATTGACAAAATGCACCCGAATTCACTCAACTAGTTAAAAACGGATCAGACAATATTATTGGTTCCCGGCTTTCACAACTACGAACTACTACCCGTTGCAGTTGGAGTGATGTAACGTCCGGAAGGAAGTGTGCCGGACTGGCAAAACGAGGACCTACTGCAAAGCGACAACGATTCGACCAAACGGTCAAACACTATGCCAAAGGATATTCACTGCAACGAGTCAATTGTTGAAGGGCACCATTGCGGACTCTACAACGAATTCCGCGCGGAGACTCACAGACGTGTAGCCGCGATTTGCTATATGCATGGAGTAAACAAATGTCGGACGCTAAACAGATAAATAAACTTGGAATACCGACAAAGGTCACGAATTGCGGTAGCCTCTTGGAATTCGCAACAACACTAGCGGCCGGCCGACTTGTCCTTCCAGCACAACATCCTTCTCTGTGGCGTCCTTCTGCGCCAAATACTCGAACGAGACCGAAGACCACAAACACGCAAACAAACCAATTGCAGTACTAGTTCCCAAAGAAAAGTATCTTTCCGCGAAGTTGTCGACGGTGGTGTGAGCTTTCCCTATTCGTTCTCAAACGACACGGATTCGTTCTTTCCTGTCTTGCCGTTACAAAAAGCGTATCGGAACTGTTTCAAAGATCCACGGCATGGCTAGTTTCTAGCCGCGCTAGTCTTCCCCCAATTCTTGAGCTTCCAACAACCCAAATCACTGAGGAGTGATGTATGACCCACTTGGCTTGGCTACCTATAACGAATGATAGAACGATAGGTGCAGTTCAGTTCAGTTCATTTCAGAGCTTCTATAGCGTTACGATAGCGAGTCGAATGACTGCACACCACGTGTGATGGCGAATTGGGGTGGTTTGAGTTGGTTTTCCACCCAGATGCTAACTTTATCCGGCCACGTTTCTGGTACCACTGCTGCCAAGGGTTGCACGGAGCATCGTTGCTCAACATACGACAGCGTCTCGAGACGCACTGCTCAAACAACGTGAAAATCCGTGGAAATTCGGCAAGCAGAGCTGAAGCCGGCTGCAGCAGCTGATGGGGAGGCAATGGAAATAGGAGCTTTCAATGTTTATGTCGATGCCCCAATGAAAGCATTCTTGTCGTGGCTTATTTTCAATGATACAATTGATTGCAATGAAAAACAAAAGGACATAAGAGCTGCCATTTCGGGATGTAAGTGCTACAGCGAATAATCACAATGGGCGTTTGTCGAGCGTATGGAAAATGATGCAACTGCATTACTTGCGTAATTCAGGGAACTCCAGCGGGTATTCTTGGGATAAAAGTTTAGTTTCCCTTGTATGAAAACATTGTGCCAAGTCCGTAGTTCCCCTTTTATATATTGTATGAACATTTGTTTCTTGTAACGAGCTTCCTTAATAAACCTGCTCCTGTATTATGCGGAAAACAGGGTCTGAATCAAGACTGCAAATAGTCAAACTTTTCATATTTTCGCCACCTGATAGAGTATTTCGTCCTACATTGTACTTGCATATGCCTACTGTCATGAATGACAGGTTCTGTTTAGCAAGTACTGTCAACAGTGTTCTATAAAAGGGCAAGCAGGCTTTATTGGAGCACTCATTTTCGAAAACTCATTTCCAATTTCATTATAAAGGTTCTGAATGAGTTTTGAAAATTTTTGTTCTTGCCTGCAACTCGTTGATTGAATGTTACAAAAACCAATGATAAAACACAACAGTTTACACTCAGTTTAATAATCTCTTCGTTTTGAATGGCATCTCTCGCACAAATAGTGTATATAAGATAAAGATAAGGAATATTCATGTATTGAAAATATTCATCCGAAAGGCCATAATTGTCACAAAGAAATTCCACGAAAAGTTCAGAATCAGCACAAGCGAGTAAATAGCATTGCGTCGATCAGCCATCAACTAGCAATTTGATAGAGACCTATTAAGTTATAAACAAAAAGACTTCCAGGACAGCTCGAGGACATGTACAATGGAATATCATCAGTTTTGTAATTGGAGAAAGAATAAATAAATGAACTTTTAAGGATAGGACCAGAATTGAGCAATATGATCCTGACTAAGGTGGCTCTTAATGAGAGTCGTACAATCTACGCTTCAATACGGAACGGAGATATGAAGCAAAGCCCTTAATAAGGAGCTGCCCCGAAAACGGCTGGAGCAGGTGCAGAGACGAGGAGCATTGCGGATTGTATTAGCTTACCGGACAGTCTCTGAGTCAGTGGGGTTGAAATGTGCAGAATTGATATCCGTCGCCCTCCTAGCCAGAGTGCGTGAAACAATCTAATTCCGCAGACACGAGGGTCACAAAGAATCAATTGCTAGCGATGAAAAACGACGCGTGGCAACAATCTTGGAAGCGTGAGCTAATAGGAAGATGCACAGCGCAACTCATCAAAAATTTGAGGTCGTGTCTCTGTCAAAAGCGTGGTGAGACTGGGTTCAACCTGACGCAGTTGAGGGGATACTGTTGTTTAACTCTTACCTACATAAGATTGATCATTCGTGGTCTTCAGATTGCATATTCTGTATGGGAGAGAAAGACTACGCCTGTCATACTTTTTATTCATGGCGAAGAAAGGACAGAGCAGTTCCATTTCTGCAACCAAATACTGAGTTACGCTCGGACAATCTTAATAACTAATAACTAAATAAGGCATACTTGATCGGCATAAGGCGACGCGGGTGGAGGAATCTCTTGTCTAGCAATCTTATTCCTCTTTCTAGGATAGAGGGAACTAGCCCGAAGTAATGTATCAAACGGCTCCAGTCTATGTACTTAGATTGACAAGGGCGATGTTTAGTCGGTAGTCTATTATGCCACTGGTAGCTCAAACTCCGGGCGTAAATAGCCTGCATCTCCCTACACCAAAAAAAGGAATAAATACGGAGTACATAAGCGTACCGGACTGTGTCTGAGTTGGTGGAGTTGGAGACAAGAAGGTAACAAGGAAGCAGTCACAGTTGACGAAAAACCACGCAATTTCGATGAGTCGGAACAACTCTGGGATGTTGAACTTAGCTGAAGAGACAGCTCTGAAGGATCCTTGCATGACAAATCGATGACACCCGCCACCCGTTCTTTTCATGACAAATATGCAATAGTGAGCCTGTCGTGAAACGAAAATACTTAGTCCAGCCACCAAAAGACATATTTCAGCACAAATGCGCGGAGAGCAGAATTTTTCAAATAATTACATGGAGAGGCTTTAAAGCGATTGAGAACAATACTTCAGACATATTTTCAGTTTATATTTTGGAAGGATATTTGGAAGGATATTTGCCAAAAATGAGAGAAAACAGTTTCAACGCTAATATCCACCCGAATGTTATCTATGAAAAAGAAGAAACCATATCAGCCTCCAAATGGCTGTTTGGTAAAAATTCAAAAAAAGCAAATCTCCTTTCTTAAGCGGATATATCTATACATCATTTTCAAAAGGGAGATTCGAAATGAAGTAAAGGGGACTATAGTTGTGTTTGCTGAATATTGTTCTCATTCCCCAATAGAACTCTTTACTTTTCAATATTTCACAGATATATATATAAATTTTGGGACTGAGTTGCTCCTATTTTCGGTGTTAATTGGTCTGTATCAAACGAGAAATTGTCTCTACGAACTTACGATATCATCAATATATAAAATCGTTTTTAAGTTCGCTTTGGTTCTCGACTATCTGATCAACCGGCCTGAGCACTTTGAAGTTTCTGGTTCGTTTAGAACACTCCAATGTATGACGACATCATAAGAATATCCTTAGCAACTGCTTAAAAGCGGGAATGTAACCTCAAATTATCATTCTAGAAATAACATGCACTTCAAAATGTCACGGTTTTGTCGACCAAACTGTGCGCTAGTCGCAATCCCTGTGAATACCTACGCTAGCGGTGAAACGATGTCTCCTGCAGTGTACCCGTATTTCTTCATTACTTTGAGGTTATGTCATCTACGTTGACAATGACTTTTGGTTTCGGTTGGGCTGCGAATAGAAATTTGTAGAAAGTTGTTTTCCAAATAATTCCAAATCAAATACTACTAGCCAACCAATCCAACATGATAGAGAGGGTCACATACTAAACTGAAAACTACATAATTGTAAATTCAAAAAACTTTTAGTTCTGCCATAAGCTTTGTCAACCTTTTCGAAAGGTCAAGCGGTTATGAAAAAGGAGACCGAATTTAGACTTTTTATAATTTTATTTTTTAACTCTGGGTGACCAAAACGAACTTTTATTTTTTACTTAAAATATATTTTCAAGAAGAGTCAACCAAGTCAAGAGTGACCCTTTAACGATTCAAAATGACCCCCCTCCTGCTCTAGCTACTCATCTGTCATTTTATGCACTTTTTCAATCGAAATCGATCAATCGATGTCAATCGATCTTTTGCTGCTGCCTGCACTGTTTCAGAGCTTCTACAAAAAAATCTTGTTTTGTGTTCTATCTATTCTGTTCTATGTTCTGTTCTATCGCTTCAAGGACGCGTTTCAGCTCTTCTAAGCAAATTCAGCCTGTTTGTTTTAGCATATATATTGCGCAATGATTAAAACTATCTCGGATTACAATCTTTTTTAATATTACTGTAGAATACTAAGACACGGTCACACGGTCTGCTTCGTTTCAATGTCAATGTTCAAATGGCGCGAAAATTCAAATGGGACACAAATGGCGCAAAATTTAAATCGTGCGTGAAGTTTAGACGCGACAAACAACAATATGCGAATAGTTTGACTTATGCTCAAGTCAACGGTCAAACGGACCTGAATTTCAAAAATATATTTCTAAATAGTGAAAGTTCAATTCAAATTAGTGTTCGGTTGATGTGTTCATCAAATATCCCTTAGCATCATCACCACATAACTGAACGATGCATTTTGCTTGCATTAACAATTTCATCATAAATCTGCTGGCTTTTGTGTATTAGTCAATCAATCGTCAAAATTTAGACTTTCTTTCAAAACGGGCGCACATTTATCGCTCATCGCCGACTATTGTGCATATAAATTACACATTCTCATTCTAAAACGTTCATACGTGCAGTAATGCATTCGCTGGTCTGAGATCGCGTAGAGCAAATTGCATACTTCGAACGCATTTCACAGTGAAATATGGTCGGCAATTTTCATCTGTAATCCTTTTCACAAATCTAATTAGAATGTTTGCTCAGGGTAACTAATCGCCCATTGAGACGTTCATTAAATGCCTTCGCAATGTGAACGGCAAGCCACCAAGTTCCGTGTGTAGCCTCAGTTTATTTTGAATCGTTTCTGAAAGTGTTGAATTCATTCGCGTTGCAATTCATACGGAACATATGCACTACTCATTTAATAGGCAATGTGGGGTGTAGATGGGTGGCGGTAGGACACAGGGTGCTGAGTTGAGCGAATTTGCGGAAAGTTAGACGAAATAACGAGAAACTGAGCAAGTAGTTCATGATCAGCAAACTGCAATCTTTCACCACTCGCCGTTTCATAAATCATACAAGAAAGCTTTCACCTGTTCTGTTGGTAGAAGACATTCTTCGGCGAAGCCTGAGTGGAGGCATGTCTAATCTATTTCTAAATCCCTATCTATTTGCAAACACCCTGCTCCATATTCGCTTTTCCTTAATGTTGTGCGTTCATGACCGAAAATTGTTCGATTCGAGAGATTTGTCTGTGCTGAAACGGCAAACAAAGCACCACCATGCGTGGCGGCTTGTATTAGCGAAATTAGTATACACACCCCAGTGCTCACCCTCTCGACCCCTAGCCAAAAGCGCGACTGTGAGTCTGCACTTCAATCCCAAGCAGGGGAGCAAATAGCCGCA
This sequence comes from Stratiomys singularior, assembly GCA_954870665.1. Taxonomy (NCBI): domain Eukaryota; kingdom Metazoa; phylum Arthropoda; class Insecta; order Diptera; family Stratiomyidae; genus Stratiomys; species Stratiomys singularior. Next base: position 3,231,980 of record OX940879.1, on the reverse strand, counting down.
AAGTCGAAAGATGATTTACTCGGCATGCTAATTTTTCCGTGTCCGTGAATCATCTGAAAAGCTATGAAATTAGTTCAGCACCAATTCCTAGTCCGTACCGTGCATTACTTCATACATTCTGTAATATTCTTGGGAATATTGTGGTCAAAGTTGCCATCGAGGTATATCGTACAGAAGCGTGGTGGCTCGCAAGCAAGCAACATTAATGGCTGATGGCCATGTCTGAACTTCAGCTGTAGCCGCGGTGGAGATGACGACGATGAGTTCTGTTTGTGATTGGCATTCAGAGCCACGCCACCAACCCCCGTCCACTTGTTTTGTGGAGCGACGCCAAACATTAGTGATTCCATCGAGAGTTGAGGCCACCTGGGATCAATCTACTGGCGCGTCGCAATCGGAATTCTGACTGAACTTGCACGAGGGGGCTTGGTACGTGCGTAACAAACGTGAGGGAGGAAGTGCAAAGGTGAGTACTTAAGAACAAAAAAAGAAAACAACAAAAACAATTTTCAAAATAATTATTTACCAATGGGTGAAAGCCTGAAAGTCTTAACTTGAATGATAAGTTTGCTATTCGGAACGGCTGAGTCTTTGGGACGGGAAAAGGATTATCTTGCTTAGCAAATGTTCACGATTTCGACGTAGTGTGTCTTTGGCAATGATGAGACAAATTATGAGATACAGGTGTGCAAACTTCCAAATTTGTCCGGAAGTTTTCTTCAACTGAAAAGCAGCTTCTTGGCAACGATTTTTGGTTAAAATTTTTGGCGGCTTATTCTGGGCCTAAGTACATTTCCAACATGAAAGCACCCAATTCAGAGCAAAGTCTGTCCTTTATTTAAGCCAAATTCTTCTCAAACAGAAATGAACGAGGTACGTTCAAAAATTAATGGTTTGGTATGTTAATAAGGACTTTGAATTTCCGCGAGATGAATAAGTCCCGTTCTTTGGATTTTTCGTCATTATTTTCAGCCATATCGAGTGTTCAGCGTTGAGCACATTGACATAAAATGCGACAGCGCCCCCAACAGAGTAATATGACTAGGCGCCAACGCGGAAACAGCCATCGCATAAGAGCAAGGACACCTCAAGGGACAACAATACTCAATAATATAACTTAAATGTCCGCCTCGGCTATTTTTCGTTGATTGAGGCCTTGAAACTCAATCTTCTATTTTTTCCTCTCATTGCGTCGTCAATTGTCAATTGTGCTTTGGATGCTTCGCCTATGAGCGCGCATCGTTCGCGGCATATTCTCATAGACCAAAGACTTCACAAAGTTCCATCGGAGACAGTTTACGAGTATGGCATAGCACGATATGATTCTGAAGTAACTTGTTCCTAGAATAGTTCTCGAAATTATTCTGAACCTTCTTAATAAAATTCCTTAAAAAAATTCTACGCGTCATTGAATCGTCAATCTTCCAAGATCACCTGGCAAACAATACTGAGCGAAGCGTTAGGGTTCGACTTTTGAGCTCGTGTTGCCATTGCAGCTGTTTGAATACAACATAAACTTCAACAAGCCAAAGTCACTAGTGAACGGGCTGGGAGAACATTGCCGGCATATAATTATTCAATGTGTAACAATTATTAATAATGTAACTATTTTCTGCTGGAATATGAACTTATTCGAACCTATTCTAATATATAATCACAATTACTATCGATGACTTGTGTGCAACGTTCTGGAAGTTGTTGTATAACTCTCCTGTAGAAATCGTCTTCCTGACCCTCAAAAAAGTTAATCGGCCAGTTCTGTACGAAGATCCTTTTCGGAAGATCTTGCTTAACGGTAGGTAGTTTTCCGCGGGCTGAAACAGGTCATAATTCGTTGGAGCAAGATCGGGGGAATATGGTGGGTGCGGTTAATATTTCCAACCGATATCCGTTAATTTGCACACCATAAACTGCAGCTGTGTGCGGTCTCGTATTTTCGTGGGTAAAGATAACTCCAAAACGCTTACTGCGCATTGCTTGGTGATACCTCTCCAATTACTGATAGCACAAGGCCGCATTTAACATTCGATTTCGTTCCAGAAGCTCCCAATGACTGAGATAACTGTCTGAGATAAATGTTGGTGATTCACGTCGCTAGCAATCTGTCCGGCGCCGCTTCACATTTCATACAGAACCCATTTGTCATCTCCAGTAACGATCAGTCGGAGAAATACTTCATCAGTTTGACAAGCAAGGCGGGAAAAAGAACCGGCCATTCTGTCATTCTTGCTCCTTTGCAAAAGTTCGTGAGGTACACAAACATTGCGGTCCCTACTCCTTGCAGGTCAACAACTTTACCGTAACTTTACATTTCGCTATAGAATTACCTTTTCCAAATTTATTTGTTATATCTGTTAGAAAATTCCATTTTGTTCTTTCTGTCAGAATCTTTTCTCCCCTTTTACTTACTTCCTTTTAGAATTTCTACCTTAGGTGTTCTACCAATCAGACAAAGACTAAGTAAGTCTGTTTCATGAATAACCTCATTGGATTTTGTACCGTTCGTTGTAATTGTGTATCTCTTAGGACCATTACTTTAGTGGAAAATTTCAGTGGTCGTGACAATATTTTGGAAGATTCGAGCGGATTCGAAGAAATCAGTGAAACCCCCAGAGAAATATTTTAAAACGCGCTAAAACAGTTGACTTTCATATTTTCAGAACTTTAGCATTACCAGGATAAAGAGCCTGACCTGGAATTGGTTTGTGGCTTCTTGCAACCATGTACACCGAATTTTCTTGGCTATTGCTCTTTGCTCGTCATCCATCCTGCGTATTTTAATGCATTTATCGCTTTGACAACTTCGGTTCCCTTCAGACCGAGTCAGTGCTTCAATATGACGCCACATTCGAGCAAATGGTACGAAATTTTAGCTTGCACAAATTTTCCGAGGCGGGATGCCGACCGGTTTTTGGGAGCACAATTTCGAAACCAGCTTCAAAAATTGATTGCCGATATCATATTGCCCGATTCCTCCATAAGATTAGTGTTATATATAGGATTTTTAGTACTAAGTAGGCTTAAAGGTGCATAAGCGAACTTTCCTTGAATTCCACAGTTTCAGAATGCGCTTAAATTTGACACCGCCTTCGAGCAAATCAAAAGAGATTTCCATTTGCGGATTATCTTGGCTAGACTTGGTTCGTGCGCTTTTAACGATTTTTCTGACAACATCCGCGTTAACGCTTTACCTACCAGAAAATTTTGAATTAATCAATAACTCTTCGTGCTACGCCATCTCTCAGATATGCAATGAATGACATTACATCTTGCTTTTTCGTACGCTTTTTGCTGGCTAATCCAATGACATTGTCAAACAATCAGCTGTCAACGACTTTCATCCGGTACTTACACGTATGCCGATGACTGGACTTTACGACTGCATCTGTCTGATAAGAGAACAATGGTGATGCTGTTATCGCGAATTTGTGCAAAGTAAAAATTGAGTCGTTATCACACAATTCAGATTGCCGCCTATTAAAAACGTTTCTACCGTAGACGACGTGTGTGCAGTTTTGCGAGCTTCGCCATGAAAGTGGAAAATTTGTTGCCTTGTACCGTGCGCTGTGTCGATGATATTCGTGCTGAAAGTGCGGATGCTCTGTGTGTTATTGACCCAGAAACAGTAGCAAAAGAATTTGGAAAGCAGTTCGATGAACCGAGGAAGTATGATGCATCGTTCGATTCGGAAGTGTCGTGCTTTGGGCTGCCGGGTTATGACAAGAGAATTATTTATTCACCGATAGCAAAGTTGACGGACTATTCCGATGTCAGGACATATCAGGCGGCTGCCAAGAAAGCTATTAGTCGAGCAATAAAGGCTGGTGCAAAGAATCCAGCGATTATTCTACCGAAGAACGTAGGCTTCAAGAATGCTAGTTTGTGCTCGATTCTGGGTGCCCTGGAGGAACTGTACGTGCCCATCCAACTTCGGGAGGATGTTCCGTCCAAGAAGCAACGCACCGAATCCCTCAATGTTGTTGGTAGCAAGGATTTGCTTGCTGATGCAAGTGCAATCGAGGCAAGCCGGCGAGTTGCCCGCGACATTGGTGGTGGCGACCCGGAGCGAATGGCGCCCGTTCGAGTCGAAGAGTATGTTAGGTCGCTATTCCCCGGGTTGAAGGTTGAAGTGATCAGTGACCCAGAAGTCTTTAAAAAGGAGTACCCGCTATTCGAGGCGGTCAACCGAGCCGCCAGCTCAGTGCCAAGACATCAAGGCAGAATCATATTCCTCGAATACAAACCCCCATCAACCGCCAGGAAAACACTAATGTTGGTCGGAAAGGGCGTAACCTACGACACTGGTGGCGCCGACATTAAGGCTGGCGGAATCATGGCTGGAATGTCGCGGGACAAGTGCGGAGCAGCCGCCGTTGCGGGATTCATGCAATACGTGCAGCTCACGAAGCCCCAGGACATCCATGTGATCGCTGCACTTTGCATGGTGCGCAACTCCGTTGGAGAGGAATGTTACGTTTCAGACGAAGTAATTACATCACGTGCAGGAGTGCGAGTTAGAGTGGGCAACACCGATGCCGAAGGACGTATGATCATGGCAGATGCACTCTGCAAAATGAAGGAAATGGCTGTGAATTTGCCAGATCCCCACTTGTTCACTGTCGCCACTCTCACCGGGCATGCTTGCTTGGCAGCTGGAAATGGATACTCCATAGTAATCGACAACAGTGTTGCTCGGGCTGCCGGACACGCCCAATATCTGAGTGATGTTGGCGAACAATACGGAGAACCATTCGAAATCTCCACGCTCCGCAAGAACGACTTTGAGTTCAACGAGGGCAAGGCTATCGGCGAAGACATTATACAATGCAATTGCGAGCCGTCATCGCGAACTCCTCGTGGACACCAAGTGCCAGCTGCGTTTCTGATGCAAGTCACTGGTTTGGATGAGTGGGGCTTATCCTCGTCAAAACCCATTAAATACTCTCACTTGGATATTGCTGCTAGTGCTGGCGATGTTCCTCATCCACCCACCGGAGCTCCCATACTAGCTCTTGCCAAAGCTCATTTGAATTGAACTTTGGGCTTTATGGATTTCAATTTCTTTTCAATTTTCATTTCCAATGTATCAAAATGTACTTATATATTTTTTTAGATCAAATAATTTTATTTGAGTCTGTAATCTAGGTCTTTCACAATATATCACGCAAGCATATGTAACAATCGTTCTTAATTGTGGGTCTTGTGACAGATAGATCGTTTATCGCGTGGAAATTTTTCAAGTTTTTTTGCCTGTCGATTGCAACCACATTGGAGTTATCTGGATTCGATAAAAACATGTTTATGGCCACTAAATCGATGAGATACAATTTATTGTTGTATATTTTTCTTAAAGGCGATCAAATTAAATTAAATAATGACTTTATCGGCGGCCAGGTATCGATTTACTTGTTGAGATTGCAATTTGTTGCTGGGAAATATCTCCATTTGATAATTATTGTTAGGCTTTGTGAAGACCGACGATCGTCTCGATGATAATGACAACACTATGGGTTATTCTATAATCGCCACAGGATATTCTTTTTTTTTATTTATGCAGTACGCGAACGCCACGGTGAAAGTACGAAAGGTTCAAGTTTCCGCGAAATCATCAATTTTTAGAACCGTATGGGTCTCACTCGGAGTAAACCTTTTATGTACACGATGTGATTGAGCATCTTAACTTTACTTCTATTTATTGCATTCCTCGCCAGCGATTGCTTGTTCAAATATTTGATCCATTTTGATTGTCTTATGCTAGAATGTATTTCGCCAGACCCACTGGCAAAAGACTCCAAGACAAGGAAAAATGTATTTTGATGAGTGTTAATCTTGTCCGATACACAGATCATCCGTTCCTTATATACTTTCTTCATACGCAAATCTTCTTAGTTGCTAAACTTTTCTGATCTTATCGCAGAAAATACCGAAGAGATCATTTCACAGAAGTCTTTAGTTGAATGTGCGTCTTTAGGATTTATCTGTTCTATAACATGTCAAACATGCCACGGCAATTTTGAGATAATGAAAATTTGAATCGCCAAACTAGTGATCCGAAATTGCAGAAAGTCTTGACATGAAAGGTCAGTGGAGAGAACATAACTAGCCAAGGGACTGGCTCTGAAAATCATTTGCCTAAATCATGCTGCGAACAGTTTGGGTTTAGATAATGGTTGCCTGAATCGCCTCGGTTGAATAGAAGATGAAACGAAAACTAAGCAACTTGGTGGGGTTTTAAACGAAAGTTTATTTACGTTCTGAATAAAAATAACAAAAACATCGACATGACAGTCGAGATAATGTACATAGACATTGACTGCACTTTGCAGTTAGCGAGAAAACTAGCATTTGAGAGAGCATAAATTAACGTGGCTGAATAAGCCAATAGCTGAACAAGGAAATATATATATGCTATTGGCTAGCAAAGATAGGCACGCTTAGGCTGCCCTGGATCACACACATCTTCCACTGAAGACGCAGATTGAGTGAGCAGAATCAAACTCTTCGTAACAACGAAGTCCTCTGATTAAGTGCTATATTAAATACCACATGAAATGGTTTTCTGGTCCTGCCGTGACTTCCTTTCAATTTTTTCAATTCATATGACCTCAAATTTACTGTGTCATATAAGTTAAATGTTTTGTAAAGCATTCAGACTCTTAGTTTCAGATCAAGTTCAAAGAATTTCCCCAAGATGCACAATTTTGACTATCTTGAATAAAAAAGTAGATCATGGGAATAATATCTGTAGCGTAGTCACTGAGGCGATTCTTTTATAGCAGTTAATTATGGAAATGACAATGCTGGTTAATATATATTCATCAAATTGAAGGAAAGTAATGGCGCGATTTGTTTAACAGACGGCAAAATATTGATTGATGGTTTACTGTAACTTGTATAATTTACAAACAATTAATGTTAACGTACTCACATTGATCTGATGAAGTTCTACTATTTTGTGATAAAATCAAGAAAACTGCAAATTACAACACTAAAATTCAGACTAACAAAATCCGATGCACTTATTGTTGACAAACATTCTCATGTCACTTGTCAATTCGACGGCCATCAGCTGCTTTATCTTAGACAACTCTGCTGACGTATGTCAAAAACTGCGCGAAAATTTTCATGCAGCACAGATTCATTCCATAGTTTGTTAGAATTTTCGGTGTCATTTAAATTTAAACGTCACTTCCGGCACGTCTTTCATCTCCGCCGGCGATTCACGATTCTTCTTGCCCAAGAATTGAATATAATAAAAGATTATTTCATAAGAAAGCCAAGAATTCATGCATTAACATAAAGTTAAAATAGTTGAGCCTAACAAGTTCCTTGAAGAAATTGAGTACTCATGTTTTTCACTTATTTTAGAAATAACGTATAAAAATATCAAAACTGACCAATCGAATTAAATCTTATGTGAATACGAAGTACTCGATCTAAAGTTAACACATTAGCCTGTACTTTGAAAATTGTGATTGAAATACTAACTAGATCTCAGAATTAAGTACCAAACGTTTCGAAGTGAAAAAGTATGAAACTGTTACTTACACTTGCATTTCTGGCGTAAGCTGTCAGTGAGCCTAACTGTGACGGTCAAACTCAGGTCACGCTAGATCGCCAATGATTTTGTCATAATTAATTTATCTCAAAATGCATTAGCTCTAGATAAGATACAAGAGGTACTTGTCGCGTTTGAACATAAAGTGTTATCCCGTTAGAGCATACATGCTTGTTTCCTGTGGTGCAACAGTTCACTAAACAAAATCGGCCGTAAAACGCGGTAACTTAGGACAACTAAGTCATGTTAAATTGGACTTAAGTCTAAGAGAGGTTTTGTCTTAAGTTTGGTTTTCCTCTCGAATGAAAGATATCATGTAATGGCTAAAGCACATCCGTATAAAGAAATAAATACGTCATAAATGAAATAAGCACAGATTCAGTACACTAATTATAAGCTTCAATACAAATAAGCAAAAACGATCAAATAAAACTAACACCTATATACTTACAAACCTGGGAAGAATCATAAAAATAGAGATTCGAGTATGGAATAGATCGAATGGATAATTAGATAAAACAATTAGTTTTCCGAAGACATGCTTTACGAGTTGAGCTGTCCAGGAAAATATCATGTGAATAATCACCAAAACGAATTACATATTCGTGGATGAACTACAGTAGATGATAAGCGTTTATAGTCCGAATATTATCTAAGACAAAATCAAAGACAAGAATACGAAATAACACAGTCATCAAATCTAGAAATGAGTAGGAGAATACAATGAACATAGAAGTTGTGAGTTTGGCATTTCTTGATTTTTCTCACAGATCAAACACTTGATTACTATTCTGTACAATTACATCAACTGAAATGCGGATTTATTCCTGGTATTCATAAAGTTAATCTCGAAGCTTCGGCTGGATTGTAAGCGGGCAGATTAGATCTTACAAACGAGGAAAACTTTTAGTGTGAATATTGAGTGTATTTGTCAATGAAGCCTACGCTCATCTTCCAAACTTATTCATTTGAGCAAATTTTCTGCAAAAACTATGTGTCCTTTCGTATCGTTTCTGAAATCAATTTACCATAAATTATCGCATTATGCCAACAAAATGGCATTTCGTTTAACAAATACTTGTTTCAACTTGCCGAAAACTATAAAAACCATTTCATCAAAGGCATCATATTTTTTCCACTCCCAATAGGATCACAAATTGAGCTATCCCAAAACATTGTATGTTTTTTCTGCACTCATTTTTTATCCTGCCATCAATGCCTCTGAAGGCTTGAGGGCGGAGTATTTATTCCAATTGTAGAGCGGCTGCTGAAAGGAAACCGATCATTTTTGAATCACAACTACAAGGATTTATGTATTTTCTTTTAGAGGAGGATAAGCCGATGTTTGTTGATTGTTTGTGGGCATCAGTTTCTCTTAAGCGCCATTGTACTTTTGGTTGGCCTGAAATCGAGATCTTAAATTGTTATGGAAGCAATCAATAGGCGGAGAAGTGATCCTCAATTGACCACGAGAACATATTCACTCGATTTTGTTCTCAGCAAAATATTAAGAAATTTGAAATACTTTCCGTTGCTTTTCATTTTGCTGTTCGTTCCTTTCAAAAGATTCTTAAAAGATTTGTTGCATGGAAAATCAATTTCCCGGCAAATATTCTTCGCCAGATTAGTTGCACAGTATTCAAATACTGCTTCCTATTTTCGATTACTCACTTCCCAAGCTCTTAAAAGATTTCCTTTAAATCTGTAGGTCCAAAAAATTTTATTCCAAAAAAATCCTTTATCCCATATCTGTAAGAGTTTTTCTAGGCTCTAGGGACAAAGAAGATATGCAGAGTTCATAATTTGATGGAGGGCAAAGGCTACGCTTGCAACGAGCACCATATTCATCAAATATTATGTGGATAAAATAGCAGCTGGATTAATTTTACATTGGATTCAGGGTGGCGTGTATGTGTGTTTATCGTTTCCGTTAAACGACTTAATCATGCGATAAGGCTTAATCCTTTATTCGTTGATCCATTTGTACGGATATATACCCCTAATATTTGAGCGAAAATTATGATGACAGCGGATTTAATAGTGGTATTTGGCATGCTGACTCTGTTTTAAATTGCAGATGTCTTGATTTTGGACCAAGTTGTAATTTCAACTACAAAAAACGTGTTTCTTCATAGAATTTCATGATTGAAAGCTATGGGAACACATCGGGAAAGAACAAACTACCAAAAATAATATCCATCATAAACAGGATCCATAGTAAAAACAGATAAATTATTTTTAATATATAGAAATATAAAAATTACAATTAAAAAATATAAAGCTAAAGAAACCTAGAAAGCACTTTTTCACTTAACTCTTAGCGTTGATTTAATCAACGCTAGCGATGTTAAATAGTAGTAAATAAACTCAGCGCAGAACAAAATTCACTGATTTCCCGAGTAAGATGCTAAATTTCTCACTTCTTAACTGTGAAAATATTGTCACCAATTGCTATTTACTGAATCATGCTTACAGTTTTTCGAGGTGACGGCTGGTAACATGCGGACACGCATGACAACTGAATCATAATAACCGCTGTAGAAACAGAAGCTTTTTTGTAACCAAAAAAGGTGCCTCGGAGATGTTAGATCAACGGAAACGGTCTCGCCGTTAGAAATAGAATTTTACAATTGAATTATGGTATGTCATATTGCTTAATATTTCTCTTAAGTCATTATTACAACGCGGAATTCTTGCTTCCTTGCAATCCAGGAAACGAAATGGAATCGTTGCGAGGTTGTGGCATGATGTTGGATACTGTCACAATACATTCCTTAAAAGTTTGAAGCTTTGGGGTTGCCAAGAATTGAAGTCGTCTTTAAAGTGGATAGCATGTTTAAATCACATGTAGCTGATTTAGTGACAAGGCCCAAAAGCGCTGGTCGAACTCGATTGATAAAGATAGTAAATCGCTTCTCAGGTTTTCCAATTGTAACGTGCATAATGTACGTAAGATCAATACTCGATACTGCAGTAGATCAAGATGGATGATGATGGATGAGATTTCTACATGTATCCTTGGAGGCTTGATGTTTATACAAGCATTTTTTTCTGCTATCTATTTCCCGTTTCAGGTACGCCTGCGTACAACGCATTACCATCCGAAGTATAAGCGGTTTTCTTACGTTTCATAGTAAAATTTGAGACAACCGGCCATTATTTCATGAGACGTTCAGTTGTTGAGGTCAAACTGTTTTGATTTTTCGTCACCACCCCCATTGGTTAGCAGTGAAATAAAGTATAACTTTCGGGCAAACAATAAGAACATTCTAAATAATTTTTTTAAAGCTCAGTAGTTTTTTAAGCCAAATTCTAAAATGTAATGTCAAATGTGGTTTGCACCATGCGTATTAAGTGATCTTAGTGGCGGTTAATGGTGAGTAAATCTGTTATTTCGTTGAATTACAGGGAAATTGCGTGTTTATATTCTTAAAGACACTCTTTAAACCTTCGCAAAACCCTCGTTGTGTATGAGCCTACTCATCTACACTGATTAATAACTCAACTCAACTCTCAACTCTTACGCACAGCTTTAGAGAAAACCACCCTTAACAGTTTTGTTGCAAGGTAAAATCAGATGACATAATCTTAAACAAAACTGACATATATTTTCTTTTCTATCGTAGTCTTTAATTCGCAATGCCATTGGCTAATTCATACCTAACTTAAACTCACGATGGATTATGATAATCTTTAATCGTCTATTCCCACGTTTAACATGCAAGTATGAGTTTCCATACGAACAAATAAAGACATATGTACTGATATCCGCACGCGAAATAAAAGTAAATTTTAAATACATTTCCCTCCTCTACATAATGTCCTGATTCAAGCGAATGGGACGTAAGTACATATCATCATCGTTTGCATGTGCTAAGGACATTCAGTATTAACTATTGATGATGTTAATGTGGTTCACTGCTCTGCAAGGAATAGCTGTGCGTCTGCTTGTTCATGAATTAGACCTTAGTTGTAGGATAATGCGAGCAGGATCATGTCAAAATCATGAGCGAAATTTCATCTATTCATCTAATTCAGTGAATTGAGGAAGCGAATCACGGACTTTATTGTGTGCGGCTTTATTCAACCTTGATAACATTAGGGAAGGTTAAAATTTCGAATGTTACGCATAAGGGTACCCTTCTTCCAACAAACTTGTTTCCAATTAACTTGAATGCGGAACAACTTTAACATCGTTCTTCCATTTCGTTTTGATATTCAGCAAATATGATGAACAACTAAAGGTATATCAAACGAAATTAAACACTTGACTGTCATTACATATTATGTAATGAGCAATATCCTTAAACAGAACAATGATCATGGTTTTGTGAATAGTAAATATAGTAAATGATAATCGAAGGTGTATTGGTTATAAGCGTCGAATTATGGTAATGTAAGAAATTAAACGGTAGTATCGCTGCCTTTGCTGGAGACTGCAGCGCATACCAGAGATAATTTAAATTCGTTTTGCGAAGCATCTCTCCTTCCATTGCTCTCTCTATCGGAGTAACTTTCATGTCTAAACGATATGTGCAGGTAGTCCTGCACGGGAAGTCATCCTTACCAGTGCAACTGAGGCTAGTAAGACATCTGATAGAAAGAAGGATCACTGGCAAACAAATGTCGTCCGTGGTTCGCAACAAATTTTGCAAAGAATGTTAAATTTCTTGATACTCAGAATCATTTATGGCAAGTGTGACTGCCCTTAATCTTTCTACGTTGCTTTACACAAAAGAAACCAATCATATCTCACCACCATTGCAAGCATTGAACCCGGAAAAATATAATAACGATGTTTACAAGGATTTAGGATAGTGTAAACGTTTTCTTCGCTTAAACCGAAAATGTAGGTCTATCATTCCATAAAGCATTTAATCCAGGCTCCAGTAAATGAGTAAATACAAATTTCAAGGTAAATCTGGTAGTGGCTATGTATACATGCGCCGTCCTTATTGTAGGGCACGAGCAATTCAGGCCGATCAAATAGGATTTCAATGGAGTCGTTTGCATAAAATATCAGCCTTCACATTCAGATATTTTTAAAGGAATACTATTGTTTATAAGACAGTTTGTGTGGCCAATCTGAGCGTTTTGAAGTGAAACTGATTTGTTTGACCTTAGGACAGCTGATGTGAAATTTTGTGAATTAATGCTATTGGATTTTGAGATGACACAGTTTTGCATATGATAGTTTTATATGGGAATGCAGTAATTATTCTTTTCATACTTTCCGATACTTGAAGCCCCAAACGCTTTTCTGGTTCGCGTAAAAATGCTGTTTCAATGAACTTCTTGAAAAGGTTTTGCAATACTAGAAAAAAATGATACTAAAGCTCTTTTTTCTCCCTTTTATTCATTGTTGCCTGCTATTTGCTGCCTCCTAGTTCAATTTTTCAATTCAAAACTTTTCAGCTCAGACATCTAGGTTTTGAGACGATTGAAATAAAGTTTTGGATTAAAATTTAATTTCCCCTTTGTCCTAGAACTTTGAATCCCTTGAAATTTTGCCGTCTTATCACCAACACGGGCTTTTCAGCAAAAGATCATCTCAATGTTCCTTACAAGCTCAGCCCAATAGATGGAAAGGTAAAGACAGATCCAATTTGTAACCAAGAGCAAACTCGAAAATGAAAGAGTTTGTAGGCTCTCAGGAGCCGACAAACACAGACGCTTTAACGATAGCACCGATCACTAGGCAGGAGTGTATGCAATGTGAGGAGGGCTTACACTGCACGAGCGATGCAAGAAACAAGACAAATAGTAGCTGATGTCTAAATTCGCAAAATAAAACAGAGGACAACCTTAGACCTAAAAAAGGAGGCGAACATAAGGCGTAACGCAATTTATATTCGGACTATGAAACAGGAAAAATCCAAAAGGAGATCAACTAACTAAGCCACGAAAAGGATCTATTTTAATGCCTCCGTAGCAAGCCGCAAAATATCCCAATTTAGAGGGAGATAAGACCGACAGCGGGTCATCTAGCTTTGCCCTGGAAAAAGTGAAAGTCTTCCGAATATTTAAATACCGCGATCGACAAAGGAAGCATGCGACTGAATAAGGAATCCTAAGTGCTTCTCATAAGCGAAACACCATGACCCAAAGCAAAGGCTTACTAATTGGGAAGATCATAAGCGATATTGAAAGACAGAGTTGAAAGAATCAGCGGAAACGAGTGCGAAAAAAGGCAAGATGTCACTTTGGGCCCTGAGAGGACATGGAGTCAGCCCTAGGGCTTTTCTCTTCTAGGCGAATCAGGGCAATAGGATACATCATTTGTAAAAATTAAATTATGTACGGAATTAAGGGTCAACACAGACCATGCTGTATCCTGCTTTAGGCCATGTAGGACAATACTCAGAAACAAGTGTACTGGCTGTCAAGCACCAAATCACTAGATCCCAATGTCGCTGCCAGCAAGTGCACCTAATTTCGGACGTGTACACCAAAAACTGAAAAAATTAGTACTTAAGCGCCATCAACTTCCGTACCACCCTACCAGGATACAGGTGCCTTTTAACTCGTTCATTCTGAACTTTTTAACTTAAAAATAATCATTTGCCTGATGTTGAGATATTGGCATATTCTACAATTTATGTTCGCTCTAAAGGGGACAATTAAATACAAAATGAAGCTTCCTTTTGCGAACATTCATTTCCATAGATTTCATTGATTTCAAGGAAGTTTCAGTTCCTCGCAAAACTGTCATCATACCTATTGTCAAGTTAACTAGTTGAATCCTTAAACTATATCACCCTACATACCATCAATACTGAATTATTACCTATCATTGCTGCCATTCAACCATTGTCGTCTATTGTCGACCATATTCATAAAAGGTGCAACTGACACATATGTAAACACAAATAGCAACGCACATACAAGCATCGAAACACAATAAGGGACATGGATGCGACCATATGCACACATTATCCAGTTAACGCATAAACTAGCCAAGGTAATTCGATACTATTCAAACTGTCCTTAAATGTCGTCATGTTTGTCTACTCTCTCCGAAACATTTTTCAACCTCGCATACGTTTATGTGTAGCATATACGATTTCATGTTGTAGCAGAAATACTCGAAGGTCTCTTTGTAAGAGGCTTTGTGTGGACGAAATAAAAATGACGTTCGTCCATGTTTCCTTGTCGTTCGCCAACCAGTATTTATAGTCTTATGTGACTACATATAATATCCTAGGGATAGGGTGCATACTCAGGAAGTAAAAACAATGACATTTCGTTGGTTTTGAGAGCCAATAAAGAACGTTGACGTCTCATTGACTGGAGTCCCTTTGAATTTCGGTAACTTTCTGAAATGCAATCCAAAGTTTCATTTTGTCTCAGCAAATGGTGCTCAATTTAAGTAAATCCTTACAAACAAATTCTTCTTTTCTTTGTACGCAATCTCAACTCTGTACAAAAATTTCCTAGAAGTTACCTCCAACTGTTCAACATCCGTTTTGTTTGCACTATTGAAAGGACACACCTTCCATAGAGCGTGGAGGACACGTTACCCTATTCAAGGCTTCACAAATATCATTATTAACGGACAACATACGAGTATACTATTTCACATTTATGTATCAATTCAACTCTTCAAAGGATATGACATATTTCTACGTATGGCCAATCCCGATTGACTTCTGAATCCTGTATTCGAAGGACTCAGAAAAAAATATCGGTGTTGTGTGAATAGTAAAATTGGATTCTAATAGTGCGTGCAAATTTTCTCAGCCAATATTTGCATGGGCAATGCATATTCAAAATTATTGGATTCAGGAGTGTTTTACGTCTACCTTAAAATTCATAGGTAAACTGACGTTTGGTCAAGGAAACGGTGTAGGGTAAACTATTTGTCCTCTCTATGTTGGGTGGAATTCCAACAACGAACGAACAAGTAACAGACATAACTTTTCATTCTCTTTTCATTATTTCTTTTTTTTTTCAAGTGCTATTCTTTCGGATTATATTTACTCTCCACTCATTCGACTAAAAACCATGAAATTTAATGTTTGAATATGTGAGCAACATAAATGTTGAGTAGCTACTGAATTATTTTTTGAAGTTGAAATTTTCATGGAAACAGGAGCGGATGAATGTTTGAACTGCTTGTACAAATATGAAATGAATAAAAGTCAAAGAGAGATTTCCGTTGGATTTTCAATGTAACTGATTTGAATATAAAATTTGAAATTTTCATTTTAGTTTACACACCATAAAATCACATCATCTTCGATGCTTGAAATAGTGGTGGAAAAATTATTTTTGTGGTATTTTGGGACCACTCTTCCAAAGGATAATTGTTCTGGCGTTGTGAGAAAAAGTTCTTCATGACTGACCATGAATTCATGCCTTGTATATCAAAGTTTCATGAGTGTAAGCGAGAGTAAAGTATGATATGTGGAGATTTGCTTATTTTTAAAGAATATTATTACTGTAATATATTATTTTTGTTCTTTTTCGAGATTTTTTTCTGACAATAATGTTATCTACTTCGAAGTAGTTCCCTTGGGCAGCTTTACACCAGGGTAGCCATTGCGCCCACTCTTGGTAGCAGCACTGCGAGTCTTCAATTGGTATGGCTTTTAGCTGGTTGCTCACCGTCTTTTGAATCCATAAGAATGAAATTTTGAATCCAAATGACATAATAATAAAGTACTTAGACATGTAGGTAGGTAATAAAACTCCATTGTAATTAGACCTTAAGGTAAGCATAAGCAAATAAATGCTAGGTACGAAGACTATAAATAAAAAAAAAACCAATAGTAATTAGACCTTAAGTAATTAGGCCTTAAGTAATTTAGACCTTAAGTAATTAGACCTTAGGCAATTAGGACTTTGTGTTAACTTAGTATAAATATCCCGATAAAGGCCATTTAAAATCAGAAAATAACTGACACTGAAGAAGGGAGCAACTCACTCCCGAAATATATATTTGTCAAAAATTAAAAACATAGCATTTTTAAAATGGAAAAACAACAAAAAACAAAATCTAGTCTTTTGAATGTTCTTGAGAATTTCAATATGTCGTCCTGTTACCGGGATTACTCCGGTACGTCTAGGACTTCGCGCGTCCTAGGCCGAAACCCCTCCGGTTGGGGCTCTGGGCTCCGGTAGCTCGTCGAAGGCGGGCGTGGGCGCCACTCGCTTACCCAGTTAGCCCCGATGAGCCGCCAAGCGAGAATGCGGCTCGCCCGGATTACGCTCCTGAAAGAAAAGAAAGAACACTACCTGAAAACACACGGTGCGAAGCCAGAAGAGGAAATTGTCGCCACACCAAATCAACTTCAGAGAAAACACGGATTCCTCACACCACCCCCCGACGTCACCTCCGTGGAACCTCCAACCTACTGTGAACGCGCACCCCGCTTCGGCGCCACTCACAAAGCCGGAAGGAAACCTGCAATACAAAACACAGTCTAGCTCTCACCTAAGGGAAAAAAAAAGATCTTCCGATAATTCTTGGCATTTATTTCTAAAAGGAAAACAAATAGCGAGAAAAAGAAACTTAAGGCTAGCTTACGACTAAACTGGTCTTCCGCGATGGGCCCCTTGCTCCGGTCCGGTCGCGCCGCGCACTCGCGAATGGAATTGACTTAATTTGGCCGTTACTGTAAATTTCGAGTCCTGGATTACAACCACTTCACGTCTATCTTCTGTCCTTGCAAGGTTTTTTTTTCCCCCTTTTAATTCTATTTGAAAGTTTATTATCCACTTTTCCACAGCACTCTCACGACTTTACCCCTTTATGTTGATCTTTGTACCATTCCCATCGCTAAAACCAAAACGAAAAAGAGAGCCCCCGCTATTCACCGTCGTCCTTATATTATGTCTCCTTAACGGCTACCACCAACCAAGATCCCGCTCCTCGAACATTCACCTCTCGTTCGAACCAAAAATTAACGTTTCCTTCGCCTGCCACCGCTGTAATCCCAGTTCGCCGTAGATCGCCGCAAATCTTCGCCGCGAACTACTTTACCCAACATTCGCCGCGATGATGACAGTTCGCATTGTTTACTTAACAATGTAAACAAACTTCACTGAAGAAAGTGACTTCAAGGAAGACTCCACCATTAAGAGGGAAGTTGGTGAGTAAAAAACATAGCCTCCCCTGTTTTGTTTTTCGGATTCCCTGCGCTGCGTCCGGTGGTTGACTTCGCCGTTGGCTCCGGGTGATCTTAGTGGCCTTCGTTTCCGCCACTTCCGACGGCGGTAGTGATCTGGCTGAAATGCCCTTAGTGCCCGTAGTGTTTCTTTGTGGTTGCCGCCGCTCCTCCAGCCTGCCTTGGTAGCGCCATATGTGTGTAGCGTCGTTCAAGTGTCGAAAAATATCCTCGCCGTGATGTGCCGGCCGACGGGAGTGATCAGCTTCTGTTCAATTTTTACACGCGCCCGTATGTAACCCTCACTCGTTAAAACTTCAATGCCTGCGCTACCGTATTAACGTGAGTTATTTCCCAAGGTTAATCCTTGATCCCTTGATCGGTTCTAGGTGAACTTTTGATCACTTGGCTTGCCCAGCTTTTCCCGCGACATTTCACTCGGTCCCAATTGCGTCTTTTGCACGTTCGTATTGCGTGTCGGAAGATCATTGGTTAATGCTACTATTATTGCCTTAACGCTAACTTACTAATGACAATGTAGTCTTACATCTATGCTCCTTACCCACAATTCTGCTTCGCCTACTCCGTCCAGCATCGTGGCTTGAAACGTGGTGGCGCTTCTTCCTCCAACTCCGGGTTACCATTCTCGTCCGTATCACGTGGTGACAGTGCCACGGAGGTCTCGGGAAGCGGTGAAGTCAACCAACCCGTAACAGTCCTTTTAGGGCATGTTTTAATCGGGAAAAGGAAAAAATCAAAAGGGCTCGAATCAGGTAAAAAGGCGTCGTGGAACCACAGAAATGCTTTTTCAGGCCAAAAATTCTGTTGGATTGTGAGGTATTTCGGCACAACGTTACTCTAACTTCTGATGTACTTATTTGTAACGCACAACAAAAGCACAAGTTCACTGATAGTGCTGTCAAAAAGAATGTGTTGACTGTACGGAGTTAAAACTCGGACTGAGAAAGTGGAAGTGATAAACAAACCGGGCTAACACAGGCCGACAGTCACAATGTTCCTAGGTCGCCTGGAGTGTTGCCAATATCATTTACTTTATCACAACATACGAGCAGATGTTTTCATTTTCATGTTAAGCTTCTCTTTTAATATTGGGATGCATTGTGAAAAGATTTTCTGCTGTTCCTAGTCAATTTTATGGTTTCTCGACAAACAAACGTTTTATGCTAGAAATAAAGAAACCTTCCTTTTAATTTTATGTTTTTTTTTTATTTACCTTATAAATCGCTGATGAAGACCGAACGATCACGGTCGAAAATCGATTCTGCAAGGTAAATAAAAAAACATAAAATTAAAAGGAGGGCTTCTTTATTTCTAGCACAAAAATTTTATGAAGATGGAAGCAATCAATTACAAATATTGAAAACGTTTTATCATCCTTAGTATCTGGTGGAGCTCATTTGCTAAAAATTATTACACGAACACAATTACACGAAAAAATGTTTAAAAGATGATGATAATGAAACAATTCATTTGTAACATGACATTCAGAACAAACTCGTACACAACATATGTCTTCCTCCTAAGAACTACGAACGGTAGACACTAGGGCGATCGCACGGACATGTATATAATATGAATTTTAGCTTAAAAAACCATGAAATGTGCATAAAATCGGAATATAATGAAATGCAATAGCTCCAAAAAGAATTCGCTTACCGAATTCTATAAAATTACAAAATCCGAACTATTAGCACTCAAAGCTATTTTATTTAAAGCGTTTATAGTCGTTAATGAATTTTAATGAATTGTATAAGCAAAAATCTATTTTAACGTTATACATTAACAATGATCCAAAAAATCCAAAAAAAAAATATTCCTTCATTTAAGGATCTCTCTCACTTAACTGAAGATAACGGTATTTTTTGGAAGAATAATGAATGTGGAATGAACGAAATTTATCCACGAGTCGTGTTGCTTCCATTGGAATGTTAACTTCTGTGTTCGATAGTGATTTGATTCTAGTCTTAAAGTATGAATACGCCGTAAACAAAACGAAACGACGGTACTACTAAAGACAATTATTGTGATCCGTTATAGCCAGGGAAAATCGATTTGGAGAAATCGGAAAATTTGATAAAAGATATTATTCTACATTGAAAATATTATTCACAGGTATTGTACTGGCAAACGTTTAAGAAATGTCCTTTGATTTGGGCCGACAGCGAAAATTTACAGGCAAAGAAAAACTCTATATTGTCCGAAATTTCAAAAAAAAACGACAGGAGAAAACATTCTGTAAAAATAGCAAATGAAGTTCAAACTAAATTTTACAATAATGAGTGTGAGTACTGACTCTACCATGCCGGCCGAGAAGAAAGCGAGTAACTTTTACCGACTAGCCCGAAGGAAACCCTTTATCTGTAACAAAAAAAAATCAAAAAAGGATCTTGTGTTTATATTAAAATCACCAAAATGAGGATTTAGGAACAAAGTTTGTAGGCTACAGACCGATGGAGTCCCTGTGGCGTAGCAAAGTGCACCTTTGCTTAGTGCCAAAGGGAAGACACGGGAGCAGGAGGAGTTATTCGCTTAGGGGTCCCGCATAAGTTTTAACAAATATAGAGAAGGCACGGAAAATACATTCAACGACATTTTTATTCCTAATTTGAGTTTGAGTTTTTTAAATAACGAAAACACATTCACGAATAAGCAGGAAGCATTTAATTAAGCCCCAAACTAACTAACTTTCACTTTAAGTTCACACCGAATAAATATGTCCGCATCATGAAATGGTTTCTACCGTTACTTGCAACGTGCAAAGGACCAGCATGAATTTTGGACTGCTGTTCCGCTTTGATTCGGATGACTATATCATGACTATATTCGAATGTTCACTTTAACGACAATCGCATTTACAACAACACATCAGCCTACAATTAAAATTGGCCAGCGTCTGAGCATATTGACACTTTTAATTATCGAACCAATCAACCCCCACCTCTCATCCACCTGTCGACGCATTGCCAGGCTCGTTGCCATCCAACAAACACAAATAAAATATCATTGATAATTTGCTGCTCCTTTGTTTTCATAATCATTCATCCAGCTGAGTGTAAGGCAAATGAAATGTAAAATTATCACACGCCAACACGAAATAGGTATCATTAATTTTTCTGCGTATGAATATTAAATGTGTGAACAATTGAACCCTATAATTGTTTTATTGACTTCCATGCTCGACACCGAGAACGAACGAATACGTATAAAATTAACAGGTTCAATGTTTTTGTTTGTAAATAAAACAAATTCATTTCGACATCATATGTATTAATTGCCAGCAAGATTTCATATCATGTGAGTCAATTTAGTAGTTTTTATTATAAAATGTTCTTCCTTTCAAAAGTTACACATTGTTTTTTTTTCAAAAGAAGTTTGGGTCCAAAAAGTACATTCCAAATTTCTCGTTTTCAATTTTTTAATTGTTTTTATTTTTGTGTACTCCTGTACCTGTCTTTTTTGGTTTAATTTTTGTGAAAATCGCATTTTCACTCTCCCAGACCAACAGTATCAAAGTCCCTTTAAAGAGAAAGTGGGGGTTAGACAAAGGTTAAGATACAGAAAGCGACAGCTAAGAGATGCAGTAAGGAATGTTCGTGAGTGTATTTTACACGATTACTGTTTATTAACAATTATATTATATTATATTATAATTATAAATAATATAAATAATATAATAAATAAATTATAAATATAAATATAATTAATTATATTATAAAAAAATATTAACGAACAAGCAACGGACAAAGAACAAGAAACAACAAGCAAACGACATAGCCTGTTCCTGTGCCTGCCCATTGGCGATAATCAAGAGTGCACTTTGCTGCGCCAAGGGGTCACCACCGGAAACAGTAACTGAGTGGCTAGAAGGGCAAACAAGATGGAAACATAGAGAGGATGCGAGTGGTAGAGATCCAGAGTGGACAAAGCTAGTATACTTTGTCGTTACCAGCTGGTTTTTTTGCTGCAAACTGTGCATCCCCCTGACTTATCGTAATTCTTTACTGCAGACAAGAATCGTACCTTTTATCACTGCGGCCACATTTTTGAGTCAAAGAATCGAAAGAACTCACCTTGCCATAATAAATTATAGCACAATAGTGTTACTAGTCATTATTTGTGAAATTTGAAAGGCTTGAAAATGATAATTAACAAAGTCCATAGTAATAGTAATCAAATTCTATTAGGTAAACGACATCTGCAGACGTCATTAAATCACGTGTTAATACTTTAAACAAGTTTTGAATATGTATTGTTAATTCAGAGAAGTAAAAGTAATCTGTTGGGTAAATGTCTGTTAATTAGTGTTAAGTTGAAATAACTGTACCAGCTGATTTTCATTTGGCAATATAATAGTGCGAATCCGCAAGAACAATGAAGAGAGCTGAATTAGCCAGGAAAACTAGTCAGAATCATAATGATAATATGAATTGGGGCCGTACGTAATAATAGACTTGGTAGCCCCTATCTTTGATTAGAGCATCGTTCACGGGAGACAATATGGCAGCATCTATGAAGCACCAATCATGGCCAGTGCCCATCGCACAAATGTCATTACGGAGAAGTGCAATTTTGTGCACTTTTCAGTAGTTCTATGAATAAATACAGTTGCCTGAGCACTCCCTCCTCCTAATGCTTTCAAACAGGGCTTAGGATCTACTTTGACGAATTTTATGTGCTATTTATGTCAAGGGCCAGACGTATCTCCTGATCACTTTGACGTTTCGCTCATGAGTACGTGCGTAGCGAAGCGTAAGCAAAACCCCAATTTTCACTGCGACAACTTGCTACGCTCTCACTATGGCAACAATCAACCAACTTTTACACCATGTAATTTGCGTAGGTGTCTTACGCGCGCGGTAAGAAGGGAATTGTTAAGATGATGTTCGAACTTTGAGTGTGAAAATATCAGACAGATTATATCGCTATGGTTACGATTTTCTCCAAGCTGGATTATAATCATATTGTTTTGATTTCGAAACAATTTTCAGAACACGGCCGTCTGCCATCTTAGGTACGATGTGACTATTGATTTTCCCGAACACTTTCCTTGTGCGGTCACATACAAATCCGAAGTTCTATAAAATTGTTAACGACAAGCCACTGTATTTGTGTGGCGATGTGTGAATGGAAGCTAGTGAAGACTTCCACGCCTCGTAAAAACTTCTTTGCTTGAACTGAGTTTATTTTCTTTATTTGTCTGATTTCATCGGGGGCCTTTCTAATTGCATTTCGTCTCGCTCGCTCGCGTAGTACGTCTTATTCGCTACAATAACAAAGAAATTGTTAAATAATTTTTAATGTGCATCATTTTGATATGTTCCAAATTCTTTTTATCACACATAACACAATTTTTGTACTAACAATATTTGTTTGCATTCATTGAATCAAGTTTTCAAGCAATTATATTAATATCAATCCTCGGATTACGAAAATTTCAGCTGGAATATTTTTAGAATAAATTAAATTCTTTATAGAATATTTATAGCACATTTTTCGCACGGTTGAATATGTCCATTCTCATTCTATCCTTGCATATAATTGAATTCTGCTCCTGACACCATCACATAAAGCATAACCGTAAATTTTACTCAAATTGCTTCTAAACAAAGAACAACACCGTAAAAATCCTTTTGCCTCAGCAAAATTCTAATCTTAATTACGAAATGGCTTCATAATTACAGGTTCGAAGGAAAAACAAGATAATACTCGTTCCCAATACTGATTATATTCATTTTAATACCCATGTCGACATTTCCATTATGAAAACTTTTCTTAATCGCTAAATAAAGCGACATCAAAAGCAAAACAGCTTACAATTAGACTACGCTTTGACGAATAATCTTCTTCGTGCGTGTTAAAAATGACAGCGAAAAACTCCGTAACTTCTTCAGCTCGCTCACCCTCGGCTGTAAGTAAAAATGTTGTTTGTACGTGGGTAAGGATTTAAATGCTTTAGGAGCAAAGTGAAAATCTCAACTAGAAGGAGATCAGTAAGGATCAGACTTTCATCGTTGACTACGATGATGACGACAAATTACGTAATTACTTTTCGTATTTGCAGCACAACCGCAGGAGGTGTTCTTGTACCCATAGCGAATGAGGATTTTAACCTCCAGGATTTTTAAATGTACCTTCCGGATATATTGTATTTGGCTGTACAGCTCTTCCCCAGGCCAACCATTTGGGATTAAGATGAATGTAGGTTTAGGAATGTTTCGTAATGTCCTGGGAGAGAACATAGTGGGCACTACAATAGAGGAAAACGTAGCTTTGCTCTGAAATCAGAAGAAGCCAACTTTGATTGAAGTGATCCTTGCAATGGGCATGCGAGTGTTTGCGAAACTGCATGAATTCTAGTACACACTGTCAAGTCGCCTAGTAATTACTTTTTACATCTTTTACATCCAGAACACTAATAAATACAATTTAACTCCCCGGTTTCCTTCCCACATTCACCAAATTTCAAAATTTCTTCTTAAGCTTCAAATGCCCCCTCTGAAAGGCGACAAGCAATGAGACGAGAAAAATCACCAAGCAGACTTAATCCCGATGGTATCAGGAAATGAGGTGACATCTCACTTCCATCGAGTGGATTATTCAAATACGGTTTGAACGTACAATACCTACAAAGCAATATATCAAATGGAACTCGGATAATGCACGCACCTTTGTGTGTTGTTATTTTGGATTAGCCAGTGTATTGCGTGCAGGATAATGATGCTATCCATTTGATTGGTTCAGCAAACTCGACATCCCCGAATATTATGAATAGCAGATACCAGCACAAGAATAAACACATGCAGGGAAGGTTGGTGTATTCCACAGTTCTTTCGTTTCCATCCATTATAAAATCTGTATTTTGAATGGGCGCATTAAGCGAGATTCGTCGTCATCAGCATTTCGTATTCGCTTCATCAACGCCTCGAGCAAGAAACAGGCTGGTAAAAGGATAATGCAAGAGGATGCCTGGCTCGGTGTTCTGTTCAGCATATTTTTCAATAAGCTCCCACCATCCCCCACCCCTCTCCTCCCACGCATACACGAAACGCTGTCCTACGAACCTTTCACTTTGTTTCCAGCGTGGAAAAAGAGAAAAATCGCTCGCAGCTATGATTTATCCATTATGCGAGAGATAATATGAGCCGACGCTGGGTAAGAGTACTTACTTACTATTCGATTCCAAAGGATACATGCTGGTGAAGTTAAAAGATTGACGAACATGTCGAATGTTGAAACCTCTCAAGGTAAAACGGTTTTCTTGTATGCGAGAGGATTTGCTGCTATTAGGGATATTTAATCGCACAAAATGTACTGGAAATTTTGTTATTTTTACGTGAAATTTTCTATGATGGAATTCGAAGTGAACGATGCGAAAGAGTTTTTGAGTTTGGATTGAAATACAAAAATATTAGGTGGATAAATTGCTACTGAATAAGGCACATACATAAAATAAGAAGTTGTTTGTTGTCTTTGTAAATAAACCCGAGCATAGAATTCCTTCAGAGAATGTCTAGCTGCAAGTGATAAAATAAGGTCAAGGATTGAATTCGGAATGATTGTCTCAAGAGGACAATTCTTGGATATACTTTTGTGATCACGGTTTCAAAAAAATATGTCTAAATTTATTTGTTTCCAATAAAGACGCTTTTTTTAAAAAGACGCAATTTTCAGACGCTTCTTGCGTGCATAGAGGTATCTGCTACATGAAATCGACTGAGCGCTCTATTTGTCGCCTAATCAAACAATTTGTCAAAACTAGCTCAAGTCTGTGAGTTCCAAGTTATGAACTGGCAATTCACTTATAAAACGATTCTTGAGGGCAAGTCTAATGATTTTGGCCACGTTTGAAATAATTTCATTATGATTTGGAAGTAGTGGCCATTTAACTTATATGTGATCTTATACCAATAAGGCCAGTATTTCCGTCCTTTCATAAGAAACGGCGGAATTATGTCAATTTTTTCATTATGGGAAAGATTTTAAGATGGCGTACTAAATGGATATATAAGGTGAAACGCGCCATATACGAGTAATACTCATTGTCTAGTCAAGAGGTGCCTTAGGCAATATCTTACAAACGAACATAAATACTTTAAGGGATGTGAAGTCCTTTGTGGGCTGGGTTATAGTGCAGAGTTTCAACGCACGAAAGTAAAAGTAGCAGACAAACATAAGCGCCTCCTATTGTCTAAGAAACACGCAAATTTCTGGACCAAAGAAAACGTGAAAGATGTATCAAAAAATCTTTAGGATGCCAAAATCTTCCCTGGGGTATTAATTGCAAAAAAACTGTTCGCCTAACAAAACTTGGTAGATATGACATAAAATTCTCAACAGACATCGATAAAGGCCACCCAAAGTTAAAAAAATAGCGATCGCTGAAGGAGGCAAGAATGTGACTCGTTTGAATGTTATATCTGCCAGCGGTGACTTTATTTCGCCAGCATTTATATTCGGCAGAAAACGTATGAAAATTGAATTGCTGGATGCACTAGCTGGATCCAGAGATTTTAAAACGGATGCTAGAGCACCAGCTGAATCAATAGGAATGATCACCGATTCCCGAGATTTTAAAACGTATCTCTTTCTTGACATCGAACTGTTTCACTCTTCACACTGTTCGATGTGAATTTTAAAATTGTTGCATTGCCACCACACCGCAGCAACAAAATGCCAAAATGTAGCCTGTTAATAGAGGTTGTCACAGTACTCTGAAGAAATCCTACGCTGGGGAAGGTGAAAAACGGTTTCGCAGTCATCGAGCAAGGGCAATTATAGTATTCGAGATAACATCGATTATTGCATTAGCCTTCAACAGAGCTGCGAATGTTCAATGTCCTGTAGAAAGATTCACCCGATCTTATGGCCAGTATTGTCACACACCAAGAAAATCCGTATGATTTGACAGGAAGTACGATACAATCAATTAACCACTTGATCTTCATCTATTCGGAAAAGTCGTTAGTCAGACAACCACTGTTGCTGGACAATCTCCCCAATCGAGTCTATACACGATTGGAGCTTATGTTACACAGATACGCTTAGACTGGCAAAGATCATCTCACAGAAACAAATGTAGAATGTTCTCAGGACGTGTCAGTCTCTGATGAAATTCTAAACATTAAACCTTTCCCTGAATCACAGAAATAAAGGTGCAACCAAAAAAAGGCGTGAAAGCTGAACTTTTATGCAGTTCATCTTATAGATCCAATTTCGAAGAAATAAATAAACAGAAAGCTACACCAAAATCTAAGAAATATTCGGAAATAACGAATAAATGTAACAGAGAGAAGGTTGGTCTCAAGAAATATATAAGAAACCTATCAATGAAGCCTATATGAAATGTTAAGTTTGTCAATGTGGCATGAGATGTGCGCAGGATATCTTAGATTTGGTGTTTTTGAATGCGACGTAGTTCATCCCAAACTGATGTTAAAAAACTTCCCATCACATGCGCCAACTTATCCGACGGGTGGTGTAAGAGTGCGCATTTCTGCTTGAAGTTTCAAACCAAAGATAAAAGATATGAATATGATTCGAGCTGTATTTTGTTATGAATTAATCAAAGATTCAAATGTGCGTCATATTGCACAACTCAACTCTATAACTTATCTCTTTGAGCATAATTCACCTGACAACATTTATAAATTAAATTTAATCCAGAAAACCGATCGGAGTCAGTGGTAGGCATACTTCCTTGATTACGGAAGGAGATATGCTTGGTAAGTACGGCAGATGAAGAACGCTTCCTAATTGGGAGTTACCAAGCGGGTGTTGACAGTTGCCGCAACATGTGGACAAAAATTGTCACTTTTGAAAATTTTTTAAGCTCATTTCTTCTTTAAAGGCTCGACCCAATCAAATTAATTGCTTCTGTCAAAGAGCCTCATCCATGGTTACATTGAGTTTGAGCAACTGCAAAGACACGAAAACAAGATGTTTGCACCAGAGACACAATAAATGCTGTTTTCACGAGCCGTCGGCTTGACCGTCGACGTTAGCGTATGGTCAATCCCATGAATTTTGGGAATTGGCAATTGAATTTTTGAGTGGATGTACATGATCTATTTTTCATCACCAGTGCCCATTAAACTCAGATACCTTTTCCTTAGGCTTGACAGGAACAATTTCTTCAGTCTCCATTCGACGTTCAACGTTTCACGGGTTCAGTTCATATGAAACCTAATTCACTTGCTTTTGAAATGTGAAAAATGCGAATTTTCCTAAATCAGCCTTGAAATAAATGCGAGTTCTACCCAATCATCTTTCAATGAGTTTTCCAGTTCCACATCATAACATAATAACGACCAACATGTTACGACTTTATGTTAAAACTTTACTTTAAAGATTGCTGAAGTGCTACGGAAGCGTTCGAATTGTTTATATTCATTGTAAATCTAATTGTAGAAAAATGGAATGTCGATTAAAGACAAGTAACATGCGAACGGTCAGGTACGATCGAACAGTAACGATAACATCGTGTAAGAGAGCCATCATGAAAGGAAATGCCCTAAATTTGGAATAAAAGTTATCACATTACAAATAATTAGAAAAGATTCGAAAAAAAATGAGTTGAGTTCCATATATACTGACTACTCAACAGCAACAGCGATCCATTTCCCACGCGTCTCTGCGGCAACGACAGGCGCAATCGACTGGCAAATCCTCTTAAATCAGCCGAAACAACGGTTGACAAAAATTGGGGTTTTCCATACGATCCTACAATAAAGCATGAACGCCCTCTGCCGATTGACGAAAACTCATTATCAAAAAACAAGCAGTAACGTGGTGTAAGTAAATTTTCTTTATTCCGAGGATACATACAACGAAAACATTATTTTCTTAGGTATTAATGCGAATGATTTATTCTGCCAACAAGCAAAGAATCACCCGTGTTAGAACGTAATTATGGACGGGTCAGTGTTTTCTTGTCTTGTACACGATGGATCAACGCATCCTGCAGCGATTGGTTGAGAATGGTTGCCTAATACTCAAAACTTTATGTCATAGTCTAATAAATTCTGGGCTTATATTTATAATGATTTTTACGGTCCACCAATCATCGAATAAGCTTGATTTGAGTCCCCCTGACTAATTCCTATTCCTTTAATAAAAGATGGGCTTCACAGAATACTATTTTGTGTTGAGACACAGTACAAGCCACGAGCCGAGACAACAGAAATGAAAAGTAACTCAAACCCGAAGTTTTTGAAAGGAATAAAACGTCTGTAGGGTTGCATTTTGAATAACAAATTTATGTAAGCTATTTTATTAATGTTTGGGTTTTCACTGTCTGAAAAATTTTGGACACATTGTCTAAATAAAACTAAATTTATAGGTCAATAGTTTTTGTGTCAAATATTTTCAAGGGAATTGGAACTTTTATTATTCTTATTTTTGCATAGGTGAAAGTGATGTGTATTCATCTTTCTTTATGATGATGATTAATGTGCAGTAATAATTATATGTTTATAATTACCTGTGTAGAGTTCCTTCAATGACAATATAAGCTCTTGGCATTAAATGTCATCAAGACTTAGAAAAAGTGTTTCAACAACATTAAAAGTTTTTTTGTTTTATGCTATCGTTTCAGCCTTAGGTATTCGTAAGGGAGGACAAGGCACGACTTGAAATACAATATTTGGTAATCATTTTGATGATTTGTTCGTGATTGGTATCATCTTCACAAAATTCTGAAAAGTATCTGAAAATGAAACAAAGACCTTCCTTATAATTTTGCCTGCAATGTTATTTATTTTCAACTAGATTTTCAACTGCGATCGTTCGGTCTTCCTCAACGATTGTACGCTGCGAATTTTTCGAATTAAAAGCATGTTTGATAGAATTTCAAATTAATTTTCCTACATTCGAAATATCAGGTTAAAACAAAAAATTCAAACAACTCGGCAATTCTAGGAAGACAAAAACCAATTTCTTCATTAATAAATTTGATTTATTTCTATTCTATTTTTGTTTCACTTTTTTTTAACTCACTTGAATATTTGCTTATGATTACAATTTTAAAATTCATAAATATACAGCTATGCACCGCGTGTGGAGATTGTTTCCTTTCTTTTATTTTTTTTTTTTTTTAGTTTTTATTTTTTATATCCGATCAATTCAACATGATGTTAAAATAAATGTACAGTACACATTTTTCGCGCTACAAAATAATTACGTTTAAATATTAAATATTTACAATATTCGAATGTATGCGGTTGCAAACAAAAGTTGAAACTTATAAATAAACCTCTCAACGAAATTAATATAATCACATCACATTCACATGGAATATATTTACTTTTTTTGTGGAATAGTCTGAGTAATCGTTACAATAAATTACTAACAATGATTTTGCTTAGATTCAGAGAAATATTTACGCGTATACTTGTCACTGTTATTTAGTCCTTTAGTTTTAATGTGAATTTAGAGTATTTCTTAGAGAATAAATTATTTACATAAAATACAATGCAAGATAGCCAGAATGGATGGATTTTATGCGACTTCGAGATCGGAAGAATCTTCAGCATCACTGTAGCCGTTCGATTCGGCTTTTATCGATTGCAATGTTGTAGGGTAGTCATCGCTATTGCATTTCATATTGCCAGAATGCTCCTCTTGCAATTTACGAAGTCGCTCCTGCTCCTCCCGCTTTTGCTTTCGCCACTTTGCTCGTCGATTTTTGAACCATACCTGAAAATTGAAAAAGGCAATTGTGAGTAATTCGTATAACCAGCAAAAGCGCTTCTAAAACGCTGCTAAGTTCTTTCACTCTGACACCCTTACAACAAATTCGCTTACCAAGCTCACATCCTTTCTCTCTCTCTTTCTCTCTCTATCCCGCGCTCTCTGTCTGCTCGTCATCTAAATATAACCCAAAATCCTCTCAATACTTTGCTCACTGAGGCTGAATGAGAAGATTTTGTTTTAGCCTTTCATACAAAAGTGAACAACAATATCCCCAGGGGACATTAAATACACAGTGTGTTGCGTCAGTGACTCTATACAAAAACAACTCATCCCCATCGGGACTCCTTTGCCTTTCACCCACATCGTTTTCAACAAAATGATAAATCTATTGTTGTAATAACAATTTCATTTCTATTTTGCGGGCCACCAAAACAATTAATAGAACGAGTTAATTTATTATTTAGCAACTTTCTCCCTCCTTTTTCATAGCAACAAAAACAAAGCCCACATACTATTGATTAGACGAATGTACTAGATATCCGTTCTCTTAGAATGATGAGGCTATCATCGCTAAAGAGTATTTTCATTATTATGATGAAAAATATTTAGATAAAGTCAGACTGAGACGTACGGAAACCTTTTGCATAGCGCTTCAGGCAACATCCTGGGATAAGAAAACAACAATGCCATATTTTAAAAAGTATCCTTAACCTCCTCTACACTGGCGGAAGTTTCCCTCGTCACTCATTTGGCTCCCCTGCTGTGACGATGGTTAATGCAACCACTGCTATCTCAATAGTGCGGTTCGAATTGGGGTTTGTTGAGTGAGCGAGCGAAAAAGGGGTGTGATAATATCATATTCAATTACTCAATTACTGAAGTGATTTCCGACAAACCGCCTATACTAACTTTACAGGCACCAAAGTACATAGCTCCGAGCACAAGTTTTTTCCACTCTCCTAAAACAGATACGACTTAGTTGAGTCGAGGAAGACGTACAAATGGGGTATGTTGCGGAGGGTGACTTTGCCTAACCAGCACATTTTAGGCGTGCTAACGACATTTATTGGTGGTGCGATATGCTCGTACGGTTCTTAACAGACGACTCAATAGCATTGAGGGTGGAGAAGAACAATGAAGATTCAAGTGGTCAAAGATTCAGGGTGTTAAGTGGATCGATTTCATGCTTTTGAAAGGTTCGTTAAAGTGTCAAAGAAGTGATCCCTGAAAAGGGCAAGTGGCTCGAAATAATTCACTTTGCTTGGGAATTGTTACAGGTGGATATTATTGGTGGATGTTAGGATAATAAGGCAAATGCCCTACACGAAAGGTCCCGGTTTGTATGCAATAACATTGAAAATGAATCCTGAAACTTATTACCACAATAACTTATTCGCTTAAAACACACTTTTAGTGTTTTAATTTTAAAAAGCAGCTGTGTCACTTTCACAATATGTCTTGCATTTTGAAAAATTTGAAGCATTCGGTCAATTCTTAATCATTTCCTCTATACATCTTTCTAAGGTTATCGTAATAACATTTGATTCTTGTCATTGCGCATGTTTATCGATATCCCGGCAAAATTCTATTCTTGCTCTTCATAAGCCAAACGATTGAACTGCTGTCATTTTTGTTTTTTTTTCCTTTGATCTTAAGCACCCAGAAAACATAAATTATCCAATATCCTTGATTGTTCATAAGGCTGTGATTTTCAGAGTGCACTCAGACAAAGTGCTACGAGTAATAGTGAAACATAATAGAATATAATATAAACAATGACTGCAGAAAACCCGACTCCTTTGACCTTCTTTGGCTTGCTCCAAACCAGATGAAGACGAAACAACATAATCAAGGCCATACAGAACTCTAGTAGTTTGCTCCAAGTCACATCCTTGCGGATCAACATACCTTCAACATCTAAAAGGATGACACTGTTTCTAGACTCTCCACGCCCAGCTAATAAGCACGTCCAATGGCTGGCGCGGAATCAAGCAGCAGTGTGAGAACAGTCGATGACTGTGCAGCTAGATGGTCAGCTTGGCTTCTGAAGGGTAGAAGGACGATCCCTCTACAAAGGGTAAGCCACAAGCTGTCCGTAACGTTATTTATTCCAAATGTCGCTCGACGACAGATTATTTCTATATTGGCAACAAATTCATTATAAAATCTTGAGAACGAAGACAGGCTTAAGGCCATTGATTGACTTTTTCAATGAAAAATTTTTCAATTTTTTCAACATCAAACTAACACCAAATGACTGTGAATATCAATATTAAATATGTGATTGTTCCCTATTTTCATAGAAAAAAATTCATAGAAATCGCATTCAAAAGCTTCCAAAGCTAAATCTCTACACTTCTACATGGATCTTTCCACGAAACCATAGACACCTTATGGAAGGCACTGATCACCTAATCAGAAATGCGACACATTCGATCATAACAAAAAGCCGATCACTGAAGATCGCTAGATCAATTAATACATTTCTTTTGAATTAAACCCGGATATAATCGATGAGGATAAAATCAGTGAAAAGAAAAAAAACTATTGATCAACGAGGATGTTACTATAATTAAAAGCAAAGTAAAACAACTTCGCTAAGCATGATCCTCCAAATGCTATCTGATGCTAACTGATAAAATACCTTATTATATAGAATCCTTATCTGTTCAAGATATTTGAAATGAACAACGTTCAATTTCAGTTAACCAGTTGATATTTGGAGAATTGGATGGCGTCGAATATGCATATTATTAGAAGGTTACAGATGGAGATAATTATGGATTTATCAGATTTCATCCTAGAAGTGTTAAGAAACAGGCGAAAACAAATCTGTTCGTGTTGTGAATTCTCAACATTGTTGATGACATTGTTTACCATCAGAAAGGATAGTAAAACAAAATATCATTTGCCGAAAAGCTTAAACAACTAACGATCTACACCACAACTTTCTCACAAGCGTGTATCTTCTCCACGAGTCTTGCCTCAGGAGAGTGATCCGTGGGATACATACACGCCAAACGAGTGCTTAAAATAGATATATACTCTGTCTCCGCGCTTAAGCAATTAGACCTTACGTAATTAGAACTTTGTGTTAACTTAGTATAAATATCCCTAAAAAAACCTTTTAACATTAGAACATAATTGACATTGAAGAATGAGCAACTTACTCCCGAAATAAATATCTGTCAAAATTAAAAACATAGCATTTGGAATGGAAAATCAAAAGAAGAAGATATAGAGGTTATCGACTTTTTGGATACTTTCAGTGCAAGATCCGTTCTGTATTTTCTTGAACGATTTCATCCTTTGGCCGGTACTTGCGCCAGAAGTTTATTACGCTTCCTGGTCTTTGTTGACAGATGATTTTTTCACAAAGCGGTTCCACCACATGATGTTTCTTCAATAAAGAAACCATTCGCAATAACAAATATTTTTTTGCCATAGCCTGCAAGGCCAGTGTCTCGTAGTAACATATGCTTGCAGACTCAAGCTGTTACAACTGATTCTTCCAGACACTTTTGACAACCAGAGGATATGGAGACAGTTAACTTCCTGCTTTGTAGTCGACCGGGTTTCAAAAGCTTTTTCCCATAGAGGCGTTTGCCATACTACGCTTCATTAGTGCAAAATTTAAAGGAGATCAATAAAGTATAATAAATCATTTAATGAGATTGTAAGATTGCTGCTACACAAACGCAACGAAGAAAATACTCCTACGTTTCTCGCAGATTCGCCTGAAACAGGACATCTCAGGAGGCCCTGGCTGTTCTCGATTGATGAGAATAGTGAGCTACAATACTCGGTTTTGTAATTTGAGAAGACGATGAAACGAGACGGCTTCTTTTTTTTGTAAGGAGGTGAAGGCTGCTTAAGCTCTGATTGTGGCACTCCCAAACGCACAATGCAAAAGGACTATCCACTCATTACCTTCCCTATCAACCTGACAACCTAGTCTGGATCCTAGAATGAACTGATTCAATTGTAATTACCATATACGGTAGGAACGCCGCCCTGTGGGTAACGCCACAAGAGTAACAATGGAATCACTCCTTCATAGACTACTTGAAAATTTCGCACTGAGTACCATATGGAGCTTTATTACACAGTTTAAATGTAAAAATACATGACGTTCCTACAAAAAGTTATGGTTAGTTCAGAATTTCAAACATGATTTATTGTATATTGTTATGAATACGCCTTCGGAAACACACACAATCATATCTCTGAACACAAAAAAGAGTATAAATCAAATGAAAACAAGGACGTAGGCACTCGGCAAAAATAAATACATTTGTTC
Source organism: Stratiomys singularior (assembly GCA_954870665.1). Lineage (NCBI taxonomy): Eukaryota > Metazoa > Arthropoda > Insecta > Diptera > Stratiomyidae > Stratiomys > Stratiomys singularior. The sequence goes on along the minus strand of OX940879.1, from coordinate 3,197,302 downwards.
ATTCTCGATAGTTCATGATGCAAAATTTCATTTTTCCTCGTCGGATCGTGCTTATTTTTCCGATGAGGCTTATTACACCCTACTGCACTGGTTTTCTGGCATCTGAATCCTGAACTCCAGTATGGCTACGATCATGAGTATTTGCACATGCAATCTAGAATCTCTATATCCGAATCCGAAAAAGGAAGTTTTGCGATGAGTTGAGTAACAATTGATCTAACTTGAAATAAATGTTAAGGCAACTTGTTAATATAAAGGTTCAATTCTACTTATATTGAACAAACTTCTGTTAGAAAAGTTTTTTATTTAGTTTTAGGAAAGTTTCCCCCGAAAATAGCATTTTGGAACTACCCACATTTACCCCAACGGTGTCGCCATCGTTGGAAGCATTGCGAAAGCAAAAGCGTTTGACTCTTGAATTGGCCTTGTAGTATATGACACTCAGAACGATCACTGCAGATAAATGTTATGTACCAAAACATCTTGGAAACTATTAAAATATTCACATATATAAGTATATAAGTTCATGGAACTCAACATAGTTATGACATTCCTAAGCTTAAACTGCTGTCCCAAACTTTCCATATTTTCTCGTTATTAAATTTGACTAACATATTGAAAGCAATAGAGTTTCAGGACTCAACAATACCGCCTTCATTATGCCAGGTGTTCTTTTCTCAGCTTATTCTATTCACTGTTTGCTTGTACTTATAAGTGTAACCCCCTCGGCACTGAATAGTTTGACAAATTACCAAAGAAACTTCATAAAAGAACGATTAGGAATGTTCGTACACGTATCACTGCAGAGCGTACAAAAGGACCGACCACCTTGCAGAGTTGATATTTGTCATCAGGTAGAAAGGATACACACAATATAGCTCAAGTGCTAGAAACGATGTTCATTTCATTGTTGGTTATTGTAAATGGTCCTACAGCTTACTGGAGACCTATTAAAATGCAATCTAAAAACGAAGGATTAAAGATTGCACATTTTGCAAAAGAATGAAAGGAGTTTGAGTTTGTGATACAATGACATTGGATTATGAACTTTTGATCTAGATAATTCGTATCACAGCAGATGTTTATTAACTAATTTAAAGTGAAAAGGATTAGAGAAAAATCCCAAATGAATAACTCAAACGCTAATCAATTCGGCCGCAACCAAAGCCCATTCATTAGAAAATGCTTGCAGCGTTTTGCACACCCGCAAGGCCCTCGCATCACACAATCGAAACTCCATCACAACGTTTATGTTTTCAGTGAACCGATAATATTTCCACAATAGTCAAACTAATTACTGGTCTATCCTCTTGTTACAACATTAGCCAGTAGCGACTATGCTTGCAATTCTAACAATCGACCATTTCCCGTCGCCAAATTCGCGCTCTAATGCAATGCTAACGTTGGCATGTGTATGTCCTCTACCGTCATCCACCTATGGATGCCACTAATTTCATCAGGCTCCATGACAATGCAATGGACCCGCCAGACTAGCACAGCCATTAGGCTCGGGAGAATTTCCGTTCGAAAAACAAAGCAAAACACCGGTGGGGTGTCTGCAGAGGACGTTCATGGTGAACGATGCTCTAAAGGATGTGCATGTCACTGCGCTTTCCCGTATTTTCCACTTGTACTCAGGCTACCAATTTGCATTACACTTTTAGAAATGGTTTCCATGTGACTAGTTAACATTTCACGTCCGCATTCGTCGCCATGGAAGTGGACAAAGTCATGAATTGACTTTCTGTTGAAAATGGTCATTACCAAGTTGTGCATGCATTTGTGCAGCCTTTGGGGCGTAAGCTCGACTCCTAATCATATACACGAGTCCATTTCCAGGCTCAGCGCCAAGTTTTACGCAACAATAACTAACTAACGCGTTTTCTCTTTAATCACAAGTTGATTAACTGGCTACGAGGAGAAAAGGCTGATTGGCCAAGCTTTATTGATCCATGGGTGTTCGGCAATATATCAAATAAAAGGAGAACGGATAGGAGAAAGAAGTTGGGATTTAGAGCAAAGTGTGCAAGAGTATCAAGAGCATCATTTCGAATTTAGCGCGCTTTCTTCCAAATCTTTGAAGCAATCCTTGCAAAAGGAGTGTAATCGAACTCCAATCCGAAGCATTGTTAAGATTGATTAATTTGTTCATCCTTTTTACGAAAGTACAAGTTCATGTGTACACTCCGAAGACTGCAGTCGGTATATCCGAAGGCTAATTCAAATACGCCGTGCATACAAGTTCCTTGCACGTTTCAGCTGACTTTACACAATACAGGATTCCGAAGTTTAATCCACTTTGCCGTTATGAATTTTTGATGACGTGTTGGAATTAAACCGAATCAACTAAATTCCCTGCTGTTCATTCAATCCGCTGAAAATCGATTTTGGACGTAGCGTAGCCAAGTGGAAACTTTCTTTGTTTTAACCAGCACTCGAGGGAGCTTGGCACGTTGAAGTACCACCCGAGTTACTAGGACCCTGAGTACATGTTGGATTCTTACTGGATACTCTTCTAACCCAAGCTCCAAGCCCTCCAGCCCGCCATTACTCCCACGGGAGATTGTGTTGCTAAATTGATTGGTTATGGGCTTAGGGAATGAACACTTCTTCCTTGCTCAACGTTAGCTGAGTTTTCGTTGTTTTTATTTTTATTTTCCGTTTTTTCATCCCCTTCCGCGGTGGTTTCCAAAACCACCCCGCCAGACTGACTGGATCGCACCCATACAGAGCCATTTCCATATTTCCCAACCAATTTAGAGCGATCCTATCGAACATTTCGCCACACAATCATACACAACCTCGCATGTACGGTCCGTTCATTGGAAACATTTTAACAACCCTCACAAATCAGAAACTTCGCCTGAGGCCCATATGCGCGGAAAAACGTGCGGTGCAGCGATTTAATTAAAAATCAACCGCTGATGGGTTGTTTGTACAATGGATTTCAAACTAACAAAAGCAAAATGGATTGTACTCGTATGAATATACACACATCGACCAGACGCTTAGTTCAGGCGAAGCGAGTAGAGAGCGGTTTAGGGGTTAATATAACTTAAATGATGGAATTGTTGCTAAAATCCAGTGTATATAATCGGTAATTTTATTTGTCAATATTTTGTTTTGGGGGTTTTTCTGATTTTGTACGCAATAGTTTACGATAATAAGTTCATGGAATGGTTGGTTAAACTAAATATCCAGTCGGGCGTATTGGGTAAGAGGATATGTTACCACATAGACGGATAATTTTTAGAATCACTTCCGATCAGTTGCCGTCGGAGCAGATTGTTACGAGCTTTGAATTTTGTTAGTATTTAGTATTTGCATCCAAGCGAAACCGAAAAAAAAACAATGTATGACATTTGCATGGGAATCAAATGCCACTCAACTATGCTGTCACAGTTTGACAGCATGTGACATTCGGTGTAAAAAGGAGACCAGAGAGCTGTTTTCATGCTCTCATTCACTCAGAGACATGAGAGAGTCTGTACTACAGATTGTCTCAAGGCCGCCTATCTCTGGCGTATCTGATCACTGTGGAATGTATATTTTGATTTAAATTTGTGTTAAGAAAACGTGGTGGTCCGTTGAATTTGCGAACGGTTTGAAATTGAGATAAATTTAGTAGAAATTAGATACATTTTGATATTGTTTTGAAAGAATGAGCAGTTTAGCAGTGTAGTTTATAGTAGTGACATTTTGTCAGAACAAACACTTCATGAATGTTTCGTCCTCGAAATTTTGGTGAGTGAACACGCATCTAACACTGATCGGCCTAGAGTCGAAAAATTGATGCAGACATGGGAAAAGCCTCGGCCTACCGCTATTATAGATTAGCTAGATTATCATTGATGCAGAAGTTGACGTAGAAGACCGAAAAATTTTGATCGATTCGCAGATGGTAGGGTACCACAAGAACTAACCTAAAATTAGCTAACAATTCTATATCTGTAACGAAAGTTTGGAAGGATTCTCAATAGGTGGAGAACGACGACGAAGGACGGAGCAGTCATTCAGTCAGTGATAGGAGTAACCAGTTAGTAGTCCGCTCCTTCAAACACTTCATTCACAACGAATCGTGATTAACTTCTTCGATTCTCCTAAATAAACTTTGCGTCGCAACTGGCGTCAAATGACAAAATACCCCAGGAAACTCTGAAGCACAAGTTACAATACCAGAACATTTTTTCAAATTGTAAATCTATTCAACCTCACACCGTGTGTATGGCTATAAAAAGTAGGCCTTGTCGTATTTCAATTCGCGTCAGGCACCCACTTTATGACTTATATTGACGTTCAGTACCGCCTTGACGAAACCAGCTTACATCTAATTACATTTCAATATAATTGAAGTCTTAGTTACGTACATTAAATTACTTATGCTATGTTAGTTTCGTTTGAAAGATTTCTCATCTTTCATTTATAAAGGAAATAAATACTAGGAATATATTCTTCTTATTACTGAATTCAAGATAATGACTTTTCATAGTCGTCTTTTGCCTTCAAGAAGAAAGCAACAAAGATTGTCGTTTTTGCCATTGTTGCTTGCCTTATAATAAAACGCAACTAAATAAATATTAAAAGGTGGCAATATTACTGACTAGAACTCATTATTTTCACGCCTGTTAAGTCTGAAGGATTGTTTGATGTCGTCGACATGTTTGTTTTCCTTTGAAATTCATAGAAAAACAAAAATAACTCCCAATGCTCTTTGAGAAACATAAAAAATTTGATCAAAAGACGTGCTATGTTTTAGTCCTTAATTGGCTTGTTTGACTGAAGGCTTTAAAAAGAAGTCGAATAAATTCGACAAGAAGAAAGGAGTTTGTCGGTTCATTGGACAAAGATACTGTGCTCAGTGAATAATGAAGAAATATGTTTAAGCACAATCGAGAGCGGAAATTGTAAGTATGGAAGTATGCAAACTACAATAAGAGTAAGACGAAGAAGAAATTTACAAGTATTTCCGTCTACGAACAGATTCCCGTTGCTGGTCAATCTTTCATTCACATATGTATTTATCAATGTGTCTGGTCTTTATCTTTTCCATTTATTGTTCACGAAAGATGTTCTCTGAACGTAATAGTTAGTCCTGATTTTAAAATCAGGCGTTATAATTTCAAATGCTTCTCCCTCAGTTAAGTCGTTCAGATAATTCAGGTTATTGTTACAATTTCAATGTTTCCATTAGTTCGTGCGAGTACCAGCCGCTCCCTGACTTTGATCAGTAAAATCAAATTTAGCAGATCCTCCCCATCATCCAATAGCCTAGCCATAGTCCCTACAAAACTCTCGCAAGGAGAAGCAGTTGTCATTCCCCCCACTCCATTAATACTGACTCAAATCAACGCATGAAAAAATCTAAATTTATAACAAGGGATCATTGAATAATTTTTGTCTGGGGATTGGGAATGGCTTCCGCTCCATTTCCATTTTATAAACTGATTTATTTTCCTATCATGATTTCTACTACGAAGCATTAACCCTCCATCTCATCCCATACTACCATCAAGTTGCAACATCAACATCACCGGCTTACAAAAAGTCGGTTGTGGCCTTTCTTACACCACTCCACTCCCTCACACTTCAGGGGAATCTCCAGGCAGCATTTAAAAAGTATTTTCTTAGATTTTCTTCATCTGCTAAATGTTTTTCTTTTCGAGATGATTTCCATTTTCACGATTTTCTTCATCATTTCAATTTCTATGGAAATTTACCCAACAATACGATCAAAACCGGGAATGAATCCAACTTGGTCCTGCTAAGGTTTCTCGGCAAACACTTTCATCCGTTTTGGAAATTAAATTTCCCTAAGAAATCTTTTCAGTTGGAGAATTTTTTCCTTTTCTTGCTTTTCGCCAGACCCGACGAGCAACATAGAAAAATAAATAAAATGGAATAGAAGTTCAAATCCGCCGAGCGGATGTTTAGAAAGTGCGGGGCCAGGGGGATCGTTCATTTTCATATTGTATGGGTTTGAGCCTGTTGGCCGCATGGAAATGTTTAGAACAAGAATGAATCAAATACTACTGTAGGTTGGATAAGCAAAAATATCCTGAAATCCAGCGTGACTGACTTTCGAGATATTACGAAGGTTTCCGTTTTTTTTTCTTTTTGATGCATTTGTGAGGTTTATTTTATTAGCGATGGAAGTTTTTGAAAGTTAATTAGGCGTTTTGTTAGCTTGTAATTAAATTCATGTTGCGTTTTTTTTTTCTCGCCTCAAATATTAAGAAGAAAGTGTAACGCGTAAAGTCCTAACGAAGGAATGGGGGATAGTCAAAAGAGATTCTCAAACTGACGTTCTTACTAAGAATTTGTTTCGGAAGGGATTATTTCAGGCGACCTTTAGAAGTCGCATTGTAACTGAACCGGCGGTGCTGGTTTTCATAAAAACCAGCACCGCCGCGGTGCTGGTGGTATTCATCGTGATCTTTGATGACAATCAAAATAACACCTAACTACCTGAGGCCATGGCTCAATCCTGAGGCCGTGGCTCAATCGAGTGCATGGTGCGACCGATTTCTACTTAACCCAGCTCTTAAGCGGGCCCATTTGTTTTCGGTCCTACCTGCTCATAATTGACAGAGCACGGTCTCCTAACTGTGTGTTGTTTGCAGAAGAGTTGGATGACGTCTGTCACACATTCTTCGAACACATTCGAGCCAGCAGCGAGGTGACCTCTTCAGCGAAATTGGAGAGCTGTGTCCGGAAACTATGGCCGGAGAAATGCTAAAAACGGTTGACAATTGGACCGCGTGGCACAATATGCTGGGGCAGTGCTGATACTGAAGAAAGCTTTATTGAAGCGCTAGAATGTATCGGAAATGGAGGGATCTCTTTTCTAGCACTTCCTTTTTTTCTTCCTTCCCGTTGGAGAGGAGATTCCCATAATCCGAAGGCGCCTATTGGCGTATGAACACGAGGCCTAGCCCGAAGTAATGTGTCAAACGGTTCCAGGCTAGGTTCTCAGGTTGACAGGGAAGGTGTTTAGTGGGTAGTCCAAAAGCATTGTGCGTCTGGGAGTCCCACACTCAGGGCGTAAACCGCGTTCACCTCCCTACCACAAAAAAAACTACGCAAAAGAAAGCAAAATAACCTAAGCTAAGGAGCAAAAGAACCTTCCGCAAAAGAAAAGAGAAGAAAGCCTCTCACTCTGTAGAAAAAGTGGATTTACGAAACGCAAGTCCCGTGGAATACAAATCTCAACTGTGATCAGTTGCGTTGACTTCATCGGAGGTATGGCAAGACTAGTTATTCGCATTGACCCAACCGATCTTTCAAATGTTTTAACTGTACAAGATTGGGAAGTCACGCTCTCCTGACTAGCTATTCTGTCCTGGACTCGCAGATGGAAGGTTGACTAAGTACCCTTTGCAACTTGCTGAGAGAACATGTTAGTTCTGTCTACGAATTATAACTCAATAAAATCAGGATGACAGGATGAACAGAAATGTGGCTCTGTCCACTCTTGGCTTCATTCTTTCTTTTGAAGAGACATTTTTGGATTTTTTAATCGTATATGGCGTAATGCCAAAGTAGGCCGTATTTAGTATCATGACTTTCTCCTGCACCACCTACAACTGAAAAAGGGATAACCGCATTGTTGATTAGATAATACAATGACTAAGTGAATCAATATATTGCATGGATGAGTGCATGGATGAGAATGACAGCGGAGGATCGACAAAGATTACGAAGTCATTATAACAAACATGTCCTTGAAATTGCTGAAGCTGTGTTAATGGATGGATCCACAGTCTTGCAATCAGACTCCTCCTCAGCAGACTGTACGAAATATAATTCTGTGACCTATACAATACGCAGGTATGTAAAACACAATGTATTACTCATTGTTATTATTCATTTGTTGTACACAATAACATGAGTGCTGGATAATAATCATGGTGAAGCGTGATACTGAACCACATGCTTTTGTCCACATGCAACTGTATGATCTTAAAGGCACATCCTCATCTCTTTTGATTTTAATATGACCGCCGTAGAAAGACAAGCATAATGATCTTCTGCTTTGGTAAAATTCGAACCCCGATCTAATGCAGCAGAGATTGACACGAAGCATTACATTATTCAGACAACTTATTAAGAAATTGTATTTTCGAAACAAACATTTGAGCATTGCAAAAAAATATACTCCATTCGGCTAAATACCTGAGTTTATTATAATGGTTTTGCAAAACATGCAAATAAAACGAACAATTTAGCAAAACATTACAACTTCGCATTTTAATTATTCGATTTCCTTATTAACTTCTTTCAGGCAAATCACCTTTACGTGTAACATTAATCCCTCCTATACTTTAATAAAGCAAATGAACACCACTCGTCCTTCTTGAATTCCATACATTCTACGCAAGGCCAGAAAGAATCAATTTTGTCTTTTCATTTTTTCCCCCTGTTGATCTCGTTCTGTAGCTCCTCCTCCTTATTGAAATTTTCCATAACTTCCGAATCAGGCCGCCATTACAGATTCACGTTTCAACTATACACACAACGCTTGTTGCCCGTGAAAAGGACACTCGTGTGAAACATGCAACTCAAAATTCAGCAAGATATTGACGTTCCACGCCAACGTCGGAGGCGCCGACAAGGATGAGTATTGTGCTATGCGTCCTAACTTCAAAGCTATACTCATCAGCATATATTACCAAATTGATGATGATGTCCTTAATTTGACTTTGATCTTGTCAATTCATGTCACGATAATTTAAATTTGATTTTTAGCGTGTATAATGAGTTATCTAATTTAATGTTCGCTATACCTTGGTCCGTAGAAACACTGGCAAAGATGAATAGCATCTCCCCTAGAATAACGCATGTCAGGACTTGCCTTCTATATATGCAATACTTACGTAAATCCTCATGCAACACATCGGATTAGGCAGGTGTTTGTGCGTTCTCTGATAGGCCCCCAGGACACACGACTATTCAAATAGAGGAGGGTATGCATAAATTTATGATGTTAACTCCTCATCTCATTCTGGACAAAATCTATACTTCCTTTTGTATTGCTAATGGTGGATTGAAAATTTAATTTTCACTAATATTTCTTTCTTGGTCTCTGCACGCCTCACAGTTGAGAACGAATTTACACTCAATCGAGCCGCACAAAGTCAATTGAGTTGAACAAAGTCAAGATATAACATAAAGGATTTTCGAGTCAAATTCAAACATAGTTTCCCAATAGGATTTGCCAATTGCTGAAATCTTTTGTATTTACTTAGTTTTGTCGAGTATTCAATCCCTCCACTTCCTGCAAGAAAAATAATTTAAACTCTCTCCTTATTTATAAGGATATTGTACATAGCGTGTTCAGACACGAATCCTTCCCGCTTGAATGAATTTGTTTCTAGCTTTCGACTTCAACCCGATCGAAATGGTTCGGCAACAACAATAGACGAGGGTTAGACCAAGCATGACGATGGTACTATACTTGTATTATTCGAATCAGAATAAATGACGACGATCCCAGCGATGACGACTAGGACGAACAAATGTTTGGTATCCCACACTTTGTTATTCGTAATCGAATGGAAATAATACGCAAACCATAGCCGCAGTCATGTAACAACGTAAGCGGTTAGACTTTTAAATGAGATGCATCGTTTCGGATTATTATTTTGAAAATAAACATTTACAACCGTTGAATATTGTCAGGAGATAGAGGATTGTATGTAAAGTAGTCGATCCTAGCTATTACTTTATTGAAATTTCATAGATATTGGAGCTTATATTCATAGCAGAATATTGTTTTATACATTTTCGAAGAAATCGAATTAGACTTTGTGATCTATTTTTATACAGTGGCATCGCGTTCTCCTCTGTTTTGTTTTTCAAAAGGGATCCTCTTGTTTGCTTTTAAGTTCGTAAGGATAATTGCGACCGATAAACATTCGTTGTTTAATTGTAGTCAAGTTCTTGTTTTGAGATTTAAACAGGCAATATGTTTAGAGTTCAGGAGAAGGTAAGACTCCTACTTAGTAGAATGAAAGAATCCTGAGCCTGATCAATTTTAGTTCAATCGTAGTAGGAAATATTGGAAATTTCTTTCCGGAATATTACTAATTGTGCCGACATCAACAATATTCCTTATGTTAGATCCTCAGATGATAGACACAGCAAAGGATCTATCAGCTCTCTAGAAGACAGCTCCATCCCATACATTTGGCATCATAAGATTGCACACTGAAATCGATAAAGTAACTGCTCACTGTTTTTCTTGCCAGCCCAGGAAGGATTATTGGATGTGGTGACAAGATGACATGGAAGCGTTTCAGCTGATTTTTTCCATCAAATCAACGCCAGTAATTTGAGGGAAATTGGACGATAATTTTTGCTTTTTTCAGACTATATTTAGCCAATCGATTTGGGACCTTGCACGACAAGCGTTCAGGTGTCTTTAAGATATATGGGTTTATTCTCATCAAATATAGCCTATAGCCAAAGGCTGTTATCGATTTCGCTTTTTAGGCTTATTTTCTACTTATTATGTGGTGCCGACGCGCATGGTAATGCTACCACCGTACACAGCGGTCTCCGCTTTAGAAGGAGGAGGCTATGATTTAGTGCCGACGATCTAATCAAGCGTCGACGATTCAAAGCGTGAACTTTGCCATCTTCGGAATTATTTTAATAGGACTCAATTTGCTCAGGGTTGTTAGAGTCTATTTAAACTTTGCAAGGACAATGCTGTCCTGTTTCGCATTTACGCCTAAAGTAAAGTACTACTCATGTTGATTTCGGCAGGGGCCCGATGTCCTTAACAGGAACGACTCTCTCAGATTTTGTATCAGAACTCACTATACCGTACCTGGAGGACACACTTGGACGTACTACATACGTCTGCTACTGTTTTAATCATATTGCACGACAGATCCTTGCAGTCAAAATTCTCTAGCTTCAACAGTGTGTCCTATTTATTCATGAAAGTAACGTGAAGGCTAACTCTTATACATATTAACATTCTTAGATAGAGAGAGAGAGTGTGTGTTAAGCATATTTGCCATATCTCTGAATATATTGATGCGCCGTCAAAACTATTTACAAGGATCCAATCCAACTACTATGTTTCTTCATCTCGATGTCTCAAACTATCCTCCGTCGTAATTATAATTTTAACTTGACATATACTCACACTTTCATATTTCATCTGAATCACAAACAATACTAATTTCAGTGCGCCTAATTTTCACAAACGTTTCATTATGATCAGAATGGTGTGGTCTGAAAGCTATGAACATCACACTTAAGGTGCACGTTTTTCATTATCACTTAAAGATCATCACAAAGTTAACTCTTAACACTTCATCGTCTTTTCTTTAACGTAAAGTGACGATTGCTACGTTGCAAGACAGACATGATGCTGTAACGCAGCAACAATCATCAAAATCCCGATTATGCGAGGAATAACAAGGGAATTCACCATTCGATGTCTACTATTTACAGCTAATTAAATATTGCGCGTTTCCTAAGGACCCAGCAAATCCGACAATTTTCCCACCGTACAGCCGGCCACGAGTTTCCCAACTCCATTCGTCCATTGCTTCTTGTTTCCCAATCGAAAGTGCTATCTTGGAATGCATAAATTGCAATCAATCAAAAGTCTCGCACCGAATCAAACAACCAATGCATAGCATTACCCTACATCAACGCCGAAAAAACCTCATTATTCCCCAAAATTATTCCAAACAACTACCAAACGTATTACATTTAATATTTACCTAATGCTCAAAAATTGAAAGAAAACTTGATTGCATCAAAATGATCTCACGAAATTCAAGTGAAAGCTACCCGAAAATTTGTTATTAATAAGACCACTTCATAGCGGAGTCATTTCGCTGGATCTTGACGAAAATTTCAAAAAGATTCATCTGAATTGAAGCTATAAAAGAAGATTCGAGGACGCTGAGATTGAGGATGAAGCCGCTGCTGCGACCACGGCCACTAATGGAGCTTCGGCTAATTAGTGAGTCGACACAACACTTGATGTCGTAAAGAATGGATAAAGCAGTCTAACAACTAATATCTATCACCCGTTTAATAAAGTGCCCAATTTCCCAACGAGATTTTCAAGTAACCGACACCATTGCCACTAGGCTAGTCCCACACCAGCCACTTGGCTCGGATGCAAGAATCCGATTCAGATTTTCGGATTCCGATTCAAAAAAGACGCACACGGCAAGGAGCGAGTGATTGCTTTGGGCCCGACCCAGCCTGCGCGGGCCAAGGGGCACAGCAACCCAAGCGCTTCATTCTACGGCTTAAGAGTGATGAAAATAAGTCATCGTCTTGGGTTGGTTTCGCTACGGTGAATAATAAAGGTAAATATGCACGCATCTAAGTACCTACACATGAGTATGTGGGTCTGCAGGTGAGTCAGAGGCATATAAGTAACTCGCATGTGTGTACACTCGTATATAGGAAAACATTCGTGTGTAATTAGACATCATCGCAGTGCTGCTGATGCTGGTTTCGTTGTTTCTGGACCAACATCAGAGTGAGGAGGAGGATGATGGAGATGAAGATGAAGATGGCTTGAAATTATGGAAATTATCCGAAAAGGCCTTAGTCAAATACAGCTACTGTTTAACCAAAGTAAACTCTTCACATTTGAAAATCGCGCTCAAGTCAATTGGACATCGTCGTCGTAGCAGTCGTTTTCCAAAGTTTTCAAGGAATTATCGTCTGGAATTAGTTTAACCCTCATTCAGACGACTCAGTCGATTTACGGGGCTTGAAGAAATGTTAAAAGTTTTTAAGTTGCTAGCCTTGGTTAAGCCTAAAACTTCAGTCTGTCTTAAGGAATGGACCACCATAAGGTATGTCCTTGTTTGCTGTAGCTTCGTTTTGATGCATCTGCCATCGATCCGTTTCATCCTTCGCCTGTGAAAGGGTTACTCTGAGCTCTTGGGCATCAGCGATTTAGGTGTTTTCGATTCTTTCACATTAAATACTCGCATATTAACTGAAAATCCATAAAGCACTCTTTCGTGAATACAGAAGAACAACAAATAAAAGGTAGTTGTGTCAATAAACAAACACGAAATCGGACCGTAGGAGATTCGCTGCTGGATGCTGCTTCTGCTGTTGGCACTGGTTCTTCGTCGTTCTCCAAATGGTTCTGAATTAAAGCAATCATCCCGAGACGATTTCAAGAAGCGCCCGAGAAAAAATTCAGACAATACCTACAACGAAACTCACATGCCTCGACAAAAAGGTGGAACCCCTCGAGAAACATATTTGATTGCGTTCAGCGGGCCGGTGTGGCTCGGAATATTCACTGGATCGATAGAGTTCAGTATATTGAAGCACGGTGTAGTCCTCAAGTGGTCGTGCTGCTCTACTCATTCTCCTATTCGTATCCATTGTCCGACTATCGAAAATTCCAAATCGAAAACTATCCCAACAAAAGTGTCCAGTCATTGTCTAGTGGCTTAAGATGCTAAAATCTCATCTATTGCCCATACTATAATGTTTATCTTATAAAACCGCTTTTTGGAGTCAGCTTACCACAAGAATCGGTTGAAGCACTTAATTTATGGTGATTAGGCTGTTCAAGGTGGCCACTACTCGCTACTGACCATACCCATCATCCGCTCCATGTCTATGGCTACTGGTATTGTAAAAACCAGTGTTAAGTGGTGGATTAAGGACTTTACCGAGCCCATCCACCGTCCAAATAGACGAAAAGAAACGGCGAGACCGGGCGAGACGGCGACGTCCATCGATATGAGAGACCGCGAACAACATACTGGCGACAGCAGGCCATCGTCGTAATCGTAATGCAAATTATTTTGACGAAAATGAAAATTAAAGTCAAAGTTAATGAGAGATTTGTTGCAAAAAATATACTAATTTAGACACATAAGAGGCAAATAAAGAAACTCGTTTGCAAATAATATTGGATAAGAGATGGCTGACTTGCAACTATTCAATGGGCAGCAATTTTCAGTTGATATTTGGTTATTTTGGGTGAATACCTCGTAGATGACTCAATAATCGTTAAATGTTGTTGAAAAAATTCGGAGCACTTAGTGTTTGCAGCGCACCAAGTATACTTTAAACACGAGCTCCATTCTGGTCGCGACAAGATTAATCGAAGGACGGAGCCATGGCCCGCGTGTATAATTCCAAGAAGACTCATTACACAGTCATTGTGAAGAGATACACTGTCCAATCAGAGGTGAATTATCCTGATGGGATTTCGAACTACACAAGCAATGGCACTACCCGTCTCAATCGCCAGATCTATTATGCTGCTCACTTTCCACTCCAAACGATCAAATGATGCGTACAGGATACTAATAAATCAGAAAGGAGGATGAACTTGACATAGTTGCCGAATAATGCTGTTTTTTACATACTAGTACCACCTGCTGTGATTCATTTAGAGACAAATCTTGCGATGGGGATGTAATGGCACATTACGCTTGGGTTGGGTCAGGTTGACATTGCATATTTGTATAATATTGTTTGACATTTTATCATGCAAATACTTAGCTCTGTAAAGCGTTAGGATTCATGTGATCGGCCTATCAAACGGACTATTTGCGTTTATTTCGAACAGTTTGACACCGAGTTCGGCAGTATTGGATAATCCGCAACCAAATACACCACATTCAGCTCTCAGTGACAAGCTTAAAGACCAGATTTGTTACCGTTTTCAACAGTTTCAATTTTCGTAAGAAACGACTTGACCTATACCCCGTGAAGTTCTGCGTTTAAAACCATTCAAAATTCAATGAATGCAGTAACCCAAGTCGTCTTGCCTTACAAATTGTCACTGCTTCAATCGTTAGGTTTTTGTTAAGCTTTTAGGAAATTCAATATTTGGACGAAAACTTTGTTCACCAGTTAGGACCATTTGCGAGGAAATGGGTGCGTGAATAACCAAAGATGAGCCGATTGAATAAGCGATCCATTTTTTTCAAAACTGAGGCAGATCGGAGTGAAGCGTCTAATGGTGTCCGTTATTATGCCATGATGACAGATTTTTCGCTGCCTGAAAATGAAGCTCGTGTTCTCAACGACATTGATGGCGCGACTCGCGACACAGCCCGTGGAACCCTGACTTCATGGTGGAAACATTTCGGAGAAAAGTGTATTTTGCACTCGGACCATTGTGCTGACCATGTAGCTCAATTTACATTCTACCTCTAAGATATTTCTTGGACACTACGAATAAATGAAATATCCATTTTAGACAAGCAAGAGTGGATGCACCCGGTTCCAAAAAGAATGAGAAGGAGATAAGTTGCTATAAGAGGGATACCTCCATCTGTATCGGCAATCAATTGAAGATGACCTTGTTTATTTCTAGAACTGTTTATGACCTAATGTTAAAGGCACATTGACCACATTGTGGCCGTGGAACAGATGGGACAAACGTTAACCTCGACTTCCGAGCAAAACAAGCACCCAAACCACCTATGCAACGTTATCATGCACCAGTAATACTGACAATACGTATTCCCGATGATAAGGTGCATCGTGTAATAATCGGTTTCGTCATTCTTTCGATTCAGTTCTAGTTCATCTACATTTTCTGCCACCGAGACAGCGTCCTACCCGTCAAAAAGCCTTTCAATCATAGATCCCCCATCGCCTTAGCTTAGCTGATACCAACGAGAGAAATACTTGCAAAAATATTTTGTATTATGATCCCAAGAAAAGTATGTCTTACCCAATACGCAATGCTTTTATGTCAAAGGGACTAGGACTTAGTAGGAGGACTTGTTTAATGCATACAAAATCCTCAGCCCAGAATAAATTGCTTTGAATCTAAATATTCACAAAATTCCTTGCTTCTCCCTAAATTCAAGTCAAAGCTTTGGCTAATAATATTCCCAAACACACCTCATAAACTCTTTCTCGAAGAATCTAATCAGCTTGACTGCTTCAAATAGATTCAATCAAATCATCAATTACCATCATCATCATCATCATACTTTCTATTTCTTATTTAAAATCAAACTTACTAATTCAAACCACTGCAATCTGTAGGTACATTCCAGTGTTGGCCACTCTATCACTCTTCTAATTTCTCTATGAATATCAGCAACCTTAAAAACATTTAGGATTAGCAGTGTTTGGATTTCTCGCTCCGATGACATATCAACTCAACCGTATGACTGTGTGAGGTCTCATCCTCTACTCAACCACTTGACAACAATAAAAGACTTTTCACATCGTTTTCTTCATCTATTCATGAATGTCATGTCTAACGTATACACATTTCAATATTTGCTTAAAAAAGAAAAATATTTCGAGTGCCCAACATCCCAACCGCATCTGAATCTGTGTAAATAATAATCGAGACTACCGTGTTTCTACCACTCTACCATGCCCACTTAACGAAATGCAATCAAAAACAAATTAGGGCCAGAACTTGGTGCCTTGCGGAACCCTTACGATTAGATGACGACAATGGTAATGCAGCCGAGCAAGAACAATAACAGCAAAAGCAACAACCGAATAACAACAAAATACGAAAAGGGTTTCCGATAGCCGGTATTTAATTAATGAATTGACATTTAACAGTTAGTTAACTTTGATGTGTTCAATTTCCCTGCACAAGAGAGAGATAAGATCCACGTGATGAATAATTCCCCTAATGTGTACGCTCAAAACGATTCACACCCTCTTCATACAATTATTTAAATTCAAATTTTCCGCTATGGAAACCGAGTGCGATGTCCTTCCCCCAAATTGAATTTCAATGTCTTCATCTGTCCTTATGTTGTCGCTTGTCATCGTTTAATGATTAAATTGATACAAATCGTTTAAATTGATGTTCTTGTCTCTCCCTTTCGTTGTATTAGTCACATTGCGAAAACACAAGGAGTAATTTGAACGATGCTCCTTGTCATTTTGCCCCATCGCTTCCCTCAGGCTATTTATTCGTTGGGTGAGTTGCAAGTACAATCAGTGTTAGGACGAACACTATAAAAACATACTTTATTTATTTTGTATCCTTGTGGATACGTTATACTGAATGCTACAATGAAAATAGTATGTTGGGGGTAAGACTGATGCCTCTCAACATAATACTCTCTAAGTGTAAATATTTGGATTTTTCGGGACTTATCACGAACATTCAAGCTTCAATTTTCCTCTTGAAGCCTTCATCATAAAAATGACCTCATTATACCTGAAAGATAGAGCAGGCTTTTAAAAATACATCGAAAACACGAATTTCCTGAATTTTCCTGCGAATAAGTAAGTGACGACATCCTTTACCCAATCAGCTTAGGGGATGTCTTACAATCAAACAATGCAAGTCAGAAACGATGCATTCACGTGTTTATTTGTCCTGTGCTGATATCCTCAAGGAAGTACTTTCCCAAGGACAAAAGCACGTCGAGCAAGTTAGCTTTCCCTTCAAATATTTATTGAACTAAGAGTTGAAGACAATCCTATGAAGGTATCCAATGAATAGTTTGCATTTCTAGGGGTTTCTTCCCACACAATAATTGTTTTTCCTTTATTATTTTGTTCGATATACACTCATTTAGTTTTCCCGCGTGAATATACCAACTACGTTAGCTACAACGAATCGCTAAAGGAGACAATAAGATATTCTGAACTTACCTCAACACGTTCCTCTTTAAGATCTACTTTAAGTGCTAATTGTTCACGCAGTACTACGTCAGGATAATGTGTTTTATCGAAAGTCGCTTCTAATTGTTCTAGTTGTTCTTCCGTGAATATAGTTCGATGTCGTCTTTTCCGTTTCGGCGGCGGGCCGTGACCCAAATGACTTCCGTGATGATGGTGATGATGATGTCCTAAGCCACCATGACCGCTAACGTGTGCTTGCATTTGTGCAGCTGCCACATGGGCGACGGCTGCCGCGTGCATATAGTTCGGATAGAAATTCGGATAGGCGACTGTAAGAAAATATGAAATATTTTCATTAAAAAATTATTAAAACATGTTATAAGCGATTTAAAAACAAAGTTGAAATGTTGATCTTCTACGTTGATACAAAATAAAAACAGAATTTAATAATATCAAAGGCAGCGTTTTAAAGATAAATTGCTACGATAAGAACTTTTCGCAAACCTTCGGACAAAAAAGGACACATTCGGAGTTTAGATTGATGAGTAGCGACGATTTCAGTCGATAGTAAAGTGAGAATATTTAAGACCTTTTAATCCGAAGTAAGCCAATCATCAACAGAACTTATAACGAGATATGGAGCCAACCTTAGAATAATAAATTAATACTACTTTTAAACTTTATCGATAAAATTTAAATCGATCTTGGTCTATCGATGTCGATAGACCATCAGATTCTGTATACTGCTTTTCGTCCTTTGTGTACACAAGATTCATGCTAACTTTCCCAAACAACAGTTTCCCTCGCGCAACAAAAGGAACAAAAGGAATTAAAATCGCTCTCGAGTCATGTCATATCGACACCGGTTTCTTTTTACCCATTAAGCAGCTAGAATACATTGAATGTCGTGTTGAGCCTGTATAGCAACCTTAGCAGCCGAGGGGTAAAACCCGTACAACAAAACAATATCCGAAACGCTTACGGCGTTCAGGACTTGCAATGAGTGATTCCCTTTGCTTCAGTGGATAAAACAACCACGGTCAAAATCATCCAAAAACTTCTAATTATAATTCAACCTGTTTGATTGTTGCATAATTCAATTATATTTTTTATTTATCTTAATTCAAAGACATGAAACGATCACCACAAAAATCATAGTCATAGTACCACATGTGAAGTTGGTTGAGCTGCTGCAGTGAAATTTCTAAGCTCATATGTCTGCATAAGGAATCTACGGCAGTTTTTAATTCTGAAATGCTCGGTTGCAACCGGCCGTGGATGCAATTAATTCTTCAGGACAGTTGATATCAGATTCATTTCACTCTAAATAGAATTTCTTCAGATCACAGGCTGACACGCTGACAACAACGAACAAGAAACGACAGTTCGATAAGGGGCTTTAAAGTTTGGGATGTGGATCGAAGAGTTCCATCTGAACTGAAAACTGAAATGGTTGAAGCAGTTTTTGTTCCAACACGCGTGAACTCATAAAAGGGAAATTAAGGAAGCTTCTTTAGAGTTTTTGTGCTGGCTCCGTTTTTGTACAGATTTGAGTCCGAAAATATGAGACAAAAAGAATATGACTAGAAAGGAAATAAAAGTGTGAACAGTACAGTATTTAGGGAAAAAAAGTAGAGTGAGAGGTGAAAATTAAATTAAATCAATTAATAAATAAAAATAACTTTTATTTAGAAAAAAACTAATCCGAAAAATATTTAAATATAAAATTAAATATAATATTCAAATATAAAAATTACTTTAATATAATTTTCCTTGGGATGCTTTGCATCAACAGTCTTCACCTCACTTCACTTCTTTTCTTTCATTCAATAACGCTACCACTAATTAATCATCCGGGTCCCCCTACTTAGCATTATCAAATTCCTCAGTCCTTCGAAATTATTCAGCTGACTAGCTGCGGCTTTAGTTATTTTCGTGTCTCTTAAGGATTCCCATCTTTATTTAATCGATTTGATGAAACCGTACTAAATCAACCATATCTATCACAGTCGTTTCAAACACACTTTGTACAGGAGGAAGCATACAAATCAACAACATTTATCTATTTTGTCTTTCGATACTAAACGGGAACATCGTGTAATGCGTACCACAAACATTCATTTTCGCCACGATTTTACTCAGCTTTACTCTGCTGTGATATCGTAATCAGTGAAAAACCACAAAACGCATATCTTTGCTGCTAACACTAGAAACCCTAAAACTTCAAATGCGTATATCTACGTTATACGATCTGCATGTACACGTACATAGATCCAGTTATCCGACTATTCTCTCAACGGAAAACAGCAAACAGTTTCAGTCGTTCACTCCTTTAGGATTTTTCACCCGACGTTTACCCGTCGTCTAAATAAACCACATTTTTCCAATGCAATACATCGCTCTCTGAGTTATTCGCGTTTTGAAAAGGGCAAAGGATGGGAGTATAATAGAGCGAAAAAATTCATCTCCTGCGAAAACCCATACAAGTTTAGGATACGAAGTGGGTTGACTATAATTGGTAAATATAGTCTTTCATGTAGAGCATCGGAACGGGTAATATAATGTTGGCATGGCTTTGTTTCTTGTTAGCTACTATTCGGTAACTCTAAAGGTAAAGGATACGACTAAAATCCCAGACATGAATTTCATGTTTTGTTCGACCAAATACTTGAAATAACATTTGTGAGATCTATATACTCTTATATAATTTGTTTATAACCTAAATTGAGATAATTTTAACCAAAATCTGTATTCCAACAACAAATCCAAGCCCGTAGCTACCTGCTGGAACAACAAAAGAGTCCGTCAACAGAGTCATAGCAGCTCGCTCGATTTCCCGCTAAAGGAACTCGCATCTTTATAAGCGTCTTATTTAGTCCTTCAAATGCGGCAAGGGTGTAAAGTTAGTAATAAATTTAGTACCGAAACATTATCACCTGCTTGAAATCTACAAGAACTAGACCAATGCCGATGGTTTTATTAAAGCATGTGCTGTTATGGAGAACTCATACAGCAAAGAAAAACCTCAGAAAACTCGACAAATCCCATCAGCAGTGAACCTTTCTTTCATCTGATTCAACTTTTTCACTTTCAATCCAATAATCACATCTCGCGACCTTTTAAAAACCACCACTCAGCCCAAACATACCTAATCATAATTCTTTTCGACGTTAAAACCACAAAATGCAAAAATTTTTCTCCACCTCAGATAAATATGTATGTATATATAATTTTTTTGAAAACAAAAAAATAAAACCTTTTGCTTAGAATTTACCACTCACTCATTCCATTTCAATGAATAAATCTTAATTTTTTTCCTCACCGCTGAATTCGTTGATCCTTGATATGGCTCAATGGTTTTGCATTACGCAATATCCCAACCACCACCCCCGGAGGACATGCTTTAGAGTGGTTGAACTCAAACACTCTGCAATTTAGGATCAAATCTGAATTGCGTAGCATTGTTGTAGTGTGGATGTTGGTTTTTTTTTAAAGGAACTTCTTAGGACATGAATGAAGCTTATTATTGTGCATAAATGTCGGAATATTTCACGGTAAGTGTGCAAATATGGGAGACAGATTTATTTTTATATTCCTTTTTCATGTCGACGCTGAGGCCGCAAGTAATGTAACGATAAAGAGATAAACGTTTATTCATTCACCGAAAATTCCCTTGAGATATTTCACAACACTGTGATGAGTGAAATTTGTGGTTTAGTAATCAGTGTAGGTTTGCTCTTCTTAGTTTAGGCCTGAGATTTTGACTGTAAAGGCATAAGCTGATGAGTGTTAAATAGCGATAAGAACAGAAAATAAAACAAACAAGGGAATCACGATTGAAATAAAATGTTATTTGAGCTTCAGTAGTGGACGTGGTAGGTAGTGGACGAATTCAGGAAGTCCACAATAAATCTTCCAGGGAAAGTGGGTAGCATGTAAATTTATTCTACAATATTCACAAACTTCACGTTCTAAAAACACCGAACCAATACCTCAGTCTGTTTTTTGAACTTTTACTTACTTCTAAGAGCCCAACTTAATCTACATCGATATAACAAGTCGGATTCTATTAATTAATTCTATTAATTAAGAAAAGCATTATTATTATTTTTTCAATTTTCTGCATAAACTTCTAGTCCAAAAATATCTAAAGGATGTTCGGAAACGAACATGACAACGACCTTTGACATATGCTCCACGAAAATTAAATGTCATCTTCTTCGGAACAATAAAGCAAGCCTAAATAACTATGGCGTGAAGGTCCTTGCTCGATCTTCATCTAATGTGG
This sequence comes from Stratiomys singularior, assembly GCA_954870665.1. Classification (NCBI taxonomy): domain Eukaryota; kingdom Metazoa; phylum Arthropoda; class Insecta; order Diptera; family Stratiomyidae; genus Stratiomys; species Stratiomys singularior. The sequence goes on along the minus strand of OX940879.1, from coordinate 3,175,434 downwards.
CATAAATTCCATTCCATCGTTACTGTTGGGTTAGTCTCTACGGCACAACTTCGCCCCCTTTTTATCCTTCATCTGGTGTCCCCCAGAGTTCTATTCTAGGACCTTTTCTTTTCCTTCTTTTAATAAATGACCTTCCATCAGTGATCTCTTCTACTTGCCTCCTGTATGCTGATGATTTTAAAATCTATCGGTCAATTAGGTCACTTTAGGATCATCAGCTTCTACAAGATGACTTGACCACTCTCTCCAACTGGTGTTCTTCTAACTTTTTACGTGTTAATATTCGTAAGTGCCACAAAATGACTTTTTCGTTTAAAAACTCACCAATGCGCTTTACTTATATGTTGAATGAACAGCCTTTCTCTGTTGTTACGACTTTTAAAGGCCTAGGCGTTACTTTCGACCAAAGCCTAAAATTTCATGCTTATGTCCTTAACGTGATAACTCGAGCAACTGAAGTGTATGTCTTCATTCTGAACCATGTTCATAAATTCAATAATCTTTCTACTACTGTACGTTGGTTTGTTTGTTTGGTACGTCCTCTCTAAGGACGAGCTAAGGGCCGATTCTGACCTATGCCATTTTCCAGCAATTGGACCCCAGTACAATAAAAATAATAATAAATACCTCATTTCTACGATTGAATACGTTCAACGTAAGTTTATTCGCTTCGTGCTCTATAAGTATAACATTCCTTATCACCCTTATGAGTCTCGTTTACCTCTTCTTCGTCTTCCTTCTTTGGAGTCTCGTCTTACCTTCCTTGACCTGTGTTTTCTGTATCAACTTTGCCACCACCAGATTGATAGTAGTCTATACGCTGATTTCTGCTTGCGACAACCTCTGCGCTCAACGAGAACAAATAATCTGTTTGTGGTCTACTTTTTCTCGCCAATTGTTCGTATTCCAAGAACGTATAATGACCTCGAGCTTGGTCCTTTTCCTTCTTCGTACTTAGCTTCTAAGTCTAGGTTAAGTGATTTACTTCTTTCTAATTGAACTATTAATTCTGACTACTATTTGTTTAATAGTAATTTGTTTAATATTTTAAATTAATTTTGTAATTGGATAGTTTTTCTTGAGATAGAATATAAATAAATAAATTTCGCACAATCTAAAGAAAGCTCTCTAATAGCTAGAGGTCGAGATGCTCTGTCAGGGATGTTGGTTTTTTGACTATCATGCTAGACACACTCATGTTCATACTATTCACATTCATAACTACTTGCTTTCATAGCAACATCACCACTAACCCTGCTAAGCAAAGCAATTGTTTCAGTAGCAGGTTTTTTCAACTTTAACACAAAAATCCACTGCAAGCCGCTTTCCCTTTAGATAATTTATCAAGGAATCGAACTAACGAAAAAAAACCGTCCGTCCGTAGTTTTCTGAACAGGCTTCGCTCCTCCAATCCAACGCAAATTGACCACCGACAAACTCACATCAACTTGATATGAAAACAATGGTAGGATACATCGAGCCGAAATACGAGGGGAGGTTCCAAGTTCAAAGAATGTAGGGTAGGAAGTGAGAATAGAGATACGGAATTTTTTTCCCAATTCTTCAATCTTCTTTCAATTAGATCTTTCAATTAACTTACCGATACCTTTATAAAAAATGTCTTGTCCTTGTCCGCAAAATATGCTGAGACAGCATCCTTCACTTCTACATCTGTACCAATCTTATTCACACAAAGTCGTTTTTATACTTTTTTATGCTCTATGAATAGATAACAGTTACTTGGGGACAGGTAAGGAGTGTAGAGTAGGTGATTTAAAATATCGAGGCACATCTTCTGCAGGAAAACCAACACAACATGGCACTTGTGAACGGGTGCGTTTCCGTGTTCAGGAGGACACCTCTAGTTAATGTTCCCCTTCTTTTTTCATTGATATATTTTGATACATTCTTTCATTGACCTTTCATTCACTCTATGATGATGTGTGATATTCTTTGGTCATGGAGACACTTTAATCTTTGTAATCCATCAACAGGATCCCTTATTAGTCCCAAAAGACTGTCGCCATGATTTTACCACCCGACTGTGACAGCTAAAAGTTCTGGCCTTTTTTATGTCACTGCATAGAATCCTGTTTAGGCACACGTGCACAATGATGAACTCATATTGGTCTCCTTTTTCTTGCTTGGTAGGGAACTTTGTGACGGTGTGATACTCGATTTTTACCATAACTCGTACTTGCTTCCAGATGAAGATTTTTGATAGATGATAGTTCAAGGAAAAGCAGTACTATACGTGGGCGGTCTGATAAGTACCAAGCCTACAAAAGAAAAATGAAAATTTCAGAAAAGTGGTGATGATTTCGCTCGATCCAGCTGATGCTCCAAACTCTTTATCCCGTCTCAAAAATACGTTAACTCGGGGTCTGCAAAGTAAGCCTCCGTGGCGATGACCTCCTCATTCCACTCAAATTATTGCCCAACTAGTGGCTTTTCATGTTTGGAAACAAAGAGAAGTCGCACGGAAAATATGTTGGGTGGGGTAGCAGTTCGTAGCTCAATTTGACCCATTTTACCGATGGGCCATTCTTCTGCAATTCGGTATCAAATCGGCGCAATAATTCGACGTAGTAGAACCCTTGGCCGTTTCACCCTTCCCCGGGTCCTCGATGCAGATCAACCCTTGTGAATCCCAGAAAACGGTGACCATCACCTATCCGGTCAATAGGACAGTCTTCGCTTTCTTCGGAGCACGTTTGGCGGGAATCCACTATTTCACTGTTCTTTGGTCTATCATGTGTACTAATAGGCCCATATTTCATCGACTGTCACGCTACGACGCTGAAACTTCTTCGGATTGCGCTTAAACAGCGTCAAACAATGCACTGAAGTGGTTTTGTGGTTGCACTTGTTATCCGCAGTGATCAATCGGCGCAAACAACACGCTGACAGCTTTCTCATAACCATAATTTCATGCAGGATATGATCAACGCGGTCTTTTGAGATGCCTACTGTTTCTGCTCTCTTGCGTACCTTCAATCGGTGGTCTGCCAATATGAGATCCTAGATTTTTGTCACGTTATCCTCGGTCTTAACCGTTTTCGGGGCACCTGGGCGTACATCGTCAAAACTGGACATGCGAACGCATTGAAGCTCGTTAGACCAATTTTGGACGGTCTCCATCGCAGGAGGAGAGTCAAGTGCACTTTGATTTTGCTGCGAGATTTCTCTTCAAGAAACAAGAATCGAATCACCAACCGATTTGGCTATTACCCCATATTTTTTTTTTAAGTTTTCGGTCATAACAGGACTGCAAGTCCGATTCGGCTAAAATTTTGACAGAAGTCGCCTACGAGAAGGTACTACACGGTAGTGATAGTGATTATGAAAGTGGCACCATCGCGTGGTGAAGCTAAGTAATTATCAGACCGGTATCGAAAGTGTCTGTATCTTTAGCTGCACGGCTCAGGCTTGGAGAGTGAATCAGATTATATTCTGAGCTTGGATGTTACTCGTAGACTGAAGCTGGTTACGTCTAAGTCTTTGTTCATTTTTCTATGTGTTTTTGTTTACGGAAAATTTATAGCAGCAAGCAGTGACATGTAATGTTAATTGATGATATCGATTTCTACAAATTTTTAAAAAAAATCTTCATCGAACGCATCAGCACTCGAAAGCAGCACCAGAAAAATTTTATTCATAGTTACGAATCTGCCACAGATTCCTTGAACCTGAACCAACTTTGCCACAGAGTATATAAATACCTTACATATATGGACAGTCTAGCAAATAAATTCCAGGAATCATCAAAAACGGTCAGTTGTACATTCGAATTTGATCCATTCAAACCTATAGAGAAATAGAAACACTGAAACGAGGATATCAGGACAAGACCACATGGATGCCGGAAAGATCATCACTGACGTTGTTTACGGCAGCGATTAAGAACAGGTGGGTACCATATTTTAAGGCCCTTCTTTGTCCATTGGAAAGCTCCAGAATACCGAAACCAATAGATATTTCTGGAGAGCTTCCGCTGGCCTCACAAACTTTGGATTGAGTACGCTCTGTTACCCAGCTCAAAGGAATAATAATGAGCCGGTCATAGATGAGATTCCAGTTCAGAAAGCCATCAACAGAGTTACCCAATTCAATAGGGGTTAAGTGAAAATGCTGCCTGAGCGCAGACATTCGATTACATCCCCTATCCACAAAAAAAAACAACTTGAAAAATGCTGAGAGTTCAATATTGACGTACACCTTGTTTTCGTACCCTCGCGCAAGCATAAGACAGTTTATGTGTGATGTGGTCTATAAACATTTTTGGAGTCATAAGGCTGCGGAAGCTTAAATACAAAATATATTTTTTTTTTAATTTTGAGAAAATTTTTTATTAATGCGGAAAGACCTAATTCCACTCTTTTGTCACTGAGTGCATAGTTGCCTCACACAAATGACCAGTGAAGTTCTAGCAAATAAGTTACGGATATCAAAAAAAAAATGTCAAATATACATCCAAATTTATAGAGTTTCCTTCAACCACAATAATCTTTTATTGACCATTTGTGCAAGAACATGGTATTCCAAGCAGATTACACTAAATCTAAATTTGAAAACCCTTAAGTGAAATCGCCAGTGACAATAGCAATTCATTGCTCCTTATGCAAAATTTCTAATTTCACTAATAATTTATAATTTCACAAATGAATGAAAAGTACAAGTACAAGTCTAGCCGTCCTGCAAGCGGAATCATATAAGTGACAGCACAACAACAAATTCTTAGAACTACTGTAAACATGTAACAAAATTGTGACCTTTGGTTTAAGTTCTTATCACGGTCCTACATCTGCTGAAGAAACCCAGCTTACCATGCATCAAAATCTAGTGGGACTACAAAGGTAATGAGGACCAAGGAAGAAAAGGTCCACCAAACCTACCTTACGAGTATATAATGAGGAAAAAGTCATAAACCGTGGAACATTTGAAAGACGGCGATGAATCAGCTAGACGTTCTTCTGTAGGTTACCAATTCTCAAAGCCAGCACCATGTACAAAAGAACAAAGCTCTCTAGCTCTGTGTTCTACATACTGCAGGTGTGAGGCGTGAACCCGGACGCAATTGATCACAAATACGATAAAATCTTTCGAAAGGAGGCTCCTAAGGCGCATACTGGGAGCAAAATGCGAAAGGAATTAATCGCGAATAAGGTACAACCACGAGCTTTTCAACATTTTTGTCAAGCCAGAGATGCCTTAGTTTATAGAGCTGGGGAAGCAGCAATGAGTTAACTATGATGCAGCAGATACTTAGCCAGGTATTCATATGTATGCTGAGGGGCGAAGATGAGTTGGAAACGTAGGAAGCGCTGCTGGGACTCATCGGACAAAGAAGGGGAATCGCTAATTGGAGAGCACGGTCAAAACTCTTTTAAAAACATATGAGAAATTCAAAAGCCCGAGAGGGGCTGTCACGCCACAACCACATCGGGAACTATGAATTCTTCCATCTCTCTTGAAAATTCTTCAAAGTCTTCTCTCTAAAAACAAGAAGAAATAAAAGCATACTAGTTGTAAAAATAAGGTAAAACAGGATCAGGTTGCATGGAAAATAACGAAAAATTCGTGAATAAATAATGAGTATTCACCATAATAACAAAAATAAGTAATGATTAAAGTTTTTAAATCCACCTCCACTTCATCAACACTCGACTTACCCAAAAAATCAGATGGTGCAGCAAATCCAGATGCAGCGGCGGCTGCTAAATGGCCCAAATGTATGCCAGGATGATGTAACATGGCGGGAACACGTTGTGGTCTCACTGGACTAGTTGTTGCACTACCACTCGGCGATATAGGACTTTCAGATCGCCGGTTCTGATTCGGTTTCGGGGCCAAAATACTATCAATTGTGAACAACGATGTAGGATTTGCTGCGGAAATGTTAGTGGCCCGAGGAGGTAAATCTGTATCTGCACGGGCGTCGTCCAAATGATTTTGCTGATGTAATTGGTGTTGCTGTTGTTGGAAAGCGTGCTGCAGTCGTTGTCCTAAATATCCACAATTCTGGCTATTGAGGAGCATGGCGGTCGTGAGATAGCTCGAATTAACGCTGGGACTTAGGTTATTATTGTTGTTGATGATGTTGTTATTGTGATTGCTGCTCGATAGATTATTGCTTTGATGTATAATCGGGCTGGTGCGCGACCCCAATACTGGAGAGCTCGTTTCAACCATTGATGACGCCGAAGAAGAAGAAGGAACAAGCGGCGGCGATGGTGTTGGCGTGGCAGTTGGACTGTTCTCCGGCGTGACCGACAGTCCACGTTGGTCTAAATACACTACGGTTTCAGGCCTGGCAGCCAAACCGAGCGATTTCAAAGGCCACAGTGAATTCAGTATGTTGGCGCTCACCGGACAATTTACACAAAAATTAACTACAATTTCTAATTGGAGGCGAACTTCGGCTAGCTCCACTGCTCAACTACAAATCTCTGAGTTGCGACTTCAATGTTACCACATCTCACTCACAAATTCAGTCCACGGTCACAATTGCAGTTTAATTAACTCCAAAACAAATCCTAAATCCTATTTAACTCGCAAACAACCACAATTTCAAAACACTCGACCGAATGTTTTCCTAGTCACCTCTCGTCCGAAATGGCACCAAATTGCCAGCACAAACCAATAACGGCCAATTAATTACTTAATTCGATTTGGATACGTATCCGTGACATACGATTCATTGTTACCGTTATCGCAAAACACAACATGTGTGATAGGATTGAGCACCCGCTTTTGCTGACTTTCTTCAACGAATTACCAAACCGTTTTGCCCAACAAACAACTCTTTTGGTTGGTCGTCCCAGACGAGTTGGCAAGCGGTGTCAGGACACGCCTCCTGACTCGCCTGAGCAACAACAACTACGCCGCCCAGACTCCATTGAACTCGCATTACCAAGAGAGGAAGCAAATGTCCCCGCCCAGTGGACCTCACACGACCAGCCAGCAACCGCACTCAACCTCGCAAAACCAGTCGCTCGTCGCCTCCCATTGTCCACTCGTCCGGCATGGGTGGGCATCTGCCCAGCTCCCTGCCATGCTGCGAAAAACCAGTTGTGCCGGTTACGTGAGAAGACGAAATGGGAATTATGAGAGACAAGTAGGCGGATACGGCAAGAGATGAACTTTACATAAATCTCCCCTAACTAAGTAGATAATGACTAAATTAATGCCTTTATGTTGCCGAATATATAAACATGAAGGCATGTCGTCCCAGTCACTGCTGTCGCCGAGCAGCACAGCTCAGGATTCAGGATACGGGCCCGAGTCCTCACGACTGATATTTCGGATTATTAGCGCCGATTTAATGCGAAGAAGTTTTTGTTGTTGTGTCGCTGTCATCCTTGCCGAGTGTTGGCTCTCGCCAGGAAAGGGTGTCAGCAGGCCCCGCATCCCTGCCTACTTCCTGATTTGGCTAACTAGGCTGTGAGTTGGTTTTGCCATCGCCAGACTGGTTTAGCGAACTTATAACTGGCTTGTGATTTGTAATGTAGATAAATGTTAATGCATTGAGTCGGTTGCATGAATAATTAAAATTCCGATTAGAGAAGGATGTTCGTATTTACAATATTATGATGCTGACGTTATTTAGTGGTGGAAAATATTGGCATAACGATGTTTAATAGAATTTTTGATTGGGAAAATTCTTCAAAGTTAGTATCATCGCGTTCATTTGAAGAAATTTAAGAGTCTCAAAGTTAAATGCGAGGAATATATTTTTAATGTAACAAGAAAACTGTGGTAAGAGGAATATCTGCTCAGCTCATGTTGCGCAAGTGAGGATTTGCATTGAAAAAGTCAAAGCCCGAATTTATTCAATTGATGGAAGACTCTCAAGAAAAGTGGAAACAGCACACCGGAAGAAGTTTCCAAGTTTTTCATACATTCTTATTTGGTACAAACACAATTTGCAAGGATACTTTCCGTGCGTACAATACAATACAATACATTTATCGATACCTTACAGTATTAATACATGTCATTCTTAATCAATTCTACACTCTGGACACAGTTTTGTTTTTCTAAGTGACTCTGCAAGTTAGTTCTACTTTTTCTTATCTAATTATACATAATATTCGCTCGGTCGCATTTAGCTGTTAAAAAGTTTCTGTAATTATCCATGTGCGCTTGCATCAGGCGCTGTTTTCCATATGTAACGATGTGGACCGAATTTATAGGGAAATGGCCGCAAATAAATATTCGTTGAATATAGAAATAATGGTAAATTTGTTTGCTTTCTAGTGTTACTTTGCTTCCAGGGATTGGTTATCCATTTCAAGTAACTACCTCAACCCCAATTCGGACTATTAGTTTATTTGTTTTCGCAAAATCATATTCTTCTTTCTAGGGAATTTATTTATTTTTTCGCTCTAATTAAGGATTTTCTTGCCACACCTGTGCTGATTTGCTCCTCAAGAAATCGTGAGACTCTATCGAATCACTCTATAGAATCTTTTTATTTTTGACTATTGCTAAAATTTCATATTAGCGCCAAATGCTGTCCAGAGATATAATGTTTCAATACCAATGGTTAGTGCTTATGAATTGCGCTGAGTTTTGCTATGCCAACGAGTATCTTCTTCATTATAACCGTCCACTTCATATAAAGTCCGTTTGGTATATTCGACGCTATTTAGGCATGTTTTTATTTTTTTTTTTTTTTTTTTTTGAAGAAAAAAACAAGGACCAGCGGAAGATTTTCGTCATTGGATTGGGAATTCACTTAAAGTTGCGCTTTGGGCAAAGCAACAAGCACTTCTGGTCAAAAAAAAGAGCTACGCCAATGCAATGAGAAAAAAAAACGAAAATAGTTTTCCGATCTTAATAAAATGATGCAAAATTAAAGGAGTTCGGTCGGTCTGTTGTAAGATTATTTTTTCCATACATAAGCTGAAATCTCAGGTCAAAGGGCAGAAGGAAAAGAAATTAAATACTACAACTTTGGTATTTTTCAAATTAAAGTTACAAAAAATATCCATTTAATAACGTCAATATCAATGCGGTCAGCAATATATCGACCACGCGTAAGAACGATCGCACAACTGAGAATATATAGACAGGATTCCCCGGTTGTGTGAGAGCTATTGGTTGAAAATTAATTTCCAAAGTTATCAGAGTTATGCTGACCAATGTATGGTACGAAAGAGTTCAGCAAGTGAGATATAATAAAATGGAACAGTCTAAATAAAATCCGAAGATAAGAAAACTGCGAAAAAATTTGTCTCTCGCTGCCATCTCTGTGATATCTTAAGTACATGTAAATCGTTAAGACATTCGTCACAAATCACGACAAACGAAGGAACAAGGAGTTGAAACATGTTCAAAAGCAAGCCATTAATAGCTGATTCTTATGCTGCCATCATTAACAATTAATGTTACTACCGTCTCCTGTTCATTCCTTGTTTTGGCACTTCTGAACTCCTCTGAGCAACGTTAACAGTGACCGTATTTTCTGCAACATTGATTACATGCACCAATATTAATATGATGAATATTGTATTTGGGTCTAGAAGGATTATTCTCTCTACTTTGTACTTGTACTTTGTACTTTGTACTCAACGGGCGTGGTTTGTAACCTAATAAGGCTAAAAGTTGGAGGTAGCAAAAAAGCAACTACCACGAATCTCGACAGCTGCGAGAAACAGCCACAGTCTAGCCTTAAACTTACATAGATCCTTTTCGAAGTTTAATAGGCCCGACGTTACTAAACGTAACGCAGCACTATTGTCAGCTGTATAAAATCGAGCATGTCTGTGATATATGTCAAGAAAAACCGCCTGTTATTCTTTATCGAGAGAAAAGAATGAGTGTTTCCCGGGAGAATTAGCGTTTCCCGTTTTTTAAGTGGGCTAAAATGAATCCACTTTAGAGAAAAATGAACTCAGATTGATTAGTAGCCTGATGAAAAGCCACTTGAGAAACAGTCCAGGGCATTTCGAGGAGCAATAGGAATGAATAAAAACAGTCATTTATTTGCGGTTTCGGTTAGTTTAAAAGCGTTTCTCATCAAGAGCTGCCACTATACGCCAAACCTAGGCCAGCGAATGATTGAAGTTTGCGTCCATAATTAGTACACTTGAAACCAAAACAACATTGGTATGACATTTATTAAAGCTACGTCTAGCCGTCTTCCCATTTCAAATTACAAACTGTTATACGTTACAAAATTTGACTTATCTTTGAAAATAAGATAAGTCAATCTTCATTGTTGCGGTGGACTAATTCATTGGTGCAAATACGGAACAACCGCAACAAAGCAGAATTAGCTTGTGGTATGTTGTAATCGTTTTTACGACCCTTGCAAGATACCACCAAGCTTTATCATTGACAAGAATAAGGTAATTCGGGAGAGAAGTTTAGTGGTTCGCTTACTATCAGTACTATATGATTCGCTGAAACTCGCCTGAAACCCAATTTTAAAGTAAGAGAGGATGTAGAGGCACGATTTTTTATTCTTAACAGCCAAAACGTGCAAAAATTTGAACTTCTTGATCAACATTCGCGGTATGTTGGCGACAATCAAAGATGTGTACTAGTAGGTCTGTCGGGCTCATGCAGCCTCTAGAGAATTCTGAAATAAACTCAAAATAACTTGATCTTGCTTCGTGGTCTAAGCTAAACGGGCGATTCACTGTTTTCACTGAAAAAAGATTATTGTTTTGCGTTGTAAGCGTGCGTGCTTCTGGTGTTCACCTCAGACAAAATAGAGTCTGATTTTGATATCTTGTCGTGTTTCATTAAATCATTTAAAAAACGAGGCATCTTCCATAGTGAGTGCACCTCTTCCTTCATAAACGCAGAGACACTCCAAGTAAATTTAAAGCTAATCTTTTAAATCAATTTAATTTAAAGTATGGTAATATAATAATGTCATATTCTGACAAGAATGGAAAGCACACCATATGCAGGGTCCAGAGCTTCTGTAGTCTTGGAAGAAAATATTCAGTGACTACACAAAACATGGATCGGGGCTTCCCTACAACATTTGCTACAGAGTTGGAAAGGACATTATGATTTACCGGATCGTACTTTGCTAATGTCTATGATATTTATACTTCATTATTACCTCATTGATTTTCTAAGCAGACGGGAACGATACGTTGCGATTGGCTAAAGTCATTCTTGAATAGAAATACAGAAAATTAGCATGCACCAAACCGAGAAATTGAGAGTGAGCGAATCCTAAATGCGACCATCATGGAAAAATTCATTGAAATTTTGAAAACCAAACACAAAATCTCACAATAAGCCACGTTGAATGAATACTCTAAATATCAGAATAGATATGTGAATTTTTTGAGTCAGATTTTTCATTACCAAGAGTCGATACCAAGAGGTGATCACATTTCCAATAGAATAACAATAAAAAATACATATGACAAACAGCTTAATAAATGAAAATAAAAATAAAATATAGCTTCAAACTCAACCTAAAGAGAATTCATGGAAAGGCAGAAAGGGTCGTGAAAATGACTGCCCCGAATGCTTAGAATTTACTCCAAAATGACAAATGAAACACGTCGTGTTTGTCATCATTAGGAGGATTGCAATCTTGCTCAATTTTTTAAAAAGTTTATTTCACTATCGCAAATACCTTTCTTTAATTCATTTTCTATTCAACACAAATGTTTATTAAATAATAAACGTTTATCTAATATAATTCACTTTTGTTTTAGTTAGAGATTGAAATTGCATCTGCAGAAATATGATACGCCTATGTCGAAATGGCTCCCATCGTTAGCTTGTCATGTATCAGCACGTAACACTTTTTGTGACTCAATATTGGTTTCAAGAAGAACCCCTAAGATGTTTTTGACCTCTGAGCTTGCATAGAGCATAAATATTGGTTGGCAACCACACTAGAACCGCCGCAATCAGACGTTTTGCTGGAAAAATTTTGCTTTAAAAGAAGTTTTTTGAAGAGTCACAGCAAGAACTAAGTGCGAACTACATAAGAAACGACAGGAAAGCCAATGGTTAAAAAAAACAATAAATAACGAAACAAATCAAATAAATGTTTAGACTGATTCAAAAAAAATAATTCTGCTAAAGGGAAGTCCTTATGGATACTTAATCCCATCAAGGTTCTATTGCATTTCTTATTTTCCCTTTCCACATATCATATGTGATCCCTGAAATAACATGCGCACTCACTCTTTTATAAAAAAAGATGTATACGCTTTCCTGAGTTGACACGAAGCTGTACCGAATCTTAAATTTAATTTCTTCTGAAATCACATCTATTTCTCTCAGTAAATGTGATTTCTGTCTATGATACCGGTGGTTCAATCTTTAAAATAACGATCTAATAACTTATTATCGATTATTTTGGCCTTGCTATCCATCTAAACTCATGCAAGAATTTCCTTCCGCCACCTGAGTTTGTCTGTGTGAGACTTTACTAATGTCATTCTCCTAATTTCTGTTTCAAACAAGTAATTCTTTGTCCACGAGCCTAATCCTAAATATTTAAATTTCCTCACCGCTTCAACCTTCTTACGCTTAACAATTTTAAGTCCATATTCATAATTTCCAAATCTAATCTGATTCTTAGGAACATCTCAGAAATACAGAGCCACAAATAAGGAACCTTCAATTCAAATATGCATTCATTCTCGCTCTCTGAGCTAAATAATTCAGTATTCCTCTCCTGTCTAATTTGCTTTCTGACTGACTAACAGGCTAACCCCAACTGAGAAGATCAAGATAACAATTCTGCATGAGAAGATCTTTAGTGAGCCGCACAAGGTCTCATTACGGCTAACACCAGTTTTTATTAGATCTTATTATCCTTGCACCACTTACGCTTAACGCTTTGGTCATTTCGTAGACTCATTGAGTATAAAGAACACAGGACAACACACCGCCTATAGATATTATCACGTGGCTCTAAATAAAATGGGTTAAGACCGCTCTTATGGGATTATAATTTTTCTTTTGCACTGGATATAGATCAATGTAATTGAACTCTTCTGAATTTAGCTAGGATAAATTTTAGGGCTTAAGCCATCATTGTTCCAAAAGCAGACAACCCTTTCATTTAAATACCGTGCAATGGCTACCGATTTACCTGAATGGGAAGGCACTGAGAAGGATAGCAATTGTAAGATGATCATTTGTTGAGTTCATTTTCTGTATTAGTGGTTTATGAATCTTGAATATGATTCTGCTTTTAAAATGTAATTTTTTAATATCCTTGAATGAATCAAACTATTCGTTGACATATTTTTGATTGAAACCGATTCAACGATAAACCTTCTGTCATGAACCAAATGAATAAAACGAACAATAAACACGAAGCCCCCGAAAAGTTCAGATTGTTTGATATGAAACCATTAAAAAAATTTGTGGGTGAAGGTAACAGAGTAAAATGTCCATATTTATATCCGATCCAGCACTGTTTATAGTCAGAAATCTATAAAAATGTTTAATTTGATCTTGCTCTATTCTTCATATCGCTGACCTACCTAAACCCATGCACCATTTGCTGAATTTTTACAACGAGTCAGAAGATAAGAAGATTTGATCACTTGTGTAATAATTCCAGTAACACCTTGCTAATGATGAAAATCCATCTCTCGCTGATGCTGTAAATATTTTGATCGCAGAAGGACTTAGAATGTAAGCACCTGCAATAAAACACAGCAAACAAAGGTTTGCTTATCTGCTCGTGGATGCACATTAACCAGCTAACCTACTATCCACTTTCCCCAAACAATTACCCAATTCACGCCAGCCTGATGCTGAAAATGCAAGAGCTGTGGTTTGAACCGCTGTGGCGCTCCAACTACTCTTCGTCTTGGACTTATTACCACTCCACATAATATCAGTTGGCATAACATTTCCCTAAATAAAAACAATGAAAAGATCATAATCGGATACTTTCATCATCAGGTGCAATAAAGCATAAAATACTAGAGCAATTTTACCCATTCCATTCCATTCCATTCTATCTCTAGATAAAACGAATTTCTATAAATAACTCGTCAGATCTGCACTTGAGATCATAGTCAGTCTGCACGGAGAAAGCAGACTTGATCAAGTGTAACCGTCAACATCTCGCGATGAAACCGTTTGTTTTTGCTTTGTTGTTTGTGTTGTTGATCAACCAGTCCTTTGGCACCGGTGAGGAAGGCAGTCAAGAAGAAGAGGATGGTGCGCTAATCGAAGGCGATCAATACCACGAAGAAGGCGATGCCGAGCAAATGGGTTATGCCGAAGACCAGCTTTTCAGCCAAGACGAGAAGAAAAAGTTTGGCGAGGAAACCCACAAAAACCAATACGTAGAGGCTGGGGGAAGTAAAAATAAGCATTCAGGAAGCCAGGGAACCTATGGAGAGCATTTGGACTACAATAAGGGCACCAAAGGCGGTAAGAATGAGCACAAGAAGGGTCACAAGAAAGGATCTTCAACCAGCGGCTACCATAAGAAGACAAACAAAGATGAGTATGTGAAGGAAAACAAATTCTATGATAAGGAACACAGGGGTGGAAATCATCATAAATTCGGCAAAGAAAACGAGCATCATCATAAGAAGGATGAGGGTCATAAGAAAGGAGGATACTACGAGTCGTCGCATAAGAAAGGAAACAAAGGCGAACACGGCCAATACGACAAGGGACGCTTTGATGAGTACAATCAAGGACATGACAAGAAACATGGACAAAGTAATCAATACCATCACCAGGAAGATTATGGCAACAAAGGTGGTAAGAAGGATGGGCATTGGTTTGGATTCCAGAAGGCAGATTAAATATTTTAGTCTCAATAAAGTTCATTTAAAATATTTAATATTGTTTTTGTGTATATATCGGAACATTGTCGTTCTTATTTCCAATCAAATCGTAGAAAGCCAAAATAAGGATTGTCGTCCACGTTAAGATGTCTCAAGTTAAGTATTAATCTGCTCAAACTTCCACTAAAGGAAAGGATATAGCAATCTTTAGTAGTAATTTTGAGAGATTGGTAACATGTAGAACATTTTAAAAGGAGCATGAAGAAATCAAAAGACCCAGTTGGTATTAATCTCAATGAATTGTTTACCAATGTGATCTTAACATGTATTCAGACTCTTTCCAATTCTACAGTTTTATATGAGTTTAACAAATCTTCGATGTTTTGAGCGTTTATGAAAATATTTAGTTGAATGCGAATAATTTTGGCAAATCATTTTCTACTGGTTGCCTTTTTGGCTAGGGGTGGGATAGATAACGAGATAACCTTTATTTACGCCATAGTGTAGGTCCTTGACGCTTGATGGTAACTTAGGGCAAAGGGAACACGAGATCCGGTCTAAAGTAATATTTAATCGGTGAGTGTTCTTGTACGTGGCTTGGCTGCTGCGAGATCTTCATTCGGAAAATAAAAAGTCTTCACAAAAATCTCTTCTAACGTGTGCTGAAGGACATCTCTATAGAAATACTGCAAAATTGTGACGTCTAAATTCTGTTGGTTCCTCTGTTGCTCTGTTGCAACTCGATAGGAACCTCATAGTAGGCATCTTCATTGCTGATTATCGAAGCGGCTCCTTGTGATGTGCAATATTTCCGATTGTGAGATTTCGTAGGTGCGCTTGGTTTCGATTGTAAAACTTGAAAAATCTACAACTGATGCATTGGCAAAGCTTACCACGGCTTGGTCCGATCTTTACAGAGTGCATTATAGGGGCCAGAGAGAGTCCAATTAAAGGGATTTCAATGAATGTCAGTCAGAAAGCTACAGCCTATTAGCTCCATGCTTAATAAAAAGCCACCAGGACGAACAAAGGGTACGCGCGGACTAACAGTTCAAGAATTATTTGCTGGTCTTATCACAACAAGGATATTATTGCAAATATCAAATTCAATTCGTGGGAAAATTTGTTGCAATTAGAGCAATATGCTCATTTCGTACTAGACTCATTTTGCTCATTAAATTGTCGGTTTATGTGACAAATACAAATAAATCCTAAATTAAATCACCAAAGCTCCTGCATTCACTGAATCCAAAAGTAGGGTGGCCATAATGTTGTTGACAATGAACGAATATTAACAACCAAGTAGGCGCTGAGGAATTTTACGAATTTAATGTCGACGTCCAAACGAGACTTGACCATCTCAGCAACACTATTCTTCTTGAAGTTCGTTTTGATGTTGCCGCAGGCCAAAATTAACCCTGGGTAGCTTGGGTCCGCCGGGCCTTGCTTCGTGGGTTTTGAGGACGCGTTTCGGCTGTATACAGCCATCTTCAGCTCGTTCTCGAGCTACCTACCCAAGCTACCCAGAACTATTCTTCTTATTTGACATTGTTGAACTCAACAGCGCAAGTCAATATCAGCAATACCCTGAGAGAAGCGTTTGAAACAAAAGCCTGACTGAAGCAGGTTACTGAGTATAGCCAGTTCAGTAAGTTTTGATCAGTAAGTTCGTGTTATTTGGCACAGGATCACATCAACCAAAATTTTCTCGTGGATATTACAGTCGCATTACTGATGCCCGTAAATGAAACCATAGACAATGCAGACCACTATGTGGATAACTTAGTTCGTTTATATTAAATAAAACTAGTGAGATTAAGCGATGAATCTAACAAGATCAGTCCAGCGTGTTCTAACAACAACCTGCAGTCATGGAAAAACGAAGCTCTGTGGAAATTAATCGAAAATGTAGTGAGCCAAGGGCCGTCGCATAAGCATCCGAAAAAACGCAAAGTACCTTTGAAATAAAGATACTTTCTTCAAAGAAGAATCATAGGAGCAAAACGAAATGGAAATTAACGGCAAATCGAATACAACAGTGAGTAAAACCAAATATTCAACGTTATATCATACGTTATACAACCTAACTAATAAGGCTTCGGTAGATCCTCAGCGGGCTGGTAACTTGCAGCGCATGTACGACTATCAAACTTCAAAAAAAGTATTTGACGAGAGGGTCGAAGAACGAGGAAGGGAAACCTGGAAAGCTCCTCACTGATATTATCCACGAAAATATTGTGAAATTACTCGGACTTTAAAATTTGACGATAATGTCAGAATACGACGACGAGGTGTACACATCGATATCAAGTGGTTTTCTTCCGCGTTCGTACAGAACAGATAACAAAACAATAGATACAAAATGTTGCAGACGATAAATAAAGCAAATTTCACGTCCAAATATACGAGAACCATTTTGATGATGAGATCGATTTAATTCCCACACTTTTACGAACTTCAAGCCGAATACAAATATATATGTATGTCAACCATCTAAAATAAAATCTTAAACAGAAATCATTCCGTCCTTATTATAGAAACGGAGACGAATATTTTAAATTGCATCTGCAAAACCGCCCTACACAAACACCAGCCGGATTATATTTCATCATAGTCCTGATGCCATCTTTCCAACGAATTCATCCCATCCAAAACATTATAATGCGCGAAAACGAAGATACATAACGTTCTGTAAATCTGAAAATGTCTCTCGGTGTCATGATAATTCCCAACACATACTATATACTCAGTCCAACGCTCACCGTTCCCACATTCCTCTGAAGACTCCGCCTTGCATGCGACCAGGAGTGAACGAATCGTCCTTGAAGCTTTTCCATTGGTATCTCTACAATTCTTCGTTTACGTATTGATTTCCAGATGTTTTATAACACTGCTCCACGCTAACTCAACAGTGACACAGAATTTAGTGGCTACTGAAAGTACAGGAATACGAGAAAGCGAGAAAAGCGAGAAAACCGAGAAAGCTGTTGCGAGTATTTTTCCAACAACCGCTCAACTTCTCCTGCTCATGAGTGTCCTTGTGGAAAACGGGGGAAGTAGTTTTAACGTCTGCTAATAATTGCAATCGCTTATGTACTCCTGCCACTCGCATTCTATTTGACTTGTTGGGGTTAAATTTCAAATCTCGAGTCTGAGATTTAATGCATATTGCTATTGCTCTTGAGTGGATTTCGTTTGACATTTCTAGAATAAAGCGCAATATTTACCACTTCCCTCTCCGTTTCACGACGACAGCGACGAGAGTGGATGCTGTCCTGGTGTTCCATATCTTTTTTTATTTTTGGTTTAAATGACTGCTGCTAGCGCCAGTAAATACCCGTCACTTTCTCAATTTCTTCACCGACCACCCCTTAAATTCGAGTATTGGATGATTCTTATCAGCATCCTCACATTGCCTGATGTGGATATGGTATGATATATGCCGGACAATGAGTACGATTGTATTCGTTCGAGCTTCAAGTGCCTTATGATCCTGTCAGATTCAGGCGTTCGTCTCATCAAATAGATATGAATCGCATGCAGTTGAAGAGCTGCTTGACTTTTGAATTTATTAATATTTCAATTAAAGCAGAAAATGAGTTTTCCGGCGAAAACAAATACTGAATGGAAAGTCGAGGCAGGATAACAATCCTTAGTCGATGATATGAAATTTTTCGCCGATCGAATTAGGCGCAAAAGTTGAGACGTTGATTTGGAAATCGAGCAGTTTTTCAGATGACGAACGTTTGAATAATCAATGAAGTTCCACATAACGATTTTTGCTCAAAGAAAAGCCGTATTGACGTTGAAATCAATAATGGTCTAATTTTCCCCTTATACAGTTTATACTTTATTGCACTATTCTAAAATAAAATAATAGCTGGATTACGAATTAGTGCAAATGTTAATGTCGGCCTCAATTCATTCATTTATCGGTTGCAAGATAGGCCAAGCTGAGCCGTGGTTTTTAAAATGTTCTACACTGGTACTGGTGGTTTCATATTCTTTTCATAATCTTAAAAAATGCGAGAACATGAATGCTTTAGTATTCATTTTCATTAAGATTTCAAATAGCAAGAAAACTACAGCATTCACAGATTTCAATCAGAAGTTTTTGTTGTTTATAGTAGTAATGACCACTGGCCTGGCTCCACTTTAAGTCTTCGCGGGTAAATTTTTGCGTGAAACATTTACTCTATATGGTAGGCTCTGCACAGGTGAAAAACGATGGTTTTCACTTAAGGAGTCCACTGTTCTACGTAACAACTCTCATTTAATTTTATCGATCCTCCATATGGCGATAACTCCGAGAGTTTGGTTTTAATGCAAGACATCCTCAATTTTTTCAAGTGATTGGCTGAATCAATTGTTTGTTTTCCACCTAATTACACGACGCAACAATATACCGACTAAAGCTGTTTCGTCATCTTTATAGTCAATAAAATCGTGTCCGATTCACAAACGGTAACATCAAAACCTCATAGTAGCAGGCATTCCACGGGTTTTAACCCATAAATGAATTTTCACGCTACTGTTAATATCGCGCCTTTTCTTTGCCGACCTCCTAAAGTGTCGGAGCTCAGCTTCTGTTCCTGACGTAGCCCCTCAATACCCGCATAAGATACTTCGATTCCCCACAAGGGTCGACAGCACTGAGGAAATAAAACCTCCTTCAAAAAGTTTGGGGACGTTCTTCACATCAAGCGGCACAAGAAGGATGAAGAAACGTTGGTGGTAAATAAGCTTTTCCGACTGCTTGAGTGAGCTCATCACATTTATGAGTGGATGGCGGATGGTCCAGCTTGATAGCTGTACTGCTAAGGTGATATATCAGCTGCGGTTCGGACAGCCCAAGGGAACCTTTCCTTCCTTTCTCTGGTGGGACAGTCACCTGCTTTCCCACTATTGTTTAGCCAATGTGTAGAGAGTAAGATGCACATGGGACGAAACCATGAGAATATCTTATGTATCCCCTTGCAATTAATGATCAGTACAAATGACTCGCAGATCTTCTGCATTTTGTCTTAACACTCTCCTGCAGGCAGCTGTTGAATCCGCCGGCAAGCATGTGAGAGTGAACATGGTGTACAAATTGCAACGCATCCAGTGCAGTGCTAGCCGTAGCTTTCATGCTTCACAAAACTTCGTCCTGCGCCTTTGAACTGAAAAGTGGACAAGCCATTGGGGTATCTCGAATTGAATCGGACATCGACAATGATTCTATTCGAGATTGCAATACGGTTACCACTATATTTTTAAAAAGGTTATTCTGTTAATTTTTAAGTGTGACAGAGTGTTAAGGACGCGCTCTCGATTGGCACTTAAGACCCTCATGTGATACTTCGACCGCCTTCTCTCTTAGCTACATGTCTTCCTCCTTATTTGAGGACTAAGTGTGATATGCACGTTGTGTGCGATAAACAAGCAGCCATGAAAGCCATATCGTCCCCAAATGCGAGTATAATAATTTCTACTATATGACGTAATGAAGACAGTGCTGATATGCGAAACAAACAAATGAAATAAGCCAAAATCATTTTTTAATGAAGGTGATTTAAATACAATGACAGTCTTAAAAACTATTTCAAACATTTTCGTGTTTCAACCCACCTACAAAACATGTTCGTCTTTCGCAAATCAGCCGAAACATATGATCCGTTAACAATGCCAAAATGATCTTTTCAAAGTGCTTTGCACAAACCCAAAAAGGATTCATTACAACCAATATACTTTTTGTTAGATCTCATTATCCTTGTACCACTTATCTTTAACACTCTGCAAGATGCTCAAGATGTTGACAAGAAGAAATGGCGTAGGTATATTCCTCTTGCTCAAAACATTTCAGCCGAAAAATTTTGAATAGAAGATACCCTCTTACAGGATTACAATTACTTTAGTTTAAACATGGATCATTTTAATTAATCTGTGCTTATTTTCTGGATTGGACGATCGAAAACTGTTTTAAAGGTAGTTTTGAATGTCGGACGAACATAAAGAGGAAAAGTTGGCGGCAGGAAAAGGGTTATTTGAGCATATGAAAGATACTTAATTAAGCCAAGGATAAAATGTGGTATTCGTAAATGCAAATTCACTTCGTATACCACACGTAAAATACTCTTATTAATATTTTTTGTAATTAATATTAATAATTAGTATTTTGTAAGGATTCGTGATAGAGTAAATCTGAAACACTTATAGGTCGTGATTATATTTATATAAGACATGTAACTAGAACTAATATTCAATATTGCAACAGCTCACTGGTTCGGAACCAGACACTTAAGGTGATTTAGAGACTCGTTATTTCAAGACGAAAGATCATAAGCCCAGGGTGATGTTCTGGCTTTGATGATCACCAAAACGATTAATCCTTGCGTGATAACAAAGGATTCGGTGAAAGAAAAGCAGTGCGTTTTGTTTAGATAAAATTCAATTTGAGATATCATCAACATTGAGATATCAATAATCGTTTGCCAACGTTATGCAATGATGGATCAATAAAGGCGAACTGGGGTTACATTTTGAAATTGGACTTTCATCCGAATTTTCGCATAACTTAGAAAGTGTTGCAACGATCGGACTAATGAAAATCCTTTAGTGAAGTTATCGAGAAGGAATGGTAAGTGGAGAAGAACCTATGAAACATAGACTTGCCTTGAGTGCCAATAGATGAGACTTTTATGATCTGCATTCACGGTTTATCTATAATAACTTTCAGCATCTGAAAATTAATCACTACACAAATAATGCATTCAACACAAAAAGTCCTTCTTGCGATGTGAGCACACTTTTGTCGATTCATTTGGAGGGAGCGATTCTCTTTTACATTTTAGGTTACATTCGGGTTAAATCTAGTGATCAAATGATCAAATAGTCTTAAGGTCAGTTAGTCTTGCTCTCTTTGGACAGGGTTTGTGTGCTAAACACTCCAGCACATTCCCAATCCACTGAAAATGTGTTTGAATATTCAACAAATTTAGACTTTTGGCAATACCTCAAATATATAACACAACTTTGTGTCTATTTTCGCACTGATCAAGGAATTACACAAAGCCGTTTACCTTCTTGATCGCTGCGAATTTAAAGGATCAGAATCACCTGGTTAAAGCTCAGAAAAGTACGTTTTTCGGGAGTCTATTGCATTCAACGGAATATAATAAATTCTTTTGGTAGCAACTGTTGTTACTGCAATTATGAAATTCAAGAAAACGATATCACTTCTGTAACGTACTCGTCTGTATAACTTTAAACTGCCGCTGATTAAGTTTCTCGAAATTGATTAAGAAGACGTTGTGACCAGACTCTCAAAGTTACCACACCCCGAAAGTTAATACAACTAGAAACAGGACTCGTTAGATCTTACGTATTGTTTATTTATTTACAGGACGTTTTTTAATGTTCGTATTATTCTATCATTGCTAAAAAAAAACTGCTAGTGAGACTTGTTAAATATTTATAAAAGTGCATTCTGACAAAATTAAAATAAAACCAAATATTTGAAAACTATGTCAGGCTTCATACAGCCAGAACAGAAAATTTCTGTTTAAAGGGCCTCGATTCAACAACGCAGAAATCGGAATAACTTAGGATGATGCTTTAAGCCGGATCAAGAGGACACGTCTGCGTGGGGTTATATTGACGCATTTTAGATACTTTAAGAGGACTCGTGAGTCGAACGGTGCATGTGATTTATAACGGATCCTTTTTGATTTCACAAATGAAGAGTACGTAAAGTACTAAGAGTACTCTGCTTTCTTATTAATTTTCTTTAAAAAAGATTTGAGAATGGCTACGGCGCAAACAACGCCACACAACCATAACAATTCACTTTGTTAGCGAAAGTATTTGATGGAGTGTCTTTTGTATGCGGCTTACTTTTGGACCGAATAAAAAGTGAGGACTTGATGATTTCACTTATTTTCCAAGACATGATCCCTACGTGCCCGTAAAAGGCACAGAAGTCAGACAAATCCTACTCTTGTTGAGCGAAGTCAGCTTATTTAGGACCCTGAATGGCTCGATATGCAGGTTAGGGGAAAATAACGTAGGTAAGCGAAGCTCAAAGAGAGCACATACGCAGAGAATCCAAAGCTTGAAATTGTTATCATAGGTGTAGCTTCTTTTACATTTTTTTAACGTTGACGAAACCCTTTATAATTTTTTTCGAAACACTAAATAAGTAATGGAAAACTTTTCGAAGATACGAACTACGTAGTTCGTAAGATATGAAAAATGATATTTTTTTCTTAATGTTTTGTTATTGCTTCCATAGAATAACAACTTCTCCATACCTTACCCAGATAAACCCCAATATCCTCCAATGATACTTTACCGATTGTTGTGAATTTCACAAAGACTATGCCATGCTCACCCCTTGATCGATTCACGAATACGTTTCAAAGTTAATCACATCAAAGCTATTGCAAAACTTTTTTGATTTTTCAATGGAACAATCCATCACCGCTAAAAACATCTTTATCGAATAAACTCTATTCCTATTAGCAATTTCAGCTGAATTGAAATTGAAATCGAACTTTTTGAATTTACCGAAACTGTTCAGAAAAATCGCCAATATCCCTTGTTTAAAAATTGATGAGCAAACACACGGAGAAGTTCCAAAAACGATTGAATTCGCATTGTATACACGAAAAACGTATCAAACATCAGTACTTAATATTCCCATTCATATGATAGCCTGCACATACACACACATACAGCTATATATGTATACGTATGCAGACACCGATGTAGCTGTAACCTTTTTAACTTCTCTATTCAATGGCGAATCGTACCCCAAAGTCATTCAGAAATATACGAAACATGAAACCACCCTTTCCGCTGCCATTGTATTTATTTAAGATATTTACTGACATTTCTACTTTTCCTTCCTTTATTTTTTGCAAATACTTGTACTAACAGAAACCTTGGGAAAAGTATGAACGACAAAGAAGTACTTTTTGTTTTAGTTTGAAATTGAATTTTAAATAACATTAAATAGAAGAAAGAATCGAAAAGTCGTTCTCATTTCTTCGCGATTATATTTTTGGTTTTTCTATGGAATTCAGAATTGGACAGATGAAAAACAGAAAGGATATATATGAAAAAATAATTCTTATAACTTATTAGAAATTTTCTTGATCTTTGAATTGATTCAAGAAAAAACCAGGACTCAACTTTATGGTAATAAGCAAATCTGTTTACAAGACCAGACCGTAGAATTGATATAGTCGCTAAAGAGCGAGGGATTCTGCAATCAAATTTACGCAGTCGTGATGTGAATACGTTTCCGATTGATTAACAGCCACAGCTGCGTCCAAAAAGGATGTGATATTTATTTAAAATGAGAACAAACGTACAATTAACTTCTTATTGGCTGACTGGAAATTAATTTCTTGTGCAAAGCAAGCTGCACAAGAGTTCTAGCGAGGAAATGAGTTAGAATTTAGGATGCAATGAAATTTAGAATGGGTTCAATAGGGAATCCGAAAGAATTGTACAAAGACAATATAGAACACTCACACCATGTAATCACAACTCTTCTGTTTACGTTTTTTAAATTTTCTCTCGAGTCCATATGATATAAGACAAAGGATTTATCCTAGTGGACGTTAGTAGGTTCACAAAATCCTTTTCTTCAAATTAAAGATCTCTTCGGGTTTCGATTTCAACTTTAATGTGATTTAGTTTACCATGTTCTGAAAACGGTATTTTATTAGAGGAGCAATGAGTGGAAAATTCAAGTGGTTTCAAACATATATCTTTGTCGATTATCGTCATACAGATATCACTATTTTCAGGGATCAGCTGATGACATACAAACATGTCATAAAGTTAATTTTCAGCGCTTTATTGCGTTGATGATTAATGATGAATATCTCTCGTTTTTAAAACAAGCATGCGTTAGACCTCATCACCGGTACAGTTAATCATTTTTGTAAGTTTTTCTTAAACCTCAGCAATGTTCTAAGAGTAGAGAATTTTGTTGACATTTGATGCATTAGTTTTAGTATTCACATTGTTGCGAAACCAAAATATTCTATTATTCTCTATGCAGTGATAAATGGTTGCCGACGTAATCTCTCGTTTACTCATCCCATTCCCACCTATTCCTCGTAATTGTCATTTCGATTTTCGTTACAGCACACAACTAACAATTATTTGAAAACTCATGGTCCCCAATTTAATTTATTTGGCTAGTTCGAACATATTAAATTCTACTAACAATAAACCGTCCGTTAAATTGAATGTAATGATTGAATGTAATAAATAAATCTGATGATACTGGCCATATTGCAATAAAATATCTTCATAGCGGAGAAGATTGGCTGTTATATTTGTACCCCAAGATGGTGCTTTAAAACCTGCGTTATTATATATTGTTTTTTTTTTTTCAATTTAAAATTCGTGAGGATTTTCAACACCAGCTTCGATTCGTTTTCGAGGAGGGAAGGAGATTATCGCAAAATATTATACGAGATGATAGTTATACAGAAAAGATGCTTTGATTATAGAATCGAATGGTAAGTGTTCTGAATAACGCTTCCGCTTTTTTGGTTATTTGGTTTCATTCACGATTCTTTTTATTTTTCGGACGCATGTTAATTTTATTTAAAGAAAATTTGAAGCAAGAACAACACAACAACAGCAAGAAGCATTGTACTCCATTCTGTTCTGGTTAATTTTCTGATACGCATTGGATGTTATTCGTTTTCATGTTTACAATCCCCAGATGCTTTCGATAATTTAAATTCTCTTGTTAAAAGAATGCGTTACCAGGGAGTATGTATTGGAACTAATTTTTAGTTCGTTATCTAATCGAGTCCAGTCACCTTGGGCCTTGGAACGGATAAGAAAGGTTTTTGGAGTTAGACGCCAAGGGCAGAAAGCAAGATCCTCTGATGGTGCAGAAATTGCAATGCGATAGACTCGTACAGGGTTTTAGTTAAATACTGAGGTAATTTGCACACTAAATGTTCCTTTGTCATTTTCTTGCTTCACTCTTCTTCTCTTCACAATTCTTTCAAATAATTAATAAAAACGATATTTTTGATTGAATTTGAATTTTGAATTCATTTTAAATTTTCATAAACGACCAAATTTGGTCTTGCTTAAGCAACAGCATGAGTATGGAACCACAATCCAAGCCTAACTTCATGGTTGTTTCCCTTCTTTGCAAACGTCAAATCACGAAGTTCGTCGCTGCTTCGTTCCGCTCCACGTTCTACATTAATTATTTACAATAAAAAGCATCTTCGAAATGACACGTTACATCAAAATGGAAGATGGTACCTCTGTACCAATTTCTGAAATTCTCAACAGTATAGAAAGGTAAGTAAATACGTTACGGAATCAGCAAAAATCTTGGTCATTAACCTCTCACACTCATTACTCGCAACGTTTGCAGATACAATTTGGACCACTTGAAGGAAATTGAAGACTATGTTGAGGAGCAAGCACGCGAAAATACATACGATTTGGAAGCAAATCTCGCAGTCCTCAAATTGTACCAATTCAACCCGCACGTGATGGATTTAGACATTACATACTTAATTCTATTGAAGGCGTTGACAAATCTCCCACACACTGACTTTGTGTTGGCAAAATGTCTTCTGCTTCCAGTTCAAATGCAAGACAGCAATGTCCGCGAAATCATTTATCTGGCCGACATTTTAGAACAGTGCGATTTCCAACTGTTCTGGGATCGTGTCCACTCGAATCCCCCCATGTTCTCGCGTATAAATGGCTTCTATGATTCCATTCGCAAATTTGTGTGTCATGTCATTGGAATTACATTCCAAAATGTGGAGAAGAGCTTATTGTGGAAGCTGCTTGGCGGACTTGACGGTAAATCCAGCAGAACATTACTTCTCGCGTAGAAATTTAATCGCTATTTCTTTTAGATGGACAGCTAAATCAGTGGATCAAGAAAAATGGTTGGAAGGTGCAGGGTCATATGGTATTCATTGCGTCACAAGACGAAAACATCAAAACAAAAAATATCACCGAGAAAATTGAGTTTGATACTTTGGCCGGTTTGATGGCATCAATGATGTAATTTATTGTATTTTAAAACGAACATCCATGTCTATAAGTTTCAATGAAAAGATATTGAATCATGAAATGAGTAAATTGTTTCATTTGCCGGTGAAGGCCTCGATCAGAGCAAAACATTGGGCAGAACTGAACTGAAAGTGGCAATCAACGAATCAGAGTACATAGTGTTTCCCCAATTAATACAACAATAAGATACAAATTTGATTTAACATGTTTTATTTTACAAAATACTTTTTGATAGCTGCCACACTACGTGACAGTCATCATTTTTGTTATAATCCAGCATTGTTCAAGAATCGAACATTTTCTATCATACAAAATTAAGGAGTGAAGTCATTCGTCCAAATGCTTGACTATGCTAGATCGAATCAACTTCCAAACTTTCATTGTCATTCACATTAATTTCTAAATTTCTTATAAATATTTTAATGGCTAACTGATAGTTGCTAAATTCATTGTTTCTTGAAACTTTTTAGAATTGGAAATATTTTGTCAAAAGCTTCGTAGATCTCCTGCCGCACTTTGGCACCTGTCAGCACAACTTTGCCCGAAACGAATATCAACAATACTATCCTAGGTTTGACCATACGATAAATAAGACCGGGAAATAATTCTGGCTCGTATGAGCTGAAAGTGCCATGGGTCAACACCAGACCTTCTAATCGAATTGGGAACTTTACGTCGCAACTGCCGACCATGTTTTGAATTTTAAAATCTAAGAACTTTGCCTGCAACACAAAATACATAAGATTAAACTTTTGGTCACAGCCTAATTCTATAATTTACCGTAAAGCCCAACTTCTGGATGATTCGAGCATATTTTCTGGCCGCGAGTCGTGAGTCTTCTTCACTCTTTGCTCCAGTACAAACCATTTTCCCCGACGAGAATATCAGCGCCGTCGTTCGTGGTTCCCTGATTCTCATAATCACGGCCGCAAATCGTTTTGGATTGTACTCAGCATTACGGGCGTGAAGTGCAATTTTCTTTAAATCTAGCTTACAACTTAAATTCACTGTCGATACGATGTTTCTGCAAATGCAAATAATTCGTTTTACAATCAAGAGCGCGGAGCTCCGTCCTACTGTAGCGGAACTTACTGCAACTGTGGTACAATACCAGGATCAGCCGACCCAGGAGTCATAGGTGTCATTGGAGTCGCAGGGCCCATAGTTTGGTGAATATTCACACTTCCAACATTTTCCGTGCGTTCTGTCATAGGCGCCATCGGAGACATTAGACTTTGCTGCAAAATCGAAACAATCATTATCGTAACCAACATCGATGTAAATACTCATTTACTGGCGTCTGAGGTTGCATCAAACTTTGAGGTGTAAAACTCGGATTATAAGTGTGCACTTTTGGCGTTGCCATCAACGAAGGCATTCCGAGGCCGCTCATATCTGCATATCCTCCCAATCCTTGGCCCATGCCGCCCGACATTCCTTGGCCCATTGTGTTGTTCACTTGTTGCCCACCCATCTGATTCATTTGCTGCATTTGCTGACTGGACGCGAGCTGCTGTTGGTACACTGCAGTCGGAAGAATTTGCTGATCCGCTTCAGGCTGATGGAGTGGTGTACCAATGCTCGGGATGGAGAATCCCGGGCTGGGTAGCATTTGATCCATTTCGGGGCAAAAGGGATTTGTGCTTGTACTTAAAATAAACACCCAGAATCCAAATGTTAATGTTTTCTCTAATGTTTATAAACAACCAAGTCCAATTATTGAGGTTATCTCACTACCAAAACCCATAGTATGGCGGGCACTTGACTTTTTAACGGGAGCCCTTTTCGTTTTTTAGGTCCACAGTGCGTCGATAGAATATTTCACATCCAAAGTGCGATATTTAGTAGTAGTACTAACAATCTGGCGCACAAACTGCTTCAACTCGAAGATTCCTTGACTTGCCGCTTATCTGACGTTTACTTTCTTAACATCTACTCCGGTGCTGCCATATGAGCAAAATATTCTACGCAATTCGTGGTGAACTATTCTCATAATTTTAAAATGTCGTCATACGAGAATTAATCAAACATGAAAGCATATCAGAACTAATTATTCGTCCACTGGATGAAAAATGTAGCCACCGCAGTTTTATAATCTTGGAGACCTCTATACAGTCAAAAAGAAGGTGGTTGCACCTCATTGTCCATTGATCCCCTATCCATTTTTTCTCTTATAATGCGCCCAAAAATCAGTCTTTCGAAAACACATATTTTTTGGTTCTGGATGTTCGCGTCAGAGTCCATGTCTCAAAATCAAAGCATAGCGCAATCATTACTCCTCTGTGGTATATTAGGAACATTGTTCTCAAATATTTAGGAAACTGGCTTGAAATGAAATTTAGGGATTATAAAATGTCTCTTGATTTCAATCTCTCATTGTTGTCCTCGTCTAATATTTTGCTAAGTTATCCGAGTTCGTACTCATTTTCTATTCTACAACCATTCATCATTCTATCAGGGTATTTTACTTATGAATCCTATAAATAGTATCTCACTTATGAATCCTAACACTAAACATACCTAATAGCGTATATCTCTGGCAGCCCTTGCAGGTTTCCAACAAGTTGCTTAAACCTCCTACATTTCCACTATTTCGCCGTTCTTCCAGTTGTCAGTTTGTCAGTAGAATTTGTGTTGTCATTTGGCGGATGCATAGTAGTTGTTCGCTGGTTCCCTCGCTTCGTAGTTCCTCCTTTATACGTGAATTTATAATCGAAACCGCTATTTTAACTTCAATTCTGCAGTTCTCTGCATAGCCTTCTACATCTAAACTGAATCGCAGTAAGTGTTAATTCAAGAACAAGATCCTTGTATCAGCGTAATTTTTTTTAATAGATGCACACGTCGATAGGCAAAAAGAGTCTTTGTTTTTGTCAATACTAGAATATTTACGTCACTAAATTGCGATCGAGGACTAATTTTAAATGACAACATACATTATCTACACGTTGACACTATCGCGTTTATGAGAGAGCGGTCTTATTTTTATAAACAATCGAAAAAATTTGCTTTGTGTTTGAAATATTGATAAGGAGCAGTGGTAAATCATCGAATGTGCGGGTCAATTCAATTCTCGGGATTAGAGTGAGTCAAGTCAATGGGACGATTCGGATAAGGGTGTCAGTTGGTTTAACTTTGTAATTTGATTCATGTCTTCAATCAGGGTCGATTGTCCGCGCATGAGAGACACCTGATGCTTCTTCAATTCGAATAGTTGTCACGCTGGCTGCCGCCATCGTATTGAAAAAAGTGCTGTTTTCGCATTCTTCCAACGGTCAGATGGCTACCAGCAGACCCAGGTTTGAGTCATGCTAATGATTTGCTAGGAGGCGTTAACCAAATATTCTTTATCACTGGTGGCGTACACCTCTCATGCTACATGCACTTGACAAAATTTGATAGCAAAGTGTTAGCCGCACATCAAATTTCGTTCACCTCTGCTTTGTTTTGAGTAATATTTGGCCTCTTATCGCGTACTTAGACATCAAACATTGGCATTTATAAGATTCGTACCATTATCAATCCTTAATTGATTTTTTCACGGGTAAGCGCGCTGATAATCGATCACCCTGACCTATGGTACAATGGCCTGGTAGCTGTTAAATAATAGTAATCGTTCAGGGTTAAAGGTGTGCATTATCGTTTTTATGTCATCCCGAGAATCCCTGGAATGCGATGCAAAGAAGCTTTTAAATGGAGATTTGCGAAGAAAGAAAGAAAAACGAAACAAACCGGAATTAAAACTCTTATCAGAAGAAATAATGGTTCTTAATTTAGACAAAAAAAAAAGGTGCAAAACAATTGCAGCGCGAAAAAACAAGGGGTTTTCTATAAACGGATGTATGAAGCACCAACAACTTGGAACTTAATAGCACGTTATTTAATTTTCTCGTCAGTGCTTATTTCCAAATACAAGTTTGCGAACGTAATAACCAGATTTTAAACAAAATTTTAAATGATTTTGTTTGACGAGTTGACGTCCATTTGAGTTTATAATTGAATTAATCAGCGCTTGGGCCTCATTGTTTGCAATTGAGATGACCAGAGATGCTTAGCTTAGATTACTGAGAATTTGTTACATATGTGTTGGCTTTATGTATGCATCGAATTCCGTGTATTCTATAATAAGTATTATTTTTCGCATCATATCTTTCTCCGAAAATACGTTTCCCCAACAAAGTGGGCGATTTCTAATATTCGATCTTCTTGTAATCGACAACAAATGCAATGAATGAAACGATTACATCCAATCTTAAATTGTATTTGCAAACCTATGAAAAAGCTTAATTGAAATTTGAACAAATTGCGATTAAAGAATGGTAAAGATCATCCTTTACTGAATCATCATAGGCCTATTTTCGAGCTGTTCTAATAATTGCAATTATCGATCCTTATCTCATTCCTAACATATCCAGCGTTAAAATAGAACGTCAAAATGGTTGCTCATTTTGAAAATCGAGTTCTTGATTTGTACAAGATTACTCTTAGGATTACAGTTGAAACTCGCATATTGCTAATTCTCCGCTTTTTCGTTCATGCATCATTGCCTCGCCAGTCTGGCGATGATGTTAGTTCAAAAAGAACTCATTAAGTTTCCCAAAAACCTGCATTCGAAGACGAACCAACGAAAATTACGAACAGGAAATCGATTCTGAACGATAAAGACAAATTTGAAAAATATTAATTTTTTTTTATTTTACATTTGAACAAAACAAATTTTCGAAAGTAAAGTTAATATAAAATGTTAGATATGAACGTAGAGATTTTAAAAAACCAAATTTGGGATTTACAAAGTGTACAAAGATAAAATAAAGGATACTTGGTAACCTTGGTACTTAACCCCGAAACTAAGGCAGTTCGCACATTTTTTCAGTTAAAACCATAAAGAATTCTTAGGAGAAATTTACGGCTCGAATGTAGAATATTTATCCATTCGCTATCTGTGTTGTATTGCTGGATCAAATCCTACCATGATTTGAACCAGAACAACGTATTTGCCGATATATCAAGTGAACTAATATTAATTTAACTTCCAAGCCGTCTTCCAATCAATTCATACGTATTAATTTAATAGGAAAAGTATAATGAAATTTTAATAATGAATTTTGATCTTCATATTTATTGAAAATAACAAACATGTCCACTAATGTATAGAAAAATGAAGTAATGAAGCTGTTTCAACTATAAAAATTGATATATTCTTATCGAATTTCAGATACAACACCGTAGCATTAAACAAAAATCAACTCCAATGATATAATAAAGTCAATATCGTTTGAAAAAACTTGTGAATATACTGAGCCAACGTTAAAAATCACGGACCTATCGAAAAAGTACAAACTATGACAGATCACAATGATACAGATCCCATCTTGGATGATGCGATCCCCTATCAAAGAAATAGAAATCAAGAGGATAATGAATTAGATCCCGAATTGACAGGATGTGGCGCGACAGCATGCTGCAATCCATCGAGTCCAGTGCATCGTTTTATTGCATTGATTTTTATGTGCCTCCTAGGATTTGGTAAGTTAAAGAAGAGAACAAACATTTCGAAAATATGAACTGGTCAAATTACGCGTAAGATGATCATAATTGCAGAGGAAATTTTGTTTCGCACTTGCCTCAGAATATTAAAAACAATAATCTAATAAAAATTTAAGAGATCAACGATAATCTTAATAAAAAGCCAACGACCGTTTGAAATTATTAGTAAATTTGAAGATTAAAATGCTGAGTTATTAATCTCCGTAATTAAATGCTACTATAGTGTCTTTTATCCTTCGATTTTACAAGTAAGGGTACACATAGCCCAAATAAAATGCTTACAACTATAGCATATGAGTTAAGACTCATCGTATTCTTATTTTATTTATAAGCTTTAATCAGCGCACAATCATGTTGAAAAGAAGTATTCCTTGATGAGCAGAGGTTTTGCTGAACTTTAGACTTTTAATGCGTTTTAGACGAAAAATCACTGTACTTGCAACCGTTTCTGCGGAATAGCTATTATCGTTTCATTTCTGTCTGTCTGACCAGCATCATCTACTGAAAGATTAAAGACGCACTCGGCCAGTTCATGTTATCATAGCTCACTTTGTAAAATTTTACCCTTATCAGCTACTAACAATACTTTGGATTAGTCATTTTATTTGTTAGCTATTGAAGTGCATGCTTGCCTAGAGTATATGAAACTATGCCTATCGTTGCAACTTGATATTCTTGCTCTAGCTGGAAATTAAATAATAAAGATGTTAATTGCAATATAATAGTGGCATGTGGCGAAGAATGGAGAGTTTTTTGTATTGTTTTTGCGATTAAAAACTTTTATCAGTGAAGAAAGTAGAGCGAACCAAATCCACAAAGTTGATTCGTACTAAGAGATTTTGTTAATTGGTTTGTATTAACTTGTCTATCCCGAATTTTTAATTTAATTATTTCGAATATAAATACGCATTGAAAATTATTCAAAACAAGCAAACATTAAATAAATATTATTTGCTTACAAAAACTATTGTAACAATTTGTATTTCATTGTATATTTCAGGTTCTTACTTCTGTTACGATAATCCAGGAGCTTTGCGTGACCATTTCAAGCCTGATTTAGATATTAATACAACACAATTTACGTTACTGTACTCGATTTACTCATGGCCAAATGTAGTGCTATGTTTTATCGGTGGATTCTTAATCGACCGCGTGTTCGGTATTCGAATGGGAACTATTATTTATCTTTTCATTTTGCTTGTTGGACAAATCCTATTTGCAACGGGAGCGATATTGAATGCATTTTGGTTGATGGTGGTTGGCAGATTTATCTTTGGGTAAGTGATTGAAGCTGGTAAATTGTGTTTAGGTCCGAAAGGGATATTCTTATTTGTTCAATATCAAGTTTTATAAAAAAATTTTTAAAACATTTTGGTAGATGGCCGGAAGCTCATACTTCTATAAAAATAAGTCATTTTATTTTTGCAGTAGTATTAATCTTAATCTTATTAAGACCAAATAAAGTATTGTGTGGTCGTTGCCATAAGCTATAATCCTTGAATCCCCCCAGCTGTGTTTTTGTTTCTATGAAGGCGCGTTTCGCGCGTTCGCGAGCGAAGTTTATCCCCCGGGAGACCAACAAAATTGGAAGAGTGAAATATTTATAAAGTATAAAAAATATTTTACTAGTGTACGAGACGAAAATAGGATCCGAACGTTTCGTTAAAACGTATTTTTAAGTTTTACTTTATCATTTCAATTAACGAGAAAGTGAAGGATAATATGACAGCTAGACCCTTTATCACAACCATAAACTTACATCTTCCTAACTCTTGAATATTTTGCTTTTTCCTTTATGTTAGTACTGCGTTCAAAACGGCATCATATAATCTTCAATTGAGCAAAAGTATTGAAAATTTTTTAAAAAAAATGACTGATGTTCTTCAATTCGTTTAATTTTACAGTATTGGCGCTGAGTCGATGGCCGTTGCACAAAATAATTATGCTGTACTATGGTTCAAAGGCAAGGAATTAAACATGGTGTTTGGATTACAATTATCATTCGCTCGAGTTGGGAGTACAGTTAATTTCATAGTAATGGAGCCACTTTACGAGCGTGTGAGTAAAATTTACAAAGGACATTCTGCGATTGGTGTTGTTTTACTGCTGGCCGCATTGACATGTGTAATGTCTTTTATGTGTGCTTTGATTTTGGGTAAGACTTTAATGACATGGGATTCTATAGATTAAAACAATTCGATAATTGGATTTCACTAGGATGGATGGACAAACGTGCACAACGTATACTTCGTAGAGTTGACAATCCGAGTGGTGAGACAGCGAAACTAAGTGATATAACTACGTTCAAGACAACATTCTGGATGGTATCACTGATTTGTGTTGCATATTACGTAGCCATCTTTCCATTTATTGCTTTAGGAAAGTGAGTACTACTTAAACTAAGGGAAATCGTCATGGATTCATTTTTTATGTAAACCAAAGGTTTAAAGAAATCTACTGAATTATTCATCTCAACTTGAAAGTTAAACGTTATTTTAAGAATAGATTAACCTTTTTATTTTCTTTTCATATCAAATTGGACTTATTTTTTAAATATTTTTCCAGAGGATTCTTCATGAAAAAGTTCCACTTTTCTCCAGATCAAGCCAATACAGTCAACTCGATTGTATACATTATATCAGCTGTTGCTAGTCCTCTATTTGGTTTTGTTATTGACAAAGTGGGACGCAATGTCTCATGGATGTTGTTATCTATATCAACAACGATTGCAGCGCATACAATACTAGCATTTACATATTTGAATCCATATGTTGGCATGGTATTAATGGGTCTTGCGTATTCAATGCTGGCTAGTAGTTTGTGGCCACTTGTTGCACTTATTGTACCTGAATATCAGTTGGGGACGGCGTATGGCATGTAAGATCCGTGAAAGAATTTATTCTTTGAAGTTATCTATTAAAATAATTCTTTTAATAAATACACTTACAGCTGCCAATCAGTTCAGAATCTAGGGCTGGCTGTTGTTAGTATCATAGCTGGTGTAATATTGGATGCATGCGATGAAGATTTTACATGGTTGGAGGTATTCTTCCTCGTATGGCTGTCACGTATGTTCTCAAATAGATTAAAATGAGTATATGAAAAAGGAAATATTAATGGTAAATGTTCATTTATTCACAGTCGCTTTAATATCATCAATTGTTATTCTGATTTACGACAAACGTACTCGCGGTAATTTGAACATGAGTCCGTCACAACGAATATTCTATGCCGAAGCAATGTAAGTAATTTTTCACTAATTATTGCACAATAATGATTGTGAGCTTCTCTTTGGGCAACATATAGAGGAATGAGTGATGATATAAAGCACGAAAGAGTTAAAAATTACAAAAGGTACTTGGCTTTAGTTATATTAGGCATGAGTAAACGGATATAATGTATGTGGACTGTATGGACGTGAAGATAAATTATGTTTGTTGGAATTTATGTCAAGTACTTAACTTCATTTTCTTATTTTAATGTTCGGATAGGATGAATGTTCGATTCAGTGTTGTCAATTGTCGTTTAAATTTTGTTCATTTTCCTTTTTATGTGGCTAGCATCAGAAAGGGTTTGCATTCAGTTGGTTTTTCTATAGAAAACCCCAACTACAAGGCGTAATATCTTTGTCTCCTAAGAGACGATTTAAACAAAATGGTCTCCGTGGAGCATCTTACTACATGAAATTGGTTTACCGCAGAAGTCGTATGGTATTCCTTTATCACAATTGGCAGAAAAATTTCTCTTGCATGGAATTTACTTGGTTAGCATACCACCCAGTTGGTAGTTCCATTCCATCCTGTGGTGTACCCTTACTTGTAAGGTTTAAACTGTCTTCATATTTGTAGTTCCATGGATCATTTGAATCCATAAGAATATATTTAACATTTTTGGGCTATTTCTGTTGTTACATTGTTAATGATTTCTTCAATATCTGAATAGGTTGAAAATCTGTAGTCTTGACTTTATATGGATTGGTTTTTTTAAAGTTCGGGCCCTTTATGCTACGAATAGTTCACCAACCGTCCAGCCTTGGAAGTGTCCACGTGTGCTTCGTTTTCCAGTCCCGTACTTAACCTAAATGTCTGGCTTTCTTCCTCATATTGCTAGAGAAGAAGTTTCAATTTTCTTTTTCTCTGCATACAGTCGCTTCGAAAATTCGTATCTCGGTTCATATGCTGTGAACCAGATCAAAAAAGAAAAGATCAACTGGGATTAAGTTTGCTAAGTACAAGGCATGCCCCGCAAAGAATTGTTTTTATATGACCATGATAAAACTATGGCATTACTATAAACATCGTGTGGCATACATCCAATATATTTAACAATCATTTTGAATGAATGTTACAAGTTATCTTTACGAAAATTTCTTAACTTCATGCGACATTCACAGAATCCTCCTAAGAACCACTTCCAAGCACGAAATTATACAGAAAATAATACAAAAAATTTCAAACTTTAAAAAGGAGATTATCACACCCAAATACGTATGCTACTGCAGTGAATGTTGCCCTTAATCACTCTTTTTCTTTTGGCCAACTATGGGCACCACCAACCACAATGGCCATGGACACTGAAAGACAACTGTTTTATTCACACAATGGCACACAAATAAACTGGCAGGATTTCATATACACCGAAAAGTCAATATTAAACAGATATTCAATTATTTGACTTTACCGGCTTCAGAACGTTTTCACATTGCTTTATTTTTTCTCGCATTTGCTTGCTTCGTTTTCCATTTTCATATCCTGAGCATATTGCCTCCAATTATTGCAAGCGTATGATTCACATGATTAAGTTTGGAATGTGTTAAATGTACCAATGAGTATCGGTGAATACCACTACCTTGAGCGTTTGTTCAATAATCTTAAAAACCTCAGTTAATGAAATGGTTGTGGACTTATAGAAGTGTCAAGCTTAAACAAGTCTTAAAACCATAAATTAATTCATTTGAAATGTCAACATGTTTAGGACAGAAATTGAGCTAATTGCATGCAATCAACTGCTAAATTTTTAACAATTTTCTATCACCCCACCGAACTTCTATCCACCTCTTAAATGTTTAAACTGAAGATTCATAATTACTTCATTTCTAATTTCATACTTTTCTTTAGCGCATCAAATGCATCTGATCGTCTGATAGGCAGTGCATCTGTGGATGATGTCGGCAATGATGATATTGGATCAGGTAGTGATAGTCCTACACCACGAAATCGTCATACAAATCGCGGCGGAGAAGATGATAGTGATCGTCAACCGTTATTAAATTAATTTAAGTTAAGATGAAGATATTTGGAAGTAGTAAGGATATTAGGGAAATTATATGAATCTGCAATAATGGATGGCGCAGAGAGGGAGAATGTTATCGTATGTTCCACGTTAGTATTTGAAACAATTAAGGAATTCTATTCCAGATATGACTGTGAGTTGAAGTAGGCAAAGGAGTTAAGAGAGTAACTAAGTAAGATTGAGTGATTTTTTCTAAGATTAATAAGTAATGGAAAAATCTTTCCTACATTGGTCAATATTACGATATTTTTTGAAATTGATACTAGGATTCAATTGTGAAAGGATTTCTGTTAGATTATTTCAGCAACAATCAATCAGTTGCATACATTGTGGAATAAAAGGGTTCCGTATAAGTATCAAGAATGTAAATCAAGCAAATGCCAACACTCTGTATCATGAACCATTATAAAATGTATGGAAAATCGATTATATCCTAAAATTAGTCGTAATAGTATATTTTTTATTTGACGTTGAGAGTTTTAACCTAGTTTAAATGGAATAAAAGAATATCATATTTTATGAAGAGCACAATCAAGGAATTACAAAGAATTTCTAAAGCGAAGCTAGTTGACATTTTTTTATTTTTTTCTTCTAAATGTACGTTAAGAATTAATTGTATTGCACGTGATTGTTGCCCTATAGCATTGATGTTTTTTTATTTCTTGAAATATATGACAATGATACATGTAAGTAAAAACTTAAAATGATCTTCATTTCTAAATACTTGATAAATGTCAGTAGACTTAATTTAAAACGAGGACTTTACTTTTATGTTAACCACTGCTTTGCATAATCTCGTTCGTATTCAAACAGATTTCCATTTCACCAAAATATATAAGCTTGACGTTATATCGATGCAAAAAGAAAGCACCACCGATATACCATTACACCAATATAATGGGAAAGCCGGTCCCTAGCCGTACTCCGAAAGTTACAGTCATACTGAGGGCGTTTGTATGACGAACCACAAATATTAGTGGATTTAATTATAGCTGTACACAAATTTAAGATTGATTCTGTGTAGAAACTATCAATCTTCGAACGAAAAACAATGTTAAGTCAACTTATAATAGTCAAACTTATAATAGTGTCAACTTATAATAGTGTCACAGCCTTATCAATTTTCTCCAAAAATAATGATATGCAGTACTATATGATAGAATGATTAGATGCATTTCAGCATTCCATAATCGGATTCCTTTATATGTAAAGATGACACAAAAGTCTTGTTTATCCATGAGGTAGCACTTCCATATCCGATACATTGACCGATTTGTCAAAACAATCTGGTTAAACCAGTGCTAACATATCGACGTTTATTGGTTTAATCAAAGTGCTGTATTAATGGAAACATTAAGTTTTCAAGTCGAATCGTCTTCGTGTATGTGCTGGACTAAACGACAAAATTAATGTAGGTCGACTGCATTACAAATCATTAGTTCAGCGATTTATGAAAACTTCTTGCAAATTCAAGAAAAAATATACCAACTGAAATTTTAACTCATGAAGAATTGAAAATAAAACAAGATTTATCAATGGGCAGTCAAACTCATGGAGATCCTTTTAATATCCGAAGAGGAAATGCTGCTAAGCAAACGGATCAATCCCAATCTATCGTGTATCTATCAATCAGTCGTGAAGTCATAAACGAGT
Organism: Stratiomys singularior; assembly: GCA_954870665.1. Classification (NCBI taxonomy): domain Eukaryota; kingdom Metazoa; phylum Arthropoda; class Insecta; order Diptera; family Stratiomyidae; genus Stratiomys; species Stratiomys singularior. The sequence goes on along the minus strand of OX940879.1, from coordinate 3,136,129 downwards.
TTAAAAATTAGTCTAATTAATTCAATTATCCTTGAGAACTTATAAGGCTATATACAAAAATAATATGTTAGTACTCAAACAATTTTGAAAATTTATTGCATCAATTTTTCTTCTTCTTCATTGAGCATACACAAAATTCGTACCTTTACATAATTTTTCACGTTTAAAGGAAATTTTCGAAGTTTTTGTACCATACTCTTGCAAAATAACGAGTCCTCATCATCAGATTCCTGCACAGCCCAAGGGTTCGGCACAAACGTATTAAGCGTTTTCATAGTATGCAAAATATTATCATCTGTCTGTAAGTCTTCTTCAAGTTTCCTTTTCATGCTGAATTGCTCGTCCATTGTCGCAATCGGTTGTAGGATTTTCGGACATTCTGATGATTGGCTGACAAAAGACTCCTCTGATAAATGAACTTCTTCTTTTTTAACCGATGATTGCCCATAATTTGTCGTCACATTTTCAAAAGTGTTGTGGTATCTTGAAAAAAAAAGAGAATGCTATATATTTTTTGAACGATTCACCGAACAACATACTTTCTTCGCTTAATGCTACTCTTTATGAAAAGCATTTGATCGTAATATTGCCATCGGTCGCAATTGTTTTCTGACGCAGGCTCGGATACTTTTGGCTTCTTTGCTTCTCTCGAAAATGAGTCACGCAACGACTTCCATTTTCTTTTTACCTCATCCACTTGAGATAAATAAAGGAATTGGATTAATTTAATAGTTACAAGGTTCGGTTTATGAGCGTACTTTCTTATTAAAAGGAATATCTAGTCCTAGCGAATTATTTTAACAAACAGTTCTCTGTTATTAAGTTAAATTATTTCATACATGTAATTTAATTGTAAATATAGACCCTTTCAGTTTACAGAGTTATAACAAAGAACGTCTTTAATGGATCCAAGATATTTATTCCCTTTATCTCGGGAACTCATCACCGTGAAAAAAGTTCATTAGGTGCGCATCAAACAGAAATTGCCCTACACTCATTCAATAAGATGTATAAGATCGTATTTGCAAATAATTCGTATAATTACTGCCTACCTGGCATTCCAACTTCATTCGCGATTAGAGCCCATAATTCCGTCTTTCTCTTACGATTTTTATAGCCTTTATTCTGTAAATTCCAAATGGGTTCATATTTTTTGATAACTTCGATTAAACGTTCCGTTGACATTTTTGGCGCGCGCGATTATCAACCGATACCCACTTCCTAAATGACAGACCCTAACCGATGTTGATTTTGTTGGCAACTGTGTAAAATTGATTTCTTTACTGTCATCTGTCGCGTCTAGCACTTTGCAATTACGAATGCATTTGTGGCTTTAGCTGCTTGCAACGACTGCGACGAGAATAATTCACCAATAGCAAGGAATAGATATTACACAAGGCGGTCAAAGTCTAAATAAAGTTAATATGCAAGAAATAAATAGAGTCTGGTCTGAACTGAATTGTCCAAGGTAGCGCGACACGACACGATTCAACCACTACCAACTGAAGCTACCAAGCGACGCGGATAACATTCGTAGCGCTACACTGAACTACAAACAGCTGTTATATGTTTCTGCTGAGACAGTGTATGCCTAAAGAAAGTAAATTTCGTAATTTTGTTTGCAAACTAATATCGTAGTTAAATGAAATTATTTCGTTGATCGCTAAATTTACCAAAAGTCTAGTATGCGAGTAATTAGTTCACACTGCGTTTTAATGGATTTCAGTAGATTTTCCGTCTATAGTATTTATTCTTCCATTTATTTGTCCATCTAATCTACCTAACGTACAGAGTGTGTCTAACAAATCATGTAAGATTTTGATTTAATTAGGTGTAAGCACCCTTTAAATATGTTATGTCATATGAAGAATATGTTACAATCATATGAAGAAGCGAGTGTATTGTCTAGCTGTTCCAAACGAGCAAATATTTTACGAACTTTGTAACTCCGATGGGTTTCTACTGCTATGTTTGTAACTTTAGTAACCTTTAGTAACAGCAAGTAGATGTATGTCGCCTTGTATGACCGACATTCAATAAAGTTTGGCCACACATAAGGCCGCACGTGGTTAAAATGAAAATTTCTAGATCCTTTCGGCAAAGCATAATATGAAAACAACAAGAACACACCGAGCACACTTCAGTATAACGGGATTCAATCATTTCTATTTACTGTTTACTTAAATTTATATATGCCGCGAGTATTGGGAACTTCTGTTTCTAATAATGTCTAAAGCAGACAATTTTTGAGGTTATCATAGATCATACTTTTTTGAGAACTGGAGAAACAGGAAGCACTAGTCGCACTTGATTGACGTTGATAGTCTTTGGTACACGCCTCCAATGAATTGAGGCTACTAGAATGGAGGACAAAGCCCAAGATGGGCTGCGCAAGAGCTTTTCGTCATTGCTGTCCGGCTTAGCAATGACGAAATGAGGTGCCTTCAGTAGATCCTTAGTTCATGTTCAAAAAATTGGATCTTTGCGCTATTTCATTTAATTTGAACTTTAAAAGGTTTTTTTTGATGACTTTAAACAACTCTATATAACCTTTTTTATAACAGTTACCCATATAAGATTAACTCAGATTAAAGCTGATGAAAATTTAATGTCCAATGCTAAAATTCAACAACTTTACAGTGATAACAATACAAAGAACTGCAATATATATCATCCAGAATCCAGTTAGTTAAATTCCTGGACATTATCTCCTCGATGTATACACTGAATTCAACATTGCACTATAAACGAATTTCGTAAAGATTTAAAATTGTTAAAAATAACTTGTTTTATTTCATAATATGACATGTTTTAATTAATATAATATTTTTTATATAGAGAAAATGGTAATCTAAGAACACTTTTACAGTGCTCAAGCGTGCGATTCTTTTCAAACTTTCTGATACTGTCAAGGAACCTTGCATTGTTTGCATGGTCCAAAAGTTTCAGTTCCATTACTTGATGGGGGAGACATAGATGGGTCTTTGCTTGGCCAAAAGCTCATCCTTGGGTCTATCAATACTGTCAGGACGTATTGACACAGGCAGCTTGATTTGTTATGTCTCATAATTGTTTTTGCCTTTTATAGAATCAAGATATAAAATTAATTAATCTCGCAAGATTAGATAAATTCAGATGATTCTTATGTATTCTTAGATAGAATTACGCTCTTTGTAAGCTGCTCGCAGCGACATGCACTTTCGAACCAATATTTTGAATTCCTAATGCATGAACTTTTTACGGTTTAAAAATATAATATCAAGGCTATAGAGTCATGAAATGATTAGACATTTGCGAAAAATTAGATATAGCCGATACCAAATGAATAACAATCGTTGGCACTGTTTGAAAACAGAAGTAACTTAGGATGAAAATTGTAAGATGCAGCAGATTACGCCCTATATCCACAGAAAGTAGCATTTGAATACAATGTTAGAAAATGTTTCAGCTACCAAACGCAATAATGACGAGATTTGAGAATCCTTTTCTGAAAAACATCCTGAACTTGGATGATTTTCGTTGTCACCCTACATGGATTTCCAAATTAAAATCGTCCAACACACACTAAGAACATTCCCCGCGTTGGCCATGTTTACACATAGAATTGGTCGCGCAAGTGTTTGTTGGATGCTTTATCCACTGTCGAAAAGTTCCGCTCGCGTTTGTCTAGATCTGAAAAATATTGAAAAAGAGGTAATTTGCCAGGAATTTCAGCTACTTTAAGGACATAGGAATTTGAATGATACTGTGTGTTTGCCCATAGTGAGTGAAGTGCATTGTAAAGTTGAAATGAAGTGTTGTAATGGATCCGAAAATCATGAATTTTCTTGTTTGGTATCTTCCATGTAGATACCTAACCCACAAGAAAATTTTTCGCATATGGATCTGTTCATGGTGCACACTCGCGATCTCTTTCCGTCGTGTAGTAAACAAACTGAGAGTGAGTAGTAGAGGAAGTGTTGAAATGAGTGGGATTCTGATGTGGAGTGGTATGTCATATTTTCATTGAACTGTTTGCAATGAATAATTGGAGAAGGGAAATGCAGTTTGGAGCATTTGCAAGAAGTCGAAGTTGTCGATTGTTGAAAATTTTTCATAGAGTACTTGATAATTAATCGTCTGGGAAAAGCTAGTAAATTTTTCAGGATAGTGCGTAAAAAGACAGCCTGTCAATTCGCCGTGACAGCTGTTACATAGAGTGGAATCGTACTCCACGTATGTAGCTATTAGTAAGTTCTTATTAATAAAATAATTTCTTGGTTGAGTGCGTTTAACGAATCGGGAAGCTTGCTGATCCCTTCGCGAGGAATGATGAGACAAAAAAGCGTTTTTAATATGGAATATTTCCGGTGGTGTGTGTCTGTAGAGTGATGTGATTGTAATTTAGATTTTAGCGGGCGGGTGGGTGCTGTGCTGAAGTTGATGCAATAATTCTTATTAGAAGAGGAGTTTGACAATCAGCTGGTGTGTGCAATGAGGGAAAACAGGTTCTGGTGTTTTTTGATTGATTTTTGTGTGGATAACAATCGCAGCAGCGCGCCAATGAAGTGGGATTAGACGTAGAGAATGTTAAAAGTTATTGGCGTTGCTTCGTTTTTTTTTTCTTCTATAATGCCGCACTTTCAGTCTAACGGTGTTCGATCAATGAATTGGTGGAGGAACCACACAGCGAAGAGTTTGTAATTATCTTTTGGAACGTGCAACCTCATTTTGAATCATTTTTCTATTACGAGGTAGTTAGGTGAGTAGTCGGGAGACTGCTACTTTCTGAAGGCAAAAAAATAATGAAAGTTTTAGTACGGCTGTTGAAAATATCGCTTTGCTGTACTTTTTGATTACGCTGGTAAAATTGAAGCTTTGCAAAAGTACTAAGCAACGATAGTATGGGCTGCAGATAGTAAATTTGGGAAGTAAAATGGCTTAATGCTGTTTCCATAGTCAGTAAACAATGAGTTGCTTCCACTATGCAAGAGTGAAATTTGAAATAATTGGGCATCCCATGCAGTGAAGATCACGAACTACTGCACAAATGAAAAAGTCTACGAAATTTCTGTTTGAAAATGTTTAGACAATGTTTGATAGCATTACCTTACCGTGGGAATGGTGGAATGGTGGAGTCAAGGAAAACTGTATTCGGCGATTGAATGGTGAACATACCAGATATCCAGGAAAATTACCCCCAATCAGAATGTTTTGAATCCATTCCAGATAAAATCGAAAGAAAGTGATTATTGATTGAATATTGCTTTTGTATTTTCGTTCTGTGCCATTAATTCATCTAGAGGTAGAATTATTAGGGTCAGAGTAATCTTTTCTGCTGAGATTCTGAGATTCATCGGTGAGATCACCCACGGTTGCTCATGATTTCAGCGGCAGTATGATTTCAATTGCTGTACAGGCATTGCTCGAGAGTAAAAATTACCGTGGCGCTTCATTTTTTTAATGAGGTTATACCATATTTAAGCATGGATCAGACAAATTTTCTTCCACATAAACGGAATAAGCCAACACTTAATCGTGTCCATAGAAAACAATGAAAACATTGGTTGGCAAACAACATTATAACTGATTGTTTTATTTTAAATAAATCGACTATTTTTTCTATATTTTTGTAAAAAAAAAAAATCAGGGTTTCAAAGATGTTAGTTCAAGAAATGGATAAGGCTTGAAACTGTTTAATGTACTCAGCGGAAGAATGATTTTAACGCCACAGCTTCCAGAAAACTTCCACCGGGTAGAAAAGCTTGAAAAAGCGAGTTACATTCGCCAATGAACCCTGCCTTAACAAAAACCAATGAGGCAGTATTCTGTGGCATTATGATGGAAAAATAAACGTTTAGTGTTATGCAACTTATGTGTCAAGAAACACATAAGTTGCCATCATTGGCATGCCTTTTCATTGTACACAAAAACCACAATAATAATTATGAAGATTTTCAGTTGTTTTCCTTGTCGGAGTGCTGCTGCAATTTATTAAATCGATGGTAGTTTGACGAATAGAAAGTACATTGATATTTTACAAAAAGTTTCCATGGGTCAAAGAAAATATATCAGCTTCCGTTTCTAAAAAATGGGCTCAAACTAATAGAAGTAATATCCTTACTTCAGTTAGCGATCCATCGTTTTTTTTTTCCATATTGTAAAATGAATTCTATTTTAATAGCCAATCTATAAACGGATAATCAAATAACATTCCCATTTCAAAAAACTCTCCTACGTACAAATAGACTTTTCTGAACAATGCTGACTAAAACTTCCAAGCTAAACTGACTCATGTCACTGAAACACATTCAGTGCATGCAACTTAACTAGACAAATGCACTGGAGCCCAGTCATTCAGTAACCCCATCTATCTCCATCTACATTCTGTTCAAAAAATGTGTCGATAATTTACAATATCGACGACATGTTTCGATAGTGATGTTACGAAAATACCTTAGTACTCGTATATAGCTGAAGAAGTAAATTAAAGTCAAGCTGTTTGATGCTCTACAGGCATTTCAACTGTCAAAATGCTAAAAGAAAGTTTTTGAATAACTCATATCAAACTTTTTTCAACTTACAAACGGTCAAGTTTACCAGTTTGTGTAATATGGTTTAAAATGGATTTTTTTAATTAATTTTTTCCAACTCAACTTTCCAATTCAACTTCATAGTAAATTTCTGGGCACATTTTAAAGGTTAGTTTTGCATCTAGCTTAAAACTAAATGAAGTAGCGTAACATTTTTAATTAATTTAGTCCATTTAAATTCGAAAAACAAAACATTTTCTGTTCCATTCAATCATATTTCATTTGATCAAGAATATTCAAGGAGAGCTTTTTAGTGTTTTGTTACTCGACAAATTTTCAAATATTCACCTAATCATAAGGCCTTGAATTTGAAATAAACAAAGAATATTTGGAATCTTATTTCCAGTGTTACTAATCTTAAATAAACCTAGAAACTACCTTACGGGGAGTCTCCTCGACCGAACATATGAGAATATTTTGCGAGCGATGCTAGGTGAACAGAGCAGAAATATCATATTTATATTTTTTATCTCCGCAAAATGTTATTTACCAAGATAAAGATTTTATCGAGACAACATTTAGATAAAACGACGTGAACACAAAGAAAGACAAATTACCTTGTGTTACCGAGCTTTTATTTCATTTTATTTCGTTCGATGCAAATATTCCGCTTTTAAGGTATATGGAAAATTGTTGTTAAGAGACATTTATAAATAACAAATGACCCATGTTGACGAACTTTTCAGGCGGAAGAAATTCGGGAATTGTTTGTAGAATATTAAATGAAATTCTGTAGGTTAAAAATTGATAAGACGTGTGGCAGACTGTGACTAAGATCTTCGACAACAAGAATGTTTGATGTGTTACGTATAAATTGCGTTTTCGTTGCATTTTCGACCTCTATTGTCTTATTGTGATGATTTTCACACTTGATTAGTTTGGGCGTGGAGGTTGTGACAAAAATGATTTTTTGAATGCTGGTTAACAATCAACCGCATCGCTGTTCGCGATTTCGTGAAGAAATCGTAAGTATTTCACACATTTTTTCACGAGTGATAACAACTGAAATTAATTTGGACCGAAAAGAGAAGAATATTTTTATTAGTGTACCAATTCTTATAATGCTTCTAAATACATTGAAATGGAGAGGAATGGAAAGAAGAAAAGCCTGTGGAAAATATTAAATCCAATTAACATGTTGTTAGGGGAGGTCGGTCGACAAAGGACTGGTTGGTAGAAATGGAAGAATTGTGGAGTAATACGCACTCCTAGATTTGTTGGACGCCATTAGGGGACTTTTAATTTATTAATATGCAAGCGTGAATTCTTTTTGATAAGTAGTCCACCAGCTGCCTCTCTTTCAAAGACACATTGCATATTTCTTCCACCTACACCGACCAGAAGAGCTTCTCGCGATATGCGACGATTCTCCTCTGAATTGGAGGAGACTCGGAAGCAAGAAGCAACAGGCAACCCAACCAATAAACAGTCACATATGCATATTAGGAAAAAATGATTCATTCGATTTATTTGGAGTGTCGTTGAAGGAATGCAAAATACTTTATACTTCACCTGTTTTCGGTTTTCGCATTTTCGTCTTCGATTCGCCTAGAAGAAGAAACGTATTTATTATTTCGTTTTTGATAGTGATAGACTACGACGACGACGACGACAACGAGTGAAAATAATTTTGAATGTGATTTGCGTAGATACTAACCTCGTGTGTGTTGGCTGCTATGCATTTTGAATTTTTTTTATATTTTAATATGCATACTAATATGCTTATTTAGTTATTAATTTAATTAAAAATTAAGTTGGGTTCTATTTGAATTGATTGTTTGCGGATAATTAGCGAGTTGCGATGTCATTGGCATTCGTATAAGTTAAGTAGTGGTGTTAGCTTTATTACTATTAGTGGTGCGTTGTAATCAGATTTGTTGCTCATTTAGTTCGAAATGCATATGAAGTGAGGAGTGAGACTGCATCTGAAGTGCGAGTTTAGTGTACTATTAGCGCATTTATGGTGTGCTAAGGTGAAGTGACATTTACTTTTGAAAATATTACATCATAATGAGTGATGAAGTTAAAGTTTTTGTGGGCTAGTCGAAAATTTTGTATCTTTTTTGTGCCTTGAATAATTTAACTTATTATGAATGTGAATTTAATGAATGGTACATAGTCTACTCAGAGAGTTTAATTGGGTTATCAGCAAAAATTATTTAAAGCGTAATTTCTTCGTTTCATTTTCAAGCAATTAGTGGGTAAGTGTCTTAAAAGATTTCATTTATTAAGATTTCTTTACTGAATCGATTTAAGAAACTAAGATGGAGTTATACTAGTTCATTGATTTTCGGAAAAAAGCAGGAACCTTTCAGACCCAACAACATTGTTAATCGATCGCCGAATCGGGCATTGCCCTCCATAAATGTATTCAGTTATCTTACAAAAAAAAAAAAGGAACCCTAACTGTTAACCCTCAACGCGGCTTGCCCCATACTTTTGCCGGCAGAAAACTATAGCACACTTGTTGTTCGGGTTTATGGGGATATTTTGTTCTGAAAGCAACAAAAAGTAAAATTGCAAATTGTTTTAAACCTGCAATTCTGCTGCTAGTCTCCAGAAGCATGTTCAATTTAAGGCAAAAAGTCATTAAATTTAAGAAAAAGAAAAAACATTTTTTGTAAATATTTAGTAAAAAATCAAATTAAATATTCCAACACCCTATGTATACTTCTTCTATGTATACTTAGAAATATTTCGAAGTTTTGGTCAAATTTTCGATTTGAAAATTGTTGGAGTTACGTTGTATGTCATTTTGAAAAATCATATTTGGAGAGTACGCGTTAGAAGTTTTGAAATGATTTTTTTAGTTTTTTAACCCCCATGTCTGCCTCCACTGTCGCATCTACCTGGTTCGTCAGCGGTGTCCGTTTGGAGAAAGATTATTGCATGTGCTGGGCTACCTATTTATCAAAGACAGCACAAGACAAGATTATAACCGCTTACTAGGGGTTCAGGAATCCATAAACCCATTTTTGGTTTAAATTTAAAAATTCATATTGTGTTTTTTAACAAAAGCAACTTGTCAAATTTGAGAGATTCTCATTATGTACTGTTATTGTTGTGTACGAAGCTTGTGGATGCCCAATACGTAGACTTTGTTCCAACTGTGAGCATAGAAAACTTCATGGCAAAATAAGTCGAATTAAGTATTTCAATCTATTTCATCATAAAACATGATAAGACGCTACTGATCTTCTTAGTTAAGCATTTCAACTAAGGATTTCATAAAATGCTTAGTGAATCTATAAGGCTATTCAAATGTGAATTGCAACTATCCACTATCTTGCGAAATACTTAATATTGCCACTGTATATCAGAAATTTTTTTTTGTTACTTTGATACCTTTGACACCGTCGATTTCTAAACGTATGAAAAAAATCTGTTTGAGTCTCATGCACGTTTCAAAGGGCTTCCAGTGCTATCGAGCAAATTTCCACCTTTTTTCGTAACAAGTTATTGATTTTGTTCCAAACAGTTTACGCTAGAGACACGTTTTACTTTTCGCCCTTATGTTGTTGCTTTTCCTGTATGGCTTCTAACTTATACATATTTATTTTTCTACACACTGAACAAACAATGTAAACATTGATTTTAATAAAATTATAGACAGATAGTTCGATTACCTGGCCGAAGGAAGGAAGTTATTTATTCAATCAAATCAAGGCAAATAATAGAATCTACAAATGAATACGTTATTCATAGAGTTTTTCCTAATGATGTTACGATGCAAGCGATAAAATTATGTGAACTTTTTTGGCATAGTGAGGTGATTTCTCACGACATACAAGAACTAAATAAATTGTATGATACGAGCGCCAACTATAAACTTTCTTTGTATGATTTTAAAAAACTTGAAAAGAAAATGTAGTGTTTGAATTCTGAATCATAAACTTAACAATAAAATATGAATCTGATTTTATTTTTAGGGGGAGGTGCGAGGACGACAACAACTACGTGCTCACATCTTACGCAGTACTCATTTTTACGTTTTCGTATACACTGAAATCTTCTTTTTCCACGGATATCTCCATCAGTATTTGGGTTTGTTTGTACTTGATCGAATAGGAAATAAAAAAAAGGTTCCGCGATACAATTAACGATATTGACCCTATAACAAAAATCTCGAACCACGTGTAATTGCCACGTTTCCCAACATATCGTGACAAAATGTCTCAAATAGGGAAAACGATCAAAAATCTGGAGGCGCCAAGACCTTTGAAATCTAGGTCAAGTCATCAGCTGAAGAACTATATGGTGATAGAAGAACTGATTCAGCTGATAGAAAATGTTGCTATGACGCTGGCATCTGGCATAAGTAATCCTGAATCAATGGGCATACTGATCTCGAATCTCCGAATAAATGGTCCACAATTGGAAACGGTAGCAAAAGATACATTAGATCGAGCTTTTGTAACATTTCGTAATGCATCGCAAGATGAACGCTTGAACATAATGACCCGCTTGAATTTGCTCGAATTGATAGAATTGCGGGCAAAATCGTGGCAGGACGACGGCATTAATACGTACTATAAGCAAAAGGCAAATAACGTTGAGGTGAGCTAAAGATTATTACAATCTTGCATTGTTATGGGTATTTCACAACCGAATTGAATTTGTTTCTGTATATGAACAGCCTGATAATGGATCCGCTACAGGTCTAATAGATCAATCAACGTTGATGAGCACCTCCCCCACATCATTGGCCGGGTTATCAATGGGACAGGCATCAGCGACCACACAAATCCTCGGTCCAGGAGAGGTAATACGAGCATCCGGTAAATTTTCGAAGCCGACTAAAATACCTGGCAAAAATTACTCGAAAGATGAAGTTGTTATTCGAAATGCCGACTCTGGAAAAGGTAAGTAATAGAACATGCCCAACCAGTGTATGCAACAATATTTTGTTCGAATATCTGGTGTTTTATCAATATTATTTTACATTTATCGTCATTGGTATAAAAATATGTTTTCTTTTTTGATCGTATTATTATTGCAACATTTTAAAAGTAATGGGAATTAAGGGAAGACGTGTCCACATGATTGAGGAGTTGAGTGAAACAATAATTTCATTTCAGAGAGGTAAAATAAAATCATAAGAATTGTCCTTCTGGGCAAGTACTGTCAATCATTTCATGAGTGTTTAGCTGCATACATATAATATCTTATTTATAATAATCTTCAGTGTTTGTCGTAATAATCGCATCTTTTTTTAATTTGGTTTTTCTCCTCTCTAATTGTAACAATACCCAAAATTTTCTAATATGCATATCACATGCCAGTAATTGTTAAAGTTGTTCGTAATCTTATTATAGATTTTTCACTAAGGCCATCGATTTTCATAATACATATGCAATAAATTAAGCATCCATTATCATTACTTAATCCTGAAGCAAATGTTTACTATCTTTTCTTCACTGAGTAGATGATGCACAATATCAGTAAACTTTGTGCAATTCTGCATGTAAATTATGTGTCTTTTGTGATGAACATTGAGTGAAAGAAGACACGAATTAGAAAAAAACACTTTTGAATAAAGCTAACCAATAGAACATATAATACTATATGCTTTCTAAATGTAAATGTTGTTAAACAAAAAAAAAACAGTTTTTAATTTAAAAAATTGATGATATTAAATTTAAAAATAATTTAAAAATGAGTTGATCGCCGCTTTTCTGGTTTAACATTTAAGTAAAGAAAGTAAAGCGAAGTAATTTTTGGCTTTGTTCAAACGTAAATCAAACTACGTATAATATGAGACATACAGGTGGACAAATGAAGTCTATGAAAAATACGAATATAATTTAATTTTTTTAATACATGCCCAATTACTCATCCTTGACAAGGATTCAATGTCATTAGCGCCGAATTACTCGATTTCTTGTGCTTGTTTGCTTCGTGATATTTATTCTCTCACTGTCCCTGTTCATATTTCTTTTGCTAATCTCCATATCAGTCAATTAAAATTTAAATGTGCTTCAGATAATCAACTGTGTATCAGTATCAGCTTACCGACAAAACTCGTGCGCAATCTCATGTATTCGATTTTTCATGTTCTGCTTTGCATTCTTGAGGAAAAGATTCTTTCGAACCTTGTTCTGGATACATTGAAGTAAAAAACGTAAGGGAACGGGCTGAACGTTAGAATCACACTGCTTCCTTCTCGGTGTCAGGATAAATCGCGCCGAAAATTCTTGATGTATCTTCTACGTACCTCGATTTTTATGTTTTATATAACATTGTGCTGTCTGCATCAATTGAATCCTTCCAAGGTATGTTCGACTTTCTCGTAGCCGTTTGAATTTAACTTTTAAGTTCAGTACTTAAGAGCCGAACAATAAAAACGAATCTAGTTTAGGTGCGATGAAAATTGTAACAAGACCATTTTCCATATTTCACAATAAAAATTTTATGTTGAGAGCGGTAACCCGATTTTTCCCCCTGTGAAATTAGACAATCGTTAGCAAAAATCCCACGTGCGTTTGCATCCCTTTCAATAGTCGGTACACAATAAAGTCCTTATCAGTTTTGGAATTTTACTTGCCGGACGGTATTTAAATGCATTCTATTCAGATATACCTAAAACAGTAGCACATATTATCTAGCTTTATCTATCGAAAGTCTTTCTTCAATTGAAGTAAGCTCACTTGTAAGTGAAGTATGATAACATTTCCACGAAGATGTAAAACGTAAATTATTAGAATTGACAAGGTCTCAACATAGTGTACCATTACAACATCTCAGCCTGAGTATTATACGTTATTTAAAACACCCTTAACAATCCGAACTAATACATCGACTCATTCCGAATAAAATTCAGAATAATTAATATTTTTGATAATGAATCTAAACTCTTATAATCAATCATGATAGTTTTTTGATTAGACTTTTACTATGGACTTTTTTTAATAACGCTGGGAATACTTTTTTCATCCATTCATTCACAACGAAGTTGTGAATCTTGTTCGATTAATAGATCGAGCATAAGGTGGTAAATTAAAAATATTCCTATTTCTTTCAAATACTCCGTAAGATATTGCATACATCACAACAGCAACTAATTATTATTTTACTTTTTCTAAGAAAGTAAAACTAAGCACGCTAGAATGCTAATGTTCACTTGTTTCGTGCATACATTTTAAATGTTGCTTGCATATAATAAATATTCATTGCTAAATGATATTTGTCACAATATAATACTTATCAACATACTTAATATGCGTTGTCTTAACAATATTACTAATCCTGCTTCCATGAATCTTTGTTAAATGATGCTTGTGTATTTTGGCAGTGAACCCAGGCGCAAAGGAACGACTTGTTCAAATAACTGGACCCAACGAAGATAAAATTAAGTAAGTCACTCAAGAAGATAAAATCAAAATGAAAAAAAAAAATGAATAATTTCGTAAGATTTTACTAATAATAATTTATTTATTATAGTTACGCGAAACATTTAATAGAGGACACAATACGTCGCAATGCTTCACCGGTACGTCTTGAATCATCAACAATTGGTGGTACAGCACATGGTGGTGCCGCAGGCGGCGGTGGTGGTTCATGCAGTTCTCTAGCCTCATCTGCATCGGATGAAGCTGTACCGAGAGCAAATAATAATCGAAATAGTATTGGTGCTTTGATGGGTGGTCTTGTCGGTATGACGAATCAGCCCAATTATATAGGTGGTAGTAATTATGGTGGCATTATGATGGCAACAGGTCCTGGTGGTCGACATATTCGTACAACGGGTGGAAACAATCAATTGTTATCACATTCGTTTTCAACGAACGATGCTTCGCTCGGTGAATACAAGTACACAGTGAATGTTGGCCAGCATTTAATAAAAATTACAGGAGACAACTGTGAATTAGTTAGGGTCAGTATCTGATTAATAAAATTTGGGGGTAGTGTTGTTTCAAGCATTAAGTAAGGAAAATTTTAGTGATTTCGATGCCCACTGGGTACCACTGGGGTTTTTTCAGAAACATAATAATCATAAATTGTCATCCTTCTCCAATTCTGGTAGCCCTATGCAGAGAAAGCACTTGATATTCGACCGATGCTTTGTCTTATGCTCTCCCTGCGTTTTCAGTCTCCCGCGTTTGAAGTACCCAAGTCAATCTAGAAGCTCTTGAGTTCTCATACACAGTCTCATACAATACTCACAAAATTCCATGACATTAGACTGGACAAACTAAGGTAGTTGGTTGTTTTCAAACAGAAAGCTCCAAGTGAAAGTGTGTATACAATAATTATTTATTTCGGGGTATTTTATACATCATTTCCGTTTTTGTTCATCGACAAAAATGTGGGTACGTTCAAAAGAGAATCTATGAAACTTTTCAAGAAAAAAAAAACAACAAATAAATAGATATTGTTATTGCTATTCAGAATGCGCATCAATCGCATCAAATAGAAGCAAATGGTTCTTACGTCATGCTTGGGTTGCACTAAACATAATTTTGATAGAAAACCTTGCGAAAGCCAAGGGAAATTTCATTGAATACACACTAAAAAAATTCTATTAACAGATAGCGAAATTGGTTTTGGATGATTACTTTAGCAGTAGCGAATTTTTAGCGTCGGTTGAAGCTGGAGTTGCTTTCGATGGAACGTCTTCGATGCTGAGCACAACAACAACACCAACAACACCACTATCGGCTCCATTTATTCCGTCCGCACATCCGTTGATGTCGTCTCCATTTGCAGATAGTGGTATTGGATTGAATTATATGGCAAGCCATGGAATTGCTAATAGTCATATTCCTGAAGGAGATGATGATGTGTTCATTGTTGAGCCAAATGGAGAGTTGAGTGAGTATTAAGAATTGAAATTATTATTTCGAAATTATCTATCAAATTTCAATCAGAAAATTTGATTTTCATGGTTTTTTTTTTTAATTTTGCCAATACCTTTGCACGAACATTTCTTTGCAAATATGTAAGATAGTAGAACAAACTGTGTGAAGGGATTACCGAACAACACGAAAATGTAACTGCGGCTGCTTTGCGTTGATTGACATAAGGCTTCGTTTCAGTCTTCTTTGAATGTCTAAGGAGAATCGAAACACGTACTGGGAGCAATTGAAGCAAAATCAAGCGATGCCTTGAAATGCTTGAAGAAATCTTATCAGTAAAAGTCAGGGAATTTTGAAAATCCTCAACGTTTATTGACATCCAAGTGCGATGCTAAAGTCAGCAGTTCTATAGTTTCATATTCAAAAGCCGTTTCATGAATTTTATATATTTGCATTGCATCTAGATATAGAATAGATACTAAAAAAGTACTAGGCTAGAAAACTCTAATTTCACATCTCTTCACATCTCATCAATTGTTTATTCGATTTACAATATAGCTCAACCAGCTCAGCTAAATGGTCTAGCTAGGTCTAGGCGAAGCCACTTTTCACGAAAGGATAGTGCTCCGGATGGAATTGGTAATGATGGAAGCAAAGGACAAGATGGCGCTGCAGGAGGCAAGGGTGAAGGTAAGTGCATGGTGTTCATGTTTTCACTGTTATTCTAAATAGATGATTTAATCTAATTGATTCAACAATTCCATATTCACACTAAATGATGTGCTCAGTCATATTTCCAGTTATTTAATGCATTTACGGCTACTTTTGTATGATGTAAAAAAAGTCAAGCCATCTGACTTTCAATAAATTGGAGTTGTTGAACGTTTATATTTGTTCGTTTGTTCTTCGGTTCATTGTCTAGTCTATCCCTTCCTTCAGACTGTAATATGATCAATATGATACTAACAACTGATATCTATATTATTTATAATATTTCAATTTAGCTCGTATCATTCACGAATACGAACGATTAATTTACTACTCGAAAAGCCCACATTCATGGGCTCTACCACGTGATTGGAATAAGATTGTCGAAAAGCATCCATCGCTCGTACGAAATAAGGTAAAAACAACATCAACAATAAGTGATAATATGAATTTATCTGCTGATAATAGCATAAGCACGAATAATGGCAACGCTAATGCTATGACTACCACTTCTACTACCTACTGCATCAATTCAACCACATACCCCGCTTCATTCACTGCTTCGCCTCCGCCTTCAGCAAATACTTACAATAACAGCATTAATAACAATATAACATACACGAGCGATAATATGAATATTGTGCGAAAGGGTTTCTTTAGCCGTGAAATTAACAGTATTGATGAGAGTCAGAGTGAAACGGAATGTTCAGGGGTTATGTATAGTGATAACAGTAGTCAAAATGTTGAAGAAGAGGATTGGGATAAGGAAGAAAATAACACTACCATTACTAATTCATCAATTAAAAATAAACCAAAAATGACACGTGATCTAAGATCCTTTTCAACTACTGACTAATCAGATGTTTTTTTCTTTTCTTTATTTTTTTGTATTTGCGACCACGTGTATGGTTTGGAATTTGGGTATTTGGTTACATCTTTTTATTTGCCACTGATTGACTACTAGCATGCTTCAAAAGAGTAGAATGGGTAGTAGAATGTAGTGTTAATAGAAAGATATGGAAACTACAATAGCTTAGAAAGTAATTGATAAATATCGTAATGAAATATTTGAGGCTTATGTTGATCCTTGTAATGAATTTTGGTAGTTTGTATAAAATCAAGATTAGAGTGAGTTCATTTGAAACATAGGAAATTAAAGTGCAGCGGATAGTCTAAGAAGTCAAATCCAACTAAAATTAATACAATAATCACCTGAATGAAATCTATTTCACCAATTTTCCTTGCTTAATTTCCCTTATTCTCATGTGCTTATTATTTATTTCATAATTACCCACTCTATCAGTTTAATGTCCATTGAACGGATTGCTTTTTGTTCAAATAGAAATATCATTGAGTTGTGTGTGTTAACCTCTTTTGGACTCATGTAATTTCCCGGTTTTGATTTTGTTGAAGATAGAATTGTATACTATTCAAATGATTTCTTTTAAAAATTTTATACAAAAAAAATTCAAAAAAAAAGCTGTTGAGTTGTTTTGGAGACAGTTTTTACGAATTTTCATCCTACTAAACCATGCATTTATGACCTTATTTATATTTAAAATATTTACATTGATTAGTTTTGAGAGCAAAAATTTAACGCATCTTTAATTATGCCCTTATAAACTAATTAGTTGGCTAGGATAGGCTCCTATTCAATTCTGAATAGAGACGGCGAAGAAACGTGACAGTTTCTCGATGGAAAGCGAAATGCGTGATTAAAAAATGATGAAACACTCTTTCAAACATTAAATGCCTGAATTACAGAACGTGATATGATTCACATTTTCCGAAAAAAATTTGTATAATACGAGGAAAAATAGAATAATAACTATATATATGTTTGACATGATTTGATAAATGCTATATAAAGATGCTTTAAAGCCGTGAACCGAGTTCGGTTTTAATGATAATAGCGTGACTTTCTGTAGAAATATTTCATACGCCTGTCATTTAAAAAAAATATATATATATGCGAAATATTTAAATTATTCATCATGCAAATTGAATAATTCATAGATATTTGCGTAGTTGTGAATTCACTCTTCACTGTTGGTACTGTCACTAATCTCGAAGCTCGCCCAGATATTTGAATCTCTGATTCAAATTGTGATTGAGATTCAAAAGCCAAATGGTCATAACGTCGAAATGCTGAAATATCGATGTTACAATTCACAGTCATCAACATATTCTACGAGCAGTTGTATTTCTTGATCCAGGGTGATAATTTGAAAAAGGCAAAGGAAGCTTTTACGGTGACTACCTGTAGTATGTACCAAAATCTCCCTCTCATATTTTTTTGAATAAAACACATATTCTGTAAACTTTTGCCGAAACTCAATAAATCTGACAAATATTCTTTTAATCAGATTCAAATGTGTTGAAAATATACTTGCCCGATTATAACTAACTAATGAATTTATTCACAAATATTACCTTTGTTCTTTCACCATTTATCGGCTAGATGACGGATTCCTTTGCGATAGAAATTTGTTTGTGATAGAAGAGAGAATAGTCATCAAATCATATTTCCACATCAATGCTTTTACACCGCGAGTAAAAACGGACTTTGTTGTTTGGTGATTTTTGCCTGTTGGACACAGCGCACATTCAGATACGGAATAGGAAAAAACATTTATTACCGTTTTTACTCTGCAATTGTACTCCTAGTAAATACTTTTTGCTCAATTTGAAGTGACGGTTTTTTGGAAATTTTCGGAAAGTAAATCGAACATGCTTGTTTTCTTTGAAAATTATTTAGGTATTTATTGTAGGGATAATAATCGTAACGGGCTACTAGGAGGCTTCTCTTCTTTGGCAAATATCATAAAATCTTATAAATTACATAGAAAAAGAAAGATTCATGGCTGCTCGGAGCACACCGAATGCTGCACTGTCCTTGGTTCACATTTCTTAGAGGTTCCTTATTTTCTTTCAATACACCTATACTTCGTGTCTCGACACTTTTTGTATGTTTTGCAACGGTTTAATTCCTGTTTTAAACGATAAATCAGACCCACGAATTTCTACGTTTTCCGTCAGTTGTTCCGTTTCGTCAGTTTATAATTTCTTAGGTAATATAGACCATTTTAACTTTCAATAGATGAATTAATGTCTCGAGTCTTTCAACCTGGGCCCTAAACGATTGATTTTCCATGATTTTCTTCTTGAAACCACACAAGATACAAATCTGCACAAATCCTTAAAATACTCTAGTATGGAGAAAAACGATGAAAAATCGAAACCGCCACAATTAATATTCCTTCATAAGCGATTAACGAACAATGGCAAACAGTCATATTTGAAATTGAATAAATACAATTCGTTATCAAACGCCATTTGTAACTATCGAAATGAGTGTGAGTATAAAGGTAAAATAAAAGTCGTTTTTTGTTAGAAAACCTTCAAAAATTTTTATTCACGTACAAAAATCTGCAACTTAGTTCATTGAATATTTTTTTTTTGTTTTTGGGTCAACGTTATCATTAATAATTAACCATTGCTGACATTTGTGTCATTAATATACTCATAGGAAGAATCATCAGAATTTTACTAAAACGAAAATGATAGAATATATATATGTAGATATATTATTGAGGAATCTATACTTTCGTTCAAAGAAATCGCATGTATGTAGTAATGCATCAGATAATAGGCTGTCGGTCGAAATTTTTCGGTGACAAAAAGCCAAATAATGGGCTACCGTACAATACGTGTTAACACATTAAACACTTTTTTGGAATTTTGTGTACTTAATGACGTTATGCCACTATTTTTCGTTCGAAAAACGTTTATTTTTCCTCTTATATTACTATTTTCATTTGACTCGTAGCATTTTACTTTATTTCAATCAAGATATTTAATTCAAGCCACTGACAAATACAAGAATATCGTTTCGTATCGTTTAGTACACTGAAATCTTACACAATAAAATATTTTAAAGCGAAATGCCAGGAAAATATCTCTCGTTGATGAGACCATATTATGTCGAAATATTCTCAACACTATTGACTTGCTCAATCCGTGAAAGTTTTGCCTAAGAGTCTTGATTTTCGTATTACAATATTATTTTGCTTAAAATATAATTCGGAACAAATTTAGGCAAATGTTAATCCAAAGCTGCACTCTGTTGTTTAACGATAAGTATTGGTTTACTAAAATATATAATATAACATAGAGGAGTAAATTACTTTAACCCCATTCAAACTCCAAACATAAGCAGACAAACAAATATTTGAATCACGAAACTCGAAAGAAAACGAATTTAAGTGAAAAATAAACGAGATTTTAGGCTGTGAGACCGATTGATTGGATAGAACAAAAATCAAAACAAATGTTTCATTTAAGCAGTGAAAAAATTTGTTCAAAATAATATTTAAAGTACAGTATCGCTACAGGATTAATTATAAATTGTTCAAATACCAAGAAAATATATATTTTCTTTACTCATACAGTACATTTGTTAACTTCACAAATACTTCAACTGAAAAAGTAGGTGAAAAGCTAAGGTTTGTTGTAACCTTTGAAAAAACATTGTTAGGGATACGAACACTTCATCATTTCTTGTTTACAAAATGTACGTATTTTCTGATTGTTGCATTTTGCTCGAAACAATATTGTTGACATCTGATATTTAACAAAACTTCTCGAACTTATATTGACCATATTAATGCTATATTAACACAGTCATACTCAGTGCATCGGGCACTATGAAAATATATAATTAATTTTAAGCAAACTCAACAAAACTCATAATATATAAAGTAAATATGTAAGAGAAAAAATACTAATATATCTGCTTTTGATATTAGCTTTAGGAAGGAGAAAGTTTAATTTTTTTAAGGAAACAAAAATAGAAGATTTATTTACTGAAACAAAATAGGAGATCTTTGAATATATTTTCAAGTACTGCTTTGATGTATAACATGAAAAGGATAAACACATATAATATATACATATACATAGAATATATATAGGTATCTAAAGCCCTATATATTTAAATAAAAATACAGAATGTATATTTTGCTAACATGCATGTGCTTTTATTTATTTAAAGAAGAAAAGAACTGGAAAAAGCAGAAAAAAATACTGAGAATGAGTTGGACCTATTTGTATATGACTAAACTTGGCATGAGGTTTCTTTACACACGCACGCATTACATTAGGAACTGTGCACCCGCCACCTATGTATTCATAAATTTTTATATACATCCTAACATTTGTTGTATGGAAGGCTGTGGGCTATACAGATAGAATCTCTAAGTGGTACCAGATCATTCAGATTGCTTTTGTCCATATATACCAGTTTTAATTTTAATTTTTCTATTTCAATCGAAAAGTAGAATTTCAAATATTGATTTTTGAAAATGAAATGAATTATTTGAAATGAAATTTTCAAAATTTCCACCTCCCTCGAAAAAGGAGTTGTTTTTATTTAACTTCAGTGTAATTGTCAATCTTATAAGTTTTACACAAAATTTGGGTCGTATCGCCCAGGTTTACCGTTTTTCGTGATGGACTAAAATCGATTTCTTGATATAATACACAGAGCTCCGCTGATTAAAATCATTGGTTTGATCAACATCACATGACCATTAATGGTATCTCAGCAATTAGTGGCCGCTAGGGAAGATGAAAGAGTGGTTAAAAAATCGCTCTTAAATTGTAAATTTTACATCATTTTCGAAACTGAGATAGCAAAAAAAAAAAGGCCGAAAGAAAGCTTTCAGCAATCTCCCACAAGGATTTATAAACCAGCATGATAATTTGCGATGAACAGTGCAGCACGATGGATGAGGTCTAACGAAGTTTCGCACGCTGGAAGATTTCGCTGTGTTTAGTGGGATAAGAAGGAAACAATTTGCTATAATTTGACTATGATACTCAATTTGGCTCTTTAATGTGAACAACTTTACTGTGATTGAAGCTGGCGATAGAGGGGTCGAAGCTGGTGATCGAGTGGTCATAACTGGCCAAGAGCAAGAGAATCGTATTCTGGCCAAGCGAGCCAGGCCACACACTTCTGTAGTTACTCGGGAATCCGAGTCCCGGGTATCCTTCTGTAGTTACTCGGAAATTCAAATGCTTTAATTTTCCATTTTAATACTCTATCGCATTATTTTTGATTTTGAGTTTGTGTCACGAATAAATGCTGATCTCAGATTATCTTTTCGATGATCCAATAAGTAATCAACAAATACTGGGGCACGTGTTGTCATCAGAGCAACAGTTTTGTAGAAACAAAACTAAATTTCCCAATCAATAAAAATCTATATCAGCAACATCAGGATACGCCATTTTTTAAATTGAAGCTTTATATTTGCGTTGAATAATCGCTCCTAATTTATTTCGACAGTTAAGACCATATACCTCTTAAACGTGTATAATGTCCTTCATACACTATGTAATTAGTCCGAAGTCACCTGATTCCTGCAAGTTAAAGCAAAGAGGACAGATGCAGTTGTTTGTTATTCATAATTCCACTAAATTCGAATGAAATAACACTGTTCAATTAAAAGTAGTAAAGAATTTAACAGTAATTAGCAATACTACAGAAAATACACTTTTCAAATAGTGTAGGGATTGTTTCAACCAGTTTGTAGAATTTGCTTTTAGCTGTGATCCGCTCATTTGCTAATTGTAAGTAACGGGGTGCTAGGTGGACGGTATGATATCTAGTTTGCGGGTGTATGTACATACATTTATATATATATAAATCACTATTTTCGATTATTATGTACATTGAGCTTCCAAAAAAGGTTGATAACGTTGGCAAGGAATACATGATATTTTATTATAGAATCTAGACGGAGCGAAAACCGAGACTGCTTCTCTTCAAGCCATAAAATGCTCATAAATACTATAGCCCGTAAAATATGCGCGAAGAAACATAAAACCGGAAGAAAGTTACTAAGAACTATTGCAAAAGTGCACTTACATATACACTCTTATCACTTTATTGAAGAAAAAAAAAAGAAACAAAAAACCTTAAATCGAACGAATGCTATCGAAACAAAGCATATATGTGTAAAGAACGTCATGAGAAACGTATAACCCATACATTTCAATATATTAAAACTCGTATAAAAAACGTTTGGGTCGTGAAAAACAAAAGGAGAATTACATCTTAAATTTAGAGCATCATCATCGTTTGTAACTATCTTGCGCCATGTTTTATTTTCTGAATTGACCATCACACTTCTATGGAGCTCGCTGATAATGAAATATTTGTGTCACTAACGTTTTTTTTTCTTACAATAACAAAAAAAAAACATGAATAACGGCACGAGTAAAAAACATAATAATGATTTTAAAATGAAGTGTGAAGTGCTATAACACATTATTTTCCGAAGGTATGTGTATTTCCATTTATTCTTTGTTGTTTTTACTTTCCAAATTTCATACTATTTAACGCTCATATTGGCATTTTTCCCTTTACTTCACTTGCCGCTACGAGATATTTAAACATTAATTGATTACAAATTAATTAAATTAAAGTTACAAAAGCTGCAATCATTAATTAAAAATAGATTCAAGCAGTTTATATATTTTTGCAAATTTTGAATTTGTATTGAATACTGTGCAAATTTTTTTTGTCTCCTTAGGCGATGATTGGTCTCACCATCAAAGACGCACTATTCCAAATTTTTAACAGGATTTGCCTGCCATTTTCTGGCATAACATTAAACCATGGGTAATCTTTGTAGACAAAGGCTCTTCTTGGGTTGCCGCCTTAATAAGCCCATTCCCATCCCAAAATACTTTCTATTATTCTTGACTCCAGTTTCCTACCAACTAAGATATATGGTTTGTCGTTATAACGAAATTTAGGGGATATTTTAACATTTGTCAACAAAATGCTCCACTGTGAGATTGATACATTTATTCCAACGTCCCTCTAATCTATCAATACTTTTTATCGAATCAAATATCTTTGTATTGGTGATATTTTTCAACTTCGGAAGCAATTTTTCATAAGAGACATCTCTCTCTCTCCATGTATCATTATTTTGAGATTTGCATACAGTCAGTAGTCGCTGGATGTCAGATCAAGACTGAACAGTTGTGAAGAAGCAATTCGAAATGTTTCTCTTTAAATTTACCCATCGCTTTCATTTCCAAAATCACTTTCAATGTTTGGATGCTGCCTATGTTTACACAACAGTAGGAAATATGCTTACTTAGCTTTTGTAACTCATCTAATAATAGTGAGATCAACCGAAACTTTTCACTAGTTTGACTTAAAGGTTTTGTTATTATTGGCGCCACCTACATAGAATGGCTGAGTGTTATTAAGTGATGTTTTGAAACCTATTGATCATCTCAAAAAGAAACCAAGCCACATGAAGGAATGCCGATCATTGCCCTTTAAAGCTTTCAACTTCTTGTTGGCAATGAGCTTGATGATTTGTTATCTTCAATCAGGAATCATGTTCTCCTTGAAGGAGTTAAATCTTAAGGCATAAGAAATAGAATGGACTCTTAATGATTGCAGCTTTAATTTATACTGAAGAGATTTGATATTGTAGTTGCTTTATATTATGCAATATATACCCAATAATTTTATGTTACATACATTTAGGATCTCAACGATGAACAACATCGTTTCGATGCTGACAAATATATGGCGCTTATTAAATCCGGCAAACGAATACTTGCTATCAACGATGCGACCGCTGAATCAGAATCACCGGATCTCGAATAAAACAAGTGAAGAGAAAAAATGTAGCAGAAAAATTGTTATTCGTAGATACAAACAAATAGCCACATCGTGAGTGGTACAGTGGTAGTGTATTAAACAAATAGTAGATTATTTAAATAATACATTTTAAACAACAAAACAATCCATGCTAATTTTCGTAATGCTCCAAACAAGAAACCCAAACCATTTTTTTTGCATCAACTCAATTTGGATGCAAGCAATAAAAATTGAATGTGTGTAAAACATGTAGTCGGATAGAAGTAAATAATCTTAATATATTTTTGTAATGTGAATAATGCTACTAAAGAGTAAGCAGCTTTAAGAAATAAAACCAACACTTAAATCCAATGAGATTTCAAACGAAAACTACGTCCAGTGCCAAGTTAGAAAAGGGAAATGTACACTCAAAAAAATTATCAAATTAGCTTAAGAGGCATTATCATTTCCTGTTTTCTAAAGTCTCATAAAAAAAAAGAAATTTCGCTTTCATTTTACTTCCCGTATGTATTGATTACTGACTCTAAAGAACCAAATGCCAATCAATGCTTCAGGGCAATCTAAACTCAGCTATATACAGTATAATTAATACATTTTTACTCTAATGTACGCGGAACAAACGTTTTTTTTTTTAGAATTTATTGTTCAAATAATGCCGTGATGCAAAAATGGCACTCCAAACCTCAATATTGTTACTATGTATTTCTTAAACTCCATAGGAGGCAACCAATTGAAGCATATTTGCATATTGTCGTTATTGATACTGATAGTAATTTATTAACAAAACCTCATTGCATCTTTCGGGCCTTGGGTAATTTTGATAGACTTATGGTCTTAAGTGAAACGGAATTTTATTTGTATATATAATAGTAGTCAGTTTTAACAATGATAGTAATTTTTGAAAGATGTTCGGAGGTGATTGTCTGATTTTTAATAAAATTATTTTTTTCTTAAATACTATTTAGCGTGATAATGAAAAAGCATTCACAAGAAATGCACACAAATAGGGAAGAGCTACACTGAGTGGTATTGAATGATAAATTTCGAACAGATAGACGGACATATTTTGTAAAAAATAATTCTCTGTCTGTCTACGACTGAGCAAAAGCTTTTTTAGATAAGTAAAGGCCTTAGTCTGCGTGTAAATCGACAAGAAAACGTGGGATGTAAGCATTTCTAACAAGTTCGGTCTCCTTGAAAGCATTAAATTCGTCTTTACGCAGATGAATGCCTATTGCTCCTAATATAAATGAAATCGGAAGTTTTCAAAAATACTCTTCCCTTAGTGTATTTCTATCTAAGAGAATGATTCTCAGCAATTCATTCAATATTACCTATGTATCATTCTGTCCAATACATTTTGCTCAGCTGCAAAATAAATATTTTATCATGCTACAATAGAATATTGTCTAGTCTTTTAAAATGAAAATTTTAAAACAACACATAACTCATTTTTATTTAATCCATGTTTTATGTCATCAACTAATTTATATGTTGAAATGAAAAACTATTTGTCAGCGAATTTTTTTTCCTAAAAAATCTTTTTAATTAATTCTAAATTACACTAAAATTGCATGCAAATACCATTTATAAAATGTGCATGAACATTATAATTCTTATGAAGACATTTCACTAATTTTATTCATTTAATTTATTAAATTGTAAATCTAAGTTACTTTTTAATAACGAAGCAAACACGCAATAAAAAAAGATAAACAAAAAACAATTAATAAATAAATCTTTACATGTTTATATCATTTAAATATTACCGGAATGATTTTGAATAGTTGCAAACATTACTCTTTTCGACTTATTGGCAAAAAATGAAAATCAGTGTTAACCGTGGGACATCCATTTGAATAGAAATGAAATGGTTTGTACTGTAGAATTGCTTTTGACATTTTTTTACGTTCGATTAGTTGGAAAAAGAACAAAATCAACAACGGATATATTATGAAGAGACTAAAACCCGGGATTCTATGGAAGGAAAACCATTTGCCGTTTACCGTTTTTTTTGTACTCATTTATGAGACTATCTTTAATTGTTTAAGGGATATTTTTTATAGACAAAAACAGTGGTTTTTATTCTTGTGTTATTTTGTATTTTGGCGACAATATTAATCATTTTCTAAAAGGTAACCAAAAGCAATGAACACTCCATGATTTGAGGTTCAGAACGTAAATTATCAATGTTTCGTAAACGACAAAAATGAATTGTATTACTTTTTTTTTATGTAATTGATATATTATTTATGAAAATATAAATTTTTACACAATGAAGCAAATTTCAATTGGTTTTATTATAATTCTAAACGTAGAATAAAATTGATTGATAGATTGAAATAATTTGGTTTACTTATAGGTGTAGCCACGTACTTTATACATTTGGTAATGCTATCTGTTGGTTTACATTAAGTCTTATACGCTCTTGAGCAAGTATCAAATTGGTCCAAATAGTTCCTGTAAACAAGTATTGCAAAGCCTTCAAAATATTCTTGTACTTACTTGGACTTATTCATGTTTGATTGCTGAACTGTCTGAAGTCATCTTTCCGAAATAAGATAAAATAGCATTAATGCATGCAATATTCGAATCTGCCAGAACGTATATCTAAATACCCAATTTAATAATAATAATAGGCATGGTTGGGTGTACATAATAAAAAGTAGTCTGATTTTAGAACTGGCCATCGTTGAATCAATTGACATTGGCTAGCGGTATAAACAGATACCTAAATTTGCTGGAGTATGGCAGATCTGAATACTAGAATCTTAATTTATTATCAAACTTTCACTGTAATGCAGCAAACCCTGGCTTTGTTGAAAACTGTTCAACCCATGGTGTTTATTTTTGTATGTAAGTCTGCTGGCCGAAATTTTTTTAAAAAAGTTCCTTCGGAATAGAAAGTCCACTATTTATTATAAATATTTGTCCTTAATTTATTGTCAAAGAGGCTTTTAATGTGTTCCATTTGCAACATTTAGTGTTCAAAATGCAACAATAATAACATTGTTAAGCGCTGGTTCAACTGGCGGTTTTGGTGACAAATGTTAACACCAGTGTAGCATTTTGTCTTTCAATCGTTACCCTGTCGTTCGTTTTTATTGATTTCACGGAAATAAAACAACAAACTTGGTTTATTTTGATGGCAAATTTTTGCAAATTAAACATCCATCTATGAATCAATAAAAGGCCAGCGTGTAGTCAGAAAAGATATTGCAGATCCAAAATATCATTTTTCAACAAATTCTAGATTTATTTTTTCTAAATTGATAATTTTCATCACCCAAAATAAAGTGCGAAAAAGATACATCCAATGTTTAAGCAAGGCTCAACGCTTTATTAACAGTCTCAAGATAAAATCTTGAATAATTTTCAAACAAATAAATGAAAATATAAACTGAACTTAACTGATCGACAAATGTCGTTGAACAGAACAAATTTAATACAAATAACAAGTCAACAATACAGAATATTAGTTTAAAAATAATACTCTTCGCTTGGGGAAATATATATACGTTTATATGTAAGTGTAAATTTATAAACTTTGAAATTGCAAATAATACAATCGATTTTACATTTGCTTATTTTTATCTGAAGATTTTCTCTCAGTGAACAGTTTCTATTTTTATGGACAAAAGCGAATACTCGATACTATAAAATAGCGACTTTTTTTCTAATGTTGATCGAAATGGAATGACTTTATTTACATGATTGTTTACTAGAATTTAGAGTTCTTTTTATTCTGCCAACAGCAGCCAATTGCAATAACAATGAACGGCATTCAACGGGTAAAGAAAGTAAGTTGCCAATAACGTTGTGAACTAGTAGTTATTCCATTGATTCAATCGAGATATTGCATATAATTACTTATTAACATGTGCCGTACATAATACTACTATCGCTACGTTTTGTTTTAGGCTTTTCCGCTTATCGGTGCATTGCCCGGTTTAGCAGGTGTTGTGTTCTTTTCATTTTCTTTCTCGAGTTGTTTTCCCAAATACTCCCTGTTGTCAATGAAATTAAATAAATTTGTGATTTCAATATTATTTTTGATTGCTTTAATGCGAGAGTGAATTTAGAAAGGTTTCATCAACCATCAACGATTTGATGGAGTTTCTTTTTCGTAGCACTCACAGGAATTAGAGGAGTAGGCAGGTTAGGATCATTTATTTTTTTTCGGTTTTCAGAGGTACAAAGTTGGGAGGCTTGTTCGTTATGACTTCGTGAAAATTTTCACTGAGATTTTCGGGGTGGGCATCTTTACTGAAAAGTTTGAAGGAATATGAATGATAGTATGAGTGATTAATTTTGTTTGATTCTGGTATTGGTAGTTATGATAATGGGATTCCAAATTGAAATCAATCATTCTTTTACATTCACTTACCAGTTGTGCACCATTAACTTCTGCACGGCCAATAGTGCTTCATAACGAACATTAGGATCTTCATGACTAAGCAATTGCATGACCAATTGCTTTCCACCCAATTGCTCAATTACGCTGGTGAAGAAATATTTTTTTTAAATATCTTTCTCCATCTTTATATTCCAAGTTAACTTACTGCTTTCCTCTTGGATAGTGACGTACATATTCACCAATGTCGAAGCTGGCCACTGATAAAACCAAAGGATCTTTTGACGTTTCTAAATAATGAACTAGAATTCTCAATAGCTCGTAATTCTTTTCGTTCAGACGTTGTGCATTCTCACGCCAGAATTTCGCTGACTTGTGTACGGGAGACCATTCCAAGCGGCCGCTCTTCACTTCAGTCGCATATTCATCGAATGAACTTAGATCTTGTACCGAGTTCTGTAGTTTTTCTGTTAGGAATTCCACATCAGCAATAATATCTTCGTCGTCAAAACGTCTTTGTTCCAATATCGATAGTTGTTTGAGAACTTTGCATTGAACCATAGCGATGCAATGCTCCTTGGCTATTTGAGCTTCTTCGGGTTTCTCTATCAGATTGCGAAAAACAGCCAGAATGATTCTGGTTACCTATAGAAATTCACATGAATTAGTTAAAACTAAACGTAGGATTAATTTCTCATCATTCATTGATTTTAAGACATAGGCAACAATCCAATCACTTGTAGTTGTATGTGGTTAAAAGATTACAAAAAAATATTGCACTAGGATTACCGCAACATAATATTCAACTGGTTGTTCGTAAATTATAACATGATCTAAAAGTTCCTTTATAGTACCAAACTTTGGAGGATGCGGGTCTGAATTGCATATTAATCGGATTCTTGGTTTGCAAATTCAAGAGTATTTAATATCTTTTATAATTGTTAAACTAATGGAGAAAAACGAATTTAACGTTTTGATTAGACGTTAATTTTAATGATGTCTGACATGCCATTTCAACGATATAAAGCAAACGCTTTTTCGCACTGAATGCTCACCAGTGGCCAAAAAAGCGTTTATGATGGAAACTCTTATCGCAATTTGATTCCCATCTGTGCCCTTGTCTGGATTATGTTTCAATTCAGATAAAATGGTTTGACGTATTCTGGGCTTTGAAATTTGGCTTTTGTTTTGGAACGGAGTCCGTGAACCTCAAAAATACTGCAAGACTTGTCGCTATCGATGGAATAATTGAATTGAAAAAACTAATTTTTAAGAAAATAATTTTCGTAAAAATCTTTTACCTTTCTTGGAAAAAGTTATAACTATCTGTGTGTCATATTATGGGAGGATTCACTCAATATAATCCCATGAGTTTGACGATTCAGTTTCGATATTTCAACAGCCAACAATGTTTGTTCGTCTTCCGGAAATATTTCTGACGGTATATCCTCGTATAGTTGCTGGAGGAACATTTGTTTTTGCAGTTCAATTTATTTGAATTAAACAATGACAAAACACTTAAGTGCTGAATGTGAAACATCTTAAGAATAAGTATCGTGTAATTTTGGTTAGCAACTGAAACTTAAGAAATAAGCATCTTACGCCTTTCTGAAAACGAACAAGCTTTTTGCGTCATTTGAAATTTGTTACAAGAAAGGACAAGAAGCAGAATGTATGGGGGCGTGATCCACACACAAAAGAGCTTCCTTATCGATGATATCTATGAATCAACATTTGAAAGTGGCATTAAAATCGATTTAAGCATGAAGCCGAGTTCATACTAGAAAAATCCAATTTATTGCAATACCTTGCGATATTGGGTTTCGAGCGTGATTGTTCGGTCTTATTTGGCGACTAGTTAGAATAAATTAAAACAAATTAAAAGGATGATTCCCCATTACTTTACAGCACAAATATTTTGTAAAGATTGAAGTAATTACAACTAAATAAACCTTACCTTTTCCTTAGCACTATCGCTCAAAATATCGGCTAAAATAGGAATAACATTAAACTTATTCATTCGTTCAGCTAATAGGCGATGGAAAGTCAATACCCAAAGGCAGAAGATAAGTTGATATTGAACCTGTGAAATATTATATGCAATTTATAAGAGTCAAATATGGAATGTCACATTTCGAAATATTAACAATAACATATAGTAGCACTGGTTTAAACTAAAGAAAGACGTTGAAGCGAACATTTTTACTAAATTGGTTTAAACACAAATTTAAATTTAAATGGATCTGAAGACATTTTTTATCAAGTATAGCAGTACACTAAATTTAAATAAAAATAGAACTTTTATACACACCTGGAAATTAACCCTGGATGATAAAATATCAATTATTGTGCTGATACCATCCACGGACACAAATGCTAAACGATATTCATCAACGCGCAGCATCATTTGTAGACATCGAGCAACGGATTGGATATATTCATTGCTCTAATTTGAATACCGATGAAAAAAGAGGTTATTAGAAGTATATCTAACGTTAGCGGAATATTGCAATTAGTAGAGTTTGTTAGTGTCACATCAATTGCTCTAATATAGGAAAAAATCTACTTGTCTTTCATCGTTACTTCATGATATTGATAAAATTAGGTTCAATTTATTAACTAGTACACGACACCGAACCATTTACATCTACAATTAAACAAATATAATGCCAAGTACCAATAGTAGATAGCTCTAGACAAAAAAGTTACGTGTAAACTTCATGTTTTGCTTAAATGATAACATAGGATAATCAGTGTTAGTGTTGTTAGTGTTAAAAAATCGGATTAATTCATTATAACTTAGTTAAGCATCAAAGTAATTGGTTCAGTCAAGCCAATTTTATTTCGCTTAAATTTATTTTCAAACAAATTTCCAACTAATTTTTTCCTCAATGATTCCTGTTCGATGTTTGTTGCATTATATTCATATCCATACGAAATTCACCGGACAAAACGGGTCTAATTTAGAAGGGAACAAACGTAATATATCTTATATGTCTCTTCTTATACAAAAGAAAAAAGTAAGTACAATAAACTCTACCGGAATTACAGATTGCTTATCATTAGTAATATCGCCAGTGCTCAAAATACCACTGGTGGCATTTACTTTTTGTGATATAGCCATATGCTGTTGCTGTTGTAGCAATTGCTGGTTACTGGACTGATGAGGATGGTGATGATGATGGTGACCGTGGATATGGTGCACCACGACCGTCATCCTTTTTGATATCTCAGCCATTTCTTTGATGTAGCTTTTAGCCTTTTATTGGATTATTTTGCACGTGACACACACAATTATTCGTGTTGGTTTCGTTATCGGTTTCAGTCGAAATACACAATTCTCGTTTTAGTTGATTTTGTTTTGTTTGTACGTTTAGGTATAAAATTTTTTCGTATTTATATTTTTGTGTGAATTGTATTAAGCGAGTGTAGATTTGCATGTATGGCAAATTTTTTTTTGATGTTTGATGAACCGTATTGTTTTTGCGTAAACGTTTTTCAAAAAACAAAACATCATCCAATTCAGATTTGTGTATGTGATTTTATTGTCGAATGAGAGAAATAAGAGAGAGAAAAAAAAATTATTTAAATAAATCTCTTTGATTTAATTTTTTTTAATTTTAAAATTTTATATCATCACTAAAATAACAAAAAACAACACGATGCATGGATTAAGATTTTTTACTAGCATTCGAAAAGAGCTAGAAGCCTTTCTAGTATCATCGGTCCTTGATGCACAGCCATGCTATTATGTAAGCATATGCAAAGTTTCCAAACGTAAATTCGTGGCATATGTCATGAATGTCGCTTGAAATGTAAAAGGAGAACACATTTGAACTGATTGTAGTCTAATTTTTTAAGTCTCATTTCTAATAAATTATGTTCAACCGTTCAGTCTGAATATGCTTATTCGCGTCTCCAAAATAAATTTACAAGTCCAGTAGATGTTTATAGAGATAGATTGTATTAGTATCAAAAGTTTTTCATGGTGTATTCAAATTGTGAAAATTGAAAACGTGAACAATCTTGACTAGTGGTTGAAAGCCATTTGATATATATATGTATATATATAAGTGAATGGTATCTGATACAACAATTATTGCTGCCGACTTTGTTCCCATGCAAGATTTTTTACAAAATGAATAAACTGTGACAAAAAGCATGGATCTACGTTAAGTATTGCGTTATAGTATCAAAGAATTTTATCATTACAAACCGGCTCGAAAAATTGAATTCTGAAGTAACACAAGAACCCCATCCTCATGAATAAACGATAAATTTAGTTTCTATAAGTTGTGTTGCTAATGGAAATTTTATTGAAAAAGAACAAACTATGTACAAGTTTTAACGATAATTGTACTATGACATGAATCTACGACAGTTGCGAGATTTTCAAGGGCAACATTGTATCCTTTGTTAGACAATTTGAAATCCGTTGCTTCTGCCTTTGTAATATAAGGTCATGGTATCCATGACCTTATATTATAAGTAATTATAAGTTGATAAAATTCAGGAGAATGATTTCACGTTTAACAACATTTGGATTGCATAATTGATTTAATAAATCGCCCGCAAGGCTTTTGATTTAAATTTTTTTCTAGATGTTTTCCTATTAACACGAAGCCTAACTACTTTTGTGCTACCGTATTAAGTTTTATGTCTATCTCTGAATGTTGATGGAATGCACACTATGTGCGTTTTTTCGTAATTCCATTCCAAGAGTACGTAAGTGAGCAATAAAAAAGGAAATAATGAATTTATTAGAGTGGAGCTGTCACAAAGTTTGTTTACTAAAAAGACGCAAATAGTTCGACCTACGCATTTCAACTTAGTTCCAAAGAAGATCACTTGATGTGGAAAGATTTTTACGAATCAGCGAACAATATGCTGTTTCTCATGTTCATTTATTAATTAGTTTAACGATTGTGAGTGCAAGCCATTTGTCATGTTTCAAATGGCTTGCAAGTGGTGCTGTGTCCTGTCCACAATGAGTGTCCTTCCATTTCAACTCACAAACCAAGTGTCTTAAAAAACCAACCCTGGTGCGGGGAAATCAACACCTAAATACCAAAGAATTTGCTGAAGGTGCCGAGTGTTCGTTGGATCTCCGATGTATTGAACAGAATAACTTCGTCATACTTGATGACAAACGACCAAAAAGCTAATCGTCCCAAGAGGATGAAAACTTCAAGACAAAAATCGTCATATCAGGTGATTCATCATAACTTTTCGGTTAAGATATCGTATCGACATCTAATCGCACTAGTATCTGAGTGCCCTTCACACATGCTGAAGAAGTTCGCTAAGTTCGTTCTGATACTGCGAGCTTTCTTTGATCATGGGATCGCTTGCACACTTGCTGGATTAACTCCATCACAAAACTGCAACCAATTGTACCATCAGAACTAGTGAGTTTTCAGCTGAAAGCTCAATCACTGAATATCACTGATAGTTATCAGTTTCAATGCACTAATGTGTAAACCCCACCTATGAATCGTATTTAATGTCGAATTTACCTAGGAAGGAACCATACAACTTTACAATTTTGGTAGATTCTAAATATAATTGAAACAGCTGGATGAGCTATCCGCTAGATTGCAAGGTATGGCTTATTCCTAAGCAAAATTGAAAAAAGTAAAAAAAACTTACACAAAATATAAACCACACTTGTATTTTACAACTTTCTTGTAACACGCTTGTGTGAAATCATCCCAAGATTTGAAAGAAACAAAAGCTCGAAGGCATATTTAGAAAATCACGTTATTTCATACGTGTTTTTCATTATGTTCTTTTTCCGCGAGTATATGTATTCCCCCTAGACAATTATTAAAGCATATTTACAACTTCGACTGCCTGCGACCTATCCTACTTTTAATTGCAACCACGATTAAAAACTTCACTCAAAAGTTTATGTCACAAAAAAAATCAAATGAATATGATAAAAGTACTGCAATAGCTCAAGAGTCATAGAACATTATTTCAGTTTATTTCTCTATCATACAGCCATTTACTTGCGGGAACAAATAAATACGAAAATAAAAGAACTACATTCAAAACGGTCTCATTATGGAGGATCCGTTTTAGCGGAATAGCATTTTCGTCTTACTACCCGAGCCTGTAGAAGCCATTAGGGCTTGATCGGGCTTGAATTTGATCGAAAACTATTGATGAAAACTATTGTAGGACCATTGTGAATCCTTGACTCATAGAATTGCTTTACGAATTTTTTTCTATTGAATGGGGATGACGTTAACGAATGTCTGTTTCTATGAATGCGTATAGGGTACTTTAAGATGATTGTAAATACATAATATACATATATTACTTGCACATAAAATTAAAATATGCTGCTTTTAAGCTTATCCCTATCCCATGATACTCAAATTGACTAACAGTTTCGGGTGATATTTCTCGAATATCTATAAAGCATTGCGGACGACTTCACAACCCATCACTATTAAAATCATGCTTTAATGTGGTCATCAGGGAAGGTTTCAGATTGTACTTATATTTATGACCTACCACTGCTTAATAATGAATAAATCTGCATTCAAAAAGAAACATGAACAGCAAAGTCTAGAAAGAGAATTGGCATTTGAGAGAGCATGAGCGCATAGAGAAAACACAAAGCGAAGACGATATGTACATAGGAGGAAGTTCTAAAAGACATTATGAAAGTTTACTGATTCCAATACAAAACTTAAACTCTACTAGCAGTTCTAATCAAACGTTCAACCAAGCAATTATTGAAAACTCAGTAGAATTTAACACAAATGTAACAGATATTCAAATCATCTGAAAAGAATGAATTTTGACATTATACCAACAAGCAAGTCATCATCTACTCTACGCACGACCAGACGCAATAGAAGAAATTCTAAAATCTACCTCATTCACATGCCACATGCAATGTATCATGCATTAATATACAATCTATTAACACTACGTATTTACCCACTAAACTAATCAACCATACTTGAAATATTATCGACGAGAAATTTCTGTTTCCGAAAAACTTACATTGAGAGTCAGCTGATCTTTGAGAAGCTGTAAGTAAAAGGTCAAATCGGATTTCGGCATCAATTCACGTCCCCAGCATGCCAGCTTGGCCAATATCCGAGCGGACATGTTCACCACAAAGCCATCCTGACGATTGAGCAAGTTGAGGAATGGTCCCCAAACGCTCTCCTTGCGCTTGGCAGCATACTCATGGAAAATGTCGACACGCGAGCGATCCTCTTGCAGGATGTCGTCAATCATAACCAGCACATATTGGATGGTCTGGTCCTTTGACACATGCGACAATAGGCTCAAAAATGTTTTAGCACATTGCGACGGATTCTGTTGAAGATACGAGGCTTTCTTCTCACTGTCCAATGACGAGATACATTGGTAGTCTTCATCCGAAATCATCTGCGACTGTTTGTACGATTGCCAATTTGGCTTGTTTTGGCGAATATCTCCTGCTTGCTGTTGTAAAGCACTTGTAGCCGCAATCATATCTAACGATTTTTCTCATTTTAAAATCTTATTCAGAAGGATATTGACTTTTCGATAAAAAAAAAGAACTATTCTTACCAATATTCTCCTCGGGCAACGAAGACATTAAATCCTTCACGTCGGTCATTGTGTACTGATTTCAATATTCAGGTGGTTAGAAAAGAAGGAAAACTCGACTCTTCAGCGGAGGTGAGTTCTGGAAAAGCGATAATTACTGAATGGAAATTTTGGTCTTTTTCCTGCGACGAATCTCCTGACGACAGAAAATTGTCTTGTGACTTTTCAGATGATAGGTGATGACTGAGGTGTGACCCAACGTTGTACATGCGTGAAGGCGTTTGGTGGGAAATTTCAAATTTATGGATTAATGCTTAACATATGCAAGCAATCTTAATACTGTCGGTATGGAAAACGACCTAAAATTAACTACTTATTTGATTTAGTGGATTTCAAAGCAATTGATCGTTTTGAATTGATCATTTCATCTAGTGGCAGCAATTTTTGCACAAAACAAGATTTTTCAAAAGTACCTACCGCAGCCCACATGTTTCCAACACCCGACTGGCATGTGACAAGTGCATGCGAATAAATTCGGCATCAGCTGCTCGGACATCAGGTGCGCGCAATTGACACAACTTTTGACAACAATGGAACTTGACTTATATCACTGTGACAGCAAAACAACAGGCAACTGTCATAATTCTAATTATTGTCCTAAGAATAAAAACTAGCGAAAACACATGACCCAAGTCGACTGCCCGGAATGCAGTTCGTTCCAAAGGTAAAATCGAGAAAATGGTCTAAAAAGAGATGGGAAAAACCATTGATCCCTCCCGAACAAAAAGTAAAATGGAAGGCAGTATTTACTGGTTTCTCGGTGGAAGTAATCAACGATAATGAATGCGGAATTGGGTGCTTATACGAGAGTGGAGGTTTCGGGAAAGGTTCCCATTCACGAAGTTTTCCATTGTCTTGTGTTAAAAGTACCAATAGGAACACTGAAACCAGACATGCTGAGGTATTAGTGTTGGATTTGGAGGAAGCCTTCTTTTTGGCATTCTTCTTGAACAGAGTGGAGTTACTAGATCTTAATAATTCCCTAATCTATCGCGAAGAGGCATTTCTTAGGTTCAGGAACGCCAAACCAAACTTCCCCTACACCCTACCTGCGTACTTGTATCTTAAATCAAAGGGATGGATTGTGAAAAGTGGCACCAAATTTGGAGGCGATTTCCGTGAGTTGTCAATTCTCATTCATCGTATTAAACTTTCTCGTTGATTCTCCTAGTTCTGTACAAACGTGGGACACGCTTCTACCATGCCAGCTTTATTGTTCTCGTTTTATCTGACGAAAAGAAATTTGACTCGAAAGATTTACAAGGACTGCACCGAGTTGCGGAAACATCGGACAAAGATATTCTTCAGTTGAATGTTATTGCACCGAAAAACGTGCCTATCGAAACTTCCCATGGCTTTATCCACAGCTTCAAAGTAACGGAAACAATATTACAACGTTTTGATTTTAAAAAACGTGTTCAAAGTAAATAAAGCACTACAAAACAAATTATATCTACTTTTTCTTAAAGCCCGACATTTGTAACATTGAATGTTTAACTATTTATTCTCAGCGGCCAGCACCTGTCGTTTCTTCTTCGTCAATCCCGTACGCCGAAATTCTGCTCGTTCTTGTAAATATATTTCTTTGCATTCATTTTGATATTCTTCGTTTTTATACCATTTTTCAAGACACGATCTCAATGCGGAGTTCTCATTACGGCATTTGATGACCATCAGAATGCTGCTATCTTTGCAACACGCTTCAAATGCTTTTACTTCATCCACACATTTCTCCACTTTTGCACGTTCTCGCATTATTTTCGGGATAAGAACTTCCTTTTCGACTTTACGCAAAGACCGGTCTTCAGGATCACCTGGAATTCGGATTGGTGTGGTTAGATTAAAATAAAATAGCTTGGAATGACAAGAATTTATTTTCACTGTCTTACCGAGATTATGTGGACCACCTACATTTCTTATTTTTTTCGGACTTTCTTCAGCTTGGAACATTTCAACTCAAAATTTCACAAGGCAATTAAAAATACCATTAGTTTTGACGTTTTGAACTTAGTTTCTTCTTCTTCTCATTCGTCATATGGAGTCGCTTGAAATTCGGCTGTTCAATTTGTAGAGAAAATGGCCCACAGTAGAATGTTGACAGCATTTGCACTGTCAAAAATAAAAATGAAAAACCTTCTGGAGTTGCACTAAAGTTAATTGAAACAATGATCATTCTTTGAAAGTTAATTCTATATGGTTTTTTTCGTGATAGTCTGCTAACTTTGTAAAAGCTTGCTGTCTGTAGTATACGAATGAAAATTGTCAGGGTTTTATCTGAATTGATAGCAATTCTTAATCTACGAAATTATTCCAACAAAACGTTAACATTGTATTGTGTTAAAATATATGAAAATAAAAAGAATTGATTGATTAAAATATTTACAAATTAAGGATTAGTATAAAAAGTTCCCATTCCCAATTACAGAGGCAACAAACCCTATATTGGATGATCAAACAATGGGTCATTGGCAGACCAATCGATTTGCATGAAAAAGAGTTTACACAGCATTCATCGATACTAAATCTTTTAATACAAATGTATTAAGGTTAGATTTGGGGGAGGAAGCTGTCCGGCATCGGAAGTAGAGAATAAGAAAGGCTCTCTAGACTTCCTGTACTTCAAGCGTCAAAGTATTTCCTCGACATCTATAAGGAATAAGATTCCGAGATAGTATAGGTTGGATAACCAAGATCTGAGGATTCTTATTGTCATTTAAAAGAACATTGCACACTCGGAAAACATGTCGAAAAATAAGTTCGAAAGTAAACGGTGAAAACAGCTTCTGCAAAAACAAATCGCTGCATATTAAGAAGCATGATCGCACAATAGAAGGAACAACTTGACAGGTTAAATTCTTTTCGAAGAGAAATCGAGATATCCAAACAAATCACCGGATTTCTAAGGAAATTTCACGTAAGCCGTATATTAAAAAGTTTAATAGACTGATTCATGGGAAACCGGTAAAACAGTACAGAAAGACAAGTGATATGAAGACAAGTGATTTACCAATATCGAGCCGCTCCTACATACTTTCTCTGGTTCTGTCTGATTTCCATGTGTGCTAAAAGAATTTCAGTCGGCCGAAAATCATGATTTACTTGTCGGGATGCTATCCAAGTATTCAACAATTTCTCTTATTCTCTTCTCTGTCCGTATTTATGTAAACGTCCTTTCACGGTGGCCGTTGCCGACTGGCGTGTAGGCATTATTTCAAAGCATTTTTGCATTCCTTTGCTTTCTAGTTGCTTGTAGCAGTACTCGCCTCTTCGGGAATTCGATAGAGCATGTTAGGGAATTTTCATTCCGATAACTTGCTCCTCTGCTAATCTTTGGCTTTTTACCACCAGCTACTACGGAAAAGTTTTCTTTTTTCCCTAAAGAATTTCAGGCTTTTAATTGCTCAATCCAACCCGACACTTAGATGACCGCTACTGCTCGAAATTGTTTCCGTGTCCCAGTCTAGATCCTATATTTCCTTCGTGGCTGCCTTTTTGCACGACATGGTTGCCCTTGTATTTCTTTCTAGACTGAGATATCGAATCACAAATTTTCTTATGCTTCATAGCAGATTGCAGTAACCGCTCGCCTTCTCTGCAGTTGTATTGGCGCTTTCGAAATCCGAAATAAGTTTGGTGCACAACATCTAAATCGAAGGTTTCACTGTCTTTCGCTTTTGATATTAGCAAATAGAGTAACCTTTATAACAGTTTGGTGTAGCCAATACTCTCGTGTCACCTCCATCAATGGCCGCATAAGCTGACGTTGTTTAGTCACTGATGACTATGCGAGTTTTAATATTTGCTTAACCTTTGGTGATAGTTTGAACCACTTCTGCACGATGCCGCTACAACTGTCGCAGAAGTTGCAGCTTCAAACAATGCGCTGACCTCTTCGATACCATGAAGTTTAATAAGGAAATTTAGATCATGGCATAATTATCTTTTATAAGTCAATATTTTCCGTTTGGCTAAATACATTCTGATTACTCGTTTATTTACTCTGCCACTTGCGTAAATATTTCGTAAACCAATACCAACCAATAAATACTCCAATAGGGTAGCTCAGTTAGTAATGAAAAGTGGTTAAGATTTCCATCGAAGTAACTGCTAGTCACAGATAACCATCTCAATAACTTTGAGTCATAAATTCTAACAATTTTAAATTCATTAAAAAAACCAAGCAGCGTACTTTCTTCAATTCCAAAAACAGTGCCGGCGACACTGACCTAACATCGCTGATCAATCTCTTTCGTCAAGTACCTTCCGGAAATGTGTGATTCACGATGTATCTGAAGAGATACGAACTCATCCACGCGAACCGCTAAGTTCGCACGTACCCAAGCATGTTACCGTCGTTCAGCTTGTTCAGGTAATAATTTCATTCATCATTCAGCGCCAGATATGATTAATACCTCGCTAACTCGCATTACTACGCTTTTAATAGCCCCGGATGTGTGTAAAGTAGCGTAAAAGCCAAGGCGGGAGTTTGTATGCAATTTCATTGAATTGAATTAAAATTATTTTCACAGAATAAGCCGCAGAATTCGTGGAATTCGACGAAATTGTAAAGGTATGTCTTGATTAGAGGATGACTATCGCGCAGTTTATGTGTATTTTGGCAGTTACTAATCGTTAGAAACATTTGGTGGTGTTGCTAATTTTGCTCAAAGCGCTTATTTGTTTGCTTATTGTTTGTTTTACTGATTAATTATCCAATTGTTAAGAACAACTTATGTGCACGTTTCTGTGAACGTGCACTCATGTGTCCTAAGAGTTGAATTACTCAATTTGGAAATGCAGTTGAATTTTTAATCATAGAAAGTATTAATAGGAGTGATGTTAGAAGGTGGGGAAATGATTTGTTTGTTGTTTATCTTCAAGCGTATAAAATAGCTCTGATTCGGGTGGCAACTCAGCAGCTTTCAACCAAGTCTTCAGATTGATTCATGACACTTTGGTAATAGTCTTTCTTGGAAGAGAGATTAGTTAGATGTGATAGGTTACATGGTAACATTTGGAAACTGTTTGGTATATTTTAATTAATTTGAAATTTCGGGTTTTAACTTAGTCATTGAAATTGAATATTTCTTTGATGAGTCCAATCAATATGTTAAAAATGTTGAAAGATGAAATTTAAATTCATGAAATATTATAAATTCACTTGACAGGATCCGCTTTAATTTCAAAAGAGGATGCGCGGCACTAACTCAGGGAATGCAAGAAATCCAAATACCTTCTCTTTAAAATATAAATATAATAACGAGAATTATTTTCGGACCTTGCAACGAGACAAGGCAATAGTTCAAAGGATTTAATAAAATTGTTTAAGGCATTAACGTATTTGATGTTCACAATCAACAGCTAATACGCCACAAGAATCGTTTTTCTTATCACTTGAATTCGAATCACACGAGTTAATTTTGAAAATCTTCATATTCTTCCCAGCGAAATTCTTCCCGTTGTTCTCGTCCTAACGTAACGTAACGTAACGTCCTTTTCTAGTTTGTTTCCAATGATTGCATACATTTGACATTTCTTCACTCAATTTAGAATTAATTTGGATGAAAAAGGCGGATATGGAACGAGACAAGTTGCAATATTCAAACTGAATTTTAGATACTTGCATTCACAATTGCAACCGATCATCATTGAAACTAACATATTCATTAAATTTAACCTAAATTTCTGAAGCATCGATTAACAACATTAATTTGAATTTCATATCATATCATGTGTCCGATTTCATTATCTGAGAATTGAACTTTGAGTTCGGCTATCTTCAACCCCCACAGACAGTCCTAAAATCGAATTTTCAAGGAAAGAAAGAAAAACAAAAAATTAGGAATGAAATGAATCATCGAGCTTACCATATGTGAAGATTTATTTTATTATTTAACTGAGCTTCCGGAATATTTAATTTAAGAAGGTTTTTCACCTTAGTGTATTTACGCTCCGTGATAATAACTTATCGCAATAAGCGAAAA
This sequence comes from Stratiomys singularior, assembly GCA_954870665.1. Taxonomy (NCBI): domain Eukaryota; kingdom Metazoa; phylum Arthropoda; class Insecta; order Diptera; family Stratiomyidae; genus Stratiomys; species Stratiomys singularior. The sequence continues at coordinate 3,093,404 of OX940879.1, read as the reverse complement.
TAAAAGTTGCTGGATTACACACTTGATAATGCGCTTTGGAATGATTCATCATGAAATCTTAGCGAAATTTTGCTTAAACAATGAAGGGGGTTATTTTGAAAAGGTGGCTTGGTATATTTTTGATTGATTACGATTATGTAAGTTGCCATCGATTATTATGATAGATAAATAAAAGCGCTTATCATTGACTTCATATAAATGACGGCGGTCAGATATGATTTGGCAAAAACGCAAATTTATTGCGTTTAGCTATCAGTGGAAATTATAAGTAAATTAGTAGTTTCCGTTCCAATTTGAATTTCGCATCTGAAGAGGTTTTCCTTAAAAAAGCCTTTTTAAAGCTTGGGGTACACAGTAGCTTTGCTCAAAAATTACACGGAGAAATGTATGTTTTTGTTCCTTTTAACATAGGCTGCTCCCTAAACTCGCTTTATTAGAAGTATCATTGTGTTTCCATTTATCGGAACATTTCTTGTGTACTTATTTTGTAATATCTTTCGTCGGAAATCATTTCAATCCCGGTTTCTTGACATGTTCTGATGAGTTTCTAGAGGAAGAAAAGAGAACAATTTTCTGATCTAATGAATGGGGATGGACAACGGTATGATCGAATAGTTGGCTAAACGTGCCACACACCTTGCAGCGATGCGGAGGATCCTTGACTTTGCCGTGAACTGGTATCCCATACTCTTTATAGAACTCACTGATAACTAAATATTGATTTGCCCAATCCAGAGTATTTTATTCTGTTATCGTGTAGGTGGTTTTTTGACGTGTTAGGACAACCACGGCCTTAAGCAACCTCAATCGATTGGTTTGGGGCACGAACGGGAAAGCAACGTAAGTGCACTGAGATCGAGAACGCTGGCTAATGTGCACTGCACCATAGCCAATACCACCTACTAGTCTGTCGGAAGAAGAAAAAAAAAATCGTTTGGTTTATTCGAGCTCAATGCGTCAATTTATTTGAAAGGATGTACGAGATCTGTTCAAAAATTTCAACCAGTGTTAGTGTTCCGCTGCTATAGTTCCGTTTGATGTATTTGCTTTATATGTGCAGGTCAGCTGATCATATGTATGAGCGCGATCCACTAAAACAGTTCTCTTCACACGTTATTTTGATTAATGACGAGGTTTTTGAGTAGTTGAACTTTTTACTTTTTCGAGACTGAGTAAGCTTCGTTTATTTTGTTTGTTTCAGTTCATTTATATCATTGTGATATTGAAATATGTATGAACTATATATTTCAGTATCAATAATAACATGATAGTGATATTGGGAAACAAATTGCTTCATTCTCTAAATGAACTTCATCTGCAAATAAATTTACCTACCATTTCGAATAACAATAGTTTGAACAAATACAAACAAAATATATTAAAATATTACTATCTACAGTCATACAAAATTAGCACAATATTAAATAAACTTCTTTACTTGACAATAAAGCTTTTAAACCGAATAAATTGCTGCCAGTATAATAAACACCAAGCAGTAGACCAAAAAGAAAATACGGTCGATAGCTGTAGCCAACATTAACCAATCATGTTGAATACTGGATTTCATCGAGTGACGGATCATTTGTCGATCGTCAGCGGTAACATTATCTTCGAACGGCTGATCACGTAGCTCAGCATCTCGTTGTTGAGTTTGTCCTTTGCTATAATTTATATGACCCAGTCCCAGAATTCTACCGAGCCAACCGTCTAAAACATTCTTGATAAACCATGGAACTTTCACGCTATGTTTCGAGTTTGCACAAAAGTTCACCACTACGGATACTATCATTGAAATGCTGACGAGATAGAGACTGCTGCTGTAGAAAAGCACTGGAAAGAAATGATTTTTTGTTTTTGTATAAATAATAAGGTTGGTCTTATTGTTCTAATATATATATATGCTTCGCAGATTTGTTCAATTTTTGTAGCAAGAGCACTCGCCTTCGATTCGGCAGAATTCAGATCACTGGCAAATGATGTTTGAATGACTACAGTACAGGACTACTAGCATATGCAGCTGCGCATGGTTACTATTCAAAGTTGGTAAATTGGCACGGATCAAATCATTGCCGAATGTTTGGCAAGTCCAAGTTTGATTGTAATTGTATTTTGACTGTATGGTACCATAGTTGGATTGTTGTTTAAAATTAGGATGAACTGTCAAACCAACGTCATGTCAATGTTATGATACATGCATCCCATGCATCCCCACAAATAAGAACAGACTGCTCCCCGTAAACCAAGGTTAAAAGAAGACATGGTACATCGAAGACTGTTTATTAGTTAGCACAACCTTCTTGGCTTGAAATAAATGATTCCAGTGAGTTGAACAATGCCAACAAAGCCCACTGATTGGCTTTGGTAGAATGTGTCAATGTGGCGGGAATACCTGGAGTGAAAGTTTGACCGAAGCTCATTGAATGCCCCAGGAAGTTTAGGGTGGTAATGCTACAACTCACAAATCATGAAATGATGATGTTAAAAGAATGGCGTTTCCAGCGTTGCAAAAAAGTCTTACCATGGACAGCAAAATCATGGACTGACGATGGAGATCCAATTCAAATGTATGGACAGTACATTAAAGATTGCTGAGAACGATGCAAACAGTATGCATACGATTGCAACAAGAACGATCAGAACCTATAACGCGATCAGATGCTTCATAAATTGCAATAAAGAGGCTCTAAACGTCAATTTTCACTTCAGTGTGGCTTTAGAAAATGCAAAATAGTAAAGACTTGTTACATCCATCGAACAGTGGCAGTGTAAAAGGCAGTGGCTTAGTAAAAGGAATATGCTATATAGCTGATCAATCATTACCATTGCCTTCAGCATTAACCCCAAAATTGAATATTCATGGTTCCCAGGTCGCACTTTACATAAGTGGAAACCAAAAGGCTGTCGAGTATTGTGAGCCACTTCAAGGTGGCGATTTTATCACGGGCGATCAGCATATGCAACCATTGACTCATTTGAGCTTTACGAGAAAAATGAGCTAAGAAATGACAAAGTATATTTTTGTATAACAAAACCCAAAAGTTACTGGTTGTTTCGATGGATTCAGTACAATTTGGCAGGGCCAATGCTCACAACTTTCGCACTAACCGCAAAGTCGCCTCCTTTTTGCGTTCCCACAAAGAACGAGACTTTTTTCGAAGAAGAAACTGAAAATTGTGTGAAAGATGAGAAAAGCACTAAGTAGCGATGGACAACAATTATTTTGATTTGCTACTTATACCACAATCAAATGGGTCGAACTTATTCTTACTTCTAAAGCATGTAAGTGCAAATACGAAATAAATATTTTGCTAAACATTCAAACCGTCCGTTCATTTTCTACTTACCTACAAGTGGTGTGTGAATGGCCATCACTGGTAATTTTTGCCCGAAATACAGCATGAATATGCATATAATAATAATGTTTACCCCATTCAAAAGGATCTTCTCGCCAGATTGTGGGGGTAGCCAAAACGCTGCCAAAGTCATTAATATTATACAGGTAGCAGGTGTTATCACCACTGTTTTATACATCGGTGATCGTCTTTCAACAGTGATTGTATACGTGTTGCTCACATATGGTTCAGCGCAACATTCATAATATGTGGATTTCGTCGAAGCTGTAATATTTTTAATTTTCCATTCATGATTGGCAATAAACATATCCAATTCAGTTCCGTATTCAGATATTGCTAGGTCTATTTGAAGGCCATTATAAACCCACGAGCCAAGCCATATTTCACAAGTTTGCTTATCGAATGGCCAAAGCCGTAGATCGAACTCACAAAATACTTGAAATTGAAACGGAGGAACCCAAATCACAGATCCTGTGTTGCTAACAATAGCCATTGTATTAGCATAATGATCAATAGTGTTGCCTAATGCACTGTTGTAGAGCGTAAGATCGGGCTGCCAGATTTCATGATCCGCCAGATGGATGCTGTTTAGATTACCATAGTCCGAAGCGTTCCACACTAACTTATCATCTTGCCATTCCTGTTGACATGAAATATGGACGGGTCTAGAGTTAATTTCTAACATTTTTCAAATTTACCATTTTAATCCATCCAAACACTGACATGATTCCTTTTTGCTCATCTAAGTCAATATGTTTCACGGTTAGACCAATGTGGACTTTTGTTGTAGATTCATGGTCCATTGGTCGCACAAATTTGTCATAATTGACAAGCAAGTCCCTTTTAAGGGTATCGGTCCATGTAGAGTTTCTTTTATTGGTTGTCTCATCGGCACCTGTAACAAGAGAAGCCTTGTAAGATTTGGTGTAATGAAATCTCGCTTTGACAGGGATTTTCAATAAAAGATGAGATTAAATAAAATTCGATTGGGTGATTGCTTAGAGCCTGGGTCTGAAGATCTATTCTATGAATTCTAGCTCATCTTGAAATCGATGGTATATGGAAATGCTTTACATAGAACTTCAAAAACTATTCCCACTAGAACAGACGTTATTGGTAAAATATTTATGGCCAGACGCATTTGAGAATCATTTCCTCAAGTCGTGAAGACACGTCTTTTTCAGCGATAGCCTTTCATTCGTCCCAAATCTTTAACCGCCCCGCCAATTCATCAGGTTGGGAAACAAAAAAATGTACCTGAGGATCAAACCTGAAGAAAACGCAGCATGGGGTAGTCCGTAGCCAAATGTATGATTTTTGACAAGGTATTTGCAAGCGCGTGCACCCGCGCATTGTATTGGTAGAATACCATTTTTTTGTTCGTTGCATCGGAAAAGAGACAAGATAAACCAAAGTTTTATGTGTATCTGTATTTATGTGTATGTATATGAACTTGTTTCCTCTGCAACAAGTTTCGAAAAGTTCTTAGTCATTAGACATTAGTCAATTAGATAAGGACCATTCGAAGTGCACATGGAAAATTGACCAACCGTTGTTGTGGTAGCCTTGAACAGCACTTGACAAAGAAGCGGGTATGTCGCGGCTAGCCTCAACGGTGCTGTTACACTGTACACCAGTAGAGGTTAAGTGAAAGTGATTTGCGATAGGCCTCCAGAGCCGATATGACTCAAATACACTAAACACTTATAGGTGATTCATAAGGTTATGTTAACGTGCGTGACAAAAACACATCTGGAGCAAATGTGAAAATTGAGAAATTGGAGTGTGTGGGCCATATCAGGTACAACTATCAGGTACATGCTTGCGAAGTTTACAAGAGAAAAGGAATGTGTTCCAAGATCGAAAACGCTTGACAGGAAAGAAAGAACTCCATACAGAGATAGATCAATTATAGATAAAGATATTTGTAATAGATAAATTACAGACCTACTGTGATCGAGCGGTTCGAAAGAATTGTGGTAATTTAAGCTACATTTTACGTCAATACGTGAAAACCCCAAACAGAACCTTTGTCAATTGAGGCTGATCCCTGGTATGGTTTCAGAAAGCACAAGTTAAAGGAGATTAGTATATGCTTAGAAATTCTATAATTATTTAATAATTCTCTACTCTAAATAATTTATTTATTTCATAGTTGTAACGCATGAAATAAATTAAATGTACTGAAACCTTTTCCAAGAGAATCAGCTCAAAAATGCCTTCTTGTTGGTACCTCTAAACCCAAAATACCTCTAAATTTTTAAATATTTTAAGTTAGAAAAGGGCACCCGAAAGCGTTTTTTTTTTTGAATCGCAGTTTAAAAAATGCCAGTTGTAATGCACATATAAGCTTACACGAAGTACTTTTTGTATGAAAACCTTCGCTGGAGGATAAGGGGATAAAATTGTCTCAAACTTGTCAATTGCCATAAGAAGTCTTGAAAATCGCACAAACGAAGCAGAATATGTTACAATAGATGCTATGAAAGCTTCCCGAAGAAGGAGACAACAAAGCGAGAAGGTTAAATTAAAGGACAATGTTTCTTATGACTCGGGCCAGTTTTGGAATTGTAAATTTCAAAACTGACTTTCAAATTTCAGTACTGACACAATGACAAATCTTTATTCGATTTAAGTCAATGAACCTTAATTTTGGAAATTTAGGATTCCATCAATCAATCAAATAGTGATCCGATGCCAATGAGTTTTCACTTATACTCAAAAAATTGTGCAATCTTTTTATTATACCAACTTTTTAGCCGGAAGGTGGGAAGAAAGAGAACTACCCTCCCATGCGTACACAAGAGCTGCGCATGTTTATTTTATCTATGTGTTTCAAAAACATCTTTTCGTTTTATTAACTACTCATTCACTAATTTTTCTATTATCTGTCGAAGAAAACGTCAAACAAAAAACAATTGACTCTTTTTCAGGGCCCACAGTAGACACCTGGGGAAAGTCTTCCTACCCTCAAATGGAAGTCTGTGCCATCTCCATCAAAAATTCCATGGATCATTTTCTTAATGAGTTCAGAAAACAAGAAAAAAAAAACAATAAATTTAACGAAACCATGAAGAATGTAACTTTTGATAAGAGTTTTTGTACATAAAGAACGGCTCACTTTAAAAATTCGTTTATGCATTATGTAGGACGTTGTGGAAATCCTAAATGAATTATAGAATTCTATTCTTGGTTGGCTTTACTCTTTTCTTGTCTCTCCCTCTCTTTCTCTCTCTACCTCACTCATTGGCTTAGCTACACGACAATTTGCATTAGTATACCACATTTGAAATAAGTTAACGCAATTACCGGAAACTGTAATCAGTCACCACTTGATGTTTGCATATATTTTGAGATTTTAATGTTGTATCTTATCACACCACCATGCACGAGTTGAAATACATAAAAACAGAAGTCTTGGAACTATACAGAACCGAACAGAAGAACTCGTACTATATTGTGGAGAAACCAAGCCATGGATATTAAGCGTAGTCCCGTCTGATGCGGTCCCGCTTGATTAAATGCCAGGATGTGGGGCGCTGAATAGATTGAGGATGGCGATCGTGAAGAAATGAGCTTGTTAAATGTGACATTGTTGTATTCAATATAAATATTGAGTGAATAGGAGACGTTTAGAAACTATTGTGTCGGAAAGATTGGATAGCAAATTTTGAAAAGGTTTTTTCTTTCCAAGAAGAAGACGAAGAAGACTGAAACCAAATTTAACTCAAAACTGCTCAAATGGACCTACTTAGCCAATTCAGAACTACTTATTTTATTAGCTGAGTGGTCATAAATTTAGAATGATTGCGTCTTGTGATATGCTTCATGGTGAGCTGCATGCCAAGCTAATGTGGGAGGAGAGCTGATTTTCAAAATACGGATTCAATTTGAACTTGATACAAGCGTATGGCGTTTTGTTTAGTATTCATAGAACATATGTCTTCTATGGAGACATTATCACTAGAAGAGCTTTAACCGAAAAATCTGAGCTGGAAACCTCTTTTCCAGTTTAAAATATGAATTGCTAATTTACTCGCAGTTTTCTTCAATATACACGAGAAAAACAATTCAGCACGTAAACCTCTTTGATTCACTTCATTTTCAAAACTCTAGAATTAAATCTGCTTAGTATCAACTTAAAAGAAATAGTAAGCAGACTTCATTCTAGTAACTTAAGACTATAATGAAGTTCGGATATTCTAGTTAAATTATATTCTAATTGATTTTGCCAGCACAAAATTTGAGGCAGTGCACATTTCCAATAAAGTTGAAGGATAGTCATTAGTGGTAACCACCGAAAACAACCTCATGTATATACGCTAATATACCCGATGAGGTACTGAAAATTGTCTTAAAACCATTCTATCTAGAATTTTAGCCCTCTCCGAATAGATTTCCTGAACACAAACAAAGTTCTCATTATAATCCATAATCCTCAAAATTCCATTGAGTTGACTTCATATCCATTGTATAAATTTCCGGAGTATCGATCACTGGACATATTTTATATTGAATAATTACGTTTTTAACACAATCGTTGAATGAACTTACACGAAATAAACGATAAAAACGAATTTGTAACGGTCAGAAATAAAAATAAATTACTGTTTATTAACATATCGTAGCCAACACCGAGCTGAGCCTTACAAAAAGTTCAATGTTTGCACGTACGCAGCCTGATTGCAACTGAAATTTCATTTAAGACCTTCCCGCATAGTACTGAGTAAATATTCTGTAGCTTTAATACTGCAAAGGAAGTACAACGAGTCAAGTATGAATTTCTTTGATTAGCATCTCTCACTAGCATGCGTGCATGGATGAAAATAAAGTTAAAGATATTTTATTGTTTGCCTCGCGTGAGTTTTAAAGAAAGAATCAAACTTTGTTGATATGACGTTAGAGTGCAATATGTTTATTTGGTTGAGTATTTCTTACTATTAAAGTTGACAGTGAACTATTCTGTGAATGTGTTTGTACTTTACATGAAGCTTCCCCTCACATTGACTAGCGAGTATGCCAAGCGTCAAAGAATATTATATTTATACAATCTCCAGCATAACTGTAGAGTGGAATGTGCAGCGGAAGAATAACACATTCTAGATAATATTCGTTCATGTGATAAGAAAAAAACATTTATAAAGGGTTGTAAATTTAGACCAGAACATTTTAAATAGATAACGAAAGCGCCACCAGATTGGCAATGGTTACTTCAGGGCTTACTGAAAATCCTACTGATCGCAGAGAAATTAAATACAGAATTTAACAAATTTCGATAGGTTGGCATTGTTTTATAGCAAATTATACATGAATACAATTCAAAGGAAACTGGGGGATATATGGAGTGGACAAAAAACCAATAAATGGTCGCAGATGCAAAAGTCGAGGAATGGTCCATCCTGTTGGCATAAAGCAGTTAATATGAGATCTGGTTCCGTGATTGCAAGGTGTTGCCTTCACTGGATATTTTCTGATGGAGAGGGTTGGGTTGGACGTCCATCACTTACCTGCCAGTCTTTTCAAAATGAAAGCTGCCTCCGGCGCTCCTGTACGCACAATTTCGTCTATATGCTGAATTCACCTTAGTTTATCTGTCCTCTGTTCAGGACTCCTGGACTCTGTTCAGGACTCCTGGACTCAGTTCAGGACTACAGTTCTTTGCACTCAGTGCATAGCAGAAGCTCCATTTTCTTTACGTTGATGTTCATTCTGTTTGTACTTGCATATTTGTACTTACAGTCCTCATCAAACGAGAGTTTGAACCCATTACTTTCCGCTGAGAAGAATCGGAATGTCGTTAGCATACGTGATTCAACTAAGCCCCTTGCAATTTCTCTGTATAAATAATTGTACACTGTACCCACACTAGTGGTGATACTATAAAACCCTGCCGTGTATTCATGTTTGTCTCTTTGATTTCTTGATAGCAAAGTTATATAACATATACAGGCGATCTTTTTGAAGCCAACATTCCCATAAACACTAAATAATAAAAATTGGCCTACGAAATCTTCACAGTCCTCGCCCCCTCTGACCTCATCTGGCTGCAGAAATCCACGAAAAACAAACTTTCGAATGTCCTCAAATTTGGTTTAATATTGAAGTTGTGCAATTGGTTAGAAACAATTCTATGTAACTGAGTAGCCCTTGATAACTGTACGGAAGTTCGCTGTCTGTGCTTAGAGGAGAGTTCGAATGATACCAAAATTGTAATAGTAGAGTGAATTTCCTTGTTTCCGTGAAAGAGTCGAGGGAAAATTCGGCATATAGTCTCATATTGTTTCGATATACGTCTTATCCACCGAATCTGCTTTCTATACGATTCCACCGAATCTGCTTTTGATGGTTTTGAAGAAACTTTACAGCTCTACTGTGTCATTCTCAACCTGTTCTGAAGGATATATAGATGGGAACACTTCCTTCAAATGGTGAATTGTTAAAGAATATTGTGATACATTGGTAATATCATTGCTTTTCGATATCTTTGTCGTCGTTAAGGTGCTCCAGTCCATCACGTGTTTTGACCTTCTGTTGATCGTGTCCTCCAATTTTGGCATGCGACCACACTGTCGTCATCGATTGAATCCCACTGGCGCTCACCATTAGGCTTGCCCGTCAAATTCACCTTATTCTGGGTATGCGATCGTTCTAAATGCGGTGTTAGTGACCAGCCCACTGGAGGCTTTGGAGACATCTGTCTGATTGAGTATTTCGTTTTTAATTCGCAGTTGTTCTCCATCTTATTCTGCCTCAATGAAACTTCACAGGATTCTAAAAAGGGGGTTGATGTCTTTTGTATCATGCAATCTTATTTACTTGACTGATTCAGTGGCATGTGAGGGCTTGAGATTTCGCACGACTGCCATGTGCATTTCCATTGTTCGTTTTAACTCGATTTTTAATTTTTCACAATTTTCTAAAAAATTTCCTATTGTCCAGTCTTATAATTCCGTTCGCGGCTAGTCTAATGTTGCCGAACCTTTGAAGAAGAATAAGAGAGAAGAAAATCGAAAAAGAATTTTCAGCAAAATTAAAAACTTTCGAAGGTTCACTTACATTTATAACTTTATTAACAACAAAAAGCCTTCTTTTCAATCACATATTTTAATTTATTTTTAACAAATTTTCCTATGTACAAAGAAAAATAATAATTCTTTCTTTTTTATTGAAAACATCCAACATAATGTGGTTTATTTTGTATTCATACACATTTGCGATAACTTTGTATTCAGACATATTATATTTATTATAAATTAATTTGAAGATAATAATTGTATGACAATTATATCTTCTTGTACATTAAATGCTTAAATTTAAAATCTTAATGTTAATCGCAAGTGCTTTAGCCACTAAAAACTGTAAGACTACTTCAGATCAAAGTGCTTAAAATTACAAATACTTTCATTTTCTAAAGGAGGTCGAATCTCCAGGACCTGGGCAGATGTCCTTCGTAATCAGCAACAAGCTGGATCTCGTTAATAATTTTTTTTGCTTTATGCTCCTCAATTTCATTATTTCTGATGAATGGGGCCAGGCAACAACCTTTGAAAATAAGCGTCATTAGCACTGGATTCACAACAGCCTTAATTGTCTCAGCATGAGCACATTAACAAGACTAGAAGCACAACCAGCCAGGACATTCATCTTCTCCACTAAAGATGGTCAAGCCGATAAAGTTATTGTTCATAAGGTACGTTAAGTGCCGAGCTTAGGGCTAGGAAATTTGTAAAACAGTGGACAATATAAGAGACCGTAATTAAAGTAAGTACTTAGTTAGTGAGGATTTATAGGAACATTATTTGAAATAGGGTGGGACCACTTGAAGTGAATATTTTGGTGTGTTGCAAATGTTGTGATGAGTGATCCTTTATAAGTGTACAATCATTACATAGTGAACAATTAAAAAGGAAACCGTTTTCTTCCTCTTATATCCTTTCCACTTACTGCATAATCCAACATATAGTTTTCACCTATCAACGTGACCCCAACTATCGTCTCTCATACTATAAATTACAGTAGAGTTCTGTAAGCATTCAGAAGTTCGTTGTTGGTGGACGAGGCTCGAAATTCGGTGGAGGATATGGCCAGTATGAAGGTGATGGGATGAAAGAACTGGCACTCGATGTTGTTGCTTGGGACATGCTTCCCGGCCTCACCATACTCGCTGTACTCACCGGGGACGTGGCATAAGAGAGTGTCTGTGCAGCCAAATCACCTGCTTGCAGTGCAGGATGATGTTTGAATGAAGTAGCTGTTAGCATGCTGCTTGATGTATCACAACCTTGTGCTTGAGCCTGGCATGCGGCCATCAACCCGTGAAAGTCAAATTTGTAAGCGTATCGTTTACCATGCACTTTGGTCATGATATTTTTGTCATAGTAATACCTAAAACGACAGAACAAACAAATAAAAACGTTTCAATTGTGCCAAAAATTACATTCTAAATTGTTTTGCGATATTTTGCCATTCACAAGTTCGTCACAAATATTGCACATCACCCATTTCCACTGATTCCAATCAATCCGTTAAATTTTCGAATATCGATTACTTAGAAACAAAGAAGAAGAAAAAATTGCTCATTGTGTACCGACAATCATTCCATGTGTGACCCGCTCTACCGCGAAACGTTCCTGGCAACTTTTAGCGCCAATTTATCTGGAACTTCTTCTTACATCCCAACCGGACTTGCAGGCGACTTTTGCACCATTGCGCGAGTATGGGAAACGAGAAAGTCTAAAACAATTTGTATTGATGCTGATGTGATAGAAGTGGATCTTGGGCATTCTTCTCGACTGAATCATCGACATTGAGGAATTCTCGCTGAAGCGCGCTTCGTACTCGAATGGTATGCGCACTGTTGAACAGGTATCGCAGCAAGTGATGTTTTCGCTGGAATAAAGGTGTCCAAATCTTCCCATCTAACAGTCAAAGATGCGATGAAGATTCGATAAAAATGATCAGGCGAGGAATTCATATCTACTTTCTGGCCGTTACTTTTTTGTAATGCTAATTGAGATTTGTGTGGGCCTCAATACTTCGCTTTTTGTTCGTGTAATTCCCAGAAAGAAGAAGAGAATGTTTGCGCGCTCGCTTTGCTGTTTCGTTGTAATAAATGCTGGATCAATGAGGATTTACGTAATGGGCACTAATCGTTTTATGTTTGCCGCTAGATTGATTTATGCTTTGAAATGTAGTGCTTTGGCGGGATCTTTTTGAAATATGTAAAGCTGAAACTTTTATATTTTGATTTTAAAATGTTATATGTATGTCTTACATATTTAAAAGGTGGCGGCATCTATTATCTATCAAAATAAGTTTTAAAGAAGATATTAGTTGACGGAATACTTTCTAGGTGGTCCCATATGTTACACAAATTATTATTTGCGTAGATTTCATAAGGCGGATTTATTGTCTGCTTGAAAGGAGGTTTCACCTTAATTGATCTGAAATTTACCGCAGGAGGTTTTGGAGTTTTAAAACCCTCGCCCGATGCTGTGGACATTCGAAGTTCAGGAATGATTGTAACTTTCCAACCTGTTCTATAGAGCTGCGCCCTAGACACAAGACTGTTAAGTGGCCGAAAAAGTGTGAGGAGATTCCTGCCTTTACGGCTCCTAACCGTACACTTACCATTTCTGTAAATGAAGTACCAAAGACGGCCAGTTCGAACTATCACGCCAAACATCATCGAAGAAGAAGAAACAACTTGTAGCAATGATTGAAGAGTCTGAGTCAACCATTCTACATCATTATCTTGGGAGAAATAAAGTTGATATTTGTAATTGCTTCCATCTTCATAAAATCGTTTTGCTAAAAATAAGGAAAAACCTTCTTTTAATTTTATGTATTTATTTACCTTGCGGAATCAATTTTCGACCGTGATCGTTCGGTGATGAAGACCGAACGATCCCGGTCGAAAATCAATTCCGCAAGCTAAATAAATACATAAAATTAAAAGGAAGGTTTTTCTTTATTTTCAGCGAATAAAGTTGGTTCAATATCGATCCCGAAATGTGTACACACTTCAACAACACCAGCGAACAGATATTCCTATGAGAGCAAAAGGAAAAATTTACAGCTCAAGCAATCGCTAGTGATGAACATTTGGTTTATCATCATGGTCTTAAGTCAAAGCAAGAGCCTACGCAATGTGAATACCATGTTAAAATAGTCACAAATCTCCTAAGATGTTCATCATCGGCCCAGCATCCGCGCCGATTTCCATTTCTATTGACTACTGGAGTAGGCCATGAGTTACTTACGAGGTTGCTATTTGTAGCATGGTTCGCATGTATGTCTATCAGATTTAACGTCACCATGACCTTGTCAGTATTTGAAAAGGTCTGTACGTTACTTCCGTCACCCTCAGTCATGTCGGCCTTTGTCCTTTTTTAATTTTTCCCGATAAATTACTTCGTTCAGATGAAGGTACCAGCCTCTCACTCTTCATTAAGAAGAATGTACGTCACGATAGCCCTGTGAATCTAACGAACCCTGTAATCTAATGACAGATAAGTATTCTTAGCGCTTACGTATTTCTAATTTCTTGAAGAAGCAAAAGCAATAAATGCACTATCGACTTCTTCTCGACATTGTAAGTCTACTATCGACGATGGCTTAGGTTTTTTATTTCAAATTAATTTATATTTCAAATTTTGTACTTCGTTTACCTGGCGCCCAGAAATCTCTCTTACTAATTCGGGGTCGCATTTTCAAAGATATGTTCATCTCTAGGGACGTTGCCATGAATAATGTCCTTACAACTCTGGAAATTTTACGATGATTCCCGCAACTTTTTGGGTTGTTAAGTCTACAACAAAGTGTTCCTAAAAGTAACATCTGAAACATCAGCAGAATCACTGAAGAAGGCAATATCACGTGATAGATAAGCACAAGCGCTACAGCTAATAAAACATGTCAAACGTTATTTGTTCTAATATTACAGAATGCAAGCAATGGGATGTTGTCTGAATCTTCTGAAGCCAATTCAGAAAAAGCCAAAACAAACATGGCAAGTCGCTAAAATCATCCAATCTAACTGCCAGGTGCACGCCTGCTTTGCTTGATTTATCAAACGAGTAAGTCTCTGGCGTCTAGGATCAGATCTCTGTCTGGGGCTTCATTGCTGGCCATTGGAACTTGCTTCGAACGAGAATGAATTGAAAAAGCTCAGATGTGAGACGAGACGTAAGTTGAAAGCAATGAAATCAAAGCCAGGTGTGGTAAAAATGGTAAAAAATAAGTAAAACGTAATGTCGTAATGAAGTCGGGTCTTCCATGCCAGAAGATACCACCTTCCGAGGTTTCCATCCCACGACCGTATTGTGCAATTTGCTACGTTTGTTAGTCAATTTTGTTGTAGGCAATGGGATCAAAGAAAAAAATCAAATGGTAAAAAATCCAGGATACAACATAAAAGGAGGATTGTCCCGCTGAATGCTTGACTTACTTTAGCTCTTGAACCACTTGCTTTATGAGTCTAACGCCCAGTCTAAATCCCATTGATTTCTTGCGCTGTCAGGTCACCGATAATGTCCTTAGCTGTGTGTTATATGTGAGGCGCTTTCTTCAGGAATTTCCTGAATGTTGAACGTTCAGGAGTAGAATTTGTTTTGGGTGTTGTCGAGGGATCTTTTTGGTTGTTCCAAATCTTCAAGGAAACTATATGGATTTTAGGTCTTCGTACTACTCAATATGAAGGAGGAGGATGCTTAACTGTTTGTGCACAAACATATCATAAATGAGTGTTAAAGAAGGATTATCGGAAGCACTTCCTCTGGTTTCTCACATTGGCTTCTTTAATTACTTTTGTTGTATTCGCTGTTAACGTGGTTTTTTACCTAAATGTTGTACCACATGCTGTATGTGCTTATATTCATCTTTCATTCCGTCAATCCTTCTTCGAGAAAGATGGCGCCGCGTCTCTTTCCAATTCCAAACGACCAGGCTAAATAGAAAAATTAAAACGATACTGACCGTCGGAAAATGAGAACATTTCTGCATTGTGTCCTAGGGAATATTTTTGAAGTGTCCTTGCTGTTTACCAACAAATAATAACTGATATATTCAGTGCATTAGAACAATTTTTTGTATTTTCCGTTTAAGAATACGAAGAATAATAAGAATACGAAATGCAAATGAACGAATTGAATTGACGGTTTAATAAGTCGCCTTTACACATGTGTTTTTTCCTTCTGCATCATCATTCACCTCCCATTCAGCAATATCAATTCACAATCACACTAAACATTAAAGCTTTTCGCTTCCCTATACGAATTGCTCGTTCTCTTTCACTCACCTCAAAGCTCTGCTCAGCTTATCATAATTCATGTTGGGTTTGGCTTTGCGCTCGCCCCAACGTTTCGCCACTTCGTCGGGATCGATTAGCTTGAACTCGCCGTTTGTTCCCTCCCATGTTATGCACGTGGCATTCGACGAATCCGACAGCAGCTCCAACAGAAATTGCCACAATTGGATCTGCCCCGAGCCCTGCGCAACCAATCGATGTGAGGCGGCGTTCAGCAGTTGATAGGGATCTGCAACAAACAAGAACAAAAGAATTTGGTGGTTAGATAAAATATTGCTAGGAGTTCGGTCGTTGGGTGGCGGCCGTTGCGAAGACGCCAGGTTATTTGTTTTTCACTCGAAACTCACTGAAAAATGGACGACGTCTGAGGCGTGTGATGGCCCAAAGGTAATTTTTTGGTTTCATTATGAAGCCGGACATGATGTCTTAAGATTTGTGGTTTTACATTTGCTATTCTTTTTGCAATTTATTTGGTTTGCCATTTGATTGGGCACTTAATTTCGGTAAACCTTCTGAGTTTTGATTTGGTTTTATGTTTCCGGGTGTGTGCGACATTCAACATATGCAACATGTCTTGAGACTTGTTATGGTTGAAACGTGACGTTGGTACATACATCAATTTTTTTTAAAAATGGGATGCGATGAATTTACGGACCAATTGAGTCGTATAAATGGGCGGGAGAGTGTCTCAAGGACGAATTTTTCTTACAGGTTGTCCGGTTTTGTGATTCAATTAAATTGAATGTTGGTATTTCCAAATGTGAGTCGTGTTGCGCGAATGGAATGAAGTCGTTAATAAAGATTATTTTAAATTATCGAAGGATGGTCGTTCGATTACAATTCCT
This sequence comes from Stratiomys singularior, assembly GCA_954870665.1. Lineage (NCBI taxonomy): Eukaryota > Metazoa > Arthropoda > Insecta > Diptera > Stratiomyidae > Stratiomys > Stratiomys singularior. The sequence goes on along the minus strand of OX940879.1, from coordinate 3,076,899 downwards.
GCGAAAGCTTGGTGTTTATTACTAACTGTAAGTACTGGCTTTTCACAACAGAGCCTCGGAATGCTTGTTCCATAAATATTCTGGCGGTTGAATTTGACAGGATAATTAATTAGAAAGTTTTAAGGAATGACATTCAAAGTAGTATCAAATTCATTTTTGTTGAAATGTTTTAAATTTAAAAATATATTTTTCCTTTTGCATGAATCAAAATATTGAGTGCATGATATGTGTTTTTAAGATGACATCCTATTGAATTAGGTATTTAATTCAGAAGAGCGATAAAACTGAGCGAGGATTTATTTGTCTTACTATGGAAACGTTTACAACGAAATAAATTACAAATGACAATCATAAACAAAGGAAACATTGACTTCGTTTCGAGATATTTTTAACCTGATGATCTTAGTTATTTTAATTTTAAAAGAATAACGACAAAAGGATGACATCACCAATTTTTTCTTTGAATCTTGGAACAAAAAGACAGGCAAAGAAGAACTAGATAATGTGATTATGGATGGTAATGAAATTTTTAAATTAAAAATTTGATTAAATTTTATTTATTTATTATCGATGAAAACAAATGGAATTCGATTTTGTATTTAATTACCGAATCGGAGTTATTAAAAATTAAAATTAAATAAGAGTAATAAAATATTATAAAAACTTCCCTGAAATGTTTCGTTCATTATTATTCTTTTTCATTGTTCATTATTATTATTATTATTATTATTATTATCGTTCATTATTTTCATTTCATTTCATTCTTTTTCATTGTTCATTATTATTATTATTATCGTTCATTATTAACCTTATCTTTGACATGTTCAATCTGACTTGAGTCCATAAAAACAAAAAACAAGAACAATCCAAACCTAGCATTTATTACTATCATATTCTAACGTTACATTACATTACATATTATTCTTCTTCAAACGAAGCAGACGTCCTAATACCCAGCTTTGATCAATATTGCGTCTGAGGTAATTGTTTGGAGGGCACAAACAATTTTTTTCGTATGCTATATCGGTAACGCAGTGTTCTGTCTTAGCGTTCTAAATCATTGAGTCTGAGAAGAAGGACATTGGCGTTGGGAGCATAATCATGTGCCATTTGAAAGATGGCCACTTGTGACTAAAATTTTGACTAAATAGGTGATTTAGACTATCAAGCACTCCCGTTTTCGACTGGTTTGGTATTGTGCAACTTCAGTCTTTTGCGGGAAATTCAAAAGCCAATGGAAAGGAAGCACATCGTGGTTGTAAATGTAATCTGATAAGTTTATATCACCTACCTGAAGAACTTCTCCATCAACATTTCAAAGTTCTACCTATAAGACATGTCTTTAGACTGTTCAAGGCACTGGATAGAATGTGCAAATTATTATTTTGCGTATAATTAATTTGCTAAATAAAACAAAAAACAATAGTTTGTTCCTATTATTCCTATTATTTGCAACACTTTTCTTCATCTAGAGGAATTTTCATGAGGAATTTTCTTTTTCAATAATTTCATAAAGTTCTTGAATTAAACACAAAATGTGATTGAACAAAAGAGACCTTCATGAATCTGAGTCTACTTTTATCAAATTATTTTATTACAGCTTTTAATAAAACATTTAATAAAACATAACATGGAAGCTCTGCAAACAAGATGCCTTTGAGATGCTAACCTTACTATAACGTTGACGAGATCCGAGTAGCGGGACGCTCCGCGGGGGCTCAAAGGCCAATGATAAACAAGGAGGAGATGTGGCCAGCATCACGCTTGACCTTAATAACTTCCCCGAAGACACCTGTCACGGCTAGGTGGGAAGATACTTCGACAAACACAAATACAGATTGGACAATCACCATCCGCAGTTCCATTCAGCCAGTAGATACTACCACGTACAATAAACAGCTCGTCCATAACATAAAAAATAAGATACCAGTGACGAAGGACATGTAGATTGCACCGATCTTCAATTTTGAAGAAGCAGTAACACCTGATACACAATTAGAAACGATATCAAATGTGTATTTTAAATTTAGGTAGTATTGACACTGAATAATTTACATGAAAGACGAGTAATCCCTGCTGCTGTGTCGTTTTCCTGTGGTAGGAAGGCGATGGCTATTCACGCCTCGTATGTGTTATCCGAAAATCGCAATGCTGCCGGACTTGCCGTTAATCGACCGTTTGGCACATGACTCCGGGTTAAACGTTGTGTGAGAATGACCACAGGTGCCATCAGGGGTAACCATGGGAAATCCCGTCGTTAGTACGAGGTAAGGGAGGCGATTCATCACTGATCTTGTGCAGGTTAGACTGAAAACAATCTCGTCATACGACCTCAGGGCAGGAGTCAGACGGGACCGATAATATCGTCCATCGATAGAGTAGAACCGATTGCACAGCGCTCATTAGGAGTCGTCATTTTCAGTTATCGCCCATTTACCAAGTGGGTGCCGTTACACGCACTATAGCCTTGTCGGATGGTTGCCCAGATTTCTTCGAAGAAACTCATGTTAGAGTCTCATTGCACTGCTGGTTTTGATTCGACCAGCGCACCCCAAAATTCCTTGTAGCTGCAGCTGTGTTGGAGAAGTTAATTCATCTTCATCATCAAACTTATTCACTTTCCCTGATTGTTACAGCCCGAAGACGAGCGAACTTCCGGAAAACAACATTCAACTATTATAACTTGTCCTCCCGAGGAAAATGTTTTGGAGAACAATTAAGAAGTTAGAATAAGTTTAAGAAGCAAATGAAAATACATAAAAAGGAGTTTTATTTAGACAACATAGCGAATAAAGGCGTTGCGAAGAGAATATTTCCTCCTTAGGTAGGTTGAAAGCACATCATGAGGATTGGTCTCCGATTCATTTGATGATTATGCTTTGTCCGTGATTATCCCTTCCATAATTACTCACTCGGTGGTCTAATAATTCTGGTCACAAAGGTTGGTTTTGAGTAAATATTTAACTTTCTACTGAACTTTTATAATGTTTGTTATGAGAATTGGATTTCTTGAGGATCTATAGATCTTGATTTTTTGTTCTTCGAACGAAGTTCCGTTGTTTGCCGTCTGTTTCTTTGCATGGTTCACAAACGCATTTCGTCAGTGTGGTTTCGTTCTTTGTAAACTTTTGATATGCAATAAAATTCGCGACCTTGTCTCGTTTAGTTTTTTCAGTTCTCTGTTAGGTTCTCAGCAGCTTAGATTGTCGTATTACCAATATGACAAATTTCCGTGAATTATTGCAAGGACTGCCTATCTTCCGAATCGTCCCCGTTTCGACTGGAATTTTGTTCACCAATTAGGGCCAATTTTTTGGATTTGTGGGTATGTACGTAAACGAAAAATGCGCATTAAGGGCAATGAGCAGGAAAAGAGATTCAAAAGATGTTATTATATCTAGACAAAGATTTGGTTCACAGTTCTTCAAAATTTAGGGCGGCGAATTAGCCGTCTAGACCAGGTGAGTCCTTTAGTATCTTTTCCTAAATGACGTTGAAAAATCAAGAGCCTACATGCCTCATATCGCGGCAGCCGACTTAGAGTGAGGCGTTCGAGGCCAACAATGGAATAAAACAATCTTCGACAAGTAAATGAAACTAGTAAGTAAAGTAACTTCGACATGTAACGTAAACTTTTTAACTTGAATCATCCAATCAAAATAGAAAAACGTTGAAATGTATTCAAATCCCAATCGTGTGTTTTTTATTTACAAATTTTCTAAGGCTCTCACAATAAGCGATCAAAGGTTGAAATTATGAAACAGCTTCTCACTGTCGCACGTTCCTATTCATAAATTTAACCATTTATGGCAAAATGATGATTATGTCATGAATAAACTTTGTTCTCACACCATTTCCAAATTCTAACCCAAAAATCAACACAAAGAAGTTCAACATCGTCTCATCACTGATACCATTTGACGTCATCAATCAAAAACTACCATATATGCATAGTATTTTCCATGGGACCTTCTCAATCGGAAACCAATGCTAAAAATACACCTAATGACTTTATTGATAGATATCGATAACAGTTTGCATAGATATCAGCACATTGTATTCGTATAAGGAGTGCTCGAGTAGTTCCTACCACGACACCTCATTCACATCCGAGTTATCACTTGCTTTATTTAAATTATCTTTTTCGTCACTGTTCACGTATTTATCAACAGCGCTCCGCAAAAAAATTAAAATAAATAAATAAAATTGTTTGCGTAGCAAGCAATGTGCGAACAATTAAAAAAAAACAACGACAAATTCATGCTTTTTGTGTTGATGACGGCAAGTAAAAAAGACAAAAAGATTTCCACTGAATTTATTCGGCAGTCGCAGCTGTCACCGTTGAAAGTTTTGCATTTTAAATTGGTTTGGCGCCACTTGGATCGCTGGCGGAAACGAACTACTAGACTATGCCTGTATCCGTACCACACGTGAAGTATTGCGTGAATCATCTATGAGCTATTCGCATTTTAGGAATGTTTATTGGCATGATGCAACAAGTTTCGACAACATTAAATGCAAAACGGTTAAAATTTGGGAATAAATTTAGCATAAAAGACGCCAATGGAGGAAACTTGTTCTTTAATAACTATTTGGCCTCCAAATATATGTTCGGTTTAGTTTTGAAATGTTCGGAAGTACAAAACACACATGAAGCAGATTGCTTGGCTCCTGCATTGCTTGTCTTCCTAGAACTGCTCATTCATACATCGTAAGCCAGTTTAAGACAAGTAATCTTTTTTTCCATGCATATTTGTTTTATGAACATAGCGATGAATCTTTCACGGACGCCAGATTTTTGCAGTGGCATAAGAAATCCGAAAATTAGATGACTAACTACTTCCACTTCTCGGAAATCCTACGAATAATTCAAATTAACTGCCAAAAACACCACACACTGAGCAGAGCTGGGTGCCATACGCCGAATTGTCTTCCTCGCGTATTACTAAGAAAATTCTGAATTTTTCATTTGAAATAAAAACGATCGACTTGTACCATTATAAATCATAGACCGTGCCGCTGCGTGATGATGATGGTAGTGATGGTGATGATGATGAGGCTGAACGCGAACACCAAATCTTCGGCTGAAATCTTCCGATAGGCGCCACATAACGCCCATGTCGACACTCACACTCATCGTTAGACCACTTTCTTATGATATCACTTCAATTGAACCACAAACCTGGAAGGTGTGTGTTTTTCGGTTTATTTCAAGTTTCAGATAACAATTTCACTTGACACAGTGGCAATGTGTCCCTTGCAACTTCTGTTTCAAGTTGTTCGCCTTGAATAAATTGCGACCGAATCGAACAAGTTCAGAACTTGAACTGACTCGGAACAATGGAAGCTGCAACATTCTTCCTGGAGCTCGAAAAGGTTTAAAGGCTCGGATGAAAGTTGCCAGCTCATTGGTGGATGCAACCTTCGTCCATAAAAACAGGAGTGAGTTAAAGCTGAAGAGAACTTGCGATTTGTGGAAATTCTTACGAAGCAATCGTTCCGCGCATACCTCCACACATCCTTCAGAGGATGAAGACGAGAAATGAACTTGAGAAGGGCACACTTAACCTTATCCTTCTATTCTTATGAACGTAGCCTGCTCCACATCCCTTAAATCTGCAAGAATCTCGGAAACTAAGCCAAAGGAACCAAAGGAGCAAACAACTGAGTCCTCTTTCTGGTAGGCACTAAAACATATGTCCTGCTGAGAGATCAGATCATATCTACGATCTGTTGAATAAAAATCGAATCAATTACACCAACCTACCGCTGGCCTATGATTTGGCTTTCTTTACTTTCCCCCACAACCATTACAAGTTCAACACAAGTTTACATAGTTCAACGTGAGGGCTAAGGACTCATCATTGCCGTTTCACAACTCCCCGTTCGGTGTGTATCATAATAGTGGGGAATTAAATCGTGTTGGATGTGTGTCTATCAGTATGTCATTTACCACTTCACAGGATGTTGCTCGATTCATGAGGGTTGTTACATGGATATTACGAAGGTGCTAATTACCATATTTTCATCGTTTATTATTGACGCGATTGAGTGACTTTATTAAAACGAGGGATGTTTTGTGTTTTGTGCAATTTCGGGTTACTTTTTCGGGTGGTTATGATTGAATAAATGGATAGGTTTGTTGTGTGGGTGTGCGGCTAAGGAGATGAATGATTATGATGAGGTATGAAATGGCTTAGGCTGCTTAAGTGGAAACTCATTACTGAGGATGATAATGTTTTGGCACTGGTGAACGTTCATATGATTTCTAATGATTTATGATGAGAAAGGAATATGAATATCATTGTGATAAATGAATTTGGTTATGATAAGGACATTTTCAAGAATGCGAAAGCAAGTTGCTAGATAAATTGAAGTGACTTGAATGTCGAGAAAAGAAAATTATAGTATTATAATGCATTTTTGTATAAATTCTTGTCTGTGGTCACGGATAACTCCTGTTTGGGCTCATATTTCTTCCGAATATACTTGTAATATTTCTTCTGAATGTGCTTTTCTAAGATGTGGAGCACAATCTTATATGGTTCAAAGCAATCCGTGCTATATTGATGGATTCTTCTCAGTCAATTCTTCTCTATGATTTCATATTTAAAAATTACATATTTAATTGAAGGTTAAAAATAAAAATATTGCTTTGAAACCGATACCTCTGCAAGTAAAGTGGTAGCGCCATTAGCGTTAGAAAAAGCATTCGAAATAATTTTCAAGCCAAGTAGTATTAACTGTAGTTGAATTGTTTGTTGTAGAAATAAACGAAAATATAATATAGTGAAAATATCGGTCTTTGCAAGGTTTAAGTCAGAGCATCTTTTCCAAATTGTTCGGTGAGAGAGCAAACGCCAATATTGGTACATTAGTTACGCTTGGTACCCGAAAGAATTATCAGACGATATTTGTCTAGAAAGAATGTTGGGGAAAAGTTACTTTTAATAGTGATCCGTATGGAGACATAATTATTAGTTTGTTGTGACCCAATGGGCTGGCATTGACATCCATGACATATGACTCCAACAAGACAGGCTCAGTAATCGCGCGTTTCTTTCCGATGGAAAAACCCATTTCACAAATGAGCAGTGCCGAGAAATGAAATATGTTGACCGCATTTGCGTGATTTAATAACGTTGGTTCATTTTATTCGGGGTCGTTTGAAGTCTATTGTCTGTGATGATAAATTAGAAAATGTGAACAGAATTGAATCCAACATTTGAGCCGTCATAGACGAAAAAATGGTGGAAAAGTAGTCAAAAATCAAAACCCCTCATTAGACATCGTACGCGCCATTCACAGCTGTTACAGTTCAATCATTTTGTTGCATTTCAATTTAAACACCATTTCGTCTATGAACCTGATTATAAAATTCTAGGTCCCGTGAAACGTTGCCGTGTTTCATTTTATTCAAAAGTTCATTTTCATGGGCATTTTCATGTGCACAACAATCGTATAGTTTCGGAAAAGAATCTGTTTGCTTTGAAAAAAAAAACACTTTTGTTTTATTTATTAATTTATATTGGTTGTAACGTTTTTCAATTCGAAAAACAAATTTTGTATGACACGATAGATTTATCAGTTGTATATGCCTGAAAATGCAATGTATGTATGGAAACAAAACAATGGAAACACAAGCTTCATTGAGCCCTTAGAGCCAGACCTTAATAGCATCGAACTAATCCACACGCTTTTCATTTCTACTGACCTCAAATTCTTTTTCTAGGATTTAGTTCAATCTCTCCTCGAAAATCCACTCGACACTACCAACTTTTTGCGGATATACCAGCGAACAACAAAAAAAAAACGCCATTATGTGTGGACACATTTAAATCCCAGGCAATAAAAGTCAACTATTTCGTGTATTTCAAAATATCCTGCTGCGATTGAGAGGGATCAACAACATTTGGCAAGTTAATTAAATTATATCATCTTGTATTTCGCTCGCAAGCTCCCATTATTATTCAGTTTTAGGAAAACTTTTCTAAGAAAATTCTCGTCGTATTTCAGCATTTATCTTTCGTTTGCAACTTCACAGTCGCATCTCATTGTTATTCGAAATTGAAACGTTCCGGGATTGTTCGGGTGAAAAAGATTTTCGGTTACATCCAAAGTAAATAGCGGAAAAGTGCTGCCAATATAAACGAATTGAATACTCTAGCCAGGACCTTAGAGCAGCTGATAAAATCAAGACCATTTCTTCAATTTTAATTGGGAAGCTTAAGGCTTCCCAATTTATGTTGGACTTATAAGTAGGTTGCTATTTATCGAGCGCAGACGATTCTGTTGGAAATGTGTTTGTTTACTGATGGACAATTTGCAACTTTTTCAATTTATTTACAGAAAACACAACAACCCTAACCGTCATGTGAACTCCGCAACACCAATAGTCGACCGACACCCAAGTAGATATACGACAAACATTCACAGGATGACATCAAATCTACCGGGTTAAGTGAATGATAATATAAAACCATTTACCCCCTGGGTGAGTTCAACCCAGCAGGTTGTCCGCACGTTTGCGAATAGAAAAGCCCAACCCGGAGCGAGGATATTTATTTGTTCCAAGTCAATAAAGATCAGGAAGGAAGACATGACTGCCAAACAGCCAGGAAAATTGCAAGGAAGGACAGAAGGAAGGAAGGAAGGAAGGAAGGAAGGAAGGGCGGACGGAAAAATGAAATCAAGTATCCGAGTAAAAATCTAGAGGGCAAATCGACGCTTACCGGAGGTGTGAACTTGGAAAACAAACGCGTATTATATTTCAATGGTCAAATCTCGGGAAAATCGTATTTTCTCAGGTTGCTATCATTCTGTTCGCACATAAAAAAGGATTCATCCAACATACGTGTTAACCCGAAACCCAGCACTGCAATTTATCGCTGTTCAACTTTCCGATAATACACAATACGTTAGTTTTAGTTCACCGATGCTGGCATTAGTATTCGGACTTAATCCCATGATTGGCTAGACATTTCCTAACAATAAGTCGGCGAACGGAGAGAAATTACGATTGATATTGCTTCCTGATATGGAGCGAAATGTTGCCATGGGGGTGCGAAGAAGATAACGGTTCGTCCATATAAAGCATTAAATGATTCAATTACCTGTTTTATCGGAAATGAATAAATCTTCACCTTGGGAAATGATTGCTATCAAGATATCGTCCCGAGAAAGGGTTCTATGTTGCATTATGCTTGTGAGCTGGAGAGAGGAGATATACAGTAACAATACAAGTAGGAATTGACGGTAGTATTTTCTCTAACATGCAATTGTTTTAAGACGTTTAATGCGTGTGTGTGTGTGTGTTTTGTATATTCTATCTAAAATCGATTTTAAATTAAGTTGGATTGATCCTTTAGTGATCGCATGTAATCATGTGAGAATCGAATTCATTGTTATATGATTATGTTGTTTTTGATTCGGATGAGACAAATGCCAATGCAATGCCAATATTCTGTATGATAATTAGTTCGAGAGTGGTCACATTTATCATCTACTTTGTCCTTTGGATTTTGTGTTCCAAGATAGCTTTGAAATACTTCTAAAACTTACTGCAACGAATGAAGCAGATGTGCACTTGAAATCTAAGTGTTCCAAGCGGCTTTCCGTTTTTTGCTGTTCTAGCCCGTCCTACGCCCTTCAACGTCCATAAGAGTGGAATAGTATCATAAAATTAGAACACTTGTTGAGCATGGATTCGGGCAGTATCTTTCGTTTTTTTGGGGCAACTGCATGGACGTTCCAGAAACAGTAGTACCAAATAGGTTGGAGTTGAGTCCCAACGCGGTTCGAGCTGTAATTAATTCTGGACACAAATGTAAGACTGACAACACGAATTAAAAATTCAGAAAACAGAATATCTGATGCTGATAGATTAGGAATCATCTGAAAAACGAAAACACAATCTTCTCTATGACACAAAAGATCGGCGGTGAAAAATAAAAAATACACCTAATGTCACTTAGCGCTATAACTTTAGTGAAAGCCTTTAGAACACTTCCTATTTGCTTGACCTGCTGTGTCACATACAAAGAATGACGTCTTCGAGATGACAGTGAGGCAAACACAAAACAGACTGAGTACACAGATGCCTTGAGTTGGGGATTGACTGATCTAGGAATGTTTGGCGGAGTTGGAGACGCTGGGGCTCAAAAATCCACGCAACGTTTTTTTAGGTTAACATGGGGGTTGAGCTTCTATAGGTCTAATAAATTGAGTGTAAATATAGCCTTGGTTACCCTGACCCATACACATTTTTCTATTTTTTTATGTCAAGTATAGTGCATTCAAAACGTCAAAAACGTTAAAAGTTAAAGCTATGTATGTGTATTCAGCTATAGTTAATCTACCATATGTTAGCCCTACTTACTAGTATGTCTAGTCTGATTGTGAGTAATAAACACCTCATTACACCTCACCTCAACTACAAATGCGTGTCAGGTCGTTTGGCAGGAACTGCAGCATCATTTGTTATAGGATACCACGCCACCCATTTGAATCGCTTGTGAGCGATAAATTGTTTATAAATGCAGATAAATGCAGTCCCCGTTTTACCTCGGGTTTTTTTCTAACCTTCCCTAAAGTTTTTGTACAAAAATGTTTCATTGCTAACCATGTGGAATTTATCAGACCCAAGGAGCAAGAAATGTGTAGTTTGGAATTTTTTTTTCTTTTATTTTAAAATATTTCGTTTTGTCCATTTAAGGATATTAATAAAAAAAAGAAATAATCAATATTTGTATTCTTTTAAGATATATGATCATAGAAATTTTTAAAGTTACACGGATTTTTGTATGACTGCCGTCTATTAAACCTCCAACGGTTCACGAAAGGATAATAGCTTCAAATGTGATCTATGATATAAGAAAACAATCAAAATATAAATTTTCTTACATCGATTCTCTTTACCTCATTTCATTGAAGTGAATACACATTTCTTCATGGACGTTGGTTTGAAAGAAAGTTTTTCAAAACCCTGGTGAGTCTTTAATGGGTCTAATTGAAGTAAGATGCAACAAAAATCACCCAATGGATCTACAATTGGTGTGGCCAATAACCACATAAGGAGCGAACATGTAATAGCCGGCACTATTGAAACATAAATCCATAAACGAACAAGATAAACATCTAGCGAATGACTTGTTTGGGCAGTGCTAAGACTCTGAGGACTACGTCAACAACTGCAACGAAAGTAATGCTTAACAAGATTTCCCTGGTTAAACGAGTCCTTAGGGAGTCATCTCTAGCGATTAACCGATTAATACGCCGGAAAGGAAAAACTTTCATGAATCGGCCATTTCCAATTTCTCAAATCCATGGAAAGAGTGGCGCCTTGATGTAGAAAGGGAACGAACATAACCTAAGCAGTAGTGGACGGTAAGGCTCCTTACAGGCCAATATTTCGAGTTGAATAGAGTGATGAATAGCGGAGAATTACAATCCAAAATAATGCAATCACAATTTAAACCGACGGTTCTGAAACAGCCCTTATACTTCCATCAGAAGGAAGGAAGGAATTATCGACGATTTGGCGGAGCGAACAAGCTAGAGAGCCATAGCAGAGTTTTCGATTCGGAATTTTCTACAAATCTAGCAGCCACACAATCAGTATTCATCGCATGAATGTAAAAAAGTTCGATCCTGTCTGGCTCAACTTAAAATTACCAGGGCCTTATTCTTCCTTTCTGTAGGAATTGAAAGGTACGGCTTGCAGGACACAACCTTCTGTTTCTACACGCCAAACTTATAAACACGGACATGCATACAGACGGCTCAGGCCGCGCCCTGAGAGAGATTGTAAAAACCTGACTTGAGACCCTGTTGGCTGCTGTAGTAGGGCAGCGTGATACAGCATTTCGCGAAAACTTAACCATGTGTGAGGAGCTTAGGCTTAACGCAGTCCTATGCTACATCCAACAAAGCACGCCGGAAACAATAATTTTGCAATAATACCGTGTAAGGAAAAGTGGATGATAAGAAAATAAATCTTAAACCGTCGGCGATATACGGCGTCGAAGATGTAATGGAATATGTTGCCTGGAAAATCGAAAACATACAGAAATTACTATTCATAGATGAAGCACAGCATGTGTGAGATCATTACTGTCGGTTGTCCTGAATACCTGGTTTGCTTATGCAAGTGCCCGACCAGTACAGTACACTATATGATGAATGCACCATTACACAACCTTTGTGAATAAATTACAATAAAACGATTAAACTAATCCAAAAAAGCATGAAACGATTCGAAAGATCCTGATGGATTGTATCCAATAATTAAAAAAACATACTGTTTTACCGGCGGCAAGATAAGTGGCAAATACCGCGATTTTTTTAAGTTAAAATCAATGCGGACATAACGATGTTAGGCAAACAAAAAATAAAACACTTCAAACTCAAAGGTAAGAAGATTCGAGGATCTCAATAAGGTAAGTTAGTTTCGAGTGAACAGACCGTAATAAAAATACCGAGCGAAGCTTTGAAACCACAAATACTCACTTGGTTCATCGTCATTTTGAAAAGGGCTGGTTACACGTCCTGTTCCACTGTACAACCAGTGCGCGAAGTGTTTTGCCAAAATTATACCACCCTTTCTAGATCCAGCACATACCCAAAAGTCGGCACGCGACATTGCACACAATTCCTTGCCCGTCGTTGGAAATCTCGTTAGGTCTGGCTCCGGATCAATTTTGAATTTCTTCGTGATCCACTTTAACCAGTCGCTAATATGATCTGAAGTCCACTCATTGGGATCCGACGGCACCATCACAATTTTATCATCTTCCTCATCGTTATCCTCATTACTACTATTGTTGCTCTTATAACTAGTCACTGTACTTCTATTACTAAGCAATTGTTGCACTTCAAGGTCTAAAATGTCTTCATCGTCGTCGTCCTTCGACCATTCTACTACTTTTTCCGAATTCTTTTCTTCCTCTTTGACATCGTCTTCCTTCGCCGTCGCCGCTTCGATTTCCGGATCGTCATTTTTGTACATATTCCAATAGGGTGGTTGTTTATAGAGCATTTGCAATGAGAAGTTCACTTAGGCGCACTTTACTCGTTCCGTACCGCTGTTGCAATCGCTTGCGATCGTCAATTGTTTACGAAAACGGTCATCGTTCAATTCACGCAATTCGCATTTAGCATACCTAATAATTTTCAGTAATTCACCTTGACAATGTGGGGAGCGAAACTACACTTCACCGCGACGTGTGCATTTTTGTACCAAATACTCATTTTTCTTTTGAATCACACTCGCGATCGCCAAAACCAGAAACGGTTTTCTTAGAAAAACCACAGAAGATTGTTAAGCAGGCGGCCATCAACTTTTCTTGGCCTGATGTAATGCATAACGAGATCGGTGGTAGCCATCTGTTCAGGCGTCTCTCAACATTTTCTGCAAGAATCTCACAGCAACGGGACTTCGCAATTGTTTCAGAACATATCAAGGATTCTTCATGCACAGGTTGGGTTTTCCCGTCGATGACGAATGGGTGGTTGAAAGATCGGACGCGACAATTAAAGTTGTCAATTAGCAAAGTGGAATCCTTGAAACGCACGATCGTAAGTCGAAGCATAAAATCAATTGGAGGCCGGCAAATCAATTTGGCGTCAGCGAAAAGTTCTTCAACAAAATCGAGGCAAATAGCAAAACGAGATGATTCACAATCATACACAATTCTTAGAATTTCTTTAGGCACTGGATTTTTTGTCAAAAGTCAGTCACTAAAAATAGGTACGTTGACTGCGGCAAATAAATACTTTCAAATCAGATTTTGGTACAATCCAATGAGTAATGCGTCGAGTTTGGGAGTGAATTGCACTAGAATTTTTATTATCTTAAATTTATTGTGATATTCTGGTTTGTACTTTCGAGCCGCGCGATCCGCCCCTAGCTAGAATTCGCACGAATTAACACTGGCTATAAACCCACTGGACTTTATTCTTTTCTATCCTGGCCTAAATACGAGCCAAATCTTAATTACATCACATTTTGTAATCTTGCACTGATGCACTTGGTATTTGTACGCTGTTTAGCACTCGCGCCGAATATTTTTCAAATAAAGTTCGTTATCCGTTTCGAGCTACACTGGAATCCCACTACACCATGTCCTTACGCGAAACGATCCCCAGCTACCACAAGCAGCCAATTTTGCAAGCCGAACAATTGATACTGAACTGATCTACGAGGAGTCACACGGTGTTTCATGATCGCTGATGTGCTGGCGCTGATGGTGATTCATGCCGGGCTTTCGCGAAAAATTTCATTGATGAAAAGCGTTGGATTGGAGCATGTGAGGGGTGCCGCGTACGGGTGCGAGCGCTTTCGTGGACATATGTGGCGCTAGCAAACACGCTGCCGAGAGCGGTAGTAAAGTGCTCAAATGGCAAATGGCAAACAGCAGCTCGCACCGCTCGTAATGTTGCGGAAACATTTAGTTATGAATGAAATCTGTGGCGTGGGGTATTTGTTGCAGCCTAGAGTAAGTTTTTTGGTATGTTATTAATAGTATTGCAATGGCCTGTGCGTGAGATTTTCGGTGGCAATGGGGAAAACACAAAAACACAATTTGATCGCGTACAGACTTTCAAATAGTTAAGCAAAATGTGCTTCATGATGACACATATCGAAGTAACAACAATAAATGATTTTTATTTTGAACAAGCAAAAGTGAGCTTTGATTCATAGAAATTTAGCATAATGTGTCGGTCGGATATCAAGAGGATTGCATTAAATTCCCGTGTCAGGTCCAGCCAATTCTCGCTCCACTGGAAGAATATGCCCGACTCAAATTTGAGAAATGAAATAAATAATATTGGTCGAAACGAGATCTTTAAGGTTAGGATGCATTTGGACATTCCTATTATAAATAAATTGAATGCGATTTTCTCTTCTTACCTTTCACGTAATGCGTTACGCCATTACCTTCACTTGGTATTTCCTGATCTGCATTTATTCCAATCCTAGCATTCCCCAAATATTTCCCCTCTTAAGTTTATTTAACCAGTATATTTAACCATTATATAATTCGATCATCTTAGATTCAGGAAAATGTCAATTCGTCTATTGATTATGTAGGGAATAAGGAAAGGAAAAAAGGACCTTAACTTAGGTTAAAAGCCGCGAGAAGGTCCATAGCGGTTTCAGGTAAACTGGAGCGAAAGGCAGTTGATATGGTGGAAGTATGAAATTAATGAAATTAAACGTTGTTGGATCTTCATTCATCAGACCAAAGAAGCTTTGACACGAGCAGGCTGATTTCTTCTAAAATCTCAAAGTCCTCTCTTTGCAATTTCTTTGGAAGATTTCTGATTCCACATAATAATTTTGGTGATTTTTTGGTAAATCCTTAATTTAATAGATTGAATGTGCGCACTACTCAATTAGGTTCTGTGGTATTTTTGGCTGCACTTTATTTCTTCGATTAAATGTTCAAATTGTGGGTGTCATTAATGTAATTAAAGTGTTGAATCGAAGTGAAATCCATAAAAATAAATTTTTTAATTTAATTTTCTTTAATTAAATGTCAAGTGCGGCATTATTTTCGGAGTTTAGCTTATCAGTTTCCGTAGCTGCTCTTCCATTTTTTATCACATAAGCAAATTCAAAAATTACTTTTTTCATTCGTTTGCTCTCACTGCCCCCGTAATGTGTTGTACATCAGCATATATAGCGATCTTCCCCACATTAAGCAACATAATTTGAGCTAAGCCGGCCTTAGTTAGCCATTTGTAGGCCTATTGTAACAAATCCGTTGGATTCGGAAATGAAAGGATTTTCGGAAGCGCCCGATGTCATCTAGCAGGAGGGCAAGCTCGAACATGTCCTCGGTCGATACACGTTCGTTATCGCTTGTTCAGCTAGAAGATAGCTCCGATAGCTCATTTTTGAGGATCAATTCGTGGCAGCCAAATAACGCGACTAATTGCTCTGACGTGCCATGACAGCACCAGAAGTTATTTTCTCGCTACAGGGATTGTACTAGTGTTTTTTAAAGTTCTGAAAACGAAATTAGCTACCGCTTTTCATTGTTTCCAAATAAAATTTCAAACAAAAACTTTCGTGCGTTCACTACGCCGTATAATTTTATAGAAGCCAACGACCAATTCAAGCTGGCCCTGTGGTTATTCACAATATCAACTTGCACTGCATCGTGTCCTTCCTCTTATCCCCCAGGGGATTTTAAATTCTCTGTGAATATGACTCTGCTTCTGACACGTGACAGTTTCGTTGTTTACTTCGTTGTAAATTGTATTTAATATCGTTCCAAGTGACTGACTGTTTCCAATAATAGAATTATATTACAATCCAAATTTAGCTTTTTATGTCAGTTGTAAAATGTTCTATTTTGGAACAGTCCATTTTTGGATGGACCCGAAAGCCGGCATATTTTCACCCAGACTAATATCCTCAATGATATTAGCACGCTCTTTCTCAATAAGCAGCAAACAATTAGTCATTTAAGTTCTACCGACGAGCCACATGCAATCTATAAGATACAATTCGTCGAACACACCGCCGCACTCTCCCAACTAACGGAACCACTGCGTACCGATTGCGCCTCCTGCCAAGCTGCTAAGAATATCCCAATCGTTGGCGCACCTCTCGACTTCCTTCCATCTTCCATTTCTGGATCATCCAAAAGACGTCAACTGTGCATATTTATTTAAGCACTTTTTTGTTTACATCGGAGCGATGATAAAACCGAATTTTTTCGTGGGCTTTCTTCAATCAACAAACTCGAATACGTCTTTATTTTCCGGCTCTTCATTCCGCCTGTGCAAATCGTTCGTCATCGCATTATAAGTGAATTTTGCAAACAGCTGAGCTTTTGGTTGACGCAATGGCTGGCGTTGCCGTTGGATTTATTTACACAATTACTGCTGAGCCGCTCTCTAGCTGCGATTTATGAATGAAAATGTGTAAGCCCATGAGTGTAATTCTAATCGGAACCAAACACTGATGTGCTGCGACGCAAGGGACGACTGTTTGCTAACCACGCACGTCACCGTTTGCTGCGAGAATTTCAATGCGCGGGAATTTCAGATTCGCGGGTGACCATGTGCGGTGCGATCAGCTGCTGGTTTGTTTAGATGCGCGCGGATAGTTGATGCGACGGAAAATACGGGGAAGAAATCAACCGCACGTGGAACATGAATAGTGGAAAGTCGTGACTGCACATGGACTACACGTCATCGATTCCAGGAAGTGTACGATGAATCACGAGCCCGGGCCGTTTCGTCATCGATAGCTAGACCGGGTTCGCAATAATTTTCAAACGATGAGCGCTCAAGTGTTCCCGGAAGTGGCGAACGAGAGTGGGTCATGCATTTGAGTGCGATTAAAAAGAATTTCTATGCACGGGGCAGAAAGCAATGAATGTCTGGCGGGTTGGTCGGTAGTTTGTGTGTAGGAAGACACGAGCGTGGCAACATGTTGCCGCGCGATACACGTGACTCCATTTATCGGAGTAAAATTTAGATTTTGATAGTCGGCGCGGGCATTGTCAAGGTTCGAGTTCCACAGATTTGAGTCTAGTTATTCGCTTTCCATTGAATTTTAAAAATATCTCACGCGTTTATTTCTAGAATTCTGTTTGGCAATTGTTGACATTTTCATGTGGGACGCGCTCGTTGGAAGAGTTAAAAATATGTTGTTTGTGTGAAATTACAAATTTCAATCTAAATATATCGCGTTAGTGTTGGCATGTTTCTTGGAATAACTGAATAGAAAGAAAAATAGCATTTACAATAAACAGAATTTCCTCAATGCAACAGGCGATTAGTTCGAATTTGCACTGCAAACGACTTTATGCTATTTTCGTCTTTTAGCATTTTCCTGTAAACACATCTCTTAATGTGTGGTGTGTGAGAGCATATGGAAATGAACAAATTAATAGAAGAGCAACTTTTAACGCATGAGTTTTAAACTTCCTTTTTTGAAGTTTGCAGTACGGTGGCTATCGGTTATTTTTCGCGCTATGAAAAATTATTATATAAATTAATCTTAAATTAAAATATTTAAGAGGTTGCTACCTAGCTGACAACGAACGGAAGCTTAAGCTCCGCAGATAAGATAAGCAATTAATGTTTTCTGGCTTAGTACCGTATGAGTTCTTATTTTGTTTCGATCCTTTCAATATTTTATAAAATTCTAGCGGTTGCATTCATATAAAAGGGTCAATGCATTTGTTTTCGGGTCTCAAGAAGCCGAAAAGCAATACGACGACACTATAAAATATGTCCTTGACAACGTCAACGACTGAATGAATGACTACGTTTACTATTTGTTATGTGACGGACTTAAGTACATAAGTTTCTTCGTTATGGAAAAGAAGAAATGGCTAAAAATTTTCCACAAAATGTTGTGAGAATCGCAAGACAAAACAAACCTCAATAAAGCCCAAATTTAGAACAAAGATTTTAGATGAATTTTTCCTTTTTTGGTTCTTAGTTGTGAACAGAGGGCTCAGCCAACACGAAAGATTTTGCTTTGTTTCGGAACCTTAAACTTGATCGAAAAATACTAAAGATGCAAGTCTTGTTGCGAAACACCAGTAAAAACAAAAAATATTAGGTAAGGTTGAACTGTGTGCAATGTCGTTTGATCGGACACCTTGACGAATAAATCATATAGTCATGTGGTTTATGTTGTCCTTGGTATGTCCTTAATATTGTTTTTTTTTATAGGAAGTAGACTAAAGTTTTTTAGCATTTAAAGCATTTAAATTGCTTTCGGACTAACAATAAATTATTTTTTTTAATCCAAGGATTACGTGTTGTCTTCCGATCCTGTTCCCTTGGATATTCACAATGTTAGAACGCGCGAAGAACAGTCATAATTACATACATAAAATAAATTCCTTAATTGCAACAATTCAAGCTGCTTATCAAACTGTCTTACTTCTACGTTGATAACAAACTGAGCACAATTATTACATATTCAAACCAATGCCACAGCTTTCCCCTTCGGGAATCCGTCATTGATAAACGTCAGAATTTGTATACAGGCCGTAGCCGATGAAATCAGGCGAATAGAACAGTGACTGTCGTTGTTCAGAAATCGTATAATAGGAGTAAAACATGGTGTGTTATATTTCGCCTGAACTGCCTGGTGAATGCGACGAAAATGTGCAAACCAATGATATCAACATTACAAACTATGGTCATAACAGTGATGACAGCGATGAGGAAGGAATTGGAACTGCCTACGACGGCTATGAACCACTTCCGTTGGGAGAAACAGCTGACGACATTCCACAAATTATTGAAAATAATAGAATACATGACGTTAGTCCAAGTACGGACCTGCCCCCTATTGAAAGTAGCGACGCTGAAATCGCCCGACAAGTGTGGAGTCAGCCTAGACCGGAATCACTAGATCTAGAATTGGATAGTTCTCGGTCGCAACAGGTATTTAATTCAGTTTGTATTGTGGAAAAGGCTTAATTTCGATTCTCCTGATAGATTATGTCGGCAATGGCGAATGTAACGCTGCCGTCTTCGGCGATTCCGGAGTGGGCACAATCAGTTCCTGAGGAAAGATGGAAACAAGATCTTTTGGACCGTATACGAGAACGCAGGGATGGCTCATCGCGAAATGAAGAAGAGCCTTTCAAATAGTTAATGCTAATTATAAAGTTTGCTATGCTTAAATTTCGCCTATTTATTTCCGCATTGTAATAAAGATGAAATGAAACTTTGCCCGAAACAATGGTACAGTAATGAATCACGATTTTCATGCTATTATTCCAAAACATTTAGAAAGTTAAAGCTAAAGCTTGTGCACATTTTGTAACTTTCTCGAAACCACTTGGCTGATCCTTCGTCGCGAACTCTCTGATTTTGCTAGCAACTTCTTCGAGCGATGCCACCTGCGCTGCTGTTTCAGTACCGAACGGCGTGCACGTTAAATTCCCCAATGCCTGCATTGCTCGATACGCTGCCTCCAGATCCGTGCACCATTTCAGGAACTCGAGCAAGCCTTCCGTCAGTAAATGGCACTTTTCTGAATTTGCCACTTTGATTTGTGAGATGGAAAGATTTAGATATAGCGTCGCGATTGCTATCTGTAGATTGGCGCTACCCTTGTTTACGGACGTGATAATTTTTACAATTTTTCCTAAAACTGTTTCAACGTGCTGATTTCCAAACGTGTGACTAAGCATGTTAGCCAAACAGCGCGTCGCCATGAGTTGATTTGCCGGCACACTCGATAAATTTTCTAACATATTTTGAAGGAATTCCGTGCTCATCAGCAAATGACAAACTTGTTCGTTGCGAACAGCTAAGCGAGTTATGTCTAGGACGGGGAAGATAATATCTGAAAATTAACAGCACGAGTTATTCATAGTTCAGGCGCTAGTTGCAAAGCGTTGTCTACCTTTCGGCCATTGCAAGAGATATTGTAAAGCTTCTACCGACAATTTATCAAAATCACTATCCTGCAACGAAAATCAATGCGTGAAAACTCGTAGAGGTTTGCTCCACCATTGCGACGTGCGGCACTCACCTTGTAAGCTAATTTCACAGCAGCTTCTATTACTTCGTCAGATACACTAGTGCTGTTATCGCCAGTTCTTGTGTTGAACTCTCTGCAATAACTCTCTTTAGTGAATTGTGTCTGGAATTATTGCGTGCATAGAATTACTCACCGCAGCTTATCTAGGACTTTCGCTGGATCACAGTTGTCAAATGTCATAAACGTACTATGGGGGAAATGTTTAACCTGTGGCATCCGACTCTCTGGGGAAAAATAATGATTGATTACTTTATTATTGAATATTATATTGATAATTTTATTTAAAGAGAACCTTTCGTTGTATAGCTTGATCCGCCCGTAAATGGATCTGCATTTCCTGTCGTGCCTATCGTTGTCGTATTGACTGTTGGGACATACCTGGAAGCACCTGTGAACGGGTCTACAAACCCTCTAAATATAAATAGAATTAACATGAGTTGAGTTTGGTGATTTACCAACGAGTGCCCTTACGTGGACGTTGTTTTTGGCAGTGACACAGCGTCTGCATTTTTGATGATGAAGTTTGCGACTTGCTCCAAGTACGCTTGTGGCAAAAAGTGCTTATGAATAAAGGCCTGAGCCGCAACCCAAGGATCCTCGTCCCGGTTGTAAGGCAGTTTGATAGGAGGCGCATCATCAGAGACGTCAACATCAAACACATAATCGTATTCCTATCGTGATAGTAAGTTCAATCGAAAGACTTTTCCCTGAATTTCCAGATTTCATTACCTTTCCCTCGAACAATTTCTTCCCTGACGTCTTTTGTGTTCCGCCAGATCCGCCCATGACGTCTCCGACCAACGTCCATTTATTGTTCAAATATTGATAACAACACACTTTTCCATCAGGATGTTTGATCATTCGAATAGCATTTTCCGTTCCAGATTCAGCCAGCGCTTCTAAGCCGGGCAAACTTAATAAAAGTTTTCATTAAGAATAATTTTAAATGCCAATCCATTGTCTTACTCTTCGCGCTTTATGCCCCCTAGCATTTTGTTCGATTCTTCTTTTCTACTATTTACCGCTGCTTCGTATGCCTGAAGCAAACATGGCGGTGCGTAGCGCTTGGGATCCTTTGTGAAAACCCGAACAACTCCGTCGCTAGTACCAGTGACAATATCTCCATTCCGGAGGCACGCCACAGACCACACTGATTGAGCAGGGAGGACCAGGCTCTCGCCCAACTGTCCACAATTCGCATCCCAAAGCCTAATTGTAGAGTCTTCGCTCGCCGAAACTATCACGATACTATCCGCCGTGCATTTTTGCAGCGCCAAAGCATAAATAAAGTTCTCGTGACCACTCAATTCTTTGATGCATTCTCCATCGTCGTTCCAATAGCGAATCACTGCATCGTTGCCGCAGCTTAGCAGGTATCCATTATCTAATGCTAAAAGACTTCGCACACAATCAGTGTGACCTGCAAACGTTTTCAAACTACGGTTCAGCGTTTTGACCTCTTTTACCCATTCATTACCTTTAAAAACGCGAAGCTTCTCTCCTTTCAGATTCCAAAAGAAGATATCCTTGTCGGCTGAGCCTGTGACTATCTTGTCGGGTTTCATTGCAGCCACCGCCCAAACAGCAGCTTGATGTCCAACCAGTGCAACAAATGTGTGACTGCCGGTGTCCGATATCTTCCATATTCGTGCCGAGTTATCCCAACTCCCAGATATTAACGTGTTTCGATCATGTCCTTTTGCCAAAGAGCACACAGCTGACTTGTGTCCATTCAGAGTCGCAATCAACGCGTGTGTATTTTCAGAGTAGACGCAAATCGTCGAGTCATTGCTCCCGGTACAAATCCAACCTTCGTCTGCCATATAGCAAACGCTCGACACAAAGTTTGAATGATTGCTAAGTGTTGTGTTGAGCACGTAAACATTTCTGAAATTCAGAAACGGTTAGATCAATCACAATGTTGTTAATAGTTAACAGCTCGCTCACTCATGACATTTCCATATTTTTGCTGTTTTGTCGCGTGAGACAGAAACAATGCCACCAGGAATCTCCGTCACACCGCGAACATCCATGCTATGTCCAACCAGTTCACAGCTTAATTTGTAATCGTCTAAAGTAATTGGTGAAGTCATTTTATATTGAGTCCGACAGTTTCAATGATAAAGTAAGAAAGTTGTTTTGAAGTTCTACAGAGTCCTTTTCTTTGTCGAGACTTCGCATGAGCCTTCTTCCCAAACAAACACTCACGCACTTGCAAGATACCCGAACTTACTTTTAGACCACCGGTGTCTGACGGGCAAGTGACAGCTTCTGAGCTCGCAGAGGTGTTTCCACTTGACGGTAGTGCAGTTCAAACAAATTGATAGATGTCCAGCGGCTCTCAATCTATAATTGCTCAATGTTACGATTTTGGGATCGTCTAGGAAGTGGAATTCGGCGGGATTGGCGGTACGAGCTTAATAGATGGACCTTAGTCAGTCAGTATTGAAAACTGAGGTTTCTTACGAAACTAGTCCTTTTTCGATCCCATCAAAGAAACCAAAGGAGAATATTAATATTATATTTTACTAATAAATTAGTATGAAATGATGTGAAAGCGAGTATATTAAGCAAACAAACAAACAACCAAATGATCGATGTGAAAATGCCGGATATACTTCTCTCCAGCAATAAATTGTTCCATTATGAATAAATTCCACCTACGAATCGCGTTACATTTTTAATGCATTTTTATGTAATTGGTATCGTTATTTTATACGGAGGTGAATACAGGAGTTGAATTAATTATGAATTGAATTCAATTAAATATAGTTATCTCAGTTTGCTCAGAACTTCAGGTCAGGCGATACTCGTCATTCGGCTTCAGGCATTTGCCACAATAGAGCCCATTAAACCGAAGCGTAGACTTCTATGACGCTCGACGATTCTACAGTCTGCATTTTACTTTACTATCCTGAAAATGAAAGTTACCAAAGAAAGCATTCATTTACCCAAAAATTATACAAACGCAAGTACCAGAGGAGCATACCCATTGGTTACCGATTTATATTTATGATAGCGATGATGAATACATGGATGATAAGGGGTAAACGTGTAACAGCTTTCGAGCAAATTTGGTCTGAAAGTGGATGCTTGTCTTTAAGAATTTAAGAGATTCAATAGCCTAAAAAATTTGATTTGAGTAGGCTTTAGCGGTCAGAATAATTCATCAATGTCGATAGGTTAAGATAATGAAACAAGGCAGTCCATGAACAGTGAATCGTTCTCTTACTTGTTTCGAAAAATATTCTTGCATCTTAATGTAAGTACAAAACTATCGATACTTTGTTGTCTGCCTATCAATTCATAGAGAATTGATTTAAGCAAGATGGCTGGCACTAAACACCAATTGGAATGATCCAGTAATTCCTTGTCGACTAAAGGATTATTTTCATAAGTGGAAGTAAACGAGGAGGAGCAGGGATCATTATGGTTCATGATTCCGCATGGAAAATTGACACCCTCGCAACAGATTTGCGAGAAGATGATTACATGAGTTATTGTCAAGTGCTTCACGTTTACAACGAGTGTACGATTCCAAAACAATTCTTCAACGTTCGCCACTGTAGGGCAAGGTGTAGGGCAAGGTCAGGCAACATCCTTGATAGAAATGTTGAAGGAGATTGGTGGGAAACATCAGCGAAGTTTTGAAAGAAGAGAATAATTAAAGCTCTGAAATTAACAACTCTTGTGACATTTGGGTCAACATAAGAAATAGACAAGTATCGAAATGAATGGTACCCACCGAGCATGCAGCGAGGAGGTGGAAAGCTTTGAGCACCTTTTTCTAGATTCTTCACAAGCAATTCAAATTGTTTCACAAGCAATTTAAATTGTCGGTAGGAGTCACATAACAGATTTGGAACGTCTTTCGACCACGGGATTAGAAGTCTCCTCGATCTCGATTAGGTGATAGGATAGGCATTGTTTCAAAACTAAGCCATATGTGCGGGGATACGGAGAAACGCTGGGGTATGCTGTATCCAACAATGGACTACGAAGCATAAAAACAATAATATGAAATAGCGTTAGAAAATTCCAGCATCATGCTGGCAACAGGGATCACAAAAAAAAAAACGAAAACACAGAAGAAATTTGCAACAGATTGCGTGATAAATTTCTTACGAACAGGGAATTATTTGAACTGACACGAGGTAAATTTTCCTTGGTCTTCTAAATGAGTTAAATTTTTTCACTATCTTTCTCTTTCTGTGTCTTTCGCGAGATAATCATGGGATTCCGGATGATGAATAAAACGCAACTAATACATTTACTCTTCGTGTAACGTACATATATTCATCACATAAAAGTCATAACCGTGTTCATATTTACATAAAAAGGCAATACAATCGCTATAAAATTATTACACTAAGCCCTAACTATATCATACTGTTCGGCTCTGTCTTAAAACAAAAACGTTGTAAGGGTTTTCGTTACGTTGAGATAAAATCTATTCGTTAAGGATGTAAACTACAAAATAAGAATACTGTTGTAAAAATGCTATAAATACAAAAAAATCTATGGAATAAGTTAGTTAAAACTAATGCAGTAAGAATGGAAATCTTCGTAGAATTTGCATCGTGAGGATCATATCACTACAACTACTTCATAGCTTGGCGATCCTTGCAATGTTTTATAACACACTAATACACACATAATAAAATACAGCGTTTTAGCTAAAATTGTAGATCAGCTATTTCTGTATTTCTCATGTACATCGCTCTAATGGTTTTCTTTTGCAATTGTCATTTGTTCAAACGACTCTGTATCCTTTTTGTCATTTGACTCTCTACAGACAATAAACAAACGTCCAGAAAAATGCATTGAAGACAACGAAAGCTACAGGAAAAACTAATCTCGAGCGTCGATCAATCCACATTGATATTTCCTGTGGGGTCATTGTTGTCCACCCGTAATTGTTAGAATCAGGTCCGGGAGTAAGTGGTGTTTCTGTGCCATCCTTGCCCGGCAACGATGAAACTGATGAAGCTGGATCTATGTTAATTGAAATATCACCATTTTCACGAACATCGTCAACTGATTGTGTTGTGATCGTCGGTAGATTTGATTTCGAGTTGAAACTCTGGAATTATGAAAACAAAGTAGTGAAAACTTTTAGAGTCGGATCGAATACTAAAAATAGAAACCCTAATAGAAATGACTTACATGCACTGTTAAATAATTATTATACGATGGTGTGGTGGGTGTTGATGGAGGACGTGATGCATCCAAACTTGACATTGATCGTGATTTTTGTAACCCTGCCATTTCTTTTCGATGTGGTCGTGGTGTTAGTGTCGATTTCAAAATATACTTGCTATTGACTTTTTTCAATTCCACATTCTTTTTTCGCCTCCAAATTGTATTCACAAATGCGAATTCAACTAAACTTCCAAAAATGAATCCGGTGCAACCCAAAAACCAAACTTCTGACACTTTGATATAGCTGACTTTAGGAAGCGTTTTGCCTTGAGCCGATGATAATGTGATGAATGTTAACATAGTGGTTGTTCCTGTTTGGAAAAATTAATAAGATTAGAAAATTGGCGGAAAGTACAGCAACGACGGGTTGTAGCTTACCAAGCATTACACGTGGTGGCGATTGATCAGCTTGTAGCCAAAATGATACCCAGGAGATTGAAACGATCATCATGGAAGGCAAGAAGTAGTCCATCAGGTAGAAACCCATTTCACGTGCGATGTGAATTGTGTATTTCAGCGAGCTATAGTTTCCAGCTGCAATATTTAAATCTTGTTAGCTTGACCCTATTTCAGGAGGATCTGTTTTCAACAACTTACCGAATGCACCATGGCTCAAATCAGATGTATCAGCATTGACAACTGTTTCATTGGTCCAACTGTTCAATAGAACGTATTCGGTTAGATGTAATTTGGGCGCGAGTGTAACTGGTGACTTTGGTTCCCAGTGCATTATCAACTCCGATGTGTTATACATCCCTGAAACGTTAATAAACCATTTAATATTGGTAAGTCCTGTGCATTACATCAAATCAAGTAAGGACTGCTTACAACTCTCCAAAACTGTCGAGCATTCCTGTTCGTCAAATGGGAACTTTTGCAAATTCATCCAACAGGAAAGTGTAGCTTGAATTCTTGCCGACAAGATAACGGTACCATCAGGGGAAATCGATGTGAGAATATCTTTATCTTCAGTTCCAAGAATGCTTGAGTCCTTCTCATTAACAAGGAAAATGTGTGGGACCCAAAGTGCGCTACGCAGAGATGCTTCGCCCATGATTGGGGAAGTTCGCGATGGATCAACCTCTTTGAAAACTAAACGTGGGTCGACGAACCGTAGTTGTAACAACGCCTGGATTTTGAACTGTAAATCATGTGCTTCCAAATTTTGAAGGAAGTAGAAATAGAGTCGAGCGTAAACATCAACTGGCAGAGTCTCGCCTTTCTCGTTTTTGACTGCAATGGAAGAGTAATTGGTTATGAATTAATTTAACTCTTTCAACTGAAACCTAAATCATGCAGTAGGCATTTTATTATATGAAAAGATATGTTGTAAAACATTATTACTTTTTATTCTTGGTATAAAAGTAATCAAGTTTATGTATAAACAGTGTTTGAAAGCGGAATATAATTTGCAACAGAGACACAGACTTAGTTTTCGCAACAGAGTGGAAAAAAATTGACAGCAACTGTGAGTTTAATTGGATCATCCATACATATTACAAAAAAAAAAACACAGCAATAATCTGTGAAATTCAATGATTAGAGCAGAAAAAGTTCAGCTCCTCTTTATACCCAAAACTTCTTTAATTTTGGAAGAAATTGCATGAAGTGACAAATCAGAATACTACGCATGACTGCTTACTAGTATTTTGCGCCTTTCAGGGGATTTTCAAATTGTTTTGACGCAATTCAAATTAGACAGCAACTTTCGAATTTAACAGGAAAGTGCTTGCTAGATGATACTGTATGCCAAAGATGAAGTATCAACTGGAACAGGTTGCGCCAAAAAAGACGAAAGTAACTTTTTTGGCAAATGAAGCCATTAAAATGTTCTATGAATGTACGCGACGTAGTTCATATCGATTCCCTAGAAAACGGGCCAACCATTGATGTACTCCTCACCAACTCATTAAACCCAGGTAAAGTTGCTGCCAGAGAAAAACATTGGACAATGTTTGAACAATTGAACCATCAATGAACAATGTTTGCACAAAACGAATTCATTTTAGATTGAATATTAAAATTCATAAAAAACAGCGAAAGCTTAATTTTATTAATGAATCACGAATCTTATATATGTGTACTAAAAGCTTTATTATTCAGTTGAATCATTTTTCACGCTTATCAAATCGTTTGAAATAATTAAACAGAAGTCTCTGACGACTTGGCGCTGATCCAGTAAATTAAATACCTTTCATTTAAATACTCATAATGCTATGGAGTTTGCTTAGCTGTTACGAAAGCAATTTTCATAATAAATCAATGAAATAACGTAAATGTTGTGAATTTAATGTTTCTCTCAACGTCGAATAATATTGATAATGCGCTTTTCTATTTCTCTGCTATTTCTTTCGCTCATTTTCAATTAAAAAACGATAATAATTGATTTTCTTGATATTGAAGATGCTTCGCTTGAAAGAACACAACAATCCGATAGAATCTAAACGTGACGTGTAGAAACTTACGATTTATATATGGAAGCTGAGGTAGATTTAAATGTGATTTTTGTCGATAGACATTGCACACCAGGATTCCATGGATGCTGATAGTAGAGACAAATCTTTGGTATTCATGTTTTTGTGTTAACGTGATCATATTCAACGCGATCCTTAAATTGCAGACGATTGTAATCGATAACGACAGCACGAAATTCAAAATAAATTGAGAAGCGTGTGTTGGTGTTCGCAGCTTTGCTATGTCTGACTGGAATCAAACATAAACTCATTTGTTTCATTAATTTATAAATACTATCATTAGCGGAATTAAAGTCACACTGATAATCTTTCAGATAGTATTTCATTAATGCCAGATTTACATCAAAATGATTCGATAAGAACGATTTAATTTATCCACCAATGACGCGTTCAACTGGATTCGTTGTTAATTAATGGATTTTATAATTTTTGGATATTTTCCCCAATAGGTGTGGAATGTTTAAGGAGGATCATTGGGGTAGGATTAGGCAGTGGGTGTGACCATTTGCGTAAGTTCCTGCCTCAGGAAGGTTTTCGCACATGAAAGAATTTAGCTATATTTTTTGTTTTGTTCCGGAAAGTTTAAGTATAAATTTGAAAAATTATAATTGACCAACTTGTGGTGTAAGTATTAAAGCTAGAGGTTGCTTTTTTCATCATCTTGACTCATGTGTAAATTTTGGGATAAAGTATAAACCAGATCAAGATCGAAGCGATTGTTCCGTGTAATGTGAAGAACAATGTGTACAATGATTAGACGACTTAACACTGGTGTCATTGGAATCCCGAATGCTGTGGCCTGTGATGTTACAAAACTTGCCATTCGAGCTTAGTGTCATGCAATACAAGAAATAACTATCCTATAAGTTTGTTGCCAGACAATAGGAAAGACTCTTAGTGGTTACACGAAGAGATACGACCTGATGTCGAATGCACCATACAAAGTCGGAAGGGTGCATTACAAGAGTCACCCGGTGATGTAATTAATATATTTTTTTCAATGCTGAACGTTAATTCGTCTTTGTCAATAAAGTTATTAGAGGAAACTCTGCGAAAAACTATCGATTGTTATGAATATTTGTTATGAATTGGGATTACTGCATTCTATTGTCTCCTATATGTTATAGTCCTGTAGAATTCTAACCATAGACGCCTAATATTATTTGTAAAATGTATTTATTGGCTTCTCAATGTTGCTAATCACCAAAGATACTTACTTGTTGGTCTCTCCAGGCGATCATAGCGACATTCATGTGTCAATGCTTGGATCAATTGAGTTTGAGACATGTTGCTGGCCGATGCAAGGGAAGGACAGTCCGGGTTTGAGCTGAAAAATCGAAAAGATTGAAAATATTAAAGTTTACTATTTACTTTTACTCACTATGCAACGAAATATTAAAAACAAAAATTTCAAAGCAGACCGACACTGATTTCGGTTTAACTATATTCACGACAACCTTTATTCAATGCAGGAACTGCATCTGATTTTCAATTTATCTCATTTTTCTATTTTCACTGACTTAACATTGTACATGCGTGCATTATGTTATCAATTCCTGATGAAAATTAATGAAATTTCATTGGAGATATTGACATTTTTTGTCGACTAAATCATACAATTTTTAAAGATGTCTCTTTGATATCATGCTGTCACGCAAAATTTCATTGATTTAGATAATGCTTTTTTATAGATACAAATATGTTAAATTCAATATAATTTATTTTTAACAAACGAAAGTATTGTACTCAAAAGTTTTACGCAAGTCAATGCAAGGATCAGTATAAATTGACAATTGGTGATCAGAGCATTAGGAGGGATCTAATCAGATTAAATATCATTAGATTAGATAGACAGTAGTGTCGTTTGTGCATTGATTAAAACAATTACTTATTTTGAGACTATATTGATTAACACATTATATTTTTTCTTGATTTTAGAGTCATCAACGTTAAACTTTGGAATTTTGAAGATAGTAAGGAAAGTAAAGAAAATTTGAAAAAAAAAAGAAATTGAATCTTTTATTAAGGAAAGGAGAATGGCTTTCGAATTATGCGCAAAGGCTAAATAAAATTAACCAAAGTGTCAATTCATACATGCATGACTGGGAGTGTTCACCTGAGTGAAAATTGCGAAAGCAGCGTTGAGTCTCACATGCACCTCATAAAACAGAATATGTGAAGTTTGCAGTGCACGGATAGCACCAAACTGTCTGGGAGAACAGGATTTGAATAATTTAACCTTCGAACGAGTATTCCCAACCGATCAGAAATATCTCTCTGTCTGAGGTCTGTGCCACCGTTGATAGCACACTACTGTGCAGAGACGGAGGATATATGTTAAAGGTAAAACTTTATCGATACTACCTGATTGCTAAGCAGTCTCAAAGGCGCTAGAATCATCGGTGTTTACATAGAAAATTGTTGCAGATTGTTGCAATCCATTTAACTCTTTAAGGGTGGACAATAGAGTTACCCTAAATTGTTTGCTGCAGGTGAATCAAATAATGGCAAAGGAGGCTTCGATTGTACTCATCCGTTCTTAACCGTTTACTGCATTTGTATCGGACTCCATTTGCAGGATGCTATATGAAGATGAGGAAACATAGTACAAAAGGATATGTAGCGAGCCCACAGGACTTCACATGTCGAAGCTTTCGCTTGACATCCATGACGAGAAGAAGTTTTGAATGTACCACGGAACGGACAAGAGAAACTCAAGGGTTTTGAATAAGGAAAAATCTTGGCATTGCCCAATCGGAGAACATCTCAAGAAAGAGGGCTAGAAAGCGAACGATTAATGCTGATTATGCGATTTCGTGGTGGATACCTGTGCATCAGGTAGCGCACTGCGGAGCACAATTCTGCAAGAAAATCAACAATTCAGGAAACTTCTTCAATGTCAAAGCAGAATCGGGTTGCCAGAAAATGTTTCAAGTTCGATTCTGATATGGCTCTCAACCGAGAGCAAATCTGAAGGAATGAACACTAAAATTTGTCACTATCTAGGCAAGCGTTCCGGTCAATAGAAGAAGCAAGAAACTATGATCAGTAATGTTTTAGAATTTTATTGAAAGCTAGATCCCTTTGTCGCATACTTTTTAGGAAATTAGTCGAGAAATAAGATAACTTCTCTTATTATTGACATATATATTGCACTAAACATTTCTATTGCACGAAATTCTTCATATCTGAGGCCAATATCTTCAGAATTCAAATGTCCATTGCACAATCATTTTACATAAATCCTACTGTTGGAAGAATCACTAATTCTTCAATCAAAACTGTTTATCTTTTTTAATGTGTGAACAATGGAAAGTACATGTAAAATTATGTGAATAGCGTTTGATGGGC
The DNA here is from genome assembly GCA_954870665.1 of Stratiomys singularior. Classification (NCBI taxonomy): domain Eukaryota; kingdom Metazoa; phylum Arthropoda; class Insecta; order Diptera; family Stratiomyidae; genus Stratiomys; species Stratiomys singularior. Next base: position 3,045,339 of record OX940879.1, on the reverse strand, counting down.
TCATTGATTATAATGTATAGTCAGTAATTGCTCGTATAGCTTCCATTGACATTTAATCGATTTTGAATTTCATGGACACTTTGTGCAGCTTTTCAAATTCATATTCTGTTTGTTATGAATGTTATTAGTGCGATTCTAGCCATTGCTGATTTTCTATTGCGCAATTGATTATGCGGGATATAAGAAATCAGTAAAACTTTCCACGGTTGATAATCGTTGAGCGTTTTCCACTGAGAATCCACTGAAATCCAAATATGAGTTTAATAATAACTACATTAAAATTTTATCACATTAAAAATTAACCAAAAATTTAAATAATATAAAACGATGACAATTATCGAATTTGTTTATATTACATAATTTATAAACAACTCAAAGTAATAATTAAGAATCCAATTCATATGTTATTGAAATTTTGCAGTACTCGATACATTGTATATTGTAGCAGCTCTTGCATCGTTAGAGTGCAGTGGTCAACATAGTTGTGTTTTAACATTGTATGGAGCTTCATTTTACAAAGCTCATTAATAGAAGACATCCTTAAACGGGGACTGTGTTAATAGTGGTATTAGTAGGCAAAGTAAAACATTGAGTTGAACGTGAAGCTTGAGGAAATGAAAACTAGTTTTTAACAAATAAATTACGTAAGAGAAAATGGGCGTAACTTTTTGCTACAAAGAGTTGTCGTCTAGTGGTTTTGAAATAAGCCAGAAAGGTTTGAAACGATTTTTTGGGACACATGTCAGGAAATAAGTCGTTCCATGAGAAAAATTTGCAACATTCGAGAAAATTTGATCTCGAGTAGTCATTATATAATCTATCAAGCAAGAAAAACCTGCTCAGACTATGCAGAGGAGTGTCTTCGGCTTATGGAGACTATTCTCCTGGCAAAATCATACTCAACAAGTGCCACCATCTCTCCAAGTGACACAGGGACTCGATTGAAAACGATCCGAACCTGGGTGACAAGTTAAGGTGATCACTGTGGAAAGCTTGAAAGAAGAGCCTGTTGAACAAAAAGAATCTTGCAGAAGCAATCAGGGTCTCAGCTACAACTATTTTGAACATCTTACAGGATTATATTTTGCATGGCAAAATTGTAATCAAGGTCGTGAATTATCGCGAGCTATTGGCTCTCTGCGTTGAAAACAAGTACATACTTTCTGGCGAGATACTGACTGGAGATATATCTTGAGTACTTCATTACTAGCCTGAATCTGTTCACAATCTATGCAAAGGCATCAAAAGGCTACTCCAATCCCAAAGGAATCAAAACGTTTTTGTCGTTTGCGAAACAGGTGGTAGCAGTTTTCTGGCACTAGCGAAAAGGATGCGATTATAACCGACGCTTGATGATCTCCCGAGAATTAGCCGAAGATGACGACATGCAGAAGAATGGTTTCCTCGAAAAAAAGAAAAGCAAGGCGGCAATAAACAAGAATATAGAAGTTTAAAAACTATCTCACCCAAGCAATTACATCTACGGGAAGATAGGGCAATGAGAAAATACATATCTTTAAGTATGTATTCAAATACTATTAAATAGATTATTGAACTCAGAAGCTATCAGTTTGCAGTTTCCACCTATTGAATAAATACAATTGGTGAAAACGTGAATTATACTTATCAGTCAACAGAAATACGTAGGCATGATATCTAGTTTTTATCAGTATCAATACCATTTCAGTTATCTTCTCATTTTCTTATCAGTACTAATGAGCTTGCTCATCATTTGCGAACAGTTGAACTGATTTTCACATTTATTTTGTTTCGATTAATTATCGTTCGATTAAATTTGTCAAAATAGCCTCAATAAAACTGAATGTAAAAATTACTACTGAATAAGTATGCAGTAAAGATTACGAAGGAATATAAGATTGAAAGATGCAAGAAATATGGCACGGCTTAAAGTAAAAAAAAAAATATCTAAGGGAAGTCGGAAATGAGTAGATGGGAGATCTTTTTAGAATAAATTGGTGTTTCAAGACTCTATTGACTTAGTAATTTTCTAGATTTTTTAAACAACTCTCATTAGAAAATCGAAATTAGCATGTGGATGATAATGTATGAATTAATTCTTGATATATCCTATTGGCTGTACTTTTGAAAAACTGAATTAGATAGAGCTAAAAATGGGTACAAGGTAATAACTAAATTATTTAAAATTCATGATAGACGCCGTGATATTTTTTCTATACAGACTAAAAACAAAAGAGCGTATGCCATAATTAAATGTGATTTGCATAGAATTTTCCCGGTCCTCTATGGTTTGTTTTTGAAATTTAATTATATTTTAGGTGATAATTAAGATCTGCACACGATTCGTATTTCTTTCAACAACTAATTAAATCAGTGAGTGCTGATCATGATTAGAAAAATGTTAAATTTAAAATGCTTATTTATTCGTTTATCGCTAACCGAAATCTTAAAATCAATTATTTATTTCCTCGTTTAAATTTAATTATCAGCCTCGGTCACAATTGACTGACCAATATGTTCATTTTAATTGAAATCTAATCAGATTTTCACATTTTGAAAATTAACAGAAATTCTATAACGTTTTATTCATATAGAGTTTTTGGTAATTTCAAAAACTTTGCATTTGTTAACTAACTGTTGAATAAAACTTAGAATCACATTAGATACAAGTAAGACGTGCATGAAACACTTGTTTTGATTATCTGATTGCTATAATTAAAAGCACAATAAGCTAACATTTGTAAGTGCAAATTACTGCTTTTATTGATCGAAATTTTTCATACGTTATATAATTTATTGATATCATCTTAATAAATCCGAAGCAAACCCTTTCTCTTTCAGACATTCTAATCAGCTGGCTCAGATTATCATAATTTTACGATTGCACATATCAATGTTTACAATTTTAATTGGTTTAGCTGGAATACAACAGATACTTAGGTTAAATCATGTTATATGACACCTTGGTGATGGTTCCACATAAGTCCCAATGATTCAAACCGGAATAGCTACTCTTATCCTTATTATTGTTCTGAGTAATCTGTTTAACCACTTTCAACTCATCATAGGCTTATTATTTTCATGGGCTTTTTCGCGAAACTGTGCATTGACAGTTTAAAACGAAGTAATTTATTTAGATTTCTCCGTATTTTTTTGCCAATTTTCCATTGTAAGAAATAAAATAAGCAAATACAAAATCGGTACGCAATTATTGTTTTCTTGTAGTTGTTGTTTTATTTATTAGCAAACTCAAACACTATTCAAGCTCCTTATTCATTTTTTCTTGGAAATCATTGATGACAATTTTTCGTTTTGGACAAATTGTCATCAATCAATCAAATTACTACAGCATAGATGTTTGTCGTGAATACACGGAAGAACTACTTCATGTCAATGAGTTAATGGAGGGGAAAAATAGTTTGAAATCAAAACAAACACAATAAAATTTGTTGTGCTATCGAAACACTCACTCTTCAAGTGAATTCACTTCGGAATTTCATTATTGCATTGAATGATGCAAATGCTATCCTTTGATTTCATGGACTACGATTGAGTGGACTAGTGAGAAGTGCTGCCTACTATTTAAAGGTAGATCAAATATTGATGAACTTCAAAAGTTCATTTAAAGTTCATTCAGCCAATTTTATTACATGGTAGTTTCTGTGCTGGTAAAATTAGTTGCAATAAATACTTGAAATAAATAAATAAAATCTTTTTGTAGCGTTCGTGACCAAATGAATATGAAACATGTGGTCCCTCACATGGCGGCAAGCCCTAGACAATTTATTTTGTAACACTTGTTTGCTCTAGTGAAGGTAACCTCGGCTGTACGCAGGAATTTTGCGTAGAACCAATGCTATTCAACCCAATTTTGCCGAACATTTGTATTTATCCGTTGTTCCAGTATTCTACAAGCTGCTGCACTCTCCAGAGCTATCTGACAGCCTGCAGAAATTACTCATTAACAGGGAAGTAGTTTATCACATATGTAAACTGAGGTTCCTTGAAGAACACAAGTAAGATTTGGATAATGGTTACAACACGGCTATGGTCAGACTGAATGAGCTGTGGAACTTGGTGGCGTAAACCCAATCACTCGAGGTCCTGTTGCCGATTTTAAAAGGTTGGAGATGAATTTTGCATGCACTACCTAACGAGATAAGTTGTGAGATGTGGTGAGATGCGTGTCTAGATTTAAATGTCAACTGGTTTTCACTACATATGACATGTCTTGGAAGAAGAAGAGGGCAACTCACTTCCGAAATATATGCCTGTCAAAATTTAAACAAAACAAAGCTTTTTGAATGGAAAATCAAAAAATAAATGATGGTTTGGAGGTGCTAAATACGGGAAAATACATACAGCATAAACTCCACTTTCTGGGTCCTCTGCTAGTTTCGAAAGCTGATAATACCCGAACTTTGCTTATGAGAGAAGAATGAAAATACGAGTCATAGTTGAGGCCGAAAACCTAGCCGAAGGCCGTACAGCTGGGTACGTATTATCAGTTATCATAGAAAAATTTGTTCTTGAATTGAAGAAAGTAATGAATACAAAAACAAATAAGCCTAACTACGGGTCAATTCTGAAGCTATTCATGCCCTTTTTCTACTAGTCAAAAAAAATAGAAAGAAAAAAGAAGAATGACGTTTTTTAACAATAATTTGGAAATTATTGGGCAAGTTTTAAATTTAACTGGAAATCATGTAAATCTGAACTATTCATAGCACTCAACCTCACGTTTTTTGTTTCATTTCTTGTCTTCAAAAGACGTATCAATGCGTCGAAAGAGGAAACTATCGATTCAGTACAATTGATGCGTACAAACAAGACAAAGAGAAGCAATTGTAAAAGTGAATATTTCATTTCTATGCAGGATTAATTATATAATCTATTGAAAAAATTTGGTGTAATTTAGTTCTAAATAAATTAAACCGGAAAATACTATGAAAACTGAAAAAGATTCACAATATAACTGCAATCTTTTTCCAAAGGTTCATTGAACGATCTTAATATCTCGAGATGTTTAATTTTAATTTCATTTACTTTCATTGGTTCGATGAATTATAATTACATGAATTATAGTAGTATTAGTAATATCGAATTCAATCGTTTATAAAGTCATCTAGCGAAGTTGATTAAACACTGGGCGCCAAGATGCTGCGTATAGGAAATGGACTGTATTTAACACCCAGTTGAGACTATAATAATAGATAAAAAAAATTTCAACGTCTCCATATCTGGCAAAAGGAACGTGGCAAATGGCATCAACCGCAAAATATGGTGAAGGTTTCTTACCCTATATGTAACAAATGAAGTAGAAAAAAATCCAGAACCTTCTCATTCGAAGCAAAGTGTTGCAAACAAATAACATCAATTACACACTTCAACTATATTTTCTGTTTGTTTATTCACATTTCGATTGGGCATCGCTATCAGCTTTACAAGCAAATAACAAGAAAATCATTGCCATAACTCAAGGGCAAGAAAGCAAAATAAAAAAGTTTTGCCACGAAAGTAATGTCAATAGAAAGGAATATGTAACAATGAAGTAAATTTATAGAAACATCTCCGTAATTATTGTAGTATCTATGCAAATAAATCGTTGTGCATAGATAAAAGTCGAATTGAGATTAATGATGAAATAGATACAGACGCTGCGCTTTATCATTGTGAATTATGCTAAAAGGGTTTAACATCTTTGAATTTAAACCTTAAAGTAAATTTGCATTCTTGTTGATAGTGGTATAGAAAAAGGCTTCTGAAACTGGCGGAGACTTCATGTGACGTGGGCGGCGAAAAAATGCAAATATCTAAAATTTTCTGGACACTAATAATACTTTGAGATGTGACTTGGAATGAGTTTTCCGTGGACATAGTGTTATTCAGATCCTTCGTTGTATTCCTATCAAGCTAAATTTAACTAGGATATGATAAAAACAGAACTAATTGTTCGTTGTTCAGCGGATTAAAGGGAACAATTAGAACCAATTTTGTGAGAATAAATCGTTCTGATCCTTCAAACTCATTGTTGCTGTTCTGAGCTATTTCAAAGTACTAACAGTGTGTTTGCCTTTAATGCCTTTCAGAGTAGCGCAGATACAGGAATTTCGGGGAGAGTAGAGTGGCATTTAGTTTTGGTGAATTGGGGCATTGGGCATTCGAGATGATTTGCGAAAGTTTTGTTAGAAGAAGAAAGTAACGAAAGTAGCGATGTGACGAGACAAAAAAATTGAGGTTCAGTCATTAGTAGAACAGCACATTTGCGAAGGACACGAAAGAAAATAAAACACAAAGTAAGGGAATGGGCAAAAACCACACAAGTCAAGAAGACAAGGAACATAACGAAGCTGGAAGCTTTACAAAAATTATGGGTCATGAAGCAGTGACCAGAATTGATCCTGAATAAAGCCCAAAGAAATTGGTTCGCCGATCTATAAAAACTTATAGAATGATATGCCAGATGAATGAAAAAAATGTTACATTATCATTGATTGCAATGCAGCATTTTATGGATCTCACACTCAAAAGCAATACTTGAATTACGAAAAAATCGCTACCTGAAGGTACCTAAAGATTTAGTAAACTCAAAACCTCCTCAAAGTGACTAAATTTGAAATCTTTTTACGAAATCTAGATTTCATACCTATTTCACATAGATATTGCTTCCCTGACAATAAATAGGCAAAATCTGATTGAAGTAAGGAAGATAAAAAAATTCCGAAATTCCATTTGTGGATATCTAATTTTTTCTAATTTCTATAAACCTCAAATTTGTTTGAATATTCTAAATTTTACTTCCAATTTGCGCAACTTTTTCGTTTTCATTTTCTTCCATAGCAGCAAGAAGATAATTTCACTTGTTCAATTGTTTCTAGTGGAGTAAAACGAGTAGGCAAAATTTATTTTGTTGTTTTGAAAACACGAGTGAAGATAGCCAAATTGTCGTTTGTCGTGGTTTCTGCTTCAATTTGACTATAAAACGCAACTCAACCATGATAATGGGAATTTTCCTTATCATGTAGTCACTTATTGTCTTTTATATTGAATATGAAAAACCCTGACACTATAATCAGCGATTGCAATGCGAAAATGTGCATTGGTTGTACCTTTTTACAGAGTATACGAATCAGGAATCAATATTTGAACTTTTGTAAATTCCTGTTTGATTCTTTGTGAAATGGATATGCTTTGAAAAGAAAGTGTAGTGAATGTTGTGTTTGTTAAAGGATAATAACTATGAGGTTGACTTTATTTATAACTCACCTGAACTAAAATTGGAAAAAAAATCGAAGTCTCAAACATCTACAAAATATTTCGTGGGAATTATCTCAATCATTATACAGTAGTTCTTTTTGATTGTTTTCGTTTTCTGCTATGTCTATTTTCTTGAAAGTTTTCAGCCGTTTCGGAAAGAAAGTTAGAAGGAAAATTCGTTCAACATCTGAAGCTAAGAAAGTCTTAAAATATATACTAGACATACTCTGAAATCCTGTGCGTCATATGCGGAGCAGGAGTTGCGACACGAGGTATATTTTATATTTTATGTGTATGAATAAATATAATGAATTTATTTGCTCTTCAGATCTGTTATGATATAAAGATATTCCAAAAATGCTGGATGTCTCATCAAAATTGCTTGTTTCGGGTCACAAAATTGATTTGTTGTAGACATCTGAATATGAAAAGTTTTTCCAAACAGACTAGCAGGAGTTCCTGACATGAATACAAATTATATTTGGCAAATTTTTTACTTTAAATAAATGAAAAATAGTTGGAATCAATGCGGATTTGTGGCGAGCAAGTGCTGAACGTGGGATCATAACCACAGGGCTGAAGGTGAGGTCATACGAACTACTAGAAGTTCAATTTTTCAATATTTGATTTGAATATTTAATATACTCCAATATTTAAATTGAAAAACGAGTGTCTTCTCTAAAATCGATAAAACAAGATTCATAATACTTGCTAAAAGTGGCTAAAAAATTTACTTATCATTCCTTTTTAACAATCACGTGAATTTTCCCGTCGATAACTGTTGAAATTTTATCAGACATCTTCAGTTGTTTTTCAAAAAGATACCAAAAAGTTAATTAATTGACACTTCAAATGCTATTGCATTTGGCGCAAGTAGTTATTAAAAACATTTTTAAATCAAAACACCAATAAAGATTTTTACTGCATACATCCTTAAACTCTTGTTTTTCATATTTAACAAAATCCAGATTATACGACTGATTTTCAGTCATTACTTTTCACAATACGAGTCCATCTTGGTTCTAAAAATATACCACTGCACCTTATTCAACGTCTAAAAATATCGAAAAGTCATATTCTATTATCTTTGCGATTTAGCGGCTTGTGTAACATCTAGCATTTTCGATCCTTACCAGAAAGTGCCACAAACACAAGCATACATGTGGGTAAGACAATCAAAAAACAGAATGGCAAGAATTTAATTTTTTTTTTTTGTGATTAAACCACTCTAGATAGGATAATATCTACAACAGGCAAATTGGATTGTTATTTATCTCTATTGGGTATCTACGACTATTTTTACGACTTGCTGGTATGTGCTGTGTTAATAATTTCGGATCTGAAGAAAAACCTATTGTTTTGTTACCATCTGCGACACAGAAATGTAATTCATTGTTCCCAGGCCACTGAATCGAGCGTAACAAATTAAAAACAAGTCATTTGTTTTTATACGATTGATCAGAGCAAAGAGTGATGCACGGGTATATTTGAAACTTCATTAGAATGTAATAGGAAATGTTTTCTACTATCGATCAATTAAGGATTTCGATTGTTAAAAGGTTCATACTGTCCAAAAAAAAATAATTGGAATAATGGGTGTATGTTATGAATCTTATTTCCGTTTATAGTCAAATATGTTTTTTTCTCAATTATTTCAAAGTTAGTCATGAGCATATTTGAAGCATTTTCAAAAATTTATTATCCTTGCACATTACCATACTGAAATCATTGGCTTTTGGTGGTACAATCATATATATAACTTTATTTATAGCCTGTTATAAAGCAAAATTCAACGAATATTGCAGTAATTCATCACTGGGTGAGTAGTATACGCATAAACAGACGTGGTTGGTACACTTTAAATGAAAAATGTCAGTTTGGACTCCTCTTGACAATTAGGTTCTACGGATTTCCATCTGCGTTTCATTGTGGAAACTTCAAGAACGAACTAATGTTAAACATGTTGGATGTTGAATGTTGATGAGAAGTGGATTGCTAAAAACACTGTGGAGTAGAAACAGTGTTAGGGTAAACGAGAAAAACCATTGCAAACAATTTCCAAGCTAGGATTTCATTCTAAGAAGTGAGCAAAAATGAAATCGGCTTCAAACGCTCCAACGACAAAGATAAGGAAATGGAAATGTTCACGTCTTATTTGATGACAAGGAAGGCGACGTCTAAGAATATGCTCATATGTGATTCATACTAATGATAAACGGGGTTCTGTGATAGTTATGGGTAAATAAGTGCATTTAAATATAGGCAAATAAGTCATTTAAGTAATACGAATAGTTGCCATAGTGGAGAAGTGCAAGTTGTTCTGAAGTGACATCGCTTGGAAAAATATCGAAACCCGACTTGGTAAAAAACAGGGTAGACAGGCAGGAAAAGAGATGATGGGAGTTTATATCACAAGAATCTCATAGAGTGACATTCAGAGGATCCTGCAGAGAGCACTTCGCATGCCTAAAGTATAAGCACTTTTGGCTTTCAGAATATTATTGCTGCGATGAATGAAAACTGAGTTAACATTGCAGACCAAATCAAGCTGATCTGCCAATGTCCTATCATAAACCTGTCCTGTCCTGTCTTAACCATAAAGTACAACTGGATCCGTTACTTTAATCTTGAGTCCTATTAATCCTATAGAGTCCCATTAATGCGCATGCTCAGCGCAAAAAGTTATTACGTCCGTTTCTAAGGATGCCGAGGGAATCTAGATTTAACTACTCACGTGTTAGAGTCGAATTTGTCAAATAAGAAATTTGACGACGATAAATAGTAAATAAAATTTACTAAGACAATTATCAGTCTCTTTTTATGTGATAATCTCATTAATTTTTTTCATAAAAAGAAGTACAGTATAATACACGATAAAATTATTTAAAAATTATTCATAACTTAAATTGTCAGTTGTACTCAGTCTTAACATGTAGCGCAGACTGCGACATATCCCAGGCTGCCAATGAAACTGATGAATTAGGTACAAATCACTGAAGGATTGTCGGAGTAAAGTAAAATAAGTAAATTTCCAATTGATGATCAAGTGAAATATTGTTACAAGTGAACGTTTTTTTGATTTTGTTGCTGATTCTATCGCATTTCATGAATACACGACAGGTGCTGAATTTGTTGCCTTAAAATAAGGTTTCTGACAGTATTTTAAGGAAATTCCCTGTTCCGAATACAGCGCGAAATCCATAGCATTCACACCAAATATTTAGACATTACATTTCCTTCACATACGATACTATGTAATCATTTTGTCAATCAATTTCTGAAGGTGTTACATACCTGATAATGACTTGTCCTTTCTTATTTGCTGGAGTATCAATTTTAGCAATGCTGGCATTCACATCGGCCGGCGGTATCAGCAAATTATCATTTTTCACAGTAGCTTTTTCAGTAGTTGATGTTGTAGTTGTTCTCATCGTCGTTGTTGAAGTAGTTGTTGTAGTTGTGGTGGTTGGGGAAGTAGTTGATGGTGTGGTAGATGTTGTTGTCGGAGATGATGTAGTAGATGTCGATAAAGATGATGAAGACAATGATATGAGAGTTGGCATCTGTGTTACGTTCTCAGTTGAAATTTGTAGATTAGTATCGAATTTACTGCCACTGCCCGAAGCTACCGACAGTGAGATTGATGATGGTATATCCACATTTTGATTATCGTTTTGTTTTTCGATCCTTTCAGCACTACTAACACTTAAGGGTACTTTATTGGAGGAATTCACTACATCCACGTAGCTGGTTTCCTTCTCTGAAGCAGACGAAGCTTGTTTGATTGGCGGAATTGCATTCGAATCGTATACAATTTCAGCAACATCATTTGTAATTGCTGGCGATGCGACAATGTCCTGATTTTGTTCCGGGTTTTGTTGTGTTTTGTTAGTGGTTTCATCACCCAATGATGACTGAATGAATGATAATGGAAATTCCGTTTCATTTGTCACACCATGTTGTGTCTCTTGTTGTTTTGATTTTTGAGCGCTGATCACAATTTCATTGGCAAATAATTGTTGCACAAGGCAAACGTTTAGTATTACACGAATCAATATTTTCATTTTGTTTTTCTTTTCGCAGTTGTTACACGGCGCGGAAATCACGAGTTGTTAATTGAATTTGAGGATCGTAGTTAGGCGAAGGCTGTACCCAAAAATGGGCAATTTAATACAAGTTTAATAATCACAAAATAGTTTCTAAAACAAAAAACGACACGAGAGCATTTTAGCCGACATGGTTCAGCATGATATCGAAACGGTATGACATTGTTGTAAGAAACTTGTAGCGAATTTAGGACCTAGAAAAAAAAAGAAAATTTATGATATTTTGGGTTTCAATTCTTATCTTTGATTTGAACCAAGTCAATTTGAATAAAAAGATCTATAATTCCATTAACACTGTATGAACACTGTGAGTAAGTGGTCAAAATACCACTAGGTACTGACGCAGAAAAGATTTCTTTCCTTCCTTCTATTTCTTTAGAAGTTTTGTACTGCAATGCTAGAAGCCTGGTCTTATCCTGTTTACTGATTAATAAGTTAATCAGAAAACCCCAACTCACTTCATAACAAAGTCCTGTTTTGAAGCACTTCACCACACTATCTTAGCAACAGGAAGCACCAAAGAGAAAACTTCGAACTTCGAATGATCGTTTGAATGTTCACTTGGTAGGTTTTATAAAAACTGAGGTCTTTCTTTGATTATTTCAAGCTTTATACAAACCAAGTAGCCGTTTTTCAAAACGATAAATAATATATCTCCGTGCGTATTTGTATTTGTTGACGACAAAATGATTATCTTTTTTTTGATCGTAAATTGACTATCTTATTTGTGCATATCAGAGAAAGCACCATCTTAAGATATTAACAGACCGCACCTTTTTTGGCAATCTTTCCATGGCCTTAAGAAAGTCCAGAATTTATAAAATATTAAGAAGTTAAGAGTATATTCGATAAAATGTTGTTCTTTACAAACGTTTATGTGTAAAATTTTCAATGATGTGTAACAATTCATTGAGTTATCTTGATCGTTTTCACGATTATGATTGCTTATATTGATATTTAGGATTAAAAGTAGAAACAAGGATGGGAAGAAATAGGTTGAAACAAGGCATGAAACCACATTAAATTTTATCAAAGAGTTTGCTAAGCAAATACGCACGTCAATACGTTGCACTTCCTTTTTGGACGGGTATTTCACCCGCTATGTTTACAATGGCTTAGTAATAATTTCAAGGATTAACTCAAGACAAACTCAATGTCTGAAATTGATGAAATGTTTCGTCAAAGTGTGACTTTGCGTTTTCTGATTGACAATGACGATTGCTTATCATGCAAGTTGCTAAGAGAAGTTTTTGTTAAAGTGGTTGTTTATTAAACGTAAACGTTTCAGGACTTAATTTGGAGTTTATTATAAGCAAAACATATAATTTCTCTATCGTAATCAACAGCACAACAAACAACTGTGGTATGTACGGAATGGTAGACGCAAGTGAATCTTCAGATTACTCTTGGATCACCAAAGACCTAAACCCAATTTGCCATAGTAACAGGTAACAGCTTGGTTTAAGTCCATGCGTTCTATCAACTTATATAAGTGTAACTCGCGATTCAAACTCATTATACGCTGAGATGTTCGATTTTCGGGAAAGCCCCAAACACACATTTCTCTTTCTGCTAACGGCGGCTTTAATTTTACGTACAAATAAAAACTATTATAAAGACAAATAAAAATATTTAAAGAAATATTATGCGTAAGGAGCAAAGATGTGCTTCTCGAGGAGGGACATAAGGAGTACATAAAATGATCAATATTGCCGATAACAACAGACAACGTAGTAATTCAAAAATGGTCACTCGAGACTGTCAATATCATACTATGCTTTTCAGCTACGACAAACGAAGTAGCGATCTTGTTACCACAATCACAATAAATGGCCAAAAATCATAATGAATGATGCGAAACTAAACACATTCCCTCGACTGGAAGAAAATAAATAAGGTAGAAAAAGTATTAGGGCATAATAATAAGCTACAGATCTGAGCCAAGAGCATAAGAAAGTCTATTTGAATATCGAGACAAACATTCTTTGGCATTGATGGAATATTCAAGTCCTAGATATGAAGTTGAGATCGACCAATTTGCCTATTGGTTTCCGCTAGTATCAACTGTCAAACTGTCAACACACAGAGTTTCAGTGTCTACGAGTATTCCTGTGTAAATGGCCAGATTGGCCATGAAAAAAATTGAGGAACTGAAGAGGAAAGTTGTGATATTGATAACGATAGGTGTAATGTACATTGCATAAGTTTTGTTGTATTTTATATCCTGAGGAGTACGATGTATCTCGGGTGTAGAAGGAGTCAATTAGAACAGGTACCTTTATTGTGTGTTGTTTAATGTTAATTAATGATTAATGAATGAAACAATGATTCTCTTTTTTTGGTTCACTGCATAACGCAAGAAAGTTTCGATTCATAACCCAATATAAGAAGAATTTTATATAAATAGCAAGAATTGTATTTGGATTGGCAAATTTTCTCTTGTTATTTCGTTCAACAGAAATACTGCTCTCATAGCGTTTCGTTAAAAATGTAATACAAATAGAGTCTACTTGTACTTTTCTTTTTATGTCTGCAGATAGCTGAACGTTTCTTTGAAAAAAAAAGAAAGCAAGACTCTGCGCACCCAAGTAATATATAATAATGCTGCAGCAGTGAACAAAGTAACTTGAAATATGGGTTGTTCCAATTTAGACTTTGAAGAACGAAAAATAATAAGAAAACGCAAGAGAAGTTGAACGATTATGTTTTATTAAAAACTAAATAAGAATATAGGATTATAACACACTCACTGAATAATGTCTGTACACAATTAAAAAAAAAAGCTAGTAACTTTTTTAATATGACTCATTTCTTTAAATTCTTTCGCGTTTTTATAAAATAAAAAGAAGATAATGGCATAGAGTGCCTTCATCTTTAATAATATCTTAATCTCTTAATATAGGTGAACAATATATTGATATAATTATTTTCGTATCTAACTATATCTTTATGAAAGTAGGTAAATTAATGGAGCAGCCTTATTGAAAGCACAAGAAACAAAACGAAAAAAAAAATCTTTCTTTGAAAATACTTGAAAAATACAAGACTATCTGATTAATTTTGAAGTATGTCGCTTTTATAGAATTGATGGCCCATTAACATTAAGAGCATTCATTAATTTAAGTAGCGAAATTTGGTCAGGGTTTCTGAATAGTAGAAAAATAATTTAAATGTTATCTGCGTCATTAAAATATGTCACTTCGTTTGAGACCATCGATAAATTTGGCAATCGTTAAGTGTTGAAACCACTAAATAGTTAACATAGTGTTTATAAAGTAATAATTTGTGATACAAATCTAGAACTTTCCAATTAATTGAATATGAAAGTAGAACAATGGCTGACTGAGATTACATTCAACTATGAACTGGAATTAGTCAATTGAATGTTGGATTTATCAATAAATCAATAATTATTGTGATATTTTCAAAATTCTATTAAATTCATTGTTCTAACATTTCGCGCTTATTAATTCATTTTCTATTGTTCGACTGTTTCATGGCTGTGTCCAATATTTGAAATAAAGTCGCCATATATAATGCAGCTTAGATGACGTTTCATCTTGTTAGGAAAGTATCCACATATTCAAAATATAAACAGGATACACACAAACTTTGAAAATGAATGATGGCTGGATACGAACAATTAAGAGATAACGACAAACATCGTGATATCAGCACATGAAAAAAATATCGAAAGGAAAAATGTAGGCTACAACGATTGGTCGACGAGAAGGGGAAGCGTAGAGAGGAAGAAAGATAGTGACATGAAACGAATGACATCCATCTGAAGTTCCTGTCCTTACCGAAAGGGTTCCTTAATACGGCCCGATCCCGCGTACTGTGAAACCTCAGCCAATCACATGATTCCTGACATGAATAAGCTTCTTAGCCAATTGAATGATACCAATCATTTAAATAGATAAACTCGGAAATACGTATCGTGGATCCAAGTCCAACTTATTTGAATTTTTAACTAAACAGATTATGCTAAATACCGAACTATTATAAGGTTTATGTGTAGAAGATGGTAATATTTAAAAAAGGGTTCCGAGTAAACTCTGAATCCCTCTATGAACTCTTTGGCATTATTGGTGTGAATACCAATACTTCCGAAAACTATTTTATTTGCCTACGTCAACTTATGAATATCCTACGCATATTCTTGCCATTCAAGACCATATATCAATCAGCCACCTATGTTGGTTTTTCAGAACATTTGAATTGTCAATTCACACAAAATGTCAATTGAAAGGAAAAATGTTATCTTTTGTCCTAGTGGTTGGGCAGGTAGTGAAAACTTGTGCTGAGATGAACTGTCGACCGCTAATAAATAATATAAAAATAATTGAAAATAATAATAATAATAATAACAAATGATTTTTTCCAGACATAAGATTCACAAAAATAGATTGGATGTAGATTTAAAACATTAGCCACATCATTATTATAAAGTACTTAACTTATTTATTGATCCCGTAAAAATTATCTGCAATGCGTTAATTATTCATTAAATTTTTTTATCATTCGTCCTGAACATTCGTCATCCTTTATTTTGTGATAATTTCTTTAATATTGCCGAGTATTTATAAAAACGATGGATATTAATTGTTGAAAACAACAACAGCTACGCTTTTTAAACAATAATTTTTTGTCATGTCTCGTTGCTGAATGAAGACTTAAAGTGTTTTCTAAGAATTTCCACATTAATTATCTGTTACTTGTAATTATGATGTTACTGATAAAATGCAATCGTTGTAACTATTGGTTTGTTTGAATGTATTCGGATTTGATATTTTTCATGTTACTATATAGTAGAAACAAAGGAGTCCGTTTATATATATCTAAACATTATCATGACGTAATTATTGATAATTTCACAACGTTCGTAATATTTCCCAAATTAGATAATTTAACTATGCTTGGTAAATAATTGTTTCGCTATGAAAATAAAAAGCATTATAATGATATTCAAAGGCTTTGACTGTTTCATTTAAGAAATTTATTTAGTTTCGAGTTCTTACGTGTTAGACGCAATATCATTCATGGTAAGAGAGTAGGTCCTAATTATTATTTGGAACAAGATAAATAGTCAAAACTACTAAGCTAAAAAATCAACCATTTTTAAGACTTCCAATGCACACAAGCGATTGACAACACTATTTACAAACTGCAAGACATAAATCCTAGCTAAAAAAGAGAAACTTGAATGTTGGTCTACATGGTCTCTCAACTGTTAGAGTAAAGCAGATGCCGCGTTCAAGGGGTTCACCCTTTGAAAGTTCTTCGAAATAAACTAAGTCATCACAAGGACACCCCTCAAACCTCCCCAAAAAATTAACTGATCAATCAACGTCCTTCTTTCAACTATCCAAACTAACATTTATAACATGAAAGCAGTAAACTTGTTTAAAACATTAAGACACTACGCCCGCACAATTACCAGGCGATATACTCTGGTTATCAGGATCATAAACACTTTTCTGAAAGTTTTTATGCAAAGGTTTGCTGTGTTAAATACAATGGGTTCTACAATTTTGCGATTTACTCTAAGAAATAAAAAGACATACCAGTTGTGTGTGCGAACTGTAGTGGTTATCACCCTACCAGCATCGGTGGTTATTTCAAGGATCATGAAAAAGATATGCACATATGCAAAGTATGATAGGAGGCATGTTTGTCTGCTCAACTTTTTATGTGATTTCTTGGCCGGTACCAAAGATATTACGTGACTTTCTCTATTATTATTAACGCTATTATCATGAATTCCCTTCTGTTTAAGTCTTGAGCTACCAAATCAATAATAAGGTTATATAAAGGATTTCTGTAGTGAACCCAAGTTAATCAATTTCTTTAAGGTTACTTCTTTTATTTTGCTTTGACTGTTCTTGAAGTCCGTAGATTTGCCATCCATTTGCTGAAATCCAAATAAATGCTCTGTTGAGCCTCCTCAAATTATCGCAGCAATAGTTACGCTACTAGTGCAATGCAAGCTTAAGTCCCTTAGCGTGAGAGACTCGTGAAACTTATCGAAATATTCGTCAAATTATGAGTTGATTTTAACAAAACATGGGATAACAATTGTTGGTTCGGATGTTTCCAACCTTCTAAAAAATTAAAAAAACGTACTTCACTTTCAGGGGGAAATTCTTCAAAGTAATGTCAGGAGCAGCAATGGGCAATCCTTTATCCCCTCTTCTTAGTGACCTCTTCATGGACACATTAGAAGATGATCTGAAAAAACGGGGACTCCTTCCAAGCTTTTGGGTAAGATATGTAGATGATATCTTGGCGATAGTTAAAAAAGACCAAGTAGACGTTGTTTTTAACAGTATAAATAATATTCACCCAAAAATTGTATTTAAAAAAGAAGAAGAACAAAACGGACAATTAAGCTTTTTAGATATCAAGATCCTAAGAGAAGCGAAAACTTTACAATACGAAATATACAGGAAGCCAACACAAACGCAACGAACAATTCCTGCATGTTCCAACCACAGCTGGCCACAAAAAATGGCAATATTCAACTCATGGATACACAGGCTACTCACCCTTCAACTTAGTGAAGATAACTTCAACAAAGAAGAGCAGTACATCCTAGACACAGCAAAGAAGAACGGATACACGGAAAGGGAAATCCTAAACGTCATGAATAAAAAGAAAAAACAATTGGCAAATAACAACCTAACAACGCTCTTCAAACAGAATAGAGAAATCAACCACCGAGAGAAGAAATGGCTAGCCGTTACGCACACAAAATTGGACAGAAAAATTGGACAAATCCTCAAACCGTGGGACATATCAATAGCGTCAACTAGCAGCAACACAAAGCTGAGTTCAAGACTGGGAACATCAAAGGACAAAAAAACGGAAAACGAAAAAAGCGGCATATATGAGATTGCATGCAAAGACTGCCCAAAAACCTACATAGGACAAACAAAGAGGCTGGTCACAACGAGAGTTCAGGAGCATCTACGAGAAGCTGAAATCAGAAAGAAACGCCAAAAAATTAGCGCATATAAGTCTGTGGTTGCAAAACACATAGTAGAATGCCAGCATAACGTGCAATGGAACGTTAAAAAAGCCACGACAAATAAAAAATTGGATGCATACGAAACGATTTTCATCCTGACAACAAAGGAACAAAATCGGCTAAACACAGACACAGGAAATTGTGACACCAAACTGATTAGGCTAGTCGCATCAAAAACACATCAAAAAAACAAAAAAAGCAATTAGGGTAGACATTTAAGCTAAACACCATAAATAATCACAATTAGTAGGTTTAAACATGATCTTTACAATTTGAGGCCATAAATATGATAGAAAAATATTTGAGGATAATGAAGGGAAACTTATAGTATGATAAATGTTGTAGGTTTAAAAAAGATAATTCGCCCACTTGTACTTTAATAGACATAACACTGAAGAAGGGACCATATCGGCCTCGAAACAGCTGTCTGTTGCAAAATAAAAATATCAACCTAAAAATGGAATCTAACAAGAATTTTTTTAATTAATGGGATAACAGCAAAAGAAAACTAAATTGTTAATGCTAGTGAAGAATGGTGTACTCAACGCTCATTGACAATATAAGAACTAAGATGCCGCATCCTATCTAGACTACCAGCACTTAGACTGTATTTCAATCAGGCTATTACGGGTTTTTTTTTGGTTAATGCGAGTAATCCTTTCATCTACGGTGTATCTTTTCCGGCATCACGTTGTTTTAGAAATTATATGAAATCTCTGACGTTGCTTCAATGGAATTATATTCAGATACATTCTGTGTGATTTTTTTTTTCTGTGATATTTACCAAGAATGTCACACGAACGGCAGTATGAAATACGAAATATATAAGAAGGTAGAGTCTAAAACGATGGTGCAACTGAACTAAGCACAAGAGTATGGTAATATGCAAAACAAGCTGTTTTGACGCATATTGCGGGTCGAAACATTAGTTCTGTGGGACAGTCTGACGCCATGTTTGTAGCAGTTTAAGCCAAGTCAACAAGCCACTAGGTACGAACCACCAAACCTAAACGATTGAAGAGTGATGTTCACATACATGTTGCTTCTAGAAGAGATAATATATATCTTTACAGGTTACAAGAAAATGGACAGGATGCAGTCGGGAATACACGCGAAAAAAGGGTTCCAAGAGGAGGGGAATTAAAAAAAATATGACTGTTTGGTTAGTAGTTTCGTAATTTTTAGTATTTTGTAGAAACAAAAAGAAACGAGAGTAGATTTTTTTGAGAGTTTTTATTTAACATTACTTTGTGTGCAATTTCGAAACAAAATGAGTTGTTTTATCGTCGCTTATGCCTCCTCATTTCTAGCAACTCCTCATTTCCCGTCGTTTAAGAAAACATTTCGCGCTTTGTTTTTGTCCTGTTCGAAATTAACTTCCTCCTTTTCTCATTAATTACGATAATTTCGGTGAATGTGGACGAGTGTAGTACGTGGTAATCGATATAAAGCATGTGATGCATGATAAGATAATAATAGAAATAATGAATTTAAAAAATCAATTAAGAAGTTGAATGACAATTTTCGAAAACATTCCTCCGTTTCCCTTTCGTTCCACTCCCAAGATAACAATGCATTTTAGTCAAAACTCAATTCGCGCAAAATTGCCGAAATTGTATGTGGAAAAGTAGAAAGATATCAATGATTATTTTCCTACAAAGACACTAAGTCCATTGAAACGTGCTTAAAGTAGGCAAGCGATCAGTACATGTTTAACTATTCAGAATAAAGACAGTTGTCGAAACAATTGATGAAATTCGCGGAAATCGTTAGAAAACTTTGTTTGAAACAAAAGTCCTGCAACGTGTGGCGTGGTGTGGTTAATTCAATATTTGATTTTTCATGAAAGCATTAAATTCCAGTTGGTACTTTTTATGGATTTAATTTTTGCATCTTAAGTTGAAAACTTTAGATGAACTGAATGCGCACCATATAATGTCAAAATTAGTATTAAAAAAGATTACGAATGTTTTATTTGCATGCATTTCTGCTATTGCATGGATACCTGTATATGAGTATATTACACTTTGGGCTTTAGCAATAAGACCAGGATTGCATGTTGTTTGACATGCTCAAATGTAAGTAAACGCGAAATGAGTTGAATTATCTCTGATTTTGGGACTTGGAAAATTAAGGAAATGTCAATAGTTGTGTAATTTATGCATTTTACCGTAATCAAAAGCTTGTTACAAATATTATTTGTCCGTTTTTCGTGATGCGGCGCAACTAACAGATTCGTGGCGAAGAGGATAAACGTAACAGTTTCTGCGTCAGATCAGGATATTTCTTTCAGATTTTCTCCCAATCGCCTTAACATTCACAGAACTTGCACAATTATTTAATGATATTCTTATTTTACTTCTTCACAGATTATCAGAAATCACCGTGATCGTATCGAAACGTAAGTTATTATTCAAAACTATTGAGTTTTCAAGGGTCAAATGAAATTACTAATGTTCTATAAATTACTCTTTCCAATCTCCTACCGCCAGTCGAGCACTTCAACTTTCTTACTTTGTAATTTCGTAAGGAATTATATATCACTTTTAAAACAATGCCTTCAAGGTTCAGCGGTGGAAATAAGACACTTTAAAATGATAAAAATTAAAATTAAGTTCAAGTTCAAATACAACATGCAAAAACAAAAATAAATCGGCAACGACACAGGCACAAGCCGCACAAAATTCACATAGATTACGAACTAAAGTACGTACTGCATATGGTTCATTTACTTATATGTACCTTAATAATAGTTAAACTTCGAGATCGTACTAATTACTCGCCCATAAGTTCAAGAGTTAGCTTAGAACCGAATGCGTCCAGGTTGCGAACTCCGTATGTGTACAATACGCTCGACACGGACCACAGGTGCAAACTGATTCGTCTGAAACTGCTTGCTAAACCTTAAAAGTGAAATAAAAGTTTTCTTACGAAATCTTATCTTAGTTCGGAACGGCGGCGTCGATGCAAAGATACTCTGCCGATGAGAGACGCCAATACTATAGGATTGTCGTGCATTTATTGTTTACCTGAAGTTTTAACCGAAGATCTAAGTAAGGCAGGCACTGATGGAGGTTTTCAAAAAGATCGCGAAAATATGGAACGTGAGTCGCGATATGATTTGTGAAGATCGTCATTAACTATCCCAGAAAATAAGGGGGCCGAAAGGGTGGATGCACCTTCTTAATGGAGCCAAACTGAGAGGAGAGCACACATGAGGTATTTAAATGTTATCAGAAAGGCCGTTGTGATATCTACTCTTGTGGGAATGGTTGAGCTTTCTTCTAAGTCAGCTATTCTTAATTTGATCATATTTTGCGTCACTATTCCCTGTTTGGTAATATGTCTTGGAATTCCCAAGCTCTTCTGAATATTACTTCTGTTTTCAGTTTTTTAATAGTTTTTTTCTTCTTTTCTTTAGAAGACTTCTTGAATTGAAGAAAATTGTACTCTGGGAAGTCCTCTTGAAATTCACTCATCAGCCTCGGCTGATAAACTGAATCGGATATCTTCGTGAAAATAAACCAATAAGTTCTTTTTTTAAACATATCCAGTCGTAATTTGAATTAATACTAAAATATACTAATAATGGAGTCGAAAATAAAATGGCGCCATTGAAAGAAATCATCTGAAATAATTTAGTTTTTTTACTCCCCAATCTCAAAATTAGTTAGATATTAGTATATTTCTATATAGAAAATATTGAGGTCGACGGAGCTGTATGGGAGTAGTCTTTCTCACCGGCAAAGTTGCAATTTACATCTAGTTAACATTCTCATGGATGTAACGTATGCCATTCCCTTGTGGTGTGCGGTACATCCGAGATCCTGGTAGAATTTGAGTGCAGTAAGAGAATGGTACGCATGAAGCACCGCCGAATATTATGAACTGAGGAAACCCACGAAAATCAAATGCCTGAGAAATATATTTTGAGGAAAACCATCACGACTACAACGAGATGCAAGGCATTACGCGCTAAATGCTGCGACTCCCACCATAGAAGCTAGGAATGTTAGTGCAAAAACATAAAGCCCATCTAATATGAAAGAAGCAGGACATATCAGTGGTACTGGAACATTATGAGGGACAGAGAGGTTCATGCGAAAAGATTGCTGGGCTGAATGAATAGAAGAAAAGAGGAGGAAACACAAAGCAAGGAATAAATAGTCTATTACAGCGTAGTAGATTGCAGCCAGTCGTAGTTAAGGCTACCACACTAGCGATGAAATGCTCCATCCCGCGAAAAAAATGAATAAATCACTCATTGGTAGAAGTGAAAACCGAGAAGCAAGCCGTCGCAAGGTCTTAAGGCAATAATAGCTGATTAAACTGACGGATGGAAGTATGTTTATAGAGGTTTCAAAGCGAACCAAGAGAACTGTTAAATCCGATGTCATCCAGACTGCCATTAGAGCTTCCAGCTCGCCCAATCCAGTGGCCTCATTGTAGAGCTCGTTTATTGGTTTATTTGGTTCATAGTTTGATACTTAGCCAGTAGTTCAGCTGCTCTTCACCACTAGAAATCTTAAACATATGTCACAAGAGCCTTCAAATCTCAACCCAAAAGAGTCCCTAAAGGTTACACTATGAAGATATGAGAGTGCATATTAAAAGCGATGTATCCGGTGGCTAAAGTATAAAAGATCGTCAACAGGTAGGATAACAACATTGAGCGAAGCTTTTGGCGAGCCAAAAAAGGAAAGAAACATATAAATGCATACTCCATTTGCCGGTGAACAAAAAGAAAATCAATCCAACTCATTTACTCAGATGAGAGATTGGGTCAGAAATGGATGCTGCGGGAGCAAACCATGCATTTGGCAAACGACTACAACCACTGTCAGGACACTGTTGGTTAGGACACTCAAAAGATGGTGCATAGAAATTGTAAGCGCCAGAAGACGACCACACCTACCACCACCAGACATGAGAAGAAGTAGCGTTCGCCAAACCCTGGACGCAGAAAGAAAGTCACAACCAAAGACGAGATATGATGAGTTGTTCCACGCGGCGCTGAGTTGAAGTGAGGGTGAAGTCTAGGCCAGACAGTGGTATGAGGACAGTGAAGCAGACACTGTGAAATAGGAATGGTGCTCTACCACCAGACTTATACAAAGAACAAGATAAGAAGCCCACGCTTACGCAACTTATAAATATAAAAACTTGGATGAAAGAATTAAATAAATCGACTGCTGATTTCACTACAACAGATTTAAAATTCCTGATTTACTCAGCAATTTCTGATGAAGTAGGCAATAGGCTCCTTAGTGTGTGAGCTTCAACTTGAAAATAAATAAAAACAGATAAATAAAATCTTAATCATTAAGCTTTAAAACTCTGAATTATATTAAAACTTTCTAAGCCTTATCATATCCAACTTTATTGTGTGTTTTCTTTTTCAACAAATGACGCATTTCTAGTTGCAATTGGCTTTCGGTGCCGAAACCATTTTACCATTTATCTGAAGAGTAAATAATCGGATAAATAATTTACATTTTACTCACTTGTGTTAACAAAATGAAATTAAACATTTGCCATTCTCTAGAACAACGTATAAATTCAGATTAAAATTAATCATACGACACAATTTACTAAAGGATATTACTCAGATTTATCTGTTTCATATTTACCACTAAACAATTCTCAAGTATGTGCACCTTTATGTATTGTATTATATTTGCAATATTGTCGGGCAACCTCTGCTTTAATTGGACATGGTGACTTTTTTTTTACTTTTCAAAGATGACTTCTCGGTAAATACAAATGCAATAATATACTATCGAGAAAGAGCAACGAAAATTTCAGTTGAAATTATAAATTAATTAAACGCTATATGTGAAGTAAATAATTTGATGTGTGTGGGATTGTTCAAATATAAGGAAGTTGGCATATTTCCTTAAACATATTTGTTAAATTCATTTAGATGATTTATTAATGAAATAAATTGTTATAATTTACTGCAAAACGTTGTGGTTATATATTTTATTTTTGTATTTACTGGTCGCTATCGCTAAACTAGTTATTAAAGACACTGAAAATGGTTGCACGGAAGAGGGATGGTTTGTTTGAAAAACCTGCAACTCTCACTGGAAGTGTAATAGCGGAATGGTGATAAATATTACTACAGGTTTATTTATTTACAGCCACGAAAAATAGGACCCGTTTTTCTGTTTTTGTCAATTCAGCTCTAGTTTTATTAGATTAATTATAACCTCAGTTCAATCAAAGACCTAGGTTCAAATTAATCTAATTAATTTAGAGTGAGCTTAGAATTTAAAATGCTAATCAAATTTTGTTAGTTACATTTTTTGAATGAATTCGTATCGAAATACCGCATTAGCACGAAGTGTTTCATTTCAATAACAATGACATTGAATGTAACTAATCAAGATAGAATCTCGTTCGTTCCTTTTTTAATTAACATGAAGCCTATATTAATTTTATTGACATTTAATTCGTATAGAACACAAATTTTTGGTTTTTTTTTACTTCTTTCGGTTACGTAGGCATTTTTAAATATCAACTGAAATTTATTTTGCTCATCAACATTCCGAATATGACTTACAATTTTACGCAAATAAATAAATTGATTTCAAATTTTGAAAAAGTTCAACAAATAGTTATCGCCGATATTCGAACCAATACTCAAATTAAATTTAAAACGAAGTTTACTTAATCAGTGTTAACAGAATTAATTAGTTTGACATGTAGAGATTAAAATAAAAATAACGAAATCCGAAAATGGCATGGAAAGAACGTCTGGTACAGCTTTATATTATAAGAAAAAAGCCTGTATGGGACATGACTGAAATATATTGCGCTTAACGGAATTTTCTTTTGATTTTTCTTGGAAAAAATATCTAGATTTATAACATTATATAACTTTGTTTAAGTTAAGCACTATTTGTGAAATACACAACACTTACCATTATAGTGTCTGTAGAAGGTGGAACAGGATGCGGCAGGACTTGTGGGAGGTGATGGGAGAGCTTTCTCCAGACAATCTGGTCGGAGAAATGCTAAAAAGTTTCGACAAATGGACCTGCGTTGCACATTACTCTCGGGCAATACTTATTGCCAAAAAATATTCGATAGATAACCTTGGGCGCGGGGTCTAGGGAGGTCTCCTTTCCAGCAGCCCTCCTCCATCCTGCCCCCTCCCGCTGGAGGGAGATTTCTCTAGACTGACGGCGCCCTAGCGCGAAGTAAAAAGAGGCCTAGCCCGAAGTAATGTGTCAAACGGTTCCAGGCTAGGATCTCTTGACAGGGGGGGTGTTTAGTGGGTAGTCTGGTAGCATGCGCTGCTAGGAGTCCCACACTCCGGGCGTAAAAAGCCTTCACCCCCCAACCCAAAAAAAAAATAGTGTAGGTTACTATTTTTTTTGTTACAAATTTACAGAAACACATAAAATACTGCCTTGACCAAAAGTATTGAGCATTCATAGAGTTGTATTCTGGTTTTCAAGTCCGGAGACTCGTCAAAGCAGTCGATGTTATTTTCTCGAAACCAAATCATTTCGAGGAAAAATTTGTGATCTTTGGGTGTATCACCATCATGTGTCGAAAATAACAGCAGCATAGATTTTTGTACGTTTATATATTTTGTACAACTCCTGTTGCCAATACTTCGCCAACTCCAGAGGCAGTCATGAGGTTGGCGTCAAAATTGTAGCTTAAATTCCTCGCCCATCAAGCAGCGGGTGTACAAAAGCTACTAGCGGGAGTATAAAAACTATCCATTGTTATAAGGGTATTCAATAGATTTACTCCCCAAACCACAAAACAATAGGCTAGTCTTCTGCTGTGAAACTGTGGTTTTTCAAGGCCTATTCATATCTAGTTTTCCTGTTTTGTTGGAGAGTCGTGTCGAATACAGCCTCGTGACCGCCATGCACTTGCACCTAGTCGTACTCCTGCACTCTTAGCCATTATTAAAACCGCCAAGAAAAATACGATTCACCGGATGCAATAGCCAGATAATGAATTCACTGCCACCAAATAACCCTCTCTAAACTAGCCATGTTTTATTTTCACTCTCAGTCACAGTCTTCTCCAGTCTTGCGAGATTAATCGCGCTTAAGGAGAAAAGGAACTCCATTGTATATAATAAAGAAATTAAAGGATTATTAGTTCTCAATTCATCCACTTTTAACATTTTCGATAATGTCTATTCCTATAATCTCAATTAAATTCTTCCTGGGAATACGTCGCTCAGTGTCCTTTTAGATCGATATTCCTAAGGCTCCTATGCTGCGGCCAAAGTAGTTTTTAACCAATGCCATACCCTCAACCCAACCCGAGTGGCGTATGATTTGGTTGGGTTGGCTGGGTTATGATTTTTAACCAGTACTAAGGTATAAGATATACAGAGACGCCATTATCTTCTGTCCACATTTCCCTTAAGTCAGTTATGTTAGTTTAACCTTGTCTCTACTTCAGAAAAATACCCACTGATACTATGAACACAGGGGTAAAAAGTTCATGATATGAACTGCGGTAAAAAATATTATGATATCTCTTAACCACCTTTTTCTTTAAACTAGTATAGAATATTCAAATAATTAAAGATTCGATTTCATCATTTAATTAGCAAAATTAAGAAAAACTTCAAAAACATAATGTAAATTCTATAGTGAATATTAAGTACTGTCAATGTGTATCCATTGGAAAGAGTAGGCTTAATACGAAAATAAACTCCACACCAAGATTGTTTTCCGAATAATCAAGCCCTACCGATACAATAACACTTGACATATCAATTTGAGTACGGATAAATTTGCTAAAACCGAATTTCATCTTCAAATTCAATTTTCACCAAGATTTCGGGTCGGAAAATCATACTGAAAATGAACAAGGCTCTCCGCTACAGTTGCTTACAATTCCCTTCAATGTATTTCTTAACCTACTCTATACCTTTCTTATATATACGTTCGTAATACATGCGCCTTGTAGTACTCTAACTTTTCGGATCGCTTCAGATATGGATAGGAAGGCTCTGCTAATAATTTTGACTGAAATAGAGGTGATGAACGTTATTTCATTAAAATTTCAATTTTACAGCCCTTCCTGGTGTTACAGTGATAAGAGCGTGCCTGAAGGTAACGAAAGCGATTTAGTAGCAGTAGTCTTTAAGACCAGCTTCGTGAAGTCTCCTGCAAACAATTCGACCAAGATCCTGGGAACATTAGTTGAGCAGGCGTCTTTTGAAACATGCGTAGAGTCGTCTGTGGCAACATATTATAACAATCCACCCCGTGCAGTATTCTCTCACAAGTAACTGGCTTTCTTCTTTAATGGCGTCGTCATGCAATAGCCAGAACAACGCTACCTCTAGATTCAACCACTGTTCTCGGGTACGTAGCAGTTATTATTCAAGGTGACTTAGTTGATAAGGCTTCTGGTTGTTCCAACCGTGTTACGGTTGGAACAACCAATACGTCTCGGTATAAACTTCTGGGACCTCTTGAATATTGTATCGAATCAGGTCGTTGCGTTAAAGCTGCTCATCACAGAGCTTAAAAATCCTGTGTTTCACTCATTTTTTCCTCAGGACTAACAAGTATTTTTTCATTTCTTCAATCAACTGTTTAAACTTCGAAGTTGTTGCGAAGGTGCATGAGCTGCTGTATATAATTTAGCTACAACATTTCTGTGACGTACAGGATTGCAGATAGTCTCTTGAATCTCCTCTGGAAGCGCTGGATTCTAGATGACGTGGATCTTCATCTTTTTGAGGCAGCTCAAAACTTGTCTGCGTGATTGGTGATCATATCAGATCGAATTCATTCTGGAGTGATTCTTAGCATTGATTGTCAGGCGAAGGACCAACAGTCGTAAACAGGAAACGACGGTCATCGGTACCGAGACGAGTTTTGAAGAGTGGTTAGCGGTCAGGGGAGGGAGTTCGTGTTATAGGCCGATAATTTAAAAAAGTGGAGTTGTTGATATGATTTGAACTGAAACTGGTCGTATTATTGGTCGTACTTGCTGGTCGTATAAATCCTATATAAGGAGCCGCACACGAAATGCGACCCTCCTTCACCTAAGACTCCTCTAACAACATTTGGCTATGCACGACAACTATTTTTTAGATTTGTATCACTTGTTTCAGCACTTTGACATACAGTTCAGGATCATATTGAAGTAGACACATGTAGTTTGAATCCTTTCTAGGTTGCTCAGTAAATATCAAGTGCAGTCTAGTCTACGTTGTAAACTTAATAAGACTCAATTTTTGGTTGTTAACCAATTGTTGTAAGCTGAAACGATCACAAACTTTTTGAGCTCTAATTTTAAAGACAAAGTCAACTAGTTTGATAACAGGTAGTGAAAAACTCAAGGACTTTAGAGGTGTAAGGAAAATGACAACCAAAAAAAAAGTTTGATGATTAATTAAAATGCGCACAAAAATGTAGGTAAGTAAATTTTGATTAAAGTATTATGCTATATATTTTAATTTTCATTATGTATAAAAACGGCTCAAAATATCCTTTCTATTACGTTGGTCAATGCCATATAAATTAGTGTTTCAGTGCCAACTAAATAAGACATATTTAAGTGAATAATGAAATGCAAACTATCACGCGATGAAGATAATCTATAAAATAATACAATTTCACTGGCCAATATCATATCTAGTATATTATTATGAAATGGCCATGTCCTTACTCTCATTTGCTTAACTAACTAATCCATTGCCATCTAATAATTGCCGAAGAATGTTGTGTACATTGATAAGCTAGCGAATACATACAAAGATGCTTTTCTGTTAGAAACACGAGTTATTATGAATTTAACATTCGTAAAACAATTCCTTTTCGCACATTTGTAAGTGTCATTACACATACAATAAATTGAACGCATTTAGTAGTGTGAATTGACGTTAATTTAAAAATCAACAGAAAAAATGGGTTTGGTCATGTGGCTAATATCGTTTTCCTTTGTTGCTTAACTTTTATTATTTCGTTTTTTTTTTTCTGGCTCTACACAGTAGCAAATATTCAATTTACGGGTATATGTACATATTTGTGTGCCTATCATAGATAAATATTTGATTTATTTTTAATTAAAATGTCTTCTCTGTATCGGATACTGAATTAATTAAACAAAATTTATCTGAATTTTCGAACGTGATAATTCCGAAAATAGATTCACACTGCGAACTTTTTGAGGTCAATGCAATGACTAAAATATGCAACACATGAGAGTGCACATGACTTGAAATTGTTTTTGTTTAAGATGTTAGATGGTGTTTTACCATCGCACAACCAACACACATGCGAATAATTAGAATATGTTTCCTTTGAACACTCGAGATTTTGATACAGCTCGTGAGATCTGTGTTTCGACTGGGGTTCCCACTCAAATCATTTCGATTCGCTTTGAGACTCCAAAAGTTGGATTTTTTAAAATCTTTTTGGAGATATTATTCATTCAATCATAAGATTTTATGTTGTTATTTGCACTCATTTATCTTTTGCGAAAAGGGAGTTAGAAGTTCATTTGTAGAAGGAATTTTTTTTTATAATAATCAAATATTCAATTACATATTTTTTTCTATTTTTATTGATATATTGAACTATGTCACGCAAATTAGTGTTCTAGTGAAGATTCGTGCATGAAGAGGATTTTTGATTCAATTTGAACGGATTCGAATAACTATAGGAATCTTAAGAAAACAACAAAGCATCCCTTTTGAGCCCCTTGAAACCTTCATAGTACAAACAAAAAGGTGTGACATTCATTTTGTTCTGCAGAACATTCGAAAGATGCCTCGAGTTAGCCGAAACGTAATATCGTATCTGTCGGAAGAAGGCGTGAAAGAGCTACAAGACGTTATATGTTCAATATGTAGAAATTATATCCTGAAACTAATAAACAATTTGTTTGCATTGTTAGCAACTCTTCAATCACATGGCGATGACAATCTCTTTGTATAAGCTCATTTTGGTGAGTTTACTAGTAAAATTTTTTTTTATTAGGGAGCTGAGATTTACTATTCGACGTTATCTCTAAGTATGTTTGAGCTAATGGCATAATCATTGATCACGATCTTAGAGGTATCATCCTTGAGAAATGGTTTTCATCATCTTTTGAACGATCAAACAGTTTCTGATAAATCTGCACTTTTGTCTTTTATCGCTCATCATTGGTCGTGGACCGAATCTCCAACCGAACTGATATCCTACACTCTTCTTATGTTGATATTGCTAACATGTCGGTTGCTAGCTTACAAGAAAGGACGTCTAGAACCCTCATTGTTTTCAATCGACAGCAATTGACTTCGAAACAATTCGGTGCAAAATTTGAGGACTTAACTTATATGACCACGTTCACTTGAGACTTACCTTGCACGAAATTACTTTGACCGGTAGTTCTGAACTAAAGTCAGTTTTTTAGGCTTGATCAACATAACATGATAAATGTTACCCTTAAGGAATATCGCAGCAAAAGTTGCATACAATTGTATATCCAAAGCATGAACTGACTACACACTTAACCTTTACATGTCAACTAGCAAATTCAAAGAGATGCCCTTTTAAAGCTTCTTCTTTTATCTATTATTATTAGTTTCTATTTTCTTATTTCTGTTGAAAAGTACTGCCGATACCATTTTCAAACGACAAAACGCTATTCTGAGAACTTATTGTTTCAGATGTCGCAGGAAAGTGTATCATATTTTCCGGATTTGTTTTATGTGAAAGTTTTTTCGTTGTGAACTTATTTTCATTTATAAACTCACATCAAGCTTGCACTGACGAGGGTTAGAGTAGAGAATTTAGTATCTTAAATCTCTCTCCACGATTACCTGTACAAGTGTTATCCGCACATTGTTCTGGCTCATTGGAATGTTTGTTTACTCCGTTATTTACAGGATGTTATCGTTCACCATTGACAAATTTTGGCAGATTTCTCTCCATTCTCCATGTATCGCGGTAGTACAGATGTGTTGTAACCCCATGTGCATAACATACCCTTTACTCTACACACCCTCTAACGAATTGCTCTGATGAAGTTGTTTTATTTTTTTTAATTTTGGGAGCATAATGTTAATAAGTTTCGACTGACCATTTAAGATTGGCCATTTATTGAGCTGGTTTTAAAGTACTTCTCAGCGTCGAAAGTCCTGAGTCTCCAGATGTTTTTTTTATTAATATCTTCTATTCAGCCTCGTTCAGAACTCTAAAAGCGAACTTGAGGTTCCATTTGACAAAAGACATTAAATTTAAAAATCAATTCGGTTAGGCGAATAGTTATTAATTTCTTAACTAGATATTGAAATCTTAACAACGTCTGCTAATTTTAAGTAATTGATAATGCAAAATGAGGAAAGATATGGAACCAAATCCCATTTTAGTGACACTGTAAAATAATTTTTATTATATTTTAATTTTTATTTTATTACCTACCAAGTTTGACTTAGAATATTTTTGTGGTTGATGCAAAGATACCGATATAATCTCAACATTAAAGGTTCCCTTTGCAATGCGTACTGTACTACAATAAAATAATTAATTCTTTACTGTTCACTCAGCCTCTTAGTTTGTTTTCACTTCCTTATGTTGCTTCTGTTTCATCATTTTCAATTTTTTATCAAAGATCAAACACCACACTCCAAGTCTGCTAGCAAAACAAATTTCAGACCTTCCACAATATCTCAGTGATAATTTGAATTAAAACAGAAAATATCTCATTTGCTACCATTTCTTTACATTTTATCTTTGCATCGAGAGTTGAAAGTTTATTAAGACTTCTTCTGACTCATAAGTGTACGTTTTAATCCGCGTGAATAAATTATTGTGTGGTAAAGCGTTTTTATCTTTTATTTTGCCGGCGTTTCAACTAAATTCTGTGAACTGAAGACAAATTTTATCAACGGAATAATTATCCAAGGGCATGCACTATGTGCAAGAGGATAAGAGGATTAGTAATCCATGGTAAGAGGGTAAATGAACTTTGTGTTATTATTAGCGAATGAGCAGTTGTTGGTACAATGCTCGGATACTGAGTATTCACTTGACCTTTGACTTGCTTTATATACATATATCTTGGAAAATATATGTATATATATATTTATATATCTATAGGAAACAAATATACTTTTATTATTTCTCGTAACTTCTAATATTAAGTTATCTACAATTTGGTTATTTTCGGCCTGTAGAGTTGAAAATAACTCATTCTGCCGAAAATATCAGAATCCAGGAACTACAATCGTGCCCTTAACAATAAGAAAGTTCGTTTAAAAGACGGAAGAATGTAAGTTAAACGATTAATAGTAGGCCCCATAATTATAAGACTGTATGGTGTAGGTGTACACGTTGTGGTTTAGTGTGTCAGTATTTTTTCATCGTGTAGTTCCATGAAGGGAATAGTTAATTTTTTAAATTTAATGTATTTTAAACGAAGAAAGCCACAGTTTGACGCCTCATCTATTTGGGAAAACTGGGAAACTACATAAATTGGCCGTTGACTGCTTCAAAAGTCGCCAGCTTACCGAATGATGCAAGTCACTCTTCTTCATGAACATTTCCATTTTCGGAACAAATGATACCAAACAAACTAGATAATTAAAACATTGAATGTAAGATACGAATATATTTTTATCCTTAAGTATTAAAAACAAACTTAATTGTGTACACTGTGACATAATTATCAGCTATCGATTTCCATTTTGACATGAGGTTGCATGCACTTCAATGTGAATTCAATGAATTTCAAATCTTTCAAGTGTTCGGTCATTCTTTTGAAATGCCTTTCGGTGTACGGGAGGCTCTCTTCTATCAATTTGCCCATGCCTGATGGTTTAAATGTACCAGCCAACATTTCTTTTATTAAGATATTTAGAACTAGTTGTGCAGGTCGTGTATTTCTGCTGTTGGTATTCCATGTTGTCGCATGTTTCATTAAGCCCTCCTTGTGCAATTCGTTCAGCGAAGCTATCGTTTCGTCCAATCCTTCTTCTTGGTTTTTGATCACAGTGTTGACAATTTTCAACGTCAGATTTGGCTTTTCCAATCGAAGAGCCAACTTCAGCGCCTTCAACAGTTTCTTTTGTGCTAAAAGGTTGTTCAGTTCCTGCTCTTGTAGGAATTGATCCTGTCGTTCTTTCAGTTCATTTAATCGCTTCTCTTCGGTCACATCTTTCCACTTGACCAATTGCGAATCGGAACCTCCACTATAGAAATATGTTTCATCGTGAGCAATGGCAATAGTCCAAATTCTTGATTCATGCTTGTCTAAAGTTGCAATACATTCGCTAGATTTTATTGTCCAAACTTTCAAGAGACCATCAGCCCCAGCGGAGAGAATTTGAAGCCCGTTCGCAAGAAATTCGCCACGTAAAATAGAACTTTCGTGTCCCTCTATAGATTTTAGACAGCTCATATCCGTTACCGACCACAAACGCAGTGTGCAATCCGCCGATGTAGTCAGTAGAATTTGATCCGTTGGTGAAAATCTTGCACACCATACACCACGCTTGTGTCCTCTTAAAACGCCAATCAGTTGAAGATCACTGGCAGACCACAATTTCGCCGTTTTGTCCTGAGACGCTGTTGCAACGATTTTATCATTTGGCGAAATTGTCACACAATTGATATCCTTTTCGTGCGCAAGTTGAGTAGCTGTACAGTCGAGAGAAATTATTTCGTCTTCGTTAAATGTTTTAGGGACGTTCCACACTTTGAGACAAGTATCTTGACTCACTGATGCACAAAAAGTGTGTGAAAGCCTTCCAAATGCAACTGACCCTACACTAGCCGTATGTTTTGTTCCTTTCGCAACGCACTTAACTGTAAAATTTCCTGGATTCAACTCCCAGATGCGAATGCTGTTATCTTTTGCAGCAGATAACAATAGCGTTTTATGTGACGCTAACGACAACACAATATCAGTGTGGCCTTTCAAAATGGTACAGTTCATATTCAATGTATCGTAACACTTAATATCATTGCTATTTGTCGCGACTGCTAAGAAACGTCCTTTCTTCCCTAGGAAGCATATATCTAGGATTTCATCACTGAAGCCTACCAATTGCTTTGAGCAGTGGAATGTGCTTAAGTTGTAGACCAAAATGTTATGATCAACGCTCACAACAGCAACCTGGGACTTTTTAGGGCAGTAGAGCAGTTGCGTTATTGCTAGGCCACCTTCTTCGATGGCTTTTGAAATCAAACTGTTCGTTTGGCTGAAGACAATTTTAGCTTCGGTGCATTCCCATATGTTTATGCATCCACTCTCACCGGCTATCGCTGCGAAGATTTTGTTTTTATTTTCATCTGCTTCTAAATCGAAATTATTCGGCAGCTTTATGTTGTTTGGCAAAATGCGAACACCTTCCAAAGCTTCATAGATGGGAATCACACGAACTTGAGATCCTTTTACTAAATCCCATAAAATCAGAACTTTATCCCGACTTACTGACACTAAATGTTGATGATCTGAAGTGAAATCTACGTCCATAATTTTGGAATAGTGACCAATCAATTTCATCTTGTGTTCTTTTGTCTGAAAGTCCCAGCAATTGATAGAGTTATCATCACCAGCACCGAAAAGCAAATTTTGATTGGGATCAGGATGAAATTGCACAATACTAATAACGCCACGACTCCCCTTTAACGCCGACACGCAGGTTTTCTTCACGTAATCCCATGTCCTAATTGTCGAATCAGATCCACCACTAGCCACTGTGCAGCCATCGCGTCTGAAGCATAACCTTGCTACTGGTCCTTGATGGATCGATTTCCACATTTTTATAAGATTGCCTTCATCTTTCGACCATAACTTTAGCAGGCCACTTTTGTGCGCCGTCACAATATGACGGTTATCGTGACTTAATGCAAACGTGTAGATGACATCTTCATCCACATCAGTTTCTACTGCGCCAATTACTTTTTGAATGTTCCCTGTGTCTACGTTAATGATGTTGATTTTGCCTGCATCTTGGCAGATAACCTCTTCACCGTCGTTGGTCCATGCAACTGGACCTCCTGTGTAGAAAGCCCCATACTGAGCATCGACTTCAAATCTGAAAATTTAAGAGAAACGTTTGTTTATTATATACTGAAGCTGGACATTGATTTTAAGGGCAATTGAAACAAACATTCGAGAGACAAGTTCATAAGAAAGACAACTTGAAATGAAATCCAGTCGAGAAAAAAAGTTTTCTTTTAGTTTCCTGGTGTTGCGTTTCCATGACAATATACTGTCCACGAAGGTGCGTAGGTATTTTGGGTATTTTTCATATTCCTCTTGAATCAGCTCCAACCCAAACGCTAGAGCCTACTGTATCTCAATAAACAGGATCTCGTAAGTGTTTCGCGAAGAAACAAAAAGTTCTTAGACTCAACCCTCTCAATTCTATAAACCAAACGTAAGCTCCATGAGCTTACTACGGTAGCAGTACAGTCGCTCTGAGGATGTTAGCGCCAGGTCGACAGAGTAAGCTATTGCCTACTTCCGTGCATGGCATGGATCTTAGGAAATCATTTGTCATCTGCCACAGCGATTAGAGTAAATAGAAATAGTAAAAAAGAAAATAAAAAAAGAAATGCCGAAATTTTTCAATATTTCCTCTGATTGGATTGATTCGATCAAAACATAGATCGCATTATTTAAGAACGTCGATGGAGGGTTTTGCCGCCTGCATCTCAGACTACCAGTGGCACAAGCATACCAAAGACTAAATACTTCTCCTGTTATGCAGAGGATAGAAACACAAGAACGGAAGTTAAATTAGCGATCAACCCACAACCTGAGCAACCATGTCAACTCAAATCTCTATACCTTCGATGGTTGTTCAAATGCCAACAAGGACTTCTCTGCAGATGATATATTACACCAGGATTTTTTACTCCAATGAGCCTTAAAAGCTTAGAATCTTCGAGCACATTGGATCAGTAAGAATCGAGGCTCATTTTTAGTGAACATGTGTCGTACTCAACATATCACGATTTCTTTGATACATATTGCAAAACTTACACCCATACAGAACAACATCTTATCTTTTAAAAGCAAGACTTTTGTTTAGGCTGAAATTTAAGAAAATGTAAAGTTACACTCACGCTTCCTTCAATTTAACGCCTGTTGCCATTTATTTTTACATAAAACACCGGACGAACTAATTCCTGCAAACTATTTCGGTTGCTTCACTTTGACATACGACTGTGCACGTGCTATGAAGCTTTCCGACAGCGACGATTATCAGCTGTTCGTGGAGGAGGGGAATGTGTCGGTAATAGAGTTTTTATTTATATGTGAACTCAGTTGCTTTTCAACATTAAGAAATACATAAAATCATTTGTATTTGCTTTATCACATAACACCTGAATGGTTAAAGCTGTATGACACTTTCTAAACCACCAACCCTTTGTTTTATTAATTAATTTCTATGAAATAGTTTCTGACATATATCGACATAACCTTTCTTGCACATAATGCTTCGGTCGGCAGTAACATGTATTGGTTCAAAAAAAAATTTCCCATCACTAAGTTGCCTGAGGCTTCCAACAGTGAAATATGTATCTACCTCCGATCATCAAATCGAGCGACGAGAAACCAACAGTGAATGGAACACGCTCTATCGACTACCAATTATTGGTTGGGCTGCAGCGCTCTGTAAAATTAAACTGTATCAGGCAGCACTAACTTCAGTGGCCATTCCGGCATGTTATACAGCGGAATTAAGCAGCCTTTTGCCAGCAGGATCATATATAGTAGTATCCGTCATAGGTAAGGCTCCAAAAAGTGACAACACTGACTAATATATATTTCATAGGTATTACCGGGACGATAAACCTCTTCATCACCAGCTACCTGGCACAGAACCTCATCGGATTCATTTATATTGATACCACGAACTCGAGATTACGACTATCCTACATTGACTTTTGGGGCAAAAGAAAAGACAAATTTGTGCTCCTTGACGAACTGGTGCCACCATCGGACAAACTGAAACTAGGATTTCTGTCGGTAGTGAGAACTACCAGCAACGAAAAATTTAAGCTTCTACGAAGATTGGGTGACGTCAAAGATCCAAATGTGTTTGCATACTATTTTGGTGAATAAAAGATTGCATTTAGGTGTTTAGCATGATATATTAACTAGTGAACCAATTAAATGAATGTGTTTAACTCCATCGATAGTGTGCGTATGCCTTATTCGCTTCACATTGTCTGTGCAAATCGATTTTCTTCTTAACGACCTTTCCCTGTCCCGATGATGCATCCAATAATTCCCACGCCAGCTTCTCCGGGAAGTGGACTCTTCGCTCCTTTTCTTTTGCTGCTTGTATCAGCCAGTTCATTGCCAAAAATAAAGAGCGTTTCTCTGTTATTGGAACAGGCACTTGATATTTCACACCGCCCCGTTTGATTGGCGTTAATTGTAACAATGGTCGGCAATTTGCAATTGCCTTGTGAAGAATTATTTTGGGATTTGTTTCGATGTTGGGCTTTTCACTAGCATCTGCTAAATTGTAGCGTTCTAGTTGCGACCGCTTGATATTTTCGAATGTTTTCTCAAGCAGATCTCGAGCGAGCACCTTTTTGCCCATTTTCATTATATAGTTGAGGAACTTGGCTACAGTTTCGTCATGAAATACTGAACATGTTTCGTTATTTAGAGCTGCTTTGACAGGGACGTGCAGTAGATTGGATACTTCGCCAGTTTCAGTCAAATTTTTCAGTTGATCCTTCTTGTAGACTGGTGACACATACGTTGGCGGATACATTGACATTTGTTGCGAAGGAAGAAGGAATATTGACCTGCAAGCACTTTGAAATGAGTTAGACCAAACTTCTACTTTACCAAAAAGCAGCTTACGATAATTGCTTCAGCTTAAACAAATTCGAAGTCATTTTTGAGACAGGCTTCAGTTAAAAACCTTCCACCGAAAAACTAACCTCAGGTTAATTTGTAATCACACCAACTGTTTTGACATTTTCAATCGGACCGCTCAACTTGGCAGCACCATTTTGGCAGCGCGTTGTAGTATATAATTGAATAGGAAATTCGTGAAACTCGAGTAGAACGCAGGTCGACTCAACAGACGAATATCAATATTAATGCATTCGAATCGCGACAAGTATAGTTAGAAAATAAAAATGAAAGTAGATGTTACAAGTAAAACTCTTCTTCGACATTGGGAAGAATGTTTGTTTTGCTCAATAAGAGAAACCCCAAGAATTCCAGCACATTCGATTGAATGGTTAGTTAATAAAACTTGCCATACCTGAGCACTCTTTAAATTTTTATTGAATCGGTTTCAATAATCCCCGGAATTTGTTATTTATTATTTAAATTAATGAAACATAAAATATATGCAGAACTGAATCATTGTCCCAGGGATTTCACTTTTGGCGTTTATGTTGGCAGTGCTTCGTCCCAGTTCTGCGACCATTCGCAACCCTGAAGTGAAGTGACACCGTTTTGGATTGAAAATTAATAGGCGTACTGTTTGCGATCAAGCAGCTTTTAATCAACTATGCGAATGCCATTGGGAAGAAAATAGAAGCAATTAAATTATTTGGCATAACACCTCATACCCTGCAAAGCCTCAAGAGTACCCAGGCGTTGCGGTAATAGCGAGTGAATTTTGTTTGTACGTTCGCGTAGTCAATTTTAGCAGAACATAGTTCTCGACTGCTTTCAGTTTTAATTTTACATATCCCTTGCCTAGATTCAGACCGAGTTTCCACCTGATTGGAAGAAATGACGGAAGCCTGGACGAAAACTCAAACGAGGCGTTTAATTGAACTGTACAGGGAGCATCCTGACTTGTATCATCCTTACCATCCAAATTACTTGAGGAAAACCAAACGGAAAGAATTGCTGCAAAGGATACAGCAGCAACTAGACACCGTGAAACCTGGCGTATCTATCCTGGAGATCAAAGCCAAAATTAAAACCCTTCAAAATCAATTATCCAAAGAACGGAGCAGGATGCAAGAGTTTATTTCGAGAGGAAAGGTAAGCGAAAAGGACTACAAGCCGAAGCTGTGGTGCTTTGAGGAGTTGCTATTTTTAAAACCGTCTTGGATTGATGCAAAAGGAACGCCCGAAGCATTGACAGAAGAGGTGAGTCGTATTTTAAGCAGTAAGCCGAAGTCTGAAACGATCATTCGTCATAGACTGGCAGAGAAATGTACTCCGATAGAAGCCCAGATGCAAGCAATAGTTCTATGGAAGCTACTGATGTAAGTATCGAAGTTTTGGATTTATAGTTACAGACATTTTTTGAAGACCTTTATGTGCCAGGACTTTTGTGGATCTCCCGAGGACATTTTAGAACTGTGCAAGGTTACAGAGAAATGTTTGGATGCTTCCGAGGTGTTGTTAAAACTCCGGACAATTGGCGAAAAGTCCAAGGTGCAAGTATTTTGCGAATATCTCTCCAAATTGCTGGAAGAATTTCAGTTGGATGAAACTCTTGATGGTGTGATAATTGAAGTTATAAAAAGTCTGTACGAGGCGAAAAAGCAACAACGATCGACTGTGAAATAATCGTATGAGTCTGGGCTTTAGTACGGCACAAGCAACTGATATAATTTATCTGATCCTCTTATGCGCATCTGAAGCAATATAAAATACTGCATATAAACAAACTTAATTTAGGGTAAATTAAATATATTTCATTGAAATTAAAAATTTTGTACTCGAATTTACATACTAATGTTTTGCAATAAATTTAAAATCCAACCTAGATAAGCGGTTCCTCAGTGCTAAAGAACTCTGCAAACGAATACCTTATCAGTTCAGGTTCCCTTCCGCCGATCAAGTTCGTGGCAAGCTCCTTGTGATTTGCAGTTTTCATAGGTTTGTACATTGTGTTCACTCGGTAGGATTCGCTATTAGTCGTCAAAAAATTGTGAAGAACACAACAACATTGCACTATTGTCTCTACTTTATCCTCTCTGAGGGCGGTGCCCTTTTGAAAAATTTTAAACCTCTCTGACATTACTCCGAATGCTTTTTCCACATTTCGTCTTGCCGCACTTAAACGGATGTTGAGATTTTTTTTAACACCATCTACACATGATTCAGAATAAGGAGTAAGTAAATTGTTCATTAGTGGCAGGGTTTCATCGCCAACAATGACATAAGGTAAGTTCCTATTACTTCCCATTTGTGCGGGCTCCGGGAAGTATTTGTTGCCTTCCTTGAGAATTGACTTTAAATGGGAATTAGCTAATACTTCTTCATTGCTGGACACACCCTTACAAGTTACTTCAGCGAAAGTGAACCGAGCGAATGCATCCACCATGGCTAGTAATACAGTAGTTCTTTTAACAGGAGCAAATCTTACAGGATATACTGAAAGAGCCCCAAGGCAATGCGGGAATTGCCACTCAGTCGCGAACTCATCTGCAATGCGCAGCCATTCATCGTTTGTGGATGGAAACTAAAGTCAAAATAGGATTTAAACCACACTCTATTATTTGTTTTTAGCGTAAGATTTTACCTTCAAGTAATCCTCCTTCATATTTTTAAAAATCGCCTGGCACACTTCAAGGACTGCTCCACGACAATACGATCGTGAAAGATTTATATTCTGACCTAATTCTGCGAAATTTTCTCCTGTGGCCAAGTAGCGGAGCGTTGCAGCTAATTTTGTTGTTGCTGGCACGGCTTCTTTCATAATTGTGTCCCTCTTTGAAACATCCTTTTCAATGTAGGACAAAAGTTTTTGGAAGCAGTCTTCATTCATTCCAAGACACCATTTGTACGTTTCCAATTCGGCACTTAATACGTAAGCGGTGCGAAGTCCAGGAATTTCTTCCTGCCATTCTTTAGGCTTTTTGTGTTGCTTCAAACGTTTCACCCGCCCTTGCTTTTTGGCCTTTTTAAGTTTCCTAGTAAGTTGCACGGCGGCAGCAAGGCAAGAAATCGCTGCCGAAATGTTCAGAGCCGCGATCGCAAGATTCCTTTCCGGTTCAGACATTTTAACAGTCAGAGAGAAGTCAAAAAGTGCCCAAATACTTCAGGTTTCAAGGTAGAGCATAGGGAGAAAGAACCCTATGGGATGTGACAAACGCGAATTTGTTTATTTATTTAGAAGCATTGGCTGTCACAGCTGATAACGTCAACGCTGCTTGATTCATGTGGGAGGGTACTAGAACTGCATTACTGTCCTATAATTAAGCTGGGCATACACAGACAAATCGACTTTAAACAAATTATAATTGCAAGAAGGAAATAAAGAGGTTCATCGTTAACCGTTTCGTTCGTAGCGAGACTGTCCGTAGTTAATTTCTATTCAAACGAATTTTCTACACAAACGAAATACCATCAATCACGAGCAACGAAATGTAGGAAAATCAATAAGAAAAATGACATTGCTGATGCGTGTTTGGGAAAATCTTTTAAAAAATAAGAAACCTAGAACCTAGAACAATATTCAGACTTAAATTTAGTACATTTATCGCAAAAAATATTAAAAACTGATTGAGAGAGTAGAAGGGATGGAGGTTAGTAAATGAAACAGGCGATGATTTAGTAGTAATAGAGTATGGCATATGAATATTGAGCATAGTTTCTACTTCCTAGCCCGACGAAAACAGAATGATCTGATCTAGAATTCTTGCACTCAATAATTACATTTGCTGTCCGCCAAAAGCTTACGCAATTTTATCTCGCCACAGCAGTATTTTTGTTGACATAACATCTGTCGTCCCTAGTATGCCTCTATCTTCCCTAATATAGTAGTATAAAATCGTTTCTACTATCCTTAAATTTGAAGAAATGCTGAGCCATATTATGAGACCCTTTATGTGGAACTGCTTGTCGTCTATACTCTTGCGACATGATCGTTACCCCGTTGTTTACTGATCAACAGGAACCACTGGACAGCGAAGAGAATGTTAGAAATCGGACCGGATTCTTAGGGATCAAGAGATTAGGGAGACTTCGGTACAAAGGTTGTCAAGGAAACTTTTTTAAGGTTGATCAATAAAAGCAGGTTCTTCTGTTGGAAGAATCTCTTCGATGTTGAAAACTCATGGGCCTTGGTGAATTTCGACGAATCTTGGTGGTGATCAGTGCCCTAAGGATGCCTTGCTTATTGGAAGCAAGCAATACTGATGCGATCGCCCACGACCCTTTATCCATGCAGATCGTCTATTTCGACTTTATCCTGAGTAAGTCTGTCAGAGCATTCGCTCTTCGGAGTAAAAGAAATGAACGGAGCGGAGCAAATAATGAGGATCAATCGGATACGGGACAAAATGTTATCTCAGCTGTAGTGCTACATACACTCTTCTCATAATGCGAGAATTATTTCTGAAAATTTCTGATCAACCAAAGAAAAAGGAAGCCAAACCTAAACTCCACATATGCATCCTAGACCCCGCCGGCAAAGTGCTCCAAAAACGCGTCAGGTGACTCACAGAGATAATTTGTACTGTGAGGGATATATCTTTGTATCAGTGTGGTGTTTAAGCTGAAAGATATACCAGACACTATGGAGGTAGCGAACCTGATTAATTAAGCAGAAGAGCATAACGAACAGTCAAGGCGTATGTTTTAATTAGGGGATTAAGTGCGTGGAACATCTTCAATTCAGCCCAAGAGATAAAGATTCTCCGTGCAGAGAACGAATCTTTCCAACTTCCAAAATATTTTATCTTGGTGTTAAGCGATTATATTTGAGATTAGGGGCTGATGAACAACGTCACGGCGGAATTTATGGGAGGGGTTTTTAAGGTCACACCCCATCGATAAGCTGCGCTTGAATGGCTATGCCGATGATGTAAAGACATTACCCGATGAAGATACAGCAAATCCTCTTTCAAACAAGTGGAACCTAAACACGGAATGATACTGCGTTGACTCACAAGGCTCACAAGGTGATACTAACTTATAAAAACAGATCACCAGAGTCATTCCCATCATGATTGGATTCAGGATAGAGCCGAAGGGCGGGATAAAACGTCCTGCTTATATGCTTTCACACCTGAAAAGACTTATTTCATATTGTTTATCCCACTATGAAAACTTTCCATGTAAGATTAAAATTGAGGTTTAGGTTGAATGTAAGAAAAACGAATAAAGAAAATTTGAAAGAATTGTCACCAAATTCTAGTTTTATCTGACCTTTTATGCTGTATTAGAAATGAGTTGAGAAGTGAGCGCATAACTATCCAACTACTAAAAGAAATGGAGTTTGGATTCAAAGGTCATTATTTCATTTTAATTGACAAAATTTATCCGCGCATTTTTACATGCATGAATGCAATCGAAGCAAAAATTTTCCACGACATCGGCTGATCATATGCAAGTTCATAGAGAGGGACAATAACTTTTGTCATCTAATATTCAGCATGCGTGTCGAGTGTGCAATAGTTACACTTATCGTTGGCCGGGCTTTTCCGTTTCTAGAAAGTCGTTAAATCCTTAGCGACTTGTATCCAAGATGGATCTTTCAAACGAGTATACAAATGAACTAAACTTGAGCAAAATAAATATCTGTGTCGGAAATTATTGACATGTATCTTTGAACTTCTTCGTCGAAAGATATAATTTGGTATTCAAAACA
Source organism: Stratiomys singularior (assembly GCA_954870665.1). Classification (NCBI taxonomy): domain Eukaryota; kingdom Metazoa; phylum Arthropoda; class Insecta; order Diptera; family Stratiomyidae; genus Stratiomys; species Stratiomys singularior. The sequence continues at coordinate 3,001,433 of OX940879.1, read as the reverse complement.
CACATTCGTTCGACGGAGTCCAATTTGGAAAACGCCGCATAAAACGTTTCTCTCTCTCTCTGGGGCACTTGACTTCCGTTTCCCAGGGGCTGATCTAGCTCCTACTCCTCCAGTTGATATGCGCGATATGCTTCACCATTAGCATTTTCTATGAGCCTGGAAAACCAGGTCGACAGAGTTTATTATTGCTTCATTGGTTCAGTTTGTCTCCGCGGTATCGGAAAGGTGGTCATGCTTCCTTTACTACTAAGCTGTGCTCGGACTTGATGTAGAGAAAATTTAGTGAAGCTAATTCTAGTTCTGATCGTGATTGAATTTGGTGGTTGGTGATTTTATGCTTGCTTGGTGATTACCTTCTTTGTGGAGTGATGAGTTTGTGAACAAATGCGGCATGGATATCGCCAATGTTTGCCGCACGTGCCTTTATTCTGATGGCACTTTGTTTTCGGTCTTTGATCCAGTGGTTTCTGTGGAAGACTGTAGTCTTGGATTAGGCGGAGTAACTGCTGCGGAAATGCTGAAAACTTTCACTTCTGTCCAGGTAATTATCCTTGCAGCGGATGCCAGCTGTTTTATCATCACCCGAACACAATACACTCCCGTGATGAGGTCTCAGAGCATCCACCGTAGCTCCTTAGGGCGCGTGGCCCTTTCCGAAGAGTTTTCTAGAAAGGCCAAAATAGGACGGGTATAGCCCTGTTGCTGCTCAGATCGTTCACTTGGAAATTCGAACAGAATTAATTTCGAAATAGTTCCAAAGACCTGTGGTAACTTGGGACCAACGACAGGCCGTAAAAATACAACATTCGTGCTTAGCATGATAATGTTGACGCAATCAAGTGTAGATAGCAGAAAGTATCTTTTTATCATTATATTGTAAGTGGTCGGGCGTTGATTGAACGGCTTTGGGACTCAGGTTGGCATGCAGTGGACATTTCTAACCGCTGTAGTCTCCTTATCCAGACAACAATTGGGTTTGGAATGCTAAACTTATTGTTGATCTAATTGTTCAGTCGGCAACACGACCTGCATAAATTCACCTGATCAACCTCACCTGATCGCTGTATTCCAACTGACGAAAACGATGGTTCGTCTTTGAAGTTGTTTCCAACCCTACGCGAGTGGTGGCTTTGCATATTTTAAGATGTTCAAAAGCTGCTGCAAGGAAATGTGCATGAAATGCAACATTCATGCATGCAATTGTGTGATGTCGGCAGTTTAGAAAAATAATGATATTTGAGCAAAGAGTGGTAGAAATGAGATTTAATTAAGCCGGTTTTTCCCAAGGAGGCGTACTATTTCGCAGAGTCTTCGTCTTACGCGCAGGAGGTCATCATTGTGTAATGATGAAAATTAACAGACTACTTGGTCTATGAAGTCGTAAAGAATGATACATCAGACGTGCCAGTGCCTTGCGGTTATTCAGTTTCAAAATATCTTCAGATAATCTGCAAGCATATATTAATGCATCTGCTATACTTGTGGCTGACGGTAATGATGCGTGGTGTAACGAGGAGATTGCTCGAAAAAGTAGGATTCGAGATTAATCTACAACATGACAGGTTAATTAGTTACCTCTTTTAATATTATAAAGAATGGTTCGTAGATGTGGTAAATGAACTTTCTAGCTAGCTTTATAGCAAATCACTCCGCTGGAACTGCTGCGTTAAGGAAATATTCAAGTTGTTATAACCTCAAATTGTCATGTTTAATGATTCGAAAGCAAGTGTTTGGAGCTGCGTGATTGGCGATCGTTCCCCAGTAAGCATTGCATTAGGCTTGAAATAAATTTTCTTAATCTATTGTCGAGTAAGGACGCGTTTCAGTTGTTTCTAGCCATAATCAGCATATCATTGACGATCCCAAAATACGTCCTTGCTCAACAATAACCATGGTCAAGTAGATAAGGGGTTGAATATGTGCAGAACGGATTACAGAAACCAATCGACGAACTTCAAATCTGTTTAACTAATATAATAATGTATTACTCAAAGAGTACATAAACAGTACAACAGTGATAGCAGTAGTCAAAAATGATACAAGAAACTCTCGAAAGTGTGCAAGAAACTCTGATGTCCGCCTCAATAAAATTAATTCAGGTTGTATTAATTATTTAATATTGCTATTAACACTGCTTTTATTATCAAAAATTACGAAGCACCAAGGGCTTTACTCATAGTTGAAACAATATAAAACAATTTACCTAAATTAAATAACCCTAAATCTATTTAAAGAGTAAATAAATTAAGATATATATTCAGAAATGCTCTAAATAATCTTAACTCAATTTATGCTCGAAACGAACCAATGGCAATTCGCATAAATTGAATAATAAATCTTATACTTAGAAGAGTTCTCCTGCGAGACGCTTTTGTAACCCATTGGCTGATAACAATAGTTTGGTGATAGCGTCGGAATCTTGAATGAAGATTATAAGCTTAAACATAAAGTTGTTAAGAAGGGTCTAAAAATAGGTTCTGACGGCGGAACCGAGTTAATTTATAGAGCAGCGTTTGTTTTTTAATAATGAAGAGTTTCAGTATCACACATTCTAGAGCAAGGTTAGAAAATATTCGGACAGTTCATCACCCTTCTTTGGTCCAAACAGTGTTAATGACATCTGTCCAGCTGATTGTTTCTTCTGAATTGAGATATTGTTCCCGTTACTGTCTATTTAGTCAGACTGATTAGTTTTGTTGGGATGCCAAAATCAAGTATTATTTGGTACAGTATGTTCCGATGGATACGTCGAAAAAAAGTATACGATCTATCGTATATCGTCTATTTGAAATCCCCAAAGTTTTGGTAAACATCGGTGTTGAGCTACCAACAGTTCTGCGCGTTATTCAACGGTTAGTCAAAAACAAAGGCCTTTTTTTATGATATAATTCTTCTTATTATTCTTATTACTTTAATATAGTCCAGGGTTTCTTTCTTTTTTAGTTGATTGCGTCTTGTTACTATTTGTATTAACAGATACATGCTAATTTCAAAATTGAACCGTGAAGATATTTCCTCTGTTGTCCAGAGAAATGTCTCCAATAGGTAATACGGAAAGGCTGAATATCTAAGAGGTCTACACTTTGGGTGTTCGAACTTGTCAGATATCATCAAGCCAGTTATCTCCTTCCAATTTACTAAGACCTGAAATGAATGAATAACAATGAACGTTTGAAAGCCAGACCCATGATGGGGATGTTGACGAAACCTAAATGTCTTTAAATGATGTCATGGTCGATTTGTAGTTCTTACATGCCGTAGAGATAGCTTTACATTGGTTTATCTGCTAATTGACATTAAACCGTCAACTTTTTCTCCTGGCGCCAGTCTGTTTTGATGTTACATCCGCGCACTACGTATTTGCATTTCGAAATTTGAGAAGGAATCACATCCTGTGACAGAAAAACAATTTAAACAAGACGAAAGACAGGTCTAAGGTCTGATGAGAGACTGTGAATTACCAAGCGTAGCTCCTTAGAGAGCAGGAGTATTATCGGGCTTACCTGCGCTAGACTGCAACGTCAGGAGTCCATGGTATTTATTTAACATGGCGACTGCGTTTTGTCACATCTTGATCGCATAGGGTAGTGTAGCAAATAATACTGTGAGCGTCAAAAGAAAGTGTACACCTATGTGTAGCATATTCAAAATCTCATAAGATGAGTTCTACACGTCGGATTTTAAAAATGTTTGGTGTTTTGAAAAGGTTTTTCTGTTTTCTAATAACAAAATAAAAAATTTGATGATAAAACATTGCACTAAAATTTAAACAACAAAATAACAAAAAAATACTTCATTTTTTACTCGTCAAAAATAACTGTACAGCTTGCAGCACACCTTGTAATTGATGTGTTTAACAGGAAAACTTCCGTTAGATTCAGTTTATAGTTCTTCAAAAATGCAAGCTTGGTTGACATGATGCGATAATTCAATCATTCGTAATTTTATTTGCACCATAGAACGGTCCAGTTTCTACATTATCTAAAATGGGTAAGCAAAGCGCAATTGAAACGCGAAAACCTATTGTAAAATCAAGAACGGAAGGAAAATCGTTACGGGAAATATCACAAGTAGTGTGTAGAATCCATAACGCCGTGAAAAAACTTTTGGACAAATTCGAGAAGTTCAAAGACGTAAGTGATAGGCCTCGTTCCGGTAGGCCAAAAAAGTTTTCGTATGTGATGAACGATTTATTGTGAGGAAAGTACGAGAAAATTCAGCAGTGAGTGCAGTTAAAATCGCGGAAAACATAATAGTCGATTCTCGGGTCGGTGTCAGCGCAAGTACTGTCCGCCGAATACTTAATAGAAACGGGTTACATGGCAGAGTACCCCGTAAAAAACCATACATTTCTGAAAAGAATCAGAAACTCCGGTTGCTTTATGCCAAAAAGTATAAAAAAGAGTATATGTCAGTCTGGGAAAACGTACTTTTCAGTGACGAAAGTAAATTTGAAATATTTGGTTCCAAGAAATCACCCAGAATATGGAGAAGTAAGAACGCCGAATTTGATCAGAAGAACATAAGTTCAACCATTAAGCATCGTAGTGGTTCGGTTATGGTCTGGGGGTGTATGGCGGCATCAGGCGTTGGGAATCTGGTCTTTATTGACACTACGATGAATAAAAATGATTACTTGGACATTTTGAAAGAAAATTTGCTACCTACTGTTGCAAAAGTAGGGTTAAAAACATCATGAGTCTTCCAGCAGGACAACGACCCAAAGCAAAAGTCAAAGCTGGTGCAGGAATGGTTATTGTATCCAACACCTAAGCAGCTGGATCATCCTCCGCAATCCCCAGACCTTAACCCCATCGAGCATTTGTGGGATTATCTCGATACATAAATCCGAAAACGGAATATAACAAGCAAAGAGTCGTTGAAGTCCATTTTAATCGAAGAATGGCAGAAAATTCCAGTCAGTTTGACTAAACAATTGATTGAGTCAATGCCAAAACGACTAAAAGCTGTTTTAAAGGCGAAAGGGAAGCAGACTAAGTACTAATTTGCAGATGTTTGCTTTATTTATTTACTGTACACTTATTTTTGACGGATAAAAAATGAAGTATTTTTTGTTATTTTGTTGTTGAATTTTTAGTGCAATGTTTTATCATCAAATTTTAAATTTTGTTATTAGAAAATAGAAAAACCTTTTCAAAACACAAAACATTTTTAAAATCCGATGTCTAGAAATCATTTTATGATATTTTGAATATGCTACACATACGTGTACACTTTCTTTTGACGCTCACAGTATGTGAAACCGTTTCAGGCCACGATATGATGATGAGAGGACATGTGATGTGTGGCTGGTCCAGAAGCCATTTCCTGCAAACAATTTTAGTCTACACTTCTGAATTGCAAACTTTTTGGCAATAACAGTCATGATTTCAACATTAAGCTTTTACGATTATTCAAAGGAGTGTCATTTTGTTAAGCACCGCAGCCTGTCACACTATAAAGACCATTTTGCAAAGGAAATTTTATGTATTTAGTTTAAACCCTATCACGGCGCTGTACATTCTCAATAGTTTAGCTATATTAAAATCTATGGAATAAATACTCAAAGTTATAAGAAATTTCCGTGTCCAATGGTTGAGTTAATTAATTTGAGTCATAAATCTACCAAGGAATCGACATTATTGTAAACTATTTGAAAGGTCGCAGTGTATTATGGTCTTTTATATCAACTATGTTTATGCTATGCATTCACCAATAAGCAATGAATATGTTGCAATGTCTGTCGGACCTTGACTGCTATTGGAAATATGCAATCGTACAAACGTGAGTGTGCATAAATACCGTTGAGAAGATGCATACCAAAACCTGAATTTCCTGGGAAACTAATCTTTAAAAGATTATAGGTAGTATATTTGCCGATGGACTATTGGCCCATTAAGATGCTGTTTCCACAAATAGGATTAAAGTCTCTTTACTTCATACCAAGCAATTCATGCTCGTACGTTAATAAGTGTGGCGTCTGCTTTACAAACTTTTGAACGAATAACGAATCAACGAAACTTTCTTCGTCGAAATTAGATCCGGGAAACATCAATTATGATCTTAAACGGATCCCATATCGCTCAGTTTATTAGCAATCATTTCGAGAATCACACCAGTACCATTGATTTCATCAGTAATGCTACAGATGCTATAATATATAGTGTTAATAATTTTAGGGATGCGGATGACAAAATACTTTCACGTAAACGGGCAAACTAATGTTATACTTTCCGGTGGAACACAATTGAAAAATAGGGTGAAGAAGAAAATAAATGTGTGTTTACTAAGATGTCTTAACACACGAGCAGCTTGCAAGACCGCACTCAACCGTGGCATATCTCAAACCATGGTAGTAATAGGTGGTTAGAAGTCGAAGATGAACAAGCATTGTTGCATGACAATGACCCATCGTTTTTATGTTTGTGCATACTAGAAATTTATTCGCACGTCTTTCTTCTGTATATGATGCAAAGTAAAAAGACGATTTGTGGTTGCACAGCGAAGTAATTAATTCAGACTGGAATGCATGAGATTTCAAAAGCATTAATAATGTCGCATGTCGCGGAATATCAGGAAGCGATTTCTCGGTGGGAATGCGTACTACGGGTAACGTTTGAATATAGAATTAGCGTTTGTAACACGGTTTTTCTGAGGTTTGTACAAACTGAATCAATGCGTTGTTAATGCTGTATCGCAGAGTAATGAATATCTGGGCGGAATCCGAAGCCATCACGGTAATATATTAAAAGCTTTCTCAATTCTTTTGTCAAATCATGGGTTATTAAAGGAACAGGAAAGGAATCAGAAAATTGTACCTCCCGTTTTTCATCCATTTTTAGTGGAGTCCGGTAATTGTCGCCAGGGTGGATTGCGATAATTGGACAGATTTCGGTTGGATGCAGAGATTCAATATGGGCTTTCGCGCCTTTGATGATGGTGATGAATTCTTGAAGCATGCATTTATTTTGAGGGCAAGGCTCCTTCATGAGACAAGAAATGAAGGCGAAAGTGGCTACACACTTTGAAAATCTGCACGAATTGCACACAAAATAAGTATTTGTGAAAATTACACAACTGGGTCTACTGAAAATTTCAAGGATTATGAGCTTATTCCAGGGATTAGGATTATTATTTTTTGTTATTTTAAAGCAAAATGAATGACACTTAGTTAAAGATGTAGTAATTGGTATGGCAAATATCCTCATAACAATGATTGTGGGGAAGGAAAGAAGTGATTCGTCATCATGATTTAATGTTCAAAGGAATCTCTGAGTTCCTATCTCGTGATATTCCTTTTTTATATGTTATTACGAACTATGATAGTGTTACACTAAGTAATTATTTCTCATTTTTAGATAACAACAGAGGATACACTCCCTACAAAAATTTGCACAGACTGTTTAGATCACATTCATCGTACCTACACATTCAAAATTAAATGTGAGAGCACACAACTTGCGCTGGTTAATTTTCAAGAAGGAAGTGCAACGTTGAACTCGAAAGAACCAACCAGTGAAGAAATTCCACAAGCAGAAGTTAAATTGAGCAATGATCAAAAGTTACAATTATCATCCTTAACCAAACTAAAAACCATCAACACTGGCGATGATATCCTTCGCTTGTCTCTATCGAGTGTCGAAGACTTTACCGAAGATTTTTCGATGGAGGAATTTTCGGCGCAGGATAACGAAATCTTAAACATGAATTTGAATTTAGAAAGTTTACACGACATAACAAAAGAGTTAGAGACTGTTGACAACATAATAATTGAATCAGGGGATCCATTGGCAGAGCCCAGAGAAGCTGAGAGACGGTGGATTGAGGACATATACGAATGCCCGGGATGCCAGAAGGCTTTCCGTAAAGTGGGTCTTCTTCGGAATCACATTGTAGATGTCCATACCGAGGGAAAGTTGTGTAAAATTTGTAATGAAGGTAAGAAGGAGTTGGTAGTATTTAGATTGAGGATATAAATAAAACTGGCTTTTGTCTTTCCAGACTACCAATCAAGTATTTGGAAACACATATCGGGTCATATGCCGGGCAAAAATTTTGGCTGTCCGGAATGCAGTAAGTCCTTTCACTCGGAATTCAATATGCAAATGCACCGGAAAATGGCCCACAATGATGCTCTCATTTGCGAGTATTGTTCAATGCAGTTTCGAAACACACAGAGATTTCGGGATCATCTGTTCCAGCACACCGGGAAGCACGAATTTCAATGTGATATTTGCTTGAAGGTGTTGAAGCGAAAGTCGGCACTGATCCTTCATAAGCTAAATCATGCTGGCGAACGCCCGTTCAAATGCAAGCTTTGTTCGAAAACATTTGGGTACAAGGGAAACCTAAATTTCCATATGACCAGCGCTCACGGAGCCGAAGAACTTCCATATCAGTGTGAGGTGTGCTCAAAACGATATAAAAATCGACCCCAGTTGCTTAAGCATAAGTTTGAGCATAATGGAAATAAGGACTTGCAGTGTGATATTTGCCAAGAAGTGTTCGAGACAAAGTATAAGGTGGAGTTGCACAAGAAAAAGCATACTGGCGAAAAGCCATTAAAATGCGAAATATGTGGCAGAGGATTTCGTTTGAAATGCAATCTGAAGGAACACATTGGGACGCATAGTGACGAAAGGCCCTTCGAGTGCAAGCTGTGTCCTAGTCGCTACAAGAGAACTTACTTGCTGACGTTACACATGAGAAAATCTCATCCGGAGTATGCCAAAAATAGCAAAGCAACTAGTTCATGACATTGGCAGTAGATAGTGGAGACCTAGTGAGAATTTTTCAATCATAGCCAATTGTTTCACAGTGAAAATTTATTTTAAGTCCTTATCAGACTTGTAAAGTCAAAATTCGATAACTTCCCACAAAATGTTCAACTCTCAAACTAATCTATTTTCTTCTTCAATAAATATTTTGCTTTAGTTATATTTAAATAGAATTATGGATAACGCATTGAGTGTCTATTCCGACGTTCATCAATGCGAGCAAACAATTTCAAAGTTAATTTTTTATGGACTGACTCCATAAACGTCGTCCCATATTAATATTTTTCACGAATGAATTTAATATTTGTCGCGGAATAGGTTCCCTATTCGCATAATGTGACACCTTGCACACAAACATATTCGAAACTCAGATTGTCTTAAATCTCATCAAATATTTCATGAATAATTTACAATGCATTTTGCAGAATTTGCATTCAATTTGCTTAAGGACTTTATTGTAATATGATTAATGGACAGTTGATGAATTTGTACCATATAGCAATGAAACCACCAATAGATAATATTAACTGCTAGCTGGTAAATGTTTTGTTTTTGTTATTAAAATTGCATTATTAACATACAAATATTATTTGAATGACTGTAAGATGTTGTATTTGATTATTGCTTGGTCATTAGCTTTAAACTCGGGTATAGAAGCTGAAATAAATGACTTGATTTGGGACGAATTGTGATGTTGATATCGTTTACAATTCACTTTAATTTACTCACAAACGATACCTCATCTCAAATCCCATAGAGAATTTTCGATGTGTCTCCGGCGTAGCTGTAGGTGTTAATAGATACGACTATCCTCCTTGAGAAAGTGGAGCAGAGATGGGCTATAAAATACCAGTCACTGACCAACAGCAAGATGGGCTGAATCACTTGTGAATCACAATCACATGTGCATCACGTGGAATTGCGATTCACGAGTGGAATCACTGGAATCAAGAACTTCTCTTTGGTAAAGATTGATTCGGCAACAAAATGCAAGGATGAACTAGTAATTCGATACCTGTAATGGACGCTCATTACAAGGACCTTCAGCTCTCCGCGAGCTTCTTTAAAAAAATGTAAAAGCAGGGCAATGGGTGGCAGCTAGATTACACACGTTCTTCAATAAAAAAGGAGACACTGTAAAAGGCCACTGGACGGGCTTCAGACATCGGAAAATTATTCAGACAGCTAGACATTTACTTCCAACCAGGAAACGAAAAATTGATTCCAATGAAAATGAAGAGATGAGATGAGAAAAGAGATGATGTTTTAAACGATGTATTACGTACTATTGGAGTTTTAATGCTGTCCTACATGGAATATGACACTTAAAAATGCACAAACTATAATTTCGACTGATAAAGTGGAATTAACATCCCTGACATGATGTTCTGTACCTATTTGCATGGTAACACCTTGGTGATATTCAAGCGTCTCTGTCGAAATAAAAGCTTGGTAGACCTGGGATTTTGTTCAAAGCCCGCCTTATTTCTTGCTAATTCAGTGGCTGTGTAGAGATCCTTGGGGTCACTTACAGACAAGCAAAACAAAGAGGAAAACGGAAGTGCTGAGAAACCCATAATTAGTGTCAATACCACCGAATCAAACAAGCGAGTGTCGTAAATAAGGCATGACTTCTTCAGTGAAAGACGCTGAGCAGTTGGATTACTCTGGATCATTCAGAAGAAGAGCAGCTGTGCCTCAAAGTGGAAATGGATCTGAAACCTGCAAAGTGTAAGCCAACCTCAGCAAAGAGGTTAAGAACGGAGTCCTGGCGAATCCAAATAGGTCATTACAAGAGAAAGAGCAAAGGATAGAACACTATGAGAGCACCGTTTTCTTCCTACCGCTCACACCAAACAATCCGTTTGACTGAAAATCAATAAGACAAATAGGAGGTCGGAATAAACGGTGTTGGAACGAAGCATAAAAGGATCTGGCTGCACTGGAGAAGCAGAACGGTCGAAGACTATAAGCCGGGTGGACAAAAGCCAGTGAAAGCTACCAAAAGTAAAGAGCATCGCAAACGTCGGCTGGCAACTTTAAAGCATTTCTACTACAGGAAGCGCATAGCCTGCTTGTTTCTGAAGAAAAAAAGCATTACCAAAATTAAAGCGAATGATGAGGACACGGACAAATTGTTGTACAAATACGGAATCGAAATATTATAGAGTGTTGGAATAAATGAATTACTATTAATAACATTTTCCAGCCCATTTTAGGCAATTACTTCCAATCTTTACACAGATTCTGTTTGGAGTATTGGAATGTCATTTAAAAAACCTCATTTTAACTTTAACTTCAATATCTGAGATAAAGAGAGGGAGCAAGCGCACATGCTGACGAAAAATGATTGATATATGATTTGTGTTAAAGTGCGACAGACAGCAGGATCGCGATATTCGGGTCTAATACGACAAATGCCGGCTACCAAATGATTAAAAACTCATTCAGTTTGGAAGGAATAATTCCTTCTGATGAATTCCTTTGCTATACAATAATGTGATGAGGAGAATGTCTTAATTTTTGATAGATCGTTTCATATTTTTTTGTTTCTGGTGAATTTTTAGACTTGCATTTCGCACTTAGGCGGTCAGTTTCAGGATCATAATGAAAGCAGTATGTTTTATAATCCGCAGCTTTTGTTTTGTTTTCACGAAGTTTATATTGTTTTTGTGACAGCAACGATGTCCCTGAACGAAGAACAAATTTCGCACACACCTGTGACATGCACAAATCGTCTGTGCATTTCCAAGGTTTGTGCGAAATTCTGTTTCTCTGCTAATATGTCAAGAATTTTTATTCATTTTTAAGGTAAGCATTACGGAAATTTGTGTGTGGACTGAAATTGGTCTTCCTGTGTGCTTTTCATCGTCTAATTTGTCGTCTCTCTACCTTAGAAAAAACGTTTATGCTACAGGAAAACGATTCGTCTGTTTAAACGATCATTGCCATACACTTGCTGCATCAATTAGAATTTTTCTGATGCGTTTTGACCAAGTTTTGGATGGGATTTAATGTTCATTCTTTGTTAACATTTCTTTCATGAAAGTTGAAAAAACTGTCATAGCTTTTTAACTTGTGACCCGAATGTCATAATTTAAACATGCAGAGAAAGAAGATAACGATTAGAGAAAGAGTAGAAAAAGATTCAAGTTCAAATGGTTCTATAGATGGCACCACATGATTTTGAATTATGACGTCAGTCTTAAAAAAATTTGATGAATTGTTTCGAATGCCTGAAAAAATGGTTTTTTACTTATAAGTTTGGTCACCCAACAAGTGGTGATGCGTTATACACTCACACATTAATAGTGACTGTTTTGTTCGTGTGTTTCCGAGCGAAAAATTCTTCCTTAGCTAATGAAAAAGTGAAGAAATAAAATGCTGCCTAAATGTTTGCCTTTTTTGCCTCATGTTCAAGCGAAACTCATGACTAGACGTGAAATAAGATCTGTAAAACGCTTAAAAATGATTTTCTATTCATTTAAAATTTATTTATACCAATGTTATAAATATTCAAGCATTACATTGTATTTATTTCATTTTGCATTTTGTATACCATTTTTCTTTAAAACATTTTCATTTGCTTTTCTTAATATTTAACTTTTCTTCTCACTGAAAAAATTAACAAAAAATATACATATATTTTTAAGGTTACTTTGTTGCTTTCTTTTAGTTATTTTTATCATTTATGGAAAAGAAAATTTACAACAGCCATAATGAAGCCAAACAAAAAATTTAGAACAACACTACTTATAGGAATGATCACGGTACGGGAAACATGATCCTATATTTTGTCTAACACATGTTTTTTAAATTGTTATTTTTCTATTACTCTTTGCAATTTTCTAGTCTATTTTTAATCATATTTTGTATAACTACTGAGTATACATTGGCTTTATTATATTCCTACACAGTAAATACCTATGGGGGTGCTTAATTCCTTTTATACCAGTTGCCATCAAATTCAATTCAAAATCAAGTCCGCTTGCTTATTTCGACGTTCAAGTATTGAATGCACTTTTTGCTACTTGTGCACAACAGGATTGTAACAATAAACTGAAATTCAATGTGTAAGGATAATTTTTAGCGTTTTTTTCTTTTTCGATTTACAGTTTTGACCTAATTCCTTTCTAATATTTAATATTTGCAATTCTGCAATCGGTCTTAAGGCTAAGTAATATTAAATGAATTTCTCGTCAATGCCGTATAAAAGGATTTCACGTAGTTTGGAGGTAAGGTATCATTTGGTTGTTTCCTGATTATATTTCTTAGTTTAACAAAAAAAAAAACATTTTGGAACGTTAATTTTTACGAGAATTTAGAAAATTAAATTGAATTGATGTGTCCCATTGGAGGCTTTCAAATGGATCAATTTTGTACTTTCAGTTCACTTAAGATCAGCGCCATGAAATGTTAATTGGTTGATTTGGTTGGAAGATTTAGACAGAAAGACAACATTTTCGACTTATTGTCTTATATTGAATGAATAATCGTTTGTTAACATTGCAATTAAATGGATTAATAACAACCATTTGCGCTTGTGCGGATGCATGCTGATTTGGAAGCAACACGTTCATATATGGAATCTCAATAGGAAGTATCTGATATTAATAATTTCACTATAGTAAGGTTTGGTGGTATATTGCGTTATTTTTTTCCTTTTTATATAATTTTTTTTCTATTTCGTTACTAAGTTTTGTACGAGCTGGATCAAATGATTTGCAAGCTCCTTATCTTCTGATAACGACTTAGGAACTTCACTAAACTGCATATTTAATTTACCTGATGTTCCTTCGGAGATCAGAGGTAGAATTTCCCAGGATAATGCATTGTCGTCACCACGAGGACAATCCTTGTGATTTCAAAATTTCTTACACTTACAAAGTTTAATCCTTGATTGGGAATGCTTAACGCTAGGTAATAGTTCCATTTATTAGTTTATTTCAGCGAAAGTTTTGACTTCTTAAATTGTATACATAATTTCTTAATTGAATTTACAAATATTTTATGTGTTAAAAGATGAATGTCATTTCTATGCTTGTATACTTGTTTGTGGTTTTAATATTTAGTATAAATATATCAAGGCACCCGAAATTTATTTAACCAGGTATTGATGGTGGAGAAGTGTTTAAGCTTTTCATTTTTTGCTTTCTTTTTTTTTTTCTTTAATAATTATTGGTATACAAAGTGTGATAAATATCGTGAAATTCATCTTAAATCATTTAATGTATAGTGGTTTAGTATACTTTCGTATGTGCATTAGTTGCAAGGGTATACATGCGTGATTATTGCGATTTATAATGATTAATTGCATATCGTTCTAATTTAAGTTTACGTTCTTCAGCTATTTCCATGTCAAGTGCTTGCTCTGCTGCACAAAATAAAGAAGTTGGTATCAAAAATAACTCCGCCCTTCTGTTAAGGAATCGTCCACAAACAGTTTAAATGTGCAAACAGAAATTTGTCAAAAAAGGGAAAACTGAAACCTGAGCGTTTCATAAGGTATCAAATATTATTATCTAATTTTAATAATAATAGTGCGATAAGAATAACAATACTAAGAATAATAAGAAGAATAAAATTAATTAAAATTTCATGATGAAATTCATTGATTCAGCGGAATCAAGATTTTTCAATCCTTTTTAAAAATTAAAGGACCATTTTCTTGAACAGCTTTGTACTGAAGATTTACCTGAAAGCATGGTGAGACAGATTATTACCTGACACAGCTGCCCAGAGGACACGGGTACTTTCAGGAATCTTTTGCATGAAGTTGGCAATTTAGGATCTACTGAGTGCTTGCTTTGGCAAGAGGCAGGTGAGGCACAGGCTGCATATTGTTAAGAACAAAGACGAACTCTCTCCATCTGGTTGATATTCTATCTCAAAGAGCGAACAAAACTGTGTGGTCACAGTAGGCTCGGATGATTTTGCACAAGAATGGCATCTTCGGTGTTTGCTTGCCATCGCAGAGAGAGATAGATCACTGTTAGAATAATCCTTACCCCTGCCTCCTCTCGAGGTGAAAATAATGTGATTTGGACAACTCAGTGGAAAAGAATTAAGAGAAATGTTAGAGTATATAATGCAGCGTTCATGGTATCATGTAACAATTATAATCATCAGTTTTGCAAAAAAAAAAAAAATTCTTTCCTTCGCTAGAGAAACTGTTTGTGGCTTAATGTCATGAACAGCCTATAGGACTCGGCAGAGGCAGAAAGAATCCTCTTCGATGAAAGTTGACGAGAGTAGTCGAAATTTTAGTGGAGGAGCTGAAGCGGGAAAAAGGCAGACAGTGTCTTTCCATATTTAAAAGGCGATTTTCAGGCAGCGAACAAAAGCATCTTTTCAGTTCAGGCTGAGAATGATTTTCAAAATAAAGCGAAAATCGCACATAACGTTATTCAAATATGGGTAACATAGGAGCGGTATAAGGTCACTAATGTCACTAATGTCGGGACAATATCAAAATTGGACAAATTTCGATCGATCGATCGATCGATCGATCGATCGACAAGTAAGCAACGAAGAAACAACTTTGTAGATTAGTAGAAATTTCTAATCAAATCAGGTAGAAAAGTAAAACAAAAATTGCAACTTATGATTCAAAATCCAAAATATGAAATGAAACACAATATTTTTTATTTAAAAAATAATATTTTCAAAATAATAAAAGATCATAACATAAAAATCTTACAAAATAAAGTTAAAATATTTTATTTCATTTTCATTCTTGAGGTAGACTTTTGTGTTTTTTTTTTGATTTTAAGGATGTTTTGTTTTTTTTTCTTCTGCGTTTATGTGTGTAAATTCTTAGTTTTAACTTAAACATAACAATATTCAAAACAAAATAAAAATAAATGAATTAGATTTCTACACTATTAAACTTAATATCGAATTAATTCTTAAATTAAATATTTGCAAAACGAAAACTTTTTTTTTAACTTATGAAGCACGTCAATTTTAATGTAATTAAGAGTAACTAAGAACATTTTATTTATAATAAAACTTTTAAGAAAAATTTAAAAGATTCGCATTTTTCGCAATTGGCTTAACAAAATTTTTTTCGAAGTTTATTTATTTTTTTTTCCAAATTTAATTCAGATATATATAATACCGGGTCATGGCTTCGTTAACTTAAACACAAAACGATTTTTCGTAATTGAGGTAATGGATATGAACTAAATATTTGTTCGTCACTTAAATCTGGCTTTCATTACTAATATCTACGAAATAACTGAGTCGTATGAGGTATTTCAAGGTTCATTTTTGTTCATTTCTCTCTCCGGGAGGACTAAACTTTGATTGTTCGATCTTGTATATAATTTTTTGTCGAAAATAATGTTATTAAGTATAATATTAAAGAATAAAAAAAAAATTGTTGCATGAAAAAGATCTTCTTTACAGGAAATACGTTATAAATAGTTTACATGTTATTTGCATACACACTTAACAAAAAAATGGCCTTAATTTAAAATATATGAGAAAAAATAAACGTAAGTTTTGCCATTAGTTGGTTTAAATTGTTTTATATGAAATATTGCAGTAGATTGTTCACATGAAAATTTCTTACCTATTCATTTCTTATCGTATGCACTACTGAGTTTAAGGATTTCATAGAGAAATGTTCACTTTGCATTAATCGCTTATTTGAGTGTATATGGCAATTTATGGTTACTTAATTTTTATGTTTTAATCTAAACATATTATTTATGCATTGTATTTACTGGGCGTAGTTTGACCTTTGTTGCAGGATGTTTCTATCTTTCGAGTAGAAGCAAATAATTTACAAAATTGCATGGCAAGAAGTACTTTGTCATATAAATAAATTTCAAAGAAGAAAAGCTTAAATAAATCGACGCAATTAAACTAAGAATGGAAATATGATGTTTGTAGTTTTGTTCATTTATTCCTTTCGAGGTAGCTGTTAAAAGGAAGTGTGCAATAACTTCATATGTTTGACATATTGTATCACACAAAGTATGGTCGAAAATTCGAAACCGAATAGAATGATGGAAAAGTAAGAAAAATTATCAAGATACTAATGTTATCATTTAACAGACGATTTTACAAGATTAATTAAGAGGTACGTTACGATTTTATCACATTTTTTTCCTTTTTACTTGCGGAGGTATTTGAAAATATGCGAGATTACAGAATGAGTGAGTAAACACGGTTAACTGATTTATTGCAGCAATGTGATTTTCTTCTTTTTGAATGTGGCATTGTTGAGGTAGATTTTATTTATTATGTTTAAGAATTAACGTGATTGCTTATTTTAGTCATTTGTTAAATAACGGCGAGCCAAATTTTTTTTATTATTTGGATTTAAGTTGAACTTTTGTAGCACGTGGAATATATTTGGAAGTTGATTTATTCGAAACTGGTGAAAAATTTGTCCTTAGGATAACTCTTTTAAATAAACGAATTTGTTTTTATGCTCATGGATATTTTGATATAACTATTGATCTTCACCATATCAGGTCTTGAGTGAAATGTCCGAAATGTTTTATTCCTGAGATTCTCATATTGTCTAATCTTAAATTTAAACATAAACCATGGACGCTAGCCGAAATGCCAGATATTTTCGCCCATATTTCTACTTTTGGCTTAGTTTTCTTTCTGGGAAATGATAAATAAATGTTCCATGCATGGTACGGTATGTTCAAATAATTTTTAAAATGTTTCCACGTTGTTTGTTGAATGCATTTTCCTTTGTTTCTGAGACATTTGACTTTCAGTTTTAACAATATTCATACAAAATGGCACATGTAGTATATTTACGACAAAATTAAAACTTCTCATTTAAAAATTTAACCCGTTTGTTGTTTTTGTTTGATTTAAGGTCTATCTTCACTAGAGGCTAGAATGAAATATAACACTATTTTCTTTCAATTCACATTCAGTTTTTCCCACCAATGCACGCTATTTGTAGTTTTCCTATTTTATGTCAACGCTATTTTAAGTAGTTATTCACATTTCTTGGCTGCGTTGTGTTTGTATTCGCAATGTGATAATATTTTATTTTTTAAGCATTACAAATAATGGTTTTGAATTTGACTTTTCTACTTTTCAAAGTGCTTCGCTACGTGTATATGTTTCTAAATAAATATTTTTCATAGTTTTTAGATGATTTTGTTCGTTCTTGTATTTTAAATGTTCATTCTGATGATTTTATGAATTGAAAATCGTATAGACATTGCGTATACAACGGATTGATTTTCAGATTTATCGTTTCATTTTTTTCACTAGTACGGGATTGTATTTAGAATCAATCTGAATATTTTCGTAAAAATCAGTTTGCTTCATTTTAAAAAAATTTAAGTTTTTGCTTTGTATGTATAAGTTTTATTCTTATTGATTTAAGATTTTCTTTAAGTGTTGGTATACGAGTTAAGGCTTTCAAGTTTTCTTGTCTCCCAACAATTGCTTTCGGGCAACCGCAGGTTGTTCTGTTTTTTTAAACATCATTTTTAATAACGAATTTGCGTTAACACAGAACCAAAATAAAATTCTTTCTTTTAAAACCTATAAAATATTTGAGGGTTGCTTTGCTTTTGTTTTCTAAAGCAAATTTTTCCTTGCTTTCAGGGAACCACTAATGTATCCATATAACTAATATTTACTTTTTTTTTATTCACTTTATCAATTTTCTAATTCAACATGAAGTCTCATCTAATGCAATTTAAGTAATTATCAATAATTTTTGTAACTAAAAAATTTCTTATTCATGTATTATGAACACCTTCGTCTTCCGAATAGTTGGCGTCCTCACCATCGGAGTTGGCACCATCATTATTGCTACCCGTTTGATTGTGTTCCAACCCGAGATCCATTGGTTCGGATGAGTCACGACGTATATCCGGACCGTTATTTAAATGAGGCGTGGCTGTGTGTTGTCTCGAGGGGGACATATCTCGTCGATGTGAAGCGGGTTCAATGGTCACGCTATTTCCCGTTAGGAGTGATGCATTTCCACCAGTTATTGAGCTGCAACTCTCATTGTTTCCACGAATATCGCCAGCACCAATGTTATTACCCCCACCACCGGGTTGAATGTGCCGCGAAATATCGGTATTGTTATGGCTAATTTTTGAGAGATCAAGATGAGGTGGGAGAAGACCAGGTGGGATTTTATCCAGACCATGACCCATTGCGTTAAGTTGAGCCATTTTGGCCGCATGTAAGGCAGCTGCTGCATGTTCTTGTGACATTCCTAAGCCTGGCAAAGAAAAAGTTGCAAATTAGTTTAGTTAAAGTCATTAGCAAAAAGTCATGGCTTATTTCATTCATCACAGATCAGAAGGATTACTTTTATTCCTCTATAGGAAGAAGCATTACTTCTATTACTATCTATAATTGACTCGACACCTAGACTACGGACTGCATCAGCATAACGGACGGTCTTTTATTTGGCGGAGTTGGTAATCACAGAGCGGCTATTTATTGCTTTATTTCCCAGAAAGCATGAAGAATCTACCGCAGAAGACCCCCTGGTACAAACAAGTGAACGTCTGCGATGAAAGGTGGTGCACTTTGTACGAGTGACAATAAACTTGGCAGTGTGAGCCACAACAAAGATACATCGCGCCACTATTCACGGATTTGAGACCTTCGGCCACTCGGAGCATAGTGTGCCATACTATCTTTTTTGCGCCGAAAATGGAGCAGAAATGGTGAAGTGACTCCATCGAAAATTTCGAAATAGAACCATCCAGATAACCTCATAATATCAACATCACCGTGCGGCGTTAAATATAGAGAAGACCTCAGTCGCAGTTTTTTCCGAATTTAAGTTGATTCATATTAAATTTGAGTAAGATGTTGTAATGATGATGAGTAAAGATGAGTAAATGTTGATCAGACTTACCAAACGGATTTTCCGTGATGAACTGTAAATAGGTATCCAATAGCGATTGTCCTGGGGCACCACTAGTAGGAGGCATAGGTGTTCCCGCACCGCCCAAGTGATCTTTCGATGAAGCCAATCCGTCCAGAATTTTTTGTGACATGGCGTCGGGCGGGATTCTTGTTATCGTCGTATTCGAATGGCCATAATTCAATAAACCATCACTATATCGACTTGAACTATTATTGTTGTTATTATTGCCGGTGGTTAGATCCTCAGGATCATCAGTATCTTCGTCTTGTCCTCTTAAATCCAATTTCGTATCACCACGTCGTGTTCCACTTGTTGGTGATGCTCTGGCTCTTAATTCGGCCGGTGAGATTTTCACGCCGGCCTTGGCCAGCAGACGAGAGGCAAGTTCGGGATCAAAAGGATTTGGCATGGGTAGGACGGGAAGATCTTTTGTAGAAATGCCGCGATGTTGCCGCGACATGTGTGAATGTAATGAATTTCGTGATTTCGCTACTGTGCCGCACAACACGCATCGATATCCAGGACATGTGGTGTGTTTGTCTTCGAGATGTGTGCGTAGAGTGTGCGCTGACCGATAGATTTTTCCACATTTCGGACATGGTCGGGGATCAGTGGCACGGACACGCATCTCATGCATGCGACGTGATACTGAAAAGATAAAGATTACATGAACTTTCAGTAAAATGTTCAAGTACTTTTGAGAGTAAGTTAATCATCAAAACCTATAATTTAAATAAACTGCCTTGATGATGAAATCAGCGGATACTTAATTTTTAGTAGGAATTACAAAACAAAATCAAAAAATTCTGCATAAATTATATGAAAGCTGAAAAAAAGAAGAATAATACCGTCTCATAGTTTTAATTAGTGCTGCATTGGAAACAGTTACTTTGTAAGTTTCTACTATTGAAAAATATACGTTTATTGATTTGTTTTTTCAGTTTTCCACAAGAGGTTAAAAATTTAATAACATTCCGCGCTAAAACTGAAACGAAACAAAATTTCAATTGTGAACTCGCACTCTATCCAATACCCGAGGCCTGAATTGCGGCCGTTACGAATGGTGAATAATACTTAGACGTATATTTCTACTGAGTATTTAGTGGTGAAAATCAATGATTGAAATGTAAAGGCACCCATTCATGCAACAACTTTAATATGTACTCAAACACAAATAGCCGATTTTAATTTAGTGTATGTATTTTTTTCCTATTTTGTTTAAAAGTTAGAACGGGAACCAAGGCTTGTCTTTAGCTAGGAGCCTAGCACTAACAACTAAGTTAAAACTCGCTTTATTTGGTTATATATCATCTTTTATTCTTGTTTTTTTTTGAGTCTTAAGAAAATAACAAATTTCCTTGGCATCAAATAAACAAACATGATGACAACTTAAATTCTCTTTTAATTGTTTTTTTTTGTTTCCATTGATTCAAAGAATTGTTACTTTTCTTTCGTTCGCTTATTTGATAATCAATGTTATGCAATAATGTGTGGTTGAGTATAATTTAGTAGGAACCTGATTTTACATGATTTTATATATGTATATATAGTTTATTTATTTTAGTATATAAATATATTTTATTATAATTATGCGTGGTATTTTGTTTATCAAATAATAATTTTAAATTGCGAACAGTATTGTAAATTTACAATGAATTTTATTGCTACTTCTTAACATATGAAGCGAATTATCTTCGAATATTTAAAATAATGCAGCTGTGCTTTACATTTACAAACGGAGAGGATCGCAGAAAAACAACAATAATAAATCTTGTACGAATACTACGAAAAAGAAGCCCCAAAATATCAGTATGTGAAATAATGTCGAAACATGTTCATTGTGGAGGAAACTCAATAAGGTCCTAAATTGAAGTGACCAGATATTGACCAGATATAAGAAGGAAGTTAAGACAAGGTATCAAGACATGTTGGATATATGCATTGTACTTCAAACCTTTGAAAAATTTTTACAAATCCTGAGAAGAAACACTTTTTTCGACATTGGAAGCATTCCGAGAAGCTTTCGGAATATTTTCTGTTTTATTGTATCACTTTCCTATCAGCGATCTCTTGATTCAACCAATTCGATGCACGCAAGAGGTTGCTATGGCCATACCAGAAAAGTCAAACAAAAGAAGTTACAGATATAACGTTGGTGACGGAAAACATCCCTGGTGATTAATTGAACCTGTGGTATGTTATTATTGTACAGTACAGTGAGTGTCGTTATTTTCTTCTTCAATGAAATTTGGCTTGCAACCAAAGACAAAAATATTAAATTAAACTTTTCATTGAAAAACTCTTTGAACAGGTTTACATAGAAAAGCTTGTGATTGCATCTGAAACGGACCTTGTATTGTCAGAAAAACTTGAACTGCTATGAAAATAAGAGAGAAACTGGAGAAAAAAATGAGAAAAATAGGGAAAACTGTTGATGTTAGTGCTCAAAACTACGCTACGCTAGCGCTCAAATGGTCAGTGGCCACTGTTAATTTAGTTCATGAGGCTTTTTTGGTGTTATGAAACCTAAATCATAACTTACACGTGAAATTTGGCGGGAATACTTCGTTTAGGATACTGAATTGTTTTGCGAAAACGAAAAAAATACGCTGGAGAGCAGAAAAATGGAGAAATTTACAAATTCTGTTAAAAGAAGAAAAGCACCTAGACAACAAACAAAATCAGAAAGAAAAAATAGCATAGGATATCTTAAAAGGGAAGGATTTAGGGGGGATAGGCCTCGGAACTTGGACTTGATCTACGAGATTTCTTGAATTTTGAAAATTGTTGAATAAAATCAATTTTGTTTCGATGAAACTAGAAAAGGTTAGAGGGGCAAAAGCGAAAGACCATTAAAGCAAGAAGTCCATTGAGACCAAGACCATTGAAGCAAGAAGTACTATAAATCAACTTGAAAAGATAAAAGAGAGCGGACAGAAAGAATTGATAAACATTTTTGAGAAGTTATTATATGTTACTTCGAACCAAAATTATGAGTACTGAGAAACAAATATTTTTAAATTATTTTAACTGGATTAGCTTTCTAATCAATTGTTTTTATAAATATTTAACTAAAGATGATAAGAAATTTTTTTTCAATACTTCATTGTTGAATTTTAATTACAAATATCAATATCAAAAGATATTAGGAACTCAGAAACACTTTTTGCCTCAGGTTAATTTTACATATTACATCTACGGCCAATCTACATTAGTATTTATATATTAATTGCTTAGGCACATCTAATTCAATACTGTTCAATTGTTTATATCATTCAAATTTTCACCATTCTTTCGGTCTGATGTAATTTTATTTTACTATGGCCATCTAACTATCGACTTACTAATTTACGGCGCTTATATCTACAAATATTTATATATCTTAGCTAAACAGTATATAAATAATCACAATATGCTATTATTCAATTGTATAGCTTCTAAACCTTCTCTTTTGTCTCTATTTTTTTAACATATCCTTCTGTTAATACACTTCGTAGTTACGGTAAACGTATCCTTCTGGCTTTTGTGCTTTCATCATATCTTTGATGGATATTTCAATTACTTTACTTGCATTTAATTAAGTTTATGTAATTTTTTACGTTTTCCAGATGGGTTGATTAATTTTTTATGTCGTAGTAGTAGTAGTATGTACACCTTCGATATAGAACTTTTTTAACTGGTTGAATTTTCTCTGGCGTATGCAAGGCAAATTTTTGCGTTTTTCCGATAGATTTTTCAATTGAAAAATTTTCAATTATTGCAATTTTAAATTTTGCATGGAATGCTAGGGACAGACTTTAAATTTAAATTTAAAATAATGTGAAAACTTAAAATTAATCGTCCATTTAATTTTAACCTTTTTAATGTTAATGTTTTGATTGGTAAACGTGATTGTAAAAATAATTAATAATTTCCATTTTATTACAATAATTGTTATTTGCAGATTTCAGAAAGTTATTTTCTATTCAAAGCAGAAATGATCCTAAATGGTCATTGCCTTCCGCGCCTAGCATCCTCTTCCTTATTTTCATCATTCAACATAGAAATCGTCCGGAATATCATCCTGATAGCAATTTGTTTCAACGTTTTTTGATGTCATTTCAAATGAACATTTCAAAAATAAAAATACAGTGAAAATGAATCGAAATCGCTGAACTGCCACAATACATAGTTCCTTTAATAAATATGTAGATGCATATAGGTTTGCCGATTAAAAAAATAATCTATGCCGACATTAAAAGCGACAGACAAATACACACATATGATACGGAGCGACAAAACAAAGGGACATTGAAGAGGCTTAAGTAAGAGCGAAACCCGTCGTCACCATGAATCCTAGACGAAAATTATTTCCAACCATATCAACGTTTATACATTTATATGTAAAAATCTTGTTGTCTCAATCCTTTCCTCTCATCCCTTTTTTTTGATTCAACGAACCTAACACTATGCACATCATCATCATGAAGCTGTAGGGTATGAGATAGTTTGATAGGATACGGGTAAAGTGTAAGTATAAGTTAGCGAGCATTGAAAGCCTATTTGGGGAGGCACACTTTCGCCTACTTCCTGCACTACTCCATGTGCATCGTTCTATGCATGTGTCCTACACGATGAGAATGTTGGATGGCAGCCAAAGGACAATTTTTACTGCACTAATTGTACATAATAAAACATACAGAGAGGAAAAAATTCGGAATTCTACGAAATGTTGCATTGTTGATGCTATCGAAATTGATTTTGAAATTGGCAAAGTTAAAATATTGCTTTGAAGTTCTCAAGTGTGCCTGAACGTGTAGGTTTTAGTAATACATCGTTCACAGAATTTGTTGCAGATTATGCAGTAGTTGCTTCAATAGGAAAAAATGTTTGAACGTAATAAGAGAGAAAGCAAAGGCAGGCTTGGCTGAGGTCCTCAAACTTAGTTTCTAAGAGTTTCGGGAAAATTATGATTGGAGTTTAAGTAAATAACTAAATGCATTCTACAAAAAAAAACCGTGAAAAGGAATTCTGTTGCATACTATGCTGATAAACAAAAAGTTGTTAGAATGAAGTCCTTACATTAAACTGATTTACCTATAATTTTAATTTTTCGGATCGATTCTACGATTGTGAGGATGGACCATCAAATTCAGTAGATAATTTGCAGGTTGTCTTATAAAGTTGGAAAACGAAAATTTAAGCAGAGTTTCAACCCATTAGAAACGCTTATGGGCGTCTATGAAAAGTTGCTGTTGCGAACTAGATGATGAAGAGTTTTTTCTGAATGAAGCGTTCGCGTGTTGGTTATCGATGGGGCTTGAAAGTTGTTTTTGAAGTGAAGTGATAACTCATGACTCGAAATCGTTGACGTTACTTTAAATGTACAAACTTTCCATGTATAAACTTTCAATATATGGAATACTCATGTTGGGCATCATGAACTTTTAACTATTTTTGCAGATTTCGATTTTCCAAACAATCATATTCGCCCTTGCACAAAATCCTGCCATTTATATATTAGCTTAGTCATTTACATATATCTGAGCTTAGTCGCCAGGTCAAAATGCAGCAGAAGTGGACGCAATTAAACGACCAACAGCAATAAATCAAAAATAATTACACCTCTAGGTGTCCTAGAGGGTTCTCAATCGTCGGAATTGTTTATTTATTTATTATTTTTAATATTGAAACTATATAAAGTTGATTAATGTCAATTTCTTTCAATTTCTTTCGTTAGCTGCATGTCATTAGTCAATTTAACTGCCGTGTTACTACGCCAGTCCTGAAAAAATTGTAGGGATCATTATGGCAAAAGACTAACACCATTTTGTAGCTGGGGGGGGGGGGGGGGCAGATTATCTTATGAAAAAGTTCATTATGTTAGGCGACTATCTTGAATGAGATCTAGCTGAGAAAAGCTGCATGAGAAAAATGAAGTTGCGTTCTCTAATGATAGCATAATTCCCTCAAACTTTTCTACTGACATTTTCAAAAGAAATCCGAAAGACTCAATTTTTGGAAAACCCACAATATGTCATATACGTGACTGTTTTAGTTGTTCCTGTTTACGAAACCGCTGACACAAGAAATTGAATATTGCGTGCTCGCTGCATTTTCCAAAGGTTGAATCCTCAAATCAGCGTCTAAGTCTGCTAAATGAAAAGGATCTTATTTGAGAAAAGAGAAGGATACCATCCCGAGGTATTAAAGAGGTCTGAGAAAATGTGGCAAGAAATATAACAATAAATTGCCATATTGAACTGAGAACCTTATGATGAATTCAAATTTGGTGTAGCCTACAAATGTAAAAGTTGATAATAGTTGAAATTGGTAAAATTAATTCGGGAAGTGTCAACCATTGACTTGTTTCTATTTATCACTTCCATGTCGAAAAATGCACGAAATAAGAGGATATTCTATCGAATATAGAAGGCGGAAGTTAAAAATTCATTCCTGATTGAAGTATCACATCTGGACTAAGTGTATTTTTTTTAGTAATGTTAAAAGTCACTTTTATCTATGCAGTCCTTCATTGTCCTTGGCACATATTTTAATGTGCCCAACAGCCTTTAACTATCAAACTTTTTTAAAGACAAAAAAATTGAACAGGTTGTTCCTATCGAAAGGAATTTAAGGAACTCAGTGTTACAATGGCAAGGAGATTGATTGAAGGAGGACCTGATTAAGTGATAGATCAAATACAATGAAGAAATCATACGATAAAAAACAATGATGAGGAGGTTGTTGAAAAATCTTCTAATAAATTCTAGAAATTTGTTATTAAATTGCAGCTCCATTGTGTTGGTAAGGATGACAATTGATTCCTACATAAGTTGTTTAAATTTTGCCACATTGAATATTCCTTTTCATTTGGTTACTTACAATTTTTTCATTTTATTCTTTGATATATAAATATTTCGTAAATATTTCGCACTATTTTGTTTAAATAAATAAACTCTACAATTCTACGTTAAAGCACTTCATTTTTTTTTCTTACGTCTGACTTTTCACCAGCAGTTAACACTCCTTGGATCAATGTCCAATGCCTAAGCTTAAGGATAATTCAACACAGACAATAGATGAATTCATCTCATTTGTAATCTGGAATGCCTGTGAATGGTCCACCGGATGAACGCATAGCTTTCATTTTGGTCCATTGGATCGTATGTTTGATACGCATATGATTTCGGACAGAATTCGGATGGGCGAATCTTCTGCCGCATTGGAGAACAGGACAAACAGGACTATCGCGCGGATAATGCCGATCCAAGTGTTGACGAAAAAGCCGTGGTTCTAATGGAGTTTCACACAATGGACATGGCAATAAAAAACTTCCCGATACAGCTGCTGTTGTTGAGTTTGTTGATGTTGTTGGTGAATTGTTGGTTGACTGGTGAAGTAAATCTAATTCGCGAGATGTACTCAGTGCTATTGTGCGCGCCATAAATAAATTAGCCGTCATCTGATGATGCGTTTGAAGATCTTCGAAGCATTGTTGGTGATGTTGCTTTTGATCTTCATCATAGTTCTGTGGATGGTGTCGGAAGCGGGAAAGTAAATTTTGTTGGTGTCGTTGTTGAAGTTGTTGATGCTCATGTTGCAATGATGCAATGGTCAGATTTGTGCTATCTTTATCATAGTTCGATCTTTTCATCGAAAGGGAAATGGCTGAAGATGTTATTGATGAACCGTTCGATGATACGGTCGACGGTGTTGGTGAAGGTGAGGCTAAATTTTTACGCACATTACAATTAAAATGATGATTATTTTCAGGTTGATCTGGTGATTTCGGCTGACTCATGTCGATGCTCAGTTCTTCCTTTTTGATGGTGATCGTTCCAAATTTATTTTGTACATCTGCAATCGGGCCAGAGGATTGCATACTTTTAGAGATATAATCGATCATTGGTGTGTGATTGATGGTAAATTAGTTAATTTTCTTGCTTTGACTGATATTGTTTTTTATATTTGTTCGGTAAAAAACAATGTAGTTTTATATTATTTATTTTTTTGTGTGTGATTGATTATTTACTGATTTTTTGCAATGCATTCGTGAAAATTTTGAATTTTTATGCGATGTTACGAGCACATATCCGACCCTGATCTTGTTTCAAACGCATCAACAACATCAACAACTACAACAACAGAACTGAATTATTTTAAATTTCGTTTTGGATTTTCGGTAAATGAAATTTTTGTTTTCTTATGACTTTCCGCCATTTTTGTGTGTTTTTTCTATTCAACCAAATTTCCTGGACGTTTCACCAACATTTTCAACAACAGCACTGCTGATTTATTTCCACACCATATTTTCAGCGCGATTTGAATTAAATCAAAATATTGATTGCAATAAAATAGTATGGAAGAAATTTTTTTTTTGTTTTTTCAATTATTGATTTTCGTGTCGACGAAAATCTCAATGGTGGAGTATTTTTATATGGGCCAATTGAAATTCAGTTCTCATCGTTCTAATTATATTCTTTGCAGCCGAAATATGGTTACTCTAGGCCGAATTGTTTCCTTTTTCTCTGTTTTGTTTTTAGCAGCAAACGACAATTTTTTTGGTTATTTTTTGATAATTTTGGAAAGGAATTTTTTGGAATTTGACTAAATGCATTTCAATTTTAGATCACGGTCGTATTAAAAACTTATGAATAAATATACATGTTGTCAAATATTTGAGTTTCAAATTATTTTTGAATAATATTGAGTTGAACATAAAAATATCAAAAACTAAGTCAGTTGCAGGACCTTGAAATATTAAAAGTGCAAAATAAATGATGAACAGTGAATAGTAAAATTTGATGCATGTACGTGTGCTTTCAAATAAATATTTTAGATCATGCTATGAGCCAAGCAAGGCAAAAATTATAAATATCTAAGCTAGATGTAAATTGAATTTAGCTAATTTTTGCTGTGTTTTCTTTTTCAAGGATAGTTCCAATTTGGAAGACGAATTTCAGAGGAGTATGTGAGTGCAATTTGGAGCGCGAAAACTAGCCCACAAGGGACTTTGCCTCAATTTAATAATTTACATTTTGTTATTAGTTCTGGAAATGGAATTATAGACATGTTCCGAGTTTTCCTAGAAAATATTATTACAAAAACGAATGTGGAAACTTTAGCGACAATAAGGAAGGACTGCGTTTCAGGGAAATGACCGTGCTTTAACTTATTTAGACCACACGACAGACAACTCAGCATATTTTACAGTTATTTTTCCTTGTTTTTATTTTACAGGCAAGCTTCCTAAGATCATTGTTCTCGATATAAGGTTTAGAACATAACAGCGATCGGCTTGAGAATGGTATTTCTCGTTCTTCTGAAAGTATTCGATATGATTTGCACCACCCCAATGCACAGCTCAAATCAAATTCTTAGAATAAATCCTTTTAAATTCAGATAAATCAATTCATAACAAAATGACAAACTCTATTCGTCATTTAACAAAGCAGCGGGAAACTGGGATTTTAAACTCTGAAATTGTGTTTTCAAACCGAGTGCAGATCTCAATGGTGTCCTTAGTTTTTAATCTAATTCGGTAAGCAAAGTGGAATTGCTCGATATTGAAAGTCATGTTTATTCTTACGCTTATGATAAAATTATTATTGTTAAAATCCTTCTCTCTGAATCACACTAAGTTCAAATTTTTTTCTATAACTTCAGAATTTTTCTTCTTTATATATAAATATATTATCTACGCATTGAACTTGTTCAGTGTCCAATGTCCTTAAAAAATGTCAATTTCACAGATTAGTTGTTGTTCGCTGATGAATTCCATGAGCTTGCAACTGATGATTGATTAAATAATGTTTTGTTTTACATTTCTTGCCGCATGTTCGACACGTATGCCACAAGGACTTATCTACCGACGTATGAACGTTTCGTACGTGTTGTCGTAAATTGCTGGCGTTCGAATAGATTCTTCCACAATGAGGACATTGTGGTCCGGGCAAACCGCCACCAGAGCCGCTTGGCTGTGGTGGAAAGTCTGATGGCTGCATGTGGGGAATTTTATATTTTGGTTTACTACTTAGAAATACTGATGGTGAGGCATGATGAGAGGTGGATGGAGTTACTGTCGGTGATAGTCGTCGCAGGCCAGAACGTGGTCTGACTGATTGGTCTGGTTCAGGTTGTCCTGCGCGCAGTGCAGATGGAAAATGTGCTCCCAGAAGTCGTATCATCGATGACGGTGAGAGTGGTGGAGGCGGATGTTGAGCGATGTGATATTCCATTGCATTAATTCCTCTCTGTTTCAATTCTTTCGAATCATAGGTTTCGCTGTCTGAGTCTATCATCTCATAGTCACCATACTCTTCATGATCCTCAGTTTCTGCTTTGATATGTACTTTTTCTGCTGTTGAAATGACAGTATCGGTTGATAACGAACGCGATGGTGAATGCCGCTGAGGTTGTTCTGAATCATGCTGACGTGACGATGTCGATGGAGACACTTTTATCTCAGCCGCCCCTGCAATAAAACAGAGGCGGCTAAGAAAAAGTTTTGCCCCCAAAAGTTATTTAGATAAAAATGTAGGTTCAAAATCAAAGTGCAATCATCTAATGGAAAACTGCTACATCTACATTCAAGGTTAGCATGCAAATGTGGTTTGTGGTTCGATGTGGTCCTTTTGCAATTGATGTTGCTAATATTATACGTGTCGAATGTCAATTAGGAAAGGGTCGTTGTTTTAATGCCGAAAATAAGATGTAGTTTGTCTTTTTTTTTCCTCAGAAGACCACACTCCAAGGATTACATTCAAGGTAAGGAGCAAAATTTGTCCTACATTTTCAAAAAGTTCTTGCCGTCGTCGATTCTGAGGCCAATCGGTAAATACAACAATAATAAAGACGATAAGACATATTCCACTCAGCTCCATATTTAGTCACTTTTATCAGTCAGAGTCACATCAACTCCGAACATGCAAAGAATTGCAGAAACAATTACAGCTATCATAAATTTTAAACACACATTTTAAGTTCCTGCATGGCTTGCAAGCATTCCAACTTGCTTGAATTTGCAAAGTAGCATTTGGACTTTAACAGAAGTGATTGGAGCAACGTATAAATGTGTGTCAAATAAATACTTCATTATGGCAGCCTTTGAATTTCCCTATAACGAAGAACGAAGCTGGTAACTTGCTCAACCAAGGAGCATGACTGGGTCTGAATACGTGGAGGGTGCTATTGGATCATATGTGATGGCTCTCGCTCAAACAACTGGTGTAAGCAACAGATTTCCAAATATACCAGACAAGCTGTCAAAGGAATTCGGTCCCAAATCCAAACGAATGAATACATGTTCGGTTAAGGAAAAAATTGTTCTGGGCCAAAAACTGACTCGATTATACGGAAAGCCAAACCGTAAATATTGCCAAGTTGATCTTCTCCTCGTCCAGTATTCTCCAGTATTCAAGAGTGTGTTGAAATTAGGACAGAATAGACTGGATACTAAATAAGAGTGAAAAAAATACCAAAAATTTACCTTTCTCTTCATTTTAAGTGTTTTTGGTTAAAAACTCTTAGAAAAATGATAAAATCATAATTTTTTTCGCATAAAAAAGTTCATGTAATGTTCTTCTTGGGTTTTTTAAGCTCTAAATATCATTAAAACATTTGCGTTTCGTTATCTTCATGATTGATCTCTCGAAGCTATATCGGCACGTAACATTTTTGAATTTGCTTCTCCTGAGCCTTTATTTGAGCCGTATAGAGATGTAGAAGCCAGTGTAGGCTAGATTTTAGAAGTAAAGTGGATATCAGAGTTTCTTGGATAACAGCCTCACAACTTCGGCTTTGTATGTGAAAATTCTTGTTTCATTATGAAAATGTGAAAAAGGTGAATATGGTTATTCTCACTTTATGTATCTACTGGCTTCATGCGTTCTCGAAATTTATTCGCATAGTAAGAGCTTAGCAGGAGCTCTCTTTTGCAAATATTCCAAATAAATAGTTTTCTCGCAACAAAATAGAAATCTTCCACAGAATTTGAATTTTCAATGCTTCGTTGGTTTGGCGTTCGCGAGGAAAACTTTTTCGAATTCAATCACATTCGTTTGGTCTCGGGTGCATGATGATCCCATGTTTTGTTAATAGTTACAAATCAGATAATAGAATGCCTGGTTTACCTGGTGCTTTTCGACATTAACGCTTTGAATTGTCACGTCACATTTTTTAGTTTTGCTACGAATCTAAAGGTTTCGTCTTCTGAATCCACTAATCTCAAGGCGTTCTTTTCCTATTTAAACCCATTTGGTCGAACCTTTCGGCGTTTTTGGTACAACGGCAGCGCTAGAACAGTTCACGTAAGAGTTTTCGATGGAAAGTTTGGTTGTAGTGTTTTCAATTTTCTTATTGAAATTTGTTGCTGCCTAGGCCAAGACCTAAATCTATACGCACCTTCGTGATAAAAGAGTCTCCTAAATGGTTTGCACGGAACCATTGCAAAGTAAGAATATAAAATGATTAGATCAAACTTCCTTCTCAAACAACTTTTTTATGACGTTATTCCAAACCTTACCTTACTTAAGAATATGCGGCCTACGTCCGCCAATAAATCTAATTCAAATTGCAATTACCCTTCTTTCCAAACATGTTTCGATCATTTACAATGCAAAAGTCAAACATATTCGTGATAATGGAACATATTTTTTCAAACACGTACCGAAAAAAATCCCATAAATTCTCTACATATTTCACATACATTACATTCCTACCCTGGAACCTCTCTATCTATTTATTCATCTATAAATTACCAACCCTGTACAACATACACCGTAACCTATTAACTACACATAACTACAAAAACAAATAAAAAGGTGTATGTCCATAAAATTGCTATTATCCTGGAAAAAAAACACCACCGCCAAAAATTGTTTAATTCGTAACATACGTAGAGGCACAGAACAAGAGTGATGATGATGATATTATCATCATCGTGAAATACAAAATAAATAAATAAATGACAGAAGTTGGTTATGATGACCAAACCCTGCTCCATGGCTGTTGCCGAAAACATGAATCCTTTCCTCGATTCCCAGCCTGTTCAATATTCACTTTTTTCAGTGATATTATGAATATGAATACTCTCATTACCCGAAAATGTTGGCCGTTTTCTCGGTCGGAAAGCTCACATCATAGGGAGAATGAATTAGAATTACCACCCCCATCGCCGGTTCGCGGCGTGTCGTGTTGTTAAGGGAAAGTTTATTAATATAGTGAAGAAGAAATGTGTCTTTCTTTCGATTCGTCCCGAAAACGCAATTCGACGATTCCCATATTCATATATGGACATGGAAATAGATGAAATATGCTAAAAGGCGAATAAAAAAGGGTTGGAATTGAAATAAAATATACATTTTCTCGCTATTAGAAGCGATAACCTGTCATAGATGAAATAACACATATCATACACTATCGCCATATGATCTACGCGATTATACATTCTTCTGCGAAGGGTTTTGTTGTGCATGCATATTTAAAAGGTGTGTTACGTTAGATTCCTTGAACGCCAAGTGGCGTATGTTATTTCGACACTAATCATGTAGCTATAGATGCGCAATGCAGACGCAAATATCCCAAGGAAACAACATCAAGGAGGGAAGGGGTGCGGGGTAGTTGCTGTTCAAATTTCCGAAGAAGACGAATAATAATAATGAGTAAAAATAAA
Organism: Stratiomys singularior; assembly: GCA_954870665.1. Classification (NCBI taxonomy): domain Eukaryota; kingdom Metazoa; phylum Arthropoda; class Insecta; order Diptera; family Stratiomyidae; genus Stratiomys; species Stratiomys singularior. Next base: position 2,968,117 of record OX940879.1, on the reverse strand, counting down.
AGGAGGAAACATACATACAACAAAATAGTAGAAATTCAAATAAATAAACTATTGCATGTCGAAAATCCGTTAAGACATCTTGGAATACCTGAAATTACCAGCATTGTACCCGTATTGTGTAGTTGTAGGAGGTGGTTCGGAAAATATATCAAACAGGAGCTGTGTACATGATATTGGTACGTGTACGAAGAATAAAGCTAACATTTAAGGTGTGTTTACGGCCCCAGTTTGAATATTACCAATGACTGTTATTGCGATTCGGGTTGGGATACAAATGGATGGGATTGAACGGCGGTATCACAAAGCACAACTCTTACTTAGATTCCTGTTTCGTTTTTTTTGCTATTGGTAGGAACGTAACCATGGGGTAGTTAACAGAAAAAGAAACTACGTAAGTTCGTTGTTATTGCTGAGTTATGGTTTGAACGAAATAAATTCTTTAACTCGCAATGACAAAGTTGTGTATTGTATTTTGCAATCGCGGAGAGTTTTTTTTCACTAAACGAACCCAAAAAATTTAACTTTACCACATATCACTAACAACATGCAACTCTAAGAACTTGCGTTCATATGCATGTGTGGAAATAGTAAGAGTGAATAAGTTGGAGGTATATACTCTGCAAGTTATTATTTTTCCTTGTTTTAAGGCTGATCGTAAAATTGCACGAACCCACCCCCCAAAAAGGCGACAATTTCGAGTTTTGCCGAGCTCAACAAAAATTGATACAATTAAGTTTTCATTCATATTAAACTGCAGAGCAAGCAATTGTCCATTTAGCTTTGTTAGTGAAACTGATATACATTAAAATAAAAAATAAGCGTTAAGGGAATTATTGATGCTGTAATAGTCCTCCTGGAACTTGGACGAATAGACGTTACATTCCTCAATCAAACAAACACAAGAAAGTGATTTGCTTGGAATCACGTATAACGTTAGTTATTACTTAGGGGATTTTTCCCCGGAGCTGGGCGTCTTTGTCGTTAGCATAAGGATCACATAAAAAAGGGTCAAATCTTTTGATTCTTGTTTTTGCACCTAGACTTAGGAGATGAATACTCTAACCACTACCCCGTCCGGGCCAATAACCACCGAAAAACCTTGATTGTTTTATGCTAAGATTTTGGTTGAGTGTGTTACAGCTTGCAGTAAGAATGCATTCCCAGACATAAACCGTTTTATCGGGAATTCTTGGTATTAGTTAGTACCATTGCTTGCTACATACTTGATTAATCAGTGATATCCATCACATGATTTAATCGATATTTATGGATTTAGTGGAACTCGAACAGAGGGTGCAATCGAGAACATTGGTTCATTTCGTTTCAACTCTCATCGTTCAACTTTCATGACTTTATTTCTAGTCAGATATTGTCCTATTCATGGCTCATGTCCCTTATGGCTACAGGACGAAAGACTAGTCATTATACAATGTTTTTGAATAAATTTCAAAATGAGGTAATGACGGTAGTTTGTAGTTTGGTTGATGGAAATCATGAAATCGAAAGATCCGTATTCTGAGGATTTTCCGGAATGTTTCATATCAGTGCCTTAAAAAAATAGATAATACTTTGAGAAAGGGTATTTATTCAAGATGTTATGCTGAAAAATGAAAGTCATGGTAAAATAAACACCCGGTTCCGTTTTGGGGACTTTTTGAAAGACTTGAAGGGTCTATGGTCGTACATTACGCTTAAATTTGGCGATTTTTTCTTGATATTGAGTCAAGTTTTTGATTGGTAGCCTTTCCTAGTTAGTCACTTGTCTTTACTAAGAGCTACTTACGTAAGCAACTAGTTTCGATTAATCAGAAAAGTAAAAAATTTACTTAATAAAAAATTTGTTGGGATGCTCGATTCTGGCACTTTTCTCGCGTGTGTGCTCTAGTGGTCCCTGTGTGATCCATTTCCAAAAATGGGTTATTCTATCGATAAATTGACGAAATGAATCGTGAAAATGCTGAATATCAATTAACATATTTTCATATTTTTTATGAAAAATATTTACTACGCAAATAATAAACGAGAACTATTGTATAGTTTTTTCAATAGTTACTGAATAGAACTAGATTTAGTTCTAGAAAGCCTTTGCCATGGCCCTGTTAATTGTTGCCCTGCGTTCAAGGCGTTATTTGACGTTCATGGGTATTAACCATTTCATTTCTTACTTGGGTCTAGTTGACTTACTAGCTAAGCTTGCCCATTAGAGTTGAACGTTATTATTTTATCGAACGCAAAAAATCCTAGCCGAACTTTTGGTTACTTTCTAGGCAAAACTGTTCAATGAAAGCGTTGTTTCCAGTCTTTCAATGTTTCTTTGCTGTTATTCGTATTGACCTCCTTTTCGATTCTTTCTACTTTAAGGTTAGGCGAAGCATGCAAAATAACTAGTACTTCCCATTTTATCTGTGGCCTTCGTGAAGCATTCATACAAACAATTTGTTTTTTAAATATTTAAAAGGAAATTATTAAAAACATTCTGACGGCATAGAAATATTTGAAAGTCCCCCTTTAATTTTTAAGTGTTTTATTTCTACAGGCATGCTTTGCTGCCATCCCATCAATGGCCCTTATCCCTGCCAATCTTTACTATTGTATATATTCGCACTATCCAGCGTACCAAAAAGGTTCATACCCGAGATTAATATACAAATTTTACAATTATTCCATTTTACATACTTGTAAAGTCTACATACTCGACATACTCTATCTCTCTAACATACTCGTAATGTGTGGACGGCATCAGCGTATTGACAATGCCTTTCAGAAACATATGGTGGTATTGGCGCCAGTACAAATCTGTGAACAATGGCCCCAACAATAACAATCACCCCGCTACTAAGCAAAACAACAGCAGCAACAGTAACAAAGAATCTAAAGCCAAACTATACTTTGGTGAGTAGGATGAGGTCCAAGGATTATAACAAAATAACTTGGGAGAATAATCGTAGTCCCACGTGTGTAATTTCAGATAATTTCATTTCTAGGCTTAAAGGGTTTTCTTCGTTTCCGTTTCTCGCAGTGGATAGGATTTAGACACATAGTACCGGCCAACGAGACCAAACTTGGAACGCGGTAGTTTTGTTCTCTTCAGTTGTTTGCATGTTTCCAGTTCAATTATTTACCCTAAAACAAAATCATATTTAATGGTGAACGTTTATATCTACATAAGTGCGTGCGTTTGCAAATAAGAAGAGATTTTAAAGGATATTATGCGGTAAGAGATTTGAAATCATCATTGTTACCATTGGTAATGGAAATGGGTGATTTCACAGAAATGTTATGAGAAGATATGAAGCATAAGGGAAAAGGCCTCAAGTGGTTGGTATTGCATCACAGCAGTTCCATGTGGTAAACAAGCAAAATCGAAGGGAATTGAAATCCGAAAAGTTATCGCTCAAAAGTATTCTGAAGAAAAAAATATATGTGACACTCAACTGAGCTCATTCGGCTTATCAAAATGGAAAGACGTATGCCAAAATTGAAAATTCACTTGAGGGGGTGGTATCCGATGTGGGGCAAAATTCCATCGATAGTTTTTATTAGTTGCTTTAGAAATGCGTTCTTGTTCCTGCGGAGAAGTAAAGTGTTAAGCATTTAAACCGTCAGTGGTACTGTCAGAAGATAAATTTGCAGAAACTTTAACAAACAGGATGGAGTAAAGAAAGATTATTTAGGGGTAATATTTGGGGGGGGGGGTGTTTTGAAACAGAACACAGCCAAGGAATATTATTGTACACTGAGTCATGGAACGGGCAACATTGAGAGTTTGTTTTTGAAAACCATATTCGACATAAAGGATTTTTTTTTTAGAAAGAATGTCCTATTTCGTTTGTTTGCTCTTCAATATTTCCTAAATCATTAAATGTGACATCACTCGCGCGACATGTGTGCAAAAACTAAATGTGCTTAGTGAAACAGCACAACTCTATTCCTTTATATTTATTAGCTTACTTGCCACGACAGGAACCGGAGATTAGATATTAGATTTTGGAGTACGTTACTGATGCAAGGGTTTCTTTTCGCCTTGAAATAGTATTGCAACTAAACAACTCATTCCAACCGACAAAGACATGGATGTAAAAGGACTATGTCCGTATTCCATTCATCCGCAATGTTCTAAATTTTCATAAAATTATGATATAACAGGAATAATTATGCCTTGAAATCCGCATCGAAGTCAGGCCAGATGGAAAGTATCAAGTAATCAACACACGCTAGGATTTTAACTTGTAAATTACTCTCAATTCCACAAATCCATCCAAACAAATCATTCATTTCATGATCGTAACGTCGCTGCTTGCTTCCAAAACAATAAATCATGGGAAAATTGCCATGGCGCACAGCTCTTAAGATTTCCTCGAAATTTTCAGACTACTTCATTTTTTTTTCCAAAGTGCAATAATAATTAATAAAAGCCTAAACTGTAATTAAAAGCAATAAATGTCAATGAAACGAACCAAAAAAGATCGGGATACACCACTGGCTTTCGCTATCCTGAATGTTGAGTGGCGGCAACGCGATGGGAAGAAGTCGCGTAACCCCAAAAATCAACGTAGCAAAATAAAAGAAAGTCATACGGAAAGGGTGCATGAAAGTCAAATGGGTGGGTCAGCTGTAATAAAAGAAATCGGTGGAAATGGATAGGATAATGAGGTGGTTAAAGGAAAAGAAATAGAAGAGGAAATCAAAGGTGGAGCTAAGAAATTATACTCGAAAATGTTTCCTACCACTTATTTCTGATGTTGGTAGTCGTTTCGGTCCTGTGTATATTTTCATTAGCAGAGTGGTTATGCCAGTAATTAAATCCTGATAATCAATGTTCAGTTCAACTAAAGATTTTTCCTTTCGTTTTGGTTTCAGTTACAACCACCGACAAAGTTGGTTTACTTTCGGTAAGATCTAGGAGCTGTGTGGCGTTTTATTGACGGCAGACATCTTTCCGAAGTGCACAGGACGAAAAACAAAATTAACTTGATTGTTGGGTAAGTTCATTGGCTCGATAGGGTAGGTTAACTAGCAATTATTCAGAGAAGTGTATGAAAATTTATTGAAGTTAATTTGTCAATAAATGTAGCCGCTATAAAATGGTCTTAATGGTATCGTGCAACGAGAACTGGTAAGATTTCTACGCCCTTGTATAATACAATGTTATATTTGAAAGGGAGAAACTCATCTTTGACCTTATGTAATGCTGCGAGCATCCCTCTCAACATGTCAAATAGTAATATGAATGCCTACAATAATATTAGTACTAGAATTATTACTAGTACTAGTAGTACTACTAGTAGTAATATTAGTACTAGTACTGCAAGTGCTACTATTTCTAGAAGTCACTATCGGGCAACATGATTGCATAAAAATATAATTTGATTAGGATCAGAACGATACCAATCGTTCATGTACCCAAGGTACATGGTGGTGAAGGGGTTTCCAAGAAATTGGTAGGTTGGCTCCAGCAATTTGACCAATGCGTTTAGCATTTGCAAAAGTTAGCACATACGGTAGTATGCATCAGCAATTTCAAAGTTCGGGAATTTTCTCATTTAGTTATTTCGAAAGGCTTTCGCCAAGGGACATAATAGTTAATGGGCATGATGTTAACAGAATTTTTAACCTAGCGCTGTAGTCGTACTGTTTCCTGTTGGAAAGATGTTTAAATAGATTCATGTTCATTGGGTTATTATGGTATATTGAGCGCGTATGTGTGTTCCAAGTGCAAATAGGCAAGATTTTTTTTTGCGTTAGATATTATCCATTTTTCCGTCGAACATCCATTTACGAAAACGATTGCTTTTCATCCTTACATTGTAAAAAAGAAGCAAACTGCGGAAAATTATAGAATGATGTGCGAGACTTTCAAAATTATTTTATCAATAATGAGTAGTGAATTTCGTAATCGACGGTTTTCAATGGAAACAAGTGCGAAAAACCAAGAAGGGATGCCAGCACTGTTTAAAGTCGTTCATTTCGAAGCATTGCTGGGCGAAAAGTCAAAGTATTTTCTATAGAAAATCATAATATTCGGTACAACCCGTTAAAATTTATATACATCTCATCTAATTTTGCGTAAATCAAGAGTATCCCTTATTTCTATGAGTGATTTTTATTTTTATCGGCTAATCAAGATTATTCTTTAACATTAGATGTTTGATTTTGAATATTAATTTTCCTGGTTGGATTCTCTGCAACTAAGTAACCATAGAATAGTTTCAGATGCACAAATGGAACTCGCCAATGCTGCTGAATTAGACTTTGATAGGCATATAAAGGAGAGAATAGGCTTATAGAAATTTCTACAAAAACTCCATGAAAATTTTCATTTGAAGTGAAATAAGCTCCATGGTATTATAATTCCTTGCTGAGCCCAAATCTACTACCAAGGAAACATTCAAAATTCAAAATCAATTAAAAACGCTAAATTACTAACCAGAATTCAGGTCAACTAACCTGGAGAACATGCCTATTATACGTGCATGCCAATCGGATCATTTTTGAAGGTTTTCCCAATTCCAGATTTTCGCATGAGTTAAATTTAATCGGTATGAGTTTATAGCAACTACTGTGAACAAATGCTATGAAGAATAAATATAATGATATGCTCAACTCTTCTCAAACCAAAGCGACAGCTTTAACTAAACAATGTCTTTAACAAGGACTAACAATGTGAAATAACTACATTAGATAAACGACACGAAAAACAACAAAACACATTTTATCTGTACACGAAGATCCCGATACAGATAAAGTGTCTGTTGATGAAACTGATGATAACTTTGTTTCTAAACAAATGATACGAAGTGAAAGATTCGGCGGACTGTACATGTCCTTAGAAGGATTGAACTAGCTGCATGGAAGAGTAATTTGATAATTGAATTAGGTTGGAGTGGTGTCTGTTGGTTTCTAACTCTTTTCGGTTGGAATGTATGGATGTGTAATAATATCCTGTTGTGGCGACTAGGTAAAGCATATATGAATTGGATGGGTGCATAGACTGGAGCATTAAGGACATATTTCCATCTATCAGACACATCAGGCTTGGAAGCTGCACTACACAGTTACGCCTTACATAATCAAATCAAATTTTTCATTTACTTCTTGGGTAAACGGAAAGTGGAGGGAGTTCTGTACGTTGCAAGGATAACAAACTTGTTCTAATTCATAAAGCAGATTGCAGCAGTGTTCAGTGTGCTGGATGCAGAAACCAATCAATTTGCAAAGGCAGTAACTAGTGCGAACCACATATCGGAAGAATTGACCAAAAGATGCAACAGGACTAGTGAAGTGGATGCTTGTTTGATCAGTTTTAATATCCATTTTGCTTGTTCGCCTAAATGCAAGTTTAGAATAAATATGCCAGCATAAAGACTGTAAGGCAAACGAAACTAATATTAATCAAGTTTATTGCAAGCGCTCAAAGTGGAAATATTGTCTATTCAGTCGAAACCCATTTAATTTCCTTGAAAATTCATTGCATAATCGAATCCTTCTGTTGTTTTGTTGCTCGTCGAGGGGGAGGGGCAGTATCAAAAGAAAGAGCTGTAAGGCAACTAATTTCGTTAATAAAAATGTATTGCCAGTCAAATAAGGGAGACTGCTAACAACAATTTTAATAGCTCAATGCTCTATAGCTTGCTCTGTTCTGGGCAAACCAAAAACTTATAAAACAGATACGCGTACTTAGATGATATGAACGGGAACAAAAATAAAACAAAACAAATTTTTCCGGGGGTAAAATACGAAAAGTACGAAAAATACGCATAACTAACCAAATCGAAGCCTATAACGTAGGGGTGGAGCCTGCGGGGCTGCGGGAGGCTCGAGTAATAAATGGGTGCATTGAGTCATAAAATAATGTCTGGATTCAACCAAAGTCGGAAAAATTATAGGCATAACAATACTGTAAAAAACCGCGGTCGTTGTCGACAGTTAGTAATGCTCGTACCCATAACTAAGGGATGTAGGCGGGAATGCACGAGGAGTTGGGGCAAAGCAAACGAAAACGCGGCGACGACGACATTATGTGTGTGCTCCAGCTAGTCTGTGTGGCGGAAAAGTGTGATGAGCTTGGGAAATTTCAACAGAAAGAAAAATATGCAAATAAATTATGAAAAATTCGAATAATGTTTATACATTGAGCGCGATTTGTAACATAGGGATCGACGTTAGAGAGTAAGTCAATGAGAGACAAATGGAAGGATGGTTGGTGGAAAAATACTTGGAATTTTTTTTATCCTATCGTTATTTCTTCGTCTATTGGTACGTACCGTACGCGCTCAATTCATTCATTCATTCATCCATTCTGTAATAAATGACTTTTATACCATGTTCGGTTGTGGGCTTCATTGTATACCCAAAAGTCAATGCAATCTTATTGGGGTGGACGGGAGACGTTGAGGGCGACGGGAGCCAATAATAATAATATGGGGGCTTACATTTTATCGTTTCGTCTATGAATCTTTTTTTACTTCTTCCTTATTTACCTATTTGAAAGATTTCATACTTTTAAACGTTGCTGATGCTTCCCTTTTCGCTTTTCTCCATACTTTTTGCATGAAATTGATCAAGCAATCAAAAATTAGTCCTTCGAGGGTATAAAATTGTCCGGTTTGAGACTTGATTTTTTGTTTGCTTGTTTGGGTGAGTAAGTATCGATATTATTGGTAAATAAATTCGGCGAAAAAAAAAGAGAATTAGGAGGACTGTGTAGCTTTTATGGGCTTACGAAGGGATCAAGGGAGGGTTATTTGTGGAAAGAGCGCAATCTATTTTGGGTTTTTGGGTTAAAAATTATGACTGAAGTGGAACATTTTGAAGAAATTCTGCTTAAATTTGGTGGTATGTATTAAAAATGATCTAATTGACATGATTCTTGGCTGACTCTTGGTTTTCACGGACGCAATGTTTCAGGCGAAAACATTGCATCCGTGAAAACGCTCGTGCCATCTATGTTAAACTCAACTGGTATTGATGATGTGGAAAGGAATTTATTTAAACCAAATGTGTTCAATTATTACCGACTTTCGAATATTTCGAAATTTGGCAGGTGAGGAAATTTTGTGGTTGAAAGTCTAAAATAATCCTCCTTGTGAAATAGCCTGATACCAAAGAAAGCATTAATGAGCCGTGAGAACGTAGCACCTGGAAATCCTGCGTCATTTTGAACTTCAGTCTGACTCCCACTATTTTTAAAGGAAGAATTTAATGAACTTATTGTGAAAAGGTTTTAGTTCTTTGTTGAGTCGCTTGATGATATCCCCGGAAGCGAAACAATTCCAAATATCAAATTCGTGACGCTAGCTAACCGATTCCTAGCCAATTAGAAGCAGACATGCGGAGCTAAGTTGAGATGTCAAGAGAACGTAAGATCAACCGACTAGAAAAGACAATGCCTCAGCTCTTATTTGGTGCCGATTCTGTTCTTAAGGACATTGTCCAGCTCAAACATAAATCGACATCCGAGTTCTAAATAATTTTGATTTTGAAATTGGCAGTCTCAGTACTGGCGTTGAATGTAGTCAGTCCTGCCCACAGACATGGATCGAACAGCTCAAAGCTGTTTTAAAGGATAAAATGGAATTTCTGATAATGAGTCTGCAAAAAAGCAGTTTGACTGTACGCCGCCATTTCAAAACATAAAATATAGTGTGAAACATGATTGGCAACTGTGGTAAAAGTTTGACGGCCTGCGAACGACTCACTGGAAAAGTTGACGATAGTGTTTTGATTGTACGTTTTCTGACGTTTGTGAGGAATACGCCGAATTACAGTTTCCTTATAGATGCATACGCAATAACAGACGCTATTATATACACATTAAAGACAACTATTGCAAAAAATAATTTATGAAAAATCGGGGACTCCTTATTTTCATCCAGTAATCTTCGTATCATACAAACATGTCAAACAAACTATAAAATCATATCTTAAATAGACATCAAATAATCTTCTCAATATTTAACAATTCCATTCTGTTACATATCCCCCAGAAATAATATTAGAGGAAAGGTATCTAGTAATGGGAATCGTTTATATTTTTATAGTCCTTATGATTGCTTCTATTACAAGCATACATTTATTGAAGAATTCCTCTAATATTCCTTCCTTCCTTCCTCCATCACTCGTGTATTCACAATTCTTCTATGGCTACGCACCGAATTTCATTCGATTTAGCTCTTGTACAATTCTTCGGATACTTCTTGGGAACATGTTGAGATGCCATTGCGTACACACACATACATACAACATACAAAGAAGTACGCCAAAAGCTTGAATAGAACATCAGCAATGGTTAGTATAATCCCAAGCAAATATTTATAAATCACAGATCATTTATTTTGATATTTCGAAATGCGTGCCGAAAAATTATAGGAATGGGATGGTAGAACGGGATGGCTGTTGGTATGACAGGAACTAAGTTGGAAAACACGCATTTGATGAAAGGAAAAGGAAGTTGTGGGTTCTTTTCTTTTCTTGTTGCAAAGGGCAGAAACGGCCCAGAATAGACTAAAGGCCCAAACTCTGACTAGACCCAAACATTGGCCGATGACGAGACGCGAACAATATAAATAACAACAAAAAAAAAAAAAACCAAGCGCTGAGCAGAGGACAGCTACTAAAAATATAAACTCAAATAATAAAAGTTTTTCCAGGAAATCTCATATAACCGACTCTTTTATTTTAAGAGAAACCTTCAACACCACTTGAGCGTTATTCTCGGTATTCTCCTCTCGGCCAAACTTTAGCATTTTTCGATTTCTTATAGATCGTCCATTTATTTTGGTCTGCCAAGAGTACTCATCGTCCCTTTTGTGCCCTAGTTTTCCCCTTTCTCAGTTCTCTTCTTCCTCTCGTCGCCCATCATTTCAATCTTTGTAGCACGATAGGACCTATGAATACTTATACTCGTATGTGTACATTTTTTCCTATTCCTCTTAAATGGCCATTCCACATATGGATAGGGATATTTATTTCCGATTTCGATTCCTCCCGGAAAAGAAATAATATTTAAGTAATAAAAAGACATTTAATAGAGTTTCTGGGGCCAAAATGACTCTGCCGTTTTCGCCGCCAGTATCCATCCTCCTACATATGAAACATACGATGCGATACCAGTGCTATCGCCATTCCATCGATTGACGGATGGACAAATGGCCGGACTGCCAGGATAACGAGAACGTATGAACGAGTGAAACAAGTGATTGTGTAAGGAAGGACGGTGTGCATGTAAGTACATTTTCACTGTGCGAGAGGTCGGATGGAGTAGGATACTACGGAAAAAAGGATAATCGAATGGGTGGCACGCAGAAAACGAATGATGAGCGTATGGATTCCTCTTTTTTTGTGTGTGATGTAGCGAAGTGAAATGAAACAGCCCGCGATACACTACAGTTAAGGGGAGACAATAGGTGGTGACAGGTTTTTATGAACTTCGATGTGATGCGATCGAATCGAGGGTGGTATTGTTAAAATGTTTGCAGTACACGTAGGAGTGAATAATTTTATACGTTCAGTACATTGAGTTTCCGTTGTAGGGAAGATTGTTAAAGTTGGTATTAGGAGGCCGTCACATGCGTTGATGAGTTTATTGTATACGGGTGGTGAGATTAATCAGTACCGATATCTAAGAAACGCAATCTGAAATCATTATTGAATTCTTTTGAAAAGTACAATTAATCATTACTATTCTGCAATCACCAAGTGGTCGTCAATTACATTCTAGAGCTGGTCATTCGAGACGCTTTTAGGTTACATCTTGAAATTTAGGTTACATCTTGAAATTAGGAGTACATGCGGACATATTTCGCCGTCACGTCGTCCGTCATTTTCCTGGATATAGTGGCCCGCCTCCTACGAGACAGTTCCTTGGATCTATTCCGAATATGGTAGGAATATGAATTTGCTGCCAGCAATTCGCTCATAACTTCTCCCGTAAGTTATGATTACACATTTAAGTTATTTTAACAGCAAACTTTTACTAATTTAACATCCTAACAGAAAAATCACAGCATGTCCCGCCCTCCTTAATCAAACGAATCCTTAACTCACTTTTATATACCAAACTATTAACTCTCGGCAAAAACGAGGAGCCTCATAATATTGATGATGATGATGACCGTTGATGGTCGATGGAAGAGAATATTTTGTTGATGGATTTCCATTCGATTTCGCTTTTGTCGTGGCTCCATTTTCGGGAGCTTGCACTACGTACGTAGTTTTATTATCTATCATTTTGTGATGCTTGCTGTGTTATTGCTATTTCTATCATTACATTACATCCTTCGTTACAATGAAACAGACACACAATAGCCAAACAAAATGAACGATGGACACGATAAGGACTTCAAGTATATACGTAAATAACCGTTAAGACGTGTAGGCTTTCCCGATACAGATACATACTTAGATGTACTTAGCTTTTCCTCTTTCTCAAACGCCGATTTTCCTCCGGTGACCATTGGTCTTCCGCCATCAAATATTCGTATTTGGATGAGCATATGGTTCTGGTTACTTGCCAAAAGCAGTTGCACACCCCATAACCCACCCATTCAGCAGAAGAAGAATATACCGAACGATCGTGAAAAGGAAACAGAAAATAAATTGACGATATACGTGATTCATGACCGTTAAAATTTGTACAAAAGCAGCAAATTGTCCGTCTCCGAGTTTCTGGTCTTTCGACACAATTTTCCCGTCGTCCTTGCCAGACGATGAGGAGGATACGCGAGGCAGGGGCAGCGGTCAATGCATAAAAGTAAGACGGCAAGGATATAAGTCAGCAATGTGGAGATGTTCGCTTCCACCGCAACAATTTCACCCGTGGAAATAGCGAAGTTTATTTGATTTTTCGCTTACTCCTTCAACTTTTGTTTCTTGAGAACTTCGCCCGTGCATTGTGCGGTCGCATCGAGTCGTCATAGCCACCCCTTTTTCAGCTTGGCTAGTTCCCATTGTTTGCATGGTTTTATGAGGCTCTTTCTATTTGAAAGTGAAATGGACAGGGAAGTTAATTTTTTTCCTTTTCACTTTTTCCTTACTGCCCTCAATATATTGCTGTGGATTTTTTTCGTCCATGCAGCAGCGAACCAATGTCTTCGCCTTTTGCTTAGCAGGCTAAGATTATGAAGGGGCCAGACTAGCTGGCAAACAGACACACCACTGTGCGTTTTCTCTTCGTTTTTAGGTAAATTAGTTTTGATGGATTGAAATTGCGGGCTTGGCAGAATCGTTATTCTTTCGATAATGTGTGTTATGGTGCGTATTTACGGATATTCTCAAGTTAAATGGGTTTAAGGTATGCCGGGGATGGAGAGATATAGATATTATATTATTGCCCAGGATGTACTGGGGCCAGGCGGACCTTTAGTTCTCGATGCTTTTTTTATCACTTACTCTTATCGATTTCGCCTTTTCTCAGAGGTGGAGATTTGGGGGACAAGAGCAGTTATTACGACTATATCATTCGTACCATAAGCGCATAGAGCAAAGGTTAGAAGGATTTCTTATACTGGGCTTGCTGCTATCTTTCTTTACCCTCGAATGGGAAAGCACTAGTAATGCTACAAAAAGAATCGCCCATAAATATTAGAGAGGAATTATAGGTAATTCGATTTGGACAGTTTTATGATTTGTTAAGGCTTGACTGTGGAAGGAAGACTTTCTGTTATGATTACTACTATGACAGGTAATTATATATGGTCAACTGTTTTCTTACCTAGCCTTATAATATTTTAATCAAGCAGATGAGAATCTACAAATAATAAAGGTTGATCATGCATAGAAGTGGGGCGCGGCAATGTACAAATGGATGATTTATTTGGAGTGAAAACTGACAAATATCGTGAGAGATAGGAATGTGAGCTTAAGAAATAACTCTTTTTGGAGTTTTCTTGTTTTTTGTCCAATAACAAAAGGAAGGACAGTTGTAAGGTGTGATACAGTAAATTTACACGAAAAGGGTAATAAATAGCAGAGGAATGTGCAAATTACTTTAATTAATAATGAACGCAGAATGTATGATATTAATTTAAATTTGCACGCAATCCGATCCAGGTCTAGTAGCTTTAGCTTTCTTTCTTAGACTTCTGTCCTGGAAATCACTAAGAAATTAATAAGTTAATGAATAAAAACAATAAGTCGCAGATGAAAGATCTTCGCATTTTTGCCTTTAACAAGATTATTGACGCATGCACCCCATAGAATGTTCGGGCGGACTTATTTCAAGGCAAACATTAGAAGAGGATCAAAATAACGATTGATTTTAATTATTACTCTGAATCTATTCATCACAATTCATTATTTTGAACTATAGTTGCCATTGTTACTTTATTAGGTCACAATCAGATGAATTTGTTTTTTTTTTATTAATTTAAGAAAAAATTTCACTTGTGCTATAGGAAACATATTATGTTACTTTAAACTAATTTTATAGGCTATATTATAAAATTTGAAATCGCAGAAATCACTCTCACCCGTACTGCATGCTTTGCGGATTCACTATAGAGATAGCGACTACAGAGATAGCGAACGTTTTAAGCTATGATATGGGCCATCTGAATTCAAGTTTTTTGGATAGATAAAATCTGAGTGATGTCCGTTTTGCACGTTATTGTCCGCGTTTTGCAAATTCAAGGATCTCTTACTTACAACTCAACAAGGCTCAATTGACCGTGTTATTGTCACGGGTAACAGAAGAAAAATCTGCAAATGGGACACTTGAGGCGCGCGCCAACTCGTTTTTCTTTCAGCAAGCATAAACATAAACATGACTCTAAAAGTAAAATTATATTTATTCCATCTAGCAAGGAAAACCGGATATGTAAATAGGGAATATTTCATCGAACAGTGAAATTACCACAAAACATTTATCGGCTCGCACACAACGAGCACATCCTTTTTCAATATTTCAGCATAATGTTCTGTTTGTCGCCGGTGTAACCCATTCTAACATGTTTTCTCCTGTCCGACCACTCATACCCGTTTTTCGATCCCTTTCAACTTTATTTTTCATTCCACCATCACACATCACTTACACTTTCAGTATTTTATGCTATTTCGAATTCGATTCGCACACTATTTCCATCATCATTTTCGTCATAATGGTGAGAGTGGTTTCCATACTCGTCTTACTTATTTTATCCGTTTATTCCTTCTGGTACTTTGCTATGCGAAATCATGGAGGTTTACTACGTTTCAGCTTTGCTTTGCAGAAAAATACTAAGTCGTCTGCATATCACCGCAACATTTTCATCTTAAACTGCCAACAACCCCGAGTCCTTATCATCATCTCTATTATACATGTATTTGTATTTGTGGTCATTGTTTCCTGGACGGCCAGTTTCGTCCTAAAACTTTCTACCCACGTTACCTAAAACTATGTCATGTAAGCTAATAGTGTTAATGCATACATGTACTTATATATATATATCAGTTGGTTACTGTCCATAGCAAAAAGATATAGGCGAATACCCACTACTGTGTACAAGTACAGCAATTCTCACTTTAACCATTTCTTCGCTACACAAATCATACATATCATAGTAATAATATGCGACAAGTTTTGTACTCTCATTGAGTTGTGAGGCGTTGGGGTTAGGAGGGTAGCAGTGGCCACTTTGAGAGAAGAAGAATCTGAAGAAGTAAAATACATGGTTGAAAGATGTACGAGATAGAACAAGTGCGATGTCCTGTATGCTCCACTAGGACGTACTAGCAGGGGACAGATGGGAAAGTTTCTGCATGACAAACCCCACACTATAATATGTCCGCACGAGTATTGTATACAAAACTTTTTGAAACCCTATTAAGGTTATAGCCAGCACATGATACCTCCACTTTTCCCAGTGAGGGTCCCATCCCTTTTCTCTCAATTATCACCTTATGACAGCGGGAGTGAGTTGCAGAGAAAGTACTCGGCAACTTTCCTTGAAATTACACAAGGATAAAGGTGTTAAACGTTGCTACTGACGGACAAGCATATGTTGACCAATTGAAAAAGTCTATGAAGCGATACGAAATTGTTGGCATGATTGAAACCACGCGGGTCTTTTGGCAATGCAACATAAACGAGCAGGTGTAACTCTCTGTAACAATGTTGGAAAAAGAAGTGAAGTAAGTAGTAGAATAACATTGTTTAGTAATTGCAAATTGTTATTGTTCAGAACGCACAGTATAATATAAGTGCAATTCCCGTAGATTGTGCTCAGCAATTTTTAATCAGTAGGCATACATGCGACATGCCTATAACACCACTTTCATCCGTACAAATGTTATATGTGTTGTTTTCTGGCCTATGCTTATTTCCAGCAAGTGGACCCCAGTACAATAATAATAATAATAATAATAATAATAATAATAATAATAATAATAATATAGGAAGGATGTCTGAAAAACCAACCAATTGAAACTCTGATTTGAACTGAACCACCACAGTCACTGAACCTGTCTTCCTTCCCGGTATTTTTAAGTCCTGTGGATTTTTTGGCATGTAGTGTTTCGCGCCATGCTTACTTTTGAATGTTTTCAGCTGGGTATGAACTCTACTTAGCGATGGAATTGCTCGGGTTTCCCGAATCGACCAAATTTTTATTATCAATATACAGCGCAACTATTGGAAGACTCTAGCCATGCTTTCAAAACTGAAGCTAACGGCACTAGAAGGGTGTGATGGACACAGAGGTACACAAGGAGACAAATGAGGAAACGAATTCGTTCACATCGTTCAAACGCCGTACAAGTGGTCTTAACTAAAGCACCAGTAGCAACTATTAGAAAGGATTCTCTGGAAGACAATAGACGCGTCTTTGAGTGACTGAGGGATGACTCTTTGTTCTTCCGTGAACATATCAACCAAATAGTTCCAAAGAAGGAACAGAATCGTGTAAGAACTTTAGTGATGTTGTTTACAGGTCACAACCTTTTAGGTGAACACAGTAAAATGGACGGCACGTTCCGCGCCTGCAGGGTGGAAGGTGTCACACCATTGCATACACTGCGTTTATTTGTGTGTGAAATGGTTTTAATCATGCACGGCATTGTTTTCAAAATACGGTGAGACTAACACGGCGTAAATTCCAGTTTCTGACTGCAATGCTCGGCCATTTTCATTCCTTTAAACAATTTATTTATCTTTTACCAACAATGATTATACACTCTACAATTTTTTTCGAATGTTTCGAAATCATTTATGTTGAATAGCCTTTGAATAAAGATAAGTTGTGTACTTCCAACTACTTCTATCTGTTCAAATGCCCCTCCATAGTTTCAGCAACCCGCTTTCCCCGTCTCTTGTCGTTTAGTTAAAGTGCCCTTTTTCGGAACACTACTCCGATCTATGTGGTTAGCATTGCGCCAGCAAGTTCCCAATCCAACTTTTGCCATCATCCTCCACAGAGCCATCATTCCATCGGATACACTCCACATCACCCAATAAAGAATTACCCGGAATAGGAGAAAAGGATCTGACGCTTTTGCACGAGTCTTCATCATATTGATTTATTGCTTTTGAGTTTCTCTGTTTCTAGTTTCGCATTAAGTGTCCATGCGAGTATGGAATAGCAGTACGTATATTTATGTATGTACTACGTATGTCCTTATCGTCCTTATGTCCTTTCCCATCGTAGCAGCCGTTCATTCATTCTTCTTCGTCTTCTCGGACAAAACGACATGAAAAACGAACGGTCACCCAATTTCATGTATACTTTCATCGTTTACTATCTCTTATCCATAGTGTGTTTAGTGCGTTAACAAAACGCCTAGTACATTCGCCTATTACCCCCAAAAAACACACCCCAATCTATAAGCAAACTTCGTCTTCAATCCAAGGCGTACCGAGGCTCCCTAGTTAACCATTGGTTATCTGTGGGATTCTCTGAAGAGTGTAGGATGTGTACGAAGCAGTTTGATGTATAGCTGGCGAATATCAACATTGAAGGGCATAAAAGTTTTTTTCTGTTGAAGGGTACATACAGAAATGTTGTGAAGCTAGCACCGACTCCGCCGCTCTTCCTCTCTGCACACATTTGCGTAGCTATTTCACTTGTTCTCAGTGCAACCACCTTTCCAACTACCCTTTTCTCACACGCCACACTCACCCCTCTTTTGTCTCAAGCTACTACTCAAAAATCTACGTAGACACTATTCCCAAAAACTATAGGGTTCTTCTTTGGGGGCTTATTCAGATCAGATGAAATAGTTAGATGGACAGAAAGGCGGGAGGGGGAGGGAGGGGTTCAGTTGGGTTTCGGTATCCTTTTCAAGTTGTTTGTACACATTCCTACGTACATCATTCGTTACGTACCATGAATGTACGAGTATGTTTCGTTTTGTCTCACGTCCACCCACAATTTCAGTTGCGGAGACTGAGTTAATGGTGCCGTTGTTGGTGGTGGGATCATTCCTGCATCACTTGCTAACAATTCATGAAGAGTTTTGTTGATATACAAATTTTATCTATTTGCGAAAACCAATAAAAGCTTCAGCAAACACATTGCCGAAAGACGTATGTATATGGGATGATTTGGTTCGTTGTATAGTTTTTGCTATAGATTTTTGTTTCATGGCGTTCCCGCTTTTCTCCTTGTTTAGTGGTAGTTCAGTGTATGCCAGGATTTTACTGGTCTACTGATTTTATACGAGCCACTTTTTGGCTTTTTTGGCGATTTGACTTGTTTATTTCATATCGCTTCGAGTACAAACAAAAAGTATTCTTTGACATTATGCTGATGGTTGGGGATGTTTCGACTATTAGGGCTAATTTTGCCGGATTTTATAGCGCATTGCGGATTTCTTAATGGTCGTTCTCTACGTCTTTTGTCTAAAGAAATGTGCCTGATTATCTGATGCCTTCATTTAGAAATTACTCGAGACAACACGTCTTACCATCCTACGTGCCAATGCTGTTTCTTTTCAACTCCTGTACCCATTTCAATTCTACTTATTGCTGCTTTCCAATTCTTCAAATGATGTATCCCGGCCAATTATTCATGATATCCAATGTATTCATGTCGACAACATATCAAAGGTATCCAACATGATGGAGATTAAGTAGAAAAGATAAGGGTTTGAAAGATTTCCACTATGCAGTTATTTATGTGACTACTTCTATTTCTCAGTCCGAAATGCGACAAACAGCTCCCAACCAACAAGCAGAGTCAAAAGTGGGCCAGAAACGGGCGGAGCTTGAAGTGAAAACATGAAGAAAAGGGTTATTCATCTGAAAATTTTGAAAAAGTACCTTACATACAACCCCAATTTGTAAAAAGGTTTGTAACATTCCCAGTGCCGATTCTTATTATAGGTAATATATACAAATAGCAGAAAAACAGAAAGTGGAGATTTTCTAGTTGGCGATATACACTTTTATCCCACCCCCGCCCCTCGCAACTAAATGCTGCTCCCTCGCACTCGGTCGGGTCGAAACCGTGCGTTATACAAAATTTGGATTTATGTGTAGGCATTAGCTTTTGTCGATTTGTTAGCATTGCTAAATCTGATAAATCTAAATCGGTCGATAAAATCTGCCTGAAAGGATATACAACGAGCAAATAAATATAGTGGATATATAAATAAAAAGGTCCATGAACGAATCAAATTATTCATACCCAACAAATTTGTGCTTTACACGTTTCGCAATTGATTGCATCAACTATCCTTTTCCACGTTGCGGCCACATCCTCGCGTCCTGTCTCGTGTACCATACGTTAGATCTTTAAAGGCAAACGCGCGGATGCCCAAACAATTCGATTTCGTTCGAAATAATCAAAAAGTCCAATTTTTATTATTGCACTTTTATTTTGTTTTTATTATTTTCTGCCTCCGCACTATCATCATCGATGGGGACAATAACACTATTTCCACCATCTTTGGCAATACACTTTTGTTTTTCACAATTTTTCTTTTATTATTGTTAATTCTTAAATTTACTGCGAAAGTTTTAATGGCTCTATCACATCCTCGCTCATCCCGTCCCCAAATGCTTGACTCCCGTCCTTGGATTTCATTCGAAATCAAATGACGAAATATGTCATAAAGTCAATACGGAATTGCTCTTTGAAACATACAAAGATTAATGGCTGTAAGTTGATTTGATATCGCCTGTTTTTGTTTGGATATGACACGAGAAAGGTGAAGGGCAGGCAGCAGATAAAACCGATAAAGAGAAATGAAAGTTTTCATCTTTCGGATTTTTTTCTTATCCTACACCAGAAGAACAATTCTATGATTCTAATACGGTTATTTGATTATCGGTCGTGGATCTAATCAGGATAGAGATTTGTTGCTTGAAACTAGAAAAGGTTTTATCAGTTGTTCTGCGAACGAAAACGATGACGATTGTGTCAACTTTAATCTTTAGTGCCATTTCAGTTACGTTCAATTGTTCGTTAGAAGTGTTGATGGAAAATGCAAAAAAACGATAAAACATTAGAATACTCGATACTCTATTTTCACTAAAATTCGAAAAATCATGATTACGATTGAAATCATTGGATGCATCAAATATAAAATAAAACTTTTAATGAATAAAGTTACGTTCCCCTGCAACCTCTTTAATTTCAACGTTTTGGAGCCCGCTTCTCCCGAACTATTGCGAGTCATTTGAATTTCATATCCTAAGTTCGAAGAATACCCAAAATTTGAAGCTGACGCCCTAGCTTTCAAGTGCAGAATGTTAGTACCTGGTCAGTGATTCGAGGACCTTTCGGCAATGACCGATATTTCATTATTTTGTTAGTCTTATCAAGTATCAAATATATTATAAATATAATATAAAGCATATAAAGCAACTATAAAGCATATATAAAGTAACTCTGAATCAAAAAATAACGAAATTGTACTAAAATGTCATCAAACGAGACAAAAATCGTCGAGAAGCAAACAGATGGCTCCTAGTCAGTTAAAATCGAATCAAATATCAAACCCTAATCTTGAAACAATTCCCTGAACAGCATTTATAGTAAGAGATTTGGGACAAACCGTTCCTGAATGCGTCCTTCCCGCATGAATAATACCATTGATTTTAAAGAATAAATTCTGCAGCGCCGCCTGTTTAAAAGAACGTTTAAATTTGAACATCTGAGCGCGTTTTTTACCTCGGCGCCCTCTTGACGGAATACGCAAATAAACCGATAAGATTGAACGACGAATCTCACTCGCGAGTAACCCATTTATTTGTCCTTGCGAATCTTGGAGTCTTATAACGCCGCGTATTTCAATCTTTAATTCGATGTTCCTTCAATGGGTTATAACGTCCTGCGGAAAGTAGCAAAACGAGATTGAAACAAGTGGTAAATTAGGTATAACATTCAGTTGTACAAAATATTTGACAAGCCGATATAGAAAGTCCCCAGTAAACCAGGATGACCAAAGACCACCAGGATGACCAAATGACCGCCAGGACGACCGAATCAATCGACCAAACCTAAATGGGCTGAGAAGTCTATAAGGAAACGACAATACCAAGCAAAACAACAATTGCATAACGCAATCATGGCGGAACATTGAACTGTATTTATATGGAGAAAATAAGGACTCCAGCATTTATTTAATTTTTTTTCGAAACTCAATATTTGCAAAACAATATCTTTTCCCATACCTATAACCAGAAGTAAGACCCCCGAAAAATTATCTAATCAGGAAATCGTTCCACATTTTCGTTGTCCTTTTCCGTATCAAATCTAACTATAGAAGAAAGACGAATACCCCCTGGTGCTCGGATATTGATTCAAAAATTAAAACAAAACGAAAATAACTCAAATACATAATTACATTTGCGTGAGCATATTGAAAAGTTGGTCCACTCGTTTAAGTTTTCAAAAATTGTACCCCTATTCACTATCCTAACTAAGGCAGGCAACCTCTTTCCCCTATTTCAACTGTGAAAATAGGAAAATTGCGTGGGTTGAACTGTACTATAAAACGTTATCCTTGATGGCGACGTATATGTTGTGTTGAATAAGGCATTAAGCAGGCATAAAATGAAAAAAGAAAGGATGTGAACGAGCCAACGAGAGTATAGTGTTTGCAACCCGCTTTTCCGGGGGGTTTTTCCAATTTAAATAACTGCTACCTCATGATATCCTTTTGAATCCTTTTCTGTTTTTCTACTTTATATTTCTTTAGAAAATATATTCCATTCTTATATCCAAGGATATCCATCGTAAGGATATTTTGTATGCATTTTAAGATAGTGATGCTGAGGCGGTTTGAGTTTGAACATTGGGCCCAGGAATAAAGAAAATAAAAAAAAAAAAACAGGACGATTGAGTTTTTGCAAAACGTTAGGGGGTTCGATATAAGTTGGACGACGGCATATGAACGGGTTCATGTCGGACAATAATCTAAAAAATCGACCAGCTTACATATTCTGTCCGTTCTTCGCCTATCGTTTGATTTGGATCTTTGATGGAGAACTCCTTTGTATTACATGTTTAGTATCCTCGCCTCCCTGCCGTGCGGCTTTCGTTTTTCGATTCGAATCGAATCGAACCAAGCACCAAATCGAACTCAAACGAACCAAACTGACTATAATATTAGGATTAGGCGGTTACATATGGAAAATATCGTTACCACCCATTTTCAAACCCCTTCGATGTTTCATTTTAAACAGGCGGAAAGCATCCAAAGTGATTTGATAAAACCTGTATGTGCGGTAAGGTCCGGTGTGGGTTGTTCAACTTCTGACTGAGGATATCTCCTCCAGAGGTAGCGGAGGATGTGTACACTAGAGCCACTAAACACTATCGACTTTTGTTCGCAACGGATTATGCTATTTTGTATTTCGTCAGATGATGAAGGATGAAATATTGTAGAGGGGTTAATGTGATGGATGGACGTGGTAGCGAAAAGGGTTGAACACGTGTGGTCATATGATTTGGATAAGTACTTCGTTTATGCTGTAATGTGGCATCGGAAACCAAATGTTTTGGTTTTTATGCGTATGGAAGCGAGGAAAAAGTTGGCATCTGTTCACCTGAACCCGCAAACTCAGAAAACGGATAACCATTCTTTTGAAACTTCAGTCTCATGTGAATTTCATGACTATGCCAATATACTTGATTTCGTTTAATGTTCCACTCGGAAAATAAGACAGCCCACATTCGTTCTGAAACAATAAAACCTGCATCAATAATCCTTTCGAATAAAAGTTAAGCAAATCCTCCCCGAACGCAAGCACACTTATTGACAAACATTGACAACACTTCTTGCACGTGCAATGAGGGTCAAGAAAATTCATTGAATATTTCAAATTCAAACTCGTTCCGTCCTCCCACGGCATTATACAAACGGACCAGTCCTCACATTGTCCTGCCTTCGCCCCGTATCTCTTTGATATTTCTACGAACTGGTGCCGTTTGTATGATGATTTTTGGTCAAGTAAAAATATTTTAAGGACATGATTGAACCCTTCTGTCGATTTGGTTGGACACCATTACCGGTTGAATTGTCCATTTACCTGGAAAGAAGATTTTCATTTTCAATTTCAAAGATGTCCATTTAGGAAGAAAGGTGGTCGCCCGGTGGATGAGTGGGTGGAAGAGTGGCACGGCCGGTCGGGTCATACCGTTGCCAATCCAAGAAATTATACATATCGTTGTACTGACGGGGGACGGAATCGAGGATATTTTCATGCTTACACACTCACATCCCACTAGAAGAACCAACTTGGTCCATTGAAAATTCTATTGCAGTGCTCGATTCGTATGATAGCGAAAGAAAGGGATCCGAAGGAACGTCAGCTTGGAGCCGCAGACCGAGAAACTTAAAATTCTGGGTATTCTTCCGTTTTCTATACTTTCGATGTTTTATTTCGCCATTTCTTCTCTCTATTTGTATTTTCCTGATATGTAATATATTTTAAATTGCGTTTTTCTTTCCATTTTTTATATCGAAATAGAAATTGGAACAGGCCTGTGTGCTACGAACTAGTACTCGGGCGAGGAGAGGTTCAAGCGTCTTTGGAAACAGGGTGAAGTTATCCAATCTACACATGTGTGTTGCTTCCAGATCTCTCAAGTTTCTTTGAGTTCGGTCAAACTACAAAGTTGTACATCGATATGGGATGAAAAGTTGGACAGATATAGAAAACGAATAGCTCAAAGAAGCAAAAAATGAGTAGCACGAGTACGTAGAAGGAAAACTTGAACAAAAAAGTATGTTATCGAAAAAGAAAATGCCCATAGAATGGAACCAAAGCGAAAAGTTTCGACCCAGCTCTAAGGATGGACGGGCAAAGGAAAGTGTTCGACGGCAATGTCGACGGGCTGAACCGAGATAGCTAGGAAATAGGTACTGAGGTAAAGAAGTTAAAGCCTATCCTTTTAGTCTGGCCGGGCTTTGCTTTGGCCCCCACCTACTCTGCCTCACTTTTCATGCCTACGCAATATATCTCTTATCTTCACATCCGTCTTAGACACGTTCAATGTATTTGATACGTGCGTGCAAGACGGTGAATAGATTGGATAGAGTATAGTAGATGGATAGATAGGATCGAGAATCGGTCGAGTAGTTGGTGAAAGTTGGGGTCTGGTCAGAGAGGTCGGTCTAAGGTTCGGTGCGGCTGCCGGTAGGCAGTATGTAGAGTGGGTGCGGGAGGAATTAGAGGTTAGCAGAGAAACTTTTTGAGGACTTCGCCATTGACGTGCGAGGGTGGACTTCATATCAAATGTTAGAAATTCAGTTGGATTCGGGTCGGATTGAGAGTTAGTGAGAAATTCGGACATTACGTATTATGGGAATGTGTGGATTTCGTGATGTGGAAAGGCGGAGGAGGTGAGGAGCAAAATTTGTTGAGTGTGGGTAATCCAGAGTATGAATGGCAAAACATTTTGTAGCGTACACATGCTAGCATAGAAAATGCGTTAATGCGTATTTTAATAAGGTTTCATATACCAAATGTTCAAGACACTAAAGTTCTGGCGTTGAAATTTAATTGTCTATAAGAACTACAAATTGAAGGATTTATTCTACTCTGCTAAATTATAGTTTTTTCAATGGATGTCATATTACGTGTTACTCTGTTTGTGTTTCTACTGAACAGGGCCAATGTTTCAAAATCTAGGATTTGGAAGAAATTATCGTTAGACGAAACAAAAGAAGAATGTTGACATCAATGAGAGGAATCCATGAGAATTGAAGTGAAATAGAAGTCGCAACTCAAATTTACTTGCTTTAAATATGACAATTGTATTTGTATTTGTGTTAAACCAAAGGCTCATATTTAACAATAAACATTGTGCCGGGAAAGCAAATCGCAATAAGCACGATGCGCTTATTGTGTGCCCGGTTCCTTGAGTAAGAAATTCACAATTTACGCTAAAAGGAAGTAAGAGTATATAAATACAAAGAATTTGCAAAGATATGGGGGCAAGCAGAGTCTTAGCAGCCTGATTTGCAAGAGGTTGAATAAGTTTTTAAGATTTTAAAGGTTAAAAGCCAGAATGCGAACCATTGTCGTCATTGAATGTTAGTGTCAGATATACATTCAAAGGTATACAGGGCAGGCCGGCTAAAAATACTAACATTTAGAGTTATTAGAGGCAATACTTTAGAAGACGTAATGCCCACCAAAGTTTTGACGCTGGTTTGGGATCTATCAATGATGACACTGATCGACTCTGCAACAACTGGACGTATTGGTTTCAAAATCCAGTAGTCCAGCCTTTCATACGCTGTGATATACGTAATGCTCGAGTTTTTCTTAATTTGAAATATTTAAACAAAAATAAGGACGCTTGACAAGCTAGTTATAAACTGATTTCTGCTGATCCTCTTGAATTTATCGTTCAAGCGTTCACGCTTACGCCTGATTCTTCATCTGACCATTTCAATTTACTGAATACGTTTAAAACAATGCATTAGTTTTCTGATTAGCTCCTTGTGCCACTACCATCCAAACTATACCAAAGTATGTTTACTTACTCTTCACCTCCCATCCTACTTATTCAATCCAAACACCATTCACTGCTTCACTATACAATTGAAATTATTTCTGAAGCGTGGCTATACTTAAACGAAGCATCTAAAAAGGACATGGGTCGTCCTTTAAATCATGACACATAAAGTGAAGAGAAAGATTTCGGGAAACGTGTACATCGCCATAAGGCAAATACTTGTCCTCTATATATAAATGCCTTTATGTGTTGATGGATCAATAGACGAGTATTTAATGTATGTTCTATTTTATCCTTGTGATTTCACGTCACTTTTCACAGTTTCTATGATTTTTAGCTTTAACTGAAAGGAGCAGGAAGAGACAGAGATGCTTTCAGGAAAGCGAACGGTGATACATACGTATGGACTGTAAGAATTTATTTTACACATAAATGAATGGTTGCACGTTTCAGATATGAAAAGGAGAGCCTGTTTGGGTAAAATTACATGTTTCAAGAAGACAACTGTAAGTTCGTCTTCTGTCCCTAGCTTTCAACCCACTCTTCATCTTTTCGCATACTCTATTTTATTCTATTCTTGTCATTCATACAAACCGGTCTACACACTACTGCTGACATGAGTCATCCAGCAAGGACTAAAAGGCCATAGACTAGCTCGGTCAAGAAAGCTCAGACACTTCATAGAATTGGAGAACGGGGGAAGGGAGACGTGAAACAAATGTAATATTACGAATAATTCTACATTTCGGCAAATACATTCACATAGTTTATAATTGAATTTATGGTTTAGTTTGATATTCGACAAGTTTTGGCATGAGTGAAAAGATTGATATGGAATATTTAAGGTCAAAGGAGCATATTATATTGTTAGAGAAAGGCGAGGCGGAGTCTCAAGTAGAAAATGTTAAGGCGTTCCGTTCCTACAAAAGTCAAAATTTCAGGTCGATAGGGTTGGAAATGAAAAGTGAAGTGAGATAAAATGAAAAAGCGTCCATGGATGGATGGACAGATGTTTGAATAAATGAATTGAAAACGCTCGTGTTTTGTGGTCACATGAAAAGGGTAGGATTGTATTATTCTCGACATATTTTCCATGGAAACAATCTTGAATACTTGTGTGTCTATGATTGCTGTACTCGAATACACTTTACATATTACCTAATTTTGGTAATATTTTCCTCGTGTGATTTGACATTTGAATAATTCTAGTAGGATATGCGAGGACTACGCATTTGAAAAAGGTACAGATGAGATACAGTAAGACTGTGCAAATGTAAGGAAACTTAAACAAAGAACTAGTAGACGTTCTGATACGTCTACTAGTTCTTTGTTGGTTGGATGTAATAGAAAACTTTTCGAGCGTATGCACTGTCGCAATGTTTACAAAGACGGATGGCCCTTAGATCTAGCGTAGTAATCTTTGGTTGGTTCAAAGACGCAAGCCTGGATGCTGATCATTGTCGCAATAGAAAGTGATGGTCCAAAATTTGTTCAAGGGTATACTGAATGGGCTAACGCTATGTCGCCGAGAAATTCCAATAGCTTTGATCGCTGAATTGTAAAAAATTGGGAATATACTCCATAGCTACACTGTTTTCAATTTGAGAAAATTTGGTCAAATAAAAGGTTCCAGGCTTTCTGAGTAGTCCTTCGCCTTTCTATCCAAAAAAAGCTCATTTGTGACTCAAACCAGAGTTAGTAAAACGTTTACTACATGCTGGCATGCTACTGAAAACATATAACAGCGAAGTAACAACCTAATGGGGTCTGCCGAATGATTTTGCCAAATGACGGGAAAAATTATTTCGCTGCCTGAAATTTTACTAGCGGACGGGAAATATCGACAATGGGAAACGAAAACATGGGGTAAGGGTAATGCAACGATACTATTGCGCGATACTCAACTGCTGGTAAGTTACAATTTGACAACATTGGGAAGGCATTGATGATTCTCCCACAGCTTTTCGGTCAGAGGACGGAGGCTTCATCACTATTTGAAGTTGACGTTGCAAAAAAATGAAATGGAAGACAATTGGAGCCTTATTTATCCACTAAAGACAATTATCGAACTTTATAAGTCCGGCGCGCTGTGGTTTATCTTTGCATTTCGGCTAACAGTAGTCCTGTAGTATCTTCATCAAAGACAGAGCACGGTCTGGTGGAGTTACAAAGCCCGATAACGAAGTTATTCTCAGCGGTTTTCTGAAAACTTTCCAGAATCGGTCAATGCAAGAACAAAGATCATAAACGCCGCAACAAACATTGAGAATGAAAGATTGTGAAAATGAGTTATGTCCGTTTTATTATTGGGAATTCCGTTTTGCACTGGAGGAATCATGAAAACGTCGAATGGTCGTGGAAGATCATAGTTTTTACGCGCTCAAACAAAATTCATTTGAATAATGAAAATTCCATTAAAATTGAAAACATAATGGGGATGGGTAGAATGGGTATTCATATTGTGCAATAAGAATTGTATTTAATAATATCTTAAGGAATTATCCATCGCCCATTTTAAATCAATGAGGACTATGCATGTATACCGACAGCAATTTCCATGCAAATTAAAAGGAACAAAGTTATTTGATAACTAAAAGTTCTAGCAAACAAACACGAACCAATTCACAAAGGCCTTTTAAACAAAACTACTAAAATGGACCTTTGTATGTTCCCATGCAGTCAAACAGCAGGTCCTTTTGTTCGACTTTATTTTCTCCTCCCTTTTCCAATTATATTTGCTCTCAACTAAAACCCTGTCTGAAATGCTGACTCAACATTATTTATTCGTAAAAAAGTATAACACAAAAAACTAAATAAAATAACTTCACAAAGAACGAACAAAATTCAAATTCTATTCAACAAACGTTGGGAAAAAATTGGAAAAGGAGCATATTAAGTAAACGCAGATGTGTTCACTACCGCTGACCACTATGTCCATTCTAATTTCATATCAATTTGAATAAAAAGAATAAAAGAAAGGAAAAAAATGAAATATTCTAAATGCTGTCAAAGTTTCACTTGAAAGAGAAATGTTAGTGGCCGACACATGTAGGAATGACGGTACCGGCACGAGTGGTGAACCTTAACCACTAAGCGGGTGTGGGAAAGGACACGTTATCAAATTGGAATATATTTTAACGTGAAAGGATTCAATTTCTATTCTTTGAACGTATTTTTTCCCATTTTTTTCATTTAAAGTATTGACTAAAGTTCGGATTTTGATTCGTTCGGGGTTATCTTTCACTGCTTGATCACCGGAGGTGGTGAGGAGAAAGAGGGTGTTACTGAATAAAGGAAGCGGATGAAGGTTGATATGCACGTATCGCTACGCACTGTTCTCTTTCTCGGCAAACAACAAACTTTCCATCCTATTCTCAGTCTGCTCGAAAAGTTAAGACTCTTTCGTGATAAAACCTATGATATATGAAAAAAGTACAGGAAGGATATATTATAAACTTTGAAACAATTTTTTCTCTATTCCATTTCATCTTCGATGATTCGATGATTCGATGTCGCGGTTCAGCATTTTTTTCTTTTCTGATTTTTTTTCGGCAACTGAAGTTTCGAAAATATAAAAATACAAAACTGGCCGCAATTCACACACCCCGAGCGCCTCGACCAATATCCTTAGTGTCAGGAGCGCAAAAAACACACGATAAAACGTGGAAAAGATAAAGGAACGAAAGTCATGTGCGTGCGAATATAAAACTTCCTTATTCCGAAGAATAAACTTTCCATGAAAAAAGGGCAAACCTCCGGCCCACACCCCTCGCACTTCGCTTTCGAGTTCACTAACAATACTAACGTCCCTCATATATGCCCATCTCAAATCATCCCCCGGTACATACAAATGTCCATTTGATTTAATATTTTTTGTTCGCCATTCTTTTCCAATATTTCGACTTATTCTTTTTTCCCTGGCCTTTATGACGTCTTCTTATTGAATGTTTATGATATTAAATTCGATTTTTGCTTTTTGTTTCGCCCCCATTTTGATCTATGCGAATTGAATACGAAAAACGGTGGCGGTAACGGCGACCGGTGGTGGCATTTTCTCCACATGTGCGTCGATGACGACTGCGACCAGGAATAAAACGACCCAACAGCAAGGATACTCGCATGAATGTAATGCAGAATATACAGTGGCGTAGAAAGCGGGCCAAAGAGTGTGATTGGGGTGATCCTAAATAGTCCAAACAACGAGCAATGATTACGTATACAAAACGTATGATAAAGGAATAAACTTTGGGATTATGGTATAAGAAAGCGGCAAAGAACAAACTGTACAAGTGAGAGTCGGATGGGATTCATGGAGAAAACTTTTTTACCATTCTCTGGGCGACGGTTGCTATCGAATTCGAAAGTGTATGTGGAAAATGGCCAAGATGCTAGGAATAAGTAAGTTAGTGCGAGAATGTGCTCGTGTGTGTGGGCAAAATGAAGCGGAAAGAGGGTCAAAGAATGTTATAAGTAACCAAATGGTCAAATTCGATTAGAATTAAACGAAAAGGACATTTTCGACATTATCATTTTAATGTGTTTCATTGAATTGATGTATTGGATATGATGCGAATAAGGGAAATGCGTTTTTATTTCAGTACGAAGATATTTCGTCTATTGAGAACGACTTGTCTCAACTCCTCAACCTCAACTGCTGTGAGTTCTTGCAACGCAGTCATGGATCCTTGTACTGTTTAGTGAATCAGAAGTTTATCTAAATCCATTGTTTGTAAATTAAAAAGGTTTTCTGCATGCCGATTAACAAATCAAGACATTTTGCAATTTTGATGTGAGTCATCCTGAATTTATCGTATTTCTACGAATATTATATTCAAACCATTAAACAAACAATCATCTATTCTACTACCACATGCACAGGGAATACAAAAGACGGAGCGCAATCAAAAACTACAATTGTTTAATCAATACAAAATGTAAACAAATGAATCATGTGTAATAGAATTAAAAAATGACAATAATCATATTTTCATCAGAAGTGTATGAAGGAGAGTACTTACCGAAATTATCACCTCCATGAATTCCCGACGGTCCGGGTAACAGTCCCGGGATTCCTTGTAGGTTTAAGAAAGGAAATGAATGAGATCGTGTGTTGTCCATTGAACCATTCATGCTATCCATTGTTCCATCCAATTGGCCATCACCTCGATCCGATGGCTCCGTATCGCTGCTATTTGAATCTTCGCCGGTACTTTGCGCTTGCAGGGACGCAAGGTCAGGATGTTTCTGTAACGAAAAAGTGGTGTTTATTAGTTTTATACTTTCAACTATCCTCCAACTTAAATTTATCAAAAGACACACAAAAGAGATCACATTGAATGGCTTTTCAAGGTTTAGTAGGATGTTTAGGGCTTAAGAGAAAAACTTGGTTTATTTGTTCCTGTAGGCGTGTTCGAAGGATCCATTTTAATAGACAATGATCTTTATGTCAGTAGAAATCCAGTTGAGTCTTCAGCGGGAATGTTTGCGTTTATGTAGGTTTTCTTCACCCAAAGCTGATCAAGAACCATCAAATTCGAGCTCGCGGACCAAATCGGTGAATTTGTAGCCTGGCGCGAATAAGAATCTTAGTCAAATCGGAATGGATGCAATGTTGTGCTAATTGACTGTCAAACTTAATCTCATGCTCTTGATGTTGCAATATATTACAACGTTGTTGATCCTGGTTGATCTCTAAGCCTCATCACAAAGTGGTGCGCATTGTTTTATATGCTTATCCTTTAACCTCTTATTTAAGCAATTATTGCTTTCTTTATTCTTCCCATTCATTATCACTTCCAACCAAAATTCAAGGAGTAACTGAAAGCTAGAGGGACGGTGCTCTCCACCCAGTTTTGATTAATTTTGCATCTTTTCTATTCTGCATGAGTTTCCTTTATTTGCTGCAAAAGGTTCCGTGTCTTTTTCTTAGTGATGCCTTTCGAGAGAGTTATCACTTCATAGCGGCTACATTTTGGCTACACTTGGGTTCATTCCCAGTCAAATAGTTTATAATTTGTTATTCCAGTGCATGATGGATTCCAGTGTAAGAAATTCTCCGTGTGAAATCCGCTGGGTTTTGATCAAAGGACAAATATAGAGCAGAAGCTGATGGCTGATCACCATTCCGAGCGCGTCAATCGCAACAGGAGCCGGGAAAGTCTACTGCCTGGTCCTCAAATGAAATATAAGGCACCATCTTCATACCGAAAATACGAGTATACTAGGATAGACACAAGAATTGAAAACGTCAACTGTCACTGAGTCTAAAGCTGGATTCGGTCCATAGTGCCGATAATGAAATTCTTCGTGAAATGTCAATAGGCTTAATAACAAAGGCAAAGTTTTAGTTAAGCGTCATGAATAATGAGTAACATATTAGAATACAATACTTAATGCAGAAAAAGCTAGGCAAGCTCTGGTGAAATGATCAAACATAAAGCGAATGGCTACCAGATTTTTTTCTACGCCGGAATTTTTTTCAAATTTTCAAATTTTGAATAGAACCTTCCATGTTTCTTCTAAGCATGATGCTATTACGTTGGCAATCTCAATCGAATTTTGTTGACCTTAGATTGGCTATTGTTATTTTGTAACCTTTTATATTGTTACATCTGTTCCGGTTCCGATGAAGCTTGTAGTGTATACTTAATATGTTATTACGGTTCGATGACTCGTGAATGCAAGGAGCATGATTTGTGTTTGAATTGCAAGACATTGGTTACAATAAATTAAAATTACAAATCAAAGTTTTCCCATTAGCGTGTCGTCTATTAAAATATTACAAAAACACAACGCATTATTCTGAAGCTTGCATCAAATTTGGGCCTTTTTATTGTGCTGCCAAAATTTAGAATTGCCAGGTTATTTGGGTCCATCTTTTTGTGTTAATCTTTGGACTATAAACGTTCGATTTGACTTTTGTTCAAGCTCAACTTATCAAATGCATTGCGTGACACGTGGTTAGTAAAGCACATATGTATATCCTTCGTAGGTTATGCCAATTCTGTTAAGCTTACTGTATCCTTTTTATGAAGCACATTGTTGCAGGCTTGTACGTGGTCTCTGAGTGAAATGACTCTAAAATTATGAATGCCAATTTTAAAGTTCGTCATTTTATTTGTTTTTGTTTTTTTTTTCGTTTTTTGTTTGTACCGAAAGTTTTACAACTTAATCTTTCATGCTTTCGTTTTTTAATGATTCATATAATAATCCAAATCATTTCACCTACCTGCCCCGCTGTCATTTGTTGTCCACTTTCCAGTGCTTGACCAAGTAATGAATCTCTCAGTTCTAAACTTCGATCACGATCGCGTGACGTTTCGCGACTACTATTACTACGATCCCGATTTCTATCGCGCTCCCGATGCAACGGATGTTGATCTGGTGGCAATTCTTTATCTACAAGAAACCTTTCAGGACTAATGCCATGCTGAGCACGATATAGGTCAGCACTCTTAATGCGTTTTTGTGGCGGAGGTGTTAGATGATTTGGACGATTCTCAGATAGTTCCCACGGTAACGAGGTGGATGTCTGAAAGGGAATGGATTAAGCCATTTTAGATGCAAACACATTCGTTATATGATTAGGGACAATTCGGTTATATGGAACTGCCACATTACTTTTATCCGTCTTACCGGCGACGCCTTGAGTTCTTGTACGGCAGGTGTTGTAGAAGATGACAATGTATTTACTGTGGAGGTAGTGGTTTTTGACGCAGGACCAGTCACATCAGCCAATCCTCGTACTTGAAGAAGCTGCGCCGTTTTCAGAAAATCACTTAGCTGCTCGTGACCGATATTCACTTCTCCGTTGTACATAAATCTGTTAAAGAAGAAGCAGAAGAAGAGAGAAAGAAAAATGTCAAGGATTATTGAATTTTACAAATGAGTACATTTAAATATTATCTAATATGGGTGAACAAGTTATGATAACAACACTTTGCTGAGCTTCGAAAGTTCTATTTGCCAAATAATGTCTACTTCCTCGTATCTTATTTCAAATTTTTCCCCTCAC
Source organism: Stratiomys singularior (assembly GCA_954870665.1). Taxonomy (NCBI): domain Eukaryota; kingdom Metazoa; phylum Arthropoda; class Insecta; order Diptera; family Stratiomyidae; genus Stratiomys; species Stratiomys singularior. The sequence goes on along the minus strand of OX940879.1, from coordinate 2,934,217 downwards.
TTATTTTGACATATGCGGCCATGTTGAATGCTTAGCTATTTATCGCCATTTTTTCGATAAAGTTTGAACGTAATTTAATTTGCTCATGATTTCTTCGATTATCCGAAAGATTAAATAAATGCTGAGTTAGACTACATGTTCTATATATTTCAGTCGCGGTGTACCCTGGTGGGATCACTTTTCATTTCTTCATTCTATTCATGGAGTGAGAGAGCAAGTTGTTTCATGCCAAGCAAATTTCATGACTATTGGAGTCATTACTCGATAAAGATCCCTGTGACACGGAAAATAAGCGTACTGGATAGGAAAATTATGGCACATGACAGTTGGTAAATGTTTGAATTATGATTTACAAATGTTTAAAGCGGAAGGACTCTCTCAATCATAAGTTCACCAGATATTGGTACCTTGAATTGACATGTTAGGTTTCCTAGCAATTTCTTCTTATGAATATCTCATAAAATGGGTAAAAAATGAAGTCGGGTTTCCGGTCTGATCTGGAGTATGCTTCAAGTAAAGTTCACGGAAGCGGTGGCTAGTAATGAATCATTCTCTCAATGTCATGCACAATGCTTAGTATTTCAAAAACAGTGAAGACTAATTCGACTCGTCAAATATGTGGGGGCGAATGGCATTTTTTTGCAGGCTAGCGTATTTCATTCGCCACAATTTCATTTTATCTGTGCGTATTTATATCATTGCTATCCGCAATCACTATAAAGCTGCCAAATAAACCGAGAAATTATAGAACTTCCTTATTTCTATCTATTTATCGAGACATGCATATGAACTATGAAAAGAGACAAAACAATTACCTTAATAAGTTTTCAACATCTTCGGCTCGTATGTCACGCAATATAACAATCGGATGTTCACATGGATTTGCCTTAAGTAATTTCCTAAAATACGGACTACATGCACTTAAGACTACTTTGTGTGCTGTAAACGATCTTTGATCACAGGCTAAGGTAACATCAACGAAATCCTCTTCATCTCGCAAATGTCGAAACGAGGACAGTATTGAGGTTTGGAAATCGTTCCATTTCAGGGCATATTGCTGTTCTGACGGTGAGGGTGAAACTGGTGCCGGATCCATTTTAACCACCCCCGTATTATTATTCTCGGTCGTTTGAATTTGAGTTGATTCAGTCATTTAGGATGTTGCTTTTTTGTTGGGGAAGTATGCGAATGTTTTTATATATGTTACGACTTTATCGAAGGATGGAATGAATCTCCTTCACTTAAACTTTATTAGTTTTTCCTCCTTCCTCCCGACAATCAACGAATTAAATTTGGAGAGTGTGCTCTCCTCCGAGTGCAAATGATTTTTTTTTCCGTGGGAGATTTTTGTGATTTGTGCCAAAAATTATAAGAAATAAATATTTGATATAAACGGCATAGTTTCATGAGTATGCCATCATTAATTTTGTCCTTTTTCTCCGGTGAAATATATAAATTTGACGCAGAAATTCTGTTGAGTTGATTCTCTCAAAGCTTCCATCCGTATTTATTATTTCGACGAACCGTTTGTCGGAGGGCTTGGTGTATTTTCAGGATGGCGCGACATGTTTATTATAGGAACAGAGCCTCAGCACGATGGTGGACGGACCTGGAAACAATAAAATAAAATAAAAAATCAGTTAAGCGCATAAATATATCAATAGATTATCAAAGTCAGTAATTTGAATGAATTCAAAATGAAATATCCTTCAACATCCGCAAATAAAATTTTCCCATCCCTCCCAAGTCAAACGAAAAAGTGGTTGCAGGTTCAACAATGAATATCATTCATCCAAACCAACCCTCCAAAAATCAATCCTAGAAAATTATGGTTTTGTTTTCGTCACATCAACTTTTCCCAATTCGACTCAAATTAAATTGATCGAAATTATATCAAACATTAACCATCACGCCATACGTACTCCACTTCCCGCAACCGAGCGAAAAGCTTCACACAAAAGCACAAGGACGAAAAAAATTCTCAACAAGAAATCCTATCGCATTATCATTATCCATATCATTGTCGGGCAATTCTTCCAGGCCGTTAATCGACAAACCTTTGAAAAACAATCACCAAACTATAATATTACATTTCTCCTTCCTGGTTCGCCCAGTATGTGGCCCAGCATTCGTTTTGGGGAGTTGTCTGCATAAAAACAAGAACCATCGTCTCGTATGAGTACGTTAAGTAGGAGCGCAAGAAGAAACATATCTTTCTCCTTGACTAGCTCGTATCCTTTTTAGATAGCCATATTATAGCCAAAACAAAGCTTTCAAGTCCTAAAGTTGAACAGAATGATAGACAATAAAAAATAATCGTCCGATTTCGTCTCGCTCTTGAGTAATGAGTATGAGTAGACATGCAGGATTCACATATAGTGAATCGCAGAAGTGTTTTATACTTATTCTCGTTAAGAACGGGAATAACTGCCACAGCATTTGAAATATTGTTACACGAGGCGTATTGTAAGAGTTGTGGTTTTATTGCAGCGTCCTTATTGTGCCAAATTATAAAATTATCCTTGCTGTTGCAGGATTGTATGGAATTATAGTAAAATATCAAGCACAAGGAGGAAAATCGAATTTTAAATGCAACATTTTCAGTGGAAGGACATCTTGAGCGAAGATGTCCTTCCACTTAAATTCAATATTAAACTCTAAGAAATAGGTTACAGACGTAACCCAATATTTGGTAGGTGTCTAACAGAAGTAGTATTTATAATAGTTATAGTAATAATAAACTTGAATACGCTTTCCGCAAGCAAACCAACTTTTTATTGTTTATTTACTGGTTAATTTGCCCACGTCAATTTCACAATCAATCAAATAGTTTTGGGAATTTATAATTGTTATCTCTAATTTTTTCATTAGGTATGTGTTGACAACTTGAATTTCGTATCGACTCAGTTCCGCGTTATTGCTTGAAACGTCATGTAAATTAATATTTTTCCCTGCTTTCGTATTTGCATTTTTCGAAATAATTCAAGTGATAAAATTCTCGACGCAATTACTATCAGTTTGGCCCACTCAAACCATAAATTGTATCCCCTAACTATCATTTGCGCCTTAGACAAACATGCTCATATCGTTATCGTAATAGCAGTCATGCTCTTACACTTTGTAAGCTGTTGTACCGAGAAGAACAATTACATACGCACGCAATAAGGAGTAGCAGGGAGTTGCGAAACTAATAGCCGACATATAAGTTGAAGCGCAGGACAATAGAGCACTTGACGAAAGATAAACTACTTCTATATAATGTAGAAAAGCAGAAATAGATAGATTCCTTTTATGCGAATTGTGTATCCTGGCGTGTACATACATACATATGCAACTACAAAATAAAGATAAAGACATATGGTTTGCAGACGACGATGACGAAAAATGAACATACTTGTCGTATGTATCCTGTGTCTATTGTCTCTATTGCATGTCTACATACGTTGGAGCTTCCTACGCTGTTGGCGGAAATAATTTTATGGCTTGAGATTCTTTTTATTTTTATTTTTTTCTGACAGAATAATGATCTCAATGACAGGACAATAAGGATTTGGGATAAGTTGTGCTTGGAGCATTTAGTGGAAGTTCAATGATATGTACAAGTGTGTATTAAGTGTAAAACAACTGAATTCATTATTATTTTTGAATTCATGTAGATCAAAAAAAACCTTCATGCTGATAGTCATGACTCTGCATCAAATTATATCCTGCCATGACCGGATTCAAGGAAGATACGCTGCGTGCATTTCTTTGCTTCCCCTTCCATTTAGGAAACGTTTCACGTAAACCGTTTAGGCAGTCTCGCGAACCTTTTTTGCCTTTTAAGACAATCGCTTTAAATCATAGCGTTACCGCTAAAGTGCACTAAAATTTTGATTAAACTTCCAATGTAACGGTATTCAATGCCAATTTTCCAGATAAATTGATGCATGTAAGCAAAACTTGTTGGAGAGACGAAGATGCAGAGCGATGGACATCACATATACTATGACATCGGAAAGCTACACCCACATGCATCTGGGCTTTGAAAGGTAGCCCCAAATCCCCTCCATTCAACTAAACCTTTTAATTTCGAAGCTCTCTATCGTGCAAAGCTTACTTTATTTGCTACATGGGTTATGCGTATTCTTTCTTTGGTTTCCTACCGAATATTTTTTTATTTGGTTTTCGTATATTTTCACTATGATTTCAAATAAAAGCACAGTGTGCTCTTTGTAAGCAGGGAACATTATAATTAGTAAATTATCACGATGGCGTCAACCGCGCGTTTTCCAAGTTAGTTAGTGGATAAAATTTGACAATTCGCTCAATATTTTTTCGATTTTTTTAAGTTTGACAGTGCGAGTCATCTACTTTATGCAATGTTTTTGATCATTTAGTAATCCAATTTCATTCAATAACAAACTGTTTCCATAACCTGAGTGAAGATGAAGGCCCATATGGGACTTTTTTTGTTTTGCATGCTCTAACGGTTCCAACATACTTCACGTATTCCCACGGAGTATTGTTTGCCACAGGACAAGTTTACAAAGGGAATAAAAGCACGCATTATAATCATGATAGTGTCACCGTGTAAGCACTAACTTCAAGAACACTTCCGGGTGGCTTCTGGCAGACGTGCCAGTCGCTACGGATCTCAAGCGTTTGAGGGGCTTTTGTGCCGTTTCCACTCAAACTCGATGATGGCGATGGACGGCTGCTACGTCTCATCCGCAATATTTATTCGCGGAATTTTGGCCTGTAGTTCAACAATCAAGGCAGATCTTGATAAAGCGTTAAATGAGAAAGCAATGGAAGAGCACAACGTCTGAGGACGAAGTAGGATTTTTGAGCAAAGGGAGCGGGAATGACCCTAGCATCTTTCTCCGGTTTGAGAACCTTTTGAAGGTAAGTAAGTAAGTAAAATTGATGCAACCCTGGTTTTTCAAAATAAAGTTTGTATTATCTCAGTCTACGTATTTATTGAACGGACGGGCGGTTTAAGGGACTGGACTGGGGCTGGTGGTGCAATGGAGGCTAGTGGAGGCACGTTTTGAGGGAAGCCACGGATCGGCATCGGGTATCGGAATGTGGCACTATGGAAGAAGATTGCATCTTACCGTCAGAGTAGTGATAAGGTGTGCGTGTACTTACTTGATATATTCTTGAGTGTTGTTGAGTGAATAAAACTGTTTCTGATAACAGATAACAAATAAAGAGATGCGATTTGAAACGTAATAGATTAGTCGCGAATCTCTATACGAAATCAACACCACCACAAAAAGATTCTTCACATCACTCCTCAAGCAAGACCCAACAACTGAATGCTGGAATATTCACTAAATCTCCAGACGTTTTGTCGGGACGTTTATGATGTATCATATGCGCTTCGTACGTAGTACATTCACCACAAACAATGAGACCTCACTTAGTAATCACTTACAACATTCAGTTGTGCCCATGAAATCCTCCGCCTCCGAATAGAATTACTCGTGGTAATTTCAATTACAAGTAATTGTAATTGAAAATTGATTTTTTTAGCATGTGCGCCAACCAAACGTAATTGCAATAATGGATACGTAGATGCAATTACAGTAATTGCTTTTTCCATTTTTATGTGTGCTGCGCTGATACAATATGAAAAATGCGGGAATGCGCGAGGGGAGTGAAAGGATGGAAGATGGAATCCAATTTACAATTACAATTATTGACATTGTGTACACCGCACTGGAGAGGTTCATTTCGCACAAGTGCACACTCCTAACGAAATGAATTTTCAAATTACAATTACATTCGGTTGTGATTTTAAGTTGAGCGCAAGGCGAGGGTAGTTGTAACTAATTTTCCTTGCGTTTGTGCCGACATAACGTGGAAAATATTCTCCGGCTGTTTGGTTTGATGTAATCAAGAGGTGGAAAATCATTCTGAAGCTACTTTTCTTCATGAACATGCAAACAGCAATTAAAATTGTGTAAAACATTGGAACGTGGTACTTTTTGTTTTTTTATTCATGAGCTCGCGTCACCAATTAAATTAATCTAAGTTACTTGGAAAAACACCAAAAAACAATCAATTAATCACAACCTTCACGCTTTATTTTGTTAATCTGGTTGGGACGTTGAATCAATTCGAAGAGCTCGCGTCGAATCATTTTGAAAAAACGACTTTTGTCTCTGCATGCGCACGCTGTTACCAATTGCATAATCTCCTTATGGATGGATTCGATGCGTTCGTACAGATTTTTGCCCTGCGGCGTTGCAATACTGATGAGGCATTCAGTTCAATGTTTATAACAATTTATTTTCTGCTGTTGCTCATTATAAAACATTTCCGAACATTGAAATTACAAGGAAAATTCAAACTGGCCCCTAAAGACTCAAAAATATGAAAAAAGCCTCAATATTGTCGCATTGAATGATGCATTTGTTGTTTTGTTGGTCAATATCTGAAGATCATGCGTTTTTGTTGATGTTAACATTGCATTATTTCTCCACCAATTAATTAATGGACACAGATATAATCGTATTCATCGCATCATAATTGCAATGGCTCAAAGAAAAGAAAAACAGAAAAAAGGCCGTTGAAGTTTCTGGCTAATATTCAAATGTTTAATTTAATGCGATTGGAGATGAATAAATTTTTTAAATTTTGCAAGATGCATACATTATTGTCACGAATAGTATTTCAAGTTGAAACGCACTTTTAGCTGGCCGACGGTGCTAATAGCGCGATTAAACAAAAAGCCGCGTAATAGAAAGCTGCCTCCACGGTAAACAACAGTCGAGGAATAGTTTATATAAAATGAAAATTTGTCAATGTTTCACTTTTGTGGATTAATCATTGTGGCAATCAGGAAGGAAATGACATCACCGACAATTGCTCCACAGAAAATTCGAAAATCAAAATTACTTTTTTGCCTGGGCTTGTACTGAAGTATGCAAACACGTTACGCTCTCACCATTTACAAATACTGACCTGGACTGATTCATCCAAATAACTCATAGACAAATAGCGCATAATTAAAATGGTAAAAACTTCTTTGGCGAAGCACTTAAACTTTCGACAAATGAAATTAATTTGCACCGTGAATATTCCAAGAAAAAGAAAAACTTGCTTAGGTGTGTGACGATGAGTAAACATTTGCCACTATGGTTGTTCCAACCTCCCCGTCGATAACTTTTGCATAAAAAAGTTGAGGAATAAAAACCGAAAAAAATTCAACGAATATTCAATATGTTGCGGTTTTAAATGCTGAAATATTGCAAATGGTTTAGTTTTGATCAAGGACAAAATTGTTACGTTAATTCTTTCGCGTGGGATGCGAAATTAATTTGGGCCAACATATTTCTCTTGAGAACAGATGAAGAGCGGGAACGTTGGGGTCCGAAGTTGCTTTCATTTGTGATTTCTTTAGATATTTTTTACGAGGTCAAATTAGTTCGTTTTGCCTTCGAAAGATGGCATCAGTGGTTATGAATACTTCACAATGACCGTTGAAATCAGCAAAAGTGGACCTTTATCAATGATATGCATTAGGTCTCCACACAGAAACTTTTCTGCTGACTGTGATCCGGCAAGTTTGTGTGATGAATGCAATGCTTACGAGAGAGTAAATCGCAAACTCTAATTGAAAAAATATACCTCATTTAAAGGATATCAAATCGTTCCTATGTTTCGAGAAAAGTAAATTCAGCGTTGAAGCCCATCTTCAAACTGTCAATCAGACAAAAAAATTTGCGGAAGAAGACTCGATGAAGACCTGGATAAACACAAAAAACCATCTGAATCATTAGAAGACTTCAACAAGGGATTTTCATATGATTGGAATCCTTGGGTGACAGTGAGAATCAAGCTGATGGGGCGCCCGAAAGAAATAATTCTTGGCCCCGGCTCAAAAGCGACCTCCCACGATTTTTTTAATCCACCAAATTTCCATTATGCGAGCCAGTATTCACTTAATAGGTAAGAGAAACTTTGTACTTACACTTTTTGTTTATATTTGTCAAAATATGCAAAATATGATGACATAGCATACCTGCTCATAACAGCCTGCAATAATGTATCACAAGTTGCCAAAAATGTGTCTGGTTTCGTTGTTTCGAAATGGAATGAACTTCTTGACTCTTACCATTGCTTGACTTGCTTTGGACGTATTTGGATGGCAGATTTGTTCAACCTGTCTTTTGCTAACAATACTCAAACGAACTGATCGCTTGCTTCCTTAGCCAGAGAGTAACAACAACCATATAATTTATTTCAAGCTTATTTTAACAGAGTTCTGCTGCTGAAATTAGATACCCCCAGGCATAACGTCAGGAATAAGGCCATTTGCGTTTTACATTATTACAACCAGTTCACTTCTCATCCCTTTTTAAAATAGGATCACTTGCTTTAGCATATGGCAGATGTTTCTACGCGTCGACAAATGCTCTTTTTGAAAATCTACAAGGAACTCAAATTTCGAGCATGCATGGTGTAGCTTCTTTGAATGGAGCTAAAGATGATTCGAATGGTACTCAATCTTTTGACCTGTTCAATGCCTGTTTTAAGCCATTCTTATGGGGTTTTCAAATCCAAGGCCATTTTTTACATCAAAATAACCACCGAGGTTATTTTTCGGCGGGGAGTGATTAGGTAAGGCATCAACGTACTTATCTAGGCATATGCACTTTTAAGACGCATGATTTTCTCTCGAATTAAATATAATAGAAAAGAGCACAATTGGTTTTTCCACTTTCAATTGCTGTTAAATTTTCATCCACTCAATTAAATTTGATAGGAATGTAGGCTAAATCTTCAGCTGTTAAACCACATATGACAACTACATGTGTGAGAACACTATTACGAGGTTTGTGTGAAAAGTAATGAGGCTGGTAGCACTGCGAGCGATCTGACAACATTGTGTCTACTGGCTTGGACTGGACCGGTTTCCTTATGCCTTCCACATTCTGAGTTCGATTTGCTACTCCTTTAAGCTAACACATTATTTTGATAGCGCCATCAGTGGACATGTATTTTTGGTGTGTGTTAGGAAAATGGAACATCGGAGTTTAGACCAACATTGTGCTATCAAGTTTTGAGGTGAAACTTGGTGAATTGACTAGTGTGACTTTTGAAAAATTGAAACAGGTCTATGGGGCACCAAGAGCACAAGTTTTCCGCTGTCAATCAAATCAAATCGCTTTATGAATGTCAAGAATACACTAAAGATCAACTTCGGCGAGGGCGACCTCCAACTTTAAAAACTGACGCATGATATCGTGTACAAAGAATTTATTCCACCAGGACAAACGGTCGACAAAGTTTTTTATGTGTGTGTCGTTTAAAGGCCTAGGAAAAGAAGGATTCTTGTGAGATCAGACATTATACACACCTGGATGCTTTATTATTACATTGCCCCGTGTCACGCGGCCATTTTCTTCAGTGAATTTTTGATCGCAACACGCGTTTTTGTTGTTTCTCTACCCATTATTCTGTTGATTTGAGTCCTTGTGACTTTTCCTTTTGCCCGATATTAGAATATGTCTTAAAAGGACGTCATTTTGAAACCATACAAAAGACTGTGACCGGCCATGTGAAAGCCATACTAGAAGACTTCCAGAGCTACTACCAATAAGACCAGGAGCATTGATTTCGCTGGTGTAAAGGTGCCCAAGATAACTAGTTTCAAGGGGATACCATTGTTGTTTAGCAAAAGATTCTGGTTAACTGATTCCGGAAAACTTGTCGTTAAATTAAAAATCAATGTCATTACTTCTCTTACACATCTCGTTTATATATGCCGGACTACATGACTATAGGACTGATTTTAATGTGCCGAATAGAGATTTGACATTAGAATTGAAACTTACTTTAAGGATAGCATGACCAAACCATAACAATGTTAAAAATAAAAATCCTTTCAACCTTGAACATTTTGTAGACTTTAATATGAGGAGTAGTTCGATTGATAGAACTTATAAAAATGACTACAGCGCAAATTGTTTTCACTCATCTGAAGTTGTGACCTTTTAGATTAGTTTAACCTTCATGTTTGCAGGCGAGTGGCAACAGTCCTGGGAAGGCCACTCTAATGGCCGCTGGACTGCCCGCCTTATAGGGGACGTGGGATCGTGGCTAGATCGAAGGCACGGTGAGACTGATTATTACCTTACCCAGCTTCTTAGCGGGTATGGGTATTTTCAGTCTTACCTGCACAAGATTGGTAAATCACGGTCCCCAGACTGCATTTTCTGCCGAGGGGAAAAGGACGACGCATTTCACACCTTCTTGAACTGTAGAAGGTGGAACAGGATGCGGCAGGACTTGTGGGAGGTAATGGGAGAGCTTTCTCCAGGTCGGAGAAATGCTGAAAACGTTCAACAAATTAACCTGTGTGGCATATTACTCTCGGGCAATACTTACAACAAAAAAGGTACCATGGATAACCTTGGACGTGGGGTCTAGGGGGGTCTCCTTTTCAGCAATCCGCCTCCATTCTGCCACCTCCCGCTAGGGGAAATTTCTCTACGCTGACGGCGCCCTAGGGCAAAATAAAAAGAGGCCTAGCCCGAAGTAATGTGTCAAACAGTTCCAAGCTAGGGTCTCTTGACAGGGGGGGGGGTGTTTAGTGGGTAGTCTGGTAGCCTTCACCCCCTGCTCCAAAAAAAGGGCGTTTTTGGAGGCGTTAAGGTGATATCTTTCTCTTGTATATAATCCTGTCAAGGTTGGTTACTCATGAGCAACTGCGGGCCGGAAATTGGCGGTCGATTTGAATTTTCAAATAAACACGATTGTTGCGTTGTCGGCTACAGATTGTGCGACTTTTATGATGATTTATCCTTGTTTATGTGGTGACTGCGAAATTTACGTGCTTCAAATTAAGTTGTATAACATGAATTCTACCATGATAGTATATATTTTAAAATGGACCAAACCAAAATGTTTCAAAATCAAAGGTACTGTAAGCGAGATGATGCTTTACTGGCTTCAGATCTAAAATTGTTGATTCTGTTGTGGCCCTGACTGGGTCATCTTCTGTATTACTCAGAGTTCTCATTTCCTCTTGGCGTAGAACTTCAGGCTTTTTTTTGAAAAATTTTGGGTTATTATAACGCCGGACGCATTGATACCGACTAATGGCTTTTAGGATAAAGAGTTCAGTTCTGACCAAATCACTTTTCTGTGTATATTTGGCCTCCAAATGCGTTGTTTCCAAACTTCTTCAGGTATTTAACCAGGCAATACAAAGTCGAGAAAACATGTTAAAGATAAGTGATCCTTTAAATGAAAGAGACAGTAGTTCATATCTACCACTTTTTTTCAATTATATTAGAGAGAAAATCATTTCCTGAATCGTATTAGTTATCTTGGTTTTCCTGCTCATTTACAGAAGAACATTTTTAAGTTGCTAAAAATATTTTTAGTACCTGCTGAATAGACATGCACTTTTCCGAAAAAAAGTCGGCAATTGTTAGTCAACTGAAACAGTACGCAGCCATGTGAAAGAACTATTCTGATGGACTTAATTAAGACGACATCGTCTTAATCTTTAGCATTTCAGAATACGTATACCGTCATAATTGTTATTTCTTATAAATAATCAAGCACATATCAGGTTCAATAGTCTTTCAAACTACATATTATCCGACATACGCTAATCCTAACGATATTCTCTTCATCATTTGACTCCCTTTCCTCGTTGTCTGTGTTTGGTATCGCTGTAGTCGTGTGTCCTCTCCCTTCAATTACAATGATAAATTTATTACTATCTTGGATGTTGCAAATATTGAAAGCTTGAACTTTCAGTCTAATTATTTTTCTCTGCTCTCTATTGTGTCTCATATTCACTCTCCTTGTCAGACGACCTCATGTCCCATCCAATATCCAACCCTCCTTCGCAGCCATCATCGTTTCAACCCCTCCCCCGTGTAGTAAGAAGCACCGTGGAGGAACAACAAAAAAATCTAGTTCAATTCTGGAGACAAAGGAACGGGTAATTAGCGATTGACAGTAATTGAAGGCAGAAAATAGAAATTTGGATCAATTGACAACACAAAATTGAATATACCTACATATATGTTGGACGGATAAGGATATAGTGTACGTGTATAAAAGATACTACGTATAGTGCGCGTACTGTTTAGATACGAGCACGTAAACATTATTTTCGCAATAAGATATTTTTTCGGGGGTAGAAAAGATAACAGCAGGGTCCAGATGATAGAGATGAAGGAGCTTAATACGTTGGGTCAGATGCGTGGAGTTGCCGGGGGTGGGTTTGCGCAATTCAAGCGCAAGATAAAAAGAGTGAAGTAAGTCGACGCGGAGAAAGATGTATGGGCAACAGATTCAAGGCACCAATAAACAGTAGCTGATTAATTGATTGAATATAAAGCGCGATTAGCCTATGTTGTACACACACATGTGCTTTAATTGCTTGATAGGATGTTTCGACCTATTTAAATAATTCATGAGTTGAAAAATATGTCGCCGGTTGGTTATGCTTGTTTACTATTTGCTGGCATACTTATATCGTCTGAATAAATGCAGGACTGAAAGAAACTTGCACGAAGTTTTAATTTTTAAATTTTTGGAATTAGTATGTTGGAAAAGGAATGACAGTAAACATATGAATTGCAGTGGAAAAGGTAGAAAATTTGGTAAAGATGCGTAATACAAGGCAATTGGAAATAATTTTTCAACTTCGATTGTTATAAAGAATGTTGAAAACGAGGTGGTGGTAAATCAGGAGAGCGCCAACACTTTTTCAAAGCCACTCAAACAAAATCTGGATCAAATAGATGTTACATAAATAAATGGGCAGTTAAAAAATGAAAATTATAGCATTTTCACGCATCTGGAGAACGCGGTTGAGGGTTTGGAGAATGAATTAACCTTTTTTTCTGATTTAGGATTTCCTGCATTAAAACTAGGGTCATTCGTTTCTTCTCCCGGCTGAAAACTTCTTTTTCCGGCTCCTCCTCCGTAAGTAAATTCTTCTTATCTCTTCAGCAGGAAGAACTATGGGCCCTACTTTCGTGATGATAAGCACTTACTCAGAGACACAGCAGTATGAAGCAGCAATCCACAAAGTTCCTCACCTCTTTACCTGCGCGAGACGCATTCGGTACGGTTCCTTACAATGAGCGTCAGCGCAAACATATGAGCCGTAGAGAGGCACTAACTCTATCACACTCATGAGTAGGCGTCTTTTACTCGAGGTTGGTCTCCACTGTTCGCCATAAAGCGATTGATAGGCGGAGTTCCTGCAGCAGACTAGGCTGCCGACGCCCGAACTTAAAGAAAGAACCATATCTTAGCGTCAATCACCAAGTCTAGGTATTTTATTGATTCCTTCAATTCGATGTTCGTTGGACCGTACGCCACGGTGATAATTGTGGGCGTCTGCCCGATAGATCGCATTATCCTTTTCTGATATCGCTTCGATCGTGGATTGTCTAGCCCTGTAGACTTACTGCTGAGGAGACAAATCACCTCCAGCTCGGATCGCCTAGCCAAGTCTCTCGCTTGAGCAATTCGAGCACGTTCCCATCGGGTCCGTATTCAGGAAGCTCCATATTTCCTTTTCCTTTGCTAATAAGCCTCGCATTATTCCAGAATTTCATGCAGCCTGCGAGCAGCCGTTCAATGTGCTGAGCAGCATGGCTGGGCAGACTGTTTTCAACACTTCAGCCGGAATGCCGTCTGGTCTTATGGCCTTTTGCGCTTTTGGTGAAACATACCCTTCTCCAGCTCTTTTGCATAGAAAAGCGAGCAGTCATATTATATGCAATTAGTTATAATTATATAATATAATTGTATATAATTACAATGATAGTAGGGGGTTATAATAAATAATGATATTCAGATATTTATTCCAATTATTTAAACTAGAACGATTGCAACTATTATCTTTGGCATAAAATGATTATAAGAAGACTTGCTCCCACATCCCGATGCTCATTCTCAATACAATTTTAGTAATTTCCATCTGAAATTCAAATACATGTTGCCCAGTGAGATCAAACGTGAGCTCATCATCACTCGCTGTTGGTGAATTCCATTTACCTTCCACTTCGTGCATTTTCCAATCGCGATCAATAATTAAACTTTCCGCTACACTTTTAATTGTTCTCTTTGCATTTATCAACGTCTGAGCGCAAAGCAAACCGCAACATGCAACGCGACCAAGAAAAAAAGAAGAAAAATAATGAAAAAGAGGAAAAAGTAGAACATGCCCAACAAATATTTTCAATTAATTATAATCAAAACAGATATTTTTCATCCATCTTAACCGAGTAATAAATTCTTTTGGTCACTACTGCAGAAGTGCTAAGAACTACTGTACCAGCACTCGGGATCAGCTCTAAAAAGATCTGGCGCCATCAATTTCTATTGCTAGATGTACCAGATGAACTCGCATGCCATTTTTCATACTTGCCTTCAATCCGATCTTGTACACGAAATTCATGAAGCCAAACAAAAAATTAGATTGAAGATTGAGCGTGTACTTACCAATTATCATGGAGTGAATACCTTTCTCCCGAAGGAACACATAACACAAAAAATCGTCAGAGAGGAATATCAACATATGTGTCTACAAACATGAACAATAAAAGAGTGGAGGAGCTATTAGATGATGACTAGGTAGAACAATGAAAGATAAGAAGACATGAAATAGTAAGATTAATAAACAAGTAAGCAAATGTAATGTATGATAATTGAATTTTCTTGCGGTTGGTACCGCACTATTCCCTCCAATTCGACTCTCCATTCTTCGAAGCACCGAGGGGCTAGTCCTGCATCAGCTTAACTCAGCTTAAGACCAAGAATTTATTGGACCACTAATGTTACATCTGTTGGTGATGTTTCATCAGTATGTTACATTTTTTCGGAGCGTTTTAATTTTTTTCCTGCGATGCAGTGTATTTATTTCGGAGTGATTTAAAGATTGAAATTTGAAAAATGTCTATGTAATGCTATTGCTGATCGAGTAAATGCTTAAATAAAGGAGAATGGAATGTATCTGACACAGACGAGATACAATCAATTATAACTCGTTGGTTTTCGTTAGTTCAACATTGTTGGCGGGAATGCTTTTTTCTTCAGCTGATTCAAGTATTCCTTGGGCACCTCAAACTCATCAACTATTGGGAATGAATACTGCTCGGTGTTCTAGGGGATGGGGGAGCGTAAATGAAAATTAGTTATTTACTTAAAATGAAATAAAATGTTTGCTTGATACGAAAAACGAATATTTTATGAGGCTACTGACAATAATAATTTAAAATAATATTAAATATAGGAAATAACTTAATACCCTAGCGGTGAAATCTTGTTTCCAACATTATTTAAATTTTGTTTTCGTCAATTGGTTAATTTATTAGAATTAAAAGAAAAGTAGTAGCAATACCCTCTAGTCGTCAAACCAAGTCGGCTACAGCCGATGGCTTACCTGTTACATTAATAACACGGCGCAGCCGAACTTGCAAGGGGTTAGCGGACTTCAACCTAAAGATTTTGAGTTTCTTGTCGACGGGACTGAAACCTGAGGATGGGTAGATGACGTAAATAGAGCCGGACGCCCATTTGCTTGCTCTGTAGGGGTGTTTCGTCTTGAGTTCCCGCAAGATCCAAGTGATTAGCCAACGCTTCTTTTGGTTTTCAGTATTCAAGATGTTAAAACATTTGACCCTTCCTACAGGCAAGTATTATGACATGGTTCAATAGGAAGTATCCTTTTTTGTTAGCCTCAGGAATTCGGCCAATACAACTAATATTTGTCGCCTAATGCCGCGGACCAGAACTGGGGACTATGTTTTTTTAACGGTGGCAAAAGCACAGGATGCACGTATGTCCTGCAATAAGCCGCCACACTGTCGCCTTTCGAGACTGCAAAGCCCCATAAAAATGACAACAAGTGTCATCTAGACTTTTACTCGGGATCTACAATCCGGGAGACCTTCGATGTTTGCAGGCCGGAAAGTGTTCTCCAAAGCCTACTGCATTCCCTCCCCTCATTTCCTTTTCGGCTCATACTAATGTAACACACGGCATGTGTACAAAACAATTACATTTCCGTCAATGCACTCGAAAGTCCCTTGTTTGCTAGATAGGCCACCTGCCCCCAACCCACTCAACGTTCTCGAGGTGCTCCTGGAATCTAAAAATTTTTCCCGATGTGATTAGTGGTAATTTGCAGCAACTTTAATGTTTTTTGGCTGTCAAATGGCAATAGTTGCACTCTGGTTGCCTCTGCCAGAATGACACTCGCCATCCTTCCCATCAGTGCCAACCCCGAATATTTGCCATATATTTGCATCGGTGCCAAGCCCATTCGTGTTCCCTCTGATACCTTAAAACGATTCGTATACAGTGTAATTACATTCATCCTTGGGATTTACATGTCTGATCATCTAACTGCTATACAAGGATCCTTATTTATTTATAGACTTTTGGGTATACTGCAACAATATTTTCATAACGCTGAGATAATAAGAAATGACGAAATCCCCTAACACTTTAATAAAGATAATATACTGTCACGTGTCCCATTAAAATTTCACGAGTCCCTGGGTTGGACGAGCAACAAGGCATTTAGTGATCATAGAAGAACAATAACTATCTGGTACTTTTATGTCTTATCAACGTGAAACGTGGAAGGTAGAGCTGATGAAGATGGTGATTAAACTGTATGTTAAGCCGCCTGCTCTATATCTTTTATAAAAAAGACTACAGAATTTGCGCTTATAAAAAAAAAACTAACTACTGAATTTTCGCTTAAAAACAGAAGTCTTAAGCGTCTTAGGCAAGTGAAACTAATACTCTTCTTCAGGCGAAGGCACTGGGATAACCGTATCCAGCCTAGCTTGCGCGATAATCCTTAAGTATATTGAAATCATTTATAACTCTTACTTAATACAATATTTGTGCGAGTTTTGCTAGAACTGCAAGGAACTCTACATTCATTTCTTTTTTTTTTAAAAAAAGGAACCAGAAATTCCTGGGAAAAAATTGCTCGATTTTCGAACATGTAGCAATGTTGTTTCATTAGTTATCCTCATATTTTTCGAAAGAAGTGGTCGTGCTGAGCTTCCCCAGGTGTGCCTGGCAGCGGGATTAAGCCTTAAAAGTGAAAAATGCCTGAACCAAATTGGTTATTATGTGGTCCAGAGCATGGATTCAGTACAGAGCGTTCTTTGCAAGCCAAAGCACACAAATAGTATCTTAATACTGTAGTAAGTCGTTTTGAATAATCTCGGTTTAGAGTTTGAATAAGGTTTTGAATATTTTGAAAATTTATTCCTTGCTGTTTCGTCTCACTAAATACTGCCAGAAATGTCGTTAGCACGTAGCAATATCAAATGTTTCAAAAATGATTTGTATTTTGAATTCTTATGAAAGATGGTCGCTGAAAATCGGTCTAAACTGTATATTTTTGGAAGGAGCGTTCGCTTTGACGTATGTCAGCAACGATTTCTGTACCACCCTGTTTGTTCAAATTTTCCAATACTGATTCCTATTAGAAACATATTGAGATTGAAATGAAACTCCGTACTGGTTAAATTAAGCCTATAAAAACCAAACCAAAAAAAAAACAGTCAAATTCATTTTTGCAGTGCAGAAGTATAAATAATTGCTTGTGTATTTTCAGTTTGGAAACAATCATTTCTACAATACAACAAAGGAAATTCGCAAAAACATGAACATAAGCCTCGCCCATTTGAAATTTGGCCAACTTGTTTTACACTTGTCTTGCTCAAACCATAAGAAACGAAATTACAAGCTCAAGCCCATTTATTTAATAATGATTGCAATTAATATAACGCTAAGTACATTCAAGCAGCAACCTCCACAGTCTGCAGTGTAATTTATTTTTTCTCCTTTCACCTTTCATGACAATTGCCAATAAATTATTCTAATGAAATAATACTAAGCACAGCATATTACCTTTTCAATTTACATTTCATTGAAATTGCGTCTTAAAAGCATTTCAATTACCCAAATAACCCGCATCCAATACGCCGGGATCGCAGCAATATATCTATCCCGGGCGTTAAGAACGTTTTATTAACCAGTAAAATATCATTAATAACGAAAATGTTCGAATGTAAATCAATTACTGTAGAAAACAAAGCAATTTTCTGATCATTAACCAAAACGAAATGAATCTTTTGGGGCGGTCAGAGCAAAAGGTAAATTTTATCTGCTCGGTATAGCATGCATACCGGACGACGCAAGCACACAGAGGGAGACACACAAAGACCCCCGTGGCAAAATCTCAAGGAGCAAGGTAAACACAAATAATAATATCCGAGTCGGTAAAGACAATATACTCCGAAGCAGTTGGCAAGGTAATGTGTGCCCTGAGGAAGGCTTACGCAGTTCGGGCCGAATAGCGACAGCCGAACTCCCAGATTGCCAACTATCTGCTCTACCTCTACCTACAAAGATGATTAAAATTGATGGCATGCCATTCACATAGGAGCTAAATACTCGCAAGTCTCAGTGCTCATTAAAGCTAACAAATCTTTAGATATCCATCCTCGGCGTGCAATACACGGACCCTGTACGCCATCCCATCCCGCGGACCAGGTCCGACCAAACATGACTGGTTTTGTCGGGGCCACCAATAAAAATTAGACACAGTGTAATAAAAATCGGTTGTTCAGCATTACGTACGTACTCGATTCGTATGGAATCCATTCGAAAAAGATACACAGTCGAGATACAGCCAAAAAATTACAACGTCCATACCCGAGTAATTCAACTGAAAAACATATCTAATTAATACTGAACAACCATAATAAAAATTTATATACATTGAATCCTCAGAGTGCGACTGCGAGTATGTAGATTGGGCGAGTAGATACAATGGCACATGGGGAAATCGATTCACCTCTCCAAATACCATATCCACACCGATGTACCGAATAACCTAAGAAAATATCATAACCCAAGTAATAATCGAGGCTAAGAACAAATGAGGAAGGAGCGGGAGGTGCGTCCAATGCCGAGCAATCTTGGGATGAGTACAATCAGGAAAAGAAGAATTGGTCTTCGACGTCGACAAAGACTGCTATCGTTTCCAGCGTTTCGTCTTGCCCGTAGTAAAGTCGATACTACATGCTGTTTTTGTTCCAGGGACAAATAAAATCGAGTAGGTTTTGTGTGAAAATTTTAACGTCGGTGGGAAATGTGATCTGGACTTAAGGGGTGACCCCCACACGAAGTTGGAACAATGCACTCGTTCTACAATCCTAACAAGGAGCAGCTTAGTTTGAATCGTTCTTTCAGAATTTCCGCGCCAAAATGTGCTTAAGGCTTCTCCTCTCAAATGAGCACTGAGAAGTTAAGGCATCAAACGAGCTCTTCAACTAGGAACCATCTTCTGCTATTGTTAATACCGTTGCTACTATCGTTGAGAAAACTGTGACCCACTTTATTTTCCCCAAACGAGACTTCGATACCCATTTCAAATTTCTAAATCGTTTCACAGATATCCCAATCGCAATTATGATTGTACGCATAGCCTAGAGCGGAGTCTGTCGTCTTTGAAAACACATACGTTGACTTAACATATGTTCAAAATACACATTTTCAAAAACAAAAACGTACATCAGAGACGTACATCACCAATACAAAAACCCCAAGCCAGCTCGCTCCCTTAAGCATTAAAAATCAATTACCAATTTTGATTGATTGCAATAATTTCACAGATGGTAAATTACTTGAAACAATTTCAAACGTATCCAGACAAAAACAAAAACAGCAGCAACGCGGGAAGAAGTACGAAAAGTTGCAATAATAGCCGCAGATTAAGTAAGAAAAATAATAAAAACAAACCCAAAGACAATTGAAAAAAGTACAAAGAAAGTTTGAAGTACGATAGCGATGAGATTTATTTCATTGAGCATGGATACGGGTTGGATATGGGGAACAAAGGGTGGGTGAAAAGTCGCATTTGCTTCCATTCGTTTCGTCGTGGTTGGAACCCTCTATTGGCTTTGCAGTCTCTTGTTATAGGAGACTTGGGAGAAGACATTCTTCCAAGACAATAAAAATCTTAGCAAGTTTTTATTTCCTGACAACGAGAAACCAAGACCTAATTAGGGTTTTCATGCCAAAAACAACATTTCTAACATGTACTTTATCAAGTTGCAGAGTAGTGAAAATATCCCCTTTAAAATGTCTAAGACTAAATAACATTAATAAAACGTAAGTATCCTCATTATCATCACATTTACCTGGCCACCAATTTTACCAAAGCAGTTTTATGAAAGTTAGAATTTTTTATACAAACCCTGAATGCATTGCCGTCAATCAGGGGAGACAAATCAATTTGGAACAAATGATAAAACAGAGATTAAAGGGAAGAGCGTAATAAAAAGAGATAAAAGCGTCCTTTCAATATGATTCGACTTAACTTTAACGAAATTTTTCAGCGATTCCGCCTCCCTCTCTTCTCCACATTCCTTCGATAAACTATTTTAAGTTTACCAAGAAAACATATTTTTTTCAACCGACCCATTATCCTTTTCGGACTTTCAATTCACTGTCAAAAAGATTATCGTCGCATTGCCAAGGACGTATAAATTATGGTCCATGTCTGCTAGTGCCTCTTCAGGACACGATATTCTCTGTTAGTATATCGAATTCCTTATTCGGTCCTGAAAAATATTTTTCAAAAACGCCAATCCACAATCACGAGTAATGCAACAGTGACAGGGAAGGATGAGGGCTTAAATAATGTCCTAAAACCGGTTAAAAGTAATTTCCTTCGGCCACCATTATGCAGCCTTTGTATTTTCAACAAACCCTGTCTATTTAATCTTGTTCCTTTTTTTGCTGCAGGTGTGACCTATCGGTTGCGACAATTATATCATTGAATCATTATTTATTATATCATTATTAATTATTTTTTTTGAAAACATATCACACAAGTGAAAGATAAAAAAAATTGTGCCTCGACCCCAAAGGAAACTTTAACATGTTTAAAATCATATTTCGTTACATGCACCATGAAGGATTTAACAAAGAACTTTAAAAATTTGTCATTAAATCCAAAAAAAATAACGCATTGCGACAGCCATGTTGAGAAAACGTTCGAATTATGTTTACCTTAAAGTTTAGTAAAATTATATGTTGAAGTCAATCGACCACATGAAAACGATGGCAGGACTCTAACAAGGAATACAAAAACTTCATAATAATAGAAGCTGAAGCTAATACACTTAACGTGATGTTTCTGCGGGACATCGTCCGATTTGGTCTGTAGCGCCACCGCTGAAGCCGGTAAAAGAAAGCATCAAAAACAAAAAAGGGGATCTGAAAAGAACTGTGGTCAAGGAGGTTGATTTGATTTTGAAAGAATGATTTGCATAGTTTATTAAGTTAATAAACAAGAGTATCAGACACAATCAATAAGAAGTGTATGGGTAACGTGAATTTTTTTTTGGTAACAACTGGGAAGCATTAAGAAAAATAAGGATACTACAGATTGAACATTCAGTAAATAATATAGAACTTGAAGAATGAGTGGAATGTGTGTTATTATGACATTCATGTTTGTTTTTATTCAGATACGAAAACATTTTTCTTCAAATTTCAGAGTTAGACATGATGTGCGTATTCACGCGAAATTTATTTCAAAAGGAACTCAGTTTTGTATGGTTCGAACGCGGCGTATTATCATTTTCTGTCTAAAATTTTGGAATTTGAC
Organism: Stratiomys singularior; assembly: GCA_954870665.1. Lineage (NCBI taxonomy): Eukaryota > Metazoa > Arthropoda > Insecta > Diptera > Stratiomyidae > Stratiomys > Stratiomys singularior. The sequence continues at coordinate 2,912,535 of OX940879.1, read as the reverse complement.
ATTATGAAGTTATATTAGCTGCAACCATACAAGAAATTCCATGACGTTCTCTTTTTATCTCTCTTATGTTCGAGAGTTCCTGGAAAGACGCCTACAGACCCGTTATCAATTTCGTTGGATAAAACTGGTCGTCAAAATTGACACGGTGAGCATATTATACGCAGGAAGTGTTTCTAGAAAGGTTTCGCAAAACAGGAACGGCTCAGATCTTGAAATTCGCCTAAGAAGGATCGTATGTAATTGTAGTAAGAAGACTAATCTCTTAGCTGGTTATGTCCTGCTTTATGAGAGATTTTCATATGAATTTCAATATATTCAAAGCTGATATCTTCCAGTGTACTTGCATATGAAAATCATTGTGCATAGATACCTTGGATACCATACACGCCTTTGCTTTTATATCTTATCTCTGACCAGTTTTGCTTAAAAGTACACATTTGTTTCGAAAGAAATCGCTTGGATACTGTTAGGCTTAGAGTTTGTGAACATATTGAATATTGAACAGACGCTATATTGTGTCTACACGGCTCTTAATTCAAGCTAAGGCCTTCCAAAAGGCTGTCAATTAGGTTAGTAGTTAGTTCGATAACCGTCCATTTAGTGATGAGAAAGATGTGAAAATCTAAAAGCAAATAATGTGGGTTGCAACAAAAGCATGGACTTGTCAATTTTTGCGAAAAAACGCGTTTATGTAACCAAAGCATAGACAAACGGACAAGATCCATGTGCTATCTACAGAAATACAGTAGTTTTTCTCAGACTGCAGAAAAGGGACATAATCAAACGTTTGACTTAGCCAAGTTTTGAGAGAAATTAATCGGGACATCATTCAACCAAATATTGAATGGAAGTCTTATCTAGGTGAAACGTGATGGTTGAGGTTCTTGGCTGGAAAGGAAGGTCCAACATCCCCACGTTTGTTCAAGAAACATACAACTAGAAAGCTAGCTTTCAAGTAGAAATTTTTGATTTATACTTGACGCATGATATATGAATCCGTTCATATACACAGAAACTGTAGGGTTAGGCCGAAAATAAGCTGATAACTAAGTAAGGCCTAGCAATTCTCCTTTAAAGTTATCTGCAGAGAACATAGGTTATTATTTCCCTAATGCTTTCAACTAAAACATTTTGATTGTGCCAACCTTGATAGTTTTCGGCCAGATTCGATACAAGTCCTTTAAGCATATTGTTCGCGACTTAATTCAACATAATCTTGCACTTCATATTCTTTGTAACGTTTTATATTTCAATCTATTTAGAGGTCGATACTCGATAAGGTCCAACTCCTTAAATTTGCATGGGCAAAACAAAACGCATCAACTCCAAACCATGCTCATAATTACAGCAAAAGCATAAATTAGTTCATACAAATGAAATTATTCAATTAATTCAATTATGATTATTTTTCATCCTCCTCCATTCGCGATAATTTATTGCTGCTTGCCGTCCTACGCCAGGACTAGGTTAGTCTAGATCTTTGGAAATTGACACAGCTAAGACTACTGTGCTTGGATGAATCCCTGAAGAAGTGCTACTCGCTGGGTTGCCGCTACTTAACCAGAGCAACTCTCAACAGGCGAATAAGTAGCACAACAATCACAAACACTACAACAGAATTGAAATACTAAATATCCAGTGGCCACGTTGACAATGAGAGGAAAAATAGGGATACGAAAAATTGGTAGCTGTCATCAGAGCAAAGATAAACCCTGGGATGGATATACTTGGCAAGCGTTGACAACAATTTTCTTGATTTCCAAAGTACTTTTACTGTCTCTTTGTCGTTGTTGTCTCCTGTTAAGTGCACGAAGGACAAACGAATTAACGAATAAGAGCGCGTGAATCGATGAAATGACGACAATAATGCCAACAAGCAAGAACGTCGTCGATAATAATGAAATGGTAATTTTCTGGAGAGCGAATGTTTAGATAAATGGATAAAATGATTGAAAAAAGGACACACAGGACTAAAATAATTGCAATATCAATACCATTAATAGACGGTCCGTGTAACACGAGCAGCAGAGGGGGGAAGTCATGCCGATATTTCAAAGATTGGGTAGGATAAAGGAAGGTTCAAAATAAAGTCTTGTAGAGATGGCCCAGTCTCTACGACGAGGACGATCTAAAGAATTTAATTGAGTTATAATTTTTTTTGTGAAGTGCAGTTAATTATGCTTTCATTTGATTGAATTGTAAGGAAGACATGGGTCATCTAAGGAAGGAAGTTGTTGATTAGCTTGCCAGGACGATTTTTGAACGAGAATGACGTATTTCACGTTGAACGGGGCTCAACTATTTATTAGTTTGACCATTCCCCAGAACTAGTAACATTTGCCAGTTTTGCGACGACGCTGACCACTCAATCAACGTTTTATTTGTTTATCTGATCTTTCACACCAATCTCTATCGCGACATGTTTATCAATTTACAACTTATTACATTTAATCCCAAACAAATTATCCTACGGCCGGACAAAATGATTTGTTAACAAAATAACAATTTCGCTGGCCAACAATGCGTTGCTGTCGTCAATAATTTATTATCTACTTATCGATTTGCTTGTCCCGAAAGCCTACACGCGTTGTCCTCAAACATCATCAGCGTAACAACAAATTGTCTACATTATTTCAAACAAAAATCTTTTTTTCTTTCGTCGTTGTCCTGCATCACTTGTCTATTACATACATGCAGAGATACAAACATAGTACACCTTACGAGTTCTGTGCATTAACTTTTAACATGTGTGTTTTGCTTATGCGGTGACGTAGGATCTCATTGTACCGTCTCGAATGGTGAATCAAATGACACCCCTATATCCACTATAGATTGTTTGTCGAATCTCGTTGACAATAAGTCACCGGAAATAAATTACCAAAGTCAAGAAATATCTCGTAGATGGACGTGAATTCATCATTAACATATTGTCCGACTATTTATTTTATCGTATTTAGATACGCTTACAACAAATCTAATCAGGGTTGAGGTTGCCGAGGGAATGGAGTCGAGTCATAGGACATGAGAGAAACAGATAAGAATGCGACTGGGTTCATTATTATTTCCCATAAATTATTAGCACGATCGAGAGCCGAACGAATTAATGGTTCTATAAAAAATAAAAATAAAACCAAACAAAGCAAATAGTCGTCTCGAAAAGAGTTGTCATCGTACTCCATTGAAGTGAAGCACAAACAAAACCGCGGTTTGTTACTCCGCCGAGACCGACAATTATTTCCAGTAATTTCAATGGAATACTTGATGTAATCCTTGCTCACGCAACGCAATCAACTTCTCAAAAGACCAGGAAATTACCCCGAATTTGGTTTATGGTCATGCAATTCATTTAAAGACGATTCCGTACTCGAAAATCCTCGGAGCAACGTATTGGGCTGCAATAAAACTTTATAATACTCCTTTACTGCGGAACGGACTATTTGTTAAACGAAATTGTTCGCTACAAATAGATTGTATTACAATGGCAATAAATAAACACTGCAACTCATCGTAGTCAGTGGAATTGTGAGTTGTTCCGTGACGTTTTTGTATCCTGGCGAGAAGGTATGCCGGCTGTATTACTTTCAGTTTTTATTGCAGAAAATTGCAAGAAGGCGCATCCTCTTTGATCCCATACGTATATACCGAAATATTTTCGATAAGTTCTAGCTCCTGAAATTACTACCAAGGAAATTTTTGACAGGATAAAATCGTATTGGCTATAGTGATTTCTAATATTTTATCGATATATAGGGTGAAGCAAAAGCTTCGGGTTCCAGCATGACAATTGTATCCGAATGAATTAATTGGGTGAAAACTGTCTGAAAAAATTTCCAGAACTACTTTATTTTTCTTGCGCCTACTACGGAAATCGCAGGATGACCGAATTACCCAAGTTGGAGTATTTACCCAGCGAACCTAGCGTTAATTATATATCTAGTAGGGGAGTTGTTCGGATTGTTGGATAGTCGTTCATTTTATCGTGCAATGGAAGAAACACCAGTTTTCAGCTGCCGAATTTTCGTTATAATAATTATAATAATTTTTTTTTTCCACCTTTCTTTGTAAATCATAATAATATTATATAGTAATAATTTTTCACTTCTGGATTTTTGTTGATAAGTGGACTCCAACTATGGATCATCACGATTGGCATAAAATTGGCACAAAAAAAAGCAAAAATCTTAAAAGTTAAAAAATAAAAAAAAACCCATTTTTGTCAGTCCAATTATCAAAAAAATATCAAACGGTGAAAAACTGCAGGTTGTCGAACTCCTCAAACCTGGTGCCACTTTTTTGAAGGCGAAGGAATTAATATCCTGATTTGCGTAGTCCCAGTGGTACAAAGAAACTTCACTACCGCAACCGTCAAACGCATTATTGCGAGTCAAGTCTCGTTTTCCCAAGCCTTTTGGACAGAACAATGCCTTTTTGGACAGGAAGAAAGAGCGAGGAACACTCATTACACAGTGCTCCTTGTGTTCTCAGCGCCTAAAGCCAATCATGTAATCGCTTCATTGCTGTCATTGGATAACCCGAGCATAATGTACCACCAGGTCTCATTTGTCACTCGATAGCGTCTCGCTAATCAAGCTGTCATAACGACCTCTTATATTACAGCAAAACACCTGCCCCTTATTCTCATCTTCTGGATGAAGAGAAGGAGTAGCAAGACAGTCTTATATGTGCTTTTAGGATGTTGTTCAAGAGTTTGTGGTGGCTACTGGCCTCTGTTACTAACTTTCCATAGTGCCGCAGTGTTTTTTTTTATATCTTGTGATATGCAGAATTGTTTTTGTTATGAAAATTGCAGTCCTCTATAGTCAGCTTTCCTTGACCTGCACTATTTTTCCTTATTTTGATTATGAGCGTAATTTCGGTTTCATTGAGGACAATTTTTATGCCTTAAGCCTACGTTTTAATTAGTGTCTCATTGGCATCTGGAATTGCTCATGGAACTTTCTTAACGTTGTCAGTATCTGCAATCTATTGTATAAAATTAAATGGTAGCGAGTTGTTTGTTCCGGATTATCCTTAAAGCCTGTTTAGAGTCTACTGTAAATAGAATCAAGGGAAATGCACCAAGCTTGATTCTATCGCTGTCACAACGACCTCCTATGTCCTATTAACTTAGACCGGCACATTTATGTTGCTACTAGTATCCTTTCGCATGTTGACATATTTTGGATGTTCCCAAGTCAAGCATTATTTTTCACAGTGCATTCAAATCAAGATTGTGATCAATTCGTATATTAATATGCGAAAAACTGAAAGAAATTGATAACAATTGTCTGTTCCCATCAATTATTTTCAAACAACAAATGAGCTTTTTCGAATTCAGCGAATCAAATGGATTTCCCTTTCTATGTTACAAAAGCTAAAGGTACTATTGTTATTTATGATAAATCCGGTCTTTGACGGTTACAGCAATGTTTAAAAACAGGGAATTAATCAATTACATTTACATAAATTTCCAATGATTTTTAATTTTGTCAACTTTCGCTCGGAGACTGAAAAATGTTTCCAATCATGGTCAACGTGTGAAGTGATAACAATTAATAGTTGATTGACCGCGAAGGCTCGGTTCAGGATTTAGTGATGACGGACCCTAGGCTGTACCTAGGGTAAGCCTAAAGTAGCTTAAAGCTCCTAGAGCGTTTTGCTCGCCTAATAGCGTCTTTAAGTTAGGGACACCTCTCTTTAAATTCGGAAGAATGAAGGTGACAGGCATTGCAGTACGGGTGCTTCCTTTTCTCTTGGTCAAAACAAGGTGTCAGGAAATTGCGAGTTTTCAATCTTATGCAAGCATAACTGAAAACAACCGTGCACACTAAGCCATGACCATCAGTTATAGTTTATCCCGCCTTGCATTTGGAATACTAATAAAACTAGGATCAATACTAATAAGAAATTGTAAATAATAAAAATCAGTACATTATTTATAAAAAATTTCCAAAAAAGAGAAAACTCTACCAGATTGCAATGGCTGGTATTCATGGTATTCAAGACTTGCAATACTTAAATGAATTTTCGTCCTGGTCGAACCGTCTACACCTAAAACAAACAAACTATCTTAGAAGTTAAGCATATGTAACTTCCACAAGTTGCGTAGTATTTTATTTATTTTATTAAAATAAGCGAAAAACAATAATTAATGTCTCAAGGTCTCGTGTACATCGAAACCACTGTTGAATGATGCGATTGGGAAATTCCTAGCCACCATGAATTCTATTTACGTATTTAAAGTAAATAAATATCATAAGTGACGCCTTTTTCCGAAATCAAGGCTACAACCAGACCTCATGCAAATTTCAAAGTAAAGTGCAAAACAATTTCCGCGGCCACAAGTAAAACCAAAAAATAATTCGAGCTTATCCGCAATGGAATCAAGCGTTAACACTCATCCTAACATAATCTGATCTTATGGCGCAATATCAGACAGATGTGAATAAGAATAATTTGATGAAACACAAGAAATGCAACCACACCCAAGGTAAGCAACACGAAATTAAATAAATCTTGATTAAGGAAATTTTTGGTTAATAATTAATTTCAAATATAATTTACCCTGCGCATGTTTTCGGCTCAGAAATTTGATTTTCATGCCGCCGAAAATAATGAACGTTTCAATATTTAGGTCTTTGCCGAGCCCCTGGTTGTATGTTGGTGGAAATAAAAGCCAAGAAAATTGAATATTATGCTGGAAATTAGCTGAAGTTGATATTAAAACGTGATTCGAATTTCTATGCAAATTTACAAGTCTTTAACTAGATGTATGGTAAATATTAAAAAAATGCGATTCCTTGTGCCCGAAACTATTGTAAATTCTTCTGAGAATAAGATTTTGGGGCTATTTTCGGTAAAATATCGATAACGCTTTCATACGATTGATATGAAATGATATTCGAAAAAAAAATCATAAGTTATGTATAACATACTGGTTATAATGCCTCACTATTAACGTAAGCGATTTGCTGAAGTTGGCAGTGGATAGTCAGTCGTCTCTGCCAGAAAACAAAATGGAAGAAAATCGACGCCATATGAATAAACGTTTTTCTCTATGATTCTGCAATTAAGCCAAAAGCAAGTTGGCCGAGACCGAATGTAAACTTGATTAAATTTATCACAAAATCTACTGCCGAATATCCATATCGGCAATCCAGTATGAAGTTCACAACAATTATCAAAAGCAAAATTTTCATATGCATCTACGCCGAAATTCGGCAGTTTTACGCCTTTGTGTAAACTGCGAGCGATTTATCCGAAGTTTGCATCGTTTCAAGCGCAACGGTCTCAGAATTTTTCACTTTTTGAATAGTTTTTCTTGAACAGTTTGCCTTGTGTGTTTGTTTTTATTTTCGCAAATTTGACACCATCGACAATAACTGACAAGACTCAAAGTTTGACAAAAGTTGACACTGTTCCTTGCGTAAACTTTTGATGTACACTTTGATGTAAACGCCAGATGCCTCCGTGAGTAACGGTGAAGCATCGGAGTGAGATGCAATTCTGCTTTCTTATTTTTGACTATGAACGAAACCCGTGGAAATGACGCGTGAGTTATAGTTGAATGACTTCCGTTAGGAGAGTTTGGTATGAAAATGATGTAACAATTATTCATTCATGAAAACGGCAACGATTCCCGACCTTATCATTTCTCCAATACTAACGATGGAGAGAGTGTAGAAATGTGGAAACAGTGATATTTCTCAGAATTCATTACCATCAAATTGACGCCTATAAAAAGGTTCAACTGAAAGATGGACGCGTTATCCCAAGTATTAGGTACAAACAATTACACAGGTCTGCGACCAAAAAACTGCATAGGATTTTTTTACATTTTCTTACAGATTTTGACCTCCCCAAAACAGAAAAAATATTCAAATTATTATATCATATAAGTTTTTATGTATATTGCAGTATATGTTCATTAATAATAAACCTATATGATTTTAATTTGATAATGGAGAAAAACAACCTGAGCTGTTGGTGAGACTAGGAATGTTTTAACATGTTGAGACAAGTCAAATGACGTATATCGCTTGAAACAAAGAAAAGCTCTCAGTAGACATACTGATATTCAAGTGAACAGTGCTGTTGTCTGTTAATCATGGCTACAAGGGGTTGTGTTATTTCTCCAAACAGTTTTTGTTATATCTGTGGTGAATTCACTATTAAAAGTCAACAGAGAAATATAAGTGATTTTGTAAGGAAAGTTTATTTTGCTTACTTTAAATTAAAACTTGGTGATCAAGATAAACCATGGGCCCCGCATAAGGTGTGTAGAAGATGCGAAGAAGATCTTCGTTTGTGGTTTAAGGGAAAGAAAAATGCATTTCGATTTGGAATTCCTATGATATGGCGTGAGCAGAAAAATCACACAACTTCTACTCAGTTGACGTAAAGGGATTCAATTCAAAAAGCAAAAGAAACATAAGTTATCCTAATCTTGACTCAGCTATACGTCCAGTGCCCCATAGCTCCGAGATATCTATCCCGCAGCCACCTTCCAGTTTCGATGAATACCCTAGTGAGTAGGAGGACGAAGCTACATTACCTCCTCCAGGTGAATCAAGCTCAGATTTATCTTTTGACGAAGATGGAAGGCCTCAACTATTTTCTCAAGGTGAGCTCAATGATTTAGTAAGAGATTTAGATCTTTCAAAAGATGCAACCGAACTGTTAGGTTCTAGATTAAAAAATAAAAACCTTTTATCACCTGGCACTTCTTTCTTCTGGTACAGACACCGAAAAAAAGAATTTACCCAGTTTTTCTCAAAAGAAGGAAATTTAGCTTTCTGCAATAATGTGGAAGAACTCATACATCGCTTTGATATAAAGTATGACTCATCTGAATGGCGCCTATTCATTGACTCATCTAAGACTAGCCTTAAAGCAGTATTATTGCACAATGGAAATAAATTTGCCTCGATTCCGATTGGTCATTCTGTGCATATGAAAGAAGATTATAACGATTTGGCCATTATCCTGGAAAAAATCAAGTATCAAGACCATCAATGGATGATTTGTGGGGTCTTCAAAATACTGACAATGCTTTTGGGTCAGCAGGCAGGCTATACCAAATACCCATGCTTCTTATGCTTGTGGGATAGTAGACCCAGAGAACAGCACTGGCAAAAAAGTGATTGGCCATCCCGAGAAACTTTAAAACCTGGAGAGAAAAATGTTATAAACACTATCTTGGTACCACCAGAAAAGGTTTTGTTGCCCCCTCTCCATATCAAATTGGGGTTGATGAAACAATTTGTAAAATCGCTGCAAAAGGATGGAGACTGTTTCAAATATTTATGTACAAAATTCCCGAAGCTGTCAGAAGCAAAGTTGAAAGAGGGAGTTTTCACCGGCCCTTACATAAGAAAACTTTTAACGGACCCTTCATTTGTGGAAACTATGAATGAGAAGGAAAAAGAAGCTTGGGTATCATTCAAGGACGTAGTGCGAAAGTTTTTGGGAAATACTAAGGATCCTAACTATAAAACCATTGTGCAACGGATGCTAGCAGCATACGAAGCTCAAGAAGATGAGCAAGATGAGCTTGAAGGTCTATTTTTTACACTCTCACATAGATTTTATTCCTGAGAACCTTGGGGCTTACAGTGAAGAGCAGGGGGAGCGATTTCACTAGGATGTCCGTGATATCGAGAGAAGGTACCAAGGGCGATGGGATGTCACTATGCTTGCTGACTACTGTTGGCTGCTTAAGCGAGAAACTGAAGATGAAAATCGGAAAAGGACTCGTCAAAGTATCAAGGTAAAAAAGAAGAGGTTTCATAAAGAACATGAATAAGTATATGTATCAAAATAATGTTTCGTTTGCTTTAAAAATAAATACTTATTGTTTGAAACTTTTGAATAAAGGAGTGCTTTAACCAATTTTTTGTGTTTGAATTTGCAAAAAATCCTTATGTGATAGAAAAAAATGGCCATAACTTTTGAAACCAGCGCACTTTAAAACATATAATTCAGTAAAAAAAATCTCATGCTGCTGACAAAAAAATTGTTTTTCGCAGACCTGTGTTATCAGAATGAAAAGGACGAGCGTGAAAAAAACAATGGTATATCATAAAGTGTAAAAATGACGTTGTTGCTGTTATCAAACTTATTTATACCGTCTCTCTTCGTCTTCACAATTTCCGTTAAAAATAATAACGCCGTCACTGTAATATAGTAAGTCTTTGTGTTATTTTAAAGGATTAAATGAAGTCATGAAGAAAGGAGGCACGAACTCGTTTGAAGAGCAACTTTGTAAGGCAATACTGATAAAATAACACCAAATTAATAAGGAAGGTTAATTTTTTGGACTTTGGCATTGATAAAAATAAAGACGGCGATACCTCGAGCAACGGTCAAATGTTACAGCATCATCGTAATTTAACATTTGGTTCCAGGAGTTTACTTACTTGCAATTGATTTCAACAGGATTTCTATCTGAAAAGAAACAGACGTGTTTTAATACCCCATTTGAAATTATTATCAGAAATTTTATGATTTAAACTTCTACTACTACTATTACTACTACTACTACTACTACTACTACTACTACTACTACTACTACTACTAAAGTCGATAGAGTCGTACAGAAAAAGTAATGCGTTGTGTAATTGCACGCCTACATTATGGGAATGTTACTATCATGCTACAGCATACCGTCGAATCCTAAATGGAGTGAATGAACCTTTGCATAGTTATAATAGTCGCTGACTAAAGGGTTTTTTTTTTATTGGGCATCAATTAATGCAATTTAGCATGATGGTGGAAATTTTTCAAATACAATTATTTCGCGAAATGGGTTCACTATCTATTGAAACGTAAACAATAAAAATACAAGAAATAATAAAGCGAATGGCATTACTCCAACTACTTCTACAATAGTGTCCTGTAGATTGTCGCTAGACGATTTGAAAGTTACGGCCGTAATAAATCGAAAAGCAATAAAGTCTCCAAGCCCAATTAAAACATTACATATTCTTCATTCGTAGCAACAAATCCTATCGTCATTCTGGCTATTATTGCAAATTGAATTAAAATAACTGAGGAAAAACTAATAAATGCGGCGAAAATCTGCGGATAGAACATAATAATATGAGAAATGCGGTCAAAGATGACCAGAAAGCACAGAAAGACGTAAAAAGAAAAAAACTGGATACGTTCATTTAAACTGAACGTACAATGATAGACGCCTGAAATCCTTGCTCCACCATCTGAAACTACTATCTTCAAATTTTTCTCGCTGCGAATCTCGGCCCAATCCCCTTGCCCAAGCTCGCACGTCCAAGTACTTGTTCAGCTACTATTTCACACCGCACCCAAGTCCTTTTTATGCCTTTGAATGATGTTACTCAGACGAAAATCAGAGAAACGGAGTACGGAGGAGTACAGCATTCGCCCATACAACAGCTACCGCTTCCTGTACTCTGTACAGTACTACATTATGTGTAGTCAGGATGAAACAAAATGTGAAGCCACGCAGTGAAAAAAAAGGGATGAGCGCTTTCATCGTAAACATACCACAGCCTCATATATAATACTTGGTAGATTCTCCACTTTCTCCCGGTTAACTTCTTATCGATATATGCATTGGTATCACTCCACCAATGTCCAGCACAGCATAAACAGGACAAAACACATATGACGCAAAGAATATCGTTTTTACCATGTGTGTGCGAGCAAAGAAGGAGCGAGGATGAATAATGGGTCAAGAAATTGCCTTTCTATCTTCTCCACCTCCGCAGCTGACTCCCCAATAGATCTCTTCGTCTTTCTTTTCTTTCTCGGGTTTCATGCGATAACGGAGCATTTATATATAAAATATGTGGGAACGAATGACTACTACAATTACTCTTAAAATCGTTCTGTACTTGTCCGTCGCCATCTCGCTCCTTACTATATTTCACTGGTTCCTGCTCGCACTACCCAAGGACGCAGTCGGTACCACTTTATTGTGTTATTGTGTGGTACACATATCAGACGCCCGGGGACTAAAGCAAAAGGATTCAAAGCTTTCTATAATGTCCAGTTTCATATGAACAGAAATGTTTGAGAAATCTACAAAACATTATACGGTTTCGCAATGATGTATGTATAGCATGTAGAAGGACGTATGCATGTAGGTAACGTTCGAATCATTACAGGGCAGAGAATATGTAGTACTACGTCGAAGGACGCCACCAGCGAGATGTATTTGGTAGTCAGTGCGAGAATAATAGTGTACAAGGGATTGAGGAAATGTTGGGAATTTGCACAATGGATAGCGTTGGAGACGAAGATCTTTTACTTATAGCGCCTTTTGTCGGGAAATAGTTTGTCTATGTAGCCGCCACCCACACCCCCCGATGCGAGCGTAGCATTGGGGAAGATTGTAGTGGGAAAGGACTATTTAGAATTTCGGGCCCGGAGAGAAAAGTTTTTAGATCTTCTTTTTTTTGGTAATGTGATGTTTTGTTGTGGTAGCATGGAAGTGGTAAGGCTGGGTTCATAGAAAGATGGGAGGGTTTCATTATTGAGTAACTTTACTTTCCGATCGATACTAGTTTAATTTGCAGTTGAATTTAACGCGCGTTTGGACGAAGGAAATTTTCCAAGTTGTCTATGTTCCAAGTCTATGGCTAATGATATTTCAAAATAACAAGTAGATATAATAATCGAAAGATAAAGAATAAACTAGAAAAGACTAAACGCTAGCCGAAAATTCCCACAATTCCGAATATTGAAGCCGTGAAAAATTCATCCTGCAAACGAAATTCTACGTCCTAGATAGCTGAAATGGAATTTGTTTAACTAAATCCGATTTGTCTGTGATTCCTATTCTGTTTCACTCAGCGATTGTTGAGAAGTTTGGACAGTGCCCCAAAAAATGAGATTCAAAGATTGTAATGGAATGTTTGAATTGAACGAATTTCAGTGTAAATTATTCTTCGCATTTTTTTTGCATCTCGATTTTAAATCGTGTCTGATTCAAGATTAGCAGTTTTGAGTATTTTTTATACTTTTCAAAAATACTTTTTATATTTTTTTAAAAATTTTTACGATACATATTTTATATTCACTTTTATATGTTGGAGGTTTTAACATATTCTCACTGCATTCCAGCTGGTGGCTTCATTTTATCACAACTACAACGGTACATGACATAACCAACTTCATCTTGAAACTCCATTGACAGAACGAACCACCGTAGAAGGATACATATGGGGAGCAGGCGGAACCAGCGAAATTTTTTTCTGAAAACAAACAAAGATCGAGAGCCATAGAATGACAGTTTGTATTTATTTGCCAAGGTGTAATCCACATACGGTTTCATAGCACGAGATATGTTGAGGTTCCGTCCAAACCAGAATGGTCAGAACCAGATACGATAAACATTTCCTGATGAATCAGTTAATTTGAAGCGAGGTTATACAGCAAACAGAACCAAGAATAACATTAAGTGCGGCCAAGAAGCTACAGAGCTCGCCATCTATCATGCGCTAGCAAAAAAGGAGCTACCTATCGCGAGAAGCAAAAATGCACGTTGGTAGAGGCTTTGCGAGAATGTGAACTCTGAGCTGTGGTGAAATAAGTTAAATTATCTCAACTATAGATTCAAATTTATAGGACTTTTCATCCAAATGATTTCCTCTTTATCCTTAGGAATCTTTTTGACACATGAAATCTCTCCCAAAGAGGTGATGCAAGAATTGAAGCCAGGACTGAGTTTGCTGATTTGAATAGAGCGGAGAAAGCATATTGCACCGGGAACTGATCCTACCAGTAATCCTGCCAGTGCTATTTAGCAGACCTTTGCGGGCTTTTGGGCACGATTTGATTATATCTGTTCACGCGCTGGCCTTGATGCAGAGCTGTCTTGATGACAGATCGTTGTTGTTTCGTAAAAAAACGGGAACACGGGACGACAGGTACAACCAGGGGAGGGATATTCTTAGAAGTTCACATCCAGAATAAATGTTGAATGGCTTGTGGCATCCGGAAGTGTCTATGGAAGAGTTCTTCATGATTTTTATTTACGAAGAACGATTGCTAATCGAAGGCAAATTATTTGAAGATATAAGCAACGCTGGACCATAAATCTTTCCGGTCGTTGGACAACCGGACTCACTGCACTTCTTGAACCAGGATCCCACAGCCATTGTCAATTTACAATCGGATAACATATCTTCCGAATTCTCCTTTGCTCAATTGAAATAGATGATGCTTTTCATATTTTTTCCACAAAAGGCTTTTTCGTAGAGAGCCATTGTTTTGGTGGTAGGTTCGGTCGGCTATGATTGTTGCGCTGGATATCCAACGACTGATTTACTGAGTAGCTCTTGACACGGGATGACGAATTCTCGCTTTCGAACTAATCCAATGTTGAACGCGGTGTCCGAGTGCAAGTTCATTGATAAGGGACTGCATGCAGCCATAATGCGCAACCTGTTCCAGGATGCGTTTCAGTACAAATTGAGCTTTGAGGTAAATTTCCGCTCTGAGCACAACCAATATGTGATTACTTGTTTCCATAACTATCAGAAAAAAGAGTGGTAATAGTGCAAGCAGTAGTAGTAGTAGTAGTAGTAGTAGTAGTAGTAGTAGTAGTAGTAGTAGTAGTAGTAATAGTAGTAGTAGTATTAGTAGCAGTAATGGGAGTAGTAGTAAAAGAAATAAGAGTGCTAGTAGCAATAGTAGTTGCTGTTGTTTTCGTTGAAATTTTTGTTACAGATAAGGCAATATGCAGAAGGAGTACTTGCAAACGTTGCTTTTGGAAAAGTGGTAGCAGCAGTGGTACCATAAAACGTGCTGAGTTGGAAGTATTACATTTTAACAAACCCTTTATCAAACGAGTGAAACTTTCTGCTAAATTTGCTGATTCAATCGTTAAAAAATTCCATTATTTGATTGAATATTAAAATTGTGACTTTTTTGTGTGCTGTGATTCCATGTAGCAAACATAGAAAAAAAAATATCTCGCGGCAAATAAGCAGCTTTCAGCAATTGGCTTGAAGCAAATAAAACCGACTAAAAATCCTTCATTAAACATTCACAAATCATTAAATATCAATCATTAAAAAGAAGAAATCGTCTTATCTCCACAAGCACTTTACTGAATAATAACTGGTATCAAGCTCTAAACCTTTTTTTTTTTCTTTTCTGCATTTCAACCATATCTAGCATTAACAAACAACTTTAGTTTTTAAACACCAAGTAGCAAAATACGTTTTTTGCATGAAAATAAGCATATTTTATTCATATTCGCAGATTAAAATGCAAAAATTGTAATAATTTAAATAGCCGTATTTTCAAAGGCTTTCGTCAAAGGAATTCCAGGTCAATATCGGTCGAATCGTTATGAGCAACAGCAGAAAACGTTATAAAAGGAAAGAAAAATTCCGTAAATTTTTATTTTTTTTTCTAAATAAATATGAAAGCAAATGGGAGCAGACAACAAGATTAATACTGATGGTTATTAAAATTTCAGGATACAAGGTGCCGGTGTTCAAATGCTCTTTAAATGTGATTTATTTGAGCAGAAGAATCACGAAATATTCAAGGACTAGTATTACTTGCAAAGTAGATAATGCTTCTAAAAAAATGTTTTTGAATTTAACATGATTTCTGAGCATTTCTTGCAAACCATTCACAACATTAGGCGTAAAATGAGTCATGTGTACTTAAAATAAGGAATTTAACCAATGCCAGGCACATTCTACTTCAAACTCCCCCCTCCGTCGAATGCAATCCAATCCATAATCCTTGCAAAACCATCATCTTCCGGCGGATCTACTATTTTACACCACAATTACCACACCCAATTTTTTCGTACTTAATTCTATTACCGCGCGAAATTTCACCTGACATAACTTAATGCTATGTACATATTGCAGGTAACATTCATTTCATTCCGCATCCCCATGCCGCCCCAACCCTTCGCATAGTTCTCACCCCACCCTGACCAGACCGCGTAAACCTCTACGTATAGCAACAAAAATATCGAAGTAAAAATAAAGACGAAAAACTGGCAATAAGGAAAAGACGTTAAATGCTAGACTTGTTGGAAAACTCGTGGAAAAAATAGGTACTTCCGTTGCCCAATTACTATCAAAACATTTATAATTTACGTCGAACGGACCGATAAAACGCACCTTTTAACGTCCATCCAAATCCATTAAACAGGACTAAATAAAACCTGTGCTATTACTGTTGCTGTTCTAGGACGCGCGGGGTGGGATTGGTGTGTGGAGAGAAGTCGTCGCACGAAAAAAAAATTATGAGCAGGAAATTATGATGAAGGATGGATGAAAAATAAAAGAAAATAAAAATACTACAAAAATAAAATTAGAAAAAATCACCGAACAGGTGAATCGACTGCGAGCCAGCATTTTTCGCAGTAGTTTGGTTGTTGTTTTATACGCAATCCAGGGAAAATAAGGAAGTAAAATGCAGAAAATAGATGGAGGGGTAGTTGTATGATAGAGGGTCAACTTTGCTTAAAACTGATACCAAAGCAGAGCAAACTTTTTTGATTGCACACATCCACAAGTAGTTCCAGTTCCATCTAAAACAACTCAGAGCTATTACAACAATAACTACTTGCTCATTTTTTTTTCAGCTATTTGCGATAAAACAAATAAGAAATCTGTTCTCCTCCCATATTAGTCTATAACTAATATTAGCTGGTAAGCTCAAACATAAAATTATTGTCGAATCACGATGCGAGCCTATAATTAAGATTTGTACATTCGAATGAGTTCCATAACGAAAGCTGCTTCGAACTGCGCTTCAAAACCTAACACAAAAGGCATAGACCAACACACACACACGAATACATATAAATATTTATAGAAAACCTTCGCGATTGTGCCAAGTGTGAATCGCAACTCGTAATCTTCGTTATCTGTTAATTTAGAGCTCATGTATCAGCTTTCTAAGGCAACGAGCTTCACTCATACTAGAAAGCAATAGGAACAGTGCAGGAAAGGGTTCACATATGTCATTTTACCATGTATGTGATATACAGGAATAAAGCAATCAACATTAACTTTTCGTGGCAAATTACCGATAACAAATTTTGGTTAAAAAATGATCATTGTTACTATAAGTATGGGAAGGGATAACTGGCTGATATGTAGCGACTTCATTTTTAAGCCGTCAGTGAGGCTTACACACTAAATTCTACTTGCTTTGTGATATATTGAAATTTTCGACGTTTACATGCGACTTGCGCTGCGTCCAATATCACGCCTTGTGCATCATACTACAAAAGAAGAATAGAAGAGAATTGAAATATAATACATAAAAAATACAGTGTTTAAATTCCCATAGTACAATATGTTTGGTTCGCCAGTAAAACGTGCGCACGGAAAGAAGCTTAAAAAATTCAATTTCAACAAATTAAAACACAAATGAAATAAGATTAACTCTGGGTGGCTTGGGTCCGCCGGGCCTTGCTTTGTGGGTCTCGAGGACGCGTTTCGGCTGCATACAGCCATCTTCAGCTCGTTCTGGTGTAATAAAAATGTAAAAATAAGATTAGTTGTAATTAATTGAAAAACAAACAGGACGGTAGGAAAGGATCTGAAAAGTGCCCTATCATACACTTCCGACCTAACATTTGAGCCACTGCTCTTCCGTAGATATATCTAGAAACTACCAAATATTAGCAGCTAAACTGAGCTCCAGTTTCGAAAGGACATACGAGGTATGAACAAGAACAAGTCTGGGGAATACGGTAACTGCGCCATCATGATTGTATTGTTCTGAAATTCGCGCACAAGCAAGGATGTTTGAGCAGGGCCATTATCATCGTGCAGTAGGCAATTTTGGTTCTTCATCAAATCCGGACATTTTTGACGGATTGTTTCGTGCAAACTGCTCAGTACTTGTAGGTAAAATTGCTTATGGACTGTTCTACCTGATTCATCACGTCCCTACAATCGACAAAAACTGTAAGCAAAACCTTGACATACGACCGCGCTTGGATCGCTTTTTTTCGGTTCCGGCTCGTACGTAGCTTCTATTGGTTTGATTGAGCTTCGGTTTCCACGTCATAACCACAGGGTCATGATTCGTCACTGCTAATGACCCTCTGTCACGAACAGAGCCCAATAGTTCCTTAGCATTGTGAATTCGATGCTGCTTTTGGTCGAAATTGAGCAATTTTGGAAAAAATTTCGTCGAATGGCACCAAAAAATCGAATGGCACCAGCCAATTGACATGTCTAGTGACATGTCCAATTGACTTCTCTATCGTTGATTCGACATTTGGCCAATACTTTTTTCATCACTTTATCATTGCTTTCATCTGTTGTTGACATGCTACAGCGCACTCAACGTTGTTTTTCACACAAAATGTCACACCGAGTTTCTAATCGGTTTTTTTTTCGGAAAAGACAAATATTAAAGACAAGCCAAAACATGTCCAAGCATATTGGCTGTCAAAAATTAACTGAATATTCAAAATGACCGAGCTTGTCAGCAGATGTGAGGGACATGAGTACCAACATAAAGATATCGAAAATCGAACTTACGTAGCGCGCGGAAATTCAAAATTCGCACTGCATTTTGAACAGACCTTGCAGTTCTTGTGTTCGTTCCCGCTGATCAAAGTTTGTGTGTAGTTGGGTGATAAGAGACGATAAGAAATATTACAACAGTTATTAATAATATATAATAATAATATTAACTCAGCTCTATCAATTTATCGACCGAGAAAGTTTAAACTTATAAATTGAGTCGTCGAATATCTCACTGACACATAACAGTGGTCATAATGAACAACATTCAACTGGAACATTCAAAATCAAATCCAAGCTTAGGCCGTGCTAACCTGATTTTTTGGCGTCATTTGAAAACGAAAGGCAAAAATGCGGAAAGGAATCAGATCACGCGGGAAATTTTTCCAAGAAAGTTGAAAATTCCCAAATCCACTTTTTGCCAAATTATAAAAATCCAAATTTCTTTCTTAAGCCTCAAACAATTACACGAATCTCAAGAATGTTTCGTGGAAACCTTTGCAAAAGGACCATCGCTTTGTACGAGAGCCACCTACGCACTAAATTCGATTGTTTATATTGAAACCTGCAGCATTTCTCCGTACGTATCGAATTTAATTTCTTCTTGGCAATTATTTCATGCATGATCTTACTGTTGCCATATTCTAAATTATTGAAGAACACTTCAATGCCACCAACGTAGCTGATGTTTGGTTTAATAATTCGAAATTGCCTCTAATGCTATCCGGGTCACACGTGACAAGGAAGGGTCATTAAGTCGGCGCCACTTATGCTAATAAGAATTAAAAGACGAAAGAGAAAAAGCTGCGGATTGCGGGTGGCTAATCTGTTTAATAGTTTTTATCACAGTTTACTTCTCAGCAAAGTTCATCTCGAGATATTACCAAGAATTCCAGCTGAAGAGCTGGAAAACCAGAATGTTTACTCAAAATTCATTTGGTTCGGCTCTCGAAGCCTTTTTTCGGCGAGGAACGAAAGAACCAAGTCAGCGTTCTTAAGATTTTTCATTCTTTCCACTTGGAAGTTCAATAGAGTGTGAAAAAGTTTTTTCCTCTTCCTACAGTTTCCTTTCTTCTCGAGGTATCACTTTCGCAATCCGCCGATCTCGGAGCTGCAATCAGATAAAACGGATTCATCAGATACTTTTCAGAGATGTCACTTCACATCAGATTGGCCAGGTTTCGCTACACCCTCCCAACCTGATCGAAATGGTGTAAAAGCGCGGTTCATCACACTTTTTCTTATCGATGTTGTTGTTGCTTTTTGTTGGTGCTGTTGTTGCTTTTGTCGCGGATGCGATCAACGAACGGCGATTTGGCTGTTGCAGAGCTGGAAAAAATTGAGTCAAGTGACTCAAAGGCGAGTCAATGGATGCTGGTAGTAGTCGTAGTAAGTTGGGTTGAGTGATTTGATTGCGATCAAAGTCCTCATCGACGGATCATGACAATGTTTAGTAACAAAATAAAGAAGTCACTGAAGGTGATATTATTTTGTACATTAATAATTAATGATTGCCGATCATAATTCAATGAATTCCATTTGGACGCTAGTTGTTGCTGTTATTGTTGCGGAGGAATGGGTTTTTTTTGTTTTGGTGCTCTTTTTTGCGCGGATGAATTACCTTTAAGCGATCTTGCATCGATCTTCAGCAGTTACTTGAAACTTTTTCTACCTTGGGTTGCCTTGACTTTGAATCTGTATCTTTGTATCCTGTGTTGTTGGTGGCTGGGCACTTGTTGTGGCAGTTGCTGCTCATTTTCTTCATTTTTTTCGCCGACTTGCCTCAAGTTGGTCCATCGAGCGTGGACTCACCAGGCTTGGACAGTAATCGTGATTCATGAAACGGCGATGTAATTGACGTGTCTTGTTTTATCGGTTGATCGTTCCTGTTGTTACTTAGCTCAACCTCAGTACTCATCTTTTGTGTAACTTCACGAGTACAATAGTTAATGGCCATAGTCTTTGACTCGAACTACTTGCAAAAGAAGGCTTTAAGCTGGCGCACGTAATGAGAGAAGTATTCATCTGGCAGACAGGTCAAGAAATACTTGCACCCCCTTACACTACTCCGTCCCTTAGTTCGGTCATAATCGGACAAGTGATTTTTGGTTAATTAAACACTTTATTGATGGCTGGCTTGATGGCTCATACGTGGCCCAGGAGACTTTTCGAGTCGTCTTCCCCTTGCCCAGCTCCGTCGTCTCCTTCCCCGGGAGATGTGTCTTTGCGCGAAAACGTTTTGTTTCGTAATCAATTTTTGCATTTGCACGATCCTTTTTACATTGCGAAACTTTCCATTGAACTAATATGACTCGATTGCTGAGGTATTTCCTCTTTTGCTGCCAGTCCTCTCCCGGTGGCTTCATGTGGGTCCCCATCGAAGATTGTTGTTCTCGCGAAATGATCTGTTACTCGTATGGGTACATGTTGCTCATACATGGTGTATGTACTCGTATGTGGAATGCTGACTGACACAATGTGATGCTTCTTTGACGAATCATTTTTAAGTATGACTTTACAAGTTTTTTTTAGGATTGATACGATAATTGTTGAAACGATTTGAAATTACTTACTTGCCGGCGGCATTTTTGTGTATTGGACAGAGGAAAGGACTGAAGTAAGGAATTTATGGTTGGCAGAGTTGGAAATCAGTCAATTGAAGCGATTTACTCGGAATCTGTTGATTTGAGCTGTTTTTCTACCTGTCAGGCACAACGTGGATGAAAGCAGTATTCAGAAGAACTCAATTGAAATTTGTCTACATTAAACGTTCAATAGATCACAGATAATCACGTATTTCTTACAGTCATACCAAAATATTTCAGAGGCCTAGAACTTTGGAACCCATCGTATACTTAATTTGTGATTTAAAATCACAATACAGACGAATTGCTACACAGCTCCCAACTGTCCAAATATCACAGAAAATTTGAGCCATCAGAGGGAGGAAGGAAGAGGAATGAATGTTATAGTGATATATTGTGCAAATGGCATATATGCTTATATCCTCTGGTGCACGATATTTCCGACGAAAATGTCAAAGCCAATCAGAACAAACAGATAAAGCACCTACAGTAGCGCTAGGATTATAAATACACAAAATACAAGACTAAATAACACAATAATCTGTACGTAGGAGCGCAGAGAATTTCTTAAAATGGTTAAATAACTTCCAAAACTCACAAAACCCCGTAAACAGAATCTTGTTTCACTATTTTTAAGGAAAGTTATTCAGGGAGCTCTCCTTAATCGAAATCAAGGAGAAATGAAATGTAAGCAAAGTAACAAAAGTTTTGAAGCTAAATTTTATCCTAAAGGATATATACATCGTATCTGCCTCAACACTGCAAGCATAGAATGCAGCTAGTGCCTATTTACCTCACACAACAGATTTTAGGCAAGAAATTTCAAAGGATCAACAAATGACCCAGGTGATATTGTGGCAAATTTTAAATGGAATATTTATTAGAAGAATCTGGAACAATCGACATAGTTAAGTATGCTTGTATGTGCTTTGAATGCACTAACCCTTCACCTGTACTTCCAGATATATGTTTGGAAAAGCAAGGACCGCTTATTGAGTACCATGGCAACCAGCTCTTTGGTAACCAGTTCTTTATTCAAAGCAAGAGCAGGAATTTCATGTTTACAAACTGGTATTTTCTCATTATCATAAGGTACAATGAGAAAATGTCCTGCTATCGCGGAAGTTATCAAATTGATAGACTACCCTAATCGTGACCATTAGACATGACAGCAATTCAATTTATAACTATCAGCCGAAATAAATAAAGTGCTTAATACTTAAATTCCATCGTCTTTCGCCGTAGCATGCCATCCATCCAAGTACATCTCATCTCGTTAACTCTTTCTAGTCCTACAATCTCAGCAGGTCTCCTCACAAATTTAATCTAATGCGAAGTTTCGACAGATTTCGATTGTACATACATTACCTACAGTTAATATAGTAACGAGGCTAATTAATCTATTATTACGATGACGCAGAGAATGGACATGGACCAACTGCTGCGTCTGATTCCATCTCATCCAATTCACTTTCATGATAAACTAACGAATTTATGCGATGGCCAACTGATTCCTCGCGGCCATTCCGTCTTAGAAAATGTATTTAAAACAAAACCAGTACATTATTATCTCGTGCAATCATACATACTCGTACATTGATTCACTAACGAACTTTAAATTCACATCTGACTAACTTCATGTTGGTCTGTCTCAGGCGCAGCATCATTCGCCCGGAGGACCATATGGGAAAAGACGGGGACGTTAGTTGGTTTTTGAATTGTCGGTGGTCGTGTCCGTGGGCAGGGGTGTGAGGCGTACAAACAAATAGCAACAAAATCGTAATGAATAAATGTAGTTAGAATAAAAAGCGATCTTGAATCCTCCTCACATATTATAATGTGTATTATCCGAATTGCCCCCGTAGGCTTAAGATTACGATCGCCACTACAGTAAATTGGCGCCTGGGAATTAGGGAAAAAAACGCTAATTCATTGACCTCACACAACAACTGGCCCATCAATAGTGTCTTAAGCAATGCCCTCTACTCCGCCCCAACGTTATTTTGCCCGCGCCATCGTCCCCAGCTCACTCGTCTCACCCTTAACAACTCCACATGTATCTGGGGCCGCGAAGATACTTTCGGCGAACACACTACTCGTCCATGGATCCAGTAAATTCGTGGATATTGCTTGTAGCAAGTGTCCAGCAACAATTATGCATACACACGACCCAAAAAATAATACCCCCCATCCAGCTGTGATCGAATTCTAGTTCGCCTGCTAGCCAATTTATAGTTCAAGCCGAAAGTACTAGCAACAGATACATTTGTATCTTATTGCTTCGCTTTATGAAAGATACATTCAAACAGACCTTGCAGAAGACAGCGAAGACACCGAAGACACAGAGCATGCATGGTGTTTGTGTGCGCGATTAGCTCCAATCAAAGATTTTCAATTAATTGCCACACAGAGAAATTATTTTCGGGTCTTGTTAGGATTAGATACAAGATGGTCCCAGCGGATTGATCAAGTAAAAAATACGAGCAAGTCTTGTTTTAATGATTGCCATCTTGTACTATTTTATTTTAGCTTTTCTTCTGTTTTTGTTGTTGTTGTTGTTGTTGCTGTTGTTTTCTTGCTTTTTTGCAGCATGCACGCCTTCAAGTGGATATTAGCCTCCGTGCTAAATACTGGCTCGGGGTCAGTGCGGAACCTTTTCAAATATTTCGTGGTATGGAACGGTCCAATGTAAAAATCAAAGCCTGTAGGAGCGCAGTATGATCGATTCTGCTCTTGGGTACTTAAAAGTTAATTGTACTGATGCCAAGATCTCTTGCTTTCTAGTTCATATACAAGTGAACTGTTATTTGGAAGATTAGATGGAATTCAGAGCAATTTATGAGATAGAGCTTATTATTTTTGTAATGAGACGTTTTAATTGAACGCTTGCAAAGAAACGCTAAGTGGTTTGGGTGATTGGGAAGAAAACATTTCGTATTGTAGACTAACCGAGGCACATGTCTGAAAATTTCGAATACGATACTGAGTCCCACAATTTCTATTAATTTATGAACAATCCATGGAATTGAAAAATCCCAACATATTTCTATTATAACAATCGTTGCGCCAAATTCTTCGTTTGTTAGTTTCGCTAAAACGTTGAAATTAATTCAATATTGTAAAACATTTGTTTCACACGTTAATATTTTTTCCACTTTTCTCATCTTACTGAGCTTAAAACCTGTTCGAATCAACAAAAGTTAAACTAGTGCTAATAATTTCTATTTTTGAAACTTCTCAGACATTTTCTACACTCCACAATCATCACAACAACCAATCAACAACCGAATAAAAAATTCATTCCAATCCCTAATAGTTCATCAATCATCCACTTAAGCATGTTTATCAAACTATAATTAAATATAACATTTTTTTCTTTGCCTAGCACGAATTATAAAGTATTCCGCGATTCCCCGTCGAAATCAACAAAATAAATTCAGTGTAGTATATTTCAATCGTCTTCAATTCGTTATTGCACATCCCTTGCTTCACATGCTCCCTCCTGTCCTATCGATAAATCATTAGCGTTGACAACAGATACCAAACAACACCATTAGACCGATGAGTATATGATTCAAATACTTGTATCGCTTTCAGGATACATATGTGAGAATGTGAAAGTCGAAAAAAACTTCAAAGATACTAAACGCAAATCATATTACTTATAGCAAGCAACCCAGTCAGCTTATTCTTACGAATTTAAATAGTTTTTTTTTCGCTGTGTTTATGAAAATTTGGAGACAACACAAATCCAAGGAAAATTTCAATTTCATTGGCGCAATCATTCGGATAAAAATAATAATTGTGCAAAATGTAAGGAGGAGACGAAGGAGGCGAAAGATTTCCCTTTCAAATGATCTCGCCATAATAAAAGCCAAGACAAAGAGGGAGATTTCGACAGAAAGAAAAAAAACTAAGGCACAATTTAAAAAGACGATTTGTTTTCTGTTTTTCTTGGTGCAAGTCAAGGATTGTATATTTCTATGACGCTTTTAATTCTGTTGAAAACAAAAATTGCTCACATTGTCCTTCATGTGATATTTTCAAGCAAATGTGAAAATACATTAATTACTCTTCACGTATTAGCACACATCTCATGCCGAATGTTGGCCGTTGGACTGTGGATTTCGTACTATCATTTCAGAATTTCAAAAGACTTAAAGTTATGACGAGGACTTTTGATTTATTGGTGCGATTGCCACTGTAAAAAATGGACTTTTCCGATATTTCTATTTACGCCTTAGGAAAAATTAGATTTTGCTTCCAAGGAGATGATGATAGGTCCATATAATTGGATCAGTCCAATTAAATGGATTGATCATTTTTTTTTTTTTGAAAACTACAAAGGATACTGGACGCCTGCTAAAGGCTTCTCTCCACAAAGTATTTGTTCTATTCGAGCTGAATGAATTTCGCTCCCGGAAGCGGACACACATATTTTGGAGATGGAGGCAAGCAGGCCAATTTGCTTGCATTTTAGCGCAAGATATTTATGTATGTCATTTTTAGGTCACATCGTCAGATCCTGATTGAAAACAAACTTTTTGGGTCGCATAAAATCAAATAAGTGGCCTGCATGCTCATATAGAAACGAAGCAAAATTATCAGCACTTTTTGTTGAAATCACCCTCTCAGTCCCAGATCAGGAACCAGGGTGCACTTTGGATATTGGTTCCTCTGCAGTTGCTCTTTTCTCAAATATTTTTTTTTTTAAATTTTTTCTTTCCAAAATCTTTTCAAAAAAACAAGCAAAGTTCTTTGCGCTCAACTAGTTTTTGGGAGGTAGTCGATCATTGAAACTACTTCTGATTCCCAAAAATGGTCACCGTGAAATTTTCCGAAATCCTTTCTGCCAATCAAACATCAAATCCAGTTTTTATTTAAGCGTACAGTCGGTTTCCAAAATATTTATAAGGATGCCAAATTCTTCTTTGCATATTCCCCTGTCCCTTGTCCTTGTCCCTTGATTTTGGGGTTGCATTTCCTTACAGGATAAGGAGCTTATTTGACTGTAACGTAGTTATTGTGGTTTTGAAGTATAAGTGAAAAGTAACGCCATGTACATCACAAATGTGATTTGTGGACTTGAAAAACTAGAATAAAAATCTAGTTTTCACCTAATCAACTGCTTTTCAGCCTAGATTATATGGTGTGTGTGGATGAAGGCTTCCGTTTGATCAAAATGAAATTATTGATTCGAATTATGAAATTTTGGCATTCTAGGACTTCGTGATATCGCCCCGTTCCAGAGGTTTCCAGGTGCCAAACACCTTCAGTTAGTCGTCGGTAAAATATTTTTATTTTTCGGGATTTTCAGAGTGCCCACTTTTACACTGGAACTAACACTAGAACACTAGAATAAGTTCACAATGTCAAGTGAAATAAGTTCCATAATGAAATCCCGTCGGGGTCACCAAGGAAGCAAATCCATAATGAATACACGCAGAACCAGAAATGCAATAAAATATACCTTTTGTGCTTTGCGTGCCGACCAAAAAAGCGGTACGAATGTTCCTGTATCTTTGTAAATTTGATTCACATATGAAGCTGCAATCTGAGACGGTTAAATACACTTAATATTCACCTCTACATGTTCCCAACACTCGTCGGATACGCATATAATCAAACGAAGCAATGTATTAAAAATAAGTGAATATGTTTGTTAATTTTTTTTAACGAATATTCCAAATTTTAAACTCACAGAACCACTCCTTTTACATGCATACATTTATTTAGAGGAGGTTTCAACGTTAATCCGGCTTATTAGCAAATTGTCATAAATTTCATCAAAGCGAAGTTGTTTTTCTTTTTGACTTTGTTTAATGTCTCCCCGTCATCATCATCTCCTCCGTTCATCGCTGGTATGCCGATTACGCGATGTTTCACATTTTATTTATCACAATTTATACGCTTTTCATTCTTCACCCTGCCATCGCTTCGGCGTTTTTTGAATTTTCCACGGATTTTTGTGATTTTATGACTATTGTACGACTTTTTTCGGGCCCCACTAGATACCAAATTTGATAAATTTTATTCTAGCACTATCTTTAAGTCGGGATACTATTTTCATGAATTTATTTCTTTCAGATTTATATTGAATACTCCTTTTTGTTTCGTTTCAGAATTTTCGATGAATTCTCGCATTAGATTGTTAGCTTTTGAATAAATTAGTACAGAATCGGATGATGAGCGTGTTGAAATGATTTTGTTTTTTTTCGTCCGTTTCATTGAAGGAAAGGAATGGGCAACAGTGAAGGTGGGGTACGTGCAAAAATGTATCAGCAATTTGGTTTTTACGAAATCAGAGGAGGAATAAGGTAAAAGTGTGCAAGGAGTCATGAATTGACAATTGCTAATTTTCAAATTTTGCAGGATATACCAAATTGGCAATTGAAAAGCCAACGCCGTGAACAAAATCATAATGATGGCTATCCAAAATGATCATGTGATATTTAAGTTAATAAGCATAGAAGAGAGTGAATTCGGACCATCAGTCAGAGTTACGATTTTCCATTAGTCAGAGAATACACCAAAAGCAAATTTTCCCGCCAACATTCAAATCATTAAAGTAACAACATTACGGATAGAACTTTCTTGACACTGTACTTGAAGTTTCAATATTCAAAATAAGAACAACAACATAATAGAGGTTTTCTTTGACAGAAATATTTTGTGAAAATGAATACGATTACAAATAAATTAAGAAAACCTACTAGTTTTCTATTGTGCGAGTAAATAACAAACGTTTCTTTGAAAAATTAAAGCACAGAAAAAAAGAAACAGTCAGACCTACCTCATTCCTTACTCCACAAATTTGAAGAGTAGAACAAAGCGTTCCCGCTAAGCCTGTAACTAAACAATGACAATGGTAAGGGACCAGGACTGAAACTATTTTAGTTTCACGGCAGCTCTAACAGATATCAATAAAAGTTACAAATAGTGCCAGTGATCGGAATATTTAAATCTATCAAGCCTATCATCTAGAGACACGAAGAAGTAAAGATGGGTTTTAATTGTTACCTACGGCATCGATCGAGCAAAATCACCACCAAAGAACTAATTGGTTCAAATAGCGAAATCATTCATCCGAAGGCATTCTACGAAGAAAACTTTCAGTCTAGAAGTAACCTAGGATGCGAATTCATAAAAACATCGCCAAGAAAATGTTTGGGCTAGTCTGTAAAATTGTTTGTGTAGCTTTCATACGGGCATGCCTTATGAAGGCAGGCTGTGTTATGTTGGCAGAACGCCGAGGACTCTCGTCGTCTACAAACAACTGCAAACAGGCTCCGTAATCACCGTAAGCAGTGTTGATCGCAAGTTCTTATCAAGTTGAACCCAAAACTTCACAGCATGTCGTTGCTACCCTTAACGTACCCCTAAAATGATGCTCTTTGACGCTTGGAACACTCCACAACGAGGATAATGTAGCTGAGATGCGTCCAAAGGTATCCTCAGCAAAAGTCGCGCAACGTAACGAGTGACTATTTTAGGACCATTCAAGGGAAGCAGATAACGTTCATAGACCACCAACCCCATTATTATTTACGAAAAAGCAACCAGTTATCTGGAACGCTATACCATCATATTAGAGACAAAGATTCAGCAAGGATCATTTTTTAGACGAGTCAATGCAAACACAGGCTACAATGAATGATAATAAGGATTATAATTCACATAAGGAGGAAATGAGCATATTGACGCAAGCATTATTCATTTTGTTTGGCAAAATATGTACGAAGGGCGTTTGCGAAGTCCGAGAGATGGCACCACCGGCGAGTATCTAGGCCATGTTTAGTTAGTAGCATCTCTGGAATGAACGCAGACCAGATGTCAGCCATATTGATATATTTCTTTGTGTTTGGTGTTCGTGTGAATCAGGGAAATTGATTGATTTTCAAGAAATGGACGAAAAAGAATTTGATGTGGTGATTAAACATTACTTTACGAAAGGCAAAATGCCTCAGGAGACTAAAGAGAAGCTGTGGTGACTCTGCACCTTCGACTAGAACAGTTTACAAGTGGTTTCAAAATATTCGATCTGGCCATATGGGCACCAGTGACGCTGAACGATCTGGACAACCTGTGGAGGTTACGACTACAGAAATCATTGATGTAATCCACCATATGGTGATGGATGACAGAAGAGTTAAGGTGCGTAAGATTGCTAGTGCTGTGGGCATCTTGACTGAACGGGTACATAATGTTTAGCATAAACATTTGGACATGAGAAAGTTATCCGCAAGAAAGGTGCCGCGATTGCTCACACTTGATCAAAGACAGAATCATTTGAAGTGTTGCAAGGATGGTTTTTGAGCTGTTCCAGAAGAATCCGGAGGACTTCAAGCGTCATTTCGTCAATGTGTCTGGGGCAATCTGCACTGAACAAAAGCGAAGACCATTCCTTCGTCCAGAAAGCTTATGGCAACTCTCTTGGTGGAATCACAAGGGATAATCCTCATCGACAATCTTGTAAAGAATAAAACTTTTACAGGTGCATATTATTCATCGTTATTGGACTGTTTGAAAACCGAGCTGCAAGAAAAACGTCCGCGATTGGCCCACAAGAAAGTCCTGTTCCATCACGACAACGTACCAGCAAACACCTCAGCAGTTTTGGTCGCAAAATTAATGGAAATAGGATTTCAACTCATTTCACAACCCCCTCGACTTGGCTTCCTCGGACAACTATTTCCTCCCCAATTTGAAGAAATGGCTGGCGGGACAAAAATTTTATTCAAACGGGATGGTGATTGCATACACTTATATGGATATTTTGCAGACTTGGACAAATCCTATTATTTGCAAGGGATCAACAAACTAGAACATCGCTGGACGATGTGTATAAGCCTAAAAGGAAACTATGTCCAAAAATAAAAAGGTTTTGACAGAAATTTGGCAGAGAACATTTGGCACAAATTATTTTTTTAACGGTAAATAAACTTTCTGAACATCGAAGAGAATTGGATAAGGGATGAATCTTGTTTGAGATTGAAGTTGAAAAAAGATTTATGAGCAGAGCAATCATATTTACAATTATTTTATTAGAGTCCATTTAAAAGAAAAATCTGAAAAATTTAGAAATTCTTATTAGTTTGCATTTTTAGGTGTTTTTTTTTAGTATCGATAGCTGTTGTGTGGCAAGATGGTTCCCTCTTCAGTGTTATGTATCAAAATCTATTACGAGGCCTATACACTCAGAATGGACATAAAAACGAAGGAGAGGTCAGACCAGCATTGAAACAGCTGTCTGTTCTTAACTAAAAGCAAAACAAAATCATCCTTAAAACCTTTAAAATTGAGGTCATACTACGAGCACACTTTAATAACTGAAGTCCTACATACTACTAATCAGGATAAGATAAAGCTAAAGATAAGATAAAGAAATGAACAGGGCGATGATAAAAATTCAGATTCCGCGTAGTGCTTTCTCAAACGCCACTTAATGACTTTTCTTTTTTGGCTGATATGAACGTTAAGAAAGTAGCTAAATCATTTTATATAAAATATAGTTCAAAGAGCTGATCGAAATAAATTCCACTTAATCTAGTATTTGGAGAAGGGTTTCTTCATGGCCCATGAATAAAATATTTGATTTCAAACTATGCGAATGTAAATCAGTCAGTCAAATATGAATTTTCTGTATTCAGATGAGCTCAGGATCGACAAAATCGTTTCATTCCCAGCAATCACTGATGCATAATTCAATAAATGTAGCGATCGGATGCAAATAATTAAAACTACTAGTTAATGGCTAAAATGCATATTTAATTTATTTTACGGTTTCCTCAACATTTCCACCATATTCATGGATTGTTTTCTTAGAAGCGCAAAAGAAGAACAAAAAATACTTAAATAAAATATTTCCCGACCTCTCCCACCGAAAAATCTCGAGAGAGGTGATTATCTTTACATTTTCACATCTCCTAATTTCAAACAGAATCTGCATAAAATTCATATTAGTTCCATATTGTTGGCTTTATGGGAAAAATATTATATCTTATCGCAATTCTAGTGGAGTTTTTTGTAATGAGCACATTCAAAGTAAGATGAAAATTAAAACCCAAAAAGAAAAAAACCTATCATAAACCCAAATAACACTGAATCGGTGCCCAACTATTTCACATACATACAATCAAAACTAAGAAAAATTAGGAAAATAAATACATTTTTTTCAGCTTTTTTCGTAATAACGAACTGTGCGTGTATTTATGAAAGTACATGTAAAATTATCGCATAATATTTTTAATTCAAGGCTTATCGCAAACCAAGTAATTATATCGTCTTTGCAAGAAGTATTAGTTCGGCGTTATTTAGCTTTTGTTTTTGCCTTTGGCAGAACAACATCCTGGAGTTGAGCTCAAAACGTGGAATGTTTAATTGCAGCACAGTGCTGAAAGTGATAATAACTTCAAATTAACACTTGAACATTTTTGCGGTTACTTTTTCCTTTTTCTCTGATAAGTTTTCTGGGATTGTGGCTTTGTTTCAACGCAATATATCGACTATCACGGGAGGGATCAATTGAATGATTTGAAAGTACAATAATTGTATTATTCACTACAAAAACTAAAGACAAACCAAACATCCTATCTAGGTTTGTTACTTACTGACTTGAGAAAATCAACTTACCTGAAAAGAAAAATAAAAACAATGTGAGCTGGGTAAAACATTACAAATACATGTAAAAAAAAAATTATTTAGATAGTTAAAATACAAAGAGTTCAATTTCGATGTCATGAATTTTTTTTTTGGAAAGAAATTTCCGAAATGAGGTTCATGGCATATTTTCTTAATATTATTCGGAAATAAACTACAAAAAACACCTCGAAATTCAAGTTGTCAGAAGGTTGCATCGTTGCAAACGAAACGCTGTCAAATCTTCACTATTTCTGTTTATTAGATGATTAAAAATAAATGAACACCTAGTAGAGTGCTTCAAATGCAAATATTCGAATAAAATTTACCAAAATTTTAAGTCAAATTCTCCAAAAAACATTCAAAAAGTGGCAAAATTAAAGACTGTTGGGTAAGCAAGGATGCAAGCTTGAGCCACCTAAAAATCATCACTTCATAATTAATCCTTCAAGTGGAAATTTTTTCAAGGAACTGGGTACAAGTCAAAAATAAGGTGAAGCTATCACAGTCATCCATCGTGAAACATTAATTGAAACAATAGAACCAAATACTGAAACACCAACGAATTTTAGCTCAAGACTTTATCATGTTTCTTGTAGATGTTTAACTTAGAATCCAGGCTTCTATTTTGAATTTTTTCACAATTTTGTTTTTAATCACATGGTCCAGAATTATGAATGACATCGCTGATTTTCTTTCTACAGCTTTTATCGGATTTTTTTTTCTAAAATTTTTAATCCTATTAGATTTGAAATAGATGCGTCCATCTACACAGCATAAATTTTGACATGTACCACCATAGCCCAGTGAATCGAGGCGTGTCGGGAAAGGTTTATTGAGATTCTCAGTTTCAGAATTTTCAGTTCATGTACTGGATGTTTGACCAGTTAATCTAACTATGAAACATATGCACGAAAGATTCATGAAATGGTTACGGCAAGTTACATACGAGATAAAGCACTACTGTCGAGGAACAGAAAATAAACAAAACTTCCACGGCTTGAAAACAAATCACTCCAAGATATGGTTTTGGCAGGACTAGTTCCGATAGTTTTATTGCGACCAATCTGCAGCGGTTACATGTTATATTATTTGTTACTGAACGAAAATCAAAGATTTTTGTCTTCGCAACTCCCATTTCGAAAACCCAATATCGAATTCGAAGCAAGAACACCCACCGTAAAACTCACAGGTAGTTGGCTAACGGTACTAGGTCGTAAGGAGGGTGTTACAACTAAAGACATTGATGAACTTAAAATCCTGGTTAAAATGTTGGACAACAGGGTCTGGAAATGGTCTTTATTTTCATAATTGCAATGATCCAAAAAAAATTCCGCTATTGCAAATATGTTTATTATACAATCATTCCTATGCCTTAAATACTTTTTCTTGGAAGACTGATTTTATCCCGATAGGATAAAATGATGAAAATGATTTATCCCGATAGGATAAAATGAATAAAATGATTTATCACCCTGTAATATATGGGACGGGATGTATGGGAGCTTATAAGGCCAGATGTCATTAAGGATTTGATGTCATCCATGTCGACTAAGAAATTTAAAAAAAACACGAAACTTGGATTTGAGTTTTCCAATTGTCAAAAAAACCCTTGCAAAAACAATTGAAGGCATTGAAAATCTATATTTTTTGAATAAAGTTTCTAGATTTGAAAAGCAAAATAAACTGCAAATGCTTATTTGAAAAAATAGGAATATTATTTATTTAGGAAAAAAAAGGTGTGATGTACTTTTGATTTGAAATTATGGTGACAGATGGCCAATGCACCTTACTTTGTCAGAAACTTTCAGGGATAAAAGTCAGGTCATGCGTGATACTGACCAAATCACCTTTCCTGTACTCATGACGCAGGTACTAAAGCAAACTTCGTGTTCGATATCTCCGCCTGTTAACTGAATTTTTGACGAAGTTTCCGTTGCTATCACAGGACTTATCTGTTCAACAAAACAGGACATCAAAATTATATTTGAAGCGCATAAATTTTGTCGAGTTAAACCATTGCAAGTTGGTGAAAATTCATGTTGAGTACCTATTTTTAGGATGTCAGAGAATGAAACGCTTTAAATGTGTTAACCCTTTTAAATATGCAAAGACACATTTCACATTGCATCACAAATTAAACCATAAAGTTAAAATTTGAGCGTTTCCTTACAGGCCAATATCGAGAACATCTTTTTTCGCTAGAAAAACATTCTTAACGAACATTGTTTCGAAATCACATAATTCACTTTTCTAACCATCAAATCCAATTAAAGGATAATCGAGCATTGAACATTTTGCTGGCACTATTCTTATCATTGAATTCAATTACATTCCGTAAATCCTTCAGTACAACCGTTTCACAAGCGAAATCCTAAGATCTACCATACAATGCAAGTGCGGTAATCCTAAAGAAAAACAATTTTTAAAAAGTCATGTCCCTTCAGCTATTCCCGACAAAATCCATCTCGAACTTATCTATCCAATGATCTCATCCAACGAATGGATAAAGAAAACAAAATGTGCAATTTAACACGGATACACTTGTGCATTTATTTTAGAGATTTTAAACGCATTTTCCCATTATCCTTAAAAGGATTTTCGTTTGATGTTTTTTTTTTCGTACAATTTCTGGTTGCTTTGTAACGTATTGTTGTTAGGCTGGAGATTTTCTTAATCTTTTGAGGTGACGTACAGGTATGAAAAATGTGAAATCTCAAGATTATGAACACCTTTCAGGACATACGTTGGTTCGTGCAAAGAGTGCGACTCGTGGGGCAGGTAAAGTGATAACATGTGTTGCTTGATATGGGATAGAAAAAGTTGGAATTCTAAAATTAAAGACAGAAAAAAAAACAATGGTCATTTTCAATATGGGTTATCAATCCTTAGCAAATTGATAGGTATCGATCATTGTATCTTTGCCAAGGACTAGCCCTGATTAAATGCTAGTAGAGGCCAAATCATATTTGACTAAATACAAGAACTAATAATTGAATTATTTAAGATTGGAGGGGAAAAAAATGTCCCTTCCGCACACACATCCTCAAGCTCCACAATCGACAACCCTAACCAGGATCATAAAACTCAAAATATCAATTTGAACATTGAAAGGAATATCGCAAAATGATTTGTTGCGGACACAGAAGTTGCGCATCATCATTCCATTTAATGACCCGCTCTTTTTCATCGTGCCCTGTCTTAGCATGTAGTACGTGAAATTGCTTTGCGATGGTGTGCCGAAACAGACAATTCTATGACCCATAGTCTTCTTGCTACACTTACTCTACATCATACACATGTAGTACACATATGTACC
Source organism: Stratiomys singularior (assembly GCA_954870665.1). Lineage (NCBI taxonomy): Eukaryota > Metazoa > Arthropoda > Insecta > Diptera > Stratiomyidae > Stratiomys > Stratiomys singularior. The sequence goes on along the minus strand of OX940879.1, from coordinate 2,877,487 downwards.
AACTGATTTGGTGGCTGCGCTGATCATTTTTAAAATACAATACAATATAGGGTTCTTGCTTTTTGTTGCTTTATTTTGCCATCGAGAGGTTCACTTAAACTTCACTTGACCATTTGTAATTTATGGGTTTTGTGATTTGTTGGGCGTGTGTTTTGTATGATCAGCAGCTTTTCGGACGAACATGTTGTATTTGATGATACTGAAAGCGGCATGCCCACCAGAAACGATAAGAAAAATCGGATATGTTTAAAAGTGCTCTTAGCATCATCCATGCATATGTTCTTTGAAGAAGAAATAATTGGACTAACAATTGTGTTAACGTATTCATACATGCTTGCATGCAAATCGTTTTCTTTTGAAATACTACTATATGTGAATCTGCTAGAAATGGTGCAGAGTTTCCTTTTTTTCAATGAGAAAGAAAGAAATTACTCCAACTTGTCACTGAGAAAAAAAATTGATTTTTGAGTTAAGATTTCGTTCATTCAACTTTCAACGCTCGAATTCCGGGCAAACTAAAGGTGTACAGATGAGATACATGATTCAACTGGTCTGACAATACAAATTAAAGGAGAGTGTAATGTATGCTGCATGTTAAGGATCAACAATTGGGCTTGAGCGCTATGCTTTAGCTATAACGCCCCAACGATGACAAAAACTTTGATTGCGCTGACAAATGCTAGGAATGTGAGCAGGGCAGGCACATACGAGGAAACTGCACCTCTAAGTCTCGGTGAGCGATGTGGATAGAAAAAGAACCAAACATCCTCGGGGCACTAGGAGTTGTGAAATAAAGAAAATATGAAAGGATTCGAAGTTCATACTAGGGAATACGCAAAGTTGTTGCTGATCATCTCCTGACACAATTGACTTTTGAGCCTTTTCAACAAATAAGGTGATCGACAGAGAACTCTATAGGATCTGAAATCAAGTGAAATGAATATTCCAAGGAAGCAAATGAAAGGTGTCCAAAACAGGGTAGTTAGTACCCATGCTTTTGGCAATGGGTAATTGTTGGCTGCGTGTTGATGTGTGATATGGTGATGGTAATAACGTTTTCCAAATGTTGTGGTTTTATAGGATAGCAAGGTGCATTCGAAGTCATTATCGAAATCAAGTATGATTACGACCAGATCAGCTTGTTTGGACTTTTGGTCTTAACATGAGGCGGCTCAAACGCATCTTGAGACTCCAGTTCAGTATTGAGCTGTTCTGCCAATAAAAGCAAAACCTCTTCAGTACCGAGTCAATCAGATTGGCTTTTGACACTTTGGTAATATGTCACAATGGAAAGACATATCAAGCCTGCGAGCAAGCTACAAGATTCGCCGAATTAAATGTGTATAACACGGCAAAAAAAAGGAGGACCTCGTTATGAACTCAGGGTGAATCACATAAGGAGTAGGCCCAAAGTGACTGAATTCGTATCAAGCGAATTATCAAGAGGAGTAACTAACATAAATCGTATGCGCTCTACTAGGAAGTAAACAATGACACTGGAGAGAGGTTGTGCAGCCAGCAATATGTTGAATAGGAATTATTCGAATGAGTGACGAAAAGGATCTGACGTCAATAGACCTCGAAATATGTCGACAATCTTTCGGACATCAACTAGTTTTTTCTGCGAGGTGCTTAGGTAAGTCTATTTGTAGGCGTTTGCTGAGCAGTAGGTAAAAATAGGCCTGGTAGGAATGGTCTTAGGTTTTTGAGTAGGATTGACCATTTGCGATGTTTGTACAGAATTTAGTGTGAGCGAAGAAAACATTTGATGCTCGAATGATTGTATAACATAGGTCCGTTTTTTAGCTTGTGATGTAATGTTCTTATTGTAATGTCTTTGTTATAGGTGCCATATTTCCCTTGTCAGCCTTGGATATTGCCTATTGGGGGTCGACTAGTGTCGACTCTTCTTTAAGCCTCCTAATGTGTGTTCCCCTTGTTCCGTTGCGCTTTTTTGCACTTTCCTGATCTAGTGTCGAGCGTTTTCTTGTTGTTCTTTTAATAATATGTTAACGACTTTCTCACTGTATACTTACAATGCGGCTCAGTGTACTTCTTTGGTTACGTTTGAGTTCTTAATCCTGCTTCATAATTTCTACGGATGTGAAAGTTCCTACCAGCTTCATACCTGGTAGTACTTGTTCTGTGGCTCGAGAAGCCTCGAGATTAAGCCAGAATTACGATCTCATACAAAACTGATGTTATCCTTCGATAAAACACCAAATTGTAAATAGGACCAAATTGTAGCATTTAGTCGAACATGGGGCATGCTACGAACTACTTCAACGTCCGTCTCATATTAAAATTTCGCCAATATTGAAATGCTTGCCAACCAGCGAGTACCCCCAGCAACCAGCAAAATCATCCCCTACCTTCGCCTCATTGATTCTGCAATAACTAATCGCAATTTATTAACAACTACGAACCTATCTACCAAAACGAAGAGACTAATTCGCTCGTGATTCACAAATTAGTTGAAGTGTTCACATGCAGAAAATTCATACAAGCTAAGTGATCCCGCCGCTTCACCCTGGCGTCTCCGCAAACCAAGCTCAAGAAAGCCGAGACTTCCTCCAGCTTCAATAGAAATCGAAAAAAATTAAAACTCTTAAAATCGACAATCATACTAATTGTTGGAGCAATCATACACCAAATTTCTATGAAGACAAACATCAATCCCTGACATGCTTTTTTTGAAATCGTTCTCCTTACACCAACACTCTGGCACTGGTCCGGGCGAAGCAGACGAAGAAGCAGAAAAAGATACAGATTTCATACAACACAACACACACTATCTGTAAATGCGCACGAGCTTTAAGTAAGTGAATTTGAACAATTTAAATGTTTAAGAAATGAACAATTCAGCCGAAGATTGTAACCGGACTTCATACATTGCTTCGTTTGCTGGTGCTGCTGCTGCTGCTTCGTCCTCAACATCTTCTTGTGTTGCCTAGCGCTGTTGTTGTTGTTATCATTTTGCTTTTGTTGCTGTAATTTTTGTTGTTACTGCCATTAGACAGTTTAGATACAATTATTTTTTCGGGTCCCGAGCTGCATGCCCCTCGTCAAATGTGACAAAAACAATGTACATACAACAAATCGCTAATTAAGATGACCATCTTTGGTTTACTTTTCTTATTGTTTATTGCGTTTGCGCGTTGTATTTGTCTACATTGTCTCCGTGAAAACATGACTCTGAATAATGGTTTTGTAGTTGAAATTTAATTAGACGAATTAGACACGAAATAATTGAGGTCTTCTGGTCGCATGTTACTGCAAGGGTATCTTCGAATGCGGATGGATATGCGTCTGTGGAGAGTTACTAACACGCCTAGCCGGATTGTGTGTGCTAATGCAAGGAAGGGGTATCCATCCACGCATCAACACACGTCATGCAAACGGTGTAAGAAAGCAAGAAGCAACGAAAAGAGAAGACTTTCGCACTTTCAAGAAGGTCCCAAAAGTGTTTATTGCTCGTAATTTCATTATTTCACCCGTATGTTGCTCTTTTTTATGAGCGGACAATCTTAACACTGTTGTTCGGCTGTTCGAAATTGTGAAAGCTAATTGCTGATATCCTATAAGTTTTTCAAACCACACTTACGAAATTCTTGGTTGTATTTAGCGAGTGTAGCAATAAATTCAAATTACTGATTTCTATTTGGTGTTAGGAAATGCAAATGAAGAAATGAATCAACGGATAATTGCGATGAACATGCCCATTGTTAACGTGCGTTTTTTTTTGTTTTTTTGAGTATCTGTGGTAAATTTTCAAAAAATAATTGGCCTTTAAACAAGAAACCTAAAATGAATCTGCAATAAAGCAATTGTGCAAAATTTAGTTGATAAAATCACAACACAAGGCACAATAGGATTAACTTTACAAGCTTTTATTACCGCGGAATTCGAAAACAACGAGGTATCGTGTTTGTGAAGTGTGCACTAACTAACGAGAAAGTGTATATTTATTATACGTCCAAATAAAATCAAAATTCTCAAAATACCTCCGATTAAAATCAACGAAAAATTATCCTTCGAATTGTGCGATATTTCATTTCCATCTTCGAAATTGATTGCCGACCATGTATTTCGGTCATTTTTCAAGGCAATATTTTAGACCTTCGCAATTTAATCAATCCCTCAACATTTTTTAGAAAAAAGGGTTTAAATGAACGTATTCGATTTTTGAATTACTTGGAAAAATTCTTCAGTTTACTAGGAATGCAATGTTGTTTTGTAAGACGTCGCGTCGACGGTATCATTTGATGCATAAATAAAATGCCGAAAAGCAGAGACATTTTGAATACCCTCCACTGTGTGGTTTTCCAGATTCTTGGGTAGCATTCCTAAGGTTATGCTACCGGAAAATCAGGAAAACTGTAGCTTGAAGTCAACGCATAGCATGATCACAAAGAGCAAGTACACTACCGGGCGATTTTTCGCAGAAAGAGATAGAAAAAGCATGAGTTGATTTATATTTGTACTGCGCTTTCAGGGAATTGCTTTGAGAGTAGAATTCTTTTTTTCGCTAAAATAAGAGAGAATTTACCAATCCACATAAAATTCCACTTATTTCAGTTGAATATCGTCTGATCGGCAGTTTTTGCGATATATATTTTCGATATTTTGGGTTTTTGGAAGCTTGGTCAACAATCACTACCTGGCGACTGGCACTCTCCCTGAAGGTCTCCAAAGACACACATAAAACAATACGTCAACCATCAGCTCAGTTCTTCTTTCGGTCTTCAGAATTGGGGTTGAAACATTACTTCTGTATTTTGAGTTATACTTATAGGTATTTGAAGTTTTAGATGTTTGCGTAAGTACTTTCCATTTCGAACCAGTATTGATTTTATATGTTGTAAAAGAATTTTTCTTCATTTGTTTTCAATATAATATGGATTTTTTTTGGATACCAGTTTGCGAAATTTCTGTAAAATAATGCTCTGCGGGGATATCATGGTCCCATTGCTGGTGTTGATATCGCAAAGTTCGGTTAGCTTCGTGGATTCCTTATACCCTGAAGATCCACAACCCTTCTCGATTTTGCTTATACTTAATGTCGGATGCATACACAAAGGAATAAGGCTCTGACGCATACAACTTTAAATTAAATGTGGGCATTCGAAAGACGGGTTCTAGGAACGATTGCAGGAGGCAAATGCGAACGCTATGTATGGTGAATTAAAGATAGTTTTAGTCGTCCCTGCACTTACGTCGAAGTTTTCAGTACATATCCATGTTCCAAGAATTATTATAGACGATGGGTATCGTTACAGAAAGAACCCCTTTTTTAAGCAAGTACCCCCAAGACTGGTGGCTGTAAGAGGTATAAGGGTTGGTATTCTCACCATTGGTTCAACTTTCTCGGAACAACTCAAGTTCGAGTCCTACAATAGGTTCGGGAACACCAATGCTTGTGTCAGTTAGCAAGCACAAATTGGATGGCAGATGGTAAACTCATTTCTATGTATTTCTAATATTTGTTTGAAAAAGTTCACTTTCGGCTGCAAGCGTATACATAAGATGTTTCTCTAATTTTTTTTTTCAAATAATTTCATTTAAAATTTGAATTTGCATTCGTTTTCTTGATTTTTTTATTTTTCTTTACATATTACAATTCATCTATTTTGATTTAATCATACGTTTATTATCATTTTTTGTCCAAAGTTTGATGGCAGTTTCTTCGCTTAGTGAAAGCTTGAGAAGTTTCATGCAAAATAATAAAAACGCGTGCTCTATGCAGGACGACGTTAGGCTCTGCTAGGAGGCTTGATGAATTCATCTACGTTTGGAAATAATTGAGTGTATGTACTCATTTGCGAATACTTATTATGCACAAAAGTTGAATAGACTAGAAATATTTTGCCGAAAGTTGTAGTCAACATATCAACGTCCGAACGTATGATCGTTCGTCTGTTCATTGGAAATTTAAAGGTCTTACTCACTGTCTATAAAAAATAACGAAGCAAGATAAAAATCTCCTTGTTCCCGTCAACAAAGCTCTCATCTAATAAAAATAATTAAATCTAGCAGACATGCCTCGTATTACTTTCAAAAATTTTCATCTTATTCCCATCCATAAACCAAAAAAATAGAAAAAATGAGAAATTAGACAAATTATCACCAAGCAAAGCCCACAAGAGGAAACTCCACTTGCAAATGGGCAACGAATTGTAACTTGAAACAGATTGATAAAAAGATAGAAAGATACACGTCCAAAGATACAAGCTGGCGGCCCCAACAAGCATTCAAGATTTTCATTTATAATCGCTTCAAATGCAAACAAGAAACGAAATGGATGATAGATAGGAAGGTCGTCATATATTTGTGTAATGTGCAGAAGTAATAACTTCGGGAGCGAGGAAGCGAAAAAGGGGAGATCCACGAGTTCCCTCTAACCTAACTACCTACAACAAGATAATTTAGTAACGTTTCCAAACAGCGTAAACAAAGAGCAATAAAAAACAGAAAACAATTCCCAATTAAAGAATGCAATTACAGCAATGGCCGTAATTAAGCTTCCTAATTTGAGTACATCCTAAGCTGCGAAAATGGGAAAGACGTGGCCGGTCGAAGAACAAGACCAGCACAGGCTAAGTCGGGGGCAAGACCAACAGGGGCAGGCTGGGTTTGCTCTACTAAGCTTCAATTTTAAGTACGTCGACGTGTTCGCATGAATATCAAGATGATTTACAATTGTGGCGGTTCAGAGATATGCTTGGATAGCGTGAGGAGCTGAACAGCCCACGAGGAGAGGAATGTCCACCATACTGTCTGGCCGGCAAAAAGATTGGGATTAGTATGCAGAGATAAAGAGATTTAGACACTTCTGGAAGCAGATTACCAATTTCGCACCAGGATACGAGTTAGGTAATTGAATTCCCATCTGAAACAGGATATTCAGCGCACCCCGGATTCTGGATGGGCTCCGTAGCCAGATCGAACATGAAGACTTGAATAATTTGTAATTGATCCTAATCCTAGAAATAAGGAGCCATGTTCCAACTACTCCTTCAGAGCCCGTAGCACTCTAGACACACATTCCCTCCGTAACGTTAACCCTTTTACACCCCGCCGCAAAATTTAACATCCACCTGCGTAGCAATCAAGTCTCAAGATCACGTACTGTGAGAAATGGTTGAAAATTATTACAGAAAACATTATTTTTCCTCTTGTTCATTTCGCATTTTCCTTCAAGTCCACCCTCACTTGTCGCTCTATGATTCTTCCTTATTACCTCTTGCTATTATTGCTATTGCTTTGTTTCGTTGTTTTATGTTTTATCGCCGCCAATAATTCAAAATAAGACGAATTATTCTTTAATGTTTGCTTTATACATTTTTTGTTGTTGTTTTGTTTTTTGAATACCGACATACATACGTTCAAACATTGGGTACATATTATTTAAATTTTATTTGAATGTGACGTAAAATCTGAAAATTTACCGACCGGAACGCAACAATATTATCCGGGCCGCTGAGTGTTGTTTCGGATAATATTTTTAGTTGTGATGGTGTTTGTTCCACGCACGTGAGGCGACTTTTCGCGAAAAATATGATTTTCCTTGCGCGCAAAGAGTGGTGAGAACGTACTGATGACATGGGAAGCGGAGGATGGTAATTATGATTAGGGTCAGGTGTAAATGTGGGTCTTGTCAGCGATGTGATTTGTTTGATTTTTTTATTACCGAATTAAGTGGTTTATTTTCATAAGCAAAATGGTGTGATATTGACTTTGTTATTATTTTGAACTAACTAAATTTTTAAGGACTACTCAGTTTTTGGTGTCCACATAAACTGAGCTCACATTCTTGACAAATGTTCGATCAATTCAACACAACTTTGGAGGATTTTGCCTTAACGACATATCTCCGAGTTTGTGCAGAAGAATCACAAAGGATTTTTGTGGGTTTTGAAATTTAAATGAAGCCTTTTTATTTTACACTTAAATTTTCTTTAAACTCCCCTATTTTAAACACAATTTCACTGCGAATAGGTCATTATGAGATGCCTCCTTGTAGCAAGGAATCAGACGTGTCTTTAGCCAACTTTGTATAAGATTCAACTTCCTTACTGTAGAAGAATATTCACACTATTTATGAATACTTGCAGAAGACCAAGCAGGTCGCAGAGCTGGGGACAAAATTGACACAGACACAGCTACACACGGAGCAGTTTCTGGTCAGATGTTAAAAGACGAGCAATCCACTGCATACCTTGCAAAAATCTAGCTTCTCTGTAATTAAAAGCAATGAGCACCCTTAGCTTATATCAACCCCTGAAGCATTTCCGTTGGTGGTCTGCGAGCGTCAACTACTTTACAACACAGAGGATTTTAACGTTTTTGACACTAGAGTGGGGCCAGCGATTATAGCTTTTGGCATCAAATTTGTCACGATCCTCCACGATCCAATGTTTTCAGGATTTCTGCTAGTTTTAAACTTCGCATGGCAAGATATTGAACAATCAGTTTCACATTTGACGAAGGAATTTTCTCATTTATATTGCCACGATAGAGGTCACGATCACGGTCTCGAATTTTTCCACTTTTTAATTTTTGTCGATGGGTGGACTGTATTAAAATACTAGTCGAGTGCAACAATTTTGAAGTTTTGAGAAGCATTTACAAATAATTCAGTGCAATTACCAAACAACATTCACTCCGTGAAGTGAATTCGTGACGGTTGCATTTGAAACCGTACGGTACGGACAATATCTGTTGAGGTTGGTTGCGTGTTTTTACCACTCCCGACTTCCCCAATCATCATTTTCAGTCATCATATTGAGCGCTAAGGACCAAATATTTTGTTTACTTGGCTTAACCTCAAATAAATGGGCTCTAAACATATTAACCTCGAGTTAAGCTGCTAAGTTTTTATTAGATTTGAGAAGTTTGAAAAAACCCAACCGAATCCCAATCAAATTGATTTTTAATGTTTCATAGATTTCGTAAATAAACACAAATATGAGCATGCTCTGCTTTCAACGAGTACTGCTAAAACTCTGAAATACTTTATCCAAAAATGTTCATATCCTTGCGCACCTTCAACATACAGAAAATTTAAAATTGTTCTCTTCATTTCACGTATCAAATGCTGCAGCACTCAGCAAAGAGAAAACTGTTACCAAAGAAGTAAACAATAAACCTAACATCAAATCACAGCCAGCTACCTTCGAATCCTTCATATTTCCTAGCAGTTTCCATCGCTGAACTCGTGCTCCTCACATGCAAATTTCCATTTCAAACACCAGAAAATCACAGCACCACAACTTTTCACGCCGTAGAGAAAGAGAAAATCTTCGTTGACACTGTCATCGCCATCATCGTAATCTTCCTCCGTCACGATGCATATTGTTGTTGTTGTCATTGCTGATACTTTTCCTGCCGGGAAAATCAACTAAATCAAAATATGAGAAAACCCGGCAACCAACAACGCCAACAACAAGCAACGAAACGTATCCTTGTCGCAAGCGAAACATCAACAAAAATGTGAAATAGCGAAAAAAGGACACGAACTGCACGGGAATGAATGGGGTGGAATGTACTGTAAATAAGAGTACCCGGAACGTTAGGAAAAACAGCGGTAGCAGCAGCAGCAGCAACAACAACATCAAGAACGCGAAAGCATTCTCATGAAAAACGCGACACAACAAGGACTGTACTCCATGCTTGCAAATACATACACGGAACAGACTCTCGAATGATGACTTTTGACAGGATAAAAGATGATTGTGGGTGAGGGAGGCAGCTAAAAGCCGATGATGGTGGAATGGAATCAGCTTAGAGTGGGGGCGGTGGAGGTGGTGGTGGTGTTGGCGAAGGTCGACATTGTAGATTCTACTCGGGAAACGATGAATTCAGCTGCTCTCCCGATTTTCTCGCTTCTCAGAATTTCACAAGTGAAATGTAAAACCACGTGCTACATCCGTGTGCATTTTTTATTGCATCATGAAATGCGGTTGCGTGAAAAATCCATTTTCGCTGTGTTGCCACATTGTCATGACACTGAATTACAATTCTATGGGGGATGAGAGTTGCATTCGAGATAAATGCACTTACCTTGAATTCGATTTGAGGCAGAAGTATTGTATTGAGTTGGAGTGGATTGGAGCTCTGCAAATTTGAGAAACAATAGAGACATCTTGAATTCACAAGGATTAATATTTAAATTATTTTTTCAGCATGAATAGCAGCTAGCATTGTATAAATCGAGCTAGTAGCTCCGTACTAACCGCGAGATTCACTACTGCTTACATAAAAGTAATGCGTCTTCTACGTTTGCCTCCCCTAAAATAATAGCTCTCTATTATTGGCGCCTTTGGACGAAGAATGATCCTGATTTGTTTGTCTTTCGGCAAATTTTACCCATTTAGCCTAAAACACATCAATGAACTACGAGGACATGTCCTTTCTATTTTCACTATATAAATTTTTGCCTACTTTATTGATTTCACCCCCTCATCGGGCGCCAGCTTTCTATTCATCCTGATTTTTTTTTTCAGATGCTTTATTTTAAGTTTACATCAAATGTAAAATTCGATTTTTCACTCCAACACCAATTTTCTATTGCTCTTTGACGGTATCGAGCAAAACTAGCGTCGACAATACCCACCACCATCCCCTCTGATTACAGTCTATTGAAAAATCTGCAATGTTACGGTCGAACAAAACACATCCACGCCGTTTACCATCACAAGAACACTTGGAACACTTCGCGGTTGGGGTTAGCTGACCATCCTTGTCTTAAAGTAATGATGGGGTTGCTCAAATGACGTTTCAACACAGTAATTCCGAAGACGAAGGACTCGCCAATCTTTACAGCCATTGATGATTATTAATAGGTGGAATTTGATGAAGGGATGTAGTGCCAATGATGTAACAGGGAAGTCGATTTACAAGGAGAGTAAGGGCAGCGTAGCGCATCGATTGTCCTGATGTGAATTGAATGGACAAAGAGCAATTAAATTTCTTGATTGGATATTTTTGTAAACAACGAGTGAAAAGATAAATAGATAGAAAGATAGATTGATTGAAATGGCTATGCGAGCAATAGCACCATTGCGACACTGGAGCGAATGGAAGGGTAAAGGTTGAGGAAACGAATATAACACCTACACAATGTCAACGCTTGTTTGTTTATTGTTTTTCTGCTATCAGCAAGTCAATGAAAACCGGAGGTCAAGAGGTCGATTTTACCATCATAAGCACGTGAAAAATATTCACGATGGTAAGCAATGAAGGAGTCGATTACAAGATTCGTACCTGCAAGATGGAGAAAGATGACTATTTTATGATCCTTACAAAATTTAAGTCAATTTTGAAAAGTGAAAATGCATTGACCGTATCGTCTTGTGTCTGGTAGTGTTCTTGACTCAGCTTTTTATAAAGATATTCACAAAAGTATCCGTGTGTTTAACGTAATAATAAGTGGTATCAGTGGCTTCATTATAAGTGGTAGGGCTTTGTTCCTCAACATTTTCGGTTAATCAATGTTTCAAGAAGTCCAATAAGCCCTGTTACTCGACGATCTCAAGCACTTTTACTTCAGCGTTGCTCTCTTTTTTATAAAGTTTGATAAAATCTCAACACGAATTGATTTCATCCCCAAAAACTACGTTCCGATGAACAGGTTCTGAGCTTTTGGGCAAATCCTAGATGCTGTTTTTTGCTACACGATTCCTATTCTGTCAATTTCATGACATCAATTAAGGTTTCAGTACTCTAAAACAAGATCGCATGGGCGGTTCGCATCAACGATATCAATGTGCTTCCAGAATTTCGGCTATATTTGCCATTAGTTTGCTAAACGACTTGACCGTAACAATCGTGTCTACTCCTTGCAGATATTTTCTCAATAAAGCTGTCAGGTATCTAGTATTATGCCTATGTAACACACGATACCCTTCATATTTGAGTGAACTCTAAGTTCCTACTGATTCGGGACCAATCATCAACGCTCGATATTATCCTTTTTAATCGCAGCATAAGAATTTCCATGTTGGCAGGTACAAACCAACAACCCGATTCTATAGACACATAAGCAACCTTTTTCATCGTTAAATTAAGCTTCAATTACGCAAACTTTGAGGGAGCGTCGGTTTTAAATGCTGTGTTAACATCTATACATCTACCAGATATTCAAAATTCCATATAAAGTCACCCATTATAAGCAATATTTCATAGAACTAGGACCACCTTTGCACTCAACTTGCGGTCCAATATACCAACTAGAGTATTTTGAGATCGTCTCTTCCTTCTATCTGTAACTTACAACTAAAACATGCTTTGGGGTATTTTCTGTCGTCGTTTGTTTAGCGTTAACTTAAATTTGGAAGGTTAGGGGTATCAAATACAGAGTCATGAATTTATCATAGTTCCCTTCTTATGGCCATTGCAGGTGTAATCACCCGTTTAATTAATTTAGAGTAAGGTGCATGCGCTTTATAGACTGAAAAAGTTCTTCGCCCCATTGTGGCTTCTTTTGTTTCATACATAAACAAATTTCAGCACTATACAATGCTTGGATTTCTTGTGGCGCTACAGCCCGACTCATATCTTGGCCTATCGTCTATGATAAGTTCAACAGTCGCTGTCCATCCACCATGTCTTGTACTTTGCAAATCCTAGCAGGAATTATCTTTCGTTCAATATGATCTCTGGAATATTCATTTTTTCGTTAGAAGGGAGAATATCATCCCATACCAAGCGGATAAATCGTAGAAGTCTCTATCAATAATTTCGATACGCGATTTACTGATTCCCAAGGAACAGTTCTTCTTAATTTCAATTTTGTCTCTCAATTTGGTCTGGCGTTCCGCAAGGTATCCATTCTTGGCCCTCTTTGTTCAACTTGATCATCTTTCATCTCTTGTTTGTTTGAATAATCTGATGAATGAATAATCGTTCGTTTGAATAATCTGATAATCTGATGAAAATCAATAATCTGAATATGTGCAGCTATTTATTTGCATGAAAGCTGCAAAATCACATCAAATCTTTGGGCAATCCAGCAATTTTATGTATGATAATTACGTCAAATCGAACTGTGAAAATAAGAAAGTTTGAAACAGATGAAAAATTCCTTTATGAAACCATTTCTAATCTTCCACAGGTTACTACATTTTCTTGGCCTTAAGTAACCTGTGAAATGTTCTTGACTGCAAGGTAAGAATCTCCTTGAATTACACTCTATATTTTCACAAAGCCGACGTTTGATTAATCGATCCGCCATAGAACTTTGCAACAATTTAGAAGCTCAAAAAGCCAACTCTAAAACTAGTTATGTCTGTGCATCTGCGTTGTCAAGATATGTATATTGCGAGAGAATCTTGATTTGGATAACATAGCATCCTTCTGGTTTCTGACTTGTTTGTTATGTACTGTAAATGCATAAAGATGCATTGTCCCATCTATGACACAATAGGCTAAATCTAAGAAAAGCATAGTTTCATATCGAAATAACCTCAGGGAAGATTTGGGATTTAGAAGAAAAAAGTTTCTTTTAAAACACAGGCAACAATTTTGGGATGATGATTGTATTGCTAGGTCAAAAATTGTTAACTTTATAGGAAACGAAAATTAGAACGTGGAATCAGTGTAATGTTCGGACTAAGGAAACCGCAGGATTATTTTAAAAGTAAATATTGGAAATAGGATTGGAAATTTTAAAAGTACAGGGAAATGTAAGGAAGAATGGAGCACGAGCAACCTCGGCCTGTGAAAGTGCCGTGAGTGTGGTTGGTTATATCATCCTAGATCCTAGCAACGGTGAAATTTAGACGAAAACCTGTTCAATGGAAGACACTCGACTTGTACAGACGATTGCAGAATAATCCAGGATTGTTCGTATCAATCTAGCAGTCGCTTTATTTTCTTGCCTATTGACTGGCAGCATTTTCTATATATAGAAGAAAATTAAGCTCTACCATAAGCAGGGAAAACCACCCGGCGACATAGTCAAAATTGTTTTTATATATCGTAGGGAAGTGAAATCTGAATGCGGAATTACCGGACCAGCAATTTTTGTGGCCTACTAACAAAACAACGCTCCTGCTTGCCTAAGCACCTGGGCTGAAAGACATAATCAGTGATTTCGATGTAGATTATGTGGACCACCTTGGGCCACAATAAGGGTCCTACATCTAAAAAGTGGAACGATGAGATTCAATGAAGTATATCGAATGCAACCTACTTTGTGTCTTTCTGTCTCTGATTGGTAAGGCAAATCAGAACTATTGAAAAAAACTTTTACGAAATATATACTCCTTTTCGGTGGAAACTTTAGACTCTGTTACTCTGTTATACTTCTTGAAATTGATTCATTTGATGTAGATACCATAAATCTCGGAATTTACAGAGTTGGAACATGCAATCAATGGACCGGGGAGCTTTGATATATCCGAGAGAACAGAGCCTGGTTTGGGCTGTAGCGCCATGCAAGATGAAGAAGAAGAAGATATATTGTGTTTTACATCGAATTATATGAAAAACGTGTTCGCTTATTTTTTTTTTAAGTAAGCAACAAGCATCAAATTTTAATTCTATTGCGGGTATTAGTAGTGCGAGTTAGGGGCGTTCTGTCTTAGAAATTGTGACGTTTCTGCCAACATTGTGTAGACAGATTCATGTTGAAAACTTGGATATTATGCTCTTTTGTTTTTGTTCAGAAGGGCCACTGAAATGGATTATTAATGTGGATTATTACCCCCATGTAAATTATCACCCATTTGAAAATTTCCAAAATTTTGGTTAAGATCGTTTCATAAATTCCAATTTAACTCCTCCAAATCGATGTTCACGTAAGAATTACTTGAATTCCGATATCGGATGATATATTTCAGCCGAAAATTGATGTTGACACGTTACGGAATCGTTACTTGTATGTTCACTTAGTTCCGTAACCGTGTACTTTCTAATGATTTTTTGAATTATTGAAAGAATTTGTTTATATTTATGATTGAACAATAGTGTGATGACAGCCTTTTACAGTACACATTTTGGCAAGTGTTCCAGCTTCTCAAAATATCCTTAAATTGTAATTGAGAGTTAGTACAGGATAGAAATTCAAACAGATTTGTTTCATTGTTTTTCTGCTCCCATATTTCATTTTGCTTGCCTTGCATACTCCCTCGAATAACCTTATCGTGGTTTATTTCGCTAGATTTTGTAATTCCATGGCAATCTTAAATGAGGTTGAGCTATTCAACATTTAAACATGAACAATATGCAAACAACCAACTTTCTAAATCCAAGGTCTAACCCTACACTATTATCCTTCATTCATTTCTCATATTTCAAATATTTGATGCCCGCCATTGTGATAATGCAACGGCAAATCCAATATAGTTTGAGTGAAATATATTCGCAGCCAACTTGCCAGCATACAATGACACGAATTGTCTCTATGTACTCCTGCTCTAATACTATCAAGTACAATTACAATTAACCAATCCCTAATATCCACCCTAGCCATACTCTCCTCATCACAATCTCTAATCCACCCTCGTATTCGTAATCTCTGTGCGCTGCAATTAGTTCCTTTGCCAATTTCACCCTCTGTTCTGCTCCACGTTACAGTGGGAAACGGTCAGTAGACATGGTTTCAATGCTCCCCCAAAATATTTCAACTTCTAACCCTTTATGACTAATCCGTTATCCTTCGAGAGAATAATTTGATATTGTGACTTGCAATAAATCATTGGCAACGAAATAAGATGAAAGTTCGATGATGATGTTGGTAAGTGAAATTCAATTTGTATTTATTGCATCCTTGTTTTTTGCTTCAATCAACGACAAATTCGATCATAAAACAAAATCATTGAATATAAACTGTGAAGATAACAATTATTTACCTTTTTCTAAAGAAATGTTGTCCGATGCGGGAATTCGTTCTGCTGATAGTGGAAAGGATTCACCGGAAACACACAATTGCAACACAAAGTATTCAATTCGCGAATTCTTCCGCGAAACTCACTTTTGTGGTTTGCACAAGAACCAAATGGACTGAATTTAGTATTCACCGAAATTTGTTTTCGAATTTTCCTCGGAAAAGTGTCCCAATTCACTGAATATTATTTGCATCAAATTTACTCGCGGAATGTTATTCACTGCACCCGATTTTCAGTTCTCCAATCGAATAGTTACAGAATTCAAACGAAATTCCAGATGCACAATTGAAGGGTTAAACACTAATTCAGGAAGTTAATGGTCAAATCGATTTTCTTCTGCAATTTTCACTCGACGACGAAAACAAACTCTTTGTGGAATAATGAATTTTTCTAGGAACTGTTGATTAACTCGATTAAGGAGAATTCTTTCTGGAAGATTGCACTCAGGATCCGTCGTAACCAACATTCAATTGTCTGACGGCTGGCGCTCGGGCCCGAAAAGGGATGAGGATGGCTGCGGAGTAATTAAACAATGACAAGTTTTCGAGGGGGTGGAATGCGAGAAACTGCACAACTGTTTCAATCGAACCAAACACTATTTCACCCGAGCCGTTCAACTATGCAAATGTAACCAGTAACAGTTCCCGCGCGGATTTGTACTATACGGTTGTCCTTAGTGGTCGCCTGCGATTTCCATCAGCCGGAAAACTTGTCGCCGATTAGAGTCCTGTCAATGAACTAACACTAAGAATCCTTGGCAACATTTCGCGTTTACAACGACTATTCCGAACGGTGGCAATTGCGCGTTGCAACACTCTCAGAATGGCAGTTGCAATCAGGGTTGCATCTTCGCGACCACATGACTCTTACATTCAACATCCGGAAGTCGGAAAACGTCCAAGACGCACAGATTAAGCAATACCGCGAAAGACGATAAAACGGGGCTGCGGCCAAATTCGCGCATTAACAACTGCAAACAAACAAACCACGGTCACACCGCCACCCACCGTCCAAAATTGCACTGATTAGAAGCGCTCAACGCCAAACAGCCGCTAAACCGCGCCGCACTCAATTCCCACTCGCACACTGCAGCGCGAAAATTCTGTGCCAAACGCAACACACTCAAACACATCACAGTCACCAAGTGCATCCGCCGCAAGGAGTGCAAGTGCACATTGAAATTCGCAAGGAGTGCAATGAGAGGCTACAGCAAACCCAAGTGATGTCAACTGAACGCAATATCGAGTGGCGAGGACGCGTACACTTCCTGCCCGCCTGATTGCCAAAATTGTACTGAAAGTACCAACTGCCTTGGTCCGTGCACGGAACGAGTACGAGACGTGTAGTGAAACCTGCGCAACAAAGCCGTTCGTTCGCGCGACAGAGGCCACGATGCTATGCGCGCATCTTCCACCGCTTTCTTGGCTCCGTGACTCCGACTCTCGGCTAACCAGAAACCAGAAGACAAACGCCGAGACGAGTACGACTCGCAACGTCTTGGAATTCGTCTTAAGACAACTCCGCTCGAGAAATGCTTCAATCGCGCCGCTGGCGAGCGTCGTGTGCGCTCAACGTTCTTCTTCCTTGGCTCAACCTCTGGCGGACTTGGCTCTGCAAGAAGTCAACTCAGAAGTCGCGGCTCTCGCGGTCTCCTTGCCCGTCCATTCCTCCAGTGAGGTGACTTGTCGCAAGTTGTCCCAGCTCCTCAAGTCGCTCCTAATCGCTTCCTACCTTGCCCCAAAGTCAGCGCCTCAATCACGACCCTCGCACTCACTATCGCATCCGCAAACAGCCCGTTCAGATACTCCAAGTACTCAGTCGGGCTCGTTTGTGCACTAAATGGACCAAACGTCCTACATGGGCGCATCACACACTCCTCCAATCATATGTACGTACACACATGTCCTCCTCAATCAGCCAGCAACGGCCCGGACCCCAACACCTCCACCAGCCGCCCGCTGTCTCCTTCGGCTCCCATCCAGGCTCCAGCCGACTTCGCGCTCTTCAGTTCTTAAGATGCTGCGGACCGTACTCTTAGCTTGCGGTACATAACGATAAGCAAGAAAAGATACAATGCGAGAGAGAAGGCGAGTTGGTGCGCTGCAAGAGCACATATCACATATCGCATACAGCATATGGTTGGTGGGTGGTTGGGTGGCAGGTCGGATGACCATCGCTAGTGGGCCAACAGCGTGGAGAAGTGTTGGTCCTCGAATCGTGGGTCGCGGAGGAAGCTGGCCCGAGTGCAAATGGGTACCAATTGTTCTTCACTCGCTTTACGTTTATGTACCAGAGATTTGTTCAGTCGACGCTTGATTGTGTGAACAAACTCGCATCTCATTAAATTTAGTAACTTGGGATCTATCGCGATGTGCGACGGATTTGCTAGCAGGTTGACCGTTTTCCATGGAAGTGGTTCCAATTCAAGGAATAAGTCCATTCGTTTCGCTCGGGACTTCCTTGAATTTATCTGTAGGTGCAAGTATAGAATTGCATTGCAGAATGCAAGTATAGAATATGATATCGATGTTGTTAACCAGCGTTATCGCATTTTAAATGAAATAAACAAAAATACCTTTCGATTTTTAACATTTGATCGGAGAAGGACAAAACACGCAAAACATTTTACGGGCTGGTGCCCTTTCAAAATTATTTCTGCCGCTTCCATGCTCTATGGTGACATATGTTCGAATTCGCGGGCTTGGAATTAGTCATAGAGCATGGAATAATTTTGAAATTGTTCGAGAATTCGAGGATTGAGAACTGACATTCAACTATTTGTTATTAGTTTCAGTTTGGTAATTTAATTTTCTTACTCATTTGACTATTTTTATACGTTTTTATTTATTGTTCAATTATTTATAATATTTTATTATTTTTATGACTCGTCCCTGTTGTACCTTGAACATTACAGCGAATTCAACACTCCCAAAAAACGATCCTCTGCTTTGGATTCAGGCGTTCTTTGTCTAAGAAATAGCTTCCTTGGTTGCCTGGTCGCGTGCGGCGAAAGGTTGCGCATTATCCTAGTAAATTTAGTAATGTCCAGTGAATCGCAAAAATGAATGTTGTCCATGAAGTGTCGTGAAGATTTAAATTAGGACGTTTAGCTTTTTCCTATCCATTCTAATGCAAACTCGAAACCTCTTCTTGTATAAGATATCGATGAAGATCTGCGATGTTTGAGGTCCTGAAAGCTATTTTAGCTCTATCCTCAATTCATCATCGACCACCAGTTTAAAATTAATTTCAATTGCAAAATTTTAGGACCAATGAATTATGTTGAAGCTCTATTTCTTGCTAGTTGATCCGGTTTTTCTTTCAAATCTAATATTGCTTTCTCTTTCTACCAGAAGTCACTCGAAAGTATTCTCGCTGGTTCCGCTTACTCTGTGACGCTACTACAATTCTGAGCCACTTTCAATGTGTTCACCAGAGATTTTTGAATCTTTCAGAATAGTTTATATGCAAGTTCCATATTGAAAGGGGGCGAACAGGATGTCGATATCTCATTCAAAGATCTAGAAAGAACCAATTATCTATTCTCCTTAAAAGTAGCCTGTAAATTTTCATATCAAAGGAAGCCCTGACCTGAACAATGAGTCCAAAAAATTAAAAGACTTAAAAGGGCGGAAAATCCTCTTTCATATTTTTCTCCTGACTTTGAACTGCTTGTTTGGATTCGTTTCGTAATGTTTGGGTCTGCAAGGACTTGCTTTTTTGATATCGAGGACGCGTTTTGGCTGTATGGAGCCATCTTCAGCTCGTTAAAGCCAGGAATCTCGTGTAAAAAGTTGCATATGCTTATGCATGGGCTACCAATTGTGAATCTTAAAACTTAAGCCCCATAGATTTCGCAGTTATTTCTCCTTATAATAGATTTGTTCGAGACATTTTGCAAATATGGTCTCTCGGCTCTTTCTTATAGGACCATATATGGACCATATATTGTCAATAGTCATTTATGTTCCCCAGCTATGGAAATACTCCAATAGAATTTCGATTGAATTTTGCGGCTTCAACAGGATGACTTCTGCTTATCTCTAATTGTAATCGGTCGTCGCTAGTTGCAGTGTCATGAATATATGCAATATATGAAGTATATATTCACACAGTTGCTGTACACAGTAGAGAGTTGGTCAAAAAGGTGATCCTTGTAGAAGTTTAGCTTAAATCAGTGGATTTTCGTAGCTTGGTTTACGCAGCTAGTGCATGACGCTTTTATATTCTTGGGGTTTCGGAGACAGATTCCGCGACTATACCAAACTGGACACGGGATCACTAACAGTGAATTCACGATACTTGATGTAACTCGATTCTATTCCTGAGCTGGCACAATTCAATGTACTTCCTTAATCAAAAAGTTAATGAATTAATCACACGTTAAAGAATTCATATCATACATTCGACTATAAGGATTGAACTGTTCCGTAGAAATTCACCACCTGTTATCCTGTGGTCGAAGTAGGACGCCTGTTGATTGTTTGTTTTACCTGAATCCAATAACACTAGCTCCGATGCTGCCTACAAAAGTCTCAAAATATTCCAATTATTTAATCATTTTTTCGTCGTTCGATTTTCTTCTTGAAAACTTATAAAAATAATTGTGAATGTGCTAGTAAAAATATAAAATTGTATTTTCGCAAAATGTACACTTAAAATTTTTCAAATGAGTGTGTCCCGTTTCTATTCTACGCAGTGTCAAATTTTTCACTGAGTGGAATCTGCTTTTTGTGGGTAAGCTGACAAAAAATTTTGCATGCATGCTTTGATCAAATCCAAGAACATCAGGATGCAATTCATCCTAATTGATCAACTTCAAATCGAAGGAAGATTCGAACAATCGCAATTGTTCCGCGATATACGTGGCAATTATACATGTGTGTGAGGTGTTAGACTATCAGTGAAACTGTATGACTTTCAGATCGACAAATTTCTACAAATAAGGAAGCCACAATCCACATTTTTTGGACCAAAGGATTCTTCAAGTGATATTGATGTGATCGTGTAATATAGACGATTGCAATAACTAAATATTTCAAGAAAAGCAAGAACTAGTCACTAAAAATCCTGAGAGTCCCAACAGGGATAACCTCGAGCATTGCATTTTACATCCACGGGGATCATTCGATTAATTCTTAGGAACTCTAAGGATTTTCTCATGTCTGAAAATAAAAAAAAGTGACAGGTGACTGGATCCTCGTTCATAGTGAGGGCTTCGTTCCGATTTTTATGAATAAATCATACTACACCGCTGCGTATGTCTCCAGTTTTTCTACGCCTCTAAGAGGCATTTCTCACCAGCTTCCAGTTGAGCTTTAACATTCCGTGGGTTCGCTTGCGCATGACTTAAACCTTTTTACTCTTACCCTCGTTAGTTCAACTTTTCAGTCCAAGTATGTATTCAATAAATGTTCCGATTGCATTTCACGCTTCTTTTGTTTCTAGCATTATTTCCGAAATTGTATGAGGAGAAATTTGATCCGCTGTGAAGATGAAAGCTCGTTTCTGCGGAGAAAGGCGTTTAAAAATGGAGAATTTATGGAAGACTTGGTCTTTATATTCCAGACAACCAAGTTCATGAAAGTGATTACGGAACCATCTGGGCACTTAGGGGAACTAACAATGTCAAAAGCTTATCTCTCCATGGTCATGACTTCTACATGGAATACAAGGACCATCTGGCTCAATGCTGTGAAAACCAGGATCCTGAAGTACAGTTTAGTAGCTGTAAGCAATGTTGAATATTCAGTTCTATCATGCGCCTGCTATTATTACCTCGTTTACCCACTAGAATTGCATGAAAATAGTCCACATATCACTTTGTTACATCAGATCCGAGTTTAAGGTTCCAATCGCAAATTTTGATATACCTAGTTCACCTCTCATAATCACAATAACACCTAGTTCACTACACACTCTCAATATTTTATCTAGCTTTGTGTCTCGCATTATGTCTGGGTGTTGGATTGACATACCAACCTTCACAGAAAATTTGAATGGTTTTAATTTCATTGTCAGTATTTGACAATCAGTATTTTTGTATTTGACAGGAGTAAGCTCGAAACTATGGTCCTCGATCCATGCCAAAATTTCTCTCTATAATTTTTCCAGCTCTCAGTAACTAGAGGTATAATTTCTGGCTGTCATATCGTCTACGTAACTTCTGTATCGTCATATGAATGCTCAGTAATCGTCTTTTTGCCATTTACTTTGAATATGGTCTATAGGAAGTTATATGCGTGCATCCCGCAGTTATAACCTTTATTAGCTTTGCGTACGTTCATTATATTAGGTAGGTCTTCAGGTAATAATTTCCTTTGCCTCGAGCTCATATACCACGCCTTTTCTCTCCACTAGATCCTCCCCTTATTTCCAGACTTGGGTCATAGTCTGCTGGTAGCTAAACTCAGTGGTCCAAGGATCGCGGTTTGCTTCATCATGTCAGGGTTGTAGTTTTCGTTTGCAGTTTGAGATTTTTTTGACTGCTTGACTGTGGTGCGACGTTCGGAGACTCCATTGCACCTTTAACTGCTACCCAATGCTCTCCAGTATAGATTCGTAGCATTTTCCGTCCGCTAGTGTACGGACGGTTTTTCATGGAGTAGGTTTTCTTAAAGCATTGCTGAACCGCAGTCAAGATAAACCCAATCCAGAGCTTTTCTCACCACGGCTGCAACTCAAGTTTATTAAAACATGAAATTGCTCTTTGAGGTAATAATTTACTACGTGTCTTGATTGTCTTGAGAGCCTCCCAGTCGTCAAATCCTTGACTTTTGCAAGATACGTTTCAGGGACGCTTCAATGTTGCTGTGGTTAATGCCAGTGAAGTTTTCCTGGAAAGCCCTGAAAAGGCTCAGTTTTCTTATGATCTAATAAAAATTTAGCTTTTCGATTACTTAAAGAAAATTCCATGTCCTAACAAAAAGGACATGGAATTTTTTTTCTTGAAATTTTATGGGTTTCAAATGCTGACGATGATAGTTTGTAATTTGAACATTTATGCAAGTCCACAAAAAAGATTATTGTAAAACTATTTTGAATTTTGCAAGCTGGTGTAATCATTTCGTGTATGACGTCGACATTATATCTAACCCCAAAGACTTCCAAGATAACAACATCACGAAAATTACATATCCTTCACCCAACAAGCGTGAACGGTAATCGTTTATGATATTTCCACTTGTCCATCGACCATACATACACATAATATCGACTTACGTTCGTATTCCTTGGACCCTTAAAACCCTAATCCCTTCGAAAATCACCTATTCAGCTATTCACAGCACATAAGCGATCCTGAAGCGAGGCACAGCAAACAAACATTATCCACGTGTATAATAGCGCAGGACAATCTACACGTCATAATGGGAATCGACAGTGAGATGACTGGAATTTATACAAATAGCATCTCAATATAATCGACCTGAAACTAGAAATTCATCCAGGACGAGAACCTCACTTTCGTACACACGCATATGGAAGGAAGTATCATCGTTGATATGCCTGTTACCATACAGTAAAGCGAACCGTTTATATCCGGAACGAGGGCATCATCATCATCATCATCGCCGCCGTTGTCGTCGTCGTCATAATCTTCAAGACATCGATGCAGGACATCTTTAAGGATATAGTGTAAAATGGGTCCTTTCGATTTCGATTGCTTACATAGTGAGTGGCTGCAACCCAGCTTTGGCCAGCAAATGACAATTTCGACAATACACATGTGAATATACGCATGGATCATGAAACTTTCCATGCCGGATGAAAATTCGGTTGTGTGGAGGAAAAAGTGAAATGGAAGAAAGAAATGTCCTTTCACTTCGTGTCGTGTTTTTCGGGCAAATGGGAAAAGTCATTTCAAATACATTTACTGTGTGATTCGTGCTGGCCGTGCTGGTTCTCATCGTATTGCCTGCAGGCACTTTCCACCGAACACTCAATATCCCTTCTCATCCTTTTAAGTTGGATTTAGAAAGAGCGAGGTAGGAGGAGGGAGGACGGTTGTGTCCACTATAGTTAAGTCACGTCTTATCCCCTTTTCATTTCCCTTTCGCTCCCCATCGGCAAAACGATTTCTTGACAATTTCAAAGTTTAAAGAAGTGGACAATGTAAAATGGAACGGAGAATGAGGAAGCGATGGGCGAAGGACAGCACAGTAATTGTTTGTTGATATTAGCATTCATATACTCCGGATGAATACGAAGTATCATACTTGCAGGATTTGTGTGCTAGAATGGTTCAATTTTATGATAACCTTCTTTGCCTGCCCACAATTTTTTGTAAATTTAAAGATATTTTATAGTCGAAGTCAAACGTTCCAAATGGGAAAGTGTTATCCTGCAGTGTAATGAAGTTAAGAGTACAAAATGTAAAATTTTTCTGCGGTAGTTTGGATGCAATTTCTTTCAAAAGATAAATGAGCGTAGCATATAACGAGTGGTTGTTATTTAACTTGTTGTATATGTAAATGAATGCATAGTTGTTTGTTAGCAACATTTCAGGAACAGAAAAAAAAGAGTGAAAACTCAGTTCAAAAAATAATACAGTTACATGTCCCAAAAATGTTGGAAGCCACTGAAAAAGGCGAGCAGCAAATGAAGTGAACACAAAAAAAACGTAGGTACCTTGCGACACTTTCTCCTCACATCGACCGATCACAAGAAGAAGTTTGCAATGATAGAGTACATTGAAACACCAATAGGTGTTTTCTGGTATTTGGCTTAGCTGTCAACCAATAAGAAATTCGCAATTTCTGTACGAGAATACGAAGAAGTAAGCAACCGACCTTACATTTGAAATTTAAGGGATAAACAGAACAAATACATAGTAAGTTATTGGGTGGGGCAAAGGTGAGTCCGGAGGAAACGTCCTTCGAACAAAGTCCGTGACACTGCTCATAGGTTAAAACAATAGTGCAAACTACAACTGAATTTTATCAGAGCTACGTATCTAGATCCGTAAATAGTAATTCAATAAGTAATGAATTCGAATGCATGCACGAATAGTCAAAGTTCTTCCACATTAATTATTTCAGTGATTGAGCTTCGCACTTTCATTTTTCTCAACTAGTAAGCAATTGAGGTCCGCGCTCCTGGTTAGCGCAGCAATTCAACGTGGAAGTCAGAATAGTAGTGGAAATTCGTATATTCAATGATATCAGATGTGAGCACTATCCTCCACAGAGTTGGGGTGTCTCAACTAGCCACTGCAGTGCCGGGATCACGTCGCGATGGATATTAAAAAACAATTTAAGAATAACTCTGTCTAGTACAAAACCTATCTTGGGATGTTGCGCCATTGATGTAGACAAATTTTCCTCATCGATTTTTATACATTTGCTTATATAATCTGCTGGGACCTAGTACCTGCTTATTAGTAACTTTTGTAGTCTGGTCACAGGCATACCTTTGTGCCTTTGTACATTTGTGCAGGTCGCACCAAGCATGATGCAAAATATAGCCATAATTGTTTTAATGTGGCCAATCAACATTCAAGGAAAATCTCAACCAGGGACCTTATCTGTTGAAAGGACTCAACATGCTCGATTCATTCAGAATTTCAGATGTGATACATGCTATGCTAGCAGTTATTGGAGTATTGTAGTCCTGAAACCTTTGAAACTATCTCTTCCAGACCAAACCTAAGGTACATGCATCCTCTCCGCGGCAGCATAAAGATTCTTTTCGTTTTCAGTTTAACTTTTCATACTTTTCCTACTTCAACTAGAGTATTAGTGCCAGCTAGAATGTTTTCATTGAAATCGAAAAAGGATGTCACGAGGATATTTGAAATCTATGTATGTGATGTAAAGTAATGGCAAAGAGATGAGAATGAATTGAACAAACTTTTATTCGCACATTGAAAGCGAACATTAAAGTGTCCATAAAGCAGTTCCTTCGCACACATATCCTTCAGGGCTTATTTCTGATCGAATCGTTCTCATTCTGACCAGCTTCTGTCTTGTCCATTTCTTTCTTCCTGACCGTTCCCTGGACGCTGGACAATGGAGAGTCTCACAACTACGGATATAGGCTGAATTTTCGATTTCTTGTACATCTCTGTGTTAAAACTACCAAAGTGCTGGAGTGGAGTCGAAGCACGAAGTTTTAGAAAGATTGTGGAGGACGGAATGAGTGGGCAGCATGCAAGAGCTTGTAACGGAACAATGGAAACAATATAATATAGAAAACCTTTCACTCATTGGTGTTTTCTTTCTCTTGTTCCAACAGGACCTTCACCGGCGCCATTAGTTTTAAAAGGACTACTAGTTGTGTAGACGGTTATGTGAAAAAGCTTTGCATTAAACGTGGCGACATACATCTTAATTCAGCGTTGTAAATTCATGCAGCTACTGGGGTTAAGCTTAGTGCCAACATTACTATGTGCCTAGGCAGGAAAAAGTTTGGCGTTCTGGTGAAGTTTAGCAGGAAGGCGTTTTTCGTGTCAGTCAATGCAGTACAAAGAATCACAGACAAGCATGCAATGCAGAATTTTACTAGGATTCGCTTTTGGAAAGGTAAGGAAGTGCTCGTACTACTCGTGGATGAGCGTTTCTAACCTCCCCTCAATCTTTTTATGTCGGGATAATTCGTCCTTCAAATAGAAACTGCCCAATTAGACCACAAATTTTTACTTATGTCTATTACAATCTCCTTCAAGTCTTACAATGTTAACTAGCAAGGAGAAATCAGCCTATCTGTTTCATTCTGTGTACATGATGAACGCAATTGAAAGGATTTCAACCTTCTCACCCCAATTCCTTTCTACCAACCACAGTGATACGACCAATACTACACGAGACGGATGAAAGTAGTCACGTACAATTGAAAATGTCAGCACATTGGAAACTTCAATTAATATAATTGGAATCTGGATTACGGTTTTATAGGGATGGTTAACTTAAGCGAGTTCGTCAGGAGTATTTACGATTTCACTGTTATTTTGTTTGAAAAGGAGCATACATAAATAGGTCAAGTAAATTTAACAAAGGTGCTTTGATATGTTTTTTAGACACTGAGAATTTTAATTATTTACTGGGTATGTGGCAATTGACCTAGTGTAGAGCAGTTAACTTATTTGAGCTTTTTTTTAAGGCGTGGATCCTTGTTTACTTGTCAACGATCCACGCCTGGGCAAGTAAATACTTGTCCAATAGTTTGTAAAATAAAAAAACAGTCAATTTGCTGGCATTGTGACTGCTCAGTTCATTATTTCGCTTAAGAAGGACGCCCTCTGTGCAGCAGGTTTCAGGTTCAAGCGTCAGAGGAGCAGTAGGGCAGCAGGGCATAAGTACGCTCAGGAAAACAATTAGGAGCAAGCTTGTTTCTGATCAGGTTCCGAAGTAATATGTATCTGACACAGCTTATGACAAGTATTCCGAAGTTATACATATCTAACACTCCTCAATTTGAAGCATACTGTTCATCGCATAGTATTTGCAGTCGTTATTGCCAGAGGTTTCCCAGTGTATCTTGTGCAATTTCGTAGGACGTATTCCTTAAACTTGCATGGCGATGAGTCTGCATCGTTCAAACCATTGTTTTTCAACTAGGTAGTCAATCTACCTAGTATCCTTGAATCAACGGGACAACCGTCTCTTTGCCAGTTAAAGCTACAGTTTTCTCAAATTGCACCCATAAACACAATTACTCTAAACGTCAGAGGATTTCATCGGCTGGCAAAGTTTGACACGTACCAAGAAATTTCCTTGTTTTGTTCCTTGAAAGAAGCACGAGAGTATGATGTGGTCTAAGTGCCCATCAATACGAGTGCCTCTCACTACTTAATTCAGTTGAACTTCAATATGGGTAGAACACGAATCCGCGAATCACTGACATCAGTTGTTCTTGAGCCTTGAATGTGTTGTTTGGAAGGCGAGTACTCTAACCAACCACTCTTTAACTTTCTGCCTTCATGAAAATGTAATAAATGTTACGATTGCGTTCAACGAGCAGTTGTTGAGTGAATCTAAACCTATTTATTCCATAAAAAATAAAAATTTTGGCCAAACTTGCACTGTGTCGATCAATATCGATAATCCTGATGAGCCCATTTCTGTCGAACCGTCAATAGTATCATAATGTCCCGACGAAACATTTTCATTAAGCCCAAATCGTATGCTTTTATCCACTGAAGTTTTACTTGAAAAATAAAATCAAAAATTAAGTTGGTCTTATCAGTTGAAACTCAGTTGATTCGCGGAATCTTCTTGCCAAATCAACACTTTCGGGACAAGAAAAAAACCTTCCTTAAACTTTCGGCAACGTAACATCGGTAGCGACATTAAACAACAATCTCGTGGAAACAAAATGCTTATCTGTCTAAGTTGTCCAACTCATCAGCATTAACCTTTGCATTGTTTCATCGCTACCATAAGAAAATACGAGGACGACATTGAACGAGCACTGAGTAACAAAAGCAGGACAATGAGTAAAAGTGTCGCTACTCCCCGCTCTTGGTCCGGACCTCATACAACTGTGGCATCCAATCAAAAAAAGGATATTGTCTAAGTGCGAACAAGTCCATTAAAATGTAAGAAGATTTCAAAGGATACAAGTGCTGACAAAAGCCTGTAGATTTTTGGCTCGCACATCACATTTTACATTCAATGAAAGGACAAAATAATGCTAAGAGAATATCTTTTACTTACGACACACACATAAAAAATAGAAGAAAAAAAAACGGGTAATTAAGTGAATTGAGAAAATTTTTTGCTCGCGTCTCTTGCTCGCTCGTAATATTACAATTTTCTCCATTGTGGTAATAATGATTTTTTGAATTATATATTTTTTTTTTGTTCTTTGCGTGCATAGAAAAGGACACTCCATCGTTTGCTGTGCCTGTGTCCCGTAGAAAAAGTGACAATTTCCTGTGATTGTTTCAATATTGATTGGGGACGATCCTTTGTCATCACGTGTACGTATCCTTTTTTCTTTGGCAAAAGAAAAGGGAATTTTCGGTATGGAGCAGTGAGTTAAAGAGGCGGTTATATTTTCGTCCCTTTGTTCAGGATGAAAGTGTCCTTTTTAATTTTGCGAAAAGATAAAAATTTAAGTTGGGACATTTTGTGAAGCGGCAGTTGAAAATGTTGTGCGATTCTTCACCTTCCTTTTGTGAACGAAGGATTGACATGTTGTGCGATGAGGACAAGCCCACATGTTCATTTGATGGGCATCACATTTCGCCATGTATATATATACAAAGTTATATACTATCGGTAAATAGTCAAGCAGATCAGCATCGGCAGCTAGCGAACTCTTTTTTCCACATGCCACGCTAAATGTCTTCAGGCGGGATATGTTTTATTCAATCCTTTATACTGGAAGTGTGGCAAGAAAGTTTGTCACACGCAAATGGTCCCTAGATGCATAGGTTGAGAGGACATTTTAGGAAAGACACCGATTTGATCTCAAATACGAAAAAAAAACAAAGCGATAAACTTTAGGATATGCATTCGATTCCGCTTGGTGTTACGAATTTCGAAGAATGCGAATTGAAGTTTCTTTCTAGGAAATGAGATGAAATACCCCAATCAAGGCTCTCAGTGGCCGTGTCATTTGACTTCACGTGTTGAAGCGATTTAAGTGCGAGGGTAATAGCTTAGTTTAAAATCCATAGTACACAGCATATATTGAAGGTATCAACTTTTTGAGTCTTACATTCACTAGTGAATAGAATCCAAAGTTTCACAGATATTATGGGTGACGTTCATAGGACGTATGTAGACAAAACAACAGGCACAGGTTGGAAAATCAGAAAATGTTCACTAACAGAAGCCAGAAAATAAATTCTGGGAAAACGGCAATGATCAATTGTCAACGTTTAAATAGAACCACGTTTAAGGGTTGCTTTGACATCACAGATCTTATTAGGGGCACAACCACTGCTGCAATGGAATTATGGTCAACCTTATGCCACTCGAATGGTTTACAAACAGACAGTGCATGAGCCGATTAGGACTACCTTTCCCCATCGGAACATCTATGCATCCTGAAACAAATGTCAGGAACGGCCTGGCAAAGGGAGATAGAATTCAACTGACAATGGACCCCACGAAACAGTGCTCAACTTTACGTGGTAATCTACACAAACGGATTTTTTTCCGATATTTGCGCAGCTCAACAGAAATTACAAGATTTGGCACGGTATTCCGTCGGATATTGTAAATAGAGTGATAATGAATAACCCTAAAGAAGAGTTGGAAGAGGATAACAAATACTCTTACAAAAACTTTGTGACATTTAGGTACTTGCCTTGAACTGCATAGTTTTACAACTAGTGCAGAGTTGTGAGAAGGCGGACAAAGAGGACAAAGAGGTGTAAAGAGTTGAGATGCTAGCAAAAGGTTTAGCCGACCAAATTGCAATTAGAATAGATGTTATGAAAGTGCCACCAGCAACAGTTGAAAGGCAACTAGTCATAATGCTCTGAAAAGGGGTAGATACGGCTTTGAATGGCATAAGCGATAGCAGGGTAAGCTTTTAATGAACAGAATACCAAATGGATGACACCCACCGATCTTCCAGATTGGAAGAAGGGAACTACAGAGATTTGCTGACACTTCCTAGGTTGTCCGACTCTGATAAAAAAATGCATGATATGGATCTCAATTGTTTTTGAACGACGCCCGGATAGGCCGTGCCCTACAGTGAACCCTAGTGGAAATTACTATATAATGTGATCAACTTATGTTTTGCAATAGTTACTTTTTCAATTTGTTAGTTTAAACGGGTCAGAATGTATTTTCTCAAGTATATTCATAAAATTTTGAATCGTTATTTTTATAAATTTCGAATTTTGAAAAATTTTTCTAAATTCAGTTGGACAGCAGACTGTGGCGTGTATTGGAGTGTGTGTACGATCCTTATAACCACGAACTAAAGTCGACTTTCTGTTCAAAGCAAACGCTTCAAACAGAGGGCACCATAAGACCACCCTCAGGACAAACCGCTATGGGTCGCTGTAGCACTTTAGAAATCCCCAATTCAAAACACTTGACATTATGAATCAGTGAAAGCTGAAAATTGACATCTGCAGCGTAGGCAATAGCGTTAGCCATATCCAGCAATGTGACTTGTCTCAAAATGTGTAGATGTTAGATGAAAATGGATGTAGATACAATAACATTTGATGATGTAGATGAAAAATCAAAATTCTTTCTTAATAATCGTAATAATTGTTCTTGGCAAAATGGAAATAAAAGTTTGTCACCCTTCATCATTTATTGCTTCCTACCCTTCTTTCGAGGAACTATTCAAATATGTTTCGAATTTAATGAGCCGGTCATGAGTATTATTCTTTTCAAAATTGTCGAAAGTGTTAAGATCTAGAAACTTGAGTACCTGGGATACGAAATGACAGAATGAAGTTACTTAAAAGTAAGTCAAGACTATTTGTTGACTATGTGTTAATCAACAATGTTGATTATCTTCCGGGAATCGTATGTTGCAAAGGTTGGTTTCGCTAAAATTATTGATTGCAGTTTCTAAAACATTGTTTTCGAGCACTGAAATCTGCTTCCAAATATCGACCTTTACAGTTATGCAACTTTCCCATTCCAGTTCAAGCCAGGAAACCCGGAACGGTCAAGGTCTGGCTCTCCAATGTAGGATAGAATCATGGCATCTTCCTGTGTTACTTCCAATCCTGTGTTACAAATAGGTCGCATATTATGGCCATAATCCTTTTTGTGTTTAAATCTGTGGCTTCGGACAGAAGAGTGTAAATTGGTATCGCATTAGGCTGAAAAACAATAATTCCAAACGTTTTTAAGCCATTACTTCCATAATGTTATAATAATTCTGCTTCAGATTTCAGAGGCTTCAGAGGCCTTATCCTGTAGTGAGCTGCAAATGAAATTGACAACTCGGCTATATAATGAGAAATGCAATTCCAAGTTCTTGTCTATCATTTTCTCTCTTCGTTGATCCAACAATTCCCAAATCCAAAATGTTGATAACGCTTGTAGGGGTGTTTATTCAACCTCATAACGTTCTTGATTCAGAGTCCTTTTTCGAAGGGCTTTTACTGAATTTTGCTTCAGCATATGCAGTGGTATGTGCTTCTTCATTGTAACTCTACTCATACTCCTTAGGCAACTAATTCTTGGTATATAAATAAGGAATTCAAAACAAAGCTGCAGGATTTTAGGAGTATCATTTTATCGCAATGAATTCACCGGAACAACTCGGGCCAAATCTGATTTAATATTCCCTAATGGCAAACAATTGCATTGAGAGTTTTATAGGAGCCATAAAAATTTTTTGTTGTAGTATCTTTAACCTCATTTACGTCATCCTGTGGAATTCGAATAGGTTCGTAGTCGAGCTGAAGAAAGCTGCAGCGATAAAACCTATCAAACGCTATCACAGGTCATCGACAACGACCAGCTATTTACAAGATCCCCCAAGAGATTTGGCCCAAGAAGAAGCCGCAGCCAAGCCATGCAAGAGAAGGAAGAGCAGAAGAGCTGAGTGCGAAAGTATCTTTCGCTGACCGGACGAGTGTCTGTTCTGAGCTCTTCGAGATACTTCACGCCTAACCGATCTTCGGACGATTTTCGGCGATCCGCACACGCTTGATTACCATATGCACGTCCAGCGTATGGGTCTTGTTGCGATCGCAGCACATGTGCTGCATGAGGACTTGTTCGATGTGGAGCCACGCTAGCGCTTCCCAAGCCATCGACGGCTCTGATGATGATCGCGATCATGATCGCACCGCGCACATCGCGTCAGGTAAGTACATAAGCCACCTCGATCGGAGATTATCCGGTACCGAAGCGGCTGCTGGTGCTTCCTCGAGAGTGTTGATGGTGATTGCGATGATGATGATGGTGATGATGCTGGTCCAATTGCTGGGGATCGTAGCGGTAGAGTGGCGGCACTGAGCGCGGGTAGGGTAATCTGTGGAGCACCTCCCACTTTCTTATGCTGGGGGAAAGATTGTCTAGAATCGAGTGAAGTAGATGCTGATTAGCCGATCGTCATCGCGTCGTAATGAGATCCGCGGCTGCTGTTTGTTTTGGTCGAGTGCGATGTTGCGCTTACGTTTTGGCTGGTGAGGCCAAGAAAAAAGATATTCAGTGGGAGGTGAGGAAGATACTAAATTTTTTATTGCCTGCCAACCAACACTGAAAGTTTTTCCGGCCACGGGCGCCGCCAAATTGTCGCATCGAATTGAACACGATGTAAAAATAATAAGAATAAGAGTGACGAAAACTGTGAATGCGCCAGGAGTCGGGATTTGATGATGTTGTGATGGCAATTGTTGGAAATGGGGGCGTTAGACGCGTTAGATTATATTTAGATTTTAGATATCATGATCGCCCTTTGATTGTGCCAGCGGGAATCGAATTGCTGAGTGACACGAATTTTCTAGCTCCCTGCTTGCGAAAGACTCGCATGCGTGAATGCGTGGTAGTGAAACAGTTAAAAATACACCACAGGCGGATGTGTGCATAATTATGGAGCAAGAGGTGAAAATGCTGGCTATGCACTGAATCAAATTTGTTTCAATTATAGCCAAATTCATAATTTAGTCGTCAACAATCTTTGTTTTCACAGAAAAATCGTTGGATCCTCTCCAAGTCGTTGTTATCGGCCGACATACTTGAAGAATGAATAATTTATACGGAACCATAACTGCAAGCTTCACACATCAACATCGATAACAATTGTCTTAAGGCGAACAACTTGCGTCCTGATCCTTCACGATTCGTTGTGCTTCGCGCCATGCACTTCGCGATTGTAAGCTTGTCGGGAAATCATTCTAAAAATCTTCAAATCCGCAAATCGACCATGCCTGGCGCATTCTTGAAACAAAAGGAAATGCCCAAGAGCAATGCAGTACCTCAATTTGTTCGCAAGTCCTGAATTAAATCACCATCAGCAACGGCAGCGAACGACGTTGCTAGTTAAGAGTACTTGCATTGCTATCCTGGCACATACCGCCGTCAAAAAACCCCGAATATTGCAGTCGTATATCCAATCATACACGCTGAGTTCACCTTTTCAGACTGCAGGATAAAAACTAAGTCCATTTCCCACACTCCAAACTATTAGGCCTTGTTTAAAAACACGTTCAAGCCGTCAAACTCCCACCCCCATTCACAAATAAATCAGACGAAAAACTGCTAGCAAATGCCTGAAATCTCAAATCCTGTGCATTTCCGCCCCAAACAAATCTCATTATTCACCTCGCCCACGAATTTCTGGCGGAAAGGCATTCGCTGAACGGATATAGGGTGCAAGTTATCATATGCACCCGATCTTGATATCATCCATCGCATCGCTCTGAATTCTTTATTACTTCTTTTCGGTGATTTTTCTGCCCTCCTAACCTACTAACAATATTGCATGTCTTCGCCGATGGAATTTATTGCGGCTGGCGCGGAGACTAAATGCTCCTTATATACTTGGGAGATGGGCGGACAAAGTGCTTTCAACCCCCTCTGTCAAGTTCTGATGAGTTATGCTCGGGGAAAATGAGCTTCTAGTTCTCTGTGCCGAGGGTCTGGGGTGGAAAAATCTAAAGCTGTCTGACGTAACAGCCTAACAGCTGAGTTCCAACCACATGTACAAACGGCTGGGTTTCGTTTGATGTTCGTCCAGTTGGTTAAGGCAGACGGTTGCAAATAGGAGGTGCGCCGACTCCTTGTGTTGGGGTGTATTTTTGGGGATGTTTTGGAGTAGATGGTGGAGCTTTGTACAGGGTGCGAAATATTGAATTTTGCTATCACTTTCATTTGATGTAATTACAATTTACAAATTAATTCAGACTGTCGCAGGATCTTCTCAATAACTAGCTTTTTACCCTCGTAGGATTCATCTTTTTTTTTTTTAACTTTTTCTATAATTATTCTATATTCTATAATATTATACATAATAATTTGGACTTATCATTCTCTATAGGATGAGAAGGTCATGGTACTTTGGTTGCATGTGCTGCCGGCGAAGACAGATACGCCTGCAACCTTCTTTTCATGCGAAATATTGACCAGGCTGAGTTCTTCCGAAAGAATCGGAGAGCTCTCATTAGGTGCAAACACCTGTTTTTATTTTGTAAAGAAGGACATTTTAGGT
Organism: Stratiomys singularior; assembly: GCA_954870665.1. Taxonomy (NCBI): domain Eukaryota; kingdom Metazoa; phylum Arthropoda; class Insecta; order Diptera; family Stratiomyidae; genus Stratiomys; species Stratiomys singularior. Next base: position 2,842,511 of record OX940879.1, on the reverse strand, counting down.
CGCTTATCTAATGAGGAAGGCTTTCGTAGTAATTTATGTCCCTTCCATCCGTCTTTGCTGTGAGAGGGAGTTTGCTGAAGCCAAAGCGGCGCTTCGCAGGATTTCGGAAGCGTAACCTGATATAATGTAAGATACAGTTCCGGGCTGAGTTCTGGGAGAAGCGAGTTGTTTATTCATTAGTCCAGTTGCTGTCTGGTATCAGTAGTGTCAGTAGTCCAACACCGAGGACGTAAAAAGCCTTCACCTGCAAACTTCACCTAATGTTTCACAAAACAAACTTGTTTTCTTGTCATTAATATTATTTCGAAGAAGTGACGCCTGTCATGCTCCTAGCTGAAGGACGAAGGACAATTACCTCAGCGCAGGGAGGAAGAACAAATAGGAGCTGTCTCACGAGAAAGCAGACGAAGGACTAAGCTGGACTGTAAGCGTATGGCTAAACGTCAGGAAAGCAAATCGTACATTTTATCAATTATCTAAGATCGCTTCTGGGCTTTTACGGAAAATTTAGGTTTTTAAATTTGCATCGTTTTGAATATACAGGAGGGAAGTACTGTAGTATATTAGACGCGCGCACTAGGCGTTTGCTATAAGGCAGTTTTGCTAGACACTTTTGAAATGCAGAGATCACCAGCTACCAGCTTACGGACCTAGCTTCAGTAGAATGAAGTTAATGTTCAGACTGCAAGTAATAAACCGCGGCTTTGGTATCGCATGGCCTCACTTTCATCAGATTTAGTACCAGCTTGCCAGGTAGAATATATACATTCAGTGAAGTGAAAATGAGTATCGAAATATGCTTGGATGGTTCTCTTAATAAATAAGGCGTTTTCAATCGCTTGGCTGAGCCTAGCAAAGGAGCAATCTCCATAACAGCTGTTTCTATAACCCAGAAGTTTGGATTGGGTGAATTCAGACAAAAAAGTGATTTCTTTGAATGTAAGGTTGTCTCCAACAGCTGAGAAAAGATGACTAAACTACGAAACGAACTAAGCCCCACATAGTAAGACAAACACTGTCACACTACGCTCTCATTATGACAAAGGAGGTATTTAGTGGGTATTTTATGAACCTTCTATTGAAAGCCGTCCCGGATAGTTGATATGATGCGAAGATCTAAGCACAAACAGCACTGTGTGTTACTCCAGCAATTCTTCTCATAAAGAAGGATTTGCTATTGAAAGTAACGAGGAACACGGATTACTCTCTCTGTAATTCGTCTTTCTTCCATCCGTCACTATTGCAAAACGGATCTTCCTAACTTTAAGGCGCACTGAACCGATACTCAAGAGGCATTTGAGTCATCGGTCCTGATTTCATATTTGAGAGGGAGTTTAGTTTACCGATGACGTTGCTTACTGCCATTTCTGTGTCTGTATTCATTGTAAATATTTGCGACTGGCAAACCATGGTACGATTCTCTACTCTATAAGTTCGGATAACGTCGGGTTAGTGGCGGAACTTTCTAATAGCGTAATCCGTTTAAGTAGCATCGATACGGATAATAAAATTTCCGCTCAGTTACCTACTCTTCCTCGGTTGATATTTTGATCTGCATATAGTTCACTCATTCCTCATTCCACTCATTTCTGTCAACCCAAGCCGAGTCTATTTTTTCCCGAAGGTTTTGTTGGATTCTCTTTTTAAATTTGCAATCCGTTGCGTATCCCTTAAATATGCTCAGCAACCCTCAGTTTTTAAGAACACTGTCCTGCAAAAGGTCCAATAGCGCTGGACCAACAAAGTATCCTGCAACAAACGAGTCCATCACCCCTTGCACATTGCACCCGTGCCAATGCACCAACTTAACGAAACTCAACGGCGTTATGCACCTTTCAGGAACTTTTAGCCCAGCAAGCTTTCCTCGAGTAACCGTATTCCCAATATAGATATCACGAAAGCTACCCCATCCGAGCCTTACCCTCCCTCAATGTGTTAGTATTTCTCCGTAATATGTATTATTTGAATCGCGATTCGGTTCGGTCTCCGTTTGAATTGGAGTTTTAGCAAATAATATGAGACAAATTACAAATAAATATCGAATGCAATTATCGCTCTAAAAGTTTGCAGGAGTGTCGAATGTGAATATCCCTTGCGCTCGCCGCAGGACACGTGATTCGGAAACGGTTTCAAATTTCTGCTTGTTCGGGACTCGCGTGAACAACGGCACCGTATTACTTAACAAGCTCGCTCGTGTAGGTATTGGCCCTCGTACAAGCCTGCAACCCAAATGTATCTATCGGCGAAACAGATACACGAGCACATGTAAAGATACATACTGATGTGTGTAATTAAAAGAAATCAGAAAAAGTGTTCTTGCTGTTATCCTGTTTTCTAACGGTATCTCAATTAACGGTGATAGTTTGAATCCGCATCTTTGCCAAGTCGGGAAACTGTTCGGGATGAGAAGTTGTTACGGGCGGTGCGGATGTTTGATTTGCGGAGCTGAGATCCTTTTTCTTAACCTCAACGCACAACTACTATTGCTGGAGCTGTGAAAAGGGCACTTCGGTCAGTTTTACAGTGTCCCCCGGTGAAATTCTCGTGTGACCTGGTTGCGAAAAATTCATGGATTGGATTGAAACCGTTCGGGCGAGGAAAGCGTCTCTTTTAAGGTTTCCAGCGCAGATTAAGGTTACCGGGTCAAGTCAGCGGCGAGAAGGCGTCGAAACAAGCTACGAGAGAAGTAAGCAAGGATTGTTTGCTTTGCAAGAGCGACTGCGAACTGACCACCGAATCGCATTCGCTGCTGCCCTTCGTGCAGGCTAAATTTAACATCAACATTTCAGCACTAGTGTCGTTATCTCTATAAAAAGTGTTGCCCGATTTATAAACATAACCTAGATCAATATTGCATCCGAGTATAAGTGCAAGCCCGAACGTATGTGCGTGTGTATGTGAAAACATATAATAATTTGTCATTCAACAGGCGTTTTACTGCATTGCTGTTCGGTAGCCCCCGGCTGTTTTCGCCGAAACGTCTTCGTGCGCCTTCCACCAAGTGGTTAAATGTTCTTTGGTATCCTTTCTCGGGTTTGTTTCCTTAGCGAGCATGAGCACATTGGGAAGGGGGGTTGTAGTAGTTCAAGGAGCAGATAAGCAGTCCTTGGTCGCTGGAAACGTGAACTGGATGCTTGTTCTGGGCTTATTTGCATAAAATATATATTTTCGTTATTTATACGAACAAGTTTCACAGCTTCTCCGCAAGTTCATTTATTTATTTACTCGCGTTATTTCGCGCAGGATGGCGTGGTAATGGGAGCCGATGTTGATGAGGCGCGGAACTGTTTAATGCAGTTTTATGTGCACTTTTATCGTTTTCATGTTTATTTTAAAAATGTGGTCATTCATGCAAATATTCTTGAGTCATTGGGCTCGAGAGTCCTCGTCGTCCGGACAGCTCCCCTTGCATGAATATGTTTGCGAGCTGGTGTCAGCTCTCTGACACTTCACTCAAACTAACGTGAAGCAATGATGAGACACGCCGTTGAAAGGGATGTAGGTCAAATTGAAATTCCTCATAAGTGGTTAGCAGCGACAGATGGGTGGACTTGTCTTTTGCAACAACGGAAATGGAAAATCATAAATAAATGATGAGCCAAAGTCCTCGTTCGAGAGTAGTGTTGAGAGCGCAGGGCACAAATCCGAGCCTTCCGTCAGCTCTTATGTTGGCACAAGTTCAAAAAGTTGCCTCTTCCATCGGGGACACATTATTCCATTGTCAATTTCATACATATGAAGGCTATCACCTGACCTACTCATAGTGTGATGTTTGTCACGTGGAATTGGTTCTATTGCGGTCATAAATGTATGTGAAGTTAGTTCATACATACGAATGTGGGTTAAGTGAGATTGATTGCACTCTTGATGATTGCGTTATTGTCTTTCCATTGTTTTCATTGTTTCTCTCTATCCGAAGTTGTACGTTCACTTCGTAGAGTGCAAGGCCTGAATTTGTCGAAGGACAATCGGATGATTCAAGGTAATTGCAGTTTGGTGAGCGACTACAAAAAGTAGCTGCCTTGCAAACAAGTTTTTGAAGTAAGATAGAAGTGAAAAAGGATATTGAGTAAGCAGCTCTCAAATCCTTACTGTTTATGTGAATGTCTCGCAATTAAAGGCTTGTTTGGAAACGGTTTTAAGTACTCACACATCACATGTTAGAATGACACAAGGTTGGGCTGCTTGGCCTTCAGCTATTGTAAGTTACCAGTCCTGACAGTAGCAACATCATTTTAGATCCTTGCCTTGGTCAAAAGTGATGAAACGAGATGATAGCAATTCGTGCTGAGCATTTTGTTTTGGAAAAATATAAAGGAAGCAAACTTTCATTCATGTTTTATTTGATTTAGGTTAGGTCTTCAATATAATCGGTTAAAGTCAAAAAGTCTCAAATCCTGGCCTTTTATGAGAATATGCGCAAGCACAGCAGAGGAATGAATCAATCTCTCCAAAAAAGCAAAACATTTCCAAAAATACATCAACGAGATTGAAACGAGGTCTCTTCTCGTAATGGTCCTAACTTCAGTCACAGAAATAAGAGTTGCTTATGCGTAAGAAAGCTAACGATCCCAAAAGCGGTCTCCATGTGAGTCCAAAAATCCTCTTTGAAATTCTACTTCCTGTTGCCAGCCATATCATCCTTATTTGTCTACAATAGTTTTCCTGTTAATGGGGAACAGAGTCGAAACTATTTCAGAGATGAAACTAAACTCAAGAGGAAATTTCGTCTTCTTCGAAACAGCAGAAAGTTAGAGTGGGCCATATTAGGATAGCCCGCAGCCTTTTGAACCACAGTTTGTTCACAAAAGTGAGAAATAATGACTTTTGCTCATTTAAATGATGTAGGTGTCAATCGAGGCATAGCATAGTGTAGGGTCGGTGCACCTGAAGTTTCTTATTGTTGTCTGGTTATTCTAACTTCATTCGGGGTTGAGTGTTTTTGCTGGATCCTCCTTTTGTTACCTCCTGTATAATTTTTTTCACAATCTAGTGCGTTTCTCCATTCTTATTTAGCAAATCGATCGAATTGTTTGCCCCTTCAGACTTTCAGAGTCTCTAGGAGAGTCTCTAGACTTTCAGAGTCTATATGTTAAGGAACAGACTATATATGTTCAAAGGAAATGCTGGCATTCCCCAAACGTTTTCTCTTCCAAGCAACTTGTGATTTGGATAGACCCCTTTCAGGTGGCTCTTTGTGACTGAATGGTAAGGAGCTTTCGTTAGAATGACGGTTAGCTCGTTCAAAAACACTCAGTTCTACTTGTTGACCCGTCCTTCGGAACTTAACTGAGGTTTGCAATAGCTATCAATCTCCGGACCCCTGGATCCCCGCAGATACAAAATGCAATTCATTGCAATCGGCAAGCACAGCAACGTTTGGTTTTGACCTTTGTTTTTCCCATTTACACAGAGGTCTCGATTTTTTCTAAAGGAATTTGATCAGAAAAGTAGTTGATAGCTTCACATTCTAAAGGACTTTTCAGACTATTGTAGTTGGAATCGTCGCTTGTGGTGATGAGTTAAAACTATGCTTTGCTACAGTATAGGTCCAAACTGTGTATTACTACAAATATGAAACCAGATAGTTATGCTGGTTTCACATTTGAAAGTAATTGTTAACAGACTTCCACAACTCCTGTCACCCAAAGATCTCCCATAAAGCCAGATCTCATGTGTTATACCGATATAATTGTGGTTTTTGAGGTCTTGTCACTATGATGCAAATGATGGAAATATGAACGCAATGTAGTACAATAATAAAAAAAAACAATAATAAAAATGAGCGTCAAGATGTCACAAATTTTAATCACATTCTCTCCAACCCTCTCTGGGGGATCTCTTTGGCTACAACGTCCCCTTCTAGCTTTCGTAATCAATTTAATCTCGCATCTCTGTCAATACCACATTAACCAACAATGAATTAAAGCACTATTACAAGAGTGCCGTTCGTCGTTGGTTGATGACATCCTTTTGTCTACATTATCTTAACAATTTCGATGAAAAACCATCCACCCGTGCTGGTATCTTCATTAAACTATTGTAATGCAATGGTGTCATATAAATTAAAATTTAATTTACACTTTATGTTTTCGTTCATTTTACCATACGAGCGTGGCCCAGGATAAAATGTGTTTATTACGCGCGCCTTTTCTCACTCATGTGACAAAAAGCCCATCCAAAGCCAATTACTTAAACATGAGTTAGCTTATTATTATTGCGAAAAACCTTGCATGTTTACCTTAGGGAAATCGTACGCTAGCTCCTGCAACACGTACGAGGATGTCAGTACGTACGGCGACAGTGGATGCAAATAAAAAGGATTAGCAAGATTTTATATGGCAAGTGCTCCTAGGCTAGTTATGCGCCCAATCGTATTTTTGTTTATCAATCGTTGTCTAATTCCCAAATAATGAAGTTATCTCTGCATCAATCCTTGCCTGGCTTAGCAACAACATCTTTCAAAAACAAAAATGTATTCCCTACTGCGGTCCTGAATTCTTCTGATACAAATTGTTCTGAGTAGTTCGACAGTCCTGAGTCATACCAGAAAATCTCCATCCTAATGAATAGTTTATTATCATATCGCATCATTCACGGGTTAATCCACTCAGAGTTGGCACTTGAAATATAACCGATTGCCTCCTAACTCGAAATAAGGACCATCAAATACCATCAAAAATACAAAGTCACATTTCTTATTTTCAGTCTGTTAAAATTGAGGACTGAACTTTTATAAAACCTTAAAAGTTCTAAAATCGCAGGAATGCAGCAGTCCTGGCTACTGTTCGTTATTGAATGTGGTACATAAACGTTTGAAAACTGTCCTGAGTGAATTTATCATTGCTTGTAGGGAAAAAATTCATGTAAAGAAAAAAAAATTGTTCTTAGTAAAAACAAAATAAAAAAAAATTCAAATCGCAGCAGAAGCTCTGCAAGGAAGTGCATTGGAAGTGATCTCTGCAGTGAAGTGAAGTGGGTGTTGTGTTATGAAATTTCGCCGATGAACTGGGATGAATGCCAGACATTTAGCAACATCGTTATCCCAATTGGATACAACTTGCACTGATTTTCCAAACGGTTTTGAGGAGAGCCTGCAACTACAGGTGAGTGAGTTTTGGAATAGTTTCTAGTGTGATGTCGTTCGATTTTGTGTTTGTTGCTCCTGTCTTTAGTTTTCGCTGACATTTTTTTTCATTTCCAATGAAAAAGGATGCAATTATGACATACTAGCTAGAATGACTAGAGATTTATTATTATATCATTATTACCAAGCATATAGGTCAGAGATTGTATTGGCGTGAGCCTTCACAAATTGGCAGGTTTCATGACATTTTTACCTTGGCTTCATTCCGTATTACGTGGAAGAGTCAGTGATTTGGCTGTAGGAAATGCTTCCGTCTAGGCAGGGTCCACACGTATTAGTGGGCATTTCAGAAATTTATGGTAGTAGTTTGGTGGGAATTTTAAACTTTATAGAATTGGAAGAATTCCGAATTTGGCTGATTGCACAATCGGAGTCTCCGTTTTAATTGCTGGAAATCGATGCTAAGAGTTCCTTCTATTGTTTCGAGATATTAAACCAGTTTCCTTTTTGTCTGGCTGTCGACAATTTTGGCGCAAGGAACTTGTTTCATGGCCAATCTAAGAGTTTATAAACATATCCAATAATTTCTTCACGATTTATCATTTAGCTTATTTGGAGGCGATGTAGTCAAAAACGAGCTGATGCATTATTTTAGAGCACATTCTCTATTCGGGACTAAATTTTTCCCCTATAACATGGGTAGAAGACTTACCAGGCTCGATTTACCAAAGGAACTGGAAAAGACTGAATCGAAAATCGTCGTTTTAAGTTGGAGGCAAAAACAGGAAAATTTGCCCCATCAACTCAACAACGATTCACCTGGAAGACAAGCGCTGTGAGATTAGTGCGATCTCGCACATAAGTCACTCCAGTGCTCGCCAGTTTTGACAGGAGTCCTTTTAAGGATGTCAAGAAGTAGAGAATAATGTTAATACCAATATATGTCAAGGCTTGTTTTCAATGGTTCGTAGATAATGTATCTCTTTATTTATAAGGTAGTTCCCTTTGGATATTCTTTAGAGCTGGGTTTATTTGCTGATAAGAGTATGACACTCGGCTTCAGTTCGATCCTCTTTTCAAAAGAAGTGGCCAGTTGATAATCAATTTGACTTTTGGTATGTATATGATGACATAGTCATGCTCGTTAGACGAACTCAATTCCTGGGACTTCGAAATGCAACAAAATTCTGCACGTAAACGCCGGTCGATTTTGTTGTGAACATGATCCATATTTATGAGAGCGTGGGGCTTATGCTAACGTTTCCAATCATTAAACAAAATATTTGACAATGGATAATACATCGCAATACATGCATTCTTCTTTGCCTTAGGGGAAAGTTCACAATGAGGTTTACGTTGGAGTTCATCAAACATTTCCAGGGGTCTCAAGCCATCGAAGGCGTAAATAAACGTAGCCTAGTGCTGTTGAGAGAAAATCGTAAGCCCAGCAGTCATTTCCGTGGCTTGACCGTCATCGACTCGGTTCTCTAGACTCGGAGCTCTATACTTGGGGGATCGAATCATTCAACTGACGTGTAAAATTTTTTGATTTAACTGTCATCAAGCTTAAGTACTGCTTTTATATAAGTAAATTCTTAGCAAACAGGTAGACGTGTTTCACGTGCTTAATTACGGTCAAGTTTCCAAAAATTTTAGTTTATTTCCTTTACACTTAATTATGTTTTTTACGTATATGTCGAGCCACACATGTATTGGCAAGTTCTTACCAATTTTTAACTTTAAAATTATATGCCGCCATAAATTTTGAATGCTTCAGCGACGAACAAACGCTGTAGTAGTGGTCAAAAAGATGTTGGATTCAATCGCAAATTGAAATGGTGATTAACATTATAATCAATCGATTTCTTCTTCGTTTCTAGAACATGTACGTAAGACACGTTCCTCATATGAAGCACGTGTGTAATTCAAGGTAAAAATTATCAATTCAAATTCAGTGGATATCACTTGTATGAATTTATGTTAATCAAATGTGATAATTTGACGGGACTAACAATTAAATGTTGGTCTCTGTCGTCAGTATTCGTCGCATATTTAATATTTCATAGATTTTCGTTTGCGGATGTAATATTCATTTTTGTACTTATCACACTTTGCACATGATCCCGCGGATAAGTTGGCAGATCTTAGTGGTGTATCTTAGGAACCAGGCAGATATCACCAAAAATATCGATCCAACAAACTTTCCCTTTCGATTTGATTTAATTTATGAACGCTAACCCGGACGGTTTAGACACGTTTTGTCACAATTTCTAATGATACTACACCGACCATTACCTGTAACATTTTCTTGAATTTCTTCATTTCTTCTTCTTCACTGCATTGAACTCTGCTAACTTCCTCAGGTGGACGTCACATGTGAGAAAGCTGAGTCCTGAGCTCATTGGATTAGTATAAGCTCACATTACCATGATCAACGGTACGACATTCAGTATCAAACTAAAGCTCATTCCATCTTGGCTGTGGTGGACGTCGAAACATACTAGCATGTTTTTATGATAAGAAAGGGAATTAGTTTTTAAAATTGCAGCAAATATTACCCTTAAAACTGTTATATTCTCGAAAATTAAATTTTTTCGCATTGATTCTATCTAAAATAGCTTCGTTTGCCATAAATTATTTATACCGTCTCTAATTAAATTATTTCTCAGAAATAGTATTTAATAGTAAACACTACTTCCCAGTAAATTTTCAAAATATGAGTGGTTAACCCCAAAAAAAAAAACGAATTTTTAAATTTATGTAGTTAAGTTTGAAACGGAAACATTCGTTTGCCCTAACACTGGCATTCGCATCCTTGTGTATCCTTTATTTGTTAATTTTCCATTCAAAAATGCTATGTTTTATTTTAATTTTGACAGATATACATTTCGGGAGTAAGTTGTTCCCGTCTTCAATGTCAATTATTTTCTAAAAATAATTATTTGCTCAAAATAATTATTCTGCATAATAATTATTCAGCCATCTTCTGCCGCAAACTGTATCGCAATTTTTTAAAACCTTCCAGATAGTAAGCTTAGATAACTGTCTCCCTATAGAAAAACCTCCGAATGGACAACTCAGCGATAAAGGAGCTGAAGAAAATAGAACGATAACGGTCGAAAATCGATTACGACAAATAAAATTTAAAAAACGCAAAATTAAAAGGAATTTTTTTCAGTTATTTTTCATTGTTTTGACGTTTGATTCCACTCGACGAGCTTTTTCGGGGCGGGAGCTTTTTCCACTGACTTTATTTTTGGCTTCGTTTTAGAGTCACAACCGTAGCACCACACCATTTATCTCATGAGATCGATCCGAAATTCTTCTTTCAAAGTCAAATATGCTTCCATGAGGCTTTGTTCTTGTTCAGCATTCAGCAGTCGAGGCAAAAATTCAGAAAACTCTTTTTATCATCAGGTGTGCCTTTGAAATTCACTGAGCTGAAGGCCCGTCGACTTCTGACAGCTTCTTAATATCGTCGATTCTCCAGGATAATTTCGCGAATTTGTTCATCATATTCGTCGTTTTGGGCTGGATAGGAAGAACAAAAACGAAGATTGTTGTCAATTTACAATTCACCATTTTTGAAACGTGAAAACGACTCAATTGTTTGAGTTTTTCTATCAAGCTATCATTGTAGGCCGTTTTTAACGTTTGAAGAGTTTCTGAGTCGGATTTTCTGAGCAAAGAGCAGCCCGTGTGACATTACATGCTACCCTCATGTCTCTATAGGGTGGAGAGTCTATCCTGTGTTGGTTGGACGTTTAATGTGGCTGGAAAGTAGTATTTAGTGCTCACCGGTTGTGTTTTGGGTAACTTGAGTTCGAGTAGGAACCGGTGCTTTATCTTGCGAGGAGGGCGGGACGCTGGTGGACGCATTATTTCAGCCCCATTCATTTTGAGCGTAGAATTGAGTCCACTTGAAGCAAGTGTCGACACTTCAACTTCATGTCAGTTCAGTTCTTTCCTTTTGAAGAACCGAGTTTATCTCGGGTAAGCAGCGTTCGTTCTGGGTAAAAACTCGTTAAAACTAAAAACTAAATTGAATTGAACTTGACACAAAATTGGTTATTGTCACACTTACTTTCGGTGACCACGGTGACTCTTATTTTCTGGTAGAATTATTTGAGTGATCGTAGCGGGCGACCGTTGGACTGAAAGGAATAAAAGCCCAACGAGCCGGAGCTGAGCTCTTTTTTTATTCCCTATCCGTCGAAGAGCACAAGTAAACGAAGCGTAAGGATTTACAATAAACAAGTGCGTAACAAGTGCTATTGGAACAACACTATTGGAAATGGAGTCGACTCTTGTGATCTTCATTTGGGCAAGATTTTCGCCATTGCAACGAGTGGAAGCGGGACCGACTCTTGTGATTTGCATTTGGACAGGATTTTCGCTAGTGGAACGATTGGATGCGGAGGCGACCCTGGTGATCTGCATTAGCTATTGGAACGTCCAGTCGCTTGGGGGCCCCCGTTGTGTTATTAGCGTAAGTTTTAGTTATAGTTTAGTCAAAGTTGATTTCTGATAAATTCTGATAAATTTCTGATAGATAGGAGTGGCGCCTACGCTCGTCTCCGACGGAGCTTCCGGGACCCAAATAACCCCTCCTCAGAGGTGGATTCTTCTAAACCCTTTTGTCAGGCAATTGAAATAATAGCGAGGGGGTAATAAAAATTTGCCTTAGTCAAGGAGGCATCAGATGATAGGTCAGAAAGTTCGAAGCTTAGGACTCCTAACTCATACAAGAATGTTTGAAACACCCAAATGAACCTTTGATACATATCACAAAGTTGGTACATACTTCCGTCTAATGCAATCTTGGACTATCAAATCCAAAAAGATCGGCTGAGCTGTAATGTTTAAGACAAATTTAAACAGATTCAACTGATACTGATTTTACAAAATTAATAAGGATTAATTTATACCGGAAGTGAAGAATTTTCAAAAAAATCTTTTATCATTTTGTGGCATTAGCATAGCGTAAGTCCAAACAGCAATAACACTCTCGAGTGGCTGCTCTCAGAGCGAGATTGTAAAGTGCAAGTAGGTTTGTATTTGTATCGTGCGTTTCACTCGAAAATTCAAGTGTTAGATTGAGTGTTAGGCCAATCTCCGTAAATCAAATTTCAAAGGTTATTGCCAAATCCTCGAATCAATACACGTAGTGTTACGATGAAGTCTAAATTCGAAAAGAAGGGATATCAGACATTAAAGCCTGATCTTACCGAGGGCTTGGACTTTTATACACCACAAGAACTTATATAGCATATTGACAATTAATACAGAAATTTTGGCAAAGGTCTCGTAATGAGTATTACAAGGGTAAAAATCATGATTCGAGCCCTTCATTTTGTTGATATAACGAGAAGAAGCGAATGAAAACGTTTGATCAACTCTTTTGAGTTTCTGAGTTTTCTACCTTAGTGTGTGCTAGCAGTTGTTCGTTGAAAATTTATGTAGTACCATAGCCTGTTTCAAACAGCCATGGAAAATTTTTTTTTTCAGATTTCTGTGTCGTCAGGAGCGAAATCTTTTGGACGTTGTTCTCAAAGCCTGGAGTAATTGCTAGTCGCACCAGTAGTGCAACCTGGATTTGATAGATTTCATCATACGGACCGGGGTTTTTTTTTTTGCTGGTTTACAATGTTTCTACAGCATAGCTCGAAATCTTGCAGAGCAAATTAACTTTTATAGCCCAAAAGAAGACAGGTTTCGATACAAACTATCAAAAATTTCACGTTGCTCGTATTTTAGAAGCTACGCGTTAATTTGAATTTTTAAATTGTCCGCTTTGCTATCATTTGTCTCACAAAACTGCCTCATTTACTTCCCAACTATCCCATTGAGATTTTATTACCCAATCTAACGAATTGCGCGCATGATTACGTGGAAAACTTGAAAATCCTAAAAGTTAAAGCCTTCCCACTCGACTCCGATCCAAGTACCAAACGTTAATCAACTTCATGTTCAATATCATCATACATACATCCGTAATCTTCAATTAACATTTTTTTCTCATTTTTATATCTTTCTAAAAAAAATTTGTATTCCTCTTCTTTCAATATTACCAATAACATCTATTGCCATCCACCCCACCTCCTCTTGTTTCGGGATTATAGCTGTTATTACCTGATCAACGTACGATAGAAGACAAAATACGATTGAAATTATCCCCGAAAATTTCATTTCCAAAAAAGTGGAAAAAAAACCTTCCAAAGCACACGAAGCGAACTCATCTCGAAGATAAATCAATAAAAAATGTCCATTTTATGGAAATTTATCGATGACCAATTCGAAGAGCACTTAACACTCAAGAAATATCCAGCATGCGATGAGGAGTATCTGTATGTAGAACGGACGTAATGTACCTACAAACACATACGAAAAACATAACATATCGTGTACGATACGTAACGAATGTAATATATCGTGTCATGATTTCATTTTATTTCCAATAAAAATTGTTAAATGTTTGTGGCTTGGGCTGAAAGTTGTCGGAACAAAACGATATGGGTGTGATATGACAGTGGGGGAGGGGTAACTAGGCGAATAAGTATGGTCTAAGAATAAGGCTGGGAAGGGAAACGAAACTTGTATAATTCTAAGTGCCATATAAAATCCGAATATCGATGAGCATCTAATGCGGTTAACCACGTCAAGGAGCGAGTATGTGTGAGTGTTGAGAGTCAACTGTAAAAGTATCTGAAGAAACAAAACAGTGTCTTTTCGGTGGATTCGAGTAAAATAAGACCAATAAACTAGTTAGGATCGAAGATTTGAATGAGTTTCTTTGTAGTACGCACCGTTGGGAAATTTCAAATTTACATTTTCCATTGTTCACCCAGCATTTTGCCCATTATTTTATCTCTGTGGCAAACAAAAGCTTCAATGGACTCTTAGTGTGTAATTTTTCAAAATTTTTTTTAACTCAAATTCAATTGTTGCGTGAAATAGCTGAAAATTGCGAAAAATCAACGGATTCTAACAAATTCAAGCGTCAAGTTTTTAGGATACTTTTGGAAAGTTCGTTGTGCGGATACCAGCAAAAAATTGGGCTCGTTGATTCTATTCATGCTGAATGAAACACCATCCAGCAGCGAAAATAGATAATATAATTCAAAATAAGTCAGAGGAACTCTCGCTTTGATTTAGTCAAAAATACCCACACACACGAGGACTCAGCAAACGTTTTTCTATGTAACTATGTAACAACTCGTGCTTCATTTGCCAAAGTAGTTCGCATCGTCCAAAAGTACACTTTGCAGGTGCATATTACTTGGGTACCTGTCCTACTGCGTTCTTATTGCTCGGAATATTTCTAGAAATCTCCTTGGCAGTTTTTATGAAAGTGTATGCAGTGAACCCGTCACTGACTTTCGACTCATCGAATCCTAGTTCGAACTCCCAACTATATGAAAAACGTTTGGCAATACTTAGCACTTTTTTGGATTTATTGTAAGAATGTGATGCATAATAATAATATTTCAAGGATTGGATCGTTATGTTTGTGGTTTGACAAAGTGACATGCCTGAACACATGATCAGCACAAAGCCCTCCCTGTGAGAGTTGGACAAAAGGCGGATGCTGTCCGGTGCCATGGTAGCGATACTGCCGAACTCATGCTACTATCCTGCCTTTTCTCGTTTGCTGTGTTCTCAGCATATCAACTGCCGTTTTATAAGTTTTACACCTTCGGCAGGATCCAGCAAGAATTCTGAGACTGCGTTATGCCATTAATTGATCTATAGGAAGCGGTAAATACCTTGGCCTTTGTCCTGCAACTTTTAACCTCATGGGGGCGACTGACAGACAGCTGCTAGATTGACACAAAACGCAGCAGGCTCTAATTAGTGATTCTTTTGGTTTAGAACTGCGCCACTACAGGCTGCTTGGAACCTTCGCGGTTCAAAGAAATCACATTCCGCGAATTCTGCAGATTAAGTAATAAAGTCCATTTATTTTCCTAAACAAGGAGTTACCCTGTGTCGTTGTCATGGAGGCCCCCAACATTGGTATATTGTTCGTTAGGGTTGGCAAGGGTCAACCTCACTACAAAACGGTTTACCTTGGTGAAAAAGCTTGCCGAGCGACTTATTTAAATTGTCATTGCTTCTACAAACCGTTTAGTACCCTCATTTCTGAGCAGGAGACTGGCGAAAGAGTAGAGATTACAACTTTTAGCCCTAGTACAGCCTTGACGGCATTTTCAAGTGAGCCTGTTCCGAATTCAAGAAAAAGATGCTCATACGCTCTTGTATTGGCTCCTGTTTTTCGGTCTCCATATTTTTCTTAATTTTTCTACAGACGTCAAACAGCGCTATGACGAGAGGGACTTTAAATACAATCAAGGTAAAGTCATCGGTAGCCAGACACAAGTGTCACAATCGTCAAGTGCACAAAGATCAGTCCAGGAAAGTGGGCGCTTAACAAACATTATGGATCTAGCACTGGCTAACGCAAACGTGATGAAGACGAACCTGAGAAATGTTCACCCAAACCCATGAGGTTTACCCAAACCCATGAGAATAAATCAGAGAATATAATGTTCTGAAATAATTTACAGAATTAAATATAATCGACAGAACATTAAATTTTTTGAGGGTGCTAACCCCCGCAAAGCTTGACCCACGGCTAACCCACGCAAAGCGCAGGGTCAGCCGTTTTCTTTGAACTTGCTGAATGATGCAGGAGCTTCTAAAAGCGATACAGATTGGCGGCATGCTACAAATTTCTTATTTTATTTTTATTTCTAATCTCACTTGACCTTATGATATCATGTTGCTCTATTACACACAGTTCTGTTCGATAAGTGCAAAGAAAAGTCTCCGTAAACGCTGGAACTTTTGAATCCTGAAAAAAAATTAACAGAGTCACTATGATGAAATTGAGCCAATCTTCTGGAAATCGTAAACTAATTTATATATACTACATTACATACTGATAAAGTGAGAAAAAAAAACTTCCCAAGACAATTTCTGGAAAAATTCTCAAATTTCTTCATATCCACCCTACTTCGTTTGTCGTTCGGAATTATTTCAAAAACGTCTTTTCACACCTGCTAGCACTCAAACTGAACAATTCATTTTAGCTCCTCATTAAATAGTTTTACCTGGACAAAAGTACCTTAAAAGGCCTATGCAATAAAAAAATTTAAAAGTCGGCTTGCTGCATGACAGTGCAGGACGATGTCCTTTTTGGCTGAGTTTCAAGTACCGCAACGTAGAAAAAACGAGGAATAATGCTCGTCCTGAAACGAACAGCAAAATGTTTGTTTATTTAGGTTTTCACAGGCACTTTGTACGATTGCAAGGAGTAATGATTTTCACTATTCAAATAGTGTCTGTCGATTTAACATACTCTTCCGTCAGGATAAGTGAAAGTAAATACGTTGTAGGTAATAAGGTAACTGCTGAAGGCACCATCCTAAATTCGAGTGAGAAAATGCTTTGCGATAGTTAGTGATGCTGTAAAAAAATTTTCGTTTTGCTTTTGCTTTTGTACAATTTAATTACGAGCTCACAATCCAATTGTTTGATTTAGCAATAAGAGTGGAAATTCTCATTTAAAATGCACCCAAAACAAAAAAAAGGGGTTTTATTGTGTGCACGTTAATTTATTATCGTTTGTGTGTCACTTTCAAAAGCATTTATATTTAATGGGTTTTACGTAAAGACTGTATCTAAGTTTTCAACACATTTTCAATGCATGGAATGTGTTGGAGTTGCAGTGTAAAAAGATACAACCAAGTGGGTCCCAACATTCTTCAATGATTACGCTCGCCCCCAGACCGAAAATACAATGGAAATAGTACGAAGAAGTGCCATCAAAAGCAAAACATTCGTAAGAGAGCGATACCAGCGATCCGTAAAATTTGAAATCTTTACGTAGATCATGAACATCAGAATTATTGCGGATGTTGTCTAATAAATAGCCCATCTAATTTTTTATTGTTTTTGGAAGTGTAATTTCTTCGGATAATTGCGCTAATAGATCTTGCAAGATTTCGCCTTTGCAGGCATTGGGTATTAAGTTCACCTACATTGTATAAAACGAAGGCAAAAATTAGAGATTATTCGTTTCAGTGAAGCTTTAATCAAAATCACGATTAGAGTTTCTTTTCCTGCCAGCTAAAGCTGTCCTTTTTAATTTAAATAATTCAGAACTTTTTTATAACTTACAATTCAGCCTATTCAGTCTATTCCTATTGTTATGTATAGGGTTTGGGAATAAGTTTCCACCGTTCTTCCGACAAAGATTTTAGTTTATTTCAACATTCATAAATACTGTCACGTCATCCTAAGTCTAAGCTGAAGCTATGACCTTCTCCTACTTTCTCGTAGTAGTCATCGAGCCATATTTTTGCTCCTTCTTAAGAAGTCAATCGTTCTGTAGTGAGGGCCAATTGCATGGAGGGCAACAAATGAAAATCCCAAGGAGCAATGCCTGGGGAATACGGCGGGTGGGGTAAGATATCTCAATTCACACCTTCCTAATATTTTTAGACCGGCTTGGCTACGTATGACCTTGCGTTGTCATGCAGCAAAACTAGCTTGTCATGTCCTTTATTCCATTCTGACCGTTTTTCGATTCAGAGCTCGATTTTGACGGATGAGGTGCCGTCGATACTCATCGCCAGTGCTTGTTTCAGATGATTTCAGGAGTTCATTCGCTTAGGGTTGAAAAATAGTACATCTATTTCTCAACACCTGTCACAACTCGATGCAAAAAACTTCTTTCTTTTTTGTCGTTGAAGAAGCATCTCGCTCGTCACCAAACGCCGCTCGATGTCCCTCGCTCTCAGTTGATGCGGGACCCAAGTCTCAGCTTTTTGGATCACTCCCATGCCGTGATAGCGCTTACCGACGGTAGATCTGTCAATATATAACTCCTGCGACAATTCTTCTCGGCTTCAACTTAAATCTTCATCCAACTATTCTCGTAGTTCTGAATCTTCAAATCTTTTCAGTGCCCCTTCACGATCTTTACCAGTCACGCCAAAATCACCATTTTTAAAACGCCCAACCCACTCTCTGCAAGTCGTCTTAGATGGAGCATGATCACCGCATTCATAGAGCATTATATGATAAGTTTCCGCAGCGATTTTCTTGAGAATGAAATAATGAACTAAGATTTCCCGGAAATGCAGCTTTTTCGGTATGGTGGTCAACATTTTCAACACGAGAAAAAAAAGCGGTGCTCAACCTTCGAAGGAATGTCGATTACTGCGTTGGTGTTCCAAGATCACTACGACAGCAGATACTGAAATATAATCTGTAAGGACATTTGTGTACCAACAGCGGAAGCTTATTCCCATAATCACTATATGATAACATCTACGATAACATTAGAGGATGAAAACATGGTTGTGGCGATTATAGACATGTGAATTGCGGAGTTTCTGGTTAACATAAATTCAATATATAGGATAAATGTAACCTTCCTCACTACTGACTGTTTACATACCGATTATTGAGGAAGTTAAGAACGTGTGAAAAAAGAATGCAGTTCAATTTTTATGGGAATATACTACTACTATACTACCACAACAACTAGTTGTATCTCTAGATCTACCAAAACATCGAAAGAATCCTTCATCCACTTACAGAAATTTGCTGCGTTCAGCTACCAAACGAAATCCCCATTACACAAATCACTACAAACATCTGCAGCGCCCCTAAGGTGAGGGATGCCACATATACTGCGTACGTCAGCATTCCGTCAAATATGACAGTCTGCCAGTTCTCGTGAGAAGCGTTAAAGACCGGACAACAAGGGGTCTTTGAAAAACCTTTTTCGTACAATCACTCACAGAAAGTACTCCTACAATAGGTAATGAATAATGAGCACGAATCAGTACAAAAGTCAAAGTATTGGTCCTATAAAACCATAAGGTAAAATCGTCCTGAAACTCCGATACAATTTCCCAGATATTGGAGAGGTATGCTCTATAAATCGAAACAAATTTCAATACTAATACTTATGATTGACGGCTGCATCTGCTGACAAAATCTGACAATGAACTAGAACGTAAAGCAGGGCTCCAAATTAACGAGGCCTTTACAAATTTCAAAGAAAAACAGCAGCATATAGAAATATTTTTATGATGGATAGCGGAAATGAGGATCACTCGAAAGTCTCTTGTTTTTGCAGGTTATCGGTCGTTCATGTGTTTCCACAAAGAGACTTCTTCGTAGTTGTAAAGCTAATCCTTTCTCAATTTTGTATAGGTGCAGAGGAGGTGCTGTTATTTATTTCAAAAAAATATAAAATATATAATTATAAATGAATAAATAATAATCGGGAGGCAACCGATCGGTCGCACCTGCAGCGAAAGGAAGGAACAAGTTTGAAGAGACAAGGTTATTTGAAAATACAAAGGCCGCATAATAGCGGCCGAAGAAAGTTACTTTAAACCGACTAGTTCACCGCGTGTATGTGGGGGTTAGGATATTATTCACGCCCTGATGCTTCCATGTCACATACACACACATACACAGAAGAAAAAGCTTACTCCTTCATGTTAGTTTAAAACTGAACGGATCAATATTAAAAGATGTTAATTAAGAATTGTGCACCTATGAATTGTGCTGCGCTGATTCCGACAACCTGTCAATTGTGTTGCGCTGACTCTGGATATCTATAAATTGTGCTGTGCTGATTCTGACCACTGAATTGTGCTGAGCTGATTCTAATCGTACTTCTTGTAGCACGAACCTCCACTTCAGCTGGTTTCGGGACTTCAGTTGTTCTGCTGCGCTGCCTTTAATCGTGCTTCCTGTAGCACGAATCTGCACCTTAACTGGCTTCCTGTAGCACAATCTGCACCGTAACTGGTTTCAGGATTCACCTGTTCTGCAGCGCTTCCTTTGATCTTGCTTCCTTTGGCACCACTCTGTACCTCAGCTGGTTTCACGATTCCCCGGTTCCGCTGAGCAACTGTGGATCGAGCTCCCTCTATTATTAGTCCTATTGGTTGATTCTTCAATTGGCCGGTACTTATAATTAAACTCCAATTTATATTTCAATTGTTACTTTATTAATACTTACTCTATTGATAGTGTGTCCTCTATTGGTTGTATGTCTCTATACTTTACTCGATATTAAATTAATTCTGCTATTCGTTATCTGTCTCGATACAGTGATTGATTCCTGTATTGGTTATTCGTCTCGATACTATAATTGTCTTCTTCGATACTTCTATTACTTGAATTGGTTCTTTATCTCGATACCTTATTACTTGAATTGGTTATTTATCTCGATACTTTATTACTTGAATTGATACTTGAATTGGTTATTTGTCTCGATACTTGATACTATAATTGTCTTCCTCGATACTTCTATTACTTGAATTGATACTTGAATTCGTTATTGAATTGGTTCTCTGTACCTTACAATTTCTATACTATTTATACTGATACGTACACAACAACCTAGTGAATCAAATCCATAGAAAATTTATCGCAAATTTCTTCCAAGAATTTTTTTTGTTTGCTATCTATATTATTTAACTTAACTATAAATATTTCTATTTTAATTTTATTCTTACTTATGTATATATATTTTTTTTGCTTGTTGAATGTCGCCTACACCTCGGAATACGTAACATTTATTCTTACTTCTATTTCATATCGTATTATTTCCTTTTCACTTAAACATATGGGTACATACAAAAAAATTAACCAATTAATTATTGTTTTATTTATTTATTCATTTATATATATATATATATATATATATAAATTTTTTTTTGTTGGTTAAATGTCGTCTACACCTCGGAATACGTAACAGTGCTCCAATCACCCTTTTCATCTAAGTAAACAACACAAGTGTACAACAGTACGTGAGTCCATAAGACAGAGAAAATGGATGCAAGAAAGAGGGTCATAAACAAGACATTAGAAACATTCCGAACATCAGTTTCCGGTTCCCTCCTCATATTCCAAAGTAAAGAGTTTAGGAGAGTGGAGGGAAACAGAGGCTGCGCACAGAAAGCTGTAATGAGGCCAGGAAGGCAATTTTCTACCAGGTGAATTGGAAGATATCATCACAAGTGCAAAAAATGTGGAGACGGAATACATTGAGGTGGACTGAAGAGAGTTGACGATAATAATGAAGAGTTCGGTAAGAAAATGAACCAGTCAAGTCAAGATTGGGCTAATCCCTGCCGGACGAAAAATCACATGAACTCGATAATGGTTGTTTATTTGTGGTTACATTGATTTGATTACATTGAAAGCGATATTTAGTAAAATAATTGGCGCTTTTTCGTAGAAAAAGTCAGCTATAAGAATAGGAAGCTTAAATCTTGGAGCCAGGCTAGTCAATGGCATTAATCGAAAAAAAGAGCGGAGCATTAAAAAACCAAGGCCTTCTTCTCTCTGTGAAAATTCAACATGGAACAGTTGATAAATATGAATTGGAGAGTTTTTTGATCGGAAGTTAAACTGTCACTACTGTCAAACTGTAATTCCAGACATGTCAGTCATTCGTTTTGGTTTAGGCTAAGAGTGTTTCTCTGTTAGACACTAGTAATGTGATTCAAAGTGGAAGACTTGTACATAGTAACAGTAACATATTTTTACCCTGCAGCTCTCTTAAGCACATAAAGGATCATATTAACTCAATTTATTGAAATGAAATCGTTACCTTTGTAGCTTTTCTAAACATTGTAAACGTTTTAGTAAACATTGTAAGCGCCTTACAAACGCCGTTTGTAAGGCGTTTAGAACATTGTGTTCTAAACGCCTGCAAACCTTAATTGGATCTTCCTCGTTCTAACAAATTGGGCGAATCATGCGTTGCGTACATGTACCGGATTTGCGTACTCAGTATCTATCCTTTTTTGACTATTGCAATGTACGTCTTGGGTGGTCTTTAACTTTTGAAGGCTCTAGTATGGGAGAAAGTATTGTTTGTGCTTTCAGTTCAGCTTCACACTTTTAAAGGTTGAACTCAAAAACTCAGTATCTACTTGTCTGTATTTGTTTCATGTACATCTCAAGATGAAATTAATTTGTTTATTAGCATACCTCCAAGTTTGAGATCTCCGTCTACCATTTCAGAAAGCACTCGTACATGTCCAATAATTGAAATAATTTCTTGCAATGTCTCAACGGGCATATGACTTGTCCCTTTAATTGCGATATAGTAAAATGGGCACAGTCCAATAGACAGAACAAACCAACTCATAAGTGGATCTCTAAAATATATTACGCTGAGTTTCAACGCTATTAGCATCGATTCATTACATCAGATCAATGGTTAAAAAGTTTGCATGTGGAGTACTGGGAAACAGACATTAATACTCTGGCTAAAACCTATGAACTGCACGGGACCCAGAATCTAGCGAAACGTTTTCTTGTTGTAATTTAGCTGTCATTGTGGTGAGTGATCATGTCAAAAAGAAAATGTTAGACAGATAATACACTAAACACACACGTGAGTAAATTTATGAAACAATTTCAGTTAGTACGTTGGCATCGGGTCATAGTCATGCTTCCTCCTCCGACTGAGTGACTGAGTACAAAAGGTTTTATTGACCGCGAGTGCTTCAGCGCGGACGTCAAATGAGCGAATATTATGATGAATATATGATGAAGTTGATGATGATTATAATGGTTAGAGAATCATCGTCGTCATTGCTTTGCATGTATCCATCAGAACAAAACCGTCCGACAAATTTACATGTCCATCACTTATCATGCTTTTAGCATTAGCACTTGCCTTGCAAACGAAACAAATAGCATTCAGTACGCGAGGGCATTTGTTTCGCAAGGGGGAAACCTGGGTATGGCCAACAAGGAGTGGTGGAAAAGAGGTTTGAGCTCTTTAAGGTTAGACTATACGATAAAATTAGGTTCTGTTGAATTCAATTAGGGAGTTTGAACCGGTATCGCAAATATTGCAGTCTCATCGGTTGATGTCCTGGTCGAATTGTCGCTTTGAAGCTTCTGACTTCAGCAGTAAGGAGTTTCAACCGGATGGAATACAATTCTTCTAGAAGATAAGCAAGCCACCTCTCTGCTTTAGAGTATCTCGGGACCAGGTACTCAACCACCTTAAGATTGTTACTAATAGTAACTGATGTTTAACATGCATGCGAAGAACTGGACGCAATCTATCTTTTCGTCTATTGAACAACATTTTTAATGGGAGCATTAAATACGTTGTTAAGTATTTTTTGATTTACATACCAAAGCAGAAAATGTATGATTGACTGATCTTTAGCAATTACATTAGTGCGAGCCTACCTCAAGGAAGCCCCCTCGCGTTCCTCTTTTTACCGGGCATCCTTGATGCCCGTTACATATCTAGGTAAAATTGAAATGAACTCTGCAATTAGAGACGGTTGTAATGTAGCGCAATGTGACAGGTGACGGGTGATGACTTATTGTTCAGCATCGCATGATAGGTATACCGTCCACGCTCCTGGAACAAGGTAGGGAACGCATGGAACGTACAATGCTTATGATAGAACATGCCAGCTTTTAATCATTAAATAATCATTTCAAATGAAATTTGCCAACGAGATGACCCGAGGCCACAACTGAATCTGGCATATGGCGAATGTGAGCACTTGAGGAAAGTTTACTTTGCAATAATAATTATGGTCTATAATGAGGTTAGCCATTATTATTTCGTTTCAGTTAGTTAACAGATATACCACTTAGTCAGGGAAGCCAGTTGAATTTTCCCTCTTCATGAAATCATACCGTCATAACTTCTTTTCTTTCATGTATTCAATACAAAAATTTAATTCAAAGAATGATTAGATGAAGTCTTTATCGGGTCCAAGTTAGTCCCTTGAAATTCTGTTCCATTCTGGATAATTGCATATCTACCGAGCACAATTTTCAGTCATGAAATGTGCATTTTTGTTCCGGAGAAGGGTCACTTGATGATTGTGGCGACATAAGTGCCTGAAGTGAAGACATTTGATTGTAAAACTGATGTTTCTATGCTCGGTTTAGTGCGATGGGGTTACACTCAAACGATCCTGCATTATGCATAATTACCTGCATTTATCAAATATATCGAATGCCCATGGTAATAAATTTATTCTATTACTGGATATTATACCTGATTGAAATGTTCATAAGAAATATAATAGAGCTTCATTTTCTTTCCAAAGTTTCGACCTGGATTTTCTTTCTTATTTTATACCACAGCAGAGACCTCTTTGGACACTGATATTTCAGTTTGCAAAATAAATATAATCATAGAAAAGGAAATTAAAGTCTGTTTTTTCTTTCTCAAAAATGAACATAAAAAAAATAATAATATTGTGCATTAATGGTCCGTAACACTTCTAATCTACTAAAAATGTTTCTGTTTTTCAGAACTTTCCTGCTTTCTCGTGTTATCTTTGAAAACAACCGTGTTTAGTTCACTATTAGGGATCTTTGTCACCATTTTCTAGTTTGTAACAGACATGTCTCCATCAATCTTCATCTTGAGAGGCTTGTTCGGTATTTTCGTTGTTCAAAGTCTATGAGATCATCCCCTGTGTACTGCACAATATACACCCTATATTGATGGCTATCCTGGTAGCGCTAGAAAGTCAAACCCAACTACCAAAATCACCGATGCAAAAGGACTGACTTCTGATCTACAATATGAAGCAAGTTAAACTTGAGATTCTGACTAGATCGGTATGCCTAAGAGTTATCTCCTATGCTCAGGCTTTTGACAACCCTACTGGCAATGTCAGAGTAGTCACGCCTGGTTGTCTTCGTTTGTTTTGTTGCAGCATATTTGGTCAGGAACTCAGCTCCCCAAAACAGTCAATGATGCAAAACTAGGACCAAATAGAATAATGGACCAACTAGGGAGTTAAAATACAATGCTTTTGTAAAAATCTCGCTCTGGAGAAAACTGATGTGGGCTTGACCATCAGCATTTGTCATCAACCCTATAGTCAAAATGGGCCGTATGCCGGCCAGTGAATATTAGTGAAGGCAAATCTACAGGGTGGGCCATATAACCTTTGCATTTTGAGTCGGCTATAAAAAAAGACTAATGGTTATTCTTTCAAAAATTTTTTTTTCATTGGAAAGCTTGAACTTTGTTATTTATGAATGAAAAACGTTATCGTTCATATGACTGCCACGACTGGCTTTACAGTACACCATTCGGTCAACCCAATTTTCATGCACTTTTTCGATTGTTTCGGCTCGAATTTCATTAATGGCAACTTCGATTTCGTGTTTCAAGGCATCAATCGTCTCTGGATGATTAGCGTAACACTTGTCCTTGACAGCTCCCCACAAAAAATAGTCCAACGGAGTTAAATCGCAGCTCCGAGGCGGCCAATTGACTTCAGAATTTCGGCTGATTATTCGATTTTCGAAAACGGTGCCCAAAAGTTCGACTGTCATGTTGGCTGTGTGGCATGTTGCGCCATCCTGTTGAAACCAAATGTCGTCCATGTCATACTCTTCAACTTTTGGAAACAAAAATTCGTTGAGCATGGCACGGTAACGCTCGCCATTGACCGTAACGGCGGCTCCTTGCTCATTTTCGAAGAAAAATGGCCCAATGATGCCGCCGGACCAAAACCCACACCAAACCGTAACTCTTTGTGGGTGCATTGGCTTCTCAATGGTGACGTGTGGATTTCCCGACCCCCAGATGCGACAATTTTGCTTATTGACATAGCCTCCGAGGTGAAAATGGGCTTCATCTGAAAAGACGATTTTTCGGTGAAAATGCTCATCTTCGGCCAAACGATCTTCTGCCCATTGGGCGAACCGACAACGCAACGGATGGTCATTATGCTTAAGTTCTTGGACTAATTGAACTTTGTAAGCCTTCATACCGAGGTCTTTATGCAAAATTCTCCTCAGGGAGGTGCGTGAAATGTTCAATTCGTGAGAACGATGAGGAGTTGAAGTTGATGGATGTTCACGGACATTTTCGGCTACAGCAGCAATGTTTTCGGCTGTGCGCACTGCACGAGAACAGGAACGGGTTGTTTTGTCCACCAACGATCCAGTTTCTTGAACACGATTCACAAATTGATCCACAAACTGCCTTGAAGGCCACTCATTTTTAATGGAATTTTTTTTTCAAATTTCTTACAGTTTGCACTGAAAACTCACCACTTTGGAAGTAAGTTTTCAATATTTCCCAATTTTGTTCAAGCGTATAGCGTCCCATTTCGTAAATGTCAAACCTTTAACTAAATTATGAACACAAATTGAATGACATTTTCGCTGTCATTCTCTAAATAAACAGTAGTTCAAACTGCAAACGTTAGATGGCCCACCCTATAGTAATTTGGTGTTCGGGCTTGCTGATGGTCTCAAAGCAAAAAATTATGGTGATCGCTAATAAGAACACAACAGAGGTCTCAACTATAACACAGCTGATAGCCGATTCATGGAGGCCAAGTCCAACCAAAACAGTCAGCTTTTGATTAGGGGAGTATGGTCTGTAGTTTTAGATGGGTTTCGATAGAAGGCAAAGCTCATAGCATGGAGTATTGCCGAAAATGACTGCTATCTGTGCAGAGATAACAAAGACAGTGGCTTCGTAATAGCAGGAGTTATATCTATAATGTTTCTAGGCAGAAATAACCTATCTTCGATGCAACTAGATTAAGAAGGGGGCAGCAATATACATCGATGGAAAAGGACACACGCTCGCCACAAGTGGCAATAATTTTGAGATTGTATGGTAGTCTAATCAGGGCTAAAGGTAAAACGATGCAACAAGACTGAGAGGAAGTATCATGAAACCAATTTTCCCAAAATTTTAAAGAATTACAATCAACAGCTCAACCTGAGATCTCATAGTAGCTTGCAGGGATGAACTGTTACGTCTTGCAACAATATTCATGCATACATTAGGTTAAAAATGCAGGATCTTTACTTTTTTCACAGCCTATCGACTCCTTCTGCGAGAATTTTAGACAAGACAGATAGGTTTGCGTAAGGAATGGATTTTTGCAGTGGAATAAGATGCGTTTTAACGAATGGCGCTTGGTGATGGTGGAACATATAAGTGGCTGTTTTCCGGGAATGTTATTTTCAATATTAAACTTGTGCACTGTCAGTGCGCTTTTCAATGGCAACACCCCTTTGTCGGAATCTAGCATAATTGTATCAATTCTCTACTGGAATAACCACATCCTGTGGACTAGTCGTCAGGATTTCGAGTCAATTTTTTGAAGCTTTCATCGCAGCCAATCACTAGATGTCAAAAAGCAGATGAAACTGAACGAGTTCGAAAGGATTTGCCGATTTTTTATAAACTATACGAGGGAAGAGAAAGGCTTGTAAATCATACACAAAATAGAAAATTCATAAACAAACTGTTATTAATGGACGACGCTTCACTTTATTCATATTTTCAGAGTTCATCCACCGCTCTAATCCACACATGCAAATCTACTTAGAAAACAGTGGATATTATAGAGATGATGAAATATCGCCAAGCAAAAACCTCGTCTAATTAAAATTCGTACAAATACTAATTTTTTCTTTCGTCGATCCTCAAAACCGGAGGCTTCTTCGCCAGCCTAAGGCCACGCTCATGCATATACAAAGCCCTATCTTTATGGATGAATTTATAGATATATCAATGTCGAGAAATCTATCGAAAATGAAAAACAGACAACCAAACAAGAAGACATATCACACCGAATGGAATTCATTATGTTTCCATTACTCCCCCAAAAAAAGAAATCTTGTAGCATCTTCGCCAGAAGAAACTCACATATCATGGTGGAATGACACTTGGCGCGGCTGCCGATAGAAAATCCGTTGACATTCTTGGTGCTATCAAACTCTGGCGTAAGGTTAATGGTCTCATCATCATCTCACCCAGAACGAAAAAAAAAAGGAAAATACTAAATTGGCACTATATTCACTATATATAGGCAAATGATAACCAATAAACGGCGTAGCTTTATCCGATGAGTGAATCTTACTACGTTATAGTGAATGGTGGATGAGGAAATCACTCAAACCAACAATCAAAACTAACAACAGAAAAAGAAGCTTGAATTTAAACGGTTTTTCGACCAGGAATACTTGCACCCATACAAACGTTCCCTCCTATGTTGTACGCATATGCATATCTTCGACCTTTCTTACGGCTCAAGCGCCGCCATTCTAACTTTATTTCAGTTTTTCCTTCTTTATTTTTGATTTGTATTCCATAAATTATGAAAATTTTTAACAGAAATTCACCTGAGCGTCGAATAATTCCACACTCAAACAGTTTACTGGTTGCGTTTGTCTTTTTGGAAATCTTTTGTTTCGCTTAAAAATTTTGATAAATCATCGGTGACAATTTCTTGCTGAACTTTGACAGCTGAAATCGAATTTCTTCCTAGCGAATGAAATCTGCATTTGATTTATAAATAAATTTGCATGAAATTGTTAAATTTATGTTTTCTTAATTAGCACTTTAATGGATCCTTGCTTGCTACAACATTCCATCGTTGCAACTGATTGTAATGAAGGATTTGTTGAAGGTTTGACCTGGTTACTGAAGGATACGGTGTGTAGCGAAATAATTTTTATGATATAATTTTTACTAATAACGACTTGAATGTTGTTACCGTTCAGCCGATTTTTGACTAAGTATTGCACTAGGACTAGTTCGCGAAGACTAGGCAGCGCCATATACGCTGTGTGAATTGTTATTATTTTTGATATAAATAACGATGAAAAGGACCTTTTCATAGTTGAATTTACATTTACATTAACTCGACAAATCTCGAGACGAATCGTCTTGGAATTGTGCTGAGCATTTACATTACGAAGGTATGTTGTATCCCTGAAATTAACTATATACCCATATCACGAGTCCTTGTAAAAAAATTTTATGTATTACATATATTCACATTGAAATGTGCTTTATTAATCGCCAGCATGAGCCAGATGGTGCATATTTTTCAGCTACCTCCAGTCATCATGTTTCCATTACACCTACAATATTTCATCTCGTTGTTGATGCAAGAATTAGCCATTTGTGGGGTATTTTTTTTTATTCAGTCAATCAATGTTGGTGGTAGGAGTATTTGTTGGTCATCATCATGATATTGTATTTCTATCTTTACTAACAAAATTGCTTTAACTAAAATAAAAATCAATAGTCCAACCGATTTCCTAACTTCCACTGCCAAGGTAACGATTTGCTTGCAAGGGAAATATAGCGAAAAGGATTTTTCACTATGTATCTTAAGAACTATTTATTTGTTCAAATTGAGTAGATAATTTTTTTCACCTTACAACCAAATATGCCCCTAAAGCCCACTTTGATTCGCAGAACTAGGCACAATAGTTAAAAAATGACAAAGAACTTATTTAAAATATGAGGTATGACTGCTTCAAGCGAACGTTAGTGGGACGAGCAGAAGAATGTTGCTGCGAGCGGGAATTTAAGCTACTATAAATAATGAAGCATTCCACGGTACGCTCGTCGAACTGGAAACCTTACTTAGAAAGCCAAATGAGTTGAACAAACAACAAGAAGGGAGTTCTGGACATTTAAATGAACATTCTCCTGAGGATTGCTATTGGTGGATACCCCATTCCTAGTCCCTTTGTTCAGCAATAGAAATTGTTGTTGAGCTGAAAGGAACTAATTTGTTTTAAAGTTGTTTGTGAGCTAATGAGGAAACCATTTATCCTTTTTTTATTACGAATGCGATCCAATTAGACTTACGCTCACAGCTAAATGGCGCCACTATCGCGAGAGACTATCGTGTAGTACATTCTCGTAGACGGTTACCGTCGAAATTTCTGGCAGACCAGATTCGTATTTATGTTTTGATAGCGTGCGGAAGTGGGCGTGCCCCTGGATTTTAGAAAAATGGAAAAAGGGCAGCGAAATCAAGGAGCGCTTCAATACTGTGTACGATGACCGTCAAAAATTGGTTTAACCAGTTTTAACGAAATAGAACATCGTTTTTTGGTGTACCAAAATTACACGGTCTTGTATTGGTGGACCGCAGATTTAAGGTACACGGAGAGAACGGAGACAGTAGGCATTTCAAAAGATCGGGATGGTGGAAAAGCTGTTGTGGGTTCCGCACATGCTCACTCCGGACAAGAAGCGCAACTGTGAGACTACTTCAGAGCTGTGTTTGACGCTGTTTAAGCGCAATCTGAAGAAGTTTCTCCGTCATTTCATGACCGTGGACGAAACATCAATTCACTGATACATACCAGAGAACAAGAAACAGTCGTAGCAATGGACTCCACCTGGCGAACATGCATCAAAGAAGGTGAAGATTGTCCTATCGACCGGAAAGGAGATGAACACCTTTTTCTGGGACTCATAAGGTGTTATCTACATCGACTACTTGCGGTATTGGTTGTACTATTCTCTGC
Source organism: Stratiomys singularior (assembly GCA_954870665.1). Taxonomy (NCBI): domain Eukaryota; kingdom Metazoa; phylum Arthropoda; class Insecta; order Diptera; family Stratiomyidae; genus Stratiomys; species Stratiomys singularior. The sequence goes on along the minus strand of OX940879.1, from coordinate 2,812,075 downwards.
TCTGCCTGATTATTGGGCCAATTTGACGCTGAATTGCAGAAATACGGCCCGTTTTGACGAAGAAGAATGTATTCTGTCACCATGATGAAGCACGAGCTCACACATCCACTGCCACCATCGCTAAATTGGTCAGATTGATTTTTAGATTAGTCTCTTTCCGACTTTTTTTGTTTCTAAACTTGAATATGTCGGTCGGTCGGATATATTTGAGTCGAATGAGGAGGTTATCGCCACCATGGAGGCTAACTTTGCAGACGTCGAGAAAATGTTTTTATTTTCAGACGAGCTGAAGAAGTTGGAACACTGCTGAGCCATGTGTATTGAACTAAAAGGAGACTATATTGAATAATTTTCAAAAATTTTCGTTCTTCTTTCATAGGCTAAGTACTTATCGGTCAATCCTTGTAAGTAGTGAGTTCCGCAGTATAATGATTGTTTCTCTTCCTGTGATTGACAGATATTATACTGAAATTAATGAAGAACCAGCGCCTAGCTTCGGAATGACCTATTATACAAGATATATGCACAACACAATACATACACCGATCAAAAATTCTGGAAAATCTTAACAAACAAGACTCAGGCCTAAAAATTCCAAAAAAGGTAGAAAATAAATGAACAGATTACCTTTGCACAACAGTAAAGAACAATAAAACTTGAAAGAAATTCAAAAAAAAACCTAGAATCGCCATAGCCACAACAGAGTGCAACACATCGAACCGCTCCTACAAGCGTACGAATGCAGCAATAAGGTAAATTAAAGCAAGTACCTTAAATGCATGGATCTTACAACAAGGAGTAAAACACACGGCACTAGATATTCTGATCAACAAATCCTGGTTGAACACGATTATAAGAAAGAGATTAGAAGGGAATTTGAAACATTCAAAAAGCACAAGGAAGCGTGGAAAACGTTGGATCACCATTCAAATTGGCGAAAATATTCAAGAAATACAACATCAACAGAATTTTTGAAACAAGAAGTAATTTCGGACCGTTATTACTCATATTATTTGCAAACACAGAAAGATTTTGCAAGCGCACAAAGGAGGAAGACGAACCCGGATCCAACAACTGTCTCCAAATTTGCGAGCCATACGATTAGTAATAGAAAAATTATTCCAACTAAGAAAATAGTGAGCTTCCGCGTAACTTCTAACTAGCAATAACACTTCCAACAAATTCCCAGTTAAAGGGTGCAAATATAACGAAAAATTTTTGTGCTAAAAATATATAATATATAATATAATATAATGGCTGATGAAGACCAAACGATCACGGTCGAAAATCGATTCCGCAAGGTAAATAAAAAAACATAAAATTAAAAGGAAGGGGTTTCTTTATTCTTAGCATAACGAAACAGTTCGGCAATATTTCCATTCTCTACAGTAGAAGGAAAGAAAATAAGGATATCGAACAATATGAATTTTTCTAGTAGAGTCCTGGATACCAAATGGACGGCAACTATCCACGCAAGCTAAAGCTTTACTCATCGCTGTGTATCAGTGACTGGTGGATCGGACACAGAGTATGATAACCAAATTTGCCAAATAGTCCTATATTACGGTTGTGAGGAGAAAACACTCGTCAGATGGAAGCGAGAAGTGCTGGTGCTACAGAGGAATTACTCCAGAAAATGATTGATAGTGCTACAGTAAATGGCTTTCCTTGGCAGCACTGTTTCTTTGGGAATTACGCCAATAACTTCAAAAGAGAGAATTCCATGTTCACCATGATACCCTTCGAAAGACATCTGATGAGTCATTTGTAAGTCATATGCCCAGAAGTGAGGGCGAACGCTGGTCCAATGCTATATCGAACATTTGATCCTAAAGAGCAATAACTAAAATTTAAAAAGATCTTGATTTTCTGCGCAGGAACTTTCATGAATGATTGATATTGATTAGTTATGAATATTGTTTTGCTTAACCTTCTAAGAGGTCCAGTCAAATATAAACCACATCTTTATTTTAATTATTCTTACATATAAACTGAAATGATAAGATATTTTCACCGCTTTTCGGTTTAGGCGTACGTTTCGCAGAAGTGGTTATGGATTTGAATGCAGGAAAGCCCGAACTGGTATCTCTAACAACTTCTGCACAAAATCCTCTGTGTCTTAGCATTTGCAACTTAGCATCTGGAAACCCTGCAGTATTAGTTCTATTCCGAGATTTAAATTTGACAAAATTTACAGATTGACAAGTTCAAGCCGCATATAAGGTTGTGCCACTGTGTAACGCCGGGTATTATAATGAAATAAAATCTGGGCTTTGACAGACTGAATGCGTCTCATGTTCTGTGACTTTTACTTCCGGGCACAACATACCAAACAGTTAGTAAGATTTGTGACCGACATACACGGGTCTAAAGAGGAGGTGGAAAGATGAGGACACTTTCGTGTATATTGTCCTTGTGAGCTTCCGCAGAGTGGCAGGAGAGGAGGAAAGAGGAGAGCTCCTCCGCTGAAGTAGGAGCTCTCCTTGCCTTCTGCAAAGTGGCCGGATGGATATTCTGTTTTTCCCAACTAAGGATCATGTCGCATTCAACAGTGGACCCAGAAAAACAGCCATAATTATGTGTTGGAATACATTATCGGAAGATTCAACATTTTTAGGAGTTGTTTGAAACATCAAGGAATGTCCGAATAAGACATCACAGTCAATTTTTCGTGAAAGTAAGTTATCATGCAATAACTCCATCCTGGGCAAACTACACAGATAAGGGCGCCATAAAAATGAAAATCAATCACTTCAAAGGAAAGTGACAATAAAACCAAATATTGCATTCCCTTATCTTTTGGATAAATAACATTTAACGATCGCAGTGTCCCACAACAACAAACTAAGGATCCACTTCTTCCAGAGCATGCATTCAGGTAAATTTCCACCGAGGATGGTATACTGTCTACCTTCGGCTTCGAGCGCAATCCCTCCATCGAATCAAAGATATTCAATGGAGTAATCGTCGCCGTGCAAGGTCTTATTTGAGTAATGATAAAATGTACGCATATCGAATTATTTCTTCGCTCCGAACATGCAGGACTTTCTTCACATAATTCCTTCATATATTTCATGATCTGTGTGTGTTGTTTTTTTTTTCTGTGTCGATTGGTTTGGTTCATTTGTTACTTTACCTTTGATAATCGCAGGTACATGCAATGGTCGTAAAAAGAAATGGAAAAGGAAATCACTTTTTGTGGCTGCAACTTAAACATCACTTTACCCTTGTCAATAATTCAAGTGAGTAAATACATTCGGTGTAGATTTTCCCCTAAGGGGATGAAATAGTTTTTGAACCTTCGAAAATTGTCGGCAAATATCCTCAGTTGAGAAGCAGAGAAAGGGTCCTCGCTTATAGATGAAGGTTTCAGATACCATGGCGCGTCAGGCCGGTCAGTCGCGAGGTGGAATGGTAAATGGTGGATGCAATTGGTTTGAGTATGATTGCGTTAGGAGCCTTTTAACCCAACAGCTGACCGACAAGGATATTGCATGAAATCCGTCGTTCGAAAGTACAATATACCTTCGAATAGCATTCAAAGAAATATGGTGGAAAATCATCATAGAAAATTCGGAGTCACGAGAGTCGTCGAGGGTTAACGATAATCCCTCGGCATATGGACAAAAAATGCAAGAACAAATGGATTGCAACGGTGAGAGTGTAACAAGTTAAAGACTAGAACAATGCCACGCTATTATTCCGCATCATGAGATGATAGTAATGATGATGGTCATCATTATGATGCGGCATATAGGGAAATAGACACACACGACCAGATAATCCATAAATTTAACTTAATTCTTCCTCGGTTGTCTGCTCTTTGATAACTGTACTATGTGCACTCAGGTATTTTTCACCTGTAATATAGAGATGGTCATGAAGAAAGGTATCTTTGCATCTCGACATGGATCTGTATGGTGGACATGGTCTCGCCAGCGCATCTGTAATACCTGAGTATGTGTAATACTTGTTGACCGCGCTACAATGCCACCATAAGTAAAGAGAATTGAGTAAAATTAATGAATCCGATTTGTTGGGATTTCGAAAATTAAATTCAAGGAATTTTGTACGGGGAATTGTTCATGGTGTGTCTGGAGATTGTTTTTTTTTTCTGGTGGCAGCGTCTATAAATATTGGGGCTTCTGCCTGATATTGCTTTCATGGAAAATAGAAGGTTTGAACATTTTTTTAGATTTAATTGGAGTGATATGAGAATGGAATGTGGTGAATGGATTGTTGTCAATTCGATGTTTTGAAATTTATCCAGGGACTTTCAATTGCGCATTAAATGGCAGTTATCCATGTATAAATTCGAAACTAGTCACTTTTTTCATACCATATACACCTGAACGGAAGATGGAAATGAACAACCCGTAGTAGGAAACATTTGAAGATGCAAATTTGTGGGTTAAAAAAATACGTAAGCTGCTCAGTGGATTTGAAATAAAATAAATAATTCAACAATCAAGGCTAAGGCGCTATGTCAAAAAAGGTATCGTTTTGTTCCCGGATGGCGCTTTGAGGGTGGCGCTCGAGAGGACTCTTCTCAAATTTATAGAGAGTATAGTGGGAGTAGCATCTCTTCCTACTGCTATTACTTCCTGCAGCCGAATCGCCTCAGCGTCGTATCAAATATACTTTCATTGGACCTTATCATCACCTTAATGTTATCATCTTATCTGGCTAAATATCTGGGTATGGATGAATGTAAACGGCACTTTACCCACCTTTCACATCGAATGCTCTTCGTTCATACGTCCATTCCGTCCAAGGAGCATGAAAAATACCGCGATAACCAGCACAGCTGAAGAGAAGCTGTCCTGAATGAAAAATCACATGGCGTCTTCGTCTGCATAAGTCTATTCGGATAAGTCCTCTTATTTTGAGGATCAGCCCAAACAGAAGAAAATATAGCAACATTGACTCAAGTTCGTTCATTAGTACGCCTCTTTTTGCCCACGATGGATCCTCCAATATCACCAGATTCTCATAGGTGAAGCCTTTCTTGCCATCGCTTTGGTTGGATAACACACCTCTTCTTCAGATCAGAAATCACATCGTTAATCTGTATGGGAATCACTCTGAAGATCCATATTTGTCACAATCGCGACTTCAGTCTTTTCAAAGGGTAGCCTGTAGACAGTCCGTCTTCCACTCGATAAATCGATAAATAAAACTAGCTCTACATCTAGTTTTCTTTGCTCTGACTCCACAATGCGGTTGGTGAAGCTAAACGCATTGTTGAGCTAGTTTGCACCTACTATATCGCCTACAAAGCTCATAAGCCATGTTTCCTCTGATAGCTGCAACCTTCAAAGCTAGTCGTTTTGCGAATGGCCCATACTGGGAACAACATTCCGTGTAGCATAGGATGTGACTTCTTTCAGTCATCGTCCTTCTTCGGGTTCGGAGGTAACCTTTCGGTAACTGAGGTGCCTCTCAATAAACGAATGAAACGCTTCGTCATTTTCAAAATTAAATAGCACCACGATTATCTGTGAATTTTGAAGCTAATGTTACATGCAGACTGGTTTCGATGTTGTCATCTCAAAAAATTGCGGGTTTTTAGCCTTTACATCAGTGGTTCTATAGTGTGGCCGCATATTTCATCTTACTTGCCGTTGCAATCAGGATGAGCTATTCTCCGATTCAACAGCTTTGCATTAGGTTCTATTTGAGCAGCTTCACTCTCTTGAACTCTGTAAGAGTAATGTTCTGAAACTCATATTTAAACCAAATTTCCAAGCATGACTCTGAACTCGAAGCCGGGAGCTCTCTTGCACCCTGTCACAGTCTCACTATGGAACCTTCCGGCTTCTTACTTGTGGCAATGTTGCTCGCATATGATCGTAACAGATCAGCGCCTTCCTCATCATGGGATCAACTTGCTTCAGCAGCTCCTTTTATCTGAAGCAGCTCTCTAGACTAATTTGTAGGTTGAATATCACAGCTTGTCTGTTGCTTTGCTTAGTGTATCCTTTGATACTAGAAGCCATTTGCTTGTGTCTCACAAACTATCGACTGGGTCTGTTTTGTAATCATTTACTTACTCTTGCTTAATATTTGTTCCGAAACCTAATCATCCTTTCGAGATATTCTCGGAATCTATAATGAATAAATAGTTGTTTACTTCGTCCTTCTCCTTATATTGTTTATTTAGTGCTGAATAAAGAAAGTACGGCCAATTTTCTAATTCAGTTATGCTTACTGGCTATTTTGCTTGCTCTCATCGGTGGTCCCCAAACTTTTTGGGACATGTAATAAGGGCTTAAAGAAAATTCCTCCAGAAATTGCTCCCTTAGGATTAAAACAACTTCTATTGTCTTCTCTGTTGAATTTTTTATAGTCATTTGCATTTATTCCAATCTGTTCGATATACATATTAAATGCTCGATTACCGCGAAGACTTTTAATTTCCTGTGAGGCACTCATGTTATGCAAATCTCAATATAAATATCGCATCTCTTTGTGTTACTGCCGTAATTCAGTCCTATTCGCCAAGCCTTCTGGTACAATTTCTCTTGGTTATATTAATCTGAGAAGGAGATCAGTAATCAAGCTTGGTTGAATATCAGAAATTGTTGGGAATGTGGATCGGGGGTTCCAAATGCAAGACGAGGATTTTAAGGTCTAGAATCACTCATCATTTTTTTATAAATCTAAAATAGGTTTTTGTAAACAAAAAATATAAACCTTAATTTTAACCTTGCTATGATAAATTCGATTTTCTACACAAGGTACCTGCATTTCTTATGATCAACAAGGACCATTCAAAGCATGGGCTTCTGTCTTCTTCTTGTTATATACAATAATCACAATATTTCCAAGGATGGACTCCATCTTCAGCAAGCGTTACTGGACCTGGACTATGCCGATGAACTTTCCCACAATCTCAAGTAATGTTAATCCTGCAGCCGCAATCAACAATTCAAGCCCACCTGGAAAAAAAGAGAAAAAACAAACTAGATACTTTCATCTATTAGATTCATTAACTACCACCATCTTTTCACCACCGCGTAGCTGTAGGCGTTCCTTAACGACAAACATGCTAGCGTCAATAAAGCCCACAAATCACAGTACCCAACCTGTTCTTACTCTATGTACAATGGGAACCTGCCAAACGCTAACTATTCGTTGAACTTGCCCAAAAAATTGTTATGGTTGTACCCACTCGTCAACGAAATCACTGAAATAGGAGAAAATAACGAAAAACTAGTTGAAAAATGTGAATGTGACGACAATAACGACAACAACCGCAACAACAACTAAAGAGGACGCAGCTTCAGCTTCATTTAATGTTACTACGATACATACCAAATCAACGTTGGTTAACCGCCTAGACTCACTCCAATCCCATCCACCATACTTTCGACATTTTTGGAAATCAAATCTACATACGGACGCAAGACGACCAAAGATACAAAGATACTCTCACGTATGTAGGTACGTTCAATTTATTGGTCGTCATGAAATAAATAGATAGATAAGTTGAGCCATCAGATGCGATCGTGTACTCGTTAGTTGGGAGATTTCTTCGGTACCATTTGGTGGTAAGGTGGCGAGGTGGTGATCCCCGCCGCTCCCTCACTTGCGATGATACCGAATTTGATGGTTGAATGGAAATTTTGAATTTCAACTGCACGAAAAAATTTCAGATTTTGAATAAATTATCAATTATTTTCGATGCTGCGGCTATTTTTCTTCTTTTAATCCAAATTAGGATTTAGAAACCGGAGATAGGTATTGCGGAGATTGGGCGTTAGGTATTGAAAGAAAAATATCTTCATGAAAGAGCGCATAAGAAACTACAGATAAGATTGGTCTTACGAGTTTAGTATCTTCGTTGAATAGAAAAATGTTAATAGTTTCTCTTTTCGAGTAGAGTAATAGTTACTGTCCTTTCAGCGGTGCCATTATTAGATATCCATAAAATGTATTTATTACGATTCGGGGTTATACTTGTCAGTATGAGCTTCTTTCTTTACGTTCTAGTCTCAGGAAAATTACCATGTAACTTACCATTGTTTACCTGGGCAATAGGAGCAGTGATAAAATCCATCTCAAATCGCAAGACGTTTGTTTTGCTTTGCATAATTTCCATTCCTCGATATGAAAGACTTTCAGGTCATAACCAAATATCTATCAAGTAAAACATCCGAAATAAATAAATTTTACCGTAAAGTGAAAAGCAATATAAGGTTAAATTGTCAACCATCATGTTGAGGTAGGAAAGGGAAGACTACAGAGTGCAAGACTCCCTCTCTTCTTAAGACTCTGAACCCCTACCACGGTCAACTAGGGACTGTAGTTTGAAGCCAAACAATCTAGTCTGGAACGGAAGAATCCAGCTTGGAACCGTAGAGCCTAGTCTGGAGCTAGCAACCTCAACGATTTCATATAAGCCATATTTTCTCCTACACAATCCTTGCAATCCTGTGTATCCTGCACAATAGAAATCTCGTCGAGCGTTATTTTGAATGAATAACAAATGCTTTTGAGCTTACTTGCTTAATTCAGAGATTCGTTGGACAAGGGTAACAGAATCAAATTGGGACATTCTTTTAATAAAGATGTCTTGTAGACCTTACAATGAAGCTAAACAATGGTAGGGTACATGGATGATTCTTCGTTGATCTTACTTGGAGTTGGTGTGATAAAACACCCTTGCTCCCTTATGTCTGTGGGTGCAGATCTACCACCTGCTGATTTTATCGTTAAAAAGAGCTATATTTTAATTTTGTGCAATTTTGTTATATTATTGGTTGATATGAGGCTCGGGTACACCTGGCGTCCTCCTGATTCCCTACGTCTTAGGAATTCCATGGAAGTGTTGTCGTGTTGGTCGAGTTTGTCGAATAGTTTCAGTGCTCGGTCACGTATGTATTTGCCAATTGTGTCTGTTTTAGTATCTTTTTGTAGGTCTATGTTTCTTACATACCATGGAATTCCGAAGATTTTCCTTATTGCCATGTTCTGGAAGGCTTGGAGGGATTTTTTGTTTGTCCGGTTAGTTTGGCATAGTGCAGTACTGCCGTACAGTAGTGTCGGTCTTATGACTTGGTTGTAGATCAGGAGTTTGTTTTTGTTATTAAGGTGGCCTTTGTTTAGGAGGGGATCTAGGGATTTGATAATGTTCATACATTGCCCTCGTTTTTTCCGTATATATTGCGTCCAGTTCAGTTTTTCGTCGAATAGGAGTCCCAGATGTGTGGCTGTTGGTTTCCATGGTATGTCCTCGTTGTTGATGGTGAGTGAGTTCGGTTGTTGGTTTCTTTTCCTAGTTATGAAGATGGCTTGCGTTTTGTCTGTGTTAATGTCTATTTTCCATTTGTTAAAGTATCCCATAATAATATTAATAGAATTTTGCAGTTTTAAAAAGATGACTTCTGGTTGTCTCGCTGAGTAAAAGATGCATGTATCATCAGCGTATAAAGCTGTTTGTACATTATTTGGCAGGCGAGGCATATCCGCTATGTAGAGGCTATAGAGAATTGGGGAGAGGGGTGATCTTTGTGGAACTCCAGCTTGAATTGGTCGCAGTTCGGAAAGATGGTTGTCTATTTTGACGCGAAACGTTCTGCCGTGTAAGATTGAGTGTATGAATTGGATAATATTTAGTGGAATTTTTAATTCATGTATTTTATAAATGAGTCCTGCATGTCAGACTTTGTCAAAGGCTTTAGCTATGTCAAACATAACTAATCCTGTCGACTTTCTGCAATTCATCCCATTTCGAATATGTTGGACCACCCTTGTAAGCTGGAGTTCCGAAGAATGTGCTGGTCGAAAACCTTATTGTGTATCAGGAATGAGGTGCTTTTCTTCAATTATTTCGTTCAGCCAAACGAGCAACGCTCTTTCCGCTAATTTTGATACAGCTGAGAGGAGACTGATGGGCCTCCAATTCTGCGGAAAAGTTAGATTTTTGCCTGGTTTTGGGATGACTATAATGACTGCTGTTTCCACTTTTCTGGGAATTGACGTGGACGGAAAATAGCATTAATGTCCGTGATGTTCTGTATCAAGTTTTCAGGAAGCCATCGTAACATTGTATTTGTGAGTGTGTCATATCCTGGTGCTTTGTTTTTGTTCAGTCCTTGTATCATGCCTTTGGTCTCTGTCAGGTCTAGTGGCCGTATCACATCTTCTACCTCTTTCAGTCTTGAGCGCAATATTGGTCTCACAGCGTTTTCTACGTGGTCTTCGTGGTGGAAGCTCTCCTCTTCGGTATGATTTTCACGAAATTGCATCTCAAGGGTGTCAGCAAAGGCTTCAGATTTACCTTCGTTGTCAAATTGACTGCTTTGTTTTTCACTCTGAAGTATTTGGTCATTCTCCAGAACGGCTTTTCACCGGGTTCTAGACTTTGTAGGAAACTCGCCCATTGACGGTTATTAAATTCAGATATACGGTCTCGTACTTGATTTGTTAGCTGGTTTGCTTTCGTTTATAACATAGGATCACCCGTGCTCCTAGCTCTTCTTCGGAGTTGGTTCTTCCTCCTTATCAAAAGCTTGATATCCTGAAGGAGTTCATAGGGGTTATATACCGTTGCTGGAGTTGTGACTGTTGTGTCCTCTTTTGCTTTGCTTCATTTTGTTGGTTATTTCCTCGATCATTGAATTTACGTCTCTGACTGTATTTAAACCTTGGGTGAAACTTTCATTAGCAAGAGCGTTGTGGAAAGCTTGCGAGTTAGTTTTCTTCCTTACTTTTAGAGGTTCGTCTATATAGATGTCCTCTATTAGGAAGTGGACCGGTTTATGATGTGGTGAGAGCTCCTCGAGGACATTTATCCGCATGTTGTGGTGAAAGTCGCGGGATATAGCAAAGTCTAGTATGTTGCCGCGTCTTGGACCAAAATGTGTCGGTTCTTCAGGCTCGTCCAGCCTTATTTGTTCGTTCGTGATGAATCGATTTAGCTCAGTCCCAGCTTGATTGCTTCTCACTGCACCCCAGTCTCTGTAATATGCGTTGAAGTCCCCGATTATCAATAAAGGTCCCTCTAGCGTGAGCAACTATTCAAGATCTTGTTTGAACTGATTTTTTCTTACGGGATTGTACAAAGAAATCACTGTAAATTCGAAGACACTTGTACTCACTTTTATTGCCGTGGCTTCCATGCGTTGCAATTGTGGCGTGTTTATTTGGTAGTGTTTCATGTTTCTCCTCACCAGGATGGCCGCACCACCTCCCCTACCAGCCAATCTGTCGTTTCAGAACACATTATAGTTGGGTACGTTGTATCGTGTTCCTGGTTTCAGAAACGTTTCCTGGATCAGGACTACGAGGAATTTATTACCTAGAATAAATTGTCTGAGTTCTCCAGTTTTTTCTTTCAGAGAATTTGCATTTCATGTGAGGAGTGATACATGATTCACCGCAATGTGTTGTGCAAACATGTTGTTCATGACTGTCTTCATCATCGTTTGCATCATTTGTGCAAATTGATTTTGCATTTGGGTCATGAATAGGTCCATGTTTGGTGCCGGGCTTTTTGTTGTTTGTGTGGGATTTTGTTGGTTTTGTCTATTGGTTGGTGGTGTTGGTTTGGATGCGTTTGCTGGTGTTTGGTTCTGGGCTGCAAGTTGTGCAAATGTCTTCCTTATATTCTTGGGGTTCTTTGCACAAGCTCCGTAACTTGCGGGATGTTCTCCTTCGCAATTGACACATTTCGGTTTTTCTCTGGTGACTTTTTACACTCAGAGAAGTGGTGGAGCCCGACGCACTTGACGCACCTTGCTTGTGCGTGGCAGTTGCCTGAAGAGTGTCCAAACTGCTGGCAGTTGTGGCACATGATTTGACTATTTCGTGGTTTTGGCGCTTCGACCTTGCAGACGAGATGGCATATGGCGGAGATGTTATAAATGTGAGTTTCTTCCCTTGGGAGGAGGACTTTAACCAATCTTGAAGGCGCTGTTTGCACTTTGAGGAAATGAACCTGTATTGGGTGGAAACCTTGCTCTTCTAGGTCGGACTTGATGTCTTCGGCCTCTAGGCCACATAGTCCCCTTATAATAACGTTCAGATTCCTTTCCTCGGGAAGGTAATAAGTGTGGTACTGCCATTTTAGTTCAGTGAGGAGTTTCGTTAATGTTCTGTGGTCCGTTGTCGTCTTAGGTATAATTTGTATACCGAGGTATACTCGTTTGGCTGTTTCCATGTTAATATTGTTCGTTTTCATTAGTCAGTTAAGTTTTGTCCACTTGTCTGATGTATGATGGGTATGAGTATGATGGGAACTGTCCATGGATGATTGTTGCGAGATTAAAGCTCAAACTGAAGAAATAGCATTTGATCATACTGTCATAAGTACTTAAGTCGTGACGGCGTGACAATATGCTTTTAAAAACTAACAAAAGTGATGCTTTTGCCCGATGTTCTGTGTTTAAATGCTATATTAGAAGCAAATTCTATGCGGCCTGTATATTTCTGGATCGAAATCGACAATAGATAACTCCTAAAAAATAACGGTAAAAAATGTAGAAAGGCATAAATTTTGCATTCAAAATGTTAGATAACTAATAGGAAGGGCGGTCTTAAATAAATCAAGGAACCCTTCATCTTAAAGTCTGTATCAAAATTTAAATTTGTGGTATCTTACACTGATTGAGATGTGGTTTGTTGGCAAGACATTATAGGTCAATATTGAAATAAATGAGAAAAAATAGATTGGTTATCTACTAGAAATATAGTTTTGCTATCAGAGATTATTTTTCCTATCTTAATTTTCTTTAAAAAAAACGATATTTGGAATTCATATTAAAACTTAAGCTTCTTTTATTGATAAAACATTTTTGTTTTTTACCAGGAGTGTATGTTTCAATTATATTTGCCAGGCCCGATTTCTTCTGTTTGACATTGTTTGTCGGGATTCGCTTGAAAGTGGAAATTTATAAGACTTGTCGTTGATCAAGAGGCAAGGTTTTACAAAAGCACTTTCTACCAAAATTTCTCCATCCTATGCGCCAGAAAAGATGGCTGAGACAAGTGATAGAGTTTTGTTATTGTAACGCAACATTTCGCTGCATAAATTTGGCCGTGAATTGTGTTATGAATAAAGCTGCACAAGAAATTTATCTAGTAAGGATAGTCCTACACTAGTAGCACAAATTCCAATATTATCTTCACGCCCTGTATCGATGAACAAAAGAGGACTATACTAACTTTTTCATCATCCGAAAGTGAAATATGAAAGGATTGGATTGAAAGGATGAAACTTTATACTTTCACTTAAGTTGGAAAGGTAGGAAATTGGTTATAAAGATTGTTCTTTAATTTTCTATGTACCCAATAGAAACTAATAATGAGAAACGTACAGATCAACTTTACATACCATGGTTCCATGTCCAAGACCTTAAGTTGCACTCTGCAATTACCAGAAGTTGGAATCAAAAACAGCATAAACTCTTTGAAAAAAGAACAGCCCAGGACTAAAATTACAAGAATTTTAATATCGTGCTTAAACCAATGAAGTCATTTAGTTTTATACAGCCAACACGAACAAAAAAGGTAAAAAACCACGGATAAGCAGGACAAAGAGATATGAGCATCCCAACTAGCCAATAACGCGAGCTTTGCAAGATAGAGAGCTTGATATAAAACGCTCTAGTTAAGGGGAGAAATTCGGATATCTAGTTTTCGAAAGCTAAATGCATGTAAGCATAAATTTTTAGTTGTAATAGTATATATTATTCATCGTGAAATATAATATTTACATGATTGGTAATGCGCATCTTCTGCGCTCCCTCGTCTTTATGTTCTTTCCTAACCAAGATGCGCTTACAAAGACCAAGGCAATTATAAAATTGGTGTCAATTGACATTGGATCGGGAGTTTCTGGAAAGTGTTGACGCTCGTTAATAGTTACGCTGTACTTATGACCTATTCTTTGATAACATAGGGAAAAATTAAAAGTCAAAAATCGCAGCAATGACAAGATAAAATGGAACTGAAACGTAGGGTAAAGTTCCTCACTAACGCGTTGAGAATGCCTTGCAAACAGCAGATCTGATCCTATCGCCATGATGGAGCTTGGATTTTTACACCTTCTTGTAAAATGGTTGAAATGCTGCTCAGTAGGGCTTGAATGCGTGTAATAAAGCACTGAAATGTTTAAAAAAAAGGATCTAAAGAGTGCCACGTTAAGCAACGGAAAGAATATCTACGAAAAAATCGTATTTGGACGACTAAATCGAAATCGTCAGCTACTAATCTGACTAAATAAATTCTGGAATCATATGAATTTCTTGAATCAATCAATTAAATACAAAACAAACTGCTGAAGAAATTTCGAATATTGCTAAGCACTTCTTGCCTTACTCTGAACATTCACAGCCACTACAGTTCCGATTTGGTCTGTTGTGCCATGATTGATAAAAATGCAGATGCGCCCATTACTGAAAAGCACATTCATGCTTTCAAAGTTTGAGAAATCGTGAAGCAGCACAAAGACTCGCAAATCGAACTCAACCCTGATTAATTTGTTTGCAAGTAAAGTTAAATTAATCTCGTAAGGACTCATTCTTTCCTCACGGTTAAACTGTTGTTAATCACTTAAATCACCGGAAATTCATGAAATAATGCTGCGTAAAATTTTTGTTAATTTTCCCTTCACTCCTGCAATGCGTTGCATATCACTCACATGCTCTATCACATTCCACTCTTGCTTGGCTGCCCCCGAATTATTCCATCTGCAAGATGAATTAATAAGCAAGAAAGACGCTTGCCCGTGACCAACCTGCCTTCAATGAGAGTCTCGTTACAGTTGTTATTGCGCTACCTCGTTCTCCAGATACTTTGGATTACTTCATTGTTAAGTGTTTTAATTAGCACGAAACGCCTGCGCGAAATACTCACGCGGTTCCAAATAGGTAATTTTAATTTGGGGGTTCCTTTGACTCTTCCGTTCCTATGTTAAATTTTTTCTCAGCGGCCACCGCTCGGCCCAAGCTACTTACCCACTCATTTGTCTTAAATGAGAGTATCTACAGCATTCACTTGGCCGGTTAAGATACATTAATCTAATTGTAAGCATTGTACGCCTCATAAATAAAATTTATTTTGCTGGTCTTGTGAGCGGGCTCTGGTGCTTGGTCTTGGGCTACGGATTGAGTACAGTACGCAATTTATACTCGCATGTCCGATGGAAATGCAGCAATAAAAGTAATGACGAAAATAATAACATTGGGAAATTCTATTGTTTGTCGGGTTTGGGGTTACGCTTGGCTCTCCGGAGTAGGGAGGATGAAATTGATAGCAGGCTCGAGTATTCCTCGATATTGGCGTATCATGGAAATTCGAGTGGAAAACGGTAGCGATGTAGCGTTTAATCGCCCTTTGTTAGTCTCCAAATGTCGGTCGGACCGTTTAATTTTGCAAATAGTTCACTTCCGGCGAATTGAAAATTTCGATTGTTGGAAAGTGGACACGGAGGTCTATGTGCCCACCGTGGGTGATTTAGTGCGTAATTTTGGTCGATTTCTATGCAAATGCTCTTGTTGCGACGATTCAACAGGTCCCAGCAAGACCATTTTGAGATCATTTGTTTCTTAGGGTCAATTTGAAGCAACAGCTGCTGTTTCTTCATTTTTTTTTGGTTTCTTATAACTGGTACTAAAACGAGCACTTAGCAATCAACCCGAAATACCCAATTCGAAGCTTACCAATCAGATAATGCAATGCTCGGTAGACTATTTAAAATTTATAATTGTCTACCTCCCTGAAATAATCCGAAAAAGAAACAAATAATTTATACATACCATACAGGTACGGACGACTAATTTCGACACATTAATTCGGGTACCAATGTCCAGAGGGGACAATCATCCAAGGCCCCCAACACGGATCCCAGGTACGGATACCTATCGGCTGGTGGAATAGTATCTCAAGTGAAATACAAGTAACGATGACGACAACGCCAACCGAAGCTGCTTTACTTGCTGAACAAGGAGCGAGCAGCCGGCGTTGTCTAATTAATTCCCACAACCGATTAAGTGTATCCAAATCGACAATATGTTCACGAGTAATCCATGCGAGTGTGTGTCCCTCCAGCAAGTTTCCTTGGAACATTTCATCTGTAACGTCCGAGTTCAAATGCGTATCGCAACCGGTTGCAAGATTCTGATTTTCAATGACAGCAAAACAAAATGATTTTTCGATTTTTTCGTCAATGAAATTTGTTTGTGCTGGGCCCAAAAAAATGGTGGCAGTAATGCAGGTTTTTTTCTCAGTTTGAACAACATCTCGAAAAATTTGAAAGCTTTGTCACCACAGTTTGTTACCTTCGCGTAATAGGGATCATACTAATTTGAACGAATGTAATTGATGAACTGCATTCATCACGAATAGGATTTTACTTGTCGTTAGCGTGCTTTTTTCGAAGGGGCTGCTTCCAGGCACCATGTTAAGCTCCTTGGTATGTTTATTAAAAAAAAAACTTAAAAAAGAGCAAGAGCTTGAAACCATTCCATTCCATACACTTTGTACAATTAAAAGCGTTAGACGAATTTATTTGATTTGATTAATGGTTGCGGTAAGCATCGACATTAACCTTAGGTGGCCTTTGAGGAGCTCTCACCTCCGGATACTTTTTTCATTCACTTTCGATATATTGGGAGCAAAATTTCACACGGTTCGTTTTTTTTAAAAAACATTCTTCTATGTTAAGATGCTGTTAGCTATGCAGAGTGGACTCAGAAGTTGGGAATGTTGGCGATTGCTTGTTGCATCTCAATGCTATCCTCAGCAATGATCTACTGGTAACTCCATTGTTTCGCATGCAATCAAATTGTTGAAAAACTCCATCGAGTAGTTTCAATTAGCCATAAGAGCATAATTCTTTAATGTGTCCTTTGAGAAAAGTAGAAAAAATTTTTTTTCGAAATTTCGTACTGGATTGGAAAAGAAATTTTTACGGATTTGCATTTCTTTTAATTCTACAGCGGTTTGTTTGCATTTTGGAAAAGTGTTAAGTGTATTTGAAAACCCAATTCTTATAAAATGAGGGCTCAGTGTATTTTCATTGTTAAAGAAAGAAAGTACACATGGGGAAATTCATCATTTTTTCTTTGCTCTTCATCAAGGTCAAAAAAGTAAGGCAACTGCCTGGAACACAGACGCCGTTTACGGCGAATATGTCATAGGTGTGTCAACTTCACAGAAATGATTTTCGAAAATCATAAACCGTGACATCCCCTTTGACATACCTCGTAGCGGCAAACCTGCACAAACAATGACCTGCGATCATATGATCGGGATCCCGATCCAATCGTCATCAAAACAATAAAGGAGTTCTCCCTGAAAATCGTCAACCTTCAAGCAATATGTGGTCCGAATCGTTTTTCTGGCGAATCGTCAAAAGAGATTAGAAATGCTGCCTATATCAACCAATGAAAGGAATGCGTAGCTTGAGGAGACACGCTGAAGTCGAGTTTAAGCAGGATCTCCACCCAAACGAACACTTCAAGCTGCGCTTATTGGCACTGGGAACAAATTCCTCATTCTCAAGTACTGAAGAGTATACCGCAGCCAGCAAGGAGCTCGACATAGGCCAGCGTCATTCAGGCTTTTCGACCGAAAAGAACAAATCGACAAGACCAATTCCATACCGAGCGCCGACAACGCCAGGAGTTACGTATGTTGCACAAGTCGTCAAATGCACACTCCAAGTCGTCTAACGTAAGGTTTCTAAGGTGATTTTGCATACGTTGACCCGATCGATTTAAATCCTCCTGTTCGACCAAATTAGGGGACTACCCTGCACATCGACAAGTACTTCAAAAACTGACTCAGCAACTTCTTTGACACCACGCAGGAGGCTTTTGGTCGGAAGACTTGAGCCACTCGGTTGGGAATGGATGTAGGAACAGGTTCATTGTTTTGTTTTTTTTTTTTGTTCAACTTGAATTCTTATATTAAAATACTATGAAATTATTTTCGAACCCAATATTTGCCGATTTGAATCCAATTATCTACATTATTTGAAAACATGTCCAAAGTCTTGCTTTCAGGTCATTCGAAAATATAATTAATAATAAAATATAAGAGAAGGATCCTATAATTTACGGTTAGATAGAGTCTCATCCTAATCTCCTCATATTAGACGAACTAAATTCCTAAGCCCTCATGTTGTCCTGAAGAAGTCATCAAACAGAGATACTGTTTACCAATGCGGTATACTTTAGGGATCACACTTTTCTTGTTCACGCCGTAGTTCAATTCGGTATTCAGTTCTCTGAACCTTCTTGACCTTAACTAACCGGAGAGCTAGTTAATCAGCTTATTAAGGCACCAAAACCTGCCCTTTCTTGTCAGGGGAATATCAAATAGCCAATGGTAAGTCTCTTACTTACTTACTGCCATCATCCACTTTTGGTTAGAAAACTAACAAAATAAATCTTGATATGCCGAGGTAAGATTCAAATTTTGCCAAAAATTTATTCCTTTGATATGCAGACCCTGATATTTATTTGCGATTGATTGGTGTGGATTTTGCTGCCCGTTCTCCTTAATATCGATCATTCTGGCAGAAACAAGGCGTTTGTACAAAACATTTCCGGCAAAAAGTACCCGATTTTGACAAAAATTATAGTCCATTTGGGTAGGATGGATCTGATTCACAGTCAAATAATTTTCGTGATACATTCCTGGGTTCCGATGGGTGCTAGGGTGAATGGACTAACTAAAAGACCAGAAGATCGTCTATGACACATTGGGGTTTGATGAAGAATGGATATGACATTAGGGGCGGCGCAAGGTTCCGTCCTTCGCTGAGACCCATGGAATGACGACGTGTGACGAGCCTAAGGAGATACTTGTGACTGGCAGTGCTGATGACGTATCAGCACTAATCACTAAAAGAAATGTCAAACAGGTGAAGCTTAAACTAGGCTTAATACTACGTCGAGAAGTTGGAAATCATACTGAAAAAGAAGTGCATTCCTCGTGTTATTTCCATTTGAGCTGGAGAAAAGATCATTGAGTCGAAGGTATCGATTAAACGCATTGACTTCATGATTGATTCGAAAGTGATCTTCTTTGATCAGGTTCGATTGTTTCAGAGTTCAGAGGGGGGAGGAGGTCTCTCTGGCTGCAATTCCTTGCTATCTCATTCATCTCTGCTGAAAGAGGGATACCAGAAAACTTATTCCGAAATTATGTGACAAATGGATCCCGATTAGGCTCTCGGTGTGACGGAGGAAGTGTTTAGTCGGTAGTCGGGTTGCCACTGGGAGTCACACTCATGGCGTTTATAGCCTTCAACTCACCTCTAATAAATAAATATTTTTTTTAACTAAATAAATACTCAGCTACCATTTCCACCGTCTGGGTCTTTTTCAAATGATTGAATTCTACTCCTTCACCATTCATGCATTGCTTCGCTTCTCATTCGTCATTTTTCGCCAGTGTTTTTTTTTTCAGAATAACATTCTCAAAATCAGCAAATTTTAGAAGTTTTCAATGTTGAAAGCAATCGGATTTCATTTCTGAAATAAACCCAGTTCCATTCAAAAATTATTCTATTGAAATGTAGGTGTTAGCCATGATCTTGATTTTAAAAAGAAAGTTCTCATTCTACATTCGCCAAATATAAGATACAGAAGAAATTCTTACGACCAAATATACCAATCAAACCATTGTTCAACTTTAGATGTAAACTAATAAATCGTACTATCAAATTTTCAGTAATAAATCTGCACTAGGATATAATAAACCTTTATTTCCTGGTCATTTCTTTAATGTATGTGACTATAAAAATAAATGACAAACGACTCAAAGATTTCCTTCTAACTTAAGATCAACCACCAGTGTACCGTTATGCGGTAATTTATCTATGCATTCGATTCGCGAATGGTGGATAGCCAAATGGTTAATGGAAGGAGGCAGGGGGGCAAAAACCATCGAATTTACAAATAAACGTGAAAAGAAGATACTTTGAGAGTTTTATGCTAATATGCAAAATATAACGACAAAACTATCAATTTATCAACAACAAATAAGTTCTGTCGCGACAATCACATACGACGCAATTGATTGTGCATGGTTTGATATCACATATGAATTTTTATGAAAGACAGAAATTTGCTGGTTCGTTTTGAAATGCGAGAACAAAAAATTGTAGTTTTTATTGGTCGAAATGGTGGCTTGGTAGGGAGCAGTCCTTAATTATGGATAGAACTGAATTGTTGGAACGAAGAGAGAAAGGCGATTATATTTGGATTATTATTAAATTATCAATGGACATACATGTGTGGAACTCCACACATGTGGGGCTGGGTCATGTATTTTGTTTTAATCTGCAGAAGCATAAACCTAAAACAATGGGGATTAAAAATTGAACTTCTCTGAGATGCGAGGATTTCAGATGGAACCCTTTCAAGTTCCTCAAGTTTTTCAAAATGTGGAGCAAATTTAAAGGACTTGATAAGTCTCAGACGATGAACCCTGGAAGTTGGAGTCGTACTGGTCCCGGAAACGAAAGATAATGCCTCTGTTTGAACATTCTTGTTATTCTTGAGTATTTGAACAATTCAAAGTTTCCTCCATCAATTATATCCATGCATTTACATGTTCGCGAACCTGTCTTGCAACTCGAATTGGCGTTCTCGGATGGATAAATCCGAGTTTGTCGCATCAAAACTTGCAAATTTTGAATAATTCAACAGTGACTGAGAAGGAAATGAGAAAAACGTTGTTGGGAATGCTTTACTAGTTTCATTATTGGGTGTATCATGTTGTTGAGTTAGCAAGCCCATCAATAAAATTTAGAAACCTGAAAATCTCGTAGCGTTGCATTTGGTTGATGTGAAACACATGTTTCAATGGATAGCAATATATCCTATATCAGTAGCGAAATTCTAGCTTAATGCATGCGGTTCTATTGAAAATAAAGTTCATTAGACTCCTTAAATACCCAAAAACAACTTTCAGAAGAACTGAACGACGGAACTGATCGCAACCTTTGAATTCAATGATTTTATTGAACAAGGCATAGAATCTTGTACAGAGCATATAAGTAGAGACTACACCCACACTTTGCTGTTTCAATCCAGTTTCGTTAGCAGATAGGGGTGAAAAATTCAATAAACTCAATAAATTCAACCCATCTGCACTCTGGGTAAAAAATTATTTCTGCAAGTCCTGAAGCGATTTGTACATTTGACTTGCAACCATAACTTGTAAGCCCCAATAGCTGGTCGCGAGGCGTCGCTGCCAAGGTTTCCTAGAGTGTACGTTAAGGATGTATCTTTTTATCGAAAATCTCATTGAACTTTTAATGTCGTACATCCCATGAATTACTTATCTAAAGGTAATTATTTGTACGAGTTGATTGGCTTTAATTACCATCAGAACAAAGACGAAATTCTTCGCCATTCACATTCCCAATTCAATCGCAATGAAAACTTTAATTACTTCCCTGCTCATTTATTTACTTCACCGACGCCATTGATTTCACATAATCGTTCCGTGCACAACCAAAGGTAATGCGTATATCAGCTGAAACGATTTCCAACCTTCAAACTCTATTTATTTCTGAGAAAATTACAATAAAACGTGATGTATCCGAATTGAAACGTCTTTGGTAATTCTTTTTACACTACTGATATCCCACCGGCCACACATTCATCATGTGTGCCGTACGTACATACGTTTTTGTCGGTAAATGGATCTTATTGAACCCACCTCTATTGATTTCACCTGCGGATTATACGATTGAAATCAAACCGAAATGTCTTCGAGTAAAAAAATAAATAAAATAAAATAAATAGAGAAAAAAAAAGACAGATAAGATCGTGCTCAAGACGAGAATTCCTGGACACATGGCATTGTGTAGGCTAAAGGATATTTCTATTGCGAATATCTAATCCTGAAATTAGAGCAAATATCTTGTACTTCAATTGTTGTTGGAACGTAGGTGTTTCTTTGGCGAGTGTCTATTTCGGAAAATATCACGTACATGGAATCCGAGGGATGGTCAACGTCCTTTGTTAAGGATGAGCTGTGAAAAGTCAATTTGAAAGGATTCTGAGTTGGATGGCGGCTTAGAATGAACGAGCAATTTGCTTAAGCCATTTTTCATTAGAACTATTGAGATTTGGCAGAATGCGAACAATGCAAGGAGTCCTTGTTGGTTTATTCAAGTTGCCTTAGTTTAATTTGGGCCACACGATGATCATTTAGGTAAAAGCCAGATAAAGATCTTTTTGGAAATTTTGTGATCATTGGTTATAGGAAATCCAGAGAGGATGAGGGTTTCATAATATCATCCAAAAAGGATACAAACTTCAAGAAAAGAACAACAAGGAGTTTGATATTTTTCGGTATAAACTGGATATCAATTTAGAATTCAAATGAGCTTTAAAGTATTTCTAGTACGCTGCACTAGCAATCTTATATTCTTTGGTTTGGATAAGTGGGAAAGTCGTTAAACAAAGGAAAATTTGCACTTTCTTTACCTTTCTACCAAAACTTTTGCATTTTGATCAATCGTACAACCAACAATGCAAGGGCACTTTGATTAAACAATGTTACTTTGCCTAAAGGACTCTAATCAAGATTGAAGAGAGATATGAGTACCCGAAAACAGTGGATGTTAACGTAGAAAACAAAAGTTAAAACAAAAGGGATCTAATAATAATTTTGCTGTGGGTTTTAAAAATTACATTTTAATAAGGCTGCCAAGAATTTCTAAAATAATAGTACAACTATGCAAACACGAACACCGTTTACGAATTGGTGCTGGTGCTGAAAATATGAATAGTGGTGACCTACACCTACATCTACAAGTCATGTCAGTATTCCTTAACTCAATGAAATCGTGTTAAAGAGTTGAAAAGATCGAATCAATGTCAACCATCGAATATTGAAAGATGTTGGACACAGTTGTCATTGATTGAAAGTAAAAAACTCACCTTTGGCAAAGAAAGGAGTCTATTTTTCCTACAGTATTGAACAGGTGCCTATTTCTTCAGTTGTTGAGGCAAAAATGCAAAAATTAATCTAAAGTATATTTCTTTAGGAATCGCATGTCGTCTTTTACATGCATTGGGTACGGTTGTAAGAGATTCTGCTTCATTTTCACCATCTTCAAAAATTTTGAATATTTCTCGTGGCCAGCGAATTGTATTCTTGCACATTTTCAATTGTTTACTGACGTCAACAACACCTGATTTCCTCAAAAAATGGCACCGTTTCTCGTTTGCTACAATATTCATGCCAGAAATGTTCAAAACAGCGTAGACACAGTCGACCCGAAATGACGTGTTTTTGAAATAATCTGTCAAATGAAATTTTAAATCAGTGTTTCCAAATCAATTTTTTTATACTTTATATTCTAAAACAAAAGTATTCTGCAACTAGGATCAGATATCCTTAAACTGAAAAAATTTCCGCAACCTGTCGGATAATATGGCGGAACGTTATGGAAGATACCCTTCGCATTGATGAACACTTTATGCAATGTATCCTGCACCCTCCACTTGTCATAATGCTTGACAACTTAAACACCTGGTTTCAGTGTTCATCCTTAGGCTCCTTATACATTCATCAACAACCTGGACACGTGCGAACCGTCCAAAACTATTTGTCACATTTCTTCGATGCTTTTAAAATAGATTTTTAACTTATTTTTTGAATTTCGATAGCCGCTTTTTACCTATAAGTTCTTCATATTTGACTTTATAAGATGAACGTATATTATTCCGAGTTTCATGTGTTTTTTTTTTTTGATTGCTTCTTTTTATCCCAAGAGATGTGTTTCTACCTTTGTTTCTGTGGGACCTAATTAGGTTCAGGTCAGATTATATCCGTTTTCTTCGCTGGAGCATTATCGAAAATTATGCGTAGACTCCATAGAGGAGGCTGGGCATCAAATCCAATTACCTAGCTGAACCATCACCTCTTGTTTGATCTACGACTTTGACAATTTTGTGATGCAGTAGCCTGGTCAAGTTTTTGTGAAATAATCGGGATTTTCTTGCTCTAAAACACTTTGTACCATAAAATCAGCATCGCTAAAATATCCAAATTCAAAGGTACAATTCCTTTGATCTCCTTGAAATGATCTACAGCACATTGCATATTCACAGATCGGTAATAGGGAGATGATATCTGGAATACTTTTATTTTCCTTTTCTGATAAATCCTCAACGCTCTCCTTGCTTACCAATTTATTGGCAGTTCGTTTTCGTTTGGTCTTAGGAGCATCGAGTGGCCTGAATGACATCGTCCTTCATGTACGTCCTTGATGCAAAGAAACCACAGCGGTGTAGCTTTACTGTACCCATCGCTGTATAGCAAGTTTTCCATTATGCTTTACCCTTGTTTTTTTTTGAAATTTGAGTCTTGGGTAAAAAATGCCTCCTATAACGGTTTATATGTTTCACTGCCTTAGCATCTGCATGAGTTGTTTTTGGTAGCATTGCCTAGTCCATTGTGTGTTAATTTGGGTAAATATTTTCTCTATAATCTTGGGGTTCCACAGATAAACTTCATGCCTCACTGAGTTTGATAGACCTTGGTTAACATATTTAATTATTCCCTTTTCTTTCGACCGATTCGACCGAGTGGTAGAATCTATTTCACTTTACTCATCGCACTCTGTATAGCAAGATTCTTTGGTGTGTCAAAATTTTTGACAACTATGGCACATCCTTATATCACTGCGGGGACGTTGGGGTTCGACTGTATATATGACTCACACCCTGCTTGTACATTATATAGTTTTGTGCCAATCTTAGAAAGTAGAACGGTCATTAGAATCGAGGGATTTATTAACATTATCCTGACGTCATACTAGAATGGCCTTCAATTCCAATACTTTATCTCGAAAATCGAGATCCTTGCAAGGGACCATAGAAAGTTGTCGGTTTTTGATCGGTATCAGATCAGTTTCGGGTGTAAAGCCCGGACCTCATTGGTTATAGTGCACATATAGTGGGCTCGATGGAGTTTTAAGTAAACGCTCCATTGGAAATTCCTCGATAAACGCTTTCATTGTGTACAGGAGAAAGTGTATTGTTCATTTCTATATATGCTACATATCTTCTTCTCTAGCCACAGTATTAATCAGATATTTATTCAAGTAATTTTCCAGCCGCATTAATTTCGTTGAAATTTCTAAACACCCAACAATTTCGTCAATATATCTCTTTGAATCGGAGTTTTTTCTGCTTAGTATTTACGAAAATATAAAATCTAGCCATTTATTTCATTGATGTACCCTAAAAACCATCCAAGCCGACCACGAGCGTCCATTGAACCTACACCTATTACACATTCAATATTCAAATTACTCCATTAATTTCTTCGTGTATCAGGTTTTGTATGTGACAATAAAATCTCAGTGAGAGGTTTTTACTTGTGTCGCGAGTATATAACACGGCTCGTACCCAAAATAATAGATGATCTTGGCGGCGAAGACTAATAGCAATCCGCTCTAGTGAAGTAACTATAACTACGTTTGCCACTCGCCCAGCCAAAGCATCTTCACTACACAATACACCAAAAATAATGGTAATGGTCACCTTCTCATCCTCCTATTTCACCTATTTCGATAAAATGCCATTAATAGAAATGACATAAACTACGGAAAACCCTCGGTAAGACGCTGCCTGTATCTTATTTGCTGCGCCGTTCCGAAGCATATGAGCCGCCGCAAATGTATCTTCTCCTTTCTTTCTATCTCTTAAGTTGATCAGTATCGCGTCTTCTTCGCTGGGATTTTTTCTTCTATTTTTTCTTATTTTTCTGTTAAATTTATTATTGTCGTCGTTGCTTTTGCTGTTTGGCTTAAATTTCTAGTGCTCAGTGCGATCGGTTATTTCAAAAATACCCAAATTAATCCAAAAATTGTAGAGGCCGGAGGAGAAAGAAGAAATAATTTATTCCATAGAAATTGATGTCCACTTTATGACCACGCTATGGCAATTCGGTATCTAGGTATTTATTGGCTTCATCGAGCGTCCTCTCCTTTCTTTTCGTTCGTTACTATCTTGAACAGGTCAGTGGCGTTCGGTGCTCACATTCTTCGATGGTCCTCCAGATACTTCTTTTTGGTGGCGACCAGAGGAACCGCGCACCTAACAACTATTTCCGCCGGGGTCATCTTCCAAAAATCTGCGCTTTCCCGACTACCAGGTGGATAGTTCGGGAGGCCCAGGTTCCGGAGCGCTAGCGTCTTCTGTTCAGCTCCTCTCCTATTTATGCCACTAATTTAAAAGACAATTAAAGTTAATGCTTCCTTGAGCTTGGACCCCTACTCAAGCTGTGTTACTGCGGCGCGGCGAGGTGGGCAAGTAGCCATTTTTACGGACTCCTAAAACGATTTTTGATGTTTTTTTCTCCCGATTTTCAACTTGGACAAATAACCAATAATCGAAAATCATTTACAGAATCTACGATTTGTACAAATACAATGAAGACAATCAGAGTTCGGTGACAACAAAGAGGGGAGTATGCTCGACAGTGTCGACAAGAAAAAGGTAAATGGACCCGAATTAGATGGAGATACTTAAATTGCGGATGCGAATAGAAAATTTCGTAAAAATTTCTGAATTTTTACTACTTTTCGGTCGGATGATGAGTGCTTGCATGCGGCCCCCAATACATAAATAGTTTATCGAATTGATGTGAGTGTTTCAAGAAGTCTTTTGTGGCGAATAATGCGAATAACGAACCAGTTTGTAATAACATGCAAATATGGGAATATCTAATATCTAATTATACTTTATTTATTTGCTGCCGGACCAGGCTGGCGTCTGGAGGGAGGGAGGGAACTGGATAAATTCGGAATAGTTTTGGGGAATAGTTCAATAGCACTTTTAAGGTTTCAAAGCAACTTTGGATATTTTTCTGCAGGTTTTTTTTATTTTTGCATTTTGGAAAACAATATTATTGTTCTTGGTATTTCAATACTCTTAGTTACTGTACCATGAGCTTTATTTACAACCCTCCTTTTTAGATTTTAGAGAATCTTCGGCTGCGGATGCAAATTCTTTAAAAAATTTGTATGAGTTTCACAATGAGACCAACGCATTGAGCCTGGATAATTTAGTTCAACGCATTGAACCACTGCTGAATTTCGGATAAAACAATCTTTTTTTTATACTTTTATCATGACGTTTTCTAATTTTATTTATTGTAGTGATTCGAAAACCAACCTCACACTTGAAAACAACAAGTTTTATCCGTCTCCTGACTATCGAGTCCTTATACTTCCTTATAAACGCGCACGTATGGTACGTCTGAACTTTCGAACGCTCAAACCATTCTGATTGTAATCCAAAATCAGTGTTTCAATTGTAAAATTTGAAAATTATTCACGAGCACTTTACATATGAATTTCGGATTATTGATGTTGGATAGTATCAGTTTTGTATGTTGCATGGATGCAACTGTTGCGCCGTTGCTGATATTAACGACGATAGTCTTGAAAATGAATATAAAATCTGCGTTGGATAAAATTCTAAATTAATACGTATAGTCGCTGAATCAAATAAAATTCAATTATAAATATTAATTCAAAAAAATTCGTACTTTTATTAGAGAATTGTTGATTAGATCATAAAAGCCAAAAAAAAAGCCAAAAAAGATCATAAAAGCCTAAAAACCAAAACAAAAAGCATCAGGGACATAACGGGACTTTCTCTCAACCAATGCTCATATTTCCCAGGACGCTCGACAGAGGTGGCACTGCATGAAGTGCGGAATACAAAGGAAGCTTGCTGTTAAAGATTACACATTGACGGTTTTGATCGATACCCAGGATGCCTTTAATTATGTGAAAACGGAAAGCATACGAGCAGCCATTCATGGATGTGGCACAGATTCATATCTATTTAAAAGGATATACTGACGGAGATACTAACGAAGAAGAAGATTACAACCAGTATAAATGGTGTAACCTATAAAAATTAAGCTTACAGGAGAACAACACAGGATGGCATATGATCGACCAGCACTTGCCTATAACCAAAGAAGTGAAGACCTGTAAGGAAGGGCTTAAGAACGAGACCAAACATGGGTGAAATCCTCAAATCAATCAATGAAAGGTTCCCGAGAACAATTTCAAGGTACTTATAAGCCGCAAACTCACTTCTCTTCGAGTTCCGGAAGTCAAATCCAATACGTTTTAATGCCGATAAGAAGGAGCTTATCCTCCATTCCTTTTCCCCCGCAGTCAATGAAAATCACATAAACTTGGTAAACAAGATAAAATACCAAGAAATAATCTTAGATAAGAGAAGTCAAACGAGGTGGCTCTCTTCACAATGAAAAAAAGGTTAACTTCGATCATCAAACCCAAACTCGTTCCCTAGTCATATAGTAGACATATGTTGGACAGTAATGAGAACAATAACTACCAACGAAACACTGGTATGGTGGGCAGAACTATGAAGGAAAACCATTGCAAAAGAACTGAACGAGACTAGACAAGTGTCCTGGCATGGCTTCACAGACACCGTTAGGATTACGCTAACGGCGCTTATCAAATTCATTTTCAGAGCGACATCACGTGCAAGCATCAGATTAAAATCCACAAATAAGTTACCTACCCACCCCCAAACGGGGTTTTTCGAAATCCATTTTGAATAGTGCTGGGTTCCTTATTTTGTGGTTCCTTTCGATTCGTCAAGTAAAAGAGAGCTGGAAGAAATTCAACTGACGATGACAGAACGATCCCAAGGTTATCAAACTGTCAGTGCGAAACATTAGAAGACTTTACATCGCCAAAAAATTCATGATCTCAAGTAAGCATCGTCGGACTCCGCTTCAAGCTTAAAACTTGAGAGGCATACCACAGATTTCCAGTTGGAAGTCTTTGCAATAGAAACGACTAAAGGAAGGCGGTACTGCAGATATTTGCCGCGGATTTTCTAGTTTTAAAACTATTACAGAGGTGTACAGGGACAAGAGGGTCCATTGCAGAAATGAAATTAGAAGGGACAAAAGGGAGAGAATAAAGTCTCGTGTGGCTGTGTTGTTTTATTCAGATAATTCTTAGAAGGACTCAGTATTTCAAAGTGTTCAGCATTTTTCGAGATAGTGATGTTAACGTCCATGCTTCGTGTTCACAACAAAACACAGGACGCATTACTTGATTAGTTAGCGCGAACCCTATCCATGAAACTGGCTTTCAATTCGATATCGAACGATGAGGAATGCCTTTTTTGCAACCTGAATTTGTCATTTAATCTCAACAGTTTCATTCCTGTGAGCCGGTGAATACATATACATGTATATCGTGTATATATATACGTATATACTTGTATATCGTTGTCCCCGTGTTCTCATTCGTCTGCTGTTT
This sequence comes from Stratiomys singularior, assembly GCA_954870665.1. Taxonomy (NCBI): domain Eukaryota; kingdom Metazoa; phylum Arthropoda; class Insecta; order Diptera; family Stratiomyidae; genus Stratiomys; species Stratiomys singularior. The sequence goes on along the minus strand of OX940879.1, from coordinate 2,782,764 downwards.
CGCTCAGTGACGTCCATTTTTATGTTCGATTAATTTTCCGTGTTCTTGCTTGCCTCCGTGCTCATTAAACTCATTTCATTAAAACATTTCAACAAGGGAACTTAAGCTTTAAAGGACGAAGCCAAGCTATATCGACGATAATCGTACTGACCACTGGGCCAGTAAACTCCAAATTTATCTTAACAATTAAGGCTTCGTTCAGCTAACAATCAGCTCACTCATGACGATAGAGTTACACACACATATGAATGTAATGCATGAAATCACAATTAATGGACATGTATCTGATATCATCCTTCGGCTAGATATATTCACACATTTGTATGGAAAGAATAGTCGACGCAGGCTAAACGATTGGTGACCACCCGTCAACCAATTTCCCATTTCAAAAAGATGATATGCCAAAGCAAAATATACAATGATTATGAACGATTCGTGTGAATCCCTACGAAAAGTCGACATTGAGAATACCAAACACCAAACTCATCACGATGATAATTCCATAACAGCATCAACCGTATCACAACACCGCGTCAACCATAGTTGCCATCTCTTCAGGTTCCGCGCTACCGTTCCTGCCAGCACCAAGGCAAGGAAATACAGAAAAGAAGAGAGCAAAAACGAAGAAAAAGAAAAGAAAAAAGAAAAGTCATCAAGCACTTTTGGGGGCAATCTGACACGTATGATTAGTTATCATGTCATCAAGTGACATGCGGTGTCAACTACTGTCAAACTTTCCGTTTATTTTGATTGATTAATTATTTTTTTTTCCGTAAGTTCCTCGAGGTGGATGGATATGGGTTGCATCGGTTGAGTTCGGCTGGTTTTGGTTGTGTCAAGAGGCATGAAAATGTGGCGTTTTGTTGTAAATGAGCTGTAGAATTTGAAAGATAGAAAATAGGAGTTTAATCAATGAATTAAGTTGTCATTATGGACACGATACATTGATGGAGTTATCGATAGAGTCACTTTGGCTGCGAATGTTTGCTTTATGAAACATGTGGTCTATTTATTTAGTGTGATTGTGTCGCATCACGTGATACCTTAACGAGATTTGGACACATTGTCTTAGTGATGGAGGATCTTCGTAAGACGGGACAACCGCTGAGTAGTATATCATAGTTTTTATTTTGCGCAAACTGAAATTGACTGCTGCAATATTACAAATTATGTTCGCAAAAAATTGTGTACACTCTCGGTCGGCTTCTGACAAAATGATATTGGGCCAGCAATAGAAGATTTACATTTGTATTTCGTTTAACACGTTTCAAGGGTATTGAGCAACGAGTATTGTTTCAAGAGTATTAATTTCATTGAACAACAATGAGAAAAAATTACCAATACAAATAAAGTTCTACTCCTTTCGTCGAATCATGTTAGGTCGGGAGTTTGTTAGAAGTGTTCTTGCTGTTTTGTTACGACGGTGTATCAAAGTTATATTGAAAAGGCGATCTGTTCATCTATGGATATGACGTTTGGAGTACTCCAAAACGATCTCGAAACACGGAACCCAATCGAGTCAACGTTTGAATCAAAGAATGCGAATCAGTCCGAAAAGTTGACTAGCACTCTTATGAATACCCAGTACGGGTTAATGGCAATCTCAGCCAGATTTGAGGAGGGTAATTAATTGTGACTACACAGGATACGGTATACTAGGGCAGATTCTTGTAGCTTCAGTTGAATAATGAAGGACAGTACGAATCATAATGCGATTAAACGATGTGCTGTGCTGTGCCGCACCAAGAGCACAAAAGAATACTCTGTACGTGGAACTTCTTGCCCTGTTCACAATCCAAAACGCTGATCGACTGGTGGGACATGTCCTTTGGATACAAGGACTTAAGCTGAATAAGTGTAAAGATCCCTAATAATTTATGAATCATTAAAGTCCACTGAGTGACATAGTAAACTACAAAACCACATATTAGCAGGAGCACATGGGAATCCTCCTGTACTTTCTCGAGTCAATGGGAAAGGCGCAGGAGTGCTTCTCTTTATGGAAAGTAGGAGCAGTCCCAAGTTTGTATATAAAAATATTTATTAAATCCATACGGCTATAGAATTTGGACAAATTTGATTTAAAAACATCATACAAAAATTTATATTTGCATTGAACTTATAGTCCTTGGAATTATCACCGCGCTAGAATTAATTGGAAGTGATCTCATTGAATTGTTGGTGACTGTCAATGCCGATAATTTTCGTGAGTCCGAGATATCCCTCTTTGAGTTTAAATTCTTTTTTGACGAATTCTATATAAACGTGCGTGTGTGCACTTTACAACTCTGACTGACGCCCACTGACCTAAAGCAGCCAAATTAGTGTCCTAGATGACTCCGTAAATCGAATACAAGTAGAAATTTACCAGGCGGATGTTTGGCAATTAAATGCGGATATGTGGGAGAAAAAAGTTCAGCAGAACTAACATTAAGGACACAGCGAAACTAAAAATTTTAGGGGCATTTAATCACCATCGTTCCCCATTGTTATTTGTAATGGGTACGGTAGCGTGTAAGGCAACGTTCAAATGACAATTTCCGATGATGATTAAGACTAATTTTTTGATTAATACTTCAATTTGGTGATTTTGTATGCATGTTTTTTATGATTTGAAACTGATACTAGCATAGCTCTAAGATCATGTCTCGTAACCTTTCAAATTCATAAGGATTGCACTCTTACTTAAATTTCTGTAGCATTGCAAAAAAATAAAAAATAAAAATAAGTGAAATAGAAGAATTAATTTCGCAAAATAATTTTTGGTTTTATTGATTGATGTGGTAATTGATATAATGGAGTATGTCATTAAAACAATCATTTCATTGAAATTTCAGGAATCCTCACCAACCCTCACCCTTATTTCATCCAAAGTAAGTAAATTTCAGCTAGCAACCTTCGCTGTCGGTGTTTGTTTTCGATGTTGTACTCGTATTAGTTCATTGTCTGTGTGTCAGTTTCACTTTCTATCCGTTTTTTTCCTCCTTTTAATCAACTACTTCATTTGCAAAACTACCTTGCAGCGTTAGTAGCTCCGAATTAAAAACATACGAACAAGAATTCGATACACTTTCAATTACAAAGACCCAAATCATTAAAGCGCTAAGAACGATCAAACACAAAACAAGCATTTACACTGGACCATTTTTCTACAATATATGACAGCAAAGTGCAAACAATCAAAAGTGCAAATGAAACACAACTCTAGTTAATTTCACATATCATTTATCATTTTTGCATGCATGTAAGAGTACTTGAATTTTTTTCGTGCAAGTTCAAGCCAGCAGTTTGTTAACTTTTTCCTTTTTCGTTTATGCTAACGAGTCCAGAAAATGTTGTAGAGTATTATTAATTTTGAACCTTAAAACTATGTTTTAGTGCCTTAGGCAAATTCAGACGTTCATATGTTTCAGTAAACATATCATGTGTGTAGTCTTGAATTTTTGGCACGTCTAGAGTACTTTTTAACATAAGACGAATCTAAAATGGAAAGATTAATATGACTTAATTTAAGTAAATGCGCAGATTTATTGAAATGAAGTATAATTGCTCAAGGATCATAATCATAAGGCTCATATGTTATTATACGCGTTAAATATCGCGGCATATATTGAAAGTTACCGTACTTGAACTTAATTGTTGAATAAACTTCTTCACTGTCCTCTCTTAAATGCTGAGCTCCACAACTTTATAGTTAAATGCAGGGGCTTCAAACTTTAAAGTTTGCTCGTTCCAGTGATCTGCTAACCATCATTGATCCTTCATACTTGAAGTAAGCGCCAGGAAAACGGGAAAACGTTCTCGTTTCTTATAGGCTTCAATATCTTTCCCAAAGTATCAATTTCAAAAAAAAAAATTGAAAACAGCTTGCAACCATAAGGATCCTATTCTGGTGAGTAATGCAAAAAATACCGCGTTCATTAGATGAGAAATCATCTTTTTGTTTGCCAGGTTCTTCTACCTCTCAAATTTATACTTCAATATTTATTTATATTCAGCCTCTTGCCTTGATTCAGAATCGCATTAGTACATTTAAAGTCATGCAAAGATGTAAATATTTCTCTTTAGTCTTCCAAAAAGCTCCAAGCATTGTTGAGAATCTGGCGTACGACTGCGGTTTCCGCTCCCTTGTATGCGACTCCCGCCCCGAAAAACAAACCTTTCGCCAAATCTTTCAAATATTTTTCCTAACCAGAATCTTTTTTTATCGACTTTTTGTTTTGCTCAGGGATTCAAATTGGCCAGCACAAAACCAGATACGTCTTTGCTTAACCTTGCATGCATTAATTCAGATTAAAGACAGCATTTGAGCACTCGTACCACTATAGTTTGTAAGTTCTGCTGGAGTTTGGCCAATAGTGTCGTCCAAGTGATTTGTTTCCAATTTTCAGGAAAGTTATTTTCGCAGTTTAACGCATACAGCACCAGTTATAGAAATTCTCAAAATTTTCCCGGACTTGAGATCTGAGCACCGATACAATCGCATCAGTTGGTACATATATTCCAGGATATCTTACCAACAGTTGGTTCTACTAGTACAAGTTCTGGTCCACTTAAAGAAAATGCCTCCCAAAAGGGTTCTGCCATGAATGTTATTCAGTTAGCTTGCAATTGTGTTTTTCAGCCTGTTCTTTACAACATACGCCTCGATTTTCATCTGTTTCCCATAAATCGGAGCCTTCATCTTATCCTACCTCCGACTACTTGCAGCTCTTACTCAAGAACCCACAGCTTTAGGCTGTCACTCCATCGAAAAATTTTTTCAGCATGATAATATTCCTGATCATGAACGGTTAATGCCACTTATTCGCGATAGAGGTCCAGCTAGTCTACCGAAAATAATTAATAGGGTCTCTTTCGAAACCCCGACTTGCAGTTGATTCTGTCAACGTCTTCATGCAGCAACCTCTATATTTGACTAATAAAGAACTTTCTGAGGAGTTTCTCATATCATCCGCTAGAAAATTTTGGCGTAGAGGAATGAAACAGAATAAAGCAACGCACCGAAGATGTCCTACCGCCGAAGCACGTCCATAGACGAAATACAAGTGACGGGCAGCGATGAAGCGTTTCCTTATTGTGGATTTAAATCAAATGTGAGATGGGCCATATTCATAGAGACATTAGGACCATGTCGAACGAACAGGACCCGAAAGACAATCGAATGCATGTTTGACAGGAACTACTTGATCACTCAGAAGTTGATTTAAGTCTGTTGTCAACAACTATTACAGGTGATGGGCTACAATTTTACGATTATAATATCGGAGAGGACCTAAAGTCCCATTGGTTGATTGAATAAAAGAACGTCTTCCAAAAGATTCAAACAAGTCTTCACGATATGCTGACATTTTTCTTTGACGTTGAGGTTGTTTTTGACGATTTATAATACCTTAAGACATGATAGCGAATGAGGGGTACATTCTTTAATTTTGAAAATATTTGAGGAAGGACATCCTTTGTAAAACACCGCCAAATGATGAAGGGACGATAATGTTTTCCAGCAGGACAGCGCTCCGGGCTATGCTGCCCACATACCACGAGACTTACATACAAAATTTTTGACCACTGTTTTTTTCTCCGTTCCCCACCCAATTCTCTTTCTTTGCTCGTTGTCACATTTGATTGTCTGAGCTCGAAAGAATCTTCATTAGAAAAAGAAATTTGTATGAATTCCCACATTACAGTAAATGTTATGAAGAAGCTGAATAAAATGAAAGAGGAAGTATACCCGGACTCTTACAACAAATGGAAGCACCATGGAGGTTAATGTGTGCGCTGCAAAGGGGAGTACTTCGAAGTGAAACCAGACACGTAGACATTGTTCTAAGTCTCCAGACCGCTTTATTTTCGGAGAAATCTCCTGCCAAATAAATAAAAACTATAATAAATCATAATCATTTTTTAAGACAAATATTGCAAACACGCTTTATCTCTAACCGCGTTGTGCAAACGCAGAAAAACAACTGAAATTGTTTTTATAACTCATAGAATCCCATTAAAAATAGCACAAACGTAATGATCAAGCACTTCTTCCCGTCGCCATTAAAATTTTGTGCTAAGCTTAGATAAACAAAATGCTTTCATTTTTCCGCACATGCTTTGATCATATCACAATTATTTTCAGTTTACACATAAATATCTTTAAAAATAAAAGTCCTCCTTGCTTGAACGCTCGAAATTCTCCGGACCAATCATCTACATTCATTTGTCTGGTACCCATTAACGCGACACTTGTCTGTAGAAGTTCGCATGTAAGGAGCCGTATATTAAATTTATATTAAAAACCGAAAAATTCACACGAAAATTTAGCACTTCTGATCTAAAATTAAGATAAATGATTTTGAAAATAACGAAACATTGCATTAAAAATAGACCCCCACTAGCTAATTTCTTTCAAATATTTCAATATTAAAAATCATGAAAAGCCGAAAAACTGAGAATCAAAAAAAAAAATCACCCGAAATCACATATCGCGCTTTAATTCGCGCTAGTATGGGTGGATTTTGTCGGCGAAACGGAAATAATTCAGTTTTGTAGGCAAACGTTCACATAGTTTTTATTGTTGTTTTTCTGATCACACTGTTTTCTAATGTCGCTGACAAAGATGACAAGGATTATTTCATTAAGTGGGAGAAGTTTAATTTCTCGCTTTTTTTTGCTCCTTGTTTTCGCCTTTGAAATGTTTATTATGCAGTGAGAAAATTCATGTGTCATCCTTTTTTATCAGGTTATCAGGTATGCTTTTGCTGGTATTTAGGGGCCGGAAACATATGAAAGTTTCATATGAAACATATGAAACTATGAATTTATTACAAAGAATCCGTTATTTTGTAAGAATATCCAAAAAATATTGATCCTACGAGAAAAAAATCCTGAAGTGAAAGCGGATTGTCATTCCTCACCTGGAATAAGTCTGAACTACTCGAAATTCCATGAAACTGACGGAATCGAAAGGATCGAACCCTTTGAAATTCATTGGAAGTTTGTCATCTGCGCTCGTTCAACATTTTCACAAATATATCAAACGAGTAAAATTAATTTCTGGTTGCTGAGGATTTCAACACTCGCTGAAAGAAAATGACATAAGATAACAAAGGACGCCACATAGAAGGCGTAGATTTTTCTGCTCGGCTCAATAATAAGAACAATAACCATTAGAAATATTTATGAAGAAATGTCTTTGCCCCCAAACAAATAGAAATGGTTGATAAAATTAAAGAATGAGTATCTTCTGCAGCTTGAAAACAAAACAAAGAAGAAATAAACGCGCAACCATACACAAACAACTAAAACGAGTATACTCTTATCTAATCTCTTCACATACATGCTCAGCGAAGTATATGGTGCTCTTGCTGGTAAGAATAAGCTACATTTTGTGTGAATTTATGCAAATAAATATATTAACATGCAAATTGTCCAGAAAAACTAAATGGAGAGAAAATGAAATCAAATCAATGGATACATGTGGCGCAAATTATTGGAGGTGGGACAAGTGAATAGAATTGGATTTAAAATTAAAATTTAGAGATAATAATTTTTCGGAATATTTTCAATGCACGATATCCAGTGATGCAAAACTTTGAATAAATGATTTCGCTGCATGGCTTCTGTATTTCTTCCTTTCTTTATTGCTACGACACAATTTCAACGACAATAAAATGAGCTGTCCAAGAATGGATTCTCTTCTAGTTGTACGAATCGCGGATGCTGGTCAACATATTTGATATCCATATGCATATTTCAATTATGTCTATCACGATTTAATCGTCTTACTATAATTATCAAGCCGAACTCAGTATTATGGTCTCTGGTCCTTTCAAATTCACAGTCGACCTATCCGTCTCCCTGCTTATGTTTCGCATTGAACAAAAGAAGAGCTCGCGATCACTATAGAAGCTCGAATCAGCCGACATGGTTGGAGGATTAGTTGTGACATTCCAGCGACAGTCTCCAGGATCTCCACATAACTTAAATGACCTGTTAGTAATAGGTCACAAACATACCCAGGCTGACTACATGCCGAATAGTAGAAATCCATGCGATTGCATCCTTTATCTTTTCTGCAATTTAAGCCGGTCCAACATTAAAAATTAATCAGTGATATATAATCAAATTATGCAACTGACTCTATTAGACGTCAGTTTAACCTTCTATCCGGCTTAATAGAGAAACAAAAAGACACAGCAAACCCTACGGAATAAGACCATGCTGAAAGATCCGCAAAAAAAGACCCCATTAAAATGAAATACCAGGTCAATGTAACGAAAAAGGTCTGAGATGGGTCAACCGGAATCAAGCAGGAAAACCTAATGACCACAGAGTTGGAGGATCCCTTTGACTTCTGTAGAGCTTTTGATCATATGTAGCTACTGAAACATACACGTGGAGCTAGGTGCCAGCGGAGACCTATGCTAGATCCAATAATGGACACTGGGAACAATAAAAGTTGGAAAAAGTTTAGCAAGGTACTCAATTACTTAAAATTAATTTAGTTACTTAGTACGTAAGCAAAAGGCAACCGTATGACTCCAATAAGGAGGAAAACCTTGGCACGAAAGAAAACTAAGCCTAGAAGATTGCAACCTTAAGATTGGAGACAGTTTCATCAAATGAAAAGTACAGAGAGGGAGCCCTGAAGCCTAACTAGTATATTTTGAAAACACACTGAAGATTTTTTTCTTTCTAAGCGTAGAGTATGAAGGAGATTTTATTGGCTGATTGAACATAGAACAGAGAATTTACAACCATCTAACCATCTAAACATCATCTAGTATGCGTAAAACAATACATTATGCAGCAAATCCATATGTTCATAACACATCGTTCAATAATGAGTGTGACTGACACATAGATGGCGGCACTAATACCAAATCAAACAATTTTTTTTCGACAGTGTGAACCTTTTTAGGCTTACTGTCAAAATTATATGTCAATCCGACCATTAGTTTACAAGTTACAGTGCTTTAAGTGACGCTACTTTTGAGTTTTCAAAAAAAATGAATTCAAAGCAATTCCGTGTGCTGATTTATCATTGTTTTTTAATGAAAAAAAAATACTGTTCAATGCCAGGCATGGCTTGAAAAACATTATTCGGACTCTGCTCCATCAAAAAGAACCATTTGTTATTGGTATGCCGAATTCAAACGTGGTCGTACAGACACCGATGACATTCCATCTACTGGACGGCCAAATGACGCTGTTTTTCCGGAAAATGTTGAAAAAACACTGAAAATCATTATGTCCGACCGTAAAGTGAAAGTGAAGAAGATTGCTGACATTCTAAAGATATCAACAGGCAGTGTACACACCATAATACACGAACATTTGGGTATGAAAAAGTTGTTTTCCAAATGGGTGCCGCGTTTGCTCACTGTTGAACAAAAACAACAACGAATTGATGATTCAGAGCGCTGTTTGGAGCTGTTTAACCGTAATAAAAAGGATTTTTTGCGTCGATATGTGACCATGGATGAAACCTGGATCCATGACTACACTCCAGAGTTAAAACGGCAGTCATCTGAGTGGACTGGACCTGGCGAAAGCCGTCCGAAGCGACCAAAAACGCAACAATCGGCTGGAAAAGTTATGGCCCCTGTATTCTGGGATACACATGGTATATTGTTCATTGACTATTTGGAAAAGGGAAAAACAATCAACAGCGACTATTACTGTGCATTATTGGACCGATTGAAGGATGAAATCGCACTGAAACGGCCCCATATGAAGAAGAAAAAAATCCTCTTTCATCAAGACAATGCACCGTGTCACAAGTCCATAAAAACGATGGTCAAATTCAATGAATTGCACTTCGAATTGCTGCCGCACCCACCGTATAGTCCAGATCTGACCCCCAGCGACTACTGGCTCTTCGCAGACCTCAAAAGTATGCTCCGTGGTAAGAGATTTGGCTCAAATGATGAAGTAATCGCCGAAACTGAAGCCTATTTTGAGGCCAAGGAAAAATCGTTCTATAAACATGGTATAGAAAAGTTGGAAAATCGTTGGAATGATTGTATCTCCCTAAAAGGGGACTATGCTGATGAATAAAAACGAATTTTGGCAAAAAATGTGTTTTAATTAGTTAGTCACACACATTATTGAACGATGTGTTAGGATAGAACACACAGCGTTCCTTTGAAGAACTGAGTTCCATGAAGTCAGTTGCAGGACAAACAAGAAAATAGTGAGAAATAATGGGTCTATAATTTCAGCTTCTCAGCATTTTGCTGATTGTTGTGTAGGATTCATTGCTAATAAATATTTTGAAAAAATCATTCTCTTCTTCCTTTTCTGTTTCTTTACAAAAGTAAATTAAAAGAATTGAAATTGAAGCTCTTTCTACTAATCATTTATCTTCCTTCAAAGCTCTGGCTACGTAGCGTTTTCGAAAGATTGAGAGGGAATTTCAACTTGTGCACATCAGATTCTTTCGTACTTCAGAGGACCTTCATCCAGCGCTATTCGGTTGTCCAATAGTGCTTAATCAAAGTGAAATCGTTAGGGTAAATCCAAAACTTAAAGGATAAGAATGCATGGATTCAAACGATAAGGGTGACAATTCTGGAATTTCTTACTTCTGACAAGTCAAAAATGTGAAATCAGCAAACCCACCATATTACAATCACCCATAAGTGTTGCCAATTTCTGGTCGAGTAGTGGGCTACTATAAACCACCATACCGTAGCCGTTTGCTGAAACCCGTGACCAAAATAAATCGCATTCACAACGCTAAGCATAGCCACTAAATATTTTTATATAACCATAGATGGGGAGTTGATATCCTTGTTACCCTGAGACTTCCATATGTGACGCCTCCAACGATTTCGGTGCAGGGATCTATATTCTCCGATTTCCAGCAGATTTTCCGATTATAATATCAGAATAGCGACTCAATATGTTCCTTAATCTACCCTGATCAGCAGTTCTGAGGTTTGATCTTGGTCATCGTCCCCCAAATTTTCCTGCAAATACCTTTCCACATATCAGTTTGCCTTTCATCCCCTGCCCACGGGTTGCAAAGCTGTGTTGTTTCGTTTAGAACTCTAGACTTGTACGCACCTCTGACTTGTCAAAAAATTTGAACAGCTTGCAGTTGTACCTTATTGATAATTTACCTTCTTCACGATTTGATCATATAAGGCGCCTTTGGACCCGTGTGTCACATGAATTCATTTTTATTGCGAATGTTTACCCCAGGATCCACAAATGTCATCCGCAGCATAACACAGTCCTTATCACCGCTTTGTACATTTGAAACATCGTCACATTTCGACGTTATGCTTTCTTCAATGCATTTTTCGTTATACTGCTTACTGGTGCTTTTTTATCTTCCTTTTACGGCATTGATGTCTGATAAATATTAGTGCAAAGAGGAGCAGATTTTGTTCAAAAGATTTAAATTGTGATTCTGATGAGTCCGACGGGAATTGTTGGTCCCTAGATGCTATGTGAAGAACTAGAACTATGATCTTAGTATGAAATATAGCGGTCAAGTGCCATCGTCTCTCACCACGTCAAAGGTTCCGCATCCACCAATGTGAAAGTTGAATATCCTCAATGTTAATTCGAACTTCATCACGTATTTATGTTATTCTCAATTAAAACTGGAATTTAATTTTAAAATAAAACGGAACAACTTCTGAGGGTTTATACGTCGCGCCTATTGAATCCGTGAGGTCTAGCGCCCGAAGTAGGTACCCACATGGATCACTTCTACTTTTTTCTGGTAAATGTGGCTACGTTTGCTTGGGACCTTTCCATTTTCCCTATTTCCGGAATACCCGTTTGTCTTCGAAAAAACAATGTGTAGAAGACGCTTTAGATAACATATAGTTGGCACAGTTCCTATTCTTTTTTTCTGTACAATGGAAGCTGTAGCTTTCATCAAACCTATATCATATGTATATCATTAGTAAGCAGGCTTCAATTTTCATGCAGCACGTTTTTCGTTGGGTTTCTTTGGAAAGAATAAGGATTGTCTGACGGTCTGAATATCCCTTCTTGTATACTTCATGTACAACCTCTCTTATACAACCTCCCCGTGCTTCCTGTTCCTTTCAACAAGTCATGCAAGCTTAAAATAAGAGACGAATATTTTTTAAAGTAAAGAATGAGTAAAGGAGCTTCAATATAAGAACAACGACGTTTGAGCGTTAAAAAGGCAGCTCAGAGTGAATCTCTTTATACTAGCTCTTATTGACGAATAACTAGCTCCCTACCCGTAGTTATATCTTTCAAAAAAGTTTACTGCCGGTATAAGGGTAGAAAGTATAAAGACGGCTTATTTACTGTAGACTAAAAGCTATGAATAAAGATCATGAAATAAATTATGGAAGAGGCCACAACATAAGGTCGCCTAATTTTTCCCAATTATAAAATTAAACACATGTAAACAATTCTCATTAGAGTGTTACTCCTCATTGTTGATTCACTGTTCAATGGCGACCTCACGCGTTTTCCAGATCGTAATTGCATTGTTCCGATGAGTAGCAGATTCCACGTAATTACAGTACCCAAAAATGTACACATGTCCCGAAGGTACTTCTCAATATCTTCCTCAGCATCATACTCGCATTTGTAATTGAAATTTCGCACGAACTACCGGCGAGTCAGCTTTTTCGCGTGAACAAAGATACTCATCTGTTGCATTGTGAGTCCTACGCCGTTCACGGTGCGCTCATGCTGCTTTTCAAGAAAGCACTTTCGAAGAAGGGCGCCTTATTCAACGAAGCAAAGGAGGACCCTTCTGCATGTGCACTGATGAGATAAATGCATACCTTACGCACCACGGCAATCAGCGCGAGCATCATGCATTCCGGAAGCAATTGAAAGATTAATCTGACCACGCATCATCATTGCTATCGGCTCGTTTGTTATGCCAACACGGCAAGGATTTGGCACATCTCGTTCCTGGTAATTGTGACGCCCTATCAATTGTGATTCGGATGTAGCTTGAAACTGCTGTGGACGGAGAGACGTGGTATCATATTTATTGCAACTATTCCAAGTGTTGTACGTAACATTCAAATAATTTCTGTAAAGCTTTGGTCCAGACCAGGTAAATGTACCTGGTACCATCACAAAAGACAAAATACACAAACCATTCCGAAATCCAATTAAACTCCGACATTTTTTTCTTCAATTTCTGTTAATTTTTAATGGGTGTTCGTCCAGCGTTCCTCTTCAAGATCATACCCTTGCCATATCGGAACGCTTCTCTCGCAGGACCATGTTCATGCAAAGCGACCACCGCACAGTCCAGACGGCGAAGTAGTATCATTCATTGTTCCCGCAGAAAAAGAATACATAAATCGGAAATTCCTCACATTTCGGTTATTAATAATTTATAACAAGTTTCGTAGATACTCAACATGATCACGAGTACAAAATACTAAGGGAAGATTTAATGATACCGAGACCATGTAAAAGATCTTGTCCGAATGCGCTCCGTGGTGACTAATAGGCCCAAAAAAATTTTATGGTTCAAGTTTTTATTGGGGAAGCGATTACCAAAATTGTTGACCTTTTGCCGTTATTGATCCGACTCACTCGCATATGACTCGATATGTAATGGCAGTACCTGTGAGTATATTTGAATAGTTTCTAAATTATTGGTTTGGCTTTCATGATCGAATTTATGGCTGGGAGGATCAAACCCAAACTGGAAACGTATCATTGTCAATCCTTCTTCTATGCATTTCTAGTTCGATTTGGACTTTTATTGCTTTCCTATATTATGCAGATAATGGGGAAAAATCGTTCCAGCAATCATCTTAATTTGTTTCATTCGTCGCTTGTTGGAAGGATAATTACTGGGAAACAAGCAAACAAAGCTGGAAAGTCTAAAGGATGCATTGCGACTTGAAGGCCGAAGGTTTTGTGATCATGTCGGAAAACCATGATGTAAATGTTGCCACCGCTAAGCTATCATTTTTTCTTTTTCAATTCTCCTAGTATATCTTCACATTTATTCGGACCAATAAATTACTTACACCATTCAAGGCTTTACTTGTGACCATATTTCCTTACTCATGCAAAGTTACATTAGCGGTGGAAATATCTTTTTGTTCCTCCTATTAAATTGATCATTGTTTCATTTCTAAACAAACTATTTTCGCAATGCACACCAGCACAATAATTAACGAATCAAGTTGTCCTTCAAAAATATCTTTTTTAATGTTTGCATACGAAATTTTTGTTAATTTGCAAACATACGTCTTTGTTGTCGCGTAAAATCTTTTCGAGAGTTAATACATTAACAATGAGATGATGATATCATCGATATAAATAATTGTCGAAGCATAAAACTGTAAAAATTTTTAAGGGGAGTCATGTGTACTTTCACATGTGAACTTAACTAGTTTTCGTTATTAATTATGTACGATATTTGGTATTAGATGTGCTGTGATTATTTACATTTTATTTTAGTCGTTGGTAATATGCAGATTTCGTGGTTAGGACAGTAAAGTATGTATAGCATAAGCACATAAGCAAGTTAAAAGATACGATGAGTGGTTACCGTTGGACTCTTTAAGAGAAAATTCTCTTGAATGGCAACAAATAATATGGCGGTAAACCGTAAAATCGTTTTTCGAATTTTGAGCCAAAATCGATCAATCATTTAGAAGCTATATAGTCCACATTACACCAGGTCTTAATAGCTGGATTACAATTTATTCACAGATTTTATAGAACTCTCATATTACTTGGATTACAGTGGTGAAAACATCAGGATTTCGCAATCTCCTGTTCCACACGGCTCGCTCTGCTCTGGAGCCTTTTGTGAACTTTCACGAACTTTCAGTTATGTGATTATTATTTCTAGCAAACACTACTCTTAGGAACAGGGCATCTTCAAAATGTAGACCCTCGGGAAAAAAACAACTTAGTCCACTTATTCAAAAATCAGAGAGTTCAGCTCCATCTTCTAGCTGCTAAGGTGTACTATAATTCTAGGTATTAACTATGGGGAAAAACCAACGTAGTAGTCCTGAAAATGAACGAAAATGAAATCAACTGAGTCCATGGGAATGAGGGAAAAAACAAACATGTCCACCCTGGTAAACAGGCTTATCAGCAGGGTTTACTATCGAGCAGGTTATCTTAGTCGCTGTCAAGATTGTGTCGTTCCACGCTAGTTTGTTGTTTTTTTTAAGTATGTTTATATTGTTTTAAGTCACCATGATTAGTGGGACCAGGAGTGAGAGTGATGATGAAACTGTTGTGGACCGCACGGAAAAAAGTTAAAAGCGAAAGAAAAGTGGACGATTATCAGACGTTATGAAAATATTGAGGCTGTCGCCCAAGAGTCTCAAGGGATTACGTTTCATGGGATTGCGATGTCACGCGTACACATACTACGCACTTTTTTGTCTACCTGTGGGAAATCACCAACCGATAAACGTGGCAAGCACTCGACACGCCCTCATAAACTATCAAATGAAACTATTCAAAAAGTTGAGGATTTTATCCGCTCATTAAAAGGGCGAAAGTCACATTAAAGTTTAAAAAAATCCGAAAAAGTGTATCTTTCTGAAGAGTTAAATATAACAGAACATCACACCGTTTATACTGAAAAAAAATCCTAATTTTCACGTCTCTGCAAGCAGTTTTCGTGAAATATTCAACATGAAATTTAACATCGCATTTGGTTATCCTCGGAAGGACACTTGCAGTACCTGCGACCAGTTTGGAGTTCAGTTGGCAGCTATCAAAGTCAAACTGGTTTCGCAACTTTCAGAAGATGCCAAGTTGAATTTGTTAACCGAAATAGATAAGATTAATAAACAACACGGACTTCACAAACGGCAAGCGGATAAATTTTAAAGTCTTAAGAGGATGCTTTGCAGACGAGCTCAAAAAAATCCTGATATTGAAGCCATCACCCTGGACTATCAAAAAACCTCCCTTTGCCCAATGGAACTACAATTGATATCTATTACAAACGTCAGCTTAGCTTCTACAGTTTTAATATGCACGTCCTTTCGAACAAGCGATCAATTTGATATAAGTACGACGAAACTGTAGGCAAAAAAGGTGCTGACGACGTCTGCTCGATGCTTTTTGATTTTGTTACTAAACAACTAGATGCAAACGTAAAACATCTAATCATTTTTTGTGACTCATGCTCAGGCCAGAATAAAAATTTTACCATGTTCAGATTCTTCCACTACTTGGTCACGGTTAAGAAGAGATTTGACACAGTTAAAATCATCTTTCCCATAAGGGGTCACTCTTACATGGAAAGCGACAAAGCCATGTCATTAGTCAACCAAAAAAACTCGTACAGAACTCCCTAATGATTGGAATGAGGTGATAAGGTCTAGCAGGGTTAAGCCGTTTCCCTTTGAAGTAGTCCCTTTGAAGTTTGAAGTAGTATTATTTAAAAACTGGACAGCTTTCCTAGCTCCTGCTTATGTAAAAAAATTGACCTTAGCAACCAGGCCTATTTATGTGTTCAAAGTCAGTGCAGATGAATGAATGTTTTATTCAAAGAACGCCTACTTTGGTAGTTATAACTCGACAGTAGTTAAATCAAAAAGATCTGCGAAGAACAAAAGAACCACTGTGGACCTGACGCCATCTGTTGAACCTTGCCAACTGTCTACTGGACGCGTTTTACTGAAACATCCAAAGTTCTGTGACCTACAACATCTTGCTAAATTTTGTGAAAATCCTGAAGCAAAATTGTTTTATTCACAACTACCCAAACAAGACCCGAAGAATTGCAGCCAAATGGAATCAGATGACGAATATTTCGACGAATGGGAAGCGTATAATGAAGACGAATTTTAACAACTTTTCCTGATTTTAATTTTAAAACCTTTTTTTCTCTTAAGAAATGTTTTTTACTCTAAATAAATAACAAAGAAAATGATTGATTTTAGTTATTCTTTTGTTACAAACCCGTTTTGCTTACAGAACCACCGAACTGGTGATGATACAAAAAAAATATGTTCTAGGATATTTTCGTGGGGAAAACCCAACTAAGTCCATAAGTTTACCCACAAAAATTGATATATTTTTTCTTATAAATAGTAAATTTTAATTTTCACGTTATAAGTTTACAGGCAATAGATAAACAAAGCAAATAACGCAATCCGGTATAAGAAATCATTATTAGAACGAAAGTTACGACTTGCTAAACTTTCTTTTTCAAATTGTGAAAATTTTATTTTTTGGACTAAGTTGGTTTTTCCCCGAGGGTCTTCAAATGTGATGCGTGACTTCAACAGAGGTCCAGTTCCTGAGAGGTTCAGCAAAGAAGGCAGCAGACGCCCGTGTTTCTATGAAACAAGCGAAGGACTCATCACTAACAAGCAAGCAATCTCACTTTTAAATCCTAAGATAGGTTTTTCGATTGTTTTGATATTTATACGATGATAAATCACGGCCGCAATCATCCATAGAAATAAGATTTTTTGAGCTGCCGGCGCAAATCTGAATCACTTTTCATTGAAACCACTGAAGAAACGATCTTATCAGCAAAATTCTCAAATTCTCAAGCCAGATTTGTCTCCAGAGGAATGAAAGCGAATCTCGTACAAATGCAATGCTACAGTTTCCTATTATAAAATAAACAGATCTATCAATCAATATGATTGATTTTTAGGGGTTAAAAATAACGAATGTCACTTGATTTGCTGATGCCTTCAAATATGTAATTGATGGCTTAAATATGTAATGTGTAACAACTTTAATAGATTCAGGTAGCAAATCTACTCCTAATTCAAGGAAAAACCTGTTCGCGAGCTTTCCAAATGAAAGGATATTATATAAGAAAGACTTTCCTTAAGTTTTTCTGAAATATTTTGCGAAGATGAAACCAATTATCAGTATCCCTACTCTTGTTCAGTATTACTTAGTTCTTCTAGGCTACGAAACAGTGTACTAGGATTCTATAAAGCTTCTAGAGAAACAGTTTTTTTTTTTATTCTAACTCGTTTTATTGTTTATTTATTCCAATAAACCGCAGTTGCAAGGATTAGCAGAACACATTCTTGAAGACAAATAAACAAGAACAGGCGAATCTTAAGACCGAAGATATGATGCTTCAGCAACAAAAGTGCTGAAAACTTTCTAGACATATCCCCGAATCAAAAACTCCTTTGTTAAAAATAATGCTAAAATCAATGAAACTCGGAAGAGTATTTGGTTGCTACTGTATTTATATTTATTATTTGCTAATATTATTGGTATTATTTGCTACAATTTTGATGGCTACTTGAGACTCAGTACAAGTACAGGCAGAAGTACGTAAATAAATGAAATAGACCAACTCCAAAGCAAGTATGCATTGTATTCTGGAGTTAAGTCCGAGCAACAAGAATTAAATGGCTGCCAACAACATAGTCTTGCTTTCAAGTTGCAACTAATGAACAAAGTCTTTTCAAAAATAATATTCTCATTGCAAATAAAGAACAATTTGCAAACACTACCACTACTAATCGAAAACAATCACCATCTAATATTGCTCACTAATCGCAGCTGCTTATTCAATCGGAAACAATACAAAAATCATAAATAAATAAACAAATTCGGTTCATGAAGCACAAACATAATAAGCACTCACAAAAGCGGAACATAAACAAATCAGGCCAAACACTGGACTGCTGTGGCACATGAAGTAATTTCTTTGTAACTAATCCACTTGTTGTTCACCGATTTGTTCGTTTATTCACGCTCATGCCTACTTCATATTCTACCATTAAATTTCAAATGATAGCATCAAATGATCGAGCGATTAATTAATTTGCTGAGCTGAGCGAGTAATCCTTGATTTGATTTAATCCAAACAATTAAATTCGGCTAAAAAGTATAGCGATGAGTGTGCTTTCTCCGTGTGCATGCTTTTAATTTTGATTTGAACCTCTTTTTGTCTACTTTCCTGATGAGCAGACAAGTTTTATATTTTTTGGGGGCGGCAGGTAGGAGGAGTCAGAGTTTCACTACCTATGAAAATGATGATAAGGCTCCAGAAAATCTTGCGTTGCGCAAATAGAAAAGCATGTGAAAATGACGATAGTACTGAGAATGAAGTAAGTTCTTTTGTTTGAAGGCGGTATATTGAATATCAAACAGTTTTGTAAATAAAGAAATAAATAAACATTAGCAAGCGTAGTACAATTGTTTGGATGGAACGACGAATAAGGCTTTGTGTGAAGAATGATTCGTTTTCATAAAGTGCCTGGTCAATTTATTTTTAACGCTTCCTGCAGTTGCTGCTGCAGCAAATAAATCTTCAATTCATTCAGAAATTTCCTACTGCCGACAAATGACTGTGCTATGATCAGCTTCCCTTAGAAATTGTTTTTCCGATCGCTAACAATTTACTTTGCACTTCTGTCCGCAAAGGCTCTGTGTGATATTTGATATTGCACATTTGACCAGGAGAATTCCCTAGAAACGACAAAATTAAGAAGCGTATGGTTTTTTTTCTGATTTTAGCATTTAGTTATAGCATCATTTCTGACTACCCTCATACTAATAGAAAAACAAATTGCGAAATAGCTAATGCAAATCGGCATACAAAGTATCTTAACCGTCCTGATGGAAAAAGAAAAGACACAAATAAATAAACTTCAAGACTATTAATTAGTATTAACCATTAAACATAATTTGCTGGTGGGTCACCGACCGGTATTACGTCCATAACCTCTCCCATCTCACGAGTTAAATGCTAGAACATAAAGAAAACGTACTATCTATGATCTAAGCACATCTGAATATCCCGCTGCTATACAAAAGACCCACCAATAAATTTAAGACCGTCTAAGATACTTGAGAAGCTCGAAAAAGGTCTCTTGGGTGACTTACTTTGCTTACTTGCTGAGTGCGAGAGTGTTCAATTTAAACGACAATACTCCTTTATTGTGGCCAGTTGTTCCATTTTTTACTCGTTACGATTATTCTGATTATTCCTTTGTCCGTTTCCATGCTTCGTCTCATACTCAGCGTTGAAAGTAATAACAATAACTTGTTGCTAGACACTTTGATAGAATGAGAAAGATTCGGTTTTATATGGTCGAGATCGGATTGCATATGAAGGAAACAAAAGGATTTAAAGGCAATGCTTGATATCCATAAATAAGATAAGTTTATTTATGTTTGGGCTCGGAGGATATTAACTTCTTCAGGCTTCCATTACATGTTGCTAGTAAAAGTTCAATCAAGCTACGTGGTACAGATACATTCTGTCTAATCTAATTCAAGTAAAAAGAAAATATTTGAAAACGACTCGTGTATACGTTGCGGAAATGTTGGATCTCAATACAGGTAGGGCCTTTCGTATGACCCTTCTTAACTTTGGACAGCTCTTTTGACTAATTTCGGCGACAATCTTTGCAAAACCAAATTCTATTTTCATAAATTTCAGTCACTTTCCTTCATTCTGAATAAATATCTCAAATATTATTTTAAATTTAATTTTTGATTTGAATTCTTCTAAATTATTTACAGTGTTTTATTTTAATTATGATCGATTATTTGTTTCCCAATTTAACTTGAGTCGCGGAATTCAGCTAAATTCTACGCTGGTCTTATTTCATTTAGATTTACTCGCATATTTATTTATGAATTTTCATTCCAATAGATGAAATGTCTATGTCTCAATTAACAACCTGAAATCATCGCTTGCTCAAGTAATGTGGTCTCGAGTTAGGCGTTTGTGACGGTCTGTCGCTCACATAGATATAAAGGATTCATTATAATAAACTGCGCATGGGTGCAGCAGAAACAACTGCACTTCGTCTTCACTATCCTTTGAATTCTCACCCGAGGTACTCTTGATGTCGAAATTCTAGGTTTTGGGAGAGAATCAATATTCTTCAAAGGAATATCTGCATCGTTCCTATGTATAAATTTTAGTCAAAAAACATTCTCATTTCATTGCAGTATATCAGGCTTAATCGAAGAGCTCTCGAAATTAGCAGGACCTGATATAGTACCGTCAGATAAGATCACCTGATTCCTGTTCACTAGATAGCTGAAGATCTGACAAATGAAGCTTTTCAACAAAACGATTTTCAAGTATTGGAATGAGATCAGATGTTCATTGGGAGTATGGACCTTGGAATGACGTTGGTTGCCAGTTTGAAATACACGCATATCGATGAAAATCTTACCTTATGCAACGCTACTATCAAATCTTAACTTCAACCTCCAGAGCTATATCAAGAATATGATTGTGAGCTTTAAGACATTATACAGACATTAGACAGACCGTCCTGCATAAATTTTCGAATTGTAGGACGAGATCAAAATATACAATAAGTTGACAGCATGCCTTTTTCAACGTTAAGGCCCGTGTTAGACTGTCCAGCCTTGACAATGACAGCCTTGACAAATAGGTTTTTTTCGGTCCCAACAGTACAATAGGTGTAAAACTAAGATTAAGGAACCCTTATAACACTAATAAAACACTTATAACACTACAACAACATCATACGAGCAATTTCTTCGAAAATTCGGTATTTTGGGTGGCAATAAAAATAAGTAGACCAGGAATACAAATTATCTAAGTTTTAGTCAAAATTTGCGGCAATGGTTGTGTATTACGTTATCTTTTTGATAATTCATCACTATTACTATGTATTAAATGTTCATTTTGTAGTACGGAAATTAAGGCTATTTACACCCTGAGTGTCAGACTCTTATTGAGACAAACTGATTGGAACAGCAGCGGGCCATTTCTTGTGTCGATGTGTCCATGAAGAAATTTACCGCCTGACATCTGGAGTTCAATAATGGTTGTAGTTTTATCCTGACTCCACGCCCTATACGGTTGTCCCTTAGATTCATGACACTTACTTCATTGTTTAACGAGCATCCCAACCAGCATGTCAGAGACTTGTCGAGACAAGCATACAGGATCGTACTTTTTGCAGAGCCTCATATCATTTTCTCATCATAGCCTTAGCAGCCAGTGCTTTCACACCCGCTAAAAAACTAAACTGTGGTTTGCGTTTCACGATTGCAACGCAACGACCCCTGCTATGTACTGACATTTCGAATACTATGTACTGATCATCATAGATCGAGTGGCCCTCTAGAACTTTCGAACTGTACATCTTTGAAAAAAAAAACGAACATCAAGCTGAATGTATCCATGCAACCTAAACGACGGAGTATGAAAGTGTTACCAATGATCAACATCCCTAGTTCTAGTGTGGCTGTCATTTACAAGATATTAGCCCCTAGAATCTGACCAGGGTATGCTCAATTCAATTCCTTTTGCATGAAAAGCCTCTGACGACAGTAGTATGGCAACTTTTTGCTGAAGATTGTCTCCTCTGAAGGGTGAAACTTTGCTTTAAAAAATTCAAATTGACTTGCTAGATGTCAGATAAACGCTAAGGAATGTCAAGCCGAATACCCACCACATAAGAACCAGAAGAACCCGTCCCTGAAGACTATGATTTCAGGCTGAGATACCGTACGTTTCTGACTTTTCAGGATACCATGCTGATGAATTTTTTTCAGGGTCGCTCGTTTTTCTGCAGAGCATAGCACAGAACATAAGTACTAACAATTTACTAGTCCCGTATATACGTCAGAGGGATTTATCCACACGCGGAATAGCAAAAATCCTGAAACAATGAAAGCCATGAGTGATGGATGTTGATGGATCGAAGGAATAGTACGACTAATTCTTGCTTAACTCAACTTTTGAGTGGGCACGGATCTTTCTAGACTCACCTCTGTAAGATTGATAATTCATGGTCTCCTGATTGATGACAATAAAGAACGATGTATTTGATCGACGAGTCAGTTCCTGTTCTAGCGATGCTTTCCCATGTCTTGCTTCTCGCTAGAAGGGTGACCCATGTAGCTCGTTAATGTCTGAGATCATATAAAAAACGAACCAGAATCAGAACAAATGCGGCTAACAATTCAATGTCAAGTTCTCAAACTAAAGAGAGGCTTTCAGTGGGTAGTTCAGTAGCCGTTTGATTCCTGAGAGTCCTACACTCCAGACGTAAATAGCCGTATCCTGTAGCTTAAAGGGTAAATCAATCCTGACTTTTTAGTAACAACCCAAACATACCAAACGGTATTACTAAAAAAAACCAAAAATTATATTTGTAAGTCGAAGTGAAGTCTAAGTCCTCATCAGCAAACTTGCTATGAAATTAACATGACTACTTAACTTGATTTCCAAAGTGAGACAATGAAAACGTTTTTGCATCCCTTTCCATATGTTCTGACGCTTTTTTCATAACAACAAGATTGTAAGCATGCCCATATCCTGAAAAAAATTGTTTAATTTTTGCAGCAGAATTAGAACCCGACTGCTGGTTCTAAGTTTTAATACTTACTATCTTCAATTCGTTTCTTAGCACAAAATTAAGGGAACATGGATTTAAGGATTAATTAGAACTTTAGAATGAACAACAAATCTATACCTTAAAAGTTTGTCTTCGAACACATTTGTTTGTCAAAGAAAATTCAAAATGTATAAGCACTCGTTTTGGCATTATTCAAAAAATATCTTTTTGATCGGGAAGCAAACAGAAAAAAATATTTAAGAAATTTTTTACGGGCAAAAATAAACGCGAATGCACGGATGTCTGGCTATTCGCATGTGAAAAGATAAAAAAGTGCAATGCAACAATTTATATTCACGACAAGAATTTCAAAGTCAAGGTTACAAACACGCGTGTTGTGAGCTCATGAAAATAATCATCATCCCCATTTCCATTGTACGTAGCATGCACATTTATTTGCGTGTTATACAAAGTGCATACATGAGTGCTAGACACATCCTCACATGTATATCCATAAGCAACATACATATGTACATGCGAAAAGTTTAACAAAAATAAGATGCAATAATTTTGCTCCTTGCACCCAGCTGGAAATGTTCAAGATGAATGCGTATTGCCGCTGAAGCCTTGGTTGGGCCACATACGTTGTCGCCATTTTGCATCAACTGATCCACATATGCATCAGCTCTGTTTTCCGGCCCAGTTTCATTTGAATTTAATCGAGCTTCGCATTGAACTGAACTTAAGCCGCATGTCCTTATTGGACTTGGCGTTGCGAAACTTTTTAGACATCCATGGAATGATAAGGGTACATAAGGAAGTTAATTGAATTAAAGTCGGTTAAACCAAAAAACGTGTTTATCCATTCGAGAGAGTCCTCGATGCACCACAAAATTTCCATCTAGTTTCCACATGCTGATATTGTACAGGAATTTCCGAGACAGTACTCGGCATGTAGAAAAATTTCAGTTCGGGTTCTATTTATTGTGCTTTTTCGCGAAAATGCAATTGTATGCGTTTTTGTGCGAGTCAGGTCGCGCAAATCTCGCGAATAGCGATCGCATCCACAGCTGCAATCTCGTGCACTTACATAAGAGCACCGCGAAAGATTGGCCTTGGATTTTCGCTTTTCAAAACAAATTGTTATGATTGCACTTCGTCTTGTTTTGTTGCTTGCATTCTACCCATATAGGCGTATTCACATATGCATACGACACATATTTTCAGATATGATTATAAGCTCCTTGGGTACGATTATATCGCTAAATGCATGGCGCTGCATCCGAAGAATTCTCTCTCTGTTTTTCTTCTTCGGTCTTGTTGTTTAGTTGGCTAACAGATATAAGATACTTTTTGGGAGTACGTTCAAATTAAAAAACAACAACAACATTGTCTGCAGATAGGCAGGAATTGAGCGAGCGGAAAGTATGAAGCAGTTTAGTGTGGCTGTTGGTACTTTATTGCGCTAAAGATAAATCGTTTTGATTCACACCACATGCGTGATTTTTTCAAGAAGTATCTTTTATTCTGATTATGTTAATTTTTTTATTACAACGTATCCGTATCGCAGTTGCGATTCATGAAAATGAATATGGGCATGCCATGGATAAATATATCTGAACAAAGGGTATAGCTGAAGTTCTCGGTAATTTTTGGTAATCACTTGAATGTGTGTCCTTGTTTGAGTTTCATTGGCTTGTAGTCAATCGTTAGATCTCAACCGAAATTCGAGTCAGAGTGCGAATTTAATGGTTTATCTGAAGGATAGACAAAACTCATGACGAAAACACAGGATCTTCGTTACGAAATTTGTCTGAAAGAATTAATTGGAATCAAATTAACAACTGCATCTGCAGACAGAAGGGCAAACGTTTATGCTGAAGCCGCGAATGCCGAAGACACCCCCAAAAATCTGACTACAATGGGACTAGAAGTGACTCCACCATCCTCAAAACCTGTATCATGCGAGGCATTACATGCCTGAGCTAAGAATGAAACCTGAGAATACCTCCAACATTGTGTCTATTTTGTGTGCGCGTCCCTTTTGCTATTGATAAGCTTGAATATAGAATGTGATTCATACGTATTATACACTTTGGCACCCTGAATTATTACAGAGCGTTAAAAACATCTAGGTATCTCTATCGAACAACTTCGGAATTATAGGAGTTCCTTGGATCGGGCGTCACGTCAGGATCAAGTTCACAACTTCTGTGATTGCATCATGGGACAAATTGAGCTACCATAGGGAATCGTACTGCTCTGAAGCGGTACTGTTAAGGTAAACAAGTAAATAACTGCCAATTTTGGTCTTCCAGGTCCTTCGAGACTTACCAGGTCCTTACACTTTTCAGTGATCACTGATGGCTGCTGGTATACACGCGACGTATCATTTCGTGGCCATAGGCGGGGTAAATTGAATTGAAAGGCAGCCGTGTTGAGACTCATGCTGGGCAACAGCATGGTTTCAGCTGTAATCCGCTGCGTCCAGGTTTTCGCCGTGGTTCTAACCCTCAGAAGTACTTAAGCGAGCTCCTCAACGTTTTTCCAATGTCTTAGTCTTAGTCAATGTCACATCGTCACACGTGGCCAAACAGCCTGGTAAATTTCGAGTTCGCGGTACTGCAACTCGTCGGCAGTCGGGCAGGGTACTGCATTACAAATAATTATCGCAAAGGACTCAGAAGCCGAATTCACGTCCTAGATAGATCCTGTACTGCTACTTCTGTGAAAAGTTTATGGTATTGTTAACGTTCATTACGACAAATCGTTCTCGAAGTTCGTGAATTATTTTATGTTTGGAATAAAGGCGAGGTGCTCCTTAATGATCTGTCTTGGTATGGGAATAACCTCCATCAAGGATTCTTCGGAGGTAAAGTAACACTGAAAAATATCGTATCCAATTAAACGATTAGCACACGGCTTACAGATTTTCGGCCTTCTGATGGGGCTCTATAGGAGAAGTGGATTGGTATGGGGGCTCAAATAGATGACAGTGCTAAATTTTTTCACCCATCGTCCTTGTTTTTTCAGATGTCAAAAACAGTTTAACTTGTAAAGATTGTCTTGCGGGTTCGGATTATAGCCTAGGTTATGTGTAGCGTAGAACCTTTTTAAACACTTTCTGCTCACTGGCATGTTAACTAGATTTTCGATCTATAGGTCAACAGGTCCTTAGGCGGATAATTGGAGCGAAGCTAGAGGGGGATAAAAATGGCGAATTCGATACAGCCATGAGCTGTATGAAATTTTTGACGAGCCGGAGATCTCAACGATTGTAAAACTTCGGAAGCTTCAATGGGCTGACTATATGAACCATACGAATGAAGAACGGATACCCAAAGAGGTATTCGTAGGGAGAACTGAAGGGCGGAGACAAGTGGGAAAACCGAGAAAAAGCTGATCTGACACTGTTGACAAAAATAGTTCATCGCTGCTCGGATTTCTAAATTGGAGGATGCCGTCAATGTACCAAGATAGCTGGAGGCGCTTGTTGCAAGAAACGGAGACCCCCGAGATGCTGTCGCGCTAAGAAGAAGACGATATAACACTCGTGATAACACGATATAACACTCTGGAGCTGTGTGCTTAAGGAGAAGTTTTTTTGTTGTGGATCCTTCAGTTGTGCCTCTTATTTCTAAGGAGGTCATTTGATGTGCAGTTAAAGTCGCAGTTTTTGTTCAAATTGATCGTTACTGGGAATTTTACATAAACTTTTTTGTGTGTCCCGAATTAACGGACAACGCTACCGATTTGATCGCCTCTACGATCCGCAAGCTTCCTTTTGTAGTTTAGTCTCTAAGCTTCAGATACCCAGTGGACCAGTTGCTTCGTCCTTACACAAGACTACTCGTCACTTTTCAATGCTTAAGAAGAACTTATTGTTCCTACCTTTAGCTGGATAATGCCGATACTCTTTTACCTTATGCATCCCCAACAGAGAGCCCGATAACCCGTCTTTTTATCGTTTGTATTCGGGCCTTCTTCAGTCCTTTCAGCTCGTTTTCTACGTTCAGCTTTGGAGATCTCCTTCTGAATTTTTGACTATCTTGTTAAATGTCTGTGTTCACTGGATATGGATGACAGTAGATAATTAGTTAGGTATAGTAGTACGACTTATTGAGCTTATTAAGCTTCCGTGGCAGCTAGGGCTCAGTAACCACCTTGTTCAAAATAGTGAATAGGCATTTTGTGTTCCGAATAGCTCAATCTGTTTCCTGCTTATTTTTCGCTTCTTTATGTTTATACTTTATAATGTCTCAACAGATTACTTTGACATATTTCGCCTGAAGGTATTGGCAGCGAAATATGAAAACAAACATAAACCCAATCAAAATAAAACTGGAAGCACCAATACCAAAATTCGCAAATAATTTAGTGATGATTTTAAGTCACAATTTATGACCATGCAGGTAATGCAAATGTTTGGGTCAATGAAAATGAAAAGCTCTCAGTTCAAGACAATATTTCAACTGGCACAACTACTCCGGTGAGCATTACATCATTTTCTACAATTACCCAACAGGCAATGCACAATTAAACTTCAATAAATAACTTCAACTGAAATATCACCGGATATTGGTATCCGTGCCTAGAATTAAACAACTCATAAAGCATTCTATGTACAGCCAATACCCTCCTCATTGCGTCCAAACCTCGGGCTCATCCTCATCCTCTTCGCCAATTCATTCCAATAAAGCTCGTGATCGTTTCAAAACTTCCTGGAATTTCAATGCCAACTTATAGTCATTCTGCAATGCAAAACACTTTTATCAGCCGAAACGAACTTACCCCCGCGCCTTTCAATTGATTCAACTATAAAATTTTGAAAATGTTTGTTACCCATTACCCATATGAACAAATTACAATCAACATACTCCACCCCGCCGTCTCAACTCGTAGTTGGACTCATCAACTAATGTCTACATATGTACGTTCAACATTCATCTTCCTCTGCACGCGTGTTAAGTGCTTCTTAAATTACATTTTATTTTCAGTTCATGTCCCAATATTTATCGACAATTGTTTTTGTTGTTGTCAATTATTGTATCGACTTTATGTGAGAAAAACCAAAAGATGTTTGGAGGCGCAATGAACAAATGGAGCGCTACAAAGTACGTATTGTGGCCAAAGAGGTATCCACTGTATGCTAAACATTTGATAGACAGATGGACATCAGCTAAGGAGGGAGTGCAGAAAATGTTATCAAAAAAGAATTCGTTACGTTCGGCACTGAACATCTACAGATGCATGAATTGGATTCAAATGATTTGCTGCCTTCTAAACCCAACTTTCAAAATAGGTTCCGTTTTGATTCTACTTGTCCTTTTAACTTCAATTGTCTTATGCATTTTCATTTTTGTCCTTCTTTTGCAAATTGTCTTAACTATATTATGTGATGGCTTTTAGAAAAGGGTCCGAACTTATTCGGTGGCTAAAGCCTGGGGGATTTGAATCAGACGGTTCTGCATAAGCTTACATTGAACCTCCGAGTGCAAGCTTAAGTAAGGCTTGACTTCGACTGAAACTTCCACATATTTGAGGTGGGAATTTCGAAAATGGTCTGATCGTCGTTCATGGTCTGAAAGTCAGTCATCTGCGTCACAAATCGATGAAACTTTTTATAGAGTATCTGCATCGCTAGTTATCAAACCTCGCCATCAAATCCAGAGAATATTCTATCTTCACTTTCGTAACCTTTATTCCGCCTTTATTCATCGATCATAATTTCGCTACCAGGAGAATCAAAAACAAAGCGGTCCATGTCCTAATAAACGAATACTTCGCTGGGTATGAGGCCAATCATGAGACAAATCTGAATGTACCCATCTGTAGAGCAGAATGGCAACTATATTTGAGGGTTTTCTTTTACAAAACTCACGATATACTTTCGAATGAGTTGAAAATGAAAATGTTAGCTCTCGGTACTTTTGCAGTTCAATAAAGTTTTTGATTTGATGTAGGTATCTTTTACTTTTTTATAATCTTTTCAATCCATTTCAGGTTTTCCTTATAGACCAGTGCATACGAACAGATATTTTCTTTCGAAACGTCTTAACATTTCCATCAAACTCCATTCATATACTAGATCTGACATACGTATGTCAAACTGTTCGAACCAATGGTTCGATCCTTTTGCAACTTCAGTTCGCATTGCCTTCGTTAATGAGCGATTTATAATATGCTTACCATAAAGTGTTCGTTACCAAGACACTTTAATACATCTTCAACTACGGCTACTCCACTCCCTGTTCAGGTTTCTGATTATGGGTCATCCAACAAATCATCCCTTCTTGCCATATATCTTCTCCATGTTTCACCCTCTGGGTGGCGATCGTGTTCATAAGCAGTGTAGGTTATTCAATGTGTAGAAACAGGAAAAAGGATAGTACTTACGAACAAGAAATTTTATAAACTCGCATATGAACCAACCCAAATTCAGAATGAATCTCCTATACTAACTTTCTGGCGGCTTACCAAAAGGGTTACGCTGAAAGAATGTTAAAAGGATTAGATAGGGCACATAGAAAATTTTGAAACTTTGGAGTTCATATGAATAAAAACACAATTTATGCGACAGTTGCCGCGTTGGAATACCACTGGTGAGAGATCTTGTGTCGGAGTATCAACTTACGTAGCCAGGAAAGGTTCTTTCACGGTACTTGGAAATTGGCTAGTTCAAGCATGATTCTGGCCAGATCACCATCCCATACTTTTGCCCTCTGAAGTGTGGCCGTTCTAATTCACCTTAAGTCTCAAGTTATGAACTATTGCGCCTCAACAAGAACTTAAGGGTTTTCCAGCTAACAGAAAGTAAATCAGCATTCAAAAAAGATTTGAATAATTTTACAGATTAATTGTCATAAGTGACTAATAGTTTTGTGTGCATTATTATGGTGCCAGTACGTCTTCAGGCCACAGGCATCCAAATGCAAAAGAATACTAATAAAGTGCGTGTTATATATTATAGACCTTATAACTTCATAACATAATCCTTTCAAGGTGGAAATTCCAACCTCAATTCAATTGAATTCATAGGAGTCGACGTCGATATCGATCTCAAAACTAAAAGTTTCAGATTTAGGTCAGTCGGCAGCAGCTCCAGTATCCTTCCACCCCAAAATAAAGCTGCACTGATTTTTGGAGAACTTTCTTTCAGTTCAGTTGCCGTGTGAAACTGTTTACTACTGTTTCCGATGTCAGCTCTTCTAAGTTTATAAGATTAAATTAAAAAATATCCTTATATTTCCT
Organism: Stratiomys singularior; assembly: GCA_954870665.1. Taxonomy (NCBI): domain Eukaryota; kingdom Metazoa; phylum Arthropoda; class Insecta; order Diptera; family Stratiomyidae; genus Stratiomys; species Stratiomys singularior. Next base: position 2,752,246 of record OX940879.1, on the reverse strand, counting down.
TAAATTTCTCATGTCCTTTCCATAAAAAACAACATGCCGCCACCCTTAAGCCACTAGTCTTCATGAAACGAATGTACATACTAATCATCTCCATCCAAACGATTTATTTCGTTCAGACAATAGTCCAAAATTATCATTCAATTAGAGTTCCACTTAGTATAAAATTGACGGTCATTTTGCGTATTTAATTTCTGTCTTGATCACAGCACCCGAAACATCTTTTGCATAAGAAATTTCGATGAATTGCTGAACGTACTAAGTCACTTATTGGCTCGGGCATGAAAACCAAACAGCGAAAAAAGACAACAAAATTCATAAGAATGAGCTCAAGCTCCCAGTCCGCTTTGATTTTATCCAAAATCTAATCAAAACCGAGATCGGTCAAAATGATTTTCGCCATACCCGGTAGAGTATCTTCGGAGCCTAGCCTGCATGTGTAAGGAGCGGAATACATCGATGAGTATGTATGTAGTCAGGTTCTAACCTTCACAGCTTCCCCTGTCTATCACATTTCCGACTACGGTTACGCCAACATACTCCTCCAACACACCTGAGTACCCACAATGTCAGACAACACATATGACCAGAAAAGTGCATTAGTGCAAGGCTGACAGCATTTAACACAGCAGATTGCACCTGAAAAGTGCCGAAAATTTCACGGAATTGTAGGTAAGTCGGTAGTTGCCTGAAAAATGTAGTGGAGGACTTCCACGAGACTTGGTGACTTGAGAAAACTTGCGCTAAGGAATGCACAGAGGTGAGCAGCAACGTTGACTGAAATACTGAGCTCCAATCTGAATCGCAGAGTCGGGGAGGCTTTTTCGCAGAGATAGAAGATTGTTTAGTAGTGATTCTAAACTGCTTAAAGGGTCCTTGCCGTATTAGAAACTTTGAAGACGCGTTGAAGTATGTGAACCATTAATGAGCACTACTTACCCCGCTCCCAAGTCAAACAGAAGGCCTTAAATTGAATTAAGATCACAAAAAACGTGTTCTCATTGTATCACAGGATACCAATTGCCCATCGTTCTCCTAATTATTCGAAAATGGTATCCCCAGATCAAAATACCACAACCTCAGGCTATAATCGTCTAAATTACGACCTCAAAGGGTATTAATAACATCCACTGATCGATTCACGGGTATCGGTCAGCGATGACTCGGCCGCATGCAATACCAGCCGTTTCGAATTATATACATTGAAGAGGAACAAAACAAGGACAAAACGGTTACACACATCGTTCAGGACGCACGTTCGTCGCTTCATATGCATCGGTCGAAGGGAGTAACATACGTTAGTAGCGGAGCAGACACCCAACTCCGAGACAGATTTAATATCAAAACATCGCAACAATAACAACGGCAACAACAACACAAACATGAATTGCCACTTAGCTCGAAAAATCGACTTTACTTTCGATTTTATTTAATGGTCGCCATTCAATCGTTCCCGGCGAGCATACCTTGGCAGCTTCTTGCCTTACCTGTCCCGCCGAATTTCATGTGGAGACAATCCCAGCGCAGAATGCTAATAGGAGCAACCTGGAACGGAGTAGGCGCGGGTATGGATAGAAATGCGACCAAGAAGGCTGGTAGCTGGCTGATGGTGCAGAATATGAAGTTAGCTGGTAAAGGAAGAATTTAGCTTACTTGACCTTGAAGAGTTTTCTTGTTGTTGAATTAAACCGAGTCCTCAGCTATAGACCATGAACGATATTCCAGGCTGTCTTTGCTGCTGCTGCAGTGCAGTTGCAAATGCTCACGAGCAAAAGATAAGAACAAATGGAGCAACCGAAAAATGTCGGAATGCAATTAGAAAATTTTATTAAATTTTTAATTGGGCTCTTTGCCGAGTGTGTGCACGAAAACGGGGTTAGTCATAAAAGAAGGGTCGGGTTAAGTTTCGCGAATGTGAACTGTTGCAAGAATACTAGTAGTAAGACATATACGCAATGAGAATTGGGAATTTTCGCTTCGGCCATAAAAATGCCGAATAGCCTAGGGAACTCCTCCGACTTTTACCCATCAATAGGCTACTTCCTTGCACAAGATTCCAAGATTTATCTAGGAAGCAAATTTGGCGCCAATATTCTTATTCTCAATATTCTTACGCACGAAAAGGACAACTCCTTGTTGTATTACATAATACTATGAGGGACTTACCTGTTAATTATGAGGAGAGAAATTGCTTTTGAAGGATATTGTTCTACACTTGCATGAAAATTATTCTACTGTCCTTAAATCTGGCCACGATCTCAATAAAAAAGTAAGCAAGTTTATGCCAGTGGTAATATTTTTGAGTTGTAGACGACATTATTGCACTTAGTTTAAACTAAAATATCTGAAAAATCACTTCCGAAGCGTTGCCTCTCATGAATGCATTTACTTCTCATGGATCCTGCGAGGGATTACCGAAACCCGAATCTCCTCTGTTAAAATCCATTCTAATGAAAATTAAGGGAAAGGTGGGAAAATCTGTATTCCTTTCACTTACATTGTTATCAATTGAATGAATGCACGTAGCATGCTGATTTGTGTTCCTGAATGAACTAAACCTCGAACGGAACAAGATGGAGTTATTTGCTCAAAATTCACTGCATTCCGAAATCCAGAGTTGTTATGAACGGTTTCAAACTTATATTCTATTATCCTTTATATACAAATGGTAAAGCACACTTGTTTCGTCGTTTATCGTGTTTTACAAGAACGCCTCCAACTCTTTTTTTGACCCTCATGTAACGATTCCAACTATTGCAGTTTCCCATAACTCAAATTTTGTAGATCTCTGGCTCATCATCAAAAATTTCTTACAGCTTGTGGCTGCAGCTTATTTCTCACTTATCTCCAGTGGTGAGAATTCTATTTTCACATTTAAACTTTTCATATGTAGCTTGAAGTCTTAAAAACACGTTGATTATATATTGCCCCGGATACGTCTTTCAATGTTTCACTAGGGCACTGGGATGCAAAATTACTAGGCTACTTAGTCTCAAAACAATGAGAAGAACAAAGCGGAACCTTCCCTTCGTGGAAAATTATCGAAGCTATCCACTGCAAAACATTTCATTTTTCTGCTTGTTACCAACAACTGAAGAGATTTCAACTGAAGAGAAGAGCTGTTTTTAGCATGATGGCCTAGTTCCTGGTGAACTGTAAAAGAGTCTTTTCCATCTGGATAATCTTCAGCTGGTTGCCTCTTCTGTGGTCATGCGAAAATCATAGACCTTCAGTAGGAAGTTATGCCGGACCTACTATAAATTACATCTGATTGTCATCTTTCCCTTAAAAAAAAACACTAGAAAAGATCTGTTCAACCTGTAAACCAGGATGAAATACAAAAAAAATAAATTGAAGTCTCCAGCCCAAAAAGATTTGGGGAAGGGAGATGCTCGAAATAATTAGGTCGATCATTTTTCTTCCACCATTTACCTCAACGGAAACTTTTCCCACATCTAGAAAGATCTATGAACCAATAATGTCACTAGCGAGTGTATTGCAAACCATACAGTCAATTTTAATCGATATTGCAGAGCTTTCATGTATTTCTTGAATTGTTCTTAATTCACATATGGCAAATATGATTCTTGACATATTCAGTTAGCCAAAGATGAGTTTCAACATCCAACAAACTTTCAAAGTGAAAATCTAAATCAATTTGTAATTGATTATGAATCCGGTGTAGCAAACCTTACCAAAACAAGAAGCAATATGACAAACCTTAATAAGCACAAAAGCATAGAATTGTCAATTTTGACATATGTCATACACAATTTGTTTCTATTGAAATATTTTATACACCTTCGAACATTGTATACTCAATGTTAAAACAGGAAAAAATTGGAAAAAATGTTTTGAAATCACTTCTCGCGAACAAGGTTATGTTTTTGAAGTAATTTTCACCTCGATGACTTCAGTTTAAGTCTAAAAATAACGATTTCATTCCTGCATTGCAATAGCTTATGAGCAGATGAAATAGGGTCCCAGCTTCAGTAGAAAAAAAAATTTCGCTCCTACCATTGGATATTTTGCCGCCACAGTTTGCGTTCCTTCAGTTTTACCTTTAATTTTACCTGCAATTCTGCTTAAATTTATTATAAACCTGTCAGCAAGCTTTGATTCCAAAAAATGATATGGGTACTGTATGCCCATAAGATGCAATGAACTGATAAAATATTTCTTTCTACGGTTCACATGCGATAATGCTTATTTTTCGCGGTTGTTTCATTAAATTAAACAACATTGAAAAATTTATTGCATTTGAAAAAAGCTCGCAACAAAAATTCCATAACGTCATTTCATTTTAATAACAAATTACTCAAACTATCCAAGTTACTTATCGTCTGCGGATAAGAATTTAATCTGCACCATTTACCAAGGTGAACTGTCTTATTCTTGCGCTTGAGACGGATAGGGGCTGTTGGATAATTGTTAAGGGGATGGCTTGATAGTCATTCAGAGAAGTGCGTTTGAAATTAGTTATGCTAAGTAGATTGGGAAGTGTCCACCTATCGCGTTTGCATAATTTTCCCGATAATATTAAATAGATTGCATCGGGAGACAATCATTTAACTTAGAGCCATTAGTCGTCTCAATCGTACAGCAGGGTACGATTATTGAAAAATTATATTAAGGATCAATCAACAATCTCTAATCTTTCTTCACTGCCACACTTCGTCAACCTCAGAGCAACGTTTGCTCACAAGTAAATTTCCTCAAAAGCAACATCAAGATCATCCCAACCAAGACCCCTTAATCAACTTAAAAGAAAATTTCATTGTAGTTGAACCCTAGTTTCGGGATCGATCTCACCTGCATTCTGTGCCCATACTCCAGCGCATACTTCCTTCGTCGACACAAAGGCGAACATAATAAAACCATTAACTGGCTTAATGCAATTCAACTTCAAAAGTGAATAAGTTTGTCAGGTCAGCAGCTTGGCACGGCGAATCAAACAAAATAAGAAAGGAACCGTCATCGCAAGGATTGCAATCCAACTGGTATTGCTTAGCTTAGCGACTTGCACGAGTTAAATGAAATTTCCAAGCTACCTCCGACCAAAGTCCGGCAAGGAACATTCATATCTTCTTCCAAATACCTGGGGTTCCATGAATCAAGTACCTGGACAATGATGGTCAAAAAGAACAAAAGGAAGGCATTGGTGATGTGCTAAAACGATTCAAAATTTGTGCGATTGGAATTAATATGGTGCAGTGTGCATATAAAGTGTAATACGATAAAGGCTAACAGACATGCAACAATATTTCAATATTAATAAGTACAAGGTTATTGTTTTCTTCGTGTCCTCTGCAGACGGAGAATCGCCTTGAGGCACCTCACCATCTTTTTTGGAAAATTTCTCTTGCGAAATATTTGAATTAAGAAATAAAAAATACTAATAAGACATTGACATCGCTCCTATCCGCTGAGGATAATGTTTCTGATCAAATGAAAATACAGAACATTAATGACACCCGATTAGCCTTGTACATGCAACAAAAACTGTTCAGAACCAGAATTTCAGCCATCTTTATTTCTCATGATCCGTAGGACTTAGTCTCATGATCCTTACGAACAACATTTTATGAAACGCTTCGGCGAACTTTGCAGGAATTCTTTCTTTACTTCTGGAGCATTCTCACCCCTTCGACTTACTTTCTTTCTTACAGCATTAATTGTGACGTGTTTCAATTTGCCTTTTTTGTGAAAATCAAAGTCATTCTCAATGTAACCTCAAAATAATAAGCCTCCTTAAATAATATGTCGATAATGTTCCATATGATCACACTTTTCGAGCATATTTTTCACAAATAAGAGTGATAGTGCGCTACATATATGTTTACGGTAATAATTTGCAAGAAGTTCTAGTTTTCCGATCCTTTTTTCCTTGAACGCAAAGCACATCATGATATAGACATTTGCGAGTGCGGCTGCAGGGCTCTTTCTTTATGAGCACGACTCAGATTCTCATTTTTGTTCATTACGACCACCAAGTAACAACTTAATTTCACTATTTTGGAGACAGGTATGAGATATTAACTCTGCATCTTTCATTTGCATAACAAATGGCCCGGCCAGCTTTTTCAAATAATCTCTCCTTGGTGACAGAAGTCCGCAATTTCCTTTGTTTTATTTTAGTATGACATACCCATACATGCCACCGATGCTCATAGCACCAAAGTATAGAACCATAAGCCACTTTTTAGCGATGCGTTGCACTGAATACGTTCCACAAAACTCGTTGACCACATGGTTTTCACATTTGTGACGGCTATAATCTGATATCATCTTGGGTTTTTGACGTCATCAGTCAATTTTTTTTTTTTTTGGCATTGTAGAAGCCAAAAGTACAACTTTCCCCTGTTTTGGCATATGGGGTACTAGAGTGCAATCAGGTTGAAATACGAAAACAGAGCTATTTATCTCTCTCTCTTCCTTTTATAGAAGGTATAAAAAAGGGTGATCATAAGGCTTATTATAGTCTTTTTTCCATCACAACATCCTTATTAGAATTTTTAGAGGCTCTACCAAGAGGTTTACCACGCTAGCTGTAAGGTTACTTCGATTGTAAATATCTTCATTTTCCCCCACATGTATTTCAATATTTGCAGCGCGAAACCAGTTTTGGTTTTTAGGTGATCTTCAGTAAAAAAACAGTCTCAAAGCCTCTGTGATTGTAACACCATCATGATTTGCGGCTGGCAAATGTATAATGATATTATTGACAGCATGTTCGAACGTTCTGTGGGGGTTTGAAAACTTGACATTTTATTTACTCATAATATGGAGGATTTTTGATGGCATAAAAGGTCAAAAAACTGTATGTAAACTGATAAAATTAACAAGACAGACTGCATATAAATCGCTACTACATACATAAAAATCAGCGGTGTGGCGCACGTTATACGTCTGTTGAAGCTAAGTATCGCATGCACACTGGCCCCTTATTCAAAATGGCGAACTGTCACAGTTCTCTCGAAAGGGTCCTAAGCTAGCGCGGCGTAAATTTATGCAGAAAAAATAAAATATTTATGTATTTGTACGGTAAATTCTACCGGGTAGGGCCTCCTGCCCATTTAAAATAGTTCCTTTACTTTCATGATTATATTTGGATGATGAACATCTTTTTTCACATGTGCATTGATACAGTATGAAGTATGTCCTTTTTGAACAATAGATGCGCTATCTTAAACCTACACTTTTAGGTAGAAAACTGATGTCCTCTTTGGGAACAGCCGCTAGCGAAATCGCCGGTTTTCATGGCTACAATCCGGATAGAGAGTGGAAGAAGTACATTCAACTATTCCACAATAAATTAAACAAATAATTGTCTGAACTATCAAAGCACATCGGCCGAGAATAATATGGAGTGGACTTCGAGACTGGACCCTGAATGATTGATTGAATCGCAAAAAAAGATATGTTGACTTCTTCAAATGATCCTTTCAAATAGGAATAATAAAAATTCAAAGAGACTCAAGTCCGATTGTTGTGAAGAATCCAAAATTTTAAATAAAACAAACAAATTCAAATGCCTATGAAGTTCTTGTATTTTTTTTCTGTGCAATAAATTATGTTAAAATAATTCTTTTTTTCTCTTAAAAGAATAATTAGAAGTTAGAGGTTAATGGCTGGCTGTTATTATTTCCAGGAAGAACCAAAAGCTTGAATTGAATCAAATCGCTAAATTAAGGCAATAAATACTGTCTTCATGTTTACAGGAGCTCTTATTAGCCTTTTTTTTATCGTTGACCAACTCTACTTGCCTAATTTTTCCATACCACATAACTTAATTCAACGTGTGTAACCTCCGTAATAAATTCCTTCAAAGTGGATACTTCCAATATCTTTGCACTATACACAATCAACAGATACTTGCGGGAATAGAATAAATTTTTAAGTATTTCTCATACCTGGCGTGCACAAAACGTCGACTGCTGGACCGAGAAGATGTGCATCCTTCCCACATGTGTCGACCGGTCCATGCGCAACGCGCATAAATATTTGTATGAATGCAAATACGAGCAACAGGACCATGAGATATGTGCAAGTCTTAATAATTAATGAACGGCGTGACGCAACAAAGCCACAACGCAGTTACCAGCGTTTCGTCTTGAAACTTCTTTCCCGACTCAGACGTTAACATTATCTCACTTGTTTTATTCCGTTTAATACCAGGTAGTGCATTTCTACCTGACGCTTGTTATTTTGTGGACAATCCAAAAAAAAAAACAACGAGCAGCGCACAATATGAAAAGTTAACGAACGTTTCAGTAGTGGTATCACATATTGCACTGAGTTGTTAGTTCGATACCAGAATGTTGCGTCGATGAACACTCTTGGGAGAAGGGAATAAAAGATTTTATAAGGAAGGATCTAAGCTGTCCAGTCCTTCTGTATCTTGCAGTACTGAGAAGTATCAAAAACACGATTGGAGCTCGTGTGCTCATTCGCACCAATTGCCAGGAACCCTGATCTAAATCAAGCTAAAAAGTCAGCCAGTTTGAATTACCGAAACCCATTCCCAAAGCCCGAGTCCTACTCAATCTTCATTTTCAACCACATCCATTACAACAAATACCTTCAATTTATTTATTCGTTTTCGTCTTTTTCATTCAATTGATTTAATATTAATTCCAATTATATCCAAAGGGTGCAGACGATCGAACACTGACGCATTCAGGTAGACGCAGTCTGGGATTGTGGAATATTCCTTGGAACCAAAGTACATGCCATGCTAATGGACACTTCACATTAACCGACCAATCGACCGATGTCAAGAATGGGATTTAGGCTGTCATGCGAAATGTTCAAGTTAAATCTCACGTAAGGAGCGATTGCACTCAATCTCTGCCGAATTCGATCAGAAGTGCAAAAATTTCAATGTGTTACACATGGAAGACGAAACAAACATTTATTTATTTATTGCGACACTGATTAAAATGCAAAATGATGTTGAACTCATTTTTTTTTTTATTTTATTATGAATATTTTATGGTTATTGTAAGTTTGGTTCGTGTGCCTTGAAAAATATTTCACAAGGGTCAATGATTTAATATACGTTGACTGGTTCAAAACAGTCTGGGATGCATTGGAATAATTCGAAATCTATTGTATGTCCTTTTTTCGTTTTGACTATTATCCAATCGTACAGTCATATAAACACATCCCGACACTGGAAAAATAACGTTCAATAAGAGAGAGAGATGTCCTAAGATCCTTTTTCTGACCTAAAAATATTCAAATTTTTTTCTTGCTTTCCTGTCATATGTTGTTCTAGTCATTTTCATCAAATTCCTCAATTTCGACTCAATAATATCTAAGACCAAACTCCTTAGAAATGCCATGACATGTAAGTCCTTGTGCCTTAAATCTTATCTCTAAGCATCTCCCTAAATGTTCTAAAACCATTTTCAACCTTACATGAAAGAGCCTCTCCCTTGCCCATTCTCAGTCTAGCGGAAGGAGCTAAACACTTTCCACGAAATTGGTTTGAAAAGTCCTTGGCCTCATAACCAAGCGCTGTTCAAGAACAAGAGAACTTCAAGTTCAAGTTCAATAATTTATTGGGTGAATTGTTTTGTGTTATGTACAATTATTTACAATTAGTCTTAACATATCACTTAACCTACGGGTTTTGCCTAATGGCTGTACCCAGAGTTCAATACTAACTAGAATTTATTCGTTCCTTGAATTAAGTTAAAATTCCTTCTTAATTACTACACTTACACCCTAAGTGTGGCCTTTAATATTCCATCTTTTTGCTTACATTAACATAATATTATTTTTATTATAATTCCTTATACTCTAAAACAATTTTTTTTGACTACAATGTTTCTTATGTACTACTTATTGCTAACTGTTGGCTGCCTCCATCGCTCGATTGTCTGCCGCATTGCTGATTGTGGTGGTCTCATGCTCCACCATACGTTTCGCCGCTCCAAGGTTGATTGGTTCCAAGGCTGCATCCCGGTACAGTTGTCGGTTGGGGTAGGGCCCTCCGTCCTCCCGTTTATACATCCCAGTGCAAGCTCGAAGGATTCTGCGCTCCAGTAATCCTATCTTGCTCCATTTGTACGTCGCTGTAGCCTGCCAGATCAGCACCGCATACATTAGTATGGGCCTGATAAACGACTTGTACGCTAGTAACTTCTGCCGCATTTTGGTTGATGACTGTTTCCTGAAAAGAGGTTAAAGGAGATGGTATGCGTATCTAGTTTTCCTTAATGCCGCGTCAACATGGGCTCTAAAGTTGTTGTTCCTATCAAAAATTACCCCCAGATACTTAGTTCGCTTCGAGCAGTGCACCACTAGCCTGTTCAGCTTTATTCTTGTGTCACATATACTCCTCGTGCGACGTCCAAATTTTTGATGTGAGTCCTTGAAAACAATCAGCTCGCTCTTCTTAGCGTTAACCCTCATCCCTCACTTTTCATAGTATGAAGTTAACGAGTTCAGGTACCTTTGGAGTCTCAGTCATGCGAAGCGGAGATTCTACTCAGAAGACCACACCAGTAAGTCGTCAGCAAAGAGATTCACCTCGATTCCAGGTTGAAATTCATCCCTGATCCCTGGGATGTCGGACGTAAATATATTGAAGAGAACGGGTCCAAGGATGGACCCCTGTGGGACCCCCGAATTAATGATAAAGGGTTAAGAGCTAGCTCCACCAGACACCGCAAAGGCAGTTCGTCTCCTCATGAAGCTACCTACAATTTTTTTAACATTCAGCGGAAAGCCCAGTTGGATAAGTTTGTAGATAAGTCCGTCGATCCAAACCGAATCAAAGGCTTTTTCTACGTCGATAAGACACGCTGCAACAACCTTTTTTCCCTGCCAGTTCCATTTTATACTGGCTTGGAAAACCGCCAATGCGTCTATCGTTGAGTGACCTCTCTTGAAGCCAAATTGTCTTTCCGGCACAGTTCCTGCCCCTTCAGAGAACTGTGTGATGCTTTGGAGGTTGATTCTCTCAAGCAACTTTCTCACATTAGACAAGAGAGATATTGGGCGAGTGTCGACTACGTCTACGCTATTGGATTGCTTCGGGATGGCAAATATTTTTGCGCATTTCCATTGCTGTGGGAAGTAGCAAATGTTAATGCAAGTTTTTTTAAGAAAAAATTTGAAATTCCATCAGGCCCAGCCGATTTTTTGGAATTTTGTTCAAGTGTAAGCATGCTGAGACTTTCAGGGCTCACAAACAGGGTACTGCCAATAGGTGCGTTGGAGGGATTCGAATCTGAAAATCTTGTCAAGCACAAGCTCTTGTGGTCTTTGTCGAACGTTGATATTGTTCTCTTTACTAATGAATTGAAAACAGAGTCCTCACTTGCTTTCTCCTCTTGAAAACTGTCGCAAAGTGGTTTATGATGGAGTCAGCAACGGCCTTTTCATCCATGAGCATGGATCCGTTATAAGAGAGGACTCCTGGCAGGCGCTTCCGACCAGTTATTTTATTAATTTGGGGGAACATACAGGCACCTGGTCGAATGGTTGCTAGGGTCTGTTCGAATCTCTCATTGGCAAATTCAGATGTTCTTGTCGAAATCATTCATCATATTAATCAATCATATTAAGGGACATTATTAAAAGGTTTACCCGCTGATACTTTCAGTTAACTATATTCAGGTTGCGATGGTATATCCTTGAAAGCAGTTTTCTGAGGGTGCTACGTCTACGATGTAGCTTCAGGGTGTCTTCTGGTAAGTCTCTATAAAGATAATTTCTGGAGGAATTTTTTATGAATATCTTTGAAATGACCGTAGCAAGGGTCGAGTTCAAACAAGCAATGCCTTCTTCAATCTCTGTTGGTGATAGGTTTCTCGATCTGTTGATCGAGACTCCTTCAATCCTTCTACTCAGGTCAGCATTAACTGCTTCCCAGTCTATGCGCTTGTATGGGATAAAGAGCTGTGGGGCTGCTGCTTCCAGCTTTACACCCTTTTTAACTCTTAAAGCGAGTTCGACCAAAAGATGGTCAGATTCAGCGTCGAGGGCTCTACATTCAAAATTCCTCCAGCTGTGAGAGATATTCACCAAATTAGCAGACACAATGAAGAAATCGATCGTTGACGAGCTTCTTCGGAAAGTGGGCTCGTTTGGTGCAATCAATATGAGATCCATATTGGCTTGCACCCAATTGAACAGAGCCGTTCCATATCCATTAGATACGGTATTGCCCCAGGAAGGATGTCTTGCGTTCAAATCACCCCCTATCGCAAAGAAATCGAACTTTTCACACAAAGTATGGACTGTTTCCAAGTCTTCAATGAGATCCCTACCCGAATATCCGTGTTTCACGTATATTCCAACAAATGCAAATGTGTAACCCCCCAGGAACGAGCTAAATATCATGACGTCTGCACATTTTAGACTTGGAAGACAGTGTCTTTGAATTTTGAGATGTTCCTTGAAAGCCATAGCTACTCCAAGGATTCCATCTGGGTCGTCATCCCTTATGACTTTTTCTCACTCAGATTAGTGAGTTTTTTGTATTGTGGAATGAATGAATCCACTTTGCGGATGAGAGTGAACAACTTACACCCGAAGAATTGTTTGCAGTCATTGGACATGACAGTATTTCTGTCTTTTTGCTGTTGTAAATCAGTATTTAGTTTTGGTTGCCGTACAGGCTGAGTTGCAGCTGGCTTGACTGAACCCCTAGCTATAGTAGCGAATGAGACACCATTTTGAATGGTGTTTTTTAAGGAAGAAGTGACGAAGTCCCTCCTTTCTTCCTTCTTCTTTTGGAGATTCCGTCTCCTCTCCTCAGCATCCTTGGCCTTGGGACATACCCTGAAACTCGCGGTTTGTTCGACGGAGTAACGGGGTGTGGTAAAACGCTATTTGTTTCAATTTATGCAGGTCAACCCATTTTTTTAAGTTAGGGAATAGTACGCACCCGCTGGGAACTTGCTAGAAGAGGAAGCTTTTCACAGTTGATTTCATCGAACATAAATATTCATAAAAAACACTCGCCAAAACCTGACGCAAACGACAAATGAAAACAAATGAATCCGAACAACGACGCCGTTGTCACGATTGCCTTTTCCTTCCTTGGTCCTAGTTAACCGGCTATGGTTGCTGTTTGAGCATTTTCATTTTCAGGAGTATAACAATGTAGCCACGTCTCATGGATGGTTATAACTAATAAGAACTTCCATCAGTTGTTCGCATGTAGAACGCCAAATTTGCAATTGAAAAAATTCTTTTTCAACATGAGATCAGATTCTTCTCTCCAACTTTTTATCCTCCCGTCTTACACAGAGCTTTTGAGATTTTTTGACTTGGATCATTCTTGCGCGAGTTCGAATTTATTCGCCTCAAAAGGATTTTTTGCTGATAAGAACAACGAATTCTTTAATCCTTATCTGCTTCCTGTTCCATTTAAGAACACAAAATCAATGGCGAAATGGCAGTCAAGTGACCGAAAACTCTCGCATCTATCAATAACTTGGAAACTTATTGGGTCATCTGGTGACTGTTGACGTTATCCCTCCCAAAAAAAAACACTATGCTCTACACTCAGAGCGGGTTACCTTCATTAGATCCCCAGCACCTTATACCTCCTTCCTTCCCTAATGGATTTCGAATTTTCTTCATTGATCTAGCCAATCTCGACTACATATTCTGCTGCTATCTGTTGGAGTTGGGACACAAAACAGATACTTAAGTATGCATACGAGAATGAAGCTTCAACTCCTTCGTCATTTTGGTAGTAAAAAGTCTCCAAAATAATAAAAAATAAACTATTGTTTCAACTTCACGATCGAAGGACGCGATCAAAACATCGGAAAAGCTGATGGTAAGACATCCTTAACACAGCCGTAACAATGTGAATGAGAACTAAATGCCCACAAAATCTATGAAGACTATCAATTTCATACCCAGCTGCTGACAGAAGCACTGGAAAAAAATTTTATTAAATAAAAATTAAAAGTTTGTAAGTTTACTACAATATTCGTTTTGGTGTTGCCGCAGACCAAAATTAACTCTGAGTGGCTAGGGTCCCGATACCATGGCAACCTCAATGACGCTACTACACAAACAAAAGAAGGGACTTAGACTTGACGTACTAGAGAAATTAGAGATCTACAAACACGAAAAAACCCACGGAAATATTATCAACGAACAAATAATGACCAACTCCGACACAATATTTTCAGTCCTCGACCCAATCCTTGTCAAAAAAAGAAAACGCGACGAACCCGACAACGATAATCCCACGATCCTGAAAAGACCCAAACTTAATGACCCTCGTTAACACCTAATTAACCAGACCTACCCCTCCGATAAAAGTTTCACCTATAAAAAGATGGATACCGCGACAAAGACACCAGAACGAGCTGAAGATGGTTGTATGCAGCCGAAACGCGTCCTCGAGACCCACAAAGCAAGGACCGGCGGACCCAAGCCACCCAGAGTTTACTACAATATTTTCACTCAAATAAATACACACAAGAAAGCCAAATTAAAGGATATATATAATAAATATTTGCAGAATATTTGAAACCGTAGAAACCCCGAAATATTTGGAGGAAGTCTGTTAATGCTGAAAGTGCATAAATCTACAAAAGGACTTTGCGTTGGCGTACAAAACGTTTAACCCCCAATTGAATATATTAAAAAAGGGATAAGGTTGGAGATATTTTTCAGAGGTGGGCGACGAATCTTCGAAATTTTTTTTAAGGGTAGGATTGTGAAGGTTCGAGTTTTTTCAGGGTAGTCAGGTGAAGGCATCTCTTGAAACCCGGAGCGAAACATTTCCAGCTGCACATGGTGTTTGGACTTCCCAATTATATTTGCTAAACAACGAAGCCAATATTCATTGTTTGCCAGAATTAAACTGCAAGGTTGGAAATTAGACCAGAATTGAAGGTTGATATATTCTGCTAATGATATTGCACATTGCGTAATGGTTAATCTATTCGCATTCTACGCACTTGATTGCAGCAAAAACTAAATTTGTTGTTCCAATGCCAACACACCTGGGTGGGATTTGTATTTTGAGTCCATCATCATTCTAATGTGATTGGGATTGCTTTGTAATGTAATGCAATCCAAGGAACCGATGCGTAGGTTCTGTTGAGTATGCTAGTCAACAGCTGCTCGACTCCGGGAATTGGTGAACGCGGTTGAAAAACAGAGACCAGGGAGGAGTATTTCAGGGATGCCAAGCAGCAATATCGGCCCGAAGAAGACCAGAAAAGAAGAAAATAAACTAATAGCCTAATCAAGACACGAACCTCTTTGTACATTACCCTTTTTTTAAGAACAACGGAGACATGAAAATTTTTTGAAATAGCATCGGATATTAGGGATACGATTTTGATTTTTCTGTGAGCCAATTGTTTGGCCAGTCGTTTTGCAATGATATAATTGAATTTTATCTATCGAGAAATGTTACTCCTTCCTGTTGCTTTATTCGGAAGATCTGTTCTTGCAAATGTGAGGAACAAACTTCCAATAACTATTGAAACTTTCTCCTATTGGACGCTGATCGCAGATTTACTATCATAACTGCTTCATGGAGGATGCAGGATGCTATACTTTGTTTGTTTAATTTAACCTTAGCTGATTTTCGGCGACTATTGTTCATCTTAGTTGATCCTGAATAAAGCCCCTGATCAGGAGAACACATGGCCCAAGGTTTGGCATTTCATTTATAAGGTAAATTCAACACAAAAACCGTCCTCGACCCAGAAACAAACCAAAAAAAAAAAAAAATACGAAATATGTTGGACCAGCCAAGTTAATCAAAGTGTCACATATACTTCACCACATATTTTACACCGATTGGTTCCTAACTGCATGTCTCCAGGAATAAAAGAAAATCAACGTGAAAAAAGGATAATGTTTTTTGTCTATTGATCAGCAAGCATATGCCTATTTTGGTACCGTCAGGGCCAGACAATAATTTCATGTCGCGTTTCGCGAAATTCGCATTTACCCTTTACCTTCACCCGTTCGCGACTCATGCTCCCGCTGTTCTATCTTGCACATTGCACACAGAGACAACAGCGTGCGGTTACTTACCACACATACAAACTTTTGTATCTTTCTTTGACGATGCAAAACATTTAATGCAGCAAAAGCATAAGGTAACAAACAACATACGCTATTATAATGGCACAACGATGGTTTGGCATGATGATGATGGCATGACTACCCAATATACTCGCCCACTTATGTGTCTAGCAAAGACAAGATTGCGACTACATGCGAGTATTTTCGAGTATTAAAAACCCTCCCTAATTCTGAGAATTACGGTCGCGAATTTTTAAATTTTGCAAGCACATAAAAAACATTTTTTGGCAAAAGTTGCCTCGAATAAGGGGCGCCCCGAGTGGGGGCTCAAGCCAAAAACGAAACATAGAAGGCACTACTGAAAATCCAAAAGTGAAAACGAGAAATGCAACATATACCATTTGCACAATGTCTTATATGTGGTACGGGTTAAGTAGTGTAGATAGGAATAAAAAGAAGTTACTTTCTGCGCTTGATCGTCGCGAGTGGGCAAGGAATCGAAAGAGTTAACTTACTTGTTTCGTATTCAGAACAGTGTGGCATGACATTTTGTGATCAATGAGATTTATGTAGATTGTCTGGTTTGCTGGACTCCTAGTCCTGAAAGAGGACAATTGCAGAACGAGTAGCATTTGGCGAAGGCTTCTTGTCTGCATTCACCACCCTTTTACTAGCTACGGAGCACTCATCTAACGAGAACTTATGTCCTTGGGCCTATGTTCTTCACGTTTTAGTGTATTCGCGCACAAGACCTCCTAGCTGAAAGATCTTCGGATTCTCTTGGTCTGGTTGCAGTCTAAATGCGTCGAGGACACAGCCAAGTGATCATGAAAGCCAAAGAGGATCATAACCAAGGCTCATGCCAAAAACAAAGTGTCTTTCATTGCCTACCAACCCTTGTCTCTCTTCCTCGCTGTTCCAAGCCCTTCTGCTGCCTCCTTCCCATATCTGTCCGCGAATGTGCACTTGGAACTCCACTGAGTGAAACCGAAATTAAGTATCTGCGTTATGTCGTATATTTCGGTTTTATCTTCAGAAGTTCGCTTTGCGCAAAGACGCGAAAAAAATGAAGAAAAACAATGGGACAAGCTGGTCGTCGCCGACCGACGATGGAAATAGGCTAAGGTTGGTAATTCCCAAGAAGACACACTACTGACCAACTTTTATGGGATCCGCCAACTTAAAAATAAAAAGGGAAATTGAAGGAAGTTTAACTTGCACGTTCTGATTCTACTTATGTGAGTGGGCATGCATTTTGTGGATGGAGATACTCGTATCTATAGATGCAGAGCATGCTACGGAGGTTCACTTTTATTGGCGTTTATTGAGGTGAGTAACGAGGACGTGTACGTTAGAAGGAAATACTTATGTGCATATGTGCATCGGTTTGTAAAGGGACGATTGAGCGGCAGGAACATATGCTTCGTGTTTGTGATAAACTGTTTTTCTCGGAAGCGAAAAGTATAAAACTTCGTTCTAGCGAAGAAGGATAATTTCCGACGAATTGCAGGTGACTGGCGAATTTTGTTGCATTATGGTGATTGAGAGCAGCAGTGCCATTAACTAGCCTATGTTAGTGGTGGTAGTCTGTCAGTAAAAATTATTTTGATGGAGTTCTACCAGTTTGGACAATTTCGGAAAATTTTCCAAATGTCGATTTGAACTCGCACCATTGAACTAAGTATACTGTTTGGGTTTTGACCTGAAATTACGTTATTGTGTGAGACAATTTATGGAATCATAAGTTGCTTGAACGGAAAAACTGTCAGGATGAACTAGATCGGAAGAGGAATTATTTACGGACACATATTACTTTGCATGAGTTATTTAGCGAAATGGATATTATTTTTCGAGATAGTCTTTGGACACGATAAATACGCACATCTAGCGTATCTATGTTTATCTAACAAAGGAGCATGCCGAGTCAGTTGAACCTTGCAAAAGACTGATGGAAGCATTGATCCTCAATCAATCGTTCCAAGTTACTGAACCGAAATAAGAAGCGAAATATCCGGAATCGAAAGGACGTTTTGCAGTTTTTGGTGGTTAATGGACTGATGTTGGTTAAATCAATTGCCGACGTACAGTGAGAAAGTATTAAAATTTGGTTTAGTGTGAAAAAATTGTTGAGACCTATGAACTTCTCCTATAAACCTCAAACAATTGATATATTCGAAAATTAGAGTAAATTTCAGTAGAGTTCAGTTGAGAATGCGGTTGACCTAGAGGTATGGAAAAAACACTGAATGTCCGCGAACAATAATGTTGTCAAGGTATTTACCTATGATGAAACTCGTCATAGAAGCCTTCTCAACTTGAAACGTTTGCATTGGCTTCAATCGACGCTCCTTAGCATAGTTAAACACCATTCGCACAACCATCAAATTCATTAATTTAACCACCTCAACGAACCGCACGACCTACCACATCTTGAATAACTTCTGTAACAAATCTTTGCAAATGGTCATGTTACACGCATAATTAATTTGACACCGTTATGCATACAAGCTCACATTAGTCCATTAATAAATTCACTAAATACTAAAGTGTTATAATACAGATTACACGACATGTTGTCTCCCAGGCTACAAATAATATTTCATCCTACCTATATCTTTGTACCGAGCAGATACTTCACATGAACACTTTCTGAGCGTGTAAAAACAAAAAATGGAACATTAGAAACTCATCTAATCTACGTATGAGTTACACATGTATCTTTTAGGCTGTGCAATTTTTCAGAACGTCTGTCCAACATCCATTAATGGGACTTACCTCACATGAATCAAAATCTTAATCTTCATTGAAAAACAATCAGGAAGCCTGGGAAGATTATTTGCGAATTGAAAAACATTAGAGGTAATCGTGAGATTATCCGTAGATACAATTAAGCTGTGTAGGCGATTAATTTTTGCAAGAAGAAAGATTAAGTTTAACCCTGGATATGACATTGACGATTAAAACCTCCATTTTCCAAAAGCTTTAGGCAAGTTAGAAATGTACTTATTGACTGACTTTTTCGCGTTGATGTGAAACGCTTCTTTTTTTTTAAAAATAATAATATTTTTTATCAAGACGTTACTCTTCAAGACAAGCATTACGGAGAATGAAAACTAAGTTACTGCTTGTCATTTCCTCGGAGACTCGAATCGCTTTGCTTTTGGATAGTTCCCCTATATTTAAATCCTGTGAAAACTGCGTTATGAGTAAGTTTCAATGAATTTACAAGCCCTTCTTGTGTTGGATTTTAATTTCATCTTTAGTGCCTCCAGTTTTGTGTTTTCCAATGTTTTTAGATGTTTTTAGATTGAAACCACCACTGAGTAGCTGTCGAAATCATTCACTATATGATATATTAGTTACATATCTATATGATATATTAGTAAACGTATCAGCTGGATTCATTGCTTGGTTAAGACAAAAGTTGACATTCTATTCCATCGCATTGGTCCCGTAGGCTTGAATTACGCACAATAATCCTTTTTTCATCGATCGACAAATACTGCTTGATTAACACAAAAGTTGACACATTCAATACAGAAGAAAACAAGACTTTAATGCAACTTTTTATGGAGATATACATTGAATGCTGTTGACAGATGTCGAGCTGTCACTTGAAAAATGACCAAACTCACTCGTTTTTCCCATCTACATCAATTTTAAAGATTAATTTGTCTGTACTTCGTTTAAGAATATATTCTGAAAATGTAATATAAAAAACAAATAAGCATTAGTTTGTGATTTGCGTGGTCATAGGCCACTGATGCCCAGGATGTGTTATACCAGAAAGCAGTCTTTCGTCGGCATATGGTATTGAGTAACCCACTTTTCCGTGAGTTCCACCGTAAAATTATTCCTTTCCGCTCACCTGGGCTGCGTTCGATTTTCGATGAGTGAGTGGATATTCCTTGTCAACTTGGAATTATATTGTTGTTGGTTGATAGCTGTGCAGTTTAAAGTTCTCTAAAAATGTTTCTTTGAAATCCTTTGAAATATTCAATCGTTTTCTTACTATTTGCTTACCCTCACTCTTATTTGTTGGATGAAAGAAACTTAATGGGTTGAATCTTGGATCTAAATGTCAAATCCGGCTTATATAACGATCGTTCAGCCCCAATTCAGTAGAATATATCCAAGCAGACCGACTTGGATTGCGCAGTATGACTTACCTCACACTGTGTAACAAATCCCTATCGGTTTCTTTTTCATCAAGGCTCCTTACATTACGACCATAGCTAAACTGACCGGCGACGATTAATTCGTTCGTTTGCACAAATATGTTGGACAACGAAACGAGCCATTACTGTCATGGCAAAAGATCGGACGAATAATACCTGCTCTTCTGAACAGTGACGAGGATTAAGAGTCATGAGTAAGAAACACGAGATTTATTGGGTCCTTACGCTGCGGATCCTTGCGATAAAATAAACAGACTGTGCTATACAGATTTATACAGTTTTCTATGTTGCAGAAAACTACGATACCCGAATTCTTTCCGAAAAATCGGCTTTTCCGCCAGGCGAGATTACGAGATTTCTCCAGCTGTGGATATTTTTTTAAGGCTCCTTCAAGATACAGATTGGTTCAACAAATCAAGCACCTTAAACGAATTGGAAAATAATATTCGTTATGAAATCGCCAAAATTCACAGACAAAGTTTCTAAGAAATGTCAAAAGAGCTCGTAAAAAGACGATAGTTGCGATGCAAGTAACAGGCATTATTTGTTGATTTTCATTTACTTTTTGGTAAATGAATGATTTACCGAATACTAAATCAATTATGATTGAAAAATTCATTTACTTTTCTCGTCGCCATTACTATTTGGCTTTTTCAATTAGTAGTTGGGAAATTGGTCGAAGTTCAACAAAAAATTCATGAAAAATTCGGCCATTGAATCCTAGAAATTGAATGAGCCTGAGTTCGGAATATTGATAAATTCATTACACGAATCCTCGGAGCATTGCCATAAAACGGTTAAAGTATTTAATATTCATAAACTTTCCAGTTGAACTTATTTTCTCAGCGTACTAATAACATTTGTAGTTATTCCAATTAACTTTTTCTACCATCTGAACACATTATCCCATGATTTCCGAAGATACACATGTGTGTTATCCATTCAACTACCATTCGTTGGTAACACATTTGAGTGTCTGCGAAGAATTCGGAACAAGAGCCCAATATGTTTCAATTGCGTATTCAAAATCAGCATATCGAACAGCAGGACTGCGAATATTTAGCACAGTAGCTAATTAACAATCTTCGCAGTCTTCGCAATGGGACAATCCAGCAGCATCTCACATACTCGCACATATGTAGGTTAGATGAATCTTCAAAATTCGACGTTCTCCGCTTGGGGCTTACCTAGCTGCTGGATTTTTTCTTCTTCTGCGCGTACCTAAAATTTACGACAGATGATTTGTTATAGGCTAAACTATGAAGAAGATTTTGCAAGGTGTTTTTCTTTCTTCAAAAAAAAAGAAAGAAAATAGTTAGTGTGTGAACGGTCTCATAGAAAAAAAAAGAATTGAAGACAGTATGACAAATTTTGGAAGCAATAATGTTCTTCGAACGTTGGCCTAGAATGTTTAAAATTGTTGTTTATTTGAAGAAGTTTACTGTTATTTGTCTGTTTTATCAGGCTTAGAGGATAGAGGAACACTCGAAATGTGTATGTAATTATTAAAAATTGAAGATGGATGGGAACTAGCGGGATACTCGCTTGGAAATGAGAAATAAGGCACACTCTTGATTAATGGTGCAAATGAAGACTATTTCTACATGTTCTAAATGTTTTTGTAAGCCAGAAAAAGGACAACATTTTCATTGACATTGCCCGTGTTGTGGCCAGCCTAGTGAATGCCTCAAAGAGACATTGGCATATGATCATAGAGTTCATAGCACTCAATCCCCATGCTAAGGTTTTGCTGAATTTGAATACGCATGCGAGGCTCAAAATTGTTCTCATCGATTTTAAATGACACAAATATACAGAAAACCTGAAAATGAAAAAAAAAATTGCAATCAACGCACAGTTCCAACTCATTATTTTTGAAAAAAAAAATTATAAGCGAATTATAAACAATTTATATTAAAATACTAGAAGTTTGAAGAGGAGAAGAATTAAGTTTAAAAGGATTTTCGGAAAGGATCGACGCCTTAGAGAATGAAAGTTCACGTTTTTCGGATGATAAAATCATATGCACAGGCAGTAATCAATTTCTCCTTTCAATCATTTTATCAACCTATGTTTCGTTATTCTGAATCCTTCTTACACTTTATCCAACCAATGAAGCTTTGAAGAGATCTAAAAATAATGAATAACTATCCCAAAATAAGAGTACTCAGCTCGCGTTTGGAGGCTATAAAATGCTTTTTCGGTTAATCAAATTTGCAATAAGACTATATTCTGACTGTATTGAATGAATTACTAATGAATGCAGCCATGAAAGAGTCCTCACCAATAGCTCTGAATGGGTCTAGAACTGCAATAAACTGAACAAGGCAAGAATATTAATGGAATGTAGAATTCCATCATATAATCCATCGGAACCATCCATCCACCATTAATAATCCACCAGCAAATTTGCCAAAGGGGCAAGCAGCAACACATTGCGAGCAGCACAAGGACATGTACAAATGGATTTTTGATCTGAATGCAATAAATGCAATAGAATTTTGTGCAATCATAGCAAACTCAAGAAATAGAAGAAAAATTGCCCCGAAAATGAAATTAAAACTGTGGGTTTTCCCAATATTTTAAGACTTGCTCTAATTTTAATCATGAGGATTTTTTTGCTAAGACAAAAATTTTAGAACAATATCTCAGCCAATAAATCAAAGTCTACCTTGGACTACTTTACGTAGTCCAAGGCGAAGGAGCAACAGCTTCAAGTTGAAGTTGATCAGTTTGAACTGACCAATTTCAATTTTAACTGGTGACTCGTTGGTAGTCTGTCCATTAACAATAATGTTTAAGGTGCAAATTTCTTGAGGATTTTGCAAGCTAAACATAGCTTTGGTTTATCTTCCTCTTTAGCTCTTTCCAGAGCAAGCGCTTCAAAAAGTAGCTTGACTGTTGGCTGGCATAAAATAAGCATGTTGATGAGTTTATGTACTCTGAGACTTATCTTTGTATGTTTACTGCTTTCTTTGTTGGAAGTCCACATCCTTACTAGGATAAGATTTAAGCAAACGAAAGGCTAGGCCGTACAAAATCCAAGCTCCCAACAAACCTCCATTTCGTTTGCCCAAATCGAATATGTCATGTGTTATCAAGTGTCCAGTCTGTCGAATACACAAATATCGACACGTGCACAACGTTTTAGGTGGAGCATAACTCCTCGTCAGGACTCTCGAATGAATGATTGTGGACATCTCTGTCAACAGATCACTCATAACATGATTCCATTTATAATGACCCACTCTACGTTGTGTGGACCTGAAGAACTTCACTTCTTCCCGAGAAATAGCTCCCTCATACGACTCATGTTGAACCCAAATGATCAAATGCGCCAATTTAGTCAATCAAGATCTGATTTTTCCTTCAGGTATGTAGATCACAATAATAACCGAAGCAACAGCTTCAAACTGTTCAATGAATTTGATAAGTCTATCACGTACCAACTCGATAGAATTTTTTAAAAAGAACTCCAAAGTAAGGAAGGGAAAAGGTTATTCGATTTTGAGCCCTTTTGAGCCTTTTGTTACATGAGCGTCAACTTCAACAAAGCTACCAGAAGCTTTCTTTAACTTCCAGCCGTGACTTCTCGACTCATCTAATAAAAATTAAAACTCATTCAAAGCAGAATTTTGAACATTCATCCTGGTGGATTCAATCAATGTAGGAGGGTTCACTTTTGGATGGTTGGAAGTTAACTTTTTTGCGATGAGGAATATTTATGTATGTTGTATTTACAAATATGTTTTTATGAATATTTGTGTTGTGTATGATTTATTCCTCTTTCATTGAACCCTACACCCTTGGTATAATGCTCTTAAAAACAATCACTTCCTTACAATAACCAAATGTAACCCATCTGTTACCACAGTCGCGCTCTAGTACATTCAATCCCAGTCAACATGATTTTAAATTACCCAGCAACAAAAGAAGAAAACAAACTTATGCAATCGGGAACACGAGCAAATACGCAGCACCAATCATTGGCCAAAAAGTTGTCCTTGGAGGTTTAAGTATTCCTATTACCCACAAAAATTCAACCGACACCCAATTTTGATCGTTTCCATTCTCCTCTGCTTCCTTGACTCGTCCATCGTTGCCTTCATTGGTCAAAATTAGTGCTGAGGTTCCTTATCGTTTGGTCACATCGTTTTATTTTCAGGACAACCACATTCGATATGTAACAACTCGTCGTTCTGGTTCCTGCAATAATGTTTACAATAACCAACACTAAATTTAAACTCACTAGCTAGTATCATGGCTACAGTTGAGAGTTGACTAAGCAACAATACCCAGTTTTTAGGGTTTGGGTCACGCTCAACCCAATGCAGCCATTTTGCATGATTTGCATCAACACTGAGTGCAAACACGCGATATTGGCATGCATACACACGTCCATGGTGCCTGAAAATTTCAGACATGTGTGGAATTATGTCAAATTTAATTCGAATAGGATTACTCGCATAAGAAAAATTAAACTTATGCAAGGACACAAAACGAAGGTCAACGATAGAAATTTTCGTCAAATCAGCCCATCGTCGTTGTGGCGCTACAGCCCCTTTTGGTACAAGTCCCGAACATGCTCAAAGCTGTTTGAATTCACTTTATTATATTCTCACATTTTTTGTTGGTAGAATCTTTGAGGTATTAAAATTTCTATTCATACGAATTAAGAAAACGGTTAAGCACTAGGAATTGGCGTAAAGAACTAAAACTATCCATTCTGCAAAGGTAGATCCCGGTCTACCTTGCAACTTGGGACATCAACAGTCCAATGTAGTTCACCCATAGATGACTCACTCCCTTTTTAAGGTACCATTGAATTAACATGTACCCATACATTAATGCAAAGCTTCCCTGCACTCCTTACGATATCACATTCAATTTACGAAACGCAAACAATAAAATATGAATACAATTAGCATACACAAAATTTACATTGCATCCTTTTTTACATACATAATCCTTTTCGTTTCCTCTAATAAAAATGAAGCAGAGTTGCATAGAATGGATTCGAGGGAATTCGTGGTGGTCTCCACGAAATATCGAGTGGCCATTATGACTGCACCAAACAACATAAACTTAAATATATGCGAATAAGGAAATGAGTAAACGAAGGTAGATTTGTTGGAAGTCATTAATCAAAAAGCCAATAAATGAATGAATTCTGTTTCAGTGGTTTCACATCAATATGCAAAATGGTCAAGACTCAAAACGGATCAATAAAAAACATTAAATAAATTAGATTTGGTTGATGTTGGTTTATGTTGCAGGAAACTTAAATTTAAGTACAAAATTTAAATAATCCCTGGAAGATAACTTATTCTCTTTAATTAAGGCACAGAGTCGAATTCAACCAATTATGGTATTTCAGTTACCGTTTCCGTTCAAATCTCGCAAATATTATCTCAGTCAAATTTTCGTCATGGTATTATAATTATTGAAATAAAAGAATTTAACATTGATAAGTCCCTAGCTAGATAAATCCATTAAGTAGTTTAGCTTCATTTAGTGAACAACATCATCTTGGTCATTTCCATCTAGAAAATTTATCCCTGATGTAGCCTGTAGTAGCGGAACACGTTCTCTAGACGATCGACTTCCTTATTGATCAATTCATTTACTAATATAATTTTTTACTTTCAGATTTAACGGGAGTTATTTTCTTCTCTATCCGTACTTTAACAACAAACTTGTTAACTAATCAACTGCTGAAATTTGCAGAACCATAAGGTACAGATTGTTGTTATTAAAGTTGAGATTAGTTGACGATTTCATTCAAATAATTTATTTAAAAAGTTGTTTCGATATGAAAATAGATGAGTCCTTTAGTATGACTATTTCTGATACATTTTTATTCCTTAGATTAGAATGAAAAATCCATTCTTGGAAAAAAACTCCGCTGTGATCATAGTCAAATTTATTAAGCTTCTAGGTTTATTGAGTCTCCCCCGAACGAGTCTTTGAGTCTACACACTTTACTGGGGAATTCAAAAAAAAATGTTTCGAATTTGGTACACATTTTTCAGCGAGCACCAACTCGTTAGAACAGTACCAAATGGGTGAACATATGTTTTTGACGCTTACAAATAGCCTTGATGACATATCACCGTCAAGCTGAATGCCACGCTTGGTCGACTTTCAAAAACTGAAAACATATGCATGAAAAACTAACTTTGTCTGAAAACATGAATAATTAACATTGTCAACTTAAGCGACTTAGCCCCGGGTCTTAAGTTGCTGAAGGTACTTATGACTTCCTGTGGAAACGAAAAGATATCAGTGAATGGTACTCATCGCCATTTCCACCATGAAGTGCCTTGAGTGCACCGGAACGTTGTTGATTTCCCATTTCATTTTTCCCTGATTGCATCTTTCACTCGATCTAGCAATTAAAGGTTAGACATTATTGCCATTGAAACATCCTTATTATTGTCATTGAGAGTTCCTTATCATAAATCCAAAGGATACCTTCCATACGCAAATAAAAGTCTTTTCTGCCGTTCATTCAAAATTCGACAAATCAACCCGATAAATTTCATTTTTCACTTCCGGAAAATAGTATATATATAACGGTATATTTCCGGCTGATATAAATACATTTTAAACTTTCAAAGAGGAGATTCGCCTTTTTCATGTCACTGGTTCGACTCAGGGTCCTCTTGGTTAATCCAAGTTTCATCACCAAGAACAACGCAAGAACATCTTCCTTCTTCACGTTGACTCACGTCGCTAGAAACGTTTTCGCGAGACTTACGTTATTGAAATCTCGTATACTTCGAAACCATCTTGCATAAATTCAATTAATCCCAAGATATAGATACACGATGTTTAGAACGTTTGATTCAGATGTTCTAACCAAAGTTTTTTTTAAAGAAAGAAGTCAATCCACACCACTTTTCTTCTTTTTCAATGATCTCTGGCATCGTACCCTTCACCGGCTGTCTGGGTTAAAGACACCGTTGTCGTCTTGTCCTTGCTGGAAAAGGCTGTGCCATTTCGAACCGTAGCTAAACAAGGTACGGAGTTCCCAAAAATAACCCCACGATTGTGTTTCAAACCCCGCACACAATCGTATATACCGTGATTTCTGGTGGTTGTTAATTCTTTGATAAATTGTGCGTGATAACGGGAGAAGGGGTGGTCCAAAAAAAACTGGTTTCAAAAATGTTCATTCACTCAAAAATAAATTACGAAATTTGACGATGCCCTGTCCTCTTAACCAGTTGAAACTTGATAAATATTTAAAGGAGTCATTTTTCATTCATATGGATAAGTAATACTTCCACAACCCACGCTCAGCAAACTTTTTGACTACTCCATGTAAATTGGAACCTTTGCCTTCAACCCATTACTGTTGCTTGGAGTTTCGAGTTTACCAGTGGGATTCCAATGAATACTAACCATTGGAAAAACGGAAATAGTTAAGCAAATATCTATGTGCAAATATACTAAAGAGATTTTATTGTAACTAATAAATGATCACTCGACTCCAAGAGTATTATTCTTGATGCGAATTCGGACCATCTTGGATCAATATAAATATATAAAAGTGGCCCGACACATTATTCATAACTTTTCCAGAAATCACTAATGCACTGTGCTCCATTATACCAGAAATACATGGAGCAATCTCCAGAATCTCACTGAATCCAGCTAATCTATTCCAACTAAGATACTTGCATTTGCCTTGAAACTGAAAATAAACTATTTTCATCCACGTGCTATCACACTTCAAGCATTAAAAGTGTCTCCAAATCGGATTTACATGTCGCTCATGTTACAAGAAAAATAAACGAAATGTTAAATTTCTCCTCCCCTGCACATACATATTCAAAGAAATGGAATCAGTTACATGTTCATATCGCGGGGATCTCCTTCAAATAACTTCACCGCGATTCATGTCGCCACCGTGAAGCTGGTATAGTCAAACTAGCTGGTATAGTTAATCCATGCTCAGATGACACCTTCATGATTTGATAGTGGGACGGTTAGGCGACCGATAATGGATGTCCTCTGAATGGGGACTGTTTCTTCTTGAAATTCACAGAACAGTTGTCTTATCGGATATTTATTGAGCTCCACTACTACCAGTACTACCTAACGCTTGCTAAGTGATCCCCTAAAACGTTTTGTGTCCCTGCTCCATCGCTTCTCCGGCTGGTGCCCTTTCCGCGTAGGTGGGTTCCGTGCCCCACAAATGCGGACCCATTTGATTGCCATGAGTACGTGCTACGTCTAGATGTGCTGCTATTTCGGGAGCCTAATTGCATCCTTCAAGGGAAATTTATTGCAATGTTTGATGTAACTGTCGCATTACCACGGAGACGATTGTGGACATACGGCTGGTACAGTGATACCACAGAAATTAGGACAGGTCCAAAATCTCAAAAAAGCATTTAGACAATGAAAACTGCACAGTTGATATCCCTAAAAATGAATTTCTTTCCTCCCTCCTTGGTGTTCGGAAATTGGAAGTAAATTCATTGTCCAATCGGTTCCCTTCGAGAAGTCTTAGGTTCGTCCTTCTTGCATGAGTCACTGTTTGCATTCATGATTTTTTCCAAAGCTTACGGAACACAGATAAAGTACGGAAATAAATTACAACACGGACACGAAAATCGAAAAAAAGAAAAATCAAAACATAAATGCGCAAGAGGTGTGAGTGAATTTCTTGGAGAAAAATTTAAATCGTGGCGCACTACAGGGACATGGTCTTTCCTTCGCTCTCATCAAGACACAAACTAAGACATTACATCGAAACAGTGGCGCGTGCGATCATTAAATTTAGGACAAACATGAATTTATATGCTCAATTAGACTCGTTTTACCATTCTGAAATTATTTCACACTATCAACTTGCGCGTCCCCAAGTGTTTATGACATTTTTATGTTACATTTTACAATTTTTTTATGTTTCTAATTTCGTGCCCAGAATGTATGATAAAACCGAGCGTCTGTCGGAGTTTGCCTTCAAAACTCATCACTTTCAGATCACTTACACAGAAGCTATGAACTTTTGAAGTAGTGTCTCTTAAGATTTAATTGCACATTAAGTAGATATTTTTGACGAATTTTATTGTGGTGTTATTATCTTTATTCGTAATTGTAACGCCCGAAATGAAAAGGAATTAGATGAATCAATTTGTACCAAAATAAAATTATCACGCAGCGTGGACGCTTTTGCTATAAAGGTGCTTCGTTGATGCTAACGAGGAACATTTAAACATCAGAGGACTTTCTTTATACAAATATGAAAACTATGCTTAAAACAAATATACGCTGAAATAACAGAACAGCTTTAATTCATTTTTTACAAATTTTCCCGATTTGGAAATACGCTTTTTGCAGCCCATATCAAGCTTTTCCATCACATCATTATAGAATCAAACGGGTCGCGTCAGGAATCACTGGTACGCGGATTCCACCACACTCTCGTTATTTTCAAATGTAGTACTTGCTAGAACTTTTTTGATCTCTTCAAACCTCGCAGCGGTCCAAGGCTCATTTCTACGATTTTTCGCATATTCCTGATATGATCTGTGATGTGATGATTTTTTTTTGGTCCTGTCTAATGAATGCACACCAAGTTCCAAACGATCTTCATAAAGTTCGGACAAAATTCTGAATTGACCTCGGTCCTTTTTAGGTTTCTATTTCTTCTATATTGCAGTGTTTGGCAAGTAAGGAGATCGTGTTCTTATGCATAAATGTTTATAGATTTACGAATTTCTTGAATTGGCTTTCAGGCAGACCACTTGTTCGGTTCTCGGAGGTTTTCTCTCTCCTTTTAAGGATACTGAGGTCACTGAGGGCAGTATCTTATAGTGCAGCTTCATCTAAGGGTCATGTTACACTTTTTCGGCTTTCAGAGTCTTGGATTCGCTTACTCTTGTTGTAAGCCGAAAAATAAAAAGGAAACGTTCCTCACACTCTGCAAGAGGAGAAAAATATCATAGTTTTCCAGTGTTCCTTCAAACGAAAATGTCCCATAGCGGCAATATGAATTTTATTTATGAAAAAAGGGATGGAAACTACATTATGTTACTGAATGATCGTCTTAATTTATCTCTGCTGGTCGTTTCACTGTTGAGAGCTATCTATTTTATCCTTATAAATGGCATTCAATCATGTCTTCTGGGATTGTCTCATTATTTTGAATAAAAATCAAGACAAAGTGACTGTTGAAAGTTTCGGAGATATTACCATTTTATCGGCCATTCAATTCTTGTCAAAAGATTATTTCTTCTAAAATGGCATCCATCAGTGAACACCAAATTTCCGATCAACAGCACGCTATCACAAGGAATCTTACAATAATGATTCCTTGAACCATGAGTGATATGGAACAGATGCATCGAAATAATGCGGCTATCACCGATATTAGCAAAACATTTGATCGATATCGATCGATCGATCGATATGCTAATGATGAAATTTCAAGAACTCCGGGGTAGTGCTCCATTTTTAAAGCGGCTTAATTCAAGTCTTTGCGAATTGGGTTGTAACCGATGAATTGCAAGAATTTCGGTCTCTCCAGTATTCCTCAAGACAGTCGACTCAATCCTGACTTTTGAACATTTTTCTGTCAGATCTCTATATTTTATTTCATATTTTCTACTCATGCCAGCATTTTTTCAAAGCTCATACCAAGAGTTAGTGATTAATTTGATCGATTTATCAACCAATCTCTTCGGCGAGATCGCGTTTTCCGACAAGCAAATAAATCTGTGAACTAGTTTTATCGATAATTCACTGCAGCAAGGATCCCAGGAGTTGTTACAGCAAATTTTATGATTTAAAAACTGTTGATCATTCACATTTCGCTGTTGAATCAAATCAATGTTACAATCAAGATTATATTATATAAAGTTCATTGTATTAATATACTCCTAAACAAATTGAATAATTAGAGCCACGACTCAGCCGCAGACACTCTCAACCATTTCGACAAATGCGAGATATATAGCACGAGCCATTTACAGACAGTCTAATGATTATCACCAAATTCTTTCATTCCATCATTTTATCTGTCGCCAATTTATAAAAATTCAATCGTCCTACATAGTCACCCTTTTTTCGCCTTTCAACAACAACACGATGTAGGCTATAGCGAAGTGTTGTCGCGCAAATCCTAACAAAAGAAGTAGCTAATAACAAGCACGAGTCAAATATCTGAGTGTCGCGTCATCTTCACCATCCTCATCCTTATCTCCTGCGCACCTTGAACAATATCCTGCAATACGAGAGCTGCACATATTCGCGTCGTCATCGTGTTGCACTTTCATTGTTTTGGTATGGTTATCCGTTTCGGATCCATCCGACATGACCACGGCCGGTGCTGCTGCTGAAATGTATAGTTATCAGGAATTCCTTAACTGGTTCAAGTTGCTCTGTATATCAAACACCTGCCCTCTGTAACTGCCGCACAAAGGATTGTGTTCGTTATTCCCCTATAGATTTTATTATTACGTGCTCCGAGCCCTTGCAAACTTTTTTTGGTGCAAATGCAGCTCAAGACTCCCTGCCCATCATCTCTTCGGGCCGTTTTTCGTTTTCTATTTGTGGTAATTAAGATCTTCCGACAAAGGATTAAACTTCTCAAATTACGCCTCCAACATAAAAATTGGTAATTGTTACCAACCAAGATTGAATGAGTGGTGAACTGATGGCTTGTGAGCTATTCATTGGAAAAATTACGATTTTTTGCATAGTAATTAGTTCCACTCATCATCAGCTACCATTCATGTCTTAAATTTAATAAAAGGATTAGTAACGCAGCTTACTTTGAACAGAACTCTAATTGTTTCTTATATTACTTAGATTTCACACGAACGCTATGTGAGTGTGTTTCGCATACAGTCTTGATTTTCTTTCTCGTCACCCTAATATGCATGCAAAAAGACCACCGGGTCACATTTTATCCCATAAATTTCAATCGGATCAATTTAAAACTGTCACAATATTGGGAATCAAATAATTTTGATTATTTAAGAGAGTTTCAGGGAATAACAAAATAAGCATTTTGCGTTCATGGCAAAATTTGCCAACCTGTCTTTAATTTACGGCCATATCCAATGCCCACGAACATATGCTCCATTTGAGTTTGCTACAACCGAAAGGGACTCCCATTCATACATATCGTATTGGCCAACTCCTTACGTTACACGCGTAGATACAGTTGGTCTCGGGAGGTAAGGCAAAGCTCTGAGGTAGGTAGACAAGTAATTTGGTTCTAGTCCACAATTTTCACAGGCAGCATCCGCCATTTGGCTGGTCGTTTGGAGAATGTATGTAAGGAATAGGAATAGAAAACAGAAGAAGGACTGTTTTTTGTTCTCATCTAAAATATTTAGATGAGCTTAAGAATTTACTGTAGGTTTTTGCATATCGATTTCAGCATTGCATGTACTCAATGAATACCTTATTTTTTTGTATTTGATTTGTGAGGAAAATCACTTTTATACTTATTGAAAGAAGGAGATCTACAAGGACTATAACACATTAATTAGTTGTGGGTTCAGTTACTATGATGAGTGATTTATTGTTTATGCGAAAAACGATACCTAGCTTGTTATTCAAATTCAACACATCACAGATTTCCTGCAGCATCTACCACATTATGTGGACCTTATTCTTTTGCCTACCTAACTTTTGCAAAATTGTTGCTAAGAACCAGATCCCTATTAGAAGTCTGGCATCTAGTCTTCGATCCATTATGACGACAATATTGTAATTGACTGTTCTCCAATAAATTCTTCCTGGAACTTCCTGCTTGGTCTTAATAATTTGTCCAAGGACTCACTTTTACCACAGCATAGACGTGATCATAAAGATACATTGTTAAAAAAGTAGTTCCCCGTGTATAAGTTGGCTTTCAGGATCCTTTAAACAAAATTACTCGTTTATTAGTAAGCTGAACTTTCAATTGCATTTATCTTTATGCGATATCATCTTCACAATATGTATCCTCCGCTTCCACATAATATCTTTCATATTTAACTGAAGTTTGGATTCTGATACTTCTCTTCTGGGACTACCTTGTTGGAAAAGAGCTTTTAGATTTTATATTTTCAAGTGTTTCAATCAATCATCTCTGCCCAACGATCGACCTGAATAACGCTGCTTCCTTGTGTGACTAAGTTACATGAACATCTCGTTCACAATCGGCTCTTACTGTCTACTACCGTTAATCTGACTGGATGGACTGAGCCGTATTGTGCAGGTTTTTAGCAAAAAACTACGATTTAATACAATCTTTAATGATTTCTTCAAAGCCTTTCATGCTATGAATAACTCCCTTCTCTGCTTCAAACGAAAGTCCCTCGGGTTTTCAGGTGCTCTTCACTCCTGAATATTTTCAAACCTCTTCTCGCATTTGTGTGACAGTGGTCTCCTCATTACCACCGTTACTCTTTCTCCACCCACGTCCAGTGTCTGTCAGGAATCCATTGTCGGTTCTCTTCTTCCCTACTATTTATTATTCATCTATTTTCTGAGATAACCTCTCCTTGCGTTTTATATGGTTCGAGCAAATAAAGTTTCTTCAATACTGTCAAGTTTTGCAAGAAAATATAATTTCTCTTGGTTCTCTTTCTCTCTTCTCTTGGTTCTCTTTCTCTTGGACAATGACCTTAACAGCAATATCCTTAACAGCAATATTTGTAAGCATCATAAAAGGACTTTTACTTTCTGGGTCTACTCTTCTTTTTTTGTAGTTTATTTTAACTTTTTACTTTTAGTTAACTTTCACTCTATCAAACGCCTCTTTCTATGTAGTATTCTTTTGAAGACTAGGGAGTAACCTTTGATCCAAAGTTAAAATTGGATCCTGCCAACCTGATACAACGACAACGGGATTTCAACCGCCCGCTTATATTCTCCGAAAAGGTACATCCCAATACCACGTTTGCAAACCTGTCGACATCCGATTTCACATGTTTTGAACTCTTTGGATGTAAATTTCTACATCTCGAACCACATCTTCATCGTTGATTTTGATTGTTATGTCCTAGCAGAAATATACATAGCGGTGGCACTCTTTAGCAGCTTCTCTCTGACAGAAATAGAAAAAGAAATGAATAGATTTATAATTGTATTGTATTTTTACGCAAGCGCCTTGATAAGGATACTCTTCATTTACGCAAAAATGAAAGAAAATTTAACATAAGTTTGGAGTTTGTTTGTAGTGTTACGTCTGTATTTACTTATACTATAGTAATGTTCTAATGATCTTTCCTTGAGTGTCCTGCAGCACTGTACGATTCTACAGCATGAGCGTGGCCGATTCCGGAGCATATGTTGAGCCTGAAACTGTTATATAACAATCTTTCGACTGCAATCATAATCAGGCATACTTTATTCAACAGAATAAACTGTCACCCTGATTTCATTTTTTCTAGCGTGCGGGATCCTGTAGGTAATTGACCCGCCCGATCTAAGGCCCGAATCATTACTTAACTTTCATCTTTTTTCGTGCCTTCCTACCCAGGACATGGATCAAAATTTTTTTCGTTATTTATAAATTTTATATTTAATTTAATATTTTATTCGTTTAATTAAGGCAAGCATTATTATTTCAATTTGAATGAAATCTGACTGAAAAAATCAAATTATTAGAAATCCTTTCACTTGGTACGCATTCTATCCAGGGGTACCACATTTATAGTTCAGATTGCTGGATTTGGTGATTTGCAGGGCGATGAAAATTGTACGAAAGCAAATTTTACTTACCAAGGAATAAGGACCTGCTATTAGTGAAATTCAATACGACCCTTCCCATTTTCTCCTTGGACACTTAGTAGTATTTTGTATTAAAAGTAATTTCCTCCCTTGGATTAAAAATTTGTCTTCACATTTGTTAGTTTACAAGACGGGCGTAATTTTTGCCCCTTTGAGTTCCATTCAACTGTTTAAAGTTGATATTTATTGATTAGTTTAAAATTATGGCAATCATATCACAAAAATGGCAATCATATCACAAATGTCATTACTATAGGAAAGCTTGAATGTCAGACCTGCTGTACTGAAGGTGAGCGAAGATGTATCTTTATTCAGTGCTGTATCACAAGGAGAAAATAGGACATAGCTGGAAAACTCACTTGTCGATTCCCCAGCTCTACTGAGATCCTCGAACAGCGGGCCAATTTTCTGATTAAAATTTTCATGAAAACTATTCAACCAGCTTTTAGAACCAATTATTTTCCTCTGCTCGCCTCAATTATGTCCTGGCTTGGTAGCCATCCAATTTTTTTGATCAGAACTCCTGTAAGGCTCAAAGTGATCGTTTCGATAAGCAACAAATAATTTCCTTGACGAAAAAATCAAACCCAGACCTTTTTAAAAATTCCTTAAAATCATTAACTCAAACGACCATTACGAAATCAATAATTTATGTGTTTCAATGTATTGCAAACGATGCTCTACTGTTTCAACTAAGAAATAACTTTTTATTTAAAATCCCTTTAAAAAAATTATCTAAAAAAACGAATCAAATACCCACGATCCCAGTCCCTTTGTTCGATTCATCTAATATTGAACTTCTGTGAATTAGCCACTGCTAATACTAAAATCAACTCAATAAAATCGAGGCTCAATCACGACACCAAATTATATGTTTTTCACATATGAAACTTATTCACGGCGCATATGCAAGCGCCTGACATGATTTCTGCTTTCAGGAATCTTTTAAATTACCTATAATTCGGCGGCAATTTAAAGGAGGCTATTTTCGTTTTCGAAGCGAAACAAAGTGTATATGGAACCCTTTGGGATATTTAACGGTAGTATCTAGTAATCAGATTGTTTCCCAAGTCCTATGGTCGGAAGGATAAGCTAAAAGCGAATGCAAGAACGACCTGCATCCTGCAAACATGCAACCTAATTGTCTTCGCAGAATTTCCGGACAAACCGAATGTTCTAATGAAATTATGCAAATTGAAAACGATAAATGCCGGACTGTGTTTGTTGAAACTAAAACAATTACGACTTTGATATCTGAGTCTTCGTCTCTGAATTGAAATTGTCTATGGTTCGCATTCCAAGGATTCTAATACAAAGAATCATTTGTTTCCAATTGGAATTTTCCGGGTCACACGAATCTTTTAAGACGTTTTGTCATGAGATTGATAACAAGTCAAATACCTAATTTAATAATTGAGCTTATATGTACGTTGAGCCGAGGCATATTGCAGCATCCAGAACTCGGGTCGAAATGTTCTGGTGCCATCCTTGTATGAAATTTCATTTCCGGTCAATGACACTCGCATGGGAAACTTAAGCCTCCGTAAATTAGAAATTTCAAACAAAACACTCTCAAAAATAGACGAAATAAATCTACGTATGTATGTATTGAAATCAGGTAATGCATAAAGAAGTTCATTGAACCACTTCGTCACCAAACTCTGCCGGACCCATTCAACTCATCCCAGCTTTCCCGGCCAGTCGCGGCTCCATCAAATACACCTCCAAATGGTGAGAAGAAAAACTAATGTGCATCACGCGTCTAATTGTAATTAATTCCCTCCGAAAATAGTCACCTAAAGTACCTCTACAATGTACAGAACCAACAACAGCTCTCGGGATGTCACACCAAGCATCCTCCGCTGCACTAGCGTCACACTATTTCCATTCCATTTTCATTCCGCGTTTTTCTTGCACGGGCGACATTTTAAAATAAATTTTCCCTGCATATTTTCCTCCAGCATCCACCACCACGGTACAGCATGGAGCAGACCTTGCACGCATAGTTTCCCGTCTAAATCCAATCTTGTAGATGCGAGCTGGATTTTCTCTTTTCACATATCAGACGCGAAAGAACGAAAGGAACTATTTCTTTTCCACCGCTCCGACATAGTCTTAATGCTGAGATAACTATGCGATGCGGCACTAAAGGATGAAATATGTCATGGCACGTGATAAAGTTGTCGTCTAGAAATGGAGATTTGGGGAAAGTGACGCGGAGGAAATAAAAGTCATAATAAAATATGAAAATTTTCTAATATTGCAGGTTGAATGTGAAAGATGTGCGACTTAATGAAGTGTGATTTAATGGCATTCATATGTAAAGGCTCATACGCGATTGCACTTAGCTCGGCATGGGAATGAAGAAGGATAGCGTGCATTTCAATCATGTAATGAAGCAACGAGCAGGATTTATAATTAAGAAGGCACAACACTTTTCGAGTTATTAAATGGGTGGAAAATAGAAGGCGGAAGGATTTGACGGCACCATCAACGTTGACGTAAATGTTGAAATCGGGGAGTTAACCGCATATTGTCCTCATTTTCGGGGTTTCTATCCTTGTATCCCGTTCTAATTTCAGATCTAAAGATAATACGCGATGGCTTGATGTACTGTTGATCTTCAAATGCCTCGAAAAGATTCTTTCCGTTTTGATTGCATTATTACGGTCATATTCTGCTGAGTATGTTATGAAAGTGTATTTAAGACTTTTAAAAAAGTGGAACCATCGTGGAACCTTTAACCATCCTGCAAAGCATCACACTTGCATACGACCAGCTCTACTGGATTCCGAGCCTGGCAATCGTTTGGCAATTCATTAAATCCATCTATCCTGTTACCTTTATTTTTGACCTAAAAAGCGACAAGTCGATATAACTTTGTTTCAACTATTGACGATATACACACACTGCCAGTTTCAATCAGACTAAACTACTCAGCAACTTAGATGACTATTGAAACCATGTATTAATCTTCGAGAAACTAAGAACAATGAAAGGACATTCTTCCTGCGTAGAACGGAAGAAGATAGACAGGCTGCCCGACAGGAGGACAGAGAAAGGACACTCTTTGTCGTTTTTGTTCATAAAAAGTCTTTCACTGAATTTAATTTGTCTTCTCTTTAGTTATCAGCCGGAAACGGTTTCACAAGTATCCTTCTACTTTTGGTGATAGATTCTTGCGGTTATTGTCTAATCGAATGAGTTTATACACTCACTCCATTACTTAGCAGTTATGTAGGCTCCGTGTCTTCTTCTTCAAACAAGCAGCAAAGTATCCTTATCTTGACATTTGACGATCGCTTTCTGAAAACGTTTATTGGTTCGTCGTGAACATTACCAGACTCATTGAAAAATTTTATATTTCGTCAAACAAACGTAAGCTATTTGGTATGTCCTGCAGCCTAGCCGAAAGACAATGCTTGATCCTTCGAGATGACCCACCCAAAATGCGCCTGATTATTATAATTTCCGTTGCCAAAAAACCCTTCATTCGGCAAGGGCTAAACTGACGGATCAAACTTAAAGGCTATACAGAGTAGGCAAACAAGGAACACGCATCTATGAAGAGCAGAGTGTACTTTTTATATACAAAACATCATTTATCAAAATGCATTCCTTTCTCTTCCCGCATGGTAAATGCGGAAGTGAAGTGTTATAGTGTGAAGTGTGTTATGCTTTGACTTACTGCTCGACAAATTCAATGAGTTCCTGTTCCGCAATGATTCAAGG
Source organism: Stratiomys singularior (assembly GCA_954870665.1). Lineage (NCBI taxonomy): Eukaryota > Metazoa > Arthropoda > Insecta > Diptera > Stratiomyidae > Stratiomys > Stratiomys singularior. The sequence goes on along the minus strand of OX940879.1, from coordinate 2,713,565 downwards.
TGCCTCCCTTCGCCCACAGGTTAACCTGGGATGATTATGAGCCGACTGACAGACTGAATGATTGCTCAAATATGCTGCCTAACACTGAAATAAGATGCGTGGTGGTCCTCACATAAAAAAATTGCAACGCAAGGGCTGTCAGGATCATTTTGGTACTAGTTAGGCTGAAATTTCAGGCTTTCTAATAGACTTGAGCTAAGCAGGAAAGTTGTCAATATTGCAGTGAGCTTCATCTTTTTGTCCTATCTCAAACCAGTTTTCCTCACAAATCCAAAATCGTTACAGGCACCACATCGTACGTTCCACAGTGACAACTATCCTTCGAGAATGAAAAGTGCGACAAGCATTAGAAGTGAATGTTATTAAATTTTAAACTATTAACTTACATCTCTATATAAAGCAATCAAACACTGTACTGTAACGAATTGGATAGTTGTTTAAAAATTGAAACAAATATAAACTATAACCGTCTTTTAGCTCCACGTAGCTTTTCCTCCTACAGTCCTTTCCAGGTGGTTTTTAAGCGAAACGCGTCCTTAGAGCAAGCAAGGCTAGTGGTGTTAATAGACGCAATTACACAACAAACTGTATGTAATCTACTTTCATAAATGCGTATAAACATAAAAATAAATTAAAGATGCTCGTATGGATACGTTAAATTTATTTCGCATTTAAGAATTCGAAGATTAGAACAAGAATTTCAAAATTAAGGATTTTAAGAATTCATTTCTGTGTTAAAAATTCAATATCGAACATCTCGAATGCACTTTTGTTATTCTCCGTCAACTATACACAATTCGAATTTTGTCTTTACTGCTTCCTGGTGATATAATTTTAGCCGTAGCATAAACCTGCCGAAGCTTACAACACTTTTCTATTTTCCGTTTTGCATTTTCATCGAACTTTTCTTGCACACAGCCCTCAAATTTTTACTGTAGCGAAGACATAAACCAGATAGTCAGCACTACCTGGATGAAAACCATAGAGATACAATTTCGATTAGTTTGCATCGATAGAAATGCAGATTAAATTTTATCGAGTAACAAAAGCATTTTATCGAAGCGGGATAAAGGTTAAACAAGTATTTCTGCAGAAACTTCCAATTAAAACTCTCAATTCTGATGTTTTTCTAGTATGGGAACAATTGTAAGACAACTTTCAAATTCTATAATGGCAATGCAACCTATTAATACTACAATTTGAAATTGAGTTTATAAAATGGAACTGTGTGAGAATTGTAAGCAAATGCTACAGGATTTACAGAATTTTACAATGATAGATTGCCGGCAAATGCTACAGAACCACATAAACCAGGGATAAATGTACAAAATTTGATGAGCATTCCCTGACAATGAGATCATTCCATTCGGTAAAAACTGAATTTCCCATGCGGTTGTTTCTGGTGCTTTTTGGTTCCAAGGATATTTGCAAGCAGATTTTCACAATTGGATTCTATAAGTCATACTGATTTATATCATTCTAGACTTCTCGTCAATTGGCAAATAATACCTTGGTGGCGAGGACTGCCTTCCAATAGATTTCGTCCGAGGACGAACTTGCTTATATTGATCTCTTTCCAGTTCTATTCGCAACCGTGTTAATTGTTGGAAGTATGAATCTAAATTGTTGCTGTCCATTATTATCCATTGCTGTTTGGCTAAGTGGTGAATTAAGCATTCAGGGAATGTATATAATGAATGTTCAGTATGGTAGTTTTTCTATGTACGATCTGATGAGTTGAGGATAGTTCTATTTGAATACAAAGCCTTTTGAAAAATCTTCAAACAAGCAAAGATTCAAATGAAAACACTCGCAACAATTCTTGATAAGAGTGTGTCCACGAATGCTCATTCTCTAGTTTTTTCCTTCCTCTTGTAGTACAGTGTTCAAATATGTTTAAAACCTCTGTTAGCTAATTTTTTTAACTTATTCATGTTTACATAGGCAATCGGCTTACGTGCTACTTTCTTTTTCGTAAAGTTTAATTATTGAGCTTTCATTTCTACCATATTCTGGTACACACTCCAAACAGCTCTACAGAAATGTCCACCATGAAGTTGTTTGTTTTTTTTTTTTTTTTTGTTTCCAATTCAGCTAAGCATACTTCCAACCTGGTAGATTCGTGACGCGAATCGCTATGGAAAATGCGCACGCGCTACGTGTTCTGATACAAAACTCCCTGCAACAATCCCATAATAATTCTGTCACATACTCCATGTCTACTTTATACTTTCATCATATGGTTGTCCATGAAATAACGAGTTACAACTTGCCTTAAGTTCTCCTTTATTCACTGTTGACCAACCAAAAACCAAAATAACAACCAAAAAACCGTCACCTTATTGGTTCGTCCAATGCATTGCTTTTATGTCTTTTCATGAATACTTCAAATCCTTTTAATATATCCCGAAAAGTAAGTCAATTCTCCAACACATTGTGATCATAAATGCACCGGCTAAAGTAAATAATATCAATTTCTAGATTTTCCAGGCTTCACCTTATCGCCTTCAAGCCATGCAAGTGCTATTATAAGAGGTTGCGAATGATTTTATTCTTAATGCACCTCCAAAAATAACCATCCCCATTTTCCCGGTGAACGTCGAACACTCATTCCAATAGAATTCCATCAATAAATGTTCAATCTTAATTAGCATCCCCACCGTCATCGTAGGACCTATCAGTCGTAAAATTCATTCACAAAAAAAAGCTCTCAACACTCAGCATATGTTCTCAAGCAAATCAACGAAACCGACAACTTACTTCCTTGGCCATACTCAAATATTTTCCTCGAATAAATATCTAAATTTAGTTGAAAAACGTACCAACTACGTCAGATGTCTCAATTCGTTGAAAAACTTAACAATTCGAGATGAGTCTGCGGAAACATTGGTACACAACATTTGAAAAATTTGGCAACGATCGCATTTATTTCGTGCGAAGACTCTTGTTCTAAAAAGAAAATTCGTTGTCGCTGTCTTTCTTTCAAATATTGTCGCCACACATCAAGACTTTTCCCAGATCGTGCGGGAAAACTCAATATTGCGGTTGCTGATCAGTCAGTCGGTAGTCGGCAATTGCGATCATTTTCATCACAAACTTTCAAACCGTTGCAATTGGGTGATCATTTATTATTTTTCACTGTCATACCAAGTCGGTGAATCCTTTTGTTGTTATTATATTCAATTTATAGGGTTTGCTCTTTCGATTTTCGTTGTCCCAGCACTGGATCAATTTCCAAAGTTGTTTACTGAGTGCGTGCTCCAATCTGCAAACGTCCAGGCGAGAATTTCCCAAGCTTTCACTCAGCAGTTTACCTGTACGGCGCCGCGTCCTCGTCGATTGATCCGTTCTTGAAAATGATGTTGCAATTAAATTTTCATCGCTCCTTGATCAAATACGAAATGGTGTTTATATAACAGTGTGATAAATTCATTAGAATCTGTGATAGTTCGTTGCTTGAGAAGAGTTTTGTTTACCACCATAACCAGCGAACGTGCCGTAAGCTAGAATAAGTGAATAGAAATTTTGAAAATTTTCACGGTGACATATTTTCACAATGACGAGATAAATTTCTATTATTATCTGTAAATCCGCGGGGCAAATATTTATTTCAAGTGCTCCTGACTAAAACGTGTAGTTTTTTCTTTTTTGCATTTCCCTCATTGTTCGCTTGTTTTTCCAAGGTGCCCTAACGTGTGTCAACATAAAAGAAAAGCCACAAATGCAGCACATCACAACCTGAGCGTAAAATTCAGTTTAGAAGTGGAAAATTTGAAGAAAATTTCACAGTGAATGTAAAAGTCATGGCGTGTTTCGGTTGTTGGCTATTTAGAACGGACATTATTTTCTATTAATAGCGTTTGCGATCAAGTGTTGTAGTAGGCGAATAAGAGGTTTTTGGTGAAGTTGTTTCAATTCAAATTAGATGTTGTGCCGATAACCAGAAATAGAAAAATGGCACACTTCAAGCTGCATCTGCATAAAAACAAGGACAAAAATAATCATCATCATAAACACCATACAACGTATAAGCCACCGTTTCTGAAGAGGCGGGTAAGCGAAGTTTTTGACAAATATTTGATCAACTCAATTCCAAATAAAGGACCCTTATTCGGCATTGAAGGAAAATAATTAAATTTAAATTCAATGAAAAGCCGCAAGGCAATTATCATATTCTTTGTTTTTTTTTTGTTTTTTTTTGAGGGAGACATTATCTCTTTACTATCTCAGCATTAATCCTGGATGCAACCATAAATACCTCCGAATCCGTTTTCGCAAATATATATGACTGAATATCCAAGAAAAACTTTATCTCTATGTTATAAGGACATGATTATTTATTATTTAATGAATCAAAGCGATCTTCTAACTTGTTTTGACTGATATTTGTTATGTTAGTCAACAATCCTCGAGGCTCGGAGCAATTTTCAGGCATGAAACGATACATATATCTACGGTCCATTAACTTGATCTTTGATCAAACGTACCCAAACGACAATAGAAAGGTTGAGATCATGATAATTGTAGCCAAATGGTCATAGCAGCAAACAAGGTTGAAAAGATTTGCAGCAATCATAGCTGAAAGAGAACACGGAAGGCTCCCAATAACGACTGAAGTATCTGAGAAGCCTGCAATATATTTCGGGAATGGATTTGGATAGTCTACGAGGTGTACAGAAAATTATGAGAAAGGTTATAAGGCTCACAACAAAGGCGAAAAATTGAAATGCTCGGGAAGCTGAGAATGTATTGTGGAACACTCTGAAGAGTCTTCAAAATGTATAGAAAAGCTTATAAAGTGCCCAAAATGATGTGAAACGTTTGAAAGGCCCACAAAAGAAATGGAAAAACCCAGAACATCATGAACATCACACAATGTAAAGGAATAATCTACTTATAACCCTCTAGCACCATTTAATCAGGCTGGTAGCCTGATTAAATACCTAACTGCCTTATTCATAATTTCAATTAAAATCTCGTTTGAAATCTCCAACGCTTATACTGGTAAAACTATCTTCGTTACTTAAATCTTCAACCAGTAGCCTACGAAGTATAAATGGTAACACCCTAGACTTCCTTAAGTAACTCCTGTAACACTTTTACCACGCGAAGCTTCAGTTTATCGAGATCCTAGAGTTGTTTATGCCAAGGAAACGCCATAAAAGTCGGACCTTGCGTCGAGTCAGAATAATGCTCTGCCTCACTTTTGATGCTTATAACCAACATGTTCATAGACAGCGTTCTCTCTTATTATCAAACCAGCTCGATCCAAAAATCAGCTTCGCTGCAATGTCCAGTTAATTTCCCTCGTGCATAACTCACCAAATAAATACTCCTTTCACTATACGTAGAACTACATATGTATCACTTAGGATATCTTAATCCCTCGGCTGAGCCTAACAAAACCCCACTTGACAGATCAAAACGCTACGGCATAGACAGCACTGAAATAATCAGCCTCTTTGTAAACAATGCATCCCTTATCAACCGAACCCGAAGTGGCTCCATAAAGCATTCACTTTTGCCGTCAACCGTCCCACGTGGATACGCGGGGAACGATGACATAATGCAGGCGCAGCCCTCTTCGCTCAGCTATTCCCCAGACGGTGACCGTGTTGGCTTATTGCCCATAGTATTGTAGTCGTCATTTTCGCATTTTCCAACTCCAGCCTACCTTCGTCCTCCATTCCCATTCCTTCCTCTTTGCAACCCCTTCTTGTAAACGAAAAACAAGCTATGGGAGAGATGTACCAGCATACATCATGCCGACAATCGCAAGTTCAACAGCACTAGACCAAGCATTACGCCATCCCTAAGCTGACTTTGTTCTACATACTCGGGAAAGGACTCATCTTTCATCTGATTTTGTTGATGACATTTATGGTGGATGCATGCATGCAGCCAGTGCACATTCGTAGGCTCCCCAACTGCGTTGTCAACTCGCGTATCGTAATTCGAGGACATGCCACTAGTTCCTGCAAACACGAGTGAGTACGGCGGGAGCGGTTGCAATCAGGACTCGTCGTTGTATCGTTTTGCACGTGCACTTTTTTTATCTCCTTTTCACCGAAGTGATTGACGGAGCGCCATCAGACGCCGCCATCAGTCCGAATTTCATCATGTTCCACCCACACATGCTCCCCAATCTGCCTGCGATGACGATTGTCAAAGAAAATGTACACTGGAAGCCGAACTCGATGGGTTGGCGTGTGGTAGTGAAGTTGGGGTAGTTTTGTTACTTTGCGCGTACGGCCAACTGGACGATTTTTCTCAATTTTCTCTTGCGTGCAAATGTGTTGGTTGTGTTTTGGGAAAATTAAATGATTTCGATCGATACGCGCATGATCAACTTTTATTGAAGATATACTCTAAACAGTGAAGGATAATCAGGGAAATGCATTTGATTGAATTTTTGAAAACAGTGGGAGCGGAAATGCGGAAATGTTTGCGTTCACAATTTTATCAAATATCACCCAACTTGGCGTAGACAAATTAAATACGATTTCATGATTTTTCGGAACGATTTTCCAATTTTTAAATTATTCATTTATCACATAACATAATTTGATAAATAAAAAACAGGGTTAAATATGCACTGAACGTCAGCATTCATTATTTGTGAAAATGTCTATTCCCTAGCTATAAATTTTATGCCTTAATTGATTCAGCCCCATGCAGTTGTGCGTGTAAATACAGCTAATACCAATTCAATATCAAAAAGTTGATATTTGTAATCACCTCAATCTCTGAACCCAACATTTCGAAAGCTACCACCATGATCATAATCGAAAATCAAGTGTCTTTGAAGTTTAGACTATTTTTTTCATGGTTCTGTCTCCTTTGCAACCTCTAGTAAGCACCTCACTATCCGTGGGCATAATGCACATCCCTCTACTGGAGTAAAGCCGAAAGGATCAACCTGAAATTATTCTTGACACGTGGATTTCCTGTGTGCTTCATTCAAGGAAGTCTTTTGACAGAGAATCTTGAGGGTCTAAATCACAAACAAATTGAATAGAACTAACTCAAGCCAATGTTTCCTATCACGTCTTTCTACGGCCAAGCCTCTATAACTTTAGCCTGGGAGCTGACCCAAAAAAGAACTTGGTCCATGATTGAGCCCTGGAGCCTATTATATTCTCTTCTGCGAATTTTCGTAGCTGCCTTTTTGAGACCCACAGAAACATATGCGTCTACTATCATAGGATTTGCTGAGCTGCCTAAAGATTTTCTGAGTTGGTGATACCAGTGAGCAAGCCTATATCAACAGTCTATGCCTCCTTAGAAGGTGATTAAGAAAACCCCTCTATCGCAATGTCTGTTCCTTGGGTTACTACTGAATGTACTACAAAAGTGCCTCCCTGAACATGGCTTAATATCATAAGGTCGATTGGTATGTAATTGTCATCAGTAGGAGAAATATATCTATGCAAAGTTAATGTATTGGCATGTTTACTGATGTATGGTTGGGTGAAATCTATTCAAGAAAATTCAACTCGAAAATACTAACGTAAATCAAGAATTCCTTTGCACAGCACACGGTAATACACTGACCTGCTGGAAGTGCCGAAGCTTTGTTGGTTGAATAAAAAGAATTTGGGCATTTGGGCGCACCTAGGTAACAATGATCAATAAAAATCTGTTCACCATCCAATCACCCATTTTAATATTACCCTACATAAGGGTATTTTCTGTAAGATAGTCCAGCGATTTGGAAACTGTCTTAATGTGATCACCAGGAATTCTAGAGACTTCACGACTGCTTTGTATTCAGCCAGGGCTGTAAAGTTTCCGAAAGCAAATAGAATGTTTTGAACCAATAAGCATTCGATCCAAGCTACTCGTTGGGAACCACTGACCTCGGAAAAAAACATCCCGAACAGATTATTTATAAATAGTTATTAGTCTAAATAGTTATTAGTCCATTATACTTTCTTCTAGTGACTGTGACTTCTAGTTCTAGTGAATGCTAAGCCAGCTTAGGGACCATTGCATGAACTAGAATCCATTGGCGAATCGTCCGTTGACCATTTTAAGGAGAGAAGCAATTTCCAGGGCAACCGCGGGAAAAGAGTGCAAGCCGTAAATTATATTGTAGAATTGTCATGTAAATCCTCTCATGACAGCTATTCATCCTTCATTGCTATTCCTTTTACAATAACTTTTTTTTGAAAGAAAATCTTTTCTACAACGGTTGGTCATTTTCCTACTTTTTTGGAATCTTATCTGAAACACGCTAAGCTCTTCAGACCGAATTAAATGAGTAAGTTTTCCCAGAAAATGAGTCAACTATGGTCTGCAGTTGGGAATGAGGGTTTGGCTGAGCATAGTTTGTTGGCACAATCTAGCTCAGTACGTTCGAAAAATTTGCGTTACGAACTTTTTCCAATGATATGGAAATCATTGATGATGTAGATGATGTACAAATGATGTAGAAATACAGGAATCATCATACACCATTTTGGACATATCCCGCCTGATAATTTCATTCAAAAATTTGCATTCTTAAGCATCAAAAACTATCAGCCGGGCAACCCATATATTCAAAATACTTTTATTTGAATAAAGTTATTCTGAAATTTTAAAAACATAATTTTTTTCTTTTTTAGTTTTATTTTATTATAACTCTACAATATCTCGTATTGGCGCTGTTTGAATTTATGTAAATTCATTTTAAAATCGAATGGAAGGAGCTGAGCTTAATTCTCTCTCATCAAAATTTATGTTCGAGTGAAATTTTCAGTTTTACTATTATGAACAGGAATGTTGGTAGTTCGATCCAAAAAATAACGCCAATGCGGACATCATGGGTTATTCGTTGCAAAGAGTATTCTCTACTTATGACTTTTTTATGTGGTTTTCATAAATTTAATGTGTTTGTTGTCATTATGGCTCCCGAACTCGCATAAATGTCTTTTCAAAAAAACTCCAAATATACTGGCATATTCCCACCAAATTTTAATAAAATCTTACACATCCTTAATGAATTCAAAGTTGCATAACATCGATATCAAATCGGTTGTCATAACAACTAAAGACTATACTTAGCTTACAAACGTAACCCAATTCGGACGAACGAGAAGAGCCCGGGTACTTCCTTGAAATCAAAACAGCTTAAAACGATGTCTCTCAGAACCATATTCCTAGCATCCATCCGGCAAACAAAAGGAGCATTCGAACAATCTTTTTGCAGCGCTTTCAACTCATTTCAGCACTTCCTTTGAAGTCAATTAATGAAATTACTAAAGTGTTTCATGGTGCGTAAATAGATTTCAGATATGGAATAAGATTGAGAAAATATGATTTAGCACTTCTCCCCATGGCATCGCATGATTCATCCATTCACAACCAGACCGATTTCGATTCCATTAAGCCAACTATTTGCCTGGCGATTGTAATCAACTTCCACCTAACAAATCTAAAAACCCAAACATCTATAAAATCACATGCACCATAAATAATCCTCTCCACCTTGCTAACAATAAGAAAAATATTTATCACTTCAATCGCAAATACTACACCATAACAATATAATTCCACATCTCGTCAGATTTCATCTTGAGCATTCCACACTCATTCCACCCACTCAATCTCAGGCGTACCCTCCGTCCTCAGCCTTCCGCCCGTTTCTCTGCTCTCCTGGCTCTTCAAATCCAACCACCCACCCACCCACTCATCAAATCTTATCTCCACTCACTTTCAACGTTTCCCGTTACTCCGAAAAAACGGAGAGCAAAAAAGGAAAAGCCAAAATAAAATTTCATTGACGAATTTTCCAAAGATACGTCAAAGCACTTAGTCGGCAATTTTATTATAACCTCGCTGCCGCCTCGCATTCGCTAGGCACTATACGGTACACACGCACTAACCACCCTCTGCAGCGCTTCGCACCCCTTGAGACCTAGCTTCCCACCCGCGCAACGCCACATCTAAGTCCTGCCAACAAAGTGATGGGGAAACGGCGGAAAAGGAAAACGAGAGAAAAATTCATTTGGCGGTTGTACACAGAACATTGATAAAGGCGATAAAGCATGAGAAATGCGACGAAGACACCGAGGAAATCCAAAGGATGTAAAACTACATATGCCAGTGAAAGGCTCGGAGCTTTCCCAGCAAGCATGACATCACAGCGAAAATTCTGATGTTATCTCGGCTCGGAAAATGGAAAGCATGTTTACTTGAAAGCATTGCATTTGTGTTTGCGTTACTTTTCCCCGCTTTTCCAAACGGCAACACCACGATAAAACATTCCAGCCAAAGAAAAGTCAGAAATAGAGAATCCGAAAGAGAACAACTTGAAGAAGATCGTTTTCCTCAGTTCTCATGTTTTTTCGACACTTCCGTCGTGAAAACCGAAAGAAAAACTTTCTTAAGTCTTTAGTTGCATCCGAGAAAAGGTGGCGATGAAAAACTGAATTCGCTCGGGCAGGAACCAAGTGCGAAAAGAGTTCACTCGAGTTTTGAAAAATTGGTAAAATTCGGTCAACGCAAGTCGAATTGGTCGGTGTACGTAGAAAAAGTGGGGTTGGAAAATTCTGTAGAGATTTTTCCTTCACACAGTTAACTGTCGTCCGGTCGGGAAGACTTTTCCTCGTCTATATCGGAAAACTGAACCATCTGTGCGTTTTTTGGTCTGCATTGGGGATCAAGTTTTTTTCCTCGCAAGGACTCTAACTTTAATCGGTACTCGGAAATCGCAAGTCCTTCTTCTTCCTCAGTTACTTCAGTTTCGGATCATTCTGTCGTAGGTTTCATTGACGCTTTCGGTTGCAAGTTTCTTATACAGTGGTTTCCGCGACCGAGGTCTGAACCGTTGAGCAATCGTGAAGCATTGCGTGATTTCGAATTCTCGCGGATCCTGTTTTCTAGAACGCAATAAACACCAACGCTTAGATCACTTTATTGCCAATTTTCCTTCGACTTTGTAAATATTTGAATGCTGGCCCTTATTAGGCCAATCATATTTTATGGTTATGAGCTTGCCAAATTGTGTTCCCCTAGTGTTTGTTTGTTGGAACATCATCCTGGCCGTATAATGTTTTAATGTCCGTTCGTAATATACGCTCGACTGAGCGTCTCGGGACCAAACCAACTGCGAGCTACCAAGATTTCATGATGAATGATTCCTGCTTTTGTACTCATATTTGCCCAATCAAGTAATCGTGTCTTGCAACATTGTTAAATGTCTGATCCAGTTTTTACCTTGGACATGTATCCGCAGTGATAAGCCTTTTGTAAATATGTAAATGTATAAAGGACTCTCGACATCTGATTAATCGAGTTCGACGGGAAAACTCCCATTGTGGAGTAGCAATTCCACTCAGGTTTCCCACAACAACGACGACGGCAACGGCAACGGCAACAGCGACGAAAACGCGCATATCCTTTGTTCCTGTCATGCCGCAGTGAAATATCAGTGTACCTGTACAGTTCGTATAGATATCCTTTTGCGTATTGTGTTTACAATGTGATATGTGTTTGTATGTTTTCTCCCCATGTTTTCATTTTCCAACCCCATTTGCACTAACAGATCCGCGAAATCTCAAACAAACTATGTGTGATGGAAGTTAATTTGTACCGAGTATATTTGTTGTCAAATGCCCCGTCCCATTTACGTTTGACGTATCCTCGAGTCACTGGCTGGAATACCGATGTCATCAGCGCTGTCATTTCTACGAATTGCGAAAGATAATGATAAATTGATAGCGTACGAAATGCCTTGAAGAAAATAATGCGGAAAACTGAATAATATTCGTTCTCGTCACTGTGCTCTGAGCCAGAATCCATTGCAAGCCGCGTAGTCCTTGTTAGATTTAACGCATGCAGACCAACTGTTCATGATTGTTACAGTGCAACCGTAGTTCCTCGTTTGTTTGAGTAGTAGGAAACCAAAATCTTTGAGTTTTCTAGTCCGATTCAATCTTGGTCGATAGCTTTATTAAATTTTACGTAATTGTAAATACATATGCATATATATACAAATAATAAAGTGTAGTGTTAACATTTTAAGCTTTATAAATCATAGCCGTTGAATGTCACACTCAAAGTCCTGAAGAAAAATACCGTAATCATTATCCCGAGCATCATTCCCAGTGACCAGCTCCTCTTCGTAATATTTCAACGCGCATCCGGTGTCATAGTGTACACACATGCAAATGTATATGGATTTTCCATATTTTTGCCGTTAGACAGCGGGTGTCAACAACAAATCTTCCGCTCGTCCCTTCGAAACAGAAATCAGAAAAAGGAACATATAAATCAAAGAGGCGGCATTGAAAAATTAATACAAAATATCCGGTTTAGAAGAAGACTGGAGGCCTGATCGGCCCATGGTTCAAAGAGCCTCATCATCTGATGCCCCATCCGTTTCGGGCGGGGGTGGCCAACATCATCTGCACCAATATCAGCAGCAACCACATCACCGCGATTCACGAATGGGGCTAGGTATTGGATATGCATCGTATCAAGGCGGATATAATAAACTGTTTACGCAGGTTGGTTTCCATTTATGAATTTGAAAAAAAAAAGAAATTACTTTACTCAGGGAAGCTTCTCAGCACAGATTCATCAAAAATTTCCTATGAAAAGGCTTCAAATGGACTTTATCAAACAAAAGAAAAGTATTAAACATCAAACATACAAAACTTCCAAGTTTTAAGTTGACAGTATTGTAATGCCGGCAAATACAGAGTTTTCGAACGAGATGCCATTTGGTTTTTTGAGTCTAGTGAAGTTTTCCAATAAGTTGACATGAAGTTTCTTAGCTCATTTGTCCCTCTGTAACATCGTTTTTACCTAATCGTGGCTTCGTTTGCATCGGCTAGCAACTCATTTGGGGTTTTCAAATCCCGACCTTATGAATTGGGCTGGCTTTAGCTCATCTTTGACACCCTTGACAATCGAGCCCTATAGTTAGACTCTACCAGGTAATGATCGAAATCATTATTCAATGCTCAGTAGAATCATACTATTGAATTGTCCAAGAATTTAATAAATGTAGTCGATCAGGTGATGAAACAGAATAAGAGATTTTCAGTCAAAATATTTTCAGCAAATATTATCAAAGTTTTCCACTTTTCGATAATAATAACGAAAAGACTACGTTCAGTATGTAATCTAGGTAAACCATTTAAAACTATCGACAGACACTTCAGACTCTTGTTGCGACCACTGCTGCTTCGCTATTTCTCTACATAGCAAGGTACGCCAGTTGACGTCATTCCTTGTTCATTTATCCCATCTTCACCTTTTCCTCTCACATGTCATGTTCCTTTTCACCTTGTTCCTCACAATATTCATCCCAGTATCCACTCCAAATAGTTGGTACACAATCCAATATATTTGAATTTCATATAATTCAAATATGCTGGATTCTACCAACAACAATCCCAGCCTTTAGTTACCCGACGTCAACATCGCGAGTGGCGACGGAGATGGCTGATCTTTGTTATAAATTAACATTCATCAGGTGACTCTGGGCATAGTGGATCCGATTCAGGTTGTGGAACCCCGACTTCTGAGTTCGAATCCATCGTGGGTAGTAATCTTTTAACCTTTTGTCAGTTCCCCTTTTTCAGGGCAATTAATATCTTAATCCAATTGCCCTGGGGAAGTTGACCTGACCGAAGGGTGAAAGGTTAACATCCGCGAGCCGGTGAGGGACAGTTGTCGACAGCGGGATGCTGTACCGGTGACGACAGCGGGTTGGCGGTGATGGGGATTTGCTGGATGATGGGCAGTTGCTGGATGGTGCTGATTGAGGGTGGTCGAGAAGTTTTTTGTTCGGAAAGAGGAAGAGAGTTGGTCGACAAGTTGGCGGTGTTACATATAGAATTCTGAAAATTGTTATTCTAAATTTTTAAGTGAATTTATGCGATTTTATTAACGTTGTGTTACCCCACGGCTCAGTATTTTCAATTTATATTTCACACGTTGTTTTACGGAGATACAATTCATCATGCGCCGGGAGAAATTAGTGAAATTGTTGAAATCGGTTTTTGGCTAGGAATCGTTACAAAAAAATAACATTTTTGTTCTTTAAGGGCAAGATTTAAGCAAGTGAATTTTCCAACAAAAATACCAAACGTGCGCAATTTTTTTTGATTAAAACTTAAAAAAAAAAAAAAAGAAAAAAAAAAAGAAAAATTATGGTGTTCATTGTAATTGAAGAAAATCTCTGTGCCCAAGAGTACCATTTGAAAAATTGTGAAAGTGAAATATGAATTCGTTGCTTCCATTGGAAGCCAATTAAATTAAAAATTTGAAAATATTAGAGTTAGATAAAGGCGTGAAATGCTGAGAGGTGACAGTGAGAAAAATGTTTTTTTAAAGGATACTCCATAAAAAAAAACAAGAAAAAGGGAAAAAGGAAATATATGGTGATTATGTGACTTTGTAACAAAACCTATAAGAGACATTTTACATTAAATGAAAATCTTATCTGAATAAGCTTAAATTGAAAATCCAGCGAAAATCTACTCGGTACGATTAAACTTTTATTTTGAATTGCACTCATCGTGAAAGGCTTTCTCTGAACGAGGAATAGTTGGTCATCGTTTGCGACGAGAAAATATGGAAAACATCATCAGAAAAATAAAAAAAAACGGAAAAATAGAATAGGCAATTTATTATATTTATTTTTATAACTGCACTTAATATATAGCATGCTGTGAACCGTACCCGATCGGGTTTGGTGGTGGTATTTTTATTGGTATATAATTTTTTTTCTGAATTTTTCTTTATTTTGTTCTTTCTTCCTTTTTTTTTTTTATAGATTTAAACTTAAAAATTCTCTTTAAGTTTCCTTATTTTTTCATTATATTTTTTTTTTCTTTTTCTTGTTTTGTTTGTTATTTTAATAAAAAAATGAAGTAGAGTAAAATTTTTTTTTTTCATTTCTCCAAGCCATCTCTCCTTCGTCCTTATCCCTTATTCCTCTCCAATTTGTAATGTTGTGATTCTGAATTAGGTGGCCCAGCACGGGCAGTGATCTTCCCCGAACGACCCCGACCAGCTGAGCCTAGCCGGCCTCAGTATGCCACCTGGGGGAACATGAGATCACTGCCATATAAATGTCTGCGACCGCGGCAGCGTGATCGCAACACTCTCTGTGAGAACAGTAATACTGAGGTCCATTAGTTCACACGATGCATCAATGTATCGTGAAAAATGATCTGATAAATATCCGAGAGAAATAGCATATCGCAACATGTACCGGTAGTCATCACACCAAAATCTTTTTTCGTGGCAACGTATGACCTAAATAAAAATTTGGCAACTTCCGCTGAATTGAAGTTTTCAACAACATCAATAAAAAAGCGCTCACTCAAGCGCAATCAGGGTAGAATAGAAAAAAATACTTTAATTCTTTTCGAAGCCGTCAATATCTCTCGTTAAACAGGTGGTAGGGATTTATACTTGTCGCTATCTTATAGACACACATGTTATTACAGCACATAACATACGTCTGCAGGAAACGTAGACAACGAGGAGAATCTGAAAAAATTGCGTTTATACGATCTTGGATAAGAGAAAAAGGATTCAAACTCCACAAGATTAATCCCACTCAAAAGTTGTGCCAAACAACTTCTATTTCTCTTAATTAAAAATAAGTTTTCCAGGAAAAATATATATTCTAGCACCATGCCAAAAACATCTAGAAGCTCGTAAGTGTACGTATAATATCAAAACGTGCAAAATACGATGATCGACCTCCTAAGCTATTATCAGTGGCTCTAGCATATATATTCCGAAAGCTCGAATGGAATCATTCTGGCTGTAATGGAATAAAACTAAAGTATCTCCGATTCGCAGACCAGACAACTACATATTATCATGCTTTAAAAGAAAACTTATAGCGCCTCATACGCCACTTATAACGCCAACTCTTCATATTCCTCAAATCGACCGACCGGTCAGCGCTTCTGATACTTGCGTCCTCTTGTACCGCATAACTGACTTTGAAATCTGGACCTTAACAAAATATCACAGACATTGTCAACATTATGAAATAGCTGTGGAAGGAAGTATAATACAGAACCATTTTGAAAAAACACCTCATTATTTCTACTAGAATCCGCTGCTTGATATAGCATAGATCAGCATTGGCTTTTGGCTCTCCGCGTATGGTATTATGTCTATATATGCTCCATCTTGTTGTCCTACAGAAGGACAAAGAACATCTTCCAGCTCCACTGTTACGAATTGATGCATTTATGTGACGTTTGTATGCCACGATAAGTAATGCGTTTGATAATCAAGAAGAAATTATTTTCTGCTTTACTCTTCCTCTCCGACTTTTTTGACCTGATTTTGATCAGGTGAGGTTGCAAAAATGCAAACGTAAGGTGTCCCTAATCTGGATCAATTTCATTCGGCTCATGCAGCTCTTCTCTAAACTTTTGTGTTCAGGAACCTATGTGAACTTCACGATGTCTCCTGCGGCTTTGAAACCCTGCCTGCAATCCTGCAATAGCCGTGAAACTACGCGGTTAGTGGCAAGCACCTGCCGTGCTGATTTGCTCTCCGATAATAATTTACTCTTATGTTAAGGAGTTTGGTAGTTTGCGTTGGTAGAAAAATTGGCTTAATAGACAATCTGTTGAAGGTGCGTAAACCGAAGACTAGTATCCTCGAAGTGCATAAAAAGGGAAAAGAAAGACAACGAGCTATATCTACCGGCGGGCTCATAGCTCATAGTAGAGTTGGTTTTCCCGGATGGAACACTACCAAGAAAATTACAGAATGTTTATACCAACACGCACACTGACATGGTATATGATCTCTCTCCAAGATCTCTTTGATGTATCGATTTAAAGGAAATTCGAAAATAAATTAATATTCGTTGGACGATGCAGCGTATTTTCGAAGTGCTGTTGAATCTCATAAAAATTGGCAAATAATTTAGGATGTTCAGTAGCCTCTGTAAGCCTTTGACTTAGTATTGATACGATTGTTTTTCAACTTTTTTATGCCTCCAAACCTAGAAAAATATCTTAAGTTGTGATTAACAACATGTCCTACATTATTAATGCCCTCCCGTATTAACAATGTAATGACGCAATACGAAATTAA
The DNA here is from genome assembly GCA_954870665.1 of Stratiomys singularior. Classification (NCBI taxonomy): domain Eukaryota; kingdom Metazoa; phylum Arthropoda; class Insecta; order Diptera; family Stratiomyidae; genus Stratiomys; species Stratiomys singularior. The sequence continues at coordinate 2,696,492 of OX940879.1, read as the reverse complement.
AAACCGTCACAATATCCATATTTCATTACATCCACAATCTTTGAAGAACGCTGCACGCATTCTTGGCATTCCATGACCTTATTTCGTGCGACAATAAAATACTCCAATAAATCTTATTACAAAAACTGACCATGTAATGCAGTTGGCAAAAGCACATTAAACGGCCACCATACTGCTCGGCCCTTACAATCTAGAGCATTATCTTTTACATACAACAACTGTGTTCTAGCCATAAATCAGCCAAATATCCTTTTCTCTCGCTGCCACTCTTGATTTTATTGCTATAACTGGCGAATTCTTTTCAAGTTGCATTCTCGATTCAATATTTTTCCGGAAAATAAATGCTGCTTTCCTTTTATCTTCCAATTTTCCGTTCGCGTTTCGCGTTCAGACTTGTGTACAGATTGCACTTTTTCTACATTCAAAACATTTTTCCTCGGTAAGTGAAAAATAAATGGAATTAAATCGAATCATACTCTACGAAATTTATTAGCGACACTTGAGTTTTTCCAGGGCTTTGAATTATAAATAAATTCAGGTTCCTAGCATAATTTAAATGATTCTGACTTAAGGATAAGGACTGTATTTATTATTTATAATTATTTTGATGCGTATATGGAATAGTTCACTTATGGAATGGAATAGATCATTTATAGTTCAAAACACAATTTGTGGCAAGCGCTGCCATTTTGTTTTATTTGAAGAAAAATTTAGCTGATGTTCATCGATTGCTGTATGTTAGTAGTGGTTTTGACGTTTTGGAAGGTGTGGTATTGACACCAGCGATTTTAAACTCAAAAAGAATCCAGCAAGGTCGAACGACGCTGACTTGAAGGAGTAATCGGCTCAAAATTCATGCCAAGTGCAAAGTTTCCAAAGATGCAAACTTCAAGCACCTCAGAGCGATGGCAATGTTCAAAGAAGTTCAGAATAAAATCAAGGTTCAGACACTTTTAGAAGGATAAACCAACAGCAAGGCCACTAGTAGAGACACAATATTAACGATAGTTATAATTTATAACTTTCGTCCTCATCGCTTTTTTTGGTGGATTTGGGGTTGATGTCAAAAAGAAACCGCGACGGTTACTTTCCCTTATTTTTTTCAAGAAGAGGGAGAAGTATTCGATTTTCGATCGTTCTACAATTTCTAAGGAAGGTATTTTCTTCTCAGAGTTTCGAGTAAATTTTGGATAATTCGGTGGTATGGCGAAGGTGAATTTCAGTATCGCTCTCTTTATCTAGTTACGAGTCTAAGATTCTTTTGATAACTTGACTGAACGTCCAGCAAAATATGTCCTCCTTGAAAATTTTCTGTTTTTATAATAGAAATATTTTTTGAGTATTTTTATATGACTACAAATAACTTTTGATTTTTTTACTACCACCAAGTTTTCAGGCTGTTTTCACAAATTTATGATCCACAATAAAACCACCTGATCAGACACAAATCACACGTTGATTATCGTCGTATCTGTATCATACTTCATGCGTTTCACGCGTGTGAAATTGGTTGAAATTTCGTTCACATGACTAAACATAACTCATAGTTTCACGTAGGATTGTGTCTGCAGTGGGATGACTTGAAGATATCTAGAAACACCCAATAGAAGTATGAAGAATCCAAAAAATGTTTCGCAAAATTCATGCCACAAATAGAAAACCAGATTCACAGAACGGAAAAGCAGTACGGATTTCAACAAATATAACAAATCATTCAGCCATTTTTCATTGGCAAACTAAAAACAGTTCACCTTAGCGTACTTATAAACGAAATTAATTCCACCGTCTGAAATCTATAAAGTCGTTTCATCAAAGGCCAAACATTAAAGCTATCATGCATAAAATAATAAACAACGCATCTTTCAAATTAAATGAAATTCACCAGATGCAAATAGACTTTAAAACTTAGCAACCCTAAATACTTTTCAACACAAACAATAACATTTTTCATTATCCACCTCTATCTCGAGAAATACATGAAAATATTCAAAATCTCCGAATAGTTTACGAAATTCATTTGTGAGTTTAAATAATTAATTTGGCCTAACGCCAAAAATGAAACTCGTTGAATCATTCAACCCCCGCACAACACAATGCTGCAGCACTAGCTGTTTTTCGGTAGCATCCAGGAACAAGCCAACCAACCACCATACAAAATATATCAAAATTAAAGCAGGAAAATTACTGCAGCTTTATTGACACGTTCATTTCCTCTAACTGAAATTTCCTTCTTTTCGCCACCACTTTAGCTTATTTAATTGATTAATAGCATTTTTCTGCTCCACCTTTCCGTACCGGTAGCACTTAGCGCTTTTGTTCGTAAGGATGTTTGTCTGTATGTTTAATGTTTCATTTAGAAGGCCGGAAGTTTGTCAGGTGCAATCCCTTTCACAATTGTTTAATCACATATCTACGAATAACGTGCATGCATATGCTGTTCGTATTCATATCAAACGTATGGTACACATTAAGTTTACATGAATGTACACACATCTGAATATTTAAGGACTCGCCAGTCGGTGAACATAGAGAGAAATGCTTGCCAGACTGTCAACGTCGAGTCTGACAAATTCACCTTTGCATTTTCTATTATATGCAAGCAGAAGACGAAACTGAGCCTTTCGAACAGCGGAAACAGGACAAACAAAGATGGAATGTATTAAAAACTTATGGACTGGAACATGCACAAACGCTGGATTTAGCTAGGCATGACCTGGATTCGAAAAGATGATTCCTGCAGTAATAAATTGAGAATGCATTCTGTTTACAGTTTCAACTGAGGATTGATTAATTGTTTGGAGTAAGCTATGCCAAACCAAAGGTTAAACCAGAATAAATGTTTACTTTTGTTGTTGGTTGTTATATTCGAAAAGAAACCAAACTGTCTCTACTTCCCACTAACTCAGTAATGCACTGCTCGAAATCCTCCTCTTGATTCAACAGAGCTGCATTCGAGACACGGATGTATAGTCGACATATGAACCCATTATGTGAATGTTGCTTGAAAACCGAAGGAAGACGCCTGAATACGAACAGGATGTGAAATGCAACTCAGTATGATAGTTGCAATTTTAATGATCCCTCACTATTCAAGTGGCACTTGAGATGGAAACTAGCGTGGTGCAATTGTTTATCTACTTGTTAAGGATATATTTTGCCATGAGCAGTTTAGTCGAGAGTAGATTCGTAGGGGCCTTTGTTTGCATGAATAACTCAGTTGAACGTTTAAAGAACAAGTTTGGCCTAAAGTATTCGAAATGTCATCGTAGGCTTTAGTATTAGACCATTGAGATTATCCTTTAGCCAAGAGTGTGTGTCGCAGAGCCAGTTCCCGTATATATCTTTAATTTGAAACCTTGTTGGACAAATGGGACCTTCTTGCCCATGAGTTTAGGACAGTCCTAAATCCACTTCATAAGTGCAAATGTAGCACCCTGCGGTTAATTTTCCTTCCCTTTTCACTTTCAGCACCACGCAGGCGTCCTACTATTGCGGTCTCAAATGGTCTCAAATCAAAATGTACTTCAAAAAACAGTGGCTCTGACATTCTCAGCCATCAGGGATAACTTAAATTTGTCCCGACTTGCCATGTTATTATACCAGAGAAAGCTTGTTAGACTTATAATGATGAAATCAAATTCTACATGGGTTTAAAAGTTGCAAAGTTGCGAATGTGAACTTCGCATGGTTCAAAAAATGAGTGCAGAGTAAACAAAAGCACTTCAAAAATGTCAAAAAATTTGATAATTATAACACTTTTTAAATAATATTTGAAATAAACAATTACATAAGCGATCACAGTATAAGCAATAAAGTTATCAAATATTTAAAATTAATGAAATTCGCTTCAAATTTATTAAATTTCATCAAATTATTTGATATTTCAGGGTTCTGCCGATTCAAATTACTCGCAACCGTCATCCGATCTGTCGCTAGACGAGGATAAAGAATCGCTTCGGCGAGAAAGGGAGCGTCAGGCCATTAGCCAGTTGGATAAAGCAAGGGTAAGGATATTTCGATGATGTTGGCCATATCTTTATAATCTAAGTACTACTTTCCTCGCATCGTTCTAGCATAGATGTAAATTTAAATACCAACATTGAGATTTACTTATATCTTAAGCTGTATGTAGATAAGCAATAAACATATCCTCACTCCGACCTTAACCTAGCACAAAGTTAGTTAAATTTCTTTAGCAACTATAAATGACTTAGCAACACATTTTATTCTTTGTAAACAAATTTCGATGCAAAGCACGAAGCAGGAGAGCTCTGCAATATTCATGTATGAAAAGTAGGGTACGGTCCAAGAGTTGGAAGTGCCACAACACGAATTTTGTGATCTGGTGTTAAGGAAGTGTTTTTTTTTTACGACTGGTCCTTTGAATGCATCCCAATTTGATTAAAATAAGGGAGCATAGCATAGAAGCTATGAATAACACAGAGTCCTTATATCAGACGTTTTGGCACGCACAAATGCGTAGACCGCTGTTAAATAGTTAAAAACATCGACAATGTGATTATACTGTATCGCCTTTTTAGACAATCCAGTTAACTCGATAGTCTGAATTTTAATCTTGTTGGGCGTCAAGGATAATTCAAACTTTCAAGAAGAAAACAAAAACCTAAAGTATTGACCGTGTAAATTTTTGTACACAATTTTTGTTTTGAACCGGAGGGTAGAGATCCAATACAGAATATGCAGAAGTCTTTGGAAAAGAACGACCCAAAAAAATTAGCGAGAAAGTGGGTAATGTGAAGGTATGAAAATTTCCATTCTGTGCGAAAAAAAACCTTCGTGAATGCCTCTATACCGATTGAACCAGTAAAATTTCAAAGGAATGGAATCGCTGAAGCTGAACCTTATATTTTATATGTAGAGACGTCTTTCAACTTCGAAACATCCCTTACTGTGTTCCTCTGCATGGTTGCTAGTATTTACAGGAACTCGCTGATTTTTGCTTGATGACGCTGACGAGCTGATGAGGGCTCAGAAAATCCATAATGTACCCTCAAGAATAAACCAGCGAAGCATATTTAAAATGAATAAACTTTGGCAACAATGTTCTTACTATTTGGTCGTAGTTGTAACAAATCAGTCCTTACGAGTTCAAACCGTTCGCCTGCTATTTTCAGGCGTAAAAGTAAATCCTCAACTGTGGATTTTGATGTTGTTTTTACGGGTTTGCAGAACAACATAACAAATATTGTATAGCTGCAAACGTTCCCTCGAGGGTTTTGTAAACCTTTAAAGGGCACATTGTTTTTAAAGCAATTGCCCGGTCTTCTTCTCTTTTCGCTTGCTCACCTGTCTGGCTTTCTATAAGGATCAATATTGTTGAAGGGTTGGGAAGGTATGATGAAGCCATTCAATGTTTGATTGCTAATTGGTACAATTTCGATTATCGATGTAAAATATAATAAGCTGTTTCCTCAAATTTCTGAGATTTAATATCCAATATGAATATTGTTTGACTATTGATTTAGTATTTATTTATTTATTGCATTTTATTTTAGACGAAACCCGTTGCGTTCGCTGTGCGAACAAATGTATCATATGATGGATCAATTGACGACGACTCACCCGTACATGGTAGTGCTGTATCTTTTGAGGTTAGGGATTTTCTTCACATTAAGGAGAAATATGACAATAACTGGTGGATTGGAAGAAAAGTCAAAGAAGGCTGTGATGTGGGCTTTATACCCAGCCCCGTTAAGCTAGAACATATACGAATGCAGGCAAGTAAATTTTCAATTTGAATGAAAAACAAACCGAATTTCTGGTGAAACAGTTTAATTTAACTTAGTTTTAATTAACAATCGGCAAAATAATTCGGCACAACCGTATTCATTTCCTCAAATATACACCAATGTTGCAACTTTACTCGTAATTTTGATTATTTTGTTTTTACCACTTTCAGGCTTCCGCTGCGCGATCCTCACGACTGTACGCAACAAAAGGATCATCCAGCGGTAATTTAGGTGGCCCCGGAGTACCAGGTGCGGAGCCTTCACGTGGTAGCACACCCCCCACACCTGGTATGACACACTTTCCATTTTTATTATTTTCAATTATTCATTTTATTTCTATTTATCCGTATAATTTATATTAATTTTTATTTGAAAATTTCTTATTTTGAATTTTCAGTTTATCCTTTATATGTTTTATGCAAAACGAAGCAAACAATATCGGAAAACAAAATTTTACAATTCTTAATAATTTAAAAAGTCGCGAATACATGTATTTTTATGTGATAACTACTTTATTTTTATTGTATTCTGATGGAAATGAAGAAGAATTATCTTGCGGACTTACATCTTTATGGGATTAAAAATATTTGGAATAATTTTTATAGAAAGTCAATTATTACTGCCTTAATTTAGTTTCAACAAATTCTTGATTTATCAATTCTATGGAGACGTGGTTTGATGTTTTGTACCAAAGAAAGAAAATATGGTGATTCGTAATTTCTTACTCGAATCATAATTTAAATGAATCAAGAAACATCAAGCCTCACAGAGTAATAAATTTCAATCTATTAAATAATTATATTTAATCGTTTTATGTGCAAACGTATATCTTGGGAACTTTCTTATCTTACTCGCTTCTTCAGACTATATGATTTTCTATTTCAGTTTTTTGCTAATTTTCTGATTTCCATTTTGATTGGTTTCGCAAGTTAAAGAAATTTATTGAATTGGAACCATTTAAATGTGTTTTCAGAAAAAAACCAATTATTCGTAATTCCTTGATGAAAAGTACTTCGTTGCTTTACGATTTGAAATTTCCAATTTAGGTCTTACAGGCCCGAACAGACTTAAAAACAGAACCTGAAATTTCCAGCAACAATTTTTCACAAAAAATAGAAGAATCGCTTGGCCAAGTATTTCAGCCTTTTAACTTCCTTACCAACTCTAAGTCTTAAATGCCAGGCCAATAACATAGCCAAAGCTTTATTAAATGAAGTTCATTCGAATAAATTTCCTTTTTTGGTGATCGTCAATGGCCATTTTTCCCTTTTTTTCAAAATACGACACAATGCAAAAGCTCAATTCACTAGTTGAGAAATGCGAAACTTGCGAAAAACAGGGTTCGCATAAGACTAGATCCTACGAAGGTCTTTCTAAGAGGTAGGAAAATCACTTTTCGTTTCAAATTTGTCCTGCGTTCAAATGTTGATCCTTTTTCCTTTTCTGTTGACAATTTTCGTTGATTTTATTTTCTCTTTTTATTTTCATTTCTGTGTTTTATCTTTTGATTTCGTTATTCATAGCCATTTCGTACACGGTCCTGTTTTCCGAATACTACCGTCCCCGCCGCTAGAGCGGCCGGGTATAGTTTAGACACTCCGATTCCCGCATGAATTAGTGCAATATTTAGTGCAGCTTAGTACAATCACGAATAGTGCACATCATCTTCCGAAGGCTTCCACCAAAACTGTAGTAGAGTTGCGTTTCCGTTGTGGCAATTGACGTAGTAGATGTAGTAGCGAATAATGCATGATTACATGTACATTTCATGTCGGTATCAACAACCAACAACGAGTCGCCAATTATCTTTCATTTTCCATATTCATTGCTTCTCATTTCGTGTTTTCCATTTGTTTCCTTTGTATATTTGCATTCGATCTATTTGGAAATCAATTTATTGAAGTGAAATATTTAAAACAAACCAAAAAATTGCTAATATTTTGAGTTCATTATTTTTCCAATTAATTCATTGACTTAATTTTGAATAAAAGGCAAAGTTAATTGGAAAAAAAAATAAAAGTAACCAGAATAACTAACTCATTTGCAATAAAAAATTTCTTACCAAATTTTTCTTTTCTTAATCGAAAAAGAAGAAAAATTTAAAACAAAAATAACTCATGGCGCCGTAGTGAGTAGAAATTTATTTCATAAGAGCAAAAAATATTCTTAATACTAATATCAGGCGACGAATCAGATTCTATGGGACCATCGCGTCACGGGAAGACACCCCTCGCCACGCCACCAACCAAGGAGAAACGAAAACCATTTTTCAAAAAACAGGAAACATCGTCACCGTACGACGTTGTACCGTCGATGCGTCCTGTTGTTTTAGTGGGTCCAAGTCTAAAAGGATACGAAGTCACCGATATGATGCAAAAAGCTTTATTCGATTTCTTGAAACATCGATTCGCCGGTAAAATAATTATCACTCGTGTTATGGCGGATATATCATTAGCAAAACGTTCACTTATGAATAATCCATCGAAACGTGCCATCATGGAACGATCCAACAGCCGATCGTCATGTTTAGCCGAAGTACAAGCCGAAATCGAAAGGATATTCGAATTAGCGAGAACGTTACAATTAGTCGTACTCGATTGTGATACAATCAATCATCCGTCACAATTAGCGAAGACTTCACTAGCGCCAACTATAGTCTATTTAAAAATTAGTAGTAGTAAGGTAAGTTGTGAAAGTTAATTGTTAACAATCTCAAAATGAGATTGATGATTTGGTCGCAATAAAATACCTTAAAAATGTGAAACGATACTCAGACTAGACGCTGATTGGACATATGTCCTTCATTGTAGGTTTTACAGCGTTTAATCAAATCACGTGGCAAAGCACAGGCGAAAAATTTATCCGTACAAATGGTTGCCGCCGAAAAACTAGCCCAATGTCCGCCAGAAATGTTTGATGTGATACTAGATGAGAATCAATTAGAAGATGCTTGTGAACATATTGCCGAATATTTAGAAGTAAGTTGTTTGTATTCCAAACCACTATTTGGGAATTATAAGCAACATATCAATACAAATCAAAATTTAACCAATATCAATCGTCACGATGTCCTTATTTTTAGTGTTTATATCCCTTTTTTCTTGATATATTTGTCTAATTAAAATTATTCCATTAAAATTGATTAACTTATAATGAAATTCAAATCAGCTTCATTAAAATTGCATACAGGAGAGCAAAAGATTCCACTATAGATTCTCCAAGTTTAACACCAAATTTAACAGTAATTCGTTGCTCCTTCAGATTATTAATCATGAAACTCGGTAAAACGAAAAACTTGCACTGTACTGAAAACCTTGTATATGTCTTTCGCGTTTCGCGTTTCTCGTATATTCGCGAAATTTCGCAATATTCCAAACGATTCTGGTAGTAAGGTGGTTCAAAAAGGTTAGTAGCCTACCTCATTTTGTTTTTCGCTCAAAGCCTCTAAAGAATTGCGACCCGAAAGAAAGTATCGGAAAATATCTTAAGAACGTTAAGTGTTAATACTCCCGCCTTCGTTAAGTTCCCCGCCTTCCTGTTACCATTATTAAATTCATATTGCCTATATGGCAGAGTATGGACTAACCTCTGTATCTATATATCTCAAACCATATCTTCTTCGCTGTCCGATAAAAGCGATGAAAGATAAAAACAAGTTCAGTACAAAAACACAGAACAACTATTTTCAGATTGAATTTGTAACAGAATGTGGAAATTTTAACAGATTCAAGCTTTTAAGCTTTTACAATGAAATCTCAAACTTTTTCAGGCATATTGGAGAGCAACACATCCACCAATACGACCAGCTTCAACAATACCTAGGCCTCTCCCATCTCAGGAAGCGTCACCGTCAACGGAGCAGCCTAGAATGGGTCCAACTCCGCCAGGTAAACCATCAAATTATTTCTCTTCTCATCTGGATGCCTAATTTTTAAGTCTGCACATAATTAATCACACAAATGCTTCATTATGAATGCATTTTCACAAGCAGGCTTAAAATAATAATTTTCACACGATTACAATGGATCATAAGCAAACTCCTTTTCTCTATAAAATCGTGCACAAATTGACTATACAGAAACCTATTACTATATACCTTCTAGAATCATTGGACACAAAATATTATTTCAATTTTATTTTTGTTCCAAAAGTATCTCATATTTAAATTAAACTACTTTTATCGTCCCTACTTTCATCTCTGACACAAAATTAGCTGATAGGGAAACAAATGCTTATAATAGAAACGATCGGGATCGCGAGCGAGGTAAACAATAATTACTACAAATAAATTTATTATTATGCTTTAATTGTACTCTTTGAGGCTTTTTATAGATATTTATTTATTGTATTTCGATATTCATCGAATTGTATAGTGGTATATGTGACTTGTTTCGGAATATTTGCGTGGAAAAGTTTTTAATTTGAATTAGAATTTATTGTTAGTGTAAATTGGAGTAGTAAATAGTTGATAATTTGTTTTGCGTATTTCCGGAAAGATATAGAGGTTTTTTTTAACATAAACTTCTAAATCGTCATTTATTATTTTATGGACCTATCGAAGCATAAATTTCGCTCGGATTTCCCTTAGTGCAGCCTTAGTTTGAAAGTATTTCTAATAAACACATTTTTAGTGTTCGATACATTTGATCTCTTCAAGTTGACACAATTGCATCAAAACGACGCATTTTTATTTTCAGCCTTTATACCAGCTGATATTCCAGGATCGACAACGTTGCTTTAATCTATCAGTACACTTTCCCAAATCAAAGATGTCTTCCCTTTCATTCTATAAAAGACCCCCAAAATCAAATTCCCGGTAACGAATCAAACACAGGAAGACTACTTTCAGTACCGGAGACCTTTTTGCTCATTCATTCAAAGCAGGTTTTTAATTTATTCTTTTTACTTTTCTCTTTATTGGTATTCGTTAACATGTTTTCATTACTTTCTTGGTAACTAAAGGGGATTGGTGAAAGTTTTTTCATGACTAACAACAATAATACGATTGTAGATTTTCAGTTTGCTTCTGATCTTCTTTCAAAATGTTTTAACCTCTGCTACTTATCCTCAACTTATGATGAAGTAAAAATTGGCCGTAAAACTTAACTTACACTAAAAACTAAGACAAATGACTTACGTTTCGCGCAATTCTGCTTCGACCATGGCCAGAAACCATTCATTTTCAATGTTTTCCAAAAGCACACTCAATGGCAGGATCATGTTTCTATGTTTTAAGATTGCTTCACATCTGCAATCATATGCAAACTATATGCCTTGGAAAAATTGATCCTTAAATATAAGTTTTTAGCCAGACACTACTTGGAACGAAATTTACTGACAAAATCGTTTAATTTCACACTGTTTAGTTACTCCAGGAGTTGTTGTGCCGACAACAACCGGCGCTGCTGCCATTAAAATGTCACTTTCATTAGTAAATCCCTAATTTTAAGAAGAAGCAAAGAAGCCTTCAAATGTTGTTTATCTATGTTTTCATACAACGTCACCTTATGTGTATTATGTTCAAAACCATGTATCGTAAGTATTTGAAACGGCCCATGCATGAAACGTGTGTTTCAACCGACAGCCATTGTTAATACCTCTGTCATCCCGTTTTATGAATTTGTTCTTTAGTTAAATGAAGAAAAAAATACACCGAAAAATTTGTTTTTTCAACTTATCTTGCATTTCGATCTTATGTTAAGCTCCCTTGTACATTCGCATAATGTCAATTCAAACGAATTTTAGCTCATCCTGAAACACTGCATTAAACGATAATCCCGTATTTATTTTAAAAAAGTAGCACTTAAACGTTAACGTGTAACAATTTAACACCTAGTATCAATAAGATTTCGGACCTGTATATAAGATATTTGAAACGCCACTTACTTTGATCAAACCACACTTTTTACGTAACAGACTTTTTTTTAACCAACCAATTCAGCTTCGTCGTCAAAATTCAATATAATCTTTACGTCAACCAACCAAACGTACACCCCTGCAACCCGAGCCAACTAGTCGTCTTCAAAATTTATTACAAATTTACAAATGTACGAATCTTCTTGTAACTTACTAGAATGCATTATAATACGTTTCTCTGTGTCAGAAACAGGCTGAATTTCCTTGACGTAATTTTGGCAAAGAAAAACCTTCAGGTGAAACCTTCAATGTCATTAGTTCCAGTTGTCAATAGTGCGATTTGTCCACTTACGAGGTTTCTCCTCACAGTTCGTTTACCACTCGTTCACCGTTTGCCGAAAAAGATTGCATCTTCGTCAACCATATGTTGATAGTATTTTGTATTCTGTATTTCGTATTATAATTTTTAATTAATTAATTAGTTTTTCTACTCGCAAAAATTTTTTATAATTTGACGGGAGATTTTTTAATCGATTTATTTTCTAATATATCGCCAAATTGAGTTGATTGCGTGAGGAGGAAATGAACCGAATATGTTTCCACGCCCTCTTTGTTTCCATTTGTTGTTGCTCCTCTGATAAAAATCGGAAAAAAGAAAAACGCAGGACTACAGATTCAAGTTTTTAAAAGCAGAGTCTAGTACATTTCCAGTAGTTTAAAAATAGTTAGAGCTGCAGAATGAATCCTGGCATTCTCATTAAGGAGCATGATCATTGAAATCGGTTCCCTCGCCTCGTTCAACTGCTCACAATAATAAGCAGCATTAACGGTTTTCTTACTTCTTTGCCAACTGAAAGTTCTACATCTTCTATTACGGTCTCCACATTCGAGAGTGTAGTAGTGTACCCTGAGTTCGCCATATGTGACGAAAAAACAACCGCCTTTAACACAAACCTTGCTGCACATTTTTCAATGGAACTGTATGTCACTTATATTCTTGTAATACTCGCTGTCACAGCTGTCGCATGTTAATTCATTTTTGACTAGTACCACAAAAACCTATCATAAATTTTGTCTCTTCCCGTTTATGGAGTTACTATCAACGAAATTGGCCGCGTATCGATATCTGTCCTTTATCTGCCCATAATAAGGAAATTACTAACTTTTGTCCTAATCTGTTTTAAGCAATCATTTTTTAATGATGACGCCGTTCTTTGATATGGCTCGATTAAAATATGGATTTCATTTGGACTCACAACAATATGTGAACCAATAAAAAATGTAACAATTTGAGATCCATTTACATTTAAATATATTACCAACATGATTTTAACATTTTTAATCAAATTTATTTCGTTTTTCAATAAAAAAGCAAAAGATAACTCATCTTATTCAGGCGGACATAACCAACCAGGAGTAGAATCCTTTAGCGAGTATAAACACTTTTAACGATACTCGGATGCACACATACTTTGTCCTTCGTAATTTAGATAAAGATTTTAATTATTTGTTTCTCTGTGAAATTGTGTTTTTCTCGTATCTACTTCATAGTGGTATTGTGTTGATTTTTATTAAATTTCCATCATTTGAATAAGCACAGCACTGAGACGTTTGCAGTAGCTCCTAGTTTGCTTGCTTCATCTATTTTTGTTGGATTTGCCCATATATATGCCAAAGCTTGCTACGAAGCAAAGTTACAGAATTATTAGAGTATTTTTCTAGTTTTTCGAGTGCGAATTTTCCTTTGTTCGTTTTAATTCATGCTAAATTGTTGGAATCCCAGCTTGCACCACCGACAGCAATTACTACAATTCCTTAATATTTATTTTCAAATTTTCCCATTAACAGGTGCATCGTACCACCATAATCGACGTTCAACCAATGCACGCCACGATCGTGATCGGGATCGTGAACGGCTGGAGCGCCTTGAACGTGAACGCGAACGGGATCGGGAGCGTGAAAGACTGCACGCGCGCGAACGTGATATGATGCATTATGATTTAAATAGTGATGACATTTTAGATGAACGTAATTACGGTGTAGATTATACAAGTCGCGGTGGACATATGGCATCAGGACATCGAGGACGCGGTGGTGGCGGAGATGATATTGATTTGATGCATGACCGTGATGGTGGCGGACGCTATCCACCACAATCTAGCCAATCGCACCAGCAATCGTCGAGTCGGCGGGATCGTGATGAATATAGTCCTCACCGAGGCGGTGGAAGCAGTAGGAGAGTACTGAATGCCATGTAGGAATCGTGGATATAGGGGTGGGATCAGGTCGATTGTAATATTGATGAAAGCGATGATGATGATGATGATGATAATGATGTTGGTGATGATCATAGTCATGATATGAATGTTTTTGGTAACATTGATGATGATGATAGTGATGATGAGGATGATGACGATAATGAAGAGAGTGATGTTAGTCCTAGCAGTGATCGTTACTATTAAGGAGAATGCTCATTGATACACATATACTTTTAAAATTTATTTATAAATAAGGTCATTATTCAAAAGATTAGCAAAAAACAGATTTAACTAATTATCTCACAAGACACCGAAATTTGATTAAGACTGGTGCCAGGATTTTCAATCAAATCAACTTTCGAACCCAGAAATTCACCAATTATGAATTAAACTCAAAATTGCCAGGAAACTAGGTGCACCAAATTTCTTTGAGAGTTTTGTTTATAGTACAAAGTACAGGAAAAAAACTTGATAATTTCTTCTTATTTTACGAAGTGTGCTCAGTAAAGCCCTCTTCCGTTTTCAATAATTTAATATTTTGATTATTTGATGAATACATAAATTCGAAGATATTGAATTTCCTGTTTTATCACATATAAGCGACACTTTTCAGGATATTTCCTTAATCATTAGTTATAATTTTATGAAAAAAATTTAGATTTATGTTACGTTTTTACATATTATCTACATCAGCAAGGATCACCAACGTCGATAGTGCAACAGGGTAAGTTAATCCGATCGCGTCACTTTGTTCTCCTATCTTTTTGCTTACTAAGAACTTCTGCTTAATCTTCCCGAGGTTTCCCTGCTAGCCACATTGCTGGAATATTCTTTTTTAGAGGTTGCCTGTGGTGTGTTGGTCACAGCCTTCACAATAGGTCGCCTCCAAACGTTTGAGTCCTGCGGCTTTTTTCTACAGTTTTTCTAATTATCTCCACTTCTGTCTCTGTATTCCGTTGAAGCGAATTCACAGCCTTTATAGATTTGCTTGATTGAGCCCATGGCTTCGATACTACAGCATATATTTCATTGTCTAGTTTTACCATTTGAAATCAGATTGATCATGAAATTGGTTTTCATCTCGAAATACATTTTTCCTCAGTTATGAATTAGGTTGTCGTTTCATTGTCGCTAACCAGACCCTGAAATAAGGTGGCTTCCTTGGATATTTTTCGTCTAAAAGCTGAATCTTGAAGAATGTTGTTAAATACAAACCCTAGACCAATAAGAGTGGTATTCCGAATGGAACGATAGCACCTTTTAGAATGCCTTTGTAAGGTAAAAACTCCCCCACACTTGACTGTAGTGATGCTGTAATATTTCGATACAATTTCATCCAGCTGATGGTTGACAACTACTCTTCCCTTAAATAATTCAGGATTTTTTTTCATTCAAAAGATATCAAATTATTAGTACTTATATTCTCTGTCAAATTTTGTCGCTTTTTCTTATTTTCTTGATACTATTACGCAATCTTTCAAAACAGCATCAAGCTACCTTTTTTAAAGTGTAGGCACAATCACAAGTTTATTGCAACGTGCCTTTTGACTCACCTCCTGTGTTTTCAGGTACAGCCAAGCACCCACTACCTTTGCATTTCAGCGCAACTAATAACCAATCAAAGGAGGCAAATTAACTAAAGTAGAACTATTTTGTGGATTTACTTAAATATTGGAATGCTCAACTCAACCGAAAAAGTATAAACCAAAGCGGTAATATCTAGTGAACACAGGAGATTTAAGGATACATCAAAATCTGTCACAAGATTCAATACAACATATACAATTGTCACGACTTAAAATTTCATTTATTTTTCAGCATACTCTTCTACCCTATCAATGACTTTATTCAAACGATTTTCCCAAGACACACTTCTTTTGGAAAATGTCCAACCCCCCACTATCATTGTACAATTTCCTAGAGCCTGCAACATGGGTAGAAGTCCCTGGGACATACATGTACGAAACCAAAAATGTTGTTCGATCAGTGCAAAGCCTTCGACTCGGATGGTAGTCATGACAACTTCAACTTTGCCTCATACACTTTACAATTTTGCTCTGCATAGATAAAGTCCTTCATAGGCCTCCCTTTTCAAAAAAGTCTACCATAATAACTTACTAAGTTTCTCCAACAGAAGCGTTACCGAAGCCCCGCCTGCAGGGATTGAAACTCAGAGTTTCTTCAATGTTGAAGAGGACAGCGTTTCTTATGCCTTCGTTTGTGATGGTCAAAGAAAAAAATTTTTTTAACAGTAATGACAACAAGTAGTTTTATCTGTATCCTTTTACAACGAAGCCGATACTGCAACAGGCTGATCGTACTAGAAACATCATGAGATCAATTTAAAAGTATGTTCAAGGAGGAAGATGAAGAATTATTGTACTCTGAAAAATTGTAAGAAATGGACGCTTGTCAATGAGAGTAAAATTTTATTGTGTTTATTACTTGGTCTTCGGAGAGAAGGTCCGGCCTTTCTTGTTTTTTTCTATAGCAGGTTAAATCATAGCAGGTTAAATCGACACTTATTTCCATTTTGACTGTTGACGTCGGGATTTTTGTGCTTTAGAATTCGATTTAGGCTAGAAGTAACGTATCACTGTATCATCAATTTGGAAGATGTGATCAAGGAAGGATCTTTATAATGAGCAAGAAAATCCTGGCAAATCCCGAAACTTTCACGCTTGCCTTCGAGATTCCTTCCAAAGCATTTGTGTTGCCAGATGTTACGGTGAGCTACCTTTTCCGGCGGATTATTTTCTGTCTTTATACAACTTTCTCCTTTAAATAAATGCTAACATAATAAGTCATCAACGCGCTCTTGAGACTCAGATCTACAAAGTTATGATTCTATCCGCTGTCTGCGTTACTTACAATGTCCACTAGTGTGTCCCTTGCAGCGCTCTTGTTATGTATTTCTATTTTATTCATAATATTCAATGATCCAGCTATGAAAACATACTCCACCTATTACTACCCTATCTATACAGATTGTACTTTTTTAATTTGGATTTTATTTATCGACACTTAGCAATCCACATTTCAAACATAAATATTCTGAATTAGAATTTCAAAAAAATATACTGCCGGACTAAGGTAAACTCAAAGTGCCAAATACTAATTGAAATTTTTACATCGGATTCATTTAATCCTAGTATATGTAAAAAAGTGTATGTTGCATCGGAAGGTCCTGCGAAACACCAATTTCAAAATGCATCACTACCAAATTATAGTATTGTGAGAATACATCTTAAGCGTCAGCTTTAATCATTTGAAGACAATTTCACAATTGATAAAAGTATTTTTTTAAATTTAACGCAAACGCAAAAATGATAATGTTAAAGAAATTTAAATGATAATTAATTAACGCTAATTTTTAAAATTGAAATACAAGTGTAAAAACGTTGTAAATAGGTAAATAATATTATCGATTTATAAGAACTTGAAGATTGTTGTAATATTTGAATTGGGAAGCATTGATTCACATATTAAAATTTCGTTTTGATGAATTGTGAAGTTGGCAGTAGCGCAAGACGAATTCTCTTTATCAAATGGATACTAACAAAACATTCTCCTTAATAGTATAAGAAAACAAACTGATATGAAAGAATGAAACTGACGAGCTTAATCTATTTTACGGATTCGGTTTTAGTAATTTTCAAGTCTAAATATAATTGTCAACGTGCATAAAAGACAAATTATTCTAATTTATATTTTTTAAACGTAATTTTCGGTGCACAAATAAAATGAATTTATATTTTCGCTTAGACAAATTGATAAATATGGAGGCCATGTGCAAAACAAAAACGTCTAGCTGATAATGGATTTTACTTTTCATATCTTACGCATACCTATAAAGTATCTTTATGATTTGCTATATTCGAGCGAATAAGTTTGTATTGCGTTATCTATTTGCAGAAGTCGCTGAAAGGACGAGTGTGTTTGCCAGGTTGATTTTTTACATAAATGATTTTAATTTATTTCTGTTAGTATGCTTTGATGCAATCTACTAACAGTTGTAAGTAGATTAGTACGTTTATAGCTACAGGATACTCGGAACCTGTTGCATGAATCTATCCTTAACGTGGAGCGATTATTTTTTTTTTTTGAGGACAATATTTTTGGACTTTTCAAGACTCAATCTCTTTTGCATTTGCAGCTCTTGATTCCCGTCTCAAAATTAATTTATTTTTAAACTGAAAAACTTATCTGGCAAACATGCCAACCTAACTTCTACTTCGCATTGTACAGTGTTAATTGTGTAAATGAAGAAAAGCAAAATTAAACAAATTGTTATTACAAATAGTTAATGTCATATCTGACCTGACCCATTCCTAAGTGCTCTCTCTTTTATACGTGCGTTATTAAAACTAAATGACATAAAATAAAACTTAAAAAAAATCTCATCGTATTTATGTGCATCTTTGCCGATCTTTATAAAATGAAGAAGAAAAAAATATTAAAAATGCATTTGATATGAATTTGAAATGAATATAAATAAACGACAGACATTTAATAATAGCTAGGAGCAAAATTATTCAACTTTTCATTTTAAAACGCTACCAGTGTAAATTGTTAAATAAATAATGAAATATGAACAATCGTTTGAAAGCAATTTCAGTTCGATGTATATATACGTATTATTGGAATAATTTAGTTTATTTTGAATTCGTTGAACACCAGTTGTACAAATATAGGAGCAAAGCTGTACAGTGATTCTGTTTGGGGATATTTCCTTAGGATTGGTCTTTGGTGAAATGAAATTCTTGGTGGAATCTGACGGGAAGTTTTGCATTTCGTTATTTGTACAACAGATACAATTCAAAGGTTCAAGTTACAATTAATTTCAGTAAAGCCCAAATCGAAGAGTAGACGACAACCAAACGCAGAACATCAAAAGAATGTACCTACAATCTGTAAAATTCAAAATGTTGAACAATCATGAATAGTAGTCGAATGAAACTTGCACCCCTACGAACGATAAGCCATATTGAGCCGCAATGGTTAGAAACAAACTTGCAACCAACAAACATTACCCAAACTTGCAAAAAAAAACTTAAAACAAAAAATTAGCATTGAACAAATCTTAAATGAAATAATCAACCACAAATTTTGTTGATTCAAATAGTAGGAGAAGAAGCGAAGAGAGGAAAAAACAATAAACTAAGCAAAACGTACTTTGTAGTAAATAGATATGAAATGATGCACTTGTTTTTCATTAAACATACAAACAAATAAATATCCTTCAACGACTAAACTCCACCTTTGTTGTTTCGCCCATCTGTTCGTCTAGGCCTTTTATTTACTATTTCCAACTAGAAACTCTCGGTAAATTTAAACTATAAGAGGTTATTGCAACTAAGCCCTAAAACGAGAAAAGAAACATGAAGAAAAAGAACGATGAAAACATGCAAAAAATTATTCACTAAAGATATAGATATAAATATATTTCTGTAAAAAATAAATATTTAAAAGGTAACTATATAATAATATAAATTTTTTTACATAATTCAAAAGAAAAGAAAATGTCATAAGGGAGAAATCAAGAAAAAAACTTATTGCAAATTAGGTAAATATATAAATAAATATTTGAAAGCAACAAAAAATTATTACCAGAACAAGAGGAAATTTTCAACAAGAACTATGTATAAATTATTATATTGAAAGAGCAACACTTTTTAATAAAACAAAATAATCAATCTTTTTTATTACTCATAAACAACCTTAACGATTGAAAAAGCAAACAAACTAAACAAAAAATTTACAAAAACAACCAACGCAATATTTAAAACCACTAAACAAATGGAAAGTGTACGACAGTATGTCTAATTTATTAAAAAAAACAACTTGCAATCCGAAAACATGGTGGTGAGTTTGACTAAATTAAGGACTAGCGAATAACAGAAAGCCTATGAAACGGAAAAATGTACAGAACTCACCATTTAGCTATTTGCAAAACAAAGAAACAATTTTTAACGAACTTAAACTTCAAAAGTCATTTTTTCAATTTGTGAAATTGATATTTTAATTTTTAACATTATGGATCGAGTGGCGTTTTCTTTCGGTCATGTCGAAAATATCCAAATTTGTCTTCTTGTGTTAATATTTTTTTCTTTTTTTATAAATTCCATGCAATGCTATGTATGAATCAATCGTTCCTGTTTCGTTTTTAAGTTTCAATATGTGAATATACTGTTAAATATTTAAATATATTCTGCTTAGATCGATTTTAAAGTAATGTATTTGAATTTGGTTTGTATAAACACTATTTTTATTATTATTCATAGTTTTTTTCTGATATTGTCTTGGAATTAAATAAGATGAAAATAATCTATGTAATGTTATTACTGAAATATAAATTGCTTACGATTTTCAAAATGAATATTTCACGTATTTACTTGGCACTCCACAATTTTTTCAGCCCTTTAGATATGATATGGGAACGTAACAAGAAAAACCAAAATTTGACCCACAATATTAAATTTTTTGTTACGATAACAATTATCTGAAAGCATTCACAAGAATGCCCACCACAGCAAAGGTTTGAGTCTAATAAACTCGCAGGTTTAAAACGATACACATTGCCGGAAATGTCTCTACATGTTCCTTTAATTTCTACTATACTTTTAATTTTGAATAAATTCCAAAACTATCAACACGGCTCTCTTTTGGATCTTGTAATATGAGACCACTTGCCATATCTACTAAGAGTCTTCTACAGAAGCCCAGCAGTTACAAAGTGGCCGGTTTTCAGATTGCGAATATGAAACACAAAGGATATTTTAGAGCTAGACGATAAGCAAAAGTCCAACTGCCTACAGTCAAAGACAGTAAGACTGCCTAGAAAATTTTACGAGATCAATATAGACTTTCACGAAATATTTGTTGACCTCAACCAAGTCTACTATACACTTTGCAACCGACAGTATACATCGGAATGAAATTCATAAAATATCGCCGGATTTCGGTCTCGCAGGCTTTGCAACCATGAAGTCTGACATAACAATCTCACAGAAGGGTTGGAAACGAAACCAAGAACTTAACCAAGGAGACACGCTGGCTTCTTCTATTGAAGCTGGTCTACAAGCAAAAGAACTGCAGGCGTAAGACTGTCTCTCTTAAATGAAGAAACTACATCCCAAATATTAGGATTAATTAAGTCCTTTTATTATTAAAACCCAACTACATACACGGGTAAATGAAGCTTTGCTTATGCACGTCTATAACACGGGCTGTACTGCAAGCACGCACATACACGCACTTAAAATGCTGAACACCCTCGAAAAAGCGCCCTGAAAAGAATCATCTGAGCCAAACGAGATGGGAACCAGTGGCGAATCAGGTACAAGAATAAATTGTACGAAACATTTAATGAGGCAGAAGGCTTCAAAATAATAATACTGTAGAAACTCGAGTGTATTAGTCATGTGCCACGTATCCACAATATTGATATCAAAAAGATATTTGATGGAAGGGGCGAAGTAACAAGTCCTGCATGCAAACGTTGAAAGCGCTACGTAGAGGCAATCTACGAAGAAATTTCAAACTCCTGGGAATTCAAAATATGAGGAAGCAATGCAAACAATCAGAAAAAGGAAGACGAGACATTCTGAAGTCTAAGGCAAGTGATGAAATGAAGACGTAAACCGCACTCAAATTTCAAAAGTGGGAAGCATTCAGGTAAAAGTAAGTATTGAGTCGCATATATAATGGGTAGGTGAAATAAAATTAACTTCAAATCTATCAGTCGTCATGACACTACAACAGTTAGACAGTCCGTCGAGACTCCCTAAGACTGAAGCAGGCACTCCATCCGAGTTTTGAACTCGGAACATCCGAGTTTTAAACTCTTTTGAACATCCGAGTTTTGAACTCCATCCGATTGTTGAACATGAAGTTGCTATATTACTTTGCTTGTATGTATAAAGACCATACAACTTATAGTGGCGATAGGAAATGAAAAGACTTGGTATATGTCGTTAGAGCTTTGTTAAAACAATTATCTGAAATTTTTAGCAACTATAAATTCCCTAGTCCCTCAGAATGTGGAGGCTTTTATATTTTCGCTATACTCCATGTAGTGTCCACCAGCGATGGAAATAATGTTGGTTTGTTTTCTTTGTGAGAACGAAACCACACGCCCAAGATGGCACACTGCAAAAACGCGTATATGAACGTTACAAGAAAACAGACGCAGATCCGCGAAACTTCGTTCGGCGAACAAACAAAGAAACTGTTATGCTTGATCACTGGCATTCCCTGAAATACCGAATCCGGGAAGTTTGCTACTGGACATTCAGTACAAGTACATATGCTTCAGGATATTGGACTTAAGATCTTTAAAAAATTTTTCAATGACAAAAATTTGACTTTTTGATTGTGCATTACAGCCCAATACACGGCCAGAAAATTGTTATTAAATAATTCAATTTGCGCATACATTGTAGTTGAGATTTTCATACCGTCGTTTGTCAGATTTTCCTGCTAAACCTTCCTCCTTCGAGTTTAGTTAAACAAGTTGAGTCTACTGAGTCCTTCAACATATTCAGCTCCTCTAATATGTAGCGTAACATGTAAAACGATAGAAGTTTAGGTCTAGCTCGAGCAGCTCTTTTAGGAATTACAAAATTATTCAAGAAATACTCATCAACTACCCACTTTCGTTCACCGTTACCATACGAACATTGAACAAACATTTCCACCCTCTATTTTCGAACGATAAACATTCGCATCCCTATGACAACACTCGTCGTCCGCCATCAGAATCGCACCACCGACTTAGTCAAACAAACTGTCACTTGCCATAACGTTCTGTTGTGTCTGGCGGTGCTGGTTTGGTGCAAGTGGATGCAAGTTCTGTTCGCGGTTTTGGCTTTGTTTGCGAAAAATTCCACGCAATATCGAGATGACGGATTTGAAAGCAGACATTGATAGTGATTTAGATCAAAACTACTCGCTTAATAGCAATGCAGATCCGAAAAATATGCAAGAGCTGACCGTATATGTAAGTTGCGCCCCAAGCACTTCCGCCTCTATACAAAGGTTGATTGTTGCCTCGCAATTCCATTTCAGGTACAAAATCTCCTGCAGAATGTTCAAGACAAATTTCAATCAATGTCAGATCAGATAATTGCCCGTATTGATGACATGGGCAATCGGATAGACGACCTAGAAAAAAGTATTGCTGATCTTATGACTCAAGCAGGCGTCGAAGGACCCGAGAAATGAACACATCACAGGATGCAATATGCAGACATGCAGGATACCTGAAGAAAGTCAGCAAGAATATTGGTCATTCGACGCCCCTCATCTAGTTTAGTATCCGATATCAACGCAACGTGCATGAACAACTCTTAGCCATAAACTTGAATGTTGCGTCTCAAGTACACAAAAACAACAAAATTTGTAATAACCATTTTATTATTAGTTCTATGGAATGTAATTAGATGTGTTTATTTTTACTAATAAGTACAGAAGAGGCTCGCGACGTGCCCAAGTCGTTGGTCTCACAAATTTTTATTATTTTATTCGTATGTAAACGGCACTGAATGTATTAGGAGCAAAACAAGAAGTGAAAAACCAAATTACGTTAGTGGAATGTTTTATTTCATTATATTTATTCATTAATAAGTGCTATTGTGTAAAAAATTTGTCCCATTGGCATCTAATGCCGTTTCGTGACTCCATTTACGGATTTAACCAGAATGGTGCGGGGAGTGAACGAACATGTATTCCTTGGTTCCATTGGATTGTTGGGAATCCCCACGCCCTCGCAAAAGGCTTTAAAAGTAGGGACCTGGGGAGGGATAAGGGACGGGTGAAAGGATTTAGTGTGAGAACTTACTATTGATCATTTACTCGAGTTTGCGCAACTTTAGATCGAGGACTTGGTTTCACTTTTTCTTCAGGTGCTTGGGACGAAACATCATCACTACTTTCGCTTTCAGAATCCTGGTCTGGTGGTAGTATATTTTCATCGTCATCTTCTTCGTTTTCGTCGTCTTTGTTGTCTGTTTCGAGCTCCTGTAGTGACAAAACGTCTAACACAGTTATTAAAACCAACATGTTACTAAGTTCGAACCTCATCCGTGGTTAAAGATAAATTGCGATTACTCCTTGATTTTCTGGTTTTCTTCGATAACGTTGATTGGGACGTTTCCAAGTGGTCTAATGAATGAGATCGGTGTTTCTTTAGATATTCAGTTGATGTTTTTGATTTACTTCTTACTATCCGTCGAAACTCCTTGAGAAATTTAAAGAATTTCGGTAAGTTTTTAACTTGAAAATGAATGTTAAATTTATGAAAAGGTAATGTGTAATTTATCATGTATCAGATAATTTATTTGGGTAGAGAAGCGGAAATATTATGCAATTATCTTCAATAAACATTTTCTTTTATGATAAAGCATATTCCTTACTCTTTGAGTGTCTAAAACAACAAAATTGCCACATGTCGGGACAAAAGGTGAAGGAGATATTGAACGCCTTCCTCTACGTCTTCTTGGTGGTAAAACTTCATTTTAAATAGATCCCGGTAAGGGCATCTTTGATTCAGCTTTTTGAAACAATGATTTACAGCCCTTATGATGTGCTATCCAGAGCTGAGATGAATTTTTGGGGCTAGGGCTTTCAGGGAGCGCAATATATCGGTGTTTTCGTTCATTCGGAACGCCCAGAAATCACTTTGCATACCCGCACTATTGTTGCGAATCAACATGTCGCAACCGACATTCTAGCCATTCTTATTCGCATTGCGTCTGACTCGAATCATCGTCAGTGTCAGTACTTAACTGGGTAGGGTACTCCATCCTTCTGATCAAGCGTTTCCGAGAGTCTTTCTAGCCACCTATCAACTTGTTCAACAGAGTTTGTAAAGAATACAAGCGATACATAATGCATTTTGCTCCTCTTGATACTTATGGAGCTACTTATTTTCCTTCATTTAAAGCCAATAACACTTTTTTAGTTGCGCAGTAGTTCCTGTGACTCTTTAATAGAGTTGCTTAAGTTGTAATGTTGTTGGTTGCTGCCTTTGTCTCGCACACAAATTCTTGTTCGAATTTTACCGAATCTCGGTCTGCTTTGAGGATTGTGTTTCTGCAGACCACAATACTGGATAAAACTTTCTCATAAATTTGAGGATTCTTCACCTTCTCTTTCTCTCTTTCTAAACGAATATTGGAACTACAAATATTGCCACCAGCGTTGCATGAACTCGTGGTCGTATTCGTTATAGAGAAGTCGTTTTACGCCTATACAATCTGTGCTTCTCTCAAAATAAATACACGATGATCCGATTTGCTTTGCAGCAGATTTTATCAAAACAACCGTATCATACCTGGTAATCCTTTTTCTCGTCAATATCTGCCACATCTTGATAAGTAGCCGTTAAAATTTCTATCGATTTAGCATGTTGTTTCATCTCGATCAGAATAAAGTCCAAAAGAATTGTCTTGATATCTTTTAATTTGCGCTTTTCAAACTTCTCTATGATATTATCCACCTCCTTATTGGTTCGCTCTACTTTCACTTTAGCCTTTAATAATTCCGAATCAGCAGCGGACTGTGCGGCAAATAAATTTATAATAAATGTATAAGAATTGTATCTTAAAATTCTTTTCATTTTCTTATTATGTTTTATTGTTCTTCTTACCATATTTGCTGAAAACTTTGCTCGGATCTCGAGCAACTGCTTCTCCCGTGCTAATTCCTTATCGCGAGCTAGCAGAGCCGACTTGAGAGACTCTCTTGTAGTTCGAAGCAAGTTTTCGTATGGTATAAATTCATTTATCACCTGAAATGTATAATAATTGGTGCATGTTAATCGTATTGATCGTGTTGTGTTCAGGAATTTGTTGGCTGACATTCCAACTAGCAAATAATCTGTGGGAACCGAAAAAATTTCCAGATTCAGATGAAAACTCAAAATGAATTCCAATGAAACAAGTAAATGTACAGTTAAATACAAGGTTTATCTCACAAATAGCAAACTTCCTGTTCCTTGGTCAGGACAGTGAGAGTTTGTACTTCAGACGAATGGGAACTACTTTAAAGGATGTCCTGAACACAATAACGAAGAATGATGCCAGAGCAACGTAATAATTACAGGATGTATCCTGCCAGAACACATTACGAAAAAGAGTTAGGCTTGCATTTTTCGTCAAGTTCTGAGGATGAAGCAAACGATGAAGAATGATATTATTTTAGAGATTACATCTCGATTATATGATCAGACGCAGAAAATCAACATCATTATTTTCAAAAAAAGTTATGAAATTCTTGCAAAATGAGGAAACAGTTTTTCGACTGTAGGGAATATAATTTAGAGGGCAATCTAACAATTGTTATCTAAAATAATTTTACCCGATCTAAACAGAACATCTGAATTTCTGAGCTAGCCTGAAATGATGGTTTACCTTAGTTTCAAGCCTTTGAACTTCTATATCCATATAATCAGCTATGACTGTGAGTGCTTTCGCCAGACTATCCATGGCTGTTGCTGTTGATTTGCTATAAGCTTCTTCCTCCGAAAAACTTAGTAAGGCTTTCGCTAACTCATCATTTTTATCTCTAAACCTACATAAACAAGGACAATGAACAGTGCAATGCATATTTTGAGGTTTTCAAAGTTTACCTTGCCAACTTTCTTGCATATGCTCCGAATGCTGAAAACACTTCAAGGAAATGTTTTTCAACAAAATTTATTCTTTCATTCATTACGCGTATTCGATTATCCTTCTCCGGTGTAAGCATTGATTTGCCTTTGCTTATCATTATAGAGAATTAATTAGTCATAGCTGGTATGTACTACACTAATGTTTTTTTTTTTTATTTTGACTAATTGTCTAGATTACTCGTCAAATACTTACGTACAAAGTCCCAACAAGGATATTTGTGACATATGATTGGATCTTATTGAAGTTTAACTAATTGTTGTGGCCCGGAATGGGAACCATAGAAACCCACGAACTTTTAAAATCAATTAATTATGTTTGTTGACGTCGCGTTAGATTCGTTGAACTACGAAGCAGAACTTTATCGTTTCATTTTGAAGCCACATTATTTTAAGCATAATTTCAAACATGAATAAAAATGTTTTTGGGAGAAAATAAATCATAGTCCAGAAACATAAACTTCTGCGTGTATTATTAGCCGTGACTTCGGTATTTGGGCTTACGAAGTGTTTTATTTTTATGTTTTGTTTAAAATTTTCTTTTATTCCCATTCCAAACTGATTGCTCGCTTTCATTTACTTAATTATCGTATATTTGTTTCACTAGCAATTATTTTCCTATCACGGACTTTTTAAGTGCAGGCGCTTGGCCATTTGCTTCGCGCGCTGACTTTTCTTAGTCGCCATTTGTTTCGCACCACTCATATGATGATCCCTCTGTCTAGGTCGGAAACATTCCCAATTCTTCCAGGTATTCGTTCGTTCATTCAAAATCGTTTCGTTACCTCGAAAGAATAAATGCTTGTTTACAAAGCAGAGATTCGATAGGACTAGCGAGTACCGGAAGGTTTTCACGTACTAGTTACTCGTAATTATTGTTCACTCTGTCATTCGATACCAACAGTCATATTGTTCATACATGTAACACAATAAGCCGAAGATTTTTTTGAGATTCAAAGAATAAGTAATGACGCATAATTTTTTGTTCTTAGTACTTTGTCAAATACAAATTCAAAAATTCAATTTTAATATCCTAACATTTATTTTCATCAAAACATTAATCAATTGAAATATTCGATAAATCCATGTCTTCTCCTTGCTCAACTGGATCGCCAGGATCTTGAACAGCTGATTCATCTTGTCGTGCAATGGGTTCTGTTGCTCCGGAATTCTCATCGCCTGGAGAATTCTCTATCACCATATCACTTTCGTCCATCCACACCTCATGACAATCAATGTCTTCGCCTGCAGAATGAGGAGTAGCCGGTCGTCGGGCTCGTCTGTTTTCAATTGTTTTCAGCAGAGATTTGGCTTCCGATTTTTTCTAAATTTATTAGAAAAACGTGTATTTTTTCTACACTAATTTCTACGCGTAAATACTAACCTCGTCCGATTCCAAACATTTATGGGCATAGTGCGATGCTTCCTCGTAATTGCCTTTACTTTCGTAATAATTTGCAAGAGTAATATACGCTTGAAATAATGATTGTTTATCACATGCTCTTTCGTCCATACAAAATTCAGCATAGGCTGGTACAGCCTTTTCAATGTCTCCCAATTTTTCGTAGAGATTCGCAAGTTTAAAGAGTGCAACCCCTTCAATGTCACCAACATTACATGCTTTTTGATAGCATTTTATAGCGTTTGTGTGCTTTTCGAGACGCTCGTACGTTTCGGCTAACGCTACCAACATCCTACTGTCGTACGGTCGCAGTTGATGTGCAATTTTGAAGTAGTATAAGCTGTAGAAATTCATTTTTAAAATTTCATAGGCCTGTCCAAGACCATACCATGCACGGTAATCGCGACGATTGACATCTGAAAGTGAAACATGAGTTACATTTTCAGATTTTCAGAAATTGAGAAAGTCAACTGAATTATTTGTCAATAATTGTCGGTTGAAATCCAAATTCGTAGATTTTCGCAAGAACTGATCTGTATGCATTAAACACCACTCCCAAAACAGCCAAAGGATAACAGATACCATCGCTTGACTAGGATAGCATTTCTCATAGACCCAATGGAACTATAGACTGCCTTATGCCTGACAAATTTACTGTTGGGCATAAGGCAGGTAAGCTGTGAACAACTCACCAACTGCTTTTCGATAACTTTGAATGGCTGCATTAATATTTTTCAATTCCATAAATTCATGACCCATCAACGTCCAAGCCGCCAGGTATCGTGGGTTTAGTCTTAATGCACGTTGGAAATACACGATCGCCTTTTGATGGTCACCGCGTATACTGTAATAATTTCCTGCAACAAAACAACGAAACAATTTATGAATTTCCAACACGTACATCCATTTCACCTATAACGCAACACGTTTCCGGTTTGTACTTATTTATTTCTACTGCTTTATGGGCTAGAAACGCCATATCAGTCTTTAATTCCTTCACAAACAGCAAATTTGAGTAGGTGTCCAAATTATCCAGCCGATAAGGGTCGATTTCTTGCAAGATTTGAAAGATTTCAATCGCTTTGTCAACGTCTGCAAGAGAATTTATTAGAAAGTTCCGCGTTTCCGCATTTGTATAACATTTGCAGTAGTGTACCTCTTTTGTTGTGATATGCTATGGCCATTTGCGCTGTTACATGGACACATTTGCTGAAACCCGCACTCTGAAGATCTTCGTAGTGTTTCAACCCCTCGTCATTCAAATA
Source organism: Stratiomys singularior (assembly GCA_954870665.1). NCBI lineage: Eukaryota > Metazoa > Arthropoda > Insecta > Diptera > Stratiomyidae > Stratiomys > Stratiomys singularior. Next base: position 2,667,291 of record OX940879.1, on the reverse strand, counting down.
TAATTCAATCAATGCGTACCCCATAAACATGTGCTTCATCCAGTGATTTGGCAGACTTATAGTTTGCAGCTTGTCCTTGTCTGAAATCAAAGGGGAGAGCTCAACCCATGCTGCCCATAGCATCGGAGTTGCATGAACGGCTTCGAGGAGAACATTTAACGCGATGGGCGCCAAATCCAATTTCTTCAGCACTACTCCATACAAGTACAAACCGTAGCCATCCAACTTCCTCTGGCTATATTTCGACTTCAGCTGAGCCAACAGATCCGTGAAATCCTGCGAATGGCCGCAATCGCTCAGATTCGAACTGTCCGTGGTGCTGTCCAATCGTTTCTTCTCCCTCGCCATGTACGTTGCATAGAAGTGGAGGAATTGCGGGACCGGCGATTCACAATTTCTAGTAAAATATGCGGCGCGATCATACTCCTTGACATCGAAATATGACTTTGCTAGATAGTAGTTGTCGAATTCCTTCTCATCAATGCCGGTCGTGGTGTTTTCGTGGATATTTACAGGGAATTCAACGTCAGCTAGACCGTGGTTCATTTCTGATAGCCATTTCGTACTTTGTATGAGACCACGCTTGTTGCATTCTATTATGCCGGAGTAGAGATCACGTTTCACTTCGGACAAGCGAATTTGAAAAATATCGTCCGTCATTTTCGCCGCGTTTGCGATTGCCAGCTAAAATCTCTATCACGTAAACAAACTACGTCCCTTTCGGCTGTTGTTTCGTTTTCAAACATAACCATGTCAGTATTGGATGCCGGATATCTGACAATTCTCAAGGAAACGACACTGCCAGTACGAAAAACATGTAGGACATGGTAGAAGTGCAGTTACAGCATATTTAAATCTAAGAATTAATAGAGCTTATTGTAGTAGTGGCAATGAATTATTTGCAATTATTTCCATTCGTTAGCTGTTCGTATACGATTTGTCACAATTTTCCATACAAATTCAATTCGCTATGCGAGACAACTAAGCTACCGACATTCTCCTCTGAACATCCTGCTCGCTTCGAATCATATGGTATTGACATTTCTTTGAATTGAGCGGTTTTGCTGCATTTAAATGTACTTCAGTTGCTGTTATCGTTATACTGCGCCAGGTCGGGGAATGTCACCGTAGACATCTTCACTTCAACTTCTGTCGTCATAAGGCTGGTATACAAATAACAAAGTGCCTCGCGTATTTTTTACTGGCAATGGAAAAGGTCGCGCGAGAATCATAGATAAGAAATAAGTATCGGACGATGTGCGTGTATTTCAAAATTAGTCGTGAATAATATGGGAATATTGTCTTTGAATTAAAAGCTTGGTGTTGAGCGGGAGTACATGGTCGACGCAATTTAACGATCGATTTGTGATGCTTGTTGGCTTGTGAAAATAATTCATTAGTCGTGAAAATTAAGTAAAATTAAGTGCAAAGTTTCATTGACCTGTGTTTAAAATGAGATTTCAATTAGGATTATTTGTTTTTTATGTAATTTGCTTGTGGTGCGGAACCGGTGCCAAAAGTTTTCCAAGGAAGCTGTCACCAGTGATATTAGGTAATGTATCTCGCATTGCAATATAACGATGGCCTTGAACGAGGGACGCTGGTCAATGCTAATTTAGGAATGACCAATAAACCCTACTGAAAAGGAAAATAAGGAAAAAAATATAACGATCATGGATGTTTTCTTATAATTGTGTAGTAAATTGTATATACTATTTTGTGTTTTTAATATATTGAACCAGAAATCCTCCATCAATATCCGACTTGATTCAGAATTTTTGATGCTGAAAAATTAAGTATTTACCGGACAGATGCAACATTTTAGTGACTTATCCATAGACATAGACTTTTTCATATGCATAAGTGCTTCAATGTTTGTATCAGATCCTTTTACATTGTCTGTTCCATATTCAATCATAATCTCTTTCCTTGAAGTTCATTGTATTCTTTATCTTCAGGTACATTGTACAAGCAAAAAACATTAAAACGAGGGATCGTAAACAAACAGACAACCTCTGCTGTCTTCGACAACCTTTTCGAGCTATTAAAACAGTTTATCAAAGATCAGGATCAATATCAAACACGAAAATCCATTTTTCTTACGTGGGTAAGCTGACCCATACCTGTTCAATATTGAGATCATGTATGATCTACAAAATGGGAACGATAAAATACACCGAAGATGGCACATGACCGAAACGCATATGTGGATGTAAAATAGGGACAGGATGCGTAAAACGTTAGTTCAGAGAACAAACACGTGACATCTATCCGTAGACAGCTGCGAAACGTTGCTTTCTATCCTCTAACCACTACCATCACATTTACCCCAGACGCAAGGTAGACTTCACCTTTTCGGGACCATGGGACGAACTTCCATGTTCAACTGCCAATCCCCTCTGCACCGTCTAAAGCCGATAAGACATGCATATTGGACCGAGTGCTTAAACAGCAACATCCATCTTAGTTAGGCTAGTATGGTGACTAACCTTATCATCTATCTATCACTTGGATTGCAAACTCCTGCGACGCATTTGTGAATTTGCGGAATGACCCATTTTGCAATGTGTTTTACCCACTGTGCGAACACAACGCCGGAGAGCGCGTGAGTTTTGCCCAACGCTGGTCGCGAATTCTAAGCTTACGTGCTGAGTGCGCGAATTTAACAAAATCAAAAATTCCGTCGTTATATCGCAGCGAAAATTGCATTTTTTGTCGACTACGCCGCATAAATGAAATACTCAGTGCTCAACGCATTAAAATGTGTCTGCATCTATTTGAAGAAATTCCATCAACCTTCAAAAAACCTGAGTCGACGAGGTTTGTGCAACAAAACGAAACTCGCTTTCTCGTCTCTCAGACGAGAAAGCGAGAAAGCGTCTCTCAGGTCTCAGCTTGACCTGAGACGAGAAGCGAACTTCGGCAACAGAATGTTTGATCAATTTTCGATCTTCAGCAACATTTTTTTCCTTATTTTGTTCGTGGATAATAAAACACATTAGTAGACGAAATTGCCGATTTTCAGGGCGATGAATCCAAAACATACAAATGAAAGAAACCTTCAGTTATCAAAAATGACTTGCCGTAATGGCAGTGTGATGAACAATCGTTTCATGCATTTTTGCTGCTTTTTGAAGCTCGCTCAGTAAACGTTATTGCAGATTCATGTGAGGATGGAGATCAGCAACTTCTCCACTACAGCTTCGACTACGGCCCCATTAGGAAGGAGTAACATCTAATCTCACACGTCTACTTAGATTCGATTTAGACTCGATGCGTGAACTAAGACGATTCCCTGCTGGCAATTTTTCTTCCTTTTTGCCCTTTCTGTCCTGGTCCAATTAGCATCTATATAAATATATAAAGTATAGCAGTAATTGTTATGATGCTAACCCTAAACAATTACTTTAAAACAGCTAAAGTTAAAAAAACTACAAATTGTGAGAGATCGTGGCACCGATTTAGAATTTTCATGAAGAAGTCTATGCCGTTTCGTACTTTATATTGATAACATTTGATTGGTGAAGGAATGCGTAAAGAAATCATAATCAATTCATACAGAGGTCCTTCCTTACAAAATGAAGTAGTCATGAGCTGCATATCGACCTTCAGTGCCCAGGGTCGTCGGCCACGTTCCCTGCTTGCGGACAAACGCGCCACACCGAAAATTTTAACTTCTTATTTGCCTATGAATCGTGAAAAATCTTTACTGAAACACGAGAAAATAGGATAAGGGAAAGTACCTTCTACTAAAAGTTCACATAAATTTGTGAATGCTAATCAATATTTAAATAATAAACTCCAAAATAAACATACAAACTATCAGTATCAATCCTTAATCGTATTATCACAGCTTGTTTATGCTTAAAGCGTATTTGTATACATAAAAAACTTGCCAAAGATTCTGTTTATGAGTTGTATTTAATAATTAGCTTTTGATTGATTCACTGGCCATGACTATCAGAAGAAATAATGCTCATGAGCAGCGTGGCTTTTAAATGATCATGGTTTCCAACTTATCAAATTATCTTCTGAATCATAGAGGGTTCAATGATTCAGAAACTTTGTTATTTCACTTTGCAACACTCACTCAGAATGAAACAAAGAAATAATGGTTGGTGAATGCCTGGGCTCAGGGTGTGAGACATTCAATATGCGTTAAAAATAATTAACGTAAAGCTTTAAATATTCTTTGAGACGAATGGCAGATACATTTTTTTACCTCAATTTACTCTACTCCTTAATGTCTACGTAGTCTTAACAACTTTATATAAAATTTCTAAGATAAATAAAACAAAAAATAATAATGGTTTGTTAATGCGCTGACTCATTGTGTAAGGGATTTAATGTGCGGTGAATAAAGTAAGTTGATATATTCCTTGAGACGGATGGCGATTAGTTGTTTTTTACCTCAATCTTAACAATTTTGTATGATTTTTAAAGAATTTGTGCAGGCATGAAATTACGACTCAAAAATGCCAAAAATAATAAAATCGCAGTTAGCTTTGTTAATAATAAAATTCACCTAAAAAGTTCGCCTAAAAATTGTGCTGACAAAAAAATTTCGTAATCTAAGGTAACAATTATGCCGGTTCGTGTAGGGGGAATGATCATCGAGTCAAAAGAATCAATCAGATACCTTGGCTTGATGATTGATTCGAAGATGAGTTTTTTGGAGCAGGTTCGAGCGTCAGCAGATAAGGCCTCCGCGCGGGTATCGGCGCTAAACTGCATTATGGCCATCACGCAGGGGCCAACCTCGAGCAAAAGACGTCTACTGATGAGTGTAATGGAGTCAGTGCTCTTGTATGGCTCCGAGGTTTGGGCTGATGCTCTTAATAAAGAGACGTACCGAAGGCGTCTGGCACAGGTGCAGAGGCAAGGAGCTTTACGGATAGCTGCTGCATACCGCACTGTCTCTGAACCTGCAGTGCTGGTAATCTCGAGGGTGGTTCCAATTAAATTACTTGCTGACGAACGGAAACGTGTATACTCACGTAGGGGGGAGTCGGCGAGAGAAACCGTCAGCCGAGAGGAACGGAGAAGAACCCTTATCTTATGGCAGCAAACATGGGAAAACGAAACGCGAGGCAGATGGACCGCACGGCTGATAAGTGACTTGGGGCCGTGGTTCTACAGAATGCATGGTGAGACTGATTATTATCTGACGCAACTACTCAGTGGTCACGGGTATTTTCAGTCTTACCTGTATAAGATGGGAAAGACACCATCCCCAACTTGCGTGTTCTGCCCGGGGATGACGCATGCCACACGTTCTTTACGTGTAATAGATTTACAAGACTCCGTTCGCATCTCTCGGAGAAAATTGGCGTAATTTCCCCAGAAAATCTAACGGGAAAAATGATGAAATCAAAGGACAATTGGAACTGTGTGTCACATTACTTACGGACAGTACTCATTATAAAGAAGGACATAATGGATCGCTTGGCGAGGGAGGGAACATCTCTGTAACGCAATATTATAGTTACTAATTGCAATTCCTTCCTATCCATCCGTGAAGAGAGATTCCCTTAGCCTGAAGACATCGCTAAGCGATGATTAATGAGGCCTAGTCCGAAGTAATGTGACAAACAGTTCCAGGCTAGGTTCTCGGTGTGACAGGGGAGGTGTTTAGTCGGTAGTCCGGTAGCGGGGGAGTCCGACACTCAGGGCGTAAATAGCCTTCACCTCCCAAACGAAAAACAATAAGGTTGACTGGAGTTTCCGTCGAGATCTTCTGTAGTCCAAGCAGTCCAATTGAAATGTAAGTCATGATCAATAACACACATAAAATTTATTAGGTGGTAATTTTTTTCACAATAGACTCCGGTGTTTGATTTAGTTGGAGCTAGACATCAATTTTGCCGTCCTTTAGAAACCAAGGAGGTCCCGTGGCTCTCTTTCCGCCAATTGTTTCATTTCTGATACGTCGAAACGCCTCAACTCAGCGAGGCACTTGTTGGCCACACTCGGAGAGTCTTCAAGGAGATTCTAATCATTTATATGATCAATCAAAATATAGACGAAATATTATGAACAACTGAAAATTAAAGAAAGAACTGACTCAATTATCGATGTCGTCGGCAGTACTTTTGTTGAAGTTGTTAAAAAAACCTTTCGGGCTCTCTTGTTTGCCGATCGATTTATGTTTTAACAATCGGAAATCGACACGTCAAAACTGCTAGAATCGATTGATTAATTTTTTTAGATGGTATATTAAACCATAACTCGTAATAACTTTAAACGTACTTGGACTGGCTTAAAAAAAAACCATTGCATTGTCATACTCATATCCCGAATTTCTACCCGTAAATTAGTCCGAACAGAAAGATCAGATAAAGTGAGTGAAAAAAGGGATTATACCCAAATGTCTTTGATGGAATAATTCGATAAATGGGCACGAACCGGGCGCGTCTCCAAGGAATGGCGTGAAAATTAAGCAAATACTTGGCGAAGTTGCAGAAGAAATCTCTACGGTGTATTGTTGGGCTTGCTTTTAACGATTTTAAGAACTGATAAATATTTGATGACCAATTGTTGTTGCTCATTTGAGAGCTGTGTTTTAGCAACACACTAGCAGCCGGAAGTTTTTCGGAAGGGTCTTAGGATAAAGAGGATTGTAGCGTGTTCTAATTTTCATATTGGTGGAAAAAAGTCATAAGCAGTATTGTCATATTAGGGGCTTCGAAACGCTGATTTAATTGGACCATGATAAAGTCCATTGAAATACCAAAGTAGTAAATCGAACTAGCTCCGCGGAGATGTCACGTGTAGCCTCCATATTTCGTTTTCTGTTGCTAAATTGGTGTTGTAACAAATCTCGTTTGCTCGATTTAATATTATTCGCAACATTTTCTTTATCTTCTGACTCGATCGATCGATTTTTAAGAACAGTGTCTCGGAAGGATTCTACGATACAGTGTTAGGACTGCTTCAAGAGTTTTTTGAACAAAGTAAAGTTCAGGTAGTATTTCGATTATCAAAAACATTAGCAGTGACTTCCTTTTATTGCTGGAAAGTGAAATCCTCCGTCCTGAACACTATGAGTAATCAGCTAAGTTTCTCCGAGAAAATAATTTCTTTTGCGTTATTAGCTTGGAAGTGAATTGATTCTCCTTTACTCGATCTTCAAATAAAAGTCAAATAGTGAAATATATTGATATAAGGCTTGATAATTTTCAGTTCCCGGCGATGGAGGCAGCCAACTCGATGCACGACTCAATAAATCAACCGTTGTTCACTATGTTTGCCAGAAGACTTCGGACTGGTTTAATATTTGGCTCAATAAGGAACTTTTGGTGCCACTAGTGATTGATTGTTGGATCGACAATGTACGTCTTGTGTACGATAACATTACGCGAAAAACCTACAATAGTCCAGGCGTTGAAATTCGCGTGCCAGGATGGGGTAACCCGGAAGTTGTAAACTGGATTGATCCCAGCCATGCCTCGGTTGGGAAATACTACCAAGATATCTCACAAGCCTTGATCAACATTGGTTATGAACCGTTGAGAAGTCTTCGTGGCGCGCCATATGATTTTCGAAAAGCACCAAGTAAGTGATGCATGGAAAAAATTTATAGAAAGAAAAGTTCATCCCCGTAGCTGACCAGACCAAACGTAAATGAATCTTTGCGGTGTTAACTTTATTCTCATTACACTTTATTTTGTTTCAGATGAAAACAAACAGTGGTTCAGTGATATGAGAGATTTAATTGAAGACACGTATAGGCTGAATGACAACACTCCTGTAACTTTGATCACGCACAGTATGGGCAGTGCAATGACGCTGGTTCTGCTTCAGCAATTATCAGATGAATGGAAGAGCAAATATGTCAGACGAATAATAAGTTTGTCGGGAGCATGGGCTGGCAGTGTGAAAGCTGTAAAAGTATTTGCAATGGGTATGTGTTACGGAGAGCTAACGATTTCTGTGGTATGTTAGGCCGTAGGGAAAAATTGAACTTCAGTTCATTTTACAAGTCCTATATTGTATTGTTGGTACTTATGTTGCAGGGTGTACACGGATATTGCAGCAGTTTTCTCACAGGGTGCACTAGTCTTATTTACTAAATAGCTACATTCATATGAAAGACGATAGCAAACCTAACCGGAAAAAGTCCCGTGCAAAATAAAGCAAAATACTCTCCGAAGCCGTAAATTTGTGGATCGGCTTTGTCTGTTTATTGGCTTTGCCTGTTTAGTGTTTATGTCTGCCTTAACGCAGTCTCCTGCAGTGGGCTTAAGACTATTTGAGGCAGAAATAGGGAATAGAAAAATTTAATTTATCGCAACATATTCGATGCGTCCCTAATACTTGAGCGTCCTTTTATTACAATTTCATACTAATAACTAAAGTAATTATTAAAATAATAATAATTATTAATGATTAAAATAAAAAATTAAACTACAGCTAAAATGATCACCAATTAGCACTTCAATTTGTTCTCATAGGTGATGATCTTGGAGCACTTTTCTTGAGTGGTAAAACATTGCGTACGGAACAAATAACAATGCCATCAGTATCTTGGCTCTTACCGTCGCCATTCTTTTGGAAACCGAATGAATTGCTGGTGCAAACACCGGATCGTAACTACACTATGCATGAATTGGAAGATTTTTTCAAGTAATAATTCGAGCATTCATTCCCGATATTATGTTTACTAACTTTTCTTCTCTCTCTAGCGATTTAGACTACACAACCGGTTGGGAAATGCGTAAAGATTCCATGAGCTATACACTAAATTTTAGTCCGCCAAACGTTGAATTGCATTGTTTGTATGGATCCAAAGTTGATACAGTTGAAAGGTAAATTATAGCGATGAAAATGTAGTATATAATATTCGTTGTAATATTTAAACAGACCAAAGTTTACATGATAATCATGTTTGTGCGCGGGAATGTGTTCATGACTTGACCCGCTAAAATTGAAAAAAAGGCCGAAGAGGAGAATTTGCCTGACCATTATTTGTTTTTGACTAAACTAAAATTCTAGCGGGATTCTTAAAAATATGTTTTATTATGAGATACATAATTATTGCTCCTTCAAACTACATACGGTGAATACGGTAATCGAGCAATATTCGATGCAATGAAAATGTGAAAAAAGCCACCGAAATATTAGTATTGTTTCTAGCAACGTTACGGCCAAATAACGCTTTCTGTAGATTTAATCTTTATTACCTTATCTTCTTAATCCCGTACTTGTTTAGTTATTCCTATCTAACTCTTGTTACTTTGTTTACAAAATGTTTAGCAATTATCTACAGGCAGAAATGCCCATAACGAAACTTGATTTAATAATTGAATTATTACATTCCATACAGATTATTTTACAAGAAAAGTCTCAGCACATCGGAAACACCGTCCTTAATCATGGGTGATGGTGATGGCACCGTAAATATACGTTCGTTAAAAGCTTGTAATCATTGGGCTTCAATTCAGCACCATCCAATTTATAGTAAAGGATATGAAAAAATCGATCACATGGCTATCCTAAACAACAAAAATGTCATACAATACATTGTTACAACACTGTTGGCCGATTAAATTTTCATTGATAAGTGTAAATGTATTTCAACTAATGATATAAGGAAATAATTTCTTGCCTTTCTTAATTAAGTTTGCTTTTGATATTTTGATGATAATAAAAAAGTCTGATCATGTAAATGTAACAATGATAGTTAGTAATGGGTATTTTGAGTAATAAAGTTGGTTTGAATGATTTAATTTGAAATGTATTTGGTTTTATTGTCGAAGATATAATAAAAGATAAAATTGGTTATTTCACGCATTTGGGAAATTGTTATTTTATTTCAATTATTTGATATTCAAAATGAAATAAAAATATTATGTGGACAACGAAAGAGCAGGCGAACTTGAAATAGTTGGTTGAACCGGTCAAGACAAACAGAGATTAGACCCAATTAAAGCAACAATGATAAGAGAGATTTCGAGAGATGAAAAAACTCTCTGGAAGAGGAAAACCATGGCTTAGAATAACAGAATCCTAGCAAAACATCTCTTAGGGAAGAATATAAAAGGTGTAAGAAACAGTTGGTATTACCGCGTGGAAACAGCCCATTCAAGCGTTGAAACTTTTGAGTTTTTGACCAAACTTTACTCCTCGTCCGCTTACACACATCGCGTTTGCTCTCGAAAGCAATTTAATGTTTTCATCTGGTAGAAACTACTAGGTAGGTACCTGATAGTAGGTACTACTATCGGATAATATCAGTCATATTACGACTGATACTGGTCTTGTATCGTGTTGTAATTAGGTGTCCGATTTATGCAACGCAAAGCCATAAATCACAACCAGCAGAATGTACTTGAATCGCGGAGCTGTTGTTTACATGAATTTGAATTATTTTCTCTGCATTACTCGCACTTTTATACTACTTTGTATACGAGACATCACTAATTGTGTTCAGTTATCATTTTTATTTAGAGTCATAGTTGTCTTCGTTAACCATTGACCAAAATTACCACCAGTAAATGAAATTGCAATATATTTTATGACTAGAAATATATGTATATACATTTATTTGGAATTACATCGTTTAAATAATGATAGAAATTCGTATTTAAACCAAAACTTTATACAACTACTCCGTAGGGATATTTTTGAAAAGTGAATTTTTGCCTATTTGCTTAAATAATCTTTTTAATGTCTAACACTGAAAGCTTCACGAATGATCGTTCGCAAAATGTAAAAAATATATATATGTATATGGGTATTGGATATAGAACTTTCTCAAAAGTATATAATCGTAGGTATATTAATTTTTTTAACATGGAATACACAACTCCTCTCCCATTTGCATCGTAAAAACTTATCAGCCATGCCACATGTATTGGCAGTTGGTGCAACTCACAACAGTATAGCTGCATAGCACAATCTCATTATCCTCAGGAATTGCTAAGCAATAGTTTATCTATAGAAATATCAAATTCAGGATCGGCTCAGTTATCAATCGTGACAACAAACAGATACTAAATCGCGCATTTGTTAAATGTAAATAATATATTGAAGCTATGAAAATAAAAACAAGCATATGCAAATACTTAACTTAAGCTATATAACATTGTGGAAATGATTGTTATACGATTAGAGAAATTCGCTAACTAAATAGTTAACTGCTAGGACGCAAAAAAAAATCATGATCAGTTCGATTCACTTATTCATAGTTGGCGATAAATATTAAATATTTATTGTAAAAAAAGCTTGACAACGGTATGGTAAGAAAACGTTTCGCCCTCATAGAAACGATCATTTGCATGGTGATGTAGTGTAGAAATTATTCGACAGAATATTGTAAGTACAGAAAACGAAAAATGATTTCTTTCCGAGGAATAATAATGTCGAAGGGATAAATGGCAAATAATTTAGTAACAAGGCGATTATCACATGGGATGTTAGGAAAATATTTTCTGCGGGTACTTCGCCGAACTGCCTACAATTTTTCAAGAAAATTCTATGACTAAACGAAATCGCCAATCAATCTTAAGATTATCTTTCTTCGAATTTCTACGAAGTTTTCGAAAAGCTTTTACATACGCAGGTCACATTGACGGAATTAGCTTAGATGCAACAAAGCAAAGCCAATTGTAGAACACATACACGTACATAATGGATAAAAGTCCCCTCTATGCCCTTGGATCGGTGAAAAATGTTATTCGGTCCTTTTCGACCCCCTTCACGTCGATTCCCATCATTTCGTCGGTTGGTGTGCTGAGCCAATCACTAGCATTGCTATCTGATTTCTTAATATTTGATTGTGTTGCACTGGCACTAGCACTTCCGCTTGCAATAGCGCCAGTATGTGTTGATGTTGACTCCGATTTCGATGATGTATTCGTTGTCGTATCATTTTTTACGGACAAGCTTGAATCGCCTGCACCGTTCATCGAGCGATTTTGTAAGAAATTGCTCGATGTCGGTGCACCATGATGCGGCGAATAGTCTGTCGCATCTTTTTTATTTATCGTTATAGCTTGGTTCGATGGTGGCTGCTGCTGTGGCTGTTGCTGTCGATATGTATCGAATGCGCCATACTTGTTATTCGGTGGCGCGGCCGTCATAGAAGATGTATTTGATATGGCAGTTACGTGGCCAGAGTCTATACCACTCTGATAGCATTGTGACCCCGTCATGTGTGGTATCAAATACTGAGTTTCATTACTGGAACCACCGCGAGGCACTTGATAGTTTGTTCGACCGCGAAATCGCCGACTCAATGAGCTTCCTACAACGCCAATGTGTTCGCTTACATCTTCTTGCACGTCGGAAATATCGAGCATCGCCAGCATTGCATCCCACCAATTTCGGTGTTGTGTATAATGTGGTAGATTAATATGGAATGGCTCGTGCGGGAAGCTGTAGATGTGTGCCAATGCCGCCAGGAACATCTCGATGCAGATTAAAAAATTCTACAAGAAATGTTAAATGCTTACTTATCTAATATGACCAAGGGCCGTAAATATTGTTTTTTTTTATACCTGCAGCTCAGATGCTAGTCCTTTAGGATCACCATTTGCATCTTCAGCACCGAATATGTCTTTAATGTATCCGTAGTACACTAAAAAGTTAATAATGACGCCCTGGCTGTACATGGAAAATGGAACGTTAACACTTTTCAATATCATTTATCTGATTCAAAGGACCTACAAAAATGAAAAGAAAACCACCGCCTTGATGCATAAGAATTTGGGAATTGGGCGCATTGGTTTCAAATCCATCTGCAGATAAACATGAAGATAAACAATTACGATCTTTTATCATCATCATATTCTCTGTAACTTTACCTTGTTTGCTTGATAGAATAAAACCAAACAGTACATTGCCACAAACTGAGTTACATTATTCACGAAGATAATGTATGGGAAGGCAACATTTGCCTTAAACGTGCCTTCACCATAGACACCACATAGTTCGCAAATTCTGCAAAACAACCAGGTTTATTTATTTGTACCTTAAAAAATAAATTTATTTGCATTTAGTTTCCGACCGACTGTTTTTTTTTCCTTTAATTTTTTAACAAAGCCAAAAAGTGGTATGGGGACTAAAAAATTTTGCCATTCCTAATTTCTGTCTCTTATTCTACATGCTTATTTGTATTAAGTTTTATTTGAAATTATTGCCTCGCCAATACGCCAATAAATACCTACGATAGCGTTTTTTTTGTTTTGATGTTTAGTTAATTGCACGTACTTCGATTCAGCACTGCATTACAGCCTGCAATAAGAAAGTGTTTTCGAGAAGAACGCGTTTAAAGTATTTTTTTGTGATAGAAAGTTTGTAGTAAAAGTGAAATGAGTTACAATATCACTAGCAACATTGAAATGGGATTAGCAGAAAATCTCCGGAAGAAAGTTGGCTGGAATGACAGATATTGCTGCAGAATAAGCTGAGCTCCTTGGCTTTACCCTAACAAGGAAGACTAAGCACCTATAAGATAATATGATTGTTTTAATTTATTTGTATTTAGGAAGCACGTCAATGCCAAACACCCGCAAGACTCGGTGGGAGTTCTGCCATAATTACGCTTTCAATGTGGAATTCCACGGGGATTAAAGTCGTATCGGAATGGCCACCGGAATAGGCAAAGGTACTGGAATATTCGCGGAGAATTGCACGTTTGGACATCTTGGAAGAACATGAAGAACCGGTGAATGCAATTTTGAGCGATTACAGCTCACTGCGGAGCGCTGACCCGCAGGAGAAGAGAAAATCTAGGAATCACCTGTAGCGAAGTGGATCATTACTATCTTTGGAAAACCCATCAGCTTGAATTGGTACAGGTGGTCATTGCAAATGGTGCACACAACTTTCGGAAGATAACTCGCGGTACTTTTCATACACAATCAATCAAATCAAAGATTTTTTTACGCAACCGAAAATTTCTGTTTACGGAGAGAAAGTGAAGTCCATTATCAGCTTCTAAATTACTATCGCATTGGAGATTTAGTTCACGATTAGCTGTTACACTAATAATTCAAGAAATATATCATCCTTGGGATCCAAAGAATTTGAATAGCCTTCTGCCCAACATTTCTGCAACAAAAAGTTTACACAATTCCATTTATCAGTTCTACCGCCTAATTACATTCAAGTTTTTTTGGATTTGCAAACAGGGTAGAATATTAGAAATATTAATTCGCAGTGGACAGAATTCCGATTATTTGCAGTTTACTTATTTATGTTAATCATACAGAAAGTTGTTCTTCGTATTTATAAGAGATTAATGACTCTGCAAAACATCGAGACCAAATGCTACAGCATAATAATGTACCCCATGTCTAATCTTATCAAAAGCATTTTGACCCCAATTTGACCCGGAAAGGAGCATGCTCTTGCTCTAATATAAAATATTGATGCCACGAATGATTAAATGGTTTTTTCAGTACCCTCACATTTAAGAACTAATTGTTTATCTGTTGATGTTAACTAATACATGACTCATGCTCAAGTGCAGTGTGCTGTAGCATAGTGTGCACAAATGCTATAAGATGCTAATTAATCACCATGACGACTATAATTATCGCAACCGGGATATTATCGTCTTTCGTTTTTGATGTTTTGCTGGCACACACGACACTCAGCGTCATGAATGCCGGCAGCGTCTGTGGTGGCTCAAGTTCGGCAGATCGTTATCTCGTGTAGTAATGATTGCATAGCATTGCCTGTAATTATCTCTTTGGTACTTACACGGAGACGAATGTCGTTATCGGCCGGACCACAGTGTATTGCAAGATGCCATGCTTGCAATTATGAATGAACTCTCTACCCATTCCCCACGGCCGCATGCAACACAGTGGGAAAATGTGTTTGACTTGTGGTTTGTGCTCCAGACTCATTTCCAGGTCCATGCCGAGATTCAAGTAGTTCAACAGGTAAACCATGAAATTGTAGATCACATACGCCTCGTAGCACTCGCGCAGGGAGTCCACGTAGATTGAGTGTTCGGGGAATAGCAGTCCCAGCCACTGAAAAGAAAACGCCAATTGTTAGTGGATTTGTCCGTACATCGCCATGCCCTTCTCCTGCCCAACAATGCTCACCGCATTCAATGCATATATCGGCACCATCCATAATATCCGTACGATGTGTTTCTGCAGAACTGGCTTTGTGAAATGAATGATATGTTGTGTAATGTGCCACACTGAAATGGGGACAGCAGCCAGCACAAACAGGCCACCGATCAATATGAGTTGATCCTTGCGCGTGAAACCGTCCTTTACAGAATTCACTATCAGCAATGGAATGACGATTATCGCAAACAGAACATAAATTAAAATCAACAATGGACGTATCCACAAACGCCATTCGCCACAAATTTCTCGCCAACTTCCCTTACACATTTTCACTGCATTTGCGGGCACGACCCAATGTCTGCACTCGCGCTTAGGCACTGTAACGAGATCGTGCAATACAATCGGCCTTTCATGAAAACTTTATTGGAGTGGTACTGAAGCACAGCAATTGGTTTACAAATCGACTTTGTTTTGGTATCGAACAGGGAAAATTGAATGAGTGTACAAACGTCAAATGGGTGGATGCAATTCGTCTTGTCTCAAGATGTTTACAAGGCTCAGCTGATGAGTAATGCAAAAGACGACGCTATTTCAACGTGTAATTACCTGCAAAGTGCATGCCGAAAATGCCTCGGTATCTCAAACATATTCTAAGAATGCAGCAAAAATGAGTACTTGATATCGGAAGAGAATGGATTTAATATTAAATATTCATAGACTTTACCAAGCTTTTTGGGCGAAAAATTATTCCTCATTAAGTGTACCTTCACCCAATGGAAAACTTCTTACAGGCTGGCAACGCTTAGCTGTCTAACTAACGCCTACTGACAATCACTAAGCGTCAATAGTTTACGGAAAAAGATCAGGAAAGTCAATCAAACGACTTTCTAAGTGTTTGGATTGAAGGTTTAATGGAAACTCGATGTTCTAAAGTGCGTTAACTATGTGTAACCGATCCATTGGGAGTGACTTTTGATTCAACAGTTTTTAGAATTCGAACTGAAAGCGGGCGAGTCTCACAAAATACCGTTTTGGCGTTTAAATATTTTCAGGTAATGGTGGTCAGAATTTCGATACTCGCGTATTTGATGTTTTAGACGTTTGTTTATGGATCGCGCGCAAACGAAAAATACGCAGCAATTACGTGAAATATGAATGAAGAGTTATGTCTGAGAATTCAATTGTGTCGAAAATAGAAAGTTAGGCAGCAGATGCTGTGCATAATCACGTTGAATAGCCGGGGCAGGAAACGATAAAGCAAGGTTTTGTGGCTATGAAGGAAGAGGATTTATGTGAATGTCTGTCTGATTTGTCTGTGAATGACAGCAATATCAAGAGCCCCCGGAGCTCCGGTGTTGATGTCGGTCGAGGGTTCTCATTCTTTGTAATGTTAACTTCTGAAACGTCCCATCCGCATCAATGTTCCAGAATATCGATGACTTTGAGTCGACAGGGTTAAATCAGGAGAAATTTTTGATTTAAATTTAAAACAGGACTTAGAAACCGCATAAAAACATCTCACGAGAAACTTTCCATCTCCATTAGAGTTTGCTTCTGGAATCAAAGTTTAAAACGCCAAATTGCAGTAGCTCACAAACTTGACGACCGAGACAAATTATATATAAGAACTGCGACTTGTAAAATGTATTCTTTATCTATTCTTGTCTTTGTAGCTTAATCATTAAAAATTTTCAGTATTTTTACTGATGAAAAAAGAAACACAAGCTTACAACGTGGAATTAAAACGATGACTTTAAAATCCAATGCTCAATTAATGAACTTTATGCGCATCTGACAAAATACTTGAATTCGACCAGGTTTCAAAGAGAGCTTTAGCCGTTCAAGTTAAAGCAAGTTGGTCAAGAGGTCCAATTTTCCACACTCGGCCGGAAGCCATTCAGTTTCCCCACAGGAAGAAGGGTGCAACATCTCTTTCGAGACTGTTCACTCGGCTATTCAAATATCTACGTTCTCTGTAGACTCTCCAAAATATGTCTGCACCAAATTTCAAGACAAGTTCGAATCCCCACAGCTAAGATTGTTTTCTTCGAAAAAATTATCAACTCTATTTTCGCTTGTTTAAAAAAATGCTGCTTTAATAAAATGTTCAAATCTCCGGTTGTAGTGCAATATCTGCAAATCGTTAGCACAGATCGAACAAATTTGTTCAATTTAAATTGATTAATTCAAATTTGCTGAATAAATTTGCTTTGGATCTTCGCAACATTAATTTTTAGAAAAAGTGATATTAGTTTATTAACAATAAATAAAGAATAATCCATCTCCAACGGTTTATTCCTTGCAGAACACTTAACCGATCCTTGCCCCGTTAGCAATGGACGTTGATTCCTCGTGTGTTTCGCCGTCTACCAGTGGCAATGGCGTTTTTGAATACTCGCACATGATCGTGCCTCCAACGATGCGAAGTCAATATTGGCAATATTTCGGATTCCCTTGCGATAACTACAACAACATCGTGACGAAGAAGAAAGTAATATGTACGCTCTGCAATGCGGTTATATCGTACAACAAAAATACGACGAATCTACGAACACACTTAGTAGCGAAACATCCAAATAACCTGTACGAATTGAATGGTACAAAACGAATAAAAACAGACGACAAAAGTCCGGATAGTAGCGATGATATCAAACCGAAATCATCAAACTCACGATCAATGCCGGAAAAAGAATATGAACGATATATTTCGGGGGATGAACAATCAAAAATCAATGAACAAACGGCCATTATTGAAGCATTAGTGGACAGCGAAATAAATGAAAATGATCCAAACAAAATCAATGAGAGGAATGAGTTTCAGGAATACAACACCTCGTTAGACCCACAATCGTATCAAGTATTAGAAATTGATGATGGGGTAGCACCTAATCAGGAAGCTGTAAGCGAATCTGTTGTGAATATGCTCGTGAAAGATTTATTGCCTGTGTCAATTCTGGAAGGAGTCGGTTTTATTGATTTTGTCTATACTATTTCGCCAAACATCGGCCTACCCAGTAGACAACAGGTACCCAAAAATGTTGTGTACAAAAACAGATACGTTGACAAATAATGTTCTTTTTCGCACAGATTGAAAGGAACCTGAAAAACGCGCATGACACGATGTTCAATGTACAAATAGATTTAATACGTAATCATACAGAAAATCGTCCGTTTTCGCTTGGTGTCGAATTTTGGTGTAATATTGAACGGCAGAAATTTGCAAATATTTTCGTTAACTTCATTCCACCCGAGAAGGATCAATTGAAAAGTATTCTGTATAAAACAATAAGCATAGGCGAAAGTACAAATTTAGAAGTGTTTGATGGAATCAATTTGAAGAATTGTACAGCAGCCGTAGTGAATGGTAAATCAAACACGATCTATGCGTTCCTTAACACTTATGGTAAGTACACAATGTACTATTCCAATTTCATTGCCAGTATTCCATAAATTTTTTCCAATATCAACAGAAATTCCCATAATTATGTGCTTCGGAACGTTAATACAAAAGTGCTTAAAAAAGGCATTTGAAGTTAAAAATGTTGAGACGTTGCTGGAGAGTGTAATAAAGCATCTACAGAAAAGTACAAATAGTGAGGTGAGTGGAAAATATATGCAAATTGGTCGCTTATCAGCCGTCTACAGGTTAAAAAAACCCCCAAAAGTAAGTTCTTCTAGTACGTGTTGTTGCAAGAGTGGAAGTTAAATGATAGTAAAAATAAAGATAGCATCTTGACACATCTTGTTCAACTTGAACTACGGCCGAACTAGGTTTACCTCCTTCCAACTTTTCTAGTTTCGGGTGAGGCATTATATTTCCGTGGAAATGCCCCATAGAATAGTGATAGCTTCCGCACTGTTACTGAACAATAAAAGTAATGTTGTGCGGGCGACGCTTGGAATATAACCATTAGTTATGACCGGAACGAGGCACGTTATTTCGATCGGGTTGAGTAGAAATGGAAAGTGGAACATGGATACGTGTTTTGTAAGGTTATTTGAAATGACGTAGTGTCCTTCAACATTCCCAGAATAGTCTTTTCTTCAAATTATGTCACCACATGTTATGAATGAGGTCTAAACCAAACACATTCAGCTCAGCGACGAAGAATCACAAACGCGTTATGCAATTTTTATCTTAGCCATAGACAAGTAGCAGCAATTGCGTAACAAGCAGAATATCAAAAGTCGGTTTGTTGTTTAATTTCGTGATGGTCAGGTAGCAGTTACCGATTTAATGATAAATGAAGGTAAATGGCTGCAAAGACTAAAAAGGCAATAAACAAATAGTTTCTAACTTTGCTCTAGTGTTCCTTGTGCTCGACCCCTTTCTGAAGATCCCACGAAACTTAACCATACAGGCACGGTTAGTCGGAGAAACCAGGAAAGTCCAAAAAACAGCCGCGATCTGTTCCAAATCATTCCTCTATAAGGGTATAACATGATCTCCGGCGTGCCCATGTGTACGAAGACCTTAAAAAGGAGCTTTCTGTCAATTACTGAAAATACAAGCTGGTAAAGGGCCACAGCCATCAAACAAGCTCAGACAGAGCTTACAATGAACTTAAGTAAGATTGTTTTAGGAAATAACAATTATTATAGTCGCATGTACTCGCCCTCTTTTTCCGTAATACATAAATTCTCTTTGATTTACTTTATTTTGAGGTAAAAGCTAGTCACAGCTCAGTCGAACTATAATATAACGAATATAACTTAATACGCACTCAATTCATACAGATACCCTTGACGTGTTTGTCATTTTGATGTTTTGCGATAGACTACCCAACTTGGCAAATGTCGTTGTTAAAAGCAGCGAATAAACACTTTTTAATGCCAATCAGTGCGAGTTTTATCAAGAAATAATTACAAATTTTGAAGTTATAAATTGGGTAATTAGTATTACTGCAAGTAAGCATGAAAACATGTTATCGATGTTGAGAATGCTGCCGACACAACCGCTTTCCTGTAACAGTCGGTTCAGTCGGTTATGCAACTCTTGCAGACGATCCTGTTGGAAGAAGTGTAACAACCCGTCAATATAATCGAGAAACCCATCAGTTTCCTTCTTCGAAATATGAAGGATATCAAATTATCACATACATTTACAGTACCGGTACATACATTTATAGTTTAAATCGACATGTTCTCATTTTCCTGAACATATCATTTTAACTATAAATAAAAAGTTCCTTCTTTAGAAGTCTTCTACCATAAGTTCCGCTTCTTCTCTGTTGTTAAATTTTAAATATGTCATTAGCTAATTAGTAGCTTACATATTTATCTTACCAACCGTAACGTGAAAATGAAAAGGCAAATGGAGCTATTGTTTCCTTTTATGGTCACTTTAGTGGAATTAACATGTAACCACTTTCTGGCCGAGATTGTATTTAAGATTTAAGGCTTACACGGCCATAAAATGCGACTGGAACACCTGCAAAACACATTTCAACACATCATTACAATAATGGTTGGCATTCTATCTGGGTGTTAAGAAAAATCTTCATTTAGAAATAAAATTGGAAACATAAAAATGAATTTTTAAAAAGAATAGTTTCGACAATATACTAGTCGCTTATTAAACTTTGACGATACAATTTTCATTTGATCTGCTGAGTGTCAATTTAATTTTTGTTTTCTTTCCAGAATCAAATAACTATTCCAACAACCCATGAAGAATTTCCATCGACGAAACTTACGTTACTATCGTATTTTTATGAAAAATTCTCCACATCGTATGCTTTTTGGACGGAAGATACTAGTCAATTGTTGGAGAAATCGAAAGAAATAATCGATTGTCTATCACCATTGAAGGTACATTTCAATTGCAAAATTGTTCATATGTGGCAATTAATACAGAATATTTTAACTTGTAAAGGTCACACTAGAAACTCTTGAAGATGAACCAGTTGCATTGTACTCGTTACTAAAACCACTAGTAACAAAGCTACTGAACGATTATTTTCGTGTTTTCGGCGAGGACTCAGAAAACGTTACATGTATTAAAGAAATCATTTCAAATGAATTGTCCGAATGGTAAATGGAATGAAATAATTTATCTGAGACTTGACACGTTGACGTGAATTCATTTTTCAGTGTCTGCGATAAATCTTTTCCAGCGTTGGCGACATTTTTCGATCCCAGATTTCTCAATTTCATTGAAGATGATACGTTGCAGTTGGTGAAAGATGTTATAAATTCAAAGTGTAGTGCTGTGGTGCCAAAAGAAGACCCTGACAAGGACATAAAACGCAGATCCTGTAAGTAAAAAGAAATTGTAGCTTAATGTATTCTTTTTAGAGTGTCAGATGCCGAGGTTGCACAGCTGAAAAGTACGGATGGCCTTTTCAGCCAGTTATTAGTTATGTCATTTGAAATTAAAGATAGAGTTTTCCAGCGTCATATATATAAACTTACTATCTTGCTTACTAAAATTGACTACCTTTCACATGCCAACAGTATGGCACAATAACTCTGGGTAGTTGTGGATAGTTACTCTCGATAGATCGCATAATCGATCGCAGGATGAAGTAGTGTTAAAATTTAGTACTGTAAATCTCGGCAACCCCACGTATATCATTCCTTGGCGCACGAGGTCTTGTCTCCAACTCCCCAAGCAGAATTCTCTCGCCACCCCATATTCTAGGTCAGCGGAAATAATCCACATCAAGTCTGTCAATTTCCCGAGCTGTTGAGCTACTAAAGGGGCTAGAATTGGCTGGGACTGGACCATCCACAAAGAAACTTGTTTTTCCACGTCATGCGAAAGCATTCGGTTAGTTTTCATCGTGTAAAAGAAATTCAATAACCATCAGCCGGCAGTTCAGCACATTTTTGCATGCAGTATCCTTATTCAGATTTATCTCATAGCAAGCAATAGACCAGATTCCTATTCGAATAAACGTTAGCACTGTTTGAAACAAAAAATAATAGAAAATCGTCTATTAATCAGATCAGCGACAAATGAATCGTTCAAAGGAACAAGGTTGGTTCACCAACGTCAAAAAGTCGTTTGATAATATGTGATTATTATCACAAAAATATGTGATTCGGGTTTATCTTAAAGTAAAAAACTTTAAATTTATTTTAAATACGATTTTAATAGTATTTTCGCCGTAAATGTAGTGTTTAATCGATACATGTGTGATTTGCGTGTAATAAACCAAGTTATTTCTGTTATTTGATTTCAGCTTTGAAACTTTTCTTCGAAAATGATTATTTGAAGCGCAATCCAAAAGTTACAAAAGCCAACTCGGATATGGAAATAGAAAAATATACAAATGAATTATGCGACATTGAGCAATGCCCGTTAACATGGTGGAGAGAATGTGGCTATGTGTATCGTAATTTGAAAACAATCGCCCACGATTATATTTGTGTACCTGCCACTGTTAATAGTATTTTTAAGAAAAATGTTGGCCAACAAATACAGTATCATAACAAACAAAAAATGTTGAAAAGTGACACAGAAATGACTTTGCTGTATTTGCATTTTAATAAATGAATAAAGAAACCAAGACATATTTTTCAATGCTACCGTGTTAATCCCTGAAAATTCAAGAAGAATATATGTAAAATATATATATGAATCGAGGAAACAAATAGGGAGGATTGTAACACACAATATATTAATCATCAGCGGTGATGGATATGCTATCAGCGAGAATTTTGCATTCCTCAATTCAGTTAAAGTTTGACATCTGACCGGTCGTTTTTTGCCAAGTAAAGTTCTGTTTCTATCGTTGTAATTTGATTTTATCGAATGCAATGAAGTGTTTGCATATCGTGATGATCCGCCACGTCTGATTTGGCAGACGCTTGGATAAACGAGGATGCACACACAAGGCTATCCGACATTATAGAGAGCCCGGTTCCTGCACGATAAGGATGTGGCTAGCTCGTAAAAAAAATTTCAAAGGTTGCAACAGTTTTAAATATTTTTTTCGAAATGGGTTGCATCCGCAATTGGGACTCGTTAGCGCTTCTTTGGCGTGTGACGTATTAGCGTAAAAGGTTAATAATGTGACGTGTTTAGGTCACGCGAACTGTAGTCGGCGTAAATAAAAAGTCGTAAACATGTTTACGACTATCTGCTACCAACACATCGATTGTTCTCGTGTGCGCAAGCATAAAGCACGTCACGCGCATCAAGTACAACAGATCCCGGTGCAAGCGACTCGACGCGTACACGCGAGAACAATCTGTATGGAAGGTTCTGGGATGGTTGGTAGTGGTATATAAGCGACTACAACGAACGCCGAGACAAGCAGTTGTGAATGAAAAACGCGAGAGTACGCGACAGTGCGCGCCAGAAAAACTCGAAATAAGAAAAGTGAGAAAAGTGTTAAATAAGTGAATTAGTGTTTAATTATATTGAATAAGTGTTAATTAATTAATTTAATTCATTAAAGTGATTAGTGATTTTAGTAAATTAATCATAAAGTGTAGAAGAAACTTAATTAAATTTTAAGAATTAATTTTAAAATAGTTCGCGAGTGTTTTATTTCACTATTAGCAATATTTGCGAATAGCAAACAGGTCGCGCACCTGCTCAACGCGCAACACTGGTGTCAGAAGTGGGATTATTCGTGCAATAGTGAAGTGAAAAACAAACTCAAACACTTTAGAAAAAAAAGTACGCGAACTATAATGAAAATTTTTGAACTTTGGTATTGAAGAAAACTCGTAAGAAAAATGCCGCGTAAGATCAATGCACTTACTTTACCGGAACTAAAGGAGGAGTTGGAAAAGCGGAAAATTTCCACCGAAGGAAGCAAGGCTAAATTAATCACCCGGTTAAACGAAGCGCTGGTAGCGGAAGGAATGGATCCAGAATCCTTTGAGTTTCCCGATGCTGAAAGTTGCACTGGAGGCGAGGAGGAAGAACAAATTCTGAGTGCGCAAGGGCTGATGCGAATGTTGATGGTAATGCAAAAGCAATCAACCGAGTTGAACGAGAAGTTCGACCGGCAGTCAACTGACTTAAATGAGAAGCTCGACCGGCAGTCAACAGCGTTCAACAAGCAATCAGCTGAATTAAGAGCAGATTTAGGTGAACTAAGCCGAAAGCTTAACCATCAAATTGAAGGTTTCCAAGAAAGGATGGACAAAGTGGAAGAAAGGATGAGCAAAGTGGAGACGGTTCGGGAAGAGATTGAAAGAATAAAAGAAGAATTAAAACAAGGGAAAATGACGATAGCGAGTAGCCCGGCCCCGATAGCGAGCAACCCGATCCCGATATGGAGTAACCCAAGCCCGATAACGAATACAGCCAGTATCTCAACAAGGAGTGTAAAAGCGCCAACTTTCGATGGACAAATGGCTTGGAGCGTTTACAAAACCCAGTTTGAAGCTGCCGCTCAAGCAAATCACTGGAATGACCAGGAGCGAGCGGCAGCCTTAATCCTTGCTCTGAGAGGCCCAGCTGCAGAAATACTCCAAACTGTCCCTGCCGAGTTGCAGTCAAGCTCCGTCGCTATCATGAACGCACTGGACATGAGGTATGGAGATAATCACCTGAAGCAGATCTATAGGTCACAGCTGCGCAACCGGATCCAGAAACCAGGTGAAACTCTACAGCAGTTGGCTCAGGATACTGAAAGACTTGCACTTTTGGCTTACCCCGCATACAACCAATATATTCGGGATGATGTGGCAGTAGAAGCATTTATTAGTGCGTTGCAGGACAGGGAAATGCAACAAGCTGTACGCCTAGCCGAAAAATGCTCAATAAAGGACGCACTGACATATTGTTTAAACTTCGAAGCTTGCAAAACAGCCACTCGTAACACAGTCAGCATCCGGCAGGTTACAACAGAAGGATGCAGATGTGACCGTGTGGGCATGAGCAATAGATCGAAGGTGTATGTTTCACCTAGATGTTGGATTTGTGGTGAACAAGGGCACCTGCAGTGGGGCTGCAAACAGCGAAAAACATCAAGCTATTGCCCAAGCTGTGCCACTAGATGGAGACGCCGACCAGAGCCAGAGCTTGAAAATAAGGCCCCTTTAACTGAAGGGTCAGGGAAACGAACTAAAGCCAACTTCGTGGAACAAGGGTTGGTTAAAAGGATGGAAACACCACAGAAATATAACCACGAAACCGTCCATCGAAAAGGAGTAGTGCATGGGAATGCCGACGCTTTATCCCGTCGCCCATGTCCAGCAGCTTGTAAACACTGCCGACGGTCTGAGGAAAAAGAACAAGGCATGGATCTGCGTGTAGTCACAACAGAAGTCGACGAGGGTTGGACGCAGCACGCACTGCGGGACGCTCAGCTAGCAGATGATGATGTTGGACCATTGTTGGTATGGAAGGAGACAACTGGACGTCCTGAGTGGAAGGACATATCAGCACGCGGCACGGTGTTGAAAAGTTATTGGGCTCAATGGAACTCCCTTGAGGTCGAAGACGGAGTTCTGAAACGGAAATGGGAAACGGCAGATGGCACTTCACATAGGATGCAAATTGTTCTTCCCAAGAGTCGGGTCAAAGGAGTAATGAAGGAGATGCATGAAGGCACATCGGGAGGTCACCTTGGGGTAAACAAAACCCTGGCAAAGGTGCGAGAAAGGTTCTATTGGCTCCACGCTCGAGAGGATGTCCTTGACTGGTGTCGAAAATGCACAATATGTGCTTCCGTCAAAGGCCCAAGTCGAAGAACGCGAGGACGAATGCAGACCTATAACGTGGGGGTACCATTCGAAAGAATAGCTGTGGACATCGCAGGACCCTTTCCCGAGTCCGAATGGGGAAATCGGTATTTACTAGTTGTAGCTGATTACTTCAGCAAGTGGCCAGAAGTCTACCCAATTCCTAACCAGGAAGCAACTACTGTAGCGGAACAAATCGTTTCTCGGTGGGTTAGTAGATATGGCGTACCCCATGAACTACATTCAGACCAAGGCAGAAACTTCGAGTCACAAGTTTTTGCTGAAATGTGTGAACTGCTGGGTATACGGAAAACACGGACAACGCCACTTCACCCTCAGTCCGATGGAATGGTCGAACGGTTCAATGACACGCTTAATAAACATTTGGCCAAGATGGTGGATGAAAACCAGAGAGATTGGGATCGACGCATTCCATTATTTTTGATGGCATACCGAACTGCGGAACATGCATCGACTGGAGAAGCACCCGCAAAAGTCATCTTTGGAAAAATGATTCGTCTACCAGCTGATGTGAAGTTTGGGACACCCCCTGAAAAGCCCCAACCTATTTCGGAGTATACAAGCGACTTAAGGCAACGGCTGAGTCAGATACACCAATTAGTGCGGAAACAAATAGAGTCAGCCACTGATCGCATGAAAACCAGATATGACTTAATGGCAAACTCATCTGGTTTCCAGACGGACGACTTGGTTTGGCTATATAACCCCCGGCGTCGTAAAGGCAGATCTCCGAAGCTACAGCCGAATTGGGAAGGACCCTATAGAATCGTCAAACGGATCAACGATGTGGTATACCGGATACAAGAACACCAGAAACCTAGGGCAAAAATGAAAATTGTGCGTCTGGACCGCCTTGCCCCATATTATCAGCAGGAAGACGCGGAGATGGTTAATGTCACACTTTTTCGGGGCGAAAAAGATTTAAGGCGGGGATAGTGTGACGTGTTTAGGTCACGCGAACTGTAGTCGGCGTAAATAAAAAGTCGTAAACATGTTTACGACTATCTGCTACCAACACATCGATTGTTCTCGTGTGCGCAAGCATAAAGCACGTCACGCGCATCAAGTACAACAGATCCCGGTGCAAGCGACTCGACGCGTACACGCGAGAACAATCTGTATGGAAGGTTCTGGGATGGTTGGTAGTGGTATATAAGCGACTACAACGAACGACGAGACAAGCAGTTGTGAATGAAAAACGCGAGAGTACGCGACAGTGCGCGCCAGAAAAACTCGAAATAAGAAAAGTGAGAAAAGTGTTAAATAAGTGAATTAGTGTTTAATTATATTGAATAAGTGTTAATTAATTAATTTAATTCATTAAAGTGATTAGTGATTTTAGTAAATTAATCATAAAGTGTAGAAGAAACTTAATTAAATTTTAAGAATTAATTTTAAAATAGTTCGCGAGTGTTTTATTTCACTATTAGCAATATTTGCGAATAGCAAACAGGTCGCGCACCTGCTCAACGCGCAACAATAAGAAAAAGAATTGGAAAAAATTGAAAAGGAAATTGTAAGTATTTCACTCGAATACCAAACAGGATAACAGCTCACAAAAGAGCACGACTTAATTTCGCATAAGACCAATGGTTTTTGAAAATCGAACAATAAGGCGGTTCCCTTCTCTGACGAAGAAAATAATGCTTCACGTGTTCATGTGACCCCTTTTGGACGATTTATTTGTGTTCTGGCCTTGAGTTCTCACGTCGCCGTCGACGATTTTATTCTTTATGTAAATAGTATAATTGCTGCCAGTTTACAATTGAATGCTTTGTTAGAAATGTTAAATTACAAGACTTCCATACGAATGAAACAACCGTTTCCTATTAAATTCTCTTTAAAACTTATATTTCAATAACATTCTTTCATTCCTTACATGTACTTTTGATTTTTTTTTTCAATCTTGTACAGGACCAAAAAAACATTCAACAAATGTCATGCTTTTAATATTATTAAATTGTTTTTATTGAGTCAACTTCCCTAAATAGTTTGCTTGGTTATTATTTTTCTATTTTACGCATTTCGATGAAGTTTAAGTCCCTTTCAGATGGAAAAACAACTTCCATCCGACATTGTGAACATAGTTCTGACTATAAAAATACAATATGAATGATTTATCAGTTGTTACAATATTGTTCGAATTATTGCTAGTGATGTTGTAAGTAGTCTAGTCTACGCATGATGGTTTTAATTAAATTTTTAAGAGGAGCAATTTTTATGTGCATTAACTAGTATTGATCGTGATTTATTCAATGAGCCTATTTATTGATTTATCTACTCTTGAGTTATAATTGTTTCTATTTATGTTTGAGTTCAGGTGAGGAAGAGTAGAACGCAAGATCAAATTTTGTTATGGTCATATAAAAATATTTAGTAATATGTTAGAGAAAAATTTTCTATATATGGCACATGTAATCTTTTTGGCATTTTATCAGACTGCATGTATGTTGGTAAATACTGCAGATTTTCTCTCCTTTAATAATGATTTGAAAACTGAACAAATAATAAGGATAAAACCGGCATATAGTGCAATGACTTTGTCATATGAATGACCCATATGTTGAAAGATTATATTTAAAAAAAAAAACATATATGAAACAGTAAGTTGGGTGAGGTGTTTGTCTGATATAGCTCTGCTACCGATTCTTAGTGGCAGCTATTGGCAATTCTGATGGACTGCGATGCGCTTCACTCAGGATGTTCGACTGATGTTTAGACTTTTAAACCTTACTCCGTTAAAAACACATCATTCGGATAAAATGTTTTAAGCTTGATTGATAATACGGAAACATAAGTGCAAACGATCAATGGACTTTCTAATAGGAAGATTAAAATTTTCTGTCAACTCATCAGAAGTTCGAAGGAGTGGATTTAGAAAAAATAAGACAAACTCCAGCCAGTGAGATATGACATATTGGAAGTGTCGCATATTTTGTAGCAGTCTGAAAAACGAATTGGAGAAACTGTGATCGATTCTTAAAATCGGAAAGGTTTCAGGTGTGAGTTCGAGTGGTATTTGTAGTGGATAAAGAACTGAAAAGACTTTTAGCAATTTCAATAAAATAATATTCAGAGAACGGTTGTGTGCATCCAATCAGGAAACGCTTGTGTCCAGCCGAGCAAGATTTTTCAACATGTGGTATGTAAATATTCAACATCCGCTGAAGACATGGAGTTGCAGAATTATTTTGCTATTGTTTAAAAAATACGTCCGTTTCCTTGCCTGCAACAAATAACCTCAAGATCGTTCATGTCAATTTTATTGCCAAATTGAATAAATAGAAAGCGCACAGATGTGTGACATAAATAAAGTCTCATTAGTATCATTTATAACTTGCATATTTTATTTTAAGGAGCAGACAGCTATTGTTCTGCAAAGTAAAATATCAACCTGAGAAACGGATATAAGAACTTTTTTAACATTGCAAATATCTGACACAACAAATCAAAACGAGTTAGTTTTACTCGTTACTAGAAAATTACAATATATAGACTAATTTATATACTGTCGTGAAATATGAAATCTATCTTGAAAACCAGCTGTATACAAAGAAAACAAAGCTCCGAGTGTGTTATGCTATGGTTGCGGATGGACGTTTATGAAACAGGCGCAGTTAGTAGCAAAGCGTCCGGAAATTCGGTTATCTTCGCCCTTGCATCGTATATGCACCTCAGCTCGCAGCTGAGGAATCAAAACGTTCTAGTTCATGCTAATGCTATGCGAATTGTCCAGATAGCACGATAAAGATGGAAATCTAATATATAGTCTTCTAGGACCAAACTTGTGAAGTATTTTTCGCTTTATGAAATATTTCCACAGACTTTCGACATATTAAGACTGATTCTGTAAAATAACATATCAGTGGTATCGATAAGGTTTCCGGCCACTTGTGCCTATGAATGAGCAGTAAATGTAAGGAGAGCGAGATCGATGGGTTTGCCGGGATGAATTCAAGTTGCCAGGCTAGTGTTTCAAAAAGGATACATAAAGAACAACACAAAATACTTACACATTATAACGGATAGTTGATTAAAATAAAAACAAAATGGTTTGAAAAAGAAAAATTATCATTTTATTCAAATTGAACTCCCATTAATTTTTTTCTTTGTTTGTTTATTGCTAATACGATTATTTGCAGTTCACTCTTGCCATACTGTATAGTAGATATCATCTAGTGATAACAAATAACTTAAATAACCTTCATAGTTGAACTCTACTAATTATTTTCATATCATCTCGTTTTAAACGTGTTTAAATATTACTTTAGAAAGTTACTCGCATCTCCTTTGTCCTCTTTAAAAAAAATGATTTTGTCCTTTCTCTTTTTCATTTAATTTAAACATGACTCACATCGGTCTGCTTGTCACTCAACTCATTTATTCTCATTGATAACAATATAACAAATTTCATGATTAGTAATGTGTATCTGTGTCTGAAATTGTAAATTCTGGTCTTGATCAATGTTCTTTACAAAAATGTATTTACGTTTGTTTTGTCATTGAATTATACAATATAATAAGGTTATTGATATTTCTATTGTGAATTTTCATATAAGTTGTCTCGAAATCCTCTACGAAAATTTAAAAGCATTTCTGATTTAGTCTATGTGATTAGCAAATATACAGGAGCTGCCGTCCAAAACTCGGACATTACACTTGAATGGAATTTTCGGGTAAGGAATTTACTTGTTATTTATCATATAAGTCATTTAATTAAATCAGCTACAATTTACCAATCTTTTTGATGATATAAATGTGAGTTTAACAATTTCTTTGTCTTATATACTCTACTACAGATTATATTATTTAGAAACTTGTATCTCTCCCGCTATTTTTCTCTCCATATAAATATGACCACGGTTCTCACATGTTGCAGAATTTAGTTTTCATTTTGTGGTTTACTTATTATTTTTTTCTTCTATTCAAATTTATAATACAAACAGATATAAAACAGATGAACAGAAAAATAAACAAAAGTCGGGACGACGCAATTAGAAATAATACAAGAATAAAGAAGAAAACGTGGAAATTTATAAAATAAAGGAAAAAAACATAAATTTTATCCCCACCTTCTTTGATATATAAATAAATTCAATGCGGATTATATGCTTCGTATATATATATGCGTGTGAGTTGGGTGTTTTTACGTTGCTATCACTTCCACATAATTCGCTGGATAGAGACCTACTCGACCGTTTTTTCTTCCTTTGCACCAACCTTGCTCGTCTTCATCTTCTAGTTTTTCAAATATATCACCTGGAATATTAAGAGACGTCAGCAAATAAATAGCGTATTATACTGATTTATAATAAAGTTATGCGTGAGATTTTTTATTCTCGGAACTGTTCAAAGCGTGATCTTTCAGACATCTTCAGTTCCACGTGAAAGTAAGCGTAGTTAAAAGTAAGCAAAGATACAAGAGAAGTGACCGTAATTAAACAATCTGTATAAAAGTTAATATCGTCAAGAATAAATCTTAATCAAGATTTGCGATTTGATTTTTTTGGAAGCTGCCAAATCACTCTCCAGCAATCTTTCAAGTTTTCAATACTGCTTTTGACTATCAATATGGCCCAAATATTGTCAATGACACCTGAGGATTGGGAGGATCAAACGGTGGTGGTGATGTCATATTCTTCCTTCTAGTCGTTTCAATTCACTGTTCTCATGTAAGTCCTAAGTTTTGCTGTCGGGTGCGATTATCTTCTTTGCTGACTCCAACTGAATGAAGTGCTGAATAAAATCAGGCGCGCTAGAGCTCACGACCTTCCACCAAAAAACTACTTTTACTACCAATCGCAATTTATGTTTTTATTCGTGTTCAGACCGATATAAATTCTCAACTTGGGCTACAAAACTTGTAACGTAGGCTCTACGTGTTCTTTTTCACACCGACCACAATCAGAAGGCTTTTGAACTTTTGAACCCTCCCTTCGTTGAGCAGTCATTTCACTTGACCACCAGTATACTGGTACGTTGGTTTTTCTTTGAAAGAGTTTCAACCATTCTTTTCAAAAATTTTATCGAATCACGGAAGACAATTAAATAATCCATGCTTGATTTTTCTCAATTGAAAAGTACGATCAGAAGTGTGAAAAATTAATCATTTATGAGAAACGTGAATGTCGTATTCTGTACTGTAACTATAGAGATTCAGAAATCAGAATTGGGTATCATTGATCCCTTGTTGTCCGCGTGGACTGGAACAAATGCATAGGAACTACTGCTACTGTTTATATATTGCCCACTGTGACCAATCGCTTTCGAACATCGTGACAAATTTATTACGTCTAAATGCTTCGTTGATTTCTGCTTGTTCAACAACGTTTTAATGGACGTAAATGTAGATACAAATGAAGGATATATGGCATATATTTTACAATTATATCCGATTTCCGTGTATCATTGCTTAAGGATAGACCTGCCAATTATATCCATGGCATTCGAAGGTATTATAAAGACAAAATGTTCACTTACCTTGTTTAAATGTAAGTTCATCGCTCTCAGCGCCTTCGTAGTCATATAAAGCTTTAACCGGAACTCCAGGTTCGCCGTTATCCACAAGCACATTGTCGGCATCTCCTTCATCCCATTCCTCTTCTTCAAATGGATTGGCATCTGATTTACTCGTGCCATTCCTGAATGAACATATAAAAAAGAAGAGGAAAAATAAAGCTAAGATATATTGAATGCAAGACGCAAGGAAAGTTCATCTTATTTACGTTATCGTTGATGTTCGATTATTTGGTGAATGTGCTCCTCGTGCATTTTCTGATTTCGGTGATTCATTATTCATGACGGCTGTGGTGCTCTTTGCTGAGTTGCGATTCGTATTTGTTGAATTTCGATTAATACTATTTTTAGTTGATGGCGGAGGATATTCCTGATGAGATTAGATAAAAAGGAGGGGAAAATTTGTGATTTAAATTTCCATTGAGTTATTGTAAAAAGGCGTCAAGGTCTGAGTTTATTGCTTGCAACCAAAGGCATTCGACAACGAATGAACCTTAAAGTAGTTCATTAAGCAATAAATCTGCAAGCAATTTACTCACACTCAAACTATCAATCAAGATTGGCACAAAGAAAAGCTATGCACAAGATATTTTACAAAACTATCACAATTAGGCGATCGTTATAAAGCATTTCTTTTTTTTTTTTTTGCAATAATTAACTCTAAAACATGGAAGAAAATTTGCAATTTACAATTCGAAACAACTGAAACAATTGAAATCAAATGAAAGCGGAAGAAATACATATTTATATCATGCGTACATGCAAGTCTTCGGCAACAGGCCGCTGATTAATAAGGGTTATTGGTGCTGCAGGCAGGGCTTCCTTCGATTTGTTTCCCTTAGCGATGTCTCGGAATTCTTCTGTATACTCCTAGAATTTCAAGTTTACAAAGGGATACACGATAAAACAAGGGGAAAACCATAAATCAAATCAAAGACAAAATGTACAATCAATATGTATGTAAGACGTTATTTTAGTGTGGAACTCAAAACAAAAGAGGTTTTTGTTATTTAAAAAATTTGAAACATTCCACATTGATTTGATCATTTCAAAATCAAAATTCATAACCGATGGTTTGAAGACGAGAAATAATGCATGTCATCAAATATGAATTTTATCCGAAATAAGGATTAATCGTTTTTTCATCATAATTTTTTTTCTTTTTCTTCTTCAAACAACCAATCAGAATATCCGAATATATATATTGAAAACACAATAAATCCAAACTCATAGAAACATTTAGTTAGATTTAGTTCTGTTTCGCTATGAATACATATTTCGAAAAAAGAGTATCCTTACCACAAACGATGGCCAATTCATTGCCATATTATCTCCATGAGTATTTGCCCACCATTTCAAATCTTTTTGATCGTCGGCGTTCATGATAGTGTGGTGGAACTCTTCGTATATTTGCGGTAAACTAAGAGTAAAATAATATTAAAACAAAATTATATCCAAGTATAAGTTTCACGGAATTGTGATAGTGATCTATAAATAGCAAAAGGTTTTGCACACACCCAAAAAAAAATAAATTGATTGACTCAAACGTGAACATTTTTATCGCTTTATCAATTTCTGTGAGTTTTCGCAAACACAAAAAAAAAATGAAAAACGTCGACAGAAGTGTAGAATATAGAATAAACAAAGACAAAAAGTATGACAGCCTCACCTGACATCCTTTGTTATGTCCAGGGCTGCATGTATTAAGAACAACACTTCTTTGAAGAATTTAAGTCGAACGGACTCCATTGTTTGGCACTGATCGAATACTGCACTCATTGCTTCCATGTAAATAGGATTATGTTTATTAATCTCCGCTAAAGCTTGCTCATATTTTTCTCGGCACTTTTGTACTTCATCTTTCGTTTTCTGTACACGGTCATGCATTTTTTTAACCTGTAACAAAAAACATTTTTATTCCTCGTATTGTTTATGTTTTATCGATAGCAAGGAATCATTTAATTTGAGAGAGTACATGAAAAGATTTTTTAACATCGTTCGAATACAACCCTCTGAACCCAGGCATGCCCCTTATAAAATCCGCATTTAATGAATACTGCGGTCGCAGTTTAAAATCCATGGTTTAGTTTCGGATTTTATAAGGCGAAGGGGAATAAGAGATAGTTATCAGTGGTGTATTCAATACTTTTATTGCAAAGTAAAGGGCGCAAAAGGCGAAAATAAGGAAACAATAGCATTGTCCAGTTTTTGCATAACGAAAGAGAAAATGCAGAGGGAAATTGCAGGCAAAAGCATACTCTCAAACGTATTTCGTTTATTAGTTTTCATCAGAACAGGTCTAAATCGGTTAGAATAAATGTGGGTTAGGAGGCCACAACGGCAAGGAACGCTGGTCACCAGGAAGGAACGTTACAAGGAGAATATTGGATGTTGGCCTTAGAGGGAGGTTAAAAGGTTTAATAAGCGGCACGTTTAACAATATGTAAGCAGCCGAACGATGATGAAAATTGGGAAAGATATTGATCATACCTAACAAGCAAGACATCTTGATTGAGCTTGTCATATATATATATATAATATATATAAAGGGATCGAGGAAGGACGGTATTTCATTAGCGGCTCGCGTTGATAAGGAGATCAAGGGTTAAAAGAATTCCTCCTGCGTCAGTAATCTGGCGTTAAGTGTATATAGTAAAGGGTATACACCTAGCGTGAAATATAATACGTATAACATTTAACATCGCACGCACACAAGTAATACCAAAAAGTAATATGACAAAACTCGTGCTAAAGTACGTTTCTCTCAGGAGGATGTATATCTATCGTCAGTATATTCTTCAAAAAAATACATGCTTCATATGGACAGTCTGCAGAGAAACACCTCAAAACAAATCAAGGAAGGAAGGTTGGAGCTATATGAGGCTTTCTACATTCTCCTGTTTGTCTGCCGGTCGAAGGGGAAAATGGCCAAAGTAACGCAAGCAGTTAGATGAACACACCATAGAAACGTCTTCTTCACCGCGAATGCCGGGAATTGACCAGGCAAATGGTTATGTCTACCGTTAAAAGACCGACAAGATTTGGGATAGGCCTGCGATCTGCGAAAATGCTGAGAGAATCAATGTGCAGCTGAATATGCATTGAGCTACAGCTATGAAAGTCACACTTCGAAACTAATAGGACAAGACGGGTCGTCGTTGAGTTCGGTGGAAGTGCAGGCAAGCTTATCAGAAGTAGTAGACTGAGAAGATATGCTCTTGATGAAAAATCAAGTTAATTACTACCTCTGCACATCGTGTCTTAAAATATTCAATTCGGTATCTTCAAACATTGCTCGAGTTATCAAATGAAAGCTACCGATCGCCTTTTGCGAACATATGCGATTTTTCGGAACAACCAAGTTATTCATAAATCTAGCGAATTACAAACAGACGCGATTTGAAGGAAGGCTAAGAATATCTTTGCTTGTCCTCACCACACAAGTTAAATACGTTAAAATGTTTCTTTTTTCGGACCAAAATCTTATTTTCGAGACCTTCTAGCTACAATCAAACTGCAGTATAACGATTCTACATACCTGATCTGGTGATAAGGAACTGTCTGCGGTGGCATTACGTTCTTGATTTGTGGCCGTTTTTTCTGTTTTGCATGCTGCATGATAATCTGCTTTTGCCTTTTCAACCTTCGCCAAAATTTTTGCCCATGGTTTCTGTGCCTTTTTGAATGCATCTTCCATCTCTTTGCGTTGTTTTATTTGCATCATTGTTTTATGGAAATTATCTTTTTGCCAAGTCTTTATTTCTTGTGTGATGTCCTGACAAAGTTTATCCTTAATTTTCATATGAACTTCAGCCAATCGATCGGCTTCTGTGAGAACTGCCTTCCAAGCTGCTTCTGTTGTTCCATATTCAGGACCTATAGATTAAATACATGAATAGTCAAGTCATCAATTTGCGGATTTTGAACGCTTCAATTGAAACACTACTGTAAATATTACATATGTTCGGATGTTACATGGGTGCAATATTTCAAATGTGGATTATTAAAATATGCACTTATTTGGCTTTGAAGCTGCCAAGCACATGTTTGCTATATTGCATACATTTCAAGTTTGCAGATATCAAGTATTTAGAACAAAATCACTCACATGGCTGGATTTTGAGTTCTTCAATTCATATTTATTCATAGTTAAGAATAATGGAATGCATGGGCGATTGAGGAAACTGTAAAATTTCAGCAACCACGAGTGGGTGGCAGGTTTAAACCGCTTATCAATTCAATCGTATTAAAACAATGAATCTTCAATTCTATGTTTTGTCTTCGGACTTTGAGGGAAATTTCATATGATTGCGAATCATTATGCGAAAGAACGGGTGTCTTCGTTTATGCGATAAAGGTATTAAGAGCTCGATTTTGGAATTAAGACTACACGTAACTACACTTTTGCTTTTGAAATGTCTCTTATGAAATACAATTCTGAATCACGACCCATTTCTCTCTAAATCAAGTTTAACAATATTGTTTAGGCTGCTTTTTTCTCGTGACATTTGATGATGATGAAACATAAAACAATATTAACTTTATCCCTGCCCAAGACCAAGCAACTACACTTTGAATGCCATCAAGCACAAGAATAAATCTGCACATCACTTTACTCGTCGTATTACTTGGCAGAAGTTAATAAATACTAACTTCCAACTAAAAATTTCTTACTCTCATAGTTTCCTTGTAAAACATTGTAACGTTACATTGGGGCTTTCATACTTAAAAACATGGAAGAATTTCTCGGTAAATTGAAACTTTTTTTCAAACCGAATTATCATTTTTTCTCTGAAAAGGATACTCGTTTATACATATAAGTGCATTCCATACATTATAATGCATGTACGGTACATTCTTATATGGGACTCTCTCCAGATGCTTATGTGGATTTAAAGTTTGATGTTTCCAGGTCAAGTGTTGTTTAAAGTGTAATTCGTCTTATCGTGTTCCAACAGTTTTGACCTACATCATGCGATAGTGATGTTTGACAATAACATAGGAGAGGGTAACAACAATGTATAAAGATTTTTGAAGGATTGTTGTATGCATTGAACTGATTGAAAATTGAAGATTTGGGAGGTCATACATGTCATGTCGATTGTTTTCTCGAGGAAATGAAGTTCACTCTGTATGGTAAGACATTTTGTACTCTAATTTGGAATTTTATAAATTATTAAATTAATATTTTAAAAAAAGTATAAGTTATCTTAGGAAGATACAAGGGCTTCTTATGTTTTCGTCATGTCTTCATTGCATGGATTATTCATTCTTAAAGCCAATTTAAGACAACATTTCAATACAACAAATAGCGTTCTAAATGTACCAAGTGCGAATCTAAATGAAGACGGATTGACTTGCAACAACAAATACACATGTTTTAACAAAATGTTTTATAAACAGGCTTTGTTACGCTATCAATCCAACATTAATATGATAAAATTCGCTATTTCAATAATGATTTTTCCAGTAACTATGAAATTTTTTAAAGGAAGCAAGCATCCAAGAGAAAATATCAATAACTCGGATTTTCGACTTTATGCAATTATGATGTTGCTTATAAATGAAGAAACATCATGCAATTGCTCACATCTTCGTAAATGATAATTATTATGGATTAAAGAAACGTTTCAAGAAATCTCCAATTTCTTTTCCGCAAATCGAAAAAGCGAACTTATTTGTAGAATTTACAGGAATCAGCATGGAAACGACATATTACATGTTATTATCTAGTCCTACACAGTGAATGTACAATTTCTTCAACTGTTTCCTTACCTTTCTCAATAAGTTCACCCCATTTTTTCGACCAAGTCCTTAAATTTTTGGCATAACCTTTTTCGATTTCTGCTCGCTCTTGTATTAAGGTCTGAAGATCTGTGCACAATCTGAAAAAGAGAAGATCAAACGTTCATTCAAGCCGATTCCAAATCAACAACGCTTTATCAATTTACTTGTAACCATCTTCTATCCTTTTGGTAGTTTTCTTATAGTATCCCGGCTCCCAAAATGATTCACTTCCCGCTTGCAAAAGCTGATCGTCGCTATGATGTGACATTTTTCTGATTTTCGTGCGTGTGAAGCTATCTTCGAATTTTTAATTATTCACAAAATGCGTGACTGAATTAAACGAGTGTTTGTTTGAAGTTGTAGCAAAACTGCTTGATTTACGATGGTGTTAATTGGATAATCCTTTTTGTTTAGATTTTCACCAACCCAGCTTTATCTATTATTTCCAGTTCGTTGCAGGGCGGAAGTATTAATTTTAATGCAAATTGTACTTTACTTGTCAACCTGGAAAACAAGAGAATGGAGAAAATTAATGACGATGAATGGAATGGAATGGAAAGAATGGATTGATTGTAGAGCAAAACTTATAAGCAAACATACAAAAAGTGTATAGAAAATAATGTGGAAATAATTTCACTTGGGAGGTTCGGCATGGTTTTTCCTCAGGCTACTGAATAGTGCGCGGTCAGGCAAGAATTTACGCTTTTGCTTCGGGCTAGTACACTTGTTTGTGTGGGACAGAATATTTTAGCTGGATATTTGGATCCATGTCTGTATAAATTATGAATGAAATTCTTCCAGCAAAACTTTGTGAAAACAGTTATATACATAAGTAAATCATGGAGCGAAAAAACTAGTTAGTTTGAATAATTTTTCGCGTTAATATCGTTACGTAGCTTTATGCAAAGCAAGGAACAAACTCAAGAGATAGAATAATTGGCGCTTGGTTGCTAATTTGGACAAACTGATTACGTAGAGGATTCTCGATTCTATGGCGTGTCGAATGGGCTGAAGCAACGGTGCTAGTTAATTGAAAAGAAAAAGTTGTAGCTTTGTTTAAGATAACCAGCTGACTCAGATTTCCTGATGCGTGCGAGATACGCTAGTTAGCATTTCTCGTCAGCGGCTGTTTAGATTTGGAAATTAGTTGTGAATTTTGGTATTTATCTGCACTCAGACACTAAGTTTTATTCGATGTATCTTAGTCATATTCGCAGAAACAAAAAAATTGATGGTATATATATTATTATCATAAATATTATCACAATACAAATTATTTAATATACACCTTCATTTTCACCTTTGTCCTATAAAAAATTTCAAACTAATGCGTTTGGAACGCCCCTTTACGAGTTATTTCTTTAAAAAAGCTATCTGATGCAGTTGCAATTATCTGTCTGTTCCTATCTTGGAATCCTGTCCTTGCTTTTAAGGAGCTTAAGAAATTGATATTTACGTTTCCCCACCGAAAGGAGACTTGAAGTTTATTGGCAGAACTATTTGGTTATCTGCAGGATGGCACAATAATTTAATGGACAATTTTAATGAAAATATGTTGGGTTAGTGTGGTAACGGTACAGTCAATGATTATACTAGTTTAGAATATATTAAACCATTGACCAACCATTCTCCGCATCAAATCATTGAGCGGAGGTTCCCCATTCGTTAAGTGTGAAGAAGTATCAACAGGCCTAGAATAATCAATATTTTATACAATGAAAAACTGTCAATGACGACAGGTACTAATCGAACATCAATCGATACATCAATCGATACATCTAACCTACATCATCTACTCTTTTAATTCGAGGATTTGTATTGTTTTGGATTTGTTCTTATCAGATGCTTAACCGTTCTCGCACAATATCCATACAATCCAATTTGATCACACTGTTGCATGGCTTCTGATTAACTGAATTTGGGGATAATGTAAAGAAAAGGTGCAAGAATAGAAGCCGACGTTAACCAATGAACTCGAAATTGTTATCCAAAAAACGAAAGAGAACGAAAAAGCTCGAAAGAACACTTGCGTTTAGTTAGATAATCATTTGTTGAGATATCTGGGTTCAAGGATGCTATATAATAGATTTTATTACTAGGTCAAAATTCAAATAATGTGCTCAACGCGAACAATACTAATTCTGATAGAAAAAGCGTTCATAAGTTATCGGTTATGTTTTTTGATTTTTTTGAGCAGTTTTTCAGGAACACTACAATCAATTGCATTTGTTAGAAGAATTTGTCGATAACTATTTTCTGGATTGTAATATTCAGTTACTTTTTTGGTTTTGAATTCTTACTAAATATTTGGAAAAAACAACATTCTATTTTTAAACCTTGGCAATAAACCTTAATTTGGCAAAATTATCGCAGCTTCGTTGGGCTAATCTGGGCGAATTAATAGACTTAAAAAAGCTTAATCTCAATATCTTTCCAACGATGTAATATGAGGCTTATGCAACATTATCTCCAGTAGAAAATTACCTTCACACCTCGAAATAAATATAATGAAATCGAATTTTCGATTGAAAACTTCCTGAATGGAGTTCAATATGTTAAATTGTTGTGAGTAGATCCAATCTAAACCACTATTTTACGTTACTCGAATCTAGTCCATTCTACTCTATTGCGCCCACTTTCATCATGTTTACGATGTGGTTTTGAATAATTTTTTTTCCTTTTCACTTTTCCCCGCTGAAGAAGCTACACCCAATTTGTAAGACTGAATGGATTACAAGAGCAACAGCAGCACGTCGATGAGGAGTTATTTCTTTTCTGGTCGATATAAGATTGGTAAGCAATTACCTAATTGTAAAAGCTTTATGTGGTGATCGCAGCAAGTCGCAATGGCCAAAATAAAAGTGAGGCTATTGGTGGCTATTGGTATTGTATAGTAGGCTATAAACCCTACACAGTGTGATGATTGTCATTCAGAGTGTGACATGCTGTTACAGTTTAGGGGTTTTTACTTTTCTTCCTGCGAGTGGACGGCAATTTCGGAAGATTGTGATGTAATTTAAGATTGCACCGCACGTAATTGTGATAGGCGACAATGATAAGAATACTAATTTCCTTGGAAGTTTCTGTTTTGAAATTTCGAAAACGTTCGCGGGAATCAATTTGGATATTTTTTCAATTGAGACATTCATATCAATTGCTGAAAGATTGCATATATTGCAACTTTAGCGTTTAGCATTTATTTAAAAATATATAAAAAAATTAAAGTGAGCCTTGACCAAACAAGGTAGGTATTTATAGCGATATCACTTACTATCTAGAGATAATATAGGGAGGCCTGTGTGTGTATTGCGGCAGGATTTCCTGCCTGTGCTCGTAGTCATTGTGAACTTACAATATTTAGAAGCCAATTTTTAAAACCTATTTCCCTTAGACAATATTTAGAAGCCTCGTAAAGATGACTGAAGCATTTTATGTGCGGATAGTTGGCGGATGGCACTTTGAAAAAATTGTAGATATCCTGATGAGTTCTGCCAGTTCACGTAGTTTTTCAACACACCTCGTGAGGCCTACTTTGCTCTTAAGAAATATCCGGAAGTGAATGCAACCAGCGAAAATCGATGCTGTTATGTGCTGAAAAATGTTGTGAACCTCTGAAGTGGGCGCATAATGACATGTCAGGATTAATATTTAATTATGTACCTTTGTTTAGTTGTGTAAAACTACACATATACTATGGATTCGTGTAAATATGAATAAGTACAGAGAAAATAGAAATTTTTCCCATTCTATTAAAAACTTTTTTAAAAAGACACAACGAATTCATATAATATGAACAGTAGAATGGTAAGTTTGTTTGGGATAATCAATGCATATGGTTAAAATCGGGTTCAAGAAATAAGTTCTAAAAGACTCATACTTCAATGATTCCCTCTTCTCTAGATTCCGGACTATTCTTTGAAATTCAATAAAAATCATCCACTTTTGCGCCACGATGGCGCTCTTCTGTTTCATTTAACAATTCACAAAAGTGTACGACCGTTAAATTATTCTTGAACGAATCCATAAGAATGGTATGAACGCCTGTAATTTCTTACATTTCTTACCTGCCAGATCTTTACATCCAGCTTAGAATCGAATATCGCGTTTAAGCAATCTAACAACCGACGGCATGGTCTTGATCAGGTATTGCTTATTACGTCGATAGATTCATGTTACTGATCATTCAAACTTGTGCCAAGATCACTATCGAAGATCTCTACCCAGCTGAATCGAAACAATCTTGTCGGTATCACGTAAGACGGTGAAATATTGAGGTGATCATCATCAACATTGAAATTCAAATTAGACATAAGTATTATATCACACGCGAGAGAGCCACCAAGCAATTATTGTATATCCAGCACAAGTCAAGTTTTCTCGTATATATTTGCATATTTCATATGGAAGATGATCGCAGTCAATGCCAACCGACCATGTGTGAGCGACTACTACAACTGACTTAACTATTTAATAGGAAATTAAATATTCTTGCTCATATGTTTATACACGACTTTGGAAGTTTACTTTGGATGGCAGATAAATTAAATTTGATGGTAGCGCTAATGTGTTGTGATATCTACGTTCGGTATGGTAAATATTAGAATTTTTTGACGGTTTTGTTTGCTTGCCAAAAAAGGATTTTTAACTTTCTCAGCAAAGGTGAACAGTTTGAATGCGTCAGAATGAAAATCAGGTTGATATTTTAAAATGATTTTAAAAGTTGTAGATTTTTAAATGGCAAATTCAGGGTAATAAAGAGCATAAATTTATCCAATACGTTCTTAACGCGGAAACGGTTTCTTTGTAAAAGGCGAAATATTGAAAAATAGCAACAAAGAAACGTACAGAGGATCAAGAAATATAAAAGATATGTGATTATTTAATTCAAATTTTGTGAATTGCTGTAAATATATTTTGCGTTGCCTGTTCTTGAAGACCTCAAAAATAGGTCGGCTTTCATTACAATGTCCTTAATTCAGGGTTTTGAGCGCAATTTTGGGTCTGAGTCGCCAGCCTAAAAGAAACGAGTACACGTCTCTTCGTTTCATTGGTCCA
This sequence comes from Stratiomys singularior, assembly GCA_954870665.1. Lineage (NCBI taxonomy): Eukaryota > Metazoa > Arthropoda > Insecta > Diptera > Stratiomyidae > Stratiomys > Stratiomys singularior. The sequence continues at coordinate 2,624,227 of OX940879.1, read as the reverse complement.
ATGCCAGATTCAACTTTAAACTACGCAGTAGATATTCACGCATCTGTTAAGATAAAAGGTAAAGAATTTAGCTGAAACTTTCGATACGTACTATCTATTTAATTTCCCTATTGTTTCACATCTTGCTGTTGTCGCGCCTTTGAAATTCGATGCTGTAGTAACAAGTGTACATCATGTAGTTCAATTCTGCATGGTAACATATACAAACATATATAAATTAGTACTTATCACATTCATGTGTCATTCTAGTCTCATTGCATAGACTTCATTCCATTATTTCTGCCAATGCATTTTCGTCATCCATATTTAACAATGAAAGGAAAGTTTTGCTTGCTATTAATTTCCGCTCTCTGTTGTTATTGAATAGGTTGATTGACTGAATTGGTTTTGATATGAACACAACACGTTGCGGTCATAATATTATTTACATGTGACGGCATCTATATACATGTGCGTCCGTGATCATGCAATTTAAATTAACGTGCTGCAAATTAAAGCCCACTAAAATGTATGTGTTATATTTCGTTATAAATGTGTCTCAAGTTATGCATTCTAAGAACTGAGAAGGATTAAAAAATGAGATATTTCAATATCGTGTGTTTCATGAATTTAAATTTTAGACCATTTTTTAATATTTGTCTGAATGTTTTTAAGAATTGATTTTCGCCTGGATTTATATGAAAATTTAAGGTTCTTCTTGTGTTTTGCTTGCTCTTTTGGTGGACAGTGTGATTAATTAAATTTCAGGAAGATGGCTCAACCTTTCAACCCAATAGAAATATCATTTTTCTTAAGGATCATTACCGCGCATACCTATCCGACTTTCGAATTTTGGAGGAATTACAAACGATACTTTGTCATCATTGACCATTGAGCCCATGAAAATGCAGAAAGTCTCGTCGAAAAGTAAGTTGGAAGTAGTGGATCCTAAAAAAACCAATGAGAAACGTATAACATGTAAAAAGGTTTACCCAGTAATTTCGTTATGCCCGTTATAGTTACATTTACAAGCCAGAAATAAGATATTAAAAACAGTAATACATTCTTTGTATTCGTCGTCTTGTAGCGCAATAAGGATCGATTGGTATTAGGACGCGGGCAGAGAACATACGTCCCGTTCGTATTCTCCTGAGTGTGCGCAAAAGTTTCTGGAAGATTTCTACTGGAGACTACAGCAACAATTTCCAGAACAATACAAACAAATCAAATTTAATAATTATTTTTGGGTATATATTAGATTGAATTTGAATGAATTAGTAATTAAATTAAAACAAATTATTTAACTTGAAACATTTTTGCGCGCACCCAATAGAAAGATTGGGAATATAAAAACACTAGAAAATGAATGGAAAAATAATCAATGAACAACTAGTGACCCAATCTCTGTGATCAATCAATTTGTAGCAATCGAAACGGGACGAGTAAAACAGAGATTTTATAATGTATCGGAATGGATCAAAACAAAATATTTGCAGAGAATTTTCGAGTCACTCTATCCAGCCCACTATCCCTGCGTTGCACGATTTTTTACCTCTCATGTACCTTTTATTATGTATATACCTTTAAAACGATATAATATGGTTTGTTCTCATAAGGCAACTGAAGTTCAGAAGAAGAATCTAAAGCTGAAAATGGTTCAGAAGAGTTAAAAATCGTTCGCAAAGTTCCCGAAAGCATCCTTCTTCTACCCACCCTTTAAAATCATTCTAATTCGACTGATAATCATAGTTCCGTCGACATTAATTTTTAAATACTCAAAGTCGATTTTTTGAGCTCATTTTGTGCAGTATAACAAGTACTAATCAATTTTGATGAACTGTGGTTCCCACAAAGAACAAATTGTAACGTTTGTTTTTTCTCAAAGAGAAGATAAACCTCATTAGCAGAAGACTCATCAACCTTAAAAGTGAAAACAGAAGACTATGAATGCTAAATTTCTTCTTTTGAAAACAGTTAAACTATTCAAAAGAATATTAATGTATTCTCTAATTAATATACAAACAAGAAGCCACAAGGATTTGCGAGTTCTTAAACAATGTCCAACATCATTTCTCACTATCCCGCAAACCATTCTCGATGGATAGTTCCCCACAACCATAAGACCGTTTTATGTTAATAACTTTTGTAGCGATCAAATTAATGTTCTCTAAAGTTCTTCAGATCCAGCACGGCCGATTCGGACTGTTGAATTAATTTGGACCATAAGTGCAGTTAAAGAGTAAAATAACCATAAAAAGTCATATATCATGCGCGTGTATGTATTTGTTAGCTTGTTTGTACCAAATAGGCTGAAAAAAAACAACAAAATCTTAAAATTGTCTAACGAAAATGTCTTAAATATCACTAAAACAGTCTAAGACACATGGAATTTTTTTTAGATTCTGACGAAATCATTCAGACTTTTTTTATGGATTGTTTCAAGAAAAACTAAGTCAGTGTTGGCCATCAATAAGTTGATTTTCTTCAGGCGCACTACATCTTTATATGTTGTAAGAATAGCTTGGAAGCTTCTTTGAAATTCACAACTATCCATCGTCGCGCAGATATTGTTGAAAACCTGCAGCAAATCGGGCAATGGTTGAATAGGCCGCGCGCAATAAATGTTGCAGTGAAAGTATTGTATTATTTTTGTAAAATATACTCTGTACAATATACACATACTTATCGTATATCGTAAGCGATGACGCCAACAACGATGTCGGACGAGGTCAATGAATTTGCTTTCTATATTATTATTATGGTGAATCTTTTATTTTCTTTAATGGCAAAACTTTGTTGTCTGCATTTGTTGTAGAGTAGGAAGTGTTTGATAGATTAGCTCGGATGATTGCGAGTTGCCGCGGAAGATGCAAAAGACACTTTAATGGCCTTTTTTCAAGAAAAGTGTTTTGCATTGTTTTAAAATATTGGGTTGTAAATTGTCGGAAAATATGGGAAAACATGAAGTGACGGTATTGTTAAGTTCAGAGTCTTTTTACAAGACTTAACAATATTTGCAGATTTTTTCATTAAGGTGAAGAATTTACTTACAGAGAAAATATGAAAGTCCACAAAAGTACATACAAAAGTGGTTACAATGGGTTTTCACCATAAGTACTTTATCTATTGCGAAAAACTATTAACTATTTAGACTGTGTTATATGCATTTTTTATCTAGTTGAAAATTAAATATATTAAAATTAAAAAAACGCATATGGTGCTCCTGTTCATCAGAGCATGCGAGTATTTAAAGACCAATTCAATTGAATTTCAAGACCCCTCTCTACGCTATATCGTGCTCGTAAGCAATATCGGATTTTCCTTTCACTTCCTTCCTCTACTTTATCATTCAAATGTCTTTTCGTCCTTCGAAATTGGCCTAGATATTTTTCTCTTTTCAATGCCAGCGGGGATGTACATTTACGAGGTAAACATGATGCTTACAAGCATTGTATGGTAGAAAACTTTTTACTTTTGTAAGTACTTTTGTTGTCCTTTTTCAATGTTAATGACAATGATTCTCTCGTTCAGTCTCTTTCATCATTGACAGATTTCAACATGAAAAGCAGTGGAGAACAAATAAAACTACATGAAATTCATCCTATATCCTTGATGCTGTTTCCAATGATTATATAGATCCATGAAGTTGCATAAACGCATAGATATGCGTATAAAAACTCTCAAGGGAATATGGCAAATGAACTTGTTTAAGCATCAAAAAAGTATGTAATAAAAAGTGACAACATGGAATTCAGGTAGAACAAAAAAGGTTTGTTAGAGACGCAGTTTTTATCATTGTAACAAAAATGAAAAACCAAAAATTACTTCTTGTTTAATTACTTCCTCTTTAAACAAAGAAGGGAAAGGATTGTAATTGTAAATACATATTCTTTTTTGAAGTCTCGTGGAGACTTTTAACTGTATGCTGAAGTAATTGATGGGAATAATGTAATCATAAATACAATAATTATGATAATTCATATATTTATAACTGATGTGAATATGATTATTATAATTTAAAAAAAATATTATAATTTAAACATATAGTATATATAAGAATCAAAAACCAAACACATAACTTGTAAGAATTATTTTCGTCCTTTTGACAGTTAAACCATTGATACAATTTGATTAGGATTTGACTCTCACAGAAACCGAGTACCTAGCGCAATCTCAGCGAGCGAGAGCACTTCCGGGCGGCTTTTGACAGACGAAATAACAACGAAAACAATAGTCGAAATGTGTCGAAGTGATCTGACAGTTTTGTACTAACAGCTTAAGCCCAAACAGCGAGAATACTTACGGGCGGTTTCTCACGGAAAGAAATAGAAAAGGCACAAGTAGACTTGCATTTGTTGTCTTCGTTTTTAGTCAAATGCGCTTGACACGCTTTTCTTGATAAACGAAATAAAGAGCAAAAATTTACTTATGCAAACAAAATTCTACTTATTATTGGTGAATCAATTGTTTATGCTTATTAGTTGTTCGTTGTTTACGCTTTTGGTGTGTTTATATGCGGCGATGAATAATTTTCAGCCAACCTTGATCGCTTCTCACCACGTCTCTTTGGCAATGATAGTTTTTTGTCTCCTGCTATTAAAACAGGACCGTCACAGTTGAGGAGGGTGCTCAGTTTCATTTCACTTTATTGTGATCTGCGAGAAACAATGTCGGAAAAACTAGGTTAGGCATAGACATGTTTTGGACCATTTTGTACATCGTCTCCTGCATCATATTTTCTGACGTTGCCTCTTTACAGGTGTGTTTGTGTTGGCCATGCATGTCGGACAGAACATCGCAATAATACTGATTATACAATAACAAATTACAAAATCTTGTACATCAAGTATGCTTTTTGAAATCACGATTCGATACGGGCTAAAGAATGCATAATTGATACAGATGCTAAAAACTGTTTTCAACTTTTTTTAATCACAAACTATTCTCTGTTAACAGCTTCCTGATCTTTGTGTTCCACAGTACAATGCATCCAGCTGCACATACCATAAAATCAGCTATGTTATGTAAAAATGTCCTACTGCCGGTTCCTGCTTTCACCATCATATTCTGTTTTTTTTTTATACTCAACAAGCTTTTAGATACCTTCCGTTTTTGTTTCTTTTCAGCTGCAAGGACAGGACAAGAAGAGAACCAGCAAGGACATAAAGACTAATGTCGGGAGAAAAAATCAACTATTTTATGTAACTTTTGCGATTTATATTGAATGAAATATTGATGTTTGCACAATTTCATGTGTAAATTGCTTCCACTACTGATATTATTTGAATAACTCAATCTGAGGAATGGCATACATGTGCCTCGTGTATATCCCATTATAAGTGCTCTAATAGAAACTATCGAATTCGGGTGCATAACGATGTCCGAAGAGTTTCGTTCACTGGTCGTGAGGAGTAAGGATATGAACAACACAATTCATTCATGTGAAGATGAATATGTATTCCGCTCATTTGTTTTATATTCAATGCTAAGTGTTGAAAATTTGCTTTAATAAAGTGAAATTTATGTTCATATGGTGATTTTGCGGCAATTTCTACAAACATATGTTACCATTATCATGCGTAGTAATTGTTGCGGTATAAATGCGTAGTAAATTAATTTTACATTTTGCATACATTAAACAGATCATTTTAAGTATTTTGTGTTTTCTTCGGAAGGCGTTTCGTTAAGATGGGAACGACAGGGAAAATCGATATAACAATTCACTATTGATGACCACAGATCAAACTCTTCTGTATAATTTAAGACAAGTACATGCCAAGCTTTGATGTATAGCATATTGTTAAATATGTTCTAGATGAATCTAATGAAATCGTAAATAACGCGATGATTGAAATTTCTTTTCCAACAAACTAAATTTATAAAACTTTGTCTATCTTCTGGTTGGTCAAAATAGGTAATTGTTTTAGTAAAATATATTAATAAGAGCCTACAAACCAGTTTTTAAAGGCACTGAAGTGGAGTTCGGTGAGATAGCTAATATATTAAAGATAACAAAAGTGAAGAATATAAAAAAATTTCAATTTTTCACAAAAATTTTATTAACTAAGTTGCTTGTGTGTTTGTGCTGACTGTATTTGATCAATCAGGAAAATACACTCGTTGTGCTCTCCAGAACTAGATTGATTATACTTATATTATATATAAAGATTATTCTTGCTTGAGGAAGACATCAAAAATTCTCTGAACAAAAATACTTCTGAAGAAGAAGAAGAAACTTAGACGTATTTTGGGAGGAGCGAAAGGTTATAAGAGCTTTGGAATGAATGTATAAGCCTTCGATGAGAGTTTGTTGATAAATCAGGTCGAATAAAATATGCTATTCGTTTGAATTCAACTGGAGACATTTTGTCCGATGTGCAGATTTCACTGATTGTATTCATCTCAAGACATTTTAGTTTCTCAAGTACTGGCTAGTAAATTTTTGCGTATTTTCTATGTTTTGTCTATTATTTGTTTGTTTGCAAAACATTGTGTTCTTGTGATTTATTTTCTCTTTTGATTGATAACTGCTGAAATATGCTCATCAATTTTGGATGCATTCAAATTTCTGGGGTTTTCACGTCTTCTTCCTTCTCTCCGCTTGATGTAAAATTTCTGGTTTTTAATGAATCCTGTTATCTGTTTTGTCACCAACAATATCATGTAATTGTTTTCTTTTTATCTTACAATTTTACTCAGAGTAACAAAGGTTTGGTATTCGCAAGTATTAATTGCAGAAATTAAACATCATCTACATTATTGAATTCCTCACTAATCAATCATGGCTTCATTGATTTTCCCCATTCACTGACAAACTTCACTTCAGTCATCCATTTGAATTTCGTATTCTCTTTACTCATAAGCCTGAAATCAAACAATAACAAACTGTCCCTCGGGTCTCATCTATTCAACTAAAAATTTGTGTTAACAACAATTGGCTGTATTTGTTTACTTCTATTTGAAGCACTAACCGCATTTGCAAGCAATTCAAAGAGGTATGTTTACTCTCCTAACTTACTTTCACTATATATTATGTAACTATTTACACTAAAACCCTACAATGGCTACATTCACTCATTTTCTCAGACATTCTTTAGGAGGGTAGTCGTTATTCCTAACAGCTTCATACAATTATCCCGGCAACAGCAGGAGCACCCGCAGTTAACATGAATGAAAGTACAAAGCCAAGGGTTACCGAAGAACAAGTTTGCAACTTCAGCAAGGCGCTGGGAGGAATGGAACAGAAAATTCAATCGATACAATCTGAATTGAGTCAGTGTAAGGATGAATGAATATCAATTAGGGGTTGGAGTACGTGGGTGGTACTTTGGTTGGTTCTTTGGTTTCATTGGTTCGTTTAATTCGATTAGTTATGCGTCAGTTTGCTTTAATATATATTTTTAAATCCTTTCACTTACCTCTTGCTTTCTCTCTACCTTTCGTCCTTCTGCGCTGTGATTTGCAGTTTACGAGCAAAGAAAACGTGCCGAATCATTTCAATTTGAACATACGCCAGCACAAATTGAGACGGCTAGTTTGACAGAACGTGGCCGACACAGCATTGGCGAGTTAGAGTCGTTGGCAAATCAAGTGCAACGACTTCAACAGGAAACCAGAAATATGACGGACGAATTGCAGGAATGGAGGACCGCATACAATGAAAAGGCGAGTGAATGTGATCAAAATAGGTATAGTTTGTTTGGACATTCGTTTCAGATTCCGTCTCATTTGAATTTGAATAGTCTTAAGAAAAGGGTCAAACAGTAGCCTTTTCATTTCACAAAGTTCATTGTACGTAGGATAGTTCGAAAAATACTAGACTACTGCTTGCCCATTCTTTTAATGTAAATTTTTCACACGAATAGTATAATTCTAATTAATTAAATGCAAAGTCTTATGCATCTATCGGCCCCGAAATTATTCTATGCTCTTAAAGCTCGGTTACGTTGATATTATCCTTCAATGAAACACAATATCATTTCGACCGTGATTCAACAATGCCAAAGATGTCTACTGTAAACTTGAAATGGATTGAGTTGTCTGAACATTTAGGACGCTCTCTGAAACACTTAAGTCAATTTTTTAGTGCTGATATAAGTGGGATGATAGTTTAACCAATATCCGATTTAATCACAGAATAACGGATTTTCTACCAAAAATTTGATGGGATTATTCCTGGCGATTTCAAAAATTACATAAATGTGTTGAAAGTGTTGTTGGTTTTCTTTGTTCTGTTTGTTCAAAATAAGTATAAGGCGCATGTCTTGAATACTTTTTTATTTGTGCATTAATTCAAACACCTTCAAGCCGAAGATAGTACACAAGGAGTCTGTTAAAGCTCGTTACTGGAGAACAATCACAGAATATGTCAATTCAATTTGATCAGTTTATCGATTCAATTTATCAAATTGCAATTTTTCGGAAGGCGATTGTTGTGTAGAAAATTAGTGGGTTCGTTTAGCCTACAAATCAGATGATCTGTACGTTGTGCATGCAAGGAATTTCGCAGGTCTTCCGATGGAAGATTCATGGAAGACCTCCTGATGGTATTTCTTACTATATATTCGTAGATTCGTAACGGGTGAGTTTAATGGCAGCCAGAAAATCACATAGAACCAATGTTCCATACCGATGTGTTCATATTTTCGTCATGAAATTCGAGTTGGGGTCATCGGGGGCTTTGCATTTGACAAGGACGTCTCAAACAAGATGGCTTTCTATGTGCAACTTTAAAGTAAATGTTTTATTAAAATTATTCAGCTTTCGCCATCAACAATTTTCAGAGCATTACTTCATGCGTAATTTATTCAATTAGCAGCTCCATTCATAAAGACACCCATAATTATGATCTAGTACAATGTACTTATGTCTGAACTACTACTTAATGTTATAATTGAGAATGAAAGTAGGTTCGCCATAATCAGCTTAAAGTATTTAGACTGCACCAGCATTATTTCGTCTTGTGCACGCTTTTTCTGCATTTTTTGTAGGCACAAACGCTAATGTAAATGCAAGTGCTAATGACACGATTCGAATTCAAGCTGACTTTTGCATGGAATTCGTGCAGCGAGCCAAGACACTCGGCTAAACCTATTAGAGTTCATTGTGGAACAACAGAGTACGACAGTTTATGGGAAATAAATGTTCATACGTATGTCACAGTATGACATACAAGTGGCATGCATGATTTCAAATGCGGAAGTTGGGAATGATCAGCTTGCACGGGTGACCGTTGAGCTGGGGGTTAGCAGCTCCTTTCCGGCCTGCCATAAGACACTAGATCCAAGTTGAGCACACTTAATGAGACTCTTCACTGATAGAATTAATTTGTCCAATTGTATCTTTTATCGATGTTGCTCATTTCTTCTCGTTTTTCTTTACATAATTCGATTCATCTCGTCGCGCGGCTCGAATCCTCTTAACGGCCCTTCAGAGACAAATACTTAAAAGCCCAGCAACTGGCCGAGGAATACCGTCGCCAGCTGGATACGACTACCAAAGACAATGCACTAAATCAAGATCAAATCAACACTGGCCTGCAACAAACAAACGAACGAATCAAGGAGCAATTAGGCGAACTAGGTCATTTGCCATTCGTATTGGAGGCGAAGCAATTGGAGCTACAAGAAACACTCGCCAAACTCAAGCTGGCGGAGCGTACTATTTGTGCGCTTTCCGATGATCTTGAAAGTTGTATCGTCAAGTGTGAACTACTCCAGAAAGATGTCGAGCAGGAACGCACGAAAAATCTCAAATTGCATAAGGAAGGCGAAAACTTCCTGCGGGAAAGTATGATATGCTTTGTCTTGTCTGTTGTTTGATTTATGTTTCTTTTCATATGACATTGTCATTCTTGGCAACTTCTTAAAACCTAAAGCACTTCGACAGATCTCTCAGATTTTCGAGACTTTCTTTCATCTTAGAAGGGACATTCACACAGTAGATTGGGATTCGGCCACCACGTCAGTTATATTGATCTAGTTTCCTATTCTCCTGATTCTTTTGTAGTAAACGAATGGAAGCAGAAGAATGATGAATTGGCTGCCGAAAATAAACTCTTGCTCAAAGGTGTCGAAAGAATGAAATTTCTCGAAGACTGCTTGGAAGCAAAGACGCGGGAAGTGCATAAATTAGGTCAGCATCTCGAGGAATTGCGGGAGGAGAGCTCCCGGCATGTATGTAGTTACCATAGGAAGTACATTGCAGTTTGCGTTTGTAGTTGCACTCAAAGCCTTTGGAGTGCATTGCTTTGTGTTTATTCTTGAAATAATTTTGCTTTTTCGGGTTGCATACAATTTTCTGCATGTTGATCTCTGAAGGCTTGTAGAGCCGGCATAAATTGGCCATAAGAAACATTTCATATGCTCTTAGATAAGCTTGGAAGATATTGGTATCGGTGAATCTGTCCAAACATAGCTACACTTGCAATACCTTAGGGTTCTTCAGTTGTTTCCTGTGATACTTATTAGCCTTTTTCAAATCAATTATCATTTTTTCTGCCGCAGTTCGAAATATTTAGCTCTCATATCCAGTATTTACAGGTTGTACGTGTCAAAGAACGTGCGGAAGTTCAGAAAAAGGCTTTCCAATCTCAAGTCGCTGGTCTCGAAGAAGAGCTTGTTCAACTACGAGCTAACCTGAGCACTGCTTTCAGGGAGCGTGATGATGTACGTCAACGTATGCAAGCGGAAGTCACTAAATTAGAGCAGAAATTCGCTGATGCACAGTTGGAGATTGGAAGTTTGAAACATCATGTAGAAATTTTGAAATCGTCCTATTCGAATATGTTAGATGTGTATGATGACGACGACGGGGACAGTGACATTAATGCCGATGACCGTCAAGAAAGTGAAAAAGACTCGTCACGTAGAATTTTGTTGAATCATATTTACGAATAACTTATTTTTGTAATAATGGATTCTTTATTGGACATATTTATTTTTACGAATGATTTCTGGATGCGCGCTAATTGGAATTAAAAATGAATTTATGTAGCAATTTTTTGTAAGGCTATGTACATTTAAAAATTAAATTAAATATAGTCGACCTTAAACAAGGATGTCTATATAATTGTTTGTGGGCACAATTGTCATGAATGATAAAAGATCTCGATGACAAAGTCAAATATGTTGCATTCCACTCCGTCCAATTGTTCCTAAAAACAAACATTTATTATTAAATGAGTTTTTGGAAAGATTATTTTGCTACTTTTGATATGTTTTCTTCTCGAAAAATAACCAAAATTTTTATTGTGGCAGTGGCAGATGTACTATACTGGCAAATGTAGTCTATAGATAATACTGGCAAATGTAGTCTTGACTGATTCATCTTTTCTTGTCATATCTTGTGCACTTTAAACAAAAACTACGGGGGGAAACCTTTTTCGCAGAGGCGTTGTAGGCTATTTCTACGCAGATTTAGGCGCAACTACGCACATGATCCTGTTCAGCACCATCACCATGAACTGCTGCACTAACTTGGTCATTAGCGACACATTCTCCCTAATTTCTCCATTATTTGAACAAATTTTCAAACGGTTCTAATTTCCAACTTCCAAGTCTGAAATTTGAGTTATCAAATTTTATCGCGTTGGTTGGTTACCAGAGAAAGGAGGTTTTGAAGTGAGATTCGGCCAGAATTTTTATCCATGCCTAATGTTTCACTCTCGCGATACTAATTTTCATAACAACAGAGAATTAAGATAGCACATAGTTATACGAAAAGAGATTAGACAATTATATTATTGTTGATAGAAATTTGTCAGAAAACTGCATTGTGGAGAAAATGTATAGTTCCTGACTGCAAAATTCAGCCACGCGGGTTACTCGATTTACAGCGACATTATTTTCATATTTAATAATAAAATTAATATTTCTAAAAAGTATTCGAAAAATTTTCAGATATTTTTTTTGAAGATAATTTGATTTATAATGTTGGTAAATTTTTTCACCGGATTCGTTTCAATGGTTATATGAAAGAGGTTAACAAACATTAATTTGGGAAATAGCCACTTCATTTAAGCGTTTTCATTTTACACTGCATGCTGTTACAGATTTATTAACAGGTAGCCGCTACTTCGCAGCTTTTTATTAGAATTTCAATATGGATTTTTTGGAGAATCGGAAAAGTCCCTTTTATCACATAAATGTGTCATAATCAAATCGTTACAAGATTCGCTTACGTAATTAAATCAAACTTGACTTCATTCAAATTAATCGAATGCAGAAGCAAAAACAGATATTAGGACAAATAAATTAAATTAATGCCGATTGTTTCCACTAGAGTCGGCAATCATTATCAACTCCAACAAGCATTCTTTTTGCTTAATGTGGAGTCAAATTTCCAATCTGTTACGAATACTTACTTACTCTTATGTAACAGATTCCAATGAAAAATAACACACCTCTCCTCAGCTATCCCTCGTAACATGCCCATCCCTTTTGCCGGTTTGTTAAAAATGAAACAAGAACAAAACAAAAAAAGACATTTGGTATGTAGGTTGCTACCGGTCTTTAAATTGAAATTTGATAGTAGTCAAAGCAAAAGTGCATGAGGTCATTGGTATCTATTGCATGTGAGTTCAATTCAATTGAATATCGCACACATATGAGAATAAGTACGTTAGTATCTTTTCTATCTTTCCATCTACTTTGAATGAAACGTATGAGTTTTATAGTAGTAGTGGGTGCAGATAAGAATTTAAAAATGTTCCGCTTTTGACTAGAAGACCTGTGGGTGGTTGTAGGAATTATTTTGCTGTTTGAAGAATTGTAACGTGTGTTGCTTAATATGCAACAAATACAGGTATGCAATTAGGAAAATAACTTACCTATTTTTATGGAGACAGTTATTGCTCTGAAAAGACAAAATTTCAAATTGATCAGTATAAGAGTGAGGTAAGTATTTAATTTAATTTGTGTGACCTAGTTTTAAATAGCACACTTAAAATTTACATTAATTTACTGACTTTAATAAAATGTTAGTATTGTAAGACGAGTGGGGCAGTTGAAAATACACATAAGTGCCAGTAACAAAAAGCACAGTAACTAATGCTTGTTGAAAGGAACCTAATTTTCTTCAAGTTCAATTTCCCGGTTTGCTTTCAAATCTTTATTTGCATTATAAGCTGCAATAACGCATTTACTTGGTCGTTACGCTTTCAAGCTTAAAATGTTTGTAAAAATTATCGTGGTTGAAATACTTTTCCATATAAACATAGAAATATCTATCAACCATAAAAAAATAAAATTAATATTTTCTGTTAGATAAAATATGATATGCAGGGAAATATTAAAAATAGAAACTCAAACACTTTCCTTACGATCAACGTAAATATGAAAGTTCTATTCCAATAAATTAATATCTTCGAAATATAAACAAACAAAATACATAACACCAAATTATTGAGTATTTGGTTAAAGCTCTGATAAATAAACTCCACTTACAGCACACATTACGTCAATGGAATCAAGTATTTATAATCATGGTCTTACCTTGAACAAATTTATCTATTCGATTAGCTCTTCAGCTATCGCAGGTTTATTAGTTGCGAGTATGAAAAAGAACCATTTTTTTTGTTTTTTTTTTCAGAGCAACATAATTAATAAAAATTCCAGATATATCGTGCGGTTTTTTTATCAGAGCAAGATTAAATTTGGCAATTTTTGTATTTTTCAGCTTTTTTCTAGGTTATCCGATAAGATATAGAAAGGAATTTGAAGAAGTTATAGCGACTTTTTTTTCTTTAATGCAGTTTTTAAGGTAACGATAAATTTACTAATTTTCAGGAGAAATAGAAAGATGGTAGAAGGTGGAATGGGGCCTCATTCATGTAACATGTGATAAAATATTGTTTGAATACTTCAAACAGTTTTGCCTAGTCCTAAAGTCACCTACATTCGCTTAGAATTATTGAAAAGGACATTCTTCGAAATATAATCTGTCTTAAGGCTACAGTAGCGAAGTTCAGTCAAACCTAATTTTGACCGAACATGAGGTTGCGACATGGTGTTCAACACTGCGTAATATAAACTAAAAATAAAGTTACGCCCGCGTATTTTGTGTGATTTTGATATTCTGATAATCGTTGATATTTTGAAAATCAAATCTGAAAAAAACGTTTTCTCAAGGCCTGCTAGTGTCTAGTGGATCAAGGTCTGGCAGTGATCTTGACTCAAATTCGTTTGACAACTTTTCAAGTCTGGAAACAAAACAAACTCCCACAGGGCCAAACCTGGGGAAAACAGTGGATGAGGTAGCAATTTGTAACTCAATTCGGTCATGGCGACGGAAGAGGTGCGAGTCGGTGGGTTGTCATTGTAGAAGAGCACGTTTTTGTTTGCCAAATAGAACCTTTTTTCAACAATTTGGCGTCAAATCGGCGGCCAAGTAAAATTCTGTTACCATTGTAGCGTCACCGGTCCGGCCGATTAGACTGACTTCGTCTTCTTCAGAGCACGTTGGCCGGGTGAAGTCCACTGTTTCGATTGTTCCTTGGTCTCTGATGTGTACCAGTGGATCCATGCTTTGTCGAATGTTACAAAACGACGAAGAAACTCTTTAGGTTTCCACTCAAACAGCGTCAAACTCTGGTTGCGATTATTGTCCGGAGTGAGCAAACGCGACACCCATTGCGCAGCTCGCGTTGCATTGCGTTTCATGCCAAAACCTACGCGGTCTTTTGAGTTTTTACTGTCGCAGCTAACTCGCGCTCCTTCAATTGGCGGTCTTTCAATACGAGAACGTGGATTTTTATCGCGTTACCCTCCGTGGTAGCACCTGGGCGTAGCTCGTCGAAAAGCAACTTGGGCCCACGTTGAAACTGATTAAACCATTTCCAGGCGCTCTTGGTTTCTCTGTGCGAGTTCCCTTCTGAAAACAAGAATTGAATCACCGACCGATATTACTCTTTCTAAACTACGAGTCTGATTCATCTGAATTTTTGACAGTAGCCGTCTACGAGAATGTGCTATACGATAAAGAATTTTAGCGCGATAATTGCGCTATCGGGCGTTAAGGATAAGTACTTATCAGACCGCCCTTGTAAATTTTTATCTTTTTTACACTTAATGATCTAATGTTTCGTAAGAGCACTAAAAGTTTATCCAACGTATAATCTCGCTTCAATGCTTGGTATCATTGCATAATTTTGATTAACAAATTCGTTTCCTTATCAAATCCAGATAAATCATTTGTTCAATACGTACGCTAATTCTAATATTTTAAAATACAGAAATGTGTTTAATAAAGTTCTTGCATTAATTCTTCAGCACACTGTGACGAAACTCTATTTGCAGATGTTGCTTATCTGATTTTTTTCGTGCCCTAAAGTGCTATTACTTTTAGTGTGGGCTGAACTATTGCCAAATCTGTTTTATCTTTTCACATAGATTGGATAAATTATATTTCATCGCAATTGCTTCAGGACAAGCCTAATACCGCTCATAAACAGTTCAAAGTTTGCGCTACGGTGGCAGCATAGGCCATATTGGATTTTTTGCATTTCGGTCGAAAAATTGATAATTCAGATCGACCTGAACATGCAACGAACGCATATGAACGTTCCACTTAACAAATTGCAAATTGCCGAAGAGAAAACGAAAACGTCTGAGGAAAATTAAAAACTTTAGTGTGTATTTTACTTTCCTTCTTATTTCAGCAATGCTAGCAAGCATGAAAAACTGCAAGAGAGCGAAGAAGAGTGTGAGGAAAATTAAAATGTATCAATTGCGGCAAGTTACACCATCGAATTCAATTACAAAAAAAAGATCCTCTCAGACATGTATAACACCGATTGTTTTACCAATAGTTTAAGCTTCATTGTAAGGCTTTGTGGAGCTGTGAAATGTCAGAGCGACTCATCGGTATCTAGAAAAAGCGAAAACTCTGAACCAAATTGAGCTTTTTATTTTTGCTTTTCATTGTTTGGGATGTTTTGCAAAAAAATTGAATTGCTTGAATGGAATGCTTAAGACATTTTTCTCTGTCTTTTTCGTTTTTTTAACTGTCTTTTTCGTTGTTACTTTGAAGCAGTACAATGTTAGGAAGTCGTTTGCCAACCATTCTCCATATCACGCACATACCGATTATCGATTATGTATTCTAAGCAGATTGATCAATATTGTGTTGCGACGAATATTTTATTGTTTATTTGGGTGGATGTAATTGTGTTTTGCTTGGTGTAGATTGACTCTAAAATAAAATTTGTATTACGAAACAGCCGAAAATACTTTACTTTCGTTTCAATCATTCGCCAATATGTATATTCTAGAAGTTTCAACAAATGAGAAGGACAGCAAATAATTTTAAGGTTCGAAAGTTATTAAGGATTTGAAAAGACATCAGGATTTAGAGTATTCAATTTCCGGCAATGAGTAATAGGCGATCACCAAGCTTCAAGTTCGGATCTTGCTTTTACCATTGGAATTTGGTCCGTGGACCGTGTTTCCTTAGATGGCGAGCCCACTGTAAAACATTATTTGTTGTTAAAAGTTACTCTACACATTGACGAAAAAAATAGTAAAATTTAAGAAAAAAAATTCTTCTTTGATGTTAGCTCATGTTAAATTTTGCACGTGATCGAATGGATACCGACCACGTTTTACAATAAAATATTTTCATGACAGCGTTATAAATATTCTGAAAATCACATATTTGCCATGCGTCGCCAATTTTGTTTCACACGTCTATCTACAAATTACACTTTATCACAGGAAAATTTTAAATTTAATTTTACATACATGTTGCACGAGTAGTTTTTTTTTTATCGAATCTACATCTTAAAATTATCTTGCCAGTATAAATGAACGCAGGTTCGTATATGATGATGAATGTGGGTTGCTACCATATCATTTTTCAATATTTACACGATTTACGCATTTCTGTACTATTTGGTAAATGATGCTCGATCTTATTGCGTTGATAAGGCCACTAAAGTTGTGATGTCGTCGTTGTGGCGTTTATATAAGTTAAAGGGGGTGAAATAAGATGTAAAGTAGAGTTTACACTATCTTTTTATTGTGTGGTTGCAATATTTTCGTCCACTGATAAGGTAGTCATATGGGTGCAAGTGATTTAATAAGTGTTACACAATGGAGTTATTTAAATGCTGTACAGTGCTAGAGGTGATGATGACAATTTTGCTGCAATACTGAATTTAATGAGTGGATTTATCTCATTATGATGCGATATTCAGTTGGCTATGAAGATATTTACTCTTTTCATGACATGTGCTTACAGCTATAGGTATTATTGTTGACTCTGAGGGAAAAACATGTTTAACATACTGGCACGAAAAAGGCTCATAAGGCAACCCATTCACGAAGACCAATATTTTTAACGTGTTTGATTTTTGCTTGTTTTCACCTTAAAAAAAAAAAAAACGTGGTGACACTTATGTTGTCACCATGGACAACACAAGTGTCCAATGAATATTCTTTATTACCAATCTTTGTAGAAAGGTTCATAATTTTCAATCTTTTTCTGTATGGTCTCAATACATTTTCCGCTAGAAATTATATCATGCTTATGTAAGGGCACATATTGGCGACATACACTATCGAGCAGTTGAAAGGCAGACATTTTTACTAATAAATCATAACTCAAATGCTTATCATTTTCTCGCTCAGGGCAACACAACAAAATTTTGTTATTGAAAGGCTCTTGGTTTACAAATATTAAAATAAAGCGAAACAAATTTAATACTTCAGAAGCCGTGCTATAGTTGTTTTTGGCCTAGGCTAAAATAAGATTTTCAGTGACTATTAAAGCATTATTGGCTTTCTCTTTTCAAATTTGTTTAAGTTTGCTTATTAGAACTCCACAGGCGGAAATTTTGTAGCCCATAGTGTTAGTTATATAGTAAATCATATTATTGACATAACTACATCATTGATAATATTAAGTTGTTTGGACTGCTTTGCTATGGTTGGTTTCGATAGTTATTGAAAAAAACACAATTTTCCTTTAAACCATAGAATTTATTTAATAAGTTTTTTTAACATATACCGATATTTCGGAAGCCAGTTGCTTCCTTCCTCAGTGCTAACTTCCTTCCTGAGGAAGGAAGCAACTGGCTTCCGAAATATCGGTATATGTTAAAAAAATTTATTAAATAAATTCTATGGTTTAAAGGAAAATTGTGTGTTTTTCAATAACTACATCATTGATATTGAAAAAGTTGGCAGAAATTCATCATACAATTTAGACACCCAATATTAGCTGCATTGTCATCTGATAGATTTTGATGACCTCAATTAATATGGCTAAAATTAAAGGGGTTTTCAATTGCATCGCAAAGTGTTGATAATAACTATTATGCTTCAATATCATAAATTAATGTTCACCACTACGATACCAATGGACCTCGATTATGGATACCTTCGGTCTGAATTGGAATGTGATCCTGAATGTGAGTAATTTCAGTTTGATACCAAAAATATAAAGGATCATATCTACGCTTGATTTAATAATCACCTTGAAGGTACATATGACACCTAGTTGCCCATGTTTTCGGGCACCTGAAGCTGACATTCAGGCAGCGGAAGGACTTACGACTCAAATTGAAGTGATACCGTTTGGTAAAACTATAAGCTTAAATTCGCCTTCCTATCAAAAAAAAATGAAAATATGTGTATTATAGTGTGTTACTGCTGCGAATCTACACTGCTTCGTGGTTTGACGCAACCGCGCATAGATGTTGAGTTCATTTCTTGTCCGATTATCCTATTTCCACATGTTTCCATACATCACTCGTCCCCTCATTTCCAAAATATGTCCCATTCACAGCTCATAGGCAGTTTTTGCAATTTAACAAAAAGTCCTTTTTATGACGATGTTTTATTTCTATTTTTTTTCTTTTTGGATTTTTTTCGGTGAGTGAGCTGATATGAAAATCTAGTGTCAGGAATTTCAGTTAACAAATAAAAAAATCAAACTGTGACAAAACGCTAGACAGATCATCGAACGAAACTCTTATCGTTATCGCCGATACGGGATAATCTCTATTTCCGCATTGATCAAAGACGGTTGCCCCAAGTATGATTTATCTGAAAGGCGGAAATCATCTATTTCACATTTTTCGAACCATGGATTCCGAGATGCTTGGTTCGAGTCCAACGACGGTATTAATTTTTTTTAGTTTTTTTCTTTTTTGGCTTTTAGAGAGAAAGCCAGATTGCAAAATTGGATCATGGCGAATCTTTTTTCCAAGTTAAACATCTAATTCGGTTTTCCCGAATAGTGGCCTATTTCGGGCAACAGGGGCGGTATCATTAGTGCATATATGAGGGAGTTTAATTTCAACATACCAATCAATACTTGGTGTCTGCTGATAGTCTCATAATGCTTATCAAGTTTTTGTTTAGCTTTAATTAATAAATTAACATAAAGAATAAATACAAAAATTGATTAAAATTCATTTTTATGCATTGTTCTGAAAATAAAAACTGTTTTTAAACTATAATATGTATTATAAATTGTAAACTAATAGATTTAGGTTACATGAAATCAGTGATTATATGAATCTGTCAATCTTATTTCCATCTATATATCACAACCGAAACTTATTCTTATTTTTTTTTGGAAAACTCGACATTAAAGCGTGTTTTTATAAATAGTCATGATGATAGACACAAAAATAGCCTGTGTGAATCGAATACTTACTACAACGATAACAGATTCAATTTCTGAAACCGAAACTGAAAAATTGATGAACTCATCGATGCTTGGATAAACTTAAGAATCAATGATAGCCGTACAAAATTCTTCACGAAGTAAATTCTTCAGAGATTGACTTTCTGTTATATTAAACAAAAGAAGGATGTCTAGCCTGATCATAACATATTCAAAACCTGCCATGCATCGCTGAGCTTGGCGGGGTGATATATGATAAGGTCACAGCTTCGGGATGGAAAGGAAAACTGATTTATTTCAACTCTTTCCGGGATCCGTAATGTTTCATGTCCCCAGAAATGCATCATTTCATATTTAGATGCCATAGCCTATTGATCGACGGCAAGTGTGTGCGTTTCAAAACGGCACTCGTTCACACTTCACGCGTGTTTTTCTTTTCGCTACACTCGTAATCGCTCGCATGACCACCGACGAGAAAGTATCTGAAAATTAATGCGATGATAACAATATTAAATCAGTGAACGAGTGAGAAGCCAGCAAGGTCAAATTTATTCTATTTGTGATACTTTGTTGTTAAGATTTTATTTGGAGTGTGAATAATTGTCCGTGGGTGGGTGAGGAATAGCACACCGAAAAATAGGAAAAATTTGAACGTGGAAAGCGAGTCATATTTTTTGCCGTATTTGCTTTCCGGCAAATATTCAAAACAAGTTTTAGCCATCTCTTGTGCGTTGGAATGAGCAAAATATATTCATTATTTAAAATTTTATCCCATCCAAATCCCCATTTGATAACGAACAATGAAGCGGATTGGAATCAAGCAATGCATGCGCAGTTAACAAATTGACGGCTTAGTTATACCTAAAGAAATCTGAGAATTATTGAAATTTCAATTAGGTTTGTCATTAATACGTTCTAAAGTGCGAAGATCGCGTTGGTAGTTCAATGTGCACGCCTATTACTGACGTGAATTGCATATTAACAACTTTATACTTCTGCAACGACACAGCTGCGCAGCTAAGCAATAATAATGTGTGAAACCAACTATTCAATGGCGGTAATGCTTTTTCAATAATAAATGAAAGCTTAGTGGATAATTCGCGAAATCATATACCTTGTTAACTTTACGCGTCAGAAATTCAAATTGTACATGCGTGCTTTATAAAGAAGGATGTTTAGGTTCATCTGAAAGTGGGGCTAATTCAAGAGGCTCGCAAAAAATCACCGAAGGAGAGTATTTGATACGATCCTTTTAAAAGTTTAAAAAGATAATCAGCTTGTATCAGCCATCTTTTGAATTCTTTGTGAGGATTGTCAATTGACCTAAGAAAAACGAGAAAAATATTTGTCGAACGTTGCATAGTTGAACTTCAGGAGAGCAAGGTATTAAATACCGATATAAAACAAACATTCACAACTTTTGTGTCTTCTATTCCCTAATGATTTCAACCGCTTCGATTGCAAGTTTCTTCAGCTGCAGGACTTTTTCATAAAACTATAGGGTTATCCATTTTACGCTTGGGAAAGTAAAGCTGAAGAAAACACATAAAATATTCAAATGGAAACGAAATTTTTTATTCAATATAAAGATTGAACCTTGCCATTATACGTGAAACACGACATCATTCAAATGTCCTCCACGGGACCTCTTACAGGCCTCAATCCTTTTTAGGTAATTTTCAATGACTTTTCGGCACATTTCCGGCAATATCTCGGCCATAACTTCACGAATATTGGTTTTCAATTGCACAAGATTTTGAGGATTGTTCGCGTAAACACGATCTTTCGCATAGCCCATAAAAAGAAATCCAAAGGTGTCAGGTCGCAGGATCTTGCGGGCCAATTGACATCACTTAATCTCGAAATCACGCGTCCTGCAAATTTCTCTTGCAAAAGTGCTCGATTAGCCTGTGTTGTGTGGCTTGTGGCCTCCTCCGTCTTGCTGGAACCACATGTTCTCCAGATCATAATCTTCAATTTCTCTCCAAAAATAATCGGTTAACATCCGTCCATAGCGGTCAGAATTGACTTTAATGGCTCTTCCTTGATCGTTTTCAAAAAAATACGGGCCAATAACACCACCAGACCATAATGCACACCAAACGGTCACTTTTTCCGGATGCAAAGGCCTTTCTGCGATCACCTGAGGATTTTGAGAGCCCCATATGCGGCAATTCTGTTTATTTACGTAACCACAGAGCGAAAAATGAGCCTCATCACTAAAGAAAATTTTGTTCGAAAAATCGTTATCAATGGCTTGTTGTTCAATCACCCAATTTGCATACATTCTGCGTTGGGTATGGTCTTGAGGCTTAAATTCTTGAGTGAGTTGGATTTTTTACGGATGGAGATGCAAATCCAAATGCAAAATTCGCCACAATGAGCCGTAAGACAAACCCAAATGTTGAGCACGTCGAGGAATCGACAAATTCGGGTCTTTCTCCACACTTTGAGCAACGACAGCGATATTTTCAGCAGAACGAATGTTGCGATGATGCACAGGCCTTGCAATATCAATAACCGATCCAGTCTGGAATTGCCAGAGACAGGATATAGTTAAGGCTCAAGATATTGCCATAATCCTATGCGCGAGTTAGAGTTGTTTAATTGATAGAAATCAACCTCGTGCATTGCAGCCCGTCTTCGGCTGCATTTCGACTTACACTTGAAGGTCGGTATCACTTAGGCTATCAAGATCCTTGATTCTCCAGAAGAGACAGCATTCCCGTAAAGCTTTGCAAAAGCATCAATTTTGGCTTTTAGTGAATGGTTTGAAATCGTAAATTATTCACACTTTGTAGCCTACATATATCTCTGAAATCCTTGATAGATAATCAGTTGGTTACAAAAATAATTGCTTCGGCTACCATTCTATTGCACAAGCTATCAAATGAATTTATTTGATTCCAAGGTTCCATCATTTCATTCTGCACCTGAATATTCCCAGTGGCAGAATATTTTATCAGCTTTAAAATGAAAGGATAATGAAACAATTTCATCCATGTAGTGTGCCGCACCTTCAATATTGCAAATTAACGAAACAAATAGAAATATCAGATGTATCGTTCACATAGGACAATTGATTTGAAAACAACCTAATTGAAACCATTTATCGCTATTAGGGAAGTGCTGAGGTTCAATCTGCTGCTTTTAGTACTCATCAACTTGTCTAATAAGTGTTATAAATTGTATATGCGAGATATTCTTTAATCCTTAGGTGACAATCATATTGCGAAGTTTTGTCAGAGTCAAAACAGTAGTGCAGCAGTGCAATCTTGGTTCGTCAATAGCGCGTTCAAAATGCTGAAGGAGGAACAATTGCGGAAACGTTATAGGCTTATGTTCATATCACTCAAATTCCTGGGGGTTACATTTTTTAAGGATAAACCTTTCAATCCAAGATTAATTTTTTGTGTTATGGTCGCATTAGTGGGAACAGCAAGTGCATTTTATACTCTTCATATTACCTCGACCGATTTCACATCCTTTTTGAAGTGTTTGTGCGCGTTGATGCAAGCCATCGCGGTATTTTGAAGTACTTTCGTCATCTCATATTCAATATTTGATCACTTCTCCTTTCTAGGGTATTGCAAAGCTATCACTTTTTGTCAAGAACAAACGGCGTATGGAGAAGCTGTTTTTATTTATTGAGGACATTCGCGACAAAAATATGAACAGCAATGCAAGTCGGCAAGAAATCGTCTTAAGGACCACCATTCAGTACAAAAAGATGATGAGATGGATGATGGTTGTATTTGCATTGATTATAGTGGTCATAACGACATATCCTGTTTACGCGTTACTTTACCTTCACAAATTAGAGTTGTTCTTTGAAATACAGCTAATCGGGTACCCAATGGAACGAGCTGACACTCTTACGTACACACTCAATTTTATGATGCAAGGGTTGGAAATTTTTTACGCATATCAGGGCAATATTCTGTATGATGTTGTCATGTTCACCCTGATTTTCCAAATTTTTCTTCTTGTTAAGTTGGTCAAGGCTGCGTTTGGGGAGATGGAAGACCACATAGGAGCAACTTTAAATGAAGCTATCCGAAATTGTATAATCATGTTGCAGGATATCAACGATTATATTCTGGAATTGAAAGGTGTCTACTCTACTGTTATCCTTGTTCAAATTGGAACTTCATCTGTCAAACTGATTTTGAGTTTGTTCTGCATTGTCAAGGTAAGTTTGCTTTATTTCAGTGTTTTTCGGCAACTCGACTTGGCTTTTTATTAAAGACGGATTGGATTGCTGGATATGGATTCGCTGTATTGAGCTTTATTGAAATTATGATGTACTGTCTATTGGGTACATTTTTGGAGGAAATGGTAAGATCTAGGCTATTCAATGTTAAGGTATAATTGTTGATTTGGATTGTAGAATCATAGTTTAGCGCACACTATCTGCGAATTCAAGTGGTATTTGATTTCTCCGCAACACCAGAAAATGATTCTTTACGCTCTGATGAAAGTACAAAATACTTCAAGTCTAACCATTGCAGGAATAGCTGCGTTGAATGTTCAAACTGGTGGTTCTGTAAGAGATTTTTTATCGAGAACAGTGGGATGAGGAATTTGTACTTCTTTTTGTAGATAATTAAGTCGGTCTACAGCTATTTGATGGTTCTTTTAAATTTCGCTGAATAGGGGAAGGCAGCTAGAGGAAGTACCAAAGAGCTACTTGCTCATGCAAGTTTATTATGAGATGTTCGAGTCAGAAAAGTATCGACGATTTATTTTAATAAGTAGTTTTGAAGGTTTATGCAACACGTTCTATTTGTAAACTGCACTAGCATATAGAAGCATGAAAA
This sequence comes from Stratiomys singularior, assembly GCA_954870665.1. Taxonomy (NCBI): domain Eukaryota; kingdom Metazoa; phylum Arthropoda; class Insecta; order Diptera; family Stratiomyidae; genus Stratiomys; species Stratiomys singularior. Next base: position 2,599,796 of record OX940879.1, on the reverse strand, counting down.
GAAGAATTTCTGGTACTTTTGGTTTGAACATGATGAATTAAGAGAAAATTATAAGCAAATGTAGTAATCATTTTGTTCAATATGACCAAAGTAAGTTTTTAAAAATCAATACAGGGAAAGCGAAAAGGAAAAGCATACTTTAAATATCTCATTATTGCTTGAACTATTGAATGTAGATCAGTAAAATTTCAAAAATCATCTAAAGCCTTTATCCATTAAGTGTTCTTTGAGTTTGTGAAGAAGAAAAACGCACAATGTACAAATTTATATGAGTTTGAGGGCCTACAGCACCTATACAGCAAGTTCTAGGTTTGATAACGACTATTTTACGTCAGAGACTTTGTGTTTCTAATGAACAGGTCTAGTGAACAGTTCAGGATTCTAGTGAACAGCTCACTGTGAAAGGTACATTCGGGCAATTGTGATGGTCGTGTCATGTGTGATTTTCACGTGTAATTTTAGTTTCGAGCTTCCACAGCTCTAACACATTTAAGGTTCTAGGTGCTCCACCAATAGAATTATTGGTGCTCACATGTATGACAAATGAATTTTCTCTTCGAAATTTTTACAAGGGTTCTAAAAGATTAGGGCAAAACTAATTTACGTCTTATTTTCATGGTTCGTAGAGACTTTTTTCAAAAAATTCAGGTTTTGTAAAATCATATGTAATAATCCTCTGCTTATTTATATAACAAATGACTAGTAGAATGACTCAAACAAATAATTCTAAGGCAGCGTATAAACACTTTACTGGTAACTATTTAAGAATGTTGATCATGCAACGTCTTCGCTACTGGAAAACAAATCCAGTCCATTTATAGCTACTTTGAGACTCATATCCACCTCTCTTTCGCAAACACCTCAATTGATACTGGATACGCAACATTCCATACACGCGTTAGTTGTCTCCCCAACCATTTAAATTAACACTAATATGGCCACAAGCAGCATTCATATCTGAAATGTGAGTAAATGATGATGCTATGTGTAAATTGACATTGGTGCTAAGGTTGTGTATATAAAATTGAACACCAGTAATATGAGCCATATCAATTTGATGACAAAACCCAACGTGCGATTGATTTTGAGAAAGGCCGCTCACCGATAAACAATTAAATATTTTGTTTGACGATTGTCTTCAAGGCAGTGTGCACATTATTTTGATTATGTTGACATGTATGTACGCAAGATGTGTGGTAACAGAAAGATTCTTTTCTGCGTCAATTTTTCATTACAGATAGCGATGATAGCAGGTTGAAACCATGGTGAATGTAATACGTGTAATTTCACTCAGTCCTAAAGTTTATATGTCGTAGTATCAGGTATAGTTTTTATTAAAAAAAGAAAAGGATGGTATGGATTGGTAATTTTTTTCATATTAATAGGAATAAGTTACCAAGCTTTTGTATGACCTATTTTCGGTTTTCTTAACAAAACCGAAAAATACTTATAAAATTTGATTGCCTCCCTCCTGGTCGTGACGTTTTTAAACAATCACATCCAAAAATATATTAGTGCTATGTTGCCATATTTTTGTTCTCATCGCAGATACTCAAATGACCGACAGGCATACGTTTAACATCAATATTACAATGAACACTTTCTTTCTGGGATCCATAGATTTAAATTACAATATTTCACGCAACAGTTCCATACGAATTTCAAAGCTGCCTTCTGTTCAAGTCAATATCAACTGGATTCAATTTATATTTGATAAACAAAACGTCTACCCACACTTGAAGGAAGATTTGCATTAAGATTGTTGAAGTAGATTTCAATTGGAATGATGCTAGCGAAACGACTTTAATTCGATATAGCCTTATTGTATCTTTGTAATTTGCGTATCATTGTACTTTGTATCTCTGGAGTAGATTCTTTTTGACATGAAACTATTCGATGTGGATGATTGAGCTTTCATGATGTTTTAATTCGATTAGTGCTCAATCAACATGGCAAATTTGCGTACTTGACCTCGAAATGGTCGACGAATAGCAGGAGTCAAAAGTGAGGAAAGCGACTCAGTAAGTTTTGTAGAAGATATTCATGGATTGATTAAAAAAGGATGCTTGTCAAAAGCTACTACCCGCGTGTGTAAATAAATCAGATACTTGCGTAAAAATTGGTTGCAGCTTTTGTCTCTCGTAATATTTAGATATGGAATATACTTTCATCAGCTCTAGGTTAATGTTGACGGAATGGATCACGTAGGACACTCATCTGCAATAATATTTTTCTGCAAATTCATATTTTTTCAAATTACATGAATAGTGACTGCATTCAACATTATACTCATCGTTCATGCAGGTTCGCTGCCCAACGTGCGATTAATCTGCACTGTAGACTCCCACGATCCTGAAAAATCCCTCAAAATGCAAACCACCATTGCAGTTACATTCAGGAACGAAGCGTAAAGATGATTATTTTAATTGGAAAATTAAAAGCCATGTGTTGAAGAAAGTCATAGAAGCGAACTAGCAATGGGCAAGTTTAGTTCACTTTCTTTCTCATTGAGCTCACTATTTTTGTTCACTTTTGCGTGCGAAAAAGTATAGTTTCTGCCACATGATCTTTTTGGATTCATGAGCCATGATTCATGAGAATTTCATGATTCATGATTCATGAGAAGTAATGAGATGTCCTCCTCTCTGAGAAAAAACTAAGCGATTTCTTCTTTTCAGCAGGATTTTTCAGTGTCTGAAAAATTGGATAGTAGCAGTACTATCCATTCTGAGTGCTGCTACTAAACATGAATGGTTCATGATACAGAATATATTGTTGCGTCATTCCTGTAAGATCCGAGGACGCCCCGGCAAAGCTTTAGGCATAATTTTAAGTATATTTCTCAATTTAAATTAAAGTGGAGTTTTCAATTTTTGTCCGAAGATACCTTGCCTATAGTAAGCACCATTTCGTCATAATTGAAAAATTCGGTGAAAAAGAATGATTATCTCAAAGAGTGAATGTAATAAGAGGAAAAATTTGACGAGGGTGGGTGGCATGAATTCGACCCGCAGCCATAGTTAACAAAGCCGACTTACGCAACCACTTCCGCTGTAATTGAGAGTAATTTTAGCTGTCGATTAATTACTGGTATAATATTTGATAATATTATTTAGAATTTTTATAGAATATTTTCTTTATATTAACTTATTAATTACTTTAAGGACAATTTTGGCGAAAGCCCCGAGAAATTGAATCGAATGGCTTCAGCGAATCTTGATTGTAGATGAAAAATACCTCGTGCTAGGTAGTAATTGGCCCTCTCCAGATCAGTCTAATATTAATGTTGCTTCATTGACAATTTCTATTTTATTTGATACAAATTAGCGATCAATGTATTCCCGCCAATCAATAATGTCAACAATTTTTTACCAGAATGAATTTACTCCTAAATGACCATTTCAGATATTGAAGAAAATATAGAATATTAATTAGATCATCATCATTTAATCGAAATTCTTTATAACATATACACTGAGCGCAACTCATTTTTGATGCCACTTCAACTACATCCACCTGGAAGTGATAAAAATAATTGACTTCATAGCCTTGACTGGTTTTTATTATTATTTTTTAATTAATCGAATACTAATTGATAACTTTTAAAATGCGAATCTACAATTGTGATTAGTTTTCCATTCGTATAAGGTCAAGAATATAAAATGATCTCATCCATAAACAATGTTGCGATTTATATCGTTTATTTTTATCACTTTGATATGGAATTATATGAAATTTCAGCTTTGAAATTTATCTGCTCACAAGAAAATAAAATTCGTATCAATTTTAAGATTTTTTCGCGAAACAGAAGCGCATTGAATGGAGTAGTATTAATATTTTTTTTGACTTCAATTTACGAAAAAAAAAAAAATCTGTTGGGATAAACTCGTAGCTGCGTTCATCCCCTCAGCATTCCGTCTAACTTACAACACATTTATTTGGTGGACACACAAATGGATAAATTGAAATTAGCTTTGCATTTGGTACGAGACCAAAATATCTATTCGATTTCATGCATTAAGTCATAGAATGGAAGTGTTATGCAAAACCTGCTGAGAACTCTTTCAAAACAGTCACAGCTAAATTTGAATGTTAGATGAACATATGACACCGTATTATACACGTATCAAGCAACGTAGCGCAGTGCAGCATTTCTTAAGTGAAGTGCGAAAAGTTTAGTTGGTTATTGAACCCATTTCCGAAAGAAAGATACACGCAGCCATACTTGAATATCTACTAGATTATGAGCTTAAGATTCTTTAAGACATTCCTCCCGCATTGCGTGGCTTTCCACTATTTGGAAGTGTGAAATAGTAAACTCACTCAATGGCTTGGGTGTAAAAATTGACACGAAATAAGGTTAGCTCACATGAAACTCATATACCAGTTAGGATTATGTGGTCTAGACTTGACTGCTGGAGATTGACTTGTTTTATTGTTTGCATTTTACATGGAAGCAAGTGTGTTTAATTTAGGCGTCTAGTTATAGGACTCAACTGTAATGGCGAGATTGTGGGTTGTATTAGTTAATATACCAGTTTAGACCATTTTTTAAGAAGGTATTACCATAGTTAATACGTGGTTTATAAGCTTTTTTGCGTTTTGAGCCAAAGATTTGAGCAGGAGTCCTTATAAAATACAAAATATTTACCCTTCCAAGTGATAAGATAAAATTTTCCTCTCCATTTCGCCTGAATCAATCGTATAGGACTAATAATTGTAATTGCAGTATCGTTCCTATCACTTAACTTCCCCAATGTGATAGTTAGGCTTCATCAGCTGACAGCGGCGGCGAATCATCAAACCAGGTCATCGTTTTTGAGATGCACATTTATTGAAACAGCAGCCAAAATGACAACGCTAAACTAGAGAAAAACGTACGTTGGAAATCTAGTTGGAAAACAATAACACACTCGGAAGAAACACTCAAGGACTAAAAGTGGCGCCGAATGCCTATAGTCCAAGTTCATAAATGCAACTGAACACATCCGAGACACAGAGTTGGAATTGGTTCAAAGTCCGCCGTATTATCCTATTATAGCCGGGTGTGACTTCCACCTTTTGCTCGGCTAAATGAAAGGCTCAAGGTTAAGAAATTCAAAGATGTTAGCGGGTGATTACTGGTGCAGACATTTTAACAAGTGTCAGAAAAAGAGATTTTTGGAGCATATTCAGTGTTTAGAGAAACAAAATGTAATTAATGTAAATATTGAAATATCTATATCATAAATATCTATATCTCTTATATCTATAAATATTATTGATATTTTACCGTCAACATTTTCTTGTCGCGGAAAACGCGGATACAAATCATATGATCGGCTTTTGGGACAAGGATTTGGGACCTGAACATTCATTTAATGTCCTTAAATATATGGTTATGCTGGTTCTCGAGTGAGGACGCGTTAAGATTTCTTTATCTCGTTCCAAATTCGAAAAAGAATTGAGGTGAAAAATTCAAGCAGGCCTGCATTAGGAGAGCACTTCTGCGGAATGCCATTAGCAAATGATCACCATAGAAATTTCATTTTAATCATCTACTGAAAAGACTCTCTGGTTCATTAGACAATTAGAATTCAAACAAAACTACCGGGCCTCCGTCAAGGATAGAGCTGGGACATATTTCTGTAGATTTATTGAGTCTGACTGACAAGGCCCGCAAACGACTGAAGGAATCTCATAAAAGTGTTGGTACACGTATGACTTGGTAACTAAGGGCAAGGGTGCTTTGTGGATAATAAAAACAATAATAAAATACTCGGGAATACTATAATAAAATATTCCTTTGTTCATGTTTGACAAAGTAGCAAGAAAACTGTTCTTAATTCAAGTATCTCTCGAACAAGACGTTCCCGACTTTTTGAAATCAATTGTGTCCACCGTGTTTGTCTATTGTTAAAAAATACAGTGAAATATTCGTAAAAGCAAAATATAAAATAGTGAACTACTTTTCTTTTCACAAAAGAACTTAAATACTGAGGAAACTTTTTTAAATTGGTAAAATTCTTCTTTTTTTTCCTTTTTATATAAAATTTTATGAATTTTTTTATGTTTTGTCGATCCCATCAATCAAGCTTGAATATACATTGCAACATTTATTTGCTTTTGTACCAATGAAATAATTTTCAATAAAATACGAAATCAAAACTTTTATTATATGCATCAAATTGATGTGTTGTATCGAACGATTATTGTTGATATAATGGAATGTTAAGGTGTATTGATTGGCGTAAGAAATTTCAGTAGTCTTCAAACAGGTTCAACGAGATTTGGATTAGAAGCGCACCAAATACTAGTCAGTTCACTTCTTGTATTTTAAAACAACTTTCGTCTTTAAACGGCGTTTGATGGTAACCTCTTGTGGATGGAGATGTATAATTGAACCTCGCCGTGTCCGATACTAATACATGCTTTGTAAGTATTTCTTAGATGAATGATTGCTTGTACTATAGTCGATATTGAAAAATTTGCAGGCTTATGACTTTTTCCTGCAGGTCGAAGGGTTAACTTGCATATGATGAAAGCAACTTTTTACTTTTTTTAAATTAAAGTTTTTCTACATAATGAAAAAAACAAATGGGGCATAAAACTCACCTTAGAAAAAATGACTTTTGAGTATCCTGTAATGAACTGTCTGCGAATCTGTAACGAAGAAATATACATTATTATCAACGTTATTATCGTGAGCCTTGAACAGTAAAATTTATTGGTTATAATAGCATATAAAGAAAAAAAAATAGGCCCTTCAGATTTATCAGATTTACCAATAAACTTGGAAATCGTTGATAAGCTGTTTGTCTTCGAATGAAGGTAAATAAAGGTGTTGCAATTATAAACGCTTATCGATTGTTGCGTCTTACATAAAGTTGGATTTATTTCCTACGCGTTTGTCTTATCAGGGCAACTCATTCCCAGATTACTGAGTTATGTGATGATTTGGGGAGTTCAAGCATATGGCTGGTGTCTGTGTGTGTTACACAGAAAAATTTAAAAAAAATGTTTAATCGGACTTTCAAGCAAAGGACTTTCTATTTCTGAATGTTTTTTGACTTTGTTTTAATGTGTTCAATTGCTTAATCATAACGAATCATTTAATGACTTTTAGTTATTTGGTCTTAAGTTAGAGAAAGAAAAAAAAAATATGCAAAAACTGAGCATTTCCACCACACATCAACTACACAGGTGTGTTATGCCGAAAACATGCATCCTCAAGTGATGATCGTTAATCAATCACTTGCATTTTAACAGTTCGCGCTACAATACGGACATGTGTAGCATGTAGCAATGTCGGTAGAACGAAACTAAATTGTTCTATGATCCATCCCAATCGTTCAAACATGCCCATTCACTACCTCCATGTGCTTTGCATTGGAGCTAAATATGAAAATGACTACAGATGGGACTGTGAAGAAAACATGACCATCATCAATTTATATTGCGATATATGAAACGGCAACGAAGGCGAACTGCGAAGACTTAAACCAAAACACATTTGTAGCTATGATGTCCCTATCAGTTCCATCCGTCAATATTCCAATATATGTAGATCCAACTGTTCCTAATAGCCCCAAAGACTACTGCGACGATGTATGGCTTCCTCACCAGAGCGGATTAGCGACCTCTCCTCCTCCATACTACACTAATTTCGCATGTTTGCGGGCTATTCGAGTACAAATACGAGTATTGAACGCATTCAGAACTTTCCATGCGAGAATCAGCTTAACATTAGTGACACGTTATAGATATACAGGCACACAAGATACTTTATATGGAACAGTGTAGATATTGTTCCATAGAAATTCGGCCAATGTTCGATTAAAGATTGTTTATAGCTACAAATGTAAGTGATGTAGTCCTGAGAACGTGACTGATGAATTGTTGCACATAGATAATTTGGCTAATCGAATGAAATTCTAGTCAACGGTATTGGGACTTTCTTAATTGAATGATTATATCATTTTGAGAATGTATGATATGATACGAAAACAATTTTGACACATTTTTGTATCAAACTTTGTAGGTTTTTTCGTTTCGAATGGAAAATTTTTTAATTTGAACAAGATCATTATAAAATCCAAAAAAATTTCATTGGAAAATTTTTGAAGCAAACATTATATTTGCAACATCCTGATGCGATCTACCCTCACGAACCAGCATGACATTTACCTTCAGATGTCTCCACGTTTAACTATCATATCAATGATTTACTATCATATTATTAAAACAATACTGCACATGAATTTCAGAATGTAAAGAAACTTTTGGGATCGAAAAAATGCAAAATAGTACATCGCTTTGGTAGGTCTTGCTGGTATTATCGCGCAGGATATTACACTTCAGTGAATCCCCAGTATTGTCATTTTTTCGGGATACTCCGCTAGAAATTATTCACTTTGAGTGCAACGCTGAGTGCGTTCTGCAGGCGATGGTCTTTTAAATATTAAAAGATTCAGAATCTATTTTGCTCAGAATGCCCGGCTGAAAATTGATTGCTTCGTAACAATTCCTCTGTGTATTTTTTTTCAATAACACTTGCAAGCTGTGATTTGTACGTATATGCGTTTTTCAGGATTTCAGGCTCTCTTTTCTCATTATTTAGTCCTAGCTTTTTCTTGTACGTATCGAGGTCTGTTAGAAAGTTTCCGACCTTATTTTTTCCGAAAATCTGATGGATTTGAATGTAACACGGTTGCATGAACGCACTTTGAATCTCATTGCGTATGATGTATGTAATGGTTGATAATTACATTTGCACCAAAACTTTGACACATCTTTTCTTTTTACGTTAGGGTAATGGATGATCGTGGCGACATACGTATAGAAACCGTTTAGCTACTTTTCATGCTCTTGATTGATGCGGATTGGGTGTTTACGCATATCTGAAATCACTGGACTCTAAGGCAATACTAGTCCAAACGAAAATTAGTGTGAAGAAATACACAATTACTTTTCATACAAACAAAAAAAGAGAATTGAAATAAGCATCCTTTATTTTTAAAAACAATTTTAAATTGGACTCGGAAAACTCAGTTCCGAATATTTCATCAAAAAACGAAGAATTAAAAAATAATTATTTGAAATCAAATATTTAGATGCACGATGGAAATGTTTTCTATTACGAGGGCCACCAAAGTCACACACAAATGCTGGTGAACCACAAAATGTCTTCCCTTTCCCGGATAATTTAGGGGTGTAAAATCGAATAAGTTTCTAGTCTCACCACAAAGCGCACCAAGGTGGTATGTAGGCGATTCACAAGACAGTTTACCATGACAAAAAAAAATATTTCGCGGACAATCGCTTTATTGCCTGATATCTTCTATTGCAATTATAAAGGACGTTTTTACAACTATTCTCGTTTATTACAAATTTTCCTCGGGAAACGTAATTTAGTCATGCTTTACAATTTCACCAGGCGCGATAATTTAAGAAATCAACAAGCTAGAATAGAAGTATGCATAGTGCATGTGTGAATTTACATTTGTTCACATGCTAGTCGCTGAATTACAATGCTTATCACAAGAACGGTGTACAAGATACACATTAATTGCTCACCAGGAAAACACAAAAAACAAAAACTACTAAGAGTAAAAACAAATATGACTAAGAATAAAAATAAATTTTCTAAAAATAAAATTTTCTTTTGAGAAATATTTTCAAAACAAAAACAATCTTCGGAAATTTTCCAAGTCTATATAATATTTCGTTCTCCTATGTCCCTTTTTATCAAGAGTTTCATTTTATTTAGTGTATTTGTTATTGCAACTGTTGTCCAAATTAGTTTATCGAAAAAAGATTTGGAGATAAATTAGTGAATTCGTGAGAAAAACTAATCGGTACAATATCAGTGTTGACTTTGCCTGTTTTTTGTTATACCTACTCGCGTAAGCGAATTCGCCCCAAGCACTTACAATAATCAACTAGGACTGTTGCACCGTCGACTTTTGGAACCAAGAACTTTTGGTATGTTAGAGCAATCTGAATCTCACATTAGAGCAGACGCAATTAGCTTCGCTAGGGTTCCATCATCATTTTGAACACAAAATTAAGGATTACTCGCATAATGTTGAAGACAGGCTGTATTAGGAAGAAGATGTGTGCTGGAACTAAGGAACTGTAACAATTCGGACCAAAGCTCTAAATACTAGCTGTGGTAAATTTATTCTTAAAATTGATGACATAACAAGATAAATTATATACTTTTTTCGTTAACACTTTTTTGGCTATTTTCGCAAAATATTTTAGGTCCACACAATGATACATAACAACAATGATAATTCCCAGAAAACCGCAAAACCCTTTTTTCTTTTCAAATTTATACGTTGTTGTTATAGATGCTTATTTTTAGTGATCATTTTCTAATGATGGCGGTTGATATAATAATAACAATAGTTGCTGATTTCTGAAATTTCTTTAAAAATTGTTCAAAAGTTTCTTTGTGGGAGTAATAGGTCGTTTACGTTTGACGTACAGTGCTACTCGGCCATTCCCTTTTCAGGTTTAGAACCATTTTGGTACAGTTTGACACACTTTATTGGCCAAGTTTGTTTTGTTATTCGTGTTTTGCCGAACAGTGATGGCAAGGTTGTTGGTTTGTTCTCAGAACGAATATTTTGGAGATCATCATTTCCGCTTAACCAAATTATGCAATAAGGAGATCGTGAAGTACCAATCTCAAGCAGATAACGATGGAAGGTAGGGCAAGTGCTGCGGAAATAAATTAGAATAAAATTTTGTTCGAAGTTCAAACATCTTCGGTAATGTTTGAATTACCATACTTTTGCTATAGAAAGAGAAGTTTCAGCAGATCCTTTTCACTTTGTGTAGGCACATTTGCTCCTGCGTTTGCTTTTAACTACAATTGAGTAAATGAGTATAAACGTCAATCGGGACGTCAAGTTTATTCAACTACTCTCGACATCATTGAAAAAATCCGAAATTGTTGAAGTCATTCAGTTGTTGTCATTCTCGTTTAAATTGTAGCTGCGTCAACTATGTTGGCGTTGAGTTTATTTTCTGTCGTTGATTTGTCAAAAGTTGATTTGCTTCACGTTGATGAAGGCTCAAATGACAGCAAGTCTAACAATTGGTAGTATTGCTCCTCTTAACGTCCAGTCGGGTGCATCGGTAGGTTGGATTTAAGTATCGGATAAAATGAAAGTTCGCTTGCTTACAGATCTTCAAAATGATATATACTTATTTGATGGTTCTTTTAAATTTCACGGAATGACATTTCTTCTGGTTACATATTTGGTTATCAGTGGACGGATCATAATCATGAAATTATAGATTTTTGACATTTGTTGTTCAAGCTTATAAATATGCGCCGAACATGGAAATAAATTATAAATAAATTTGATATTGTTTAAGAGGTCCACACAAGAGCGTTGAGATGACCAAAGTACAATAAGGGTCGATGATTTAGATCCATCGAGTGTCAGTATTTGATCGTGTACGTTTTCGTCGATAGTCTTATAGTGTAAGTTCTGGTTTGTGATCCTAATAATAATCATAACAATAATCGTCTTCAGTGAGGATATTTAACTTGAACGATTTTAGACACACAAATATAAACAGTTTAGAAGCATCTTTGGCGTTTTGAAACTTTTTGGCACTGTTCAGTCAGTTTTACTCTATGGGAAAAGACTTTCTAGATAATACATTGGAAACACGAATGATTAGGAATGCGAAGATCGATAGGTAGAAGCTCATAATAAATCACAGCGGGGGGTAGGTTGGGCCGATAAACTTTATGATGCAAACGAGCTTCTTGGGGCTACAGACGGTTAAAAATGGAGAGTGAAAAAAAAAAAACAGGATAGCAAGGCGGACCGATAAAACACAAGAATTTCACATGCCGCAACAACCAGAGTATTTTGCGACTATCTTTCGTTATACCCAAAGATTCAAAAGGTTTCAATCAAATCCAGTTTGTGCTTTAAAACCTTTTTCAGGCCTCTCACCTGGCGAGAAGTAAAACGACGCGTCGTAAGAACACGGAAGTTGTGGTCTCAACAGTCGGGCGCTAGAGCTACCAACTTGCCAATCGTTTGAAAATCTTTTATAATTTTTTTGTCATACACAGTTGTATGCTCAAAGAACAGGTTCCAAACACTTATTTGTCGACAGACCCGAAAAACCACAGTAAATTAGGGGATGAAGAAAATAGCTGATTGCTACTCGGACTATAAGATCGGAGAGCGCGACAAAACCTCGGAGCAAATCAAAGCCATTACGACGTCAATAATGATTAACAAATATAAAAGATAAAATACATAAATAAACACTTTTCTTCAGATATGTAGTCCTTTTTTTCAATTTAAATAGAAAATTTCCGTTTCTCTCCAATTTTATTAAACTTAAGTGCCCGCAATTCATCAGAAGTTGAATGATCTGATTACGAATGATACAATGATGAGGATTTACAAAAATCAAAAAGGATCCTTTGATTACTATACAAACAATTGCCATTCTCCCAACGTTCTTCAAAGTTCAATCGGCTGATTACGTAATGATAGCACGTTTTTGAATCATTTATGCAATAATTTGTTTCCGTTTTGCGATTCTTTAAATGATGATGCGGTATAAACGGCCGAATACTATCTAATTGCTTGCCGACGCCTCCAACAAGGCTTGTTTGTTTTCATAATCATCGTTTGATGTCCTTGAACGAAGCATTTACTTCTTTGCTAGGCTTGTTAATCCATTCAAGCTGATTTTTAAAGTATCAACATTTCTATTATGCAATAAATAATTCATTGCATCGTTTCGCATAAGCCTTTTTATGCCACCGAGGACATACTGTTCGTTTATCCTCAAATCAAAATAGAGACATTTTCGAATTTGAATTCATTCGGACGGAATTTCAAAAATGGAAAGTGTAGAAATATTTGACGAATATTTTTATATCCTTTTGGCTATTGCGTCTTTGATAGGCGTCGAAATATTAAAAGATCGAATCCTAAATGTAAAAGTCGTTTTACTTGTTTTATTGTGCATTGTTGGAAGTTTAAGTGTATGCTATACTTTTTTTGTGGTCAACTTTGATTTTATTTTATCCTTGAAATGTGTTTGTGTTGCAATGCAAGCTACACAGGTGAGAGAAATTTGGATACGACTTTGCGAGGTTTATAGTCAGATTTTGAAAATTTTAAATAGGATGCATAGGACCGATGTTCTGTACAATACAGACGATCTACTCAACTCATAAGAATTTCGAATTTTTAGCACCTAATGTGAATATTTATTTATAAGTGTTTTTTTTTTTACTTTTAAGGCAATGTCTAAGTTAGTCTTCATCACCAAAACGAAGTATCGCGTAAGGGGACTTTACGAATTTATTCGACATTTGTATACAGTGAATAGTAATCGTCTGCTAAGTGAAAAGCGATACGATATCACGATGGCATTCGCGAAAACATTTAAACGTGTGATACGCGCTGGATTCGTCACATTTTGTATTATCCTATTAACTATAATAACCTACCCAGCATGCGCAATTATTTTTCTCGGCAAGGACGAATTGTTTTTCGAAGTACATGTTATCGGTCTACCATTAACTCCTGATGCATCAAGAGGAGCCTATATTGTGAATTATACTATTCAATTTGTCGAATTACTTTTGACTTATTTTGGTAATTCGACATATGATCTCATTCTTTTCACGTTTGTTTTTCATGTTCACATTTTGCTAAAATTATTGCAAGCCGGATTCGACGAAGCAGAAGCGCTAATTGGACAGGATCCTATACTCTGTGATCAAACTTTGAAAAATTGTTTAATCATGATTGAAGATATTAGCAATTATTTTGTTGAGCTCAAGGAAATCTTCTCTGAAGTTATATTTGTTGAGATAACGTCTGGGGCCTTTTCCGTGGCTTTTAGTTTATTTTGCATAGTGACGGTAAGTATTGTTTCTGTTGTGTGTTGAATGTCTAACTGAAATATTTTGAAGACTGACTGGTCGGGTGCATATGGATTTGGAATGCTTGGAGCTATTCAGATATTGTTGTACAGCGGAACTGGCACATTCATCGAAGTAATGGTGAAGAAACTTGAACTAATTTTTCTAAATTTAATAGATAAGTTACAAAAATAGAATCTTGTATTGATTCCCATACGCTCGAAGTTATTTTAGATTATTATTTTAATTTCAAGGAGTGAAGATCTGCTATGTATGCAGTATTGATGTTTATTGTTGATTTTCGAAAGCGAAGTCCCTTTGAACGTTTCAATTATTTAAGCTAGTATAAACCTCATAGTTTTGGAGCTATTTACAAAACATTAAATAGTATTTTTCTCCGTAAGGAAGAAAATCCGCCTCATTCAAAAGCGTAGACAAAACGACTTCTTGCGTTATTTACTTACTACTAATTCTCTAATTACTTCATTTTCTTGATTATTGGTGTTGCATATGTAAGAAGTAAATCTCTGTTGGTGTATAGATCTGATTACACGGAATGTGATATATTTTCAATTTGTTTTCTTTTAACAATTTTAAATTCTTTGTGCCGTTGTTTTCAGAACGATAAGCTAGTTGTAATTATTTATAATTTTCGTTGGTATCTAACATCAACACGACATCAAAAAATGATCTATCTGGCGTTGATGAAGGCGCAACAGCCCATGCGGCTTTCAATTGGAAATGTTGCAGAGCTGAACGTTAGTACTGCTGCATCAGTAAGTAGAAGAGTTCTAAATAATCAAAAGTTAAGTTTTTGACCACCAGATTTCCGTTACAGATTTTCAAAATGATTTATTCTTACTTCATGATGCTATTGAATTTCATAAGCCGAACTGGTTAATAACAAAAAGGTTGGGACGCAGGAGTAGGAACATTAAACCTCACAAAACTAGGTTTGCAAAATGTTACTTGTGTCTTCGAAAGGTTTTCGCACCATATTTTGATGGAAACTTAACAGGTTATGAGTTAAAAAACGAATAAAATAACCATTTTCGTCTGTGGTTGACGTCTTTTTTCTTAAAATTTTTAACTAGTAAATATTTTGTTAGCAACGTACTGAAGAGAACAGCTGACGATGGCATCGTCGTCCGATGACAGATATCATCCATTGCAGTCTTGCGTCGCGAGTTACCTAACAGAGTCTTGATTTATAATTTCTTAATATTCATACCACCGAATCAAAAAGTATTTGCATTAAAAAGTTTCGTTGAAGTTGTTCAATTTTTTGAATTACACAATGAATGATCTGAAGGGCGAAATTTATTCCTCTAAATAAGTGCATTTTAGAGCCTATTTTGTATGAACTTTTCTTCCTTCGGGGCACTAAATATGAAGGAGAGGAGGTGAAGAACATTCTGACTATGCGTATTACGACTGAGTAAGCAAAAGATAGAAGGGTTGTGGAGAACGATAAAAATATTTTGAAAAAACAACCCCGGACATACAACTTCCCGAAAAATGCGTCTGCAGTTTATATCGTTATCGTATAATCGCAACGGCCTCGTTTTTTCACTTTCTGAATTCTTTTGGTTAATTTGATCAAAATTTTGTTATTTCTTTTCGTAATTTGGTCTCCACAAGCACTGTACTTGTTTTTAAGTTGAATCAAATCTCTGAATCAAATCTTAAGTTGAATCAAAATACAAAACAGTGATAAAATTCGCGTCCGTTGCATTAGCAACGATGCAATCTCGAGACACCTCCAACAAAGTACAAGTTTTTTCAGATGCTAGTCGGCATATTTTGAGACAAGTCTGCATATTAGCATCAGTATAATATATCCATTGTGCTTGACAATCTACTCGATGTGCGGCAACCCATTAAACTGTGTTAATTATTTTCGATTTCTTCTTATTCGGAATTTCCGGTTAATTTCATATACAACGTCCATTCAAAAGACTATTAATTGTAAACTCTGAAACATCTTAGTTGCTTTCGCATCATCTATATTATCTCAAAACATGTATGAGCATCATGTGGATATCATGTGTCAACAGTAATCATTGTAACATATCCATGGCGATGCGTCACTAAGTTAAACAATTCTTTCGGGTGAAAGTCAAAAAACAGGCTTGGCACATCGTTTATGCTCTATGCAAATGAAAAGTGAACAACGAGTAAATGCATGAAAATTAAAATGGAAAAGAGTTATTTATTAAGATGATAGAGCCAATATCAACCACCTACTGGCATTTTCAGTCTTGTTATGCTAGTTAAAATACAGCAGTTGCATCAGGTCTACATATAACAAGTTCCGCTTGTTTGCAAATTAATTGGAGGACGGATAGACCACAATGATCCTTGCTACTTGCCGGCTCTTCACTTTTTCAAATTGTTTGCATTAGAAAGTTATACCAACGAATGTGGTTGCTGGCCATGGTAAAAATTATTTATCTTCGTCATAAAATTAAAAAATATATTTTTTAATAAAAAGAACGTCGCCTTTTATTATTCGAGTTTCCATGAGTGTTTTTGGAATGAAGATGGCATTTCGCGTGAATGAGAAACCTTCGATCTTATCAGAGAACATTGGACATATTTTCCATCGGAAGTTGACTAGTTGCCTTCTTCACATGGTGCCAATGATATCAGCCAACAATTGTATGTGTTGTGTTCTAGAATGACCTAATTTGTAAATTGGACATTCTAATCGTATTTCATGAATTTAGAAGATGTTCCTATGGAAGACCCAAAATTCGATCTGTTCTGACCGATTTGTTCTTTGCTTTAAGTTTTGTTCTTTGATAGAAATTCACGTATTTGTTTATATTTGGTAATGATTTTGTATAGGATAGGTGAATTTGCATTTCAATCAGATGAGCGTGGTTTTATGTGTATCCTATTTTGCATATTGTTGAAAGAGTAAACACTTTTGATGCATGTTCTTGTTCTGAATCTCGTCTTCCCCCACTCGCAATATTAAAAACAGTTAAAGTTTATTAGGATATTTTGGCTTGTTAGTTTTTGGTAAGGTGGTTGTTGAAGGTGTTACTTTCCGTTATTGTTGAGTAGATGCATGTTATCTTACGCGTATAGATCATGGTCAAAGCATTCGACCAGAAAATAAGACATAAAGTCAAAAATATTATTATCATATATATTATATTATAAAAATATTATAGTTGGTCTTGAAAACTTCATAGATCACGAGAAGGGATTACCAATGCTGGGATAACTAGTCTTTTCTTAGCTATTACCTCAAAAGTCGAACTCTCCAAAACAGTCGATGGAATGTTATGTATTTTCAAAAAAAAAAAAAAAAAATAATAATAAATATATAATAAAGAATTAATAAATTAAATATTGGGGGCAACCGATAGGTCGCACCTGCAGCGAAAGAAAGGAACAAGGTTATAGAGACAGGGTTATTTGAAAATACAAACGGCGCATAATGGCGGCCGAAGGAAGTTACTTTTAACCGACTAGCTCACCGCGCGGGCGTTAGGACATTATTTAAGCCCTGATCTTTCCATGTCGCATACACACACAGAGAGATAGAGCTTACTCCTTCATATTAGATTAATAAATAAATAAAAAGGATCAAAATCAAAGGATCAAACCATCTGTGAATTGTGCTGAGCTGATTCTGACCACCTGTGAATTGTGCTGCGCTGACTCTGAACACCTCTGCTTCCTCTAGCACGAATCTCCACCTCAGCTTGGTTTCAGGACTTGAATGAATTCCACTGCGCTACCTCGGATCGCGCTTTCTCTAGCACGAATCTGTACCTCAGTTGGTTTCGGGACTTCACTTGTTATGCTGCGCAATCTCTGATCGTGCTTTCTCTAGCACGAATTTGTACCTCAGCTGGTTTCGGGACTTCATTTGTTCTGCTGCGCTACCTCTGATCGTGCTTTACTCAGATTGATCCTCTATTGATTGATACTTCAATTGATACTTTCTTTATTGATACTTCTATCCATTTTGGTTGATCGTCTCTTCTATTGATGGATACTTTTATTGATCTCTATTGATTGAGACTTCTATTGACTGAGTGTCTTACACATCGATACTTCTGATACATTGATTGTATCATACCATAACATACCTGACAATTTCTATTCTTATTATAGCGATATGTACACAACAACCCAGTGAACCATATCAATAGAAAATTTTATAGCAAATAACTTCCAAGAAATTTTTTTTTGCTACTGGGAATTTTTTTTTCTGAGACATTTTTCTGACATTTTATTTTTACTGAGACTTTTTTTTTATTTATTTTTTTGTTTTGTTTGTTACTGATATTATTGAACTAAATATTACTTATGACCTAAATCTAACTATAAATGTTTTTATTTTAATTTTATTCTTACTTCTATTTCATCTCGTATGATTTTCTTCTTACTTAAAAATAGGGGTAAATATAAAAAAAACTTAACCAAAACAATTAATTGTTATATTCAAAATTAATTGTTATTTTATTTATTTATTCATTTCTTTATATATATATATATTGTTTGTTTAATGTCGCCTACACATCGGAATACGTAAAAATGTTGTGCTTCGAAGCTATATCGAAGGCTTAAATGTAACACAATCGGTATTTCATGCTTGTTAAAAGACCCATACTCTAACGAAAATGGAGCAAACCTGCTGGTAGGTACTTTTTACACCAGGATATAACATCTGGCCATGCTATCGTCGACTCAATTGATTATGAATCTTGGAATTCTCTCAACTAATAAGCTTGTTAAAGGTTTTGTGGATAAATTTTGAATTGGGCCTGCATTTGGAACATTGACGTGATTTTGGCACGATTAGCGGATTTTATAAAAACATCACAATGAATTGCCGAATTTACAGATCGGTAGCTATGCTGTTTCCCGCAGCATAAAATCAGTACAAGGACAAACATTGTCTATAAGTATAGTTACTCTAGACATTATAAAACCTTTGATAAATATTAAGAAAGGTGGAAAGAGCTCAAGCTGGTTTCGAACACGCGTCCCTTGATAAAGTTTGACACTGTGGACTTCTATGTATACTCATTACACTCAAATTTGCACCAGTTTTTGTTGCACTGATCAGGTCTTTTCTTACTGACAGGGCCTTCCATGTCAAAGAACGAGAAGCTGAACTTAATTATTGCAGCCAACTAGCTGGGGTTTCACAAGGACATTGTTCGAATCCAACATTATATGTTTTCCGTCCTCAGGCAAGCCAGTGCTGGGTAACTGCTCGAAATTCACTTTTGTAGAGGAAGAGATTAGAGGATCAATTATTATTAATTCATCAAGAGGATTCTTGAAAGCATGCTTGAAAAAGTCTTTCAGGGAGTATCGAAATAAATGGTAGTGATAATGTTCAATGTAATGTAGCATATAATGATAAAATAGCCTAAAATAACATAAAAATATATTTTAGCTCCAGGATGGAGCCTTGAAAACCATTCTACGGGTTATGCTAAAGTAACTAATAAGTAGTTTTCACTAAGTAGTTTACGGGTTATGCTTGAATAGTAAGTAGTTTTCATTCGCTGATCTGTCCTATAGGAAGAGGTGTATCTGATAGGAGGACTTGCATTTAAAAGACAGAGCAAAACTCGTATATAAGCATGAAAAGACTCCAATTCTTAAGTTGCAGCACTGAGCAACGCCGATTCACTATAGCCTTCGGTCTTTCTAAAGCATATCAGCTTAGTCTTAGCTACTTTATGTTTAAGTATTTGAAGAGGGAAGCATACTCTAAAGAAGGCTCGTTGTTTATATTTTCCCTTAGGCTCATATTAAAAGTTAACATGAACTTCTTGATAAACGTCAGTCTTAGTAAACTCAGTAAAAAAGGGTTACAACAGATGTTATTCAGGCTTCCTTACGGAGCTTATTCTAAATTTGAGTCATACTAAGTTATATTTATTATTATTCCTAATAAATTGGAATTAAATTTAAAGCTAGAAGGAAGAAGCTCTTTATGTGTGGGTTTTATAAAGTTCATGTTAATTTCAAATAGTCACTAAATGTATTACTATGACAAACACTTTCATAATAATTTACTTAACTGTAGGCGCTTGTCTTTAGTACCATGCAAATCACTTCCTTTTTTGTAAAAAGTTGCTCGCCGAGGATAAAACGAGCTTTGTGTTAGAAAATGCGATTGGCTTATAACCTTGAAATATTTAAAGTAAAGAATGGCTTCAGCTCGATAAATGGTGATAATTTGAAATTTATTGATTGAACTTTAACAAGAAAAAGAAGATCCACCAATACTAATGTCATACTAATGGCGTTTAGAAGAATTCCGAAGCATCAATTTCGCACCAAGTATTACCATTAAATATACATTTTCAAAAGAGTTAATTATCCTTTCACCTAGAGTATAGGGTCGGAAGAGGTGAGAAATTAGCTGGGACTTTTCACTGTATAAAAATAGAATCCTTTGGGAGCCCACCACAGTTGGTTCAGCGTACTTTAACGGCAGAGATCACTTTCGATATGGACAACGTTGCCCAGCTAAGAAGGGATTATAAGCTAATTTTCATAATAATAGCAATAATGGGAGTTGGCCTGTTCACAGACAATTCCATCAATTGGAGACTCATTTCTTGTGTATCGGTTGCGATGATGGGCTGCGTTAGTGTCATGTATACAGTTTTCATCACAAGGCATGAATTTATTTTGGTCCTTAAGTGCATTTGTGCGTCTACACAGGCTATTGCGGTAGATCAAAGTGTCGATATGAGATTCTGTAGCTTTTATACCATTATTTTCAGGGGCTCACGAAACTCTACCTGTTCATTAAAAACAAAAAACAAACTGAAGCGCTCTTCCTATTTATTAGTGAAGTTTATGAAGCCAACGAAAAAGCTACACAACGTCGTAAGGAAATAGTCGCTTTAGTTAGGACTAAGTATCGACTAATGCACAAAGGACTTGCCGTTATTTGTGTGATGATAATTGTGGTCGTTGTGGCATATCCTGCATACGCATTCATTCATCTCAACAAGATTGAACTTTTCTTTGAAAATCAATTAGTCGGATATCCGATGAGCGCAGGGACCACTAAAAATTATGTCATCAATTATTGTGCTCAATTGGTGGAGATATTCTACGCATACCAAGGGAATCTCGTGTACGATGTTATAATGTCAACGCTTATATTTCAAATATATTTACTTGTTGAATTACTCGAAGCTGCATTTGAAGAGGTCGAGCAGCTAATCGAAAATGATTTTGAGGCACTGGCGAAAAGCATCAACAATTGTCTAATTATGCTCCAGGATATTAACAATTACATTTTGGAACTGAAAAATATTTTTTCTACCGTTGTCCTCATACAAATTTCAATGGCATCAACCATGTTGGCATTGAGCTTATTTTCGATCGTGACGGTAAGTTTATCTTGAATATTTGATTTTGACAAAGCTCGTTGTCTTTTAGACGGACTGGTTAGGTGGCTACGGGTTCGCAATGATGGCCTTCATTGAAATCATGATTTATTGTTTGGTCGGGACATTTTTGGAGATAATGGTTGTTTGCCCCACGTAAACGCAGCATTTCAGATTAAACTAAATACTTTTGTTTCCTTTTTCAAACAGAATGAGAAGCTTGCACAATTAATTTATGATTTGAAGTGGTATATGTTGCCAATAAAGCAACAGAAATTGATTTGCTTCAGTTTGATGAATGCTCAACTGACAGCTAGTTTGACAATCGGGAACATTGCGCCGCTAAATGTCCAATCGGGGGCATCGGTAAGCTGAATCAAGATTTCAATGGGATGCAGGATTGATATTTGACTATTTTCAGATTTTGAAAATGATTTATACGTATTTGATGGTTCTTTTGAATTTCACTGCTTGAAGGGTTTGAAAATGGACTTATTAGAAAGCTGAGAAAAGTTTCAAATTTTAGAAATCATTTCGACTTACATTTTATTGCAATAAATATAAATTGTGTCAGTTGTACAGTTTCTTAATTGAACTAATATTTGTGAACTGTAAGCTTATTTTTCAAACAATTCTCAATTGAATTTATAGACATGGTCAAATGCTCTCAAAAAAATCAAAAATCGAGTCTCCAGCATAGTAATGGAATTTATTAAAATAAAGTATTTCTAGCGTCTAGCGGTAAATCTGAACAAAATATAAGAGGTATAATGGTATCAGATGCGAGTTAGAGTAGCTTGCGCCATAATTATAGGAGCTCCCATTAGTGCAGTCCATTTTCCCAAAGTAGTCACTCTGTTAGGAGAGATGGCGAAATGTCAGCCGTTAGAGTAAATATCTAATGGGTAACTAGGTTTAGCACACTAGTTTTGCACTAGGTAGTCATTCCAATTTAATCAACTACTATAAAAAAAATTGTGTTGCATTTGCAACAATGCAAACTTCAGACACATCATGGAAAACTAGCTACAGCTGCGAGTTGAAAACCAGTCGGAAACCCAGGATTTCAAATTTGGACCCTAGTCGGGCTTGATGGACGAACACATAAAGAGTCCAAGGCCCGAGAGGATCTTTTGTATGAAATTCAAAATTTTTTTCTTTTGTAAAATTGTTAGGAAAGATTGGTGGAATATGTCCAGAATTTCTCAGATAAAATCGACGTATAAATAATAAGTGGTTTTTGGTAGTTTTCCTTTTGTTAAGTTTACTAACAAACCATCCATGGTGACTAAAGATTGCAGTAGGTCGAGTCATTAGTGAGGTATAAATTATGATATTCTTCGATTCTTATTCGATTTTTGCTATTAATTTTTGTAATAAAATATGCAATTTATGTTGCGCTTCTTTACTTCAATGCACTTCTCACCTTGACCAGTTGCCAATTCCCTCATTAAAAATTACTTCTTTATTTTCGCAGGATATTTTCTACTTAATTGGTCTATCACTCCTCTCTGATTGCTAGAGAATACTTAAGTGTGTTATGCTGTCGAGTTGAAATGTTGCTAAAAAATTGCAAGTCTAATTGTTGCACAATTTTCTTACATAATTTATTTATTATGGATAGTAATTTAGTTCTACCTTTTCACCTATGGTAGTAGGACGGACAGAAGTAAGTAGTATTTGATGTACTCTAGTTCAAGTTGCATTTGATAGAAATCGGAACAGATTATCAATCGCGGTTATAATAGGTGCTGATCTGTGCAAAAGTTTGCCGGTGTATTGAGAAAGAAGATTGCAGAATTCTCGTGTAGCCACATTTTTAACATAAAGTAAATATATTCATCCTTCTGTTCCATAATAAGAAACAAAAATACTGAAATGCACTCATACTGACTTTCTTGTTTATGCATGCCTCGATATTTGTATTAAGTTAGTATTGTTGGGAGGCAACAAGCAATTCCAAATTATTCAAAACATTCATCAATGTACAAGCGATCGTTGAAAATTATTATCTAATGTATTAAATGGTTGGATGTGATATGTTTTTCTTGAAACCACACAAAGTAATAAAAATAAATTTTGTCGTGGCTTTCTAATGATAGAAAACTGAACACAAATTCAATTTGATAGTATTACGAGGTCATATTGAAACCATAACATTTTGCTGCCAAGTAACAATGCTACACAGTCTTGACTCTTTTTTCACTCTATGCTCAAGTCTTTGCAATCAAGTCAATTTCTGCCGAATGACATTGTGGAAAACAGTGAGAACAATCCTTCCTGGGTCCAAAATTTGAGAACAAAGTATGCTCAGTTACACAGTTTGATGTACCCTGTTACATTGCCATATATCATAATAATGATTGCGGCTTGGATATTTAGAAATCCATGCAAAATTTCAATTTTTAGTGGAGTAGATACGACATTTTTGGCCGCAACGTTCGACATGTACTATGTCAATACGACTTCTTTGAATAGATGAGACTATCCGTGATCTCTGGCTTGTGATAACCAATTGTCAGCATAGACTTGTTTCATTAATTCAGTCAAAGTTTTATTAAGTTTAGGGACTTTGTTAAAAACTTTATATGTACCTGCAGATTATTTTGCAAACGAGACAATCTCCAATTTTCCACTTTTTGAACGTTTTTCTGGTAAATTTTAATGGAATATTGAAATAATTTGCCCTTAACTAGTTTTTCATTTCAGTTTAATCATTTACTGACGGGAAATAGTGAGAAAAATTTCACTGCATTGCGGTCGCAACGACAAAACAAAACAAAACGATTTCGTATTTAGCTCAATTTTCGATCAATGATACAAACACACTGAGGTCGTATGCAATATTTGAAAGTTGAAGACGAAGATGGAGGAACGAAAATCCAAGTTGGAACCAGGTGACGGGAACAGTTTGATCGGCGAGAAGTAGATGAAATCTTATCAAGAATCATGTTGTATGACGTCAGTCTGCGTACTTTTTGAACACACCTCGTACATATCTGCGAAGTTTTATCTAACGCTCACTAAATCCAAGAGTTCTTATCAAGTTCGCACCGCGCATATTGCATAATTTTCTACCTTGTGCTTATCACAAAACTGGACTAAGTACTTGAAACACTTTTTATGTGTTTATTTTGCCGCCAGTATCGTTGGCATGCGGAGTCGAAAAGTAAGTAAAAAAAAATCCTTGGCGCTATGAAATACATTTGAAATGATTCCACTGAAATTAATGATACAATTCTAAACTATCGTTTGGTTTGGTAATCGTTTGGTCTATCACTTATTTCAAGCGATTGCCGATTCAGAGAAATCACTAACGACATTGATAAGAAACGTGAGACAGAATGCGACACTGCCAAACGGAAGCAAATTCTCAGGTATCTGTGAATCTTTGCAGACTTTACTAACGATGAAAAAATTTCCGGAGCGGCGACATCGGAAGCAAAGAAGAAAGCACCGGAATTCCTCCCAGACCAAGCGCCAGCTCCGATCACGTCAGATAAATCGTCGAGGAAGCACTTGGCAATTTTCGTTTAGCTCATTTTCAAATGCCGCTTGAAAGCGGGAACTCACGCTTCGCATCAAGTGGTTTGCATCCGAGGACTTGCTGAGAGCTTTGACCTTCATATCGATGGTCGTGGGTTCTTCGTATGCGAGTGGAAGTGTGAGTTCAAGCAAAAGGATGTTGTGGAGTGAGCAGTGAAGCACCCGGCGACTGCAATTTAAAAACATTCCTTGCGGGGCTTGTCTTCTGGGTTACATAATTGATGAGTCGTCGGGCAGATGCTGCTCATTACGACGAGCGTTGCTATCGTTGAGGACATTCCTATCGCGCCATCCAACCACGGGACAACCCACGTCCTCTCCCTATCCGACTGCTGGTGGGAAGCGAGCAATCGATAGTGGTACATTGGCAGCAGCGATAATCGACGCAGCTATTTTTAGTCATGAATAATTAGTAGCGCTTCTAGCTACTGCATCTGTGGGCCGTTAAGCACTGATAGTGGCTGAGCCAGCCTATCTGCCATAGCCGATACAGATGATTCTAATCAGAGTGTTTCCCGTCCACGCGAACTTGAACGTTGCATCAGCGAGCATCGGGTTGGGTCTGGAAGCATGTCAGTGCGATGCAAGCCACAGATGCATTTCAAGGTCGTGCACGTCAATCGTCTGGGACTAGCTCCAAGTGTCGGGTGCTGGAGGTGCGTAGGTGTCAAAGCTGAGATGACATTTCCAGATTTCGTTGGGGTCACGCGCATTTCGTCTACGCCTCTGTTCTTTTCGCGCGTTTTGTTTACAATTACAATCCTAGTAACACTTTGATTGAAACGAACTAGCTAGTGTAAAAAATGAAATACGTTCCGAATGTCAGTAAGCGAATTCGCCGAATCCACGTAATAAACGTTGCTAAGCAGTAGTAGAATCGACTCGACGGGAAGCCTTCTATTTTGTTACCACACAACCATGTTTGTTTCCGGTTACAACGACCCCTGACTCACACTCTTTGGGTTCAGGCGCTCGAGCTTCAAAGCCCGGTCAAGCGAGCAGCATCACTATGTTAGATGTTAGACGGGACAAACGAGCCTGGAGTTGGAACGCTATTTCGTTGCTGCTGCAAGAAAACCCGTTTCACGGCCAGCCAAATATTCAGCCGAGCGTAACGTCCATCGATGCCACAGCTACAGATCAACAAATCCACGCTAGAACGACTACAAACTGGGCCATATTCAATCCTTCGGCAAACTCAGTGCACCGAGGACAGCCGACTAATGGGCAAAAACAAAACGTCGCCCTAAATGACTTTTTACCTTTCGCTCGACAAGTACTCTGCGCCGCAGCCTCCACAATGACGTCGCACAATGCTAAATTCGGTCAGCTGTCCAACAGTTGAGCCGTGGCTATCGCATCACCACTGAATTTTGATCGTTGCTCCCGCTGACTTGCTTACACCGCACCAAAATTATTCGTTACACTCACGAGAATGCCAACACAGAAAATTTACTTTTAGCACTGATCCAGCTAGGAAAATGCACTCGCAACATTAACCAGAATCAAATACACACAACACCCTGTACCGTCAGAAAATTCGCTGAGTACGCTGTGCAATCTTTTTGCGGCACTTGCGAAAAACCCCGCGACCAACCGAATTCCAATGGTTTTGTATGTTTGGAGCTTTCAGTTAATTCATTGGCGACGAAAACGATCGACGACAAAATGAGAATTTCCACGGCGCTACACCCGTTCTACGAGTTTTTCATCGGCGCGACGTTTTGACGATGCAGGTCAGGATCTGGGAGGGACGAAATGAATACGGATCAGAATATTCCTTTGGGAGTAGATGCCGTCTTATTTGATTAGGGCTGCAAATCCAATCGGAGGATTCAAGCGTTGACCGAAATGGTGGAAACGTACACGAACGACACAGTATCCCACTGACGAATCGACAATTGTGTGACGGATGAACGACACAGCAATACAACTTCACAATCGCGTTTGACAGTTTTGCGATAGACGAGGAATTTTCGTTAGAAGCGATGAACTCACCACGGTTGGAATTGGAAAAATGAGATGGGTGGAGGTTGGGTGTCGATTTCACCACTCTGCTGGAAGGTTGGAAAGTGGATGAGAAATACTCCGATGTGGAACGACTGTATGAAATTTGAAATATTTCACAATTTAATTAGCAACTAGTCGTTTGCAATTTGTGGTACGTCGTCGTTTCATAATGATTGGTGAAAGATGGAATAAAAAGAAGACTCATTCCTTCTTTTTGATTTATTGCTTGGCTTAGTAATTTATAGTCTGTCAGAGTTAAATCAGAATAAATTTACCTTTCGAGTAAATTTAATAACGCCCCATGAACCAAACCTAAGGATTTGGCAGCTGATATATTGATATGATTTTTCTTAGATTCTGAATTATTGTGAGCTTGGTTTCGATATAAAGTGAAGCATAATATCATGCGTGTTCAGGGTTTATTTCAATTAGTGTGATGCATAAATACCTCTAGCTGTAAGCAATGAGCGAAACCTTTAGGAGTTGCGTTTGAAAGTGAAAATTAAGTACTGACCGCTGTTAATGTCTGTAAAACTATTGTTAAAAACTGTTGCATATTTATTCGAAACTGACTGAATTTCAACAACGTTTGGGAAGCAAAATGTCAACAACATTTCATAGGTGGCGTTACAGTCGGTAGAATGGCCATGAAATCTCGACGGCAAAGGTATCCGCTAGCATTTGAAATGTTGCCAAGATCATTTTTTTATCGCTCGCGATCGCTGACTTTTCCTTGTCGCACGGGTGTAGTTAGTTGAAAATGTTTATTCCCACGGAAATGATAGATTATGACTCAAGTTCTAAACTAAATTACTGCCAATAAGAACCTTAAGCGCTCTGAAAAGGCAGTACAAAAGGAGTACTCTCGTGTCTTTGCAAAAGCAAGAAGTTGTCCGCAGTGAGCTGCAATTTATAATAGGAAGCTCGGGATTCAGGGACAACCTCCGCTTAGCAAACACTATGATTGAATATTGCCTTACAACTTCGGTAATTTTGAAATGTTCAACTGCTGTCGGTAGGCGTTGGTGCGTCTCAACAATGAAGCCTTACAGTTGTTTCCACATGAATTAAAAAGGACTCAAAGCATCACGGCTACTTACCGGCTATTATCTTTAATTTTTAAAAGCGTTGGTTTCCCCCTTTTCCCAATTCATGTATCCTATACAATAATTTTCTATAATTTTCACGATGAAGATGTTTTTTGAAAATACTTTTTATTTTTGAGATACATTTTGAGTTCCGTTTATGCAAGCTGGTTTTAGTATTTTTACTGTTGGAAAATTGCTTAGTGTTTATATATATTAAATTAAATTTAATGCAAAACGCTATTCAACCTATCTTACATTCGTAATCAAGGCTCGACTTGATTGCTGGTGGTTTTTACCACGTTCCCAACATTATACAACCTTCATCATTTCATCTTGATCTGTTTTTGATTATTAATTTATTAAGGATAAACGAAACGAAACGAAAGCTATAAAACATAGATTGCAAGGTGCTCGGCCTTGGTCGTTCATGTGATAGGTACCTGGTGCTAATTGTATTGCTCCCTCCTTCAAACTCCACCAGGGTCTTGCTCAGTCTTGACATGTATGCATCCTCTCACGCAATATTGTTCGAGCCGTTTATGGATTCTTTGTTAAGTTTCCCCAAATACATCCACTCTTTTCCACTCGTGGTCTTCTATAATTTGCTGTTTCACCACAACGCCGAATAGGCTCGTTTTCCGGAATCCTTGATGCTGAAGCTTGTTTGAGTCCTGACGTATTCCTGGTTATGCCAGTGACGGCCAAACCGACCATCAAGAGCGAATGGCTAGGATCTGGCCGCCTACATCGAAACCAATGGCTAAGCTGGAGTAAGTTCATCGCAAGATATCCTGTTCTCCCATGTATTCAACGAGTGCTTTTCTACTATTACAGGCATCTACCAGTTCTGTCTCAGTACAGGTGAAATCAGATTTCAGATAGTTTGATTCTCCGGCTAGGAGGGAGACCTACATCGAGCAGCATGTAGTTACCAGTTGAAATTTCAGGAAAATCAGTTTGTATGCAGTGCAAATTTTCGATGCATGAGCCGGATATCTTGTTCCTTAATTTGTAGTTTCTTCCCTTCAGTGTACCGATTTACCACATGCCACAATGACTCGCGGTCTCTCTGCATTTGCTTCCGGAGCTTTCTACATAATACCCCTTTATAGTTTATGGGTTGAAATTCGTCGCTCAATTCCAGGCTGCATACTCCAAATTCTCCCCTCCACTAGCTAGCCAAGTAACTAAGTCCTGGACCTTCCTCCTCGAGTCCTTTGTTCTCAAACAGGTTCCCCACTTGCTTTCAAAAGATGTTGGCCGTGCCAGACAACTCTTATGAGAACTTTATCGCCTCATCTTCGTTGCACTACAGTCCATATTGAGGGTAAGCTTCTTATTATAAACAGTCTCAGGTTTAACGGCCGTGTCCTACGATAAGAGAATCCAAGCAGCGTGTCACTATTCTCCTTTGGCGAATGCAACTAGTGTTTGTCACTAGCTATGCTTTCACACTAGTCTTCTTCTCTCAAATTGACTAGCAAAAGCTCTCCAGTTATTACAGCTTGCGTTTTTTAACATTCTTGAAGGCCTCTGGTCCTTGAAAGAAATCAAACAGCTCGAACCCCTGGCAGGCACGAATATATGTTGAAATGTTGGAGATTCTTCTATCCGATATGATGTTCAGGTTCTGGGTTATCCATCGTCCACTCCTTTTCGGTTTCTAGTTTAAAGACTACTCCTTCCAACAACATAACATATTCTGTAAGCAATTCTACGACACCCTTTTCCTGTTGATTTGTCTTCAAATAACTTGATGTCGAATTGATTTCAACAACTTGATTTCTCACAATTTCCAAAGCCTTGATTCAATTTTCGTCCTTAGCTTTACATACTATGTGTTGAGTGCTCGCAACTCCGCTTTACTTTTCACAATAACTAGATCCTTGCTGGCAGCAAATGAATACGCTACCGACCATAATCATACTAAAGTCTAAAGTTTACTACCCTCCACGTCGCATCGATTCTGTCAACTGATCCTAGATGACGAGACATATTTAATGCTGGAAATGCATACGAATCGCACTGAAGCCGATACGATCTAAACATACCATTCACGTAATTGAACGTGAGATCACTCATCTAGCTTGCATTCTCGCCTCTTCAGGTTCTCTCGTGAAGCCTCGCCGCAGGGTCCTTTCTAGCAAACAAGCTGAAGATGAGTTGGGATGGCTCTCTTGGTTGGAATACTTGGCCTTTTTCGAGTATTGTATAGTTAATTTAAAGAGGCAGAGGTTCTTCCTCACAGGTCGAACTTACTCAAACTCCACATTAAAAGCTGACAAAAATAGAAGCAAACGAAACAAGAAAAAGGGAGAAAATAAACGAATGATGGGATTCGGAAAAGATTATGGTATCCATTGAGTGCAGTGTGTTTGGAATAAGGCCAAAACACTACAGTGCTCCCCATATGGTAGCTCTTCCAACGTATAACGAGAGGTCAAAGTCCTTACGACGCGGCAAGGCGGCATTAGGAACTAAAGCCAATGATTCTTTCCGCAACCCAGCAGTGCACAAATCTGGTAACCATGGATCTGGAAGGACATAGCATATACTAGTTCCATTAGCTGAGGAGAAATTTAACATTATACCGAAGACAGTACTCTAAACGAAAACTGCAATGAACAAAAGCGAAGAGGAACGACCCAAATGAAAATCAGCGCCGTCTTAAAAGTAAAGTGGAAGCGAATTTTGATGAAATGTCGATTGCACGGCAACTTCTTAAGAAAGTTGAACCGAATCGGGGTCTCAAGACAATAAGGGCCACTATGAAAACTGCTGATTAATTGCAACTAGTGGCCATCGTGTTGGATTCCGGGCGGAATCTCTCAAAAACGCTACCCAACTTCTATAAAATTGGCTGGGTAGTGTTAAAGATATGCTGAAGTGACATCCTTAGCCAATACATTAGATGCTTTGGTTTCGGTGCCATTTGAATAAACCAGGTGAAGACTCATCGAAGCGTTAGATGTTTCAAATATGGCATACTAAGCCATACAGCCGAAATGCAAAAGAATAAGACTGGACAGATTTTCTTTTTCAAGCAGAAAAAGATATAAATTCAGAAAATCGAACTGTTTTCCAGGATCTGGAAACAGTCTAGTGTTAGTCGCTAAGCAAGGCAAAACAAGGATATTATCTACCTCTTCCATTTCAACCTGTACTGCTACGCCACTCTGCAAAATTTTCTGGAGAGCGCCTCGAAGGAAAACGGAGTCGGCCGGCTACTAACTGCTATACAGCGCCGCAGCAGTGAGGATTCGAGATAGTTCTGAGACCAATTTTGTAACGCTGACATCAGAGTGCGGCATAGTGTTCTATTCCGAGCCTAGAGTCGCATCAGCGGGTGACCTTGTGCTGGTTGGATATGATAAATTTCCATGTTAACATAGCGCTTAATTGACCAGTATCAACCTTCCAGAGCAGACCCTATGAACTGAAGAAAACTGTCCTTAGCACCGGAGAGTAGATTTTCGGTTGTGGGTACCTTCTATGCCAAAGTGGTTGTACCCATTCGCATTCCAAAAGGGAAGTAGGCCATCAAATGGCGGCTAGGATCAAACTTATCGCTCATGATGATATGCCTGACATCATGAGGGTGGTAACACACTAACTTTTACCCAGATTACGTGAGAACCATGTCGGATGTGTCTTCAGGAGGTTGCACAAAGAGTCCTTCATGCACATGATCTAAGAACGGATGACGCTGAAGCAGTACTTGGCGAGCGATCTCAAATGCAATGCACTGAAAACGAGAGGGTCTGCTGTTCAACGCATTTATAATCCGACCTCCATATCAAGGCTAAGATATTGAGAAAATGCATGCTTGGAAGTCCACTGAAATACAGTCGGGTGGAGAAAATATGCTGGGGACCTTAACGTGGACTAGAGGAATGGTAGCAAGGAACATGGTTAACACAGCGATAACTTTTGTCATGTCTACCTGTGACTTCTCTTTACTTGGGTGGCGGCCATGATTAGTAAGCCTGCTACATATAAGATGTCAGCATACGTTGACCGAAAACCATCGAGGTACAGCAACAGAAATGTCGCAGGTTCCACAGAGCCACATACCTGGGTAATGTCGAAATGTCGGGACGAGTCACATACCTGGGTACTGACATGTAGGTCACAAGCTGTCCAATTAGATCAAGCTTCGTTACAGACGAATCTCATTGACCTTTGATGATGACCAGAGATCCGAAAACACGATATCAACAAAAAAGTTTGAACCTTTACGATGCCCTACATGACGAAGTTCTTCGGTGCGAGAGGGTTATTTTAGGGGTTTGTTTATAAGATTCAAAAGCCTGAATGTGCTGATCGGTTGTTTTTCCCAGAGAACATAGATAACATCCGTCGCAGCATCTTTTTTTTTGTGGAAGAAGATACAGGCTTTACTTGAAGTTTTTCGAGAGGAGATGTATAACCTGTTCTTCTTCAGACTCCTTTGTGGGTAGGATGTTGACATCGCAATTGAATACCGGGCCATATTACGTGCCAACTGTTTTTCTCAAATAATAGAGCATATCACATTACATGCTGGCTCAGAAGCAAGAGAGCTGGCCTTCTCAGTAACCGCTTCCCCTTACAACTGTCTCCGCTGCGAGAAAGATGTCGCCAAAACCGAAGGACTTAAGACTAAAGAAACCTACTCTGAAGTTATGTTATCAACAGTTCCAGGCTAGTATCTGGGTATAGTTGTAGGAGATGTTTAGTTTGGAGTACAAGTTTTTTGTGCCACTAAGAATCGGACTTTCAGGGAGCAACTAGCCTTTGCTTCCCTATTACAAAACATAGTCTTATTGTTTTGTTTATAGTGAGCAGCAACTGAAAATGATTTGCCCAGAAGGGGTTGTGGAGCAGTCTGTTCCTTTTTTATTTAGTTAAGCAACGTGGAAAAGGAAAGCTGGTAAGGCCTGTTCCTCATTATTCGGTTCCTATATTCAATTCAACGATAGTGTATTTTTTCATGTTTAATTATCCAAGTTACTGGCGATGGACTTTGTTCAGTTGAAGGACGAAGACTAGCGGTCTGGGTAATTAAAAATTATTTACTTTAATTTGAGAGAAAAGAGGAAAAAGTCTGAGAATGTGGGCGACATCCTGTTTGTAATTCGATAAAAGAGATTGTTAGTCCGATGATTTCTGAAGATCAGTTGAATCCTGCTCCTGTTTGTGCTACATTACTGGGCAATTGTGAAACAGTTGTAACAGGATGTCATGCATACGTTAAGTAGTACAAAACAATTCAGTCATGCAATGTAAACTTTCCAGAGGAACTAATTCAGAAATCAAGCAATTTCGCATGAAGTGAAGTTACTGATATACCTGCCCACGCATCAACACCTTTCTTAAGAAGAAAAATGTTTTCAGCAAGTGCATTAGGAAAAGTTAATATATTACTGAAAAGATACTCTTAGGCACACATTTTACCACTGTTCGCACAAATGAACTCCTGCCCAGGTCTGCAGGTAACTTACGATCAAAGTCGACGGTGGTTTGATGGTCGTAAAAGACGATCAAGAAATGTGTGGTGGCAGTCAGCCGTATAAATAAGAAGGTGATACTTCTTGGTGAGAGTATTTCTTGATCAAAGTTGAAGGTGTTTCCATCGAGGCTGCAGTTTCCACGTTCTACCCGCAGAGCGATAGTCGCAAAGTTTTTCATGGCATGGTGAATTGAGATGTGCCGGTTGTGAACCACGAAGAAAAATATTTGAGTTCAAAGTAATTTGCAGTTTAAATAGAAACTGAGGGGCAAGTTGTTGCAGTGTTAGAGGAAGAATTGCATCTGTGACCATTATAGGAAAATCGGTCTGAATTGCTGGCATTGTTATTGCAAGTGAGTGATGTTATTTATTATTTATTTTCTTATTTATTGTGTATGTGGTTTGTGATAGAAATTAGGTTACCAAGACAAATCGACGGGTAACGGTTTTGATGAATAGTTTGGTTGTGTTTCAAGCGTCTTAAGATATTTTCAATGTTTCCGGAATCTTTTATTTATTGGGTAAAGTTTTCTTTGTCAAAAGAACGTTACACAGCCATAAAATATTTGCATAAAACCATTTCGGTCGTGTGATTGCATAAAAGCATTCAAAAGGCATCTGAAAAATTAACGAAAGGAAATTAAACAAAGTTGCCATAGATGTAACAAGACAAGCATGTCTCAATACCTTCAATATTTTATCCTTTTCCACTGTTCAAAGTATCTCAAAGTTACTCCTCTGAAGGTATTCCATCCGCTGTTATTTTCAGTTGGCGTTGTCGCAATCACTCCGAGAACAATCTAAGGTCTGATTATTTGTTCAATTATTAAATTTCAGCGTTTAGGTTCATACTGTAACAATTGTATCCATCGCGCACTTGGTCTTCAGCCGGAAAGGCTTCATTTTATCAGACGCGATTGAACCCATGAGCCTGATGATTCGAAGGTTCCCAATTTTGAAGATTTTGGGATAATTTTAGGAGGATTGCATCTTCTTAAATATTAGATCTGAATTATTTTTAAAATTTTCTGACACTCCGATTGGCCTCATTAATCAAATTGTGTAGATTTTGGCCATTATTCTACTCTCTCAATCTTAAATCTGATATAATCTATAAGACATTAGATATGAGCATCTCTTAGTTGGTTGAATACTAACTGGGCCCCTTTTCGTCCCATGTCCTTTACCTAAACAAAAATTTTAAGCTCACACCAAACCTCTAGCAGGAATTGGTCCAAGCATTTAAAACCTTGTCATTGTCAAATCACAAATGAAAACTTCATTCAAACATGAATTAATCATTTCAATAATGCAAATTCCATTTAAAACTGGACATTATAAAACGTTCTTACATCATTCAATAATCAATTCAATATCAACTGATTGAATATTAATCGGTTACTAATAGAAAGTTGTTGAAATTATTAAAACCAAATAAACATAAGATACATTCGTTTGTTTATTTATACTTTAAAGTATGCGAATCAACACGCATACACACTCAAGCTTATGCAGTTGTTGGCGGATGTATCGGATGCCGGCACTGGACGTGTGATGATTGTCGGTCACTTTCTTTTATCGCACCTGGAAAGGTTTATGCTGAGAAGAAATGCGATAAAGACTTTCTTCATGGTCAACAATTAAAATGCAACGAACAGTGATAAGAAATGATTGATTATTAACATAATAACATAATAACATAATAATAATTAATTTTATTAATAATCAAAAATTCAGATAATAATGGCATTTGCAGATTTTGTTATGGTGGAAATCGGTTTTATTTTTACATCAATCAACAAAGCATTTTTTTAAAGCGAAATATAGCAATTGCAAATGTTTGATGGAATACTTGGCAATTTCCAACTTAATTGCACCGCAAAGTATTCCTTGAAGCTCTGCTACGTGCGGGCTTCCTCTGTGTCTGCTCGATTGAGTAAAGGACAAAACGTCACTTACGTCTTTACGCTGAGGAAGTCGGACAGTAGCTGGCAAATTTTCAAGTTTTATATTTCATTTTTAAGCATACCTTATTAATAAAAGAATAATCATATTTTCTTGATTTGATTAAAGACCCTCATAGCTGTAAGTGGGGAACTCTTAAACACTTTAGTTTAAAAACGGGCCACAAGGAAGAAATTGTCATATGAAATCTTCTTAAGGACGTGATTGTTAAGTTCCCATCAGCGATTGGAGAAGAAAGTCCTTGCCTATCTTTCCCTTTGTCTTTATTAGTCAATGATAAAGTCCAAATGAACACGATCATAATTGATTCCTTAAAGTGAATCATATTAATAAAACATAAAATTAAACGGAAGGGTTATTCCTTACTTTTCGTTTATGTAGATTCAAGCAATTGTCAATATTCTTGTAGGTCTTATATTGTTCTTCCAGCGAAGTGTCTCAGTCGCGTGTAAAGTTGAGCGTGTTGCCCAACTTTATAAGCCCTACCATGAAGAGTTAAGGGAGGCCAAAAGAGACCTGATAATGCCCATCGTTGCCTTTTCAACCGAATATCATCAATGAATTTTGTCCTGAATTGCTATTTCGAATAGTCATCTTTCGTCCATTCTTTGTAAATACTCGTACATTTGAAGTGCTTACCGTGATTATCTGATAGCTTTAGATGAAACCTTCCGATGTCTATGAGAAAACATTTAATGAAGCGTCAGTCAACTCTCACCATTTTTGAGGAGTTCCCTGTTATTTTCACACACGGCAAAAATACCGAAATCACAATTGGTTGGTGCCCGAATCCTGCTTTCGAGCCAAAATTATGCTCAAAGTTCAATTAAAGGAAACATTATACGAGGTAGAACCTGAATATTACTTCATCCCATCGACTCGTCAAATGTCGGAATTCAATTGTCTAGCATCCGATTGAGAGCTCGAAAACGAACTTCTACTATGTAAAAAGTTGAATCAGTATTGACATTCAGCTTTGCTCTACACCCTTATGGGGCAGATGTCGACGGTTGTGCTGAGCGGTCTTGCCAAACTCCCAATTCATACTGGTCAAGACCCAATTCCCAAATACACCCTTTACTGAGCTACAAACATTTCAAAGTATCCCCAGTACCCTCAAGCACAAAATTAGCATTAGTCCATAGCAAACTTGGTCGAACATGTTCAAGAACAATTGGAAATCCCTTCTTTGATCTTGCTTCACGGCAAGATACCACCTAACAGCGCAACCGTAAACTATAGGCGGCCTACTTCTGAAAAACTTTAACGTTGAGTCGCTGCCGCGCAAAATGTTCACTTTACTACACCTGGGCTACGTTCCTTTGGAGAGGAATTCAAATAGCAGCTCTACCGAACTTAAGTTCTGGTTCATGCTAATCTCATGACCCAAACATTCACCTCTCTATTGAACCACCCCTGCTAACTCTTGGTTATTCCCTGTTTCCATTGACTTTACTATTGAGGATGTAATGTGTCAAACGGTTCCAGGCTAGAGTCTCTTGACAGGGGGGGGGGGGTGTTTAGTGGGTAGTCTCGTAGCATGCGCTCCTAGGAGTCCCACACTCCGGGCGTAAATTGCCTTCATCCCCCAACCCAAAAAAAAAAACTATTGAGGACCGCGCAGAAGGCATAGTTTGCGAAGTCGAGTTGGCAAATCTTGAGGCTTGATGATGACCGCAACAACTGGACTGAAAATAGTCTCAAAGATATATAGAACTGCCGCACGAATTCTACGATGGTTTGCTTTCCTACTCTATTACTTAAAAGACACACAAATCAGAAACAATAGATTTACATTTTCCTTAAAGATCAAGGATCATTACCAAACTTTCTTCTGGTTAATATCATTTGACATTGACAATTTCTATCAAGAAATGAACTCCGTCACCCTATTTATTTGATCCAATCAATCAACTAAGGCTCCTTTCCTTCTCCCGTTCCAGCCTCTCGACAGTTTACGATGGTACCTCAGCTGGGTTTGCCTAATATATGTCCTGCTTGCCTCTATCCCAGGCAAACTACATTAGTTTGAAGTAGTTTGCAGTGGTGGTTTGGCTTATGTGGTTTTGGCTCATGATTTAGTCCTTATGTTGAGAATAATTCCTTTGCTTACACTTGTTAGAGATGAAGCGGAAAACAGGACTAACTCGTATCATAAATAGATGTCACACACCGTATCCGTTGCTTATGAAATGATGCTCCTTATCCGAATAATCTGTAGAATGAGTTGTAGTTGGTAGATGAAAATGAAAACATGTCTTTGAAGGAAACAAGGATAAGCTCGGAGGCCTATCAAGATAAAAAATAAGTTCATCTTTGATTTTTATTCATTAAGCAATCTTTATTGCTGCTAGCAAGCGTGCCATTGATTATATAGAATTAATAAGGAGTTCATAGAAAGAATGGCAAGTGCTGGAATTGGGAAGTGCGAGACATTTAGTATGTCTCGCACTTTCCAGACATACTGAATGTCTCGCACTTCAGCAGTGCACGACATTCAGTGTGTTTCGCACTGCTGAATGAAGCAAAGGTTACATTTTACAGATCAAAAATAAAATAATTATAGAAATAAAATAAAAGGAAAGACTTTGAAGAACTTAAAAGATTTCAGGCTATTCGATAAGACAATCATTTATTGGTTAATTTTAACTTTTATGGCTTTGAAGCGAAAAAGGATTTAGTTTACAATCATACTCCTTATAGAGTATGTGAAGTCAAACAAACCCGACAGTAAAGCCAAATACCTTGAATAATAGAGTTCTTGCAAATCGATATTCCAGGTCAAAATTAGCTCAGTACTAATATTGCTTAGTATTTACAAAGATTTCTAATCGAAAGAATTCTCCAAACCTAATTCACTAACTAGTTTTCCTTATTCCTATCATTACCTATAAGGTACGCCCACAATCTGATTTGTTTAATGTTGACTTTTTTTTAACTTTCATTGCAGATCAAGCTCGTCCAGTGTAACTCAATAAAAATGGTCATAAAAATAATTCTTTGTTCTGCACTGGTCAGTATCACGCTGGCGCAAATACCATCATTTGGTGGCTGTCCAAAATATCAACCGGTTGCTGATTTTGATAAGGAGCGTTTTCTAGGAAAATGGTATGAAGCTGAACGTCTTTTCACTGTAACAGAATTGGCCTCAAAATGTATATCGGCTACATATGAAAAGCGACAAGACGGACAGATCTGGATTGATAATTCAATAACGAATCGATTGTGAGTAAATTTGTCAATGTTATAGTGGATCAATGTCAAAGTGGAGGCAAGAACTTGAATAATTTGCCCAATTTTCAGTACTGGAGTCGAGCGTAAAATTACCGGCTTGATGAAAGTCAGTGGTAAATTCGGTGAGGGTACATATACAGTTCGGTATAACTCGTTGCCCATCAACTATGATACAAACCTGAGTGTCCTGGATACGGACTATGATACTTTTGCGGTAATTTATTCGTGCAGTTCCCTTGGAGCTGTTGGACATACTCGTAAGTGATTTTTGAATGGAAATTCAATTTTGAATGACGCAAAACGTCTCTTGATCGCCCTAATCGTGTGGAATATTTTCAGAATCTGTGTGGGTGATGACGCGTGATCGTTTCCCGACAGGACCAACCCTTCAAAAAGCATATGGAGTTCTGGATAAGTACCGAATCACCCGTTCATTCTTCATTAAAACGGATCAAGCAGGATGCGAAATACTACCACCACCGGTTGAAGCTTATGATCCAACCTCCCCAAATCCTCAGGATGCAGAAGAAAGTATAGCAGCAGAACAAACAGGAAGAAACTATCGAAAGCATTAGATTAGATAAATTGTGTGGGGAATTTATTGTTTATTATTAATCAGTTAGAACGTAAATTATTTATTTATTGGCAATATGTAAGAGAATAAATTATGATATATGTTCAAAATGCAGAGATATGAAATCCTTTTTCTAGTACGGATTTTATGAGATGGTAAACGCACTTGTTTGAAAGGTGAGAATGAAGGTGCTTCTCTTGCTTTTCAAAAGGCACGAAAGCGGAAGTGAAAGAAAAAGGAATCGTAAGAAATCATAAGATATTACAGAAGAAAGCATTAGTTTTGTTTGTGTTTTAGATAAAGTAAAACTTGAGTCCTCCGTGTAAGCAATGTTGCGAGTAGAACAGTTAGTTGTTCTGGGTTAGGTTCTAGCCTGAAAAAGGATAAGGTCTATCTATTATATCTTATATATCTATCTATCTAGGTCTATCTAGGCATGGACTCCAGATGATCAAGATTGCCTGAAACGATATAGAAGGGGCTGCAGGCTGACGAAGTGTGTGGGCCACCGCAGGCGGAGTTTTATTTCCAATTGGTTACACGCGAAGAACAGAAGAAACTATCCATCTTTAGTATTCAAAATGGTCTTGCTTACACGTTACCGTTCAGCACGAGCTGAAGATGGCTTCAGCTGAAGAAAATACGTATCCAAAGGAATCCTAGGAAAGGGTTCAACGAAGGTACAAGATGAAGAAGAAATAAGTTCATTCATCAAACAATCGATTTAGCTCGAATAAGAGTATCCTTGACCGTTCAAGCACTTTTTCTCTCTAATTAAAATAAAATTAGGAAGAAAGTTGGAGAGAATGTAATGAATGAAAATAGACAAAATGTGATATATTGCAATGGAGCAATGAAAAACGAATATTTCTCTGAAAGCCTCTTTTACCATATATTCGGTTTTGACTTTCAATAGACTAAGGATATTACAAGGTCCAAGTACTCATTTATTCCATGGCTTAAAATTTGTACAAAAATAACTTAACCAACACTAGGAATATTACAAAAAACATTTAAAAAATACTACAACCTACAACCTATTCTTATTGTTCTACATTAACGTCCATCAGTTCTTCAGCGATTTTCTTTTGTTCTGCGGCTGTTTTCGTTGTAACTTCAATACTCTGTTTTTGTGTTGTACTTTTTTCAGTGCTAGCTGCTGTCTGCAGCTTGTATAGTTGACTCAGTTGTTTCAAGGCATTTGTTGAAATCATCGGAACCGTTCGAACAGTCGTGGTAGTCGTCGTCGATGTGGTTGTAGTTGGTTTTTTGGCATTGCGTAGAGCCTTCTTCTTCTTTCTTTGTGCCATCGTCATGTCATACGACCAATTCGATAGCCAATTTGAAGCTTCTGGATTCGCGGAATTTCGTTTTTTTGTTGCACTTTTAGGCGAATCATTTTGATCTACTTGTCGTTTATTGGCGTTGACACCGCCGATTTTTTGCGTTTCAGTTTGTGGTCCAAACTCGAAGAGGAGTTGAAAATCTGCGTGTTCACCAAGCCGAAAACCAACACCGTATCGCGAATCCTTTCCTGAAAAAGAGAAATTTTAAGAATATGCATTTGTGTTTGAGACGATTTCAGCGATGTGGGATACCTTTCTTTACCGGTGGAATGTTGGAATATACCAGTGACAAAATCGAAGGCAACTCCTGCGGTACAATCAGTGCTTGGCTACCTGAAATTCAGAAAGTTGTATGTTAGTTATAGTTAATGGGGATTTAGTCTTCAAAGATGAGCGTACAGATGTTCGATATTCGGATATTAAGATATTCGATAAAATGTGCTAATGCTACAAGGTATGTCAGGACCAGATGTAACCTCGCAAAGTAGAGGTTAGACGGGGATTTCAGTAAGCTGAAATTTAATTTATAGCCTTTTATAGCAAAAACAAGCCGCTTGAACGAGTCTAAAAATCGAGCCTAGGTTGGTCTATTGGAATTTTCGGAAATTCCGGACGAAGTATTTCATGCCAAACATGTCAAATCATCAAATACGATATCTCTCGCAAAGGAAACGTTTGGTTTACTACAGGTGGACTTCAATGGCATGCGAGGCTCGCAATAGGTTCCGCTGTAGAGATCCATTAGAAAGCTAAGGGATCTTATGGGGTCTTACAGACTCGAAGGACATAAAAGGCTGAGGTTGATAGCTGACGGGGTTACTTAGTTCGACAGGATTCTACAGTTTGGTATAAAAGACACCATTGGATCTAGTAGCATAATG
This sequence comes from Stratiomys singularior, assembly GCA_954870665.1. Lineage (NCBI taxonomy): Eukaryota > Metazoa > Arthropoda > Insecta > Diptera > Stratiomyidae > Stratiomys > Stratiomys singularior. Next base: position 2,558,370 of record OX940879.1, on the reverse strand, counting down.
CGAAGAGAAACTGCACAGGACAACTGACAAACTGACAGCCAAAGTGAAGGGAAAGGTAAATTTCCCTATCAGATATATCAAATATCATACCTCTACCTCGATCGGTGCAGCTTGACAACTAGTGTCAAGAAACAAACATAAAGGAAGTCTATCTGAAAAGAGTACCTGAATGCAGTGGCTTTCAGGACAAGATAGACAATGAAGAGGAAGACAATGGATGAGTGGAGTTTACCGAAATTGCAAGAAGTCTCCAAACGTTTAAAGTTCCACTTGCGGTAGAGAAAATGGAACAGGAAGAAGACACGCTTTGGAATGAGATATAATTCAATGTGACACTAGAATTTCAATGAAACCTTCGCGAGAGAAAGCGTACACGCTTTGGAATGGAAGGACAAGCTGAACTCGTTCTAGCCTACGTCTAAAAACGTCTACGGCATTGGCACATTGACAGATTAAAGACACCGAAGGCAAAGACATATAAAAAATGCCACATAAAAAAATTACAACGACGAAAACGGAAAGTTACGACAAAAAGTTTTGCTCTAGATCCTCATCTCGTAAGCTTGACTCTCGGTCGCTTCTAATAATTTTAGTGACATATCGCAAGAGCATGTAAGGCTGGGGTTCCCGGAACTATTTCCCTATATTTTGGCTTGTATAGGGTGGTTGGATTGACCATTTGAAAAAGTTAATCCATTTGCATGGAGCTGACGGTTTATCCAGGCTTATACTGCATCTAACAGTGGATCCACAAGAAGAGAAATAAACAAACTTCTACTTCACCAATTGGACTAGAGAGGTAGCAGTTCTTATGTCTTCAATACATTTCCGGTTGCAACGATGATGCTGCAAGAAATCAATACGGACTAAGAAAGTTAGAGTTCATAGAGTGTATAATCATTCTCTGACTACTTCTAATTCAAATAATACTTGAGTGTGGGTCGTCAATTTTTTGAAGGCTCAAACTTATTGCAATTCTAAATTGGCTTTCGGGTTCCATATTTTCTCTTATTCTTTCAAGGATTTCGACGTAAGTCCTGCCGTTTGTCTAGTCGATATAATAAATAAAGTATTGTGGCTATGGTCGCGACTGGTTTTTTTAGGCATCACGCTGGGTTCTGCACATTCATGCTTTTCACGTTTGGTCACTCATTTAGCCCTCATCCACAGTGCTTTATGTACTGCGTTCTGTTGCGATTTGGAACGGATCAGTTTGAAGCCACTAACAAACTCCCTTGTCTTTACTTGGAGCTGTTGATTTCGGCCGCCATCCTTTTCCCCGTGATTCAGCTCTGGTAGACTACGTGCCAACATTTTGCCGTTTCCAGAAGGAGTAAAATTTTCATCGTTTGGTTGCGGGATTGTTGAGCTCTTGCATCTCGTTTTCAGCTCTTAATCAAATTCTGCGACGCCTGCGAGTGAACTTGGGTTATTCACTTACAGTTGCTACTAGCAACTTAAATGCAGCTTGATTGTTGCGGAGAAGCCTGCGTAAGGTCGCGATTCCCTCACATGTCGGGGGTATATCTCCGTACGGCTTTAGCTAATTTCTTACTTACTAACATGCTGGTTTGTACATTCGAAATGACTTTTGATGCTATTTGAAATTCTTAAATTCACTCGAAAAGTGGTGTCCATGTATTTCGACCTCTTCTTCTTAAGACTTACAAGAAAATCTATTTTATTTAGTAAGTTTTTTGCTTAGAATTTTCAAATCGTTCGTTTATACAAAGAACCTTCTATAATTAATTCGGTTTGAAGAGTAAATTTAGTGCACCATAAATATCTAACTGGTAACGAATGTGTCTTATACATTGTTTTATATAATAAGCGTTTTAATGCAAAAATAGCTGGACACATTTTACAATTATAAAGTGAAAATTTAACAAACGCTACAAACATTGAACATTGTTATTAACTGAAACAAATCAAAGAATGTAAACTTAACGAATAGTTTGCAATCTCCGATAGAAGTTCACGTCAGCAAACGAATCGATTCATAGACTACAACCAAAAACTATTGAAGCCCCGTTTGGATACAACGTTTGTATTGGTTGTATTGCGCGAAAGACATTCAGCGTTCAATCTAAACGTGCTGAAATATAAAATGAAGATTTGCTAACTTAGCGAGAATCCGGAAGCATGGGCTTGAACCCTAGAAAAGTGGTAGCTGCATCAATGAGCGAAAAGATATATTAAAATTTGGTATACAGTTTGTATGAAGTCGGAAAAGAAGATATACGCTTTCCCCTCGAGTTTTCCTTGTGCAGTCCTTTGTCGACAACCGTTATATGGAGTATTTACTTCACCTGAGTAAGGAGCTTGTATCAAATTTGGTATTTTATTATATTATTTAATATAATCGTGTAAATGTGCATGATAAAAAAAACCAAAATACACTAATATTTAAAAAATTATTAAATCTGCCAAAAAAAGTTATGTTGCCTTTGTGATAAATACTTCTCGTAGTACTTAGTAGCCTCTCATTCGTACACTAGAGTATCCATTTTAATTCATGCTCTTCTGGGTATTCTCGGCGGAGTGCTATTGATAGTAAACAGATTGCATCCTTCTCCAGTCCAGCAGATTCGATTGGAATTAATTTTAGCAAGCTGATTAAATTTGTCGATTATTTTGATCTGTCTGCTACATATTTCAATTCAAGCCTGATATGAATGATTTATTACATGGTAAGCAAAGATTGAGCTTGCTTTATTTTGGTAAACATTAGCGGAGAGAATTTCAACACATTTTCATTAGGATCCATTTTTTGGTTGAGTTGCATTTCAAAACTGGGAGCTGTTTAGGGGCCCTTCTGGTCGGTTCTTCAGCGTTATGTTTGTTGAAACAGTAATATACATAACTGAAAAAGTAGACATACTGCCGTTCTAAACTTATACTTAAGCTGAAAATCTCACAAGAATTGGTTTAATATTTTAAGATGGTTGGACGAATTTCCCAAAGGATTGATAGGATTTGCACAGATTGATTGATAGATACATTTTCTTATAATGTGATTTCCACAGATATTACATTGTAAAAACGAAGGAAAAGGTCAGCTTACAATACGAAGAACTCAATACTGCAGCAACTTGGCCAAACTATTAACAATCGAGAATATACCGAGAATCCATATCAACATTCGTGATCGGTTTGTCCTGTGCGGAGTTGGAAATGGTTTACCGTTGCAACGTTTAATTCTCTTGATTGATTCTCGTTAAAGCACTGTTAGTACGAGCAGAAGCATGAACAATCATTGGTAACCTTTCACTTTTCATTTTTAGTGAAGAAATAGGCCGAACCACTTGAAAGCTCTTATTGAGTACAACAGTTTAATCTGAAACTGTCACGTCCTTCTGTACCCGAAACGGAAGTTTCCCCCGAAATGGAAAATAAATTAGGGCGCCGCTAAGCACCCTGTCCAAAACAGAAGGAGAAGATTAGTGCCCAAACGTATCGAGAAGAATAAGCAGACTCCAAGCCCACTCATACGAATGAAGGACGAAAGTAAATTAGCTCAGGAAGCCATCCGAGTGTTTCGACCGAAGAAGTAGAGGTGAGCCACTAGTGACATAATTGACTGCTAATATGGAAGCGGAATTACTCTCAAAGGAAAAGGAAGAAAAAGAAGTTCCTACGGTGTAGTCTTTGGAAAAAATCTTTGGAAATTCTATTATTATCATAATATATAATATATATTATAATAATTATAGAGATGTCAATTTCTCTGGCTATCGATATAATCACTGTAACTACGAAAATTAGCAGTGGTGTACGTAAAACGATCAGTAAGCACTCGTGTTGGAAAACAGGTGGCGTTGCAAAGGGAAGCTTGTGGCGACACTGCCACTCAAACCATCGAATATGAAACGAAGTGAGGATCGGCAGGATATTAATTTTTGACAGTTAATCCTATAATCTCTCTCGCAAGCGAACCGCCATATTTTATAGACGCGATTGTTTCTAGCTAATAAATATATTTTATTACATTGTATCCGACGTGTTTTATTTGGACTTAGGTTGAGTAAATCCCTAAAAGCTGACATCATTGCGGTATAAGATATCATAGAGTGACTGGCATCATACAGCAGAGCGTTTGGACAGCGGATGAAGAGAAAAAGTAGTGAATTTAATCGTAGCCATACGTCGATATTCAAAGGAGCAGATTGAACACGAAAGTGTTTTTCGCGGTTGGCAAGACAAATGGAATGGAAAATGGAAAAGTCGATGGAGAAAAGTACGTAAACTAGAAGAGGTCGTAGACGTGTTGCACGGAAAAGTAATGAAAATTTTACATGAAATAGGCTTTTTGGAGAAAGAAGAATGGCAGTGGCAATGGCAGTACAGGAGTATATAATTGAACAGACTTGATATAAGAAGAATATCATATATTATTTTCTTTCATGATAATGCTGCAGGTCATTTATCCAAAAGTTTTACAATCAAATTACTTGAACTGTGCATTTATGTTACTTGAACATGCGCATCTGATTGCTATTTGTCTCCAACGTGTGAAGATTGGCTCCATGTGAATAATTAAAAAGAATTTTGCTTAAATGAGAAGCTTATTAATGGAACAACGACTTTTTGGGAGTGTTTGGTAGCTCTTGTTTATAGGGATTTAATGAAGCGGGTAGAGATTGAGAAAAAGTGTTAGTCGAAAAGCAGGCAGCCTTGGACGGAAATTTTTTGTTTTTTTTTTCTTAGATAAGTGCTTACTGATTGATTTAATGGATACTATAGGGTACCTATTAATTGCTAGGCTTGGTAGTAGTAGCTCATGCTCGTATGAACATTAAGGACATTAGAGTGCCGCTTGACATTTTAACATTGGAGTTTTTAGCAAGTGCTGCCAAAACGCCTACCAAAGGCCATGGATTTCCAGTATCAGTTGGAACCCCGTGAAAAAGGGTAGCTTTGTTAACTAGTTTAGAACTAGGGACAAGTTTTACTTCAATAAGATTGCTTGGTGCCTGACTGTACAGAAGTTACAGCAAATGATGCTGTAAAGCTTTCCTTGCAACTTAACAGAAGGAGTTTTTGAACTCAATCCGCGTCTGGAAAAAGTTGAAAAGAAGGATTGGCTGAAAAGGGTTTGTTGTTGTGTTGCAGCAAGAGACTGCACTCTCGACCCATAATTTTTGTGATCAAAAGATGCTAATAACTTAGTAATGAAGGTTTGGCGATGCGACTGATAATTTCATAAGCGAAGGCCAACAAGTTGGCTCACCAAACTTCTGGTTATAATACGAGTGTCAAACCTGACTTGTGCTGATAAAGGCACCTATCTACTCAGTGGTATGTACTAAATATTAAAAACGTAGATCACATAGCCGTGTGTTTTAGATGAAAGCAAGTTAGTGTTCGAAGGAACGGAGACGTCCTGTATCTATCCTCTAACAGTTTGAAAATAATGATACACATTATTGTATATGTTGTACATGATTCTTCCAAAGCTACGATAATTGACGTAATGGAACATTTAGAAAGGCATTTGTTGCCAGTAGGTTTCTCCCGATTTGCATGCATTTGCCTAGTTCACTATTGTGTAAGAATCGAAAATTAATGTTGCACGCAGACGAGTTGGCATCTTAATGTCCTGGTGTTCGCTTGCCATTCCTTGGAAACACATCCCAATGTTTAGATGTAGTAAGAAGAGGGAGGGTCCTTGTATTTTTAACGAAAACGAGTACAACTGTCTCAGATTGCTGGAACATGATACCTACACGGGCAGGCGAAGCAGCACAGTGTAATCCATCATACAATGGAACCCTGACTTGCTTCAGGTAAATTATTTCAGAATATTTTATTTCTGAAATGTGCTGACTGTGACTTTGACGTTCAAATACCGAGAAATTCTGAAGGGCTGGCGCTCTTCACACAGATATTAGTTTCCGGCAAGCGAGGCTGTTTTCTGATGTTTACATTAATACAACATTATAATTTGCGTTGGAAAAGAATTGGTATTGGCATATGCTGCTTGTCACGTCGTCTGCATCACTTCATTCATAGTTTAAAATCAATACAATTCATTGAACAATTACATTTTGTTCGGTTGGGAGTTCAAAAACAAACTTTAGTAGGTCTCTGCATTCCAGTGCAAGCCAGAAGATGGTTCCACTAATCAATTTAAAACTTTCTACTTGGACGCTAATCAGCTGGCACGAAATTCGACCTTGCGAGGTGCTTAATAAATTGAAAAAAGAGTTTATTAGCCCATTATTGACAGAAACATGGAAATCGCGTGGGTGGTGCTTGAAATTTCACTTTCAAAAACATTCAACCGAAACCTATTTATCAGTAATGGTGACGCCTGACTGACCATGCTTTGTCAAATTAATAGTTTCGTGCCTATGATTAGCGACGGCAAGAGAAATGCAGAGAAAATCAAAGTTGGAGACGAACAGACGTTCATAGTTAATATATCGAATTTTCAAGTCATTGATGGCGACACATGCACGAGAGTTTGAAAAAGTTTAGAGTTGCAACGATTGTAGCAGAAGGTCTTGGTCTTTGCCCATTCGCGATTAAGATCAAGGTAAGCAACACTGATATACATTAGTTTATACGGTCAAAGATCAGTTAATTATGCTTGCCATTAAGTGTCGTGTGTTACGCGACAAGAAAAATAAAATTCATGTAAAATGATCGTAACAACTAAGTAAAAATTCAAAGTGTCAAAATGAGGTAAGGTAAGGTTCAAAATGAGGTAATGGAGGTACTTTGAAGATGCTTTTTAGCGCGAGCCGGCCGGGACGGCATAAGTCAACACTTGTCTTACCCAAGCCCCACCCCCGCCCCTCGGTCAATCTTCGCGCTTGGCCTATTGAAAAATCCACAAAACTTTCGTTTTCATTTGGACCCACTTGCATACACAACAAGTAAACATTGCATGATCGCCCGTCCAAACCGCGGTTGAGATACTCTCACGGCACAAAAGATACGATACAACGATTTCGTAACACCTGAGATCTTGTCTGGTTTTTACCACTATTCACCAAGATGAAATTTTTCGCAATCTTTTAACGACTCCGAGTGGAATTTGAGGCTTTTCCGAGATTGCTGAGCGCTTTATGGACTTTTCGGTAATTTGGTTATTAATTTACGGATGCAATGACTAATCAAGTGCAGCCAAGACTTACAATCGAAAAGAAGCAGCAGCAGGGCAAGTAATCCAATTGTTTTAGCCATTTTGGAATGGAGCACAGTTGCAGGCACTTTTCACTGGAGTCGAAGCGAAACTCGAGTATCTATTAACAATGCACTGCACGCACGACGCTAGTTCAACGATTTTATCCAAGTTGGTCGAAACGAGTCCGCGAGAAGGGGGTTCAATGCATCGGAAACGGATTTTTTGAAGATACTTTTACATTGGTAGTCGCGATTAAGACACTTGGCTCCTACAACTGGGAGATAACGAGGCTGTAATGATACCCTGCAACAATCTGACTTCCAATCTTATTATACGAGATACTATTCGGGGCTATAGGCTGCAGATACTGGAAATGAAATCGAAACCGATTCGCGTTTGGCCCTCTTGTCCGCGCCAACACTTACATGGAACTCCAGCAGTTGGTCTTGTGGTCGGTCGGTGGCTTCAGGTGGCTTCAATCGCTCGCCTCAGGTGCAAATGTTGGTGGAGGACGTGTGGTGTGGGTAATGCAAACACAAAATATTTCAAATGCGACTTGATATGCATTTTGAACTCTCACTTTTCAGTATTGGCGCGCTCGTGACGTCATTGCTACCGATAATGATTAGGAAATGGCAAAAAGCTTTTCGATTGGCGCCGTGGAGTTGGTTCTTTGCCGTTCGCTTGTTGCTGAATCGTATGGAGGTTCATTTCTCGGATAGTGGACAGAAGCAAATCAATGGACGGTGAATAATTTTAAAAAAATTAGCAAAGAATGTCTTTTCATTACAACTTACCACTGACTTGATGTAACACTGACACCCAAGATGCATTAAATGCATTTAATTAGCACAGGACTTACTTATTTCTTACTTATTTACTTATTTTAATGGTGTAGGGTTAGGTAGGTTATGGGAATCATAAGAATTAAGTGGTAAGGCATGGCACATCTTCGGTTAACTCATGGACTTTTCTTTGGAAAATTGTAGACAAACTCTATCGAAAATTGCATGATTTTTACTCTCGACACAATGCCAATCTGTATATACTTCAAACATGAAACTGGATCAACTTCTTTTGTCATAAGAATAGAACACGGTTTCTGTGCTCATTTTCAATTAAGGATCAGCATGGCTATTGAAAGTACAGTTTCAGGTTAAATTGTTACTATTCACACAAATTAGAATGTATTTAAAGTATTTTACTTGAGTATCTAAAGTGGTTTGATCTAACCTCACAGTTTGACAGGATTCATTTGACGGTCGACTAACGTTTGCATTATTTAAGTAAGGATCTACGATTTCACCCACAATGAGAATGGAAAAACACAACAAGTGAATGTTCGAAAACAATTTTCTTGCTGCATTATAAAAATGGTAAATAGTTTAGTTCCAGCCAAAATATTTGCTTCACCGTCTAGAGAGTGATAGTTGCCTGTTATTAACTCCTTTTAGTCCGTTGTACAGATCGAACCCTTGTCAGATTTCCATTTTCTTAAAGAATTGAAAAACTTCCGATTTAGTGCCTGAAGGGTTTGGTATTGTAGTCTTACCTTATGCTTGTGGGGGTGACCAGAGAAGAGAACTAAGAGGAGAACTAAGAACGGTGAAGGAACTTGCAAGTGATCCCTTCTCTTGCGGTAAAACAAGCTTATATGCTACCAACAACAAACGAAACCTTACCGCAGTCAATTGAAACTCATCCAATTTTTACAGCATCCTTGTTAACTTGTTGAATTGAAATTTGGTTGTATTGGGGCGCAGTACGGAAATTTTCTAAGCTGATATCAAGCTTGTGTGTTCATCAACGTGACAAGCATGTCATTCGTTAAAAATTCAGCAGTCAGCATTCAATTCAGTAAAAAGTCAGTAAGACATCTGACAGAATGCATACAACATACACTACGGAGATAAGCATGTCCTGGATACTCAAATAGAGCAAATTATCAGTTCGCTTTATGTACTCTACTGATTCATGCTGTGGAATCAGTGGAGTATCAACTTCACCGTGGAGTATCAGCTTTATCAACTAAACCAAGGCCGTAAACAATGCATTACGTCTTCTTTGTCCTGGGAAAAGGTTGAAGATGAAAGGTAGAGAAGGTGACTTGGTACAAGGCTTGGCAAATTGGCGACTTGTCTTTAAGATAGCTCTATAATATAACTATGTTGGGCCAAGTTCACGAGGTTCTACGTATTAAGAAGGGAATGTTCGATCGCTCGCTGGCACAGAGAGAAGAGGCCAACTCTCTCACTAATCTCTCTGCTTCCTGGCTCAAATGCACATTTGACGAGGCTAAGGAGCCCTATTCGGAGGTAATGTGACAAACATTCTTCAAGCTCAGTGTGACAGAGCTACTTGCTGAAGAGTGAACGAGGGCCTAAGTACGGAGAAGGTAGTCGGAGGGAGAGAGAGATTGTCAGCCAAGAGAAAACAAGCACGAGCCTTGCTGTGTGGCAGAAAATGTACGCACACGAAGCACGAGACAGGTGAACCGCACGACTCATCAGTAATGTGGGTGCGTGGTTTCGTCAGAAAGCATGGTGAGACTGATTATTACTTGACGTATCTACTACCATATCTACGTATGGGCCCGGATATTTTCACTCTTATCTGCATTAGATGGGGAATCCATCGTCCCCTGTTTGCTTGTTATTCCAGGGCACCAAACATATGGAACATCTAGCGATGATTGAAACTACGTGTCATGTTACGTGTGGAAACTTTTTCGCATAAAGAAGGACATCGTGGCTCGCCTGGGGTCGTAGAGAGTAGGGCGGTCTCTCTGACAGTACTTTCTCTGACTTGAAGGCGCCGAGACCAAAGAGGCTAAGTCCGAAGTAATTTGACATAGAGTTCCAGGTTTAGTTCTCCATATATAGTATTTACCTCCCAACCAAAAAAAAATATTAATAAATTTGTTATTACCAAAGCCTTGACAGCCGGCACATGTACTCGGATAACTTTACCTCATGTGTTGTGTCCAATTCCAGTCGCATAGTGTGTGAATAAATGAAGTAATATTGCAGGTTTCGCTAAAACATTTCATGAATCTTAGAGAGACTTATTCAGAACAGAACATAAGTGACCATATCATGTGTATAATATGTATATATTCCATATATGACATCTTATGTTTCTGCAAGCTCTAGAAAAGCAAATAGCAAAGGCAACAACCGCGAGAGGTTGTTGTAAGGAGATTTCCAAACTGTAGTTTTGCTTTTACTAAAGACACACTAGGGTTGAGTATGTGATATAAAGCTACATTTAGTCGAGACATTTCAAGACCGATGACTTCCGTTTTGCTAGTGATGAAGTAATTGCACTTTTAATTTGAACGTTAATCGATAAAATCTTAAAAAAAATGATGATTGGCTCTGGCTTGCATGACTCTTTCATTATGAAAAATGATTGGTTCCTCCGAAAGGATGTCGAATGATGAGAGCAGAGTGGTATCAATATTGTAATTGTTGTATTTAGTGTTTACATCAAAGTTGCCGTCTAATAAAATATCAATTATCTGACATCTGTCAGAATGAGCTGATTATGACAAAACGTGTGTTCAACCACTGATTCTAGCCTCCATAAAAGCGTAACCACTACAGCTACGGAACTACACGCTACCCTGTTAGAACTCAATAAGAACAATATCCAGAACCACCATAAGATAATTGTTTTCACTGATTTCAATAATGCTTTTAAAAGCTTAAATGATAATCAAGAAAATAGACATACCACACAAGATATATTTTCCATATATTAAAATCATTAAAAATTACCCGGAGAAAATCTTCAAATTCATTTGGATCCCGGGACATGTGGGAATCATACCGTTAGAAGTAGCAGACAAACAAACCAAAATAGGGGTTTTGAGCCACAGAGTCATGGACACATATGTGTATGAACTTCAAGTTCATGAACTCGATGAAGTAATAAACATAATAAAAGAGGAGATAGAAGAAAAGTGGAAGAACAGAATTAGAGATAAAACCACCAACTACGCGCGTGGAAAGAAGCACACCATCTTAACAACAGTCGAAAACCATGGTTTCAGAAAAGTTATATTCCCCCCAAACATATTAAAACCATCAAAAGAATCCTAACAAATAGAGCCTACAATAAGCTTCGTCTCGTTCAAATTAAAAAAAGAAATACCGATTTATGCATACACTGCAACAAAACTGACACAATAGATCACCAATTGTTTCACTGCACTAAATACGAAGGGATCAGGTCAAATCACATTCTCTTTTTTAAATATAATAATATTAAAGACCTTATTCCTAAAAAGGAAAGCAACTCACTCAACAGCTGTGGAGCATTATTAGTAGAAGCAAACTCTAATATATAACACCCAATTCACTCCAATAAAATATCACACACAATCAATCCACTACTAATACACACAGACATACTGTGAACAAGTAAAAATGACATGAAACACAGGATCGACAACGCTGGCCAGTTTGAATTAAAAAAAAGTGTTGAACCACTGCTGTCAAACACAAGAGTATTAACAGGTGAGACCATGATCTGAGGATTGACGAGGTTTTAGAGCATTGAAAATTTAACCGTATGACGGTTAATGGATCCTGAACAAACAATACCAACGAATGTCTCGAACCTGGGCAAACCAATGCTTTCCGGGTCTTACGGATGAGGAGAAACCCATCACCCAATCACCCAAGGAAACCCAATTTGTTCTTTCCAATGTAACTTCTTACTATGGACCTCCCCTAAAATAAATGTAGAAGGAGGAATGAATCCTTAGGCTCAGGCTTACGCTCCTGGTTTGGCCATACAAGTCAGATTCCATCCTTTGCTTTGAGATCTTTTGGCACTCTAAATATACAACCAGCCTTTTTTTTGTGGTAGGGAGGTGAAGGCTGTTTACGCCCTGAGTGTGGGACTCCCAGATGCAAAATGCATTTGGACTACCCACTAAACACTTCCCCTGTCAACCTGAGAACCTAGCCTAGAACCGTTTGACACATTACTTCGGGCTAGGCCTCGTGTTCCTACGCCTAGAGGCGCCTTCGCATTATGGGTATCTCTTCTCTAACGGGAAGGACAGGAGAGGAAGGAAGTGCTACAAAAGAGATCCATCCATCCCCGATGCCTCCAAGCGCTCCAATAAAGCTTTTTTTAGTGTGAGCACTGTCCGAGCCTTTTGCGCCACGCGATTCCAATTGTCAACTGTTGCCAGCATTACTCCGACGATAGTTTCCGGACAGAGCTCTCCGATTTCGCTGAGTAGGACCCCTCGCTGCTGGCTCCACCTTTTGCAGTAGAAGAATGTGTGACAGGCGTCATCCAACTCTCCTGCACAAAACACACAGTTAGCTGGGTCAAGTAGAAATCGGTCTCACCATGCACTCGACTGAACCACGGCCTCAGGTCAGGGATCAGACGTGCAGTCCATCTTCCCCTTGTTTCTTGCTCCCAGGACTGTTGCCAATCACTGAGAGAGCGACGTCTCTCTTCCTTGGTGATCTCTTCTCTTCGATCTTCGCCGCTGCGCAGGTAAATACTTCTGCGCTCTCTCGCAAGGAGGGTGATGGGTATCACCCCTGCGATTACCAGCACTGCCGCCCCGGAGACCGTTCGGTATGCGCATGCGATTCGCAATGCTCCTTGTCTCTGCACCTGTGCCAACCGCTTCCGGTGTAACTACTTGCTGAGAGCATCGCTCCACAGTTCTGATCCGTAGAGTAGAAGCGACTGCCCAACGCTCATTAAGAGCCGTCTCCTTGATGTGGTGGGCCCCCCTATGTTGGCCATTAATTGGGTGAGTGCCGTCACACGCGCTGCAGCCTTGTCAGCTACTGCCTTGAACCAGCCGATGCAATCAGCAAAGTACATCTGATCTTACTGATGAAAGCGGATTTTGCTATAACACGGGATTTGTTTTATTGAGCTTGATAAAAGTAAGAATCGTTTTTATTTCATAGAAATAAAAACCGGGTATTCACAGTTAGCCAGAAAATCGAATACATGAAGAATAGATGGCACAGATGAATTGTGTATGTTGACAAAGTTGTCATAATGATAACTGAACAATTTCCGGAGACAATGTCTGATTTTGTGGACACCCAAATCTCTTGCTGTGGCATAAATAGTTAAGGGCAAATAGGCTGAACATCAATGCTGACGCACGAGAGTTCATAGTATATATAACCAAGGAAGTCTCCAATCCTTACATCAGTTGGAAAGTAGATACGTTTAGTGTATAAGATGAATTATTTAGAAGTCCGTATCAGCAAGGAGTCAGGAAAATAGAGAAGATCGCCCTTTCAATCACAAACAGTAAGCCATGGAGACTCAAGCATTAATCTGCTGGTCGGATCTACACTACAATGGTTAAGCCAACAAATCATAAAGGAACTAGGAAAGATATAACGAATGACCGATATAAGTAACGCTACTGCTAGAAAGTTGGCGCCTCCTTTGGATGCTCTTCAAGGAATCCTTTTCAAGAAAAGCAACACTATGCTCCTTAGTGATACCCTGCGTTTAGATCTTGAAATCTATGGAGAGAATGGATTTATCAAATACGAGGAGGGCTTGATTTTTGATTTGACGCTTAATCTATTGCCTCTTTGTTGAAACAACCGTGGAGAGACATCACTTGCGAGCTTATGATTAAAATTCAGGAAGAGAAAAGTCAACGATCCTGGAACGGGCCATATTCATATTATCAAATCTACGCAGTGAATGACACACTTCAAGTTCGAAGGAAATGCATATAGTCAACTACAAAGATCACTTACAGGATAAGTAGTGTACTTGTAGGACAAGATCCCTGCCGGAGTGAAGTGTCCAAGCAGCGAAGAGTGGTAAACGGGTCCAGACTTCAGCTCAGATACTGAATCATAATTAAGAGTAACGGCTTTAAACCGATGATGGCACTAGAGTTGGAGTAATCTTCAGTGGCTAACCTCAATTCAATCGATGTTACAAGCTAGAGAGTCCTACCACTATTTTCCAGTTGGAAATATTTGAAATAAAAGCAGCTACAGACATGAAATTCAAGATATGTTACACATCCTTTTGGATTGCAAGTTAACGCAGTAAGCGCTGGCATCGCGTTGTTTATCAGCTCCTGGAGAACAGCAAGGAAGCTCCTACCCTTGAAGCTGTATTTAATCTAAGGAAATTAAATCTCACTGTCCTAGAGGTGAGGATGTAGAGGAAAATTGAAGAGCACACAGCATACACAGCTGGTCAAACTGAAGTAATTAAATAACACCTAACAATCACAACAAGTTGGTCGAAACCCTTTAGAAGGAGTTTAGTATGACTTGGTTTGACAGGAATGACTGCAATAAAAGCTGATTTCTTCGGCCTCACCGTATTGACAGTCCCACCCGAATTCACAAGTGCTTCTGGTAGTTGGGGTAGAGAATTCGATAGGCTTTGGGGTTGTCTTCCTGGGCTTCAAATGTCGAATCTTTCCCTAGAATAGCAGAAAAGATTCGACTTTTCCTAGATGAGAGGAAGTTTAGAGCATGCATCAGTTTGCATATATACAAAAACATGCATTCACATACACAGAACATATGCGGAATCCCCGGAAAGGGAAAGATAATTGGATTTATGAATATGACTTAGCCTTAGACCAGGAACTTTAGTTGGGAAAGATCTCGTCGAAGACATGAGCTCACAATTTGAAAAGCAAACTCCTATATCTTGAAAAGTGGTAGCAATAGAGAGAATTAATTCGTTCAAAAAGTAGCCAAAGAGCATTGATGATATTTTCAACGAGAAAGTTATTTTGTGGCATCATTAAAACCCCTTGCAGAAAATGGAGAAGTCATCTTGAAGAAGCTGATAATCCTGAATCGACCCGATTGCCCGTTAAATTTTTAAATCACCGTCATGCAGGAGGCAAAGGAAGGAGATCAGCGAGGGAAAATCGTCTATAAAAACAAGCAAGAGTCGTGGTCCAAGAATGGAACCTTGGGAAACACCAGATGAAGAAAAAAAATGAGGTGATTTTATGCCGTAGAGACTTACACATAAAGGACGATGTAATGCGTACAACTGCATCAACGACAATAATGATCCCAACATTTCAAGGGGTTACCTCTTGTTCAGAGAATGACTGTGATTGACAGTATAAAATGCCGTGGACAAAACCGTGAAGATCATATCAACATGTAACTGCCTTTCCAACGCCTTAGCAATATGATTTGTGAATGCAGTCCAAATAGCAGTGGTAGAACCATCTTTCAGGAAACTATTTTGTTCAGGCGCAATAACTGACCGCATTACAATGGAGACTCAGTTGTGAATAAGCCGTTCCAATAGGCAATAGGCAAACAGGAAATTAGGGATATCGGACGATCGTTGTCTGCATTAAAGGGATTACCACTTTTAGGAATTGGAACACTGGAAGCTTGTTTCTGATTAGTGGGAAATACACAAGTACTAAGGCTGAGGTTGAACAGAAGCGGCAATGATACTAAGAGAGAGGATGCAAGAGATTTCAGGTAGATTCTAACTCGTACTAGACCACCCTTAAATAAAAAGTAAACTATCTTTTTTGTTAAAACTAATACATATCCATAGTAGTTCGATATAAATACGTCGTGGGACTAAAACCCATGAGAGCGATAGTGATAGGTGTTGGAAATACTCACGTGTATTTCACCTTTCAACCTATAGGTCGAGTTCTCCGTGGGTTATATTAGATAACGCAGATTTGAAATCACATTTCAAGTGGATTGAGTAGAAAAAAATCAATGAAAACTCTGACTTTGAAGTTGGCATGGAAAGACTTCTCGAGTAAAAAACAGTACAACCAAGGACTCGTTAATCGGATAATCGACAAATTTCATTCAGTGCGGATGGGATTTCATATTTCCATTCATATATTTAGGGCCTTGTAGGCCGGTAAATATCCTTGGGACGGAACGCACACCGCAGAAATTATTCAGAAGGTTCTTGCATCATTGCTGCCCGTTTTTCTTCCATTTGTAATAGATCACCGGGGCATTGCATCCCCATTCATGGTGTCATTACATCATTCCAACCATTTTTTTGTTGTGAATCGTATTGCAGGAAACTTGCCAAACGACCAGAAATAGATGAAGAAGTTGAAGCAACAACATCTCTCTAGAAGCTGCATGGCCGAAAAGAGCTTGTATATTTTTTCTAAACAGCATCACCGATAAAGTTCTGGCCATAAAAGGAATCCTACTCATTTTGCGTTTGAAGGTTTCCAGCTTGTTTACCAAAGCCACTTCTAATAAAGCACTTTGATGAGTTCTGAGCTAATGGGAAAAGCCTGTCTTGTCTTCCATCAGCATTGAATCTTCGGAGCCAGCACAATACTATACTGACAACGACGAATCCACGAAAACTTGCAGCTGAAGCATGCAATTATTGTACAACTGATCCACCCACACTTACATTACACCTCATTAATACACTTCACATTTACACTTACTTCCGCCGTTGATTCTTATCGACGTAAACGTTTTCAAGTTCTTTTTGCTCGTCAATTTCCTAATCCACACGTCAGGAATCGAATTGAACGATTGCTAGTTGGGAATCTTAGTTTGCATGTTAGTCTGCGAGAAGAATGTACACAATCGCAGCCCAGTACGTGTTCCTTGCGGCGGATACCTTTCTTGGCCTAGCGCACCTGACTAACGTGGGTGTAATTGTTAGATCTGTGTGTAGTCAGTGCTGCGGGTATTTGTTGTAAGAGTGGTCTAAGGAGGCCTTTGGAGGCATGTTGTAACGAGACAATTAAATGGTCCCTTTGCAAGTAGACCGCAGACGAGTAGGAAGCTGGGTGTGACCATGGGAGAAACCTCCAAACTCACCTGTCGATGAATATGGATCCCGTCGCCTATACTGGTGACGGTCACATGAGTCATGGGAGTTTTCTCCACGGTATAGCACCCATGCGTCTGGTGCACTGGGAATAGAGCCAATAATTGAAGCCTGGCCCTGGAGGCTTTCATCTTTGGCGACCGCAGGAATACCAGCATTAGTCACGCTGTTCCCCTGAGTACACTGAGCTAGTGAAACTAGTCCAGCATGTCTGGCCAGTCGGTCTGGACCTTCGCCAGTCTTCTGGGACAAGCGGCAGTTTTAGCATTAATTTAGCGTAATTGAATCTAATTTAGGCCATCCAGCTCCGAATGGGGACACCTCGAAGCTTTCTTTGCGTGGTTCCAGCTTCTACCGCCTCGGTCTTCGCATGCATCTCCCCTATAAAATTATAATTAGTGAGTCCAACTCAGAATCAACAACGAGACTCCACATCAATTTGCTATTCATAGAGTTCGAGGCTTTTGTGGTTTTGGTGGCGGCAGCAAAGACGTGGTTTAGGCGTTTAGCTCTGAGCACTTCAGCACCTATTGAATGGTTGAATAGTTGTGGTGTGTTGTCTGTTTGCCAATTTCCCAATGAATGGTGGCATTAATGGAAACTTAAAACGAAACATTGATGTCGGACCCGGCTTGCTTGGCCCAACCAAGCAAGTACTCGAATCATTAATAATTCAGATTCAGCAGCCCAAGCCTTCTCAATATTTCCACCGAGTAATGGTTCGAATCAAAACAGATTGATTACGTTGAGGTTTTACTGGATATCAGCAGGACATATTTCAAACGAGGGTTGCCCAGTTGCATCAATGGACGCTTAGAGACGAAGATGGAAACGCGGACACGCTGAGGTGATGGCCTTAATTGCGTGGGTATTAGCCAAGTTGTGCGGAGAGCTGGTGGGCCGAGTATGGAACTGGTAATTAATTGAAGAAGCATCCAAAGGTTGCTTGATCTTCTTTAGGTACGCAGAACTCTCTTCATTGAAAATACTTACTCTAATCGTCGCGATATATCATTGGTTTGCTTCCTTGACGGAAAGGTTGAATAGATGGTTGGTTAGCTGGGTGCATGCCTGGATCTGGACTGGTGCGCCCTGCACACCAGTGCTGGGACAGGTTAGACATTCATCTTTTGACGAATGTGAGGATCTTCCGACCGCAGCATCAAATTTCTAGAAAGTTACAGAATGTATTGTCGTTAATAGTAATAGTCTTTGGCCAAAATATCGTATATGATATCTGGGCATTTTAACGGTTAATGTAACTTAAATTTATCTGGGGATGTGCGAAAGTGGGTCAAGCCCTCAGAGAATAATTATAGAAATTATTGATATCAATCGGAAGCCAGATGTTCTAATTGAGACATAAATTGTTTGGTAAGGTTGCGGTTTGATCTACGTTGGAAAACACCTTTGGGAAGTTTTCTGTTAAGGTGAATTAACTTCAAGCTTTTTTATTATTGGAACCGAGTGACGTTGCAGCAGATCGATTTGCTATACGATTTGCTTTCATTTTTTTTTCTTTCCAATTCCAATTCTTCAATTCTTTCCAATACTTGACTTCCCTATCGGAAACCAGATCGGCCAAACTCGATTGCCAGAATTAATTATAGGGCACAGCTGTTGCGTATTCAAACGAAGAACACTCGCTAGCTTGCTGGGAGGAGGATGAAAGCGTTGAACACTTTCGTTTAGACTGTCCTAGCCTAATACACCAGGGCTGCAAATGATTGGAGTGGAATCAAATAACAGAGCTGAAACACCTGCTGGACGTGGAACCAAGTTTTGTCTTGTGTACTAAAGCGACTTGATCAACCTGACTGTTGCTGAATGCAAAATGTGCAAACCACTGACATAAAACCTCCCCAGCCTCCCAGCCTGATAGAACCTAGCCTGATTCTGTCGGATAAGGCCTCTTTGGTGTCGCCTTTAGGTCAGAGAAATCTTTCTATCAGCAGGATGAGTGGAAGAGAGAGGGATTTCTGTCAGAGAGATTCCCTTCCATCTGCACCGTCAAGCGATCCATGATGTCCTTCTGTACAAGAAGAACTATCTGCAGGTAGTTTTGACACGCAGTTCCGATTGTATGTCGAAATATTTTCCAATAAGGCAAAACTAAAATACTCGTGCCCACTGAATAGTTGCGTCAGGTAATAATCAGTCTCACCTTTCTTTTTGCAAAACCACGGCTCCATGTCACGGTTAAGTTGTGCGGTCCACCTACCTCACGCTTCGTGTTCCAACATTTCCTTCCACAAAGAAAGTATCCTGCTTGTTTTCTCTCGCGTAACAACATCTCTCTCCGACTAGGTAAGTAGACCCTTCGCTCTTCAGGGAGTAGTACTTTCTGGTTCAGCCTAGTGATAACAAGCATTGCCGGCTCAGAGACAGTGCGGTATCCAGCTAATGTCCACAAAACTCCTTGCCTCTGTACCTATGCGCCCCCTGTACGACTCCTTATTTAGAGTGACTTTAAGGGGGGGGGGGGGTGAAAGGATTCTATCAACTGTCGAGCTGACGCTCGAATAAGGTAAAAGAAGCTTGTCTTCATGTCAATCATGAATCCAAGGTATTTAATTGTTTACTTCGACTCGATGATTCGTTTTCGAAGTCGAGCGTGAATAACATGAGGGATCTGCACCTTGGTCAAAATGAAGACCTCAGTTTTTTCCAGCGCTAGAATAAAACCACGACCGGTCTTCTATTCGCTGACTGGACGCAGTACCATACCTAGTTTGAGTTGCGCCTGCTCAAAGATAGGTGCAGCAACTTTTGCGGGTTGAGTGGCGGTGTTCAAGAGAACAGATATCAGGCGATCGATTTGTCCATCTTGTATGTGGAAGGATGTGGAGATTTGTACATGGAAGCGTTGTTCAACGTAGTATTCCGGAAGATGATGCCTTCTTTCATGCGTGCAGGGGTGTAATCTGATTTTTCAAGTGTTGCGTACTTGCTGAACTTATTTTAGTAAAATTGGTTTGGTTTTTATTTCATTGCAGAGCACTGATTTTCCTGTTCTTCTTGTTGATAATTCTGTATTTCGTTTGAGATTTTTCTCTCTTATGATCTCCAATTAATCAGTAATAGGCAGGGCTGGTTCGAGCAAGCTTTGCGAGATGGTTAAAAATACTGTACGGCGGTAAGAGATAAGGAGTTGGATGTGGGTTCCATAGATTCTGGTACTGATAGGTTCATTGGAGAGTTTGAGTTCCTTTTACAATGTTCGTACAAGCTTAGAGGTTTGATTTCAGACGATGGTTCAATGAAAGGTCTAGATACTTGAGGGTGTCATTGAGATTCACAAGGGTATTATCCATAAGAAAAAAAAAGATTTCCGATCGTACTGAGCGATGACCCATCATTGATTACTCCATGATCCTTGAAGGCACAAAAGAAATAAAAAATTGGCACAAAAAATTTTTTTTTAGATTTTTCGGTGTTTATGAAAAGCTTTGGAAGCAATTATTTTTAAAAAGTAGTCATATGATTACGAAATATTTGCAGTTGTGAGCCTGAGGGCCTTTTGGAGAGACATGTGAGTCGCTCGTGTAAAAAATTGTAGAGCGAAGGGTGGTGAAGTCTAGAAAAATATTTACGTCCTTTTCTAACCCATCATAGGCAACCGTTGCATGTGAGCGTTATTTACATCTCTTGTCATCGTTTTTAGACTTGTCCTTTTCCTGCTTCTTTCTCCCATTTAATATATCACTGAGCCTACGACTCGTATAAAGGTAGTTTATTTTTCTGCAGTTGAACCTCAATGATTCCGATCAGTGCTAAAGACTTGAAGATTTTTCTTTCCAGAGAATGCAGTAGTAGGTAAAATTACTAAATATCGGCAACTTGGGAGAAATATAATATCATTGAAGCTACTGTGGACAGTATTCAGGGTTGGAAAAAAGACGAAAGATATTTCATGATTTTATTTAGAGAAAGAGGTACAGTACAGTGCTTAGAGTATTTTTATCCAAAATAACTTCTCATTTTAATATGATAGGACACGTACACACAGGCAGGACCTATTGGTCCTAACGTTTCTTATAGAAGTTCGCTTTGGTAGTTTTTGTATTTTTTGTCTGTGGAAGCGCTTCTAGACGTCATGAAAAGGATGCAAATAACGAATTCGCCAATGACTTAACTAACTGGATGTGACCTAACTTAACTTAGTCATTGGATAGCATGTAGCATGTAATAATTGCGAAACCATGACTCCAGCTGGGTGTCCTCCTCTATTGGATATTTGCTCCATTACATTTAAATCAAATGAATTTTGGTCGTGACTCAGGCAACCCCTTCGTTAATAATTTCATATTCAATATTTGGAAGTGCTCTATCAAATCCCTGATAAAACCCGCCAACTTCAAATCGAATTTACATCAATAATAATAATTAATAGACAAATAAATTTGGTCTTGATCACTTATAAATTAAATTTAACATCAAGGCAGTTATTAATATGCAAAAACTTGCATTGCCTGATAAAGATAAAAACAACCACACTGCGAAAACCTCAACAAACAATTTTTACATGCCTGGCCAAACACCTTACAACAAAAACTCCGACAAAACCAACATGTTTATATGAAAAATTAATCGATTTCTGTTCTAACACATAATTTATTACAATTTTGTTTTCCAGTGTATCTCGTTATGCGGCAATTAACATAGGAAATAAATTGAACCCTTTGACAAGTAGTTCACGTTTGAATAATTTATCAAATTGACCGAGCAAGCAAAAACTGTGGCAGATAAAGACTGAAGAAATCGCGGGTCCAAAAACCTCCAACTTAACTCGACTGATTTGGTTAAGCACTTACTAATAGGAAACTTCTTTTTATAGAAATGACCTGTCCATGTGTTCATCGTTGAATTTGTTGAGTTTACATGATTGCGGGGGGAAGGCATCGATTACAATAAATGAGTTTCCAAATTAGAAGATTATTTTGGCAATGACTAGGACTTCCTAATTCTTTTGAAAGAGCCAACTCAAAGTTCCATTGCTTGTTGGGCGCTGATACGGCGATCAGGTGAAAAAAAAGGCCTTAAAATCACACAGAGTTGATGATAAATTTGAATAAATCAATTTCGGTCCAACAGCTAACAAGCTCCAGAGTACGACCAACTCCAACACCGCGGCGATATGCTATATGTATCTTTTTGCCTAATGGAACTATGTAGGTAAGATAGTTTTTCCCGTTCACAATTAGATACAGATTCAGGTGCTTGCAGAGGGAACGATACTCACGCGACTGGTGCTTAATTAATTGAAAAGGTCATCAATGAAACGACGTTTGGAAATCAATAAAAGCAAGTGTTCATTGTTCAAGTGGCGTTTAAGGGGGTAAGCAGTTTAGCTGCAAGCGAGCTGACGAGGAAACTTGGAAGCATCTTGACGAGGACAGGGAAAGAATTGGAAAAAGGATGGTTGTTGTCGCGTAGAATTTAATGAGATATGTTTGACAAAACGTTTGTGATTTATTAAAGAATTTTCATTCACTTCTGAAATAATCATAAATTAAAATTAATTTTGCAGTATCTGAAACACTCATTTTAGAACTTCCTAAGTTCATTTCGAGTCCTCTATAGCAAGAACTTTTCAGTCCCTAGGACAACCGCACCCTCAGGGAGTAAATAGAAGAGTGCTCTCACTAGCAAGACCAATAGGTAGGTGAGCAATAAAACTACTCGTGAATGTGAAAGCCAGCCAAACTGAAGCCATAAAAGCACTCGTGCAGAAAAATTTGTTAAAAACTGCAGAACTGTCTTGGATTGGATTGATCAAACGTCAACAAACTATGGATATGAACTTCATTCTTTCGGACCCAGGCAACATATGAATTTGAACCCTATAATATGCTTCCATTTACAGAATCAGAGCTCTGCGAGGTTTTTCAGAAATAATTTCTCTTCGTTTGTTATTTAAATATCATTCAGCAGTTGATTGGCATCGAATTCAAACAATCTCAGTAGAAGGATTAGTAGCTTTGTCTCTATGAGAATTTGAGCCTTGCGATGTGCGTCTCTGCACTGATGGCTTTCTATCTAATATCTGAATATCTAAAGTGAAATATTTAGCTTCTGTTTCAGCAGAAATTCTGAGGCTCAGATCGAACGTATCATATGGGTAAGGAAATTTTTCAATCTTAATGTCGTACAATCGCCTGCGGTTCCTCTCAGTTTCTGCACAATTTTCTTACTAGAGCTGCCTCACTATAGGTGGGCGGTTCACGCTCTTCTTTCCCGAAAAAAAAACGGGTATGACTTCCAAAAATGAGGTTTAAATTAACAACATTATAAGTTTAACAGACACCTGGAGTTGCGGTTGATGCAGACTATGCAAAGCTAAAGCAATATTAGAGAATGGCAGCGCTAAGTCCGGACGAAGCACAGGTCAGGCAGGACTAAAGACAGACGATAGGCTGACCCCGTGCTGAGTTACTTTAGAATAGAGTACGTGATAAATAGGAGACCTACTGAGAAAAGAGGTT
The DNA here is from genome assembly GCA_954870665.1 of Stratiomys singularior. NCBI lineage: Eukaryota > Metazoa > Arthropoda > Insecta > Diptera > Stratiomyidae > Stratiomys > Stratiomys singularior. Next base: position 2,534,910 of record OX940879.1, on the reverse strand, counting down.
TGTTATTCATGAATCACCCCAATTTTTTCTCATGTAGGTTTCATTTCCGCATCACTCCGTGACATTTATCAAAACATAATCTGAAATTTGAACAGGAAGTCAAAACAGAAGGCTTCAAAATCAACAATGTAATAACAACGTTAATTTAGGCCAACAAAAAGAAGGAGAATCCTGATTAGATCACATGTTGCACTTAGGGGATACAACTTTGAGATAGATTCTTGATATACTTGCATTCAGGATTCACAACGAAAGGCAATCTTATGGGTAACATAAAATGGAGAATATGGTTGTGATATTAATATTTAACTTCTCTTAAGTAGACGGATTACTACACTTCCAACGAGATAAGTGAATAGTTAAATTTGTATTGAATTATGACAGTGGTTTTGAAAAATTTAGTCCCCTTTGCGAGGCCATTTATTAGTTTTCTTAACGTGAAACAAGGCTAAGTGAGGATGGCTAATTGAAATTTATGACGTTGATAAAGCCTTTATAATGTCTTGACTTCATATGCTCTAATAACCTGGAAAAAAGTTCAGGGCACTTGATAGACGAACATAGATTACCTGAAAAGTTCTTGAAAATAATTATCTTAAAATATCTTCTTCATTTCTTCTGCTTTAATGGTCATAAGGACCTACTGGATAGTCTTCTATCTATCTTTCAAATTCCAAAACCGTGCAGCGTTTTACTCGCACTGTTAACAGAATCTTCCCATCTGTTCCTACAGATACATTAGGGTTATGTTTTCTGTATTTTTATACAGGTAACTCTAGTTATAGGATCCTCTGGTTATAGGATCGTCGAGATTTCCATGCCGTTAACATGACTTACCTATTGCTGTTTACTAAATTTTGGGCAAGCAAAGGCTTCTAATTGGTTAGAAAACATATACAAATCCTTGCTGTAGCTTATTCGCCTTCTGTCAGCATTTGTTACTGAATCAAGGAATTGTCCTAAAGAATGTAAGAACGAAAATTTTCATATGTTTGCGTCAAAGTCCACGGGCTGATGCCATACTTTAGAACTGATCTGATTATCGTTTTAAAGACCCTAATTTTGGTCCTTTTATGATCAAGTATGATCCGCCTTTTAATTCTGAATATAAAAAGCATTCATTATATTTGAGCAACTTCGACCGGCTTTTGCAAACCAGAATGAGTGTAATATCCTGCGTCAGCTTATTTTGAATTACCTTTGAGCTGTTGAGTTCCACTTTGAGAATTTTAAACTGAACTTAATTGTGGGGTATTTCCCAAGTCAAGAAATATTCCAATAGAGTCTTATGGTCAACACATCGTACACTTGCTTAAAATCTACAAAAAATTAAAATCCATTAACGTTGCAGTTTTAGTTTTATCCCAGCATTTTTCCGGGGATAGGGATATTCCTCTATAGTTTTCGTAGAGTGGCATGTCTTTTTAATAGATTGGTCAGATTATATGTTTTTAGCAATCTACTCACACGCTTTCCTTTTGCCAGACCTTGTGCCGAAGTTGGAGTAGAATTACCTATAATTTATCGCTTCCATTTTTGAAGAGATCTGCTGAAATATCATTATATCGTGGTACTTTCTTCCATTTTCGTGTCTTCAGGCCCATGTTTACTTTGTCGACTTGTCTTCCTCTGACGGGGATCGATCGAGTTATTTTTTTGTCTTCGGAACGCTCCGTCGTTCCCCGTCACTTGCTTAATTTCGTGCACAGACCCGTTTCGGCGGTCCGTCATCTTAAGTGTACTATTCCGTTCATTTTGACTTCTTGGCCAAGAAGCTTTTACAAGGTCTTGTACGATTTCTGGTTTTTTTTTCGGAAGTTGTATTCGTGAGAGTTGCGGTGGCAGGATTCAACAGAGATCCAAAATATTCGGCCCCAGTATTTTTTCGGATTTCCGCTTTCACTTAATATGGCATCTATCAAGTCCTGGCGAAGTTGTTTTTTGTGTGTTTTTGAGTCTTTCTATGAGGCTTTTGTTGTTTTATCTGCGGGTCATAACTTGTTAGTTTCGAAGATATCTTCCATTCTGTCAAAATTTCTCTCTGATGTACTAGCATACTTGTAAGATTGGCGATTGTCTTATATATCTTCAATGTGGAATTTCCCGATATAGTTAACGCCATTACTTCCAGTATTTGCTTTCCAACATCGCCCGTTTTAGACAATATAGTGCTCACAGTCCTTTTTCTCATCCGCGATATACCCTCATTTCGACGATGTTACCACCTACTCTCTAGTCGTTTAGTACATTAACAATCTGATTAAATGTACGGCCATCGGGAGAAGCCTAAGTCCTTCTCTGTATCTTCTTGTGAAGAAAACAAGTTGACGATTGCTGTTTGCGAAGTATGCTTTGAACAAAGAGCTTCCGATTTTTAATAAGTACAGCTTGTAAGCCTATAATCTCTACCCCCTAAACTAGCGAAGCAGGCAGGAAAACTTTTACCTTTTTACCACGTATTCCCTCTGAAAGAAGATGATGATAGGTGGTGTAAGCAGTACTGTCGATGTTCAATACAGGCGGCTAATATAAGGTTCACAAGGTACTTTGTAGGCAATAGCGTAATAACGAAGCGGTTCTTTGGCATATAATACTCATGGACCCCGAAACCCGAAAACAATCTAAAGGAATATGAAACAGAATTTATAGTCAATTGCTATTAGGAAGCTCGTGCTACCTCCGATGGAAAAGCTTAGGACAAACTGTAGGAAAACAATCCAGGTAAACAATTGGTGAAATTCAATTGTATAGTGATAAAGTGCATAAAATTAATATCCAGAAATTTGACCCATGACTTTGTATTTCCCTGTCCTTTTTATAGTCTGCCCTCTTACAAGGAAGTCTTTTGGTAATATTTTAAGTCTGCACGTTCTCAAGACCAACAAATACGATGAGTAAGAAGAAGAATTCAACTTGAATTGATTTTTTGGGTAGGCAGAAAGGATCCAGAAGGATGGAAATTCAGAATCGCTCAACAATTCTAGCGATGTGCTTCCTTTTTGTCCCATCTGCAGTTTAATTCAAGGCAAATCCCTAAGGAAAAACTGAGTTCTTTGCTACAGCTCTGGATATCCCCCATTAAGCGCGTGGGATCTCCTCCAATAGAATGCAATGAGTCACGCAACAGCCAAACGAAAAATTGATCAAGAATACAAATTACGCTGAACAACATTTTAATAGAATATCAGGTGGAGCTCGAATACAAGCTTTTTTTTTTATAAAATAGGGATCGCCCGTTGTGAATTATTAGCAATGCAATTTATCATTCAACCCTCCAATATGAAATATTGTGGGTAGGCAGATTAGTTGCGCTGTTGTCGACTACAACACTGTTGTTGCCGTCATCAGGATCTTTGCCGACTTTGCCGCCAAAAAGACCCGTCTAGATTGATTTCTAGTTCTGGCGAATCAAATCTTAGTCCGCATAGGCATCGTCTGTCCCAAATTGAAGAGTTCACCAGCGAAATCAAGATTCCAAATGTTTTTTGATTATTTATATTAATGGTCAACATAATCAGAGTCACCAAAACCATTTTTTCCCTGCCAAAGATTGTTTGCTTCAAATGTATCTAAGAGTAATTTGTCTAGAATCTTCTCGGAATTTTCGGATGTGGTGAGACCTTGAGTGGAATTAGCAACTGCTTGTATGAATAGGTCTGATGGAATTTTCCGGCGCTTTGATGGGAAGAATGGAGGGTTGTTTTGATTATTTGGTATTAGGTAGTTGATGTGTTAGTAAAAGAACTTTATAGAGTAGATTTTGAATTCTTGGTTTCGAGTCAATTAACATTTGAATTTTTGTTGTTACCAATACTGATATTCCTAATGAGTCTCGTCGGCTTCCTACACCAATAAATCAGGAATCCATTCGCCGCGTCCAGTGACACAAGCCCCTAATTGGCATTCGCTCTCCTGGATTGAGTAATCGTTCCAGACTAAAAGTGTTTTGATTTTCATAGAATCAATAGTGGTCTCCCGTCTGCGTCTTCCGCGCAGTGATTTCTAATGTTTCCTACTCGGTTGCCATGCCCAAAATATTCTGGTCTTGGAATCAGCAATCAGTAAAATTGCAAACCAGGTGCACAAATTTCGTCTCAATATGCAAATGGCGCCCCTGGTCCTCGTCTTCAAGGAAATCGAATTTGAGTGCAAAGTGACTGCATAATAGTGCGGCCCGGTCGCAGCTTGTGCCTGGCCCAGCCTGCGCTCGGGTTGCCTAGCTGGCTGGCTGGTTGATTGGACCAGTGCTAGGTGGCTCCAATGCCTTAATGCCTGATTGCTAAAACCCAGTGCCTGCCATAGACGTGGAACCTGAGCAGTAGCAGCGCAGCTACTTCCCGAAATAGCTACAAATGTATCTATTATAATTCGCAACTAGATGCGGACGCCAGGATTGCTTCCATTTGCAGATTTTGTGCAATTCTTCGTTAGCATTTCATATTGTTTTCGAATCACATTCAGTTTTGGCCATGTAAGCAAAAAGGTTCAAAGTTAATAGTTGCAGCAGTTGTAGTTGTTGTTGCTGCTGAGGTGCTGCGACTGCTCACCAAGTCAAGTCAGTCGGTCTGGTTCGGCTGGAAGGGTTAATTTGAGTTGGTGATTTGGACTTTTGACATTGAAGCATTTATCAAGCTGGAAATGCCAAACGTTTGGCAAATAAGATTTAATCGATTTGATGCCACACCGACTGGCAGAATGCTACAGGCTGCTGCTATGTGTTCTAGGTCCTGCTTAGCAATGCGTAAATGCAAATGCGCGACGTCCGAGATGCTGTTCTTCAGCCGGAACGGCATCAGCGAGGACTCTTTAAGATTCTGTGTGCACACACAATTAGATCAAATAAGATGTACTTTCTAACGAAATTCTAATTGAGTCGAATAATCAAGCGTATCCTTATGCGTTCTATGGACGTTTGCATTGCAGATCTCCCTTTCAATTTCCTCTATTCATTTGTGCGATTGAAAATTCGGTACATCTTAAATGGTGTTGTATTTAATTTTGGTCGCTATGCACATCGATCGCAGCATGGACCAAACCACAATGTATCCTGCGCAACTCTTTTACATTTCCCTGAATGAAGTTTCGCTAATGAGGTGAAGATGAGATGATGATGTGTGCGCTGATTTCGGAAAAGTTACGCACTGAGTGCGGATAACAGCACCTCAATTGGCATATTTATGAGTTAGAAACGCGTGATTGGAAGTTGTTCGGAATTTGCGGAGTTCGTCCTTCGAAAAGTGAAAACTGAATTTTCTTTCAGATGATGAGGGCATAATTGGGTCAAAGAGGTTTTGATTTACGATGGTGGGAAGGTTGTACAAGGTGAAAATGATGTTGGTGTGTGATTTTACAGGATTATCCTTGATTTGTACTTGGAAAAATTGCTGGAATTATTTGTAGGGTTAATATGTCATTTCGGTTTTCCAGGTAAAGTTGAATCACAAGAATTAAAAACAAAAAAACCTAAACGTACAGGAAACGTTAAGGATTCGCCAGGAACTGGAATTTTCTCGAGTAGACAAATGAAAATGAACACGAAATGCGATGAAACCTAGCACCTACATTTTCCTAAGACATACCTGAAATCTACTTGGCCTGAAATCAGCAACTGCGTATTTTTACACTGTGTACTCAGTGTGTGTCTTCGTATATTCCTTCCATTTAAGTCCTATTTGAACTAAATTTGTACCAAACGGAGCCCTTATCAAGTCCTGAACAATGTTGTACGATTCTGACTCATCACTGTAACCAAGAGACTTGCAGCAGTGGAAAAGAATGGCTCTCCTTCGTGCTCTGCAGATCACATCGAAAAAACTACTTTGATTGGATAAAAATCCGGAGAATACATCCCAAGGAATATCCTTCTTACGATCACAATTTTCTGATTTCTTGCTACATCTCTTTTTTGAAAACTCTCTCAGGAATGGAATTTTTGAGGAGTTGCTAATTAATATTAACTAATTGACATTCTCAACTTATTCCTAAATTGTTTTTCTTTCATTTGCCCAACTCGAGGCTCATTATATTACAGAGGAGCGACACGAAGCGTTGAAAAAACCATCAAGTGTCACTTAATCACTTGTATTGCGACAATTTACCGTCACTTGAAGCATACACATGTGCTACTGAAGATTTATTGCGTTTAGTCATGTGGCTGACAGTGGGATTTTGGGTGGTAAGCTGGCAATCGGGTCGATTTGTCTTAAGTTACGACTAGGAATTAGTCACCCGGAGAGCTTACACTTCTTGCCATACCAGACGAGGCTGTCTAAGATTTAAAGTCAAGTTGAGACATAGTCAACATATTACACATTGAATGTAAGTTATAACATTTATGTCTTTGCACGGTGGACCCGTATACATTCGTCCATGTATGCAGGAATGTAAGAACATATATGATTGAATAGCAGTTAAAGCTGTTACATAATTCACTCATACGCCTCCGATACTGCGGGCTCGCCCGCTCGTGGCTGCAGGCTTGAAGGTGAGAAGCACAAACATTGCGCGTCTGGGTCAAACGCGCAATGATCTATTACGGCTCCAAGTCTTTGACTGTTTTGCGTTTTTCTTATGGTTTTCAAATCATCTCTTCTTGCGTGGTAGAGCTTACAATTCAACTTACTAACCTACTTACGATTGTAAGTACTTGGCTGTTTATAGACAGCAATAGCAGTAAATTTCTGATGAGTTGGGGGTTTTGGGGTAATCGGTTGATTCGCGTAAACAACCTGAAGAAGTTCAAGACCCTGAAAAGCAGTCATAATCGATTGCACGTAACATAGCAAGTGCCTTAAGAAGAATTTTACTTTGAGATGACCAATTTGGACCATGAGTTGCCATAACGAGAACGTTTCTGGAAGAGGCAAATCTCGAGATCGTTCAAATCTTGTAATCTCATCCTTTAATGATATGGTCGATGGAGGTGTAAGAATTTTTCCAAAACATCGCACCGCTAAGGGGTTGCGGAAGACCCCATCGTCTTGCCTAAAGGCTTTTTACTCATGTACTTGAATGCGGTTACCTTTTACCGTCGTCCATCTTCAAGCGTAACACGAAATCCTTCGAAATATTCCTTCAGCTGAAACTTCCTAACAAGATCTAACCGATATTCTATGCTCTTCGGTGAGCTTTCTAATCGCCAGATGTCGATGTGTTTGTATCGGACTATTAACTTTGCCAGCATGTAAGTTCTCAGATGATGTGGGCGGGATTTCACAACGCTGATCATCTTCAGTTGACTGTCGGCACCCTCAATTGCGCTACAAACAAGTAGCACTTGAATCGCAGGCACAGCATATCGATGCTCCTTCAGATCATAAGAAATCTGATCAATGAAAAGGTGACACTTCTCAAATAAATAGTTAAATAGTTACAATGTCTGGAGTTAGTTTGAAGAAAGCAGATTGAGGAGATGAGGAGCTTGCTTTATTACTGCTGGCCGTTTACTAAATGCATCGTAGCCTGAACCCAAGAGCGTTCCTCCAGAATCTTTACTCAAGATTTTAACACATTAGCATACTTAGTAAGAGATCCGTAGCTACACTGTGCCAGCGTCGCAAGGTATTCCGTATAGCTGATCAAGCTTGAGTCATCCCGCGATTCAAGCCTCAGTTTTTGGTCATAAGGGGTCTTTTGGCTAAATTCTTTTGCATCGTGGAACAGAATTGTCGTAGATCCTTCAGATACACCTCCAGAACTTGTATAAGATATTGTATTATTTGGAAAGGATTTCCGAGTGTTTCCCGAATATCTGCCCATCCATCAAAGTTGAAATAGATTCTGACTCCCAGAGTAAGTTATCTTAGCGAGTTATCTTAGCATTTCTGCACACCTTGACTTTTGATTGCTTCATGATTCATGTCGTTCACACCTGATCCGGCTAATGAGTGGAGTTATTACTGTGGATAAATGATTCCCCGTTTAATCATAATTTGCTGATCTGGGGAATGCCTTTCCTGGGTGCTTGCTCACTGGGCTATTATTTGGTACTTGTGATAGTCTGTTCACTTTTGAACAAATTCAGATGCGATGATTACTCTAGACGTTTGCCTTCTGAGTTTACGTAGGGGCATCAAAGATTGGCAGACATACGTGATTATTCTGGTAGGTTAGCAACAGAAGAAGATTTCTAGCTAAGAAGATAGCAGAAGATTTCTGCGTGTCAAAGTCCGAAACTAATGGATTACTGTTCTTGGAATTATCGAACTGTTCTTGGATGAGTCGTCTGATCTTCATCTTGATTCTTAGATGGAGATCAACCTTCCGATCTTCATCGATTTTATTTCAGTAGTTCTGGTCAAATAGCTTCTATCGATTCCATCATTGCTTGGAATATTTGACAAAAAATCATATTCGTAGTGCCCTTCACCTAACCCAACCTATTCTGATCGTGTCCCTCCTTACAAGTAGTTCGGTATCCTTCTAGTTGAGTTAAATAAGGACCATGCGTTGATTCCGTTGAGGTTGCGCAGCATTCACGAAAACAGCAATTTAAGGCCATTTCTTTCTCTTGATTCCTTAAATCATTTTCATTAATTTGTGGTTCTTTCAACACAATTTCCGCAAGCTTCACTTTTTAATTGGGACAGATAGTGTCTGATTTTATCCTTAGATCCTTTAAAGCATTCAAAGATGCTTCCTCCTATAGAAGTTTGTTTTTCGATATTCTGAAGAATTTCTAAGGATTGCAATGTAAGCGACGCTCACCAATCAGAATTTAACATTTTGATTCCTTATTAAACTTCATATCTCGTCGTACTCCTGTTCAGATCGTCTTTTATTAATGTTGCGTACGCCGATTGTTTTTAGATAATCACCTGCCATCTAAGTTGCACAATACGCTACTGTCAGTCGGTCCTTTCAGCCTTTGGTCCTTACTATTATCCTTACTTCAGAATGATGCAGGGGATCTGTTCAATTCAATTTTCAATGTCATGGATTCCGCTTCAATTGATGCGGCACCACAGTCCTCTTAGCCATGGTCCCGGATCCCTTTTTCGGCTGAAATCTTCATTACGATATTACCAAGCATTTGGATCCTTGATACCTTATATTTCTGCAGTGACCCCTGGAACGAATGTGTTTACGTTACTTAAGTAATAATTTGAAGTTTTGTGTGAATTTTGCGAAGCGTAAATTCTCTCGGAATTTCATTTATTTTAGCTTTTAAAATTTTTGAAATTTCATTTTGATGATGAGTATTTTTTTCTTGTTTGTCTATAATTTAATCCGTTATTATCTGGATTGAAGATATTAATAAATAGATAAAGAAACATTCACCGGCAACCCATATCAGATATCATTACTTCTAACAATTTAACGATATTAAACAGGCGTTAGCCGTATCTAACTCAGATCATTATGTTGCCATTGAAGATGATGAAAGTTCAGTGGGTAGAGTGCAAAACTGGGCAGGTAGTGTCCATGTAGTCTAGAGGCGTAATATGTGGTAAATTTCCGAAATAACAGTTTCATTGCATGCGGTTTCCTTGAATTGGCTGCTCTTCACATATCTTGTTTGAATGATGTGTGATATTGGCAATCGGCAGTAGGAACCTCAACTCCCAGTGCCCTGGGGTCATCATCTTATATTTTCAAGGTTTCATAATCTACTTCTCATTTTTCTTCATCACCACATCGCATTCTTCATCTTCTGGCATTGTTTTTGCGCTACGATGATTGCTGCTGCCAAACTGCCCAAAACGTATCGAAATTCGGTTGAGTTAAATCTTCGACACATAAATGTCGATTTTGATTTTGTTTCGAGGCTAAAATGTGTGTTACATATTAGTGGATTTCGTGGAACTGATTGGATAATTATGTACCCACTCATAAGCGATGACCTTTGGTAATGCACTTGTAATTAATTGTGCCCCGAAACTTTCCCTAGAGTGAAAGACGCAACAGTTTATCGGCGGCGCTCAGCTCAAGTGCGGGTTGATTGCTGGTCTTGGGAGGATATTGGTCGTACTGGAAAGATTGCTCACTCATTAAGATTCAAAAAAATCGAGTGTTTTTGCACTGTGCTAAGTAGCCTGCACTTGTAGCCTCCAGCTCGGGCCATACTTAAACAAACAGTGAAGACACAATCAGGAGCTGCACTAGCACTTCCTTTCCCCCGTGACTAATCGTTCGCATTGCATTGTGCAGACATTCCTCAGACACTCCAACATGTAATGATACCATGTCAAACTTCTGCCAATTCATGTAGATACGAGCAAGTAACATCGCTTACCAATTCTTAGCACACCGTTAATGTGTCTCAGCGCTAGTTTCGCTTTCCTCCAAGCTCCAGCAACCTGTCTCAGATTGAAATCTTCGGCCATAGAAAAATACAAGATGTTAAGTTGCATCATCTTCGCTAAATGCTCCAAGGATCGCTGCACGACGACTTAGAAGCAGTGTTTGCCTGATTGCAGGTAAGCTTGCAATGGCGATGTCTGCACCGGAGTGCACTTTAGGCTAAGCCCGTTACCAGGTGTTAAGGCAGTAGACAAGTATAACAACAGGTAATGTGAGATTTTGATAAACGATTTGGTGTAGTTTATGCAGTAGGTGCAAAAAGGAACACATTAACTCGATTTTCCAATCGTTAGCAACATTTTGCACGGATTACAAGCTTGCATTAGGCATGAGTTGTTTGTTGGATTGTTTTGCGAATGTTTTGTCTGATTTCAAATTGATTCCGATTTGAAAGTGAACAACAACCGGAGTAAGGCTAAAGTGCGCTCTTAGAAATTTCATGAAAGGAAAGCATGGAAAAATTGTTTGAAGGGCACAACAGGTAGCGCGCAATAAGGTGATTGTTGCTTATTGTGAAGCTCTTAATCCTGTATACTACTCAGGAATAATGATGAAAACACCGAAGCTGTTGTTCTGACCCAATAGAAATGAAAACAGCTCAGAATCGGTGTAAACAGACCTTGGCGTTGAATGTGACCACGTTTCTATCGAGCGTTTTGCGGTTTTAATCAAAAACTAGGTGGAAACACGCATCCCCTACTACACATACCCGGAAGATGCCAGAAATGGCTCTAGCTGTATTCCTTGCAACACTGCAAAGTCTGGAGGCGGCCGTGAATTAGAGATACGGAGAAAGTGCAAGCTGATCCTTAAAAATGCCTATTTCTGTTAGTGTTGAAGCATTAGATCTAAAAGCAAATAATGAACGGCATTGACAAAGTTCGAAGTTATTCTCTAATTTTGATGGACAAATGAAACTAAATGAACTGATAGGGTTTCAATGGGTCATGGAAGAGTATACTGAAAAAGTCGTGGAGACGAAAAAATAGGAAACAGGCAAAAATTGTGAGGATATGATTAGGTCAAATGAAAAGAGGTATCTCAGTCCTCAAGTCCTTGCGGGTAGATCAAAGTCCTTCCAGAGTGTAGAGTTGAGCTGATTTCGAGGCCTAAGTGACACTGGAGTATTTGGGCTACTATCATACATAGCTTAACTGCAAGTTCGCGGATCTGTATGAAATGCAAATCGAAGGTCTGGAATCAGGATCAGCGCGCCTTATGTACCAAGAAACGTGGATATAATAGCTCGTACACAAACATAGGCCTCAGGTCGTTCTGACGAAAGACATGCCAGGCTAAAAGACGGTCGGAATATAAATCTGCGAGAATTGCTAAGGCCCAGATTTGTTTGTGTGCTACGAATTCGCAATCCTTGATACGACAGGAAGTATTGTTGGTATGCCAATAACACAACGCTTATCCAAACTAAACTGCAAACGCCAATCCGCCCGCCATCGGGCCACCCTTAAGTCCAGCTAATCATTCTCGACGAATTCGCATTATCCTCGAAATCAATGTTAAAGACTGGCTTTAAACTCGAATTAATTTCTAATCGTACACTAGTCATGTATCAGCGCTTAATCTGATATGTTTTGGGATTACGAGGAGTTTAAAGTTAAATCGCGCGCATAAGTAAAGTGAACTGGCCTTACATAAAATTTCAATTATCGATTTCGACTTTTAAAACGCGATGACGACTATCAACAGGCAAAAGGCAACAGGTATGATTCGGGGGGATAATGCAATGGCAGCAAAAGTAACAGCTACAGGAGGTACAACACAAAGTACACCAACAATATCAGTAACATTGCAACAGTGCAAAGTCAGAACAGTCGCAAACACACGGACATTAACATGTTGCACGGAAGTTTAATTGACTTTATTAGCCACAATCAATAGTATTAGCAACCGCCTGAACAGCAACAACAACCACGGCAGCAGCCGCAACAGCAACACCAACAAAACAACCACAACAACACCAATGAGTCCTCGAGTTTTGCTGAAGAGTTATTGCGGTAGGTGTAGATTAAATGAAAGCTCGTCGAGTTTGGCGAGTATTAAGACGTACCAATGACTAAGAAGTTCGAGGACTTAATCGTGGTGTCGAAGTTTCGTTTACAAAATGTTTGGGCGCCAGTTGCCGCCAGTTTTTATTTGAACACTTGAAATTTTATAATGCTGACAAGATTAAGAGCGGTCATGATTCTTAATTGAAGCTTTTAATGTGATAATTGTGTTGCATAAATGCGAATCGACGTTAAGTGACTTTAGATATTGATATTGGCAAATTAACGTGATGTCATGAGAATTGGAAAATGTTAGGGGGAGAATGATTGGTAACCTTTAGCGCGAATGGTCAATGAGTTCGGCAGGTTCTTGGGGTTAGGCTTGCGTTGCCATTGCGTCATTTTGGATGCGTCACGTGTCCTGGTCACTTATTCAAAGCTGTATTGACTAGACCCCTGCATCAATTCACCATCTCTTGGTTGTTCTAGTGGTTTGAGTACTTATCTACATACAGGAATGTTACGAGGCTCTATTCCGAATTGGAGAAGAGTCTAATCGATAGGAATTTTAAAGCAAGCTTAGGTCCTTCGATCTGATGATTGCCGTAATGCACAAAACTACTCAATCAAATAGCGCTGCTCTATCTTAGACTCAAGACTCGTTCAATTATATTGCTGATGTTGGTATGGTTGATCCTTGTTAATCTGATTTTCAGTGACGACCAAACAGTGTTAAAAGGATTATTCCTGATAACCATAGACCACCAAGTTTTTGAATCGTCATGAGTTGAAAACTTCAAACGTCTTAAAAAAATTGAATCATCCAACTTTTATCCTTTGTCAACTTTTATCGTCCATGCTGACTATAAGACTATACATAAGGGGAACATGATTATGTCATCCTACCAGAGAAATCAACACATTCGACTCCACATACCGTGCTACGAGTGTCATCTCCTAACTTTTATGGTTCTGTTAACTCTGATCATCCTTGTGAAGTACAGGCGATCCTGTTTTTACACTGTTTTCTATGCACCGTTAAAGCACTAAACGAATCTAACCGAAGGTGGAACAGCATAAGGCCAAGAAAAAGGTTAGTTATAAGAATACGAATTCCAGGTGCCTTGGGCGTCAAAGGTTTAAGTAAGGACCCTTCCCTAGGTATGTAGGCTCTATCCACGTGGGCGTTAAATTTTGGCCACACTTGTGAGGCCAAGAATGGAAATAAATAATTTTGAAAAAGACGTCACAAAAGGCGAGAATTGACATCAAGGTGTCTGTACATTAGAAAACAATATGTGTGATCCTAATAAGGAGACCAAAAGTGTCAATCTTCAGCACAGTTAGTACCAGCCATAGCACTTTTGTGATGGACTCGCAAGAGTGCTATGGCTGGTACGCATCTAAAACAAACATATTAGGGAGTACTTCCAAGAAAGCTCCAAAAAATTTAACTGTATATAACTTAAAAAAAAGGAGAAAGACACTTTCATGACGAATCAACACCTGAAAGTTACTGGGGCTAACAATATTGTTAGAAACGAATCAGCTTGTTACTTTCATAGAAGTTATTAAAAAGACAATACAAAATGTAACAAAGTGACAATACAATAAAAAAGTGCTACAAACCTCTGGCTTCAAAACCTGACAATCTAGTACGGCGATAATCCCTAACTACAGGATTGCACAAAGGCAAAACCACTGGTGCCAAAGGCTGTCTGCGGCTGGGTGATTGAGACCGAAGACCTGGACCAAGTTATTCGCTTGGTTGATAGCGTGGCGCTGTAGCTGATGTTCAATAAGGACTTCGGCTAGTCTGTTACTCCAACTGAAACCGTGGAGGATTTTATTTCGTGGTTCTATCCATAGAATCACAGGCATAGAGAAACGTGCCCAGTCAAAACGGTGCGAACAAATTAAGTTGTTCAAATGTGGCCTTTAAAAATAATCTGGCAGTTGATCAATCAACTCAGATCCTGTCTGTACTTCTTCATTCTGGGTTGCAGACCTTTTCATCTTCAAGGACGTATTCTACTAACCTAAATCATAATTGCAAGAAACAAGATGCTGGCAGGACATTGCATAATGACTTCAATTACTTTGTAAATGCTAATACTCCAAGATTTATAATCTTATCACCAACAACGTTATCAATCCACTCGAGGGGATTGCATACAATTTGTCACTCAAGCAAATCACATCGAAGCCAATAAATATCCTTCAAACAACTTGGAATCAAGCAATCATACTTGCGACACTAAATCATTGGCTATTTAATTAATCCACCACTGGAAAATGCTTCCAGCATCAGCGACAACCAAATTTCCATTAATCATAACCGAAAATAAAAGAGCAGAAATACCGGCACTCTCGCGGCACACACACATACGTGAAGTATGACGAAGTGCGAATAATTTGAGCCTTTTAAAACAACGTGTGTCGCTTTGATACGCTCACATAAATTAATAGTTAATTAGAGTGCGCAACAAAATGATTTGCATAAGATATTAATTATATGAACGCTAGGGGATTGATTGAGTTGGCAATTTGTCAACGGGTCGGGTTACAGGCTCCACCAGCTGAATTGATTTCCATGAAGTTGTTGGTGTGGTTGTTGCGTGACGACGATATGTGGAAAAGAAAAACGGGAAATTGTACTTGCATGCTAGTCCAAGTCAGAGCGGATCAATGTCATGCCGGCCAAGGAAGAATTATGATGTCTAGTTTTATCATGAACATGGGACCATGTACGCATGGAGCCTGATTTACTGATCGGCACCATCGAGCTGTGGAGCTGCTCGATGGTATTTAAGGCTCACGGTGAACTTCTTGAGAAAGAGCTTAGGACTTTTTTGAATCCTTGAAGTTGGAATTTAAACTTAACCACGTAAGAGCTGTTCTGGCGGAAGACATGCTGTTATTCCCGAAGATGGCATTCACATCTTCTGCAGTTATGAGCAGTAAAATATATTTTCTTTCTGCAGATAAATTATTTTTTCTTCTATTTGCCGAATCTAAGCCAACACAAAGAGTTCGCCTCAACATGCATCCAACAAACTTAAGCAAATCAGTCTATATGTTCGCCGGTTCTACCAAACGATTTATGTTTCGAGCAACGAACTGTCCGCGAAAAGGCGCTATTTGATAGATAAGTGTTGCGAAAAAGTTTCGCGGAACTGACACCAGTGACTGACTACCAGCTTACCGCCAGTGTGTCAGGATCCCACGCAACAATGTACCTTACTAATCTGCTGACAGTTCGCTTGGGGTATTATTTGAAAAGGGATCGGCCGACTTGAATGTTTACCAGCAGAAGCAGTATTTGTAGAACGCAACTGCTTCATGCCTGAACGACAATTAATTGGCTTTATTTTCATCATAGGGTACAGTACCCAGTCGACAGTTAAAGGCTTCCTGCGAGATAATTGCATGGGAACTTATCACAGAAACGAGGAACTCTGCCACAAAATGTGTGAGTAAATTCGGGTGCGTAAATGGTTTGGAACTTAATCATATTTTAAAATTTTTAAGAGTGAAACTGTCAACTATAGGAAAACATTAAATTTGTATTCGCTGCATCAATTTACTCCTTTTCACACACAGTTTTAATTTCTTTTTCGCAGAAAAAAATGAGGCTAATGGCGAGTGTTTATTTTCACGAATTACTTCTGGTATCAACTTGAAGCCTATCCAGCCGTCAGTCCAAATGTAGACAATTAAGCTGTAGGGTTCTGTAATTATTGAGTTTTAAAGTCTGCTAATTATATCAGAGATGAGTTTTCAGGATTAGTTTTAACTAATTCCCTGAGGAAAAACCATATCTGCAAATCATGGGGTTTAATATTTAATATTGATGAATAAGCCAAGGGTTATATTTTAAAATCGAATTTGAAAACGAGGTCATATTTTGAAATCGATTTCAGGATTCCTGCCGTAACATTTCAAGTGAAGTGAGATTGCCATAGGGACAATATTGTCACAATAATGAGCCACGGAGGACATATGTATACCTAGTTGGAAACCCCAAAAATACCCGAGATTGTATTAGAAGTTTTCCGACAAAGTTCTCCGAAAAGAATGGAAGTTTTCCGTAAGTATGTTTCTTAATTTGGGCACATACCTTTAGTTACGCTTCCTGTATCCTTCGCTGAGTAAGCTTAGCAAGGTTATAAATCATTTACAAGTTGTAAGTGAAAATGGATAAATTGATCTACCAAAAACTCCTAGAGCTGTATCCGAAGTTCAACGTCGAGTTACAGACGACCAACATCTTTTTGAATGTGCCCACAGTCGGACTTCTAAGTCGTGCGGCCATCTGTCAGTCTTTTATTTGAAATTGTTCTCGTAAGCCCCATATTGATTAGCGTACTGAGATACTATAATTTTTACTTTCACTTTCACTAGGACGAGAAGAAGATTCGTGTGTCTTACTTGAAGTGTGTGAACTGTGATATTTCCACAAAGATTTCCGTGGTAGCCATGCCTGCCTGGCGCCCTATTCACTCTTCAGCCAAAACAGGTATACGGCTACGGTTGCTGTTGATAATGAAAGGACTCTCTTCATAGCATTAAGCTTAATTTTATTTTTGTGCATTTCTCTGCCTTAACATGAAATTCAATTACGGGTCGATTATAGTGCGTTTCCATTTGTTCAAAAATCATGAACGCGTGTGATGCAAATTGCTGACGAAACATGGCAGTCCAACGATGCAAAATCTCATACATTAGACGGTCAATGTGCTGCCTCCTAGCCGAAGTTTTTCAAGAGGAGCATGAGGTTCAACGTTGTTATGGTGGGAGCTTCTATGGCGCTGCACCTGGACGTTCATGGTGAAATCCTCCGTGATTCTGAAATCGGTAACTGGACGTTTTTTTCACGGCAGCTTTTGTCAAATTCTGTTTAACACCCAGAGTTTGTCCGCATTAAAGATGTATAAGGGTTACCGCAAGATGCTTGGTAATAATTTTTTGGGTGCATATTCTATTTTGCCACTATTTTTGATGATCCTTCGGGTGATAATTTTGACGCTCCACTCGACGTTGTAGTAAACAACCCACCTAACGTCCTCCGCCACAATCTTGTTCAAAAATTGTTCCAGCGGATGCCATTTCAAAAGGGACTTGTGGATTGAAAATTGGTTCAACGTGGTGACGTCGGATAACTCAAAGAGGACCCATATCAAGCTATCCAAGATGATTTAGTCATTGCGATTGATGACTGATAAATGTGAATCCTTTTTCCGGGTTCATGAGTTGGTCTACGCCCATTGGTTTTGATAAAGTCTACAGTCCCTGGGTGGGCAAACGGTGCGGAGAGAGTCGTTTAAGTGCCTGTCTATAGAATCAAAAGTGTAAAGATCACTGATAAGTATCCTCATCGACGGCTTCCTTGGCATCTGTAAAGCATATCGTTTGTTTGGGATTGCTCGTTGCTATTTTCACACATATTTTACAACAAAAAGCATATCTAACATGCACCTTGTCCTTGCCTAAAAACATTTAACAATCATTTGACAAACTCCGAAAATTTGGCGTATTTCGTAGAGAGCTACCGTTAATTTGTCCTACTACCTTAGATCCTTTTCCATTGCCAATACGCACACTTTTTGCGGCAACATCTCAACGTCGTAGAGTCTTCTTTTATTTAGTCGGAATCTGCTCGTATTTATCACCCTTTGGTGTACGCTATGCTTCTTTGAACTCCACTACATGATCCTGAACATGCTTTCAAGACAAAGCCAGTGAAATTGCGTTTCTTCCTTCGCGTTTCTGCGTAGATACGATTTATAGCACTTGTGATTTTCTTCATCGCGGGTGGAAATTTACGAGTTCGCGAATCGGAATAAATTGTAGATTGCAAAGGTTGCGCGGGAAAAAAACGCAGGAAGGTGGAAAACATGAAGAACGATGGCGAAAGGTGTAATTTAATAAAATGTGCCGGAAGAAATTTGCTCTAGCGTAATGAATGTCGTATTTAAGATTTGAAATTTGACGCAGAAGACTGCTTGGTGGGAAAGGGCACCATTTCCCGCCAAGATAAAACCTTTATTTTCAGTTTTTCCCAGAAGAACTGCTTGATTTAATCGGAAAACTCAAATTCAGTTAGCACTAATCCCATTCCGTCGCAAGCCAATGAGTCCTCATTAATTACGTAAACTCCATCAACTATGCATCCAATGGCGCATTCATATTAAGTGGTCCCTCCTTACGTTATTGCACCAGCATCAACACACCCAATCTGACCCTGAAGTCATATTTTCAAGCAATTTATGTGAAATATCTTATTTCCAATCGGAAGCAATTTTAGCCGATAGAGATCTTAATAGGGCTCATTCATATAACCTGTATGCCCGCATCTGACCCCTAACCTCAGAGTGTAGCGCCAGCTAAGATACAGGAAAAGAAGCAAAAAATTCACCTATGAATGATTGCTGTTGGGTTATGGTGCAAAGAATTTCTCAATTTAGTGCTGGGACGAAAGAGCAAATGAATGAATCTATAAATGGCGAATTTTGAAATAAGCATCGAATTTTTTGTTGATTGTGCTCGAACGGAGGCAATGAGTCGATGTAACCTTGCGAGAATGATGATTTCGGGCTAATTTAAATGAGTTTGTGGCAAGGTAGATTGTCTTAAGCGCTAGCAGTGAAATGAAAGCAATGTTATCCGGTGTTGAATGCCACGGCTAACCTTTCAAAGCGCGGTCGCGGAATTTAAGAACCATTGAAGTTATTTGCTCACTTTTGAAAATTTTGTAAAACGGCTATAGTATGGCACTTATATCCTTTTAAAGAGCTACGTGCTTCCGATATGATTCAGTCGAAGTATAACGTTTTTTCGGCTTGAACTACGACTGCCGCGAACGCACAGGGTCTACAGGAAAAGTTTGGTGCAACTCACTGACGAGTGTTTGCGATAGTCGATGATGGATTGGTCCGCATTAGCCCCAAGACGCAAATTTTTGGGCTAGGATAAGAGTCATTGACGGACAGGCTAAGTGCTGTACGGCTTCAGGTGGTTTTATTTGGATACAAATGTTACGAGGGACAACAATTCTATCGTGCGTTGCAGTATGACTTCCTTTAAAACAACTTTATCCGCGAGCTGATAATGCATGTACATCATTCATGACGAGGTTATCGTTCTCCAAACTTGCTAGTGTCCTTCAAAATCAATGAAACTTGATAGACTATTAAGAAATCCAGTCATTGCATTTCGTCAATTTTTCTATTTTTAAGATGAAACGTAAATTTACCACTATAGACCAATATTCTACATGCTCCCTTTTTACTAACCTGATATGGATGACTTTCCACAATGCTGGGAGGAGGCGAAGATTGTACTAATCACTTAAAAAACGAACCAGGAGTTCTCCGCCTGTCTCTTGCACATGCTGAACGCAGCTGGATAGTTGCATAAAGACCTCATCAAGGATTTACTCAGCAAACATCAACGATTGAATCTACTCGTATCTCTAATGCAGTACATCCTTGTGTATGTAGAACTCAGTATTATTGCTATTATGGTAGAAAGTCCGGACTATTACTCATGCTTCCTGGTGCTACTCGTGATGTTCGATACGAGAAATGCTTCCAATTATGCAAGATAGGAAGAAGAGCTTGTCATCCTGGAAAACATAAAAGGGGAGGCCAAGAATGAACATAATTCAGATACTGTGCAAGATTCCATTCTTGGGCCAGTTGTTCTGTAATGGCTCATATGACGAGATTTTCAACGGTGATCACTTGGTTTGAAGTCAAGGGAGTTTAATCATTTTAATCATTTCCCAAAAAAGTTTTCGATGTGCAAGTTTGACAGGCTTATCCAACATGAGTATCGGCGTTATCGTAAACGGTTATTCTTTGTCCTCGTTGATTTTCAACCAAGTATCTTTATTAATACGACCGTATCGTTCGTTTCGAGCATTTTTCGATAGAGCGCATCTTCTCAGCCACACCGAATCCAGATTGTCACTGCCTTCGTTAGGTAGACGCCCGAATTCAGTTGATTATAATGCAGTTCTTTAGCTAAGTGGTTTTCCCTGAAGTGCACTATTTTGACTGTGAAGACTCATTCATTCAAATTGGTGAAATTGTTATGCTCAGTACAACTTACTGTGAGTTTGCTGTATCCTGGTTTTAGTGGTATGGACGTTTGAACATGGTTTGGCAGTCTTTTCAAACATCCTCGATGTCCTTCCATATGAACTGGGAACCTGCCCGTCGACCACATTTATTTACAGCGTGATGCAGACAAATCGCCGTGTCACAGGATGTGAACCTGCTGATTGTTTTGGTTTGTCAGTTAAGGGTCAATACGAGATTGCAAGGGCGAAATTAAACGCTTAATGACTGACTGCCAAAAGGTTGTTTCGAAATTTTTCAAGTTTTTCCAGTCTTTCGGGAAATTCATCATGAACTGACCGTCAAAGTTATCATAGGTGCTAAATGCTCGTTTATTCGTCTCATTCCAAAGGAGGAATTGCCTGTTGACCATTAAGACCTCAAAACTCGTCAGTTGCCGCTGCATACTCGATTGCTGATCTTCCCCCTACTCGCCTGCAGTTGGTCTTTGTAACTTTATCTTGTTCTCCTAGCAAAAATCCCCTGAAACGAATCCGACTTGAGGCAATTACCGAGATTAGGTAAGTGCGACAACGGAGCTGAAAGGACATTTCAAAGGAGAGGTATTCAGAGGAAAAGAAAGTGTGAAAAAAGAAAGTTAGATTGAGTAAACTACGTTGCATAGAATATAATTTCCCGTGAAAATTTACAATATTATCTACTTGGGTACAATTCAAGACAGAACTTGCAGGATTGATAAATATCCGGAATTTAGCACGTATTATTTGTATTGCTCTAGTGTCCAAGATGTTGTATCTGGGTGTAGTATCGTTCAAAAGTGCATGTATCACGTGCGCTCATATGTCCCGATCAATCGGTTACAACTTTTACGATTATCAGACATGAAATTTCAAATCGAATGCAATTTGCTCCATGGCATATCCTACAGAATCTGTCCTTGCTATCAATTACTGTAGAGAACATATCAGCATGTGTTTGGCTTTACAGCTCCATTACGAAATCCCTGGCTATAATTAAGATTCCTGGCAATTGTATAATCGGCACAAAGGTCGTGGCAGCCATGGAGCCCGAATGCATCGATAACAAGGCACGTTCATGCAATTTTCGCCCAATAAGTGCAAAATGGCCTTCCCGGCTGGAGGTATCACTGCCGTGGTGTGCGGTGCAGCCGCCAGGCAGTGCAAGGCGCAATGCAGTAGTTGTTGCATGGAAAAGTGCAATCATTTCCAATAACCGACTCTATCTATCTATCGCTCTGCAAGCGGCCTGAGACACATTTCCAAGGTTATAGACGAAAGTCCAGGGAATTCGCCAGTGAAACTATTACATGGAGTTTTTGTGTTTTTCCATGCTCTTCGGTGCACCTTGATGGCCGCCCGCCTGTTTCCCGTCGCTCGATTGGGTGCCTTTTCCTCTAACGCGATAATAAAGTGCAAATAATACACTTTGCTTTTCCGATATGTCCGTTATTATCGAAATGCACCTGACTGCCAAGATATTTGCACGACTGACTTTGTAATTTATATTGCAGAGTCAGAAATAAGTCAGTTGGGGCACAAAACCACCTTTGCAGCGAGCTGCGCTGGGGTTAGGTGGGTTACGTAGGCCAGCTAAGTGGGTTGGCACCACAGCGCCCGTTAGTGTTGAGCTGCACTATGAGATTCGAGAAAAGCCAGAGAAAAACGACCAACCAAGCTCGTCAGCATCAACAAATTGTCCGCGCGAACTTTTGAAACGTGCTGGGAAAATTAATTGCAGGCTCACATGGCTGCATGTTAACGTGTGTCCTGAGCATATAATTATTTCTCATGCCAACGAAGACTCTTCAAATTTTGATTGCAGCCGACCGCGATGATCAATTCAAATGAAAGTATCTTTCACAACTTTCCTTAGCGATTCGCACCGGATTGATTTTCGTATTATGCCGTCTATTACGCTGATCCTTGCAAGTGATTTTCCTCCTGATCATCATCAGGAACATTTTCACTTAAATATTATCTGTAAGTTCAACTTACAAACGCAATCGCTTTGCTATATTTTTTATGTTTTCCCTTCAGTTTCAATGTGAAAAGTTGAGTTGAGTTCAATCCAGCAACTTGCGCGGCTTGTAGGTGAAGTCATTTTCCATTGTAATGGATTGGCTGCAAGTTGTGAAAAGAAATCACACGGCAGCAACAATCGATTACAAAAACAAGGTTAGCGCTGCAATCCCAACAATAGCAACCGTAATTCGAAAATTTGAATACAAGAAGAACAGATTTACATTCACAGATAGATGCCAAGGAGCAAGAAAAGCGTTGTACGGTATTTCGCCTTCCAAATCGCCTTAGCCTAATGCTAATTATCCCAGAATGATATCCACTGTTCCTCGCTTTTTTGCTTGTTACAGTTGTTAAGCATCTAAGATATCACAGACAAATGGATTGTTAACTCTGCTGCACGTTGAAGCCAATACCTAAATTACATTCTCACTAAGAAGTGTTACCTGAGAAGGTATCGATCGCTTTATTGTTGCTTGCCGACGAACGAGGATTAACACTGATCGAAATTTGTAATCTGAGCTTTTTGCAGGATAATTTTTTTGGGGATCTCTAATTTCTTTTCGAATCAGATAAAGAGACGAATCGGGGAGAAAAAAGCGTGGAATTTGAATAATGGACCTCCACGGCTTACCATTATCTACCATGGTTCTTGCTTTTACCTGACTGCTTTGCCAACAATAACGAACAGGTTGTACTATTTCTAGTCTAGAATAGACTCATAAAAGCACGATTAGTTCTTATCTTAATCGGTCTTTGGAAGAGCTGCGAAAGTTTAGTTGATACATTTCAGATTAGACCACCCAGCGGGTCTTTGAATGTGTTGTTTAGGGGAAGGAGGTCTGGCTGATTTGTGCGGTGATTAATCCAGACCTCTTGATTTATTATGGAATTTGGTGGCATTACAAAGCCTTCATTGACAGAACCCATTAAGGAATTTCGATGTTTATCAACTAGCCTTTGTCCTTCAGTCCTTCCGAACCCTTGTCCGAAACCAAGATTCATTTATACGTTGCACGTAGTGATCAACTATTGGAGCATTCTCCAGCATTTTTTTCGTACAAAAATTATTCTAGTGATTGATTCTCCCTTGGTGTCATTTCGTAATTTGTCTATAATTTGATACTTTGGTGTCAATTTTCTTTTAAGGGTCATCATTTCTGTTCTGTTCAAAAAAAATCGCTTTTCAGATACAAAGGAACGTAACATCCAGTCTGATATTATCTGTATAGGCTACTGTTTGACTTGACTTGCAGAGCAATGCACCTCAAGCATCGTTTGTGAGTTTTCAGATGTCGTAACGAGTCTAATTCGGAGCGGAAAAGACTCGATTCCAATCGTATCCAGAGAGAATTACGAACATCGCAGGTCTTCCCATCCGACTTCATTCGTTTTTCACATTTAGACAGAAGATCTGAGGGTCTCTCTTCGAAGAAGTTGTCGCCTAGCCGAAACAAAAACAGGAAGGAGGTTAATAGGGAGGAGAAGATGTGCTCTCCCAGCACTTTCAACAGCTAAAGAAAAGATGGGCTGCACATCTGAATCCTAGTCAAATCCTGAATCCTGGCTGCATCAAGGCATGTACCATGCCTGAGAAAATATAGTCAAGGAAACATTGAATATGTTAGAGACGCTATTTGCGGAGTCTTTGTTCTTCTGAATGCGAATATTTGAATGGTGTAACGTGAGCTGAGGATCGCGAGATTGTTGAAAACTTCCCTCATATGAGTCGACTATTCCCCTCTGTTAAAGACGATAACCCCGAAAAAGCAAAGGAGATAGGGCTCGAAATATGTCTATTTGACTCCACCTCTTTGGGTTGGAGGTGTCAAGATGTAGTTGATGTTTTTGGAATGAAGCAAGTCACGGGCAGTCTCAACTTGTCAAAAACCGTTGAGAAGAGTTCGCAAAGCAAATTGCCGACGTAGCTGATAACCCTACGTTTATAAAACAAAATGGTACTGGTGATGAGACGTTAGTTTGTTAGTATGACGTTGAATCTGTCCAAAAATCAACAAATGGCTTACAAAAAATCAACCGAACACGAGAACCACATAAAAAATAGTCAAAAATGAACTTTATGTATGACAGTTGTATGAATGGTTAAGAAGTCATTCTTGAGGGTCAAACCATTAAGGGAAGTTTAAGGCGTTTAAGGGAAGCAACAAACGTCCAAGTTTCTTTTCCATTCCTGAGTTTGTGATTTTGTAGAAGCCTCTCCCGAAACTTGCTGGAATCATGAGAATGCATCGCGATATTTACTTTCCCATTCATGGTTTATGATGACGTGTGGGAGCGGTCAATCTTTTAATTTCCTCTTTGTTTAATTCGAATGAAGACAACAAGAAAATTCCGACAATGTTGCGACTTTCTCCTACGCAATATCGTTCACCATCAATACCCCATATCATTTAATAATTATCGAAATGATTAATGGCATCGCCATTAATTACGAAAAACATCAATAACTGTTCAAACAGTTGTAATTAAGAGGACTCTGCAAAAAATTGTATTAGTACCTGTAATCTAAGCCTTCCTTCCCAAGTATCAATCTTCCTATCTTGGGAGTGAACTCAGTCTACTATATCTTACAAGTGCGGTGGGACTGTAAGATAGCGAAAAAAGGCAAAAAGCATTTCTTAGGATATTTTTTTACTTCTCAAGTCATTCAGCTGGAGTGAGCAATTAGTCGAAGAAATGTTGCTTCTCGTTACTTTTGTGTCTCTAACATCTAATTATATAATTAACGGTTGGTCGAGTAATTATATTTGCTGAAATTTTTAACCGATTTTATCGGTCAATGGAGATGAACGATGGTGGTCTCTTTTTCCACACGCTGGCGACAACAGTGAGAATTGTATATGCAAAGCGAGTGGAAATCCTTCGGACGAAAAAAATGTTAATGAACAGTAGAAGACATTGGGAATGTGAGTATCCCTTTTTTTGGGAATGGACGGAAGTAATTCCTACTGAATATTTTCGTTTCCAATCAATTGTAGGCACACATATTTAGTACAATAAACATAAAGTTTTGCGTGACTAGGGAGGAAGCTGCAGGAGACTTGTCCAAGCAACGAGGACTATAAAATGTCTGTAATTACAATTCGACTGACTTTCAGTTCACCTTTTTTCTTATGGTGGGCCTGAAATCAACGAACAAATTTCAAGACGATCTAAAATTACACCAATTCAAATCAATGACAACACAAAGGAGAAAATCCAATAACGCTAATCGTTAATTTCATGCCTATCAATTCGTCTCCTGTTCGGGCTCGCAATAAAATACACATCAATCAATTTAATTTTTAATCATCATCAGTTAATTATGATGTGAATTTGAACATAGTAATTTAGCGCGTGATAGCAACAAGTTGAGTTGAGTCCCCGTAACACAAAAAAAAAAATTAATTACAATATCAATTAAAAAATTTACATTAAATTCATGTTGGACGATTTCTCGCTCGATTTCGCACAGTACAAGTCGAAAGGTAGAACGAAGTGAGTGAAGGGTGACCAAACACTATTTGTTGTAACAATTTTCACATGAAAAATGCATGTAAAAGGCGTTTTGAAGCATTTCATTTAACCATGTCCTTTTACACAACGAAAAAGAACAACTTGGCGGTGTTGAATTGATCGAAAGATGAATAGATACATTCCATTGAATGGTAGCGCGACGGCTAAGGTCGATGAGGTAATAAAAGAAATTCACCTTGCTTGGAATATCTTGGATTCACTGAATATCCACTTTAATGAAAACAAACCAACAATTTGATTTGATGGAGTTAAACGGAAATGAATGTATCGTTCGTGAACAGAAGAAAAAAAGTTGGGAAAATGCCACGGAAAAAAATTTGGAGAAAGACTGTTAATATTGTGGCAGAGATGAGGAGATATTTTGAAAAGATATTAACAACAATAGAATGGATCGGAGACAGATAAATAATAGAATGGTAAAATCATGGTGAAGGTATCGTGCATGTGGTCTTGAGTGCTTGATTCTTTATTTTCTTAAATAATTAGCCATTCATGTCTAGAGCGTAGGGTCTCGAATTATAGATGATGGTGAAGTTAAAGGTTTCCAAGCGTATAGAGCGCATTGATATTTCACTTTGTTGTTTTAGTTAATATTTGAAAACAATCTTCTGAGGGAATTCTGAAAAATCTGAGAGTGGCATGTTCGTTTCACAATTTCTAATGTCGTCTTTGACCGAACGATTTCTTGGTTGGTTGATATCGAGCTCATCTGCATCTCGGAAGCTAATATAAATAATTCGCTAGAGACTGACTCGATTAAGTTAACAGTTATGCACTCAAGAAAAAAACAAAAACAAAATGAAAACATCATTTATTCACGAGTGCGTCCCTACCAATAGCATTGGTCCTCTTCAAGTTACTTCAATCCTGCAACGCACACTTTGTTTTAAAATTTAGCGCTTAGTTAAGCTTCCAATGCTAGCCCTCGCTCTGGGGGCTTAATATCTCCTTGAATTAAAAAAAGCCAGAGCTGATGGCTGTGGCATCGTTTTTCAATCCTTTAAACTCTTCACATCTATGAAGAGAATCGTTCTAAAGGGGGCATGGTCAACGATAACACTCTTTCAATATAGTTTGTCTTTATCAGTGCACCTTTGGCTGCCACACGGTAGTTCATCGTCATTCAAGTCAATTCACAATCATTCAAGTATCGCAAAACATATTTTCCTTTAGCTTGGAGGATAAGTTAATGTCCAGTTGAACTTAGACCAGGAGTATAGGGGAGGTAGCAGGACCGGTTCCAGGTGTAGTTTTCTGGAAACCTCGATGTTCAATAAAATGGTCTGTAGGTCCGAATAATCGTGCACCATCAATTCAGTTTTTCAACATTTGTGGATTAAACAAGTCTTGGTCCTAAACTGCAGTGATACTAGTCTTCGTGGAGGAATGGACGAATGGTTGAAGGGCTTGTTTTATATCCTATTCCAGAACACTGCCTCCTTGCATACGGACTGTTCTCGAATGTTTGGAAAATGCTCGTGCCATCTTTCCACTGCACTAAGATTCGATACTATTATGCGCATTTTGCCCAATTTGCGAAACCTGACCCAAAGGACTCCTCGAATTTTTGGAATATTCCCTCTAAACACATCCAAATAGAATATGACACCAACGTGTTGTTAACAGTGGAATCTACACACTGATATGTTAATGTATTTCGGTTGCCCACAAGTCCGCTCTGCAATACTTATGACACAACTTTCGCATCCATTTGTGGCATTTTTTTTGCATATTGATCCTTTATAATACATACCAGAAGAGGAAAGGAGTAACTCGACTGTATGTAAAATGTCATTACTTTCTGGTAGTTACAAATTGACAAGCTTCTAGGGTTATAGTGATGCGAACCCACCCAGCTAGGTAAAATTGTTTGCATA
This sequence comes from Stratiomys singularior, assembly GCA_954870665.1. Classification (NCBI taxonomy): domain Eukaryota; kingdom Metazoa; phylum Arthropoda; class Insecta; order Diptera; family Stratiomyidae; genus Stratiomys; species Stratiomys singularior. Next base: position 2,507,065 of record OX940879.1, on the reverse strand, counting down.
AAAAGATAAGACAGCTGACCCCATTCTTTGTTCCTGTATCTCATTTCTACTTAACCATTTCACCATTCTTACGTTGTTTGCTTTTTCCACCAAAAAATTCATCAGGAAATTTTCCACAATTGAGGCTTTTCTATCTCAAAATCTTTTCTAACCTCAAAACTTTCGATTGGCGGTCATCAAAACTCTATTGGTTCATCGACCCCGTCCTCACATATGTGAATCTTACATTCGAGTTCTGGGCAGCCTTTCCTAGCTTATCCCAATATTCTTTGTTACCTTATTTTGATTGCGAGCACATACCTAGGATTCCAATGAACTCACCAATTTTGAGCCCAATGCTACTTTCACAATTCGTCAAACTCACGTCAAAAACTTATCATTGTACCTTATTAACCATTGATTTATTTCCTTCGAAGGTGTTTATATTGTTTTTGATTGTTTGCGTCAGAGTCCACCTCTCGCAACCGTGGCATAACACTGCTTCGTGTGCTTGGAGCTTTTTTTGAACATTTGACATTTGGCAACGTTGTTCATATGACCTAGAGAACGGTATACTAGGCATACCTAGGTAACGGTAGCTCACTCGTAAATTCTTCAATAACATTCGGTTCTTGATCTGAGGGAGGTTACTCTATGAAATATCATAGAGTTTACTTAATCATCCTGACATTACTCAAAAATCCTGATATAAGTAAAGTATTAGCTTTTTCGTTGAGATAACAATAACTCGTACTTGCTATCATTCTTTTAGCAGGGGCCTGATCACTGCTGATACTATTGCTATCAAATTGGAATGGGAATTTTTCTGTGATGTGAGCGGATACGTTTTTGCTAGATGAAAAGCTGCTCGACTGTGAAATCTGCGCACATACAGAAAAACTGAATGTTTAAGGACACAGAAGATAAGTGTTGGCTATGAACTGAATGGCTAGGCTCATACATTTCCATTTTTTCGGCAGTTTTTTCTGCGAATCCGGTCAACTCACTCAAGTATAGTCAGTATGTGAATTATATGCAAATGCACATATCCTAGACTGTAAAGTCGCTGTTGAAGGCTGCCGTTACACTCGAGTCCGCGCTATTATGAAATTCGGCGATCGCGTCAATCTGAGAATGTCTTGCAGATGTCTAGTGGCCTGATAAAATATTGAAAATGTTGCTGAAATTCAGGAAAGTCATTCAACTATTTCTATACAAGTCGATGAGGTCAGCAAGTGTTCTTGTTTTTTATGGCCGTACTTTGGGTTAGGGTCCGGTACTAGCGAAAGAGAAGTACAGCTTCAAGATCATAGTTCGGCGTATTTGAGCGCCGAAATATACCACCGTCGATGTAAATTGAAAAAATATGCCCATATTTATCCTATATCTGACAATCATGTCACAATCGCTACCACAATCTCAATGTAGACCTTTTACCACACTGGTCCTAACAAAAACTCCTCGGCTGCCTTGTTCGATTGCTACTTACGCCCATTATCGCCACTTTCCTCCAACAGTCACACATTTAATTGCGTAAAATTCAATCTGACCACACTATAAACAAATGTGCACGTCCATAAGATATTAAGGTGAAAATCACAAATGAAAAATCAATAACAAATTACAATAGATAAATGCGTGCACTTGAGTACCTACCACCTGCAATGCTACTCCTTTTTAAAAGAAGGTCAAACAGCAATTTATTGTGTGTTAATAAACACATTTGGAATATATTAATGAATTATTATTTGTAAATAGTGGAAGTGAGTACTCGAAAAAAAGTTAATTACCTACTGGCCTCGAAAGCATTTATTTGCAGCCAGGCGGCCGAGTCCAGCTGAGTTGCGAGGAAGTTTTTTTTTGGCTGTGGAAGAAACACCACCCATTCCGTCTGGAGAAGGTTAAACGATTAGATGATGTGTTGATCTTTGAATTTTGGAAGGTACAGTTATTGGCGAAAGTTGAATGGTGCTAGCGGAGTCGGAGTGAGCTTTCTTATTGGTCATGTTCTGAATCGGAATTATGCTGACCCAGTTTGCTACTACTCAGCAGACCAATACGGCAAGGATGCTTTGATTGGCGACTGCCCGATTTCCCCGGGCTGGAGCAGGCACTATGCGTGGTCAGCATGGCAAGCATAACTAGCAGGAGGGCAGCCCGCAATCCTTCGGAATTCCCCTTGGCGAAGTGAAACGGCTTTCGAGCCATCGAGTCCTTATGTGGTATCGCACTTGAAACCGGTAGTGTTCGCGAGTGCTTGAGCAAAGTACACATGTAATTCCGAGCGGGCTCCAAATAAGGACAGCTCAGTGAAATTCATTCTTCTCAATGGAAAAAATTGCAAACAAGTCATTACCCACCGCCTCCCCCTCAATCTCCGCGTATGGCGCTCCACGGAATCTCTTCTATTTGTTCATTCGCTCGTGCATGAAAATACCCAGCAAATGATTATTTTATAGGAACCAGCGCTCCCAGCCGCGTATGGCAAGGTGGATGTACATTTTCGGCTCCAAGAGATCTCCAAGATATGTGCCAATAATTGAAATCGCCTACATCGCCGCACCTTACTTGCTTTGCATGCAAAGCTTAGGAATCATTGGCACGCTGGCCCGTTTGCCTTTGCGCCTTCGCAGGTATACCACGGAGCGGCAAGCGCTGCTTTCACCTAAAGCTCAAGAAAAATGAGACAAAACGGTGTTGGGAATGATCACTATTCACTTGCCTAGATGACAAGCGTGTGCCAACGCGGTGGAGCAACATCCTGGGATTTATGGCTCTACACGGTCACTTGTCAGCGAGCGGAAACCAAATTGATGAAGTCTGCACGGGGTAAAGCACCTTTCGGTTCTCCTGCCTCGCCTGAGTGTTCTGCTCGCATCTGCAAGATACTCGACCCGATGAAATGGGCTAATCGAATTCGAATCTTGTATTGAATCCAAGATTGGATTTGGAAATGGATTTTGGCGATGATTTAAGTGATTGGCATTGGGTCAGCGATTTGTTTGGGTTAATGTGAATTTGGGAGTCGGTTGTGATGTAAATTTGCACCTGCTGGGCTGTTGTCGTGGTATATTGGTGTCACGCAAGAGTGGCGCGGATGGGGCGTGTCGGATGGATTACGTGAACTTAAGAGAGCAAGGGACAATGATAAATAGGACTCGATAATTGAAACCTAATTCAACACGAATTGTGTCGCGCGACTCCTAATTCGTTTAGCAGTCACCTGAAAAAGTGGGACGCTCATAGCATACAATCAAACCAGAAAAAATCTGTTCTCAGGATGTTTCCTCGAGGCACCTGCGTTGTTAGGAAAAAAGCTGTAGTTGGGGGATTAAATATGCACTTTCGTAGACTACTCCCACGAAAATTCTAGCATATTTTTCAGTCAATATGATTGAAACCTATTCAATGGTTGGAAAATGTTAAATTTGGTGTTCTTTATCAGTCCTTAATCGTAATCTTAATTGCATCTATGAAACGATGTGTAAGATGCCTGGTGTGCTGTAAAGGCGCGATCCGCAGATCGAAGTCCAACGCACAGGACACCTAAAATAAGTTTTCTCATCAAATTTGCTGGAAATCCACACTTTTGTTACCATCAAAAGTGCATTCGAAAATTGTACATTTTCATTTTTCAAATGTTCAAATTTGAACACTTTTCCGCACAGTTCAGTTACCTCTACTCCAAGGGTGGACAAGTTGTATTGAAGTTGCAATTAGGAGTTAAGGTTTCATGTAAGATAAGAAAGTTAGTCCTTCGTTTGTAGGACATTGTTAAAAACAGTTGTATCGTTTCACAACTTTTCTCCTAAAGATTGAATCCCTGCAGGGACCATGTTAAAAGAAACAAAAATGATTATATCTACGCGCAAGTTAAGTAGATCTAGGTAGTTATAGTGAAAGTTAATCATCACCCAGCACTTAATTCTAAAGAAATTAAGGCTCTCAGTGTGCTTCATTCGGAGTAAATTAAATCGAAGTGAATCAGCGTAATGATCCCGGTCGAATGTTGCAAAATTTCCTGATTAAGGCAACATTTCAAAGGGATTCTTAGGCTAACACGAATAACTCTGTTCATGGAAAAGAGGTGCAGAAAGAGAGCACAGTAAGTATGTATAAACATCAAAAGCGATCACCAAACCACGGTAGCTTCAATACAATAAGTAGGAACAAGCCCCTAGACAAGCAAATATTGGTTTGAAATCGTAACATATATCAACAATTGGGAAATACCTTGGTGGTGAATAACTATCCATTTCTGATCTGGTTTAAGGACTATCAGATGACCTAATTCGTTGTTTTATTTAGAGAAGGTATAAGTACCTGTTTTTAATAATGAACTCGATATGTTTCGAAGATGATAGTTGGAGCAATGAATTTGGATGATCCGATCCAACTAGATCTAAAGTCTAAGGAAAATTGGAAACACTCATTTGTAAATTTTGAGGGGAAACTCCCTAAATTTTATCGTGTGCTATTCGTCCATATATTTAACATCCCTTTTGAAACCTCTTTAGTGGTTAATAGTTATTTGGTGCAAAATCGGTCCATAATTCGTTTTTTTTTTGTGAATGACAACAGTTTGGTAATGTCAGGATTGCGTGTTACACCTTGTTTTCAAGCAACAGTTGCTCGTAATCCGTAGGGCTTCCTACATTATATCACACGACATCCCTCCCAACATTTTCTGCTTGAGCAATAAATTGGCGGCTTTTCTGCTTCGGCGATAAATTAGCGATAAAGTGGTGACATCATCTTCATATGCGTGGCATTTCACTTCTACTACTCAGGGTCTAAGAAGACTTAATCTGCCGTAAGAGTGAATAGTAATGGGTGAATAGTAAGAGTGTCCAATGATAATGGCTCGCTGTGCCACTTCTGGACACTTTGCATCCAACATATCATCTTCATCTATCGTATATCATATATCGAATTCCGATGGACGGTGGGATTTACCTCCGTTTTCGCCGTAATGTCATACTATGTCTACAACAGCTCATCAGATGCGGCAGGACACATTTAATCTACTGCCAGTGATTTGAAAGGCTTGGATAAGTCTGACTGAATAAGCCTAAATCATTCTAAATTCCTTCCTGTTTGGTCTCCTTTCTTGTTTTGTACTCCTGTTTTGTTCTTAAGTCCCTATGACTTCAACCGCAAATTTACGCCTTCAGTCATTCAAATACTAATATGAAGATCAAATCATGGAACGGCGTCCCTGAGGAGTTGATTTTGACGAATGACAAGGAATGAAACTTGTGGTCTGCCGAAATCTTTATAAAGAGTTATCTGTCAGTTATCTCCTCCGAAGACTTTCTTGCTAAATCCATAGTGCTGAAGTCCGATAGGCAAGTCGAACCAACTGACATAACGTGCAGCCACGGCTTTTACTTACACCGTCTGTTGCGAAGATTTTATGATGTACTACATAAACCCCAAGGGGCTTTCCATGATATTTGTAAGACTGTTGGGGCAGTATTTTGTCTCTATCCTCAACTGCTGACTAACTTTAGGTTGGCCGTTTCCGTCATACTGTGGTGCAATGCACTGTGCTGCATCAGACTTTGAGTGCGTTTCAGGGGGTTCTGGCTCAGGGTGAGGCCAAAAATGATTGGCCTGGTTCCATCACATATACGACTTTGAACTTCATACATATTCATAAGGATATCCTGCATGGCCATCCTCGAAGTTGAGATGTTTACGTTCTACTTGTGACCATGCGCTATGGAACAATAAAATGCTCCATAGAAGGACGATACGTGATTCAAGCAACATTCGTGGATAATCGTCACTTATCTACCATTAAATTCAATGTTTTCGTAAGCAAAGTAACAAATGCATCAAACTCATGAGTCATTGATTGTTTTAACAACAGTCAAGCACCATTCAATGCTCATAGCACCATTCAATGCTCATAACTGCATTCGCACTCATGCCATGTTGGGAGCTATTTATAATGATTTTCAAAATGTTATTTACAGCTTTTAATTGAAATTTATTCAGATTTGCGGATCAAGTGCCATTACGAGCTGAAACAGCATATCATAAAATCACTTGATCGAATCGCCCGCTCAGTATCCACCACCCAATCCACCACACATGTGCCCTCAAACACTTCAACAAAGCAACATACTCACTCGTACATGCACACTCACGACCCCCAACGACAACAATGTTTGCTTGATGAATTCTTAATCATAATTGCATGTTGCATGCATGCAAAGGCTTGGCCCGATTACATTTCAAATTACGGCTGTGCAGACAGAGCCTGCCGATTGATCGACATCAATATCAAAATATGCAAATTATAATAATTAACTTGTTAATTCCCATTCTCGACTTGTGTTTGATTCTAATTCGCGAAATCGCTTAAACTCGCGAAACAAATTGCGGCTTGGAGCTTCTAGCTGTGCCGGCGTGGCTCCTTGCTAGCTGCGCGGAGTGCTTACCTCCCTGCTTGCTGGCTGGTGGTTTCGGCTGTATGTTCTCGCTGGCTGGGCCACAATGGCCCAAGTGGCTGCAAACATTTTGTTTTGCATAGTCATTACATAAATTGCAAAGAACATCAATAATGAAATCAAAGTGCCAGTGAACGGTTGGAGTCCAGGCACCAACCGTATATAGGTAATGTCATAGGGAATCGTTTTCGCGGTGCTTACCAGGCTGCACACCACCACCACCAACCCCGTCTATCCTTCAGCATGTATTTTCCTGACAGCTTCAAACTTATTCATCAGTGCAGGAACTGCTCGAGTTGAGAACTACGTTCGTACAATTCAGTGATTTGCAATTGAAAATTTTTTGCATAAATTTTCTTAAGGTGTTGTAGGTGGCACAATTTACGACTCTGAGTCATCATCGAGTTTGTGAAAGACTCCTGAAATTTGTCAGTTATGCCCAAAGGATGAGTGTTGCCATTCTACGTAACTTCGATCAGAGTTAACGGGATTTCTGGGTCGATTCGCAGTAATTAGTAAGTGGCGCCAAAAGTGTGAAAAATAGCCAAAGGAACGGTTACACATCCTGTCCGCTTTAAGCACACTCAGATTTGGGGTTGTGTCCTGTCAATGTCACCCTTGAAAGTTGTTATCAATTCAAGCCATACAGCTGGATCAGGCAAGGTCGAGTAATAGAATAAGCCAATAAACCTGAATAAGGGACCACATTCACACCGAACGAAAGAGGTCAGGAATCAATGGCCATAGAGAGCCATTCAAAATAATGTGAAACATAGCTCTGGTGCAGAAAGCTCCAGTAAATTTTGAGAGCCAGATTTTGAGCCAGATCTGTAAATAAGAAGGGAACTAAATAATGCTTATTTCTTCCACAGGATACCTTAATTAATCGTGTATAATTATTTCCAAAACCATTTGTTAACATCACTTAAAAGGGGGGAAAAAGGATCAAATGTTGTTTGAACTCTCATTCCTTAAAGCCATTTGACATAAAAGTCTTGTTTCTCAGCATCCCAACCGACAAAGCTCTGCTCAACCTGAAAGAATGGTTGCTACCAAAGGTCTCCACATCACTAGCTTGGAAAAGAAATATCGACTAGAAGCGCTATGAAAGCTATGAACCGTGAAACTACGCATCACTGACAATTATCTCACACTTCGGGTAGTTTTCCAGTGGAACTGGAGGAGCAGCAATGGAGTGTCCTTCTGAACGAACCCTACACGCAAAGTCAACGCTTTGGCGATGGTATGTGGAATAAATTTTAGCCATCATATATAAACGGGAACCTAAGAATAACCAAAGAATTCCCAACGAAATTTATGGAAAGATGAAAATTTCAATCGAAATTAATGACAAATGAAGGCACTCGTTTTTGGATGTGAAGCTTCTCAGCACTCAAGAATGGTGTTATTTCGGCATCTCCAGTAAGGCCAGCACATAGAAAGAACGATTCTCATCAGCACAAACCACTTCCTTGTACACCAAATGGTTCCTTTTCCTCCTGCCATCCATGGATCTCATTTGTACCCTTATAATAGTGTACGGATCGGAAAGACTAACACATTTTGACATTTTGATTTTGACATTTCAAATAGAACAGAATAAGTGGCGGGTATCGGTAGAGGAAGCATGGCAGGAAGTAAGGTTTACCACGATTTGATACCAATGGCAGCTAAGTACATAGTTAACGGAGATACAACGTCACAAGGAACTATGAAGAAATCATTTATGAGTAAATCAACGTTAAAATAGGAGACACCAAGTGAGGCTCCATCAGGGAGGTGAAGATTTTGGATCGGAGCACTTTAGCTCTTAACGGAACACTGTAGTGCTCAAGGCAAATTATGCTTCTCATGACATAGCGCGTAAGGAACCCTTTCAACAACGCATGATGGAAAGATGTCATTAGCGCTCTTGAATAAACACTCAGAACAATATAATATCCAATGAGAAGAGACAGATGAGATTGCCAGATATTGCTTTGTATAATGTAGGAAAAATAAAAATATCAGGAGAATCACAAACCCATTCTGGGCTCTGATTTATGCAAGCCCCGCGAATGACTAGCTTTTGGGAATATGAACTGCCAAAAGAAGACGACTGATTTATTACGTCGATGATATGGTGGTCTTGATCGCTGGGTGCTTGGTTGAACAGGCACCAATTCCAAATAAGCCCGATAGTGTGGATAGTGGATTGGCGAATGAGTAACCGCAGTTAAAGCCTGACGCTGGGAAACCCGAAGTGGCCGTTCTCAGGAAAAAACATCGAATACACATATTTCTTCTTTTGCAAGTCGGAGAGGCTATGATCGCGTCATAGAACCATGTCATGTTCTTAAGTTTCATAATAGATTTCTAGGTAAGCTTCCTTGAACAAGTGCCGTCGGCGGCAGGCAAGGCTGTAGTGTAGCGTCAGCATTATCTCGAGCTTACGGCGTCCAAAGTGGGATCAACCTTAAGAAAAAGTGGACAAGAGCTTATTTATGTGGATCCATAGGTAAAGTTTAGTCTATGAAAAAATCAATGGGCGTTGAGTATCGCATCGACCCATCGCACGGTTTCAGAATCAGCGGTGATGCTGCTTGCAGAGTTGGGGCCTGTCGCTTTCTTCGATGAAGAGTGTAGACGCGGGTGGATGTTCTATCGCGGGAGAGAAAATATCGCATGTGAGGAGAAGATGCTTGGAACGTGAATGGTGTGACCTTTTAGCAGCCGTATGGTCACGGCTGAACCAAAGTCACTACCTGATTTAGCTCTCCGGTATGCATAGCTAATCTCTATCGTACCCGCACAAGATGGGAAAAACCAAATCTCGTAACTACTTTTTCTGCTGGCGGAGCGTGGGCAACGACCATCACATCCTTTTCAAGAGCAAGCACTCCTATCTTTTCAAGCGAATTTCTCACAGAAGTCTGGTCGATGTGATGATTAGAGTATGGACAAAACCATGTTGGAAAAATCCACCTATCAATCGTATTCATACATTCGGTTTTTTCAAGATGGCTTCCTGTGAGAGTTATTTCATTCTGATGTTCTGGAAAGGAAGCACAAGTTCCTGCTTCGGGGTTCGGAAGTTGATACCGTTGTATACAAGAGCTATTGCTGTAGAAGATTACCTTATAGAAAAGGATCTTAACACAAAATGGGCTTCGAGCTTGACTACGAATCCAAACAAACCGATAGAAACTCTTGTGGAATAAGATGATCAGCCCACCACAATTCCTTGTGTGCTCGTAAGGATTTTAGTGTTGATTTCGACATTTAATACCAGGAATGGAAAGGATTAACTAGGGTTGAAGTTTACCGAGGGTAATTTTGAAACCCTCTCCTACATACTTTGAAAAAGTTTGTGATGCTCCATAGCCTGATGTGAGCTTCAACATTTCGGGATATTCTCCCAAAGCCCGGTTTCATCAAACAGTTATAGTGAAAAAAAGGACCCTCCCTCACGTACTGTACCAAGTTAAATAATCAAACTGATTCCAAAGCGTATCGGCTACCCTGACTGCTTGATTCATTAGTCAGTTGTTAAAGTTGTTGATCACCTGGTTGAGGTTGTAGACAAACATACCTATGTCATGTTCCAGAATACTATTTTGTTATAACAATCCATTAATGGCGCATAGTTGGTTTTCGTTGGCAAGAACAAATAGGAGTGAACTTGGCGCGTAAACCACTTGCTGGTAGACGCCACCATAAGAGCCCTGTTGTGCTGACTGGGTCAACAGACATTTTCTTGGCTAACCAGCGTTCACCGTGATTTCTGTGCTTTATTATTTCTTTCCAGATCTCTTCGGCGAATAGTCAACATTGTTTCTGCAAATCCGACTAAGCAAACGGGCAAGCAAGCGAGCATTTAAGCTGTTCCGTCATAATAACTCTGTGTTAGCTTTTATCATATGTGCTAAGGTCCACTTGTTGTCCAGATACACCGAGCTTCCGCATAACACTCGACAATGATTGTTTTTATCGTGGGTGGGTGTGTGTATCCAAAAGGATATTTATTATATTATTGTCGATTATGAGAGATTTCAGTCGATGGTCGAATGAAAACGGAAAGCGCTTAGTGGAGGCTTTGTATGGGAAATACGTGTAATATGAGGCGGATTTAAGTAGATCAGAATGGATTAATTGTCGCGAACCTTGAATACTAATTTTTGTTCAACTTTGAATGGGAGATTAAACGAATTTAGATAATTGTATTAATTGCCTGATTTGCGACTGGAGGTCAGTGAAGAATGGACGTTTATTGGTTTTTGTCGGTGCTGTGCCGTTCCCAATAGGCAACAAGTGAATTTGCCAGCACATATTCGTTTGCAGTTCCATTGAAAGTTGATTCAGTTGGACACAACGAAAACAATTTCCTTATGCGAATTCCAATTTAATTAATTGAACTTTTTAATTAAATCGAAAATTAATATATATTTAACATCGTCGTTGGTTCAATTTTACATTCATTTCTTTCACTTATGCAGGTTGCGTTGCAATTCCCGAAAAACGGAAACATTTCCCTTGTTTGAAACGATTGTGCTTTAGACTTTTTACTTCCTGTGCTTGATGGTCATCTGATTGCACGATTCATTTCCTCAGCAAAACCATCGCATTCATAAGCATTTCATTCATAAGCGTGAGATATTCGCGCGTGTTTGAATTTGCGCGGAAAAACTGTATGGGATTCGGAAAATAGTGTCCCGTCCCCGTTTTACTATGTTTGTTCAAACGATAAGGCCTAGAGAATTCGCAATTCCTAGTCGGAAATTCTTTTTTCTATTATGTAAAGGTTCATATGCAAAGATTTGCAAAAATAAGAATATGCAAAAACTTATGGGTCGCCAGAAACACTGAAGTTTCCTGCCAAGGAAATCAATTTTTTCATCTCTGCTCTCTTTTGGCATCCAACTAATTCGGCCTATTCGCAAGTTCCCCTATGTAGATTAAAGGCTATCTTATAATTCTAGGTAAAGATATTTGTTGCTGTGTCAAAAAAATAGGCGGGAAAGTGCACATAGCACCCTTCAATATTTAAATAATACCTTATCATGCCAAACAATTTTTTTTTTCGCTGAGTATAGATTTGTAGAAGGATCAAGTGATAGTACTAATCAGTTTAGAGGCCACCTGGGTTGATAGTGCAAACTACTGTTTTGCATATTTATATTGAACATAGACTTGATATGAGCTCCAGTTCTGTCTGTATCAAGTTTCGTCTTTTGTACGATTCGGGTCGAAAATTCGGTGTGATTTTTAAACGCAATTTTACAAGATATCCAACGAAGTCACAGGCTTATCGCTGGATTTTATTCAAATAATTTCAGGGAGTTGTCATTGTCTAGTATCAAATAGCAACTTTCAAAAACAGAAACGAAAAAAGCAATTGAAAAATACGAAGGCTGTATTGCAGGACTTGGCAGTCGTACAATAAAAAATTAATTAGCGTCAAATGTATTTTATTCTTCTGCTTGGTTTTCCCTCGGCTCGACACACATGACCAAATGAATTTTCGGTCTTTTAAAACCCACTCCCAGAATAATGCTCCTCGACCTCTTAAAAATACGAGTCTTCTGAGCCCTTTTTATCAAATTTGGAAACAGAATATAGTCGCAAGCTGCCAAATCTAGCAGCTTTGGTAGATGAAGAAACAATTTATATCCTAACTCATGGAGTAATTCCAGGTTGAAGACACAAAGTGTATGCACGTGCATTGCCCTAATATCAGATGATGTTTTTGACGACTGTCAGACGTTTTTGTCATGCAATATGTTTGAAATGCTGCAATGATTCGCAGGAGCGCCCTTCATTAAATGTTTGTCCCTTTTCGTGGTGATCAATATGAATTTCCCCATGTTCACGTCTATAGCCATGAGAAAATGTTACTTTGTCGGCCGACAGAGTCCCCTCAACATAGACACCAAGGCAGTCCAACTTTTGGACTACTTCTTGCTGCTCCTTTGTTTGAAGACAGCTATCAAAGGACACCAAAAACCCTCCGGGTGGTGCTTTAATCTTCCCAAATATTTCACAGAAAATGTTTCGTTGCACACGTCAGAGTACTTTTTTATGAGTTAAATGGAAAATTCAAATACTTCAGTAATTTGAAACAATTTGACTCTTCGTTCACATATCACGATACCTTTTCTTTGAACTTTACACGCTGTATAAGTTCCGAGGACACCTGATCGGTTTCTTAAGCATTGACCCTGTCTGCGGAATATCCGAAACCACTATGTTCACCAGTACTATCGATGCATCGGATGCAGGGTCAACCTATGCAAGCATTGTTCTGTCAGTGGATTGAAGGTCTGATTTTTCAGGTTTCCCGCGGGGTCTAAGGAACATATTTGACTGCAAGCCCTTAATGTTTCTACACAGTGTTCTCTCTCCGAACCTTTACAGTTCCAGCTCTTATGTACTTGAATTTTGTAAGATTAATCCACCCAGAATCAGGCAAATGATATGATTGTGTTCACTTCCAACGTTCTATCTATTCTATCAGGGTTCTATATCATTATGCAGCTCTAGACCCAGGGTGTATCCCTCTTCAAAGCTATAATTGCCTCTGAAATAGACACTCTGAACGCCTGGGTTCCTTATGTTGAAGTAACACCTATAACATATATTACACGTAAAACATTAAAAGTCCTCCTTTTATGACAATCAGCGATATCCTCTTGACTTTCGCAATAGCATTCCCCGTACTAGCGCTCTTCGATAAAACTCTTCTCTGTGGTAATTGGGTCTTAAGGGGTCTAGCAGCTTATGTGAGGCCAAGTGTACATAAGAAGGTGATACTGTACTGTAGTGTACTGTGTACTGAAAGTGTAGTCAGCGATCCGAGTTAAATCTGAAACATTTCGCGAAAAAGATATATTTCAAAAGGACCCCTTCAGGGGTATTTTAGAATACCTTCAAAGTGTCTAAACGTAATATTCGTTGATGTGCTCTATTTCACTGTTCGGTTCGGATACTTTTTCAAGCTTTGTCCAATAGTTTTTAAGTTTGGATTGGAAAATATTGGAGATTAGTAATTATCAAGCATTAAGTCGAAGCTTTTTCGCGATTGAAAAATGGCAAACAAGATTTGAATGCAGAATCAAAGAACTTGAATACCGTAGTATGCAGTTGGTAGACAGGTGAAACAGAGAAATAAATGCAACTCGAACTGTTGCCTCATTCCGAATAACATTGTGTGAATGCCGCAATGGTTTTATAATCGATAAATGTCCACGTTGTGTGGTTTGAATAAATTTAGGGATTTGCATGTTTACCATTTTGTATCTGATTCCGAACATTTTCTGTCTTATGAAATGCTTTAGTTTATCAGCATATCTAAATATCATCAATTCAGCTCGAGGACTTTAAAATATATTCCGTTAAAATCATATAACAACTCCCCAAAAATTTATGCAACAAATGACCCTAAACAACAAAAGATTTTTCCCGAGTCGAATTCTATTGACTAGGGCAAGTTCTTATGTATGATTTCGATGATTAGAGAGCATCGATGACCTGCTGAAGATTTCCAAAGGAAATCGAGTCGCGATAAAGGCTGCGCAAGAACTTCATGTTCGGCTGACTCGGATCAACGGTGGACTCAACAAACAATCGAGAAAGGAGCAGCCCGGCCGGCTGAATAGGAGTCACTAGAGAGAAAAGAATGCAAAGTTTAAAGGGGACATCAAAGGAGTGACGTCAAGTCAAATCAATTCGAACTTTACGCGCTATCTACCCCTACAATCGACAATATTAACTTCTTAGACAAAAGGTTAAACCCATATAGTTAACTTATCCGTGGAATTATTCAACACGACTCCGGATTATGCTGCGCACCTGGATATACATTTTTTCTTCTTTGCAGCCTGCCTTCTTGATCTTAGATCCAAGTGAGTTTGATTCGCCCCTTTTTCTGGTCCCGATTTACTTTAAACGGCTGATGAGGTTTTTCCGGCCGAGCTAATCAGCTTCTTAACAACACAGCAACCGCGACGGTGAGGGGATACATTAGCATTATAATGAATTGAAGGGATTGTACAACGATAATGTTACGCATATGGATTTGGAACGTACGTTGTCAAGTTTAAGGCAACGACGTATGTAAAGTATGGAGAAGTCAGCATGTAAGTTCTAAGACATATGGATTCACTTCAGTTATTATATGCTAACATATTTAAATATTGACACATGGGAATATCAAGACGCGGATTCATAATGTGCACGTGTTAATTGTAAGGAATGATTTCATAAATAAGTACATATGTACGAGTGTTTGTGTATTCAAGTGGCTAAGCGACATTCATCCGGTGAAAAATCACAAAAAAAGGAAAAATTTAAGGTAAAAAGATTGGCCCCCATTTGAACCAAATGCGAAATTTGCTGGATTACTCATCTTGGTGGAAGGTTTTTTTCACCACCTTTTAACCATGGTATTTATATTTTAAATACCACCTTGCCGAAGAAGGAACCCGCAAAAATTTTGCAGAACATGTTTTCGGAATAAATTTTAATGACTCACAGCAAGGAAGAGTTGTGAAATCGTCCGGCTATTTTTCCTCAGGACTGTTGTCGTCGATAAAAGTTGCGTATACTTGGCAAATGTTGCAATTCAATCTTTCTTATAAGCACTCATAAATAACTTCAACCCATTTGTTGGACGAAAGATAGAAAGATAGAATTGGTGAAATGAATTTTGCTTGGAGCAGTTGTTGTGAATGTATCAAAGACAAAACAACATTTTTAGGTGGGCAAGCTACAACACCAGCCTGTTAAGTAACGATGTCCCTTAGGTTTAAGGATCTGCAACTTCACTCAACAACTCTCCGGTCTATATAAATAAGAACAACATAATAATTTCTTGAGAGGCACATTCAGTCGAATGCTTTTCTCGTTTTTCTATTCCTTTCTGTTTTCTTTTCCAATTTGTCTATTGTTTTTCTGCATTCACTGTAAAAAAAATTCTACGGTCTGCTCATAGTGCTGCCATCTATAAGTCATATTGAAAGTTTGTTAAGTTGTACGCCTGTATAATATAATTAATTATCACGGATATTACATAAGCTACCATCATTTCTTTCGACAGCTTAAAGAAAATATGTTAAATGGACAAGATCAAAACTCAAGCGAAAGAAACTTAAGATTTCGGATGTAGATTTAACTAATCTTACCCAGAAGAGAAAGGAAAACCTTTAAAATCTGTTTAAAAATCAAGAAGAATAACCAATCATGTTTTGTTATTCATATTGTAATTACTTTACATAATTCAATTTTTCGTCACAATCGGCTATCATTACTGGGTACGATGTTAATATTTCCCATATTTCAATAATCTTCAATCGGAAATATCGGACTCTAAGATGAGACCCGAATGAAGCGGTGAATTCCTCTTCTTTGTAATGTAGTTTTCAGTTTTTCTTTATATCTTTTCCAATAAAGAAAGAATAATAACGTCCAACTACTTTGTATGACATCATGAAATTCATTGCAAAATAGATTTTCTTTTTTTCTTTCACCCAAGTCCTCCGTGCCGTGTTCCTGCCCACTAAGTGGTTTCTAGCCTCTCAGCTTCCTCTGTTTAAAGGATAACTTGAGTTCGTACTATAAAATGTTTCCGGTACCCACAATTTTCCGTTGCACAAGCAAAACGAATAGAAGGCATGGAAAACACGTATTTCTTTATTATACTTGTTTAGAGGGATCTGTCAGCTCTTTTCCCAAAATCAATCATGCAACATTTAGTGGTCACGATATTACAGCTCATCTCACCATATCAGCATTTTGTAGCCCATGTTGTTCACAACCAATGAGGCTTCGAATATGAACGGCTTCGGTAAGACGACTGGTATTTTGCTTCAGGAGTTGTGCTCAAAGCAGATTGAATGAAGGAATCAGTTGTTGTCAAAGTCCTGTTTAGATAATTTAAAAAGGTTTCAAAATTTCATTTTAGGCCGCAATTCCTCCAAGTGAACCAAGGACTGAAATCAACATTGACGGTCAGCAATACTTGCTTCGTTATCATGTCAAAAGGACAACAATGTCCCAAGTAGCCAAAGATGACAAACTAGCACGAAATTGAGTCTTTTTCAGGGACAAACATGAAACGTACGGCTGGAGTAGTAAGTGAAGTAGTTGGCTGATAGCAAACTAGATTCAAAAGTAAAAATATTGAATGATTACATGTTTCAAAAGGGGTTAAAATGTGTAAAAATTAAAAGCAAAAGCAATTGGTTGTGATTGTGACTCCACAGGTTCTCTCAGGCCTTAGTCTCTCTTGTGTAAATCTTCCAATAGTCTTTATCCATCGTCCCCTAATTTATGAATTTCAGTTTCGACTCACTTTCCTTGCAAATCAAGTCAGATACAAGTTTCCTGGGATTTTGCGTTGTTGCTTAGAAGATACATATAGAGTGCTCGAGTTTTTGGAACAGAATGAACAAACCATGAAAAAATCTCTGTTTTTGCTGGCAAGTTTTTCAAATTCAACTTCTAAAACTCTTTGGCAGTCTTCCCAAATTGTTGAGTGGCAAACCTAAGCTGCATTTACAGGAGAATAATCCTCCGGGATTTTAGTCGAGCAGTCCTCTTCCAGTGCATACAGGAGGTCACGTTTTAACTGTCAACCACATTAACAATATAGTGCAATATGTAAGGTCCATGGAAAACATCAGCCGAAGTGACATCAGCAAGTTAGTATAGTTAGTATGCGAGTCAGAGAAACTCTCAGGTCAATAAATGCAGTGCCCTTATAGCTGAGTTTTAGTTGGATAAAAGGTCAAACCAATGATTCTCACGCGAAATCCAGAATACGAGCGAGCGACTCTTATGGACCTTAAACTGTGGAAATGATATACCCATTATTCTCATGAATGGATAGCATTGAGGATCAACCACCTGTATCTTAAAGAATTATATCTAGATGAGTGTCTTCAAGAGTTTATCTGCCTGTTACTTTCTCTTGTTAATGAATACTCTCCCAAAAATTTTCCACAATGTTGGAAAGACTTGAAGAAAATTTGCTTGATAAAAATTGCAGAACATAGAACCTCATTTGTGTTTTGCGGTTAATTCTATCGGGCCAAAGTGCCTCTCTAGTTCCTAGTCATCATTTAGTTCTCGATCTAGGCCTTTCTCTCTCAAGCAAAAGTTAAACCTGGAATGGCCAGATCAGGCTCGAGCAATTGGCATGTTAGGTTTGCGCATGTACTTACTATGTCAAGCCTGTCTGTCTGTTCAATCAACCAGGATCTGTTTATATTTTAATATGACATTTTCGGATGTTGCAATGATGTTTCCGACTCCCTGTAGCATATCCCCCAGTAAGGTGAACTTTCGCTCCTTTTGCTTGGCTTACTCCTGCATTTATTGCTCGGAAAACTGTAGTTCACATAGGTTACACATCTTACATCGGGACAAACATAATCATCTTCACTATCTTGGTCTCAGCTAGTCACGTTTTGTATAAGTATAGTCTTCCCTGCTGCAAGCTTCAATGTTTAGCAATAGGGGCTAGTTGAATAAGACGATTCAAAGTAGTCTTATAGCTCTCTGAGGCACTTCGCAGGAAGGTCTTTTGCACCTCTCCTTTAGCTCCAAAAGAGCATCAAAGTTAATTTGGCATGCCCAGAAACCCGAACAATTCTTAGTATTGTCATTAAAGACCAATTAATAAGATGAATCTGAATGAATAAGGCTATTGCATATGATAATCATTAAAATTGTTTCGAAAAAATGAAACTGAATCATATCAGGCGGTTTATTGCAATGCTTTCGAAAATGCGAAGAAGTGACTCTGGAAAAATAAAACCATCAAAGCCTTAAAACTTAAAAGTGAAACCTTCAACTCCTAGTACTGCTGGTAGTTGAGACAAATCCTTGTTTGAAAAAGTTAGTGGCAGCGGCGTCCATTATTATGAGATCCAATGGGTCAAGCGACCAAGTTGGTAAAACCAGCGATTATTACAAGAAACGTAGACGTCCCGAAAAGGTCATTTCGCACGAATATCAAAAACACAAATATTTATATTTGGGCTCATAAATGCTTCGCATCGTTCGCTTCATTCTCAATGGTTTTCATGTGAACGGAATTTCTGAGATCTACCGAGCATCAGCATCTGTATTTTCAGTCAGGATCCTTGGTAGACGTGTAAATAAATATAAATTACAGCGTTGTTGTCTCAGTACATAAACATCGCCAGATGACTTTGAAGTTACTCAAATAACGCAAAATCCTTTTCAATACACTTCGCTTGGACGTAGCGTTGAAAATCCCCAAGCCAGCATACTCAACGTTCACGATTTTCTCGCACATATGCTTGTCGGAAAACCAACCGCTCGTTTCAATCTTCGCACATACGCGGAAAGTCCAAAAATAATATCAGTCAACTCTCACATATTACGTTAACACCTACATATATGTATCATCCTCCTCTAATCCAATCATTTTATTCCAAACACATTTGTTTAGACTAGTAATTTCCAAAATCCACCATAAAGACAATAGGGATTCCCTGCAACATTGTCAGACAAACATCGAGCGTCTACGGGTATTCCGCGCATATTCGAGGCATATTCCTTGCATATGTGACCGGGAGATTTCGGCACCAGCGAGTCTGCTTGACTCATGTAATCCCGAATGTGTGTGCATACCTGGGATGACAGCGCTTATCTGTGCACGTTCACAACAGGATACGAATCCTCTTTATCCTGGCTTTTAGCTAAACACATCGAGGTAAAATCTGGCGCTTAGTTAATTACAAGGTGTGCGCTTAGGTGAAATGTTTATTAGTTTATGAGTGGGTATTTTCAAGGACTTGAAGATTTTTGTTTCATGAATGAAGTGATTTTCTCATGCGCTTATAGGAATGGAAAGGAGATTGCGAGGAAATATTTAGGGTAATCACTATTTTAGTTGGGTGCTTGGATTATTTTCAAATGTTGTGGATTGCGGATTTATCTTGTCCGAATGGGAACGATATTATCAAATCCAATTTGATGGTTTTTTTAAAAGGATTAGCTTTCTACTACTGGAAGAAACTCTTAATTGTGGCTTTTCGCATTGTTCAAGGTACGCTACGCTCTGGAGTAAATTCACGGCAAGACCGGAAATAAGTATCCTTGTATGATACTTGTGAATCTGAAACGGTCCAAGAGCCATTTTCATGGAAAACAAATTACCATTTCTTCTGAAAAACGTATCGTATAACAAGTCGACAACAAAAGTGATCACCAGATTTTCTATATACAGGAAACAACGTGGGAATCGCAACGCCTAGGCGCTAACCGTTCAGCGCCTTCTTTTACATTTTCGGCATTTCTGCAGTCTTCCTGATTGTAAACATTTACAACCACCTAAACAACGTGCCAACAATACGCTGACGCTCACATGTTGCTTAGCAAATTTTCCGCATCAGGAACTGATTTTTCCCGAACAATTGCCGTTTGCTAGGTCCATCTGGCATGTGCCATGTGTGCTAATGATACTTTCGCGCCATGTCACATGTTCGGAAATGCTTTAGTCAAGTTTACAGGCAGTCAGCAGCCTGTAAATGCATTGGGTCATTGAACAGAACAATTGCAGATTGTGCATAGGTTGAATTTTCAATGGAAAACTGCATCCCTACACATACGATTCGAAGCGAATGAGAAAAACGAACACCTTTCGAATGACGCTCAATGTCGATATTGTTTTAAGGAAGAAAAGGTGTTTAGGTCGTGTCTCATATGTGATATCAGCATATCCATTAAGAGGAAAGTTGATAAATATTTGAAACTTTTATTTACTTTTTGACTTCGGTAGGGAACATTCGTTTGTCGAGATAAAACATTCTAAGCCGCAGGTAGGACAGCATAAATGGGACTGCGATATCCTGGTCATGTTAAGAAGAGTTTAAAATGTCCTGTGAACACATATGATTCACAATTCCTTAAAATTTCATCGTACCATGGATCGAAGCTTCAGCGAAATTGAATAAACTTTATCCTCGAAAGAGTCCGTTCGTTGATGCATTCCCTTAAATTATTCATAAGAGTTGAATGCACCACCCGAAAGGTATTTGACCAGCATCATATGTACCTAAAGTCTATTGCACAAAAGGTTCTTGCATCCGTTCCAACTGTATGCATTTCTTTGCATTTTAATCGTCGGCGATTTAATTCAGTTCAGAAATGCCTCTCGAGATATTGTACAATATGCGCCTACATGAGGACTTGGTCAATAAACCTTTAAATGTATTCATCTAATATGTTGATGCGGACACATGACTAATGAGATAATAGATATTAATAAAAACGTGTGCTAACAACATTTTTATGTAAGATGTTATTGGTGGTCGTTAGCCTCAATTAAATCTATGCGGTAACAATGAAAGAATGATATGCAGGAAGGAAATTTGTCAAATATTATGCTTAGAAGCCATGAAAGATATGCAGGCCCACAATTAAATCATTCAAAGTAACACAGAAAAGATCTTTCGATCTTAACCAGGTAGATGTTAACGAGGTTCTGCGTAGATGTCATTGGTCGTAGTTGCTTCAATTCAAAAGTCTTCAGAAAATGGACTTAGCTCTTTACTAACACGCTTTATAAATCTAGCGCTTAATTCATTCGCCTGCTCGGCTCTCGTATAATAATCATGCGAAATAATTCACTTTTTGATCAGAGCACCAATGCGTGGTGTTTTTTGGCATTAGTACAAGGATATATTGGAGGTTTTCAGTGTTTAAATTCAAGATGCATAAGATGTCTAACTATGAATAATATAAAGTGGCATTTGGATAAATCCAACGAGGCTAGTCAGAATTGTGGAAGACACGATCAAAAAGTACCGAAAAGAGTCTGCCAGCAACTGCTGATTTTATCAAATTCAAAGAGCAAAATCGGAGATGGAGAGAGCGGTTCAGCGGGATAAGACAAGAAATTTAAGACCGTGGACCACATAAAAAGCATGCAGAGTGGCTGTCGCCTGGATACAGATGGTTTCCATTTTATCTGCACAGGATCTAGTCACTACCTTCCGATTGTTTCGTACTGAAAGAAACGATGAGGAAACGCCTGTCATTCGATATTTTCATGCAAAAGATTGGACTGGGTCGCAAAATAGTGGATAAGCTTTGCCCGAACAGCTTAATCATAGAGATGTTCAGATCGGGTAACAAATGAAATCCTAAGCACAAAGAAAGACATCCTTGATCGGCTGTTGGCAACGAGAGTGGGTGGGTGCAATTTCTAGCCTTCTTCCATTCCCTAACCTTCCCGCCAGTGGATGGATTTTTGTGATTTGAAGGCACCATCATGGGTAGGAAATAGGAGGATGGGCTAATGGATCAAACTCTCCACTGTCCATCGTTCAGCTGTTTTGTGCCACATGAAGTGTGACACTCAGAGCGCAAAAATCCTTTAAGCTCCTTGAATGCCCTACCCAAAAACTATCTTTCTGACAATTTAAAAAAAAAATTAAGCTACTCTACCGACATTGTCTACCTCACTGCCTTTAGACGTCGAATCAGCTTTTGTCATAATTTCCCCTTAATCTCAAAACACTTTAATTTGAACCATATTCAGAGGAAAAAGAGGGATTCAGAGATTACCAGACCAATTGATTCACTTATTGGAAATGTGCTCACAGATCGCCTCCTATAGCCTTGCCTGTCGCCTCCTTGCAATAAAATTACTTTGTTTCAGTTCCTTAATTCTTGGCGATTATCGAGGAATTTCGCCTGAAAAGGAGGATATTTTTAATTAAGTACTCATCATTAACAAACATACCTTCTTCAACGAAAGAAAAGCAGCTTCTTCTTGCTATGATATAATTTCAATAATTTTCTTTTATGACGGGAATGTTTCTCATTTCACAGGTCTTTCCCCTTTCCTACTCTGTTGATTGAGAATTTGATACAGTTGAATCAAAGAATCGTACGTTAGAAGAAAACTTGCAAGCCAGGATTAAAGATTTGGTGGTTTATCCTTAGGCTTATATCATAGGCTTACCATAAAATATTTTCGTTACGCGGTGCATATGTAGAGATTTTTAACACTTGAAGAACAACCTGGTATCCACATTGCTTCGACATACACTTGGTTTGGCTATTTCTCAAACTTTTAAAGTATGCATGAATTCCTTTAGCAACGAAGATGGGATGAAAGGAAAAGTTGGTGCCATTCAGCTGATGATATTCTATTTCTGATTCGTTCAGATGGTTACAGTCGCATAGTTTTACAATTAAAACCTCTCCACCATAATGCGCTACATTTGTCAATCTCTGCAGGCAGCTTTCTCCAGACAGATAATTTACTTTGAGTATCTGTCTAAAGAAAGCTCTGCCGGATTGTCAAAAAATCTTCTTAGACTGTCTGCCTTATGAGTGACAACCTAAAAAACGTAGTAAAAAGATACCCTAAAGGTAGTAGAATACTTAAGCTGCGACTGACCTATGGCTCCATATAGCAGTTTAGACACGTAGTCCATCCACTGAGTGTTTTTTCAGGAT
This sequence comes from Stratiomys singularior, assembly GCA_954870665.1. NCBI lineage: Eukaryota > Metazoa > Arthropoda > Insecta > Diptera > Stratiomyidae > Stratiomys > Stratiomys singularior. Next base: position 2,484,152 of record OX940879.1, on the reverse strand, counting down.
TTACTCTGCATCTATATCGGCTGTTTAAGGTAAGATAGCTGAGAGCAACACACCATAGCTGCGATCAATACTGCAACATGGATAGTAGAGCGCATATTCAAAGTAAAAATCCTTAAAGTTCCTTAAAACTCAGTCTCAAGTTTATTAGCGATTCAAGGTGCTTCACTGCTGACTTTGGTTTCTCAGTGTTTCTACCTATTCCTTACTCCTCTTCTCTGTCATTCAAGCAGCGAAAGGTTCAATTTGGTCCCCTTAAGGTGGTTCATGTATCAATTGCCCTACACTAACTGCAAATCCAAACTAAATAAACAGAAAGTCACCTTTTCAGCCACTTGTTTAGCCTTCCAAACGTGCTCGTGCTTCAAATGGATTCAGTCAAGTCTCGGAAACATTTAAATGATTTAACTACAACTCTTAAAATCGAATTTCAATTGTGTTGACCCAATTCCATTCCGAAAACGTAAGTAAGATGCGTAACTCATAAATACAAATAGCCACGCATACGACATCAATCAATGGCGACAGAAGTGAAATACTAGCCCTCAATAGCAACCAATTTATGTTAACAATACGAAATTCGTTTAGAAGATTACGAATTCGCTCCAGATCCCAGCCACAGATACTTTGGTCACAAACAAAAACCAATGCTAGTAAACAAAGAGCCAAAAATTCGAAGGAGCCTGGAAAATTTGAAAGCTCCGTAACCCCACCGACAAAACCTACCAAACCTATCATTGGTTAAGCAGCCTGCTGGCCACTGGGATAAGCCGCCAACAAAGATCCGAAAATGACACGGAAAACAAAACAGAATCCGCGGAGATTCGACATCCCCGCCTTATCAACTATTTGATCAGTGCGTGTTGTATTTAAAACTCAGTTAAAATTACGCGAACTCATTGCTCGGTCAATTTACGTTTTCTCCAGTCAGGAACTTGTCCAGAGAAGCTGACGAGACAATGTTCAAACGGCACCCGTACTGGCAGGACCCAACTGCAAACCAGACGGTGCAGGCCGCATAAAAGCCTCAGTCAGGTTCAATGGTTTTAGCTGGCCCAATTGTAATTCAAATCAACCTGAGCCTCGCGCTATGGTAACAACTCGCTTTGCTGGGTCATTTGTTGTGGTCCCGCGCGGACTACTCAGTAGGTTCCATGCTTTGTCCTCTGCACTGTTTAGTACTTGTTTAGTACTCATGTCGAAGAAGATGTCTGATTCGGGGCATATTATGTGATCAGCGAACGGATGGATCACTGTTCCTTGTAGCTATGATCGATGGTTGAATCCACTGGCTTTCTTCTGTCTTCCGTTCGATTGTTTCTCTGGATTTGCCGGTGTGGGTTCGTGAGAAAAAGTTCAAACTACACCTTGAAATCGTGACGAATCATCTGAAGATGTCATTACAGATCGACTTAGATGGAGGCTGGCAGTGTAACTGAGGTCCCGGCTCACTCTTGAGTCGAGGCTGTGGCGGTCTTTTTGTTTTTGTATCTTTTACTTAGCTGAAATTATTTCGGCGCTGAAACCAATGATGGAATGCATGAGAGCAATTCTTATCTGCACCTCATCTAATAAATAGTTTTGATTTAAGAAAGAATAAAATACAAAACGAAAGAAACAAAATATCTTTTTATCTTTTCGAAATGATTGTGGAATGCGAAGTGAAAATTTATGATTGGGATCACGAAGCGAAGTGCTTAATTTGACAAACGTTTAATTTTCCACCTGCAGAATAACAATGTTGATGACTGTGGTAGATCTGGTGAGAAGGCGAAGGAAGGGCATGCGGAACTCGTTACGAATCTCATTAAAACACAAAACGTTTCAATGAGACAGCGCTAGAAAAATGGTGAAACAAATTATCGTTTATTCATTTGATTGATAGAAAATTGATGTCCACAACAAATTATGACAGGTTTAATTAGAGAAATCTTGAGATCTCCAAGTTCGTTTCACTATTGAACATCTGAAACACCTGCAAAAACTTTTTCGATTGAAGACGTTTCACTGATGGAAATCTTAACACGGAAATTAGGGACATAGTCGTTCAATTTCATTTTTGACACTTGCTTTGCGCATTCGTCCAAAAGTCTCTTTTAGTCTAAGAATGCTCTGAAATGTTTCTGGTATGATTGACAATATCCGAGGCTGATTCAAGACTTTTATTGATATGTGGCAAATGAAATTCTTCACAAAGTATTTTTAAATTAAGTAGAACATTGAAGAAGTTTGACTTTAGGGGAGTAGAGGATATCAGAAACAAGTACTCAAATATAAGCCGGAATTCCAGTGAATTATTTAATAATAATTGACTTTTTATGTGGTTGGTCTATTGTTAACAGAATTTTTTTCATGCAAATATGTTGAGATCAATTCTTTCGTCTATTGTAAACACAGGGTGTTTCACTAAACACACAACTAATGCGAATACTCTCGTTAGTTATGTATTAAGATTCAAGACCCTTACATCAGTATTTGCACTCTTCCGGGACAGGCATTGAATCCTGGTCGACTCGCAGGACCGAATATGAATAGAGACGAGATGGGGGATATTTTTTTAAGGGTCACAACAAGATGTTACGAGCATGGCCGCATTTATTAATGTTGCTAGAAAACGACCCCCACCCAAAACAGGTACATACAGATACAGATACACCCCAAATTCGATACGTTTCGAGTATCACAATTTCCTTGGAAGCGTTTTGAGTGACACAAAAGGGCACTAGCAAAAGAGCAAAATTCAGGTGAAAGCACCAAAAGACAAAACTAATAGGAATGCCAGAGTGTTCGCAATCAGCATTTCTTCAAAGGCTACCTCTGACTGTGAGGAGCGATAGAAAATGGTTTCTAATCTTTTGGTGTCACAGAGGGAGTTAAATCTCCCGGCACGAATCAATCGCCGAACCGATGCAAACGAAAATGATACGCGATTACTTCCAAATGCCAGCAGACGATCCGACCATAACTTCCAAAACATTCAGCGGCCGGAAGCGAAGAAAATAAAAGCAGAAGAGATCCGGATTTCAGATGAGGACATCCGCTCTGGACATCTTCATTGGTTGCATAAATTGTTACTGATCTAAGCGGCCAGTGGCGTCTTAAAATTGTAATTACTAAGAGATTCAGCTTTTGTATGAATTAAGAACCATCACGTTAGATGGTGTAAAGGATACCACGCGTGCTCTAATGGGGTTATTCACGTTTTTTTTGCTGACATTTTGGTTTATTTTTGATTCCCCAAACATTACCATGAAAACTCCTTCCAACTATAACAACTGTCCTACCATCTGGTAACACTGAATTTTATTAATATCGTGCATGAAGCTGTCAACACCGCAACTCCAGCTAGGTCCTCATATGTTGGCTTGCTCAATTATTTGAAATTTCATATATTGACAACATAGTGAAAGTCATGACCAAACTGTGCAACAACAACTTCGATTTTCAACTACCACGAGCAAACTGTTACAGGTGTTTACATCTGGACTTACTATTTTTCCCGTCCAAAATAATCACGTCAGAATGTTAGATGCAAACTTCGAACCATACATATCCTTAACCTTCATTTTAAAAGATGAAGGCTTCGATGGCTCCTTAAAGTCACTTCTCAACTGTAAGTAAATAACGTGAAATTTGGCGCCTTGCACGACCAGGCTAGCAGAAGCGTTCATATCCTTTTCCAAGTTGAATCGAATCCTCCTGCATTCAATAAGTCCTTTCCTTCGGAACGGAGTGAAGAGTTTCCAAATAGCGGATAACTGTGTGAAAGGATGTTGGAGAATTTTCAAGGAAGAAATGATCAGCCCGGTTAAATTGTTGAATATGCAGAATTAAAAGGATATTCGATCTTTTAAGCATGCAATTCAGAGATTCTTGTTCTTGAACAAGCGTTGATTATCAAAAAGGAGTGGAGATATTTTTTGTGTCTTATTTAACGTAGAGTTGTCCTACCGAGCGTCCGTTTTCTCTACCATTCACCCTTCATAACATTTCTATTTCGATTTTGCGCACAATGGTGTCATTGACCGACTCTTACTCAATTTTTGGGAAAAGCCAACCCGAGCATACACGTTGGAACGATGAACTTTTACCACTATTCATCCCTTCACCTCGTTCATGGCAATTCCTCCTTTATATCTGCTGTTTGTGTTTTTGGGTATTCTGGGCAAAGTCGTTGAGTCCTTCGCAATTGGGTGAATGGAATGCGGTTGTCGTACAGTCATCAGTTCTGTGCTCCTGATATAGTAGCTGCCTTTTCCTTTAGAAGTACCGAATTTACAACATAGTGGAATTACGAAAGATTAATTTGCCGACCGCGTTTGCTTTGAAGTTGGGTCCTTTGAAATGGGTTCTTTGATGTCGTCGGTATTGCTTTGTTTGTAGTTATCGTGGCGAAGGATGTTGATAGCAATACAACTAATTTAGGGTTGAAATGCTTGTGGTGTAGGTGGTGTTTGATCAAGGAGTTGATAGTCTTGCTGTATGAACCTGACCTAGATAAACTAGGACAGCGCCTTGTCCTCCGCCTATAGAAGGCTATTGCATATTTGGATATGTAAAGGGAGTATATCTGTTGGAAAATAATGTCTTGTAATATTGACCGAGTTGTGAGTGAAGAAAAACAACTATATTCTGCTGGGCAAACAGGATTTCTGATGGAACACAAGAAATTCTCCAAACGGAATAGTTTCTGAAGTGAAATTTTTGTGCTCGCTCGATTCATCTTATTGATCATTCATTTCAATAGCCGGCGAGTTGAATTAGAATGAAAGAAAACGATTGGATAAATTTTTCTCTACTTTTCCCAGCAAAAAAACCCTTTTTGTATTAATTTTAAGTTTTCATATGAACACTTGGCAGAAAACGAATAGTGAAACTTAAGTAGATTTTTCAGAAAAATGGCAAGTAGAAAACACAGCTTAGATCCACTGCGAAATTAAGCAGACGTATTTATTGCACCGGTATCCGTGTAATCTTTTGTAAATGATTGCATTTTACCAAGGTCCTTAGATGGAAAAGAGGAGAATATGCAAAGCTATCGTTCAAATCTATTAATTAAATGATTGAGGAGAAGATGAGAGTACTCTGCATGAGATCTAAAAGCGATTTAAAGGATTAAGAGTTGATTTACCCACTTAGCTAATACAGCGAAAGTACAATAAATACAACGCTGACACTCCTTCATGAGTGGCGCGTTTATTCCAACGCTCCTGTTTTTCAAAATACCTAATCTTTGAATCTTCTTGCCAAACTAGCCATTAAGTTCAGCAAAAGCCTCTTCATTCGAGTTGAATCTCTCTCCCGGGCCTATTTTTGAGGTCCTTGTTTTATAAAAACAAACGGTGTGATTCTTCTTTGTAGACAGTTTGTGTTGTGCAAGTATTTTCTGGCCACAATAGAGCCGAAGGTAGACCAACTTGAGACTGGATCATTGAGTGAATCACATCAACATTTTAACCCTATTTAGCCCCGAAGAGCATTTGCTTTTGTATAGTTAAGGTTCCTTTTGTAATTTTCACGTACGCTAACTTTGCCTACTTTGATTGTCTTAAACTTTGGAAGCAAGCAGGATATCGACAAACAAACTCGACTTTTATTCTTGAATAAATCCTACTTGCTTCTGAAAGGCACATTACATTAGTTGACAAACATCAAGGAGTCATCATCTGAAATGGAAGCAGCTTCCAGCCTTATCTAAACTGAGGTGCTTCCTACTATGATGAATGTTTTCCATTTGAAAGGAACTTCCGGGAAAAATATAAAATCGAAAACTATGCTATGTTACTTCCTGCGCAGATTACGTCCATCATCCTTGTTAATTCCAGATACTCTGTCAAAATGATGTAAACAATCATGAACTTGAGTACTTGAGTTATGTGTTCAAAATTCCTGCAGTCACCGTTAAAGAAATCGGAAAGGAGTCGTTTAAACAAAAATCATGGCCCGGATGATATCGATACGTTGGGATGACATAGGTCTAGGGCTCTTATAATTAATTAGTTGCCAGCAGTTGTCGCAACACAATCACATCAAGTTTGGTACCTGTTCATATCAAATGCATTTCCACGTTTTCTCATGGCTCTTAGCCTGCTGTTCAGCAAAGTGTTTACGGTCAAACAACATGAAAAGCTTCAAGTATCAAACTGCCAATCGTATGGAAATTCCAAATAAACATTCTCCAAACATACAAACAACATATCTTCCAACACATCAACATCTTTGAGAGGTGTCTGTTACGAGCTGCTGCGGCTGCTGTTGTTGTTGGTGTTGAGGTTGAGGTTCTTGCTGCTGATGTTGAAGCACCAAAAACCAATTTCGCATGATTGCTATCTTTTACGAAACAGATTGAGGGCGAGTCTATACTCTCGGTTTCCACTCATTCATCATTTCGAACGATCCCATATATGTGTTTGTCGTTCCTTGTAACGCTCGGCTCGTTAATGTCCATCCAACAAATTTAGAGAGAGACTTTAACTGGCACCTTGTTGAAACATATTGCACTGCAGGTATCGCGGCGATATTTGGTCCACTTGTTGCTACTATTTATTTAAACAAGCAGACAAATAGCTCCACTTTTGTAATGGAATCTGTCAATAAAAAGATTGTTTTGTGTCTGTTGGTTGGATCGTTCGTTCGTTTGTTTGTCCGATTTTTTTTTTTGAGTTTTGAGTTCCCGCTGGATGTTACAGACTCATTGCGATCGTTTCACTTTGATGCAGAATATTTAACAGGGTGGTATCGAAAGCTTGAAACTTGCTTGAGCTGGTTGTAAGGTTTTGGTTGCAATCCTTGCATAGTGCAAGTTGCTACTCCACCACTAGTCTTCCATGAAGAGGAGAGTTGGGGAATGCTCGAGAAAATTGATTGGCGTTCTACCCTCTGGCAACACACCTAGTAAAAGATGCGGGTTTTGCAACAGGTCGAAAAGTCAAAAAAGCTTGTAAGCGTCGTGCACAAAAAATGGTTTCAGACTGGAACTTTCCGGTCGCCTTGTGTGTCACGAGGTCGCTCCATCATCCTTCAGATGCGAAACGAAATTAAACTTTCCACTTTACATAACAAAGAGATACTTCCGTTCGTCAAACATTCAATCTAATTTGAATTTCTCCAAACAAAAAAGCCAACGCCAACCAACCAGACTAAGCACGTCGTTTTTCTTTCCTCATGACCCACCGTCCAGAAAAAAACTTATCAGATTGCTATCGAAAACACTTGAATGCTCCAAGCGTCATGACCAATTAATTAGCTCCATCGGCCCCGAGCTCCTGCGCTCCTTGGTACCCCACTTTGATGAAATGTCAATTTTAATTATATCATAACAAGATAAGGTCCATGCTAGCTGTTTGCAAGCGTGAGCCCAGCTTGAGATCATGTTATTACAATTTGGTAGCAGCCAAAGAAAAATCAGCGCGAAAAAACAGTAGAGTGGCCTTAGATGAATCTTGTGGTACGCCAATGTGTCAAGTACGAAGCCGTCAAGTGAACTAGATACTCCTCCTCGGGTCGGTAAAAAATCCTAGTCAATGCGGGCGATAGCAAGAAAGATACTTTGTACATTTGTTTTCGGACTGCGCGATTGGATCTCTTGAGCATTTCACCTTACATTTTCGGCAGGTACTTAATGGCATGTAGCACGTCCTCCTAGTGCAGAGTTAATAACTCAAGCGCTGCAGATTATTTCGGCGGCCTGGAAGTGAGTACATTATGTCATAGAGATAAATTTCTGCTTGAGTACTTTGATTTATCGGGCTACTAAGCGAGATGAATAATTGAGTTTCGTTGCTCTGAGAAGGGTAAGGCGAGCATGTCCTGCATTTACCAATTGGTCTGATGGAGAGCTGCTGATCCGCTGTGCGATAAGGCGGTTTTCAAATTCAAATGAAGACCTAATTACTGCAATTATGTCGGCACAGTATAGACATTAGCGGTCAAAATCAAACAAAAGCCTAACGAAATCGAAATTGAATTATTTGTGTTGCAGGAAAGAGCGTTCCAGTCTTCAGTCACGACTTTTGCGTAAAAATTACCGAGAGCTGGGCGCAGCGCACTCGAGCCGAGTATCTGCAGCTGAATAGGCCACGCGTTGAGGTGAGACCAATCCACCTTACATGTCGTACATATAAGTTTCATTAATTGACCGAAGCAATATCATTTTGTTGTCGTCGATGTCGAAGTTGTTGGGTTGAAGCAATTTGCCAGCGACTTGTGTAACATATGAATGTCTTTTGCAGATACCCAGATGCAAAGATACAAAGATACTGTGCCCATTGCCAAAACATTAGAGAGTGCAATATGGCGATTGGATAGACAGCAGCTTAGGCTGTTGCGCGGCCAAATCGGCCATTTATGGCGGCGGGCTTGGTGAGCAAAGAAAGGTCTTTTTGGGTTTGTTCTGCTGATAAAGGGTCACTTGGGTAAGGTTGAAACTCCACTTGATTCAGATTTGGAACATAATCCGATTAATTTTTATCGAGACCAAGTGGACTAATATTTCAAAATTGCCGCGAGTGAACTGCGACAGTCTATGCATGTGCCTGGGGTCTTTTTTTTTTTATGGAATTGAGTAATTTATTCATGTGCTGTGTCCATGTTCTCCGTGTGTTGGGTTCGTGCAATTGAGGAAATTGTTTCTTCAAATTAGGTGACAAATTGCTAAAGATTGATTGCAAAATGATTTACCAGCGCAGCTTACCGTGATAAGTCACTTTTAAAGAAATAATCAAAAAGAGTTTGCCGAGACGCTGCTGAAGCCACGCTCAAACGCAGAACAGTGCTTTCTTTCACGTGGTTATTTAGTTTACAATTGAGTGCTCAACTGCTTGGGCAATGTAGTTTGCTTCGAATCTTATCATTATGAATTCAAAGTGAAGAATTCAGACAGCCATTGTTTGACAATTTGTCAGAATAAAAGCTGACATTGACCCATATCCTTGTTTAAAATTATATATATAACTATTATTGGCAGCAGTCATAAGGACTGGAATCCATGAAACAGTTTTTTCTATCGAATTTATGGATCACTGAATTGAGTTTTCACAGCAAAATCCAAAACGTTTTTTAGGTTACTCTTTTATGTATTTTGAAGTTCTATTGCAATGTTTCAACACAATATGCATTCTTATTTATTATTGTTGTTACTGGAGCCAACTTTTCCATTTACTATAATTTTACGTTGATATAAGCTTCCCGGAGACGCTAGAGTCTGAGTGCTCACAAGACCTCCCTACAGGATCCATGAAGAGTCTCCAGCTCGGTGGTTGTCAATGTTTCAACTCTGATGCTTGGGCTTAACCACATGAATTGTTAATGATCGAAGCTTGGACAATCCAAAAAAAAAGGATGTGACACTTTAGACCAAACGTCCCAAGAGGATTATCTCAATTATTCTTCGGATCCAAGATAGTTGCCAGCATTTGTTAACATTGACAAATTGGTTATAGCTCATGAGTCACATAGTCACAGAGTCATAGAAACCTGAAATGGGCTTGGTATTGCTTCAGAATTAGGGGTTCCCAAAACACTTTAAAAGATGAAGATCCATTGGCTCAAGCAAGTAATGATGAGCGTTCATCAGCTGTGTTCAGGTGTTCTGGTACTTCTTGCTTATAGCTAGTACCTTGTCAGTTTAGCATTACTCAAAAAAGAGGAGCGCCAATTTAAGTGATGATCTACTTAAGATAAGTAGTACCTCTTGATCTAGATCACGAGGTACTGGTGTTACTTCGCCTGTTAGTGTATGCGTGCAAAATAGTGATGGATTCATCACTCTCTGATTGACTGGAAGAGTTCTTAAATTTGGCATGTGACCTTGTTACTGATAGGCAAATGCCTTTTGCTGACTAAGTGATTTTTGACAGGTGACTTTTTTTTGGTAGGGAGGTAAAGGCTATTTACGCCCTGAGTGTCGGCCCCCCAGTGGCACAACAGACCTACTGGACTACCAACTAAACAACTCCCCTGTCAACTGGAGCGCCTAGCCTGGAACCGCTTGACACATGACTTCGGGCTAGATGGCTCCTCGCAGGAGAAAAAAGATGCGCATCAACAGGATATTCCTTATATTTTATCTTTTCTAGATGAGTGTTCTTTTGATGAATGAATGAGTTTAGTCTCCTCGTCCGAAAATCAAGGTTGAAATCACGAGAAATTGCCATCTCTAGTGCTGTTAATGTGGTTAACTCGATATTGTTCCCATGCAAAAGGTGTACCTCGAAGTCATTACCAAGAGCTAACATTTCAACGTTCGCATTATTGTTCGTTTGATTAGAAATTAAAGAGTGTTATTAAACATCCTGTGTGTTTATTTAGATAGTGGCAAGTAGTGCTGGATGTAGGGAATTTGAATTAATAATCTTATCAATTTTTGGCGAATTTCGCTTCAATACATTTGATGCAATGAGAAGGAACCTGGTTTCGTAAGGATAAATAAAATCTGGGAGTTTGATTCAGGCTATTCAGGCAATAGGTCTTTCTTTCAATGCTCATTCAGTCAGACAATGATAATTATAGAGGGCGCAAACAACCGATTGGAGTAGCAGATTTTGGAGCTCTACCAAAACAATGAATAAATAAATTCTGCTTAACTAGGCTCAAGCGGATGTAGATGAGAAAGGAACGGAGAAGAAATTTGTTGCAAGGTAGCATTTTCTCGAGTCTATAATGGGTTACTTTCTAAATATTTGCACTTTTCCTGAACAAACGAACTTCCTTAGTGCTATGCGTCGCGCTCATTGCAATGAAATCAAACAAAATCAGATTTGAATTGAATTTTCACAAAACTGAGCCATCCGAGAGCCATCATTCAATCACGAGCAATGCACGATCTGTTGCATAAAATCTGTCTCAATTTTTTCCACATAAGCAATCAAGTCTGCAACTAGGACAAATTAGTGAGCTCTCACTGCATAAAAACTCGCGATGCAATTTAGTTGCATCTTGCAATGCAAAGAAGGCAAGACGAGCATCGCGGGACAATGGAGCATCCAGCACAGCCACCAAGGAGCAAAATAACTTGCATCACTCATCATCATTCTTTCACAATGCCACTGCATACGTCAATATGTCGTTGTTGTCGCTTTAATAAAATTTATTCGCTTTCTATTCAACAACGAGATGCGACAATCGTTCAACATCTTCACCCGCGATCTTCATATGTCAGTCACAGGCCCTTAACTAGGCACCACACTCTCCATTAAGTATTAAAATATTCCAAAATAGAAGCACTAAAGACACTTCTTCGCTCGTGGGGACCGCAATATCCAAAGGAGTATCTAAATCTATGCTCGTCGCTTCTGTTTTATAAGTCGAAATATTTATCGATGTATATTCAGTGGATCATTTCGAAGGGTAACTGCACATAATTTCTTCATTTATTATTCGCCTTGGAACATTCAAATGTGCCACCATTCGGATTGTGATTGTAATCAATGGCAGCTTGTCGATTCAATTTGAAGATGGACGTTTACAACGTGTCGATTTGAAAAATTCATCGACGTAAAACGAACTGCACCACCTAAGAAGGCTGCTGGAGATGCTAACGCTATTGGTGATGAGTATTCGGGTGTCATGTTAACCAGCTCCATCAGATGATGATGGACCACAGGAGCAAGGAAAACGGTGATACGGTCCAGTAGCGATCAATCAACGGTCCGTTGTAGATTTTCACAGGGTTAGGATGTTGGGAAGGATTCCAAGGAAGCTACAGCATCGCTGAGCCTATCTGAATATGTGACTAAAAGAGACTTGCTTGGATTTTTTCTAGGAAAAATCCATTTTTTGCAATTTCTTGTGGCGATCAAACATCCTGCATAATGTCCTTTTTGATTTAACGTCTCAAATAAATGCGTCGGTCGTAACTATCCTGACAATGTTTATCCACGTGGATACCTCGTCATGATTGCATCACCGTCCAAACACCGCGTCAACAGGACAGCTGATGTCCTCCGCAGAAAAGGAAGTGACTTTCATAAGATTGGCGAGTCGCTATAAATTCCTGCAATATCGACGTTTACTGTAGACAAATCCTTGTCTTGCGTTCTTTTGTCAACGGCCGTAAACGTGCCAAGTCGTGCATTGTTCACATCCTGATTTTCATTCTTTCTGCCGAAATCGAAAGAAGGAAGGATAAATTAAAGACATCATCGTAGCATATCATCTACCTACCTCGATCAGACAATAGGATTAGACATTATTGTTTGGCATTTGCCGTTCAATGAATCAATAGCCTGAAAATCAAGAAAATTTCATAAGGATCAGTCGTATGTTTGTGCATCTTAAGATGCGAGGCCAGGTGAAGATATTTTGATATGGATGGAAGATTCTATTCATGGAAATTCGGTTGTCGCTACGAACCGGGATTGGATTAGGCGGGAAGGAGACACAAGATGTCCTTTTTATCAGCAAGCAGCAGTTGCTGCAACATTATCTCGGGTTTTCTCTCTCTCCTCAGCACAATACCGTCTTTGTGGCAGGTACATAGCCGTGTGGTATTGTGCAACATCGGCCCGTGGCAAAGTTATCATTGATCCTGAGCGCTTTTTTGTCAACAACCGCACACAAAAGAGTAGAACGAAATGGAAAACCAGCCGTAGGATGTTTTGAGCGGCTGAAAATATAACGGGTAGTTTGAACACCTTTCTGACACACTGCTGTTATCAATCTTAAATGGCAAGGTGCACGCTTGTTGCAATAGCACAGTGCCAGGATTTGAAAACTTTTATTGAACAACTGCCATTGTCTGTTCTTGGGTTCTAGCCGTCACACCTTGCTTATATCAAGTGATTTACAGAAGCGAATTCTATGCAAGAAGCGTTGAGCCAAAATTCCTTGAATATTCCGGCATGATGTGCGGATATCATGCATCATTTCAGTGATTATTAAGTGGCTAAACTGACGTTATATAAAATGTCGTGAAAAAATACAAACTTTGCCGGAGGCTTTGAAGGGTGCGTTTCACTATTCGCCGCACTGTCATTGTTGTTCAGAGAGATTGTTCAATAATTAGAGAGACCAAAGATATAGCAATGAACAAACTTTAGTAGCCAATAGCCCATAGTTGGGGATAAGAATGGACCACTAGTGATGCTTGTCTCTTACGCTTCCACAAAGGTACTTTTGGACTGCAGGAAAGCACTCCCTACTCTAGCTAACCAACAAAACGAAATGAAAAAGTGGACCTAGACACAGACATTGGGGAAAACAAACCCCGGATAAACATTCTAAATGAGCTTCTGCCAATTAAAACACAATAGGATTAGGCTCAATCGAAGTCTTCTAAAAAGCAGTTAAACAATATTTAGATGGAATTCTCCGAACCAAAGCAGACTTTGGTTGAATAAATAAGTTATAAGTTGATGGTATGAAAGGTTGTTAGTTTAGTATGCGTAGAATTACCATAAAATCACTCTAAAAAACAAGGACCAATCAATTCGAATGAAGAGCAGACTTAAGCAAGCGACATTACAATCCTTGTGGGATTGTCCACAACTTCTTAGGTTCACATGCCAAACCAGTGGACTTACAAATGGATACAGAAAGACAACATGGCATTATACAAGCGCCGCGAATCACTAGGGAGGAGGTAGCGGGAGGAAAAGCAGAACTGGAGCACTTAATGGCCTGGTGGTTATGGTGGCTATAACCAACGATTAACGACGATTGAGATGACGATTAACGCGGGCATCTGTTGAATCTAAAAAGTGCATTCCGATGGCAATAAAAGATATTTCCAATATTTTACTGAAGAACTTTTCAACTGACGTTTATTAAATTTTTATTTTTTCTGACTACGTCGGTACAAACGGTGACAAAACACGTCATTACGGAGTGCTAAAGTACGAGTTTTGTTCAGATCAAGCCCTCAGTACTTACCTCAGATAACATTCTTTCATTATTAGGGAATTTATAACGAATGAAGCAGATGCTTGCTAGCTTGCCAAATGTTAGCTTACCATTCGCGGTTCGTGTCACTCCTGGGAAATAGTCGTGTTGCCTCTACCAATCTTCAAACAAGCTCAGGACCCTTCTTACATGGTTGCGGAGAATGCGTAATAAATTCATTGGAAACGGCGATGTCCTCATTCGACAATCGCCTATATCTTTCGCTTCACCTAAAAACTCTGCCCTATTTATCAATGTTCTGATGTCAATTTTTTGAGATTGTTTTGCACATACATGTGGGTACCACTTTGGAATTCGTGACTTTGGACGGGTTTTGATCTTCCTAAGCTCAAAGCCACCAGTATTTAGGAGAAGAAGTCGTGCCACCAACCACCGTTATGTTATAAAGACAACAAATATTTTCCACGACACCAATTGTTTAATTAATTGACATAAACATAGCTACCTTGAGTACGAATCACAATCTTCTCTTCATTTAAGCACATAAAGAAAATACAGAAAAACTAATACCTGATACCAAGTCGGTATTGAGAAGCTCTGATACTTACAATCCTATTTCATTCAGCACATAAGCCCTCAGTAGCACTAGATTGAAGATCCTCAACAATGTTACTTCGCAATACGCAATGATCCCCGTCATCCTTTGGCGAAATGTATCCAAAAAAAATCAACAAGGCCTACTGGAATGTTGTTTCGACTATCACGAAAGAATTTTGGGATAAGGGCATTTTTTGACATCGAATCTTTAAGAGCTAACAGAACACTTGATTTAAAATCCATCTAAAAATTAATCACACGTAAAGGACACTTACATGCACTTGAAACGGTTTCATAATATGGCAGTTTTCAGAACACTCTTAATAAGCCCTTGACAGTTTCCTTGCCGGAGGACTAACAATTCTGATGAAGAGCATATAACATTGTTGCTGTCTAAAATGGAAACAGAGGAGACTGAAAGAATCGATGAAGGAGCCCATACACTAGATTTTGGAAAAATGAAGAATCAGGGATACTTCAAACTAGATCCAGATACTCTATGTGCTACAAAAACTATAAGATCTAGTAAGAAAGTTGAAAATTACTCCAGCACCACTTGTGGAGTTTCTTGGTTTCCTTCAGGGAAAAAAAGCATGCCACAACTTAGTATCTACGAAGAACGCAAAGGATAAAGGCGAAAAGAGTGGAACATACTGAATCCTATGAACCGATTTTCGTATCACGTGCGTTTGGCACCCCAAATGGTTCGCTGCATTCTCGCCTACAATAAATATGAGGCACCCAGCTAATTCGTTATTTTTAATGGTTTTTAAAAAAAATTTTCTATAAATGTTGTTCTTTAATTTTCTATTGGCGTTGGAGATGCAATAAATTAGGTAAATAAATTAACAGAAAATGAACAATAAAATCAATAAGAGCTGTTTCATTCTTTTTGTTGTTTTCTTTTCGTAAAAAAAAAACACGATCCTTTTGAAATCCTTTGTAAGGACGAGTCATTTTTGGGCTTATTTGACACCTGCCCAATCATCAATTTGACTTAAACTTTAAGGAGAACATAATCTCTTTGCAGTATCCTTGTTCTAAGGTACATGTTTCGTATAGGCGTGTCCCTCTTTAGTTAGAATGAATATCATTGTTTTGGGGGAGTCCCAAAATAGAATAACATTTATTTCGATCGTTATTTTTCCCCCATTTTTGAAGATGTCCACAATAGAGGTGTGTCGTAACGGCCGACGTTTTCAATACTTTTCGCCGAAATTGTGCGTGTGAATTGGAAGGTTTACAAAAAAGCGTTTAGTTGCAGCAAGAAGTCTATTTCGTTCACGTTATTTTTTGCGTTCTAATGGGTTTTATTTATTTAATTTAAAATGCTACGCAACAACTTGGCTTCCTGGTGCATTGGGTTCACTACAAAACTAATCATCGAATTCACGGAACTTAAATACTCTAGAAGGTCGGGTGATTCACTATCTGACTCTCTATAAGGTATCGTAAGTTCTAACTAATAGTTTTAAATAAAAAAAAGATTGATTCAATCGATTTCGATTGCTTATCAGATATGACGGTTTTTCGTCTGTCTCTCTATGTTTGGAATCAGCAGACTGGACGGCTAAGAAAGTTTTCAATGAGCGTAGTTCATTCAAATCACTAGTCTAGTAGGCATCGCGGTTTGAAATTTTTTAAAGAATTGTTCATTTATCAGCTCTGAACCTCATTCTGTTACAAAGCGATCAACTCCGCCTTACAATTTTAAGACATGGAACCATGACAGCTCTCGACAAGGTGTCTTATATCTAATTTTGAAAAGAGTCTTCAAGGTTCTACTTTAATCTAATTGTTAGCTGGTATTCCAGAAAGCTTCATGCTGGGGCCTTTTCTTTATCCGCTTCCATTTATGAATATTCGTTATATGATGCTTCGCGAAGGTGGTAGATAGGTCAACATGAACCACAAATTGATACGATAATTGTGGTAGTGCATGGTGAGATCTCAAAAACATTACATGGACTTTTGTCATCAACAGGATCGAACACTTCACCGACTTCATATTTGCTTTAAGAACAAAATTTTGACCTTTTAAGCGTAGACCTTTTCCTTCGCACTCCGTGGCTTGAAAACAAGAAAGTATTTTAGTTATATATTTGAAAAGCGTTTCAACCTGAGAACTTAAATACATGAGAATACTGAAAAAGAAGGAGCCTTACTAGGTTCCACAAGTCGTAAGTTTGAGAAATTGATGGTTTCTTTGATTGATTGAATTTTGTTTGCTTTGCCTTTGTATTGAACATCAAATATGAATCCTTATCATGTTAGTATGTTTTCGAATATATGGGTGTTTTATAGGATCACTCCATGACTTAGTAGCGGTAACCAGGTCAAAGAGTGGGAAAAGCCATAAGATTTCAAGTAGGAACTACAACTGGCGAACATAAAATGTAGTAGTTACTTGCGAAAGGATGTCACCAACAAGATAGTCATATAGCAGCAAGATAGTCACATATCAGCAAGATTGTTACTTTTCAGCGAGTCTGTTTACTAATTTGTCCTTTTGAAAAAAAGTTATGTTTGCGACGGGAAGGTTGCTTTATCTGATTATCAGACACTTGATAGTGAAGTGTCATTTCAAACACTCAGGATGGCCGATTGGATTTTTTGGCCGTCGTCCTTCTCGTCAGCTTGACTTACAGCTCTCTGGAGCCTAACTAGTCCAATTTGATTTTCTAATAGAATTCTAGCTAAATAGACCCGGCAGAACATTGTAGGCCATATTACTTCATGCGATTTTCACACTCGTTTCCCTTTGCCGCAGATTTTCGTACGCAGAATCCTTTCCAATATTGGACTTTCTAGTAGTAGTTGCCCCAGTTATTGTTGTATTAGTTGTAGTAGTAGTAGTAGTAGTAGTAGTAGTAGTAGTAGTAGTAGTAATAGTAATAGTAGTGTAACAACTAAAAGTATCTGAAATCGGTTTTTAATGCGACTCCGTGCTGCAGTTTGTAAACACTGTTGTATATTTGAAAAGTTACGAATCGGAGCAGCATCTAATTCTTCAGGGATGGCCACTATATTCTTGGCGATTTTTAATCCTACTTTGATGCTTATAGTTGAAATCATGTTCTTAGCATACACTTCTCGTATAAAGCACTTTTTGTATAGTTTAAGACCGCTCTAGCTTGCAATTTCCACACAAAGTTTGAGGAACTCCCTGAAAACGTCTCAAAAAAGCTGAAAAGCGTCCTCAAACACGACCCAGGAATTGAAAAAATTTATTACCTTCCATTATACATTTTTCGCTTGCCTATTTATTAAAAAATTGTTCTAAAATTTAATTTCTATATATAAAGTCAAGCAGCATTTTGTTCTCTGCGTTTATTTACCAAATAAAAACAAATAAAATAGTTCCCTTCAGAATAAGCACAAGGAATCTAAACTACCGATTAGTATTCGAATCAAATATTTATTCAATATTTATTTAAATCTTGGCTTTTCCTAATTTGTCAAACATTCAATATTTTATTGCTCGGGATTTTTACCATTTTTACGACTTGACTGGGTCGCGAAAACGCACATATCCATATGGCCAACGGCGAAGGATACGACATTCGCGTACACATTGAGTGCGCACATGTAGGCAATGTGCGAAGCTAGTACGGTGTAATTTCCCTCGGCTTCTTATATGGGATTTCCTCATGACATGAACGCATTTTCCAAAAATCCAAATTGATACGTAAACAGTTGGCAAATGATTGGATGTTCGAAACCGATCGTAGACATATCCTTGGTTGCCTAAATGCGATGATCGCATCATTTAAATGGGATTTCCGGATTACAAGATTGAAATAATTTATCTAGGCTCGTGGTAGATTTTCGAAAGCAGGGAAGTCCCCGTGTGTTATTTCAGTAGGTGAAAAGCGTTTTCACGTGTGCTCTTCAGTATAAGGCGGTATGTTTTTCAATTTATCGTGAATGGAAAGCGGAGGCCTTCAACTTCTTTCCTGGAAACATTCAGAATGCCGCACACAATTAGAATTAAACCCATCCTTGTTCAACTCAACCAGCCAAAGTTCAGATTCGCAATAAATAATTGTTTGGCTTGCTCTCAGTGATCGTTTATCAAAATGTTCGTGTGGACAATTATCGTAATTTATGCATAAAGTGCTGGAGCTTGAACAATTTTGTAGAGCTCATAAACGTGACTCCTTGTTAATTGAATTGCCATCATAACCGGTGCAGAAGACAACATCAATTTACCATAGATCGCGTCACATATGCACATTCATATGTTTGTCGCGAAAGCCCACATGAGTTTCGTTCCAGGATCAGGTCCACATGTTCCAAAGAGCGCTCCTAGCTACACTAGCTGCAATCAAGTCGCGTCTGAGCAAAGTCATTAATAAAATTTGTAACATATACGAAATGCTACAATCAATATTCGAATATTGGCTGAGACTGAGTTGTAGGCTCCAGGCTCGGAACTATTTCAGATTGAGACAGGAATCGAAACGAATTTGATCCGCGATTTATCG
Source organism: Stratiomys singularior (assembly GCA_954870665.1). Classification (NCBI taxonomy): domain Eukaryota; kingdom Metazoa; phylum Arthropoda; class Insecta; order Diptera; family Stratiomyidae; genus Stratiomys; species Stratiomys singularior. Next base: position 2,465,232 of record OX940879.1, on the reverse strand, counting down.
ATATTGACTTTAAATTGCAGGTGACAAATAATGTGGCGCGTTCGATTCAATTACGAATCGGATTAGTGGAATTGGATCCTTTTTTTCGCGGAGAAATGTATGAATGAATAAACGAATGAATGAAATTATTTCAGAGGATAATTTGTTTGTCGACCGTTTTATGGGGCTGTTTGTGTCCCTGGCAATAGTCAGTGGAATCAGTTTGGCATGCTTTTGTGGCTTGCTAATGGGTTTTTATAGTATTAACTATCCGGAGGCGAGAACACGATCACGTTAACATTTGCTAACTGGTGACAAAGATAAAGTGTTAATAATGCCCGATAGGCATTCAGGTTTGATTGTTTGCTTTATTAATGGTACTCAATACGCTGGAACAATTCAAGTAGCTTAGTAACTACTCGATTAGCAAGTGGCTAATCAGAGGATTAAGGTTATAATAAAATGAATGGCTCCCTCCCGGATCTAAATTTTATTGATTTTATTCATTAAAATCGTTATCTTAGTCGTATTTGAGCACGGAAGGGAAAACATGGAGACACCTGTTTCCGCGAAGACAAAGCCGAGGATGGAATATTTACTAGATATCAAACGCTACAATAGATTATTCAAATAAAGGATCGTTCCTGCTTTCTCACGCTAAATGGCCGAAAATCTCTTACAAATATCTACGAATTGTTGTAAGCAATCGTGATCTCAATTTCAAGCTCATAATAACCTAGAAATACCTTTGAATGGTGCACAGAACGTAGAATGTAGTTTCTAAATGAGTTGAAGCCATTCGACATCGAACGACGTTTAGTCACCTGTTTTCGACTTATTCGAGTCCATTTGAGATACAGGTAAAATGCAAGTAAAAACTGAAAGCGATAAATATTTCAACTAAGTACTTTTTACAACGATAAATCTCCAGTCTGGAATTGCGTGAGATCTTCCAGATTTCACAGGACATTTCTCGATCATATCAAAAATTTAGCGCCTCGTCGGCACATCCTATCCCAAAGTCATTCCACCGATTACTGACTTTGCACAATCACCTTATCGTCGGTACAAGGCATCAAAACTAATTTTCTCCTATATAGCAGAGGGCCAGGTACACACAATTCAACCAGGTAAACTGTACATTACGCATGTGCTCGCATGGTCTCACTCATGTGTGATATGGTTAGTGATCTCTCTTCCATCGAATTTTCTTCGGGATCCGATCGACGACATATTCCACCCTATATACATAACATACATACACATCAGACGTAGCAAGAAGTGCATACAAGTCATATAACACATATGGGGTGCTGGGTCTCGTAGCGCACTGATTAAAGGTGAGACTAGCAGCCAGCAGGAGCAACGAATGCTATGTGGTGTATAAAGAAAACACACGTCATTCGGCAGAGTATACATATTTAACACCTGCCCTCGGTTGAAGCACTCTTTGGCCTCTTCGGCGGTGGTACCTGAAGCCAAACACTGGTGCTATGGCCTGATACAGTGGCAATGAAAATGATCCTCACCTCGTGGGCAGGCGATAAACATAGAAGTTAAGAGAGTTTTATTTTGAAACCCTTGTTCGGGTTTTTCCTCGATCGTTCATTGGTTTGCCGAGTGCCGGGTTTCGAAGAGGGGACAGCTATATATTTTGAAGTCACGATACGGAAAACTATCATTCAAGGTTCACTTGTCGGACCGAAAACGTTAGTCAGATCCTTGGACGAGAAGAGAGTTTGAAAGTTGTTCCAACAAGTGATAAGGAAGTGGAATAATTGAACGTTGAGAAGTGACAAATCGTCGTGGTGTTTAGAATACTGAATAGAAGTGAATTGAGACTAAAATGGAAAGTTATAAAAAGTGTCCTTTGAAGAAACGTCCCGTCCACTTTGAGTTGGATGTGACGGAAGTGGAGCCGGAAAATTTATCAACAAAGCCACAAGATTTATCGATGAAGCGCAGATGCGGTGATTACATCGAGTGTGGCGAAGCGAAGCGGGTGCGATATTCTTCCTTGAGCAGTGATCACTCAGATTTTTATAACCCTGCAAATTGGAATACGGCCTATAGCCACCACGAAGTCGACCGCCGTTCTTTATCACCATCAACTGATTCATGTTCATCCAAAGAACTCTACCGGGAAACATCGCTATCACCACCAGCTCACCACTCGAGTTACCAGAATATTCATCTGCGAGGATTAAGCAGACAGGAACAAGATGACGTGGCTACGTTCTACCATCGGGAACAAAGTCATTGGGATAATTCGTTACAAAGACAAGAAGCTGGTTCCTACTACAGGATCGATGACCCGAACGAGCCTCAAGATCTGTCAATGAAGAGCTACATCCCATTGCCCGCACTATATCATGGCTTTGGAGAGGGCCACTGCAGTCCCCAAGAACAGCCAAAGCAGCATCCCCGCTTCAACTGTCAGAGCTGCGGAAAGTCATACACGACGCTCTCAGGACTGTCCAAACACGAGCAATTCCATTGTCCTGCAGCTGAATGCAATCAAGTCAAACGATTCTTCAACTGCGACCATTGCGACAAATCCTACACTACATCGGGCGCACTTAAAATGCACATCCGTACCCACACTCTGCCTTGTAAATGTCCCACTTGTGGAAAAGCTTTCTCGCGGCCGTGGCTCCTGCAGGGCCACATCAGGACGCACACCGGGGAGAAACCATTCAAGTGCCAATACTGTGCCCGAGCCTTTGCCGATCGGTCTAACTTGCGAGCGCATCTGCAAACTCATGCCGAAGTGAAGAAGTATGTTTGCAACACTTGTAACAAATCATTCTCCCGAATGTCTCTGCTTACGAAACATTCCGAAGGAGGATGCATGTCAACAGGCTCCCCAACTGGAACGATGACATCGCTGGTTGCTCCTCCAGCAACAATTTATGCGTTCTAAAAACAACCATTTCGCCAAATGATCGCTTTCCTTTGCGGAAAGTGTGAAATTTGGCCCCCAGATGGATCTCCTCTGTAAAATTTTGTTTGTATGTATGTATTAAGAGGTTTACTATAGTCAAAATGTTCATAGTACCTTTTTTGAGGCTTGTATACCAAAAATTAGCTGTTAATTAGAAATTTTTTTTCGAAGACCCACACTAAAAGAAGAATTTTTTCTAGTCGTATCCTTAGAATTTTAAGAGATGTTGTACCTTCTTAGGATTAATTTGAATTAACATGTTACAATTGTTTAGAGTAAATTAAAAGATAAATAAATATTACATAAAACATCATAAACTAGTCTTTCAATTCCTGAAGTTGTCTTATGGCCTGAAATGTCTTCAGGGAGACTTGTCATGTCGGCTTTACTATAAATTGGCGGACTAGTTGCAGAGACCCTTGTTAGAAGATGCTTAACGTTATTTTGCTAGGATCTCACTCGCTATTGAACGGTCTGCTTATTACCCAGATTTTCTGTCGAATTTGGATCTACTTCCGGAAGAAAATCCGTGGTCGTCCTGGGGATGTTTCGAGGTTTGTTTTTATATTTACATTCCCTTGGAAGAAACCGTGAGTCTGCAATGGTAAGATCTCAGTAAAAATAAAACAGCCCATCTGTCAAAAATTGGTCTTAACTTAAAATTGAATTGAATTTCCCGCTTGAATGCCCAACGTAGCTACCAAATCTTCGCTTTTCAGTTATTTTCTAATTGCTGGTAGTGCCATTTTGATTGCGCCTATTACTTTGCATTTTGCACTGCTGAACCAGCTCCTGCTTGCTTGTCTACTTACCAGATAGAACACGGAATTTTTCCGTAGACAGACTAAACACCCAAGGAATTATTTTTGTGCTCCTTAATTTGGAAATATGGTTCGGTGGAAAAACGGGGTTGTCACGATAGGGTCATTCGTGAAAAAACTTGGTTTTAAAATACCTGAGCTCTAGATATCCTTTATTTTGAATTGGGTATAAACGATAGGAAAATCTTGGAATACATGTATCTCGTTGAAAGAACCTTATTTGTACTAGGCATGTGCCTAATTTTATCCCAGTTATATAAATGCAGTCATGATTGAGTAAAATTTTATAAAAAAGAGGCAAAGAAATAAAAAAATCAATGAGTGACGTTGTACAAAGAAAAGCAAATGGGATAAACTTGGTTGCTCCCCCTGGTTGCTTAAATTGAACGGTCAAACGACATACGAAAAGAGGAAAAAACCTACACATTTAAAATGTTTAAGACCACCAGAAGAATCTTCAATGAGAAAGAAATTGATTGGTAGTGGACTATATGTTAAAAACAGGCCACAAGATCAATCAAGGACATGTGGTACTAATTAAGGGGGTAATTAATCCAACTAAATTGTATGCAAATGGATCGATTCAAATGAATAAAACACCGAAAGAGCAGAGACTAATAAGACCGTCATACAAATCTTGAGTAAAGGCATAGATATTGTAAGATTAGAGAGCGATTGAAAAAAAAAGCTTTCAAGAAATTAGTAAAGTCAAGGATGTACTAATCGGGTTGAAGATAGTATTGGGCACTGAAGAAGGTTGGTATGGTGTCGACTTAAATAATTCACAAGTCACTGGTGAAATGTAGGCTTAGGTCTTCTTTGTGTCAGTATGAGACCACGACTTTATATATTAGGTTGCTGCAGATGAAATGTCCGATTCATGAATGGCAACCAGTTGGCTGCAATTTTAGTGTATTATGTTGGCACACGGCGGCGCACATGATAACGCACGACTTCATGTATCGAGAACAACGGTCCAAAAATTAAACGAGTTGTGCTATGAGACTCTTACTCAGATTCCATATCCACCAGACCTGTTTAAACATTTGGATCACTTTTTGACAGGAGAAAGATTTAACAATGAAGCTGCTGTCAAAAATGCCTTGGAGGAGTTTCATCGAACCAGAAACTCGGACTTCTACAAAACTGGAGTTAATGAACTTGTATCTCGTTGAGAAGAATGTGTTGCATCTATTGGTACCTATTTTGATTAAATAACTTTTCTTTATAAAAAGTTACAGCTGTATAAAAATTTATTACTAAATCGGCCATTTCATCTGCAGCAACCTAATAATATCACAAATTCTCAACGAAGTAATCCATCCGATATCAGTGCAATTCAAATGTTTCGACTCCATTGTAAATTATGACTTGTATTCAGTGACACTAGATTCAGCAGATATCCAAGGAAACACGAATTATATTATTTGAAATTCTAATTGACTCCCAGCATGTTCACCATACTCCTATTGTTATCATCTCGGCAGTCATCATTGAATTTCCAAAGCTTCTCGAATTTACATACTAGAGCTCCGATGGTCAACATGCCTACGTGATCAGGAAGCTCCACTTTGGTCTTCCAAGACCATCGAAGCATCCCCAATACTCACTTCAAAAATATGTCAAACCTGCTTTCGAATGTATATCAGAAACATTTATTCATGAAAAATCGATTTCTCTTCGCCGAAAAATCGAAATGGTGCTGAAGGAACGAGAGCAAAACAGTACAATCGAACGAAATTTCGAAATCTTCGCACTATCTAGATAAAATCCTGCTTGCAACAGAGAAGAGCTCACTCGGGAGCACGCTGTTAGCAAGTTTGTCGTCACAAGAAAGTGTTTTCATAACTTCGTATAGCTGATGCTCTCGGTCCATTCTTTCAATTGGTAAATAGCGCAGGTTCAAGAACGTTCTCACCGATATCGAGGGCCGAACGACTTTTGGGGTGGCATCACCCGATAATCCATATGAAACGCGGTTATGTAGATGTCGTGCGTAACAATTCATACGCAGTAGTGTGCCTCGTAATTTGTTTTCTTTGCGGGACTCGAAAACAAATTATTTGATTTCCATCGAACCGCAACGTGTTGACTTATCTAATCGCAAGATGTAAATGTTGGTCCTGGAAATCCACGTAAACGGTGGGAAAACAACTTCTGATTGAATGGAAATGTTCCGTCGAATGGTCAGAATAATTCATGCTCATTAAGTTTTTAGATGAAGTTCGTCAGAAAATGTTCCAGCGGAATGCGGAATGCGGAATCGTCGTGTTGATTTCCGCGCATAGAGGGAAGGTACAGTTTGTTGGGCTTGTTTCAGTGAGTTCAAGGATTGTTGTCACGATCGACACTCAGAGCAATTTACAAAAGTATGTTCCCATGAACTGAGTAAAGTCAATCAATTCCTCCAGATATGATTAATGATAGCGAGGCAAATTCTGGAGTCTATAATTTCATTCAAACTCCACACCCTCACGCTTTAATTACAATTCTTTTGTAATTAATTGAAACAATGAATAATAATTCATGGCTGGGTGGTTCGAAACGAAAATGTGGAGGCATACCAAATTGACATTATTGAATCATGTCGATGGCAATTTTCGCTGGTTAACCTGCACTGGAGCAGATGATTCTTACGAGTCGTTCACTTGATCCGGTTGACTGGTGCGCACCAACAGGATTCACTCACAAGGGGGCGAGATCTAGGCGAATACTGAGTCTAGTTACTTGTTCAGCCAAAGAGTTCCTTTGTTCGACATGCTACGATAAATATACACCGGTAAGAAATAAGTCACATCTTAAGGTGCCACGGATACGCGGGCAAATCAGTTGGGGGACGACAAGGAATCGCGGTCACAGAGCACACTATTGTTTTGTGCTCATCTCAGAGTTCAATCAAGGGGCAAAATTAATGGCGCATGAACCACACAAAAAGATTGAAAATAATGCGATCCAAAATATACGCTCCTAATATGCTTCGCATATATGAAAATATTCTGAAATGATTTTCTTACGGCGGAAATTGAAGTTTTAACTTGAATTGCAGCAAGATACCGTGGACTATAGACAGGTATTGAAAACAATCTTAAGCTGTCTTAGGTGCGGCACCAACTTAACAATACTTGTTCGCTTCGAAGATTTTACTTGAACACATTTTCCGATTTGGACTTGATTCCTAGTGAAAAGTCAATGACTCGAGGGGGACTTTATGGTAAACAATATTTCATGGCTGTCAAAGGATGGGGAATGATTTCGAAATTATGTCGTTTGTAGTGGACGTTATTGTGAGTATGTTCATTACCGCAACGACTTTGAGGAAGTTTCCAACGCACATGGTATGCGATTGTGGTCGAGAAATTCAGAAGATCATCGTTAAAGAAACGTGTTCTAGTTGTCAAATCAAGTTTAATCTGAGGCAAATTTATATGTGACCCGTAGTTAACTCAGCCCGTAGTGATTGAGTCATTAAAAAAAATTATTCAAACCTTTTTCGATTTCTTAAGCATTACGCAAGCAGATAACGAAATTCGAAGCTGCTTACTTCGCTTTAGATATCTCAATTCTTCTTATGCTTGCTGGCACTCCAGGCCCTCTCAGGTCTTTGATCCCTGACGATTATCCTTCCTAAAGATATCTTAGTTACATTAGAGATTTTCCGCTCCAATAGGAGTTTATCATTGTAGACACGATAACCTAGTTCCGACGTAACTTTCAGAAAGACTAATTCCTTAAGCTTCTCTCCAATTCCAATCGATGGCTAGCGGGGGTCTGTTATCAGATTTCGCGGAACGTTCAAGTCACCTCCTAATCACATTCTTGGAATTTCCTTATATTTTCTGAATCCTTCGCAGATCAATCGACTTTCGTTGCTTTTTTTTCGAACGTATTCCGATTAATGTTGCGAACCGCTGAGGCGAGCAAGCAACAAAGCTTGCAGTCGTGAGGGCGATGCGTACTAGTGGTGCATTTTTGTTTCACCAATCGATAAATAATTGAAGTAGATGCTGTTTCTTCTAATCATGGATAATGTCGGGAAACGATAACTGACAAAGTTTACAATCACCGGAAGAAGTATTTAAGGAGCAAAAGGGCGGGGTGATTTCAGCCCGAGGGAATTAGATGCAGTGCTAAAAATGAAAGCGTGAATGAATGACAGAAGATGGTGACGACTTGATGGGCTGACACATGACAGTGTGTGCAAAAAAGACGAGGTGGATAATCCGAAAACAATGAATTCTGTCAGTGATATTAAATAACTCCAAACTTTGTAAGTCGCACAGGGTCAGCGGTGTATATAATCCAACAATTGATTCAATTATTTAACTTAGTATTTGACCCAACTTGATGCAAATATGACGTCGCACAGGTTATTCGTTCTCAAATATCAAAACATAGATCACCGTAGCCAAAACTTGTGCGTTTATTTTTTGCTATCTGGCAATCTTATGATTAAGATAATTCTTCGAAAAACGTGCCTTTTCTGTTCCCATTTCTTTTGTATCTACATCTTTTTTTTCTTAGAGAGCCACTGCAATACACTTCGACAATTTTCCATTCATAATCTGACACTGCCTTAATTACGCCTTTAATATCTGATTACGTTGTTACCTTTTTATTCGTTTTCTGCTTTGGGTATGATAGGTCAGCCGGAATTGTTATTTCAAGGACAATTCGAAACCTGTGTTAAACATTATGGGCTTCAGCGGTTGCACGGCTAAACCAACGCTGGTGTCGATTTAGGCCAACCTCGGCATACGGTTACCGCATCCACTAAATACTTTGCCCCTTCATTTTTCGCTTGAAATTGTGACCGAAGCGTTTGATAGACAAGAATTCCTTATTGGTGTTTTGGTTGGTAGGACTAATATACGCGGTGTTAGTTAACTCTTGATAGTCTCAGTGATATTGTTCAAAAGCATGGGTTCGGAGCTGCTTTGAAAGGTAAAGCTTAATCCTTCAACAATCTAGAATGCGAACTGTGTACAGGACTGCCAAAGGTCCTGTAACTCGTGACACCCAGAGATCACGAAGATGTTATGCCCAGTCCATGTGTAACAACCACACACGGCTGACTTTGTACTTGTTCAATTTTATCCTAAGCATTCCCTGTTCTGGGTCAGCAAGACGAAATTTTCTCGAATCTAGGAGAAAATGACGGGTATTTAGTCCCACCTCCAACCAAGCAATTTCTTGCAGGAGAATTTCTACTTGTAGAAGTAGAAAGCCAAGTTGCCTTATTCAATAGTTTTTGACATTGCCTTCCGTGACAGCTTCCTATTCGATGCGATCTCTAGATGCATTATGCAACTCGTAGGTATTGACTTTTTGTTCAGCTATGTGAGGCAGCTCAAAGGCAAATGCTTTGTTTTTTGCAACAATTGAGGCTTTGCGTTTAAGAAATCCTTTCCGATTCCCGGAAGGGAAAGCTTCAATTTACGAATACCTTGCCATCCTCTAAGAATTCCAACTCCAAAAAAGGTGTCTGCCATTCATCATAATGTTGAAATCTTCTCAGCACTGGTTTTGACAGGTTTGACTTTCTTGTTTAGTTGAATTAGTTCTGATTTTGATAATTTGTAAACTGGTATGCATGGCTCAAAGTTTTCTGTTCAGTAATGGTTACCTATAATCTGGAATTTTTCGTTTCTTGATGTTAATGTCATCTGCAAATGCTAGGAGCTTAGAGAACTTGAACGGTTGTGCATCCCACGTACCAACTGGTGTTCTCTTCACGACATGCTCTAGAGAGATACTAAATATCGATGAAACAAGTCGCTCTTTCGCCTATTCGAGGTCTTACAATCTTTCAAAACAATAACGTGGACGAGTAAAGTTAACCTAGGTTGGCATTCTCAATACGATTATCCGAATGCTAAATTTGGAACAAATTAACTGGTGGAAATGTCTCTGGTTTGTGCTAGTTGATAAAGAAGAAGGTTGAGCCTGTTAAACTGGCATTGAAACCTGTCAATGTCACTGAGGTACTGGAATTTCCGGGCAAGAATGTAGTGAAATTTTAGAAGGGGCTCAGCTCATGCGGAGAAGGTAAAGTATTACCTTCCCACGTTTACAAGAGCCGAAAGGTGGTGGTCGATATTTTTCATTCATAGTGGAAGTAATTCCAAAGTCGCTGTTTGCCACTGATTTTTTACCGTCAAGATTAGTTAGCGTCTCGGGAATTTCCTTATCAGACCATCTGGCTTGCTGAAGGTACAGAAAGTTGATTTTATCCTTTTGTTTGGCATCATCATCTTTGTTTCATGTTTGAAAATTGTATCGAGATTCTTTCGGTGGGAGAGCATGGCCTAGTACCGTGACATTTCCGAGGCTTTTCCTTTGATTCCGCAATAATTGATTTTGGGCGGGAATCCAAGGCTTCTGACCTGGTACAGTAAAGCATCGCTTTTAAAGGGAGCACTAAATCATCAGTCCTGACTCCGCAACAATATAATAGTGCATCATTTAAACTAAATTAAGTACTTGCAGACATAGTTGATATCTTATCTCGAATGAGAACAAGTAGACCCACCACGCGTCTGATCTGAGCACAAGACCTGCACTGGAGATGAGAAGACATACCTCAAAGGATTGTCGATTTTATCCTGGGACAACTTGCACTGTATTATACCCTTTTGATTGTTACAGCGATCTCTGGCAATATCAGGAAACAGGGTGCTAATAAAATAATTCAAAATACTGGAATCAACTGGGGTCTGACCGTTCGGAGGTGATATGCCTCCAATTATGAACAAATTATCGAACAGACAAAGGTCAGAGAGAGGTTGGTTCAGTTGAAAAATTTGAACAAAGGATCTTTGATTTTTAGGTTGAAAATTTCAACTGTTTTGCAAAATGAACTCGGCGTTCACGCTCTGTCACGCTTTACGCGAACGTGAATCATCTTCAGCCCTTCCCAAGACAATTCAAAGAAATTGACTTTATTTTGAGGCTATTTTCGTTTGTGTGTCGCCAATAAGAAAAAAAAACCTCGATAATTCATTACTCCGGCGCATTTTATGGCCAAATTCATTTGCGCAAACATTCTAGTAGATTTATGTCAGCGACTAATCCTGACCCGGGTAATGAAGAATACTACGCAAGTTCTTACCTAATAACACAAATTCTCTATGCAAAAGCATTTGGCTATGTGTTAAATGGTGTGTAACCTAATGGTCAATAATTGCACAATCAGTTTGAATAGCAATAATAGAGTAACAACCGTAACCGTATGACCACTACACGCCACAGACAACAGTTAATAGTAATAATAGCAATAATAGTAATAAAATAGTAAATGCACGTTACCCGCAAGAAGACAACATACAATGGACAAACAAAGTATCTCCCGAGGGCTTCTGTTAGTTTTTCGCGTTGAGCTTTTCATTATGAAATTGTTCGTCCGTTTATCTATTGATCCGTCTACGGTGAGATCGCGCAGGTAAGTGTAATGTGGCTCTTTCCTTTTTCACCGTAAACAAAACGAAATAAAGCCTTCATTGTTTTGCTCTCCATCTGCGTTCGCGATCGATTCCCTCGCATTGTGCATTCGTGCCAACAGCAGAATTCCATTCAAGAAGCCTTGACTAGTCTGGATCTTAAGACATCACCCGAAAATTATTTATGTTCTATTGTTGTTGTCCATCGATTACAGCGAGCAACCACTAGAGCACGTGCTGTCTTACCAAAATCCAAACGTTCTTTGGACACGAGGAGGCTTTTGTGTTGCAGGAGAGGAAAAACAGAACCGCAGGACTATGAAGAAGTTGGCACTAGTGGTCTCATTGCTTCATTCAAACGCCAATAATATCGTTGGTGGTGATAGATTGGGAAGACAATCGGCCCAAGAACACCAAATGCTGCGGCGAAGAATGGATGAGCTGAAATCAGCTTTTGTTAGTAGTCGCGTCCTGCTAATAGCACGCTATTAATTGAAGGCCACAGTAATTGAGTCAAAAGAGTATTGTTTGACTGACTGCATTGGGTTTGGGTCAGGTTTGATTTGAATGTTTTTTTTTTTTGGGCCAGTAAAGATGGCGAAAGCACCTGTGGCTCTTTCACTGAACAATTTAAGTCATATTTCAGTGTTCTACTTTTCCTGTGCTCCAGTTTCTCCTTTTGTTTCACAGTTGAACATTTCAACTTTCTTTTAATGAAGTTCGCTTGTGTTAATTTGGGGTCATTAGAGCAGATTCATTGATTGAGTTGCGAACTAGAGTATATTCTTCAACTTTGCGGAACAGCTTGCTGATAAAAACGACGTCGTTTGTCACTGGTTAATGCTGCGTTAACCTGTTCAAAATATGTGAATAAAGGAGGTCGCTGGACGACCACAGGTTTTTGGTTTTTTTCTTTTTGGTGGGAGGGGAGGTCAAGGCTATTTACGTCCTTTCACAGTGGCAGAAACCAACTGGGTAAGCGACTGAATACCTCCCCGTCAACAGGAGTACCTAGCCTGTGACCGACTGACACGGGATGGGCTTCCTATTATATGCCATGTGGTACCTTCAGGTTGAAGGAATTCCTTCTACAGTGGGAGGGAAAACGAGAGGAGCCTTGCTAAAGACGAGATCCCTCCTCCCTCCGCATATACAGCTGACCAAGTATGCCTAAATAGTTATGTTACATAAGTACCAAGTGTGGTTTGTTGGCAAAACTCAGGCTCAGGCAATCTAAAAGGAAATTTTCTATTCTTTCATCTTCCTATGGTTCGTTTTCTGTTGATCCAAGAGATTTTGGCGCCACAATATTACCATCAATGTTTATACACCATTTTTGTGAGATGCTATATTCTAATTTTGTTCATTTGGAGTGAAACCGCGGTCATGTCAGTCAAAGCCGTATCTTTCCAAGAAGCTTTGTCTAGTTTCCTTCTTGGAGTTGCCACTACCCACCCCTTTTCAGCATCTTTATTCTTGGAAATGTCGATACTCTTCTCTGGTCGGCATCCTTCAAAGGGACTTTGCATCCGCTTTCGGCTGGTTTCTGTCCAACTCCCTTTTACTCGACGAGGACATTTTTTTTTTTTTGCTACGCAATGCAAGAGTGACTCTTTTGGGGATGGTTCGAGAGCCCATTTGTGGATTTAAATTTGATGTTCACAAGTGAGGCATTTCTTAAGGTGAAATTTTCAAGGGACACAAGGCTTAGGTAAGGTGGCATTATCGACATTAACACCGACATAATGGAGAAAACTTGCTAACTGAAGAAGAATTCTTCAAAATTGAAGCATTTCAAAATTGATTTCAGTGCTTGCGTTCTGCAGAACGACAGTTTATATATCAGTCGCGATCAGGATGGGGCCATGCTGATCGTGACTGAGATGACAGGTGGCGATCTATTGAAAGCCATACTGGGAGGTGATAAGATGAGTACCGCAGAATCATTGTAACCTGGTGATTCCAGGTCGACAAAGACACTTTAGAGAGGAGAAGTCATGCAGAAGGATATGTAGTAAATTTCTTACTCCAACGGATTATGACTTGTTTTGGTCCCTGGACAACTACATATAGGAATGGAAATACAACACTGAAGAGGGTATTCTTAAAGAACTAACAAACTTTTTCGATAGTAAGAGGAAAGAGTTTTACTGGAGAGGTAGACAGGTCATGGGTAATTGAGTCTTCAAATTGTGCACCTTAGCACACTGACTTCGTCAGGTCACATGACTAGCATCAGTATCATACCTTCTGCGTGAGTTTCTTCTTCCCGAAGTTGTGTTCTTCCCGAAGTGTATGTAAAACCACCGGGTACTGGAGCTTTAACATTTCAAAGGATTCCTACTGTGTTTGCTCTATTTTGGGTGTGAATACCTATTCAGTGCTAAACTTAACACTAAATTTCTTGTTCATGGAAGTTACCACAGGAATCCCCTGTTATCTGCCGTCTTTAGTTATTCCGGTGAGTGCTCGTCGTTATATTTCACCCTCAGAAAGTTCATCGTTGGTTTTATTCGCATAGATGTTAGGATTTCCGCAGCAAGCTGTGTAGGTGTTCTAAGAGATCTCTTTTCACAGCTTTGTAAGTTTTGGATTTCAACCTTGACGTTTTTCTTGGATCTCGCATACAGCATGGAGTCAGTCTTTCATTACTACCTTTGTTTTATTGCGTGTTGCATCTCCTAAGGATTGCCCATCTTCAGTGGGGAGTTCAGGGGACCTTCTGCCACTCCCTTCTACCAATCCGGTTGCAATTGTTCGGTATCATCCGCTCACGTCTGCGCTCATTCTTTACCTTTTGAATGGAGTCGCTTGTCAAACGCACACTCTGATTTCTTATAATTCTGTTAGAACATAGAGTAGGTTTTAATTAATTCTGGAAACAACTGTTACTGTAAGCAAATCCAATTGCGTTCCTCTCTGCGTCCAAATTCTTTAAGGAAACATAACACAACACTTCAAGACATGTTCGGATAATTACCCAGGAGAATCTCAAACATTCTTTTCAATATATGAGGAAACAATCATCAATGCAGTCAATGTGTCATCAGGTACTAGGAAAAGCATTCCAACAAATAAAATGGGATTTCATGATCTTAACATTTCCTCTTTGCATGTTAATCCCCCTTTAACAAATTCCACTTTACTGTCCTAAGAGAGAACAACTCGACAATGTCACACCCTCCGAGTCCTCCCAAACGCCTTCTTTCCCGAAAAGCCCGAGAAAATTCACGAGGAAAAATTTAACAAGATATTGAATTTGGAATGCGGCGCGCTAGCCTTCAAAATAATGTTCATCCTTAAAATAGAACCGATCGAGGCCCTTGAAATTCGTGCAGCAGATGAAGGAAGAAGATCACTTGAGAAGAGGGTGCCGAATTTCCAAAGATTAATTACAAAGATACAACACGGTTCGATAGTTTGTGATCAAAGTGCAACATTGAAAATATGCCGCATAATAAACGACATTGCCATTGCATCTTAACATTTTTCCGAAGATTTCCACTCCGTAATCTCTGAGGATATTTTTAGAATTTGCTGTTGTTCCACCTACAGACAAGCATGCAGCGAAGTGAAATTGTTTAACACTTGTCCAGCGTTTTCCTGGGTTTTAACTTTGTGACTCCCTTGTGGTACATAAATGTAACATAAAACGATTTAGCGGGCCATTATGGCAATAGATTCGGGTGATAAATATTTGTTTAATCGTTACGCGGCCATTTTTAACGGGCAAGTTAATATATGAGCAGTGTGCTGGGCTTTAGAGAAAGTTTAAGAAATTCTTGCCTCGAAATGTGCGTGTTGCTAATAGATACTTTCCAAATTTACGATATGTACGTGGATAATCCATTCTTTGACGCAAAATGCACATAAGGACTTTAAATATTTCTGGGCAGAATAAGTGAGGGCACGCACACATTTTGTGGATGAAGTTTTAACATTTATTTTCTTGTTAAGTTTTCTCAAATGATTTAGTTTAGTAAGATACTTAAGGCACTTATTGTAGCGCTCAGAAAAACACAGACAATTATTAGAGAGGTGCCAGCAGTGAAAATAGGCGGCCTTTTCGTGGTGCTCTGGCCATAATCGACACCCAAAGGCTTCCATGTGAATTTTGCCTAAGATTGGGTATGATTGAGTGCTATGCGTTTAACTCGTCAACCTTTACCATCTCTAGTGACAGAAGGGGCAACAACTGGCAACTTTCCAAACGACTATAGAATGAGGTTAATATCTAACACCAAACGAGGCTTGAAGGTCACATACGTGAGCTCTCTAAAAACGCACACTACGAAACTAAAAAACCGCTTGACAATCTGCAGGGTCCACCAACAAGTAATCTACAATCTTGACTATGGGAGCTATGCAATAGAGTAAACTCCAGCGAAACCCGAACCAAGTCACAAGCCAAGAGTCCTTGTGCTACAGACCCAGTTGAATCAAAGCGGGACATAAAAGTCTTGGTGAATGCAGCAGTTAGCCCTCTGCTGATATTGAGGAGGCGTTGCAACCGGGAAGAATGCCATAATAGCCATCTTGTTACGGAAGAGTTCCCGACTCGGCGATTAGAACTATATTCGCTTGAAAATCTTTGTGAAATTTGATGCAGTTATGGAGGTTTTTGACACTACATGGTCCTTAAAGGGAAAGGATACCTTCAATTCTGCAACATTCTGAAACTTCCGTCCCCATTACCGAGAACAACGAAGGTAGCCAATATGTAGGAGAACATAAAACTTTTCTACTAGCCCGTCTCCTTGAAATTTTTCAAATGTAAATAAAACTTACGTTTGACAACTTCACTATGTACTCTTGGAGAGTATGTCCGCGTCAAAATACTCTCTAAGCGTGATTATGTTTCACGATAACTGCGCTTCGTGTTTGAAAATCGAAGGCTAGTCACATGAGTTTGTTCTTCCTCGTTGGTGGAAGGTTAATAGGTGGTGCTATCTAATAGGTGGACCTATTAGATAGCACTCCACTACTTATACTTTAGTTCTTGGTTCCATTAGAATTCATGGAAATAACCACTTAAAACAACAATTTTTAAGCCCTGCTCAGAAATGGCTGGGAAGCAGGGAGCTAATGTCTTTTAATAAATCAAAGTTCATTGAATGAAGTTCAGTGGTAATGTTTACCATTACTTTATCCCAATAGTGATTCCTTCCACCAGTAGTTTCATGCAAAGTCGCACTAGAGCTGGAATGTTACCACTCCTCGTTTTATCCAACAAGTTGTCATTTGATCAGGTGATGGTGGTCACCGACGCCAGGATAAAAAAATATTACACACTTCATCAGCTCAGTGTCATTCCGTCACAGAAACGCATACGTGTACGTTGTTTAGACGAAAAGATTCAGAAACATGTCCTTTGCTGATGACCAATCGCTTGTGTTGGAAAATAAGAATGGGGAAACGCCTTGCTTTTTTTCCAATATTGGCCCAAATACATCGAGCGCCCGGTCCAAAATGCTTTTGTTTGCCTGATGATTGTTGGCTTCCTGTTCCTGGATGTTGTTTTTCTTTCACAGTTGTACCATAACATCGCCGCTTCCCCAAGGGGACTAGAATCTGTAGTTTATGGAATGTGCAAGGTTCTGCATCAATTAGAGATTGTACTTTAAATGAGGGACTAGCATCAGAATCGTGATCAAGCCACCATCATCGGCCAATATATGATCCTCTGTGTTACCTCAGCCATTATTTGGACAGAATACAAATTTTTTCGTATATTCCCACCCGGTTAAAAAGGATCATATGTATATCTTATCTCGAATTCTCTTATTCCAGACCATTACCAAAGCAAGAAATAAGCCCAAACGCCAAGTAATGCTAATGTTAACACTTCAAAATGATCCATCCATCCAATCGGCAACTCTTTGCCACTTCGAAGGAACCTGTCCATGCTGAAGCCGGGTAGCAGATATCATAACAGAGAATAAAAATTGCATAGCTATCTGCTTATTTGATGGATATTAATCATTTAATGTGTTATAGAGTGGCCCTGTCGGGAATTGCGCAAGGAGAAATGTTGAGCGAGTCATTGCAATCGCTACTTGGTACCATCCAGAAACGTACAAGCGAACTTCAGTGAACCACTTAAGATATGGCTATCGTTACAAGTGATGACCTGTGGATTAGTGTACCTGCACATATCGAATTTCATATTGAAATCGACAATGAAATATTTATTTTGATTTCAATAATGTCATGGGTTTCACCGGGGAGTATTTGTTAAATGCGGTAGCACGAAAACAAGAGTTATTTCTTGTTGTTTTGAAAGACAAGTGAAAGAGATAAATTGAATCTGGGTGGAAAAATATTTTTATTATTGATTGCTGTTAGCAGCCTTGAGCTTAAATCCTCACTCAGATCAGGCCATGTGTACGGTAAAAGGAGATGAGAAAGCGAACATCGGAATTTGTTGTTGTTTATTTTATTACTAAAAGAGTTGGCTCGTGTCCAAGGATGTGGCTCTGAAAGAAAAATTAAGCAAGCCAAATTGTACGGCAAGACTCGAGTCTCTTTGATTAACTCACACCGCAGCACGACCATGCAGAACTTGCTGGATCATGTTGTGAGAAACCGAACAAGTCCAACCGAATAAGGAAGAAAGCAGGATGATCCTGTGACCGATTTGGTAACACCACAATTTGAGTGTGGGATAAATTACTGGTCCCCGTTCAGGGCCTCCTCGTTTCATTGGCTTCGTCCTGATCAGGAAGCTGCCTCGACCACACAAGGACGGATTAGAAGGATGATTTCAATATCAAGGCATGTGAGCAGGAAAACGCCTTTAGAAAGAAACTTACACTAATATGAGACTAATAAATGAATACGTCGCGACCAGGACCGAACTTCTTGTTATGAATGTAGGCAAGATACCAGCATTTTGCCGGAGTCCCAGCATGCAAACCATCCCAGACTTAACGCGTCTTTTTTGTTCTTTCTTACTAACGATCCAACAAGAGAGAGTGCTTAAGTATTCTTCCTAAGTAGATTGCACTTGGGACGAGAGAGCAGTTTTGTTTAAGTGCGATAATGTGACATCCACTCCTTGGGTAGAATATTGGGAAAACGAACGTTGAGAAGTTCGGTTCTTTCGAGTGGTGGAACAATGGCTCAACGGAGACTATCAATATTGCAGCTGAAACCAAAGACATCTCCACTTTGAATCCCATCAGGTATGCTCATATCCACTCTACGTTCTAGTCAAAGTCGTGAGAAGGTAACTGGTAACTAACTGGTTTAGGTGGGATCATGAGTTCTTGAGGCTGTTGGTAAGCCTTCGGCTGGAAACACTTTTGGACAACGTTTTCGTCCACCAAATTAGCACGGATTCATGGAGTTTGGGTTAAACACTGGCCTGTCAGAAGCCAATGGACTGACTTGGGTACTTCAAATAGAAAAAATGGGCAGATCTCTCCGTTAATTCAGACGCTTCAGCCGAGACAACCTCAACAGAGTGCCCAATTTTCAGTGTGGAGCAAGTTGACAAAGCAATGCAGGTAGTCAAGTAGCGAAAGACCCCGGACAGGACACTGCTCATACCAAAGTGCTTTGGTTTCTTCACCATCTTCGACTTAACATGTTACATCACAAATTTGACATCTGATTACTGAAACGTGTACCAGCAAAGATGACATACTGGGAAGAGGCACAGTATGTTGGTGGTTGGAAAGGCGACCTTGGAGGTATCCACTGCGTACCCACCAATATGTAGGGTAGACGATACTTTCTAAGCATTCTAGAAGCTCATGAGAAAAAGACCCTCATATGAATTCCGCCGAAACATGACTAATACCAATATTCTTTGGCGGCGATGTGGAAAATATTTTACAGTAGATTGAGAACTTGCTATGCAAAGTTTTTGATAGAGGCTACAGGCTGTACACTCCTGGTACACTCCAACCCTTGGCTTTAAACGGCCCATTTAAGCAATTATTTTGTTGTTTTTCTGAGAAGTGCTTTGAAATTTCACTCATATGTCGCTCGTTCTACATGGAACGGCTCCAAGTCACCTGAAGATTTTGATTGTTAAACTATTTCATATCCGCTTATAAATTATGGACGTTCTAAGGACCCTCCCTGGGTGTTTCCAGTAGCAACCAATGTTGATTTTTCATAGGATTTGATTTTTTCATAGGATTTTTCATAAGATCATAGTTTCGTATTGAAATCCTCTAGAGTTGAAATTCCGACGACTTTAATGCAGCAATATTTTAGGAATTAGTTTTTCGTTTTATCTTGGGTATACGAGGTCACATGCAATCCCAAAAGCGGTTCCATTTCTCGGTTCTATTTCTCAACAGAATGAAGTCTGCTACTATTGCCAATCAGCGGTCGCATTTAAGTCAGTTAAATGCGACCAAAAATTTAGCCATTTTGCCTGATATCTCATACGTTTGCCAGATGTTTTCCAAAAAAGTCAAGAAAAGGAGCCATAAAGCAGTTTTTTTCTACGCTGAACACATAATGCCCAACTTTTTACTTGCATAAAAAGGAGTGCACATATTAAGATCAATAGCATATAGGTAAGTTTCATAGAATTATTATAATGAGTTCGAGGGGCTTTTCTGACCCATGTCAGCGATTCGAAATGGTCCAACCTTTAATTACCTTTCTTTGTCTGGACTGGATATGGTGGAAGGCATTTGTTGCACATTTGTGTGCATACGTGAATTGATTGAACGTAAATTTGCATATTTTCTAAACCGATATCATCTATTTATGCTTTACCGTCTATTGGCGTAAATTATCAACGTTTATTGTTGATTTATATCTTTGATTGTTACTTAAACTTTGAGGGCCTCTAGAGCCCAATCGGATTGCAAATCAGGTAAAAGACCGATTCCGACCATTGATTCCTACTTTTGATAATGGGTTGTATAAGCGATCGGGTCTCATATGAAAAAGTTTTCTCATGCCTTCCAGCTTCCATTATTGCATTCCAGACTTTGTGGACTCTTTGCGCTCTTTTTTTGGTCAAATCTGCGACGAATTTAATTGGAGAAAGTCTGCAGGAAAAGAAAAAACAAAAACAATCAAACATCGTCCGTTTCAAAGGAAAAATATATCAATGTTCATTGAACCTGCAACACGGGGTAACATGCATGTTTGTTCGACACTGGATAAAATATTTCAACTAAAATCGTAAGTAACTGAAGTAACCGGCTCAAGTCTTGTTAACCAAACATAATTTACTTGTAGGAAAATATCTGTCCGGACAACATCCTCGCGCAATAGACACATAAATAAATATCTCTCCTTGCATTGACACTAATCCGATTTGCTTAACTACTCGATATTAAATTCGCATTACAAAATTCTTCAAATCGTACTAATTACAATCGTAATGTTAATTTTCCACTTAAGCAACGCCATAAAATAGTTTGTGCGTCCTAACGTATCGATAAACGTATCGGATTACCATACATGATCTGCAAAATCCCATCATATGTGTTGTTCATGATGCTTGGATGCACCACGATGTTGATAGTAGTGATGAAGACGATGACGACGATGATGGTGATGATGATGGTGAGCTGATGCTCCCAGAACGGAACGCTTCCTCCTTTATCATGTTCTTGGTCGGTTTAGAGTTTTTTGAAATGTGGTTTACACTAGATGTCCAGAATACGCAGAGTAAGAGCTAGCAATGAGGAAGATGTCGCCTATGTTTTGTATTAAAATGGCGATTATGTTTAGTTCATTGACCACAACATCATCGAGCAATCCAGGAAAAAATTATGTTGATAACCCTGGATGGGTTACCAGTTGAAAATCACTATTCTAATTACACTTAATTGAATTTTCTAGGAATTATCCATTCGTCAACTTGGGAATTGAATACAATCCCACCAAAGGGAAAAAGAAGGAAACGAGCCGCTCTAGTTACAAACCTCTGTTAGGAGGATCCGCAGTAAGCGCAAGAGACATATGATAGGATACATATTACGCAGGCCATGACGACATTATTGGTACGAAATGAGTCATGGTAAGCAAGCATTGCAGGCACTGGGTTCCAGCTTCAAGGGACACAGACGGCAGTAGTTCTTAAATTGATGGTTCTGGTGTCCAAGGGACCAACGCATCTTGCCAAACAGCTAAACAAGATCTGCTTTTATCTCCAAACGAAAAAGTCAAATGACAAAAATGTCCTTGTTGAAAAGTGTTACGTCGACCTCCTGCGAAGGAAGACAATGCAGATTCACTCCCTATGTTGGGAGCAATATTCAGCATGAAACTTTAACGTGGAGCCGAAACCGACTTCCATACGTTATAAAGCATTATAAGTGGTAAAGTATTGGGCCAATCTTGGCAACTGGATGGAGTTGACTCCAAGAAACACGAAATATCTGACGTTGGCAATGTAAACTGCCCCAGAAGTTCGTGGCAAAATTGAGAAGATCGGAATAGGAACATGTTACCCAAAATAATACAAAAAGACGTATACTAACGAGTAAAGAAGACGTTATTACTATTGCAAACAGACGGTGATGGTACTCTGAAAAAGTGTGTGAAAATCCCTTTGCTGTACCTTCTAGATAAGAAGCTCATCGAAATCTTAAAAAATTCTAAGCAATCGTTCCACGAAGTAGAGGTTCATGATAGCAATAAAACAAATGAACAATGTGAGTGGCGTTCCAAATAATTTATTACTGGTATAGACCAGAGTGATCCCAGCGAAAATAGATTTAAGTAGATTAACACCTTTGAACTGATAGTTCTATCTCTAATTTGTGGTTAAAATTTCTCACAAGATTTTTCAATTTATTTTTTTCATTCTTAATAAAAATTTTCACAGAAAATCTGAAAATTTCCCACGCATCGCTTGGTTGATTTTGATATGTTCCTTAGCAACTAAGTAAGCACTTGATTGTTATTCGCAAACTTTAGAAAACGGGATGAGATGGCTAGAGAGGATCCCATCAAGCGTAGAATTTGAAGGAAGTTTAATTTGCAGGAGGATTCGTCCGTTGAAAAAAAAAACGGGCATTCGATCCAATCCGCATTGATCGGCAACTCCATTTTGTGTGTCCTGAAACCGCATGGACCACATGCTCCAGATACTGTACAAGTTGAAGAAAATACGCGGACACATAATTGCAATGTCTTTTCCTAGGTGCCGGTGTCAGAACGTATTAAGCCTTCCAACAGCGCCGGCCAGGTTCGCTGGGTTGTTCACGTTGCGCCAATTGCCTGAGTAGTGCAAGTATCATCCGCGCAAACGGACTCAGTTGTCCTAACCTCAATGGAAACGAAGAAGAAAGGTGCACACTATCATTTCAGCCAGTTCCAATTGAATTCGACGATTACACGATATATTTGTTGGCATGTCCCATCTCACAAGAACTTGCTGGCTTAACTCAACCATTTTACCGCCACGCCGCATCTATCGATATCTAACGATTGTCGGGACAAATGCGAACGGAGTGAAATGAACTTTTTGCAACCTGTCAAGACATAGGATATCAACTTTGCGGCTATGGCGGCCTTATAACGGTCTGCACATATGCATGAATTCCTTTCCTTGAACTTGATGACTTGACTGATTGAATATGAAATCTTTGTTTGCGGTTTCTCCGCAGCAGCGTACATCGCGCATTCACTCGATATCCCAGCGCAAGTATCTAAATATCTGCATTGAATCTCGCCACTCCAGATACTTCGCGTTTCCAGTATCCCGCGAAACCCATGTGATCTGGTTGTTGCCCCGGTTGCATGAAAGGGCCTGTCATTCGATATGAAAGTAATTAGAAGTGCAATTCAACTTGTCAGGGTGGATTGAGACGCTGATGTGAATAGGGATCAGGAAAGTTTCTTGTTGAAAACTTCCACCATATCCAGTCACATCACATTCGCCCATAAAGATCTCGCAGGCCATAGAGAATTTCTTTCTGATGTTTTCCACATGAAAAGCGCCGGACTATGTGTAAATTCTGATTGCAGTGGAAATTGCACGCACAGTAAATGGCCGACGTGGACTCTATGGTTTCATGACTTACATTTCTCTTTTGTTTCGGCATCCTCTTTTCCGATCATGCATGCTTTATTGATACAACTAATAATATTGTGATTAGAAAGTGTGATAATTCGATCGAATCTCGGCAAACTTTCATCTGATTGCAGCGGATTCAAGCAGCGAATAATGTAAGTATGCCACTGGCATGGTTCAACCACACATTGGTGAGAGACATGGCTGTAAAGTAGACGTTTCTCAATCTTCCATTTGAATTGTATCCTTCCTCATTCAAATCATATTTCTCCAGCCCGTCACTTAGTTGCAAAACCTCAAATTACAATCTCATTAGTCTCACTCGAAGGTCTTGCCGCGTGCCAATACCTAGTCAACATACGGTCGAATACAGGATTAATCAAGATCCTTCCAAAATTATGGTGCCCTCTCGCATGATTCATAGAGGCTCGTTACGTAATTAATAATAACTCGTAACAGCATACGTTGGGCGCGTGCATGGCGTAATAAATTTGATAAGGCTACGACCAATGCTGCACCGACCGTCACGGTTCCGCGAGTCCTTTATGGGTTAAGGGCCTGAAGCTATGTCAGCTTATGCTGGCGCATCTTAAGACCTTTCCGACACACGGACTCTTCACTGACCCGAAATAAATGCCGTCTCATGCGTATCTACCGCCTCGTATGTTTATGTTGTTACAAGTATAGGTCCGACAGCGCCTCCTTCGATTCGAGTCCTCCACGTACTTGGGTGCCAATAATTACTTGGCTCGGCACCATACCGAATTGGAATTTTTAAGTGTTGGCTATCACATAAACCAACAGTTCGTTTTGATAACAGACGAAATCTATCTCTACCTGATCCTGTTCAGGTTCAGGATTTTTCATCTTCCATCTGGAATCGCCATCGTCTCTGCACTGACCTATACCTACACTATCAGCAACATCAGGTGTCGGATGGTAAATTAAAGAGCTACAGGATCTAATGCTGTCAGCGTGCACAAGATAAAGTGAATTAGGATGTTTTTCATTTAATTTCCTCAGGTGATTTGGTCCTCGGTACGGTGCGGACTAATCAGTGCCATATGGCGAAAACACCAATGTTTATTGATGCATGAGCCTGATAAGGACAATCAACTGATGTGATGATATGGGTAATGATGACTTGACTAGACTCGTATGGAATAAAGATAGGTAACAGTTGTTGCAATGTGTTACGATTAATTAAAAATATCCATGGTCGGGATGATTTGAGGAGTATTGAAAAAGGGCGAAAATGAGTTTGAGACGAGTTTATTTTTATGAAACATTAGAATAAATTATTACGGAGGATGTCCTAGACGTATTCGTTCTAGGGAATTTACTGCTATTGAGTAATGCGTTAGAAAATGTAGTGAACAGATTTTCGGTTTAATTACAATTCAGCGATCCGTTTTGTTTCCAAGTTTTTTCACTATTTATCGCTTAGGTTAGTGCATCCTTTGTATTCAGAACCGAAATTTGGGTCCCAACCTCGTAGCTTGGAATAACTTAGTTCAATTTTTTTATTAATTTTTATATTGCGATCCGATATCCCATTATAAGAAAGATCAAAAAAGATATAATGCCAACCTAAAAGCGATAATGCCTAATCATGTCAAATAAGACACAATCAGGCACGCGATAGCCCTTGGAAAATGAATCAATTACGTCAATTACTACGACTATTGTCCAAGCCTTTTCCTTACCAGCGTGTTCCTCTGGTAACTGGGCTGTGACCAACATGTATGCCAATTAAATGCAATCAAACGGTCACGTGTCCCCTATTTGCACTCGTAACTCACTAGACGACACGGGCGTAGGTATGAGTGCAATCGCATCATCAGCCATATTCAAAGGGTAGGAAGTCGAAACATTTTATTCCATTAACAGGAAAACTCCTCATTCCACATCAAACAGAATTCGATAATTAAGTTACACGCCAAATGTATCAAATCGGTGACTTTGCTGGTAGGGAGTTGTCACATTTTAAAAATAAACTTCCACTCACCCTTCCCAGAAATTTGTCATACCGAAACCCTTTGCTCATTAATTACGACGGCACCAAGCTGTTTCCGAAATGGATTGGCCCCAATAGCAGTCCGCAAAGGAGTAATCGTTTCCCCAATACTTAATGGCTTATGGTGGTTCCTCCACTGCTACTTGATAATAATTACCAGCTAGCATAATCGAAGACAATAAAAAAACCTGAGCCAATACTGCACCTTTAGGGCATTAAGTGTAGAAACAGATGCATCTCGGGATTGTTCAGGACGGGGATAATTCAATTTATTTTAAGAACCTCTCAACGGTGCGCTTGTGCGTGTTTGCCGAGACGCCACCAACGTCTTGACTTGAATCTGAGGATCCATAATGAAAGAAGGCAAAGGGCAGAATAGATTCGATAGGGAGGGACTTCTAATGGGTTTTTATGTTTCCCAGCTGTCTCAGATAAGGACTTGAATGTGTTACCTTCGTTGAATTGCAGTCAGTTCATTAAAATATCTAAATATGACGGGGTATTTTGAAACCCTTTAAAGTTTAATAAAAACTTAATCCAAATGTTACTTTTGTGCTTAAGGATTTTGCGAACTGACTCCATTTCCGGTTGTTTGCATTGGCAACCCATTGGCCATCAGAGTCCATCAGCGGCGCGCCACTCAAAACAAAATTTACCACATCCTTCAGATTCGTCGACTGCTCACCCACTCACCACACGGAACTCGACATTCTTTCTCTCCGCAGCTAATTAAAAGTGTTAAAAAGGGGTAACTCACGTGCCACGCATTTGGTGCGCGCCCGCACAACGTAACATGTTTCACGTAATTTATGACGGAGCAGATTGTTTCCGAAGTCCTCGGCAATATGTTTTGAAATTCGAGTACAATCGTCAAGAATTAGTGGATGTTGTGTTCTATTTCACCAACGAGAGGACTTCAGCTCCTAGCTGGAAGGTGAATTCTATTTCGGGACTATAGCTCAGTGTCAGTGTCAGATGGTTGATTGGAAAGTGTAATGTGAAACAGTTTAGGGTACTTAAATGCTAGGCAATAAAGAGAGGAACATGTTTATGGTAGATTTTATGATTTTCGACGCTAGAAATTTCACGGCTCTTTAACTATCGTACTATATACCCGTTATGCTATCAACTTTAAGGACTACATCTACACTTTCGTTTTAAGTAAGACGTTTGTTCTCAAGTGAATCGCGAAAGTGCGGATTCGCTACCTGATGATAAACATTGCAATCGACTTCTATTGAACATATTATTTATCTTTTGTTATCACTCTCAAAGTGCCACAGAAACCATAAAATTGATGAGTTAATGTTAGTTATTCACGTCGAGCTTGGTCACTTAGAAGACTCACTTTTATAAATGTGAGAGGATGAAGCGCATTGTGATATTATAGAAAGGTCGACTTGGTTATCATAAAATTCGTACGTGGTCGAAGCTTCATGTAGAGTCTGCAACCCTTTTGAAGACAAATAGCAAGAATTTTATGGCTTTTCTTCCCCATCCAACCAATTCCAATTCATTTTAAATATAAGCTTATTAGTATAAGCTAAGTTGCTCTCCAATTGAGTCTGCAGGAAAAAAATTCCAAATACAATCTTAGGATTATAAAACAACTATACAGGGTTTCTATGAAAAGTATCGGTAAAACTGTCCTCTGACATCAAAACGCACTCGCAGTAAGAGCCCTCAGTGGTGGGAGAACTATGCGGCGAGGGTAAGTTGCCTGCGAGCATTTGTTCAAGCCTGATCGAGTTTTTCGCAGACTCTATCGAGTAACGAAATCCTGCGTCGAAAACGATGCAGGATCGGAATTCTGCGAACGAATGAACAGCGTCCCGCTATCGAATTTTGTTTTGGGCGGGAGGGATTGGGTACGAACACATTGGGAATGTACCAAGCGTTAAGGGATGAAACGATGATACAAACTGCATTTTTTTAAATGTTACAAACTCGTTAAGGGAGTTTGGGAGAGAGTTCCCCTGCCATCGACGCTGAAGATGTGCGACAACTAGTCCCGAAGATTTCGGCGGATGAGCAAAAGCAGAGGCGAGTGTTTTCCTGCGAAGACCTTGTGCAACACATTAGAGAAGAGCCTACCTTTTTTAAAGACGTAAACATAGAAGACGAAAGTTTTTATTTTGACTACAAGCCGGAAACAACGCGTCAAGGTATCGAATAGTAAACTGCGGCGTTGCCTCGTACAACGAAGTCACGAATGTATAAATCAAGGGGTCAAGGGCTCAACGTTTTCTTCCATACCAAGGGGTGGCTTCAGTACGAATTTGAAACTGAAAAGCCAACAGTGAATGGTGCATTTACCTAAAAACGCTATAAGGAGGACAGAAAATGGCGTCGGGACGACTTCCCAGCCCTCTGGCAGTCCCGACTTGCTCTCATCAGCCTTTTTTCCTATCCCTTAAAGCTAATACCTTTATCAAAGGTCACCACTATGGCACTTTAAATGCTATTAAAGAAGCTCGCGTATCCTTAAGGATCTTACGGTGTCCACCTACCAGGAAGACTTTGAGTCGTGAAATAGCCACTAATAAATGGTTTTGAACCAGCGAATGGCCAGTGAATCGGCTATCTACAAGATGCATTGAAGTTCTAAAACCTCCATTCTAATTTTCTCACAAAGTAATAACATGCAAACTGAGGACTTCTTCAATATCCCAACGTTGTCTTACAACAGCTTTACATTAAACTCATAACGAGCGCTCCATGATTCCATAGCTACTGCGATCGTTTGCTTACGAATTAGTTTTGACCAAAGGAAATTGCTGAAGCAATATAAGCACGGTTAGCGAATGCATCAATGTGAAAGGGTCTTAAACCCTTTAAACCTGTCCAGTCTTTTATAGTTGATTTTTATAATAATGCTGGAAGAATATTTTTCTATCACAATTACATATTTTAGTAGCAAGTCCTGAGAGTAAAAATCAAAGGTTTTTTGATTTTGGTGCACATCGTAGGTCATGTGGCATTACACTTATGAACGTTGCTTTAGGAGGTTACGTAGAATCAGGAGTATAAGTGGCCGAGTGAACTCGAAAAACTCGAAAATAACCTCATTAACCTCAAGTCACAAAATAGTGGCCCTTAAAGAGCTTTTTGATCCTTGAATCAGAAGAAGTCCGGCAGGGCGCTATAATGGCTACATGGCGTCTAATTCAGCCAGATATCAATAATGGAGTTATCAATAATGGAGTTATCAATAATGGAGGCTGTGAGCAAGAGAGCGTTGGCAGGTTTAGTATATCAGGACTTCGTGACCATATTCCTCATGCGGTTCATACAGCTTTGCAGCCTTTCAACTTTCCAATGACACTGACTGTTCATCGTTTGTCTTGGTGGCGCGATATCCGGATAAAGGATGCAGTTCAAGTCGAAGAAGACCATGAGAATCGACTTGATGTACGAGTGGGTGATTCGCGGGCGAGTCTCATTTGACAATTCGCGCTTGTATTCCGCGTTGCATTTGAAAATTCACGCCTCGCAACCCGGTTAAGGAATCGTCACTCGACTTTATAAATTTTGAAATATTAACAAATTTTGCTAAAATATTTTCAACTTCCGTGTGTTTTGGTCGCGATTTTCCCGATGCAGAACAGGACTATAAGGTGTATTAGGATAATTTAGGAGCATCAAAATCAAAACAAAATTTATATGTTCACCCTGTTTTTCGGGTACTCAAATGGTGATTGGAAGACCACTAAACGGGTAACCATCTCCATCCTGCAAATGCATTTGACTATAGGACGTAACCTAACTAACATAGAACATTGTCCTTAAACATGTTTTCGTCCGCTCCACTTCGACAACTTTGTCTTGGATGAATCCAATTTCGCAAAATTTATTACCATTCTTCATTCTCTCCAGCAAATCCTAAACACAAACATACCTGACCAATGTTGATTCACTTGGGAATTTATTTGCATAACTCGAGCAAATTAATTAGCAGAAAACATAAATGTGTCGTTACAGAACATAATTATCAATTTAATCTTAATCCACCATCGTCCCTGCTAGCAGTGGTGCACGGGTATGTGGAGCGAACGATGAAAATTCTTACATGGCGGTAATTTATTAGTGGTTCATTTGAAATAGTCACAACAGTATCTGCAAGATAAATGAATGAATTCGAGGACGTATGCCGTCTAATATTTATATGGTCATGAAAACTGTGTGCACACGCGGACTTATAATTTTTGTAATTAATTTTGTCAAGTTCCAACAGTTGAATTGCGGATATGGACGACCGCATGGCATAATTCGACATTGCAAGGATACATATACGTTTTGATTAGCAAAGATAGGCTTGCGTTCCTGCAACGAATGTGAGTATTTGCTGGAATCGATTGGAAGAACCTGTGCATTGGCCGGGGCATCAGATTAGAGTTATGACCGAGATGACTATCGGCGAAAGGAAACAAATCAGATGTGAATCCTTTTCCGTACCTCCTTCGAATAACTGTATGTTAAGATTCAAGAATATTGATTTAACAATTTGTCGGCAATAAAATTTAATGTCACTAATTGTTGATGCAATAAATTAACGCGATCGCCAACAGGTTAGCGATAGAGAAAATTTGTTGATTATTAATGGCTGTTTTGATCAGGCGTTTGGTGTTCTGGTACATAGAATAATAGTTGTAGGTGAAAAAGTACCACAGAAAACAGGGTGAAGTACTTCTATGAGTGTAGTAATGATTGCTTTTGGGAGACATACTCGCGAAAAGTTATTTAGCTGGTTTACAGGTAGACCTCAATTGGAAACACGAGCCTACTAACCAGTCACAGCCTCTAACGCAACTTATATTCCGGGCTTGACCCAAACTAATAAAATCCTTGGATACTCTAGACTCTATACACCTCATTAAGATTAGGCCAAATATCAACAAATCAACAATCCTCAAGGAGAAAAACCTACCTGCCTCGCGCTTCGTTTAGCATTTTTTTCAATAAGCTCCTCAAATGTAACTTGAAAAATAGGACTAGGTCAGGCTTGGATCAATAAAAGTAATCAAAGCAATAAGATCCATGAATTTGGTTGTGCTCATCGATGCCTCTCGGCCAAGGAGTAGGCAATTGATGAGAATCCTCAGGAACGAATGCTTAAAACCCACTTGAACTCTTACAATTCTCATACTTATATATTTCGTTTCTCACAAAGTGATGGTCCTCTTCCCCGGTCTCCGCTTCTCGAGCGACGAGACTGATTCTCTTCTGTTTTTTCTACGTCCACCTACCTTTCACTTTTGCAAAAAAACGTGATGGAAACCATTCTCGTAACTACTGGCGCAGACTGAAATATATGGAGGCAAGCATCATAGTGCAGCGACAAAACTCGAAATATACTCCGGATCTCATGAGTTCCAACCAAAATCATTAAAATTTTATTTGTATTTCGCTGTACCATGGGCCACCCGAGAATGTTCTCCCTGCTTTGTCCTTACCCTATAGTGTGCGTTCGCTGACTTCCCAGTCCCTCATTTAGCTACTGCTTCAGTTTTCAGTGCAAACCCTGGCTAAAATTTCGGCTGAACAAGAGTTGAACAAGAGCATAGGTCTTTTGCTCGAGACTTGTCCCCTGATTTTGACAATATAAAGGTCTTTCTTAGTAGCTTCCGTAGCTCCTCCTTTGGTTCCATCATCGCGTATGAAAATTCGAACGATTTTTTCGACGTGGATCAGTCAATACTTCCGAGTACATCAACAGTGTTGCCCTTCAAAAAGGTTCTTGCGTTCACTGATCAAGGAGCTTGTGTTGGCTTATTGCAAAATTGAGTGGTCAATTTTACCAACAGCTATTCTATCTCCTGTTTCCTCTTTTACCTTCTCTTCTGTCTTCATTTCTCTTTATTCTAAAGTTGATTTTATTCTTTATTCTAGGGTCGAAGTTGATTGTGAACTGAAAATGTGATTTTTTCACTGAAAAGTGTCATCCTTTTCCTCTCGATCCAAGCTTTTTGAAATATTGTAGGGAACACAAAAAGCGATTGTACGTCAAATGTATGGAGTGTATTTCAAGAATGAAAACAGATTATTTAACGCAAAATAATAGGGTTGGATGGGGTTCGTAAGGATGTCTCCATCTTACACGTGATAGTGAAGAAAATTACTAGTAAATATTAAATTTTTAAGTTAATTTTTACCTTTAAAATTAAATTTCTTCTTTTAGAAGCTTTAAGGGATGCAAAACTAAATTATTATTAAATATAGCATGAATTCTCTCAATTTCTTGCTTCGTCGAAGGCAATGGAATAATGAGCGTGGCTAAGAAAATATTTGCAGAGTACAGCAACTGTTCCACAAGATTTCCTCTCCTACATCGAAGCTGATCATACGACATAGATGTTAACATATAATAAAATATCGAAAGTCTTAATTGAATTTGTAAATAAACTTTATGCAGGCATATATAATTTATCTGGCGAACAAAAGGAAACAATTCTTTAATTGAAATGTTTTGCCACTTAGTTCTCTCAAACTGTTGGCTGGCATTAACAATCGTTATAAATTGCATAGAGACTTAATGAAATCCATTTTAATTTCGCGAAACATAAAAGGACTCAATTACCAGGTCCGCGACGGCATGTGTTCAGCTCCATCGCATAGTGAGTTGTCCGATGCGGATCTCGAATGTAAACATCCATGAACATGCTGGCCTGGCATGAATGTTTCCGATACGTTAACATTCTGCATACAATTCGCGTTTGTTTAAAAAACCTTGAATGGAGTCCATGACAAATGCATTCGATTCCTAACCCTAGGCCAATTACAATTCATAAATCGAAGACATGCTTAGGAGGCCGTTGATTAAATCTCCAAATGGCCATTGTATTCTAACATTGGCACACTGCCACCGCCAGCGTCTCCGCCGAAAGAGCTGAGTGGTTCGCAGCGGCCCAAAACAGCCGCGATAATATGTGGCAACCTGTGTTGTACCTGTGTACCTGTGCCCAAAGATACTCACTCGCCGAGACTTTGGTACGGCGAGCTTGGCAGGCTGAATCTTATTTAGCTCGTGCTACTGATCGACTTCTTGTACATGCAGTCCAAACCTTGGCACAACACACTAATGAAGTTGTCTGAATGTAAATTGCAATAAATGACCAGAAGTTCTTGCAGCGTCCATGGCCATGGTAGCGGCTGGCTGACATGCGGGGGAGGAGGTGCGCGTTGATTGTGCAAAATGTACCTCCAATCTTCAATCGCCAATCGATTTCCTTATCAGGTGCACGTTATACTACACATTTGTTACAATTGTCATTGTTTAATTTTTCCCAATGTTTCCGTTGCTCGAGCTGTTGTCCTCCAATTTGTTTGGAATGGATCGAATTCGCTCCTGGCTCCAATTGCATGACTCCAACCTATTCCAATGCGCTCCAAACACGACGTCCAACATGGAAAGTTGAACTCAAAGCACTCAAAATGCCAATGAATAATATAAATGGAATATTTGCATTGTTGCAAACACGCTTAGCCATCCGCGGCCAGGTGTCCTCAAATACTCCACATGAGCCATCGCTGAGTCAATTTTTTCGGGTCAGGCACGAATTTGTGAATAATTTTGGCCAAATATCGCCTGGTTAGTTATCGATTATCAAGGAGGATCGCCGTGTGGTGACAGGTTCTGTACTTCTTCGCGTTGTTAGCCCGGTAGCCCAATCAACATATTGTGACGTGTTCAGGTCACGCGAACTGTAGTCGGCGTAAATAAAAAGTCGTAAACATGTTTACGACTATCTGCTACCAACACATCGATTGTTCTCGTGTGCGCAAGCATAAAGCACGTCACGCGCATCAAGTACAACAGATCCCGGTGCAAGCGACTCGACGCGTACACGCGAGAACAATCTGTATGGAAGGTTCTGGGATGGTTGGTAGTGGTATATAAGCGACTACGGCGAGCGACGAGACAAGCAGTTGTGAATGAAAAACGCGAGAGTACGCGACAGTGCGCGCCAGAAAAACTCAAAATAAGAAAAGTGAGAAAAGTGTTAAATAATTGAATTAGTGTTTAATTATGTGGAATAAGTGTTAATTAAATAATTTAATTCATTAAAGTGATTAGTGATTTTAGTAAATTAATCATAAAGTGTAGAAGAAACTTAATTAAATTTTAAGAATTAATTTTAAAATAGTTCGCGAGTGTTTTATTTCACTATTAGAAATATTTGCGAATAGCAAACAGGTCGCGCACCTGCTCAACGCGCAACACTGGTGTCAGAAGTGGGATTATTCGTGCAATAGTGAAGTGAAAAATAACTCAAACACTTAAAAAAAAAAAAATCGTGAACTATAGTGAACACTTTTGAACATTTGAAGTAAACTTGTAAGAAAAATGCCGCGTAAAATCAACGCTCTCACTTTGCGGGAACTAAAGGAGGAGTTGGAAAAGCGGAAAATTTCCACCGAAGGAAGCAAGGCTAGATTAATCACCCGGTTAAACGAAGCGCTGGTAGCGGAAGGAATGGATCCAGAGTCCTTTGAGTTTCCCGATGCTGAAAGTTGCACTGGAGGCGAGGAGGAAGAACAAATTCTGAGTGCGCAAGGGTTGATGCGAATGTTGATGGTAATGCAAAAGCAATCAACCGAGTTGAACGAGAAGCTTGACCGGCAGTCAACTGACTTAAAAGAAAAGTTCGACCGGCAGTCAACTGACTTAAATGAGAAGCTCGACCGGCAGTCCACTGAGTTAAACGAGAAGCTCGACCGGCAGTCAACAGCGTTCAACAAGCAATCAGCTGAATTAAGAGCTGATTTAGGTGAACTAAGCCGAAAGCTTAACCATCAAATTGAAGGTTTCCAAGAAAGGATGGACAAAGTGGAAGAAAGGATGAGCAAAGTGGAGACGGTTCGGGAAGAGATTGAAAGAATAAAAGAAGACTTAAAACAAGGGAAAATAACGATAGCGAGTAGCCCGGCCCCGATAGTGAGCAACCCGATCCCGATATTGAGTAACCCGAGCCCAATAATGACCAGCCCAAGTCTAATAGCGAGTAACCCAAGCCCGATAACGAATACAGCCAGTATCTCAACAAGGAGTGTAAAAGCGCCAACTTTCGATGGACAAATGGCTTGGAGCATTTACAAAACCCAGTTTGAAGCTGCCGCTCAAGCAAATCACTGGAATGACCAGGAGCGAGCGACAGCCTTAATTCTTGCTCTGAGAGGCCCAGCTGCGGAAATACTCCAAACTGTCCCTGCCGAGTTGCAGTCAAGCTCCGTCGCTATCATGAACGCACTGGACATGAGGTATGGAGATAATCACCTGAAGCAGATCTACAGGTCGCAGCTGCGCAACCGGATGCAGAAACCAGGTGAAACACTGCAGCAGTTGGCTCAGGATACTGAAAGGCTTGCACTTTTGGCTTACCCTGGATACGACCCAGAGCATCGGGACGATGCAGCAACGGAGGCTTTCATCAGCGCGTTGCAGGACAGGGAGATGCAACAAGCTGTCCGCCTAGCCGAAAAATGTTCAGTAAAGGACGCCCTGGCATACTGTTTAAATTTTGAAGCTGCCAAAACAACAACTCGTAACACAGCCAGGATCCGACAGGTTACAACGGAAGAATGTTTATATGAGCGTGTTGACATCAGCGAAGAAGCGCAGGTGAATGGTGCGGCCATATGCTGGAATTGTGGTGAACGAGGTCATCTCCAACGAAACTGCAAGCAGCAAAGGAAATTAAGCTACTGCCCGGCATGTGCTGCTAGAAGGAGATCAAGGCCAAAAACAGAGCCTGGCAATAAGGCCCCTCAATCCAAGGGGTCGGGAAACGCGTAAGAGCCAACTTCGCGGGGCAGAGGTTGGCTAGGAGGATCAAAGTCCCCAGAACCACCATCATCGTATCTAGGCTACATCGGGGAGAGGCAGACTTATGTGTTCGTGGACAAGTTGACGGTGAATATTGCACCCTCACAATTGATACTGGTGCAACAAGGTCAATATTGCGACCAGATTTGGTGAGCGGGCATGTTCTCTCCAAAGGCAAACCGCTTTTGCTACGAACAGCAACGGGAGAAGCAGCACCCGTATACGGCGAGATCAAACTCCAAGTACAAGTAGGGGATATACTGTTTCAACATGAGTTTCTTGTTGCTGATATAATGGACGACTGCATCCTGGGAATGGATTTCCTAAGACCACACGGGTTTACGTTGGATTTGGGCAGACGGGTCTTGAGATGGCGGAATGTTGAGATCTTAATGGAGGGTCATTACGACAACATTCCAACACCGAAAGTGGTCGTCAATGCCGACACTGACGTACCGAAATCTTCCGAGAGCATTGTATGGGCCAAATTTGAAGGTGATCCTGGAGACCATAGATCCTACCTAATTGAGCCAACAAAAACACCGGCACTGCGTAATTTAATTTTGGGACGGACACTCGTAACAACAAATAAGAGTGGATGCGTGCCGGTTAGAGTCCTTAATACCTCGGATTCAGTTACCCACATCAAAGCTGGAACCATTATTGGGAGCTGTCAGCTGGTCTCTACTGTAACATCTTTGGAAGTAGGAGATAGCCAATGTCCAGCTAGGAAACGAAATACTGGGGAATCCCGTGAGTTAGTGTCGACTTTATTGGAACCAACCAAGATATCACCAGAGCAGTTCAAGAAAGCCTCGGAATTGGTGAACAAATACCGCGACATTTTCTCAACTGGTGACGACGATCAAGGACGTACAAGTATGGTGACTCACGTCATTGACACACAAAACGCTAAGCCGATTCGACAAGCACCAAGACGACTTCCATTAGCCAAGCAGGGAGAAGTAAGCACAATGATCTCCGACATGGAAAAACAAGGAGTCATCGAACCTTCAATCAGCCCGTGGGCATCGCCTGTAGTCTTGGTAAAGAAAAAGGATGGAAGCACTAGGTTTTGTGTCGACTACAGGCAGCTCAACGATGTCACGAAGAAAGACAGCTACCCACTTCCGCGCATCGACGATATTATGGATACAATGGCGGATTCGAAGTGGTTTTCTACTCTCGACTTAAAGAGTGGATACTGGCAGGTTGAAATCGACAAGAAAGACAGAGAGAAGACTGCATTCTCTGTGGGTACTGGATTGTGGCAATTTGTAGTGATGCCATTTGGTCTTTGCAATGCTCCAGCAACATTCGAACGCCTCATGGAATGTGTACTCCGCGGGTTAAGTTGGAAAACATGCTTGGTATATCTGGATGACATCATTGTCATAGGGAAGACGTTTGACGAACATGTGCGCAACTTGGAAGAGGTGTTCTCCAGACTACGACGGGCCAACTTGAAGCTGAGTCCACAGAAGTGTACACTTTTCGCATCTGAGGTAAAGTACCTGGGACATGTTGTATCAGCAAAAGGTGTGAAAACGGACCCTGAGAAAATAGAAGCTGTGAGAAGTTGGCCGAAACCTAATAACAAACGACAACTTCGAAGTTTCCTTGGACTGGCGACCTATTATCGCCGATTCGTTAAAGACTTTGCAAAAGTAGCGAAGTGTCTCCATCAGCTCACGGAAAAGAATCGCTCTTTTATTTGGAATGAACAGTGCGAAAAAGCCTTCGAGACGTTGAAGAATAAGCTCTGTGAATCACCGGTTTTAGCATATCCCAAGCCTGGAAGAATGTTCGTGGTTGATACCGATGCGAGTAACAACGGGATCGGGGCCGTATTGTCACAGCAGATCGACGGTGAGGAGCGAGTAATCTCATACTACAGTCGAGTTCTGTCAAAGAGTGAAAGGAACTACTGCGTAACCAGGAAAGAACTACTAGCTATAATTGAAGCAACAAAGCAGTTTCACAAGTACCTTTACGGACAGAAATTCGTTCTTCGCACAGATCATGCTTCCCTTAGATGGCTGCTCCATTTCAAAAACCCAGAAGGGCAAGTTGCTAGATGGATAGAAAGGCTACAGTCCTATGATTACGAAATCGTCCATCGAAAAGGAGGAGTGCATGGGAATGCCGACGCTTTATCCCGTCGCCCATGTCCAGCAGCTTGTAAACACTGCCGACGGTCTGAGGAAAAAGAACAAGGCGTGGATCTGCGTGTAGTCGCAACAGAAGTCGACGAGGGTTGGACGCAGTACGCACTGCGGGACGCTCAGCTAGCAGATGATGATGTTGGACCATTGTTGGTATGGAAGGAGACAACTGGACGTCCTGAGTGGAAGGACATATCAGCACGCGGCACGGTGTTGAAAAGTTATTGGGCTCAATGGAACTCCCTTGAGGTCGAAGATGGAGTTTTGAAACGGAAATGGGAAACAGCAGATGGCACTTCACATAGGATGCAAATTGTTCTTCCCAAGAGTCGGGTCAAAGGAGTAATGAAGGAGATGCATGAAGGCACATCGGGAGGTCACCTTGGGGTAAACAAAACCCTGACAAAGGTGCGAGAAAGGTTCTATTGGCTCCACGCTCGAGAGGATGTTCTTGACTGGTGTCGAAAATGCACAATATGTGCTTCCGTCAAAGGCCCAAGTCGAAGAACGCGAGGACGAATGCAGACCTATAACGTCGGGGTACCATTCGAAAGAATAGCTGTGGACATCGCAGGACCCTTTCCCGAGTCCGAATGGGGAAATCGGTATTTACTAGTTGTAGCTGATTACTTCAGCAAGTGGCCAGAAGTCTACCCAATTCCTAACCAGGAAGCAACTACTGTAGCGGAACAAATCGTTTCTCAGTGGGTTAGTAGATATGGCGTACCCCATGAACTACATTCAGACCAAGGCAGAAACTTCGAGTCACAAGTTTTTGCTGAAATGTGTGAACTGCTGGGTATACGGAAAACACGGACAACGCCACTTCACCCTCAGTCCGATGGAATGGTCGAACGGTTCAATGACACGCTTAATAAACATTTGGCCAAGATGGTGGATGAAAACCAGAGAGATTGGGATCGACGCATTCCATTATTTTTGATGGCATACCGAACTGCGGAACATGCATCGACTGGAGAAGCACCCGCAAAAGTCATCTTTGGAAAAATGATTCGTCTACCAGCTGATGTGAAGTTTGGGACACCCCCTGAGAAGCCCCAACCTATTTCGGAGTATACAAGCGATTTAAGGCAACGGCTGAGTCAGATACACCAGTTAGTGCGGAAACAAATAGAGTCAGCCACTGATCGCATGAAAACCAGATATGACTTAATGGCAAACTCATCTGGTTTCCAGACGGACGACTTGGTTTGGCTATATAACCCCCGGCGTCGTAAAGGCAGATCTCCGAAGCTACAGCCGAATTGGGAAGGACCCTATAGAATCGTCAAACGGATCAACGATGTGGTAAACCGGATACAAGAACACCAGAAACCTAGGGCAAAAATGAAAATTGTGCATCTGGACCGCCTTGCCCCATATTATCAGCAGGAAGACGCGGAGATGGTTAATGTCACACTTTTTCGGGACGAAAAAGATTTAAGGCGGGGATAGTGTGACGTGTTCAGGTCACGCGAACTGTAGTCGGCGTAAATAAAAAGTCGTAAACATGTTTACGACTATCTGCTACCAACACATCGATTGTTCTCGTGTGCGCAAGCATAAAGCACGTCACGCGCATCAAGTACAACAGATCCCGGTGCAAGCGACTCGACGCGTACACGCGAGAACAATCTGTATGGAAGGTTCTGGGATGGTTGGTAGTGGTATATAAGCGACTACGGCGAGCGACGAGACAAGCAGTTGTGAATGAAAAACGCGAGAGTACGCGACAGTGCGCGCCAGAAAAACTCAAAATAAGAAAAGTGAGAAAAGTGTTAAATAATTGAATTAGTGTTTAATTATGTGGAATAAGTGTTAATTAAATAATTTAATTCATTAAAGTGATTAGTGATTTTAGTAAATTAATCATAAAGTGTAGAAGAAACTTAATTAAATTTTAAGAATTAATTTTAAAATAGTTCGCGAGTGTTTTATTTCACTATTAGAAATATTTGCGAATAGCAAACAGGTCGCGCACCTGCTCAACGCGCAACAATATTCATATGTGGAAAGTAACCGCAATTGGCGATTTTTCCGTGCACTCTCATTCAAATGCAAATATTTACATTAGCAACGAACAAACTAAGTTAAACAGAAACTTTAAAATCATATCTACAATCCAAAAACTACAAGCCAGCACTGTGCAGTCAGCAAGGAGTGTGTAGTTCTCTGGAAAAGGTTGTCGAAAAACGCAATTACCAGTCTTATATTTGCTTCAGCTTTTTGCTGGAGTGAATTGATGACACAAGTTCTATCAAACTATGACGCATATAGTAGTAGTATGTTATCTAGAATCGAAGCTCTCGCAGGGGCTGCATTCAGATGCAAGTTATAGAAATGGCGCGCAGAGCTCTCAAATTTAAAAAAACCTGATTAGTTTTTTTGTCGTACACCTGTGGACCGATAACATGGAGAGGACTTTAAGCCATTCAAGACGCACAACACCTGGGAAACACCTACAGCAAATTTAGTATAGCGACTAAAAGCCTCATTAGACTGTTTGGCGTTAAGTGTCGAGCATATAAATTTATGGAAAACGAAATCTTATAAATTCTTCCTAGTTAAATGCAGCTATCAAAGCCATGTCTTTCTTTTCAAGCATGAATCATCGTGAATCCGTAAAACCCATCGTAAATTTCATCTAAGCTTACAGAAACAAACAGGAGCAAGCAGGAACAACAGAAGTCTATTTTCGTATAGAAAGGATAGGAGCTGTCGAGTTCATAGAAAGGCCCTCTTACTGGTTTCTATGATCTATATCATATCGTCTTTTTACTGAAAGCTCTCTTTAAATGCTACGTACCGAAAAGTGCCCTTTTCCAAAATGAATCGACCAAACGAATGAATGTTTGAATGTTCAATCCTACATCTTGCACAGAACTTTGCTTCTATAGAAAGTGTACAATGTGAGACCTGGGCTTATCGATGTGATGCAGGTACGGCCAGAAATATTCTTGTTCCCATGAAAAGAGAGCTAAGTATAAATCAGTTTCACCATAATTTCTATTGAGCCACGGGCTCAGAGAGTTATCATAAGGCCCAACAAAAGTTTTTTCTTTATTTCATTGAACAAGGATTTCATGAGAAACAGCACCGTTGCTGTCATTCTGCCATTGATGAGCGCATTGGTACAGATTGTAATAGACCCCTCCTGTCCAGGGATTTAGCTACACTTAAGCCTTCCTAAAACGAAATGTCCGAAATGGCCCTCCGAAATGTCTTAAGGGCCAAGCAGATAACCTGATAAGCTTAAATTTATTTCCTCGAATAAGTTGAGGATAATCTGGCGCAAATAATGTCTCATTCGTTTTCGAACCATGGATATAGATTATAATTCCTCTCCAGGACGTGAAGTTCTGAGCCTTTTTCACTATTTTCTGGTTCCTTTTGCTTATCGAGGGGAACCGTATCTGGGAAAGGGTGACGTATGTCAGTTAAGATAAGCATGATTTTATCACCTGATGCCCGACATTATTAACATTAAGAAACCGACAACGTTGAAAGTCAACACACCAACCGACTGCTCACCCAGATGGACGAAACACTCCGAGCATGAGACGAAGATTGAGAAAGCCTATGAAGCTTCCTTTGACATGCCGGATCCTTATTTGTTAACGCTTCAAATAGGTGGGATGGATCCAAACGGCTGACCTGAAACAATCAGCGACGACCGAACTAGGTGCACCGCTGGATTCCAGTGAGGGGCAAAATGAATCCCCTGAAAGCCTGCAAATCCCCTGAGCTAAGCAACAAACCAACATTAATGAATTCAACAAGACGAGGCGAAAGCAGTAGATTCTTTCTGCTTTATATTATAGGATGTACGAAAAAGAACTGTTGAGCTTGAAAAAAATGGAAAACAACGAAAAATATTACCAAAAATTTAAACTCAGTTCCACTGAAACGTTTTCAGCTGTCAATGTACTTCTTAACTTATTGATCAAATCCAGGATCTGTGCAACCTGTGAAAAAGTC
Organism: Stratiomys singularior; assembly: GCA_954870665.1. Classification (NCBI taxonomy): domain Eukaryota; kingdom Metazoa; phylum Arthropoda; class Insecta; order Diptera; family Stratiomyidae; genus Stratiomys; species Stratiomys singularior. The sequence continues at coordinate 2,424,071 of OX940879.1, read as the reverse complement.
TTTCGCATCAAGCTTTAGCATCTACCAAAGAATCTGCAAGACACTGCAGGTAACGTAATAAACAGTTTGTATTTGTCATCAAAACTGTTCAAGGAAGACCGGATGACATCACTCAGAAGACAGAATAGACAGAATATTCAGAAAAGAGACATTAGAAACATGAAGAATTTGGTAAAAAAGAGAAGCAAAATCTTCTTAAAAAGTTATCCTGTCAAGCTAGATGATATGATAGAGGTTCCTGCGAATAATCAGAATTAAATCTGTGACTTCTATGATCCGAATAGCGTTCCAGTGCAAATATCTAATTATTCAAGGAACTGGTTCTAGTGTACTTCTGGACTCCCGAACAATGTCAGTTTGTGTATGAAGTTTGCACTGATTGAAATATAGCACTGATTGAAAGAGTTTCATTCTTCTTCAGACTTCTACAGCCTGTTGCTGCTCTGAATACGAGGGATGGGATCCTTTCCCTCCACAAGCCGTGGCGACAGGCCTCCCTCAAGATTGGAGAAACCATGAACATGCATGGAACTAACAATACTAGCTGAATGCAGAATTAAGGCAAACTATTGTATTTCCTTAAGTTTCTATTTGCTTTCACATTTAGATGAAACTTAATTCTCCGTGTCGTGTGAGCGTTTTATTTGTTGTTAAGCCTCATCGATAGTAACACAAGCTTCGAATCGTGATTAGATAAACTAAAAAATCACCGGAGATACCAAAAATCCAGCAGAGTTTTGTTTGTCTTGATCATATTTTCGTGTTTAATTTTTGGTCTCTCTCAGACTCTTCCGTGTAAGAAAATCTCTTTCTTAAGAATGATCTACTTTTTTGAAAACATATCGTATTCATGTTTATATTTTGATCGCACTCGCTACAACGATTCCATCCCTAATTCCTTCAAAACTAAACTATCAAGCACTCTGGAAACTTGACGCGGAAATCATAGCAAACTCGAAGCACAGGTATGTAAATGCACCCTTCGTTCCGTGCGTAGATTCCACTACGCCGAACAAAAACCTTATTTCATCTATTACCCTAACTTTATCGTACTATTCCCATCGTAAGCACTTGATGGTACCAACAACCTTAAATTCAGTCACGGCCCATCCCGAATCCCATCAGCACAAAGGAACTACCACCTTGACTACGAACGCCATGTGCGCGGTGGTGCACAGCTTTCCTCCCATCAGCAGAACAACTCGCCCTAAACAACTGCTCAATGTAAACTTGAGGGGTGGAAAAAATCTGTGGGAAAGTTTCTTATTTTGGTATATTCTGTTCCCCGGTTTCGTTCAGGTTTTATCATGACGAACAGCAAACAAAAGATTTCCCGGTAAATTTTCAGGCATGTGAGAAGGAAATTTTTTCATGAATACCCACGTGATGAGGTGGAATGGGATGGGAGGGATCAGGGGGACGATTTGCACAGGAACTTCATTCCACCATGAAGAATTGCGATAGTTTTCTCATCAGTGTTATGATGGATTCGTCGCAGGTATAATTGCGAAAGGACAAACAAAAAGAAGTTCGGGGTATTGAGCTACGATTGTGGATTTGAACAGGAGAAGTTGTACCAACCGAAGACGTCCATTGCTGTGTTTAGATGTAGTCTGGCTGCAACCGTTATTGCACCAAGTTTTTCAACATCGAACCTATAAATCTTCATACCAGAAACACCGAAGCGCTGTAACAAGTTCACAGGTCATCGGCGGGATCGTCATCGCAGAACCTGGAAGAGCATTCCGTTTTGACACAAAACCGCCAGAAGTGCGATCCATGTTTTCGATTCAATTACTTACAGATACATTTGCTGCGGATCCTGGCTCATGCACAGGTCGTCCTCTTCATCTCAGACGCGGCTGTCTGGGCGATCGTCATCTAATAGCAAAGGTATCGCGGACTTAAAGTGGAGCTAGTGCGCTCGTATACAAGCTTAAACCTCACTTATCTCTATTTGATTTGTTTTCCTGATCGCCCCAATGTATCACGATAAATTTTATATTTTATAATGCACGATCAATCAAAAAACGTGAATATATTGCAGGCGATCCAGGCGCAGGCAATCAGGCCAGCTAGGCAACTAGGCAAGGCGACTGCAGTTTGAATGGTTGTGAGAGAGTGCCTGGGCGGGCGGCGAAGTTGGGCCGGTTTTTCGGTCTGGTTAGATGATCGATACTCGAAAAAGAATTATTACACCTGATTTGAATCCGCTATCCATGAACTTGACCATCGCAGGCGATCGTGTGGCGTATGTAAGAAAGCTGGATGCGCGGGTGGAAAAGGAGCAGCGAACGCGCGTTCAATGAACGTGAGGTTAAGGAAGAGCTCAATTCAGCTCAGCTAGGTATTCAGATGCAACAGTTTGTGATTTGGTTCACATGGAAAGTTTCGCAGAATCGAATTAAAGTCATCACGAGCATTTAATTGTGCATGGCGCCAGAGGCGTTTACATTTTTCATTTAAGGACTATTAAGCTTGCTAGTTAGTGAGGGCAGGTCGACGATTATTTCGGGTCATACAGTGTAGAATATGTTTGGTTTTGTGGGCTTAAAGACTTTAGCGGAAATTAACCCCCTGTAATAATCGTCAAATATTATTCGAAGAAGTTATCTAAATTTTTGGCTGGTGATGCTGAAGCGTTCACCCGTATCTTGATTCATATTTGTACCTCAATTATTTACATATAAGTTTATTATCGTTCATGTTTTGCGAGCTAAGGTCTTGGTCTTCAGCTTCTGCAACGGAACAGGAGGCTTCAGAGACTCTTCAAATTCTCTCGGATCGCAAGTCGACGCTTGCTTCTGACCGCGCAGTTTTGCCATGCAGTGCAGAACTACAAAAGGACTCTCTTATATGAGTAACTCAACCAGAGAAAATGTTAAAACTGGCAAGTGTCCTTAGACACAACAGTGTAGAGGAGAATGGAATTTTGTATGATTTATAAACCAGCGACAAGGCAATTTGAATAGACACGATCAAATTGACACTAGCAGCAGTAAATAGGGAAAAAGTCAAAACCCTCTGGAAAATGATAGTAAACAGCAGGATAAGCCAAGCTCAGTTGCACAAAAGGAAAGTACTGAATACTAGAATATTCTGGATTCTTCCATCCCGACCAACGAACGCCGTACATGGTTGAGAAATATTAACATAACTGAATTAGGCCACTTGGCTTCTATGGGGTTAGGCGATCCTGGTTTCTATGGGGAACACAAACAACCATCCTTATAGAATAAAACCATACGCGAAGAGTTAAAGGCTGTTGCTGGCTTTCGCGTTTTACCAATACTGGACTTCAAGAACATAATAATAAGAAAACCCCTGTATTTCCAGATTATTCCTGAGAGCGATTTGAAAGTGCATAAAAGATAGTCAAGTTCGTAAATCCAACCACATTGAAACTCTTATAGTGTTGGTGGTTCAAGTGATAAAGGTTATTGCCTACATTCAAACTGAGAATGCTGGGAACGACCTAAAACACTACACTAAAGACTGAGAACTAAACTAAAGATTGGGAACGAACTAAAAATCAGGATTGAAACAGTGTTCTACAACTTTTTTTTAAACTGTCAGACAACGAGACCGGTACGGTGATGGGAAGTGCTAGTGGTACCCCAATGTATCAAAAGTTGATTTTGGGAATGGTTTTTTTAAAGACCGTTCAGGGCACTATTCTCGTATGTAAAGAAGACATATCAGCAGGCAGCTATCTGCATACTGCTTTATTCTTGGAGCAATTAGACCATGTAGTAGGGGAAGAACACATCAGACGCGTTGAGATGTCCCATGCAAATTCAGTTCGTCATCAAGGCAGATTCAGCATCCATTAAACCGAGATATTATCTTTTCTGTATCGAAATAAAAGAGCACATAACAAAGATTCAAAAATTGTTCTCGAAGTTTCTGGACTAGGATCACTGAGTAATTTGAAGCTATTTAATACAGCATGGCCACCAGAATCATTGCAGCTAAAGTTCCTCTCACCGCGTCGAAGGAGGATGAGGTAGTAAGACTCGATCTACCAGGCGACGTTGAGTCATGTATGAATCATTGAAATCTTTTAAAAAAGGAATGAAAAAGAATGAAGATGCAGATAGTTTATGGTCTGTGGATGATAGACGGTTATAATTATTGTTTTTTTACAACTATAAAGGCATGCATGGGTTTCTTGGATGCAATAGAGGTTACGAATTTCACGAACAGATTAAATTAGCTTTGTTTTCCCGATTCACTCATCGTGCAAGCTACTTCGCATGGTCTTCCGTCTACAGCTTACAAGATGTAATGCATTTCATACTCTAAAAAGCCCTGAATCAAAGAAGTCGGCACGATGGCCCTCCTATCACTTACACAATTTTTTTTTTTTTGAATTTATTCACACATTTTAACCGCAGCTTTGTCAATAGTCGACTAGTATCATTTTATTGAAATAGCCATAAATAGTATTTTATAAGATGAGCGTTACACTAGTTTTCGGAATCTAACCCTCCTATTGGGGATGTCAGGTGTGGAAATCAATTTCCCAGATACTCAAGGAAATTCATTTTTAACGGACTTTCTAATAAAGTTATCTTATCAGAACTGCGCGTCGTTGTGAGTCCGTTTCAAATTCGAATGTAAATATTTTAACCGAATCGTCAACACTTCACGCTATGGGGGAAAGTGGATCACAACTGCATGCTCTTCTTATCACCACTCCGAACTCACATTTTTCCCAGGAGACCTCCGAAGGCGCATTAACGTTGTTTACCTGAAGAAAAATAGAATAATATCAATAACATTCCAACATTCCTCTATTCAAATTTAATCCACATTGCATTCCCATACACCATACATACGCTGACATGCACGGTCAATACAACACCGCGCGGCGTACCTATCGCCGTTTTGATCGTTCCATATTTCCATAATAATTACGATAAAAAGCATTTTATTGCTTTCTACAATAGATACGCGCGAGCCAGTGAGATGTTATTGATGGTTCGTTGGAGTCGAAATGACAGGATTAAAATGATATAGGGTGCTTGGCTCATTCGACCTTCACATGCCACCCAGCAGCAGCAGGTCTTCTCTCGTAACGCCGAAGAGTGGCCACTGATATTTGAGTCCAGCTTGGCCGCGGCTGTTGATGGTGGACTGGTGTTGTGGCCAAGTGGAGCGCAAAGAACGGGATGCAGGCTGCGTATGTTGACTAATTGTCCTGCTCGATGAAAAATCACTTGCTGACTTCTTGATAAAAGCGGATACACGACTGACATGCGTACCTGTTGCTTGAATAGCGGGCGGAAAGGTCTTATCGCTTCGGATGACTAAAATGCTTAATGGCGATGCGATTGAAGCGGATTATTGTGTCTATTTGCGACATGAAAATATTGCTGGCATCATTTCAGGAGATAAAATTATGTAACCTGGTCGAAACAACATGCAATCCGCATTGACCTACTCCCCGTGATAAGCCCACAATGGAGAAACTCGAAGGCGTTTAACACGTTCCCTCAAATTTTGTTTTCGGTTCCATCCGATGTTGTTCAGAGCGTTCCTTGAAGAGTAAATAAGCGTAAATCCTATTCCCGTGCATGAAAGTGGCAACCCTCGCGGAGAACTCACCCCTGAACGTTCACATACTTTCAAGACCGAATAGCGAAAATACCACCATCCAGCTCCAGCCAAATGTTGAATTAATCAATCGTGGATCGCGTCTGCACACTCTGAACTGCAATACATTCACAGGGCACGCAAAAGGTGACTAATTCGATTGTATCTCAAAGGAGCACGTTGCTTTTACTCCTAGCCCGCTCGACTTATCTAGGCTGGCTCAGCTCTCCTTGCCACATGGTCTTTCTCATCTACCTGTTTCCATATTACCATTTCTGCATTTATCAAGTGCTCCGATGACTTATCTGCAACCTGTGGCAGAGAAAATGCCGACAGGTTAGTGACTTAGTCGCTCCATATCTTTCCCGTTCCAATATTTGCATTAAGAACGCTACGGACCGCCTGATCGCCTCCACCCGCACGTTCGATCCAGCCTGCCGACACGGACATGTCGAGGAGCGCAAATCCAATATGTTGCCCCGGGGAGAAAGAGGATATGGATTAATGATGCAAAAATCGTTTGCGTTATTTATGGATGCAAAGCCGTTCAGTTCGTGTTTTCCCGATATAGATTGTTTGTGGATTGTTGGTAATGTGATGTCATTTGTTATAATTGAGCGGAATGCATGTAATTAATAACTGTATGATACCTGATTAACATTCTGCTAGAATGAAGTATCGACTCGCACTGCTCAACATTGTCTAGAAGTTGATTCTACTTTTACTCTTGCACAAAGCTAATGAGTGATACAACGGCCAAGGACTCGTAATCCGGCTTTGAAGCCATTCCCATCTCAATTCTCGTTACTTCTCAGCGCAAACGAGTCTCACCCCATTTCTGCACCCTGAACAACTTTGACCGGAAATAATCGTTCCTTTAAGGTGTCCCATTGTACGCAACCGGTAGTAGTTATCCTAGCAACGCCATATAGTCCGAACCAGTTCCTACGATAGTTTCACATCCATTCATTTGCTTCGTCTCTTCCTTAATTCCACCGTATCCAGCCGCATACCGAAACTGCATGTGAACTTTCAATGAAAAGACGAACAACAACAAAAGAAAACTCGGGCATGAGAGAAAATCTGAACTAGAAATTGAAATGGGAAATAAAAATTATCATAAAATATTCGCTGAGCTTGTCTCCGTCTTGTAGTGTTGAATGCGCGCAGATTCAATGCAAGGAGGTGTTTACGATAGAGCGTCCTGAAGATAGTGCGCAATGCTCGCCGACCTCAAATATTCGTTAAGGAAATATTTATATACTTAAATTTGTTGTTTACCGGCGACCAGGTGCGCGATGGAAATTTTATGCGCAATAAGATGTTTCCATAACGCGGGCATAGGGAGGTATCGCGATCTGCGTAATCAAATCCAACAGAGGGTGATCAGAAAGGCTTAAGCTAGTTTTGAATGCAAACAACACTGAGTTCAGTTTAGATACTTGTGTTAGAAAACAAGTGAAACGTTTGTTTGGGTTAGATTTACTTTGCCGCACGGCAAATGAAGTCGTTTGATGTGAAATTCATAACTTTGATTTTCGCCATATTTTCTCAAGTACGCGAACTTGACCCAACTCTTGAATTGGAATCTGAAGGCGCAACAGCTCATATTCCTAGGCTGCTCCTTTTTGTCATTTAAAGATACAGCATTGCGAGATAAATAGCAAAAAAAAAGAGTCACGGCTCTCCCATCTCACATCAATTAAGTTCCATAATTACATAGTCAAATATCTGTAGAAACATTACTTAGGTGATCCTCATGGTCGGATTGCTTGGGTCATTTGATGTGCACTTCCAAATTACGGGAGCTATATACCAGCTACGATCAGGGCGAACCTCAAGACACTTCCTTATGGTCACCGTCTTTTGAAATATTGTTTATTCTATTGCATTTGAGTTATTTCTATTCCTGAAATTTCTGAAGAAATGGCCGAGGATTTTCGAGAAGTACTCAAAAAAGCCTGATCAGGTTCATATCTGATTTAAATTCATTAGAGCTGCTATAACCAATGTGGATACTAGTTTTTGACTTTTAACAACTGTGGAAAGAAATTGAAAGGACGATATGGTACGATTAATCGAATATGTTTAATGGGTTCCATGGGAGGGATATAATCCCATTCAAGAGTTATCTATCTTCGGATAATCTGGAGTATTTTGCTAGAAGTGTCTGATGATGGAAAAAAATTTTCATGAAAGCATTAAATACTTAAAAAATCAAAGTTTTATATATATTATGACCCATTTTATCCAAAAGAGTGTCAGTTAACACCTTCTCGACCTATTCATGTGATATTGGAAAATAAAAGCATAAAACCTAATGCTTCGTCCATCATAACAGAGAGAGAGAGAGAGAGAGAAAGAAACAATAGCGAGTACTCTAACCACCACACCTTCAGGACAAAAGCGCACCACTGAAATGCCGTCCAGTACAATTCATGATCATACTCACACGTATCTAGGAAAATTTAATCCTTCCGTCTTACAGCTCCATTTGGAAGTTAAGAATGGTCTTGTATATTTCAACCATTTGTTTCCACCTACTAAAAATAAGGCAAACGTACGGACATTAGTCATGGCAGAGTAACAAATAGAGTACTTACCTTGAAATTGTCCCTTTTTCGAGCGATGAGCATAAAATAAGGAAAAAAAGCGTCTGTAAGACGCTGGTCGTATCGTTAAATAACATATTTGCATATCATCGAAAAAAATCGGCGCTGATCACGGTGATACGTGTAAGGCTATCTTTGGAACCTTATCAAAATATCGAATCGTAAATAAACGTTAAATAAATAGATTCGATAGCATGATAAACATTGAACAAACGTAAATAGAAGTGAGTACACAGGGGGCAAAAATTGCAATTTTCATTTAAGGAATAAAATCTTCAAGCGAAAGAAATGAATCTTGGGTCTATTTCTTTTAATTTTTCGGCAAAACCAATTACTTTTCTTCTTTTATTATTTTCATATAGAAAAAAATCATTAGGAAATAAAATTTTTGCATTTTTGGCTACAGAAGCTGTCTCAAGATTTTTCCAGTAAAAATTAAGGAAAGCAATGTCAATGTTTCAGGTTTGCATGAACAATTTCCCAGCTGTTCAATTAAATACTTGTCTATTAAACCTTCCAAGCACGATCCTTTAATTGCAAACTACACCTGGATATCTGCCGGTTGGCACGTATATACTTCGATTTTTCTATTCCTTTAATATAACAATACCTTCGACAATATATCCTTATGCTTCCAATTCCGTTAACTCGCCTGCAAAGATTCAATCAATCTTGAAGAAAACCCAAGACGCAAAAAAAATTCTTTTTTGAAACATTCTGAAAAGAATCACATACTTTCGTCTTTGTGATTTCTCTCAATGGATAATCACCGATGTGTAAATATTGCATGACACAAATTCCTTCGCCAAATCACGGCATGGATCAAAGACTCCCGAAGATCTTTTTCATCATTCTTAAAGATTTCAAATAGTTTGGATATTTGATAATGTTGACATGGTTTGTCCTGTAGCCAAAAACCTCAAGAAATCAACTTCTTGTCTTTTCGGTTTTATTTTTCATGGAATCGCAACAATGAACAAATGGTTTCAAAAGGATACCAAGAGTGGATATTCTGTTTTTTTTTGCTCTTGTCGTCCATTGACTAAGATTCATTGAAAGTAATACAACGAATCCTTTGCTGAGACATGTGCATTCTGAAAAATTGCACAAGGTGGAAATGTAATATATTTGTGCAACTCTGATATTTACCTGTTATTGGATTTGTTTTTGTGCTTATTCCTTGACTGGAAAATGGATTTAAAAAATCGGGACACGTTGAAAATCGGAGAGACAGCCATTTACAAAATAAGAACTGCTACGATTTGTCAGACTTCTTTCTATATTCCAAGAAAGAATATCATTTTTGCTACCTTTACACGTAGAGCAAACTCATGAAGAGAGGACAATTCTTTGTAAGCGAGGACCTGTTAAATAGAACACTTTATATCGCATTATCCGTTGGACTTTTATGCCTTACTTAACGAACTAATACTTCTACTAAGCCTAGTGGTGCTGGAGTCAACGTTCACTCGAATGCGAATACTATTTGTGAGATCCGTTGAATACCATTTGGCACGTTGCTTCGGCTCAAGCTTTGCTTATATACGAAATATATTTATTTAGACTATACTTGGAAGCGCCTCGAGATTACAGGAATCTTTTACCTAGGAGCAACAGAAGGGAATGTAGCGGCTTCTAGCTCAAGCATGGCTTTTTCACTATCACAAATTCTGGAGCTGATTATAGCTAGGCGAGTCCATTCAGTGTCTAGCATGTAAAATATTGGTATGCATGCGGTAACTTGGGATGTCTCTTCTGCATGCCGATAAGCACGAACATTGCCAACACTCTGGCAGTAGCTCAGTCGCATATGTAGGCAATCTTTGAACGCCAAGGTTTCATGTATGATTTGTTTGTATCCCCGGCTCCGCAAATCCTTTTGCAAGTCGTCCCACAGCTGGCCGTGTCTGAGACTGTCGTGATAATCCCCACACTACTTGTGACTTTCTCATCAAAATCCGTGCCCGCTGACCCTACTGTCAAATGTTGTGACAATTCCTTTTTCTCAACTATTTCGGATAAGCATCAGCTCAGTGGGAGCTTGATGTTCTGGGGACCTCGAAAGAGGATGGAAAATTCACAGGCAGTTGCTATAATTTCAAAGGTCGAGATCAGGACATCTTTAGCAATAAGCGCTTACCTCTACGATGAAGTTTCCGCCAGCTGTAATCGTGCCATCAGCATTTCAACAAAATTCGCAATGCCTGCTTTCAATTTATTCTACTGAAACATGAAAGAATGAGCGCATGATCACTGGCAAGTGATTACCGTTTGAGGAACACTCCATTTTTACGCCCTGGTACTCAGGACTCCAAACCACAAGTCCGTCATAGATCCAACACAGCCACTTTGTTGGAAGGTATGACAGTCGTCGGTTTTAAAAATGTCGAATCTCCTTCGGCCTGTCATGCCCGGAATCAATGCAGGGGATGAATAACTGTCAAATAGAAAATATATTTTTTCATTTATTTTTATTTAGCATTCAGATTATGTTGTGAGGTACGGCTAGTTGCAGAAGTACCCGTGAGCCCCTGTCAGGAGCAAGGTACCTTTTTGAAAACAACTCCTTACATCCTAGTATAAGAAAACCAAAGTTTTTCTCTACACTTCTGGTTTTTATGCCTGCTGCAGTACAATTGCAACTCTTTTTATTACGTTTCTCTATGATTGGGCTGCGAGTGAATGTTTTGCTGGGAGCTGGCTGGGACTGGGTTAAGCTTGTGATGTCCGGCTCGGGATAGGAGTAGTTCCAGTTCTATGTTCAAATTTGTACCTCTTGGAAGGTTTTTTTTTGTCGTTCCAAGTAGAAGTGATGCGTTTTAAAACTGTTAAAATTTCACTGTAGCTTCATAGTTGCGCTATTTGTCTCCTGAACGATTCCTTTGCTCGACGTCCTTGCTAGAGGGGTACTTTTATTTATCTCGTACTTCGGCCTCTTCAGTGGTGAAAGCATAAATTATATGTCTTAACCCTCCTCTGACTATGTCTTAACCCTCCTGCTTATATGTCAAGGACTCTTGAAGTTTGATACGACATAACCTGGATTCTGCCCCTGTTCCCAAACGCTGCATCAATATTTGATTGTACCAAATGGCAACTAAGTACTACAGTGGGGAGCAACCAGGCTCATTAATCGTAACGTCTAATTAGAACCATGTCCCCATTGTATCCATGTATCGTGCAGGATAACATTTCGTGTAGTTTGGGAGGTGCCTTACAGAACTTACCATTTCTTCGGGCACGTGGCGGTAGCTTCCCCAATAATTATAGGTTTTCATGAATACTCATATGGACCAGCAGTTTTGATCAGATTTAAGCTGGATTTAATGAGTCTTGGCGCTGGTGCCCGGAATGTTCAATTCTGGGACTACTATTATCTACGACATCCTTTTTTGAACACTCGGGAAGGAGTTTTGTGATGATTATGTTTGAATATGAGAAATGACAATTCCCAGCAATCCCGTTCCCAAGTCCTCCATCAAGTCAAGTACTGACCCTCAGAGAAGAATCATGAGCACACGTGGACTCGACGTTTCAATAGGAAAAACCTCTTCTATTCAATCAGAGTTTCGTGCAACACCTTTCCTCCGAGAGACCAACCATTCAATTTTCATTCGTAGTAAACTTGATAGTACGTTACGTACGTAGTACTCCATGGTTCGTCGACTACTTGTTGGCACACTTGCAATCACAACATTAGACAGTTTGTGTTTGTCAATTTATTAAACAAGTTCCTAAAAGATTACCAGCCATTGATACCGATACAAGTTTAGTACAAGTTTCGCGTAAGTACGCCATTAAAGCGAATACGAGCCATTTACCTTTCTGCACTGAGCGCAATTGACCAACAACTGTTCTGAATGGACACATAAACACCTCTCATTATATTGTGGGCAATCGTTTGCTGATATCGGACTTGAGATTTATGTATCTATTTATAATTCGTTTAAATTGGAAGTAAACTTCACATTACCAAGTACTATATGGTGCCGATAAGAGTTTGCGCTTAACCACCTGGGGTTCCTGGCGACTTTTCGCCAGGGTGAAAGACGCAAATCCATTACGTCCGACTCGCACGGAAAAGCTTAACTTTTTGCTAGCTCCTGACCGTTTCTCATTCCCGATGTAGGTTTCGCAGTGTGGAAACCTTTTATCAGTGATTTACAGAACGTTCAAGGACCCGCTCACAAAGTAGAGATTGAGCACGCAATAGGGTTAAAGTCGTGCATGAGGTGCATTACCAGTTTGCAAGCATCGAAGTTTAACCATTTCTTTAAATTGTTAAGTTGTGTCCACTCTCAAACACTCAACGGCAAGCAAACACACCACATACAATTACAACAATTTGGTAAGTGTCTTTTCGAGCGCTCCAGTTTCACCCGACGGTGGTTGATTTTCAATTAATTTCACTTGCGCCTATTCAACTGTCACTAGTGCTTGCACAATGTTCACGGAAAGTCATGTCCGTTTCTCCCCCGAAACTTACATGCATGCTTGCGTGCATTCGCATATGCGAATTTATTCTGATAAGGAGTGATATTTGTTTCACTGAAATGGATCTTTACGAGCACGGGTTTTGCGTATCCTAAATATTGTTTGACGGTGCCTTGTTGATTGTTCGTATGACAGGTTTTCAGACTGCAATGAGTAGTAGATGGAATACAAAGTGTGCTGAGATTTGTGTTTCTGTTTACCAGTAATCGGTTGTAATTGTCTAGGAAGCATTTTTCATGTGGTCGTTTTGAAACAATACTTTCAAATCAAACTTTGATATTTCAAAACCTTCCGCATTGAAAAAAAGCAGGGGCCCAACCATCTACGCGTATAACTGAGGCTCGAAGTGGAATGATGCCTTTGGTTCTAGTTCTAACGCCATTTAATCCTCACATTAACCCACTGGATCCATACTAACACTAATGCTTTAATAAGGCTTTTAGACGGTAGAGCATCTACTATGCTCTACACTCACCCGTTCTGACACACTTTACCTGTTACTATTTGCATGCTATAAATATAAGAGTTTACCAGACGCTAGTCAGCGTATATCGTTCTCAATTTGCAGAACGACTTTGGCAACGTCAAAAGAAATAAACGTGCTGTCCATCAAACTCGTCCCAAATCGTTTTTGAACTCATCCACTCCATATCGCATGAAGCTATCAGCTCCTCATTTTACTATCCGTTACTGCGGATGAAGGATTAAAAATAGCGTGAACAGTGAAAATATATCTTTTTAGCAGCAATTTAATCGCCGAATGATCATCTGAGTCTATGAGTCTCATCTTTTTGTAAAAAACTTCGCGTCAACTTGTAGATATTCGGCTTACATCGCTCGATATCATCGACATTGTACCTTAGGCCTTCTGTCAAACTATCCCAACCGAAAGTATAAACAGGTCCTTGAATTCCCGGACAAGTTTATCATTTACGATGATCCTTAGAAAAACTGCCTCGTTAGTCTCCAGCTACCTCTAGCAGCTTAAAGGCTTATCGCTGATTTTTTTTATCGTAAATATGACTATTTAAGTTTCTAAGAGACCGAGTCCTCTCGAGGCTGTTTACTCTTTGAGTTTTCCAAAAAAGCCCTTTAAGCTAATCAGCCATATCAAAGGAGAGATCACTTCTTCCTATGCTACTATCCGACAAAATAGCATTTTTCCGATACGTTCGAGTTCATTGGAAGGTGTTTCAATCACTTGTGTACCAAAGGACATTCAGATGTGCCTTGCTTAAGGCACTTTTAAAGACCCTGTTTACATATAAGAGGGTATAGACTTCTATGTAGGAGTAAGTATGAAAAGTTCATCGGTTTTTGGAACCTCTTGGGTTCCTTCTTACCCCAGTGTACTTTTAGTATAGTCTTATTGGGCTTTGTGAAAGACATTTTGATCAATCATCTATTTTACTTTTAGAATTTCTTTTGAAACTATTTGTCATTTAAGACCCAATGTCCTGTGCGCCTTTGTCTTTGTGAAAATGGAAGCTTGCGTAACCTCTTCTATATTGTTGCGATGGTAATGTCAACTGTTTTGGTGAACATTCTGATGCTCCATTTTGAAACCTCTAAGAGCCCCTCTATGCGCGCATTATGCTTTCGATGGTCTTGGATTGGAAGATGGGAGACTTTGCACTTTGATAATAGAAGCTGCCAATTTCATATTTCACAAAAGTGATTGCAGCTTATTTGATGTCATTTGGATGTCAATGATTTGCTGTTTTTATTTAATTAATTAATTTTTTATTTATTTTATTTTATTTTAATTTTTAATTAATTAATTTAATGATTTAAATTTTTATAGTTCGCGTTAGGTATTTGACTTCTTTTTCAAGATTGGTTAACTAAAGCAATATGGGTTTGTGTACCGTTCCCTCTTTTCCCCAACGGTATCAGGGCACAGGTTTCGAAACACCTGAAGAAATCCATTCATTTCGAACATCAAATCGACCAATTGTGAAGCGATTTTGATGAAGAACAAGGAGCGCAAAGCATTGTTCTAACGTCCAAAGGCGCAGAGTTATGAAGTGGGCTCACTGTCTCATTATGATGGGAATCATAATGCAGCGAAAGCTGTTCTATGTTGTTACAGATTGATTTACTCAGAAGGATTTTATAATTATGGATAACTGGCAACATATGATGTGATAAAATCCAGGAGCCCAGCTACATTCTTTTCCTGATCACTGTCTGTCTCCATACCTACTGATATAACTTTTCTCATCTCAAACATAATCAGCCCTCTTATTCAATGACCTTCTTTGACCAGGCCATTTTCCTTTGAATGAATCAAAGAACGTTTTCTACCACCCTCTTTATCTACAAGCTAAGTTCGGTAAAAATATTTATCTTATCTATCTGGCGCCCTTAAAAACACCTCCGCTCCATCAAAGTGGGTTACGTGGTGAGTTGAGTTGGAATCTCCGTAGATCCTTAATAAAATTGTCCTTGCTCCCTCCTTGTTAGTAGTCATCCTTACACAGGGATCATGGTATATCTGTAAGCATCATGCCAGCATTTTAACAAACTCAACAATTTAGTTTAGGACTCGTTTGATACCTACTAACTGAAACTAAGCATATCCGAACGGCTCAATCCCTGAAAATGACTGGTTCTCATGAATATAACAAAAAAAAAATCCTTAACGCAAAGTCATTTTCACTTTAAACGATCGCGTTCCCACAATTGTCAAAGAGGACAATATTGCAATTGACATGCAACATATTTGACCAGCTAACGTCTCATCAGAGCGAGGGTGTCCCACATGAAACCAGATCTGTTCAGCCTTACGCGCACATCCCTTCGTCAATTCAATTAAACCTGCTCTCGATTATGTCAACAAGAAGTTAATCGAAGGGTAACCGAGTGCCATCAATTTATTATTTTTGTTTTTATTCCCTTTTTTGTTCGCTTCGCAACCTCACTCCACTTGCTAAATACAGAAGAAGAATATGCCATTGCAATACCCTTTTCATGCTGTTGTAGGTCCCAACCAAAATAAGATATAGCACATATATTACTTATATGTGCTAACATGCGTGTGCACGCTCCGCACCCGCTTCTTTTTAACGCTCTTACTGTGTTTCCATGAGGAATCGTGCACGTGACCCACACTTTAAGGACACGCAAGTGAATTTCTGAAGTAGTAACGAACGATGATGGTTAAATGAGGCACTCGCGCGTTCATCTGCCAATCGGAAATTTATGGATTTATTTTCAATATGTTTTTTGTGTGTCTAATGTGTGGAGTGTGCGCGAAAAAGGATACACATGAAGCCTTTGAAATTTTAGGGGCGAGCAGCTAGAGGGACTAGCATTTAAATGGGATTCGTGTGAATCTATTAGCGTTTGCACGAAACTATAATGTTAAGGATGTAATTTTTCAATTAAAAGGACACCTATGAGAGAAGCATCCAAATTGCTTAAATTTTCCCACCGACTTTAACCACTCCTGGCCATGGGTTATTTGAGGTAGGCTTAAAGTGGGAAAGTGTATTTAACCCGATAGACTTTCGATTAAATAGAATAATAAATACAAGTAGCATCCTAGCCATTTGTTCATTACGAAAAGTAAATGTTTGTTGCTTGGTCATAACTAGCCCAACCCGAAAGTCCCTAACGATATTGCTAATAACAAAGTGATCTGTTCTTTGGTTTCGAGCCTACTAATCATTTGCGGTCGACTTGCACCCTCTGACCAAGGCCGGCTGCCAGGGAACGGCGTTAGGCGTTAAGTGACCAACACCTTTCCTTTCCAATGATATTTTCGGATGAAGATCCTCAATCAGTTCCTGGTATATCACATGTGTAAGATGTGTTGCTTTGCACGTTCCTCGGGCAGCTGAGGCCTGATTGATTGACCGGCCAACTGACCATATGCCTCAGGCTCCTAAAAGAAGATCGCTTCAAGGATTGATACCCCGAAATGATTTATTTGTCATGTAATGTCCAGTTGAAAGCGGACTCTCGATGTTTTCTTCTGCAATCTGATACGCTGGCTGCATGCCGAGGTCTATGAGCTGAGTTTAGGGGTTTTGCACCTGCATATTTATTTCAATGGATTTCTTTGTTGACATTTACAGATAGAGAGTTATATGGTTGTGAAGGGATGCTGGAAGCTGTGGGTTGGGAATGAGTTATCGTGTTTGCTTGCCAAAGGTTTATTAAACACTCCTAAGTTTATTTTGATGGTATTCAATTTCAACTTCCTTCCGAACAGAAATGAACTATTGCGCTATATAGAAACTGCTTTTTAAAAAAAGTCATATGTTAGAAATTTACTCAGGGCTCACACTAATCGACTGTGCAAAGAAAGTATTGTAGAAAGGAAGCAGTGATTGCTTGTAGGCCAATCCTTTCGCATTTTGTTGAATTCCAAACTTAATACATTCAAGCCTATCGCAGCTCATAATCTGCGTCTGATTGAAAATACCAGACATCAAACAATTCGACGTCTGCCAATCCTTGGACATCATGCCGATATGCAATCTGTTATGAGGTCCACCGGAGCATGTTGTTCTAATTCTATCATGGAACTAACAAATTGGAAAATACAGGATTATAAAAGATTACATTAATCTTGTGTCCGATTGTCGTTGTAACATCTATCGATTTCCATTCGATTGCGTTTTACAGGGCTTCCGAGGACCCGCGGACGAGATTTCGGGCCGCAAAGGAAACTCCGGACCCAATAGCGCTCTGCAGCCTTTTTGCGCTCCATTCGCGATATTGATTAATCCAAATATATCAGAAAAGTCGACCCTTTACAATATCGGACACATAATGGCTGAACTAATAAAATATTGGACCTTTCGCTGCCACCGCCGTCGCAGTGTCTTAGACAACATACGAGTGGACAATCAGGAAATTATGTTTAGTCAACTGGCCACCATTAGAAAAAGAGGTCTGTCTTGCGATATGTTGCCTAATAGTGGAGTTTCGCGGACCGTATAATGCACGACGTACCCTACTGGCCGTGAGGTTGCTGGATATCAGCCTAGCACTGGCTTCTAATCTTTAAAAACTTGCTGGAGATTGCGACGCAATTGAACTCCCGCACCTGGTGAAGCGGAGCATTGACCAGACCCAAGTCTAAGTTTAAGACGATGGTGAAGACAGCGCAACAAACAACAAGAACCACTTGGAAAACAACCTGGTCAACTTGGTGGACAGTTTGACGACGCAATGCGACATGACGTCCCGCCAAAGTAACTTTTATTACACGTGATTATTTTCTTCGGCAGTGTCCCCAGGCAGCAGGAGTTCCAGATCAATCCGTTCTGTGGGTGTATGGAAATGATTCAATCGTTTATTCGAATTTATCTTGGAAAAAATTCGTTGTTAGTCATTGCTTCGCTCGTAAAGAAGGCAATAAAGCTGCTGGCTGAATAGTTATTATAACATTCGTTGATAATTTCAATAATTGAAAACAGCCACAACTTGAATGATTCTTGGCTCATATTTTTCCACAACTCCATCATTTCATGCAAATCAGGTGAATTATTTACATTGAGCTAGACTCAGCTATCCTCAGCTATAATGCAGCCTCTACTGAAGTAAGCTTCATTTATGCCTCTAATGAAGAGGGGATACCAAAGTTGCGCCGGCTGTATGGTATTTGCTAATATATGGGAAAAATGTTTCGAAATTTTGCAAACAAAAATTAAAAAATAAAATAAACAAAATGTTGCCCGGTGACCATCATCCACTGATCCGTTTTTACAAAGAGACTAACAACCCTTATGTACATTGAATTGACAGTTTTCTATATCTTACTTTCTACCATTATGTAACTAGTCCTTGAGCTATCTCTGTTTTTTTCCTGGGACCACCCCAGTGTAGCTCCGTAAAATATATGCGCAAGACCAGAAATTATAATTTTTACTAATGAAGCAGAATGTAACCCTGCATGATTGAGTGTTTATGGCGATAAAAACTTATAAATTTGTGGGATTCTCTGCATAAGTATTCCTGAGAAGTCAGGAAAACGCGTAATCTTATGCCGACTTCTTGGTCTGGAGGGTTAATTTATAGTCCTTGCTAAATTGTTCTTCAATTTATCATTGGTATCTCACTAATCAGCTAAGTCATCTTTTCTCCCACATAATATTGATTCGCACTACAATGCACAACGGACCTCAACTGTCAACTTCGTCTGAATCAGTGGGATTTGCTTCCGGGATGAACATAGGTCCAGCTTCTTGAACTACGTTACGATTCGTATCGGTGAAAACAGAGAAACCGCGATGTTTGCCACAGTTCTTTAGACACACCACTTGTCGGCCGACATATCATGTAATGCTGCTTCAAGTATGAGACAGGTTGGGCCGCTCTCTATCCCATGTGACTTGCCTGAAACTAACCCTCAACTTCAATCCTATCCTAAATATTGCGAACATTTCAAGTCAAGGTTATGTGGGACATTAACGCGCGGCATTACTCTTGGGGTGATTCCTCCATCAACTGTCATGGCAATGCAATTTTTCAACGACTTGTCTCAAGCCATCAGTTCGCTTTCTCCAGCAAGAAGTCCTACATCCTTACGATTTCCGTCTCTTTTGTGCGCACTCAGAGACTTAACTATATCAAAGTCTCAAAAGAGGGCGCCAAAAAGCTCGTAGATGGGTGTGGTTGCTAGCGGTTAGGCACTAATTAGTCACACTTTTAGTGGTATATATCGAAGTTCCAGCCGAATATGGTAATGAAAGTTTCAGTTTTCAATGAGCAATCAAGTCAATCAATCAAATCAAATAACGCGCAGTAATAAAGCTCCTTACCAAACGGTACATCAGAAATTTTTTGAAGAGATGGCAGCTATTCAGTGGGACTCTCTCATTTGCAAAGTACCCTTTCCAAACGAAATGACCCTTTGAAGCAAAGGAGGAGCCTGATTGAAAGCGAGCCTCAACTTCGACGACTAGTTCATGCTAAGGCGTCAGAGATAAAAAACTGTATTGGACAGAACCAGCTAAAGAATGCAAAATCTCGCAGCATTAATTGAAGTATCTGAATCAACCATTCTAATCCTCATTCAGTAAAAGCTAAAGTTTGTGCAAGATGGGTTGCGAGGATGCTTAGAACCTTAAGGAACACGCGCATGTCGTATGCTTCCGTGAGGTTTACAGAGCACAAGAATGTTCTAGTTGACTTTAGATCAAACTTCGATTCCAGGTTGACGCAGTGACACGAGAGACACACATCCTCCCAAAGAGTTCGAAGTATCCCAATCGGCCGGGAAGATCATGGCGATATTTTTTTACAATACGGAAGATATTCTTTGCGTTGGAGAAAAGGAATTGAACTTCTTGAAAGCGGAAACGTTGTGTTCTTCGTGACTAGATTGGGAAAGTTGCAATCAGGGAAAAAGGAGAAGGAAATTTTCAGCAAGTGAAGAAGATGAAGATGGTGAAAGTGCTGCGTAAAAAATATTTAGCTTTTTGACAAGGTAAAGTTGAAATATTTTTTTGAAGACGCTTTTAGCTCATCATTTGATATATGTTAAAAGTGTGCGAGAGTTAAGAGAGAATATGTCGGAAAAATAGTTCGATGGTATCCCTCAACCTCTTCTGTATGGATGGAAGTACTTATTGACTTTCCCTCGTAAAATATTCACCCAGAATTATGTTTCTCGTATCTTTTCCATTGAATATTGGCCAGACCTATGGACTACATAAGATGTACTCCAGCTGCCCAAGAGGTATTTTATCCTGTTGCTAGAATGGTGCGCCTTTCTTATTTAATTCTCATTTAGCTCACCTATACAACGCACTTTCAAGCGAGTTTTCTCTTTTTTTCAGAACATCATGATCTCATATTGCACCTTTCGAAAAGTCACAATACACTCCACCCACACGTCTCAAATTCATCAAAACCCAGCAAACTGTCGCGTGCCACTCGAAGAATTCCTCTGGAACATCTGCTCGTATCGCACGTTTCAAATTTCCAATATTTCAGCATCAATTTCGTGACAGTCTCAAACAAAACCAACGACAACAACAATCCTAGCTAGTAGCACACAAGAGTATGTTCGTTCCATCGCAGGTTCATCGTCAGAATTCTTCCTCGCAAAGCTCCAGCAAAAGATTTCCTCATGTCTTTGATTGTAGAAAGTGTAACAAGCAACACATGAGGGATCGACGTGAATCGAAAAACGAACATGGAACTAGGACATAAGACATGAACGTTAAATATAAAACGCACTTTAGCACGTACTTCAAATACTCGCTAACATGGTAAATATGAGTCTTGAAAAAATCAGGAAAACCCAATACGGTTGGAGGGTTAAAAATAGACAAATGCATTGAAGGAAAATGTCGGTAGGGTGAATTTCCATGCATTCTTTCATATGAATGATGCAAGGAGCCGAGTGGTTTTCTTAAGATCATTAGGGGGAAGCACCCGTCTAAGTGCACAATTGCCGGGTGCAATTCTATCCCCTGCAATCTGCAGTGCATTGCAGTTTAAGATTTTCGGAAAACGAAAGGCAAAAAATAATAAGGAAAAATCAAGCACAGCTGTTCCGTTACCGGTGCGTTCACGAGTGGTATGTCACAGGACATACAGATTATTTCCTTAAGATTCACATCTCATCTTTAACCGACTGCGTTTTACTACGAGTCACCATTCAAACCAGGCCGCAATCCTTACGTGAAATGAATCTAGAAATAATGGCAAGGAATATTGATGGTTATCAATCTCTTATTGATTTGCGGCTCAAGGAAAGAAATAAGAGCGAAAATAGCCTTAGGAAAATTGCAATCATATTGCAGCCGAATTTTCTACAACAGCTCCGAATGCGCCAATCCAGAGGAAACCTGTCAGTAACGCTTTGGGTATTCTCCGAAAACTATTGCATAACACTTTTCGAAATTCGCGAAGGGACTTGCAACCGCTCACCGATCAATACCTGCAAGGTCCATTGTATTCTTTGCATTATTCAATTAATAGCTTTTGTGTGGAGCTCAAATATTTTAGGGTCTCATTATAGATATTAATTCCGACGTTATCGGCAGTTACAAAATTCGACCTTAATACTGCAATCATTTGAAAATTGGACCATACCATTAAAAGTGAAAATATTTGAGCGATTAACTGACATATCATCAGCTTACCATCATCATGATCGCGGCAACAGCAAAAATGTCTGCAATGCAGCAGTGAAATGTTGGCAACTGTTGTGGCCGCGGTTGATTGAATGAAAATTGGAAGAAGGTCGTGCGCCAAAGTCAGTCATCGCCGATGATTGAGATGATGTTGATGATGAACGTAATGGTTGGGTTGATCCATCATACACCCATAATAATGATGATAATAATTTTTTCCCAACAAAATCTTCATTGATACGACAGGTATTTGTTACGTGTGCGGCTCCAGTGTCTGCAGGCCAAGTGGATGATTGATTGATAAGAGAATACAAAGAAATTGATACTTTCTGGTGATTTTGCAATGAGAATTATTCAATTTATGATTAATTGCATTGACCGAGGAACTTTTGGTGCTTGTGCTCGGCGAAAAGTGCAAATCAATTAATTAATGTAATTCGCAGAAAAAGGCGCAACCACGCGAGTATCTAATTACGTTGGGAAAACTCGTTGTGGGCACAATAATCTGAAATTTCCACTAATTAAATTGCACTGTTAACTTAATTCAATAATATGTAAATAATTATTGCAATGAAGAACCTGCACGATTTGTGCTTCTGATTTCTTATCGAACTCTGAAGAAATTTCCATCTTGTACTTCGGGCGAGAGAGAGAAGGGAACAAGATCCTTGTATCTGAATTATGTCCTCGGATTAAGTACCTCCTGGAATTGAATCAAAAATGCAGAGATGCATGTCTAGACGATATGCAATGAGACTATGGAATGAGGGTATATGTAACTTCTTTACTAACTAAACTAATTAACTGAGACGAATTTTCCATCATCACGGTCAGATGGCTGGTATAAACTGTACTTTGTATGTTCTTTTCGAAGTGTTCTTCCTGCATTTTAGAAGTTTTTTTAAGTAAACTTTGCGCTTCTAACACTAACCTACATTGAACCTGATAGCATGAAGGCCCTCTAGGGAAGGGTTACACTACGAATTCAGCGAAAATCACTTGAATTACGAAACGAAGGTTTCTGTAAATCGAATTTGCCACTCATTGAAGCGCTCCAAGTGACCCATGGGCAGATATAGTAACTTTATGCAATATCACCTGTCGACGAATCATTTCATCCAAATTTACTTCATCACACCTGTGGTACCATCTACGTTTGGTTTCCACGAAGATATTGTAAATGTAAGTGGCAAGTTTATGAAAATGTCTTCTTCAAGGTCCAACGAAATTGGAAACAAATATCAATTGTGACCTATTGCGATCATTCGATTGCTTCACCACGGTACCTACCAAAACTCAGCCAACACACATTATCAGGGTCTGCGATCGTGGAGGCTAAAAACCAAATTGTTTTGGAATTTTGATATGATTTCAAGGGAAGTTATTGCAATGAATCTTTAGCCCGCCAAAACTAAATGAATCAATTTATGACTTGATCAAATATTTGATCTCGGTTAAATGGTTTCAAGCGCGGCTTTATCAAATAGGAGTGAATTGCTCAATGCCGCATTTAATCTCTTCTTATTTGACTCTCAGTATTGCAAACAACATGACGCCGATTCAATTTCAACTCCTTGCAAAAAATCATCCTAAATGACAGGCCCTCGCATAATTACCAGTCCAAAATGATCGCTTGGTTTTTCATGACCCCTTGGCAGCATTGCAGACCCGAAGAAAAAACAAGCGCCAACCATTAGATCCATCTGCATTCGTTCTCCGATTAGATGCAATTAACCGCTAATTTTGTTGCAGAATTGATTTTGTAATCCAGTAATTATTACGAAGATCAAATCGCCAATAACAATTTACGCAGGCGTCGAATAACAAATTCGTCTTGGAACAAGACCAGGAGGAGATGAAGCCATCGTGAAGAAAACTGAACAGTTTCACACACCAGAGGAAAAAACCGCGCAGAAGGCGATGAAAACTGTGAAGTGAAGTGAAGCAATCGATGTTAGAAGGGAAAAGATGAAAGATAGTTTTGCAACGACTTCGAGATCGCTGATCAAAATTGAAAAATTTGACCAGTGAGCATACCAACTCAGCTCTAGGGTACTTGTTGCCTCAGTCCTGACTCACTGGACTCACCGGTCAAAAGCGCTCACCGCCGTCGCCAGTACCTTTGTCCACGCTGCAGATTACGTAATTGGGAAACTGTAACGACCATCGCAAGGAGCCTGCCACGGAATTCGCTGGGTCGAGCGTTCTTGCAAGGCAACTTGCCCACGAGACATTAACAAGATCAACAGGTCTTCGTAATGGAAATCTAAATTTTTCTCCAATCTCGCAAACCGAAAATCACGTCAACCATTATTAGCCTAGTCATTACGCTGGAATCAGTTTTTCGACGGCGGCCAGAGTGATGCTCGTTGAAAAGTTGATGATACGGCGATTTCGGAAGAGGTGAGTATTGAATTTGTTGAAACTGATAGCGTTATTGTTAAATGGAATATGACGTGAAGAGATACTTCAGCAGTAGCTTAAATTAGCTAAGCAGCAAATATGATTGTCTACAGATTGCAACTCATTAGGGAATTGACTCGCTGCCGAAGATACTGCTTGCGCAACTGAGAGGACTCCTTGGCCACTTGATCACAAATTTCGGGTGATGTTGATTTTGAAATGTGTTATCAGCTCATGAGTAGCTTACGTTAACATTCCAAGCACCTCGATTCGAACTCAAGTGTGGTCGACTGTATCCTCATTATCTTTCGCAATAATGTCTTACTAAGTCAGTTCTAGGGTCGGACCATTTCCAGCTTCAATGCGGCCAGCTCGCATTCTTTTTCCATCTTCGTTTCCATTTTTTACTGCTAGTTATCAGTTTTTTTCGCCATTCTATAGCCAAACAAACATTCACTATAGAATCATTATAAAGTTCGTGATCGTTTGGCCTGCTCTCGGCAATCTTGCTATATTTGTCTTCTAGGCACGGAACATTATTACCCAAGAATGTGTACTTTACTCGAGTTGAGGCAGTCGGTAGTTGGTTGCTCGGCCCCAAGTATAATCGAGTCAGGTCGATCGTTGTTCATAAAATATGCAAAATATTGGAATCGGGTCAACGAGCACTCTTCGCTTCACTGTTATGATCGGGCAAGTTGCTTCATTTAGTCCTCTCGCGGCGGCTATGATGCTCCAGCAGGGACTAAAAAGTGCAAAGTGTGCTCTTGATTGAATTCAGTGTCTCACGATTTGTTGTCTTAGCTCATGATTGAAGCATCCGTAACGAATTTAATTTTTGGGTAAAAAGTGAAAATTTCGACAATTTTCGCATTTTGCTTAATTTATTCATAACTTGCAAAATATGCTTCGAGTGTGCTGAAGAATGGATTACCGTTTAAGAAATACCTCTTGTGGATGACAGGTTTCGCGTACGACCATTATCTGGTCCTGTTGATGATGTGCTGCTGAGAGCTCATAAAGTACTCTAAGGGCAACATTGTGCTGCATTAATTATTGCAAAATAGTTTGATAGAAAGCCATGCAAATTGCAAGTTGATTTCAAAATAAATGTTTTAGCTAGTGATCCTTGAGATTTGTCCGATTTCTTGTTGAACTTTCATCATTTCGTTGCTGAGGATAAATAAATTGTTCAAAACTCTTCCTTTTGAGTGGAATGGACACCGCTGTTAGCTTCTGGCTAATAAGATTAGGACACGCTCACTTAACAAAGAACTAAAATAAAGTCCTGAAGATAACAAAATACCAAATGAAGGTTACTGGCTTAAGTCTTTTGTTTCAGATCGAGAATACTCGTGTGAAAATGTATTTGCCGAATAATCTAGGTACCTATAAATAAATCCGAAGAAACACCTATGCTAACATTTTTATTTCATAAGGATGTGTAATAAAGGATATTAGTATTCAAATGCATTCGTGGGCAGAATCGTATAAATTCGAGTTTCTCAAAATTTTTGCTTTCATGGATGAAGTATTCTCAATTGTATTAAAATGCAACCGATTTTCAAAAGAAAAATCAATTTTCAAGAGATTTCAGAGTCTGATGACCGTTATAATGTTCTATCAGCGGTTCCAAATTTGTAACTTAAGGTAATGAAGAGGCCAATCAGACTTACACCATATCTCATATCATTAGAGGACACTTAAACGGGAGTATATACATTAGCGGAATATCAACTGAGAAGGGTGGGAAACTACTTAAAACAATTAAGGCTAAGGCTCATCCAGTGCTTCTCAATTGTTTTGGCGTCTGCCTGTCGTAAAGCGGCTTTCAATGTCAGTTCGTGGCCACAATTTAAATTTTGAAATATTGATGCAATACCATGCGATTATTCCCGCTTTAAACAATTTTATTCCACATGTAACTTAGATGCCTTTTGCAGGGAGGAAAGCTGAGGTTATCTTCTGATCTGAAAACGAATTCAGTGCATTAGAAAATTTGTCTTCTTCTGGTAATCTGGTGTGAAATGATTTTTAAGGGCTCTGCATATCTCTCAGTTGTATTTGACTATCGAAGCATCCTAAATCTTGTCCAGTTTCACCTGATAAAGGAGGGAGAGACGTATTATCCTTGGTAATGATTGGATTCAGACAGGTCTTGATTGCTGCTTGGATTTTGAAACTGGAAGACGCGATCAATTGAGAGAGACAGTTGGAGGCACTTGCTGCAGAAAGCTGTAGTGCTATAAAGAAGGAGAAGAAGAAGAAGATGATATAATTAATTGAATTAAGGTCACGAATGGGTTTAGTGAAAGCAAAGCGTAAAATAAGTGGACCGACCGTCGGCATCCGTACCGAAACCGACCGTAAGAAATCAATCAAAATTTATCTCAAGACTAAGTTGGCGTTTGCAACTTCACATGCAGCCAACTGAAATTTGTCATTCAAAATTAATAAGTCTTATTTGGTTATGGGGTATGGTTTTACAAAAGTAGACAGTTTATATGCACCTATTTTCCCGCGAATGAATCTCATTTTGGCAATTCATGTTTTTTTTTTGAGCAAATGCACTCGCGTTGTAAACTAGCACCCATGCAAATTATATACCTAATGATTTAAATAAAAAACAATGTACATTGTAGTTTAAAAAATGTAGTTTCGAAATTCTGCCTCACTTGTGACTTTGACCAAATTTTGCTCAAAGGTGCTCTGCGTTTCTTTTGGCGCATTTAATTTTAATCCTTTTTTCTGATAACACAATACCACAAAATGTGTACCATGTATATGTGCTGCATCTAAGTTTCAAGTTCGACTACAGTCTTGGGTATGTTGGCGTAAGCCTATGACTTCGTGAGGCTCCGTAATTGATAGTTTAATGCTTTGTTTTCAGCATCGGAATCTTCAGGAACCCAATTAAATAAGTCGTTTAGGGAGGTTGAAGACTCGCCGAATTTTGGCTACAATAAACGCATCAAAATGGCCATTTTACGGCAAATTACTCCCTCTTTGTTTGAAAAATATATAACCGAAACCAGTTGTGTATCAGTTTTCGCATGAGAAATGTGATAAAAATGTCTTTGTCATGTGGTCACTTTTGACAATAAAGTTCATGTTGATTTTTGAAAAAAAGTTTAACAAGAATGCACCAGAAACCAAAGTGAGAGAATTGTGTTCTTTATATGATAGCAGAAAACTTTCTCGAAGTTTTGTAAACTGATTTTTTGTAAACTGGTTCCTGAAACTTAAGCAGTGTTCGGAACAGTGCTACCTTCGAATTTATTTTTTCGTTTACCTTTAATATTTTAAATAAACCACAACTTGCACCCTCCGTTTTCCCGCTAGCCTTTATCGGTACCACAAGTAATTACTTTCATTGTAAACACGAAGTCCCTGAGGACAGTTATTTAGAGTTTTTCGCAAGATCTCCGCCGATTTGCAGCTTTCTAGATGCACAAAAACCTTTTCCATTAAAGTCCAAATCCATAACAGTCAAAGAATTTCCTTCAAATTTCGATGCCATTATGATAGAAATTCCTAAGGCTTGAAAGGTTAATAAGTTGCAAGGCTAAGACTCCTCTTCAATGGCTGAGAAATGAGTCCGCTCTGTTGACCCAAAAAACCCGAAGAAAAGCTTTCGCAAGGAACGGAAAGATCAAGTACCATCTAACACGAGCTCGCTAATCCACCCCGCTGAAATCGAGAACACCTTTCAATCAAAGACCAGCTCTAAACACCTCGTCAATTGCCTAATTTTTCACTAATCTGCAAACTGTACTCCTAATTAGAGCGAACAAGTTGCAGACAAATTGAAAATAAATCACCAGGTCAGTATTTGCGAGCGTTTCTCAACTTAAACAACACTTACAGCCGAATCAATTTCTGATCAATATATAATAATGAAAAGGTCATTAACATAAAACTCACAATATATGCTAAAATTAATGGAACAAAAGACAATCCTTGGTCGCAGCACAACAACCGTCGTCTTGATTGTTCGCCACAGATTTCAATGAATGACTTTGGATTTCTTATTCAGACTGGCATCAATTTTAATTAGTTTCTCTTCACACGTTTACAAACAGCAAATACGATCCATAACTGGCTGCAAAACACCAGCTACCACCGTGAGAAAATCTTTAATCCGCCCGCCATGGACTCTTGCTGCTGTTGTTGTGGCGACCAAAATAAGATCGCAGTCGCAGCACTCGGTACGAATTGAATTCGCCTAGAGGACTTTTACTTTCGAATTCGGTAAAGTAAGCAACATAAGTAGACATATTACACATTTTTTATTGACATCTGAATATTGCTGGAGGGCGCGAAACAGATGCAAATCCACCGGAATAGATTGTGTCGGATAAAATGCGGTTCGTCATCGAAACAGTTAACCCTCGCAGTCCAGGAGCGATCCTCTCGTCTGCAAGGATCCCTATCCTGTCGCACAGAAGCTCTGGTGAACGGCACACCACCAATTCGCATCACACTTGCAAACCTGGCGTCCAGGCATAACCACAAACAGGACCTAAAAACGCCAAGTTCCCGAGCGCACGATTCCGGCTCCACCGAACTGGCGGACATCGCGAAGGGTTAAGTCCGTGCCAAAACGGCTTATCTTTTCCTATATCGCGAAACACTTGTATAAATCTCCATCTTTTTCCACGAGTGGAATCTTTTGTCAACACCTTGAGCGAAAGGTATCGTTTGACTCTATTTTTGGAGATTGTCCGGTTGAACAGTGCATTTACACACATGTGTAGGTCCCTTTCATTCAGAATTCTTAATCGCCAAATAACAAGTGGGTATTCACACTGTCCAATTTCCAATTCCGCAATGGCACTTGACGGAATTGCCGGCATTCCGAAATTGTAAAAGATCTATTTTGGACGCTCACCGTGCCGCGTATTAACCAATTTGACGAGATGACTTGATCATTTTCGAGGTGAACCTCTGCAAATCGAAAAGGAATGAAAGGCAATGGAGGTTGTAAATATGCAAGTATGTGAAGATACCATTCTCAAATCAGCGCTCTAATAACCTGAAAACGTGTCAGGTAGAGTGAGTGGACTCGAAACAAGTTGGTGTGGCACTTGAAATTGATTTGATAATTAAATAAGAATACATTTTCTCTGGATGCTGTGGCGGGTTGGGAAAGTGTTGATGCATGAAAGTTGAAGTTTGTCCGGTACCGAGAAGCTTGAGTCAATCTTATGCAGTGATTTATAGCTCAAATTATTCTTATAGTTGCTCACCGTGACAATTTGACTGTGTTATTCACTCATTCAGCTTCAAGGTTCGAGTGACCCGTCCTAGAATTGTAGCACTCCGGGATGAAGTAAGCCTCCTGCATTAGTAAACCGTCAAAATTTGCACAATCAACGAGAAAACCGTTAGTTTAGTCAACACATTCGTCAGGATTTCGAATATCCAAACCCTTGGAGATGTGCATTACTCGTTTGATGCTATTTACTCACTGCGCGCAGCTTCCTTCATATCACGTTAACTTACATTTTCGCGTTTATTTTCAGGAATGTCCTTGAAATAGAGGAAGCCTTCACGTATATTAATCACGCATCCAGATTAACTGACCAAATCCTGGGGTATTCCTTGGTTTCATGATCCCTCCTTTACGGTGCGAATATCTTTATGTTTCGTCTGTTGCCTAAGTCTTGCTTTTTGGTCCTTTAAACAGTATTATTTCATTTTGTTTAGAAGTTATGTTCCAATCCAAATTTTCGATGTTGAAACATGCAGACCAACACAAATACAACAAACAAATCAATTTGAAAGGGAAAAATTTCTATATAGTTCGTTGATCCTGACGAAAACTTTTCAATTACAATTAGGAAGTTTGAGGGGCCTAGGAAAGGCCCCTCAAACTTCAGACCTCAGTAATATAATTGTAATAGTAACAATAGAACTTTGTCAATTTTCTTTGACCCCAATTTTTGCAAGAAGGGATAATTCTGACATGTTAATTGCGTGTGCTTTGGGTGTTTGATAGTGTTTGAAGTTTGATAGACGTGGACGGTTCTGGCCGCCAAATGTTTATGCCATTGAGCCCCAAGTAAGTCGGAGAGCGAGAACGCATCTTGCAGGTTTAAATTAACGAAAATGAGAAATTGACTACTTGCAGCACTGAGAAACACAGGATATCCTGAGATGTCACAACAACTAAAGCCTCTCGAACCAACCGCAAGTTGCATCGTGAATGTCTACAACACTATAATCAGTTGAAACATGATTTACAACTGCCATTCAACACTTTGTCGTTTTCATATCCACAAAATATATTCAACGTATGATGGGAAATGTTCTCCTGCAATACTCCTGGAAAGAGCTGAACATTTACCATAAACACTTAATTCTTCCAACATTATTTCTCGTCGGCCGTAAATCACCAACACATTCTCCTAAAAAAAGCGATTCTTTGTGCTTCCTCCACTGATTGTTTCAAAGAGTCAAAGTTTTTCTTCGTGAGTTGAGACAAAACTGAGCTGTCCTTTCGCAACGCATACTTTCCAAAAGGGCTTTGCGTTCGCGCTGTTTTATTCAAAATCCCAAAAAACTTTCTTCAACTTATACTGCCAAAACTAGCCGAGCATTCGTCTTCTTCCAACTAAATCCTGATGTTCGGATGTTAAAAAACGTGTTACTCTGTAGACCGTCTTGTATTTTTGGAGGATCTCCATACCTATGAAGTTCTACAGAGCAAGGCCCGTTATTTAGCCCTAAGCACACTGTATTCCTGTTAGGGTTGTGCTATTTCTCATTGGGCAACAACTACTTACGTGGATAATTTTCATATCATTCGCTTATGTTTTCTTGTATTATTTTTTGTTTAATTTTGAGTGCTCATTCCCATACACCATTTCACACAGGTTCGTGTCCTTTGGTTCAACGTTTAGGTATGCATGTTAGAACTCAAATAACGACATCCTTCCTAGAATCTTCAACTGATTTACTGGGTCAATGAGGGCATAAAACTGATATGTTTGAAGTACTTTGTTTACTTATGGCACCATTTGATCACTTGCGGGATGGATACTACTCAATCGCATTTCCAAGATTCTTCTCGAGCCTGTTTTTGGCAGATGTAATAGGTTTTACAGTCCAAGGCAGTGTAATACAGTATAAAATAAACTAAATTTTAGCATATTTAGCTTCATTCCGTTTACCAGATTCTGATTCTTCCACGGGAAATACATCCTTTTGATGTATAATATTAGGCTTTAGACTCTAAATGCCGCTGTTGTGTTGTAAATGTATATGTATCCTGTTTATTAGCTCTTACATTTCGATCACGTTCCTCGTAATAATGTAACAACCCTGGATTTTTTCCATAAATCATTTTGAAAGGATTTTGTCACAAGTTAAAGAGTTTTAATTCTCCTTAAATTCAGGTTAACAAGTCCAGTTGTTCGAGAAAGATCACATACGTTTAACTATCTTGTTCTGAACGGAACGTCTTCGCTACTTGTCCTGAGTGTAATATCCAGCACCTCTTCCCAACCCCTGTAACAAAAACTTGGTGAAGAGAAGGCTGACTTAGTGTCTGGATTACAGGTAGAAATATTACTGTCAATCTGTTTGTCAAGTTGGACTGCCCTCTTTCGATAGGGTGGTGCTTGGGATATTTGCCATATATAATGGGATATTCCCCATTTTCGTCTTCAAACTAATGAATGTTTCCTCCGACGAAGAGTTCCTTGAGATAAAAAGCGATCTTCTACAATAAAGTGAAATGTCCGCGATAAAAGATTAGGGCTTTCATCCACGAAAGGTTTGGTTCGTTTTTCTCTTTTGAACAAAATCAGACAATAAATGCGGACTTTTACTGACAGCAATTGGAGCGACTTCACCAAACAATGCGTGATAAGCGTTCTGCATTAGTTCGTGATCACGGAGTCGTCTTTCACCACAACAATGAAAGATGAGGAGGAAACGAATACCCCTATTTTGGTTCTCCAAAACCCACCGCGAAAAATCTAACGAAAATGCGAAAAACATTTTCGATTTTTTTGAAATTTTCTTCAGAAAATTCGATGTAATTTTGCTTTGTATAGTTTTTGTAAAGAAATGTGGAAAAATCTCAAGCTGGTTTCGAACACGCGTCCCTGCCGCTTCTCATCAGGTGCCAACTCACAAGCTTGAGCTCTTTCCACATTTCTTTATAAATATTAAAATCACTATCGAGGTACTCGAAACATTTGATCAGAACTTCCGCACCCATGAGTCTTCGCTGAGTTAGCTTAGCAAGGGCATAAATCACTTATAAGTTCTAAGTGAAAATGGAAAAATTGATCCACCAAGACTTCTGAAATTTGTATAGTTGCTATATTAAATAGTTAAGCAGCAGATACTGCAATAAAAGAAGTGTATTTGCGAGTTCTGCAGCAGAGATGACTGATAGTGGCAGTTCTTTATGAGGAAGATATTCAAGTTCGCTGAAACAGCAAAATCTCCATATTCGCACCATTCTTCCACCAGAGTTTGATTCAAGCGCTGTTTGAAACTAGAATCCTGCATGAATTCAACATTGAGCAATAAGGTATAAATCCGTTATGAGTTGTAAGTGAAAATTCCTGATAGGATCCATCAAAAAGCTGCTGGAGTACGCACTCTAGAATTTTGCATTTCTTTCGACTATTCGACTCCATCTATGGCTCTTTGACTCCGTTATCAAGGATAAGTGTGCACATATCCCTTCTCCACGTATCACAGACAGTATTATGAAGCTATGTTGAAACCACTAGGGTACTGGTTTTTTAGTTCTCAACAGCAGAATGCCTGCAGTTCACACCGAAAATTGCAGAGAACGTCTTGCGGAAGAGGCTCCTTCATGTGAGAGGATCAAAGTGTAGTTGCCCAGTTGGCTGCCGGAGTAACTACCATTAGAACAGTTGAGTGGCAGGAGGATTGTCAAAGACAGTTGAGCAGGCAGCATTGGCTGTGATTCGATTCCGCGTTCCCTGCCAGTTTAGCCGCACAACTCTTCAAAATCTCAAACAGAAAAAAGTACGTCACAAGTCCAATCAACATTCCGGGAAAACCATTATCTGTAGGATCTCACCTTGTTCACAGGAAATATTGCACAACTTCTTGATATTCCGAAATTAAAATTTATAACATACACCTCGAAGCTTGTACATGCACAGATCCCCGAGCGCGGATCGCACCTTTATTTGAAGTGCATTTTAAACATTTCCGCCGCGAAACATCTTTTGGGTTGCAAATGCGCCAACGAAAAGCACCTACCTGGCAGATAGTGACAAGTTCAAGGTGAAACGCAGCTCCTGCCTTATCAACGGACCCTTCGCGTGTGTCCAGTGCAGTAGCTGGTTCATGCATATGTGGGCTCCTCCATATGCATGTATGCGTCCGATTCGGGCTTATTTGGTTGCGTTCAGGGTCTTTGCTCCGAAGGAGATTGCAACAATTTGTATGCACGAATTAATCTCTCGCTGCCCGAGATTATGCAGCAAAGTTGAATTTTGTAATCAATAATAAATATTTAAACAGTGCTGCATGCGGACCGCGACTCAAAGTCGGAGGGCGAGTGGTGGTGTGACCGCGCGCCCGATCGATCGAAAGGGTGCGAAAGTTATCTCGGTAACCTTGAAAGCCACTGAAATGCACTCAGCAGCGCCGGGCGAGGTTGAAGAATGCAAATACCATTTGCGATCAGCACTAGAGAATGTTTCGTATCAACTATTTCAGAACGCTTAACGAGTGCATGCAAATGGCGGGGTGGCTTTTTTCAAATATTTATTTATAAATTTATCGAACAACAACTGCACGCATGCAGGGAACGATGGCCGCTCGGTGCGCAAATGTATGTTTGAGCTTCCTACAATGGAGCCAAATTCAAGCACTCGAGATGACTCCGTGATTTACATGTCCGTTGAACGCAAGTAGGTTGATTTTCGGTAGCCACCAAGCCGGGAAATTAGCATATTTATAATTTATGCAAGTAGCCAGCAGCCCACGTTTTGAATTGATTCGAAATTTCTATTTTCTATTTAACATCCGCCATGAATTTGTAAGCCCGCCACCGATTTGATCCAGCGCCCGAACAATGGCGCAAGAATATTTTGTTCGCGACTCATGAATGGACAAGTGTTAATTTCCTTTGAAACGTTGTATTTTAAACATTCCTATGAATCGGCAATTATTCGTTCGGGCAGTTAAAGAGAAATGTCCACAGTGCCACGCTGAGTGAAATCCTAACAATGTTTTTGGGCTTCCAGTCGCCATGGCTCTGAAGAACGCAGAGCTCTTGCACTAGTCGAGGCAATTAAGGGCAGTTGCATTTTTTCGCCAACGGGGAAAAGTCGACTGATTGAGGATACATTCTAGCCTGCAGCCAAGAACTCGTTCGTCCCCTCGCAAGCACATCTTTTTAATTATACTCCTCCGAAAAGCGATTAATCTTCTCTCCTAGTTTTCTTTCTTGGAATGTCGTACTTACATAAGCCTCACATTTGATGGTCTTCACATTCTAATGGATCGCTCAACCCGGCAGCCAACACAAAGGTACATCCGCAAAAAAATATCCATAATATCAGACTGAGCAGAAGTGAATAGCTAAGCAACGTATTTACACGTCTGCGTTTATTTTCCGAGACAATCCAAAGTAAACATTCCTACATATATGGCCTAGCATCCGTTTCAATGAAGTCTGCAGAACAAAGCCATAAAGTTCACCTGTTCGGACGGCTCAGCACGGACAAGTGGGTGTCCGAGATTGGGCAAACAAAAGAAAATGCAAAAGAAACCTGTTCGTTCCACTCAGTCTAAGAAGATGTTCTCAGGGTCTTAACCGCCAAATGAGCCACGACTAATTCGATTTGGTTCATGAGACCTCGATTTTTGGCGAAGCAGGGTATTAGTGGTGATTCCTGGGAGACGGTTGAACAGGAGTTCAAAACCTGCGTATGCAGTAGATTTGTGAGGTCAGTCCAAACATTTTTCGTGCGATATACAGTTAGGCAATAAGCCCTTTTGGTCGATTTTGTAAGATGTTTTTTGATGATCTCAGTTTTCGCTCAATGAAAAAGTTCTTCGTATGGAAATAAGTACTCTCAATGGAGTCCCATATGCAGATGATTATCCTTTCCTCCGACACAAAGTCGAAATAATGAAAGCAAAGGAATTGAATTGTTCTTATTTGGTTTTTTGACTTTCTGTCTTACAGTGTCAGAACCTGATTTTTAATACCTAAAATGTGGTGCGGGCTTACTATATATAATGCTGACTACATATGATAAAGCACGGTTTCCATAGTAATAATTGAAAAGCTAAGCAACGGATTTAAACGTTTTCCTATTGTAAAATCCTTTGTCTCTGAGCCGTTAGAGCAACGAACAGGTTGCGAAAAATCCATCACATTAGCAAAGCAACGATTTGGTAGATTTTGTTGTCGCTTTAAATAGGTGTTTGTTGAATTTAGATGAAATTGAAGTTTGTGTTTTGGAATCTGAAAATCTCAGCCGATTAAGTAGTTCTCTATTAATAACAGGAAAATTCGGGTCATCAAAAACAAACCTTCACTCTTTGCAGGATACTTTCTCGAACAAAGAGAGTCTTGTTCTAACTGAGGGAGGGAGGGGTATAATGATATGCCGAATGAAGCATGCCTCCGCCGAACCGAAGCGGAAAACTGAGTCTTGGAGCTGGCAGCCAAAACGATCAACTCTTGGGTTGTGTGAGTACCATTCTACGCGCAATGTTCCATGTGGAGACCCAAGACTCAAGGATATGCAACTAAATAACTCGAAATAGCTTCGGGCCATTTTTCGCTCAATTAGTCTCTTCACGCAGCCAACACACCAAGTTAGGAAAAATGGACAAAGCTACCCACGCAGAAATACCAGTGAATTGAAGACCCTTCTCGAAAACTTCCCACTCTTCTCGAGAGAAGAACTGAAACAAGTAGCTCTTACCATGTAATCACAAAAAGTTTTCAGATGCAGATGTTACGACAGTGACCGATTTCCCAAGCATTTAGGGCATGTTTATAGAAAAGGATTTTTCTGTGCTATGACAGATGGTCAAATGCAAACTGATTATGAAGCAAAAGGGATTTCAATCGGCGGTTTGCATACTATCTCTTATGCTTCCTGACAGGCACATGCAGACAATCCAAGTGACGGCTTATTCTACTGGTAGTGCTGGATATTAGAAAACCTTATAGGACGAATATTTCAAAATCCCTACAGGCGAAGTTCCAAGTTCGCCTGGATACCAAACAATCATGGGCAGGATTGCAGCATAAACTTAAGCATGAACAGTGTGGACAAAAGATGCTGGCGACATAAGTTGTAGCCCAAGACTATACTTCTGTCCTCTGTCCAACTACCGGACGAGTCGTGGTTGATTAGTTATGCATGAAATTTCGGTGCTGGTCATTGATCGATCAAGCGAAATAAAGGCTAGATATAAGTATACGACGGATGGGGCGAAAAACGAGAAGGAAAATAAAAGAGGATTCTTCAAGTCAGAGCGATCGTGACGAATTTACTTTTGTACGTGTGCTTTAGTACGAACTCGTCAGCAAGGAGCTCCACAAAAAATAGCTGTGGATCGTATCAGCAAACTGGAAAGTCTCGGAGACGGTTGTAGTTGGTATTTTTACGAATGGTACCCGTCGTCTTCCCTAATAAGGATGCCCACCTGAAGGAAAATAATTTTTTCTTCTTCATAGGACAATCGAAACACCTTTTAACACGATTGAGTTATTCTATGCCTAGTTCGACCCATGAAGAATAGAAAAGTTTTTTCATGACTTTATTACAGATGATAGGCAGAGGAAGTCTGTCAAATTTTGATTTTTTATAGAAATTTAATGGGTATTAATTTCTACAAATTGTCTATCGGCACGAATCAGACAGTTTCCTGACCGAAGTCAAATGCAAATATCACCCGGTTCCTGTTGCATAAAAGATGAGCGCTCAATTAAGTACGAAATTTTGACTAATTCGTGTATAACTCGTTCGAATGAATGAGTTTTTGGATTTATTACGAAAAAAATATTATAATAAAAATTGTACCAATGGAAACGTGACGGGAATTGATATGGTCACAAGAGCATAGATTATTAATTATTAATAACTACGGTGACTACCGATCTAGGCGCAAATAGTGTACGAACGACTGAACCGGCGATTGTAGATATTCGCGTCAACCGCGTGTAGTATTGAAATTGATTGTTCTTATAATGTTTTGCCAATGAGAATCGAAAATCTTAATATTTTTAAATAAAGTGTCTAAAGTCTGAATCTTTCACTGAATTATCTGAGCTCAGCACCTGAAATAGCGTTCATATATGTTGTAAATGGACAAAGACCACGAATCACACCGTAGCGGAAAGTCATATACTTTTCATGAGATCGACGCTCGGGGGTTTCCTAGCTGTTGTTTTATGCTTAAAATCCCCCTGCTTTCATCTACAAAATTTTTCCAAGGCTTCTGGTGGCTCTTCAATATAAAAGAAATTGATTTTGAATGAATCAAAAATGGGAAAACAGAAAAGATTCAGTAACACTGTCTCAAATGGTCTTTCACTAATTCAAAGCGGCTCAATCTGACCACATTACGTGCGTGGAACAACCGATCATCATCAAGTAGCCAAACTGGCCGCAATGCGTCATCAATACAAACCTCAATAACAACAATAGTACCTGCAGCCATCATCATAATCATCCTCATCTATGCCATCAGTCTTTCGCTGTACCGTCTCAAGTGAGTTAAAGATTCAAAGCCCATTGTTGCCGGGACCTTACACCAACTCAACAATCTCTTGACCAAAGCATTCTACCGGCAATTTTTGTAATGATAGGGATGCTAAATAGCAGGTAAATATGCGCTTAGCCACGTCGTTGTCGAGGAGCTAAGGAGCTGGACGCTGTCTTTTTGCCGGACCACTTTACATCTCATCGCATCGCGGCCAACAGCAGCGTTGTTGCTGTATTGGTAGTGGAGGAAGAAGGAGAAGCACCTGCTGCTCTGTCTTCGGACACTGTCTTTTGCAAATACGTCTGCGCTGTGCTGTTAAGTTGCGGCTGTGCCCGTTTTTATTTACATCGACAGCCTTGTTAACAAGTTCTTTGTCGCCAGTAGCAATCATCGTCATCCGCATTACCACCGACTACCATGCCTGTGAATACATTTTCACCTTTCTAAATTTTCTCATTTTTATGATATTTAGCACTTATCGGCATGTTAGGTCTCTTATTGGAAACTATTAGTGCCAAAGGAGCTGAAAGCAACAAAACGGTGTTCTATTGTTGTGTGGTATCTTGTTTAGTCAAATGTGAATGGAAATAGTTTCAATGAGGTATTAAAAAAATTCTAATTTTTTTCGAGTGTGCATGCGGCAATGGAATGATCACAATCAATTAGAGCGATTAGTTGAACGTGGGAAATTCAAACAGATTTGCGGTAAGGTGCATTCGGTGGTCGGTTTAGCGAAGAAGACCCATTTAGCGCTGCAGATTCATAGTCCACACGACATCCAGATCTGCGTTTCATTCGAAAACTAAGCGACATCTTCTTTTAATCAGACATTGGGTTATGGCCATTGAATCCTTTTCAAAATATTTCTTCCAATACAAGGACAAGAACATATCGATACAACAACAATAATAAAAGACCAGTAAATACAGCGTCCTTGTTGAAAAACACAAACCCATTATGACTAAAAATTATTTATTTGTTGATTTATTCTGACGAATTTTTCAAAAAGTTCTGAACGAAACGAATTGACCTTTAGAAGCAACGAAACGCTGCTTTTTATTTGATTACTTGACTCAGCCGCGCGTGAAAATATTTCATCGAAATAATTACACCAATTCGATTGAGGAAAACTGAAAAAACTATGCCATCTATTTTCATGGCCAATTAAGAGGCTATTTTCCCACACGGTCCTACCGATTTCAAACCTCTTTTGGACTCGCAAGCAATGAACACCATGAAACAGAAGTTCGGTGAGGGTTTGATTTTCGGTATGATGAGAACTATCAGCTATCAAAGTGGACTCTGGTCTGATGACGCCATGATGCACCCTTCATTTCACTACTTGTCGTCAAACACGATCCCGAAATTTACCCACGGTAAACAATGAAAGTTGCTCAAATACGGGTGCAGTCTTCGATAGTCTTCCGGATTCAATATTCAGCCGTTGCTGGTATTAAGAAATTGCCCTGTTGATTTAACCCGGAACTCTCCAACGTTGCATACCTACCGTTGCTCAAGTGACAAAAATCATCCCACGGGATAAATCAAGTGAGGCAGAAGCGACCAAAAAAGGTAGGCTGCCTGACAGCGGGAACAAAGGGTCACATGATAATGCTAAAGCCTGAAATGTGGCACATCTATTACAGGAGGTTCTCGTCAACTCAACGTAACTTACCATAGCGTCTCTATCGAATCACCACTCATTGGTTCTAACGGTTGATTTACAAGGATACGCCGGTCAAAATACATGGGACTATGAAACTTAATCTGATTCCACTATCCATCTCATCATCAACTGTTATGTCGCAATCGAAGGGTCATACGTTTGCTCTTCCTGTTCACATGCAACGTCGCCGGTGCTCCAGAGATTGCGGAACAAGGAAGCACTCACAGAAAGTACACATTGTATGATGCACTTCAACAGGACACCAGGATGGTTACAACAAAGGGTGACTAAAATTTGGACAATATGCTATTCGTTGGCAATTGTTCGAAGGATTTAAATGTGGACGCGGCGACACATTACCACTGCAGCCGCTTCCACTCTAGAGGGTAAACTGGTTAGTGATGGATTATGGCATTGTGATTGTTTACAACGATGCAGCAATATAGAATAATTAGATTGTTTGGAAGAGGCAAAGGTGTACTATTGGAAGGTAAAAATGGGTAGAAAATGTTAATATGAATCAAGCTTCTATAATGCATCCTAAATTGTGAAGAGTTTTGTAGCCAGGCTCATTCTACCAAAGTGTGTTGGAAACCTACTTCGAAGTTATGAACGCACGAAATCGTCTTTATTGAAGAAATTTTCAAACTTTTGATCGTATCTCAGCAGTTATTACTTTATTTCTAGTTTGTTAGAAAGCCCTGTATCAGTCTCTATTGATATTTAGAAAGACAGAGGTTTAAGATTTTTAGAGCATAATCTCATTGGTTTTCATTTTCGGTTCTTTGATTTTACACTGTACAAAAAAAGTCCTCGATTGCAAGTCTGAAACAAAGTCACATAATGATTCCAAAAAAATCGTTACTGGAAGTGTTTAATATTATTTAATAGTATTTTATTTGTGACGCGGGGAAGCGGAGAAGGCGCAACGCATTTTCAAAACTTAATAAATGGCGCAACTGTCTTTGCTTGTTCTGGGGTGTCGCGGCACTACCAAGTCCGGCCCAAAAATTCTGCTTAAGACGTCAACCTTAGTAGAAAGGATAAAACGGCTGCAAGAATCGGAAAGAACTGAAAAGGACACAAGGGACGGGGAACGAATCCACGCAAAATACCGAAATTCATTATGTCCGGCGGAGAGAGGTAAAGGCGTAACACCAAATAGACTTGGAGCGTCCCGGAAGTTAGATTAAACGATTCTTAATTTTATGTTGAGCTTGACTTCTGCAGAGTATCCTCTTGTGCCAACACAGTGCGTTCCTCCTAGTGATCCCCCGAAAAACAAAATAAAACAAAATTGTTGGACTCTTATAAATTTAAAAACCGTGAACGCTATTACGAATTTCATCTGATCAATCCTCAAAATAAAGTGATCGTTCATGACAACTTCCAAAATTGGACTTGCAAACGTGTGCAGAGACTATTTCGCATGGTAATACCAACTTTCATGTGAATTTGGAAGCTTAAGCAAATACTTTCAAATCAGTGGAGTTCTCGCGAAGTAAAGGCAGAAGATTCTGAGAATGCAAAGTACGTACTTGAGTCTCGACTGAAAATTCTAATCGAATGCTTGCGAGCTCCCTGTAGAACATGTATCACCGCTCGACTTACCTCTGATTCACTGGAATTTCCTTGGCAATCGGAATCAATATTTGCAACAAATCCACAGGAGGCATATGCAGCAAGTGTTTGGCGATGACTAATTCCATTCATTCGGCAAATCATATCCAAACAACTATCGCAACCAGTTCGCGTAAAACAAGACTAACATTTTTAGGCAATTTCATTATTATCTACTAGATTTGCGCTAGACACATGTCTGGCTCCCAGATACCCTTAAACTCTATCTGACTTCTGTGAAAACATTTTGTTGTTCTGTCTATCGCCGCCCGGATTCAACTTGAACTCAAAGTTCAGAGTTAACGCTACAGTGAATTGAGGGAGCTGCCTCGATCGTTGCGGGTCGGAAAATTGAAAAGCTTCAATCGATTTTCCCAGGTTGCGCTCGGGCAATTGGCCTGGTTATGCACGGTCGGCGAACGGCTCAAGTACAAACATAATTGAATCTTAGGGTTAAACAAGAATATCTCAAGCGCGGAGCTCTATGAAATTATTATCTACGGTTGTTCCATACAAAGAGTTTACAAAAGTCGTCAGATTTCAACATAAATCCAGTCAAACGGAGGTCTAAGCGCCGCCATTGCCTCCAACTAGGATTCGTTGCAATCCATCGCCATGCAGTCATAGTTGCAATGTACGAGAATAAGTAGAAAGATAATGTGGCCAGATCCAGCGCGAAATGTCGTCGTTGGAAACGAATCATACTTTACTCCATTGGGACTAGATTTTCTTGGAGTGAATCATACTGGCCATGTATCTTTCGGATAGCGC
Organism: Stratiomys singularior; assembly: GCA_954870665.1. Taxonomy (NCBI): domain Eukaryota; kingdom Metazoa; phylum Arthropoda; class Insecta; order Diptera; family Stratiomyidae; genus Stratiomys; species Stratiomys singularior. The sequence goes on along the minus strand of OX940879.1, from coordinate 2,382,072 downwards.
CAAGTGTTTCACCTTATACCCTCGTAACTCAAAATTATGAAGGTGTAGCCTACCGGGCCGTCGCGCTAGCCAAGCCACCCGGCCCGACTTGACGACTGAAGGAGTTCCCTTGAGTCGGTCGGTCAATTCGATTAGTTATGCACGCCTGAATTCTTTCACCGAGCACATAGTACAATAGATACATTGCCGTACTAATAGTGTATCTATCTTTTGTTATTCTAGACAAAGCAACCGTACTGTGCCTAGTACGTACCTAGTATGTAGGGCATATGCGGAGGAAAGCCTGGTGCGGAGGAAAGGTATCGAGGGGATTATTGATAGACCAACTTTGCTCGCTAATCGGATTTTAATTAGAGAGAAATTAAATTGCTTTAATTGGTTTTATCATTTATTTTTGACTATTAGTTATTGCTCAGTTGACTCTAATTGTTGTTAATCTTATTGAGCAGGAGCGCTTGTGGATAAGGCCTAATATGTCCCATACAGAATTTCAGGTGATGTCACGGAACACAGAAACGAGATTGTGAGATTAGTTCAAAGCAAGAATGAAGAATTGTATCCAAATGCAGTTTTCGCTCCACTTTGGAAGGGAGATGACAGAAGGATATCCTGTTTCTCACATTCCTTCAGGAGAAGTGTCATAATATCTTGCAATTAAGCTTTGAAGTGAAAAGTTTAAAAGTGTTTTTATGGCATTCCTCATTTGGAACAGTCTCGAGATGGTCTCGTAATCATCGAGTTTCTCGTAGTTGACGAGTGGTCATTGCATTCTGAAAGATCTGTATTTATGTTCATAGGAGTCTATGAAATCTTCATGAAACATTCGCTAACGGTTATGCGAGGTGGATAGAAGTATTTTAATGTCACTTTTCACACCAACAACGCAGAATTTTACTGACACAAAGCTTAATGTTGCACAGATGCTCTTTATTCGGTGGGGTCATAAGGGTGTCATGTACTATGGGCTTCCCAAACTCTTTGGAAGCCCCAAGTACACACGTTACCAACCTGCACGATATCATTGAGCTTTCAAGGTAGAATGAGCTAAGTTGAATCATTGACATCGTAAAATGAGTCTGTTCCATGACAACACCAGACATCACTCGCAAAGACGTTTTACAAATATTTGGAGGGAATAGAATCAGAAATCTTATCTTCTCGCGATATTCCCCAGACTTTCTTCCTTCATGTATCCAATTGTTTCGGCTTATGCGGTCAGCGCTGTTTTTCTTCACAAAAGGCATCCAAAATTGTCTTGATAACAGAGCGGGTCAAAAGCCAGAATTGTTTCGTGGGGGATTGGGGTGTTGCTCCGAAGTAAAGAAAAAGTTTTCGCTTCGAATCAGCAGGAAATATTTCGAATCAACACACTTTGGTATGTTTCTACAGCAATGAACACCATTATTAAGTTTAAAATTGGCAAAGGTGAGAATCCTGACTAGACAAAACAAAAGGCTGCACCAGGAACTTTTTGCGTTTTATCGGCCCAGAATGGACTCACGAAAAACTCTTTCAAAATTTTTATTTTCTAATTTGGCACTAATGGTCAGGCAGGTATAGGGTCGCTGCCCAACTACTCTATGGATCTACCTACAAGCTGTTGTCGGGAACAAAATAAAGTACTCGCTTTCAAGGAGAATATAATGAAACTTATAGTGGAGACTAGTTCTGCTCGCGGAATAAAGCCCATATCAGATTACCGTCAATCCGAAAGAAGATGAAAAGTTTAATTCAGAAGATAAAGGCCTCATCCACAAGTTTCAGTTGAAAGTGCCAAAAATCTAGAATTCAACATGGTGTTCGCTCTAATGTTATGACTGCACACTATTATTGTCGGGTCAAGAAACACACATTGTCTCAACCTCGTCTCCGCCGATTGGCCATCCTCGATGAACAATCGGCGAATTCTGTTGTTCTTGAGAAGAACCGTTCGCATCGTATATGCCAGGCAGTTCCATTTATCTTTTGAAGTCAATATCTTACCCACTAACATATCTGAATACATTCAGTTCATAGTCCTCCCATTTCACATAGTCGTTTTTTCTACTATAAAGTTAGGGTCTTTCTGTTCTTTGGAGCCAGTTGACGCAAGTAGACTCTCTGTCCAGAAGGAAATTATGGAGACTCCTGTCGCAATAAATTAAACTCTGCTTCCGAGTACCTGAAAACTTTGCGTCTCTGCACCTATTTCAATCTAAGTCACAAGTGATACATTAAGTAAATACGTGTACATTACAAAAGCCTCGGCTCTTTTACCCTTCTACAGAGGCGTTCAGATTATATTTTATATATTCCAGCATAGAAGGGCGAAAATGAGGGTCTGGTTGCAATAATTCTGTGCCAGTATTGTCCATAAGTCTTCCACTTCTTCATTGTTTGCATGGATTCAGCGTTGTTCACCGAATATTGGACAAATACTCATACTTTCTATGACCAATAGGCAGACATAAACGGCATGTAAAGGTTACAGGACTGCCCGGATAATCTAATCCACTTCTTCTTCTTCCAGTATACAGAGAGCTCTTGAAGCTCCGAACTTCCTCATGGACAGCTTATTATCTGGACCCCATAAACCTCTTCAGAATAATCAACATCGTTCAACCAGCGACGAACCTTGCTTTTATTGATAGACCTGACAAAAAATTTCCCAGGCGAACACTCTACCGATATTCGGGAATGTGACTTATTCCGATTCCTTGGTCGTCGTGCATCACAGTGGAGCCTGTAGAAACGTTGTTACTCTTCAGTAATCTCTGCTACAGTTTTGAAAAGGAAATCATTTCACTAACATATGATTCCTTTTGGTATTAGGTATAAGAACTGTAGATCGGTATATGATTCAAAATCAAAATGGAATCTGCATTAATATCGGTAACTACATTGGTTAAATGTTGGTCCCTCTTGGCATGCGTACCACTTGGTGTAGAAGAATCGGACCAGAAGATCGACACTGGTCAAAAATAAATCCCGCTCTTCATCCCTTAACGCTCAAGCTGTAACATTGGACATCTGCAGCTGAGACCTTTAATGTAACATTAAGTTCCCAAACCTATAATGTAATTATATTCCATTACATCTCTAACCTACATGCCAATGAACTCTCCCACACACAATAGATATTGTTCACTATTTAGCACGAGCCAAAAATTAACAATTGCTTGGTAATTTTCAAAAAACTTTCACGGCTATTCATTGTTCATTATTTCCTGAATTTCCCTCTTCTACAGAAGATACATTTTGTTAAGAATTGAACATAGGTGATTGCATCCAAAACTTCATTTTGAATTCTGTTTGATTTCACTGACAATAAGGTACAATGTTAGCAACTGCACATTACCTACAAATATGCTCATAGGTTTTGTGCAATTGGAAATCACCGAGGGTAAACATTTCCTACGCTTGCATATGTATGTGAAGGACACGTATGTGGTTGGTGTTACGGTGAGTTTTCTTCGGCTGATTGAGGGCTGATTTTACCTTTGCTCATCAAATTCAGATGAATAGAAAGTTGGAACCTTAATTGGAAGCTTATACCCGGCGCATAATTTAGTACGAATGTAACAGGGATCTAAAACAGGAGATCAGAAAATATTTTTTACGTCAATTGAAAAAGGACTTGTATGAACATCTGTTCTATATGCAGATCAATCTACAGTTGAAATCCATTGATGTTTTATATTCGTGTGAATTGTGCGCACATTCACATTGTGCAAAGTTGTGTAAACAGTCGATGATACAAAGGAGATCCTTTTTGAATGCGTTATTCAATACAATAATTAAAAAGCATTGGGTTGTATGGATCAGCAGTCCATTTAAAATATTCTTTGAGAATTTGTTTCATCAAATCGATTCCTTTCTCATGTTCCTTTGCCATTATTCATTATACCAATATCTAGTATCCACAGTTCCTTTCGTAGTATTGCAGTTGGCCGGGGTCCCGGGAGTGCTTCAGTTTTGTATTTCAGTTGTAGCTTGAATTTTTTTCAACCTTTCCTCCTGCCCGACTAAGAACATGGTCATGTGGAGACGCCTTCGTCCCAAAGACATTGATACACCTGTATCCATACGCTGAAAACTGGTAACAGTTCGAGCACAATTAAATCCACAATTAAATCCTCCGAAAAAGACCTTCTAAAATGAAACATTTATCGATGTTTTGTGGTCCTTTCTTTGGTATACTTCTAGTTTGAAATAATTTAACTCAAAAAAAATTTCGATGGGTTCATAATGGCCCTCAAAAGTCCTTAATAAATTGCTAGAGACTCAAGGCAGAGGACACAAATCAAGAAAGCAGAAGTTATGTGTTGAAAGAATGTGCAGGCGGGCCTCGCAATTTAATAAAGCTAAATCGACAAGATCAAGATTATTTGAAGGAAGTCGAGGGAAAAATTCGCCCAATGATTACTCCAACCAAAATGGGTCCTGGGTGGATAAATTAATTTTATAAAAGCTGATTCGCACTATCGATGAGGCTTGATAATTCTTAGGTCACCTAGTTTGTCGTCTGAAAACTATTGCTTCAAGTCGCCTTGACAAGAGTGGGACAGAGTTGGTGTCTGCATGTATATTCTAAATGATCAATGTTCTGTGGTTAAATAATTCGTAGTCTAAGATGGCTTACATCCAAATTTATTTCATACTGTAGTATTTATTTGACAGCCTTTTAATCATAATTCTGACGACACCTTTACCTGAAAGATGTGGACTTATGGATATTTGGATATTTGCGTCACTTTACCGCAATGAGGTGAACGTGGTCCACTAGAAATCCAAAGGAATGGATCGTTCTGGAGTTTGAGGAACTTAAAATTCGCTCTATAAACTTTTGCGAAAAAACAAAATGAGTTGTTTTAATTACTATCGAATGTAATGAAATGTACTGAATGTGTCAACATTTACAGGGGCGATAGAAAATTCAGAACAAATGTGAGATCATCTAAAATCTTACTATCTGCTTACACCACGCGCTCGCGTCTAATAAATTGGCATATTTCGTTTCTAATTTTGATGAGAATAATAATTTCAAGTACAAATAAATCAATGAATTAAAGTATATAAACGCAGAAGGCAAACGTGATCGGTCTAATAATGTCGTTTTAGGCATCCAATTCTACTACAAAATGACAATCTAGAGGCAGCAGTTCACGGAAGTAGGGCTTTAATAGTTTCTTCGTCTTCGTCATTCTTCGAGTCCCATTGTATGTACACCAAATGACCGCTGCACTTCCAGGAAGCCTAACATTTTGGTCGAACATTTATGGAATCTGTACCAAAATGACTTCTGCGAACCAAAGTTTTGAATGCAGTCTATGTGATAAGTTTTGTAAGATTTTGAATATCCTCATAAATAATTTTACACCGAAGAATCTCGGTTTGCTGGTTTTGTTAACATAATCATGTTCTTGTTTTATCTTAAAAATTTACTGCTGTACACGCAAAAGACTTAACTAACAAAATCTACCGAAAATCGGAACATTTGCCCTTTGAAAACGAACTTCTCTGCTCATTTCCTCGAATTGATTTCGATCTTATACCGCTCAAATCATTTTCAATTTCCCGCAATCTCAAAAATCTTCTTTCATTCCTTGAACCGAAGACGTCCGATTTCGATTTTTCTCAAGAAGCAAAGTCAGTACCAGGTAAATGCTCCATGAACGCGGAAAACTTCTCATCGTAAACAAACTTTTTGATCGCACAAATTCCACGGAAAATTCTCGCGCCAAAATTCGACAACGGTACATCACCACTAGCGCGTTTCTCCCTGTGAATTCGCATAGCAGATGTTCCGCGCTTCAGTCGAGCGAGTCCCGTGGAAATCTGAGAAATTGCCATGGGCCGAGCCGACCAGCCAAGGAAAACGCATCATTTCCACCGCAGTGAGCGCAATCATCATAGGGGACTCTACCGTTTGTTTGTGTTTTCGGATTCGCACTGTGATTCATTATTCGGATGTGTGACGATCATTCAACCAGGAAGGAAATCGAGATCAGTGAAGCACCTCAGCGCCACGGCGCAACACACCACAGCGCAACACCATCGTGAGGTGAGGACCCAATTCGATGTGATTTGACCGGGTAAAGTGAGCGAGTGCACACCTGTCCCCCACCCAGAGCGGTTCCGGCTGGAGGAGCTTCTTCCCAGGTAAGCAAGAAACGCGGTGGCGATCGTGACTCCACCCCGCCAGCGGCTCAGGTAATCGGCGAAGCGGTGCGAAACACATACGAGAGGTGGCACTCAGGCAGCAATCTCTGCAGGTAATTGGATGAATGGCACGTGCTCACCTGGATTTATTGTGATCGTGGAGGGGGTCGGTATATATGATCGCTTTCTTAACGAGCGCGATTCATTCAAGGTTTGGAATACCTTGGCGTTGAGTGCGTGTTGGGATATTGTCAGTTTTTCTTGTGATTCCCAGCAACGAGGTTGTACGATCGTTGATCGTGGTCGTGTGGATTTATGATCGATTAATTAAGTGTTGCATGCATATCGTCTTAAATGTAAGATGTCGGATAAGAGTTACAGTAATTGTCCGTTGAAGAAGAGACCGGTGCAGGTTGTTGATAATGCCGCGTCGGATTTGGATGATGAAGGTAATGAGGCAATTTTTGGGGAGTTGTGAGTGAGCGTTAACTGAATTTTCTATCATTAGAAAGCCAACCGGTGGACTTGTCGGCGCCAAGAAGGTGTGAAAACTATGAACAGACAGCACGATCACCGGATTCTGTTCTGCGATCTCCAGCTTTAGTAGACTACGATCGGGACGTACCAAAACATTTCGGACTATCCAAGTTTGCTTATCCTGGCGATGTTCATTATTTAATGAGGCCAGATGAAAATCAAGGATTGTCCCCATTATCACTTCGGGAGAGTTCCGTGTCTCCGCCAGTTATTCCTGCGTCTACATATCATTCTGGATACCCGCAGCATCAATTCTTTCTTAACCACAACAATAACTTAGTGAAGGATGATCAGTATCAACACGAATACCGGCCAATAGTTTCGCCCGCGTTAAGCCATTCGACACATTCTGATCTCGTATCGACATATTCCGAGCCGGAGGACTTGAGTGTTCGAACTAATGAGAAAACTATTTTAGTAACCGATTCGCGGAACAATATACAAAGGACTCGCAAAGAGCAAAGTGACCGTTTCGGGGCTCGCGAAGATCTCTACTATCAGTGTTCGACCTGTAAAAAGTGCTATTCAACGCCAGCCGGTCTAATAAAACATGAACAGTGCCATGCCTTGCCCCAGGACTTAAGTAAAACAAAATTTGCGGAAAACTCAGTGATATCTCGAAGTGATCGAGCGAATGAATCGAAAGGACAAATCAGTTCCAAACCTCACGGTGCTCCGCGGTATCAGTGCTCGGATTGTGGTAAATCGTATTCCACTTATTCCGGCCTGACAAAGCACCAGCAGTTTCATTGTCCTGCTGCGGAAGGCAATCAAGCGAAAAAGTTCTTCAGCTGCAAGAATTGCGATAAAGTTTATGTTTCGTTGGGAGCCCTCAAGATGCATATACGAACCCATACGTTGCCGTGCAAATGCCCGCTTTGTGGCAAAGCATTCTCGCGTCCGTGGCTCCTGCAAGGCCACATAAGGACCCATACAGGAGAAAAGCCTTTCAGCTGTCAGCATTGTCATCGAGCGTTTGCCGATCGATCGAATTTGCGCGCTCATCTACAGACTCACTCGGACGTGAAGAAGTATTCCTGCTCGTCGTGTGCGAAAACATTCTCACGGATGTCCCTCCTCGGGAAGCATCTGCAAGGAGGCTGTCCTGGAAGCAACCCAATTGGCCATTCGATCAGCATGGATCAGATCAATTGTGACTATACGGCATCTGAGCAAACCATGTACTATAAACCTGCACTATCATCGTCCTATCCTGGAATGCAAGAAGCGAATTTCGCTATTCATCAAAAGTATCCTGCAGCTGATCATCAGCATTACAAAGAAGACCTGCATGTGTACTAACGCTGCCTGTCAACCATTACCAACTAAATTGTCCTCGCTAGGTAATTTTTCTTCAGTGGCACTTTCAGGAACACTCCTCTTGATTGATCCTCTTTGCACTGCATCAGTTTCAGGATCATTTCGAAAACCTCTGCTAATCAAAATTTCTCTTTTTATTTATTATCTATCCAAGAAATTATCTTCAAAAGACACAAACTCTCGACCAAAAATTAATTTAGCACTTTAGCGATAGCTCCGTGCTTGCTATCGATTTCGAATGGATTAATTATTATTTAATGTTTAGTTTTATTTATTTAATTTATTTTCTGCCTCTCTAACGCTTGAACACTGAATACATTCAAACTATTTACTATGTAAATTACAATTGTATTAGTTTAAGTAAATAAGTAACGATGATTTGTCTGATTGGATAAGTTGAATTTTCTGCATTTTATCGGTAGATTGAACATTTTTATTTGTTTCTAGTCAAAAAGAAAAGTTTCGGGGGCTTTTCGTTAACGTCAAGATCTCATTCATTTCATTTTGTTGATAAGTTACGTTCCGTTGAATTAATTATTGTCATTTTAATGCAAGAAATGTACAGAATGAACAATAAATAGGATAAACAAATGAATTTATTGCTTTGCGATCAGTGGCGATCGTGTTTTGTAAATTTTTTGTTGCTATCGATTTCGCCAAGCCGCAGATTTACTGTCATTTCGCAGGAACTACTCACGGAAATGTTTGTACTGGTCGCGTGCCTTTTATCATTCGATAACTAATTGCTTATTTGTCCGTTTTCAACAAAACTGCTGCAAATGTATTGACTATTCTTTCAATTTGTTTGCGCCTCGTAGAAGATAAGGGAAAAAAATGTAAACTTTCTTGTAATGCTCTCGTGTGTGCGTACAATTTTTTATAAATATTATTATTACTTTTGTATTTGTTGTTAGATATTGTACTAAATAAAAAAATGAATTCGTGATTTGTTAGAGCAATGAGCACTTGAAATATTGGACGGCTTTTGATTTTTATCTCGAGTGTGTATTAGTTAAGATTTTTCAGCTGGAGTGCTTGATTAAGAAATTAGGTTTTAAGTGGCCAATAAGTAATTTATGAGATTATTTGCGCTTGACGAGCGATAAAAGTCTTTCTACTGGCAAGTAGGCAATCAAGTGGGAGCTGGAGAACTTTTTATAGTAATTGGAGTGTTTTACTGTACGACTTATTAGGATATGGATCGATGATAAGCGATTTTCTATGTTTTTTTTTGTGGGGAAATTCAATTTGCTTTGACTTTACGTTTCAAATTTATCAAGGATTTCATCAAAAAGCAAATATGTTGGGATTTTCCATTTAAAGACCAAAACGGCCGAATTTCAGAACATTTTACTACTGTTTAGTTAGACGTGTCATAGAGAATCAACAGAGCGGCCGACAGTTTTTGACAATTTAGAAACTGAAGATTGGTCTTCCAAAAGCTGAGCAGTAATGATTACCTTTACCCTAAGTTGGCAAAACTCTTGTTTCCTGGGAATTCCCTCGGTCGTTGTTGTCGACAATCCTAGACGCTAACACTCAAATGGATGGCGCACACAGAAGCCTCTAGCTAGAGGTTCCTGACGGGTATTTTCGAATTCACGTGCCAGCCAGAAATTTCTTATATCCTCAATGGCAAGTCCCTAAATTTCAGGAACAGTGATTTCAACTTTGTATGGCGGAAAATGAGGGATTTTTTACTTCCAGCCGATATGCGTATACGCTCATGAATCGCAGCTGTTCTGATCTAGCAAATATCTTTGCGGATCAATGTCACCACCCTTTTGATACATCCAATTCCTTAAAGTTTTGAATTCATGTTGGAACTAAGACGGAATTGGTTGGATGCTATAGTTCACCCCAGATGTTTACCCTGGCAATCAGCTGCTTCAATATTTAAACTGGCACCTTGCCATACCAAGATTCGTATGGTTGTGAAGCTGTGGTACTGTCGGGAAGCTGTTGTACTGCCGGGAAGCTGTGGTACCAATGGTCCTATTGGCGATAAAGAGTTTTGAAAGAATGAATGCTCGCTTCGACTAGAGCTTGTTCCACAAAGGTAAAGTCTGCAAGTGGGCGTCGCGTTTTGATTACCGACTTTTTATTCCTTCACGACCTTCGTTTAACATACATGTACATTTCCGCTCGCATATTTGAGGCCTCTAACAGTTTTAATCGATCAACTACGTGCTCCAACTACAAAACCTCTACTAGAACACAGGGTATGTCGCCTGTTCCCATATTCGGAGCAGTGTTTGCAAATTATATTAGCAAGGGAGGTTGGAGCTCAAGCTGGTTTCGAACACGCGCCCCTCGCGCTCTCGTCAGGTTCCAATTCACAGGCTAGGACTAATCGATTGGCACTACTAGCTAGATGGATGCCGTCTAGTTATTTTACTTGCTGTCAGCTTGAACTTGTCCTGTTTTTCCAAATTACCTTCGGTGAGCTTATTAATTCTAGAAGCTCATTTGGTAGATCACCTTATCCATTTTCATTTACAAGTTGTAAGTGACTTATACCATTGCTATACTGATTTTAGCGAAGACTCAGAGGTGCGGAAGCTTAGATCAATTTTGTCGAATAGCTCGAAAATGAAATTATATTAGAAAGAGAGGTTGGAAGGGCTCAAGCTAGAGAATGAGTGGCTTGATTTTGTCTTCCTAACTTAAAGCGATATGAATGAAGTTATAAAGATGATGTTTGGTAATATTTGGAAGCGCGACTCCGTAACCCTAATTTTGAAGAGCTCATTGGCGGTCTGGAGAACCAATGGGAATAGCATTTCTTCACGGAAATTCATGGTCTTTTGTTTCATTTTGGTCTGTTAAAAAGAGGATCCTGAATCGTTTATTTATTAGTTCCGAAAAGGAAACCATTAGGGAGTTGTGCTACTTTCAAGATATACTTCACTTGTAAGAGCGGGCATTCTCGTAGTGCTTTTAACATTTTTTGTAGTAATCTCATGTATCTCAGATGCCCATAATACGATCCAGCTACTGTTCACTATTTTGTTGCTGCTTTTATGTAAATATATCCAAATTGATTTACGACTACAACCGTAGCAACATACAACAAAGTGAAATTTCACTTTAAACGAAATTCCTTTCAACATTTTGTGTACACTTTTAACTTTTTTCGCGATAATAACTGTCCGCTTCACGATAAAACCCAATCCATATAAATCTTTTGATTCTCGAAGCACGAGCGTGGCCATTGCAACAGTTCACTTTGCATTCAGCTGGGAAAAGAAAAGAAGTAATCAAACAAGCAAACAAACGAACACGAGGAGCAACAAATATGACGAGTGTCGCGACTGATTTCGTCGTCAGTGATTATAATTAAGGTCCCTGGTTTGTTTTCCACCTCCTGCATCGTACCTGCAAAGTGATTGCAGTGTTGAATGCATTATCTCCTCCACATTACGTAATCGACTTTAAGAGTTTCGGTGGCTCATTAATAACCTGTCGTGATTTCATGCTCAACGTTTCATTTTCTTCTTTCCGTTTCCACTTGGTTGTAGACTTTTATCTTTGATACATGAAAAATTACCTCACCATTGTATTAATTATGTTTTTAATCAACTAATGGTGGAGGTTGGATGAGAAAATGAGAATGTATGATTGAATGCGGAGTAGAAGTTGGTACGACTCCGGATGAAGTGGTCTTGCATTGCAGGAAGACCATGCCGAAGGTTTATGGGTACGCAAAAGCGGGTTTGGGCCCACGCGTAATGTAAAATCATTTCGAGGCGATTATACTAATTTTAAGAACACCTCAGCACAAGTCTCATCATTTAAGTCGATTCACTTGTTGAGATGATTATCGCGAGTCTGTGGAGACGAACAGAACGAGCGGGTCTCGTCTTGGGACTCCTTTGCACCAACGCATCCTCCAAAGTTGCGCGCCGTACCGTGTTGCAGGCAATGGTCTCATATCTTAAGTGATAATCTTGCTTTTGTGACTCGTGCTGGAATCGGTGGAGGGTTGCCGAAATGAATCTGATGCCATGCCATCACTGGACTTGCACGAGCAGGGCAAAGCCAGTGTAGGACATCTTCAAAGCGTCGACTCGTCTCCTTGATATTATGAATGAAAAGATTTTCTATCGAATTCTGTGCATCCATGCAGCTCACCTAAGCCATGTCAAGGGACATTTCGGGCCTTATCCTGGTTTGCTCTGACACGGGACTTTTTTTCCCAATCCATATCGAAACGGTCACCCTACCATTGAAACATTCAACTCTAGTTTTCGCGCACAAACAACGCCTTACGTCGCGAAAACACGACAGAGCCAAGAACCACACATAAATAAACAGAATTTAATAATAATTTACGAATTACTTGGAAAGATAGCGCACAATTGTGGGCCTCGTAAAGATTTCTCTGTCCCGACTTCATTTTGTAGAATAGCACGCAGCACAGTAGCTGAAGACTTTATTGGAGCTCGCGTTGATTACTCTGATTCTGCTCCCTTCTCTTCTCTAAATACTTTGTAGGGCCAAGCATTAAGCAAGGGTAATACACCTTGGCGTACAACAATCTAGTCAAGACTTCCTTCTGCTCGAGGATCTATTCATTGGGAGCATTGTGAAGGGAAAAACGATTGAAAGAATCATGAAAACCGGGTGAAAGAAATTGCGTGGCCGGCATACCTAATGAATCGGTGAAGTGAATCAAAAAGGTGCGCCTGTTAAACGCTCGTTCTTCCTTCTGATTTGCTGTGACGGTGGTAGTATGTGGTGTAGCGAGTTAATTTTCCTTATGATTCATTGCCAGAAATAATGTAATTAGGGACTTTGTAAAGTAAAACGTGGCGCACAGCGACGCAATTATGGAAAATTTCGATTTGAAAACTTTGATTGCTTTCTCACATCATTAATGTGCACAAGTAATTTCTCCAAGTTGGCGTAGGTGCCAAACGCCTAGTTGTTGAGATCATTGATTGTAATGAGACGATTATCTATTTAAAATACGATTGTTTACCCTAAGATGACGGGAATGACGATAGCGATCAATGACAATTGACGTTTGCTCAATGATTTTCCGGTAAAAACGAAAGACTTAAGCGAGTAACCCGATGGTTATAATGTGAAAATTATCATGTTGGCCTTTGTTGTGGAAGTTTCACGTGGGCTTGAATTATGCTACATTGTCTACATTCAGAATCATTTCATGTTATAGTTCATAGAACGTCAAGTCATCCAGCGACCGAAAGTCCATTTCAATGAGCTTCAAACCTGCATTTTGGGAAATTTTCTCTCGGGCAACAACGATGCTCACAGCATTGGTCCTTCTGATTTAATTCTTGCCAAGTGCAAGTGATTAAACCTCATTTGAAGCAGGTTTCGATGGCTGGATCAAGCGATTATCGACATGATTCGACAGCCGTGATTGTCATGGAACGTAATCATATTAGTTAAGCCGATTGTTTCTATAATTTCCATATGTCAGGACAATTTTTATGTATCTGTCGAATTATTTGGGTTTACGTTTGCTTGTAAATTATAATATTGCTTCAAGTTTTGTTTTGTTCTAATTTTTGCGACGAAATCATTTGTTCTTTCCTTCAATTCACCTATTCCAGTCACGGCTGTCTATTTATCGCAGGTGGCTTAGAATTTTGAGGACGTTGATGGTACTTTGTATTGAGAAAGATTGGTCATTCTCTTAACTACTAACATTGAAAAATGTGATTGCACTGTCATAGTTCTCCCAGTTTTCATATGGAGAACTACTGAGCGGCTACTTCGCGATTTGTGAATATTTAGCGAATGTTTTGAATACTCGAGAAAAATGATTTACCCATAAGTGGAGTCAGGCTTCTAGCGCATCAATTTGGGCTTGAGTAACATTTTTGTTTCCCATAAAAATATGCATTCAGGAAGCTGCAAAAAAGTGTTTGGAGAAGGAAAGGTTAAGAGAATCAAAGAGTAGAACCTGAAATATAGTTTGAACGTCTGTAAACAGGAAAAAAGATGGGAAGCTGTTTACTGTTTGAACTTACACGGAATAAAAAAGAGTTAAGTGAGTCGTCTGTTGGAAGCCAAGGTATTCTTGCCCAGGTTTTTTCTGCAAGTTATTTAATAGCAATTCCATGACATTTTGAAGAAAAGAGGTTCAAGAATTACGTTTGTTGCCGAAAAACAATAGCAATAGTAGTTTAGTTCTGCTCAGAGTTTGTTTGCTTGAGAAACATTAGGCTGACCTAAATGTGCTGATTTCTTTACTCGGGTTCATTTTAATGAATAGTCAAGACCACTAGTTTGTCTTTAAATCATCGACTTCGTTTATTTTTAACATATTTTATTACTGGTATTATTGCAATGGTATTGCGGAAATCAGTCATTTCCTCGTTAAGTGCTAAATTTCTCCTTAAGTGCTAAATATGGAACTATGCGAATTAACCATTCTCTAGAAAAACGAACTCTCGCAAGACAGGAGGTTAGAATTACTTTGATTAAGAAGCTATTCAGTAAATATATCTCTATCGAACCTATTTTGCTGATTAATTGTTGCGAACAAGCTCAAATCAAAGGATTGATGGCTCCTGAAGGTTATAACCATTTCTTTCATTTGCTTGTTGCAATTCGCAGGGCGATGAATAGACGTTGATTTGGTCTTCGTCCATCCTATCAATTTCGGAGAGTTTGATATCTTCAAGCTAACGATGAAGTCTCATTTTTGTCATTGTCTAACATGTTTCACCACTTTTTAATCTTCTGTCATGATCTTGCGTACCGTGTCCACAAAAATCTTTTCCACTGTTGATTAGATCTTCTGTTCCAATAAGGTCCTCCTTGCGGAGTGCGGTGGCTAGACTTCGAGTATGTCTTGAGTGAAACTTACTGCATTCGAAGCAGTCAATTCGGCACATTTAATTTTGTCCTTCTTGGCGGATTTTTCTCCTAAGTGACTAGGATTTTAGTTGAGTATTTCTTTTTGTGGGTGTAACGTATGTTTTTTGAGTAGTTCTATTACTAAAGCGTCTCTGAAAGCCGCTCTTCGTGCATTTTCACTTTACGTATATTTTTGGGACAGTGTTAATGTCCCAAAAAATGGTAGTGTACAGTGTCAAACGGTTGGGCTAGCTCCGTCTTTTATTTTTCGGTATTATATATTAATAATACCGAATAGTATTTCTATTGTAATAGAATTCCTGTTGAAGCAGTTGATTTAAGCCGTCTGAATTTCCATCAATCGAAGGATGTTGCCGGAATCGTCCTTCGTATTTGTCTTACATGCGTGTGTATAGCAAAGTAAAACACCCCGTTGTTTGTATGAATCTATTAGTCCAGAAAGCCATTTGATTTCATTCTTCCGCTTCTATAGGATATGTTCTATAGGATATGTTCTAGGATATGTTCTTCTATATGTTAATCCGCATTGTGTTTCTATCGCTAAGCGTGCCTACGCGACTGTCCATTTTCACAATTGCAAGAACGTTATCAACGTAAGAATCCAAAACCGAGGTTACATCTAAATTTTCTAGTATCAGTTCCATATTGTGCACAAAAACCTCGGTGGTCAGTAGAGGGGCCCGCCTGCGTTTATAAAACGAAGATTTGGTTCTACGAATCTGGTTGCACAGGATGGGGTTACAATATTATTGATACATTCGCTTGTATTAAAACTAAATCTATGTTGAATCGGGAGCGTATGTATCATGTGTCCGTGCGTATTGTTGCTCGACGAATTGTTCACATGAATAAAGGCCCAAGCACCAGCGGGGCACGAAAGAGATTGCAATGTTCGGGACCACTGTTTCAACCGTGTTAATAAGTACCTCATGAACCCTCAAGGATGGCCACTTTGTGGGGCTTGTTTTAATGTTTCAGTTCACCAAAATTCGCAACAATTAATCTGCAAGAGAAAACTGATCCTGGACATCAAGAGAGAAGCTTTGAGGTTAAGCTTGAACCACAATTTGCGTCCAAACGCTTACATGGTTCGATTAGTCTTAGAATTAAAGAGTAAGAATCTTACGGTTAAAATGCTTCCCTGGAACTTATGCAGATTTATCATTTGTCATATTATGTCAATGTGTTTCCAGCTTCACTCGCAGGTCAATTTATTCACGGTTTAGAAAAAATAAAGTCTAAAACAAAGAATTCAAACATCATTTGAATTCTGCTTTTTGTTTGTAAATGAGGAACTGAATGTATGGTCGCGTGACGAGAATGTACAGAGAAGGGATAGGATTAATTCAAAAAATAGTCCTTATAATAATCCCCTTTTGACTCACATCTGTATCACATCTGATGTATTGCTTATGACTCGTGCCAGGTTTTCATGGGAAACTTGCGAATGGCGAAACAAAAGTTATCAGAATCCAAGTTACCAAGATTCAGTCGCAACTTCTTTAAAAAGCTAATCTGAAAAACGAGATTCGTCATTGGACTGCTACCTGACAGTTATATGGGCTGAGAGGCTCATTTTCATAATTTTCAGGAAGCTTATCGTCTGCTAAGTTCAGTATTTGGGAATGTTTTTAAGACAGCATTTTGTGTTTCAATCAGGTAGAGGTCAGATATTCGCTTAAATTACATTTAGGACATAGAAAACGTTTGGTGGATGTTCATGTGGAAAATTGAATGGGATTGCTGTTTGGAAAATGCAACAAAGTAACATACGAGCAGGAACACAAAACTCACCTTACCTCCTATCGTGAATTATGCGCAGCAAGATCACCACATTTGCCCCCTTTCCACAACCAACACGATTATTACTGTGCACTTCTTTATTCTTGCGATGGCAATCGTGACACTTCACAACATTACCCAGACAATATCAACAATCAGAACACGTTTCTATAACGTCAATAATCAACACCTTGCAACAATATCTTTCCGAATAGCATGGGTGCATACGCTTTCGTACAATTGTTGCCCTTAGGTAAAATATTACAATGATGCTCACCTTGAATGTTATCAGGTAAGTACGTAAGGGTAACATCCAGAGTCAGCTTAAGCTTAACAACTCATCGTCTAATTCCTTTACACTTGCTTCCAGTCAACTTGAACTTTTTTCTTCTGTTGCACTCGTCTTTTAATCTCTTCATTGCGACTGGACTTCTCAACACATCGTTGTCGTCGCTGTCCTAGAGTGAATTCTGGTAACTGCATCGTGTTTGGGCTAGGACAAAGTTGCTGGGCGGGAATCGGAGTCGGCACGAAAGAAAAAACAAAGTCGAGACGCAAACATGGACAGAACAGCATGCAAAGCTAGCATACAAGTATAAATAAAAAACACAGGTGGATCGGAGGAGCATTAAAAAGCAAAAGATGTCATTGGTGCTGACTTAAAGGAAGTTGATAACATCCAAACAGGCAACAGTAGTGCACTGTGCAAACTCGGCGAGGATGCAGGGCATAGGATAGGAGAGTTAGTAAGGAGATTGCATTTTATTCATTCACTGGCACGGACTTTAAATATGGATGGGCTCGGTTTTGGTGGATTAGCAAATTTAAATAAAACGTGACTGGGTAGCGTTTGGAATTATTCCTTTACTTCCATATACACCTTCGATTCTAAGGATTTCGTGCGGTTTTGTTTTAATTTTCACAGAGCAAACAGTGAAGGTCACAATTGATTTGCATTTCGCCATGGTTTTTCTTTGCGTGGTGGTTATACCCGAAATAAACATCTAGAATGTGTTTCAGGTGCTTTCTGCGTTGCGAGAAACCAAAGACTTAAGCGAGTAACCTGCAAATCACTTCCTCGCTTCCCATGTGATTGCTCTATGACATTTTTCGGATTTATTCACCACAAAAGCTTACACTAGAAAAGTGGACGAGGGCGAGTGAAATTCTTTTGATCACGACTGTTCCTTGTTGCTCAAGCTTTATTTCCTTTACGACCGAATCAGCCCCATGCTATGATTGCAGGTATCGTAGTGACTCTTGTCATCCTTGTTCCTAGTGTTATTGTCGTGTAGTCAAGATAAGTTGGGCATATTTTAGTTGGCTTGCAGGGGCTTGTGACTCTTCATCCCAAGTCCTCCTGGGTCTTGGCGTATTTACCGCCAATTCTCATCATTTCATGTAAATTAAACCACGAAGTATAGCCCAGTTAGCTGCTGTTGGGCTATTCCACCTCGCCGCCATCACTTGATCAGTACTCGCAAAGCCCATATCACTGCAGTCTTTCGTCTGCATGATCCATGCATTCACAGAATCAATCATGTGGGACCGAAATGTATTTCGTACACTTGACAAAGTCTCTATGGAATCTCGACAATTTGATCGAATGGTGGATTAGTGAACTGGACAGATAGCACTCAGCAAGAATTCTTGTAACGGCTGCAGCAGGTAGGGTACGTCCACTTACGGGTTGACATTTCTTTATTCCAGCTTGGGATTCAGTGCCATGTCGGCGTTGTAATGGTGCAATGGAACGATTCTCGAAATATTGCCTGGGACTTGGACCAACTGATACGTACATCGAGTCGTGCCGTATTGAAATGCAATTAATTCACTGCATAAGGAGTTTAGTGGAATGTGTGGGTGGCATTCATTATAACCTGCAATGCACCATCATAGACATCGTCTTCGTTGTTGGTTATTATCGTATCTGATAAGTGCGGATATTGATCCGTTGTTGTGTTTAACCCTTTACCTTGATTCGATACATATCTGAGCGAAGCGCATGCAAGTTTGCAGCATGTGCTTTTGCCGCAAGTGGTTGCTGATTCGCGGCACGATTTTAACAAGAAATTAGCTAAATTCTGTGAATCAAATCCGCTCTGTCTAAATCAAAGGGGGACATTATTTTTGATATCTTTCAGATGCACTTTGTGTGGATTCCGGAAAGAGAGACTGTGTCCGGATACTTGGCAGAAGATTCTGATGCGGGTTAACTAAATGCATTGATATCTTTCAACGGACTATCTTCATGATGGATTCATGATATTTATTAACAGTATTTTTAGTTTTTATTATTTTCGTATGTATCGTTTTTGCTTTTGGTTTCAAAAAAAGAAGTGTAGGCATGTTTTTTCTTGCGTTTGATGAAGGTAAGAAGGCAAATACTGGAGTTGGAAATAAATTTTCAACCAACTGCTGCATGTATTGCACCGGTGTGGGCGGTAACAACTATTAAGAAATATTGGATGCTTTGTCAATAGATTGCAGAGCTTGATAGCGGAAGCAATAGGTAAGAATACCGTACATTGAATTAAGCATGAACTGATACTAGAACTCACAGTATGAGTGTAGTGATTTTAATTAACATACTTAACATTAGTTGTGATTATTGTGAAAAATTAAGCAATAATTAAGAAAAATGCATTCCCTGTCAGTTTTCTACACATTTAACGACATAATGTTCGTATCATTTTATTCTGCGTGGATTGATTTTGCCATGATCAATGCACAATATATTTGGTTTTTTTTCGGGTATTGGGAATTATTTACGCGTCAAAATATTTTCAACGATGGCCTTAAGGAAAAAAAGATATCGCTTTTCTTCTTACTTATTCAATTTAAGAAAGACTGCATTTAAAAGGAACTGAAAGATATAACGCATTCATACCCAGTGGTTCAATGGTTGATACAAGCAAACACCTCTCAATGTTTCAACCCCCTACGTTTCGAATATGTCACCGTTAACTGGGGTGTAAATATGCGCTGTTTTAAGTGTGTAAAGCATAACGAATCACAGGATACCCATTCAGACAGAACAGTGAAATCCAACACGCGTGTTTGAACGGCTCTCCTTAAGCTACGGGGCTGAGGTAAGGCTGAGGTGAGGCGGTATCATAAGAAGGAAACAATGTAATTAGTGATTTTTTTCTTCACCAGCACTAAAATCGAAATGTTCCAACCTTTGTTTTACAAGAAAGGAGTTTTTCAGGTTGTCTCTTGTTCAGCGGCATAGAGAGCCCTTCTATACACGCCGATGTGTTGTCTCTTCTGTAAAATTGCAAAATTGTCTCCCGGTTCATCCACAAATCTCTCTTTTCGCGATGTCTCTCGAGTGTGCAACAACCCGCAAATATCTTCACCAGAACTCCTTCGTTTGTCTATTTCGACTGATGAAAAGCTTCGATATTTGGTGCCTTGGAAATCTTCCCCTGAGCCTATTGCATTTCCTTTCCTGATATTTTTGTGCTCCATTAAATAAAATTTATTTCAGTGAGACTATAAGGATGGGGACCAATAAGTGCTGCCGAAGCTCCGCATCATCAGCATACTCATTACTATCGATTTTTGTGTGCCCTGGCATCCAGCAACTGGTAACTCTAGTTCCCGGAATAAACTTTTTGATTGCTGCTTGGCTAGTAGATATTTTATAGTTTTACAATTGTAGGTGTATTGTGCGTTCATCGCGATAACCTGGACTTCCATCAAAGTAATTCTTGGCGTACTTTCCATCGGTTCGAATTATTTGGTGGCAGGCTCTAGTAGACTTACTCCGTGAAACCGTCCGTAGATCACCTAATCACATTTTGTCTTAGGCGCTGGACGTTGGCTTCAAAGCTACATTTATCCTTGTCACTCAGCGCTACACAGGATTCATTTGGAAAGCTGGATATGAAAGCCGCTGTTCGATCCATTGGCGCACTTATGGAATTGACTTTACACTGAATTCTATGATCATTCTTTCGTTCCTCATCGAAAGTTTTTGACATTGTAGATCTCCCCACATATAGATTTGGGATACGAACTGTGGGATACGAACGATTGGCTCCAGCTATGTAAACTCCGAAGCCAAACGCTTAGCTGAATCGAAATCAAGAACCGTCTTGCGTTCTTAGATCGAAGCCCAGGTCAATATCCGCTCAATTTATGTACATCGTGGAAATCAGTCCATATCTTGTCGTCTTCTGAATCACATTATTGTGGTTGTATCAAAATTTAGGTTACATCCTTATTCATGTTTTGGCTTTTGACGATACTTTCACCCTTCAGTTTCCATTTCGTAGAGTCATCTCTCTCAGACTGCATCTGGCTTTGAAAATAAGGGCATTTTCTTACTAATTGATGAATTCTTGGTTGAAATTTCGGTCGTCATTGGGTTAGTTTTCCGAACGGGTGGAGATTGCGTGTGCTTTCTGCGAATCGGAAAATAAGTGTTTATCCAAATTTAACGCTAATTCAGGGAGAGCTGAAATGGCGAGTTCAGCACCTTATCTGAAACTGGAGATGACGACGTTGTCTCGAGTTCGCAAAATGAGGACCAGGACACCTTCTTGACACAACATGGACACTTCCACGTCAATTCCTTCAAGGCGCGGGAAAGCAGTTCCCGAACAATTACTTTAGTTCGCCGGACAACTGGTCTATGCTTACCTCTAAAATATCATGAGGGGCAAGACGCTCACATTTACAGGCGTGAATTCGTCTGCTTGCCAAAATCTTAATTCCGTTTTGCTGTGGAAGAGGAAAGTAGACCACAAGAATTTAGATCAACGGAAGTAAACCAAAATAAATAAATAGAATTGGCTGTAATATTCAAATGTTTTAGGCACTCGCCTATAAAGAGGCGAAATTTCGAGACATTTACAATAGTTTGCAAATTATTTAATCCTATATGCTGTTCTTCTATGATTTATCCGTGTTATTTTGACTTTAACTGGTCATAATAAAAGGGATAAGTTTTTAATCATGTCGAAAACATAGAACCACGTACAGCAAAATAGGAATAGGACCTAGTTGAGTAGGCTTTGATGCATAAGTCTACAATTGATTTCCACTTTTAAAAATTCGCAATTCAATAAAGTGTTCACTGACTCACCAATAGTTTAGTTGGACTTCATCATTGTCGCAGTGTTTCACCGAAGCTGTCATGCACCTACACAATGCAAAATTTCAGGTTTTTGAACTTCAAACCTGGCATAAATCAAAACTACTCTAAACTCCCTCTGACTACTACCCGAAGCTGGGAGTTTTCCTTTTTGAATCTGACTATGCGCTATCGACCGGTGTGGTCCGCGTATTTCGAGTCCAACAGAGACACACAGGTATCTGTATTAATTATAGAACACGATTAGTGCACACAATCCAAGCCTGCAGGTAATATGTAGTGACAACCGTTTCAGTTGGCGGCATTTTATTGAACTGATTAGGAGAGCCTAGTTAGGCAAAACATGATCTTTTTATTTGTATTCGCCTATTAGACGCGCCTGAGCCAGTACTGGACCAGCCTAAGTCCAACCGACGCATGGCGCATGGCATTTTGAATATATTTTAAATTTTAAAATGGTGCGGCTACTGTATGAAATATGTCAGCGAAAAATTATGATTAGGAAAGCTGGCACGGTAATTGTTTTGGCGGCATGTCAAAGAGAAAAGTTGATTGGAATTATGGGCCGTATTGTGTTGGTGCGGGTGGATGAGGGTGCAGTTAGCGTGAAATTGTTTTATCGACAGGGACATGGTACTGGAGGTCGGGCGAAATATTTTACTTATGATGGCATGTGTGGCGCGAGCCTGAAAGCTTTGAATGTGATTGACAGAAATTTAGTCTTTCTGATATTTTTGTGCTTACTTAGAATGTTCACTCATCGCCATGGTTATGCTTCCACCAAATTCTTTCCGTTTTTATTGGGACGAATCACTCTCCTCTCGCATATAATTCTGGAAAAGCCAAAATCCCTTAGGAAATTTCACGAATGCTTGCTGCAACATCTCGAATAAAGTATTAACAGCATATTCACCTTTCTCATAGACCTTTAATGGCTCGATCGCCAATATGGGATTTTTGGCTTCGGGCTCTAAAAGAGTATTTGATTTCTTTAAACAGATATTTCATGTGTACTATATAGAAAGAGCTAATGACTATTCTCGGAATGAAGGATTTACAGCGGTCATGGCAATGGCAGCTCCGGTAAGGACCACGAATGAACCGGATGAAGTCAACAAAGTTTCGCGCAACGCTTAAAGGGGGTGTGCATTCGAGCGGCAAAGAAATACTTGGAAAATTGATGTTTCCACGAGTGATAGTTGATTGAAGAAAAACGGCGGTCGTATCCAACCAAGCCCGTTGAGTCTCTCCGCCACCCTTAAATGGCTTCAAACCTTGGGTCTCGTGGAAGAAGAATTCAGAAACATGCATTAGAAGTATCTGAAAAAAAAACAACATATTCGATCATTCTCGCCCGAAACGGAGCTGATCCACCTACAAATAAAATGCATCATATTCAAAGCCTATGCCCACCTGATACACAAACGAACAGGTAACACACTCCAAGAGCAACAGGTAGAGGTAAAGTTATCGCGAAGATTTCAACCTGTTGCGCTGGGTTGCGCCGTCGCGGCTCGCCCGTACGTCTGCAACGTCTTCGCGGTCCATGCTGTCGCCGTCACCATCACCGTGGTCACGGTGTGTAATGAAAGTCGGCATGATGGCATATGTTCGTCGCAGTTCTTCTCAGATTAGTTCCGAGTTTCTTCGTCTGTCTGCTGTTTTTCTACACAATGCGCGAGTTAACGTACGTATGTTCTACGTATCGTAGCATATCGAACTAATCGCCTTGGGCGAGATTCGTTTGGGCCGTGCAAAATATCTCATAATTTTCTTATCCATGGATTTGTTATTCCTAGCTTTGATTTGTTCGTTATTTTTATGGCAGGATGATTGGTAAGCATTGCATTAGCTTACACTTGTTGCGAGCAGTTTTTTTGCTGTTTCGAATTGGTTATCTTTTGATTGTTATAAATTATTTGGAATAATTCATGAACGGCTCTTTCAATTTCGCTATCATGTTTCACGACGTACAGCATCGCAGCTGACCCCGCAAGTTGTCTCGTTGACTCCAAAGGGAGAGAGAGCGAGCGAGAACTTGCTTTTTCATTTGAATTCTTAAATCGAAAAATGCTCACTCATTGCCTCATTTTCGTCCCAGTTTCCCTTATTCCAAATCTAATACAATCAGACAAGTAATGCTTCTGACTTATCCAGTAAACACCTCCCCTGTCAACCTGAGAACCTAGCTTCGAATTGGTTGACTCGTTACTTCCCGCTAGGCTACAGGTTCTTATGCCTACACGAGCTGGATCAAAATCAAAATCAGTCTAACATACCAGTTTAGAGTCCACCTTCCGTTTGTTTGGCGCTCCCAGGATATTTGTCAATCGCTGAGGGAGGGTCATCTCTCTTCCCAGGCGACCTATTCTCTATAATGTCTCTTCTCTTTTTCGTTCGCCGCAAAAGTTTCTGCGCTCTGTAGCAATAAAGCGATGGGTATCATCCCTGCGTTCACTCAGGGACTATTGGATATGCGCTTGTAAAAAAAAACGTTCCTTGTCTCTGTACTAGTGCCAACCACTCTGGGGGTAATCCCTTGCTTAAAGCATCACTTTGTCGTTATTAGTAGTAATTGGTATGCAACAACTCCACAATGAGAGCGTTATTGTTTTGTCATGACTTTTGTGCTTTCCCCACTCCTCACGAAATGTGGAATCGACGCTGAACAACAAATTGTTTAGCGAAAAAGATTCGGTAACCGTGTAATGCTGTCCGCTGTCACCGAGCGGACCCCGGGTAAGGCTTTGTCCCGACTGAAGTGTGCACTGCATATAAGACTCTCTTTAACGTCTGAGGGAAGACAAGGAGGCTACTTTTTCCCCAAGATTAATGGGACCAGGTAATCTGAAGTATCAATTTTGCAAACTACGATTCTCCACTTTCTAAAATAAAGTGAACGTTCGACACTCCTGCATATGATTTTAGCTCCTTGAGTTAGAGAATCAGCTAACAGTTCTGGCCCGAGCTGATTCTCCGCTTTTGTGTTTCCTTTGTTTGCAAGCAAACCGTGATGAACTTTGTTCTAATATCCCTAGTACTGTCATTCGGTTAGTCATTTTGAATCAATTAAGAATATGTACCCGTCCAAAACACATGTTCCTACGAAACTATACCAAATGTTCTAATACTTGACGTAACCATTTCACCCCTTGACCACCGTCATCTGATAACTATCACAACCTGACGTGAGGTGTGCTCGATAAACACACCAGATGCACTACTTTCCATACTGTTCCAAAGGGACGAAACGATATTATCCACGCATCAACCTGAAATTATTGTTTTCTGTTTTTAATTACCAGAAAATGCAGTGAGTCACGGACTCATCCTTATTCGAATGGATTACTCTGGATGAACGTTGACGATTGAGCGAGGGTTGGTTCCTGAAATAGACAATATGATTAACGATGAGATGGCATAATGTATTTTTTTCAATGGGCAAATGTTTATTAAATTCGTTACACTTATGTTTTCCCAATTTATTTTGATTGCTGGTTTGAAATGGGGCGAATGAGTGTTGCCGAGCAAACTTTAATCTGGTGTGCATGCAAGGCGGAAATAAAATTCTTGTATTTCGTGAGCAGTGGTGAATTGGGGGTCTCTTCTGCGATTAGAAGGATTCGACTACGTTTATCACTACGCTGAAGGTGCTAACCATATGGATGAATAGGGAGTTCATGATCCATTCAGCGAAACCTACACAGCATCTGGCAGACGATGGTTATCTGCATCATACTCCATTCAGTAGTCAAACGAATGATATCTTATTTGTGGAAATTCCCAAGACGACTATTGACGTATCTAAATGCAGAAGAAACAATCTTTTCAAGCCTATAATTAATTTGTAATAGATAATCATCTTATAAAGCTGAGCAAGCACACATGCATGCCGCATGCATAGCAGTGTCGAGTGGTTGAGTAGCAAAAAGCAGCAAGCCCAAGACGAAGAAGAACAAACGTGAATTAATTATTTAATCCAATCTTTGCGTGAACGTATGAAACACGGTATTCATGTCCAATGTAATGAGAATATATGGCTAATGGTGCAGCACCTTGCCAATTCTCTTTGATCATCGTCGTCATCGGCAACCACAACGGAGACGTTCATGTTGATTGTGAGGAGCCCGGTGAACATAGTGTTTAAATGTCCATTAAATATATTACTAGTCGTCGGCCACTTGTTCAGATACATCACAGACGATACTTTGAGTGCGCGAACGTCCCTTTTCGCTTGCTCTTGCGAAAAAGCTGGAATCATGCTCTGCAGACCATTCAAAGTCAGTTGTGCTGTCTCCTATTATGCCATGATCAGTAGCAGATCTGCTGGAGTTCTTCTGTTTTCCAAACTAATGAGAGTCTCGAGTATGGGCCATTATGAGCGGAATACATTGTATAAATTGGATGCATTTCATTAAAACAATACTCGAAAGTACAATGAGATGTGTTGTCAAGTTGTAGGGTGGCATATGGGATCTGCCTACACTTGAGCTCTCTGAAACGACGCAAGGGGTTCATTCAAATTTACTACATCACGTCGCATTGATTCGGACTGGCGGAGTTGGCATTTCCTTGAACCGATGCAGGCTCAGACGAAATATTAATAGAAAACCTGACGACAACAAAGCAGCAAGCACACAAAAACACGTTGAAAATATTGCCGACAACGTGCTCCCAATCCGCACGCGTATAATTTGCCAAGGACAAAATCACCTGTACCAGCATCTTACCTGTCTCCCGCGAATTCCGGAGACAACAATAAGGCGGTTCGGCGGTCAAACCAGTTGGGTTTTGTGGTTGCGTCGTTGAGCGCGCCAATGCAAAAGAGTACCAAGAACCAACTAACTAACTAACTAACTAACTCACCTATTGAATGCCATAACAAATGTCTGCGGATGGTTGCCGGCTAAATGTGTGTAAGGCACCTTGCGCAAGTGAGTAAGGTACCTGCACACATTGTCCAATGATGGTCTGTGGAGCCTGTGCCTAATGCCAGCAATACGTGCCTGTTGTACCTGTATCATTGACTGGACTCGAGAAAATGATTAACAAAACATTTGAATGGTGATGGCCGGGAAAAAATTGCAGAACAAAATGAATTGGTCCGAAAGAATGAAACCAATGGTGGAAAAAATGTCGAGTATCGCGGACAAGTGTATGGATCAAGCGGAAGACTCTAACTGAGTAGTATTGCCGGTTTTGGAGCACCGATAATAAAAACTTGAAGATATTCCACTATATTCTGTCTTAATCTATTTATTCGATTTTATCGTTATGTTTTTCACAAACTTGCAATAATTTACAGAATCCGAAAAAAATTTGTTGTTAATGGAAATCAAACATGTTAAAAAGTCTTTCGATGATTTGTTTTGCCGCCTATAAACGGTGCCCGGGGAGCCAACAATCAGTGTTGGCCTATACTTTACCCAACAGTAGGCCCTGTTTCAACTCATTGACACTGGTTGAGCAACAAGGAATCGTAAAACGTGAGGGCTTCAGGCAACTCTTTCACTGAAAATTTATAAGATACTCTTTTGAAATATATTCTTTTTTGAAACAGCAGACTTAAGACATGAATAATAATTTTGGATCTTGTCGTGTCTATAATGCAAAGCCTAAGATTACTTTGTGACCGCATACAGATTTGTATAATTTATATCGAATTGAAAATTTGACAAATGACAGTCCCGTCGAAAAAAGACAGTTTCGTGAAAAACTAGTCTAAAGCTTTTGTATAACAATACCATAACTACTTATATGGTTATGGTTAGAAACCTTTTTGGCTTAAGATGGGCGGTATTATGGAGCCTCGCTTCCAGCTAGGAAGCGCCTTTCGTCTGCCCGTCGTTAATTTTTCTGAGTTCGACTGTCTTTTGACTCCTTCTGGTCGATTTTGAGATGAGAAACCTATTGATATTGTCAAATTGGTAGATACTACATACTATTGGGTATATATCGCATAAGAGCAACATGTCTTGGATTATTGTTTCGCTGCTAATTCGGTTGCTTCCCACAGAAATTGAAAAATCATGAAGTGGATTTCCAACGATAATTCCTTTCTTGCCCGCGTTTTGTTCTGTCGAATGCCTTTCGGCGATCGACTAACTTCGGTGTGTTGTTCTGTTCAGTGTTTCCCAGCTTTAACCTTTCAAAGCTCTAGAGTTTACGCAAGCAAAAACGGGCTCGCATCCAAAAGTGTTCCTACTAGTAAACATCACTTGTAGGCCTAACGTAAACACTCTCAATATCAAACCGAAACCTTACCTGTAAGAGTTGCTGATGCTATTTGCAGCCATGCTTCCTTGTTAATACTGGCATGGCAACTTCAAGCTTGGTAAACCGTCTGTCCTGTTGAAATATATAATGGAGGTAAAGATTTGTGTAAAGGTAATTAAGTTTTTTCCCAGCCGATGGATGCGCATAGGTGTACTTTTTTATGAGCAACATCGAATTGAAGTCGTGCGATAGACCGTCACATTCATCATCTTAGGATCTGTTCAATCAAATAATTTGAAAAACTCAGCAGTCTTAAGGCTGCTTTACCCACCTTTAGTATGGGAAGAAGTTGCCACACGTATCATTGCGCCACGTATCACACACACACGTATCGTATGGTAGGATCGCATGATTTGGTGTCCTTTGGTGAAAGAAATAGTCAAGTTATCGCGAGTTTTCCACTTTAGTTAGCAGGCAAAAAACTACGAACAAAGCGAATGCAGAAATATAGACTCCCCATCGAATAAATTTGGGATACAGGTCATAAAACGTAAAAAAATATTTTAAAATGACTTCAAAAAGAGTCGGTATTGTATAAATTATACAATACATATAAAATATTAAATAACCAATCAACAGCAAACACCAAACAGTCTGAGCTCTTACCTTATTGCCTTGTTATGTTGTTGAAATGTAGTTTTAGTTCAACATTCTTTCAATTTCGGTCCAGACCATGTCAAGGGTGCAAACTTATAACGTCTGTCAGATTAAACTTTTAAGGCGAAGAACTGTAACCTGAGCTACTTTGTCGATTTGGTTATACAACTTGTCCGTGTTTCCGATGCCCAACAATTTATTTTGTTTGATCAAACCCAGTATGTTTCAAAATATACATACTACATAATTTCAACATCATGAATGATGTTTTCCAGGGATTGTCATAAATTTTTTATTCATGCAGGTACTGTCAGATGCGAATAAACCCCATTATTTCAAGAAATTCAAGAAAATGGAAATGTTCGATCGTATGCCTACTTTTTACTGAAGGTGTTGCCATACACCGATGTAGTTCAACAAAGAATTTACACACCAATACCTCAAACAGAACAATATTGCTGAGATAAATACGTTTGAAACTCCTATGTTGACGTTTGACGTTTGTAAAAACCAGTCACGGTCAAGTACCATCCGTGAAATGGTAAAGCCTATTAAGTACGACCTTTTGGGGATTTTCACGTTTGCTGGTGGTGTATGTGAGAGGTGTTGTCAGTTTTAGTGCCACATATAGGTGGGTGCCGCATTCGCCTCACTACAAAGTATAGTAGTTCCTTAGTTGACTGACGCATTTTATTTCTTCGAGAACCGAATTTGGAACTTTGGATTGTACTCTATAAGACTAAGAGCACCTTGATACCTCAAGTACTTTGGCGATGACCAGGATTTATGAGGACCTGTTGACATTTTATCGGTTGTATCCGTGATTCTGAATAGCCAAATTCCAATAGCTAAATTCAGCCAAAAATGAGGACATGGTTTGCAAACAAAGTTGTTCTGAGATTTGGCCTGAACGTCATTTTTATTTCGTTTGGTTTTTTTAGAGGACTAGCGTATTCATCTGTACAGATCTTAGGTAGTTTTCATTGGTAGACAAGATGATGCAGAAAGAAGAGTAAAGCCCATGTCCATGCAAATCTCTTTCATGACGTATGTCTCTTGAGGCTAGAACTGTTAAGCTAGCGGCGAAGATAATATCATCCAACACGTCCCTTCTGTATATTAAATTCTTCTTTAAATTTGAATACAATTCATTCAAAAGTTCTAGTGAGAGTAGAAGTTTTCAGACTCGAACATTTGTCCTTAATTTAAGCTTTTCCTTGATTTCGAAACCACTTTGATTAAGCCAAGTTGAACAAGCTGCTTTAAATATTCTCAGTGGAACGCATCCTCTTTTATTTGGCTAAGATAGTTCGATGAATATTATATAAAGTTCAAAACTCTTCTATTCTCTGGTAACACATAAAATCTTTATTTCAAAAATGTAAATGCTCTTTGCTGTGCTTCACCACTGAACATGAAACATGTTCACCTCCGACACCTTAAAACTGGTTTTTTTCCGGAATTCCTGAAGATCTTACTAAGCCTTGTAGAATTTCAGAGGATTCGTTGCTTTTGGAGCTATGGCACCACTCTTCAGCACTTGTTGGTCGATCGTACTGAGCTTGTACCTCAAGCAGCACCATGTGTGGTGCCAGAATGTTTACACCGAAAAATTCTCCATTTGCACCCAATGGCTCATCACAATCGCTTTTAATTTATAGGTTAATACATAGCGATAAGGCGTCGATAATTCTTGCGTTAATAAACGCTGGACACGGACCAAATAACGATCTAATGGTCAAGAAGGTTTATCTGGAAAAACCAACAGCGTCGTGAAGCAACACACGGACGACCGAACGTTTTTCATGTTGTTGTTGTTGGATTGCTTGATTATGCCTTGATGGGGGTCAGGTGCGAAACAGGGAAGCATGTGGGTAGCACTTATGAATATATTAGCACCGCATCACAGCTAGATGGACAGGAGAGCATCTTATTTAAATGTTGCTGGAGCAGGTTTTCACGGATGCATCCAATAATTGTTTAAATTCGGAGTGGAGTGCTATTGGATGGGGCTGTTGCTGCAAACGAGCGCGGGTTGTATCGAAATGGAATCCGATGAAATAATTCGCAGAATGCACTGAAAAATTTAATCTGTTCAGTTGATCTATAAGTGTACCAAAACTTGAGAGATATTTAATTTCAGGCTGGTTCGGTTTATTTGCGAATTTTCTGTGACCATTTCGCGACACATCTTGGCGAGCTTGTTCGTGGTCTTCACTGGGATTAAACTCAAATAAATCTGATCAGAGTACAATCGAAATGCTGGCCCAACCCTGCTCATCCGTTGAAAGTGAAAACAACACCTTTAATGAACCATTTAAGTCGGGGCCGCGCGTTCAATTAACGAACGAATGAATGCCATGCATTTCAATTAGACGTAAATGATGGGCACCAGGCCCGGATGAACTTAATGGATTCGGAAAATTTCATAAAAAATGGAATTCGTGAAGTAGTCATAAAATTAGCACACCATCATGAAAAGTATCGTCAATAGATAGTGTCAATTTCATCGAAGATAAAAGCATTATTGATAAAATTAGATATTTACCTTGACAAAGGGGCTTTTATCGCAGATTACATTTTTAACCTGTTTTATGGCTACTTAGCTGGCTAAATTATGGTCACGCTAAGAGGGCGATGTAAAGTAAATAATTGCAGGAGCCGCGAAGTGCAACCTTGAAGACGCGAAAATTTATCGGTAGTGCAGTTAAGTGTTGATTTGTTTAAGTTTACAACTTATTTTTGATGTTTTGGGATCTGCTAAACGAAAGACTTAAGCCAGCAACTTGATTGTCGAAACTGGCGGGTTCGGTTGAGGAAATGTTGCCACTCCTGTATTGATAGTGCACAATAAAGTAATAAATTATTCATGCTTTTGATGGCCGTTACATTTTGATTATGAGCAAAAAATTTCGAGCAGAAAATCGTAGCATAGAATAGTTACGAGCTTCCTGCTCGAAGGCAACTTACTGTTTTCTAGCAAATTATCTAAGGCCTTATGCAACGTGAGGTTTTATCTCCGTAATTCATCATGTAGTCTAATTATTGCCTTGGTCTATATGACTCTGGTTACTTACGTTGGGACCATCTTTGAATTTCGGTTGATTTATTTCGACCAGTCCACTCACACTACTGCATTCTTACCTGCTTCACACGCCTGACCTTTTAAGGTTGAATTCATTTCGAAATGATCTAAGAGAAAAAGAAAAAGAAAATGGATGGGACTCGAACCACCTTTTTTCAAGGAGCTAATATTGTGGAGACTAACAAGTACTTGTGGTCACTTGAAACTGTCACGAAATTGCCTCACCTTGAATAATGGTTGAATGGTTGTGAGGTTCATGTTTTCACAAGTGTACAGTGTAATAGTAACACACTGATGTAATATATACTGTTTAAGTGTGTGGAGAAGATGTGCTAATAATTTGGTTGTTGTGCTTTAGCGGATGGGTCAAGTCTGGCATAAAGGAGGCAAGTGGAAATATTTTGAAATCGAAATGTCGACGACTCAACAATACACGAATGCTGTTTCCAATGTAATGTGGGATGTTCGCCTGGAATTTTGCAGGTAAGTCGATATGGTTACGTGTGTTGTTTTTGTTAGTTATAAGCCGTAATATTATATTATATAATGTACTGAACGAGTCGAATGCAGGATTTTATTGAGAACAAGGGGGCTTTTACTTCGAGAAATATGCCTGTCAGTGCATATCTACTCCCGACAGCCCTCTTAATCACTTGTGTTAGCTGGTAGAAAGAATTTGTCTGCGGTTTTGTTCGGTTAATTTATTTTTACTATGGACACAGTCGAAAAAACTATCCACTTGTTGATTCGTTGACGTCCCTATTTGGTTTGGCATAATCGTTTGTGGTTGCCAGCACCTTGTCCTTTGGATCCATTTTGTTTGCTACGTGCATTAAAACCATTGCAAGGAATGTTGCGAGAAAATTATGGTTGCTCGGAAAAGGAATCCATTGGACTACAATAGGGATACAATGGGATTCCGTCAATTATTTTTGCTAGTTTCCTCTTTAATTTAAAAATTTTCATTTTCAATCAAACTTTTTTTTAAACAAATTTCCTAGCTCATAGTTCCAACTGCACTCTTAGAGGGAATTACATGAGTGATTTCAGTGTTGGAAAGTGAAATTGCTGCCAAAATTTTCTGCGACGTCAGGTGAGTCGGACAAAAGATTTGATGAACTTTTAGTGAATTAATAATTAGTATGTGGACACGCTATCTTTTGATGGCAGGAGTCTGTAATTGATTGATTCAGCTAGACTAAGGTGCGACTTGGAAAGTTTTGATGAGAATGATCCAGGAAGAGTGGAAATCGTCAAAACGGGGAGTTGATTTCAATAATTTACAACTAAATCTATGATTTATTAATAAATAATTTTTCTTAATATTTTATACATAATTAAGTAACATGCGAGCAAATGAAGGTTGCATTTAGCCCCAAATATTTACAAAATATCTCCGATTCAAGTGCCTCACTGCCTCACAGATGTCACTGTGATTTCACAGATTTCAAGAATGCATTCTGGCAGATCCTGCAAAATAAAGATATTCTCAATTCATTCGAAGAAAAGGAAGTCAATAGAAATGGTCTCAGGAGCTCTCTTGGATTTGTGATTTTGTATCTTGCGTCTTTTGGATTTTGAAATACGCATGTTTATTGCTCCTTAAAAACGTCAAAACAAAAGAGAATAAGTACTAGCTTTATCATGTTTACATAATTCTCTAGGGGTGAAATTCCTTCATGATGAAACGAAAGACTTAAGACAGTAACCTGAAAAACAATGAATTAAATTTTTTTCAAAGCCTGGTGTGGCATTTTTCGATATGGTGGCTATTACTTAGTTATAGATAAAATTATTAGTTTGCGTAGGGAAATTCAGGCTTTTCCCTGTTTATTTTACCAGATTGAACCTAATTGTGTTAGTTATCGACTTCGATGACTTACTGAGTAAGAATTTTGTAGAAATGGAATTTTATTGACAACATATTTTTCACGCTGACGAAAAATCGCTGGATAATGAACATATTTGCCGTCAACACATTCATCAGTGTCGCCCATTCGGATTAATCCTTCGTCCCAACTCGCCAGCCCACACCCGAAACAACTATGGTCAAATCTCATTCAGTATTTACAATAAATCATCAAATTGCTAATTAATGGAAATCCTAGAAGTATTTAGATGTCATTTATTTTATGTGATAATTTGCTAATTTATGGACACACAGATATGCTAAGCGACATGACGTGTGAATGGATCGAGTTATATATGATGCAGTGCTCGTGTCCAGATTTTTCAACCATTGCCTGGTGACTGGCGGCCTATTGGGCATGTGTGTCGCGGTACGTTGGGTGTGATGTTGGATCAAGTGTTTCAAGCTCGCGCAACGTATGTTCGAGTGTGTGCTTTGATTGTGACCAAAGAGTTGAGTTATCATTCGCCTGGACGCGATAATATCTTCATTTGATGAAATTAAGTTTTTATTTCTTCGAATGCTTGCTGCAGCGCTGGTGGCGTCGACGGTAATTAGAATTAATAGCATGACTCGGCGCGTTAACAAAATCAACAACAAATTGAATAATAAACGATTTATTATGCTAATCCTGTTGGACATAATATCTAAAGTGAATTTTGGGCGATAGAGATATGAGATTAGTTGATGATTACAAATGTGGGCGGGAATGTTTTTGAAGTGATAATTTATTGATTGGATATAAATTTGCTTTTGGTGGGTCTTATTGTTAGCGAGACTTGAATGGAGATTCTTATCTTTAGGAAAATCGTCAACGTTGCATACCATAAAATCAAATAAAATTTTCGAAGAAGCATCGAGATCGGAAGTCGTTAGTCCACTGAGAACAATCGTGATTCTTCGAGGGGACTCAAACCAACGTAGCAGGGCTGGCTTAATTATTAATTTCAAACAAGAACGAATTTTACAAGGTTACGTTTTTAATCTGCGGTATAACAATGACATACTTTTCAGTAACAGTAACTGAAATCCAATTGCATTTTAAATTTTCCACTAAACATTCATTCAACATTTTCCTAGATTTCCATCATCGCTAATTGATTTCATAGAATTCAATCATTGCATAATCCACCGTAGATAATAGAATCACGTTGCGCAAGCAGCTTGGCAAGCTCCAAATATTACATCCATAATGTTGCCGATGAGGACATATTCCCAACATTAGAAGGACTAGACAATATTCAGACGCTCCATTATTGTGTGCGAGTTTTGAGCCAATTACCTCGTGTACTGGCTGCATTTCGAGATAGGATCGAGCGATGTAATCGTTGCACAAGTGTTAAACACAATAGTGAATATTATTAAACAATAGATTCAAAGCAGGGTGAATATCTTGTATCTATGGAAAATCGATAGGAGTGGAATGGTGTTCGGATACTGTTTGGTGATTCATTGGTTTGCGAATATACCTGGAAGCATAGCGTAGTAATGGGTAAAACAAACAACATCGTATCAAAATATCCGAGAATGAATGTAGATAGCAAAAATGAAAGTTAATAGTTGAAAAATGTTCCCTAGTTTTAAGGCTAACATTTCTAGTTTTTGGACGCAAGGAAATAAATGCAGTTTTTAGCTTAGTCACTGCATTTTTTTCTTGAAAATGCTGAAAGTGAATGCCCAAAGGAGATTGACCAATATTTAATCAAGAGCAGATTGAAAATTGAAATAATTATAATAATTCCAAAACATAAAAAACGCGGCTGTAAAAACTCAATTGCATTTCATTCCAACTAGTTTTTTAATTGCTACTATTTCGAGTGGAATGCGTGAAAGATGCAAGTCAGATAGATACGCATGGGGTCAAGTTCAAACAACAAAACAGTAGAGACAGAGTATTCCTTACAACTGGGCCAAATTTAACCTATCGTATGAGCACGTGATTTAAGTGCATGCTTCAAACTGTCAAGCCCACACATGCGTATCATATATTTGTTGAAATAAGTATGACTATATCATGTTAACTAAAAATCTGAATTGCATTTCATCCGCTCTAAATAAATCATGCGCGCATTTAAATAAAAAAATATGAATTTAACAGAAATTTTCAGTATGAACGTTTAAGGACGAAACGCTTATTTTGAATCAAGGCTTTCGCCAATTTAATAATTCAGAACAAGCACCCTATTTTTACTTTATTTTTAATTTTTTACTTCTCTTTTCTAAGGACTTTATATCGAATAACAAAACCAGTTGCGAATAATTGCTGATATTTTCTGACTCTCATATTTATTGATGATATATCTCTTCATTCGAACTTTGTTGGATTGTTTTTGAGGAAGATTGTTTTGCAGAGGAATTTGAAGTATGAATCCGACTTCGTGAATTGGTACGTTGATGCTGGGCCTGCAGTGTTCAAATACTTCCTAATTGTTTCAGATCATCAAACAATCTTACATTCTGTAAATCTCGGAGACAGTGATTTCGGTGAGAAACGGATACTTTCGACATTTTGTATTCACACGATATTTTCTGCTATCAGAGCAGCAGATAACAGAAAGTGTCGTGTGAAGTATATCAAACAAACGTCGTCATCTAAAAGTTTTGTCTATTCTCATCGTTTAGCTACAACAATTGTCGCGTGTTGTTATGAAAACGTGACATACTGATGTCCTTATTCGTATCTTATCTAGCTTCCTTATGATCCAGTTATATAGCTCTTCTAACATTTGAGTACCATTGTAAGTTTGGGCTACCCGAAATTTCTAAGATATATGCCTAAATATCAGACTTTTTCAGCACCTACATTGCAACCTCCGAAATAAAAAGAGCGTTGGAATGGGCCTGCAAAAATATGAATCTCCATATCAATCGACTGCAATTATATGGACTTAATGTACGTAGAATAACGAGCGACCTGGAAGAGCTTCAGGGCTAAGGAGAACAACTTCAGAAAAACTCAGAAGCTGAAGATGAGAACGAAATTGCTGGAGGAATCCCATCTAAATCAGCACTAGAAACATTGGGCAAGAAGACTTGCCGAGCCTCCGGAAACTTTTGAGGAATACGAAAATTGGATTGAAGAGACGACGACTGTCTAACTCAGTCCAATCGACCAGCTCAATATGCTGAGCTTTGATACTGCATAGCAAAGACACATGCTGCAAACAATGAATCTACAGGGGCAATGGGAACCTCGCAGAGAAAATATTCAACACGATAATTGCTTTTTCGGACTTCGACCTAAGGAAAAAAAAGCAAAACAGGCCACAGAACTCATTATCCTTATGGTGGACTTTGTTTTTTTAACTTCAAGCCATGATTTATGCAACGAAGCTCTATTGTGAAGCTAGAAGAGACCAGATCAATGTATGTTTCTATTCTTGCAACGTTTTCCAAGAAACACATTCCTTTCGAACTTCCTTTGTTCCAGTAGCCATTTACCCTGTTTGATAGATTGTTAAATTGGTACATAAGATTTTAATACATGTTTCATACTTTTCAGTTTCGAGCAAGGACATCAAAGACATTGTTTTGTATCGATTTTGTGCTCTTTTAACATTACGGACTTTGGTCCAGTAATCTCCATTACTGTCCAGTTGCTCCGGATTGTCCACATACTCGTCTGAAATGGTTTTCTGGACTCCGGAAGGATGGGTCCTCCATGATGACCGTTCAGTCGTTGTTGCGAATGCGGTCCATATTAGATAGAAGACCTTGCGAACTGCTTAAATGATTCGTGGAGTGACTGCCAGTCCGACTGAAATCTAACTACGCAACTGGACCAAGTATACATCTATTCTGTTATACTAAAGCTAAAGAATACTAAAGAATGTTTTTCTTGCTATGATCTGAGCCTGAATCTGAACCACAGACATTCCACAACTAATTATTACCTAACGTAGCTCCAAAGTAAGTTGCAGGTGGAAACACGCATCCAACTTAATCAAAGCGCCACCCGAGAATAAGAGGCGTGAGTTAGAGAAACGAGAAATCATTTCCGTCCTAGATTCTTTAGATGACCAGAAGGTTATATTTTGCGTGATGTTCCAGGAAGTCCTACACTCAGTCGTACACTAAGGACAGATCAATGTTGCCAGGAACGACAAATTATCACAAATTTTATGGCTAGTTCTTTTCATCCTATTACTCCACTTTTACTTCTAATATTTCGAGAAAGAAAACGGATGCAACTCTAAAGTACTTCAACTATTCTTTTGAGCTGTTGCTTAAAGTTACATCCACTTGGATACAGTATTATATAAATCAAATAGCGTAGACATTGCAAAATATCGAGTTTCACGGTAACATGGAAGTTTCTTGCGA
This sequence comes from Stratiomys singularior, assembly GCA_954870665.1. Lineage (NCBI taxonomy): Eukaryota > Metazoa > Arthropoda > Insecta > Diptera > Stratiomyidae > Stratiomys > Stratiomys singularior. Next base: position 2,344,140 of record OX940879.1, on the reverse strand, counting down.
GATTTTGAGTGGACATAAGTAAACATTAGTTTGCGCACTGATCTCACGCTACATTCTTGACCAGAAAGAGCATTTTTCTCAACAGTTCAAATCGCCTCTTTACCTTTTTCGCACGTATTGGAAACAAAATCTTTCTCAACATTTGGCCAAAACACTCCACGCCATACCATCCATCTTCAACGAAATTGCCAATATTGCACCGAAGCACCTTGTTGTCAATGTAGTTCATTCCTTATTACCTTCATAACTCGTAGCGCCAATTTTACGCTAACCAACTTCGAGTGTGGTGGCCCGAAGAGATTTTCACTTTCCAAATGGCATAAGCGGTTGGGAAATACTTACCTATGCAGATGGACTACAATCCTAAATAATATGCACTCAATCTATTATTTCACGCTTCCATTTGAACATTTCGAGCATTTTGAACGTTTCAGTTTCAGCGTTGCTCAGTGCCATAGGAAGTGTTCGGTTCAGTTTGTTATCGGAGCAATAGTCACTGGTTGTCATAAGATTTATGGGAGAACTTTATATTTATTAACAATATGCGCCATTCGCGCCAAGAAAAATGATCGGTACTTCACGACAACGATGACGACGTTTAAAGTAATAATCACCCCGCGAACAACTTAAATCGAGTAGAATAAATGACTTAACCGTTTGCATGTGGTGAAGGATTGTGGTCTTGACATCGTTAAGGAAGTTCTCCTGTTATTGGATTGGAGGGACCATTCGCTCCTCGAAAGGAAAAGGAACGAGGAATGGTTCTAGGATAATGCAATAGGTTCGAGGATCACAATGACAAGAAAGGCCTGGAACCTTTGTTTTGGCATGTCACCATCCGAAAACCAAACTGTGTCCCGTTCGCGGTTAAGTACTTCAAATGCAAATCAGCGGTAACAGTCTTGTTAGCATTTGAATTTATGATAGCTGTCAACAAGTTGATTTATATTTTGGCCATTGATCTAACGATCTGGCGTTGCCCAGGATATGATCCCGCACTATCTCTGCTGGCGTCATGTTGGCCGTGTTTGCTTAGCTTCAATGGCGTTGTATAATTAGGCGGCACACTCAAATTGAGCATATCATAATGGGCTCTAATTTCTTGTTCTCGACACATCCAGGCACAATATGGTAACAGTCGGTAACCACCTTAACAGCAGCATAAGGAAAATGCAAAAGACAAAAAGCAGCAGAAAAAAACGAAAAAATAATGACAAGACCCATTAACATTCGCACAATTATCCGCGTAGGCAGCTTGCGCTCCTAATGACAATTTGCGGTTACCATGAAGGCGACTAGGACACGCGATTATTGTTCGGCGACAGTGAGATAGTTTTTCTAGTGTTTATGGACTTGCTAAGCTACCAAGCCGCAAGACAAGAACCATAGATACCATGGTAAGTGTGAAATTTGCATTCAATAAACACATTGTGTGTTAAGGATAGAGTGATTTGCGCCTTTGTACTGAGGTGGAGCGTTTTATTTGAAATAGGCTCAGAGCACACCTTCTCGGATCAATTCTGCACTTGGTGAATGGTTGCCCAATAGACTTTTGCGTAACCAAAGTGTTACAAAACACTCAAAGCTCTTATCGAGAAATGCCAAAACGACAGCGTGGCATGCGACAAAATTTTAAATGGAAGTCATGCCACTGCATGTAGTAGAAAGGCCCTATCTCGACACGGGTGAAATAGTTAAGATAAATTTAATGGAAATGGAATTGCACAGAGCAGATCTTGCGATGAATCCGGCAGGAAGTACATTATTTCTCAACCAAGGATGATGTGTGCTTTCTCTTCCTTCGTGGGAGCAATGTATGTAAGACCAAAGTATAAGATGTACAACGCATAATTCCTATCTGAATATTCGAGTCGGACTATAGTCCATACATAAATGTGGACTAAAATAAAATGAAGTAACAACAGCAGCAGTAGCAGTAGTAGCAACCGCAACTATCGAGAGTGACATCATTACAGTTTTCAACCACCATGCCCAATTCAGAAATACTGTTTCATTTTAGAGTATCAACTTATTTATTAGTTGTGGAAATCAGCACTTACGTACTCCTTCATGCTTCCCAGCTTCCGAAAACACAACCATCACGCTTCAATCAATGAACGCTACCGGAAATTTTTGGAAAGAACTACTATAGATTGGATTCCGTCTTAGTTATTATCTGCAGAATCTGCGTTTCAAACTTCAGATCACGCTTCAAATGTCCATCCAAGCTTGTGAAGCTAATGTCGTCTTTTATAAACAAGGACAAACAGATGATGATGCCCATATCGAGAAACATCAAAACCGAATATCAAAAAAACTCGCAGGGAAAAAGAGAAATAGCACAAAACTCTGGATTGGCAAGCTTGCCACACCAATAATTAGCTATTTTATCAAACAGCACATGTCAGGCACAAGCGCATATCCTTCCGTTTCGTTCTCATATTCAAAGAACACACCGAAGATATCATACCGCCTGAATGCATCTGCAGATAAAATAAAAGGCAAAGGGAAGAGCAGAAAATCATTCCTCAAGTCAACTAGTGAAATTTCAATCCCTGTCAAAGACAATACAGTACATAGGCAAGCATCTTCGATATCCAGAAGCTCGTGAGATAAGATAGTAGTAGCTGGGATACAATGGACTTATCCGAATATCATGCTGAAAACTTCTATTGTTGAAGATATTAAGTCTTCATTTAAGATTCCTTATTAGGTTACTGATGCTTTAGTGTCACCAAATGCAAGTCAAAAGTCATTTACCAGTACAGTGGTAGTCAATAGGAGCAGTGTTTGACAAACAAGTAAGTAGATTGCCCCATTGAAGCATCGGTAAAATTTCCTTTCCTGGTATTGCAGCTACTAGCCGAGAATATTCTTACGGAAAGATCACGTTATCGCTCATCATGGGACGATGAGGCTCTCTTGAGTTTTCACGAACCCTGGTGGGATAATACCTCATTGCCAATCGTTAATCGATCCTTGTCAGTTGCCAGTTCCTTGGCCAGAACGCATCGTTATACAATACCAGCTTGATATATGCTGTCCGTTTTTTTTGTCGCTACTATTGATCTCAGCTCAGCTTATTGATCTAAATTATTCCAATTTTCAAAGTTGCCATTGGCGAGCTGGTAAATTTAAGAAGGGGTTTCCTACAAAAGATAACTTTGATGGATACAATGGAGGCATGTAAAGGCCGTTGCCGTCATTGGGAATTGTGGAAGGTTTTTAGATCAACAATTATCTTTTTTGTTTTTTGAGGTATCAGCGTTCAGATCGTTCAGATTTTCCACCTGGTTTGGAGGGCTTATCTGGAAATATCATACCTGCCTCTTTTGCTGTTCTCGATAGTGGAAGTTCAGGAAAAAACGACCAGGTTTCTTGGGACGCAAAGGCAATTCATGGGAGCATTGAGTTTTGAAAACCCATTTCAAGAACTGCTTGAGCGCTAAGAGCTGAAAGAAATGAACACAGGTAAGGCATGCTTGGGTAATGTGTTACGTTGATAGAACAAAGTTCGCTATTTTACAGGCAGTCAAATTGAGCTTAATTGCGAGGGTGTTAGAAAATGTGACGATCAGCAAGAAAGTACATAGGCCACGCCAAGCATTTGTAAAGAATTTGCATAAAAAATACGAAACGATTCGATTCTTAAAGAAGTCAGATTCAGATATACCAGATACAGATTCACATACCATCAAAACTAAACCAGATTCCGACAGAAATAACGACGTTTTCCCTAAAAATTATGATCTTAATTCAGTTGAATATCAATCAAGAAGTCAAAACATCTGTGAGACCGTACAGGATTGCCTCGCAGTCCAATCTCATAGGACGTTTGCATGCATCAGGCAATATTTCTGGATATCGTAATATGCCTGTATCAAAAACGCTGTAAGCGGGCTGAATTCTAGTGGTAGTTGGAATTGCGCCACCCATAAATTCTCTTTTTAGGTCAGGAGTAACTCGTTCTCAGGTTGGCAAAAATATTTATGTCCCCGACTTAATGAATTCATCGGGCACGATTGCCCGCTTGGTTAACTCAAGTATTCCCGAACGCTTGTCCACAACTTATTAACCATCAAACAACTGCAGGTAGTCCCTAAGATACTAATTGCTAATAAATTTGTCAAAACAACGAGTTGTTCACGGTGTGCTTCTACAAGCGTACTCTTTTCCTCGAGTGGTCACGGTCTGCACGGACCAGTGGGCAGGTATCGCGAATCGTGAGACCACTTAGCCTGTACACGAACCACTCCAAATCTTTTCACCGAATCATCCGTAGGACGTCTGCAAAGATATTTTGCAAGTAGCATAAATATTTTGTATCTTATAAATTGGCAAAATGAAACGAACCGCGCGACCAAGATTACGGCAGCCAAGACGTCGATGAGCCTCTCACTGTATCAGATAATTACCTTTCATCGCGCAGGTAACCTACGCTGAAGATCTATCGAGATTAAAAAGTGATAAGCAGTGGAATATCTTGGATTCAAATTTGGATGCAATCGGAAGAATTGGTTGGCACTTTTTGTGTGCCTTTTTTCATATTGATCCGCAGCTTTTCTCTTTGGCTTGTTTCCACCTCTGACGATTTTCGCTTCTTTTCGTGATAAAGTCCAATGAGAAGAATAGTGGAATTAGTTTTGAATTAGTGTTCGATAGTTAGTCAGTTAGGAGTTGTGTGATTAGACATTTTGTATCTTTTTGTTCGGGCCTTTAATATGAATGCCATTGTTTGCGTATTTAGTTAATAACAATACGAAGGGAAATGAAATGAATGAATGAAAGGAGAATAGGAAGAAAGTATGATAAAGGTACAATGTATTGACCCGGTACTAGTCGAATAAAGATGTCAATTTAAATGAGCGAATATTGTTCAGCGCATAATGCTAAAGTGGTGTCTGCTTTTGTGAGTAGGAAGCGGACTTTTGTTGCAAATAACACCTGACAAAGAAAGACTAAGGTCCGTTGAAAGCGTTCTAATTATTTTGGAATGGTGTTAATGTGTTGAAATGGTCATTTTCCCCGCTCCGCTATTATATTATTCATCCGAGAACAATATTTGTTTTAGTTCTGTCTCCAGACGTTCAACAAACCTCCCAGTTCAATGAAATCTGATTTAGTTCAGCTGGCCTCTGGAAGAAGAAGTGATTCATATCTAATGGGAACGTGAGGTATGAAAAACGTCGGCTTCTGGTTCCTTTTAGCACTATCATTACATAAATAATAACCTCAAATTGGAAATTCCGCGTTTCAATCCATTATCTTCGTTAATGGAGTCCGACCACAGTTCTTTGCGCTTTATCTGCCAACAACTTCATAAGTATGCGCTTGTCATCCATGTTCCACGCGTTGTCAGTCATTGCAGCTATCCGATCCTTGCAACCTTGCGAACCTCAGGCTCGGCAAAATTTGTACAGGTCATTTTTGTTTCTCGTTCGTCATTGATCTCTTCCAACTTTTGATCCCAGTATTAAGACCCTCTCTTTCCAATATATTTCATTTTCTACGAATATTTTACATCAGGATCTACGTTTCGAAGACGTAGCATAGTGCAGGCAGTATCACGGCTTAATATACTCTTATAAGTCTTGCGTATGCAGCCGTATGTAAGAATTCGTGCATCTTTGAAGAAGGCCTTAGGTGCCAATCGTATTTACTTCGGCTTTACTTCTGCAGGCTTTCCCTAGCTTCCGTGGAGTATAAGACCAACTATCAAGATATTGTGAGGGATTGACGTAGTCTTCAGCACAGATTGGTAACAATGTGAAAAGAAGTGTGAGTGACTCTGTAGCCACTTGTTGCCCCATTAACTGTCTTATAATTTTATAGGAAATCTTGATTGATGGTCCCCCAATAATCTTCAGTTGCCGACACACTTAATGTGGGAGGGAGGACTATTCTAACGTTGTGTTGTATTGTAAGACAAAATTGTAAGACAATAAGCACAAGGTTTTACACAAAAATCTTTGGGATCATCCAAATCTTATCACTACCATACTTTGCTCCTGTTTGAGCTAAGAAAGCAATGAAAGTCCTACATGCACAAAATAAGATACGACATTTGAATGTCCTCAAAAAATGGAAATATTCCAACCGAAAACCTTCAATGGACGAGCCCACTGGGGTTTATATTTACAGCCGAAACATATCTGCTGACAAGCAGAAGTAATCAAGAATGAACAAAAGGCACTCCAAAATTCAATCAATAAAATCAATCACCACTGTTAGAAAACCAGCAGAATATGGCAATTTTCACAAAGATTCGCTTTTCCATAGTCCTTCGTAAGGATGCAAACTATACTGAAAACTCAGTGATTTAGCGGTGATGTGCACAGATTTCTGGGTGGGTCAATGTGTTAAGAGAGGGCCCCACGTCATTGGTGAGCGATGCTTTAGTACATTGTTTCGCGGTTGAACGATTCGATGACATCGGAGCATCTTGTCACTATCTGAGACATAACAAATGCGGTATGTATCATTACTTTTTGCACACAGGCACTTTGTTATATTCATGAATGTTGATATGTGTTTCCCAACATCCTTTTAGCTTCAGAGGGAGTACAAATTTCCTTTCCTTAATAAACAGTATTAATATAGGAATTTAGTTCCCTTTTCTTTTGAAAAATATTAACTTATATGTTTCTGCTCCCTGGGAACTCGAACTTGAACATTAGGCAGCATTTCCTTCACGTCGAATTAAAACGCTTAAGATTGTGCAGTGTATCCCTGGCTTTGCTTTGATTTTGTCAGGCGTCATCTCTGCGTCTTGTCTGAGCGTTTTCATGTATTGTGTGCTGGCAATACAGAACAGGTTGGATGGGAATTTCGAAAATTCTTCACCATTTGGTTGTATAGTCAAACGCCGACCATTGACTCCCGCCCATTCAATTTAGCATCTTAAAAATATTACGAAATCCAATCGATTAGTAAATCTTTGAAGTAATAAAAGACCCTTCAACACTCGAATCAAATACAATAAAAGAAAGTGCACCAGGCGCAAAGTGGCATAATAAATTGCTATGCTAATTGAATAATCCTTTCATTTAATATTAACCATATATTAGCCGCTTTCTTCAGAAAAGAAAAACAATCTCCAATGCTCCCTTCAACACGTTAGGAATAAAGAAATTCAAACGAACAACAATAAAATCCATAAAGACCACAATTCTCAACAACAATAGAAACCTAATAGCCTGCCATTTACGACAATTGTTTCTGGGCAAAAGCCCCGAAAAAATTTCTCTTTAATCAACCAACGGTCTCTGTCCACCCACTCACACCTCATCCAACACCTTTCTTCTGCGGCGCGCTCGCACGTCGAAAAAGTCCCAAGAATTTTCAACAGGTAATTCACGAGTGGCTATTAAGCACCTTATTGTGTTATATTACTAATCTGATTGAAGGAGGTTCGATACGTGATAGATATAATCAGCTTAAACCACATCTTTCACCACGCATGCGTGCATGCGTCACATACACATGATATGACCGATACCTTGCTTGCAACCTTGGTGTGTGAGCATCTTCGGGAAAGTCCATTAAGGTGGAATAGCTTTTATTTATAGTCTGGATGTCCGTCAAGGTGCAATTGTAAATACAATGAGCAGTATTTAATGAAATTAAGTTGCTGCACGTGATTAACGTTGTGGTGCAGAAGAGGTCCGTCAGAGAGAAGGTCCGAAGGCTGGGAACCCAAGTGCTTTGAGCTTGCAATTAGTGAAGTCGAATTCCAGTTAACCTTTAGCCCAACCCATCAGAGTAACTTTTATTATGGACTAAAGTACAAACTATTATTCATAGCTATGAATGGAGATGATATTCCTGCAATTGATCATATGTGAGGGATTCCTGGACATGATCATACGGGCGAAGAAAGAGACCGGACGCGTACTGGCCGGGTTAATGACGGATTTACAGATGAGAGGTGAATTCTGCAGCAAGTGTTTCATCTAGACTATTCACGAGGCGAGTCAAAGACGCAGCCCGTTCCATCAAATCTGCCATATTACAAACTGACGCTGACATTCTCACATGGACATGAATTTGGCGCATCAATCATTCGATTCTTTGACGTTAAGTATTGCAAACGGTTTAATCTGACCGGGACTCGGAATACCTGCCGCTAATTTTTCCACCCTCCTCTGACCTCTCCTTTGGATTCCACTCATACTTGTTTTGGTTGGTGTCTTTTGATTTCATTACAATTCCATTTCAACAGTGCCGTTGATGATGATGATGATGATGATGACGACGATGATTGTGCTGGAGATGTTGGATCAGGTGGTAAGGCAACTGCCGGATACAAAAGTGAATTTGATTGCGAACAATTTTCCTTTCGTTTTTTCCTCAACACCTCTGTTCCTTCTTTCTTTCTTTGCGGAGCTTTGCACGAGGAGAGACACCAGCCAAACAACCACCAAGCGAAAGCGTGCCAAATGTCAGGCCTGATGGAACATGGTTTTAATCCTCATTCACTTTTCATTGTCGAAATTAAACTCTTCATTTTGTTCGTTGGCGTAATCGTTTTTTCACCTTGATCCTCGAATTATTTACGAATTTTGGACACATAAATCGGATTTCGATTCCATGAATAAGAAATGCATTTATGATAATTATCATTGAGTACATTTTTCATATGAGCTTAAAGATGCGAAATTTTAGCGATTGCGTGAATGTTTTGCTGTCAATTTCGGCTGCAATAATGAATCTAAATCGTTTTTAAATGAGCGGTTGGGTCGCAGTGGAAAGTATTTTATTGTCGATTCCATTGGAATGTTTTCCTTTCTGCCTTGATCCGCACGGCTTACTTTAAAGGCCATTTTTGCTTTTAATTTTGTCAGAATCGCGAAAACGAGCACGTGTTTGCTCCCCTCCTCCCCGCCATTACCCGCTTTCTAATGTCTCGACTCGTACAATTCATGATGAATGAAGGGTTTTCATAAGTTCGATCAAAACTACTTCGAGTGGCACCAAAATCTGCTCATTTCCCAAATAAACATTTGGTTTTACATCATTGTCAGTACTAAAAACACTTCTGCAAGATAAAAAGTAGGCCAAGCAGTCACTTCGGGGACATAAACGGAATTATGGCAATACTAATTTGGTCTAATTTTTGAATTGGGGTGTCTGAATAAATCAGAGGGTGTCCAGTTGAATTTCGGATTCATGGGACAGGTCTTTAATTGCATGCCTCACAACCACATCTAGATCGAAATTGACGGAAACGGAACGTCAATTTCGTCAACAGTCTTCATTTCATTAGCTTAGTAGATCGATTCTTGTTGGACTGTTGCCAATAAGATCATGCATAAAGTAACGCAACTCTAGGATGTGGCTAAAGGAGGTAAACGACTAAGTTAAGAATGTGATCGTTTGCATTGATCTGACATAAGATTACAATCTTTGATGGTGGGAAAACCGAAACCAAATAGGATACCATTGATTTTTTGACCATTGACCATTGATCTTTTTGTATGGGATTGTCATACATGCAATTTTTGAATAGCATTTCGCGGCCTCGTCACTGTCTGATAATTTGTTCTCAGTAATAGAACGAAAGACTTAGGCCAGTAACCTGAACATTTTTCGGTCAGTGAAATAAATTGAGTAACACGTTTAATTGCTATCATATGTTGGGTTTTCGTGTAGTAGCGCGTGTTTACCTGAAAGTATTATGAAAATTTCATCCTTCAACTTTTCCGCGACTCGTTTCCACGTTCCCCACTTGAACGACATAAACAAGCAAATCTCGTTAGCACCTCTCTCTAACTATGCAGAAAACACATTTAATTTATGGCACCTGCAAGCGTCAATTGTCACTCCTGTGACGCAGCGTTGCGACGAGTCATATATTGACCCTAAAGTGTGACTTTGTCGTGGTAAATGTCTCAATAGGTATTCCAGCCAAATGGACAGTAGCGCAAGAAGTCCAATGCAAGCCTATCTCATGCTGAGCTGACAGAAAGAGCTGTTCTTATTCGCGTGGTTTCCAATAAATTCTTTACGAAATGTCAATTAGCTGAAATTATAGATGGGACGAAGAGTGCTTGCGAAGTCATACGTACTTTGAAATTAAATATTGAAAGGGTTGCCAGTTACAACCGAGTCCAATTAGAAGCAGGGATTGGCGCGAATAAGACTAGAAGACGGGCTTATGCTTGGCCGTTGGATGGCGTCACATATTTTTCGGAGTTCATCAGTGCAAATGGGAATGTCTGGGTTGTTTTCAGTTGAATTTGGCGTTTTCGGGATAAGTTTGCTGGTAAGCCGATTACCTGTTCCGGCGCCATCATGCCACATTTGCATGCTCACTGAATTCTCAAGATGAAAGAAGATTTAGGTAGTGCAGCTACTCCCACATGTCTGTCGCAACATAATAGTTACACACCATTCTCGCACCTCGGATCCGAGAGCATTTCCTCACAGTGACAATGACAATGGATGGATTTTCATTGGAAATCTTTCCCGAGCATTTATCATTGCATTCAACGGCGCAGCAACGACACATCAATAGTTTTCGCGCCCTCTTAGCACAATGAGCCTTTTTAGCTGCACTTTCGCAGGTGATTATGTTCCCTCGTCTTCGCCATTAGCTCCAGTTGCAATCTCACCACCACCATAGCGAGCTATAAGCAACTGCGGACCATGCACTCCTCGATCGGTGCTCGAAAAAGGATTAGTAAAAACTTGTTCAACATAAAATGCTAATTAGAACGTCTTTCTCGTTACTTAACAGCACTGTCGCGGTGTGGTGATGCCGTTTCTACGAACCGACGTTTCCAGCGTCCGCTCCCTATTTGGATCGAAAGCGCTTCGATTTGGGAGGATCCGGATAATGGCCGGGAAAATGATACAGACGAAAATCGTGTAGACTGCAATTTAGCTTTTAACTTCCTCGCTGGCTTCTGCACATATTTTTGCTGCTTGAGCGCTTATCTTTGATGTGCCTCCGGCGTGGTTTTTATCGCCCCGCCGTCGTCAGGGCATAGCGTGGCATCGGGAAAATGGTTTTCATGTAGGGCTAATGCGAGCAGTAAAGCATTGGAAGGTACAAAAGTACATCCAGTAAGAATTTTCAGGTGCTATCAATAGCTCCTTGGAATGCGTTGCCAAATGCCTGCAACACGGCACAAATGCATCTATTCAGTAAATTTAGCAATGCAACAGCTCCCATGTCCGGAGAATGGAGCTGTCTCCTAGTATTTTCCCTGAATTTTTCGAGGCGAATTCCTGCTGAAAGCGCATCACTTACCTGCAGTGTTTTCGGTGCTCTTAGAAATCGTCTCCTCGGCGATCAGCAGCAAGAAGGGCGACAGCAACCACATACGCTAAGTACATTGAACAAAGTGCACCCAGATGGATAGATGCAGCGAAAAAATCCCATATCGCCGAGAATCGAACGCTAGCACGTATGTGCCTCATTGCACCGAATCAATATCGGCGTGATATATTGCACCACCAACTAGTTAACCTATGACCGCGACCGTATATCTTTACCTATTCACTTAAGCTGCATCGAACCGCCAACTTACCGCGAACGGTTTGTTTAATTTGCGGTTTCAGATTGTTTTGCCCCTATTTTGATAGTGCAGGGCTGCAGTTGAGAGAAAGACAATGGTTCTAGGAAAATGTAGCAAACGATAAAGCTGTGATGCTGAACGGCGATAGAATGAGACTATTGTTGCGAGGTGGTGGATTAAATGACAAATGGAAGGTGTGAAGAAACTTGTTACATTGTAGGGTACATTTTTCATGGTACACCCGTCTTGGCAGGCTTTGGTTTAATTGGTGGAATATGTCTATGAGTCCGATTGAATGTGGAAAGTGTTGGACTCTAAATTGAACAAGCAGCTCCCCATGAAAACTCTTTTGCATCACGTGTAGAGTTGGTTGAGGTAAATTCGTAAAAAAATGGAGAGAAAATTGATAATTTGATTCAATCGTTACGAGTCGGGTTCGAAGCATATAAATGAGCTCTGTTTATTGCAAAATAATAATACGATATGCACTTAACATGCAAGCAAATGTGATTAAGGGCTCCGTGTTGATAAGTATCAAGTGTGCCCCAAAATTATCCGATTTGCCTTGACAGCTTAGCAGTGGATTTACGGATTATCCTGCTTTTAGGAGTCAAGAAAGCGTTTCATGGTCGTGACTCGTCTCAGTTTGTGAGTTTGAATACAGTATTTTGTGTTTGGAAAAATTCAAAAAGCATGGATTAATGAGCTGAGGTTGCACGGAAGCTCATCGACACAAAACATAGTAGTGTAAATTGTCTCGTCACCGTGAATCTCTTATTCGTATGGAAATTCGGATCCTTGAAACGAAGAAATATAGTGGGCCACAAATCGGCACAAATCCGATTTACTCATGGTGCTGAAAATACAATGATGCTAGCCGTCAATCAGTGAATATTTCTAGTTGGGCAATGAGTACAGGTTTTGTCGGTAGTCGCAGGAAATTCTCTATGCTCCCTGCCATTGAATAATTACTATTGTCCCTTAGTACTACTAATTATTGTCCGGGTTATCAACGATACAGCCTTCGTTTCTGTGGTCCCGAGCTGGAGATGAGATTACTTATTAATTACTTACTTAATTACAATTACTTACTTAATTACAATTACTTACTTATCTCATATTACATGAGATTACTTACTCATTTTCCAACCCTTCTCATCCATCGTTTGTACTCAATTTTGCGGAGTCAATTGATTAGACCGTCATAAGACATGCAACGGAAACCGTGTTAGCCTCCAAGAACATTCCCACAGGTAATTCCGGATCTAGAAGGTGATTCAAGGCTTCTTGGGGCATGCAAAAGCTACCGGACCTTGCGGTTGTTTCATATTATGGTCAACAAATCTCCAGGAATGCGAAACTTTTGCTGCAGAACTCGATAGATATCAGCTCTTTTATCAGGTTGAAAGCATTTGTGCATGTCAAATATTGCCAGCAGAATAATTTGTTTGCAGAATTACCGCTTTGATAAGCTCCAATAAAGGATTGATTCTTTTTTCACATTTGTCTGCCATGTTGTCTGTCGGCAGTGTTTAACAGGTCACAAAACAATATGCTGCCAAAACGCATCAGTCATATTTCCTTTGGCCGATAAGCGTGCATTGACCCATTTCCAAATATTGAATTTTTTTTGATTAGTTTTTGCCGGTCACCTATAGGCCAAGAGTTTTTTATTTGAAGAAATCCTCTCTATAGTGTGCCAAGAAGCAATGCAGAAAGGGCTACAATTTAACTCAAAGGAATCGTCGATTGCAGTAGTGCTCCGGACAGCTCGGCCACTTACAAACTATTTTTAAATCTCGAGATTATTGGTAGGACATTTCAATGGTCAGTAGTTAACGCTTCAATAGTAACTTCAACTAGATGATTCCGAGAGTCTGTACATTAAAAAATTTGATTGTGTTGATTTTATTACATTTTTTAATTGTATACTATGCATTCTCACATGCATAGGGTCTTCAACGAACCATGATAAGCCAACAAAGTGCTGAAAAAGATCCTGTATTAGCTGCTCCTTATGAGAACCACGAATTTCAGCTTTTGGTTGAGTTTCAAGCTTGGGTGTAATTTGAACCAGAAAATCGCATCGTCGCACCCTGGTTGAAATAGGATCTAGAACACATATTGGCACTGACATCAACAGGACCTTTCATAGTCTAGAAGTAGTTAGATTTTCGATTCAAGTATTGTTAACATTGCCCGATGAGTATCATGCGATTTTTTCGCACAGAGCCTCGTATGGAAAGCAATTAACTTCAAGGCACTGTTCAACTAATTGCACTTCTAGTGTCCAAAAAGTTTAAATATGCATGTTGGAGCCCACTTAGTAGTATCAACGGGAATAATAAATTCGCGGATGTGCTGCATAGATAAAACTCATACGCCCCCATTCCTTCCGGCGGTAGTGGCTATCGGATGAGTCGTGAGTGCAAGGATCATTCAGATGCAGCAGTTATCTTTTATCGGCTACCTAGAAGGTGTACATCTTATTTCTCTAGGAGCTGTTGTATGTTGACTATCTTGTATTTGGCGGTAGAATGGATGCTGATGGTGAACTTCTTCCATTTACACATTTTATGCAAAGCAACGCTAATCTGTAGCCTACTCGTGAACCAAATCGATGAGCTGTAAGCAAGGAAGTCCTATCGCACATGCAATCGCAGTTTCGATGATCTTGGACGTCTTTTAAATTTGCGGTCACTGCAAGATTAGGCGGGAGATGCATGTGTTAAACAAGATGGCTGTTTACCACTAGAAGCGATATTCCAGCGAGTGACATGGGCGATCCTTGCAAAAGCGATTGAATTGTGCTTATGAGAAAATGGTTCCCACTGAATGAGTTCCATAGAAGCTTCAAACAGCTTCAGAAGCTGTTTCAAAAGAACGTACCTCGAATGTATCACCCATATTGAGTTCACTGGAGAAACTTGCCAGCTCCTGAATACGAGAAATGAGTCCAGTCCGAGAGTATATTAGCCTGCAGTGTTGCGCCAAGAACTTGCAAACGAAGTCTATTTAACATTTTAATTTCTTTTCGAGATTAGCCCAGGAAAAAATCGAACCCACCGTTTGTTTTTAATTATTATAATTCAGGCGAAATGATTTTGCATATTCGAGCGATTTCACTGCGCCAACGCGATGCACTTACCGTCGCTTGCGACAGTACGAAATACGAGTTTGGGGCTGCGAGATACAAATCAATTGTCACGAATTTCGCCTTGCGCTCAAACGAGCCTCGGATTAAGGTCAAAAACACTTTGAATTTACTTAGATGCGCTTCACATTAGCGGAGTGCATTGCACATTGCACATTGCACTCGGCAGTGCACTATTTTCTCCTTGCAGGTTACAGCCAAGTGGAAATACAATACTTTACCGCCTGCACCCGCCACTATTATGAATGCACTTTGCCACAAAGTCCCAATGCAGTTTCGACATAGACATTGAACGCGTCTTATAAGATTTATCTTGAGGGAAATGTTTAATTTCGTGTCATTAAGCTAAAGATTTTCACATTTATACACATGTAATTATCGAGAGGAATAATGGATCGTTTATAGCGACGCTGAGCAGTTTGGGGCTTGGGCGTATGGGGGACCATATGTTGACTGGAGAGAGTCGGGGCCCATAAGGAAAGATCGCTGATAGCTCTCCGCTGTGCATTGCACTTGTTCTTGCCGCAATCGAGGACAATTCAGCGTGTTTGATTATCATAACCTTCAGGAAGAGTTCCAGTTCCCAATTTATATTTAGACCCAGGCACGATGACTATCTACAGGAGTATATTCATGGAGCTTGGCCTCCTACCCTGCAATTATCGATTGCACTAGCTTGCATTTGAGGCTCGTAGCTGGTGCTTCAACATCGCGTTGCATTCATGACAACATCAATTACCAGTAGAGCGTCATGTCGAGCATGCCGACTGGGATCGTGGCCGCAGCGATCCTCTAATCCTCGCACCGTCTCAAGACAGCCAGCGCTAATGCATATCACGACATTCGAACAATGCAATAACCACCTGCACAATCGATCATGGCTCGAAGAACGCGATTTCGGATGACACAATCGGCCGAAATTTGCATGGAAACCCGCGAAGCACTCAGCCTCGAGCCGAGTCGCGAATACCTGTCGCAAGACCTCTTCCACTCTAATTGGAGAATATGACTTCAAGTTAATCATGGCTAATTATATTGTTCCCAATCGCATTTTTCGTCCAAGAATTCCACGAGCTCAGTGCAACAAGCCCAGCCAGACCACCTACAAATCAATTTTGCACAACTTCAATGTTTGCAACGTTGCTGTGGTGTGAGGAGCTGGAGGTCGTTCGAGGAGAATGGACTTTTCTTCTGTACAGCTGGATCCGGTGACCTCAAGGAAGCATGTGCAACTTTCAGAGAACACTCAACTCGAAGCTCACCAGGACATGAGTATGCAGCGGGGGCGCGAGTATTCCTTGAATTTCATTATGTGGTTCCCGCTACAGTACTCCTTTTGTGAATGAATACTGAGCTGATTTGGAATGAAAAAAGTAACCAGATCAGAAACTCTTGCATTCGAGCCTTGTTGAAAGCTTTTCGCGGTCTTAGCAACATGACTTAGTTGCAGTAATCTAGCCACTCGCTCAGTTCAATTTATTAGCCCTGCTTAGATTACAGCATGAAGTGGTGCTAACGGAATCCCTTTGGTCCCGACCACATCCCTCGCAACAATCCTCCTCGCCACAAAAGATTCTCGTGCTAGCGATATTAGATTGCAGCTCCGTGAAAACTCAACCAAGGGAAAATCTATCTCTTTAATGTCTAGTTGACTTGGAGCCGTCCTGCGTCTCCCACCCCCGTCCCTCCCGCCAAGCCATGGGCGAGGGCGTGCATTAGAGAAATTCACACTTGTTCATGCTGTTATGATTTGTTTTCTCTATTAATAATTTTAACGCGACCAAAATGTTATTCTGGCAAACGGTAAAAGACCATATAATAGAGCGCTAGTGATCGGCAACAACAACGATCCTTGAGCACGGCTGCTCGCTGCATTGGTCCAACATCTATTTGCAGTTTGTTTCATGATTCTCAACTAATGGCCGCGTGAGCTGTTCGTGCTTTTCGTATCAAAGGAGAACATTAGAGGTGTCATTATGAAGACAGTTAGGAGAAATTACTAAGTGAAATAGATTTATTATTACTTCCGGCACTGGTCCATTTGTTACTATTCTAATTTTCATGCCAAACGTATGGGCCACTAATGCAACAATGGGCATTGTAAAATGAATCAAATGGGCTTGAATTGGAGTGCAATGTGGAGCAAGCAACAGCAAATGTGTGGCAATAAAGAACACAAAGATCATGTCTTGTACTGGTGTATGCAGATTCGGAGCAGTTATGGCTGAAACGTGATGAGAAGATTTAGTGGTTATGACCAGTCATACATAAACAACTCATTAAATGTTACTTTGGTGGGTTTTAGATCTATTTTGTTTTATTTATGCTGGTTTCGTAGCCATAAAGAGTGTGATCCTTCTGAAATCCGCGGAATTCCAAGTGATTTCGGGATCTACGATGCTGCAAAGAAGATTTGGATTTTGGTTTATCGGCGCTGTTCAACAGAACTATTATTGTCGGAAGAATCGTCCAGAAAATCTGATTGGTCATCGGCAATATGATGATCAATCGGTCGAAAGATGCTTACGCGAAACCCCATACGAGCTCTGTAGATTCAGTGTTAAGAACTAGTTGTGCACATTATTTTGGGATACACAAAGGCAGCCAAAAGTGATATGATGACGTGGGAAACAAAATTAATGTACTTTTTGCAAGCATAATGTTACAAAAGCTTTCGAATGGACGTTCGTCAGCAAAAAGGAGATGAGCTTGTTGTTATTTACCCTTCGGGCGATCTCAGTAGTTGAAAGGATAATTCTCCGACTTCATCGAACAATCTCATGCACTTTACATTCTCGATCTCTAAAATGTTTAACGTTTAAAAGACGTTTTTTAAATTGTGATAAAGAGACGATCTTCCATAAGTGTGCCCCTATGAATTGGCTTTGATGTTCTTCTATGTAGTCACCAAACTTGTCCAAGACGTTGAAATTCCAGTGTTTATTAAAGATTTTCAATCACAATTCTAGTTCCTTCAGAATAATTTTCCACGATCATAACGCTCAGCGACATGTCGTTGAATCAGTCAAAATCTCTTTAGAAAAAAGGTAGATGGTCCGAACGCTAGCTCTTCTGATTGCCATTTGTTCAAATCGATGTAAATATAACACTCAACTTTCGATATAACCCTGACCTACGTCTAAGTCCGTCCTATCGAATAACTACAAAAAAACCTGGAAAAAAGGATGTAAATCTGAAATGAATCAATTTCTTAGCATGAATACCATCCATGGCCAGTAGATTGAAGAGTTCGGCGCAAAATTACCGAACCCATTTAATAAAAATGACCACATGCGACCAACCAGTCTTTGAGAGCACCGCAGCTGATTTAGGACTTCACAAAATGCTACATGTAACCTTGAAGAAATATCCAAGGCTCGATAATGACTTTCGACCTGCACCGTGTCACATATGGAGTTTGAACTCTCACTACACACTGCACTGGTCAATTTAAGGGTGTTAAGATTGACTTATAACCATTATGCATCATGTATGGGCAGTATTCACTAATGGAAAGATTACAAACCACAGAATAGAGCTCGAATCCGTTTGAATATTTTGAATTTCCTTACTTTTATCCCGGCAGTGGTCTTTCCAACCACAATTTCAATGAAAGCAATAACCGCATTTCTGTTCCTTGTTTGATTCTTTGTTTTTTACCACCAAATCTTTCAAGCTGCCTTCCAAATAACCCACATCCTCACACTTTCAACACATATATACCAAATACAAATAACGAATCCAAATAACCCATCCAGACCTGGAGAAAATACCAATTTATTAGAAGAATGTCACCTGAGCTCCATTTTCATATATCTTTACTTGAAATGTCTGTATCACGTCAAAGATTTCTGTTTTAACATCCTTGAAGTGCTACCAGAGTAGTATATTCTGATAATAATTTATGCAAAAGAGTGTAGAGATATTCGCGGTCGGTAGGGGAAGCAAGGAGTGGCATGTGATAACAGACAGGAAGTCTTATCGATTTTCGCTCGCGGCAACTCGCACAGAACGAGGATGCATCAAGATCAAGTGCTTGAGAGGTTATGAAATAAATTTGTTTTCACGGAGAAGGAAGTATGTACTAATAAGGAACAAATTCGCAAAATGTGTCCTATTTGGTTAGCGAGCCCCAACCTCTCACTGTTGCAACAAACGAACCAGCCAATATCTTTCCTCGAGCAAAACGACCATGCCCTGCACCAAACGAGGCCTGTCCACCTTAGCCCTGTCGGCGTAATCTCGAAGAAATGTGCTCGGAGCCTTGCGCGTTCAAAAAGGGTAAGGCACCGCACAATCGAACACTATAGAACCCGAACGCGAATGATCTGATGTATCTGAAGAATGCGCTGCTTCAGTTTCATTTTCATGGTCATGACTCTTCAGCTGGCCAAGAGTTGGGCCGTGGATGGCGGTGGTCGGTGCAATGTTTGCTGAACTCCAAACCTCGCCGAGGTGGCTAGTTGGCGCGCGATAATGCGCGATTTATTGGCAACGCCACAAATTCAATTACATCGGAATGTAGCGGCGCAGATTATAGGATATCGCATTACCAAGACGACAAAAGGAGTAGGTGATAAATAAGATGCACGGTAATAAAGTGAATAAAGACGAGGTTGCACCTAGCACTTGCGCGTACCTTGCACTTGGCGGAGCAAGGGAACAGGTGAAGAAGGAATTCGCAAGTAACCATTTTGAGTTGATTGTTCATTTCGTGTAATGTACCGGCGTTCCGTGCTTTATTTGATCAGCGCTGGATGTGTGAGCGGTCATCGGCAAGGAGCAGCTCCTATTTGACAAAAAGTTTACTGCTAATGCGAATAATTAAAATACTTCAAAGTGAGTGACGATAACAATTGGTGTTGCGTAAGGCCAACAGCATTGCGGTGACGCTTGTAATTGGGCGCGTTCGCGAAAATGACAACGAACCGCGTCTTTAAATAGAAAAAGGAATTTCCCAACAACACGCAGTTTCCTTTTTAGTCGCTCGGCGAACATACAAATTCACTCAGTGATGAATGTTGTTCACCAGATACCGTCACCCTAGCGCAATAGGTGGCTCGCGGAGAACACCTTACCGGTGCATGTTGAACACTACTAGGGTTAATGGAAGATAAATGCACTTCTAGCCGCCAAAGATCGCCTAGCAATATCAGCGCCTTCTTCTTGGGCATGTCTCGCCTCTTGCCGAATCGCTGACACTATGAACCAACTCCTGCATCCAAGCCCGACCGGTAGCGATCGCAATCATTCTCAATAAAAGCTTGCACCAGGAACAAACACAGGAGACTCTTCTGGCGAAGGTGCTTCCTCAAATAAATAAATAATTTCTTGAAACAACGTCTTATTGATTAGGCTTGGGAAAATGCAGCATGCACATCGAGATACATTCAGCGATGAAAGTATTGAACCGATTCGCGACACGTTGGTTATCGGTTGGGCTGCCGAAAACTGCAGGACACTGGGCAAATGATGACAACATTATGGACTCAGCTCTCAGGCTCACCGGATTGTCTGCGCAATCTTTTTCAATCAGCTTAACTGGACAGACCTGAAAACAGACTTCCTTTCTTTCTTTGTCGCCCATTCCAATAATTCCCTCGACTGTTTTGCAGTCGTACTATCACGCGCTCATGCAGTTAATGTCGAACTATTGTTTTATCGCACATACGGCCACTCATGTGCAGCTATCATATATACACCTGAGCCCTTTTACCTTTTAGGTTATATAAGACCAACCGGCCACGGCGTATCAGTGTCACCATAGATACTAGTAGCTATTCCTGTTGCGGTTAATGGTGAGAAACTATGAAATTAAATTCTTTAGGATGCATCTAACGGTGCAGGATTTTTGATTTATGGAACAAATTAGTGAATAAATCTGTCATATCGTGAGATTTATCGAGTACAGGTTACTATTAGGAAGTCAAGTGTTAAAGAGTTTAGTATTGAAAGGTGCATGAATGATGAGAAGGAAGTTGAAACTGTTTAGTGCACACATTGTATGTATCTTTGGCAAGCGTTATTACATCATGATAGATTTCTGGGAAATTATTTGTGAAAAGCGATTGTTGATATTCACGAGCTCATGCCAGATGCGTAAACTGCTGAATTACTTATTAGGTGGAGACTATTTAACGCAAGAAAATTGTAGAAAATACCAAGGAATAAATGGATTCGAAAAGCAATTCGCAAATAATTGAATGCGTTAGTTGAAAACATGAATTGATCGTTAAAAAGTTCAACATCCTTTGTTTTTGCGGATAAACGCCAATTTATATATATAAAACTCAAAGTAATGACGATTAAACCTATTTTTAATTGAATTTTCTTCTAGTACTTGATTTTCTAGGAAGTTACTGGGAGTAAAGAGCGCCAAGATAGATTTGTTGAGCTGGACTTATTGGCGTGTCCATGAGTTAGTTAACGCATGAAGCAGGCACTACCTTGAGAATGTATCTCATTCTATCGTTTCTTTGGTCGAATCAATAGTAAGCGTACTGGCCTACGACGATTTTGCGCGAAACAGAGGGACCATCATTCCAACTGCAATGTCCTTATCATAGTAAATGGATTGAGTTTAGCCGATATTACTCACTTGTATGATGTAGCTGATGCTATGCTGCCTAGTTAATAGTGATAAGGCTAATAATCTTTAGGTTCATGCGTAAACAGTCAAACTACAGTCGCCACATGTAAACCATTTGAAAAATAATTTAAGTCTGTTACTAAGCAAATAAATGGAGTAAAATCACTTGCTTTCCTCGTTTCACGTTTCCAGGATGAGTAAATATCTTGCTAACCTCCGTAAATCAGTTCGTGAGACTTGTTCCTTGCTTTGTTGCAACCAGTTCGTTTCGATCTTGTGTTATAACACCTGATACAAAACTTAGCCGGATAAGTTTGTTAAGGGTCTGATATCTGGGTCAGTTGGTCCGATTTATTATGCATTTCATTGGGTCTCTCATAACGTTTTCTTTAGTTTCGAGCCCGACAGAAGCATTTACCATAATTCAGTCGTAAAACTTTCGGCAATGTTTCCCCATTTAAGCCCTTCAGTTGACCCAATTTCTTTTTCGGTATAATAAAAACATTGCGCAGACCTTCTGCATATAATCTCTGCTTGATCCATAAAAACCGACAGTAAAACCTCCAACCATCGTCCCAAATGATATTTGGCACACCGGAGACGAGATCTCGCTCATCATGGGAATGATAGTCGTATAATATTTGCCCAGCAATAATTAATACCTTTTATGCACTCACCTCTCGCGAAACTCGAAGGCAACGCATAGCCATCCGCAAAGAGGTATCATACATTTCATATGTATGTTTTGCCGGTCGGTCTTAAAACCATCATCTTAATGTCCGAGACAAATCAATTTCATGTCACGGATAACAGTCGAAAGCCTTTTTCCCGTGTCGACTTCATTTTGCCATTGTTGATGTGATCAATGTCTTCCCATTGTGGTGAACATGATCATGAAGTGTCTGCCCAACAAACATCACATTATCCATCCATCCACCACCAACACTCAGTTCATCAACAGTCTTTTGCATTATGCACAACGCGCAGATCCATTGCGTACGCATTCAGCTGTGGCGCAAGGAAATTAAAAAGGAGTCATTAACTCTTGCCCCATTTGAGGCATTCACAGTACACGGAGGATCATTAAAATGACCAATAATTGCACTTTGCCGATTGTTGTCGTTTATTGTTGGGCTTTATCGATCATGATCGCACTATTTTGGTTAACGATTTGGGCTGAGGCAAAGTGAATCACAGAGGGAGCTCCGCTTCCATCCTTCGCTTGCATGCGAGGATTAATGATGCTGGGAACGATGTAGCTCGACTTTTTACCTGACCCCGAAATGCGTTGCACGGAACAGTTGAACTTTGCAGCGAGGCCTGAACTCCTTTGCGCTTTGGTTGCGAATTATCCTCTGGACAAGGCATCATCATGCCGCAAGATGCACTCTGCAACGTTCGTCATAATCTGCACAAAGCAATCCTCCCGCCGTGAAGCATCGGATTTGCATATTTTTTGCACAAAAATCGGACAGGTTGCCGTTGATAAAAGAAATCCCAGCCAACGTACACATTTTCTTCGCCTTAAATAGAGTTGTTGGCTACTGATGGTGGTAGGAGATCATGGAGCAGAGCCAAGATGTGATTTTATAAATCGTACAAGTGATGCTCGAGACGGCGTACAAGGAATATCATTTGAATATGATAATCACGTCGTGAAGTTGTCATCATACAAATTTTAACACGATGTTTGACATTATTGTAAGGCAGGTTAGAGGCTGTGCTGCTTGCGCTTCGCCTTGAGCGCAGACCCGGCCAACCAAACAAAAGAGGCTTCCGGAGAAACACGGTTGGCACGGTGGTTCGGGGGTTGCGAATGCAACAAGTTGCACCAGAAGCCACTGGCTGGCAAAAAGGAAAAATGGCACAATAACCTGTTGTGATTTATTTAAATATTTGTGTTCATGGTGCCTGAATGCAAATTAGCAACGTCTTCCCATAGCCAACCAAATGAATGTCCTCAAGCCTCGACAATTTATTGAGTTCCTGACTCTTTCCATCAACCAGTCGTCGTGGTGTTAGATTACGAAACTTCGCATTCTTCAATGGTTCACTGAAAGTCCATTCGACCGCATACTGCACATGTGTGCTGCTAAAGAGGTCACCGGGCGCTGTGGGTGAGCTACTATTCAAACTGAATCCAAGTGAATCCTTGAAAGATCCAACCACGCACCGCGACGTGTACATATTTGAAATAAATGAAATTTGCCGAGTCACCCTCGCTCCATTATTGCGGAATTCTAGAAAAAATCGCCCAAACATCAGCGCGAACAATATCGCGATGTTGCAACACGAAACCAATAACGCAATGTTTGTTTAAGCCAAGAAAAAACCCAAACACCCATATGCGTTCGATCATTACCCGAAAATGTACCTGGAGAAAAAACCGATTACTTCCAATAATGGCGCATTATTGCATTCAACTCCGCCATCAACAACGATAACTATTAAACTATTAAATAACCTGTTACAATTCTTGACTTTGAAGGCAACCTACACGGCTACGGCTACGACTATCGACGGCGGGCTAATATGCTGGACATCAGGCTATCGCGGAGTGTTTGGCTAGGCCGCGGTTACAGTGCCAAAGACGCTCTGCCCCGCGGAAAAGATAAGAAACAACCAAAAAAACCTAAGAAAAGCTAAAATAAGACAACAATGTTAAATTGCAGGCCGCCGCGCCACGGCGGCTGTCGAGCCCAAGCCAGAGGTGAGCCACGCAACGCACCTGAACGTAGAGTTGTTCGTATGTACACAATTAATAAATCATACATCACGATTCGCCGTATGGAGTAATTCGTAAAAGTTTCATTCAACATCAATAATAACGCTTTTAAATAGTTGCCGGCCAGATTGATGATATCTGGTCAAGAAATGCTCAAGATGTTTGTTGTGGCTTTGCGCCGTACCATTTGCCACTGAGCAAATGCTGGACCATACACTGAGTGGCGGTAAGGACCGTCCATCGGAAAGATCTGAATCACCACCGAAGATGGGAGTCAATCTCGGCAGAAGAAGAAGTATCCTGGTGGTTTCAAATACAAGGATACCTTTCCAGAGAGACTGGTACTAAATCAATTCACTCAGGTAGGACCTCACTGAGATATCTTTTGAGCTTCTCGTCGCGAAACCTTTTATACCGATACGAAAAGTCAATTTCAGCTCGGAAGAGTTTCAAAAATATGTCCGCAGGATCAAAAGGTTATCCAAGCGGTATTTACGCGCTGAGGTGCATAACTGAAAAAAAAACCTTTGTTCTTTCAGGAATGTGACTACTATTCTCTGGGTCTCCTATTTATGTTACCCCTTGAAACCGCTTTGGTATTGACTGCCTTGTTCGAAAACAACTCTCGGGAAAATAATAATGGTCAAGAATTACTCTCCCGGCATTCGGTTCCGGAATTCGTACCTCCAACACAGATAATACCTGGTAGCTTGTGGTGCACGACTTTTGGGACGTGTTTTAGACAGAGAAGTATTAAAAAAATCCCCAAAATAAAGGGGTTTTTGACTACGTCTGAAAGATCTCGGTTTACATATACCGGGAAATCCGTGATGAAGTTATATAATCGATGATTTCAATAAAGTTCGTATTTCTGGCATATCTTGCAGAATTGAAACTTTCAAATTTCTTCAGCAATTAAAGTAAAAGAGGAAAAACCAATTTGAAGAAAGAAAACTGTGAGCAGAGGCTCAGAAACCTAATAAGGGTAGTTGGACATTAGGTGTCGAGGACAACGAAGGAGCGGACGAAGTGGCAAGAGCTGATCCAACCAATCAAAGCTTAGATGGCGTATCCAGCTTAGATGGCATTAAGTTCCACAAGCAATAGTGGAATGGCTGTTGTGGAAAACCGTCTGTAAGAAGAAAAACTTGGCTTGAATGTACATGGTCTCGGGTAGCAAGTATCCCCTGATGGCTTTTGTCCCTAAATACGTAGATTCATAGGTAGAGAAGAATTCAAGGCAAACATATAAAAAACTGGAGTTAAGCGCATGGAATATCTGTAACTATGTAGAAGGAAGCCAAAAAGTTCAGCCTGTTCAATCAAAGGGCTTCTAGTAGCAGTGTCAAGAATATTCGACGAAACAAAAGGAAAAGTTTACACTGCCGTTGATCAGGGGTGCTTTAATCCTTGGATTCCTATGTTTATTTCGGTAATTTAGTTGATTTCAGTAAGAATGCCAGTTCATTGATTTCCCTATGAGCTCCGATCCCCCTCTATGATATGAATTGCGGCTCCCCGATAAGTTTATTAAGGTCATTGGTCTATTATGGCCATTTAAGCAAGAGTAACAAATGTATCCTACCAAATTCAAATCAATGTTCAATAAAAATTGGTAGTTTTGGCGGGACGACTCAATTTTTTTGATTCCTTGTTAGGAACTGTGTCTTGCAGCGGGTTAGATTGACCGCAGGACTGAAGACCATTTTTGTATTTGTCGTAATATTCTGATGGCATCACATATTTCAAATGTACATTCGAGCTTCTCTCTCTTTGTAAGTCAAGTCGCAGCCGACGACACAGTCCACGATATTGTAGTTAAAGTTCCTGCTAAATGAGTTCAAACCCTGGTTTTTGTTGCGTGAGAAACCGAAAACAGCTTCATATGGGCTGGACACGTAGCTAACGTACCCCATAGTTACAAAATTTCTTTCTTTGTATAATCCTTAAGGTTATTCCCAGAACTTGAAAATACACAACATTTGCTTAGTCGGCCGGATTCTGACCTGTAGATGTTAGAAGCTTCATTTGCTGGTAGCATGGCCACCAAACAATTCGTGGTGAACTCATTGTGAACTGAGTTACATAAAATGCATGACACAATGGTACCCGAGCTCAGTTCTAAATTATTTTGGAAATCTGCAAACAAAGTGGTCAATTCACCATTGATTAAATTTAACCACAGGACAATAAATTCAAAGGTCTATAAGACTGAAAGATTTGCAGGCCTCTGGGGAATTCGGACAGGTGTTTGGGTGGCAAGAGACTCGCGAGGACTCTTTAGGGCCATAGGGATGTGATATATTCCGATAAGTATTGTTAGAAAGGCTGCATAGGACTTCAAATAAATGATCGCCAGAGTTTGGGTACGTTAAAAGGGTTCGGTGCTAGGATGTTCCTGATGAGCTGATTGAACGAGATTAATTAGTTTAATTTATCTCAAATGCTTGCAAGTGATGACTTGAATCCTATGTTGGACGCTGGAGAGTTTCAGGTACTTTAAGGACAATAGAGAGTGTTACGAATTCTTGGTTACTATATTTGAATGGTGTTTTTTCTGAAGAGGATCACAGGAGGGCGAAGAGGAGGCCTGTTTTTGTAATTATTTCGTAAATATCATTTATTTCAGAGTTCCTCAGAAGACTATTAGTACCAGGCAGATAGTTTAAAATGTTGACCACTAGCTTCAGCATCTTATCTAGTGTTAAAATGTTCATACCTGACGCTGTATTGAATCTTCTCAAGATAATCGAGGTGAAGTTTATCGTTGTTTCGATTAGCGCGCCAGCGATTCTCTTACACCGAATTATTAATGCTCCATTAACAACTCGGGGGCTATTCCTTGTATTATTTCATGATTTTCTCATATCCAATAGATTGAGTGGCGCTGTTGGCTACATTTTATTAAACTTTTTTTCGCCTCCATCATCTCTCTCTAGGCTAACTCGATGGTTTGTTGTTATTTCGCGAATGAACAGAGCACCGCCGAGGCTTCTCTTCGAATCGACACACTTGGCTTGTAATGAATCCCATACGTGCGCGGCAAGGTCTCTCAGGTGACTAGACAAGGTGGAACGAACGAACGGAAGAGATCAATGAGGCAAAAAAGGAATGCCTATAAGATGTCTTTAATATTTGAAAATAAAACAATGTTGCTGGAAACTGCTGAAAAAATGGATATTTTGCGATTACCTCACTTTCACTGGATTATAACTACCGGCATGGTGTGGCATGGTGTTATTTCTTGACATTGGAAAAGATACTTTGATGCATGTATGCCTTCACCTTAGCGTCATTAGTGAGTTAATATGTGAACGAGCATATGTTTTCCCAAAAGCGAGATGCTGCGGTTGTTGAAAGGAATGATTAAGTGATTTGGTAGGCAAATCGGAACGATTACCAGACAAGCCCCGTGCGTGACCTTACCGTGAGGCGAGGCTGAATTGCTGCAACACTTAGCACGGGAATTTTCGATTAGCCGCGATGCCTTGCAGCTTCGTGAATGCTCTTCCACCGCAAAGGGCAATTCGGCTTGAATTTGAAAATATTATTATATTTGCAATGCTATCAGTGCAAGAAATACATACGGGAGTCTGAGGTAACATGCTAAGCTCCGCGATCTTTTCTTTGTGCCATTGATGAGCGTGGAAGTTTTGGAGCAACGTTTTCAACTCATACGTGACGAATGTAGCATATATTCATTCTGTTCGTATGTACATGCATGTAGTTATGGATACCTGCTTGGTTTTTCAAGAAATCTCGATGATCCGATCGATGGGTGTTGTTACATCGTGTTAAAATCAATTCAATGGTCATTCTGACGAAGGTGTGTTTTTCACCTTACATCGCAAAGAACAAGCGGTGCCGTGTGTTATATAGGTCAAAACTGTAGGTGGCAATTGGAGTTGTTTTGATTTTTCACGGAAAAAATGAAGCAATCTACGCTGTTTATTTTGGCATTGTTTTGGTAAGGAAATGTTTTGAGGTCATCCGTGCTGGCCTTACACTCGGACGCAACAAACTGAGTTAAAGGCAGAAGGGCTGGGCCATGGTCTTTTGTTTTCAGAGCCTTTTTTCCGCGAACAAACAACTCTCATTACGGACATTGTTCCATATTGCACTTAGCAGAAGTGAATCAGATAACGAATTTCCCACGCAGGTTATAATTGGATGTGTCTATCGATAGCTTTTGCAAGACGATTGATCGGGGAAAGTGCTGTTGAAAATTTGCAAATTTTTAACTAAGAACAGGAGTGTGCATGGAATTCCCAAGTTCACAAAGAGAATTATAACTAAAGCGCACTAAATGCTGCTCTGAAAATAACAATCATCGCGGATGGGAATTAATGTTAAGTCTTTCCAGACTTTTTGTGTATCGCGATTGAACCCGAACTGCGTTTAAACTTTTCTCTCTCGTTGGGTTCTAATCTCTGAAAGAAGTTTATTCCCACGATTCGAATAGTGCCTGCTTCCGAAATTTCGTTTGACCTCGTTTCATATTAAAAGCAGTTGAAAATTATAAGTAATACTCAAATTTTCAATAGGGAATTGGAATATGCTCATTCAAATAATTTTCTGTCTGAAATTAATGGAAAATTTTTATCAAGACTGGAGATAAGGGGATATGGGAGATTTTTTCCACTATTGTTTTATTAAAATCACATTCCACCAGAATGGAATTAGATTGAGCGGTGTCCTGCCTTTTCTCTCTGAATATTTTTGTTGTTTGTTATTTATTATTGTTTCTTATTTTTCAGTAAGAGAAGAATCCATTACAGATTGCTAATAAAAAATATCATTTAATTTCCTTAATCATGACTTCACTCCCTCTCCCTTTCCCCTTATGTGATCATGAATAAAAGGTGTATAGAACAGGACAGGACGGACAGTGATTGTCCCGGCAATGAAGCTGAGAGATCAAGTGGAACCGGCATTAGTAAGCCAAAAGAGGGTACCCAAAGATGATTGTCAAATAAATGTCAGCGCACGCGACAGCCGTGGTTTGCAACATATTTGGAGCTTTTATGAAGCCAGAATGAGATATCGGAGAGCATTCCTTGCCATCTGCAGTTGATTGCGACACAACTAGCGTTTAATTCTTTGGCAACAAAAAATTCGACTTTCCGACGACTAGTTTTCGTTCCTTTGCGCATTTTTTGGCGGTCCGCTGCATTATTAAAAAAATTTTCCATGATCCACGAAATCACATGGTTCCGGGAAAGCACTTGCAAGCCTCTAAGCATGCTTGCTCAGTTTCTGAACCTGATAACAAGCTGGAGCAGTCTGTACCCTATTTCCTGTGCGTAGAAGGACAGCTTATAAATATAAATCGTACAGGTGTGGATCATCGCTTGAGAGTTGAGCCTCATGGAAGAAAGAGAGAGGGAGGGTGTTCCGAGCGACTAGTTCCCTCCTATGGTATAAGGCAGCTTTGCCTATTTCTTCAAACTTTTAAAACTAATTTCGATCAGGCATAGCGGAAAAGGATTGAATTTAGTCTCCAAGTAGAAAATAATACCTTGTCAGATTTAGTTACACCTTCTGTTTTTGCACAACTGACATTTCCTCCATTTCGTGTCCTTGAAAATTTTTGGCACTTCTGCTATCATTGGGTTGTTTGTGAACCAGATAGAAAGGCAGTAGTTGATGATTTGTCTGATTGCTAGGGGCTGCGCCCCTTTGAATCCTAATTTCTGTCCTGGTGTTAGAGGTAGGGTTCCAAGACGATTTCTTCAAAGATTTTGCCTATGTCAATAGAAAACATGTAGAGTAGAGTGGATCCAGGTAACTTCCATTTTGACATAGGTAGCAGGGACTTCTTTTCGCAACAGTTCCTTTCCGAATCGTATAAGCATCCCGCCAATTTTAAAGGAAATACCAACTTCTTCGACGCATATGTTTTGATGACACACAAACATAACTAGGTCCCGCAGCTTGGGCCTATACAAGAAAATTGTATCGAATCAGACGACAAAGATCTTTCACAAATTGTCCTCATATTTAACGTACGAGAGTAGGAGCAAATTATGGCAATAAACGACGTGCACGTATGACTACTGTTCTACCATGTTATACTTCCTTGATCCCCGGTCGCACATTACAGCGATCATCTAATGCGTATGTCGTGGCTTACAAAGTGCAATTTGTGCACTTTTTTCCTAGTGTTTTTATCCTTCGCCATGTATTTTCGTTGCATTGTCATGATCTCACTAACCATTTAACTCATGTAGATATTACATTCGATTCAGAACAGGGTTTTCAACTTGAGGCACGAAATCAAATCTTCTATTATCAATCTGAGGTGACTTTGTATCGTCCCGTGTTGCAGGATTGTGGGAGCCAAGATTTACGCGGATTGAGTTTTGAGTTGTGAGAATGGTATCTATTTGTTTATTGTTCGCGATGACGCTTTTGGTAGAAAACTATTCGGGCAACAAAGGATTAGCGATGCTGGGTATCGCTTACTGGCAGCCCTGCTCCTTGGCGCAAACGCACAGCCATGATGCGCACCATCAGTTATCTTGCACTCACCAGTATTCTAGTGCCAGCATAGCATTCTTCGCGTATCTCCATACAGTTGACCATGAATGCCACTAAATGACCATATAACAAATATCAGATAATTTTAACTAGTTGCCAAGAAGCCACCAAAGCAAGTACGAAAGACACTCGGAGGCTCCTATTGGAGCCTACTGAAACTTGATCAATCCTCCTTGTGTGCCTTCTTATGTGCCGCACCAGCTCCAGAGGACAGAGGACAGAGGACCCGAAGACCTAACGACCACTGAGGCCCGTGCACCATATGAAATATATTTATGAAATATTGCCGTTCTTTGTGGCTTCTGTTGGATTGTGTAGAAGTTATAAATATTTTCAATTTACTGGTTCACCGCGCTCCACCAGTGTCTGTAAGGATTGTGCTTGAGAAACAACCGGCGAGAGCTTGTGCCACTTGACCCGTATGTTCTAGCTGCTGAAGAATCCCAACAAATCGAGATCCCGATGTCATCGTCCTCCAGCGCATTATCGAGCCAATTAGAGGCACTTTTGATACTTGATTGCCCTCTTATAAATCAGTTCCATTCTTTTTCAGGTACCCAAACCAATTTCGTCGGCTGAGTGTGAAATGCTACTTGTTTATGGAATGCCGAAGCAGTTCCCATCAGCTCATTACATTCCATTGGATAGTGATTGATTTTCGGGGGATTGATTTTATTGAGATTTATGGGGCGAAAATTTATGCGAATGGAGGCGTGAAACAAGCAAATGAATCAATTCATAAAAATCGATCGCACATCCATCTGGAATTGAGCTGATACATACTCTACATTGATAGCTATCTTTTAGCTTGGAGGGAATCTTTTCGATCCACAGTCACATCTTGGTTTACCTCAATTAACCTGATGAGCGTTTCGGGAAAGCTATGTAAATCTTGGACGAACGGAATCTCTAAAACCATTTTTAAGTTTCAGAGCTGCGTCGCACGCAAAGAACTGCTTCTAAATCGAATTTCAAATTCTACGTGCCCTGTTGAACTGCATCTCCTGCACTCCCCTTCCTGATTAGTTGAGCTGGAATTGCATTACCCAGCGAAATCCTCCGCGTCAAATCCGTTATGTTGTAATGCACGATGCTTCATGGTGAAAGATAAAAGTGCACTTGCGTTGGTGATACATGGACTCGAGTGTCTTAAACTCGACTCAAGGTTCCACCAATATTTTCTTTACACTTTTTATCTGCTCATTTTGTTTGCTTCTTTGCATGAGGTTCTCCTTTTGGATGAACTTTTATTTACTTCTGTCAGCTCTTTATTTTTTCGGTCCGTCGCAAGAGTTGCTTACTCTTGCACTTTGTACACCACCTTTGTGTCCCACCTCGGGCAACTACTTGCTACCACAACAACAACCCAAAGACGTTGGCGATGGCTTGAACGTTCGCTGCAGAACACGCGGCAGCCACGTTAAAAAATTTCTACACAATGTTTATGGTGGAAAAAAGAACGAAGAACGAACATTATACATCAAACAAACATTCGTGATTCTTGATTAGAATCTGCTGCCGCCAGAGAGGCCAAGTTCAATTCAATTGGCAGTCGTTGTCGTAGTTGGGGAGTATTTTGATTCGTTTGTTCGCCATTTGGTTTGGTGCAATGTTTATTGCGGATTTTGCGCGGACTGGATTGAGGGTATTGGGTTCATTCTGTCGACGACAACCATGAGTAGGTTCTTCCGCCAGGAATGACTCTTGTTCTCGTATGTTTTGCTATTCGAGCCCCGAGGTGAACATCCAAACGGTAATGTGTGTCATAAGTGTCCTCAAGATACCGTCGAAGTCTTGCGAATTCCGACGATTTGATAAATAATCAAATTCCATATTGAGGACTAAAGCAAAATACTCGAGGATGGGTGCCACAGATCATCTGAATCTCAAGTGCATATCAAGCTACTTGGAATTCTTTCTGCAATTGCTCAGAGGCAGGAAACTTGGCGAAAGCAACTTCCATAGTTCTGACACTTAAGTTCAAAAAGAATTTGCACTTGGATGGATCGCAATGATGGTTCATTTAGTTTCAAGTAATTATGATTCGAACACAACTTCCTACTTGCGACTCTATCTGATGACTCTCTGTAACCGAAACTGTTTTCAAGCTCCTGCATTTTATGCAGAAAACTTTCCAAAAAGATATGCGTAGGAGCAGAAATTTATCTTGGGCACACTCTTATCAATCACAGTGATTTTTGTTTCTGATCAATCTACGATTGGGTTGACTACTTCGAAGAATTGATTATACAGTCTTCACACTTATTGCGGCTACCTGGCTGCTTCCTAAACCTTATTATTGTGTTCATACACTGTCCTTAACATTGTGTGTCCTGCTGAAGTATTCATTCGGACAAGGAAGAGTCAGGTGAACCAGTGTTGGGCTGAGCGCTTGTCGAACCGAAATCAGCAGCTAACTATCTGCGCATATGAAAAGATTCGACTATTAGTTTTTGGGCAAGTCACGGCCAACAAGGCTGAGCCACATATTTGGGTCTCAAAAGATAAATGGTCAATACAGATGGAGGCACAGCAACAAGGAGCCAACTCCTAATGTACGTCGTGCAGGCTGATCTGTGCTATGGGTCAGAACAATGATGTGACAAGGTTACTCAAGAGTTCCATCCAAAGGTGCAGAGACAAGAAGCATTACGTATTGACCGCGGTTTTGTTATCGCAAAACTGATGTTCGCCGCCCGCTTGATAGCAAAGGCAGACATATCTAGCTGTATTGAAGTTAATACAATGTAGAGGCTGCCAGGAGAGAGCGGCCAGAACGTCTGATTTGTGATGTAAGGACTCAGAGCATTGCTCTTGGCAATCAAGCGCATAGTTGGAGAAATTTCTATTTCACCTTGTCATGAGCGGGAATGCATATTTTAATTGCACAAGAGGGATATGTTCGAACTCCCCAATGCGTGCCGCCTGCCAGATGTTTATTAGCTGCAAGAAATTGAATAAGCAGTGAGTTAACCTGTTCAGCAAAATGGGAAATGTCTCCCTGGAAAATAGAGTCAATGAAGTGGCTCAGCAATATTTCTTCCACTAGAAATGGGATTCAAACGACCTGTAGGCGAGAAAAATAGGGACGAAAAACGAGTAGTTCGATTTTTTTATTGGTAGAAGTGTAACTTATAGTAAAGTTGTTATTAACATTTTCATATTTGAATAGTCTTAGGCTCTGCATAAAATTTAGTCAACGGTAGATCGTTTGAAGCTTCTTTTAAGCTTACTCGGTGAATTACTCGAACATACACAATTCCTTCCCGTAAACTGAGCGTAACTAGTGGACCCACTTCAACCGTATTTAAGTTTTCCTTTAAATGACAGACAATGTGACTTTCTCGTTGAATCTTCTTGGTAGTAATTTAGGCCATTAGGGAATGATCTGTTTTTTGGAACGAATCTGGGAGAGTTTTAAGCGATGAGTTCTTATTTTTCGAACCTATAGTGCTGAATTAGTGTTGCGAATCGAATTCTTAGCCTTTGTCTTGAACTCTCTAATAACGGTGCTTTAAGTACGCATTGCCTTTGTTACGAAACTCGAAAACAGGAACCTATATGTGCTTTGTGGATTCATTTACCGCCACTAATTTCCAAGCAACGTTGACATTTCCCACATTTATATCACCTGTTACCAATCCTCGATCCAATCTTATCGCACCTGATCAGTGCGATGAAAGTAATTACAAAAATAGTCAATATCAATATGCGATGAGCATGTAACAAAATCAAATAATGGATTATGCACACATGCTATCCACCTTTAAATGCATTCGAGTATTTTCGTAGAAAATTCATTGTAGGTGCAACAAAAGAGGCACAATCAAGTGGATAAGCTTTGTGTTACCTGTTACTAGACGCGCCGAGGTGCGATTCTATGGAAATATAATCGCGCTGTGTAAAGGTGGATTGCCGCCATCCTGCAAATAAATTATAATTGTTTTCATGACTCATACATACACTTATCCACGTCCCGGTGGGATTGTCCTTGGTCGCGTGTCGGAAAATTAACTGCCCCAGTAACGAATCACCAACCAACCACCATGCAGCCACCCCTCTGAGTGGTAACATTAAAATGCACTGCACACAAAACGCATTTGCACTAACTGCCATAGTTAAATGTTCGTAATCACAAAAACAACAGGCAAAAGTGTTTGAAGGAAATTTCAGTGCTTAATCGAATTCAAGTTGAACTTGAAGTTGTCGTTTGGAAGGAGAACGCTTGGGCTTCTACTTCGCCACCCCGCGATGGTGCGATCCTGCATGGACTCTCCTGAAAGCATACGCAATTACCACACCTTGTGTTTTCATTACGTCGGCAGCCGATCCCCTTGAAGTAACTCATGACGACTTCCGCGATTGTCTTCACTTTCAACCAAACCATCCGCGGCAAAGTTGAACCTCATCATTGTCCGGGCTGTAACAACATTCCTGCGGAGCTCTTGAGGCAACGCGTAAACAAACGCGATTACATTCCGGCTCATTTAAAAACCGTAATAATAAATTGCCAAGAGTCATTTACGAAATCCGACTGGTCGCTATAAACATTTATTTCAATCATCTCATCATGTATTCCAATATCTTCAATTTATAAACCAGTTAAGATACACCCACCGAAAGGCTTGAGGGATAGTTTACGGCGCCAAACTGAGCGTGAATTTACCATGGCTAATTGTTATTGGTGGTCCATTTAAGCCGACCGAAAAGCGTTTATGCAAAAGTATGTTGTTGGATTGGGAAAACGTAACCCGGACTGGAGCACGCAGCAATTCCCATGCCAACGAGGGTCACCCGGGCACGTATTGTACGGCATAGTTCACTCAAAAGGTTGAGCGGCGTGTTAAATCATACCGAATGTAATATTTGTATCATCTAATTACAATTTGACCAGAAAAAATTGAAATCAGAACGTGAAAAACAAAAGACTTCGATGAACGAAGGACAGTAACCCGCGCATCATGTGATCTCCATTCTTATAGGAAAGTCTATTTTCGCGATTCTGAGCCGAGACACTGCTGGAGTTCACTACTGCTGCCTAAAAGCAACGTGACCCCATCCACGAAAGTCAGACGGGGGTCCGGGGCATACTCTCGCCGGATCGGCATCCACAGCCATCATCTCCACTGCCTGCATCATCATTATCATCGTCGTCGTCATTTCACCTGTTAAACAAGAAAAAGATCTTCGGCCTCGATAAAAAATCACCTGCACCCACACTGACCTTGGTCGTCGGTTGGATTTAAACACGTCACGCTCGCACATCACCATCACCTTTTACCATCATCTCTTTACCACTGCCATTGCTGCGGCCACTGCCGCCAGCCGCGCCAATATCCGTCTCAGCATTGAAATCAAATTGGAAATCAGAACCCGTTTGGTTCAACGCTCGCCTCAAGTTCTTGTAAGAATAAGAAAGCGGTTGGCATTGCGGCCGACAATTAACGCGTATGGTGTGGCGCAGACAATACCTTCCCCGATTAGATTGACGACGATGACGATGTTAGCGACCCATTCATCCGCGGCTGTTCGGACAAATCACCATGTAACTTTGGATAGAAGTACTTTTTGTTATTCCGAGAGATAAGGTCTAGATTCATATTGTGAAGGAGTTCAAAGGAGCGGGAATGATAGACCAATAATGGCTTTTGTGTGCTTTTGATTTCGACATGTCCACGATTATTCATCTGATATTCGAATGAAGCATTCATTACTCCCACATGCATGGACGGTGGTACAGTAAAGTTGATTTTCTTGAATGCATGTTGCTTCGCGGGTCCATTGCCGGTAATTGTATTCCAACGGAGTCTTGGCTGTTCTGAGAATATGAAGAAAC
Organism: Stratiomys singularior; assembly: GCA_954870665.1. Lineage (NCBI taxonomy): Eukaryota > Metazoa > Arthropoda > Insecta > Diptera > Stratiomyidae > Stratiomys > Stratiomys singularior. The sequence goes on along the minus strand of OX940879.1, from coordinate 2,307,774 downwards.
CATGTTATTTCATTTCATGTGTCATGTGTCGTTGCCTTTTTGTCAATGTGAGAAAAGTCTGCAATCAAAAATTGCTCCGTTGACGCAGATAAGCTCCAGTTTCTGTTTGATCAAGATAAGGTTGACCATTAAAATTGGACGAGTCGATAAAGGATGGAAATTTTCGGGAGATACAAAGATAGCAATTGAAATGTTCTAATGATGTGCTAAAGGAGCGCAGTGTTGGGTGTCTTGTGCTCTGTTTTTTTTTCAGGCAAACCGTCCCCTCAGAATAATCAAAAAACATTTGCTGACGATGAACAAATGAACGAAACATTCCAGAACGCCTTGAGTGAAGATGTGTTCAGGACATTGCTCTCTAAGGTTGCACATTCCTTGAATCACTAAAACGCCTAATTTTTGGAATGTGTACGATAAACGCATCGTCAGTTTGTTGTAGACGAAGATAAAACAAAAAAATTTCTTTTGCGTTCCTACCTTCGCTCGATCCTTCAGCTTTTTTTTTTGAAAAAAAAAAAAGTCGTACCTAGTAAACTGGCTTCTGATCCATCGCTTTGATCAAACTTGAATCGTAGCTTTTGTTAGTATTTGAAAAAGTATTATATTGAAATTTAGATTCAGATGACAGTGCACTCCACTTTGAGCTAAACTCAAGCAAAATTATCCTAGTAGGAATCTAACTTTGTTCTAACTAGAGTAAAGAGTTGCCAACTGCAGGGCAATGCGATATGCAATATGCAGTTGTTTTCACATTTACTCATTTCAGGTTTTTTCTGCACTCTGTCAAATTTTCCCATCCATTTGGACACAAAAAATTTGACCCGGTGTGCTTTCGAGATGTTCCTTGCTATGGTTTGCCCCCACGATTCATGACAGTTTTGACACATTGTGCTCATTTGTGCTGCTGTTTCCAGGTCCCTGCTTCGTAAGGATCTGTTGATCGTCGTGAACATCGTTGTAGAGCTGAAGCCTCTCACCTGTCTGGGCCCTCGTATATGATGCCTCAAGCGGTCTCAGTCTATCCACCGTGCCCTCCAATAGAAAACAGTCGATAGCTTCCTCAATATTGCTACAAATATGATGCTGTGATTTTCTTCTGTCTTTTCTCCATTTTTACTGAAATTCAGGCGGATGGGTCTGAACAATCTTTGTATTTTTTTTAATGTATTTTATTCCTCCAGCTTCCCCCATTGCGTTTGACAGCAGAACTCGGTCATTTATTCCTAAAGCTGTCAATTCGAGGGCTAAAATGTCTTTCACTTCCTAGTTTATGTCTTAAGACATTAGACTAACGTTTTGTATCATCGATGGCATTATCTTAATTTCCAATTCTTTGGAGCGATAAATCAATGAGGCATTTTAATATTCCTTTGAACAAATATTCTTATACTAGCGTCCATCATGTGGAAAGTTTTTCCTCGGATACTCTTGTGGTGATTGGAGGGATATCAAAGACCACCGGGTGAATATCCTTGATACAGTTTGGCTTCTTGCCCTTAGTAGTTGTGATTTCCATCGGCTTTCATTAAATGCCTTCTTGTAGTATATTTGATTAGCTGGTTTCCCCCGTGTAAACTTTGTTGACGCGAAATTGCGATGGTCGGTATATCATTATTGGATAGACACTAAATCCAGACTAGTGGTATTGGTCCAATCTATCTTCCTGTGCATACTATGGGCAACAAATCCTCCATCCTACAGGTTGAAACGAAAATTAAATTTGTTTCTTTTACACAATCACATCGCAACTAAAATGGAGTTTCAAATTTCGTTTTCATTAAGAAAGCAGTAGAAATTAGAAGCCCTTATCCCTACCCCGCTCTGCTCAAGGCTCCTGGAAAACTGCAACTTTGGGGCTCCCTTTTCCCGAGTATTCAAACAGGTTTTGTGCTATCACTATGTCCTGAAGCAGGGTGAATTAGCCGCGTTCCCATTGCTGCTAAAACAATCACAGAATCAGTCGTTTTAAGCCTGGTGCTCACTTGGGTTCTATCCTGTTGATCACTTGAGTGCAGTCGAAGCCAAGGTGTTTGTGTTCACTATCCTCAATGGTGTCATGTCCCATTCAGAAGCACTATCTTAGTATGTTTTGCAAATTTTCTTCGGCTGTAACTCTACCGCGTGTAAGTTAAATTCAAGTTATTTATTTAATGGAAAACACTTGGCGAATAATTAGTATTTACTTGGAAACACGTAACAAAGTTGCTCCTGTAGCAACCGGTATCTATCTGTCTGTGAACAAATGTGTTCAAGTGACTCTTTATGAAACATACTTTGCCAGCGAAGTATCTCTCAATTGCCGTTTAATCATAGCAAACTTGCTGAAAATCACCCGAGTTAATTTCATTCGATTATCTCAACAAATGTTTAAGGGAAAAAAGGTTAATCTAATAAATCAAACCAGTCATTTTCCTAATTAATTTAAAATTAAATTGCTATCAATTTCAAAACACTGAATTATTCATGGGTACGACATCCGAGGACATAAAAACTGCAACGATCTTTTTCATGAACGTTTTCCATCTGCAATATCGTAGAAAAACTGTTGTGGACTGAGCGATAGCAAAACAGTTCTTGGATGTGTTAAGTGGAGCTCACTTCAGAAATGGGTTTCGGCTCAGCCAACAAAAAATATCCTGACTCGTTTATGCATCGGAATTCGACTAACTTGGCTTCATCAAGTGAAAACTTTCAATATTTTCTGGCTCCTCGACTGTATAGTACTTGTAACATTTATCAGGATCAATATAGAAGAGAGATAGTAACGAGTCTCTCAAGTTTTCCCGAAAGCTATAGACAGATAGCAATTAAATGTTGCACTGGATCAGCTTGAATGGTTGGCCGAGGAGGGAAAAAAACAAAACACTTGACTTACGTACCTACTTACAAGATTGTTGGCGGCGTCGGTGGCGCGGATAATATCGCGAAGATTTGGTTCACAAGCGGGCATCAACTACTTGCAACTACTTAGTGGCTTTCGCCTTGGACTATTAAATCATCGCCTATGGAAAAACAGTTGGCAGTCGATTTAACTTAAAATTTCAAATGAGATAAACAACCGATTTCGATTTCGAATCGAAGAATAATAATCTTTATTGTATCGACAGGGTGGTGAAAAATCTATGTAGAAGGACTTATATCTTTCGCTTCATTGATTTTCAGTTGATTTTCTCAGGGTACATGTATCAAATCGAATCAATTTTGTGATTTATTCACAACTTACTATAATTATATGTGTTAAAATTCCTTAATGTAATTTACCGCCCCCCTGGCTAGCGTAACTGATTGTTAATCGCTAGTCTCAATAATTACTCGCAGGGAGATTGTTTGTAGCCCATACAATTCCATCAAGGCAAAAGGGCGTGGAACTAGTAACCATTCTGAATTTGTTTACAGAAAAAAGTTCCTTGATAACTTCATCATCCAAAATAGCAAAAAGGTAAATAAATTAAAATTACAATGTTGACTCCATACCGTAGTATAATTCAATGTCAGAACTGTCTCATTTTTGATATCGTCGAAGTAAGCTTTAACTTTGTTAGTGTTGTACGAACAATAAAACCTTACAAAAGCGAAAAATTCAGAATGCGATCGTTTTTGCAAGGATATATACCTCATTAGATAGTACAACCGACACAAAAATAATGAATCGAACGTAGATGGGGGGAATCCAAGTAAAAACCATTTTATGAAGTTATTCAAAGTATTATTTGAATTGGAATTTGATCAAAATCCTCCCTTGGAATACGAACTTCCATAAGCAGTATCCCAAAAAAAAGTATTTGAATGATTCCTGTCACATTTCCAATTTTTGAAAATTACTCATTATTCATCCGAACTCGCTAGACTCCGGTTAAGTCGCTCAAGCCTCATAGCGTACTGATTGATAGAAACACTTGATTAATTTCGTAGTCGTAGTTTTCATTCTGCTATGACACCTCTCTGGCCTTAGCGTCTGTAGAGGATATCTCCAAAGAACTTAGTGCATCGACCGCGTCCTGAAATTCGGATAATCCGAGTAGCGATTCACTACCCTCGTCGATTCAGCTTGAACAGCTCTTCCTGGGGTTTCCTCACTAATTCATTGAAGCTTTCTCAGGTCTTTCTCGTCTGGCTGGATACGATTTTCGTGATTAGATCAACACTGCAGGTCCTTGTTATGCATGCATGTTATCAAAACAGATCATCAAAGATATTCGTATCTCTTTTGCTTGCTCCTGTTTCATCCACTTGTGCTCTGCGCATAGTAACAATCGTAGATTTCTCATTTTGGAGACCTCTGATTCGTCAAAAATTCTGAACAGTTCGAGTTTGTACTTATCTCCATCATGTGTCGCTTCTGTTACGCGTCTTAGGATCTGCCTTACAAATGTATTTATCCTGTTTCATGATGTTTAAATTAGAGTGCGTAGGAAAGCAGAATTCTAATGACCGCTTTGTATATTTACAGCTTGGTACCCATGAAATTTTGTCGTATCTATGAACGAATTTTTCATTAACTTTAATTTGAATTTGAATTTATTCTTTAGGAAACATAATTCATTGATTACTGCTTCGAGTTTTGCTAGTAGAACTTGTGTTTTAAGATCGTCGATTTAGACAGCCGTTTTGGGTGCTTGATTTCAAGTTAAAGACAGTCCTAAAATTCTATCCATTTCGGAGTGTTCGCTGACTTTTCCTTTAGAATAGGGTATAAATGCGACTACAGTGAAATAGACCAATATTGGACAGTGATATTTCTCCTGAGTGATCGCATTTGCAAGTCGACTTAATATACATGAAAGGAGGACATCAAGCTATACACCATGGCTGGCATGAAGGACTTTTAATAACTAATAACTATAAATATATCGGTCACAAAAATTGGTGTCAACACGGCAACGCATGCCTCGTCTGCAGCAAGGAAGAATAATCAGACAGTGCGGAATTCATTCATGTAGATCTTCCTGGCGTAAATTATAAGCACTGCCATCGCTTAGAGTTTTCAAGCAGCAGAGAATCATTGTTGGTTATGAAACTAAAGGCTCTCTTCGGCACTTTCATGGCAATAGCAATTACTCATCTGCAATTACAAAAACGTACGCAGCTGAAAAAGTCTAATCATCAGAAGTCTATCCTAAATCAAAAAGTGGGCCCAAGGAACAATAATGTTGAGCTCTCCAGCGATTTTTCTTCATAATCATTATTGGCTTGAGTTCTCCCGATTGGCTGACCAGCGCGATGTGTGTTTTCGACATGAAAATTTCTCGGACCAAAATGTTTTCACGGAGCTGTTTGCAATGATGAGCAATGTTGCCTGTAATTGTATGAAACTTACTAACCAACAACTTTGGCTTTACACTAGAAGTAGAAGAGTAGAAATGTTTTGTTTTGGAAAATATGGATGACATTTAAGGCAAATCTCACAGGATATGCATGTGATGGATTTCAATCAAGTAGAAAACGAACAAATGCATCTTACAAAAAGTATAAGTGAAAAAACTCGGTTAGGCATCCTTTCCTTGCCTGCAAGACAAACATGCGAGTTTTCAGAGCGCTGATCCTCGTACTATAGAATACGTGATATGAGAGGCTCACATCATACGTGGTGAGAGAGATCAAGACTCGGAATTTCTTTGAATTTCGAACCTTTTTTTGTGGCAACTTCTTGGACACCCTACACTACAAAACTATCAAACAAAGTTATATCCCGATTCGACTTGACCAAATTGACAATAAATCATAAAATTGCGCCGATAAAATTAATCATAGCCGCCGGGGCTCGTTTTTAACTGATTTGCCCCAACTCGAAATTACCGCGAACATAATATTGATAGAAGGAGGCCCCTTTCGGGAAAGCATCGATTATAAATATCCACGGTGAATTTTGTAGACATCAGTAACGTCAGTACACAGTTATACTCCACATTACTTATTATGTATACAATCAAGTGTGAATGATTGTGTACCATATACCTACATGCTAGCGCAAATGAGTGCCTTTGGTTGGAACAAAAGGCATGTGTGCAATACATAAAATATTGCAATTGGAGGGACCACTTGCAAAGCTCGTTTGGCGTGCGGAGTGCGCGTAAGGCGCTTATAGGGCCTGCTTTTCGCTAGGATCGCGCCACATATGCATACGAGGAAACCATGTCCAGACTGGGTCTATAGCCAGCGCAAAAGTGACTTAACTAACAATCTGGACGCGATATAAATTTCAACATGTTGAGCGGCAAATGAATAACACCCGCACTTTTGACACACTCTACCGACTGTGCCCGTTTCCATATAGTAGGCTCAACTGGCGCCACTCCATTCATTGTGGCGCAGCCAAGTTTATGACGCGCGGAGCAACGCGCAAAACCAATATTGCTTCCTTTCGGTGATTTGGCGGCTGATGGGTGCACTGTCTCAGACTATCTTGCATAAGCAAATTTAAGATGTCCGCGGCACAATGTATTACCGGCACCCACACTCGCATAATTGTCTTACAGCTAAAAAGGGCAAAAGCAGCTTATGCTGCGCGGAGAATCATAAACTATGAGAATTTAGTGGAATACTAGTTGGTAGGCATAGGTAGAAAAGTGTTAAGTTCGATGGTTGCAACTTTATGCAGATCGGAGTGTGATGAAATTGAAAATCCACAAATTACCCAGAAGTGGCACTCAGTCAAGACTCGGACTGAAAAGGTTCAATTTTCCGAGACACACTTGAACGAATGCATTTTTATGGACACTGTTACCAACTCCTGAGTTATTGGCTAGCGTCTGTCTGCGAAAGGATACACTCATCTCTGAAGTTTAGCGAGTGAAATTGCACGTGCCGCCGAGTCTGCATCTCCGGATCCGGAAGCACAAGCACCATTCTTCACGAACAGGATGCAAAACATCCTAACGTTCTGCTTGCTCGTCACCAGCAGTCTTCAGGCAATAACTGCCTGAAACAATTTGAAATCCTTTACAAATGACACGTGACAAAACCGAATAACAATCATCTCGGTAAATACTGTGTATCGGCGACACCCTCCAAATCATCCAACTCGATGGCGTTCCTTGTCGTCCCATTCATCATTGGTTCAATTCAAGGACCATTTATTTAAATTGCATATGTTTCTGTTTGCATCCTTTGTGTTCAAATAATCCCACCGCCAAACTGATAGATACAAGTTATGATCGCTGCGGGAACCAAGGAAACTGGGCGAGGGTGCATTTATTCCTCTCACCAGCACTACACGCATCATATTTGCAGTGGAGGATGGTGGATGATGCGTAGTGCATAGTAATGGTTTCTTATTTTTTTGTTTATCCTTTAATCAATTTCACTGGAGTTTTACAAGTTGTAGATTTCTCACGCTTGCAAGTACAACACGATATCGCGTTTCGTATTTCATTAATCATAAGGATGAGAGAGAAATTTGTATTGAAATAGTAAAACCACCGAAAGGATCGAGTTGATGCCCTTGGGGGTAGTAGATGATGAATCAAATGAATGTTTGAATTGAAAACATACGGTTTGTGATGGGTGTGAAAATAAGAATATTTCATTCGCCTGATATATGATGCCATTATCAATTATGCGTTCAGGAGCACTCCCTAGTGATGTAACTATTGCATTGAAGGATCAATTTAATTTGATGTTACAAATGAATTGGATTGCATTCAGAGAATAATTTTAGAGCAACATTAACTAATTGATGACCAGTCGCACGGAAGGTAGCTTCGGGGATTTTGATATGTGCTTTCGATATTGGGAATAGAAAAGCTTTTCTCAACACATTGAAGCCAACTTTACAGACTATCGATAATTTCCAACAAATTCTAGGCTCTATAAATCCGTTTTGCGGCAATAAATTCTATACGCTTCATGTTCCTGACATTTGCAGCCATTTGTAACAATAAGTTTACTTTCAACAAGAGACAAAAGTGCAGGAACCTGTCAGGACTTTTCACCTTTAGGATCAAAATCAAACACCGTAAATTTATATTCGCCTCAAACACTTCCGACGGAGGCAGCATCCTTTGTTGAATTTCTGATATAACGAATGGCGAAACCCAGTAAAGGATCACGTTAGCCACATCCCACAAGGTGTAGGTAAATCGTGATTGGGGCTAAATCAACTATTTGAAGCATCCTGGGCATATTCGAAAAATTGCCTTGTTTTAAGTGTTCACGAAATGGTGTTGGCAATATCGGTACAACACATTCCAGCATCATAAAAAATGAAAATTTCGTGGTGAGAAATGAAGAATTCATCCAGCTATTCAGGTCTACCTATAAAAAATACATTTTTAGGTTGTTTAATTTAATATTTGGTGAATTTTTGCGCTTTTCCTATTGCTTCAGCTCAAGCTTGTTGTGAATGCTTTGTGTGATTGTTCAGTCCTCATTTAATGAGTTCAACTTATTCGAAGTATTCGAAAGAGAAGATCTGGAAGTACCAAGAATTCGCGAAATTTTGTTTCCTTTTCAATACATTTATTGCATATAGTCTTGACTAGATATTGCGGCTCCTGGATAACTTCATATCTAAAACGCTATCTGATAATTGACGTGGGAAGCAGCTGCACGCTGTATTCTCGCATTTCCTGTGCTACTCTTGCAATCCAATCAAAATACCAACATACTTCCCGGCTACAATTATGAATTGATTGTTCGATCATCTTAATCGGGTTAATGTGATTCCTCCTTCGTAGAAAACAAGCAAACTTGGAAGGAAGAAATGACTTCCCAACTAATAATTTACCATTTCCTCTAATTTCAACCAAATCGATATCAGGTGCCGACCAGCATAGCTAATTTTGGTGGGTTAGTGATCGTTAAATTAGTAATTTTCATTTCGAAAATGGAAAATTGAAAATTTTCTGCCGCATCATCGATGCCCATAGTCAGTATGTAGATCATGCCAAAGAGCGGGACTTGGATTTCAGCTGACAACAAGACCAAACTGTCTGCCATGTGTGGACCGTGTGTGATGATGCAGCAAGGTTTATTTGGTGGACCCCATAATTCCGACTTTTTCCAGTCTGCTAGGTTGGTGAGTTATAGTATTGCTGAAATAAATCAGCGCTTTTATGGCCATAACCCACCAGGCACAATAGTGCATATGGCGATTGTTTTCTGGACCACTTGAACAGGTGAATTGTCTGGGAGTTAACCCACTACTTGGACGTGTTTCAATCGAAAAATTTTAAAAAAATTACGCGATCTTTTTCGCGGAAAAACATTCAATTCATCAGAGCATGTCTCAATTTATTCAGCTACGAAGCGCTTCCTTGGAGAAATGTTCGGAAAGTGGATATTTTTCCATTGAACATTTGTTTTTCTGCAAGAAACATTCTCTTCGAACCCCGGTTATATGTTGAGGTAAGGGAAAGGTTAAAAATTAATTAACTGATCTTTAAAAATCACCTCCACCTCTACGCCTTCATGTAGTAACGTTGCTTGCATACCGAAAGACTCGATTCCACATTCCTGGTATGTCTGCATCGAGACGTTAAATGCCCACGGAATTATCCGTGGCTTATTTATGATAGAATTTATTTTTTGCTATTCTATCGCTTTGTCTAATCTAATTTCCAAACAAGTTTAGCATAAAAATTATAGCTCTGTTCACATAGTGGAAGTGCAGTAAAGACATGATGGTCTCTTCTATTTGTTTACCGTCTGATCGACGAAGGAAACTTACGAGATGTCATAACGACCAAAAAAATCAGTGACATCGACCAGATGAGATTCTGATAATCTGAGAAGACAACATTTGCATGTCCTTGCGGTGAGTTCTTCAACTAATACAACGGCTTATTAGTTCAAAGACAGAGGATTAACTACTTGGTAAGTAAAAAATATAGCCATAGTCCTACGTTGCAAAGGACAGGCAATTTGATGAATCAACCATGAAAAGATGATATTCGAAATGGCACAATTACTGATCGCAAACATTCTCTTGGTACCGACTCAACACACCATTTTCAACAAACTATAATGTCCGTGTTGCTACTATCCCTTCAAAACTTGTTAAAACTACTCCCCTGCCGCGAATTACTTCTTCAAAATACTTGAAGTAAAATTTTACAGAATGAGAACACGCTATTTAGCACAAGCTACTAAGTCCGATCATGGCTATAGGTTTCAGTGTCCAATCTCTGATGTCCAATTTTAGGTGGAACAATAAAACTGACCCTCACGCTGATTTTTTGAATGTTATGTTTTAATGATCGGCGGATGTCAATACAGAAATCCAAATAATTTCTAACCCTTACAATGAAATTATTTTTGATTAATCGAAACGGTTTGGGTATGTTTTAATGCTGCTAGGATCTGCCGAATGTAATTTCTTAAACAATGAAAGATTTTCACTCTGTCGTCGGCAGATCCGAACGTTTTTCTTCGAAATCAAAGCGACTGCACGAAAGAAAATCAGATGTCACGTTTTTCTTGTTATCATCTCGGAATTATTAAATACTTCCCGAATTTATGTCGCCTTTGGAGAATGAATGAATGGTTTGCATTAATCTGTTGCTGTCCCAGCGACTGCTGTTAGTTTGCCGGCTCGTTGGACCATGGCGACGATGCAGAGGATACAGATACCACATTGCTGCGTTTTTGTTTGACTTAACATCTCATGGTACTTTATCCGACAGTTTTCTTGTCAAAATATCTTTTTGTGTGCGTTGTTTTTATTTAAGGCGAGAGAAAAATATCTCCTTTGCGCTTTCTGAATCGTCATGGACTCGGCGCACAAAACGAAAGGTTGTCCCTTTGGACCATTGCTTTCTGATGCTGTGGTCACCTCAATTTCAATTGCATGTTGGATTTAAGAGATTACGCGTGCTTACCGGAAGATTACCCACATCGAGGTTGAACTGTCCCCAAAAAAGATAACATCCATCGCGCGTACAATAAATTCTTAACAGCGGGAAATAAGAAATTTTCTTTTCATGCTCAATCAATTGTAGGGGAAGGTCGGAGCAATATGTTGCTGCAGTGCGCATTTCAGCAGTCGGGCAACATACATGCACATTTTCAGGATTCTTCTTGACTCTTTCGCTTGTAACCCCGCGGCCCAACGGAGTTAATGCTAACATTTAATGCTATAAAAGACGAGCTATCAATAATTGCTGTGAGTTTTCACCTGCTTTTTATTAATTCTAGCTCAGTAAAAGTGTGCACTTTCCCATAATACTCCATAATTCATCCAGCGGTCCAGGAACTACCTTAAAATTTTCTTGAACTGAAACATTTCGACTCAATCCGCAATCCGCCAATCCGACAATCCGCTCAAAACAGTCAGCGAGCACAGATAAAAATGGTTTCGGGACAATTGCTGCAATAAATAAGGAAAAACATAAAAAATTGCAATGCTACGAACAAAACGTACGAGGGCACTAAATTTTGGTATTAAACGTGCAACAAGTGCCCAATGCCCAGTGCCCTTTGCCATCGGTTACAACTCGCAATGGGCCGAAAATTTCAATGGTAGTGAAAATTTCGATGAATCGCAAACGCTTTGTATTGCATTCAATGCGCACCCCGCATCGTCCGCCGATTTATTGAACTTATTCGATTATAAAAATGTCTTTATTTCTTCTTGTTGAATCCACCACGATTTCAACGAGAGGCGAAGAAATTTTTCCGCACGGATTTGGGCCATCCCAAGGAAATTCAATGCAACATCCGTTATGTTTTGTATCTTGCAAGTGATTTTTATCGATGAAATTATTTAAAGAGTTGTAGCTTATGACTTCTCGCAAAATTGCTTATGGTTCGCTTTCATAATTTCTGATGTAGGATTAAGGACCGATACCAAATGCCCACATGCGAACTTCTGGTCTGAGTTTTCGCAGAATAAAGCACGAACACCACCATGTGAGCTCTTTTTTAAATGATCTAATTGGTAAAATGGCTACAGTGTTCCCCTTCCTGTCCCTAAAACTGAGTGCAGAGTGAGGATGATTCTAGGGAGCAATGCTTACAGATGTTTGGTAAATTATAATATGCCAAAAGATCAGCAAAATAAAACAGCACAGATAACAAATTTTAGATTTCAATACAGGTACATCGAATATTAAGTAGAAAAACAGTTTACAAAAAAACAAATCTTTGAGCGACCTGAAAAGGTAAACTTACACAGAAATCGTTTCAAAATTTGATGAGCTGGCATACTGAAAACTAATGCCAAGTTCTCCAAAAGTTTCTTCAAAATCTAATCCGGCTTGAAATTCTATCTGCGATATGTGAACTTCATGAACGAATGGATATGGTTCTTTTGGACTCCCCGAAACTGCATTCAAGCTTTTTGTTGGGTGTATTTTCATTAGAGAGCGTCCTCTGATAGAGTGGAACACACTGGACAGCACCCAAAAGGTTATGTGTCCTTGGAACGGTGGTCTCCCTGCGTTATTTATTCGCAAAAGATTGAGATTCTTGTCATATTGGCCGTGACTTGCTCAAAAAAAATTACTTTCGAGTTGAACAACACGAATAGGTAGGTCACTGCTACTTTCAATTTGACCAGTGCCTTCCCAATATTGATAGGCCTTACCAGGAGATTCAGTGTTTTGCCAGGACGTCCACTTTTGTTCTAACCAGTTGCAGCATGAGCTTGTGAATAATCGTCCGATTTCTGACTTACCGCATGAATACAACTAGGCCTAGTTGCGCACCCTCGGTTATGAATGCTGTGACCCTGAAAGCTTATGAAATATCTGATGTAACTATCACTCTTTGCTGACCTTTATTCGAGTTGTAGACTAAGATGTTGTCCTTATGGTAGTTCCTAAAAATCCACGTAGAAAATTCTGATACTTCAAAACGATTTCCAAGTGATTTCAGATTATTCTTCCTTCGAGCACTGATAAATGTATTAGGTATACCCCTAATTTTTATCAGAGATTTCCCAGCCCAGTCTAGCATACAGGATGGGGTGCATGGAGATGGCGACTCAAAGTTTCTCTATCCCATGCTGATGGGAGGCATGGGACGGCAATATCCCTCGGGGGTGTTGAACTTCCTGAAGAGCAGGTCAGAGCAAAAGTGAAAGATCATCTGCAGCATCTCAGCGTAGGTCCCATTTAGTCACGCAGCTTTCCTGTTCTTCAGGACTTCCTCTAGTTTATTATGCTTTGAAGAATTGACTTATCGTTTATATTTTATACTGAAGGCTCTAAGAATAGGCAAAACGGCCGGCACTGTCTGATCCAACTCTCCTTGTATCAATGAAGCACGGCAAAATACCGAAATAATTGAAATAGAAAAAGAAGTTTGACACATTTGGTAAGTACAGGCTTGAGTGATTCATCTATGGGCTCATGAGCGTTTCCTGAGAAGCTTTTCAGTTGTGATATAAAGAGCAAACTAGTTCGAGGGACTTTCAGAGAAAACAAATGGTTGAAAATAAAAGGAACCAAGTTCCTAGAAGGCAGTCTAAAAATTGAGGAGTATTGTGGTCAAAAGTAAATCAGGGATCTTTTGTAAGTACTTTTTAAGCAGTTCATTAAACTGGATCGTTTCGATGAACAAGTTATTCATCGTTCCTCAAAAAAATATGTGAAAACATCATTTTCTATTTCAAATCAAGACGCGAGCAATTTCAAATCTGAGCCCCGATCAAACCTGGCCAATAAAGTCCACGGATTCATGACTGAAATCTGCAAACTCCTAAAACATTCGTGCCGATGGGGTCACAATATTTCTTCCTAAAACAGTTGCAGCCTATCATAAATCACGACCTTCTCTCAATCGATCTCAATCTCCAAAAGGGAAAATATTTGATCCACCTTTCGCGGATATCTCATTCACTTCAATGGAAACGCTTTCAAACAAACAATAGAAGATCGCCAAACAAACTTGAACCGATCAAAGTGACGTGCGACTGTGCAGTGCGTTATCAGCAAGTTCAGTCCAAAGTCATGATCCGATCCGATTCCGATTCCAATCCCAATACCAAATCACTTGCCAATGCCAATTGAGCCTGGCGTTGCCGTCGTGGACTTTCAAAGATTTGAACCAAATAAAAGAAAGAGCGTGAACACCCTTTTATGGTCAACATTTTCGTAAGAATGTTTCGAAAATGTCGTGACTTCCATTCGTATCTCATTCTGATTAATGGAAGATGTAAAGAGATTTTCTGGAATTCGTTTGCATGATACACCTGCATCAGGTGAACTGAACTCACTATTAATGGACGGACGGACAGACTGACATATTGTGTTGGTTCTGTGGCCGAGAGTTGAGTGAAATGCCCGCGGTGCAATGAACCAAGCAACAAGACAAGAAACCATCTGAACGTGGACCCAGCAGTCGTAATACTACACACTTCGTGCTTAGGAGCTGATCCATTGATTCCTCGACTATGACCACTCTTCAGATCTGGATGGCAAGCTAAACGGTTTGACCAGCGCCACAGCCGAGAAAGCCCGGACCGGGGTTGATGCTAGGCCTGGAATCGGGGCTGTTGCAACCCATCCGTTTGCTTCGCCGAGTACCACATAAATTTGCCTGAACGCCTCCAACCATATTCATACACTTGGCGAAATGGTTCGTGAACTCGGAAGATCGATAGAGTTCCTTTTGCCAGTACCCGCAGTGTTCAAAGTCCATTTGTGTTTGGCTGAGCCTATGCCAAATTGGACGGCAGGTTGGCTGATGTGCTTCAGGCTAGGTTAGGGAATTATTGTTTTTTCCATAAATTGTGGGCATGAAGCGTTACCCAATTCTCAGATAATCCCTACAAGGAACCAGCGAAACAATTCACGGGAAAATAGCTTTCTGGATGATCCAAAGTGTTACTATGATAAGGATAAGACTTTAAGCAGAGTCACCGAGGGTCCTCTTTGAATACCGATTCCGAACTTCCAGTAATCAGCGACTTGGCAACTCATCCCACACTGAACCTCGTCAGCTAGATGCCTCATTTTTCTATCCGCAAGGACCTGTGCAACGACTTGCGTGCAATTGAAAAGTCGGAACATAAAAGCACTTGATGTTAATTTGCGTAGATGACTAATAAAATTTAAACATGCGAGAAGAATGTCACAACATAATTTCCATTCTATGAATCACATTCGTATGTGGAGCGGCAGAACGGGCCTCTCCACACGTCCTCCGAGTCGCCATTGAATCTGTGCCTAACCTGAACCAATGCTTTTGATGTAGGAGAGTTCCAAATAAAAGGAATTGATCAACAGCCTGCCGTCCAGCTCCACGTCCCATTGCGACCCATCGAGCCCCGCAACCCTGCACATGATAAGTAGTCTTATTTTGATATCAGGAATCTTAAGGCGCATGCCGCGTCGCTGTTTTGCCAAATGTATGCCTGCTTGCCCGCCTGCTCGCTAGCCTCAACCTGACCAAGCGCGGCGGATCGGCTCTTGTTAGGTTTTTGTACATGGACACGCAACTATCTGGCTCAAGAGTTAATTTATCTAAATTGAATTAATAAACCATGTTTAACATTGTGTGGTCTTATTAATTTATTCATGAGTGATACCCAGTGCACATGACACGCGGCTCTACAAATGATTTGTCCACCACAGGCCCAGGACGCGCAAGGCGGGGGGCTCGGAGACGAGCCGCCAAGAGACGTTGATTCAGGCACAGGCACAGGCACAGGCACGAGCAAGGCACTACTAGTGGCCTAATAAAAGATTTAAACGTTCGATCAACAATTGCAGGCATGTTACCTTGTTTGGCCTCTTTATGAGATATATTAAGACAATAATTAGCGGGTTGCATGGATGTTATAGCATGAACAGCTTCGCCGTAACATTGAAGAATCCAAGCGACTTGCGAATGATATTATTAAATTTTGACTTGGTGAGAGGTTAGGAAAGTTGCCATTTCGCTCGATGACCAGATGTGGAGTGGGAATTAAGGCGATGACCGTTTTGGTATCATTTGACAATGTTGAAGTTGGTAGGAGTGGGCGTGTCATGGGAACTTCAATCGCAGAGGACACAGTTCCGGAGATAACTACTTTGTAACTAACTAACGACACAAGCACTATGCTCATAATTATTAGGCAAGAATCACAGGTAGAAAGTAATATATTCACAAATAATGGACTCACAACCAAAATTTTGTATCTAAGTCATCAGTGATGTTTTATTTGAAAAACCTTAAAAAGGCAATAGACCTTAAGGAAAGGGGTGAGCGTTTACGCCAGTTTCAGCCTCACATGAACCCGGAATGCTCATAGGGATACCATTTCATCAACATACATAATGTGAAAGAATATGCGCCTTTGTCCACTGAGGCTTCTCGGTTTAGTTACATCATACTAGTTGCTATTGTAAACTGTAAATTTTGTTAATGCCGTAAAGATAAGGTCTAATTTGCTTAGGTTCTAGGCATGTCTTAAGCTAAATGTTAAGCCCTTGGGATCTATACTAACAAATTCTTTCGTTCGTTCCTAATATAAAAGAGTCAGCATGTTCGCGTCCATATGTTTCCAAGGTCTCGAAAAGTACTAACTGAACTTCAGGAACTGGGACATATCATATTAAGAAACCTCGCTTAGATCACTGGATATTGGTACTTCCAGTGCCACCAATTCCTTTCCAACTCCCTTATTCGAGCTTGCCAACAGTTTCTGTGTGAGTCTCCCAGTCTTTCCAAGGATTAAATTACCAGTCCAGAAAAAAACAACAACGCCCTGTCTTTTCAGCTGCCTACAAGCAAGTAAGTTCTCCTCGCAGCCATTGATTTCTTTAGGGTTTTCGTAGTTATCAATGGAGTTGAACACCTCCATCTGGATTTAGCTAAGGAGCTCCATTTTTCAGAAAATTTTTTTAAGGAATTCTTAATAACGTCCAGACCCCAGCATTTGGCGGAAAGAAGTTAACATCAACATGTATGAGACTGACCTAATTTGAGGAATTCCAACATGATCGCGGATGAGGGGAGCTCTTAGAACGGGTGTCATATCACCGAGTGTGTGACAGTTGGCTTTGATTTGTGTTTTACTGTTTCTGTGAACATCATGTTGACGCAAATGAGGTGGGTATGTGTGTCCTTTCAGAGCATTCGTTGATAGTATATTGATCTTGATGTGCTGCAACGTCTTGATCAGACCAATCCTGATATATGAATGCTCCAGTTAGCGCAATCAAAGCCGAAAATTAACGAAAAAGTTAGGAGTCTTTGACGAGCGCATCCTCAGTAAGCTACCTTGCATGAAATCTTGGACCAGAAGGCCAAAAAGACAGTTTGGCTAACAGGAACTGACTTGAAAGTAGTTCGAGTTATTCGATAGCAAATCGCTGGATCCACACTCTGATGCAAAACCCCTGGTCTTCGTCATTTTGGTGTCACCCAGGCAACCCATTCATTGACCAACGTATTATGCAGGCCATTATGGTCCCCAAGTATTCCTATACAGAAAAGATATAGTTTTTGGTCCCTGCAGAAACCCAGTACAATACGAACAGCAGGGCAATCGACAAGACAAAAAAACATTCCAGTTGCACAAAATTTATTTGATATATTAGAGTCGACTTTGTTTGCATATGCGACGCCTGTTCTCGTGATAGGACATCGACGACTCCTTTCGTCTTGTCTCGACTGCTCAAAACTCTTCGAATGTTTATGCTTAAGTGTGCTGTGGGCTGTATAGCAACATAATAGTAAGCCGTCGTGAGCACAATAAATATTCCAGCCAACGTTTTTTAAAGTTCAATTTAAACCAAGGTTGAGGGCAATAGTCTATGAAGCCTCGGGAAAATTGGACTTCATTTAAAACCATGTAGGAATTTGTGTTTTAAGCTGATCTTTACAAATTTCGTGGAAATAAACCTCCTTTACGCGGAATGAACGCCTCGAAGGAGATGAAAAGGAAGAAGAAGAAGAATAAGAAGCCAACAAACCGTCTCTCAAAAAACCACGAAATTCTGGCAAATTTTACATCTGGCTGTACTTCGAATAAAGCAAGCACAGAAAACAATTACGAACGTCCTTTCAAATTGTCCGCCACAAATTAGAGCCAGGTAGCAACGCTTGGTAGTAACTTTTTAACAATTCTGTAGGGAATCTCTAAACAGAAGATTAGAGAATTAGAATCTTCTTCTAACGTCTGGCATAAGGCCCAAAAACTCCACCAATGTCTACCAGATCGATTGTGGTTTGGCATTGATAAAGCATCAGATACTAATCTGATCTCCAGAGAAGAAACACTCTGAACTACTAACTAACCAAATCGAAAGTCGGTTAGAATCCGGTATTTTAGGGATTATTCCGCAAGAGATGCTTAGTTACTTGGTTTTCGAATAATTAGGGTCTCTCCCCCTTTTCTTGCTTGCCCACATATGTATTTCGGCGTTCCCATCTTCTTTGTCGACCATTTACTTTGAGAACATAGTTTTCCTTTTTCGATATTTATTCTACGACTTCTGTAGTTACACCTTCCGCGAAGGTAGCTCTTTGTTCATCGTCCTGTTCAGCATATTCACTGGCTTACATCATTATGATCATAAAATGATGCCTCCATTTTTTTTTGAAATCGAACAGTGAAACCTACACAAATCAGAAAAAATGGCGATATCTAACAAAAACCTGACGAATGGTGGCAAAAAGTTTGAATGTGATTGAATGTAATACAATGTTGATGGCAAATTATAAAAGATCGGTCCGCGTGTAGTTTAGTCAGACTCTGGTCGAGGAGGAAGCAATAAAGACATAGAAGAGACTGAAAAACATAGAAAATTCCTACTGAAGAGACCGCTACGAAAGCTTCACTCAATCATATATCATACCTGGCCACGAAAAAATGGTTCCTCCATAGGTTTTCGTTGA
Organism: Stratiomys singularior; assembly: GCA_954870665.1. Classification (NCBI taxonomy): domain Eukaryota; kingdom Metazoa; phylum Arthropoda; class Insecta; order Diptera; family Stratiomyidae; genus Stratiomys; species Stratiomys singularior. The sequence continues at coordinate 2,289,006 of OX940879.1, read as the reverse complement.
TTTTTCTTCTTATTTCCCATTATAAATTAGTAATAACAATCATATTTCGTGGTTTATTCTCGCTCTCCAATATCAACTCATGGTTTTCACTTCAAGGATCTCCCACTGCTGACTCTGACCGAGACGACCATGATTACTTATTTTCCACAGTATATGTGAAAAAGATGTTTCGTTTGCTTTATGTCCTTTGCCGAACATCATACGGGCAAATTAAATACTTTACTAGAAACCACGAGTAGAATCTATGGAAAAATTCCCTACTTTTATGAACTGATACAATTATCTTTAAATCGATCGTCCTGGCTCCTTGCGGTTATTAACCATTCCAACGACCGTCACAGCATCACTCCTCGGGCTCTAACTGCTGGATTAAGTTACGCCACACGTCCACCAATTAAACGGTACCCATCAACAGTCTTAATCTCAGCATCACCATTAAATGTCATGTTTTCCTAATTTGATGCCATCAAGCTTAAATTTGGGTAATTTTTTGAACTCGAAGGCAGTTTCCCGTGTATTTCATATGTGTCTTCGGTGTCTTGTCTTTGCTTTTTTCGTGTTTGGTGAGTGTCCAAACGATGTATCACAGTAATAACAATAAGAAATTTAATTACCGATTCAAACGTCTAAGCTCGTGAAGGTGTGATGACTCGCGTTGGCAACGATGTGATCAAGTAATTAAATATTAATGGCTAGTAAAGTTAAGATTTACAGAATGTTGTTGAAAATGGAATATTTGGTTAGGTGACAATGGAGATGGCATTAATCGCTCGAGATACAATTCGTATCAGTTGGTAACAAGTGAAGATCGTGAAGATGAAGAGATTAAAATGCGGAGTACTGAGTTGGCGTGGTTGCTGGACCGAAGCTATGGTGGACTTCCATGAGGGAAGAGTTTCGTAGAGGACCGGAATTCGCTAATTACTAACCGGTAAGCCAATTGTAAGGATTGGATCTTGCAATGTTTGCATAGTCTATCGGTAGGGCATCCCCATTCTGAAGGGTATGAGGGACGATTGCGGGAATAGATCTTCCTTGATCAGCAAACCCTGGATGTGGGTTCCCCGTCCTAGTGCGTGGCAACACTGGATAACGTCTTCATCAATCTGATAAGCCGAATTCCTCGAAATCACCTGAAATCCAAATCAGTCAAAGTCCGCATTGGAACGTTAAACAGCTGAATCGGATATGCATTAATAGCTCATCAAGTGGCCCATTATTGCCCAACTAATCCGTTTACCATTGACGAAATTATTCTCCCGGCCGCCATCCACCCCGCATTCCGGAACTCGATCGTCAACGGACAATAGTAATGCGGAGCGAGCCTCCAGTGCTGGCTCCAATGGTTACCCAAAAGAAAGAAGAACGTAAATAAATCTATCTTGCAGATAGTCTTGTTAATCGATTTTATAGAATTTTGTCCATAGCATCGGATACGCAAGTACCGCGCCAGCACCATATTTATAAAAATGTCAGATGGACGCGATGTGTGTGGCTTTCACACGGCCTTAAACCTGTTCAATTCTTCAGGCATGTGTAGCTGACGTACACTAACCGCGATCGTAAGGTGAATTGCGGGACGAACGCTTCCAGATTTTATGGGTTCGGGGTATAAATATCAGATAAATAGACAGTGGTAATGTCCAACCACCTACGGTTGTAATTAAGATATGGGAAATTGAATAAAGCTGGTGGCTGGCTTAGAAGCAGGGTACAAGCAGAGGTCATTGGAGATGTTGGCTGTGCTGGCCGAGCGTAGTTTGATGACTTGGTTCTGTGCAAGACTTGTTACTTTGTGGAGGGAATTAAATTTGAACGATGGAAGAGGACTTTTTGATGTAGTCATTTAACGCCAACATCTTTATATGTTGCTCAATCCATTGTAAAATTGTTTTGCAGCAATGATTAAGGGCAAGATCGTTTATTGAGACGTAGCTTGCACGATGGTTCAACATATTCCCAGCGATTCCTGGCCAGTGACCGTCTCGTCGTGCTAGTTTTTGACCTCAACGAATCTGTTGGAATTCTCAATACCGTGCTTGGTACCGACATAGTTATTTAAGTATTTTGGAAATTTGAGCCGCGAAAAATCATGGGAACATGGGTCAAAACGAAGGCATGATAAAGAGTAGAGTAAATTCTGCGTAGATGTCTAGACAGGAAAGACGAATATTGAAAACAGCCCATTTGCATTGTGGTCTACCCTTGCATGAAGACCTCACTATGACCATCAAGAATGAGTAGTAAAATGGCTTGATCTCCACTGTCAACAAAATGTCAAGAAAAACCCATAAAAAAAAAATTCAAAGCTAAGTTTACCCCCAAAAGTATTCCAAATCTGGCAGTATCAGATGGCTGACTTCGTTTTGATAAATGGCGTGACAAATCAGTCTTAGAAAAATGTAAGATTTTAGGTAATGTCTTATGCGCTTAATTACAAAAACACTTACAGGCAACGACAAGCGTTGAGTACTGAGTATTTCTCCCTTGGAAAAAAAATAGATGTTGAGACATCATCGAGTAATATTACGGAGTATTTCACAGAGTAATACCGAGCAACTGCAGGAATATATTATTATTTATGATATTATTAATATTTTTCAATACTTTTTTATTGATTTTTATACGATTTTTTTTATTTCTAAGGTTGAAATGCCTGATAAAACAACTTCTTGCCTCAAGGTTTGTCTTTTCCTAAACATTTTGTGTGACCGAGGGGAAGCATTAGAGGCGACTTTTTTGTGTTTTTCCTACCATGAGTTTCGTACATAACGATACGTACATAAAATATACTTTCGTACATAACGAATACCCTACAAGGCAAGGGGTCCATAAAGGGCGATCTTGTGCATATCCGAATCTGGTGATAATAAACATTTATTCGGGTCTATCCAGTGGATTCAAAGTAAAAAGCGCTGCGCTCTGTGCTCTTATGCCTTTCTGCTTTGTGCTTAAAATGTTTCTTTCATTGCATAAATAGCTGGAAACGAGAACATGATTGGGTTAACTTATTGATAGGAAGGAAGGAATTGAAGGAACTCTGCATCGAGGTGAATATTTTGAATTTAAAAATGTCTTCGCCGGTTATGACGTTTAAAAGTCTTTACTGAATTTATGTATGTCGAAACAATTTAGTGCTTCAAATTTAACGTATTACGTTACACGTTAATGTTGACGTATACGGATTATGACTGATAATTATTACTTTAACGTATTAGCCAGAACATTCATCCCGAGTTTGACAATGAGCTCCATCTCCGCTTTATCTCCTGCCCTTCGACATGAATCTATGACACTATGTAACAACTCTGAAGCCTTTCTTTGAAAAAATTCTTAAAAAAATTGGATATTTTTGAATGCAGGTTGTTTTCAAAACGGCTTGGATCACATCACGAAATATAATTAATATAAATATAAATCTACATTACGAGCAGCCTGCCGAGAAAGTCAGGCTAAAGGGCTGCATGCCGCTCACAAACTGAAGTTCTGGTCCATGGACAGAGATTTTGTGGCCTGCTTTTTCGGACTGCCTTGGCGAAATCAATGTCATACTTAGAGAGTTAGAAATACGGATGGAATTCCACTTTTGATGAGCTTAGAATATTTGACGAGACTAAACCTCGGAGAGTAGTAAAGGATATTGCCACAAAATCTGAAGAACAAGAGTACAAAAAAACAATCGTGCGAAATTTTGATTCCCTAAGGATCTAAGGAATGATGTTGAACATCATTAATGTTGACAGTGCGGTTTCACTATCACGAAACCGGGAGAAAATGAACAATATGTTTCACTTACCTTGAAGTTTTGATGTCTTCAAACCACTCACCTTGAATATTTTCAGCATCTTTAAACGATATCTAACATGATTTGTGTGTGATGAAATTTAGATGCGATTTTCTAGCATTTTCAAGCCTGCTATTCACCATATCATGTTTGAATTTACAATGTAGAAATGCAAGGATTTATGGCTTAGATGCCAGCGGGTGCAATACGTTCATAAATAAAATACAATAAAATTAAAGTTTGACTGACATAAAATAAAATTTAATTAAGTAAATTAAATAAAAATTTATGCACATTCAGTGAAGTTCCTCAAGGATGCAATGAACGAAAAGTCATATTAAACTCGAATAGTGTCTATTGTATGCTTCAGTTTTTGGCCATTCCAGTATTTGTCTGGAGAAGATATTTGTACGTGGGAAATGATGACATATCCCGATAAAATCCGTCGACAAACAATATTACCTAAATGGTTCCCACCCTCATCAATCTTATCGTAGTATCTGTAAAATTAGTTTAGTCTTGTCTGTAATCCTTGCAACTCACGATTAATTTTTTGCGAAAAATTTCCCAGAACAGAATTATCACCCACAATGTACCGAATTCCTTCCCTAATCATTCCAAACACAACAAAAAACATTTTCTCCCAGGATACAAGCCAATGCACCTGATTTTCGAAGAAGCGTTTTGTAAAAAAATCTTTTATGGCACACACGTACGTGTGCGTGTGTGTGTGTTCTACCACAATTTATACTTCCCTTTAGAAAAGATTCAATTTTCTTTTTGTTCGTCTGCATTTGCATTGAATTATCTGGCAAGTGAGATGCAGGTTGTTGCATAGCATGGGAAAAATGGAAAAGTGCACCTGCTGTGTACTTGTTTACATTATTTTTCTTTATCTCTCTGTGCACGCTGCCAAGTAGTAGAGGAATAATCAGGCAAATAAGAGCAATACATGGATATGGTGAAGAAATGGCACAGGCAGGAACAGTGGTAAAGGCTGGGAATGTGATTTTTATGTGTTAACCCTTGATAATGTGCCGGTCGGAGTCCATGGTGTTTCGGGGGATGAAGATGTTGATTTCGAAGGTAACAGCGAATTTTCTTGGCGAAATTTTTCTTCGTGCCTTGATGGCTGAATGTGGAAAAGATTGGGCTCTAACATTTCTGCAGAGGGAAATTTTATTTGCCTATGTAATGTTGCCATGGGTCGGTGGGTTAATGTTTACTAATCGGGGATACATTTTTGATGCTAGCTGGGACCAGTACTCGTTAGTGTCTGCTTGAACACCAAGCGCCGATACCCTTAACAGTGTCTTCATTCATTAACCCGGTAACGATTTATCGTGGGAGACATTCTAGGCATATCATCATGAATGCCGCGCGGCATTACAAGGAGATTCGGACTTTTGTTTGATTTATCCAACAAGAATTCTTCACGGTTCTCACCGAGATCACAGCCAGAAGACGATCAGTCAGTGATCAGTCTGTTCACTATTTGATATCGACATAAGGGCGCCAATACATGCGCCAATGGAGAATTGGCGAGGACCATTGTATTCGAATTAATATTACTTGCAAATTATCCTATCTGAGACTAATTTAAAGGTGATCAATGTCTAACTAATTCACAAAATGCTTTTTGGTGTTTTAAAACATGCTCACATTGGTGTATGTTCAAAGGGTGTGATGAAACCAACGTCTGGAACCAGCGTCAAACATTTGGGCACTGAACCACTAATTTATATTCTGGTATTGAGGTTTTTGAGTTTCTAACCGCGGCTTCTGTGAATCGAAAACATTTCAAACCCCAAATAAAGGGGAGAAGAGGGACTTTAAAAAATCTGTATCTTTCGCTTTACTGAAAAGCAAGACCTAGAGTGCTTGATTATAACCCTGTATCCAATCTTTATTCGTAGAGTCAGACTGTCTTTCACAAGGAAACGCAGATCAGGTCATATGCATGCACATAAACGTACACCGAGTCAAAGGTTTTTTGCTTTTCAGTCAATAAGGCTGACACTTATTCGTCTGATTTTCATGACTAAAAATTAGCAAAAACGTGGCTCAAAAGGCTCATGCCGAGAACCTCTACACATTACAAGAACTGAGGTTTGCCGCTTAATACAAGCCCTAACTGAAATTCTTTCGTGTTTTCAAGGATTGTCATGGCCTGCTCCAAAATGAAGCTCACAATTGATCGTTGCAGACGCGTTTTTGCTGAAACTCAGAGGGAAATGCTTCATATTATATGTATTGATCAGGACCAATTGAGAGACTGCTTCGTTACTCGTCGGGAAAAACATTGTACCGGATGATTTCTATAAATTCGCTCCAAGATAAATATGGATTTACAGGATTGATGGCGGGAAGGTTGACAGAAAGACAGATTTCACGTACAGAATTTGCTCAAAGTACACTCCCGCCTCGACAAACTGATGATTTTAAACTGTCTTCTTCCTTGCAGGAACCAAAAGAAGATAATTTTTACTCTTGAACATAGAATTTAGGATTGTTAATGTAAGCTAAGTGGCAAAATCCATCAGGGAAGAGAAGAAAACTTTCAGACGTTTGTGATTCAAGGATAACACTGAAAAGTTCCTGGTCTTTGTATTTTCCCTTCAAGTCGGACTGGATAATCTAATCCATGCGTTCTTTAGAACGCGTTTTCTTTTGTTTAGAGTTATGAAAAGGTGATTTAATGAAAATAAAACCCTGCAGTAGCCATTCTAGAGCAATCCTTGTACAGTTTTTCTTCCTTTGAAAAACTTTTTCACTTACTCAAAACTTTTACTAAAGATTATATTTTGAACAATCAATCACGACAGAAATGCTAAGATCGTTTTAGGAGACCCTAAGATCTCCCATGAAAGTGAGAAATTATTTCGGTAGAATAATAAAGGACATCTGATGTGGATACAACTAGAAACTAATTTCAAGTCTTGAAATTCATAAATAGCGCTTAAGTATGGTTTCTGAGTTCAAATTTAAAAAGCATGCAAAAAGGCTCCGGTTTCCGAAAGGTCAATCCTGTGACATTCTCACATAAAGGACATTTAATCTCTGATGTACACTTGGAAATCGATGACTGCAAACGTACCGACATAGTCTGAACATGTGTAAACCGCTTCAAACACTCCACATCCAATCGAAAATCCTGGCACAATGACGATCAGGAAATCACATGCAGCGTGTGTAATTTTTTGAATTCGAATACGTGAATAGAAGCAGCACATGCACAGGTTGTTAAGAATGAACTCTTCACCTTCGTTTTATTCACAGGTTCTTGGCTTGTATTTCGTTTTGCGGTTGCTCTCACTCGCTTTAAATTCATATATTCCAAGTGTTGGCATGATTGCTCCCAGCTCCGACACTTTACTCTTGGGAATGCCAAACAACAAGTGTAAAATCGCCTTCTGATCAAAATCATAGTGGGCTAAAATTACCATCGCGTACATGGATGGATGGATGGACGGATGGACGGATGGATGGATGCTGCACAAAGAACAAACATATCACCACTAACAACAGTAACAAGAACATCAGCAACAGAACCAACAAATGCTCTGAATCGTAATGAATAGGTTCGGAATAGTAAAGTACGTTCCCGTACTGATTCTGGGGTAACCAGGAAAAAACCATCGACCTTCGGGTCCCGTGATCCACCTGAAGATGGAGATCAAATTGTTGAATCGGTTGGAATGAAATTTATTGGTGATGTATCATGATCTCATACTTCAAGATGCCTTCGGTCTGTTGCTGGTTACATAAGAATTCGGACCTTTAGAGTTGACTGAACAATCAACGAATGAACCGGGCGGCTCTATTTGGATTGCTATGATTGGGTTTATTCATTTGGTCAAAGGTGATGTGCTGACCTTTGATGGAGGTTGAAATGCACCGTGGCTGGGAACGAAATCGATCCCGCGTTACCAGGGACACTACAGAGTCACTTATGCTTGTCGTGTCGACGGTGTTTCTTCCTAAAAGTTTCGAGGAAGGTGATGGAAAATTCAAGTTGAAAACTTTCATCAAACGACAATTTCAATACGACAATTTTCATATCATTATTACAACGGATGCGGGTTTCCCAAGTTGGCAGAGAATTTCTATCTTGGCTTGCGCATAGGTTTTAAACAGGTATTGAGTTTTGACTGACGGTCTCTTCCGAGCCGATTGGAGGTCCTCATCAAGAAATTGATTCTTCTTGTCGCACTTGACTTCAAACTGGTACAGCTTAACTACAAACTGCAAATATTATTTCAGCCTTAGAAATGTCTGCCAAGACAATTTCGGCTGGACTTAAATGAAGTTTAATGTTTGTCCCCAATCCTAGCTAATGGTGGCCTGCATACGAAGCCCTTATGAATTATTTAAGGTCCTTTGAGCACATACGTTCGTTATTTGCGATTACAAAAGTACATGTGCAAGGTACGAACAACTGTGTCTGTACTACAGTCAAGCTGCCCCGCACACAAATTGATGCAGGTCCTGATGAGAGGTCAACTCAACTCAACGTAAACCTCGAATATAATTATTCATAAGTACTATAATATATACATAAGTACTATATTTACAGAAAAGACTTTTTACAAAGATCTCAATAGGGATTCGTATTCGTAATTGCTACGACTGTGTTTTGCGATCAATGACTTGCGAACATTTTGTGTTCTCAAAATTTTTTCACTAGCAGTTTTCATACACTTTTCACTCTTCCATGAGTTACACGGGCCAGAATTCTTTTCAAACAGAAGAATTTTACATATTCTCTGAACGCTGACCGTAAAACGGAGAAATGATTCAGGATAACGACAGTGTGATCCACTGTTCTAGTGGTTGCATCGGAGGGTTATGGAAAAAACTGTTTTTTGTGCTTAAAAAAATTAATTAAAATAAAATAAATGAAAAATAGGACTGAAATAATTGCGGCTCAATTCACTACCAATTTAAGCAAGCCTTGGGCTTTCGAGTTAAAGCAAGCCTGGCAAAGAAAAACAGTTAAAAAATTTGAAATTCTTTCTTCCTTGGTAAAAATCTTGCAACTTATTTTCATTGCAAATAAAATAAACCTATTTTAATCAGCCTCGAATTCACTCACTTTTACCTTCGCAACTCGTCAATTTATCGCCAATAGAAAGTGACGAATTGCAAACAAAAAAGCTCGTTTAGAAATTTTCCTCGGCATACAACAAATGAAAACAAAAAAAAAATGATCCCAAGGCAAGTACTTTCTTCACCATGACTTCGCATGGACCATTCCTAGGATTAAACTTAGACGGGATATAGGCATACTCAAATAATTACCATCCACATATGCCGACACTTCCAAAATTAGCCGCTTTATTACTATTATAGCCATTGTGTCGTCCAATTTGTAGAAAATTTAAGCTCTATCTTTAGTCGACATTCACAAGTCATCAACAATTTTGATTCATCGAAAAAATGAATTGCATTTTCACAACGACCCATTTCACCCAGTCTCAAGTGAAATTGTCATGCGTGTACGACGGAAAAAGCAACGAAAATCCATAAATTTCTTTGGAATGTGGTCGGCCAAGCGGTAGCGCAAATTATGAGCGGATTAAGGCGATGAGGATCAGTGGAAGAAAGGTGGCTCAAAGGTGCTCCGCGTGGAATTGGAGCAGATCTGATCATATTTCACCGCATGCGTGCAAATCCTATGACAGCGGTCGGTGGCAAGTTTTCCATTCCATTCGACGCGTAGCATACCTCAGCGGAGTTTTCTCTTTGATTGTCGTCCAATTGCTTCATCATGGCTGGCCTACGCTTGAAAAAGTTCAAATCATGTTCCTCGTAGCAAGAATTTCTGCAGAGAAGCGTAAGGTGTTGAATTATCCACTGAACTGTCGTATACCTTCCCAAAAGACGACTTTCTCCCAGAACACGAAGTCCCACCTAGATCCTTTGAATGCGAAAGAATAGCAAACTTTATCGGGTATGGTTCAGGGAGAATACCCGACCTTTCTACATCGTGCTTTCCTCCTACCAGACCATGAACCAATTCAAACCCTAATCTCATCCCTGAATATCTTTGAACCAATGTTCTAGCACATCGTAGATTTTCCGAAAACTTTAATTTGATATACTTGTCCAGTCCTCGCGTGCATTTTACTAACAATCATACGCACGATTGAATGCACTTCGCCAGATTATTGCACTGAACGGCGAACGCTGAACGTGGAAAAGAGCCCCAGTGTCATGATTGTACCTTGTGGGACGCTACCTTGTACTGCCACCGATTCTCATTTCTAATGGTTAAATCGCAGAGCGGAGCGGTTAGCGAGTGCACTGATATAACAAGAATGGATGGGATTATCATCGTCTGGTTGGTTGATGGAATGGATAAATAGCAATAATAACAATAACGCTAAAGGAAAATTGAAGTGGAGTACTCGCTCCGTGAGGTGAGTGCTGGTTGACTGGTAGTTGCAGTGCAATCAGATTTCAATGTCGCCCGTTTGTGGTTTAATGGTGTGTTGCACTGCTGCAAATCTCTTTTAGTGCTTCCACTTGGCCTATCGAAGAGTGCGGTTTACCGGAAAGGTGGTAAGAAGAAAGAAAGAAGAAAGGTGGATTGAATGTTGTATCAGATGCGTATAGATTGCAAGTGGTTTGTGCGTTGTCGCATGCATGCGTCCATTAGTAGAAAATTAGGTTATTAAACAGTAATTAGAATTTGATATGTGAGTACAAGACGTGAAGCCGATGCAGGAATTTGCTTAGAGGCTACAGAGTCCATTCCATCTGGGCAATGTAAGCAATTAAAACTTATGACAATTTTTAAAAAATAAACAAAAACTAATTCGTTCATATTGTATAGCCACGCATAATGCCAAAAAATTATGAAAACGAGGCACACAGTTAAGAAATTGAATTGAATTTACCGTGACTGCTGGAATAGAGCACTGGCACTAATTTTCTGGCTAAAAAGACTTATTAGAAAGATTAGAAACTTACATACCAAAAAACGCGCGGAAAAAGTAACTGGCAACTAAATTCGATGACATATTTTAAGTCGCCGCCCCTATTTTTATCAGAAAAAGAAACCATGCGACTAGACAATGACATTTCCATGTACCCTTAAAGACTCTTTAGAACGTTCTGATGATGACTACAGACAGCGAACACATACCTTGACAAAAAAGTAAATAGGACTCAGCGGACCGAACAAGCTCAACAAAAAAACCCTAACTTAGCTTTATTATTTTTAGGCGTAATTTTATTTTATTTCGGTTGATGGATGCTTCCTTCAATGAGATTTTCGCCAGGTCTGATTGCACTATTTAATTTTTCAGCACATACACGGTCCAGTACCACCAGCAGATTCCATTCCTCTACTGTATTTATTATTGTTTGTGCTGCTGTGTGTTTTTTTCAACGGCTTACAAAGATAATTTTGTGGAAAACACTCAGCTGTAAGATTGGTTTGTTTGTTTTAGTCAAGTTGTGTCCTCTTTTTTCTCAAGAATATCGAGATTCTAGAGATTTGGAGGTTCAAAAATAGCGACAATTTCTGGGGGCTCATCAACTGCCCGAGCTGATAGATACGTTGAAATCTGAAAACTCTGGTACCTGGTCAAATACTTGGTCAACGCCCACACCGAGTTTTAGCATCACCAATCATCAACAGCCATTTTGCAACCTCTTTCTGAAGAGTATGATGCGTGGTTTTCCCGCATTTTCAGCCCATCCGTTGCCATGATTTTCAGGTAAAGTTTTGAAATTTGCGTTAAAAAATACTTGCGGAACGCTGGTTGAATCTTGGTTGGAACATGTTGAATCGACGACTCGTTCGTAGAAAAGGATGTCTGAACATCGGGCTCAACTATGGACATTCATTCTTCAGCGGATTCAGGGACTTTTGGCTTTAGACAAAAGTTCATCCAGCCTCGAATGTTATTGCTTCCCTTTTATCGCTTATTGTTCCCCTAATTAGTGTATTGAAGGAATTGTCGGATAGTTCAGCTCTAAAGATATCCTTCCGGGGTGTGTATTAACCTATACATTCACGGTTCACTGTCCTACTCCGAGTTCATTTTAGCTAACGCTGGAGCCTTTTCTTCCTCTTTAGTGGACAGTTTTGATGGTTGTCTACATTCTTCATGTCGTCATGACCTTAGCGTTAGAAGCTTAGTACCATTTTTTCAAGATATCCTTGTATATTGCAGATCCCGATGAACTATTTCAAGCTAACATTCAGAGATTTATTGTCTCAGTTTCCCAGAGGACTTCAAATGTGTTAATCTTCAAAAAAGAAATCATTGATCCGATTCTATTCTATTTCTCTAAATGAGGGAGGTAAGAACAAGACAAAAAAGCAGCTTCTCCCGTTGTTTTCTTTCTGCAGAATAGTTTGCTGTATGCTAGTAGACTAACTGAAGGTTCTCTGAAATAATCCGAAATCTGAAATAAATAATAATCTAAGGTTACGTGGCCGATAGAAAGGATAGTTATAGTTATATCATTGTACCCTTGGTTAATCCTGGGCTGTGCACTTAAAGTACGACAAAGTTTTTTTCTAAAAGGATATTTGAAACCCTCAACGTCGGTTGGAAATGTTTGGTACCATGTCAAAGTTCCCGTTGCTTTAAATGTCTTGGTCGTATTTGTATAGCATATAATTGCCTTCAGAACTATGACGGTCCTATTAGATCCAAGGCTCCACTGTTTCTTGTCACTCTGTTTTCACTAACTCACATTAATTTACAAATGTGGACGAGTCTATGCCCAATTGACAGCATGCACTAAATTCAAATACGCCTTTGAATACAAGTGTTTACCACTACCGGAAAATTTAGAACACAATCTTCTGCATATTTCCAAGATTTCCAGATTTTAGCAAAGTGTCGCCATAATCTGGATCCTTTTTCAGAAAAGGAGAAGAAGGGGTTTGAATAGCATGATTGAAACGATTTATTTTCACTACAGCAATTCTCCGCGTAGGCCACTTTTAGTTTCCCCAAAAATAAAAAAATGCAACTTTCGCCTGCCTCTTGGCGGCTCCCTGATTATATCCCCGATTGATCGTTGGTAAGATTTGGTGTTTTTAAATATTATTTTCAAACATTTAAATTGACATATTCATTAAAAAATCATGGATCGCGTTTTTAGGGCTTTGTACTGTATCACAGGTAAGACCTGGGAAGTTTATTAAAATGCCTACGTAATAAGCGAAATGTAATATTCACTTAGGATTAGATATTTTCGTCAATTCTGGGTACACTTTATTTACGATTCCCAATCAAAAGTGTTCGTTTTGTTATCATGTCTTAAGTTTCAACATACTGTCGATACAGAAATAATTACAAAAATATGTACGCTCAAAGAACGGAATTATTCGTTTTGGTTTTGAATGCTGAGGACTAAAATCTTGTGCCCACCCTTAAGCTATCGAAGGTATCAGAAAATTGTCCCTCGGCCGTTTTTTATTTAGTGTGTTTGACACACAGATGTTAACACTCTGCGAAAGCATTGCAATCTGCCTAAATTCGTAAGACGGACGATTTGCTGGTGCAGAAATTCAACTAAATATTTCGGACTATCGGCTAGGGCCTGCATTAAAATAACTCTTTTGGATCAGTTTGCCCTCAGAGAATGTGAAAGTGATGATTAGCTTCAGATGTTGCGAGGGACAAACAAGAGCTTAGAGCGTGTTATGGAAATTCGAGACGGCGATCCTCTGCTGACAAGGCACGTGACCTCAGTAATTAAAAAATTATCATGTATGAGCTACGAGAAGGTGATAATTCGAGACTTATACATGAGAACGAAAAGTTTATTTCCGAGACTACAAAGGGATTATGTATAAGAAATAATTTTTACTTATCTTTATGTCTACAGTATCTTTATCGAAAAACAAAACAAATGAGAACCCGACGATGTATCGAATGATTGCTATCTTGAATTAAAAATACATACTGCCTTCCGCACGTACGACCACTGTCGATTATTTCTTCACTTAATTGTCATTCAAGTTTCCTTAGCGCCAGAACAACTGACCTTATCGGCTCCAATCAAATTCACGCTACCTGGATCACTGTACGCAATCAAGGTGTCTAATATGTTATTCCGCAAACAATGACACACCATCCCAAACAGCAAAGAGTACTTCATCTTTATTAATAAAACGCTGCGTTCCTTCCTTCCCTGCACACATACACACTTTCTCGCAATATTGCTCGCTCTGTCTCTCTCTTCATACACACGCAAGGATTAAAATTGAAACATTGCCGAAACGCATTTGTTCGCAGCCCCGAACCATCGATTAATCCCAGCTTAATAGCTTATGTGGCGCCAAATCTACGCACATAGTGTCAATCATATACTAGGCTCGAGGCTCGGAAGCCAAGCTCAATGTCTTTCGCATGTACTCGTAACATGTCGAGTAGCTCCTTATCGGTCCCGCAGCGGCCCACATTATTCTGTTCTGTTGGTAAACAGAAAATTCGTACCTGCTTCGCCTGCGGTCTCCGATAGATCATAGATACGCGCACAACAGGTGAGCAGTTTTTGGCCTCCCACCGAAATTTGCTTATCGGAGCGTTCGAATCTCCTTCAAGGCGCACATTAGCATTACAAACTACACATCTGGCTCCTTGAACAACAAACCACGAAATAAATAAATAAATAATCGATCGGAACGAGAAGTTTCCTGCGATACATGCGCACTAGATATTTCGCAATAGTTGACCTGCTAAGGATGTTAGTGTAAACTGGACATTATGAATAACATTTAATTACAATTGATCGATGTTATAACAACAAAATAGGTGTATTTAAAATAGGTGTATATAAAATAGGACTCCCAGACGCAAAATGCTTTTGGACTACCCACTAAACATCTCCGCTGTCAACCTGAGAACCTAGCCTGGAACCGAGTCATATGTACCTTAGAGGTAATAGTCAAGCGCAAGCGTGGTTCTGGACAAATTCCTTACTGAAGTGCCTCCTGTGTCAGGACCAGGTGGCCCAAGCAGACGTTATGGCCCAAATCTTACTTACACCATTCAGTAGTTGCATGATTTTGCGAGGAAGACAAAACATGACAGACATGTCATTATGTCCTGCTTTCGTTCCCGGGCATCTGGTAGACCTTATACAGCACGACGAAATGGTATCTGTCCTTCATATTTCCTGTACAAAATTTTAATTCGAGAGTGATTTCATATTAAAGTTTTATAATGGCGAAACACATATTGGGTAATTTAATACATAATGAACGTGAATGTCTCCGTCGTTTTGCCTTTAAGCTAAAATTTTTGAAATTTTGCTTGAAAAAGGGCTTTTTGAAACTTCTATACGAACCTCTTGAACAAAACGGATATTGGGTCTCACACAAATTTTACACGCTGAAAAAAGCTCTAGCAAATTCTTTTTATAGAAAATTTAAGGACACTCTCTTCTAATCCGTCCGATACATGTTCAATGGGATTCAAACCAAGCGTATTACTACGCCCATCCACCCATATATTAGAAAAGGATTATTTTCGTCCTAATTATCCGACACGTTTGTCTATAAAGTCGTGGTAATTATTAAAGAATCGTGAAAAAGCCTCGGAGAAAGATGGGGATTAAACTTCCGCCGATTATCACCCGAAATATAAAATGAGTTTTTCATATTTCAAATGGAATTTTTTCACGCAAAGTTAAATAACTTGTTAATGGTTTATTCCCCGTGCTTGGGGCAACGAAAATACCATCACTGTACATCTTGTGTTCATTTAGTGCAAACAATTGAGACAAGTGACTTGGCTGCAAGACAAGAGCAGGCCAGTCCTTAATTCAAACCAACTTTACACTTTTTATGGTAAAAAACAGTTCCTCTTCTGGTGATCTCTTCTGGTCATTTTTTTCAGAAGGGTCCTGCTATCTAAGAAGCCAGTCACAGCAGAGCTTATAGAGGATAATTGGCCCCAGTTGCAGCTTGTAATTCTGGAGGATTTTCGTGTTGTCCGGCCAGACAAACAAACAAATAACATCAGATTCCTTGGGGCTAGTCCTGAGTTTTGCACCGTTCTAAAAGTTTACCTTGCTTTAAACACATTTTTTTTTTTGGATAAGATTATCACACGTTATCCTGTTTCTAACGTTTACTAATACTTTTTCCTAGGAATAGCTACGTATCGATTTGCCCCGATAATGCTCCACAGACAGGAAGTTGGTCATCAAATCTAATTTTTCATGGTTCACTTCAAAATGTGATTTTGTATTACGGGAACATTTTGGGACCGAAACAGTTTCTTTCCAATTTCGTCGAACAAGTACTGGATCCAGTTGAATTCATGACTTCTCCGTAGAAAGGATGTTTTCATGCTAGGTTCTCCAATCTATGAAAACTGTCATTACTATTACATATTTTCTATCAATACTCGAACCTGGGTGTACTTTATTCCTTTTTAATGAACCAGCGGTAACCAAGATATTAAAACTCTGGATGCTGAATAACGAGCGAAATTCTAGGGACACTCGCAGACACAAAACGAAGACTCGTGGCAAGTCCCGAGAAGGACTGATCAAATTTATATGACAAAAAATGATAGAGGGCTAACTGGATCTGATCCTTGGAAGACTCGGTCAAGTATACTGTTGAAAGCATCATATACGAGAAGCCAAGAGCCAGGGGGATGAACACCAGCATGACCACGCCGATATGATTTGGCTCCAAGTAATTATTTGTATGTGTGAGTTTGATTGATAGTAGTACAATAAATCGAATTATTGTTGGTCATAACGATATATGGTTCAATTTGTCGCTATTGCGCATACAAGTCAAACAGAAAGTTGGAGATGCAAATTTAACAACTGTAGAGTAATTGCACATTTAACGCAAGTAGTGAGGATGCGTACAAAATCTTCAAAGTAACATCCTACCCAATGCTCCATAGTTTTCGATAAGTTCGATACCTGATTAAACGTAATTTAATAAAAGTCTTAGCCGCAAAAGCAAGGAAACCTTTTGATGAATCAACTCTCATCGAATCAACTCTCTCATCAACTCAATTAAGGACAATTAGGATATATATTTCTTTACATATTTTAAAGCTATTACATTTAGAGCTCCGAGTTTGTTCTGAACCTTTTCTTGGATATTTTTATAACTGGTATTTGTTTTTTCATTAAATATTCAGAAAAAAATGCTTCCGGACTGGTCCTCCCAAAGAACTTACACCCATGTTTGGATTATAAAAAACGATATCCTGCTTGAGAACTACAAATCTTCATCCCTAATGGATCTTTCAACAGATCACCCAGAAAAACCCTCCAATTTCAACATGTTCAGAAAACATGACAACGACAAAAGCAGACAATATTCAAATAAGAAACGAACTACTACCTGCAGCCTCTCGATTTGTCTGGATCTCCAATTGTAGCCCTTGTACAATGGCTAGGTGTGCGTGTATACTCCGGATATCTGCTGTGGGAGGTTTTGTTTCGTGAGCACAAAAGAAAGGAAACCAAGTCGACGCAATGTAAATGCTTTCCTATTCAAATCGATCTTGGTTCGGTGGCGCGGTGTTTCAACTACCTCGGCCCGATGACGCAACCTGAAGAATGGCCTCGAATCGAATATCGTAATGTGTTCACAATTCAAAAGTTTCACATACTCACTCTCGTATGCTGGTGGATGCAGGGATCGAAAGAACAGAGTGCTCCTCGTTTGTTCTAAGGCGAGCGGAACCGATCTGCTGAAATCCCCAAATTATATTCCATCGCGAACAACCTGTAGATTCAATTTGAATGGAATGGAATCGCGGTACCCAAGATCAAATCTCGGTGGAAGCAACAAAAAGCCAGACAATATATGCACCTGCACGATCGCACCGGATGATCGAGATTGTGAAAAAAAAATACCAAGGATAATAAAAAGATTATTAGGACGTAGATATGTTTCATCGCGTATAATCTTTGAATGGATCTGTTTTGAGGATGGGCGCGGGAAATGTTGGTTGAATGGAACAGGAAAGGAAGGAATGTCGACGAGACTCTGATCAAGGGGGACGAGGTGCCTTGAATTAATTAGTTTTCGACGAAGCGCCTAATTCAGACTGTGTGTCAAACATATATACATTAAATCTTACGTTTCGATTGAATCCATGTCCTCCTCTGATCCCACTAATCACCAACGATCCAACGAAATTTATGTAACGAATTTCAGCATTTTTATGAGTTCATAACGATTCAGCAAATGACTTACAAAGTATTGCAAATAAGTCCTGTGCCAAATCAATTTCCTTATAAACATAACCTGCTGCCCACCATCGAATGCTAAATTTATTAAATAATTCAATTTTCATCTGTTGCCATTACGCAACGAAGTAAGTAGTTCTGCGTTTCGTGCCCAGTGGGAGTAGGAATAATCTACTGGTAACCGTTGGCTACCAATCTTCAGTGCTATCTCCCATTTATACTCGAGACAAAGTGTAGTAAGTATGGCGCAAAAGTAGTTCCATATCTATTCTGCGATCTGATTGCAGGATTGAGATGACCGGAGTATCGATAAGCGTTCGAAAAAGGCTTTACTCATAACCAATTCGTCCTTTGTTTCACGTGGACTTGCCGTCCGAAAAATTGCACAAAATAATGGGCTTGAAGTAAGGAATAGGACTCATGAATAATAGTTTGTATCTGCGTTTTGGACTACGATCCTTTACCTCTTTCAATACCTTTCCACCACTGTCCGATCCCTATTCCCGAATAAGGAAATGCGCTCGCCAGCAATGGTCACATTTGATATTCGCAGATCAAGTGCAATCGAAGGAATTGCCTTCTATGTCAACGGCGCAATGACATTTATGGATCATAACAATATTACGACGCTATAACGCTTATACTCTGGGGTCTCAATTTATCGTTTCAGATTCGGTGCAATTACTTAATAATTGCCCGACTAAATGGAAATTTATTCTTGCCAAACAATAACAAAATGCCCATTTTCATTCGCATGAATTGCTTACCAAGTGGTGAATGAGCACACGTTGTTTGATGCGATGATGGTGAGTGACTGCGCTACCAGATGCATTCCTGAGCCAGTCAGCTTTTGGCCATTCCAGATGAATATCTCAGATATTCATTGCGTGGATTGCTTGGCTCAGGTGAGAAATAAATATAGTTGGATTGGATCGCCTCTTGTTAAGTAGTTTGACGCTTGGCCGACGGAATTCAATGCTTCCTGCCGAAGTTCCGAAACTTGTGATTGCCTGACGCAATTGTTTGGTGTTCCAGGCCCCATTTTTTGACTGTTCGTTGGAAGCTGAAGCTTACCTATACATTGAACATTTTTCCTACACATTTTTACACTTTTATAGAAGGATGAAACAAGAAAGGACTACCATTGCTTTCCCTTGGCTTCACTATAACAATTTTTTTAATTTATGGTATTCGATACCATGGAACTAGACTATTCTTTTTAGCGTGCCAAAGGTAATAGATTTAAAAGTTAATAGATTTGGAAAGGGGTGTCAAAAGAAGGGATAAGCTGGTTCAGCGCGGCAACGTCGTTATTGGTAGCATTTTATCTGCATAGGCTGTGCCTTCTCATTTTTTTCATTGCCTAACTTTTGACCTGAGAGAACGGGAAGTTTGCCTAAATTTCGCATCAACCATCTGTTTCTGTTCGGTCATGAAATATTTTCAAGCACTTTTCAAGTACTAAGTAAGTATATGACTAGCTCAAGAAATTTTCAGACGGCGGAAAGACAGAGGAAACTTTTTGCTTAGAACTCAACAGTCTTGAGTTGTTACTCACGGCAACAAACACAAGACCAGGTCAAGCGTTAGTTATTAAACGAGTAACAGTCGATAAAATTACAAATTAAATTAAAGGAGTAACAGTCGGTTAAATTTGTCACCACATTCGCTAATCAAAAAGTAAACAATTTCCATCAAATCAACTTTATTAAATGGGCTGAAAAGTTTTCGCCCTGTCAATGAAAAAACCATATTTTGGAAACAATTTCAAGCTTCATACTCAAGGTCTTCATTTGAATAAAATCTATTTGCCGTTACGAAGTGTTCAATCTCTTCTTCTCGAATTCAGCAATCGTATCGTGAGCAGGATACTCTGGAGCGTTGGCTTGGTAAAACAAGATTTTCTTAATTGCTAAATAAAGTTGTTGAGATTTTGAAGATAGTTTGGTGGAAGATAGTCTGTGATGATTACACTATGTTCAAAAATTGACTACAATCTTGCCAGCTGATGCGTCTTCCAGCGATTCCTACGACTTGCACCGGCCAAAAACCAATCCGTCAACTGCCTATTGGACTCAGGCGTGCAGTGATGAATCCGTTTTTCATACATTGTCGTTTCAAACATTCCTTTGTATCTTGGTGTCATAGCTCCAACTTATTCTTTGAAAGACGACCACGTATTGCTGAGGAAACGCGGAACCGATCCCGCGCATAACTTTTGCATATGTAAAAATATTCATTAATGACATGTCCAATGTTTCTCTTTGAGATGCCTTTGATTTAATTATGCGATCATTCAACACAAAATCCGTGACTTTTAAGACTTTTTCCTATGTTACTTCCTCATTTGGTCTTCCTGATTGCGGGGCATTACTAACGAATGCTCCCGAAATCCCGCGATTTAAGCAGTTCGCGCATTATTTTGAATATACCTGTTATACATATGAACATGCATGTTGCAACTAGAGATTATATAGATTCCTAAATAATGTATCAAGTGTCTCCAAACTCAAAAGTAGTTTTCATGCAGAGTGATAAATTCAAAAAGTTATTCTTAATGTGACTTTGAGCTGCAGTTCCAGTTTCTTTGAGTAATTTTGGGCATATTTTGGATTTATCTATGTTTTATCACAGTCATGTCATGAACTGTGCAAGTGGGAGGACCCTTCCGTAAATTCAAAGTTAAAAGTGCTTTCTTCTGACGAAAAACATACTGAGAACTGGGTCTTGCCCGCGAGTTAACCGGGCTTCGTTACTCATATAACATGGATTGGAAACTTTGTTTGAAGAATTCCGAATACTTCATTTGCTGTTCATAACCTCGCTGAGAAAATGTTCGAAATTTTCTATTTTAATGCTTTATTATTTCACCTGTGTGGTTTTTATGTCCAAACAGTTCCTCCAGTCTTAGACAATCTTTTCAAACCTCTTCCAGGTGTTTTTTTGGAATATATACGTCAATCCTATCTGGGTTTTCAAGCCAACTTATTTTTACCTATTGAGTCGGTAATTATACAGAAATTGTCATGCCAATTCTTTGTCAAATTAATCTCCGAGCGAAGAAGTAGCTGCTTCCTAAGTATTTTTTTCTTACTTTCTTGCAGCTCTTGAGCTCTTGCAGCTCTTGCTTCTACTTGAGATTGGCAATTTGTCTATTCATAGCTAATCTGACCAGCGCAACTGTAAAAACACCTGAATAGTGTCACCAATTATGTACAATTTCAATAGTAGCACTAACGGATTCAACACTTTTATTTTCCTAAACGTTTCCCTCAATTTTCGACCAACAATAATGACAACAACTGCCTGCGAACAATCAATCAACGCATGACAGAAGCAATATCTGATAATTCACCTATCCAAATTACTATACGATTCATTCACATCCAGCAGCGACACCAGTTCCTGCTACAAAAACAACACAAAGCGCTCATCAAACGGACCCTCAAACCACCAAAATCCTCAAAAACTACTTTCTTTTCACATGAACAATAGGTCATCTCGAAAACTCTACTTATTAATTTCCTCGTTGAAATCGCCGAACGAAAAAATTAGGAATACAAAGAAATGGTGAAGAAAAAACCAACAGAAATTGCCAAAGTACAATCAGCGTCGACACGAAGACGAAATAAATACCTGCCAACTATGAAAACACCAACAGAAAGTCGATGGCGCGCTGATAGAACCGCAAATCCAAATCTTATTAAATCAATTAGAGGCCATCAACCTGAACCTACTGGTAAGCCGGGTATCATCGATAAATCACGTCGCGTTTTCACACAGTTCCCACACAAAACGTATTAGAATAATATTCCAATAGTGCGACTGACTCTATCAGCGAATGTCGGACAGGCATCATTCGCCAGCAGCAGATTCCTCACTAATAGCGCATCGAAATAGTGCTGAAACCACCAGTCAATCTCGAGGAAAACAACCGTGCAGCGAGCGCGGACTTACCGCTCGCGAGGCCAAAAGCCCGCATACGTCGGCGATCCAAGGAGGCTTTTAATTAATTGTTCCGTCCGAGCCTAGAGGCTACTTAACTAGAAAATTAGTAGTCATCGCTGCAACTTTTCATTCATCACTTTCGTTCGTTTTTGGCATCACGACACCACAACAATGGACCAAAGCTTCTAAACGCCGATACCGCTCGGGCTGAGGCCATCAATCCTCCAGATTCACGCCACGCGGAAGAGGAGCGTATCGAAATGTAATTGTTCGGTCGACCCAGATGGCGGGAAGAAGGTGCGAAATTTAGAAACTAGGAAACCCAGCAGCATCAGCAGCAGAGAATCAGCGAGAAATTTGTCGAAAATAAGCCCCCAGCTAATTGCGCGGAAAAACTGAATGTTACTTTGGATTGGTCACGAATATCTTTGGATAGCTCGCGATGAAGATTGTCCAGAGTGGAGAACGGAGCGGATAAGGCTACACCAAACTAGAGGAAGTAGTTGTGCACTTCCCACCTCGGTATTTCTCAAAAATTCGACCAACCCATGCCTTGCGCTAGCTCGAAGCCATGAAAACAAATATGTCAATTTACCTTGATAAAATTTTATTTTCTTATCCAGAATTAAATAGTCTTGAAGATCTTAATAGTAGTTTTGTTTAACCTAAGTATAACTTCGATATATTAAATAATTTTCCTTACAACGAATTATCCTGCTTATTCATACATAAATTATGTCTATTTACATCTGAAATTTGTACATCTTCATGTTTCCTTTTTACAAGAACAATTTCTTTGCCTTCTTACAAAACGAGAGAACAAAACTGAAAATTGACACGAGGTGTGTCCACAGTTTGGTTGGAAAGCACAAACCGAAAATAATTTAATGACTAGATCGAAATCGAAAAATTAGAACAAAAATTTGAAGTGAAATTATGGAAATTCGGAAAACTTAAAGATTAACTTAACAAAAATAAAACACTAGAGCAAATGAAAATCTAGAAAATTTACAAGTTTTTCAAAAGGACATCAGGTGGGATTTCAGTTCTAGGAACATTTTTTGGTTTTACTTAGAATAAATGCTTCGCACAAGTGTAAACACCTGAAGTGGCACTGGGATACATCTGAATCGGGGGCGCAGGACTGCTTCCGCTTGATCCAAGTGGCTCTTGCACTCTCGGGACTCTGCAGATTTTCACCATCTTCAACTCTGTGGAGCGGAAGCTACACTGAGCATGTCACTGGGTAACGTTGCGTTCGATATTCATGAGCGTGTGTATGTGGCTTAGTAGTCGGGCATTTCTGGATACGGTGCTAGGAAGCCGCTTCCTGGCTCTATTTGAGATCCTGGACAACCACCTTCGGAATGTTTGGTAAGCAATGACATCCTCGAAAACGTTTTGCTACATGTCGGGCAGGAATATTTTTTGATGTCCGAGTGTGTTTGCAGATGAGCTCGCAAGTTCGACCGATCTGCGAATGCTCGATGACAATGCTGGCAACTGAATGGTTTCTCGCCAGTGTGTGTCCTGATGTGTCCTTGCAAAAGCCACGGTCGAGAAAAGGCTTTGCCACAAATAGTACACTTGCATGGTAAAGTGTGGGTCCGAATGTGCATTTTTAGCGCTCCCAACGACACGTAGGTTTTATCGCAATCTTTGCAACTGAAGGACTTCTTAGCTTGGTTACCTTCCGCTGCAGGACAATGGAATTGTTGATGCTTTGTTAATCCAGAAAACGTTGAGTACGATTTCTGGCAGTCAGGACACTGATACCTGGGTGGATTTGAAGATGATGATTTTTCTTTCGCTTCGGGCGGAGAGTATGATTGGTCGTGATGCTCCTGGTGATGGTGATGAAGTTGCTGTGGCAACGGCTTGGACGATTGTTTTAACGACAAGTCCTCAGGAGTGAGGCTGACAGGAGGCTCGGGAGTGATAGACCGATGAGAAAAGTAGGATGATGCGTCACTGTAACTCGGCGACACAGGTGGCTGTTGACTATGAGGCTGTAGGCCCATAGTGTATGGCTGATAGGCAGCTGGGATTTGGTATGGCATATACCGATAAGGATGCTGATGGCCGTGACTGACCACTTCTGGCTTGAATACGTGATGAGTTTTACTGCTCGGGCTGGTGTGCTTGATGCCAATCGGACGGTAAATTTCTCCACGGATCGGAGGTGAAATCGAACTGGATCTTCCATTTAGATATTGTGGCGGAGGAGATAGAGATCCTTCCGAAGACGGTGTGTTCGGTGAATGTAGTTCGCCTCGCAGAGGCGAAATTTGCTGATGAATTTGAGCATTGTGGTGCTGATGAATATTTCGGTAAAAATCCGTTGTATACGGAATGTGGAAGCTCCATGGTTGCAGATTCAACTTTGGATAAGTTGGAGTCGGGATGACCACTGGCGCCTTTATTTCACTAATCGGAGTTGGAGATCTCGCCACTTCAATTTCTTCATCGTCGTCACTGCTACCACTTTCAACTTTAAAGTCTTTCTTTAAACTTAAATTCTCGGGCT
The DNA here is from genome assembly GCA_954870665.1 of Stratiomys singularior. Taxonomy (NCBI): domain Eukaryota; kingdom Metazoa; phylum Arthropoda; class Insecta; order Diptera; family Stratiomyidae; genus Stratiomys; species Stratiomys singularior. The sequence continues at coordinate 2,264,542 of OX940879.1, read as the reverse complement.
CATCCTTAACTTCACTATCCTCAAACGTGAAATGAACCGGACGTTTCTTCAAAGGACACTTGCTATAGTTTTTCGATACACCCAAAGACGACGGCATGGTTGCACGCACTAGTCAATGTTCGCTCGTAACTGTACACGTTATGAATAACAATCGTCTATAATCGTAACAGAAATCAACAAACGATTTCTCTCCCACTACATCCAAAATAACACAAATGAACCGCGAATGGTCAACAAATATCACGATAGTTCGTTCTCCCACAAAAACGATGCTTACAGGCGGGCAGCGAGACAAGAACTAATACCCCGCAGTGAGGTAGGCTCGATTATATAGTGTTCCCCTCCAATAGCACTTGCAGAGTAGCACGTGCCATTCATCCAATGATAATCATTTTCCCACCAACCCTTACCCCAACCAACCGGCTGCCGTAACACAACAAGCTATAGGCGGTACCACAGCGGCAACAAGCGCACTGAAGAGGGAGAGACAGGTGTGCACCTCTCTGCACTATGTTAAACCTCTTGTGAGGCTCCTTATGGACTTATAGCGAGTTCCACAAGGGTCCGTTATGGTGCCTATGCTATTTTTGTACTCTACTGCACTGAGCATCGTGGTGTGCATTATCGGAACGCACCTTTTCATGTCGCGTGATTCAGTGCCGTAGAGGATGGAATTCGCTGTGGGGTTCTTCGACTCGCAACATTGCACTCCGGTTCGCAAGCGTTGAGTGTTGGTTGAGAGACGGTGAGCAACTTCTTGTACATGCAGAAGGTAAACAAAGACCGATTGGATGAATGGGAAGTATATGGTATAAGATATTTTGTGGCGCGAGTTAAGACTTGAGACTCGAGTTTGAGTTGAAATTTTAGAAGATTGGAGTGGAAAGTATCGTTAACAGTTGGCTTGGATTCATTTGTTGATAGGTTGAGTTAATTTTCCAACCATTTGAGTACACCAACACTGAACGGAACCGTGAATAATTCATTTGGGTTTTATTTCGTGGATATGAATGTTGTTAAAATAATTCTTAATGTAGTCGAAAATTATTTTTTGAATACTTTTATTGTTAACATGTTATTATTGCTATTTAATAAAAATTATATCGACATCTTCGTTTTATATTCTTATGCATATGGCAACTATAGTTGAAATGAGTTGAAAACTCTTATAGAAATACTTGTAATAATATTCTGAAGTATTGAATCATAAGATTATTTCGAAATGATTCTTTTGGTTGTTGGCAGCAGTTTTTGAGTTTTTTTCTGGTCAGAAAAAAAAACAACAGTTTTTTGTTCTGATTGTAGTGAAAAAGGGATAAGGCCAATTATTAATTTTTCAATCCTGGCTTGAAACAAATCAAGACTTATTCATTCTGCAGAAATTAATAGATTTTAATTGCAAGACTAGCGTGGAGCGTAACGAGGGGAAGGAATGTGATTGTGTTTTGGTTATATTTTAGGAATAATTGCTGAATAGTTTATTGGTGAAAAGACTACAATTTCTTAAATATTATATCAAAACTTATCCTGAACTACAATCGGTTGAACGTATCAAGTATCGTAGTTATGTTATCGTAATTCATAGATTGTAGTCTATGTGTTATTCATTTTCGTTGGCACCCGGGCATAGTGAAACGAAGTTTTAAATTTATATTTAAGTTAATCGTGGAAGTGGATTTTTATGGGACTTGAATATTATGTATATTTAACGGAATAACTCTATCGCCACAAAATTTATTTATTAAATTCAGAGGTAATTCTCTAACCAGACGGTTGCAATAGAAGTTCTTTGTCTGCTTGATGGAAGCCTACGTCTTTGCTCATGCTGATCAGTCAATGTCATTTTTCCGCGCAACAATTGGTAAAACAAACAAGTTCACAATTGCCAAGTATGTCATCATGCTGTCCATGAAGATCAGTGCATGCTTCATCAAAAATAATAACGATAATGAGAAGTGTTAAATTGCCGTTGACAAATATTTTCACCATAATATGAGGCAATGCATTCTTTTCACATTGAGATTTAGATTTCCGCATCAGGAGCTTCCACTGACCATCAGTGGCCGGGGCAGCTACTGCAGGGCTTGAGGCCTTGTTTCAGCTGTTTGTATCTTATATGAGCACTGTTTTGATGAGAGCCAAGCCAAAGCTACCACAAGCCTGTCTCTATTTTTAAGCCGCGGTGGCTTGACTGTTCATCAACCAGGGAAACCGCTTCTGTACAAAACAATAATGTCAAATAATTTATAGAAGTCGCTGGGATGCTTCTTCTTTATGGGTCACTCACAGGTATCTCCAATATTGTTGGCTTCCTACTCGTTGCAAAAATTCAAGTGCGAACCCAAATTTCCAAATTTTGCCATAAAATACTTTAATTTTAGCATATTGTACTACCGTCACTCACCCACAATCATTGACTTCAGAGCGGTGATTATTGTGGTATTATATTTGTTCAAGTGGCAAAATCAGATGAATTTCAATTGAATTTTTTCGCTTTGAATATTTGCACCAGCTTTGCAAATCAAACCACTCACCCTGATCTATCCAGTCTTTGAAATACGTGTTGATCGAAAGAATTGTTTCCTCAAAAACAACGACAAAAAGTTGCCAATTTAATGGTCAACTTGATTTTTGTTACTAGTGTCGGAACGAGTTAATTCGCCGAATATCTGTTCATTTAATGTTGCAAATTTAATTGTGAGTAGATAATGGTTCGACAATGAAGAAAATAAAACCTAAAATAAATCTACATGCACGAGCCCCCGCCGTTAGTGCATGAGGTAAGAAGGAAAAGTTCAACACAAAATCAAAAGACTTAAGACAGTAACCTGATTCATATCAATGAAATCTTTTGTAATTCTAATTAATGGAAAAGATTATTTGTTGTTTGTCTATTGGTTGTAATAGCATACCGATATACTTTTTTTTTTAAAAAAATCGTTATAATCATGTTGAAAACTAGGACACCTCATCATAGAAGCTCTGTAGTTGCCATAATCAATGTGCTGGAATTTATCACCTTGCAACCTTTGAATCCACTATCCCAGGAAGAGTTTGAAAAAAATCGACAGGAAGAAAGATTTATTCTTCATGTTTTTGATTTATGCTTTTATTTTCATATTATTTTTATTTTTTCATATAGAATTGGTCATGATACATTTTTTCCAACGTTTTCACTGCTTTTTAAATACGACGGACGGGAAAGCGTTGCTTAATCCTTGTAACGTGCTTGAACAACTTTTACTATGTCCCGCATGGTCTTCATTTTCCATTGGCAAAAACTTGAGTCCAATAGCAACCAAAATTAGCAAGAGAGCATTTCTGGATGCGACGGTGGGTTGAGTTTAGATGTGGGGTCGTCAGATTTGAGGAACTCGCTAAACTTTGAGGTAGGCCTCTGATATTGGCGCAATAAATGATTGAGATGCGACCAAGCACCTTAAACCAAGTATCATGTCAACTCTGACCTAGGGTTCCCCGTTTTTTTTTTTGTAGGATGACTTGGTGGACAATCTGTAAAAACTGAAGCCATACGCGAGTAGTTAGGGCGCAGTGCTAGCTCGGGTACGACTTGTTACTTAAATCAAAAAAAAAATTGAAGCATGAATTTCGCCTTCAATTTGTATGAAGTAACGCCATGTTAAAGGTTTTTTTGTACCACACGCAAAACATTGGAAGTTGGGATCAATTTCAAAACTCGGTTTCGTTGTAGATAGGTGGAGCGACCCACATTGGAAGCTTCCCTATCGCTCACAACGAATATTAAGGATCACAGTCCCGCATTAAAACCCGAATGAAAATTACCGGGCATTAGACAACATAGTGCAGGATTTTGTATGTATCTGGTGATCCACTGTCATTTATCCATTTCCCTTTCATGTTAAAACTCTGTTTTCCGCGAATAAATTAAAAGTTTATAACCCCTTTTGATTTAATGTCAGCACCAACTGGCAGTTACGTTGTTTCGATTGAACTTGTAATTTATTCTAGAGCTGCATAATACTATGCACTGCATCTGAGCTTACTACGTAAATTGCAAATCGGAATCGATAAATATTTAGACAAATGAACACTCGTATCAACGGTTGATACATACGAGTAGATGCGAGACCGTGCCTCTATCGCGCTCTCCGTTGAAAAGATTACGAAAAAAGGCTTTTTATCCATTGCTAATCGGGTTCGCGGCATTCGAGCTCGAATCCGCGCAATCTGCACAATCCGTTGGTACAACAACGCTAAAACGCGGTGTTTCTTATCTCATCGACATTTGTAAGAACTCTGGCTCTAGTGTAGAAAGAAGCGGACCACCCGCAACTTTCTGACATCTTTCCAGAGTTCTTGTTAAGTGCCTGCTGAGTGAATTGCCTCAGCGATGGAGCGGTACAAGTGGTGCAAGTGTAGCACAAGTCATACATGTTGTAGCGGTTGCGAAGGAGCATCTATGCCAGAATAGCGGGTAGAACGCTAGCAAGAAAAACCATCTCCAGTGCCAGAACGCAGTGCAACCCATGTCCTCTGATGGTGCAATATGATGGAGCGCCTCTTGTAAGCTGAGAGCTACAAGCGATCGGAAATCCTCGAAATTTCACAATGTGCAGATCACTTAACCCCGAAGGCGCGGGTCTTGAGGCTTTGCCAGCAGCTACTTACAGTACTATCGCCGGGTAGTTCCTCATAAGAGATTGAAGGAGCGCGTGATTAAAGATTTCTAGTGTTAATTGAGATAAGGCTCCGGGATTTTCCACCATTAATGGCTAATGGTGACAACTTTATAACATTTTAAGTAGCAAGCCCCTTGGAATTCAATCAAACTCGTGAGTGAGCTCGGCTGAATGCCTGACTGACTTGACGAAATAAATCCACGTCCAAGCATTTGTCGTCACTCTTTCAAAAAATGACTTTTCCATTCCGATCCACTACAAGTGAACTTGGTCCTCGGCCGGAACTTGTTGCCACTTAGACTTGGTTGTTGCTGGCTCCGGTTCACCGAGCATTCTACAAGTGAAGTTTTTCATAAGAACTCAAATAATGATAAGATCATCGTGGAGCGTATTAATTAGACCAGGTTTTAATTAGAAATAATTGTAGCAATTAATGCTTGGAGAATTGAAAAACAATTAATTTGTGCTTGAACCCAGGGTAAGTCGCTTGGCCATTGCGACTCGCCTGACCCAAATAGGGTTTCGTGGGGCACGACTGGCTTTGAATTATAGGCATTGCCTAGCGCAGACAGGGTCCGGAACACCCACATCGCAGGCGCGGAAACATTATACCACTTGACTCACATGCTTTCAGGTGCAGATTTCTTGCTACGAAACCTAGAGCATGAAGCGTTTGGAGCAGGGAGGAATGTGCTGCGCATATGCATCACATCCTCCCCAAATGTCAAGCAATCAATCTGAAAAACTCATCCAGAAACCAAATCAGCAATTCAATCCACGTGCGTCGGTAAAATTGAATTTTTTGTAGTATCCCTAAATACAGTTATACTTGGCTCGGAAATCATCCCAAAGACACATGGCAGAACATCTTGAAATCCGTTACAATGACGAGTGGCACGGACCCTATTTCACCATTTTCCTCCATTCAATAGCCACCACCTTGAGTTAACTTTCGCGTTGAATAGACCAAGATGCAGAATTCGATCATGTTCGTTCACCCTCCTGAAAAGCAACACCAACTTTTCCATATTGTTCGCCACAAAAGAAGATCGCACCTGGCTGTGTTTCTTCAAGATCGGGCTCAACGATTGATGGTGTTCCCCCAAGACGCTATGGAAAAATAAGGACTCGCAACGTCTTCAGCACTCACGAATAGATTTACGAGGGACGGGACATTCAACTTCTAATGTTACAGTTTGTAAGCGAAAGGAAAATATTCTCTGTACTGATGCATTTCAATGAGGAAGGTATTTCAGATCCAGGACCCATCTACGAGTGAAGACTGTACGTAAACCGAAAGCCAGGGACGGTGCATGCTGACGATACGGAAAAATTCACCAGACAAACGCTGAAAAAAATCCAACGAACAAGCCAAAGCATTGGACTCTTTTGAGACACTCTAGGGCCTGGTGTGTTTTGAAAAATATTTAGAGATCCTCATTGTCCTCGCTTGCACATAATAGTCTGATTCGAGCCAAACTCGAGACAAAAGACCTTCGACGAACAAATGCTCGTTCTCGTTATAGACACAATGGAAAGGACAATGATGGAAAGCGGTAAGTTACCGTACCTGCACACCCGGTGGTGTATGTAGAAAACCTGCCAACGAATCAGTTTTTTCAGTCGCCCAATCGTCCCTTTACAATGTCGTTTTTGTTCTGCTGTGTTGAATGGAAACAGGACCAGGATGATCGGGACCAAAACATTTCATTGCTATATTGCCACCTTGATCGTTTCAGTGTTTGATATTCTGAGACTAAACTACTTTTACTCTGTACCTCCTACCGTTGTCTAGGATCATTACCTAATTTAACTGTTTATTAATTTCAATATTCCGCTTCTAACTGTTCATTGATTGAGAGATGCCATATATCCATTCAATACTCTTTCAATTTCGCTTATCAGACTTCATCATAGCTTCCCTTAATCTATCTAGGATATTCCTTATAGTCCTTCTATTATTTTGAACACTCCATTCCCACTGATACGATCGATGGCCAGTAAATAACCGGTGCAACGATTTTTCAATTTAATCCGAAGAAAAGAAAACAACTCAAATCAGTGCATCGAATTCTTGGTCCTTCCTGTCTCTAAAATTCTATTATGTCCTGGCAGCGCGTGCTACTAGTTACGGTATTTTCATTTAGAAAAATTCATATAAATATCCCTACAGCATAGTTCAGGATTGGGGTGCGATTTGGCCGATTCCCGTTTCTGAGGGAACATCTGCTAGTGTGACCTATTGTCCCGCATTCACTACGATCGAAGGGATATGGATGGACCTGGTGCCTGGTGGTGAACATAAATCGTTTAAGATTTGAATGAAGGATAAATGTATGCGCGTAAGGTTGAGATGGATGCTTTGCACTGTTGAAAAATCATATGTTGCTGCATATCTGCCAAATCACATAGTTTTAATCATTTAATTTAATCAGAGAATTTTTTGCCGTTTGCGCAATTTTATTCACTTAGTTGGAAAGATTTGGCCAGGTGCCGCTCATGCTATTCGGTCTGCTCTGCAGGACGACATAATAGCAAATATATTGAAGGAGCAGATTACATAGTTAGACTGGGCAAATTTTGATCCGTTTTCATAATTTAAGTATTTAAAATAAAATTTTAGATGTCAGTCTGTTGATGCAATGCCTGGATAGTTGGTTTAATCCTGTGTCAGTCTTGAAACATTGCCTTAAAACCTATGGATCCAACGCGTCCATATAATCATTCTCAGTATTCACTTTGAAATCGTGGCTCAGGGAACCCTGTGATAAAATCATCCACGGTGATGTGAGTTTGCTGACTTTCTCTTTAAGGTTTTGACCTTCCGTTAACGTTCTCTCGCGGTAGACTGTGCCTTTTCATAACGGCTGTTTCTATTTGACAGCAATCAAATATATATATTTACGACTTGGAGCCATAAAGCTTAATGAATGGACGAGTTGGTGGAGTTTGGATTCCCTCTAGATGTTAATGAGATATTACGAGTTAATGAGAAATGTTTTGTTTTTATCATTTTTGGATCCACGGTTGGATTCAAAATAGATCTTTGTTAGTCTATACCTTCCATATTGAGTTTAGTGTCTGCAGATGTTCCATCCCTTCACCATTCAGAATTTCTCTTCTAAGCGTAAAGTTTCTTGGTCCAAAGGTACTCAACTTTGCTGCTTCATTCCGCCTCAGCCGTTTGAAGCGCTTAGCACAGCATTTATTACTGTCATTCCTTGCCGAATTGATCTTATTCCTAAGAGTTTCCTCCAACTCACTCTTGCAAATGTTGACACACTTAAATCGAACAAACAGCTGTACATAGATTGAATCTATTCTTATGAGTTTTGATCGTCTGAACTAGCGATCGATAGTTCATCACAAATCATGCGGCTATATCGCTCTCGTATTTCAAGGAACCATACTCGCCGTGGATTCGAGACTCAGATTTAGACCCATTCGAGGGTTTGTACCCATTCCCTTACTGAGCCTTAATTTGATAAGTTTGGATAAAACTGGGCTTTTGACTAGTGACCCGAATCCAAAGGGTTATAATCGTGACGAAATCAAGATTGATCGCGTCAAATTTTCTGGGTCATTTCTGGGTATCAGTCGAACAACATTGTCTCCAATGAGACGATCAGCACCGCTGCTTTCGAGGTTTGGCATGTGGCCCTTATCCTTCTGCAGTCCCAGGAAGCCACTCAAGTGCTTCTCTGACATTAACCAGCGCAACTTATATCTTTCCTTCGATGTCAACTATTGCCGGATTTCAAATTGAAACAAATATTTTTGAGTTTATATAAAAAGGACTTCTTGTCCATCAAAGCCTTCCAGAGAAAGCAGAGCCTTGCTATGCACGATATATCTAGGAATTCTAGTCTTGAACTGCAAAGCACTCCAGAGTGCTCCAAACTTCCTTAACAATTTTCAAATGATTGGCCATTTTTTTGAAAATTAAAACAACATTACCGAAGAACATAATGGGACCGTTTCTGATTTAAACTTATTAATCTTTTGAAAACATGTTCCGGCCGTTTAAAACGAATTCCGCTAACATGTTTTTTCGCGCGGAATCCCTGTGCAAAATATATTTTTTTCGTAACCTTTAATAAGCACCAAGAAGGGATAGAAACCATCCTGCAATATTTAAATGACATGTGCCACATAAGCAAGGACCTTTTGACGCAAATACACCTGGTTTAATAAACGGAAAATCACCACAATTAGGTCGCCGGCTGCTGGTGTTTGCATTTGAACACAATAATCGCAATGTGTGCAAAGTGAAAGGGTCGTAAGGACCTTTAAGTTCCGATCCTCATCCGGATCGTATTGAAATGCGTGCGTCTAACCTTTCAACCCCATGCTATTTCCGATGATTCTTCGTCGTGCATGTATGCGAGGGATTTTCAAATCATATTTGATGTATGAAGTGGTCGCTGTTGCAGTTGATAGTGCGATTCAAATTTTCAAACGTTATTATTTGCTACAATTAACCCACTATTGCAATGAGTATAACATCCAAACTGTTTTCAACGACTCAGCAGAATTGCCTTAATGTGAATTACACCAATCGCTTTTTCATCACTTTGGTCTCCAAGGACTCAGCAGCATTCGATCGAGTCTATGTTTGCATAAATCAAATATACGTCTCAACTTCAACTACTTTGTAAGGTTAAAACTGTGACAAGGATGTGATATCACCCAATGATCAGATTGGAAATCAAATCTCTTCAACCTTCAACGGTGGTATGTCTCGTGTGTTAAAATACGCATCTGTCGTGTGCCGGTGCATCATAGCGTCCCCGTACGCTATGTGACAAAAAATTACTCCGAACGTGAAGGGATCATCACTTTTCCGATTCCTTTAAATAGAAGAGTCCGCTTCATCTTCGTCTAGGATACACCGGTAGTTTTTGCATTCGTAGCATCTTATTGATACTTGCTAGACTGTATTGCTTGTTGACCACTTACAAAATTCGTCCTTGTTGCATGTGTTTCATATGCTCGTATATGGTCATAAACGTAAGTACGTGCCGTTGAGACTTTAATTTCAAGACTGCACAACATTAAAGACTAATTTTTCCCCGGGGATCATCTATTCAAATTTTTTTGTACGAAGAAATCGAAAACCTGTCTGAGTAGGGACGCTGATTTCTTTCCTCTTCCGCGAGTCAATGTTCGAAAAATATTTTTGATCTTAAGGCGCATGCGTAAATAATCCAGGTCCTAGACATTTGAATGAAATACTATTTGGGGAAATACTTGAGGGTGAAATAGATCTTCAGCATTCAAATTAAACGTATTCCAATTTATGAGTTTTAACTTCAGCTGCTAAGGATTAGTACTGGTGGTATCTGTAATAAAATTATTGCTCAGGAAGTTTTTACGGGCATTTCGATAGCTCCAGTTAAATTTTACAGTCAAAGGCCGTCCTAGAAATGCAAAAATAGATGACCCCCTCTCGCCTTCCAAATGGGTGACGTGGGTATTGGAATTTCCATGGAAAAATTATAAGAAAATAACAGAAAGAAAATAAGGACGGTCGGAAGTCAAGGAAATAATGTAAGCTGTGTAGATTGTGATAGGTCAGATCTACATTTTCGGCCACAAAGAATATTCCTTTGGATAAAGGATGTTCCTTTGAATATTTTGCGCTAACTATCACTCTACGATTTTACGCAGAGTAATTCGTGAGTAAATGCTGCTGGCTCCACAATTGATATGAATACGAGCCTTTCTATCCTGTAGAATTGAATGTTTTGGGCCAATCCTACTTATGAAATTGTATAACTCATATTTTCAGTTAGCACTTAAAAGTTTATTAGAGAAAGAGCGATTGTAAAAATTAACTGGTTCCATGTATCCCTCCCGGTTTGTGTATGGTATGAATCCTGGACATAGACATATTATTTGATGCTGCATCCTGCTTTATACTCATTGCAGGATTATGCTGCTATTGCTCTTCTGGAAATTCCTTTCAGTGAGTATTGGGTAAGTATTGTGTCCTTACGAATCATAGGCGGACATTGGAAAATTTAACAATAAATATAAATAATTAAACTGCTGATACTATGCCTAAGAAATATAAATAAAAAAGGAAGACAGCTCTACGAAAATTTAATTTAACCATATATTTTTCTCGTGTGCAATTGTTCCTAAATAAGGAGGCATCCAGAGAGCAAGCGCCAAAAATTCATTGTCTTCTGCATACAAAATTTTTTATTTAGCCCATTAGAACCTATATCCATATCAATTTATATTAAATAGAACACAGCCAAATTGCAATGAACCATCACGTCAAATATTTATCTCATACTTCATTGTTCCAAGCAGGCAAACGTGTCCGATAAAATTTAAGACTCTTTTCGGTTTTGACTTGCAACTTGCAATATCATTTCAAAATGGACTTCGAAATGACACGGTTCAACCTTGGTCCTTGTACATATTAAGTTTAATATCTCGTTTTCTGTTGATCCCATGACCAGTTTGATGCAAAAGTTCTTGATTGTAACCTACCCGCCTCCTTTCTATTGGTTATACACCCTATTTTAGTGAACTGCCCCAGCATCGTAAACGCTCCGAACAATGTTTTTTTATTTATAAGAGTAGTAAAAACCAGATGGTTAATACAAAGGAGATATCACAACAACAAGGGCCAATATGAACTTTGAAAATTCAACAAAACACATTCAGAATGGTCTGCATCTTAAACTTAAAGAGATCCGAATTCTAAAGTTTTTCTAAAGACAACGAAGTAGTGGAGTTCAGAAGGGAGCATCCGTCTGGAGTCTCCTTTAAAGTCATAGAGAGCAACACACTGAGATTTCCGGGTAAATAAGAATGTGAATAGTGAACCACTTATGGATACGATCCTTCAAAGGGCTGAATAAGGAAGAGAGAACAGGAGAAAACCACTAGATTGAAGCTTTCCTGGATCAAATGACTAAGAAATTAAGCTAGACGTTTTTACTGTCGGTCCAACCCAAGTCAAATCGTCAATAGAATAAATGTATTAAATGTCACTAATAGTTTTCATATGTACAACCCTAAATCAATAACGATCGTGCGATAATATTAATGAAAAAGCTGCAGGTAAACATATACAGTGTCTTACCAAAGATTGTCAGGATATCCATTTCACCCAGTAAAATGCAATTCAACAATTTCCAAGGGGGTCAAAAATTCAGGAGTAACTATAGATCAATTTTTGCGTGACAATTGTTTCATTCAAGGGATAACACAACTAGAACAATGACAGTGTTTTGAATTTTGAGGATTCTATTGGTGCTGATACTTATAGTTGTAAAGACAGGATCAGAAGGAGTATTAATTCTCGTAAAGTCGGCTGAATCTTAACAACTATAGTGAGGCCGATAGTAAAATATATGTAGCCGGCACAATAGAAGGAAACTTCCGGAGAGTATTCTCACACGATGTAGTGTCCTGTCTTTGGACTACATAAAAGAAATAATTTTCAAACTCCCATATTTAGCGGTGCGAATCCTCTTTTAATCTTTTCGTTATTTTTTTTGGCCGAGAGGCTTTCCAACCGTTCTCATCTTGATTACCTCCACATCCTCAAATACATTTCTCATTTCCAAGTAAGCAGAAGAGCAATCGATTGAGTAATTGCGAATGAGAATGAGTAATACGACAGGATTCCATCTAATTAAAACTGCCAAAATCATTGGAAAACGAAAGCTCACAAAACCGATGCTCTGCGCATTCCAGGATAAATTGTATGCGTCGAAGTTTCAGTATAAGGATTGAAGTTTTACCACCAATCTGCAACCATAAATTGTAGGGCTTGATGTAAGTGGACAGATCAAAAAGTCGGTCAAATTCACGATGGTATTTTGAGCTTTCGCAGTCCTTCGTTACTTACTGAAAATTCTTAACTGGGATCAAAGCAGTTTGAAGCATTCTGACCGAATTTGTTAAATACTTCACTAGTTCGTGTTAATTTGACTCATTCCCCTTGTGCAACAATTTTGGGGAAGATTGTCGTGGTTAGAAGTGCTAAGGTTTCAATGTTAATCCATTTGGAAGTTCCGGGTTCGCGGGGAATGAACAAAACTAGATGTCTTTTGGCAAAAATTAAGGAAATATATTTTTCGTATACAATAACCATAAAATCAGTTCCAACAGGTGTATATGTCACCAGAAAACTGATATTATACCAAAAATCCATAAAATGCTTCGAGGAAAGTTGTAAAGAGGGTTTTGATTTTTCACGATCTCGCGCGTGCATACTTCATTGTATCCATCATTTCGATCATTCGATCTGTACGAAAAATACACATGAAAGAGAGCCTTGACACTAGACTTTGAGATGTAAGAACTCGAAAAGGAATCCCGTACTCCTGGCGTTGTGATCCTGTCAGGCCTTGGTATTATGATGCCTCCAAATACCATTACTTCTGCAGCAAATTCTTCAATTTCAAAATCCGGCTTGCTCCGATTAACTCAATTAACTTCCACAACTCAAAATAAACTCATTTTTTGGGAGAATCAACCGTCAAGTTTAGACATCAGCCATCAGGTTTTTATTCAGGATATTTCTAAACAATGTGGCATTGTTGGTGAAAGATTAACTCATCTAGAATTAATTAGAAGTAAGCTTAAGCTTATATTTTGCAACCGTATTACTCGATCGATGATGCAAGGCTACTCTAAGTTTAGTCATTTCACTTCAGATCAATCCAGGTACATTTTGCAGCTCTATCCGTTTTTTTGTGTGAAAATACAACCCCCTGGAGTCTGGTCCATCTCAGAAAAACTGAAACGTGTCCACAAAGTAGTCAAATTAAGGACAAATCGAACTCTAATCAGGCTCGGAATACTTTTTTAAAGGCGTTCAAAAAGTTTGTTGAAAATATTCAGAACCAGTTTTTATGAGGAGAAATTTGGTTAATTCAGCTCTAAATCATTGAAATATCCATAAATTCATCATCCGTTTACCATCCTAACCTTCATTGGAAGTCAATTAACATTCAAAAGTTTCATACAATTACTGTTGTGGTGAAGAAAACCTACGAGCTTCCGATGTTAACATCTTTGCAATTCAACGCGATTAGTAGCAGGGGTGTGTGTAAAGTACGACTTTCACTACTCGCCATCGAAAACAAACGCAAAGTAATGTCCTTTCATGTGATTCCAAAAGTGTCTTGCACTGTTTATTAACTAGCACTGCAAAAAATGCTTGAGTACATGGAGTGTTGTCTGAATAAGGGAATTTCCTATCCTCCTCCAGGAGAGTTATCGCGAGTTTTCTAGTTCCTGCTAACTTGCTAATTAATAATAATAACTTAAATAAAATATCTTGCAACTTTCATACGTTACATTACAAATACTTCAATAGCAATTTATTAATTGAAACGCATCCTCAAGCATTTGATTATGGCGTACGTTAATCTCAATTAATTTTTTTGAAACCCTTTAACTTCGGCCATCGTCGACAGTTGTTTTACAGCCATGACAACAAACTGCTCCTGATTTCAAATCGTTGTGTTGTGGATTATAATGGGCATTTGCATGAAGGGTCACTACGGCAAAGGTTTCCCTTTTGATCGATTCAAAGCAAGAGCGAGTATGCACGTCGCCACGTCCTTTTGAATTTGCGCTGCACTTCAAGGGCATACAAAAGAACCGAAACTAAAGCACTCAACAAACTATTCCCTTCCGAATTGTTTACGGCTTGTTTTCCGTCTGCTCTCCTTTAAGATTTCTACATCCGCACTTGAACTTCAGGTGTTCAACGATATTTTCGGTCAAGTTAATTCTATAACCATTATCACGACCTACCAACCACCACTCTTCGACTAGAGGAAATCGCTGCACCATTCACCAGCCAAGCCTTTCGACTTGCATCGTCTCATTACCTCGTTTCCTTGACACTATTTATTGAGTGCTTTAAATGCAAATTCCATGTCCGCTCATAGCGATAATCGTTTCGGGGCGCGAAACATTGTATTGACGATATTTCACTCCACTTAGCGTAATCCCTTCGTCTGCTTGCCTACCACGGAGGGTTTCTGCTTCAGTTTTCCTCTCTTTTTTAAACGTTTTTCAGCGGTTCATTAACGATAAGTATTATATAAGCAAAGTTCGCGCAACAAAGAATCGTTCTCACAATCATTAACATGCGTGCATGTGTGCTATTAAAAATTCTTTAAAATTGATTTCCTGTTCTCCTGTAGCCAAAGTGACCTTTCACGTGATCCCTTTCGTACAGGTAATAGGGTCACGCAGTGCCTTGAATTTTTGCATAAATTTCACTAGTGCAGTGGTCGATCCCAACAAGTCCGTTGCCAGTTAAATTAAAGTACTGAATAGATTTTCTCCTTTTGCGTGTACATGGGAGAGAATGTGAAACGGAAGATGGACTCATTTCGTCGAGGAAATCAATAGCAATTTGAATATATAGTTGGCGTGTAACATTCTTCGGTAATTTATTTGAAATCATTCGAAACATTCCCAGTCAAACCACGGAAGGAACGACCAATCGCAACTGAATTAATGACAATGCGGGAACTTCAACTGGAACTGAATAATATCAAGGAGTTCAAAACTCAATCGGCGAATGCTTCAGGAGCATTAAATTTAATTATATTTGAAATGCCATCATCATTGAGATGAAAAAGGGAAACATTTTTCTCGTTTTTTTGTGTATGGATCGAACAAAACACGCATTCCTGATCCTATTTTCAGCTCATCTTGGTCCCCTGGTGAAGCTTGCCGGCGATGATGGAAGATCTCGAGTCCCCTCTCGGATTTGTTTTGATATATGAATCGTTTGGTTAGCATTTTACATGTTTTATCCTTGATTAAGTCTGATTTACTAGATCCAATCTCTGAAGGGAATATGACTTCGAACAAAAGCATGTGTTCTTCTCACATCAACTGGTTGTCTAGTACTTATGACGGATAATTAGTACTTCCTCTTTTAATGATTGTTTATGAGTTTTGACAAGAAGAGTTTTGGGAAAATCTCAGAGGTAATATCCTTCGGTGCGATTTACATGGCGAATGCTCAGTTTATTAGTGGGAGCAACATTCTGCATGAGGTTGTCAGGAATAAATAGAAGCCAACGATTAGCTCCTCCGAGAGTATAAACTGGCGGGTGTTGCATCGGACTCTGAATAAAGAGCGACAAAAAACTTATGTGTTGTATTCAAGGACTAGCCAGACTTAGTTCGAGACTCGAAAACTCTACGATAAAGCAAAACGTGACAACGATCGGGGCGAATACAGTAAAATCCTGACGGAACACCAAAGGATTCTGATCTTTTTTTGTGTGAACGTTAAAGAAACAACTATGATCGTTAGACTATATAAGACCATGGTTAAGGAGCGAAAAAATTTTCCGATTGTAATAAGAAACGGCACTGCAGCTAGGCAGTTTAGGGTTTGAGATTTTACCGAAACGATGGAGGGAACTAAATGAAGTCTACTCAAAGGAAGTCGAAATTCTCAAATCAAAAATTTAAAAAAATTTAACCAAGTCCCGACCGATGAGCCCAACGTCTATAGTTTGTTTTTGTAAAGAACCAGTATAAGGTGCTTTTCTTCTTGAAATTGAAGAGGATATCGACAATACCAGCTACGATATAATGAGGCGAGCGCTAGTGAAATGATCCTACTATAAGCTATTGACGAGAAGTAAAAATATGAACCGAATTCGCAACATACACCTAAGTGGGTTATAGACCGGCTTCAAAAATGAAACGTCAGATCTCGAAATACTGATAAAGATCAGGCTCTCGTGTGTAAAGACACACAAAAAGGCGTTGCGG
This sequence comes from Stratiomys singularior, assembly GCA_954870665.1. Lineage (NCBI taxonomy): Eukaryota > Metazoa > Arthropoda > Insecta > Diptera > Stratiomyidae > Stratiomys > Stratiomys singularior. The sequence continues at coordinate 2,248,097 of OX940879.1, read as the reverse complement.
CAAAAACCTACCAATGTTCTGATGGTATGCAGAAATGTTACAGGTAGATCCTGGAGTTAACTGGAGTACTTCGATGAACGTACATTAAGGAGCTGGTCATCTACAGAGCAGTGGCTCGGGCACAAAAAATTCAAATATGCTAGGCAAGGCTTCCACTCGACGGAGTCCAGCCTTTAGCTTGCGTCTGTATCCTCAGAGCCATATGGTCATGACCTGTAGCAATCCTTGAGAAGATATTATTTCGCCAGATCTTATATTTTCTAGATTTTCTAAATGTAAGACGGCCAGATCGGATGACGACAGCATTCACTTTCCACAATTAATTTTGGATCGAGCAGAGTGACAAGTGGTGGTTGAGTGTATACCGGAATGAAGCGCGCATACTGTTTCCTTTTTTGGGACGTATTCGGACGCCCTTCGACTAGGCAAATCATTATGACTTGAAAGATCTGATCTGGCTGCTGGAGGCGTTCTAGGTTCATTGAAAACGGGGGCACAACACAGCTTTCAAGGATGAGATGCACTAATTCTGGTACACACTCAGTTTACCAACAGTCTTCGAATGCTTTGAACCTTTGATCGAATGATACAAACGCTGAGGACTAATATCTTCCATTATTACTCGATAAGTAGAAATTGAGGAAACAGGTGCTTCACTAAACTGAAGAAATTGTCCATTAATTTTCGAATGCTTTTGGGAAATGTTACAATATTCGGGACCATCACGCGACGAGCTAGACGAGGAGGGTGGAAATAGTCGTCAGTAGTCAATAATCTTTTTTCTAACAGTAAATTTTATACAGGTCAATTTCTTTTCTGGGGCAGGACAAACTAAAAACCAAAGTACTCGTGTATCCCTTAAAACGTTGCAACCGTTGCATGATTAACTTTCTTCATAAGAAAATCCGTTCCAGCACTGCCACAAATATTTGGCAATGCGGAAGAATTAAAAAAAAAATAATTTTTTATGCCTACAGCATTGGTCACGGCCTTTAGGGCTCCACGGAACCATTTCACCGAATTCCCGGTCTGATCTTTATGAATTGCCACAAAGTCTGGACGCCACCGACATCACCGTTCATAATTCAATTTTCGAGGGACCAACCAAAAATGTCTTCAGTGTGTCGTTGTTGAGACCCTTAGGTTATTGTTTTGTGGCATAAGGAAGATGCGATTCGCCATGGACATTTCCAAGTACTTGTGTCGGCCATAACATATGATTAAACCTTTTACAAGTTGAAGAGTTGAGGTTATGTGTGGGTTGACCTTATTGTTTAACGACCGAGTTTCGTTTCGTTTCATTTTTATGACATTGCTGCAATTGTGTTTGGTGAGGTTGCTGTGATTGCTATGTTTGCGACTCATGGGCTGAACCGAACGAATGCTATCATATTGTGGTGAGGCCCTAATGGGCCGAAAAAGAAACTTTCAAAATCACAACCATCGTAAGCCGAAGAAACGTTGTAAATATAATTTATATCTTAGTTGTAATGATGCTGCAAATTAAAATTCTTCTCAAGTAATTCCATCATTTGGTTTATTATTAGTCATTAGTCGTAATTCGATTAGTGCATGTTGCATGAGTGTGTGCTTTCTGCTGAACGTATCATACACACTGACCATGCTCGCTTTCACGAAAAAAGTCTTTCTCACGCGGGAGATTCAAGTCAGTTCTGAGATGCATTTGTGGTTGATTCGATTTACTTATTCACGAAGGCATAAACGTAACCGCTGACCACAATTTCAATCAACTTTCCGGGGACGAAGTTTTTCCAGTCAAAATAATCAAGGAGTAAAAATTCGGACAACTGCAGAAGATGTGAAATCATTTCACAGCAACCATATCAATGTCTACGTATTATAATTCAACAAGTTTTAGAGTAAGAGTTATTCTTTAGTTGAATTTTAACTTGGTTCAATATATCCTATTTAATTTGTTTTAATTTAATATTTAGTTGTTGTTATTTTGTTCATTATGTCCTTGTTTATGACGCACTTGGCACGTCTGTTTCTTAGAACGAGATAAGCCACGTAACAGTTGAGCCAAAACATATATTGAAGGGGGCAAAAAAAGGCTCGGATTGCTTTTATTGCTTTGTCTTTCAATTAATCATGGTTCCTGTTAGTTCCGAAACAAATCAAATCACATAAAGCATACAGCAATGAAACTTCTGTCTTGTTTTTCAGATTACCATTGCATGGGATGTCCCGTGGAATCAGTGTCAGAAGTGGGATAGAGAATTATACCAAAGATTGCAACTTATAACCAAAAGCTAAATACAAGTTAGCAAACATTTTCTATTTGTAATAAGCATTCAACAAACCTGAATTTACTATATGTAGGACAACTTAAAGTGAAGAAACGATATTCAGTTGTGCTGAACTCAACACCTTTGCAAAGAACTGTTTCAACCACAAATAAAAATGAGCGCTGACCAAATAATCAACAGTCTGTTTTAGCTGCGAGTTAGTTATAGAAGAACTCGGTTGATGTTACTGAATTCCAGTGTATCGCCTGATAATGACGCCTTTTACTGGCAACACCTTCGTTTGTTCATTTTAAAACTCCCAAATCGACAAAAGTAATACCCTGGTAAACTGGGATCCTTGATGCTGTGATTTCCCACACTCTCTCCTCCAAACTCACCCAACCTTCCTTCAGGCGACTTTTCATTGTTCCTCAAACTCAAGAGACCTCGAAGAAGAAAAAAACCGGACGCAATTGTCCAGGTTGTGATGTATTTTCAAAAAATAATATAATAATAAATATATAATTAATAATGAATAAATAATAATAGGGCAACCGATAGGTCGCACCTGCAGCGAAAGAAAGGAACAACGTTAAGGAGACAGGATTGTTTGAAAATACAAAGGTCGCATAATGGCGGCCGAAGAAAGTTACTTTTAACCGACTAGCTCACGGCGCGGGCGTGGGGGTCTTAGGACGTTATTTAAGCCCTGATCCTTCCATGTCACATACACACACACACACAGAAAGAGCTTACTCCTACATATTAGATTAATAAATAAATAAAAAGGATCAAATACCAAAGGATCGAATCACCTGTGAATTGTGCTGCGCTGATTCTGACCACCTCTGCTTCCTCTAGCACGAATCTCCATTTCGCTGCCTCTGGCCACTCCTGCTTCCTCCAACGGGAGTCTCCACCTCAGGTTGGTTTCAGGGCTTCACTTCCTTCTGCTGCGCTACCTCTGACCACCTCTACTTGATTACGGGAAGTCGTGGAATTCCGCTGCGCTGCGTCCTGAACACTGCCTGCTTACTATCTTCTTGGCATCGATCTTATTGTTCTCTTGGGTTTTGTGATTTGGCAATTCGAGGACTTCTGGGGATTTGTACTTCTACTATATAAGTGAATCATATCAATAGAAAATTTCATACCAAATAGCTTCCGAAAAATTTTTATGTTTATTTTATGCTACTGGGAATATTTTTTCTTTTTCTCAGACTTTTTTTCTGACATTTTATTTCTATTGAGGCTTTTTTTTATTTATTTGTTTGTTTATTTTTTTTTTTGCTAATATTATTTAACTATATATTACTTAATGCCTAAATCTAATTATAAATGTTTTTACTTTAATTTTATTCTTACTTCTATTTCATCTCGTGTGATTTTCTTTTAATTTAAAAATATGGGTACACATAAAAAACTTAACCAAAACAATTAATTGTTATATTCAAAATTAATTGTTATTTTATTTATTCATTCATTTATTTATATATATAGTTTTTTTTTGTTTAATGTCGCCTACACATCATACATACGTAACAAGGTTGGGGCAAATTTGACGGATGAGTTAATAGATATTGCAGAGGAAGTCTGTCGGGAATGTCTGAACTGTCGGGACTATCTGGACTGTCGGGACTGTCTGGACTGTCGGGACTAATAGTGTGGGGAGCCTGTGTTTTCAGGTGCAGCTTTCTTTGAACTTTGATCTTAACTTTCAAATAAAGGCCACAATTTTCCGACGTCACCCTGCAGATGGGCAAAGACGGACAACAAACAATGCAGTAGATTTCATTTTTTGCACCCCTGTTCGGGAACGTCGTGTACTTTATACAACCGCAATATATGCTAGCGTGTTTATTCAGCGTACAAGTATAAACTATCGAAAGATGTGACAACGAAAATTCAATCATCGTATGATTCATAGCATACTCCTTTATACTTCCTGCAGCAGTTTCCAGCAATATCTTGAGGAATTTCCGAGAAACCGAAATAAAATGCGACTCATATATTTTCCCACCATCTTGCGGTAACGTCACTTATGGTACGATGTCTATTTATTACCAATTAAAACTCCGCGGCCCAACAGTTTTCAATCAAACGCAGGACAGCTTGCGTTTATAACCACAACATTCGGATTGAAAATTCCCCGAAATCGAAACTCAGCCCCAGGCAAAATTTATTTTTTATTGACCTAGTTCAAACACACTCCGCATGTGTGTCGACATGATTGTCTGATCGATGTTCATGCCACAGAGGAGCATCATAAATAAAAATAGTCCTTATCATGTGTCAACAGACCGACCTTCTAATCCGATTAGCATACAATCGATTTGTAAATGAAGGTGTTTAGGGTGCAGGTTGCTTACTGTCGCTGTCGCGACACTTATCGCATTCTGGTAAATATGCGCGTCGAAAGGATCCAAGGAATTAGTGAAGCAGCCAATAATGCCCGAGGAGTTGAGCATGTTAATGGTATTTCCGATATCACGAGTTTGGATCTTGATGGTGTTGAGTTGACTTCAAGAGGACGATTCCACTTCCTCGACCATTGTTCCGAAATCTTGGAAATTGGAGACCAGACGCCTTGCTCTGATCAATATCTGATTGAAGACGTGTTGAAACGTCAACATGCACCTTTATTATCAACAGGAGGATTTTTCCCGAGAAAGTATATTTGCATTGACAAGACAGATCAAATACAATTTGATGGAGGAGTGATAAAGGTGCTGTTAAAAATGGTTTCGTACCAACGTCGATAGTGATAAGGAAAGACACAAAGTGTGCATAATGAATGGTTTGTTATATCGAATTGGTCTTACTCAGGTCGAGTGATGAATGTTTATTCAACAATAATTTCACATGATCGAAGACCTGATGTGTTATTTACTACCTGACTGATAGGACCACGATTGCTGATATGATTTCTATCAGTTTGAGTCCTAGACTTCTAGATAGACGTTGTTTACTATTGGATGTTGTCTATCAACTATTGACATTGGTTTTTAGTTGGGATTGGATTCTAAAAGATTCATCCACTGAGAGTCAGAGGATAGGCTTAGTATAGAACGACTCAAATCACATGTGCAAGTTTTTGCGCGATAGTTGGACCCAGAAATGGGGAAACTACCGTAGTTGTGAAGTGATTTAAGAGATTTCATAAGTATGAGTTGTTTTTCGGCGGCCTAATCAGCAGATCAAAACATGGCCTGGAACAAATCAAAGAGCTCACAGCAGCCGAATGGCGTTCTGCCAAACCTTCACTTAATCCATCCACTTGTGAATCGGCCAAAAACTCTTTTTCGTACAAACAATGCCGCCTCCGTTTTCCCAACAATCCCAACAAAAGGCTATTTGCGAGCGTTGCAGGTGCCTCGTCATGCACATTACGAGTACAATTATTCTTGCAAAAAGCAACTGGTTCTATGACCACTGGTTCGAGTGTTCCTGGGCGGGCTGGCTGCCAAATGAAAGCAAATCCACAGCAGAATTACTCAGCTACCAAGCAGCCAGCTCCGCAGGGCAAAAAACGAGTCCAACCAAATATGTCTCATACTCAATGAATAGCATAGAACACACACATGTCGAAATAGCAATAATAAGGGTAAAGACATCATTGCACATGTCTACCTGTACAATGATCACCTGCCACATTCCATGCTAACTAAATTGTTCGTAACTTATAGACTTCATGACGGATCGCATCTATTGTTTGCAGATTTTGTAGAAATCTGCGCGCTCGTCAGTTCTGCTCTTTCGATTGTCCGCTGGCTGATTCTATTCTTCCAGACCGTTTTGTCTTCATCTTAAGATCATCATTTAGAATCCATCAGCTTCCAAGAAGACGCAATCGAAAGACCTTTAACATTGAGCGCAACAAAGTAGCAAGGATTGCCAGTTCTGTTGGAGTTTGAAAAATGTTGACCACTTTCGGACAATGCCCCGGTCGAAAGCAATCGAACTCTCGCGCCAGGACCATCTTCGAGAATTTCTTCGAGCAGGACAAATGCAACGGCAACTCCTCCCGCAGCGCCGAGATCAACTAGTCCGGAAAATTGTTCTTACCGAATTTCATTGCTGCAATCGTGTCTTGCACTTTACTGCAAGATTGCAATCTGCGGTATGACAAACAATACGTGTTGCATTCATCTGAGATTTTTTTTAATTTTTGTTCCACTTTTCGTCGGACTCTCACCCGTTTTCATTTTCCCTTTTCAAAAGTCCGATTGCATCTTCTTGCTCTTAAGGCGGAGAAAAAATCCGTTCAGTGTATTGTTGCAATGGAAAGAAGAAAAAAATTAAGCAAGTATTCAAGTTTGTTTTGCTTGAGCAATAAACGAAGAAAAGTGCAAAAGGTTCACCTTTTGTATTCTATTCTAGTTACACCGACTCTACGCGGGATAGAACTGATAGCGTCTAAGAGGTGAACAGGTTGCATTTAATGTCGCATTTAGCTTTTGTATCTCGCCGTATTTTGCAATTTTAATTTCTTGAAGCGTTTTTAACCCACTTGCGGCGGCAATTCAATCGTAGCGTGCTTTTGAAACGATTGCTGGAGTGATTTGATTGAAGTTGCTGGAAGACTAAAATTCAATGAGTTTGCTAAGTCTCAGTTCTGAAAGCAATTGACACACGGCGTTTTGATGTAAGCAAGCCGAGAGCAACAGGTCAAGCCGCAGTCGAAACGCTATTAGTTTCTGTGTGTGCTACCAATCGATAGAGTTCAAAGGAGCAAGGACGAAGTTGCACAAATACAGGAATATATCGAACGAAATACTTCAGGCGGTGCAAACCAGGAGCTCCCGAAAGTAACCAAAAGTGCTCCTGCTTGACGCATTAGAGCATGGAATTCTTCTTGGAAGCAATGAAACGTCTAACGAGGGGACAGGGTGGAAGGAGAAGCCACACCATAAACGTTTCAGGCGGTATCTGCTGTACATTCTAACAGACGGTCGTACGTACGCATACGCTTCACGACCAATTCTTGAAGATTTCAGGCCCGATGACAATCATGCTGCCATTACATTGGTCTAGCTAACACAATCCGGTGGTCTCCTTCTTGAGTTCAGATTCACAAAGCTTTTAAAAAAGCCACTGGGGCTTCTGCAGTACTATTCCTTCTGCCTCCTAACATATCAGTGCCAGTTAGTACGAAAGATCCAAAGTGGAAAGCCCTCATCAGACACATTTTCAGCTACTTCTTCGCAGTCAGGCTTCCTGTTTCCCCCGCCGCCGCGGACGGGAAAAGATTATTGAAAGGAAAATATTGAGGAAGGGTCTGTCTAAATATACGACCAAAAAACCCTATCTGAATACCACCCTACATAGAGGAATAAAACTAAGGAGGAAGGATGAAAATAAGGATATTTCGAGACGCTTGCATTATGAACACCACAGTTTGTCTCTTTATGGTTGACCAGCGGAATAACTGCCGAAGACATATTGAACTCTACCATGACATCCATCACATCTGCTTGTAATACAACTATGACACACCGTAGGCCTAGCTACAGCATATCTCCGGAAGACTGACGCGCATAGGCAAATCCCTCGTGCGTGGAGCCAGGACGAGGAATGGCATACCACGACAGTAAATGTGATAGCCAAAAATGTACTTTTATTGAGTTGTTCCACGAACAACACTATAGTTGTAAGGTGAGATGGCATAGCTCTGAGTGGCCTGAACACGGAGCTATGAGGCATGAGCGATGAGCGCCATAACTGCGCCTTGCTTATACGAAGTACTCAAAGATATAGAAAGTCTCCTCGCTACGCAGCTACTCCGTTTTGAAGCTCCAAGACTTCATTATGCTCATGCATTCCAATTTGATGCTATTAACGGAGAAACATTAATAAATTATCCGATCTTTACAGTGAAAGAATTGAAGCAAACAGTTTTTTTCGAAAAATTGGCGAAAATGCCGAGCCTAGAAGGAGCCCCTACTGATAGTTTGTCTGTCGATTTTATCCTGAATTGCAGCTTCATAAAAGTGCTGATCAGCAAAGGAAGGGGAAGTTTTGAAACATTATCGGCGTACCGTCCAGTTTGCTTGCTAGATACAGTCGGTAAAATGCTAGAGAAACTCATCAACGTACGTGGAAGTACCTAGAAGCCATCTTAGGACCATCATGAAGGATTTCACTCTCATCTACGAAATAAGGCATGGTTGCTTGTCACATCAAGTGTGTCAAGCTGATCAGGAGCAGTATAACCAGATATGAATTAAGTCTAGAGCTGACGAAACCTGAATTGATAATCTGGGCAAAAAGAAGGATTACTATGAACAGAACGAATAGATAATACCCATAACATGTCTCGCTCGAGAGAGCGTTACTAGTTGAGCTTCGGAAAAATAAAGGTAGCAAGGAAGCAGTCGCTAGCTTCAAGAATAAAAGGTCTTTTCTCTAGTGATTCTCGCCGTCGGCCGTTTTCCTGTAGATGATGACTTCCTGACGATGACAAAGGCCTACGAAGTGCAGAATAGAGAACTTTATTTTAAAATAAAAATTCAAATAATTCCAGAGTGGATATTCTAGTTGACGGAGAAGCTGTTTAGTTTAGTTTGATCTGTTCATCATCTGTTCAACATGTATTTGTGCGCTTGACCTGAATTGTTTGTTTAGTCCTTATTATTGCATTTTTGAACTGGCACCATCTCACCAGCAAGACAAGAAAATTGCGAAAGATCATCGGACTCATCTGAAACTTGCCTAAGGAAATTTTTAGATTTTCTGATCATGCGCTTAACCATGTTAAGGACGTTGGATAGGTAACCAGTTTCTTTCAAGTGCTCAATGAAACAATCGTGCGAAACTAGTTATCGTGGATGTACAATATGATCTTCTTTTCTGAAATTACAGCGAGGGTGGAGGAGGGAAAGGACTGGAATAATGAGCTCAATAGTTTTCGCAGAAAATGTATTTTTGGGACATTAAGTGTACAAAGGTTCTTGTGGTATTTTTCTTGATTTGAATCATTCAACATATGGTTCCGCTCCTTATACATTCAGCAAGGAGATCAAGCCACTGATTTCACTACTCTCACGGGTTAAACAATATAATTGTAATATCTAGAATGTAACAAAACAATCACGGGTCCAGTGTTAAGCAAACAACCCAGCAAACATTCTGAGGCGTTTGAACAAAAAAAGGCAATGGCTATAGCATCCATTAGCATCAGAATGAATCTGAGCATAGTATTGACCCGAAAGTTCAGGCTCCATTTGTTTGCTTGAAGGAAGTTCTACGTCCGTTCGCTCTGTCCGTCTGTCATGAAATCTGACGGGGTCTACTCGCCTTTTCGTCGGCGCGTCTCCGAGTCCATGTTTACGCGTTTGGTCAAAGTGTAACATCACAAAAGCAACAATTTTCTTTATAGCACAGGTTAATTTGATGGATTTTGTAGAAAACATTTCTAAAGCATCTTTCCTTGCGCATGTACAATGGTCTATTTTAAATATGGTCATTTGTTTGGATTGTTTGAATTTGGACGACACTCCGCGAATTGTTTGGTGTGCGATCGTTAATCCTAAGTAGGTTAATTAGTTGAACCTGAAGCGCAAGGCTTCAATTGTTATGCAAGTCGCCGTGAATGCAAACTTGAAGAATGTTGTCTTAGACGTAACAGGCGAGCGTGGCTTCTGCTTGCTTTTGTTTTGCGAATAGTAGCCGTGAACTCACTGGACTGCAACTAACTTTCCATTTTGCAAACCACAAATGAGACAAGAATGATAGATTTGTTTGAATTTCGGACGATAAGTGCCTTAAACTGTTGGTTTAAGAGTTGACAAAGGCCCAGTAAGGCGTGTAATTATCTTCTCACTACTTCTCCTTAATAGCCACGAAAAAGTCAATCATTGAATCAACCCAAGGCACTTGCCTGAACGCCTCACGCCTTAATCCGTTTTGAACTGCTTGCCCCCAAACTCCATTCTGAACAAATATGCACGCTTCACTGCACAGGTGTTTCAGGGTTTAAGGTCGCAATTAATAAGTTTGTTTGTTTTTTCGCGGTAATTTCTCATTTAATTCAGTATCACTTACTCCAACCATCAATCTCTTGGAACCACAAAATCTACATACCACCAACCAGTAGCCGTTTGACCACAACCTTATGCCGTCCTGCTGCGCAAAAAGGTGTTTGAAATGTGCAATAATTGCTTCAATTTAAGACCCAACTTCGGAACTGCATTCCGAAACGAAACCACCATTGAAATCAAAGCTCCGAAAGCCTTCCAAAAAAAAGTTCACACGGAACAGCAAATAAATCTATCAATTGATTATGTAAGCAATGCGAAACGTTGTTGCTGAGTATCGAACAGCCAATGGTCGAAACCTTCAGATAAACATTCTCGGGTTGAACAATAGATAACAATTATGTTTTGGCTACTCGGATAAATCGTCAGGTTGATGGTTTTCGAAAGGTTCCGTCATGAAAATTGAAATCGGATAGACTGGTCGAATGAGTGAAGTGCGCAAATTGGATTATGCTGACAGTATTAACAGTTACCTGCAGATCTTTCTCACATTTCAGTCCGAAAAAGTTGCTGGAGATTGACCACTTTTGAGCCGTTGCTGTGGCGGTGTGCCGTGTTAAATGTTTCCTAGTGACTTTGAAAAAACATCAATCACGTTGCGGGGTACTACGAATTGTCAGCTTTTTTGAAGCAATGCGGTGTGATATTCTGTGAACATATGAAGTTCACTGGTGTGCGATAAATTTGTCGTGTAATGGGAGTTTTAGCGGAATTAAAGCCTTTAATTGCGCTCAATTAGAACTACAAATTAGGGTATTCATACTTGTACACATACCTTTTGTTCTTACCTGCTTAAGTCCCAAATGCATCTTCCACTACCAATAGACTCTCACACGATAAGAATCATACTTTCTTGAATGAACCTTTAATCAAAATTCGCTTAGGTTGCAGACTCTTTTAATACAAGATGTAGCTTTTATTGCAAAGGAACCAGGAAGCTCTACCCTAAACCCTATCCGGTTGCAGACTATGTTGACTTTTAGTAATGGAGCCGAAATTCGATCAAAATTCGTTCAATTGATCCTACACCCTTATAATGAAAAATTAAGTGAATTGTGTGATACTATACGTTTTTCTTGAATAATCATGAGCATAGATTTAAAGAAGAGCCTTTCCATTTTGTGGTAGAGAGAAATGGCTATGTCCCGGAGAAGGCGCCCTGGGAGCTTTGGCGGGAAGCACAAAGAAGGCAGTACTACCGACGAGATCTATGTATCACTTATAACTCCTGGCGCTCCAGTGTCCTTTTTTACTCTATCACTTCTTAGGACTTCTCAGACTCCAGTTTCCGGGTGTAGCTCTACGATTACTTTCTCCATCTTTAGCAGACAAAAGATTTGGAACATGCCCAAAATCCCCTCCAAAATGTGTATTCAGAGGACCATGAACTACCAATCTTGTGCAGGTGAGACCGGCAAGATAAACGCCCGCTGCAAGGCTGAGTAAAGTGGAATTCAGTCTCACCGTACACACAATTAATCTATGATCTCAGACCAGAAGTCAGATTGCCAGTTAAACGAAACTCATTTGAAAGCTCAAGCCTCAGAAGCCCAAAACATCTTAGAAGATGTTCCACTGGTCCGAGACAAGGATGAAGCCTTCCGCAAACCCTGATCCGACTAATATCATACGGTTACCTTTCTTCGTGTCGTAGATAGTCTGCGATTTAGATCCGCTGATACTTGAAAACGATTTTTGATTTTCGGTTGACATCCGGAGTAATCAACAAGACAAACCGTCGTCTTGGACTGCTGCGTCTCACTGTAAGCTTTATCGCGCTCACCAATTTTATCAATGGTGCTCAGATTGCTCAAGCAACCTACCCCGTAGATATACAGCCGTAGAGATATATCACCTGCATCATTTACCGCGTCAGTAAATCTTCTGCTGATGAGTGTTGTTTTTGCGAGCTCCTCTCTTTGCTAGCACTCTGGAAAGACCCCTTCACACATGCATGCGTCGAACGAGATGAGGTAAGAAGTAGGTCAGAGCATGACTGACAGACCATCTGCAGTCTCTTTGGTGGAATCCCGTCGATAAATGGAGCAATTCCCACCTTTCACTGACTTCCACCTGTTCCTTTTTAATGTAAAAGTTACTTTCCAAAGAAATTTGATTGCAAACAATCTCAAGGAGGCGGGACGTGCATGGAAAGAGTCCACACAATTCCATCCATCTTTTATGCCACAAATATGTGAGCTTTAAAGGCCACGAGCCGTCACCCAGGTCTTGCCTTCGACTGGAATTATTGCTGTTGATGAGTCTGGAAACTCCTTTTCTACCAGGCTTATGAGCTACTCATGTGGCAAATGCCTTTTCCCAAGTGAGTTCGAGCTCACTTGACCTTTCGTCGGAAAAATCTTAGATAGGAAAAAAAGACACCTTCGATAAAAAAGTCTTAAATAAAAAGTCTTTACGAAGACTTTATTTAGAACACGACCTGCAAGTTGTATTATCAAAATCGAAGACAGTTCTCCCATCAAGTGTAAAGTTTCATTGAACATGAAATTCAACGTATCTGAACATCCAAGACGGATGTGACCAAAGCCGAACTCAAGCTGGATCGTGTCCAGCATTGTGTGACAGTAGCGTCAAGGCTCTGCAGCCCATCGCAAGCCTTGGCTAGCAAGATGCCTCACCTCCAAATTTCTCGATCCATTGATCACATCCTCAAGTTATAGGGTTCATACATGTTCATACTCTCTTCATACTTCTTTCATAAGCCAAATAAATTTCTCCATACTGGCAGCTGCTAAACTTATCCGTCAGTTGTACCCATTCCCCCGTCCTGTAACCTATAAAATTCCCGGACTTGCACTACGCGAATGCAGTTAAACTGCCTTAACCTACAAATATTTTCCAAAGAAACCTTCCGTACTTTTTTTGTGATTTTCGCCGAGTTTTTTGTCTCAGAAAAACTCACGAATATTTATCAGTGGCTCCACACGTGAGTCTTTCTAGTCCTTAAATGTGCTATCAGATACATCCAACTTTCATTGAGATCATTAAACAATATTTATTTTGAATTGTTGTTGTTGTTGTTGTATTTATTTTGGGTTGAAAGGCTAGAGCCGAAATCCAACTGATAATTGAGCCTTGAAATGGACGTTGAACGAGTCAAGGGGTATGAGTTTGAGAATGCCAAAACGATTTTTTCGCTAAATTGGCTCTCAAACCTAATGAGATATTCGTTCGTTTTTTGAAATCATTCAGGTAACTCTTTTGTTTTGGGTTGCGAGCTTGCAAAGTTTCCTCAGTTGGTTGTCCAAAGTTAAATTCAAACATTTTGTTGACGTAAATTCCTCGCTTCGAAATCCTAACAACCCAACAGTGTCGTACAATACCAAAGCTTCATCTAATCTGCTAATACCTGCAGATCTGTATCCACCTTTAAATTTGATTATGATCTTTTACCGTAAAGAAAATAATTTTTTCCACGGTCTGTCTTCTGGCAGCCTCAAACAAATCCGGATACAAGAGACGTCAACAAAGACGGTTCCATTTAAAACTGAAATTTTTATTCTTTGATTGAGATTTTTCGGTCATTTCCAGCTGAGCAAAAGATCTATCTTTTATATTTGTACGAAACAATTTAACCTTTAGATATTCAGATCGGATAAAGCGAGTATGTGTATCTTAACAAGCGTCTTGAGAAGGTCATTTAATCGTATAATTTCGCTTATTAAATGCGATCGCCCCATTATTAGAAGTGATAAATCTTTCGGAAATTGGAGAAAAGGGTTACCTGCGCGCAGCAGTCACACTGCTGACCCGTTAGATAGAAGGATATTCGACTCTCTATGCTTGGAAACGGCTTGGAAATGTGTTTGTCGAAGAACTTTGGAATTCCGAACAAATATCTGCCATCATTATGTTTTAATCCTATGAGATATGGGTCTCAGAGTTTATTGGGGAGCGGAGCTGATTTAATTACAAGACGTTCTTCCCGAAATGAGTTGGTAATGGACAAAAAAATTGGATACCAAAACTTTATTTTCGGATTAACAAAGCATCGAACACAGACCTATAAATTTGAAGACTCGATAAGAGGATTTGATGGGACCCGAAAATAGGACTCTATAGGTGTAAATCACCCTTCAGTGCAGTCCTCAAACCGCGCTATCCTATAGTTATCGTTCAGGTGCTTAATCCTTCTCCACATGTCCTATCATATTACAATTTGAACATTATGGACAAAAGGGTGACCACGAGCTGAAAAGCAGGCGCCTGCATCTTTCCAACCCTATATTTAGTCCTTTGGTAATCAAATCCACGGCAAGGTGTAGCCATTCCATTGTACTGTCTAGCACAATAAATTCCACCAATCATCCTGTTGACCCGTTCCTCAAACGGACAATCTTCCCGAAACGTTCGAATATTCGCCGCTCGGCAGCGAAGAAGGCTTAACTGCAGGCAGATTTGAGCGTTGACGGGGCAGAAAGTGAGTGAGGCCATCATCGACACCTGCCATCTGATTAATCAATAATAAAAATGATCGATTCCCCTTTCGGGCCACGCCACACCACACAATCCACGCTAAAGTGTATCTTTTACACCTTCACACGATAACCGTTCGCGATAAAGCACCATCAATTACAATCGAATTTTAGGTGAGTTTGTAATCTGTAATTAAATCTGTTGCGGTGGTGCTTTGTCTGCTATGGATAATTAGATGTATTAGAGGTCTATTAGAAAGATGGCTGGCGAACGGGTCGTGATGGTTGGTGGAATGGGAGAGTTGATGGCATGTGTAATATATATTTGAATTGGGTGTATGGTATCGTTAGCCTCGAAATGGATGACCAGGTGAAAAGCACGCGCGCTAGTTTGAAATTGAGAAAGATGACTCTTCGAAATGTTTGCTTCAATTTAGAAATGATTTAGTATTCTATTAATTGGGATAAAGTATGTTACGAGTGTTTCCTTTGTAGGACGGGCAACAAATACTTTGGCTTTTTGGAGATGGTCTGGAGAAGATGATTTGTGCCTGCTGGAGGTACAGCTGGAGGTAATTGTGGAACGTAAACGATCATACGTTAGCCAATTGCCAATTGGAATTGTACCTTTCGATAGTCCGTTAGTGTTAACGTCCGTTCTTTACTCAAATCAGAACACGGTGAGTGCAAGACTTACATTATTCATCGATTCGGAATAAGAACTATTGCTTGAGTTTGGTATGCATTTTGCGTGGAAAACTTCCGCTGTAGAGAGTTTCGATTGATCTGAAAAGAGGCTCTAGAGTCTTACAGTATGGAATCAACTTATCAACAGAATATCCACTTAGGAATTCCGAAAGACAATCAAGCGTGGCCCCGAGGATGCTTTGAGTCACATGGAAATGTTTTCGAGCCGTTTTCCACTTGAAGTTCTTCAAATGCGAACTGAAATAACTTTTTCTGCTTTCTGGTTCGTTCCTCCACGCGAAAGGAATTCACCACAAGCGTGCTAGGAATAACTTTACATCCTTTGATCTGCTCCTTATTCAGGAAATTCAAATACAATATTAAATAGCAACCTGTATGATACGGTCTAGTTCACTTGTTTCAGATCGCCCTCGTCTCGTGTCATTCATTTGCTGGACGCGTGCCAAGACATTAGTCACGTGCATTCACCCATGCCAAGTTAAAGCACATACAAGGTGCACCAAGGTGTGTAGTAATTTAACAACAAACGGAATAATGAACCTAATAAGCCACTAGTGACGAACTCATATATGCAACACATATCGTACATTGTCATGCATTGTAAACAATTATTATGGGATAGTGGCAGGTGGACTTGTGACGCTCACTATGCATAACAGACGATGGTAAGCAAGGAAGGTGGAATGTAGTGCTGCTTGGAAAATTAACGAGACATATGTGCGATGCTGGTATGAGTTGCAACGTTAATTTGAATTTGCATCAGTACCGAAGTGGTGCAGCAATAAATACTAGCGAAAGGAAGATGAATTGGTAAATTAGTATTCAGTCCCTCCCTAGTCAATTAGAGTTTAAGCTGGGTCCAAGCTAAAAAGGTGCACTTGCACGACACCATTCCCCTTTGCTTACTTGATCAGTAATTAAAGTCTTCAACGGACAACTTGAGACTTGGTACAACTACCTTTTACCAACCAATCCAACTTCTCTTACTCTCAAAGGAAAACTTGTCACTTCCGTAAATCATCTACCTCCCGTAGCCCCTAAAATTCAAATGTTCTGAACATTTTCTTTGCCACTACGAGAGCCTGCTGAATGATTATTTCAACACAGAACACAACGAATTACGACGGTGAATGCAATTTTATTTTTATACATGAATGTCGAACTGACACTTTTCCAACAGCAATAACGCTAAACGTTAACAATACTAAGAGCGGTCCAGCAACAGCATCTTCAACAACAACATCCCTGGCAACTGATCAGGTAGTTTAGTTGCCCGTTGAATTGCCGATGAACATTCCCTCATCATCGGGAAAGGAAGTAGCCATGTTCGATATGGTGATAGCAGCGACGGTGGTGGCGGAATTGGCAGCAGCATTAGCAGCGTCGTCATCAGCATCGTCTTCTTCACTGAAACACTGGTCAAATGGAAGGAAGACGACACAAATAGCATTGGTCCTAATCGATAGCCTTGCGGGACCCCGTAGGATGCTTGACTTGACTCGGACTTGGGTGCCACGAAATGCAACAAGTGCCTCTGTCAGTTAATTAATTGCGTTCGAGTTTTTTCTTCACATCGCGGTCGCCGCCGTACGGATTGGCAGCGATTTATGTGAAGCAAATTTTACTGTCAAACACCTGAGCTATGGCGTTGTGTACATGAAGGTATAGTTGGAATCGATTCTTTGCAGGTAGCATCCAATACATTGTAGCAATTGGGTTGGCGTTGCAAATTACTTCATCCATACACAACCAATCGGAGTTTATCGACGGCGCTTGGCATTCTACACTTAACCGAATTTCACTGTTCTTCTTTCCTCAGCACTGCTGTGCCCATGATGAACGCCAGTGTAAGGAATAATATTATTTCCTCACCATTAACTCAATTCACTTCCAGTTTCTCGCAAAAACATTATCCGATTTAACTATCTTCACGGAAAATTTGGTGAAGCAAAACAAAAGACTTAAGACAGTAACCTGATATTTGATAATTCGTAGAACTGTTTTATTTCTAACCCAAAGAATGTCTAATAAATTATTATTGACCCTTAAATTGTAGCTCCCCTCCTCCAAAGCCTGCAACACTTTCTCGTTGCACACACACTCAACGCGAATCGCTACCAGCCTCAATGTGCAAAGTGCATTTTAAAATAAATTGCAATTGCAATCGAGTGTTGCCATTTGCCAAAGCATGTCTTAAACACACGCTCAATTTGCCTTCCGTTTAATTGCATCTTCTTAATTGGGCTGTCTGCAATGAATCTTTTTGTTGTATTCGTTGGAGTTCTTTGACGCACTCGCTCTTTGGCGCTTTAAAGATGCATCACCTACGAAAGGTATTTACGCTGTTTAGCGCATTCGTTCATTTAAGATAAATTATTGGCAAGGATTTCCTTAATGTCCACGTTAATACCAAATGTCAGTCCTACGCATGATTAATGGCAAAATGTCTTGTTGCTGTCACATTGGAAGATCTTAGGAATTCTAGTCGAAGACCATGTTCATATGAGCGGCGTGTACGTCGACAATTATTGAATCGTTGATTTGCATATTGTTTCTTAGCTTACGAGGACGATTAATTTGGCTTTTCTGATTTGAACTAATCCAGTCAGGATCACATACTTTATCAGAGCAGCATTCTCTAGTGTTTATAAGCTGCTGTCTTGCAGTTAGAAATGCCAACGGCATTTTCTTGGCCACGGTCACAATTCTAGTGACATTGAAGCCGAGAAATAGGTTTCGCGAATAATTTAAAAGAATTCTCGTGAAACATAGTAACAAATTGGAACAAAAAAGGTTCAAAATTGGATTTTTGGTTTTTGAAACCGAATAAATAGTTATTCACTTCATCCCCCACTTCTTTACAGACAAACTAAACATGGTAGGCATTTTATATCTTTAATTTATTTTTGACAGTTTTGAGGGTAGGTTTCACTGTACAGAAGTGTTTTGTGTACCAAGAAGTGTACCACGTCCTATAATTGGGAAATCCAAGTATCGATAAATTGTTTTCATCAATCGAGCCCGACTAGCTGGTATTCCTGGCCTTCGCCAGTGGTCTCCGATCCTGAGCTTTACTTGTTTACTCCTTCCTAGAACACCACTCGTCATTATCACCCACTTACAACCCGTTTTTCAAATATATACATTTCGCATAAGGATTTCTTGACTGTGAACAGTTCGTCAGCGCACATTCTTTCAGTTCTGGAGTGCTGTTGATATTCCCAAATCGTGTATTCAACATAAGGAATGTTTCATTCATAGTTTGAAGAGGACATCCGGTTTTCAGTTTTCTCCATGCATAAGATCATACAATTAACGAAATAAATCAAGTGAACGTGACACTGCTGATGTTGCTTAATTTGGTCTTACTTTAGAGCCAGCTCTGTGCAGAAAATTAATAAATTGAAGTAAATAGTGATGACACTTGCCGAGCCCTAGATAAAACAAGTACCGGATACGCATACTCAAATGACCGCACTTAAGTTTTTGGACGACAGGTAGGATACGCAGGAACAAGATACGCTTGTATTCTGTATATACTAACATGAATACAACTGTCATAAGTTTGACTTCACCTGACACTGGGTAACTGAAACGCTGTACTTCGACAATGCAGTGATTCTCTGTAGGGGTTTGAACTGAAGACAGGCGAGGTTGATGGTTGCAGTCATGAGACGCTACCCCTTGGTTAATGAAAGGACGAGTACCAGGGAAAATTATTATTTTCCCATTATTTTCCAAAACACTTTATACCAACAAGTATTTTGATTTTTCTGGGAACCTTGGAAACCTGGGACAACAATTGGGATTGACAGCAGAAATTCCTAATTTCGAAACAAGAACTTGACTCAAGTTTAGTTGAATGAGCCACTGGCTTACCGCATAAAAAGCATCAGACAGAGCACCTACATCTCAAGAGTGGGGAGTGTTTCGTTTTCTGAGAGATCGAAGACTAGAGAAATGAATGAGAATGCCTAAAGAGAAACGGAAATGTGCACATTAGGAGGACAATTCAGCATCGTAGATAATTTATAATGATACAAATGAAGATGAAATTCGAAAAATGTATTTAGTGCAGTAATATTCATGAGGATATAAGCAGTAAAGGAGTGTATCTGCTACAATGTTGTTATATGAGCGAAAATTAGAATACTTGCTTCAATTCGGTCCTTTAATTTATACCTGGATAACATTCATACGAATTATTCAGCAGGAATTTCGTTTCGTTTTGAAGGGAGAGTTGAAAATATTTCTAATTGGCCCCTAGATGAAATATCCTGTTATTTTCTGCATGATATCTCGTTGATATTATTCAAATAGCACGTGTAGAGCACACGGACCATCTGCTGCATACATGCAACAGCAAGGGGATAAGAGTTATGCATGTGATGGTTGATTTTCCAAAATCACTCAAGCATACTTTCAACGCAACTCATCCAAGCTTCTGTATGAATATGAAGAGCATCACAAACTTTCACCAGTTGCCCAAACATCCAGCACATATTCTTGGAATAGTTTAGAATATTCGTTCAATCTTTAAGGATGGCAGTAATAAACGTGCTTTCTGCAAGGCACCCTGCATTGCTTCTATTTTATCTGATTAAACATTGAACCAACGCGGCCCGCATCAATATATTTTCCAACGATTTTTCAACTCACCTTTGAGCAAATGATATAAATACTTGCAGATCATAATATGATAATGCACGATAAAACGCCTCTACGGAATGTATAAATTACATCAGAAAATACAAACGATAGGATCGCCATTGAAAAGATCTTCAAGACAAGTTGACCACACCTGCGATAAGCGACAGCTAAGATGAATAATTTTTTATGTCTTGCAGATGAAGGTGAGAATAATAACCGGCCACCCACTCCATGCGTTTCAGACTAACTGAATACAGAACTTATGAATATGTTTAAATTGATTATGATTACCAAGTGCAATCACCAACATCCATTTATTTTATTGGAATCGCCGACCTATTCGCGTTCTCTGTTCACCGGAGGCCATGCTAAATCGGAATCAGAAACAACTCGCAACAGGTGAATATGCTCTGGTCCCTGGAATGAAATCTTGTATGCTAGTTCCTTATCGCAGACGCAATCTTTCAGGCAATTTTCATGAATCGAAGAGTTGTCATGCTCAACATTTTCTTCTTACGAATGTTTTCTACTCAAAAAAGTGATTTTTCAGTTTACGAATTCGCATGGGTAAATTCAGTTGCTCGGGATGTTTGCAGTAAGTATCAGGACTTCAGAACACTTGTGAAATACTATGACAAAGCTGTAACTTTCCCACTAAACTCACAAACACTATTCTCCCACCTCGCTTGCCTTGGTCTTCACCTTCATCCTCCTTGACCACTTTTTGTAAGTCCGCAGACATTGGAATCGATCGTAAATATTAAATTTACACTTAGCCATTCCGTTCTACAATGGAAGAAAAATTCTCCCTTTTAGTCTTCTCTCCGAATAATTCACACTTTACTCAAGATCTTCCGTACATTGCCGAGCATTTAAATTCCGTGGAATCGCACAGAACCAGCTCCATTCACCACAATTGCCCACACATATAATTCCAAGCAAAACGAACCACTGAAGGAATGAACAAAGTGAACGAAGCAGAAACAGGCGACATGATTTACGTTCAAGTCATATCAATGGAAGGAAATCCGAGATGATTCTTTTGTGTTTAAATTGGCAATTTTAAAAATGTTTTGAGTTTTATTATTTGAGAATGATTGAATTTCTGAAAAACGAATATCGAACGGACTTGGGCGATTGTAAACAGAAATGTGTTGGTTTTTCTTGTTGCTCGTTTAATGCAGATTCTGTTGACGAAATGGAAATTCTCAAGGTGACTCATTTTTTTTTTTTTAATTTTACTTCAATCAGATGCGTCTAACCACCGTTCAAATCCACGACTTGAAAGATAAATCATAAATGAAATACCTAATTCCTGTCAATAAGTTCCAGTTTTCAGATTCTCTTTGCAAGACGAAAGACTTAAGCGAGTAACCTATTTTGCCTTGCAGTTATGAAGTATTTCTCTTTGCAAATTGATCAAACTTCTTCTTTTCGCCTTATATCGCCTTAGCCATCGCGAGCTTGAATTCCTTTTGTTGACTTAGCACTTGCAAAGTATTTATGCATAAGAATGTTGTGGTTCAATGAATTCTTGAATTTAACGGATCCCGGCAACCACTTGAAACGCTACACTGTAATGCACTTTGGATGATTATTCAACGAAATGTGGATGAACATCATTCCACCATAGCACACTTGACTGCAGTTCGACACAAGCACCATATGGGATGGGATGAGCACGTTATCAGCACAACATTTAGGGTGCATTCTATTATCACGTAAATGACTTCCTTTCCATATAGCAGCGCCGGCGGCTTTAGCGCTCGGGCTCTTCATTTGAAATAATGATTCACCCTTATCATCAGTTCCGAATCGATATAATGGTATGCGATAAAGAAATGACTTGACGACGCTAGACAATCCACTTCAAAGATCCGTCAGCTGTGCCAATACACCCAGTTATTAATGTTGCAAGGAAATCATATTCTGGAACGGGTCAAACATTGTTCATTGTTCGTAAGGCACCTGAAAAGAGAAAAGGAACGTAGCACCTGCAAAATCGACAGTATGGTGCTCGCTAGCCATTCAGGTGCGAAGGGATGCTCTGCTGGAGTGAACATCATGTCATAGGGGTTGCGTCTGATGCGATACTATCAGCAATGAAAATGTTTATAAATGACATGTATGGGCTGGGTGGGGGTCGTCCGAAAACGTTGGAATTCAAATGAAAGCATAAGTGCGTTGCTAGTTGTATCAGCGCAATCAACTTATAAATGTGTTTTTCTTGCAGCAACCAAGAGTCACAAACTGAAGTAAGCTTTAAACTGAAAAAATATTCAAGTTATTTGTGACAAATAAGATTGCCCAACATCTTTCTGAACTTCAAGGCAAAGTTTGAGTTTCTGAAAGAAAGACTATAAAATCTGCGCCAAAGGGTTTCCAAATATGCTAAGCTCATTTTTGCGTTTGTTGGATTGGATAGTTATTTGTCATTGCATCAATATAATGAGAAGCTTGGTCAGCTTCCTTTTCCTTTTGGTCAGAATGTTTTCATCTTAGAAAGTTCGAAGTTTAATTCTACTCTTTCATTTACTCTTAGGAATAGCCGAAAATAAACAAGAACTGGGTAAAGACAAGGGTATAAGACAAGCTCGGTCCAATGGCATATGCGTTTTTGCAAAGTTTGTCCGAACGGAGTCAGCCAGCAATCATAAATCCAGAGCATCGAATTTCCAATTTGGCGCAAAACAAATTTCAAAGCAACCCGAGTTCGACGCAGCAATACACTCTAGTCGGTATTTTTTTGTGTCCTGAAGCAATTCTCTAAGAGATCTTTTGGATACTTCGAGTAAGCGTACTCATCGCAGTAATAATAAATTCATATAAACTGATTTGGTGGTTATACAATCTGCAAAAAAAAAACACAAGAACCTGAGACTGGCAAAAAATATTAATATGATTTGACAGGCTGACCGATAAATCGTGAAACATTTCAGAACGTAAGACATAATTCCATGCTGATATGACGATTGGTTATCAAAGATGTTTCAAGGCAAAGAACAATCAATTTTTGACTAACTGTTTACAGACAAGCAGGTGCTTTAAAACCACTCCGGGACCAAGATCGAAGTTCACTAAATGTTTATCGACTCACAGAGTCTTGGCGTGAGGCTCAGCAACGCAAACAGCAAACAGTAGGCCCCTCCTCCTATTAAAAGTCAAATAAGTAGCAACTGAATCCAGAATATGATAAAAATGATAGAAATATGATAAAAATATAATAAAAAATAATAAAAAAATAGGAATAATAATAAAGAAATAGCAAAGTGCAATTTTGGTACGCCCCAGCACAATGGGTCGAAATAAATTTAGACTTCTCTTTGGCCATCCTTTCTTTCTCTTCATTCACAGTTGTTGCTTGGGAACCATAAGTCAGAGTCATTGCTGGAATATAATGCAATAAACACATCTTTGTGAAAGTGTAAAACTATATAGTACGCCGTTACTTAGCTTGAAGAAACTCAATTCCCACCCAACTAGGCTCAAATCTGGCCGTAAGCTCATGGCCGCGTAACGCTTGGACCGAAAGTTAGCATTTGTGTCGCTCTTTAATTACCAACAAACATGCTCCCTGCAAATTTTCCGGAAAAATTTATGAACCAATCTCATCGCCAATCGTAAAGCAAAGACCTTGGTCTGATGGCTTAAAAGGAAATAAGAAAGCTCACTCTTATTCGAATATGAAGTATCAATTTTTTACTGTTGAATAAAATTAGAATTTTTCATGATTTGACAAATCCACTTTTGAGGGAAGATGAGGATATAGCACAGGGGCGATGACTTCTATGTTTTTTTTCTTTTCGTGTACTGAAAAGAGATGGTCTTCAGTGGTAGAGAATTTATGCCAAGGAATGCAATCCAAATAATTTTATATATAGCGTGCGTTCAATCACCAACAGCTAAAACTCACAGGAAACATCGAAACGTCAACGTTGTTGCTCATATTTATTCCTGCAAAAATCAATGAAAGTTGAGGCATTTAATCGAATAATTTTATGATATGGTAGGTAATAAACAATCCATTTTTAGCATTTCCATGCTTTCAAAGTATTACGAACTTTAACTCTTTGCCCTTCCTGTTCAAGTTCCAACGATTTAGCATCCTTTGTTTGGTACGTGCGCTGTCTGACAGCAGAATGTTCACGTCCAAATCCAAATTTCGCGTACTTGCTGTCGGCCAAATTGCAGTGCAAAAACAAATTAAGTCTTCTTGTAAAGAACTCTGCAAATAACATCAGAAAGTTTGTTTTGGCTGGACATCAAGTATTTGCCTTAAAATCAATGTCACTCGTACTTATTTACACCTATTCGCAGATATCATTCACCCATGTTGCAATCCAGTCAAATGCTACTCCCAAGGCTGCACCGAACACAAATTCCAAATCAACCGCATCAACCCATCCATCTGGCCACCATATTACCGCCTCCAAGGACTTTCATTTCGACGCTTTACTCAACGAATGCCCTCGCAGGTTTTCAAATCGAAATAGGGCAACATTTTTCGCTGTTCACTTGTCGCGTTTTTTTCGTGATTGTTCACACTGATTTATAGTTCAGTAAAACAAATAGCATATTATCTAAGTTCAACAAACTTGAGCTGCGAGAGACCAAGCTGCAGACATACTTTCAGACCAATCGAAGCTCTTCAGCGGCCGATATTTGGTGTGTAAATAGTTCTCGAGTGCATAATTTGAAAATCTCTATTTCAAAAACAAAACAGATCACTTTCAAGAGCAATAGACATCATTCATATTTCGCGGACGCAAAACATTTGGGTTTCTGGCATAATCAAATTTGCTATAGCACTCCACACATTCACACCTTTTGAGCGCGGCAATCGCTTCCATTGCCCCAGTCCTCTCCAAAGATACTTCTATCTTGCAGATTTCAATTGTTCACTATCGAAATTCGCCCGTACTTGTTACTGTTTGCCATTTTATTGCACTCATTCTCACGGAAGCATTTCTATCAGTCAATCAACCTGCACCGTGGAGCATTTTCGCTTTTGAAACGTTTTCAAAAAGTGCTACAATAGTCAAATTAAGATTTTCTTCCTAAGTTTTTGTGTTTATGCAAACGGTTCCCATGAAACTATTTCACCATTTCAATAGACGCTCGTGACTCAGACTTTCAATACTAATAACGAAGGTTATCGGAAGCAGTGCTAGGTATCAGTGAGCATTTATCCATATACCCATGCTAACGCCTACGAACTGAATACTGGCGAAGCTAATCCCAAATAAATGTGTTAAAATTAGTGCACTCCATACTGGATCCTTGCAGTATATTATCCAGATTTTTTCGAGGAACTAGGTAGACTTCTTCTTTTTACCATGCACAAACAGAATTCACTTCCTGCGTCACTGCGAGTGCATCAAACAATTGAACAGGTGCACTTCCTTTTCAGATGTTCAAAATTTTCTGTCTGCCTCGCTGTCTGCCTCGAAAAGGACTCTGAACATTTCTGAAGATTCATTGTGTGTTTTTGTAAATTTTTTTCGTCATCGTCTTCCGCTGGCACTAACTCAAAACGAGAATGTCCTGATCTCGATTCTTATGGAATTTCCGGTAAGGTGCATTGTGATAGATTATAGTGAGCTAAATTGATTAAAGGATCTCATTGCTATCCATTTGTAGCATTTTATCTGGCGCACACGATTTTTTCTTCATTCCGTCTTTTGATCTAAGCCCTAGAAAATATAAACTGTGTCAAGGAAGGAACAGAGGAAGGTAGGCAAAGTACAACAAAGATCTAGGGACGAAAGTATCCAATGCGTAAACTGAAATTCCATTCTGAATGGATTAGTTTTTGTTGCATAATGGGTTCAACTAAGATTATTTATTATGTATGTTGGAATTCAAAAAAAACATAAAGGAAGATTTGCCCAAAGTACATTTCTAAAGAGGAAGGAAATCATTTCTGAATAAATTGGTTCGTGTATCCGGTCGGAAACACCTGTGGACTCGGGCAATGAATAAGAGTATATGTTTCAGAAAAAATGCAAATACATTATTCAAATTCAAATTCAAATCGTGAGAGTGCATAGGAAGCCTTTTTCGGGAGCCCATTATTAAATGAGGCGAAATTCCAAAGCACCTAAGAATCTTTGAGTTTTGAATGTAACCCAGATGACAAAAACATGTAAGATGTTATACGATATCAAATCTTGATGATCTACAACATAGAAAAATATTCAAAACCGTCTGAGAATAAAATTGAAATAGAAACTTCAAACTGTTCTCCACATCGCTTCTTTGAAAATTCTTTTTTCCGAGATATTCTTGGCTTCGATTAATTAATTGAGATATGATTTCTGCAGTTTGATTGATTAATAACGAGCCATGGATGAAAATGGACTCAATCATCGAGTCCGTGGCAAAAAAAAACAGTGCGAAATAATCAACTATTGAAGCTGAGTGAAATGTAAAACGATGAAAGACAGGATTCGTTAGACGGGAAAAATTAGAAGTAGTACTTTGTTATTCCAAAAAGGAATAACAAAGTAAAGAGAAAAGTCTTCAAAAATCCCCGATGAGTACTTAAATTAGTATTTAGACGTTAAAAAGGATAATTTTACGGCGCAGATTGAAAACAATTGATGGGGGAACACCAGTCAGCGAAGCAAAACAAGCATGTAGAGTAGAGAAAATCCTGAGCAGTAAAAAGCAGCCCAGGATATGATCAGCACCAGATAAGGTAGATATATCATCTCTGATAATACTATCTTGGCAATGTGAACGTTTAATTTTAATAAACTCCTCAATTTTACAAACGCGTGAATAATCCGTCAATGCATCCGTCCTATTAGTTGGCCTTCTAAGAAGTAAATTCATCCGTCATAAGACAGAAAACATAATGTCGCCGGGCATCAATGAAATTTCATATCATGGTAGTAGCAGTACTAAAAGTCCATAAACTCCATAAGCTCGGCCAATCTATCTGAGATTAAGAGTAGACGTAGCACGTGGGAAGAAGGAAGAAATAAAGGAAAAAAACTGAATCAAAGTGCAAAAATTCAAGGTACATCATTACTCTGTGCAACACACCAAGAGAAACATTGGAAATAATATATCGATTGAATCTTGAAGTCCTAACAAACATACTACAGTACTAATTAGAACATACTGCATCAAGGCATTTTCGATTTTGGCATAGCAGGATAACTAGGATGTCTGAGTGAAATGTTTTTAATGGCATCAACACCACAGGTCCGACATCACAACCAACCGACTGATGCCGTCAGCACTATGGTAGGACTGAAGCAGAAAGATGGGCTGGCCTGAACGCCGTCTAAGATAGCAGTAGTTCATACAATAACGAAACCTTAAATAGTTTATACTAAATAGAAACTATAAATAAGATAACATATTAGTATAGATAGTATAAGTATAGATAGATAGTATAGTATAGTATTACATAGTATAAGAAACTATAAATAGAACCGAATTATAGCCCACGTAGATGACATTTACATCGTCCCACTGCAAAATTCGATGCTCACATGTTAAAAAAAAACAAGCGCATGAGGAAACAACTTTATCTCCTATTTGAATGGGAGAGCTTTCTCCAGACAATCTGGTCAGAGAAATGCTGAAAAGTTTCGACAAATGGACCTGTGTGGCACATTGCTCTCGGGCAATACTTACTGCCAAAAAATGTACCATGGATAACCTTGGGCGCGGGGTCTAGGGGGTATCCTTTCCAGCAGTCCTCCTGCATCCTGCCCCCTGCCGCTAGGGGGAGATTTCTCTAGAATGACGGCGCCCTAGGGTGAAGTAAAAAGAAGCCTAGCCCGAAGTAATGTGTCAAACGGTTCCAGGCTAGGGTGTCTTGACAGGGGGGGGGGGTGTTTAGTGGGTAGTCTGGTAGCATGCACTGCTAGGAGTCCCACACTCCGGGCGTAAATTGCCTTCACCCCCAACCCCAAAAAAGAATCTCCTATTTGAAATGCCTACTTCACGTGACGAGAAAACTGATAAGGACGGCAACCATTGGCACAAGTACGAATATTATTCTGTGCAGAAACATTTCTTTATTGAAGTTTTACTGTCTTCATTTGACGTTTAGGCAAATGCTTCACAAAAATGAAAACATCTTAACTACACTGTGGCTTCAGCTGTTGAAGCAGCTTGCGGAACAAGATAGAGTTCGGATACAGCTCGGAACGTCATTGGGTGAAAAAGGATTGTGCTTGTAAAGGATAGAGAAGAAGTGATTCAAGCACACGATTCTGGGCTTCAAGTACAACAATTGAAAACGAAGAAGTTCAATCAATGAGGAAGTGTCAACAACCAAATACTTTTCTATGGTTTTTGCAATGGCAACCTGATTATCTGAAGGTAGGCTCAGAAGACCTATAAAATACTCACTTGTGCAACAGGAAATTCTGTCAGAACAAAGAAACAGCTGTCAAACTATATTGGATATAACACATTTCATACCGAAGAAAAACTAGGTCTTAAATATAACTTAAATATTGAAATGAATTAAAACTGAGATTTAATTGATCTCGAAATAGAAGTCCATATTCTATAGATCTCGATATAGACCCTACTTAGAACGACGGCAAGAGAAACTACGCCCTTTGGCCTAGCACTAACACAAGGAGGACGAAACAACACTTACAGAATAACTGAAAAAGCATGGGAGCTCTAGCCTAGTGAGGTTGACATCAGGTTGACAAAAGTTAGGGATACTTTTTTATAGATTGCCCAAGCCTTATTCATGGGCTCTTCATGCGAATGTGGCAGAATGAACCAGCAGAATGGGAAAACCTGGTAACCAAGCAAGAGGAAGCTCTCTTTGGCTTCAACAGGTAAGCAGGGTGGACCACATGAAAACTAGTCCAAGCTCCAACATTATACTAAATCAACAACAACAGCAAAAAAGGAATGTTTATGCTAAGTGCAGAGTTTTTTTATAGGTTGTATCCTGGAGCCGAAATGTGATTAACTACAGGTCTCATTGGAGTATTTGGTTTGAACAGTTCAGAGCATGGTTTTTTCTGATTCTGGAAGTTGTGCTTGAGACCTTTTTATAGTATAACTTCAGCTGAAAGCACTTGAAAATGAAATATAATTTTTCAACACGAAATTATTTAAAAATTCATACTTTTGTCATACCAAGCGCGGAAGATTCATTTTATGAATAAAATCCAAAGCAAATCCCATGAAATATCCTTCTCCACAACTGCAAACTTCATTCTTCCCAACAAAACCATCCATCAAGCCCCATGAATTGCACGTATATAACTCCCAACTCTGATCCTGTTTAACCCATTCGAAATAGAGTTGTCATAAATTCTCAATTATGGTCTTAAAACCGATACTCCTGACACCATCCCAGGCTCGATTAGAATAATTTCTCAATAATCGGCGCTTGCCAACAACAATTCTAGGCCATTCTCTGCGTGCCAGCAAACGTATCATCATAGTAAATGATTTATTTATTAAAGTGCATCAAATGACCCAAAACACCTGAAGTGCCACACATATGAAAGCATGAGGTGACATGCCGACCGGCCAGGTAAGATGCTAGCCGCGATGGACCCGTACATTTCCAGTCGACCAACAACAGTGTGAAATTAAAATAATAATAGGATTACTTTCCTTCAAATCCTCGAACAGTTTGTGCGATGCAGTTCGAGTAGGACCACCTAGGAAACAGAGTGTCTCTATGCGAGCCACGGAACAGGGTGCGGTTTTCAAGTACCTGTTTTCCCATAACAGTCTTCCGTGGAAGTGATATAAACAATGATGTTCGAAAGCCGAACAACAATAGTCGGAGGAACGCACCAACAACAATGTTCTTGTAGTTTTTTAATGTTCTTAGGATGAAAGTGCTTTATCCCTGAATATGGATCATCATGCTACGGTCATATAGTTCACTACAGGGTGTTCTAAAAGTGATTGTACTGCATGGTGACATGATGTTTGCTAATGCTTCCAATGGGGTCCGGTAGTTTTCTGATTAGCTTGAGTTACCTCCATTTGAATTTGTTTTAGAGTTAGATGAGCTCCAAGTATCAAAGAACCACAAAATTCAAGCAAGTCTGAGGACTGCCGTGTGCAAATACTTCTCACACACTCTGTTTGTTCACACAAATTCTACAGCGCGTTAACAAGACCTCTTTATGTTTGTCAATTATGTTGTGTTGTCGAAAAAAATGCTGCAGCCTATTATGGTCAAAACTGGAAGCACGAAGCGACAAAAACTTGAGGCGGCTGGACAATAGCGAACCAACTAACACAACAGGTACCGAAGAGCACCGCAGGTCAGGTGAATAACAGGTACATTTAAGATGGATTATCCGAGCAGCAGCAGAGAATTGATGAAATCATAGGCCGGCAAACAATCGCAGGAATGCGAGTCCTTTTGCATCCCTTCAATCCATGAATGGTGCCCGTTGTGAATGGCTCAAAAGAATAATGTCGTATATGTCTCTGTTTTTCTTCTTTTTATACTTTTTGCGAATGCTGCTCTGGTTTCTTTTTCAGGTGGCAGATTTACCTGTTGATTTGTTTGCTTGTTTTGGTTTTGTTCCATTTAAACCTTTCGTGGAAATCATCCGTTTCAGATATTGGTCCGATAGAATTCGTTGAATTGATTTGGCTGGTCGAATTTTTTTCGGACGTAAATAACCAGAGGTAAGAGAGTGATGTTGATGTATAGAAAATCGTGTTATACCTGAAACTGCATGGAGTCTTACCAACGAGTCTGTTTCAATGGTCGCCTCGGTCCCGAGATATTCTTCCTTTAAGATTTCCCAAGTTTATATTCAATATTCTCATTTGCCTTCAAATAAGTTTTCCAAAAAAACATATTCTAGTCGCATTGTCCGACTGCTACAGCGACCCACCAGGGCAGCACTACGACAAGAGTGGCTAAAGACAATAACAACAATTATCTCACTATCAAGTGTGGGAAAATAGTTGAGAACAAGAAAGTAAGTAATGGACCTCTAAGTGACAGCCGATTAAATCTCTCTAGTTCTGCTCTCGGTTTTACCTTCTTAGGTACCCGGCGAAAGATCGTGGCGCGTTAACCTTTTTAGCACTTTGACGAACGTTCACGTTTTTGGCCCTCAAACAGAAATGACCCATCTCGCTTGCAACATGGTAATAATTGGCGGCCGTTGTTTTTCTCAAGTGAAACTAGAACAGGTCTACCACGATGGCTGGGACCGTGAATGCTGCACATATGAAATGAAGCCGCGCTCAACTATTGTCCATAGAGCCAGCAGGAACTTGAAGATATGCATAATGGTACATGATTAAGTTTAAGGCAGTCCCTTACGTCCATTAGTCAAATTCGATGGATTATTAGAAAACAAATGGGACTATCTTAAGTGAATAATGACGCAAGTGGAAGCTTTTGCTGGACCAGCTTACTGTTGACTTAGATAAAGGGTTTGATGTACTCAAGCAGGCACTCGTTGGTACATCTATTGGCTCCTCAAGAATTTTTACGATAGCGATGACGAATTATTAATGGATCATGAAAAAACTTTCTATTGATTTCGGCTGAAGTTGCTTTGGATTGAATGTCGACGAAGGGCAAGAAGTATTTGTGTCAATCAATAGCCTCAATAATTTTGGTTTGTGTAGGCATCAGCGGTCAAAATAATTTATAATTGTCAATAAATCAATTTCCTGAAGTCAGGACACCGCCGAAAATGCATCTTAAGTGATTTGGTAAATGGTTCATTTCGCAAAGACTGTTTGGTTTGTCTTGTATTCAAATGAGCACAAGAAAGGTAGCTTAACTGTATCGTATGCAGACACTTCCTTCAGCTTTGTGATAACCAGTTATAATAAGAACGAATCTAAATTAACAAGATCCAAACTACCATAACTGAACAGGAGATGAGTTTTTGTTGTCACCAAAAAAATTCATCTTCACCCTACTCTTGCAGGATTGACGCAAGGCAATTTCACTTGATTATTTGTATGATAGGAAAGGGAATAATAACTATTTGTACGTTCTTTCAGCAATACTGCCATGGCAAGAGGAGAGCGCCTTTTGGAATTCTCCTGGCATTCATCCAGGAGATGAAATCTGAATGTAAGCAGCAAAATCATTTTAGATGGCTTGAGGCAAAAGACGAGCTGACTGAATAAGGCTACAGTCACGTCTGAAAACACTTCCTCCAGAACAAACGACAAAAACAAGGTTTGTACGTCGTTTGAACCGCGCAAGCTGAAAAATCCAGATGATCCCAACGAACAGCTCCTGACAATTGAATTAAAATAGAAGATGTCCTCAAACTAATACGTCGAACGCACGTTCAAAGATGGCGGCGAAGCATAAGCGTCGATCAAGTCTCTACACGATCATACAGCAGATAAGAGTAAACAAATTCGACGATGAAAAACGCAACGACTTGTAAAACTTGCAGAAAAAAGTAAATTCGTCCAAATCCGGAAAGGAACGTTCAAGCGAGGCCAATGGTGACCATTAATTAGCAGGAGCTGATGTAGTAGGACGCTCAACAAGATGACCAGACGAGGAAATATGGTATATATCTTTCCAGCAATATGCTATTGGACTGGACATTTACCAGTCGGTCCATCCATGGAAGTTGTGAACGTTCGTTCCCATAACACAAGATATCAAAGAAGTCTCTAATCCTGCAGCAAGTCCAAATGTCAAAACATTTGAACAACATGTCACGGAGCCTTCGGAGGATTTCTGCATATTGAGAACATCGTCGACATCTTGTCAGCCAAATAGGGAAGGAATAACTACACAGTAACATCTATTCGCTCCATCCCATTTATTTGAGGGAGGAATGTGCAAAAGCTATAAAAGGCGACTATTGAAAAATGAGAGGCCGAGTCTCAACCATTTGGAATAAATGGTGAAGAAATTTTATCAGCAGGCTAAAGTCCTTTACATCTTTCTTCCATTCGTTGATTTTAGTTTTGGTATTGAGGGTCTACAACTGTCGTTATTTTCAACATCTTCACACACAATTTTGAATCTTACAATAATAGCATCCCAAAATTAGCACATTAAGAAAATAATAGCTCCATGACTATGGACCAATGTTCCAGTTCTAGGTACTTGCTTCAAAAACATCCTACCAAAGACCATCACTGAATTTTCCGGTTTGTTTCATCATCTACGTGGAAGGTAACAAGCTTTAAAAAGATTAAAGATCAACGAAGCCATCACGTTAACCCCCAAAACTTAGAAATCTCTGATAAATGCAAGACTTAAATATATTTATACATAGTTATATGAATATTAGCCGAGATATGCGGACATAAGAAACAAATTAAGATGCGACTGTAGTACAACCAGCTCCCGACGAATAAAACTACATTTGGTCACATTTTGAATTTATGGTTTGTTATAATTTCTACCTGTGAAATGTGGTGGTACCTGTTCACCTTCCATACGACACATTTCTTGCGCAAAGAGAAAAGTTCTAGGAAACGATTTTGAAGATCTTTTGGTTAGGTAATGAAAAATTAAGCCGCCACGTCGCTGAGATCAAAACAATTTAATGGTACTTTAATCTCACCTGCTAAATGACATTATGTCCAATTTAGTTTTGACCGTGCACGACACTTTTTTAGCAGGGTGGGTTTGTAGGTTTGCTTGTTTTCATATGGTCTCTAGTTTTGTTTTTAGAGGAATTTGATGTGCGTTTTTTTCGGTTGAAAACGAAGACCTGAAACAAAACGTGTGATATGTTCTTCCGATTTTACATGCCGTGACCCTGTACGTGTTTTATTTTATACGAGCGTGGTATACCAGCTAATAAACAGTGTTTTCAGTGTTGAATCTGCCTGCAGATAATTTATGAAAATAAAGCCATTATTAAAATCGTCTCCTCATTTAATGCAGCAAATGAGCAAATAATGGTTTGATGAGTTTTTAATGCTTATGAGGCCGATAGAAGTGGAATCTGTTTGGGGTTACGATATGAAATGTTTATTTGAACGACGCCGGTTCGTAATAATACCCACTGAAGTCCTACCTGCGTCCGATCAGCATAAACAACAACTGGTAGCTGGTTTCCTTTTTGCTTTCACTCTGAACATCAAACCGGACCAAAAGTTGTAATTGTAGTAATTTCTTCATCGCTTTCTAGTATTCATCTCAGAGAAAAACTAATTTCAAATGTAAATAAAGTATAAAGTAATAAATTGTAAAATCTTATTTTGTCAAGAAGGCCAACTAGATTTCAAATAAAAACGGATATTTTATAACGAGAATCCTATAAAAGGCTTTATATGTTGAACCATACTGACTTTCATCACGAAACGAAATGGTTAAGCTAATGAGATCTTCTTCAACGAATGAATAAATATGTTGCAATATATTTTGAAGGAGTTTGGGACACATGTTAACAATTAAAAGCAATGAAGATATGACCCACAAAAAGTCTTTGCCTGTTTCGGCAGCCAAACATAATTTTGAAACAAAAAACTCAAGCCAGTAACCCGGTTTATTCATAAGCTCCCGCGTCTACCTAAACCAGTTTGTAATGTATTTAATTTACAATATTTAGCAAGGCCGAAGCGAATGTTTAGTCCTCACCATTTCATCCCTCTGCTTTAAAATATGAATCTAAATTTGATATCTGACAGCCGTTTGACTATTGCGCCCCAACACATTATTGCTTGCACTCTATTAAACTCTTGTTATAACTACAAAAAGAGCATGAAGTCTCGTGGATTAACGTGGACACCTGCCTTGAACGGCTTAATCCCACAATCTCCATAGACGGGGTTGAAACAATGTGTCAACCACCACCCCTAGAATCTGAGACAAGTCTCAGTCCTAGGTCCCAATTTAACTACAAAAGAGCAGTCGAATACTCTGACTGCAAGTAGTTTAGTGTATTTTGTAAGAGTTTGATTGTCAAGTGATGGCATACACAGCTTCTTTTTAATAGCCATTCACACTCACGAAATTCCAGTTTCATTTGCAAGATTCGAAGAAATGAAACTCATTGCGAAAGGATTGAGGATGTTTTTAATCATAACAAAATTCCACTATCAAAGATTGATTAATTTCTAGCCCGCGATGGTTAAAAGAGGTAGTCTCTGAAGTCTTTGAAGCAAAGTAGGACGAATAGAACAAATACACAAATATATGGATGGTTTTCTTTTTCTTGATGCCCCAAATATCCTGCACTTGAAAATACATCAACTTGACTCACCTGTAAATATGAAATGCCCGAAACCAAAATCACATTAACGCCAAAAAATGAACCTGACAATAATATCTCGCTCTTGTTGAACGTTAAGCCTCCAAATTATGCAAACAACGAATCAAGTGGCATTCTCTTCCTTCTTCTTTGCCATCAGCTCTTCACCGCATATCAAACGTGTTCTTGTTTTGCCACTCGGCGTAATATCTGAATTATTTACACAAATGACACTTGACTCTCACCTGTTTTGTTTGTTTTTACTGAACACATGGAATATCATCGTGCATGTCTTTCATACCTCTTACCATCTTCATCATCATCATCGTCATCGTCATCGTCACCATCGCCATCATCCACCGTCCGTCCATCCGCCTGTCGTCTGGGCATCTGGTCATTTCAAGGAGCTTCTGAGTACTTCACCGTTCAATGATGTGTTGTCTTTGTTCTATATGCTATTTCTGTTATTCTTGTAGCTATTGTCAACAAACATATGCATATGATACGAGGCGAAATCGCATCTTCGTGAGTCCGTGTGGATGTGTGTGAAACGTGTTTATGATTTCCCGAAAAGATAATTACGAGAATCGCTCGTGATACTTGACAGGCCCTTGAACCAATGATCCAGCATATTATTACCATTAGTATATGCATTGTATGGACTTGGAGCATGATGAAAGAATAACAGGAGAAAGCGGCAAAAAACTGTGATTTTGTTAAATGATCATGTCACATTGTTGCGATGAACCATTTGTTCCAAAGGACAACGGCAACATGAATCAACATCTGCAAGTGTCTTCGTCGAACAGGTAGTTGTCATTTATCATTGCCCACTCAGAAAGATTGACGGTAAGCCAAAACGCATGGAGATACTATGGCTTATTTGATAGTTCCAGAAGAAAATGAAACCAATAAATTTCCTGGAATTAACAATGAACATCTTAAGATGCTTTCAGTTATTTGTCATTGTATTTACGGAATATAAGTTCCTAATTTAAAAGACGATAGTTGATAAGAACATTCAAAGTGTTGGTACCCCCACGTTTCTGATCAGAGCTTGTAGCTTTCAGATTCTGCTCTTTGAAATTGGAAAAGACTCCTTGATACATCACACAAAGAGCAATGTGAAAATCAATCTGATTCAAGAGCCAAAACTCAAACGACTTTTTTGAACTCTTCTCAAAAAAATATTCTTCAGCATAGCAGAGCCGCAATTCTATAGGGGACATCTTAGTAGCATGCAGACGACGTGAGATGTAATCAACCTGGGAATGCAAAAACTGAAATTTAGCACAACGATAAAACATACACAAACATGCTGGACTTCGAAATGCCCTGTCAACTTTACCACAATGTTCAAAACCAGATCCCTTGTAAATTTCTCCCTCTAGAAAGTCCACTTCCTCTAGAAGTCCTTTGGAAAAGAACGCCTTCTGAGCCTCTGAAAACATACAAGGATTGGAATTGGCAAGCAAATCCCCACCCAGGATATGCACGGCGGATCGTAGTTGAGGTCAGCATTACTAGGACCGTA
Organism: Stratiomys singularior; assembly: GCA_954870665.1. Classification (NCBI taxonomy): domain Eukaryota; kingdom Metazoa; phylum Arthropoda; class Insecta; order Diptera; family Stratiomyidae; genus Stratiomys; species Stratiomys singularior. The sequence goes on along the minus strand of OX940879.1, from coordinate 2,211,317 downwards.
CAATTACGGGCTCCGACCGCACAAACTCTGTATCAAAAATGACTAGGCAAAAAGTGGCAACCAAATACAGAGAAGTCTTGGAAGCAAGGAGCGTGACACCTGTTGAGAATACCTTTTGATACAAGTCCAAATATATTTTCACATACGAAATATGGTAGTTGTGCAGATATCTATGAACCTGATAAATTGAAAAAGGAAGAGCACCGTGGTGAAAAACTCGATCTTGTCTACAGTCGATAAGATCATAGGCTTTGTCCCTTCGGATGAGATCTGAAGGTATCGAAAGGTAGTAATGGAGGTTGTCAAAAAGAAGGCATGATTCAAAGAATTAAAGATTTACGCCTACTTTTGCCCTAGCAAAAATGCAGAACTACTTTTATCAGGCATTATCAGCCCCATTCTTTATTTTCGAAAATATTCTATCGTATGAAAATCTGGTGTCATTTTAGTCATTTTCGTAACAAGCAAAGGATCTTACTTCGACGCACCATTGGGAACCCATCGATGTTCTCTCTTATCTGTAAAACCATGGTTTAAAAAGACAAAAAAGCTAACGTTGAAAGGCGTATTGCTCCGGTAGAAAGATTTGGCATTACAGCAGAAAAAATTACAGGCTGCGGCTCGCATGGATAGTCCAACGCCATATGTCCGATGTTCATAGCAAATAGTCAAGTAGACTGGATATGTTTCACAGAACTTATGCCTAGCAGCCTTATTAGTACGTTATGACGAACACGTCCCTGAAATTTTTAGTGATACAGCTTAGAAGGTTCGCCTATTCTGATTCCTATTTTATGAGGCTTTATTGCTAGTACTCTGCCGTTCGAGTGCAAAAGAGATTACCTAGGATTACCATACAAAGTCCGGGGAGTTTGGGATTCTAATCACCAATAGAATAAGATTAAGGATGATTTAGTATACACACAATTCGGATCTAACAAAGAATGAAAAGACGCACGAGAAGTACGGAGATTTGTTGCCGGAGGTCAATGTACATCCTTCAGTGCATATTTATATATATCCACCAGACCTTGAATGTTTGCCTTGTTGTAAGTGAGAATGCATTCCGGCTTTATGACACCTAAGCTGCCTCAAGCAGATTCTTTGAATCAGTCTGAATCCGATAGAGTCATTTCATTATTGAGGCAAATTATGCGAATTCACTTTCAACATAACTGATAAGCGCTCTAATTCTACTAGCAAACTAGAAAACCCAGAAATAAACACGATCATTCATCAATATAGGCTTCGCAACATGCACCGGGTGGTTCATGTAGCCAGCTCAAATAGTTGGCTCCATAGGTTAATCCTTTATCCATGTTTTCGATTCCCTACCTCAAAAGAAAAGCTTCTAAAGACAGGATTGACATCCCAATTTGGGGTTCTTGGGACACCATACCTACGAACATTGAACATATCTTGAGAAAACCTGCTAGTGCTCAATTTCCATACTGAACAAAAACTCTACATAAAACAATACCATCATTAAAATATTATTTAAGAACAAACAAAACATTCAGGTCATAATGGAGGGATCACAATGGCCATTTTCTAGTAAAAAAGCAATCTAGCAAAGCAGTAATTCCAGGAGAAAGATATAAATGAATGATGAACTGCACCCTTGGCTACTGATCCGCCGCAGTCGAATCGAAGACATGGGCAAAGATGTCCTAAGTTCATTAACGTTGACATTCAGACAATGCTTTTGAGCGTATATCGATGAATTTGGTTTAGCCTGCAGAAAATCCTTTCAGGTACGTGTTTTACATAGTAGGGACATATGAAAATTTGCTGCACATGTTTTTCCACACAAACAATAGAATAAGCAAAGGGGTGACCTTTGTCATGGATGTGGAGAGGACTCTCCAGAAGCTACATTTGAAGAAAGGCTAAGACGGATGTTGTCACATAGCGAATTATATACTTAGCAGTTGAAATATGAGCACCAGAACATGGGCGTTCCCTGGCGTTCGTCCTTCAACGTTGACCTTCAATCTCCGTCTTCCGCCAGAAGACAGGGAAAGTATTAAATCGCTAGTCCAAAACCATTGGGCATCTCAAAGCGTACGCACATCGGCCACCCCGAAATAATTTCCACGGCTGGCAATCCTTAACGAATTGCTGAATCCTTTTTTGTTAGATCCAAAAATCTACATAAAGCCCTTTGCCACCGTCTAGTTTTTTATATGTTTTTGCTTTCCGTTGTGATTTAGTTCTATTACCCACTATGTTATTGTTATATGATACCTCACGTTGTTCTGATAAAGGAGACATTTGGATTCTAAACAAGAACAAGCGTAATCAGCCGTGTTACAAATCAGGTATTCTGTATGTGCTGAAGTCCAATTCGTATTCATTTAACTGATAGGATCCGCTTCACCTTACAGACAACTTCGAAATGGAAGCAAAGTTCTTTGATTTGGATGGAGCACTCCTTGTATCCACATGATAACTGGGTGAATTCGTTTTGGGTTTTTTAATCTTTAGCCGTTTTATGAGAACAGGTGCCACTTAAGAAGAGGAACAAAGGGAAGTTAATAAGCTCGTTCCCAGAAAAATTCAAAGCAAGTGTAATTAGCGAAAACATGTTTTGCATTCTTCTATAGTTTCGGGTTTTTTTTTCGAAACAAGCCATCTCAACTAGTGCTAATAATCTCTCTTTTCATGTTTATACTCAACAAGAAAGAACAACTCCCAACGACCAATCTTGTCTTCATTAATCACTCTCAATAATTAGAACTAATTCTATCCACTATCGATACCACATTATGATGACATCATCATTCGCCGTCCAAACAAAAGTCAATTAGGCGAAAACACACATGAGTCCGTCCGTCAGCGCCCGAATGAAAAAATCCATCCATTCAATTAGTACACCTCAATATGCTTCAATTTATATTCTAATCAAAAAATCAACATCAATTTAAATTAGAAAAATATTCTCAAGCACTTAAAACCAGTCCATCAAAGTTTTCAAGTGATTCTGTTTCTCGGAATGAATCATAATCTTACGAAACAAACACTCGGCGGCTTAAATTGCCTTCGATTTGTTGCAGCGTTGGAGATCCTCCAGCTCGTTCTTGGGCAACCCAGCCATCTAACCCAACCATCTAGCCAGCGGACCATCCGTCCGACCGTCCACCCATCGGCGGGTCCGTTCGTCCGTGGCGGCGTCGCGGATAAAGCGCGGAATCCGCGGATCCACACAGGTCCGCGACAACGCGACGATTGTGGATAAACACGGTGGTGGTGTGTTTAATGGGATTTCTTTTTACTCGGGCGGATTAATCAATCATCGATTCTATGGCGTTTTAAGTGTCCTAACACCAAACAGCAATTAATCTTACAGCTGAAGCTCACGAGCTGACGACGGAGCGCGAAAGCCAGGATGCCGATGGTGATGGGGCCGCAGGCCCGCGATGGGCAGGATGGGAAGGCCGCGAGGTGCATCGCCTCATCGCGACCGCACGGTCACTGAAACAAGAACCCTGACAAAGGTACTTGTTACTTGTAGGCACTTCAAAAGGCTTAAATAGGCTCCGTCTGGCACAATAGCGACCTGCTGCTGATAGATGCTGTATCATGCACCGCGCATTAGTGGATGGATATCTTTGCGCGCTTACAGGTAATGAGTGTCTTTGAGGAATGCTTGATGATACCGGGAAAATATGGAAGTGTGTTGTCAATCGGACTAGGCCAACTGCCTTCACAGTCCAATGTAAAAGTGCTAAGACAATAATACCCGAATAATTGGTCAGTGCCTCTCGACATGCCAAGCAGGAGCAAGCAGAGGATTTCCCCCATTATTTGACCTGTAACGTTTTTTCGCCGGGCACCATCTCCCCCGGCTAGAACTCATCTTGGTAACCCCAGGCGAAATTGCTGTTGCGACCAGCTACCAGCTACCATCCACCAGCTACCAGCGAAATACTTGAGAAGTTCTTGAAATTCAAAGGCCATGGTAATGTGGTCTACGGTGAAGATTAGCCATAAGATTCGTCTTGAAACAGTCTTGAAGGTTTTTCTTGTTGGGGCCAACCTGTTGCTACTTCTCGTCTTGTTCGTCTACGAAAACACTTCAGTGGGTTGTACTCAAGGTGCACTTTACTGATATCTTATCTGCACACGAGCAAGTTCAAGCAGCCACCGAAGCAGACTATTTATAATACTTTTCAATTAATCAATTTATTGTGCAGAAATATCCTTTTCTAGGAAAATGCATGGAACAAGATTAAATGAAAATCATATTGAATGGGTTATTTAGTTCGGTTGTATGCAAATGCGAATTGATACAGTTCCTTTTTACTGGAAAGACTTCTCCTTTTATACGTAGGGACACACTCTTAGAGTACAGGATATAGCAAAATGAACGAAATTGTTCCAAAACTCGATATTGATGCGCAATGCTCAAACATTCATAATTGTGTTTTCGCATTCATAATTGTTTTCCCTGTCAAGTTCTTTAAAATAACGTCGATGTTTCGAAAATTCGAGGATGATTTTTCCATCTGAGATCGTCGATTCCTGGTAGAATCAACCGAACGGAACACATTTTAATGTTATATGACACCTGTCAGTTTAAGCTAATGTATCTGGATAAAACATTGGGATGTCGAAGTCCATATGAAAGCCAAATTGATTGACAGATGACTACATACAAAGGAGAAATTATTCAAATTTTGTAATTCTACTTCAAGCAAACTACGAAAATGTTTGACATCAGAGCCATAAACTGCATATTATTGGGGGAAGCTTTCTTCCCAAAGAACAAAGAAAATCGGTTGTCCCGGACATGTCGTGCCAAAGGCGCATATCCTGCTGGTGGTCCTTTCTCCAAAATTGACAATGCAATTACACAAAGGTTGAGGAAGACGGTCTTGTAGCTGTTTGTAATTTCACTGCAAATATGTACGTTGATACAAGCACGAACTCGTTCCCTTATTTGTTTGCCTCACTTATTAATTATTTGATCCTCTTTTTTCATTAAGTTACATTTTGTGGTATCGAAAATGAGTTTCCATTGGTTGGAATTTCATTTTAGAGCAGGGTGTATGATTTTCACACCCCGGTTATAATTTGATCTGTACAAATCTAGCGACTTCAGACGTAAGCCTCTGGGACCTGCAAAAACTCTACACTTTAAATATTTGGTAGTATTTTTTAACAGGTTTCATGTATCCAAATTAAATATAAGTTTGAAAATTGCTCGGTTCAGCACTAAGGTTGCCACGGATGAGATTGAACCTGACGTGCACAACTCAGCACCCATGATTCTATAACTCAAGCTAGCCGTATCCAATGAGAAACTTTCAATATATAATCTATGTCCTATCCAAAATTCCAACTGTGTTGAACCAGCAACGTAATATTGAAGTTGAATTCTTGTACTTCGACAACTAAAAAGAAAATTGCCAGCACTGGTACCCCATCCTGTCAACACCCCCAATAAAACGCCGACGTCAGGGGACCTTTGGACTGGAGGGTAACAACCTTTGCTCACAGAAACAACAGTGCAGACTCCTGTGAATGAGATTCTTATAGAATTGAAACAACGGCAATGAACTTGACAGAAGAACCTCCGAAATGGATGGAGGAAAGACAATGAAGGATTGAGGATACGAATGTTCCAACACGAATTCAACAAGAAAGAAACCATGGAAAATCTCCCCATGCACACCAAAAAATCGATATCAAGATTCAGTTGGTATTGCTAATCAGAACGTGCTTTTTTTTGAAATTGGAGAATGTGGTAGATTCACTGAGATCACCAGCAGCTAACTCTGAGGGTGCCCAAGGCCCCTCATCCTTAAGCAGAGCCATAGAAGAAAAAGAAGAATAAGATGGACCAACACTAGCCTTCAGTATTTCGTTATCGTCGTTATGTGATTGAAACGCAAAAGTTAATCACCGAGCTTTAGCTCTCAGGCCGATTATAGGTGCCTAATTTTAAGGCAGAGGTACACGAGAAAGTGATCTGATCATAATCACAATTGACCTTAGTGATTTGCCTGGCAGTACCTTTCACAGAAGACTGGCAGATTTCCCCGCAACTTGATTACATATTCTATTATCACTGCCACAGAATCCGTTTCTCTGTTTTTCAAATACTACACAATTCAAACTGCTGTCGTAGTACGTACTTCTCTGTGTTAATCTTCCAATGCTAAGTGGATTGCTTTCGAACCAAAGAGAACGGCACAACACAATCAGTCCATGTATTTTTCGAGCCCACTTTTTTACCTCATTAGCCAAACATAAGCCTCCTACAAAGTTAAAGATAAAAACTTAATCACGCAAGCAAGTAAGAAACTTCGAAAGTTCGTTTAGGATATTCTGTCAGGAAATAAAACAAATTGCTCCTTCATGAGTTGAATTGATATATAGTCAGAGATTTGACACCTGCTCTGGCATTACGACCTCCAAAGCCTTGATATTACTCTTCCCCGGTTTCCTATTTGTCCTTTTCTCTTGAAGATTTCTCTTCGTTCCAATACCAGAAGCTCAAAAATTTAACCTATACTCAGTAGTTTGAATATAATCAAGATGCTGCTCCTCTTGCAAATGATACCAGCGATTCTCTGTCAGAAAACTCAGGATATGCAAATTTCATGTATCTCAGTTTCCATGGCAGCAGGCTGAATTATATTTGCTAACTTCACACTTGTTTTTCACACTTATTTTTGTTTACAGTTTACTCTGCCGGCCAACATATGAAGAATTCCAAAAATATCTGATCAATAGTTTTATTTGATTGAAAAGACTATTGATCCTGGTCGGGATAACGCTTTCAGTGCTCATCCTCGCCAATACTTCATTCAGTTACGACCATAGCAACCTATTCTTCGTGTGTGATTTGGACTCTGATTGGACTCTTTGTAATTGGACTCTTTGTGTGTGATTTGGGTCATACTAAATAAGGCAATGGAATTCAGAGCTTTACCCAGAGGTTGCCATACTTGACAGTCCCAAACGTTGATGAAAACCAGCACATCTTTTATGCATTGTAGAGAGCAGACTCGGGACAGATCCTTCACTAATTTCTGTAGCTCGTTGCTTTGCTTACTACCGTGTTACAATATGAGTTGAAGGTACTCAGATAATTTTCCATAATAATATTCGCTTCCCGTTTCCGGAAGAGTCTTACACACTTGGCGATTGTAGTTCTGGCTGTCGTTTGTGGCGGTTAAGGGGAGACCATGAGTGAAAGATACAAAAAAGGTATGCAAACCTTAAAATTTGAACACATTAATCACATCGAGTCCTTCACGACAATCGTTAGTTTTATCAGCAAGAAAGTATTGCTAGTATTTATGTTCAGACTGATCCCATACCTAGGCCAAGTAAAGTTAAGACACCGAAACTGTAAGGACTATTATGCAGATTGATTGAAACCATTGAAAACGTTAGTCCTTTGAATAAATATGATTTGGATTAGATTAGGTCGTTTTTGAGCTGGTGGTCTATAAACTAAACCTTCTTCCTTGTTGGTAAATTCCATTCAACTGTCTTTGTAGGACTCTCAGCAAGAAACAAACAAAACAGAGAACAAAACATAAGAAATAGTATGTATTCCTTAAATCTCCGTTTGAATCTCATCGAATCTTTGAATCTCCGTGATAATTTGCATATTGAGTGCAAGATTATCACGTGTATTTTCTAAAGTAATTGGAGCCTTGAATTTAGTAGTGGCACAGCATCAATCACTCTGCTGAAAAACTGGTCAACTGGTGAGGTTAGTATATTTGAAAAGCATTTAACTCTCTAAGTGCATAAATTGGATTTCGAAGGACTACAATGTACAAAAAATTATTTTCCGAGTATTCTGTAAAATGCACTTGAAGCGGTAATTAAAGACTTTTCAGCTTTCCTCATTCGATCTCCTTTAATGCCACAAGTCGTGCTGTATGTTCGGTAGACCCATTTCCGTAAGCAGTCCAATGATGGTAAATATATTAGCCTATTCGTAGCCAACATCGTCAAGTTTAAGATCCGTTTTTTCCAATTCCCATGTACCATAATCTCCTATTCGCCCCTTGGCAAAATTGCAAATGGAACCGGCTCGTTCCCTCGGCGGTCGGGGCCAAGTCATCAAGTGGAGCTCACCTGAGCCTCGGAAATCAATTTATAGTTATGATGACAATACGCACTTGTTCGATTTTATTGTCAACCTACGCGACTGTGACCAGGTTCCAAGTACACCAAGCCACCACTGTTTCAGTGATACTGTGGCTCTGTCAAGGCCAACACATTGCCATCTATCCACCTATCTATCTCGCGAGCATAGTACCCAGATTGCGATGCTGAGTGCTCCTCAACAGTCCGAGCGTCCTAAGATGGCGTCCATGTCTATATATAGGACTAAGAAGTTATTGTTATTGTTCTCATTGTTTCCTCTGGCGATTGGAGCTTTGTATCCGCGCAGACCATACAAAATGCTTTTTTCGCTCGACGTCCGAGCGAAATTAAGTACTCAAGCGATCGAATGTCATCGGTGCCATACCAAAATCGTTCATGGTCAACATTTTACGGTGTACACGCTCCCTTAGAGCAGGTGTCGTAAATCATGCAGTCAAGATACAAGATAGCTTGATAGGCTTTTTCTGTCGTCCAGAACCAGCGGCGGTTGTATATCTTAATTATTTGATGCTGATGTGAGCGGAAACAGGTCCTTGGCTGGACAAAGATGGGTGTAACGAGTTCAATTAGCAATTGTAGTCGGACTCGATTGATTATGATTAGAGCTAGTAGGCAATGGTTGTCAAGTTGGGCAAGGATATCAAGCAAGGATGAGAAAGTCGCAAATTTAAGTTTGCATTTGGCCACCAGCTCGAATTGTTACTTCGGATCGAGCCCCCAAAGATACTTTTTCGCATCAGAAGGCAATCGGGTTAGGAATGGCGAAAGCTTAACCAAACATCAACTGCGCCTTTATTCTCCATAAATTTGACTTTGAAAGGACTCGCGCTCATGCTACGAGGCTGAATCCGCACTTTTGCTTTGAATGATTGCTTCGCCCACCAAACCATAAATTACAATGCCCATATCGGTTCGTATGGGTATTTTTTCGCGATCTCACCTGAAACGCGAATGAGCATACAAATCATCTTTTGTTGTCATCTTTCTAATTAAAATGCAAATCGAACTCGCCAACATGGAGCCATTCACTTACCCGTCGAGCACCTACCATTCATCCGGCACTCGACATATCGCACAAGGACCTGCATGCAACCCGCTCATTATTTAACATCTTTATTTTTGCATGCAGCCGCGCCATTTACAATGGCGGACCGCTCCAAGTGCGATCAACATAGAATTATCTGTATTTCAATAAAATATCGATTTCACAAAAGAGTCAGCAAATTTATTGAAATAGATACTTCCTTTTGCGCCGAGTACACATGTCGCTACAACGGCCAGTTCATTTTCCTCTTTTGTCCACTCTTGTTTACACACCGATAGAATACGCATGTGCGTATATATACATAAAATTACAGATGTAAATTATCCGATTACGAATTAATAGAGCCTTTATTGCTTTAATCATACACAAGAGTAGTATGTGGAGGGAATAGTACGAGGTTATACAATTGTAGCGGTTCTGGCGTTTGTAGGCCGCGCATTGAGTGAGATAAGGAAGCGGAGCCTGGCTGATGGGAAGGAAGAGATCGGCATCGTTGTAAGTATTCGTACTTGATCTTGTGTTTACATTCAATTAGAAATTCAAATTAATCCGCCAACCTAGCCTAGAACTGCGAACAGTGAACTATCGGTCAACGATCGAATTCAAGAACTTGGCCTTACTCGCGCTCCGTTCGAGCTGTCTTTTGTTGTAAGAAAAGATCCAAGACAAAGGCTCGGGCCTAAGCAAGTAGGAGTCAAATCGTGGATGTTCATGCAAAATACATCAACTTGTTGCGAGATGAGCGTTTCATGACCTGAAATTAATTAAAATATTCACACAAGACCAAGGATATCGTTGAATGAATTGCCTCCATAATGACCGTTGGAATATTTTTTGTGCCCATTTCTGTTTGATCATACATCAGTTGTATCCTATGGATGAAAATGTATACTAAAGACCCCAACATTCCATTATGAACGCGATGGCAAACTAATGGTCAGGATAATTTCACTCTACCAACACGCTTTCAAAGAGGACTATCGAGTAAAACACTCCTTGAAGAACAATGCAAATTTCATTGCTTTTGCCCAGACACCAGCTAATAACTCAACATTTTAAGGAGCAACCAATTTCTTGGAACTACGAAAAAAATCATGGATATATAATTGGAATAATTGCTCAAATCCTTGCAGGATCCACTCCAGTAAAACCGAGTAAACCATCCGCCAGTGGAGCTCTGTTCCAAGACTTTCGGAAAGCAGATAGAGGCCCATAGAGTGAGGGCGTGCTTATGCTAGCAACGCCAGAGAGTCTCCTCTTGAAAAGCTTCGCATACGCTTCCTCAGCCGTATTCCGTGTCTTCTTGCTAAGCAACACAACTTATGCCATTATTCATCGCTTTAGAAAAATCATTTCCCGCAAGCGGCCATCAAAGTTACTTAGCTCCATATCAGGGCTAAGCTATAAGCATTTGAGGGTTTTAGTTTCTTGGCAATGATGCTAGCCGGTCCTGACTCTTTTAGACACTATGGAATTAGTCGTACGTTCAAATTCTTTCTCAGGAAGTGTGGGAGAAGCTGCTCATGGTCCACCGTGAACAAAATTGGTACGGACGAGGCGAGTAGGGAAGAGAGCGCGTACTATCTCAGGAATCTCGTCCACTTCGGGCAAAAAGGAAGTCTGCAGAACGCAGATCTTCTTCATAAATCGGGTATTGCCTAGATCCCGTGACTCCTTGTTCACATCGCCTATGAGAACTGGGTCCGCCAACTGGACGACATACTTCTGTTGATCGGTTTGTGAAGACATTTTCTGGCTGACATTTCGCATGCGTAAATCGTCCAGACCTTACGCTGGTTAAACACTGGTTTTCACTGGGGTTGACTTGGAACTATTTTTGTGAAATATGACCTCTGCGTGTCGGTATGTTTACGTAGACAGAAATTATTGTGACACTTGCACATCCAAGAACATTTAAGGTAGCTTCACACCCTGCAGCTTGCTTATGATGTATGTGTTTGATGGAGTGCTACAAGTCTACGGGGTAAGAATCACGATCCTTCTATCTAAAACCACTTTATGCCTTGCACTGCTTTTAAGCCCATGTCCATACTTTGAGCAGAGGCACTGTCAGGTAATTGAACCCTAGCTAAGTTTGATCTGTGAACATCAATTGCTCGGATCTTTATCTGCATAACGTGTTTAAATTCAGCCAATATTTTCAACTTCAAGTGTTCGTAATATATTGAAACCGAGGCTGCGTTCTACTATGAAATTCTATTGAGCACTACTATGGCAAGCTTTTGCTTCTACTATAAGCTCTGTTTCCCTCGGACTGTAATCCCAACTTCTGCTAAGTCGAGGTAATGATTCTCAATGCTGGGAACCCACATTTCAAACGAACATTCCAGCTCATCTGATCCTAACTCTTCAAGCTTTTTTTTCAATTTTCTTGAATAATGGTTTCCATTGCTTACTTACAATCTTTAAGTCAATTGTACCTGCTAAGCTTCGGTACGGATGAACTGAGGTCCCTTTGAACTGATTAACCCAACAGTTTTCGTCCTTATCGGCTCTCTAAAGCCGACAGGGCAAGATTAAAAAGGATGCCTCATCAGAATCGGGTGCCAGCGTATGATGAAAACAGACTTGAATCATTCCAGTCGTTTCCTTCAGGGTTCCTGCCCAGTTTCGTGCTATATCTGCTATGCTATGTCAATACTATTTAACTAGATAGCTAGTCATAAAGCTTTTCGTGAATTTCAGTTCTTTGAAAAGGATCAAATAAATTTCTACCCATGTTAAGCCTTGAAAATATCCAAACTGCAGTTCGAATAATGTAAGTCAGTCCTCAAAAAAATCGGTCATGAAAATATTTAGTGACGATCCTCTTCGTTGCTCATGGTACCTTGTCTGGCGAAATGGTTTTCAAGACCATTTGGTTCTTTCGCTTAGAGGACTCATTCTACGCGTAAAGAGGCTGCAGTGCAGTGTTATCGCAATCAAGTGGAGGATACCAAGCATGTTCTCTTACCATTAAACGATCAACATCCTAGACTGCACGCATTCGCCCATTCCGAAGTAGTCATTGCGCATTCGACTTGTTCATAGGAATTCAAGTCATACTTGGATATGAGTAAGGACAACAAAAACATTTCGCCTTTCAAGCGCAACTCAGATATAAATTCCCTTTTCATTCGCCAACTTCATTACTAATCTCCAAATAATTTGTTTATCCTTTCACTCTGCAACAAAGAACTACTTTGTAACCTAAATTTAGTAAGTAGCCACTCAACTTTGTCCCTCAAATTACGACATCTTTTATTTGCAAAAGATTTTGTCACACTCGACGCACTGTTAATTGCTCCACCCAAACTCTGCACATGCAAGAAGGTCCCGCCAAACACTCGTAACTCAAAGTGTGGTTTATGATGCCGCCACCTTTTCGCCAAGCATTTTCATTGTAAGCAAGACATCAAGCATTAAATTGTCACTTGCGGAGTGTTATACGCTTAATGGCTCTGTAACAAATCCTTTTATTAGCCTAATAATTTATTACATCACAGTGCTGCGCGGTAATTTATGTCACCAGATAAGCAACAATGGCTGAATGAGCCTCGCGAGCGGGTTTAAGTGTTGTTGTAAGTGCAACTCGCTATTCTCCAGCGGAAATTTGGTCAAGGCAAGGTGTATAACATGCGCCCGGCGAGAGTTGCAGACGAAAAATGTGGCACGTCGAGGGTTTTCTTTTATGATTCTGGCGGTTTTCGCTATTTGTGTTGGATAGCAACGAAAACCTCAACGGAATTGTCACAAGCACCTTTTGCATTCCGGCGGGCTAGCTCTTTGGCCAAGAAACGTGATATCTACCAGCCATAAAAAACGGGCCACTGTGCTTTTCTGGCCACGGATAATGGCCGTAAAATCGAAAAGAATGGGTTTTCATGTCAGTCCACTCGAAAAATCTTGGCTAGGTCTAGTGGTTTATGGGTAGCAAGTCGGACAGGGTGTTCGGCACATTCCATTCCGCCAGGATTGCCATCGATCACCGCTAGAACGCGAGCTACAGCCGGAAGCCGAAAAAAGAACTGAAGACTGAGCAGGAGGAACAAAAGAAGATCAGTCTTCCGCAGGACCAGGAATCCAAGCAACTTTCCAAGAACATTTCTCATACTATCGCGCCTACGAAGTTTTGCACCCACCCTGTCCATCCAGCAATCGATTTAAGCTATTTACCATTCTTCGCCTTTATCACAACCTGACAGACATTACCGCGTGACAAAACAAACCACACATTTCGGCGAAAAAGAATGTCACCCACACTTAATGCGACAGGTTATTGTTGCACTTGTCTCCGGTGACTGAATCGAATTTGGTGACATGTCATAAAAATGCTAACAAATTGGCTTACGGGCTTTGAGGCGAGAACAAGGAAATCGTGACTTAGCTGATTTCTTCAATGGAAGAGTATTTTTCTTCATTTTTTTCGAATCGGGGACATAATTTTTGTCCAAAGACTCTTTGGTGTGTATTTTTGGTGTTGGTTTTGTTCGGGGTGTCCAATTTGTTTAATGGTGTAATTTTTCTGAAAAGATTTTCAATGACGCAAAACGATTATAATGTGATTTTCCGTTAACCTTTGGATTATTTGGAATGTGAATATTAATTGATTGTAGACTGGATCATATGGAAAAGTTTTATTCAGGCTACTGAGCTATAATTGAAATTGATATTCGAGAAAGAGAAACTGTTGCGAAACGGATTGTGATGCTGATAAAACAGCTACCAAGGAAATTCTGCAAAGAATGCAACTAGAAAACCCCAATCGTCCATTTAAATGTATAAATACTGTGCCAAAAGATTGCTGGACAGTAGCCTTAACTTTCCCAGAATCTGCGACCCACAATAAGACACTCTCTGTACTTACGATTTAGACTTCCGATGAAAGTTCCGGCGCAGTTGGGCGACAGATACCAAAGAATAATGGATCTTACATAAGTAGAGAGTAAAAAGGGTCTGCCAGTTAGAAAGTGAAGAACGAACCAAATCAAAACTCCACAAAGAGCTTACGCAACTTATATTTATTCATGCATTTCCTGTTTGACAACCTCTGATTCATGCTCGTAAAATGCTCTCAAATTGAATTCTTCCAAACCGTAGTGGAATCTATAGAAATTCAAAGACAAAAACAACAGAAATCCCCACGGAGAAAGGGTGGACTAGTTTGTTGTATGCGCCACAACTTCCCACTTAAGAATCAAAAATACGTTTTGGAACTTCAAACAAGAGTGTGGACTTCGCTTTTTGGAGAAAGACACTACCTACTCGACAATTTCGAAACCTTCTTTTGGACTTCTAGGATCAATTTCATGCTTTTTTGCGTTGACTTCAATTCTGTTTCCGCTCTACATTGCTGCCAAATATTCCATTTCTCATTTACTGTCATCGAATTGATCAAAAATGAATCAGCTTTTTAAAGTTACAGCAGATAACGGAACATGGAACTTCATGAGCATGAAAAAGCTTCACAAAGTGCATGGGATACCCCAATATCGAGCCTTTACACATGACATAGACAAAACCTAAGGCCGAAAGTGGACCTGAAAATGCCATGGGAACGACTGATCTCTTGAGTCGATTTTCCTACCGTTCAAGACGATTTGCATTCCTTACCACATTCAGTAGGTCACAGGCTTAAGCAGCATTGATTTTACGACGCTGTGGCTTCCATGCTGCATTCCAAACTAGCTCAAAGCAACATACAAGTTCACTGTCTCCTGGGCTACCGGACTACCTTTGCTGACTTCCAGCCTCCACTACTTGGTTTGTTTGAGTTCATGGTTACAGCTCGGCCCTGACCCAAAATCACTACGTTTTCTTTGTTAAAATTTGCATCGAAATCCTTACAGGCATCTGCACGTCTGAACTTCAAATTACCCATCAGTTAAAATAGAATCTAACGAGACAAATAAAACGAATTTCAATAATGTCTTCTTTTCTTGGATACATTGCTGGTAGGAGACTGTATGTTACCCGAAATAGTATCAGTATTGTACCATAGAAACAAGTAAACTCCTGATGACAGTCTTGATGTGTTTCTGGACTTGAAAACTGAACAACTTTTTTGTAACAACTCCTAAGTTTTCACAAAATAAATAGGAAGCAGCTCCCGATATGCAATATTTTGATAAAAACAAATTTTTGATTTTCTTCAGGAAAAATTTTCTCGAACATCCTTGAAAATTCCCTTATACGCTAAATGTACAGGTGTGTCTAGCTGGCCAGTGTTATAAGTAATGCATACCAGACCAGCTTCTACAACGCTTGTATTAGCAAATTTTGAATCTACTGCAGAACATCCTAGTTTTATCGCAAATAAGTTGGTTATATTTAGATGTGACGGGAATCATTGATTATGCCTGAAAATTAAATTTAAAAAAATGTAAAAAATATTATTAGACTAATGGCCCAAGATTCGATAGTTACCTTCGTGATGATAGTTAAGATGTCAAAATGAACCAAACCGAATATCCTTCCGAATAAGTTCAATCTCGTCATGATTTATGGGACCTTGTTGCTGATAAGGCAAAAAGAATTTATAAATCTGCTACTGTCAAAAAAACATCATTTTTGTTTTGTTCTTTGTTCAAGATCTTACCAAAGCATTACGTTGCTATTTATTCCTCTTAAGGACAAAATTATCAAACTTATCGTTTCCCTCAGGACTCTCCGGAAATATGCAAATAAATTCCATGCACATCTTCCGAGAATTTCACACTCACACAACAAGGTGTAAACAATTCAGCACAATCACAATTCGTGCACATACCGTTGTAATCGTAATGTGGGCATGCATGTGGAGACATACTCGGTCAGTGGTTACTAATTGCAACCATATCAATAAAATTTTTTGCTCTATCGCAAATGGACTGCTTAAATGGGCATTCGTTGCAATTAGCATAATGCAAACCACCGCTGCGACGTTCCCCATCGTCCGTGCCATCATCATCAAGGCAAGAATGAATCCTGCGTGCCGAATAACATTCAAAAGGCAAAGAGCCAATGCCACCAATTGACCAGCACGACGATGGATTTATCAGCTCCCCGTGGACAGGAGCAACCAATCAATCAGCTGGATCCCAATGAGGTGAATTCTAGTTATCGTTATTTGTAGCCTCGGCTGGCTACTACTTCAGCTTAAATTACCAGCCCAGTAATGGCTGGCCAAAGGGCAGTCCTTCGAGCTGAGTGAAGTGATGCTATAGTCGGGGATGAGAATATTTGAACATCTACAAATAGGACTTAGCCTGATTGAATATCAAATTTGTATACCCGACATTTCCGTCTTCATCATGTGTACTTCCTACATGTCCTGTGTACTTCAACTAGTCGCGGATGAAGCTCTAGCCCAGAGAAAAGGTTTCCAAATTTCCTGGAAACTTTCTTTGAAAACTCATCGCCCAGTGTACTTCCATCACCAACCTGTCATCGTATTCGTGTGCATGCAACTCTGAGTTGGCATATATCGTGACACCGTCTTTGGGCATTTCCTCCTTCGGCCAACTCAGAGCTCACTCCTACCGCGACAGCGCGATCGTATCCAAATAAATCAATTGATTGATCTCGTTTTATTTATGTCCAATTGAATTTCGATCACTCGTTCGCAATTCTCGAGTCAACCATTGCGGCAGCAACAAATTGCGTTTAATTGAAACACAAGATCTTGGAATTCCAGAAGTACTCATGCCGGCGCAAACAGGGGCACGGTTGGTGTTTCAGTGTTCAGATAAAGGGAAGTTCTTGCTTGCCGGCAAGAAGAAAGGTAGGAGATTTTGAGCGCTTGGGAACTCACTCACTTTGACGCATCTATGTCTGCAAATGGTTTTGCTTACAGTGGTATACCTGCGCGGATATAAAGGAGTACATTTGGCAAAGGTGATTTTCTGGTTGATTGAATTTAGTTTCTCTACTTCGACAACTCAGTTGCCATCATTACCACCAAATCCACATTGGCCCCATGACTCTGACGTGCCCCATGCCCTCTGCAATGCACCTTAACAATCGGAACTACAGGCGCACCAGGTACCCTTTCCGAAGATATCCCAATCTGGCGCTTGGTAATTCTTGCAAGCAATAAAGCGCTGCCATGCACTGGCTACGTCGAGCATGCTGGGATTGCAACTGTAACCATCTCATTATGTGTCCAAATGGAGACAGTTTATGGGAAAAATATGTCCTAGACAAGTTGCGTTACAGGCCGCTGTCAAGTCTGGAAACCTCCAGCAAAACAACCATAGAAATCGCGCGCAATCGCAGCAGTAATTTCATGTTGCACGCAATGTGCCATGTGCCACTCCTGCCGATCAGGCCAGTCTACCTCCAGTGAATTAGCCCCGGCGCACTGGTCGCAAGCCTCACTCACTCCCGGGAACATGAAAAAGACGCAGGTGAATTAGCTAATGATGTGTGGAGAATTCGAATGTGTGGACGTTGAACGAATTGATTGAATTCCTTGATACTAAACGTGGATAAATTGGGAATTCTAGGTAATAGCAGTCGTCGAATGTCTGTGAACGACAATGCTATGGGGTAACTGGTGGATGGATCAACGAGATTAGTAACATGTCAGTAATTTTTTATTTGATCTGTCACTACCAATTAGTATCAGCTAATTAAAAGGCTGACATGAAAATTATAGTCCTTTGATAACGAGGCAATCACTTGAAATGAGTAGAATGGGAAAATGTATCAATGCAGTTATTGTCAGGTATGAGAAGGATTTAGGTAATTGTTGTCCCGCTATAAGGTAGTGAGTGAAGCCATTCTTTACTTTCTTCCTTACCTGACTTGTCCGGGAACTTCACACTTCAAGGAATGACAACGAAATAAAGTCATAATCGAAGTCTGACATTTCTGCATTTGACAAGCAATGTAATTACTCACGCTTACAGGATAACATAATTCAGACCAGCAATTTTTGTAGCAAAAAACCTATTAAACTCTGTAAAACTCAGGACTAGCAAACTACAAAGAGAAAAGGCTTCAGGACACACTTCAAAACTATAGAAGACTCCATTTTTCAACACTGATCATAAGGGCCCTAAGCTTGGATTATGTCATTCATGAGGAAGCTAAAAAACTCTTCACCTTCCATCTCCGAACGCAGAGCTCGTACCTTCATTTACAGATGATTCTAAAGTATACAAGCTGCAATGTCCTAGTTTAATTACCATGGGTCTAAGAGACACAGCTTCAACCCATACATCTTTTTGGAAGGAGTTTTGCTAGCAAAATTTTTCGGGAGCAACGTTCAAGATTTAAAGGACGCGCTGTTTATTACACACCATAAATTTTACAAATTCAAGGACAAAGATTTCGAGTGTCTATGCCAACTATCGCTGCTTTGTTTCAACGACAAATTACAGTAATCCAGGACGATAGTAGATGCTTTGCATTATATGCCCGTTTGAGTCAGCTGTTCCATAGCTCTTTCGGGCAACCCAAAGGCTAGATGCTGATCTTTCTCAGCGACCTGGACCAGCAATTTAGAGCCATCTGGTTTCGGGAACAAAATCACAATGGAAGGTTACCTGGTTGGAAATACGGTTGAGCTTAATAAAAGATCTTTCCCCAAAAGGACATAGCACAGTGAAGTGAGCCAATAAATTAGGAGATACTAGAAACGAATTCAAATATCACTGTCGCCAATGGGACTCAAACACGGCATTGACTGCACAAAACTTTAGAAAGCCAAGGTCCCCACGTCAACTCACCTGGAGGCTATAAGCTTTGTCCAGCGATTCGAAAAGGATAATTCATTAAGGAATTATCCTTTTCCTTCAAACGATTTTAGCAAAGTAGCCAAAGAGGCAGTTTTGAATAAATTTTGATTAAATACCGAAATGTTGGTATATCAGTGAAGATCGCGGAAGTATGTTGGGCTGTGATCACAGAAGCCTTCAACTGGCCGAAAACAACACTCTCCTAGGCTGTATAAAGCCTTCAGTGTGGAAGAGTCAGTTCTGCTAATGTTTTAAGGCACCAAGCAGTGATCGTGAGTATGGCAATAAAGCTATTTTGAACTAGTTCGTTCAATGGCTTGAAGCTCACTGTGTGTTTCACAAGAATGCGAATCAACTTTGATTAGTGCCCCCACGCATTCTCCAAAGAGTCAAACATGACGGATGTAAAAATAATTGGGTTGTATTTCCAGAAAATTCAAGAAAAAACCCAAAATTGGACTTTTGACGAGTCCATTTTTTCGCAAGCTTATATGTTTCATTGACCCGTATCTATGAGCTGTAAGATGACACCGCGTTTCTGAAAAAAATTGTCTTTACACAATGACTCTAGTAAGTCCATAAACAGTTTATTCCGCCTGATTTCAAAAGACCATCATATATTTATTAAATATGGATCATATCTTGCTGTAAGCTTTTCACATTCAGTGACTGGGCTTAATTGGTATGTTACGTTTAGCGGCATTTTGATTGCATTCTGGAAGGATGAAAATACACACCTCTCCGCTAAGGTTATAAAGTGTAGAAACTCAACAACCTAACACGGTTTCCATAGCCTTAAAAAATGTATAGCATCCGAGCTTCCACTGCACCTAGATGATTTAATCAGGTCCATCATGCTGAGATGATCAAAAATCTGTTTCTGATTAAAGAGACCTAATTCCACTTTCACAAAGAAATAGCTCCGAAGGTTGCTTCATACCTACCGGGAATATTTTCCTAGATTCTCAGGAATCCCTTCTACAAAGTTTTACAATCTGAACGTATCGCTCGCATTCGCACCCATCTTTGAGAGATTTTCACAGCTTTTCCGGTTATTGTTGAATTCCCTGTGAGAACGCAATAAGAAACATTTGCTTTTCCTTGTCCGTTTCGATACGAGCTCGAGACGACTTCTCTTCATAGCTCTAGAAGTTCGAGACGACAAACTTTCCTAAGTGAAACTTTATATGTGTAATCCAGAGCTCACTGCGGGCCCTACTCTAAAGTTTTTAGAGCTACTGGAGTAAAAATTTTGCCCTGACTAAATGTGGCAGTCTGGGTTATTAGTTGTTCTATTTTGCATTATTTTTTGTTACAGCTTAAAAAGAATTTTTGGGAAATTTGGGAGTTTATACAGATCTATCTAAAATTTTATCACAGCCATGATAAAGCTTTTGGCATTCTCAGGCAAAACATAACCCAACAGAGTGTTGCAGGCCTCAACTGAAAACTTTTGTTTGGCAGTAATCTTAAAGATTCCTAGGGGCCTTGTTTAGTAGGACCATTAACTGAAGGATTATGTTGGCGAAGACTGCTAGCCGTGCAAATATAATGATTGCCTGCGTTTGCAACATAATGGTCCCACGGTGGTGATAGTTCAAAAACCGCCTTCGTATCAAATGAAACCACGTAGTTTTTCCGACGGGACAGTACCATGAATCGCCATCTCTATAACAATAGAAAAAGAAAATTGAACAGGACAATGTTCCATTCTTCCTTTCGGTTGCGGCACACGAAGCGCACTTTGAAATATTCAAAAATATCTTGATTTTCAATATCCACGAGAACTTCAGCATAAACACTTCAAAACTGTTTATAAAAATGGGGGATTGCACCCCTTAAACTTTAGGTTTCTTAAGTCGTTTTTAACTGCGAACTTAGTACGAATTTGATTCTTTCTGCTGGATTTCTTGGCGTGACCATATAACATTATTCATCACCCTGTAACGAAGACTCGACTTCTCTGTTTCACACATATCCATACAACTTCTAGCTATCACCAATTGTATCTTTCATATTCGATTGGAATTTGAAATACTCGAAAGTTGTACACCATAACATATTTCTTAACAATTTCGTTTCACCAACTTATCACATAATTTTCTGGTAGAGTCTTATCAAAATACCAACAATAACTTACGTTGCACCTCCTTAGCTCACATAGCGAATTACAACGAGAGCAAAGGATTAAACGTGCCTGCGATAAGATCACATAAATTGAATGTGTGAAAAGCAAGTCAACCCCATAAACAGAACATAGTAAGCCTCCAACTCGATATCATAGTCACGTTATCCAATAGTTGCGTGGATGTCGCGTCATCATCATTGACGCAAAATCATACCAATAAGGTCGTTAAGCTGTGGAGTCTGGTTAGCAAAAGGAAACCATTCACCTTTGTATTTTTAACTGATTTTTTCTTAATTCCTGTTCACTTAACCCTAGACAGTGGACGTACAACAGTCACGCCCGAGGACATTATTTCAGTTAAATCCCTATCAATAATCACATGTGAGATGTCCAAGATAGTCTGACCTTAATTTTGTCCGTCAGCTCCCATCATAAAGTAGACGATAAACTCGGTCCATGTGGGACCACGCTATATATGTTACCAATAATCGGGGTTAACACGATGGTACCAATTGCAACTGCAAATCTCCGTCCACGTTAAGGCCCAACTGTTCCACAGAGGTAATTTTTTCAATTAAAATCACCTCCCGTTCAACAGCTGAGTATTAGCCAAGTAATTAAATTTATCTCCCAATCTCAAATTAAACACTTGTTCCGAATGATTTGCTTCAGAGCGTAACTGCTGTTGTACATGTCCCAATGTCCCGCACCAAAGCCTTCGTCTGCACAACACACTGGGAAATGGTTTGAACACAAAAAGGAATGAGTGTATCGAAATCGTTAACATGACACTCATTCGCAGCCTTATAAACATATTTCAAACTCTCACACGACGGGGACGCGGGAAGCGAGCAAGGACACAGTCCAATATATTGGGAGTATTAAATTTGGTAAAGTAATTAACGTTCAGGTGTTTTGCGTTGATTGAAAACATTGTAACATCATAAATCATTTGTTTTTCGGCGATGCCAATCTGTTGTTGCAGCTACCAATCAGATTTTATACATAAACGAGTGGCAGATACATCAATACTAGACAGATTTTACTCTGGTTTTGTTCAGCACCAACTTTTTTCGTTTCGTGCAGCTCCTTAGAAATTTCTAGTGGTGTGGGAGTGTTTTCACAGGTGCTATTGAAAATCGCGCAGGTATTTTCTCATTAGCGAAAGCTCTAAAGTGTTTGAAAGTCGAGCCGAACCGAGACTGATTTGACGAATTAGGACTTAGATCCAGGCGTATGTAATTTAGTGGATGATGAATGAAAATTTTCGGAATCTCGTTTGGAATTCGATTGATTGATTTTGTTTATGTTGGGAGAGGATGCGAATTGTTTTTTAAGTATTTTACCACGGGGTGGGTACTATAAACAAATACGGTAGTCGTTAGGTTTGATTACCAATAAGACAAGCACGTTTTAGTGCTTCCCCCAAGCTTGTTCGTTATTAACAGATGTTTTATGGACGGCATCTTCAAGTCCACAATGGGAATGAATTTTCAAATTGCGAATACATGTTGCATAGCATCATTGTATCTATCATACAATGCAAAACAAGTGGTACAAATGTTTAAGGACTAGCAATAACAGTTCGCTTCTGTACACTTATGGTGTCATTATGATAGGTGAAAGTCAGAGTAAAATTTAAAGTCTCCCTTATATAGAACAGTCAAAAGAAAGTTATTCAAAACTGTAAATGTGAATCAAATATCAAGTGAAATCGACATCATTAACGTATCTCAAGTTCTTATTCTTTGATTGGCTAAAACACTAGATTTAACATGCACTTCAACGCCAATCTCCAAACCATAGTAGTATCTTTGATTGGTTTTCTGCACGCCTGCAACACTCGGCTTCAGAAAACTGTCGCTAATGCATTGTCAGATTTAGCTTAGAAACGTAACTTCTTCGGCAAATGAATTACTGCACGACCAAAGTGTGACACAATCAATTCTTATATTTAGTATATTTCAATACTGGGGTCAAACATTCATCCTAGTCACAGTGCCACTTATAAGAAAGGCGTTTTCAGGCATTCTTCTTGCTTAAACATCCCCAAGGACTAAGAAAGAGATTCACGTAGGCTGCTTGATATACTGACATTATAGCTGTGTTCAATAAAAGGTACGTTAAGGTTTCATCGTGTCCGGAAATGATGACGCTGTGCGATGAATAGTCTCTGAGAGAGCAAGCTCCAACAGCCAAGATTAGGTCATCTACAACCCGACTCTGAGTCTACGAATTGCGAGACTGAATTTTCTAAGCAAAGAACTTGGTGTATAAGTTACGACCAGTTACGAGATAGTTACAATATACCAATTCCATTGATATTCTAAATTTTTCATTTATTACTTCCTCTGCATTGGACATTTCTTTTAACGTACGTAACGCGACGCGTTACGTACGTTAAAACCTGAAAATCTGTTCCCTTTTCATAAAACAGTGACATTTTTGTTTTAAAAACACAAATAATTTGAACTGTTTCACATAAATCAGTAAGAAAAATTAAACATTATACTACGTTCGAAGAAGTTAAAATTCAAGACAATTTACAAAACTAAAAAATATTCATTATTGGTGAATTCAACTTCAGCTCCAAAGACAGCCTTCGCATGTAATTAGAATCGATTACAATCTGTTGCTTCTTCATGGCAAGTTAGTGGCTCAGTCTATCGGGAATTTCTTTATCTGTCTTTCTTTATCTTTCCACCCACAATATTATTTCATCACGTTTACTCTTCATAACCTGGAATAAAAATCATAATTGGCTTCTAAAAATTGATATACACAGTAGAAAAAAGAAAATAATTTCTTAGTTTGAAAATATATGTTGTCAAAATTGCGCTTTAACAAACGGCAAATAAAACGGCTGGGGAGGAGCTAGTCTTGCCGCATCTATTTCGCGCCAAAAAAACCCTCCTTTCTCACGTTGAATTAGGACGACAACCTTCCTCAGCCCTCACAAACCATGTACTGCTTCCAATCATACCCTGTCACGTTGCGAACGTCTAAAAAAGTCGTTTATCTTTAATTTAATACATGCCTTGGTTATATTAATTGTGAAATTCGAAAAAAATAGAAACTTCGCTGCCATAACTCCTTCCTGAAAATGTCAGTAGCACTACTTGTGTTTATATTTTCAAATATAATATAATTTATAAAATATAACTAAAATATAATAATAGAAAAAAATATAATTTATATTTTTTTCAGTCATTCAAATCAGAATGAACTTCTAATTTCAAAAAAGACAAAAGAACGAATTGGAGAATTTCAAACTATTGCGTTGAGGTTGTCAAAGAACAGAATCTGGTGGAATCTCTGGCAAGGCGAAAAGCCTTAAAACAAGAAATCGATTGAACTCAATCGATCATTGATAACAATGAATCCAATCCTCTATTCGGGTGTACTTTTTTACAGGCTAGTTTCGTCATAAGAAGTATAGATAAGTATTCAAGTCAAGGACTTCACACCTCACAGCAAGTTATTTTTTCATTTTTTTGCGTAACTAACGACGATTTGTTTTTGGAAATCGATGAAGAACGAAAAACTCCCTTTCAGTAATTAAATCAAATGAGAAACTTCCTTCGTTTACATCAACATTTTTGAGACTTATTGTGGCAGGATATTATATGATTATAACAAAGTTCGTTCATTATACAAAAGTTTAACAGCTGGAGTGCGTAGCTGGTTGACAATCGTCACCGACAATGTTTTGAAATCAACAAAATATAAAAAAATACAAGCCAACCCTTATTCGATTTATATGGGCGCACCTTATCCACACCAGCCGCCTATGCACTTTCTTCCGTGATGCGCCTACATCTGTCACGCAGCTTACAACGCAGTTCCGTGCAATACCTGTACGGTTTGCTTGGACAACGACATATTGCCTTCACCAATATCCATGCACATCAGCAACCAACAACAATTTTCACTTTCTGTACCTCAGATGGGAGTCAGATTCGTTGCCACAAAGTACGAATGTGAAGAACTTGCACCAGCACAGTCTAAGCCCGACAAGGAATACCAACAATACGTCTCCTCCTTCTATTCAGCGATGACTTTCGTGCTGTAATTACTCGAATCGATTTATCGTCTTTAGATCGCAAGTCTTATCATCATCAACGTCCCCGTGTTGGCTCATCCCACGCGTCATATGGCCCTAATTATTTAAATGTGCTCCAGGCTCTGGATACGAGGCGAATTGACGGTAACCGTGCTGAGTTACTAATACAGAGCGTTAATAATGCACTAGTGCATATCTGTTTTGGGTTGTTCGTGGTTGGTGCATGATAGCGAAGTTTTTAAAGTGTTGCCATCACTTCTTGTCCGCCAATCGCAGCCTACTGATCGCCTAACTCCTTAAAAGCTTTGTTCCAGTGAGAAGGGCACTGCATCATCAACTTCTACTTCGTTACTTTGTTCAAATGTTACCCTGATGAACGAAATATCCAACATCCCCTTCTTCACACATCAAACTTTACCATTTGCAAGCATATTGAGTGAATCCTCCCAACAAAAAGCGCTCACTCTGGCAAAAATTTAGTTCGATTCTAATTTGGAAACGAAAGACTTAAGCCAGTAACCTGGCACAAATTTTCATCGAAAGTTTTTTACTCGTAGTTCCCATTCCAGCCTGACCCCCATTGCAGACATCAACAAGAAAAGCTATTTCACCGTGCAAGCAACACTCGACCTCTCCAGGACATTTCTTTCTTCGTTGTTCGCCGTAGGATCATGCACGCAAAATGCGCGGTGGAAAAATTCAACCCGCCGACTGCGACGACGGGCAGTCGCCATTCGATCCAATCTATATCGCGACCATATGGTACTGTTTTGTGCACGTGTTCTAAGCGGAAAAGTTATCACGCACTTTTCACTTTGATGCCGCCTAGATGCGATGACAACAACGTCGACGACATACAACAAGAATAGGTACGTCGAGCTGACTGGGATGATGATGGCCGAGACATCGTTGCGGAAGATATTAAGCGGGAGGAAACGCAAAAGAAAAATTGTCGCTAACAAGCCTGCTATCGAGCAAAGAGTGGTGCAATGGATACAGGAGGTGCACGTAAGCGAACAAGTATTGAATTTTTTCTTTCTGTTTTTTATTCTTCTGCATCAGGCTTGCAGTGTTGTTTGTGCTTTCGCCTCACTGCCTGCTTGGCCTTCTTAAATGCGAGGCTTTATCTTTGCCAAGATTAATGAGATCTAATCGAATTAAATGAGGCGATGATTGGATTTCGATTTATCTGCCTCGTGGGCAGAATTGGTTATGCGCGACGTCAATCAAACGAGCATTTGTTGATTGTTCGATGATTTGTGGACGTGGAGATGGCTTTGGAATAGGTTGTGGGCTCGTCAGTAGGTAAACATAAGATATACGCCATTAATAATTCTTATGATAGTTTCGATTAAATGAAGAAAGTGTAAGCACTTGATTTTGCCCAAATGGAAAGCGTTGCCATGGAAAACTGGGACAACTACATAAAGTATTCGAGCCCACCATACAGCCAGTCGTATGAAAGAATTTTGTTTTGAGTATTGTTCAGATCTGAAATACTTTTCCAGGTCCTTTTCCAAGATACCAACGGATAAGTGTTCAGCTATCAAATTCCAACTCTTCCCAGCGGTAGTAGCACACCAAGAGGTTAGAAAGCTTTTCTCATTTCCATCTGCATTCAATTTGCAACAAACCTACGTAGAAATCCAGTATTGTTCTCCTCATGCAAGACCATCAGGATCTTAGAATGTACAATGAATACAACACCCAACTGGCTGCTCTGAGCTAGCTATCTGGGCTTTCAAAATCAATGGTTACCAATACAACACTAGCAAAGCAAACATCCTCCGACAACATCAACAACATTCGCTAAGTAACACAATAATTTGTTGTGAAAAATTTCCGACATGTTCCACTTTGCTTTATCGACTTTATCGATTTTTAAGTCACAATCGCACAATTGATTTCCTCATATGTACTTGCTACGACAACGTCTTCAACAGACAAAAGATTAAACAAAAGAACAAAAGGACAACGGCAAGATGCGAGATGAAAAGATGGAGAGGAGAAGAGTTTAGTTGAATGGTAGACGAAACAATTACAAGAGCATGCAAACGATGTAATATGCAAATTATTGAGATCAGAATTCGTTGTTGTCGTTGTTTCTGTGGTTCGTAAGAAGAGAGATAATAAAATGCTTTGAAGACAATATTTCTGGTAATTTCATGGTTGCTTCTAGTATACAATGGGAAGGTCAGCATCAAAGCGTGCTATTGTGGTTTTTTTATAGATTTAAGAAGTGAATATTGCATTCTCGTAAAATCTTTTCCAATCAGAAAAGAATTTTGAAAATAGGTCAATAAATTCTGCGTAACGCGCCTCCGATCCGAGAGGTATTCGCCATTGTTGAGGGTAAGTGCTCCTGCTAATTGCTTAAAAATATTTAGGCTGAACCCTTTCTCTAAATATTCATTTATTTGAAGAGCCAAAAGCAGCTTTTGGAAAACTTTCTACGTTCAGGCAACAAAAAAGCAATGCCTCTAATGTGCGATCCCAACACCACCCAGTTTGACTGACATGGAAAAGCGGAAGTCTTTACAGCTACATAACACGAAAAACTCAAAGGATTTGGAATACAACCGCTCTTTCGAGGACGAAGAAACATTCGAACAAACGTCATGCTAGGAGGCTCCGACAAATCAACCATCAGCCACATGCAGTCTGCGAAAATATCCCCAAATTTTCGAACAAGCGATAAATAATCATCTATCCAAAGACGGAATTAGACATCTAATTCACATTGGTCTGCATCCACAGAGATGCAGATCGATAACCTTCCTATAACCACTGTAAAAACTAGTGGATCTATACCACAGAAGATAACTAGCTAGCTACAGATTACTAAAATATACGCACCGCATTACCTGTCGAGGCATGACAGGGCCCAACGCCATGTTCCTTGACAAATCAATCCAAAATAACGTGACAAATATATCCGGAGAGCATCAGGTCAAAACTATGGCATCGGCTATTCAATCATTCTCGAACGATCCACCTTCAGACTTCCAAATCCATGAAGAAAAAGACCCTATAAATCAGAATTGTAAAAAATATTAAAGCAAATATTAAATTTAAGGCACAATCAATCGTGATATCGAAGATTCCTTTCAGGATCGAGTTCTCGAACAGGGAAAAGCAGGAAACGATGCAGAGTTTTTCTCCCTGTCAAATCACAATCTCTAATAACAGAGCTAAAATGGATACGCCTAGAATAGCAGGAATTTACGTCCATGAAAATGTAAAGTTCAACTGAGGCTGCGATTGGGTGAGAACTACCACGATCCTCGCAACGGAAATTATTGCAACTAAGGCAGAAAAAGCAATAAGCGGCTAGAAAGACAAAATACACATCCTCTTGTATAACAAGTTGGCATCATGGGTGCTTCTCTTGTAACTTGTCTTACAACTCTTCTCTTACAACTTGTTCAAGATTAAGCACAAAATTTTTAAATTCAAAAAATATGCACAAAACCCAGGATTGTAAGGCGAAATGAACGAGCGAATTGGCTGGAGAGGGCGTGTTTAAGTCGAGTCTGAAATGAGTGCAATGAGTTGAAAGAAATGTTCTTTAGATAGAAACTAAACTAGATAGGAACTAGAGAGGAAAGCACGTGGCTTGAAATATCAGAAATAACTGCTGGATAAACTGATGGCAGAAAGTCGGGAAAGAAAATCTCAAAGAAGAACAGACATAAGATGTTGGGAACAACATAAATAGCAATCACAAAAGTGGCTGCAACTTTCCACGAATATTCCAAATGCCTTTATACATATACGAAAGAACCATCCTGAATCAGTTGCAGAGGCAAAGAAAACATTAGACATTCTTGCTTTCAAAATCGGACTCAAACCAATTCAAGTGAATGGAATGACACCGAAATAGATACTGGAATATAATTATTAACAACTGCTCCTAAGTCTAGTCATAACAACGTCCATTTTGGCTTTCGATGCTTCTAGGAGTTCCAGGTTTCTCGCCTCCTCAATGCAGCTATGAGTTTATATCAACATCTTTAACAGATTCTTGAAAGGAGTTTAAGACGACTTTTGTTTCTACGTCGTTTTATATTGAACCCTATTTATAACATCGCCTTTTCGCTTGCAAAGAAAGCTCTCAATTTCAAATTCAACAGCCTATTTTTGAGTTTTATTTTCGAAACTATTAAAGTAAAATACATTTATTCTTCTTGAATTTAAGACTTCTTCATAAAAGACCAGTTCATTCTAAGCTCCGGCATTCAGTTCACCGATGATTGATTAGAAAATTAAACTCAGCGTAACTCAGAATGATTTCAATACCAAACAGATCTGAGCATATGTCTATATCAAGATTCGGCACTTACGTAACTTTATAACAATGAAACTTTGGCTGCCTCTTATATTATACAACAATGTTACACGTACATATGAGCTGACATATACGTATGTTTACACCGCCATCACCTCTGGATCAAATCGAACATCGGAAACCTCTCAAACAATGGATCTGACACGAAACGGCTGAGGTCAGCTGAAAATTGAATTAAGCCTTAAAACTTTGAACGCAAAAGAAAGTCAGTTTGCAGGCAACTTAACCGTGCAACAACGAAGACCACGATGACTACGGCTGCGACGATTGAATCGACTTCTTTTTAGGAAGATGCTGATGCTGATGCATGCTCTCTCGCGAAGATCATGCGTTACCAAATATGGTTTATGCACTCGAGTCTGATCTGTATATTGCGATCGATTTTGAAAACACAGTGGGCGGCACGGGTAAGATACCAAGCAACTGAAAACAGCAAAGGATCACCGACTCTCTCCATCAGGATCATAGTGAAGGGAAGCAGTGACAGA
The DNA here is from genome assembly GCA_954870665.1 of Stratiomys singularior. Classification (NCBI taxonomy): domain Eukaryota; kingdom Metazoa; phylum Arthropoda; class Insecta; order Diptera; family Stratiomyidae; genus Stratiomys; species Stratiomys singularior. Next base: position 2,181,387 of record OX940879.1, on the reverse strand, counting down.
GGTCTCTGGAGAACATTAAGCCTCCAACTTGAAACATTCACTTGGCATCTCACGCAGATAAGGACGAAGGAATGTTTTATTTGGCCATTCGCGGAACCTGGACTTCCGTCCTTTACTGTATCCATCACAAAGGAAGTTTCCATACACCTCAACCAAACGAGCAACTCCTCTACAAATGTTCGCATAAAGAACCGTACATGAACCTCTAAAAAGGTTAATTTAAGGCATGAATTTCAGGCTATGCACCACCAACGGTCGTATCGGCAAGCTACTCGGGTTCACGATAAGCGCAACAAGTCCACAAGTCCCCGCTAAAGGATACTTTCGCGTATATGTGCGCGGTGTGTGCACAAAATGTTATCAGGTGTTTTGTGCACTGCACGAATTACCCATTTAACCATTTCGTCCATACAAAACACCGAAGAGATTACTGCCGTTTCAATATGATAAAGTGAGGTGCGAGTTTCGCTTCCGGAATATACTCCTCGTATGTCGAACGTATAAAAACCAACGGCAAATTTGCATATCGGATCGTGATAGTTGGTAACGGCGTCGGTGACCACGGCACTGCCACTGGTGACCACCTGTTTAAATATGCCACTAATGTGCTGCAACTTATGATGGAGAGGTTCGATTGTGGGTGATATTGGGAAGATATTGCTATCGCATATGTGCTGAAATCGGCCGGCACCGAAACCACCGTTAAATGGCATAATTCCAGGAGAACTTGGCATTGTTGAGGACGAAATTTATACAAAAAGCTCCAGCAGTTTTCCTGGTGCAGCATTCACTACCAATCGTTCGTTCGCCAGGCACGACTCAGTGAAAGTACCTGCTGGCTGCAATATCGCCTGCATATGCTCCAAAGTAAAAGCGGTAAAATAGGACACGTAGGCGCATCGCGCTATCGAAAACGAATTATTCAGTTGTGCCCATATTTCACCGCCATCCCGCTGCTATACGAAAAGTTATTAAGACTTCACTGCCAACCAATATCAACCCCATTATTGGTACCATAACTCCTTCAGTACTAAAAACATTCTAATTGCAAGTAGGTTTAATACAAATCACAATAATTCATTACAGCCGCTACTAAATAACTTGATCCGCGTGCAGTGCAGGCTTTTCCGCGCGAGTATTCTCCTTTTCAGCTAGCCTAGTGCTCTCGGTAGTAGTAAGCGGTTGGAGTGCGGGTCGATTGACCACAACATCTCCCCGACTCCGGCCGCACGCCAAAGTGGTAGCAATTGAAGTAGCCCCGCCAGCTACCCATCAAGACACACCAAGCATCCTGGAAGACGTCGGGAATGGTGATATAAAGGTCCATCTTTACGTTCTGCCTCCTCAATTACACGTAATGAATGGCCACGATAAAATGAAGTCATTTTCCGCGAAACGCGAAATCTCCGATGTAAGTTTTCATGTACTTAAGTAATCTGTGGCGCATATATTTACGCGGATTGCCGCGAAATGGATTAATGTTCATCGAAATGTACACTATGTTGAATGTTTGATTGCTGGTTTGTTATTCGTGTTGAGAGTTGCCAGTTTTGGAGTTGTTTTCTGCGGTGGCACAAATTTCGACCAACACTTTTCAAATTCGCGCAGGAAAATACAGAGCGTATAACAGAATATCAGTCAATACTGAAATACCCTTAGGATCATTTAAAACAGACTTGCTTCATCCTTACCTGTTTATCAAAATATCGTCCTAGTTCAACTCAGACGCCATAATTTGTTTAGGCACCAATTCTTAGCTATATGCGAAAATGTAAATTTGTGACAATCAAAGGGGCCAGGCTCAAATATTTTCAATAGAACAACCAACAGTTTTCGATATACCCCAACAAATCATTTTCCATGAATATGGGTTCAAATTATGTGTCCACCTCAGTCTTCGACGCTGATATCCAATCATTCCACCGAAGAGTTGCGTGTTCATAGAAGCTCCCTCGACGCTGCTTCTCAACTCTCAACCAAAATTCACGCGTTGTCATGTGAGAAAGGTCACAAAGCAAACCCTCCCTAACCACTGGAACATTCAAGAATACGCTACAGTTTTAAGCTGCGAAAAACTTTAGAGTTCTCCTTTATTTTGGGCAGAGGAGATTCCCACAAAATGGGGAGTCTTTGCCAATGTACTGAAGCTCCAACCCCTAATGTATCGAATATTCATTTACTCAGTAATCGTGCGGTTTATTGAAGCTACGGTTTTACCGAAATTATACGTGACTCTTCGGTTACCCTGAAAATAGGTGGATATTGTGGACTCACTATCTCTTGTGACCAGCAGTTTCAGCGGGTAGCTACAGTATTGCGGAAACTTCCTGAATTCTCGAAGAAAGTTGTACAATTTGGCTCTATTTGCTAGCAGTTAATTACCACCGTATGATATTGTGGCAGTAAGCAGTGCTGGAACTGGGCGATCTTCTTCAGAGAAAGAAACCCTTTTTGTTGTTTATTATATTCACAGTAGCGACCTTTTTCCTTTTGACAGACAAGAACACACGCCCAAATGTTCTGAAAATGAAACCTGGTTTTAGCCAAGAATTTGAAGCCACCCTTCTTGATAATCTTGATAATCTTGATAACTAATCAGTTCATGGACATGCATTTGTCCCGACTTAGTCTGTGTTATCCAGAACATCCGCGGAAGTCTCCGCAAGTAAAGCTCCTAGACTGCCTCATGAGGAGATAAAACGATCTTTGTGCGTTTTTATTTTACTTGAGGGTCACTCCTCGATTACGGTTTGTCAATGTGGAAACGAAAAAAAATCAAAGGACTTTCAAAGGTGAGCTAGCATGGTGCTCTAGAATAGCGATCGGATTGTTCGCCAGAATTTCGTGGGGACCGTAATACTGCTGATGGCACATGCGCAATCCCGAGATAAAAGACTTCCATCAAAATAACGCTAAGCGGTCAAACCTGCCGCTTAGGTCCCTCAAACAGAAACCTTCACACAGAAAGTAAGGTCCACTGTTTGAACTTCAGAAAGATATTCGCAGGGAAAACCCTGAAAATATCAATAAGTAAGCGGCATGATAACAAGTTTTCATCGATCTTTTTCAACATTATTTCGTTCGTGACTCCTTTGATGCTTAACATTCCCTTGCCTGTACTTCGAAATCATACTTGCAGATCTGTGATTTACCTTCAGCAATGACCCTTTTTACGATACCTGATGTTTTAGCGAATGGTATCTAGGCCTTGTGACACTGAAAGCTTGTTAGAGTTTGAGTGTCAGCAATCTTGATATGGGTCTTGCATACAATTTTCACAATTAAACCTTTACTAGAACCGTGAACTTTGACTATTTTACTGGACTGGATACAGAGCTGGTCTACCGTGTGATGGTAATGAGGAAGTAGAAGACTCGCAGCACGTTTCACATTCGTACGATATTCTATATCAGGAGATTAGCGGTCGCCCAGGCCTTAAATTGTTTTCGGCCTTACATCTTTAGGGCCCTTACTTGAATTATTTTTCGTCCCCAGAACATCCAGTCACAGGCTTCGTTTGGTGGTCTTAAATGCATTATTATCATAACCAAACATGTTCTTAAACATTTCAAAAGCTATCCCATGTTTTACCAAAACTTGGATGATTCGTCAATCTACAAACATAGATGCACCGATGATCTGACGGGATCCTAATGTAAAGAGAGTGGAAATTTCGTCAAAACAATTTGATAGGTCCAATGTTTCGAGCTCGTTCCCAATGCAATGAAACTCCAATGCAATGAAAACTCTGAACTTTAGAATATATTTGATGAAAAACTATGGAACGTTATTGAGAAAGTCATTTGTGAGCTTTCGAAGGCACCGCTTTTGCATTTTCCTAGCATTGAATGTACTGAGGCACTCGAAAACGATTCTATCTAGAAACTAAGGTATACAATTGAAAGGGCCCTGCTCATTGACTTCACCGAAAATCACTGAACCTTCGACTGCAAAAAATTGCTACATTTATGAATGATACTGCTTTATAAGTGAAAGAGCTGATTTTTTAAAGTGAAAGACTATGTGTACACATAGTAAAAGACTTCGAGCGGTGGCAGCTTCTAGACTGTACACCAAACAACTACCGTTTCAACCATGAAACCACACATTAACACCACATTCAATCAGATGTGACCTTTTTTGTTTTAAAAGACTGCCAACGCGCTACCTGACTCCAATGCATGCCAAGCCTAGCCCAAGCCAAATCCTTTCCATTAACCCAGGATATATGTGAGTTCTTACTCTCCATGTCAGTGATAGCCTGCCAGTTGCTCTCTAGTAAGGTCTGTAGTAAGGAGAGCGATGAGTTAGTTAGAGCTGCATTCCTTTTGTATGCTATCTCTGTTTGTGTGTGCAATCATGTTATTTGTTAAAAGGTTACCTTTGCGAAACAGGAACGTACCTGCGTACCAGCCTCTACGGAAACAGGTGTTCGGAAATGACAAGATACTTGAAAAGGAGCAGTTTCGGTTCGAGTTTCATTTCGACGGTGTAGTGCCGTGCCAAATAGGTCCAAAGATGGGAAGCCCAAAAGGATTGTTCTATTAAGATGAACACAATGTCCACATACGTATAAAGATCGTCGCAAGACATGTGGTTCAATGGAGACTTCCCCCTAATGCTGGGTGAAATTCTGATCTCAGTGAACTTGACGCATTCCCACGATCCCTAAATCCCTAAAACACTAGAGCTACTTCAACTTGCGTTGAGATTCATGCCTGCGACATGAGAGACATGAGACTGATTGGCTGAGCGGGTATTCCGCTCAGGTATTCGCGGGTATTCTCAATAAATTTTGTGACTTAATATCGTCTTAGTATCCTAGTCCGCTTGTCAACTAAGCGCTGTCCAAGATTTACCACGAGGAGTTATTCTAGATTAGAGCCATTTTTTTTTGGCATCGCTTAGTTTTATAACTGCAGAGAAGTCTACTTTACACCCATTAAGAAATGTTTCCATTGCGCCAATATCCTTGATATCTTCGATAAGTTGGTGAGTAATAAACACCGGTGGATGGTGGCGAACTGCAGCTATTCATTCACTGGTGTACAAGGTATCTTATCAGGCAATTTAAAATCATCTCATATGAAAATCTGTAAGCTGTAACCCTCCCCGACTAACCCCAATCCCGTCAACCAGATATTACAGCGAACCAAACAAAAATCCTTAAACAGCTTAAATACTGCAATCGCAATAAACACGTAAGTAACCACTCGTGGCCCAAAGTGGGAACTATGTGGGCTGCTGGGGAAAATTGAACAAGTGCTTCGCCACCAAATGCAACAGCAACAGCCGAAGACGAGTATATATCGGCCGTTACCACAAACGCGCGAGGCCATAACTTGCAGACCACTTTGCAGTTGATTGTTACTTTCTGCGGCCATAACTAATGTTTATCTAAAATTTGCTATTTTTAGTGCGACTCATACTGGTCGGCGTGCCACTCTGCAGTTACCCCAAAGTGAGTATTTTGAGCACTTAGATGCAATCAGTAGGAGGTTGCAATTATTTAAGCCCAAACCGGGGCCGTGGCCAAGACACTGCAACGGAAATGGCGCGATTGCGGCGGGCGAAGATGCAGTTAAGAGTTAATGTAAAATTTAGTGATAAATGATAATTTGCTCGTAAAACACTATCAGGTAGGTGATGGCTTGGCGATTCAATTTATTCTAGGGATCATACTGGAGTGCATGTGTGGATTGCACGATTTGTTTTTGTTTTGTTGCTAGCACTTGCGTCAAAACTAGGGCACACTATAAAATTTATCGCGGTGCATTTCAACTGTGCAAAACGACCTAGAATTCGCAGGCAAAAACGACACCAACCTAATAATAAGTCAGTGTCATATTTTACCCTTGTAATTGCACCTTTCCTTGCAATCTCTTCCATATTAATCTGCAGATGTCCAACGATAACGGTACCGGCGCTGTTTCGATTCACAATAAATTATATCAAAACCGATTGCTTTCCATCCGAATCGTCATTTGTAACAAAATGATATTGTACGGCGACTTCCACTCCTCTTACCTGTTCGCATTTGTAAAACATCTGAAAGGTGCAATTAATCGGGCTGGGCAGATTCGGCCTCGTGAAACGTATCATATGGTGTCATGCCATCACGCCAATCCTTAGAACAAACAAACAATCATTGAAGAAGGTGGAACAGCTCAAGGACAGTTTGTACGACGAAAGAATCGTAAAGGAGGTGATAGCCGTAATCGAAATTCCATCAAAGAGTCCACAACATAGGCCCGACTTGAATCTCTTCCGACTCACATTGAACCTTCTTACAAGGATTAAAAACGAGCTTGCACAGAATGTGATGAGTGGGGCTCATTTGGCGGTCCAAAGTTTTTCCGCAAGCCAGAAACCTCTTTACATACAAACTATCCTAACAAATTCTCAACATTTCAACGTCCTGCAAGATGTAGGCTCAATGACATATAATTGCACCCTAGGGTCCACTCCAACAAGGTGCAATTATCCTCCTCAATGCCGTCATCGTTTGGAATTAATTCAATTTAAGTGATAAATACCCGCATAAGTGGAAGAGAGATTTCTGCGCGGATTGGACATTGTTTAAAGGCACCACGCCAAAGACCCTGACAAGGTGATCTGTTTTTTTGGCCAGGTAAGCATCATTTCCACTTTACTGTATCAACACTTGTTTCAATTGAAATCAGTTCTTATTTGTCGAGGATCGCCTGCAGCATTCGCTCCCATCATAATCATAATTTCAGCGAGTTTTAAATGGTTCATACCGATTGTCCGCACTCGGGCAGTTTCCGATAATTGGTTTGCTTCATCTTTTTTGTGTCCCTCCACATATTTCGACATGAGTGGAAATTAATAAAACGGCAATAATGGAATGTTGATTAAATTTTGGCGATTTTCCTTAGGTGGTAGTGGCCGGTGGTCGATGCTGTACGGCTTGGCTTCAAATTATAGTTGGTCTCGCTGATGAAGCAAAGTCTATACGTTCGTACACAAAAGGTCTTTAGGATCGTTCGATTGTTGAGGATATTAGTCCATAAGCAGCAGGAAATCGTTCACAATTGTCACCATAAGGACAATTGGATACAATTGTCACCAGAAGGACATAAGTTAAAAAAGATTAAGCAAGCAGAAAGCTGATGAGAACAACCCAGTCTTGAAAGACGGCCGAATTGTTTGAGGTTGCCATCAAGATTAACTGAAATTTTCCAGACCCACGTCCGTGTTGGCATCTATAATGAAGTCCAAATTATCCCTTCAGCGAAGAAAATGTTATGTTAAATGTTAAATGTGGGCACTTCAATGCTTCTCAGAAAGTCTTGCGTATAACGATGGTTTGATGGTTTCATTTCATTTCTGACCTCTAAATCCGAAGCAGTACTTTCTACGGACTTGCAGTGAAGAATTTAGGAATAAATCTCCTGATTTTATCAACTTTCCAGAAATCCGATAAGGCTTTGGAAGAGTGAAGGTTTAAAATTCTCTTGGAGATACATTTTAACATAATTTTTCAAAACATAATTTTGTATGCGAACTCGGTGCCCATGCATTTTCTAACACGGAGAAGTGAGAAGTGAGAGCTTGATGGAGAAGTGAGAACTTGATGGAGAAGTGAGTCCTACTAAATATGATTGCAACCGGGCACTCGTCTTTCATTTTAGCAGACGATCCTCGGTGATGGCACATATATCTACAGTGAACCTGAGTGAACGAATCGATATCACTGTAAGGCTATATCAATATAGTTTTTAGGTACAATCGTTTGACGTGCATCTCAATTTGTTTGGAGTTTCTGCTTGCTGACTCCAGCTCAAGCTGCAAAAGGGCTGCCTCTGTTGACAGAATCAATCACGGACAACCGGCCAACATGAGGTTCAAGGAGACTTCGAAAACTCTCACTGATTCAACTCACAAATGGAAAGCATCTTGCGCCATTGTAGTGATCCTGAATTAAACTTAAGGGCAGTCATGTCGCAACTAGTTTCGCCGAAAAGTAATTTCGCGAGTTAATGTATCGATCTGCATTGCTTCTCACTCCATAAAAGAAAGTCCAAAATTCCGCGAAGATCTCTGGCGTTCTTCTGCCGTGGGCTTCTGTTGATACTTGGTTTTCCCCCAGTTCATTTATTACTCTGCTGGTACTCGAAGAGGGCTGGGACTCTCCAGTATTTGGAAAAGATGGACCTAGGATCCTATCTTGCATTTGGTTTTCGCAGCTTTTGAGGGATCTCTATTGGATTCGCTAAAATGCCTCAAAAACTCAATCAATCGAAAAGCAAACTAGCTGCGAATGAACGAAGAACTATTGCTCTTGTCTCAGATTATACTAGAAAATATACCTAATCTCCAGCACGCAGGATGCGATCTTTGCTCTAGATGTAGATCTGCGATCTAGAACTTCGTCAAACAGCTTTTTCCTCCGTATAATTTCGTAGGACTGTCCTTAAGAAGCATTATATTGAAACTGGTGCTGTACTTTGGTGCTAGACGCCTGAATGAAATAATTTGTAAGGAAGCATATACTCGGTCATTGATAGAAAACTTTTAAATCCGACTGCAAGGTACTAAATTTATCACTTGCTTGTATAAGAAAGTCGCCTGTACGAAAATTGCTCCTCGAGATGCAGTCGAAGAGGAAATTGCTTTCACTGTTCCTGGAAGGCGTCTTCACCATTTTACAATCGTACCATTTGGCCAGTGTGTTGCTCCGACAGAGAAATGTTGCTTAAAGCATGAAGTGAGCGATATGACAAGGACAACCTACTGAACTTTAAATCCCGAAAATATATGACGGCAATCAAGACAGCACGCATCTATGAAGGGGGTTCGTTTGGAGGCGTTTAATGTCTTTGAAACCTTACATCTTCCCAACTACATAAGTGTCTTCAGGTAGTAGTACTAGCCATTAGAGAAAGTCGCCGTGTATTAAAAGGTCTATTTGTCAAGCACACAATGGAACATTATTGCTATTTGCTCAGATAGCCACGCTGTTATTATGGCTCTTGGAATTCACTCCTTTCAACATGTGAAGGAGTGCCGAGGAATCTTGGCTGTCGGGCAAAGCCGCGTGACTCTTTCCTAGTTTATGCGACATAAGAATATGAAGACAACTGAACAGGATCATCTACTGCGGCTAGTTTGCTAATAAGACAAATCATTTTATACAACTCTCGATGGGATAACTTTATCCCATGCCCTTTTTCATAAAACATTAGACCATCTTACAGCAACTCCAAGAATATTCAGCATCCCAGTTGAAATTTAGGCAATCGACAGCTGGAATAGTCTTATCTTGACTACTTTGCACTTGTTTTTTATAGTTGTGGTAAGGAAGTAAGCAAAAGAAGAATTATAGATCATTCAACAGCAATTATCCAACGGTGACCAGAGGCAGCCATGAAATCCATGCAAGTAGATCCTCTGCACATCTGAAAGGCATTCCCAACGGAAAACTGGAAGGTTGTCACGCCTTCCGAACGCATTATTCCGAACGAGTTGTATTTAATCCTGAAAAAATTGCATATACGATTTCCAGGTCCGTTGAGGTGTGGCATCAAAACGATATAACCTGCAAACAAAAGGTCGCCGAACGGAGCGCAACGTTGCTATTACTACTAAGTAATCAGGATATTTCCAACTTGGAAGAATGTTATGTCTATTTTATACGTTAGCAAAAGATCACAGCAAATGGTGAAAAAAAGTCGAATAACTTTATGATGACGAGTGAAGTTCAAATTGAACAAATTCCTTACTTAGTATTCACCTGAAAAAGTTTCCTTCTGGTATATTCCTCATGTCAGCCACTTATTCTGAAAAACAAAATCAATTAATAATCATCTCTCTGATCAAATCCTAGATTTTCGCTTCCTTTTCTGATTAAAATAAACAAAATCAAATTTAGTTTTTTATAAAAAATCAATCAATTCACTCACAGATCTTATGCTTCTATTCTAATTCTCTCTATTGTCCTTAAAAGTTGCAATTTTTGAAGCCACGTAACGGAAGACTGCAAACTGAAAAGCATGCACCACAAATCGTGATTTATTTCCCTGCTCGCAATTGACGATGCCGTACCTTTTGGCGCTCTTGTACCCTTGTTAACTGAATTCATCAGTTCTGTCTTGTTCATCCAATGTTGTACTTTATTTCTTCCAAGTGCAACATTTCCTTTCCGAGTGTCTTTTTATTCCTTCAGCTCCGGCAAAATCAATATGCAAGCGCTGTAAGGGTGACCATCACTCAGTTAACATTAGTCTTCGGCAAATTCCTTGAAAACAACCCGCACCAACCTAGTAAAGGTGATCCCTGGGTTCTGCAGGCTAGGAATCAGGTCCAGGTCGGATATTGCTCAGAAGGTTCTAGACGAATCAAAACTGAAGAAAGCACAGAAAACCATTGGCTCGTGCACAATACCCCACTCAGTCATCCCTGCAGCCCCAACGTCCCATCATTGCAGCACTTGGGATCTTGTATGCACTTTGTCTTCAACTTTCCGTAATTGAATTAAATCAATTCAATGCAACAACGACCAAGTGGAAACAGCTTGTACCTGAAATTAGATTACTTCTGTGATACAGGTGCAATACCTTGTGTTGGGCCCACGCAGTCATGTCTTTTTCTCGTCGGAAGACAGCATCCAAGAAGAACATCAAACAGCCAAGTCACAAGCAGGCGCAGCTCGATCCAGGACAGGATGGAAAAAACTTCAGGTCTCGATTTATTTGTTCCGTACTTTAGGTCTCTGGCTTTTTGCCTTTTTCTTTGATTCTTTGATTTTTTCTGTATTTTTTGTTCCTTGTGTGTAGTTAGTTATCTCAACATTTTTTTCAGTGCTCGCTTTCCAAGCATTCAATCGCGCATTGGCAAATACAAAGAGGACATTGAACCTGCCACGGCGGAGTATCAATACGAGACAATTTTGGGCTCTTTTGAGTTCGAGCTCCGGGCGCAACAGTGTTGGTACGGGTTTCGAAGAAAACCCAATAAAATCGAGACATTTGAATAGGACCTGTGCTTTTCAGTCGATTTTCGACAATGTATATCGAGTTGAATTGGGTGTGCACTCGTTTCGAGCCCACGTTGCGCGGCATTTTCAAATAATACTTCAGGTGATGCATTTCATAATCGAGCGTACGATGTGTGTCGATTACAATAATTTTGTCATTATTAAGATTTATAGACCAACAACACTTTTGTGCTCCTGCCAAGGTTGTCTGAGGTGTTAGTCGTCCGTTTGTTGTGATTCGCTGGAATCGAGATAAATCACTCGAAAAATTTTCTGATTCTCTGCCAGGTTTTGTTCCATTCAATCCTGTCCTATGAGTGCTGAATGATTTATCTATTTAGGTCTAGTGGAAATATTGTGACGAGTCGACTGTGTCAAATTTCAGATAATACCCGAAATTTTTTGTAAATATTACAACACTGAAGTATCACGGATCCTGTTGAATGGAAACCCTCTTCAGTGTACAGAATCACCGTAAGAGACTTTTATTACGGGCAACTAATAGCGAATTAATTGGTACGTGAACCATGGACGATTAGAGGAGCTGATTGTGAAGTAGCAAGCCCTACTATTTTGAAAGCTAATACTAGCAAAAGCAAATGACTACTAAAATTTAAAAACAACTTGAAACCTCAATCCCTACATCAATAATAAAAAGGAGAGATCGCTTAGCATGTAAACACTGTGAAAGGACTCCAAAATTTTAAGGTAAGACTTTTAGACGAAGCCGCGATCTCCACCTTCCGTCATCGGTTTTCTTATTCTTTTCAAGTACTTGCTATCACTTCATCCCCCAGCTATGCTAAAAGTGCGTAATAGAGACCATTTTTTGCCAAAAATCATACATGATAATTGTTGCAGCGATGAATGTAAAAAATTCACATTCTATTTTCGGATTTTCACCATTACTTTAAAACTTTCTTTGAGGCTATTTCTCCCGTTGGGTTTTGCACCTTGATTGGGTATAAAAAGTCCCCTCAGTTAAATTTTTTAGTGTGGAAATAAATTTTCCACTTCGAAAACGGACAAAATCACACTGAAGAATTTTTCGGACAAGCCAGGATATTAGGATATTATTCAATTCAGACGAAACAGGTTAATTTCCAGTTGCCTTTTCCACTTGTCGTCCATATTCAATTGCTGAATTCATTGAGGCACTCATTGATTATTGGCTGGAAAACAGCAGCGGGAAACAACAGTGTGCAAGGAACTTCCAGGTGAACTTCTGTTTTTCTCATGATCGCAGTTATCAGTGTTCGTCTGGATGCGCCGCATCAGTTTTTAAGGATCCGAATACATTCAGATTTTTAGGGTGAGCTGAATTGAAGTAAAATGCTCTCCACAAATGCTCTCTCCTCTTTCTTCACGAAAAAAATTTGTTTTCTAGTTTTTCTCACCTTAGATGATCAGAGGGTCCGGCTATGAAAGCTTTATTTCCTATAATTCGAATATAAATCGTTGTTTCAGATGGCGAATCGCCATCAAATGCTTATCAACTTTCTTACCTCGAGTCACCCCTATAAAAGCCCCTGAATTTAACCTTTAAATAATAAAACCATAAGAACCCTGACCTTAACTTCTGAAACGTGAGCTGGGAACTGCTCAAAAAAGGTGATAAGGAGGAGAACAGTGAAAGTTACATTAAGGTCAAACCACACTCACGAGGCTGCTGTTAGCCAAAAAGCATGTTAAAAAGAGGCTTAACTTGACAAAACCTATTTGATGTATCTCCAGTTGTTATTTGTATGGAATAAAGCCTAGACCAAAAACGGTGAAAGAATTGTCCAGTATACTGTAAAGCGTTCAGCAAGGATGCGCAGTAACGGATAATTCCACGAGCAACGCCTGAACAAAAAGTAGAGAAAGAATTTTGTCATTAACAGTCAACCACCCGGAAGAATGGATTACTCGCGGAATAAAGCTTGCTCAAAAAACTAAGAATTATTGGAAGCTACTGCTGTCGAAAAAGTGACTAAATTACGAACGAGATTACGACAGAGTCAAGGAAGAAAATGAATTTTTGTTGTGGCACTAAATGATCGCTACAGGCCTTGCTCTATTTTCCGACCCAAGCCAAACTTTTCGGTACCCTGGTCAGAAATAAACTCAGCAGAATTGCTATCTAAGAGACTTACAAAAACGCACCTCAATCCTTGCAAAATCGAGCCATTCTGATCTGAGCCTGTTGCATGATAATTGACTTAAACGAATCATTATATGGAGTCTCCTTATAGATAGACACTTTTTTTCTAGACGGAGCATTAAAATTGACCGCTTACGGACTAAAATACCATAGAACTACTCAGAAATTCTGTTCGAAGAAGCAGAAAAGGCTCCTATCCACTACAGAATCGATAGCAAACTAATGCTTTTGTCATATACTAGCTAAGCAAAGGATGTACGACTGATAAGGTTTGATTAAGAGAGGTCCACGGGAATGTTGCTTCAAGTCATGAGACGTCTTCCGTTTTTGATTTTCTTAACAATAAAGATCGTTTCATTTGTCAGTACCCACGTTTTCATCTGAAATTCACCTTGATCCAAGCATCCAAGTCTTTCGGCGACCAACTCCCAAATTCAAAGATTCCAACCAAGGCGATTAAGTTAAATTTCATTCAAATTCATAAGTAGACTCCTCGTAAAATGTTCACATTAAACCCAGTATTACCGGACCGAAAAGGAAATTCGTTACAGACTGGCAAACGTTCGAAAACGTGCAGGTACATAAATGACCAAAAACACATTCAAAGCTTCAATTTGAAATGTTCCAAGTGTAAAATTCATTTGAAAAAGATGACATTTAAAACCTGCTAAAAAAGATGCATTTCTTTTATGAAGCATTCCAATAAAAATTCAATCGTCTTAAGACTTTTTGTGTCCGCCAGAACCAACAGCTTGCAACCACCATAAAAATGTCTTTTACGAGCCTCCTCAGACAATCATATTTGCTGTAGTCGAACATTGTTCGCGATTGTACTTTTCGAAAAAGGAAATGGAACTTAAGAAGCTTACCGTGGATGATGGCGATGATGATGATGGCAATGTTAAGGTTGATGCCAATGGTGATCGCGTTCCGAGATGAGCGATTTCAAAAAGTTTTCCTCCATCGTGGACATTTTGTTCGGCTGATTTTCAGATTTGGGTAGCGTTTTGCATACACCACCGCAATAAACCACAAGAATGGTGTTCGCAAGTATACCGAGCGCGGTATATCTTCATACATGCGAGAACATTATTCTTTTTACAATCGCAATAAATCAATAAGATTGAATATCGATAATATTTTAACACCGGCCCCGACAAAAAAACTGGACAATACGCTGCCCGCTTTGTTGCGCGGCAGTTATTGCCGGTGTCAATCCCGATGGGGTAGTAAAACTGAGAAAATTGGAGTATGTGTTGGTGGTGGTTTATTGCTCAAGATGACCAAACGCAAGAAATATCAATAAAAGTTTAAAGGTATGCTTACAGCGACGAAAACTGTTTCTCTTGCCGATACTTCGATGCAAGCATGTTTGGCGGATGGTTATCCTTTCTTCGACTGTGTCGAGTCTGCAGGAACTTGTGCTACGAAAAGTGATCGTTGCTAAACAATACTGACCACGGTATGGTCCTCGCCTTACCTCCATGATTATGAAATAAGCAATTTGCTGTTCGCGAGTATTTATGGTGAGGTCTTAGAATTCAATTGGCTATGCATGGTGAACTCATACAAGTACCAACAATGGGAAATGGCGAAGAAATCTTATTTGAACCTGTGACTTTATTACATGCTCGACTGATTCATTGATGCCAAACAGAAATAATGTGCACCAAGTTTTATGTTCGGCCATTACTGCTAATTAGAATTTCGTCTCTCAGGTGAATATCAGACCTCAACGCTACGTGATATACAACAAATACATGTGTTTCTGCCGTTAAATCTATAGATTCTGTTAGCTCAATACATGGAATGTATGTTAATTGTGTTTGTCTCATCAATTTGGTTTGTTTAGTCAATAGGACCAAAAAGTTATCTGCGAAGAATGCCTGAAAACGTCCAGCCAGGTCTAAGGCAGCAAAACTTTCAGTCAACGCAGAGTTAAAAATATATCTAAGCGCCCCATTTCGTTGACATCCTTCCTAAATTTTTTTTAAAGATAAATATTAAAACTCGTTAGCATTTTGTATCTTTATTTTTTCTATACATGAAGAGGTTCCCCGTAGCTTGATATACAGCAACTGTACCAGCTCGTGGACGAAAAGAATACTTTGCTTTGGCCACATTGAACACCAAGATGTTACCTTTCCCTTCCTCACAATATCTCTCTCTCTCTCTCTCTTTCTTATTCCAAGGATCCGAATCTTTGAAAATATTAAGTATCGTGGAAATCAGTAAGCTCTAAAAAATCCTTAAAAATTTGCAGACATACTGGTGCATGTGCGTTGCATTTCAATGTAGCGGTCAAAGTTTCCGCAACACATTTTCAATAAATCTTTTAAAATCAATACTTTAGCCAAATGTTTAATGAAACGTAATCGTAGATTTCAACGTTACTCAAAAAAATTCAACAACTGCACAAAATTCTCAAAGAGATCACGTCATGATCCTCCGTCCAGGATTATTTATTTCCGTACACCATTCTACGGCGGATCGTGATCAAATGACGCTTTTAAATTCCTTCGACTGCAGAACGTCAAAATGAATTTCAAGACACGAGCTAGCATAATTTCAGTTTTTTGAATTATGAGAAATATTCTTTTCTCAGAGAATTTTGGAATCTTTGAGCTAGGAGGCATTGAAATGAACGTCCTTAGTCACAATCTCTCACATAGGGACCTAAAACAGGCCGTGTTGTGGTGTGTGGCATGGCTTAGAGAGATTCAGATTTTTTCACAGACTGGGTTACAGCTGCAATATTCCCCACTCTATAAATTTTCAACAACACACAATGTCTTACTCATCTGCAACTAAACCTATACTGTCAAATTTTGGGAGGAGGACACATATAAAGGATTCGGGTGACCCGTTACGTATAGTTGACTTTTATCTCAATGAACAAATGGTTCGACGAAGTGAACATTTATTTCGATGATTTTTATGGTATTTTGAACCTACGGCTCTTTTTAACCACTTGTCAAATGCTCATGCCTTAGACCCCAAATAAGCCACCAATGAAGCACACAGCTCGCCGACAGTAATCCTCGAAAGAAATAACCGGGGACCTACACTAACTATTTACTCCCAAAGTCAAACAATAATAAGGACGTACGCAAGCCCGACATTTACAAAAAATTCATAAATTTGAGTGAAAACTCATCTTACCGGGACGTTGGTACGCGACATCTTCAAAACGAGTTGGCCCGATTTGATATGTTGCGCAACTGATGATTATATTGACGCTGAGGCAAGCAAAATGAACCTGCATTTTGTTCCATTGGTGTCGTTAGGGCGAATGCATATCAATGCATGCTTATCGGTAAGTACTAACAATTTTCACTTGCGATACAATCAAAATATATTAAACCACAAATTTCGAAATCCTATCATGAAAATATTTAAATTTCCGGCTTGCAAAACAAAATTCCAAACAATCGCACCGAATATACTCACCCGAATTTCTCCAATTAAAAGAAATACAAATCCTATCAATACGCAAAAATTTTATTTCACTAAATTATGCTATTGTCCCGGTTAGAGTTATCTTTATCGAATATCTTCCTACCAACAACCATTGCCACCGTGCTTTTCTTCTTCCTTTTTTTCGCAGTCAAGTCCGCAATATCTGCAGTACGTTTTGTTTCCCAATAAAATATTTCTTTTACATCATTCACGTGCTTGATGGGGCCAATATTTTTGTCATAGTTCCAAATCTCCAACTTCATTTCAAGTCCACTCGAACGAGACAAAAAAAACAGCAACCAAACACACAAGCCGCCATTTATTCAAATCCAATTGACACATCCAAGCGTCAAGGTACGTATCCGCAGCTTGCGCATGTGTACTCTCACCTTAACAGCGTTCTAATTGATTAAAATCTCAATTGCACCTAATACATGGCCATTATCGGATTTTGTAAGCTCAAATGCAAAACCATGGTCCGCATGGGTAGTCCAAGCAATGAATCCAGTGAAATGGATCGAGAAGATACAAAAGAAATGAATCGGATGGGACTGGGACTGGGTACAACCGAATTGAAGTCCTCTAGCTCGTTAAAAATATCTGATGGCTATGATACCTGTTGTATGTGTGACTGACGACCATGGTTTTTCCTCAGGCTGTGTTTTTTGCTCAGACCGCGTTTGTTGCTTTTCCAGTAGCATGAAACCAATGCCCAAGGGTTTTGTTTTTATTTTCGTGAATTATTCTGTAAATCACTTCAGCTAGCTGGGTCTTAGCGCAGCCATCGAGGAATGTTTACCTATTCCAAGAATGATTTGTTCTAGTTCGATGTCATCCTGAATCATCTGACTGATCCGCAATAAAATAAAAACTTTCCCTGCCGAGAACTATTGAGCAGCTCCATTGAAGCCACCTGAACTCCCTTCGCAGTAAAATCAAATCTTCAGCCTCGTGGAAATGGAAACAGCATGGTCCAGCGCTCTCCCGTCGAAACGTCTGCAATATCCATAGGAACCACCATTGGAATCCATCATTATGAATTAGTTTAATATAGCATTCGACAGTACCATTCAATTGTTAAAGCATTACTGTTACTGTTATACTCGGTCATACGCTTCGAGTTGATCCTCACATGGGACATTGGTCGTAGATGCGATGAGGCTGCTGGGGACTCATTGAGATATACTGATGCATATATTCCGATCAGTCATGTATTGTAATGGAATTCTGACTCCCAATTGATCGGTATCCCGCATTTCTACCAAGTCAATGCTTTCCAAGCCTCCAACTGAATCAAGTTAACCAAAACCACAAGCCAACTAACTTCATTCGTCTAATGATGGCCATTTCTCCTCGTTTAGTGGTTCAATATGAAGTGCATTGTTTGTAGACTATGTCTGATGAATTTGATAATTCGTCTACCGTATTGAGTGGCGATATCTGCGGTTGAAATAGGGGAGAAACGGGGCTTAGCGCGGAGAGGCTAATCCTTCCTCACGGATTATATCTTCTCAATCAAGTTTGTGCATTGCCTAATTTTTGCAGCAGAGTTGGCCCGAACATCCGTGCTCATAACAAAGCGAGAAATAAAAAAACATTTCTGACTCTTGCTCTGGCCAGGATTATGTGTCAAAGCTGGACAAATTTCCCTCAAGTTGATCAAACGTACGTTGCAAATTTCAAGCCAGCTTAACAATGAGATCCTCAGTTGCTCTCAGTACTTGGCTCAATTGCTTCTTCTGCAAGGACATCATTGATGAATCCGAAACAACAGCAACACCCCTAATACCTGTTTCAAGCAGCGGTGAAACTTTCTACGATAAATCACCCGAAGGTGTTGCACAAGAGCTCAAGCAAGCAAACTCCATATCTTCCTCAGCAATTGGGACTTATTTTAAAAAAGTGTCCTCAGCAATTCTTAGGAAAAGCTTCAAATGTCGGCTGCACACGTTAGGGATAATAAGCTTTTGCTAATCTCATTGAACTGTAGCGTTCAGGTGGACTTAAATGCTTCAAAGCCGAGTAGATAGACCGACCTAAAGTTGAATGCACCCCCACGACGAGAAGAAGTTCCCCTAATGCTCACTTCAATTGTTGATTCAAATGAATCTAATGGGAGTTATATTTTCGACGATCCGTTGTCGGTTCGCAAAAATGGTTGAACTAGAATCATGTTGCGAAAAATAATTAAGGAAGTGCTTAAGTGCGACTTGTTCCATAAACCTCCAACCTGGCCGGAAATTCATGTTACCCAGGTACAGCCTCTATGCTGAATGAAAGAGAAAAGGAAATGAAAAACAGAAACAGAAACTTACTCTATCTCTAGGAAAGGATCTAGTTCATTACTATATGTCTAGAAAAGTAAACTGCTACGGGTTTATTAATTTACTTGTGATATGGCTTGAGATAAATAGATGTTAAAGTTGTTCTCAGGACTGAACTTCGTCATTTGCCAATTTACTGTTTGCCTTTACTTTGCCTTTGTAATCTAGGATTCGAGCAGTATTATCCACAGGGATTGTGATTTTAGGCAAAACCAGACGGAGTCAGCCAACTTTTTATGATGGTCGCTGGAGTAAAAAAGACTATATACCCTCCCATGTTTACAAGGGTAAAAAATTTTATCTTTAGACAGCAGATCATGAAAATTCCCACAGTGGTTCCATCCTTCCACGGGATAATGGCGCAATAGCTGTTATTCTCTGCAAGGAGACTAATTAGACCGCAGTTTGGAAGTATAAGTTTTCATCATAAATGTGTTTCCTGTTTCTGTATGATTAAAATTCAATCTGAGATTATTAGATTATGCTCACATGTTGAATATCTATAATGGATTGATTCGTTGGAATACCAGTTTTGTGTCGAAATGTTTGAAGGCAGTTCCTTGTCAAAGCAAACCACGTATTTAGGAAGGAACGCAAATTTTCAATACCATCTCTTTTATCAAGGGAAACCCTTATCTTGGTTGAAATCTGTTGGTTATAGTATAGACGTGCTCCTTGTCATTCTCAGGAATTAATTGCAATTAAACATCCGCTTAACAAGATTGAGGAAAGTTTTAAGGCCATCTTCCAAAAAAAGTGCACTAAATGCAGGAACAGTAATTGGGAACAGAGAATTTGGCTTTGATGTTGCGAGTGCCGTTACACAAAGCACAAACTACGAATGGTGAATCCTCAGGACCAGTCAGAGTTACAAAACCAAAGCTGATAAAGTGATTTCCAGGCCAGTGTAGGCTCCATAAGAATCATTTGACATCAAACTGAATGAGACTTTTCATCAAGATCGCCAGATATGACCATATCTGAGGATTTATAGATGTTAAAATGTGGATTTTTCCCATAAAAGTAATCGGGCCAAACAATATTATTAGGTGCGAAATGGCAGATATAAAACCTGACATACTGGCAACTACCATAAAGACCCCAAAACGCTGTTCTTTATCTCACAATTAAGGAAAAATACTTAACTGATATTGTTTTCGAAATAGATTTGAAGCAATTTACTAATAAGAAAATTGGATTAAAGGAGGGGTATACACTCCCTGTGCGTCAAAAGCCGGGATTTTCCAATTTGTGCTTCTGCAGTCAATAATGCGTTTTGAAAAATCTACCGTGCCAAATCCTAAATAATCGAAAAAAAAATTAAAAAGACTACGTAATAAGTAAGAATTTGAGCGCAAAAAGCAGCACTGGCTGTCCTGTTTGACATTCGGGCTTGGTAAAAACCCTGAAAAGTTGTCATTACATTTGCAGTAATTGTAAAAAAAACGAGTAAAAACGGTAGAAAATTTAGAATCTCTTTCCGAAAAAATGCACTAAATACTAAACAAACAAAGAAAAAACGACGAGCACTCTTCAGTGTTTCGTGTCTTGGTTTCAAAACGTTACCAATCTCGCGATTGTCAAACACTCAAATTGATCACGTTGGACCAAAATGTCATCCCTCCCCTACATTTACCATACAAATTCCACGGCACACCACAACAACAAATCAGAATGATCATCACAGTCGTCATCATCATCTTGGATCTTAGTAACTAGGCAAGCTTCCTAGCATACCACATTGCTTGTCGCGCGCTGACACAAAATTGGATTAATTAAGAAGTGAAATGGCGTGAAATGTAGGACTCTCTTTCTCTCTATGCATATCGGATCAATGTGTTAAAAAATTCCAGCAGTTATAGATCTTCCACGCCCGCTACATGTACCATGGCCAGTCGCAAGACTAGAAATGCTGTTCCAGATGAATGTCAGATTATCTCCGTTTCGAGACGTGATCGTGTCAATGATAATACCACCGACAATACCTACGACAAGGGACCTCATCTAAGATCTTCTATTTTTGTTTTTCAGGATTGATTAGATCCGTTCCATCATTTGCTAGAAACAGTCTCTTATTAGTTTCGACTTTAAAAGAGTCGCGCATGCTTCTGAAATACGTCTTTTGCAGTGACCGTTACTGCTGCAGCAATAAATCATGGAGCTTGTACTCTTGGACACCTGATAAAATCAGCCGACACGATTTCGTGGTTCCCTGGCCAGGAACGGCTTCACAATGAAGAAAGTCAGGTGAATTGTAGAACAAATATTTAAGCAACTTTTTTGTGCTTCTGGAATTTCGCGGATCAGCGACAAGCAGTGTGTGGTCTTGAACCGCTGATGACTTATCGACGGAATGGCGTCATCTTCTGGAACTGAAGACATGGTTCTTCGTCATCTTGAACCATTTACCAGCCACGAAATGAGCAAGAAAATAAACGCATCTGATTGAGAAACGTTTTTCCCACTACATATCATCCCACCATCGTAACCTTCAGCTCATTATATCTTCACCGTGGTTTTCTGCTTAATAAATTGCCTCATTATCTGCAATCCTTTCTTTTGGATTTCCATCCATCTCGAGCGAATCGAGGAAAAACAAAAAGATCAGTAACTAGAATAGCGTCCACCTAACTCGAGCTGACACAGGCAGGCGGCTCATGTGGAATGAGTGCAATGTGTTATGTTATAAAAACAAATCAATCAAATCGCTTATTTGCAACCACATACCGCGGCGGACTCTCTCACACCACGTACATCCAGACCTGGACGCAAGGTGCCAATTATCAGTTAGTTATGGCGCTTTCCTGCAACTTTTACTCGCTAAACTGTTCCCATTATGAATGAAATATGGTGTCGCTAGTTGAAATATGTTCACAGTAGTCTACGCATGCTCACCTGATAATAAAAACAAAAAGAACAACAACAACAAAATCAATCAACTCAAGTATGTAAGTGAAGCGCACTGAGTCCAAGAAAAGATACATTTACGGATTTATGAGGGCTACCGTGGGAACTCAGCGACACAATCCACACAGGTTGCAAGGCGGCCAACTTGAGTCCTATGATCCATGCACCTGATAGTCTTCACTTCATCAATTATGCACTGAATGATCATCAGACAGGTGCTGGGTATGTAAGCCCAGTTAGAAAATGTGAGCACTACGTTTATGACTTCAATATGAAGCGTTGAATTCAGCAACAAGGATGTTAAATTACAGTTATATTCAAAGATTATTCCATTGAAGTTAAATAGTTCAAAACATAGACGCACACCTTATCCACGAAGCATTCAAAACAAACATCCTGTAACCCTGAACACTTTGAACCCCAAAAATGTTCAGTATGTCCTTTGTGACGTGAATTTCCCACTCTCAGTTAGGTGTGCTGATCCATGACAGGAAATCCTCGGAACAATGTTGATTCAAGGTTACCACTACACAGCCCTAACTTCCAAAAACATATCATTATGCAGTTAAGATCAACTGCTTTTCTACCGGATCTTATTCTTCGATTCTTTCCTTTCTAACAATGCCGAGATTCTTCCTTCAATCTTGGTCATTTCAATACCAAAACGGGAACGAGGACGATGACAGGGAAACAATTGAAGGTTATAGTATCGAAAAAAGTTCAATGGCAACGACTCTTGGCTCATTGAATCTGCAGTTAGAGGACTGGAAACTGGTGGTTTCTTCGATATGCTTCCGACGTAAACCCTTTCTCAAAAGGATGAAATCCTCCCCAGGCGAAAACACATTTAATCAGAAAGATCTCACTTTCATCTCGGAGAGGTAGTCTGCTTGCATCCTTGATATTAGGTCCGAACAGTAAGAAAATTTTGATTTTGGTCGTTGACTAGTGAAACCTGTCTAAGCATCTCGAATGTTAAGGACATATTTGTTAAAACCAAGCCCACTCTGTAAGAACAAGATTCAATATCTTCAGAAAAAATCAAAAGACAAATTTACTCACCAGCCCTGGAAGAACTGCTCAGAATCTCGAAGAAGTTTTGAGATAAGACCCGCAACAACCTGAGGAGAAAAATCAAATTCGATACTTATGATACCCAGCGAAAAAGAAACGCTTGCTTTGAAATGGAATATCAGAAAGAATCCAAAAATGTACAACGAGCTTTTTAGACAAACATAATCCATCAGCAGGATGCAAATGTATGAAATTATAGCAGTATATGAAATGCGCATAGCATATATATAGGAGCATATAGCAGCATTGGTGCGCTGGTCCTATGCTGGTCTTACTAGAGGAGCTCGATGTCTAGCTGGTTGACTAGATATCGAATTCCAACGTTGGCATTCGAAGGCGGTTGAAGAGGAATGCAATGTCTGAAAAACCTAAAAACATAGATCCATTGCTTTTTGTAATGGATGTGGTGAAGATGCAATGGATCCTAGATACATTCCTTCTTCACCGATAAAACTGAAGGCCACTTCCGACCTCACGATTATCATACGTGACAGCTTCTGTTCCATGGAAGAAGCAATATAATGCCATTGTCCATAAAATTGAACTGAAAGGTGTCAACATGATATGAAACGAGACCATACAAGACAAAACAGTCAACAAGTCCTGCGAAAGTGGTGGTTGGGTTTCAACATATGCTCCTCAAAAATAAGCTCCTTCATAGCTTCGAAAACATTGATCGCTTGAGTTTCACAACTGTCTCAGAAATCTATTCCCAGATACTTTCACTATCTTAAGGTTGCAGAAACAAACACCAACATCAATCTGGAGTGTTGTTGAACTGAGCAAGTGTCATGACATAGAACTTGATTCCCGTGTACGCATGCCTTAACGTCTTGACAAAGTCTGATAAAATATTAAAAGCTTTTTATAAGGATACTCATGTTGGCAATTCAAACGAATGTTGAATGCTACCTAGGGCATATTTACATCCGAGGCTGTGACAAACAGCTCCCCGTAGACACACTACAAAAAATGCATGGCCATGAAACCCATCAACAATTTATCGCAGTGATTCTGCAAAGATAGGGATTAACTGAAAAAGAAACAAACGGCCCATGCTTGCTCTGTGGAAACGTTTTCCCACGAATCGCAAGGAATTCTATCATTGTTTTCTGATAAGCGAGATGTTTTCTCAATATTGCAAAATATATTCATTTTTTTTGTGGTTGGGAGGTGAAGGCTATTTACGCCCTGAGTCAGCAGGGATGGACAGAATTTCTGAGAGGGATTTCTGAGAGAGTTGATTATTAGATAACCATTTGTCTTTAGGCACCAGCATCTTCTCCGGCAGGGTATCTGGAGAGGTCTCCCATATTCTCTCCCTGAGATGTACACGTTGTCTCACCCACCGTTCGCATGTGAAAAAGGTGTGGCAAGCACCACCCGCAATCCCCGGGCAAAACAGGCAGTCAGGGGACCGAGACTTTCCCGTTTTGTGCAGGTAAGACTGAAAACACCCATGTCCGCTGAGAAGCTGTGTCAGGTAGTAATCAGTCTCGCCATGCTTTCGGTTGAACCACGGTTCCAGGTCCCTGATTAGGCGCGCGGTCCACCTGCCCCGTGTTTCATTTACCTACTCTTCCTGCCACAGAGCGACAGTCCTTCTTCTCTCCTCGCGTGAAGCAGCCGGCTGTCTACCTTCTTCTCCCCTGCACAGGTAGAGCGTCCTCGATTCCTTAGCAAGGAGCACAATAGGTGTCGTACCCGCGATGACCAGCACTGCCGGCTCAGAGACAATGCGGTATGCAGACGCAACCCGCAGAGCACCTAGTCTTCGCACCTGCATCAGTCGCTCCCAGTACGACTCCTTACTGAGAGCTTCAGCCCAAACCTCGGAGCTCGGACTGCACTCATCAGTAGGCGTCTCCTGGTCACGACGGGTCCCCCAATGTTGATGGAGACGGCTGAGCGCCGATACTCCATCTGCGACCTTGTTCGCTGACGCTCTGATTTGATCGAAGAAGCTCATCTTCGAGTCAATCATAATGCCAAGGTATTTGATCGTATTCTTGGACTCGATGGTCTCTTCGCCAATCAGAATGGGTATAACTCTGGGGATCTGCTTTTTGGTCAGAATGACGACGTTTTTCCAGCGCTAAGCTGAACCCACTCGACGCATTATCATACCTAGTCTGAGTTGCGCTTGCTTGACAGTGGGTCCCGCGACTGATGCCACTACGTCGTCAGCATAGCCGATCAAACGCGACTCATCCGGTAAGGGTATCCTCAATAGTTCATCGTACGATACATTTCATAGGTGTGGTCCGAGGATGGAGCCTTGCGCCACCCCGGATGTTACATCCATTCTTCGCCGACCTCCCAATGTGTCATAGACGAGCTTGCGGTCTTTGAGGTAATCCCTCAATATCCGCATTAGATACCACGGCATTCTGAAAAATTCCAGAGCACTGAGAATATCTATCCACCTAGCGGAATTGAAGGCGTTCCTTGCGTCAAGCGTCATGAGTAAAAGTATGCGCTTTGAGTAGTGATAGTGGGCTTCTGCCCACTGAACCGCGTTCACCACTTCTATAATCGCGGCAATCGTGGATCGACCCGCCCTGAAGCCGTATTGCTGAGGAGACAGATCCCCTGTGGCTCGGATGGCCTCCCCGAGTCTCTCTCTGATGAGCTTCTCGAGTACTTTCCCGGCGACATTCAGCATACATACATACATACATATATACACATTCTTCCCCTTGCTGATCAGCACAAGCCTCGCCTCCTTCCAGCATTTTGAGAATACACCCACTTGCAGGCATGCATTGAATATGCTGAGCAACATGTCAGGCAAAGATGGTACACAAGCTGTAACACTTGTGCTGGGATGCCGTCTGGTCCCGTCGCCTTTCGCATTTTTAATGTGAGCATCGCGTTGTCCAGCTCCTTCATAGTGAAAAGCGGGCAGTCAACAGGACTTTCGTCGCATGGAGCATCGAAACGGACAACCCTGTATATCGGTGTACAGGGAAAAGTGCCCGGACAACCTCGTCCATTCTCTCTGCCTCAAGCATACAGGGCGTCCTTTAGGTTCCGAGCTTCCGCATGACCAGCTTATGACATAAGCCCCAAGGGTTTTTGTTGATGTCCTCAATGAGATTTTGCCAACAGCGAGCTTTGCTTTCATTGATTAACTTGCGAATGGGTTTCCTAGCCGACCTGTATGCCATCATTCCGGAATGTGACTCATCCAGATCCCTTGAGCGCTGGGCTTCGAGGCGGGGTCTTCTATGTTCGAAACGGCTCCCTCCAATTCATCGAGCTTGTAATGAAAAGATGACATTCGCTCATTCGGCGTGAGGTAGACACTGACGAATGTCATATCCACACACCTAATCAGCACGAAGCCATCCCCGATGGTGCAGATGTGATCTGGGAGCCGAATGCTATCCCACACCCAGAAGGCGTCGGTTCCAGATCGGTACGAGTACCATCCTGCCTCTTCCCTGTTACGATGTTGTTCAGATATTAGTAGCAGGTCGACTTCTTTCTCTCTCGCGACCTGGTCAAGCAAATTCTGTGCGGTCGTGCTACGGTGAAGATTGATCTGGAGGACTCGGATCATAGTTTGCCTTTTCTCTTGCTTAGTGCCTATTTGAGCTCCAGACAATTTCCACTTCCCGGAATATGTGCCAGATCTTCAGGTTTCAGGCCTTTAGGTTTGCACTAAACGCAGCATGCCATATTTGTGCACTCTTTCGCCTTATGGCCAGGAGTTCACAAATCGGAGAGATGTGTCCGAAGTTAAGGCATTTATAGCATCGAGTCAGGACTACTCTTCGGCGAATTCTGCATACTACCCAGCCGATTTTGATTTTCTTCTTGGTTGCGCAGCGGCTTTCTCTGGGATGTCCACTATTGCGACCTTTTGTCCTCTAGGGTTAGTAGGCGTTTTCTAATGGGTTCTTCCACTTCTTTGGCTTCCGCGACACATTCAACGTCTCTTATTTCTAAAGAGGCCATTGGCTGTATTGTCGAGATAACAGCTTTCGAGCCAAGGAGGTCCTTGACTGCACTCTCGAACATACCCTTGTCTGTGACTGGTCCTTCTAGGCATTGTGCCGAGTTCCGAGCATTTATGGTTTTCAGCGGTGGCTCTCTCACGCTGTGCCCTCTTCGCAGCCTTCTGTTTCGCTTTGGAGCGTACCAATTGGAAGTCACCGCCAATCTTCTCCCCTTTGCTGGGGGTTGTTGACTGAGGATTCTTCAGTCTTTTTGCGCGATTCGGCTTTAGTGGGCTACATGCCGACCTTTTGCCGTTTGCGCAGGGAGTGATATTTTCAGCATTTGTTGTGACTTTAAATGGAATGGGGGTGGAAATATATTCAGTAGACCACATAAAATGGACGTTAATATTTTTCTATAACTTAAGGCACATATGTTATGAAAGGTAAGTATGAGACTCTTTAAGTTTAAAAAATTCTGAAATGTCCTATTTACTCTAGTCTTTGTGAGTGTATCAAAAAAAATTAATGGCACTGCAATTGGGTTCTAAATTTAATTATTGTAGTATTAACTCTGTGTAGCTTGGGTCCGCCGGGCCTTGCTTATTGTGGTATTGTTTGCAGCAGATATAATAGCACAAAAAAGTTCATGAATTTCGGAATATTGTTTTGTTTTTTTTTTTTTAACGTAAAATTTCTCTCCTCGTGGTCTGCACCTTAGAATGGTGCCCCTCAAGAATGAATCCTGCATGATGAGCTCTATTTGACTTTGAATTTATTAGTTAGCCTACTCGAAGATCAAATCGACAAAAAACAGCGAGATCAAAGCTCGTTTGGAACTGTGATCAACGATCAATTTGACACAATCTACTTCTGCAAACGTGGACTGCCTGTTCCTTTGGCTCTTGCTTCAAGTTCCAGCTTTGAATGGTGCCAGTCATAAAATCAAGTTATAAACTCAAGAGAACTCAAATTTGTATTCAAAAAAAAAACAGTAGAGAGACTGTTGATAATTGGCCTTTCGTCGAATGTCACAGAGACCAGCTTCGGTCCTTAGCGCTCCACACATAGTCTTCTGTCTACAGATGGTGGCATCCATTTTAATACCTTTTCTTTCTCCACAAAACAGTGGAAACGCAACTGTGACAGTTAATATTGTTAGCAGGGCTCTTTTCGTTCAGTCATTCCTTCCATTCTAGACCGCACTGTAGAGAGAAACGTGTAGTTTCTCGCACAATCTTTGTAGTGGCAGTTAGATCGTGCATTTTTTTATTGCATTTCGACGGGCTTATCCAGCTCTTGCAAGCTTGTTCCTTTTTTATTTTTCTATACACAGGAAACCAACTTACTTTCAAGCCGCATCCTTCCTACAACGTTGCACTAGTTACAACACTGCATGGTTTGACATATGTTCCTGGACCGGCAAGGTATAGTCGTATAGTAAGATGGTACATGCTCATTGTAAATTCTTCTTTTGAAGTTCTTCGTTGGAGCTTCTGTGATCAACTTGTATGCAAGTACTTCCGACTCCCGGAAACCAAGACTTTTTTTTCTCAGATGAGAGAACCTATTAAATATGTAGAGATGGGTGTCCTGAAAATTTAATAGAACCACGACTATGCGTAAAGAGTTCATCCTACTTACAACGCTCTATAGTGGAATGATAAACTTATTTGAATGAGGAGGAGTTTTCTTCGACTCTTAAAGGCTTCTCACGGTCACCCAGGTCTAAGGGTATCTACCTCATGTGTCAGCCTGTCAAAGACAGAGCTTTTAGAAGAGAGCCTTTTCATTGAAGGAGGTAATAAGAAAAATCATCTAGAATACTCAGATGATACTTGATACACTCATGTATACTTACAAGATTTTCGACATCGTACGATACCTCTGTAACCATTTTTCTCCAAAAATTTCATAGTATCGACTAATTTGGTATCATGTTCCTGCTAATTCTCGTTTGTTTTCTTCCCTTAGCTCTAACCAAACGCCATCGCATTTCATCTAGTTACGAAGAAACTCCAGCGCAACCGTATCGGCCTGAAGAATCGCAGAAATCTGCATAGTGTTCGTCAATGTGCAACGAAAGTAATTTCTTGTGTCACGAAAAACGTGCCGAAAGCTTTATGGCGCTCTTCTCAGGTGATTACGTTTTTATACCTTAAGTGGGTTTTCTGTATTTACCATAAAAAATCATTAATTGAATGCGATGTCTTCAGCGAGTTTCCAATATATGTTGTGAGTATGGAGCGCATTGGTTTGACGGCAAGCGAACCACAATAACTTAACTATGTCAGTTATTCGGCAACAAGAAGATTTATTGTTTAGCGACGCTGTTGTTGTTGCTGTTGCCGCTATGATACAGTTTCACATTGTGGCATATGTGAAAATAATTTATCACTATTTCACAGCTGACGAATTTGCTTTGTAGATTGAATGATTGAGAAATGACTTCCGGCATGGTGAAATTTTCGTCATGTGATATGTTTGCTTTAACGCCAAACGTTAGTACGAGTATAATTCAAATAAGGATCTCAGAAAAGGAGGATTTCTTTATACATTGCAGGGATAAAATGTTATCTTTGCACTGTTGGGAGTCGCACATCACGTACAACGAAGCCGAGATTAACCAGATTAGAAAATTTGTAAAGAATAATTAGATCAACTAGTATCCTTTTCCGCTAATGTCACACTGCAATAAAAAACGTTCTGCAACGAATGGAACCACATGAATAAACAAACATTGTGGGAACTCCAGCTTCTCCTCAGGTATTTAAGAGGACTGTTATGAGTTCACAGGTATAGAAAATGAACAAATATTTCAACCCTCCGCAGACTACTGATTTCTAAAAGTTGTTACTCCGAACTTTGAGTTGGAAACTGCCTAACGCTCATCTTAATCAACTGTACGTTAGACTCGAATCATATTCAATGAAAAAGTTTGAAATTGTAAGATGACGTTTAATGAAGGCTAGATTCTACCAGGGGAAAAAAACAACACATGGTTCCCCATTAAGCTACATGAGGTTGTCATTTTGACATGGAGTTCTATATCGATGTCACTCGAAGACAAAGACTCTCCATGACTCTCCCTGAAAGTCGCTGAACAGGATAGTGATATTTTGCATGACACGCTAGTATCAGCATTTATCCAGCATTTTCTTGTAGTTCAAAGTATGGCGATTGTTGCCAGCAAAAAGTCCTCGCAAAATAGGATCAGTTTAGCCATATATCAATTAATGTTGTTCCTCCTTATAGTGGGCGACAAGTTCAGATTTCCTAAAACATTCGTGCCAAACTTCGCTGTAAAGATGCCTGTAGGTTCCATTCTTCGTCCACACCTATTTAATGTCGTGGATGACAACCTTTCAGCGGAGATACCTAAAATTTGATCATCTGACTATGCTGATGGGTAAAGCGCATTATGTGCCGGAGACATGTGAGTTAATATTACATCGAGGGAGTGAAATTATACAGATTGTGTATTCAGCGTAGCATTCATTCACTGAGATCGACGATGGTACTGTCAAATTTGAGAAGATAAAAGGTGCCTTTGCTTGATAATTAATAGGTGTATAAATATGAAATGCGGATTTTTTCTGCTTGAAATATGCATTTATTTGAATAACAGAACGAATGAATTCAATAATCAAAGTTATGGGCATCGTTAGCTACGACTTTTTCCTATCTTTCTGTCAATTGATGGATTCCGTCCCAGCACCACTTCTCATTTTTTGAGGCTAACCACTCATCAAGCCAATTTTTATGTTCTTCGGAAGACTGGAAGTACTGTTCCGAGAATCTGTGCTGCATCGATCGAAACAAGTAGTAGTCAGCAGGAGCCAAGTCTGATGAATACGGCGGGTGGGGCAGAACTTCCCAATTAATGTTTCCCAAGTAGTTTTGGACAGGTATTGCAACATGCGGCCGAGCATTGTCATGTTGAAAAATGACTTTATCATGTCGTTGGTGAAATTCTGGTCGTTTTTCCTTAAGAGCGCGATTCAATTTGATCAGTTGTTGTCGGTAACGTTCGCCAGTAATAGTCTCACCAGGTTTCAGCAGTTTGTAACACAAAGGTCTCTTACTATCCCACCAAATACACAGCAAAGTCCTTCTTTCCATGAATATTTCGGACTGGTTGTGATGTTGATGGCTGACCTGGGTCTACCC
The DNA here is from genome assembly GCA_954870665.1 of Stratiomys singularior. Taxonomy (NCBI): domain Eukaryota; kingdom Metazoa; phylum Arthropoda; class Insecta; order Diptera; family Stratiomyidae; genus Stratiomys; species Stratiomys singularior. The sequence continues at coordinate 2,150,367 of OX940879.1, read as the reverse complement.
ATGATTTTTTCCGCTTGGGATTGTCGAAATAAATCCATTTTTCATCGCCAGTAACAATCCGATGCAAAAAACCTTTTCTTTTCTGTCTGGCAAGCAAAATTTCACGAATGGTTTTTCGCCTTTCGATGTCTCTTTCGTTCAATTGATCCGGCATTCATTTTCCAGCTTTTTGGATCTTTCCCATGGCTTTTAAACGTTGTGAAATGGCTGCCTGAGTAACTTCCAACGCTTCTGCCAACTGTTTTTCAGTTTGTGTGTTGTCTTCATCCAATAATGCTTGCAAATTTGTATCTTCGAATTTTTTGGTGGTTTTCCACGATCTTTGTTGCTGACATCGAAATCGCCACTTTTAAATCTTCGTTCACAATTGTCTTGGCATGGGGCATGTTCACCATATGCTTCCACGAACAATCAATAAGTTTCTGCTGCTTTTTTCTCCAAATGAAAGAAGGTTGTTAGACTTCCCCCAAAACCTCTTTTTCTGGTACGCAATTCGACATATTTGAAACGTAAAATAAGTATGTTGTTTGTACAATCAAAACCTATGACATACTGGAATTTGTTGACAGATTTTTATTCTCCAAAATGCCATATTAGTTATCGCCGACACAAACCATATGGAATGGTTATGCCATCTGTTAGTAAAATCCGTATTTCATATTTATACACCTAATAGACGAAAGATAAATTTTCTCGATCAAGTCAGAGAATCATCGGATGAGGCCACACCCGAAGAATCGGAATAATTGATCTAATGGCCACTATCAGGGGACCCATCGCAACCAAGGACGCCTACTGGTGAGTGCAATGGAGTCAATGCTGTCGCTGCTCTGAAAGATTTGGGCGGGACCCTTTCACCTGCCTCTGAGTCTACAGCGCTAATTATTTCAGGTACGATTTACATCGTGATTCCTACTGACTCCATTCTATCATCCCGCAGGAGCCAAGCAAAGTCCATGGCTTAATGGTTGCCAACTTAGTAGCTAGATTCAGTCTTGAAGAAATTGTTAAGTTATTTTTTTCCTCTCGCCGCAAGCTTGCCATCTTTCTTATGAGGAGCCAGAAGGTTGCGGCCTTTTGACAATGCCATCGGAGTCTTCACATGTATTCTGTTTCCCCCTTATAATTGTTGGGTCCTCTTTTGGGTCCGGTTTTGTACTCAATGTTTTCATTACTTAAAATTTTCCGTACTCTCTCCAGATTTAACTTTCAACTGTCCTTTCTAGCAGATTTTCTGGAATAGTCTTCAACTTATTTCCGAAGCATTCCTGAGAATGTTCAGCAACAGACAGTTCTAATATTTTGGCATGGAACTTTCGTAGAGGGCTCCGTTTTCAATACCTTTGATAACCGATCCTACATATTTGGTTCCAGCATGTAGGAGTTTGAACCAAAGTTTTTTGCTTCAGATACAAAACCAAGTCTACTGATTAAGCGCGTACAGATATTGAATGAAGGAAGGAGCGAAAATGAAACTTCTTGACATCTTCCGTTATGTTTAGGACCATTTAATATAGTATTAACTTTATCGGTAATATAGAAGGAAAATCACAATGATGGTATTGTTTCGGATTCCTCGGCGTCCATTCTTTCCTTTTTGATATTGTCATCTAATATTTCTCTTCTCAAATTACAATGCATTATTTTAAGCACGTATGGCAATTGTAGAAGGTGTATCTTGTTCCGACCTCATCATCTTGGGTTGAAGTTAAACTGTTCATGACCAAAGTTTTTGAAAAATGTTGCTTATACGCCATTTACAGACAGTAAATCGCTGAGTTTAATCTTCAACGACATCGAGAAAATTGCCGATTTCCTAACATGTTAAAGCCCCGATAAAACAAGACTCCACAGAGTTTCTGGCCAGAATTACGGTACTAAGGACTTAATAGCTGCCAAAAAACTATGTGAAGAATCATTGCAAAGATAAGCATTGTGATGTTCAGGCTTAGAGATCACTTCAAAAACGGTCAGGGGTAACGATGCAGACTAAAATGATACATTTTTACTTGTAGTTGATCAGGACGATCGATGGCATAACTCAAAGTAAGCAAGCAATTCATCATCTGTACTATTACAAATCATTGAACAAGTTGGGTTTTATTTCACTTTCGTAAAAAAATCTTCACCGACAACCATTTTCGCCATGAGGGGCCAAAAGATTTATTTGCTTTAATCGTTTCGCATCTTCACGTAATCTTTCAACAAATAATCAAATGATTATGGCCGAGACATTTGAGGCCAAAATTTAAATTCTTTTTAATTAACCAGTCTACAATCTTTGCACCCTACAACATTTGAATAATTATTCCTTATTTTTATTAATTTCAAAACAATTTGTTTGTTTTCAAGCTCATCCACGAAGATTGTTTCACCATTCAGGAAAATATTATTCAAATTTTCACCTTGAATTAAGATACAAAAATTACTAAACATTTGTTTGTGGGTTGCTCTAGTGCCTACCTGTGAACGGGTGACCAATGTAGCCTTGCCGGGCCAAATTGAAATTAACTCACTTGGTAAATTCATCGGCAGGAAAAGTCAAAAACAAGTCTCTCGGCCACTTTGTTGCCTACTTGACTCCGAAAACTCTCGACGCACCACCGCTAAAACCTTAATCCTCTAAGCAAACTAATTGAATTACACTTAAAAGTGAATTTTGGGAGAAACAAAAAAACAACCACTCCAACCAGTAACGTATCTGAACTTGAGTGCGTTCTTTTGTTTCATTATGGAATTTATGCAAATCAAAATTGAATTTTCATCAAATGAATGAATTGTTGACTTTCCTGCTGGCCGAGCCTGCTCTCATTGACACACACGCCGACTCGCATCCTCGAGTCGCGCCTGTGGGCTTCCAAAAGGCTTGTTCGCCTATTTATCAACAAATTTGAAACTGGATTGAAAAAGGTGAAGAGTTCAGATGGTGCCCAACAATGGGCTACCATGATGCAAGTTCATTTGAAAAATGGGCTCCGGCTTGCAGCTATGAAATTAACTTTGCTGAACCCCACGATAATGTGAGAAATTGGAATAGGAGCTCGATCGCTTCGAGTCATATTGATTTGTAGCGGCCGAAAGGACCTTCGGCAGTGATCTTTGATTCCAGTTAATTATTAAATTATTGGACATTTGCTGTAGGGCAATTCAATTTCACTTGTTTTTTGTTTGGAATGCTTTGCTCTGAGCATTTGGGAAGTGGTTTCAAGGCGGGCAATCCTCAACGCATCAGACACGAGTTGTGATTTTGCCTCTCTATTCAGGATTCATTTAGTGTTCAGTTGATACTGAGCTGGAACAAAGAATTGATTTGTGATTCATTTGTCCTTGCCGTTCCATAATTCATAGCCAGGGCCAGGTTCCAAGTATTTTTCTCGCACCTTTTTGCAAGTTTTAAACAAAAGTGCTTTTATCGAAATACAATCAGAAAGCTTAGACTCGAACACTTCCTGGACCTTGTTCAGTTGATTCGAAATTCACACAAGCCACGTAAAACCCTCTTGCTGGCGGAGCCTAACACATTGCGCTCGTTACTGCAGAATCTGATATCGAACACGGTATCCATTTCTCGGCGGCTCAATGCTGCTCCATTGAATAGAATGAATGCGTGGTTGGAACAATAAATTAGATCAAAAGCTCTAATAAATTGCATTTAATTGTAAGAATTGATTGCAGGAGATCAATCGAACCTTGATGTCTGCACGCTCCGCCACCACCAACGAAACTCCAGCGAAAATCCCTTCGTTCGCCTCCAAGCCAGATTATCATTAGACATTCATTGCCCCATTGTCCCGCCAACCGACTCATACGTGAGGTGGGTCAATGTCGTCACTCATGCCTAGGCTATTCCGTTAATTCGATAATTGAATCACTCCACTAGGTGAATGAATCAAGAGCCCAAAAGAACCTGCCGCTGTCATTGTTGACCGAGAAGTAATTTGGAGAACGGCTTAGACGACGCGGCAGACCCTCCAACCCGCGCGAGTATCTTTTGCCGGAGCATGAAGATCAATGGCGATCCGAGCGAACACAATAAATTCGGAAATTCAGATTCATGGCCTGGCCATACAGCAAATATTTGCTGGGACAAACAGTCCACCTCGAAGAATGGCCAATTGAAAAAATGAAAGTAAAGATTATGCCATAAGCCACTTGGTCTGCACAATGTTCCCTCAGAGCCATTGTTGCTGGAGCAGCTCCACCAACGCCCAATGAACTTGTGAACTTTAGCTGTTCTGGTATGTTTGCTGTTGAAACATTTCCACTTGAGTTTCGGGACCCTCCTCGAGCAAAAGCACCATTTAGAGCCGATTCAATCGGAGGGTCCATTCATGGCTGCTACAATTAAGTCAAATAGATTCTTTTGCTCTTTCTGTGCGCGCTTTCAATGCGGCTTATTAAAGTAAATCCCATTTATATTGCTTTCAATTACCATGTGTGATGTGAGTACACGTAACGTGAGTGGAATACTCGAGTCGATTGTTGTGTCGATTTCTCGATTAAATGATTTGCGGATGGCCTTAAATGGCCCCTCAACATTTGATTGATTGTGTTTGCCGATCTTATTTCGCAAATCTCACACCAAATCTACTGTTGTCATATTTTCGCTCATGCATCACTGAAAATTTGTGAATTGATTTGGTTACGGATTCAATCATGAAACCAACTCAGTGTTCTGCGTTGCCTAGCCCATAGTGCAATAGAAATTCGTGAAATGTTAAGCTACTACTACTACTACTACTACTACTACTACTACTACTACTACTACTACTACTACTACTACTACTACTACTCGGGAATCCAATATTACGTTAAGACTCGTCAAGAAGAAATAATTGCTTGTGCAGATACCGGATCCAATCCTTTCATCCCTTCTATTTATTCTGACTAACAACCCTAAGCTCTATCCAAAATCACTACCAGGTGAAATCAGGAACTCAAAACCAACCCAGCTTAAAACGAAGCCAGCTCCTTCGCCTAATCATGTCAACTCAAAACATTTGTGCGTCTCATCCACTCGTGATGTCTTCTTGGCATACAGGCTCCTGGGAGTTGATTACCAACTGGGTAATGGTGACTTGGCCGGGTGTGCAGAAAGGAAACTGGATATTACTGGCACCCTATAGACTACTGTAATACCTGAAAAGAAAATCTTGCTCAACCTGTTGGTCTTCAACAGACACAGCCCAAAAAGGGCAACCAGACATCGTTGCCTCAATCCCATAAGCCTCGAGATCATAAGAATCCCTCGAGAATGACTGATTCTCGAGGATAGTTACCTTGTTACCGCAAAGCTTCACAGCTTGTGGCCTTTATGTAGGTACTCAAACTTTCATCTAAACAAAAGGACTTAGTAACAACTTTGAGACTCTAGGACTTTCGGAAGCAACACGGTGAAAGACATAAGAACACTCAATGTTGCAAACAAGATGGCAAAGAGACAATGAGACAAGATGGCAAAAACAATGGCAAAGAGCGCGAAAAATAACGGCGTATGTGGTGAGCTCGTAAAAGCTGGCTTTGCGAGCCTGAGTGTCTTTTGAACGAGCCCTTGTGATATAATTTTATATGTAGTTCGTTTTGTACGACCAAAAAATTTAAAAAAATTTTAATGAACCTTTACTTTATGCCCTTTCTACATCCAGTTTTGCTGACAAGCCCTATGTATTTAATCTAAACCGGTCGAGTCCCGTTATACTAGTGATTTGTTCCAAGTGTTAGAGCTTGTCAGTAGTTTGACTTTGCGGTGAAATCAACAAAATCCATCGCAAAGCCAAGAAAAATCGGCGTCAAAAGTATTTGAACAGACAACACTTGCAAACCTTGCGCTGAAAAAAAGGATAACTATGAACACTTTCTTTTGAATCGTCCAATCCTAATCCACAAGGGTCTAAACTGGTTGAGATGAAATTATCTGCTTACCTCGCATACGAGGTTAGGCTCAAGATTAATGCACAGCGTGCTCTGGCGGATATTGTTAGTAATGTCAACTGCTACCCGAAGTGTCACTTTTTGGATTGAAGTCTTTAGAAGACGATGGTATCATATAGTTTTCAAATTCTTTCAAAGGGAATATATACTATAAGATCAAAAGAATAATAGGAATAGTCTTTTTGGCTGGAATTCAGCAACAAAGAAACGTGGTGAAATGTGGATAGGGTTAAAATCTTCACGAAATTCATTCCGCGTTGGCAGAGGTACATGGAAGCCTTACTTAGAATCGTGATGTGACACCTAATTTTCCATTAAAATCGTAAACCATGGTAGGCCATTCGCTCTGAACAGCGGAAAATATAAACATATCCACTATCTCCTGAAGAATAAAATGCAGGCATGGAGTTGAATCTCGAAAGGCTACGTACATGATACATACAAAAATGTCGTGGGCAAAAAAAGGGATACATTTAACACAGATGCTGAGCGAGAAAATCGTGGTAAGGCTTAGGTATAGCCCTCATTGTCAGATGTGCAGAAAATATGAAGTAATTGCTTTCAGGAAAATGAGGACCAACCTTCCTCGACTTTATCATCGAGTCCAGATTTGCCAAGAGCGCGAAAAAATCGGCGCCAACAGTTTCCAAATCAAATCGAAACTTTCAGTTTCGGAATCCTTGCAGGTTGGCTGTGTTTTCTTTGATAGAATCCACACATAGCTCTCGATGTTCGCCTACTAGCCTTCGTCCTTTCGTACTCCGGTCTCTGTCCTGTCTTGTTACGATGTTTCAATCATCCCTTAAATCGAACGAGTTGGTATTACTATTAATTTATTTTGGAAAATTATTCGAGATAGAAAAACTGATTTGAAATATGTCACCTAAACCAACTAGTTCTATCGGTATTGTGTTTCAGTCTATGAGAAAATGGCGCCATAACAAGATCACTCTGGGTTGCCAGGGAGCTTTCCCAAACTCTAACTGAAAATATGACACTGAGTCTACAAATACCCCACTAAAACGAATGGAAAAGCATTTGTGGAAAAACACAGTGAAATTCAACTCATATGCTCACTTCAAAACAAGGACATTTATTTTTACTTTTATTTGTAACCAACGCATGTTGGAAGGTAGCTACAAAACGGTCCGTAGCACTACTTTCTTTTCTTATTTCTTTCACCAATGATTGATTTTATGTTCCCTCAACAAAATCCACAGGAATCCACGGTGGATGTGCATGGATTCCAGGCTGCAATGTTAACAGACACCAACGGTCGGGTTATCTATCTAATCTCGTTTGAAAATCATAAAGCACTCAGAATATGCAACAAACGATATTCAACACCCTCGCAATATCATTTTCCACTTTCCAGCACTCGATAAATGCATCTCGGTCTGCCCCGGTTGAGTGGATGCTTGATGTTATATATGCAATGGAGTGGCGCTCTTTGATTTGCATATGGCATTTTGCGAAGACAAGATATCTCTTCCGAGCAGTTGGTGAGGTCCTCATAAACGGCACTTGCTATTTACTAGGCATCATCGATACCAGCAGTTGGATGGAACATTGCCGGTTATCAGCACGCCAGCATTGCAAGGATTATTCCATTGGGCCGAAGAATTGCATGATTTATTCAACCAATGAAAGAGTTGATCGGTTCCCGGACAACAGGGATTTCAATAAGAGCATCGACTCCTGCTGCGTTTGTGCAGAATATTCACTTGTTGCATATTCAATTGATTCATCTCGGGGAAGGTGAATGCGCTTACGGTTGATGCTTCATCGAATGAAGAGGTGTACAAATGGAATATCTAATAATGTTTGTTCTTTGGTGGTAGCAAAATTTCATGGTTCTTTTCTGGTGATTTTCAATCGCAAAATTCATTTTTTAACCATCGTAATAGCCAACAAAACATAGAGTTTTTGTGGAGAAGGAACAATTCCTACTGATTTCATCTAGTTTGTCCTCATATTTGACACGAACTTGCCTTTCTTTTCAGGTTGTAGATCTCAGTCGCCGTTTCTTAAACTGTCCTACACTGTTCGTTAGACTTCTTTTCCCCTTTGCTTCCGGCCGCTTGGACCCTTGATTAAACGGGATATTTTTGCTCAGGTTACAGGAATCTTTTGCTGAAAGGAATTTTTGATGACCCTGAATCGAGACACGCAATCTTGATCCATATTTATTTGCTACTTAAGAGATTGAGCTGTTTACAGCATAATTTCAGCAAAAACAATGCTTTCACAAGGACTTCCGACTGTTTTGTTATGTGTAATGTAATGTAATGTAATGTGCCGTTTTGTAATGTGCTTCCCCTAATACTATTATAGGTTTGGTCAAACAGGCGAATATTTAACCAAGATTTTTGATTAATTCTGACGTTCCTCTGCAGATTTTTCGGCCACCATTCCCCTACCTAACGTCCTAGCGCCGCCTCGTTAGAGTCACTTATGTATGCTTTCAAGTGGACATTTCCTGATCTTGAGCTTCATACCGTGAAGCCGTACGTAATTAATAGACCTGCAATTATCCATTCCAACCCAGATAAAAATGGAAACCTAAGCGAAAAGCACGTGAACGGTGAAATCGGATTCGGATGTGAATGAGATTTTATTGACAGGCAATTATTTTTTTGAAGCTAGTCCGCAAGCGATCAAATTCATTTCCAGATCTGTGCCACCAAGGACTCTTCTAGTCTGATCGCGAATGTGCAGAAGTTCAAAAATACTAAAATAAATTTTACTAAGTTTTAAACAGAACAACGTAGGACAATGTCAAATTCTTAAACATAGAATTCATAGCAACTTTTATAAGGGGACTCTCTATAGTGATGCAATCAATTGAGAAATGTATTCGATATTAAAACATTTATTTTTGATTTTGTTTACTCAACTTCGTTTTCAGTAGACATCATATGATGCGATGCACGATTGGTGCAATGTACAATTACGTGTTTGGGAGGCGAGGATCAAAGAATTGACCTTAATATAAACCGAAATATTTCAGTCACACATGCATCGTCGTCTATGTAATGGATTGCCCTATAAATATTTCTCATTTAAGCAGACTTCCCATCAGTGAATTTAAGGTTTCCAATTATAAAAAAATAACATTTTTAAATATTTATACAAGAAAGCATTACAAACTATTAAAAACTAAATTCTCAAATTCTAGCAGTCAAACTATTGAAAAATTGTCTGCTCATCAGCATGAATCGTCTCCGAATGTTACAAGAATCTTTTTAATATTTTTCATCACAAACATCACGCCAAAAAGGACAGTTCTATTTTATTCCATTGTCTTTTAGTTTTTCCAGTGACAAATAGATTCCACCTTTCACCGCCAGAAGAGGCGAATCCTTCTTAAATACAAGTGGTGCATTTGTTTTCGAGCTCGGATTTATTCGGAAACTACGTAGAAGGCTAATTAACCCAATTCTTGTTTGCATCATCCCGAAACGCAAACCAATACAATTTCGCGGTCCATCTCCAAAGGGTAGAAAACTCATTGAGTGTCGCTTCTTTACTTCCTCCGTATCGAATCTGTTTGGATCAAACCTTTCTGGATCAGTGTAAACGTCTGGATCATGTTGAATGGTATATATAGGGATGAATACTCTGGTTCCCTTTTCAATTATGACTTTCGTATCCGGCACTTTGAAATTGGTATCGGCACATCGTCCCAAAATAGGCACTGGAGGATACTTCCGAAGTGTTTCTGTAAAAATGCAAAGGCAATAAGTCAAAATGTCAAAAGTCAAAATGCTTTAGGCACTGCCAACACAAACCATTGATTATTTGTTCCACGTACTTCATCTCCATCATTGCTTCGTATGATAAATTCCCATTGTTATTCGCAAGGACACGCATCACCTCTTCACGAGCTTTCATTTGGACATCCTGGTGTTGTGCCAATTCAAACAGAGAATAGGACAACGTGGTGGAGGAAGTTTCGAATCCGGCTAGGAAAAATAGAAATGCTTGAGCGGCCACTTCCTCTATTGACAATCCTTCCGGCGAGTTTTTCAACTCGATCAATAAATCCATGAAATCGTTTCGCTTAATATTGTTTTCTTCGCGGAATGCAACTGTTTCCCGGACAACCTTCAAGAAAAATTTGGTCACGTCATCACGGATAACTTTGATGTGAAGTCTCTTAGCCATTTGTGGGAATTGACGAACTAGCGAAGCTATGAACCTTCCGTGGCGTGGACTGGTGAACACTTTCCGTCCATAGTCACGGAATTCAGCATTCGGGTCCTGTAGACTGTTGCACTCAATTCCGAAAGCGCAACGTCCAATAACATCAGTCGTGAAACGTGCCAAATACTCTTTCATTTCGATTTCGGGACCAGATTTGAGAGCATCTTCCAAGGATTGCACAAATAAATCTGCAACACTTACCACCGTGGGAAACATGTACTTCATCTTGCCTGAGGTAAATGTGGGGGACAACTTGTGACGCAATCTTCGCCACTTCTCACCACTTGCAGAAAACATGTGCGCCGACAGTGGATCATCCTTTTCGTTATAGTAGAAATTTCGATCGTGAAATTTGTTGAAGTCCTTGATAAGAATGGTCTTGATCAAATCAAGATCAGTAGCTATCGCGATCGGACTAAAAGTCAGATACATTCCAGCCACAGGCGATTCGTTTTTGAATGCATAATAAATCTCACTCACAATGTCCTTTACATGTCTCGAGTCGTTGTAGCGCAAATTTCCGTATGGTATATTTGGATCAAGTGCAGGGACGTTTCTATTCTTCCAATACGAGAACTTCCACTTGAAAAATAGATAAGCTAACAAAGCCACTCCCGGTATACAAGTACATAATAATAAATGCCACTCCATTGCACTTTCGCGTACGAGAACTTTCCGTCAAACAAAGCCTCCCTGTGATTGATGGAGTTGTTGAACCGTTTCCCGAACCGAATCTCTTGACACTGAGATACTTTCTGGAGGAATTTTCTTCTTATAAAATGGTCTTAGTGCTACCCCGGCATGACGAAGCTGTTTCTAATCTACTCAGAATAGTCGCATCGAATGATTACACACATCAAATGATTCACCACTGAGCCATCTTATCTCCAATGTAATATTACGAAGACTGTAATACTTATACTTATGTAATACTAATATTCAATGACGCTATTGAATCGCTACTTGTGTAAACAATCATGAATTGCGCAACTCATTGTTGCATTTATTTTTATTTTCACACAAAATGTTTGGGGAGATCTTATCTAATAGTAGGCGGTAAGCGGAAAGAGATAATCGAGCCATAGTAAAACAATTTACAATGTATTAGAATTTAGTAACCTATTACGATAAGCACACCAAACTGCGTTTAAGGTTATCTTCAGCAAAAAAAATACATAGTTTGACCGATAATCCAGTTCGTGGTTGCTGCTTGCCCGGCTTATAAGACAAATTGATTTCAAAATCATATTTAAGAGCACAACACCCTTGACTGGATACGGTTTGTATCCAAGATTTTGATACAAACACAAAACGAATTCATATAATATTATCCAAATGCGGTTCAATAAGTCCTTAGAAAATCTAATAGAGCAAATAACAATTCCGCAACTTTCATTTTTCTAGAAAATAACCTTCGATTCCTTGGGAGCTCTCCGAAAATTTTTGGGTTCCATAAATTTTAGGTCATTTTAGTCACATTGAATTCAAGTATATAATCGTGCTCTATTTTCAACTTAAGCGAATTGATTTTCTCATAGTGCGTAGGTTAGTTTATTACACGAAAACCCATTTTCAATTATATTTTTCGATATTTAACAACTAAAAGTCAGAATTCAGCTTCGCTGGCAGCAAATCGCCGAAAGGCGTACGTAGATGAACAGAGAAAATGGACGGGGAACGATGCGAGGTCTTTCAAAAACGAATTTTCCCTGTCGGAAAAATCAGACAAATATCAAAATAAAAAACGTTTCTTATTCTTAGCGGAGGGTGCGAATATCCATATAAAATGAGGACAAGCGGGCACAAGTGAATGGTCTATATTGTACCGCCACTAACGCAGGATGAAAATCAAGATGGCCGCCAAAATAACGGTAGAATAGCTCGCATGGCACGCTGTTACATTCGCCAAACTATTTTTAATATATGCAGGGTTGGGGTTGGATATATGGAAAGATACAATGCGAGGGATAGCACATTCCATTGCAGAAACTCATTTCGATTTCCATCAGCAACCATGCCCAAACAATCGGAAGACCCAATTTGTTGCGGAAATTCCCCTGATTGCATTACACTGTTACATTCTGGTTCCGATGCCCGCAATCAATTGAAGGAGAAAGTCGTCACTGGTCTTGATTTGCATTTAGTAAAAAAGGGACATATTTCGTACTAAGATGTAACCGAAATAATTGAGGATTGCAGCTAGTCCTGATATATTGACTGACTATATTCATTACGCAATATCGCAGTGGTGAAGTAGTAAATAAAAAAAGGATTTGGAACTGGCGCGTCCCTTGCCAGAATTATTAGCCTTTACATGTTATTCATTAGAGTTTTGTCCACTTCTCAGCTGTAAGACCTTGACGTGATGCACCAATCTCTACCTTTTCACCTGTATAACGAAATCGAAACGGAAATATCCGACATTCCCAATTTACCACGCATGCCACCAGCGCCAAAACCTAACGGCCGACACACATGCCTCAGCATCGCCAAAAAGAAATCTGATCAGTTCATTTAAACTTAATTAAAAATTTCAATGGCCACCGCATGCCACTGCGATTGAACTCAATTACCATTTCATTTTCGAACATACAAAATTGTTACAATTTCCTTCTACACCCACTCTCCTATTTCTTCACCCGATGTGTGAACTCTACCGTTGGAAAAATATGCAATCTAATTTCACTTAATTAAAAGTAAATGGCTCACTCGAAGCGGGGGGACAACAGTGTCATGTACCCAAAAACATCAGATGGATTCTCCAATGGCTGAAACGAAATGATGAAACCCACCAGATTAGGATCATCTGATCGCAACGAACAAATTGTATCGGCCACTCCTTGGAAAAAGAAATTTCATACGTTACAACCTGTAGCGTGTCTGTGAGCTCGTATGTGCGCTGGATACCTGCCATACTTTGGGCGCCTTCGAATGTGTGTCTATTAAGTCATAATCTCGGTATTATGACATAAGTTTGTCGATTCATCTGTAATGAAAAACTTATCAATCTATCGTGAACCTGTCGAGGCTGCAAGCGACGGCGCTCGAGTTTTTGGCCAAGTCATCGCTGGAAATAATCCACACCTACGAGCTCAATTCGATTTACTATAATTGCTGCAATTCTCCCGCACGAAGGAGGTTTTGAGGTTTTGCAATTACAACATTCGAAAAGTGAAAAATCATCTTTTTGTTTTAAACTGTTTCAGTTATCAGTGAAAATTTATGATCTGGGGCGGATCCGCGGATTGCAATGCACCTTTGTTTCCCGTCCATTCGTGCGGATCCAAATTAGAAGCAAACCATGCAAGCTGAGGATCAATTACTCCATAGCAACCGTATTGGGTCATATATCCTCAATCGTTAGCAATAATGTTGATGTATGAAGTAATTACGTGTGGCATTGCAGGAATGATACACAATTCAATTCCGCGGTTATTAGTAGTTTTGCAACTTCGATACCAAGCTCGTCAGGACACCGAGAATCTTCAACCGTGCAAAGTTTCGTAAGAAGTTCATGAGGCATTCCCAATGCGTCAGACCTCCAATGTATTGGGGTCTGGAAAGTCACTACCAAAATATGACTGGCCGTGAACGATTCTAGCAGATCCCCCTCCAGCTATATCAGCCCATTAAACTCTCCTTATCATAAACCAAGAATGGACACCTCAGCTTATGAAGCTCCATTCCAATCATAGAAATCAGAAAACTTCTTCGCGATTGAAACTGGACTCAACTGAAGCTCACACAGGTAAAGAAAGCGGGCGACGGACCTCTGCATAGCGTGGTAGTGAGAAGGAGGTGAGTAGTTCGCCTGGAAAATTGCTATAATTGAATCCACATTTGTGTCCAGTAAATAGGTATTGCCAATCTATTAGGTGTGTTAACAGTTGCGTCAGATGATAGAAAACGGTATCTACATTCAGGATTTGAGAGAGCCCGTCCTTATTTAATACAAGCTCACAAAGAATTGACTATCGTAAAGCTAGCATTCAAGATTTAACAAATTCATCTTAAACAGGCCGTGGGAAGTGCCCCGACTGCATATCCTTTTCAGAAAGATCATCGTAAGGAACCTGCGTATCTCTAGCTCTCTCACTCTCCCTCTATCTCTCTTTATCTATACATAATAAAATAAAAAAATTAATTCGGTAGACCTTATTGACTGGCACAATCCTGGCACTTTTTTTCTTCATAATTTCCTCAAGGCCGACGCAATCAACTTAATCTCAAGAACCGTCTGCAATATGTTTCCTTTCAAGGGTCTTTTGATTGTGGAAAGCCAGTCACTAAGAATCAGGTCACGTGAGAAGGACAATGAGAAAGAATTCTAGGCGAGTGCTTGGCCAAAATTCGTTTATTCTGAGGGTTGAATGGCCAAGAGCGTTGTTGTAATGAAACAGTCTGACTTTATTTTCTAAATTTTTGGTCTTTTGTGTCGACTGGCGTTAGCTAGACATTTAAAAACTTCAATTTATTCGACCCGGTTTACTTTTGACCTTGAAACTGATCGCAAGAAACAACCTTAACATCATACGCAAACTGTCGGACTCTAAACTTTCAAAAGGCTAATATCATTCAATAGAATTTGACTAGCTAGTTTGTTTTTATTTGGCAAGCTGAAGGACTTCCACTCTCTTGCTAGAAGGTTTGAGGAATAGACCCGAAAAAAGTGGAACGCACGTTGCATGAAAGTTTTGTGAAAAAATTGCACTGAAAGCCTCCACACGCGATCGTCTTCCAGATGTCTCCATTTCGGCCAGAAGAGGGGGTTTCTCAAAAAACATCACTTGATAAGATGCTATCATTCCAGGACAATTCAAAAAGTTCTTATATTGACGAAAGGCCCATTTAATCCCGTGCTGCCGAAGTGGAAAAATACCTCTCTTCCACAGTACTGATAATCTCCCTTATCATAAGGATGTCTCTAGTTCGAAGCCACTACTTTAGTGAGAAGGGGTCAGAGAACCAACAGTTTCGGGGCATGTTCTCAAGGTGAGGGCAGCTGAAACGTTTATTTAATGCATTCAAAAGAAGTGTACGTGCTTATAGATGAAGTTTTGGCATATGTCAACAAACCAGGAACGATGACATTAGCATTCAACCATGAAAAAATTGCAAACGAACTGTGGATAGTTGAAAAACATTTGATCCTTGTCAGTTGAATGATCGAAAGCCAATTACTTTACATATTGGGCCTCATTATATTCTTCATTAAGTAAATTTGTAGAACTAATGGTTACATTGACTCAATTAGACAACACCATGTGGAGGACATTTTTTAGTCGGCTTTTAATCCATCCGCCATATGCATTTTGCAACAAATTACCATCGAAAGCGATTCAGGCACACGATGTTGGTCCCGATATCGTGCCAAATGGTTTGTGCTTTCGCATAAAACAGAAGCAAGTTGTTAACATTCGAAAACTTCTTGTCGCAGCGGGAAATCGTACAACCATGAAATTGGGGTAGAGCCCGAGGCCCAAGCTGGAGCTAAGACAGAGCCTTGCAGCCTGCTGACTGCTGGCTGCCACATTGCGAGCCAGCTCATGTCATTAATTTTGTGCGGAGGCGATTCTGGCGTCTTCATATTAATGAGTGGCCGTTAAGAGCTTACAAGCCGCCATAAATAAAATGTTGGCCAATTCACGTGTGGTCACAATCAGTTTTATTTCGAAAGCGTATGAGAGTTTATAATTGCTTCTGCATATCAGCTGCGACTATTGTTGGTGCTGCCCGCGCTTGAGCTGCACCATCCAGAGGTGGTTTATCCAAATCTGGTCAGTTATTAACCTTAGATTGTTGCGAATATATTTCAACCAAGGAACCTTGTCATGTGGCTTAGACACAATCAAGGATTTCACTGAATTCAACAAAGACGCAAGGAAAGTTATCTGCATTGCACGTTTGATGTTTGTTCCTTTGAATACCTTCAGCTCTTATAGTAAGGTTAATAGCTTCCCATTTGTAATAGCTCTTGATTACTTGATCCTCCAGTTGTTACTGTTCTCCTCCAATTCCTCTTGTTCCTCGTCGGCGGTCTCCTTTTCACTCAGTGCCCAGAAGATGTTGGACACCTTCCTTATAAACGGCTTAACATTTTTTCCGGATAACCTTGCTGTCCACCATCGCTGCCAGTTATTAACATTAATTCCTTCGGCGCGGATACCACTTGTGTATTGCTGATCGGTAGCAATGCTCCATTTCCACTGCGGTTATTGCGACCCTTGCGTGCTTCAACTTGAAAGACGATGGACGACTTGGATGACTACGTAATTCGAGATCATTATTAAGGAATTTGCTACAGGTCGACTCGCCTGAACCTGGTTGCGCTTACTACGCTGGATATCTGGTTGGCTGGCATGGCGTCGAGGTTATCTGTACAAGGAACTAATTGATTTATTGTTGTCGACATGCAGTGACAGAAAGATTAAAATGCCTTGAATCGTACGGTTCGGCATAATGAATTGATTAGTGCATAATTGGACGCGGTGGTAGTTTATCACTGGCCTGAATAAAAGTGTTGCACTTGCTGCAATCTCGGCCGATGCGTAAGGCTCAATGACTCTGTTAAAGGAACAGGTTGTTATTTGCCATACGTAACGGTGCGCCGGCCAGGATAATGTTTTTAGGTCGATTCCGCATACTTGGTTGAATATATTGACACAAACGCATCAACCTCAATGACAAATATCTTTTTTGAACTTGAAAATGCGATCAATAATTCCGGCATTGGAGAGGAGAAGAAGTGGAGACCTGATTATTTGTTTTCGATCTTTTAAGTACGGTGAGACAATATTTTTGTTAACTCTTTCGTTCACTTGGTAACCTGCAACCAAACATAGTTCTAGAGAATCGCAACTACTATTCCTGTATCATTATAGTTGGGCAATGAATCATACATGTCCGAAAATGCGGATTGCTTTCAATTCAAACTACACCTAATACCATCAAACACTCTCCGCTCACTACTTTTCTTACTGAACCACTCGTTTCACCAACGATATTGCACGCATATCATTGTAAATTCTCATGTAACCTGTCATTAATATTACAATACTTTGCCACCCAGAAAATCTCACGGATCTTTCGGTAATCAGTCCAATCAAATTTTTTCCTAGGCACTTCGTGGATCTTTTAATAATCACGATACCTTCGCTTGCCAAAGAAACATCACTCCGAATTTGGTATAGTACACCAATGTACCGACATAGATAGCATGACTGCGACAGGTAAAAATTTCACCTTACAATTGTAGAAACAGATGAGCTTACTTGCTCAACATTCAACATCACAGCGCCGGATGGCCTGAGAAATTCGCTCCATGTTGGCCGACAATTGTCTATAGATGGAAACGTTACTGGATATTTTACATTGGCGGCAAAGGATTTATGATCACCTACAGGAAAAATGTGGGCGAAACATCAAAAACCTCAAAACCTGGATGCGGGGGACAAAGCGGTGTAACAATTTGTGCATTTCTCCAAACCCTTATCCTGATTATTCCCAATAGTCCTTCGGAATAATGTTGATAACCTGAAATATCAAAATGTACTATCCGACATCATTCACACTCCTCGTTATGTTCTTCGGTGGAATCCACCTCAAATCCAGATCTCTCCCTTCGGCATTAATTAGATGACAAGGCGAATTATATCTGAAATGTACGCGATGTAGTACCGAAGTATCTACAACAAATTCATGCCGTCGCGCTAAAGCCCACGATCTCAAATCGCAGCCCATCTGCAAAACTATCGTATCGTCTTCATTCCTAAGACATTGTATAACCCATTCGGCGAAGATGGTAATCAGCGCGCTCCAATCAAATTAGGTAAAAATCGTGAAATGATCGAATTGTTTTGCGCATTGCATCCAAAGATACTTGGAGTTGAGCAAAAGATACACACGTAAGCTGGCCACGGAATCGTTGTCAAGCGTGGTATGGATCAGGTTGATCAACCTTACCTACTTCGACGTTAGATCAGGCAGACGAGGATCGATCAGCGAAGCGATTGATCGATCGCTCGTGTTCATTGTAAGATGATTAAAACTCCCAAAATGGACAGGTAGTGAACGTTCCCTGGATTACAAATTATCATTTGTAATTTTTGCAGTTCCAACCAGAATCACAAGTGCTAAGAGGATCAACTAGGCCGTTTCGTATTCCTCATACGCACGGATTTCAAAGCATGGATGCTCCTTGCTTCGATGTTCCTCAAGTGGACCTCGAGTTGGTTTTCTTTCCGTCGATGAAAATCCAAATCATTGGCAATGTCCTCCCAACTCTCATTAACTGCAGACTTCGAGAGAAGATGAAGCGCTGTAGCGTTTGTTCCTACACAATTACAAAAGTATTACCGAAATGAGAACCAGGAAAGGTTGGGTAGTCTACAGCGCTACGATGAACAGTTATGTACAGACTGGTCGATACATTATCATAATACATGTCAGGAATAGTGCCGAAAAAGGTCAGGATCATAGAACCAATAGAGCTCGTTACATGACGGCAATAGTGCCTTTTTTCTTCTTTTGTCCTCCCTTTCCACTCACTCATCTATAGATGGATACACACGTAAGCTGGATCAATAAACACCTAAAAATCCAAACTAGGATACCGTAGACAAAAGAATTAACTTCATGTTCATGCAATGTGCTGGTAACTAGATATTGAAGTTTAGAAACAAATTGGTGTACTATAACTGAAGTTTAGTTCGGTCTGACGGACTGGTCACCGTCCGTCAGACCGAAAATAAATATACGGCGAGATTGGTCCGGGTTATGTTGGAGCGTCAAAGGTCAAAGGTCCAGGCCGAGTTCACAGATTGATGAAGGAGGTATTTTCTTTTCCGCCGCTGGAAGTCCTGGAGCAAAAGGCTCTCTGACCTTGTGAAACCCTGAAAGACTTCACCAGAAAACCCCCACGAAAAGCTCAGCGCATATGGAAACGAGGTGAAGCAGGCTCTAGGTCACCATCATAAAAGTCCGGCACATAGTACATTCACACCTCTATCAGCAAAAGCAAGATTCTCTGCTGGCGGGTCTTCGTGGAGTCACCTGATGGAGTAGGATCTAAAGTGCGAAAGTACATCCTCTATCCCACTCCGCCATTCCCGATAACAGAAAATCCGAGGAAGCCCTCGATCTGCGGTGAACCAACGTAACAGAACTGGCACTGTTGGGGTCGACGAGCATGGGATTTCTTTGGTCTCAACAAGAAGACACGGTTAGCCATTTTTAAATAATAGCGCCTCACACCGGGGACTAAGAGAGGAAGATTGATAGATTGAGCCATATTGATACGACGATCGCTTAGAGATTCGCTGAGGATATTGCTAGCCTATGTTTGTCCAACAGTGATTTCTCGTGTAAATAATGATAAAAATAACAATACAGTTTCAATAAAATCATCCAAGCATCACATTCCTCACTTAAATAAATACAATCATGATTATATGTGATGATGAGTGATCTCTATTAAATAAACAGGCTTCTATTTGTCTCGTGAAACTTATCCAACTAGTTGGATAATTCATATGTTACATGTGAAAATATTAAGAGATGCAAAGTCATAATTCAAACATATTCAAACCTTCCAACTAATCTTGATTTAATACCAAGAAGATAAGTGAAATGATATCTTTAGATCTGCGGAACTTTAGTTTAGCTCTATCATTTAGTTTGATAAAACCAACACAATGGAGTGCAGCCAATTTTTCGTCTATCCGTTTGTGATATTTTTGGTGATTTACCTATTTTTCAAGTGGAAGTTTACTTATTGGAGAAATCGTGGTATCCCAACACTTATTCCTCATTTCCCGTACGGGAATATGCCCATCAACGATACTCGACATACGAAAGACATCATTGGAGAGGTCTATCATACATTCAAAAAGGACTCTCCCATAGCTGGCATGTACGTGGCCTTCAGTCCAGTCGCTGTTGCTACTGATTTGGACCTGATCAAAAGTATTCTCATCAAGAATTTCTCACAATTTTCCGATCGAAGATCTTACTACAACGAGAAAGATGACCCACTTTCTGCTCATATGTTTTCCTTGAACGGAGAGAAATGGCGCAATCTGCGTCAGAAGTTGTCTCCAACATTTACCTCAGGCAAAATGAAATACATGTTTTCAACAGTCGTTGATGTTGCCGATTATTTAGCAAAAGCCTTGCGTGACGCCGTCAAATTCGGTCCTGAAATTGAAATCAAGGAGTATATGGGTCGCTTTACTACCGACGTTATTGGACAATGTGCCTTTGGAATCGAGTGTAATAGCTTGAAGGACCCAAATGCCGAGTTTCGACAAAAAAGTCGGAAGGCGTTCGGTGAGCCCCTCCGAGGACGTTTTATGACTAATATTGTACGACAGTTTCCTGAGTTGTCTAGAAAACTACATGTCAAAGTGTTCGACGACGATATAACCAAGTTCTTCTTAGGAGCAGTTCGTGAAACGGTTGCATATCGCGAGGAGAATAATATCAGGCGAAACGATTTCATGGATTTGTTGATCGAACTGAAGAACGGCCCTCAAGCACTGTCTATAGAAGAAATAGCGGCCCAAGCCTTTCTTTTCTTCTTGGCTGGATTCGAAACCTCTTCCACTACTTTATCGCATGCATTGTTCGAGCTGGCTCATCAACAAGATATACAAGAGCGAGCACGGAAGGAAGTCATAGACGTTCTCGGAAAACACGACTGGGTTTTTACATACGAAGCAATGATGGAAATGAAATACTTGGATCAAGTTATCAATGGTAATTGAAAAGTGCGTGAACAGTAGTGGATTAAAAGTTTTTCAATGGCTTGCGTTCTCTTACAGAAACCCTTCGAATGTATCCTCCAGTTACAATTCTAAATCGTTCAGCCGACTTCGACTTCCCCATCCCTGAGACTAACATCGTTCTGGAGCGGGGGACCCGAGTTATTATACCCGCATACGCAATTCAGCGTGATCCTGACATATTTCCCGAGCCCGACAGATTCGATCCAGATCGGTTCCATCCGGAGGAAATGAAGAACCGCCATCCAATGAGCTTCCTATCGTTCGGAGATGGTCCTAGAAATTGTGTGGGATTGCGATTCGGAATGATGCAAACGAGGATTGGACTGATTAGTATATTGCGTAATTTTCGTATTTCGCCAAGTCTGCGATCAAAGCCACCCTTGGAATTTGACAAGGACTCGCTTTTATTGATGTCAAAAGGGGGAATATATTTAAATTTGGAGTCAATATAGCTCGTTAGCTCACTGTTGGAGCAAATTTAATGTAACTTTGCCTGTCAGAAGCCGCGATTACATATGATTACATCCTGAGAACAGGAATTGACTCCTTAATTCGTGTATTTATTTTCTAATTAATCACCCCCTACAGAATCATTTACAGTGAAGTAAAAAATAAATGCATAAATACATACATAAGTATGGGAACTCACAAGTTCCAAACGAAAAACACTTGAGATTAATACAGCTCAACTATCAAAAATACAATCAAGAATTCATATAACGAGTTACTTTACCATCTCAATTCACAATCCCATATCCCACTTGCTTTCCTCCTCATCATCTCATAACAATGTCATCATAGCAACGAATCCGCCTCTCTTAAATCTGCATAACAACCAATTTTATAATCTCGAGCGCCTTCACCAAAAACGTATAATCTGATTCGGAGCTACTGAATCCATAAATCATCGGTCCCAGGCGAAATGCTGATTGTTTCCGTAAGGTAACGATAAATTTATTATCGAAACGCCAAAATATGACTGGTCTGATACTGATCTGCGCAATCTTCGAGGTCTTCCTGCTTGTGCCCGTGGTACGGAGGCAAAGACTCAAAAGACTTTTTTCATTTTTTGCGCAACATTGTTCTTAGGCCACGATTTGCCTAAAAGAAAATCACTTAGTGAAGCGAGATCGTGACGATGCCATTTTTCAATTATATTCAAGCCATTACCATAAGCCAGCTACTGGGATTGTGGTGTATTGAGGGATCTGAACGCTTGTCACAGCTCCCCCAACCTGCCCTCAGTGCGTAGCACCCGAAAAGCCTACTCGCGCCCATTATTTTGACACCAATCCTTTTGGGCAGTGATGACGCCACGACACGTTTTCCACTTTCAATTTTCAATTTCAATCAATGGACCCAGATAAGACTTGTTATCGGGATTTTTGGTTAATAGTTTTCTGGTGGCCGACGGTTCAAACTCGTTAAGATGGTACCTGCATCAGGTTCATTTATCATCGAGGATTGGCGCGACAGGTTTGTGCCGTGAGAAGATTATGAAATAACTTCAGCTGAGGGAGTTCAGGCGAATTTTAAATTATTCAACGTTGTTGGCTCTTGGGCGGACTTTACCCATAAGGATTTCGATAGCAGATGCAATTTAGGTGCCTTGAAATGGAAGCTCAAGATTGAGTGCCTGTTTTATCGATTGCACATTGCTCGTAATCTAAGCAGGTGGTCACCGCTTCAACTCCCTCTAATAACCACAAAATCTCTGACTATAAATCTGCCACTAAGAGGACTCATCGGAAATATTATAACCCGAGAGTTTGTGTTCTTTGCCGAAAATCTTTTCAGCAAATTAATGTGCAGATAGCTCGATCTTGAAAATCATAACACAACCGAACGACGCAGGATCCAGAATAGGTTAAAATATTGGAATCACATATTTAGGATTCGATTATGCATTTCCTGCAGTCACTTCTCTCCCTCATTCCAAAAACTCAGTTCAAAAAATATTCGACTGGCAAAGTCAATCAAATCTCAGTATAGTCCAATATCAAGTTTTAGAGAGATGAGCAATGCCCTGCTTACCCCTGCTCATGTTTTAGAGGGAAGCATGATACAATACTTGTTTCTAAGTACGAGAACTTCAGGCATGATCAGCATGCTCAGATTCAAATTTGATCCTTCCCTTGAAGTGTGGATTTTTGAGTGGATGTTTGTCTTCGAACATGCTCGTAAACTCAAGAATAGACTTTAAAGAAAGCTCCAATGAAAAACGTATGGGAAGCGAAATTGGGACCGAAACTGATACCTGCGATACCTGAGATCATAATCATCGAACTAGGTACCACAGCAAGTCCCAGTCTATGTCAAAACTACCGAATACCAGTCATAGTCCTAGTCATTTCAATAAAAGAGATCTTAGTGTTCTAGCTCTACAAGGATGATTTGGTACTAGGATTGATACAGGTCATGGAACGGAGATTCAATATTAGACTAATGCGAAGCTTTCTTCGAAGAAGAGAACAAACTCCTGTTTGAGAGCGTGAAAGCGCGACAGTTTGACCAAACGACTGTTACTTATCTGTAAAGTAGATTGATTTTCACCAAAAAAGGTTCAAATATTCTGTCATCATTTTAAGGGTTCAAATATTCTGTCAATAAGGGTTTTAACACTGGCAAAAATCTTACAACAGGCGATCCACCAACCACCAACTATGTACTTCCAACATCATGAGCTTCTGACAATCAGTTCTAATGGTCACAAAAACAGGTTCCGCCTCCCCATTTCTAATTTATTCGTTCAACATTTAAATAAATGTCTCCAACAGTCGAGAGCAAACTGGTTGAATAACTGAATACCAATGGAATACCTGTCTTTGAACACGGACTAAACGCAAAATTCCTGAGCAGGACTATCAAAGTGACACGAGTTACCATTCTACCAAATCTTAATCCAAGACAATCACGAGGACCCTGCCCAAACGCCAAGAATGACATTGGATGCCGTATCCTTTCGTTTTCTGGAATAAATCGATCCGGGTCGAACCCCTCCGGATCAGGATAAATATCAGGATCATGATGAATGACATATGCAGGAATAAAAGTTGTAGTTCCTTTGCCCAATGTTATATCCGTTCCTGGAATCTTATAATCTACAGTTGTTTGGCGGGATACAGCCGCCATTGGTGGATACTTGTGCAGAGTTTCTGGAATAAAGTAATAAAATCTTTACTTTGAAAATGTCCTTTATTAGAACCCGAATAACTCACCACTAATAATTTGATCGATATGTTTCATGTCTGTAAAGGCTTCATGCGAAAGATTCCCACCAGATTTGTCTAAGACATCTAGGACTTCTTCTCGAGCCCTCCTTTGCACTTCCGGTGACAACTTACTACGAATCCTTTTCCACTTATCCCCATGCAAAGGGAACATGTGTGCCGAGGGTGGATCCTCTTTTTCGTTGTAGAAGAACCAGCGGTCGTGGAAACAGTTGAAGTCCTTGATTAGGATATTCTTGATCAGCTCCAGATCTATTGCAACAGCAATTGAACTGAAGGAAAAATACATTCCTGACAGTTGAGTTTTTCCTTTGAAACGGGCATACAGCTCTCCCAGAAGATTATTGGCGTGCTGAGATGTTCCTACTCCACTAAAGTTTCCATAAGGTATCGATGGCGGGATTGTCAGCACTCCGCGCTGCTCCCAATATGTGAACTTCGATTTGAAGAACAAAATTAGTATGAGCACAATTGAAAAAAAAGAGAAACGCAATTATAAATAAATCCATTATGGTTGAACGCGAGTAACACTCTAAATGTAGTGATCAAAATAAGTTGGAAAACGTTAATTAAAAGGCGGTGAACAGTTGAGCTGAACATTTTTCCATCGTTTTGTAATTTTGAACAAGATATTTACTTATTAATTTTTTCCCCACTGTATTGTCGCTTTGATAATTTCATGATTAACGTATATTTACATGATGAAACTGAATTATCTGCATGAGACATTACAAAAAGAAAGCATTCGCAACTTGAGTTGATTCAGTCGCGCGAATTGATTTTTTTTTATTGTTTATCAATAACAAGTTACAAATGTAATTCTTAACCTGAAGAATTGAAAATTTATATTATTTTAGAACCAGTTCCTTCATCTTGTGAGTCAAGAAAAAGATCTTCGAAAATTCAGTTCCAGGAATATTGAAGCAAATCAACATTTCCAATGTAATTTGCTACAGGAGGACAGGAAAGGACTACAAAACACAGGTTAGGCTTAGCTATAAGAAAATTGAACAAGCCAATAATTTCGAAGCAGAAAATCTGCAACCGTCTGCACCCTAAATATTATTCATTCTTCGAAGTGAGCGCAGGTTCAAGGATGGCTCAGGAAACCAAAGGATTGCAGCTCTAAGGATTGAAATTAAAAGCACCTGAGAAAGTCATGTCCCTGTAGCATCAAGTTAGAGAGTTATACGTGCTGACACAGTTCTACGGAGGACGGTGGAGACTACTTAGTACATTTTTGAACGAGTTTCTTCTGTGATATGTGGTGTAAGAGTGTGTAAGATTGGCTTGTTCCCTCCCAGAGTAGCAGTAAGCAGTCGATGCCGTTTAATCCTGGTAATCGTTGTTAGGTTCTCTGACAGATTCCACTTCAAACTCACTGCGGTCAAGGCGAATAGTAACCCTTGGAGCTTCTTCACTGAGGCAACTTCTAGCCCTCCATGGAAAGGACGAAAGAACAAGAAAGATGAACATCTGAACATCCTCTGTTCAGTAGCTCAGCCCGCTCATTTATTTTCTTCCAATGCTCGGGAGCCCATCTGAGAAAAAATCATCGCAAACCATATGCACGATGAGATCAACTTTCAACGAAACTGATTAACGCAACAAGAGTCTTAATAGTAGTTGGCCTCTGCAGTAAATACTAACTTACGAATACTTCAGCTCGTTTTATAGTTTGTCAAAGGTGAAACGTGTGTTCAAGCGAAAACAAGCAAGGACCGGTGAAACCAAAAACACATATTTCAAATAACATAAATTGTCCTAGGGCAAGAAAACTACGAACTTCACCAACTTCTTCAACTTGCATCGGGAACTTGTCCCACATAGAAACTGATGCCCCTGTTGTTGGTTAGGCATTTTTACAATCCCTCTCGTCCAGTGATCCTGTTGATGATATCATGGAAATGTATGGGCGTCTATACCCGAAAATTTCCTCTAAAACATTCAGCTCATCAATATTCAGTAATTCATTGACGTAGTTCAAGTTGCGACATTATATACAGGTAGGGATATTTCTGAGTTTTCCATGTTTTCCATGCTCTGTACAAACGGCTTTTCGGTGTGGTTTTTTTTCTTAAGAAAATTTAAAATTTGATCAGCAGATTGGTCATTTGTTTCTCCAACCAATAGACATCGTTTGAATTCCTTTTCGTTGTGTATTGTGAGACTTTGATTTATTCCACTCTTTCTAAATTTGGACCAGCTGACCCATAGAGAAAAAGTTATCAACTCTTCCTCGATGCTCCTAGCTTTAGAGAGGCTAGAGACTCCAGAGACAAGAAACTTCCATTAATGAGTACCTCCTCTAGGTAAACAGCAGTTTCGCCTTCTTATTTTGAATTCAAAGATAGAATAAGGCATGAGCTTGCTGCGTTGGGATACCGATTGATTAATATTAAGTGGGAACTTCTCATAAAAACCTATCACGTTCATCGGGCAGAGGGGCAGAAGTTAACGTATGGAAGCAACTTCGTATATCGAGATCGTTGGGTTGAGCTTGATCTGTAGTTTGTTTCATTTTTGCCTGTCTACACTTTGAAACTATACAACAGCATGCGATCTGAAGGAGAGTTCAACTCACCGTTGAAGTTGATCTTTGCTGCCCTGCGATTTTTTTAATTGCAACAATTTCCCACTGCAATGATCTGGTATGTCCCTTTAGAATTTTCGGGTTCGGTTGAGTTAAATATGGCTGTGGCAGAAGATTTTCTCACCAGTTCATTCATTCGTTCTGTGGCTTCAGGGTGCATGCTTTCTTCTGACCCGGCAAATCTGAGCCGTCTCCAACTTGGCTGATCGATAGATCAATAGACAACGCCATCCCCTCCATTCATTTAAACATCTGGAAATGACTCATTCTGAAACCGATGGATCGTTGATATAAATTTATATCAACGACACTTGTTCTGCCGGTTTCCATCCTATTCGCTGAACCTGAAAAAAGAGCAATCTCAAAGCGTAAGTCAACACCATCATTGATGCTCAAGACCCATTTACCCTTGGCCATATTTTACATTCTCCTGCATTCAAACCACCAATTACTCTTGGACGATAAAACACTATTTTACAAGTGCATGCTATACTTACAACGCGATTAATGCAATAAGATCTCCTTTCGCAGATTCCACCCAACACAGAATATTAATCTACATGAGAGCTTAATCGCAACCTGCTGCTGTCGTAGACATTAGTCAGTTGCAACGATCATGGTCTCTCATACGAAAGATATCAGACGACACGGCAACAAATTCATCCACCTACCCTGCTGGTCCATTTACCTATCGGTTGTCGCCGACATCTAAATAAACATGTAACTATGTTGCAAACGTGACACAAAAGACAAACGAGATGTATCTGTGCCAGCTCCTCTTATTGTATGCTTCGCCGAGTCACTCACCTAAGGAGATAAGTGTCTGGAAGCGGGAAAATTCATTGGGCTCCTGATTAAACTCGCGTAATGTCGAGATTTTGCCTGGGGAAAAGTTAGGGTGGTGTTATCAGAACAAGGCAGACAACACCATAAATTGAGTAGCCATATCTGACCGAAAGAGGATCCTGTTGGTGGTCGATCGACTGGCCCAGCGTCCATTGTGATGCTGAGGAGGACATAAAACGAGCCATTCTCTAGGTTGATAAGAACTAGCACTTCGCTCCCTCAGTTCATCTTGATAATGAATTTATTGTAGAAGAAAAGTACTCCTGGTTGCAGGATGCGGTCGACCAGCTTTGAAATTTCATTCTCTTATAGCCTCTTCGCTTCGGTTGTTGGGAGCTAAGTTCATTTCCTTTTTGTGTACTGGGGAGAATAATTCAATTAAATGAAGTTAGAACTTCTCGTGTGCCTTTTAAACATGTTGGATCCTTTAAAAAGTTTTTAACAATGTTGCATACTCTAGCAGACAATTCTAAATTTAAAATTTTTTAATTGATTCGCACTATATGTTACCAGGAGTTGGTGCGATTGAGTGCCTCTACTTGAAATATAGCTCTAAACAATGAGTACTCACTCTCATCAGTTTCCATTATCATTTATAAGTTCCTTTCCCTATATATTGAAGTTTTCGCAATTATCTAGCAAATATCTGTTCGAAGTCCATATCCATGGATCGTTGTCATCTTATATACAGGGGTCTACCATAGGATAATGCTGGTCGTATAACCTTTTGTAAATAAGGACTCTGCTTCGAGATTAATTGCTATATTTTGGGGATCGTTGTAATCCTAACAATGTTTTTCAGAATTCGTTGTTCGAAAACTGTGTTCAAGTGATAGAAATGATTGTAATAAGCTCGATATAAACATCGTTGCATAATAATCACGACACACTGGAAAGACATGCAAAATTGACACATATTTTTGATAAATGCAAAAGGATTCTATTGATGACACGACTCTTAATTTGCTTAAACTTTTTTGGATATGTCCTTCTTGAATCAAGACTGAAAAAAGAATCGGGTTCCTGCCATCTTTCAACACATTTGCTGTTAAATCCGAATCGAATCCGATAATGTCCGCCTATTTTGGAGCCATTTCACTTGAATTCGTAGGATGTGTAGCGATAACGTGCTCAAACCCTTCCGCCTTAGCAACTTTCAGAATTCTTTACCAAATAAGCTCCAATACCCTTTCCAACTGAATGCTCACCTACTTATTTTTCATTCTTGCATTGCATCTTGTATCACCGACGCATTTTTTCCCTCGAACGACATCATCGTAAGGAATGCAAGAAACCTGTAAAGAACAAATTTGTGAACAGGTCCGAACCTTGTGGCATGCCAAAACCAACGAAAAGTGCACCTTCTGCGTACAATTACGCGTACCAAATTGCAAGAGCGATTTCATAAGTGGACCCTGTGGGCACGTTTCGTTTGTCCAATCAAAGGACATGATGCATAAATTCATTTATGCTTGTCAAAAAAAGAAAACGTTTATAAATCTTCATTTAAGCACTTGTATTAATTCGAATGCGCATGCATGCGGATTCGCATGCGCATATACAAATGCATTCGTATCGCACGTTTGTTACGTATGTGCATATCAGTGGGAGGCTAGGAGACAACTTTGCGACACTAAATATTGTACCCCAGGAACAGTGTCATTTCCGAACATATTTATTCACGCATATGGAAATAAATACGAATAGATATAGGAAACAGGGACCTGTACACCGAAATGGTGGGCAAATGATAACATACGAGTTATGCATATGAATGTGTAACGCATAGTGTCTCTGCAACACCTTGATGTCATTTTGTGTTTTAGTAGAGGATTCAGTTCGTGTTCCGCTTTCTGCAATCAAAAGAGTAAAAGATCCTCCTCATTTGTTGCCAATGCAATTTATCTTTTTATTTCGGAGTATTTTAAATGCAAAATATGTGATCTGTTGCACTTATGATGATAATTCTTTGGACACGGCGAAGTTGTATGAAGTGTTTTATGTTGAACCTGCTCCAACGAAGGTACTTTTGATTGGTGAAAATTGTTTTTAAGTCTTTTGGCATTCGTAATTCGTTGCAGACATACATGCAAATATCTCTGGTGGTCCCTACTCAAGTTAAGGTAATATTTTACTTCGATGACTACTTTATGTGGAAACCATTGATTTATTGCGATTTAAAAAGATTTTGGGATATGATGAAAGTGACCTATTTGGAATTAATGCTGGGTATTTCATTTGGGTACTTTATTCATTATATGTTTCGGTTTGACAGGATATTTTATACAGGATAGACAATTTTCTGTCTGGTTTCAAAAAACCAACGTATCAGCGGATACCGGAAACGTAAGATAAAGGCTAGAAACAAACGGAAATTCCACCATGCAAAAAAAATGTGAGTAAATGCGTTTTCACATCCTGTGAGGAATGCGCACGACTGTTAATAAAGGTAATAAACCTGGCGTTTAGTTATCCAGTCAAGTTAAAATAAATTCATTATACAATCTAGCCAACCCATTTCTACTACATTTCATACTAACAGAGTGGAAAATCTTGTCGACAAAATTATCTTATCACGACGGTACTTAACACTTTTATGATTTCTACAGTTGGTACGCACTGGGCATCACTGAAGGCGATACACTCACTACCAGGGAGCAAACGATCGTGCTTGCTCCATTTTCCAGGGCACTATTACATGCCATATTACAGATGCAAAGTAATTGTTGATCCTGGCTTAATCCTTTGTCCGTAGTTATTGACAAGGCTTGGCTGCGACGACACCTGATAAGCCGTTAGACAGTAAATCCGAATGAAACTTCTCACTGGTTGAACATGTACTTCCAGTATTGAGAACTTGAGCATTGTCAATGCCTTGAACGTTCCGCATGCCTAGATAGAACTCCGCATTGGAAATGCGACCACCTTCACTCTAGAACAGTAACCAAACGACTCATTGACGTTGGCATTATTAGAGGCATCGAGAGACCACTTAGGCCGGTCGATCGCCTGCAACAGTGATGGTTTGGATCGCAGTAATTGCCAAAAATCGATCTCCACGCGTTTACATTGAGCAAAGCGTAAGGCTTATTCAATAAAGTTCTAACAGTTTTTAAAATTTTAGGAAAATTAAGTATCATAGACGCTCTAAAGTATCATAGACTTGAACATTAACAAAATTGAAACGTCGCGGACAAAGAGTTGACATCTGATGAGAATCGACACAGACGCATGCTTAAACCCAACTTGAACTCGTCCATCTTTTTAATGAAATAGAAACGTTTCTAGTTGGAAAGTCTCGAATATGGTTCTCCTGTTGAATGTTAGGGTCTTTTTCCGAGCTTGTGCTGCGACGGAGGCGCTGCAAGTACCTCCTCCAGATTAATGTCATAGCAAAAACGCAAGTGACAAAAATATTTCGTTCCTGGGTTCCTATTTTAGGTGGGCTGATGATTCCACAACCGATTCGAAACCCTTTTTGATTACAAGTTGCTTTGTTCGTTGTCTGTATTGAACACCTTGGCAAAATCTAGGAGATTTTCACGTAAAAACAATCACCAACGGTATGAGTAATGGAAGGTTGATGGAGGATCTCATAAAAGTAATCTTCCAATAAATTTCACATATTTGTCATCAGCTTGGAGACTGGCCAATAAAGTAGGCCAACTGCAGTCGCCATTTTCCCGCGACAAAAAAAAAACCAAACACTCCCTAGACAACAAGTACACCAAACTATCAGAGAATCCCATTAAACTATTGACGTTGCCATCAATTTGCCATATTTGACATGATTCGCGTTTCAGTGCATGTTCCAAAACCGTCAAACAACCATTGAACGGCGTCTTCAAACAGCCCGACCGCCTTCGCTCCTTTCTCCGTGGAAAATTATGAAAAACATTGACCGCGCTCTATGATCTTGGAAGTGCATACTTGCGTACTGGCAAACAATCCCAGTGCCTACTCATTGTCGTCCGGAGCCCTCGTCGTCCTCGTCATCGTCATCGTCATATAAACGATTTTACAAATTGCTGCACTCGTTCTGTTGATACGTAAAATTAGATCAACATCACGCGATTGACGATCGAGACAACATTAACCTGTCAGCAAACATGGCCGACCATGTCCGTGCAAACTCCATATATCCATGGACGCGTCGCGTCGTCATCTTCGGTGGATATTGTCGTTGGCCGGTGTATGAAACGTTACTTCTTAAGCCTAATGTGAACCGACCAGATTGCATTTTAAAACGGGCGCAAGAGTAACGCTAACAACGCTATTATGCTTAGCGAATAATTGAACAAATATCCAGGTACGCGTTTTCGTCTAAAATATTTGCTCGACGGTGTACGGAATGGAGATGCGATCGATATAATGCAACTTGAATATCGCATTGCGGACGATGGCACAGTCTAAGAGGGTCAATCAATGCAGGAAAGTCGAGATTTTAACTCGGCGATCTCAACAGCAAACCGCCATCTTGCAACGCTTGTCTTTTGTTTGTCGGTAATGCAGTTTTGGTCTAATTACGAAAAAACTCCATCAGGGCTAGGCGCAGCTCAAAAAATGCTCACCAAATTCTCTCAAGCGGTGGAATAAAGCAGAAGATCGCTGTACCCGGTCATAAATCATTGAGGATACAAGCAATCCCTTCACCGCAGTCGCAAGAGTCCCACCCAACGACCATTCTAAGCTAACGGTAATCCCGAAAATTCTTTCTAGGCCACCGACCCGAATTCTAATTGCATTAACAATTCAAATGTGCATTGATCCCTTTAGCCGCGATTAGATAAGATTTCTGCATAAGATACGATCATGTATCACCATAACTAGCGCCACCATTGCACTGTCCACATTATTGGCGGCTTGACACAAATGGCACTCGCATCTTACCTGCCGACTTTTACCTGAACGATCGACGCGGGCATTAACATCGGATCAGATGCGAACCAGGTGCGTCATTTCGTTCATTTTTTATTGAAATTATTATTTTTACTATCGCCATTTGAAATTGGAACAGCTCCGTAATTTCGCGCGATGGTCGATTCGCGGAAGGAATCGTTTTGCAGCCCATACCGATTATCATTGGCAAACATTAAATACATTAGAAACAAATCGATTGGACCTTTCATAAAATTTGCATGTTTAGTGGGCATCCATCCCCCACCGACCTGGCCCATTTTCGCTCCTCAGCACTGCACCGTGGACCCTGCGGCATCTGCATCTTTGGGTTTTCTCACTCCTTCCAGGTCGGGTTGCCACGCGGATCACCACATCTTGTACTGAACAGCTTATCGCGATGCCATCAATACTGTCATCAATGCCATCTTGATAGGCCATAAATAAATTAATCTCGCGAGAGGTTCCTGGGGTCGTCGTCCATGTCGACATCGTTGGCTGTTTGGACGTCTGGCGCGTCCAGGAACTGCGAGCCGCTCGGATGTTCTCGACGCCATGCGATACGATATGGATTAAATTGTAATTGTGACATTAATGATAGTGTTGGGAATGGGTATTCGAATGGGACTACCTGCAAGGTAAAACCTATCCAGCTCGTACTCAAGGTATGTTAAGTTCTAGTCGAACGAAATTTGTGCAATATCAGTCCTTCTCGGATCCGTGGATTCCATTCGGGCGGTAGGAGCTCTGGGAACCGCAGTTCTTGCATGGGAAAAGGTACCATGCCTAGACGACTTTCGCAGAATTCGCAACCCATATGTACCTGAAAATTATTGAATGCCTCCTATGCCAATAGCATATCACAGATAATTGGCTTCGTTTGGAATTGGCTAGGCGAAGCTTAAGTCATTATTGTCAACCCTTACGGGGAAGGCTCAACTGGTTAAACTGAGAGAAAGGCCAAAATAAATAATTGCGAATGGCTGTGAAAAACCGGTATCAATCATAGTTTAACCAACATAGCTTTTAAATTGAACATTTAGCTTAAAAACATATTCAACATTTGAACTTAAAAATCGTTTACAGTTTGCAATCACTCACAGAATTCAAATAAATTCTCATTTGAATTTGAATTTGTTAATATCACATAAAACAAACTTAATATTTCCCCTTCAAACATCATTGAATATTCTGAATGTCACAAAATAAGTCGATATAGAATCCTCGCGTCCATATGTATGTATCGATGTTTGTCCTGTAACGATCGATTTAAAAACTTTTCGCGATGCTCGACTCATTTCAATACGCTCTTTGCTTACTGAACAACAAAATGCTACCGAACTAATGGGAATTCAAAAACTGAGCAATTAGGAAATGTTTATCCGGCATTTGATTGGAAGTAGCCTTTAAAAAAGATGCCTTTCTCTGACCTGGCAATTTCGCTTCCTATAGCACAAGAGGCAAATATGGAAATTCACAGCAATATATCTACTCTTTAGCATGGGAATAATGTTCTCAAGTAATTCATCCTGCTCACATTTGAACTATAATCCGAGATCCTGATTCGAGGCCGTCAGTTTGAATTCAAAAGAGCAAGTAATTATAGAACAATCGGCTCTACTTCCGCATTTAAAATGAAACCCCCGCTTAAATGAAAAAATGCAGTCGTAGATTGTTCCATTGATCTCAAAAACTCTTCCAGAAATTCATAAGAATTCCTCAGCCTTTTAACTAGTATCTTAGCTAATATCTTGCATTCGAGGCCCCTTTAGTTGAAAAGAGCGAAGGCCATCAGCATAAATGTGATAAATGATGAAATTCCGCAATGGTCTGCTCTCTGGATGCATCACTTCCCCCATTCATGATATGTCAATGCATAAGCTGGCCATCACAGCTCACTCATTTCCCATGCCCCATGATATTAGTATATTTGTACTTAATAGCGTATCCCTCCCCTCAAGAGCATTTTACAACGCGGACACTCTCCATGAATACCGAAAAATGTGAATAAGCCGTTCCGCAATGCTTCCTGGAAAGGCGATTGCTGGGCTTCCTCAGAAAATGAGCACTTTCACTTAGCACACCAATTACCTTGAGCAGCATTCGCCTAACCTCCTGATTGCAGTATTCAGCAGTTGATAGTTCTCTGCTAAATATCACAGCTCTTGATACCTAAATTGGACAAAATTATTTCAGTTTTCCTTCTTGCCAGGACACACTCTTCCTCCAGCGGACTTCACATTATCTCGGCAGCTTTTCAAAGAGCTAATAAAATAGATAAATTGTTCACGTCACCCACTGCTGCCATGTTACAGGTAAAGCTTGGCATTAAGGACAGTAGCAACCAAGTCTACACGCAAAAAACGATGTTTTTTTGTGAAGAACGATGCTTTTAAGGCTTTTTTTTTGTGTATGTCAAATATCTCAAATATTAGACAAGTGACATACGTCAAAGTGGCTGGCCAGTAACTTCCATTTGGCTGAGTTTTTCGCATCACCATCATTGCATTTTGGCGTCTATAAAGGCATATAAAGGCATGTATACCGTTAGACATTTAGTGCGAGGCTCGTATCCAGGCCGAAATACAATACTGCGAGACTGCGATGCGAGACTGCGATGCGAGAGCGTGACGAGAGTCTCCCAGCAAATGTCAAGCAATTTTCGTAACATACATTTGTATACGACATTGTACAATGATTGCGGTGCGCAGATGCGAGGCGAAATATATTCGGAAAAACGAAAATTCCTCTCAACGTTTGTCAGATGCTCTATGGCGCGTAAACGAAATTTGAAATTCAAACGCCTTAATTACTTTTTAAGTAGGAGGGTTATTCGGAATGAATTTTGATGAAAATTTTGTAATTCCAAATTCAAATTTTTAAAAACTCAACAACAATTTCAATCGAATTTCATTTGAAACGTCACCAATTTGACATTTGTCATATGAATATTATTCTTCCTCGCATCACGTGCATTGTAAATTGAATGCGTTGCGCGACGACGAGCGAGATTCGCATCGAGCTCTGGCATCGCCGTCACGCAGTATTGTATCTGGGGCTTCCCGCCTGCTACTTTTCGGGATTTATTTAACAATACGCAACTGGAAATTCTCGTTTAGTAATCGTTAAGAAAAAAAACATATATTGCAAAGCATTGCAAACATGTCGCAAAAACATCGAAATAACCTTTTAATGGTTGACGTATAGCACTCGCGACACAATCAAATCAATACATTAAGGATATCTAAAATCATGATATCAATATGATATCAGTAGTGAGTCTGCAAAGTGAAAAGTTGACCAGCGATGGGCAATACTTTCAATAGCATGTTCATGTCTACCGTTTCCGTTTTCATGAAAAATCACAAAGGCATCGTTCAAATACTCAAAGCGAAAAATATTCATAATTAAATGCATATTTGCATTCAAAATGTTAACATTTCACTTGGGTAATCACAATTTAAAATATTCCAAGGCGGAATACATCAATAAATGTGTCTAATTACTACAGAGAAAACTCAAATTTCTGTAAGATATTGAACGTTATCTAAAGCCATCACATGTATTCATATAGACCATATTATTTCTTAACAACAGATAATTAACTCCAAGTTCCCCAAACACATAAACTACATATAAAACAAGAAAATATTACTATCAGTTCCAGTCTTTCGTGAAAGTAAATAAACGCAATACATGTTTCAAGTTCAGAGATAAATAGTGAAAATCATTTATCATGACATTATCTACCATTTGCCCCTAACGAAAACAACCCGTTCAAATACAATTCACTCATTTTCCTCGATTATCGTCATATCTAAATATACTTTCCCCTTAATCGCTATGAAAATCAACTCCTTATCTACTTCCAATGGGAGCTTGGTTTTCCGACTCAACTGCAAACTATAATTGCGAAAATGCTCGACAACATTAACAACCGTAGGGAATATCATTTTCATTTTTCCTGGTGCAAAAGAAGTCGAAAATTTTGCACGTAGTCTTCGCCGCTTGTCTCTACACAAGGACAGACGATACTAGTAGTGCTCCTTGCTAACAAACGAAGGAGAATACACCTGTTTGGAGGGAGAGAAAGTAGGGATGCTATGAAGGAGCCCCTCTCTAGAAAAGTGGAAGGAATCGGAATCTGCGGCAAGAAGGTTGGACAAATGGAACTACCGGTCTCCGGAATCGAGCTATCGGTCTTTTGGATGCTGCAGTCAAAGAACAAAGAAAATTCTGAGACAAACACATTTATCAGTATGGATATGCGTTTGCGAATGGAGCATTTACAAAGTGCTTAACTATCGAAACATTATTGACCATCGACAGGAAAAACTTTGCCAATTTGGTACTCAACTTTTAACTGACAATGCCGTACCTAGCAATGCAGGCTCATAACACTTGACCACTTCAATCAGGACCAGACAATCAGGCTCCATTGTCATCCAATCTGTAATTTCCCTTCGTCTCCTCTATTATGGTTCTAACGCCCTTTTCCTGCAGGTTACTGTCAATTATTATGTTACGAGCCCGGGAAGGCTGCCCTTGACGGACAAGCTCTCTGCCGTCGTTTCCTTATAGACGGATTCAATGGTTATTGTGTATCAACTAAGTAGCTCATCGTATCCAATGTGTGCGACAGTTTCAAAATATGAACAGTTGGACCTGCTCCTCCTTTGCTCTCCAACCAGGCTTCATTCCTCGATAATGCACTTGAATTCCGCTTACATACTCTTTATCCATTCGTTGCAGTTGATTTCCTCATTGACATTTCCTCAGTTCTATTATCTAGCTAGGAGACCATTTCCGACAACGCATGGTCAGGTCTTATTCGCCATCGATCCCTTTTTTCTTTCGCTCTCATTATTCTCTATTTTTACCCGAAACACTTACGCCCTCACTCCTTACGGTAAGCCCCAAGCAACCACCTTTCTAGGTTATTTCCATAGGGTCGCTTCCGTTCAGGTTATATCTCGAAACTATGTGCCTGAAGTTTTGCTTACCAGTGCATGAAACCGACCGACCTAATTGTCCACCCCAATTGTGAATGGTTTCGTAAGTAAGCTGGTTTTCTTCGTGTAATTTCACCACTTGACCATCTATTTCTACCAGTTTTCCACGGGGATAACGAAAGCTACACTAGATTTCAAAGGAGATTACTATCAGTATAACTCAGGCATTGTTTTCTTATGTGCAGCTATATAAGAAGTTCGTCCGTCTCTCTGAGGCATTGCGATATTCCTTGGATTCTGCAGTTTTGTGCGGTCTTTTCATTACTAGATTTCAAGTAGGATCCCTCTCTAACAGGTTTTGTGCATTCATCCTTCAAGGTAACTTATGACGATTCCAGATTCCAGGAGGACTTTTTTGAGAATTATTCCTGGTGCTCACACATTGGTTTTTTCCGCAAATGATTTCATGACGGCTGCATCATTTGTTTCGAGTTGATTGTTCCTTCGTCCTCGACCAATCTGATCCAATCGGCGTGAAGAGCATAATTTTTCAGTCTGTTTAGGCTTGGCACTTCTTTCCGATGAAATTACGTTCTTCTTCTTCAGGCTTCTGAAATCCGAGACCAGGGCTTCTTTTCAGACCCGTCATTCCGGGTTTCGTTCGGGCTTGCTACGACCACTTAGTTGTTGTTCCCATAGTTTATCAATTTCTGAACCTCAGTTGGAGTTGTTGTTTCAACAATGTGATCTTTTAACTCCAGCTAGGACACTACCTTTGCCTGCTGTGCTAGTTCGATCATTCAGCCAGGACTTCTTCAAAGGATTCCTCTAACTCCATGTTTGATCAGCGTTAACGTCGTTTCCTGGAGGCTGGCCATATTGAGCATTTAGTTGCGCATTTGTTTGCCAACCCGCATTGCTGATTGATTCTCCTTCCCGGTTGTCCTTTAGAAGTAACGAGGATATGACATTCTGGCGTATTTGACACTGATTGAATTAATTCTCCACGAAATTCGTCTCTGCAGAAACATATCACACTGGAGCAGACACTTTTCACATCTTGCATGTTAATCCTTACCACTGCTTGCTGCGTTTTGGCAGGATATAAGAAAGTCAAGAAAGCTACTGCAGTGTGCGTCCGAACAATGTCGGGTTTCTCCCTTAAATCCAGCTAAATTTGCAAGCCTCTTGATCAAAGGATTATCATTGATACCTTTTTCATTTTTTTTTAAATTATTATCCTTAATGGTTTGCTACTTTTATTTTAACGAACATTATGTGCAGACCTACTACGTCTCATCTGCCACTGAAATTAGTATCTGGATCTTGTCTTCCTTTTCCTTGGCGATTTTCTTACGAATTCCCAGAAATCTCTTCGGGCTTCTCAACATATCATGCATAAAATAGTTCACAAATAAATCACGTCCTGCTATGAATTTTCGATCCATACTCGAACGCAGACTCATGTTATTAATTATCACTTAAATGTGCTCCTTAATTTTATTCCGGCAATACATTAACTTCAATTAAAGAATCTTCACATTGGCACCTTATCCGAAGTCCGCACACTGCACCGGCACTAACAAGCATTCATATGAGCTGCGCAGCCGAGCAAATAGTATGGGAAAATCGTGATTGTCCTTAGCTTGCACGGCGAACAGACTTCCGTTGATTACTAGTATAAAATGTTTGTTATGTCGCTTCCACTCTCGATATGGTTAATTGGTAGTTTTTGATTTTAGTACTGGCAATTGGTAGCGGCAATAAGTCAGGTTCACCGATAGATATTAGGCGACGCTGGTGACAAGGATGGTAATCGACACAGGAGCCGACAACGATAGGGACCGTGGCCAGCAGCAGTGCAGGATGCGATGTCGGGCAGAAGGAGGAAGAGCAGGCGCAGATAGAAGTGAACTTTAAGGTGCACAACACCACTGATACGTATGTGAGGAATCCTAGGATAATTAACTACCTGTCCCATTTTAAGAAATTACCCGCAGCCATTCGAGTTCGACGAACGGACCAAGAGCTTCCTTATATGGCACGGAGGGTCAGCGATGCAAAGCAATGTACGATTGCAAATCACGACAAGCTGTTGGAGCTGCAAAAAGCACAAGAGATGATTGGGATTAATTTGCCATCTATGGACAATATTGTCCACAACACAGCACCGCTGTGTTATTTCAAGAATGGCTCGAAGAATGAAGGGCATTTTAAATGTTGGATGGATTTCAAATGGAAGGTGTTAAGCATTTGTGGGTGGCATTTATGTGCATGTGTGCGTGTGTGTGTGTGGTCGGAATGGAATCTATTCTCGAATATCCTTATAGAATAGTTCAAAATCAAGTTGGTCCAATAATCTTTAATTAATGCCATCCACAAAAAGAGTCAAGTCCTGAAAACTTTCAAGCAAAGCTTAGATGCAATTAAATAATAAACAAACAATACGCAAATCAACCAAGAAATGCTCCATCGGAGGCTACGAGGTTTATCTATGTTTCAGGTAACTTCCAGATTCCATGTCTGAAAAAACGCTTGTGCTTGAAGATGATCCAATTATGAAGCCAGCGTATGACTTTTCAAGAATGGAAGAATGAATTCGTTCTCAACAAAGCACTCGCTGCAAGAAATGGACAAGTAACAATCTAAAAGGACTGTGACTGATGAATATGGTGGGTGGTGCAGCATTTCTCAGTTCTGTGCGTCTAAGTAGTTTTCCAGAAAGGATCTGCTATACATAAAGGGTTGCCAAGAATACTTAATTTTGTGTATGCGATACGCTGAGCTGAGTAACGCTTTCAAATCGAATCCATCCTGATAGGAATAGAATAAGAAGAGGTAGATAAGACAAAAATACTACTTCTACATGTCTTTCGCCAGTAACTCCTTGAAGTTCTTCGATTTGTTCATAAAATCACCCTTCAGGTTCGTATTAAGTAACCAGCACAGGTATGAATGTCTTTTAAAATCCTTCGCCAGACACACTTTCATTGCATCAAAATTCGAAATCCTAGAAAATCCGTTTTAATTTTATGTTTTTATTTCCTTCTGTCATCGAGTTTTCCGCTTCTTGCTATCTCCGGGCAAAAACATCCACTTTGCTAATAATAATTCACTCTGAACAACAGGATATTCTATTCGTTCATGTTCCTTGTGAGTGGAGGCTTTCTCAATTCGATTGGAAATGGGAGGAACAGATGACATTTCATCGAAAATAGTGTCGAAAACCACTTTCTGACACTAAATCCGCCGTTCTTGCCGGGAAGAGTTCATTGAACACATTCCCATAGCAAATTATTGTGGTGTTGGTATACTTTTTGGATATGTCACCTACTACCAACCTAAGGATTCGTCACCCGATATTTGAGATGCTTCGTACTCGGTGAGCACATCTGTCCAGGAACAGCCTGCTGTATTTGAAAATTTCTTCCGTAAGCGCCAGTAATTTGCTAAGATAGTGATCATCGTAAGCTTTCCATACACTTTAATCTGCAAGTAATGTGGTCCTTTCAGTTCGTGTGTTGAATCTTTCAATAATGCATTTAAAGGCCCTGGTATTTCTTCAGTGCCGTCATTTAATGTCATTTAATTTAATCAATTACATAAAAAGATCCGGTCTGGAAAACGTCCAACACAGATGAGAAGGAGCAGCCCTAGCATTGATGATATCTACATTAGCTACTGTTTGACTTGGCTTGTGTTGCAGTGTCGTAAATGCTTATCGTAAATGCTGAATACTTTGTACGCAATTCATTTTCAATCAAACAAAAATAAATATTGTATTATTAGTTATTGGCATTTCCCGTCATTTAATGTCCCATCTTTGAGGTCCCATCACTACTTTTTCTTCGTATTCTAATTTTCCAGTGTTCTCGGATGTTCTTAAGCCCCGTCACAGCAATTATTTTTTTTTTACTCGACTATTTGAGAAAATATGCTACATACGATTCAGTGAGATAAACAATGCTGACTGACAAGTCAAATCTAAAGCTGGAGTTTCACAGTGAAGTTGGCTGCGATATGGATTCATACGAAATTGCTACGCTGTCTATTGGCAAACTATGAAAACTCATTCTATCGCACTTCTCGGTATTTCATGGTGTTACGCCAATAAGAACAATCAAAACCAAACGTGCTTCTGACTGATATCGAAGGACGCAAAAGAACGCATAACCAATATCGCTGCGCTAGTAACTACGTAATCACTTCCTCTGCATTATCCTGTGAACACATGAATCTAATTGGAAGATTGTCTGGTAAAAAGTTGAGCACGTTTTGTGGTATAGCGTCAGTATCCCTCTTGCATCCTAAACCCCATGCATATATGCTCCGCAAATGCGTCTGTGAAGCCAAGTTTTTTGGAAAAATCTAACTGTGTTGGAAATCTGATCCTCGACGAAACTGAGTATCGTCAAAAACGATCAACACCGGTGGATCGGTGAAAGACTCTGCAATATCAATAAGTCCATTCGTTATGTCCAAATTGAATTAAAGTGCAATTGAAATTAAGAGTTAAATAAGTCAAATCGCTCCATGTCTGTCTCGGAGGATAATTCATTGCCACGGAATTTTCCAACTTTCTTGGATCGCATATCGAAATCTCCAGCACAGCCTTGAGCCTGCACTCACTCCCGTGCCTGCGTACAAACAATTTATAAAGATTCCGTGTCAATAATTAAGCGCGTAATCATGCATGTCATATTTAATCAAGGGAATATATTACAGCATAATCCCTTCGTGCAAATAAACAACAATTGAAAACTCGAAATTCCTTTTCCACGGAGCTGATTTCTGGTTGCTGCTAATTCACTCGCGGGCTCTGGCGTTGCATTTCCACTGCGTATGCACCGCCGTTTGCTCCTCTTTCACTTCCTTGAGTCACCACCACCTGCGACACATGACCCACCTTATACGCTTTCCAGCCTATTTGTTGGCCGGCTCATTCCGTCCTGTCTTGGGCTGTTCACTTTCTTGCAGGCAATTTAGGTGCGCGGCCAATATGGGAGAAAGCGTCGCGACAGGAACTCATAATGTGGCCCGAAGTGAATGCCGGCGCAAAGGCATAAATAAATTTTCTTCTCTTCGGTTCTTATGGCCGCCCAATAATTCACAGCACGATTGCATAATTCGCGCTGTTGTGCCCAAGCGCGAGCATATAGAACGGTTGCATTCAATGTTGGCGCGCAAAAACGGTACTGAATGCAATATGGAAGTCGCGTCCGCGGTGTCGCGTCACCTGCATCATTAACTCAGGTGCGACTTTCCTTTTGGCGAAAATACCGTGCCATGTCACGCTTGACGAATATAAATTAGTTTAATCCTTGAACGTGGATAATTAATTCATTTGTGCGGAAGGCGAGTGTATACGCGTTGGATGACATGATGATGGCATTTTAATACAGATTTCGAACGGGTTTCAGCGACATTGAAAGGATTTGATTAATCTCAATTTAAGGTTACATGCTCCAATTAGAAATCGGGATGTTAAACTCGTTTGCGGTGATCGTAGAGGAACGCGAACAGACTCTGGTGCCCAATAAATATCAACTCGTTCAAATCCTAGGACTCATAGTAACACATATGCTGTCAAATCTTGTTGAATACGGGAAACATTGCATGGGTTACGAAAATCTGATTTGCAATTGAAAAATTTGGCTCCTTCTCTTTCTAACGGGTGAAGTTAACACGTCATGTTGCTTAGAATGAGGAAAGCTGAAAACTGGTTGATCAACGAGGGTAGGTCCTGCGTTTTCGGGGTCATTGAGGAAAAGCTAACTCAACGCCTAAGCGTTAGGTTAGATTTAAGGGAAACTATCTGCTCTGCCACATCGCGGCTTAAATACTCTTCGGGAATGGAGATCCTTCTAAATCATTTATTCGATATTATTGTCATAATTTTCATTCAAGACTTCGACATTAATTTTTCAATGGTTTACTTTTTCTTATTTACTTATGAAAACTGTTCATTCGCCGACGAGAACTAACTGGAACATTCTTATTGGCTTTTTCTCAATAAACGCTGACGTTGCAAAGTACCGTTACCGTTGCAAAGTACCGATAAAGTACCGTTAGCTGTAGACTCAAGAAACGAAAGAAGATAAAGTACCACTAGTAGCGTTTAAGAGAAAACTATTATGATTACGTATTTCAGTTGCTCATCCACATCTACAGCTCACGCAACATTGTAATTTTTTGTTTTTGACAGATCTATCTGCTTG
This sequence comes from Stratiomys singularior, assembly GCA_954870665.1. Lineage (NCBI taxonomy): Eukaryota > Metazoa > Arthropoda > Insecta > Diptera > Stratiomyidae > Stratiomys > Stratiomys singularior. The sequence goes on along the minus strand of OX940879.1, from coordinate 2,106,711 downwards.
ACGTAGGAGGCTATGGCGAAAGCTCGTAATCTATCAAACAAGTTAGGTGCGTCGGCTGACAGGCAAGGTGTTTAGTACCTGCCCAGTAGGGTTGTGCCATTGCGAGTCTGACATCAAAGGTGCAAATACCATTCACTCCCCTACCCCGAAAAAAATTCTTTTTGACTCACCCCAAATTACCACTTGAATACACAATCACAATAAACAATATGATCGAACAAATAAACTAATAAATACTATCTATTTTTTACCAATATCAATGGAGTGTCACTTTTTTCATTGGTGAAATGACAGATGACCCGCAAATATCACCACGGAGCAGTCTCACTAAGAAGATGAAATATTTATGACTCGATTGAATCTCATGCTCGAACTACCAAACAGAAAGACAAACACGGGATACAAAAGGATGATCTTTGCTGTCCCACTCTCGGGAATAAATTTGAGCATAGGATACAATATGATGAGATTTAAAGGATATAAAACACTGCTTCCTTCTTGCAAAAAGAAAATTAAGCACATTAAAATACACAATCAACAAAAGGTATTTGGAAAGTTATTCAAGAAAGAAGTTTCAATTTGTTTTCATTTTGATGCAGAGTCTCCAAGCACCTCGGCATCCTTCTTCTAACGATGCTCCCTTATCCTTAACCCATCTTAAAAAGTACTTGGGTTTGTTTCTTTTACAAAACATTTGTTTATACGATGGCCTCCTCATTTAACCGAAAGCTCTTATCACTTTCACGCAACACGTTCTTTATACCATTTCTAATAACGCATGAATCCTACGAGGGACTTTTTTTTCACTATGATACCGGCAAATATCTCTAGTTACGAGAAAACATGCTGTACAGAATACACAGGATACACTTCACGAACAAGCGAACTCCTTTTTGAACAAAATTATTGCGTCAACGGTCCTGTGAAAACTTTTTGGTTTCGTTGTTTTAAGCACTGTTCTATAACTCGTGTTGGAGGTGTGGCTTCGGTTCAGAAAGCCTCAAGTCTTTCTCGATATTTTTGATGTGTCCTGTTGTCGTCCGTATTTGCTTGTCTACGCCCTCCAGTCTTCCCGTCAAATGTCTTTTTCTGCATCTGAGAATTATCCAGGCACAGCAAATGACATGCCCCCTCATATCCCTGCTGCGGTACTGTTTTAGAGACGCCCGAGTCGTCGAAAAATTCGCACAACTCTAATTCATCATTGATCAACGTCTCACTATGCCCCGAAGATTCTTGTAGGAACTTTGTTGATGAGGGTGGGTTCTAATTTCTGAGAAATCTTTAGCGAGTTCTTAGTTTTCAACATTCAACGGGTAAGGTAACTAATTACATTACCCGTTGCACGTTTATGTCCAAGTTTACTTTGCAAGAGTCGAATTCAGAAGCTGATCTCGCGGAAAAGTGATCTATTTAATCTTCAAACTCGATTTTCGGCGTCATCATAAGTCCCGGCATGCCAATGAAAGTTCGTGCCATGTCGAACTCGAAGAATACCGTTTTCCTTCCGCGGAACTTTGGTATAAGTTGCGTAAGGTCAATCCAGAACTTCGACTCATTCTGTGTGGATTAATTTCGTTCTTTTTATAACAACCCAACCCATTAACTCGCATTATCCCCTATCCACATAGTCTTAGAAAATTCAAAAATCCATCATTCGAGTCATTCCACAGCCTGCAATTTCGAATATCCTTCCAATTCTAATTACGCTAATAGCTACGCGATCCATTAATTGCCTAACTCACATTTATCATTACACTGATGCTAATCTCCGCAGAATACCACAACCGACCATTGTAAAAACTAATCACATCGGTTTAAACTTGAATACGTAACGATTCCACGAACTCGATGACATCATAACCGTCGTTCAACTGTTCCGCCCTGCACCAACCAACTTCCAAATGTCGCATGCGCCACCTTTCCACGAATGGAACCAATGGACAGGACACATATTAGCCCAGCTCGCAACCATTTAAATTGCTCTCCGCGCCGCAACTTTCTGACATTTTACTTTGCTTTCTCGTTCGAGTCGCACGTGCACGTTGTCAATTGTTTATACCACGAACAGTGTTCGGCGCCTCCTTCAGCAAAACAAGTCACCAAAGGTAAACAAAAAGGCTGTGAAACGCGAAACGGAAGCCGTAGTGCAAGAACAAGTGGATTGTCTGGTGCAGAAGCGCGAAGGATCGTCCGGATGTCCGTTTATTCATGGGTTTGTTTATTTTTGCTAGATGAAGTACACAAGGATCTCGATCCTTAAAGTGAATGAACCAGTTTCGAAGCTCTTACGCGTTCGGAGCTTGTAGTTTAGGGATAACATGTTCCTACAGTGGGTTGAGATCCGACTGTACTAACTAAAATTTCATTTGTAACAACACAAATTTCATCTGAAAGCCTAGAACTTATCCTTTGCGTTCATATAACTCATGCATTTCACACCATCACGAATGCTTGTCACAAAATATTAACACCTCGCAACATAAATTACATCACTTTGGATCCTTTGCAAGCAAAGACTAGTCCATAAACCATCTCAGCTGTCGCTATCTAATCAAAACACATCACCCTGCAACCCCACTGATATCCGGTTCCGTTTCAGGGTGCCAACTCGCACGGTCAGCTCGGCCTTGGCTATGGATGTGAACTATGTGCCACGCCGCACCGTCTCAGCCGGATACCATTCAATCCAGCGCTGATCCGATCAATAAAAGGTGGCGGTGGTCATGTCCTGGCACTTGACAAGACTGGTCGTATATTTTCTTGCGGATGGAATAACCGAGGTCAGTTGGGCATCGGCAACGTCGAGGATCAAAATGAATTTGTTCCGGTATCGGTGGAGGCGTTGGGCGGGCCTCGCGTTGAGGAAGTCGCTTGCGGATGGGACTCTTCGGGGGCTGTGACGCGCGACAAGCAACTCTACCTGTGGGGAGCAAACGGATTCCAGCAGTTGGGAGTGTGCCAGCGCGGATTCTCACATATCGCCGAGCCCATGCATGTCGTCCTGCCACACAACGAGGGCGCGGTCCATCTATCAATCGGCCTAAGACACTGTGCTGTCCTCACCGACGACAATAAACTGTACGTGTTCGGCCGGCTGCGGTTTGGCGACTATCACCCGGGCGTGCAAATCATGATCCTGCCTTTCCACAAAGGGCAAATTTACAGACTGCAGCCCGAAATGAAGGTGAAGCTAATTGCCAGCGGACAAAACCACCTCATCATGTCGGATGGGCAAAAAATCGTCGGCCTAGGAGAGAATAAATATGGGCAGGCGAATATGTTCACCTTCGACACAGCCATTGTACAAATTGCTTCCGGATGGACTCATAATGGAATTGTGACTACATCGATGACGGCAGCCGCAGCAGGAAGCGGGAAGGAAATTTATTTGTGGGGACGCAACTGCTACGGCCAAGTTGGAGGCCAATCGCAGGAAATCGCTCGTGCCCCGGAGAAACTTACGCTCGATGATAATCACCGGCCGGCGGAATTGCACCTTGGCTCCGAGCACGGCATGCTCGTCACCGATAAGGGAGCTGTGCTGACCTGGGGATGGAATGAGCACGGCAACTGCGGGAACGGCCAAGTTGAAAATGTGTAAGTTTCCTGTGCAATTCAAATCGTTAAGTTGAACGTAGTTTTTCAGTAGGCACCGTTGCATTCACGTGACATTTTTTCTGCATCTGTGATTGCATTAATTATTCCTTATGCGAAGGATTCCTTACATACTTCTGGTTTTTTATTTTTCTACTGCAGGTACCGACCGACGATTATCGAATTGCCATCTCCATGCATCGTTGCAGGAACGGGAGCAGGATTTTGTTATGCCATTTGCGAGGAGTAACGTAGGAAGGAGGAACCTGCAGGATTCCTTTCGAATTTATCCAAAGTAACATGCACTAAAGGAGTGTTAAAACTACCAGAATTTCGGCTGTGACCGTTGATCCGATCGATGTAAACTAGATCTAAGTAAAATTAAAATATCCTATTTTCATATTGGTCATATTTACGTGTTGTACGGAACGTGCAAATTGTTTGTTACATAAATCCTTGGTAAGCTTTTTGTGGTGATTCGTATTTTTGAAGAAAAAAGTGACGAATAAAATGCTGTGCAATTCATAAGTTAAAAGGAATTTGACTTAAAGGTTTTTTGATTATCCATGAGAGTTTATTCTTGTTAAAGAAAGGCAAGGACAGGGTGTCGGTTGACCGATTGTTTCATCCCATTTGTAACGGTGGATAGTGATTCACTATAGCTGCAATCCAATCGGACCAGTGCTCCCTAGATTTTCCCTCTACCCTCAATTCTTTAGCCTTCCCTACGAATACCGTTCTAGGTATTCTCTCTTTAGTCGTCGGGTACACGTCGCAACCCATTGTTGCTTTCGTATTTTTTACAATATTGTCGTACCCTGGCTCAATATCATCTCATCACCTTGTTTACAGTAACAAATTCCGTTAAATATCGAACCGCAACTTATTGTTTGTTTGGATTAATTTAGATTTCGTTTGATACCTGATCCAACATTGACATAACACCCGATCCCCGCATCAGCGCGTATGGCCGATTATGGTAAATAATCTTCCGCTAAAAAAATGTATCGGATTTGATTATTCCTTTTGAATAAAGCGAACAACTGTAAGAAGTTTTTTCAAATTTTATTGGATTTTGAACTGAACACATTAATTTCATATTCTTTCGCAACTCATAAGAACTCTTTTTCAGCGATGGCAACTTCTGTATTTGCTTTAAGAGGTAAAGTTGCTTGCAGATTGCCAACAAGGACCTTTTCTCTTAACATGACTCCAAAGAAAAAAGTCTAACGTTGGTAAATTCCAAGGTATTTGTGACTCGAAAATCCGTAGGTATACGATCAGGGAACTAAGCGGCCAAAAAATGTTATTCTTTCGAGACTTGTGTGGCACAAATGGTGTTGAAGACAATGGTCATCTATGTTCGTATGCTTCATTCTAAATCATTTATCCAGGCACCTCAAATAAGCCAAGAGTAGCTTCCAGGTCCTTAGTCACTAAATTTCGAACTTTCTTTTGTGTTTCCACCAGTTGACGTGCTTGTGATTCATACTTGGACAATCTAGAAGAAAGTGTTATAAGCGTTCATCTTCGTTGTTACAAACTTGGCATATGACATCTGTTTATGGTTCGTTTCAATGCGTTATCATTTGACATTTTGACCCAGTAACGCAGAAGTCGGTGACGTGATACCAATGCGGCTAAATTTCAATTCTTTCTGCTCCAATATTTGAATAACTGCTACAATGCACTCGTTTAAATTCTAGTATAGGCTCCTTCGATATAGGCTTCATTAATCGATAGAATCACGGTTTCAGGTTCTGGAAGGCATATGTGCTGTTTGGCACATTACTTCGTTACGCTCCGATGCTTTGGATGTATCCATTCACTAAACATTCGAAGACTTACAGGTTGAGGGATATCAGGTTGATAGGTCTGTAGGGCTTGACTTCTTAGTGATTGGTCGAGACATTTAGGGACCCTGCTCCAACTTTAACGCTTTGATGTCATTAAAATCCTTCACCGATTGAAAAATCGAAAATCGCTCCAGGGTTTCCAAATGAAACGGTGTTAAGATATTCAGTGTATAGTCCTGGGCTTGGGTAATATAACTATCAAGTAATATATCCATTTAATGGAAGGATTTGTATATTGTTACTCTCTTTAAGAATACCGTTATTATCACGTTACCCGCAATGATTGGCATAATCGAATATGTCGCCAGTTTAGGGTGATTTTTAACCCCCAAGATATTAATGATCCGTAGGACAATTACGACATTAGACATCTCCTTCAGAGATGGTCATCGGTAACGATATAAATTTCGATTCGATTTCTTCGTTTGTCGTCCCTTGCTGTGACATTTCCAAGGTCGATCACTCTGTCGAATCTGCTCTATCAGGATATCCCATTGCCATAGCGCAGCAATAGAGTCTCCATGACTTTTTGCCTCTTCTTACAGCTGTCTTAAAAGATTTTAAACCCCGCATTTAATCCTTTCGACTCGTATCTCAGTTTGCCAGACGATACAGGAAACCGTCGTCTGTTATTTCACGGCTTCTGTTGGTTCATAAGCTTCACTGGAATTAAAAAATGCAAACACATAGCCATAACAAAAACATAAAAAAAGAACAAAAATAAGAGGATCAATTCTATGTTGAACTCTCAGCTGCTTCCTTAATGTTATTTTCACAGCAGGGTGAATAAAGAACTTTAAAGGAAGGATAATTTAATAGTCGAAAATATTAATGCAAATCATACCAAATACAAACCAAGGTGACCGCCTAAACACTTGAGAGTTCTGAGCACCACAGCATTGAAATCGTTGCCACTATTCCGCCGGATCTTTTTTACATCTTTTCCACCGAATTACCCAAACAAAACTATGTAGGAATACAACTAAAATGATCGCCGAGTCCCCTAGGACAACTAGAAACGATCCAACTAGCATAGATACAAAAAATTAACCTGTGTGGACATGATTGGGGCCTTGAGGACCACATCAACATTTGGGATAAATACCAGTGGATAGTAACCACTGACACTGGGATAAATACCAGCCCTGATGTCCCTTCTCAAGCACATTCTAAGAATGGAAATTCTGAGGAGCATCAGATTCAAACTCAAAAAGAGGATAACCTTTTTATCTTTCAACGGATATCCTCACGCCTTCTGAATCGAGAAAACGAGAGAGGAATAGGTGTAACGAAACCAGATGTGAACACAAAGATTCATTTATAAGATTAGCGCTGGACTGGGATAGAGTGGGAAACGATCCAGGATTTCACCTTGATTAGAGTACAGTCACAATCTACACAAATGAATGGGCGTCGCTGAAACACTGGCAATCTAACGGAAACGGTAAGAACGGCAATAAGCAAGAAAAAGGACATTTTGAGTGACAAAAAAAGCATATGTGTTTCAATGCTAAGCTATAGTGATGCTCCGTACTGCACCCACTTTCCCAGATGCAGCTGAAAATGGAGGAGTGTTTCAACCAACATCGTTCAGTATTGCCTGGAACAAGAAGGAGAATATTGCGTGGACTTGGAACGCAGACGGAAAAACTGTCACAGAAACGCAATACAACTAGACTGGCTCATCCTCAAGGACATCTTAACGAATGTTGTATTCAAAAAACTGGGCAGTATAAACTATCGGTTGTAATAATTTGGTTCTTTATTTTGAGCCAAGGACTCATGTGTGACTTTTTTCTTTGTAAATGGAACTATGGTCTTGTAAACATTTGGGCTTCGACATTTTGTTCGTGAAGTTTTCCGTATAAAATATATGTTTGGTGGTCCACCGTGCCTGCCCATTCCCCGGATCTGATCCCTTTTGAATATATGCGGAGCATATTTAAGTCGATATTTATCCCATGAGAATACCAGAATATTGGCAAATAAAATCGTGGCTGATTTGAGATCGAAGATAGAACAGGGATAGGATGTGCTGGTAAGGCCTGAGCCTTACTGTGAAAAAATTCGTTTCTTTTTTATCCCTCAACAAGGGAAAGGCTGCACAAATGTCCATGTTGATGCTGTAATTTGATTAAAGATTCTTTCTAAAACGAAATTGAAAATTGCTCAATTGCTTCTGCTCGTACAACACTAACAGCTTCTTCGTTGCTTTCACATCTTTGTCTACTGAGATCTGAACTTTTTGAGGCTAAGAAACAAAATATAGACTCTAAATCAGGCGATAAAGGCGCTTGAAGAAGTATTTCAGGCTCAAAAACAATTTAAGATACTGTGACAAGTGAAAAAAACTGCAATTACATCGCATCGTCACTCTTTTTTCTTTTTTGCCATATGTCGTAAGTTTTGAATTTTGCTTTCTCTGGAGATTTTTTTGTCATAGAGTTTTTTTAACTTGGATGCACTAGAATTTTAGGCGACTCTAGCGCACTGTTTGGATGTTGGGCGATTCCAGCGAAGAGTTTTAGTGCTCTGTCTCGTATACATTTGTCAATAGTCTCAATTCTGAGGACTTTGTCGATGTTCGTACTCTAGTATTGTAGAATGTAAGATGGAATGAATCAAATTGTAGTCCTCAGTCAGTTAAAACTTGGGTGCTTTTCTTCTCGTATGAAGTATCCTGGTACCATCCTCACTTAAAATACTGGTACTGGTAATTTTATTCACTTTTTTTCGGTGGATCCTTGGATTGTACTGTAGAAAAATTTTGTAGTAACTGTAGAAATGATTTTCGACTAACATTTTGTTACACTTGTGTAGCGCTATTAATACGACACGATTCTCTTTGACAGCCCGCTTTAAGCTGTTTTCTCACTGTCAAAACTTGTAAGCTCGCCTGCAGTGTTTATTTTTTACACAGACAAAAAAGACCGTAGCAACTCAAAATAAAGGGATAGAATTTATGTTCAGATAAGGACGACATGCATAGTTTAATAATAAATCATTGAGAACACTTTATACGAACTCCCGATCATAGGGGATTCAACTAAAGTTTGTAGAATTCCACTTGTTTTTGGTAAATATTTCTCATTATTTCAGTTAACAACGAAAAGTTTCTCGAACGATTTGATAATAACAAATACACATTTACACTAACTATTGATTTGTCTATCTCTCTCTGCCGAGATTGTGCTTGCTGTTATATGCTTACGCTATGATGAAAGGAAATTAGTACAGCCATTTTTGATTAAAAAAAATATTATACGCAAGTGCCTTTTCTAAATGAGCATAGGGTCCCATCAGCTCACACTCATACTGCAGGCATAGTCTAATTACATACAGTACTAATACTTTCGAGAGACGAAACCACTCACCGAAGATAGGACACTGGCGTAACGCGTAGGTGAACGTTAAAAGAAAACATATTTGGAACGACAGGACTTCATTCGGAGAGCAAAAAGCAACATTTCCATCGCTGTCAGACAAACCACAGAGTATAGCGAAACTTCCAAACAACTCACAATCTTACGCTGCTCGACAGCGAAAGTAAGTGGATTTATATTTGGAGTGTTAAAGTTTCTTTGATCCTGCATGAAACAAGATCACCCCCTACAAAGCTTTTCTATAAAACCTACGACTATCTACAAATCTAGGCATCACTAATTTACTTGATCATTTTCTCTCTCTGTCTGAGAGAAGTTTTTCGAGAGTGTTAGCGCTGTATGTTGCAAGCATAGTAAAACGAAGAAAAATGAGCATTATAACCATGATAAGTTAATTTTTTTTTGACTTTGCTCTGGATTAAACTTATAGTCATAAGAAAATTTAAATTTATAATATTCTTTTCTTTCTACAAAGGACTCATATAAAACTCTAGCTTCAAATAACATACAATATTTGTAAAACAATTTAAAAACAAGATTTTAAAAACCAAAGTAAAATATGGCAAACAAAAATTGTTTTTTATTAAATGAGTGATATCTTCATGTATTTCGAGTTTACATGATAGACCTCGAGTTTCCATTTAATACCTTACTGTTAATAAAACATAACACCAGATATAAAAATGTCCAAATCCAAGATGAGAACCAAATCCAAGGTATACATTCGATTGTTGACTATTGGTGAGTTTCTTCCTTCGTTGGAAAAATCAAGAACATGTAGATGAATTGAAATGGTCTTCATTTGATGGCCACGACGTTCTTATTAAATGACTTTTATTGTGTTCACAGACAGGATTGGACTTAAAATGCTCAACAGTTGCAACTCCCAGGAATCCAGACTAAAAGCCTGTCTTAATCCTTGGACCCATTACAAATTCATGCATGCCATTAGATGTGGTGCCTAGTACAGACGTAATGAAATATATCATGGAGACGTTAACCTGCAGTCTTCCGGTCAGTTAAAAAGGCACAGCTTTTCCGGACCAAGAAAATTTCCTGCTTTCAAATTCAAACCTTCTCTGCTTGTAATTTTTAACAGCGGCGAGCATTTAATTTGTCTGGTACATCAATAACTGCTCAGAAATGGAAGCGTTAGCGTGACAAATTTAACGCAATCACCACTTGTTTTTTCGTTATTAAGGATTCTCCCAGATTGAAGGGAGCTTTCTATTTGCTAGGACACAAAACTTAAGACTTTACATTGCAAGCAGCGTGTTTTAGCATGGTGCACACACATTTCCTCCACACTCCTGATTAAAACTCCAATTCAAACATTTGAACAACCCAAAAAGGGATCGTTTTCGCGCTTTTATTTAAATTTAGACGTTACAACGTCACTATCACCGTTCCTCATTACATCCCCAAGGCCAGTGGCGCAAAACCCACCGCCGTCTCGTTACACGCCACCAAAAGCATCGCCTGCATATCGGAAATTTTTCTTCGCACACCACCAACGGCCGATAGTTACCAAATTGTCCAAGCATCCGAAAAATATTCTACTATCGCTCAAACGTGCGCACACATACGCGACGGACTTCTAGGCAACCATCGTGCGGCAGTAGTGTGCGTGCACACGGATAAGTCCATCTCCTTCGCGCGCACTGGCTGCCAGCGCAGTCTTCGCCGCTTGCGAAGAGCGAGAAAAGAAAAACCACCAGCTACCACTACATGCGCGCTCGACCAAACATCAGGAAAAGCCTCCGCGCCGCAGCCTAGTTTTTCAGATACACTTTGTCGTGTTGTCGCTGTGTGTGCGCGCGGAAAATTGCCTCCGGAGTGTCGTCGCAGGATCGTGAAAAGTGCTTAAATCTGCCCAACTAATTTCACGCGAGATTCGCACCAGTTCCCACCGCCACCGGCCCCCAAGTTCCCACTCAAATTTCCCGCGCCCGAAGCCACTGCAAGTCGTGCGAGCGCTCGAAAGCGGATGGAAAATGGAATTTCTGAAAAATCTGCGATGGATCTGCCGTCTGTGTGCTGTCAACATGAAAGAGAAGTGTCCGGGGCTGGCGTCCGTGCATATTTTCGGGCCCGCTGGAATCAACTACAAACTGAAAAAGTACTTTGACATCGAGGTGAGTATGACGGACGACGGTGGCGCGCGAGCCAGCGCCGAGATGCTATTTTGGCATTTCGCTAGTGTTTTGTTTTTGGTTTTGTTTGCGCCAAAAGCTCCAGTTCCACGAACCACTCGACGGCTCCGCCGAGGCCTGGTGCGGGCAAACCTGTTTTAAGGTTAGCTGGCAGCTCGCGAACCCGCGGGGCTACAGTTCGACGACGGCAATTGATTTTGGGGCTCCACTGGCGGTGCGCACACGTACGTGCCGAGCGGCGTGTTGGTGTGCGGGCGAATGCACGCGTGTGTGTGCACTTAGATAAACTGGCTTTATGCTGACTCGTTACGTGCGAATGTGATGCAGCACGAGCAATTGAATTTGTCGTTTTCATATGTTTCGCTCAATGTGAAATTCTGCATGATATCTGGCGAGTGCAGCGTTCATTTTGCTAATTGAATGCTATACGTCCCCACACAGTTGCAACGAGCAAGTTGCAAAGGTGTGCGTGTTGGGGGGTTCTAGTACGTTTTTTGGTGCACTTCTCGTGTACGTGTGCATGGCCCTATTGGTGCGTGCAATTGGAAATACAATTGCGCTGGGCTGCCAGGTCCTCGCGAACATTATCGAAACATTAGAAAATAAGGGCCCATCATGCATGACAAGGATTAACATTTCATAAACATTTTCCAACAACGGCCACAGATGATTTGTGGCCGCTTGAAACTCACATAGTCCCACAGGACTCATAGCGACGAATCAACCTTAGGATAAAGTACTAAAATTACCGAAGCACTATTTAACGCTAGAAGAATTTAATATAGACCAAATATCTTTGAAGGTTACACCACATGCCAAAGGTGTCAGCACTGAGATGATTTTCTGCTCCATTCCTGTCCGTGAGCCATTATTTAGGATGAAAGGAATCTGTTAATTTTTGTTTAAGAAAATGTTATTTCTGAGGCTGGTCTATGATTTAGTTTATCCTGTCCGAACAGTTTGGATATGTTATCAGGATGTAAGCCTACTTGGTCGAAGAGCTTCAGTACTCAGTCTCGATCCTGACATCCTTGGGTATATCACAGCTCTTCATTTCCTGTCCTGAAGGACTGGGGCGTTTTTTCGTTAGCCTTTGATGTCGGACGCATGTGTATACAGTCGCTGAGCAAAAAATTACGAAAATCCCAAAACATGACAAACTACAAAATTTTGAAATTTTTCGAAACGACGAAAACATTTTGGCTTATATTATTTAATTATTATTAACTCTATTCATAACTCTTACTATAGCACCCTTATCTAATGACACTCTTAACTTAAATAACCGCTTTTCGAATCGTGTCTAAGTTTTTCACTGTTTTCCTGTCCATCAAAAGTATTTCCCTACAGTGAGATTACTAGAGACACAACGTTCATTTAAAAAGGCTTCATGTATCTTCAAAAGGATTTAGGCCGGGGGAATCGCCAAGCCATGGCTGTGAACAGGGATACTGAGATACCAAGATTTTCCATAGCGCCTAAAATCCCTTCTGGAGACTTACAGACGCAATTATAAAATGAAAACTCTCTTGAAATCCGAATTTTCATTACAGCATAAGCGAAAATATCGAATTTTCTGTAAAATATAAGTTTTCCAATTATTTTGAAGGACAGTGTTTGATTAACAGTATAATTCAATTGTAACAATATTTCATTATTAATGTCCATCTAGCCTGATTAGAGAAGAGGCTGTTGGGCAGAAAGGATTCCTGTGCAATTGCGTTTTATATTTTGTATTCGGTCAAATTTTTTCCGGTAAAACATCGACTGTTGCAGTTTTGACGTAATGAGTTCTGCTTGTCGTGAGGAAAAGCAAAGACATCCATTATCTGCCTATGGATAAATTGTTCGATTTCCAACAATCCTCACTAGAATATTCAGATCTTCTAGGTTTACTCTGGATTCACGCAACTGGATAGCGCGGCAATTAAAAAACTCGTTTGGAAATCGAAATGAAATGACATTCATTTGATCTCCTTGTTACCTCACAGCAAACTTCATGTAATCAGTGAAAACCTCTACAACATATTTCATCTCTCTAAATTACATCTAGCTCCGTCCAATTCACAGGGCGAAATCGTCGGAGATACGAAGGATTATTTAAATTTTGACATGTTTTCATCAGCTGTCAACATAAACAGTCGTTGTCGACAATGTTTTGATGCTTTAATATCTTTCGATTTTTCGTCAGCTTCGTTGTATGAAGGCTATAAATAAGGGCTATATAATGTATGAGAGAATTGGACGATCCTTATTGATCTCCAGATTGAAAAGGTCTTATGCCGAGAAAGTGGCTTTCAAATTTAACTCGAAACAATCTGTCTTTGAGAAAGTGTGGCTGGTTTTAAGCAATGGGTGTGGATTTGGAATTGATACATTTCAAAAATCAGTTCCACTTGCCTGCCTTTGTGTCAGGCTTTTTGCTACATCGAACATAACTAGGGCTGTTCACTTGCCTCTATTACTATTTAAGCGTATCAAATATGCTGGACCACTTTAAATAGCTAAAGCTTCGTGAAATGAATCGCTCTTGAGCCCAATTGCTTTTCTTGCTTTGCTCTGATCAGAAATTTTCCTGTTAATTTAAGCTCCATATTTTGTTGAAATGTTTGGCCTTTACCTGGTTCTGGAATGATGGCTGCGATGAAAAATAGAATAGTATTGACAAATTCATGAGAGACAAGCGATGTACGTGACGTTTAACCTGCCTAAAATCTGGTTATGTTCTAAAATATGAATTAACACTTCATAAACTGAAACCAAAACAGTCATGCAAAACCTTCCACCATTTTCAGGTGTGTAAAGAGGACATACTACCTAAAAACATTTGCAATTTATGCTTTAAAAAACTCGAAGATGTACATTTCCTGGCGCGCTTAGCTCTAAAGACAGATCGGTTCCTAAGAACGTTTGTAAAGTCTGCCGTTTATACAGGACAGGTAAAACAATGTGTTTAAAGTCTTGACTTCTATTTTCAACTCAATTCAATTAGGTACAATCGTCCGCAGAGTTCACAGCAAAATTCCAAAGTGAATTCGAGTCATTCGCTCTATCCGCAGACGAAAAAAAGTCGAAAAAACTGTTGAATAAATTGAAAATGGAGCGGCCATCATTGATCATCAAACCAAAAGACACGATTCAAAACACATCGAGCAGAAAAATAGAAAAGGATGCGAGATTAATGTTAAAATCAATGCCATCATCAACAATAGTCACAAGCACTCCAATACCGGTTCGAAACAATTTGGAAGAGAAAAGGCAAAATCTGAAAGCAGTATTGGCAACAAGCAAAACCACACAAGCAATGCCTAGAATAAAGGTTAAAAGCGAGATGGACTTGAAGGCTCCGCAATTTAATACAAATTGTAATCAGCAACAAGATAAAGTTTCACAGTCCCTCGGACAGGGGCCAAACTTACCGAACCAACAGCATCCAATGAAAGTCCTAACAGTGCCACAAGCTCCTTCTATGACTACAAATGTTCATAATCCGTTGAGTGATGCGCGACTCAAGTTGGGTCAAGTGGTGAAAGACATCGACTTACTTACACTTATCCTTAAAGCTCTCAAATGGCCATACACTAACGACAACATCCTATTACAAATCGAACGGCTGAAAGAGGCGCCGTTCAACGAAGTGATCCGCAATCAAAATCTGCTCCAAGATGCTGATCTCATGCAAATTCTGAACACAATTCTGAGTCCGATTCTTTTCCAAATACCAGTCGTGACTCAGCCCCAACCTATCATACCAGGATTTGTGTCATACAAAATTCCAGCGGATCTGTCGGTACATTTAATCACTGAAGAGGTGCCGAGTGCGCCAGCGATGGAGAAGCCCCCGGAGTCGAAACCAATCAAGCTCAAACCGCCGCGACCGAAAACCAACCCAAAGTCAACACAACGTTGCGGTTCGCCAATTGAAATCCTTTCGGATGACGAGAGTGTGCAAATGTTCGAGGTCAACGTCGATCCAAACTTATTTTTCAATGCGGATAGTGAATCGCAGGACCACGCGAAAAGCAATGAAGTGTTAAAGAAGGCAAAGAAAAACGATGAGATGCTTGTATTCAAGTTGCAAACAAGGAACCGAAAAAGAAATTCCACGAAACGTAAATCGGATGTGAGCTCTGATACGCCATCGAAAGAATCGGAATCAATTGCATCGAATACTTCTGCAAATGTGACAGAGACTCCGCCTAAGCTCACCGAAGACGTCACCCCAAAAAAGACACCGGAAGAAGTTGCTGCTCCACCAGCAGAACCCTTACCGAGCACTGAATTGACTGAGACAAATGCCGGCGATATTAGTGGAGACGACGATGTATGGGCTGATTTCAAAGTTATTGAGTCACCCGATACGAGTATTGTAGAAACAGAAAAGTCTGTTGACGTTAGTTGTATCAAATCTGAGCCGCCACCAATGAAGGAAGAATCTCCGAAGGAGACACCAAAAGCAAACCCAGAAACGGAGAGTGAAAACGCAACAAACCCTACTGAGCCGATTAAAATAAAAACAGAGGCGTCGCACGACGAAATCGATAAATCGTAAGTGGAATTTGCCGTCAATTTCAGACCGACTGTGTTAGTTTAAAAAATTCTTTTGATCCTTTCAGACACCCAAAAAAGCGAGGTCGTGCTAAGAATAACAAAAAACAAAATATCAGTACGAAAGAAGAGCCCGGCGAGCCCGAAACGAAAAAAGCTTGTGTGGAAAATTCGGAAAACAAAAAATCCGGGCGAAATTCTAGTACATCATCTAGGCCAAAGTTAGTTGAGAATAATGATGAAGAAAAGATGGAAGAAAAATAACCTTTATAATTTCAGGCAAACGGAAAGCAACAAACGAGCAACCAGATCCATAACAGCGTCACAGCCGCAAATGAGCCTACGAAATTCCAATCTAAGACGAAGGTATGTAATCTAATTCACAATGGACGCTAGACCTACCAATAACCGTTGTAACATACACGTGTATCATTTCAGGATATGTAAACAATGTGGACAATCTTTTAATCTTCTCACCGAATTCTTAGATCATCGAAAAACGCACATTTACAGGACTTAATTGTCAGTCCACGACACGCATTCTGTACATTTAAGTTTCAACATAAACCATATTTAGTGTTAGTTATTCTCCCTTTTTATAGTTGTGGTTTTTTTTTATTCCAATATTTGGAAATGCGTAGCTATCGTTCAAAAGCCAACAAAAAAGGAATTGTTGCGAAAGAATAGATTTCTAATGCTGTGATATTACATTTCTAAGTATTACACGGAGAATTTTTAAATGAAATCGAAAGAAAACGAAAAAATCTTTGCTGAATTAAATAAATTTTGTGTTTTGTTCTTTTCGAAATTTGTTTTTTTTTTCTAATCGTGAAGTTTTACTAACGGTAAGTAGAAATCAAGATGGTAAATCTTTGTTAGAATCCTTTAGCTTGCAGAGGAAGTATTTTCGAGGTCGCAATACCGTGAAAAGTGCAACTAGTACATTCTGCAAGTTAAAGCGCACACGCATCCCTCGACGCGATTTTTTCAATAAAAATCATATTTTGATCATTGACTACTCACCGTAAACGGTGGAACCATTGGCACCTTACCACTTCTAATTATTCAGCCAACTCTTAATTTGTGAAGGAAAAAGGAGCGCTGTGCGGGGTGTATAACTAAAATACGGGCGATCGCATTTCTGAGGTATGTTTCTAACAAATGGTTTGAAGGTTCCTTTAAAAACCTGGAAACTATTTCGAATCAATATAACAGTATTTGATCGCAAGCAAGGAACATAGTAAAGAAAAACTTGATGGCAATGCAAACAGCGATGAAATCGTAATTGACGCGGAAGGTCGAGATATTAATCAAGAGATTTCCTCAACAGTTACTGTCGGTTCAGGAAAAAAGTCAGCAGGGTTTGATTTTGTAAGAGAGCGAGTCAAAAAGTAAAAAACCATGAAAATAACGCTTCCGTCTCTACAGGATACCCAAAAAAACGTTTGACCATCATTAATGCAAAATAATCTGGAGGCAGCACACAAATATCCGCAGCATTATCTCGCAGAATGTTATTGCTAAGCAGATCACAGATCTCGCAGTGAAATGTCAACGGTCTGACCCCGCCTGAACAATGTGAATTTGAATCCATTCAGAGCCTTCTTAATACGAAGCGTAAATTGAAAAACATCACGTGAATTAATTTATCCTGCACTGTGGAATCATCTGGGTGAAACTCCAAGGAGATTCCTAAACCAATTTCAAATGTCAACGTTTCGGCCACGCCGCTGCCAACTGTGACTACTGTCAAGGGTGCCTTGCCAGGCAAGAACATTTAAGACAGTCTTGCCTCTCGAATCCAAGAGAGGATGCACCTATCGATCATGAAATCATGTCCATGAGTGTATTACCATGTATATTATCACGCGAACATTGTATGGGCATCACTTTGTCTTACTTTTTAATATAAATGACCTGGGATGGTCATAATCAACTCACTCTAAAGGTCTAGCTGATGTTTTGTGAACGCAACTGGCTTTATCACAGAATATTCAACGATCCCGAAACAGATGATCTTTCCCCGTATCTTAGCTAATTTATTATACTCAGGATCTCTCTATAGCTCACGCTCAATTAATGCCATCGACTAGAGTATTCCCGGACGGCATATTTACAATCTCAATTCACCACAAGCAGACCAATGGATCAGCCAGCATTCGCGGTACATCAACTGACTCCTATCCTTCGCCTAAATTCTCTACGCAGACGACATAGTGCATGCAGTGCCAATACTTCGAAAATCTCCTGATTTAACGGGTTTCAGCCGAAATAAGTGGAATTTCATTTGGATTGGTAACTTTTCACTCATTTTTGCGTAAACCAAAGATAGGCCCAACAAATGTTTTGCTTAAAAACACAATAAAAATATAAATCTACGTGTGGTTCTTCTATCTCTGTCTGAGAGAAGCCACTAGAGAGTGTTAGCGCTGTACGTATTTAAACTATAGCAGGCCTAATTTATTAATATATAAAACCCTCATCAGCCCCATAATCTCCCATGTTGTATGGCTTGGATAGTCACCTGCCCCAACCTTGGTCAACGGCCAGAGATATTAGAGGGAATGATTTTCTGGAAGGGTCTTTTATTTTCTGTGAAAATCCTTTCACCGAGTGGCCGCATTGGCTAGCTAAGCCCGGTTGTATGCCCACCAGTTCTGCTAGTGTGTCATCTAAAATCCTGACTGGATCTAAAATTCATTTTGAAAAATTTGCACAGCTAATTTTAAGATTTAAAACTGATAAAGAACTTTTTGAAGATTCTTAGTACAAAAACTTAGTCTTTAGCATAAGCTGACTGTGCTTTTCCTTTCAACCCAACGAATTAATGGACCACCCTGTTACGCAAGAACTAGCATATTTACCAAATCAAACAACTATATCTTATTATTTCATCATTTTTATCTTTAATATGTATTTTATCTAAATTGGAACTGCTCTATACTACATCACATCTATTGTTTGATCCTACGCATTTCTCAGTATCCTTTCTTTCGCATCGGATACAGTTTACACATTAGACGTCCTCGCACTATAAACTCTCCACAGGGGTCAGCTAAACATACGTTATTCCTCCTTTTCGCGGATTAAATAAAATTAAACACAACTTGATTCGTCGACGAAATGGTTCTTCGTATTTGCTTTCCACCCAACTAAACATGAAAGCTCTAATCCAGCCTTGCAAATCACTCAATCCAACAGATTTCCACTTAGTTTTCGTACTCGTTTACCGGGGAAAACTCACTGACTTAGCTGTAAATAGAAACGAAAATCTTTCCCTACCTCACATAAACCAGCCCAAGTATTAAGTGAAATGTGTACACTAGCAAACAAATAACAAAAGAAAAACATAAACAAATGTAGTTAATGATGTGAGAGTACATCCCGAATATATTTAATAGAACATATTCACGGACATCTGGCGAATTAATTTTATTAGTAAATTTTTTTCAGTAACAGAACTGTTATACTATACTTCTCACATGTGTTACATCAGAGATGCGTGTATCTGACTTATAGATAAATTTTTATCATACTCATTCGGACTGATAAAAATAACTTTTTGTCATTCAACTGCAATTTGTGTGGTTTTTTCATTTGTTGTAGTTTAAAAATTCTCATAGTGGTTTTTGTTTTTATGTTGCAGTGCGAAGTTTAGAATAAAGTGCAATAGAATGATGTGCATACGTCATAAATCCGAAGAAAATCTTGCAAAAAGTGAGCCCAAATCAAGGGTAAGTCAAACGTTTCGACTTGATTGGAATTATATTCTTGACAATCTCTTCGTTATGTGTATGTCATTAGTCCGTGAAGCATATATGATTGGCCTCTTGTCATATATTTATACGAGTAAGTGCGATAATTGTTCATTGATAATTTATCTTTCTCGTGACTTCACAGCTATTATGTACGTTTATATTGAGTGCATACGAGGTTCATATGCGCGTTTTTAAACAAATAAAGTTCTAAAAGTCGGATATCACGTTACCAGTTGCTAATGTAAAATTGTAGGTTTTTTTTTACATGGTAACCAGGCGAACGATTTATACGCCCATGATTTATTTTTACTGTACAATACCTCATGATCCCCCTTAGCACTTCCGCTATCATTTAACGTGCGTAGCCTAACATTGTTTGTCATATTTTAGGTAGGCTTGATCCTGAGATATAATTAATTAAGATCAATACGATGCAATCGATGCTTCTCCCCTAAGCTTTGGGAGGGGCATCGTACTTTGCGGTTGATACCTGCCCTAGAATAATGTGTGGAAGGCATTACCAGCGATCCTCGGACAACACAAACATTTAGTTCTCCCCTCCTACTATAGCGTAACTATTAACAAAACATTGTAAGTGACACCACCAACAAAAGGATATAAATACCCCATGTAACAAATAAAGCGAGCTTTGCAAGGTAGAGAGCTTGAAAATTAAAAAAGCGTAGGCGAGTGGAGGGATCACGATGCTAAGCTCAAATGAATGTGAGAATAATTTTTCCAATGTAATAGGACCTCTTAGTGATGGTTAAGAGCATGTTAAAAGTGTACATTTAAGAGCATGTTAAAGTGTACCTCTCCGTACCTGTTTCTGTATCTATCTCCAACAAGTTTTGCTTACAAATACCGATGTATTTGGTAAATTGAAGTCGAAAACCGTGGGATTAATAGTTTGTTCTAAGTGCTAGCCCTTGTTCGCGGTTATGCTATGCTTCTACATTCTTCAGCAGCAATTAGTACGCGTAACGGCCTCACGATTACCACGCCCCCGCCTCAGAACAGATGCATATCACAAAGCTCCTACACGTGCGGACCTGCAATAGTCTCCTCCAGTACTCTTACTAATTTAAAAATCAGTCCAAACATCAGCACCGTACAGGAGCGGTGATTCTATTGTGTTCATTAGAAGGAATTAGCCATGCCTTTAACTAAGTACATACGGCGATGACACTCTGGGGAAGTTTCTTTCAGACAGAGATAGATAAGTCACAAGTACATCAATATTTGTAATGCGTTTTTGCGCAAAAGCTTTGAGAGGGGTAAGATATTTTTACGCAAAAAATGAGAGAAAATTTACCAATCTGAATAAAGTTTCACTTATTTTGGTCGAATACCGTTGGATTGTGAGTTTTGTCGAAGTGTTAATGCTGTGCCCTTGCTACGACAAAAAGCACATCTTCGAGTCCATCTTCATACCAGGGTGTTTAACTGTTTATTTGGACTTAACCAATACTCCTCCTTAGTGAATATGAATAAATCTGCAGTGCAAATTATTGACAATAAGACTGTCTTATTTTTTTCCAGCACTAATTTTCGCCCCAGAGATAAAATGCAATCGAGTAAAAAACAGGTGAAACAAAACGAATTCGTTAGTTACCTTTGATTGTGAGATTTGTTCATAAAAATAAGAAAATTTTGTTTCTTTGCGTTATTCTTTTGCGTTAAACTTATTCTTGTCAAACGAAAAACCAATATTAACTTTAAATAGACACAAAGCCATGAGCACCATACTGTAAACACTGGAAGGTTTCATGAAATCCGTGGCTGAACCAAAACGAACCCTTACTTTTGTTATCTGTCTTGCTTTGCTTGGTCCTTTTAAAAAGTTGCAGTTGGCTGACTTACATCATGAAGCTCATTCCAAATAGTTGAATTGCAGGACCAAAGAAAGGTAGGTACATTAACAAAGAATCTTTCTTATCAATACTCGCGCTGCAGGAAGAAAATCTAGGTATGCATCTTACCAGCGATTTTCTTGCCAATTTTGAGAACGATCCTGAGTAAATCTTGAGACGAAATGAATTAATTGAGGCGATATGGTCAAAAGATAACATCATATCAATGGTACAAAGCAACCTGCAACCACTTCGTTATGCTTCCATGGTCAATTTTTCTAGGTACACCTCGTCATGATTTAACTACTAATATAGGACTTGATTACAAAAACGCTTCAAAAACTTTTTCAGTCATAAATCAAGAGCATGCGAGTAATAAAAAAATTCAAAATAACATCCAAACCTTTAGTTTGATCCTGGTAACTGCATGAATTTTTTCCGTCTTCACAACACACATAATTTGAAAACTAAAAGAATTTTGCTGATTCTCTTGAAATTAACGATCAATTAGACTTACGTTTCCAATGATACCACTGGACCACTAATCCTTGAGGGACTGGACCACTGATCTTTTCAGAAGCTGTGTTTCTACTAATTCCGTCTCCAATTGTCCTTATTAATTAAGGCACCGGGTCGGCGTCTGGAAAGTTGGCCCAGAGCCTGCCTCATTCTTCTCTCCTGTACTATAATTGTCGTCTGATTGTTGCGATCCCATCAAAATATCCAAAACATTGATCCTTGTTACACAGTAGTTACACAATCACCTAGTGAAGTTGAATGCGTATCGTGCCCAGCCTTGACAGAGGGACCCACCTCTTTTTAAACTCAGTGATAATGCCTGTTGGATTGAAATCATTACTTCCGCTTGATCATGAATAGCAGACTAGCCTACTCCGAAACCGTACTGTCGAAGCGAAAGGCCATTGCGAAGCGTACAGGTAACGCCAAAGAATCTTCCCTTCCCGAATTTCTTGAGAAAATGTCCAGACGTATCTTGCATGCGCAGTGGGTGATTCCTTGCTGATCAGCAGGATCTTCGTCATTTTCCATCGCTTAGGGAGGCATTAAATGTACTGAGCAAGTAGTAGCCCTCCTTGCAAGCAGGCATACAAGAGGATAAGTGTACTGAGCAATCGATGAGAGCAAATGTGGGCGATCACTTACAATATCTCGGCGGGTTAACGCCTGATCTTGGCAATTTCTTCAACTGTATATGAACCATTGCTAGTCCCAGCTCTTTCCTTGTGAAACTGAACAGCCTGATGGTGTTTCCCCGTAAACAGCTTTCAAAAGGAAAGGATGTGTATGGAAGTGGGTCCATTCTATCTAATTCGTTATGCTCTCTTCTTGTAAGCAGGGCACCCCTGGATATCGAGGTTCCGCATAACAAGCATTTATTCCAGGCTCCACGAAGTATCCTCGTCATTCTCGTTTGCTCCATCCTTAAGCCATGACACATTCAGCTCTTCTTACCATGGATCCTACGTTTAGGACGTGGCATTCAGCTGCTTGCTTGTTACCTTTTTTACCTTAATCATCACTAGGTTAGAAAAAAAATCTTGTTGAATACTCATGGATGCGTGCTTGATCTGCAATTTTAGCACCTCTTTGTTGAATTTCAGGGCAAGATCGTTACCTAGCATCCTTGCAACGGAGACCAGGTTGGTGCGAACGCCTCGCATATGCAGTGCCACCTCATGAGATATAGCACTCTTTTCTTCCATGGAGATTATAACAAAATCAGTTTGAGCATAAAAGAGAGTCAATGAACTGCTGCAAGTTGAAGATTCGTCCTGCTTATAGTATTTACAAACGCGTTTCAGTTATGGCAAATGTGGATGTGCCTAGCACGAAACGCTTCTGTTCGTTTATTGGAATATCGTCCCAAGACGGCTCGATATGGGATTGAAATTAATGCATTACTTGGCTTTGATAATCAGCTGATGGACGGTCTATTAAACATCAAAACAGGATGGAATTTCAATCCTAATTTTTGGTACGCGTACAGCGAGATAATAATTTCCGAGAAATTTTGATATCATGAATTTTTTTCGTGATTTTTTCTCATCGTCCATTCGAGGCGGTTCACCATGATTTTATTTTAAAATGGGAATCTGTTGTAGATATGTGGCAACTCGAAACGTCCCGACGCATTTTTCGCGTCGGAAACAAAAGTTAATGCCGCGACAAGTCTTCACTTGCCAACCAAAAACACGGCAAACTTACTAAAATTTCCTTAGCCGTTCTTCTCGCTTCTCACGAAGGCTCATACCGGGGATATTTTATTCAAAGCATCATCTTCTTATCCCGGCATTGCCAGAAGCCATAACCATAAGTTTATTCAAAATAAAGGGATTCAACTTATACTAGTGTTTTTAATCCCAAAGTGGTGACCCCGACAACAAGCAGCAAACAGCAACATGGTGCACGGGCAAAAAGAAGAGAGCAGCGAGTTTCCTCTCCTTCAACAGGCACCTCCAGTGCCACCTATCGAAGGCCTACCACAGGCTCAGGAGATCAACGCCATCAGCCAATGCAGGCTGCCGTCCTTTTGGCGCGCCAGCCCTGAACTGTGGTTTTTTCAGGTGGAGTCCCAGTTTCAGGTCCATAAGGTGGTGAGCGACGCAGCTAAATACCACCTCACGGTATCATCTTTGGACCACGACACCATCACAGAGGTAGCAGACATCATCCGTGCGCCACCGGAGCGCAACCGATACGAGGCGTTGAAAGCTGCCATCGTCTCTCGCCTCACTGATTCGCCTGATGCTCAGCTGCATAAGCTGCTCACAGGCGTTCAGCTTGGGGACAGGCGACCTTCACAGCTGCTGCGCCATATGCGTTCTCTGGCTGGCACGCGCGTTAGTGACGATGTTCTTCGGGTCAGGTGGCTCGATCTCCTGCCCCAGCAAACGCGGCGCATGCTATTGCTAATTAGAAACCAAACATTGGAGGAGCTTGCCGCTGTTGCGGATGAAGCACACGAGATGGGCCCAACAGTGATGGCCACTTCAGTTCAATCATCAACGCGTCCAACAACACCATCATCCAGCATCTCCTCACCACGCAGTTCCGTGGACCATTTTGCGGTCGAATTAGCTGCCCTGCGTCTAGCGATCACACAACTAACCACCCTGACTCGCGAGGCGCTCCATCAACCAAAGGCCAATGCCAACGCGTTGCGGGAGCACTCATCATCAAGTAACGCGAACCAACGACGAGCACGCTCCACCACTCCTGGACCAGATCATCGTACGGGGCATTGCTGGTACCACAGCAAGCACGGCGCCCTTGCGATGCGATGCAAACAACCCTGCTCGTTCCAAGCTCCAAATACTACCACTAGGCGCTTGGAAAACTAGGATCGCCGGCGCTGTACTCAGCGGACACCGCCGGCAACACCTCGGAAAAACGCCTCTACGTCTCCGATCGCACCAGCAAAACTCGTTTTCTGGTGGACTCCGGATCCGCTCTCTCTATCATCCCGAGACACCACATTGCAAGACCTCTTCGTAAGCAAAACCTCGAGCTACAAGCAGCCAATGGCACGCCTATCGCCACCTTCGGCACCCAACAACTCACGTTGGACTTTGGGTTACGCCGCCCACTTCGCTGGACATTTGTGATTGCAGATTTCCAGACGGCTATCCTTGGAGCCGATGCTCTAAAACATCATGGTCTACTTATTGACCTCCGCAATCAGCGCCTTCTAGATGACCTTACAAATCTCTCCACAGCTTGCGACATTGGCCCAGCTCCACCAGTACACAGTGTTAGCACCATCGCCAACACATTCAGCGTTGCAAACACCGTTGAAGACGTATTCAAAAGGATCATCGTCAAATACTCAAGGAAGCCTCTGAAACCCGGTGAATTAGCTTCGATTGCTGACCTTCCAGTTCACCATCAGATAATCACTCACGGCCCACCGGTTTTCGCAAGACCACGTCGTCTCACAGGAGAACGCCTCGCCGCTGCAAAAGCAGAATTTGATTTTCTTCTGGAGCGGGGTGTTATTCGACCATCATCGAGCCAATGGGCTAGCCCTCTCCACATGGTACCCAAGGACGGTGGTCGTTGGCGTGCCACTGGAGACTACCGCCAGCTCAACGCCCAAACTCGCCCCGACCGCTACCCATTACCTATCATTGAGGATCTGATCCAAGAGGCCAACGGTTTGATATTTTCGGTCATCGACCTTCAACGTGCATTTTATCAAATCCCCGTCGCCCCCGAAGACATCGAAAAAACGGCGGTCACTACGCCCTTCGGGCTTTTTGAATTCCTAGGTATGCCTTTGGGGCTTCGGAATGCGGCCCAAACGATGCAGCGGACCCTTAACCACTTGTTGAGAAAGCTTGACTTCGTACGTGTCTACCAGGACGATATTTTGGTGTTCTCTGCCAGTCACGATCATCACCAACATCACCTTGACCAGCTTCTCTCCATCTTGCAAGCCGCCAAGCTCCAAGCCAATTGGGACAAATGTCAAATCGGCCTGCCCGAGGTTGTTTTTGCCGGCTATCAAGTAAGCAAAACAGGATTCCGACCACCAGCTCCAAAAACACAGGCTATCACAGATTTTCCCAAGCCGGCTGACTCCTCGCAGCTGAGACGCTTCCTTGGGATGCTTAATTTCTATCGCCGCTGCATACCACATGCGGCCGAACTACAAGCGCCACTTTCAGAAATGCTGAAAGGTTGCAACACCAAGAAAGCGCCAGTTACTTGGACACCCGCCTCCGAAGCCGCTTTCAAACGCTGCAAACAAGGCATCACCGCAGCAGCTACGTCAGCTTTTCTCTCGACTTCACATCCTTTGGCTCTCCGCACTGACGCATCCAATGCCGCCATCGGCGCAGCTTTGGACCAGCAGCAGAATGACGGAACTTGGATACCGCTGGGGTTTTTCTCGAGGAAGCTCTCCGAAACCGAGCAGCGCTACTCAACGTACGACCGCGAGCTCCTGGCAATTTTCGCTTCCATCAAATTCTTTCAACGCATCCTGGAGGGAAGGCACTTTGTCACCTACACTGACCATCGGCCGCTCACTTTTGCCCTGGTGCAACGATCGGACAAAGCCTCGCCCCGCCAAAGCAGACAGCTAGACTTCATAGGCCAATTCGATACTCAGTTGAAGTTTACACCAGGTGACAACAACATCGTTGCTGACGCACTTTCACGCGTAGAAACGGTTGAAATACCCGCGACGATCACCACCCGAGCTATCAGTGAAGCCCAAGCTGTTGATGACCAACTACCGCACCTCTTATTGAGCCCTCGACTCAAGCTGCATCAATTGGAATTGGACGACAATCCCGTACATTGTGTTGAATTCAACGGGGCTCTCAAGCCATACTTGCCAGTCACGCTCCGCCGACAAGCCTTCGACACAGTCCACCATCTTTCACACCCCAGTGGCCGTGCCACCGCAAAGCGCGTAGCGCTTAAGTTCTTTTGGCCAAGCCTTCGGAAGGACGTATTGCGGTGGGCCAAGCAATGTGTACCGTGCCAGCTCTCGAAGGTACATCGCCACAACCGCGCCGAGCTGGGCAGTTTCAAGACGCCGGATGGGCGTTTCGACCACATCCACGTAGACCTCATTAAGCTTCCCGAATGTGAGGGGTTCGAAAACTGCCTCACCATCATCGATCGCTACACGCGCTGGCCTCAAGCCATACCAGTGCGCGACATTAAGGCAAGTACCATTGCCAGAGCATTGTTCGACCATTGGATCAGCATATTCGGTACACCTAAGGAGATCACCTCAGACCAAGGGCGCCAATTTGAAGCTGCCCTTTTAAGTCAACTCTGCCACCTCTTGGGGGCCAACCACGTGCATACCACACCGTACCACCCACAGGCCAATGGTATGGTGGAACGTATGCACCGCACACTCAAGGCTGCCTTAAAATGCGTTCCCGAGACACCGTGGCCGCAAGCACTTCCGGCCATTTTGTTAGGCTTGCGCACAACGTTTAAGGAGGACCTTCAAGCCTCCCCTGCCGAGATGGTTTTCGGCACGTCACTACGGATCCCAGGCGAATTTTTCGTTCCTCAATTTCCAGCAGCCAGCAGCCCTCAGGATTTCGTGACAGACCTCCGCCGCCTGTTTAAAGCCATCCGCCCCGTCCCTGCTGCCAGACACATCACACACCGTCCTTTTGTCTTCAAGGACATGGCTACCTGCGAGTATGTTTTCCGCCGCATCGACTCCATCAAAAAGCCGCTCGACCAGCCGTACTCCGGACCACACCGAGTCATCGAAAGGGTTAGCGACCGTACCTATGTCGTAGACGTAAACGGTGTCGCCAAAACTCTCTCCACCGATCATCTCAAACCGGCTCATCTGCAACAATCCGAGATCCAGTTGCCCCCACAACAGCCTCAATCGCTTCAGTTTTGCCAATCGCCCCCACAGTCGATTGCACCTCTACCTCCGCCGTCCTCTCAAGTTGTTCAACCAGAGCGCAGCAGTCCGGAACATCAGCACCAAACACCTACTACCGTCAACAAGAGAGTCACATTTTCACTCCCTTCAACACGTGCGAAGGTCATTGGGGAGGGAGTGACTGTGGCAACTCGAAACGTCCCGACGCATTTTTCGCGTCGGAAACAAAAGTTAATGCCGCGACAAGTCTTCACTTGCCAACCAAAAACACGGAAAACTTACTAAAATTTCCTTAGCCGTTCTTCTCGCTTCTCACGAAGGCTCATACCGGGGATATTTTATTCAAAGCATCATCTTCTTATCCCGGCATTGCCAGAAGCCATAACCATAAGTTTATTCAAAATAAAGGGATTCAACTTATACTAGTGTTTCAATCCCAAAGATATGTTAAATTTTCCTAAAACTGTATCTGCAACGAGCCCGCTAAACCCTTAGTTCTTCCTGTCGTATCGTACGCTATGTCGTCACCGTCAATTGGTGCTATCAGAGCCTTGCTTTTAAACAACGAGAATGATGGGAAACATGGACGAATTGAATAGAATCCCCACTCCGTTCAGTTCTGCTGTTCCCTGTGTTCTGAGTATCTGAAATACTTTCAAATCTCATTTCTACTGCAATTTAGAGTGCGTTCAAAGCAATCCCCCCTCAGCCTTCTCGGGCATTTATCCATATCCTAAACGAAATTCGCTACAACTCTTGGATGTAAGAAGGAAACCTACAGCTTCCACAATACAAAAACCCCCCACTCACTTGGCGCCAATCTCCGATTATCCAAAAAGCAGAAGATTTCAAGGAAATTGCCAATTTTCAGATCCTTTATGCGGTAATGCGACGAAGTTCGATTAAGTGCGACGGGGCATTAAGAGGTGTGGGTATCCTTACAACGGATGCATTGGAGCATGGCTTGTGGCTGTGTTTCAGGGATGTATCCCAGCGACCCCATCACTACCAAAATCCGAAACCAAAACGTCGTGGCATATTATCCCCTTTCCAGAGAGGGGGTTCAACCAAACCCAGATTGGAATTATCTACAGTGCAATCCTCATACGCATGTAAGTCCTAGATTCGCTCTCTGCTACGCCTATTGGCGCGTCGTCCAGAAGAGCGTAATATTTTGTGAATGAATGAATGCCAGAGAAGAATTTCGCGAATGATGACGTCCCGTTCGTAAGATATCCATCTTAATCGCGGCTTGCGATCGATAAGATGAATCGAATTTCACAATTGACGGCGCATTGCATCCACGCAGCAATCACCGGTGCCGGCAATCACGGCCTACATAAATCTTTTCCGACTTTTCGAGATGTGTCTCGGCCATTATGTCGCATTGGTGCCATTCAGTGCTCGGCCAACATATAGGGAGCATAGCTAGCATGGCAGTTATTTTCGAGAGTACCCACGATGACGTGCACATACAACTCACACGCTCGTACGTAGTGCTTGGGCTTGCCACCATGATGTGTGCCATATAGAGGTAGCGCGGCGTAGCGAGTCCGAATCGATAGGGGTGGCATCCAGCCATGGCCGCTCTCATATTTGTTATTGGTAGTGTCGCAGAACAGTTGCATGGAATTGTGCGCGCTTTCATTAATTCCGGCTTCTCGGTCCGCGAGTGTCGTCAGCAAATTCGCGAGACGCGACGTCAATTGCTCTTCGAAAGATATTTGGCCGAACTCAAGTCGCAGCCGTATCGCGGTGATGAATTTTTGAATAATTGTTGCAACGGTAATCGTCAGTGCAATCAAGCGACGATGATCGATTATGAACAAATCGAAATAATTGATGGCGTCGAAGCCTGTGAGGTGAGTTGACCTGATTTCGTCGTGAGTGCGACTGTGTTGAGTGTTGCAGTTCTTAGGTTTCCCATACGGCCGGCGAATGGGCATGTGGAGTTCGGTGTGACGTAACGCGACCCAATACGCAGAAAAAAAAGCTTAGAACGTCAGAAGCAGCTGATGAATAGTTTAGTGTACACTGGCACACGCTCCATCTGTGGTGGCTTTTGGTGGTCGTTATCAGCTGAGGTTTCGCTCCACATAGTGAGCAGTATTGAAGGAACAAAGCGACTGTTGTTTACATCGCAATAGTCCACTGTTCCTGACCTCGACAAGACCTTGGTCGATCCAATCTACAGTCTGTTTCGAAATTAGCGCTTGATCGAATGACGTGAAGAAAAATTGAAATCTTAGAAGAAAATTTCATATGGTCCTCACCAGAAAACACTGGAAGCCCTGCTCTGTTACGAACCCCGCCTATTCTATGACAAATGCTATCCTGCAGTACTTCAATACCTAGAAATGGACGTCATGGCCGAGAGTCGATAACTTAAATCTTTTCCTAACAATCTCTTCCATGCATTCTTCAATCGACCCTTTTAACCTTCTTTTTACGCACTGGGTTAATGCAGACTCAAATGTTTACTTGAATACGTGCGACAGGATACTTATTTTATCATACTTTTCGTTTGGACGAGAGCATACACGAAAACTCCGAGAAATAAGGAAATTGTTTTGTTCTAATCAATTTAAGAAAATAAATACCATAATTTAGATGTGCTTATGCCTATTAGTTTGCTCAAGATGAATGCCAAAAAATACCTTTTTATTAAAGGAGAAAAAATGTAGACTATCCTAAAAAAAACAGTTTCAGTGTGACAAGAGAAAACCAACAATAACTAAAATTCTATTTTCCACATAGAATTAAACAATGTAGTAGACACACATGCTTTACGCATATGTCGCAGCGTGCCCTAAGGATATTCGCACAAATGTCATCGAGGTCATTTTTTAAGCAATTTAATCATATGCTGATTAAAAGGAAGTTAAATGTGATGTTGATGCTGTTGGCTCTTGTGGGTCATTCCGTACTGTGCTGGTATTTGATAATAGAGTGGTCCCATCCCTTTTACCAGAGAGTACGTGATCAGCTGTTCAAATGTTCGGCCCCATTCGTGCCTTAAGTAAAAATTGTGTGAATGGTTATATGAAATGGATGTGATTGAATCATTTGACATGCACAGCGCCTGCAATCGCGGCTTCCATTTGTCAATAATTTCGCGAATTAGGGCAAGTTTATCTCATATCTCTGGGCAGTTACCCAGATCTACGCCCGTATTATCGAAGCGAAGGACAATAGAATATCATTTAATAGAATCAGAGACATGGTGGCCTTCCACGCTTATCCTCAGACCATTTTTCGCTGGTCATTTGATTGAATCACCCCTGCCCGTTACAATAAATCATAATACGTAGGCATTGTGGCAATATCAGCATTTATCCATTCGAAATCCTTACTAGTTCGTCAAATCGAATACAATTTTTTCAAAAAATAAACTAATAACCCGTATGTACATTGCGAGCTAACACAATTTGTTGACCCCATTGTGTAATCAATATAATCGTAATGAAAGAGTAATAAACACCTCTAGAGAAGATAGGGATAAAAATTGCTTTACCGAAAAGCAAGAAAAGGATTTGAAAACGTTATATACGAGTTTTACGTAAAGACAAAGTCTCAAGAAAGTCAAGAGTTGCATTCGATTTAAGCTCAAAAAAGAGCCAAATTGACAAAAATATTCTTTTTTAAGTTCTTGACATTTTTTAATTGTAAAACATTCAAAACTATTTTCATTGATTTTTTTTAAACGAAAGGTATTCTGTATCATTCAATATTTCACATGGATTTTAAGTAAATCGCCAGCACGACTAGCATTAAGACAGCGCGCTCGATAGCCCAATTTCAATACCGAGGAGCTTATTTTATCAATAGTACGTCGAAAATTATCCTTCAATGCTGTCAATGGTGATGATTTGTTAGTATAAACCAAGAACTTGACACACCTCTGAGGAAATAATCTGGAGTTGATTTTGAAGGCCAATTTACTGGATCATTTCGAGAAAATTTGTTGTCATATTTCGTTTTCAATAAGTCAACTGTTTCGGTGGCTCTGCAGTACGTTGCACCATGCGCCATCCGGCTTTTTGAAACAAAAATTCATTGAATATGGTCCAATAACAACCATCAGTTACGGTAACGGCAGCTCCTCCCTCATTTCAAAAAAAGTTAGGAACGATGAGGACTATATTCTGTGTATCTCTCATCATAGTCAATTTAAATGAGAATAGATGGTTCATTGACGTGGTTCTTTCTCACTGCATATACGGTTATTTCGCTTGTTGACATATCGAGTTAATCCAAAATGAGCAGCATCAATCATTAAAATCTAGGTCTATAATATTCCCTGATTGAAATTTGGACTTCTACAATTTGAAAGCAATGTTCGAGTTTAGCACGATTCACGATTTCATGAAACTTTAGTAAACACAAAAATGTCACAGAATTGTCAAGTTTATCTTGTGTCATAGACGATCTATCCCTATTGAAAAATCTTTTGCCAATAAAAAAACTGGAATTGTATATAATTAATTCGAAGGATTGATTAGTTGCGTTTGCGATTGGTTCAACAAGTATTTAAAATACTCGGATGGAATAAATATAACTGACAGAAAAATTACAAAAAATACTCCAAGATTCACAAAAATTCACAGGGTCAATCGCCAAGAAAAAAATCAGACAAAAAAATCATTCGAAGCTAACGAAACGAAAGCAAGTGAAAAAATTGGTTCCTAAGTGGAAACATCTGAGATGTTAGTTCCGGCTAACAGACAACGGATTATGTTACAATCAATTGAGACAAGAACGACTGCAGGATAAGCCGAGCTCTTTGGCCTCACCCTAATCAAATGAGGACAAAACAACTCATAGGGAAAAACCAAAATGGCGTTAGAACATTGGTGGCAGTATTAACGGACCATAATCTTCTAGGTCAACACGCCAAACGAATAGGAATCCAAACGGATGACACCTGCCGAGCTTGCAGCGAGGAGGAAGAAAGTACAGAACACTTCCTCCTAGACTGCCCGAGTCTGGCCAACAAACGCCTTACTTGGCTGAGGTGTACTGGCGCAACAGAATTGGAACACTTGGCAACCACAGAGCTGGGGGAACTCCTGGGCTTCTGTAGGACGACAGGATGGACCATCTGTAAACAATAGTACTAAATATGGGGAGCTAAGGGCCGAGTTCTGGCCTATGCTAATTTTCAGTAAGTGGATCCCAGTACAATAATATAATATAATAATAATAATAATAAATACAATCAATCGATCATTATCAGGATGCACACCATCTGAACCGTAATAAGTGTGGTTACGAAAGCTGGAAAACAACTTTGAATACAAGCCAGTTGTCTTCCAGGAATCAGGATCTCTATCATTAAGCTGGCAACAGAGTGACTTTCAGTGCAGAGAGGCTGAACTTGTTGCCAGATTCACATTTGTTCATGGAATACGTAAGGTTTGGGTCATATTGGTAGGATCAATATGTTATGGGTGATATTCGCCTTCATGCTCTTATTACAATCGTGGTCGAAGCTCAAAATATGCAGAGCGTTCGAGAATTGTTCGCTCAATTTTTCAGAAGGCTGAATGAAGGAGATCGAATGGTTATGAAACCTCATTTGAAAATACTTTTGACTGATGCCTTTGCACACTATTTACTATTTATATGTGTGAAGTGTGAACAAATATGGACGAAGGAATGAGTAAAAACGCGACCATCGTAAACTCAACTAATTCATTCAACTTCGTTTGAATCTCTGCACATTCAAAAAGTTCTTAGATACTCAACAAAAAAATAGCCGATTTCGATAGCAAAAATGATTTCAGCGAAAATTCTCAGTAAAGTTCTCAAATATATGATCAATACAATTTAATTACAATCTTAAATTTAATTTAAAAAGAACCACACAAAAAAATTGCTATAGTTGCAATGAAATTTCCAAAGACAGTAGAATGCAACACTGACGAAAAGGCTTACAACAAGCGTCCATACGAGTAGTTCGTGTTGAGATAAATATCTTCGGAACCTACTTGTGAAAACATATTCTATTTTTTTGTGCAAACTGAAGGAAAAATCAATAACGTGCAGCAAACAAGATTTTTCGTCAGATTACCAGATTTTATTCCTTTTATTTTTAGTATAATTACAAGAGTATTTACAAAAACTTGCAAAACTGCAAAAATGATTATAAGGCATAAACATCAAAGACAAACTTTCATCGGGAGGGATGATATGCTGAATTGTTCAGATTGTTGTCATCAACTATTAGAAGATAATCCCAGAAGCAATAAGCAATAAGCAAAAAAGCAATCTACTGAATGTTTAAAATAAAATAAATTTTCAAAATGTTGACTGCTATTTACCGGGTGTATGAAAAATTCTTGGTTTATCCAACGCCAGTAACACTACTTGTAAACATGTTCACAAGTCTTTAACCATGTTTATTGCTACGTTGTGTAATAAACTAGATTTCCACTTTCAACAACTTCGGAGTACGTAGTTCAGCCAGACAAGTGGATCATATTTGTGCAGCAAGCCATACGCAATTCTGCATTTTCCTTTTCGTACATAAGTTTAAGCACGAAGACACTTAGGGTTACAATAATATTGATGGTATGTGTACAATACTCAATAAAAATAGAAATAATGTCTTATGTTGCCACAAAATAATCCTGCGAACGTCTATTACCATCTTCAAGGTCAACCAGACGTAAAAACAGCCTCCTTGATCCATGAATTCATAAAAGATACAAGTATCTTCTTAAGTAACTTGATAACATCTTGGAACTGTTTATTGATTGCTAAATAGATGGATGTAAGCTCCCAAATGCTACCTAAAAGCATAGTGGAAACGTGTTTAGTGTTAAGTTAATATGTATTGAATCTGTCACCTTCGGTAAAGATTTAGTGTTGATTGTTGGAATGAATGCGGGCTGTATAAACAAAAGCAAAAAAGAAAATTCCAATGGTATGTGAATACGCTTTAGTGTGTGACATTTTAAAGAGCAAACAAGGGAATCAGTGGCATATAGCAGTGGTTCCACGTGACTGTAGACTAGTTAGTCAATTGGACTAGGCAACAATGCGAAAATTCTCCCCTTTTCTTCTTTTCCTCTTTTTGGGTCTGCTAAAGTGAGAATAAAGCATGTTGGCAATCCAAAATAAATACCGAAAATGATGTAATAAATTTTTCCGTTCAGCTCTGGAATAATGATGTTTTGCTATCACCAACATAAACTTAATTTTTTTAGTTTTTAGCTTCAATTCAAACTCTCCCTTAATCTTTTATATCCTATAAATTATCCACATGTTTTGTTCCCACTCGTACTCTTTCATATATGTTTTCATGTGAATGCATTCACATTGTGGTTTTGACCATTTATGATGAACAGGTTTGAAAAAAAAAAACAGAAAATTTTTTGATTTTGATCATTGTTGAAATTTGAACAAGACGAACTATCCTTGGAACCAACAAAACGATATTCACGCTTCAGGAATATTATCCAGGGAAATGCAAGGCAAAGCCGAGGTACTTCCAATATCGTGAGTGTGTTTCCAAGCTTATGGACCTCTGTAGTTAAATGGGGTGAAAGTGGAGTGGTGACCCCATTGCTAGATCTTGTGCAGGCTAGAGTTGGATGCTAAATTTTTACCCTTTTTTGGTTGTTACATACTCTTTTAATGTGATTATTACATTAGATCAGAATTCGAGGAGCAACTGGATTTGGCCAAAAGTTAAGGATTATCATCCGCGAATAGAAAAAATACAAAAAGAATCTCGCCAACTGCACATCAGGGAATCCCAATTTTTATGAAAGAAATTTATAGAACGCAAGCAGTCTTATTTAAGGCATCAGACACGATGGTGCCTATTTTTTAACATTTCATTTAAAAAATTTAAACGCTTCATTTTTCTTAGCTGTCACTAACTTGCCGGTGGCATGATAATATCTCGCAATATTATGTTTATTATAAAAACGAAATATCATGTAGCTCCTATGATTCTCAGTGGGATATTCCACCCAATTATGAAATGAGACATAGGAGTTGCCTCATAAATCGACTAAAACTGTAGCCTTTGCAGATTACATTGACAACCTATCACGGTCCTCTCCATCTGCTGAGGAAATCATGTTATCCGTGGACCAAGAAGCAAATCACGTGGAGTTACAAATTATCGAGGCCAAAAAGAAGGATCAAACTAGAAAAAACAACCCCAATCCGGCCTAACGCAATGTTGAATGTTCGAAGAGTAGAGAAAGTTGACGATATCGCAGAGCTTGGTGCATGTGAAAGACAACAATGCATTAGCTCAATGAAATAGAAGAAGGTCTTTCTCGAACTCGATGCGTGGTAAAGGTAGGGTGATTACGTTGTCTTCGGCCAGATATCGGATTTCCGTTGTGAATTGTCGGATACAATCAAGGCGGCAATGTTTCCATCGATTGTTGAAAAAAAAGCTGTTGTGAAGGTCTTTTGGCCCGTTCAGGTGAAAAACTCGCACAATTCAAGCAATGTTTGAACTATTTTATAGCGCTTTCAAATATAAAAAGTTCTAATTCATATATCCTGAATTTGGCCTGCGACGTTTGCCTTAAGTTGCGTGGTGACAATAGGCGCCAATGACAATCGCCAATGAACTTCATGACCAGAGTAGACAGCATAAGTGAGATCATGAATGTGATGGTGTACTTTACCTGTATGATGTCTTGGCAAAGTAATTCTCTAGTATTTCGCTCTGGAAAAGTCATTTATAATCATCGCTCAATCGCATAATTGTAATATCTTCCATAGCTTGATTGGTTGTAGTTGATGATAATTTAAACTGATAGGCTTCACAAAACGTGAACGTGCTATTCACGTTTCGACAATTTTTCTGGGTCAATTCCATGATTTTGGAACTTTCCTCAGTACTTAGCAATCACTTTGACTAACAATAGATCCGTCCTTTTATATCCCTTCCAGGAACCTGCCTGACTGACGTAATAAATATAATATTTGGATTAAACTATCAGAAGAGATTTCATATATTTCCCAAAATATTTGACATGAGGATTTCTTATGCGCCGAACGTAATTCGTAGATTTCCCCCAAGTTTAACAAAAGTTGTCAAAGCAATTCGTTACTCGTTCAAGTCATTCATTACAAAATCGGACAAATGCAGAAAATCGTGCCTCATTGAAAACCGTGCTGCTAATCTAAAAGCAATAAGACGTCAGCCTGTCATCGAGAAAGACATTATCTTCAGCTGTCCGGTCAAAATCTAGGAACATTTTTAAGATGCTCTTGAAATGACGAATGACCGTGCCCTATTTTCATTTCAAAATGGTTTGTTTGTTTGTGACGAACTCAGAATCATCTGCACGCTAAAGCACAAAATTTTTCGGGAAATGTTATTGTGTTTAAAAATAAATTGAACTTTATTATCAATTATTGGATTGTTTTATATAATCTACGTAATTATTATGAAAGAATATTTATAAAAATGTAGCTTAGCTTTTTCGGGCTGATTATTTTGGCATGGACTGATTGGGCAACCTTTATTTCATTGACCCTCAGAGTCAAAAGTGATAAATAAATACATAGGTCAGATTTATTTTTTTATAACGAAAACCAAACTAAAACCAATTAACAACCACATTAAAATGATTATTATTTGGTTAATGCGATTATTGCAATCTAATCTTTATATCGTTTGCTAATTTAGCAAAGGCTCTAACGAAGAATTCCGAAGAAAGCTGTTTCGCACCGGCAAATGTGTTTGAAGTGATAGGAGGAAGTATGTGAGGGGTAGTTTATTTTGCGCATTTCATACGTGGGACCGATTGCGAAAAAGCTACCGAAGCACTGTTGTAAACAATTTTATTAACACAACCAACTTCCATGGCTGCCGGAGTCCGGTTAAAGCTCAGAACGAATGGAGAAGTTGCGGTGGAGAAACGGTTGCTATTACTTACCATTATCATACCAAATTGAGATTCTTCGTTGGTCATGCGCGCAACAGTGTGTTGTCCCCGCTAGTCTACCGGATGTTTGTCATCCGAACAGTAGTGATTTGCACTGTACTGGCGAAGAAGCTTGGCGAGAATCGAACAACGCTCTAAGGAACTCGTCGCGACTGAATGTGTTTGCTGACCAGTGTGAAATCCCCGCAACCACGGCTAGCGACCAAATCTTTTTTCTAGCCTAAATCTGCAGTAATGCCCACAAGATGTCCAGATAACGCAGTGATAGTGAGAAGTCGGTACCGCTACCACCGCCACCACCCGCACCCTCAATCCCGCTGTCCCGATGGAACTTATTAATCCTGACCGGAACCGTGTTGACTCCTCCAAGTGCAGTGTTTCCTAGTGCATGGTGGCGATTTTCGTTCGTTTTCTAGTCCTTGTTGTTTACACGCTGCAGTTCAAGTGCGGGTTGTGCGAATGTGCCAGAGCTTGCAATGGAAATGTATAAATAGAATTCGAGTGTGTTCAATTGTGGTTAAATATTAACGACAACAATACTCCGTGCCGTATCCTGGGAAAAGTGATGTGACCCACACAAACGGATGTATCTGATCATATTGTCAGGCCGCAGGATATGTCTGCCAGATAGTTCGTCTAACGATTGAATGCAAATATTTTTTTTACTGTACATAAAAATAAATATATATATACACATATACACAACTTGCGCACAAAACAGTTCCCGTTCAACGCTTTGTGGAATTGTATAGCGATAGCAGGACTTCTTATTTATACATGCTGATGCCAGCGAAGCGAATCGGTCTTCGAGGAAAACAATCTAGGAATTAGATATTTATGACTGTACAATGTGTTTTCGAAAAATTTACGAATTGTTCAGCCGATGCCTGTGCAATGGTGACGACGAAGGGATCAATGAGGTGAATATCGCAGATTACGTCTTCCCTCTACGTCCATGCAGAATATATTCACGTCCTTTCCTCTGACAGTTTATAGCCGAAACGTGACGGCGAATAGTCCCAAATACCACCCCATTCCGGAGTGCCTGTTGAATCCGAGCCATAAGTGCAAGCGGCTATTACTCATGGCAGTGTGACGCCATGAGAATGCAATGTTTGTTGTGGGTCCAAAGTCGTTGTTTTAGTAATTTTATTTTTTCACGAACAGAGCAACCGCGGCTCAAAGTAAAGTGGGGCCTTTCGCGACTGCTAACCTAATATGTGACTCGAATAGTATCTCGAGTAGTATCTTCAAAGTCGTTGGGAGCTAGACTAGGCATAAAATCCGCTCAAACGAGCAACTGACGATCTAATTGCGTTCCATGGAGAAATTTATAAGACGAAAACTTGACTAAAGCTGGATAATCGCTGAATTGTGTAAACACATGAGAAAAATATCTGGGCCAAATAAGTTTAAGTGTTTAGCGAAAAAATACAAATGGCATGACGTTATTCGGTCCTAATTTGGAAGCTGTTGGTTTTGGTGTAGGTGCACACACTCACATGAAATTTGTTAATCCACGTCTTCCACGTACCTACACCAAATTGCTATCGAGCTAATACGGTGCTAATTGCATATGAGCTTCTCTAGAATTTTTTGCTGTCCGCTTGGTAAAATTTCAATCGATTCCCACACTCTTGATATAAGAAAA
Organism: Stratiomys singularior; assembly: GCA_954870665.1. NCBI lineage: Eukaryota > Metazoa > Arthropoda > Insecta > Diptera > Stratiomyidae > Stratiomys > Stratiomys singularior. Next base: position 2,067,595 of record OX940879.1, on the reverse strand, counting down.
CTACAGACCAGATCTTCCTTAGCGGAAAAGTCCATTTCGATTTGCTTCCATTGTAATCTATTTTTGCCTGCATTCTAACCACTAAAGTTCGTAATTGCTGATCTGGTTTTGTTTTTAAATAAACAATCATTCGCTACAAAACAGAAATCTGAAAACAGGAGATATGCTCAAGGATTCTGCTAACTGGGCACACATGTAAATATCCGAACGTTTGATTCGTAAACAATTTCAAATTCTCCCACCAGATTCGAACCGTGTCTCTGATACGAAAATATCTTTTGCATTGAATCAAACGTAATCAGTCGCGTAACGCTGTACATTGGCCCCAATTAATCTCATTACATTCAATTGCTGTTTTGTTTATTGTATTTATAAATCCAGAACTAAACGCAAGTAAAATTGATGGATAATTGTTTGCGAATCCCCTCTAGGTTCGAAACAATCATTTTGCATAATTTCCCGCAATTAATATGAATAAATTAGACGTTTAATGCGTAAAAATTTGAATTGCACAAAAAGTTTATTTTACATAAAACGATGTCGAAAAAGTTATCTAATTATAACCGAAACACTTTGAATGCAGTGTGGTCGAATGATAATTTTAACGAATTTGTCGATATCGCACAATAAAGATATATTTTCCACAAAATTTCCAAGACAAGTTTCGAGGTAGATTATTTTTCAATATTTTTATTGTTTTTTCATAAGATAAAACCACAGTTACAGCGTTATTGTACATGGTTGCTTTTTTTTTACAAACTTTTGGTTTTGCACAATTAAATACTTTTCACAATTAAATGGACCTTTTATCGCATTTAATTAATCTATCCTGTGAACGCAGAATTTAAATTTAGACGGATTTTTAGTTAAATTTTGCATACATATTGTCCTGACAGCTCCGTGGAGCTGGAGCTAATGCGACCCGAGGAAAAGAGTCATTTGCAACACTTATTAAGGTATTAATTGTCGTTTTTTTATATTGGGAGAATTCCGTCTTTCGCGTTTCGGCGGTGTGCCATCATCGGTGTGATGTGCCGTTCCGTATTAATTATCCTCGTATGTTAAATCAGTTCTTTTACAGCCTCTCGAGATACGCACCACTAAATTCCGCCACTGAAAGCACTCTCTTTGGAAAGTTATTTCAATCTTTATACGTAACGACTTTTATTATATAAATACATTTATTTATTATGTATATACATAGTTTATACGAGGGAGGGTCGTTTGAATTACTTATTATTTAATATTATATTTACATTTACAATAATAAAAATATTATTTAACCAACGTCGTTTGGAATAGGACATCATTCTTTATTTTCTTGATAGTGTACACAACTTCTTTCTTTGCTTGGTGGGATATGAAGAGAAGGCTGTTTTCGTCCTATTTCAGGGACTTGCAGCAGCAGAAGGTTACTAGGCTACCATTCAAACAACTCCCGCCTTCGGTTAAAGAAGTCCCGTTCTCAGCAGAAGGGACCGGAAAGAGTAGAGGTTACTGTGAAAGTTAATCCTCTTTCCAGTCATCCACGAATCCTCATCGCTGTCTGTCCAGCAGCTGATTCGGGTAGGAACTGATCTTATTGTGTCCTCGACTAAATCATGGCCTCTAATCCCTAAAGTTTCGCGCCATCCAGCTACCCCTGGTCTCATGATTCCAGTTGTTCTGCCAACAGAGGGACCGTCCGTTGTCGCTCCTCGCGTGCTTTTCTTGTTGAGGACGATATTTTGACCTTTTTCCGCCTCTTTCGAAATTTTCCAGTGGATGGCTTCTTGTCGCATAACCACACTCAGTTCAAGTTGCGTCTGTTCTACACATTGTCCAGCAATTAATGGCGCCATGTTGTCTGCAAAGCCAAGCGGTCGCAGCCAATAATAATAATGATATGTATATTTAGAGCTGAAAAGTTATGCTTTTTTTTTGTTTTTCCATGTCATAAAAGGTTGCCGCCAATCCTTTGCGAAATCGAATAACCTCATCCTTGACTTCTTAGACGATATTGAAACGCAAACTCTTCTAACCGAAGAGCTTCATAACTAAATTCTATAATTAAAGCAACGCAGAAGAGAAACAACCAAAGCTCCACTGATACAGGTAAAGAGGAAACTTGCCGAAAAACTTTGACAGGAAATAGAGACCGCTTGGTGTAGCATAAACGACCTCAGCATAATCCGAGGTCTTCGACTTGAAAGATCACAAATCAATTACTCAGGGAAAACAGAACGTATGTGGCAACATGGTCCACATTATCTGGGTTCAACACGCTGAAGAAATAGGAATAAGAAATTCGCTAAAGAAATTTCAACGGATTGAAAGAAGAAAGTATAGACCGCTTTCTTCTAGATTGTTTGAGTCTGACCAAGAAACGCTTCACTCAACTGAGCCAAACTTCCCTGTGGGCTGCAGGATCATCTGTATAGGCAAGAAGCTACGGGCATATGGTGGACTATGGTATACCCAACATGGAATTTCAGTGTAAATAACCTAAAATAATTTTGGGTGTAGAGCCGATTTTGGTATTGTCATCTACATCTGATACATGCAGCCATTCAAAAACAATTTACGTCCATCCTTTAGACTCTGGAGCGATAAGTGAATTTTTTATAATGAAGGTATTTCAAAGCATTGAGTGGTTGAATGCTCATTGTTTAGACAGTGAGCCCACCACACAAGGACCAATAAACGATAACGTCATAATTATTAGGCAATCATCCTTGTCGCACTGATATAATTGGGCAAACAACCTCCATAAATCTCGAATAAAAGATTACGCTGTCTTTCACATAAAATACTTGTATTAAATTATGTATCAACAATGACATCATAACCATTAAAACTAGCCGTGGTTAATCAAATTAAAATATTTGTTTGTTTTCACAGCTCAATCGTGTTTGAATTCCAGCTTAGTATTGCGGATTTTATTTTGTGTTATGCGTCCGCCATATGAATGTAAACGAACAAATGTTTGCGCTTGATACGTGATAAAATTTTAATTATTTTTTTATTGAATAAAAACGAACAAGAATAAAGAGTTTTCTAAAAGACGAAAAAAGTTGTTTCTGAAAATAAGCAATTGCTTGTAAATATTATTTGAGATATTTGCGAAACTAAACAGACGTTGACGACGAGACGTTGAAAGGTTAAAACGCTGAATAAATAATTTTAAAAATCATGTCAATGGCGTCCAATTTTACTAATTCAATTCTGATCGATGTGTTGCAAGAATAAAAAAGAATGTGAACAATAAGCCACGATTAAATAAATTGAAAAAATGCACAATTGTATTTAAAACAAGCAAAAAAGTAAGAAACGTGAGAAGGAAGTGCTTCTCGTCTTATTCACTCACCACGGAGCACATTGTTGTAACTAAAACTTGAAACTATATTTGAGCATGGACATGGGAATCCTGCTGTAGGGCATATCCATCATTGTTAGTTTCTGTAGTGTGCAATGGACTTACACAATGGACGACTTCCAGCATATTATATGTGTCTTTCGGATCTCAGATGTTTGTATCCTTAATGGGAGGCAACTATATTGTGGAACGAAGTCAATTATCTATTTTCATAAGATAAGATGTGTTATCTTTTGTGAAAAGTTGGCTCTCGAAACCAGAATAGTTATTTTTTGATGTTATGAAAGCGTGTTGTATTGGACGTTCTTGTGTGTGTTTGAGGAGCGGATGGGTATTAACATAAGAGCTTAATGGGGATATAAAAGGAATCAAAATTACGCTAATGTTATCTATCTTTATGATTTAATCGAGGTGGTCGAAAATAGCTCAACCAAGTCAGAACCTTGAACGTTTTCTCTCCAATTCAAAAATAACAATTGATGGAAATCTGAATTCAAACAAATCTCTTTGAATTCCCATTTCAGGACCTAGCTCGTATCGAACTCGCGAACCAAAAACAAGACTCAGTGATCTGATACTATCCACAGAGAAACTAATGACCTTAACCTGCTCAAATTCGTAACTACCTTCTCTCGCATTATTCTTACATTTTAGCATATTAGATTTCACGGAATTCATAGAATGACATCACCTACTCCATATCGTGCAGACACAGTTGACCTCCGGCCCCCAAATACAATCAGAAGTCGTCGCCACCCATTACATTAATGGCTAGAATAAAATACTTTTCTTTTTTTTTTGTTTTTATTTGTGTAACTATGCAGAATCTTCGTTAAAGTCAAGTTCCTTGACAAATATACGTTGTACATGCAATCGCCTACGCATCCAAACTCACATTTGTGTTCGCAGAACATAAATAATTACTTCTGAGAAACAGTGAAATGAAAAATTTTTGCATTGGGGGAGGATATGTTGGAAATTCGAGAAAGTTAATTTGGCCCGGAAAGAACGGAAGATTATGCGCCAAGTTAGCGACGCTAATAATTACACATGAGAGAAATGGAATACGTTTTATACATGGTGTTGAATTTGGAAAATTCCTGATGGAAGTTTGTGTTGCATTAATTATAAAACTCAGAAAATAATTTTAATGTTCTTCCATAATTATTTGAATATTTTTTTTACATTGTTCTCTTTTTTGTTTTCCAGACCGCCCCTATATGGTTTAATTTTTATCAACGGGTTCATTCTGTCGTCCTACATAAGCTAAATTCTATTTCTCAATTTCTTCCCAGACATTTCAAGCGTTTGTGAATTGAATTTAGAAGATCAAAGTTGCACGTTGTCTTCCTCCTCACTGACGTCCGTCTGAATGCTCAGTCATTATACACCCTTACCCAGAGATGGGTGGCATGTGTTTCCATTCATTCCTAGGAATTCTTTTGCCCTGCTCTCGTTACAGTGACAACTCGATCATGCTGCATATATTCTGTTGTGATTAATTATTTTCCATCCATCAACCAAAAATTTTAGAACTGTCAAAACTTAGTAATGAGGAGAAACTTGAAAGAGTGAAAAAGAGTGAAAGAGTAAAAAAAAAAGAAAGAAAGCAATTGTATTGTGGAAAAATAGAAATTGGCGTTCGAATTGTAAAAGAAAGTGTCTGTGAAAATCCGCCAAAATCAAGAAAGATATTGTAACTGCAAAGAAGGTTACGCCGTTCCCAAACTGTCGAGAACAGGCTATTCGCTTTTGATTATCCAAAGCTGTGAAATAAAGGACGTCTGCAAAATACAAAACTGACTTATTTGATAAACTATTTGGTCTTAAAGAAAGACATATTCCTACCATCTAACTACAACCAAAGAAGTCTAACTACTACCAAAGAATCGCGTCTAATCCCTGATAACTGTTGCGAGTGACATATTGATTCTAGTTTTGTCCGACTCCCTCTACGTGTCTGTGTCCAAAAACGCGCGTTAAAGTCACTTCCCGCGGGTTCGCTACAGATCACAGTGTCTGACTGTTAGCTTGAGAAGCTACGCATTTGAACAAGATAAGCACTTGGTCGTTAAAGGCTGTAATCTTTGCAGCCACGTTAACAGTATCCCTGTTCAATGTATCACTTATGATTCATGACACAATTCTTTTTACCAACCATACAATGTCAATATATTAACCGAGTTTGGGACCAGCCTTGATGAAATTAAAGTATTATTGGTTGAAAGAATCACAAGATTTTTAGGGCCACTTTGTCAATGACTAAACATGCAGTTTGATGAAATTCTATTAACTTACTTTTCAACTAAATAGTCCACGTTTGCCAACATATGCAACGTACTCGTCTCGTTCGTTCTTCCATCAATTTTGCGTACCCTTCCCTCAAGTTTTCGACTCGGGTTCTTTTGATATTTGATATGATATCTTTATTTACTTTTTCGATATTTTTGCGACCTAGTAATTCATTTTCCAGGTGAAAAACAGCCATTCGTTTAGTTAGCACCGAAAAAACTGTTCAAACCTTCTTTTTTTCAATTGTAATGAACATAGAATTCTTCTCGGCTCTTCTTACTTCAAAGACAATCTACTGTTGGGCCGACAGGCAGGGTTTTTCGGGCACTCTGCGGTTTTTCAATTTATCCAGTGCCTTCCGTAGTCATTAGACTGTTATAAATAACCTTTGCCGCAGTTCTTCTAATAAAGGTTGTATTGTCCTTATTTGGTGTGTTGAGGTAAACAGTGTTTGGGAAATTGACACATTGGTCAACTTTCGAGTTGTTGATGATGCTGTCCCACATTTCATGGTGCGCACTAACGGTACCACCGACAATAACTTGCTAGTCCTGGAACTCGGTGGTTTGCATTGTTGATTCGTCGCAAGTTCGATAGGCAACAGCCCGTATAGTTTGGCCGGACCCTGTTTTTCGACATTACGAAGACCCCATCGGGCTATCGCTAGTGTCATATTGAAGGCGAAATATTAAATTGATTTATTTCCAGCATATCAAATGGAAGAAAATTTTATTAACCTCTTTTGTCACGAATATTCTGTTTCTATTTCTATTAGCACTGAATCCAACAATTTCGTCATCATACTTATAAAGCTACAGTATCAGTGCCATGTCAACTGAATCAATGTTTTGTCGCTTTATCTTTATGCCAGTTATTTGAGTGATTTTGATGAACGTCATTAGTAGTATTGTTGGTTGCCGCTGCGGGACCGATCTTCATATTTGCAGCCACATGAGTGAAACTATAGAAGGAGCACCCATTTACACTTTGCATACTGCCAAGATGACTACCATCCTTTTGTTGGGGACCTCTTTCTGTATATAGAGGTTGAACCCTTTCTATGGTCTTTTGTATTTTGAAGACTCAATCGCTCGAACGTTTCCTGCAAATTTGTTCCTTTCAAGCATAAATGCTATGAAGACCACAGCCGCGATACCTCGTTCAGTATGACGACTTGTATTTCTTTTTCCAGGACGTTGCTTACTCTAACAACAATCGGCTTGGATTTGCCAAGGACAGCTAGTGGTTTTTTTCATCACATCGCTTTCTAGTCTCTGGAGTTTCTCCTTTTTGCTTTCCGGATAGTCAGCCTGTACTCTTAATTCTCTTCCTTATTTGTATTGGTTACTACTAAGCTCTTAAGCATCGTCTTTGACTGTTTGCTTGCGTAGATTCGGGGAGCCCTGAGGTGGTCTCTGCAGATTCATTATAGTCTTTTCAACCCCTTGCTCTACCAAAGTAAAAATCCTTAAGGAGAATCTGCGTCCTTAAAATGTTCATTTCTCTGACAGTTGTCTTTTGTTCTTATTTATAATCTTATTTTGAGTTGCTCTTGAGATAAGGTGACTTCCATTTGTCACATGCCAGGTGGTATATATAAGAACTTTTGCGTTCTGTCATTCAATAATTAATGAGTGTGTGCAAAAAAAATTTTGGGTTTTTCCATATGAATTTTCGGTGAACTTTGAACATGGAAGCTGATGAAGTGCATATTAGACTTTATTTACTATACGAGTTTGATCTTGAAAAACGCGCAGTGGAGGCTCGTTGGACTCTAAGAAGATTTTGAAAACGTAGAAAATGAGCTAGTAGAATGAGCATGTCAACAGTAATTTCAGCGCTTTCGTACTACAGCACGACAGTCTGAACATCAGGACGACCCAAGGAGGTTACAGATAGTGATTTTGGAAGGCATACAATAAGATTATAACGTGAGCATCGCAGAATTGTAGGAGAGATTTCAGTTCCAAAAAACCGCTGTAGAGAGAAAAATCCAAACCTTAGGATATGTGACACCGTTGAATGCTTAGAAATCGCACGATGCACGATATTCTAGAGGAGTCATTTGTTGGAAACTTCTGGAACGAAATCAAACGTTAAATATGAACTTGTGCTGTCAGAAATCGGAGTGGCTTCATCGAGCAATGAGTGAAAGCGCTAATGCTTAATTAATGATAAATCAATCGCTGTGGAGTCGTCTTTCATCAAAAAAAAGGCCAAACCGCACTCAGCTGCAGTTACTCAGCGCAAATTATCGGAGATTATTTGGAAACTTTACTCCACCCACCATATTCTCCCGATCTTACTCAAACGGATTATCGCTTGTTTTGGTCGTTGGACAAAACCCTTGTGGGAATAGAATACCACGCTGAAGAGAATCTTCTTATAGGACTAACAAACTGTTTCGGGGATGAGAAGATTTCTAGAAGAGAGGGATACAGCAACTTCCAAAACGTTGGAGACAAGTCGTAGGAAACAATACAATAAATTAGTGATAAAACAAAAATAATTGTTAAATTGAAACCAAAAAACAGCCAACAATAGCGCGGGACATAAAAATTAATAAGCCTCGGCCTGTGTTAAAACTCCGATGCCTTTCACCGCAGGCCAAGGCTTATTAAAATATATATTCCGGGCTATTGTCGACATGAAATGGAGGACGCATTTTGGCTTCTCTGACCGTCGTCGACACGCCGAAAATGAACTATTTTCCTGGATAAAATAAATTAATCTCTTATTAAGCCCATTTCAGTACCATAAATATCAGGTGCCATATCAACAAACCGAATGTCCTTGCTTAATCGCTCAATTCTCATTTATTAAGTATACCAGTAAATTAATAGAATACTAAATCACATCCAATCAATTACCAGGCACTTTGAACTTCCATTCTGTGACCACAATCCTAACTCATATTTTATTAACGTTATTCAGCGAACAAACCTAACTTATTATTTACAACAACAACAACAATAAACAGAATAACGCAGAGGAGACGAACAAACGAGCCGATGAACATAATTCTGACAACCATAACGATTATCTTGGCGTGTTTTCCCGTAGTGGAAAAACCTTGCGTTCACCACCACGGTCTCATTCAGCCCCAAGCGGAAGGAGCAGTGATGGGCCGGTAGTAAATGCGGCTCCGGAGGTTTACGACCACCTCACTCTTAAGATTGCTACTGCTGAATCGACCTCAGTAGGAGACACGCAGACCATAGAACGAAAGCCCCCGGAGGAGAAAGTCGGCGAAAAAGACCTGATTGTTAAGGAGGTTATCGCGGAGAACCGTTCCGAGGAAGAACGGTTGACTAAAAAATGTTATGCGATACTCAAACGTTTGCAAGGAGCGTGCATAAACCAAAAAACAATCAGTAAAGATGTAAAAAATGGAGTGTTTGAGCTCGAAGACCTCTTGGATCGGGTTTGCCACTACAGGAGACTCTGGAAAAAGTTGGAAGAAGAACATCCAGATCAAACGGTGCCCGTTAAAGTCACCCAACCTTTCCTTCCCAGTATCAAGAGGACTGCTGCTAGCCCTCTTGAGAGCGACCAGGAGAAAAGGCGTAAAGAGAACGTTGAGCCAGAAACAGAAACGCCACAAAGAAAAGACGCTTTCCAACTTGTGATATCTAAGGCGGCGAAAAAATCTGCAAAACGCGAACATAGGCTTAGCCAAAAAACAATGCCTGTTCAAACAACGACAAAGACCGTGGATAAACCAGCAAGAAAAAAGCGAAGAGCCCTCGGGGACGCCATTCTTGTGAAGCCCACCGACGGAAGGAGCTATTCCGACGTTCTACGCGATATCCGCAAGAACGTCAAGCCGGAGGAAACAGGGACGATTATTAAAACTCTACGATCGACGAGGTCCGGAGGGCTACTCGTCGAGTTTGGAGCGGACTCCTCCGATAAATCGATATTCCGCGACAAAATAAAGGACGTCCTTGGGGCAAAAGCCACCGTCTCTACCTTGGAGCCAAGAGCTTCATTGGAAGTAAGGGACCTGGACTGCATCGCCGATCCGGCTGAGGTCGAAGAAGCCATTCAAAAAGAGTTCCCTGGAATAACTGTATTAAAAGTAAAGCTTTCTCCAGAGAATCGCCGAGGGCAAAGGCTGGCCATACTCGAAGTAACGGAGAAAGATGCTACACAACTCCTGGCCAAAGGAAAAATAAAAATCGGCTGGGTGGTGTGCAGAATTCGCCGCCGCGCCATCCCAGTACGATGCTACAGGTGCCTTGGATACAGGCACACCACTTCGAACTGCAAGGGCCCTGACCGTAGTATGCTTTGCTTTAAGTGTGGAGCGCCTGGGCATAAGAAAAAAGAATGCGTTGAGACTCCGCGCTGTTTGCTATGTAATCATCTTAACTCTCAACCGACAGAGCACCTTCACGTTGCAGGAACAGGCGCGTGCCCAATCTTTAGAGAGGCACTAGCAAAAGTAAAAGCAGCTCTAATGTGATGATCAGGACCCTTCAAATTAACTTGCACCGTAGCGTCAATGCACAAGATCTGTTAGAGCAGTTCGCCAGAGAAAAGGGAGCTGATCTGCTGCTGCTGAGCGAACAACATCGAAATAAGGCCTCACCAGCCTGGTTCTCCGATGACTCTCATACTGCTGCCGTTTGGGTTCGTGGCAGCATGCGACTCCAGATCCAAGGTCACGGCCGAGGAGACGGTTTCGTGTGGATTCGGTGCTCGGGTATAACGATTTTCAGCGTATACCTGACGCCGAATGAGTCAATGCCATCTTTTCAAAATAGACTGGACGCGCTAGAGGATGCTGTTCTGAACACAGATGGCAAAGTACTCGTAGCAGGAGACTTCAACGCCAGAGCCGTTGAGTGGGGCATGTCTCAAACCGATTCCAGAGGGCAACGCATTCTGGACATGTCGGCGAGGACTGGGTTGGTGGTTTTAAATACCAGTAATGTACCGACCTTCCGGCGCTGGGGCTGCGAAGGAACAATCCCAGATGTGACATTCGCCTCGGAGTCCCTCGCTTCGACGACGTTGAACTGGAGAGTACTCGAGGATTACTCAGCGAGTGACCACCAATACATCGCGTTTGAGATCGGCGATACCACTCCTCGCTCGTCTCAACGATCTTTCACTCCCGGGTGGAATATCGGAAAAATGGACGTGGAGACTTTCGCCAATGTGATTCTAAAAGGCGGAACGACATCGGGATGCCCTTCGGGGAACGGAAGGGCTGGAGTGGAGGGAATGGCAGAGTCAACGATGAACCTTATCACTTCTGCCTGTAGCTCATCTATGCCTCGACGGAGGCCTCGACACGACAGGCCTGCTGTACATTGGTGGTCAAAAGATATCGCAGACAAACGAGGCGAGTGTCACAGACTTCGACGTGCAGCTCAGCGGTCGAGAAACGTAGAGGAAGCATCCGATAGGACAGCAGCATACAGATCAGCAAGGAAAGAACTCCGAAGACTCATCAACGAGAGCAAGGCACGCTGCTGGCGAGAACTCGTGGACGATGTGAACAGGGATCCATGGGGGCTCGGCTACAAGTTAGTGTGGCGCAAGCTCGGTACCTCACGGAAGCCGTATTTACTTCAAGCAGATAAGATGGACGGCATAGTGCAGGCGCTTTTTCCAACTCACCCTGTCCGTGTTGATGCTGCCCACGAGGTCGACTCAGGCGAATGTCCATCGTTCACTAAAAATGAGCTGGGGGAAGCGGTGCTTTCTATGAAAGCTCGAAAGGCACCAGGACCAGATGGCATTCCATCCGAGGTGCTACAAATGGTCTTCCACGTTTGTCCTGACTTGCTGCTCAATGTGTTCAACGCTTGCCTGAGAGAAGGTGTGTTCCCATCTCGCTGGAAGGTGGCGAGGCTCACATTGATCAGCAAGGGAAAAGGGGACCCCGGGCTGCCATCTACATACCGGCCGCTTTGTATGCTGGACACAGCCGGGAAAGTGTTCGAAAAGCTCATCAAAAGAAGACTCACAGACGCAATTCGTGCTGCAGGGGACCTATCTCCTCGGCAGTATGGCTTTAGAGCAGGGCGATCTACTTCCGATGCCATCATGGAAGTGGTGAATGCAGTCCGTCGAGCCGAAGCGCACAAAAGTGAAAAACGAGTTGTCTTGCTAGTGACGCTTGACGTCAGAAATGCCTTCAACTCCGCCAGATGGTCGGATATTCTTGGCACATTGGAAAATTTTTTCCGATTGCCAGGGTATCTGATGCGGATTTTGAGGGATTATTTAAAGGACCGCAAACTGCTCTATGACACACAAGATGGGCGACGCAGTATGGAGATAACGTCTGGTGTAGCGCAAGGCTCCATACTGGGACCAGACTTGTGGAACGCCACATATGACGGACTATTGAGGCTTGAGCTGCCAGATGAGTCGCGGTTAGTCGGCTATGCAGATGATATAGCAGCACTGGTCGCCGGACGTACAGTCGAACATGCGCAGCGCAGACTGGGAGTGCTAATGCGTCAAGTGAGGGAATGGATGACCACCCGTGGGTTCAGTTTGGCACTAGAGAAAACCGAGGTGGTCATTCTCACGAAGAAAAGAATTCCCACTGTAATTCCTTTGCAGATCGGAGATGCGACTGTTGAGTCTAAAGTCGCAATAAAATATTTGGGACTATTGATCGATTCCAAAATGAGCTTTTCGGAACAGATCAGGGCAACGGCGAAAAAGGCCGCGATGGGCGTCTCAGCTTTGAGTCGACTAATGTGCAACATCGGTGGGCCCACACCGAGCAAACGCCGACTTCTCATGAGTGCTGTACAGTCAGTGCTACTGTACGGCTCTGAGGTTTGGGCCGGAGCTCTCAGTAAGGAGCTGTACCGAAAGCGCTTGGCCCAGGTACAGAGACGAGGAGCTTTGCGGGTTGCGTCTGCATACCGCACTGTCTCTGAGTCGGCGGTGTTGGTGATCGCAGGAGTGATACCCATCGCCCTCCTTGCTAGAGAACGACGGAGAATTTATGACCGTAAAGTGGAGGGCTCAAGATATGCTGTCAACCGAGAAGAGAGGCAGCGCACAATACTCGAGTGGCAACAGTCATGGGAAGGCGACTCCAATGGCCGCTGGACTGCCCGCCTTATAGGGGACGTGGGATCGTGGCTAAATCGAAGGCACGGTGAGACTGATTATTACCTTACCCAGCTTCTTAGCGGGCATGGGTATTTTCAGTCTTACTTGCACAAGATTGGTAAATCACGGTCCCCAGACTGCATTTTCTGCCCAGGGGAAAAGGATGACGCATGTCACACCTTCTTCAACTGTAGAAGGTGGAACAGGATGCGGCAGGACTTGTGGGAGGTGATGGGAGAGCTTTCTCCAGACAATCTGGTCGGAGAAATGCTGAAAAGTTTTGACAAATGGACCTGCGTGGCACATTACTCTCGGGCAATACTTATTGCCAAAAAATATACGATAGATAACCTTGGGCGCGGGGTCTAGGGAGGTCTCCTTTCCAGCAGTCCTCCTCCATCCTGCCCCCTCCCGCTGGAGGGAGATTTCTCTAGACTGACGGCGCCCTAGCGCGTAGTAAAAAAGAGGCCTAGCCCGAAGTAATGTGTCAAACGGTTCCAGGCTAGGATCTCTTGACAGGGGGGGTGTTTAGTGGGTAGTCTGGTAGCATGCGCTGCTAGGAGTCCCACACTCCGGGCGTAAATTGCCTTCACCCCCCAACCCAAAAAAAAAAAAAAATTGTCGACATGAAATGAAGGACGCATTTTGGCTTCTCTAACCGTCGTCGACTCACCGAAAATGAACTATTTTCCTGGATAAAATAAATTAATCTCTTATTAAGCCCATTTCAGTACTATAAATATCAGGTGCCATATCAATAAACCGAATGTCCTTGCTTAATCGCTCAATTCTCATTTATTAAGTATACCAGTAAATTAATAGAATACTAAATCACATCCAATCAATTACCAGGCACTTCGAACTTCCATTCTGTGACCACAATCCTAACTCATATTTTATTAACGTTATTCAGCGAACAAACCTAACTTATTATTTATATTACCCACACGTCATTATGTCAACTGGACAATGCTTTTATACTTTTTATGATAGCCATTTCTATTATGTTTTCACGTCGTTGTATTCCTTCCTATAGCTCTCATTATCGTTGGTATCCTGGCGAGTAGAGTGACTTCATATGTTTCTTACATTCGATTATGTCTTAAAGTGATTGTTATTGTTTTCTAATGACAAAATTAGAATCGATCAATTTAATGATGCTAGCAGCGAACGTAATAAAATAATTGAAATTAATAAACGTTGATTCAAATCATTATATTTTGATTAATTGGCATTTATTAAAACATAAAAGAAGCATTAATACAGCAGTATTATACAGAATGAATGATGCCAATTATTCTGATATTTTAAATTGCGTCCGAAACGAGTGAGAGAAAACGAAAGGAAAAAGGGAGAGAATAGAGAATCGGAGTGATATAAAACAAGGAAATGAAAGATTCCAAGAGGCTTTGACAGGACCTTGATTTTGGCAAGCAAAAATCAATTTTACTAGGATAAATTGATTTCAATCGATATCAAAGCAGATGACTGACTTGGCAGTTTGATCAATCAAAATTTTTGAGTTCTGGGGTCCGTCATTCTCATCGTGTAAAAAATGTGGGGCAAAAGTTTAATGTTATTTCTGTACATACCCTTGCTTCAGATTAACAACAGGATTCGATTATTGTGCTAAAAAAAAATTTTCACATCGAGAACCGACTGGTTGACGCGTTGGTGAATTGGTTAACTGATGACATCGAAAAATAAAACAAAAAGGTTACAAAATATTAAAAATAGGTTCAACCCATTGGCTCTGGTAAATATTCAAGTTTGTGTCTTTTTCAGTTATTTAAAAACTTCAAGGGCGTTTGCATTGGTTGCGAAAAGCATTAGTTTTATTTTTTAATTTTCTTTGATATAAATTTTCTTTAACTAAATTATTAAAAAAATATTTGTAATGAATTGAATTCTCTTTTCGTTTTGTATTCAATCTCCTTGAAGGTATTCGCACTTTCCAGATTCCTGATTTTCTGTTCGGTTCGTAAGACATCGTAAGACTTAGACGAGATAGTCTAATTATTTTTGCTTCTGTTATATCCCTGAAATCGCATTCTTCTTCAATCTTCATGTTGTTAATGAATGGAATTGGAAGAGGCTACGTTCTCAATACGCAACCCGGGGTCCCCACCGATGAAAATGTGCCCTCTGCGTGGCTGAAGTGAGCTTAGAAGCTGGAATCATGTCTGGGAATTCATGTCTGGGAATCGCAAGGATCAACGCCACTTAATACATTACCGTCGCTGTAGCAATCTATTGTTAAAGATTGATAAGAACGGGTGAAATGCATTAGTGACCTCTCGGGGATTTCTGCAAATAGGATAGAGTAGAGGAGAGTAGAGCGTTTATTTCAACACCAACATAACGAACCTTAAACTTGGGCTACATGTCCGAATAATTTATTTGTTGGTGAATCCACCAATAGGTCTTTTGCTTTTGCTTTCAATTGTGACTCCAGTCCGATCATTTCAGAATTCGGGATCATACTTACAAGATTGTATGCAAGAGTAGTCATCACTTTGCTGCAGACAAAAATTGATGTGGACGTTGAGAAATATGGAAATTTTGGAGCACGCATTGGTGCTTCTACCATCAACGCATGATAGACTTTTGGGAATTTGTAACGGAAAGCTGTATGGGCCTGCTTTGTAAAACAGAATAATATGGCCGGGCAACATGTCGCCAAAATAAAAAATGGGAACCGGTCCAGATTGTCACCGCTTCTCACCGACATTTTTTTCCTTAAACCAAAACTTAACTAAAATTACAGGCTAGACAATCATGCCATGTTATTTCGGTCAAAATTTTTTTTCAATTTAGTCAAAAACGCTGATTGGCAACCGGCATTGTAACTAACCATCCTCTTGGACAACAATCTACACCGGTTTGTCTTTAAAAGTGGCTTCACAGCTCGTGCAGGACGAACCCTCCAATCGACATTTAACCAAAAAGAAATGAAACTAACGTGGGTCTCGGGGTGGTGAATCACGGAATAGGGGACTCTTCTTGGTTTTGGCTGAGCGACCGAATGGAGCAACTGCGAGTTCTAAACCACACTAAACCGTGGAGCTATTCTTAATGTGGTTTGTTTAGTGTGTTTTATTGTTATTTAGGCAGCCATTAGTCGTTTCTTATCTGCAATCGCTTTCCTTTCAAAAGCTACTCGAGTTTGGGGGGAAGACAGGAGAAGGAGCTCGTTAAACCACGTTGATCGGATTTTTTGCCCAAAAAGTTGTGCTGAAGCCTTGTTGTAATAGACGGCCAGAATTTCCTGTAGACCACAACATTGGACGCTTGCGCGGTAGAACACCACGAAGGCGAAGGATTTCCTCCTTTACTACTATTCGCTGATTGTTTGGTTTTGTCATGCGTACTTGGGGCTTACCAAATTTCGGAAGTCAAAAAAAGCAGTCAGCATCGCCTTCACATTGAAGCTTCTTTGACCTTGGTGGCCATACTTTCGTCTGTGCAACACTCCCAACAGTATTTGGTGAATATTTTCAAATGGTTTGCACTCAGCTGTCGCCCAATTTTTGACGAGATTTGATGCAATCAAATTGCTTTAATCATTTCGTAGCTTTTATTTCTTAGTAATTTCATTCAGGGTCTCCATCGTGATATAATTACTTGACGAATGACGCAATGATTCGACATAATAAGGAATTCTACACGATTGCTTAGATTGTAGTAGATTATTTTGATAGTAGATTGTAGTAGAGTTTTGCTCTATTACAATGACCCTCTCATTTATTTGACTTGTGAAAATATTTAGTATGAGAAGTTTGGTATTTAGAATAGTACGAATTGTAACTTCTAATCAATCTTATGAATGTGATAGCAATTTTAAATTTTTGTTGGCTTTGTGTATTCCATTCTTCTCACTGTGAACCATTTTTTTGGATATCTTTGCAGAGCACCTTTTACGAGCAGATAGAACCAAGAGTGGTTTTCTCAAATAGTAACATAAGCCCACTCAAAGAAGGAGTTAGCTTTACGATAACAGGAAAACTAGTAGTCAATTGTGAACGGTAAGTCCGTTGTAATTTTTTTCATATATTTGATGTCCTTCATTCGAAGTATAATTGTAGGTTCTCCGTCAATCTTTTGTTAAATAATCTAACACGTGATGTTGCCCTACATGTCAATCCACGTTTGCCACAAAACTATATAGTGCGTAATTGTAAAATAAAAAATGTCTGGGGAACAGAGGAAGTAACATCTGCACTGCCGTTCAGCTTGCAACGCGGATCAAAATTTAAAATGCAAATTATGGTTACCGAACTGGACTATCTGATATCGGTCAATGGGAGACATTTTGCATCGTTTAGGCATCGTTTGCCGTACGATCGTGTAAACACAATTGAAGTCAAAGGTGACGTGGAAAATGTTAGCGTAGACCAGGATGTTGTCAGCAAATATCCAGAAGTGTTACCAACGTCAGCTGCGACACCAATTCGACGTGTTCGCGATGAAATATCCTCAAATGCCGACTACGACAAAACGCATCAATCTCAATCGTCATTTTCAGATCGAGAAGGTGATTATCTAGTGCCTTTCTATGGCCTCCTTCCTGAGAGCCTGGTCAATGGGAAACGACTACGAATTGAGGGACGTGTGAAAATTCTGCCGCATTCGTTTTTCATTAACTTGCAACAAGGACAGGAAATCTGGCCCCATCCCATCATTGCATTCCATCTGAATCCACGCTTTGCCAACATCGGAGGCAAGCACGTGATATGCAGGAACTCGTGGATGGATGGCAAATGGGGTGCAGAGGAGCGAACCGAACAACACACGGAGTTTATGCCCGGACAACATTTCACCTTATCCATATGTTGTACAAACGCCACGTACGAGGTCTACCTGAACAAACGGTTAATTGCCGAATACAAGCACAAGACCTTCCCGGAAGTGGTGGATGTAGTTTATATACAAGGCGACATCAAGCTGTGGGATATTGCCTTGGAGGACATTCCATCTTCGGCGAATGAGCTTTCACCATGACACCGTACCCGAAGAATCTTCCTTTCGACATAATGCAGAGTTCATCCTGGACACATGGAGTGTGTGCATTCGAAATGGACACTTCCGCGTATATTATCACTAACCAAATCGAACAGTTTCGCAATGCTTAGCATCAAGCGAAGCCAAATCAATCATACTCACACAATGAACAACGTTACCAATTGCCACATAATCTAGGCTGCGTTTTTATAAAGTTGTACCAGAAAACCAAAAAAAAACCAAGTCCTGAAAACCCCCCTCTCTATATTTACGTGTTGTTGACGTGCTTTTAATAAGTCATGTTGCCGCTGATTTCATGATATTTCATTGATGGTTTAAATAAAAGATGGACAATAAATTTGTCAGGTGTATATTTATCGCAAAAAAATTTATAAAAAAATAAAAACAAAACAAGTGCATGGCATGAAAATGACTAGAATTGAAAAGCAAATTAAGAAAATGAAATATTTAATGATGGCGTACCAAAAATTGTTATTTAGAAAATAAATTCATTGAATGCAGACTCGGTAATACAGTATGTATTTAAGTTTATGTTTTTTTTTTTGTTTATTGCTAGGATTAACATCTCTTTACTATTGACTGTATACTTCCTGTAAAATGCTTTCCTAGTCAGACACGAAATATTTGCTACTTTAAATATATTTTTTTAAACAATTGATCAAAGATCAAATGCAATTTGTCTTTTAACAACTTGAACCTGATGGAAATGCGATATTTATAATCGCCCTACTGTCCTTAAAAATAAATCCCCCTGTTCTGATTTGTTGTAAGCAAAAGTTCATTGATTCCACCCTTTCTAGCATAACAAATCTTACAGAGATTCATTTCTAAAATCGGTGGTGCATCATTTAAGTAAGGTCGGGAGGATAGTCCATCGTTGGTACCCTTTATATTGATGTATGGGCAGGCATGACTTTATACACAATTAAATTAAAAGTACACCAGCTCGAGGTATCCATCAACATATTGGGACTCTTAGAATTCTGGACGCAGAGAATTAGGAATGTCCTTTCTAATAAAATCAATACATCAATGTAAATGATACCTTCGAATTTGGCTCAAAATAAATTTCTCATACCGAATTTTACTCCTAATAATATTCATTTGGTGTACATGTAGGTTTTGAAGGATTTTAATCTTAAAATAAGACATTCATTTTATTCATAGAAACTTGGCAGCAAAGTATACACCCATTATCTTGATAATGTGCAAACGATACCTTTACCACGTTTTGCGGGGGAAAAATATGTAGTATCTTCTGTGATGCGAATCGATGGGTTGTGATAGGAAGTTCTAATTGACCAGCACAGGTGTGGTCTCGTTCCAGTATGGTGGAGAAACAATTCCCCATGAACAAGGTTTGAAAACATAAACCTGCATGCGACGGCTAAGTATCAGTTGCAATGCGGGCTGGCGACGTGGCCTTTCGCTATTTATGGCATTGATTTGGCACAGCGCCCATTTCCTTCGTACCGTATCGCCTGCAATCAGACAATTGAGGGAAGTATCAAAGTAGACTGATTCCCGAACAACCTTTTTTGAACTTTTCCTGTTGCGAGTCTGCAAAACATTCTTGACACGTTGAGCTATCGCGTGTAGGATGTGTCGTCAAAGCTTTACAGCTCGCGGTTTAAGTAGACGATTCGGTTGGTCACGCTGATCAGCCTGCGATGAGATTTCCTTGCCAACCACTATTCGGATATCTGACTCTGACGGATGCCTCGAATATTGACCTTTGCACCTGAGTTTATGGCATTTTCTTTGCTTTTCAGTGATTTCTGCTGATCATCAGTTGACATCGGGTTTATCATATTGCGGATGGTCTTGGGGCGTAGAGCTAGACGTAATGAGACTCTCAATGTGGTTCACCGACTCAGTCCCCTTTCTGTTCCCAACGTTGGTGTGCCTCTAAAATGCGCATTGGTGAACCTCTTGCCGAATATTTTCCTAAATTCCGTTCTGTCACAACACACCAAAGGTATTGGTAAATGTTCCTTCCTTCTACTGACTAGTGGGTGCTATGGGCTATGGCGCTGCTCTCACAAGTAAGCGTTTAACCGTCTCAGTGCTCTAAAGCTGAATTCGGCGTGATTCGGCGATTCATTTTGGTTTAACTATAATTTTTTAGTGTGTTTTTCAAAGTGTTGTCAAAGTCAAATGTTGCTTAAGTAAGAAAATGATGAATGTTGGATGTGAGTTGAAATTGACTACAGCTCTGCCAAAGCAGAGCTGTAGTCTAGTTGCCTAGTTGCCAGATCAGGTTTTTCTTGTTAGTACTCTAACTGAAAAGTGAAAATGTATTTCTGGAGTTCATCAGGACTATTGCTCCAGTTGCAATGGTTGAATGTGGTTTCCTTTGCATTTTTTTAGTCTTCCTATGTTGTAGACTGTTTGTCAGTGTCCTGTTTGTTACATTTCATATTGCTGCCTCGTTGGATGTATTGAAACCAAGGTTTTTGTCATAATCAAAGTTGCTTTTGATCTATGGGTAGTACTTAATGTTTCTCGTACTTTCAATGATACTTGCTATGATTCTTCTTTTATCACAGATTTAGCGTTTTACGAGGTTCCGGGCTTTACACACAAATTGAATTTATTTTATGCTTTAGATTTCTTAGAATAAATTGCCTGTTTTTGTATACCAATATCCATTTATTGAGACGATCAATTGGAATTTAGAAAACTTTTTATGACCACAATAACAATAGAAACTTTTATAGAAAACAAAACTCAGAAGTTAGCAAGCCGTGTATACATATAAAAATAATTAAATGCGTTTTTAAAACACTTTTCTTAGTAAGCTGCATATATCATTTATATCATTGTCATACATCATCTTTGGTTCTTCACTGGCTGCGTTATATGGATTCTAATTTTAACGGAAAGCATCCTTTACATCCTAGAAAAAAAATAGAAATTATGAGTCGGATAAGGTTTCTGTATTATTTATTCTTTTATTATTTAGATTTATTAGATTATTTCGATTTATTATAGATTTATTTATCATCTATCTCCTTCATCTTGGTCTACTGATGAGGAAGAGTTAATCGTTATCATTCCTGCTGCGGATGCATACCCACTGTGTTGTAAACATTTCATAGACCATATGATCTCAGGCTGTTTGAATGATTTTCTTTGCCTACGCCTGATCCAGCGTTTATCATTATCCAGACAGGACAATGATAAGAGCAGATTGACCTAGGACAGATTGAGAAACATCAAAGCTGATGCAGAGAAGATCGCGACATTCGGTGCCAGAAACAAGAAGCAACAATGGAATGCTGCGGAAAACAATCGAATACCTGGGCGGATCGCAAATAAAAAAATAATAATTTGTTCCTACTGCTGTTAAAAGTCGAATACCAGCGTTTTATAAATATTATGAGGTTTCAGCAAACCGTTTCCGTTTTTTTTAGAATTTCATATTCAACCCAAATATCGCATGCAATAGCTGCAAAAACTCTGGTTATAGAATAGAAACATGGCAGGCAAGTCCTGAGGCGGACGTGGAACCCTACGGTGGATGTACACTACGATAGTGTGCCCAATCTTCGTGAACAAATCGATTGCCTGGGCAAACAAAGGCGTACAAGGCATAACAAGGCTCGCACTAGATCGAATACTTCGTTTGGTATGCGCCTTTATCATGAGACCATATCATGTCCTACAGCAACCCTTGAGAGAATTTTCAACATGACGCCACTTTACATAATAGTAGATACAGTAACGACAATCAAGAGTTCTCCCTGCCAAACTTGATCTCCGGATTCATAAAGGCGTCGTCGATTCGTGAAGCGCTAATTCATCTCTCATAATAAATTTTGCACAGCGCTGAGCGACAAGAACGAATGCAGCATTGAATCCTCATAATATCGGACATGAATACATGAATCATGATACATGAATCAATGATCTCCCTGGCATTCAATATTCTTAACCGATGGGAAATATGCCAAGCACGATCTGGGCTGAGGTCTACGCCCATGCTGTGAGCGTACGACAAACGATCGGATGAGAAAACAAAGGCAAAACCATAGCTGTACGCTCTGATAGCCAAACAGCCTAAATGCGCTAGAATTACCATTGATATTATCGAGAACGATTTGGGTTGTTGTAACCCACTGACCAAGTTGGGTCAAGGCTACTGGGCTACCCTACACAGAGCGCCTTAAAACGAAGGAGTCGAATGTAATGAGCAGCCAGATAAAATACCGAAAATGGGAGCTTCGGCAGCATTCGCCGGTCCTGAACTTTGCTCCTTAGGTTCACCGGAAATTCGGGTACAATTAACCTGCGCAGGTGCGGAAGACATATTGCCTTTGATTAATGGATGGTAAGATTTGTTTGCAGGTGGTAATAGCATGCAACATGTAAACATGCAACGAAATTGGAACGAAAACGATCAAATGAATGACGAACACAAACAGTTTAACGATACCATGAAATATTCCGACTACTAATTTCAAACAAATCTGTAAATATGAAAACATTTTTCTACTTTATTTTAAATCACAATCTCTTGAGGAATACACGCCCCCTTATCTCCCGACTCATTCGATAAAAACAACAGATTCATCATCGACATTGATAACATCGCTCCCGGCGCTAATAAAACTAACATCGCTTCCGTTTCCATTTTGTTGGCATGTGGTTTCGTGAAATGAAGAATACCTGATGTCTTGTGTGCTCTCCGACAGCAAATCTTCAATGCGTTGTGGCACTAAACTCGCTTGTTTATTCACAAGGACAACATTCTGGTGAGCATTTTCGAATGAGCACGCTCCGGACCAAGGTACAGCCTCGCAAAGATCCCTATAAGAAAATTATGTTAATATCATCAACATGAATGACCTGCTTCAGTCAAACATACTCTTTCATCGCGTAAGGATCATCATAGACTATTTTTTGCTCCTCAACTTTATTATTCAAACAATTCGTTAGATAATAGATGCCGCAATGCTTTGTGTCGACGAACGACGCATTGTCAAATTGAACTTGTGTTCCATCCTCAACTTGCAAACCATATCGACAGTTATAAATTGTGCTATCCTTCACAAGTAATTTAGCGTCGTCCTGTACCAAAATTCCTTGTGCCAAGTCCTTAATCAAACAATTTTTCACAATCACATTTCCTTCTCCGCAAACCGCCAATCCTTGTTTTGTACTCGACTTCCCATCGCCGATTATAAGGCAGTTTTCGATTACAATGGTCCCGCTTTTCACCATAGCACCGCACCGTGCCGTCCTGCAATCCAACACCAAGTTCTTCAGACTGAAATTCCCATCAAAGATGAGAAGAATGCTATCTGAGTCCTGGGTAGTTATCACAGCGTCAGTTTTGTCAGGAGTCCGCTTCAAATGCTCCTTGTCGTGGAAATGAGTGTCGGGCGTAAGGCCACAGATCAAACCGTCATCGTTGAAGTACTCAAGAAATTTCATTTGGTGCGACCCCGGCGGAACGTAAATTTGGTCCGACGCGTTGCAGAAATCGAGCACGTCCTAGAAAAAATCCAAAGTTCACCAATACTACGCCTAGAATATACATGAAAATTGGCTCACCATAAGTGATTTACACATTTGGACATATTTCTCCGGCTCGACAATTTCTTTTGCGTTTTCTAAATACCTCATTTGTTCTTCTAACTTATACGGACCCGTTACAATGTAAACTTTGGCTTTCTCGCCCTCCATTGAACGCCGCAATTCCTTCTTATCCGTTTTGAGTGCGTGTTTCAGATACTTCTGATTATCAAACATTATATTCTCGTAAATTCTCCTTAGCGTAGGATTCTCAAGCATTTCCAATTCACTTCTAATCATACTCAAGCGAAAATGCAAGCGCATCAGGTCTGTGACTTGCGACTCATCCAACTGATTCTCGTCTTCCGTGATTGCTTCATTATCGCTCAAGTCCATTTCGAGGTATTCGCGTTTGCTTTGAATATATTTCGCCTCCAATATCAGCGTACGAATGTGGGCTGCAACGCAACGCTTCATGTCCTTTCGTTTCAGGTCAAAGTAGAAACGTATGCGAGGCTGTAGATGCTTCTCCACCCAATTAACATCATCATCGCAATCGTTGTCCCACGGCATCCAGATATGATTGTAGAAAAATCTTGAATCATACAAATTGTGGAGTTCGATATTTTTCTTGTGAAACCCTTTGTTACCTCAATTTATCAATGCAATCTGCCGTCCTTTCGGCGTCTACTTGATCGTTTTCTTGATCTTTGGTGGGCCACAAATCAATTAAGTTTACTACATGACTTTTGGGTAACTCAATGACCTCATCCACTGCAAGGACAGTGAAGACCGCCTTCAAATCATGGAACAGAACTTCCTCGACAACTCCGAAGACCGTTGTGGGATGTTTTATATCAAGCTCCTCACAGATCAGACGGGGAATCGCCCACAGCGCTTGCCAGCCTACAAAATCCAAGATACACTTAAATACTTTCAAAGAAATGGAAATATTTCTTCCCAATCTCACCTGTTGCCTCGATGTAGCATTCAGCGTAATATGCCCACTGTGAGGCCACGTCCGATGCTGCTACTTTATGATTCGTACATTTTAGCACTTCTGCCGACTCTTCGAGTCTCGTAAGCAAGCATTTGTTGTATTCAAAGACCTCCATGCCCGTCGAAAGTTATAATTCTAGGTCAAATAAGCAGTTCATAGATTTAACTGAAACCCAGGACAACTTAAAACTGTAAACTGTCAAATCAAATTTAAAGTTATGTACAGTCCTCGTTATAAGTGCTGGATTGGCAAGAATTATGTTGTTTTCCGGTCTCAGTGTCAGATCACAATGCCCATGAAAATGGAAAGAATTAAACAGAGCAAATCAGGATGCGTGCAAGCGGGGCCATGGATAATATGTATTTTTGTAAGCCAGATTTTGTTTTCCCAAAGACAAGATTGCTTCCTAGAACAATATATGCAAATCAGTTAATTCATCGGTCGTACGTAATATAATATTTTGTGCAGCCCCGGGTTAAAACCAATCATGATAAGGCAGTTTTAGTCTGTAGTTTGAATGCCATCACATTCATCGAAAGATTGGGTTATAATAGACCACTGAACAGAAATTATTCGTTGTCAAATAATTTGTGACAGTGACCAGATGCTTCTAGTAATCGGTTTGTGTGGAAGAAAGTACGTTTGCAATATTTATAATTACCTTGGTTTTAAAGAAAGACTAAAGTGAGAAGTTAATATGTCGGGAGCCGCTCAACAAGATGAAAACTATGACGGAGGCGAGGTGGGTTCTTGCTTTTACATGGAGTTCGGGTATTCTCGGAATTGTTGGCGACTGAAACCGAGAAACTTGTAAACACACTTTGGATAAATAGTTCCGCTTTGATTCAACTGACAAATTTCGGTTTATTAAACATCTTTTTCTGCCAGTCTCTCAACTATTTATGATATTCTATAATTTTCGACAAGATTTATAATCCTTTATATTTTGAATTCCTCCTGTGCTAATTCCCAGAGAATGCACATGCATTGCTGTAAGGGAAGCAAATACTTGGTTTCGGAAACATTTGCCAACTCAATCCTACATTGTATTCACTTTTTGTATCCCCTAATGCCAAAGCGTCGAGCTGAATATGCTACACGAGGGATCCTTTGACAGCCAGCAGGTTGCTAATAACTACTAATAATAATAAACTGTCTATCAGGTGGCAAACCACAAAACGTTCAAAAATACGTCCTTGTTTCCCAATAGTGAGTAGTGAATTTATTTATTTCAGTTCGACGAAGATGAATTGGGCGAAGTCCAAATACAAACGTCAGCCGGACGTAAAAGGTTGTTTAGTAAGGAGCTTCGTTGCATGATGTACGGATTCGGAGATGACAAAAATCCTTATACCGAAAGCGTTGATCTCCTCGAAGACCTTGTTATTGAATACATAACGGAAACAACTCACAGAGCTATGGAAATTGGCCGTACGGGTCGCGTGCAGGTCGAAGATATAATTTTCTTGGTAAGAAAGGATGCACGAAAATATGCTCGCGTTAAAGATTTGCTGACGATGAATGAAGAACTGAAGAAGGCACGTAAAGCTTTCGATGAAATCAAATATGTTGGTATGTAAGAGAAATAATCAAAAGGGATAAGCGATGTTTAATATGATCAAAACTATACTCCTTTTTACAGGGAACGAGGCCAAACTTAAATGACAACCGAAGAAGAATCTTTTGCACATTAGATAATACTTGTCGAATTATATAATTACGTAAGCATAATTAAGAAATGTTAAATTGTAAGATATAAAATGAACTCCGTTATATTAACGTAAATGTGGTTTTACTTTATTACAACAAATCGTTCAAACAGAAACATATTCTAAAAGGACAGCGCGGGGCTGATCAATTAAAACATGAAATATCAATTGCTTTGAATTCATTGAATGTCCTGCAAAATAAGTGTGATATGCGATTCAACTTTTTAAATAACTCTCAGTACTTGGTTTGACGTTCTGATTACGTTTTTCGATTCATACTCGGGTCGTTCATTAAAAAAAGAGTACCTTAAGCTGGTAAAATATAATCGTCCCTTTTGATTCGTATTCAGATGTGTTTTACAAAAATTGAGACCGTAAGAGCTGATTGAAGTCGTGAAATCCTGATTGAATTCGTGCGTGTAACGATAGCTAAGTTGAACGTTTGAAGTTATGTTTAAGGTCGGAGGAGGCTTGTGCGTTCATTCTGGATGGTTATTTGTTTTTTGGTAATATATAACATGCTTTAAATGGAGTAAATATAAAATTTGAACACCGTTCCATGTTTCATGGTAACTAGCCCTTTCTTGACCGTATATAGGGCAGCTCAAGACTAAGTAAATGCCATGCATCTAAAATTGCATTTGTCTTTGATTCTACCTTGAAACTTATATTTGAAGCAATTTATTAGGTTAAGATCCAGGGTAAATGCGACAAAGGCGTACACGCAAGTACTGTGTGTAATCCCCACATGCGTTCGGACAAGTGGGGACCCCTCTGGAATAAACCAGTGTGTGTAAGCGAGGAAAGAACTTCCAACTGAACCAGGCCATTGAACTTCGCAATGTTTATTTTATTCCATCGTTTCAGTGCACGTATTCATTGGTCGACCTTCGTGCCATTCCCTAGTATGCACTGTTCGCTTTCCTCGATATCCTTTCACAATTCTTAGCGGGCATGTATTAAATATTCCTGGAAGTCCAAACATCTCACTTGATTTCTTACGACTATGGTGTAAAATTTATTTTCAAGCAAATAAAATAACATGTATACAATATAACATCGATAAAAATAATTGTTAGTCTAACAGAAATCGTACAGATTTTGGCGTTTTCGTTGGCGAATCACACTTTTGTGTGAACAGAGATTTGAGATCGTAAATTATGTCTTCCATTTGATCAATCGATTTTTGTATTCGATCCAAAGGCGGATGCTTAACGTCTAAATTCTCATTCATATTATATCGGTCGCATAATTTCTTTAGTTTTAAAGTATACTTTTGAATATCCTTCAGATATATGCTGGCTGCTGAATTGAAATTTGATACTTTTACGTTGGGTGACGTTTTCGCAATAACATCCCCAGACGAGTCCTCTTCGTCAAATGTCAATGATTTTTTGGTATTATCTAGCGATCTATATGAAAGTGTATTTAAAACTTTGTCATTATCTGGCCGGGAAATTTTGTTGGTGTCATTTGATGTGAATATGTTTCGAATTCTTTGAAGTCCATTGGAAATTGGTTTTTGTTTTAGCACGACGTCTCGCACTGCAGTCAAGTTTAGAGATATTCGACTAGAATTGAGCGAATCATTTAGCGTTTCGTTTAATGAGTCGGCCAGCGGTGTCCATTCCACATCTACGCTCTGAAATATGTTCTTATCGTTTATATCATTTTCTCTAATCATATCCAACCAAACGTCTAGGCGTGCTGTAGGCCATTCCGCCTTTCTTTGGTTCTCTTTATCGATTATCAGCACAACGGCTCGAAAAATGCCAAATTCATCTACAACTTGAGATTGCTTGAATTCGAATTGAAGACCAAGCTCACGACATCTTTGTGTCGCTTCTTTGACCTGGAAATAGAATCAGGATATAAATTAGAGCATGATGCGACACTGTGAAATGCAAATGGGAAACAAATTGTCACTGCGCCAATAATAATGTATTGAATACTAATAATTGAGCTTAATGAAATGGAAATAGCCAATTCATTGCAATGTCCGTTTGTCGTTAGTAATTATAATACAACCACTAACAGTTTTAATTGGTGAAAAATTAGGGCCCCTAAGCAAAACTTACCTTCAATTGAGTTTTATGCAAGCTTTCTTCAGTTGGATGTTGCATAATTCGTTTGATATCATCCAACAAAGTCGATTTATATGGAGTATATTGGAATGATTCCTCGTTGTTTACTTTATCCGAAAGTGCTTTCTTTTCCGTTTCTAGAAATTCTTTCGAGCATTTGTACTTGAATTTTTCCAATTCGAGAAGTTCTACTTGCTCTTGATAATTTCTTTCGTTTTCCTGTCGCTCCTGTTCTATTTGACTAAGGGCCGCCTGTTTTTCCTCTTCTAGTTCGCGACGCAATTGCTCCTCTTGTTTTTGCAAAATTTCTTTGTGTGCTAACTCATAGTCCACAACCTACGAATGGAAGCATATAGAAAAGATAGAGGAAGATTATTTGCTTTCCCTTACCATGTTTGTTGTTCGTTTCGCACAGTGGGGATTTGAAACGCGAAAATAATGAGATCCTCCAATGACGAGTCGATCTCCGTGGAATAATTCCTTTGTTGCAATCAGCAGGTCGCCATTGACAAACGTTTCAAAATCCGTGTTCTCAGATGATATGTACAGCTTTCCATCTTTATTTTCAATACAACTGTGAAAATTAATGTAAATAGTTGAATTTATTGATAAAATTTAAGAAATGATTACGCACCAATGGTTAAACGCCAACAATGGACCATCTAGAACGATATCGGGTTGTGGAAATGCTGATGGTCGGGACCTTCCTATCCGTACTTTGCCTTGAGGTATGATATAAAACAGGGTCCCTGACAAGATCGGATCTGCAGCTAAGTTAACCAGGCAAACTTGCTTTTGTTCTGCGGACAATTCCATAGCAAGACCTTTACGCCGTAACATTCGCATTTCCGACTTCCGTTGATTTTCAGCTTCTTGCAACCTTTCCATCCATGATTTTTCCGCCTTGGCCAGCTCCTTTTCCATTGCAACCAACTCTTGACGTAGTGCGTCCACCTCGCTTTCGTCGACAGACGTTTCAATTATAATTTTTCTTGGTTGTCCGCCATTTGCTGAATGGCGTTTTTGCCGCTCATAATCCTGACGAAGTCCTTGCAATCGTTCGACTTCCGCGCGAAGTTCTCGAATGATACGATCATGTGGATCTTCATTGACTTTGACACGATTAATGATGCTCCGAGCTTGGCAAGCATAACGCAAAGTGGCAAGAGTTTCATCGATATGGATACTGGCTGGAGATATAGTGGCTAACATTATTGTTCTAGAATTGCCACCGAGGCTTTCCTGTGAATAAAATTCATACAAAATATGTATAATATCTCTCAATATTTCGCAAAACGAGATATGTTAACTATAGCGACTGCCAAAACGGACCCCATCTTGGAAACGAAGGAAATCCATATGAGAAAGAAAATACAATTTCGCTATAGTCTTCAACTTCGGAAAACAAGAGATTTTTTTTCTTTATCGAAATTACATGAACGTAAAGCGATCAACTGTACGACTCTTCCCTAGAATTCTGAATAGCCAACGAAGTATTACTACTAGTGCTATTAATAAAAGAATTCTACCACTATTACTCCTACAATCAGCATTACTACTGGTATTACTGCTAATAAATATAAAGTATTTCCCAGGTTAAATTTTTAAAGATTCATTTTTCACATGACAAACCTTAATGAATTTTGATTCAATGTGACAACATAATGCCGACTACTTTCAACATGAACTGAATAATAAAATTGTGGTTTGATATAAAATCAAATAATTTTGGTTCGATCACAATTCATTTCACACTTTGATGAATTTAGAAATATCGAAACAAACTCTGTTAAAAAAAATCTGCTGTGAATTTAAACATAGTTCTTTTTCCAATCATCGTCAAAATACGTCAAATGTTGAAGTAAACGATCCTCAAATCTTGAAGTCCGATCAAAAGATAAGCGGTATGGTTCAATTGGGGGGCTCCAATTGGCTCCAGGCGAATGACGCTATATGTGTACAAATCAGCTGATGATAATAAATGGTAATTTACTACCAAATTTGACTAGCAATAAAGCCTTTTTCACATAAGACAACGTGGTTTTTTCAATTCCAGTAGAATACCACATATCTATTGCCAAAAATTCGTTGAAGAGTCGGAAGCCTTTGATTGAAATTGAAGTCTTAAAGCAATCTTTTTAGTTTCTACAGCGTTCGCAATGCTATGCTGGTAGCATTTTGTAATAAATTAAATTCGTTTTGACTTTTGAGGGCCATGAGGTTCAGTGAAAACAAAGCAGGGCAGTGACTGAACGTATTCGGTTTCCTTCATACTACATACTAAGCGAAATTTGATGCAAGCACCGGGATGGTGTTTATAGTCATCCTATGAAATGGCATTCCCGAAACAGGGTCTGAAAAAAGTATCTGTGCTCTTGGATTATCTCAACCTAATTAATTATGCACCTAAATTAATCAACTCTATCCAATTGATTTTGAAAGGAGCAAACCAAATTTCGGTCGTGTCCATGGAAACTTTCCACGCCAATATACGACCACCAAAAATAACTACAGGGATTTTATTCGTAACAGAGATGATGCTGTGCTTCGTAAGAGATCGGAACCGTGGTAAACAGAACATTGGAACCTCTATCACAAAACTGTTTCACCACTTACCTGTACTTGATTCAGTTTTTTTAAGCAAAAATCAGCATCCTGTGGCTCTAAAAGCTTCATTCGTTCCCATGTGACATCCTGTGTTTTTCGACTGGTTCCCAAACTTAAGAAACCGTTGAAAGGAACGATTTTAGAACGAAAGATTTTAGACAGGAGAGGATATTACGTCTGCACTGAACTCTATCCCAAAACAGGCTTTCTGGGAATTTTTTCAACATTAACGACATTGCTGGAACAAGATTGAGTAGTCGCAAGGGGAGGTCTGACGATTTATGCCCTCGACCAAAGGTCAGATGATTTTCTAACAGATATCGTGCGTTTCATGCCCGCTTTTTGCATCTCATTCTATGACTCCATTACACGTCATAAATTTCAAATCATGTTTGTACTGACGGTTAAATTTGGCAATTTAATCTCGGGATTTTTTGTTTAGAATACTTTTATTGAAATTGGCACAATTTGCAGTAGATCACGTGGTTTCAAATTAATTATAAATGGAAGAATTTTATCTTATCAAGCATCGTCTGCGGAATAAAACTTCAATAAAACTGCCATCTAGAGTTTGTGAGGCAAAGCGTAACAGGATGTTTATTGCAGCGACCATTTAGCCCCAAATATATAAACAAAATAATAAGTAATATCACTGTTGCATCAATTTCGAACTCAAAGTAAAATATAGTGCAGCACTATCAAATCTTGATATTGATTAAAAGCTATTTTGTTTCTTTTATCTCGTGCAAGTGTGGAGATTCTTCAAATTAGATACAGATAAAAGGGTGATATCATTTGACAAACACGAGACTTTTGTTTAATTTCGTCGTGATATCTCGAATGAACTGGGTGCGGTTATTTACTATTATCTGAGAAGTTTTTCTGAGCTAACAACTCTTCCGATAGTTTGACTTACTTGTTTTCATTGTTTAGTGGCAATTTATTTACTTTAATTTGAAATGTGCCGCTTAGGCGATTCCTTTATTTAGGTACTACAGCCGCGCAAAATTGAATGATTATCAGGTTGTATCACATATTAATCGAATATAAGTGCAACTAAAAGGAATTCCCAATGTAATTAATGATACGGATTAAGTTGTAGATGTGGTTGTATGTATTACGTCTAATTTATTGCTTGCAATTAAAAATCAAAATGTTCTGCAAATTTAAACCGAATGTTTCCACTGCGCAACGTTTACTCTTCCCCCAGCTTTATCCCTTTATAATACCAAAATCATATACTGATAAGTTAGACGTTATCTGCATTTTAAACTTCGTAGTAAAGTGAACAATGATTTACTGGGAAATTAAACATGAAAATAAGAGGTAGAGCATTGATAAGATTGTATGCCTCCTCTGATAATCGAAATTATTGGAATGACGGGAGAAATAAACTCTATAATTAAGTTTAATACATGCATATGCCGTTTTCAATTGAAGTTTCCTTTCTAATAATTTCCCTCCCCGTTCAGATAAGATATGACTTACTTAACTATAATGCGACCAATTTGGAAGAATGTTTGATGACTAAATTGCTGTTACGAATGAAATCTTTTCTATTTGTTCAACAAGGTCAAACTTAAATTATTTGCGCCACTATGGGGTACGCTGTCTTCAAGGAGCGTGGCCTTCTCAAAAGTGAATTGAATGATTGTTTTGCCCCCCTCTATTCAAGGCAATGTGATAAGAGCAAGTCGTCTTTCCGTTCTTGATAATTTCATCAGATAAATTTCAATTTAAATTGTGCGATTTATTTATATGACACTGAATTTAGCCGGAGAAACTAAACATCCTTCAACTTATATTTCGTTTGAGGAGGCGAGCTAACTTTGAAGGCCAATTTATTTTTAATCGAGTATTCATGTCTAATCATAAACTTATTTTTATTGGAATTGGCTTGGAGAATATAAAATGGATGATAGGTAAAATGATAATAAAGACGTTGTTGATTTTCCGCCCGGACTCGCTGTATATATAATCAATGCAATGCAATATTAAATGTATGGGTGAGTAATCTTCCGTAGAATATGCAGCTGATTTCTGATTTTATCCAAAAAGCTTCAAAATCAAGCATACCTTTATTTACACTGACAGAAGGGAGAAAGGATTTTCTCATTGGGTGGTAGTTAAGTCCTATTTTGGTATGACTATCATGAGAGAGGATTCAGCCGAACGTGAACCACAGCGTAGCAATATGCAATGCTAATACTCTCGGGCGACTCCTCTCAGACAAAGATAGAAAACGGATGGGTGAATTTCTTACGCAAAACTTTTACTTTTACTCTACTTTACACCTTATTTAACGCAAAAATTAGAGGAAATTTACCAATCCAAATAAAATTTCACTTATTTTGGTCGAATATTGTAAGATCGGGACGCTACGCGGGATCGTTCCCTATGGCATAATTCATACAGCCTGAGTGTCTATTTGAGGGCTCATTTAGGTTTGTAATTTTCAAAAAATAAATAATTAAAATTTCAGAATGATCGGAGCAGTCTAACAATATATTGTCTAAGTTTTTATTAAGGCTAACATATTACTATTTATACTATCTAGGTTTGCTTGAATTTTGCGAAAATTGTCTTTTTTTTCTTCTTAGAATTGAATTTGTTTTGAAGATTTTGGAAATTGAAAGGACTCCTCAATACGTATGAATAACTGCAAAAACCTGCTTCGTTTGGATAGAAATTCCCTAAAAACGTGAACAGATCGGTGGGACATCACAAAAAAGAATTATCTATATAGCAAATAAAGCGAGCTTCGCATGATAGAGAGCTTGTAAATCTAATGTCGCAGATGAGAGGAGATATCGCAATGGCTAACCTTTGGAGCTTACATGTATGTGAGAAGACTGCTTATAAAAATGACAAGAATGTGTATTTCTCTCAAGTCCTATCTGCAATAAGTTTTACTTACTCATGACATTGTACCTGGAAAATTTCGGTCGAATACCGTTAGGTTGGGAGTTTCATCCAAGTGTAAGCGCTTGTTGGTGGTAACGCTATGGTTTTGGATTTGAACGTGCAACATCTGTGCATGTGTGACTTTTGCGCCATAAGGAAGAATTCTATTAGAAAAAAAAATAGACATCTCCAAATAGCCTTCGGGAGTCGATTTATTGATGAGCATGGAAGTTACTGTAGATCAATTTCTGCTTAAGAAACAAAAAAAACACAAGATACGACCTTCAATGTAAACATCGACCAAACTCTTGGTTACAATGTGGTATCCTAGTCGACTCAATGCTATCGAAATATTTACATTGTAAGCTCTCGATTCAACGGGATCCAACCAAAATTAGTAAAACTATATTTGTATTGGTAGATATTTTTTATTTCGTTTTCATTATTTCGATTGACAAAAACTGCTCCCTCAATGCGATTCAGTAAAATCATAATACAACTATATTTTTACTTTTGATTATACTATCTCTTCCTTCCAACAGTAGTTGTATGGTGGGTTACACTCACTCTTTTTTATGCTAACACTATGGCGTAGCCTCGCGAGAGAAAAAGGTGTGATTTGGACAGCAGCGCTTCACTTTAAGAATGTTTCACCAAACTTTTATTACCTGTGTCCTTAGCCGATGATTTCAGCGATTTTCAACTTGTCTGGACTTGCTTGTATCTAGTCTTTTGTCAATTTGGACTTTTATTAGCGTGTAGACGTTTGGCTTGATAAATTCATAACACAGCTCATGCATAAGCGGTAAACTAATAAAAATAAATAAAAAAGGTATGCGCTAATCTTTTAAAATATAAAATCTTAAGTTTTTCGGGGACGTGATAGAGCAATAAGGATCCTGCCCTCACTTTAATCCTCATACAGCTCATTGTTAATCCACAACATCAGCAGTAATATACTTTTAATTATTAATTTATTAGCTTGCCATTAGACACCAAATCTGTTTGGCAAACGAAGAATATGATCATGTCTTTTAAACATTTATGATCGCCAACACGCGCTAAAATAAATTCTAAGCGTGCATTATGCTCCGAAAATCGTGACTATTTTTCACGTGAATCGAACGAAATACATCTCAAGAATTGGTCCGCCAATAGCATATAAGACTGTGTAATATTTTTAAAAAAATCTTAGACATGTATCATTTTAAACAACCAATTGCTATTATCATAAACTCAAACACATGTCACGCAAAATAATCATGGAAAAGTTATCACCAATCTTTATGTATATAAATTATAGTAATCGTAAACAAAGCCAATTTGCTTTTAGATTTTTCTTCATTTTGCTCCGACAGAAATTTTCAGTTTATGATAAAAATTGCGCATTTTCCTGTCAAACTTGTATCAATATTTACAACCTCAATGTGTACGTGGTGCGTTTTGCATGTATGTGGAACCATTTAATCTAAACACAGTAAATATTTTTTTCCTTAATTTTTATTGGTAAATATGGAACACCATTCAAGGATGGCCTTGTCTTCGATATGTGCATGTGTGAATTTGTGTTGATCGATATCGCAATACCCTGCTGTGCTATGCAATTGTTTATTATTATAAAATATTTTCTAGAAAATTGCATTTTTAGTCTTTTTCCAAGCCATATTTGTGTCCTATTAAGATTATTCTATGTCAAACAGGGGACGAATCGTATTGACAAATAAAGCCATTTCTAAATTAAGGTCGATGTTTGGCAACATGGTCCATAAAAATAATTTTATTCATTTTTTTGTCTAAGTTGAGAATTACGCATTAACAAAATAAGTTTATTGTTGCATAGTTTTCGAATAACTTAACAAATTACGCGTCAAATAATTTAACAACTAACAACGAAATAAAGGTTAATTAAAAATTTATTAGATTAAAGATTAAGGAGTGAATGGGACTGTTAATAACTGTTACCAGAAGTTGATTTGGTCATAATCCTCTTGTACCTTTATTAGACCATCTTACGATGATAGTTCGATGTACGATGATAGTGCATCAGAATAGCGAGTTATTGCAATAAATGGCATGTGCTCAAGGATTTAAATGCTTTTTGTAAGGTATGCTGGTTTGACAACTATAAAGAAAGTCAGAAAAGGCGGAAACACTGTTCAGCTGGAACACAACGTGTGCTACAGATTATGCTATGATAATAGCAAAACAGTCTCGGGTAAAAGATACGATAGGAAGTGTTTAAAAAAACATAATATGCCCTATTTTTTGCTTGTGCGATTGCACAATTGAATGCATTTTTGACTATCTTATAGCTTCTACTCATCCTATGCAAGTCCTTATGGGAAATCCACCATTATATCATATAGCCGTCTTGTTCTTCGAAAATGTCCAGAAGAGTGTATGATTGCAGTTTGGCAAGCTAAATGGACCGAGACACGGGGGGTCGTGTATCCAATACTCCCTGATCTAATGTCAGCAATGCGGTTCTTCTGTCTTCGCCGCTCACTCATTCAAAACCTCAGCGAACATTGATGATACCATGATCGATGGTGAGTCCCCTACGAGGATGAATGCATATGCGCGAGAAGTTTTCGAAATACAACCGTGGAGGGGGCTTCACATAGGTAAATGCTGGTTCGATGACTATTGACAGTAGCTGATTGTGTAGCTCTTGATTCAGTTTTAAAGATAAATCTGACAGTAGCTCTACGAATTTGTTGGGGATCCGGGGTATTAACCCGTCATAATTAGGAACATGATTTCTTTGAAAACATGAACAGAGGTGCAACCTGTATCACGGAGAACCCTATGGCTGGTCGCTCTCACTTATTACACGCTGAGGAGCCTATCTTGGTTCAAACGTGATGGTTTGTAGTTTTGTGTGGATCTGATATTCTACGTGAGCATGAAAGAACTAGGACCTAATTATACAGGTGATAGTGTGGGTTGACTTATGATTGTATCCAGTGTATTAAGACCGTGATATTAGGCATTCACGTTAAACACTCATACAACTCTATCAGTGGTTCAATGCATTTTAATCGTGAATTCTCCGTGACCAAACATACCCCAGATTATAGTTATGCTCGATTGACACGTAACTTTGGTTACTACCATGAAGACATTTCTCATAACTATGAGCGTTGATAGGTTCCGTTCTGAGTAAATGAAAAATAAGACAATAAAATAATCTTCCTAGACTAGCTTCCACGCGAATATTTGATATCACTAGTTGACACGTCGACAAATCACCCGATCCACGAACACAGCTTACGCAACTACGTAACGCAATTCCTTGAAATGACCACCATGGAGGTTGACGATTCTAAGATTTTAATACAAATGATTGGTGATATAAATTTACCACGAGGGGTAAATGTGATCTAAGGAGTTAAAACTTCTTCATCTATTTTAATAGCAAGTGCATGTTACTTCAGAGCCGGCTTACGATATTGGGGACCAAGTCAGGAGAATCCCATGTGGAACAATTTCTACTTAAAGAATCGTTTTGTCTCTTCCCTGGTCAGATCATCCTGGCATGCTTTGTAGTACGTTCGAAATTCACATCACTGTGTTGCGCTATGAAGGCGTTGAAGCAAATCAGAAAAGAATAGAATTCCACTTTTCGAGAACGTTTACGCTACACCACCTGAATAACTTCCAGGAACGAGGAAGTGTCGAGCCTCGTAAGAAGGTCTAACCAAAGCTAAAACAGTACTGCAATGAGTCGTGCCTTGCTGATAAACTTACATCGTGTCACAAATGACCAACTTTCCCATCGCTGTTTCGCGGAAAGTACGGAGACCACGATTCGTAGGAATGGTATCCTGATTAATTCATTATTCACCACACCAGGGATCACGGCAGATCGTATGTCTGGAATACAGGGCTAGGAGCGGAGAGCTGTTTCTGTGAGAGTTGGATGTGTACCAATAACAACTTTTCCAGGAAGGAACGACTCATTGTCTCGAGCACAGAAGACACTTTTCTTGTTGAGAAAGTGTTCACGTTTAAGAAATCGAATCGAGCATGCCTCATCTGTATCCGCGGAGAAAGGATGATGTGACCAGCCAGAGTGTAACTAGTATCAATTATTGATAACACATCCACTTTTGACTGTTTGGGCAGCATTCCGATCGTGAAATTGGCTTCGAAGTCCCTAGTCTCCAAGGTATACAAGATATACACTGGTTACTTGTATTTTAAAGGAGCATTGAATTTCGAGAATGATCCCTGTAGTTGTGTATGTACCTCGGAATACATTCTTTTGCAGTCCTTTTCATAAGAACGTGCAACATTTCCGTTTCCTTCGTCTTCATTTTTGCAATGTGGTATATAGTACACCTGACATCTGAGGATTTTTGTTTCGAAATGAACTAGGTTCTCGCTTAGAGATGGCTGCACCAGCACAAACAACACTTTGACGTATGCCAGCCGATTTGATAGGAATTCTGTTGCGAAGACATGATTTCCACGTTTGCATTCATCTGTTTGACGGTAATCTCGAGGAGAAAGATGCTGTATGACTTTGGAACAACACACTTGGGTCAGGGCTTCCTTAACTTTATTGGATTAAATCGAATTAGACAGGCAATCGAGTTAAGACAGGCAACTTATTGCCTGTCTCAGCCTTGTCCTGAACTTGCATGCTTGTATTGCATGAACGAAGTCTACCTAGATCTTCAACATAGACAACTAGTGGAGCCTGAATTCGGGAGCTGGTGCATTAATAGCAAGAGTCTTCGCCAATAATCAGGCTGTTTTTTCAATTAGGGCTGATATTCAAACAATATCAATTAATTACTATTTTTCTATATTTTACAAAAATTGACCCGCAATAGAATAATACATATATATGACATTTTCATTATGCAAATTTTACCATTTCTTTGAAAAAAATTCACATTTTTAATTGTTTCGTCATATTTCTTGCAGCATCCACAAAAAAACATTTTACTTTCACTATTGTAGACTTATATTGCTTTAGCAATTCTAAAAATGACATGCATGCTTTTCCTTGCTTCCCTAACTCTATTCCCTACTTGATTCTCTACAATGAGCAAATATGTTTCATGTATTTAATTAATTGGAAGCGTTTCCGCAGCTGCAAATTGAATCATCTCGGCTAAATTGAAACAAAGAGGTCACAAATGTCTTTGAGTCAACTGGAAGTCATTGTAAAAAGAAGGCTAAAACCACTTAAGCAGATGACGAATGGAGAATGTTTTGTTTTAAATTTTATTAACAAACAGAATCTTTAATTAGACGATATTTAAATAAGCGTTGTAAATTTAACTTTATCTTTAATTACAGAATCAGTTATACTACTAGATTAGCCCAAAATAAAAATGCTTCCGTCTTATTCCGCTCTTAACAGGTATCGTAAAATTAAAATTTTATGTACGTGAGTCATGGTTTTGGGTGGTTTCGTTAAATATTTGAGGAATGCATCAGTGAAGTGGAGTTGGAATACGCCAAACGTTCATTATCATTTTGAATAACGAATGTTAAGAAACTACAAACATGTTAAACGTTAAAGTTGACTTGATTTTGCTGTGGCTAAGTTCAATATAATTTTGAATGTCTTAAATTCTTCCTACTTGATGGGTAACGTTGGCGATTAAATGACTAATTTTATCATTCAACTAATATATTATGCAAGATAAGGCATTAATTTCCTGTTCACACGGAAAGATACAATAAATTATCTTTTCTTCTAACAAAGTGCATCTTGCTTTTACGCATTCAAGTCAATATTTGTAGCTTTTATTCAAACAGATACAAAGATTATTTGAATGAAAGCTACAGACATAAAACCGCATGCGTAAATAAAAACGAATTTTATTTTACTTATTAACGTATACGTGCATATGAATAAACGACTTTCGTCACAATATTGCGATTATTTGCTTAACCTGCAGGAGAGAACAAAACATAGAAACACTTGCTCGCAATGGTCAAAATTAATAGTGAATTCTACTTTATTCAGGATTACCAAATGAGACTTTTAACAAGGGATTGTTGTTTATTTTACTTATATTTAAAAGTTGGTTTAGCTTTGCAGAATTTTGAATAGACCTACTACAGGATTCGAGCATAGGGGATAGACGGTTGCTATTTTATAACTACAGTCTGATACTAAACAACTCTCGATGGTAATTGAAGCCATATCAGTCTATTTGGGCCTGGATCTTCTGTGTTTGAAAATAATTGAAAGTTGTGTTTGGGTCATTTATCTTTGCGATCAAAGAACGACGGAAACGTCATGAGGATTTTAAATTAAACTTTTCTTTGTCGGTTACCCTGAAGTTCCTTGTCACTGGCAGGTGCGCTCGTAGCATCCCTGCCACCGTTGGTACTTGAACTCGGGATCTGCGATGGAGAAGACGCGATCTCTAACTCTTAATTATTTGAACTGAAGAAAATGAGGATTTGAATTTACATGAACTCCCTATCAAATAAAACAGGACCTCATATCGCATGGATTATCCAGCATCTACCACCATAGGCTCTTTAATTTTACCCCTTGTTAATTGTAACCCAAGTAAAATTTAAAATTGATATCTTGATCGTGCTGGGGTTTCTGACTCCTGTATGTATATAGACACATTGAGCCTTCCACATAACTACTACTACTACTGCTACTACTACTACTACTACTATGACCACTGGAAAGGATTGTTACTAAGTTTAACTTTTGATTTACGAATTTTAAAACATTTTGTCCTAGCTCATGTTCATGAATAATTCTATTTTCTCACTTCATTTTCTTAAGCTTTTGATTATTTTCACTAGTTTCCTTCATGCTAAACGATATCATCGGTGATTGTAAGATGCTTTAGTTCTATTTAATTTTTTTTTGTACTGCGCCAAAATTTTTGAACTTGATTTTTTAACCGATTGCTAGAGCATTGTATTTCATTTCGCTTCGGCTGACGATTTTCTTCAAATTTTCACTCCGTTGGGGTTTCATGTGTGCTGGAGCAGTTCTGGAAAAAGGTTTAGGACATTCGAATTGTCCTTGTCTCGATGAGATTTTGCTTCTCGAACAGAACTATATCTTGGCAAGATTAAATGTCGTGGCCTCCTATTTGGGGATTGAATGTATGAGGGCTAACGACGTTTCTACATGCTTTTCCCTAAAAAGTACCAATTCGATGATCACATCTTTCTGTCATTTCACCGTTAACAAAGGCCGACGAACGTAAGGGAATAATAAGGAAAAAGGGACTGATAATAATTTAAGCGCTCGTACTTCACGGATGCTGAATTATGAGTTTTATTCTTCCCTTGCTGATGGAGTACTAATATATGATCCATTTCCGATAGTCTGCATTAATAGCATGGAAACTCCCTCACTGTTAAGGCTTTCTTTATGGCCTTATTGTTGATTCAATGCATGAGGGCCATATATGGACGCTCATAGTAGACCTTATACTTTTTTTATAATCTGTTTTTGCCAGTCGATCTGTTTCAATAGTGTTATAATTACTGGCCACTATAGGCCATCAACCCAATTATGAACCGCACAAACGGATAAAATCATTCAAATTATTTGATCTTAAGTAAAAGAATCGATGTAAAAAGTGTTAAAAACAATGACGATAGTTATTTTATTTTAACATCACCATGAGAGTTCTACAAGAATTTTCGGGATTGAAAGAAGCACTGACACAACTGTCGGTGTAAAAAATCGGCTCCGGAATTAATAAAATATTGATTGAAAATGAAATTGAAAAATTAATTTAAAATAAGAATAGTCAAATAACTAAAACACAAATAAAATGAAAGTTTGACAGCTCATTTTCAGCAACTTCTAAAGATCAAATAAAATCCAATATCCTGGATAGTGCCACAATTTTCAACAGTATTGGTGTTTCAGTAATGTTTTTTATTTATTTTCCGAAGAATAAACATTTGAAAGCTGAACAATCATCCTTTTGGGATATTTTCCACTTGAAGCAATTTTCAGTTCACGCATTTATCAACAAGATTTATTGACACGTTTCAGCCGAAAACTATGGGTTAATACGTGTCTTATGTCACGACTGCCTGTTTCCTATCTTATCAGCTACCTAATCATTCAACATTTGTATTGTGCTGTATATTGTAAAGCTTATCATCAAATTTACTTTGTTTATTCTTAGTAATATGGTTTGGAAACAGATTTTTTCGGTATCCTTTAAGAGAAAACAAACACAACTGAGTATTCTTTCGAAAATATTTCTTTTTCCATAGTCTGTAGCTTAATTTTGTTTTGAGGTCAAATTGGCGTAGATTTGTCGAAATTAGCGCTACCATGTTAATGAACTTAATCTTACGTCGATTCTCGTCAATTAATGATTCACTCATTGTGTGATGGTAAGCTATTTTATATAATTTCTTATTGCATGCTAACTGAAACGTGTCTGCATAAATCAGGACTTCAGAATGTTATTTTTGATT
Organism: Stratiomys singularior; assembly: GCA_954870665.1. NCBI lineage: Eukaryota > Metazoa > Arthropoda > Insecta > Diptera > Stratiomyidae > Stratiomys > Stratiomys singularior. Next base: position 2,025,568 of record OX940879.1, on the reverse strand, counting down.
CGGGTTTTGTCTTTTGACTTGAAGTCAGTCAGGAGGCAATTAAAATCGTACCAAAGCATCTGGTCTCAATCTTCCCATTCATTTGGAACCATATGATAGTGTCACAAACAATTGCAGGTATGCGAAACGTTAAATTCTAACATTTTCTCGACAGTATCTTCTGCGTGGAAATGAAATTATTTATATATAACACTTACAAAACAGTACTATCAGTAAGTTTCGTAAATATTCATTTGAACTCTGCGATGATAGGATGCAATTTAATAAATTATATTAGCCCGATTGTTGCCGCATTGATTGCATGGTATATTTATAGTTCTATTTTATTCTTTAAATTGATAACATCCATGACCTATTCACTTACGCATAAATTAAATTAAGTACTCGACCAACAGCGAGCACTACCCAATAAAATATTATAGCCATGAGTAAAAGTGATCGCAAACAAGGCTATAATAATCGTGTGTGTAATACTCATGGCTGGATCACGAGTTTTTTAAAAGCAAAACAATTGGTTTAAAATGATATAACTTCTTGAAATTGACAAGGAAATCAATTTGATTGATGAAAGTCTGTGAATTAGACAAACTTAAAAATCGGGAACCTACCTACCCGCAATTCTTGAGGAATTTCTACCATTGGAACATGGAAGTTTGGATTTGGAAAAACTAAGGCTGCATCTATCACAAAAAATTCTCAGTAGGACTTCATAGCATCCTCCACAGCATCCATAACATCCTCCACAGGCCATCCAGCAGACGGTATGAAGTCATACAAAAATTAGAATTAACTTTTCAAACTGTTTGCGATCAATGCACGCTCTCATTTATATATTTAAAAATAAAAAACAAACTTCAACACGACAGTTGAAATTTTGTAATCAACAGCGGTCGGTTTTCTGTTTATAAAGCTATTTTCAGATTAATAATAACACACGGGTCTTATTTTTACAGCATTAATACCAAATTACTTATGGCTTTTTTCCTCTGGTTTCATTAAGGCAATTGCTTTGTACTGAACCAATAAAACAAGCACAACAAGGAATTGAACGAAACACTCAGAGATAAAATTATAGAACTGTTGACAGCAAAGTAGTATCCTATTTAAACTATACAGGCCAATACAAATACATACAAGTATTATGCGTTCTGTTTACAATGCGTATTATGTTTTCAACACATTTTTATTTATTTTCATTTTTGTTTACTGGTTCACACCTAAATCTAAAAAGTTTTGTTAATGGGACTTGTATTTGTTTTGGATTATCTGTACTTTGCATTTGCTTATCACTTTCTTTTTATGGAAATCACATTTGAAGCGACAAAAAACCCTAAAAACAACTCAACATTATCTTTGTTGCATTAACATCTACAAAACGATCTAAAAACATGCAGTCAGTGTGACCGTGAAAGACTCAGTTGTGAACTTAAACGAAGGAGAGAGTGAATATTAAGCAGTATGTTAGCTCCGAAGTAAATTGTTTACCCTTGAAGTCATTTTTCTGAAAATTAATTGCTTGTTGCAAGATATACGATGCTTTAGATACAATTGTCTTTTATCTTGGCTTCCATTATTCATTTTTTGACGTCTTATAATGGTTCTTGCTCCATGGATTGAAGACTGTTTAAGTTTTTATTTGATTGACGATTTATTTCAGGATGCAGCGAAATTGTGAACGGGAAATTGTGTTCTCAGTTTATTATCGAAATATTGAAAATCTCGTGACAAAATTCGCGCTTTGAACTAAATTATGCTTTAATACTTATCGATTGTTGGTGCTCGGTGTCAAAAGTGGGACGTATCCAAAACCATAACTTGTACACAACTCCTGAATAAATGATTCTTTTTCGAACTGTACAAGAATTATTAACCAATCAATCAATTTAAATAATTTTGTTTGTTTTTCGATTTGGGAAGAAAGGATCAAAAAAGACGACCAAAGTTTAATACAGATGAATCTCTTCACAACGAAAAAAGGACAAATACCTAATACTAATGATTGGGCTTCAGTGTTGGACAGTACTGATACACGAGCGTTTTTTAAACTTTATACAAATTTGCGTTATTTGATCTAAAATTGCAATATCTTTTAAATATTCGAAGTTCCTAGTGATTTTTTCCTAGAATTCCTAGAGAATTTTTCACAAAACCGCTAGAAATCATGTGACACTTTGTTTTCAGTAAGCATTAGTAAAAAGGGAACTAGATAAACCCTTTTGGAAAGTGATAAGGCTTGGAATGACAGGAACGACTATAAGATAACTAACATACCATATGATCCAAACGAATGGGAACCCAAAGGGATAGCACGTGCCAAGCTTGTGGTGAACAACAGGAAAGTAAAAAGTTCTCTCTTTTAGATTGTTCGAGCCTGACCAACAAATGACCCACATATGGGAGTAGTAAAGTAACATAACAGGAACACGTGGTGACGACAGAGCTAGGGAGAGAGACAGAGCCTTAAATAGAAGCTAATTTTGAACCAAAATTCATGCCGAACTCAAAGCAAGTTCGCTGAAACCTTCGGAGTGGTTCATCTAGATTTCGAATAATTTCCAGGGCATGGGTATTGTCGAGAAAAAAAAATGTCCTCACGACTGGTATAAAGGAAAATCAGTTGCAATCTTCTACGAAGCCAACGAAGAGTTCAGAAAATTTTTAGGTCTTGCCATGAATATTCGGCAAAACCGAATATTTATACCACGTAGCTGATGCTATGCACCTATGGGGATCGGGGCGAAGTTATCTACTATGAGCTACTCCACTGCCACTTGTTACTGCAAAGAAATATCTTCAATGCGATATAAAAGCAACAACTAGGAATGGATTAAGCTAGCCTAACAGTTGAGTCAATAAGAAGGACGTGGGACACACGATGCTTTTTAAGGTCGGTATACTGCCTATTAGTCAAACCTAATTGTGACGAAAAAAGACTTTTGCGTAACGTTTTGTAACTCTGATAAACGTCATGAACACCTAAGAACCCATGATGCATTCATACATTTTTAGATGTTCGTGATGTTCTTACCATCAAAGACTAAAATTTTGACAAGGGGAAGACCAACAACAGAGAGTTGATCTTTCTGGTGGACTACAGACCGTTATATCAATAAATGTATTGTTCGAAAAATTTCATGATTCTTTCTTTTCTCTTTTTCTAAGGACTTGTCGAATTCTTTTCCTATAACTGAAATAACCGTTCACCTCGTGGAAAATATCTAGTCACATACTATGATTCGAACCAATTAATCGACTATTTTTTAATTTTTATGAGAACGTTTGATAATGTGCACGTACCGATTTTGAACAGTTTGTTAATTATTTAACTACGAAAATTATCCTGCATTAATCATCGTGTAAATCACAAACAACAAAACGTAGGAGAATCACATTAGTCAATAAATTAATAATGAAACCGTCGGACATTATTGTCTATGCTCATCCATTTTAGATTAGTCAACGTAGAACGCCATACAAGAGTTATTGTTGCTCCATCGATTGCATGAAAGCAAACTTGGAAAATTCTTATCAAAATGTATATTAACATTTTCGTATCATGAGAGCACTGGGCTTTGATTATCACACATGTTGCGTATGTTGGATTGGGATTGGAATGGGGTGTAGTAGGTGAATTCACATACGTGAGAAAAACAGAGAAGTCACGATTCGCTATTGTTAGAGGGGCGTCGAAAACGGAAGGGAATGAGCAGGGGCACCATATTGCGACCAGCAAAGCTACAACGTGTAAAGCTGCCGAGTGCGATAGTACTTCCAAGCTGCTATCGTTCGTCATATGTACAAAACGAGTACAAAACGGAGGGAGTTTATTTCCAATCCGCCAAGTCAGAGGAGTTTCAGTTTCATTGAAAACTTCTTTGCGAGAAGACGTTTCTTTTCTTTTAAAAGTAACTCTCCATAGTTTGGTGTTACTAAAGCTTATTCGTCAGACTGATCACAAAGTTAACTCTAATCGAGCAACATCGAAGTGCATTTTTAATAGTGTATCCTTCGATAAAAGATACTGAGTGTCTACCCTAATAGAAAACTGGGAAAAGTAATTTGAGCCAGTGAAATGCAACCGCAATAACTTGTGTACATTCTACTCGTGCTAGAAAAGAAAAACTAGTGAAAAACGTGTGTGGGAAAATTATAAAGGAAAACTTGATATTGCCAAGTACTCGTACTTGTACTCTGCTTTCGAATGTGAAGTCAATGAACGCGATTGTAGTGTGTTTTCTCTGCTCGAAAGCGTAAATAGTGAATGACCCTAAAGAAAGACTGAACCATCAGCCAGAGGTGTTGGTCATTAAACTTACCGTAAAAAAACATTCCAATATAAACAAATAAAATAAAATAAACTTTTGCTTTTACGGTATCTTGTAAACGTATACCGTTGTATCAGGTTACATTCAAACATACTCGTAGGACGCTTTGTTGAGTATTTTTGCTGGGCAAAATACTTCGCTTCTAAAAGGAAAACCACCGAGTAAAAAGGAGAAATCTCGAAATGGATGTTTGCGGTTTGTTTGTTGGAGATACAACCATGACTTATGGTTCAATGCGAAACGCCTTGTACAGGGACTATGAAAAGTTCCCGTACGGCACGTTCGAAAACAATAAAAATCCTACTATCAAGGATTACTACAGTAAGGTGCAAGGTAAGCGTTTATCCTTATTTAGTTATGCCCTCTCCAAATTATACCTTGAAAGTATCATTTTTCCTCGGTATTTTTTCGGTTGATGCAGTGTCGTTGTTTAACTCTTAGCATAAACTTAACCTTGCAAAAGTAGTAGTTGAAACAATCTGCAAACAAAAATGGGAAGGGTAAACAAATGCAGCGAGAAGTGGACGTGGCTGTTTTCTCGCTTCGAATTGACTTTTTTTGCCATGTGTAGCTTGGCCAAGTTGACTTATAATCAACTTGTATTATGTTAAAAATAGTATGAACTCGGTGGAATGTACAGTAGATGTAATAAGTTATAGAAGAGTGCTTTTGCTGAATAAATGCGATAGAAGACTAAGAGAACGTTGAAAAATTAAAGGGATTTTGGCAGTTTTTTGTGTTATATTTAGTATTAATGAAATATTTGCGTAACAAAAGCGAGTTCTTACACGTGAAACTCAACAAGATGTCCCAAAATAACTGAACCAAGTGGCACTTTCGATATGAACTAAACAAATATTGTGTTTGATCGAAATGAGCTTAAAAAAGTTGTTTAAAAATGATTAGATAAGAAGCCAAATGAACATACATCAATTCGTTTTTCTTTGGGCGAATCATGAGGAAAAATTATCGCGTAAAGTTAAAGATAAGACTAGGAAACCCAGCAAAAGCTGATCAGAATTCGAAAATGGCAAAAGCAAATACTCAAAGCATATTAATTTGCAGTATATGTATAAGGTCAATTTAATTTTATACTCGAAATCCAATTTAGCTTTCGTGTGATAACATTCAATATCAAAGCACAAGTAATAAAGACCGAAAATTAGACACAAAGAATTGAAAAATAGCAAATGATTTTCAATAATAATAACTGCGAATTTATTTACTGGATACTATAAAAGATCGTCCAATTTGCACTTTACTGGAAATTCGATGAGTGGACCAGTTCGTTGTAAGCTCCCCAATTGTTTCAATTGGAAATAGTGCCTAGATCACAATTTTAATTAGGACGCCGCTACGGAAAATTGGGATTGAATTTTCAAATTAGCAGGTTCAATACTTTTTACAATATCTATTTTCAGGAATGAGTTTGTTCCAAGTGAAATTCCCTTCCCTGATTTCCCTTGTATTCATATTCAAATCTTGACATATCACGCAGGTTTTTTGAGAAACATCTGTTGCTATTGTAGCCATGCTGTAAGGAGTGCCAACGAGGCACCAAGGGGAACTTTATTCAAGCACAGATCGATAAACATAAACTCAATGAATATCAACCACCAACCACGTGTAACACCTGGATTCGATTCAGTATCTTAGTACTGTAAAACAGGACCACTCTTTTTAAGCGCCTTCTTTATATTTAAGAAAGGTAGGAAGTGCTCTCTCTGCATCGCTAAGATTTAGGGCATCTTTATTTCTTCCCTATAATGAAATACAGTTTATATCTCTTCGGTAGATTTCATATAATCATGCCATAAACGAAAGTGAAAAATATAAAATGTTAATATTAATGCTAAACAATTGTATTAAGGGAATATAAAAATAGATCTAGTGCAGTATTGGTAGATTGAATAAAATGAATTGGATCGTCACACGTTGAAGTAATTTCATTCAGCAAATCCACGAACAAATAGAACTCATAAAGGGACAGGGGAAATGAAAATCAAAAATTTTAACAAAATTGAAGTTATAAATACGTCAAAAGTTATAATAAACTTGAACATACCCTCACTAATTAACTGACTCCTGAATCCAAGGTATGTTTGATTGTCATAACGACTTGCAGGTATCAATTAACAATAAATTTTCGGAATTCTTCGAGAAAGAAATCATGAACCATGACCCAGGAACACATGAGTGTGGGAAGACACTTTAAATAAACGATTTTGACCATCAACGATTATTAAAAAAGCTGCCTACCCGTTTCCTATAGCGTAAAAGATATGAAAAAGATCAATTATAGTAAATTATGTACATTTACCCTTTATGCTTGAGAAGAAGAACTGAAAGATATGCAGTTACCACTTCAATATTTATGTCTACGCAAATACAACAATCTGAGAAATATCTTATTGTGCGATTGTTTTTTCCTATCGTTGTCCTGGTTGTAAGAAAAAACGTGGAAACTGTTCTAGGGGCCTATTTTTGATACGTTTTTTTACCAGAAACTTTTAGTATAGGCAAAACCGTCGGCCTTCGGTATTATAAGACTATTTAAGTTAAAGGTAAGAACCAATTGACAGCAGAATTTCCAAATATAGATTGTATCTAAAATGAAAAAATTTAATAATAAAATTAAGCAACACATGAACATTAGATGATAACAAGCAATAAATTTATCAATTTTTTAGTGTTTTTCATAATGGAATTACGTGGTCTAAAAGATAATTTAGGGAAAAAGAAAATCAGTGGAACATCGTCAAAGAATACCATCCTATTACTGTTTTTCAATGAGAACCGAACTTAATTGCTGCAAGTCGAATGTCTCATTAAATAAATCGTAAAAAATTATCTTCAACAGGAAATAAAGGCTGCCAAACGAGTACCATTCACGGATAGACTTTGACTCGAGAAATATCACATAAATCGATCATAAAGTTTTTTCAGTGTCGTCGATAAGACATATGTAGATAATCACATTTATTACATCCTTTGCGCTAGGTCCGACCATCAGCTCCCCTAGGGTTAACCATTCATGCAAATCGCTTCCAGCAATAAAAGATTTTTGAACAAATTTCGAGAAAAACGTCATTTCAAAAATTGTTTTAAAGCAATTAAAAGGAATTATTTTTGGAAACACAAAAAAATTTTTTCACTATGCGCGAGCTGTAATACTCCTGGGGCGCAGAAACATCTGCATTGAATACATTTCCATAGAATTCTTCCTGAAATTCCATTGCACCCAAATCAAAACTCAAAGAAAATAAAACCAGAACGTTAATGATCGGCCTGGCAATTAAAAAAAACCTTAAAATTTTCCATTTCGGAAAATGCTGATTTTTATTGAGTCTTTATCATTGTAAGTGAAAAATTTCCGTGGGTTTAAATTTGTTAATGTTGCAGTGTATCTAAATTTAGTTATTCATAACGAAATTCATCTTTCAAGCAGATCCAATCTAGACTGAAATTAGGTATCAGTCTCACTGTATGTCTCACTGGGCAGAGTGTTCGTGTAACAGATAATAGATACAAGATAGCAAATGCATAAATCTCATTAATTCTGTGAAAACAGGTTGGTCTGGTATTTTAATGAGCGGCAATTGGACGATTTGTCTCACCATTGTAATTAAAATGAAGATACGACGCAGTATCTTCCCCTCTCCACATTCGCATTCCTTTTCGTACTTGCTGAGAAACAAGGATTTGGTTGCAAGAACGAGTGTCCTTGCACGTACGCACGTCTCTAACAAAATATCCACATTCAACCACATGTGCATTGATATAGGTAAATGTGTGGTGTCTGTAGTGCTAGAAAAGAGACCTCAGACACGTTGACGGGCGTTTATGAATGTAGGACGGATATTTTTGCCGCCACAATGCGACGATTGCGCCATTTGGTTTCTCCACTACCGCGCCGACGTGCTAATTTTTTTTTTAGAAAAACATCAAGAGTGGGGTAGTGGGTGGCAGATATGTGATATGTGCGTTTTGTTTACAAATATTTCCACGGTGTAGCTAAGAGGGCTCGGCTCATGTGTTATGTTTACTGAGTAGAACTGTTTTCACTGCGTATTTTCTTTCATTTGGTTTATTTGTCTCAATTCCTCGCGGACTGGAACAGATTTAGCAACAATAATATAATATGTGTAAATAAAATAAGCTTTTGAAATCGCGCGCTCATTTATTTATTTTATTTTCTTACAGGGAAACTTTTGTATTTGTTTCCGCGCTTTCGAGTCAACAATACAAAAATTTGCATATTCAGATTTAAATAAGTTGAGAATCTCGTGAATGGGAAGGATAAAAAAATGGGTGGAAGTCATTTGTGAGCGAAAGAGAGGCGGAAATATTTCGTCTTAATTACGCAGACGGCAATGAAACCTTGGACAACTTGTTTTCGATGTAGCTTGCCAGGGTTGCAAGCTTTATCGTTGTGCGCAATTCTCAGTTTTCAAAGACTTTGTTGTTGTGATTTCAATTGGCCTTCCTTTTCTTCTTGTGCTCGTGCTTGATGGCACGTTCGACGTTGAAACTTTATCTGTGTTTACATACAAGACTGTTTATTTTCTGGTCAATTAAAGATGGAAGGGCAGTGCTGGAGCTTAAGATTGGCGGTCACAGGGTTGAGATTTACTGAACGCGAACAAACTGCGTTGATGAAATCTGGTGGATATTTTTGTGCAAGTCTGATATAAAAATATGCTGAGTAAATTTGATCCGAACAGATGCTGGTAAAGGGGATCAGTTCAATGCTGAACAACTGAACAGAAAAATGCTTTCAGAGGAAAATGGAGCCCAGGAAGCCTAGTAAATTATATAAATATAAGACGTGCAAAGTCTATGTCCCGGTAAATACAAATGAGCAAAGTCTATCAGAAAGATAAGTCAGCAGAGCAGAAAAAATACACATTCTATTTTACAAAAAATCTATTTACGGAAGTTGTGTATTGCATAGCTGAATTCCCTTATTAGTTGACACATTAATTGCTGACTAACTTCACAAAAGCCCGTTGCGCATCACGTAAAATAAAAAAAAAATTATTTCATTTATCATAAAAGCATGACATTACTCAACTACTTGCCAGGATGAAAGTCATACGAGTATCAACAATAGCGTTTTGAAACACCACCTTCTATAAGAAGAACAATAATTACTGATCATTTTACATGGTTGAGTAATAATTGTGTAACTACTATTGCTACTAACTGAGGTTTCTTATGGGATCAAATATGAAGACAGTGGTTTCCCATTCATGTGACAAATTATGATTATGCATCATATGGAAATAATCAAGGTGTGACCCATATTCCTGGGAAATAGCTGTACTTCATTGTGATTAGCAAACGATAATATTAACCTTTTTTGTGAATCATTTGACTCATCGAACTTCGTTGGTTAGGTTAGTCATGATTGAGAAAACTCATACGATTTCGAAATGAGATTTGTTGAATTTATGGGTTCTAAAAAACGAAAAACCGCCTTATAATTACGAATAGAGTAATAGAGACTAAGATGGCTCATCATTTTCGTAAGTTTCAAGATTGGAAGTGATTATCTCATATGTTTATTAGTCTCGTGACAACTTGTTTACCCCTTTCAAATTGCATCGACTCGAGTCAACAGTCCTTGTTCTGTTCAACTTCCCACTGAAATTCCTCAAGAATATGTCAATAAATCTGTTTGTTAATGTACCAATACATGCATGAGAAATCCAATATTTTATTCTATAATTAAATTTACACTCATTCAGTGTGCACACGCGTTTTTAAAATGATTAACTTACAACTACGCTTATATTCTAAGTGTCTGTTGCTGGAAAATATTTAAATATTAAATCTTTTTCCCATTGTCAAAGTCGAAAGGCTCAAATGACGTATGAAACCATTGAATAAAAATAATTTATGTGCATGATAATAAAAGTTTAATATGTGAACCTTAACATGGCTATTATCATTGCCCCTTCGAATTTCCATTAAAATTAAATTTATTTAAATTTGTTATCAGCACACAGCGATAAAGTCACATGTGAGTATAGGTCGTATGATCTGTTTGCATTCGCGGTGGATCAAGTTTGACGAATCAGTAGTTCACTGATGCGTTCAAGGGTCAGAAAATTTTTGTTTGTTTGATATTTTCCAGTTGAACTTTGAAATTCACTAATTTTCTAGAATAATTAAAGGAAAGCTGAGTGGAATTTTACTCATTCAATATTTACCACATGCAACACTACAGGAAGCTTTCGATTGGTGAATAGTGAAAATTAATTGTGAAAAATAAAATTAAAAAGGAGCCACAAAACGCTTAATGCAATTCAGCTCTATATTACTCTATATATACTCTATATATATTTTATTATAATTATGAAAAAACAATTCACTTTTAGGTCATTGATTATGTTTAACGTCCCCTAAAATTACCTTGAAACATTTTCCATTTGTATAGACACAGATGTTTCAGATCTATTGAAGGCTAATTTAAAATTAGATTTTTAATTACATGCAGGAATTCTCACATTGAAAATTTCAGATGGTAAAATTATAGGATATTGTATTAACGTGAAAAGGCAACGACTACTAATCCCCCAGTTAATACCCCATCAAAGTAGTGCACTTCTGCACGGATTTTCCGATTGGATGACGCGGTCGTTGGACTGACTTTTGGAGGCGTCATATACAAGAAGTCGATGTCAAAATTGACACAGTGAAAAATAAAACCACTGGAGAAGTCGAACTGAACCTCCTTCAATGAATTTAAAAAAGAATTGAGCTGCGAAGTAGAAGGGAAAAGGGGTATTTACATAGAAAGGATAAAAAATTAAGACTTTAAAACAAAGTCACATTAAAAAGTTTTAATCTTTTGAACAAACTATGTATAACTTCCGTTTACTTTACTCTCGTTAGATGACGTAGTTTAGCCATACTCAAAAAGTAATAGGCCGTATTAATAGACCTGGGTGCATGGAACAAATTAAAAAGGAACCAGTTACGCTGGTTAAAAACGGTGGACAAAATCTTTCCAGAAAGCAGCATGATTTGTTTTTCAGCGACAAAAAATCCCTTTCCTGCTTCCACCCTTTGCTCACTTGTTTTCAGCCAGCGGTATATTCGTGCACGCACTTTTCTTCGCAGGTAATGGCTTTCGCATAGGTAATTCGCATTCATGCCAAAATTTCTTGGGAGATATTCAGACACGATGCAATTTCTGCTTGAATTCAAAAGGCGGGGAATGACTTGGCACACCTAGCTCCTTAACTATCTCCTTAGTAACTATCTAGAAATCTCGTAACCTGTACAAGCCTCTGATGCAGGTTCCTTGTCGGGTAGACGCCAGTCACTCTCAAGAAATAGTTTTCAAGCACGTCTGAGAATTGTTTATACCATGCAAGCATGCAAGCTCCTGTAAACGTAACATCGTACTCAAGTGTCATCGTACTCAATGCAAGTGCAGTGAGTCCACCAGTATTTTTCCTTGTCTTACTCTTCCGTGACAAGAAACTGATTCATTAAACGCTGCACAATTAACAAGATAACTTGCTGCGTTGATAACGTCTTCGGGCTTGGTCGCCTCTACACATTCGCGGATTACTTTAATGCGGAAATATTACTTCGATATTTATTGTATTAATAAATAGGAAGAAGGTAGGGATTGGACAAATCAATACATCAAATTGTTGCATGCATTGTAACATTAGAACTGACGGCTTCTGAATGTAGGAAGCAATTTTCAAAGCCACTCAGATTCAAGTTTGTTCAAATTCAACTAGTTTCAAAGTCATTAGAATCGATTTTAACAAGTAAAATTGATATATATTCGTGTGCCACAAGGTCCACAGTGGTGGCCTGTAATATTCCCTTACTCGAGTATCTTCCGGCACCTTATTTCAAAATTAGGATATTTACTTGAAAAACCCAGCAAGCTTATCAAATTTTATTTTTTTATTTATTTGCAGAAAAGTGCCAACAAATTAAGGAACAACAAAAGAAAGGCAAACAATCGTGTCCATTTTGTCGTGAAAATAAAAAACGACCACTGGTCAACTATATGCGAAGACGTGAAATTCGCAAGCATAAGGAAAGTATTTGCGAAGAAGATGAAGAGGCAGTGCAACAAGAAGAAGAAACAGCGCAACAAGAAGAATGCCAAGAAACTGAGCAAAGCAATGAAAATAATGAGCAGCAAGATTATGAGCACCATCACCATCATCACGAGCGCCATAATCACCATAAACATGAAGGACATACGGCACGTAGGAGACAATCAAATTGAACTCTTTGATTTGCTGTTACGAACACTGCAAACTAATTATAAGGATGTCCCTGCACATTTCCTTTCAGTTGTCTAAATGCGCGATTTACTATGCAGTGGTTCAACAGGTTCTATCAGACTCCATAAATTGGCATTTCTAGTTTTTCAAAATATAGTGACGCTCTTTTTAACGACGCATTCGATAGTAAACAGAGATATTAGATTTAATATCTAATCTTAAGACTGAGAAAAAAAATTTAAATTAAATGTTTAGAAGACATCAAGATTTTATATAAGTTTGATAACTGTATCGCATAGAAAGATACAATAGATCAAATATAACACATGAATCGGATTTGTCTATATTAGACACAAGCAAAAACAAAGTAAGTAAATAAAAAAAAATAAATAAAAAAGAAAATGAGCATTTAGTCAAAAATTTTACACGGCAACAGAAAAATTGCATATACCGATTTTTAAGGGTTTTGATAAGCTTTTCTTACGATTTATCAATTTATATATGAATTTTATACATATCCAAAACGAATATTGCAATCAGTAAAGGTCATTTTCCAAGCTTTTATACAGAACGTGAAATCGCGATTTCATATATTCATGCTACGCTTTATTCATTGTTCATTCAGTCCGACAAATTATAAAGCATTCAAAAATAAAGAAAATCTGGGGGAAATTTTGCGAACTAAAAAAATGGCCACAAGATTTAATAAAACCGTTTCAGTTTCTTCTGAGTTGGCACATACAATTTAACAGAATAAAAAAGATGTGTGAATTGTTGTAAATTTTTTAAATGCAATATTTAATGCGTAGCGAATTTGATGAAAGTGATTTTTATGGTTAATTGATTTAGTTACTTATATTATGGATAGTTATAAATTGAGTGGCGGCTATTTCAAAAATATAAACATGCATATATAAGTATTTATTGTTAATCAATATATTTAAGAAATCCTCGTTTAAATAAAATATATTCATAAATTTGAAAATTTAAGATTTTTCATTATGTCTATGGAAACAATGTAAAGAAGCATAAACAAATATGGTAATCGTTAATTGAAAATACAATGACAAATTGAAAGAAACTATAATAAAATTTCACACAATAAAAAATAAAATAACAACAAGTACGTTGCCCAATAAAAAAATATAAGATACAACAAAACTATTGTAAAAATACAAGAAAACCCTAAAATCAATATCAAAACATCGCACCCAACTAAATGAAATAAAAAAAAAGTCATACATTTATGTATAAACTCACGAACACCTACGAAAAAATAATTAAATTTAGGAAAATTTTAAAAAATTAGAGAAATATAGACTAAAGCCCCTAAAGACTAATAAATGATAAAAATATCAGTAATTAAAAAATATATAAAACTATAACCAAACAGCGGACAAACGAATAAAATAAAATAAAAAGAATAAAATAAAGTAAAAGTAAACAAGTAAAAAAATAAAGTAAACATCAAACTCAAATAAAAAGGAATGCAAAACCCTCCTAACATGTCATAAAATGGTGAAGGTAATCAATAAAGTTGTGCATATGCAAATGATGATTTTCGGTACAGGAACCATTGCTTCCATTTTAAAGGTTTCAACCCAGTCAACAAGAAAATTAATGAATGAATAGCGGCTTTCAGGATCTTCAACGGATCAGGACATATCAACGGTCGATTGAAAGTTGTGACCATGTCGGAAATTAGGCAGAATATCCATGAAATGATATGCATAATTGTCTGCAATTGATATGCATAAACGTTTTCAACAGTGTTTTAAATTACATGATGGCAGGAATTTTTGTATAAAATTTTTATCAGACGGACTTACTTTTATAATTGTATTATAAAGTCCTCAAATTACGTACATAGTTCATATGGATTATGACGTAGTATGTCCTTCATTCTCTACACTCTCTCTGAAATTTGCTTACTGAAATTTTCACATAAATTCTTTGGATGCTAAGTTGAAACTGTGTCGCAAACAAAATGTATATGTTTAGTCAGCTCCTGTCCAGCTATCGGCCTTGGATCTCTACGGCCACTTTCATATAATTTGGACCATACATATTCATTGAGATTTAAGTGAGGGGAATACCGTACGCAAAAGAGATGTCTGCACGCCGGATTTGACCACGGGCATTATCATCTGCAGCAAATTTAAGGTTTTTCAGCTTTTGACAGACATCTGCATGTCCTTGTCTGAAAATTAAGGTTTGATGCGTTGTGTGTAGACTTGGTGCCCGCAGTTATGGGATCAATTGTATCGAACGTGCCAGGCGCAAGCAATTTTTAAGCCGTTTCGTCAATATTTGCGTTGCTAGTTCTTGGCTATTTACATCCTAAATTCGAATTGCCTATTTGCTTCTGTGGAAACTACATTTTTTAAACTATTTCTCACCATTTCATCAGCCGTGCTACACCATTTGAACCGTGACTTTATGGACCGTTAACGTATTACATATGTTGCTGTGAATGTAGGCCAATTGTTGCAAGAATGGATTTCAGTGCATATCGAATTTCAGGCTTGAACGAACGGTGAAAGTAAAGGGGACGAATAAACAATTAATACAGACTTAGATCAGAGATTTAAGGAAGACGGTTCCTACTGTATTGAAAGGGAAGAGGTAAATTGTTTGGGGCCGACGTTATGCAACTTCCATTGATTACTTTCAACAACTAAAAACGTTGAACACAAGTACTGCAAACACGTCTTATCAAAAAGTCTCGTTTCCTTAAAGAATTTCGTTACTTTTTCCTTCCGACGTGGTGATGGTATAGGTCCTGGAGCATCTAACTTGTGGGACAAAAGCGGACTTATGAATTTCCAGTGTACATGCAGTCTCGCTTTGAACATGCCTTATGGCCTGAATTTCTCTCCAACACATCTTATACTTTTACGTAAATAAATATGAATTCAATAGGTAGATTAATTAGCTTGGCAGAAATAATTACTATAAAGTGAGAATTCATCCACTTGTATCAATCGGATTGCTAGCTATTTGCTGACTAGATCACTCTCATTATACGCAACTGAATCGAACAAATTTCTCGAGTTTCCTGACATGTCTTAGATGATATAATAGATATATTATATAAAAGATTGCATCTGGTTGTATTTCACACACCGTATGGACTTTTTGGCAACGTCTTTTACGTTTGAAATTTCATGCACGTTTCAATGTGACGCCAGTAGGTGATTGTTAAAGTATTCAAAATAGAAATCAAAAAATTTATTAACTGAAGTGTAACTATTTATATTTGAATTTTAAGAAAACGAGTCTTTTCTTAATTTCGGCCGAAATTTCGTACGAAAGAATTCGTTACAAGATAAACGTTGAGTATTGGAAACAAATGACTTTTGGCGAATGAATCTTTCACATTGGCTCGTACCAATGTAAACGAGTAAGAAAAAAAAAATATTTGAAAAGTCCAAGTTGGTTTCGAACCCACGTTCCTGCCGATTTTTATCGAGTGCCAAGTTAACTAATTCAGCTTCGCGGATAGTTCTCACTGGTCACATTTCTAAGAAATAAAAGCTTGATGCTTGAACTGATGTTTGCCTTTCAAGAAAATTTAATACGAATAACTGCCATAAATGTTAAAATAATGAGTAATGCAGTCCTCTCATTTATATAAATAATGAAATGATGTATAGAAATTTCGGACTTCATGTTTTGCTTCATTCTGAATAATACTAATCAGTGGCGCAACAGTCCATTTTGTGCAATGATATGAGTTCGTATATCCTCCTTGTGTGACTCCGTGGCGCAACGGTAGCGCGTCTGACTCCAGATCAGAAGGTTGCGTGTTCAAATCACGTCGGGGTCAAAATGAGTGAATTATTTTCGTTAAATTTAGATTCAACTGATTGTTAGAATCGTTTAGTGTTCCTTATATCGGTACAACTACCGATACTATCGGTATAGTATCGGTATAACATTGCACTAGATAAATAATAATTGGTAATGTAAGCAAAGGGGCGTAACCAATTAATCGGCAATCAATTCGCAGAAGCTTTCACGGCCATAGGTAGTAAGGAACGTTTTATAGATTAGAACGTTTTTCGGTGATTAGAAAAAAATGGTAAGTTGATTTATTTTTGTATAGAAAATATTTATTATTTTGGATTCGAAGTGGGAACTGTTGACGCTGGGCACTAGAATTGAAATCAGCAATAGTTCTTCCCTTTGTTGTTCCACATCCTGCACCAATAGGAAGAAATCTGTGGAGGACCTCCGTTCGTTTGACAAAAACGGTATCATATTTTCTTGTTTCGTCCACTTCGCGTCAACGTGTATCAAGAAATCGGCTCCCAAACGATTTCTTAAGGACAGAACAGAAAAAAGGAGGCAAACTGAATAGACGAATCGAAGCTTCGCTGGAAAATTCTTTAAGATCCTTATTAGCTATCACAAACTAATGGTTGCGAACCCGACGCGTTTATGTTTACTGGAGACCAAGTCACGATTTAGACACTTGCACCACTGATGACCACAATGCAGTATGTGAATTGCATGCGATCATTTCGTGGAATAGCTTTAGGTACTCAAGACAGTACTTCAAGTCTTGAAACCGAGGGAATTTCGGCGTCTTTTTGAAATCATGGCTGAACTTTTTCGACTGAGAACAACAAATTCCGGCGGAAAATAGCAAATTAATTTCTGGAAATTCTATTTCTAATTAAAAATTTGTTAAAGTGTGGAAGAAAGTGCTCTCAGAAAAGAAAAGGTATTCTTATTTACTGAAGTTTATATTGTTTAATGTTAGCAAACAATAAATGGGAGCGGTCTATAAACTTTGACGAAGAAAACGAAAATTTATTCAAAAATGTACAACTGAAAGTTTCAGACACTGTCATTTTTATCATGTTGGATTTGACAGAACGAAATATGTCAATCGCGACAATCCTTGAGATATTCCTTGAGATGTTTAGATACACTTTTGTGAAGAGCTATTAAATATGTCAGCTCAATGCAGAAATCAAAGTTAATACCCTCATATATATTTAACAGACGTGCGGTTGACAACCATGGTCAATTACCAATTGCTATGGTCAGTTCTAACGATAGATAAGTCAATGAAGGAAATTTTTAAGGCCAGATCAGTCCGGTTTCTTATGTAATTCTGATTCAATAGATTTATCGTTATCTATGTTGGACGTCATTTGCAGCCAATACAAGATTATTTAATTAAAATGTGCGCTAGAGACGTTAACTTAGCTGGCGTACCTATGATGGGAAAAGTTATTCACCTTACGGCAGCGACTGTACTTGGCGAGTGGTATGCGTACGGCCGCGTTGTTCAGGTAGGCAGGGTGAGTTCAATTGTTAACCTCGCTGGGCTAGGAAGCCACCGACTTAGATCCTGAGAGCATATTTTCATGAAGTAAAATTCATCCAGTGTAACTCATGCGAGACAGGCAGGATAAAGTTCGTTAATTGCAATATGCGATTCTTGCACTACGAATTTGCAAAGCACGGCTTGTAGTCAAATGAAGAAATTCTCAAGTTTAGAGAAATACAACCATCCACGCTAAATTAAACAGCCTTACGCCTTAGTTCAAATTTCGAAGATAGTTAGAGCTTCACCGAATCGTCCTTTTTTCGTTTCATATAATTAAAAATCAACGCAGTATGAAGGATAAAAAGGGAATATGAATACTAGCAGTAGAATTAAAACAAATTAATTGTTTAAAGTGTGTTAGAAAATGTTTAAGGACAATAGGGAACATAGAGTGACCTGAAAATATCTAATGTTTATTGTTAAAATCAACTTCATTTTCGTTTTTTTAGTCATGATTTTTCTACATGACATTATCGTAGTGGCTGTGTAGGATTCATGCCGTTCATAAGTGTATGGGAAACTAGGCATAGTTAAATGGAGAACATGCAAAACGCGATCAGATATTGCAACATTTGACTCTCATATGCATCGGACGTGTTACCTCGCATAGGAAGAACATTTGTCATTCTCTTTGCTCGAAGGCTTAATTGTAGTCGCTTGGAGATGTCTTGAATAGCAGACGGAAGGAAGGATTGGATTAAGATCTAAACTAGATTATGAATTATATACAAACGTACAAAATTCAGCATGTATGTGGTGATTAATCCATATTCATATGACTCCGTGGCGCAACGGTAGCGCGTCTGACTCCAGATCAGAAGGTTGCGTGTTCAAATCACGTCGGGGTCAAACCATCTGCAATTTTTGCCAAACACATCCACAAATATTCAACAAAAATTTCGAATGTTTCACTAAAGATTAAGAAACATCCTCCCTGCACAAACTGCGCGTCTTATCTTGATGAAGAGCATTTTCTTTTTTTTTTTCTTCGTTATGCTGGTTTGAAATGTTACATCCGTTTGAATGGATTTGTTCATTATCGAAATGAATTATAGTCAGAATATTTTAAGTTCCGCTGCATTGAGCTAAGTCGACTCTGGAATTTAATATCTTTCCTTGCTCATTGTTCGTATCAAATGTCACAACCGCAATAACCACTTATTTGTCGTTTGCTTTAGATTGAAAGACAGATAACAATAAACGGAAGAGATTTAAATTTCTTCAGGAAAATTGCTGCGCATTTCCCAACTAAGTCGTTACGTGAACACATGTGGCATAGAACCAGGCAAGTTGATACTACGTAAGACCCAACGAAATTTGTTACATTGACGAGTGAGGCAAATAAAGGTGTAATTCGATAACAGTTGCTTTATCTTTGTTAACATACCCGAAACGATAAATCGTGCAAAATGTTAATAGAGTACATTCGCAAACTACGACCAACATCCGATAAGAAGGATAAGGAGCAGACTAAAGGTATTATGAATGCACTTATTGGCTTTGTTGCTTAATAATTTTGCTATATGTTTTGTTGGGGCTCAATAAAATGCCTCAGTGGCTTTGGATTACATTTATTATACATTCTAATAATAGCAGCAGTTTGGCGTAATTGAAGTTAATTTCCAAAATAAATAGATGAATTCAAATGACGCATGGAATGGTTTAAAATATAACTAAGACATTGCGCCACACCTAAATAAATTGTCGTGGAATAAACTCAATTAACACTTCTTTTTTACGCACGGATTAATCTCCACACGACCATTGGAACAATGAGCCTAACTCACATTACTTTATGATTTAATTCGCTAATCCTTCGTACTTTCTATTTTTAACAGATGGCAAAGTTTCAAAGAGGTCAGCAACTAACTGCAACTGCGTGTCGAAACAAAAGCAATGCAAATGCAGTAAGAAAACGAAGAAACTGCAAGCAATGGTGCGTCATCACTGGCAAATGAATAACGTCGGCTCCGATATTCTTTATTAAGAATAATGGAGGGAGTTTTTATCACTACATGATAGTGCTGCTGTTTTTCTTTTTCATTCTCTGAACTACACTTGATTAAATAAAGTGCTAATGAATGTACTTTGCCTTTGAAAGTGTTTTCATTGCATGTCCTTTGTATGGATGTAAAAGAGAATATTGTGTATGAAATTTTTGATTTTGAGACTTCCAGAAATTCAAAACCAAAAGACCAACGAGAACCAGTCAATATCCTCGTGCAATTAAATCTCTGTAAGCTGCAATTCTAGGGAGATATGGACTTTCTCCACATACAAAGGTATAGATTTGCAAAGGACGTTTTAGAAGTAGTGTTTATAAGACTAAATAATGTAAAAATATGTAAGCGACGTGAATTTCCAAATAGTCTGCAACTTTGCTGCTTAACGTGTTTGAAAATTCCTTTATCTATAAATGTATCTATGATATACAGAGCAGAAAATACGCACCTGTCTGTACAGCTAAATCGTTCTACAAAATTAAAGCAGGTTAAAGCAATTGATGCAGATCCTTGCATTTGAATAGAAGTTGGTGGGATATGTTGTTCAGACTTTGATTGAACAGATCTGAATGAATTAATGCAAAATTGAGTTAATTACTTTGACGTCATATAATGATTCAACTTTGATAACTGCATCATGGCGGGAAATGTAGTTGGGGAAAGGAATGTCACGTACTAGTGTTCTTTACTCGTAAGGAAGCTGACCAGAATTTTCTTCGACTTCACTCTACGAGGATCTTAATGAAAAACCGTAATCCAAACAAACACTTTTTTATTCTGTAGGTTTTCGGTTACTCATCGTTTGTAACACATCAATAGATACGCTGTTGTTTTCTGCTAGATTTCTTAACACCTTGGCTACTTCCTTGCGGTATAATGATACGAAAACCAAAAAAAAATCATTATTAACGCTGGGGCCTACTATTGGATGTAGAATTAACCAGCCCTAGCGCTTAGCTCCTCTGATTGCCGGTCTACTACTTACCCCACCGGACAATAGAAACCAAGGAGGTCCCCTCGCCCTGTGGTCACCACATGTTTAAGTTCTGTTACGTTAGTCCGCCTCAGCTAAATGAGGCGTATGTTGACTAGATTCAGAAAAACCAAAGGGATTGGCATTTTGTAGACATTTTATCTTCCTCGTCGCAATTTCGGCAGTTGTCATCTGTTTGGATTTCTTTTTTTCCCTAGGAGTTGCATTATTTTCGTCTTCTAAAGGTGCGGACAAGACCATCTGCAGGATAAATGGAGGTTATCCTCGCACCATAATGCAGTTCTGTCGCTCATGGCCATATTTATCTTTTTTCAGCGACAGATATGGTAGAGTTTCGCATAGTCTCCTTTTGTGGATACTAGTGGCATTTTCTTCCTTTGATTTAGTTCTTACTAATCCGTCCGCTTTTCCATTTCGCTCTACGTCATTGTCTTAGGGAATCACGTTAACATTATATTTACTTGGGTTGTTGCGAAAGCCTTCCTGTAATCATACACTAGTTGTGATACCACACGCGTAGAGGCATGTGCCTGCATGTTACTTTCACAACCAACCAAACCTGAATAAATTAATTTGGATTTTGAATCGAATTTTCCCTCAATTTAACTTATCCAAAAAAAAAAAACACAACTAATAGTTGGTCACACCTTTCTAGAGACTTGAATTACGCGCCAATACTCTTCGCATTATGGTATCTCCTTTTGCCGGCTCTTAACTGAAAGTTAAGTATACGCACCGAAACTTATTATTATATTTTGACACAGGATTTGATAAAAACTCTATAGGTTAAGAAAACAACCAAAGAGAGCGTATACATTTGGGTTGATGCTTTATTTCGTATTTCCAATAAATTACGTTCTTTCATCTCGTTTGGACGATCCGATTGAACTGACGGAATATCAAACTTTCGCTATTTTAAAGGGATCAGATCGGCCAAATGTCGTTCTCCTACATTGAAAAATCTTTCAAACCATTGTCGAAATTTACGCATGATTTCCCCATTCTTTCTTCTTATGTTGTGTCAAACAAAGAGTTTCCGCCGTTTCTTGGTACTTTTTGAATTAAAATTCTCTCCATTAGCAATCAAGTATAATCAACTATATATTGGCCACTATGAGTATTCATAATTTTCCTTTGTTGCGTAACTTCGTAGCCTCGACAGTACAGAATATTATTTATCAGCGAAAAACTTGGTTAAGTGGTTTTTAGCGGTTAGCCAACTTTCTACAATTGGGAAAGCTTCGCAGAGACCGAAACAAATGATAGACGGTGCAAAGTTCGGGCTATACGTTGGATGGATTCATACCAAGCTCCGTCAATTTATTCCGAGTTTCAAAGAAATGTATAACAAGCATCGCAGATTAGTTGCATAAGCAGAAATCTTCTTTCCAATTGACAAATCCAGATCACTTTTCATTAATTGCATGGTTCAATTCGTCTAGTTGAGAGCAGTGCATCGATTTGTTGCATCGAGCTCGAGCAGAACGTAATAGAAAATTCCTTTCCACTCTCACCTAGCATTCAACATAACCGTGTTTGCCGCAATTCCTGGCTCTGACACCTCATCGGGATCTATATTTATTTGGCGACCTCTTGTTTCAACATTAAAATGCAAAAGCTAGCAAATATGCTTTCTTATAATCAGGATAAAGTGATCAAGAAATGACTTTCATTTGCCAAGATCGGTTCTAATCATTTATAGAGCTCCACACGATCCTTATGAATGGAACAAAAGAATTCACTTATGTACATGCTATATATACACTAGGTCCGCAAAATTGTTAAATATCGTAGCATGATTTCATTACATTCAATTCGATTCTGTACAATTATTGTAAGGCATTTTTTGAATAAAATTGATTTTTGATTTTTGCTGATTAAAACGAAGTGAAGGACGTATCTTTGTTTTTTGGAGAGTCAGATCAAGTATGGCTAAGTTTATGTACAAGTTTTCTAGTTATTCATCGATATGCATATTGGCTCGGCTATGTATTGGATTCTATTGTCCTTGCATATTATTTTCTTGGTTTGGATCTGACTTTTCTTAAAGCAATGCTTGGCTTGAATGCATACGTCTCCTCGCATATGTAACTTTAGTCCATTACGGTTGTCCTTTGGAGTTTCAGTGAATAGTGTTCCGGTTATTGTAAATACTATGTGATAAGTCTACGAAATAAATCAATCCTTTGCTGCTAGCTATGCCAAAAATATTAGCCAGTTCATTGGAGTTGTTATTAGGAATAATAGTGCTGATTCGACCAACGACATCTCTGATTTCTATGTTAAGTTCCGATCTAATGTAATTGGTGATTCACAAATTGATCCTGTCTCGGTCGAATCCATTCCACGTCAGTCCCACAAAAATAAGCGGACCGACGCTTAGCTTAACGATTCACCTACTATTGCTGAACTCTCGTTAAGCTAAGTTTGAGTTGTCAGGAAACCTCTGTTCTCAACAAATGCACGATTCCTGTATCTTCTGTATGAAAATAAAGTGGCATTGCTATGGGCCGGTTAGGTTCCTGTGAGCGTCATGCTGCGGCCAAATCGTTACTTGATCTAGGTCCTTATTAGATATGCCGATGAGTTCGAAATTCTTTTGTTAAAAGTCTTAACAATTTAAACTCTGGCAAACAATTTAAACAATTTAAACTGTGGTAACGCAACACAAATTCCCGACCATAAAGTAATAAACGGCAACACACACGCGGAACTGCATTTTATTATCCTGAGCAAATCCTTTACAAAAACCCAATCCAATTTGCCCCGAAAATACCATAAAACAATCCTTTGCACATCTCGGACTAATAACTCAACGCTTGCATCCTAAATTCCTTTCAACCCTACGTATGCCAGGATATATAAACGTGCGAAGTCACACATTCAAGCAGATCAGAGTCGTCCACGGGCCCGAGCGGTTACTGTTCATTTTTTATAATTATAATAAAAAACACTTATTTTACATTCCGTTTTGGTGAATTTTTTCATTTTATAGCGACAACCAAAACTTTTTAGGCTTAAATAACAAAAACAAAATTCTTCTGATCATTGACGCTATTCATCGACTATTTTTACGCGTTTCCCACTATTTATTCAAGACTTTGAAACGAATAATATTCAATCGTCGTATCAACAAATATGCTTTGGAAATTATTTATTATGAGATGCCTAATACGGAAGGATATTATCGCATTCCATTGAAATCGCTTCATTGTTCAACAAGACCTAATTGAGAAGATAAAAATTTATTTATAAAAGACACCTGGTCACTATATTGAAACGATACATTGAATTATTATCTTTGTTCCTCAACAAACAAATGCGGATACCTTTGAGCTTAAACTGGATAATGAATGCAAGCAAATACTGAGTACATTTGATATGCTTCAATCACAGTGAAGTGTTTGCCATGGCAAATGGAAGTACACACTTCAGTTGATAGGGAGTGAATTGTGGAGAGTGCTTTATATAAGTGAATGTTTCTATTGGCAAGAAGCAACTTCTTATTAAGCGAATTACAGAAGGACAGCCTTGAAAATTGATGCATTTGAACACGCATAAGCCCATTTGCGTATCAAGAAAATTGTGGACTAGTAACAATTACTCTATTTTAGTTCTAAAGCTCATACTTACATTTATATCTAAATAAATTTATTAATAAGGTTTACATTTTGCGAAGTCAATTCCAAATCGATTTTTACTCTTTCCGTTCCCAGGATCAGATGATATTTACTGTGGCGAACTCATAGGATGAGCCATTGAAATAGGCAATCTTGTTGGATCTGATGCAAATGAAAATCTACTTTTACCAGGTCGGTGTGAATCCAGATAAAGCCACAGTCTATTAGGCTCTCAGTCGTTTGATGGGAAACCCTAGAAGGCCCGTCACGAGCAAAACTTGAGCGAAGGTTTCCCATCACTAGACGATCCCGCACTGAACCCTTTAGATGAACATTCGAACCAAAATAATCATATGCACGTGAGGAGGCGAGCGATGTTGCTGGTTGCGCCTCCATTTGGCAGCTACGCTAATGCCAAGGAACGAAAAAGGATCTACCTGCTTAAAAAGGAGAGTATAGAGACTCTGTTTCGGGAGGGGAAAAACTTCTTTAAATTTCTGGCAGGAATAGCGGATACACGAAGGAATGGCACGTCGAGTGAGTGCCTAATTAATGACCGTTGTTCAGCTGATTAGACTGATAAGATGAGATCTAATTTTATCAAAGGCGTTTGTTCAGAGGATACAAGTATCTTAAGCCACACATATAAAAAAAAAACGGAAAAATAACTGAGCAAACAAGAGCAAGTAACACCAGATAACTTTTTTTGCCCGCGGATACAAATTACGAAAAGTCGGAATAGACAAGCCCTCTCCAGATAACTTTTTTGAAAACACACCAGCCACAGGATAAAATACTTTGAGGTCTACAAAGAAATTTGGTAAAGTTATCTCTAACAAGTAAAAGATGACGGAAATCAATAAAGCGTGGGCCAAATTATTGCAACGTAGTGCATCATCTGAAAAACAAAAAAGCATTGTTTCATAGGAGTGATTTCTTCAGAAGGTCTATAGAGACTATCAGCGGACTTTTGACATAGAGACCTTATGACGGAACTAGAGCTTTCAAGATCAAAACATTTTCCTTTCTACAAGAAATAACACATATTGGGCAAATTTTATTTCAAAATTAAAACATAAAATAAATCAAAAACGTGAATGTTATCTGGAAAAGTAAGAATTGTTATCTCTTGTATGATTTTGAAGCCTGTTTAAAGCCAGCAAGTGCAGTAATATAGAGTTATTCTTCTTCACTCATGGTCACTGTAAATCTGCAATTGACCTTTTTCTTTAAAAAATATCAATAATAATTCTTTCATTCTTTTCCTACTCAACTTTAGACGATTGGATAATTATATTGAACATGTGTCTATTAATGTTGTCTAATCAAGTAAGCATCACTGAGAGTAAAAATGAAACAAAATTAAATAAATAAATTAGCAATTAAACTCCTTGTAATAGACAGATTACATTCTACACAAAAGTTAGCTTCGAAATTACTTTCAGTCAATTCTAATTTTCTGTCGAATTCTATTTTTCACATTTAGACAAAAATATTCACGAATTATGCATTTAGGCGATCTACGCGATGATGTTTCAGTGATATCGCAGGGTGGACAGGATGAAGATTCCTCAACGTATCTCAGTACGGAATATTCGCATATAGCATCTACACAATCGAAACGAAGCCTTTATCCCCCACCATCTTGGCCCACTTCAGCGGATTTGGCGAAGGATTCTAATGTGTATCCTGTCGAGAATACTACCCCTATGCAATCAAGACGTTTGAGTGCATCTCTTGATTCACATGTGCAAGAGTTGTCCCTGAAGGGTCTTGACAATACAGCAAAAATCTCAATTTCGCCGTCTCCAGATGTTTCTCTCGATTTAAGTACAAGGACTGCGAAATCTACAGGAAAATCTGTGAGTGGACCCGAAATGTGCTCTGATGTTTGTGGTTCGGCTTGTACATGTTCAATTGATGCAGACCTTTGTGAAGAGAGGACTGTTTCACGTTTATCCACTCCGTCCCTGCCACCAATCACCAGTCCCGAATTCGACCTGCCAAATATCAGCACATTCATTAATTTACCAATAAAGTCGAAAATGTTAACTAGACTTTGTTTTGGTGAAACAATGATTATTAGTCGTGATATAAAATACCCAAAAGAGGAAGAATTGAGAGGCCCAGGCTCCAATTATCCAGAAATATTTGATCCAAATAGTACTGAAGAAATAGGAGGAATGTGTATTAGCATACAGGAGAGTAACCAAAATATTGTAATATCTTGCACGTCTCAATTCTCATTTGAAAATTCTGGAGCAGCAAGCAGCATTTTATCGGTTGTCGATCGTAAGTTTAAGCTTATTGAAGAGAAAAAAACGGAAACATTGCATAGGGACGGATGGAAGCAGGTGGGTTTTTTCTATTATCGTTTTTCACTACAGTTACTATAACCTCAAGGATTTCTTATTGAAGGAAAAATCGTTGCATGTCTTTAGTGCAAATGATCGTCTTACTGCATTTCGTACCTCTGTTGATGCACACGGAACCAAGCGACATCGTGGGGTTATCAAAATGAATGCTGAAGGAAACCTGGTCTTAGATGGGGGTGGATTTGCGCTTATGCGCTATTTAGTGCTGGAAAAGTTCAAAGGCGACTTGGAAGTATGGTCAATGCATATTTCGGGTACTAGAGACATTAGATAAATATTATAGAAATTCGTCCTGTACTCGCTGTAGAGTGTTGTAGGACCGCTGAGCCATGATGTATCTTATGATGATGGCTATATGTAGCCGAACTGCGTTTTCGACGAAGATACAGCACGGCTCTGTGAACCTAGCACATTCTACAGTCGTTATTCACTTCATTCTCATTCATTTTCATTTCACATCAAATCCTGATCAAGGGGAAGTATGTCGTGTTGCTTACAATGTTGGCAAACCGAAACTATTCATGATTAATGGACAACCACGTGAAACGATTCGCATTGTAAAATTACTTTTACGGAATCATCGTAAAGTGGAAGTTTCCAAAAGTTACTATCTTCCAACTGGACATCTTGTGCGACATCGATGGATAGATTGCGAATATTTTATCCACATCAATCCATTGGCAAAAATACCACCATGCCCGTACATGGTCTGTTTGGAGAAAGCCTGGGAAAATGATATTATGCTATTCTCTAAGTATCTGGATCTAAAACAAGAGAAAAAAGCCCACATGAACTCATACTTGGAGGATAATCCTCAATTCAAGTGTATGATCAAAGACTATTTGCTGTGTCTTTTACAAAGGAAACCTAAATATGTTTTAGATTTTAGCATCGATTATTTTCGAAATTTATTGAATGCTGATTAGCGAATTGGGTGTAATAATTCTCGTTTTGAATAAATGGACAGTAACTTCGAAATTTTTACGATTCTGAGTACTGGATAGAGATTATAAATAGAGTCAAATCAAACGTCAGGATTAAGTCAACAGCATATATAGAACATTCACAACTGATAAAAATGTTAGGACAGTATGTAAGTTGAAAGCTTTTAGAAATGATGCCTGCCAAAAATTTGACTGAAAAGGAGGACAACACTTTCCTTTTAATTCATTTTAATTTCACGTTAATATTTACCCTAATACAATCAAATTTCCACAAACATTGTTCTAAAAAGAAGAAATTTGTTCTGATTCACAACTTATTTGATTTCTCCCAAAGTAGAATTTGATGGCATTTATTTTGAATAAGTTTTATCAAATTAAGAGTATAGTTCATGCTTATTTATTTCAGTTTAAGCAAAGGACAATTCTGTGAGGGGCTTGCTATGGTTGGTTGAAAAGGGATTTCATATTTTTTTCGCTAGATGTTTTCAGTGGTATATATCATCAATGTTAGTCAGAGGTGCGGAAGTTTGGATCAATTTTCTCGTATATCTCGAAAGTCAAATTATATTGAAAGAGAGATGGGAAGAGTTGAAGCTGGTTTCGAACACTGGTTTCTAAAACCAGAATAGCAATGGTATGTCACTGATAAGTTGATCTACCAAATAAGTTTCTACTATACATTTTGGTCTTTTCTGCTCTGAAAGAAAAATACCAAGTTATGTCAAACTTGTTCAATGGAATATTAATCATCCCAACTTTTTGATACCTTTGAAAGAATATCTGATGCCTGGGTAGTTGGTGTGCCAAGAAAGTATGTTGGTCCATACTTTCTTTATTACTTTCCATGTTGAATTTATATAAATTTTTTCTGGTTCAGCTGAGTCTATGTGAAATACTAGTAGTGGATCTAATTAATCAGATTAATCAGCACCCACCACGACTTGGATTTGACATAGCATCTAGTTAAAAATCGATAGGGACGAGTGCTAGAAAACACGCGGATTACTACCCCCAGTGTTCTCTGTACCTATCCAACACTACATGCGTGCATTCGCCGAAGGTTTATCGTGTTTTGTTGGCAATACATGTCCGAATTTGTTTAGCGTCTTGTTGAAAACGATGTTAATTAACTTCAGGTCCTGACCTCTATCGCTGAATGCAATGATATAGTATGATAACTTTTTTAAAGAAATTATTGATGCAATATTTTTGTTTTTAAGGTTTTTTACGGTACCACCGTTACTATTGACGGATCAATTAAAAACTAAATCCAAGAATACGGCAAGCACGCAACAGTTCCTACTCACCCTCAACAAAAATGTCAGGACGGATTCCCGATATGGCACAAAACTCGAAGGTCCTTTCTTTGGGTCAGCCAACGCAGCTATCACTTTTCCTAATGTCAGTAAACTTTTATTGATACTAACTCCTTCCCGTACACGATCACCCGTAGCATTTCCATGACATATCCTTTCGCTTCCAGCCAAATCGACCAAACTGATTTTGCTCCTTTTCGTGTGTTTGATCTTTTTGCTGACTCCTTGCGAGGTCTCGTCGATTTCCGACAAATTCATCACTATGTTGAAAATCGAATGGGATCTAGAGCTTTTGTCATTCATTCCAGTCGCCGCTGTGGCCCGTTGGCTATTCCCTACCGTTAGCCAATTCTTCAATGCAGAATACGAATCAACGGGGTGTGTGCTCAAATCAACGACATATGGTCCCCAGACAGGATGCTCACGAACGCGTAGAGCACTACGCTTATTCGGGTTGGAACTAAATTGATGCTCTAACTGCGACACGGACAGGAGGTCATGGATCTTCTCGTTGTAGATCTCGAAGTAGCTCACTTCGACTTCCACTTCTATTGTTTTCTTTAAGCAACCGATGCGCCGGAAAAGTTCCTTGCAAAACCGCGGAATTATCCCCGCTTCCGACTTGGGATCGTGGTCATTGTCGTCTGTCTCTATGCCGGTCATGCTGTAGCTTTTCCCCGAACCAGTTTGCCCATATGCGAACAGACATGCATTGTAGCCCTCGAAGGCCTTATCAACAAGTGGCATCCCGATGGTTCGAAACACGTGGTCCTGACTGGCATAGTGCGGGTCGTCGAGGTTAACTGACCAGAAAGCATGATCGTATTGGAAACTGTGACTAACTCCTGCCGAACTATCGGCAGTCGTTCCTGCAACGACTGTCACTTCGTCTCCGTCGACTTGAATAATGTTCGTTACAGTTGACGTCAGACATTCTTGAGCATTTAGCGGGCGAACTCGTACAGCGACTTTCAGGTTGCTAATTTCAGTATCCTTCATCGAACGATTTTCGTCGCCGGTCGATTTGGCGCGCCGCGGAGTTTCAAGGGTCACCTTCGAGTAGCATTCCGGTGTGCCATGATCGATTGATTTGCTTGCACTTTTTGGTGTGTTAAACTTAAGGCTTTTCGCCGTAATTGACGTTGGTGTAAAGGTGGTGGACGTTTTTGAATTCTTGTACAAGGATGATGGAGTGTAGCTTGCGTTGGTGACTGACGACGGAATTTTGGTGCGAGATTTGGCACTCGATAGGGGAGTACGCGACATCGATGAACTTGCTGATGAGAAAGCTGTGTTTAGAATACTTTCACTGACACTTGCTTCCGCTGTAGCATTTAACGAGCCCGACTTGTTAAAGTTTTTACGCGTGACATGCTTAAATAGCGAACTGGGGTTCGAGCCGGACACATTTTGTGCATTTGGGCGCGATGAACGACAATTGAGCGGTGTACTTTTTGTTGACATGATTGAGTAAGTTGTTAGGAACTAAATTCGATTCGTTATAGAATGTACTTTAACACTAAAAATAAAATAAATTACATTTTTCGTATTGTAAACAAGCAACTAAAACCGTTGAGTGCTATTCAAATGACAACCGAATGACTTGACGTGATGTAGCTCAGAATGAGCTAAGTTATGCGATGCCGAAATAGAAAGGGTATTGGTTATGTGCATGATGGGAAATTTGAGACGAAATCTGTGGCTGGGATTAGCAAGCGAATAACTTTTCCATATTCACGTCATTTGAATTCAGTGATTAGCTGTTTGTATGATTCCCGTTGTAAGTATTCAAAGTTTGCTTAACGTTTCCGATAAGGTCAGTATGGTTTATATAGAAAATAATCATTTCAGTGAACTGTTCTACGAATGCTTTTACCTGGCAACGTTCGTCGGATGATGCAGATTTGGTTCCAAAACTTCGTTTCATCGATGAAAACCTGTCACTGTCATTACTGACATTGGCATCATACGAGTCCGGGCAGTTGCAGCTGGAGATCGTTTTTTTACTCGGCAACGTACAAGTACGTAGTGCGAATTTGTGTGACGTGTACGAAATTATCAGATAAACTTTGCAAGAATTCGAAGGATCACAGAGTGTCGTTCAAAGGCAGCCGCTTCGAATTTGAATGAAAATGCGTGGTGCCGACGAAAGCGGTGTAAAATTGACGAACGGCAATTCATTTCGCCGATTTGTTGCAATAGCTGGGATTATAGTGATAATATTTTTCACATTGCCGGAAAGATGTGCTAGCCATGATCATCACGGACATCACCATCATCATGATGAGCACGAACAGCCACCCAGCTTCAAATATTCGCGACAGGCCAACGAGAACTTCCAGAAAAAACAACAGCAGGATGCGGGTCATTCACACGACCACATCCATGGTGAAGAGCATCATCACCATCATCATGGCCACGATCATGATCACGATCACCACCATGAGCATCATCACAACCATGGACCAACCCGTCAGCAGCCGCCGGCTCCAGCAACAGGTTAGTGTCTGCGTCGTCGAAACACGGTGGTAGAATTACACCTTCCACTTGCGATCATGCATTCAAAACAAAACAAAATGAGTACGTGCGGGCTTAGACTCTTTTTCGAGCATCGTAGGGTAAGATCAAATCTCCCAGGACGGATATCTTTATCGCCCGGTTGCCCTGCATCGCTCGAGCCTATTTCCAAACCAAATGCTTGTGGCTTGTCTGAAAATTACCACAAATGGCATTTGATTTTTTCAGGAGCACGATAAAGTTGTTATCTCTGCGATTCGTCAATTTTGGTCAATCCGTTTTGCTCGATAGGGAAACTCGTGACAGGCATTTGGCGCACGTTTGTCACTAATTTAGAAATTCTGTTGCATTGTCGCCGAACAGATTTTACGTCATCGCAAAAAATGTAGGAGTGAAGTTTGGAAATGGAGATTTGCACACGGTATGGATGCAGTGATAAATTTATCAACTTGTGATGCGTGTATTTG
This sequence comes from Stratiomys singularior, assembly GCA_954870665.1. Taxonomy (NCBI): domain Eukaryota; kingdom Metazoa; phylum Arthropoda; class Insecta; order Diptera; family Stratiomyidae; genus Stratiomys; species Stratiomys singularior. Next base: position 1,993,399 of record OX940879.1, on the reverse strand, counting down.
CGTGTCAAAGATGCGTGGATCCTGGAAAAATGTTACAATATGAACAAAAAGGCAAGAAAATGGAACACTGGGAATTATTCCAATGACTTTAGCCGTTCGTTGGTGCGTTTCTTCGACTGCAGGCTTATCCTTTTTCTGCACTCAACTATCTTTGATTGTTCTTTCATTTGGATGTCTTTGTTGTAGATATAGCATCAACATTTTCATCGTTGAAAGGATCGAGTCGTATATATTGTCATGGAGATGGCAAGGTTTCACATTGAGGGAGTTCTGAAAAATATTTAACTTGGAGGATTAGATTCCTTGGCAATTGCATTTGTTCCAATCTTGTGTGGGTTGTTGGTTTCATCCATGCTAATGAGAGGAAAATAAGTAAGTCAAAACTTCAGTGGAAAGCGACTTGAATCTCTAGAATCGTCGTATAGTGGGTGTAGCGCATCCTCCAAATGAAATCCATTCTTTGTGCGAAAATTTCGGGCTGTGGAAGGTCTCCCGTGCTGGTACCAAATACAACGTCACCACTTTCCTGGGCTTCAGCGCGCAAGGGAGCTGTCTGCAGGGATTATGAAAAACAACTATTCTTAAAATGTTTTTCTTTCCGCCGTTAGAAACGCTTAACTGTAAAGGTTATAACTGGATCGAAATGTTTGGGGAATTTAAGTCATTTCATGGGAATCAAAATCATTTTGAAAACTTTACTTTGACGATTCATTTTCAGCCTCATGATGGCGTACAGAAACGAGGGCAGCCATAACCTCGCTTCGGTTAGTTGAAAAGGGATCAGCTGCCGTTCTGACCTTTCAACATCTTGTTTTAGATTTTGAATGTCGGGTCTTCAGATGTATCCAAATGAAAACCGTCCTTTGTTCAAAACAATGCCCATTCGATTCTACACATCTTTGTCCATCGTTATTGCAATTATAAATAACACCCGAAACTTCTGCGTAGTTACATCCACGGACGAATTTACATCACCGGTTTTTTTGCGAGTGACAGTGCATTACCATACTAGAAAATTATCACTGTGTCGTCGGGACCAGGTTGAACGTTTAACGATACTCATGGCTCCGATTGGTGTTGTTGATTGTGACTATCAGCATTTACTGCATCATCAAAATGTGCATAATACGGCATAACAGCTACAGCCATACTTGTGTTCCTTCCGTAGCGATGAGGCGGTCGAGTCGATGGATAAGTCTTAGTCAGGCGATATACAAGATTTCTTACGTTTTTGATTCCGTCACAATTCGATGCAATAATGAGTTCATGTTGTACCAGGTATTATTTCACCGATGGTTTTCTGATTAATCATTTGCGTTCATGTGACAAACCCCCGTCGGCTTTGAGATCTTTCTTCGCTAATCGTTTCTTGTCAATGTTGTCCTAATTTAAGGCGTCCGCCAATAATTTTTCAGTATGGGTTGGATCTTGGGTTAATTATCTGTGCAATTCCGTACCTAGAAAGTGTACTGGACTTGATCATGGTTCCTGCGTGGTTCTACTAGCACACCATGACCAGCAAACAGCATCTTCCTACTCTTTAGTGCGCCCTTTTCGACTTGGAATTCGATCTATTCAAAGAACTACTACACTATGACGGTTTTCGTTGGACGGTATGTTTTGAAACTAAATGATAGTAGCATTAATTGACACATCTGTTGAACCTTTTTATTCCATTCTTGTTGGTAGCGGCATATATTTTAAAAATCGGTAGGACTCTCCGATACAAACTTTCACTTGTCACATTAAAAGGCTAAAAGACTTTATTCTGATTATGATTTTCCCTTGACACCTGTATTATTGAAAACGACAAATGTTTGATAGGTACTACCAGCATAGTCTGAACATCTATGACTTGATTTTGATTAAAAATTTACGAAACTTATAAAGTCCGACTTAAAAACGTCAGGACATCGACGAATTGCTCGATTTTTGCACCTGTGCAGTCGGTTGTAGAATGATCGCTTCCAGTATAATGTTGGAGTAGTATCGGACGTTGTTGAAATTTGCTTTGCTTTGCGGCATCTTGAAGTGCGGCCACAAATTTGTAAGGTATTGGGTTTATCCGGGCATCAATTTCGCTCACTAGAACAAGTACAGCTGGAAATTGTTGATCTGGACTTTTGGGGGGTTGAATCTCTTCAAACGACAAACAAGTAGGGAAATTTCTAAATACGGGCGGCAAGTCCTGGTCAGCCATTCTGGCCGGCTGAATTTCGAGTGAAGTACAAGTTGGTGGATGGTCATTTGCTCCAAATTTTACGATTGCCGTCCGAAACAATGCTCGAGAGTGAACAACGCACCCGGACAAGAAAAGAGCAGCCCGTGGTGAGTTCATAACAGCAATTTTCTCGGGAGATGTTAATTTATTGGCGCAGAAAAATTCCACGATTGATGTGAAGTCGCCAAGTAAGGAGGAACTAGCCGATTGGTGGGGCTCAACATTTGTCGTAAACACGTCGACATAGAAGCCATTGAATAAGAGAGCGAACATAAAAGGGATAGGGTCTAATTCTGGGACCTTAGTCATATCATAGCCGGTACGAAAATTCAAGAGGCATGGACGGGGCTGTCGCTCCTGCCACGTGTCTGAGTGGAATTTTTTATGTTCGAAAACTTTAAGCAAAATACGACCATGCGTTTTTGACGAAATATGTCTTATTATCCATGCGAAATCCTTTAGACACACACCAGGCATTGCAAAGGCTGTTTGTCGCATAAGATTTAAAGGATAAGCGGTGGGACTTATTTGAAACCGCGCGGAAGCAAAACTTCTGCTGTGAGTGTAAGTGGTCATGTTTAAAAAGAAGTGAGTGTCTCTCGGACTACTGGATATTGAGAGGATATTGCCTTGCTCGACCGGCAGCGATGTCCAAATGCCAGAATCCTCTTTGTCCTTCGGTTCCCCTGTCTTCGGCGGTCTGAACATAATAACTGCGAGTCTGCTTACGGACAACTTAACATGATGAATAATGAAAGCAAATGCGGCTTGGTGCATTGATACCAGAATACTGTTCTTATCTTCAGCGAAAAACTCGCCCCACCATTCCTCGCCGTAAAATTGGACATCGATAGCAATAATGCGGAAGTTGGGCGCTTTGTAGTTGGTTCGAAACAGCAATATATCTTCGTCCTCGCCACAGTACTGATATTTTGCATTGAAATGGTCAACGACAGGGCGAAAAGATAAATTATTCATTCGAAGGTCCTTGGCTTGGGTTATGTTGGCCCAATACACCAGATTTTCATCGCCACCAATGCAATTGATTTCGAGGATTAATTTGTCACCAGAATGGGTTATTTGCGCTCTAATAATCCAATGCCGATTTGCTGGGTACTCTGCGACCAAGTCATCCTGCTCTTGCGACTGTCCGATTCTGTGATAGAAGACTTTATGATTTTGACTATGCCGTCCGTCTTTCTCGACCGGATAGCAACTGTAAAAGAATCCAAGTTCGTCGTGCGTCCATGCTATCCTTGTAAATTTGACCCATTCGAGCGTTTCCGGAAGATCGACTTTAGTGTTTGTATTTCTTATCTTAATGGTCATCCAGTCTGACGGACCCCGCAAACAATAGGCGAAATATGATCCATTGTAAGAGAACGAGGAATCTTCGTAGACTAAAAATAAATTTGCATCATCCGAAAGTTCGTTCGGATCCAATAGGACTTCAGATCCGGCGAAGAGGTTGGTCTGTCGAAAAATAACGCTTTGCTCCTGCATGCCTGTATTCATGCTGTAAAAATAAAAGTCTCCATGCCGCTCCAGCAATGTGCATTTCGGATGATTCCATACTTCTGAAACTTCCTCGACAATTATCGACCGATATTTTGCATTCCTTAAAAACCGTACAGTCATTTCACGTTGAGTCTGGAGAAATTCCTCCGTCACTTGCTTATCAAATTTATCCCTAGAATACAATGAAAACACATCTAGATCGTCTTGGAAATTGCGGTAGAATGAAGGCAATATTGCGTCCATTTAGAATTTCAGCTGTCGGAAAAATTTGAGTATAAAAAAATATAAAAAATAACTGTTAAATCTGCTGGGCGCAAGGAACTCTTATTTGTCCAAAGAATTTTGTACAACTCCATAAGTCACAACGACGTCGATCGACATTTCAAATTAAAGCCTGCTGGCCAGAAAATTGTGATTAGTGTATGGATACCCTTCAAAAGCTGCAAAGTTTTCATTCGTTGTATCAAGGGTAGAGCAATTTTCGAACGACTGACAATGTTTGCTGCATTGCAATCCTTGGCCGTTTCGTGGGCTAAGCTGTACCGCTTTGATGTCGTCGATGTTATTATCCCAACATTAATTAGTTTCAATTTATACTGAAATCCAACAAGCTAACGCTGCTCTAAACAAATATAAACGAAACTCATTCATTCCTTTCAGACATGTTCGACATTTGGATGCACTCGATGGGCTCAACTCTTCTGATCAGTGCTGCACCATTTTTCATTCTTTATTTTATCCCATTAGACAACACAGAGAAGATGCAACCGAGACTGAAAATTCTTCTAGCTTTCGCGTCTGGCGGTCTACTAGGCGATGCCTTCCTTCATTTAATACCGCATGCGTCCGCCCCGCACAGTCACAATCATGAGCATGACCACGGCCACGACCACGTCCACGAAGCACACTCGCACGATGTTCATCGTCATGGGCATGGTCATAGTCATGGAGAAGGACACGACCATACGCATGATATGATTGTTGGGTTGTGGGTTCTTTCCGGCATCATAACTTTCCTCGCTGTGGAGAAAGGGGTCCGGCTGATAAAAGGTGAACATGGGCACAGTCACGGTGCCGAGGCTGTAGCAAAACCAGCTCAGAAAGCGACGTCCAGTAAAAAGGACGAGGGCGGAGAGAAGAAGGCAGTCGTTAAGAACAAACAAGACAAGGCGAAAGAGACCAAGAAAGCCGAGAAGAAGGAGGAGAAGAACGATGTCGCCATAGCGGGATACTTAAATTTAGCAGCAGATTTTACGCACAACTTTACTGATGGCCTCGCTATCGGCGCGTCCTACTTAGCGGGTAACAGCATTGGGCTGATCACAACTATAACAATTTTGCTTCATGAAGTGCCACACGAAATCGGCGACTTTGCCATCTTAATCAAGTCGGGCTGTTCAAAGCGAAAGGCCATGCTCCTTCAACTGGTTACAGCCGTGGGAGCGCTTGCTGGTACGGCGCTAGCACTTTTGGGCGCAGGAAGTGATGCAGCCGCCTCGTGGGTTCTTCCATTCACAGCAGGGGGTTTCATTTACATTGCAACAGTTAGTGTGTTGCCGGAACTTCTGGAGGAATCGACGAAATTAGGACAATCACTTAAGGAAATCTCAGCGCTACTAGCTGGTGTAGGTTTAATGGTAATAATTGCGAATTTCGAATAGTTTTTAAGCCGTAAACTACTGTGTATAAATGTTTTGTAGATTGATTCAGTAAAATGTAATACTATATGCATAGATGATGATATTTTGTACGCATTGTGTGCATGTCCTATATAGTTGTTATTGCTGAGAAAGATCCAGATTTCTCGAAGCAATGATGTGTACCTATTTATGTACTACGATCACCTAGTTGATGAAAAAGAAATATAGATGAAGATGAAAGTTATAAGCAGGATGTTGTATAGTGTTTTCATTTGATTTTATGGGATAATAATCATTCCACACTGACTACATGCCGTGTTTACATAGTGTGTATACTGAGTCGATGACTTCTCCTTTCTTGGAGCTATCGAATATGGGACCGGCTTTGAAGAAGTTAAGTAAATGTTGACAATATCCCACAGAAGTAAAACTATCAGATTTTTCGTGAAAATATTCACCCGAGTATCAAGCGCAGACCATTGAAACATTTGTTTTGATGATCACGCAAAGCTGACATTACGCAATGCACGCTACCATACTTTGGCAACTGGTCTGACTTTTTGCGACTTCGTCGAATTTAGTGGGACTTGGTTAGCCTCTAAAATTAAGGACTTGATGTGAGCGATGGGAATTAGAATAGTTACGTAGAAGTGTGTAACGGCAGGGACTCCTTGGCTTAAAAGATTTCGAAGTAAATTACTTCAAGCACATGTTGTGAGGCTTTAACCAAATAATTGTTGTGAAACTTTTTTATTTCATTTGAAAATTCTTCAGAATAATGCGGAACGGTTCGCAGTTCGATCGTGCTAGGAGATTTTGAGCGTAATTTCGAAAAAACACTTTGTTGATGCAAAATTTGGGCACCGCTTCAAGATTAAACAAAGAGACAACTGCTTCCAATAGTCTGCACGTTCTATGGGGCGCCACCTGTCACAAAGGACGAAATTGTGGAGACGAGTTGACAGCAATGTGTCCATCGAGACAGCGCTTCAGTCTTTAGAAGTGAGTTTCGGTCAAGAATGCGGTCGATTTCTTTCCGTCTCCTCATCTCTTCCTCTCCTAAACTATTGACCTAATGTTCCTATTTTATGCATATTAATCGCAAGGCCCATCATCGATTCTTTAGTTCTGCTATGGGCTTTTGTACTTCTTTAACATTCCTCGTGAGTGGGATTTTGATGTGTGATCCCTATTCGTTGTTCTGTAGCTTTGCCCCATTTTGTTTTTCATTTTCAAATGAAAAAATAACGCCTAAAATCCATATTCATCAATTTTTAATTTCTCTTTTTTTCCAATTGTGTGCAAGCTAATTGACAATATTAATGAAATCAAAAACAAACAAACAGAAATGTTTGTTATCAATTTAAGTTCAATTGTGCACTCTTACAATGTTTTTGGCGCGCTGAATATTCCATGGGTATAATTTCGAAATTGCCCTGTAACTGCCACTTCGAAAATTGACGACATTCAGCGGATGCTTGGTATCAGCTTATCAAGCTCTAGTACGTTGTCCAGGCCAGCGGCCGAGCAAGTCTTGACAACATTAATCAGCTGTTGCTCAAATCACGTCAAAGTTATTTATATAAGAAAACTGTTGGGTTAGAAATTAAGTTTTATGTATAAATAGCAGAAATAATGAGCGTTCGAAGACTTGTTCCGTTTTCATGGCACGTTGCTACGAATCTTTTGAGGAACGGCGCGAAACCTCGCACAGTCCCAACGGTGTTCACGCGTCATTTTATGGATGGCGGTGCTGGTTCGTTTGGTGATTCCAGTTCCAACCATAAGGCTGGTGGGCTTTTAATCGCTCTGACATATGGAGTATTCTCATTTTTCACAAAGAAGGACGACGAACAAGAAACACCCGAACAACTTTTGATCGATACGATCAAGCGGTCGGTGCTATGCATTCAGAAGGAAGAATATGACAAAGCCGAACAAATGCTTCACATGGCATTGAAAATGGCACAGGACATTCAAAGCAAGGATGGAATAACATACATTTACGATTTGATGGCGAACTTGGCTCTGGAGCTGGACCAGTTCGAAAAGGCAGAAAAATTGTTTATTGACGTGATGAAGCGATTGTTTGCTGACGGTTACAAAACGGATGATATAGAGGTATGGATTGACGGAGAGTAATTAAGTTTTATTGCCTTCATTCTTGTTCAGATGCTGCATATTAGTTCAAAAGTTGCCCACCTCGCACAATTGCAAGGCGAAATCGAGAAGGCGGCGCATGGCTTCAAGTGGACTCTTGAAAAAATCGAAGAAAAACTTAAAGCTCTGCCCAATGACGAAGAGTTGAAGGAGTTATGGGGATTGACGAAAAACTGGTAAGATGTTGCCTTACACAATTGCTTGCAGCGGCGGCAACTATTATGTTTTCATTGGTTAGGTACGGACAGGCATTGATGGAAAAAGAGAGTTACCAAGAAGCAAGAAAATGTCTCTTGGACGCCTTCAATACATTCACCGCCATCCATGGCAAAATTAATGCCGAAGCCTTGACAATGCTCAATAATTTAAGTGTGGCATCTACGTATGTAAGTAGTTGTCTTGTTTCCAGTACCAATCCTTCGTATGGGCTTACTTGCTTTCGTTACAGCTCGAGGACTTTACAGCAGCCCGAAAATTTATCGACGAAGCTCTCGAAATAGCCAAAGAAATGCCGGACGCAGTCGAGACGGGCATGCTTAAAGCGAATCTTGGACTGTTGTACCTGAAACAAGGATTGCTGCAACAAGCCAAAGATGCCTGTACGTTCGCCTGGCGATTCGGAAAACGAATAAGTCACAAGGAAATTGTGGATCACGCGGATCAATGCCTAAAATTAGTGAATGAATTCAATAAGTAAATTATTTTTATTTTCACAAGTGCTTTGTTAGTAGATTTTTATTAAAAGTTGATAATTTTTGTACAAAAAAGTGTTGTACGTGTAAATAAAAACAGAGAAGATAGAATTTGGCCACTAGATTGTAGAGGACAGGTTGCATATTGATCAATTGTTTATCCATTGTGCAATAAATGTTACAAATAAAATATGTATGTTATTGCCACGATGATTGAGTCTACATTGTGATAGGGTGCAGGACTCGTCTTTATATATTTGCCAGAGTTTATCAACAGATTGTTTCGCTTTGAAGCGCGAATATCATTTTGCGCAAAAATTTGTGAGGGGGCACTACGTGCTAGTGCGCATTGTCGCATTGTGCAGTCAATGTTTCCTTGGAAACTGTTTCTACTAAACAAATCCACAAGCCGCATAGTTTCAGAGCAAAAAACCCAATTATTTTGTTGAAAACTAAACGATTCCGAAAATGGAACTAGAATTAACTCGAATTGATTACGGCAATGTTGGAACAACATCGCTCAATTGCTTGAAGCTTTTGCCGAATGCATATAAAAAACAACAAAAGGTATTACGCTTTTCTTATACGATTCTATGATACTGAGATACTGAAGTTTACTTGAGGAATTTACAGGTTGTCATTGCCGATGTAGATGGTAATGTTCAGCTTTTCACGATTAAAAAAACGGAAGCCCAGATAATATTCCAAGCATATGCAGGAAGAAAAATTTCATGTGTTCAACTCGGCGGTGCCGCTGGTAGGGAATTGAAATGACATACTTTAAAGTAAAACAAATGCCCACTGAATCATCAGTTGTAGGATCAAATCACGATAAGATATTTGTAGCGACGGAGAATGTCGTGAAAGGCTTCACGAAAAAGGGAAAAATGTTCTTGTCGTTCGACACCAATTTAACTGAGGCTATAAAGTGCATGTAAGTATTTCGTCTAGTTGCTCCGTTTGTACTTGGTTTGATTACTTCGAGGACGTTTTTTGGAACTCCTGAACCATCTGCAGCATTTTCTGTGTCTTGTTGTATGAATGTAAGTACTTTTTACGGTTGAAAAAGGACTGAGACCACAGAAGTGTGATGACTGTCAACTAAATTTTTGACTAGTAGTCGGAGGGATTCGAGAATTGTTAAAGTGGAATAGAGTTTCTTTATCACAGTGATAACCAAAAAAATGGCAGTGTTATTCAATTTCCAATTGTTGGTTCGGATGTTTGCAACCTTCTAAAAAATTAAAAAAATTCTTGTTAGATTCCATTTTTAGAGAATAGACATTAGAGAATAGACATAACACTGAAGAAGGGACCATATCGGCCTCGAAACAGCTGTCTGTTGCAAAATAAAAATATCAACCTAAAAATGGAATCTAACAAGAATTTTTTTAAAGTGTTATTCAGTTTATTTATGCTTTATTTTATTAAAATGTTTTTGTTAGCGCCCTGTTTACACTGAGTAAAACAAATAAAAGTATGAAGATAAGATATGGAAGGAATAAACATTTCGAGTGAAATGGCGTCGACGGTTTGCGTTGATAGACTTCTTGATGTTCCAAAGAGAAGTGGAAGGAACAAAAGTGAGGAGGGGAAACACCGGACCCAACGGACACTAATCATAGACAGTATCATAGAAGACTTTGAGAAAGACTAGGATTCCTCTTCACAACTTCCAACAAAGCCGCTCTTCAGTATGAGGATAGACTTCAAAAACATGTTCCCTTCAACAAAAGCTTCAACAGAAGCTCGTGCCACGACCCAAATATACGCAAAAAATGAAGCCTTGACGACGGTTCCGGTCTTCCTCGATACACTTCGCATCATACCCGAGGTTGGTTTTGAGATCTACCATAACAATTGACACAGACGAGAAAAGCGAAAATTAAATTCTAATTGGTCAAAAAGTCTACTTGGGAGATCAAATTATATGGAAAATGCAGGGAAAGAGAGAGAGAGAGAGAGAGAGCGAGAATTCAACTTGTACCACATTTACTTTTAAACGGGAGACCGCTAAATGAAAGGATTCTATCTAATCGAGCCTTCTTGGATGATCGCTGCACGTACCGACGTATCACCATAAGCCTCAGTAGTTTTAGAATGAAAGGCCTTCAAATACTTACGATAAAATTTTGTCTATTTCTACAGCGAAAGATATGAATTTCGAGCTGGATCAATCTATACAAAGCAAAGCGTTCAAGCCAAAACAGTTAGAAATCATGCTTAAAATTATTCAATTATCTATTTAAAGGTATGTCATAGGGGCCGATCTAATTGTTTGTGGAAACCATGTGTACAACCACTACAGAGACTGCAAGGATATTGGAACTTACCTTTGCGGCGATACAATTGTAGACGTTGTAGCTCTATGTCCTAATAATGTAAACCTAGAATCTTCTCATCTAAAGGGTTTTCATTGAGAAATTTTTCTAGACCAATCGAATAATCACAATCCTTGCATGCTCTGGTCGGGTACTTCGCGTTCTAGAGCATTGTCGTGTTCGTCAAACAATTGAATTGGAGAGCGTTCCCACAACTCTGCACGTTTGCAAAACGAACTTAGGGGACAAGATATTATGCGGCTTTGCCGATGGAAGGATCATAGCTTACAATTTTTCAGGATTCATCGGTGAGGGTAAGTGGATATATTTTAATTCCTTCGTGAATAAGGTTTTGCTAGGAAACAATCTTCTTTTTATAGTCAAACATAACGAAGTGATATCGACTGAGTTTGGAACAAGTGCTGTGACATGCATGGACACTTATCCTTTGACTGAAGAAGCACATGAGAACCTGCTGGTTGGTAGACGTGATGGGACAGTACAAGTTTTTGCCTTACCAGCTGAGGATGAAGTTGATTTGGAACCGAGGGAACTGTATCGCGAGGTTAACTGAATATTATTTTATAAATTTGCCCAAGTGGTTCTACTACCAAATGAGAGTGTTTTAGACTTATACTTGTTTGTATCCACGAAATTTTTCTTAGTCCTTTGCAGAAAGTATATCAGCCGTTCAGGGTGGCTGCGTTTATTCAAGCGGAGCAACGGAGATAGTGATTGCAACATATGCTGGAAGTGTGTTTGGCCTTACCACGCAAATAGTGAGTGTTAACTTGAGCGACAGGGACTTATTCAAGGAGCTGTTGGTTAGGAATGCGGGGAAGAATCAAGCAGATGATCAAGCCCCTACTGAAATTGAAGGCACTACAATTAATTTGGTAAAACCACGCGAACGATATACGTTAACCTCACAAATAGTATCCTCTTCGTCCAACACACTATCAGCCATCTTGGATATAAATGATGCGGTGAGTTGTGATTGCAGTAACTTCATTTCATGTTGCACTAAGGATTTACATCAATGTAGATATCATTGGACGCAAATACAGCGAACTACACTCTATCGATCGAAATGCCGGTACCAATACTGGAAATCCTTTATCAGAGCGAAGCGAAAATTCAGATTGTGGATATGGAGAACAGCAATGCGATTCTTTCGGAGAATCCTGTTGAGATGACAGTGAATATTAAACATAATATCCTTCAAGATTTTTCCCGCTGATGTGTGCCTTTCAGAGTGGCTATGAACTTTCCATACGTGCGGAAATTAAGGACGATCACAGTCAGGTGACTATACAATTTGAAACTAGCGAAGGACACTATGGAAACTTGGAGGCGTATATCATGCCAAATGTTGAGCCGAATTGTGTTCAATTAAAAGCCTACACTGTAAGACCGTTATCCTTGCATATGAGAATACATTCGTTTGATACAACAAGGTGATGCTCGGTTGGCTGGAAATATGAAAAAAAGTTAATTATGGGATATAATTTCAGACCTCTCAATGAGCTCTCCTTAAAAGGACGATTTTCATGGGCTGAAATACATAATTGGATAGAGCAAATGCTCCCAGAAGTTCCGGAACGAATATCGGCTGGAGGTAATGATACCGTTGAGCTTTACTACAAGAACGTACTGATTGGAACGATATTGGAGTGCAAATATGGGTAAGGAGAAATGTGTAACTGTGTAGGTGGGTTTTGGTTTTGATCATTGCTGAATGGTTCTAGTAAAGGGTGGGCCACGTTTCAAAGCGATAACCTGTCCACTATATCGATACTTAAGGACTTCCTTACAAAGGAAGCAACGAAAAAGAGAATCAAGTTGGAAATAAGCTCTAGTAAGTGTTGAGATAATTTTGCTGAAATAAACTTCCAGTATGTATCCTGTTTCAGAAATATCTGAGCCCTCCATTCCACATGTCCTACGCCTGATTGAACCAGCTATTAAAAAACACAATAAGGTGAAGGAGGAGCATAAGTTCCTGGTCGCGTTGATAGAATGTGATATTCGTGAGGAGCATGATTGGAATCGCTTAACGCCAAGATTTCAATCGATCCTGCTACGTCGCAGTGAAATCGAGAGTGACTTTGAAAAGTCGCCCAAGATACTGCAAAGATATTATAATGTGATCACTGATTTCTATATTGATCGATTCAAATTCAAGGGAGTGTTTGTTAAGGAAAAAATCCCAGAACTATTGAAATTGTTGGATAACTTTAAAACTATCGACGCAGTTATCGAATTCTTCGAATTTTATACACCTGATGAATTTAATGCTGTTGTTGTCTAATTATGTTGTAATGAGAAGTCATTAATAATAAAATTTAACTAACCAGACATGCATTAGTAAAACAAAAAGGAGATTATACTTTTTGTTTTGATTATTGTTTCGTGTTAGTTATTTCCGAAAGTTAAAAGCGAACTACAAAAGGTTTTCCATCTTTCCATCAACAGCTCCATCTGCTGGCAGGTTTGCTCGAGTCAGATTTGAATACAGTTAGATTCCTTTTTGGCTTTGTTGATATATGTATTTAAAATTTGATCAGTCGAGTTTAAAATTTGAACTTCCATATCAGATTGCTTTTCGCAACCGCCACTGTCAATGGAGTTCTCCAGACACTTCCCTCTATATAATTGCGAAATCGCTCTCGCCACATCCGGTTGCCGAAAAAAGATCGTTAAGCATTCGGACAAGCCTAATTTGATCAGAATGAATGAAATATGACAGCAATAACCCTGTTAATGATCCAAAAAGGACATAAATATACATGCTCTGGCTAACCAAACGTTCAAAATCCTTGAACGCAGGGATTATTGTTTGGAGAATTCAACCATATTAGAGTATGTGCGAAAATATTTGGGGAATATTTGGAAGAGTTTTGTGGGAAAAAGGGTGAAAAGGTGTGATGTGGCAGGTGAGCAGAATAGGTGAGTGCAACGTGAAAAGTAACAGAGAAGCGAGATTCACAACAATCATGTGGATGATCCGACCCGGAGGATTTCACCCAAATAGACAAGGAGAGTTACTCCTAGGAAGCCTCGCTTGACTAAGCATGAGATACTTCTATCAGTTTTCTGAACCAGTCTTCGAAGTCATAGAATATTTGATCAATACGGGCAAGAACTACTGTGGAAATAAATTTAGGGTAAGTTTAGAAGCAAATCAACCTGCGGAAGGTCATTTTCCAAATCCACAATCTTCAATAAGTTCCAGTGCTACATTAAAGGATAACTTTTATTGTTATTTATTTCATTCTTACAAGACTTTTAGCAACACCCATTGTTTTTATTTGCCTACATATTGAAAAAAAATCCTATTTAAAATAAAAAATGGACGAAAAATACAATAATATTACACATTTATAATAATTATGAAAAATAAATTTATATTTAGATCAACTATGTCATTGTTAAAACGAAAAAAATATTTATTTGTTTATTGTCTGTCTTAAAAGTAGTTTTTTTTGTAATTAAATGTTACATCTATCCTTTTTGATTTTTAATTTTTCTCCTTTTTGGCACAACCAGTGCCGCATTCTTCTCCTTCGCAAATATCACATAACGATGCTTCCGGTGGACTGTAGAAGTTTCGTGCACGACGCGCTGAAGTAAAGAGGAAACAAAATAATTATTGTATAAATTTACTTGTTGGTGCAGAGTTACATAAAGTTTTTCAAAATCTATAGAAGTTAAAAATGCTTTGTAGTCGGTTAAAAAAAAACTCACTGTCATCGTAGTAATCGTAAACAACAACGGCGGCGGGTTTTAGTTGAGCAACTTTGTGAGTTTTGTATGCCTGCACAGTGGGGCATACTTCTTCGCTGGATAGGCTATCAAAGTAGATGACGGCAACAGTTTCACCATTCTTAGTTTCAACTTTCTGTAAAAGCAAAACCCCAGTGAAATGGCACACATATGACAAATAACAATAATTTGATTTCACCTTAACTCCTTGGGTGCCTTCCACATCAGCGAGCGAATCTTGGTCAACGGTGAAGCCACTGGGTAAGTTTACTTCCATCACAGCCATGTTCGACTCTTTAGGTTCACCGGCATTGGCGACATAACTGCAAAATAGCATTGTTAGTATTATCCTTGGAACTATGCGTCGTATTCGTGTTTACCTGGCGCAAACTTTCAATTTCAAAAAGTCTGAATTTGAAGCTGCATCTACTTTGGGCTCAACTTTGAAGCCAGGTGAGGCATCAGTGTTGTCAACGTTGTATCGGTAGGAAACTTGCACCAGGGCTATGCCATTTCCTTTGGCATTAACACCTACCTTCGTTACTGCTGGCGGGAGCTGTACAACATAAATTCATAAGGACAGGATATGAGCAAAGTGTCTAGGAGAAACCAACCTCGTATGATTGCAATACTATTGCATTATCCTTATCAACATTGGCAGTCGATTTCTCTCCATCGTAACTAAAGTTAATTGTCATGGTAGGGTCCTTGGCTGAGAACTTTTCAGCGAACTTAATGAGAGCAGATAGACCAACAACAGTGTCTTGAGTGGATTCGAAGCCACCGTTGCTGTTACGTTTCGAAATAAGCCACTTGAGGATGGGTAGAGTTTCAACGACGCGCCCACTTTCCAAGTTGGCCAATAAACCGTATCCGGTAGTTTCGACATTGGCGCTTCTTGGCTTCCAGTAATACCATCGGTTTTCCGTTTCTTTGTCTTCCTTCTTCTCGGGCTTGGCCCACCACTTGCGACCACCTTCGTTCATTGCGCGATTGTCCAATTTTTCGAGGATGTCATCCTTGGATGGTGCTTTGGCAACATTGATTGCATAGGCAGCTATAGCAAGGGCATATAGATCGCCAGATGCTTCAGTATTGCGGTCAATGTAGCTGAGAGCCTTTTCGATATTTTCATTGTATTCTGGGTATTTTTGCTGCAAATGTAGATGCAAAGATAATTTTATTATGTTTTATAAAGGAACATGGACTCAATTATTGTGTAAAGGTTTGAAGGATTCAATATATCAAATGGCTTACCGCGTTCTCGAGGAAAGCCAAAACAGTAAAGGAGGTTAGAACCACTCCATTATCGCCTTCGCTGGCGTGCTGATGATCGATGACTTTACCAACTTCTGGGAAGCTACCGTTGGCTGCCTGATTCTTTGCCAAGAAATCTAGGGCTTCCTTGATGATTTTCTCATCGATAGCAATATATTTGGCAGCTTGACGGAATGACCGAGCTACATAAGCTGTGAGCCACGTGCTCCCACTCTTATCCGATTTTCCAAAGGCACTATACGATCCGTCGTCATGTTTGTATGTCAATTCTCGTTGGTATCCAATTTCCATAAATTTACGGGCTTTATCAGCGATTTCGGGCGTAAGTTTACCAACGTTCTATAAACAAACAGGAAAGTTTCAATGTTTTGAAAGACTTGAACAGCTTTATTTGAATTAAATATTGTAATTTGAAACGTTTGTAACTGGGCGATAATAACCAGACAGGGACTAGAAAGATGGAGGTTAAGTAGGAAGAGTTATTCGTGCTTGTTACACAACGGAATTTCATTAAAAGTTTTTAGAGGAAGGATAGGTTCTCACACTATATCACACAGTGATAGCAATTGATAAAACCAAATTCATAAAAAACTTCTTTAAACATAATCTGTTTCTTCAATTGGTTTTATGTGTATGCTTAAAGTCAATTCAACGGCGTAATGGAAAGATTGAAAAGATTGATGCATTAGGATCAAACCACTTACCTCTAAATACTTCATCACCAAAATGTTAGGTACAAAGTTCACCATATTTTGTTCACCACAGCCATAAGGTTTTCGCACCAAATTGTCCAAATTTTTAATAGTTGGTCCCAGTAAATCTCCAACGACAGTAGCTTCGATGTGGGTGGAGTTTGGTACGGCGGTTTCAGGAACTTCAATAGTCATTTCTTCCGACTGTTCGTTAGTATCACGCAAATCGATGAGAACTGCCTTGTTGACAAATTCAGTAACACCTTCAGGATCAACTCGTAACATTTTCAAAACAGCATCTCCAGCCAATGCTGATGTTGCAATTAATTTGATAGTGATGTGCCCAACAATTTTCGGTCGAACCATGAAGGACAACGATTCACCAGATTGCGGTGCAATAGAGGCGTGTTTGGTGCGTTTGAGGTCATGTTCTGTGGAAAAGGATGTTGTTAAGTGATTTTTTAAGTGATGGTGATATGAAGTGGATTTTTCGCTCAATACATTAACTATACTAACCAATAATTACTTTATCTAATAAAGAATGGAAAGAACCTCATTCAGCGAACAGCTTTTTCGTTCACAGGGAATCGAGTCAGTGAATGCAGAGGCGATTAAAAATTGACGCGTAGAACATTACTAGAAATCTGATTTTCGAATAGGAAATCTGTGATATTACACTTTATCCACGTTTCATTACTGAGAGGATGAAAAAATAACACAAATGCTACAATTGATGTGGATCTGCACTCCACAGGAAAACAGGTCTACGTATGAAAATCTATACAAGACACGCCCAATGCCTCAGATGTATGAACAAGTATGAACCTTTGCGAAAGTATCCGAAAAAACGCTAAGCGTTATCTTGAATAGAATCCGAAGAAAAATTATTGGAGCATAACGAGATGGAGACAAATGACGATTCAAATACAACAATAATGTTTGAAACATAATTTCCAAGAAAGTAAAACGGCTACAGAAACTCCAGTGGGCTGGTTGCCTGCGGCACACAGGTGACTGTTGCATCTTAAGAAGGTGCTTGACGGAAAGACCGCAGGACGAAGACTAGTACTGAAATTCAAATGCCCTGAATTCCGAAAAGTTATAAAGCAAATTGCGGAAGTTTATCTCCTGAGACAAAGATCTGAGACGGAATACAGAGTTAAAAGCATTTGATTCAATAGCAATTAAATATATTTCGGTTTTTTTAAACTTTTGCGAACAGTTTGTAAGTTTGCCAACCGAATTTTTAGGAAATTATTTAGGGTTGACATTTCTATGGCAATCTTTTATACTTGCGTAAGTTAGAGTTAAAATAAATGATCCGTTCAGATATTTGATCTTGCAAGAACAGAGCGTTCAATTTTTGACATTTTGGGGGTTTTCTTAAAGGTTAAGCAATATTATTTACGAGCCATTTATAACCGGCGTTTTGTTGCTACTGTTAATGCACGCTGGTTTCGAAGGCTAGAGAGTGGCGATGAGCTCACACCAGTTGTGTTCGGGAATCCAGGTAGCTTAAATAAATTGGGACCTAGGACTGGGACTGTCTCAGATTCTAGGGGTGGTGGTTGACACATTGTTTCAACCCCGTCTGTGGAGACCGTGAGGTTAGGCCTTTTCTGGGCAGGTACTCACGTAAAACAATGTCGACTTCATGTTAATGCACGTATAATAATTTTGACCTGAATTTTGTAGATTGTAGATTAAAGTACTTACTTGGATTGTCAATGATTTCGTTGGTAGCTTCCGTGAAATCAAATTCATCCTGTGGATTCTCCATAGTGATATCAACTTCCAACGATTTGTTCAAATAATTGAAAACAACAACGGGAATGGCAATTACTTCTCCTGTAATATTAGGAATGAAAAGAAATAAATTATAGTTGGCAAATGAATGCAAAACCAAAAAGTAAAGGACAACGTAGAAAACATAAATATAGCTAAATCTTATTACAATAAAATAAAAACAATTAAAAACATTGAAATATTTTGCCTGCTTTCAAATAAAACATTACAATAAAAAAGAAAACAACGAAATTAATTCAAGTAGTTGCAAATAAGTGAACAATATACAAAATTTTATCAAATTAAATTGCATTAAATTTTTGTGAGAATTATTTACGTTTCAATAAAAATAAAAAAAATAATAATAATAATTAATATGAGTAAACAAACCTCGTTTAACCGAGAACGGCAAGTTCGTGGAAACGAAGAATGGTTGGAATACTTTCAATTTGGTTGCTTCCTCTGTTAATCCAATACCATTCTCTTCATCCAATGAAAATCCAGTAATAACCCATGATGTGATGGTGTCGGGAACTTTCTTTTGAATCATCAATTCACCATTAGGGCTGTTGTTGTTTTGGAAGGTATCGAAAAAACAATTATTAGATATATTGATAAAACGCTTCGATTTGGAAAAGAGGAACAAGTCTAGATAAAGCAAGCAGAACCAAAAGCCCACAAAGTTTGTTTAAAGAATAACATGCAATATACAGCACATGCAAGGATAATGAGAGGCAGAAAAAGGCCATTCTCCACAAAAAAGCATAAGCACATAAGCAAGAAACGTGTAGTGTTGTAGAGTTTATAAGCATTATAAATAAATAATTCAAAAGCCACCATAAAGTTGGAGTATTTAGGGGGAACATTCAAGCGTGTAGTATATATCATGCACTCAGGCAGAAGGATACAGTCGAGTGCATACTTTATTCGTTCAAATTACGTTTAGATTGCTAGTAACTAGCGCCTATACTCCAAATATACATAAGGATAGTTTCTTGAACAGAAATGACACATTTTTGACGAAATTTTGCGGTTGCTTTTTAAATCTTCGCTACCAAAACATTTGTAGAATAATGCGTAACGATCTTCCACATAACTACTCATCTGATCACGTAAAAATGCTCTCCAGATCCCTAAGAGCTTACTTTCATATCATTATAATTTTTAATTGTATTATATTATAATTTTTAACATAATTAAGTTGTATACGACGAAAAGAATTTAATATTTATTTAATTTAATTTTTAACTGGTTGCCAAAGCCTCACGAATCCTTTTTAAAATCTAGCATTGATACAATTCTCTATTTATTCCTTCATTCCTCGGAATGATTTGACTTTAGTATTTCCGAAATTCTTTCGGAACTCTGTTAGTCTTCTTATCTAGGAAGTGTGTAAAACTTTACTACGGAAAGTTTAGTGTTCAAACTGACCTAAAAGATTTGAATTCATTCCAAATCCACGTTTCAGGAAAATCTTGTCTTATTGTTACTTTATCTTCAATAAATAATGGAGCTTGGTGCAATTTATAGAGAACTTGGTAGGCTGAAATGTAAAACAAACAAAATAAAAAGGACGAAGATCTTGTGAATAAAAGGAAAATTATATTGTCAAGTCGTGAATACAGACAAAGATCAAAAGCTGACAGTTGTAACTTGAGACAATTTTGTTTTTGTCAAGCAATTCATACTATGTTATGAGTAGCAGCATCAAAAGCAACCCTAAGCTACTTACAGGCCGGAAAACATTTAAAACAATGGAAGGACTCTGTCGATACAGATGTGATTGCAAGTCAAAGAACACTGGGGACTATATATCCTTGGGGCCAATTCCATTTGCATCATAGAACCTTAGAGGGAGAAGAAGAAGCACACTTGATAGCTAGGCTTTATAGATAGACTTGAAACTTCTGTTTGTGGCAGACAAGTTGGCAAGAAGAATACCAAATCGCAATTATAATAACTGTTTCGTATGACTACCATATGGCTTGTAGTGTGATCTTGTTGATTCCAAATGATCACATGATACCAAATTATTCACAGAATTCTAATCACAATGAAGATTGGATCGAAAGATTGCTGGATAGGCCAACTAGAAATCTTTGGCAAAAGGAAAGCTATTCTGATACCCACCGTAGTACCTTGTATGAGATCAGATCAATAGGAATGAATATGCAAGAAAAAGTCCAAGATGGGACCATCGATGGAACATGACTCCTGGAGGCATCCGTATGGATCCTTGTTATATGCCTTTGAGAGACCTTAGCCAGGCTGTTGCGATTCCCAGTACGGGGATCATTCCAAGATAATTTCAAGGAATGCACTGAGTACTAGGGAATATAGTTATGTATAAACCTTTTTAATAAATATTTACATCATAAAATAATAAAAAAAATCACACTCATTGAAGCTTTTATCACTGATGAGGCATGAATGGCAGTTATTTCAAGGGAATGGTGGTTGAAAGTAATAATTATGATCTTCCTTTTGCTTCTATTTCGAAAGATAGTTTGAAATGCGTTTGGCTTCTTTTTAGCTTACCACATTGGAACGTAGGATTTGAATTTGGACCTAGGCCTTAAAACCAGAGAGAACAAAAATGCATGTGAAGGTAACTTAGTCAAAATCACTATGGACTCTGATAACTATCGTGAAAGGTCTTTGCTGTCTCTAGATTAACTTCGTACGATTTCCTTCAACAGTACTTCGCCTCTAGTATGGGCTTACCAACTCTAATATAAATATCATTGCCGCCATTAATTAATTCATTCGAACTATAATATTGGATTGGAATACGAAGCGAAACTTCTGACATTGCATGAACCCTGATGCGATGAGCTTTCGATTGTGTGTGTAATGACAACTATCCTAATTTTTCATGCAAATTTAATTTGATTCCAATTAAAAATTGGAACCTCAAGTCATTTAGCTTCGGGCATTATAAAATGAATTGAATGAAAACTATGTTGAATTTTTTTTTCATTCTTTCCAACAGACACAAAAAGATAAATCAGATCAATATGTTTGGCGAAACAATTATTAATTAATTTAAAAATTTAAAAATAATGTCAAAATATCCGGTATTGAGGAAGAAATGTTTGTAACACGCGGAATAATTGAGTAATCTTCTATTCAATTATGAAAGTTCAAGCGCGAACAATTCTTTGAAATTTATAGACGAAGATCGGAACGTGCCCTCCAAAATATCAACAGAAGCTTTCAAAAGATGTAAAATTAGCCTGTTCCATCACAACAATGAAATTAATTAACTAATTCTAAGAAAAGGAAAATAATTTTTGTTCAAATTTTTTTTTCAATAAGTAAAAATATTTTATTTAAAAAATTTGGTATTTTAATTTTAATAATAATTTTAATAAACCCTAATTTGCTTCAATCCTTTTGTGTTTGTTACATATTTGGCTTAATTAATGAAATTAAAAAATAGCGGATGAGAAATTCGAAATGGACTAACGTAACGTGCAAGTTTTTCATCATTCATCATTATCAATTCTATGCATATATAATGCATCAATGACATTTCCAACGTAACGAATCAAGCATGTGAGTATCAATTAAAAATTTCAACCAACTTCTTTGTGTTAGCTCGTTCCCATAACCAAATTTCAGGGAACTCCTTTCGAATATGTAAGGGCTCAACATTAGGACCACCACCGCGGGGCATATATTGTGCAACTGAACTAGTTGCAGTCATATCCATATCAGCATGTTCGTATGCAATGCCAGTCCATCCACGAAATGAAAAATAACCTTAAAAGATGGGATAATGGTAAGGATAACATGTCCAATGAAGTGCGTATGCCGGTTTGACACTTTTATGGTAATATTATTTAGAATATCGTGAAACTCTTTGGGAATAGAAGAGACTTTTTTCAAATTGTTTGACTGCGTGATGTATTGCAGTACTCGTTAAATCTTTAACAACTTCTATCAATTAAATTTTGTAACGGTATGTAAGCGTTTGTTGTTGCGGAATTGACAGAAATTGAAAAATATCCTTTTGATTTCATTACAAAATTTCAATTTAAAGTCTAGAAATTTACGCATGCTATTCATATTTCTCCCACGTTCTACCCGTCTAATAGCGTCCAACTTTCTATCAGCCATGATTGATGATTTTTTAATTGAAAAAAGCAAAATTCAAGGCTTGATATTGATGCATTATTTTTAGTCGGGCAAATAGCACTGAAAACTGACTAACGTTCTTTGATTGGCTTGATCCCAAAGCCAAACCTGTGCGAATTCCTTTCGAATACGAATTGGTTGCGCTGTTCGTCTTGGAGGGCTACTTCCGGGTCCCATACTCGCGGAGAACATTGGATAAGCGATTGGTGGTCCAGGTCGTCCGGGTAGACCGGGCATTCCTGGCATTCCAAAATCGGGACGAAAACTCGCTGTATAGTACCAAATCCCTTTCAAATACATACAACGTTAAAGTACTAATAGTGATCGTAAAGCTCTTTAAGATAGTTTGGATTGTAAATTTTATGTTAAAAAAAATAGGAGTGGACGCTTGGGATTTAACTGCGACAGCTCGAATGAAGGTGGGATTTCGCAGGCTCCAACCAAAAAGGCTGGTTTTAACAAAAGAGAGCAACATCTCACACCTCCAATGGACGTGGACAATTGTAACGTGGACAAATGTGGATTATATTTTGATAAAACTTAAAATCCACACGAATTGACAGTGACGAAATTTTTTCCCGCAGGAACTTCCTTTGATGATATCTTAAGAAAAAAGTCTATTATTCTCTAATAGAAAAGAAAACACTTGCAGTGAAATGCAAACAATTTCAACGAACATTTGACTTGTGTTAATTTAAAATTTTCGATCCTGATTATAGGAGTGTTTACATTTTATAGCGATTTGAAATGTTTAATGACTATCGTTCCACCCTTAATAAGACGATAATAGGATTGAATTGATCAACTGGTAAATTTGAGATATTTTAATAATGGAACTTGTTTTCTATAAACGTTCAAACTATTTGGCTGTTTTATCGTAGATATTAACGTACATATCTTTTTTAATACCTCGACGACTTTGAAATGAGGAGGATCAATCTTGAGAGTGGAGATTAGTTAAATTTCATAACCAGATAAAGTCCAACTAAAGGAATATATCTTGCGTCACTGAATTGAATAATATCAATAATATCTTATAATATCAACTCACACGAAACAGTGACTTTTTGATTTGACTGTTTTGAAAAGACTTCGGTAAAATTTTCTATACCTATGGCATACAAAAAGTCTTGCAAATAATACATATGATTATAAATATAAAAATTACGAATAGTTTGAATATACCCGCTAAGATAAAAGTCTTAAAAAATATTATTATATATAAATATTAAATCAGAATCTGATCCTATCAAATACTGTCGTATCCGGACGTCCTAACCTCGTTGCTCTGATATGGAGAAGGGAGAGCTGTAGCGCCGCAGGACTATAACTACCAAATCGGAATTTGTCAGAACTCTTTGAAGTTTTCATGAATTTTTTGTCAAGTTTATTAGGCATTCAGTTCAGGCTCTGTCACAGCTATTAGGGCAGAATACAGACCGAATCCACAGAGCAGATTTGGACCTGTCTTTATTACAGACTTTGAGCTAGAGAACGAGTTGAAATAAATATATTTTATTTTATTTTGTATTCTATTCAATGGTATTCATTATGTTTTAAATTAATGCTTTTGCTAACCAAATAAATATATAAAATTTTTCAATTGACGATCATTTCGAAATTAATTGAATGAGATTGACTTGGCAAAGTCAAACAAAGGTCCTGAATATCATTTACTGCAAATTTGGTGATTCCAATTTGAGCAAATAACACAAATTCAACAATGAGAGCTTCACCAAAGGTGTGGGTGAAAGAGCAGACAGAGTCTGCCATGAAACCTTGAAAAGGAAATAAATATGACCTTAATAGGATTGAAGACTATCCGCCGTTTGTCGTTTCCAGAATCTCAGACAGAGAAATTGGAAGGGTGTATATAGGGCAAGTTGATTGGAAGTATGACCCACGGCAAATCATTATTCCATGTTGAGCGAATTTCTGCACAGGAAAGTCAAGCAAAAGTAAAATATGCTATTAAATATTAAGTTATATGATCTTATAATGAATAACTTCAAGCTTGCCCTAAAATTTTGTGTTGAACAGTGAAAATATGCAAGTGCTGCGTTATTTACTTTCAACACGGCTTGCAGCAATGATGCTATGAAGTATTCAGGTGATGTAAAGATTTTAAGGATAATCAATGGCTAATAAGTAACGTCGAGCTTTCTGGACGTTCTTCCGTGGAGTAACAATTCACTTGTCGACAAAACCAACACATTGGTGGGAAGTAATCGTTGCTTGCATCATCAAGGAATTTGCTGAAGAGTGCAGGATACTAGTTGGAGTTTGCTAAGCGATTTTAGTAGGTACTGACACTTCAAATCACGAATGACCAAAAAGCCAATCGAGCTAAGGTTTGTCAGGAATTGTATCATCAATCAGCAGAAAATCCCTTTTCAAAGGTTCTTTCTAAAAAACGAAGGCCAAGAATCCTGACATCAGTTTGTCCAGATCTGTTGCAGATAGGGCAAGTCTGGCTTTTAATTTGCGTTGTGACTTTTATTGCAAATCCTTACTGTCGCCCGTAGCTCTATGAAAAATTCTAATAAGAAAAAACAGTGAAACATACAAAATATAAATTGTTATTTAAAACAAATTGATAACTAGGCAAAAATTGATATTCAAGAAATTATTGATTCTTTTTCATTCTGAATACAAGTAAATGATCAAATACATTCGGTGTATGATTTATAGAAACAAGAGACAACCTCAAATGCTTATATCACAATAAAATAAATTCATCATTTCTCAAATCCGCCCATGCGATTTTCCTTTACGTATAAAAATCACGCACACAAAACAAAAGAAAAAATAATAACTGAAATTTTTTTTTTAAATTTCAAAGTCGTCTAGGATCAAATCATGCAAATATTAGCTGCCGAGGACCTGTTCGACTAATAGTTGATACAATTTTTCAAAAATTATCAAATGTTAAAATGAACTAGCGTCCCATCTAATTTCAATATGTACACCTCGTCAGGACGATCGCCTTTGAACCACATACTTGGAGATTTGTTGGCTCTGCCATATCCATATATGCTCGAATGATAGACGAACACGAATCGGATGGATTGGAGATTTTTTTGTCGATAGCTTAATGTCAAATGCTGCGAGTGGAACCATAGCAGGAACTCCTGGCAATCCTAACAGCTGAAAGTCCAGATCATTCGGAATAATTCCTTCAAGGAGACAAAACGAATGTGATAGTAAGAAAAGGGTTATTGGTTTGACTGAATTCAAATGTATTCAGAAATTCTTGCACAGGTTTCAACTGGTCGGTTTACATCATTTTATTGAATAGAGGGCCTAAATTTTATTGGCGGTTTTGAGCTACCAATGAATTCTATTGAATAAAACAAAAAAATATAAATACAATAAAATTAAAGTTCCTTTTTTTGTTGCGCAGGTAAAATTTTCTTGATGGTTGATTGTGAGAACGAGCTGAAGACAAGAATAGGAAAGCAAGGTCCGGCGGACCGAATCAACCATCAAGAAAGTTAAATTAGGTAAATTTTTTCGAGTAGGGACCACACATGGCCGAGAGTAGGAAGAGAACCTTTTTTATTGACATTTTCTAGAAAATTCAGAAGGACTTGATGTAGCTAACCAAAGCGACCACTGCATTATCTGAATTTCGTCAAAATTCGTTTGATCTTTATAAATAGCGATGGGGTTTTATAGACTTAGAAAAGAATAAAAACCAAAATATCTTTCTATGCTTATGTTTTCCTGGATCAGCTCAGTCAAATCGAAAGTAAACAAAAACAAAAATAGCAAAAAAAGTAACAGTCAAACTCAAACATTATAGGAACGTGACGTAAGTTATCGGGGTCACCAATTTGGTAGCATTAACACGCTGAAACTTTTAATTTTTTTTCTGAATTTTTTCGCCACATCTGTTTTACCTGTAAGTTTGGCTATATAAGTTTGTTGGTTGGTTGTAGACTATTCAGTTTACATTTCAAAAATGTTGTAAGGCTAAGGTAGAGTCATATTACCCAGGTATGCTCCACTTAGGTTTTTCACCTTGGCAAAAAATTAATAAGCTACCATGGAGTTAGTTCAAAAGAACCCGAGCACAATTCTGTTTTTTAAAATCTGTTTTTGAAGGTTGGAGGGCCAAGAGTTGTATAGAATTTATACCTTAAGAAATTATAATTTCCCAGCATTAATATAGAAATATCAAAATTATACTTTTCACAGAAAATTGCAAGAAAAATATATTTTGCGACATCCACCACCATTAAAAATGATTAAGAATCTACAATGATAGAATTGCTTTGTTAATCGTGGGAAAAGATAAAAACGGGTGTAAAAAGGATGTATGATAAAAACAGAAAATGACGAACTTTCTTTCTTCATTGATGCCATCCCAGAACCAAACTTCTGGGAATTCTTTACGCACGGTTACAGCTGATTCGATATTGCTATCACTAATCAATGCTACAGCAGGAAATATTGCGTCGATAGGTCGTGGAATGCCATCAAAATCATAATCTACAAATACTTTTATTTGAATCCAGCGGAATTTTATGTTTTATTTTTTCAAGGATTGTATTGGTTTCAAAAAAGTATAAATTTTTCTTGTATTTGTAAATTTTGATGAAACACTTGTGTCCATACTTTCATCGTGAATGATTGTGCAGGATCGCCGGTATCATAACGGTTTTTAGGGTTAACACAGCGTTAGAATGTCGGTGAACGAAAGGATGCTGATGGGGAGAGCAATTTAGAAGAAGGAATCAGATTCGTCAGCATAGAAGGTTATTTATAATACAGGATTTTAATAAGCAGAGTAATGAATGTGAAGAAAGATTACTTTAGAGTGCCGCTTGTGCATGTAACTCCAGGTAATAAGAAATAATTTTACTGCAAAGTGTTGAAACGAAGTAGATTTATTTTAAACCTATAAAAAAAGAAAGTTTCAATATACAAATGAACATATTAAATATTACACATTGCACTTGAGTTTATGTTAATCTTTGGTCGACTGGGATAAGGCAGAACTAGGCACGGTAAAATTAATTCTCGGTAATCTCGGTTTTAACTATCATTCAATTGTTTTGTATCCTTTTCTTTTGCATTTAACCTTATTCAATTTATTATTGTATCTTTTGCTGCGACTAATCGGATAACTCCTAAGAATCTGCTTTTAAAAATAAAACTCAAGCAGTTCAAATCAGTTAGCAACATTCGTGGTTCGTGGTTGTTTGGTTTCACGGATTCGTGTTTCGATTTAATTTAAAAAGTGCAAATTAAAAAGTTCCTCCAAAAAATTACGGGAAGACGTTTTATTTCTAAGACTGATACCCTTTTTTCAATCCAACAATCTGTGGTAACTATCTCTTTCGATTAAATCGACAACCATCAGTATGCTACAGAGTGAATTTTTTCCGATTGCAGTAAACTGGTGTCACAAGTGGGATCGAGTATATAGAGGATATACTAAACGTAATATGTTTTGCCTAAATTAAACATTCTTAGTGACGGAAGAGCTTAAGTCTACTGAGTAGTTCTTCAAGGCTTTTAAGCTTCCTTAAAATCGTGTTTAAAGTGTTCAAATTTCTAGATCAGGATAAATGCAAGTAAAGAAAGATTTAAGTTATTAGGAAGACTACATTTATGTTGGTGTTTTAGCAGCCTCATGATCGACCTGCACCGATGCAGAACGGGCGAAGGAGACAATACCATAGACGGAATTTTAATTTGTTCAACGAAACCGCTTACTAAATTTATATCTCAACACATGGACAAGCTTTAAATTCTACTGGATTTTGAATGTTACTAGTGACAATGTCGAATCATTATCGCCTGGGATTGAAACAATTAAAGGTTATTTAATTTATCGTACCCAACATTGGTTATGAAATTTATATGATAGAAAAATGGTTTGACGGTATTTCGTTATACTCATGGCGTCAATAAGAGTGGATGAAAACTGTGTTCAAAATGAAAAAGAGAAATGTGAATTACGTTAGTGATTATGGTTGAAAATGATTTGTGATTCAATTATGAAAAAATATCTAACGACAGAAGAGGGAAAAGGAACGTGTGGCAGAGTGAAATGTAATAGAAAAATCATAAAGACACACTTTGTTTCGGTAGAATTATCCCATAACCAAACAGCTGGAAATTCTTTTCTCTCGACTATGGGTTCCATATATCCCCCGGCGGCTGCTGATGGAGGTGCAGCTTGCAGAGTAATACCAAACCCTGCTCCAGCCAAATTTTCAGGAAGCAGACCACCTAGTGGTGCATACCATACGGCTAGAAAATCAAATTAAATTAGATAGGGCCGAAATTTTCATCATCAGTTGTATAAAACATAATTTTCCTTAATCCCTTTCATCTTCACAAAATTTTTCTGCTAAAAACAAAGGAAAAGCTTCAACATAATGTGTAAATGTAGGTTTTTCTCTTTATTTTTAGCATAGAATTTCTGGGTTTTTAGGTGTATTATGTTAAAAAGATTAAGTGATAATTGCAACAAATTGCTTGACATTGTCTTTTCAATTATTTGCGGCCATGATGATGGGAGCTATGAACACAAATTGTTGTTGTGTTTAAATTTTTACGCTTGCTTTAAGCTCAATACGTTATCGCATATTTAAATTTGTTTTATTATTTTATATTCTAAAATCTACTCCTATGTAAGACCAAGCTTATTTTAATTGATTGTTGGCTATTTTTTCTTTTGTTTTATGTAGAATATTCAGGTGCATGTGGCGCGGAAAATATGATTTTTTGAGTCTTCAATAGCTGAGCACTCAATAATTCGTTCGAATTTGTTATTCCAAAACTACACGTTCTGAAATATATAGTGCTGATCTAACTCAACACAATGTACATCCTAAAGTATCAGTGAAGGGTTCGTTTTGCAATTATTTGTGAATAAATTGCAGCTTATATGAGCAGCGCATACACAATCACTTGTCTACAAATCTGGAAAACTGTTGAGACATTCTCGCACGTAGGCAAAGCTTATGTATTATTAAATTTTATCTTTACAATTAGTAATAATACCGATCATATGCGAGAACACAATCAGAATGTACATTTAGAATGAATTTAAACAACATGAGCAGGCGATGTGGTTAGTATCACGCTTAATCATACACTGGTATAGACACTCAGTATCAAAAATATGTTTAGTTGAGACCATGAAATTCGACAAAATGAAACATTGTTCCCTAAAGTATCGTCCTTTTGTTGTTCGGACCAGATGAATGAATATAATTTGAAATATGGATAATATGAGTGTCCCCTTGCTGAAAATGAACTGCTATTTGATTATGATAAAATTTCATCGAATTATGATGTTTACGGAAATGCAAAGAGAAGCAAATAAAAATCGCAAGGACACACTTTGTTTTGGCAGAATTTCCCCATAACCAAACTTCTGGAAATTCTTTTCTTTCGACAATAGGCTGCACACTTCCAACAGATAATGGTACCATAGCATAAACTTCTGCTGCTATATTTTCAGGAATGAAACCACCCAGCTGTGCATACCATATAGCTAGAAAATTAAACTAAATTACATATGGAAGAAATTTTCAACGATAAATAAATAAACAATTTATATTATTCTTTTCAATGTTTATGTATGTGTTAAAAAAATCAATGAGTAGCTAATTTTTACATCTTTGTCGAGATTCCTATCAGAGAAAGATAAATGATTAGCGCAGACTAAGCTTTGGGACAGAATTTTCAAAAAATTCAGTTTTCATCTTGAAAATAATGTATAATAATGATCGCTAGCATGAAAAGTCTAAACTGGCTCTAGTATTACTAATTGTGAATGAGTTTGTTAATTTTTGATCGAAATAAATAGGGAATTTTGGAATTGATTGGCCCTAGAGATTAATTATCCAAAAATATATTCCACATCGCCTGAGTTGACCAAAGGTTTGTATACCGACCACATCAGGATTGAATTTCAGTTAGACCCATAGAGGAAACATGAATAGGCCTTTGAAGAGGCTCTGTACAAATTGCCAGAAACAAAGCGACGAGCATAAGGGCCAGGTTCGGGGAGCGTTTTGCCAATCTAGCTTTTTTGAATATATTTATTTCGGGCTTGAGATATTAGCCTTCTGCAAAAGTTCATTGAAAATCATTGGTAACCTCTAAGTTTAAACACACTTCATTGCATGTATGAAACGTATTTACATTTATAAAATTTATGCTAGAATATTTATCATCTTA
Source organism: Stratiomys singularior (assembly GCA_954870665.1). NCBI lineage: Eukaryota > Metazoa > Arthropoda > Insecta > Diptera > Stratiomyidae > Stratiomys > Stratiomys singularior. Next base: position 1,962,982 of record OX940879.1, on the reverse strand, counting down.
TTAATTCTTATTTACGTCTACAATATCCTTGTAGCAGGTTAATTAGTTTATATACATGTGTAATAACTTTTTCGGACATCATCTGGAATAGCCTCACTCATTCATCTACGCCTAACAATTTACCAACAATGCAAAAGAACGAGAATTACTCGAAAGAAAAACGAAAAAGATTATCAACCTACTCCATGAAGCAAGGTTAGTTTTACTTCAGACTGACAAAAATATGCCCAATCACCACGAGAAAAATTAAATCAAATTTATGTCAAATTAAATGAAGCCACCCCTGAAGCTAAAAAAAAGATACAGCGTATATATTTACGAGCAATAAGAATTAAAAATTGAATTTAGAAAATTGGTGAAAACACAAACTTGTCCTGCAGGAATTGCTCCCAAAGCCATATGTCAGGGAATTCTTGACGTGTTTTTATTGGTGCCGATTGCGGATTATCACCCGATGGTGAATAGGCAAATGCTACTGGTGGTTCTCTTTCATAAACTTCGAAATCATTGTCAGCTGATGGTATAGAATCATAATATATTGCTAAAAGTCCAATAAAAATAACAATTAAAGCTAGTTATCCTTTATTACGTCGAAGTTCTTACTTGAATTCATAAAAAAAGGTAGTCGATTTCGTCATAAGATTATTCATTTAATAATGCACAAGAGGTGAAACTCTGTTTTGCAGGCACCAAAAAACACACTTTTTTCGCTTATGAAATACAAAGGACTTCACTAGGGTAAAATAAAGAGAAAAACAAAGAAACACATTTTTGATCAGTATTGGCAGTAGATGTTTTAAATTCAAACATGAATTTTGCCTTGATGACGCCGGGGGACGGATGACCTGGCTAGTCAGTATTTCGTCATTCAAGAATTTGGGTAAAACGTCCTTTAGTTACCCCAGATATCTAGTATTAAAGCTGTACTGACAGCTTTTTTCGCATTATACATGTACCTTAAAACTTCACACTGAACCAGACAAAACAAACTGAGGTACGTCATTATCCTTAAAAGATTGAAAATGTTGAAGCGATGAGGTCGGCTTTCTCCAAACACAACGTTCCATCTACTCTGCCCCCCCCCCCCCCCACCAAAAAAAAAGTGAGTTTTTGACCGAACACAAGATCATGTTTCTTTCGCTGTTTCATCGCTAATTACTTCTCTTTAAAGGAGCGACTGATTTGTCCATTACAAAAAAAATTTACATATCAGGACACATTAGCTCAGCGATTGAGCGTGAGTGTGAGCTTTGCAGAACAGGCATCATTGAAGAAATGCTCAGCTATGTAACTCGTTCGCGTATTTTTGATCAAACTTTGTCCGTGACATGGACCAAAATATGGTTTAATTAATATAAGAGTAGAAGAATATGATAATGAAAATTTTTGACACATCAAACACGGCTCATAAATTTAAGGACTCATAAATACATTCTGCAAAGATAAGTCTTCCAAATATTACAAAAATCCTTTAGTATTCCAGGCAAAACGAAACCTGGCGTTCGTACACGGAAGCCTTCAGGCTTCCGTGATATATTTATTTTGGAAAACCAAAAATATTTTTTCGCCACAATAGAAGTGCTGAGGCCGCACCGAGTTTAGTGCCAAAACATGTGTAACGTATTCTTGGAACTTTGCTAGTATTCTTGGAATCATTATTGTATTCTACAGGCATACTAAATGCACTAGTGTACCCATCTTTAAGGAGATTAAAAAGATTTGCTAAATTATTTCCTGGTAGAAAACCTCTTAGGTAATGATAACTTAAAGGCTAAACTTGCTGAGAGGGAAGGGATTTCTAACGAAAACTAAGTGCGTTATCCCTGTTATCCTTCCCTGTAAAACTTTTCATCGTGACCATCATTTCTCTTCTCAAGAATCTTTTAATCTATTTGAATATCTGCTGAGTTTACATGAACCCCATAAACCGACATTCCCTATCCAATTTTTGATGTTCGTAATTATTTTTGTTTATTTGTTCTTAATTAGATCATTTCAAAGGTGCGAGATATGAATAAAAATCACTTGAACTTAGTCGAAGTTGCGTGGACTAAGTGGGAAACGTTTGAAAAATAAAAGTTCTTGTTTTTTATTTTTATGCTTGCAACTTTGAATATGCATTTGTAATGATTTAATTATTTATGTACCAATATTACTTTTTTATTATTCGTAATAAAAATTTTCTCTGTTTTGATTTGAAATGTTGGTCCTTGATTTTGCTTCTTTTCAAAGGATGAATTGTGACTTTAACTTAACGATTAAGTTTGACTAATCTTAACTGACTACCTCACCGATTGCCTCACAAAAAGTGCCATCGGGCACTTTTCAGGACGCGATAGCAGAAAACAGTTTAATGAAACCATCGAATTGGAAAAATCATGTTTTGATAAAAAATCGCGATAGGATATTTTCTATTTCTGGCGATTGGAGCGTTTCGACGACCAAACTGGTATTTATTGAAGCGAAAGTCCTGCGTGTATTGAGTAAAATAGATTGTAACAATCGTTCAGTTCTTTTCTTTGTTGTCTACTGCGAATTATATTCGTTTCAGAGTGATATGTTTTTCATGGTACTTATTAGCAGAGACACAGAACGATTTCGACTAGCACAACTTTTTGGTGACGAAAAGAACAACAAACTACTATGAAGTAAATTAAACTAGTAGTATATGAAGTAGAAGCAGAAAAAGAAGAAAATTAAACATTTAAACAAAAGAATAAAACACAAACTTTGTATCGGTTGATTTTTCCCACAGCCAAACTTGTGGAAACTCCTTTCGAACTTCAATTGGTTTTTCTTTCTTTTCAACTAAGTTGAAATTTACGGGTGCAGCTATTGCTTGAGGTATCGCTGGTCGAGGTATACCACCAAACGCAACGATACCACCACCACCACCACCAAACAATAACGGTCGGACTGGAAAGCCTGTAAAAATTATAAGAAGGATGTTATATATAAGATATTATTGCAATTAGGAGCCCATTGAGACGATGTCGCTACAATAGTTGGAAGTCAGATGGTAAGGTATGCCAATGCAAATTGCTCTGTATTCAATTCTTGTCGTCTGCGGTGCTGAGCACTATGACAACCCTTGCAGTTTTCAGAGTTTTCCAACGTTTTTTTTTGTTTTTGAATAGTGCAATGTTGGAAAGTAAATCGGTGTAAACGGATTCGTTTTATATGTTATCAGGGTAAGTAAACTGTATATCGTTTTTTCCATTCAAGGGTGTTTTTCTTTTTCTGAAGACTCTATCCGCAGGACTGTTTGAGGAAACACGATTCTAACAGCTTCAGCTTCAGACTGCTGTATTGAACAGTGTTTTCATCCTTTTTTATCATTTTGATAAAGTCAAAAAACCCGCAAAATATTTGGCGGTAATTTATAAAAGAAAATTAAACAAAAAAAGAGCTTTTGGAAAAATAACAATTTTGCACTTCTAAAACAGTTTTGTTTTAAATAGTTTCGCTACTATAAATGCAAAATATTTCTTTTGTATCCAAAGGTAATTTAACGCTTCATCGATTCCTTAAAAACTAAAAAATCTAGAAAAAATTTAAAAGTTTTGACAAGCGTTTCAAGAACTTCTGAATTTTTTGTCATTATTCATTTAATTTTTTTCATTTTCATTTGACATTTCAATTTTTTGTTTTGAAAAATGTCCTTGTAATAATAGATAACGTTCCAGCAATTTTTTTCTCAAATAAAAATGACATATTTATCAATTATAGTTGCCGTTCTTCACATTGAACTAGGTTTGATAAAAACACTTGATTATTTCAAAAGATTGATTGATTTGATTTGAAAAAAGTGATTTTTTACAAATTTTGTAATATGTTTGGATGGCGAATCAAAAAATAGACGTAATAGAGACATGGAACAGGTCAAACCAATAAAATGTGTAAATTATTGATTAATTTTTATTCGTGGGGAGGTTCAGAACCATCTCACCCTCAAGGCTTACCTTCTTGGCATGCTCAGAGGTTATGGAGGAAAGATTGATTCGGTGATCGTCAAATCGGAGAGAATTTCTGTGTTTTTGTCCGATTGGCTATTAATAAACCAATAAACAATCAACACAATCACAGAAATAGAAATGGCTCACAAAAAAATAAGCAGTCTGATAAAATAAAATTCAAATTACATTCCATACTGAAATTGAACATGCATTATTTTTTTTACACTGAAGATAATAATTTACATGGATATGATGGAGTGTTAAGCAACATTTTAGAAATTTTGGGACGCACACAGCCACAGTCAAAGCTACTCACTGCCTGCTGAAGCCTTTCAAGCTAAGACACAGGATTCCCTAATTGGAAAAGTGATGGAATTCATTTGATGACAAAGTGGCTGAGTGGTTGTAGATAGACTTGCAATTGGGTCAGATTCTAGGATAATGAAACAAAACAAGCGTTTAACGTTGAAGGAATAATCAGGAAATATCAACATAAGAAGGAGTAGTCATGCGTGAAAGAGAATAACTCATCTAATTGTAACGTGCAATACGTATAAATTTGTTTATAAACCTTTGTACAGTGTTCATCAGCATACAAACAGGATTGCAAGCTCATTCTAAATATAATTTTCAGTGATTTCAGGTGTGTGTATGTATGTAAGCGGGGGAAAAAACATACAAACATACTGTGAACTTTGAAAATCTATCCATATCCATGATTCAATGAATTTCTCACGAACATTTATCACACTGGACGATTCAGTTTCATCTATATCGTTATTTTCCGAATCCAATTCAACATTAACTTCAACGCTACCATCATTGACAGCTGAGTCTTGCCAGCTTGTTAGTGATATGGCCATTATGTTGTCTAATGCTAGAAAATATAAAATGTGAATAAATAATGGGCGAAATAATAATTGTGTTTGTTTGGTTAGCTTAAGAGTGTTTTGAATGTTGGCATTAAAAAAAGTTAACCCAAGTATAGTGCCAATTATTTCAGGCATATACCTTTGCAGGCAAGGCAAAACGCGCACATATGCCCAATTTTGTGACCAATAAAAATTAGCACCCCTACTCAGAATATAGTTTAAAATACAAACATTTGATCCAGTGGACTCTCCCAAAGCCAAACTGCTGGGAAAACTCTACGTTGTCTAATTGATTGAAATGTTTTCGTTGCTTTTCTGTTAAGCGCAGAAAATATCCTGGCCGTTGTAACAGAATTTGGAGGTTTACCTTCATTGAAATCAGGAGTTGGGAGGATACTAACGGATCTGAATTTCCCTCTGAACGGATAGCGTCCTGAAAATTGATAGTCGATAAGATTAAAACAAAAAATGCATCATGGGAAATTTATGCTTAAAATCGCCTTTGCCTGCTGTGCCCTCATTTCAAATGTTAAAAGATTTTTCGAAATTAGATTCTATACTCTGTATCACAGAGGCAACTCTCTATTTAACCATCTCTTTATACGTCACTAGACGTGGTCCCCAACATCAGATTGAATGATTTTCGAGAATTTTCAATAAGTGATCCAGTGCGACATGACAGTGTTTGCCGTCTAACTAAGGTCAACCTAACGTTTTTGGCACTCGGTAGCTTCGAAGCACCTTAAAACCATTCCCTATTGACTGTCATTGACCTATTGACTATGATATATATCAATTTCCTTCGTTCTTGGCAATGATGCTGGACATAGGCCTTTAATCCACTCTGATGGGTTTCAATGAATGCGAGTACACCGCAATACTACTACAATTACTTTGAATGATAAATCTATGAATATAATTTAACAATAAAAAAAATTAATCAAGGCAAAAAGTCAAACAAATTTACAATTTTTTCGGTTGAAAAAAGAAAAACTTCAAGCTTCATGCAATGTGAATTATCTTAGGCTTATGTAAGGTTCATTGATGTGATGCCTTGCATTTGTCGTCAACTCGTCTATGCTTCTTGGAACATTTCTTGCATCGTCTGAAGTGAAGGATGACTCACATGCTCCGCTAGGAGACTTGATAAGATGCGGTGTATCTCGTAGGAGCAGTCTTGTGTATGAAGGTAAAAAGGCTTCGGACCACATGGGATTCGAGGTAAGGTACTGCAGACGATCTATCTTTTTTCTAATCGCCTGCTCTTCAGTCCCTTAAAAGTTTGCTTGAAACCAAATTCCACGAGCAAGGGCTACACAGATTTGAATTCCCAGATGAGACACGCGCGATGGAAATAAACAATTTTTGTAGAGGCGAATACTAGGTTGAGGGGATCATCAGTGATGAGAAATAGTCACTCCCCCTGCGAGTGGCATCAGCCCTGGGATCAGGACGTGTAGGGATAATGGACTATCAACCTGGTACCTGCTATGAGTTTTTTTCGCAGTTGGATGGTGTATGTTGCTACCTGACATCTTGGAAATGGTGATCCTTAATCCTTGATGTATTTCTGAGGTTAAAAAGTACTATGTAAGCATTAAATTCAATAAGTTAGAACACAACTCTTGAATGCTTAGTCATACATGTTGAACAAGTGAAAATTGAGCAAAGAAAGTCTTTCGAAAAAGGACAAAGCCTTGCAATTTTCTGGTTTAGATTAGAGCACTGCTTTTGGAGAAGAAATTAGCAATTCAAAAAAAAAGAACAACAGATCAATGAATAACACTTATGAAATAGATTTAATGGTTTTCATTTCATAATACGTGCATTGAACTCGTGTCTAATCGCATTTCATGAACGTGCGGCATCCTGTTTCGACACAAATGACGTTTTATAGTTGTGGTTAGCAATCAAGAGTTAGAAAAAATAAACCGTTTGACGTTATCAACAAAGCCATGAATATTTAACAAAGGTTGATGAACAAGCTTGTGATTTTCAGTTTTTTGAACGAAGGATGGATGAACATTTTTATGGGGGAGCAGCTTGAAAACTGAAAGGATATGAAACACAAAAAAATGAAAAAAAAAAAAACACAAGCTTATGGAAATTGTTGAAGCACTCTCGTAAATAATTATGAAACTCGGATATCAAAAGATCAAAATCCAAACATTTTGCAGCGAAACAAGAATGTTGCTGTCAAGCCAGAACTTCACACAAAATATTGATGGTTTGGAAATAAGCAAATGTCAGTCGTAAACAAGCATTCGCCTCGTTACAAACCCTCTTGTTTGGAACAGATCCCAAATCCAGGTATCTATAAAATTTTTTCGGACAACTGGAATTTCTTCAATTTCTAGTTGGTTTTCTGTTGATTCGATCAACAGTTCTTCAGACTCCATTTGGTAGGATGAACGATTTTTCCAAGTTCTTTTAGTGCATTTGCGCTTTTTTAAAGCTAAATAAAAGAGAAATGTTCAATTAATGTTTTATAACGTGATGTATGAATTAAAATGGTTTTATTGCTGTTCTTGCTATTGTGCCCATGTAGCTCTAGGAATCAGGCAGGCAATGTTAAAATCGTTTGATGAAAACTGTTTGTCGTTCAGTTTGTACAACGTATTTGATTTTCTGGACATGAGACGACATCAACACTAACATAAATGGAAGCACGACAAAACGTCAATAAGCCTTTGACATACTTCAGTCGGATTATTCCAGTCGCGGGAAGTTTTTAACTGAAATTTTATCAGACGATAAAATGGTTCATGTGAAGTTCAGAATGATATAGTCAGGAATAGAAACGAAACTTTTCTAGTTTGTTTCGTGCATTTCGGTTTGAATGAACCCTTTTAGTAAGCGGAATAGAATCTAATCCAAAATATATCTGGAAAACATAGGGAAATAGCATAGGGGGAAGTATCACTGCGTTATGCTTGTTGAGTAATGAAGATTGAAATTAATTGTAGATTTATTGAGTATCAAATTAAGTAAATTTTTATTAGTTAATTGAGAGATTAGTTGATTAAGTAAATTATTTGCATGTGAATGTGGGTGTATTACTTGTGCTGATACGGTTTTTTTAAACCCTCATGAATTGTATATAAATACTAAAGAAAAACGGAGTTCACCCAAGAGTTATATTGCTTTAACGATTGATGTGTCTTTTGAGGATATCATGTATGTGAAGACATTCAAAATATGCTAGATGCTGTTTGGTGTTACTATATTGGTCCTTTTCGGAGGTTTTTTATTATATGTTTCAACATGTTGTATAATTGTTTTTAAAAGTCTCTTAGAAAAGAGACAGTAATTGTCGATGGATGTCTTCAATAAAGGAATCAATACTGACTTAGCACGGATACAAAAAATAATTTCGGTTTCAGTACTCGCATTGTCTTATCTAGCTTGGGCTTTTTTGAAACGGCATGCAATACAAATGCAGGAGGACTTCAAGCAAGACCTCTTGCACTAATTTTTGAAGGCTTTTTAATATATGAGAAACCCAGATGATGTTTGAAGCTGTGTTTCCACGAATAGCCAATCCAAGTTCACTTCAGTTAGAAACACATAAAAATGATTGTGAAGAATCCTTCGCTTAAAAGTTAAATACCCTTGAAAATATGCCAGTTGTATAAATAATACTGAGAATATCCAGATTATTCCACAAACCTTTTGTTATCATCGTTGCGGTTCCAAAGCCAGACTTGGGAAAAATCTTTTCTTACGACAATTTCCTTTTTATTTACTGTTTTTGCTGAGCTGGCTGGAGCATTGGCTGTTTTTTGGTATTTATATGGAACAAATGTCCCTTTTTGCATGAAAGTAAAACCTATTGGTGTCGGGCGAGTTCGGCGTCCTAGAAAAGAATTTGTGAGAGCGAATGGAGAACAATTCTAAATTCGTAGGGAGTGAAGTCCAAAGTTATTCATTTTCTAGCTCCATTAGAACTATTCGATCAATAAATATATTTATAGGTGAATTTCGACAGGGAAAAGCTTTTTTTTAAAGACATTTTTTATAAAGCTATTTTAGCATTTTTCTTGGCATTGATGATCGACATCGACTGTTTCAAAGTTTTTAAGTAATAGTTTTTACACCCTGACCACCTTTTAGCTATGTTTTTTGTACGAGATTCGAGATCGTAAATCGTTTGAGAGTAAATCTATCAATATAACAACTGTATTGAAAAGAACAATTAGAAATTATTTCGAAGAGATATTGAAAATTCGATCGTCTGCCCTCCAATATTTCTAAGGCTGTTGTAGTCGACAGACATTTTCAAACCAATAATTGTTAAACAGCAAGAAACATTTGTTATTCAATAAATCAATGAAAATCCAGGAAATCCAAGCCATGGATGCACTGAGAAGCTGACAGTATCCGAATCGCACTAATTTAGCCTCGCTCACGGATATGGTAAGGTTGAATTTGGCTAGAACCTACGTTATGTCTTGTCATTTTACGTCAACAGATACCTTCATGTTATCTTGACATTGAGAGCATGGTTGCAGGAACGATTGGAAACAGCGTTATGTGTAAGCCAATGCGCGGCTCAAACTGTCCCGCGATCGCTGATTTTAAGGTAAACTCAACTGGCATTTCCTCGGGTAGAACGCTTTGATATCCGTCTGATAAAGATAGAAGCCAGAGTTTTTTCAAGAACAAAAATCAAGACGGGGTCAATCTTGATCTTTCAAATTTTCAATATTAATGAAGCATGAAATATATTCTGAGAATGGCCACTGTACGACTCTGTAAAGTTACGTAAATTACGTAAATTGGCGAATCCTTCCACGAATTTCCTATAAAGGCATCTGAGAATACTACAGGAAGAGTTCCAAAGTTCATTCAGTTCCTTGAATATCCATATTTTTATTGCGAAGATCATGTTCCATGCGAAATAAGGATAATAAAGAAATATTTTTGACTTTATTTCGGTGGTACATGCTGTTACTAAAGGCTGTGTTCTTGGTTGATGTCTTAAACGCTGTTCGAATGTGCTACAACCTGCCTAAGCAGCAATCATTGTAAATATATTAAAAGAATGCAATTGACAACTTCAATTTCGGACTCGGTGCAAGTGAAAGATCCAACTATATACTCGCATTTTATATAAAACTTTGTGGTCGTGCTGTTGGTGCTAATAAAGAAAAGTGAGATTGAATGAAGTTGCAAAATTCAATAAATTAAAAACAACACATCCATTAATTCAACTCATACTAACTGCGACTCGATATAAACATCGAAGAACCACACAGGACGAAAATCATATCTAATGTATAGTTCTATTTCAGACGTTGGTGATGGGTCATTGAATGTCATCAGAACCTTAGATTTGGTTCTACTACGAGATTTTTTATGCATTTTCCTAGCTGAAAATAACACAAAGACAATAAATCAATATAAGTCAATCCGTAATCTAAATTGTCAATCAAAAAGTGTAGATCATTCACGTCTGCAAAGCATTTTATTGAAAGAAAAATTTTGCGCCACTTGTGTGAAAAAATAGTTTCCTAAATCTAATTGGGAAACAAGACGTAATGTTTCGATCTAATAGCGTCAGACGTTCGGAAGGCAGTTTGTGAGATGCTCTATAATGTCATAATGCACTTTCGCGATGAGTGTTGGCCATTGCAAAATATCCTGAATCCTGTGAAGGCTAACGAGTGGGGTCGTCGGTTGGGTTTAAACTCCAGATTTGATCGTCAAAAAGTGCAATTAGCACATGTACTAAAATGACAAATTCATCACTGTTACGCCGGAATACTGCAGTATTGGTACAAAAAACTAACGAAAATCACCCTTTTCACAGTCGATTCTGTATTCAAGGCCAATTACTGGTGATACGATGACAAGGAATACAGTGAACAGAATTTCGACGACGAGGAAAAACGGCTGATAGCATTGACAACTTGCCCATGAAAAATAAAAGATATACCTTCCCTTTGATTTTGCGTATTAATTTTTTTATTTTCCGTTCTCGATTTTCAACTGTTATCGTTCGGTCTTCTTCAGCAAAACTTGCTCATGGTTCTAGAGTACAATAAGGACGCACTTTTCCATTCGGCAAAAAAAATGTGTTTCACGCATGCACGCGCTTTGAAGGCCGACTGAAGAGAATAATTGTTAAGACTTTGTGCATCCAGTCTAAGTTGTGCATTAACACTTCTATCTACAACACCTGAAGCTTTTGCATTGATGGTGAGTACCTCTAAAGATTTGAAAGCATATTTCCTATTGCCCGATTTTCATTGGTTCAATGAGCAAGGCATGCAACATAAAATTAAAAATTGATGCAAATGTTTTATAATCCTAGTTAAGATAGTCAAAGTGAATCAAACTGTTTAGATTGAAATGAGTTGGGTGTGAAGTGAGGTGGCATGTGGATAGTAATTAATGGCTTTAGTTTCTACCCATTATTTAATTTAATTTAAATGTAGTGTTCAATAACAATTCGCTCTCGAAAATTTTACAACTTTCGAAAAATCGCTAAAACTTTCCTGGAATAAACCCAGAATGAGATTAGTCTTCAATGAGTTTATTTTTGTTCCGAAATTTCACGAAATATATTTTGCAAGAATTTTTTCATCGCTCCTTGTCACTGCTTGCTGGTTTTTGACATTATGATCGGTGATATGTGACCCTCAATATCTTATGTCAGCATCAACGAACAAATGAAAAAAAAAAACCTGAAAATGGCGCATGGTATTCATGTCAGTCATCTCATGTCTTAGTCTGTCTGCCAAAAGATAGTAAAAAGTGACGAGTGTGACGAGGAGTGACGATGAATTGCTGTAAAATATATCCGAACTAATCCTGTCAGAAGTATATCAAGAACCAATTCATTCTACGTTAATCAAATAATTAGTAACTATTATCTAATCCGATCAGACAAACGATGTAGTCAAAATCATTTCAGAATAGCTGCATACACGCATCTCTGCACAAACCTTTTCATGTCGTGGTTTTGCCAAATCCAAACATGTGTAAAATCTTTTCTCACGACAATTTGTTTCTTGTGCAGTAACGGTGGTGAACCAGCGACTATGTGAAAAACGGGTGTTCTACGCATGTATGGAACAAACCCACCTGTTCTTGGCATGAAAGGAAAATTTACTGGCCTGGGCTGATATCCTAGAAAGCGTTAAATAAGAGCAGCATTTTTTAAACTTTTAACTGCTAGACACAAAAGTATATTCGTATTTACAAATTGTCTCCGAAAAATCTCAATTATTTTCAATACATTATTTTAAATGTTTCAATTCGATTTCAACGTAAATACTACATATGATTACTACATAATACAACATAAGCAGATGGGATAGTCAGGTATAGGTAAAAGTCAAATCGGAAAGAGAAAGTATAGTATGCTGATAATAATAATAGTGATAATCCATTAGTTCACAAAAAAATACTAAAAATAAAGTAATATTTGATAACAATTATCGGTTAGGTAAGGGTTTAGCTGAGACACCGGATCTCAAGGGACACTGAAAAGTAGAAAGTACCCGAGGTACCTTTCAAAGCTTGATGGGTTGATCGTACAGGACCAGAAACACAAATCCAAATATCAAAGGTACCGGTCGTTTTGGAGCTGAGGACTTGTCGCTTAGGTGTTGAAAACTCTAAGGACGGGAACATCAGGATCACAGTTACTAGGAAAGTAGACCAGAAACCATCAATTTCTGATTCGACTAGTCTGGGTGACTTCAAGCATTGGTATTATTTCTACCATCTGGGAAATCTAGGAAATTACAATCCAGTTCCAATCGGCCAGTGATGGTGCCAATGGGCACCATTTCATACTCAATAGCAGGATATTCATTCTTCGCCGATGAAGTAAATGTTTTGTGGCTCGGAAATAGCGTCTGAAATAAAATCTGTACAATCTGCAAGACTGTATTTGACAAAGTAATTAATAAAAAATAAACGCTCCACTTTGCGGTCAAATTCAAGTCATCAACTCAGGAAAAGATATCCTTCGTTCCTTGTACACAAATTATGGCAGTAGAAGTGCTTTCTAAGCCAATGCCGGATACAATGAAACCTTTGTATATTTAAGTCTAAAGTCAATGTTATTCTTAACAACATTTAAATATTTAGATAACTGTATACATGCGTTCGACAGTTCAACCTGCACCAACTTATAACCAAGATTGTCATATGAAAGGATTTTAAAATAGACGAGGAATGCAATCTAGTTTGTATTAATAACTATGTTATCCTTAAGTAATAAAATAACTAAGTCAGTTTACTGTTTTTTCTACAAAAAAGATTTGATTAAACATTTTTCATCGCTGTAGAAAGAATCTTCGAAAATAAGCCATTACCCCATTAATAAGCCAAAATCACGAAAATAAGCCATTACCGAATCAATGAATGAATCCGTCGAAGGACATTATTCAGACAAAAAAGTCTAGTTACTACCAAAAGAAGTATCATATGAAATTGGTATTGAAGTATTAAAGTGTCGAAAAAGGAATTGGGGTCAATATTCAGCACAAAAATGATTAGAATTTTAAAACACGAACCCAATATTTTCAAGCATAAGCCAAATCCAATTGTCGGGAAAGAATTGTCTGAGATTTACTGAATTTTCTGTTTCTTCCTTCTCCTCTACTTCTTCCGAAGTCCTATCAATACTCGCGGGAATAGCAAATGCTGGTTGAATTACGTCGTCTAAATCGAAACTACCACTTTCAAGATAGAACTCTGTAATTGAATTTTTTTTATTTTAGGTGCGGAATTAAGTAAATACAGTTTTCGCGAGGATGAATGTTTCTTAGATTTAGCAGCATCTCCACGACGAATTTGACGAAGGAGCTGGGATGTTTATAACTTCGCAAAACGAGCTTGCTAAGATGTTTTAATTCAAAACTTCGTTTCATAGCTGCAAAGCTTAATTCAAAGCTATAATTTCTTATAAATTTAAATATCAAATTTAAATATCTAAATTTTTATATCAAGTCTTTTAAGTATAAAATCAAGCTGCGGTGTAATGAGTGTTGCGTCCGTTCAAAAATATTTAAGGATAGAGTATCTAGTACTAGTACTAGAAGAGTATCTAAATGTACAATAACACACTGACAATCTTTTTTATAATTAAAACATTTCGTGAACAGATTTTGCAAGTTTTTTCGGAAATAAAAATGTAGAATGTCGTTAGTGCCAATAAAAATATCATCGTAAGGTTGGAAAAAAGAAATTGGGAACAGTCATGGAATTTTCTTAGTCGATTATTCGGTTGGTTGGAAAAATTTCAGATCACTGTCACCGGTAGCACCATGGTGCATCGTATAGGACTGAAAAATGTGCAAAATTTGATAAACGTGGTACGACATTAAATACTTTTAAATTATTTCACAAATTAATATAAATGAACATTTTCAACATTTTTTCTTTTGTGTGTCTCCTACATATTTGATTTGTTTGCTAGTCAATATACAGTTATTTACATGTACTATAAACAAAAACAGATAAAAGATAAATTCTTCGTATTAGAAAACTATACTTCATTTTTTCTTTTGTAGAAATTCAAAAAAGAATGCTGGCTTTGGAATTGTAGATAGAGAATGTAAAGTGTTTCACATGAAAGTTTCTGGAAAAATTTCCCTTACTTTAAGTGTGTTTTCTTGTTCATCCGAAGCACGATCAATTGTGTTCGTCACAAAATATTCATAGTCGAAAGTTTTTTTCGATAGAAGCTAGTGTACTCCAATCATTATCAAATTCTAGAGGAAACGTCCTTAAATCTCTGCTTTAAACATTCATCACACTCATAGTCAGTGCCATTTCATTATTGCAATGCTACTAGCTAAGAAATAATTAAAAATTATTGCTATATAAATAACGCGTGCACTATGGAACCACAGCCCTTCAGTATATCGTGCAGGTATTCATGTTGGAAAAATGTGGTCAGTTTTCAACTATTTACAAACATTTTTCATAGTCGAAGCGAAGTCTTTTTATCTAAAGTCAAACATATTGAAGGCTTGGTAATACAAAAACGAAACAAGTATTCGAAAATTTCAAAAGATCAACTAACTATCGAACCCACTACCACCATTAATTAAGGGGAAGTCAAAAGAGGTTGCATGCCTTGGAACGTTTAAAATATTGCAAAAATGTTCACAAACCCGTTTTTGTTATTAGCTTCCCAAATCCATGTTTCTGGGAATTCTTTACGAGTTTTGACGTTGTTTGGAAATGAACCACCTAATCCACCGCCAATACGGTCAGATTCTGCATATAAAACACCTGAACCAAAACCAAAAGTAACTAAAAAATAAATATAATTGGTTTTTGTTATTGCGAATGAACAATGAGTGAATCAATTCATCGTTTCAACTGGAATAAAAATGAGTTTTTGTTAGCTAAGCTCAAACTCAACTGAGTTATCAAAATATTTTTGAAGTAGTTCATAAAACTAAGGCATTAAGGATTTAAATCCAACGACTTAACGTAAAATGGCGACAATTATTTATGAAACTTAAGACGAATTTTTTTTTAAGTGTGACCTGAAGCTGTTGGAAAATTAATGAATAATCAGTAAAAAATGAATACATGCGAGAATAAGGGCGTAGAAAATTTAGCGAAAACCATGAATACTAATACGAATGTATGTCGAAGCAAGGGCGTGGAAATTTTGTCGAAGAAGTCTGCAAAAATGATCTAGGTCCTTCCACCAAATACCAAATCTCTGCTAACATTAATCTTAGCTGGAACTATATATCTACATGACAGTTGTCAATTTGTGAACATAACAAAATAAGTGTTGTTAATGTTTTGATTAAAATGTCTAAACATTTTGTTAGCCTCTACTTTGACTTTACATAGGCACTGAAATGAGATGAAATCTGTGTTTATCATTTTCATTTTTTCTTCATCATCCAAAGACATATCAAAAATATCAATCATTGTCAATATTTAAAGAGTCTTTTGACAACATTTAACTAAACCCAACTTTACTTCTTATTAAAACATTTAATTCGAGTCGTCTGACTTACGCCTTTTTTTGTATATTTAACGGAGCTATTATAAAGTTTGTTTTCTGCGGCTTGGCTCTGTACACGGCAGTCAGTTTTGACAACTATGTTCTCTGTTGGTGCTGTCGTCAAATTTGGGGCAATATGTGGGACGGTGATATGTGCAACCATAAGAATCATTTTTGTTGATTCGAAAGTAAACCGAAATCAAATGTCATTCCGTGTTTTAAGATTTGCTTGGAGTTTTGAGAATATTTAGAAAAAAACAAACGAAACTTCGAATGATAGGGTCCGATTCGGCATTTCAAATCCCAGAACACAAAGATATATACCAAAATTCTAAATTTTCGTATAAATTTTTTGAAATTAATTTTATTTTTGGTTTTTTATGGCGCACATTCTTACCGAAAACCATTAGTGAATCAATGAGAAATAGGAAATGAAAAGCAGATATAGTCTTTCACTTAAACTCAGATTCATAAAATCAGACGGAAAGCGTGATTCCAAATATATTTTCCACCGTCTACCTAAGCGTTTA
The DNA here is from genome assembly GCA_954870665.1 of Stratiomys singularior. Classification (NCBI taxonomy): domain Eukaryota; kingdom Metazoa; phylum Arthropoda; class Insecta; order Diptera; family Stratiomyidae; genus Stratiomys; species Stratiomys singularior. Next base: position 1,946,631 of record OX940879.1, on the reverse strand, counting down.
GGCTGTATGATCCTCGGTGGATCTCGGCAAATCTTCAATGTGTTGTGTTGCACGACAAGAAAAGAAACCGGAAAAATGGGAAAACGTTCCAAAAATTAATCACTTGATTATAAGCGTGTAGAATAATTTTGAAATGAATAAGATTCTTCTTTCACTAAACTTCAACGGAAACTTCTTAATGTAGCTGTAAAAGCTAGAATTATCCATGCTTGAAGCATTAACAGAAAGTGCTATACATTTAAAAATATAGATTAAACTTTGTTATTAAGCATGTTCCAATGAACCTTGCTTTCGAGCAACGAGAAAATTACCAATTACCAATAACCAAATGATTATTAGGTAGTGCTTTGATTCAGAAGCCGAAGGATATGAAATTGTTTTACAAACATCGAAATACGAACCCATAATCTGTGAAATTCATCCAGATCCATGTGTCAGGAAAATCTTTCCTAATATTTAACTGGGTGGAAATTGAGCTTTGTCTTCGATTAAATACTGGACCACCAGAATGCAATACAATACCTGGAAGTTTGAAAATTGTCTTGGGTGTTTATGATGGAAAATGCCTCGAAATTGGCAGAGATCCTAATTCCTAATCCTAGTTTCATTTTTAATCCAATAATGTTAAAACCGATTCGCGATTTTCATTTATTGCTTCCTTGTTAAAAGAGTTTACATTGATTTGTTTAAAACCGTGAAAAAATTTTCGAGCAAGAAGTCCTTGAACTTTATTAATCATTTTGCTTAGCTAAGATCTGCTTGATGAATAAGTATAATACATCTATTCGAAGAGCAGATAAAATGTGAATTTTATTATATTTTAGCAGCCAGGGATGGTGTGAAAATCTAAGGAGTGTTTAAAGTCTGTACTGAAATAGGACAACGAAGACGAATCGTAAAACGTGATTCCAAAGTTGCTTTGGATGTAAAGTAATCGGATATAATAATTTCATATCTCTTTTGAGTGTTTTCACCGAGTGTCTTTGTTCCAAAAGATTAATTTGTAACAAATACTTAAAAGATTATTAAATACAATTTACAAATAAAACACCGGAAAGTTTCATACAATCAGATAGAGACCAATTTTTGTAGGCTTATTTGAAATACAAAATTGAAACACAGTACTGAAATAAGCAACTAGTTAGCTGAACACCTTCTCAATCATATTTTACTTACATATAACAAATAAAAAACACAAAATTCAGGAAAAAAGAAGAAAGTCAAAAGTGCTCGTTTGCATTGGAAGGCCATTGAAATATTGTTAAAACAATAAAAAAACAAACCGTTTGCTATTATTAGTTTCCCAAAGCCATGTCTCGGGGAACTCTTTTCGGGTTTTCACGTTTTCTACTAGAGAACCGCCGAAAATACCTCCAATGCGGTCAGTTTCCGCAAATTGCACACCAGACTCATAAGCAAAATCTATATAAGTAGTTAAAAATAAACATTAAAATTCCATTGAGGACGAATGAATGTTTGCTGTTAGCCGATTTGAATGATAATTCAATGTTTGTTTTCAGTCAAATTTACTTAAAATATGGTAGAAAGTTTGGGGCGCAGTGTGGCCGTTAAACAAAATATGCAAGGAACCAACCAAATCACATTGTGAATGTAATTTGTGTCCTGTCCTGCATACCAAACACGTCGAAGCCGAATTTCGAACTGGAGTGTGATAATTCTTCGTAACGTAACTCGACATTAAGGTTTTGCTGTTGGTGTAAGGGGACTGCAGTGCTCCTTATGAGTAGTGAAACGCGTATTTCTAAAATCTATGTTGATGTAATTTGGAATCAAACCTGTAACCGTTAGTCAAATGAAAGAATCCTTTTTCCCATACATGAAGGATATGAAGTTATTGTCAAGACAATTAAATACAAACCCGTTTTCAAAAATATTCATCCACATCCATGTTTCCGGAAATTCTTTTCGAAAATTTAATTCATCAGGTGGAGAATCATCTGTTATCCTGATATCGACTATATCAGAATGCAGATAATAGAAAACTAGAAAAAATTTTACAAGTGGATTTCATGAATATTTTTTTTTTGTTTGATTTTGTTCACTTAAACCAAATGAAATTGACTTTGATTGATGAATAAGCATAATTTAACTGATTCAAACAAAACATAAGAGAAAATGAAAATTTGGTGATTGAATTAAACAGAGATTGGAAGGACATACATAGATCGAAAAGGACATCTATTGTGCTAGACAGATGCGTACATTTTCTTGCAGCAAAAAATTGATTTCGAAAAAGATTTTACTAGCATATGTAATTTGCATTAATTCAGATCAATTCAATATTGTCTCGGCAATTGATTTGGGGACCAAAATATTGTCGACTGGACAACTGATAGCGTGCAATAGATGTTTACTACTTCGAAAGTTACCACAGCAAATTCCACTAAGGACTATCACTAGTTTAATTGGAAGAAATATCGAAATTTAGAGTCCCATGAAAAAGCGAAAATCATACTTCCGCTAAACATTGATCACAAACAATACAGACTTAATCTGCGTTTATAATATGTCAGTAGGTCGGAAATATCTAGGATATCTATATTTATGTTGTTAGTAGGAACAATGATGGCATTGATTACAAACCCTTGAGCATCAAAGTTTGACCATATCCACGTTTGTGGGAATGCTTTACGAATCTTTACTGGAGCAGTTTGAGCAACGAATGGTTTTTGCTGCATTGGTGGAGTTGTTGTGAAAATTGGTGCTGTTGTAGTCGTTATCGGGATTCTTGTAGTGAAATAAAAGGGAGCGGCGATTGTTGTATATATGAACGCTGTTTAAAAATTTTTGTGTTTAATTCAAGAACAAACTTTCATGATCTTACAAAAAATTCCTGGGCCCCAACTAGGCACAATTTGAATGTCAACTGTAAAAGATTCCTGAAATTAAGAAGCAGCTAACCTATTCGAGTAGTCGCAAATAATATTTTATGTTTGATTTTTTCTCTGCTGCCATTTAATTTAATTAATTTCAATTATAATTTGAGTTCTTTTGCAAATACCGACCAAAATCTAATAGTGTAAGCGAAGCACAGCGAGTGCAATCAAGTCAAGAGTATTAATTGGCCATATTATTTTATCTGTCGCCCGGTTGTACAATCATTATCCTTGAATACATTTATGCCCACAATCGAAACCCTCCACAAAAAAGACAAACACAACATGCATTTCCGACTGAATTGGACAACATGGAACACACCTAGCATTGACAGACTCCCAAATCCACAACTCTGGGAATTCCTTGCGTACTTCAAAATTAAATTCCAACGAACCCCCTGAGCTTATTGAATCTACTGTATCACCCGGTCCTCTCATCATCCCCGCGAATGTCACATAGAAAGCTATAAAATAACAAACAATGTAACATACTCGTACATTGAATGAACATCTAAAATAATTAAAATTCAAATTAAATCAAATCGAAAAAAAAAAAAACCAATTAAAAAAGTCCTTAGTAGCGCTTAAGCTTGATTTTAATGGATGCTAACGAAAACGGTTCCGCCATACAGTACACACAATCAAGCCCCTTTCCAGCCGGTTATTTATTCCTGTCCTAAGTTAATTCCCAATCAAGTCCTGTGAGTAAAGGCCGAAATACAATACTGCTCGACAGCGATGCGTGAGCGCGATGCGATTCTCCCTTGGGATGCACGCGATGCGGGGAACGTTAATGTTCATATGACAAATGTCAAATAGGTGACGTTTTGACATTTGTGACATTCCAAATTCAAAAATTGAAAATTTTTGAATTTGGAATGTTTCTTCGTTTAGCAAATAAAAGCCTTAACTAGGATGCACGAAATTTTCATTCAAAAATCCTTCATAATAACCAAAGTACTTAAAAAGTAATTAAGGCGTTTGAATTTCAAATATCATTTGAGCGCCATATTGCATTTGACAAACATCAAGCACCTCGTTGCGAGGATTTTTCGTTTTTCCGAATATTTCCCGCCTCGCATCAACGCATCGCAATCATTGTACGATGTTGCATACAAATGCATGTTACGAAAACTGCTTGACATTTGCTCCGAGACTCTTGTCGCGCTCTCGTATCGCAGTCTCGCACTATTGTATTTCGGCCTTAACACCCCATAATTCAATTTCACGCCGTGCAAACAAATGAAAACAAACATCATTGAGATGTGTGAACACACTTTTCATCGGTAGGAAGCTCGTTCCAAAGCCATGATTCCGGGAAAAACTTTCGAACAGTAGGGATAGGTAGGGGTCGTCGCGGTTTTAAGCGGACTGAGCCACTGCCAGTGGAAGCACCTTTGACTTTTAAATATTCAGTTCTTTGTGGAAAATGACCTATACGTATTAAGTGATCTGAAATGAAAACAAACGGCTATATATCCTCAGGCAATGAGTATTTAAGTGAAAGGATTGAACCATGGGTAGCTATGGTAGTGGGAAGTCTATACCCACTGTTACCAATTTTATCACACCATCCCATGCGTTGGGATGGCAGTTTTTAAGCGCATTCAGGACAAGCAAGGTTCGAATGATCTGAATAAGTTTGAGATACACGGTTCAAGTATTTGATGCTCGCAAAATTTTGGTAATTGGTGTCCTGATTCAAACCTACAGATGTCAATTAATTGAATTAAAGAAATTAAACCAAATTTTCCTATTGAATGAATCACTTGAACCCTTATTTTTGCGTTGAAATATTTGTAGAATTTTATATCAATGAGGCCGGTAAGATATGGGACAACGTCGACCCTAGACTCGCTAACTGTTTTAAATGGCTCTCCATCCTAAAATATAAGAGTATTATAATTCTAAATAATAACAAAGGCATGCAACCTCTGTCAAACTCCGTTTCAGTTTGACTTTTCCCTCAAACCTCTGTTTGGGTGTAACACAATAAGGCAAGGAGGGTAATCCGAAGCGTTGTAACATACAGCAATACCACTTCTAAAAAATTCTCGATCTAACAGTGTTCGACCAACATAAGTTGGTTTGTATTTAGATCGGTAAAATTCCTCTCATTTGTGAGTCGAACGAGAATTCGCTCCTCAAAAATCTTCTTGTTCATTTTCTATCTCTGTCGTAGAGAACTCGCCCAAGAGGATGATTGCTGTATGTATTTATGCTGTAGATAAATTATCGATTCGTTTTGAAATAAAATTAAGAGTATGGATGAAAAATAACATCAAAAATGTTTCTGTGAATGAAAACAAGCCTCTAGGCTTTCACACATGCTCGAAATACTCTTATCGAAGGGTCGACTCTTATGTCCGGTCGAGAGTTGTGCTGCGGCTCATTGAATTTCACGCAGTTCTTTTCATTGTGTTTTGATATGGCTTTGAATCGTATAAGAAACTGATCACGTAGAAGTGGAATCCTGCAGACTAGGGAGCTCGTTTAATGTTCACGAATAAAATACCCAACTAGCCCCATCGATTGCTCGATGATGAGTGAAGAAGTTGCCTTACACCTTGATGGTAAACGTAAAAAAGTCATATATCGGAAACCGAATCTTATTCGAACAACGCAATACTTGTAAAGAGCCTTAAAAGTATTTCTATTTTACATGAAAGTTAAATATGGAGTGAAATCATAGTCTATAAACATCTACCGATGCCGATGTATCATAGTCTCCTTCGATATATCATTTAAAGCGGAAGGATATAAGTTTCATGCGTTAGTATTCCTCGCTATTTGATGTCAGTTGAATAATTAATTTAGCGAAATACGTTTTGGTAGGTTATCACCATTTGTCCATATCACAAGGAGACTATTTAGACCAAAACTTGGAGATCGTTGGTTCGAAGATGAAACAGAAGTGTTCAGCACGATCCAAAAATGTTTTGGAGTCCAGAAACTTTGTGGTCCATGCTTTGGTGATGCAGACAGGATTAAGTGACAAGGGATCGAATTCAGACGTGATCGCCGTGTTCCCTAAATGTTTCTTGAGGGATCTGAAAACACCACGAAGCTTTCAAAAGCGATTTCAGAAACCTAAATGAGGATCGGAAAAAGGAGACTGTTTTATCAAAGGAAACATCATTTTCCTTTTGGTGAATGGAGAATATGCCGAGTTATATTAGCGTTACTACAACTACGAGTATATCAAACTTCAGTGCCTTTGCCAGTTGACATGATAAACAAACAAATAAATTAGGAAGGACTGTGAATGTGTGGAAAAAATTTCCTATTATTAAAGCGCAATTATGTGTTCGTAATATTTAGCTAGTTAACTTGTACAAATTATTGTAATACGACAAAAGATAGTAGCTGTCATGTGAACGGATTCGGTTGCATGAGTAGCTGAAAAAAAAATCTCAAAAACAAAGACAAAAAGTTTCGCTACCACGAGAAAATTTCTACCGACGGGACATTTTAAAAACTTAAATAATGTTAACCTCAACCATTTGTTTACTTCATCTGTTAATCTTGTTGTTTAAGCATACATAAACGGCGTATCCATTTGAGTAACATTATGTTACATTGGTCATCCCTTAAGCAAAACCTAAAGTCAACGTCAATTGTTATTGTTTTCGGCATTTTCCACTTCCAAGTAGACAAAACAAAAACAAAAAAATTTGCGAACATGTCCAAAATACCATACGCTACTATAACAGCATATAAAACTATTATTTAAATGTATCAATTTCGTGTAGTGTGTTTTGGTTATTTTTAAAATTATGTCGAATTTATCAACGAACCCCGGTGTATTATTCTCTAAATTCCAAATCCATGTTTCAGGGAATTCTTTTCGCTCACGTGGAGGTTGAACGTCACCGAATGAGTCGATACCAATACTGCTTTGTAGGGCGGTTGCCATTATGGGCGAGTCGAAAAGCACGCCAGGCGGCAGGACGAAATCTTTTGTGTGGTATTGAGAGTCAGTTCAATTTTTTTTATACAAGTTTTGTTTGAAAATTGTGATAATAAAGTAAAAGGAGAAACTTCAAAGTTGTGGGACCCGATTTCAAAAAACGGAAAAATATTTTTTATGCTGTATCGGGATCACTTTGACTAAATATAATTTTGATAATCTTGACTGTGTTTTGTCGATCCTGAATGTATTTGTATTTTGTGTATAACATAAACTGAAAAATATTCCTAAAAGCTATAACTTACGTGGTGGCAATGTATAGTTAGCATTTGTGAATGTTAAAACGCCAGCTTGGTTGCCAGGATGGCCATATCGAGAGTAGTGGGTGTATCCATCGTACGATCTGAGTTCGTTGAAAATATCATTCTTGCTTAAATCGTTTCCTGGAATAGAAACAAAAATCTAAAATTAGCACGAAAGCTGAATAGAGCCACACAGTTTGGTTGTGAATAGCTTGAGGTATGCTCTGAATGCTGATTATGGATTAAACCTGGAGGAAAAAATTTGTTTTTGGCACCTGGCCTATACCACATTTATTGAAAACCAATTACCAATTACTCACCTTGTTTAAGTAACAGAACGCTTTGATCAACGCCAAGTAGTCCTACATACGCATTAGGACTAGTTTTGACTACAATATTAACATCGTCTCCAGGCTTAACTTCTTCGGCCGTTTCGATTTTAATCTACCATAAAAATGTTGATATCTAAACTTTACCGATTTCTTGCATCACAACAACAACTTACTTGATTTTTAAGATTTTCTCCCAAATCGATAGTTGTCTCACTCCACAATAATTCACCCTCACGAATTGATTGGACGTATAAATGAGCGGTTGGGACCATCTCCAACATCGGTTTAATACTGAATGTATGACGTTTCTTGTCAGGAAGCTGAATCACAATAAAAAAGGTTTTATAATGTTCAAAGCATCCACTCATAATAAGCTTATTTGGAACTTACATCATGAATGATATCCGACATGATAATGTTTCCATGAGCGATTACTTGATAGGAAACGTGGTCTAAGTCGTTATTTGCCGTTATTTCGATATCGATATCCTTATCTAAGTTTGGCCTGCAAAGAAGAGATTGGAAGTATTTGTGGTATCTTCAATTTAATAATTTAGCATGCCTTACTTTTCTGTCTTAACTTGAGCCCTTAATGGTGTGTTGTCATCAGGCGATGGGAAAACAGGCCTTGTAACGGTTTCAGTGAATTTGCGTAAGTGTGCGAATTGGCTCTCGACGTTTCCATATTTACCCTAAAATGAGGTAAGGAGTGAATTCCAATACTGATGGTGTTGAGCTTATGATTTCGTCCCGAGTAAAGTACAAACTGGTTCAGAAAACAATACCAACAGATGATATTTGCTAGGATACTTACAACCAGGGAAATGAATTCAATGTCAGGCAGAGTTAGAGTGAAAGCAGCTACACCAGTCTCGTCAACATCGTATTCAGTCTCATTGATGTTTGGCTCATTATATCCTTTCGAAATGCTAACCTTAAGTTTTTCCTTTGAGTTCATTGGTGGCTTGCCATTCTTTTCAAGAACTCTAGCCTGGAAGAAAAAGTAGATTAACTTTAATTGAATTTATTGGGAAAATCCAGTCTGGCGCAAACCTTAACAGTGATTGGTTTGCCTGGCTCAAATGTGTAAGGAATGTCTTCACCGCGAATATCGTATTTATCACGATGAACGGTTACATCTGCAGATCCATTTTGCTTGTTACCAGTCAATTTCTCTTCAACGATGGCCGTGATGGTCATTTGTTTATCCCAATCATTTTTACGGTCGAATTGTAGGTCGAATTCAACGAGCCCCTTACCGTCGATGGGCAACGTTTTCTTCGTTTCTCCTTGAACAGAGCCGCCTGATCCAAACATGTAGGAATACTTGGGTTGAACCGTTACTTCAGCTGTTCCTTTCACAGGTTTTCCATATGTATAACTGAAATGAAATGCACAACAATGACTTTAAGTTCTCCGTGAAGGGTTTTGAAAATGTCCTACATTGCTTTGACCGTTGCACGAATCTTGCCATCTTCAAAGTAAGCATGCTTTTCAGCATCAACAGTCACTTCGAATTTAGGCAGGACATATTCCTCAACACCGAAATCCTTGCTCTTAGTTTCACCATCAACATCAATGTTGATTTGCCATGTACCTAAAACTGGGAGCTCAGAAAGTTGAATGTCATCCGAGAACACACCCTTGGTTAGCTTGACATCTTTGATTTGTTTGATGATATTTTGTTTGCCATCCTGGAAATGGAACTTCAATTTAGAAACGTTCGGGATTGGGGTCTATAAAATGTTCATAGGAGAGGAGCAAGAGCTTACTGTAATTTGGATATCAATTGGTCTCTTTATCTTTGCAGGTCTTGTAGTTGAGTCCAGGAACAATGCACGGTATCGCACCAAGTCACCAGGTTTGTACAAAGCCTTATCGGTTTGTATCAAGATTGAGCTGTATTTCTTTTCGGAGCGTAGAGTATTCTCTTCTTTGAACTCGGCTCCACCCGTTCCTTCAACTTTGATTTTATAGTCGCTTTCTTCACTTCCTATTTTCGGGACCTAAACGCAACAGTCTGATAAGGATCAAAAGTTTATTGATAAATATGGAATTACTTACATCAAATTGGAGAATTTTCGTTTTCTGAGGTTCAACTTCAATTGTCTTGCTGTCATTATACTCAGGACCCATTATATCAACTTTGAAGTTGATTGGCTTTTCAGCATTGTGGGTGGTGCATGCAACATTGTAGGGTGTATTTGAACGAATTGTACCCGGTGCAGTAACAGTGTAGAAGCTGGAAAATAAATGCAAACTGGTGAGTAGTGACGCTTGGAAATGTTGAGTAAATAATTGAGGGAGAAAAATTATAGAATGTTTATCGTACAATTATTGAGTACAATTTATTCGAAGACGACAAGACAAAGTACGAATTTTTCTGCATCGCATGCAGAAGGAGCGAAATTCTCTAATGTTTTGGTTGAATTTCCTTCTTCATAATTGACTATTTCATATATAGGCATATATATATGAATAAGGAATATACATATATATATATATATATATACATATATGTATATATATACAGGTGGTATGCGGGAGAACCCAGGGTACTTATTCTTGTCTTGATCGACACGAACTTGGGCACTTTTCATCGCTTAGATAACGACTCTTGACGCAGGCAACAATTGAATTTACCATGCTGCGAGTCCGACGAAAAAAGAGGACACCATTTACTACAATTGAGCTAGGGTGCTATGTGTTCTATGTCCCACCGCTGTTCTCGAAGATAATGTTGCCTTCTCTAAAACTGTGTGAATGGACACTTTTTAGGCAACTTTTAGGGAAAAATTATATTATTTTATTTATATTTAGGGGAAGAAAGTCTAAACTAGGTACTAAGGCATTAAATTGCAGTGGGAACAGTTTGTAGTTTATCAGTTCTTGCCAGCAGCGTAAGATAAATGTTTCTATAAATTAAGATTTCTCATATTATGACATCAGAACGCCTCCTTTTAAGATATTTCGGAAAATCAAGATGGAGGTCTAATGTGTATTTTGGAAGTCTACACTGTTAGTACTATTGAGACTTATTGAGATGTGTTTTTATTTTATATATAATGTTGTAGTTAGAAAATTTGTCAACAATTTGTTCTGATGATTAGGCAGGCAGTAAAGAGTAGAAATATTGATCGAATTTCAATTCTCCTAAAATTATTGGACTGAAAACTAGACTTGACTATGAGTGTAAGAAAGCAAAATATGGAACATTTTCCATAAATCTAAGTGATGCGTGTATAGTTACACTACCCATGCTGGAGTTCCTGGAATAATTTAATATTCCTCAGGATATTCTTACAAACTGAAATGTATCCAATCAATTATTGACTACTTGGAATATTGCCGAAGAATTTCAACGTATTGAAATGTATTGATCCTGGACTCATATACGCGTAGATAGCAAATGCCAAGCGTATTTCAGCGAACTCATCACTTTAAGTGTGTTTAAATATAGCTCAGGCCAAAATAATTGGTTTAATGCGAAATGACGCACACTATCTGGCACGCAAAATTTCTTCAGTGAGCGTGACGTCATCCGGCCTTGACATTGGGGAAACCCATCAGCTGATTCCAATCAAAACCAAAGGACATTTGTTTGTAAACAAGCTCAAGTGGAAGACACATTTCAAAATGCTATGATGCCATTTAAACACATCAAATTTTAATTACTATTGTCCCTCGCAAACACCAAGTCCACTGCATCTGATTTATATTCTTTAATTACGACCGGTAAACCACCGTGAAGCAAGAATAACCAACACCATACGTGCCAAGTGAATATGATTCATGTTGTTGATTTCGTACTCTGGTGCAATGAAATATGTTGAAGCGGGACACGAAACGTTAAAAACCTATATCTTATCTTACATGTGGATAAGCGAGCTTTGCGTGTTTGTCATTCCGAAATCTAAGAAATATAGATTCCAATATTCAATAAAATTGAACCAACGCAAAAACATAGAATTGAATCATTCCGAATAATACTCATAATATCCTTTTCCAGGAATGATTGCTTCAGCCACTTGATATTCCCACACTGTCGAAAGCTCCGATATTTACTTACTTTTTAGAGTCACTTCTTTTACTTGTTGCACTCAAGTTGTCCAGCATTTTGGAAAAAGCGATGGTCATTTCATTGTTTGCCATTTCCTCTTTTCAAATCAATTACTTTTAAGGCCACCGGTAAGAACAAACTAATTATAAAAAATATCAGAATTATCACAATAACACTCGGACAGCAAAGCTCAGTCTTACTATATCGGCTTCACAAACTGTAATGAAATGAAACGGTTTCTGGATTGTTGTGAGAGCTTGTTATATTATTGTAATATTCTGTACATAGATATTCTCCTCATTGCGTGCAAAGTGTCAATTCAGATAGTCAACTCTATCCAATGCAAACGATGGAAGAAGAATTTACTAAATTTCAAGCTTTTCAAGCTAATTTCTAGTAGTGTTTGTGGAAAAGTTGGTATAGCTTTTACCGAACGAACTAGAAATTGAGCTTTTGCTTTCATGCTCACAATAACGGATTTTCTGAAAAAAGCTTGTTATCAAACTGACTACCGGCGACGCAAAGCTTTCTTTTAAATGGGGCTTGTAACAATAGGATCACAGTTTTGTGCACGTCAGCTGGTGGCCATTTGGTTTTTTCATGAAATTTCTTGGGAACACTAGCATACTACAAAGGCAAATTGGTACAGTCCTTTGTCCAGTCAGTACAGGATAACGGCCTGTATAAACGACAAACTGCTAAATAGCTAATTGCAGATGACATATCGTCGAAACGTGGCTGTAGGCGAAACCATAGAGACCGGGAACGGCAGGAAATCGTTCCGAAAACCAATCAAAAGATAGACACATGAAACGGGAAACGAAAAATTTTCTATCTTACGAAAAAGGACAGTAAACGTTATATGCGTCCAACATATGTTATTCTGTATAGTCCAGTGTTAGTTCAGTGTTTGAAGGCAATGAATTGGCGTCCATGGGCAGTACCATTAATTTTTCTGGGTATATTTTGGATTTGTTTAGCATGAGACCGTCAAAGGGTGGCTACAATCTTAGACAAGATATGAAACGACATGCTTTCATCGGTGCTATATGTAAGAAACACCCTGATTTAGAATAATGTGCGCTTAATCGGTCCTACATAAGGGTCGCTGGGAAACGGAAGCATCACCTTGCGGTTAAAAATCTACCGTGACATTTACCAAAAACGTGAGATACTAAAAACTAACTATTACTCTATAACAAAAGCAATCGATCACTGACGAAAACCTATCGTAGTCAAAGGGAGCGATTGGAATGGACGTTAATCTTTCGTTTCGACTGATCCGTGAAGTTGTCCTCGAGAAACTTCTCTATAAATCTTACATTTTGCACAAATAACAGTTTATGCCAGTGGAAATTGGAGAACAGAGGAAAGTGTCCTTACGAATCTACGAAACACTTTAAACGTTCTGATTTGTTTTTGAGACGAAGAGACCTTTATTCGGCAAAGGCAAGATGACTGCCTACGTTCGGATCCTACAAACGCCGCCATGTTGTGCACACGAAATCACCGGCCGCTGCCACGTGTAACGGAGTTATAAGCAACGAAGGACATGTTATGTCTCTCATATTTTTCCTCGAGGATATCATGTTAATGCTACCACCATCACGGAGATGGATAGTGACTAATGACTTACACAGAAGCAGATCATAAGTTTTGTAGCAGGACACTGCTCTTTCGTAGACACAGGTGGCGAGACAAGATTCGATGGGTTGAAATCTCAATGAGTACGTCACTCCCCAGTTTTGGGCCTCTAGGTTCCTAGATGTAGATGACTTAGATTAATATGTTTGGGGCGTGGTTGGGCGTGAAAATAATAAATAGCGTCATATGGATGGTATAACTGTTTGATTTGAATAAAGAGCACTTGATTCGAGCATGCAATGCATTCCGCTTCAGGATTGGGCAGGTTACTAGCGCTTGTGTAGGTTTTGATGGGTAATTTCCTAATCAAATAGTGGCACAATATTTTCTTAACATTCTATGGAAGCGTAGTAAATTTTGTGTGAAAAATATAAACAGCTTGAATTCGAACAGTTGCGGTGACCGGATGGAATCTCTTTTGAAGAATTACCTTATAAGTCGTGCTCGTGGCAGCTCAAGGTCTCTAAGAGTAAGTTTTAAATTTGTTGAGATTTCAATTCCACCTCAAATACCGCACAACCCTGTTTTTGAAAAAAAAAGATATCTGATTTTTGACACCGTTTTTTTGAGGTATACTTAGGTAGTTCACCCATAACTATACTGAGTAGCGATTTAGAGATGTTTAGGCATGACAAGAAAAGTTAGGGACAAGGGAGAAATTGATCAGCTAGACGTCTCCTGACGTAGTGACACTAATGTGAGCAGGCTAGCGGGAACCAACACCATACACTTTCTAATTATCCTATTGCAAGAATGATAAACATAAGCTTCTGGATTACCGCCCGTAATTCCTCATAAAGAGCGCGCTCTGGAGATGTTGGTGCCATAGAGTATAGTTTAACGAAGTTTTAAAACTAATCTGACGAATGATTCCATACTTTGCGCTCAGGTTGAGAGGAAACGTGTTTAACGGCTAGTTCAGAAGCTTTTCCGTGATGGGAAAACTACAATCTAGACGAGAATAGCATTTAATTTTGTAAATAATGTGAGCATGCCCTTTATAAGTTTCTTCGTCAGCAGAAAGAGTAAGCGAGATGCTTTTCTTTGCCTATAACTCTATCAGATTTTTGTGTATTGGTATGGAGCATGCAAAGCTTAAAGTCTGTGCGGATTTATCGAAGAAATACTTTTGACTGTAGACAAGTTTAATGGGAAAATGTAATCTATACAAAACGCAAAAGGTTAGCACCGATAGGAGACCCTGTAGAAGTGTACGTAGTGTGTTGAAAGGTTCGGTTGATACTATTATTTGTAAGGAATATCTGCAGTTTTCGATGCGATCTCGGTCCTCATGGGTTGATTGATAGAGAGTTTCGGTGTATATTTGAAGAGATTTGGGTGGTTTGTAGAGGAAGCTACGTTGTTACATGGAGTTGAAGATAATAAGTAATTGTTGCTAAATCCTTCAACATTTCGTCTCCTGCAGAAGAGAGCGCGTGATTAACTAGCTACTAGTTGATGAATTGAAATCGAACTATTATTCGGTGGATATAAGAATGTTGATTTTTGTATGGTTTGATTGATTGATTTAGTATGGCTTTCAAGATATTTATCGTTGCCAGTGGGATCAGATTCGAAAAAAAATGCTAGAAATTAGAACATTTGGTTTTATCGGAGTTGAGGAAGACGCTAAGTGTCAGAAGTCCGCTTAGGATAGTGTAGATTAAAAATGTACCTGGTCAAAGGAGTTTACAAGGGAAATAGACTTTGGTAGCGAGATCATTTCGGCTATTATTTTGATTTTCCCATGACTTTATTATATCGAGAATTTTGTGTGGAAAAACTAGATTGAGGGGAAGTAACGTCATTCAGGGATAATAGAGCAACAAATGTAGATGGTCTAGTGACAAAACTTTGGTTGAAGTTGGTATTGAGATAAACGATCCCAAGTAGACGAAAAAACTGGCTCCAGGCTACGTAAAAACTGCTTTTAAGACCATGAAAAAAGTGACACAGTTTAAGGATCAAATAATTTCATGAGGACAGTTTTGAATTAAATTGAAATAATAATTTGTCTTTAAGGAAATCTATGCTCCTTAGATTTTAATGAATTTCAAAGTTTTTCTGAGTTCATGTCTAAGAAACAAACTTTTTACTAGTTAATAATTAAATAAATTTTCAACCTGGCGACTTGGTAAACGCTTGAGTGGTCTAACCATGTTTGTCATATGGTTTACATTAGTGTTTGTTAAACGATTTCCACAGCTCATGAGAATACATTGACCATATTATGAATTCGTCGAATTAACTAAAAAATTCACCACGAAAATTGCGAAAATAATTCAATGATAAAAGCAAATATGCAAAGGATAAATACTAAAATACTTCGCTAGACAAACTAAAAGTGCTAATTTATTCCAAGAGCTAACAAGATGCAATGCGCTAATGTTTGAACGTCCAGCGTGGTATATATTTGTTACTTATTTACGAGAATCATTTGAGGGGAGGAAAAGATGAAAAACAAGAACAGTAACTAGATACGATCTAGCAATAACATGTTTAGGTGAAATGATATGCAAATTAGGATATATACGTGGTTGAACCGACGCGAAAATTCTGCATATATCCTTAGCAATGAACTAACTACTCAGTGGTTCAGCGACCTCAAAGCGATACTTTGATTTATATTTATTTTACTCGATATGTAGCTTTTATTGCAAATAACGAGACATTTCTTTTAGCATGTATCTAGTTGTCGGTGGAATCCGGTTCAGAGAAGAATGTACTAGGTATTAGAAACCGGGCTGAGTTGTATGGATGGAAGGAAAGTTTCGATCCTGTTAGAAAATGCTTTTTGTTTGTTAGTTTCTTCCTCATAGGATTTAAGCGCTCATGTCTCTTGCATCGAATGGAAACAAACATTGAAATCAAGGAAAGCCTGAATGAATGAATAAAAATGAAAATTTATATCAAAAGATATTCAACTTATCTAAATTTTCACAGCCATCTTCAATCGATGATTATTGCCAAATTGTTGAACGTATCTCTTCACTGTTAAACATTTTTTGAAGGACGCCGGCAACGCCCCTAAGCACTTCGACAGAGGTGACCGCGAAACTTTGCGGCATTCTTATCTGCTCACAGATATTGTTAGTAATATCTACTCCAAGCCACAATTTACTAACATTGATCTTGACCTTACCTTCAAGTTTTGCTGTAAGACTTAATCGCGAATGAAACAAATTTAGCCGCGAATGTGGTTGCGAGGATGCTTACGTAATTATTGTTTTGATACCAATATCAAATGTAGCACCGAAAAAAAGACGCGGGAGGATGAGTGGTGAACTATCTGGCAAGATTACTGAATAGCAAGATCAAGAGGACCAACATTTTTTAAATTACGTCACGGTCTTCTATTGCTGGTTAACTTAAGGTTTTTTCTTCTGTTCTAGGTTCTACCTCCTTCGACTATATCGCAATATTCCTATCTTCCTTTTATTGAACTTGAACCCTGTTCTAAATTTTGTTATGAGCAGAATTCAAATTATCAGCAAAACAAGAAATCATACTCAGACATACCCCGAAGGTGTCTATGTGTTTTTCGATAAGTCTGTCTTAATCTTTGGACAAAGTGCAACAAAAAAACACACAAAAAAAAATTCAGAACCAAGAAAGACTTTTTGATAATTCTTTCCCCGCGGATATTATGCATATGATATTGAGAAGCTTGCTGTGTTTTTTTTTAATTAAACATGTGTATTCATATGCTTATTACTGTGCAAAACTTGCGCTATCTTGAACCGGTTCCTTTGTAGAAATTATGTAACTTCTTGACTATGAAATCCATATGAGATTTAGTACCCACAAGGGGAGTTTGTGGCATGGCATGCATTGAGATACAGACAATTACTTTGCAGTTTTTTTAAAATCAGGCTTTAAAGTGTAAAAAAATGAAGAAATGATTAAACTGATTTAAACTTATTCGAACTGGTAGAGAAAACATCTTAAAGTTGAAGTGATCACAAATTTTGAACTGTTTGAAATCAATATGCATACGAAAAATCGTGTTTTAATTCAAAATATTGTGAAATTTACAAAAAACAACTGGAAAATCGTGATTCACAATTTTATTGACAGGCAACCAAATTTATAATGGACTGCGAAAACAACCATTAAATAGGAAGAAGATGAAAATTTAGTACACGATGAATATACATGATCTTTGATCGTAATAAATGGTAAACAATTTATTCTTTGAATTGGTTGACTACCAAATCATTAAAATCAAAATCGAGGAGCTCAGGTCCCCGTCGTTATAAGAGGAAAAACTGAATTGGTTAGTACCACGCTTAGTTATCTTATACTCGTGCAATCAGACTCATTAACCCACAGCCCATATCCAATAACGTTTGGTAAAATCAAATCGACTGGCAAAATCGTTTGGCAAATCAAAATCAAGTCGACAGGAATGGAGAAGACTTGTCAAACATACTGAAGAAGTTGAAATTGATTTCTTATTGTAAAGCAGAGCGACTCCTTTTTCCGACTTGAATCGATTGCGTAACAATAGTGAAGTCGTTGGGATACGCTGGTGACTTTGTGGACTTGAATTTATCCAGCTGGTGACTTCGTTGAGGTATGTAAGCCCCCGTTGGTCTCGATCTTCTGACTACGTCCTTCGATTCCTTGAAACAAAACAGCTTTTAACCTATCATTTTCGACAAGATTTTCCCATGGGCTTTTTGTTTGTTCAGAATCGCCGCGGTGCAATTCATTTGCTATACGGCGTCGTGAGATTCGCATAACCTCCATGTTTAAAATCCTTCCTTGAGCATTCGATTCAACCGATCACTAACTGAGGAAACTGGCAAATAGCGGTCAACAGTTTCAAATTTGTTCAAAAACAAAAAAAATTGTGGAAACAAAGAGAATCTGATATGTATAATTAGGGAGAAGTTTCGTCCCATTTGAAAGCTCTTCGTTATTTCATAGTAGTTCAGGTCGTTTGCTTAGTAAAAGTAAATGGCCAGGAACGTTAATTCTACCCATTTTAAAGCACGGTCGGCTTTCCATGTCCATCCATGACCATCCATGCGAAAAAAGAAAAAGTACTGATGAATTGAATGTGATGAGTTGTGTGAGCGATGAAGTTTTGAATTCATTAAATCCTTTGGAACCATTCACATCCAATCAAAACGAAACCATCTC
This sequence comes from Stratiomys singularior, assembly GCA_954870665.1. NCBI lineage: Eukaryota > Metazoa > Arthropoda > Insecta > Diptera > Stratiomyidae > Stratiomys > Stratiomys singularior. Next base: position 1,928,338 of record OX940879.1, on the reverse strand, counting down.
TCGAGTCAGCGATCCTGCTGTAAACTTTTTTTGATTCATCAGCTTCTCGGTTGAAAGAGGGAAATCTCATGAATGTCTTTACCGATCGTTTAGTCAACCAAAGTTGTGGAAGAATACTTTGCAGATAAATTAAATCTGCATAAGAAAGTAGAAGGAGCTAAAGTGGATGGTTCACGCTAATTATAGTACGGTTAATTATATTTTACGACGACAAGTGATTATACGAAATATCTTTGCTTAACATAACGAAGTCATGTCAAAATATACGCAAGGTAAACAAATGCCTCATAGGGAAAAGTCAGTTCCAAGCAGTCTTAACGAAATGAATGATCTTCCTTTACCACAAGACCATTTTCTATTCATGCCACTACAGCTACCAGGCTCCAAAATTTTTCAAGTGCGTTTGCTTTCTGCAATAATATAACTCCATCCTCCTGCATAGGGGCAGGAGCAAATGATATCAGTTTTTGGAGATCAGATTTTCTTTTAACAAAAATTTTTAATGTCAGTCTTATAGGCCTGACCTGTCACTAGAGCCGGACTCGATATATCACTGAATCACGGCTAGTTAAACTTGGACTAATGAATAATATGATGAAGATTTCAAGTATATTTCTAGAATGTTTGTGAATCCTGAGTTCAGAGAAGAACAAAACAGACATATTTGACGCATCAAAAATTTGTAAACTAACTAACGCTCCTGATTTCAGTAGGTCAATGTCCATAATTGAGTAGATTGTATGGAAGGAGAGAGTATTCAATTGTTTGGATGGCTCTAAAATTCGTTGTTAATAGGAAAGATAATGACTACGCTGGGTATTTATGTGGATTGGCAAACTTTTTCTCATTTTCGCGCAAAAATTTTTTTCTATCTATTTGTAGCTATTTCTATCTGAATGTTAGCGCTGCCTGTACTGACTCTGTGGTGAAGTGTGGGAGCATATTGAATTTTAATTTGTATTTAGTTGGAGGAAACTTCTCTGTTTCGGTTCAAAGGTGATTCCGGACGTGAAACGAGATGTCTATGATTTTGTCGCTTAGCAATGAGAAAAGCTTTTATTTCACAAAATCTGAAAGATTTTCAATATTTGGGCAAAATAAATAGCTATCAAATAAAGTTTAATTTGCAATTTACGGGCAGGCGTAGAAGACTAAGTCTCTTCCACGATCCTTGACCAACAACAGATTGTATACGATGAATTAAATCGATTAAACCATCAGAATGTATTAGGCTGTAGATATTCGTTGCGAAGAAACAGGGAACAGATGTCATCTTTGAAGGGTTTAGATTTTTTGGGTTTGATAATGTAGGGCATCCTATCAAGACTTTGCGGAGCTTTTTTAATTTTTTAATTATTTAATTTAATAAGTGTGATCCTGTGGAGTCCGTTTGCCACATTGAACGCATTAAGGGCGACAGTAAATTGTTTGGCATAGACGTTCTACAAACATTTTTATTTCTATCCTATTTTCAGGCTCTTTTGATAGGAATTATTTTGATCAGTTGTTGACAATGCTATAAAACACCAAAAACAAATATTAAACTTTAAGGTTTAGTAAAAGGGTAAGACAAAATTGCAAAATGAAACGGTCGAGTGATGCATTTGCGTTTCTTTTTAGTAATTTTAGTTACAATCGATGCCGACAAATCAACATAAATTGTAAAACTACATTTTTCATTCAAGCGTAACCGCTTAAGTTTGCATGACAGCGTGCATGCACTTTTAAGATGGAACATTAAGTTATAAATCAAAGTGAGACATGTGACCAGCCTTCAGTTGTTTTTTGTGTTTTTTTTTTGTATTAAATCATTTCCATCGTGATGATGTTTCAACAGTAACTCACGACTCATAAATTAAATACTCCATACTCCTAAATGAAAAAAAAACGTATCTTACATAACTTTGTAAATATCTTAAAGATGAACTTTCCAAGAATCGCTCAAAAGAAAAAAAAAAGTAAATGAAATCAGGCAAAAAGCTTTATACCTTCAGAATATGCAAATTGAAACCTGATTTGTTTTTGTGAGCGTTATTTTCGACAGCTAAGGATAAATGCACTATAAAATCCTCATAATCATGACAATGTTGATTTCCAATTATGAATTTATGAAAAATAATTGCGTCTGAGCGTGCGTCCCCATCCGCATATGCGGCATTGTTGCAAAGTTAAACGTGCTGAATTGTTAAAATTCACATTAAAAATTATTGTTTAAGTATTTTCGTTTTTCTTAGCCTTATTGTGTATTCGTCCATACTTGATTTTAATATGCAGTTTCGAGTCGTGATGTTCATATGAAAAATAATATTGTCATGTAAAACTTGTTCGTATTGCTAAGTAATATTTGCCTAAAGTTCTATTAATATCTTGGAAATTATCGTTGTTCATCTTTATGAGTAAATTAAACGAAACTAGACGTCCTTGATGCAAGGAAAAAAGCTCGAAAGTGTTTGGTTTCATGATAAATGTAAACAAATTAAAATTTAGTATGAAAGAACGAAATTTACTTGATTTCATGCAAAACGATAAGCGCAAGATCAGTTCGGCTGATGTTGGAAGTTTACGATCAGATATTTACCATTTGTTAATATCGATAAAAAATTGTTCGATCAAAAAAGTTGAAATTGTTTACGCTATCATTGTTGGATGAAAATTAGTTGCCTGCAATTAAATGCATTGGACCGTGCTATTCTATAGAATTCGTGTCAAAAATTGATTTGAATACATATAAATAAAAATTAAATCGTTTTTATGATCCACCTTTGAGGGTCGATGAAAGTTTTCAGATAGTAGTTGCAAAGCGTACAATGGAAGCATTCACATCAAAGCATTAGGAAATATAACCGGGCATGCACAGAACAATTTCAATTATGAATTTGGTTTTTCCGATGGTTCAACAATGTTACAGTTAGATTTGCATTCATCGACATGCATGTGAATTTCCTCCAGCCGTTTTTCGGTTCCTGCCACAACGAAATGAGTATTTGAGATCATTGCACTACTGTATGCAGGACTCTGCGGTTTTCTCTGGGATTCTGCTCGAGATTTGAGGCAAATTTCAGTGTTCCGTAGAACATTTGAGCCTGTTAGATGAGGCAATCGTTTGGTGATTTGGATTCTATACACCTATCGAAAGTGGCAGACTATCCTTCTTGCTTATCCACAACGCTGCGCTACACAATATTCGAATTAAGTGCTCATTAAATTGTTAAATTATAATTCATACCACTTGCTCGCCGTTACAACCATCATCATCATCACTGACTTGAAATTTAATTTAATATGTGCCAGCACATTATTGGCATTGAACTCGATTTCATTACATTATTGTTTATGATCACTTTTAATTTATTTTCCGACTAGCGAGTGATTCATTTTTCCAAACAGCAACAACAACAACAATAACACCAACAACAAGAATGGCAATTGCAGACGGGAATTCCCAATGAAAACTTTTAGAGTTGTTTATATTTGAGTAGTTTCCATTGAATATACTAGAACTTGCCTTTTTGTTGTTGTTTCATGTCTAGTTTGTTTTCATTCTCATGTACGACGAAACGATAAACGTTTGATGTCAATTAGATTTCACATTTAATTAGAATCAAAATGTTAATTAGATAATGGAATACTTGGTAGCAATGAGTTCTGCGAATAGTTTCAATTAGTACAACGCTATAGCAAAATATATATATATAACGCAACATGTATGACCAGCAGGAGTAGGACGAAAAACAGTCGAGGAAATTGTTCTTCGCTTCTGTTTAAAACTGATTTTATGTCAGATGAATGTGTTTTTCTTTTGATTTTGACTCGTATGAAAAAGAGTATAAAGCATTCAGATGGTTTTGTTCTAAGAGACCGTGGGGACGAACTCAGGTTACAACCTGAGTCAACCTACAATCCGTAGGTCAAACTATCTATCCTACATGGTAGCTAATTACCACTGCGGTTAACCTCAAGATAGAGATACGCATAGAGGGACGCAAAACCCCGCATGAGAGAAAGAAATCTTGAAGGGGGAGGAGCAGGAGGAAAGCTTTAAGCGTTTTTCTCTAGATTATCTGAGTCAAATGATTCTCAAATGCGCACAGGAAAATTACTTAACAAAATGTAATGAAGACGTGGCCGCCCTTGGGTTTTTTATTTCTTGTTCCCAGATAAGCAAGTTTTTTTTAACTAAACCATGTGCGGGGAGCCGAATGCCAACACGGGCCTACCCAGTAAAGGATCACGAAGAATAAATACAATACACAAAGAAGAATGGTAGGCTTAAGTACTATCTGTCTGTTAATAGACTAAAAGATTGTATTGCCCAGAAAACAACATAGGACTCAATAACAACCAAGTCAAAGGCATCTACAATTCTAGTGTGTTAAGGTCCCGCAGGACTTAAAGCACACTTTAGTTTTGGCTTATAGTAATATATCCAGCATCCAGAATTGAGTCCACTCAAATGGCTCCTTATTGTCAGTATCGTACCTTTGGCCGTAATAAATATATTTTCTGATCACTGTCCGTCAGGCAGCATAGCGCTAGCATGAACAGCGAAAACACTAACACTGCCGGGCGACTTTTGGCAGACAGAGATAAAAAAGAAAAATAGAAAAAAACCAAGGAGATAAAGTTTGAAGAAAATATCCTTCTTGCCTACTACAAACTAATAATCTAGAAAACATATCCAACCAGATGCAAATCAGTACCTACTAGTGCCTCTTGGTTCTATGCCGCTTCACAAAGATCGTGATTGCATTTCACCAGATAGTTACATAGTACATACTGAGCCTTTTAGACCTCGAGTGTGCAACCTGGGTCAGTTCGTATTCAAAACACAGCTCTAGCTGGTAGGGATGTTTTTTAATGATAAACTTTCAATGCTAACGCACAGAGATGATTATGGGCTTGAAGGCAGTTGTTTAGAGATAACAATAACAATTTTTAATTCATTATATCTCATTCTGAGAGAGGATAAGAAACAAGTATCCTACGACAGCCACAATGAGGAAAGCTATCACACTCCGTATTGTTAATCACTGCGATTAACTTCAGTATCAACTCGCTATAAGTCAGTACCGCCTCCATCACGACAATGCTCCAGCGAATTTCCTACACTTGTTTTGCAAACTTCAGTTGGAAAACCGTCTATGGCTTAACAGGCTCCTCTGATCTTTTGATATAGCTTCCCAGAAGATCTGGTTGTCTCACACACACTAAAGACCACTGAAAAAAATCGATTTTTTGTTTGGACCGGCAATAGGAGCTCCATTTCGAAAAAGGTTTACTCGGAATTTTGGACAATGGTTGCATCAAGGGGACTGGGGGTGAGTTTCAATGAGACTAATTTGAGTATGATAAGGATTTGAACATTCCTGGTATACAAGTAATTTGCGCACCTAGAGACTAGACTCTACTAGAAAGGTTCTCTTACAACAGATCTCGTGTGGTTCAGTTTTAGTTCCGGAACTAATCGTAGGAAGGCACATATGGCTAGGAATAAGCATAGGTGAGAATTTGCCACCTACAAATCCAAACTATTTTGGATTGATCCACCCAACAAATTTTAAAATTCGTTATAATATTTAGTATTAAAATGGCTTATTAAAAATGAACTTTATTAAACTTGAAGAAAAATTAATTAAACGAACGCTGCTTTGCAGTTTTACTCCTTCAAACCAGAAACTCGTATGACACGTACTTACTGTTTGATGACTCCTGGAGTTATGGAAATGACGTTGAGACAAAACTTCGGTTATATTTCAAGAAAGAAACTAGATCTTCACGTCCTCTCGTCCAAAAAAACGCCAGGAAATGTGTCTACCCCAGTCCCAGGCAGCGTGAAGAAACTTGAGCTTCCAACACTGAAGGTACACTGGCTGTTAGAAAGCTTATTACAGAGGGACGTAGACGACACTTGCTTGGGTCTTAAAATAGCTACTAAAAGAGGATACGGATTGAAAGATGATCTAACCTAAAATAAAAGAGGACTCAAACTACGGTGATTATCTATTTGTCATTATTAGTCGAATAATATCCAATGTTTGATCGGTTACCGTGTTACCAACAAAACTAGAAAACTTTTGATTCCCCAAATCAAACCCGAAAATTTTAAATTTATTGTTATAAATATCGATTCCCACCTATCTGGAATTTGATGCTAGAACTTTTTTGAAAAAAAGTAAACAACGTTCGACGATAAAGATCGAAGTATAGATAAAAACAAGTAGACAGTGTTCGCGACAGAGTTTCGCCTGCAAATCTTTTTCAGGGTCCTTGTATTACGTTGTGCCAGTCTCTACTTAAAATTTCAGCTGGTTGCAATGCAAACGATGCATTAAAGACCAAAACTTTTAAACATGCGGCGCATCACAAACTTTCGCTGCACTTTCAAAAGACCAGCAAGGATTAACTCTACAAGAAGAAGTGCGTCCGGAAAATGAGTTGAGCGGGAATTAATGAAATATAAAGTCAGGATCCTGTGTAAAGTTTAGACTTTGTCAAAGTATATATGCTTAGAAAATTCATTTTGTTTTCATCTCATGTTTCATATCGCAATGAAATGATTGATGAAAAAAAATTTCGCCTAGCTCTGTTGTGCCAAAAGATTTGACAATGACAATCAAATTTATCATAACGACAGAACTTTAAAAAAAAAACTGAAGAATCTTGTAGTCTTCTCAAGCTCACTGTATTTTAAGAAATATTGGATTATTGAAATTATTTATTCTGTTTCACACGAACCAACTTTTTTACCAAACAAATTTTCACTTAGTATTCAAACTTTCGAGCGTGAAATCAAAGTCAAAAGTCAGCGTCCGGATAAACATACCGGGTAAACAAACTTTTTTTATTTATTCTCCACTCAATTGCAATGATTACGATGGAAATTGAAATTTCCGGGGAAATTTCGCTGGCAAGTGTGTGTGTGGTGACTTTATAGCCACAAGCATAGCATCATGTACCACGAGGAATTTTAAGTGAGTTCCTCTACGTGAGTGCCAGTGACAAAACTGTTTTCTTAATTTTTTAAATTTCATCTTGGAGATTGCAGATAATTGCAGTCGCATCGCATCGATATCAATTAGTTTGAATAGTTTAAATTTAGAGAATATGCAAAAAATTAAAACCGAAGAAGATGCCTTACTTTGTACACTGTCCGACCGTAAAAACTGATCCGAGGATCGCTAGAAAAACACTTGACCGCATCATTCTTAATTTAGTTGATAGAGCTGGGCCAATGTAATACCCGTTGCGCCTTTGATAGTCGTTTTCACTTTGGAATTTCAATGAATTCCACGCACTTTCGTTATAACTCAATCACAACTGTAAAATGACCACTTTTCCAATTGATTAATGCAATACGCAAAATATGCAAATCCACCTTGAGCAAAATTTCAGTCTGTCCGTACTGATGTACGGCGCGTCTTTGAGCAGATTCCACAACTCTTCCGATATCGGAAAAGAGTTGAGAAAGGTTTGCGGAGGAAAAGGTCTTTTTGAAAAGTTCACACTATCGCACTGCCACTCACACGATCCACATACACCACTTTTCAACAGATAGACGACCCACAGAGTGGTTCGTTAGAGAAGTGATCTGAGTAGCGAACCTCGACTGATTGAAACTTTCTGAGCAGATTCTATCTATATACATATAAAGCTTTTGATTGGGACCTGCGGCACGACATATAAGTGACTTTTTTTTATCGCGGTTAGTTTGCTTTTTTCACGATGTCTTCTTTTAAATGAGCCCCACCATGTCGATGGGTCGAGTGGGAGGTTAATGTGACCCGTACACGGTTGCGCGGCGGTATTTTCAATGAGGGTGGAACTAAATGAGCGTGATGAAAACTGTAGAATTAATGTATACCATTGCTGTTGCGAAACTCGCCGGAAAACTCACAAGGACTCAAGTAATAAGCAAAAAAAAATTGTGTTCCCATAAGGTTCCGAGCGTGCTCCTGTGCTGTTTTCGGAAATGTTCAAAAGCAATTCCCGGAATGTTTGTGTAAGGGATGTTTTGGTTCAGATGAGTCTTTAGGAAGAATAGTGTGTGAAACGATGTGAATAGCCGTTTGTTTGACTATGGCTCACACTCCTCCCTTAAGCGGCCGCTCAAAAATTTAATGCCTACTTGATACTCTCCATTATCAAGATTTGTTTACATACACTAAACAGACCGGTTGTAGTATGATTCTAGTACCGACTAGTGCGGATTGGGGAGAGGCTCGACATGCATACATATATAGCATGCCCCTAGAGTGGGGGCAAAAAGATCTTATATGAGTCAAGTTAAGTTGTCAATCAGTGGTCTCCAGAGGTGACTTGCCCAGATCAGAGGTTCCGTTCAAGTCCAATATCGTTTTGTTGATAGAATGACTAAAATATGTATCTATTATAGGTTTCTGTGACGTAACCAAAGATATTTTGCAGTCTGAAAACGTTTCGGCGAGCTATTTTACATGGTCACGTACGACTGAATACCAAATCAAGTCTCATCAACCTGTTGTCCATCGTACAGATGGTAGGGGAATATGATAACCCTGGTCTTATCATTGCTAACCTTTCCTCCAAAGCGACATGGTGATATTTCATCAATTGGTCAGTCATACAACTACAGACTAGAAGTCCGAGTTGAATAATAATAATTGTCGGGGGGCGAAAGATGAGTCCATGATTGTACACTTACGAATACATTTTGTGAAGAAAGTATTTTAAGTATTAAATGCTAATTAGTTCGGTTTACATATGTGGCTTTGATGTGCACCATCAAGTGCTTGGTTGTGGTTCGCAATCAATAATTGTAGTTCGGCTTATGGGATCTCCCTGTATGAATTGTTGGTTGAATTTTACACTGACGTCAAATTATTGCAATTGTAATTAAGAAATGCATGGTCACGTTTGAAATTTAATTTATGCAATTGTTTCCGAGCGAATGTGATCATGGCTCATTAAACCCAATTTTGTATTCATTGAGTCCTAATCAATCAAAGGCGATGAGAACTTTTAGTCCTTCTGGGCGGAAAGGAAGTTGTTCAATGACGACTAACAGGACCATTTATATGTTTTTTTCATAATTATACAGAACTGGCATATGGTGTAAAATGGACACCGTTTTGCTTTTGTACACTGTTACAACAACGAATATTTTCACTAAAGGCCGAATAATATTAGCAATTCTCTTTGTTTCTCTTCTTCATGAAGAGTCCATTACTTTAACGAAGAATTAACTCATTTTTAATGAAATGACAGACTGCAAGCGCAGATTGATTAAAATGTTCTTCAATGAGCATCTTTTGAGGAGCATCAAAATTTCTCGATTTATGATTAAATTATTGGACGTGGTCCAAACAACTACTCCAATGACATTTGACATTTTGTCAATCAAAATTGTCAATACAACCTGAACGAGACTAACTTCCAAACAAAACCTGGACTTCGAGACTGACCCAAACATATTTTGCGTCCTCACATGTGGTCAGATTTTAGTCGAAATATTTCTTTAAGTTCAAATATTGATCAGCTGATCATGCTTTTTGTGAGACATGGTATGAAGTAAGATGTAGCATAAGATGTGAAGTAAGCTATAGTTCTCATATTGCCTGATGTTGTTCAGTTCGTTATGTTAATAATTTGAGGAGATGATTCTTGGACGCCATGCAAGGAAGTATATTTTTACGAAGAAGGCTTATACGCTATGTTCAGATGATTGCTATGTGCATATAACCAAAAAATGGAAGGAAAGAACTTATCAGGATTCTCTCAATAATGAAATAAGGTAATGAGCTTAACTATTAATTCAGATGTAATCACCAGGATAATTTTTTACAAAATTTCTTTAGGAAGAACCAAACGTGTGATCACGTGTCCCTGTTTGTTATTAAAAAACGCTTTGCATGTTATTTAATATTTCTATTTTACATATATTATTAGGTTAGACTGCAAATCTCGATGTGGTTGGAGTTCCTTCCAGCAGCTCAAGACTATGTTAGCAATTGTGCTCGGTGCCCTTGTTATTGGGCAAGTCGCCTTGTCTGGATGTTTTCATTACTCTTTCTCAGTTTTCTTATAGTTGTACACGTTAATTACCAACTCCATATAAGGTGATGGCCCAATACCATGATCACAGTGCCGAAGTTAGTTGCTGATTTGAGAGAAAAATGCATAGCCCGATTCCTCTTTCGCAGAGTTGCTTATCAGATAATTACGTTAGCGCCTTGATTCCTGTGCGCATTATTTCAATCTCAAAGTAAGGATGCATGTTTGTTCTCTATGAAGGAGTACGAAACGAAAACCAGATACGGAATAGAGCATTAATTAAGAAATTTTTTAGCAGACCAGACATAAGATTTTCATAAGGAAACCACTAGAAGCGTTAATTACGCGAAAGAAAAACGCTACAGCTTAATTTCTGTAGGCATCAGGAGTTGACATGTGACTTTAACAACTTAATTTAGTGTGCTTGCATTCCTAATGAGAACCAGGCTCACCGGTTTGTAATTTTCTAGCGAAGATAAACTTAAGCACGCGTTAAAGACTGTTGGGGCTGAAATTCTCGGAACGTGTGGATACCTCAAATTTTCCAAGTCATAAACTCATCGTTCTTCTGTTTGTTTTTCGATTTTCATCGTTACACAACTGAAGGCTTCAAATTTAAATAAATTAAATCTATTCATTCGAATACAAATACGTATTGGTAAACAAAAAAAAATATCATCGATAACCTTCAACATTTTACACATTAAGAAGTTTTTTTCGTCAGCTCCTTGTGTGATTATTTCGCTTGTATTATTAAGTAACATTCATTTGATTGATAAATGGTGGCATGAATTGCTTAATTATAATTTTCATATTTAAAAGGTTTCCAAAGCGGAAGATGGTCGGGGTTGCAATTGATGCCTACTTTATAATGCATGGTTTAATTTATGGCTTCCCAAAGAGATACAGCCAAATAATTGTTCTTGTTTTCATCGTGGTTTACCGTTTAAAGTGTGAATTTATTCTTTTCATTCTGGAAATTCTGAGAACGATTCTGTTCTGTCCATTAACAGAGTGTAAATAAATGAATTGGAATCGTTGAAAAACCCACAACTAGGTTTCATAGTGGATTTCATAGGAAGTAAGTTTGTGACGACAGTAGAAAAAATCCCCCAATGAGTTGGGAGTATCGAATCGATAAATAATATCATCTTATCAACAGATACAACGTGTATCAAAACAACTTTTTCACCAAAGCTTTTACAAGTTGAGATTTTCGACTGAAATTTTTTCACAGTAGTTTTAATTCTGAATAATAAATGATAATCAAAAAATAAAGCCAACAATTAAATATGGCTGAATGAAATTCGATAAAAGCCGTTGCAAATTGTGAAAGATTATAATTTTTAAATTACGGCATTATCCTTTAATGACCCATATTTATCCCGAAGAAATTTTCACAAAGAAAAAAAAACTAAGCAAATACAAAGATTGGATTTCGACGGTACTCGCTTTACACGGTTTTGTTGTTAAGATGGTTTTGAATAAAAATTAGGAACAATTTGTCCTTATTCTTTTTTGATGGTTTTGTATTAAGCCTCTAATAATTTGAAATAGTATCATGACCAAGGACACAGACTTTTAATCCTTTCCCTTAACTCCTTTCCCAAACATTCTATCCGAAAGGTGATAGCGATTTGTTCCGATGGAACCATTCAAAGGGCAGAGAAGCATTTTTGCAACTCCCATAATTCATTTTTGAGAAATTTTTTTAATTTCATTTATTATTATATTATTGGCATGAAGCCAAGGAAAACAATTAATCGTACGAAAAATAAAATTTCTAGGCGAACCAAAAATTTGACCAAGGCTAAACATACGCAACGAGAGAGTATTAAATGGGAGCGGCAATTGTTTAGATAATAAAGGAAGTGAAAAACATTTGAACAGGGAAATTATTGCCAGAGCATTATATTCCAGACCAATTGAAGATATTTTAATTGATAGGAGCCGCAGGAAAAGTTCAAGTAAATCAATTGTTAAGAAAAGGTACTGGTGGTCTCCAACACGATAAGATACCCCCGCATATTACATTTTCTAGTTCTTTGCAAGTCCAACAAACTCCATCCAAGATCACAAATAATTGCACGCAGAGTATCGTTTGGAAAGTTGACAAAAAGAAGTGTATCATATATATAACCTATAGCGAAGAAAAAAAGGAATAGAAAAAAGAAAACAGCTTAATCCAGAATTCACAGAAATCGACTTATCTCGGAGAAATCCTCGAAGCAAATATTTTCTCGAGTCTGAAGGATCAGCCAGAGTATTAAGAATAGTTGAATATTGATGCTAGAGTTAATGTTGCTAGTGAAAAAAGTTGGAGCCTTTTTTTACGCTGTTTTCCCCAAAAAAAATAAAATTCAGAAGCTGTATTTTCTCATGTTACGTTTTCTATTTATTCAGACTATTTTCATTTATTTAGATCTAAGATTCAAGTCAATGTTTTATTTGCTTGAAAACTTTTGAAAAAAAAAACTTCTTCCTGGGGATGGGGGATGAGGGATTTCCTTTAATTTTCATTTTCTATACCAATTTTTATGGCCAGCAACCGTAGTTCGTAGTAGTGGACTCTTTCCTCTTTGGGGATTAGCTCTTCTCTGCATGATTACAAGCATACCATTCTCAAGCGCAAGAGCACTTACGGTTGGGGTGGAATCATGTACCTGAAGAGGGACATCCGGCAATTATGGATGTAGAGGATCTTTTTGGCTTCTGTAGACCAATGAGATAGACGATGATAAGTGAAATTAAACTCTACCCGGCGAGCTAAAGCCAAATACAAGCTTATACTGTCCTGAATGGTGGCTCCTGAAGAACTCATTTGAGGTTCACATTTGTATGTTTTAAAAAATAGTGTTTTAACAGGAAAATAGAACTTAAAAGCAAAACCTCGAAAGGTGAAGGACTTCAATAATTGCAAAACTATACAAAATAAAAAATCAGTCCGAAATCTCAATGATTCCAGTAAAATCAATGATTCCTCTTCCTAATTCCTCTTCCTTCATTTTCAAATTGTTTTCATCAACGAGTTTAAGATTTTTGGTGCTTAGAAATTTTGCGAGTCCCAGAGATGGACTCTCGCCAAGAAGTGAACAATACTGGAGTCCGGGAATTCTTCCGATTCGCCAAGATTGAACAAGAGTATTAAGAAAATAAATTAATCAAAATTAAGCTCGTAAAAGTCTTTATGAAATATTTTACACTACGAATGAAGGAAAAGGGGATTTTCGATGAACGCGGAATACCCATATTCTGCATAGCAAAAATTTGCAGAATAATTTTAGTAAGCTTGGTGCGAATAACATTTGACAACAAATATTGCATTGTTTAAATTCCATTAGCGTTGGATGCCTAACTTGGAAGTCCATGGTGACTCGACATATGCAACACCCGCATGTAACTTACGGTCTTGTAGTTATATTTGTAGTGGCTTTCACGCTATTTACATTTATTTAATGATTTCAACTTAAATTATTTTGGTTTTCTTATTTGTGCTTAAATTGTTACTTTTACAACCTTTTTCTCCACTTCCACGCCGGCACCATATTGCGTAATACCTCTCAAGTCGAGCTAAACGTTAAGGTCATTTATTTTTAGTGGATGTGGGTTAAATGGATTAAATTATCGCAGGATGCTATTGAACGTCATGGTTTTTTTTTCATTGTCTTTTTAAATCGTTTCCGAAAAAATCGTAAAGATAATCCTCAATGAAATTTGCATTGTTTGTCGCAAAGTTTTTTTTTTGTAATGAAAACTTGTGTTCAGCCGCATCCATTCATGCATCAGTTAATACTGAAATTAGATAGAAAAAACTTGAAAGTGAATCTTAGATTTATTAGCCCAAATACTCGTATATAATTGTTTTGTATAGTCGTCCTAGTTTTTTTTTGGTTGTGATAAGTGTGTCGAGAAATATGTTATCAGTAAAAGTCGACAATGTGACCTATAGCTAACAGAATAACATATGGTAAATAGTCGAAATCCCAGCAATTGTTGTAATTCAAATTTAATACACCTTGCAAACGACACAGACAAGAGCGAACATAGCAAACATTTGTTTTTGGGACAAACTTATTAGATGGATTTTCATGGCTAAACACTTGAGGATTATGTCACGAATAAACTAGAAAATAAGTTTTTGACTAATTTTGTTTTCCCTATTCGTCTGAAATAAGAAAAAAATCGGAGCACACGCCTTCGTAATACAGGGTTCTCGGCTCGAGCAGAACAAGCAGCTGAAAAATTTGGGATGAGCACGGTTAAGATGACCGAACTTTTTTGATTTATTGATAACTAATCACGCAATTGTTTTTTATAATCAAGCTTAACTATATTGTCATGCTATCCCAAACAGGCAAATAAATGAAGCATAACTTGAAGTATGGATTCGAAGGAGTTAGTACAATGAAGTATCTTAACTTTTGGCCTATCTCCAAGCTCTGAACACGCACCAGTCCATATTTGTTATAAACATGTGAGTAAATGCTTCTGTTTATCATATATTTGCTTAAATGTTGGATTTATCGAAAGTATAAAAACGCAATCAGGAGTAAGTTCCATACCACAATGCTTTTCCGCCTTCCACAATGTTTTAAATGATGGCTGCATTTATAGTAATTTTGAAAGTCCATTTGAACTGTGTGTCTTCGGAACAAATTTATTCCCATTATTCCCATTAAATCCCATGTCTGGGCAAAAGAGGTCTTTTCCCCAGACATGGGACTTAATGTCGATAGTCTTTTGCAATTTTTATTTTGGATCAAAGCAACTTCAACTGTCATAGAGATGTAAAATGTCCCATAATCTTATCGTCCTCTTGTTACTTATGGCTCTGTCTGCCCCTGATTATGGATAAGAGGTAAGAAGGAGCCTGTTTTCTGTTGCACCAAACATGGACACATCATATTCCAAAGGGTATATGACCAATGGGATACTTTCTTGTCAATTAGCTAGCTCCGGACGATATGGGCACATTCGGTTTCAAATATGACTCCCCCCCCCCCCTTGCGATCTTGGCTCGGCCAAGGTAGACGTTACTTTCCGGACTCTCGTGGGATCCAGCCGTGGGAACCTCAGGATTGGAATAATGCCTTTACAAAAAGGAAGCAGCACATAAAAGTAAAAAAGCGAAAGTCAAGGTGAACCGTCAAATAGTAAAACGAGAAGCAATAGGGGTAGTTCCCCCAATACCTACTCCCATTCAAAGAATACCACCGAGTTGCATCACACATTACAATCACACACCACATCCCTTGGCAACTAAAGCAATTCGCGGACAGCATCGGCGCCATTTCGAGGAACTCAAGATGGAATGGCTGACCCACTAGGAAAAGAACTCAGGTGTGAAGTGGTTCTTGACACAGGGAATCAAACCTGCAAAGGCAACTAACATGGTGGAACATTAGAACCTAGGACAAAGAGGCTCAAGATCCCTATGGCACAGAAGTGAAACCAGATCTCAACAATAGAACCGATTGTATAGAGCAAAGATTTGGAGAAGAGGACACTCAACTCAGTTGATCAAATGAGAAAGGTTATCCCCAAAGGCCACAGAAAGAAGTGACTTCGAGTACCGATAGGTACAATGGGCCGAAGGAATGGACCACCCGTTGAAACGGTTGGCGTAGAAGAGCACTTAGTGCGAGCGCTTAGAGAAAAGGAAACTACTCAACTGCAACACGTATGGGAAATACAGGAAGGAGAAGACCTACACAGTATTTCGGACCAGGGATGTTCGTATTGGGCTGTCGGCATGAAAACACTGTAAGATGTAATCTGGTATTTGCATCAAACTTGTCCGCTAGGTGGGGAGTTGCATTGTGTGTAAATTATCATTTTTTTCATTCTGAAAATTGAAGAATGGCTAGCGAAGGCTTTATTCAAAGCACTAGTAGCCACGAACAAAGGCTTCGGCACGAAGCTGCTGGTCAGCTGTTGATCACTGACATTCATTAAACTACAGCCAATTTCATGACTATTTATGTAACTCCTGCCTAAAATATAAAGGCAATAGAAAATTTAGGTGGACCAGAGAAAGAGAAGAAAATCTCCGCGGCTTTGGCAGGTGCGAACCAGGTTATTCTTTCTTGATCAATCGCGGTAGAACTTATTCCTCTTGAGTGGTTATGGTGGGGTCTACTCAGATTCCCATTACGGCGAAAATCCCTTGAATTTTGGATGGGAACTGTGGATAATGGGAACGATTCCCGGTTTGATGGAGCTTGTTTTGATGTCTTTTGCCAAGAAGAAAGTCCATCTCGCGAGCGTCTACGAGAGAGATTGTGATTCTTACCACGTTAAAAAAGCTCCCAGTTCGTAAAAAACGAGCTATAGAAGTATTTTCGAAGGTCTGTTAAGTATAGATTCGGCACTTTACAAAATAATAAATTTCAATTCTCAAAGACGAGGAAAAACAACTCTTACACTGAAGCAACGTACCCAACGGGTACACAAGAATGTACCCAACGGGTTTAATGTTAACAATTCAGATGCTTTGTGTATGGGTCTCAAGTCATTCATTGCTAGGAGTCCTACACTCCAGGGGTAAATGGGTTCCATCATATTATCACAGAAACACTTTAGATGTAACTTAAAAATTAAATCAATTTATTTATCACTCTCATTGTACTTAAATCACGAACAATATATTCAATTGCTTTCAGTTCCAGGAGCTGGCAGTGTCCTGCTGGCATTTTTATCAGCAAACCTAATTTTGTAGGAAACATTACCATTAACGGCAACAACGACGTTTCCCATTGTTGAATCGATTTTATTTTCTACACAATTCGATGTCTTCGAAGGAACCTCTGGAGCAGGTTGCTCAGGCTCATCAGGGTACTGTACCTCGGGGAGATTTTGTGAAGGGTACTGCCATTGAGGTGTACCTTGACCCCATTGACCATTCAATTGTCCTGGTGGATAGGCAGCAGCAACAGACAATAAAACAGCAAGAACGACAACGGCTGTCAACGGAAGGAAATTTATGAAATTATTAATAAAATCGAAAGTATGCACAATAGATACAACGAAATCAATCAACAGTTAAATGGAAACTCAAATCACCTTTCATTTTGATTGTTAGTGAATCGAGGTGTGTGTTACTTTGAAAACGAATAATAAATTTCCTTAGTCAATCGTTACTTATATAGTATCGAAATACACGACTTTGTTTATCAATAATAAAGTCGTCTTTATCATATTTTCGATTTATTATCTTTTCATATTTTGAATAAGTCTAGATTAAAATTACTGATGTATGGGATTGAGAGGAGTATTATCGAATTTTCGGAGCTATAGCATATGAAAATGTGATGACTTTTTACTAACCAGGTTACCATTAAATTAGAAACGTGGGGAATATTCTGGAAATGGGTGAGTCAACCATCAGAAAATCCTTAAACCTTAAACCGAAAATAGTCCCGATGATTCATTATTATTTCAAAACTGTTTTGCGGTGGTAAGAATTAAAGAATTAGTGTCTTTAAGAACATTGGATCCTGGGTTACGCAGTCACAAACTTTTTGAGCAAAAAGTCTTAGTAGCGTGCATCTAACACAAAACTTTCGATAGACTTTCCATATACGTTTGAGTTTGCAGCCGTTTTGAATATTAAGTAAATTTCAGACAGTTGTATGTGGTTTATTATGTTTACGTATTTGAAATTTCGAAAAGGATAAATTGAAGAAAATTTTATTAAAAATTATAGAAATATACTAGAATATATAGTGGAAATATAATACATAAAAATCTATTAAAATACACAGCCTTGAATAGTTTGAAAGACAAACCCAAATTCACCAAAACATAAAGAAAAGGATGCCTAGAATCAACCATTTCCAAGTGTACGCTTACTGCAGCGAATGGCATGAAATATTTTTATGAATACTTTTCCTTTCAGATGAAAGGACATATTTTCTTGACTGGTGGCTTCCGAAGCGGTCGTTTCACGTCTAGAAATACTTGCGTCTCTTTCCTTTGCATTGTAAGAGAGAATCTGTTGTTTTAGATAAGGCTCGATTTTTTTTATAGGAACAAAGAAGGTCCGATCTAAAGTTACGTATCGAACTGTTCCAACCTAGATTCTAAAATTAAAAGTAAAAGTATTTCGCAAGTAATCCAGAATCCTTGAGATGCTGGGAGTCCTATACCCAGAGCGTAGATTACACATACCTGCCATGGAAAAAATGAAATCCCATTTTCTCAGACAAAATTCATCATATTCTTGTTTGAATGGTTCTCGTTAGTTAATCACCGAAGGAAATCCGGAAAGGAAATGGATTTGAAGAAAGCTAAAGTTTTCTAAGCCAACTATTTGTGCAAAAGTTAAAATCAAAACAATACTATGTATTTTGGATCTTATGGGTTTGACCCATTCCAATACATTCTGTGAAAATTACCAAGGAAACCTGAAAATGTGTTGTAAATATTTATAGGACTGATAGGATTAGAAGAAGTGTTGAAAGCAACGTGAAACCTGAACACTTATACAATGCAAATTTGACCGAGACCTACAGATAACAATAAAAGGTGCCAGCACCGAGCCAGAGAATTTCAATGATGGCACACTGGAATACAGTAAAATACCATAAATCAGTTTAGAAATGGTTGTATCCGCCATCAACTACACGTTGATCAAACAAAGCTCCAGGGATTCATTCAAGTCCATTAAATAGGGATATGCGATTATGGTATATCCACATTCATGTTCTACACGATCTAGATGAAAACCTCATAAGTAACCATTGTTTCATCGATTGAATTCAACCATTGATCCTGTTCCTGGATAATGAGTTCAACATGAATGAAATTCCGACGGAGCTTTTAAAGGCATGCGAATTTTAATGTATGCGCAAATAGACTCTAGACAACCTTTAATGTTGTAATATGTCATCGAAACTAAAAGCAGAGTTACAGTCAACAAGATCTCCTGGATTCAATAAAAAAGCATTAAGAGATTTTTATGTGTAAGTGTCAATTTAAGAAAAAATCCGTCTATCGATAAATTGCAATTAATTTCGAATCGCCTATCAGATTATCGAGGCTTGATCGCAGATGTAAAAAAAATTGAGGACAATACAGAAAACCACTTTGAAAACAAAAAAAGCTGTTAGTCATCATATCTTAATCGAATGCAATAGCTTAAAAAACGATTGAAATATATCAATAAATTGATTGATAACAATTAAGACATTTTCAAGTATATATATAGTAGTGCTTTCTACAATTCGGCAGAAAATTCCATCGATTCCACCTAAAGCGTCTACTGGTCTTACAAAATAATTGTCCGATTAAACAGATCAATATGAAAGGTAGCTCAAACGCTGAACCATTTAGTTATTGTATTTGAATTTCCATTTGTTTTTCTTATAGTTGCCATTGTGGTTCTTGCTGCTTTTATGCTGTTGCAAGGTATCTCAGCTTTGCCAGCTCCTCAACTTTCCACAAACGAGGAACAAAAAGACGTTAGCATTGATACTACCGCCAACGATGTCCTAACAAAAATCGTAAAAACTCTCAATGGCTTCGGTATAAGTGAAACGAACAACAACAACAAGGACTCGGGCTGTTCGGGGTGCACCAATTGTGTTTCAAATGACATCACCTCCGTTATTGGGGTAGCTGTTGTTGCAGTCAATGGGGACGTTCATTATGAAATTGATGGTCTTCCAGCATAACTATTAGATTTGAACTATGAAAGAAAAAATAAAACACGAATGGATAAGATTTTAATAAGATTATATTACGAATAAAAAACTTTTTAATTTATTAAAAATGTGTTTTACAAAAAAAAAGCCGAAGTCGATAATATTTTGCGTGTATTTAATTATGATATGACTCATTTTGATTTGGTTACTTGTTCAGGATATCGCCTAACTCTTTTATTAACTTTTATTTTATTTTATTTGAGGTATTGTTTAGGATCCATAGGAGCGTAGGAGCGGTTTTGGGAACACATTATAGTTTAATTTTTATGTAAATTTAAATGTGCTTATGAATAATTTTCGCATCTAAGCACTGGCTAACGCTGTTCTTAGAAGAAAGATTGCATTGTTAATTTCCAGTTTTGTCAAAAGTGTCATGTTTGCAAGATTTTGAGTATATCTAAACTTCTTGATAGTCGTTTTCGCATTCGTAAATAGATTGTTATGAACGGAACAGTTTATTTTTCCCTGTAATAATTTAAAATAAAGAAACCATGCATGATTACAAATTTGTTGTTCGTTGGCGCAGGTTAAAACATGTTTATTGTTGCATGGGTCCCCCTAAGTCTCGCTATTTAACTTGCGAACACGCGGGTCTGCTGTCTGCAATTTTTCTGTCTGTTGCTGCAATTTTCTGTGCGGAGACGGTTGATAGATGGGCTAGTAAGAATTATTAGGCTTGGAACATTGTCGTTGTTTGTTTCGATACGTTTCCTTTTTCTGACAAGGATTTTGTCGAGAACTGAAAATATTGTGTCGGAGTTGATTACTGCTCGAATTTACTTGATTGCTACTAACTCGTTTTTCGTTGATTACTTTCCCGTGTGTTAATTATAGCTGAAGATGGCTCCCTGCAATCTAAACGTATCTTAGAAAAATAAAACAGGGCTGGTCGCAGCGGAAACTTTCCAGTTTACATTTTCTATTATGATTAGCTATCTTTTATTTTTTTTTAAAGTTGACTTTAGGTACCACAAAACTTCACTTTGCTTATATAACTTTCGCGATGTTGCTCAAAGAATTGATTATCACTGGGTTTTAGTTGGTTCTTTCAAAGCTATTTGGGCGTCTTTTGAGATCTTAGTTCGGGACCCACAGGGTTCTTGTATGCATTCATAATCTCCTCTAAATTAGAGCAAGTGTAAGAGGGCGGGAGGCAAACCATGTGCAGTCCTCCGATAATAAATAGATGTTTGTTATAATGAGCGCTGTTGGGTCGCTCTACTAGATACTTATCAGGTGTTTTGGTACTTTGGGTCTTCTGGGGGTCGCATCATTTTTTATTTTCAATCATAATCTTCACTACGTACTGGACGTAGAGTGCATTTGCTTCGGAAGGAGCTGCGTATGATATTTTATCTTAAGTATCAATCCTACTTTTTATATGCAGACGATTTATATTCAAAAGCGTTTCATGAGTGTAAAGTAGATATAAGTTGCTGACACGCGTTCGGCACAAAAAGAATAAATAAATGCCAAACCGCTTTTAAAGAGTGCGACTCACAGTAAAATATGTGAGGATATGCTTATCTTAAAGCCCCCAGTGTACACTTACTCATTTCAAAATTAAGCCTTAAGATTTTCAACTTACAGAATGCATTCTGCAATTATTAGCGAGGGCTTATGCATTTCCCCGAATCGCTTGCTATGAACTGATCATCAATGAAACTTTATTCAAACTAACATGAATATTTGACAATTAACTTTATCAATTCAGCTGGAATTTAATTACATTTATTTTCATCATGTTGACATTTCTTCCTTTCAAAATTGAACAATTTCTAAGATATTAAATACAAATCAAATTCACTCATTCTCTTAACTTAATAAATCTATTCGAAAACAAAACAGCAATCCTATCTTGTTGTCACCACCGCCTCCTTTCGTGCAGCATCCTGAAGGAGTTGTGTGTCAACTTCATCGCCTGGAAGTTGAACGTATCGAACCACGGAGCCGCGAATAAAACAATTCTTAACCGACAGCATATGTGGATATTTTTCTGGATCGGTCACACTTATATCGGTGAGTTTGATATTCAAATATTGATCCACCGAGTGTAATGTGCCGCAGATACTAGAAATTATACAAACAAACGAGTGAATTGAGTCTGGCAGGTGAAAGGTTATCGCCTACCTCAAGTCGTTTTTAAGTTCGACCACGACGTCTTTTCCCACAAGCGATTTGAAAAATGAGTAGAACAGCTGCAAGAAATATATAAAATTTGCTTTGATTGTTGTAGGTAGCAAAATATTATATTACAAACCATTTTGGCGCAGTTTTAACCTCCAAACCTAAACAGAAATTCCGAATACACAGATCCTGATGACAGTTGATTGTTTTCTGGCTGTTCGTGTAGTCTGATATTAGCGGGTAGCGCATAGTTTAGTAATTATACGATGTACGATGAAGTGCAAGGTTTGGGACTTGGCTGATTCTGAGTAATTTGATTCGTACTTGGACGGAAAACAAACGAAGAACTTGAGGACAGATGAAAACAATGATATCGGAAGGAATCGTGATGGTTTTAGTTTTTAAGCGAATAATGGCACGGAAATCACTTTTAAAATTTTTTAGGAAACGGAAGACAAGAAATAGAAACCATTTGTGTAGATGGAAAGCGTGAAGGAGTGCGACTTTAATTCGAAAATAATAGCCGTAACTTTCATTTCCCATTGTGAAAGAAGAGAAAAAAGGAAAACTATTGGAAGAACAATTAAGATTTTAGTGAATAGAGGATTTATTTTTGACAAGCAATTCAGTAAATGCCAAAAGTGGTATCGAACGAGGATCGAAAAAAATTCGCTATAAACGTAGTCCGAAAGTATGAATATCAATAAGGACTAAAAGAAGTTAACTGATATGTTTTGGTCACTTACTTGCCACTGGCAAAAAAGTATTCTTGATTTCACTGTTGTTGCATGTCAGTTACCTCGTCACTGTTGCGTAAATTTTTACGAGGCGGTTTTATTGAAATCATGAAAATTTAAAAAATAAAAGGAATGGACAAGGATATTTTCCAGTATAGTGGCTACCTGTACCCAAACATACTTACGTACTTCTTTGTTCCTCTGAATTTTAGCAGACTTATCAAATTTTTAGACAAAGTTAACGTCCAATAAGTACCAGTACCGCTTACACTAGTTCCTTCTGATGAAAGCCTCGACTACGTTGTTGATACAGTCCTGAAATAGCATATTCAAAGGAACTTTGATTCCTTAGCAGTTAAAATAATCAACGACGCAATGTATGAAAGCAAACGTAATATGTACGTTTGAATTTTTCAAAATCAATTCTAGGCCGCCATTAACTATCAACCATAACTGCTCTGATTCTTATTTTGGGTCAAAACTGAAAATTTACACACCTGCCCATACCCGAATACGCTCTAATTAATTAATTTATAGCATTTTGTTTATCCATTGGTAATTTTCCTCTCATGGCTGTTTTTCCATTATCCTGACAGATTAATTTTATCAACCGATTGTCTTTATAGTTGGGTGATTCAGACCACTCAGCTGGCAATAAATTTTAGAGACCTATAAACTACTGACTCACTTTTGAATTAATATCACGTGTTTTGAATTTTGCAATAACAATAACGATTCAGATCATCCATATCTTTACATTTTGGGCGAGTTTCATTTGAGAATAATTGGGAAATTCCCAGTTTTTTTCATATCACGTGCAACTGATGCCCAAAAATAAATGAGGCTCTACCGAGATAAACTTCTGATTGCAAATCTCTTTCCAACCGTCAAAGAAATAAATCCGAATCTGATTTATTATAATGACTCATTCCAAAATGAATCGGAAATACCACATTGACTTTTCACACACCCCTTCGTTGATAAGTCATTTTTTTGGGAACAAAACAAAAAAGAAGAAACAATTGAAGAAAGCCAGAGAATATCGCGAAAAAAATCTATAATAAATAATATTAATGTGCAATATTTTCTGATATGAAAATTGAACTACCTATTAAGATAAGTAGGAACAATTTGGCTTATAGAAAACGATTGATTATCTGAAAAGAATGGCAAAAGTGATTTACTGATAATGCCAATATTGTATAAAAGCCACATATATTAAATACTTGTATTTATTCCAACACGACAGGACAACTTAGAGCTTTAATCAATTTCCATTTCAACATTCTCAAATTATTTACTTAATTCTCGTCAAAATGAAAGGTATAATTAATCAATTTCACTGAAGTTTGTCCAACTTAAATATTAAATTCCTTTACAGCCACTTTGCTTATTGTATTGGTGGTGATTGCTTGTGCAACGGCTTTCCCACAAAAAATCCAAGTTATAGAGCCTGAACTTCCTGTTAAGGCGATAGATCCCATAGCGCCATTGAATCAAGGAAAGAAGGATAATGCTATGCCGTTCATAGCTGCCCTTCCAATGTCAATTGCAGATGTTCAAAAACTGCGTCAAACTCAACAATCTGAGGAAAATGATACTTTCCAGAGTATGGAAGAGACAAAAGAATCTTCTTCGGTTTCCAACAGAGTAAGGAATCAAATCAAATCCGTTGTAGGCGTGGCTGTCGTTGCAGTTGGTGGCAGTGTTACTTATGAAATTGAAGGACTCCCTAATGTGATGTAAAAACTAGTAAGAAAATTATTGTTTCGCTCGATAGCTTAAGATAAATACATATGACAGTGTAATTTAAATATATTCTTTGATATGTCTTTGAACGTTTACCTGCAAAACTGCGAGTCCAGTACTCAAGGCATGACCTGCGAAAGGTTACGATCGGTTGTATAAGGTAATTAGGTTGTAGAAGAAGTAGATAAGTTAAATCTTAGGTTTGTTTTTGTAGTTTGTGAGTCTAGTCTCTACTTTCAATTGAATCTCAATGATTCCGAACACAGAAAAGTTACTGCTAACTATGGCGGATACCGTGAAAATCGGCTTAAAATCAGCTTAGCAACAACAGAGTTAATAGTGTAGACTCCAAGAAAATGAGCTTGAGTATTTCTATTAACTTTAAAATCGAAAATATCAACTTAAATGATTAACACCGATTAAGTGTTTGGTAATATAAATGACGTGCTTTTGACAGCTTATCGTGGCCATTTTCAAATCTTAGCATTTACCGATTTTCGTCAGTTTTTTATGCATCGGCCGCCATTTTATTGTGAGCAGTTTTACGTTATTAAATTGTTCAATTATCGAGAAGTTTCGTGACTGCTGCGCTTTGAAGTCATTCTGCTCTACCATTGCTGTAGCTTGGTCGTGCAATTGGAAATTGGAAGAATGACTTCATGTTTTGTTGATTAATTTTCAGAACGATTTTCTCTTGTTTCCCGCCTCTTTTGTTTCCTCTTGAGACAAGTTTTGGTGGTATGCTATCCTCAGGGCGTTGTTTTATTCTGTGTTTGTCGTTCTCAAATATCCTTAGTTGTATGTGCATCGCTTGAGCCTGAAATTGGGTGTCTTTTCGTGCAAGTAAGAATAAAACCATTATTGTTTTTGTAATTTTGTGCCATGTTTTTTTGTTTGTGCTTATCACGAGTTATTATTTTTGAATTTGATTTTGTAATGATTATGTTCAAATAATTGCAAGTCTGTTTCTTAACAATTCGTTCAACGAATTCTTTTATTTGTTGGCATGCATGGTTTCGAATACGATTAGGCGTTGTATTGCATATGCGATATAGCTCTTTGACTTTCTTAGCATAAGCAAGTACACATTTGTTGTGAATAATGCGGTATGCAAAGCCTAACTTTGTTTTCACGTACGGCTCTCGTATCCCTTCTTACAGCCTCTGGTATGCTCGTCGAATCTTGTTTTTATTCTTAATTTTAGTCCTTAAATCACTTCAATGACAACAGGCCAGGAAAACGGAGTCGCAATAAAAAAATTACAGGCATCGTTGCTCGCCTTTAGTGATGCCTTCAACGAAAATGTCTCCATTTCACTATGCTTCTTAGAATAGGGGGTTTCCAGCATAATTATGCGTACTAGGATTTCGGCCATCAACCATTTAAGATGGTATTAGTACAGAAACTCAAGGCGAGCAAACACCGTTGGCTTCAGGAACAATTGTAGATTAGACAAATACAGAAAATTATCTTTTCATATACGACAGATTTTTTTCTAAACCACTGCGTGAGTAAGCAAAATTGTCATTCCTGGAGCACTTCTAATCTTTAAGTTGTTCGTGGGTTTTCAATATACCTGAAAAGAATCACTGTCTGATACGGATTATGGTAGCAGAAGCATCATTTAGACATACTTCCCCACAATTGTGTATGGCCGCATATTCAGTTTGAGTAGTTACCACTTTTGGGGTTTTTGTTTACCACTCAGTGCCTTACGGAAATTGTTAAAATTGATTCTGATTACTTTTTAACAATAAGTCAAAGCACCTTGCATACCACTGTTGCAGTAGATTTGTTGTGGGTCCATGGAGTCCTTGCATACAAAAAATGGCCTGTCCATTGATTTAGTAATCTCGACTATTTTCTCAAGTCTTTGTTAAGTCAGAGGCTGATACTAACAATCCAAGAGTAAGAACCCATTTCTTCGATGCCTTGAGGTCACTGTCTTCAGTATTGCCCCACATCATTCGATAAGACCCCAGATTGCCGTGCTCTTAAATCATTCTCATGAAATTGAACCGTGAGGAAACTTCTTGTTGAGTTAATCCTGATGAATGTTTATACTGCCCCCTTTTAAGCTCCTTGTGATGGTTATTTCTCCAGGCAAATGTTGTTCATTTAAAATAATATTCGATTTTCTTTGTACAGAACACGAAGCCATGTAAACTGGATATTATTCGCAAGTGTAAAATATCTCTAGGGTCACCACAATCAATTGTCTTAACCAAACTATTATAGCAAATAACTCACTTTGTTTATTCTATAAACTTTATTTACTATATTTACACATTACAACACTATTAATTACCATTACATTACAACACTATTGTATTCCAGTTGAAGGAGTTGTTCGAGCCTCAAGGTGCTGGCGGTGACTGCGTAACAGTACTGGACATGGCGCGCTTTATATGCGAAACTCGCTCGGTCGTTCCTGGTTTTTGTTTCCACTACATAGACAGTAGAAAGTATTTAATACCTGATGATTGTTGTCTATGGTGGAAAACTAGCCGCTACACTATCATGACCGTCAGAGACATCTCTTGAGGATAGTCCGAACTCATCTTGTGTTCTTTGTAAAATGAATGTTTATTATGCCGATTAGAATTTGCAGATTTTAGTTTCAATAACTTTTAACTTAAGTTTATTAATTTATTAACATGAGTGAAAGAGCAGCAGAAATTGAATTACAAAATTTTCTAACTACTCAATGAACAAAGAAGATAAGTGTTCGCCTAACGAGGATTTAGTTGAACCACATTCTATCTAATTAGTTTTAAGTTTTTGAAAGTTTGGTATACTTCTTTATTTCAGCATCCTTTAGCCAATTAAGCAATTGAAACAGTTTGAAAACCGAGGAGGAAAAAAAAATACTAACAAAAATCAGGATTCGTTTGCCTAACTACGATGATTGTGACTTTTGCAACCTGTATATTTGATCCTGTAGTAAATCGTACCATTGATAGCATTTATGCTGGCTCCAATAGATGATTCAGCATCATTCATCCTCTGTCCTTCCGAAATTCGAAGCTGGGAAATTTTTAAATGCGTGGATGACGATTGTGTTTGTTGTTCTTCTGGGACTTCTACTGAAGCAACGCAGACAAAAATAATTGCAGCAATAAAAGCGATTGCAAATATCTCTAAAGTAAATATTAAACATTATTTCAATTGTTGCGCCTAAACTTGATAACTTACGTTTCATTTTATCGTTTTAATGCGGTTCGCAAGCTCAAATCGATACTTAAATTGCCTTCGACTATTTTTTTCCTGCTTGTTGTTTCCAAACGATTGATGAATAATTTCATGCGATCAGCGCATTTATACATTATCGCAGAGAACGCGTTATTTGAGTTATCAGTTTGCTGATTTCTTCATAACAAATCAACAAACTGATTTGTCACTAACAAATCAGCAAACGCGTCAGGACGCCGTACATTTTGAAGTGGATAAAATGAATTGAAACAACGACTAGGATGGGATTAATCAGGTTTCATCGTCCAGAAAATTGTTTAAATGCAAAAATGTCCAATCAAACTGTCGTGCCATGGATGATGATATCAAATGAATATTGTACAGTTACAGTTACTATATATACTGAAGTATATGAAAAATTCATATACTAGAAAGGACCAAGCATGAAAAGTTACTGCTGTAGTTGACAAAAATGCAAAGTTTTATAAGATATGACAAAGGTCCTTCTAGTATTCATACAGAAAATAATTTCATTGCTTGCAGTTATCCTTCCCGATAATAAGTGTCGGGTTTATTATTGTTTCATCATTTAGTGCAGACTAAGAAGTACGTCTGCATGAATCCTTCATGAACTTCAAAGCAAATTAGGACAACTGCTGCGACGTCGAATTGAATGTTTTGAAATCGAATAAATCAAATTATCGATGTTGTTGTCTACGCCATTTGTTATCAATAAATTGATTGAGTCATACAATATTTATATCCCCCGAAAGTTTAAAGCATTCTGAAGCAATGAAATTTGTTATATTTCCTTTGCACACGCTCATGCATTTGCATTTCGGACTGCAATCATTGTAACTAATTACACATGCCTGGAAAGTTCCTTAACATTCACTGAAACATTTTTTCGTATTAGATTATAGCAACCAAATAATAAACAAACCTAAAATGGTACCGATAAAATACACTCAAAGCAAGTTAGTACCCGATAACGAGCGTTCAGTTATTCTATATACTGATTATAAGTTGATATCAAGTTCAATACCGAAGAAGCAATTTATTTTGTTGGTCACAAACGAAAAGTTCATACAATGAAAGGTAATTATCACAATATTTCATAATGATTCGTATGTGCAATTACAGTTAGAATGACCCACCTGTGTCTTTGTTGCAGCTTTTATTTTGCTTTGCCTGGTTGTCTTTGCGGTCACATCTGAAGCAATCCCTGCACCATCAGAATGGAGCGAGAGAATGATCGTCAATGCCGAAAGGCTCAAAGAACTTGCTGACGAAGTACCAAAATTCGAAGTACCTGCGGCCAGATTACATACAACAGATGATGATCCTGACTTTGCAGGAGTGGATTTTATTCGGTACGAAGCGAGTATTGTGCCAAAGGATCATCAAATCATTTTGGATAAGCTAATTTCGGGCTCGAACACTATAACAACGACTGTGAACGGCAATGTGAACATTTCAATTTTTTATCCAGGATGTCCTAAAAGTTATTCGGGTGAGTGAATAACAAACGTTTGGTGAACGAATCTAATGTGGGTTTTAGTGAATATTTGAGGGCCATGTGTATTGGAATTATTTTCATTAATTTTATAAGAGAACATGTTAGAATATAGAATACGCAGTTTTCACACAATAAAATGTATCTAGAATGTAGATTCGGAATTATTTTAACCCAGGCTTGGCCCGCGTTTCTTCCGAATTGACTGTGTCAAAAATGTGAAGTTAATGGTTTAATTTGTAGATAGAACTGTCAACCAAGAAAATGAAGTGATAAAGAGTTACAAGAGGTGAGTCTCGTAAGTGTAGCAGACGGGTAAAAACTGTTATTTCCCAAAAATACCCATTGTTTTAAGTCCTACGAGATTGGGGTTCTATATAATCTACACATTTAGCATGAACATTTTTTTGGAGCTCTGCAAGATATTTGGTGAGTATGTGGACGACGTTCTCCTTCTGTAAATGCAACATATTACACGAACTCCAGTTTAGCAAGTTATTAAGAACATCTTATGTTAATGTGCTTGGACCTAGGGTCAAAACAGGGCTAGCAGCTAATCTTCCAATGTCTTGATTGCCGTTGCCAATGTCAGTGTTCGTGAAGTCAACTAATCCTCATTAATCCATGTAACTGATGAGATGAATGAATACATTGACGGCATTGGTCAGAGCCATATATTAAGCCACAGTTGACAAAAGACCACTTGTTTGCTGCTTTTTGGAACATTTAGAGAACATATCCTTTAGTATCGATGTCGACATAGGGATTGAAATCTTCTTCATTTCGTCAAAAGACCAAACTTGGCTGTATGATATCTTTGATGTATCTCAGGCCTCGTTTCACTGTACCATTATCAATTACGTTGTGGTATCTACAAATTGATGATGATACAAATAGATGAATATTAATCATCCGTCCCTCCGTATCTAAGGTCAATTTGGTCGCCGCTCTAACCGGAATGCTGACCGGCTAAAAGGAAATTTAATCCAAACTCCTTTGGAGTCCATTCCTAAGCAGCGTTTACCGGTCGCAATTCCTTGATTGCAATGACATAGCCTAATGACACACAGCGCTAAAATTTCGAACAAACTTTCCCGATAGTATTCGACACAAGTGGGATTTTACTTAAATTGATAAAACTTCCTCCCATTTGTGCGTATACCAAGATTGGCCCTTTCAAATTCTGACGTAAAGTAATACAAATATACATCTAATTATGCTTTTCTGTCTCTATCTGAGATGAGTCGTCCGATAGTGGTAGTCTTGTATGTAGCTACCCTGTGACCCAACGGTGATACGAGAAGGTTTTAAAGTCAACTCAATCCATGGGGAGATATCTAACCTCTTTGGCACGACTCAACTTTGAAACATCGCAAGACATTTATTCACGGATTTCCCGGATGATTTATTGTTATGCTTTAATATAAACTTGAAAAAAAAAAAACATAATTTTAATTTTCAACCCAAATCCAGTGTTCGTGAACACCGGAAGAAGGCTCTGATTTGTGTTATACTGCATAATTACGAAGAAAACGAGTAAAAAGAAAATTCAACGACCAGAAGTAAAAGCAAATATAGGATGGGGATAGTTGAGGATTCACTGCTGAATATGTTGATTTATTGCTCTGTAAATACAAGCTCCTAGAATGTTTCTAGGAACCACATACTTAAATTTCGATGAAACAGTCAACTAGGTGTGCCAAGCCTTCCATTGATGCCTCTCAACTCTTTAACTAAAACGTCATCTTCATATCATTGTACCATTTTTTTGCTGGGTCTAAAATTCCAGGATCCCGCATAATATCATTTGTGAAGGAATCATGAATGGAAAGTTAAAGTGGCCATTTCACATCAAAAGTTTAGCCACTAGCAATGTTATATAAGAATGATTGTCACCGCGCTAATTGCGTTTTGTTTTGGTTTCAGTCAAAATTTTATAATATTTTTAGGTAGGAAGATAAAAGCCTTTTTCCGCCTCCTGGCCCTCTCTCCCATTGGCGAAAAGTAACTGGATTAACGACTAATAACTTCTCCTTCTAGGGTTGAAAACATAGCTTGAACCGGCAATACAGCACAATTCTACGCCTGACAGCTTCCTATTCTACACCTAATGTATTCCCATTCCAAGCTATACCTGTAACTAAAACAAGCTATATCGACTGAGGGTCCCAGAAATTCTTTTCCCGAAATCAGGCATGAATATTTCTTGGAGCCTTATTTCCTCAACGCTTCCAAATAACCAAGTAATCGTTTTACTAGTATAGTCTGAGTGTCAAATACCGTCTTGTTTGTTTTGTCAGCTGATTCTAGCATCCCTACAATTAAGCTGTGCCAATGGAGCACATCTGTTTATAGATCACGTGCCGCACTGTCTGCTTCACCGTCTGTACGAAAAAAATAAGACAGACGTCACTCATCTCTCCGCAGCGAAGAAGACCACGGTCTTCTTCACTGCCACGATCTGAAGATCGTGGCTTACGAGTCTTGTAAGGCTACGAGCCAAAATAACTGCGTCCACTCAAAAGCTGAGTCGACTGATTTGACTGATGGACTTGAATGCCTGATGAGCCACTCCTTTGGCATAGCGTTAAGCTGACTCTCCCCGACTGTTGCTACTTGGGGAGGAAATGTCATATTTTACTGTCAGTAGCTAGTTTCTTTTGACACTCGATTTTTCTCTGACGTTCGCTAGCAAGTAAGGGGATGGGTGTCACCAAAGGATATAGGAGCATCAGCTTTGTAGCACTGATCGGTTAAGACAATTTTAAAGACCACGTGAAAGCCGCGGCCAACGCTAAGACTTTAGTTCCTACTATCATTAGCTAAGAGACTACTAAGGTCATGTCCTTTACAAATAGCTTCAGCTCTACTGACATGATTCCGACCCTGGTTGTTCTCCCTGCACGTATCCTCTTCTTTGCCAAATTCGCCACTTACATTTTCTCCTGGGTAGGATTGAATTCATGGATGAACGTACAGTTCCCTTCCCAACGCAATAGCACTGACACATTTAGGCTCAGCAATAACAATAGCTTTCAGCTATAAAATATCTTTCGCTTGAGGTTTTCCCATGCAGTTTTCAATTCGCATTGTTGCATATAGAATGTCATGTCATTAATATGAACTAGTGCAAATGACATCAAGCGGCGAAAGCTCCAATTAACCTATTGAAACTTGCCGCCCCAATTCGGTTAATTCCGCTACCCAAGAAGACTTTTTCTTCTTTTTTTTGTGTGCGAATTTCGGTTATCTAAGATACATAAGAAGAGAAATGACTAAAGCCATAGAACAGATAGTGAATATCTAAGAAGTTTCGAATTGAATGTTATTGTAAATAGGCAGCAAGGCTCTATCAACTTCTGTATGTCAAATATTTAGTAATAAAGTGCTTGCCACTAATACTTGTAATCCAGTTGGATAAAAAGGGATATAAAAATAAGAGGATGTCATAAAATTCAGCTCTATGTATATAAATACGAAAAGAAGTTATTTTTGGAAAATTGAAGCAGTCTGCATCATGCCACTCCACAATTATTTGCTGCCACTCGCAATCGTTGGTTTAGCCTTTATTGTCTATAGCGTTCCAGTGAATCCTGTTGAAAAATACGAAGGATATACACTGTTTCAAGTGTTTTTCGAGCCACACGATAATATCACTGCACTAACGGACTACGCGAAAAATCAGAACGGTGTAAGTTTAACGATATGTATTTTGTGAAGTGGACTCATGCAGGACATTTCGTCGATGGTTTTTTGCAGGTCTACGTTTGGGCAATAGATTTCATTCGTGGCCAAGCTGAGGTAGCAGTTTCACCACAACGTTATATGGAAGTCCGCTTGGAATTCGAGTCGGGCGATTTGGATAATTTCAATATAGTTTCAGTCAATCTTGCGGATTATATAAGGGACAACTTGGGGATCGCAGCTGCTCCATGAAATCCATGATTTGATTACAAAAGTGATAATAAATAACTTTATTCAGTAAAAATTAGTGCGTAAAATTTACAAGTGGACGATCCTGCTCCTGATCGTTATAATTCGCTAGCTTTACTAGCGTCTTAAATAAGTTACTTAAAAATTCGTGCAAATACTTTTCATAAGGTTCTTCTGCGAATTGGATTGGAGTCTTAGAAATGCGTGATCAATTTGGATTTGTCAGTCATTCGGAAAGAAATAGTGAGCCATCAGAGTACGATCCTGATGGTGATGGAATGGTTCACAATAATATGTCTTATTATTATTGTAGTCTATTTCTTTTGTTGTAACTTAGCGTCGCGTCCCTGAAGGGTGTGAAATATGTCCCTATATTTTTATTTTATTTGCAATGTTCCTTACATTTATCTCAACCTAGATTTTTTTTTTACTGTGTGAAAACAAAAATGATTTAATATAAGCAATGCCATATTGTACGTGTTTTTATAACTTAATGTGTAGTGTGCAGCATAATTAATCAGCATCAATTATTAATCAGCTTAATCAGCATAAAAATCATTCATAGTCCCCTGTCGAAACTTGTCTTTAGTGTACTTCAAGGCACAAATTATGAGACATGGAAATGAAGCTGTTGATCCTAAATTTTAAGTTCAGCTACGAAAAAAGCGCTTTATTCGATCCGAATGATGCTGAACATGTAAAACAGAGTTCAACGTATCCAAATCTAAGGATTTGACCTATCTACTGCTTTTGGTGTGAAGTATGGACCCTTATGCAAACCCTATGGCCAAAAACACTGCGCTTTTCAAAAGGAATACGAAATACACCGTCAGAAGAGTGTGATCGCCATGGCTCTACAGCTCTTCTATAACCTTAGCTTTATTGGTTTGGCTTATTAACCGCAAAAAAGATTCCACTTATTTTGGTCGATTATCTAGTCGGGAGTTTTTTCGAGTTGTGTTTTCAAATCTTGTAGAATTCTGGTTCGTCAAAAAGTTTGTTGAATTCGTGGTTGTACCCTATTCGCTATTGAGCTTTTTCACGTCCCTTCCATCTCCTTTGCGTCTTGTTGATTTATTAATACTTTATTTTATAATTTTCACACATGAGTTTTGTTTTTTGAATTAGTCCTTTTTTGTGTATTGGTTGCTTGCGTGGCACTTGCTCTTGATTTTCAGTATTGTTTTTTTATTGATGATCTTTCATATTTCGAAGGCCACTGAACTGCTATTTAATAAGCACCACTGGGGATTTGGGATGTGTAGGGCTTGGTTATTGTTCCGGATTTTGATGGCAGAATTCACTTTTTCCAGCGTTGTTGTTGCCAAAAAGGCTTCATAGGAGCCGATTTAAGCTTTGCAATGCCGAAATTTTGTACTGGACTAGTTTTCATTAAATTTTTTTGACAAATAGTATTGAATGAATGATTTGACTAATTAGGGGTTCGAGTCCCAGCCTACGCTTCGAAATATATGGAGAACAAGTATTCTCATGACTCCATTTTTCTAGTTGAGTAATTGAACCAGTTGCAGAGGTTCTTTTGTTCTTTTTTTCTGCATCGCAAAGCAAACCGAAATTTCCATGCTTCCATCGGGAAAACTATAGCGTCCATTCCTTTCCCGAACACGAAAAAGGGTCCAAAGTAGAATTCCCAGAGCAACACGAGACGATAATCTATAAAGTTCTAGACGCAAATCTAGCCTGTACGAAATTTCCGACTTACCAACAACTTTCGAAATAAAAAAAAATCAGAAACTACACTGGACTGACCAATTGTAGTGCATGGGCGACACTTTGATACGTGAGAAGGTATTTGACTGATGGACCGAAAGGTAAAGGTGTTGGAAGTGCTGGGACAATTCAATCGTTGGGGGCACTAGAATTCTGCCAGTATATAAATAAAAGGATTCGGTCATGTATCGAGAATGTTGGTGCCGAGACATCCCGAGGACCAAAGACCAAGACGGAATTGTCTGGCGACGACGACCATTCTTATATGAGATACTGCCTTAAATTTTGATTCGAAATTTTCGTAGGCAACTAATTGATCGAAAAATTGGGTAGTTTGAAATTTTATTTTGAAGAGACGAACTTGCCACACGATAGTTTGTCCCTTTTGTGGAAAGAGAAATCAAAGGGGTAAATCGTCTTTTATTAACAAAAATATATTTTCACCATTTAAACTTAATAATAAGACAATGTTTTGGCTGTTCCTAACATAGCTGCGATTCCTCTCAAAGCTTCCTCTCCATTTGGTATGATTTGATCCGCTGGTAGAATAAAGCCATAGCTGCCTCTGTCTCTGAATTCGTAGGTATATGATAGAGGAGCCCCACCTTCATTGTAAGCCCAGTCAGCACTGCTTCCACTTGCAATGTCTACAAAATAATTATATTACATTATCCTACCGCTAGGATAAAACGTATTTCAACTTACACAAAACAGAGGCCGTTGAGCCGTACGTGTATGTTGTTCCATACAAATTCTCAATAGACTCAGCAGCGTCTTTGGCTATTGACAGAAGATCCTTATAATTGCGTGGGTATTCCTTGTTGGTATGACCGTAGGGGGAGAGAATATACTGACCGTACGAGTGGAATGCTAAATACAGGATAATTTTGTCATTGACTGACCGGTAGAAGTTTGCAAGTGCTTCGGTCTCAGGTTCCGAAAAAGGCTTAGGTCCAGCATAAGTTTCGGAACATGGTTGATTTGAAGCTCCGCCATTAGCAAGCCAGAAGCTATCGAAGTTTCTGTTGGGATCCACACCTACACAGCTGGTATTGGCATGTTGTTGGCGAGTCTTGCGCCACAAGCGATTCTGGAAACAACTAAAGATCAAATTCTGCTTTGCGAAAATGTTTATAAATTCTTACATGTTCGTGAGTGTAAACAAATCCATCAACATTCAACACAGGGATGATGTACCAATCGAAATTACTGGCCAGATACTGAATCTCAGTATCATTCGAAGACAACAGCTCGTTGATGAGATACGTGGCCGTGGCGGAAGTAATCCATTCCCTCGCGTGGATGTTAGACTCAATGAACACACCTGGATTGTTGGGCTTGTAGGAAATCTTCAAACCACGAATCTCACGTCCTTCGAAGGATTTCCCTATCACGAACGATGATGTCACGTTTGGGTACTGCAGGAGAACGTCATCGAGCCAACTGTAGATACGATCCAGGGGGAAGTAACTATCCCAGTTGAAGGTATCACGCTCGACATCATTAGGTTGCTCTTCATCAATCAACCTGCGGTTGATAACAGTTTTGAGTCAAAGAAAGTCCTTGACGATTCCCTTACCTTTGGACGTTATCTACAATGATATCAAAGTCGATTTCATTCGACTCCAGGAACTCGAAAAACTCTGAAAATTTCTCTGGGGGCACTAGAACCTCACTAGAGTCCTCAAAGTCTCTCGGGTATCGCCAGACATGGTACTGCAATCGAACAATATTCTGATTATATCCATGTGAAAATAGGATTTTCACTTACATCACCAGATTTTGTCGTGCTCTCTATTAACTCGTAAACGGACACGTTGCCAGCGCGGATTTGGAAGACGCGATAATCGTCGTAACGAATTCTTTCGGATATCGTAAATGGTATCACTGTCACTAGAATGGATGCGCAAATGTGTACTAGTAACGACTTCATACTGCGATTGAGCGATAATGGAAATTCTTGAGCTAATGTGAATGCAATTAGATGACCAATGCATTTATAGTTTTGTTGCTGAAGAAATCGATGGCATGGTCTTATCTATGGTATGTCTCCACTTTAAGAGTGGTTTCACTCTCTTTATTGTGTGTCTATGTTGCAATCAGGTGACGGTTATTGATCGATTTATTTTTGGAATGTAAATAGGAAAGTTACTAACCTAGGGTCTATTGACCAGGCACATAGAACTATGTGCGTCTCGTATTTAGATTCTAGTTGCTCGGGAAATTCTTCGAGACAAACTAGTTTGCGCATTTCTTCAAAAGATAAGAAACACTTCTTACAAGTAATAAGGCACGAAAAAAAATGTTATACTTTTGGTAGGTTGAAACTTGCAAGTTGATCGGTCTATGATTGGAGTAGATGAACTAAACTTCTTCGGAAATGTGAAAAAATCAGGAATAAATTAGACTAGTTATCCTCTCCTATGGTTGATTTTGGCATTGATAAATCATATGTACACCAAAATTATCAAAATGAATGGCTGGAGTTTTGGTAATAAGAGTAAGTATTATTTATGTTTTTTTGTTGTTTTTTGAACGAGTTACCCTGCTCCTCGTATTTTTTCT
This sequence comes from Stratiomys singularior, assembly GCA_954870665.1. Classification (NCBI taxonomy): domain Eukaryota; kingdom Metazoa; phylum Arthropoda; class Insecta; order Diptera; family Stratiomyidae; genus Stratiomys; species Stratiomys singularior. The sequence continues at coordinate 1,891,055 of OX940879.1, read as the reverse complement.
GTTTTCATTTCCTTACGCGTTTCGACGGACTTTCATCTTTGGATAGTTTTCGCAATCCAGATTACACGAAGATGTCGATATATACACAATAACAGTGAGTTATGTAATAAAGGTTAAGGACATGTAATGCTATCGTCATGGCTTTAGATTATATTTTATTTTTCAACAGCGTTCTAAAGCAAAGTGTATTTTAAACGTATTAATCCCTTTACGAAAATATTATTCGTACTCTGTTTGAAATGCCTCGACAGTGGTCATAACCACACTATCATCTCTAGCCCGTGAATTTTTGGTTGAGTCAAGAGGAGAAGTTAACACCACTTAGAATTGTTTCTTAGCCGTCTAAAAGCTATTGCGTCGAATAGTAGCCATTTAAAAGACTTCAGCTTTGACCAGGCGCATTTTCTTTCCCACAGAGCATGAAACTTTAAATTTACATAATGTTGTGCAGAACAACCCTTCACAATCCATTAATTGTTGTTGGATCTCAGAAATATAAAGATGGATCCATGCTCTATCCAGAGTTGTATATTGTATCAAAATGTTTATGCAGTCAACTTAGTATTTTTGAAGATTGACACTTGAAAATCGATAAGCTGAAACGACTAGTCAAACAATTAACGATTGGCAGAGCTATTAAATCTTCGAATATTGAACTACTTAACAGGATTTAAGAGACCTCAAGAGACCAATACTTATAAACTGCAAGTTCTGTCGATTGCAGAATTGAAATGCAACAGGTTCGAGATAGAGGACATTCGATCACCACAATTTTCAAAAGACGGAAGCCTTCCCGGATTCGTGCGTTTGGTGTCACGACGACAATGGATAAGCAGCTGAAGCGAAATATTTAAAACAACTTCAAACTGATCATTTGAATGAGATTTGTCCATATGTGACTGATAAATGCTCACGCTCCGAATGAAGACAAAAACGACGTCGATGAATTATTTTACGACTGTTTTGAAAGACTCTTTAATTCGTTGCCCTCAACTGGTCCCAAATTTTTCTTTGGCATTTTTAACAATAGGCAATTCACAGAGGAATAGTTGGAGGGTAAGGTCTCCAAGGAACTTCAACCAACTGATAGTGCTTAATAAACATTGTCTGTCGTAGAAACTTTACAATATTATCGTCATCCTCTACATAAATGAGCTAGATTTATCTACCAATATATCTATCTCTACAATACAATAGATCTATCAGAAATAGATCCGATCAGAAGGCAACACATTCAAAAATATAGATTACTTCTACATACATCACTTATTAATCCTTTCGATCTAATCTGACCCTGAAAGAACCAGATTAAGTGGTAACACGTAAAAGGATATTCATTCAAAACAATCCCAACGGGATAATAGAGCATGAGCTATTCCAATTCGACCTACCATTCACAAATTCGATAAGTTATTTCAGATGAAGCTTGATCAGGCTCCTAAAAAGTAAGTCCTCCGAATCGTTGGCTTTAAAAGGACTAAGATTTAAGGCTTTAAAGGGACTCCTTTACGATGTAGAGGCAACTACATGATGCGAACGAATCAAAGGATATATGAGACCTAGAGCTCTGTAAGAAGAATTGTTTGACTTTCCTCAGGGACATTCTCTCTATTGCCTGAACCGTTGAGGACAATAACACCATCGGTTAGACAGAAAAGGAAAACACCGCTACTAATCGAGTCGCGCAGTACATGATTTAAACGTGGACAGAAATTTCTGGAATCGTTTTGTAGTTAATATGAATTTCCTTACTAACTTAATGATGAAGACGCTTGTAAATTAGTTTAGACGCGCTCGCAGCTGAGAGTAATGGTATTGAGAACATTGAGAGTCGCTTATAAATATTTTATTAAGTGCTGAAACTTCAAATTATTTATCAACTGATGACTTCTGGTGATTCCAATCAAGCTCAAACTTTACAATGAATAGCCCCGAAGAATGGCAGCGAGGAAGAATTAGCGACATTGTCATGTTGCTTTAAGCGCATAAGTCTGGTACGGCGGAAGTCCCGTGGATCACGTAGAACGTCTGTCATCAATTTAGACGTCTTCAAAAACGAGCATAATCCACCTATGGACGTTACAGGTTCCGCCGGAACGACTAATATCGTATGTACAAGCAGCTAGAACACTCCCGGGTAGCTGCTGGCAGAAAGAGATAGCAAAACAGAAGCACATTTATATTTTCGTTGTAGTTTGTAGGGCGTTACTCTTATTTTAAGCGATAATGAGACAAAAATTACAAATGTAAATAGAATTTTACTTACTTTGGTTGAATGCTATTCGACTGGATGTTTGTTCGAAGTGAGATCGAATTTTTCGTGTTAAGGTTGTGGTAGCAATAATCAACTTAGAAGCTGCGGAGCATCCTCGAACGTTTGGTAGAAAACACCAATAGGGTGCACGCCAACCAGTTCAGGATACATTTGCACTCAACGTTTGAGAACGTGAGACCTGAAACAACTACAACCAAGGCAAACATGAATTAAAGCAAGTGAATTTCTTGATGTAGAAAGAAAAAGATGCGCCCGAAGTTATTAGCATTAATGAACACAAAATTTTATAGGGAAGCATCAAAACAATGAAATCCAACGAGAAATTCATGATGAACTTTTCGACGAATTCAAACGTTTCAATTAGTTCCAACGGAGCTTGTGTGCTGAATATGTTGCAAGCTCAAAGTGAATTCGAAAGCTAAGCAAAAATAATTGCTGAACTTCCCCAACTTGTGATTAGCAAGCTTTACAGATGTCTAGAAAATTAGAGACTAGCAAAGCTTTTGGAAGTTTCTCAGAAATCTTTAAATATATTCGATTTTTCCAATGTGCTGTTATATCAAAAATGTTTAAGATGATAAATACCAACTCCGCGTAGTGGGAAATGTAAGCTCCTACGTTCAATGAGTTTTGAATCGCATGTTTTGTTGGTACTTTGGTGCAATTGAAGTCTCATAATCCTAAGGGGAGTAATTAAAATAATGATGCAATTGACCCCGACGTGATTTGAACACGCAACCTTCTGATCTGGAGTCAGACGCGCTACCGTTGCGCCACGGAGTCTACAACGTAACATTAATGTGGAGCACTTGAGACGCGAGTTATCTTGATTTTCGATTAAGGACTTTCAGAATGATCTGCAGGACAATTGCCATCGAATGCAACCGTTCTAGAGTTTTCTTCTATTAATTTGAAATACTTCCCAAACTCGAAGGAATTGGGTCTTTATTTATTAAAAAATGTACAACATATAAATATAAAAATAATCATTTCTATTACAAATCTTTGTGTAAATATGAAGTTCCAAGTAACCGGTCCTCCTCCATTATCGGTATATGCTATTGGGATGGAAGCCACCATAGCTACCAACACCATTTAGAGCTCGGGCCAGTTCTATCATTAGTCCATCGATTCTCGCCTTAGCTGTGTAGAGTTTGTCAGTGAGACAAATAGACGCCTTCGAGCCGATATTGGCGAACCCAAATGCCGTGGTTGGCAAATGCAATCCCACATTGACCACATCCCGTTTCATGCGATTGATCATATTTTCCACAGCGCCTCCGGCACAGGTCAAATAAGGATCAGCTAAACTTGGAGCCGGACCAATCTGCCCCAGTTGCGCGTAGCAATTATCAATGTTGGCCATGTCCTGGTTGAAGCTGTTCGGAACCTGAGAAACGGCATGCGCGAACTGGTTAACATTCGCTTCAGACGATAGTTCAGCCTCGTTGAAGCAGTCCTCGATACCATTCACAAAGAGATCGCTCATATGCAACATTTGCCTGAGGAAATTGTCCGTAATTTGCCGCATGATCGGTGTTGTCCGAACTGCCATATCAACAACGGCTGCAACGAGTTCGTTGTTGGCGTTGTTGAATCCTTTTCGCACCGAATGGACGCTGTCGGTGAAGAAATATTTGAATTTCTTGTTGAGGCGATTCTCCACAAGTTCGTAGTCATTGGCAATGCCCTCAAAGGTGCGTACCGTGAAATCCAAATCACGTTCCGAACTGCGCTTCCAACGAAGAGCCGTGTAACTGTGATCAGCCATTTTCGAAGCTACTTCAGCCGTTGCTCCTGCGCAATTTGAAATGGCATTTTTCGCAGTAGTCAACAGCGTCTCGGCAATCCTATTCACATAGTTGTTGCCGAGGACTGCCATTTTCTGGAGGAAGGGATTATGATGGGGGGGAATATAGAAACCATTTGATAATACTATCCACAAACTGGTAATTAGTAAAAATCGAATCTGCATGTTTTATGTTTAATCTGAGTCGAAAGCCAATCGTTAACTTCAAGATAATTGTACACAGCATGCATTTAAATACTTAAAAACTTAACCCTCAGAAAACCGATGAGCTCAACACTTTTCGGAGCTGTTCAATTGTCGCTAGTTGTTGTGTATTACGGTCAAGAACAAGAACTTTACCATGTTCAATGTTATTTGTTGGTTCAACGAACGAGCTTTGTTCTGCACCGTTCCAGCGAATTTTTAACTATTCTAGACAAATCACTTACGCAGCATAGTCCACTCATTCTTCATTCTCATTCATTGAAGTTGTTAGCGATTGTCTTGATTGTAGCGAAGAAGCCAAATTAATGAAATTTAGAACAATCACCGAAAACTTTATTATTAAAATAAAGCTATCGATAGAAAGGTTCAAAAATTTCTTTCTTTCTTCCTTCTTAATTAACGAAAATACATCTTAAATATTCCCGGTGCAGGCCATTAACTTTACACAATCTCGCGTCATCGGGTTTTGCTTATTTTTGCCACTAGCAGAGTATGTTGTGATTATTTTGAGCCGTTTGAGAGCGTCCTGAGAAGATATGAAGATCGCTCGTAACTCAAGAAGGTAAGAACATAATTTGATAATGAAAAAGGTCACACGACTATTTCGAAAATATCACACTCCAGTTTATTTTCAGCGCTCCCTACTTCATAGCATTAAATAAGTTTAATCATTTGCGTTGCAGTTTAATCATTATTTGGGTGTAATAATGATTAATTCAATGGAACTTCATTGGGTCCTGCTACAAGTGCAGGAAATCATTACGTAAAATATCAATAACTGTTATTTTACTATTTGTAGTCGAATTCATTTTTTCTTTTTCTTCACAAAATACTCCACGTGAGCAAATAAATAAAAGCTTCCTTTTAATTTTGTGTTTTTATTTTCTTTCTCGAAACCGGTTTTCGACCGTAATCGTTCGGTTATTTTACATTATGCAGACCGAAAGCTTTCAATTAACACGCGCTTCGACCAAATCGGTGCGCATCGAGTTTTTTGCTGATTTTTTCAAGCAACGTTAACCCCTTACGACTTTTCGTAGGAAAATTACGCAAAATTTTCTGTTGGCTGTTGTGCACCTGATATACGTTCTAAAATATTGTTGCAATGTGTTAAGCCCATCCTTGGCTTCGTGACGATTGTATTTTATTAGTGATTGAGGATTTGCAAGAAGTCATCTTCCACTGCCGCCGACAGGCTGAATACTTATACCACCACAGTGACTTTTGGCTGACTTTTGCTGAAAGGACGTTGTCAAACTACAAGTAGGAGTTTGCAAAACAATTGGGTTTAACATGATAATATGCCTCCAGTTTCAATTATTTCATATACTGATCAAGTACAATTCGCTTTTGCTTTTGGATTAGTGCAGTCCAAAAGGAATAGTAGCATGAAGTTATACATTTGGTTAAATCTTCTGAGAATTTGACGCAAGTTATGGTCATTTCCTCTGCTCTGTTCTATTATTGCCTGAATTTTGGAAGAGCCATGAAAGAGCAGATCATGCTCAGAAATTTGCTCTAAGACTGATTTGGGTACGTTTAAGAGTGCAAATTGCGACAAACAATAATTGAAATCTTTCACTTACTCTTTCTTCCAAGCCTGAAGCTTTGCTTCAGCACGGACCCAATTTTAATAATCGTCATTGTGTTTGCGTCAAAATCTGAGAGCTTTGTGGACTTTAGGGGAATATAGCGTAATCAGAAGTTTACATGGACGCTACGTTGGGGCGGATTGAGGAGGGACTAATGTCGTTTGCTTATATGGTGATGAATGTGGTTTTAAAACAAGAGATCAGCATTGTATATGTACTCAGCTAGGTGAATCTAGTTGAAATCTCAACCAAAAATAATATTTTCCGTGCATTGTGATAGTCTTTTAGTCTTTATTGATAGAGTTTGATAGAAACCAACTCTGCCTGCGGAGTTCAGCAATTTAATTGCACGTCACAGGTACCGACGTAAGTCTTCATTAAAATGTTATCTGATCCCATTTGTTGAAAGAATTGATCATTTATCCTATTGTGCTCCAAATCCTTCTCTACTGCTCCAAACACGCAATCAAGAGACTACTTCTTACGGATCGTAACCAGGTGCAGCTGAAAACATACATGAGGAGGTGAGATGGTTTCGTTGTGTTCCATTCTCCGCGTTCGACTGTCTCGCAGTGATCCGTATCGAGGAGAGTGATAGTTTGTATGCTTTCCTCCCGTATTCATTTTTACGTATTTTTTTGATATGAATGTGCAATTCTACATATTCATATTAAAAAATATGTAGAAATGTCCTCGGCCTTAAATGCACTCTTCATCGTTTCTAGGGGTTGCATTCCAAAACAGTCATTGGCTAGACCCTTCTATTTAAGTGATCCTCTTAAGTTATTGTAATAATCACCTTGCTAATACTTTGTCTGCACAGTGTTGGGAGGAATTTCAGTTACCTTTCATAATAGCAGCATATTACCAGCGGCTGACTTTCAGGTCTTGACATATGACCACATATCAATAGCAACTGATTATTTCAGTCTCGTCCTCCTGGCAACCCGAGCCGCGGAAAACTTGAAAACATATTCTGACGACCATTTGGTCGCAGTCGTAAAATGAATCATTCTTTTCTTCTGAGCTAAATGAGAAAACTCATAGATCCAATAAGTGAAGTATATTCTATAATGCACGGTAGTAAATTGTACGTGCCCCCTCCTACAACATCGCCCCACTAAAGTGTTATTAATTACCTCAGCACTGAACGATCTGCTCCACGTAATTGCAAACAAAATACAGGAGGCGACATTTTTACGATAAATGTTACGTACCATATTTACCACCCCGTCATTGCATTAGGGTGTAATTACAAAACCCTTCCGTACGCAATCTTCACTACTCAAACATTTGCTTACACACCTGATAGGTGAGAACGCGATTCTTGTCTGATTTTGCTCCGTTTATTTATGAACAGTTTTTTCCTCAAGCATTTTATCGAGTTATCTAGCGATAGGTGCTGATTGATAAGAATATTTTCAATCAAATTGTCTTTGATAACGGCCAAGTGGACTTTTATTCCATCTTTACGGATAGTTTATTCGCGACGGTTGAAATATTTGCTACCATTTCCCAATGTTCGGCAGCAATTCATATGTGATTTTTTATTTTTACAAGATGTGGTGAGCGAGTGGTGGGAAACAAAGTGCGCGACTACTACAACACTACAACAGAAATTGTGTGAATATTTTATTCAAAAATTTATTGGCTAGATCAAAATAGTAATAAAAAATTATTTATAACCCAAGTTACAACAATAATTTCCAACAACCAAATACTGTGAACATATTTATGAATTCTATAACGTGATATCAAACGCTTTATCAGTACTTAAAAGGATTATGCAAAATGGCAAAATACGTAAGTAGAAACAGAGCACTCTGATAAATCAAGTCCAGTTTAAATTGAATATGAAAAACAAAATTTCTATTATTTTCTTCTAATTCGCAAGCCTTTGAAAATTTTCTTCCATTATCAGAAGACAAGAACAAAAGCTTTTCCCAACGATAAGAAATTAATTACTTTGGAATGTTCGAATGTCATCATCATCAATTATGTGTTTGTAGGTGTCTAGTTTTGATTTCCACGCAACACGTGTACTCGGATATTTTTCTATGTATAGGTAACTTTTTTAGAAGTTTCGCTACCGCAGACGCTGCACCAATGATTTGTTGCTAAAAATATTTCGATGACTAATTTCATGGCGAAAAGTTAGAAGTTGTAAATGAGTTTGCATTTTTTCAAAATATGTTGAGATAAGAAGTTGTTTAGTGAGGAACAGTGGCAATCACAGCTCATTCAAGAGGGATTAAGCCTTATTTCAAGGATGAACTAATTTGATTTGAAACTATGGTTTAGAGTCCATGTCCTGCTGAATTGATAAATTGCGGATCTTTTTACAGTCGACTTCACGCTTTTCTATCTTGTTTACTATTCACAGAGGCAAATATTCTTACCATTAACATGGTTTCACTGAATTTTGTTACTACTTCCATTGGGTACCAAGAGTTTTTCTTATTTCAAACAAATGATGATGTCTCTGGATTGATGTTTGCCAGCAAAACACCTCAAAGTCATATTCTTTTCACATTCCTTATGAAATTATATTGTTTGGCTTTAATCAAAATCAAGGACGAGTTCTTCTATCTTAGTAATTATAACAGGTTCCGAGTGCTGTGCGGAAATCAAGGACGTTGGTATAATTTCTTTCAAAAAGCACATCAGATGCCTTAGAAAGCAGTGCTGAAACTTGCAGTTAACTATTTTGTTCTATTTAGACTGAAATCAAGTCGGGGAATATTTTTTCAGCAACGAACACTTAAAATTCGGAGGTCCTTGTTGAAAGGACAAGGACTTCCGAAAATGTCAATGATCATTACAATCAAAGTCACAGCTTTCAGATATTTCAGTTTAGAGCATTTTAGCAGAAAAATTCCTAACAAAAACACAAAATATAAGCGCTGGAGCTTCCCAACTTTCAATCACTTGATTTTTCATCTCAGATACATCTCGACGCTTCTTAGCTAAGGAGACGACTATACTTTTTTTCAATATGTGACCACGTGAAGAAAGAATGATGGCCAGCCACCTACAATTAGCAGGACACAAGGGAAATACAACAGCACTTATTAACAAGGACGAGTACACAGCAAAAGCAGAAATTTCATTGAGGAACTTACATGCAGATACATTAGAAAACATGCAACCTATTTGTCAATCCAAAGTTAGAGAGGCAATCAAGAAGGCAACGAAAATAATAAATCCCATAATCACGCTAACACTAACAATACAGGACCTTCGGCTCCACCACTGATTGCGTTTTTAATACTAAAATAACTAATTCTACTTGATTACAAATCGGCTTCGGGAAACAACTTAGCAACAATATCCAAATCCTAGGAACAGCAGTAAAAACAACCCCAAATCTTCTAACAAGGAATTTGGGCCACTCTGTTCCAAACTGAGCGAACTGAATTAAACAAAATAAAGTCACCAAAAGACGCTGAATTTGTATTGTTCCATATCAATAGTTCATATCCGTTGATTTCGACAATAGAATCTTTTGAACAACAACAACAGCAACAAATGAAAACAAGTAAAACTTCACAAACAACGCTACAACCAAAACTATTCGGCTTAGTTACAATACCTTTGGCCAAAAAGGAATATTCAATAATAGTGATCCTAACAAACATATTCATTTAAAATCTAGAACAACAATGAAATGATGAGGAATGAAACGCTGAGTAGATAATTTTTTTCGATAAATGAGAAATATGTGAAAAGACTACAAAAAACAAGAAACGATTTCTGAAATATTTCAAAACATAAGAAGAATAAAAAAGCAAAATATAAAATCATAGATACTGATTTAGATACATAGATACTGATTCACTCAGACATAACAATGAACAAATGAATTCGAATATCAAATACACACAAAACTATCAAGCTAAAATCCTGGTGTATAAGATAAGAAGGAACTTCAAACTATCAATAAGCACATAAAGGACAAACCAAAGGACCAAAACCCTTGGACAAAATTGATATAGACGGAACATTTAACATACAAATTTCCAGAATTCTTCGTGAAATTTTACATTAACGCAGCCTTGAAAATAAGCAGCAATTTAGGACAGGAGGAAATTAGAATACAGACTGCAGTAGATAAAAGAAAATAGGACCATGCAGTGATAACACCTCGAAAAATCACAGTATTAATCACACTTATGTTGTGTAATTTCATTTTGATAGGAAAATTATCTCTCATTTTCCATAAAACAAGGAATATTTTCAAAATCCCTCTCAGAGGCTTTCCACAAATACGCTTTGAATACTTGTGTTAGAGAAATCGCCCGAGAGTGTAAGCGCAATATGTACTAACACTTTGACCAAATCGTAAAACTCCGTCAAAATAAAAATATTGGAAAACAGTTTTTCTACATTTTTGAAAATGTCCTTTGTTTCTTCCTTTGTAAAATTGCCCGCAATTCCTTTAAACCAACCAAATAAGGGCATACTTCAACAAAAAGGATCTGTATCGCTTAAATAAAAGAACCGACCGAAGAAAATAAGTTCTTGAATTTCAAATATTCGGCGTTTACCGCATTACTTGCACAGTCGAACCAGACTTTATATAGAGATAACACAGAAACAAAGCCATTTCTCACTCGAGAAAAAAAAAGCTTGCAGCTATAAAAATCTGTGGAATTCATCTTCTGCTTCTGTTTGAAAAATAAGGATTTGGATTCATTTGAATATTTCCTATACTGAGAGTCTACGTGACTCACGAGAGGACCTTTTCCTCTTTAGAATTAGACAGCAGTAGGAGTGCTGATCCTCGCGTTTCTGGTTGCCCTATTGTTAAAAAATGAATCTCGCTGTCCAAAACACTGAATCACTTTGATTACAACGTTACTGGCACTCCAGCATTTCTCTGGCACATGCCTGAGCAATGACTTCTTGGCTCCCTATTTTCAAGCTATTAAAAGTCTTTTTCCTCTGTTCAAGTGCCATTAGGTCGATTGAAATCACCCCCGCTACCGCAAACACTGTACCTCCAAGGACATTGCAGTAGAGGCTGGCGGTTCTCAGCATGTGCCACGCTTCCAATTTTTTTATAACCCGCTGGGTATCCTGAGGCATTTGCAGGTAAATGACGGTTTGAATTTCATAGAATTTGTCTTTCAACTTGACAGCGAATGATATGTTTGCGAGAACACTGTGGTATTCAGGGCAACGCTTGGCGTATGAACAATTCCACAGATTGAATGTAAATGAAGTTGACATTCTTGGAATTATTTCGTGTGATAGGTAGCTGAGAATCATACATGGATATCGGTGGTTTCACCCTTCTCATATCTTGATTAGGTCTGAGTTGAGTGGAATCTACTGATTCGTTTCAAGTCACCGAGTACAGAACCAAAGGCGTTTCCTGACGCTACAAATCTTCGTATACGACGTTCCAGAGGTCACGACCTAAGAAAGTTCTCTGTTCTGCACTGGAAACGATTGATCTCTTCCAGTTCATCTATGTATGCCATTGAAAAACCGTCGGTATCTGAGATAATACTTCTTTTTACCACAAAGTAACCAGCAAAAAGTTACTTCTGTTCAAAAAATTCGAGGATGTTTTGTCATTGTAGAACTAGAAAACCATCAACCATGGTTGCTATACATCCTTTTCTATTATGTAACTCGAAAATACGGTTTTTTATAAAACTAAAGTACAAAGTCTGAAAGGATAAAAAAGTCCGCAATGGGCGGCTCGAACTCTTGAGACGGTGATTGGGTATCGAAGTTCAAGCTTTGTAAATTTAGTATGAGGCAAAGGGACACATAAAGATAAGCTAAAGGGAAGCCAAATGCAGGACTGAAGTGCTGCTATGATACCCTGAAATTACTGCTTATACACCGAAACGACATTCAAACAGAGTATACTTATGTAAACTTGAACAATTTAACCCAATGAAATTGTAGCCTATTTAACAATGTCCTTCTTTGAAGTTCATTTTGAATACTTCAAACATTGTTTGTTTGGAATGCATTTACGGTCGATCAACAAATACCATAAATACTGATAAATAAATCATAAAAGTGTGATATTTCAAATGGTCTTATAAAGTTGATAATACACTTGGAGTTAACAATTTCAAGCCATAAAAGATTAGACAGCGGACATTTTTGAGTACAAAATTAGCTTCGATATCAAAGACTAACGTCACATTATGAAGGCGTGTGCATGAAAATAGATTGTCTGTAATTGCTAAGGACGTCATGCCAGAGTGGATGAACTTTAAGCTATGTTAGAATAACCTCCACCTCATTTCTGTTATGATAGTGGCCCTAAATGAAAAGCCAATTCATTTATAAGATCCAATTGACTTTATTTTTGTTGTCATATGATTTTATTTTGGTGTAAAATAAACATTGTTAAATTTCTGTCCTCCTTTTCTTTATAACACTCAAAGATAGGACTTAATTATTTGAAACTCTTTTCTCGTTGCGTGTTTTCTAGTTCCTCAATTCTGGCCGAACTCCCCTCAAGATACTGAGTGTAAATTATGAAATATCAAGGAAATACTCGTTTAGTACTTCCATTGGACTTTGTCCTGATTTTTTTGCGATGCTCATGGTGTCGAGGACCGATTCTGGCAAAGCTATGCCATGAAGTGTTCAGTTTGCCGAATGTACTAGGTCTTCAGGCTTAGTTCACAGTCGATCGCAAAGATATGCACGATATTGTGTCCTGGGATTCTTGTGTAACCAATTAAATATTTTATGTTTCTCAACTGTTTACGGTATCAAGGATGCGAAGGAAATATTCTTACAAGTTAGCTCCTTTGCACTAAGATCGTTTGGCATACGATCAGCTTAAACTAATTTCGTTTCTAAGTGAGGTGAAGACGCTATTGTTTGTATCCCAAAAGTGACCAAGGCAGATCCATTGCTATAATTTCGCCTTTTGTAAGTAAGGGTCATGCTGGATCAGGATGGATAATAGCTAATATAGATAGCTAATCTATCGAAAGGACTTACGCAAATTCAATCGTGCGTAGTCCTAGATCGGGTCCAAAAGAATTTTCTCCCGAATGTCGAGTTTCAATTCTGTCTTCAGTGAACCCGATGAGAGCTCCGGCCTATGAGGTATATAGACGTTTAGGGAAATGTACTAGGATAGAAAAAGGATTTTGGATCGAAACATGGACGTAGAGGTTGCTGAATAATTCCTTAAGAAGTGCTAACATCACTCCTTTGGGAAACTTCAATCCTGAAGGTTTATCTACGAATGATAAGGATAAGGTTATTAGGAACGGCTCTTATGGGAAATGTTACGTTGGGTAGCGGCGCATGAAGCTGGAAGGTGCTCTAACAGTGTCACCAAAAGCTGAAAATCACATCTTTTGGTATGCAAGTTCGATGTTGCGTGTATAGTGAGGTCATTGCAAGATTGCAAGTGCGCTTCCTTTTTTAGACGGCTAGATCTGTTTCGTGTAGTTTTTTCAGCTTCTTCTTGAAACTTATTGTTGCTGTATATTCTTGATACTTATAATTAGCCATCAGATTATACAGAAATAATCATTAAAAATTTGAATCGAACGTAAATATAGGAATATCTCCCTCAAAACTTTTGTGATGCACTACAAACATAAATCTATCTCTGTCGGAGAAAGTCCTCCCGTGAGTGTTAGCGCTACTGTAACTCGCATCAGCTTCATCCTGGTGGATTCATAGGAAAACGTAAACGGAAGCAGGAGTGTGAAGAAATTATAATTCATTGTAAAGTAACACTCTTTGAATACTTTTCAATATTTTTCCAAATACTATTTCCTAATTATGTATTTGTTCGAAACATAAGAAAATTAATATCTATTGTTGAGTGTTTTGAATCCTTGAAATAATGTATAGTCCATTAGGTAAAGCCTGACCGCTGTCATAGCAAATGAGTTCGCACCCGCTTGGGAATCAAAATCAAAAGTTTCCAAATCTATGAAAAAGTATCTACGCAACGAGGTCACATACTTGCGCATAGATAAGTGATGTATTAGGCATTAATGAGTGGAAATGTCGAGTTAGTATGTGGCTTGTGCTGGCAAATAGGGAAAAAGATAAGGGATAGCAATTAATTTATTTTCGCACATCTGATATAATGGTTCCCGAAATCTGTTTTGTCAAGTTTATTGTGGTAAAATATCACAGACAAAAAGGACATTTCAGGCTTGCAACGTAGATGTGTAGCGACCTTTGAGTTTGTTCAACAAATATTGAATGCTAAATATTGAATATTTGTTCGAATCATTAAAAATTACCTTGAAACGGGAAGAGTACAAAAAAAATGTCATGCAGTAAAAAAAAGGTAAGACATGATGGCAAGCTTCGTATTAAATCACAGCATTTGCCTTTACACAATATGTAACACAGTAGGAAACGCACCAAAGTTGTGAAGTTCGTATCCTGCAGACGAATAAAGGCAATATTCAACCGAATAATGGCAATATGAGGCTGTCATTAGTGGGGTAGTAAATGAATGATGCGGTTTTGTTGTAGTACTAAAATCTTACTAGCCAAATTATCGTCTCTCGTCGTAAATTATTTCCTTACAATTTAATTCAATCAATTTGATTGGATCAATTTGCTCGACTGTAAAGAAAAATGCTAGATACGAAGGCTCTATCGTTTCACTCTATCAACAGGAATTCACCTACGCAAGCGTTACGCCAGAGTTGACCAAAAGCTGATAATTACCCCGCAAGGTAATTTATGGTTCCTTATCAGAGTGTGTTGATCTGCTCGAACAAAGCCGTAGTGAATGCTGAACAAATCCAATTTAATCTCCTTTTCGGTAGGTGCAGAGTTAGACAGTTCAGTCTATATACACATATTCGTGTATCTAAATTTAAGGGGCTACCCAACGGATAAGATTGCTAGTGATTTTGTCAGCCTCCTATAAATATGGATGACTCATTCAGGATTAAACAATTATTGCATACATAGTGGATTACGTAGGGTATTGATTTGGTTGAATCACGTCAACTGATCCTAGTATTCACGAGATACATGGCTAATTTATCTTTTGATTGAAAGAATGGGGAAAATGAAAACAATCTTATCGGGAACAGGATGCTGTCCATTAGACAGATCCTAAGAAAGAAAAACATGAAGAAAGACGCCGACGAAGTGCCCCTTAATCTTATCTAGCCATTGACTGGCCTTACCGTTTGCTAGTTTTGGAGCGAATTTAATTACGCTATTGGGAGTCGACGACATGGGAAAAGAATTCAATGGCCAAAATGCTTTGTCCACACGAGAACCGTACGAGACTAGTTTTCCGCAAAGATGTGTCCACTGGCGGATATTTAGTCAGATAAGTTCCTTGAAGCCAGTGAAAGTGAATCTAAAGTTGAGATTGGCGTTTTTGGGAAGAAAAAAGATTCAGTCCAGATGGTGGTTATGTGTTTGCAAAGTATCGGAAATTATAATGTGAGTTGGTTCTGGTTTATTTTTAGACTTTCATTAATTTCGAATCGATTACGATGAACGTATTGTTGCTAGTGGTCTGAGTAGTCATTGTTGTCGAAAACTGCATTTGTCAGCGTATGTGATAAGAAATCAATTGGATTTCCTTGTCTCCCCTCCTGCCCCTTCCACTAGTAAAAGTTGATTCCGAGGAGACATAGCGTGTTGCAGCTATTTTTGTTTTAAATTATTTCATTGGAATGTAAAAATAAAAATATTTCCCAAGTGAAACCGCATTGGCCTTCCACTAAAATTATTCGATTTGAATGAAACATTGTGCAATGTGAAAATTGTTTGCTTATTGTTATTATGCATACTAACACAGTATTTAATGTGCTCAGTATCAGGGGGAGCTTCCCAAATTGCTCGTGTTGATTGATCGCCAACGTTTTTATGTTTTGTGAGTTGGTATGATTGAATTGAATCACATTGCGGTGATTGTGCTCAATCTTTCATTTAGTCTAATGACAAGTGTCATAAGCATAAGTTGGTTCAATAATTTCTGGAGATTTTTCAGAAGCTTTCCCAATGAAAAACGTTATTAAAACTGTTCGATCCCTATTCTAGGTAGGATTCAGTCTGAACTAGAAGCTTTTTCCTAGATTGTACCCCACCATTGATATCATACTTGTTTTATCTAATGAAAATTAAAACCTTTTTGATGCGTTCTGAGTGCATGATAGGGAAATCAATGAAAATTTTATCTATATATCATACAAAATGATGAAAGAGCTAAATATTTTTCCAAAAGCTAAAGTCTATAAGTTATCACAGTATTAACAAAATTTTCTTTACGGATATCACAACTGGTTACTTTTGAAGCTGACAGTTGATGCTGGCTGATGAATATTCTTATTATAAAGTTTATATTGTTTGTATTTCTACATGGTTTTTATATTGGCCCATCAGTTTCGGGAATTTTTTATTATGTTTATCATTTAAAACTTATCAAGCAGTTAACAATAATGAGACACCAATACATTTTCAATTACATTACTCTTCAGGCTATAAATGATGTAACTTATAGAATACATGACTCCCTTTGTTTCTTATATATTCAAAAATCATTATTCGAAAATGTTGGAACATATTTCCGAAATCCTGAAATGCTGTCCTTAATACCACTCGTTTTTCCGGGTATTCATAGGATATTTATTAAATTATTTAAGGCTGAATTCTATCCTGAAAGAAAGAGCGAGCAAACCCAATTGTTTTCTTAAGACTTTGTGACTGAATAATACACTTACGACCATAAACGGAAAAACATCCTTTTGATTAGGTCTATATTTTTATAGTTCAAAATTGATTTTCGACCCCAACCGTGCAGTCCCCATCTGGGATTGCTAATTACTTAGTCCTGGTCAATAATTTGAATATGATGGTCAATGCCGTTTGGACGCATGTCCTTATAACAATCACTTAGATAACTTGAGGAAGAAGATAAGGAAACACTTGAATAAAACACAGACAGTATCGAATTTCCTCTGCTTGCTTCTGCTGCTTAAAAAGTTTTTAGAATCCTATGGAAGTGTTTGCTTTCAGATTTGTTGATGATTTGGCTGATACAAATTTAAAATTTAATACAAATTACTGAAGAATTCAAATTCAGGTGTGGTTCAATTAATTTGTGATTCATGCCAAATCAACTATTCCTTATCACTCTAAAAATCAATTCCTGATTATTTTGGAGAAGTTGATAGGCAGATTTTCTTAAAATAACGAATAATAAAGTCTTAAGTACTTACTATAATTTAAGTTGGCAGATTTCTTGCACGCGTATAGATAAATTATTATCTTGATAGATTAGCATTTTATGTCGGAGTAATTAGAGCGAATGTTGTATTTGTCATGAAAAGACTTTTATCGAAATACATTAGATATAAGAGTGTCATAAAAAGTTTGTAAAAAAAGATTAAAAAAGTAACGAAGAGATATCAATGTCCAATAAATATTCGATGCTTCTGTTTGGGACAGCTTTATCTATCTATCGATGATATTTGGACAGGTGAAAATTTTATTTTCATTTAATCATTCGATAAGTCATTTGATATCGTTATTTGTACAGCTTGTCACCAATGAGTTGATATATTTATGGGGATCATCATTGCTCATCAATTTATTTCTGTTTTAGTGTTAATTCTTTGAAGTAATTGAAGCTATAGAACTATCAGTACAAGTTAAATAAAGATAATGTTGATATATGCATGTCCTTTTAGCACATTTCGGCTCTTGGCCAATCACATGAAAATACATTAAAAACGCAAAAAGATATTATGATTCTGTTCCAAAATCGCCTCCTTTTTACGACATTATCCAATATGATAACTTTATATTTACTACAAATTATCTGCTGTTACTAGTTTTCCCGCTATTATTGTTATGAGCAACCTCACACCATAATTCTCAGTAACGTGTCATTTCCTCTCTAGGATTGTCAGAAAAGCCAGCGAATTATCATAAGCTTCGCTCAATCATTACAATTGACACCGAATAAAAATCTGCTGGAGAACAAGAATCACATGGTTCTGTTGTGGTTGTTTGACGGTTTGTCAACAGACTGCTAGTTGGTGCTATCCAAACAAAATTTTCTTAAAAACTTTCAGTGTGTAATTTTTACGATATTGATCCAACAGCCGAAACTCATCGACATTGACCTAGATAATTTACCTACTTATCCTTGTAAACGTATCAAGTCATTGAGAAGTAGTCCATATTCAAACATTTTGTCAACTGCCCCACAGCGATCCATTCTTGGCCCGTTTTTCATTAACATTTTCCTCATGTATCACTTGTCAAAGTAATTATTCTTGTCTTCTTTCAAAGTTATTGGGTCCCTGCATGATTATGTTACCCCGAAAAACCACTCTTTTCCCTTAATAACTGATGCGACTTAAAGTCGTAGCTATTAAATATCCTTAAAATGTCATTAAACGTCATTTTCCTTCAAAAAGCATTTTTCTGCTTTTTTTCCTTTTTTTTCGTATCAGTTGATATCCACTTGAAGTAATCTCGCACCAAACCTTGATGTCATAGTTTAGCATAAATTGATATTCAATATTTTTATGCTTAGTATCATTCCCAATTACATAAGAGCATTACTGAATTTGAAGTACTGTCAGTTGTGGTTATAGTAGAACCAATTGGTGCCAACAAATCAGGTTACCTAGCGCTGAAGCACTTTGTATCTTCTTTTATGTCTTTGGTCTTTAAATACCAATTAAGGACCAGGATTTCGAATGGAATCTAGTATGATTCGTCTCTCTATCTTTGCTTCTCCACAACTTCTATTTCCTATCTCTCTCAATCAGTTTCACTCACTATTATTGCTTGTACTTCATATTGAATGTTTTATTATTCTCCTTTTGTTTTAACTAGCTCCTCTTCATTTTCAGGTGGAATTGGTCTGGATCAAACCAAGGGAAGAACATGAATTCAGCGTTCCGGTGGGGTGCCAAGTTCTTCGTTCCGAGCGTAATAAAACCCTCGTACGTGATGACGATGGTAAGGAATTCTGGATTCCTGAGAAGGATATCATCCGAACGATGCACATCACATCTCAAAAGGATGTGGACGATATGATAACGTTGGGTGATCTGCAAGAATATGCAATTTTGAGGAATCTTCATGTTAGATATAATAGGAAACAGATTTATGTAAGTTCAATCTCGATTTTTTTTCCTCAGAAGAATTCATGCCTGTTTGGATCTTTTCAGACTTATACAGGTGCCATGTTAGTCGCTATCAACCCCTACGAAGTACTTCCCATCTACACAAATCGCGAGATTTCGCTGTATCGCAACAAAAAGATCGGTGATTTGCCCCCACATATTTTCGCAATAGGGGACAATGCTTTTCAAGAGCTTAGAAGGGATGCAACGAACCAATGTATTGTTATCAGCGGTGAATCGGGTGCCGGAAAAACGGAGAGCACTAAGCTCATCCTGCAATATATAGCGGCGATAAGTGGAAAGCATTCTTGGATTGAACAGCAAATTATTGAAGCCAATCCAATCATGGAGGCATTTGGTAATGCGAAAACAATCAGGAACGACAATTCGTCCCGTTTTGGAAAATACATTGAAATACATTTTGATGATAATAATGCTATCAGAGGTGCGAAAATCGAGCAGTACCTTTTAGAAAAGTCCAGGATTGTTGCGCAAAGCAAGGACGAGAGGAACTATCATATTTTTTACGCAATGCTGGCGGGACTGAGCCGCGAGGAGAAAAAGAAACTTGAACTTGAAGAAGCGTCTAAGTATAATTATCTCACGCAGGGAGGATGTCTGGTTCGAGAAGGCAGGGACGATGCAACTGTAAGTAGATCAAGACCATTTTAAGAGCTTAGTTGCAGACTCAAACAAGTTGTCCAATTCTAGGACTTTGCTGATATCACAGCAGCAATGCAAGTTCTTTCGTTCTCGGCGGAGGAAATGTGGAACATATTCAGTCTTCTCGCGGCCTTGTTGCATTTAGGCAATTTGAAAATAAAAGGAGCTGTCGTTCAAAATATCGATGCCAGTGAAATCAGTGATAACTCGACAGCTATGAAGATAGCAAGTCTACTAGGAATAGCCAAACAGTCGCTCTGTGATTCATTAACACGTAAAACAATTTTCGCTCAAGGAGAGCGAGTGGTCTCGTCCATATCGAAGGACACTGCAATGGAAGGCAGAGATGCTTTCGTGAAAGCAATCTATGGGCGCATATTTTTGAGGATAGTCAACAGGATAAATGACACCATTTTCAAAAACATTCCCAGCAATCATGCGCGGACTATTGGCGTGTTGGATATTTTTGGCTTCGAGAACTTCCTCGTCAATAGCTTCGAACAGTTGTGCATAAATTATGCGAACGAAAACCTGCAGCAGTTTTTTGTGCAGCATATTTTTAAGGTACTGTCGACGTGCAGTTGGAATTTTTAATCAAGGACTAACACTTTTATTCGGTATCAGATGGAGCAAGAGGAGTATGCAATGGAAAACATTGATTGGAAGGTAATCGACTTTGTTGACAATCAACAAATCCTGGATATTATCGGAATGAAACCAGTAAACATAATGTCCCTCATTGATGAGGAATCGAAATTTCCCAAAGGTAGGCGAGTTGTGCTGAATTTTATTTTTAATTCGAAGTGAAACGTAAAGGCAACATGTTGTTTAGGCACGGATTTCACGTTATTGGATAAACTTCATATAACACATGGAAAACGTACAATTTACCTGAAACCCAAGTCATCTCAAACTGCCCACTTCGGTATTCAACATTATGCTGGAGTGGTATACTATAATCCAAAAGGTTAGGAAGAGTTGTTTATATGTTAGCTTGTATAACGGATGTTTGTATTTTTCACAGGTTTTCTAGAGAAAAATCGTGATTCATTTAGTATGGACCTGAAAGAAGTCATAGCTCAGTCTAGTAATAAGTACCTGATAGACTTGTTTTCACCGGAAGGACTGAAAGATACTGGAAAGAAATCAGTAACATTGTCAGTGCAGTTTCGGAACTCTTTGGATCTTCTTATGAAGACATTATCGGCATGTCATCCGTTCTTTATAAGATGCATCAAGCCAAATGAAACAAAACAAGCCAACGTAAGTGATCTACCAAAATTTAAGGTTTTATCGTTGGCGTGATGAATCAAGAGATGAATCGAATTGAAAATCAGCATCCAAACGTCTGCATCGTAAGGTTTTGTCCCTCTTTTGTTCCGTCTTCCAATGCCTAGTAATTACAAATAATTTTAGTGGAAAGTGTGTGAGTCTACCAGTGATCTTTCCTGCAAAAAATAAACCAGACAGACTAAGGCCACTCTTAGTAAGGTGCCTCGTGAGGCAGCTTTATTTGACATTGACGATCAATGTCAAAAAATTGCCTGCCATCGAGGTTCCCATCAAAATTTTGGTGAATTATGTCAAATGATTTTTCATTGAAGAAATTTATCGTGATTTTCGTCAAGGCTTCATCAAAATATGATAGCCTGACTTAGACCCTAATCATGAGGGTGTCTTGCTTCTAACTGTCTCAATCTCTGGAACGCGTCTTTCTGGCATCTGTTCGTACAGTCTTGGTTGTTTGATTCTGTTCACCAGTCTCTTGGCCTATCTACTTTCAGAACCAACCTATTTTCACTTCGAAGTTTGGTCTTTCCGTCAAATACTTTTCTCGGTAGGCATATAGTGGGTTCCTCGGTTGAGCACCATGAAACTTTAGTGGTCAGGTCACTAGAATTTTCGCAGCTTAATTTTTTTGTAGAACTTTCTTCTGATTCATGTACTTTTTATTGCAGTCGTTCGATCGTGCACTCTGCGTTCGTCAACTTCGATACTCAGGCATGATGGAAACGGCAAAAATTCGGCAAGCAGGCTACCCTATCCGGCACACTTACCGCGATTTTGTGCTTAGATATCGCAATCTCGTATCCGGCATTGGCCCGGCTCATAAAATCAATTGCAGGGAGGCAACCGATAAAATTTGCCGAACAATACTAGGCCACAAAGCTGACTTTCAACTTGGCAACACAAAAGTATTCCTTAAGGACGTGGACGATATTCGCCTGGAAAAGGAGCGAGAACGGGTGTTCCTCAAGTACATTTTAGTTATACAGCGCGGCTTCCGACGGCTCATCTTTAAAAGGTGGCTTCAAAGACATCGTACAGCTGCTATTGTGGTCCAGAGAGCTTGGAGGGGATACCACTATCGAGCTGGTTACGCAATCACTCGTCAAGGATTCCTCAGACTGCAAGCGTGCATACGCTCCCGACAACTGTCCTATCGATTTGGACTTATACGCAATAGTATTAGTGCTTTGCAGGCACGCTGTCGGGGATATCTTACGCGTAGACGAGTAAAGGATAAACTCATTCAGCTCCGAGAAATCACTAGTTTACGGGTTGCTGAAGAACAAGAGTTTCGTAAAGCTGGTAACAAAAATTGGAAACAAGATGCTGAAAATAACTTCCGTGCGCGATTGGCTGAAATCACAAATGCTATGTCGCCTGTTACGCAGAATGGAATCAAGGAGAACGGTTACGCTTCTCCCAAGTCATACAAAATCGATGTGGAGGAGGATAATAAAGTGGTTGATGCGGTGTTCGGATTCTTGGATGCAACTGGCGACGACCTTGGTGACGAATCAGTAAGTGAACCACCGAATGTGAGCAATATGTTAGCTTACTTTGAGGCTAAAAGTCGTGATAAAAAACGTATTCCAAGTAAATTACTATCCCGTCCTGTTGGATTCTATACGTATGAATCAAGACTGTAGCGATTGGCCTTAAACATTCGAATTTAGTTTTTTTTATTGTTTATATGTCTTGAAGTTGCAGTGAGGCAGCATATTTTTGTATAATATAAATTAAATATTATTGTAGATACAACATCATCATTTACTCGAATTTTGTAAAAATCCATTCATTGTTAAATATTTAATAGAACTTGAGAATTATTCATTGTAAATAAACATTGTACAGATTTGATTACGCAGAAATCATAAAACACGTAAAGACTGAAATACGATTCATTTTATTGGCATTGAAACATGGTAAAACGTTTAGAGAAACTGTAGATATTGGTTCATTTCACGTAAATATTAAGATAGTGGGTATCGATGGAATCCTTCAGCTTCTAATATATTAAGCAATGACATATTTATTCTGAAAACAGGAACCTGAAATGATAACTCTGATTCATGACCCAGAATTCATTATTACCTTAAATACAGAATTCAATAAAAAACAAACACTAGGGAAAGATTAAATAAAATTTATAAAAACAGCGAAGTACAGTGCTAAATTCTAAGAAACCTTTTGGTTTTCTGATTTGCCAAAAACAAAGAACTTATTGAAACTCTAACAGTACACAGATTCTGCTTCAACATTTTTCAGAAACTTTTCAAACAATTTTGAGAAACGTGTTAGACACACGAAAAAAGTGACACCAATTTTTGACAATCATCTTTTATCTGCACATACGGGTATATTCTGTATATCTTTTTATCGTCGGTCACTAGTTTTTCCAACCACGCCGATGGTTTCCGAACTCTATCCTCGAAAAATGTTTTATTTCCTACAGTAATGCAAGCGATATGGCTCGCCAGCGATAAGGCTGTTCTGCTGTCTGTCAATTTGACAAAACTTAAGCCTCGAAAAGATGTCTACACCGACGTAAATATGCTTTCATCATACTTTTATTGAAAAGCAAATGTCCTTACAATATTCCCTTTCGAACGGGTTCGTTATTTGGGATTTTATGTATCTATTAGAGTAGGGGCTCAGAGAAAGAATGCATCGTTGGATCCAAGTGCTTTTATAATTGGAATTTTCAAATCGATTGACGCTGATGTTGACTCATTGGTCTATTTATGATTGGAGGAGACTTCAGAAATGCGTTTGTTGATTGTTTGGGAGATACGTACAGATATTCCATCTGGTTACTCACAGGAGTTAGTGTTGACTGACTCTTTCAACTCTGACTTGATATTAATGATTTCTGCATACATATTTGGTAAAGACTCATATGCTTATATAGTTGCTCATTTAAACAGCTAGCGGAAAGTAAGTTTTGATAAGTGTCGTACACTTTACTCTACTAGTCGGATCGCAGGTATGGAGCCAAGTTATCAATAAAAAAGTTGTACAGAAAACGAATGGCATAAGTGCAGAACCGAGGGGCCTGAGTTGTCTCAATATACCGGGCAACGTCTACGCCCCTTAGCGCGAAATTGATTGCATCGGCAAGTCGAAACTCGGTTAAGCTGACGACTCTCTAGCCCAGCTATGAAGTTGAAACGTTGTTAGCGACTTTAATCCGTTTAAGATAGGGTAGCCACGATTTTCCACCACTGGATAAAAGGATAATGCCTGTCACAACTAACTGGTAGAGTTATGATCTTACTGCAGACGCAGAAGAGGTCCATCTGGATAGCCTCATCGCCTAGATGAACATATATCCGAACGAATATTCAAGGCGGGCGGATCCTCTTAATCCTGCCCTTCCTGTTGGAGGAGAGATTCGTAAGGTCTAAAGACATAGAAAAAGGAAAAGGTACTCTGAAAAATGGTACACTAGACAAAATATTTTATTCAATTGTTCGGTATTGTCTAACACATGTTGAATCATTAACATAAGACTGAGGTAAGCTATGACCGATAATTGTATATAAAATGTAAATATTGTGCAATATGTTCCTATTTAAATTCTTAATGCACGTAATTTTTGATCTATTCATTTTCCCAACTTGTGTTAAATTCAAGATTCAGTTGATATTTTCTTTCATAAGCCTTTGGCTCAGTTTTTGTAATCTTGTTGCGGTATGAATGTTACTTTTGCATATATAACATGTATTACCATGGATAAGGCATATAAAGTAATTTTTCTTTGTTATTTTTCATTCAATTTAGCGATGCACTTGCTTTTAAGGTCGGCACAAAACAGAATTCCTGAAACATGGTCTATCGAACTCTTTTATATACAGTACAAAATTTGTCAAGCTTAGTGTCATAGGATGCAATAAATTTTCTAATGAAATTATTCAATGGTATTTTATTTAGAAAATTCGAATTTAAGAAGATAAAATGCTGTTGGAAATTTCCCTGAAGAAATTTATTGAAATCCTAGTTTTTCGATACTCCAAATATACAATAATATAATATAGTATCCAAATTTTGGATACTTTTGGCCATTGTAAAGAGTATGTCACGGTCAAAAATCTTGATTAAGACCTGGGAATTATTAACTTTACGTGTTAGTCTTTCATTGCGACCTTGTGTCTAGAAAATGTTACTGCGATGTATTTGCTTCCTGCAGGAAAAGCGACAGACTCTTTCATCCTCGAACCATGAAAGACTGGCAGGCATAGGTAGTACCGATAGCAATACTATACCTTACTTTCAACATACACTCCAATGCCGGTATCTAAAATTGGACTAAAAGTTAATAAAAAGTGGTTTTCATTATCCTTTTTTCTAATAGTAGTAGTTCATCTGTTCATGCAATTAAAAACTAATTGTCTCCTCCCTCATTTATTTATTGATTGCAGATCTCTAATTTATCTACATCAGCCATTGGTACATTATTTTGATTTTCTTGCTGAGTGCTTTCATTTTGATATATCTGATTGTAATTTTTTTAATATGTTGCTAAACTCCTACTTGACCCTGCAATGTCTGTATCATTGCATTGTCAATATCTTATGTTAATATTTCCCTTCTGCCATAACTTGGTTTTCACTTCTCTTCCTTTTGATAATACGAAAAACAAACAATGGACTTTTCCGTGTTGCTTCCATAGAAATTCCCCGGTTACAAAACGATGAAAAAAGGTGGAACAATACGAATGCCCAAGCAGAAAAGACAAGAAATCGATATAACTGAATATAATTTTCCGAAATTCGCGGTTACCTACTTCGTTGACAACGCATCAGCGCAGTTTAGCAAGCGGCCTCTGAAAAACTCTTTACTCGGACATCCTCTTCCATTGGATGAAATTTCATCACAGGTACAGTTACATTCCTCTTGTTCTCTTTTCTTCTTTTTGTTTCTTTCTCTCTCTCCCTCTCTCTCTCTCTGCCTCTCTGTCTTTGTCTCCGTGCACGATGTATCTTTGCTTTTCTCTACAAAATGTGTCCGTCTGGTTAGGCCATCTGGATAACTATACTGCGTTTTATGGGTGACGTGGCTGAAGCTAAATATGAGCTAGATGAAGATGATGAGGGGCCAAGTAAAGTGCCGATCATGCAACGATTAACGGTTAGTCTGAGCCGGGGAGTTGTTCAAAGTAAAGAGTTCCAGGATGCATTGAAGTCGGTGGAAGGACCTAGTGAGCAACAGCGTTTGGTGCGGAAAACCTTGAAGCGCAAAACGAAGCTACCCGAAATTTTACGCAAAGCACTGGATAACAGCGAGGAAGTTGAATACTATCATCATTGGTTGAGTATCCGGAGTTCAAATCTGGAGAAGTTACACTTCATCATAGGACATGGTATCTTGAAGCCAGAGCTGAGGTGAAGAGTGTTGAAAGAATATTATTCGTGATTAAAAATTTTCCCTCTCATTTGAACAGAGACGAGATTTATTGTCAGATTTGTAAGCAATTAACTAATAACCCCAACCATACATCATTCGCTAAGGGTTGGATATTACTCTCGCTATGCCTTGGGTGCTTTCCGCCCTCCGATAAGTTCCAACTGTATCTTAGGAGCTTCATTCGTTCAGGACCAGAGCTGTATGCACCCTACTGTGAAGCAAGACTCGACCGTACTATTCAGGTTTGTTTCGATGTCGCATCGGCTTCGTAGAAACTTTTTCACGGCATGAACTTTCAGAATGGCAGAAGGACTCAGCCACCATCCTGGCTGGAGCTGCAGGCTACTCGAACCAAAACGCCTATTAACTTGATGGTGATTCTTATGGATGGTGCGGAGAAGAAGCTTCAAGTGGACTCAGCATCCACAGCCAGGGAAGCGGTTGCTCAACTCGCTCAAAATATCGGTCTGCGAGATGTCTTTGGATTCTCTATTTTCATCACGCTTTGCGACAAGGTTATGTCTCTCGGAAACGGACGTGAGCACATAATGGATGCGATTTCGAACTGCGAGCAATACGCTAAGGAGCAAGGGATGAATGATCGGAAGGCACCGTGGAAGTTGTTTTTGAGGAAAGAAGTTTTTGCACCATGGTATAATCCAGCCGAAGATGAACTAGCCACGAATTTGATATACAAACAGGTAAAGTATGTTTGGTGAGACAAAACTGGTAATAATCCTTCCCTAACTTACACATATATATCGCATACAACAGGTTGTTCGAGGAATCAACTTCGGTGAATATAGATGCAAAAGTGACAAGGATATAACCATCATAGCGTTATTGCAATATTATGTCGATCATGGCTCAACAATGGATACACAGGTAATTAAGGCTTAGTTGATTTGTATGCTGAATAAACATGGCAGCTGGAGCACTCGCCTTCTACGTGGTAGATCAAGCGTTAAGGATGAGTCAATACTTTAATTTATGATTCTGGTGTTAGACTATTATCATGCACACAGATACACCTTGGGACCCAATTCCCTCTTCGTCGGTTTTTTTTCGGATTTTGCTTTCAATACTAAATATTTGCGATAATTTTGTCCCTCCAACAGATTTTGCGTCAAAGTCTTCCCTCTTACATCCCGAAGGATCTTCTAGCATCGGGAGAGAAAGCGCTTTTGAAATGGGAGAAACTGGTGATAGAATCATTCCAGAGCCATGAATACGTAAAAAATAATATTCCCAAAAAGTGTGCCAAAGAAGATATTGCAATATTTGCGCAAATCAACTGGCCAATGATGTTTTCGCGGTTTTTTGAAGCAGTCAGGATAGCCGGTCCGAAACTGATTAGCGATAACGTGATAATTGCGGTTAATTCTACAGGAGTTTACTTGGTCGATGAGACAGAACAAGTTTTGGTATGCCTTGGATGAAAGGAGAGTGAATACGTCTTTATTCTATTTTGTTTTTTAAGGCCGAATTCTCATACTCCGAAATTGTTTCCGTCTCATACAAAGAGGATATTGAATCGAACATTGACGAGCTAAAAATAAACACAATTCAAGGCGAAGACTTTACCTTCAAGTGCTTTGAATCGAAGGATGTTGCCACGCTTGTCAATTTCATTTTGACAAATCTCAAAGGACGTTCATTGTACGGTATAGCAACTCAAAACTACAGCAATCCTGCGAACCCAGAAGCATACTTGGAATATAAGAAGGGAGATGTAATCAAATTTGTAAAAGGAACAACTGGAGTTGATATCATGCGTACTGAAAAAGGATGGGCACGAGGAGAATGCAATGGAAAGAGTGGTGAGTTCCCAGTGGAAAGTGTATATGTTCTGCCAACACTGATGGAGCCCTCAGAATACATCGTGAAAATGTTCAAAGATGGTGTGGTGAAGCAAAAGAAATATGCCTCTGACAATTATAATACTGCACAAAGACAGAAGATGCACACGTTGAAAAAGTTTGCAGCCGAACACTTTAGATCCAATGCGCCGTAAGTTTTATACTTTTAAAAAGGGACAAACGAGTATCAAAATATGTTTTCCAGACCTCCTAGACTATCGTATACTATGCAAGCTGCCAGAACACGCCCTGATGATTTGTGGAAACATTCAAGGGATCCCATAAGAGCTCCTCTGCTTCAGAAGCTCCAATATATTCCCGACTTATTCGAGAAGGCCGTTTCTATTTATGGTTACATACTAAAGGTAAGATATTTTGATGGACGACGGGCTCTTATGAAGACCTCCTTCATAACACGGTTTAGTCATCATTTCAATATTTAAGGTTCATCGTAATGTTTAGCTTTCACCTTTGCTTTGATTACACACAACTCAGTCATTTTGAGGGTAAAGCTCACTATTTAGTCGAATGAGGCTTGATCGGCTTGAAAATATTTGTCCTCGTGTTGTCTAGCAATTCCGACTAACCGTTCAGACTGAGTACTAGAGAAATTGTACTTGCGGTATGGTCATTGTATCCTACCAATCTTATATAATTACATTCTGAATTAATCATGCTCTATAAGAAATTGACAAGGTTACAATTTCCCGCATGTATTTTTTTCTTTGCTCATAAGTCAAGCTTTGGAATGAAACCCAAAATTCAACGCCCAAAGTTGCTGGCAGCCCTCTCCTGGCACCGTCATAATAAAGTCTTGTTGTGGGCTGGGCTTAAGCTCTCTCAACAGCAACTACTAATAATGTTGCTCCATCGTCAGTTCGATATAGTAAGCAATTATCCTTTATTTTGGACCGGTACTTTTTGATACTTAGGGCTTCAGCTCTAACCTCAGCTTTCAAAAGTTAGATCGAAGGGTTCTTTGCAGGTTTTGCCTCATTTTTATGGGAACCCCAATTTTCGCGATCAACCTGCTCAGCGATGTAACTCCACATACTTTGGTTCTCTATATGACATGTCTGATTGAGCGTCGGGTGAGTGTTTTGAGACCCTGGTAGTGATCATAGCCGCAATATCATCAGACATTTCAAAGGTTTGGTTGGAAACATTACAAACCTACTTTTCATAGGCTATAATTTACCTCCACACAGAGCTGATGACATTTATAAAAAACAAAAAATGCGGACTCTAATCGTCAATAAATTATTCATTCATTATTTTCAGTACATGGGTGATATGCCAAGTGGCCGTTCTGGGGTAAATACTGATCTCATATTTCGACCTGCGCTTCAGGAAGAATTGATACGTGATGAAGTCTACTGTCAAGTTATGAAACAACTCACTGAAAATAAGGTTCAAGTTAGTGCTGACCGCGGCTGGGATTTAATGTGGTTGGCGACTGGAATCATGGTGCCCACTTCACTCTTGCTCAAGGAGCTCATGGAGTTCTTGCGAACACGTCCTCATCCCATAGCGGCAGAATCTCTGAAACGAATCAAGAAAACACTGAAAGTTGGTCATCGAAAACATCCACCACATGGTATTGAAGTTGAAGCAATCCAAAAGAGGATCATGCAAATTTTCCACAAGGTAATTTTGTTATAATCAGTGTTCATACAGGAGCTTACTCCTCAATTTAATCAATTCAGATATATTTCCCAGACGATACCGTCGAAGCGTTTGAAATTGAATCATCTACAAGGGCCGAAGATCTTTGCGAAAGCATTTCGAAACGTCTAAATCTCAAATCGTGGGAAGGATTCAGCTTATTTGTTAAAATTGCCGACAAAGCTTTTTCAATTCCTGAAACCGAGTTCATATTTGACTTTATCAATGAGCTAGTTGACTGGGTGAAGGAGACAATGCCGTCCAGAAACACCGATCAACAGATCAATTGTCAATATCAACTGTTTTTCATGAAGAAACTCTGGGTAAACACAATTCCTGGCAAGGATGTCAATGCCGATTTAATATTCTACTTTCCGCAAGAAGTTCCCAAATATCTCAACGCATATTATAAAGTCAGCAAAGAAGAAGCTATCAAATTTGCTGCTCTTCTCTATCGTATTCAATTCAAAGACAATATGGTTCCACTCCAACGTCCTGTTGACATTCTTTCGCGCTTAGTTCCCGAAGATTTGGTTAATATCCTTCGTCCGGATGATTGGAGGAAACAAATAACAAATACTTTGATAACTTTCTCCAATTTGACCGAAGAGCAGGCTAAAGAAGAATTCTTGCTGAAAATCTCCAAGTATCCCATGTTTGGTTCGACGTTCTTTGTGGTGAAGCAAACAAACGACCCACATTTGCCAGCAACTATTTTGATTGCAATCAATCGGAACGGATTCAACATCTTGGACCCGAGAACGAAAGACGTGTTAGTTTCATATCCGTTTTCACAATTGAATGGCTGGAGCTCGGGCAATGCATTCTTCCAAATTCGATTCGGAAACATGATTGGAGCGACAAAACTACTGTGCACTACAACCCAAGGATACAAGATTGACAATTTATTATCATCCTATATAAAGTATTTGAGGTCGTTTGTCCTGGAAGTGCCATAAGGGAGGGTTTGACTGTATAATACATAAAAACATATATTCGATATCGAACTTATTTATATTATTGTTGTTAAAAATAAATTGCATGTACGAAAACACGTTTTATTGAAGATATGTCAAATGAGAAAATTCATATTTGAAAACTAGTTACAACTGAACTCAAAGCAGAATAGGGAACAGTTTATTGGTTACAAAAATCATATATAAGTGCATGTTTCGTCTTAGATTCTTCTGGCTTTTATACCGCTCTAACGAAGGACTCCTACCTCCTGGCCTTAATACTGCTCCTGGGAGAAAGAAAGAAAGACCCCTTTGAGCAGGTTGTGGTTTTGACACACACTCATGTGCAAGTAGGTACCATGGTGAATTCCCACCAATTGTAGAAAGCTCTTGTTGAAACAGGACCACAATTTCTCTTTGATTACACTTGCATGTTCGGGCGCTAAGTACTAGTGACTCTCCAAACCGTCGTGCGAGCTCAAAATATGAAACAAATTGTTTTCTGAAATCAACATCAAACTATATAGGCATCATTCTGTCTACTGAAGATGAAAAACTTGTGACAACTACTGCAGTACTGCTGCGACAGACCTGTCAAATATGTAATTGGTTCGCCCATACCGATAGTCCATGTACCCCAGACTTACTCTACTTAGAGATTCGTCAGCCATTAAAACTTCTTTATTCTGGACCGCAACGAGTCATGTATTTACCTATTTTAAGTGATTATTTCCACCATTCAATTAGCACGTACTAAAGTAGCTTCATGTGATTAGCACGACACATACTACGAAACGAGAACGGATCTTTATTGTTAGAGGTGATTCCTGGAAATTCACGTTTGTAATTTGTAAATAATAACACATTTACGCTGAGCATTGGTCATACAAAAAATTTGAGCGGACTTTGTTTGGGTCGTGGGAAGAGATCAAAATCTCATCTAGAAATCAAATCTGGCTTTTTGAGAGGTTTTTCATATTTTGCCTGTAAATGCATTAAAAAAATACGCGGATCGCACGGAACAAGTTTTCCAGCTTCCAAATGCATGAGGATAAAAACGTGCCGCATCTTATATCAAGATTCTCTCTTATGTGTAATTGCTAAGTCACAGATGCAAGAATGTTCTCACCCCACATCCAGTTCGCCGTAACAAATGCTGTCCACGAATACTCATCACCACTTTGACCGATGGTTATCTAGCCTGCCAGGCGCAATTTTTCCCAATTAGTTGTAATCATTAACAATAAAAATAATAAAGCAGATTTTCCATGTTGCATAACGTTTATCGCAACAATTCTAAGAGATAGCAGCTCTGTGTGAAAAAAGATAAATCGCTCCATGACACGGCACAATTTTATATGAATTTCGAAGGTGATGTTGCTCGTTGGGGGTGAGTAAGCCTTCATTTAGTCCCAAACGGTCTTCAAGATAAGATAGAAAGTGTTAGATTGATCATCGAGTTACAGATATTATTTGATCTCGTAAAAGATACTCCTTGTCGGCTGCGACTAACAAGTGAAATAGAACGAATTGTAAGTTTGATTTGCGTACTGAGTGTAATAACGTGTGGTAACAGATAACAACCCTCAAATTTTATTCTAACCCCAGATAAGCAGGTGGACACGCAATTATTGATATATTAATTCAACCAATAGCGAATTAATTTGCACTATCGTGTGTTGTCGGTTGGAAGTTCAAACAAATGTAAATAAAAATTGCAAACATTAAACTCGAAAAACAACTCAATCCCATGTAATAGATGGCAATTAATTATTGCAAACATTAAGACTTAATAGTTTATCTAGAGCTAATCGGGAGAAGAGATAAGTTAGTAGTAGTAACCAGGAAACAAGCAGCCACTTAGCTTTAAAAGTCAGAAAAAAATCGGAGTGCGAAAAGTGTTGACTAGAGTGATTAGATGAATTGTCTTGCGTCTACATTTGTTAACATTCGCAGTGATTTCTTATCAGCAGTTAAAAAATAAGCAAAAACGAAAAAAAAGACTGCGCAGTGGCTAATAATCTGGGAAAAGAAAAATTTTTACAAGTTAAAATTCTTGGTAATAGTTTTCATTGTATTATGATCTGGATGTTTTGTGAACGTACCAAATGTAAGCATCTGAAAATACATAAAAATCCGTATGGAGCTAAAAATTGAGACCCAAAATCAACTCAATTATAGCTATCCCCGCCGCGACAGCCCATTTACGCTTTACTTTTCATAAGAAACACTTGAAATCATTTTAATTTCGCGACTATTTGCTCCAGTTTGTAATGGTTGGTAGGGATTGCTATCTGCTTGCTCTAAATCTCCGCATTGTTCAAACCATGATTTGAATTAAATAAATTAATTGAAATATTGAAATTCACAAATTGCAACCAGAAAATCTACAATTTTTGCTTGGGTCCGCTGGTGAATACAGCATAAACCGCATAGATCCCTTTATATGGCTTAATCTCTTAAAAGAGGTTCCATTTATGGCGGTCGATCTAAAGACAGCTAGCAAAATCCTTTTCCCGTAGGCGTATTCGAACGTCATTCGACTTTGGCCACTTTATTTGCTTGCAAGCAAGGCTCTGACAATGCCAAAGAAAATGTGCCAACTGTCCTTTTCCTCATTCAAGCACGCCAAATGTCATCTTTTTGATAAAGATTATACCAGTTTGGGACCAGTTGGCCCAGAAGGCAAAAAGTCGCAATCGTAAAGGGATCTGAAAATGATGTGGATGGATGTAATCCCCGAATATCTTGCCCAAGTTCGAGGATATATGAGGTGTCTAGTTATCAAAAAAACACCAAACTATGAAAAATATGGAGTCTGATCCTCATCCCCCTCATGAATCTTCCCGATGCGCAGCTGCAAAGGAAAGAGAGAGAAAACCCACTAGCTCCTTAACATCACCAAAACAGGAAGAACACACGATTGGTCTTTGCCAACTGATCAGTTAAAGCACTGATTTAGCATTGCACCCGGAGAACGGGTTCAAATTGGGGGGTGAACAAATTGTCGTTTGTACCGACAATTTGTTCGAAAAAGACAATTTTAAGTGCTAAGCCAACACTCCCATCCAACGAGAGATCTTTCCTTCGATCAACTGAAGGAAAGATCGTTGCTTGGGTTGACTTGAATGCAAAGGCTGTTGAATGGGTAGAGGGTAAATAGTAATAAACATTAAATCAAAAAAATTGACGTCGACGAGTTCGACTAAGCAACTTTCAGGGGTGAAACCAAGCCGGAGATCATAATAGACATAGGAAAACCTCGGCAGAAAAAGATGATCACAGAGAAGGAATGAGTCAAAATCGCAAGTATTGCAACAAATGTTGTCGAAGAAACATCATCGAAAGCTGCTTAAAAAAATACTTGTATTCAATCAAACCTTGATGAAAGTGCTAATATTGTCTGGGATACTTTAGTCATAGTCGATTCATAGGCTTTTGAATGTCAGCTTTTTGTCAAAAGTAAGCCCAAGGTATGAAATTTCATTTGACCATACTATTTCCTGACCTAAGAAATTGATGTTCCGGCTAGGAAGAAGGTTCAGTTTTCTTTTCTTCGTAAAGAACATTGCTCTGGTTTTGGAGATATTGATTTAAATTTTCCACCGATGGTAATATTGGTACATTTTTTCAAGCAATGATTCTAAGCTTTTAATTATTTTATTGGGGTCTATTGTAGATGTATAAAAATACATGTCGTCCGCAAAGGTATCTAGTTTGCATGTATCCAAGACAGGCATGTCCGAGGTATATATGTTGAAAAGTAGTGGGCTTAGACATGAGCCTTGGGGAACTCCTGCAGGTATACTATGAGAGTGGGATAGGGTGTCTCGATTTTTTAACGGAATATTTCCGGTCTTTTAAGAATAAGCTGATTATGTTAACTAAGTACGGACGGAATTTAAGTTGAACCAACTTGTATAGGAGGCCATTATGCCATACGGTATCAAATGCCTTTTCGATATCAAGTGATATCATTCCTGTAGACTACTTTTCTTTCAAGGCATGTTTAATGTCCTGGGTGACACGGTATAATTGTTGCTCGGTTGAATGCCCATGTCTAAAACCGAATTGAAAATTAGTGAGAATTTCACTATTTTCAACAAATTTGTTTAACCGCTCTAGAATTAATTTTTCCAGCAGTTTGCCGAGTGTCGGTAAGAGGCTTATTGGCCTATAGTTGTTTGGGAGGTGACGTTCCTTATTTGATTTTGGGATCGAAATAACTATAGCATTCTTCCATGTAGAGGGAAAGAAGCCAATGTTGAGGCGGGCATTAAAGATGTAGTGTAGTAGGATAACCGCTTTTCTGGGGAGATTCTTCAGAACTATATTCGGTATCCTATCATGGCCTGGTGGTTTATTGTTTTTTAATTTATTGATAGTTTTAAACGCTTCCCCTGGCTTGATCCGATCGTTCATGAGAGCAGACGCAGCTGATGGGTGACATTGTGATGTTTAAGAAATGTTTCAGCAAGGAGCTCGGCTTTGCCTTGTTTTGAAAATTCTTTTACACCATTGCTTCCTACACCATTTTGCATTAACGATAGAGGATGCAGTACGGCCTTCTTTACTCTTTCTACTTTTTTGCATAAAACGAACTCTATTCGCGAATATGATGAGCTTATATATTTTCCCAATCTTTCAGCAAATTTGTGAATGTGACAAAGAGTTCCATCTGTGAACGCTGCGTTTGTATCCATCCATCATCTGTTGCGCTTGTGATTTCACAATGAATCCACTTTTCTTGTTCTGTAACTTTACGATGTAAAAATGACTTTCTTTTATGCCGAGTAACCGGAATAACATCCTGTTTTGGACTGTTCTATTGTTCTATCCGTCCAACTTCTGTTCAGTATACATAGATCTCTTCAAATGAAAGCAAATAAATGCTACCTGTGAATTGATATCTACTCATATTCTGGAATAATTTTCGACGCTTTTCCAAGTAATCACTTGTACATAACACAGCAAACTGGCACAGCGCCAATGGCATTGTCGCAACGAAATTCGCATTTCAGACCTGTACAGTTGTTACAAGGACTTTCATTAGGCATTTTCTGCATGTTTTGAGCACGCAGCGATTTATTGAATCGTAAATTGCCTTCGTTGAATTAAGAGCCTCATATAAGAACGCGAAAACGTGCCGTTGTTTATTCTCAGGATGTGTATCCAACTTGAAAAAACTGGTTCCAAGATTCCAAACCTTGTTGTGTCATCGATCGTTGTTATATTTTCTGGTTTAATCATATTTCTATTGTTTGACTTTCAGATTCACAATGCAAACACTACCAAATCCTCCGGCAATCGACAATTTTTCCGAGCTGATCGAATCATACCTCAATGGCGGAAAACTGGACTCATACACTAGTGAATATTTCACCGCTCCTGGCGATAATTACGGCAGTACAATATTCAAAGTTAAGGCCCAAATTAGCCAAGCTGATGGAAAGTCCGATGAGGTCGATCTGATTGCCAAACTTCTTCCTGAAAATGAACTGTTCCTTCAAATATTTGAACCGGAAAGGACATTCAGAACCGAACTAGGTATCTACACAGCTCTAGCACCTGCATTCATTCAACTTCAAAAGGAGGCCGGCATTTCCGATTCTGAAATGACAAATGTGTTTCCTGAATGTTATGGCGGACGAATATCGTTGGATCCGAATTCTCAGAAAGTCGACCGAGGAGCAGCGCTAATACTCAAAAATTTGGGAGTCGACGGTTATCAGATGGGCGATCGTCTGGAAGGATTCAATTATGACACTACACTAGTCGTGCTGAGAGATTTGGCCAGATTTCATGCGATGGCTATTGCGTACCGATTGAAGCATCCTAGGGAGTTCAATGACAAAGTAAAACCGTTTGTGCAACCTTTTTCATTAGATAACAACGTTCCCGAGGATATGCATCAGAAACTTGTTGAGGTGGGTATTGTATGCTGACTTGTCAGATCGAGATGTGAACTGGAAACAATTTGCAAACTTTCAGGATAATCTCAGCATCATTAAGGACCTACCTGGCATGGATGACGCGTTGTTTGAAAAGGTCCTCATTGCTTTCAACATTTACGAGGAACACATCAAAAATCTCAAGCCATCCCCAGACACATTGTTCTCAACGATTTCCCATAACGATTTTTGGACCAATAACATATTGATTCGATATGGTACTTGTTTATTCAGACACGCGTGGAAAGTGTGAAAATGACTTTTCTTCGCAGACAATGGAAAGCCACAGGATATGAAAATGTTAGACTTCCAATCGGCAAGCTATGATAGTTTAGTGCACGACGTGATTTTCTTTCTGTTGCTCTGTGTCCAAATGGACCTTGCCAAATCGAAATTTGATGAACTACTGAAGGAATACTACAATCAATTTGTTAGCTGGCTGGATCGTCTAGGATGTAGCACGGACGAATACAGCTTTGAAAAGTATGATTCATTTCTATATTTCTGTATTCTAAGTACGTTTCAGCCAACGTACTGGCTTATAGTCCAAGGAAGGATGATGGGTTAAAATTTTAACAAATTTTCTTGGCGATTTTTTAAAAACAACATTTAAAACTTCTTCCAGATTTAATGAAGAGTTACAGGACACATCTGCAATCGAATTGCAGCACATCGTTCTGATGCATAAAGTTTTGTCTTTAAGGAAGGATAAAATTCCCAATGCGGATTGTTTGAACGGCAACCACTTGCTCAATCAAGCCTTCCTACACGACAATTTCCACGAAAAACTTTGGAATATCATTGAATTGTATGAGAAAAAAGGATTATTTGGCAGAACGTCAGAGTCAATCTGTAATTAATTTTATCGATTTCTCAAGCCAGTTCTGTTTTTGGAGTACAAACGTAAGGAGAAAATGTTGACGCTGCCTGAGCTTATGGATGTAAACTAACATTGGAGCCTGATAAGTTCGCATGGGATTCGTTGTGTTTACTTTAAGATTTATGCTAAATTCATGTTCTCGTGAATGGGGTTGGACTCTTCCTAAAAAAACCTCATACTTTATGTCACAGAAATACATAATGGAAATTGGTCTCCTGTGAAACTAACCAAATTCATGAAAAGCTACAATGTCGGGTTCGAACATCTTCAATGATCTGGGGACATGTTGAACTACACACATGAGAGCAGGATGTCTTAAAATCAAATTTACTAATTTCGTCTCATACACCTCTTAACTTTCAACAAACACTCTTAACTTCAATGTCAATGCTATCATTTTCGTACCCATACAGCCCGTCGATTATTGATATTTAATCCTGTCAAATATTCTCTAGTATCTTACCTATCTTCTGTTTAAATCCTTTCAGGTTTCAGGAAGAACTTCATCTCACAGCAACATTGCAATTTTATCACATCACTATCATGCTGAACGTATCCTTAAGGACAAAGAATTTTGAGCTTAGCGAAACTGAAATGGACAAGCAGAAACTTACGCTCAAAGACTTAGTAGCTGATAATTATTTCGATAGACTTAAAATGATTATTGAAGTATTCAACGAAAAAGGATATTTTAGGAGGCCGCAATAAAACCATTACAAAATTTTTCTTTCTTTTTATATTTCTCTCCTTATGCTGTTGTACTTTTCAACTCATGAAAAAAGGAGCAGTGACAAAATTACGTTCTAAAGAAGCAGCAGCAGATAGAATTGATAACAAACTTAATATCTAGGATGTAGGTGGTTGGTAAGGTTGGATACTATTTTCAAACGAGATTGAAGGCTCTTCAAAAGTTGTCCGAGGATCAGTTTTATATTTCCACATCACCCGAATTATGCATTGGAAATCGTGCAATTTAGAGCTTATAATCAAAGATGTACGAGTCTACTGTGGAATGTGGACTTAAAGGGGGTGAAGACAGCACGATTCGCATCATTCGTTAGCATGTCCTGTCTTAATAGACAATCTGCAGAGATTGTGCCCGATTTACAATTCGGTAAGAACCTGTTGCATGAAACCGGAATCGGAGCAACAGCTTTCCCAGCTATGACGAGCAAATGTGTCCTTTTAAAGGTGAGTTGCACATGCGGAAATATACAAAAACTATGTACCCTGGAGGATACAATTGTATATACATGAAATATCCACCACTTATGCCGGCTATAAAAAAACGCATACGACGTTCAAAGAGATCTTCTTCTGACAGATGTATACAATGTATACAAGACAGTGCATACAATGAACTGGTAGGACAAAGCCTGAAACGTGATCCATTTTCGGAATTTCAACAATATATTTACTTCTGTGCCAATCACAATTAACCCGAATAGGACTTTTTCATCAGAGTAGGAAAATATTATTCTTTACTATCTTTCAACAATGTCGACACAAATTTTTAATCACTTGATACGATTGATTAATCTATGGATCTCCGTTCTGCCAGCCATGGATCAAATCCGCTTATAAAAGGAAAAAATTATCTGTTTTGTAGATAAAATGTGGCCCATGACGGCGCAACGTTTTTCGCAGTCGAGTCCCACCAAGTTCAATAGAGACCGTTTTGTCACGCTTGGAGACTTTTTTCAGACGTCAATTGTAATCTTGGCTTCCTTTTTCATGCGGACAGGAGTGCCATTGATCATCTTGTGTGATCAACAAAGGCTATGGAGTCTGCAGCGCAATAAAGGAGAACGAAACAGAAAAATGTCAACATCCCTCTATTGCTGCCATCAAAGGAATCTCATTCCAAAACCAAAGAACGAACAATATACATTGGAGTTCAGGACGATCCTGGCATTGTTTTATGGGATGATGAGACTATTATCATTGTTGTTTCAATATACCAGGATAAACACGCAACAAAATCCATAAACATTGAACGCATCGGATCCGGAAAAATAGGAAGACAAAAATCACTGTAGATCGCCCTTACGTCCTCGCAATGTACAATCAATATAGACTATAGATAGATTTGATGAAAATATAGCATCCTTAATGCCATTTGAAACGTAGAAAATTGAGGAACACACTCTTCATATTTGCTCAAGTGGATTCCTGGTTTTTCCTGCAGCTGTGAAAAAATTTCTCGTCTGAAACTTTTCGCAATTTCAGAAGAACTGCATTCACACTCACACAGAATCGATCGGGCCCTAAACGATCCTCTAATTCAGGATACAAAAAGAGTTTCAATGAATTTTTAAAACGTAGCATGTTGGCGAAAATGTTCAAAAATTATGGAGTTGGTCTAAACGTTTTCTGTCGCTTTTCATGCAACTCTTTAGTGACGTTTTTCACGACGAAGCTAGACATCAAATAATAAATATGTTATCCAATACTTTTGTTATCACCATTTTATTCTAATACTTCAAAATAGCTTAAAAATCGTAAGAATCAACTGCAGTAAATAATTTTTCGCCTCCCTGTTGCACTCCACAGGATGCAGTCACTGCTCAGGGTGCACAGCTCAGATTAGCTGTAACCATTGCAGAAAGAGACAAGAATTTTCTCTTTCAGTTTTTACAATTAACATACGGAAAACCAAGTGAAAGCAAACTTTCCACAAGATAGGAGCACAAGGAGGATACAACTAGGAGCTGCAGGCTTAAATAATTGTTAACAACTCAAAAGTAATGTTCATTGTGAACTCAACTAAATTGTTCATCGTTTTAATAAGTTTAGCAAAGGCACTAACCATTTCGCCTCTGGCATTCCAGTGCTGCTCAAACCGCATTGCATTGCGAAGCATTTGCTTGTTTTTTTCTCGCAGTTTTGGTTTTATTTCGGAGAAACCTCGTAAATATTCCTGATCGATCGATAATATAAATATTAAAAAAAAAACATTATAAGCCAATACATTGAAACCGACAACGTTTTACATTGTGGACACCAATTTAGCTCTCTTTGCATGGACGCAAATGAGTCAATTCATTAGACGCGATTGCAACTCAATTTTAATAGCAAATTCTCATAAATATTGCTACGTTTAAAGTTTGCGTCTTAATTGATTATTTCTAAGTTGAACAAGATGTTGAGACGTCCTCGTTTAAGCCAATTCACAAGTTGTATGGTTTCTTTAATTAACGCGAGCTCATTTGTGTCGTGGAGTCAACGAAGGCGAAGAAATAGAATCTTGACTGTGCAACCGCTCGTTGGGAAAGATCAACTTTAACAAGTTCTTAAACATCTCGACGACAATTCAGACACTCCTTTCAACTTGTTCCTATTCAATGAAAGTGTGAAAAGAGCTATTTAACCAATTAATACGTTCTCTGTTACGACATCGCTTACTGAATGCGAAGAACTGGGTCAGCGTCCAGCGTCATTGTGTGAAGTCCTTTGAATTGCGGACTCAAGAAGCCTTTTGTGCACGCATACAATACTTTAGAGAGTTCAGACAAATGCAGTCAGCATATGAATGAGTCCCAAGTGGGAAGAAGTCACTTAAGCTTGAATCTGAACTATAGAAAGTCTTAAGAAATATCTTATCTCCCCTCACCAAGTACAGTTTGTTCTTATCGTTGATCTTTATTAACTAAAAGCCCATATTTAATGGAAACCAATCAAGATACCGCGACTAATCCGCCGCGACGCCACAAGAAGCCTCCGCATGCATTGTACAAATTCTAAGTCAACTATGCCTAGCCGACCACTACCCAAGTTAACATTTCATATGGGTCGCAGCGTATAAATTTTAAAGTTCAAACGCGATTAATTCGTTGCACTTTGTAACATTTATTCGCTTACATAATTCAATGTTCGCGATAGATGCTGACACACCTCGTTTTAAACGAATGGAAATAGGTGCGGATTACCACAGCCTCGGCGTTTAATATTGCATAAAATTACTCCACCACCTCCGAGACCAGCGCAGACCGAGTCCCTCCAAGGTAGCCAACTGTCTATATCTGCGGTCAACTGCATAGATAAGATGTTGCCTTTGTTTACTGTTCGGCCAGAGGAAAAGATGCAAATCAGACGCCTGCGTGGAATAACGAGTTTACTTCTTTGCTATTAGTTACCATTAGCAAGTTCAGTTGGAGCACTTGAGCCGAAAGTGATCCAATAAATATATTGCATTTGTTTCTATTTATTTGCGCGAATGCTCTCTGGGTCAACAAGTTTTTGAGATCAGGTGGAATTATCGGAGGGTATACCAGAGAGTTGTAAAACAATTCAGCAACCGATAGCAACTGAAGGGAAATATCATCACATAAGTTCTACCCAGCACCATACGCCGCTTCGGTAATGATCCTCTTCCAATGGCTCAAAGTTAGCTCAACATAGCGTTAACATTCAGCGACCAGACCCCCGTCTGGAACAGCCAAACTTTCGACCCGATATAGGGGCGAAATTTTAAGGCAATAAAGTCCATCAGAGTGACCGTAATCCTTGGAATTTCGCGTAGGCACCGATCAACGTTTTGTGAAAAATCAGCATGCAAAAATATCACTCATAGAGCGAGAGGACATGAGTTTTGCCTTGTTCGCCGCAGTAAAGTTCTGTTGAAAGATCACCAAAGCTGATTGAGCTGCGTCCGCCAAGGAGAATCCACTTGGATCTTCGCTAAGAGACATCTTCATGATCTTCATCGACAAGCAACATTGACATTGACCTTAAAATTGTCAAAGTTCGATTGTTGACTTTGATTTAGCCTGGAAAATCTATGCCTGAAACAATTACAATCCCTAATACTACTAGTGGGGGAGTTAAAGGACCCAGTTTCTGTGCAACAAGTGGTGGGTCAGAGTCCTACTAGGGATTACTGGAAATATTTTAATTTCTGGTACCGATGTATCACTTCACCTTACTGGTGGAGGTACTTCGGAGAAATCATTGTGGTTCTGGCCAGATTTGCTTCTGGTGTAAGCTTGAGACTATGCGCTTCGCCCAGCAAGCTCACAATTTTGACGCGAGTTTTGCTTGATTTTTGGAAATAGGTAATCGTCATTCAGGCTAAGTCTAGGCTGTAGGGCAGGAGGGTGCATCGTTGAAAGCAATCATTGCAAATTGGTTTGTGAGCACAAGAGCGTGGTTGCATTTCAAGTTCCTCCATCCTTCATTGTTTACTCTAGTCCTACTATTATCTTTCATAGTTTTCTATAATCGAGTCAGTAAAAAAGAGCAATGCATTCCTGCTACACAGACATCACATTTCAGTATTCAGATACTCTGAGCTTATCGGTCGAGAGAGTGTGCCTT
Organism: Stratiomys singularior; assembly: GCA_954870665.1. Classification (NCBI taxonomy): domain Eukaryota; kingdom Metazoa; phylum Arthropoda; class Insecta; order Diptera; family Stratiomyidae; genus Stratiomys; species Stratiomys singularior. Next base: position 1,848,064 of record OX940879.1, on the reverse strand, counting down.
TTACATGCCACTGCATCAGCTCTTACTTTGACTCAGGGTAATAATGATAAATCCGAATTCCATTCAACTATTCGAGCAACAATCTCATCCTTTCACCTCCCATGACGGCTCCGAAACTCATGGTAACATTCTGTATGCTCGCATTTATGAAGTGGCATAAGCTTTTTAGCGACCCATCTTGCATGAACCTTAGTTTAGACCAAACTTTTAACATATTTTTAAAATGGTTTATTCTGAAAGTCCAGTTAAAGTTACATGCTTTTTCCGTTTTACATCGCCATCTTCTGGTAGAATTTATTCTGCTGTTCGATTGTTCGATGATCTTTGGCGTGGCAGCCTTTACTAAGCATCCAGATTGGAAGTCACCTTCAATTTAGTCCCTACCTTGATTGAAAAGCGAATGCCATCAATAAAACACTCGTTGACTAGGAGTAGAGTCCCCAAAAGCTGTCAACATCCCTTCTAGCATTATCAAAGTTGTCTTTGCATCCCTATGCCTCCAATGAGCAATCTCTGAAAATTTTGCTTAGCAGCAAGAAAGATCAGAGGCTTGAAATCGAAGCCGGGACACTGTAAAGGATTATTCAGAGAGATGCTATAGATTGCTATGGAAACAACGTTTAACATACTACTATAAAAAAAATTAGTCCATCTGGACCATCATTCAGATGAACCCAATTGAAAAAATTAAAGGTAAAAGTAATTTGGTTGAAAATATTATTTACAAAAATAAACCTCCTCTTTACTTCGCCGATTTTAATCCTTCTTTGTGCTGAACGACATTTTGCAGGTCTAATATTTTATTTGCTTTCTATTACAATAATAATATGTATCATACAATGAGTATATTACTGCGAAAACCTTTTGAGTTGAGGACTTCCTTGATAATTGTTGTTCATAGTCTTTATTAGCAGGTTGTCCGGTAAAATATTTTCGGAGAGGGGAGCTTAGAATATGATTCCTAAATAAATTCGAATGATAAAAACATCAACTCGATTTGTTGCACATCATTTTCAGGACACAAGTGATTCGTGAAGAAGCAATCTTGTACAGGATTTGGTGTCTATGTTTCGCAGGATGTAAAAACCGGCTATCAAATCACTTACGCAGAGCGTTTCAATCAATGTCAGGTAGTGTCTCAGTCTGTTGGTAGGACAAAAAGTAAAGTCTGAGTCAATCTCGAAAAAGGAATATTGGTGGTCCGAGGTTCGACTTTCGGACCATGTTCGGAAGGCATGTACTAGTAAGTGCTCGTTAGATACAAGCTCACATGTAAAGCAGGCCCCAATTCTCATCAAACTGCAAAAAGTGTTTCCTAATTGGCAAACAGTACTTGAAAACATGAAACATGAAGACATTAACCTGCTTATATAACCGGCACTATGCCATGTTTGAATGGCAGACAAGAAAAACGTCCTTCGGTCCAAGCTGAGGTTTAATAAAAATCCATTTTTCATATTTGCTGTTCTCTTTGTTGCTCATATCACGATTCCTATTAAATATTGACGTGAAATCATACCCAACGTAAATATTTACCACTTCGTTATTTCCAATCAAAATATAACCTTAACCCCATAAAATCTACCAAATCATGAGTGAGGTGAATGTTCTTCGCTAGAAACTCCTTTTTAACCAATACAAAAGAGCTTCCGCGTATCGAATGGAATCACTCAACCATTTGCTGGCTGTGAGTTTTTTTTTTTTTTTTTTTTTTTGAAAAATATTGTAAACAAAAGCCATAAGGACTTTTCACACTTGTTTATTCCTCCATTCAAACTTTCACTTTGCGTGGTGGGAGTCCATTTACCGCCGAGACAGTTTAACCGGTAGCCAAAACGATGTTATAAAGTAAGTGGGGTGGAATTAATTAGATTTTCCTTTCACTCAACCCAAAATAAGACGGACGAGAAAATCGAAGCAAAGTCTGGAGACTAATAGCAGGCATTGACTCTACTTGAAGGTCTTCCATGTTTATTCAACTCCTTCTCTCGCGTATTGAAAAAATACATACGTACCCGTGCATCGAATGTTGACACAGATTGGTGAATAGCCTTCTGCGAGGAGAACTTCTACGTAATCAGTACAGTTGGACGTGGTTATATGATTCAGGATATTCAAACTCGACCCTTGAATGCTAAATAAATTGAAACTAAAATGACGAAGACCGATGATTGGAGTTAATTCAAATATTATAGTCTTGATCTTCTCTCATAAATACTATGCCAACCTAGGAATTCTAGCCTAGGCATTTGGATAGTTGCAAAAATTCGTTTGTGATGGTAATGGTGGGATTTCATATCTTAACTTCATTTCCAGCAGCAAAGCATCAGCAGAACTGGCACATGGCGTTAAACACAAAGTCTAAGTAGACTTCAGTAGGTTGAGGATTAGGATTACGAAGTGTAAGCATAATGTGGATATGATCTAAGCCCCTGATCTGGTGGAAGGTTGTCTAAAATGCATGTGGTAACACCTCGCGACCATACATTCGAGAAACCATGCACGCTGAATGTGAACTGATGCCGCCCAAACAGAGAAGACAGAAAAAGCGGTACAGCTCCAGCAATCACCCAACAAATTAGTTTATTCTTACTTTTGCCGAAAACAGCAGGTTCTGATTACCACAGCAGGCGTGGTAACCAGATTGATTCTCATGGATGTGGCAAGAGGGATTTGGAGCCGTTTGTTGTTGGTTGACAGCGAGACTGTAGTTAAAGCAGTCACAATTTTATTTGTGCGTGCTTGCCTTGATTAGAACTAACCAAACCGTCTGTTCAGACAAGAATGTAGACTCTACAACTATCATCCTCCTATTCCTCGTCATGAGATTCTAGTTTACATTGAGAATCTCAAACTTACATAATGGAAGATAAAGATCCCAGTTATTCCTGATGCTGTAAGGAACAGTGCCACCTTATTCACTACTAGCCACCACGACACACCCCGAAAAGCGTTAACCCAATAAGCTGGCTACATGCGATGTAAGCCACAAGGGTTTAGGTTAGCTAAACGAGTCGCGAAGATCCTCCATACGCTAATATCTAGGAAACACGGGTGCAATGCTTTGAACTGTGATCCTGTTCCTTGTACTTTTACTGAGCGTTTAGGATCCGTGGGAGTGCCAACTTTCCATTTGGTTGACTGGAGTTGTAACTTCTACTCATCATTAGGAGATGAGTTTCTTTCAACCAGACCTGTCCGACCTGCGGGTAGACAGTAGTACAGAGTGCCATAACGTATCACAAAATCTAAGCATACCATACTTTTGGACGAATTAATTTATTTATTATATCTGAAAAGTTAAAGTTTGTTAAAAACAATTCGTTCCGTTTTCAAAAGAGGACTGCGGGTGTTGTTAATTTGTCACAATAACAGCTGATTTGAGAGATCACTGAGAGGTTAGGTATCTGTGATTTTCGATAAAAGACCGATTTTCCATGGTTATCCCAAGAAGGAAATTTACTATGCGTAACGCATTCAATTTACAGTGCACGCGATGCGGGGAACATTAATGTTCATATGACAAATGTCAAATTGGTGACATTTTAAATGAAATTTGCTGAAAATTATTTTGATTTTTTAAAAGTTTTGAATTTGGAATGTTCCTTCGTTTAGCAAATCAAAGCTTTAACTAGGATGCACGAAATTTTCATTCAAAATTCATTCATAATAACCAATGTACTTAAAAAGTAATTAGGGCGTTTGAATTTCAAATTTCATTTAAGCGCCATATTGCATTTGACAAACGTCAAGCACATCGTTGCGAGGAATTTTCGTTTTTCCCAATATTTCTCGCCTCGCATCGACACATCACAATCATTGTACGATGTCGCATACAAATGCATGTTACGAAAACTGCTTGACATTTGCCGCGAGACTCGTCGCGCTCTCGTATCGCAGTCTTGCACTATTGTATTTCGGCCTTTATACCGCGGGTAGGGCTTTATCTGTCAGCGTTTTGAATCCGTTCATGAAACGGGCGTCCGTTAAGTGATGGATTAAAGGAATAAAAAAAACCAGAAGGCATTGCATTTTTTCATGTCCGTATCAGAGGGTGAACGAAAAGAAGGACGGTATCGTTGGCAGACCGAGAACCGAACAAATGAACAAAAATATAAAGCAAGGACGAGTGAGAGAGCAGTGAGAGATTTATTTTTTGTCATTGGATCTCCTTGTTAGGTTCCGAGTACGTACGCAGTGTGTTGTAAGGAAATTGTGGTGGCATGAAAAAAACCCGCACAGGGAGCGCCACGCACCAACGAACACGAGTAACATAGTTTGTAGTCTAAGCTTTTGAATGTTATATTAATTTTATAAGTTGCGTTTAAGAATACTAAAAGCTTTGGTTTAGATTGAGTTTGTGCTTTGTTGTTAAAAAGTTAGGAGGAGCTTCTTGGTGAACAATATCGGAAAGGAAACGACCGTGATTAGGGATTTTTCTTTTAAGGTTTTATCGTTCGGAGAACGGCCTCTCTCTTTCACTGCCTATCAGCTTTCCACTCGGCAAACTGTTCGTAATGTCGAGATTGAAGGTCTCATCTGAAGCTTCCTCTGTATGGGTTAAGGTTTAAGTTTCTTCCCTGAACCAAGGCTAAACAACAGTCTGCATGCACAATGGGCAAGACGTCAAAATGTCTTCAAGTTTCTTAATTCTTTATTCATTGAATAAATCGCTTGTTAGAAAACAAATGTTATTCAGGTCTTTATTTGACTTCTCTTGTCATTAGTTTTTCCAGTCCCATCAATTTTCCCACATGCTGCACCAATTATCCTACATTTTCCTTTACTTAATTCAATGGGTTGGTTTTTACTTTGGTTCGGTACTTGGGTTTTATTACGATGGATACAACCGAGCCCTAAATCTTGCGCACTTCTAATTATATTATGATATTGCAATGTTTCGAACTTCAAGCAGGTGCGTCAACGTATTGCTCTTCAGTTGAAATATAGCTGGGATGGTTGCACCACATTTGAACCACACATTAATCAGGTCAAATATTCCTTTGAATTATGACTCTCAAGATTAAGACGATATCAATCAGCTTCAAAACTGACCTACATCGATAGTTCGTCATGCCAACAAAATATTGCTGATATGTAACATACATCAAACCTATTACGCAGAACATACTCATAATAAACTGATAATAATCGATGACCTGATACTACAATCGTAATTTAATTAAAACTTTCTTCGCGCCATGGCTTACATGTTTGTTGTTTGAATTTATACTTGTAATCACTAAAACGATAATTCCATGGCAGTTACGAGTATGTTTACTGAAGGCATACTTCACTTGCTCTGATTAAAAAGGAGCTTTGTATTGATTGACGGAGAAAAGGTTGATCATATTTATTTTTTTCCAATGAAGGATGTTAACCAGTGTGACATTGTAAAGCAAACAACTCAAGAATGTCTTGATGAAATTCGTAAAATAATTTATTGCATTTAATCAAGGAAGAGTTGGGTACCAATTTTTTAGTGACAAATAGAATTTACGTTTTTAAATATTCAATCTTGTTGCCAATTAGTACGTTTTCGACATATGTGGCTTATTTGTCGTTCACAAAATTATTTCAGGTTCTTATTGTATCAACTTTTCACAATGAAATCTTTACACTTTGGATATGTTAACATATTTGTTACTGTTTCATTGTATCTACCTTGTTCAGTCAACATTTAGATGACCGACTAGCCTTACTCTTGTGGACATTTTCGTTACAAAATAATTTTGACACTGAGCACATTTCGGAGGTAGTCTGTCCGATATCGATTAATTTGCACTTTAACGAATGTTCAATTAACTCTTGTTTGATATTTTCTTATTTTGTCATTCAATTTTTCTCTTCATCACTATTTAATTATTTTCAAAAATAAGAAATAACAAATCTTACGACTGCAATACAGAAGTTATAAATAATTCCATGGAAAGGCATTACATCACTCCATCCTAGAATTATTCACACATTGACGTCAAACATTTGAAGTTCAAGCTTCAAATAATTAATAATAAATTGTTTTCATTCGTCACCGAAACAATAAAAATATTTCCGAAAGCGAACTCAATCAGTTTGAGTCAAAGTAAATATTTTGCGGGCATCCTTATCAATAACTTGCACTTCTACCCCTATTTTTAGAGTACACATCCTTATCAATGTGCCACAACAAATTCTTCTTTTAAATCTTCATATGCAAACAACAAACAGTTGTAGCTGCGTGATGAAATGAATAAAATAAAATAATGATAGCATTGTTCGTGAACATTTTCATATGTTCTGAAATATGTTAACATTTATTGTGATAAGGAAATGCATCTAAGCATTAGATTACAATGCAACTTTTGTTGTGTTGAATTGTTTAATCAGTTGCAATATGAGATTATTGATTCATGTTAGAACAATGCACTATGCAATAATTTCATTTTGTAAGCTTTTGTTCAATGAATGCACAAATCAGGTGCAACAACGTTACAGTAGAAATTTATTAGTTTTAACTGTCGACCTTCATTTTGTAAATGAGGGTCGGCTGTCGCTGACAATGGGGCGCAAGGCCCATTCATCATTTCCTTCAAATGCTTCACTCACGAATCACATCATTTAACGTATTCAACGAAGTTCATTTAGATTTAAGACATATCATTACTAGAATTTTTGTAATTTTAGGAGCACTCCTGCTGCATACTTTCGGCTGCAACACTCAGCTTCTACAGCCATTTTTTTGACTTGTCTAGGATAATGGTAAAATAACAAACGAATCGCTCTTTCAATCATTTCAAAAGAGAGATACCTAAGTTTCCTTACAAAATCATGATCGTGATGAATAACATCAAGGGGCTTGAAAAGGGCTTAAAGGACTACCTTTGGTGGGGAGGCAACAATTTCGTTAAGGTTGTCTTAAATCAAGGACATTGAGGGCATTACAAATATGTAGATGTGAAAGAGTGCCGCAAAAACCTACTGGACAAAAATTTGCATTGGGCTAAGCCTAAGGCTAAGCCCTGAACATAATAAATGACAACGCACGCCCATGGTCGTCTTGACTGAGAAAGATGGCGAAAATTTTCTCAGCAAGGGTAGCAGTAGTTAGGGTGGTTTGTAATATGTAGTGTAAAGCAACTCTTCCTCACTGTTTCAAATGTCTAGGTTACGGCTTAAATGCATGGAGCTGCAAAGTAGTTGGGAAACGAATAGACGCATTTTATCCTCTGCAAGAATGCTGAATCTATCGTTCCTGAATACGATAACATGAAACATTTTCCAGGAACAATGAAGCGTCCGAATTGTGAAAGTTGAAGCAACGAATTGTGTCCTGTAGATTAACTTTAGTGAATCACAATCTTTCTTATTAAATGTGTGCATGACAATTACATTTTTTCAAGCGAAACTCCAACACCGAGGACCATATTCGAATTAAGGGAAAGGTAGAATTGAGAGCGCTCAAACCTTGAGCGATTGAATTGAACACGTCTCAGCTAGCTGCCAGGGAAAACGAATCCTGCATAAAGCAATAAGCATAAAACAGTCAGTGAAAACAAGCCCACATTTAACTAGGGTACGTGGTGTTCTTCTCAGACGTGCCACTTGTTTTAAAGCCACTTGCTACCAAGAGATACAATAGAAGAGTCCTTGAAGACTACTTGACCTGTAGTGATCATCGATACACAGCAGCTTGAGATTCGCTACAGAGCTTCTAGACGCATATACACTTAGCCCTCCTCCTTCGTTTGGAATACTTCAAAATCAATGCGAAACATTCATCGGCATTCCTAAAAAGGGCTAGAAAGTCGGCTGCTGAAGATATGATGAATTCGGCAATTAGAACTATTGCAGCTGTTTTCCATTCAACTGATAATCAACCGAAATTTCTGAACAATACCGCGATTGTAAAAAAAACTACGGCGGAAAGCTCAATGACAGAGGCGGTAGTAGACATATGTAGACATACAGATCGGTCAGAAAATTTCTTCGTGGGCTACATGATAGAAGTAGGTGGAAAGTAGAGGGTACCCTATTCACATCGTACATGATGTGTACTACAGCTTTGTCTAACAGTTAGTCATGCAGAAGACCAGTGCTCTACAGGCACCTTGGTAGTGCAAAATGGACAAAAAACGCAAGCCCACAGTTGACCCAAATGGTCACTCCAAAGGACGCAGAACATCCGCTCTCGTTGATGTGGCATAATTCACGATAAAACTCGAATTTGAGTGAATTTGAGCCATCTAAGGTATACTCAACTCTTTTGTGGGAGACAGATGGCTATTAACTGTGGACTACACACTGGAAACATCCCCTGTCAATTCAAGAACTTTGCTGACTAGCATATGACTCATTACTTCGAGATAGGTACCGTGTTCCTTTGTCTACAGGCGCCGTAATGTTATGGGGATCCCTTCTCTAGTGGGAAGAAGGAGACTTCAAGAGAGTTCTAGAATAGAGATCCAGCCATCATCGATGTCTTCTAGCGAACCAGGATGGTTATAGAGCCAAAGAACATCTCCTGTACGAGCTTTCCGCGACCGTGAACTTCCTGCATTATTTGATAGTGATGTTTAACACAGATTGAGTCCATCTGCCCCTTTCAGTACTAGGTCTTAATTGAAGCAACTAGTTAACCCACATTAAGTCCGACGTAGAGATCAAAAATCGGGATATCTTTCATTAAATTTCAGCTCCGCTCGGCTTGCATTAATTATAAGGTCATTGACAATTTAAATCAGTAGTAGGTGAACGTCTACCTCTTTCCCACGAGCTTCCAAGGTAATTCGAAGGCATATTTCAACCCCAACAAGAGGCGGAGTACGGTTGTGAGGACCATTATTTTTCCCGTCCTTAGAGAGCTTGGGATAAAGAAATGCTTAGTGTGTAGTATCATGACGATTTAAAAAGGAACATATTGGGAATTAAGTTCGTCATGATCAATAATAGTGCACATGCCCATTTGGAGGCACGTTAGAAGTTTTTCATCCTACAAATTATCTACTCATTAATTGCTTCCGTCCATAAAATTATTTTATGTGTTTAATTCCACATCGCTCTTTGAATCACATTTAAAACTTTCACAAAACATATAATACGCGTACAAACTTTCTCAAGTCTTTGTATAACTGATTATTTGATGAGTTCATCATGGTATTATTCAACAAAAAAGCTGCAATTCTAATTCAATGTTACTAAAAATACAAACGCATGTGAAGATGGTCATCATTTAACATTAACAACTCCTCCATACTCGGTGACAGTCATATTCAAATAAACTTTTATACGTTTCTAACCACAACAAAAAAACTATCGCAATCTGGATCGAACTCGATTCGCTTTTCATAGTAACCATTTTCAAATTTATTGAATGGCCAAAATAGCAACTATATGTTAATGAACGATAAGCAGGCATTGTTAACTCAGTGGCGCTAATGTGAAAAAATTAGAATATGAGAGACCAAGCACGATAATTGGGTTGCCTCTGCATGCCAACTAATTATTAGTATTGATAACATTTGGACATATGCTAGCGACTCAATTAAAACAATCGAATGGGATTCGTGGGAAGTGTGTGTCAACGGCTCGTGAGAATGAAGCTCGCAGGATTCGTATGGGACATCGTTTCGACTGAATTGTGGGAGTTTCCAATTTGTCATGAATTTTCTTGTGCTTCTTCCTTGTTCAGGAGTTCCAACTCAGCAGATGCTTATTCTCGTTGATAGTCCAAAGTAGTCGAAGCAGAAGTTGAACTTGTTGCAAAATATTACCTGTTTTTAATATATGAAACAAAAATTTATTTAATTTTATTACAGGTACGCATTGCTTTTCACTTCATTGAATTGAAGTTACGCAATCTTTAATCGCAATAGTGAATTCGTCCGAATCTTTCAACAAGGGAACTTTTACGCCACACTTTTAGATTACAACTCGTAAAACTTATGAATTTATTACCTGTCGGCGGAATAATTTACAATTTTTTATTGAAGCTCGTGTGCAGTATTCAATTGTTTTATCATTTTATTTGTATTCCAAATTTCGAATTGGTACAATGTTGAGCGATAACTTCACATAAAATTTATTGCCGACGCATATCCTTGATGCTATCGGCATTCGCCTCTAATCAATTGATTAAAAAAGCAACAGTCATAAATATAATCCTCGAAATGTTACAAGGAACAGATGGGGGATGACAATAAGTACACACAAAATAGACTTCATGCTATTGTCAGGGCAAACGGTGTTACATAAACAAAGATTGTATTTGTTGCATGAGCTCCAATTCGTCATTTATTGTTCATTTTATAGTTTTCAACATTTTATATTCCAAATATTATGCGCCAAATTACGTGTCGGAAAATGATCCGATTGGGTAACTCCACTTCGCGCTTGTCTGTGAGCTTTTGGATCTAATCATTCCTCACTAGCCCTCATTTGTTACACATTTTGGCCACTTTTTGATTCTTCTTATTCAGAAATCCATATCCTCCAAAACATCCCTGATTGGAACCTCAGTAACACTTGTGTTATATATATTTATAGCCTACAAGGTTAGTCACGCCTTGATTTGTTAACATTCCTTATGCTTACACGCTGGTGATTGACTGCGTTCGTCGTCCTAAATATACTTCGCTGGTCAAAAGATACCCTTTATGTGAAATGAATGAAATATTGCGAAACTTGCTGTTAAGGGCTGTTCGTTTCTATGAGGTTGTTATGGAGAGCGGATGAGATGACTTTTCCCGCCTTTTCCTTATGATGAACACTGCTAATGCGTTAATTTTTCTATAAATGGCGAAAACCATTTAGATGCTGCTATGGATTTAGATGTACAGGACACTTATTACGTTTTCAGGTCGTATGGCAAACACTGTTATGGCCCAACTACAAAATATGTTCTTGTTTTCTTTTTATTTTGGCTATGATAAACCAAAGATATTGGCCCTGGCTCTGTCAGCACCAGCCAGCGATGTAACATCTTTTGTGATCGAGATATGTTCACGAATATACTGATCGACGTCACAAAACCAATTGCACTTCAATCTGGAGTCACATTTCGGCCCTACTTGTGAAATATGTCGACGATGTAGATGACACTGTCATGGTACATTTCTTCCTACTTCCCTTGTTTCGTTTCACACTTCTGCATTCTGGAAGTCGCCTCATATAGCTGCCTTTTGACAGGATACTCTCCGACTGGTCGAGAAAATTTGAGTGGTTTCATTTAGCGAAAAGTGCAAATTTTGGCACATTCTCATCTCATCTCATCAGGGCTTCTATTTTGTCCCGCAAGCAGCACAAAAAGGCAAACTTTCATCAAAGATATTTAATTACTCGTGAAAAATTGTATGAGACTTTATACGGCCACGGCCGATAGTAAGGTTATCGCAGATCACCTCGATAAAATGTTCAAGTATTTTGTGGAAAAGTCACAGAGACACATATCTTTGCAGTCTATTGATTCAAGGCTGAAATACAATAGTGCGAGACTGCGATACGAGAGCGCGACGAGAGTCTCGCAGCAAATGTCAAGCAGTTTTCGTAACATGCATTTGTATGCGAGATCGTACAATGATTGCGATGCGTCGATGTGAGGCGGGAAATATTGGGAAAAACGAAAATTCCTCGCAACGATGTGCGTGACGTTTGTCAAATGCAATATGGCGCTTAAATTAAATTTGAAATTCAAACGCCTTAATTCCTTTTTAAGTACATTGGTTATTATGAATGAAAATTTCGTGCATCCTAGTTAAGGCTTTTATTTGCTAAACGAAGGAACATTCCAAATTCAACACTTTTAAAAAATCAAAATAATTTCCAGCAAATTTCATTTTAAATGTCACCGAATTGACATTTGTCATATGAACATTAATGTTCCCCGCATCGCGTGCATTGTAAATTGAATGCGTTGCGTGACGACGAGGGAGAATCGCATCGCGCTTACGTATCGCCGTCGCGCAGTATTGTATTTCGGCCTTTATTTACGATTCCACGTACTCATGAGCGAAACGTCAACTTAGCAACGAAATTCTATTGTCACCGGGAATTAAGAAGGCTTTAAATTAATCAAAGCTGCGCTTGGGTCAGGTTCTCAAGAAAGAAGTGAGTTATGAGTGAAATATTTTCCCTAGCAGTTAGCAACAAAGTGAGTATTTACACAATATTTACACTTTTGATCATGACATTGCCGCAACGGTAACGCTAAGGTGTTTGCCCTATTCGTGACACTAATAAAATCAAAGAAATTTTCACCAAGGCCTATTTATCACATCGGGCTCAATTTGGCCAACTGCCAAAGTTTTTGAATTGAGGAAGCCATACCTCAGTATTCTCCGTGACATACTATGTCGCTGCTCTCACGCAATACCAGCGTCTGGCAAATGTTTCGTAAGTTCGAAATAGTAATTCTGAATGGTGGCAGGCGTGAAAAGATCATTTCAGTATTGAACAAAACTCTCAGCCTCACTTTCATCCCAACTCGAACTTGCCGAGCTTTTTTGCATATTGGGAGGACGTTTTGTCGACAATGCACTAGACAGACTAGGGTTTCGTTTCAACATCTTAAACGCAATACGATAGTTCATTATATTGATTCTTACTCAATCTTTGACGACAGAATTCCATCCTTTTCGGACCGATGAATTGTACAACAACGTGAAACATTTTGAAGCTTCGTATCAAAATCTTGTAGCAAGATTCAACTCATATCTTACACCCTCCAGCAAGCTCTATGGTAGTACACATCGATTTACTTACACTAGGAATCAATTATGCAGACGTGTGGCCGTCAGTTTTTTAAAAGGACATCACGTGATTCACAGTCATCTTAGGACTGTAAGCAATTGTTTTTTTCCACTAGCTATGGCTGATTTTTTACCATATTCTACCAGCTTTATGCAAAGTATTACAAAATGATCAAAGTACTCTGCTTCCCAACCATTCAATATTATATTACGCGTAGTTTTGTCGTTGTTTTGTTTGGACCATTAACGTTCATTCCATTAACGCTTTCTTGAACCAGAGTTAACAACAATGGGGCCTGTCCATCCTGTCCTGTCCTCTATTACAATTCTAACTTTGTTTTTAGATATCAGTCAGTTGGTTGTTTGTTCGGCGTTTTGAAGTAGTGGATATCAATGGCTTTTTGATTAAATCTACTGTTTGTGATTGATTCCATCTTCGTGAAATATATTTAACCCAAAAAAATAAGAAGTAAGTTTTAGTAAGACCGAATGATTATGGTCCAAAGTCGACTTCGAAAATTCGAACAAAAATAAAAATGCAAAATTAATAGGAAAACTTTCTTTTTATTTTTTTTTAAGGTTAAATGTACTAGTAAGGTATTAACTGCGATGCCAATGTCAAGCATGATTTGGTAAGGTCTGTTCCGATTTACTGAGTCTTAGAATTATTCGAAATTCATGAACGATCATAAATGTTGAACTACGAGCATATTCTAGTGCAACTTTAACCATGAACACTTACTCAAAAGTGAATTCTTCAGCTCTGAAACCCCTTGACACACATGGATTGATTCGGATTCCGGAGCAAAAAACAATTTAGCTGCCTTGTGAATATTTTGCATGTTGATTAAAGTAACATGGTTATATCCTTTTAACACGTAAGTTGAACTTTTTCCCCGTTTTGTGTGCATTCATGATTGGTTGATTTCGTAGGAGGTTTCACCAAGCTGGCGTCATCTTCTCTAGAAACCGAATACATTGGATTTCTTTATTATGGATAGAGTTGGAGCTGTTGCTGATGCATATTTTATAAGTTCAGCTCGAATCTTATCAATATTCTTCAGGCATTTGATAGCAGAATTTATTCTTCCAATATTGGTGGTGCCGAAGGAGACGCAAAGGAAGCATGAGCGGGGCCTATTGCTATTCAGGCGCTGGTAAGTCAATATTTGAAATAGCTCTTCCACCGCTTCTGCTGCCTGCAGCCATGATGCTACCATTCTTACCCTTGCATGGATTGATCCTGGGCGTATAACGAGGTCCCACATAAACTTCACTACTCCATCCGTTGGACCGAATAGTGATCCGAATGCACATGGGATGAACTAAGCTCGATATCCATTTCTGAAGAATGAACACGAGACCTTTGCCAGAAGGCTTTCCGAGGTTTTTATAGTGGCGCCGGTTGGGAAATAAGGTCTTTGGTACCTGTCCTGATTGACATTTGCATGCAGGACATCATAACAAAGATTAAGCAAGACAGTGCTACTGTTTGTGAAGTTTTAGATACAAATACGGTCAATCCAGATCTACGGTTCCTTCGGACCCACCCTGTCATATTTCTGATTTCGTTTTTGTAATTTTATTCTGCATTTATTCATAGATTTCCAAAGGAACGTTTCAATAGTATCAACAACTCAATGAAAAATTCCAAGGAATATGTGTGTTGTTAATACTTTACGTGACTTTTTGGCGAATATCAAACGAATTCAGTATTCTTATTCTCCGTATTCCCTTGCGTTCGATTTTGTTTTTCTTATGTGTTGATACTTCTCCTTTTAGTCAAACAGTGAATCAGCTTTATCATTTCAAGTTCATTTCAAGACAACATGTTTACATTTCACGGTCATTTAATTGCCTACACATATTTCTGTGTCACTGATTTTTCAAAATATTTTATAGCATGGGCTGACTGCAATCGAAAATTTTCACCATACTAACACTTTTTATTGATTATGAAACGAACGAAAACGTAGTTGCGAGTGAATTTTTCACTACGTATTTCAGCGTTTTCACTTAATCGCGACATTAACGCTATTCCAATAACAATGAAAACTAAACGAATGATTTTCACTTCGTTATAAAGTAATGCGTGAAGTAGAAACGAGAAGGTCACATTATAAAATAGTTATTTGCTTGGCAGACATACTCGTGCTTCCTGCAGCGTAGCGTGAAATTCTATTCGCTTGACGGATTCACACATGAGACGAATTCATATGAGAGAATTACTGCACATATCTATTTTAATAGGCTGAATATTCTAGTTAATTAGCGCTAGATGTGAGGATTTCCGTCTTATTCGATGATTTCATTCGTACCTCTGGCACTGAATCAATCTTTTGTACATTGAAGTTTGTAAAAATAGAACTGAAGTAAATTAATAATTGTTGAGCGGATTTCACTTGGCAATGAAAAGTATAAATAGACTTGAAAATTATATTAAAAATTTTGTGGGGAATTATAAATAAATGGGAAACAGTAGAGGAAAATTTTTAAGCTATTCCGAAAAGTACGCAGAGAATAACCAGTCGAATTTCAATTGTTGACCGCAGCAACACATCCAATGAATCTAATCGCAATTACTAGTCATAAAACGTAACCAACCGGGAAACTCTTGCCTGGAAATTACCATGAACTTGATTTTTCCTCCTATTCAGCAATAAATGCGTTTTTGTTGATCGCACCAAGAACGAGCGAAGCATTACACCATTAAAAACGTGATAAGTACAATAAGTTCATACAATGTCGCCTGTAATGCATGCAATTACCATATGTGGAGGAATAACAACGCGTCGTCGTGTGTATTGTATGTGGCTGCAAACAAACAAAAAACACTCGTATTAAGTCTGCATTATTCACCGAACGTTCCAGCCCAACAAAACAAACAATCAAAGGTCATTTGCTTGTAATATCGTCGGCGTCGTGTAATGCAAATAATTGTAAACACGTCGTCCATGAAAGGCGTTTTGAAATGATAAAACTGATAACAAGTGGAAAATAGTGAAAAGTTGTAACAATTACCAAAATTACTTTGCAACGCGCAGACGATGGTGAGAAAACCTCATGTGTGGTCTTTTCTGTTGCATTTCATTCAGGTCCCACATTCTCGCTCGACATAAGGAATTTGTTTTATAACTTTGTCGAAAACAAGATTTCTTATTAATGGGCATTTCTTTATCAGATAATAAAGTAAAGTCTAATACTGGCCACAATTCCGATGGATCATTCCATATGCCTATCTCCGATAAACGGGTTCAACCTCTGAGCGATTATAATTCGAATCAAGTTGTTATGATCCTAACGAACGGGAAGATACGGATGCATGTTAATATATTGAACTCAGCTGTAAAAAAGAGAAGGTCAAATGTTATTTTTATTTTATTAATTTTTTGAACTTAATTACATTCAACTTAATTACATACAGAATAAGGCATTCTAGAATTTGAGATGAATTTGCTTCGAAAAACGTAAAAAATTATAGCTCCGACAAGAAAAATCAAATTTTTGCTTTCGCGTTCAATTCCTTTGCTATAATTTATTATTTATTGATTTAATGCCATTTCAATGCAAAGTCTCCGAATAATTGTTTGCATTCCGAATTCTTATTAGGACATTGAATTGTCCGTTGTTAATGGTTAATGACCTCATGGTATAGACATTTTTCGCTTTAGAGAAGGTGCTAGCTGAATGCTACCGGCATCGAAAGGATCAAATGGAAATTCAAAGCAAATTTATCGCTCTTCAAGAGAAAACTGACGAAGATTCCTATGTTCTTTGCAAAGGGCTTCCAGTGATTTCAAGACGATTAACTGGTGGTAAGTATACAGTGCAGAAACTCGCTTATAGGCCCACTGTACAGTGGAGACTATAGTATAGATTAAATAATAGGGGGCTCTAGACTGTAAGCCCAATATGTGCTTACCCAAAACCGACAATTGGCAAGATAGTACACGCTTCTTTCCTACCCTTTCCTCGGCATAGCACACAACCAGGCATTAGTTTGCGAAAATGAGACTTCTCTAAGCGATCGAAGATGAAAAATATAAATGGACTCCTTTGTATTTAGTAACATACGAAGATGGATGCCAGAAAGGTGGTGTTTGCCCGGAAGTGTTTTCGGTCCTATGGCTCCCTGCTTCTTGGGCGTTCATCGCAGCTTGTGACAGACAGATTGTCTGTGACAATTTAGGGACTTCATTTCATAGCAAGTACCCCACCTCCCATGGCTGAGTCTCAAACAGGTCATATGTGACTTAAAAACCGACGTCATGGTACTCATTATAGTAGCCGAAGGAGTCGAAATAGCTATCATTGGTGAGAAAGGCTTCAAGTATAGATTGAAGAAGGCTGTAAGTAAAGAGCAAAAGAAGACTGATATTTGAAGATTTAATGAATGCATCTTTGAGTACCATCTCATCTACTTGTGTCTTTTTTGCCCGTTCGAAGATCCCGACATTGCCAACCTCTTCGCTCAAAAGCTGCAACGAGAAGCTCAGTGGATGCAAAATCGGGTTGATTCATATAACACTTTGGGAACATAAAGTTCCATCATAACTCATCGTCACAAAGTAGTAAGGTCCACTACAAAAACTGGTCGACGACATAAATAAGAGATCTAGGTTAAAGGGTAGAAAATAGTCGTGCGTGAATTCAGTGCCTTACTAACGCGTTTTTTGCTTGGAACTGAAAAGGTAAACTAGATAAAACTGTCTCTTATCCTTACGGATTTCGATCATGTCAGTATGTATTACAATCTGTTCCTCATATTTGCTCTAATTAGCTTATTGGCACGCCCCATACCTGCATGTGTGTTGAGACCTTCCCGGAACCCTAGAAGGTAACGAATCTCGCATTGTTCAAAACGTAGACAACACGTATTTTAAATAGCGACGGAACAGTCGGTGCCCTTAGTTCTAAATGTATTTAGTGTTAAATGTATGAAATACTCAATTGTAACTAAACTGCATTGAAGAAAAAATCTGACGAATTTCAAAGAGACCCAATGGGTCCTGTTGTCATCAAGCGAAGAAGATTCGAAAGAGTTAGACTAATAGAAAGTTGTCTATTTTGGACTCGCCTGCCAACTTGCCGATATGGGATCGGCAAGTTGTTATCGGATCAATAGTTCGGATCGGAAGTTATCGGATCAATAGTTCAAATAGTAGCCATACTGTGCCTCGTGAGGACGCGTTCAGGCACTGTATTCATCATGAATCCGTTTTGAAATCAAAACCCAAACAGCCAAACACCCAAATGGGTGTCGGAGCGTGGCCCGGCGGACATAAAAGGCAATATGTTGGCCTGTGGCACTATTAAAGAAGCTTCATGAGAATGCATTGGGAAATTTGTCAAACCCAAAATGAGTAAAGAGGCTAATATAAAACGACCAGAGCTCCCATAGAAGCCGAATGATGAATGATCCATCACATGAAAATCGTGAGGAAGTGCACAGGGACCATGCCATAGTGAGTAGCAGCTCTTATTCCAGCAAAAGGA
The DNA here is from genome assembly GCA_954870665.1 of Stratiomys singularior. Lineage (NCBI taxonomy): Eukaryota > Metazoa > Arthropoda > Insecta > Diptera > Stratiomyidae > Stratiomys > Stratiomys singularior. The sequence continues at coordinate 1,829,846 of OX940879.1, read as the reverse complement.
AGGCACACAAAATATTGAATCTAATCTTATTTCTGTGTGATTTTTAATAGTTTATAATTTTATGAAATCGTCAAAACACTGGAACTGTACTCTGCCAATTACAACATATTTTGGTGTCCTGTAAATTTTTTGGGGATTTGAAGACGAAAACAAAATTTTAACATTCTAACGAGAAATAATAAATTTCGATGAATGGATGAAGGAGTATCTCCAATGAAATAATTAATAGCCATAATATCTGACCAGCATTGACTACCCGAATCTTCTTTGGGCATCGCGTGATATAAAGCGTCCAATTGAATTTCAAATAACAAACGACGTCAACCATTTGTGGAACCAATTACCTACGGATGCGGCTCAAAAACTGCTTGTAATTATTCTCTTGACCAAATTATCTGTTCGGGAACTACTGAAAGATGTCATGCACGACACATATTCGCCTTTTGCCGCAATTGGCGGACAAGGAGGATAATTGATAGCACATTGAAGCTGAGAATCGAAATTCTCAGAACACTTCCTAATAAAATACGACAAAAAAGAGGTTCCTAACGACGTCAAACAACCGGTTCGTTGTATCACAGGATATTTCCAGGAACCGCTCTATCACAAATGTAGACAGCTCTCACTTAGGCCTTCTTGGAGTTTTATCGCTGTCCCAATTTTCATCGGCAACATTTTAAGCTCTTGCGAACGATTCAAGATTAAGCGCTAATTAAATAAAGTCTAACGATTACCGCGGTTAAGCTGCGAGACTTGTACTTGGCTTAGTTCGACGCTGATAGATGGACGATGTGAGGAGCTCGTTAAATTTTTTTCTGGTATAAATAGATATTTCCAAAAATTATTGCAAATTTTAAAACTCCGCTTGGAGCCGGTTTGTTTGCAAATTGATGTCAGCAGGTCAGTTTGCTACCACCAGAAGTCAACATACGAATCGAATGTATTTCATTATCAGAAATGCTTGGGTTCAAAAACCAGCTAAGACGTTTATTTATTTATTTTTTGCGCTCCTTGGCTTGATTTGTTGGTGGTGTATTTGCCACTGCGCTGGCTATCTGAGAAGGAGTTTGGACTTGCGACTGAGTGACTGGGAAGCATTGGGACATGCGCCAAATAGTCAGACAAAGCTTTCGCGTCTTTGTGTTTCGACGACGCGGTGGAGGTTCACGTGATGGCTGAATGGTAAGATTTGCAAGAAATTACATTTCCTTGGGTTTTCGCGTTGACTGTCCACGTTTAGCTCAACACTGAACAGCAAGAGGACATGTATGCAAGTGAGACGGGGTTGGGGCTGGACTTTGATCGGAACGTCTTTGCAAACGATCAACTGCATTTCAGATCGGATCGCTATTAGGCAATTTATCATGCAAGCCAACTCACAAGTACTTATTAAAACATTCAGCCAGAATAATCAGCTCCTGATTGCATTGAAATCGAGACCTGTTTCGCGATTGCACAATCCGAATGAACGCGAGCGCCAATGCACCTTACGAGTCAATGCACCATGCATGTTTGCATACAAGGGCATTGTGATCTCATGTCGGATGCAACAAGGCGTAAAATGATTGGCCTACATTGCTCAAACCCAAGCCACCAAGAGTGTTCATCAGATCAAATCGTATTGGGCTGTGAGTTGTTTCCCTTGGAAAAGATACATCGGAAGTTCATTTGCATGTACCAAATATATAATACTTTATTCAACTCAATCGATACCGAAGAAACAAGCGATTTCTTAGGCGAATACTATCTGATTGTAAGGATATTAAAACGGAATCTAAGGCGGGCTAAAAGCATATCTTAAGAGCAAATTATGCAATCATCAAATATATCAGAAAAACGCTTCGACCAAGAGGGCTGAAGCATAACAATCCGTCAACCCCTTACGGACACATCCGATACACATCACAAATATTACACCAGCTATTGAATATACTCAAAAATACCTCATTAACATCAAACAAGTTTCGTTGCAATCGTATTCATTTACTCTATCAAATTAAATATCACAGTTACTAAACCTAAGGACTCAAATGTCGGCATGGACTTGTCCCAACTTTATATGCATCGCTGCGGCATCCGATGTGGGAGGGTGTCTCCGACCCTGGTAGGCGGTTGTCACTTGAGTCAGGCAGAGCTCAAGCTGAAACCACATTCAGAGAAATCGAAGCAATCCGGGGACTCCCCGATTGTTCGGGAAATTTCGAAAAATTTTCTTTTCACGTACGTTCTGTACAGTAAATAAAAGTAGGGCATTGTCGCAGAATTTCATACGAATGAATTTATCAAATAGAAAGGAGGTAGCGCTTCAGTTTGATAGTTGTGAAAGTAGAAGGAATACTGGATTGCTTCTTTATGGCCTCAATGTAATTTGCATTTAACTGTTTTGCAGAAAACTCAAATCATGGTGTCTTTCCTGAAATGACTCTAACAGTTTTATCTAATTTAAGATGCAAAATATCGAAGAAATTCAATATAAATACTAAATTTGTTTTTGATAATCTCTTCTGATAATCTTGATCTTGAATCTGTGATACAAGCCAGTATACTGCTGTGAAAAGCTGTTCGAAGAGTTCTTATCAAGAGCGTCCAACACGCCGATTAAATACTCCTATTATAAATTTCCATGTGCCAATTCAAGCAATAAAATCCTTCCAAGAGCAGGTGAAGAACAAGATTACAAGCTTCCAAAGTCACCGGCAATGACAAATTGAAATAATGGCACACGACCGCGTCGTGATCCATTCCACTATCATTAAAATTTCTTTTTCTTTTTTAGTTGTATGTGTTAGAAACTACGATTATTTCGTATGCGAATATGAACGCTTTCCGATTCTCGTCACATTCACTTGGGATCTGACCTACCAACAAAAACTCAGCCATCTTTTTCGGAAATGTTATAATAGTTGCAAACTACGTCATCTGATACCACGTTGTCGGTTCGAACGGATCATGCGTATCTTCAATGCTCACCACTATAAAGTCTATCTTTTTGCAGACATCAAAGGAAAAAACGGGTAAGGTGGCTTGAAAATGACTTTGTCATCACTGTCTTGCAAGATTTTGGATTCTGTTGAAGTCATCCAAAGTCAAACCGGAAAAATCATCAGATGCAGTGATGTAGCAGGATGTACAAGTTACGATCATGAATAAATTTGTTTTATACTTTTTTTAACGAATTGATTGATATTTACAAAAGCAGACAAGTTATGCATTCACGAATATCATTTTGGGGGATCTTTTGATATTTTGGGAATAGCACGAAAAGTTATGAAGTTGATTTTCGGCAATGGAACTTGTGGTATCAACTAATTATTCCTTTTTTAACGTTATGACTTCTTGCAAGGTATACGAAATCCATGGTATCGTCTTCTTTATTATCATTTTAATTATTCCCGATAAGAATGAGCTTAAGTTTTTGTTCTTTTTGCGCGAAAATGGATTTCGGAACGTGATCCCGTACATAACCACAAATATTTAACTGAATCACAGGTATGAAAATTCGCTTAGCTATCAATTTTTCTATAAGGAGGTGAGGACTACAAATGCCTTGAGTGAAAAACTCCTAGCAACTCAAGGTGAGCTCAAGGCCTATCCACTGAGCACCTATTTTGTCAACTTGAGAATCCCAGAGCCATTTAACTCATTACTTCAGATAAAGTGCGTCATTTATCTCTGAGGCACCATCGAGCAGTAAGCGTAATTTTTTCAACACAAAGGATGGAGAGAAGAGGAATTGCTAAAAGAAGTACCATCCCGCTTCCGATGATTGAGGTGATCAATGGTATCATATTTAAGCAAAAGCACAGTCCAAACTAAAAATGACACACTCTCATCTCGTCGAACAGGCCACAAAAAAGTCTTTCAAAGAAGTCCGCAGGCCACTTATCCCGTCTCCTGCATTCAGAAATATGAACCAATGGGAAGCATCATTGTACTTTCCCACTAAAACCGCATAAGAAAGACACTATCACTTCTAATCTGCTTGAGGCTTAAAATATGAGTGGCTGCTCCCAATTAGCCATGACAGTTCATCCCACGAACATTTCCTTCATTCATTATTCTCGCCAGTCTACCAGTCTGTGCTACCCTTCGCGTGAGCGATAACATCAATACAGCTCACGTATTTGCACAATTAGACTGTTCTGCGCTCATTTTTAAGGATATGGACTCATTTGAACTCTATATAGACGGACTTATTTTGATTGGTTGCTAATGTTTTTTTTTAATTTACTAAAACTTTAAAATATCTTTAGACCGGAAACTTGAGAAGCTATTCCTTATTTTTAAGCCTCTGGGACTTGAGTCAACCGTAACAACCGTACCGTATGCTGAAGTAACCGGAAGGAGGTTTTGCGATATATACTAGTTCGTTTCTAAGCAATTTAACTGTCAACGAACTCCGAAAATTCTCGTTAGTCTCAAACAACTGAACATTCGATACTCGAAAACCTCTAAAATAAAAATAGTCGAACTAGTATTCGGAGAACAGGCAATGGATTCCCGGTTATAGTTCGCAAAGTGAAATCTACTTACACCCCGAATGAGGGCTCCTAATGACAAGAAAATACTGGGCCACAATCTGAAGATTTAGGCTGTAAGCTTGAAACTTATCCTGTAACTGATTACAAAACTCTTTAGGACTAGGTTTCTTGGGACTAGTATTTGAGCTTGGGGGATGGGTTTTTTTTCGGCTGCAGTGAAGGCTGCAGCAAGGTAGAAACTACTTACAACATAATCTCTCTTCTCCCTGCAGAAAAATGCGATCAAAGGTGGCTAGAAGAATCAGCGTTCACCGTCTCCTTTATTTCGTCTGAAGACGCACTTTGAGGGTTTTTTAAAGTCGAACGAGAGAGAACTTACTCACGTACGCGTGAAAAAGAAAGATATATAGAACAAGGAAAAGAAGGACCCTCATTCAAAGCAGTCTCATCAGTGACAGAAAGCATAATGAGATTAATTATTATGTAAATCATAAACTTTTGCCATTCTTCTCATATGGAAGGCTTCAATTTCGTTATAGTTCATTGTTTCTTTTATTGATTTGCTGTGTTTATGTTTTTGTCGGACAGGATGAGAAAATTTGGCCCTGTCCCACGAACGAACGTACATGAAAACATGGAAATATACGAACAAAAAACATTCAACGGACGAGTCATCAACGAAAAGACAAGCTCTCATTCGGATATAATCTAAGAAGCAACTTCCACCGCACCAAACACGACAGAATAACAGCCAATAAAGGACCAAATCAAAGGACTCCATCAAATCATCCCATCCATATATAAAAAGGACGTTTGCCTGGATAAAAAATCTCTAGCTGGATTGAGTAGGTGGTTCTGTAAGTAAAGTAAAAACCTTTTCCATCTCCTTGCGCTGGAGAACTTTCCTGTGTTCTCTTGGAAGACGTGATTGGACTCGCCGCCGTCATATGCACTAATTGCTTCATAGAATTGTTGTCTTCTCGCAGCAATGCGCAAATTATGATAATGATAACAATAACAATTGAAAATATAATAATGACCGAATGCAAAGCTTATCCATCGCTGCAAAAATTCACAAAGGATCTGTACAGAAACGATCAAGAACTTCATCAACGAAGGCTCTTAATTTCATGGTCGCCAGATAATCCAACCGCCTCTTAGAGTGTTGTTTCGGAATACTATATGATAATGTTAATGGAATATTCGAATCAACGATGATCATCTCGTTGTCATAAAAAGGATTCTTCAAACACAAAAAATCATCGAAAAACAAGATTAATTGTTAGTTTTGCTTTTTGTTCCGTTTCCACTTAATTCACAATTCGTCTTTCATGTCGCATTAATTTCAAAGTAATTGAAAATACAAAGAAAGACTAAAGACAAGAATACTTACGCTTTTGGGACGCAGTCTCAATAAGTGGACGTCGAAACTAGCTATAGCAATCGATAAAAAATTGTTTATTGCTTCGTCAAATGTATAAATATAAAGTCTTGATCACCATTCCAACACAAAAACTCAAAGAAAAAAAAATCGGAGACACACAAAAAGGATAATATTGGAAAAACACAGTCGAATGTTGTCATAGTAGCTGCTTACTCACTTGTTGATGTCTATATCCCCTTAAAAATGACAAAATCACATTAATTAACCTCTCACTGCAGACAACAAATCAACAAAAAACCAAATTATTGTCATTTCCGAGTGCATGCGTGTGTGTAATCTGAATTCCAATTAGGGTCAAGTTCTACTCGCAATAAAGCCACAACACAAAAATAAAAACGAAAAACTAAAACGAAAAACAACAAAACTCTATAAACAAATCTTAATACGTGACGCCAAGATTGTCTCCCCATGCGTGGCTTCTACTTCGTCTAACTTTGCCAACAATTCAATGAATTTCTCTGTTATCCTGAATTCAAACAAACGTCGAATTGTTTACTCTCGAATTGTTTAAAACTTAATTGAAAAATGTAAACAAATCGCATTTCACATGCATGAATTCATACCAACACATGTGCATACTCACAAACTGTGCAAACTGTGAAACATTGCACCCACACTATTACATTTCGTATGGGCTAGTCCATAATGAAATGGAACGGAAATAAACTTGAATTGAATTGCATAATTCAATACATAGAAATAGATTCAGTTGCGCGATGCGTTCGAAAATAAATCAAAGTGTGTCGATGAGAAACATTCTGGTCCGGCCATTTTCTCGTTTTGGCTTTGTGTTGTTTCCTTTTTCGTTTTGTAATTAGCTTGCTCATATGTTTGGCTAATTGCTCATATGCAAACATGTACATGAATGCCTTGACTTTTGCCAACTGCATTCAATTGGATGGTTGAGGTAGCGTAGAGGGACTGGGGCAAGTCAATGATAGCAACATTCTTATAAATAATAAATTCGTTGCGATTTTATGATATAATTTATTCATTTAATTGACGCGTGTATGTGCTGCTTGCTGGGACAAGAAAGTGAGGAAATAATGTCGTGTTTAATGCTGGACAGCATTTAAGTTTTCCGAGTGGTGAAATGAAACATCGGTATCTAACGTTTCTCCCATATGAATATCTCGTTTGCCTCTCCAGGACTAGGTCCTTGAATAAATGTGTGCCTCATTAATTTACTGTACTAACTCTACTTCTCTAATACTAAGCCGACAAATTTTATTTATTCCTTGTTGTGGCCTTTCTGAGAATCATCGAGATTTTCTTTTGGATGGGTATCCTGATTATTTTTTCGTGAATATTCAACCGCGAATGTTTCATGAGGACCTTATTCTCCCCTTTCGACACATTTTCCAATTTCATGTTCTATATCGGAACCAACATTCAGTATCCAATCCCGAGAAAGTTACCGAGAAGTTGTTCAATCACTATTGATTTATTGCACCCTTGATACAATTCTAATTATTCTATTGATTGAGCCTGTTCTCTGCACATTCAAAACCGGAAATTCTCAAGGATACCTAGAAATACATAGAATATCTCTCCCTGTCTCACAACTAATGCAGAATGGTAGGTGGGCTTTGAAACCACAGAAGCCCTAATTATTGTAAGACTTACAATGCAACAGCTCCTACATGGTTTTGGTCTGATATCTCTAAGGACACTTTCCTTGTATATGGAGTGCATATATTCATCGTGATTTAAATCAGAAAAACTAGCAGGTCAATCAATCTAGACATTCGAAAAATTCCCATAAACCGTCTCTCGTCTATTTTCAAAGCCTTGGCTTTATATTGCATCAAAATCCAAAATATTATTCGTTAATGAGTAATCCTTTCAAAACCAATGAAGCTGTGTTTCCCCCCGATCGCTCGACATTCGCCAGATTGGTTGCTCTCCCTGCTCGATCCTTTCGATAAGGTCCTGACCGCAGTATCATTCACGAATTGTTCGTAAAAAATATCTGCACGACGAACTAGCCAAATCAAAGGTATTGCTGGTGTTTTACAGAATTTTAGCGGGTACTGAAAGTTCTCATCAGAAAGTAAGGTCCTGATGCGTTTCCATTAGGTTTATCACTAAATTCGTTTCTTCATTGTTCTCCTTCGCATCCCTAGTTCATTTTTTTCAAAAGCTCGAAATTTCTGTTGCATTCTCTGGAAAGTATCGACTTCTTGGTATATTGGGTGCTGTGGCGCAACAGCCCATTGTAGAAATTGGGTCGTGAGGCAGAGCCACCTTATTGACACCTCGTTTCGCTATTGCGCCTATACGGTGTCCCTCTCGATCTCCAATATTTTACATATGCTCTTGTGGCGGTAGCTCCATCGGTTGGGAATGCATTTAATTGATTTGGTGCTTGTGTTTCAATACGCTTTCAAAGATTCATCTTCGAATTTAGATAGACTTTAGAAAGGCCCTCCTCAGTCATTCAAAGGATTTGGTGTTAAGTGGAGAAACTTGTAATTTGGTGTGCTTTAGAATAGTTGGAGACTTAGGCTAAAATTTTGTATTACCAGGATTGCAACACCTTTTTTAAGGCTCGTTAGCGGCGTATCATGTTGTGCCACAACAGAGACGATGTTAACCCCTAGTGACCCGCATCGCGTCATTTCGCTTGCTAAGATGTTTCCTTTCAGTGACTACAAGGACAAGCTAGGCAACAGATAACCACGGTTCTCCCGAACGCAATTGATAAACAAACAAAAGCCCGATTTCCTGTCCAAAATGACGCCGAGATCTGGAATACTATCCACTAATATAATGTTTCTGGGTGATTGACAAGATTGAGCATTTACGAGAAAAGTTTATTGTCTGATATATTTCAAAGTTTGGAGAAAGTGTGGAGAATGGTCCACAACAGCTTAATACAGCTTAATAGCCTCAGCATAGAAAAAAGGGGAATATCCGACAATACTTGAGGAGAATGTTAAATGAAAATATTAAAAAGACGAGAACCAAGATGGCTCCCTTACACCAGGTGTGTTAGCATCAAAGAAGATGACTCCCACCATGATATTCCAAAAGAAAGAGACATGAAAAACAAATATAAGGGTTAAAAGGAATGGCTTGAAAAGCCAAAGCTAAAAGCAGAAAAAGGTAATACAGTTTTGGGTCCTTGATGGAAACATAGTCCCACTATCGCCTTCGATAACTCTTCTGTTGAGAAAAGTACATTCTTGACTAGAGCTGCTAAGTTCATTTCTGCGTCAGGTGTTGAAGCACAAATTGCAAGAATACACAAATTGAAAGTGGTTTGCGCAGTGTTGGCACGGTTTTATCCTGGGTGCCATCAGCTGGGTTCCTCATAAATTCTTGATTAAGGTAAGCCTTAATACGTACGTCGGATATTTACGAATTTAGACTTTTTCATGCAAAATGTTTTTCCAAATCGTGTTGGCACAAGACCTTCTGACGCATCAATTTAAAATCAATCGACAGCTCGTATTTACATTTTATTCTCTGGTTAAAATTGGATTCTGCAGGACGAAAGGGTGGACCATTCGCAAACTGACATAGACTGGGCGTGGAGCTAAGATTCTATGCTAGTCGCTGCTACATACAAGAGCAAACCCCGAGCCAACAATAAGTGAAAATAATAAAATATAAATATAATTCTTGGTCCTGAAGAAGATTTCTTCAGATTAAAGTATGTAGATCATCAGAATGTTCCTATACTTGCCCATACATACAAGGTCTGTTACAGCTGATATTAAATGAATGGTGTAATGCTTATACTGGACACAACTTTATGGTAGCGTGCGTTGAGAAATGGGTCCATTGTAATTGTTAATCTCCAGACATATTTTAGGTACACAATTGAAATAACAAGGTACTCATAAGAGATCCTGAATTTCGACTCTTTTATAATGGCTGAATGTTGATTGGTATTATCTGGAACAACGAAGTCTCTTGTTCAGCCTCAAGCTGATAGACAATGCTGAATTTAAATTTATGCTAATTTCAACAGATTTATCTTCAGTTTGTAAACTTGCTCCACTGTTATGGCGATAAAAATAAAAGTGCCTAATTTGCATTATTCAACAAGAATCAGTCAGGCGATGTTGTTTCGATCGAAAGGGAAACCATCTTGTAATTATAAAACCATTAATCCGATTGGATCATAGTTGGAATGTTGTAACATTATTAAGTGCGCTTGGTTCGTGGCACTTTCACTTTTGCTATTCGAATCAATGAAAAATTGTTGCATTTGTTGTTGCTGTTGGCGTTTTTTTCCTTACCAAATCTCTTTCTGCGGGTGTCGCCTGATTCGGAATGGCAATGCGGAACGATTTTCTGCAAATGGCAAAGTGTAGTAAAAATAATCGTTTGGCAACAGTGCATACTATGAATGACAATGACCCTTATTATATTTGGAACTGTGTTTACGATGTTGTTAAAGTATTATTTCATTAGCCAAATTTGCTGTTGAAACCCAGACCGAGATTCGCCACTAGAAAACCAAATAAACAATTCAGGCGCATATAATAGCACTTTAATAGGCAACTCGAAATGGTGCTTGAGTAACTAATGAGGGGCTTATGGAGTGCTTACTTTGGATCACCTTTCAGCAAAGTATTCACGTAGACATAAACAGGACTCATATGCGATTATTTTCATAGATTTCTGTCGTGACAGTGAAATATCCTCACTGGTTGGTGAAACTGGATCTGAAAGAGACACACTCTGATATCTTCTTTACAGCATTTTCAAAATAAAACCCAGATAATTAATTGATAATAGTGTATATTAATGGCTTTTCTTTCCTTCCGTTTTTATAATGATTTTCTTTCGCTTATTTTTTCAGACAACAAAACTATAACATTCATATTTCTTCTTAAAACTTATCTTTCTTAAGACGACACTTTTCATTAGGTTAATTTATCATTAAATTTTTTACATCATTTCTACACATTTCTCCTTAAAAATACTGTCGTAAATATAAAAAAATATTCAATATAAGTCAATGCTGTCTATAGTCGACCATTCAGTAATTCAACATTTTTATACAGAAAACTCAATATTTGCACCATTGACTTTCCAACATCCCGTCGAGGACCGAGAAGACCAATGAAATTTAATGAAGTTAATGAAATACACACCTAGCAAATATTATCAACAAGTCCTGGTTATAAAATAGACGGATTGCATACCGGTTTGCTTAGGAAACATGTAAAAAGAGTGTACTTTAGTATATTTCTTGTAATATTTTTGTTTTTAAATTTGTGCAAAATCACCATTATTCGATTGAAAAGGTTTTTGTTTTTTTTTTTAAACTCTCTTTCTGCTAACTCCACATGTTTTAACAGTGATTTTCTTTCGTTTCTTAAATAAAAAGATTTTTTTAAACATCATTATCCATTAGATTTCTTGAGTAAAATAGAGAATATTTTATGATAACATGCTGTTTCATATAAAAATATGCACATATATATATATATTCAATTGATTTGTATAAAAATGAAAACATCCATTTATAATTACCAAATGAAAAATAATCAAATCAACAATAAAATCATAAATTTACCGTAAAATGTTACTTCTAAATTGATTTCATTTATTATATTTGTTTGTGTGTGTGTAGTCGTTTGTTTTGTAAAATGTAAATTTGTAAATTTTACTAATTTATATTTTCTTGGCATTTTCTTTTCAAGTTCAGCATAAATTTTCCTCTTGCATTTCAAATTTATTGACTTGATTTCATATGTAATTTGTTCACATTACCGACTCCATTATTTGCATGCGATTTCTTCTCGTGTGGACACAGTTGGACGTTGCTTTATCTGCAAGGGAAAGGGAAAAGAAGAAAAAACGATGAGTAATTTTCCAAATCACATAGCGCAGTAAAAGAAAATATGAAAAATCAAAGCCTGCCCGATGATCACATACGTTATGATAGTCTTAAATTAGGTCAAGAGACAATGACATTGCTTGTAGACGAAATTACACCCATCACGATGGGGAAGGACTTTTGTATCTTTGTATCTGGGAGTATCTTTAAGAGTTTGCGAATCTCAAAATAGAATTTTCAGTATATCCGCCTGAATCGAGCGTGTTTCCACGCCGCGGATCAACGTTCAGACAAAAATACAATTACAAAGTACGTTTTCAACGTAAAAATTCACAATCTAGCCAGCAGATATAGATGAAAAGACACGAAAACCGTCCAGAATGAGATTAAGAAAATCTATATTTCAAGGAAAAATCAACTTAGGCATGGTCATTGATGGAATGGAAATTTTTCGAAGAATTTATTCGTTTCGAAATATTTTTTCACCACAGTTCGACAATCTCGGATCAAGAATTTTGAGGCTTTTGTTGGAATGCTTCAGCATCTGAAAACGCAATTAAAAACCCATTTCAAAAGATAACTTTTATAATCATAGTGGAAACGTTATAAACAATGTTGAGTGCACTATCAGCAGTAGCACTTTTATTAACAAATTAAAAGGTTGTTTACATTTAAGCTCGAGTTTTCGATTCTTAGTCTTTCGAGCCTTAGATATGTATTTGATAGTAGTTTCGGAGATAAGATGGAGCAAAGTCTCAAGTGTCTTGGTCTTCATTAAATTACGGAATAATGATGAAAATTCTCTTATCAAATTTTCCAGAGTAAATAACAGAACATATTTAGACGAAAATTTCAAAAGGGAGCGAACGAAAAACACTTTAAATGAATTTTCTTGTGTTTAACAATATTTTATTTTTCAATGTTCTTTGCGGAAGAGACGTAGGGAGCCTTGATTAGCCTTGGTTTTGTTTTGATCAGACCCTTGAATTTTATTTTTTTTACTGTTGAACTCGAAGATGCTCCTCAAAGATCTCAGCAAAAATATCAATCTTGGCTCTAGCTCCCACATGAAATTCCCGTCAAACAAGTTTAAGGACAATCATTAAGATGATAAACGAACAGTTTATCGTGTTAATGATTGACTTAAAAAACAACAAATATTTAAACACATTCCACGCAAAAAGCCTTCATTTCGTTTTCAAATAATCCAAATAAGGAACATTTTCTCAGATCGGAAAAACGATTGAAATTTAAACTTAATGTCGATTTTGTAGAAACCAAATATTTATTGCATCGCTATCGTAAGTGTAGACATCAGTTGAGATCTTATAGCAATAACCAGATTCCATCTTCCTTTTCAATTCGAGGACCGAATTTTTCTAAAAATGTTCTAAGCCCTCAAATATGCTAAGATGCGTGATGTGTTTGGTATCTGTGTTTGGTGGCACAAGGAAATCGTGTACTATAACCTCCGCTTTCCTGTGACTAGTCAATTAGGTAACAGTAAGCAATTCAAAAAAAAAAAAGCGCCCAAGATCATTTAAAAAAAGGACATGTGAAATGCACTTGTCTTGGCTGAAACGCAGAATTTCTACAAATAAAATATTTGGTATTGGGGGCTGGTCTGAAAAGACTTCAAGAAATTTACAGTAAGAGCATGTTCCCCCTTTTATCTTATAAAGCCCTCTCTTAAAAGAGTGAGAAATTAAATATAAATGATAAATACTTAAACAACCCATAACGATTAATAATTAGACAATTAAGTGTATAAATTCAATGAAGGTCTCAATTCAGCACATAAAATATGAAAATAAAAAAGGGCAGGCCCGAAAGAAATAAATGCATTGGTAAATGTGGAATACAGAATTCAAAGAAGCTGGACAATTTGTCATACATCCTTTTAATATCTTCCCCTTTCGGATTATTTTCAGTAAATGTATAATTGCAGCAGGTTCAGTGAGCATGGTCTGAACTGTAGTAGGCTACTAGTATGAGACACGACCTGTAATTTTTCCAAGGTTTTAATATGACTGCTCGTCAAGCTAAAACTAAAGAAAAGTGAAGTAAGGAAAAGTAGAACTGGGACTTCTTACTTGCACGTTTTCCTCGAATAATATAATTTTATTCATCAATATACATTTCGTTCCAATCAATTTCGTCTACCTCAAATATCATACATTTGAAGCAGTGCTTTTTGCGATCCTTGAAGTCCTTCTAATATGCACTTATCAGTAGGCCGTGAGATCTTATAGCAATGTGGTCTTAATCTCCTCCAATGTGGTGTATATTCGACCTTTCATTTACCTTCGCAGTTTTGGGGCCAGGACTAAGCTGCAGGAAATTGTCTAGTGAATATGTCAGCTGTATGTCAAACGGTATTAGACTTGTTTAAAAATTTTCATATTTTTTCATTTATTGATGTGATCACGTGATATTTTCTCCTAAATAGTGTTTCTACTTTGTTGAAAATGGTGCTGCTCTCGACAATTCTCCTTGTAAATAAAACACTCTTGTTGGTCTGCGGCGCTAAAATTTTAGAAATGGAGGTTTGCCCTTATTTTCTTTTTCCGTAGAGAACGTTGAACAGTTGTATTAGGTTGTATTGTATATTAAGCACATACAGTGTGTGCAAATACCGAGGATGCCTGTCCGCGGATCCCGATGATCACTCTGTTTTCTACTTCAAACTCCTACGTGTCCAAAAATTGTTACTGGGAAGAGATAATAGAGGGTTCGCTATTGCTCCTCCTACCATCTCTTCAAAGCACTTGTTGTTGAACATTAAATAGTCCTCGTTGACATATGGATATGTTCAGGTGTACAGCAAAGTTTAGTGTAGCTTTTGACTTTTGAGCCGTGTTATAGTCAGCTTTGCCGAAAGGCTATGGAAATGCTGCTTGGCCTCATATAAAACCCGCATCAAATCTTCAACAACCTTAACATATTTTCGTGTTTTCACGTCTTCTTCTTTATTCCGAATGACCGTATCCTAGACTTGAAGGCGAGTTTTGTACCTTCCCATTACAGAATTATTGGGTTGCATTTGTGAGATTTCTATTTGTTCATGTAGAATTAATTTTTTCGCATGGAATTCTCCTCTTTACAAATGTTAGGTAGACAATTGATTCTGGGTAAGCAGCGGTTAACGATTCTTTTTGCTGGTTCGGTTCATTGTTCAGTTTACAATATTTACTGACGTTGTAAGCCAGGATTGTGTTGTAAACCCATTTTTAGCATGTTTTCAACAGCCGGAAATATCCCAAACGTTGTTGAGTTTTCAACAACAGTTTCAGGTTCCCATGGACAAAAAGGATAAAATCAAAAGAGCCATAAAGAACTATAATATAAGTCTACCATATAAGCCTGAAAAAGACCGAAATTCACCTGACATTCAAGTATACTTCCAAGTCTATCTAACGTCTAATTTTGATACGTTCGCATGTCTGTTATCAAACTATGTCATCTGGGTATGACTTGTATGCTGTCATCGTTACAATGGAGATAGTAATTGACGGCAGCTTGCTATGATCTCTGATAGAAATTAGCCTTATCAAAATCGGAAATAATTTAAACATTGTTCATCAGAGGCATAACGTTTGTGGTAGCCAAACTGTAGCGTTGCAAACAGCTGGCTGGTCGTTGCGTTATCAAATCTATTCAATGCTTTCGCCGGAGCTACCCATGCGCATTTTTAATCAAATCGTTTTGAATTATTGGCTCCCATGACGCTGGGAACTTTGATCTCCGCGAAATATGCTTATATATAAGTTATATCCAAAAATACACCCAAAAGATCAAAGTTATGCAACACCTTGTCAAATTTATCGACGTTGAGTTTCTCCGCGGTCCAAAATGTGTTTTGGAAATTCCATTGTAGCGTGGTACTTTTCAGCGGTATATAAATAAACTATTCCATAAGCGCGGAGCTTATTTCATTGAAAGTATTCGACACCAAGTACTTTCTTCGCGAAATTTAGCAGACTTATGGCCATTGTTAGCCCCGTCCAGCAATAACAATTGAAACGTTGTTCAGCTTTGAGTGCGATTTGCACAAAACTCGATACTTTCCCAATATTTTTCTTTGTCTAGCCAAGCAATTGCATACGCGTCATCGTCGACTGTCTACCGCAGAGCAACAAGCCCCAAATTACGTCCTCGTTTTACTATTCAAGCGTCGAAAGAAAGCAAAACAAACTTTAAAAATAAAATAAAAAACAGAAAAAAGATTTGCCTAACTCAGTTTAAAATCGAACAAAAAATATCATGAGACTGGCTTGATCCGGAAAGATAAGATACCAGCATTTGTGCTCTTTTTTGAGGGCTTTTCTTGACTACGCTAGCCAAAAACTCAAAATTGGGGTCATTAAAACATGATTTTTGCTTAGTCTGAGCGTATTTTGGACTGCGTTAAATGTATGCCAAACGAAAGAAACTTTTTCCTCTACATTAGATTGCAATATTTTCATATCTTACTCCCCACATAAAGTATTGTACAAGCGGACATGCGCGCGTATTTGTATATTCAAGTTGGATATCTGATGCACAGATACGTTCAACTGAAATTATCTTTTCTGTTTGGCACGTACTGGGGGGCTTTTGTGCAAACTTTTGTGTTTTTCATTCTCTTGCCGTATTTTGACTCATAAATAAATGTTTCTTTATGATGAAAATCGAGGTGGTTGTCTATCTCAGCGTACAATGGCCTTTGTGTGGGTATGGAAGTGCGAATGGAAATCATATGTTCCCGACGGAATTTATGACCGATTCGTTATTTTTTTTTGGAATGGATGAATTTTTCGTTTCCGAAAATTTCGATTTGTTTGTAGTGTTATCGATGTTTAGTTTGATACTTGAAATTATCAACGCTAACAGGCGAGAAAATTTGGAAAATTCGACGCTTTCCGTTGGAAGGAATCGTGATTTTCACATACTTGAGAAATTAATTTATTCTCGAGTTTTTACGCGATTTTTGCTCGTAAAAATCTAAAATTAGCGTTTTGAAAAAAAAAAAACTACATTTATAATTTTGTGTCACTCTTTCTTCGGTTCCTTGCTGTAAGACCTGCGCTACTAGTATACAAATTAACAAATTAACGCTGAGTTCTCAGAAAACGTGCTAATTGGAAAGTGGTTTCATTCGCAGAACCATTCGTACCCGAAACATCAGAAAATTGAGTTTATTTGCGGAAGCAGACTATCACAGCACACCAAACTATGATTGTCTTCATCATATCATCATACTTAGTCTCAGTTTTATTTATTATTTAGACATATTTAGTCATCAGATTGTCGCGTTTCGGCACTTTTATTGGTGAACTCTCTTCTTGAACTTTGGAGTCACCTGTCTTCGTTTAGCGTTAGTAGATTTTTAAATCTTTAAAAGAATCTTTATTTGCAAAGCTATATTTTAAAATCTTTTAGCATTAATCAATATAATTAGTATTTCATTTAAACAACAAACTGTTTCAATTCCACCATGAAGCGTGACGGTGCTTGTTTGCGGGTTTATAGGAAAGCAAACTGGAACTCTCACTAGGTTGGCGAGTGAACACCAAACCATGTGAAACCAAACAAAATGGTAACTGATGATAACTTACTGCAAATGTTCAATTGATATTAAGACGCAGTCTTTTTTAAATTTTTGGTGACTCCTACACTGCGACGAAATTTCGGAGAGATAGGGACAAGTGAAAAGAAAAGGAGCAAGATCGGTCGAATATGGTCGATACGCTAAAACCTCCAATATCTTACAACGCTACTTTTCTATGTTGCATTGCATTATCTTGGTTTAAGGCGACCCCTCACTTGTAGTAAGGCCTATTCAGTTTCATTTTTCGAGATTGCTGTACCAAATTTTCCTTCTACATTTGACAGATAACCGATATAGGTCCTCATCAGCCATAAAATACGCCCCAGCAGAACTAAAAAACCATGCCTCAGATATCCTGCGAGTCACACTTGAAAACGTTCCAAATCATGAAGAATTTCCGTGCTTGCTTGTCTTTGTTAGCGTTTGGAATCATCCAAACCATGTACTCTGCTTTCTGATTTTGATCAAAAATGAAATTTTTTAACCATTTTTTTCGTCCAGTCATACAATTATGCTGAACATGTTCCAACTCCTATAAATTATCAGCGAACATTCATTTCGCTACTGAACACAATTCCTAATCCATTCCAAACGTTCTGCGCTTCCTTCCTTTTGCTTTCTCTCAATTGAATTTGTCTGACGCAACTTCTGCACTCAATTCAATCATGCTCTGCACAAACCCGACCCCGTATCTCTGAATCAACTCCAAAATTTGGTCTTCTTTTTCCTCAAGCAAACCAATGACCAAACGACCACCAGCAGCTGCTTACCCAACCTAAACAAACTGTGAATCATCGGGGGACACCTTCAAGACTATTCAGACCATTCAGACATGTTCAAAGTCCGATACTCGCAAGTATAATACAATAACTTCGGTCGCTCGCCTCAGTGTCTACGAAAGTATTTCTCTGTTTTGATTTCAGTGTTTGTCTCCCCAAAGATTGTTTGGGGGCTGGCTCTATTTGTATTGGTTGAAAATAATTTTCTTTGGTATTTGGCAATGAATGTAGCTCAGAGGTTTCTGAGAGTGGCTTTGATGGATTAGATTGGAATTCGGTTTTACTTAAGTTATTTTCGGTGGAAACAAGTATGTCAGGTTCACTGAGTTGCGGGTAAGGGTAATTTCTCTTGATTTGTTTTTAAAGATGGATTTTGAATTCGTCCTTGACTGTATTCCAATGCTTGACAGATTGATGATTAATGATAAATGGGTGGATACTTCGTATATGCAGAAGCAGAACGAGTTCTTTTTCTGGTACAGGTTCCAGGTTTTTGAAAAATTTAGGTAGGGCCTATAGCGAACGATTTTCATTTTAATATTTTCCTAAGTTCATTCAGGGTTTATCACTGCATTCATTACTCATAAGGAGCGCTACCTAAAAGATTTACTTCGAAACGCACTAAAGGCACAAAAGTCATCCAGGATAATCTCAAAAATGTAAGTACAAACTCTTTCGGATTTAAAAAAAAGGTTTCATTGTGTTTCGCTTTTACTTAATGCAACTTAAATGAAAACTCAAATAAAGAGTAAACACTTACTCAATCAAGCAAGTCCTGAGCAATGCATTGCACACGCTGTACGGGTCACAGTTGGAGCTTGGTCGTCGGTCTTCCAAATATCCTTTGCCTGCATCAGCCACACCACGTGGAATGCGTACACTAACATTCCGATTCGCAATGCCCCACGTGAACTCATTGATGGATGATGTCTCCAGCCGTCCAACCAAACGTCGTACATTATCCTTACCCTCTTTCGGGTCATACGCACGAATATGTTTCTCTTGTTGTTTGGACAACTTCTCGATGGCTGCCTTAATGGCATCCAACCCTTTATCAGCACGCATGGCTTTCGTCGAGAAATTTGTATGCGCACCAGCTCCGTTCCACTGACCAACGACAGGTTTCGGGTCGAAGGTCACCACCACACCAAAGTCTTCGGCAATGCGATGCAGGATGTAGCGTGAGACCCACAAATCGTCGGCAACTTTCATGCCAGCTGACGGCCCAACCTGGTATTCCCATTGGGCAGGCATCACTTCAGCATTAGTGCCGGCAAAATCGATCCCAGCGTAAAGACATGCAACAGCGTGAGCTTCGACCAGGTCCCGACCCACTACCCTGTCCGCGCCAACACCACAATAATAAGGTCCTTGTGGCGCTGGGAAGCCGCTCGATGGCCAGCCCAGAGGTCTGCCATCCATGTCCAGGAACGTGTACTCCTGTTCAATGCCAAACCACGGCTCATGGGTATCCATCACCTTATCAACAGCCTCCTGCATCTGGCATCTATGATTTGACTGTGTAGGCTTCCCCTCTGCCGTGTAGGTATCACACATGACTATCACATCGTTGGGACTGGGCTTGAACGGGTCCTTGTAGATGGCTCGCGGGACGAGAATGGTGTCCGAATTGCCACCGGCGGCTTGATATGTTGAGCTGCCATCGTATTGCCACTTGGGCAGGTCGGAGGGCTTACTGGGCACTGTCTCCACTACACGGTCCTTCAGTCTTATACCCTCTCCTGTTCCATCTATCCACAGATATGTAGCCTGGATTTTGTTATGGGGGATGTTCAATTTCTTATAGCGGTTCAGAATGGTCTTGTCGAGATATGCATTGGGCGAGTTCTCCAGGACTTTGTTGTGGACCTGAGAGGTGCTGATGTTTCGGGTGGCTGTGATTGCCGCCAACCCTCCAATCTCATTGCGAATGAAAAGTCCTACACAACGCAGAGCCATTGTTCAGTGCCTTCTGCGAATTTCCTTTTTCGAATCGCGATGAAAATCAATCGAAAGTGAAACGTATCACGTGGTGGTGGAACAAAGCGTTATGTCGCACAGCAGTCCAACGTCTATTCAGACAAATTGCATCACCTGCAACCTTTATTGTTTGCTTTCACTAGTTCCCCGCGAATCACTCACTGATCACACAAATTCACTTTGCTGCGCCGTTTAAATGTACCTTAAACGCCAGTTCGTGGGCTGGACAGGAATTTCGAACGAAAAAGCAGTCACAAACTAAATGCACTATTCGTGGAAATGTTTTTGGTCCTCGATTTTCACACTTCCTCCTGGTTTTCAAAGTTCAAAAATTAACTTTTTAGTTTTAACTTAGGATTTCGCGTGTGCTCACATGGAACACAAGATCTCGACTCGTCAACTCGGACGCGTTCGAATTTTTCTTGAACTCAACTTCAGTCTGGTAGCGCTCAGTGGTGTTGTCTACTTGCCCCCATATGCCAAACTTTACTTTCGTGCTTATGCACACACACGCGCACATCGCACCGCAACATAATGACACACACACTGCGACAGCTCGCACACAGCTAAATCAAAGGCTACCAGAATCGTGAACGGCGTTTCACAGGGTCATCTGGCGATAAGGACTTGGCGCTACTCACTCCCCTCCTCGTCCACGCTATACGCTACACTCTATACTGATAAAGCCTCCCCCCACTCGCGGCCACCAGGAAACCTGATTGCATTTGCTCCGTGCAATGCACTCGGATGCAACACATTCGCATGCAAGTTAACGAATCTCCGCAACAAAGAGCCCGCGGAAACTTCCACTCGCTTCGAAACGACTCAAGAGTTGCGGACGCTGCGAACAAAACAGCTGATTCACCCCTGTTTGCACTGCGCTCTCACCCCCAGCTCTAAGCCAACACTCGGAAAACTCGCGAGCTGTGCGAGAACGTTCACATTCACACCCAAAGTCGTTCCTTTCCCACGAACTCTGCAACGAATTACCCAGAAACGCCAGCTCGGAGAGCTGTTGACCACTGTGCAATGCATGCGCATCGCGAGCTCACCCTAAGCGCGCAAACCACCATCGAGACCACATCGGGTAGCACCCGGCAGCCTTCAGCCTACCACGGCGCGTATCCAAGGTCGAATAGAGTACATTGGCGTAGTCGCGCTGCATGCATTTCGCCCGCCAAAACGTTGGGCGTGCGGGAAAGTTCCGTGCGGCAAACGGCGCCACTCTCAATTTCCAGATTTGGGAACAGTTGCCCGACACGCGTTGCCTGCGTGTTCGCAGTCCGCAGATAGCGGATGCTTCGCTGTGTTTTGGGAATCACCTAAAGAAATGCTTTTACTCGTTGGATTTCCACCCACACCAAAATCCTGGACCGAAACGGTCGCTTTATAGCGCGCGGTAAGCTCCATTCCACTCTGTACCATCCGCAGCTGATCAGCTCGTGGCCGCGTGGACATCTTCCATTTTCGCGCACAGTGTGGGAATTTTCTTATCAGAAAAGTTTATCATTGCATGGAAGCGTCGCGTTTCACACTCACCAGCGTTCTGTCGCAAGAGAAATTCAACGGGCTCGCTGCAACGGAGCTTTTCCGAAGAAAAGAATCGACGCCGAAAAGCTTTTTCGATTCCGAGTATTTCTTCCAGGGTGAAGACATTTGCAGGAAGCTCGACAAACTTGTTGTTGTGTGACAACTAGGTGACGCTGAGCGAAAGTTCGTGGAACGGAATCATTTAAAAACTCAAAATGGATGCTGAATCAGCCATTTTGAAATTCAACGACAGTTTTTTGAACGTGTAATCTACAATACATGTTCAGTTATTTCGTCTAATGATCGTCTAAATAATTAGTTTGAACAGGAAATGTTTTGTTTTATCGAGGATGCGCACGAGCTATTGCGGCCGTATACAATTTAAAATATAAATAAATCTCATTTTTATGGTTTTGATGTTACATTATTTTAGGTTATAGCAAGAAAGAACGTCCTTGTCTCCACTCAACGGGATCACTGTTTGCTATAGGTCCTAGCAGCAGTTGCCGAAGACCGGAAGTCACATAAAACGCAAATACTCATCTGCACGTGCTAAGCTTGTCTGCTGATTCTGCTGATGGTACCGATTAACAGTAAAAGATATATATGATGTCAGGTCGGTGATGGCGGACGTGTGGAGACAGCGTAGTTGCAATCGAAGCGAACGATACTGTAAAGGAATCACGTTCGTCCTCGATATGATTTGTTTGTTGTCTAATTTCACTCAAAATCGATTATGAGTTCACAGAACCGGCGACAACAAGCAATTCGCATCCTGGACAAGCTGAACATGAGCATTGAACTTGTCGAAAGTAGTCTGAGGCAATTTGTCGAGCCAGTTGCCACGAGTGCGGTTGCTTGACGGCTATTGAAAAAAGATTTACACGGAATTTTAGAAAAAATTTTTTACGTGTTGAAAGATATTTGTATTCAATGTATGCAAGCATGTAAGTCCGATGATTACAATTTGTGTAAAAATTCCGCGTAGTGAATAAACGACAATACTAATTTAAATGCATTTACTTAAGCTGGTTTGCAGTTATGGGACACACATATGGTAAAACTTAGGGTAAAAAAAAACTAGGTAAAACCTAGGTATGGTAAAAGCACAGGCCAATGATAGCTACAAATAGCCGAAACACATCCTGACCGAAAATCCAAGCTCAGCGGACCTCGAACACTGGAGATAGAGTCTTTATTTGAAACACGGACACTAATGGATATATATCCACGATATGGCAACAATCCCCAATTTACAATATAATTCTAGTTGTAGTTTTCTAGCTAGCTTGTCGTTCTTTAACGCCGGCTCGGACGAAATTGCTTACATCACGAATCAGAAGCTCCAGTTTAAATGAAAAGAGATAAAAGAAAATGGCCTTTTTGAGCGCTTTTAAGAACGACAAATAGCAGCCCATGAAGCCTATGAAATTGCGAAAAAATAAGACGTATTTTGCGAACTTATGCTTTGCTTCTCAAGTCAAGAAATAGGAAGACAATTGTGGACTCTTCTGAGGAGCGGCTCAACCTGCGGCACGATCTGGTGGCGGTGGAAAGTAAATCTTTTTTTGTTATCCGAAAAACAAACAAACAGACAGCATGAAGACAGCATGTTCAGAACAATGATCAAAGGATGGATTAATGTTAGCCATAGCCACACATGAAAGTGCTTGTCTCACGCTGAAGTAGACAATATCTTATTTACTTTCAATCAATGGTTGAACTATTTCTGTGCATCAGAATCCTATGTACCAGGACTATAAACTGGAGGCTACTGGAACTGTATGGTCCAGTATACCTGGTATACCTGGTCCTGTATACCTGGAGGACAACAGTGCTAGCGATCATCAGTTTTCCTGATCTTTCACCACACCACAGAACACTGAGCAAATTAATGATGGGAAGTTTGTCAACGCGCTTTTACGAAAACTCATACCCAGAATTTGAACAGGAACTGGGCGGGCCTCAGTCGCAGAGGTGGTGAACCAGCTCACCTATTATTGGTAAAACCTCGATGAGTATGTCAGTTTAAGCGCGTTGCTCTAGAATCACAAGCTGGTCGAGAGAAAGCTCGGTACCTCAAGACCATCTGATATGAGCGTAGCAGAAATAGCTGGCGAGTTCATTGGGGTAATTTTCCTTTATCTGTTATGATGTCCTAAGAAGATTCTGATACTATTCAAGTGTGAAAGAAATAAACGCTGTTCGAAGCAACGAATGACCACAGAAACAGAAGGCATCACAATCGACGTGGTACAATTCAACAGATACAACGTCTATCTGTCGCAGAGTGGGTTCCTACAACCCTAGAGTTTTTTTCCTACATTGCTAGTAGGAAGGAGCAATTACCTGATCATCAAGGATAAAAAGGAAAACAAAAAACCAGTTCCATGCATTGGAATGGTACAAACATGACGCGAGGCAGGTGAACTTCGCGTCTAATCAATAGCCTAAGGGCGGGAAGCTCGTCTTTCACGGAAAACACGATAACACTGATCTTGTGTGACACAACTAATCAGCACTAACATTCAAGGACAAACGAGCAGCTTACCTTTGCGAGAAGGCTGCTTGCGATTGAAGGATAACAGAAAAAAAAACGGAGTAATCCTAAATAATCGCGTGGAAAACAAGCTTCATACTTTTATTTTCTTCCTCTAAGATGGTCGAGTAAGAAATACCGGAAGTGAAAGAGGTCCCTAAAATAAGTCCTGGTCTGATTTCTTGAAAAAATTGAACTTGAGAGTTGTGCTGCAGTCTCCGAAACTGTGAGAAAATTCACGCCAAACCTTTTAGAGGATAGAACGAGAATAAGATTACCACATTCTTCTCAGTAGATCCATCAATTGATTTGTCCATTAGGTATCGGTATATATTGGATCAAGACCATCGCAAGACTACTACGGTAAAGGGTCCACATAAAACCAAACTCTTCTAAATCGCCGAGATTGTTGCCACATTGGACGATTTTATACTGCACGTACACAAATGGAAAACAGAAAAAAAAAAAAATAAAACAAAAACAAAATTATTCTCATCATTACGAAATACCAAAATTTTTGCTTCAGCTCAACAATAAACAACCCGTTCAACATTGTAATGGTGAAATAAATTAATGCCCTTGCTTGAAAATTTCCCATATCCTTAATCTCACTTACTTTTCCCATAGTTTTGGTTAGCCTCCTAGAAATGACTAACATTTAAGAATAAGAGCATTTTGATACTCCTTTCGGGAACAGTCGTTCAATAGCTAGGTGGGCATTTAACAGCGCTGCGTAGGCTGCCAGCTAACATCTATACCTAGAACAGCTTTGCACACAGCCCAATGGCAATCCACAAAACAAGTATCAATACCCAACCCTGTTCATAATGTATTAGTTGTGCTTTTGTTGCCCAAACAGGACAAATGTGGACTCTTGTGTCTAATATGATAATCCGGTCCCAAATATGAAATACCAAACACACTGAGCGTCCCCAAAATTTTAAACGAAATTCCAATTGACGGATCTCTTAGTTGGAAAAGAACCCTCTTCCTTGCAAATATATTCAGGCTCGCTGCTAAATATTTAATTTCTTCAAGTTCATTGCACTCATCCTTGAAAAGGTTCTTTCGCTGTTTTGTTGGTTTTGCGTCCAGTACGTGTCACATCAGGGCTTAGTCAAGTTATTGGCAAAACATCCACAAAAGGACCTTTCTCGTATTTATGATTTGCAAAACGTTCTCACCGAAAAAATACGTTGATGTGTTTTCCATACTGGAGGGGACCGACTGGTTGCCGAATCACGAATGTTTTGCAACAGGACAAGATAATTCCATTCTAGCAAAGATAGATTAGAAAGGACTTAAATTTTATGGTTAGCCCAGAAAACATTCTAAGCTTCCTTTGAGCTACGGCCAAACCACACACTTGTCTTCGAGCAAAATTTATATTTTAATCCTTACCTGGTTGGCAATTAAATTCACGTGGGAACAAATTGGGATGTAATTTGAATAGACAATGGGCCGCAATTCAAGGAAATCGGACTCGTATCAGATCAATTGTCCAAAGGTTAATAAACCTGAAATGCAGCAATTAGGATAATTTAATGCTGTTTTGCGGGCTGTTTTGTTTGGATAATTTGTCATGGGATGGATGGAGAGATCAAGATTGGTAAACGGCATAAGGCAATGTTATTACGTGTTTCGTCTCGTTGTGAGTCAGTCGTAGCCACATAAGGATATTTCCTGTCCTTGTAGCTCCTTTTCCTCTGCAGGACATATAAACATTCACGTAATCTTTTGATCTCATTCGATTCTAAATGGTTCCAATAAGAGGTTGAATCGAACGCATTGATAATCTCTAGTGATTTGAAGATTTAGTCCTTCCAATAGTTTATCCTTCTATTTGGCTATTGTTTAGCAACATCAAGTTTACTTAAATCTATGTTGATGTTGGAAAGTTTGTCACAGTATCTCAATATTGCTGGCTTCGCACGTGATGTAATTTTTAATTCTAGCAAAATCCAGGTGTCAAAGGTCCCTTTTACAAACTGATTTCTGAGAAATTATTCAATTGTACCGTGCTTAAACTCATTACGCAAAAATTAGGTACTGGTCATTCTTGCTTGCATTCGTGTGGGAAGGTGTAATTTTCTCAAATTTTTCATATACGTAACCATTACTTGCGAATTTGTTGTGGTGTTGTTTGACTTTGCACGGTTTACCTAATGGTATGCATGAAATGCTTGCTTCTGGGTGTAATCCTTATAAACATTTATGTAACGGTATTAGTTCAAAGGATTCGCATCAAAGTTATTTATAAATCAAAGTACTTTGAAAATATAATGTATAATTAGATTTAAAGTGAATTTTCGCGAAGTTGGGAAGCTATAAATAAACACCACAATACATTATTGAAGTCGCAATCAAGGATTGAGTACATAGAAGTACGTAGGAGAACGTAGGGCTACATCCAGATGGATTGAATTTTAACTTTGTTATATTTCGTCGTTGCCGAGGTGCTACTGTCCTTCTCGGGAGGCGGGTCCATAGAACGCAACCCCCGCCAGCACAATATTCGACTAACTTGCATTCATTTTCGTTATAATTAATATTGAACGATAGTTGATGGTGAAAAGTACAAACGTCCAATTCCGACACATACTCGTTTTGTGGTCTGGATCCAATGAGCAATTACGTACCCTCAAATCTTAAGCTATAACCAAGGTGAGTAATAAAATAATAGTTAAACAAAAACAGCATACCAAGATGGGACTCAAAATAACAATAAACTGCAAGTCAACTAATTATCCAAAAATGTCAATTTGTGCAACTATAAAGTCGTAATGAACATATCAATGAATGAACAATTTGAAACAACCATATTTCGTGATTTTGCTTCGAAATCTCACTATGCTGGTATTTCCAAAATGCTTTTTTATTGAACTGGATAAAACGATTGTTATTGTAAGAATTCAATGATACACTTCAATCGTCAAATATAATTAGCAGGCCAAAAAATAAGTGAATTCTAGTCCTTTCGTTAATCACAGACGTTCCTTCGCTCTGTTGTTGTAGCAATGCAATACGGTGGCGTCGTAATACACACAGCAGGGATAACTATGAGTACTAAAGGCAATCTTTTCTGCATGTTTTCCCTTGTACTTACTTCATATCGAAAATGACGGAAATTTAATTATTGCTAAAACTATCATTAGTGTATATCAAGATTATTTTATAGCTGGTATAAAGACCATCAATCAACTGTTCACAGTCAAGCAAGTTCTTAAGAACGCCCAGAAATTTCAGAATTATCAGAGCATCATCAGGTTTAATGCTCAATACGTCAGTCTGTTTTATACCACAGTGTTGAATGGTGCAAATCAAAATCAGTCCTTTAGAACGAAACACAACAAACATCCACTCCTTCACAAATCCTAACGAAGAACCAGTTGTCGTGTTTTCTACACTCAGCTTGCACCAACATAGAGAGATAAACTGCCCCCTCCCTTAGTTAGGTCTAGAAATAGAGATACGATAACTTTCTATTGACAAAAGAGATACGCTGCTCTATAAATCCAACCAAATCCTTGTCTACCCAAGTGATATAACGATAATCCTCTGATGAAATTCTGTTTAGCACGCAAAATGGTTAGGGCTTAAAATTAATGTGAAATGTATGGAGAAAAAGCGATGCCAAATCGGCCAATCATAATGTTAAATAGCCGGGGAGTAGAAAATTGACGATTTCGTAAGCCCCTGCCTGTAACTAATACAAAACGGCAATCGATGCGCCGAAGAAAATAGATATTGACGAATACAACTTAATGTAAAAGGTATTTCTGTATCCCTGAGTATCCTCAAAAACAGGTCCATGCACAGAGTAACAAACTTCCAAATATACTACGTGGCGGACTTGTGTTACGCAAGGGTTGAGAGACGTGAGCTTTGACGCAAACACCCTACAACGAAATCCATTCCTTCGAGGCAAACAAGGACAACACGAAGAATGTCAAGAACGATTCAAATTCAAATTGAATTTGAGAGTGGGTCCTTTCATCGAACAACATCATTGGCTAAAGCGAACAGCGGTTGTGCCCACCCTTTAGGAAAATATTCGACTCGGAACGATCTAATCCGATTTTACATTTGTTTCAAAAATGTTATTTTTTTTAAATTTTTTCCACACTAAAACTACGCATGTTATAAAAAGGGTCCTCGACCTTATGTGTGTGAGTGATGTTTCTCGCGATATGGATAGCCCTCTAGCGCCAATATTACGTTTCAAATCTTTCGCTGGACCACCAATCAAACGCTAGCGACAGTGCTTTAGTGAAATTACTGTGTAAATCCTTAAAATTCATTGATTATGTGTAATGTTCAGGTCATCATCCGTTTTGCAACGACATGACTACATTGCTTATATTAATTCAGGAGCAAGTGCGACTTGAACCCAAGACCTGCTATGTAAAAGGTTATAAAAGAAAAAGGTTATTATAGTCACACTATCATAGCTATTGAATATCAGGCTCTTTACAATTCCTTTTTATAAAACAAGAACAATATTAAATGCACCAGAAATGTTTACGCAAATCCAAAAACCTCTTACATAGATTTGTGTCCTACCTCGTATGTCAGGTTGTTAATTTAAACAGTATTAAACATGCGACAGTTTTCACCGAATGTGGCTATCAAAAATTCGGAATGGTCGTTCTTTCTTTCTACACCCCTAGTCAGCAAAAATCGCACCATCTTATTTAATTTATTTCTTTGTTTTTTGGAAGTAAAACTACATTTAAACTAAAGAGGGCTATGATTTTTGTTTATCATACATTCAATGCATATTTAATGTGAAATAAACATTATTATTGCACATACATACATGAATTATTGCCACTGTTTGCATTCTTGCAATTTATACTTATTTTGACAAGTCCTTTATGCCTCCATATATTTTGTCTTAAGCACTCTAATCGCGAGTGATTTATTGCTTCTAGTTCATTCAACTTGCTGATAAATAAACTGGGTCAGTACAATCTATCAGTCAACAACACTGAAATCCATTTACTAATAAGGATCACTCATACTTGCTTTGCTTCCTTCTTTTCTGCAAGAGTTTGTTGCAAGGAATCAACCGACGCTCTAGAAATTTATGATGTCAGCGTTGTAACCTTTTATTATCTGTTTAACAAATATGCCATCTTTTTTTTATGACTTTCACACACACATCACATCGTTTACCTGTTTTGCGTAGGATTCAGCTGGTAATCACACTTTGTTTTTTCTCGAATTCGAATCCTTTGGAATATTTAGGACGGAACGATACCAAGTACCATCATATGAATCCTATCAAGTCTTCTTCACTCATAAAATAGCTTTGATGAATTATTAGACAAATGGTCTGGAACGGTGTTTGCATCCTCCAGAGGAGCAGCAAACAATTGTGTGTTTCGGGAAACCAAAGAACGTTATAGAGTACGTTCTTAGAACTTACTCCAAGGCAATTCATGTAAGTTAAAGGATGCGAAGCGTAACTAATCGCTTCCGTATTGAAGGGCTGGATGGGCCTGAAATTTCATTATCTTCACATCAGAGTCCTCATTACTTCGAGATAAATCCTGTGCCATGGGAGAAGGCATGTTAATGATATCAACGTGGTTGAATGTTATGTATGTAATTAAGGAGAAAATATCTAGGCACACGTTTTGTGGGCAGCAGCATGTAATTTAATTGGATTCTTCATTTAAATGTCCCAATCATAAAGGCATTACTCAGTAAGGCGATGACTCCTCCAACTCTTAAAGGATAGAGTCAGAGAAGCCCGTTCATGTAATCACTGCTAAATTCCTTTAGATACCGAGAACAGGACAAGTGGAAGTGAGCAAATAAAATTTTTTGATGTATTCAAATTTTCAACTCATGAAGGAACCCCACAGAAGTGATTAAGGACATCAGAAAAACGACTTCATTGATGTGTACATCAACCTTTCTATGATATCTGCTAAATGATCCAAGTCCTCCTCACACAAACTCGAGAAATTACCAAACGAATTCTTGATCCTCAATTAGCCGCTATTTCAGGCAATTACCAAGAAAACTACTTCGTTTCACCACCTCCTTAATTTACCATAAAATGCAAATTCCAAACTACCAATCCGCCGTACAACGACGATTCCACTTTTGCTTCGGAGCTGAAAAATTAGGTTAATCAAATTCAAGTGTCCGAAGAAGGACCGAGCACAGTTATAATACCCCGACAAAGCTACTCTTTATGCCGGAAATCATGACAAGAAATATGCAAATACTTAAATTATATTTATTCTGTAACTATTGCTTGCTTGACGAATTACGTAGCTCCTAACATGACAGAGTTCTAGCTATCGACTCGAAGTTTCCTTTTAGCCCAGCAACTGGGTCAAACGCTCGAGGAGTACACAGACGGAGAGCTTAGTGCCGAACAAGATGAATATCATAGAAATTGAGTAGCTGACTCACTCTTCAAACTCGTTCTGGATGGTGAAATGCGGAGCCTCTTAGCATCCTGCAAGTGGATACGTAACACGGTTTCCTTACGTTGAATAAAGAATGAGAGCGTACAATGTTTACAAATTCATTTGTGATCATAAATAATTCAAAGATTGTCTACTTTTGCCAACGAGAACAGGATATTCACAACTTCACATAGAAGTTGTTGGTTGGTCGCCAAGGACTACACAGTTCGAATAGTGATAATACCGGGGAATTGTGTTTGAAGGAATGGTATTCTGAATGGAGAATGTAAGCCGGAATAAAGCAAGAAAGCAGGTGTAAGGATTAAGCTGGATTTTTTCTATCTATTTGGCCTCGTAATATATTGATGCTGCAGTTTTTTGTTAGTTAAGAGGCATTAGAGCTTTGTAGCCGATGCAGGATCACCATCTTGTGTTCATGTACACATTTCACAAAAATGTGAAGGCAACGAAGCGCAGTTCTTGTTAAAAGAGCTGGTTCGAATTCATTCAGTTAAAGCTAAGGCGAAAAACAACTTCATGGTTAAAAACTTATCCAGGGAAAATCTCCCACTACGATTGTATGTTCACTGTCCTTTCTGTTGGAAAATCGCATAATCCTCCAACGAATTTCTCAAGTGTGAAAACGGACTTTTCAACGGATTTCAACGGTGATCTTCATTGTTTAGATGAATATGTGAAAGCATTCTGAATTCTCTTAAATTTGCGGCGGAGATATACGATCCCGGGGAACTACTTGCACAACATTCGCCTAATTGCTATGCCCCCACTGTTTTGGGGGCTCAACACTTCTTTGTCTCATACGAAGGACCTCCTCTAAACGAAATTGTGAACGAGAAAATCAAAAGTTGCCTGAACCTTAACCTTAACCCTGAAACCTTGGATCGTTAAAATTCCCGACTCAAAGTCACTGAAAGTGAATGTTACCATAATACGAATCCAGATAAAAATATGTAGAGACTCCTTATGACAAATATAATACTACAAAAATATCTTTAGAACCAAAGCAGGCCGAATCATATAACTACACAACAGTAGTGTAACAAGAACCGCCTATGGAGCGGAGGTGTGACTCTTGTCCCCGGTTCTAGTAGTGCTAGTCACTACAGATGCAGTGAAGATCCTGTCTGAGTATCATTGCAATCCAAATAATGCTTGACTTAGTGCTCGTGAATTGGACACGCTATGAAAGGCACCTCTGATTGTCAGGTCCATTGGTAGAAAAAAATTGTATGTTCCCAAAGAAGCGATTGACCTAAATACTCCGTAAAGTGTCAACACTTCGAGCAAGGAAGAGAGGGACACTGTGAACAATTTTAAAAATGGTAACCAACACCAATGGCTTGATAACAGATGAGGTCACCGCAGCAAACAAACTAGCAACGGCTGATTCTGCCAGTCAATACCACCAGCTAATGTAAAATTCAGTATTTGGTTGTGTTTTACGTAAAATTTGACGCATTTTAAAAGTCTTGGGGTTAAAAAAAACCCCACGTTGTACGCCAAAAGTTAATAGTTCTTGGCTTCCTTTACTTATTTCCTTATCTGTGATTCTCGGACATCAAAAATGAAATTTGAACTATTCAAAAGAAAGTCGGTGCGGTAACATCGGAAGGATTGATGATATTTTTTCCAAGAATCCTACGCCGGACCGCTCGGGCTCCTAAAAAGGAAGATTCGTTAAAAAAATCGAAAAAGCATGAAGCAACATCTTAAAGCCCAGGACTCGGTAGATCCTTAACAATTATGACAGTTCGTGTCAACCAACGTGTTTAGAGAGAATTCAATGCAGGCTTTATATCTTCTCGATTCATACCTATGCATACTCCAACCATATTATATATCCGATATTTTAGTTTTCAAATCTCTTACCGGCTCCTTTTTATAATTTTGCTTCTACTGGTGCCGTAGTTTGAATCTCAGCGAGTTGATAAACATAGAGAGGCAGTTCTACTATCTATTACCTCAAAATTCGAAACTATCATTTTTCAGTGTTCCGTTTTTTGGAAATGAATCCAAACAAAAAACAAAACAAAAATTAACATAAATACCAACGATAAAGACGATACGGCACACATTTATGCATGTGGTCCGAATATACATAAGCATTCCCACCTGTCAGTCGGATGTCAAGGATTATATGTTAGTTATTTCTGCCTTCCTTACGACCAAAATATTCTGAGTAATCGCATCAGCGAGTTCTCTCGAAGCAGGTTGCGGATTTTCTAGTTCATCGCAAAGTAAGTTTTCCTTGTGTAATTCCGAATAATCTATGTAGCTGTTATGCGCTTCTGCGGGTAGAAGTCTGCATAACGGAATCAGTTGTGTATCTATTGATGGCCCATTACACTACCACTCCTTCTTTCTGCAAATTCACGAATACATAAAGCCTATCTCATAACATAATCGAATGAAATCGAACATCCCATTAAATTTCACCAAATGTATTCGAAGAACATTCTAAGAAGTCCTTCATAACAATCATACTCCTAATGCAAACACAATGGATTTTCTAGATGAATGATCCTCATACATATGATATCCTCTGAGCGCATTTATGTGCGCACATCACGTGTTTGTGAACTGTTTATATGTGATTCACCATACAGCAGGCGACAAAACGATTCTCGAGTCTTCTCATGCGAAAATATTCTTCTTTTGATAAATATTATAAGTATGTTCTGATAAATATTTGACATAACCTGAAAACAGAAACGCAAATGGATTGGGATGAAATGAAACAAAGTAAATTTAAATTTTGGGCGATTATATGAGTTCATGTTTGATTTTCACTACCAGCGTGACTAACTGTATAAAAAAGCTTTGATATTTTTGTTGATTAAGTTGCATGCAGGGAACAAGTGACAATATCTCGCGTCAGTTAAGCTTCACGTATCGCTTGGATAAGTTGATTTGTACGTAAAGAAGGTTTTGAAATGAAAGAAAAATAGATGCATCTGTGACATGTCATACACAATCATCAAACGCGCGAATGCTGCCCGAAAAACTTTGAAACCATGTGTTTGTCTGAAAATTTTGGGTCCTTTCATCTTGGAAGGCTAACCCAATCGTGGATAGTATTTTGAATTAGAACGAAAAAAATAAACTTCAACTATTCGAAACGAAAATCTTCTTCCAAGGGCTACAACTGGCATATTGAGCCATTTGTAGTTCCTTGAAATCATGTTCAAATAACAGTGATGGCTTAGCAAACGCTGAAGTTAAAATGATGGTGTATGTCACCAACGTGTCATTATTACGAGTTATGTAATAACACGTTAATTTATTTGGTTTCTTCAAAAATAATTACTATTGGTAGATATTTGTACACAACCAAATAGGAATCTTAAAAATTTAATTTCACAACATAATGCACAATAGCCAAACTCAATAAAAGGACATGGGTGATTATATAAACTAACTAAATTATTGCTCCGTAGACGTCGAACTGCTCCGACCACGACTTCATATTCGGTGGTGGTCATTTATATTCGGCGGAAAATAAAATAATACGCAGCTATTACTTCGGTGCGTACTGTATTCAAAAATTCTTCTTCCTTTGCAAACTTATAAGAGGATTTGTGTGTACAAGTCTACTTGGCATGTAAAACAATGTATTTTTCCCAAGACAAACGTAAAACTATCCTTGTTTTGTGTTGCATGCAAGCATCCTAGGTAGAGTTTTTTTCAAACAATAAATTCACTATTTGTCATCAATACTACAAATACATATTTCTCTTAATGTCATCGGCAATATGCTAGGACAACATTTTCAATCAGTTTTTTTTTTGTTTCATACGTTGCGTAATAGATATCCTGCTGATTTCGCTGACAGCATGTAGCAGAGTGGTAACGATTGCGATAGGATTATAGAAGGATTGTCAATGTCAATAATGCTCTGATGCTATATTTCCTTGCTATGGTGGAAGTGATTCAAAGGATATTCGTGTACTTTTGAACTGATGACGCAAATTGTGGGAAAGCAAATGAAATACGGAAAAAAATGGTGGTATGACAATACTGATTCCGTTGTAAAGCGTAAATATGCAGATTGCTGATGAAATATAAATTATTTGAAGGATTAGTATTTTCTCAAGAGGAACTACAATGTTTTTTCAACTTTCATGCAGGGATTAAGTTCGCAACGTATGACGACATGCCAGTCCCCGCGTGGACAACAATTTTTGTGAAAAATTTAAAATGCCACACAGCAGGCAACGGATAGGTTTTCTCGAATCATCGGTAAACTTTTGTTAAAAGTTTTTATCTACACTTTCAGTGACCTGACTGCCTTTCTATTCAGGAACTGTCAATATTGGTCAAACTAGGAACAGGTCAACCGCAGGATTCAGCCCTTTATCGACCATATGTAGCTCGCACCAACTTCTACCAACACTGAATTAATGTGAGTTTTACTGACGTTACCACTAGCTGTCCTCCACTGTACCATTAAATGAAGTGGCTTTTATTACTAAGTATGAAAGCGGGCATGGCGATTCTTCAGTTATTCTGAAGATTCCGACTTGAGTGACGGTTCCTGGAGAGAACGTCAGTCAGCTCACTAAAACTGTAGACACAGGCATAGCGTCATACATTACGCAGATAGTTTTGTTGATATCAAGCGGGATAGGGCCCCCATTGTGCCAACCCTGCACTCAGTATCAGACGGAGAACCGGCTTCATCACCCAGAGAACCTATTACTATATTTGGCAAATAAGTTTTACCTCAATCTAGAATCATGCAAAAGAATGAGTGCAATTAGTTTGTTCATTATTGCCTGGTCATTGTTGCTAAAGAGTTGCAGTTCCATAAAATATTTCACCTAGAGCAGAGCAATCACCTATCGTGACATTCAAAATCATCCTTATCCTTGCATTCTTATCCTTCCGACACGGTGCAAACATTTCACTGCCACTGCAAACATTTGAATGCCACTGCAAACATTTCACGGTACGTGTGAAGGAGGGTCAATAGCTTTTGCTCTATTCCTGCATTTCTTTTTCACTCGCAAGTTACTTTGAGCAAGAAAATTGCAAAGGCTAACCTCATCAAATTAGGAGAAAACTATACTTATACACATCACCAGTGTATGTAACCAGTCCCATACAATTGTATCTCAATAAGTTCTTCCTTCCCTCAAGTTGCGCAACATAAACATTTAACCGGGGAAACATTTTTCGGAACGGAAGAGGAAAAAGATGGAAACGGAAAAAAGAAACGGAAAAGATGTTTCAAATGATCAAAGCTGTATTTTATTCGCTGAAATTTAAATTTCGAAACTATTTTGTATTTTCTATTCGCCATCAACCAGCCTCCTTTCAACCAACTCTCTCGTGAGTTAGAATCAAAGAAAAGGGATGCTCCACTTAACTTCGCATGTGATGACAAAGCAAACCGCACTCTAGATAATTTGCAACAAAGAAATCGTAAAAATTACATTGAATCTGAAATCTGACAGTGGAATCCAAATATTATTCGTACGTAGCCAAGCATCAATAAATAGGACGCACAAAATAAATTTAAATCCTTCCTCGTAAATTTATTCAACGACTCGGTCCCCCCGACACCACAATGCACACAGAAGCGCCGAACAAACTCCGTTGAACTTAAAACTGATTGGCAATTTCCGAAAAAATTTACCAGTATCCTCGAATCAACATTTCCTTCTACACGATCCTCAACATTTGCTTAGCGAAAAACTTATAGTCAATTTCCTTCCCATCTCGCTGTTGGCCCCTACTTTGTCGCATGTCTTGTTGAAACTGACGGAGCTAGTGATGAAACTGTTTCTTCTTCCTCATGATTTAGGAAAATAGGTCAGCAGTGCTGTTGTTGACGGTCCCATTAAAAAGGACTAAAGAAAAAAAAAGTCATATATATATCTCAACGACCGAAAATCGAAAACTAGGATACGGTTTTAATCAAACTACAACAATCTACCAAATATCATTTGCTCCAGTAAATTTGCTTATTGATTGGAGTTCTCGCAGGATACGACGCAGTTATAGCTATGCCAAAAACTTCATGCGGGGGTGTGGGAAGAAGGGTTCAGAAGCAAAGTTTAATGGAATAGTTTCATTGTTTTCAAAATGTCCCGACCAAAAAATCTTCTTCAACTATTTTCCTCCCACTTGCGATAAATGCAATCGATATCTAAGAGTGGTAATAAAGGACTTGTTACTGATTTGTGAACTCGATCCTGGCATACAAATAATTGATTTGCTTTGTAAAACTTTTTTGTGGAGGTATACTTGGCTTTTGATCATATTTTAACAGGAGAACAATTTTTTTACTAGTCGCGATTTCTGAGGAGAATCCTGAACACATAATTAGAAAAACTTAGAAGGTGGTGTTTGAGGGAGAAAATGATGAGATGAGATGGACAGTCCCATAAGCAGAAGGGGATTTTTTTCAAAAATGATGGCTTCTGTACCCTGGAACCCAGTTCCACAAAAGGTCCAGAGGAGTCAACTTTGGATGAACCAGCTTTTTTTTTATATTCCCTGCATCGTAGTTCAATTTCGTCCTTTCCGTTTCAAGTGTCAGACCTATATGTGCCAGCATCCGTTAGAAACGTCACATCAATGAAAATAACTCCTCAGTTACTCTAACCCAACGTGCGTGTAGAGCTTAATATCGAGTTTAAATGTGCCATTGAAGAAAGCAATTCGATGTCAAAATTCAATGAAAGTTGTTTCTTTGGCAACATCAAAGCTATATACCTTAATCCGTCCACGTCGAAATGGAGATATTTTCTAGACCGCACAAAGCGATGTTGATCAAAACCTAAGTTCATCATATCGTTTGCCCATTCAGTAGTTTGGCGTCTGTTTGGATTGTTTTGGAGATTCATTTGTAGTTTTTTCCACACAAAATGCAATTGGTACAAAATTCAAAGCCAAAATATAAGCCAGGACGCATTCAATACGGAAAAAATACGCACAGAATCTTGAAAGGTGAACCAGCTGCTGGCACCATTTGATCATGACTGTCGAAGTACATTTTAGATTTTCTGGAAGTGTTAAAAGGCTTAATATTTGTTATTTTGTAGTCCTTCGAATCCAGAAATGATTTTTAGGGAGCCCTCACATTTACCAAAAGGAACGGTCTAGTGCGGTATCTTTGCTTTGGACATGATGCGAAAGTACTGCAAGTGAGAATGGAGTACCATGTAGGGAAATAGTGATTTTGATTACTCACTTCAATTACAAGATTTGGTAGCCCCAGACTTTTATTTTGGGCTTATTTGTAAGTTAAGGTTTATGCCAACAATTTTGTTTCTTTCAAACATCTTAAGGCCAATATATGCCAAGAAATTGCACAAGTCGTACCCCAAACGCTTCAAAAAGTGATGGAAAGTAAGGAAAGGACGACGTGTTTGCGGCTTTCCACTCGTAGAAGACCAAACCAAAAACATTTGGTGTTGAGTGATTTCTTACGATTTTCTAATGTCTTTCACCTTCCACCTTTTAAGACTCTTTCTTGATGACCAAACATACCCATACGAGCGATGAAAGCCCTTTTAACCTCGTACCACCACTAGTAACAGATAATGAATCGCCCTGTAAACCACCCGCCTCGTTCGTTTATATCTCTTCCACCCCAAATACAAGATTCATCTCTAAGGAATACGTACCAACTCTTAAATAAGAGTTTATCAGAGTCATTCAATAATCGAGAAAGATATTCAGTGTTAGAGCAAATCCTTTTTCATATGATTTCGAAAATTTCACAACAATATGATATAACTCTTCAAAATAGATTCGAATACGGGAAAATACAAAGTGTTCTTTGATCGGACCATTATAGTGTTCTGTGGAGCCATTCTTGTTCATCAGAGTCTTTCTTCGTCTTCAATGAATTGCAGGTTTCATGTTTCTCAATTCTTGAACGAAGAGTAATGTCACCATACTTTTTTTCTTCAAACAACTTCTTTGCTGTCATCTTCTAAACTTAACTGAACACTGATTTCTTAATTGAAGATCCTTTCCAAAGAAGTCTGGTTAGAAACAGGCAATACAGGGTCTGTATAATAAGTAACCGGACTGAGCCTGCCCCGCGCCGTCAAAGCGTCTGCTAACCGGTATCTGGTGCTGTAGTGGTGGTGGGGGTCTAGGGAAAGGGAACCGGGCTGCAGCAGTTGCCTCCAAGCGCTTGGAGAGATAGCATCGAGCGAGAGCGGAGTGCGTGTTCAGTTACGTCGTCCGAGTGAAAATGGAGCGTACGATCGAGCAACGTGTTAGCATCAAATTTTGTGTCAAACTCAAGAAAACGGCCACGGAAACTCTTCAAATGATTCAAGAGGCTTACGGTGAGGATGCTCTGTCCAGAACTCAAGTGTTTCAGTGGCACAGAAATTTCCGGGAGAGCCGCGATGACGTCCATGACAAACAGCGCGTCGGTCCTCCATCAACGAGTCACACGGACACAAATGTGCAAAAAGTGCGTGATGTGTTGAACAGTGATCGTCGTCTGAGCATTCGGGCTATCGCAGATGAGGTTGGAATTGATAAGATGACCGTTCACAATATTATTAAGAACGATCTGGGCATGAGGAAGATCTGCGCGAAGCTGGTACCCAAACAGCTGACTGATGAGCAAAAGGAGCGTCGTGTTGCTGTCGCTTCGGAAATCCTTGATCGACTGCAAACCGAACCAGAGTTTTTTAACCACGTTATTACAGGACACGAGACGTGGCTTTTCGAATACGATCCTGAGACGAAGCGGCAGAGTTCGCAGTGGCACACACCGGCGTCACCACGACCGAAAAAAGCGCGCATGAGCAAATCGAAGGTGAAGTCGATGCTCATTGCTTTCTTTGACGTGAAAGGCATTGTTCACAAAGAGTTTGTGCCACCCGGCCAAACTGTAAACGGCCAGTACTACAGAGAGGTGCTCCGTCGACTAACCGCCCGGGTTCGCCGAGTCCGTCTGGAGATTGCCGATTCGTGGATCCTCCATCACGACAATGCTCCGTCGCACACCTGCTTGCTCGTCACCGAGCAGTTGGCCAAACAGTCGAGGGCAACGATGCCACAGCCTCCTTACAGCCCGGATATAGCACCAGCGGACTTCTTTCTGTTCCCCAAGATCAAGAGACACCTTAAGGGGACGCGGTTCGGGACTCTGGAAAACGTTCAACGTGCTACGACGAGGGCTCTAGACAGCATTGAGGTTGTCGACTTCCAGGGAGCGTTCGGGGATTGGAAAATCCGGTATCAGCGTGTTATCGACTCCAATGGGGACTACTTTGAAGATTTCTATAGAAAAATTTTACATTTTTTGCCAATAAAAAATTTCTTGAGGTCAGTTCGGTTACTTATTATACAGACCCTGTAGTATTTAATCCCAACCACAAGTGGATGTAGCAGTGACGATCCTGTAGAGTGGCGATTGTGATTTCTGAGTTCTTGGTTATAAAAGTTATCTTTACACAAAGCACTTATCTCGAGTCCTGCTGAAGCCGTTGACAACTCACTATACGCGATGCAGTGCGTTTATGCATTTGCATGCATGCATGCCAAAGCCGTAAGTTCTCGTTAACAATTCCAAGTCATACTTGCTAAATTTTCAAATTTTTCACATGCCCCATATGCGCCAAGTATGTGCATTTCCACACCACTTAGTGGATATTAATAAAATCAAGTTGGCTGACTTCACATGTGCCGCAAAATTGCCGAAAAAGTCTCGGAAAACTTACAATTCAATCGCAACAAAGTACCTAAATTAAATTTTCCATTTAATGCACATCCATCGCAAGTGGAATAAATCATGCATAATGAATGCGTTTTGCGGAAATGGTTTGACATTTAGCACTCATCACTGTTCCGCGATTAATTAATCATCGCACAAAAAATATTCAGCCCACCCAAAATAAAGCTCCCAAATGCAGAGCATTATCGAATGCATGCATGTGAATGCATCGGCCCACCAACATTGCAGGCTTTCCGACTGCGTCCCATGTAATCCATGAATTTTCGGATTTCCCGGAATTTTCTACAAGTCGACAGGTAGTGATATCATTTTCTAAGAGGCCGAAGAAAAGCCTCTTTATATTTGTGAGAATGGCAGAATCAGCGATTTGATCCATATCGTCTGGCGCCTGCGTGGGGATGAAATGTGTCCTATTCGTCACCGAAATCCGTTTCAGCCGTGTACTACGTGTATTACAATCGCGTATGGAATTATCAGAGAATTGGACACATTGCAGGAAGTAATCAGTGCATGCTTGACCTATTCCATTCCGTCAGCACCATTTCAAGGATGCATTGTCGGTATGTTCGGAGGCAGAAATTGTTATTTTCGGAAGGAGCCCTGAGAGTACAATTTAAGTGGCAACTTTTTGATTCAATTTATGGACATCGGTAAAGAACGGTGGCCAGCTGGTATAACTAAGGACATTGTGATAGCAAAATGACAATAAGGACATCATTGAGAATCAGTCGAAAGATTTAAACGGCATGCAGCGATTCGAAATTATGGCAAACATGGTCACAATTCATCGAGACTATGATACGTTTTGAATAAAATGCGGGACTTACCAACAAGGAACAACGGTAAATTCCAAAAAATCCTCGAAGATAAAATTGTTGTGTGCATGTAAGACATTAATTTGGTTAGTGGAGAAAAAACACATTGGTAGAAAGAGTGGTTAGGTAGCTCCACTTGGTGCTGAGATTGAGTGGATAGTTCTCTTTCCTGCCATTGCCGTTTCTTGAAATTCTTGAAGTTTTTGAATTCAAACCGTAGTTCGTCGTACTAAAATAAACTTCGTTTACTGTATGTGAGTATTTCGGAAGCGATGAACTGCTTTTTTCTGCAGTAGAAAAAAGTACCTAATAAACAATTTCCGAAATTTACATGAGTGTACACAGCGTAAATAGGACGCTATCAGGGTTCCACTGTAACAAACGCTGGAGAGAACTGGTAATGCATACACATGTGAAGTAATCAAGAACTAGCGAGAAATTGATCCAGAATCTCTGTATATAATGGAATTAAAGGATTCCCTCCCAAAGAACCGCAAAATTCGCCAACATGTTATTCTGATGAATTCATCACAGCTATCATTTGGATTCGCAACAGTACTCATTTCAAAGTGGAATGATAAGGACGAAGAGACATTTTCGTTGGGTTCGTTGTTCGGGAACTACACTCCATAGTGTATATCCAAGAATCGAATTGTTGTCATTTTTCAACCTGGACCCAATGCTTAATAGGGCGCTGTTTCGACTACAGAGAACCAAGCGCTCGTCGAAGGCGAATTCAGAGATAAAGCAATGCTATGGGCAAACGGATCCTGGTCATGGTAGCCAGAACTAGGATCATCATATTTAACACAGGCTTGACTCCTACTACCCGCAAAAGGGGCTACATTCACATTATACCTGACATGACACTCGCTTCGAAATTTTAGTACCAAGGGATAAAAATCGGCAAATGCTAGAGGATGATTCAACCATTGATCACCAGTATATAGCACTGAAGATCGATGACAATGCTTCCCGAAGCCGTACCGGGTTCCATGGGGCCTGAGATACAAGCTAGTTACAGGTAAGCTCGGTGCTCAAAGTTCACCTTGTAAATGCGATGCAACTGTCTGTGTTGCATAGGACGCGTAGCACACTCTTTTGGTCGCAATGGGTTCCAGACTAGATTCTCAGGTTAATAGGCGAGGTATTAAATCTGCAGTTCTGCATGTACCTTATGGTACATGCATGTATGTGCTTCACTGGTAACGACCTGGCAGGGACGCATGGTACCATGAAGTAGACCGGAAAGGTAATGCTCAACCATATCAAAGAGAGACGAGCAACAAAGAAACGAAACCTGTCTGTCCTACTCACTGAACCTCACTCCTATCAACACGAGGATATAGCTGGAACCAATTGACATATTTCTTCGGGATAAGCCGCGTGTTCCTATGCCTAGAGGTGCCTTAAGGCTATGGAAATCTCTTCTCTTGCAAGAAGGAATTGAGGGGAGGGGAGAGTGCGAGAATAGAAATTTCCCCATCGCTCCGTTATTTCGCATTAAGCCCTATTGAGCCGGTCAAAGTCCTAACAAAATAATTTAAGTGCAAAGGATAGAAAGTTTGATCAAAAAATTCAAAATTCATCAAAAGAATTTGATAGATTATATAAAATAAGGTGTTACATGACCATTCATTCATTAAAAGGATTCAATGAGCTAAAGAAATGCGATATTGCTCTTCGTTTCATTCTCTTGTTTCATGTATGATCCCCCATGTTGCAGCTAAATGCCAAGGACCCAACTAGTCGGTGAAAATAATATTGAATGATGGCATTAGCCGAAACTTCTGGATTTATACATTAAACCTCAATTGCTTATTTTGTCTCGCACACATGACATGCAAGACATGTGTACACCAAGTCATTTTGCTAAGACGCAATTCAAAACTGATTATAAACATTTATCGATTCCATTTGCCTGCTATGATATTTTCATAGGTCGTTGAATTTTCCAGCCTAGTTTCTAAACGCTCATGCACACATTTATGAGTGTTCTCTACACCATATTCACATGTTTAATATATATTTCCAGAAACAAGTCAACGTGCCTGAATTGAAAATTAATAAATATCCACTTTTTCGGTTCTGTTCTACACTGTTCAGAGTCCTTTCACACCGTTCACCATCCCAGACGAGTGTACATTAGATATTCCTATCTTACACTTATCACATGTCGCTCTTAACATGCTTTTCAATATCTCCTCAATATTTCGCGCATTATCCTTGCAGCAACCAACAACGACTACGAGGCTAAGCTACACAAGATGTCCTAGAATTTTCGACACCCACTTAATATTCACAAAGTGTGCTATTCATCTGACAACACTTTCTTCTGGATTATTAAAATTTCCTTTTGTGGCATCCATGAGCCCAAACGATTCCTTCCCACAACAAATATTTGCTTCCGAAAAAACAACTTTCTCCATACATAACTATTGCCTATGGCAAGGAGACCGGAGGAAAGCTGTGAAAACGATCGAAAATGAAGCAATTTTCCTGTATTTGCTGTGATTGCTTATTTGCCTAAAACGTCCAGTCTGGCGGGTGGATATCGGTTATAAATTGATTGAATTGAAGCCCAGCAAATGGTGAAGTGTAAAGGTGGAAACCCGAATTCAAGGTTAGGCAGCCTAAGGTATTAAGTAGTGCAGTGACACTTCGTTCAGCAGGTCCTGTGCTTGCTTTTAATTAGACGAAAAAGGATGCTGACGGAAATTTGCTAGAAACCATGTCGTGCCACCTTTCAGAGCCAGAATAAAAATATATGAAATTAATGTTCAGAGTTTTCCTGTTATTAATGTTTGCGATGGTTCCGAGGGTAGTAAAGATCCTGGGACTTAATAATGTCTGGACAGTGGCTCTTCGCAAGGAGCTGTTGGGCAGAGAATGTTGAGCTCAATGCTGAGTTTCAAATCGACTACTGTCGAGCAGGACTCATCTCAAGTTTCACGGAGCATTGATTGTGCTCAAGTATCCTTTAGGTCGAAGAATCCGATAATGAATCTGAATCAAGAGTTGAACACCACTGCCTGGTGCACGCTGGACGGTCTCGACAGATTCATGATGAATTATTTTCGCGTAGCAACAAACAAACAACCACTAGAAGTAAACACTAACCTTTTGTAATCAATCGAATGTCCTTTCCCTTCCGGGATTCTTACCCCTAAACTCTATCATCAGACAGTACATTATAATACGATTTATGGCTATCGCCTGGCAGCAGATGAGCACTGACCAAATTCTCTACGAAAAGGATGTGTT
The DNA here is from genome assembly GCA_954870665.1 of Stratiomys singularior. Classification (NCBI taxonomy): domain Eukaryota; kingdom Metazoa; phylum Arthropoda; class Insecta; order Diptera; family Stratiomyidae; genus Stratiomys; species Stratiomys singularior. The sequence goes on along the minus strand of OX940879.1, from coordinate 1,785,463 downwards.
CGTCCGAACAATTATTTCTTAGATTAATTGATTTTCAGGACAACGGCTTCCAATTGATCGAAATTTATCTGTTCGTTTGAGTGGTGCTTGTTATATCCTCAGATAACTTAATGAGCGAGATGATAGACTGCAGAGCTGAAGGATTTAGGAGGATTTCCAGTGACTTTGTGTGAAGGTACTTCATTAAGGAAAGGTAATGAGATGAATTAGAAGAAGCGAAGTAGTACGATTAATTGTCAATAAATTCGGATGATTCACATTTACGAGGGGGAATTTAGGCTAAATATGTTTTATATTGTAAACTGAGTGTAACTAAGCGAATCAGACAAGGCAAATGTCTTTGATTGCAACTGGATATGAATGTACCTTTGCCATTCCAGTTGGTGAAAGTGTAATCGTTCAACCAAAGAAGTACCATCGAACGGAGTTACTTTGATCCCCGGGGTCACTTTCGTAACACAATCCTGATAAATAAATTTCAAATTACGTGAGAAGCGCATCCTATTGACTAAATTTGTTTCCTTCAAAACCAAGTAGTGCCTCAGATTGATTACACATTTCAGCGGCATGCCAAAAATCTGTACGAGTCTGTTATGGATTACCCAGTAACAGAGTTAACTGCCAGGTGATTGGCGCTACGGTAAGCAAGTCAAAAAGATAACATTCCATAACATTCCACATTCCAGTCCATCAGAAATGCTTTGCTAAAATTGCAAAAACAAAAAACCAACGCTCAAACAGATGGAGGAAGCTCATGTGAAACAACTCTTAAATCGGATCAGCTGGAAAAGTGCGGCGTAAGGACTTAACAAATCCGTACCACGTTTGGATTTTTTAACTCCTCGAGAAACAATGAAAGTCAGTGATTAGTTTTTGAAACAATTTGCTCGACGGCCTTATTCATTGCTGGAGATGCTCAAATTCAAAAACTCCAAAATCTATGATACTTGTAAATGCTCAAAAACTTATTTATAAAAGCAAGATCTTAGTCTTAGAGTCTTTCAGAAAGATATATGACATAGAGATCTGTCATCTTCTTAGAATTTTAGTGGTTCAACATTGAAGACAGTTACAGATAATGTCCCCCCTGTCAGTATATTCAATAATGACGAGCCAAATATAACCAACAATCCCGTAAAGAAATATAGCTTGTATGAAAGGAGTTAAGTTCTCTCTACGGCATAAAAAGTGTATCGTGCGCAGCTCCTTTCGAACTTAGATACCAACATATATGTGAAACTATTTATCGCCAGCTCGCCTCTTCTGTCAATGAAAAATAATCGGTGCCTGGACCAACTTATTCATAAGAAGAATCTGAATTCAATATCGTCCACCATTACCGGCTAATATGGGGAGGCAATAAGGAACCAATCAATTTGTAACATTGTGAGTGCTGATTATATTAACCCATTCCAATTGTGGAACTGCCTAGACAGTAATCACACTACCTTTTTAACATGTATTTCCTGCTGTATATGGTAACCTCTGTTTCTCTCTCAGGTATATCCTGTCTCTCTTGTATATGGTGCGTGGTTCGCGGGAACCAGTTCGCTTGCTCGGAGGCAAGCGTACTGACAGTCGCTTGCCTTTCACTTGAGACAGCACTGATAGTGTACGGATTCAGCCGACTTGCAGCCACTAATCCTACGGTGGTCTTGACCGACGTCAACGTGATTCAATACAAAAAAACTCGTCTTCACTTTAATACCGAACCAGCATATTTAAACGTATTCACTGTTTCAACGATAACTTCTCCATTATAGATAGGTATGACTCAAATGATTCACTTTTCGGTTAACATAGTCATCTCAATTCTGGGCGAAGGGTAAGCCCACAGTCAGTCTTCCACTGCCTCGGTTGGGCCAGCACTAGTATGAGTGACACTCATCGCCGTAAGGTTGCAAAATATCTGATCAAGTCTTAGCCAACTGGTGAACGCAATCTCTACATTCCATAGTATGACGAGTTCTGGAGATTTAAACTTAAAAAAATGGCATATTTGCGTCATCTGATTCCTTTCATACTGCATGTCTATCGTGTCATTGATTAGATCCCATTCTTAGAGCAAGCTCTCGGAGAAAAGTCTCCGTTTGCGGAAACCATGTCAGCGATCCTCTCGGAAAATTGGAAAAATCCTCTGATTTGCACCGATCAGGCACAGAACATAAGCCTCTATTAGGACTGATGATATGTTTTCATGTTCTCTTTTTCGAAAAGACGCCCCGTAAAGTCCCGCGAAGAGCGGTTCGAATTGTGTGTAATTATAAGCTCATGGGGATGAAAGAGGGAAATCATCACGAACAAATACACAATACACAAGGCAACAGCCAGGATACCTGAAATCAAAGAACATGGAAGCTGTGACTGTAAACGATCATCAAGGTTTCGTAACGTTGTAGATAAATAAAAGTAAAATAAATTTATCAAAAAAAAAACATAAAATAAAATAAAACAAAATTAAATAAACTGTACTCTATTTTAAAGTCTTGTTAGGGACAAGTCTTTGCTCAGTAGAATGTGGACTTGTGTAAGTTTATTTTAAATTTACTTACGTTTATCCTTTATCCCTAGAAGTAACGAAAGTATTCTTTAGGAGCTGCTTTGAGTTGTGTCAGTTGATGAAATACGTAAGGTGTTCCGACTGATTTCAATTTCCTCTAGTACGCGCCCCCTTAGAGCTTTTAAAAGAACGTTCGTGACGAATCTGTGCAATTTTCCACGTTCGTTTTCCGCTGTACTCTCATCATGAAAGATGTCACGCTACCGCTTAGAATGGCTCTGGACATATGTGGCGATATTTCTTCTGTTGCCTGCCCTGTAATCAATGCTTATGATAAAAATCATTTTTCTACCCCCTCAAACTCACCTTATAAAGTTCCAAGCAATGACTTTTCATTCACACACGCGCTCATCTAAACAATAGGATTTTTCCAATGAAACATCAAATGGCAACTTCTGTGTGACTAATTATTGAGTGAAAGTTTATTCAATAGAAATTAGGCCATATCGATGTCGATAGGATATTCTGCAATCATCGGGGAAATAATACATTTAGTGATTTTCCGTTTTTAATCCTCACGTGACTGATACTCACGTGCTGAAGTTGGTCGTTATAGTACAAATTAATTGCGACGTTTCAACAAATACATCATAAGGATATTTTTCATTTGGTCGTTTACTCTATGATATTTGAATGATCACAAGAATAATATTAAATTCTATAATTATTATTGGGAAAAAAGGCTGAATCAATTATTGAACGAACTGATGAAAGTTGTGAATTTGTGGTTGCTGGGTTATTAATAATTGTTGAGTAACGAGCGTTTCCTGAAACAGGAGAATTACTATTGTGGTGTACTCTGCAAATAAAACAATAATTTTAACGTGGTGTCTATTTGAACTATTGTCCTCTGGGCTACATTGGTGTATAGTTACTAATGGAGCACTCAATCTACGACAAAGCGAGTCCGAGTCGAAATATTTCGAAGCATTTATCCACGTAATTTTAGGACCTTAACATATTCTAGGTTGACCCCGGACAAAGCGGGGACCATCATCATCATGAGGAAGAAACTTCAAATCATGATACAATTGACTAAAAATTACAAACTACAAATAGATCATATGAAAACCAATACAGAAGTACTTAGGCCTCACGTTTGATAACAGTTTTTCATGGACTGACAAAATGCATAACAAATAAGGAAACTGTCGCAGGCTCCTCTCCACTCTAACTTATACCTTCACACAAGTTTCAAAAAACTTAGTCCTGATTTGGATCAATATATTAGGCTTAAGACTGAATACCTTACAGTATTGTTTCTACCTTACAGTATCTTTCTAAGCCCTCTTTGAGTGTATTCTCCTTTCTTTTATCTCGTCTTACGCTCCGCTTACGCTAGCAGGACCAGTCCGGAGTTCTAACTTATCTTCTTTTCTCGATTTTAATCAACATTCGCTAGCTGATCTTGTCTTTTAGATCCAACTCACGCAAACTCCCTCCATTTTGCATCCTCAAGATGGAGGGTGCCCGTATTTTGCGATTTCGTCCCGATTTCCCACACCAACCGATGGGTTAAGCTTACCAAAAAATAATTCGATGAGAATGACATATCCTGAAAGGCATTTGCAGGTGAGTCTGAGGGATTCGTACTAGAGCGAAAAGACTATTCCGGACTAGATAGATCAAAGCAAATTCCGCATACGATTTTCCAAGTGAAGGACGTTTCAGCGAGACTATTAGAGATAAGAGGTGTCAAGGAGTGACCGTGGCACAACAGAAGACGAATTTTAATAGTAGCCCAGAGCAAGCAATTGTACGTGAATCGTTTGCTGGAAATTGAGTCGGCAAACATAGACTGCTTAATAAGTTGCATTTAGATCAAGGACGATTTCTCGTTTGCTAATGAAATATATAAATAATATTTGAAGGACCCTTCAAAGCCTCCTCCATTTCAACTGTTTATGCCAGAAGAAATATATTTTTCGTATCCTTGCCATTTACACTTCTCAAAATTGAAAAATCGTCGTTGCAACCTTGACGGTACAATCCTTGCGGAATCCTGCCAAAAGCAAAGTTACCCACGTGGCGTCGGCAACCCAAACAAACCTTTTTTTTCGTTACAGCATTTCTTTTCTTCTGTTGCTCGTATGTAACAAATCTACGCATCGTTCACATTTTCAGCATAACTCATTTCACGTACACATTCACGACACCGGGACGGTTTTCATCAACCTTTCCGACCTTATTGCCAGTTTTCCTATTATAAAACCCCCAATCTTTAGATAACCATGCATATATAATAAGGAGCGACGTAAATACATTAATTCTAATATTACACAATGCGAGAACTAAAGAAACTTATCTAAACGCTACCTGTAACGTTTTTTCGCATTATTTATTCACCTGCAGACGTTCCCATTACGTGGGAAAGTGCGAGACGGATGTTAAGCCAGCGGAGAATTTTCACACCCAATCAAATCGTAACGAATTTGAAATCAATACGCAGCACACTTTTTCATTATTCCGACAAAAGCAATTTGATGGCTTTCCCGAGAACGCCATTTTTCTATTTGCTGTTTATCGAGCCCCAATCCCGCGTTGGAAAAGGAAGTTTGGTACAATCATTTCTTTTTGTGGCATTTACATTTTCGGGTAATTATAGATTTTCCAACGAGGGTTACATATGGCAAGGGTAGGGTTTTTACTCATGGTAGTAACTATGGGCCGCAAATAGACAAAACAAAAAGTTGCTTCGTTGATTTCGTTTTGTCGGAGTTTGGGAACCTTTGGGTTCCCTCCTCAATCAGGGGTTGAATATAAGTTCCTCGTTAAATATTTCGAAGCAAAGATCACTTCACCTTACTCCAAAGCACGGATCCGGCTGCGTGCGTCTCCGCGCGAATTATTATCTAATATGTGATAAAATCCCCATAGATACCTTTCGCCTTCGCCACGCTCTACGCCTCTTCCACATCGCGCCGCCACAACAATGCATCGCCGTTATCAGCAAGTTGCTTATCATTTGCCAATTTTTATCTATTTGTTATCACAACAAGAAAAACATTTGCTCACTCAAATTTTGTCAGGTGAATAATTCACATTGATTAGAATAAAGGTCAGATCTGAAAGACGTAGGAAGGCGAAGGTTTTCGCTGCTCATCCGAGATTTGGGTTTAAGCGTATCCTTTCCCCCGTTTCCTCAGTTCCCAGCAGACCGGAGCAAGAGAGACATCATGCCCACTGTAAATATTGAGCTAGGCATTGTCTGCTTCAGGCAACGTGACTTTTCAAAATATCTTTAACACGAAGCGCTTAATATCTTTACAATTGTGTCACTGATTTAAATACAGCTCGCAAACATTGTTTGGCTCACCGTCGTTCCATTTTCAGGGGGTGTCCTATCTCACAAGCACGGGAGTGTCGAGCTTCATAGAAAAACAACTCCATTCAGATTTATTTGCTGGAAATAATGCTGGAAAGTGTCTCGGAGCTTATCACGTGCTTTAGGAGGACGATATTGGCCAGAAGTGTTGTTTAATCTGATAAATCATTGCAGGTTTTGATAAAAGTGGGAATTTCCGAAAAAATCACCGAAATTTTTCTGAAAAGAAAACACACTTTTCACCAACGTACCCGATATTTGCTTGACGAATTCCTTTTTAATCTAATCTCAAACATTTTTACTTTTGCGTTAGTCGCGAGGCTTTGGCAAACCGATCAGGCAGTGCAGTCATCGGGTTCAAGCTAACAAAACGAGTTTGCCATTGTTTTACTGCTCTGCCAATTTGGTTTGAAAACATTACCCAGGAATTAGTAAGGATTTCCTTTATACAAAGGAAAGGTCATTTTCACTGCTTAAACACATTCTAACATAGGAGTGAATGTTTTGAAATTCCACTTACACTTATCATACACTTTGCGTCTCCCAGTGTTCATCCTAGAATTTCATGTCCTCGGGGACTCGGTTTTCATTTATTGAGTAGCGGGACTCTTCGGGGATTTGAATGGAATCGAATAGATTCGCCTGCACAAAACTGTACTTATGTTTGTTCCATTCTTAGGACTTCTCAACAACACAAAGCAACGTGACCGCTGACCAAACACTTCCTTTGACAACAAGGAAACCTAGAATCAGCTGGCACATTATTTCGGGCTAGGCCTTCCTATTCTGCTCATAATGACGCTTGTGGTTCAAGCTTAATTCAAGAGAAAGGATCCCTTTGCCTTCATTGCATCCAGCTAATCAATAATGCCCTGTTGTATTGTCGGGATAGCTCGAGCGTAATGTTGCCGCTCGTAGAGAGTGCATCGTCTTCATCGACAGCGAGTGCTTCCTTATTATACTCTAATCTACGGAAATGATTCTTTCTACAGAAAGAGTTCTATACTAAAAGCACAATGAGTATTACCCCGGAGGTATAATGAGGTATAATTCTATACTTGCATTAGAGAGCCTGTTCCTTATCAAGTTGACCACTTCAGTTTCTCCCAAGCTAGATTGAATTCATGAGTGATCATTCCTCTTCTTCGTCGTATGACTTGGTTATCCTTTGAAACCCGCTTCTTTATTAATAGGATCACTTCAGTTTAATCTCGAGGCAGATTGATCCATGTGTGATCATACAATGCACACCAGTGACAATTGTCAAATACTATCTGCATAGACGATCAGTTGCGATCCCTTTAATGATTCCAGTTGTTTTTCCAGACTGCCAGGATGTCCATCCTACCCGCGGAGTACCGTTGGAGAGCAGTCATTCGTACTGCCATTGGATAAATTCAAATAGCAAGACCACTCTCGGAAGGTTTCTTGTCGACAGAGATAGAAAAAGTATTTTTGTATTGCGATTTAACTCAAACGAGCAAAGAACAAATTTACCAATACTTACACTTTTCTTCTTATTCCAATTGAATTTCGTTAGATCGGAAGTTTAAGAAGTGGAGAAAGGTCCCAAAAGCATCGAAAGATTTTGCTGTGGGTCTTCCGATTCTGAGTTTCTCGTGCACTCTTTCGGTCAGCAGCAGTCCATCTGATAGGGACGCTTTGGGTTTCTCCTAAATTTTGCTACACGTGTCCTTGCCATATTATATCATTTAGGGAAACGTTTTTGTTTTGTTCTAGTAGCGATTGGGATCCAAGTCAGGCTAAAAGTTAAAGACCAATCGCAATACCATGCCAGGGATTCTTTCTGCTTCAGAAGCCTTCTTCAACTTTATGAATGTTATTGCTACTTCCAGCTTTTTCTTCATGAATCGTATATAGTTGAGGCTATATCATTTCCCAGTTCCAGCTCCAACATAGATGGGATATGAAGAGAACAGATTCAGTACTATCCCGGCAATTTTGTCCGTTTCATTTTAGGAGGGCACGAGCAAAGCTCCGATTGTTTCCCACCCCACTGTTTTGACTTGGTATTCGTTTCGCTTTTGGTCATAATTTATAGTCCTTTTTTTTCAATTCATTTAATCAACAGGACAGATGAGACCTTCCATATCTAGATCATTCCTAGGTCCGTGTCTGAAGGTGTTCGGAGAATGGAGGCGTTGATATCAAAGTGGAGAAATAAAGGACTCAAACTACATCCTTGTGTTCAAATAAAAGTGTAGGATAGCACTAGTCTGAAGAAATAACTGCCCTGTTCAGCATCTCTTAGTATTTGGCTAACTTCCTGGTCTTTAGTAGAAGTTCCGAATATTTCGTTACCCGATTGGTGTAAAAAAGCAATTTGTGATTATGTACTAAAGGTGATATATCCCCAATTTATTCTTTATCTTTATTATGCTTCACATCAGAGTTTGATGTTCCCAATCAAAATTCATACTTCATCGTGCACATTTAAACACATCACATCACATTTAAAAGCGGGCTCGATTCGTTTTTCTAATCCCAGAATTTCTAGAACGTGTGCGGAGTATCTAATCTCAGTGAATCTGACCTCAGTGAATCTGACACTATAATAGGAGGACCCTATTGCCAGGAATTAGGAATTTATTTATCTGACGACGAAGAAGAAGTGTCGAATTCAATTTGAACATGGAATGGGGCTGGCCCAGAAGTTTGCCAAGAGAAACAAGTAGCACCTCGATCAAGTTGAGTTGGCGACTAGATGTCGGCTATGTCTTCAAGCAATCGTACTACGCAAGGATACTTATAAAATCACTTTTGCGGAGGAAAGGTTTTCCGTAATAGTACGGGAGACCATTAGGAAAGTTGCGAAGGAAACCAAATCAAAGCACATGAAGAAGACAAGGACTTAGACTTGTCCATGTTGCCTAGTTGGATACATTTGTGGACTTAATGGATAACAGCTGGTGTCTTGCATAACGCAAATCTGATATTCGTAAGCTGATACCTACGTGTTGACGATGTCTTAATGTGAAAGATACTGAAACTCCAGACAAGAAAACCTCTCATCAAAACACAAGACTTCAGAGCGCTTCGTCGTGCATGAAAAATTACCTTCTAATCGGGGTTGCACAACTTTCACTTAACTGTAAATTCCATTAAAACCTGCAAATTTTGTATAATAGATAGGAGGATATGTGCTCAGATGAGTCGCTATTCTCTTTAAGGATCCACTTATACAGGAATGCTGCCAAATGAGCGGTGGGGTAGGTAAGCCTGGGACAAAATCTCAGGATGACGCTGATGAAGAAATACAAAAGATCAGGACGAAACGTTACCTAGTATAACTTTTCTTTCAAAGTCAATGGCAAAAGTTTTCGTGATGTGGGGTAAGCTTGGAACACTGCAAAAGACTGGAGTTCTATTCTTTCTTTGATGCTACCGAGGAACATACGACCAGTGGTATCAGTTTTATTTGAATTCCACGTAATAAAAAGCATAAAAGTGTTAAAAATTGAAGTATTAATTGGCTAAATTTATTCCTTTTTAGTGGCTGAGATCAGGAAATCAAATTGTTTAAGTATAAAATTGAAATTACGTCAATAGCTGAAACTTAAAGTTTATTTAAGAGTTCCTGTTATTATTTTCTTCTGATGGCATCCACTCTATGTTTTTGTATTGGTTTTGAAATCAAAAAGAAGTTCTTCTCATGACAATATTAGTCACTCATCTTTTGCTTCGCCCAATGCTTATCTACTTCATAAACATTTCCTTCTAATTTTCCATGCGCTCAACAGCAAAAAACAAAATTTTAAAATGCGTGACTTTTATTTGCCACATAATACATCAATCATTTTTCACTTTTTCATGCAAACAGATAAGTCATTAAAATTCCATATCCACATTCTGGTACTTTCCATGAAACTTTATCCTTATCTCAATTTAATCCTTATCTCAAGACTTTATGGAGTTTGATGAAATAAATTCCTTAGATATTAGCAGGAAAAAACATTTCGAATGATATTCATTTTATCTCAAATTACTATTTCGTATTTCAGATAATTATACTTTGTTTAAATATTCAAATAACGTTCAAAATAAAGATAAATCACACTTTGCAGTGGGGATAACTAAAAATCTGTTTCACGTTATTCACATGGTATGAGATAAGGAGTATGAAAAAAATTTCTGTTTAAACAATAAAAAAGGACAGATTTTAGTTTATAATTTGAAATAGGATGATTTTGAAGTTAAACTTTTTTGACGTTGAATTTTGATTTGCGCTGATGTCGACAAACCCTTGACATAAGATTTCAAATAGGTTTCGAACATAATTACAAAAAGGAATTCCAAACTTAAAAGAACAATTGAATTACTTTGCAAAATGATCACGTTTGTTTAATGAAAGTTCTGACAGTTTTTAACATACGATGATTTGTCGATTCCATCTTCGTTTGCTGGGAGCATAACAAACTTTTAGTTTTCTGGGATGACTCCTTGACAAAAGCAAACATTGAATAAGCTGAGCAACGCGCCACAGCAAAGATGATAGATAAGCAGCAAAGCTCCAAACTTGACGTCTGGTTTGGATACGATTCTTGCCACCGTACACGAAGCTGCCTTCTATAGTTATCTGAACCACGAACGTTGCAGTCACAACATGGTTTGGTCCGAATGTCGTGAAAATTCACACGAAATATATGTATAGGACGAAATTTTCTCTATCTCGTCAATATTTTCAACATGTGTAGGGTACCGAACTTCTACAAACAACGCTTCTAGCATAGACGCATAGACTCCGAGCATGTTCGTTCACATTGGGTACGGGATCATGCCAGCAGTGGACCTTACTAGCAAATCTATGGAGCCCCTTTTCAGGCCTGTCTGTTGCCATCGTGGCTCAAGCTTCATTCATCTCCGCTTTCTTCGTAGTTTTTGGCACTTCCAAGCTGTTCAGCGATTTATCTTGACAACCTGTGCAGTCCGAAATGCTTTGAAGACTTTGAAGACTACTTTGCTGCGCCACCCCATGCACGACTTACAAGCACACATAATATTAAACTCAAGATCAGCATATCCTCCTCTCCCTTAGGACATCCAACAGCAATGTGCCCAGGGCCAACGCATATCTCCCAGCGATCGAAAGTTTCAACGGATATGCTCTAGGGAGCTGCATCATTGATGATAAAGGAAAGGTCCGCGTGCTCAATCTGTCGGGAAAAAAATGGTCAATCGTGTGACCAGCGGCATTCCAGTATAGTGTCAACATGGGTGAAACTGGGACGGAAGGTAAGTGAAAATGATCTCCTGCTCGATTTCTTCTGATAGAATATAAACACAAAATGTTGCTTCTCCTTTGAATTTCTCCAAAATCTCCAAAGTCAATATTTGTATAGAAATCGCTTTACATTATAGCATTAAGCATACTTTAAAAGTTGACTTTGCCAATATTGAATACACTCAGTGCTGTGCCCAGAAACTTTTCATATTGAATTATTTTAGTTTAAGACCTTAGTCTTAAGGTTCTTGGGTTGCTGGTCATGCTAACACCAGCGAAGGACTTTCGCTTGTACACACAATGAATTTGGTATTTGAACGCTAGGAAAAGAAGTGGTCCAAATACATTACCTTGAGGAAAACCCACGTCAATGTTTCTCCAGTAGAAGTTGAAATCTTGTATTTAATTTCGAAAGAGTGCCCATGCAAGCAAGACGAAACAAGCCTAAGAAAATAATTCTTTGTATAGTGGCTTTGTACTGTGTATGAAAGTCCTTCGCACGACACCTTATTTTATTTTCGGGTAATAGTTTACACTATGTAAGCTGAAAGTTGTATTAAGTTTGGTTCATAAACAATTCGAGCAGAAGCGTATACTTGATTTTCTTTTAATACAAACGAGATGTATTTTTCTTTTAATTGGACAAGAGGTTGCATTTGGAAGGCTTTTCTGAAGATCTCGGTAGTAGCAAAAGCTATTTAACTCAACCATTTACTCAAAAGTGAAAAATTTAAATGAAAAATAGAAGCCGGGCTTTCGGAATAACTTAAAAGTTGATGTAGGAAGTGCTTATTAGGCCGGGTGTACTCAAATGATGTATCTTCCTGGCCTGAGCTCGCTTAATCACCGAAGTGAAGGGAATACTATGAGCTACACTGAAATTAGTGGAAGTGGGATCTAAAAAAGAAAAAACGCGAGGTTACTGAAGAAACTATCCTTTTCAAGCGTTGTGGTGGTCAAGTCAGAAGCATTCTCTGTAGGTTAGCTGATGACAGTGAATTTCTTTCAAGTAATCTGCTCGGATAGACCGAGTTTCTGGAATCCTAAGCCTACTGGAGCCGAAAGAATAACAAAGTTCAGCGCAACACAATCTAGGATTCGATTGCAGCACAAGTTGCTAGCAAAATGGGAACGCTTAGCTTGTAAGTGTTGTTTACAAATTCACATAGTTAGCTCTGAATACATCAGCCCAACGTCAAACATAACAAGGAAGTGTTTGTTGTTAATTTGTTGTGAAGTTCGTCTTAGTGAAAATCATACCCTCACTGAGGTGGTTTTCTCTGAACTAGAACTTGTTGCTTCCGTTCAGATTCCTCATAAATCTTTCGCAAGCGCCAGGCACTGTCAAAGCCCGGAACACATAATCTTCGCCTTGAAAATGCACTCAATGTGATATGGGTTTTCCCTAGCAATGCTTCCACCATTCTACGTTACCATTTATCCAAGAAAAAATAGATTAAGCCAATTAAAAACGTTGTACTAAGTCTGCACTCTCAAACACGATAAAATCAAACAAAGACATGTCGAAGATCTTTCAGTATTTACCCTAAGATTTACCCTAGACGTTGTCGGCTGTTATAAAATTATATTTGGTTTGATTTGCTGAAACAAGCATCCACGCTAAAATCACCCTGTGCCTGACGAGCGCTGTATTATTCATTTATTATGTAGTATCATGCCTGAAACAACGACATTCTCTGGCCTAGGTGTGTAATCAGTAAGCAAACATCAGGTGAAAATTTCACATTTGAAATTTATCTGCGCAAAATTTGAGTTGAAAAATCTACCTTCAGTTAAGGACGGAAACTTGTCAAGATAATATGTGAAAGCGTGCTCGATAAACGACTCTGAAACGGAATTCTTTTCGGAAAAGCTAAAATTTTGCCTTGGACATTTTCACCTACAGAAATTTTCCACTTCAATCTGCATCAACTTCTTTTCCAAAAATATTTCTCGCTTACTCTCTGCTTTTGCTTGCTCTCGCAGCTCACAGCTCACAGCTCTCCTGCATCTCTTGACTAAAATTTTCTTTCTCTTCCGCGAAAATGTTCTAGATCGCAGGCGCCGCAGTTTGCACTCATTCGGAGTTTTGTACAGCATTTCCGCGCCCCATCAAGGTACTGTTCTTTGTCGGAGTGAAATTTTCCGAGATAAAACGGTATGGACGTTTTCAACTCAATCTCTATGGTAACGGGCGAAAATTCTTTTTTCATCCGCTCGATATATATGAATTGGCCGGCAAATGTTTGCTGTTCAGTCTGAAAACAGTATTCGTCCGGTAGATTTCGCTTTAAGGAAACAGTGCCGAGAATCAGGTGGCCTATAACAATTAACCAATACTAAAAGGAATCATCCTTGCCAGGACGGTTTCACTAATTCGTGATAGACTTCCTCAGAATTCCTCCGAGGAAGCGCGTTTATCAGAAAAGAGAGAGAGGAAAACCAAGCAAAAAACGAGCATCATCGGTGCGAGATAAATTTTCGTGGGAATTTCACTTTGCCAAAGATATTAGTACGCGTACGCGCTTTTCTTGCTGTTGAATTGGAAACGTACGCACGCACGTACCAGCGCCGAGTACCCTAGTTTAGTCTGCGATAGTGACGCGGGATTAATAGAGGAGTTCTCGTCTAGATCCGATTCAAAGATTCCAAACGTACTAAATATACACGTGCAGATACTTTCCCAGTCGCGGATGCTGCAATGCATCTATAGAACGAATTTATTCTGAAAGATGCAGTTTTGGTGGTGAATTCGTTGGTGCATTCATTTTCAAGTTGAACGAACTGTGTGTGTAATAAATTCAGTGCAATCATTCGGGACGAACGACAAACACCATTGCAATTACAGTGTGAGGAACTAATAGACTGGCCGAAGTGCAGAAGAGCCGCTCGAGTAGAGGACGAGGAGTTGGTACTGTGTGGTGACTGCTTCGTACTTCTTGTTGCTGACTGTGCTTGTTCTTCAATTAGATCAGACCAAAAAGCATCAATTCGTCTGATTCAAAATAGGTCAATACAGGAATTTTATTAGGGGTAAGTATTCGGAAATTTGTGCTACCCAAGCGGTTGTAATGGATGCAAGGAGATGGACAGATCAAAATTAGCCCAGGGCAATTTCTCGAAGGTATTCCTGTTGGGATTGCCAACTCTAAGGCCATTTCTGATTCTTGAAAAAAAATTCCGCTCAAAGTTATCGTCCTTGAAAGTTGTTGTCAAGCGTCCAATTCGTCGCGACACGTGCGCCACGCAGTTAAAAAACCCTTAATAACGCGATGACCATGATATTATATTTTCCTCATAAATATTTCCCATTCAATGATTTTGGCTGAACAATAATAAGCTTCACTCATGTCCTCAATGAAAGTACGAGGAGCTTGACGGGTTCTATTTTATCAACCTATTCAACTTGTTGATTGCACCGGACGTACAAGTGTGTACTTCACCACCCTCGCATATGATGCTCTCGCTCAAGAAGGATGGTCACTACCCTTGTAGGACTTGCGGCCATTTATTTTGTGGGGATCCGTAGCATGCTTTCGATGCCTGCTTTACACCCACGGATTGGAATTTTCATTACCCATTGTAGGATTCAGCCATTTGATAATGTTAACAAAAAAATCAATATCAGGCATCTGTGATATCCGATAACGATTTCCTAATAAAGGCCAAGCGTGGTTTCATGTATTGTTTCTTTTAAATCTGAAAAAGGAACTGATTCACCTGGTTGCTGTGGGCACGAGTCGGAGACAAGATCCAGATAGAAATTCCGGGAAATATGTATCCTTGTTTCAAATGGAAACGAACATTATAATTTGAATATTTGTATCATGCATAGAATATTCGATGCAATATGCAGAATAAATTTGAATGCAAAGTTCTATTTTGAAAATTCGCCAGATTCAAATTAACACCTACAAAATTTGTAAAATCAATTTGCAAAATGTTTTATTCTGAAAATTTGCTAATCGAATTTCGAAGTTTTAGGGAATTGAGAAACTGAGAATTTTCAAATTGAGAAGTATTTGTTTTTATTTCTAATTTTAAAAATTTATGATTTATTCTTTGCTATTTATTATTATGTTTTTATTTTGGGGCAAATCAAAGGTGCCAGAAGGCCTGATCTCTGTGAAAAAAAAATCGGAACAAGATAAGCAAAATTCGATTAGCATTCAGTTCAATGATTCATGGAAAATTTCAAGAAAATCAGTACTTTCAAATTTTCCTATAAACGACACCACTCATGACATTGTTTACACTAAAACTTGCTCTCTAAGAACTTCCTCCTAATAAAGAGTGGGAATCAAGAATCAAACATCGTTCATGTCAAAACGATAACGTTGACCCTATCGAAAAAAGTAATAACAATAGGTAGAATGTTGCACAAGGCAATTCGTCATCACCAAAACTGAATAGTACGTCACAAACCTTGGTTTCCAGGATTCTTCAGCTCTTATTGCCTCGATCATTTGAAAGCGTCCTAGAAGTTGGGAATCAAATCAAATAAAAATTACATTTATTTTAACGATTAAAAATGAAAAAAGATGTTTCTTGTAAGTTTTTTGGTATTTTATAAACTTGCATCAATTTAGTTGAAATCCTAAGAACTCTAGCATTTAGAGGATCCTTAATGACAAGCTTCTCCTTAACAAGTTGTCAGTGCTTTGGGTATGCAAAATTTGAATAACTAAACGACATTTCGGCAATTGTTAAGGCCAATTCATTGCCAAATATTCTCAAGCCATTTTCAAACAAACAAGTTCGCATAGTAACCGGAAAGGGTCTAGCGTCCATTTTTTGGAAAGGCTACCATCGAGGAAATCAAACAAGGGATTTGAAGCCAGCAGAAATTGGTTTCCTATTTCCTGACCTGGCTTTAGCAACTTTCGTCTCTTTCCGCAACTTAACACATGCTCAACTTCTAGAAAAGTTCCAGGTCAGGTTCAATGTTGACAAATGAGGTATTTAATGAAAAAAACTGAACAAGAATCTTGTTCAGCTAGAGTCCTACAGTCCAAAATGAGCTCAAATTACCTTTCTACACACAAAAAAGGACTCAGATTCTACATTCATATTCTAATTCATCTCCAAACCTGACTGAAAACAACTAGCAGGCACATAAGAAGGTGTTGAGCATACGCTTGGAAAAATGTGTGTTAATCTAGAGTAAGCAGTGTACAAAGAAAGTGTAGATTAACGTGCCAAAAGGCGCCAGAACTCCGACCACCGACAGGCTTGGACCCTTTTCTGGAAGAAACTTTGATCATCGATCAATCAGAAATCGGGTTTTGCTATTTTTGCATTAGCCTTGTGTACCAGCGTAATTTTAAATGTGTTTTACATTCGTTCCTAACAATTAGATCAACAATTTAGTTTCGTCCTGCGTTCCAAAAATCGTCTCAAAATACTATGGGATGAAGTTTTCAGTATTATCAGTGCTATTATTTGTAATTGCTAAGCTTTCAACAATCGAAGTCCTTCCCAAATTATTCTTGCTAAACAACATTTTTAATATTTTAAAATTTACAAAATAAAACATGCTCAGTTACCGATTCAACTAAATTTTTTGTTGTTTGGACTTAAATAAATCTTAAAAAAGTTCCAATAAATCTTTTCTCAACTATGTGTTCGGCGTCTTGCCACATAACACTTAAGTGGGAGGAAAAGCGTGCAACTTTTTGTTATGATTCCGAACATTCATCCCTCTCCTTCTCATCACAAAATCACCGCACACAAGCCAACATCCTCTTCGGCGTATTCATCACTGAAATTCCTTTTGGAACATTATTAGACTAAATATTTGTTTGTTATAACATTAAATTCACATTCAAGCGAATCCATGCAACACGCATGGCACATTCTAATCATCACCTCTGGGAACTGAATGGCTGAACTTTCCGTTCCTCTTTGGAAAAGCTGTAAAAACAAAATCAGCGACTAGATCCGCTTTTCTCTGCCATTATCTTTGCAATGACCAATCCTGAGAGCATCAAAAAAATTGGTAAATTCAATATCGGCTTCCTCACCAAAACCAAACTGCCACCGAGCACACCACGCAACACCACGAGAAAGATATTTTTCATCTTTTCACAGAGACACCCGGGCCGGCCTTGCGTTCATACGATTCCCCCTCTCGCGCAACCCTCCTCCCTCACCGGCTTAAGCTGGTATTTCGTTTGCAGTTAAAAATAATATTCATCTAGATTGGTTTTGCGTCGGCGGTGGGACCAGGCGCGACAGCAGGATTGATTAGGAGGGCTTTCGTGCAGAACAATGGCGCCACCAAAAACCATGTAAATTGTTGTGACTGACGGTGTGAACAGGGAATTCTCATAGGTGACAATGAAATTTACAAGGGGTGGTGCAGATTGGCTGCAACGCTAGATTGGACTTTGAAGACGTTCTAGAACGGTCCACCGAAAATCTGCTGGGTCTAGCACAGTGGCTGGGACCGAATCATAAAGAAATATACTTTTTGACGGGATTCAAGCGAAACATATTTTAGATCCCAACTTTTTACTGGCAAATTAAACTGAAAACGAATGTGTAAAAAATAAATTACACTAAATAACTCATCAAACATCCTTCCTCTTGAATGTGTCCCACATTACTAACTTTCAGACCCATAAATTTCAAAATTATGAAATTTGTTATGCAAACTTTTCAGAATTCTAAAACAAACGTCTGCCTGAATGATTCATAAATTACAGCCACGCCATGCAAGTATACTTTGCCACTGTTTCAAACCTAAAACTAATAAAATAAAAACACTAAATGTCACGAAAAATTAAAATGTTTAATCTGGCAAAAAGGCCTATAACATGCCACCGAAAACATTTCAATTTAAAACGTTGACAAAGCACTCCCGGAGCCTGATGGCCATGATTCAGCTTCGGTACAGCTAGTTGTTCCTTCAGCACCTGAGCATGTATCAACCCAATGGAACAATTAAAACATACTTTCCTCAAGTATTTGCTCGAATTTCAGATGATTTCAAAACTTGGACAGGATCCAGAAAAATTCGTCCGGGAAAAATAATCTAATAACAAAAAACAAAAACCAAAAAAAAAAAAAAACGTTCACTTTGTCAGCTGGCTTGTAAAAGTAAACGATGAAAATTTTTGACAGGATTTTCTGTCCCTCCTTTTTTCTGCGACTGATCGATGCTCGTATTGAGTGTTTGGCACGCTATTTTGCTATTTGCCAAATTAATATGATCAATTTATTTGATGAATTTTAGGAATTCCCCGCATCATAGAACACAATTATTTACAGGGTGAACTTAAAATTGCGATGGGACTTAGTCATTGCTGTCGATGAGCTCGATTCGTCACATCCGAAACAGTCTTAAATTGAATAAACTGCAACAAGGATGATCAAGTCATTCAGAATGGTTGACGGGAAGAATGTTTAATGTTCCGGCGGTTGTTTGTATTTTAAAAGTGGTTTTCCATCACTTCGATGACAAAAATTGATTTTGTAGGAAATTTTGCTGCACGTCAATAAATTATGAAGTATATTTTCCTTGTTTTCAAGATCAAAACTAATTATTGATTGCAAGGTGAATCCATTTCATTGGAATTGAACCTGATCAAAAAGCACTTCAAGCGAGATTCAATGCTTTCTTTATTCGATGGAAAATGTTGTTGTGAAAACAAGAAAACAAAATGTTTAATTGCTTCTGTAGACACGAAAAGTGCTTTATTCAATTCGTTGTTCTTGTTCTTTTTGAGTTTCTCTGGTATCACTGCAATAGCATCCTTGGCGGCTGCACTATTTTGGCACCATAAACACTTTGTTGTTTCGAATTTTTGTGTATGTTATTTCTCTCTCTCTCTCCTGTAAGTCTTTCAATGTATCTTAACATTTTCTGAGGCCCGCTGATTGTTCGGTTTGGTGGAATAGCAATATTCTGTTTCTATGGCTCACGAAAGTGTCATACAAATGGGTTCTTAGTGTTTGCTTGTCCCATTTGAACGTTTTATAACAGCAAAACTAGTTTTTCGGCAATGCGAATATCAGTAAAACATGCATTGCAAAATTTTCAAATCAATTTCAATACAATTTGAAAAAACCAACTCAAAAAACTCGATCACACCATCCCCAGAAGAGTTTTCATCAAAAATAATTTCGATGTTCTACTGCTCTCCTAATCATCTTTATCCGAAAAAGGTTACTGATCAAGCACTATTTCTATTTCTGCTACTACTACTACTACTACTACTACTACTACTACTACTACTACTACTACTACTACTACTGCTACCTTCTGTACTTCCATACCAAATTTAATACTTTGCACGCAACTAATTCACTAAAATATTCAACATCAATGCCATAGTAATCTTTTTGATATTCACGACCTCGCGGAGGATCCTCACATGCCAAGTTTGTTATAGGCATTCAACTTCGTTGCTTCAAAAAGGACTAATCTAACCATGTAAATCGAAACTGAATAAAACTGTTCGTACTCCTTTCAAACGGTCTAATTGCCGATCCCCATACCGCTGGCTTTCATCCCTGAATCAAGGATGAAACTATTTAGCAAGGCTATTCAATGAAAGAAGCAAATCCTTTTTTGACGATACACATGCACGCATGTGGATGAATTTGTTAAGGTTAAATTCGTGCATGACTTCTACATGATTTTTTTTTACCTGGCCTTCACACGTGTTGTTTTGCTATTAAGTTTGAAATCACGGGAAAATCGGTATCAAAGAATTATCCTGCCGTTGTGAGTGATTCTAAGAAGCAAACTGAACTTCACAAAACTTTTAAATAAACGCACGATAGAAACGGACATCGAGGCTAGTTAATTGAAATAGTTGCAAATCAACAACAAGCAGTGAATAAAAATATTCGCAATACTACTGATCCTGCTATCAATAATGTTATAGAATATGGACCGAAAAAATTATGTTTTCTTCAAGAAAATCCACTTTTCACACTACTTATGTTATTTCATAAATGATGGCATTCTGAAAAGGAATGTGGGTCAGACTTTTATAGGCTTACGCTTATAAAGATTTAATCTTGGCAGATAAAATTTTCACACCACCTACTTCAGTTTCCCTGGTTTGTTTCGATTTTTTGCTACTCGTAGTCGAACCCCAAAATCAGTCAGCACAAAGTCATCCTGATACGCCTTCGTTCCATCTTTCGAAATCCAAACCACTGTGGTACACTCCGAGGCAATGTTTGGAGCTCAAAAATATAACTTTTGTCATCTTTAATTCTACTGTCATCATTTTTAATCCTCTCGCTCAATGTTAAAGACAAAACAAATAAAACACGAATCATTGAAAGTCATGACACCGGTCTTTAACAATTTCTGCTAAATTCTGTGACTCATTGATGAGGTGATGTGTTAATTTGATAATTTTGGTTAGTCTGTCCAAACAAAAGCGCAGTGACTCTATGTGAGTAATATGGTATAGAAGGAAGGCATACTTATTGGGTTGAATGAGCCGATTTATTCGTAATACCAAAGTTTACATTTGAACATGAAGCTTTGTGTATGAATATCAAAGTTATGAGAGGATGATAACCTCAACCTCATCATAGGATATCTTGGACTAGACGATATGCCTCAAATCTTCTATTGAGAAATGTCGCACTGGTGGTCATTGTGGTCAGTACCACGCTTGATCACACAATTGTCACCTCAGCTCAACGAATAAACATGCTAGAGGTCATACAATAAATTCAAATATCACAACCTCAATTGGAGGTTATGATTAGCCATCTCCTGGTTTCGCATAAAAATTCTACCCAATGACATAACCAAAACGGTCGAAAGGATCTACTCTGACTGGAAATGAACATCTGACATGACATGTTACTTCTGCAAAATTGAAGAAAAAGTGCAAGACAGCTGAGGGGTGATTAACGAGAAATTCAATGTACTCGCAACATTTACCGGGAATTCATTACGCTCCGCAGCGTGTACTAAATCAAATAATCCTGACATATGACTGTTGATTAAGTAATTTAATCGGGTAGCAGCACAATCACCTACCGAATAATTTCCCCCCAAATGAATATTCAACGACTACTAAGAAGTTGCTAATTATATTTCCTAGAACAAAAGGAAGTGTACGAACGAAATGCAATACTCCTTTACTTATTCCCTATATCGAAGAGGTGTTAGCTTACTGGCTTGGAAAAACTCTTAAAGAAGGATTTTTTCGACGGAGTGAAAAATAACATAAATGAAATTAGTTTCGGTGGATTTTCAAACAAGAACGAATTTTCCTTTGTCTAAGAATGTCCGCCCTTGCTCGGCATTTAGCACGGTTTCATTGTTGAACTTAAATTTCAACTTGAACGTATCCCGAAACGGACAATATCGTCAAATATTAACAACATTTTCTATTCAATCGGATTCCATCCCCCAAATCATACCTTTACTTGCACTTTGCATGACTTCCAAAGAATTCATTCTTTCTTGTCGATCCAAAAATAAATTCTCCTAAAGGAATCACTAAAATTTTATCGTTGCCGTCGCCATCGTTTTTTTCTGTCTTCGTTACCATTAAAATTCTCATACCATACAAAGTAGCCATCCAACCATCCATTTCCTATCCTCGTGCCCAACTTATACCACATCCTACTCCTTGTATAACGGTAGTCAAGGGATTGGCACATCCAACCATGTAGAGTAGGATCCTTCCGCTTTGGTGCTTCAGTTATGTTTGTAAGACTTTTCTTTTTTTTTTGGTTTTTGGTATTATTTTATTCGAATTTATATAAGTAGGACAAATGAAGTAACTTACAAAGAAGGATGATGAAAAGTATGCAGTTCATGTCAGTTGGTAGGGGGATGTAACCTACATCGGACGCTGTAGTAAAACGTACATCAAAATTCTTGTGTCGGGAATCCTCTTGGTTAGCTGACATGCGCGTCGTATGACCGTTTACAAATAACTCTTAAATATTTTTTACTAATTATGAAAGACCTTGACATGGAGACGTTCTAATTAGTTGCAGTCGGATATTATTCAAAGGACTCTTAACGATTGCGTTACATATAACGGCTTTGATAAATTCATTTGATATATGCTCAACAACGCCCAACATGGTTCACACGTTGAAGTAAAATCAAATATAATTCAAAGGATTAATTGAGGGTTGTGTGGCAGGATATCAATAATAAAGACACAACAAACCTTATAACTTTGTCTTTCTAAGGAAGCTCAAAATGTTGAACGCATACAGACGAAAGGACATGTCTGGGATTTTAAAGTAAGGCTAATTGTTACGCGTGGTGCTCTGTATGGTTGTTTGAAATAAATATGAGTACCATTATTATGTACTTGTACAAATGTTAAAACATTTCAAATATTGCATTAATATTTCAAATGTTACTGAAAATTGTAAATAAAAGGAATATAGAAAACTAATAGTAGGTCTTCTTTGTGGTTGAGAGACGATGGTTACTTACGTCCCAAATATCGAATTCCCATTTGCTCAGATAAACGGGAGTGACGCCATTACGCCTCTCCTGTCACAAGGAGAGCCTGAACTGAAACAAGCCTCTTGAGTTGCGTGTAGTGCAGCCTTTTGATCGAGGAAGCCCTCTTTCAGCCGGATCAGCTACTGAGAAAGTTATCTCCTTACTTATCCGCGGACACCAGCAGCAAACTCCTTTAGAATATGCCTGGGTCTATGTCTGAAATATTTAATGTACCACTATACCCACCAGTTCCCACCAGTTCAGGGGCTCTCAGAACTTTCAGCCCTCTATGGTACCACAGCGGGTACTGCTTCAATTTATATGAGCACATTTCAGCCATAAAAGGTATCCTTGAATTAAACTGATGCTTTCAAACAACTCTCAAACAATTATATTGAAAAACTCCCACAGCAATGTTTCAAGATTGTCGAAGTAACTTAAACGCTATTCTCAATAAGGACATGGAATCATCGTCAACTATGGATGTTTGTTTTGATCAATTATCGTGAATGGCAAAGTGTGCTTAAATTTTTCTGGCAAAACACTGCAAAAATGAAAACTACAACAAATCCCTATTAAAAGCTTGCCATGTGCCAGGATAATCATTACAACCGGCCCACGAGCGAAATAAAAAATCATTACATACAACCAAATTTCAACTTAACGATGTTATCAGATCTTAATGAAAACGAAAAAATCACGCAAGCCAAAAACAACAAAACCTAAAACAGAAAGGAAGCTTCGTGATTATATTCAACAGGAAACAACAAGTAATAACGTTAATAATGTGTATGAGTGCTCTTGTTACATGATGTCTGGTTTTTTCTCTGAATTTATTTGCTTTTTTTTAGTATTTAATCATTCATTTATTGTTAATTGGCGATTTTAACGTATAATCATCGTGTACTGGATTTTCAAGAAAATGTTTGCCTGATATCAGACAGTGTTGCTTCGGGACTCGAGTTTTTGAACGCAAAAAGGAAACATCATCATAACGTAGAAGAAATAAACGATTGAAATCGGTGAACATAAAAATAAAACAAATAAATTTCTGTAATTTGAGCTATTAGGCGAAAGACAAACACATTTTTTAAATTAAGTAAATGTTTATTAGTTTAAACTAAAAAACAGTTCTGTTGCACGTTGCAACACATATCGCACTTTATGATTTATTTATTTCTATGCTCAAATAAAGGAACGTCCAAAGTACATATTTTCTATCATCATCCAGAAGTTTGATTCCTTTATATCAAAGGATTTCATAAGGTTATGATTGATGGAAGCTCCATTTTGCTTGTTAAAATCTTTTATATTCTCGTCCATTCATAGATTCTATTTCTGCGCAAGAGTTCCAATCGAACGCCTGCTATTCATCCTGGCAGTATTTTTTTCAATTCCATAAAATCATCGGAAGTCCTGTTGAAACTACTAAAATAGCCCAACAACCTACACCACTGCCACTTTTCACGGGAAATTCATGTCTTCCCACTTTCGCAACGTATCGATAAGTCATGTGCCAGAGCTTTTAGATTTTTGCAGCAGATGCGACAGACATGCAGCCAAATCGATTGGGCAAAATCGAGCAAAGGACGAAATGTTTTTTGAATTCGAACTTCAGCAATCATGAAATGCAAATTCAGGACCAACTTGCCACAATTGTGTTTGTGTCAGATGTACCGTTCAGTTTTTGATGCATTCACCTACATCTGTACATACGTCGACATATGACAACCTTTCACCATTCCTAAAAATCCCCTGGAAATCAATCTATTGATTCAGGAACCAAACTGATTGTCGATCGCTTGTCAATGCAATTAGACAACACGTAAAGCTACCAAAATCAATCTTTTTGTCAAAACAGTATCCGTTGCTGTATTGACATTAAGATATATTTATATATGAGTATACTATAGCCTGCAGATGTCCTATCTCCTCGTATCACTCGTACGTTGGTGTCTGCATCATTGGACATGTTTTGTGTTGATGCGGATGGAAGCCGTATAACGACCGAAAGCATCAGCACCATAAAATTTCGTAATGCATCAAATGCTATTTTCTGACTATCTTAATTCGACTGGAATGTCGTGATATGGTGGCAAAAATAGATCCTGCTCCTAGAAGCGCTTCGGCTTTGATGAAAAACGAAAATGAGGAAAGCCCAACCCCAAATCTAAACTAGTAGTCGCCGAACAAAACTACAAATATTTGTTGAAGAAAAAGAAGAAAACTTAAGCAACAAATCCCAAAATAGTTTGATTTAAGGCGAAGCCTTGTAAAAGTATCTTTTTTCGCTTGCAATTGCCTTTCAGTTTGCACTATAATTAGTGTGACTCTTCCTCGAGGTTGGTGCGATTAAATTTGTCATTAGTGCTGGCGTAAGTTTAGTACTGCCGAGAATAGAAATATTTTTTTGCAATCTTTTATCTTTTCTCCTGTCGCCCGCAAATTATCCACTCTTTGTCGAATATGGTCGAATCGGTGCGTTTTCCTCGTATTGTTTCAATTCAGATACATGTATCTGCATGCATGCTTGGAAGACAGTTGTCGCTTATCTTGGGGTATGACTAAAGAGGATTTGGAATTTCCCAAGAAAAATATCAACCATAGTCTCGCAGACATTTCGACTGTTATGAATTTTTCGTCATAGGACTTGAGATTTTGTGAAGCTTTAGATATATTTTCACTGATATCTTTTCTCACATAGTGAACAGATCGAATTTTTTATAGCTGTGAATTTAACGCATATGTGACAGCAACATTTTTCGGATTCCATCAAGAGGAATTCATACTTTCGGCTACGTATGGGAATTCCAGGCAAAAGTACATAAAGCTACGGAAAGATACATATGATTTAGTTCGGACGCTTTTTACGAAAGAAGGTGAAATTGCTTTATTAACTTCTATGCCATCACAGTTGAATAACCAGGTTTTCTTCTGGAATGTACTTTTTGATTGCCGTCGCTGTTTTCTGGTTTTTCGTTGCGAGTAGGAGGTTTCGTTGATAGGAGGAATACGTGCTCTGTCAAGAAAATGGGCGGTAATCGGTAGAAAAGCTCTGTTCATTTGTTCTTGTAAAATCCTAATAAAAAGTTACATAAAACCCAATTTGTTTAGGACTCCATTCAAATTTGAGCGTTCTTCACTTATCTCCCACTGTCTCCCACTTCAAAAAAACAGCCAAACGACCTTTTTCATTTCTAAGCAAACAACGTTCGTGATGGTCTATCATCGCGATAGTTTATCATCAAGTGATTACAGTGAACTATTCAGTCCAACTTATACTTTGCTTACAAATAGCAAATTATTTAAAATAAATATGATTATAGCACTACACTGGCGTAAACTAACAGCTAATACTGGGATTAGGTGACATTGAGAGGAGCTATATGACAAGATCAACTCTGAATACATCACTACGCCATAAAGCAATCTTCTCAGAAATTCAGCTCCGTATTGATCATCCCAGGTGCCAACAATTCTGTCAAATAAGTTTTTCCAGCAACGTAGGATGATCACCAGCCAGATCACAGTTTGTTAATCCCAGGATTTTGCAATCAATAGGCACCTTGGTTACTCCACATTTTCCGTCTCGATCACGGCCTTAGCTTAATGAATCCAACTATGATCTGGGACATTTCCTGCTACTCGAACCTAGAGAGAACCACGAAAGGGCAAGGTTTTGCCACCATTGATGAACGAACAGTTTTGAAACACCCCTGACCGTTAATAAAATCGAAGTACTTGTTTTCTCCACGGCTATTCAGCAGCTACCATTCCTTTGACAACGTGAATTCAAAGCGTAAAGGAGTCTCAAGAATAATATACTCAATTGGGTCTGATATTCCTCCAAATCGTATTCAACGATTGTAAAGGAGGCAAAGTCAAATCAAGCGATAGTGATACAAGACATTGCAAGAGGCATTCAAAAGATCAGAAAGCAGAAACATATGCAAATATGGTCTTTTCTCTTTCACAAACTCCCTTTTTCTCACGTCTCATATTAATGCAATACAAATGGTACAATTAACTTCATTTTGTTTTTTATTTTATTTGCAATAAGACAAATGTCAAAGGCGTACAAATACAGCTTATTTTTGGGGAAAAACTTTCTAAAACACCCTAAAATTGTTTGAAACGCTGAAGATGTCCACTATGCCCTTAGGCGAACGTTCTCCTAAAATTAGGGGGAGCACTGAAAAAATTGAGGAGGGGCACGAAAGGATTTAATTACAGAGCGAAACGGTAGCAAAACTCAACCGTCACGAAATATACTCCCTTCTGAAAATTTTTGAAACTCCAAAAGGACGCCAATGGATATTTTATTATTAAATTTTCTGCATGTAATTAATTATATTTTCACGCGTTTTGGATAATTTGAAAAGCAAGGAAATAGAATTATGCGTACGTGTGCATCGAAATGCATGCAGGGACACATGTAATTGGTAAATGCACTTGTGCATAGATAATTTTCTCGAAATTTATTTGCTGTGCTATAAATTTTGGCATGGTTACAGACAAATTCACCTAAATTCCTGAAATTTATTCTAGATACTCATATCGAAATGGTTTCAAGAATTTCAGGTATAGAGTAAAGTTGGCTGAAAATGGACAAAAAGGGCTAGCAAATGCCTGCGGCCTGAATATTTTAATATTTTAATGTTCAGGGTATTGGGAGCGGGGGGGGGGGGGGGGTGGTTTCTTGTAGGACACATAAGGAAAGATGGTCCCTGAGGAAAAAGTCATGAGCCCAAGACAGAAGAAAGCATATTTATTCAAGACCAAGGCCTGGTTCGAACTCTACCGCCATTGAAGAATGAGATGAGAAAATTTATATGAGAGATTATCAAAGTGAAATAAAGGACAAGATTGCTCGATCGCTGCTATGGACTGTATATAACGAAGAAATCCGATGTACTATGTTTAAATCTTGTAAAAAATACAAAGAGGACATGGAAGGACACTTCTCATTTTCAAATCATTCAGCTTTAGAGTGCCGCTTCCCCATTTCTCCACCAGGTACTCAACTATACGTTTGATCCTGTCCAGTTCCAAGTCTGCAGAAAATAGAAAATTCCCATGCTGAATGCACACTGACTGTCTGATCCTTCTTATCAGAGTAAATTCGAGCAAGAAGCTGTTTTCCAAAACGCCGCATTCCACCTCGCACACGTGGCCGTTTCATCTGATGGCATAACCCAACTCCATTGAAATCTCTCAGTAAATACCATTGGAACCAATTCAAATTGCAATCTTCAAATTCCCTAAGATATCTTTCCTCTTCCCAGCATACACTTCATCTTCCCGATGTAATACACATTAGTCACCTCGTATGCGAAACCGTCTGGTATTCAGATCAAGCAAATCAGGACACAGCTCGCAGCACGGCAAGGAATGAACAGCTTGCTATAGCGTATTCATAAAGATATCATTTCACTATCTCGAAAGATAAATATCTTCACCTAGAAACGATGCATTTACAAATGTACACAACAACAACGACAACGCGTGCAGATGGGACAATCCATTTAATATTTCTCGATCTGTTGTTTTCTTTGGTTTTTATCCGCGCTCGTGCCAAGGGGCAACCAGCAGGATCAACTCCTCAAGTCTGAATTCATTCCAATCTGCATTATTTCAAGATGCATTACGTGGCATTTTCCAATTTTCTGGGTAGCGACTATCTTGTTTCGCGGCATTTGGAAATTTTGGGGAGACAACAAGAGGGTGATAGTGTTGAAAATGGAATTTGCATAAAATCAGGCAAGGGGGTGGATTGTCTTTCATTCGCGCGAGAGCATTTGGTGCGTGGAAATTCCACAAAATTTACGTGAGGATTTCAAATTGGGTTGGATGTGGCGATGCCCTTTCTGTGGAGCCAATAAAATTTGGCTAGAAAGCGCTAGAAAATGTGAAAAAGATTTAGTATCATCTTAAATTTGGTATGATGGTGGTTGCATTGCGGGAATGGGATGCAACGGATTGGATCCAGGACACAGCGAATGATAAATTTAAATCTCGTACGGAATAATTAATGGGACTCGTTGAAAATGATGTGAATGATAATGAGATTGTGAAAGGAACATTCAATTGAGGGTCGAACTAGACGATTTGTGGTATTGACTCAGCGAGTGAAAGAGATTAACATGTTGGATAAGGCAAACAATTTCCAATGCTGGAAAATTCCTGAAATTCTTTACTTATGCAATAAAGACCGTAGCGTAGGCATTCCATTATTAAGGAGTCATTATCGATTGACTGGAGACAATTAAGGAAAACATCAATTTTGTTCCTTGTGGCGACTTATAGGCTTCTAAAATTGGAAGCACACGCTTGAAAAGGGGAAGATTCTATGAATTATTTTCAAACTGTCTGAATTCGTGCGTCTCTAAAGTTATAGTTTTAATATTTTATTGTGATATAAGCAGCTCTAAAGCTCACAGCACTTAATGTTTACCAACAATGAACCCATCTAACAAACTGTCAAACGCGAAAAATTGACAAAAATCGAATTTCGTCCGCTTTCCAGCTCACCAAACACTTCCCAAGTCCCATGCTCTCAGCAAAATTGAATTATTTTCTAACACTTCATTCAGAAAAATGCGTCGCATCTTTTGTGCTTTCAACGGCAATCGTTATTGTTCTTCATTCAATAATCTCGTTGATACAATCTGGTTTATTAAATTTCATGAGACATTTTCAGGAATGAATGGAAAACGTTTATTCGGGCCTTGTTCGTATCGTCCTATCCGCCGTGGAGACGGCTAATCGAATTTTTTAAAGTTTCGAAGCACATGTCTCTCGTACGATAACCTTTGCTAAATGCTTTCCATTCTTTCATCCTTTTGCCTTTCCATGCTCTTTGGAAATTCTAATTAAATTTCGATCAAAAAGAATGTTATTCGCATTATACTCGTTCCCTTGTTCTTCCGGAATGAATTTGAAAAACGCTTCACAAGAGAAGACAGTCACAGGAAAAGGAGAAGAGACTTCGTTTACTGCGCTGTTATTGATTCAATATAGATTTCACGTTAATTGTTCAACTTTAAATCTTACGATTTATACCCACACCAAAGAAGTGCTTGAATAGTGAAAGGCGCATCGAGGATTGGGCATAATATTGCTAGTAAAATGATCCACTCCTTTCATTTCCCTATCAATTAATCGATGTTTCGGTGAACAGGTGAGATCCAAGCTGTGGGAACTTCAATTTGAGTGCGTATCAGTATGTATGAAATATATCAAATTTTACACTCTAGCCAACAGCTAAGAACGCAAAGGGCAAATCAGTAAAATGCACCACATTGGATCTGAAATTGTGTTTACAAATTAATGTACCATTTGAATTTGAATTGGAGTCAACCTGCCGAATCGTACCAAAACACTCACCCATCTCTACTCCAAAAAAGACTTCACCAATCCCCAATTATGCATCCCTTTAAATACACTTTAAACCAACCATAGCAAAGCTATGTAACCGCACGAATTACGTAACCGTTCATTGAATTGTCATAGGAACAGAACTCATCACGTTGGAACGAAGGATGTGGTCTCGTACAAAAAGAAACCCTTCAGAAACCGCACAGTCTTGAGTCTTGTCTGCATTCTGCTCGCTCCTTATCGGATTCTTGTCATCAAAGCCGAAAGCCTCTTTGAATCGATATTTCACCAAGCACTTTCACCACTTTATTCTTCAAAGGACTCTCGCATCGACTTGCAACTTGTAACTTATTCTATTAGAAAAGGCTCTATCGAGGATATGTTGTATCGTTACTATCGATCTTTATGCTACACTTCCTATGTTCGTGTATGCGTTTGATGTTCACCGGCTGGCAAATGAAGTTGACTCCTTGTTGTATACTAAATGGTGGAAAGGGGAGAAAACTCCATCTACAGTTATTGCATACCTAATTGCTTTTCACCGCTACTACATATGTATGTATTGCAGGAACATGTCGTTTTTAACATGGTTTGATCTATTGATGCATGATTACATAAATGTTCAAGCCATTTAATTGAAAATCAAAGAAAATTTTCCAATATCCTGACGAGGGCACGGATTCAGCTAGTCTTGGGCTATATAACGTGGCAATGTGGTAAATGTCAATTGATGCACGCGTGGGTAGTGCGTTGTCGAAGGAGCGTTGGGATAAATTGAAGTTTATTGACTAGATAAGTTATATAGTCGAGAAGCTCCCTTCTTGTCCTTGTAGGCCTTGGCGTGATAAGCTTTCGTGTTGAAAATTTAAGACGACACATTCAGACGAGTTTCAGATGACCTTTATGTTTCGCCCATTATAGCGAAGAAGATTAACTGACAGAATATCACGCTTACCGGCATAGAACAATATGTGGGGGGGGGGGGTGGCCTTTGTACCTGTGGCTCATACCTTCTTTTGGTGAAAAACACTTGAAGGCTTTTCGTGGCCTGGGTGTGGAACTACTAGCAGCTCAAAACCCTTGGACTATCCGCTAAACACTTTTGCGTTAACTTGAGGGCCTAAAATAGTTTGGCCCTTTTGCTTCAGACTAGCCGTCGTTTTCCGACTGCTCTGAGCTACCGTTTGAAATCGTTGGAAAAGATTAAATGAAAAGACTGTCAATTGTTTTTCAATGTTTTCTATTTTCGCAGTGGCTTTGTCACAACGCTACCAACCCAAAAAAATAAAAACATGGTAATACTACGGTTAAACGCGATTTTCAGATTTTTCAAAGGATCCGAAAACATGGGCGCCTTCAATAGAACCCCTCAAGCCATTATCCTAAACCATGTTATGATTAGTTCTATAATGTCTCCCTTAAGAGTCATTAATCTTCTTTAGTATTTTCAATTATTCGGATCAGATTTCAATTATTCGGAATTATTCGGATCGTTTTTAAGGGCTACTGGTCAGCAGATTGCATCAAATCTAGGGACCAGTAGCCCGACTTCATCTCCAAATTAAGTACAAGATGAAGCCAATCGATTTTCAACACATTTCCACCGAATGCGTCAAATAAAGCCTCAAACAAAGTTCCATCACACATTACAGAGCTGGCAACTTATAAAGAAATAAAACCATCAAAAACAAACCTCAATTAGTGCGGGATATTTGAAACACATTCGATCCTAAAACTTGTCTCGTGGAAAACAGAATATGAATCCTAGCGATTCCGTGTAGCATAGCGATCATCAAAAAACGATCCACGGACTGAACACAAAGTGTAAAGAAATTTTATTTTAAAAATCAGCTGGTGAAATATTTAATAAATAAAATACGTCGAAGCCTTGTTAGATATTTTCCCTGGGCGAAACGCCAATGTCAGAAAATCGAAATCATCAAATTTTAGAAGTTGTTCTATGTATTTGTCTTCCGCAATCCAAAGATATTCTAATACTGCTTAAGATTGAGGTTAAGATTCAATCGTGCCCCATTTACATTTATCTAGTAATTAAAAACATTTCAGTATTAAAAACTCAATAATTCAACTTAATAACTCATAGATGAATCGATATATTTGATCGATATTAAAAGCACATCATAAACCATGTCATTAATTGTATACGAAATATTCCTAAACTTTCTATGTGGTTCGAATTACCCCAAATACCATCAAATCAATCAAAAATGAAAATTTACTCAAAATTTGAAAGAAAATATAATTAATGAAAAGGCTTTGGACCATTCGAAGTTGGATTGATCACTTAAAAAAAATCAAATAAATGTGGGGAAAACACGGAACACTAGTGCATAAATTTCTTTCGCTCGTTCTTCCTTTTTATAAAGAAACCAACAAGTGATGCAAAAATTTCAAATAAACGAGGCATGTCCGATTACATTATCCGAAAACTTAATAAAATTATTGCAACATTCATTTATGTGCCAAATCAACGTTCCCCAAACATTCATAACGAAATCATTAGCACTCCAAACGGTGAAGTTAGGGAAGCACTCGCCTACTGTGCATCAAATCATTGGTTCCAATTCCATTTCCGGGGCGACAATCAATACTTCCATTTGCAAAAACTTTCCTAAAATATAAGTTGGATTTGCATGCGAAATATATCATTGAAATCAAATGTGTATAACTGAAAATCAAAGGAATTAATTGAATTGAAATTTTTGTATTATAATTTCGCTTCCAACCGATACTGATTCAAGGAGTGCTTGTCTTTATATGTGGTTAAAAATCTTCCTAGAATCATATATCAAATCAGTTTGCATATGCAAAGAATCTGATGCATCAACAGTGCAACGAATTCAAAATAGAGTTGAATGCGATGCAACCTATTTGAAATGAGTAAGCCAATGAACCTGATTACAATAGTCCTTTCAGCGTGTTACATAAATAACAACCAAACAATGAAGCGGTGGGGTAAAAAAAGAGAAATGTCCGTTTTATTTCTTACCAACCACATCACGGACATTTACGAAACAGTCAGGAAACAAGGAAAGGCTTGAAAATTGCATTAACAAGGAAAGGTTTATCATGATTTCACTTAATGTGTTCTGATGCGGGCTCAAAGGCTTCATATTTTATTTATTTCTCCATCCACAACAACTCGACATCGACTGTTGCTTTGAATAAATGAGACAAACCATTGTAAAATGTGCCAAGGACGAAATAAAATTCACTCAGTTCTATGCTGAAAGGAGTAACTGACGAGACAAAAACGTATCACAGAGTAGCGAGGCGTACTATGAACGACGTCGTTCGTTCACTATAAGCATCCTTCTATCTTTTTCAAATTGCCCAACAACACGAAAATCGTTTTAATCAAGTAAAGCAATAGTCCTGGTAATGTTCTATCAACCTACACAGTTTGAAAAAATATTCATTTCGGTTCTAATCGGCCTTAACTAAGGGCCACTTTTGATTATCAATAAAAGCGTCACCTTGACATTTAACTAGGAAGGATTAAAAAACCACTTACACTGAATTCCCTCTCTACCGGGACCGGGACCGGGCACTACACAAGGACTTTGATATTGACAAAATCATCCTTTATAACAGATCAAATGGACTCGGTAACGTTTAAACCACTTACAAATGTCACTCTTATGTCTACGCTTATTTTTTTTATTCGGAAACTCACTGTGAAATGGCACCAGAGAAAAGTTTTCCACTCCCACATAAATGACACGAGACAAAGTGATAGCATGTCACATACGAGAGAGATGAGAAAGAGAGGGGGAGCAAGACACGACGGAGAGCGGCAGAGAGAGACAGAGGGAGTTGATTCTGTAATTTCAAGAACTTGAGTAGGTCAAATGATTAAGAGGTTTCGTAGAAGTACGAACAGAATCCTTGATGTTAAAATTGCTGGGATGGTGGTTTAAGTGTTGAAGCGATGGAAAGATTCGAAAATTTTCACTACCTTGTGCTTAATAATTAAATATAATTAACGGTTTGGAATCGTTGGAATCTGTAAAGATCTTTTATAATTGAAGGTGAATTTTCACGAGCGAGCGATGAGCATTAAGAAAGGAAAATTCTGCTTTGAATTTAAGTCTTGTAAAGTTTAGATGGGTTTTGTTCCTTGGGTTAGCTTACAGGAATGTGCTTCTAGGAAAAGGATTAAAGTAATTCTTGGCTTGCATGTTGTATACCATGCGTTTAACATTTGGAATACTAAAAATTACAATTTTACCTTTCTTTGCCACAAGCTTACCTTCTTTGACATGGTCTTTCAGTAAGTGCTTTGCGGATGCGTTTCGGAAAACGATACCACAATACATTGATGAACAAGGTAAAAATCAAGGTGGAAATTTAAGTGCCACTTGCTGTAAATTGAATCGTGCATAATATTTGAAAATTTATAAATACAAACAAGATCACTTTTAGTATATAACCACAGGACCTTTCTGTTGTCGGTGTACCTTTGGATGGAGGGTCAGAAAAGGGCATCCATTGGTACTAAAAATTCCGATTAACTCAAAGACAAAAATTTACAAAATTAACTGGGCCATAAAGTAGAAATCTAGCAAAAAGTGATCACAAAGCATTATAATTCAAAATTGCATGTAAAAAGTCTAACTAGTCAAAATAAATCCGACAAGCCATTGAAGCATTCAGCACATTATAGTGTTGACTAACGAGGCTCCGATTCTTATCCATGCTTGTAAATCTGTTCTGATGCAAGCTGGAAATCTCAAACCCATTAACAGCATGTACATTTCCTCTAGTTTGGAAACCTTGCATACATTCAAATTCTATCCCACGCACACAAACTGCCCAGGGTTCGCATTACAGTAGTTTGCCAGCAAAGTTCTCCCCAAAACGATTTCACGCTACATAACTTTGTACATTGCTGAATTTAGTCTTACTACAAAATCCTTTCTCCATAATACAATCCAACCATCCAACCAACTATCCAACCCATCTGAAGGCAAAGAGGCCACAAAGAGGATTAACAAAATGAAAACTTTTATTAGCATACCATTCGCTTTTATCAGTTTCCTGATTTTCTTGTTCAAAAAATACTCCACGTTTTAAACTTTTCCCAATTTAGAAGCACTCGCACTTGCTTTGAGAAATGTTTGATCAAATAGTAGTGCAAAACTCATGGAATTTCATGGTTAGATGATGCGTAAAAGGATTGATTGGTCCCAACAAAATCTACGAGATTGTCGACCTGTGTCTTTGCCGAACATTGTCTTGATTGCCTTGAGTATGTGTAAACAAAATTATTTAACACACGAGAGGAAATCGTCTCGCTTCTACCTATAATAAGTTTAAGGAATCATTTAAATGGAAAGTTTCATTGAAACCGTTCAAAGACAAAATCTACCAAAGGATTTGAAATAATTTTCCGATCGCTTTCATCAGGCATAACAAATTTCCTTGTCATGTTCTTTCTGTTTAATAAGACCTTTTTATCGTCTCTTATCTCGATAAAATTATTATTGCACGAATTGATTTGTAGCGCAACACTCCATGACAGGTCTAACATTCAGTATGTGAGCCCTACGTGGAGAATGCAAAGGATCTTGAAAAAGGATGCAAGTGGAAATTTCCAATTGGGTTGTTTTACTACAAATATGACTTTAGACAACAGAAGGCCCTAAAACTCGCAGATAATAACGAACTAATTGATTTATCAGTAACGAATTAATCCGTGGAGCACATCCTGTTTCGATTAAACTCATTTTTAAAAACCGATATTAAAGCTTGCATTGTGTACATACAAATACATACTTGCATTATATACAAAATATACATTACAAATACTTTAACTAAAGTAGTAAATTTTACAATTGAGAAGTGAACACCGAAGGATTCTAAATATTCAGCTTAGACTCATTCGGTGGGAGTGACAAGTAGAAGAAGAACATTAAGTTTTCCAATGAAATACATATTCATCGATTATATTATCGAAAACATACTAATCAGATTTCCAGGAACTTCAAAGGTAAATTACTTACTTTCTGCTTCGTGAGATCCCTCCAAAGGAACGAATTCTATTAACCTTTAATAAATTCTACACGAATTCACAATATCTAAAGCACATTCACAATCGTGAAACGTCTCATTCGTGGAAGCCTTGAAATTAATTCCGTAATAAAATGTAATATCCATCCTCCTGCCTCCTGTGAGACACAACATGTTCGCAGGCAGACAAATATTATCATTATATACCTTTGCAAAATATTATCGCTACACTCAATTTTTTGTCCTTTGTGCAATTCATACCGCATAATCAATTATTCACCGACTTGGCCTACATTTTTCTACATCACCCGAGCCGCATTGATCCATCTCATTTCCACCAGAACCATCATCATCGGCATCATCGACGTCTTCAAAGACTTGAGGAAAAGTTAAAACACAATTTTCATCGACGCATTTTCACCTTGGAACTGTAAGATCCATTACGTCCTTGTTACACTCAATTTAGTCGCTTGGGAAGACGATGCGAATATTTGTTTGTATGTTTATGCAGTCGCAACTGGGAGAAAGTGAAAAAGGAGAGCAAGTCCACATAGCGTATATGCTTGATAAAATTTGGAAATATTTTCGTTTAATTTGACCCAATTTATCGCTCGCTCAAACTCATGTTGCCTTTTCTCTCAGCTCACGAACGGTTAGTTGTTCTGCAAAGGTGAAGGCGTGATTCCGCGCATTTTCCAAAACCAAGTCGAAGCGTAATTAGATATGAATATGTTGCTTTCATTTTTCTTCTGGAAGGACGTGCATAAATTCGCTTGATTAAAGTTCAAGGTTTGCTGGAATTTAAGAATGCTTGAACGACGACATCACGTTGAACGCTAGCAAGGAGCAATCAACATGAGGGGAAGAAAACAAAATTTTACAGCTTTGTAACAAAGTAATCCACTTACATCGATGGCCTTCGAATCGAATTTCTTGTTCGAACGCCTGAGCCTGCACGAACTTCGTGTACAATATTTCATTTATGACTGCTGCGAAGTAAATCAACGACATCAAAGAAGGCTATAATTTAACAGCACCATCCATATCATTCCCAACCATAACTATTAATAGTTTGCCTAGGCTAATCCTTTACCAAGCGAGCCCACAACTTTTTACGACACAAGGCTCGAAATATAAACACACGCAAATCTATTTATAATCATCATCCTTCCTCACACATGACAATAAGTACTCAAGATAATACACGCCTGCTTTGCATTACCAAGGACACTACAGCTGTAATTCGATGAAATAAATCCCAGCTCGTCCTGTTCCTTGTCCAATGTTTCTCCTTCTACTAACAATATTTTTCTTCCAACACACGCGTCACATTTCGCAGGATTATTTTTAACATTCTGCTATATGCGGTATCGTGATGCGGCAAGTTCGACTCCTCGACTGTTTATCGGACTTATCTTTCGATTTCTGAAAGTCATCATTAATCAACACCCGTAGCAAGGATATCATAGCATTGCGTCGATTTTCAAGACGAAAAACTGGAACAGTTGAAAAAATGGTACAGAGTAAAAAAGTAGCACGTGCAACCCGAAGCTATTTAAGGGTCCTGCAAAGGCTTTAAATTTGGGTGTCTGGTCTGAAAGAAGCGTTGAGGATGTTATTGATTTTTTTTTCTGGGATATTTCGCAAGATTTGCTTAGAACGGTTTGGCCTTGTTGAGCACTCTGCAATTTGTATAGCGAAGGTGTTACGAGAAGGAATGAATATGAATTATGACAAATTGCTTAGCGTCCAGAGGGATGAAAGACAATGCGTGGTTGTTGCGGTAGAGCCTTGAACATTCTGCAGAGTAATCTGCAAAGGACTGTGTCGATTTTTTGTCTTAAGCTTGGCTGATTTGCATAACCAAAAAAGTGCTTAGAGTATTGTTGATTGATGCACTGACTTGAATTTCGTTTGACTGATGAGCCAAGGATGCAAAATTAATTTGACGTGAACTAAATTCATTCTTATGTTTCTTGAGCACATTGTATTAAACACCGAAAATCAAAAGACAAAATCCTTTTATTATGATTAAATAATTTATATCCAACATCAGCTTCCATTTTAAACATTACAGAATAATTGTTGATTACTACATATGAAACTACTGAAGAACGTCAGATCTAGCTTATCAGTTGAAAACCTGAAATTAAATAAAACTAAACAATTATGAAAATTTCTATACGAGGGCTACTCAACAAGTATTCCACCTTTAATATTTTTGTGAAAAACTAGTTTTGTTTTGAATCAATCGCGTTTGATGGTATCATTGTAAGGAAAATAACAGAATGAGTGGATCGTTACAGTCCAAATGACAGATCAAGTTTTGTGAATTCATTACATCCTTGTTACTGATGACGAGTCCTGAGTGTACGGGTACGATTGAGGAACCGAATCCTAGTCTTCACAATGGAAGTATTCCATGCCACCTGCCAAAAGCTCAGCAACGTCGCAGCGATGCTGACTGGTTTCTTTAACTCACGCTATATGTTACACTAAGGGACTGCAACGCCCGTTTAAACAATCAGAGAGTTCGGCAGGGATATTCGCTGATGCCCACAAGATGTTGCGTGGTGCTAGAGGTCGTGCTTATGGTCAACAAGAATCTGCACCTCCTCCAAACAATGCACCAACACAGTCGTGACACTTTATTTAAGGGTTCAGGTTCAAATGGCTCCTTACTCTCCTGTCATAGTTCCCTGCGTTTTTTTTTTTTGTTTGTTTCCCAATGCGCAAAAGGACATGGAAGCTAAGCACTTTTAAACAAAAAAGGGATTGTGGCAGCAACGACAAGACAGTGAAAATCCATTCGATTCGGAACAAGGCATTCTCAGAATCTTCCCAAAAATATCGGCACGGCTTAACCCTTGTGTATGGAGTTCCATGGAGATTACTTACAGATCCAGGCTAGCTTCCAGATTGATAGGGGACGTTGGTAGGTCAGCAGAATTGCATGTCAAAGAGTCCCACACTGAGGACGTTGAAGGCGTTCACCTTCCTACCACAAAAAAGCAGATTTCTTTGAGGGTCGCCTTATTTCACTGCTGCATGAATGCTGGCTTCTTATTCCGACCAAAGGTTAAAATCCCTTATTCGTCGTATACCTACGTAATCAGGAATATTATCATTTTTGCTTCTCCTTTAATTTAATTGCTCAGCTTGTACTCAAACAAAAAATTGAGGATAGAATAGATCTGGATATATTTGTTGTGATCTATATAAAATATAAATACAAAATCATCGACCTACGTGTCGACTAAAAATAGAATCATTATCTGTTCCAAATCATCGTCACGACACACAATTTTACATACAAATGTTATCTACTCGTATTTACTTCGTACACATTTATTGTTCACACATGACACAATTCAACAAAACAATTACTTGTCCGAGCCAACGTATCGCATAACCAAACCCAGTGCGCTCCCTTATAACACAATCAGCTTATTTTCCATTCCCCAGTGGCACTTTATATCAAATGTCCTAGAAAACATATTGGGAATAATTTCAAATTCAATGCTCGAATGATAGTCCTAAAAGATCCAAACAAGCCATAACAATTCGATTTCCTGTTTCCATTCGAAATTGCATAAGAATATTTGAAAACTTTTCAAAATCGTCCATTCAATATAAACTAGGTCAAGGGATCAAGATCAAGTCCTTTTATAGCACGCACATATACACGCATACATCAGATATAAAATGTAACGCTGTTCACAGTTTTTTTTGCTTATTTTCTTTGCTACTGAATTATTGTTACATATATCACTGTGTTTGCCCTATCACCCTCACCACCAAATGCTATTTCTCCTTCGATTGGACTCAAATCTGACCTACAAACCTCGGGTCAGTAATGCAGGAGTGTTGTTGTGCCCTCTATCTGTACGGGGAAATAGAACACTCGAACCTTGCAATTCTGCTTTAAGGACATATTGCCGATTTTCATCCCACGTCTCATGCAACAATTCCTTATTGTCTTCATTTTTCACAACGATTTGTAATTCCTTAAAAGCACACCCTCCCACCAACTCCACTCGACAAATGTAATCAACAATTCCTTATCGACTCCAAGTCCTGTACATCTCGGTAAGTCTCATTTTAATGAAATTTTCTTCGGACTTGCCAACATGTAATCCACTGAAAAGAACGTGCAATGCATGTTGTCATGTGATGACCATTCTTAGAAAAGAAACAACAACAACAAAAAGTAGGAACATGTCACAGAAGAGACAGGAAATGAAACGAGTGACCGTCCCAAGAGTCACGTAGTTGACCATCATGTCCCAACATTTTTATTGCGAGAAAAACCGAAAGTGTAATGTCAAGTTTTTCAGGACGAGGACAAATACCAAGCGCAATCCTGACTGACTTACTCTGCTGGTCGATGGAACGAGAGAAAATTGAGTATAGATTTTATTACTTGCACATATCCTTCAAGATACGAAGAGCAAGAGCTTAGCAAGAAGCGCGTTTAATTGGTTCGTGCAGGCTTGTTGGCGCGGCGACACCAACTCCTGACCTCTGGCCTGCTGATTATTTAACTGACTTTTTGCCTGCTTTATGAACGCTTCAACATTATTCATTAAACACCAACCAATGTTATGACGACAAGGACTGCAAAGCAACGAATTATTCGGAATTTCCATTCCAAACAAAGCTAGTTATTACAACCTTGAAATTGCTGCGTAAATGGAATTTCCAGGCTATGAATTATTACGCAATGAAAATATGAACTAATTATCCTTAGCAGCGTTTATTTCAAAAGAAAAAAAATAATTTGTATTTCAGTCTAGTGGGCAGCATTCAGTCCTGGCAAAGAACAATCATTCAAGGCCAACAAAATGTTGTGTTAATTAATGATGAATGACCTAGAAAAAACTTTTTTTTTGTTGTGTTTTATCAACCCTCCAAAGACAGCTCCACTTGACTACGGATTCCCTTGGATTTTCTGGGGATGATGTTTCATCATGATTTATAAGTGTCTGGGAATAGCAAAATCCTTTGGTACTTGAGTTCGGGAAATGAACAATTCAGAAGTATCGCCAAAATTATTGGACTATATCTTTCCTGTCCTTGCGATTGGATAAATCATTCAATGATTCTCCTCGCAGCTTGCGTCTTCTTCTCTGCCCTTCTCCTTTGCGATTCCTGTCTCGCTATCTCCGTTTTCTTTCATTCCTTGTAAAAGAAAATTCGACTTTCGACATATTTCCAATGGCAACCGCTGAATTTCCATTAGTCACATTTTCAATGCCTTGTCAATAGGAATAATAAAACAAATGGGAATTCAATGAGTAGAAAAATCAATATATCAAGGTTGGATCCTTCCTCTGCAGGCAATATAAGCCTCTACTCAAATTGGTCCTATTTTCTTATGTTGACATATTATTTTTGGTTGAATTTTTATTGTTGTTTTATGTTTGTTTTCTGGTCTCATGTGGAAACAATAGTGAATAAATTGTGCAAAGAGCAACATATGGCAACGGTATTCGACTTAAGATAAAAATTTCTCTGACCCTGAGTCGAATTTGATTGTTCGCGTAATATAGGAAGAATGTCCTTCAAAGCCGATTACATGGAATGTGAGATGGGATATCATGATACATTCACGTTGAAATAAAGCTAATGTAAGGTTGATTGATGGAAGAAGGAGACGATTATTTTCAGACTTGCTGTTCCTTCAAATTACTGATGATTACTGATGTTTAAAAATAAGATAGAAAAAATTCATTTGCATTTATCGTACTCGATGCTTCTTATACAATAATTTCGTAAAGTTGTTGCAAATTTAGATATCCTTGAGAGGCACAAAAATTATAAAAAGCTTAAAATAGGTTGAATATACGCCGTGAAAAATTTTTAAGCTCAGATGCTTTGGTAAAAGACAAAGAATTATATTGAAATAGATATGGCTAGCCAACATGGCTTGACTTTCGCGGGAGGATGGGTGCTGAACATTTTATCGTTGACAGTCACGAACTAATTTTAACTATCAACTAAAACTTACAACACGGAAAAGAGCAATACGAACAACAACAACATCAACTATAGTACTATTACTACTGCTGCTGCTACTCCAACTGCTACTACTACCACTACTACTACTACTTCTACTACTACTGCATCTACTACTACAACTACTATTACTACCACTACTACTACTACGACTACTACTACTACCACCACTTCTTCTACTTCCCTAGTACTCACGGTAAGAAAGCGCACCCCTGTGCTCAAAAAGGCTTGAAGCCCATCCACGTGTCACGTGTCGGGATAGACAACATCAAACCCATCAGATCGAGGGGAATTTTCATCTCATTTTCCCTAGGAACTGACTCAATACAAAAAGTACTTAAATTCGAGGCATCTTCAGTCTACAAAACTGAGTTTGCGAATCCGATGGTCTCGAAATTTTCAGTTATTGAATTTCTATCGATGATTGGGCGGCAATGAAAAACTATTTGGGTATAAAAAGTTCAAAGTTACCAATAAAATTTATGGAAAATTCGAGTTATTATCCAAAATATATTCAAAACGGAGAAAATTCATGACAATTGCATTGGCACACCAGAGACCTGTATGAAACTAGAATTCGCCTGAAGAAATCAGGAATCAAGGGTTTTCCCTGTTCCTTCTCATATCCTTGCTCTAGCACAAACAAAGAAGTAGCTTTTTGCAATATTCAACTAATTCAAACACATTTGATTCAATCAAAACACAAAATTTTCCTGAAATTTTCTCTTAAAATATTTATTTATTTGTGTCTTACCAAAAACCAATTTCCTGCGGAAACAAAGCTCAATCAAATATTTTATTTATCACCAGCAACGAAGTGAAAGGAACGCTTTCCGTGAATTTTTAAAAGCCTTAATTGACTGATTGCATTTTAAATTATTTGCCAATGTTTTCTTGTTTGTATGCACATAAATAATTTGCGATAATACACTTCGAATGATTAATTGAGTACGTTTACAACTGTTTACGATCCCTTCTAATGATTGTGGTAATAATTAAACAATTCTAACCAATTCAATCCACCGCCTCATTGCCTCAAACAAAACACTACACATTTTTTTCAAGGTTTTTCTTTTATTGAAAATGCTTTGGCCAATTCCTTACAAAAAAAAAACGAGAATCGTTCACTCTCCTC
Organism: Stratiomys singularior; assembly: GCA_954870665.1. Lineage (NCBI taxonomy): Eukaryota > Metazoa > Arthropoda > Insecta > Diptera > Stratiomyidae > Stratiomys > Stratiomys singularior. The sequence continues at coordinate 1,742,321 of OX940879.1, read as the reverse complement.
CTCCTTCCTATAACTGAGCACAACAAAAAAGTGATTATAACCACTAGCGTTTGTGTGTTTCAAAACAAATAACAATAATCAGTCTTTGGTTCGAAATGGAAACCACATGCTCCACACCTGAACATTTTTGTGTTTATCCTTGACGATTTACGACGACGACGCAACCAATTCGAAAATCCTCAATTGGAAAATCAAAGCATGTGGGAAAGCCACAAAACAAATAAATCGAAAGATTGAATGAAATGGAGGAAATACATTGAGTATCACCTTTAATTTTTCGCCAACTATAAAACGCACAAAATATTCGAAGTTAAACTTAAAACGAAAAAGTAGGATTGGCTGGGACATGTGCAAATGAAAAAAATTGTTTGTTAGCTTTGAAATTGTTATAAATTGAAAAGCGGTCGTAAAAATTAATTTCATGCATCTCTGGTGCCAGTTTTGGTTGCTGCAATGCTGAAATATGAGATACTGGGCCACGGTTGTGTTAGTGGGACTTTGAATTTCTGATTGGTTCAGGGTCTCAAAAAAGTGGTTTCCATTGCCGTTTCTATGGGAAAAAGCGATTAATAAATGACAACTTGAGGAGATATTCAAATAGTGCCTTGCTGAAATTTGCTTTTGATTCTAAAAGTCATTTCCAATGGCCTAAGCAAATCTAACATAATTATAATTGTGACTCAAACGAGAAATAGAAAGGAGTCGTTTTATTTCTATTTTTTCGCTCGTCCCTACGTACAAAAGCAACATTTGAATGGAAGCAAACTGCTGCTCGCTATAAAGCAACCTACGGATGCCCTTGTAAGTGAATCTGAAACTTCAAATAGAAACCACCAGCTCCTGGCCGAATTCCTTAGTACACTTTGACTTTCCGTACTAGGATCTTTCATTCATTCACACGAGCTGCAGCGATCTCATGTTTATATTTAGGCAAATCCATCAAATTGGGCAGCTTAAACCAGATGCACCTGCTTGGAATGCGAAATCATTATTCTGTCTGTTTATTTATCTGACCGTTCTGCTCTTTGGCTCGACAGTCATTATTATTTCAGAGAGATGCTGGAATTTCACAAAATCAGTCTCATGACCATAACAAAATTTTATGATATAACGACTAGCGGCGGAAATTCGTTCAGAATGAACATAGTAAAAGATTGTTTATAATGTTGGAAATTAGAATGGAGTTTGCTTATTTACATGGCTATTGCCGTGCTAAATTTAAACGCTAAAAATAATAAGTTGAACTCATCGACGGTTATTGAGGTGCTTTTGAATTAACACTGGAAAAATCTTTTTTTGTCTTTGCAGTTACAATGAAAACCGACGACAAAAACACTGTGCCCAAAGTTCGAATCGCCGTTCTAGGCAACGTGAACGTTGGAAAATCTGGTGAGTAAATAATTTGCATCATTGCCCGTTTATCTAAATACATACATATGAAATTGTTCAATGTTAGGAAGGATGTGCTTTTCGTGTTCCATTTAAAGATATTGTGCGGACAAGTTTCCGAAAATAAGTAGTTTCGGGACTCCTCCGCATGCACTCAAATCGAAACAATGCGAATATCTGCAAACAATACTCACAACAATTACACACCTGACCCAGTTCTTTTCCTGGTTAAATGTGCAATTAAAAACAAGCCAACATTTATCATTTCAATGATTAACACATATGACGCGCGACGTTTTGGCAGCATAGTCAAAGGAATTCATTTCATGAACGAAACATGTAGAAAAAATACTAAGTAACCTAGCAAACATAGCGAGTTAATTAATTACTTATACAACGTGGCGTATAATATTCAATCGAAAGTAGCATTTTATTACGAAAATAGGTAGTCGTAACACTCATTACATAAAGGAAACGAAAGAAAGAGTCCTTGTGGCGTAAATATTAAAAAAAAAAATTTCATGCATATGTTATTTTTTTTTTACGACATGCGTCAAATATGCGTCGAAACAAATAACAAATCTTTCGTCACTATCAACGCATATGTCGTTCATATTAATATTTTATATTATTTATTTCTTCAGTGGTCTGAGTCCATTGAATTTATTTCGCGGCTTTTTTGCCATGCACATCATTAAACGCGGATACTTTTGGGCTCAAGATCATGTCACTTAACACGCGCCAATGCATTTTGCTCGGATCTGATTCTTTGTCGTGTATGAATTCAACATCTGATAATTTGTTTTTCCTTTTTTTTTCGTCCTTCACAAAAACATACTCGCATTCAAGTCAATTTAAATGAAAGTCGTCAGCATTGAAAATCCAATTGGTAGTATCATACACAAAAGATAGTAACACACTCAAATCCTTTCTGCTTGCCTTTTCTCTCACTTCAAAACACTTTTCTACTTCTACGTTCATACCGGGAGCGGATTCACTCGCAGTGACCCACGCGAAGTTCGTTATTGTTCCTTGATCAATTATTTTTAGTATATAATTCCCGGGGAACACCTGGTGGTGGACTCTACGTCAGCTCTTTTGAAAAGCATCGCATCGCCAGCTCCGTCAATAATGCCGTCTAGGACATCAACACAGGGGTATGTGCATGTTGTCCAGTCGGCTGAATTCTTATGTATAACGAATCCTATTGACGTCATAGTGTAGAGAAAGAATTTCACTTTTTCCGTTTCTTATTTTCTGTCTCTTTTGACATTACAATTCCAACCGATTTTGACGAGCCAGACCGGGAAACAAATTGCATATTGATGTGAGAAAACAATCAGCATTGTCCTGTCGATGGGCGGTTTGTATGATGAGTTTGTATACGTAAAACATGTTGCGATTGACATAGAAATTAATGACGCGATACATGCAATCAGAGTGATTGCAATCTGTTGATATTGCGTAAATGCGAACAGTTTTATTTAAAATGATGTAAGGATAGTCACAATGAATTCGTATAAAACTATTGAAGGATATATGCACAATGAATTCATATAAAAGCGATTAATTAAATCTTGCATCATCTTATTACGTGCACTATGAAAGTATTTTCGTACTTGATTCCAGCACATGAGCTCACTCAAAAGAATGTTTTAGAAATTAAAAGAGTCTCCTCAAAACTATTCGTAAAAACTGTGTAACGTATGGTGGTGTCTTTACAATAAAAGTAATTGACTTCAATGCTTTACTCTTGGATAAAGTGACTCTGGCCAGCATTAATTCCAGATTTAAAGTAACTTGAATTAACTTAGAGCTACGTTATGAGCAAAGAACGTCTAAAAGCCGTGAAAATTGACCTGAAATACCGTCCAAAGGAAATGAATACGGCTTGCAAGTGTAAGCCTATCAAATTAATTACACATTGACTCCTGGAATAGAAATGGCGTAAGAACACTGCTGGCATTACTAGCGGGCTGCGATTCTTCGGATCAACACTTCAAACAAGAAGGAATCCAAACGAACGTCGCCTGACCATCAACAGAAGATGACATTTAAGCCAGGAGTTAGCGTCAAAATTACACAGAAAATATCCATCTAGATTGTTCGTAAAACATTGTTCTTGAACTGTTTGTCACATCACTTCGTACTAGGATCAGCACTAGATTCTTTAGCACCAAGCTGTTAAACAGAGAAGTACTTCTGACCGAATTGTCTTTTTGAACGCGCGATCTCGAAAAATGGCGCTTAGTTTAAGGTTGAACAGGCGAGCAACGAGTCACATTCCCTTCGACATTTTTACAATGTTATTAGCTTCAATCCTTTTCAAATATTTCGTTTAGAAGATTTAGCTGAGTGGTCGTTGGTGGTCTTCATATTTCCATTATTTTGCTATCATTTACTCCACGCAAACGATTTAGATCGAAAAACAAAATCGAATGGTTACGCTTGAAAATCTGGTTCCACAGGGTTAAAAAGAGTAACATAACAGAACGTGACGTAGGAAATTATTTTTTCGGAGGTAGAGAAAATTTTTATCAGCTGCCAAAAAATTTACATATCTCACTCAAATTGATGGTGTCAGAAGTGGGACTATCAATTTAATTACGTAAAATAGCTTACGCAGAACATTGATAACATTGCATTGTTGGTACGAGTATTAGAATATATTTGCTGAAACTCTAACTTGTATATAATCTTTGCGAAGACAAATCGAATAGCCGTGTTTTCTCAACCTCTTAGAGCTAAACCAATGAATTTAGATGAGAAAAATGTTCAATCAATGAAAATCTCTGACCAAAAGAACATGAAGGGAACAGAACAACCGAATATTGACTCCAAATAAATGCGTGTAGTTGATAATAGTGTAACTCATTGAAAATTCATTTCTTTCTAATTGATTTTCAGAATTTTTCTTGCATTAATTGAACTAAAACTCTTCTAATTTCTAGATTTCATGAAAATCTAAATTCGAATGAAATAAATATAGATTGGATGGGAAGTCGAAGTATATTATTATATTTTACTATCCATATTTAAGGGCTTTTGTGTAGGCTTTTAATAAATTTCTTCGGCTTAATCTCTACTGAAAAAGCGCTTTCTTGCAAATTCTCACAAATACAGCTTTTCATTTTTTATTTACTGGATTTATTTCATTCTGTTGCATAATTTCACTTTCGAAATTGTTAATTTTAATGTTTTTTAACAGTCTTCGCTCCTCTTCATTTGAGATTAATCGCAAACATTTATTATAAAATTGAAAACTTTCCAACCAACTAGAAAAATCCTTAGCATAAAATATGCTTCAATGAAGTTTTCAATTCGGTTCCAACAGAACTAATATATAATTTTGTGATCCTTAGATTTCGACACTGTTACCGATCTGAAATATGTCGAACGCACAAAATCCAATAAAAAGTGCCAATTTGAAATAAATGTTTATAGTCCAACAGTGAATTTATACTCTAGCATAAATGAAAAGTCGAACTTTCTTTTAGAGAGTCAATAACTCTTTTCTCCGTGGTCATACGAAAGTATTTGGGCTAATTTTATTGTTTTGCTTGAACGAAACAGATCAAGGTGTCCATTGAAAAGCAAAAACTTACGAACGAAAAACGTACTAAGAAACGAATTCCTAACAAATTTCGAATATTTTTCCAAGGACATATTTTAGATATTCGACTTGATTTATTTGTTTATTGGGCTATATTTGTTTTGCACCATTAAAATCTATTTGAGTGATTTTATTTATAGTTGATAATCGCGAGCAGATATCAAAAGCAATACTTGCATATCTTTGTTGTACCGAAAGCATAATACCCGAAATTTATTGATCATTATAAGTCCAACGCATGATTTCGATTCATGGCTGGGAAATTCCGATAATGACTACTTGCGTCTTAAAAACCATTCAAGGTTCCAAAACAGCCACTTGGCACCCTCCTCACATGCCTTAATATATGGCCCATTATTTACTTGCACTTGTGAAAAGCAATTTTCTCCGATCAATTGAAATCACAAACTGAGGTCAACCACTTCGCTAGTCAATATCAAATTTTCCTCTGCCTCATATCAACTTGATACACTATTTATTCCCTGCCACGCTTGACATCCCCCACACATGCTCGCACTGTAACACCCCAAGTATGTACGAGGGTGTATAAACAATCGTTTGCCCATTTGCCATTAAGACAAAAAAACATGACTTCGGCCTTTCGTGTCACAAAACGTGACCTAGAAAAAAATGAAATCAGCAACAAATAGCCAACTCCACTCCACTCCACTTTACTACGAAGTAAAGCATGTCGGCATTATTGCTTCCATTCATTCGCAAATTTCCCTCAAACATTGGTTTTCCTTCTTGGAAGCAGCATTCGGGGCGTGATACGCAATTTGCATTCGAAAAGAATCTTCTTCTCCCAAAGATTCCCGCGGACACGGATACCCTGCAATCAGGACCAGTCAATTGTGTGGTCAGCAGGCTCTTGCCAGCTCTTGCAAAACAATAAATTGGAAAAGTGCACGCGCTTTCATCTTGTTTTTGGGAAGGGAATGTGAGTAAGACCTAGTTTTCCAACATTTTCAATATTTAATTTTCGGTTTTGGCATGCACAGCCAAAAAAATTCTGTTAAAATGAAAAATCATTAAAAGATGAGGCAGCTATTTGGGTAAAGAGGGTGCAGTTGTGTTCGTTTGAAATTTTGAAATATTTCTTTTCCTTCTATACAAATTGTATTTGTGTTTTTTTTTCTGTAACGTATTTTGATAGGATAATTTTTCATGACGGCTCTGGTTTTGTTATTTTGGGCTGGCGCTGCAGGGAAGCGGGACGAGGGGGGAAAAGAAAAGAGAACGCGAGCGTATTTGTTGAGTTGGATGTGTGAACAAATAATGAGTTTTCAAAGTTAAGTTGAAGGATTTGCAAATATTTTTCTTGAGCTTGAAACTGTGTTGAAGGATGCGACAGTGCCGAGGAACGAAATGTCGGTCACTGTTACAGTTCTGAAATGCTGTCTGGAAAAATTTTGGTTTATGGCCAGAGAAAGGAGGTGGCATGCGGCCCCGATGTGTGTTAGATTGCGAGAAAAGCGAAGAATGTGAGGACGCGACGAAATAGACTGCGAGGAAAACTTATTCAAATCCGTTTATTGTTGAATTGCTTCTGCACCACGATGTATTTACTTTTCAAATCAGAATCGAAGCTATTTAGTGAAAATGTTTTCATTAAATAACTAATTATCTTTAACGATTTGTTTTGCTTGAATTTTTTTGTGGGAAGATTGAGTCACGGCAGCATCTGAAACACAGAAAGTTTATATTAGCCGCAAAGTACTGATAGGAAAACTTGTAAATATTTTGCTTCCCACCAATGGAAATCCAAAATACCTTTGAAAAGATGTTCAGCTTCGCCAATCTCTAAACTAAACAAAAATCATATGTTTACGCGGCAGTCATACTGCGAACTGAAAATATTTTCCATTTTTTATCTTCGCATTTCATCCAATTCCCACTACGCTCACATCTTTGAAAATGTGCTGAAGCTTATTTGGCTACTTCTTCTAGTCAACGGTAAGTGAACTTTCCATGGAGCATCTCATATTCAACTGAACTTCCCCCGAGGGTTGCGCAATTAGAAAATGTATATTTAACGACCACTCAGGGAATGAAAAGTCAATTGGTGTTGGCCCAATTCAGTGAAAAATGAAAATTATTAGGTATATTGGTCAATGGGTTCGACATTGAAACTTCAATTGAGTCATATAAGTATAAACATTTGTTTTGTGTTACCAATGATCGATCAAATGGACTTGCGATTGAGAAGTTTCAATAATATTTACTGTGTACAAAACATCATGTGTTTACTTTGAAAATTTAATGTGAAAATTATCTTCCAACATGTCTTGTTTTTGGGTGTTTAAGTCCTATAAATCTTGATTGAGTGTTTTGCAAAATGAATTTGAAATAATTATCAAGATTTTTAATAACCAAATCGGTCCAAATTCAAATCAGATTCATCATTCCAAAGTTGATTGAGTGCTTACTCCTGCCCAATGGATAGCGCAACTGAGTTTTTTTTTTGACTTCGATTATTACTATGTCCTTTTCTCTAGTCAAACGCCACATTTTGCTCAAATTTTCTGGTCCCTTGTCTACACTTCAGCAATACGTTGCAGAGCTGCAGACTGGATACGGCGATCTGAGAAAACCGCCCGAATTTGGCACATTGAAAAGGCTTCACCTTGGACCAAGACAAGAGCCAACACTTAAAGTAATGAGAATGCTATTCTTATTATAAGAATTCGCCAAAAGCCCTCCAATAAAAATATAAATAAATTTTCTTATGAACTTTAACCATTCCCATTTAATTACCAACAACTTGTAAGATTTTTAATGAAAAACGTTATCACATCCTGTGATTATCCTTCATTAAACTAATCTCACATAATCCGACCAACCGCAATTCCCTGCTCCCTGTTCAACGAAAAACCAACTACAATTTCATCTTCATCCTAATGAAAATGAGGTCAATTGAATGCCATTAGCACTAGCACAATCAAATATTTGCATACTTTAATGACTTGCTTATCATCAAAAGGAATTTTTGATGAAACAGTCCAAACTAATTTTCATTTTTAATCATCTGTCAGTCAACAGGATCAATTAAGCTCTGTGAAAAATTGTTAGAAGCCGAAGTAAATATGCGTTTTCTGCTGATTATCCTTTGCATAGTTACGTGGTGAAGAAAATAATGTTTTTGTTATTTCATAAGGATTTTCTGAAGTTTTGAAGATTTTCTGATTAAAGACCCACTGTGAAATCCCACGGTTTCATTAATATGCCTTTGTGATATGCATTTCATCCTTTATTTTATTCATCCATACTCTACGTCAGAATCGAAACACTTTTACTCCATTCAGAGATCAACTCAGCGCATAGATGGGATCGGGAATTGAGACAATAATTTCTATGTCTCTGGATTTCTTGTTTCAGTTCAGCAATTTCAGATTGAATTTACGTTTTAAAGTAAGAGTTCGCATAGATTTCAACCAAAAATAACTTTAGTTTAGTTTCTACAAATTGTTTATCTAACAAAGTCGTTAGAGTAGAAGACGTGACTTAGTAATAAGGATACTGATCACACAAGAACTAAAATTCGCGGGCTGGCCAGTTCGTTCAATGTTCACAAAAACAATAATCGGTACCCCAGACATCAGCCTGCTTCGACTTAATCATTTTTTCATTCTCTGTATAGCCACAATTGCAAATTTAGCCTTTCAGGATATTCCAGGTTAATCCGTGTACCTCAGTGATTTAATATGAATTGCGTGTTCCACAATCACAGCTCCATGTCTGATGAGTACAGTTGTTTGTCATATAGAATACTAGTATAGTTTGTTGGTAAACTCGCCTAACATTCAACACAACCCAGTTTTTAATGTCCTCATCGATTACCGAAAAAATCTCAACGATTTAGAGCAAAATCCATTTACAATACTCATTTTTAATTGCTTCCGTCATTTGGTCACCAATAGCAGAAATATTATTAACCGAACCCAACACTTGTGACTGTAGTCAATGATCTTCTTGAAGGATTATTACCACGACACTTACCAGCTGTGAGTTCTAAATGATAATTTGGACCGATAAATTGGGACTTGCGATAGGTGTGTTTTGAATTTAATAACAGACAGTAAAAGCTGCTGAAATGATTTTTCGAAATCAGCCAAAAATCATTGATATCAACGAGTGTTGCTGGCATTTGATGATTTTCGCGGGTGGTCATAAAATATTTGCGGTTTATAAATCGGCTTGGTCTCAATATAAGATCCGATAATTGGAATAATTTTAGTATTTCTGCGAAACAGAGTGAAGCTGTCGCCGATAAAAACTTTTGCGAATGGAAGTTGAGGAAAAGCTTAATTTCAGGGTTCAATTTAAACTCTGGATGTGAAAAACCGAAAACAATTTTTAATAGAGGACTGATCGAATCAATCCTTGCTGTCATCAGTGAATGTAATTATTTCCTGAATACAAATTTTTTTAGAATCACGCAACGGACAATTGTTGACCTACGGTGTCACGCCTCTTCCCACCAACCGCGTCAGCCAGCACGCAGTCTACGTAATTTTACTAATAAACATTTGATTCACCAAATGCCTCCTAATTTTGCCATTAATATTTTTATTTGCATATAAACTCACACTCATACGTGAGCCTCATACGCAAATCGACCGCAGCCCAGTCTTATTCATTTATGTTTCTTCCTTGCGCGATAAGTCACGGCAGCTGAACTGAAACTTCTATTTTGAAAATGATTGGGAAGACCAAAAGAAAAAAATGTAAACATTCAGATGAGACTGAAATAAAGATTCATAGATATACATAACATTATCCGGAATAATTCGGACCAATTGCCAAAAATACGGACGTCATAAGACATTTATTTGGGTGATTGAATGGCCAAGCATTATTTCTTCCTTGATCATGAACTCACTACCCCGACCGATGCCAAGCGAAACGAAGGGAGGAGCGAGGTTAGTTTGAATGACACTAAGTCAAAATCAGTCATTCTGCCCGTCCGTTTCGAAAAGTTTGGACTTCTTCTTTCTTTCACATGAATCGGCCGAGTAGACGCTAAAAAGATATTCTAAATAACCAACGATAAACATTAAACATTAATAAATTTTGAGCACTACCAGAGGAATTCAACAAATCGCCGCTTAATGAAATGAATTAATTCGTTTTGAATCCTATACGTTTGCTCTAGTTCTTCGTAATTAGAAGCTACTTCCTTAATGTCTTTTCGAATTCCCTCTGCTTAATTTGTTGTTCTTCTTCGGATTTTTCTTCTTTTTATTAACTTTTACATTGTATACATGTCGATTTAGCTATCCTTTCTCTACAACATTAGCGCTAAAAAGTGAAACCACAACAGCTCACACTTCGTCAACAAAGTGCGTCAACATTTTTCTAGGATGAAATTTTTGTATGAAAATGAACTCGCTTCGAAAATAGCCCGAATGGGATCCTATATTTAGTTGTGTATTTATTTTAGATGTTATTTTGAAAAATTAAACTGCCGAAATACAAATACATCGGATGGATACGAAAAGAAATGAAAGAAAAAAAAAATGAGTTCTGGCAATGCAATTTGAATGCGAGGCCACAAGATAAGGAAGTATTTCGTTTGACGTCGGTTTGTTGCTCCTGAGAGATTGGTTGAATGAGTATCGGATTGAATTATCATTTCTCGCGTGGACGGTGGAAAATGTGAAAATTCCACGAACGCAATTGGACGGTTTTCCATCACAAAATCAATTAACTTCTCAATATTGACTGACTGACACAGAATTCTTAGAATGAATTCGGAAACTAAAACGCTTGCAGGATGGTTTTTTGAAAATTCTTGCATCTGCTGAGTCAACATTTGTTTGCGTGCAGATTACAAAGAGGTCGAGCCATATATCGAGCTAAAATGTTTCCATCCCGAAATAAAAAATCTAAAACATAGCCCTTTTATTGACACATGAATGCCATGAAACTAAAAATTACTAAATGTCAAAGGTAAAGCCAACGAAGTACCACAGAAAAAACAAACGAGTATTAAAATCTAGGATCATCAAACAATGAAAAAAGAAAATGTCTTGAAACTCCATAAAATTTGCAAGAATTATTTGGGTCGGAATGCGCAGGAAAGCGACGACTTCGTTTAATTTTTCGCCTTCTCTATTCCTATCCTACATAGGGAGTCTGCATCCCTTTACTCCTGATGCCTTGCGAGAATGGTAGCGCTTTCTAGTTGTTACATTATGACAAAACCTGCAGGTGGTTTAAATCTTCAAGTAGTTTTTCTCAATTTAGTTTGTCCCAATGTTTTGTCAGATAGAGAATCATTTGTTGGGTTTTGGTCCTCAGCATTTTGAGACTCCTTGCTATTTATAAATATAAAATTCAAAAGGACTTTTCATTACAAACAACAGGAGACTTCTTTAAATATAGCCAATAGACCATGTTGCAAAGACAAAATGTTTTTATGGCTAATTTTAATTAAATACATTTCCATCAAGTGCAAGGTACAGGAATTAAACGAAGATCCAAGAAAGGGCGAAATAAAAGCCTTGAAAAAATATTTCAGAAAAAAAAATTTTGAAGAAAAATGATATCATCTCATTTTCAATCCGAATGCAATTATGATAAAAATACAATTTTCCTTCAAATCTTTCAACCCAAATCTGTCTTATTCGTACTTATCTCTAGCCATGACCGATATTAGTCAAACTATAATGCCGCTCTGCAAATCATAAATCAAATGTTTCAAAGCCTCTCAAAGTCTCCCTAGAGCATGCATTATTTCATTCAAGTCTAAAATTGCGAAGCCAAAGTCTATTAATAACGAAAACAACTGGAAAAGTACTACCAAATAACCATATCTAGGTTATTTTCATCTTTCTTTCAAAAAGACAACAACGAAAAATATACACACAAAAAATTGCATTACCCAAAAATAAATCAATCAAAACGAAAAAAATAATCCTAGCATATAATTCATTCGCTAATCGCCGCTGCGAGAAAAAAAAAACATTGAGTGCAATCCTGTCAAAATTGTTGCAATTAAACCACCAACAAAATGAACATATGGAAAGTTTTACATTAACCCGACACTTCTGCTTTCAGGACTGATTTCGATGAGCTCTAACTTCAATATACCCGATCCAGTCCATCCTCCCCCACATTCTATCTCCACCGCATATGCTCACATATGAGAACATAATCGGTAACAATTTGGGATCACTTTGAAGTGCTCCGCAAAGAGTTTGCATGTGTGTGGCCTCGTGTAAGTTATCAAGGAATTTCCGGACACGAAAATTTCCAATTTATTAACTTATAGTTCAAACACTTTATGCCCACAAGTGGAAGAAATTTTCGAAAAGTAGGAGATAAATTTACTTGCATTCAGATTTATTTACCATTATACAAATTCACATGCATGTGTACGTAATTTTCTGCCGTTGAATTATTTCAATTTCCACTTTTTTGGATTAAATTAATGAGTTCAATCGCGTCGGCACGAGGTTTTCCTTTTGATTGTTGGCGATGGTTGTATATAAGTGGGTGAAAATTTGACGGGTTATTGTTATTAATTAGGACGTCAATGGGACTTTATGGTTACTTAAATGAAGTTGAAATGCAAACAGGATGCATTTTCAGCGTAGCCTGGATAAGACAATTGGGTTGTTAATAATGGTGTTTTTTTTTCACTTATTTTTCTTTCGTGATTAATTGTCGGACTGGACAGCAATAGGGCAGTTAGTAGCGTAGATGTGCTGAAATATCATCATTATAAGTAAATGTGAGGTAAAATGGAGATTGCGGGCGCCAGTTCCGCTTACGTAGAATACAGTCTGCAAGGAGCCATTGACCCTGTCGGGCCAAAAACTGTTACATGATATAAGACATCCAAAAATGGATTGGATAATTCAAATTAAGAATAATGATTGCAGTACTAGCACTAGTAGGGAGCCCACAACTATTATTTTAAATTATTTATATCTATAATACTTTAACCCTACAGTTGCTTTGTTGCCTGTTACTGATGCGATCAAAACAGTGATGGCTGCTGGTATCACGCCAGCTAATGCCACAATTACTTCTGGTAATTTTACTCCACATTGAAGGAAGGAAAAAATGTTTAACGAGCTTCAGGTTAACCGTCACGGACATGTGTGCATAAAACTCATAGCAGCTAATCTTTCGCAAAGTTCAAATCCAACTCATCCTATTACCATTAACGCATTATCTCGACCAGTCTTACAAAATATTAGTCAATTTATTCCAAGCACTACTTTATACAACAAATCAGTCCGTTAGGTAGATACTTCTTTTACTACTACTACAACTACTGCTACTACTTCTACTGCTACTACTACTACTCCTACTACTACTCTTATTACTGCTCCTCCTCCTTCTACCACTATTACTCCTCCTCCTACTAATGCTACTCCTCCTCTTCCTGCTACTACTCCTCCGCCTCCTCCTCCTACTACAACTATTACTAGTACTATTACTACTACTATTACTACTACTACTACTATTACTACTACTAGTACTACCACTTCCACTACCACAGGTTGTCATTACCTTCACTTAAATCTAAAAGGTTTTACTGTTTTGTTTTTTTTTTTCAACTATAAAATCTACAAAGGACATGCAACCAAATAATATCCTTCCAGAAGTTAGCACATATGAGCAGTAACACCTTTGGAGAGATGTTTGGTTCATTATCATATATCCTTACAAATTATCATTGACGAGGTAAATGGCTTCATATTGTTGCACAGCAGTTTGGCAATGATGTACTTGTTTCAACAACAAATCCTCAACTGGCAGTTTCGCTTTATTGCGAATCCTACACTCCGTCTTACTCGACCAACCTCCAAAGAAATATGCAGATTTAAAGGTGAACGACCATCCTAAACGCTTCCCAATATGCTACACAATTTGAATCCTATAATTTAAATTTCGTTAGAAATTTAACAACTTGCTTGCGAGGGACAAACGAGTCCCAGTCATTTTATTGTTGTTGCTTATTTGATTTGACTTTGATACGTTTTCATATGATAACAAAACGGATCAAAGGATATTATTGTCTTACCCACTTTTATTTCCTCGAAGACGGAAAGATTAGATCGAAATCAATTAAACTGGGTTGTGTGCAAGCGAAATTTAATTACTCCAATCATATGCACTGTTGCTAAATATATCACTGAAATCCTTGATACGGTCAAAGTTCAAATATATTTTCCATGGGAAAGGTAATCAAAGACAGTCATGTTGAGAAAGTATCCTAAAATATCACTTTACAAACGAAATCGGCAGATTGTTCAACAGACAGTACTCTATCAAACTGATGGCCAATCACCTTTACAACAACAATAGCGAGTAGTACGAGGACACTATTGGAACATCAAACATGCTTGGATTGGGTACCCATATAGGACTTACCTACGAAGTGTGTTGCTTTTTCTCGCCTCCAATTTATGAAATACTCTGCTTCACGACACATGTAATAAAAGGACTCATTTCCTTCCATCCTTAAACTACTCACTTTACATAGCATATCTAAAATGACATCCTTGCTTACATCCTTTCAAAGAATTTCAGCAGCGTTAACAACACGAAAAAAGTGAGCAAAAATATCACAAGGAATCATTTTCGGGGTGAAAATGGTGCAATGAACTTTTCCATCTGTATTTGGACATTTTTTGGATAAATTTCACGAAACTTCCACATTGTTGAACATATGCCGAGAATGTTTTTAAAACATTCAATAGAATGTGATGGAGGGATGCATGTCCTTCGAATTTCCGATAATAAAAATTTCAGAAAGGGTATGATATTTGCTTTCCTGTCCAATTTGTGTGAATATTATGTTGGATAGGATATTGATGATCCTGATTTTGACAATTTTGAGTATCATTTTATCGATACCGAACATGGACTGAGGACTTCTTTTGTTTACGTCTCGCAATTTAGTCGATAAAATTTATTGTTTGCCTGATTGCTCTAATAGCCAATTAAGGATTCGTCGTTTGCTGTGTTGCCATGAAAAAATAAAATGATTGTTTCATTGTTTCTAGGCTGCGTAAAACTCGCTGCGATATGATTAAGATGTCGTAGTTGTGTGGCGTTGAATTTCAAGTAACAAAGGATAAAGTTCGTGTTGAATGTTTGATAATAAACATAAAGGAATGGGGCGCGTGTTCGAAACCAGCTTGAGCTCTTTCCACATTTCTTTCTAAATATTAAGAAATGTGTTCAAATTTAATTAAAAAAAGGGAAGGGAATCCGTGTGGTTAACAGCTACTCATTGCAAATCAACAAATACAAATCATGACCTAAGGATTAGGTGAAATGCTGGCGATGTCTGTTATTAGTTGCAAAGGCGCAAAAACGATAATCTTCGGACGGAGAAACCAAAGGAACAACAAAAAACTCAGTCCCAGCTGACATTAGATCTCTGTTAACTTTTAAAAAGTGAAAATCATGGTCGCAAGACCAGATAAATAGGAAGGAATTTCTTTAAGTCTTCTAAGCTATATCATAAAAAGTTACTCTACGGTAAAACAAACGAGATTCCATGGAGAATAGTGGGAAACTCAGAGGAAGCTGGCAGTAGGCCCGTAGTAGAGTAACCATGTTGAATCAGGACGATTGCAAGCGAATTTATCTAGGGACCATATTAATGGTTCGCGACATCAAGCGCCCTTTGATGGGAACAATGAAAGGGCATGAAGTTTCGGTAATTTCTTTTGGGTGTGAGTTCAAGTAATGTCCTGGATCCGCAATTGAACCTCGCTCCTTACGTAGCGTGCTTTTGTTAATAAACGGTCCATCCTATTATCCTACAGAAGCTAAGGAGGTTCCCTAGCTCGAAGATCGCCATAGAATCTTTAGTGTTCCAGTTTTGTTATGTAAGTACTCCTCAGTTAAGTGAGGAGTTTGTTGGCCACGCTCGGACGGAGAAAGTGATATGCAAGCGATACCTAAACTTCTTTTTCAATACCACGATGATTGTTATAATCATGGTTAATCCCAACGCGCGCAAATCATCTTCTTGTGAATTTTTGTCACGTGATTGAGAGGCTTTAGGCCTTTTCCTCATAGGACCAACTTCCCATTGTACTATTGGTCGGTCTGATTTCCAGAAACAAATATTTATCTACATACTCACGTGAGGATTTCCCGTTTTAATCTACAAAAACCAACTGGATTATTAAAATTGATGCAGCATAGGAAACCGAATTTTTGTTATCCTATTACGTTGTCCATTTTTCTTCAGAAATTTGAGTTTTCGTTGAAAATTTTTTCCCGGAATTTTCGTGGCTGCAAACTAATTTTGTCATGTGACCACTAAATCACACAACAATCAAACGGGGTAGACGCAACACGCATATGAGTACAGCAACTTAAAATGATATGCAATTTAATTATCTCATATTTGCGAACATCATAAAATGGATAACAGATGCTGCCAAGGTTCTAACAGCTCTTCTTCTTTTGAAAAGACTTTATTTGCATACTTTCTTCGTTTTCCTGCAAAAGATAAGTCACGATATAAGCATCTTATTACTATTCAACATTTACTCTTTCATTATATTAAAAGCATTTCCCTGTTCAGGAAGAAATCCTGGCTATAAAGTGATGCGAAAAATTTTTTTTTAATATCTTTATTTCAAATTAATTCAAGTTGCAGTGTTTGGTGATAATGTTAAACATAAAATTCTAGAAGCAATGACGCCGAAAAAATTAACGTTTTATTCCATCGTTTTTGCTTATTTTTGTAATTCTTTTGATTGCTGATAAGTATTCATGAAGGACACACAAACCAGAAGAAGATTTTTTGTTGCAAGTATAAGTAGGCATGTCAAGAGCTTCTGCTACATGAAAATTAATAATTTTATCGTATGCAGATTTGGGTTGGTTGAGATTGTAAGCAATTTTATCTAGTTGAGCATATGAAGATAAGATTTATTTGACTGAGCGCGTTTTATGAGTGAACATACAAAGCTTCAGATTTAAGATTCGTTTTTGTATTTAATGTTACATTTCATGTTTTCAAAGTCATTTGTTGAACAAGATGGAAGATGAGCTAAGCGCTAAAGAGAGACAATTTAGTTACTAAAGTACTTAATAAGAGTTGAAACCCCAAACTTTTTGCCTGGTGAAAAAAAATTCCCCGTGAAAAAATACTTGATCAAACTGTCATTCTTACTTGACCCAACCAAGAGAATTAGAGACTGAGCATTTCGCATCACAATATATGTCCAGGCTTGGGCGACAATAATAGCTGATAAGCCTTCTCGAATACTTTTTTATAGAGCCTAGTGTCAAAATTAATGCGACTCATCGGGTCTAGGCACGAAAAAACTTCTCTCGCAGGTCTTTGACTTTTCCACGGTACACGGAGCCGTCTCACGCAGATTAAGTGAACCACGAGTGGCTAAGAAAACATGTTCGACTTTCCATCTCGTCCTCAAAATGGCTTCCGAATTCCCCGGACGAAATCTCATGGACTTTTCCATTTGTTCTCTTCTCTCAACATGAACACGCTGAAGAATGCCCCTTAACGTGATTGGACAAAAATTCCGGAGGCCCCATACGTATTTTTTGGCCGTCCAAATAATTTTTGACATGCACACATGCCCCCGTCTTACACAGTACATCTGACCAGCCGCCAAAAAAATATTCGACAACTATATTCAGCCAAGAAACTATGAGTAATCTCACACCCACCTACCTATTGCAGAAACTAGCTCAAGCCCTATTCTGGAGAGCGAAGTGAACTTTTCAAACTGAACACATGATTCTCATGGTTCATGCTATTAAATCTTCAGATTTCATCAATTCTCTTCAATTCCTGCTGCTAATGTGATGCGTTGCCATTTCAAGGTATACAAATTTTGCTTCGGTTTTTGCGCTTTTATATATTCACTTGCGAAATCTATAACCGCACGAGAAGTCATCAAAACATTCAAATTAATAATTTGGCTATTGAAAAAAAAATCTGCATCGTATCTACTCATACTCATTTTGAAGCAAACAATCCAAATAAAATGAAACATTGGAAATCCACGACGCTATTTAATAAATATTTCCTTGGCAAGCATTCATACACGAACACTCATATGAAATGATTTCTTTGATCAAATCCATAGAAGCCACCATGTTCCGACCAAAAATAATGTACGTTTTATTTTAAAATACAAAAATTTATATATTTAAAGCAACATTTTCACTCAAAAAATTAAAAATGTTTACCGCATATCAAAGTTTTAAATATAATTTGTGCTTTTTTCATTTTTTGGGTTTTTTATTTTTAGCAATTCGAAATTTTGTGTTTACGTTTTATTCAAATATTTGTGAATACGAGGCATAATTGAAAATAATAAATAAAACAATGGTCAATTCAATGTCACCATCTTTATTTTTTATTTCGTTTCAGCTTTGACAGTACGATATCTGACACGAAGATTTATCGGCGAATATCGATCAAACACAGATCTCCTGTACAAACAAATCATATCCTTAGACAGTGGACTATTAGATGTTGAAATTGTAGATATATCAGCCGAAAATGAAAGTGATTTCCCCATGGAACAGGTGAGAGATATGTTGAAAATTGTCAAAAGTCGTTCAGTGAAATTCAATCGAATTATTTTTCATCTTTCATCTTCATTATAATTATTATTTTTCTTATTATGTTGTCATTATAATTTTTTATTTATTATTCACACCTTACGTCCAGAAAGTTGATGAATGCAGTACTGTTATAAACATACTTTAAAAAAGTCCTACGAGAAGTTATATCCTTACTTTTACTGCACGTATCTTTTTTTCTTTTTTTTTGTTGATTATGAGTTATTTGGAAAGAAAATGATTAGCAACTAATTTATTAAATTACATTTCAAATCTTCATTTTCGATAAAAGTCAGTAACTAACACACACTATCTTTCGTCCTTTATTTTCATGTGCTGCCAAAAACAACAATACTTGAATAAAATCCAATTTCAATGAACACAACCACAGATACAATGGGCAGATGCTTGTATGATTGTTTATAGTATAACAAATCGAGCTAGTTTTGAATATGCGTCGAGATCATTAGCTGAACTGAAGTCCCTGCAAAATCCACCGTCCGCATATTTGGTAGGCAACAAAGCTGATTTGGATCACTTAAGAGAGGTACGTACACTTGCCCAAGCTTACAGGATTGATTTCGAAACGAACATTTGCTATGGACAATGCCAACTGGAGCACTTTGAAATTTTGATAGAAAAGGAGAAGTTTTTCGGAAGAAATTCCGCAGGAATTTATAAGCCCACGATTTGAATTCCAACTACACAAGACTAAGCGATTATTTTTATATCAAAATAAGAAGAAGAAAAAGACAAAACCCAAAAAACATGAAATTAATATTTTTGATCCCCGCTGAATGACTCTTCGGCGATGGAATTTTGAGTAATTTGTATCTCTCAGGGGAACAAGTTGTTTCAAAATGGATATTGGATGAAAGATTGTTGTGATAAATGTCCCGGGTTTCCAAAATAACTTGCGACTAAGCTTTTCCGCATACATTGGGGGCAGTAAAAACTTTTATGAATTCCGAAATATGCTACAATGTGTTTTCAAACTCGTCATCTTGGTGTTAAAATATCTGGATGGGAAGTTTAAACATGCACTTAAAACTAATAAGACGTGCTTAATGAGAACATAAAATTTTAACTTTAATCCATTAACAAACTAAATTTGCTAAGGAGTCCGTTGCTTTCTCCGTTTCCCCTCCGTATCTTTCTTTCCACTTGTATTGCAAAATCAGCGTGGAGTGGAAGAACAGCTCCATCACACGATGAAAACATATTCGAAAGAAAAGCATTACGTTTGTATACAACATACACCCTCTCAAAGTCATTATTAAAACAAATTATAAATATCTTTTATTGCTTCAATTAAGACAACATACCAACGTATCAGCAAAACAACTCAAGAAAACGAGTGGGGAGAAGGATCATGCCAAAGATATGGCTTTTGCAGGGAAATTTTCCAAAAACTATAAATCATGAGAAAATTAATGGAAAAATAAACGCCTTGTATTTGAAAGATAAATGCTTGAATATTCATCATCAAAGTCTTTTGAGTCATCTTATGAAAGGATAAAACTAGAATGAATTTAGTTCTTGCCAGGTAAGGCGTCCACAGAGACCTTTTGCGTGAGCTAGGAAGCACCACGATATGGTGTTAGAATTTATTTTGTAATTCTCGCGATGACGAACAACGAATAAATTTTGAAATTAAGTAACTTTAAACAACGCATTGCTATGTTCGTAACGACAGGAAATTGAGACAAAAGGACTATACGTTTATCAAAAGTTTACTTTGCTACACGGCGATGCCTCTAAACTTGACCTAGAACGCAAGCTAAGAGTAAACTCAGTGCCTCAGAGAAGACTAATTTCGTCTTGTCTGTGCTCATCAACATCTTGCAATAAAGTTCTAGGACAAAAGGATGTTTTGATAGAAATTCCAATCAGTAGACCTGACCCGGCGACATTCATAGCAAGGCAGACTCTGAGCAATTTCTCGTCATCCTTAACCTGCATTTCAAGTAATTTCTTCCTGACATTGAACTTACGAAAAACCTCCCAAGAACTACAAATAAATCAATAGCTGACACGAAAAACATATCAAAATCAAATTTACACTTCAAAACATTAAACCGCGCGATCAACATTGGCCACTTCGTTGGCAGAGACGGCACTCATATTTGAAAATAATTGAAAATTTATGGAGCAAACGTCGAAATTTCAATGTTCAATCCACTTGAAATATTCGCAGCCCATTAAAAGAAATCTGTAAGCATAAAACTGCTTTCACCAAGGTGCCTAATTGCCATGTTGTTACCCCCACAATTCACACGTCCCGGACAAAAATTATTAACCATTAAATAGTCAATATATTATTTTTATTGGCCTTACTAAACTTCCAGATCATTATTCTCCTCTGCATAAATCGAATTCATATTGCATTATTAATCCTTTTTTCCCAATGTGTTGCGAGCAAATGTTCTTGGCTTGCGAATAAAAGTGTCTTTCACACGCGTTTGCCCGCAGGCGATTTGACCATAATTTTTCCGCTCATTGAAACAATTCGCCAATGTTTATAATATCGCAACGTACGAGAGTAATTAGATAAAGTCCATAACACGCTGTGGCGTAACGAGCGCAATTGACATTGCGAGAATGTTTTGCAAAAGTTCACAAATTCACCTTGCACATCACCTTGCGCAGGTAGATTCCATTCTAATGTTTATATCAAAACGAAACGTTCAAGCGCAAAACGCGTGATCTTGCATTTTTCCACAATCGCTCCTTTTGTTTCGCTCTGACTTCCTCGAGATTTGCCCACTAAGTTCTTGCACAAGTCATTACACATCCCAAAGGTCAACATCTGATCCTGCGTTTAGGCCAATGAGTCAATCGAGCGTTGCGGCATGAAAACGCGCGAAGCAGCCATACGTGCTGGGAGAATGTTGGTTTCGATGTGGTGGTGGGAATCCCAGTGGGGCTGATGGTCCCAGCTTACTGCCAGCTGTATGGCGAATTTAGAAACATATGCGTGATCTCTGCATGCATGCTTCGCATACATGAAATCTCAGAAAAGCTTGCGGATACGTGTAAATCCCGGCCAAGGGCACTACGATGAATTTTGGAATTTAGTGGAACCAACAAACATTGGGAAAGCCGCCTCAAATGCAAAAGAAAACATACACTACGATTACCACTTAAGATGCTCCCATTTTCCGGTGTGTCTTTCGCCTCGCCCAGTAAAAATGGAAATCGAAAGCGCAATGTTGACTCTGTAGTTGATACTGGTTCCTAGTTTTGATCTATTCGGGAAATGTCGGTTGTAAATAGGACATTAAGCCTGTACCAAAAGGCAGCAACAAAAACACAGCACAAAATGTCGACGCAAGGATAAATGCAACTTTTGTTTTGATTGAAAGAACATGCGTCGAGGGTGAATTGCGTTGAAGTTTTTGGGTCATCACATCAAGATCAAACAACCATTAAATGAAAATCTAATGGGGTTATTCCGAATCGATTTATTTTTCATCGAATCGAATTCCGATGTGGAAAAATAAATAGGTCTTGGTCCAGTCGTAATTCGTCCGTTTGATTGTTGCATGCGTTCAGTGAATTAAAAGTAAAAGAAAGAAAACGCGAACGTCTCTGCGTGGCGATAATCTTTTGACAGCGGCTTTTCGCCACCCCACTTTTGCAAACAACAAACGCAATTTCATTAGCCAGTAACTTATCTTGTCTTTCATCAACCCTTCAAGCTCACCTCACGCTATCAGGATCTAAATGCCAATTGGAAACGTTACCTTCCACTGCTTACAACAGGAGCAAACGCAAGGAAACTGCGCTCTCCTCGACTCAATGATTGATAGTGTCTTTTTTAATTCTTTTCGCAATTGAAGGAAACAGGAGACAGAAGATGGGAGATATGCAAAATAGAGGATTATAATTGATCGCGTGGCTTAGCTAGCAACACTGACCTATTGATTGTAACTTAATATGGAGCGTGCTTAACTAATTAATCATTTTTCAGGATGATGAGCCATCTTCCTTAACACCCTATCGTGTTTAATCATAGTTCTAGACGTTCTTAATTATAGTTCTACAAGAAAGGACTGTCTGTGAAGTACAATAAACATGAATTCTGTGCCTATTAGTTTTCTGTTGGATTTTCGGGAGTACTTGGAAGGACATTTTTAAATTATTTTACTAAACGCTTCTTTCATCCGAAATGAGTTTTATCTAAGTATGCATTGGACGTTGATCTTTTTCGATCCTGTAGGCAGTTGCCCAATTCGAATGGTCATCAATGTAGAAAATCAAAGATTTTTTAATGAATTGTTGACAATTCTAATACAAAGTTTTCAATTCTTTTCCTCGTCATTATTTTTGTAAATATTCCTCCTAGCGAGGTAGATATCGGATATTGAAACAGATGAAAATTTGTAGATGCACGGTTTGGACCACCTGGTGAGTACATCAAAACTTCCAGTTAAGCTCTGCCTGTCCTCGTTGGGCGATTTAAAATGTGTTGTTTTCTCAATCGATCCTTGTTCTATTGCTCCAGACTAGGCAGGTTGTTGGTTTCCTTGAAGTATCGTTAGCTAATGACAGTAGTAATTAGAATCAAGATTCTGACCCGGTTCTAGGACCTCATAATACACCAAAACGAACCTCTCAATTCTTTATAAAGTCCAGCCGTGTAGAAGGTCAACTTTACCATCGAAGTCGTTTCTGCCGATTAACTTGCCTTTTTCAATGATATTTTCGCAGAAGATTAACATAATTTTTCACATATTTCGTGAAATGAATCCAATGAATCCTTCCACTGATGAATGAGTTAACCACATCCCAGTGCTTGCGATTAATTTGAGCATTCAGAATTTGGATTAGAATAATTTGATTGATATGTGAAAATCAGAAGCACCATTGACTACCGGCGTGGAAACTTCGACGTTATTACAAGTATCATCGGAAAGTAATAAGATTCTTACCATTTTCACAAGCCTCTCTTTACTTCTTAAAGTAAGCTAAAAACTTGCTACACAACATTCGCAATGATCCTTTCCTTTTCGCACCCCATCTCTTCATTTGTGCAGGCCATAGTATGTCCTTTTTCAGTAAAATGAAAATGTTAAAAACGTACTGCCTGCCTCTAATCCTTCAGAACGTAAGAAAGGCGCCTCAAATGATTTGAAACTGAAAATTTATTCGTTACGAGGTCCTAGTGAAGTGGTTTTCTGTGTTTTGGTTTGCATAGTTTGAATTAAAACTATAACAACTTGAATTCTGTAGGGGATGCAAGTCAAAGTCTTGGTCAGTTACATGAAATTTTCAAATGAGAAGTATTAATCTGTGCCAATTTGTAAGACTATGTTATTAGAGCACCAGCATGATACATATACGTCGGCGAAAATTCTGCTCTCCCACCTATTGCCTGAAAACAGGTGTCCTGAACATTTTTTTTAATAACGCTAGAATGTATTATAAACCAGAAAATATTTATAAAACCATAACCATTACGTAATATAAATCAGGCTAATGTCTAAACAAATTTCCAACCACATAAATCATATCCTAAACATTCACTTGCTGCTCCATTTTTGCTGAATCCTATCTAAAACAAATCCAGTACATAAATGTGTCCCGAATTGTGTTTGCAGTCTTCTAAAAACTATTTCCTACATATGACAAATAAACAATCACAAACTAAATACAGACGTGGCATGCTCTCATATCAACGTAAGCATCATCGCCATCATCATCTCACTTAACACCCGTCCGAATCCATCACACTTGAAATCTATGTACAATGTATTTAAATTATAAATTTTCTCAAAGCACTGAGCGAAAGTGCACGAGCAGCAGGACCACTCTGAAAATAGAAGAAAATTGAGGGGAAAAAAACTCACTGAGCTACGTGCTGAGCTGACTCCAAGAAAAAGTTCAGACAATCTTCGAAGAAAATAAATCGCACAAGATACAAAACTTATCGCTGTACTGAATTTCCACCTACCATTCATAGTTAGGCGCGCATTTCCATTCAAGAATGTTTCCAACTTTGTTGAAATTTCAAAAAGGAAAAAATTCCTGATATATTGACACATTGCACAGAATTTCCCGAGCCATCGTTGTGCAGATTCGATTCCATTTAAACGATTTTCCAGTTGATTCTTCTTTGTTGCGAATAGTTTCCATGCTCAGGCTCAAGCGGAAAATCCTCTCAACGGGCGAACACAACCTATTCGTTGGCTTTGTTGAAATAGTTTTTCCACTTCCGGCCGTTTCTTGTGCAGGAATTGGTAGCGTCAGCCTGGACGCAACGACATCGGATATTTTGCTGCTGGAAGTCCGGAGAGCCCAAAGGAAAGATTCTCTTGTGCACTGCCTGGCGTCGGAAGAAGAGTGAAAAAGGAGATGCGTGTTAGAAGGTGTAAACAATGCTTAATCATTTTCCTAATTATAACACGCAGAATTGACTGTTGTTTATTCATTAGACGATTGAATTTAAGTGCATTTCATTTGTTTACGATGATACGAAAATATGTTGGAAATGTGAAGATTAAATGAAATTAAATAAAACGTTAAAATGTTTATTTAATGAAACTTGAGAGTGCGCTTGCTGATTCTGTTTACTTACGAGTTATAAAATATTAATTCAAAGCAAGAATGCAGAGCTTCCGATTGATGTTTTATGGATTTTTCCATGGTACAATCGAATATTGTATTTCCTCGACAGTAATAATCGCTTGTCAAGGACGAGGTTCATAATATTTAAAAAATTATAGTACACGTCGACTCCGTAAATTGATCTACAGCAGATTATAGAAGTGATTTTCGTTATAACCGGTTTAATTTGTGTCCTAACTTGCTCTAACATATCTGTGAATTAATTTGGTCTGATATACACATTCCATCCTACCCATGATCCTGAATCTCTATGATCCTATGAAACAAATAAAGGATTATCTTCTTGACATAATCGCTATGCACCTTTTGCGTATTATGCAACAATATTGTGTTCATTCATCAAGACTTTTTATCCCAAGAAGAATCCTTTCGGATGTTATACTAAAAACAAATAAAATAAAGCGGATACGAAACACACAAACTGAGAACAGAAAATCAACTCAATGAAGTATTCTATGAAAACGTGATGTTATATAAACTTTGAATTCCAATAAACTTCTGTGGTACGTGCTTCAAAATGGATATTCCATTTGGATAGTAGATAATTTATTAATGTTATGTTGGTTATTATTATTTCGATGACTTTGATTCCTATCAGTATAGTGTTTCCACATTGATAACGAATTATTGCGTTGTACCGAGATACGTATCGAAACGAGTCCCGAAAATAGATAGTTATTATTGCTTCTAAAAGAGTTCCCAAACGCAAATGGACGAAATTGGCATCAGTTATAACATGTTTTTATGTTCAGCTTGTGGTTGTTTTTATTTCAAGACGAAGGTTGCATAACCAGTAGTGTGTCCTTATGGGTGTCGAAGAGAATCAGAGAAAACAATTTAATCACTGACAAATGGACGATAGCATTTGGGAAGGCTAAATTAAAGCTTACCCTCCTCCTTATAAATAGAATTGACTGAGCGAAACTTTTTTAAGCTATAATTAATCTTAGTATCCAAATTCATAAACCTCATTACTTACATTTTAACGCGCCTTTGAGACCCGTACGCTAGATACGGTTAAGCTTTTGTAAATCCTAGTTTTGATAGAGCCCACGTAAACCCCAAAGTACATTAGAACATCAGTTTATATTCCAATAAGTACGAAGGAGTTTGCGTATTTGCTGCAATTTCTAAACAAATCGCGATCGTAGCAATATTTACTACAGGAATTTTATATTTCCCGAATACCTTTTCACAGGCCAACTTTTTTTTCAAATTAATTTGACCTGAACTCAAAGTGCTCAATCTTAATTTCACTTTTTTCACACATTTCATATTTACTCACGCACTCAATTTTTAATTTTATTTCTATTATTTTAGCGAAAACTTTAATTCACTTTTCGCTTAATCATCATTCTGCGTGTGTGACTCACTCTCATATTTCTCCCTTTTTGATTCTGTCCTTGTTTTATTCTTTTCTAATTCTCCCCGTTTCTCACGATCTGCCTTTCTCCATTCTCCACGCATTTCCAGCCTTCCTTTGTATCAATTTTAACAATTCCAGCTAAAGAAATAATCACCATCTTGAGAAAACACTCAGAAAAGGAACCATCTGAATTTTTCATTTCCACGAAACCGATAATAAGCTAATTCGAACTCTTAAGCCTCAAGAAAAAATACTTTCGTGGAAATCAAAACTGCTCAATTCAATCTGAATTCCTGCGAACAACCCAACATTTGTAACATTTGCGCTACTCTACATATCTAATAATGATTGAAGTTCCATGGAAATTTTACCTTTCTCCCCCCGCCTCCAAATATGATTTTCCCTCGGTTTCAAACTCTTATTAGATGAATTCAGTCATGAGGAATAGCAACATGGGGCTCAGTAACGCAGTAACGACGTTGACTGTTTAAAATGACTTTAAACGTGAGCTTTGTGTTTGTCAAAATATCATGCCACCCTACTGAAAGGGTCCTTGCGAAACAAAACAAATGTGCTGACTGGCATGTCTATGGCAGCACCCCCCTTCCCATAAATCACAAGTTAGGCCATGAATATGAATGGCTTGGTGCAAGAAAAGAACGAAAACATGAAAGCTTGTCTACAATTTTCCAAATCAAAACAATGGGAACCATTCAATTCGATGGTTGATCCAGGCAAGGACATGTGTGCATGACGCGGGTCTTTGTAAGACTCATGAAAATTCTGACCGATGTGCTCTTCAAAAATACAATTCATTGTTTTTGTCAAGCCCTACAAGTGTTTGCACAGTTGTTCTCCAATCAATCAAGGACGAAATTCGTGAGGCTCCCTGGCATTAGTGAGTGTTTGTTAGGAATATTACAACAATGACTAACCTGTGCAACAACAAAGCAGAATGAGATCTAATGACTTTTTCTTTCTTCTCCTTTACAGGTATCCGAACAAGAAGGCGCCTCATTAGCTGCATCACATGCTATTGGATTTTGTGAAGTTTCCGTCGCCGAAAACACTCCCAGCTTGTACAAAGCATTCGAACGACTGCTCATCGACTCACGAGGTCGTCCTGTGAAACAACGTAAATTTTCAGTGAGCAAAATGATTGGCACATTAATTGGCAACAATAATGGGACCGCCAAACAGATCCCCATCAACCAAGGAACAGTTGTGCCGTGCAACAAGGGTGAGTTGCACAAATCACGTGTGCTAAAACGACGCCAGGCATTCACGGCCACAGCATCCCTGTGACCAGCCGTTACATCAGCTCCAAATCTCATCGCTGACGTTGAGAATAATTAGAGACGCAGACACAACTGAAGCACGAACAAGGGAATAGCAACAACGTCCAAAAAGGACGATGTGCGAAGCGTCTTTGCTGGGGAAAGAGAAAAGATTCTGATCAAAGTCGCGCAACAATGCAATATTGTATATTTTTTTTAAATTTTTCGAGAGGCGGCAGGTGGAAGGGAAACTATAGAAGAAATGCTCAATAGCATTCACGTTGGATTTCTATTTTTCACTACTATACACAAAATTCTAGCTCATAAGTGCATTTTACTGTAAACAATACTTATATGTATATTTATTGCTAAGGCCGACCAACGAGAACAAGGTAGTTGTCTGCCAGGATAGCGTTGGTCCAAACCCTAGGCCAGAACAGTTGTATGTTCCGGCGAAATTAATATAATATTATAGTTAAAATACTACATTGTACGTCCACAACCGTACCGAACAAAATAAAGCAAACACGTTTAGTATTTCATTCTGTGCGATCTGATCCTGGAGTTGATTTGATCCGGAATCGCGATAAATTCGGCGCGTTGAAACGAAATCGCAAGGACTGAAATATGCACGCACTGTTAAATCGAAGGAAACATGCATAATACTGGCTACGGAAACCGCACGAGGGCAATTCAATTCGACTCACTGTGCTGAACAGGCTTAGAATCCTTCGAAAGATTGAATACTCCATTAAACGTTAGCAAAACTCCGCAAATGAAAATTGCCCAGTGCTTGTCCCCAATGAAAAGTATTATGTTCACCAATTTTACGGATGAATTTCATCTCGATTAAGTTGTACCAGACCACGCATATTGTTATCGTTAAATTAGGAACAATTTTGCAAGAAAATAAAATTCATAAAAATTTACCACTCAGAATGAAAAGATGAAAATTTCTTTGACAAAGAAAGTAGAGCATGCGGTCAGATCTAGATCTGTAAAAGGGAAATTAGGAAGCATATGTTTAAGCCTACGTATGTTACAATAAAATAAATTTCAATTTACTGCAAAGTAATTCTGCCATAAACTTCAAAATGGACTTTGGGCAACAAATGATTTGCAAATGTATTTTAACATTATAGAAAAAATGAGAATTTAAAGATGAATTTTTATGACGACGTTTTGCTTATGTGTCTCGATCCCCTCGTGTTGTTGATACAATTTAAAAATATCTCAAACCCATGCAAGCGAAAATTCAGTTTTATGAATCTAATTAAATAAGAAGCCGATTCACTTCCGCCAGCATTAATACCAACTGCCTTTTTATTATGAACGGGTGCTAGTAAAAATATTTTCCCCGTCTCAAATCGCGCCCGCTTGGCCTTCAGCGAAACATTAATAGAAATCGCCTTCGCAGAACCATTCCGTTCGTAATCCCTTTGTCCTTGGCACACATATTCGGTTGCACATTGAAAAACACAAAAGCCCTCACGATGACCCGTTCAAATCATTTTTATTATATCTCTAACTATATTTTCAACCAAGGAAGTCTACAAGGAAAATATTTTATTAGAGACATGAACTAAGAATACATTAACAGGGACCACATGACACACCTCCAAATTCAATGTCGCTTCACTGACCATACAAACGACCTTTAACGTTTTATGAGCTGTTCGCTTTTATGAATCACCTATAAAATTGTAATAAGCTTGTAATCCCGATGTAACAGCCGTCTGGTAGCTTTCGCTGTCGAATCACTCTCTCAAGGAAAGGACCATCTTAGTTAGTGGAAATAGTTTCAATTAAGTTCTTTGTTCAAACTGCAAAACGATTATTCAAAGGTTAACATTAACATCTGTTCAATGAATCCTTAAGGCCGAAAGTCGAATGGAAAAATCATATGGCAGTTAAGGACAAGCAATTAAATTAGCAAAATTCAAAACACTGAAATTCACTTGTCGTTGTTTAAACTAAGCAAAACGATCTAAGATACCTTCATAAGCCTTAAATTTTTTTACTAAACTAGTATCAAAGTATTTGCTCAATTAATCTATCAACATGAAAATATATATTCAAACGAATGATGAAGCAAATGAAAATCATTTGAAAATATTTATGAAAATTGCCCAATAAAAAAATAAACAAAAAAAATCTACGAAAATTAGTAAAAGGTAAATTTATAGGAAAAATGAAATGCTGAAATTTATATTAAAAATGTTAATTCAGTATGGCTGTGATATTAAAGAAGTTAAACTCTAAGCGAAACCAAATATGTAACGCTGAAATTAAATGATATTACTCGATCAGCAGGGATATCATTAATTTCAGTTTTATACATGAAATTCAAAGATTTTAAAAAGAAATGTCTGCGATCCTTACAAGTAAATAATGTCCAATGCTATTTACTCGTAACACGAAAGACATTTCGCCAAACCAAAATCATTTTTAATTCTTAGATTAACCTTTTCTATATCGATTCCAATAATCGCAAATTAAATAAAAAATAATAACAAGCTTTTTGCAATGAAAAATCAAAACAAGAAAAAAAAAACGATTAAACAATTTCAATTTCCACGTTCACTACATTAAAATTGTTCTCCCACGAATTTAAACTTGGACTTGATCTGAACGAAACATTTATCTTACACACGTATCTAGTAACAAAAACACTTTCACTGACTTTCACCGACACAAACGAAATAAGCTCCTGTATCTCTATATAGCAAAAACACAACAAGGAAACACTATTTATTGTCTCTAGACGCTACAGATTAAATTAACGACTATTTATTGTGTATTCAAGCAGATTAATGAAATATTTAAACAAATTTCAACCGAAATAGTAGAATGGATTGAAAATAAAATGTGTACAAACAGTTAACAGTATCCTGAAGTTTTCGGCAATGCAGAGATATGTAATAGAAAAATTTACCTATAGAGCAGAATAACACTATTGTTGTAATATAAAATACGAGTGTGCATCAATCTACATATACACGTACATATATGCTGATGATTATTAATACGATTGTTATTAATACTACAATTTTTTTCCAATGGAGAACAAACATATTGATGATAGCAAATAAACTGTTACTGAATAATACAATTGTAACATTCGTCTTTTATTTGGATGCAATCCAGGTTTTAATGATTTATTTACGATTGGTGAGGCTGCCACAATGGTGAGGTGAGGTTGCCACAATAAGTTCATAAAGCTGTGGAATAGCTGTTGTCCTGCTTGCGGTTTGTGTCGCGTTTGTCCTGAGCGAAGGGACTCCACGTCAATTGTGACAAGTGTATTTTCAAATTTGGCAGTTTCATTATATTTCTCCAGGAAACTTTTAACATGAGATCCTTACTTGTGTTATTTACATTGACTTAAATTTTCATCTTGAATTAAAGAGGATATGACTGTGAAATTGTCACTGTGTTAACATTTCCCCGTTTTGAATCATCTTCAGATAGCACATACATTACCTGTGAACTAGAAAGCTGCAAATTAGATTTATGAATCGGTGACACAGTGAATTAAACCACAGTCGTGGCTCGGCTTGCCAAAGAACCCCGTTTAACTATGCCCATTAAATAAGGCCCAACCATCCTTTAAGTTGACGTCTTACGGAAGAATCTCTGGATATTAGCAACTCCACCTTCAAAATATCCGACTGTCAGGCATTATCCTACAACAGCTATGCCATCGGTCACTGGCGACGTTCCAACGGTTACATCATCCTGAAAGTGAGGCAACAATTGCCAAAGGACTTTAACCTAATGAGTCTGACATGGTTCGTGGTCTTCAGTACCCTTCATGGCCGAAGCATGTGCTGTTAGACATTCACCAGCGGAATATTCTGGAATGCCTACTGGTTCACAATTACATATGCAAGTGTCAAAGACTAATGTGAGCATTCACGGGTTGATACGTAGTGGTGAGCATTAAAACTAATGTAAATATCACATCCTAAATATTTATCTATAGATAGATAGATCTTCGAATATCGTCCGTTCTCAAGGCGGCCGAAAGTCTCTTGTCCCGGTTGGGTTGTCTAGATATCGGAACAAATGATAGACTCCAGTATTGCGAACTATCGTCAATCGATTGGATTTAAATGACAATTGCATAACAAAATCCGAAGGAAATGCGCATCTCAGGGAGGTGTAATGTCTACCCTACTTTACCTACTATTTATGAATGATGATCTGTTGGCATTAGACAAGAAGTGGTATATCTTGACGACCTAATAAACTTAGTGTACAGTGTGTTCCTTTCTGTGATCAGAAAACTTAGGAAAAACATAATATCGATGTTCTTTACCAGATAATCAAAATAACCTTATTTTAATCTTGTCTGACTTCGTGGCATCAACTGGTTTTCATCAGTCAGCTCCATGTACCTGAGAATATTTCAACCAACTCCAAGCTTAACTAGAGGTTAAACACTGAATGATGAGTACAGAATATTACCTTAAACGCGTCCGGCAGAACTTACAATAGAGTCACACGGAGCTAGATAGCGGGCTAGAGTCAAACATAGTTTTCGAAATGTAAACTGCAGCAATACGTCCGATCCTCAAGTTTGAGCCACCATTTTGGTGACATTCTGTAGACAGGCGATACATATGGTATATACAGAATGCAGCAGAGTTATAGATTAAGGATGCTTTGCGTTTATCATTTACAAATGCTCTGAACGTTCTTCTCATTCTTTTTCCCTTTGAACTTTGCAATCAAAACATCGCTTCGTAAAGTGTTCTTAGGCTGAGAAATTCCGGATGTGTATCGGCCAGGCATACAGCCCTAGTGCTATCCTAGTCTCCTTAACAAAGGAACTGACCACAACGACAATTGACTAAATTGTCCCCAAACTGAGCCTTATGATGCGCAATGCCTCTCCAGAGTACTTTCTATTCAGAAAATTTGCCACGTGTTGAAGAACTACCACATAAAAATCTTCAAAACAGTTCGGAAATGAAGGGGAAAGATAAAGGCTCCACCTCCCTAGCAATGACACTCGTTTCATGGTGGAAGAGCTGGGCATTCGAAGAAGAGTAGCTACATGTAACACTGCAAGTCTCGGGTGGCTTCTCTCATGCCGAGATAGATAGGCGTAGGTCGACAGATGCTTGAATTGCGTTTTCACGTCAAAGCAATGAGAGAGGTACACTTTTTTAATGCAAAATGATAGAAAATTTACCAATCTAAATATTATTCTACTCATTTGTTTGAATACCGTCGAATCAGAAATTTGTTCGAAATTTTATCGCCGGTAGTAGCTACACTGTGGCTCAGCTATCGCCTTCTGCATCTTTGTAAGGCAGCGTGGTCAAGTTGGCCCTCGTTGTCTCCATGCATCTAAGGTTAATATCACGCACATAAACTTTTACCAAATGATGTTTAATGCAACGTGGTCAACAGACAGCTTGCCGTTATAAGGGTGCAGTACTGTCAACATGCGCGAACTCGAAAACTGGTACCAATCTTGACACACGGATCCAAGTTATGAGTTCACGGCATCAAAGATGACGTTAAAAATCGTTCTCATCTGTGCGGTTCCAAAAATTCACCCGTTTGAAAACGTTTGTTATCCTCAACTTTAGTGCACACTTCATATTTTTTATTATATGACTTTTCTTTTGTTTTTGGTTCTGCGTTTTGTAGTAAAGCGTAGTATTGTATAGCGCGCAGGGAGAGTTATTTTATGCTATAAGTTTTTCACCGAGTATTCGCAAGTAACCAATCGATTTGGTATTTATAGTTTTATTTTTACCTGAGACGAAAACGACCCCCTCGGAACAGCCAATTTCGTCTTGTGCTTGATTTAGAATCTTCTCTAAGGCGGTATGAACCACGCGCGTCACTGACGAAATGAACCAGGATCAGGAGGATTTGGAGGCCCAAATCTGGGTCCACCTCGTTTCTATCGAGCAACGTTACACATTTTTGTAAATTAGGTACCAAACTACCCCTTTTATGGGTTAATATCCAAACTGATTGAAAAAATTGCCTGCTCCGAAGCAAAAATGCTTTGGAATGCTTGGTATTTATTTACACAATAGACAAGTCAAAAATAGGATTGAGATAGCGGGCACATGAGCTCTTTCCAGGAATCACCGTATTACCGCACTGGCTACGAGTTAGCTCTCGGGAAGTTATGAATTCAACTCAAACTCTTTATAATTTTTTATTTGCTTCTTTCATTCCGTCTTGACCTCTGAACATTTTAAACATATTAAAATTTAAGAATAAAATTAAGTTTTCGCCGAAATTACTATTTAAATATCAAATTGTAACAAAATTTTACCCAAGACGGACTATATCCGTCTTGCGGATATCTTTGATTGTATATCAAACACAATTAACTGGTTAAGAAATCCTTCGCGCATTCCTATACAAACAAATTCAGGGACAAATCAAATATAGTTAAATATAACAATTATTCATACACATTTATGGATTCTGTTTTAGCCTTTGAAAAGGCTCATTACGAAGTGGTTGACTTCGACTGGTGAATCTTTTAATCATTCAAAATTTGTAAGTAGATTTGCAAGATCGCCTTACGCACTTTCAGTGAATGCTTCGTAGAAGAAATCTGGGTCAAATGCTCCTGGAAGTATTGAAGCTGATTTACATGAATGGTACCAACCTAAGGATAGAAAAATATCCCAGACGAATGACTAGGCAGAACGGATTTTAAGAATTGATTTGGATTGAGCACAATGAAAAACAAACCTAGTGATTTATTTTCGATACTACGTACCAAAAGTTTCTGCTGTGGAACATCTACCCTGCACGCATTTCAATACCGCACTGACGTGTCTGCTTCATCCTTTTGGAAATCAAATGCAATCAATTTCAGCTCTCGACATTTCCATGCGTTTCAATTAAACATGAATTTTCTCTAACCTCGCATAGCTAATAACCATCGACCGTAGTCCATCAAATTATGATACCAGACACTTGCAACGAAATAATATGCCACTCGACTTGCCGAAAGATTAATTACATCCACTGCGGAACGCAAGTCCTTTGCCAGTCCACCACGTATTGACCGCTATCAGCACGGGTTGGTCATAGCATGCGAGGACTCCAAATTGCCGTAGCTAACATGCTTGCACGTTCTCGGCTGCTAATATGGTCATGTGTCCTGCTCGAGTCGTAACAAATCGCATTGCATCCTCGCTGGAACATTCGGAAGGACAATCGGATATGCAAAACAGTGGGGGCGGGCGGCGATGATGAATGTGATGATGAAACAATTACGTTACAACTAATTTGTGTATGTTATAGCTTGCACGGATATTGGATGCACGTGAAGCCAAAATGAGTGAGAGATTTTGACTAGGGAGCGATGACGTGTGATATGAAGTAGATTCAAGCTTTCGAGGATTGCTTCTGTTTAATTAATGCGTTTAGGCAATTGAGTAATAAAGGAATCATATGATGAATTGTAAAGTTGTTCCGCGGCCAATGCTGCTGGTTCAGTTCGAAGCACTTGCGTTTGAAATTTCATTCGAATTCATTGTCAGCAGTGAAACAAATTCCCAACTGAAAGGTCACTTATGCCCAATCAGGAGATGCACCCAGCAGATCCTTATGGTTGTTTGTAATTGTTCCCGACAGTGCCTAGTCTGCACAACTGACACGTGTAGGTTCAATTGAAGGATTAGTCAATATTACGGCTGAGATATACGAATGTAATTAGCCTTGGGCCAAGATACATTATTTTCCATGAATTATTGATTGCTTCCATTGGATATTGGAGACCGTTTACTTGGATATACATACCACGATATAAATCGACAAGATTGTATGGAAATTTGTTAAATTGTATTACAAATCAGTGTGCGTGCGTAAAAGACAATTATCAGAGTTACCCATGACAGGATATAAAACACAAAAATTATTGCGGTGACTGGAGCTGTTTTGATGTTAAAGAAACGCACATATTGCCAAAGAATTTCCTTAATAGATCGAGCACACGTTGAAATCATCAACCATCCTGGAAAAGGCAAAAAACAGCCACTCAAAGGAATGAATCCACCCACTGAAATTGCCTGTAATGATCACAGAAACAATCTCGCTTCAGAAAAACGTCGAAAATCAGCACAAATAAACCAGGCCCAGTTGCAACGCGTTAATAACGAAATCATCATCACGTCGCGTAACTATTTTCCATATAATATCCAATTTATGAAGCTTTTCCGGACTGCTAGTTTTTCTCTGTTGCAGAAAGCACGCAGAGGATGGGAAAACTCAAAACATCCCACGAAAACAAAGCGTACAAGTAAAATTTCCCCGAAAAAAACGTGCGCGAAAGAATGAAAACTCAAAGTTTCCTTCTGAAATATGAGAGTCCCTCGTTTGTTGAACCAATATTTTGCGTTGTTAGTACCCGATAAGTATTTTCATGACGCACTAACAAGTTGGCTGATGGCGGCACAGTGGCGACATTTCGTTGAAAATGACCAAAGAATTAGTTTATTGGGGACCAATTCATTTTACAAATGTCATCAAATTATATTTTACGTATAAAGTCGGTGAACAATATTATTATTGCCACGATCAACGCACGTAGGACTTATCTAGCGCCATGTCATACTACGCTGAAAGACGAAAATTCATGCATGTTCAACATACAGGAGATATCATAAAAATACAATATTTCAACTCATCACATTATTTCGGTATTATTAGCGTCAATGTATTCTGTATGTTGGATTTGTCGCTCACTAAATCTGCGACCCCGAATCCTTGCGATTTGATTGGCGAATGACAATATTTTCGTGTTTTATTGTTGATAAATTTATTTGAAATTTACGTTTTGTGTATATTGGTCAATGGTCTCAAAAAATGGGGCACTGTATCAATTCGTCGAACATAAATGAGTAGTGGCAACATGTCATTGGGTTAGACGAGTTCATTGAAATAGAATTTTAATTATATCGTCCCAAAGGAATAATTTTGTATTATCTATCATTCAACATTATCATGGCTTTCCTCAGCAATAAGAAATTCATCAAGAAAATAAATCGTACCGAAATACTTTCTTTCAATACAAAACAAAAGATAAAAATTCCCCAACCATTTTTAAATAGAAACGAAATAAATCGGATGGACTGATTCAAAATGACCTTTTGTCATGATAACTGTATACTCAGAACACATTAACCAAGGTGAGCATGACAATTCGTTCACCAGCAAGTCAATAAGTTTTCCTAGGAATTAATTCAAGCCTCGAAATGTTAAGTCATTTTTGCATTGGGTTATTGATTCTGCAAAAATGACACATTATGACAACTTCAAATCAAGTGTCAGCAAGTTTAGTAATTTGTTTACGTTTGGCTTGAGCTTATGAGCGAAATGTCAAAATATTCGCAAAATTCAGGTGGTTTCTACTTTCACCAGCACATTATTTATACGCCCGAGCCGATACTTAGCTAGATTTCAAAGTAAAAGGCAAGACGAACTGAGGTTGAATGATGTTTGTAATACGCGGCTCACGGATATAAACAGCGGCAATGAGCTCTATCTCATTAAAAAATCTTCGCTAATTTCAGATGGGGGAGTTTGAGATGGATTACTAATAACGCTGCTATTCCACAACGTAGACATCTATAAAAATATATGAAAAGATTCTTTGAAAATGCTGATCAGCGTGAAAATTTTTTTAGGATCGACGACAATGTCAGATGACAAAATAACTGCATAAATATGGCAAATTACTATCAGGAAATTGTTGATAATGCTATTTTATAATTTTGCGCGTTTAAAACATTACTCGGATGTTTTGAAATTAAGTCGCCGAAAAAACTCATTTTTAGCGGAATCGCGGGTGGACTCCTGAATCATTAGATCATGATTTTATGGGAGCGAAAAATTCTGACAAAGTTTTCATAGTATGTTAGTGGTACTAGACACCAATGGAACTCAATTTGTGGCGATTAAACTCCCTTTATTATAGGCAAGGAACTTAATTTCTTTCACTTAGACCGTCAATGTTGCAATTTTAGAGCTCTTAGAGCACCCATTCCACGTCTATTGTTACATTGGTAACTCACGTGGGCTTCGAAGTCACATATCTATTTTATCTAGCAATCATTCAATAGAGGATGTTTTAACCTTTAATTTGGGAAGGAACGAGCAACTCCTAAAATATTTTCAAATGCGTGTCCTTCCATTCGACTCATTTTGGGTAGTCTGATCAGATCAGTTTTAACATTTCTGTCTCAGTCTCAGTATCTACACCTATTTCAAGTAGTTTTTCGGTATGCGAAAAACTTTACAATGATTAACTCCCTCGTGGTATCAACAGTCAAAGTTGCCGATTGTCATTCTTAATTCATTTTTTACACTACACCGATATAGCTTTTATTCCTTTTTATTCCTGATGTTAAAGAAAACGTTTAAATGGAATCAAGAAAGTATCGTCGCCATTTCCAATGTATCATTCCGCTAAGTGATAAAATGGCGTTGAAGTAAAAATAAACCTTCAGAGATTCATCAGTATGACAAATGCTTTGAAGTGATGCAGTGGACATTATCCATATCAAGGATCATTCTGCAGGAAGCTAGATTATATTTAATAAAAAAATTATCCTCTATTTATAGAACTCAAGGAAAGTCAAAATTAACTGATAAGCTTAGAAGATCAGTTTCACTTTTACTGAATAAGAACTCCTTAGCTGTTTCTGTACCCAACTCCCTTAGACTCCCTTTCCCTACAAGCTAAAATAGGACGAAATGTATAACACACATTTTTTCACATTTATGACTTCACTAGCAAGT
This sequence comes from Stratiomys singularior, assembly GCA_954870665.1. Classification (NCBI taxonomy): domain Eukaryota; kingdom Metazoa; phylum Arthropoda; class Insecta; order Diptera; family Stratiomyidae; genus Stratiomys; species Stratiomys singularior. The sequence goes on along the minus strand of OX940879.1, from coordinate 1,703,671 downwards.
CAGGCGACTTATTATTTGTGGAAGTCCTTTTTTTGTCAAAAATATTGGCGAAAATTAATCGATTCAATGACAGATTTTATCAGAACAGCTGAAATGGGCACATCATATATCACGCCACTTATTGATTTATGGTGGCGCGAAATTCTTCTATAAATTGTCTGTCAAGATATTTATGAGTGTCTAAATTAAAACCACATAAACATAGATATCATTCGAAATAGTTTTTAAGATAATTTTCATCTCGTATAAAAGTCTACTTTTATCTTTAGAAATATGAGCAAATTAGAGTCATTTATACAAGAAGTGCTCATGCAAATTTTCGTTGTTGAAGTGGTTTCCTGGCATCATTTTTTCGGGAATATTGATCTGAACTAGAAAACCGCTTGACCATGACTTCAATTCGAAGCGCTGACCCGATATATGAATAAAAATGTCTTAAGTAAGCAATTATATTGCTAAATGGAAATGGTTTGATTGTATGCAATCATAATTGCGAGATGAAGCTCACAATTAGTAAATTCTTCATAAATCTCTAATGAAAATGGAGAAACATTCGATTATATAGCACGAAAATTCGCCTAAATTCTAGGGAAAAGCGTGTTAAATGGAATATTTTTATTAAATTTAGAATTCATCTTCATTTGAAGTGATTTCGAGTTTAATACTTTACATATACATAGATTCCATTAAAGCATCAGGCTCTCGAATAGCGTTTTCGCGTTAAATTTCCTTGACCTGTATCCGAAGAATAATAGTATTATAAGTTTGCTTCCTGCACGTGTCCCTTCAACATCATCTAAAATTATCTTCGTTAAAGATCTTGTGTCAGGACACACAGCCTCGCACTACATCCACATTCCATGCAATTTCCCAACCATAAAATACGATTATGTGTAATTCTTTGCCGTATTATTTTCCATTTCTATTTCAATTTGTTGCCGCACTCGATGTGTAAATATTTATCACTAGTGTGTGAAGGAAATTTGCGGCGCAATAGGTCGAGACGAAATATTTATAGCGAAAAAATTTTCATGCATTTGCAATGGACAGACAGTAAATCAATCGATCAATACGAGTTCATCAAATGCTCAAAAGTTGAAATTGCTTAATATGTTGAATATTAGTTTAGGAAGTGCTCCAGGAGACTTGCACATTGTTTGGATTGGGAAAATTTAGGGAAATGTTTGTTTTGATATCCATTTGAAATTTTATTATTCATTTCCTGTTATTGACCTTGGTGCGTAGAATTTTTCGCGTAAATATTTTCACTTTTTGTAAATTTTCTAGCCATAAAATCGCAAATTTCGTAAATTGTCGTTAAGATTTGCAGGATATGCAAACAAGTGTACAACCTTTGATTTGCGCCTCCATTTCAGATATTTATCTGATGCTTTATAACTTCTTACGTGAAAACTAATTAAATAACAACAGACCCCAATTCTATATATGTACATCCTGAATTATTTTCAACCGAACTGCTAATACGGCCAAATAGATTGTTCCGGTTGAGGTATATCCTTAGAAATGTGAAATTATCGAATGAAGATGTCATCGTTTGCATTCTAATAATACAGGGTGCGTACGGTATTTGAGGACATGCATAAATGTGACTATAACTTCGCGAATTTTTTTTTTTTTTATTTATTTTTTTTCCTTTTCAGATAAAAAATGGCGGACTACAACATCACTCAAGAAATGAAGAGACATGCTGTCATCGTCGCTATATGTGCGAACCATACAGATTTAGAGATCTCTAATTTTCTTAATTGCGCCCGTTCATTCGTGCATAAGGTTCGCCGTGAATTGGAAGCATCAGGAGGCGATACAGAATCGGTTGCAAAACGCAAAAAGCACGAACAATGTTCTGACACTGTCCGATCTGCAGAATTTTTAGAGCAAGTGCAAGCGATCATAGACGAGGACCCTTCAAAATCGATGAGGGTCCTTGCCAGTGAGCTTCATGTTTCTGAGCGCCTTATTCGTAGAGTTGTCCACGAAGACCTTCGGTATAAGTCTTACGTGATGCGCAGAGGACATTTCATGTCGGAACGAACACGGGAACAGAGAGTTCTCCAATCAAAACGTCTTTTGAACAAAATCAAACACCCTGAGGCGCCCAAAATGTTATGGTTTTTTTCCGACGAAAAAAATATTGACCAAGATCAATAGACCAATCGCAGAAATGACAGATTTTCCTACGGAGGTTCCTGTTGTTATGCACACAAAATTTCCAGCCACTGTTATGGTTTTAGGTGTTGTCAGCAACGAAGGACATGTTATGCCACCACACTTTTTTACTCAAGGACTTCGAGTGAACTCTGCTGCATACATCGAGGTTTTGGAGACGGTAGTGAAACCCTGGATAGACAATGTAAGCGGAGGCAGACTATACATTTTTCAACAAGACTCTGCTCCTTCACATAAAGCGATGGCGACACAAGATTGGATGGCCGAAAATTTTCATGACCACATAACACCGAATCTATGGCCACCTAGCTCCCCAGACCTTAATCCTTTGGATTAGTAGTTGAGCGTGAGACTAATAAGCGTCCTCATAATACCACTTCTTCGCTGAAGACTGCTATTAATGCCGTTATGGTCAATATGAACAAGGAGCATTTGATTCGGGCATGTAATCGTTTCCGGACCCGGATCGAAGAGGTTATTGCTGCTAATAGCGATTTTATTGAATAACTTTATAGCCATATATTAATTAATATAAACGGAGAGGGTAGTGTCGAAAACTAAATCCTGCGATCATCATGGACGCATACGGTAACCAACAATATCTTTCATAGATACCCAGACGATAACCATCCCGACTCAAATTTTGTTGAAGCCCTCCTGTTGAAATCTAAGAAACGTCTAAAACTACATCTGGCAGGATTAAAAAAGCTGCTGGGCATTTCATTTGATGTGCAGGAATAGAGATGTACGCATGACTGAACTGCAGTTTTCGTAAAGAATCATACACATTATTGCTGATTTTTTCAACTTTCTGAAAAAGTGTGGGAAAAAGTCCAAATTCCATGATATTTCTGAAAGGAATGCCACTTGGGATCCCCTCTATGACACACTGTGAGTTAACTCGATATCTGATGGTTAATTGGTTGATATCTTTATCTCTTATAAGAATATGATCATCAGATTCATATCAAAAAGACTTTCAAAGACCCAAGGCTTCCTTAATGATGTCCTTCAATATTTGCCCGACATATCCAACCAAAATTATTACTCTCTGCTCAAACCATGTCCTTTATTGCGAACTTCTCTGATTAATGAAAGCGGCCAAGAGTCCTCCTGATCATAAAGAAAGGCAAAACGCTTGTAGTTTTCCAAATGTATTGTCCATTCGGCCTTAAATGAGCATTTCAGCAAGCACAATATACTGTCCGATTGCCGGTTCGGACTCCATGATAGTATGATAACATATATAGTAGCCTAGGTAACGTAGGACATAAATCGGAAACTCTATTACAGGCAATGCATCATTAAATGCTTCATACCTATGGCGTCAATTGTATCACAGGAAAGACTTTCTGAATGACCTGTGACAGGACACGCTTCTCATTTTTGAAAAAAACGCTTCGAAACAATTTTTATTTAAACAATCTTCTGAGAGATCACGAGCAGCTTTCAAGCAAGCAAGCACTCATGGTTTAGGAAAATTTTAGCAGGACCAAACTCAATGAAATGAAGCTTCTCATAAACAGTTGGTCTGATAACACTTTGAACCCTGAAACTCTGGGTGATTGTCTCTGAACTCATTATCAAGAAAGTTGTACATATCGTGAGCCTTGCCAAAGAACGAAATGATATCAACGCACTTGGGGATATGCAAAGAAGAGAGACTACTCCACGAGACGAGGTAACGAGAATTCGGTATGTGGCGCTCGTGGGTAAATGAGGTGCTATGGGATGACATGGTAGGGAGATTGCATAGTGCATTAGTAAGCCGAAGCTGCGGCTCAGAAGAAAACATGGGGAGACTGGCTATAACCTATCACAACTGCGCAGATGGCACGGCTATCTTCAATCTTATCTGCACACAATTACGAAATATCCACCTTCTGATTTCTTGCTTTCTTCGTGGATCGTAGAGGATGCCGATGTCTCCTTCCATCCTTGTGGAAGGTGGTCAAGGTCCACCATCTTCATCTACTGCACATTGATGCACGATGAGTTTGAATTTAATGCGATCCTATTTTATTAATTATGTAGTAATACATTCCGAAATGAGCAAAATACATTTGCTTTCGGTCACACTCATCGATGGTCATTCATTATCGAGGAGCAGAAAGGTTAGGAGGAGAAATAGGAATATTCTCTCAATACGTATGAATAATTAATTTAAATTACGCTGACTCTTCCTTGGAAATCGTCATCAAAATGGAACGTACATAGCAAAGACTCGACGAATTACTCATATCGTATTACGCAAAGCATTCATTCTAGTTGAATGAATTTTAGCCAAAATCGGCCAATATCCATTTGAAATGTCTGTGTCTAAATTTACTTGATGACATCAACATCCAAATAATCCATATCTAAAAGATTAAGACTATTTTGATGACTGGCTAGAATTTAACTTCCACCATGCATTCATGTACCTGACGATGTGTACATAATTATCTCCTTATTCACTCGTCAACGTAATCAGGCCACAGTCACTTACCAGTGATATTTACGTCAAGTTCACGGTAAGTAAATAATTAAGTTTATTGTTGCAAATCCTTCCTACTCACCTAAAGTTTCACCAAGGAAGTCTTGCAGACCGTCAATAAACCGATAAACTATAGATTGGCAATTGTCTAAGGAGGCAATTGTCTAAGCATAATTCTCCGCATAATTGCTAAGACACGCTCTTTTACACGTGAGTGGAATGGCCAAGGATGATGAATACGGACTGAGACCAATAAAAAAACCGTTGCCCGTTTTCTTGATGACCTAAAAAATGTTCCGTCTCACATTTTCCACGCATTTTCCTCAAAAAGAAAGAAAAACAATTGCTCAAATCTTCCGGGATTCTTTCGAGTCCCCTTCAAAGAGCTTCCGCGTATGCATTCATGGGTATGTTCTCATATAGGTGTGTACTGCAGTCAATGTCTCCATTCAAGTTCATTGATTATTAACTTTTCCCATAAAAATGCTAGTCCTGATGTTCCCGGTTTATGATGTTAAAAACCTCCATAAAATCCCCATTACTTTCTCCAAAGAATATTCTTCCCCGCTTCCTTCCGACACACGTGAATTTCCCGAAAGCATTCACATCGCCATCAATTCACGTTCCAAACAGGTGAGTAAAGTTTAACGACCGAAAATTGAAACAATAAATTTGCGAAAATCAACAGGAAAAATACATATTTGACATTGAACTCGAACGGGAGAGAATGCAAAACAATAGCATTACAAACCCCAAAAGTATAATGAAAATCGCCAAGCATCAGTGATTGCTCAACGCTTTTCCATGATTTCCATTCGTTTGTCGTTCCCGACGAAATCAAATATTTGCTGAACTGACTACGACTAGTTCCAGAAACGATAGCATGAAGTAGAATCGAAGGAAACGAAACTTCACTTTCATCCGGATGCGGTACCATCATTTACCTGCATAAATTACTTGAGGGAATCGTCAGATCGTCAGATTCTGTTGGGAGGGAACAACTATGTGAAAATCACACGCAAGAATGGAGTTGTCGCCTTGTAAGTGGAAATTTGATCACGGAAAATTTTTCGAAAAATTGTGCTGGGTATTCAGTGGCATATTTGACTCCTCATTCTCTCCTTCGCCTTCGACAATTTGAACCTATTTGATCAATGCAGGGATCTATTGCACAATTTAACTGCAACTAATTAGGGCGCCAAACATATCAACACCACCACAAACTGCACATTCTAACAGGAATCATTCTCCTCGAACCAAAGCATATCCTTCCGCAAAAATCAGCTACCCATTCCAACTAAACTTCCATGTGAAAGTAAAATAGCTTTGGCAGTACTGTACCTCCTTCCGTAGCCTTTGCTAGACGGCACTCTATCGATAACAGTCACGTTGAGCGTTCGATTTCTGGAATTATTAATTGTCCTGATGAAAGAAAAGAGCATGATTTATTAAATAAATTAAACTCTTCTATCACAACGCCGGCCGGCGGCCCGGCTGGCCGGAGCCGTCTCATCCTGTCTGCCTGCCAGTTTATTTACAAAAAATTCACTTGGTGGTTGGCGATCACAGAATGAATTATGACTGGTTGTTTGAACTTTTTCTCCACTTTGTCTAAAATCTCACACTATTCGAACGCTGCTTTTATTTAGGATGTTTTATTTTTGTCAAAGCAAAAGATGTTTTGTTAGAATCGCATTCCTTGAGAATGTGCCCAAGACTAAATAAATACAGCAGGGACAAGGGAAATAAATGGGATTGTTTCCAATACATTTTATTCGATCTTTTTACAACAAGACAACAAACGAATCAGGGATCGACTATTCAAACAATATTTCTGCATATTTTCATATTCTGTATGATATTTTGTAGTCTCTTATAAACAAAAGTGAAATGGAATGCGAAGTGCCTACGAAGAAGAACAATTTCTCGATATAGCAGCCTAGATGACGAAGAAATTGAATACAAACACGGATATGACTGAAATCATTTGAAAGAAATAATGATTTATTATTAGATCAAGCATATCCTGTAAAGCAGCATTTGGGATAACTAACAAATTCGCCATGACTTATTTGTAAGGTAGTTTCTTCCTTCGTTCTCTATTTTTAACAACGAAAAACCGACCAATGTATGTACAATGTCCTTTCTTATGGAAAGCATCCGATAACCGCGGAAAAAACGTCTGGTTCACTCCAATTAGAGATTTAAGCCCAACATCAGGAACAAACTTATTTCGAACTTCCGCGAACTTCATCTCATCGTTTCATTCCTTTAGTTTTTCTCTAACTATTTTCAAAGTTGCGTTTTAGCTGCTGCCTTCCACCGATTTGTCCATGGAATTGTCTTTCGTTCCCAGCGTTTTCCGTTTGTTTAGAAATCAACGGGATATTCTCATTGTTATTTCGGGCCATCCAGGACATTGTTTCATGCGCGGTAGGTTAGTTTTCCACCATTTTTCGGGAAACGTTTTGAACGCTACCGATTTGCCTAGAATTATGTGCTGCTTTGCCACTCGGCATACATTTTTCCTAGCTGAATTCCATTTCTCCTACCTTTCCGCACAGTGAAAGCTTATCAGGGTCAATTCAGGACCAGTGCCACCTTAACAGTTTTCTTTGGTCTTTAGCTTCATGTTCATTATGAATACATTCTCGGGTAGGATCCTTCTATAGCCAAACAAAACGACGAAAGAATTGTACTTAGTCTGTACTATCTGCAAATCGGAATGTAACGATGTTACCTGTAACGATATTCCATTCAAGACAATCGAATATTTGAATTCATAAATCGGATTGAAAACTGAGAAACTATTATATTAAAGCATTTATGACGAAGCTTCGACACCGAATCCTATTGACAAATTCGGAATCCAGATAAGAAGCAAGGGAAGAAAGCCAACAGAAAGATTCAGAAGTTCACTTAAATGATCTCAATCCAAAGAAGCAGAAATATATCAATCAAGAAACCGAAAAGAGTCGGCAATTGTTCTTACCGAAGTATTCAAACAAATGCACGGTCTATCATTTGACCGCGAGCAAAACTTTTAGTCTGACGGTAGAGCTAGAATGCTTAAGGGTTCTATTTGCCAGCACAATGACAGGACTATATTCCTATACACCTTTTGATAGTCAGTGAAACAATGTAAATGTTCTTTCAAAAAGGGTTAAGGACTTCCTCCCGATTATACTTGCTACAAATAGGTGTGGATAACAAAAGGGTTTTTTGCCTAACTGGCTCCGGCGATAGGATAAATGATTTGAGAAGAAGGGGACCCTAAAAATATGAAACTCAATTTTCTACCAGCAAATCTCTGTTCTACAAGCAATAGGCTTAACGATCAAGTCCTTAAAAATATTGGAGCAGCTTGATGATGTGCAACTGCCAGATTACATCTTAATGACTCTTCTGACTCCTTCACTTCTAAATCTTTTAGATAGACTCGCCAGTCAGTCTTTTAGTCAGACTCGCTTTTTGAAATCCAGATGATGCTGGTATTGATCCGTACAGAAACTACACAAATTTTTGAACTCATATTAGTTTCGTGACCATTACTGCGCAGCCTTTCAATGTTATAATAATAATAAACACTAAATAAATAAATAATATAAAATATTTTCAAACTATAAAGTACTCTACAGGACCTGTTGTTTGATTGACAGCTTTCAGCCGAACGTTTATCAGGTGATCAAAGCCGTCACCTTATCACCAATAATTAAACCAAGCAAAAAGACATACCTCAGGCACAATATTTGGATTGGCCCTTTAATCCCTTTAAAATAGAAAACACGACTTTAAAATTGACTACTTTATTTTACCAAATATCTGTTTACAACATCTCATTTAATGACATTCTTAGAAATTTTATGCACACATCTGCACAAGGATTAACACAGCAACATTCTACTATAGTTACAATGAAAATTTAACATCCCTTATCACATTTTCGTTCACGTGATTCGACTTTGTGTAACTGAGGAAGATCAAACGCTTTTACTGAAACCCGTTTAAATGTGCTTTCAACTACAATTTCCTCCTTAAGTCTCCTCCTTTTCATATTTTTGTTCACTGTTGCGTAAATAGGAATTTCCTTTGGATTGTTATACAATTTCGTAAATCCTGGGAATCCATTTGGTGTTGTTTGGCCTGCAATTGCTTCGGGAATTCCCGCAACAAATTGTAATCGAAGTGGCTGATATGTTATCAAATCCATCTTAAATTCAGCATAATTAGAGCAAATATCCTGGTTATCCGACAATCCTTCAAATTGCGACAAATCGTGGTCTGCCGTTGAATACCTCGGCATTCGTTTGTTCAAGTCCTCCAGCAGTTCCGCTTCCATTTGCAAGCTGCTCGATAAATGTTTCAATTGAAGTAATTTATTTTCATTACTTCTCGGCTGGTTGATGTATTGACTTATGTCGAAGGAATGGGAACGTTTCCGGGGCACTGTGTATGTTAGATCACAATAACACTCGTCACGAAGTAATAGCGGTTTACTCTTGAGACAACCCATGGTTCACGAGAAAACAGTCAAAATTAACAAGTCACTCCTTAGTCTTGTCTTGTTGCACTGGAGATCGCTACGTTCGGTCCAAATCTTTTATACGGCCCGTATTTTGAACACGGTAATTAGACTGTCATTTTCATTTTTGCAAACATCCTGGATTTACCTGATTGAAAATAATTATGAAAATCTCATAGGTAAAATGTTCAAATGCTCATCATAAAACAGGTAATAGGATTATCTGATTTCTGCACCCCGCCAAAGAAATTAAACAAGGATGTTGGACTTGAAGCAATAACCGGAGAGGTATCTAACTATGACTTTCATTGGTGGGGTGTAAAGTTTTACCATATGTAAACCAGACTTAATATGCGATTCTTCAAAGCAATTAGGACGATTTATGACATATCATTAGCAGCTCTTATTTAAGCGATCCGTGATTTAAACATACCTTTGGTGCCTACGGTATTCAAAGAAATAACGTGTAAATGCATGGAATCAAATTATGTGGGGTAGTATTGTATTGTTCCAAAAATTATTTTATTTTTATCTTACACGGCTGTTTCGTTTGCTCCTTTTTTCTATGACCGGCAGATTACCGAAAGGCAGATGGACCTTTTAAATTTAAAATACAACTGGAACAAGAAGTTTTGCTTCGAAAAATGTCTCCGCCATTACAGTGTCCTTTACCTTAGCCTAGAAGGAAATAAACATATCAAACTGAAGACAGTAGTTGCTAAAAGGTTTGCATTTGTTGTCTTCTCTGAAAAAATATATAACAAAAAGGGTGAAAATTAAAAAAGATCAATTGAAATTTCCCTCTCGACTCTGTCATAAGTTTGACAAGATAGTTACCATTTAGGATCTTGGAACGCCTGAATACAAACATTATTTTTATTAGATGGATTGATTGTCTACAAGGTCCAAAGGATCAACTTGACATCTGAAACTGACCTGTATGGGTTTCATTTTGAACGGATTTGTTTTCAAAGCTCTTCTGCATCGTTCCTTTGCAAAACACTAAAATCTTTGATAAAAATGTAAGATGCATCTTCATTAAAGGGTCAAAGATGATATTTTTTTTCAGAGGCTGAGATTGGCAGCCAGATTGCGCGAGTAGAGTGAAAGTAAACTTCGAACATAATGATGATATGCCAGAAACATGGACTGTCCAAATTACTAGCACATACCAATAACACACTGCAGAAGGAGGAACTCTTACCTCCGAAATATATGTGTATGTTTCTTTCAAAACTAAACTGTTTTGCGTTTTTCGGAAAATATTGATTTGGGAAAATTTTTGTAATAGTGCAAAAACACCGAGATAACGATAAATTTACAAGCGTTTGTCGCTATCCTTTGGGCCTTAGGTGATTATAAGAAATACCGTTTTCGCTCTTTCCTCAAAAAGGATGCTGCCCTGCAGATTACTCAACTGAACTTCATATCGCTGTCTGTATCGATCAGATCTACGTTTTCTGCGTCTCGCGTGCCTTGTATATCTGCGAATCACCAATCACTTTATCGGGCTTGAATTACTCATATAGACGATTCCTTTATCTTGTGTGCCCTATTTCAGCTTAGAAAGCAGCTTTCAGCTAGTAACCCTCATTGCTCGTGTCAGTTGGCTCGGCGACTCCTGTAGTGTCCTCTTTGCTGTTGCTAGTGACAAATTCTCAGTTGTTCGTACCCATCAAATTGACAACTTCCGTGCTTGCGAACGTTGTCACAGTTCCTAAAGCACCAGATCCGTATGTTGGTCGATCAGAACAATAACTTTTACGCCTTACGTGCATTATATTAACATTCTAAATCAACTGTTTCTCAGTTCCCATTATTCAGCAAAACGACTCCTGTGTTTCGTGTCCCCTTTTCCAGTGCATTCTCCAACTTATCTATTCTTTTTTATTGCTCGTATCAGTCAGACTTAAATTTTTCGCATCTCGCGTAGTCCGTTTCAGCGAAGATCTTTAAGCTTCATCCAATACATGTAATACGCGCGTGCCTACAATACAAACGAGTTGTATCTATATCTTTACATCAGCATCTCATCTGTATCTATGCATATCAGCTATAGAGTCAAGAGTCCACTAAAAGCAATAATTCATGGCACCAGGGATTTTTCTCGGAGACAGTACAGTTTCAGCGCAGGACCTTCCACAATCGAAGCAGTTGTGGACGTAAGGACTATAGTCTGTTAGACATCGGCACGCAGTCGATCCAACCATGGGTTGTTCTACTAGCGACGCTAAATATCTGTTACGCATTCGATTCTACTAGACGAATCTTGGCTTACGTCGTCTGCTGGCCAATGAAAGAGGACCCAGTTCAACGAAAAGGTGATCATAATGAGTGTCGTATATTTATGCTTCGTTATTAACTACATATATAGACTGAAGCTTTCAGCAAAGAGTTGCATCGAAAAGGATCATGCAGACGCACAGATGTGGAGCTCTGTAGATTGCGCCAGTGTGCAAAAAAGGGTTCGCAGTTGGGAGTGCTGGTTATCATAGGGATGATACATGTTGGCCTTCATTGCAAAGCTATTAGAAGCTACTTCCAAACACACATAAGTAAGAAGGACACCGAAGCCCGTGAAGAAAGTTGCCGCACTCTCATCGAGTGACAACAACCCAGAGAGTGAACTAAATCGATGAGAAATCGGAAATGCGCAGTTTTCAGATTACATATTCTCCACTGGAGAAAAGGATGACACGAGACAAACCTTTTTTGGAAAAAGCAAAGAAAATACGTGGAAACAGAAGAGCTAGGCTCAAGGTTCAATCGTAGGAATGCTGAAATAGGCTGACTTATTCAACCAGCTGGTTTAGATTAACATCAAAGGGCAGACTTCATTGTCTGGTGGCGTGGGGAACAGATATATCTCTTCTTTAACGATACTGCTCCTTCTTGCAAACTTGCAAAATTGCTGGGACCCGAAGGCTCGAAAAAGTTTGCAGTTTGACTTACAGAAAAAAGCATATATTTAGTTATTCCGTCACTATGATTGGGAATCTTTCGTCTCTCCTCTTCCTATCGAACTTATTCTAGAAGAAGGCGTTTTTAGCTTACGGTGTCATATGCAAAAAAACTGTTGTAATTAGGTCTCAAACTTGGTCCTTTTTTTGGTAGGGAAGATGATCGTTCACCATTCCGGTTGATTTTGTCCCGCGGGAACTCCAACACTCGCACCTTCTCATCCCGAAAAATTATGAGTAATTCCACTAAGGTTTTGTTATTTTGAAATAGTGGGACCTGTTGCCTCTTGGTTTTCTCTAAACAAAATGGTGATTGTATATGTTTTGAACTATGTAAATAAATACAATAATATTGATTAAATAATTTAAATGTGGATGGATGTCCTATATTGGATGTAGCTCTAAATATTCCGCATTATATTATTGCATACTAATATAATTTATGCATTATACATATTCACTTATTAACAACTAATTGAAAAGTTAGACAATGAGCTCCCACACTAATTTTTCAAGCTGTTTCGACCGTAGTTAACTCAGTCTACTACGTTTGAAAAGCAATTACATATGAGTCTTTCACTTTTTCAATTTTACAAATGCAAAGACTTTGAAACGCATCCATGGCCAGAAACTTATTTCCAACTAATTTCATCTGCTGAAATTCTTTCTATAGATTTGCCAATTTCAATCAAAAGTGTCAGTAAATGTTCTTGGTGGAATCAAAACACCCATAATGCAATTATATTTTATTAACCTTATCAGAAACGAACACAATATATTTAACCAGTTATGTTTTATTATAGAAGATTCAATTTATTAAAGGACTCTCACAACTAATCGTCCTCCTTCACTTTCTCGTGATGATCAGAAAGTCGCGACCCAATGCAATAAAATCGTGGCATAAAAAGTAAAAACGCTTCGGAAGAAGTGAAAGTCAAATGGAAAATTCAATAACACAAGAAATCTTTTGTTCAGCAACTTGGATAGGAAAATGTTTGTTTAAGGGTACCTATTTCAAGTGCATATTGGAAAATACTTTGAAGTTCTTTGCATTTAATAGAAATCCCGGAGACCTTTTCACGCCGTTATCGTAATAATAATAATTGATACTATAAGCAATTTGTTTATAAAAACTCAAATTTAGGTTCCGGAAAACTGCATATATCAGCTGCACCTTTGAGACAATCACATAATGTTTGCATTTGAGGTGCCCCTTAAGAAAACATCCCCGATAATTTAGTGAATCCTTCTAAGCTTTGAACCAAAAACAGAGAAAGGATAAACGTTACGTTTTGTTCTATCGAATGTCGACAAGTAATAAATTTTCCGTAAAATCGGCATACTCTGCCCTAATGGTCGACACACGAGTCAAGTGGAAAAGGAAGTGTACTGATGACAGCCATAAATTTCGATTAAGCATTTTCCCTAGAGCTTCCTTGACAGGAGTCTTACTGGTGGCAAAAGACGAGAGAGACTAAAGAAACAGAAGCATGTACCTCTCACCTTGCACTCAACAATAAGGTCTTTGAACTTTTCGTGATGTTCATATGATCCAACCAAAGACTTTGGTCACGTTAGCTGAAGGACATATTTGCTTCGAATCTCCAGCCGTATCCTAGAACATCGCTAATGTTTCTGCATTCATCATTCGTGCTTCAGTCAAGGTGCAAATGCTATACGGTTCGACGGTTGCGTGTAAATCATGAAACAAAAAGCGTAATCTTGAAGGATACACTTTCTGAGATAGCTAGTGGGTTTGTTTAGAGTTCGTGTAGCTCACAGGATAATTTATTATCCAAATATCATTCTCAAATGTTGAGGAAATGACCATAAAAATAAGAAAAATGTATATAGAGCATTTTCATGGCGGATAGAAGCAATTGCACAAGTTCCAGTCAACGATGGAACAAGATTAATGGATATGTATTGTTCGCACATGGATACGAGCGAAATCATTTTGGGCATGAAACAGCAGTGAGATAAAGGAGGTAGACAACAACGAAATTGATTTGGCGAACGGCTTTAAGGTAAAGTTGTGCAATGTTTAGTACGGATAGATCCTTGATGCTGTGTGTTTGAATCAACGGGGATAGCATTTTCACAAGACAAGTACACATTCTTGCCACCTTATTTCCACATGTGGACGAATCCGGTTTTGTTTTATTCTAACTGCAAGTGGACTGGTATCCGGTCAGAACAAGTAAAACCGATACCAGATTACCACGAAAAATTCCTTGTTTTCGGTTTCAGGGAGGTCGTTTGTGAAAGCAGTTCAAGCATGAGATATGCTGGAACCTCTTGTCTAAGTAAGTCCAGATGTATTACCACTGAGTTACTAACTTACAAAACTCTATTCAGAACCATAAACTCCTCCTGATTGGATAAATCTACCTTGTCTTCCACTGCCGCTAAAGAGCTACAGATCTTCGAGCAAAAGATACTCAGAAAAGTGCTTGTCAAAACATGGACCAGCCCTCAAAAAACACAATCGAAGCAAAGTTCTCTGATATCAAAAGATGTAAAAATCAATCCAACTCTTACTCATATGATTCAGTCGATTAGGAAGCACATTATCTCCTAGAATATTACACTGAAAGACTCCTCCGAGTACTAAGCCCTTGTCAAGTTATTATTTCCATTGTATCAACAGTGTCGTCCTTCAGTTCACTATCTATTTACGAACGACCTTTCAACGTACAGTATGGAAAAGATTATTACAGATAATTAATCGGCCCTCAAATCGGTCGTCTACGACGCCAACCGTTGTAGTGTAATGTCTCTTTGAGGTAGTTGGTGCATTTTTAGACCCCAATCTGCCTGGCACGTTCTCACATTCAGTGCCCTCCACCTGCTACCTTCCTATTGCAATTAATATTTCCTCATAAACAAGAGATATTAAAAATGGCTTGGGACCAGTTTGTCCTAATATGGCTGTTTTACAACTTATTGTTAAAATTAAGACCATAAGTTATTTAAGTTTGTCATGTTTGTGTACACTCATTGAAAGAGTCCATCGTTACCTATGTAATAGTGCTGGAAAATCAGCAACAGTAGTCCGCGATTGTTACAATTTTGTAGTTAATATTCATACGAATGTTCTGCGCAATATTTAGTAAGTAATATAAAATAAGACCAAAATGACTCCACATCTGACATTTATATGATTATGGTAAACATTTAACAATTTCCGTTCATAAGTCAAACCACACATACTACAAAACGCTTGACTAGGATTCAACCAATTTGCTATCCTAGGGCCACAAAGCCATTTTGCGATCGACCTCAAATTCAGTTGAGATAAAGGCTAAGGCAGCTAAAAAATTAGGATGTTTTCAGAACACCAATTATTTAGTAATAATGCTATGTTCATAGCTAGTTTTTTTGTTTTTTTGCTAGTTCAAGACTTAGCCTTCAATTTAAAAAAAAAACCATCAAAGACCTTAAAACGTTCCCAATATCAACGCAAAGCGTAAAATAAAAAAAATAATTTTGCTTTAATTTTTATATTTTCTGTAACATAAAGTGACAAGAAAGACTTTTCGTTACTGTCATCAAAAACTACATCAGTATGTACTCCCATTAAAAACGACTGCAAACTACACACGTTGTCAAAGGATTCATCTACAACTCGTGCCTTACGTTATCCTCTTCAATCTATAAATACATAAAATAATGTAAAAACAGTTATACCCTATGCCATGTGTCGCACCACAAGACACGCAGTCGACTTGGTCTCGTCTCAGTGAAGTCAATCAACAGCAATTTGTTAGAAATGGAAAAGCCACAGGATACGAAATTCATTGGACAAAGTAAATGACCACGTGCCTGGATTTTTCGTTTTGAGGACAAGTACAATTTTACACATGTCCAAGTTTAAATGTTCTGCAAGTTATCCATGCGTCTAATTCATCAGAAATAAAAATCAGGAAGCACATGTTCAAAGGACTTACACATACACGTTTTGCTTTTAAATTTACCACGAAAAAAAGCTTCAAATGACAAAAACGCACGTATTAGCTGTAGACTTGATAGGCATACATACATTTAAATCATTGCTTCAATATTTCTTGAATGAGTTTGATGAAATTATGAGCACCCAGGATTTTATCCTTGCCTACATACGTTCCTGGTCTTCACCCACTTTATTAAAAATAAGTTCGGTTAATGCGGTTGTTTGCAGCAGTCTAACGAATAAACAAAGTGTCTGAATACTAGAAATGAAAATATTTTCCTCGTGTCCTTCAATGACTTCGCCGACCCAGGAAACCCAACCGCGAAAACTTGTCATACGTTTTTCACTCAATCATTGATGAATGTCAAGCCATTTCCGACGACATTTTTTGCGGAGAGTGGAATTGTTTGTGTGTTGGAGAAATCACCACACACGTGTACATTGCAAATTGGTCAAAATCAGACAAATGGGGATATCCTTGGCTCTGTTAGTGCATGCAAAACTAAATATATGACACGAGTCCTGTTCAGAATCGTTTGGTAACTGCAAAGATAATTTTATAGACTTGGCGTACGTGACTTTATGGTGTGTGGGATTATTATCCTTGAACCATCTACGTTTGAATGCGTTGCATTGTAAAGAAATTTCGACTATTCATATCCTGATATAAATGGTTGCATTTTCCGAGAAATCTTTCGGCGCAGCGCTCTGTTAAGATTCTGTTGTCAGCAGGAATGAATATAATGTTTATGATGCATAGATCATAAATGATGCCTAGATTCCCAGCAGAGTCGAAAATCAAATTTCGAATTCATATTTATCATCATACTAGGATGTGTTGTGCATGAGAAAGTCACTTTTACGCATATTCATGATGCGATTCAGCAAGAACTCAACATTTGGTTGATATTCATCAAAAATTTCGGCTTTTAAATATCTTTTTCTTCGCAGGAATCAGAAGATTCATGGAACAGGACCATGGATAATTACGGTTTCATTGATAAAAATAACTTGAGACAGTTCATTGAACTTGTAAGTAGAAAATTGGAATCCCATATCATCTTCCTCTGTTTACCTGGTACTCAAATTGAAGTCACTTGAAAGTGTTACCCCTGTTCCGGAGTCCTTTCTGATTGTTTAGTTCGATTGTACTATGATCGAGGGTTGTGATGCAGCATAATGCATTTTCCTTCTTGTTTCGATCGTGCACCGAAAACTAATAAACCATTCTTTAGACAATCGAATGTCCCGCTTCGAACTTTTTGATGGTATTTCCCATATTGGATGGTATTGACCGTATGCTATTTCCCGCATTATTGTCTGACGACCCTCTATATTCGACCATTTTTCTTCGATCGCAGTATTATTCTATTGTTTTTTCAAAACTTCCTTCCTTCGCGTCAGATTTTGCCTAACTTTATTCTTAGAAGCTTCCTACATGGAAGCGTGGTTAACATGCACGCAAAAATACACGAACCTTAAGATTTTTCTTTGGAAAACTCTTTATGTATGTAAGAATCAATGGCGCCACTGTCCGATTTCGTAACTTGGGTCTTGGGGTCTATGAAAGTCATCCGATTTTGAGAACAAAGGTACACCGAGAGTGAAAGTTAATCAGCACCACGCGAAACTTTCATTACTGCTTTGGAGGTATCTATCACAAATATGTGATAAATCCTAATACCACTGCAAACAGTGGCGCTACAAGCAAGGATCGGATGCACATAAGATAAGTACCATCTTTCAATTAGTTAGCTTCAGCTTTGATTTGCCGCCTATAGTCCTGCACTGACTTTGAAGCCACATTGTTCCTTATGAATAAGCACCAGCAGCGTCAACTTGCTACTTAAACTTGCTACCCGTTCAAAGATAGACGTCTAGCCTTCATAAACCGGGGCTTTTCAAAAATGACGTTAGGACCTTCGCAGTTAACAGCGAGCGCTGCAAAATTACGATAACCGATTTTCTTTTCGAGATGACGTGTATTAGCCACCAGAATAGACAGTGCTAACGTCTTCTAACCCGAAAACTCGAAGAAGTGAACGCTTCTTTGAGCGTTCAGCTGCTGCGGTGCTAAAACGCCGTACCCAATTTTCACTAGTACTTTAACAAATAGTCAAAGTTTTCACGTAACCTACACAGATAACCTGTTTTGTTCACTTTGTATGCATTTTTTCACTTGGTTACAAGTATAAAAATTCAGCTTCCCGTATGACTATACGCTGTAGTAACTTGAACAACCGAAAGGGAAATTTCATCACACTATCCCAGGACAGTCCTCGCACAGCTGGCCGGCCTACTTGCATGCCTACGTCAAAGAGCTTCACGGCCAATCGAACGAAAAGTATAAAGAATACCTTCCGGTCCAGATCAATTCAGCAATTGTTGACTTTTTTGACAAAATCACAGAATGGTGTAATGGTGAAACACTCGCAGGCATGTAAAAAATTATATTTAAATACATATCAATATGTTAACACAGCAGAACTACTATTATATATAATTCAATCAACTTTCTCGTCGTCACATTGGCTCCCATCCAACGACTTAACATACTTTAAAGCTATCTCCATCGCTAACTTCCCCGAAAGTATCCCATTACGTTCCATTAAATTCCACAACGTCCCCATGAACACAAAGAATGTGACTACGGCGGACAGTAGGAATTTCGATATCGTAAAGAACGTTTGCAATCCATAATACGGCTTGGTATCGGCGATATAAAACAGTGCCAGGCCAACTAGCGCTGCCATGCATAGGAAGAATACACGATCGTGACGCAATTTCATCATTCGCGCGTAACATATTTCTATACTCTGCTCCAGCACCTCTGCCCGGCTTTCAGGCTTGCAAACATCATCGCAATGGGCACTGTTCACTTCAGACATATCCATCACAAGAATCCGTGCTAGAACAGCTTCGTGGTCCGAGTAACTAAACTCCTCGCCGGGCACTCTTCTGGGTAAAGGCAAATTGTATTCTTGAACGGTTGCCTGCAATGGGTCATTCAAACGATTTCGACACAGATCAAAGCTGGCATACTTACATGATAGTTCCTTCCAGCGCGATATAATATGTGATCAATCCGCTTGCCAATCGAATTTTTCTTAGCCAAAGCTTTGTCCGTGTACGAGTTATCAGGACATTCATTTGTCGCTACCATTTCATCCCGGCATGCATCATGCAAACATGATGTCTGAGTAAGGACACTAAATTTCAAAGCATTTTAGAAGAGAACTAGGAACAATCTTTTATTTATTTCTTTTTCTTTTGCGGTCGAGTCAAAATTTAAGACCACCCAAAAACTATTTCTACCTACTTGAAAGCTATATCGCCTGGCTCCGTATTCAAGTCGCCAGCTAAAATTTGTAGAATCGAGTCACTGCGCGTACTCTCTATAAATTGGGCGGTATCGAACGCTTGTATCACACGATGAGCCTTGTATTCGTCATTGATGCTATCATATTCGGCATGCAACTGAAAAGTAAAACGCGAAAAAAGTAATTTTTTAATTTCCTTGGCATATTTGTTGATCTCTTTAATCTAAAACTATTAAACCATCGTTCTAACAAAAATTTGTTACACATTACACACACATTACATACATAACTCAGTACATAATAATTATATACTCATTATGTTACACACAATTTATCACACGGATTTGGTTTGGTGAAAAAATGAGTTTTAGAATTGGCTGCAGGCTGCTTTCGTGTTTACATTTTAGTATTGCGTACTAAAGAGTTAAGAATTACGGCAGCAAACGTAACATTTGAATCTTAACAAGAACATAAGCAGCAAGTTAGTCCTGGTTTGTGGGTGCAAACTAATCATTATTGTGTCCCCTTATTGTTTCGTACTACAAGTTCGCACTAATTTGTGAATCATAACGCGAACGCTCGCCATTTCGGACTTTCTTTGTTGAATCTCAAGTCCTTTTGCCAGATGTTGAGCCTCTTCATCTTATTTTGTTGTTTACAAGCTTAGCTAAAATCCGGCACTATGCTCTTTTCCATGCTTGTCCGTTTTTGCTTACGAATCCGTGAAGTACTGTTGTCGATGGAATCCGCTCAAGACTCCCTCGAGGAGCAAAGCGTGGAAGGAGGACAATCAAACCATGCAGAAAGATTCAATATCATGACAGGATTTCATCGATGAGAATAAACTCGTCTTTTTGTCATGATAAAAAAAACATAAATAACAATATGCAATGTTTTATTTTTGATATGTTTTATTTTTGACTCTGGCAGAACTGGCCGTTAAAAATGATACAAGAGCTTAGAAATCATCGATCATCTTCCCTTCTAGAGCTATGAAAGCAACAAATATAATAAGTCCCAAACACACATCACACCATTATCACAACACAATATTCCAAGTAATGTACAGTTAAAAGCCAGTTATAAATATCACACTTAAAACATTCAAATCCAACTTACATGAGCAGTATAAAAATTAACTGGACGATTACGTACAAGGAGTCGACAAAGTCCGACCCCTTTGCCGCCAAGCCAATCGCCATGTTGTATTCTATGCGCGTATCCATTCACTGACCACGAGTGGAAAAGTGCGGAAATAATTGGATATTTTGAAAGAATGCAAAGACCCGACCCAAAAACACCACTGATAAAAAAAGGAGTTGGATAAAGAAAACAACAACAAACAACTGCAATAGTGCACCGGCCAGGTTAAATAATTGTTTTTCATTACCTGTAAAAGTGGTGGCTGTAGGGGAAGATCTCCTCGGTCGTGTTCCGAATGTATTCGAAGTCCGAATCGGACCACACCTCCTGCAGCGAAACTACATCATAAGTTCCCGATTTTAATTCGGCTGCGATGGATTGGATTCGCGATATGCGATCCGATGATACTATAGGTATGCCCCTGGAAAGCAATAAAAAAAAATAGGTTGGCAAGTTTCGAGGTAATGAATTGTGCAATGGAGGGTCCTCCATCTTTCGTTACTAAAGATTATCGCAACCTTGCAGCTACGATTTGACCGATGACTAAAAACGAGCTTTTCACGCATATCCCAATCTTCGTCGTCAAATTGATCCATGGCTAAGGGTTATGTGAAATCGATTGTTAAACATCGTAGATTCGCAATAACTAAAATCGATGGTAATATATGTTTCTCCTTTCGAGATTTATTTATTTAGAATTTATCCAACATGAATAAGATTTTCACTTTACGAAAATCAGCGAAGCAATCTATCGAATTCAAATTATAGCTATCCTGGCAGACAACCAAGTAGCCTTAAAGGCTATAGAATCACCGGTGATCATATCAAGAATGACTTTAGATTGTTTTATTGCACTGAACAGGTTGGGACGGATACCGATACCCTATATGGGCTGACGACGCACGCAAGGGCCAAGGTTAATTAGTAGCTGGACTAACTAGCGATAAAGGGATTCCAAAGCATGAAAGGGAGCTGCGGTAGCATTCAACTTCTTGCAGCAGCTGAAGCGAGTTTCATTTATCGTCGGTCAAAAAATAACAATAATGGATGCGACAGGCACTGGAGAAGATTTCTTGGACTCCAAACACCGAAGCTCGTCCCTTGCGTTAGTGAAAAGTAGAAGTTTCGAGCTTGTATCGGGATACACAAGAGAAAGGGAAAAGGCGATCGTTTACTGGGATTATTACGGGGCAGTGTACGCTTTGAAAACATCCCAAAAAATGATTAAAAGCGAATGGTGCTTGCATAATCTTCAATTTTCCGGAGAAGGCAGTGCCTTTGTCAGGAGGAGAGGCAATCTATGAAGTCAGATCCTTATTGGTGAGGCGCAGCTCCGACCGCACAACAAGACTATGTACAACTAAGTGGTGCACCCACATTTCATTACTTCGCATGAATTTCTGCTGCAACAACTCTCTTAGTGAAACGAGACTACAACCAAACAGACTTCAATAAGATACTGGAGTATATTTTGTGCTGGTGAACTCACTAATGGACACATGAGCGATGGAGTTCCAATTTAGCAGTCGTCCGAATTTCTTCTCACTGCAAATTGGCCCTCGTGAGTCCAAAGCCGTGGAGTCGATCTGCACTATGTGCTTCAAATCAACCTTCGGCGATGGTTCATTTTTTTCTCACAGAATTTTTTTTTTTTTGTTTCCATCCGCGCCAATGGATCTCGATTTCATACAGGAATTCACTTTTTCAGTACGATTCCATTTTCGCTCCGCTTAGCCAAGTCTCGAACCTGGACCATTCTTGTAGGCGAATCAGATTATGATTTGGTCTTGCACGGACTTTTACATTTCCGACAACTCCTTAATCGCGTCAGCATCTGCCAGAATATTCAAATCATGATGAAAATCGCTTGTTTTGCTTCTTTTTTAGGGAACAATTAAGGTTTCCTTGTTCATGTTGACCAATTGCATTCGTTTCCAACATGATTTTACGGCATTCGATTATTGATTTAGTTAGCGAATCAAGTAGAAATCAACCAACAACTCATAAGATCACAACGCTTTATCCCTTTGTCTCAACACATTCTTCTCATATTTCGTAAATTGAACTGAAGGACTCGAGTGAAAGTCAAACAATATTTGAATTGGATGAAATCTGGCCATGACTGATGAAACTTGTCTGATTCTGGTTCACAATCTTGAGCACCATCTCGTATACACTTACCATACATTTAACGTTAAAACACACAACTCAATAGACATTTTAAATAAATAATTCACTCCAACAAACTGCCATCAAATCAACTCTACTAACTTGTCAGGCGAACGTCAGTAGCAGGCACCGAATTATACCGTAACAGTAACTATCCCCTTAGCGCCCGAGCCGTCTTTCCTAACTTTATCGAGTACTCGAATGACAGCAAGCATCTGTTCTCGCTTAAAGTTCATATTCAGCCACGTGACAGGTGTTCGTTGCTGGGGAATGGCGACATCATTTGTAAACAAACAAATCTCACTTCCAGAAACTGTCAAATACGTTTCATTATAACACATTTTTCTCGGACATTCAACTTCGACAGTACGGCGGCCTTGATTAAATATTTTTCGGAAAAGAGGACAAAGTTTCACTTAAACGATGAACTACTACTATATTAATTTTTTTATTTTGAAACTAAAACATCGCATCCGCAATAATCATGATAGGCAACACAACGCAACCAAACTCTCGCCTCGTCCTCAACTGATTAGAATGAACTTCGAACAATTGAAGGCTTGTAGGATTTTTCGTGTTTTTTTCCAAGTTTGTGTGACGGCGGGGATCAATAGGTCGGTTTCGTGCCGGTGAAATTGAGAACGATTCGTAACTGGAAATCGATTTGTTCGATTGACCAAAGTGCGTGCCACGAGTTCGAAACAATTAACTTAATTATTTTGTGTCGGCCTACTGGGATTTGGCCACCGAGAGGGAAAGGGAATCCGCGTGCAAGCATTTCGTTGGATACCATCAATTTCCACGAAACATTGCCGTCGGGTGATTTCTCAGTACGTTCGAGAGGTGAGTTGTTGATCGCCGTCGCATTCGAAGAGCATTCAGTAATTGCGTCATGAACGCTTGAAACGCGAAAAGCGAACGCACAAAATAAGTGGATTTCGTTGCAAGTTGTGTGCCTAATCGATTTTTCTTTCTGTGCTTGCCAATTGCAGCCATCGGTCATCGTGTTCTAAGTCATTAAAGCTTTCCGGAATCGTCGGCGAGAATGAGGTGGAAATTTGTGTTGGTTGTGCTGTTCGGTGTGGCGCTAATTGCGTCCGTGCGATCGGCGGAGGAAGATGCTGAGTACAAAGATGACGATGAGGCACAAGTCGAGGATGTATCCGAAGTAAGTGGCCAACGTTAAGTTAATTGAAACGTGCGTTGCACGAGCACCACGTACGTGTCCCAATTAGAATGTGAGGTCGATGACAGTTTAGGTTATGTTGTCGCGATGTGCAAAGGAGGAAACGAAAATGAGTGTCGTTCACATTTTTGCCGGCCATTGGCTCGCTTTGTTGTGAATTTTCAATAAAAACGTAAACTGCTGCATCATGTCGATGTCATATCTTCGCAACAAGTCCAACCAAACGCTGAACAAATGAAGGGCAGATGAGTCGGCCACTGTTTTTTCTTTTATTTGTTCGCACTGAACTCGCAGTCTGCTGTGTAGATGAAATACGCACTGCTAGGGGTCCGTGAATGCGATTTACTCCTAATTCCAACTCGACTATAATCAGACACTTAATTGCGGGCAATTGGGATTTTGGGTTAAATTTAATCACAATTGGCCTTATCTCCTGCCGTAAAGACTTGATCTGCAAACAATGGGTCTGGGTTGTGTGGAATTCCGAAATTTTGATCCACATTTCAGAGAAACGATAACATCACATGATTCGTTGAACGATTAATTATGAGCTGGCAGATAAAGGAGGCTTTGCGGATCAACGCTGCTTCGCGGTTACAAAATGTTGACGTAATATTTATGTCTCACATCCCATATCTTCCCTATACAACGCTGGCCGGTGACATAGCAGCCAGGGCCAGTCATACACTGGTATCTTACCAAAACGAATTAACAAAATATCCTCCCTATCCCTATCAATCATCAAGTTTATCATGTTTCCTATAAAACACTCGTATTAATCTCCGATGAACCCGCGAACAAACCAATCACTAATTGTTTGCTTTGAATGGAACCGACGCTAATGCACTCCAAAAAAACGAACCTGAACAGGACCTGGTTGGATTCCAACTTAAAATGTTGACAAGAATTACCGGCACACTAAACCCCAAGGAAGGAGCAGAAGTAAGACTGCTTTACATTGCAATGTGCTGGCCAAGTAGAAAAACTATTATGTAAATGGCTACACTGCCATCGTCGAAGGGTTGAACTTTAGCAAAAAGCCCTGTAGAGAAATTGAGAAATTTATGCAGGGGAAGCTGACAATGATTTCCTCTTGAAAAGAAACAATTTGGTTGGTTAATTTTCTAGCGCAAGTGCTGAAGGGAACTCGTAAATGGATACCTTTACGGTTCACCGAGAGCGCGTTGAACAGATCGATCTTCCCAAGAAAGATAATGCTATTCCGTAAGTTCAGATACATCAATGTCCCTCCAATAAAAAAGCACTTTGTTGAAGATTGCTCCATCCTCTACGGACGCAATGTTCGGCAATGTGCTGCAACACGCATTTATCTGCTACGTTTCAAAACGGTCAGTCCTATTTCCAGGCGGTGGTCTTTGATTGCGCATAATTCCGTGCATGTCCTAGTAAGAATCCTCTTTTCTCTTGTAGTTTCTAACACAAGCCAACTACGTCCAGCATCAGTTCCGATGTTTGACGTCGTGGAAATAATTTCTACGGCATTTTTACATTCTTTGCATATATTGTCTTTTAGGTCCTTGTAAATGAAATTTGTTTCAGTTCCAGCTTGTTTCAGTGTTTGTTCGAAGTTTTATTGCTGTTTTGTAGTTATTCTATCCTAGAAACAAAGTCTGAAAGGCGATGAGAATCAGGAAAACATAATATACATTCGAAAAAATACAGAGAAGCTTAAGAAGTTGCAGCTCTGAACCGATTGATTCCAACTTACGAAGCTATCGTTCACGCGTCGGACTTTCACCTTCAGCATGGATGGTGCTACAGCCCAAATCAGTTCTAGGCTCACAGTAGCGGCCACGTCCACACGTTTTGTACCTATACGTTCGTTTTGCAGTTTCCTTCTGTCAGCTTCCCTCAGCTGTATCCATTCTTCTTCACAATTCTCCTACTGGAGCGTTCCTTGTTTCGCAGACCACAGAACTTGCTTGGAAATTCGATTCCTTTGTAGTTAAAACAAGGGCCCGTCCATCACACCTTGCGTAGTTTGATGTATGTATACATATTTCATAGTCTAGCTTAGTCTATCTAAACAACAGATACAGGCTCTCTACTTTGTTCTAGTCTTCCCGTGACCAATCATCGGCTCAAACGTTTGAGAATTCTAGGCCCTTGGATTCATCTCAGCAGATTATTACAGATGTTGAACCATTTGTTCTTGCATGTTTTCATCATGAATTCGACACTCATATTTTCGTACTATTCTTCCAATTTATTCCTAACATCGAAATAATCACGTCCAATGATTTATTGTTCATCTGATGCGAAAATTTAATAAGCGAATATGAAACGCCATAACACGCTCTAATTGAAAACTTTAACTCAATTGCAGTACGACTTGGACCCAGATTACACAGAAAACTATCAAAGTCCTGAACCCAATCCGGAAACATTTTATTTCGCTGAGCATTACGACAATCTAGAAAAGTTCTCGAAAAATTGGGTGAAATCACAAGCGAAAAAAGATGATGCAGCCGAAGAAATAGCCAAGTACGATGGTGAATGGGCGGTGGAGCCTGCGGTTCGCCAAATACTTCGCAACGATTTGGGTCTGGTGCTGAAATCCAAAGCCAAGCATGCAGCTATTGCGTCGCGCCTAACAAAACAATTCGATTTTCGTGACCCAAACAAACCACTGATTGTGCAGTATGAAGTAGCGATGCAGGTGAGCTATGCCAAAAGGTTTTAAGTAATGAAAACAGGTCAACGTAACGTTGAACAGCAAATTAAAATTTTTGAAACCAGGCTAATCTGTTGAACATGTACTCCTCGAGATTTTAGACGTTGTTCAAACATTCCCTTGCTTGAAAATAACAGTGTCGTCTACTATTTACTATTTTGTTCTTCATTGAATTTAGGAGGGACAAGATTGCGGGGGATCCTATATTAAATTACTATCAAGCGGCAAAGAGACTGCTGACCTAACCAAGGTAAATTAAATCATGCACGGAGCGTCGCTTTCAGTGTGTAATCCGATGAAATTGTAACTAATACTTATATCCTCCTCGTTTCGCCCGCCAGTTCCATGACAAAACACCATACACAATAATGTTTGGGCCGGACAAGTGCGGCAATGACGTGAAACTTCATTTCATTTTCCGTTACGCTAATCCTATTAATGGGACAATAAGCGAGAAGCATTGCCGCAAACCAAAGTATGTATTGCATCACACATTGGCGGTTTCTCAATTGTTACTGCATGCCGATTTGCATATTAAGAATATCTTAACGCATTTTTTCTGTTTGCGGAATACAGGGATCGCTTGGAGGAGCCTTTCACAGATAAACTTCCGCATTTGTATCAATTGTATTTGCAACCGAATGGCAAATACAGGATTCAAGTGGATGAGAAAACAGTTAACGAAGGCGACATGCTAACTGACTTCACGCCCCCCGTGAATCCACCGCGCGAAATCGACGATCCAACTGATGTGAAACCTGACGACTGGGACGAGCGTGAAAAGGTAAGGAGACGGAAGGAAATGTGTTTTTGAAGTACAGCTACTTGTTATTTGCTTAAATTAGATTCCTGATCCGGATGCCAAGAAGCCCGACGACTGGGACGAAGATTCACCGCCACAAATACCGGATCCGAATGCAGTTAAGCCGGAAGGGTGGTTAGATGACGAAGAAGAAATGATTCCAGGTTAGCATTTAGTTGAATTTGTTTATTATTTGTCACGGTCGTGTCGAAAAAAACTTTTCACTTTCATACTCATAGATCCAAATGCTAAGAAACCCGACGATTGGGACGCTGAAATGGATGGAGAATGGGAAGCGCCGCTGATTGAGAACCCGGTTTGTGAAAAGGCGCCAGGCTGCGGACTATGGAAAGCGCCGCTCATCTCAAATCCCAACTACAAAGGCAAATGGCGGGCTCCGCTCATCGATAACCCAAACTACCAAGGCAAATGGGCACCGCGCAAAATACTCAACCCTGACTTCTTCGAAGATATGCAACCATTTAAGAAACTTGCCCCTATTGTAAGCTCCAGTTCCTTTTGATTGAAACGTATTAATTGCCAATACTATAAATTTAACTTGCACTTTTACTTGTCTTGCTACGACCAGTCGGCAGTCGGTATCGAAATTTGGTCAATGTCAGCGGACATTCTTTTCGACAACATAATCATCACGGACAGTCTGGAGGACGCAGAAGCATGGGCCAAGGCCACCTACTCAATCAAGCGCTATCAAATGTCTAGAAATGCGGTAAGTGATGCCTTGCTTGCACCTTCATCATTTTAACAACTTAAGTTGAAATTGATCTGTTCCTAAGAAAACTCTTTGGCAACGAATGTTGCGTCACATGGGCTACAAGCCGGGCTGGTGGGCATTGTATTTTATTTACTGTGCCATACCAGTGGGTTGCTATATTCGTTTCCTTGTGAAATTTGCAAAGGAGGTAACGTAAAGACGACGTGATTACACTTTTATAAAAATCACTATCGCTCGAAAGTAAAATAAATGTAAGTGTAGGTCCACCAAACTGAAAGAATAAATATCCATCCGATAACCTAGATTGAAGGCGATCAAAGCGGGGGCTTATTTTTAAGTTCAAGCCGTGCAATATTTTGATATTCCATGGTTAAAACGTAGATCATGCATCAAATTTTGAGTTAAGCTTCGTATTCTATTTCCAGCCATCCTTCATTGGTCAGTTCGTCGAGTATGCTAATGAACATCCATGGGTATGGGGCGCATTAGCTTTAATGTTAGGTGTGCCGCTTTCATATCAGTTGTATGCATATTGCACAAAGGTAAAGTGTAGAATTATTGCTAATGCACATTCTTAGCCAAGTAGTCTAGTGTTGCTCAAACAAAATAAATAAATAGAATCTGCAACAGCTTAGCAACAATTGTTCTAATCTAAATTATCATGTGATTAATGAATTGAATATTCAGGGTGATAAGGATGCCGAGGAAGAAGCTCTTGCACGCATGAAAGCGAAAAAAACCGACGAACAAACACCAGACGATGATGAGCGAAGTAGTAGTGCAGAAAAAGATGAGAACCCGAACGGGCCGAAAGATGACCTCTCGGCGGGAGGTGATGCTACGACAAATCAAAAAAATCCTAGTCCTAAAAGTAAAAAGTCTGATTTAGAAGTAGATGATCATATTGAAACGCTTCCAGACAACAGCAATACACAAGTTGAAGAAGAAGGCGGCGAAGATGAAATTGTGATTAAAGACGATACAACGAAAGAGGTGGGTTTCAATCGGTTTCTCTTTTCTTACGTTTAAATGCATTTACAAATGGGCAAGAGATTGTAGACAACAACAATCAATGTTGATACATTCTTTATTTGAATATATTCTGTGTAACGAGGTGTTTCGAAAAACAATCTAATTTGTGCTCCACATTTGTCGGAGCCCTTCCTTGATAATTGAGAAAACACTCAGTACCCTTAACAACTCTCTTTCCTTTTGGAGCTTTGCCTGGTCTTGCTCTCTTCCTTTTCTTCTTTTTTCCGTATTTAAGCTTTCATGCTTTCATGCTTCCATGTGAACTTCCCTCCAAAACGATCTGAAATTGGCGCAGCCGAGGGACCAGGCAATTGTTTTCGATTTCTATTGCCGTTTTGCTTTCTTTTGTTCTTAAGAATAATTCGAGGAGGGCTCCGGTTAAGCCCAAAAGAGCTATGCACCGAATACAGATTGGAATGTTGCGATGGAACATATTCAACCGCGAGTCGCATATCATTTCCCACTCACTTTGCTGCTTTATTGATAAAGGCATTCACCTATGCGCTGCTATCTATGAACTAGTCCCATAATTTCAATCAGCGACGATAAATTTTGGATATCTCATTCATTAACTCTGCATTGAATCCTTAAAATAAATTGTGCTAACGTTGACTTTTTATCATTTCACAGGAATCAGTTCCTGCAGAATCCACAGAGCCAACGGAAGGTCTTAAAAAACGACGACCTAGAAAGGAGTAGCAATCTAAATATTAATTATTAAACGTACATAATAATGCGTGCGTATGTTTTTTTTCGATACATTAAAAAATCCAGTAGGGAACTTTGAAAACAATCCATCAGCAACCAAAATCGAGAGACGAAACAAATTTATGTGTTGCGATATTTTCAAATCGTTATCAGTTTCGTATGAGTTTCTCTTTTTAATTTTTAGCGCTATTTAATGATAAATAATAATAATAATAAAAACAATATCCAAACGAGATGATACTATTATACTATAAGGTAGACAGATAGCAAGAGCATTGGATAGTGGCAAAGAAAAATTTCATGTGGCGAAAACAGGACGAAGCAAAGTATAGAAAATAAATAAATATCCATCGGGCAGCAGGTTAAGGAACAAATTAAATCATAAATGAGAAGAAATTTATATGTATCAGTATAAAAATAATTTGTTCACTTCCTTATTTTCGCAATGTGCTATATTTTATTTTTTTGGAACGTTACGAAACGTTTTTCCGTATATCATATTCGCTTTTGTGTGTGCTATTGTCTCTTATGCAAAAAAGAAAAGGAAAAAATAACAAACTTCTTTGTTAACAACATTTGATTGAAGGATTTTCGAAGTAATTTAATAATTAGTTTTCAGTTTTTACACTACCACAAGAAATAATTTCGCTTGGAATGATTTCAAAATAGAAAAGATCAAGATTGTAGCACACGTACCACGCCATCTCCTAATTGAAAGCAAGGAAGATGAACAAATATTCTTAGGATGTTTCTGTTAATTTTTTTTAGTGAATTACAAATGTATAATTTCATCTGATAAACTTAGTAATAGTATTTTCCGTTTGCGCGACGAAGAACAATCTCTTTTAGTTACAATTTATTTATTTGCTTGTATTATTATTGTTCATTCATTCCGTGTGGAGTAACATGTATGTGTGCATTTGCGAATTTTCATCGTGCTCATACTAATGTGGTCGGGCACAAATGTGTATTTTAGCCAAAGAAAAAAGATTTCGCTTCGTCCAAATATAAACACACATACATTGAACTTTGGAGTATATATGTATACAGGTTTGCGTCGGAAATATCGAAGATTGTGGTAATGTAGTTACACTTGAATTTAGCTAGTTGAAAATGTCGAATAAAATTTTGTTTATATACATATAAAATGTTTTTTATTTCTACAATTATGTCAACGTATGAATGCATCACTTTGGTTTATCTTATGGACAGGATTTTCATTTCCGCAACACTAACACGACAGTTTACATTAACCAATTGAGCGAATACTGGGCTGAGTAAAGGATATACAAAATAAAATGGCGATACGTGGTTCGGTCTCCAGAGTTGTTCAAAAAATTTGAGTGTTCATAACTGAGCTTGTAGTTTTTAGTTGCTGCCAAGCAATATTCATCCCTCCTACAACTACCACTGCCCTAACAGGGACGATACGTAGACGAAAAAATTTATTAGTCATGCGGAGACTAGAAAGGAAAAGCCATTTTTGTTTCTATGGATATTGAACTATAATATTGCAAAGCTACTGGAAAATTAAATTGAGTGATGCATTTACCGCAAATAAACAGTAAAATTGCGGAAGGAACGAAAATCGCAGGCAATAATTTCGCGAATACAATTGGTATTGTCTCGCAGTCCTTTACGTAGCAAATCGGTTCAAACGGCGATTCATCTCTCCTTATTTTTCGATTTGGCGAGCGCATTCGTTTTTTGGTTCAAAACCACCACAGGGAATTGTATAAGCTGAGTGAGTCAAAAAAAGTAAATGAAAATTCTTAGTATTATTCTTTATCAGTCCCTTTATCAGAGAGCACGATAATATTCTGTCTACAGTATAAACTATATTCATGTGTGCTGCAGGACCTATTTTGTAATGTATTGGAGAACCTGCCATGAGGTAAAAAACAAACAATAAAACAATTTTTAATGAGGAGAACCTGCCAAATTGTTAGTCATATTGGCAGAACTACAGGAGCTAGAGTTCGATCCTCATCATCATTCATGCACTCCAGAGCTGAGAAACTCTTCTTTATAAGAAGATTTGCGCGAGCGTAGAGCGGCATGCAATTCCTTTTTTTTTTTGATGCTATCACATTTTTCCATAAAACTATGCGGAGAAAATAATTCACAAAATCAGGAAAAAGTTAAAGGCTCCGCGCCTTAACTTACGCATGCGATGACGGTGTGGTACGTATGATCGAGGATCTGAGGGCGAAACAAGCAGTCGCGAGAAAGTGATTTATCAATCTTGTGGAGGTAGTGATCGCACAGCGACAAGTTACTGAAGAAGACCTAACGATTTGGGTCACAAATCCGTTTCGAGTGGAATAAAATAATCACAAAATTAAAAGGAAGCCTTTTGTCTCTTTGCTAAGGATGAGTATTTTGTGAATATGAGAGCTATTTCAAATGGACGATCATGGTTGATAACCAGATTCATACGGTTAAATAACATTAAGCAATATAAATGGACTTTCTTTATTTTTATGTTTTTGCTGTGTGAAGTTCGATGAATACTTGGGGCGTGAAAATTAAAACTGGAGCGTCGATATGAACAAAGCATTCGAATTTTTCACGGTAGAGAAGAATATGCTAATTTTGCTCGTTTATAATGAAAATTTGATGAATAGAAAAGGATATTTATCGTCAAAATTCTATTTTAATGGGAACGAAATTGAGAAAATTCAATTATTGATTTTTTAATTATTCAGATATTAGTTATATGCCCGGCATTTATGCGAATCTCTCGACGATCGCAAAAAGTCAACGTATGTACTTTGTATATCGTTTCGACGTTGTCCTCTTTCTTCAAACAAACTTAATTTGATTTTTATTTCTCATTCTATCTACCTGTTCACATGTAATAAATTTTTGATTTGGGTAAAATGCACTTTATAAGTGAATAATTTACGCCATTAATGTGAAATTTGTTTACTTTGACACCCCAAAAATAGTTTCCTTTGAATTATTTGCGGTAAAAAAGTTTCTAATATTTCATCAAATCTGGATATTGCAACTAGTAAAGATTAAAATGAACAGATCAAATGCAAACTTTAAAAGATTGTTGCTTCGCAGAGTCCAACATTATATAATAACTAGAATATGTTACTATAAGATATCACGGATGTTGCCGTATTCAAAACCGAAAAACATTATACTGTGTGTATTTTCCCGTGTTTAGCACTTCTAAATAAGATTTTATTTTTTGATTTTCCGTTGCAAAAACATTGTTTCATAATGAAATATTTCAAAAATCCAACTGCAACGTCGAGGGATCCGACGACGAAACAAGGAAATAACAGGAAGCATTACGATGAATATATTGTTGGCACCATTAATTTAACGTACTTACAGGATTCTAATCCATGAAATTTAAAATTGGTATCTTGCTGTTGATTGATTTCTTTCAATTCAAAAATAACACACTAAACCTTTTGCCAAGCGTTACAAAACTCAAATTTCCCGCCTGCCTAGCTAGGCACAGGCAATTATCAAAATAAACAAATCAATTCACTGCGCATACGAGAATACCACCACAGAAGTGTGTGTCCGCCATTGCAAGCAGCGATGCCAGTTTTGATTCAATTCAATGTAAATTATTTCGAATTGCTGCCTTTGCCGATCCAATTGAGCTTGAATATGCTGAAATTAGTAATCCTCGGCTAATCGACCATCGAAATAATTGTGTAAGTGTTTGGTACTAACTAAATTTGCAACCCATTTCTACCGTAGTGTAAAATTCACAACAGCGTGTTACCTTGGCAGGAGGGAAGCTGTCAATGAATGCTGAACATGAGAAGTATACAACTGAATTCCATGGAAATTTACTTGATTTCGTCGTAATCAGACAAAAAATGGAAATTGATTGGACGATGACTTTCGCAATACCAAAGAATGCAAAAAAGGAAGTTTAATCTGACATTTAGTGTTCAGCCTTGTTGCAACATTGCGTTCATTGTTGTCTGGTGGCTGTGGAAGGAAACGCTGTTATGCCAGACTTTCAGAATGGTTGAGCAATATTGAGATAACTTGAGTTTAACAGTGGTGCTCTAACATGTATTATGCGCTTGCTTGTGTTATTAATGAATGTAATTTTACGAAAGGAGTTTTCGTCAAGGTATGCTCGATGCCCAAGATGATATAACTATACATAAATTGTCCCACACGTATCTCTAGATAGTTGATAAGGTACGAAGTGTGAAATATCTGCCTGAATGTAATGTATTGGCATGTACGTGCATCAGTGGAACCTCTGCCAATAGTGACGTTACTGAACCTTTTCCTTTAATGCCAATGTTCATAAAGAAGGTACAAAGCAACAACAGAACTGAAATCTGTTTCATCGTTGTATCTATACTTGTTGGATGCTTAAAACTGTTCAATTTTGCTTGACCTAGAATGTGTTGTAGTTGTGTCAAGTTGTTTTGATTGCGTAACATAAATACTATATCTCTGCCTTGAAATTTGTACCCTAAAATTGTTGCTTGTGGTAAACTATACATGAGGAAATAAAGCCATTAGTTTGGGTTGCTCGAGCGTTTCTCCTTATATGACGCACAAGGAGTCTCCTTCTTTGACAACAAGTTGCGTATCCTGTAAACTTTGGACAAACAATGTAGAATTCTGTGTCATTCAATTAATTCTAAGCCCATGCATATTCTATTCATTTATTTTAAAGCTGTTTAAAAGTGCTTCCATTGCCCGCATTTATCAGTTTTGTTTCTGTTTCCTGAACTGGGTTAAATTGTGACCTCTGGGATTCAGTAAAAGTGTGGGGGAAGTCTTCTAATTTAATTGTTTACAATCAAATTTCATTGAATTGTCTTGCTGAATGTCTTGTTCTTTGAAGTCTTTATTTTGCATATGTAGCCTTTTTTTCTTCCATTTTCACGTTGATATGCGAGAACTTATGTGTGGGCTTTCCGGCAGTGCTATCTTCCTTATTAATTCAAAATTGCATTCATAAGCTTGGAATGTGACTACATGAAGTTTGCGCTGTACAGTTGCGTGGTACTTATTGAAATTACATTCCTGTACATTTATTGACGATTGATAAACATGCGACTTCAGCTGGGAGTCAGACATGGATGTTTGTGCTGAAACTTGCTAGATTATCTACAATATTGATTTGATTCGCATCATGCTCAAAGCTACAGTGTACCCTCACAGTTCGGCTCTTGGCAGTGACCCTTCTTTCTTAACAAGTTGCCCAAATGTTGATTATTGATCACTTGTCTGATCTCCGCTTGTGCTTGCCTGTTTTTAACGAATATTCACGCGGTCACGTTTAGATTTAGACTTACAATAGTTTGTTTCCAAGACAGGAGGAAGGAATAAATCTATTTACTGAATATTGATACAAAACATTTTCCATTTTTCAATGAAATCACTAGCAAACAGTAGCGTAAAAAAGTTAAGCGTAAAAGTGTAAACAAGTAGCGTAAAATTCAATATTCCGCTTCCAACTAAATTCAAGAAAATAAAATTTTAAAATTCTCAGCACAAAATATATTTTTACAGAACATAAAATGCTTAAATAGAATCCGATATCGCATCTTAACCGATAACAAATCCACACCCCATTTTAAATTGTCCAGTCTTTTGATTCAGCAATGCGCTCAGTGAAAATGAAAAAGGCATTGGTTTTAGGTGTTTTTCCAGCACGGAACACACATTGCAATTTGTGTCGACTGTTCCGCGGAAAACCAAATCAGCTTTTGGCAAGTCAATTTGATATCCAATTGATGTAGTCGTTCCACGTACATCATAATTACTACTAAACTCCACGCCAATTTTGAGCTGTTGACTTGCTTTCTTAAAATAGGACAAATGCACACCACTGCCGCCCACAATGGCCGAAATGATGCTCGTGTCGCTTTTGTAGCGTGATGCTAAATTAAATATGGTTAGATTGCCGGAAGGTGGAAATTGACCATATTGGTGGCCCAATTCACCGCCCAATGCTAAGTTTCGTGTAATCGATTGTAGATATTGACAAACAACCATGCCAGATGCGTTTTTTAAATTAATATTAGATAGTCCAAAGGACGCCGAGAACGCTTCACCAATATAGTCGGTGACGATTTGGCAATTGGTTACATTACTCCCTTTGAATTCAACGCCAGTCTTTACGCGGAGCTTGCTAAAACCGTGCAATATGTTCGCCTGCATGTTTCCGGACCTCTCGATTTCTCCTGGAAAAAATTAACTGTTGTAAGATTGCTCATTCAAAAGGAAACTAATAATACATATTTAAAGTCAACTTACCCAATATAATAGGATACGAGTCTTGAATACTAGTTCCCTTTCCACCAACATATGTAGCACCAAAACGGTAGCAACTAGCACCACGATCCGACATTAGTCGAAGTGTATGCGAAATTTGAAAATGATTACTTAAACAACGTGCAAATATTACTCGTGCCCCTTCGAAAAATACAGGCATCACATCTTTACATTCTTTACTTATGTCCTCTATCGTTCCTGGATTTTCCAATTTATATATGTCCTCATAAGATTGTGAATTCTCCAGTTGTCCTGTTGATAAGGGCCCTGACGTTTCAATACGTTGTGGTGGTGGCGGGATTTGTGATGCGCTTCCAAATTGTGGATTATATTCGATATTTTCGAGCTGAAACTTACGGTAACTGCTTTGATTTTGTTGTTTTGGTGCAGATTTTAATGCGTTTCCCATTGTGTAAACTTGGTTTGATATGCGCCAAATTTAGTACAGAGATGTGCGCCGAGTTTCACGTCAACTTACTGATGACAATTTTCTCAATGACGACTTGATTTTTTTATGAATTGAAAGTTATGTATGCTATCAATGTCATTTTGGTCAAGGTCAATAAGATGTCTTATACATTATGAAGAAGAAATTTAGAAAAAATTAAATTTTCCTATCTAAGATCTGATCTTTATTCCGACGGATAGGATAAGATCGTCACGCTGTTTTTTTTTTCTCATCTTAAAATAAACATTATCACAATAAGGCAACTTCAAATTGTGTTATTGTATCCTCCGAAACAAGTGAAGTTTCAAGGCGCTTGATTGACTTTATAACGGCTTTCAAGCGACTCGTTTTTGATCGTGCACTTTACCTTATAGTAGGAGCAGTGTTGAATGTCAAAGTACCATCAAATGAAACTTAACTATCCACCTACAATGTACATTAATTATCCATCAAATAAAACTTAATAAGAATTTGAGAATTTGACGGAACTTTGAAAGCAATCTTCCTTCCAATCAATGCCTATTTCATAATTTTATAAGATTTAATATAAAGTTGATAAATGTTAAAGATAAAATCCAGCAACCAGCAAAACATGACATAAATCTTTTTATTTAGATGATGTCCTTAATATTTCCGATTGAGTTTGCAAAAATGTAGGGTAAATATTAATTACATAATTCAAGCGATTTGATGATAGAAACAACTTTAATGATTATAAATAAAAACTCAAAAACCTAACTTTTTAATTTTAATTTTTCAGTTAGAGTTTTGCAAATATCTATGTCTATTCGTTATCAATGGACAACCAAATAAATCGGTCAATGCTCGAACATTTCGAAATTTCTGCTGCGGATCATGATCAGGTAACTATCATCTGCGAAATGTGCCTTCATCTCGCAATAATATTTGAACCGTTCTAGGAAATCGGAAAAATAGCAAATTTAAATGCAATGCGTGGCATTGAAAATGGATCGTTACATTTTATAACAGTGCCTAGAGATCAAGAATTTATTGATCATGTAAGTTTTCACACGAAAATATATTTTAGGCGGGTTTACTACATTTACATATACATTCACGGAAAGTAAATGTAAAAGAATTAATTAATTAATCAATTAATTAAGAATTCGTATAAGAATTAATGGAAATAATTCACAGTCTTTGTTGAATCCTGAATATTTGGCCCAATTTCCCAATGGATTCATCGTTGATTTCATACCGAATGGTGATGGTGAGCAACAAACCCAACAGATTATTGCTGATGCGGTCAGCGCAGATTTAGCATTTCATCATAGCAGTGCTGGTGGCAATGATGAGCAAGACAGAAGATTAACTGCAGCGTTGCTGCAGTTGGTCAACAAACCATGCCATATACGAATTGGTAATGAAACTCAAGTGATTGTTGCTAACAAGGTGAGTGTCCAACATAGAGAAAATAATGTTATAGAATGTTATGAAATTCAAGCCAAAATCGTTTTGCGTATCGTTTTGCAACCGCCTCGGAAATGGAACTTTTACTTTATTTGTAAACACGAGAATTAAGATAAGAAACAAGCATTCAGAGATCGTTAACAAGATTAATTTAAATAACAGTTAACGTTTGAAGTTCATACTGTCCAAGTACGATGAAGCAGCATTAAGTCGTCCTGGAAATAATCGTTTGCAAGCGCCATCTGATTTCGATTAAGGGCGCAAAGTAATTACTGGTGCTTTCTGCGGGTTACAGTGTCATCAATTTAAACCGCTTTCAGATTTTCTCTGAGCAATTGTTTCTAGATTTTGTCGGGTTGATGATTAAAGAACGTACTTGAAAACATTATAACATATAGATAGGTAGTTATGGACTTAAGATGGGATAATCTGCAATTTTTTGACGTAAAACGCGAAGGATTTCGAGACAAAACTTCTTCCTCAATATTTCATTTTGTAAATACCTTAATGTCCCGATAGTATAGTCGTGAGATTGAGTACTCTAGTGGTGCAATATGTCTCGGATTCAAAAACTACTGTTGGCACAAATATTTGAAATATTTAAGATTCTGGTTGGTCAAGTGAAACGTGATTCTGATCAAATTTTCTACTCGTGGTCTTAAAACGAGGGGACCTAAAGGCACCCTAAGACACAGTTTCCATTACACGATACTCAATATCGAAACAAAAGAACATGAAAAAGAAAGATATGTTTAAAACTCCTCAAATCCACAGGACATGACATTGTCAGACGATATCAAATCTGAACCTATTGTCCAACATAGTTTTAACGCTGTAAACAATCAACAACTCCTGCAAAATGAAGGTATGACGGATACCCACTTTAAAATGTATCCGCACGACAAACCATCACATGCAATTCACACACAACCACAGGTAGGTGAGAAGTTTCTTATTTGATTCGAATTGAATTTTAGCCAATTACCTGAATTGCTTTTCTTATTTGTGGATCATCAGCCCAATCCACCTCTGCCACCACTCACACCTATCAGAAGGCTGGCACGACAACGTAAAAATTCAATGATGAACGCGCCGACAGACATTCAAATATTTCAGGTATGTTTCTATATGCAGAAATATGAATAATTGTATGATAGAAACATTATAAAGGGATTATAAGAAATACATTTTGGAATTTGTGCGCTTTTCAATTTCGAGTTTCAAAGCGTTTTTTCGGCTTATTTCAACGTATATTAATTTCTGTGGCATTGATAATTGGCGAAGGCTAAAAGCAGGTCCTTTCTTCTTTGACATGCAATAAAAGAACAATGCGTGAAATTTTGCTTGGAAAATTAAATAAATTCAAATTAATTTTATTTTCCGTGACTATAGAATAGAACTTTACTTTCTTACTTTGCAAATTTTCTCGGTGGTCTTAGGCACTGCTTCCTATTTTTAGTTAACTGACTAATAATAGCTACTGTTATATAGCAATTAGAATCCATCTTTTTATCAGGTGAACGAGATCAATGTAGATGAAGAATTCGATAATCGCCAACGACCACTGACGAAGAAGAGTCTTCCGCACAAGAAAAGGATTTCTAAGAAATTGAAAAATATCGAGAAAGTAGAGGCGCCTCCACCACAAATACGAAAAAGTGTCATTTACCAGGACATTCAACAAAACTCGATACCGGAAGTTGAAACGCAGTTCTTAAGTGCAGTCCAAACGCAGTTTTCCTGTGAGTTATGCTCGCTGATTTGTTCATCGCAGTTGGAATTTTTCGCGCACTTAAAAAGACACTACGAACCGGAATCGGTAAGGGTAACAACAACTGATATGCCAGCTACAGTTGCTTCATCCTTACCGAGAGGCGAGAATACAATTAACGAAGTATGTTCAGATGCGTCCACTAAACCCATTTACCAATGACATTTTTTGCAGGAGGTGATAGTGCTCAGTCACAACCACGTCCCAGAAAACTTAGAATTCAATAATTTGCCAGCACAGTCGTCTCATATGACTAATGTTAAGCTGGAAGAACCGCAAGACGTTAAAGAGTATTGTAAACCCGAAACACCGCAGGATACCTCCGTTGGCGGGCATCGTGATACATTGCATATCGATGAAGTGGAGTTCAGCGATACCGAGGATATGTTGGAAGGCATACGAGGGGTAGTCGATAAAGTACAAGAGTCGGTAGAGAATGATTCGAACGACGGTAATGATTGGTATAGCAGCAGCTCACTAAACGCAAATATCGCATGTAAAACGGAAGAAAACACTCGAAGCCTGAATACCTCAGTTGAAAATTTTTCGATGTTCTTTAAAAATAACTTGGACAGCAAGAGCGAGAACGAAGAAAGTGAGTAGTAGTAATATAACGGGCACTGTTGTGAACAATAATACGATTTCACATTTCCTTAGTTGTGCTTCCAGTTGAAGAGAATGTACTGAAGCTCTCCGATGACGCTCCATCAATAATGGCCCAAGAGACATACGAGATGACTGACGAATCAGGAAGGATCGAAGCGGACCCGGATGACATGCATATGGAGAGTGAAATCGAAAGCATGCTTATAGAAGACAGTCCTGCTGAAGATAAAAACTATAAAACGCGTCCCAAACGTTCGCAGCGAATACGCAAACCCAAAACGAAGTCAAAGATGCACAATGAAGATTTTTCCGCGGACAATTCTTTGGATGAGGAGTTTTCAAGTGACGAGGATGGCAAATATAAGAAGCAACGGCGAAAATGTTCGCAATGTGATAAAGTTTTCAATTCGTCGAACGCCTACAAATATCATGAACTTTCACACACGGGTGAAAGGCCTCACCAGTGCGAGGTGTGTGGAAAAAGCTTCTTCGCTCAGAGCGCTCTAAAGGTTCACATGCGTTTGCATTCAGGCGCGAAACCGTATGAATGTGAGGTCTGTAAACGAGCATTCAGGCAGTGGGGTGACTTGAAGTATCACACGATCTCCATACACACGAACGAGCGTAATTTCCAGTGTGAATTTTGTGGCAAGGCGTTCGCGAGGAGGTATTCCCTCGTTATACATCGGCGAATTCATACAAGTGAACGTAACTACAAGTGTGAGTTTTGTCCCAAGTCGTTCCGGGCGAGCTCGTATTTACAGAACCATAGAAAAGTTCATACAGGTTGGTATTGAAATATGCAGAACAAAAGATTAGGTAGAAATTTTTCACATACTACTGACCAAAGAAGACTGTTCCAGTGTGTACAAAGATTAAAGATTGGTTTTTGTATTTTGGCAGGCGAAAAACCTTATGCATGCCCGGTATGTGGAAAGAAGTTCCGCGTGAGTGGGGACCTGAAACGGCACGTAAACATACATAGTCGTGAGAAGAAGAAGCGGAGTGGCGATGGCACGACAGCCGGAACCACATCCGTGCCAAAGACTGATAGTAGCAAGAATGTAAATAACAAACCAACTAGTGAACAACTAGTTCACTTCATGCCAAAGCCCAGCTCGTCCGGTGAAGATATAGAATCGATCAAGACTGAGCCAAATATGCTGATGGATTTGAACTTGCTACAAGACGATGTGAGTTTGATTGTATTTTAAAGTCCGTTCGACACGTAATAAATTGCATTTTATCACCCTCAGTTGAACGCATCGAATCATTCGAGCATGGTTAAAATGGAGCAAGTTGTACAAGCAGAACAATCTACTAGTAATGGTACAATGATTTATTCAGATGGTGCTGTTGAAATCTTTAAAACGGAAACAGTTGATCGTTACTGACAAAAGCGTAAGTCCAAGACGAAAAAGTGATCTTGATTTGCGTATAAAATAAAAGAGGCTCAACTTTGTATAGTCTGTAGATGCTATGTGAGTCAGCAAATGTCGAAGGTGCAAAGATGGAAAGAAACAACGAAGTTACGGTGAGGTTAGAATAAGGACATTTATGATTTTTAAGAAAGGCGGTAGCACACTTGATACATGGGAAACGAAAGGATCCAAATTGATCCACATTGCTCATTGGAATTTTTAGTGTTCCTTTGTTTTGAATGGTAACGGGATATTACTTCATTCTCTTATAGATTGTTGAGTTTGTAAGAACTGCACGAAGAAAAAATACGAAAAGAATTCCGACGTTTAGTTTTTAAGTATAAATGGAGAATACACTTTATGTCCGATGGAAATTGGAACAAATCAGTGAAGTTCAAAAAGGAATGATCACTTTTTTATATAAATTCTTTAAAGTCTTATTACCCCTTCACCAATCTAGCCTTTTGCCCAACGGTCGCCCGCTAAGATCAATGCCCGCTAAGGTGATTGCCCGGTGAGGTGATCGCCCGCAAGGAGGAAATTCCCGGGTTCGGAACCCCGCAATTAGTATAGCCGCAAACCCCTTTCTCGAGCTTTTGCGGCGACGTGGTTGCTGCGGCGGAGCAAAATTTTCCCCCGGTGCACGATTGGGCGGTGAATAATCGCTGCTCGTTCCCAGACTCCGCCTCGTCTTCCAATCCAGTAAATCAAAATGTGTTTAATGATATTTTCTAGCAGAATTCATTTCGTCGTCAGTGCTTTTGAGCACTTTGTGTTTCTTCACAAACAAATATCTCCTTTTCGCCGATGTCTTCAAATCAATTAGCTCATTAAAACTATACTATCATTATCACTCGGTATCATAGTCATTTTATATATACTATATAATTATATATTTATACTATTTATTTTATTTTTTCCGTGGAGAACAGCTCGCGGGACGAGCAATAACCCATCGTTAAATTTATTCTTTCGCCAAGAACACAAAAAATAATATGGTCGCGGCTTGTCGGCTAGCGAGTTGACTGAGGAGAGGAGTCGACCCGTAACAGTCTAAATTGGAAAAATTAACTGATTTTAATTTGTTACCAACTACGTTAGAAATCAATTATCAGCTAATTCAATTACATTTGAATTAGTCTCAAATCAAATACTGCTACCAAATTAAGTAGTGATAGGTCTGGCATCTGCTCCTTGTGGTAATCTATCATAAATGTTTGTTTTCGCTGGAAAAGCAATACACTTATTTACAATGGCTTGCCAAAAAGTAAGAGGAACTTTTTGTGGCACAACATTATTTCCAAAATCTCGGAGAAGACCGAAAGATTATGGTTGAAAGTCGACTTCTAGAATTCGAATAAATATTTAAAAAGCCCGCATAATTAACCGTAAAACTATATTTTTACTTTTCTAACCTATTTAAATAACTTGTACGTGGGACGTGGCTGAATGTGACTTTCGACCGAAAGTGAACAAAAGGTAATCCTTATGAGGAACGTGGTTAGGGTAAGGCTATGTAAATGCAAATATCTCTTGAATTTTCCTCTTACTAGGACTGTGAAATATTCTCAGCACCGCTTTAATAAATAGTCAACTGATGGCTCCAGCAAAAAAGCCTTTGTCGCGCAACGAAATCTTTTGTATTTTATTACCACCCTTCTCTCGCCTTAACTTTACTAACATTAGTAACCATAGCGCAGTGGGTATGTACGAATACTTTTCGTTACTTTATCTGCAAACTAGCTACTTGGATAGAAAGTTAACATAATTAACTTATTTTCAGTTCTAATTTAGTTGTGTAATGAACAGTTTTCGATTGCAAATATAAACCGAATCCAATAATACACTATCACGCCCCAAGTCCAAATGTTTCAAGTTGGAAAGTTACGCTTGGAGACAGCACTCGTGTTCATTAATGAAAAAATGTTCTCGAAATAAACGCACTTCCATGCAGAAGCACGGTTGCGTTGGGTGTTTTTTTTTCACCCAAAAATTGTCGCTTACCCAGTTGAACTGTGTCTAAGGTAGCACTCGTTTTATCCCATGACCATTTTGCATTGTACCACTAGTCACGAACGACTCGCACTCATAAGGAAGCATACAGCAAGCTCTGCCATGATGCTTCCAACTATAATCATAATTCTAGTATTTTCAAAGGCGTCTCAGAAGTGCGACTGGGATCGGAACCCAGCAGACTGACTCCTTTAAACCAAATCAACCCGCCTTATGCGACGCCAGGAACTGTCGCAATAGGTTTCCTCAATCAATTTAATGATACACGTTTTAATTGTCAATATATTATCACGCCCGCCAACCCTGTTAGACGTTTGGCCCTGGTCCCGCTTCGTCTGCGTAGTTTCAAACAGATTGTGATGGCCCGGCGGGATCAGTTAGAGGTCCGCGACCAAGCCGACAACCGATTTGTTGCGCCGATTTATTCGCCGGCCCATCACGAAGTCAATACTGATTATTAGTAGTCAATGAAATTGATTGCGATGAGGCTGCCCTGTTGGGCCAACTCGTTGTTGCTATTGCTCTATATTGGGTAGGCTAAACCGGCTTATCTTATAATGAGTGTTGCATACTAATAAATGTTCGCTTAATTTCAAATAAGCGTTGCTTCGAAATCGTGGCGTGATATTATCATAGCTTATTTGTGTGTTATTGCAACAGCGGACACAATTCTTTTCATATTAACAAAAGTAAGTATCTTCTGGTTATAATGAATATGAAAGCTAGTATTAGATATGAATTCACTGTCTGAACTAGTTGGTTTTGACACACTGCATCATATGCATTTATTGAAAGTCAGTCTTCATTTTTGTTAGAGGTGATATTCAATTTTTTCATTATCATTGTTATTCGCAGGATGTGTCCTGGATGATTCTACCGAGCGCGGCCACTCCTAATTTCCTAATTCAGTTTCCTGTAATTAGGTATTGCACACCTATAGCGCATTATATGCTCACGATATCCAATGGAGATCATCAAATGTGCCCTGGCTTTCCATTTGTTTGTGGTTTGTCTTGTTATTTCGACTGCGAGTTGCTGTGCATAGCAGCGTGTTTATCGGAAGGGTGAATACCGCAAAACATTATGGTTTTCGCGATTAATAAGAGCGATAGCGTTCGTGGACATTTTTGTCTTTCGTC
Source organism: Stratiomys singularior (assembly GCA_954870665.1). Lineage (NCBI taxonomy): Eukaryota > Metazoa > Arthropoda > Insecta > Diptera > Stratiomyidae > Stratiomys > Stratiomys singularior. The sequence goes on along the minus strand of OX940879.1, from coordinate 1,658,672 downwards.
ATTAGTTTAGTATAAGTATCACCCATAAATTTTCAAGAATTCATTATACCACCAAAATTGAACGACCTATTGCTGTCGTGAATCAATTAGGGCCGTTGTTACTTCTGCTACAGATTCCTTTAGTTCAATAATAACATTTTCAATTCCTTCAGTTCAATAATAACAGTGCTATCATCCTGTGTTGTTCGATTATTTATTGTGTTTGCTGGTTCGATTATTTTTGTGTTTCGTTCGTTGATTCGTCTCCAGCTTCTTCTGTGTTCTTTCAGGTCCTTCTCAAGTCTATCGTCGGATTTCTGCGTATGAATCGAAGATCACTTCTTCCTTAAGACTTAAATACAATGTTAGCCTAGTAAAAAATATCATAACCAACATCAAGTGTGCAATAGCATGTGCTAAAGACCTTAAATGATAATTTAATTGAATTCTAATGACCCTGACTAGGAAAATTATGAACCATTAGAAAATTATTTGGAAGTATTATTGAACTACTTAATCAGAACCTTGATGCTATCTGAAGACGAATGAATTTCAATGTTTCTCTATTGAGTGCTCGCTTTTTTTGGATTCTTCCAAATAAAAAGTTAAAAATCTATCCATCAATCCATCCATCCAATTCGCATATAACCATCGATATCGACAACAAAGTGTGTTCTCCACCACTATTAATAATATAATATTTCTTGTCCTGACAAAAGAATACGTAAAAATTCTTTGATTTAAATGTGATACTATGATAACATGGGAAAAATTATATTCTGTTATTTTATGACAAACATATGATGCTATATAAGACTTAAATTTAAACATTAACGTAGAATAAGATCTGAAATAAAAATTAAATGCTAGTGATAAGTATGGAATAATGAAATTAATGTTTTCCTATATTTGTAAACAATACAGAGAAATATATTCGTGTACATATTAATAACTAGGAAATAAGATAAAAATCTAATTGCAGTCTATGAATCTATTAAACATGTAAGCCAGCTATTTTTTATCTGAATAAATTTAATTTTTTATAATCGAAAATCACTGTTTAATAGATGATAGGGGCGTGATTAAGAAAACTTGGATTATTCCCAATATTACATTCATTCGTTACGGTCTTTGGCTTGTTTGTAGGAGCTTTACTTATCTTAAATTCCCACAAAAAGTCCTGTGGTGTAAAATCTGAAGATCTTGCTGGCCAGTCTTTTAAAAGTCGACTTTTTGGACCGTCTTATTAAAGTGACAAAGATAGACAGAGGCTTTGGATAATTCCAAAGAACATGTTTGTCCTATTGGTTTATATTTGATTTTATATCTAAGCGTGAGAAAGCTAGCCGTGCGTCGGTTCCGCGTATTCTCACTTTGGAACACATACTTGTTCTGTTCCAACGTTCTGCTTAAATCGTTTCGGCGCAATAAATGAAAGTTTCGGGGTCGATTAGCTTTGAGTTCAGAGTGACGTTGAAAGATTTTGGTGAGACCAGATCTTCTCGTGCCCAACAGAATTACTTTTTTGGCTTGCATTTATACAAAAAGTTATTGGATGCGGTGTGTAGTGATAAAGGATACCCGATGATGTTATACAAGGTAAGGATGTAGAGCTGAGGAATCATTAAAATTGAATTTTATACCAATTATATGTATAATGTACGGAAAGTTTTGACAGCCGACCGGTATAGATTAACACATGTTTATTTCGTTTTGGAGGATTTCTCTGAAACGGTGTTACAAATTCTGTTTCTAGGGGTTGGAAATATGAGTTATTAATTCCTTCACATGTGGAAACTTTTAAAACTGTAGACGTGAAACGTCTGACTATCCAATTAAAATGAGTTTCCAAAAATACTCGAATGAGCATGTTTTTCATAAACCGGCATGCCGGTTTCTACAGTTTTCTAATAACAACAATGTCAATGTCTACTCAATTCACACTGATGTCAAAAGCCAGTCTGGAAATTTCGATCGTTTTTTAGTAGTGGTTTAGAACTTTATGACAATATCTTCCTTGAACGTCTTAACTCAAATGGAAAAAATTAAAAATATTTTATGTTGCGCCAACTATTTCTTCAGAAATATACAAGTAAAGAAGAAGACTTTTTCGAAACAACAAGTAAACATATATTTTGCAGAAAATCACGTCAAGCAGATGTGACTATGAAATTTCACGTATGCAATCTGTTGCCTTTCTAAAAACTGAACCGCCGACAAAAAGTGATTTGATTAAGACAGCATCAAAGCAAGAAGATCAAACAACAAATGAATTAGGAATTTCGGATGAGAATACAACTGAAAGCCTCCTATCAAAACATCTTCCTCCTACGAACATAGACATGGATGCAGAATCGGATGCGTCCGACAACGAGTTCCAGGGAGGATACGAAACGGAAGACGAAAATGCAAAACAAGCAGGCGTATATCATTCAAAGGGCATATCGGTGTATGTTCCCGAAAAGTGCATGAAACCTGGGACCAAGAGGCCGCGATTGAAGCATCTACCTAAGGAAATGTTTGACGACATTCGCATCATTTTTTTCAAGTAGGACGCTATTGTTATTATAATTGTTGTTATATCGGAGGACAATTTTATGTTCAAAATAGTATGTAGTATTTGCTCACTGCATGATTGCCTTTATGTGATCTCCCTTCAGAGTCAAAACAAGCAACGACTAATCAATCTACTCAGAGGATCTGCAGAACCATCAAATTATTAGTTTCAAATCACCGTTATTCCAAGTCTAAATTGATCACTGAAGTACAGTTGCTGTCAATAATTGTGTCAGTAATGGTCAATCAGGCTTGTAATGGTGATTTCAGACATTGAGATTTAATGTCAAGCTCATAGCACAAAGGACATCTTTTCCCTCCGAATAAAACTTACACACGAAACTTTTGATTTCCATTTTATTTTAAATATTTAAAAAAAATCATTTATAAAATATACTTATACATATAATCATAACGGTTTGTTTACAATTTATCACATTTAAGTTACATCCATATAAATTGACATACAACAGTTACAAACCGTGCTATGAACAATGTTTCCAGTGTATACAAGTATATAATATATAGCTGTATATCGATGCCATGTATATTTAATATTTATTGGATATATGAATTTATGCGTAAAAAATCTTTTTTTTTTTATTTTCTCGCCTAGTCTACCACTTATTGTAATTGATAAACCTCATGATTGTAAAATTAACACACACTTATCAATTTCAATTCGAATTGGTTGCTTGAATGAGGAAAGCTTTGCATGTATCATCTCGGCGTAGTTTTGGTTATATCCTGAATTTTTGCTGGTATAAATTTAAATATTTTCCTATCTATACCGGTTTATTCTATTGAATATATTTCATTTGCAATTGATGGCACGTATAACTTTTTGAAATTCGTTTTTTTTTTCACTGCATGAATTATGATTTAGTGTTTCTTTTATGCCATTTTGTTATTATATTGTTGCACTTTAGTATTCGACCATTTGTTTGAATTTAATTACGTTAGTATCCGAAAGGTTGAAGTTATCCTGTGTGGTCATATGACTTTCACTGTGTCTGATTAATGCGTGAAATCAGGAACAGTTTTCTTTCTGGTGGGAATGACGACACACATTTCAAATAACTTGTTAGCAAATGGTTTACAGCTTTCTATGTATGATTGGTTACTTCTACTAACATCAGATCAAAGCGCTGCTATCAATTGAAAATAAAATACTTGTTGTAAAAACGGTGAGTTGGTTACTAATCTACATCTTGCCTTTGTATGTTACTCTTTGTCAACCGTAAGAAGCCAACGTTTACATTCAATAGACTTAAGATATAATGTAGGAGAGAGTGTAAGAAAACAAAACACCTATAACAAATATGGGGGAAATTCTCCTAACCAGAGGGATCCTATGCTAAAGTCTTAACGAGTTGTCTTCAATTTCCATCGCAAGAACAAATACGCGGCTGTTCGGAGAACAATAAAGATCACAATTAAGGCAACAATATCCAATGTGAAACTGGCGTTCACCATGTCTAACTCTTCCAGAGTGGTCATGGGCGATTTGAAATGACAATAGGTCTGGAAGCATTTGAGCTTCTCGCGTTCATAGCCGTATGTGGCCAAGGCAGTTCCTTCGAAGCCGTAGCGGATGTACGACAGATACGTGATCCATCTGAGATACACGGGAATGGCGTCGAAAGACACGAAAAATCCGGAGAACAACAAGAACGGAACGGACATCACTGGAGCCAAGAACACACCATTCTGAACATTCATGGCTGCACCGACTACCAATCCAACACTTTGGGCCACGAATGATATCAACAGGCACGCTGAAAGGAACATCGAATAACGGAAGAGCTCCCACGGTTGCGATGTGAAATAATAGACGATTGTTACGTAGATCACACAGAAGATTGCCTGAAATCGATTCGAATTAATTTGGAAAATAGAGTTGGAGTTGTTAATTTTCAAAATACCTGGAATGGCAGGTCCGACACAGTTATCGCAAAGTAATATGATTTGAGCGAATACCATCTATTGAAGTTTTCTTTGAGCAAAACAGGCATCTCCAGCGGGACTGAAATATTAATGCTTCTGTTAAACTATGTTGCTTAAGGAGGACAAAATTAACACTTACAGGATAAAATTGTGATCGTCATGGAGGTATACATCAAGAACAACATGTTGAAGAAGAGGAAACCAAGATTGCTGAGTACTTTAGCACCGTCATTGCCAATATCGTAGTAGAGAGCTCCAATGAGAAATCCAACAACCAAATGTGCAAACAATCGCAAATACATAAGAGTCTGAAACATGATTTTGCTTAAGATTTTTCTGTCTGAGTTTGCAAAGATGTCGGCGACTTACCCAATCTCGATAGCTGAACAACAATGTTCTCTTCAAAACGATCCAGAATTGATGAAACTGCGATGTTGGGTAGCGCTCAGGCGAAGTGATTTCATCAGACAACAAAGCAGTTGTTGCATTATTTTCCTTCTCCACGTCGATAACCATTGCATCACCTTTTGCAACAACTTGGACATCAACATCCTTTGCAATATCATTGACCACCTTCCCGACAATATCGTTCACGACCGTCCCCGAAAACCTGTCGAACTTATCCCCGTTCGGAATACTTTGGGCATCATTTTTGTTCATCAACGCCTTCAAATTGTTATGAACCTGAACCACGTCGTTGCGAGCCTTGATATTCGCGAAATCCTCGGCCGTTCGAATATCACGGCAACCATTCTCGATGGCGTCTACCAGGCGTTTCGTGTTATCACCATGCTCACCGCACGATACTTCGATTACATAGCTGGCTGGATTGTGGTAGGATGGACAATTCAGACCCAATGTCGATAAGAAAGGCACCAACTGCTTAGTACTGCCTTGGTAGACACACTGTCCGTCTGCCAGGGTGTACAGCTGATCAAACATTTCGAATAGTCGAGCGGACGGCTGATGGATCGTGCAAATAATCGTTCGTCCTCCGGCTGCGAGCATTTTCAACAAGTTTATGCATTGAAAGCATGTGGAGCTATCAAGGCCAGAAGTTGGTTCGTCGAAGAACATAATCGGTGGATTATTGACCAACTCCAACGCAATCGATAGACGTTTCTTCTGTCCACCGGAGAGGTTGCGGGTCATCGTTTGTTTATGATCGCTTAAACTCAATGTGAGCAGAATCTCAGTTATCTGTAAGAAGTCGCAGTAAGTTTATTTTCAATTAAATTTAAGTTATTAAAGTGCAAATATATTAAGGATACGATCTTCGCTCCAATTCACATTTAGCTGAAGAACACGCTCCCATCGACAGTGGTTACACCCATGGAAACATATTCTTCAATGAGTATTTGGTTGCATTCTCTCTGTGTCATCGTACCGGAATCCTTTGAGCTCAATTTAATAGAATTGAATATTTTCGGAATAGCGAATGTAGGTGACGGCAGGAATGCGCGGAGGTTGACAAATTTGTACATTATTTTTTAAGCCAAAACTTTTTTAATGCACGAAGTTGGAGGAATTCTTTAGTCGAGGATTGTTTAAGTCTACGTTAGCCAAAGTACAACACGGACACAGACGAACGTTTAAAAAGTCACAGTAAATAAACATACGCAGCTTTGTTAATAATTTTTGCAGCTCGATTAGGACCACTCAAAGGTTCTGCGGCAGAGTGACGAATGCAAAGCCGCATGCTTTTGTGAAAGTGAGCGATTTGAAAATATTTTATTCCTAAAAATAATTGTTGGAAATGTTACTGATTTGCTCAGATGAGTCCACATTACCAATGCATTTACGTGCAAATCAGCATTATTGAAAATGATTTTTCTTTACAAGCATTTAAGATGATCAACATTATTACAAAATCATCACATCAATTCGTTTTGTATTCCTTACCATTTCTTCTTTCTCCGGTTTAGTGAATTTTTTGCTTAATTTCAGATTCGTTGCTACCGTCATTGCTTCCTGTACGGTTAAATTCGCATGCAATTGATTATCTTGCATAATGTATGCCGATAATTTACGGAATGTGCTTATATTACGTTCGCGTCCATTCATTAGGATGGTTCCTTCGATATTGGTTGTTCTAGAAATAAAATAAAGGAGTAATGAAAGTCTAACGCGTGCAAAAAGATATTTTAATCAGAAAATATATAAATAACGTTTTTAGGTGCCATTGTTAATAACATTTCAATGTATTTATACATTTATTTTAAATTTATCTTTGCAGGTTAGTAGGTCATCATAAGTTCATAATTTATTTATTAATTCTGTCTGAATTTTTATTTTTTGGTCTGCAATCAATCGTGCAACTGGTGGTAAATGAAAGATCTTAGTCAGCGACATTCTGTTCGCTAAACATTCTATGGTTCCTTGGACACAGGAGTTTAAAAGGAAACGGATGTGCCAACAAGAGTTGCATTGGCGGTCCAAATTCTGCAAGACGGGAATATAATAAAAAGTTGCACACCAACTGTGAAAAGGGACTATGAGGAACCCCTCTGAAAGGAAATAGGCTCGGACAGATATGACAGCAATCTCTTAGGCCTCATCCTTGCCGAACGCACAACACCATAAGCATACGGGTCCGGATTATTACTTTTTAAATTTTTACTGGTGAGGAAACTTGGACTTTGATTTTGAGTGAAAGCAACAACTGATGCCGCACCTTAAAAAAAAACGATGAGGGAGCTGCGCGGAACATTACAAGATGTAGGCCTTTTGTCATGTAGGCCTTTTTCGGCCTTTTTGACAACCAGACAACCAGATTATTGAATTCGAAAGAACCAGTAATATATTGGGTATGAATTAACGTTAAGGAAGAAATGAGAAGAAATTGAAGGGAGAAATGAAGGCAACACTTCTATTTTTTTCGAAATTTCTCTTTCATATAAATTTTTGCTTTTACAACTGAACATTTAATCCGATAAAGCATTTAAATTTTCGCTTAGAAAACAAGACTTTGCCGAACCATCCAACTAAATGAATTTTAATAGACGTTCAAGTACATTAACTATTTACGTACGCGTACGTATATGAGCTATTAATTCTGCGCAATTCAAATAAACAAGTTAAAGTGAAAGAGAATTGCGTAAAGTTAAGTTTTTTCCTTAATGGAAGCTGTTAAAAATAATAAACAAACTCGTAATGCCTATAAACTTACTTATAGCCAGACAAGATGTTGAGTAAAGTACTTTTTCCTGCTCCGGATGGTCCCATGATGGCCGTGAGTTCTTTGGAACGTAATTTACCGCTGACATTTTTAAGAATAACTTTAGCATCTGAAAGTAATAAGATTAATCCATTACGCGCATGCTTAATAAAAATAACATTAAAAAAATTTTTTTTTATGGTTGGAAGGTGAAGGCTATTTACGCCCTGAGTGTCGGACCGACTAAACACCTCCCCTGTTACACCGAGAACCTAGCCTGGAACTGTATCATAACATAACATGTAACATTAAAATAATGCTAATAATAATAATAATAATAATAATAAATAAGCATTCCTTCCATAATTTCATTTGTTCTAATTGAAATTTGGCTTTTGGGGTGGAAATACTTCCCAACAACTTTGAATTTAATGCAGAATATCCACCAACTTTTTGGTTAAAAATCAACTGAAATTTATTTTTGTTTATACAAAGAATAAAGTAACTAGATAAAGCCGACAAGTTTTTCTGTTTCGTGTGAATGAAGTTATCTCCACGTGTAATGTGTCTATTTGTTGTAATTCGAGGAAAAAATGTAAATTCCATCAAAACGGGTTTCCTTTGATAATTATCTTTTCTTTGTATGTAAATAGTAAAATTCTTATTGCTTGACCTATACGTAAATTGAATTCAATGCTGAGAGTGATTTGTGTGATGATGGCAACGTTTGTTTGGAAGCAGACAACCCATATATACCATTAGAGTGAAGGTCGTAAAAGTTGATGGTAATGTTTCATTGCTTTTAATTGGTAACGAGACGCTTTAATATTTTTATAAATTTAATGAAACCCAAGGAGAAAATAAACATTTTTATTCAACATTTTATCTAATTCAAATTCATCATTTCGTAGGTGTGTGTAGTTTCATTTATGCAACATCAACGGTCTCGAATTTTTCCACAATTTGAATTTTGAAAAATCAAACAATTCGGACCGTTGCGTTTGTCGCGATGTAAACTGGAAACAGGGAGACTCCAAGTTTGAAAATATAAATAACTTTGCATCTAAAAATCATCAGTCAAACCTTTTTTGTTGCATGCAAGTAAAGCACGGACCATGGACGAGCGAATTCGAAGAGCCATTGGACATATTTGCACGTCAATCTAATCTTCAATCCACAAATAATTTCCCAGCTTTCTAGTTTTTATAGAGTCAGACTTCGGAATACTTACTTTTATGATTTGAATCATGTTGGCTTCAATATTTCCTTTATTTATAATTCACATTATTATTATGATTGAGAATCGCCCAACACGAGCTTACAGGAGTCCTCCAACTTTCATGATGGTAGATGCGTAGTTGAGCTATTTCTGACGCTGTAAGGCAGCACCATGTATCCTCAGAGTCTATCATGATACTTCCCGAAGAGTGGTATATGGGGATAAACTATCTGGGAAAGGGGGCTTATCTGAATATTCCTCCAGGGTTAAGGTTTGCAAAAACGGGTCTTAAGGCTACTCTTTTACGGTAGTATCTAGCAACTAGATATAACTCAGCGACTATGTTTGATCCTAGTTCTAATGTTTTTACTAAGCATGAAGAGGCCGCAGAGACGTCAAAGCCAAAGTCGTCTCAATTCCATGCTGTACACGATTCAGTAAGACAAGCACCGGAGAACGTTTGCCAGACTTAAATGGAAAAAAAAATCAGGCATTGATAGAACGCTATTTCGCAGTATGAAGGCACATCCATTTTGAAATTTGACAGCACCAAATTTTGGAATTAAAGAATATATTAGCTTTTTGACAGTAGGAGAGTAATATTATTTATTTACCTTTTTTCTCTAAAATTTACATTATTTAAATAAATAACACAATGAACCCGTAGGTTTCTACAGAATAATTTTTTTTATATTTTTTCAATTGGTAACTGATGAGCAAAGTCTTTTTTAATAAAATTAACAGTCATTTGAAGAATGTTACAAAAATTAAAAAGAATTATTTTAGGTCTCCAGTGGCGTCGAGCGTAAGTTACACATGAGAAATTTGTTTTTCTAGTTAGTATTCGAGATTCTGTTGAGAAAAAGACTGTCCACTAAAAAATAATAACGATCAGTTCCTATGAATTTTACAGATAGTCATCTGTGGTAGCTTCCATGAGTGAAATAGTAGATCAGTACCAAGTCCAATGTGCAATTGCAAGTGTACTCTTGTGTAACATGCCAGAGTAAAGCTATAATTTCCATGATTTTCCATGATGAATATCTCGGGTAGTTAGATACAACACTACTTCAATACAAAGCGGGTTTGTTTCAAGCTGGTAAAGTTTGAGACGCTGAAACCAGGTGCATAAGACAGAAACGAGTGAGTACAGGTAAATCTATTCGGATTCGCTCCAAAGGTTTGTAGATATACAGATTGGACGATGATTTACTTAGTCATTGACTGTTTCAAAGCTACTACCCAAAAGATGATGTTAACTACACATACGCTTTTGATCCAAGTATTGAATCAAACGTGTTTTCTTTTCCTTTTTCTTTTCTTGCATCATTACCTGCAAGTTTCAGACTCGAAGATTTCTACTCGTTTTCATCAGGGAAAAGATTGTCGGATATAGAAAACATTCAAGGTTGCTTATCGTTGAAATTCAGACAGAGGAACGTCTTAAACATCGTAATTGATGTAAAATGTGTGTTTTTAATATTTTTAAATGTTGAATCAAACTGATTTGTGCAATAAACTCAATGTTGTACAAGAAGTATTAAAACTTTGAACGAAATTTTGTACATTTGCTGACAATTTTTAAGTTTTCGAAAATTCTGGTTTCATTTAATGAGCATTTCAATTAGGATTTTGGAACAGGTTTATAATTGTTTCGAATAAGCTTTAATGGCCGTGTGTTTTTGCTCATCACGTAGGCTGTGGTTTTCGCTGAACATAACTGCGTCGCAGCGATTATTCACACGGACCGAATAAGGGTGCCAAACGGAAAATTTTCAAGTTTGAAATTGAATAAACAAAACACAAAAAATGTGTCATTATTGTAAAAGAAGCAATTGCCGATTTTATTTTATAGAAATTAGGTGGTCTACATGATATCCATTTCTGCGTTCACATTCCTAAAAGTCGAAGTCTTAGATCTACTAATACGTGAGAGCAAAGATTTGGTTCCATAACGGCCACTTCACAGCGAATATTCTCTTGTACATCCTGAATCGAATATTGAATATTGTAAACCTGGAAAACTTCTCGATATCTTTACAAACAGAAAACCTATGGGGTTTTATCTTGAAAACAAGAGAGCTCTCGCATCAGAATAGTGATCTATTATTGTATCTTCGAGGGAAAATCTGTAAAAATTATAAATGATTTTGATGCACATTTGAACACATTCATTGATATGAAACTGCGCTTCATAAATAAAATCATTCCAATTTTGGAACAACAGTCAACATTCAGAAATTATAAAAAGTTCTTCTAACGTTGACGTCACTATGATGTCAAGAACTAGTTCAAACGGATTCATCTTTGCCAGGCATAAGGGATATTGTCCAAATATGATAGCAATTGGGTCATGAATGCTCTTGATTCGATAAGAACCGGGCGTCGTCTCCATATCGTTTGCAGTATATGTACACTGTTTGAACTTTTTTTGTTTCTTAAACTTTTATAAGATATGGATGGGTTGGTAGTGTCTAGTGAAAAGAGCCGATCATCAAAGTCATTCAACGTCAAATTTTCTGTATAAGTCGTCAATCGTTCGCTATTCATACACGAATATATGTTGTCAGGAACAGGAATTGGAGTATTTGGGCCTGGCACCAAGTACTACGAACTTTCTGGCTGAGGTCTATGCTATCGCTGTAAGCGCACAACTCAGCATTGACAGAGGATACCAAGGCAAAACTATAGGTAATATCCAAGCACCCTTAAAAGCACTAGAATCCCCGGTGATTACATCGAGAATGATTCTAAATTGTTGCAATACAATCAACAAATTGAATGCCGACAATAGGGTTACGCTGTACTAGGTGCCGGGGCACACAGGTATCGAGGGTAATGAGCAGGCGGACCAACTGGCGAGGAAAGAAGCATCGACAGCATTCATCGGTCCTGAACCCTTTAGCGCAACTGAAATGAATTTCATGCACAAGGCCCTAAAGGAAACTGAGGATAGAGAATGCCATAGGCTCTAGAATGGACTTCCAGGGCTTCGAATGTCGAATCGATTCCTCAACGTTTATGACGAGAAGAAGTTTGCATCGAAATTAATAAAAGAAAGCTAAGGGTCCTGACTGGGGTCTTCACGGGGCACTGCACACTCGGAGGGCATCTCAAAAGGATAGGCTTGGCAGCGAATGATGAGTGCAGATTTCGTAATCTTGCGGAGGAGACACCAGTGCATCTGCTGGCACACTGCGACGCACTGTCCTGCAGGAGAAGAGACAGTTTAGGAAGCTGCTTTCCTGTCGAGGAGGGATTGGGACGCCTGAGGCCGAAGCAGATCATTGATTTTCTCACAAAGATGCCGAAAGGTGCGCCTAGATCGCCTCAAGCAGTTGAGGCGCTCTAGGCGCACCGGAAGCGGGGGCACAATGAACCTGTAAGGGTTAACGTGCACCATCCCCGACAGCAAATCAATCAATTAATATGTTGTCAAGATGAAGGAAATCCGTCATTAACGAAACGTAGTGTACAGGCAGGCGCTGGTCGATAGTTAAAGATGGATCTGATAGGAACGTTGTTTTTTGGTAACTTTGTGAGGAGTGACGTTAAGCAGTTGAGATCTGACTATTTAAAAGCAAAAGCAGAAGTACTGATAATACATTTAATGTAAATGCTAATATGGAAAAGAACTTATGAAGACGTTTAAGTAATACAAAAATATGATGGAAATATTTTGAAAAATATGATTTGATACCCAATTTGATAGTCGGATCAACAAAGCTCAGAACTTTCATTCCCCACCTTCAATATTTAGTTGGTTTAGACTTGAAATAATAACACGATGATTTCATTCAATAATTTTCTAATGACAAGCGAACAATTTTAAATATGCTAAAGTTGCTTTTCAAAAGAGGCTGCGAATGTGAATGAATTTTGCACATTTCTACGAAATTTTAAATTTATGCAAAATTATTCTTGCAGTACTTTATAAGCAGTCAAATCTGTTTTGATTTATTTCATTTCTCATTAAATATGCCACACTCAAATAGCATTTCATTATACAATTAAAAAATACAATTATTTAAAATCTCAATTCAGTTGAAACTTTTATTAATTCAAATGTTGACCTTATTGTATTATATGGAATACTAATAAGCAATTGCATGGCAACATATAGATTATTTTGTGGACTTTTGCGTAAGTTAAGTGAGTAATTGTAATACACATAAACTCTATATCTAAATCTACTCTATGTTATTTTTAAATTTGATTGAAGTTTGACATGATTTTACCTCAATATCAATATCTTATTAGTACAATATTGACAATATCTAGCTTTCTGTTTATCTGTACGTTATGAGGTTTGATTATCCGAGAATCGAATACATCATAAAATGTAGACTTGTATGACTTGTACGGTGTAACAGTTGATTAGATTTACAATGCAATTTAGGATGCCATGTTCATGAATACTCACAGCAAAACAAAACTGAATTTTTTTCAGCAGAGTGTGTCTGCCTTCCAATATCGTTAGTGCCATAATCCATACTTTTTCATTTTTCAGACACATGTTGCCGTCGTGTTATGCATTTTAATTTTTTCCTTCTTCAATGTCAATGTCATTCACCATCAGCGAAATATTAGTTGGTTTTCGACACTCAAATTCATTTTTCGTAATTTTACCTCAAAAATAATTCACTTCATATTCATCTAATTCAGTTTTTAGGTCATTCAGCGCAAGATACTTTTCACATTGTAATATATTTTCACATTGGTTCAGCTGCATTGACATCCATTTTGGAATGCTAATGAATTGATTTAAGTTAAGATTTTAGGAGGTACAAATCTCGTTTCTCCATAAATCATAAATAATGCACGAAATTTAGCAAATCAATAAAAATGCGTTCATGCTACTTAGAAACCTTTAAGCCTTCGAACAATCTGCTTGAAATGTATTTTTCGGCTTTGTTATGCATTTGGAGGTGACACATTTGTGTTTGAGTGAAACCTTTCGATTTAAGGTTCATATCAATACTAGATATGCTGATGTGTTGGCAAAATAAGAATATTGATCAGATATTCTGTAGATTGGAGCGTTCATATCAATTATATTAAAGAAATTGTTTGTGATTCAGAGCCAACAAACGGCTCCACCGCCAACAACCGGCTTCAAACCAACAATTAGTGAACGTAGCAAATCGATTAATCAGGAGTCTGGCTCCAACCCAAATTGTTTAATGGTTCATTTATCAATATCGACTGTTTAAATTATTATTGTTGTATGATAATGAATGCGTGATGTGCAATTGAATGCAATTCTGTTCACCGCCGGTTTATGTGGTCAACAGCCCAACAGGTGTGACCAAAACCTCCTGATCCTGACGATCCTGAAAAAAAGTTTACAAAATTTCCTGCAAAATAAACCAATTCCTGGTCATATTGGTTTTGTAGTCATCCGCCCATGGAAAGTGACGCAAATTGTTACTGTCACTTATCCAGTAAGATCTCTTACCGAGATTCACGTGGTATCCCTGGTACCTGGTCCTGGTGATCCCTGGTAACACGCGGATTTGCCCGCTTTCAAGTGTCAGCTCTGGAGTCCGTATCAACAATGCAGATACCATCAAGAATTTTATCGTTGACAAATGACACCAGACAAATTCGACCGGATTTCAGCCGGGAAAAGGACATTGAAGTGTCGTGAAGACATAATTTATAACTTAGTCCTCTTATGTGACCGCGATTGATCATCATCTGGTGTACCCCTTGTCTTGAAATAAGGTGGCTCTAAGACGCCTCACGGCCAAAAATTTGTAGTAAACTGCTGCGCCTCAACAAACGAAAATCTTCTAAATTATGATAAACCAATTTAGGATGTTTTAAAATCAGTGCGCAATCGAGAATGAAAAATATTTTGATATTGGGTTGAAGCTTATCCGAACTCATAGATTTGATTGACTTGGACTGGATGTTATACCTAATTTCACGCGGTTCCCAAAATAAAGGACAAAAGAGACCATGACTTTTGATGCGAGGACCTTTATGTTGGATTAAACTAAAGCATTGCCTTTCTATTTACCGTCGACGCACGCGGTCAGTTGGTTTGATCACATACGCCAAGGAGATTTATTTATTTTCAATATATTTGTTCTCGAGGTCAATACGGAAACAGACTGTAGTTTCAGTTTCATTGGAGGTAGTACGGGGTTAAAATATGTTCCCTAGCTGTTCGTTGAAATATCTTTAAGCCTGCAAATTGCAAGCCAGACGGGACGGAAGAAACTTTAACAACTCCATGTTTCAATTCGCTTCAGTCTTACTTTTGACGAGTGAAGTTGAAGCAGTGCGATCTAGTCCAATTTTTTTAGGGCTTTAAGGTTCGTTACTTCTTGTACTATTTCTTTGTGTTGAGGTAATAGGAAGATTTACCGTGGTAACATTTAATGTACATGGGATAGAGTATTTTAAAGTTGAGGCTTCAGTTCGATGCAGCTTCTGCATCTTATCCAGGGTCTTCAGATGCGATAAAAGGGTATGCTGGTCAACTGTTACAGATTTGACATGTCCTTCTTGCTTTGCGCACGATTATCAGGTCCTATAGTGTTTCCAAATTGGCGTAGTTAAACGGCGCGGGTCTCAACAACTCAAAGTTGGAAATTTTTGTCATTTTAAAGGGGATCGAGAAAGGGGTCGAGAAGGAACCGTCCTCATAAGCGTCACGCGATATTTTACGAGTGATTTCTTGATTTTTTTACTTTCTGATTTACAATGAAGATAGTTGGAGATCCTTCTGGCGGGAATTAGTGTTACTATTAAAACTAAGAGGTCTTTAAAAGCTACCATTATATCCAATTTTGTATCTATGGAACTCTTAGATTGCCTATTATGTTTGCTCAAGAAATATCAATGTTTTATTTTCCAATATCAACAGCGTCTAGATTAATTAAACTGTACGCTGAACCATTACATATAATTACAATAGTCACGAACAATGTAATATTTGTTATCACGAATGGCGAAAAGCACGCAAATGGTTCAATTCTAGCAAGTTCATGTAGGCGTTGTAGTGTATTTGCAAGCAATTCAGATTTTGTATATGTCACCGTCGTCGTTTATAATAATTAAATCCCCTTGTGACGAACTCAGTGGACTATGAACTCTTTTTTTTAATGTGTCGCTGGTTTTGCCAGTTGAGATACGACAACTCTAATTATTCTATATAAAACATTTTGCTGGAATCTTAACATGTTCGCGGTCGGTCCGCGTGTTAGTAATTATCAACAAAATGTGACCCATTTGCATATGTAGCGTATTCATTTGAAAAACAATCTTTTTAAATATTTGGGATAACATATTTGTTGTAAATATTTGTCAGGTTCATCGTTCAACGACGATTATTCTCGACGGGTTTGAGGTATTTGTTTGCGCGTTTGCAGTGAGCAGTTGTTTGGTGACCTCTAGGATCAATGTCTAGAGTTCACTTTGGACGATGCCTTTTGGAGTTTAATCGATGGGGCACGCATAAAGTTGAACAGATCTTTCGATTATTGTGGTCGAAGTTAAACGTTTGCGAGTTTATATGAATTTGAATGGTGTCTTTCCAGAAAGGACTTTTGATTTTTGGAAATATCCTTTGCAATGCATTCCAAACTATCCGAGTTGTTGCACCTACTTGCTCGAAAGTTATTTTGCCATCTCTTACGGAGTTATTTGTGATTGTAAGGTAACTTAAAGAATCCCCAAGAAGCATTTCACAATGTTTAAAGAATCAGTTGAATAATGAACGAGCAGATATTACCCAATCGTATGTAGCGTCATTGTAAACTTTGGTCTGTTCGCCATTTTTGGAACGAATAAAAAAACGTGCGAGTACTTAAATCTAATTATCAATGATGTCTCGTCTTTTGTGTGCTTGCATATCTTATCTATCCCAATAGATTTATTGATTTGCAATCTATAAAAAGACTGGAATTTCGAGATACTGTTTCACCTCGATTACGTTCACAAATTCACGTTGCTTTGCGTTTTAGGAGACTTGAAATTTACTCAACGGAATTCAATAAAGCCAAACAGAATCTTGCGATAATTGCAGAATTATTCTTCATGCAAAGCCTACGGAGCGAACTTTGGTTTCAAAGTCGGAGTCCTACAATTCTGCTGAAAATTTAGAATGACCCGATAACCTTTCGACCCGCTCCCTTTCCGCGCTCGATAGTAATTTTCCAATTAGACTCCATGTTGGCCGTGCTAATCTCGATCTGATGGTCACACATTCGAATGACCGCGCGCCAGCTTGTACAGCGCGATCAGTGCGATATGGCAATGACAGAATCGGTTCGGCAAACGGTTTAAGTCAACATCGCACCATTCTGCAAGGTTGTCGTGAAATGGCACTTTGGCTCTGTATGCACTGGCGGGTAGGTCGCGTATTAATGGCGAATGCTCATGCGGTAACTGTATGTTTACGCATAAACCTGGCCAGCAAGCTTGAATGGACACGAAAGCTTATTGATAACTGGGATTTGTACTTACTGTTTCTTCGTCCTTCCCGGACGCGATAGTTTAAGTTGTGGAACTCCAAATCGACCGCAGGCCGTTCCGGCAGGTGCTGGAGGGTTTTCGGTTGCACTGGCGCGATATACGGCTTCAAGATTCCCACTCGCTTCTTCCCCTCGCTGCCGAGCAGGTTGTTGCTCACATTATTATCGTCGATCATTGTGTCTTCAGGCACTCGGGTCTTATTCGCTCGGTAGGAAACAAAATTACTTCTCGAATTACGTGAAAATCATTCGGAATACGCGAAAACTTGCTGCGCGATTCATCTACACTTTGGAGGAAACCGCGTAAAAGATTTTCCACTTCCGGACGGCGTTGAATGACGAGTTAACTTTTAACTTTTGGGTACAATTTCAATTCCCGCATAAAATTTCAGAATTTCAGCTGTTTCCATGGACCTAGAAAACAAAGGTCAGTATCATTTTCTTTGTTCACACTGTCGCGATAAGATAGTACAATATACAAAGCACGGGTAACGAGCTGCACACTTTTCCGCACCAGTCAATTGATAGCAAAGTACACTTGGAAGGATTTATTGAGTCCTGCGATAAAGTGCTTCCACCGAGCCGCGAACAGCCTAATTCCAACTAGACTAAGGCGAGAACTGAACGCAATTACTTGCAATCTGGCTCCGGAATCAAGACTTGAGTCGTTTGCGGTCCGAATAACTAGGAAAAAGATAGCGAACATCTATTCAGTATGCGAGTATCTTGGTTGTGTTGAAAATGTATCTACAGAGTGGGAACCGATCACTCAGCAGAGTAACTCAGTAATGGTTGCGCATGTGTGTTCGCTGCAGATACAAGCAAGTGATTAGAGTGGTGGGCGCAAGTATTCGGCTAGGGTGGGAAAGAGTTTCAACGGGATAAGGTAGATCAGTGTTACTATAGAGGTAAAATGTCCTGTGAGTAACAGAGAACTTTTGAAAATTTATCTTACGTTGCTCTATCATATTTTAGCAGATGTTATTCTAGGAATCCTCGAAAGTAAAACTTTCGCCTTGATTATGAATCAACATGTTCTTGCTTACCGAAAACAAATAGGGTAAGTTCTTTAAATGAAACTGAGTTTGCTGGAAACGAATTGGTAACTTGCGATAACGAGATGATTCGGCAAACCTCGTGAGAAGATGCTGTAATTCCAAAAAGTGTTTTGAAATCGTATTCAAAAACATTGAATGCATTAAAATGATGTAAAAATTACCATGAATGGTAAACACAATTTGAAAATTATTGTTCTCGAAAGAGGAGCTTGCTCTTATAAAAGGACCATGGCTTGATTTAATCGTTTTCTACTTTATGTGGCACTGGAGATACCATTTGACTTGATCCTGACATATTACTGCTGAAATGTAAAAATAATGATCTTTGGAAAGCGGTGTTTGATGTTTCTATCAGGGATTCACTAGCAGCGAAGAATTTTTGTACATCCACAGATCCATTGAAGATGGATATGAGCTTGATAACAGAAAAATCTTATATTCAAAGTGAGAACTCCCTAACTAAAATATTCAAAGTGAGAACTCCGTAACTTTTATGTAAATTTATTCATTTTGGATTTCACAGGGATGAGATTTCGGATCCTGCCTAAGGATTTGCTCGATGAATGATTGTTTTTTTTTTAATTTTTTGTTTGGTGTAAATTCTGAAAATGAAATTCTGTTCGGGCCCTTTTAAATTGAAGCCCTTCGAGGAATCAAGTTTTCGCTTATTTTGTGACATAATAATGCATCTTCGAATGCCTAGATGTTTTATTACAAAGGATTTTACCATTTTAGACCAAAGAATCGTCAGGTACGAGCTGGAAGAACCGTGGATGAAGCCTTTCACTATACAAATCTAAGATGCACTATCACCAGTTTGCAAGAACATCTCCAGCATGTTACTGTCAAAAGGACTCCCGAAAACTCTGTTGAACTCAAGTATGCTGTAGATAAAGTGAATAAAGCTATTGTGAATGGCTTTGAAAACATCTGTTCTGAACGCACCATAAAGATGTCCAAGGACGTACGCTGTGAAATGAAGGACTACCCAAACTTTGAGTGGAAGTTCGTAAGCTCCACAATGAAGCAAAGCGTATTAGGGATTATGAGGATTGCTATAGAAATCAAGCATACTATGGGAAAGAAATCCGAACAGCGAAACGTTGGTGATTTTGAACTTTTTGCGAGAATGTTAAATAAACAACTGAAGCAACCACTCTATATGACTAATAACAATGAGGGGATCGACTTTAAGGAAGAGTGACGATAGCTTCAAAGAATATGAAAAGGAGCGCAGTCGGCTGTGCATAGCTTCCTTTCCCAGGAAGCGTTTTAAACGAATGTAGGAACTGACAAGACGGCTAAAGAAAGATAGTACAAATAGCACGAATGGAAGGAGGCTTGGACCATGTGATTAGAAATACGTATAAGGTGGGCTTTAAACTCATTCCAGCCCTTCTAATGAGTGTAAGGAGATGACGTTTAACCAGCCCTTATTAAGAAAGACCAGCACATTTTTACTACTGATACGACTCTTCAGAAGCAGCTCGGCATTGGGAAGTATATCAAAGCTATGCACTCACGCAATGAATGTATTCCATGAAGGAAGAGAAAATGATCTCTGAATGTGGCCATAAAAGCAAAACTAAGCAAGATGTCTCCATTCATATGTGCACGGTCGTATCGTTTAACGGAAGCATTCAGTTTTCACAACAAATTTAATGTATTGCTGAGTGACAAGAGGAAATGGAGCGTTGAATCCAACATGGGCCCCATAACACAATGCGATAAGGTGATGTACTGATGGCTGCAAGGCTTGAGGCAACAGAAATTTGAGTATTCGGGGTCGGCATCAAATTTTCACAACCGATGAAAGGATGCGAAGTTTTTTCTGGCTGAGGCTTATGCAATCACTGTAGGTGCACAATTCAGCATAGACTGAGGATAGAAAGTTACAACCATAGATATCCTATCTGGTAGCTAAGCAGTCTTACAAGACCAAGCATCTCAGGTGATTATTATATCCTAGATATAGGATAAAGAATAACAACAATATACTAGCTGGGAGCGGGAGAAGAGTGGCAACAGAAGTTTCACCTACAATTGACTCCGCAGACGAATCCGTGTCAAGTCACATACAAAAATAAGTTGGATTTCCTGATTGAGGTTCGATTTCAATTACTTTAGGATGAAAGTCACTGGTAAGGGCAATTGTGAGTTGAAATCACCTTAAACATTTAAATTAGTAAGAATTTATTCTACGTGCATGCATAAATCACATAATAAAGACAACAATTATCTCAAATCAGCAACAGCTAGGACGCGTTTTGGCTTTTGTAGACGAACACAAGCGGATGATGTGTAAAAATAGCTGAAACGTGTCCTTGCTTATAGTAAAGTACGGCCCGGCGGATCTCAAAAAATTTATCTAACAAGTTTTCATTCCGTTGTCCGGACAGAAATCCTTTTGACATATGTATGACCTCTTTTTCGGACCTGCCAGCTCGGGTTGGGCTAAATACGCATTTCGTCGCTATTATTTGCCCTCATTTGAATTTCACCCCAATCACATTGAAATTCGAATCGTTAGTCAGGAAAGCAAAGTTCAATTACATTCCGCACTGTTACTGCTGATCTTATCGAAAAATTTCACAGAGCTTGACTTTTATGGCTGTGTCGTTGTACTTGGCGTAAAATGAAAATTTGTTATCAATGCTTACGTTTGTCGACATTTGCATAATGAGTCAAATGCGTTATAATGTACATAAACTTATTGAGAATTTCCAATGTTTCCACTATCTAGAGGTGGACACGAGTGATTGTTTTTCAATAATCTTCAAAATAAAGTCGATAAGGGCGTCAATGAAATTTCAATGTTAACATTCACATTCGTTCTCCCAAGGAGGTGCAAAGTTCGAACTGCTTAGAAACAATCTGAGAATTTGAGTCGTTAGAGGAGGATAACATTTTATCAATGTTAGCGCTGCGTTATTAGTAATGCTCGATACGTAGATCTTGTTCGTTGACTAATGGATTCGCACGAAGCTTTGGTCTTTGGTTGTAAAGTGATAAACTTCTCGTTTCTTTTGGGAAGTATGTTGCTTACCCATAATGCATATTTCATGTTTGAAATCACTAAGTTAATATGGTGAACATGTAGTAAGAATACCAGCTGATATAATCTTGCAATGCCGACATGCAATCTCCGATGCTAGCAACAGAAACGAAGTCTCAACTGAGTTTATTCTAGTTTTATTAGGCGGAATTCTGTGCAAGTTCAAAGTTGTGCCATAAATTCTTGGAAAACTTGATTCTCTCCTCCTCCTCCACACACCTGCTGAAATATTTTCAATATCTGCCAACATTTCCTACAAAATTCATGCAAATCAATGAGTATTTGCTTGCAGTAGTTTGCATATGACTTTAATATAAAACGCTTTGAGCTACATACATTTGATAATGGTTTCGTATGTGGTGGCACTGTCTTCAATCGATAACAAGCAATCAATTATCGAATGAAGCTTAGACATCAAGCGAACAATATAGTAAAAGGGAAGGAATATTAAATGACATTTATTGGTACGAATCATTTTGGTCGGAAATTTGAACATTTTATTCAACTAATAGCATTCAGAAAAGTTAGATTGGATTTAGCGATCTTTTATTTGCTTATGTCTGCTGAATCACAAGTGCCCACTCCATTCTTTCATACAAAGAGCTGCTATTACGATTATTTCATAATGGAGGATGCTATCAAAGCATTTCGCAGCCATATTTAAGATGATAAAAGATGCACAGATGTAAGTTGAAATGGGAGCTATTCAATTGAATGACCATTGCCGTCAGCGATAACGCACAATTCCGATGGTTGACGATCAAATTAGACTTTTGTTGAAAAGACTTTTAGTTGGTAATTAATGCCCAAAGTGCTTCCATAGAAATTAAGCAGTTCTTAAAATTTATGCATACAACGGTCGGAGGGATTAAGGGCTGAAAGCATATGGAAGAAGGGCTCTAAATCTAGGAATGAGGGAAAGAGTTCGTTATGTAAGAGATCGTTTTGGGCTTTCACGGCATTGATGCTGATTACTTAGAAAAAAAGCCGTTGCTTGGTCCAATGATTGGGTATTCATTGGGGATAAAAATGAAACGGCGTATCTTAAATTTAGTATAACAGTCGCATATTCACTGTCCGAAACATATTGTCTGCCGGTGGAAGGACCTCAAACGTGAGAGTTATCGAAGCATATTGAAATGTGCGTAAAATCCTGAAAACTTCGCACTCAATTCAAATTCGTAGTTCTGTTCAGTCGTATTTGATGAATTTACAAAGAAAGGTGGAAAGAGCTCAAGCTGGTTTCGAACACGCGTCCCTGCCGCTTCTCGTCAGGTGCCAACTCACAGGCCGGGACGCATCGATTGGCACTACCAGCTGGGTGAATGTCGTCTGGTTATAATTACGTTTTTATCATTTTCGCTCTCAGCTTGAACTTGTCCTATGTTCCAATTTGCCTTTGGTAAACTTTATCAATTTTTGAAGTTAAGCTCTTTCCACCTTTCTTTGTAAATTAACTTTCGAGATATTCGACAAATTGATCAGAACTTCCGCACCCAAGAGTCTTCGCTTAGTTAGCTAGCAGGGGTATAAATCACTTATAAGTTCTAAGTGAAAATGGATAAATTGATTCACCAATAACTTCAAAAATTGGTATTTGATGAAGTTTAGCACAAGCACAAGATTTCGAGGCTACCTATCAAACACTTTCCCAGTCGCCTAGTGAAACTATTGTGGAACTGTCTCTCACATTACTTTGCGATAATTTTCTTTTTTCTAGCCTTCTACCCTGTAGGATCCGGAGAACCTTTTTGATTTGTGAAGGGTGGTGGATAGCATTTTATTGGACTGTCTGAAGGGTGATTGTCTTCTTCGAGTCCGGTGTAAATACGATGTCTCAATAAACTTTCTGCCGTGAAAATGTGTGGTGCACATCAACCATGCCCATGATCGCTGGAGAAAATAATCAGTGCGAAAACTATGACTTTCTATGCATTTATCCATGCAAGACTGAATATACCCGTGCTCTCGGGAGTAGCTGTGTCAAATTAGACCACTGCTGGGTCTAAAAATTATGTTTTCATTGTTAATGAAAAGGAATTCTTAAATATAGATATGTACACAGTGAAATCATCGTGTGAGAATCCTTTAATATGTCTTCTCATCACAGTCAGTCTATCTTCTTCTCTTTACACAGCTAGATCCACCTTCAAGCAAGTTGTACTATGGAGACAGCAACAAACTGACCACATCTTAGATGTATCCCGGAAGTTTTTCTTTCATCGTTATATTACTGATATTTGTCTTCTCTTTTCAATGAAGGATATGATCTCAAGTTCTAGCTCAAGATTTTGACTATGCAACCATGAAAGGGTTAGCAATTACGTGTGGTACACAAATAACGTAAACGATGCAAGCTATGCAGTCAAATTTTCAAAAACGGTGATGACTAATTCTATGAAGATGATGCTCAGTGTCTGCTCGTGGGACATTCCGTTTTTAAGGAAATTCATATTAATAAAGTTATATATATAGAGATTTTTTAAGGGACTCATCTGTGTAGGAAGGTTTCTCGGAGTATGTGCTGCATGGAAACCATTTTACTTCGTAACGTCTCCCTGTCTTTTAGACAAATCAGACAATCTCCTGACAAATCATCAGTGTTTGTATACCATCTCTCTATCTGTCCAGCGTATGAAGAGTGCCTCAAGCTGGTAGGAAGTTAATATTATAAACACAAAAAAAAAAAAAAAACAGAAAAGTTTTCTAGATGTTTGAGCTTCGTAGATATTAGTGGAATTGGATAGATGTTAGTTGTCTATCATAGGAATTTTTGTATCGTTTTTCGCTAAGAGTTCCTGTTAAAATATTCATTTTCTTTTAGCAGAACATCTTCTTGGGAAGAAAAACTTGAGTTAAAGACAGGCGAATGTTTCATTATCTTTATTGTAAAACAACTTCAATTTATTTTCGGTCGTATGATTGCTTAAAGCTTGCCTCAGTGTGAGACATGTATTTTCAGCTGCAGGAATTCTTCCTGACAGTCGTGGACCAGTGTAAGGGGAGAATTCAAATTGAATTTTAAAAAATGTTTCGAATTATTCATTGTCTAGATGTTAAAAATGTTGAAGCCGATGCAATTAGATGTGGGGCGGGGCAAATTGGTTAATCGGTCTATTAGATAAAAGTTCTTGGCAAGTCGGCATTGGAAGACGCAGCTAAAGGTTGCATGACATGTTTAACTTTAGCGAACACGGTTCGGCGAAGAGGTTGTTGATTAAACTGGAAATCGCACTGAAAAGTCCCCCACACGGATGGCATATGGTAAGGCCGGGTCATAATGTTGTTTATGGTTGTCAAAGGATGAATGTATGCAAACAGTGGTGAAGTTAACCACACAGGGATATAGTACATAGTAGGCTGATTTGTGCGTTTCAAAAAAGGATTAAAAAAAGGATCCTCATTTGCAAATAATGAACACCACCCAGGATTATGTACAACCGTACGAGTTGTGAAAAGAATGTTCGGAGCCGTATGGCATGTAAGAAACACTGACTTTCACGAGGACTTTTAAACATTGTAGACGTTACTAGGCAATATACCTGGCAATACTCGGAAAATTCTGAAGATTTCCTTTAGAGGTTAAATTTGTATATAATTTTTAGTTAAATTTTGATAAAATATGCTCACTTTCATATAAAAACAAAATATCTCAATTTGAGTTGCACCAAAGGGTTCACCAAATTCAACAGCCTTGATCAGCAGTAATATTGCGCATAAGTTTTAGTTTCAATAAGGAACACTCATGTGTATTCTCCGACTATTATTTACAGCCAAATCATCGTTTTTTAAAATGAATTTAAATTATATTTATTGTTAATCCTTGCACCCAGTCCTTCATTGCTGCTATAATGAAATATTAATGCCAGATTCAACAAAATTGCAAATTCAGCATTAATTAAAGTGGATGCAATTAAATTGTCGATTCAAATTGTCCTTAGGAAGCTGATTGCATTGAACCGCACTGATCCCCAACAGGTAAATATAGAACTAGAATGCATTCAAGTCACCGCTAATACTCACCTGAATGGGCTTGCTAATGATGTAATAGCATTAACATTAAATCACGTCACAAACGCGCCTAGAACAAATGAAGCAACTACAGGGTGATACACAATTCATAAAAAACAATCGATTCGGTATTGGTTCTCACTCGACGACACTTGAGTGCAAATAAAAACGCATATTGCATAGGAATTTCAGCAATGTCACTACAACACGATTCGGCATACGACACGGGCATGCATAGAAAATCGCCAAAAAATTCACAGATAAATGGTTGCGAAATGAAGTTAAGCAGAAATTGCAGGAATATCAAATCTTTATATGCGTTGAATTGAAAGGATACGGTATAACAAGAGTAGAGAAATCGAATGAATGCGTAGTGTGTGAGCGACGCGTTCTAAAGCAACTAACAAGTGTGAATTGTATCTGGCTTTCAGATACAGGTAAACGATGATCCCAGATTGGATTCTGCGCTTTGAAATGTGCTATGGCTGTTCGTGGCACGTCTTCTGTGTATGGAAATGTCTGTAAACAGTATCACAGGATCAATTCTGAAGTCAATGAGGTGGACATTGAGTGTATGGCGTACAATCCACAGGTGCTATGGAGAATATATCATGTAAATTTGTTACACTCCGCGCTGTAAAACGTTCATGCTCGCAATTTATGTTACAATATTGCATTGCTGTTGCATTTAACTCTTTTCTGATATAAATGTTCTAGTCCTTATTCTCTCATCAAACAAAATTTTGACTTATTCTCGACGTTCCTGGTGCAGCTGTAACTTAAACAATTGCAGATCCAGGTCGAATCCAAGTCCTATTTTCGTGTTTGCTGGCTTGGATAAGAGGATAGCGTTTGCCAGTTCGACTTCAATAAAACTAATGTCCTTAAATTATTGAAATTTCTTTTTTCAATCCTTTGTTTCATTCGCTTGGACTTGTCAAACGTGCATCATTTTGTTCAAGACGAAAGGATTCAGAAATTTCGATAGACAGAAAAGTCGACGTTTGAGAAATTTTCTAGACAATTTGATCAGTTTGGCCAAAAATTTCGAAAAATTTCAAAAAAATTTAGAAATTTTACGAAGAAAGACTGGTGCAGATGCTCGCAGAAATAGGAACCAGTTGGATTGGAACTTTAAATAATATGAACGCTTCCTTGATTAGGATAGTTATAGAATGATGTTGCCATGGAGATCGAAAATCTGGAATCAAACACTTCAAACTTTAATTTGACAAGAATTTAATCCAGGAAATTAGCTGTCTAGTAGTAGCAGAGAGAAGAGTAAGTGTAACCGTCAGTACCTGATGTTGCTTAACTGACGGTTTTCACGGACAGAATTCATATACTGCGTCTTCTGACGCCTCTTATTCCTTGTTCAACGCAATAAGAGGGAATGCCCGCTGGAGAATAAATATCAGGATGTCCGAACAAAGCTGGTTCGTACTCATCAATAATTCTTAGCTTCAGACACCATAGCCACATTTTTTAATCAATGGCGCTGCATATCTGGTAAGGAATAGCAGGATCCTGCCATGGGCTTCTGTTCCCGTGGACCGATTAAGCCCCTGTTAAGATTTTCGTGACTCTAATACAAGGATCACTACCAATTCTACTCCTGTTAGCAAAGGTTCTGTGGTAACTGTTCGCAACTCTTGAGTACGTTTTGAGAAAAGTCTCGGTAATGGAAGCGAGCTCTGCGCAATGAGTGATGCATGCATCACATGGATACAACGGCTAGATCTGTTGGTCTGTCGAAGGTGGTGCTGCGAAAATTTGGGAATCGGCAAAGCAACCTTGCTTATGGGTTAATAAAGAGAAAAACTATGCTCGGGAAGGAATTCATTTTTATTTTTTAGTCACAAATTAGAATTATATACCTCGTATACGTGAGGTCTGAGTGCAGGGAATTTGATATCAAAAAATAAAACATCTTAATTTTGCAAAAGCTGATGTTGCGTCCGATTCCAAAGAAAAGGAGCTTTAATGAAATTAAAGAACTGTATAGGGAATTCATTTTTTGTAACGACATTTGCACAATACTGACTTTATGGGCATCGCCATATTTTCACCCGTAAACAATTCCTAGGCCGCGATTACAATCAAATTTAGGGGTTATTACTACTATTATTGGGCATGGATTAATTTTCCATGTTTAAGGAGGTTGTCGCCGTTTTATTGACAGCACGACTTTGAGAAATTCTTCGAAGAATCGAAACAACTTGGTTTGGTCGAATGGCCACCAAAAGCTGGGCAGTTCGCATAGCAAGTTACTCTGTATCGTCGTGTCAGCAGGTTGTTGTTTTACTGTTTGAATATCTGCAGTAGTTTGTTATGCATGCCATAGGACTGTTCCGATTGGTCTGGATATCATCTGAAGAGAACAAACCATCCTATTGTGAAGGGATCCTCATGTGCTCCTCCTCCTATGAAGGGCTCCTACTTATTTGTGGTTCCGAAGTTTGGCGGGTCACGCGGGATTCGAAAAATATTAACGCCTTTGAACAATGAGTATTTCTACAGGTATTTGGCTTGGTTGAGCATGAAAAGATGGGCTCGCTACAATTACGAATTGTATTGTCTTTCTTATGAGGCTCAAATGTCCATAATCAGTAAGCTGAAATTCTTTAAATGTGACACTGAATTTTCGCTATGATATACAACCAGAAAGGTTGATACAGACAGAAAAACATTCTAAATATAGCAAACTGGGGAAGGTGATAACTAGACGAGGATCACTGGGCACCCACAATGCGACCTGGACTATAAAAGGACTCAATAGCACGGACAGTCTTGGTGGGTGCCACAAAGAATGAGATACGAACATTCCATGCGCTTTGCACGATAGAGAGCTACGAAATTATACGAAATAGATATATAGAGATATTACAGTGGCTTGCTCTCAGAGTTTGTATATATGAGAGAGTAATTTTTCGGCGTATGGCGAATTTTCGGCGTAATTATTCGGTATGTGAGTCATTGTGTATGAATACATGATGAGTACAATATAGTGCTCATGCAAACCCCTTCGCGCCTGTGGCTTCAAAATCTAGAGAACGAGGGTCGAAAATTGTTAGATTAGGAGTTTGTTCGAAGTGTTTGCGCTTGTTAGTGGTAAGAATATGGTGGCTGGGCTGATAAGGGCTCTGCGGTTACCGAGTGGGTTCGGCGATTCAATCTCTCTTCTCAGAAGAACACGGGAAAAGGATGTGCTTTTGCCTTTAAGGTTCGTCGAGAGGAGTGTGTACAAACGGACTCACCAAATTGAACTTGGTACAAGCCATAATGAAAATGCTATAATCGTTTTCCTGGAATTTAGTCTACTTTGTTTCATTCTAAATTTTTCATTTAAACTCCAAGTTGACTGACGGAAACAAATTAAATGAAGGACAAAACACAAGATTGCCTTATTTGGGAATACAAATGTTTATTAACGTGTCCAACTCAAACTTACAATAAAAACTTCAACATAAGTTAAATACTGCGCCAAAATATCGTTTCATTATGCCAATAAATTGCAACGAGTTGTTTCTGTACAATCTAGGTAGTATGTAGTAAATTACTAATTTTGTCGTAATCGGGTCAATGATAATTGATCGTATCACAAAATTGCCTAAAACTATGCCATTTTCACCTTAGTATTCAGTATTTCTAGCGTGATTAATGCAATCGGAGTTTCAATGCAGCTTAATTTTGCCTTAGAATAGTGAATTTTCAAATTTTGACATGCTTTGGGTTGAATTTATTTTGTTTTTTCTCTTTTTTTGTGTTGGGTCTTATACCTGGCTCTATCCTTATTGAGTTTTAAATTTATTTCGCATTTAGTAGTGATATATAAGTACTTACTGCTCCTTTCTAGCGTCTGACAAACGTTTACATTTATATAAAATTCTTATCGTAGTTAGTGATTGATGATGTTGTTCGTGTTTTGTGTAATGTTCTTGGTTTCGACTGGTTTAAGGATATTCGATAATTTCATTACTTTTTTCAAATATTATACTAACGATAGATTTTAACTTAATTGCATTTGTTGTGATTGTAGAATAAATAAATTTACTTCTAGCTTCCTAAAATTTAATATTTGTCAGGCAGTTAAGTACGAGTAATGTATAAGTTGTTTTTTTTTTCTTTTATTATTTGCTTGTGTATTTAAATTCATACGTATATTGCATGCTAATCAGTATCGTACCAAGCGCATTTGATGTCCTTATTTAAATCTAGTTGTCGTGTGTATAATTTTGGTAAAGTAAAGTGTTTTTTGTTAAAGTGTTTGTTTTGGAGACTACGAAAATATATTTGAATACTTCAAACTCATACATTCATAAGTATAAAAATATATGCAATTTTTTCAATTTTTCATTTTTTTTTGTTTTCAATAAGTTTAAATACATTGTTCTTGTTTTTCTTTGCCAAAATCCAAATAATGAATATTCTTTTTCTTAATTCTTAATATTAGTTTAAAGCCAATTATTTATTTAAGTTTTCATTACAACAAGGACAACATCATTGTTTTTATTAAATTACCGCGAAGATTATTATAATAAAATTTGAACAGATAAGCAAGTTGTTATTACGCGAAGGAGTAAAATCGAATTAATCTTGTGAATTTATCAATTTTCGGAGGCTGCTTTCAAAGATTCAAATCAGTTCAAAGTTTATAATTGACAAGATGATATTGCGATAGAAATCGTGCTTTGGGTTGTAGTAGTAAATAGTAAGGCGTTGGTTAGTTAATGAGGTGGGAAGGGTGCTATGATGTGGTGAACGTTTCAACTTAATGCATATTGAAATGCTTTTACAATCTTCACTTTGGTGGATAAAATGTGTCTTCTAAAAGTTGCCAATTGATTGTTTCCTTTGCCATTCCTAGTCTTTTGTTCCTATATGTTTTGTTATTTCTTTGGTTTCAATCGTTTGCTTGGCACAATCACAGTTGATTACTTCTTTTTCGAAATGAAATTCAACAAAAACTAAGCAAATGAAATAAACAAATGATAAATTTGAAATTATTATTTAAAATGTTCAATTCATCATCGCGAGAAAATTTATTTTCAATTTAAGTTAAATGTAGTACATCCGTTCTGATATTCTTGATCCTGTGTTCGATTCTATAAGTTTCGAGCTGTTATTAGAGAAAAATTTTTATTTTATCTGCATATTTTTAAGGACTTCAATCGTGAATTTGTATCAGTTTTATGATGATTTCATAAGTAATAAGATTACCCAGAAAAAAAAATAGAATTTAATTTGAAAATGCTTTTTAAATCTAAAAAAATTACCAAAAAAAACAAGTTTCGCTATGCGCTACCGTCGCATAATTATTAGTTTGTCATTCGAACGATTTTTCCTTGCCTTTGTTTTTGCTTCATCAAAACGTTGAGCGGGAATGACGACAAATCGTTCCGAAAATAAACAATAATACTTCGTTGCATTCTGGGCCTTCGTCAGACACTATCTCGATCCTTGTACTGACTAACCCATTGCTGTAATATGATTGTTTTGTGGACAAGCTCAGCCTGTTGAATATTTCGCCCAATGAAGTGTTGTTCCTGATTCAAGGATTCTTCTAAGGACATGTTGCTCTTCTGGCCCACGTCTGTAAGGCTTGTTTGAAAATTTCAAAATTTACGTGTCATGCAAGTACGCTGGAACCTACCCCGTCTGTAAACAAGACGAAAATCTCAACTCTCGGCTTACTACAGGATAGTAAACTCTTTATTGGGAACTGGTAAATTAATGCAGATAATGATAGTTAACTATCGAATCAATAGAAAAGAGGACAAAAACGATGGATCCGAAAATCGGATCATTAGAATAATAAAGATAAATATTCACTGGGTCACTGATCGCACTACCAAAACTACACGAACTAAACTCTCCATTGAGGTAATTACGAGTCGACTGCAGATTATAAATTCTCTAAACGCGTTGTGACTATCGGAAAATAAGGCAAAACAACTCACATTGACATTAAAATAGCGAATAACAGAATATCAAACATATTCGCATATGAAATCTATAGAACATCCACAGCAACTAACACAAAAATACACAACTTATCAAAACACCCCTAACAGCAATAAGGCATGCAATAACAAGACTGGAACGGGCATTTAGGACGGTAATCTTAGAGATGAAGCCATTAATAAGGACTTAATACACGCGACAGCAGAAAACAATCGATACAATAGTGGGTAATATAAGAAAGAACTTCAAATCATTATACCATCCTCAAAAAGCATAGAAAAGAATGAAAGCAACTCTCAAATTAGCAAAATTATTCAATACAAAAGTACAGTATGAACTCAGTTCGCTACACAAGTAGTAACTTGGGACTAAAGCCACGCCCATCCATTGTTGAAACGTAGCCAGTTGACAAACAAGGCGTATGTAAATAAACCTGTGTATGCCAATAAAGCTAAATAGTATGTCAAATATTCACTAATATCGGCCAACCAGGATTAAAAATAAGAACAAGTTATCACGAGCGCATAACGGAAAGGATCTGGAAGCTGAACGCAATAAATGAGTCCTACTTTGATACTCCAATGATTATCAACAAATGTACCCCAACACACGCTTAGAAAACAATGAAAGCGTTACATGTACAACACAAAGGACGTCATTTGACTGCCTTTGAAAAATAGAAATAAACAAATCGAAAACATTCGAATCAAATCGAACCTCGAACGACTTAATACTGCACGATGACAGTGGACGAAAACAAGGGATCCAGTTACGGCACGGTTTAAAAGGTTAATAGAAGACCATTAGAGATTTACAGATTTCGTGCTTATCTGAATTCATACAACTGAACAACCATTACGCCGTGTCACTCATGACATTAGAGCTGTCACATAAGAAATATTTTCATAAGGGTGGAATTCTTTTGACATCAAAAACGAATTTGACTCCACAAGGCCTTGTATTTCGTTAAGATAATCAACTTCTTTCAACATAATCGGATATATTCAGCCAAATTACACGAGCCTCTATCCAATAATGGAATTATATTCGAAGGAGTTCGCAAGGGCTCATTTCTAAGTCCGATACCCTTTAATGTATACACTTGGGCTTGCAAAGCATCATAATTACTACATCCTATTTGCTGTTGTTGATCCCTTCTGACAATCATAATTATATTTAAAAAAAAGTTACGAAATCTTAACGAAAAAATATACTAGAACTTTGGCGAAGGGACAAACAAACACAGAGAAAATTCTTAACAAAAGAATAGAAAACAGCACTTATTACCAGACGGATGCGCATTTTGTTTTAAGGACAAAAAATTACTTAGTCCAATGAAATTTCTTATCCTGAGCAAATGTATGCCTTTTCACATCTTTTGCACTTTATTCTGTAAATGAAACTCTACTCTTCCTTATACATTTTTTCCCTTGCATTGTCTAGTTTTGTTTTGAGCTGAAGCTGTACGCTGCTTGGAACCAACTGGATATTTACTTCTTTCAATATTCTGTCTAAATCGTAAATTATCAGTCGGATTAGAATTTGTGACTGTTGCCCTTAGTAGTTTGTTATGTTCTTGTCTTCTCATTCGTTTGTATAGAATCGTAAAGTGTTCTCCTTTTTATTTCCTATCAATTATATAAATCGTATGGACAATTTGTTCTTCGTAGCCGTCTTTCCTTGGGGTTTCTGAAATATAGCTATCATATTTTTGCGACTATCTTCCTTCAAAGGTGAACCTCTAATCCATATCCTTCGAAGCTATCATGGCCTAGCTCTTTATAGACACACTGTTATTACTTTCGATCGTTCAACTTTCTTCAATGCGAAGTATCGGCTCCTTTAATTTTTGTTATTTTTTCGAGAGATGAATTTAGAGCTCTTTTTCCGAGGCAATATCGATGTCGAGGCTTCTCGAGATTAGAGTACGACTGTGTAGCACGTTATAAAACGGACTACCACTATTGATATGCCGCTTCGGACTCAACACTAAATTGGAAAAATTCATGGTGAAGAAGTATTCCTATTTACAAGGAATTTTCCAAATCTAGAGATTCCGGGACGACAAAAAGAGGCCACAGAAAACGAAACGAGAGACTGCTGGTGGTGGTGGTGGGACTGGTGGTGGTGGTGGGACTGGTGGTGGAGGACTGGTGGAGGGTTAAATGGAGAAGTTCCAGCCCAAAGGAAATTGAGTCATCGAAAAACTTTTGGTCCAAGACATGAGCTCTGGTTTTCTTTCGTGGCACAATCTAGCCCACCGTCCCGCATCGTGCTACGACTGATCTTTCCTCGGCAGCCTTCTTGCATTTTCCCTTCCAGACGCTCAAGGCGGGATCGCGATAATTGCTGATGCTTACGAAAAAAATAGTGGAAGGTTCTGCTAACAGACCAACAACAACGTTGAACAAGACGACAAGAACACACTGAATGTTAACATTGATTTGAACAAACAGCCCTGCTATAATTACCCGTACATAGATTGATCTTTGTGTAGAGAATTTCATACTTAACATTTGTTCGTCGTTCAAATTGTTCGTAACAAAAATATAGAAAATAAAACAAAACATTCTAGTAAAGTCACTACGTATAGCGAAAATTGTAGATTTGTGTATTTTATTGTAAATAACTAATAAAATCTCAGAACGTTTTCATTTTGATTATGACACAGCCCATTCCATTTAAAAGTTCCACATATTAAAAATTGATGCATATAAAAAAATAAGAAAATATAAATAACAAATAGACACAAAATAAATGTTCAAAGTGACAAGGAAATAAAACAAAGAATTCTTTGTACCCTATGTTAATCCGATTATTAATACGATTATGTCGGTTAGAATGGAGGAAGCCAATTTAAAATGTTCTTAAAAATTAATCTATAAAATCCTGTTAGCTATGCAATAGTTTTCCAACATTATCAAATCGATTCTCGCTCCTCATTCATTTTCTGAAGTTTCCATTGCAACATTATTCGTCCATTGATCAATTTTTGGATTAAAAAAATGGATCCGTCTCCATTGATTATGCAATAAAGTATTTAATTGAATTTCCATTTAAATTCTTGCCATTACATTTGTTTTGTTTTTATGTTTGTATCTTCTAATATCAGAACTAGAATCTGTTTATTATTTTGATGGTAGTTGATCGCTTTTAATTTTAAATGGTTTAATCATTATCTTAGCTATTTCTACTTTATTTATATTGAATTTAAGATTTTGCTTTTCCTAGAAAATACTGATTTCGTGTGTGTTGCTTTTATATTTTAACTTTAATGCTTATGCACTTATGTGTGTTGCACATACGAAATTTCATTTGAGTTTCAATCAGAATGCATTAAAATTATCGTAAAGGATACGTTCTTCGTTTTTACTCTTAGTTTGTGAATAGTCTGGCTGTTCGACATGATTGTTTAAATTCATTAATAAATACAAATCGTCAAAGAAGTGCGTAGACATTTGAAATGGGGTGAGGTTAGCGCATACGAAGTATCCTCAAAAAAAGTTGAGAATGTGAACTATTTTAGCTTTTTACCTATTGCCATAATCGGTAACATGGGATTCTCCACCGTTCTCCGTTTCAGTTTTGAGTGGAAACTTCTGAGTCACCCTTTGCATATGCCCATTTTAATAATACTTTTATGCAAATGTAAGAAAATGCATGTAGCCTTAAAGCGAAGTAACAAAAGTCAACTCCCATTTGCAATCAAAGTCCAATATCCAACTATTCACCTTTTGAATTTGTTCATTGTTATAAATTTCCCTACTTAGCGTACCGTTACATTACTGGTTTGGCCTAGAGCTAGCCATTGAAAATTAAAGAAAAGATAGGAAATGAAAATTAAATTGTTTATCACCTACTTATACGTCTAAATACGAGCATAATTTGCGAATAAATATGAATTTAATATTTAATGCTAGTTCCAATCTGCACTGCCTTCACTTGCTCTTCTTTTCTGTTTCCTTGTTTGTTGAGTAAAGTTTATCTTATGCACGAAGGATATACAATGAAGGTGTGTTGTATTGTGTGTGTGTGTAGTATGGGTGGACGTATAAAATAAAGTAAATAATATTTTTGCCTTTCAATATCATATTGTATAAGTCTAAATAGATTATAGTCCCTAGTTTTGTAGAATAGACTAAACATTAACGGATGGAATGTAGCTTCCAACGTAGTACAAAATACGCGATGATCCTTAATGCGAAGAAAATACCGATCAGCGCGAGCGCATCAATCCAATATTCGGCCGTATCCATGGACATTTCCTCGAGGAATTTCTTAGGACTTCTGAAGTGACAATAGATGGTTGAACATTTGAGTTTCTCCCTTCCGAGTCCGTAAATCGAAATCATTGATCCTGAAATTGTTTTGAGTGTGTTCAGTTTTGCAAGCGAAGTTTATAATTTCAACGAGTTATTCTGTCAAGTGCAAACTTACCCTCAAAGCCATATCTCACGTAACTCACATACGTGACCCATTGAAGGTATCCCGGAATAGTGTCGAAATTGACAAAGAATCCAGAGAACAAAATTGTTGGAATAGTCGAGACGGGTCCGAGAAACACTCCAGCTTCCACGTTGAGACCGGCTCCGATGAGCAAGCCCAGACTTTGGGCGACAAGCGATGTTAGCACATTGATTACTACAAACATTGTTATACGTTGCGGTTCCATTGGTTGTGACGTCAAATAATACACAACTAATACGTATACACTTGAAAAGACAATCTGAAAAGTAAAAAAAATCCTGCTACAAAAATCGTGTACCAGCGAAGCAAGGTATGTGTGAAATGCAGAATGTTGGTGTTTTTGGGAATCTTTTACTTTGACTTTTAAATATTA
Organism: Stratiomys singularior; assembly: GCA_954870665.1. Lineage (NCBI taxonomy): Eukaryota > Metazoa > Arthropoda > Insecta > Diptera > Stratiomyidae > Stratiomys > Stratiomys singularior. The sequence continues at coordinate 1,622,400 of OX940879.1, read as the reverse complement.
ACTCTTCAGCGGGATCAGGTGCAGTCCCTAGCATGCTTCAACCTGTGTGGAGTATAAGAATATCTGTAGAGCAGTGATTTGAAAGTAAGCCTAAGGGATAAAGACTACGGGAGTATCCTGAACGCTTTGGTTAGGCCCGATTGACAAAAATCATCTAAATTGCGTGTCGGGCCCGTGCCTTCTGGATGGCTTGCTTCCCATTTCCGGTCCTTTAAACGCATGATCTGATTTCAGAATCTGAGATGTTTCGGAGTGTCTGTCTCCATTGAATCTGCTCACCCTTTCTTAGATTTCCCGTCCTGATTGCTGTCAGGATACCTTGGCCAGAAATTCGAAGATGTACAGAAATTCGATGAATCGCTTCCAAGTTTGTCAGGAACTGCTTGATCATACAGAAAAAAGGATAGAAATCATTGGTTCAAGGTTGCTTTAAAGTGATGAATCGTGAGTGTACCAGTCTGATCTGACTGTCCTAGTTGGCTGTTAAAACATCCCCCAAACACCGACAGTGCTCGTCAAATCTAATCTAATGTCAATGTTGCTCTGTCAGCTTCCTTCTACTTCAGCTTCCACTCTACTCCTTTACTTTCGGGGGGTTTCACAGTGAAATTTACAAAATATACGTACAAGGACTATTTCAACAAGTGAAAAAACATGAAACTTGTGATAAGTGCGTGCGTGGGGGCTCTCACTTTAATGGAGGTTGAGTAAGGTAGAATTTTAAATAAAGAATATTTCATTTTAGTCAGTTTTTGTTGGTCAGACCTCATGTTATAGATAGACATATCAAAATTTTCGATTGATCAATACAGATGAATGTTTAAAATATAAAAAAATTACCTGAAACGGTAGATCGGCGAGCGTTTTGGCAAAGTAAAAAGCTTTTAACGAATACCAATAGTTCAAATGCTCTCGTATAAAGACAGCCATTTCCATAGGAACTGAAAATTTTGATAAAGTTTATAAATACCGAAATCTTTTTACACGTGCGAATTCACTTACAAGTCAGGATTGTAGGCATCATTGCTGTAAACATTGTAAACAATGTTGTGAAAAATACACAACCAGCATTACTCATCACCTTGGATGCTTCGTTTCCGATATCGTAATAGATCATACCGATAATAGCACCTGTGGAAGAATAAACAAACATAAAGTTAATCCGATAGAAATGCAGTCCCGATGAATTCAGACAATGGAGTCATGCCTGTGAATTGATACGAACCTACAATAATATGTGATACCAGCCGCATCTGCGTCAACATCTTGTCACGCATGATAGTGAGGAAGGCGCGTTTCAGCAATATCCAAAATTGCACCCACCCACTCGTTGGGAATCCGGCTTTGTTGGGCAGAGTGACCACACTTTCGTTCGAGTCCAACAAGGATGTCGTGCAGGTCGCGACGCCAGACAGACCAACAGGGTTTTTCGTCACCCCGTCCTCATTGTTGGGGATGTTGATGACGGTGCAGTCCGAGTGGTTCGATGTCAGCGAGTCCTGTTGCTGGTACTTCGGTGGTTTGAGGTTATCACTATTTTGAGGTTCCGTCACCTGCACGGCTGGCGGCATTTGACTTTTATCGCCTTTGAGGAGATCATTTGAGATGTTGGTTGCAGTCGCGCCATTGGATATGGCCTCAATTCCATTTGCTATATCGGCTAAATTTGAATGATTATAGTTCTTACATTTGCCGTTGTTCACGGCCATCACTAGTTTATGAACACTTTCTCCGTACTCGCCGCACGCCACTTCCATCACGTAGTCGGCGGGATTGTGGTAACCGGGACATTCGTAGCCCATTGAGGTGAGAAATGGGACTAGTCCTCGCACGCGCCCTTGATATATGCATTGTCCTTCGGCTAGCATGTATAAATTATCAAACTTCTCAAAAAGACGCGCCGACGGCTGATGAATCGTACACACTATGGTTCGTCCACCCCGCGCTAATGACTTGAGCAAGGAAATCAATTGAAAACATGTTGAACTATCGAGGCCCGATGTGGGCTCATCGAAAAACATCACAGGAGGATTATTGACCAATTCGAGGGCAACCGACAAACGTTTTCGTTGACCCCCCGACAGGTTTAGGGTTTTTGTGTTGCTTGATTCAATCAAGCCCAACGTCTCAAGGATCTCGTCCACGAGAACTTTCTTCGTTTCCTTTGTCATATCTTTGCCTAGTTTCAAGTTTGCCGAGACCATCATTGCTTCGCGTACCGTGAGATATTGTATAAGTTTGTCATCTTGCATGATGTAGCATGAGAGTTTGCGAAAGCGTCGAAGATTTCGTTCTTTGCCGTTGATTAAGACATTTCCACTAAGTTGTGATGTTCTAAGAAACGAAACAGAAGGGGGCGTTAAAATTAAAATGCATTTTAATATCCCTAGAAATATTTATGAATTTTCACAGTTTGTTCAAGAGTAGTTTGTTAAACACAAGAAAAAAACGAATCAGATACGAGGATTCAACTCTAAGATTGAATAAATGACATGTAAAGGAAATTCCATGTTGCATCATTGTCATAGAGAGGACAAGTTTTTAGAAGCTAGTTAGCGGCGGCTAACGTCAACCTCTTCGAAGCGTCCGATTGACGATGCAAACTATGGTTCCATTCATTCGGCTTTCAAAAAAGTATCCTTATTTATTTATCTTTTATCTTTAGCGTATAGTCTTTGAAGACTCCAATTTAGCTAAGCTGAAGTTTCAAGGCAAGAAGGTTCTTTGGAAACCTATTAGGACGATTTTCTGCACTTCATACTTCAAACATAAAAGGGTTCTAGATCCTTCGCCTCTACCCGTGATCAAGTCTGTATATGCTTGACCAATTTATTGGACTAATTGCGTTTTTGAGGTGCACACTTGCGTCAGTGAGAGACACTGAGAAACCTTGGAGTAAATCTCCGCTATTTTTTGGGCTGATTGATTTTGGAAGCTCCTACGTAGTACTTGGTTGAGTTCCAGCCCGACATTATTTAACACTGAGCTTGCGCACAGTCTTCGGCAGAGATCTTGATCACTCAGTTAGATACTCTTGTAGTCCCTTAAGAAGTGTTTAAAAATTTAATACACACCGTTGATATATTTCATTAGTTGAACCAAAACTATTTGGTCAAATCAAGTCGATACACCTCCTACGCCATCGGCACCTGTCAACCTCATTTCGTCTGCTCAGGCATAACTTTACTAAATGGTTTGGATGTAACATAACTGATAGCGAGAGCGAGTTTATCAGTTTCGAGGAATTTACGAAGAGAAGGGATTTGTTCCACTTCTTGAGACCGGAAACAAACCAGTCCAAACTCGTATTGACATTTCGACGAGCCCAGAGTCCTTAAGCTGTTGAAAAAGCATGAATGCGATTAATTTGGTAATTTGGAAATATTGGTAGATAGAAATTTTTCTCAGCTCACACTACAGAGCCCGAATATAATATCAATCGAGCTCCTTTCTGAAGGGAACATGTTTGTTGTCAATGCATTAAAAAATCGATGAAGGAATGCGGTATATGTCACGCCTTAACCTTTATCCTGTAGCACGACGAGGTAGCATTTAAGAAATCTTCTCACGCCAAATTGACTAGACGTCAAGAATGACCTACGTTGCTTTCCGGTTATTTTTTCTGTTTCAATCTGATTCGAAAGTGATCTCAAACCAATGGGTGTTCCCACTCAAAGGAAAATATACCAAAATAGGAAAATAAACCAAAGGAATTGCTTTGGACATGCTATGAAACAAAAAATTCAACTACCACCTACGCAAACGGACTCAATTTAAACAATCGAAACGCAAAGAAAAAATTATATAAACAAATAGGTCAACGTCAGCCGATAAAATTATTCATCAAGTGGGAAAATATTGAAATGGCATGGACATTGATTCACAACAACTACATCTATTTGCTCATACTTACTTGTATCCCGCTAAAATATTCATAAGAGTACTTTTCCCTGCACCGGATGGTCCCATAATAGCTGTCAGCTCGCCCGATCGGAACTTCCCACTGACACCCTTCAGGATTGTTTTGAATCCTCGCGCTCGACCCTCCGACACGGAATACGAGAGGTCGGTGAATTCGATGTCAACAGGCGGCCGTTTCGGGAGATGTGTAAGCGTCACGTCCGGTTTCTTCTGCCCGTTGGGACTGTTATTGTGAACTTTGCGCGCCAGGATATGATTACCGGATACAGATCCATTGCATATGTTATTTTGCGAACTGAAACAAACAAAGAACGGAAGGTTAAATCACTAAATTTTGCATTCCAGATGGACGGGATGGTTTGATTTTATCTTTGTCCGAATTGAATGCGAGCTCTGCATTATTGATTCGGATAAAGGACTGCATATTTGTTTTGCATGATTTTAAAATTATGTTAAACCAGTTTTTAACTTCGATAGCCAGCTTGAGTCAATGATTGTTTCCTGCGTTTGACTATTGCTTAAATAGAAAAAACCTTTACTACCTTCAAGTGAGAAGAATTTCAAAGAGGAAACATGCCTTGGCAATTGTTAATAAACAAATTAAATTTGTTTAACCTGAACCCGTGAAACACATACTTGATTCGCTTAATCCAAACATTTTCGCAAGGCAAACTTTCCACACTACTGGAAACATGCTGTTTCGTTCTCAGTGGATTGCGATAAATATTTAAAACACGCCGAGGACAACTATCCTGTCGGCTCAAACGAACACTGACGGTAGTCGAACAAGAGCGCTGTGCTAATTCAATACTTTCTAAACTGCTGCACCCCGATTGCGTGGCCATTTTTGGCATTTCTGAGCTGTACGAAAAGTTAAACTAGCAACGATTGGAAAATCACGATACCCGCCACGCTACGAATATGTTCGTATGTCCTTGTAAGGAATCACATGGACTAAAGCGAACAGATGTATTCACTCCTTGGGCTATTCAGAAACTGAAAACGCTAGTAGACATTGTGCACACGCTGAGCCGCGAATTGTAACGACTGAAATGGAAACGATTTCAAAGTTGAAAGAAAGCCTACGAACTGAGTCAATCAGCTCCGAAGCGCCCTAGGTTTTCGCCATCGTCTTAAGTGGTTTAATAATAAGACAAATGAAAAACGAGCGCCTCCGGATTGCTACATCTTATTTGTTGGAGCATTGTTTTGGGGGGCTGAACTTTGTCGACACGTTTAATTGTCGAGTTAAAGTTCAATACAATTATGGGAACGATGAACAATACTTTTGATATCTTCTACCCAGCGGGAAATAGGTTGAAGTCGAGTCCTTATAGCAAGTATAACCAATTACAAATCGTATACTCAAAAAGTTGAACGAAAATGAAAGGACTGAAAATTTGTGCCAATATGAGAAATACTCCTATTGGCAACTTTTTTGAATAAAAATTTGTCGACATCTCCTTTTATGTGTCATCCTTTATAAGCGCTGTCTCAAAATTCCTAGAAATACCTTTGTATCTGTCTTTCATCTCTTCGAATACACAATCTTCTTTTATTCTTAGAACACTCAACGCGAATAGTATTTTGTTTGACACGGTGCCGGCAACAATTTCAGAACGCAAGCCAGTCAATTATCACAGCCTAAACGTTCTCAAGTCTTGTTCCTTTTAATTACTGCTTTTCACCGTTGTAAACAGAAGACACCTAAGATCCTGTAAAGAGCGTGGATGGTCTGGTGGTCCAGCGGACATTTTCGTGGAGAACTCAAGACGTGACTTCCTTTTTCTCAATTCAGCAAGAACTCGAAGTTACTATTCCTAATCCTAAACAGTTACACCTTTAGGAACCCATCGAAGTTACAAAATACGAGGAATATTTTAAAAAAGGACCATCATTGCTTTGTATTTTGATGCAATCATTCATTATGGATCTCAAAAATCCAGGCTTCGTAGCGGGTACCAGCCCCAAAGTACTTCAAAGCACAGGATCTGTTAGTTGGGAGATAGACAAAGTTATCGCTGTTATAAATACAACAAGCACTTACAAATTCAATCCAAGGATCCAATAAATTATATCTTCAATATCCTCATGGCGGAAGGTCTGGTTGAAAGAAACTTATTCGTTGGAGTTGGTGTTATCATGGTCCCTTGACGCTTAGTAAAAACAATTGAATTAGGATTTTAATCGAAGCATAGCGGTTGAGCTTGCCAGAGGCTACCGTATGGACTGTCCTTGCGAATCGTTTCGCAAACCTAAACACTGTAGATCGTTGGTAAGTCCCCATTTGTATAGATGTCCTAGTTAATTGGATTACGGGTCTTTGTGGGTATTTGTGATGATGCTAGTGATGCATAAAGGTGGCTTTGTTTCTAGCAGCGTCAGGAGGAGCTGATGATACTCAACTTTTATCAGAAGGGACAGTGAGGTTGAACGTAATAAAGGCGGTGCTTAAATTAAAATTTGTGACTTCATAAACTAATAGATGGGAGCTCTAAAGATGAATAAAGTAGTCTCAAATCATAGTCCTTTAATGTTTTTTTTTTTAATTTTAGAATTGCTATACATCTTACTTTCCTAACAAAACTGTGATTTACAATTTGAGTTTTATTTTTAAAAAATGTAACCGACCGACACTCTCCCTTCACCCTTACAAAATCGCGAAATTTTCATTGGTTTTTTATTGTCGCCGACTTAACTTTGAATGAATTTTCGTATTGCAAATGTGTCGATATCGTTACCCGAAATGAGTTTGTAGAACAATCCTGTTTCCGACTGGCGAACCCATTTATCCTTTGTATATTCGTGTATATCTTAGCTACCGGCACACATCAGATATCGTGACTATTTCCATAAAAAACTGCAAAAACGCAAACGTGTAGGTGTAACCAGTCAGAAATAGATGGACGGGGAGGTTTAGCAGGAACAGTGAGTCCTTACACTAATCGATATTTCACATCGATTTTACACAAAAAGTATCTTTAGATTCGCACTTCGCTGTCCATGAATTTTGTTGTTCTGTCGTGTGTACAGTATGTGATATTATTGTTGAATCAGCTGAACCCGACTACACGCATTAAATTTTTTTTTTCGATTTTTATTTTTAAATTTGCATTGCACTCACCGAGTGCAGAAAAAAAGACAATATATTTCATAGATTAGTGCGAATGCACTTCACGATTTAGTAGTCAACATTTTATAGGACATCTAGAGCTCGATTGTAATAATTTAGTAGCAATAATAAAATTCAGATTGCATATCGCAAGTTTATGATAAATTCATTGTAAATGCGGTCGCGAGTATTTCGTCCAATTGGAAAATTCAATATTGTCAATTACAACATACGAGTAACATCAATTCCATGTGCGAGCGAGGGTTAATTGTTTGTAAAGGCTAAGCAGAATGGAATATCCATGGTTTAATTGAAGTTGATAAATTGCCTGGAACCAACAATGAATAACAGCGAATTGAACAAAGTGCTAATATTTATGCGGCTCCCGATGACACAAAATGACGCCCATAGGCTAGGGTGAAATGATTAATGGAAGGGTTAGTGTACTGGCGAGGTTGCCAGTGATTTAGCTTAACCAAATTCTTTTGTTTAATATGCAGCATTTGAATGTGAATAAAAGTGGAACATTTATCGCATTGTTGTAACGGTTGGCCCACATTGGCGGTTATATAATTTAGAGCATAGTTACAATGCAATGCTAATGTTCACGGCTTTCATTTACATCCATTTCAGTACAATCTCAACCACACAATTGCCGAAATTGTGATCTTAATTATTTGTTGTATATAACGAACTTGAAGAAATTCTTATTTTTGAATGAAGGCCTGTAGTACGAAAAGTCAAGAGTGTCATATTTATCTTCATTTTCTTCCCAATTAAACTTGGATTGTGAATCAGAAAGGAAACTCAACGGTTCCTGCAGGAACAAAGTACAATTCTCTGAACGGACATAATGGGGACTACCTCATGTCAGGTGATTTGGGTTGGGCTCAGCGTGCCAGATGTTAGTGGTAGTTTTGCAATAGTCTATAGCGTTGTAGCCGATCTAGACTGCAGTTACTAACAATTATTGATGCAGACTATGCGTATCATGTCAGAGGACACTCAAAAACAAGAAAAATATCGGGGTGGCTTTTAGGTTATGTGTATTATTTGCATCGGGGGCCATTATTGAATGTCAGAGCATCAGCCTCGACTAGACCAGCATCTCTGCAGGGCTCTCTACGGTTGACAGATGGCCCACACTGTCGTTCTACTGAACAAGAGATCCTAGGAAATTACAGCAGATTCTTCGGTGCTGCGATCGCCCAGTAACGGTTTCTTTTTTCCTCTTCCTCGATGTTATCGTCAGTTTGACAAGTTGATTCACGAGGTAGTGGCCCGTTTATGTCGTCACTTATATTCTTACGTCATTTATGTTTTTCCCAAAGGATTTTTTGTCCACTTTTCATTAGAGTAAGGCTAAATGGTTCGTATCCGCCGGTCGTTTCTGTCAGTCAAAGCCATATCCGTCTCTCTCCAAGAAGTTTCATCTATTTCCCATTTCCAGTTGCTAGTGGCTAATGACAGTTCTTTTTCAAGCCGACCAGCTTGTATCTTGGTTGGCGAAGAGCTCAATCTGGTCATCTACATTCCATTCAACATTAGAAACCAATCAGGAATTCATCAATAAGAAACCAATCAGGATTTTAATTCAGCCTATGGCCGAGGTAAGCAAGTTGATTGAGATTCTATTTCTACGTTTCAATTAAGCTGCTCAGCAAAAATGGTACATCACTGACGCAAGTAATTACGGATGGAAACTTGAAAGTTGTAATGGATGTACTTCTCATGTACCTCTTGTAATTACAGGCTGCCGCACACCGATTTTCAAAAAATTTCCTCAACTGTGACATCCAATCAGCTGCGTTACCTTCAATATTACTTGGTGCTTGAATGGTATATCCAGTACGTCCACTTTGACATTATTTGTCCGCAAGCTAAAACTTTGAGATCCGATTGCAAGGATACTTGTATTCTCGACGACGATTGATCATTATTTGAGATCACCTGAAGTTTTTTCTTCAGTTGACTGCATAGCGAATACTGTCGCTCGGTCGTTTCTAAAGGATTGAATTTGTTTGGAGTACCATCGCGCACCATCACTGCAGATCAAGTTTCCCACTTCGAATCGTCATTTTTCAATGCGTTCACTGTTTTATGGGTATTGAAGGATACAGAGCGTCGCCTTGCTCTCATCCGGTTGGAACTGGCATCATTGAGAGCTGTTATTGCACACTCATCAATGTAACGATGTGCCAGGGAAAGAATCCTTGCTGAGCTGACCTACTTCCTATTGTTTTAACAGGCTGGTAAGAATGTATAAGCGCGACATTTCTCAGTTTGATGCATTGAAATACTACAAGAAATAAATATTCTTCCCCTGGCGAGCTGCTGATCCCTAGTCAAAGCAGGGTTTAGCTTCATCTACTCCCATCAGTCTGTGCCACTCTATGAGCCAGTTTGCCCTCGTAACTCTGCCTCGTCGTAATTTATGACGTTCATTAACAAAGTGTTTAATATTAGCACTTACATTTTCAGCGGATTAAATGCTCACAGGATGTCTCTTATACCGCCATCGCGGTATATGAACGAACGCAACGGATCAACACCGATATTCAACGAGTGGATTTACTTAAAAAAGCTCGAGGAAGGTGAAGACGAAGCAATAATTAGAAGTTCAGGCTTATGTGTGTGGTTGCTTAATAACTTTAATAAGCACGTTCAAGGTGTAAGTTAAATCAGAAACATATGGTGATAGACATAGACATAAACTTAATGTTAAAACTACTTCATACTAAATCTCAAATACTCGAAAAACAAGAATCGTTCGCGGGGAGCTGAAAATCATTGTGCCAATTATGAAACAAAGGATTTGCGGTATTGCAATTATTCTTGTCAAACTGCATTTGTGTCCTCTATTAATAATTCTTCGCTAATCATATATTCACACCCCTCTTATTGCCGACATTTCACATTAAAGCTGCTGTTCGTGTTCTCATCAGATAAAACCCCGTCTGGGATACTCAGCAGCAGACGAGATGTTACACCAATTTTATTAACAATTTATTGTTATCATTCGATGAATCGAGTCACAGTTTCATGGTAGGTTAGGTCAGGTGTGTTGCATCTAATCAACTGCGTATTTCATATCATTTGCCTTTTCACTTACAAGGTCTTTCTTGTAGGATGTCGTCATCGTCATGGCCGCATTTTTTTTGCTTCCTCCATTAATTAAGGTGTGTCACTTCACCATGTATACCTCCTTCGGAAAGTTCTCTAGTTCAAGGCCAGACTACGACACACTGTGTAGACTAGTGATGAGGTTCAGTATGGTAAGGATAAGGATTCTTCGAACAAAATTTCACACAGGATTGTCGTCATGCCATTATCTATAATCATGCATAAGAATTGTATGGCTCATAGAAATACAACTTGCCCTAAGGATTTTGTCGTGCTTTCGTAGAAAAAAAAACAATTCAATTCCCCTGTTTAGTCACTTCCTTTTCGTTGAATGCATGAATAATCTGCTGCTTGGCTAGGGGCCAAAATTTTTAAATAATTATTAGCTAAAACGAAAGCAATTCTGATAAAGATTAAAGAAGAAATTGTTCCCTTTTCTGAATGAGTGAATGTGTTATAAGGCAGAAGGAACGAGTAGTAAATTTTTAAGATCAAGTTATCGTGCCTTTGTGAGTGAGCTTTGCATTTGTGAACTGGAATCGAAGTTTAAATCATGCAACAAATAAAGCGAAACCGGAAAGTTACTTTTCGGGTCGAAATCGTGCACTATTTTCGCAGGACCTATGCAGGCTCTAACAAATAAATTGCCCTACTTTTCCAAAAAGTGGAATAGCACTTGCTCTCTGCACGAACTCCTGTTGCATTTTTTCTGGCACCGATAGGGCGTCGAAACCAACCCAAGCAAAAAAATTGGAAGCAAGGATTGAAAATCGATTGAATACGTAAATTCAACCAGAAGTGATTGTTATTAGTTTCTGGGTCAAAATTTACCAATGGACCTGCTAAAATATTCATCAATTTGAAATGGGAAAAAGAGTGAAGAATATTAATAAAGACATGATTGCTATTATAGATGTTGCTCGCAATGTGAAACACTTAGAATGTTAAAAACGATGAGGCAAATGATTTCAGCGTGGGGGCAAGAATTCTGTTGGAAAAGCTCCAAGAATTGTGATGAAATTGTTGTTTTTTCTTTAAAAGGATGATTCAAAAGTGTGTTCAGTTTAAGGTATGAACGAAGCTTTACGCCAATGCAATTAAATACACTTAAATAAAACAATGACAAAGTAGATTGCCACCCCGAATTGCCAAATCAAAGAATCGAACGCTCCATCCAAGCATAATGGAAATTACTTTGGCATCGAAAAAAAACATGTAATGCTTAAAATCCTGAATCATATCGATTTCACCGAAATTTTTTTTTTTTGAGCCACCACCAAAACCTCTTTTTCTTCGCTAGTTAGGTAAGTCGGGTTAAGCTATTTATTTCTCGCATACGATTTCATATGTTGGTTTGATTTTTAACCCTAAAGATGGAAAGTTTCCGGAGAAGAGAGTTCTGCAACATTTGCTACTGCACGAAGATTTGACGAAATCTTGAATCGAACGGCACTGAGTAGAATTTTTTTTTAATTTCATTTCAATTTCAATCAATTTCTAACCAATCAACCCCTGAAATTCATAGGATATATCAAAGTCACCTAACTAACATAATCCAGAATTACTTCCAGAAATATTTACGATGATTATTTTTGTTGATTGGCAGCTGAGGGCTGAATATTTCCTGATTGGCGGATTCCTTCTCCGATTACGTTCAGAACCCGGCCTCCAAACTAGGTACCATAGGCTTTTAAACAAGGGAGTTGATCTAGACATCTTGGGCTTTTAAATCAGAGAGTTTCCAGGATCGCAAAGATGTGATATATGGGATGTAGTCAATTGTAAGGATGCCAAGTTTTCCCTTTTCCCGATAGGCTTTTAAAAATTTCCGAGCAAAGTCACCCAATTTCGTTGAATTAAATACTAATATATTCTATATGTAATACAAACTACTACTAATTGATATGGCAGCGACCTGCGTGTTCTTGTTACCGCTGAGTATCTGGGTCAGGTCATAATCAGTCACGCAATCCTGATATTGAACAACGGCACCAGGTCACTGAGAAGTTGCAGAGTTCAAAATCATCGGATCTCGTTTATCTGCTTTTCCAGCAGCACAGTGAAAGACTTTCTTTTTTCCTCCCGACAAGTGATCAATGATGCCCTTCTTTGTAAGGAGATCCGGCCACACTTTATGTGTGATGACGTTCCCATTGTATTTTATGTTACTGGACACGCTTTTCTGCCCTATACTTCCTGAAAAAAGAACACTTTATCTCTTGAAGAGGTACAAACGGATCCTTGACAATCTTTCACATGCGACGAACGTATGACAGGCGTCATCTGTGGTCCCCGCACAAAACAAGCACTCAGATGACTTTGGTTTTCCCTGATGAGTTGTGCAGTTCCCCTGCCTCGCTCTTCGTTTACCCATGTGTTTGCTAGGGTCTCCTTTCCTCTCGGCCAACAAATTCTCTCCGACTCTAAGTGGACTCGCCTTCGCTCTTCAGCAAGTAGGACCTAAGGGAGTTCGGTGGTTCCCCTATAGTAATTATAACAATGCTAATAGCAATAGTAATATAAATGGTAGTATTAATTATAAGCCGTCAGTCCTGAACATGAAAAAGATATATTGTTTCTCGCACTTATCAATCAGAGGACGCGATCAATGAACTGTGAATGGTGGATTCGTCACTCATGGATGGCCAAGACTCAACAGAGACTGTAGTGCTGAGATATCCTGAATATTCTTTGCTTTTGAATTTCCTATAATTGAATGTGTTGAATGTCTCTAAACTTGTCGTGTCTCTTGACATATGTCAACTGTAGCACCTTCCATTGTTAAAAGTCTCTAGCAATGGAAAATTTTGTGAACATTCAAAAACACTGTATCTACAACGAATAGACAGGCTTAGAACACCATTTTGTGGCTGGAATGTAATGGCTAGTTTTCCTGAGCTAGTTATTGGAACAAGAAGAGATCATTCATGTTTATCAGATTGGTTATATGTCGAAAGCGGCGTTTTGGCGTCTTGAGTAATTGCAAGACGGACTTAAAAGCTATGGGGGAAGTTTTTGCAGGTACATGTCTCACCTGCAAGACGAGGCCAAAACTCGATAGGCGTTTGTTGCGCCAATTAGTACAAAATTAGCTGTTTTAGTAGTAGCAAACGTATTCGTAGTCGTTACAGTAGAAGCAGCATTAGTAGTCGTAGTAGTACTAGTAGTAGTAGTAGTAGTAGTAGTAGTAGTAGTAGTAGTAGTAGTAGTAATAATAATAAAATAAAGAGTTTTGGTAGTCCTAATTACTATTAGTCCTAGTCTAGTAGTCCTAACTCTAGTAGTTATAGAAGCAGTAATAGTGTTAACAGCAGTAGTAGCCGTAGTATAAGTAGTAGATGTAGTTGAGTAGCAGTGAGAGTGCTATTTGTAGTAATAATGATGAGAGTAGATGTAGTGATAGTGTATCAATGCTATTCCTGTCGAGGATTAGAAGAGCAAAGTTACAAATTTTGTTGTAATTAACTTCAGGGTAGTATAAGAAAAATGTAGTAAGTTTTTGAAGGAGAAAAGGAATATGACCAATTTTAATAAAAATATATACTATCATAGAGACAGTCGTAATACAATTTATTTATTGAAGGTGCTTTATTGCATCTTTTGTTTTCAAAACGATTGAGTTTTATTGTTTAAACTTTTTTCATAATTAATTAGTACAAGGCCTGAAACAAAGCTTCGTTTTAGCGCCCTGAAACAAAAGAATTCTACAATAAATCATAGTCAAAGACCTAAACTAATTAAAGAACAACGACTGGCGCTGGTTGCTCGACTGAGAATTTCAATAAAACTAATCTCATCGATGTGCAATAATTATTCAACTATTTAAAACAAAGTAATAATATTCCATTGTTTTAATTAGCTCCAGTTAATAAATCAAGAGAATCAATTAAATGAATATCATTCAACAAATAGGTTGCAATGTTCTTCCCTGAAACAACTGAAACTCGTCGCTGTAATGGATGAATTGCCTTCTAAATGAAATAAATTACCACATGTCGAATATTAATGTCGAATTTCCACTCATTCATTATCCACTCCAATTGTCCTTTATTAAGAAAATCCGCTTGGCACTAGAACGCTTTAGTTTTTCCATTATGACCCCCGTGTGAACTTCTAAGCATATTTGTACCGGTCATAATAGGGAAATTGAAAGCTCCAAAAATAAATTTCACACACATACACATACGCATACACTTTCACGATTGGGATGCGGCCCACATAATATGTCCTAAACGATATCAAATGAATTTTCCATTTCGGTTTTTGGCGGCGTATAAGGAAAATAATTTGTTTGTGTTGTCGTTGTTGTTGGTGAAGTTATTTCGTTTGGTTGTATTTGTTTGTAGCGTTTAAATTTAACCCACACTTGATAGTCCCATGGAAAATGTGATGTCTGTGGGGGAGTGGGGAGGCAGACCTAGATTTAGTATTGCAGACATGTTGGAAATCTATTGAATTAGACAAATTAAAAGCTCGTAGTAAATAGAGTGTAAATTATAGAACTAATTCAAGGAATGTTTCTGGAAATTTATTCATTTGTTTTTGCAACAGCAAGGATGAAATAAAAATAGTATCGTGTCCGGATACAGGAACTAATTTGCTGCTCAAGAGTTAGACACGCGCCAGCAGAAAATAAACCGATGGTAATGTATGACGGTAAAACAATCAGCTGGATGTGAAATTGATTGTTTTGGAATTTGTTTATACGTACATACAGTATATGCTTGCATATATTTGAAATATCATGTGTGAATTGATTTGGACTCAATTTTTATTGAGATTTTAACTGAGTCCAAAGTTGATTGAACGCTCGTTTTCAAAGGCCGTGAATACTATTTAAACACCCAGAAAATAATGTACCTGATAATTATTCCTGTTATGATTGTTATTATTATTATTTTTATTAATATTAATATTATTATTATTATTATTATTATTATTATTATTATTATTATTATTATTATTGCAATCCTCTTCCTTCCTATCCATCCGTGCAGAAAAAGGCATTTCCCTTAACCTGAAGGCGCCGCTAAGCGATGATTAATGAGGCCTAGTCCGAAGTAATGTGACAAACAGTTCCAGGCTGTGTTCTCGGTGTGACAGGGGAGGTGTTTAGTCGGTAGACCGGTTGCGGGAGTCCGATACTCAGAGCGTGTCGTGAAAAAAATAATAATTATTATTATTATTAATAATAATATTGCGACAACCATCAGGGGTGGCTCAAAGTTCCTTTCTTGGCATTTGGAATGTTTCGTATAACATATTTTAAGTTGTAGCTACCCGAAGAGCCGCGTTTAATCCGCTTTTCAGATAACGGACGGACTGTCGATCAAGTTCAACTCAAACTGGGATAATAATCAAAGGAAGAGTGAATCTAGCGCTCAAAAAAAACCATCACGCGGACCGTAGGATTATGCCCGTCTGAGGCGAGTTCAAAGAATCGATCAAATATGTCCTCCTGATGTTTGAGCCACAGATGAGCTCGTTTGATTAGATCAGCATGTCGATGGGCAAAAAACCTACAGATATTTTGGCTATTAGTAACCCAATGGCATGACCACATACTGACGTACCAAACTTGATAAAAGGATTCCTACTCATGAGTACATGGAATTTGCTCCTGTAAAGTACGGGTTCTTCGGAAAGCACTGAGACTGAAAGTACTGAGACGAGATTGTTTGCCGATTACGCCTGCATACCGTCCTGTCTCTGAACTGTCGGTGCTTATGGCCAGAGTGATCAGCAAAGCTTACATGGGATGCAGCAGGAGGGAGAATCCTGCGGGGTATTCCTGCAGAAATCGGCTTATAGAATTATAGAATATAGAAAGTGATCCTCAAGGTAAATAATCACAATGGATGGTCGTGAAAACTGAAAATAAAAATTAATACGTTTTTAATGGCGTTATGGATAACATCCATGTTTAAACAATTCTCCTGGAACCTCGTTACTTGCGGGATCGGCCAGCGTATCGTGAGTGTTGAACAGCCATAAACGTATCGTTTCGTATGTAAACCGCAGATTTTAATATTGTGTTCTCTACATGAACGTTATTAACAAAGCAAACTTCAACCATAATTTCTAAATTATTACTAAAACAATGAAAATATACATTAAAAAACGCATTCAAAAACCACAAATTTAGTAAAAATCACAGGCGATTTCAACTGACTGGCTGTTACTGTTAAAAAAAATGTTTTTGTTTATTACTTTATTTAATCTTGGCTCAGACACTTATATGAAGAGAACGCAGTCGATAACAACATAGAAATGGTGTTTCTCTTTGTTTTGTTTTGTCCTTGACTAGAAAGCAATTGTTATCGTTGACATAACCAATGTGATCAATCTTTGGAATTTGTTTTAATCATTTGATATCAGGCTCAATATTCAGCTTACGGTCATTTTTAATATATTTCCTTTCTTCTTTTTTTAAGTTCGTATTTGTTAAACAATTCATGCCAGAGGAATGAACAAATGACTCATTTATTCTGCAGCGAAAATATTTTAATAAAAGATAATTTGTCGCATATGAAAATATGGTTTAAATATTTTGAGCTGGCAAAGAGAGAGATGCTCCAGCTCAATCCTGAGCAGTCCCCTCTGAGCTGTAGAAGCATCAGCGTCGTTGTTTATTCCATCGTTCAGTGCTTGTGTCGTTCTTCGCGTCGCAGTCGATTTTGGCGCGACGCTATTCAGCCAAAAACATCTTTTGAAGTTCGCCATTCCTCGGCACGGATTGACAGAGTTGCTAGCAGGATATGCCGAGTCTGTTGACCTCACTCTAAAAGATAAAGACCAAGCAACTTCTAGAGAGGAAAAGAAATTACAAAACATTGCTAACGCGCCAAAACCTTCAAATCAAACAAAGGACTCATACAGCCCCTGCGATCAGGAAGGAAGAGGAATGAGACAATTTCTTTTAAAATTCTTTCAGCCTTATTCAACAGCTCCTAAGCCCGCTGTATACCCCTGGCTTGTGTGGGACAACAGGATGCACAACGTACAAAAACAAAACTATTTATGGAGGGCTGAAGGCTAACTTAGGTTTATGTTCAGGCCAACAGAAACAGAAAATACACCAGGAACTCAGATACAAAATCCCTTGGCGAAAGTTTGACTTTGGCTTTCCACTAATCCTGCATCAGTCGGGATTAAATTCACAGAAAGTAAACTTAATTTAAACATTTTTTTTAAATGGTCTCCATGCAACAGTTAGATGAACTGGGTACTGTGCGTCGGATCCTTCACTTATCAACATAATTCTATTACATTCATATTATTGCTGAATACAAACATTTCCGTGGAATCTAATCTGTACAGGGTGGCGATCGTAAGGAAAATATTGCGACGAAAAAGAGGATAATATCGTCGATATTCACTCAAGTGGACATCATTTTCGGGGCTTATTCATCACGAGTTTCCATCCACTAAGATTTTCACATTCTTATGTTCTATAAGATTTTCTCTGACCTAGAAAGTTTAGCACAAAATTGACAAAGCATTCGAATTAAGGCAGATATCAGCGTCTCTTGCCTTCGTCAATACTTTGGCGTAATTTTGATTTAAGCCAATTATAGAGTCGAACATAATAATTTGGCAAAACAAAAAAAAAGTACTTCCACAAGCAATAAACGGATTTCCACAATAATATTCATTTCTACTATTGTCAATAAAAGAACCATTTCATTCACATTACGGGTACCTACCATAAAAACTCACAAGGATTAGCTCGCTCTCTGCTCCTCCTCATCATCGTCTGCCTTATGTAACAGCGAAAAGAACAGGGACGAAATCTCAGGACCTACCTCGTGTTATACAAATATTATGGATTTGATATTCTGTGTATACTATGTTACGTACGTAGGTACGAGTCGTGGCGCCACGTCCCACGTGCCATATTGATTTTCCCACATTTTCGTACGGATGTACTTACGCTTACGTACTTCGTCAAATGGAGAATGAAATTTCACTTTTCGGCATTATTTGCATAGTGCGTTAATCCTTACACTTGGATGGTGTGTGTATATTTCGGCGAAGCCTTGAACTCATGAATTTATATACATTTACCGGCTTCATCTATGGCAACCGTCCATCCGTGCGTCTGTTGGTTTCGCACGTTGGTGCGTGCGTGCATGCTAATCAGGTGTCAACCATGACCATTGCGCCCATGATCAAATTCGTTTCAAGTGCCCATAAAGGTTAGTGCATGATATGATTAACAAAATGAACATGAAATATAATAAATAAACCTAATAACAGGCCTCAAATCTTCGTGCATTGCGAAATGGTTCAGTGGTGAAGGAGGAATTTTTTTGTGAAAAAGTGCCGACATTCTTTTCGCTTACAAGTTTCTATGAATATTGTAAGGAGCAACTCTTTTTGAATCTCGAATTGACATGAACAGCAACTTGACTTTTGGAACTAGGAATACATTTGTCTGAGAAACATTAAAGATAAGAAGTTTTCGTTTATTAAATAAAGGTCTCAAATGCTGTTTCAGCACAGAAATGAGTTCATGAAAAATAAGACGGATGATTCTGGCACTCACTTTTGAGAATTGAAAAGAATTCATGCCAGGCTCAGGTCAGAAATAAGGCGTGGGCAGCTCAGAGAGCGGTATCCCGTTCCTCCAGGGATCCGCTACCAATTCACTTCGATTTAGTCCAGCATCGCTCACCACTTCTATTATTGCGTCAAAAGTAGAGCAGTAGTGGGCTACCATTATACTAATATGGGGATATGTCCTCCAGCAGCAGGAATCGCATCAACCAGTCTTCTCTAATGATTCTTCAAGTAGCTGTTCCTGGCCTTACTTTTGCAGTGTTATTACAATAAAAGGAAGAATGTACAGGCATATGAAAAAATTGTTTTTCAAGATGAACATGAAAGGAATGCTTTATTCGAAGTCGTGCTAATTTCAGTAATTTTCAGCTAAGTATATTAAGCCATTTAAACATGGCTTGATGCGAAAGAAGTTCAATGCATGGGTTTGCCTTAAGTTCTACGTGAAAAGATGATAACTTAACTGAGATAATGAATACCAGTTGTGAGCGTTTGAAACGCAATGGATTCGGTCCATTTCTGAAATTTATCCTAGCCAAAAACAAAAAGTGGATCACGTACGATGCGTCAGTCAAACATCTAACACGAGGGCCAGTGAGCCACCATTTGCGAAGCCAGGGTTGAAGCCGAAGAAGGTGTGTGTGCAATGGAACTAAAAGGATATTGTACACCATAAACTGCACCCAGTTGTTTCTGAACTCTACTGTGGACCACTATCATGAGTGCACCAGCTAATAAAAACGAAGAAGTTGTATTTTTGAAGGGGGTGTTGCCTTTCATATAATCTACGCCAAACCAACAAGATCACACTTTTCTTATGAGTCGTCAAATATTGCGAGAGTCTGGTTTGCAGATTGTGATGCATCACTCATATAGTCCTGCCATAACGCCAAGCATTTGTCAAACAAATGCAAACAAATTTATTTTTACGCTATGAGGAAAAATTGAATTTAACTCAAAAAACTGCTTTGAACTTCGTATCCAATATTCCAAAATCTAAAACTTGCGCTGCAGAATTCAAACTAAAAACAGTTTATCAAGCACCATAAAGCATCAAATCATATCATTACATCATTTTGTTTCAAGACAATTAACTAAAATCTTAGCTTGAAAGACAACCCAAAAATAATTTTAAAGTGTTGTAGTAAAACATCAAATAAAAAATTTTATAATTAAATTTTTGTTCATGCTCCTACAGCGAAAAATATTAAAAATACTTTTGAACTGCTTATATAAAATTTAGAAATTTATTCATCAGTTCTTAACGTCAACCAGCTTCGTAGTGGTGAGCACTAGTCATAAAGTTTTAAGGATTGGATGTGTATGTTGAGATGTAATTAATTTAACAAATCTTGGGTACATTATTTGACTTTTCAAGGAATATTTATAGATTTGCATATTCGCTACATTAACTTGTTTATTATATACATACGAAAATTTGATATCCTGCCCCAAAAACCTGTTTGAAGTTTTGCGTCGTGGCAAATATGTCATTCGAATTGTCCAAAAATATTCAAAAAGCGGAAGAAAATTGACACAGCTGTTTTTGCTTTTCAGACACCTCCCAAAAAACACATCATAGTCTTTTTCTTAAAACTAGTCAACTAATTATCGAACTCTTTTGCATTGGGTTCCAGTCGTGTATTAAGCGAATCCTCTCTCAAAATCAACCCGTTCATTGTTAGAAAAAAGACACGGGTTCATACATTTCTAAGGGTGATTAGAAGATAGTCAACATGAGCATAATACAATTACAAGTACGAACAATTTCAATTGGCTTCGGGCTAGTCAATTTCCAAATTTATTCGAATACAATTGCTATCAGGATGCATAAGTGCATCGTTTCAATAGAATATGTGGACTCCTACACGTCGGACCAATCGAGTTTCTATTGACTGTCCTGTCGCCGAAATTCTCCAGTAAGGACCGACGGATGCACCAAATTTGAAGTATTTATTTAAATATTTTATGCTAACCCACGACAATTTTTCTAATTCGCATAAATATTAAATATGCATATAATAAAGCAAACTGTTGTCTAAAGAAAGAATAACTTCCGCGTTTTTATTATAAATTGAAGACGTTCCATTAGCCAACATCGCAATCAGCAAAATACCTCGGCCAAAGCATAATAACACCTCAATTTCCATGCACCCATCTCCAACACTTGCCATTCGTTCCCATCTGAAATATTTTCTTCTGACTTTCACTTGTCTTTTGTTTCGCAAATTTCCCTATGCGTATGCCATACACACATTCACTCCAAACGTCCTTGACAACAAATCCAACAAACCAATCATTGTGTACTATAAATTGAGGATTGAAAGTCATTAGCCCAAGAAGCAAATACTTCCTTCTACTTTTCTTTGTCACCATCTTCGTCATCGCCATCATCATCGTCGAACAATTCCGATTATATAAGCCTCACGCATACTAAATGTTAAATATATTCTGCTGCTATTATTTATACAAGGAGCAACCATGCCGGTCGTTGTTGGTCTCGATTGGGCAAATGTATGGCACGAATTCTACACGTACATGCATGCCAGACAAGCCGGGAATTGGTATTCTATGTTCAAATGAAGTTTCAAAGGTCGCCGTCAAAAGTTTTGACATTTCGAAATGCCATTCATCATATGCGTACAGAATAAAGCATTCTGTGAGTAATAATTGATGATGGTTCGTTTTATTGTTAACACGATGCGATGGACGGTTGTTATTTGGTTCAAATTTCGGTCAATATGTCAGCGATTCGTAATCCGAAACGATTCGCAGACTGAAAAGGAAGTTTGCGTTGAACTCTCCTGATAATGAATTAAATTGCCCTTGCCAAATGTTGCTAAGCTGCTTGCATTTCTTGCGAAAATTTATTTTGCTTATTTAAGCTGTTCTAACTTGCAACACAAATCACAGATAACAACGTTTTCTTCCAAAAAGTGTGCTTCAAATGGCATCCGTCAAATTATATCATCATTGTACTGATACGACTGGTGTTATCACAGATAAGCGACCTTGAAGCCATCTGTACTGGAAATCGGTGGAGTTTTTAAGCTATTGCATAGCTTTTATTATACTTAATCAATACTTGGTAGACATAATCAAAGAATTACTTCAAACTGGGAAAAGAAAATATAGAAAAAACGTCTAAACGTATAGAAGGAACGTCGGGAAATCGTTTCACAGTAAAGTTGGGTCAAAGGTGATCAGAGAAAGAACAAGACCTCGAGCCGAATGAATGAGCCGAATTTTGACATTTTGGCGTCAATCTAAATAGGCCACATCTTTCAGGGAATGAATGCCCAACTAGCAGCGTGAAACCTTGGAAGGAAGTCCCCTGCTGGATTGTGTGAGCCTGCAGCTTTCTGAAACGGCTCGACTCAAATCCAAACGAGATGGAACACCGGCCCACCGTAAAGTGCTGGAATACCTGGCGACGCTAAAAACTGCTGCAGGACGACTTGATGAACCATTGATAAAATTAGGTCATTTTTGAAAAGTCGAAAGGCAATGATAAGCTTTTCTGTACCCAACAGTCTAAAATAAAAAAGAAAGAAGAAATTATTTGAAACAACACAATTTTCGGCCATCTCTAATATTCGACATGGTTCAGGTTTATTCTTGCGATTTCCAACATATGTGAACATGTCAAGTTTGCACAAAACATGCTTAACATGTAATATTTGGCCAAAATTAGACAATCCAGTAGCTTAAGGACCTAACTACCTATTTCCAAGCTATTTTGCTACGATATTAACTTAGAAATAAGCGCGTTTGACTGTTGGTACGAATGTTCCACCCTGTAATTTTTCAGAAGATTGGTTTATCTTGTGTCTAGTTCTGCTCTGTTTTAACGTAAAAATGCTCGGAGATTTCTTGAGTAGAGGGTTTTCTTCCTCTGAGATTGTTTTCAAAAACCAATAAAACTTTTATTGATGTTGATTGTTCATGCTAATGATATCTATAATAGAAAATAGATAATTATGTTCTTATCAATGGCATTTTATCCGTCATACATGAAGACCGAAATAGACTTCAATTCCAAAAAGGCACAATCAAAGCGCGTACAAAAACAAGACCTACGTATTCGATTCAACACCATTTTCGTGTATCATCTAAGCCATTAGTCAAATGTTTGACTGAAGTCATTCATTCAATGCCGTTTAATCACGCGATTCATTTTCCACGTTAATCATTTTTTATGTTCGTCTAGCAGTTAACCAACTGCTGCCAGTCTTCCGTCTGCCCACTGATTGTTTTCCCCCAACTATTCTAGATGTCCTTACATCCTTGCAGCCACTACGACTATAAATAAAGTCACAATCGAATAACTGATTATCGATTCCTATTGTTACACAAGTTGACCTTGAAAACAAAACATAGTATTGATATTGACGGCATATCCTTTTGTTGGCAAATCCAAAGCTTTCTTGTTCATCGTGACATGCATAAGGCTTTAAAGGATAAGAGGCGGGCATGCATGTATCGAATGCATTGATTTGTGTGATGTGGCTTAAGTAGGAACATTATTTCTGGGTGTTTGTATCAAGATGATAATCTAATGAGAAATGAAATATGTGTCAATGGAGAGGTTGTTTGGAACAGGACTCTGGAGGATGCGTTACGAATAAAGCACTCTCATGAGTTGGGCTGAAATTAAGTACAATTAAAATTCGAAGGGATATAGAAACGCGCTCATATGATGGATGATGATAAATTATTCATGGCCTATCCACAAATTGGGCATCATCATGCTGTTAGTAAAGACAATATTTAAAGATGTCAGATAAGACTGATGGAGGGGAGGAGTGATGGGCAAAAGACTAATTTGCATTAGGGGAAATTCAAGATAAATTATCGCGATAGCTCTAAAAAAAGTTTCGCCAACGAGTGCATAAATCTTGTTTGAACACAGTCAAAAATTACATTCTATGAAGCATATTTCCTCCTTGATAAAATTACAAAGGATTCATTGAATTTACTCACCCAAAGTTCGCTACTCCGTTTTTCAAGTTTTCCACAAAATCCGGCTGCATTTTCGCTGTGTTGAGGACGGGCGGGGCGGTTGATTGGTAGCTCACTGCGCCGGCAGGGAGTATAACGGCTGTGTTAGCCTCCTCCTTGGTGAAAAGTGGCAGATGAATTTTTCCCTCATCCATTCTGCCACTCGGGGACGTCGACCGAAATGTTGATAGAAGCACTTTCGCGCGTTTTGTAAATCTCGCGACACTTTAAACAATGCAATAAGCGTCCGGTGATTTGCTATCAATCCCAGCACAAAATTGAACCATTAAAACGAAGCTTTGCTTGATTGTTACATCTAAACGTGACAAGTAAACACTCTGAGATTCCTTATGACCTATGAATTCTGGCTTAAATCACGTTACAACGCACTACACCTTAATAACTATTCAATTAATTTAATTGTGATGACACTAATTACAACCAATTTCAAAGGATCACCATCTGCGCCGCTGCTTACTTCTGATATAGTTTCCCGCTTGTTTGCGATCTGCAAAAGAAAGACATCCTTAATCAGCATAGAATTCGAAATCAGTCAAATTAGGTGTCGGATTTACCAAACTAACGAAGTCTTGAAAGGCAATCTGCCGATTTAAGAAACCAAATCGAACTAAATTACAATAATCATCAATTGGAACATTATAATCGCGAGCCAAACAACTATCGGAGCGCGGAATTATCGATAACAAAGGACAGATTTCATGACCAGTAGCTGAACAATAATTGCAATACATTGTAGTCAGGTGAAATTTGATTTTAGCGTGTATCTGATCCTGAGCAATAAATCAAGCCCAACAACCAAGTGTTTGTTATAATTCATACTTTTCAATTGAAAATTTATTAATTAAACATATGATACGCTTTATTCCCTTATCGAAATATCGATGGCCAATCTATGCGTAGAAAGCGTGAACTTGAGATAAATTAGTGCAGAGCTACTAGGAAATTCAGTGCATCGAAGAACAGGCAAACCCAAACGAAGAATGTGAGTAAAGCTAATATATCTGGTACGTAGAAGTACAAGAAAAAATTAAAGTTTGTGAACGTTTCCTGTTCAGTATGAGATTAGAAAAGTGCCTAAAGTGCAAATCGACTGTTTTGCTATAGTGATTGGAATGTTTGTCCAATTATTCTAAGACCTTGGCAAATAGGACTTCTCAATGATCAACCCGAGTACCTGCTATGAATCGTTCCAACCTCTCAATCACGAGACATTGAGGTGAAATTCGGTAAATAGCTCGGTCCACCATTACTTGGTGATGAATTACCAATCTTCAGTGAAGATCTTCGTCTTTCGTACTGATACCAAACCAGATGTTCAAGAGGCTGGCACAGAAGGGCCGTACCCAAGAAGCGGCTCCATTCAATTAATTGGGGCTATGTGTTATGTGTATGTGTTGAGCTACTGGTGGTAACTAAGAATACGCATAGGGTTGAGGTTTGCGGAACGAGTTGCTTCCACATGGCGTAAGGAAGTCTTCAGCAAACTCGGCCACTGTCTTCCGAACTGAAATGCCAGTTCTAGTAGTTTTACTAAGCGACTGCCGCCGCTAAGAACGCCAACTCCAATCGAAGAAGCATGTAGGCGGAAATATTATCTTTTGGGGACGTTTTGCTTGGAAAGGAGACGAAAAATGGGTACTATGACAGCTGACGTATATAGGGATATCCTTCAGAATATTATGCTTCTGTTTGCAGTGGAAAATATGTCTCTGAAGTGGGTCTTTCAGCAAGATCAGGACCCAAGCATACTTCAAACTTCATGTACATACTTCATGTTCTCGGGTTGCCAAGTCCATCTCCGCATTTGAATCTAATAAAGAAACTTTCTCCCAAAGAAGAACGGAAGCATAATAATGCCTGTCTGTGGAAGTTCATCTCCACTTTCCCAAAAAGAATAATGAAAGTCTCTCCTTCATGGAGAGAACTGCTAGTTCCAGTTCGTTTCTCGTGAAGAGTGGACAGTCTGATGTTGTTTCCCTATTGGCGGCATCAACGCGGACGGAATGTTGGGGGAAAAGTGCCCGTACTATCTCGTCCATCATGGCCATCAAGTACGCAGGGGGCCCGTAGAGCGCCGCGCTTCCGCATAACTAGTTTATAGCCCAAGCCCCACGGGTCCCTGTTCTCGTCTT
Source organism: Stratiomys singularior (assembly GCA_954870665.1). NCBI lineage: Eukaryota > Metazoa > Arthropoda > Insecta > Diptera > Stratiomyidae > Stratiomys > Stratiomys singularior. The sequence goes on along the minus strand of OX940879.1, from coordinate 1,596,528 downwards.
CAACGAGGTTCTGCCAACAGCGGGCCTTATTCCTGTTGATCAGTTTGCGAAGGCATTTCCTGGCCGACCGATATACTGCCATTATGGTGTATGCCTCGTCCTGGCTTCGCGCTCGTTGAGCTTCTCGCCGGAGTTTGTGACACTCCCTTCGTTGTTCAGCTATTTCAGTGGACGACCAGTACCCTGGAGGCTTTCCGTGTCTAGGTCTCCGGCGGGGCATAGATGACTTACCAGCGGAGATGATGGTACTCATTGTGGAGTTCACCATGTCTTCAGCAGTCAGTTTTCTGGTCCCCGGCGATGAGCCAAGCGTTGGTAAACATATCATGAGCGTGTCGACAAACTTCTGCACGTCCATCCTCTCAGTATTCCACACGAAGGCGGAGCGCTGAGTGTCTGGGAGTTTAGGAACGCTGTCGCGGATCTCGAATGCTATGTACTGATGATCACTGGCTGAATATTCCTCTAGAACTCTCCAATTGTGTGTCATAGAGGAGAGGGACTCCGAGGCGAATGTCACGTCCGGGATGGTGCCCATGCAGCCCAAGCGGCGGAAAGTGGGAGTGTTACCAGTGTTCACCACGGCTAGCCCTACTCTGGCTGCAATCTCTAGGATTCGATTCCCCCTGGGATCTGACTTAGGCATGCCCCAGTCAATAGCCTTGGCGTTAAAGTCTCCCCCGATAAGAACATGACCTTCTGTGCTCAAGACGGTGTCCTCCAAAGTGTCGAGCTTCGCCTGGAAAGATGTTATTGGTTCGTTCGGTGTCAAGTACACACTAAAGAATGTTATTCCTAGGCAACGGACCCACACGAAACCATCTTTTCGCCCATGACCCCGAACTCTCAGTTAGGTGCTGTTTCGAACCCATATGGCACAAGTACCAGATTCATCAGGGTACCATGCTGATGAATTTTTATCTCGGTGTTGTTCGCTAAGCAGCAATAGATCGGTTTTCATATCCCTCGCGAATTGGTCAAGCAGGTCTTGGGCGTTTGAGCTCCAATGGAAGTTTATCTGTAGGACACGGGTCATTGCAGAGCTGCTTTGGCTTTGGTTAGGGCTTCTTTGAATACCCGGCACTTCCCTGTGCCGGGTGCCCTGTGCCTAGGATCTTAGGACCCTAATCGAACCATGTCAAAACTTGCTGTCTTGCCAGTAATCCGCAGATCACTTCACTTGGTGGTGGTTGGTGGGGAATAATGGAGAATCTCCTACTTCTAGAATACTTGATGGCACATCTGAAGCACTAGCTGAAAAATCGAACCTATTCTGGTTCGATTCAGGGAAGTGAGCGAAGCATGACAGTTACGTTAGGAGTTCCAGACAGGCAACTACTAAAGATATAACGATTACGGCATCTCGACATGCAGAATGTGTTCCTCTTGGTATGGAACGGATATGATGTTATGGCAGTAGTCTTCCGTGGCTTTTTAACTTATGCCTGCAGGAAATTGGTAAGTCGAGATCTGCCAGTAGAACAACTTGTACAAGGTGACACTTTTTCTGGGTTTATCAAATTTCTAGTTTCTGAGCTGTGAATATCTGATACATACTCAACGTTGTTGTAATAAGGTGGTGAGTTCGTTGATAAAATAGACGTATCTCTCGAGACAATATAATTGGAGATACGTTCAGGCTGGTTGGCAAAAGAATTAATTAAACTGGTAATTTGACTCATGGATTTCCTACATCCCGAGCGTAAATAATCGTCACTTGCCTATCAAAAAAGAGGATAAGTGTACAGAGCGCCGATAATGTTTGTCTATGTTAATGTTTATATACTATGAATACTGATTACTGCAGATGAAGAGATTTCGCCTGAATGTCCTTCATAAATATCAACTCAATCTAAGGCGACAATCTTTGTCGTGTTTGCTTTTACCATAAAATAAATACTAACATTCCAAATTTTCCCCCAAAGACTCGCCTTGCAAGTGTTTCGAATTAATAAAAAAAACACTTAATCGCAGCCTTAAAAACAATCGCAAAGAAGGTCAGCATGGTTTCAGTGAATGCAGGTGTTTCGTTCTTCTACTTCAAAGGTATAAATTATATTACACAATTAGCCAACTGATTAATTTCTATTTAGCGCCTGAGGCACGTGCCGGATATCACGCAAATGAAACTGCGGTTGTTTAATTATGAATTTCACGGTTGACAATTTTATGAATTGGAAAGAACGAGAGCTCTTTTCATTCAATGTCCTTTTCATAAACAGTTGAATTCAGTATTTGTGACACAGGAGCCACGAAGCCTTATCACAAAACTCCAACTCGGGGAAACGGGTTGAAGCCTGAAGCCTGAATATTCCTTGCTCTTTGGCTACAAATATGTTTAGTGGGAGGGGTTGATTTTCTCTCAGTGTTCGCCCTTTACTTTGGAAAACAAAATCCCTTTCCCTATTGGCAAGCCACAAATGGCCATTTTGGCTTCAAATCGATTCAAAATGAACCACTTTTCACTGACTTGCTCGAATCAACCTCAATTTCTTGGTCTATTTACTTTGAAAAATTAAACAAAATCCATGTTCGGAATCCGAGATAAGGGTCCCCTTGGTGAATTTTCTCTCATTCGTTTCTCATCCACATATTGCAGACTACATTAGCATCGTCTGTCGACGTTCACGACTTTATATAACCCATCATCATGGTGTATGGCAAGTTTAGATAAGCGTCAGCCAAAGTTCAGATTCCATGAAGTTCACATATGAAAAGTGTTGACTTTGTCAACCGGCTCATTATTTGCAATATCCACCCTCGCCTGGGGGCTTATCTGAATTGTTTATCGAACGCGCCGGACTAAGACCATCATAAAAATACTAAACAGTTGATTGATTAGGCAGCGTGGAGAGCTTCTGTCGTTGTTGCTGTATTAGGTGAAAAACTATTGACATCCCTTATAAAAGCAAGTGAGGTTCCCCATGACGTCATGGAGATTTGTGAACAAAATACAAACTAGCAATAAATTCTCTGATACTTATTGTTAATGGCTCACAGTTTTGACGCTTGTTTACTTTGGGATTTAATCTGTATTTTGTTTAAGATTTTAATTTATGTTTTGCTGTATTTGTTTTGTGCATGTCTGAGACTTTATTTGTTGACATTCATCACGAATTGCGAACATTTGCACTCGCTTTTGTTTATCATTCACCGCAAGATATTTGAGCTTTTAGGCGAAAATCAATTGGAAGTTCAATAGAAATAACACTTCAAGGTGGACAAAGGCTTGAATGTGTAGTCAGTTGGGATTGTGTGGAAAGGCTTTTTTAGGAGTTGTTTTCGGAATCAGTGCCATTCCTTCGTTGTTTGAGATAAATGTACATATTTTGAAGTCAAACGTCCAAAAATAAATCATTTCCCTGGTTGCAATCTATTCATAGCCATATTTAGATAAACTAACAGTTATTGCAGTAAAATGACAATAGGATTTTTTTATAATCACGAAATATACAAATTTATAATCAAAAGTATTTATAGTTGCTTTAAATCAAGTTGATTTTTTTATCATAGATCCAGCTTAATTTTCGACGAAATCAACGAAAATATGCAACGAGCTTAGGAGGGGTAGAATGCCGAATGAGATTCCCACAAATTTTTGGCTTTATCTGAAGTGGAGACTTGTCTTCAAGAAAGTTATTTTTTTTCTTCACCAAAGTTGTTCTGAATGTCCTGATGAATTTTTAGATATATTGTACTTATGTCTACACACAGTTTATGAATTTTAAGTTATTATTTTGCTGGTAGGAGGTGAAGGCAATTAACTCTATGCGTTTGCGACTCGTAGTAGCACGAAGCAACTGGATTACCGAATAAGACCTTTCCTATTAACCTGAGAACTTAGTCAGGATCCTCTAGACCTTGATGTCATGGGACTCTCTTTTCGATTGGGAACCCCATCGCGAAGGGAAAGAACAAGAGGATTGTTGAAGAAAGGGCCCTCGAAGCTACTAGGTAAGCTGCGATGGGCATAAACAGAAGCGCCGCCGAAATATATGGAAGCCTTTACATCCCCAATGAGACCAGGCTCAGTGAACGAAGGAACCGCTAAGCCCTACATATTGCACTGCATCAAAATACAATGCCCAAACAATATTCCGCAAAAAAACAAAAATCCTTGTATTCCTCCCTTCCCAAGTTTACCCAAACAATCCAGTCTACGATTCCATGATGAATTCTAGACTTCCCGTTTCCTGGGATGTCTAATTTATTATTTCGCCTCCTCTAAACAAAAAGTTTAGTTAACGCTTACTTAGCTTAATTATATTGATAAATATCGCATTTCTTGTCCCTCATATATCTTGCGAAATGGAAAATTAGATCCTAGAAACCGCTTCCGTCTGCCTAACGTTATCAGCACACATGTGAAAGCTTTTGTTCTTAGCGGCTTAATCATTCCATCGGAAGTCTTAACGACCTTTGTGACTACCGCATTGTTACAACCGTTTCCACCGAAAGATAAAATGTTTACAGTGCTGGTTATTTGCTTTTATCAATTTTCCTTTCTTTGTGCGCACTCGTTATGAGTACATTTTTTGTTAACGTCTATCAAAACATTGCACTACTACTAGTACATCGTTCAGAGCACTTGGCGATGTTGTCGCAACAATTGTTGTTCGTTTCACTTAAATGGTTTATCATTGTCAATTCGGGTCAGGTTGCATGTATACTAATGAGTAATTAAACGTGGCCGTAGGACATGCCACGGAGTATTATTTACATTAAAAGTATTACAAGTATGTACGATTAGTATCATTTATCTTATTACCCACAACATGGTTTTTGTTTGGCATGAGTTAATCGATGGGATGAAGCAGTTAACAGGAGTAACCACAGGACTCGGTGCGAATGCTAGTGTAGAAATTGAAAAGAAATGCGATATTGCCGATTTGAATAATTTGAGCAAAGCATTTGCTGCAAACATATGTGAGGTTTTCGTAATTTTATTCAGGGAACAGGGTAACGTCTCGGCGAGAGCGAAACTATACTTTTTCTGGTGAAACCCTAGCTCCAGTGCTTCCAGACATCAGAAAGGATGCTTCTGACGAAACCTTTCTGATATCTGGGAGCGTTTCAAAATTGGTATTTGCTAATCTAGGGATTCCTAGAGTGTAGGAGCTGGGTCGATGTTTGCATCCTCATAAGTATCAGTATTACCAACAGTTCTCCTTCAAGACATCAAGCGCGATCTAAGATGGCTTTCTAAACACAGCAGGCGTCCCTATCCTATGTACAACTCTCTTCCCAGTGTTATTGAATTCATTATCTGCACTTTTCTTCCACTAACAACCTTCAGACCCAATCCTTTTCATTTGTTATATCATATCAATGGGGCACAGAAAATTTCTTTCTGATTCCGAAAATTGCACAAATTCCGATAAAAGTATAATTTGCTGAAATGATATCGACCATATACATGTATATCAATCCACTATTTGGTAAAATATTGGTCGGCACGAAAAGATTTTATGAATTACTGGAGTGGGCGAGCAACCAAGCACATAATGACAATGGAAGTAGGAATATATTCGGGTACTTTCTTGTTTCAAAGACCAATAAACAATTTTCATAAGTAAATTGAAACAAAGAAAAATCAGTTTTCAATTCGAAATTTTCTCAATTGTCGGAAATAATGGTTAAGTAGCCACAGGATGTGCAGAAGAAATCAGTTGCGATGCGACAGTCAATGGAAAGTAATCAACAAGTAAGAAGTGAATTTGAAAAAACAATCGTTTGCGGAACTCTATAGTCAGTGAGAAGCGATAGTCCGTGGAAAGCGAAACCTATCAATGTTGTGTAAGTAGTTTTATCAATATGAGGTCTGCCACGGAGATCAATTAAAAGTGAACTTGTGTCTTCATCGTGTCTTGATCTCTTTCAGAATGTCCATCAGGGCCCCTAAGGAATCAGCAGCTTTTATGAAAATTTTTAGGATGGGTTGTGTCCGATACTTCGTGCTTTAAACTAGTCCTTTGGCGCTTGTTATGCGGTCAAAACTCTCCTTTTTACAAGGGTAAGATTGAGCACAGAGGAATAGTTTTAGTTGGGCTCTAATCCCCTGATTATCTGTGATTTTTGAAAATTTTGTGATTAGACGAACCCTTGCACTTAATATGGACATGCTTGCACAATTATACTCATAAAAGCCACTTCGTGCCATTAAGACATCAGAATGAGCTGAAGAAATTACCTCATTTTCTTCGTCATTTATCCAAAAGTTTAAAATATCATTAGATTACAATGTTTGTAGTAAAGCCCGATGGAATTTTTCAGTTCTATGTTAATCTTTCACCTTCAATTCAATTTTCTTTTCTATTCACGCTCAATACGTCATTTGCCTATAACGCGCTCATTATTGTATTTTAAATCCGATTTAAAAGTTACAGCATTTTGTCCATAATGCATAGAGAATTCACCACTAAAATGAAAAGGAAGGCATGGTTAAGCATGAATGATAGAAAATTATCAGAACAACTCGTTACACTTTCCACGTGCAAAAATTTAATGATGTAATGGAATAAACTGAAACTATTATCTGTTAATTACAACGAACTTGCACTGCACGCAATGTGCAGTTGAAAAGGTTTTCTTTGACTCACTATTTTTCAGTGGTTAATGAATATTTCCCAGTTGCATATTTGATTCAGAGAATGCTAGGAATGTTGTTGATATAGAACTTATATCGAAAGTAAACTACTATTGCCATTGCGACTAATGATTAACGCCGGAATCACTACTGAGTGAACGTAGTCCTTGAGTTGCATGTTCCATAACCAGAAGGTGGTTGGTGTTCAGTCACAGCTCTTCCGGTTTATCTATTAAATCTTAAGCCCCTAATGTCTCCTGATACGACTAGGAACTAGAACTGAGACTGAAATTCTGTAAATAAAAGTTTGTGATGTGCTCACAGCAGGACCCTATTATTATCACATAATTTACACTTGAATCCTTGAAGCCAACAAGAAGACTACAGACAACGCAAGATATGACGATTTGGAAATCAATCGTTGCTATCATAATGAGCTGGTCACATCGTATGAATAAATCATTTCAGAATTCGAACCAGGATCCCACAACTATGGCGGGTGAAAACAGATCCATTGGAATGAAGAGCATTCGCTTAGAAAAGAGAGACTCATTCAATGCTGATGGAAAGTTGCTAGTAGAAATGAATTTAATGGCCGTTGAACAAAGATTACTAGTCCAATATCTACTGCAGGCAGAACGTACAACCACAATTAGTGCAGTCAACTGTAACGACATCTGATTTCTTCCTGAAAATCACTAATAATGAAAGACAAAATTGTTCAAACCAGAACGACAACGCACCCGTACACATAGCACATCTTGCCGTGGCTCCAAGAGGGAGTCATGGCCTGCAATCCTGGTTGACGATCTAAAACCTCATTAGCATAGAGGGAAGAAAGTCTCCTAAAATAAAACAGTGAAGAGCGCTTTCCCGACCTATTTCGCCGAGCAGCGCGAACGCCGTTGAAGCGAACCAAGTCTCTTAGAACGGATACTTGTCATCTCTGAAGACTTTCTACGACAATATCCAACTTTAAAAATGTATCACCTATCTGATCAAATATGTCTCACATAATGACAGTCTTCAGTCTTTCCCACGTCTCTCAAATCATTCCACAATATGCAATTACACCATGAAAAGCATCGAAAAGCAAACGAATCTCCCAGCAACCACCCAAACGGAAAAACCATTTCACATTACCATCCCTTATAAACTATCCAAATTCCTTCCGTTTAAGCTGGAGCGCAAGATTTTCGAATTCCCTCTAGGCCTCGCAATGAATGAATGTATGAATGACCAAATGCATGCGCGATGATCCGCATGGCAGGACACCGAATTGAAGACAAGTGCAAAAGTGCACAAGATAACAAAACCAAAAACAAACAAAAAAAAAATGCAGGGCTAACCGAGAAGGCCGTATCAACATAACGAGAAGATTTTTGTAAAAGATTCATGTATAAGACAGACAACGGTTAAGGATTACCTTGCATACATGTAACTACCTTCATCCCTGATATCTGTTTGTAGCAGCGAGCACACGAAATCATTCAATTCGTTCCTCTCGCTTCGTCCGCTGTAGCTTTTAAAAATCCTGACGCTCCTGAAATCCTCTTGGCTACTTAAACATTCCATCGTAGATATAATGTAGGGTAAGGACCATAAATGGCTGCTTGACTGGCTTATTGCAAGAAAAATAAAATGAATTCCAACAAGAGTGCATGAATGAGCTGACATGTAGGACGTAGAGAAGGAACGGAAAACACGGCAAGGATTGGAAGGATGAGAAGGATACTATTTAACACCACGACTTGTGACTTGGTATTGTTGGTACATTTTAACTTCTTTTGTTTAAGTTTTGCTCTGCAAAATTTTCAAATCGATTTTTGCTTTCACTCTGAACTTTTCAGATATATTCGGTGCACTTGCTTTCAAAGTTTAGGTGTTAATTTTATCCACATTAGCAGCAAAACGGTTCACGTACACTCAGCGCTTCAATGCGGTTTGAAACCTCATTCATTGAAGGTACTCAGCATGAAGCCGAGTTTAAAACAACCAAATTTCAGTAGTTTCTTCCTTCCTCCAAAAAGGTAAAGTATTAGCTTTCAGGTATTGTTTTCCACCGGCTTTTGATGGGTTTGTCTGATTGTCCTAGAGAATTTCAAAGGAATTTTCATGAATTATGGCAGAATAATATTAATGGGTAGTGTAGCATTTAGGTCCTTTTGTTCTTGAGATGACTGCACTACTCTAGTTTACAGAGCAGTTTGTATAGTTGTAGCTTGACGCGACCTCTTCATTCAACCCAATTCTCATTGCTCGAACAATTTAGTATGAACATCCCTGCGAAACTTACACATGAAATGTTTTTCAATTGACTTTCCTCTTCGTTTTTTTTTTCAAAACCGATTTTTTTTAATGAATGAGAAAGGATATTAAATGTACAAAGGCTCTCAACGATGGAATCTTGGTCTACATTTGAAATGAGATCGCTGTAACATCTTTTAAGACCCAGGTTGCTACACTTATGTGGTCAAAGCCGAAGTAGCAAGTCTACTTTTATATGAGAGATGTTCAAAGTGTTGATTGAACTGCGCTGTGTTTGTTCTTTTCGGTCTTTTTCACTTATTTATTTCCTAAATTTCTAAAAAATCAGCTGACTAATACTGTTTCCCAATGACTGATATTTAAATTTAAATTTAAACTTCATTTACTTGCCGGATTTCACCTTTTTAAACTATGTCTTGTTGGAAACCTGGATATGTGCGAGTGAGCCATTTGTTTGGTTAAGCCCAGCTTAGGGTGATGTTTCCCCGAAACGTCTGGAGCGTTATGGGTCATATATATAAACTAGCGTCAACATTAGCAAAGAGGTTGACAGTCAATTGAAGCAGAGTATACACTGTAGAGTATAAAATATCTTTTGAATCTCGTTATGCAGTTTGGACAGAGAAAATGTCAGTGAACAAGGTTGCTGCGTGATTTGTGACATGTCTAATAAGAGAATGTCAAACAACCAGTCAAAAAAACTGCCTTATTATTCATATGAAGGTGAAAAGATATTTTATATTATATTATATTGTATTGTCATAATGATTAAATAAATTTCTGAAACCTTGCGACTCTAAAAGCCGACTTTGGTTGCAGCCTGTGTCTTTTCATTAGAAAATCGGAGTAACGATTCTTTAATCGAGCTCAACTAATGCATCGAGGATTTTCCTCCAGATCTTGCTCATCGCCGGCTTTTTACTTAATAAAACCTTCCTTGTTTTAGAATTTGGACGTCTTCTGACTAGTCTACAAGTTCATACAATTCTTTATTGTATCTTATCCACAGTAGCCATCCTACACGTTTCGCTCCCTCGCCGTAGGGCCTTTCTTTAGAATACATTTATTTTGATTGGGTTTAATTTCGTTGCATCAGTGTCTACGACACACACAACCAAAGCTCAAAAGAGGCCTTATAACCATTTTGAATATTTGTTCTCAGGTACCTCGAGCTGGCTCGCAGAATTGGCATGTCTTCCTATCAATGAGGCGTCATATACGCTTCCTTTTTTCTTCAATTCATTCGATTCGTTGCTACATTTCACAAGTTTTATGCCAAGGAAGACAAAAATGTCCAGGTTTTCTGTTCCCAGATCATTCGAAATTCTATTATATTACTTTATATTTGGACGGTCTTATGTTTTTCGCTCTCTTTTTTGTTTCAATCATTTGGTGTATCAAATTTCGGCTTCTGATACATTCATCCCATACAACTGATTACAGCGCATAATCAACTGTTTTAAACCCGATTAACTTAAATCATATCCTAAATAATCATCTGAAATGCTTATGACATGAACCTATTTCCACTAGACTATGGTTGTTTCAAGTCTCATCTAATTGGATAAATCACAAAAAAACGGATAGAAATGCACAGCAACTAATCTCGTCACGATCTTATTAGTCTCAAACAACATATGCTCGAAGTAAGAAAAAAACACAAGGAATCGTTTCACAACGACTATAAGAGCTTTTCTGGACTTATCTTGATGTCTTGGCTACAAAGTATAACCGCTCGGTGATTGCAGATATTTGCAAACTAGGCACCTCAAACAGCGGAATAAAGTCTTATTTTCTAGGATACGCGAACACTCACTGAACGCCTATTAAAATGCCTCTTTCAAATTGGGAGCATTTCATTCTGCAACGATTGTTTTCCTTTTTGTTTTCCTATTCACAGACATGAGGCATCTAACACTCAACCAAAGTCAGAAGAATGAAAAAGAACCTTCTGAAAGGAATGGGTGCACCTTTTCGGCTTCCAACTCCTTGCCGAAGCACGGCCAGACGGACAGGATTTTCCTTTCAGTTCTCTCGAAAAATAAGGAAAGTACACAGCGATGGCCTCATTGCAAACATTTTCCACCTCTTCCAGCATGGCTTGAGGTAGTTGGTGCAAATGCACCCGGGGAACAATTGCCGACGATTATGCATTCATGGTTATAGCATGCGCTAAGTTTTTCTCCATTCACGGAAATGTCGATTCGAGCCAAACTCGAACCGTTTTTGCTCACGAGGATGGGTCAAGTATTAAAATTCGCTGAATATTAATGTAAGTCACTAAAGTTATGCGGACCTACTGCTGGTATCTACAACCATGCGACAGGACCTTTTAATTTTTACTTTATAAATGATTCAATGGAATGTTTTTTCAGCAAAGCAACGTAATATAGGCAAGGATTTTAGGTAATTTAGACAGATGACATGCTATTCACCTATGGATTTTCCAGCATCATCAGCGGCTTATTTTCCGCCAGTCAGCAACTTTTCACTCGGCGTCCACTTTTCAAACCATCGCTCGCATCACAAACACTAAAAATTTTCACGTCTGTCACACTATGGTTGTCGTCGAAGTTGGGACTTGAGGCAGATGAGACAGCTTTCTGTCAAATTTCAACACTTGAACTTTGCAGAGTGTCCAAGAGACATCAAGACCTTCGTTGGGTCAGAGCTCGCGACTTGGCTCATAGCTTTGTGAATTTCTTTTGCTGCGACACTACTCCGAACTTAGCAACGCGAAAAATTAGCAACGCACCAAAACTTAATCCGTGGGCAATAGTATCCATTGGGAAGACTGGGTATTGCCTTCGTCCAAGCGAGTCGGCTAGCCACCGAGCATGCGCGCCTTTGTCTTCCACTTCAACGGCACCAGAACGCCTTTCCAAGAACCATCGAAACTGCGAATTTCGCGAACTACAACGATTGTGAAGGGAATCGATTGGCGAAAAAGAATCAATGGGAAATCTTTCGAATTGAGAAGACCAGCAACATTGCCCGCAAGGTTTCTGTGGCGGAACTAGCGAATCGATTTTTCTTGACACTTTCCCATCGCCTGCGGCCTCCTTGTTTGCTATAGCACAGGACGGTAGACAACGTCGAGCAGACCGGAAAGAACAGCTGACAGCTAGAACAGTGAAGCTGGCACTGGTACTGGGCTCGGAATAGCTCAGCCGCCCCAGCTTTGCTTCAAGTCTTTTCGAGTATCAAATTCGTGGACGGGACTTCGGAAATTCAAAAGAGAAACACTTGCCACCACTAACACTACAGCAGCCGTTCCACCAACACGCGTTCCTTCCGAGCGTTCATGAGACCAGGAAATCGGTGCCCAACGTGTACTGTATCTTAAGTTGAATTCTTCCCAAGCACGCAGAAGCATCTAAGAAACCCCAACCACGCAAGAGGAACAATTGCTCTTGTGAAAACGCCGAATGTTATCCTCTCTGCTGCCAACACAGCTGGGAGCAACAGTTCTTTCACGTGCGCGTACTGCTCGTCATTTATCACGAGTATCCATCTTTGCATTTATGGCGAAACCAAGTCCAACCGATTGTTCGCCTCTAGGTCCAAATTTCGGGGCTTCTGCACCAAGCGATACTTGCCTTCGCGGTGTTTACTACCCAAACCATTCATCGAACCCCACGGATCCGGTCACAGATACAGATACTCGTATCTTTGGAGACTTTCCACAAAGTACGCGCTCTTTGAATTTCACATCCGACATTTCCCAGCGAGCAACTCACGCCAAGTATTTAGCGTGCCTCTGAGTTCACTTTAATATCTCTTAGATTCATTTGTTTGCATCGCGTTCCTGTTCCAAGCAATTGCTCGTTCATTTCGCGTATGTAATTCGCGGCCGCGGAATCCGAGAAGCACAAGAAGCAATCGTGCGAGTTCGATGTAGAATTGGCGCCCCATGTGGGGTCGGCACTCGACAAAAACATAAGTATGCGATGGAGCTTTTACATTTGTGTATTGGGGACGCCGTTGTGCAATATCACATATGAGCCATGTCTTGCGCCATATGTTCTGGCCATGTGCGATTTTCGCTTTCGTAAATGATACAAAGGAATATTCACAAAAAAAATCTCGCACTCGATTGTACTTAGCACGCACGCAAACCGAATCATGTGACGGGTGCACCGTGCGGAACAATCATCAGGGCACAATAGTTGCGTATAAGGACAAAGAGATTAGAGCCGCGAACAAAGAAAGATAAACTCAAACCGCCTAGTTCGGATGGCATCCACACAGCTGTTCGCCGATGGAAGTGAACATGAAATGAATGAGTCACCCGAAGGCAGAAATCGATGCTTTGAGTCCTTTGCATCCTTGTTGATACTGAACAAAGGAGAATCAGCAGTCATTGAATCCAATGGAATTCTAAAAGGACGTATATGGAATTTTGCAGATGTATGCGAGTGATTGTGAACACGATCCTGGATCCTTGTCTACATTTTTCGAAAAAATAACCTTGATATTTGACTACTTGGGTTACCCACTATGAATTGAACAGAATCGAAGCTGATCTAAATTAAATTATCCATTTTAAGGACACGCTCATGAGTGGCGTAGAAATAAACGATTCCTGACCACGTAAACTACGACCTAATATATCCTAGATATACCCAAGAATATGTGGTAGCCCCATTGACGGCAAACTGATCCGGGTGTAATCGAGTGCTTGATAATAAGATTAGAAATAGTTTGCGTATACAAACTGATCTTTTATCTTCAATTTACATAAAAGCAAGTTGAAACGATTACCAAATCCACATAAGCAAATAAGACCAAATCCTAGAATTCAAAGTGTTCACTGAGTTGAGATCCTATAATTTTCTACGGGGACAAGTTGATGTTTTGAATTTGCGTATCCGGGCTGGCAGGTACGATTTTTTGAACCAACTATCCCAATTATAAGTACCATACTATCCATTATAAAACCCATGCCGTCATCTTTACGATAAAACCTTGGCAGGCCAGAAATTATAGACATTCACACTCAAAGGGGACTGAGTTTGTTTTTGTTTAAGATTGTTTTTTTAGTTTGTTTTTAAATTTTGAATTTTCCTCAAAGGTAATTTCCTCAAAGGCAATTTCCGCCAAAATAAAATGGATAGAAAAAAAAGACAAACCCCTCAAATTGGACGAGAACAGTGATAATTATAGCCACCGACAAACTTTTCAGAAAGGGTGACATAAGAATAAAATGCTTACTTTGTAGGCTATGACGAAGACAAGTTCTCCTTCCCTGCTTCAAAAGCAGGACCACGGAAGTTAAGACCACACACCAGCCATACAGGATGCATAAGATAGGAGCTGCCGATGCTGTAAATGCAGGACATAAGAAACAGAACATATTGCATCCTGTGTGAAAACACTTTCCCGGGATCTAGTCAACTGAAAAATATTGCAGAAACATGAAAAGATCGGGTCTTCAAAGAAGCTCCAATCAAAGTTAGAACGGCACCGCAATGTGCAGTGACCCGACATACACTTACACTTTTGTTAGTACACTTGGATTATATTATATTAGGCAAGTCCTGTTCGAGAATCTTGGGATATCTGCGTGCAAAACAGTAATCCTCTGACAGTTGAAGACTATTTAAAGAAATGGTTTCGCGTGAGTTCGGTACTTAGATATAAGATTCCTCAATGTACAACTGACTCCGTACGGATAAAGAACATTTTTTTCAAGCGGGTCTCGGACTTCTCGAGAACAGAAGATCATGTTCTGGAGAGGAAAAAGGAGGTAAATGATTAAAAATCAATTACGTTGCAATTGAAAAAACCATTGAAATCCAGAAGAGACACATTTCACAGTCTGCTCTTCGCTGAGGGCAGGATTATTGGGAAATGGGATGCTGTTGCACTCAATATATATATATATATATATATATATAAACACTTTTCTGTAGTTATTTAATTCAATTTTTTTATTCAATTTTAATATGTCGAAGGACTCATCTTTACTCGTTTAGACTTTAAACTGAACTGACAATAATTTAGAAAAACTGTATCATTCTTATTCAATGTTAAATCAAACAAACCAAAATACAGTCTGCAGGCCACATGTGTGCAATCTTTAATTTTATTATCTTGAAAACATTTCACACAATATTTGTCTGACCCTAAATTTATTGCCACAGACTTTGAATGTAAATATTCATCATCAATAAACGAATATAAGAAGTTGAAAATTTATTTTTGTATTTCCAACAAGGATGACATTCTACTTGGGACATGGTGTACTCCCCAAAAAAGTGCGCTAAACATGCCAAGCTGCTTTTATGCTAGTGGACAACTGAAATCGCTGAACAAACGCGTCACAGATTTCGGCAAGAAGCTCAACGGACGGGGACACTGACATGTACTGTCATTTGAGTTCATGCCCAAACCTTGCTGTAGTCCAGAAGCTAGCCAGGAACTATCTCCGCGGACTCATAAACAGACGCAAAGCTGGCCGCTGATACAACCTCGCCGATGATGTGAACAAATAATATAGATATTAAAAGGAACGTGCACATAAATGGCTCATAGCGATGTGATTCATGCCATGGCTATAATCCATTTATGTGAACCTCGGTCTTCTATACGCACCCTAGTTACAAGCAGGGGAAGCACTAGTTGAGTTTTGAAGATTAAAAACTCGAAGAAAAGGTTGAAGAAGTCCCCACGGCCAGATAGTTTTGGTTGCAATTGGTGTTATAGCGATTAGCAAGGAGAGAAAAACGCTTTGTCGCCATCAGCATAACGCAATCCTATGGAGATAACTCATTGACTTTATATTACCAAATCCGGTAGGGACCGTAATCCACCGCAGTTTCAGAAGATTACTATCGACAAAGGAGGTGCAAGGAGATGGAGAATTGCTCCTTGATACACTCGGTGCTAGGCGTGGGTAGCCCTCCTAGTGACGCAGGATCTCTTAATCGCATTCAACAACACTAGATAGACGAATGTGAAGGAAATTTTCATTCCAAGTACCTGAATCTGACGTAGATACTTACATACGACCTGATAAATTGCAGTCTAATACGACAAAGTGCTGGCGCGAAGCACATCAGATGTTGTCCAGGGCTCTCTTCCCGGTCCACATCTTTTAAGCTCCCCTACGTCGACCCTCCCCATCTCCTATCGTGATTTTTAGCCGGTACATATCGGCGTAGATACTTAGATAAAAAATTTATTCAACTTATTTTGTATTGAACTTTGACTTCATGAAATGTAGTTTCATTAAATTTATTTAAGTTGTTGATCCAGTTGATCCAGTTGATCCAGGCGTGTAGTTAGTAATACTACACGCCTTCGAAATATGAAGACCACATAACACAATACCCAAGAAGCTTTAATGATTTGTAAGTGATTCAGTGAGGCAAAGTACGATACTTTGAACCTATATAGGAACAGAGAACGCCAGGAATTCTTGACTGTGTTCCTTAATGATGAAAGCTTTATTCCCGAAAGTAACGGACAGTCAAAGTAAACTGCTATGCTCCATAATTTTATTACAATGAAATTATTTTCTCAAAATTAAGAAACAAACTTAACACTTGGGTCCATACTTCGAAGTCAGCTGAATTCAATATGGTAAGTGTAAAAAACACTATTGTTAACTTAATAAACATCATATGTGATAAGTGAATGCTAACAAAGCATATTCGAACGCCTTTGTTAATTGCACTATCTGACAGTGCATTTGCGTCGTTGCGGTTCTTTGTTTGACTAATCTAATTCCCAATGCTGCTGTTATGCTAGCAACTGTTTAAAGTGCAAGTGCATATTAAAATGTATCTTTAAGTACGTTTGAATCATCCCTGCACGTTGCAGAATGCGGTCAGTTTGTTGCCCCTGGAGTCAATAGCGCCTTATCGGCATTTGTTTATTTGTTGTGTTCTATTGATGACTGTCAACATTTGAACAATTCTTCGAAAAACGCACGATTTCACATACTGGAATCGGAAGAAATCAATGCATAAAGTATGGAAAACAGAACGGCGAACATCATAAGTGAATTATTTATAAAATATTGCTTTCGACCGTATTTTATCGAAATTGCGAATACGGTTTTTCCTTTGCGGTCTTGACACATTTATTTTCACCATTGGCGGAATATTTTATGTTATGTTTTTACTTATGATCTTACGTAAATCATTTCACAGATAAGACAATGAAAGCAATTTGCGCTACAATTTTGCCAACCTGATAACACTGAAAGGCTCTCGACCTTCCCATGTTCTTTGTTATCAAAGTAATTATGAATGTCACACTATGGTCGTGTGCCACTCATCATTTCTTGGACGTGTTAACATCTTTCTTATCTAATAAATGTGAGACTTATGGGCTAACATAATCACTAAGCACTTCACAATGAGTGCGGCTATAAAACTTGAACTACTTGCTCCTTCCAACCATTGGAGTTCGTTTTCGAGTGTTGATAATTGCATTGAAATTGTACAGGAATGATGTTTTGTTGTATTGAAGCGAATGGCTAAAGTTTCATTGATTATTTTTAAATCAAAAAACCTGACAGGAGAGACATGACTCCTGCCAAAACGTGACAGGAGCAGAGGTCAACTTCCATTGGCCATTGGTTGCTATATGAAGTGTAACGTAAAAGTTTCCGCACCGTGTTAAAAATTCACTACTGAAGCAGTCAAACATCCTGGAAAGTTATTCCCATTTAACATAAGAACATGCAGCCGTTGGATATCCACGCTGTGTGGCAGTTCTCGATCCGCTCATCGCACTCGTTCGAAACAAGGCTCTTAGAATTTTTTAGTGATGGGAAATGCTAAAACGGGGGCATTTATTTTCTTAAATAAATTTTAAGAAAACCGAATCAACTCTTAACACTCAGTCGAATCTAACATCCTAGATTTCTTGAATTCTCACTAGCCATCTGCACCTATCTCTTAGGAAAATGGGCAACTGTCGCTTCGGGAAATTTTGTTTTATAAGGGGAAGACTATGTTATGACATAAATATATGGTTTGGATTAAGAGGCAAAACCGTTGCAATTCAGGATATTCAGATTTCTGATCGCGAAATGCTTGCAGTTTTCAAACTGATAAGGCACAGACATGTGAGGGATAGAAAAGTCCTCGCTCACGAGGTGAGGCAGTACCCACACAAGTCGCAACAGTCAAGGATGAATAAAAATCAAAGGCAATGCACGTCGTTATCAACTTTTGACGCAATACCTCAGTAGAAACAGTGATGAGAATAATCTCTATCTAACTCAGGTTTTGAACATGCCTGGACAGCATAACATTGGTAAATCATGATTTCCTGACTGCATAATTTGCGTAGGAAAGGCAAATGATACCCTGCAAACATTGTTTTTATACAAGGGAATAAACAAGATACGTGAGGACCGCAATGGTGAAGTAAGAGATGTCGTTTCCGACAGTTTCAACGATGATTAATGCTCCGTTTAAAAGGAAATATTTGATTACCTGGTGGCAACCGCGTGCTATGTCCTTTCTCCAGCAATTGCTCTTCCATCCTCAATCATGTCATAGGGCCTAGAAAAACTGACACATAGTTCGGGGTAATATCCTGCATCACAGGACGTATTTAGTGAGTAGTCCAGAATAATTGTGCTGCTGTGAGTCCTAAGATCCGGGCGTAATAGTCTTCATTTCCCCATTGTCCTAAAATCATTCTTATAATGATTCGCGTGTACAAAAACCGGCTGCTATGAGCTCACTGAAAACTACTTCTATTGAAAAATCTTTTTTTCAGTCCTCCGCGGGTAGAAACGCAGAGGGATTTCAGTTTTTCACTAATTATGCTTCCACTGTTTATATTAAAATGCCAAATACACATAATCAAATCAAATAAATCAAAGTCCTAAATTATAAAATTGTAACCTTTGAATTTTTTCACTTCCTTTAAAATATGACGCAAATTCTGCACGTGCTCCACTGAATGTTAAACAAATGATAATCATTCTACATCCCATCCATTGCCAAGTGTATCCGTCAATAAAATCCGGCAGTTGAACGATTCCACGAAATCAAATAACATACTGCACGCCCTCGCTTATCAATCTCTTGACTGGAACCACATTTCTATCACATAAGTGAATAAAAAGAGTAAGAAAAAATAAAATAAATTAATTACACATTAATTTTCAGCCAATTGCGTTATAGAAGCAATTTTTATATTCGGAAAAACAAAATTAAGATTTTATTAATTTAATTGACCTTCGCATTCAGCCGTTTTGGCACAGATCATGTGAACTTTCGGTGAAAATCTTTTGCCAAGATTATAATTCTCACGAGTAATTGTTGAATACGATTATGCAAAAGAGGATATAGCTGCTGGTAATTTCGGAAATTTTCAGTTATTTATAGATGCATCAAGTTCAGCAGACGTTCAAAGGCTGCAATGCATTCGTACGAGAAATTATCATTCTAATGCTAAATTTGTCGAGTATTAAACAATCAAATGACCATTTTATATATCTTTAGATAATGATACATTTTTTATGAACCATTTTGGCCCAAATGCGAGATTGTTTTTTCTTTGCGAATATATGCAGCGTTGGCCCAAAAATGTGAACCTCCAACTTCTATTCCCTCTTGTTATCCTTGAATTTGAGGCAGATGCTTGCCTATCTTTGTCGTTATAGGGTACGAAGTTGTACAATGGATTCTGAGCATATAGAATTCATGAATGCCCGTCATGACCTATGACGACAGGGATAGGCCAGCATTCTCTTTAAAATGTAAAGTCGTAAAGTGATGAGAGAAAGAGAGTTTGGTAGCCCTTAATAGCGCCAAAAACACACAGCCCTATATCTTGATTGTGTTCAATCAATTAATTGTTGATTTTCGAAGATTTCCCCCAGATAAACTCGAAAGAGTTAAGCGTTGCTTAGAAATTCCCAAAAATCCATCAGGAAATGTATGGGTAACTAAATAAATTTCTGAGCCATGCAAGAAAGATCCTCCAAATTTCCATCCTAAAGTATCATTTAACCTCTTTTTGCACCACAAATAACATTTATTCGCCAACGTTTCATAATATTCAAAGCTATTTATAGAATTCTCGGAAACCTTTCTTCAATACTCATTTTGGCGCCAAAAAGCAACACAAGATGGTGTCGAGTGAGCGCCAGATAAAATTCAGTCAAAATGCACTTGATGTTTTGCTTATCACGTGAATATTTTCAGATGTCTAAGCCTTCAAAGCTCATCATTATTCTGCATGGTAACGGTGATCACCAATAAATGTTAATTAATTGCCTGAAGTTGCAACTTAGCCAGCACGTTTTAGTTTTGGCTGTTAAAGCCGAAACTCGATCCCGAAAGACTGCTCAGCTTAAACCTCTGCAAGTTTCATGGCCGTCAAATGAAAATCCAATTCAAGTGTTAACAATCGAACTAAAATCGACTGCTGAGTCACTTGGGTGAAGGCGCAACGTCTGAAAAACTGGATATCTAAATTTATTTATACAGCATGAGCTTTGCAAACAGTTCTTTTGTGTTGAGGTATCTGCTGAACGGGCTGAGATCGGTCTGCCAACAGGAGATGGAGACTTTTATTTATCTTTTATTCGTTGAACTCGCTGAGGAACTTTTCCGATTGAATTCACAAAAGTGAACGGCAATTTCGCAACGTCATGATCGACGAATTGAAATGTATCTGCGAGTTTCGCGGTTTGCGCATAAAGCACAATAGGAAGGAGACCGACACGGTTCAGCAGGCAGTCGCTAATAGTGGCTAATTATTTCGCAAATGAGTAATGCAAACACTGAGCTCTCCATCACTGGAATTATGATATCTTTCTATGTCCATACCGAACCCAAATTCCAAACCTAACCTTACATCTGAGTTAAAGATAAAATCTTTTTTTGATCGTTGAAATAATTTTGTTTTACTTCATAACAAAATCATTTAGCTCGGTTCGTTGGAGTAGTCGGAAACGAGCAGAAAACTACAAACTTGTCATCTCGAATAATGATTCGCGAAATCCAGCTATTATTTATTGACTCGATGATGCTATCTGTAGTTTGCTTAAAGTTATAATTACTGCAGTCGACGTACGTCAAACAGGCTTTAATCTTAGTTGCGAGCTATCATAAAAACGCTATTAGTATCTTGACTTTGCACTCTGATGGTGAACAAGCAACCTTTGATTGGTCAAGCCAAGCTAAGACTTTGGTGCTGAATGGACTTTAAGAACGGATGTACCGAATAAAACGACTGTTGAAAAGGTTGTTTATGGTTTTTTTTTCTTTTGGCATGTTCTCTTCTGCAGCTAGAAAAGATACTTTTTCGAATTGTTGAAATATTTACTTTTGCTCGAACGTGTCCTCATAGGTATAAGTACTCGTGGATCATCAAAGTTATTTCCCGAAGTAGCATCTCCAAAGACGCCGCGAGGACCTCTGCATTACATTCAATATCAGACATTGTGGTATTGACTGAGTGATGATAACACAATTTTTCCTTTCTGTCGACGAGAAAGTAGGAAATCCGACTAGGAACTGTTAGCAAGTTGGCTAGAAAATCTGGGAAATACCAGGCATAAAATTCTGCGAGAAACTCCATTATTGTTATTGCACAATACAATTATCTTTTCACGGATCTCGTTTGCCGGCCGAGACTCTTACGGATAGGACATTTGAAAAATTGCGGCGTGCAACACTCAAAACTATTCGATTTTCATTAAAAAATAAATAAAACAAGCGTTTTCACGAAGAATAATTGAATTTCTTTTATTTAGTTGCACTGAGCTATTTCCTTTCACGACCACTATTATTTTTACAAATTTTTATTCTTATCGTTATTATTTTTTGCTTCATTCCAGGACCTTCGAAAAAAAAGTCGTAAGGCAAATATTTCGGACTTGTAGCTTTCCATGAGTCACACACATGAGTAAGGGAATGTTATTACAATTTCACCTTCGTAACTTATTCAAACTAAAAAATCCAATAAAGTACCTAAAAACGTTCCTTTTGTCCTCGCGTTCCTATACGAGCTGTAATTTTCCCCTCGCTTCAGTGGTTTCAAAGATAGCTATTATTTAAGACATGATATACACTATACTATACTTCAAAATTGCAAACGTTATGCATTGCAAGACGTTTTCATACACGTATTCATACAAGAATACTTCCGTAAATGTAAAATTAAGACATGACACAAACAATTTTCATTACCAAACGTAGAAGACAACTCCCAAGGGCTTTACACATGGACAACCACACAATACCATGGAACAGAAGAGCCAACCACCAAGGACTCACACACGATCATCAACTTACCTTGAAAGACCACATCCGCAAAAAACGAGCCCACTGCCTATGAATTTACAAACAAATAATTCGCCCGACACTACTCTATGGCAGTATCGCTTTCTGTCAGACAGCCAAAACCCACAAAAAGCACTCCAATCCCTGCAGAATAGAGCCATACGGTGGATCTGTAAAATTCCATGGTAAATTAGGAACACGAACATACACAAGGACTTACGACTGGAAACCATAGAGAAATACATACGAGACAGAGCACTAAAGCTATTTGACAAAACAGAAAAGATTCCTAACCGCACCATGGAAGTCCCCAAAGTCTCGGCCAACACAAGTTGAAATTTATGCTTGGGTATAAATTTGATCGATCACACAAGGTATAAACTAGACCTTCTGGTTAAGGGGTAGTGAGTGTTCTATACTGACAGATATGAATGGCGCAAGAATGATCCATTACACTAGCTCTACGTAGCCTATAAACCAAGCAAGTGATTGATCGCGCGATTATCAACACTCCGCAAACGTGAATCTGAGAGTACGTACTGGGAAACGTCAAAAAATCGTCGAAATCGTCAAAAAACATACAAGACAAAAACTCATCAATGGTCATTGTCATTGTGAGTCATTGACTTATTATCTGGCTTATTTGGATTCTTCTCGTATGTTTCGGCAGGTAGTAGAAGGGATCGATCTCGACTTATCGCACTTTTCGTCATTGAATTCCCTAAAAATGCATTTTTGGAACCACTGACATTTGGTACACTGTTGTATGTTGTTGACACCAGAAAAACTTACTCAATATCACGATGATCAGCGAGACTCGAACCGAGCATGTGTTGCACAGAATCTAAGTACTCTGACTGCTAATAATCCAAACGACCAAAGGTTATAAACGCTAAAAATTAGAGAGATATACCACGATTTCTTAAGAAAATAATTGAAATTGCAACGCCCAAGGAAATCACAATGACTTACCTTAAAGGACAAGCAAATGTCCTCTCGAAAAGCAAGGCACCACTACAGGCGCTTGCTTCTAATCGCTTCTTTACAAGTTTTTACTAAGATTGTTTGAGGACGGGTTCAGAGCTGACAGCAATCAGTGACGGTATTCTCGTTTACTGTGGATTTTCTCTGCCCAGACAGCCTTTCGACAATGTTAGTTTGAAGTTCATAGTTGTTTGCTCTCATGTGATATCTCCACTATCGATAGCTTAGTATATCAAAAAAGTCTGAACCTTGTTGAAATTAACGTTAATCTTTTAAGGAAATATTCAAGAAGATATTGATTGAGCTCAAAAATGTTCAACAGGCTAACCCTCCATTTTTTCCAGCAATCATAAATCATTCATGAATCCTCCCTCCAAACCACAATGCACAGGATTTAGGCCTTGACATTAAGGGTGGGTGTCTCCCCAGCGATCAAGTTAAGTAAGATTGGGAAATGAATGATCCTTCAAGAACTCCAGCTGTAATCGATCGCAAGGCTGGAAGATGTCAGTCATTTGTTATACTGCCAATAATCTAAAGAGCTGCAGTGGCATTTGAAATTCATGCGTTTTGTGCAAAAGCCTTGTTTGGAAAACTTTTCAAAAGCTTTCACTATAGCAAATATAACGGGATCTTTTGAAATTTGTGATTGAACTCTGTTCTAATATTAGAAACCCTTTTTCAACCGCAGTTTCGTGTAATGGGTTGGCAGCAGCAGCAGGGTTTGTGTGAGTGCCTGTCCCAGGTGCTTTTCTATCATTCATTCCCGGTTGAACGTTCTCGATTCATCGAGATTAGAATTTAAATTATTCATAAATTTACAAAATTATCGACATACTAAAAAAAATTTCGGGATTGAGTAGGATTGGGTACTTGTTCAGAAATAAAATGCATCAACTCAACAGATTTTTGAAATAAGGAGTTCGCATTCCATGTGAGAATAGAAACCTGACTTGGGTGTAGTGTGGGTGCTTAATGTCCCATAAGGTAGAAAAACTTCAGGCGGTCCCAAAAGTTTCTTGATATTTTGAGTCATATTTTTAAATTCGAGCTACATGTACAGTGCGCGCGAAAAAGATAGCACACCTGAAAAATTTCTTATTATTTCCTGAACTACGGGATGCAGGTCAATTAGATGTTCTACAAATTAGACGGGTAGACTGAAATACACATTTTTACCTGAAAATAATGAATGGTTTCTGAAAATTGGAGATTTTATGGTGAATTTAATGACTTTTAGGTGCGTAAAAAAGATAGCACATAATGCTTGCCTCTTAAATTAGCTTGGTTTCCTCCATTTAGCCACTTTAGTTTCGGCTATCAAATTGTCACCTTCACAATATAGACATTTAGGGCAGAGTGTATAACCACTTTTAAAAACAAAAGGTTCAAACATTTAGGAAAATGGGACGAGGTAAAGTACTAAATAACTCGAAAATTGATACGATTTTGGAATTACGGCGACAGAAGAAAAGTATTGCGGAAATCGCACGAAGTATTGGCAGGAGTCGAAAAGCTGTAACAAACTTAATTGCGGATCCGGAGAATTATGGGAAAAAAAAGTCACCAGGTCGACCGCGAGCGATATCACAACGCGAGAAGCGTCGAATTTTGAAGGAGGCTTCGAATTCTTCTCTCACCGCAAGGGAAATCGGCAGACGAGCTGGCGTTGAAACGGAGGTACGTAACATACAGAACGTCATTCAGAAGTCGTCACTCATTCAACGCCGGAAGCTAAAGCGGAAACCACCATTAACCTTTCTTCACAAGAAGTACCGTTTGGCGTTTTGCACGCGCCGTATTCAGTGAAAAAAAAAGTGGAGGCGTGTGGTATTTTCCGACGAAAAAAAATTTAATTTAGATGGTCCAGATGGCTGGGGATATTATTTCCACGACATTCGGAAGGAGGAAATAATTTTAAGTAAGCGGCA
Source organism: Stratiomys singularior (assembly GCA_954870665.1). Taxonomy (NCBI): domain Eukaryota; kingdom Metazoa; phylum Arthropoda; class Insecta; order Diptera; family Stratiomyidae; genus Stratiomys; species Stratiomys singularior. The sequence continues at coordinate 1,571,494 of OX940879.1, read as the reverse complement.
GCATGATGGAGGATCGGTGATGATATGGGGTGCTATCGGATTTAACGGTCGATCGGAATTAGTGTTCATCAGTGGCAAAATGAACGCTGATAAGTATGTTCAGCTGTTGGAACAGCAAATATCAAACGGTCTAATGACCATTGCAGATACTTCGCCGATTTTTCAACAGGATAATGCGTCTGTGCACACCGCCAGGAAAGTGAAATCTTTTTTCGAAGAGGAAAAAATCGAACTTCTCGATTGGCCAGCACGATCACCCGACCTCAACATAATCGAAAATTGTTGGGGACAGCTAGCTCGGCTTGTTTACGCCGAAGGAAAACAGTACGCAACTGTAGATGAACTGAAAACTGCAATAATTAGATGTTGGGGTGAAATTTCCCGAAAATACATAAAAAATTGTATAAAAGCCTTCCAAAAAGAATGTTTGAAGTATTTAAAAATAGTGGAGGTTCAACTAAGTATTAGTGTTTAAATAAAGATAGCATTACCTAATCTTCGGTTTTTTTATTTTATTATTTCCTCCAGGTGTGCTATCTTTTTTACGCACCTAAATGTCATTAAATTCACCATAAAATCTCCAATTTTCAGAAACCCTTCATTATTTTCAGGTATAAATGTGTATTTCAGTCTACCCGTCTAATTTGTAGAACATCTAGTTGACCTGCATCCCGTAGTTCAGGAAATAGTAAGAAATTTTTCAGGTGTGCTATCTTTTTTGCGTGCACTGTATTGAACGATAAGGTCACAACTTTCGCTTTGGGATGGGTGGATATTTATTTTTTTTATTGCGTTGAGTTTGTGTTGCTATCCTGTTTTCTGTTGTTTGGTTCGAGGCTAATTCGGTAGCCGTCTATAGTTCGTTTGACGTTCATTCAAAGGTTTTTAGTTTAATTGACCTCCACATTCCACCCGGTTTGGATTGCCTTTCGATTCATACTGCCAATTGAAAAGTATTGGTAACTATTCTACTCAACAAATCGAGCCTATCCTTGACATTTCCTCGAATAGTGTCTATGTTAGAAAGAAAACGAGCAGCCTCTCCTTCATGTGTCTATGTTCCCGGCATTATTGATACATTCCTGACCGCGCTAGTACGTTGTTACTTTATAATAATTATTTTCCAAGAGGCCTTCATATAATTTGTGCTTATATTTTTTTACTTCATCCAGCTCCCCAAAGACTTCGTGCTGTATGATCTTATTCGTTTCGAAATTATTCAAAAGTTGGCGGCAATTATTTAAGCTTCGATTTTGAAATGTGTTTTCTGCGATAGATTAGAAGCATTTAAGTCTTTGGACTGCAGACTCTTTCACCTTAATACTGTCTTTATTTCCAAGAATCGGTCGCAAACACACTTGAAACTAATGCGATTAGGGTATATGGTGTAAGAAGACATTACACAACTCGTAATTCAATATTCCTCACGCTCTTTTTCCGATTCCTAAGATTACCACCAAACGCCGCAGAAGACCGACTGACCTTCTTGGAAAATTCGCAAAGCGGGAATGAGTGCCAACCCCCGAGCCGTGAAGCATCCACGGTGACTCAGAGAATTCACCTCGTGCAGCGACAGTTCGCTTCCGTCTCAATGACAAAAGCGACAGTGTCCTAACGTTACGTTCGGACTAATTCACCCGGGTTTGGAATTTACGGTACATTCATTCTTGCAACACCTCATGCACTGCAACATGTCGGCTAATTCCGTTGAATACTTCGTCATTGCAACACATGTACAGTGGCTGCCACACGGAAGACAGAAGACGGTGGAGATTCCTCGCCCGACAATAGCAACAACCCCACACTTGATTGCAATGGTTTCCTTGTCGATGAGCTGTCATTCTGCACCGAGCCCGGCGATCGGGGACGCCATGTTTTGTTTTTGTACACTTAGCATAGTTACTACTACACTCGCACCCAGCGGCCGTTCACTGGAGCAGTTCAGGACGCTTGCACCTAACCAGTTGGTGAGTACATTTCGGGTTCGTGTGCACCGAACCTTGAATTAATCTTTCCGGGTAGGGGTAGAATTTACCCCAGCTCATTCCTTTGTTTGTCACATGCTCAAATTAGAAGTGCAAAAGAACGAGCGCCCTCAACACATGCATTCGCGGAAGAGAAACTGCTCGGTAGCGAATGTCTCTTGCAAGTGTCAAGAGAACGGCGGTGGAGAGTTAAAGAGAGTGAAGGTGAAAGTTATTGAAGAGGACCGACAGTGACTCGAAGAGTTGTGGAGAGTTTTCCCTGCTGGCAGAAACAGTTGTGTGTTAACTAACGGGTGTACGTACGTAAAAAGTTCGCTGAAGGTTGTTGACGGTCAATGTTGCAATCAGAAGATAATCACAACTGATAAAATTTATTATCTATGCGAGCATGGTTTTGTAAATAAACAAACAGCTGTGCGCATTAATCGCTTGTCAACAACTGAATCAATTGTCGTAGTCCTACTTAACGTCGTAATTCGGGTTGAATGAATGATTAAACAGCAAGTTTCAACCAAATACATACGATATTTGGTATAAACTTAAAAAAGTGTTTATAAGCCCGTACCGATACTATTATATGTTTTCATAAGATATTACTGTTTGTTTCGGTACTCGGGGCTCAATAAACCTTTCATAATGTATACTGAATGTCTTTACTTTCCTTGTGTTTATCACGATTAAGTATAAATAGACTAGACGAATGAAATATCTTAATGCGTTTTTCATTAATTTATTTTCAAAAAGAAAAACCGATATATGCAGTATTTTGACAAATTTTCTTGAGATTTCGAAATATTTTGAACAAAATATGGTTAAATATACAGTAAAATTGGGCACAAACTATGAAATCATTGAGAAGAATCAAAAAAAGTACATTAACACAAAGCAGACGTACAACTATAATCAAGTTCCTATGAGTAGTACATTTCAAAGATGTTGGTAAGATATTAAAAGAATCAACCCCAGGAATTGCAGATGACGACTTCATTTCAAGACCAAAGTACACGAGTTCGTGATCTGGTCAGGATCACGCTTGAAGTAATCAACTTCTCCCTCGGGGTACCTAGGACAGGTAGTTGAGCTGATATTCTAATACCAGAAATACTGATTTAAATATCACTGTCACATGTGGGATACGAACTTGACATACAGATGACTTGACAATACAGATTTGTGAGCAATAGTCGCCATTAGCTGCTTACAATATTTTTCATCTTATGAACATTCCCGCAATCAACACTTTGATTAATTAACAAACTGAATGGCACCCCAAAAACAATTCTCGAATGTTGTTTTTTACTAGTATTGCTTTCAATGATCTAACTCCTCTTTCGATTTACCGCTCAAATCCCTGAAGAAAACGGGATCGTTTAGTGCGCTACGTATGCAATCTACCAATGAAGTCGATTACGGCGCCTGTGAGACATTCACGATGAAATTTTTGTGGTTGAGCGAGAGTATAGAGTGATTGGGCATAACCGACAACAAAATCTCCGATTTTTTGTCGAATTTCAAGAAATAGGAATTTCACGGACAAACTGCACCATTCACTCTGCTGGTCCTCGTTTGATCTCTCCAATGCCTGGAGTATAACCTAACGAAGTTACTTGAAGGGAAAGAAACGTTTAAAAATAAGGGTCTATGGCCCCTCAAGTGAAAATATCAGCCAATACGTCTCTAAGCTTTTGAAAAACAGTTACATGACCTCAAAGGGGATATGCCCAGAAAACGTGGAAGGAATGGGACGCCGCAAGGATTAGTCCCTTTTCTAGCGTAACCTAGTGCTGCGACGAATAGAGGGATAAATGTAGAAAATAAATAAATGTAGCAACAACGAAAAAAATATGAAAAAAGTGATGTTACGAGCCCTAAATAAATAATCAGCATAAACAAATTTGGAGGGATCCACAACAGACTTCGGACTGCAAGGTGAAACCGAAAAAAGTTGGTTACAAAGAGTTATGCAAATCGAAATTTTGTCAACTTTCCCTTATTATGTCGCTTTCTTCCTTTGTTTTGTTTGGATCTCACTTACCATAATTATCATAAATATTCCAGAAGAGTCCCAATCAAATCTTTAAATGCTGTAATTATTCGTAAACCTTTCTGAAATATGAATCGAAAACAATCGAAAACAATCTTTATTCAAAAAAGAAAATAAAATCAAACTTTTATCCAATATTAACTTAAGTCACCTTAAAATTATGTTGAACCCATTTTTTCGTTCACTGAACTTTCTTTTTCCTTCTGGAAACAACTTTTCTTAACATAGATGTAAACACTGACGGCAGTTATTAAGAATATTATAACAACAATACTTCCTGTGATTATCGCTCTGACCAATCGTTGTGACGGCACCACGAATTCATACTCATTGCTGCCAGCTTCATAATTGTTCGTCCCTAGAGCGAATACCTGGAATGTATACCGCTCATTTTCCTTCAGATGTCCTACAACATAATAGGTCTCTCTTGTCTCGACGGAACCATGCAGCAAATGGTTTGGTTGCAGCCACCAACGCAGGATGTAGACACGTAAGGAGTCACTTCCGTAATCTGGTGGATCCCAGGCTGCAATATACCCATTCGATTTGCGATGCACAACTAAATTTTGTGGTGGTCCTATTTGGCCGAACGGTAAAAGAGGATGTTGGAAGAGTTCGGGCTCGCGAAACTTTTTAGCTGGAATTGTATTGGAAATATCAGCATCACTGTTTTCCCCGGCTAGAAGTGCATCGAAAGAAGATGTGATAGGCAAGAGGATTCAGTTGCCAGCTGTGCTAGAGTTAATAAATTATACATACGCTTGGTGAAATATCGAAATGCTTTGCTGAACATCCCATCGCCATACTGATCCTGACTCAGAACCATAAACTCGTATTCACATCCTGGTTGTAAGTTAGTAATCGTAGCTTCCATCATGGTTTTTAGTAAAGGTCGCATCGTTCGCCATTCCGTTGCATTCGTCATTCGATACCAGACGACATACTCTAAATGTGGACGTATATATCCTTTCAATGTGAAAATGAAAATTAATACGAGCATAATGCAGTATGTCGGATAAAATGGAGAAAATGGAAGTTTTATGGTTGTATGCGCATAAGAGTTAGTTGTTAGCACAATGGGTGTAAAAAACGGTTAAAATCTCTCTAAATTATTCGAATGCAGTGTTACAGGTTCCTACAATGGGAGATCCTGTAAGATAAATTAGAACGACAGTGTCCCGCTCTCCAATCACCATAGAGGGATGGATGCGTTTAGGCTGTAACGCTTGTTGCCCCTTGCCAGAGACTTTTGGGTGACATGGTAGAAATCCTGGGCGAATGAAAAAATATGAGGATAAAGTCACCTTTTGAACGAAAAAATCCCTGCTACCAGGGGTGAGCACGCGAAATTGCAATCGTGGATCCGGAATCGTGTAAAACTTGTTTACTGTATGCTTTTTGGATAAATATTAGGACGTTATAGAGATCGGACGTAGACCGCCATGACGTTTTTCAATACGCTGTAGAAGTGAAGCGTGTATTTATTTAGGTGGCATCTTCTATTATTTTTTCAATATGATTAGTGCTATCAAATAAATCATGAAGTGTGTAGCAACAGAAATAGTTTTCTCGGTGCCATCCAATGAACGTAATGTTTTAAGTCGGCTCAAAACTCAATTGATAAAATTATATTCAAAAATTGCATTTAATTCAGTGTAACCTGAATTCAACGATCTCTCAACTTTTTTCGGCTTTTTTAAGCAGGTTTCTACGTTAGCTCTGTGAACATAGAATACAATGAAAAAGAAAGAACTATGTCGTCCTGATAAACCAATTATCTTTCAAAGTGACTAGAATGAATAATATCATTGGTGGGGGAACGAAAGCCTGCTACAGTCACCTTTTGATGATCGTTGATGATTGGACTTGTATAAAAAACAACAGCAAATAAGCCAATATTGGGGGAAAAAATTACAAAATTTTTTGCACTCCTTGTCCTGGCGCTTTCTTGACTGGTACATATTGACTGATACCCTAAAATTCGTCGAGCCCTAAAAACTCAAAGGTACTTTGTCATTAGTTCTCAAATGTGATTTCTTTTCGAAACAAAGTGCCAAAGTTGTGAATCACAGTACTCAATTGAGCGATAGACAAAAAAGCCGTCGCGAGAATCCTAAAATCAGGACATATTTAATTTATTCTGCAACTCCGAGGGAATACTCCACAAAGAGTTTATGCCAAGAGATCAAACGATTATTGGGCGCTACATTACTGGTAGAATGAAGAGCGTTTGTGGGTAGGGCTACACTGACGTCAATACCATGAAAGTGGTAGAGCATTTTGAATAATAATTCAACGGCCCAATTCTATTTGAAGCATCTTATGGTTTTTGAACAGAAATCATATCTTAACCGTCAATTATTCTATGTATTCGCCTGATTTGGTACCCTGAATCTCCAAACTTATCAGACAACTACTGTCAGAGAAAGAGAAAGGCTATATAGCGATATAAAATTTTCTTTAGTTCATTAACGTAAGGTTACAGGATAATATTTTATAGCTTGCAAAAAAATTACTCAATTTACCTGGCTGCCATCTCAGTGTTATAGCATTTTGTGAACTGTTTGCGGTCAAGTTATATGGTGGCCTAGGAGGCACGTTTTCAATCATTAATTCAGTATCAGCGACAATGGTTGCAGCTTCATTCGTAGCTGAGCATTGATATATTCCACGGTCTTCCTGACCGATATCTTGGATTGTAATGTTACCACCGTCGATTGTATATCTCCCAAGAGGAAGAGGAACACCATCACGCTAAAAATTAGGAATGTCTTTGTGGGTTAAAATTTCGAATACTAGAATATACCAAGTGTCATTATTTTGTATTGAAAGGACACGATATTTCGGAAAATATTAAAGCGTTTTAGCTAATTCTTTCCGGTGATATTTGTGACTTCGGTGAGCAACATTATGTTGATTACAAAATAGGATACTGGACAACATTCTAGTTCCGTGATTTTAACTTAAAAATATTCAGCACGCAACTTACTCTACTCCACATGATTGCAGGACGATGGTTTCCATCTCTATCGGTAGCATCACAAATCATCGTTACATTGTCACCTAACTTCTGCAAGTACACTGATTTCGGTTTTATCGCGAAAACAGGAGGCTGTTGAACGATTACGGTAATCAGTGGTGAGGGTCCATCAGTTCCGAGCTCATTATAAGGAGTGCATGTGTAGCGTCCAGAGTGACTTTCATCTACTTTACTGAAGAACAGGCTACCGTTTTGCTTGTAAAAAACACCCTTGAAAGTTTCCAACGAAACAAAAAACTCACTTAATCAAAAAATTATGCATTAATAATTCATCTTTACCGGAACATTGTAGGGATCAAATAAAAATCCGTCCTTCTCCCATCGAAGACTTCTCAACGGAGGGTTGGCACGAAAGTGACAATCTAAAATCGCCGGTTGACCGTAGGGTAAGTAGACTTCAGGTTGAGCATAGATTACTTTGGCCTTATCTGAAAGTTGAAGACTCTCAAGTTTATATATTTCACCCAATCATAATAAATCTACTTACATTGAATATTTAAGAATGCTCTCGCCGATTGTGTCTCACCATCGTTACTTTGTACAACACACTCATATTCGCCAAGATCGCTCATCATTGTCGGATCTATACTCAAGCTTCCATCTGGCGATTGCATTGACCTATGCACCAAATCGGTCAACTCAGACAACACCTTGCCATCCTTGAACCATCTGATCTGTGAGTTTTCAGGACTCTTCATAGCACAGTGAAAGAAAGCTGTCTTGCCTTCCATGATCGTTTGATTCACCGGCGGGATTTTGATGAGGGAACCCCCTGAATACAATTGATCAAAAAATAAACATAAGACCTTTACAAAAAATATGTTTAGAAAGAGTGGAAGCATACCTAAAACGGACAGATAGAACCAGGTTCCATTATTTCTCGAGCTTGGTGTTCGATTTGGAAATGTAATTTTACACTCGTACCATCCTTGATCGGATTCTCGTATTGATGTTAAATTAACGGACGCCTTCCCATAGCCCTCATGTTTATCGAGAAAATTTAATCGTCCCACAAATAATTCTGATGCAGATATCTCACCGTCATACCAGGAGAAGACTTTCTGACCCTAAAAATGAATATTACATAGTTAGTTATATAGTAGTTCTAGTGGTAAGAAAGTGATTGTGACGTTCACAGAATACAGGGAAATGCACTTTCTTTTTAAATAAACGGTCGGTAAAACCGGTCGTAACTGGCCTTCATTGTCTTATACCCTATTGGATAGAATTTAGACTTATTTTTCTATAATTTTGCGTCCGCTTCCATTTTCAATTGGTTGATACATCGAAGTGTGCAAACATGATCAACCTGAACTGTATCATTTGGCAGCTGATTAAACTCTACCAAAAAGGAAGAACTTTTTTGAAGATGACATTCACATATGACTACTTTCTCAAGGGAAATTGACGCTTTGCAAAGACTAGTAAAGGATATGCATAGCGACTCATTTTGCGCAGCATTTTCCATACGCAACTTTTCCACTGCGTAAGTAAGGTGGTTATTTTTCATAGCCGAGAACTACATAAACATTCCCAAGTCACTCCCCGGGCACTTCCCAAGTCTATAGCATAGATGAGACAGCACCTAACTTTCACAATCAACTGCTAAGCAACAAGATGGCTGCATCAAATCAATGTAAACTATAAAATACAGACGAATCCTTGCACCTTGCAATAACATGGATAGTATACGAGTACACAAGCTTCTTTTGTTCTTTATTGACAAAAGAAAGAATTCTAAAGCAATCAAAAATAAATTTACCTTTCTTGCCAATTTATTACCAAAGATAAAATTTCTGCTTGCATGGACTCAACTCGTTTTAAAAGTTGTTTTTCAACGATTTCGCTCGATCTGTTGGAAAAACTTGAAACAAAGTTCGTGCCATCTAAAGAGGACTTAACAAAAGGGGACATACAGATTTATCATCACTTATCAACCCAGTGAGTCACGAAGTAATAGAATGGTTATAAGCGGCGCCATTGGGGAAAGAACATTAGCTCAATTTGAATACTGGAAAACCTCCCTAAACAAAACCGACACAGCTCCGTGAAGGGAAACGAAAGCCTACAAACACCCTTCCAACAAAAGACGGCTTATAAGGAGAAGCCATAAACTTCGGAGTCAATTTAAGAATGCAAGGATTCTAGATAACGTAGAAATGCAACTCAGTTCTAAGTTAAATCTATGATGAGATAAGCAAATTTCGATACGGAATATATCTTTTCATTATATGATTATATAATTAGCTGTATACTAAAGATACTAAACAAGCGTAAACCTAAAATAGACACCTTAAATACCTTAAATGGTACCTTTCTACCCGAGATTTTACGTAATTTTAATACGTAATTTTAAAAAAACTTATTCAACTCTATTTCCAACCTGAGGAAGTAATCTAAAGAATTGGAAAAAGTTGTAATTATCGTCCTTTACATTCCCACAGGCTGTTAAGAACAATAAGTATCTCATACTACTACCTTAATTGCCTGAGAGAGTGCTTGTGAACCTACAATGACCTACAGAAATATCTTTCAAAAAATTATCCTGGAAGAACAGTATTAACCTTGTTACTAACTTTTTATGTTTGACATAGCAAATTGTTTTGGAATAACCTGGCAAGCAGGACATATTAATAAATTAAATTAATTCTGAATGCAACGGCAGCTCGGCGGCTTTATGGTATTGCAATAATGAGTTATTAATTTATTTTATTCTAGCTGCAGTACAAGCAAATCCATCTCTGATGGTATTATGACAAATGAAAGTAATTGATAAAAGGACGCTGGACAGCCCATCCACGAGAGTTAGGCAAGTGCTTTATAATGTAAGGAGACCTAGACGAACACCTAGAACAAATAATGAGGTAGTCGGCAGTTGGAAGATGTTGCACAGCGAGAAAGTCTTCATAAACGGGTGGTCCATGTTTCGCCATGTGACAATCCGCGACAAACCCCGTGACATTAATCAAGCTTGCCTACCTATCTTTCATTACCGAACCACTAATTTAGCACCAGCATACATACAAATCCATATAAACATTGTCACATTCTAATTGCTTCGGACAATGAATACTCCTCAAGATAAGTCGCATGTTATGTTACATATGCGACACTTATCAAAGTTTCCGGTACCAATTGAAGATGAGCAAAAGCTTCGAATGGACAAAGTTGGTAGAATTTCGCATCTTGACCGATCGCACACATGTGGTCTTTCTTTCTGATAATATGAAATAAAAGTGAGCCATCCATCGGGTTTCTTCATAACCATATGCAAGCCTGTTGCGGAATTCACGGGTTGAATTGTATTTAGTCATAACACGGATATTGAATTTCACCGGAAGCATTTTTTGCATGGCTACAGTGTTAGTGAATCTGTAAATTTAGTTTTGTACATATACGAAGATTAATTTGAATTTGCCGCGCAACAGAGCCGAAAATATACATACCGAGAGATGACGAGATGCTATCGGAATTTCGAATCCCAAAATTGAAAATATATTTTTCGAGAAATGGTATGGTGAACATATTAAGCCCATCAGTTGCCAATTTAATTTCTGAATTCATTATGTAACATGTTTTAATTCCCTTGTAAGTCCTTTGTTTTTTGATTCTTTTGAAGACGCATTTCGTCTTTCCTGACCCATCTTCAGCTTAGTCTTCTACTAGCCTACCTTTAAAAGGGCTGACAATGGCGCAGTAGCAACATTTGTTACCATTTATGAGTTAAGTAGTACATTTCTTCCAAAATTGATTGATGATCAATTATATGATGGATAGCATAAATAAAAGTTACAATTTTTGAAAGGTTTCGAAAGGACCGAAATAGTGGGGTGTAGAATTGACTCTCCCCTCCCTATTATAGGTTTTATGTCATTTATCTTCAGTCGCTTATCTTCAGTATCTTGCTACAGAAAATAAGTTCACTGGTACCACTAAACAACGAAAAGTGTCACTTGAGCCTGCCATTTGCATACCGTTTAAAATCTACGCTGGGCACTGTAGGGATCGGATGAGCGAGTAATCCTTTAGATAAATTGCACAATATCCATGGAAACAGATTGTTGCAGATCCCTTACCAGCGAGAGTTGCAGTAGCACAAGACATGCATCATACATTGGACTGTGTGAAAAGGAATAGATTAAAAGATTCAACTACCTTGGACGTCACAGGAATTAATTATAGGGCCTGATTTTTAGGCCATTAGATTTTAGCCAACAAATCGTGTCATCACCTCTTTCTGTGGATGTGAATAGAAGAAACAAAAGAGGGGGAGGGGAAAACGATGAACGCCTTTGCACGGATAATCCTCAGATGAATCCTCGATCAAGTAACAGAAGGCGAATAGAGCACAACATTGAGTCGCATACATTTTGTGACGAACCAGAAGCCGCCTGTCCGCGTAAAGTTGTTTTATGATTTTGCTTTGAGGCCACGTTAACCGCATGGAGGAGAACCAAAGGAGCTGGTCGAAACCTTTTGTTTATAAAGCTAGTCAAAAGCTGCTTGAGATATTTCAGGCTGATCCATCCCATTCATATTCATCCCTTGCAAGTGACACCTCGAAGATACCAAAACAGCTCCTTGCGCTCGCAGATATAATTCCCAAATTGTGCCAGTTGCCCGGCTTAGTTTGTTATAGCAAACAGTGGCAATTGCATATAGCTTTCCATTAACCACATGTGTCAATAGTGGCAGTTGCCCTGGTTGCATTGAGGGTATCATTGCAAAGTGCACTACATGTTTCACATTCTATATTATTGTTAAAAAACAAACCGCCAAGCTCGCCGCAAAAACATTGCCATGAAGAAATGCAATACTGACGCGTTCACACAATCCGCCAATTAAAATCGATATCAAAGCACAAGACCATCTTGTTAAGTGTGATCAGGCTCCATATTTGCAGCGAAGCTTATTCCGCTTTTATTAGAGCTTAGCAACGCAGAAGGATGATGGGTTCACATTTTTCATAATTTTTCTATGAGCTATTAGTTAATTTTCTCATTTCTCATTTCATCTTTGAACCGTCAACCCAATTAGTTCCAGCGAATTATTAACCCAGTCGACCCCACTTTACTCGCAGCCACGGTTGATCCCAAAGGCTTTTGGCAATGAGGCGGCGAAGCATGAAAATGAAAATAAAACACATATGACCACGACGACGACTCTTTGCTGAAATTAATTGAAGTGATTGGCGATTATTTCATTAAAATAATTCAATGAAATGCGTAACGTTGCCCTTTGTAATGATTTATTTGTGTGACAATGTAGCAGCGCATACTACGCGTAGTATGAAATTGTTAACAATGGTCGGTTGGAACGCATGAATGGGCAGCGTTGGTAATTCTTTTGGGACATAGGTTTTTCCGTGTGTGGTTGGCGGGGCTTCATGTATTGATTGTTTGTAGTTTTTTTGAGGATTTTGTTTGATGCAAAGTATTCCAAAGAATTTGACAATGAATGTCGCATCGGCTCAGAAATACATTCGATTGTTCGCTTTGAATTTTTTTCTTAAAAACAGTGTTGTAGTCTCCTAACTGACTGACTTTTCCATACAACTTCTAACTGGATGTTTTCACAAGGATTCTAAAAGGTTCTGGACTCCTCTTCTGAATGAATCGCTTTGCATCTTGCCTTCCAAAAAGCTAACATTCAAGTCCTGTACTGGTGACTGGCCAACACAATGAAAACAACTAGAGTTTAAAACAACAGCTAGGACGTTAATCAATACAAAGAACAAAAAAGGTCCGAAGATAGATCCTTGATGAACACCACTTTTGGAGGAAATTAAGTAGAATTTATATCAGTAATTTTTACATGTTAAGAACGGGGGACAGACAGAAAGGAAACCAGGAAACAAGCCGCTCACTAAGTGGACAATCAAGAAACTTTGTATTGGGTGTATGCTACAATTATACTTCGGTTTTTCTTTAAATTGTAAATCATAAATTCTTGATCCCGTTTCGGCAACAGGTAGCATTTATCCCGACTTTTACAGAAAATAACCTTTGCATTTGATTTTCGTTTTGAAGCAAAAATGGTGAGATGAACCAGGAAGCCGATGAAGTGCATATCTGGCATTGTTTATTATACGAGTTTGATCTTGGACACCTCCCAGCGGTAGCTCATCACAATATAGGCAGATATATGGCAGAATCGAGCAAAAAACAAGCTTATCGACAGTGATGCCTTTGCTTTCGTAATAGGGAACAAAAATTTGAAGATCAGTTACAATGAGGAGGGCGAAAAAAGGTGCCAGATGATGATCTTTTGGTAAAATACATTAAATATGTATCAAGGCTCTACGGAAATTCGAGTACTCTACAGTAGACTGGAAGTTCGCATTAAAAGTACGAGCAGTTGTATTAGACAATTGAAATAATGCGGAATCTCACCAATATTTTGCAGAAGCCAATAGCGTTGATATAATTGCATTCATATATTCAAATCTGATATCATAACTATCCTACACAACAAGTAAACATGAATCATTTCCAGTACCAAAGTGTAGCCTTCCGAAGTAATAATCAGTCAGGATCTGTGATCGTTGCTGAATATTGATGTTATATAAAGACTACAGAAATTTGTGTGACGGCCACCAAAGTAAGCGGTCCTAAATCGGACATGATTGTAGAGCTAAATCATGAGCTTGACAGCCTCAGTAAGGTTCACGTTTTGCCATCCAGTTTATGGAATGGAATTTTCGTTATCAACACAAGGAACAATCATCCAACTTCAGAACACCTAAGCGCCAAATGTAACTAGGGCCAAATGTAACTAGGGCCAAATGTAACTAGGGCTAATACCCTATAAAATTTGACTCTACCGTCGAAACTATGCCATTAGACATTCCAAGTAAATTGTTTCTTTAATATAAGATTTATCTTATTTCCCTTCTACTATAAATGATTTTTCTTGTCCTTTTGAAAAAAATTCTCTTTTTCGCTCATATTTGTTAACACTTTAGCCACAAAAGAGTTTTATGACCGATTTTATGGCTTCAACTTGTTAAAATTAAAGTAAACAGAAATAATGTGTTGGATTAGGAACAGAATTAATAAAAATTGTTACAGGAACTTAAAATTTTGCTGCCCATGACTTTTCTCTTGAAGTTAATGTGAATAAGTTTTTGAGGATTATATCATGCTTCAAGTATTGTATCCATCAGAAAGTCATGATTACATAACCACAACCATTCTTCGATAATCGTCCTTCTGGGTTAAGTCCGAAACTAGACAGTAGGGTTCTCTTTAACGATTTTACTTACGTCTTTACTCCAATGCAGGACGTACGGTATGACAATCTCCTGTGGAAAGTCGACGGCACAATTGAAAACTACGTATGATCCGACCTTGGCTTCCAAATAAGTAGGCTGCCGGGGTTCTTCGGACATGCATTCCACTCGGGATGAACTAATTAAAATCACCACAATGAGCATCAATTGAGATCGCAGCATGCCCGGAATCGCGATTGTTTTCAATGTACTTGGCCGCCATTTAGGCGGCGAGCGAATGTTTTTCATTTTCCGGTCGTGAACGAAACTTTTTCAAAATGTATTGGCACCAAAATTTACGCACCACCGACACGAACCTCTTGAATTCTTTGAAGGATAATGTTTTTAAGGACGAGTTCAGGCGCCGTTTGATTCGATTCGAATTCGAGGATTGATGAACTTCAGTTGTTCACTCTAGATTGATATTAGTATTCATTAGTTGGAATCTTATTTAGTTAACTATGAGCTTGGGATGGAAAATCAACGCTAACGCATATTCGGCGCGATACGCAAATAAGGTCCACCTATGATCACACCTTTTGCAATAAATTGCGATGAGTACGTGCGCGCACAACGTATTTTAATTGAATCGGAAACACTGAAGCATGCACGTCGAATCACATACTCAGTAGTTTTAGCTGAACGGTTCTGATACGTTTTAGATGCGTTTCAATTGGCCCGTGATAGTTAGATTTAGCTGTTTGGGATGTATCTATTCGATTGGAACGAAGGTTGGACAGTGCTTGGATGTGATTGAAGGTAATTAGGCTCGCGGAGTAATTAATCAAGGTTACTGGATGGCGGATGTAGTTAATGCGGGTGGGTAAAGATGCATTTTGAGAACAGGAATGGAAGTTCCACTTCTATGGGCGGATCATAGCACTTAATGCATTTTTCCTTTACTCTATGCAATCCAATGCATCCGATGCTTCACTGAACCCTCTTGAATTTAGCTATGGAAGATTTGGTACTGCTGCCAAAGAGCTGACTGGCCGTAAATAAAATACTTCAAAATCTTAACGGACTATTTGGTATATTCCTGCAAATTCTGCTAAGTATTTTAGTATTGAAATGTGCCAATCATTTTGAGATATAACAACAAGCTTTCTGTTTAATTAGTGACTATAAAATAATTTTAATTTAATGGTGAGCATCGAATTTCTTCGCTGTTTCAGCAGCACATGGAACACAATCAACATTTAAATCAAAGGTAGTGCGTACTCAAATACGTTTCAAATTTGAAACGTATTTGACCCTTACACCTATCCGTATTTATCAATGGATTTGGAACAGTGCGCTGTAACTTGATTTAAGGAATATCTTCCGAAACAAGATTTCACAATGTATAAGTTAATATCGAAAAAGCTTCAGGTTTCCTTTCGTATTGCTTAAAAAATTTTAAAAAGCAAAACACTATCCCTTTAGCACGCACATACACAAAAAATGGCCAAATAGTTTCCAAATAAAATGTTATCGCCTTGCACTGGCCACAGGATCTAATCCCGGCTCAAGCTCAAACGACACGATAACGACGGAAGTTAAATCGCAACTGCAATATTGAATAATTTGCTGACGAACAATTGACTGCCGTCGTTGTCATCAGTTTTCATCGCACAGATGGCGTCATGTATGGCACTTGCTTAACGGATTTATCCAGCAGTATTGTATTAAGCTTAAATGAAAATTAAATTCATCTTGCTGGCGTGCTTACTTGCTTGTACTAAGTGAGCCTAAGTCATCCACCAAACCACGACAAATGCACACAAGACCTTTAAAACTTTCGTAAAAACTGCGTATCCGTTTGTTTTATCCACATGTATGTACTGTGCATGATCAAGTGAAAGATTAATCACTTATCGGCTTCTGTTTGCACATTTTAAATTATCATAACAATAAGATCATTAATAAATAAAATTTGAAAGCTTTCTTCGCAAGAGAACAAATTAGGAAGGTGAGTATACTTGATCTTAATTCCAAGAACTGTGTGCTGCTGTTGCTAGTTCAAAAGAGTGTTCAGTTTGGAAAGCTTTCAAAATTCGTTTTTCGAATTTCTGATTCATATGCCCTTGACATTCGGATGTTATTCGAAAATACCCTGACGCTGAATTATTAGTAAGGTGATTCTGAGCTTTCCTCAATCTTCACCCTTCCAACGCACCCCACATGTTGATTCTGTCCTTCTTTAAAAGCATTTCAATCGCACCTTAATTATAAAAGAGTGTTTCGAGTTTGGATAAGAGGAAAGAGACACCAAAAAATAGAGAGAAGGAGAGCAGTTGAGTTTGTAACCAAAAAAAATGTCTGGGTGAATGCAAATAAATAAACAATTGCAGTTCAAAATTAAAACCATATTTGCAATTGAAAATAATCATATTAAAAAAATTCTGGAGGCTCGAAGGCGCACTCGGCTACGAGTTTATGCACGAGGTACTATTCTCAAGGATACATGATGGGACAGAAAAATCACGATGTTGGTTGCCGAGCTCAACAAGGCTGATAAAATTCAACTAGCACTTAACAAGGCAATCAAAGTGCGAAAGCTAACCATCGAGCAACCAACGATAATTCAAGTAGAGCAGGCCGAACATCGTCACCTTAAAGGAGAACGTACGCCATGAAAGGGACCGAATTGAGGCAAAATGATCTGGGCGGCTTCAGAAAAGGAATTTGATAAGTTGTTTTTATTTGTTCTCCGAACTAAATTCCATCACATACGTGTTTTGGCAGAGTGTCATGTTCGATGTGATGTTTCGCGCTTAGTTTGTCAGTCTTAAGTGTCCTTATTTATAGGTCAATCGCGTACTCAAACAGGTAGCATTGCTTTTATGTAGGTAAGGGTCCTTTTATGGGAAACAAGGAAAAGGTCTGCTATTTTTCTCTTTTTTGTGAGGAGTCCCTCGATTTATTCGAAACCATGGCACACTGCCGAAACGCGTATGTAAAGAGAAACATTTGTTCTGACACAAGAGCAAGTACAGGAACAGGTTTCGGAGGAAAATACCGAAGATGGTGTGTGGATAGTCCACAGTCCCGCCACCTAAACTTGTAAAGCTTTATTCCAACCCAGCGCACATAAAGAAGCCGACTGCACAAAAACCGAGGATTCAAAATGCTAAAGAACTGAGGGACAGTCAATTCCTTACAGCCGTACAGATCAATTTCGGTATTCAAATCAACCCAGCATTGACATAATACCATGGAAAAGTAACTAAACTTTCGACAAGGCAGAAAGAGTGGCAATAATATACCTTATATATTTTTCAGGTTGGGAACTTGGCTCTGCGTAGAAGTAAATGAGAAAGTCTGTAGATACATAGATTTCGTCCTATCGGGATTTCCACTTAAATCAGACGCTTCAAAGTTGTGAAACCTCCCAAAAATGAAGCCGAGATATGAGATTAACACTGCCTGTCGGGCTTTAAAGCCTCTAAGTGCCAACAACAGACCTTATGATACCAGTAGGTGTTCGCATCCTGCTGATGTGAAATCGATTTTCCATGTTTTGGGAAGTGCCGGTAGCCGTCGGATTTCTAGAAACTTGTATTCTGCACGTAGTAGATATTTAGGTCTCTTCATCGACGGCCATTTTTCCGACATTGTTACCGGATATTTCCCGTTGAATCTATAAAAGGGAACGAAAACCATTGCCTTGATTGTTGTTAAGTAGTGAGTCCTTCAAATTCTTACAAATTTCGATGCTTTCGGCATCGTATAATAATCAAATAATGATGATATACAGATCAATCGTCCGAAAACAAGAATAAAATACAATTATAAATTTAGTTATTATTCCTGTATCCCTTTCTTCGAAATACACCACGAGAGCGTTATCGCTGTTTTGTTATTAGGCTATGGCCTTCGGGTGCGTTTGGTTTTCTTGTTTTTCTATTGTATTTGACCAATGTTGCACTCTCTATGGAAATGGTTACTCCTCGGCTAAGACTAATGTCAAAAGTGACTGCTTAGCGATTAACGTCTCTTCCTTGTGAATTCCACTGAATTAATCTGAATTTAACATTGAAAAGATATTGGTTGAACATTTTAATAAGATATTGCTTGAGCACAGAAATTTATTTTCTTTCGGCCTGTAAAGTGCACACAGGATTTCTTTGCGCGAATGGTTAATTCAACATTTTGAAGTAGTTTGGAAATATGTGCAGTGGTCGTATAGGACTTACAATTGGTGATTCTTGAGGATCTAATAGGATGAGGATCGACAAACCTAATAAATTTCGACACGAAAGTTTCTGCACTCTCAATAATTTGTACTAGGATAGTTTTTAGATCTGATGCATTTTTTATAGCATTCATTCATACCAGACTTTAGACATAGTTTTCCTATAGTAGACAGAGCTTTGCCTATACCAAATAGGTTTGATGTCTAGCAGCTGAACCCTATTCTGATATGGTAAACCACCCCAACAAGCTCTTATCGGTGGATCTGTAGAGCCAGACAACTAGCTCAGAAAACGCCTCCAGTATCGGAGACGTTTACGTCAGGATGGAACTACAAAATATACTTGCTAAAATGTCAGGAAAAATACAAATTGAAACACTGGGATCTACAGAAATTGTGCGATTAATTTTTTACCTGTTTGTGTAAATAAATGCCCTGCCGTAAATATCGTCGCCGATACATAATTACCAATCGGACTTGCTCATATTTTAATTAACTCTTTCTTATGACTAAGCACATTACACTTTTCAGTCGTTCTACTCAATCATCTTTAATTTGATTTCTTAAGAGTGAAAAAAATACTTCTCATACAAGAACCAAATTAAAATGGACGGGAAGATTATTTAATTTCAAAATTTTCAATTATTGCGTTGTATGTTGATGCTCCACCCACACGAATCCTCAAAAGTGAGCAGTAGTAAGTTTGCGTTGTTTCATAATAGTTCTGAGCACTGCGTCGTCAATTTTTCATCGTGAAGGGTCTATCCTTGATTGGACTGCATGCAAAAGACCTAAGACGGGAGAAATGCTGGTCTACAAAATGTGATGTTATGTGATGATGCTGTTTGTGGCAACGTTTTCAATGTATGCTCACGACTTAGCATTAAGAAATTATTCAATACCCAGTGCACTACCGGTAGTGACTGTGTCCAAGATGTTTCTATTGCGTCTAGAGCGCGATTAATTCACATGTGGATGATTGTAGGCGAGCATATGTGGTCATGTCTTGGCGAATTCCAGAGATCACTTTCAATTAGGAGAGGTCATTCAGTCGCGAGGTCGACATTACACTTTTGCTAAATGAGATTAGAGTCGATTGTTTTAGTGCGGGATCGTGGATAAATTCATATTCATATGGACACAAGCTGAAAGATAATGGATCAGGAAATGCTCTTTGATGTGGACAGTGACTAAATGGCCTCGAAAGTTGACGCAAAGCTATCGTTACTCTGAGATCAACCATACGTTTTCGTTTCTTCAGATATCAGGATTTCTATCAACGCACGAAACGCCTGGCGAACTGAACGCTCATTTTGATTATATTCTTATTTCTAATAATTTTGATGTTGCTTTCTAAGTTCTCATAATTTCCACGTATTTCTCAATTATCAATCGTTAAATGATTATTTGCTTAATAGTACTGACCACTGCGGTTTGAATTTTTTCCAAGTTTGAATTTTTCACTGTGTCACAATTACAATGGTAGTCGCGTTAATACGCTTTATTATTTAAGCGTGCTCAATTTCTTTCAGTATTCTTACATAATAATAAAAGCCATTCAGGCTATGTCAACACTACAAAAAAAAACAACGAAGACATCGAGTTTTTGGTAATTTGAGTTTATTGCAATCAATAGTGCAGTACACAGATACGACGCAATATAAGGGTAGTATACTGTGTAGTAATATGCGGAGACTGAGTAAAAATTACGAAAAACACGACAAAATAAAAAGGATATAATTTATACAACTTATAGACCTACAAACAAATAGAAACATGGTGTTACTTGTTAGAACGTCTTTAATTATTTTCTGTTTCTTCCTCTCTAAGTTCAAGCGATGTTATGCTAAAATTAAAATGCAAGAAGTGATAAGCATTTACTTGTCTAGTTGCTGCATGTAAGCTGGAGCAGCGTCGAATGATTTCAGTCCGATTGAGTGTTTATGTGTAATGTATTGTATTGGTATCATCGCCATCTTCACAGTTCTTATGGATTATTTCTTCATAGGTAATATCCATTTGAATTATTCTAGAAGTTTTTGGTAGATCTACCAAAAACTTCTAGAATTGATAAAGCTTACCAAAGGCAATTTGGAAAATAGGAGAAATTCAAGCTGAGAGCAACAATCATAACACGTAAAAGTTACCAGACGACATCCACCTAGCTGGTAGTGCCAATCGATGCGTCCCATCGCATCCCAGTCACATTCTCCCGTTCCAGCGACTTCTTCAGAAGTCAGCTAAAAAAATTGTTTACGACTGAACTGAACTGACTGACTGAATGATTCCCACGCAGAGAGATTCCAACGTTTTACCGATTTTTAATGGTCAAACGTTAATCTTTCATAACTTTTATTCCTCCTATTTATTCGTTTAAATTTCGAAAGAACATCTGAAGAGTCCTTTACCGACTTTGAACTCCGAGATATAGTTGTAGAACAGCTTTAATATCATTAATTTCTCACTTTCATCAGTAAGGTTTCCAATTTCATTCCGTTCACGCCTCCAATCAGTAAAAGTTATTTCTCAAACTCCTAAATCGGTTGCTAGCTTTCAAATCAATTCGCTAGCACGCAAACGTGTTATTGCATTCAATCTTGGATAAGAGGAACTCTAAGTTTCTTCTATTTACCACTCATACCGAATTGCAAAAGTCACCAACAACTTGTTCGCCAAAACATTAACTGCATTAACATTAACTTAATGTTATCCTGAACGCAAACAAAATCGTTACTAAACTGACAAAAGCTACGACCGCAATCGATGGTTTCTGAATGGAATAGAAGACAGACAAGAGGATGGCTTATAACTTCAAGGAATTTCCTTCCTCATTTACGTGTGAAGTAACGTTTTGTTACTTACTACTAGCAATATTGTTTATGGAATTACCTCTTACTACAGAAAAGAAATCATTTCTATGTTAAAATGGACAGTCAAGAGCATCAAATGAACACAACACATGTTTACATGTTGAAAAATATTTATTATTGAAGAGGAAATATTCTCGTCTTCAATTATATGAGTATGAAAGGCAGCAGTCTTTTGATAATCTCTTAAGACTAGTGGAATGTTTCAGCATGCAATGGACATGTGAAACTAAAATTCCTTCTACTCTACTCAAAATCAGAAAATAGCTTCATCACAATTCGTCGTTGCCTCTTTTGGCGTTTTCATCACGTTTCTCTGGTCGCTCGGCGACCATTTGTAAAAATTCTTTATGGCTAAGTACATGATCGGCGGCTTCACCGACTAATCGGGCAAATTCTTTCTTATCGAATGAATAGTTGGTAAACTTCGCGTGTGCTCCGCCTTCCGGATGATGGCCTTCATCCTGGGGATAGACTTTCCCCGCTTTCTCCCACGTTAAGTATTTAACACCGCGCAGTCGGGCCAAGTCGAAGTAACAATTAGGATCCTCACAGTTGTACAACTCAAACACTGCCCCCCAGTTGGGCAGGAATAGCAAATGAGTAAGGCCGGCTCCGTGAATTCCAACGAGGATGTCTGTGTTACGAATGATCTCCAATTGTCTGGTGAATGGGATTACTCGGTCAAACGCAACTCTTTCCACATCGTACTGAGCATTCTTGGCAATCTCATGGTAGAGTTCTTCCTCGTTCAGTACTTGGCGAAATTTGGAACGGCGCACCAGGAAGGTAATTCGAACCTTTGCTGATTGCCGAGGATATTCAGGAATTCGTAGGCGGTGGAGCATGAACTCTGAAAATGCTTGAAAGAGACCACTCTTCTCGCACCCGTTTATCTGGAAGAGAAGGACGTAATAGGTTGCGTTATTTCTTACGCAAAGTTGGAACTTACTATCGGTGTGTTATAATACAATCCGAAGATCATACGAGGCAGCAATGGCAGGACAAGATTCTTGAAGCAGACAGTTTTCCCGCTGAACGTCTTCAGATCCCAAATGGGATTCTGCGTGAACGCTTTGAACGATGCGGAAAACGCAGATTCGTACGTGTATGACTCCCAAATTAAAATATTCACATCAGTCCGAAATGCAAACGGGTGGGTCTGGTTCACGTGCAGCGAAGCGTACAAATTAAAGAAGTCGCAGAAGTGGTGGTACATGTTAGAGGTTGCATCGATCTTCATTATGTATGTGGGTTTGTCGACTACGACGTCACATTGGCCGCTTTCAATAGGTCGTGATGTTAACTCCTCGAAGAACCGAAGCTCTGGAGCCCAAGATTGTAAGGCACTTATATGATCTGCTTCCGCAATGAGGCGATTTTCGTTTAGTTTGCAGTAACCACCGATTTGTCCTTGTTTCAAAACATCCAACTTGTACCGAAGAGGATCCCGACGTGTAGGCAAATCTGTGAAATTCAGCATGAGGTTCCGCCCGCGGCAAAAGCGCAAGTACTGCGAGCATTCTAATGATGAATCATTTGGGTATGTTGGCTCACACATCAATGCCATTTCCCGCAACTGTTGCTTGATGTAGCCGAAATCTGTTTGCTTGTAGAACGTCTCTATTTGCTCCGTTTTGTCCTTCACATAGCGGAGATTCTTCCCTGGACACTGGGGCGCCGAGAATCGTCGTTCCACTGGACAATTTTTTTCATAACCCCAACACGAATTGCCGTGGAACCTTGAACTTTGCAGGAACTCTCGGTAGATACATTCGTCATCACTAAGGCAAAGATCAGCTTGTGACGGGAATGTCGTAAAATACTGGGACAGGTGATTTTCGGGCAAATCAATGTATGAAAAATCGTCCGATCTCGTTAGGCGGCCGAATAAAGCGATCCAGACGACAATGAATGAGAGCACTTCGCGCGCGTTTACCATTTCCGTGACATTGACACTCTTTGGAGAACCAGTTTTGGGTGAGATGAAGATTCGATCATGATTTTCCCCCACCTGTTGCAAATACAAACACCCACCAAAATATCTAATCGGCAAGCAATTGGAAAATCATTGCAAATCCAAAACTTAAGTGACAGGTCACAGTGTTGTTATGGTTTCTGTCCAATCCGCGATTGGACTAGATTATTGGATTGGAAAAGAATCTTAACAAAGTAATAAAGTCCCGTATCCAGTTTGTCTGTATCCGGTTCCAAGTAATTTATTGGTCTATGGAATTGAATTATTACCTGTATAAATGAGTTTGAAATATGAAATGAACAAAATACTTGGTTTTACCATAAATTTATGATACGGTTGTCATCATTACACGGTACTCTCTGAATTCTGATATCAGAGGGAAAAAAAGCGTTTCAGATTAAGATACAAACAATATGAAGGCAAACTTTTGCATGTGTTGACAACAAAAAGCAAATAAGCAGTTCAACGCACATGTTTCTAGATGCTTGGAAAGAAGAAAGAGCAAACTTTTATTCATATCCCAAAAAATGCAACACCCAGAGGTAATAATGTCCCTCGTTGGTCGCCGTTTAAAGGTAGGCTAAGCCTTTAAGTTCCAAAGCCTTTAAAGGTACAAACAGGGTGCGACTAAGGGCAAAAAACTCCTCATCCCACAAGAATGCTTCCAGGTATTTATAACTGAAAAAGTTATGGACGAAATCAGAAAAAGGGACTAATTAGTTTTTAGGGACTAATTAGACTTTTAGCTATTCTGTGTTGCTTGGGTTCGTCGGGCCTTGCTTGGTTGGTTTCGAGGACGCGTTTCATCTTCAGCTCGTTCTTTTAGCTATACTAACACTCTTAACTCTTCTGAATACACTTACAGATTCTTTTACTAATACTTTTTTGACATTGCACTGAGTAGGGATACAGCTGATACATCCTCAGAGTGGATAATAAAGCCATTACACCAGGTCTTAGATCATCTTATTCAATCCAATTTCATCGCTGAACAATATGTAACCGTTGATGAGTAGTTGTTTGATTTTCGTCGTTGATGCCCATTTTGCATGTAGATTGCAAATGGAGTGAGTAAATCCGGAGAACGGAGGAGTAAGGTAGTAATGATATTGCTTTGTATAACGTGATTGAATAAAACAAACATGTAACGTCCGTACACAAACAAACAGGTGCCTCAAAGTGAATTACAAGAAAAATATTCCAAAACATCCACTCATCGCTTGAACAAAATTGTGACGTGAGACGTGTTCGCATTTATGTCAGTTCTTAATGCTAAACGCTCGTTAATGAACCGTTGCAAGCTGACATTTTACGATCTAATAAGCGAAAAATTCGGGAAGAGTTAGAGATATGTGATTAAGCGTACGGGGACATCCATGTTCTGTTTGGATCTGTAGGTTCTGTTTGTTGGACCACAGACTTAGTATCGCACTAGCCAAACCCAACGAAAATGGTGTTCGGTCTGTCGTGATTTGATGTCAGCGTGATGTTTGTGGGGAGTAAGAATGAGCGTTTGTCTTATTTGTCATTGAGAAGAAAAGGCAAATTATTACGATTTGTTTAAATGTTCAAAGAATAAAATGACCCTTTATGTTATTAAGGATTTATCCATGTTAATTTTTGACTAAAATGCAATGTTTTCATATTTTATACCCTCTTATCCTTAAGAGAACTATATCACAGGACCCTACAATTACTAAGATACGGCACCTACAGCAAGTACACATCGTATGGGCGTAAATGTTACCTCTATCATAAAATACAAGATGGCTAAGCTCCTGGGGTGAATAAAAGCCATAAATTGTATTTAAGTTACGAAACATTTTAAGTTACATTTTTGAAATCATTAAAAACGCTGTTAGATGACGTCATTTCCACCGACAGTACTAGATTCTCGCATCAGCTGGTATCGCGCTGACGTTTGTCAACTGTTGCCAGTGAATATCAACAAGATGATTGGTATCAACCGCCCGAAGTTTACCTTCAAAGCAGACAGTGCCGAAAGTGCTGACATTATTGCAGGTGGTCACGATTCCATAAGCTTTTTGCTTGCAACTTAGTTTCTAGTCAACGTTGAAGAGATCTTCAAATATTCTTAGCATGTTGCATCCGGAATAGGTATTCTAAGGTGAGTAAAATCGTTGACGGAGAATTACGAGTTTTGACCTGTTTCCTATGATAATATTTTCGGCAGAGATAGCCGCAAACGATGTCTCGAAATTTGATGTCGGGTAACGAGCATGGGAAACATGAAGAGGGAACAACGGCCGGCTATGTGTTCTCGCTTATCGTGCCGATTGTCTTCACAGTACTGCTTTCCTTCTTGATTAATCTGCACAGTCGCCTCCAAGGAGTCGTCTGGCGATTCTTCACCGAATTTATCCTTCTAGTTTATACAGTAGTGTTTCATGTTACGGTCCTTAGCGACTACATAGTGGAAGTTGTAGCGTTTTGGTTTATTTTGGCGGTATTGGCGGTTCTTGTAAATATAAGAAAATGGATTGTGATACGAGACGTAGAACACGACCCAGTTGATCGTGACAGCAGTTCTGGACTGAAGGCGGCTTTCATACGTGCCAAATTAAACGTCGCTCTAGTGGAGATTCCTGCAAAGCAACTTGGATACGTAACATTACTGCGATCGACTATTTTGCTTATTACTGTGGTTTGCATCCTGGCCGTGGACTTCAAAATATTTCCCGGTTACTCGTTCAAAACCCACAAGTATGGCTTCAGTTTGATGGACGTTGGAATCGGACTCTTTGTAGTGTGCATTGCTGTGGTCTCGAATAAACCTCCCACAGGTTACTATTACAGCCCGAAGAATTTGCTTCGCCTGGTGTGGAACATTTGTCCGTTGTTGGTATTGGGAGTGGGGCGCGCAATCATCATCAAGCAGATCGATTACAACCAGGGTGTCACAGAGTACGGCGCACATTGGAATGCTTTCCTGACGCTTGGATTCACAAAGCTCTTTGCTACCCTGTTCGCCAGCTTCGTTCCCCGCGTTGAGTACCTCGTGCTGCTCGCCACGTTGGTAATAGGATTTCATGAAGCAGCACTTCAGTATGGGGTAGGAGAGTTTGTGATGGATCGAAACGTCGATCGGGACACGTTCTTCAAGGCGAATCGCGAGGGAATTGTATCAATTCCGGGATTCATTGCTCTTTATCTAGTAACAATGTACTTAGGGCACCTGCTTCGCTCGAAATCCGAGCGGATCACAGTGAATGAGCTTTGTTGTAAAATTGGGGTTTTCGCTGTGATGTCCGCTGTACTATGGGCAGCCGTTTTTCAAATCGATGCCCTATTCGCTGTGTCTAGACGCATTTGCAATCTCGGCTACACAGTTTGGATATTGGCCATTCTTGCAACGATGTCCGTACTATTCATGCTGGTGGAATTATTCGCCGCAATTATGATCCACCATAAAGCCAAAGATCGTGCATGGTCTTACGTCCCATTGATCATGCAAAGTATCAACTACAATGGACTCCTGTTCTTTCTCATGGCGAACATACTGACGGGAATGGTCAACATGAACATGGATACGGGCAAGGCTGACACCTTACACAGTCTACTTATTCTGATGGCATACATGTTGGCTAATTGTTCTGTTGTTACTGCTTTATACGCAAAAAAGTGGCGAATAAAGTTCTGGTGATAAAAACGATTTAAGGTGTTAAGCGATTTTGATAATGAGTGACGAATAAAATGGGATAAAATTTCATATAAAAACCTTATCTACCGATTTATTGATATCGGCGGTGTTCGAACAAATTTGCAGATAACGTGAGTCAGTCATCGAAATACCTGATAGCGGTGCTACTGTCCCCTGTAAGTGCTGAACGAACATTTCGACAAGTTACGGAATTAACATTGCATCGAGTTTCCATCCTAGGGAGCGCTTAGACGATTCAACCCTTAATACATGAAGCAAATCTTCTAGTCGGGTGATGGGAAGAGTAATAAACGACACTTATCGCAGTTGAAACCCAATTTCCACTTCCCACGGGTTATCATGTATAAACAATTGCATGATTTATGCATATAATGTTTACAGATGATAGATAACAAGTCGAGCTTAACGTATATTCTAATGCTGTGTATTTTGTATGCGTTCATGTACGATGAGCCTCATTCATTTGCTCTAGCCAATGAAAAATATGCATCGCTTTCTGGAATGGCAACAACCATATACGACTCGTATTGCCTTTCGAATTTTTTGTTCAAAAAAGTTATAATATATCAAAACAATCATGTTAAGATTTGATACCCTGACGAAACCCTGACAGTCACCAAATCTAATCTCAAACTAGCTTATCTTAGACTTTCCATGCATTTTTTTCATTACTGAACGAAAACTTGATATTAATTTTCAATCAATACATTTTATTTGTTATGTTTGATTTTCATGTTTGTAAAAATTTATTGAGGCCGAAAATGAAATAAAGGCTAAGTTTGTCAACTTGCGCGGTCAAAATATTCATGTTTTCATGTCCTTTTTTTTTGTAAGGAAGCGATCTTACTTATTTGATGATGTTCCTCGTACGTTTTACGCTCATATTCAGCAGTATTTGGAACAAAGTGATGACCCCCCCATGATTTCCTAATTGCTATACACCGATGTAAAATTTTGCGCAAGGATTTAGGGTCATGGAATCGGGAATTTAAATGTTTTGGTAGTGTTGCTTAAGATCAGAAGCTGATTTACACATTTGCCGGCGGTAAGCCATTAAATGTTTGCGCTCCCCACATATTTCTAGACTGCGATACCAATTAGTTAGTTTACAAACATTTAAACCCAATCTTTATCTATAATGCTTTGAATATATGATTTGTGGCCTTTCATCCTAGTGGTGCTCCCTTTTCCCCGTAACTAGAATGACTATGGTCCAAACAAATGATGTGTCATATCCGGGATGGTTTTTCCAACCAATGAACACATTGGACAAGTAATACTTTTAAGGTAGATTTCTGAGCTACTGATTATGTTCTCCTGATAAGACGAGGTAAGGGATGCATTAATCCTTAGATGATCCTCGGTCATTCACTTCATATTTTTAGATTATTTACCAAATAAATCGGTTTTAACTCTTCATAATCGCATCGTGTCAATGCGCGTTGTCGAAGACTCTGGTTTTCAGCACTACTTATTCCTTTATTCACTTAGAAAACGTGCGTGCGAAGATCAAATTATCTAAGTTTTCTAACCATTCAAAGAGTTTTAAGTTCAAAGTCAGTAGGCCAATTAATTTGCAAGCTAGAAAGTCAGTAAACTATCAAATAAAGTGAAATAAAAGTAAACAAATTTACTTGATGACCGTGCAGCAGCTTGAATTATTACAAAATCAATAAATTATTCATCATACGAATACTCACATCCTTTATTTAATTCGCAACGTTTTATTTCAATAAATTTGCAACGAGCATTAACTGCCGGAAACGTTCAATTGCATCGAGACGTTTTCATTGCAAGTCCTGTCGCATGTCTGCCTAGAGCATTAAGATTTTCAAAACGTGTATGTATCCCACTATTTAATGCTAAGCTTTTGACATTTGTCAAGTGGACAATTTCATTTTTGACGTATCTAGTCGAGAGCTCGGGGTGTAATCGTCCAATGTGAAGGCGTAAAGCGGTCGTTGCGCAGGAATATGTGAAGATTTAGAAGTGAAAATAGCAAAAATGAATTTTCCACCACCAGACTTTAGTAAGCCACCGCCCGGCATACAACAGAACATTCGTCCTTCAGCTGAAGCGTCCACTTCCTTCGCTGTACCATCAACATCATATTACTATCCTCCGGCATCAACGTTCACTGCAAATGTTGCGCCCCCAATTTATTACAATCCAACTGTACCGCCGCCTGGCTATCCTCCCTTTGCTTCTCGGTCTCCGTGTGTTCCTTCTGTGGCCCCTCCAATGGCTCTGAACTATGGGCAACAAATGGAACTACCTTCGATTGCGTTGCCTCCGCCACCGGTTGGAACCATACAACGACTGCCTCGAAGCAATCAACATGGAAGGGTGTCCGGTAGAATTCATGATCGAAGCACTTCATCGCCCGCTTCACGTAGTGTTTCAGTGCACGAAGCCAATCTGCGGTACTCACGCCGGTCTTCGGAGAGTCTAGGGGTATCAGACTCGAAAAGTCAACAAGCCAGGACATCTAGAAATTTGCAAGACCAAAAGAGGAGTTTCTCGTCGCCTCGCGATTCAGCAAGTAGCAGCTCTAGAAGGTTGTCCCCGAGAAGCAATGAAACGGAGCGTGAGCGTTTGCTCAAGTCGTGGCGTTCAAACTTTTGTGAGACGTCGGAAGAAATAACGAAAAAATTGGCAGAAATAGCGAACAATGAAGAAAAGGAAACATGGATTCGTTCGTCGCCTGCAGAAGTATACTATCGAAGATTGAACGGGAACGTAGTGGAGAGCACAGCGCGATGCGATGCCCTCTGTCAGGTGTTTGAGGATCAGTTGATTAGGAGAGTGGAAAAGGAGCGAGCAAAGCTGCCGCCCTATGAGCCACCAGAACGGAGAAGAAAAGTCCGGCTTTGTCGGCACAAGTGTAGGCACCAAATTTTTCGTTGCACACAGGATTTTGGGGTAAACATGTGAAAATATTTTCAGGTGGTAAATGTTCCTCGTCGGACTCGTCAGAAGAAGATTTTGAACCGGAAGAAGATTGTTCCATGGAGGAGTTATCCCGAAAAATTGCTCACCCGCAACGGTTGCATCCGGACTTGTGGCACAATGAGCCTGGCGAAATGAACGATGGTCCGTTGTGTCGATGCTCGATAAAGTCTCGAAGAACGGGAATAAGGCACGGCATCTATCCAGGTGAAAAAGGCTTTGCAAAATGCAAACCCAATTCGAATAACGCCGATCGATTGTTCCATTATCGCATTACCATCTCTCCTCCGACAAACTTTCTCACGAAAACGCCCACCATTATCAATTACGATCAGCATGAGTTCATCTTCGAAGGATTTTCCTTGCTTTCACATGTGCCGATTGGAGAATTACCAACATGCAAGGTAAGTTCATCCTGAGTAAAATTCGTTCGTTATTTCTTGAATAATTGAACTACTGAACTCTACGATTGTCATTCTTCTTTCAACACATTCAATGCTGATTGCTTTTATGAAGCTTCTTGAATTGGTATTATAACGCTTGAACCACTTTTTCCTTGTGTAGGTTATACGCTTCAATATCGAGTACACAATCCATTACGTAGAAGAGAAAATGCCTGAAAACTTCACCGTGAAAGAGTTGGACTTGTTCTGTAAGGTTTTTTTTTTTCAACTGAATGACCAACAGCCACCTTAATTATCATAAATTCCAGTTGACTACATGTTCCGCGAACTCCTTGAACTGGTGGATTTTCATCTTATGCCTGCCGGAGCTGACCCTGAAAAAGTTTGTCCGTGCTACCATTTCTTGCCTCGATTCGTGCGCGATTTAGAGGACAACGGCAAGGAAGTGCTTGCAATGAGCGAAGTTCTCAAATATCTTTTGGATAGCTCCGGTTCGCTTGTCGACCGAAACACACTGGAAAGGATATCGGAGGTCCGACAGCACGAGTGGCAAGACTATGTGGATTTTGTCAAAGGAATGGTTGTGACGAATCCATCGCAACGCCCGTGCTCGGTGCGAGTGGATCAGCTAGATCGAGATGTCTCTGACCTACCCGAATGCATCGACAAGGAAGCGGGCGGCATCATACATCCGGTTATTGTGCACTTTGGAATTCGCCCACCTCAGCTGAGCTACGCCGGCAATCGCGACTACCAGAAAGTATGGCGTGAGTACTCAAAGTACCGGCACCTGGTTGCAAACATGTCGAAGCCTTCGTACGAGGATAAGAGGAAGTTGAAAGCAAAGGAGGCCAAATTGGAGGAGATGCGGACGCAGTGCCGCATGAAGCGCAACATCACAGTTGCAGTGAGTTCAAAGGGGTTTTATCGCACTGGAATAATGTGCGACATTGTGCAGCACGCAATGCTAATTCCAGTCCTCACGACGCACTTACGTTTCCATCATTCGCTGGATTTGCTTGAGCAAGCGATCGAATATAAGTTCCAAAACCGTTACCTGCTCCAGCTTGCTCTGACTCATCCTTCGTACAAGGAGAACTTTGGGACGAATCCAGATCATGCTCGGAACAGCATAACGAACTGCGGAATTCGGCAACCGGAGTATGGTGATCGGAAAATCCATTACATGAACACGAGGAAGCGCGGCATCAACACTCTGATCAACATCATGTCGCGTTTCGGAAAGGAATATGAAACAGACAGTAACATAACCCACAATGAACGGTTGGAATTTCTTGGAGATGCGGTCGTTGAGTTCCTAACTTCCATTCATTTATTCTTTATGTTCCCCGGGCTCGAGGAAGGAGGTTTGGCCACCTATCGGGCAGCGATAGTTCAAAACCAACACTTGGCGGTTTTGGCAGGGAAGTTCCATTTGGAACGTTTTATGCTTTACGCTCACGGATCCGATCTTTGCAACGAATTGGAATTACGCCATGCCATGGCCAACTGCTTTGAAGCGTTAATGGGCGCTCTGCTTCTGGATGGCGGAATAACAGTCGCTGACAAAGTATTCGCTCGTGCCTTGTGGACGG
The DNA here is from genome assembly GCA_954870665.1 of Stratiomys singularior. Lineage (NCBI taxonomy): Eukaryota > Metazoa > Arthropoda > Insecta > Diptera > Stratiomyidae > Stratiomys > Stratiomys singularior. Next base: position 1,539,503 of record OX940879.1, on the reverse strand, counting down.
GAGATGAGAAATTGAAGGAAGTTTGGACCAATTACCCGCCGCATCCACTTCAGGAGCAAGAACCTTTGGGTGATCGTAAATGGATCGATTCGTACCAAATGTTAAAAGGGTTGGTGAAGTTTGAGGAATCGATTGGAGTGAATTTCAAGCATATACGACTGTTAGCACGTGCGTTCACCGACCGTAGCATTGGTTTCACACACTTGACGCTGGGCTCGAATCAGCGGTTGGAGTTCCTCGGGGACACGGTGCTTCAACTGATCTGCTCCGAATACCTTTATCGACACTTTCCAGAGCATCATGAAGGCCATTTGTCTCTGCTTCGGTCGTCGCTAGTCAATAATCGCACGCAAGCTATGGTTTGCGACGATTTAGGAATGACACAGTACGCTGTCTATTCGAATCCAAAAGCTGAGCTTAAGACGAAAGATCGAGCGGATTTGCTAGAGGCTTTTTTGGGAGCGCTGTACGTGGACAAAGGGTTAGAGTATTGCGAAACATTTTGTCAAGTTTGCCTGTTTCCTCGTCTGCAAGTTTTCATAATGAATCAAGACTGGAACGACCCCAAGTCGAAATTGCAGCAGTGCTGCTTGACTTTGCGAACCATGGATGGAGGTGAGCCCGACATCCCCATTTATAAAGTGATTGAATGCATAGGTCCAACAAACACACGAGTCTATACAGTAGCTGTGTACTTCCGGGGTAAGCGATTGGCCAGCGCAACAGGGCCAAGTATTCAACAAGCTGAGATGAACGCAGCCAAGCATGCCTTAGAAAACTCCAGGGAACTTTTCCCCCAATTGGACCATCAGCGTCGTGTGATTTCGCAGAGTATTAAGCGCCAAGGAAAAGACGTATCGGGCAATCATGACTCGAATGCTGACGGTCGAGAAAGCTCGTTCGCTCGAAGTTTAACTGATGATTCGAACTTGCCTAAACAATATCGCATGCGCGAGGATGTGTCGAGTGACGAGCTGAGTGGCTCCAACTATGAATCCAAAAAACGCAGTGAAAGCAGTTCTTCGAAACGCAAAAAACGAAAACATAAGAAAAAGAAACGTTCAAGATCAACGAGTAAAGCTAGATCCGAGTCGGCACCAGCGGATACAGCAAGTGGCCGTCAGGATAGTGATTACTCCTCAGAAAAGCGAGAGCACGTGAAGACAGATGACAACAAGGAAAAAGATTGTCGGGGCAACTCGCGCGACATAAATAAAAGTTATTTTCTGGTCTCCGAGGCTGAAGAAGTATCGGATATTGAATCTGGAGAGATCATTTGAGAGACTATTTCCGACGGATGCTCATTTTAATGGTACATGCGGAGGTAATTGTAACGCTTTTATAGCCATTAAACGTTGGAGAAATATTCGAAAAATGCTAAAAGCAAATTCCTAGATTAGTCGTATCAAGACGGTATTTCAATACATAAAATATTTTAAATAAATATGATCAAACTAGCAAACAAAATAATAGCTTACGTTATATTGTTGTTGCTTTTGAAACCGCTTATTCATGGGGTTAGCGTGTTTTTTTTTTATTTTTTTTATTGTTTTATTGTGAGTTCCAAAGTTTAAAAACTCCACCTGGCACTTTGCACCCAGAGCGTGAGGGTTTCATTTTAACAAGAAGAGATATAGACCGCGTACATAAGTCGCACAAGAACTCTTTTGTCAGATTGTGGATTCTTATGCATCAATACTTTTGGTGTTGGTTCCTTTAACGTCTCGTTCTCTGCCAAAAGGCCTTAAGACACTAAGATAGCAAAACTGCCAGAAGATGCGTCAATAAAATACACAAAATTTGTTTTCAACTTTCCTTACTTTATTATTATACAATACTTAATACTTAAACATGTATGCAATCTTGTCCGTTATGAAAATATACATTTGCATAATGAAGAAGGCACTAATCTGTACAATAACACATTTCTTTCTTTCCTATTAAATCCTAAGAACTTCATGTAAATATCCTTCTTTTCGTTTTTCAACTAACAAAAACTTGTATGCATATATTCAATTCAAAAATGAATTTTACGCTTATTTAAAATAAAAGACGTAGTAGTAGTGGTAGTAGTAGTAGAAGAAGAAGTAGAAGATGAAAAAGAAATGGGAGTAAAAATATTGATGGGATAGTTAAAATGCTTTCTCGTTCTTAATATTTTCTATCTTCTGTTCTTTTGTAACCTAAAAACAATATAACAAATTGTTGAAATGCTGTTGATGCTGTTGGTGTTTGTTTTCTATGTTTTGCTTAGCGCTAAATTTCCTAATGCCACTGGAATGCTACATGTGCTATCATTAGATATGCTGTTGCAACAATAATACTTCCAATCATCACTGGGAAACCGACTCTGAAATGGTGCGAGAAGAATTTGCTCGGTGATTGCTTGTTCGATAAGGGGAGGTGGGAGGTACTTACTTGAAGTATTCAACGAAAGTGAATCGGTAACCATGCTGTTCTGCAACACCCGCGCACACAACGTTCGCGGAGGCACCAATCAAAGTTCCATTACCTGAAAAACATTTAGATGAGTGATGAAATGTGAAATTTCAAAAAAGTGATTTTAACGTACCTCCGAAACACGCGCCGAACGCTAATGCCCATACAAGCGGTTGTAAAGGTAATCCTAATTGTTCATTTTGTGCTAATGAAATCGCTATTTTAATCATCATCGTTGTGAGCGGAATGTTATCGACAAATGCCGACGCAATTGCAGAAACCTGATAACAAGAGGAAATAGCCATGAGAGTATTGAGAGTAACAATTTAAATGAAAACAAACGTTTAAATATAATAACAGTTATTCGGTGTACTTACCCAAAGGATCAAGAGAATAGCAACAGCTAATCGCGAAGTTTCCCCGACCGACAAGATAAGGTTTTCCGTTTGTTTGCCTATCCAATCAATCAAGCCCAATTCGGACAAGGCCTCCATTAGAATAAACAACGCCGCGAAGAATAGCAGCGTTGACCACTCAACCCTAGCCAATACTGCTTCCATGTCCTCCCGATCTGACAAAATCAGCAAGAGGATAGCTCCCAACAATGCAGTCCAGCCCAGCGACAGCCGTTGAAGCTCGGGCACTGAATGCAAGAAGAAGAAGCTCACCACGAACGCCAAGGCTATTCCGGATTTATACAACAATACTTTGCACCTGATCGGATACTGTAAGCAAAAAGGATATCAACTAAGACGACTTTATTAAAGCATGCATTTAGCTTGATAGATCGGTTACTTTTGCTTGCAGCTCTTCCAATGCCGCTTTGTAACTTTCGGCAGGAACCGTGCCCGACGTCAGCTTCTTCTTCAACGATCGTTTCAGTCGATTTACTTTTTTCACTAGCGTTTCGCGGACAAAAGCTTCATCCTTTGAGTATGATGACAGTGACGCGGCTGCACGCTGCCAAACGGAGATTTCATGCCGCAATTCTTGAACGTCTTGTGGTTCACTGAAGCGCAGGTCGTTGATGTTACGGAATTTGTAACGAAGTTGAATGAATGTTTGAATCATAACAAGGACCACGCCGATAGCCATGTGAAGTGTGAAAATTGAAAAGTTGACACCCTGATAAATAGAAAAGAATTTTAAAATATGCAAGGTTTTAGGAGATCGTTATAAACACTTACTCCTTTCGAAATGTAACTGTTGGATGCGATGATGACGTTCGGGGGATCACCAACTGGAGTAAGCGCCCCACCGATATTTGAGTAGATGATCATGCTCATTAAAATCGGAACAGGATTTAACTGCATTACTTCACATAGACGTATAGTCACCGGGGTCATTAACAATACGGTGGTGACGTTATCCAAAAATGACGACATCACGGCGGTGAACAGACAAAGGCAATTAATCAGTGGCCACACTTGTCCACTTGTTATCTACAAATATAAATTCAAGCTAGAGGCTGAATATTAAGCGAGTTGTGTTGTGCATCTACCTTATACGCATACACAGCTAAATAATCAAAAACTCCTGTTTCCGATAAAATAGCAACGATTATCATCATTCCGAACAAAAGCAACAGCGTCTCGACGTCTATCCATCCCATAATCTCGGACATTGTTGGCCTCTCGCCCATCGCCGCAAGGATTCCTATCGACATTGTCGATGCGATAATTGCAGCGAACGTCCTGTGCACCAACTCCCATATGATCATGGCATAGAGACCAAGTAGAACTATAGCTGCGTATATGACACCTTTGGCCTTATCGATGGGCGTGTCATCGTAGCCAAATTGTAGTGGCAAGTCTTCCTCGAAATTCGATTCCATTCGAATTCGAAGTCTTTTGTTACTTTTATCCGGGCTGTTCGTTAGCTGTGCGACATCCCGCAGATCGAATGTATGCGATTTGAGCAGTTGTGGTGATGTATCTATTAACGTGGCATTAGCTACAGGAACTATCCATGCATTCGAAATATTCTGTAGAAGAACGTGTAAGTGAATTGTCAAGCAAGTGCTTCGTATTTGATAATTTTTCGGATATTCTTATTCGAACTCACCTCAATGTGCGTTATTTCGGTTTCGTTTGTACTAAAATTTAAATGTAATAACTGTACATAAACTGTTAATTTGTTTTCGCTAATGTTTATAAAATGATCCGATAAAAAGGCACCTCGTAATTTAACTTCGAAGCGGTAGTCTGGGGGCATCTCCTTTATATTGTAGTCTGGAAGTTGAAGACACAAGAATTAGAAGTTCACAGACAAGCAGGTGGAGAGAAGAAATAGTGGGCATTGTTTCTAGAATATACTCGGTCGAAAATTGTGAAGCCGCTCGCGATTTCTTTTAAGCGCGCAATTGCCAGACGACCGTAGGATATCCTGAATGCATTATTAATTCCATCATATATGAGCAACATATTACCAATTCATAGGACACTATACAGTGGACAATTCAGTTGAATCGATATTAAAAATAAATTGCGAAATAGCTGGTATGAGAGCGATTTTATATTCGAAATGAAATACACAGATTCGCCAAATTTTAACCTAAAGAGCCGAAAATCGTCGATACATTGTATGAGTAGTAGTGGTCCTTTCTAAACTCCAGTCTGGTCCTGGCTTAGAAGAGTCTTTTTAAGAAGTCCTTGCGAAAGAAAGTGGTCAGGACTAAGCCACTGGGGTATCACAAAACATTCATCCCGCAGGATCGTAGTTTACTCGCTACCATATACAAATGACCATGAGTGGGTTGACTCCTTGCGAAAATTTGTGTTATTTTTCGAATGTCATATGACTTTGAGCGGATCGTGGACTGAAAAATTGAATGGTTTTGTTGACTTATCGTTGGTTTTACGCGAGAAAAGTGCCTCATACGAATGTAAGCCATTTTCGTAAAGTTTATCGTCGAGAGAATGGTCTATTTCATGGAAAAGTAATTCAAAGAGAAGGATTTCAATTGCAAGTTAAGCGATTTGTTTATGTTTCACTCGGGTTTCTTAGCAAAATATCAAAGTGGCAGCGGAATTTGTGTAGTTTCCAATCAATGGCGTTTTTATTTTGTGGATGTCGTTCCAAAACACGGTTCGTAAGAAAGATGGGATTCTCAAGAATATGTTATATGATTGAATTTATTGAAAAATGGAGAAGAATAGAATGGAATGGACATACCTAAGCCCAACTCGATAACTTTAACTTTCAACCCTTTAACTTACCTTTTGGCCTTGCAACTGGAATTGATAATTGTTGCTTTTCAATTTCCTTCTCGTATGTTGTCATCAAAAAGCCAGTGAAAAATCCCCAGACAACGAGAAGTACACAAATTTTCACCCATTGTAACCAGCTTGTTGTCTGATGAAATAAAAAAAAATTGATCGAATGGTTTTTCTGGTTCTATAAACAAACACTCAAGCTGTTACCTCGTGATGAATAATACCACCGTCTTGTGTTCCTCCGTCCAAACAATTTTCTGAGTCGCTTCTGTAAAATAGAAACAAAAGAATATAAAAGTCAGTATGTTGCCAAAAGCGTATGCTCAACGACTTAACTTGAAACTGTCTCGCCTGATGTGATCGTAAGTTGAAAAGAGAAAAATGAAAGGATGTGTAAATATTTTCATGTTATCATGATTAAAAAAAAAACGAACATGCAATATGATAAATGTTTACATTTTATTTATGAATATTTGATGATGCTGCAGTTCACTTTTGGAACTGGGCTACAAGATGTGTTATAGCCACTTCATTTCGAGACCAAGAGTTTAAAACAAGAGTGGGAAAATGTAAGAGTTCCCACTCATTGCTTCATTAGCAATCGTATTATTTGCCTGGATGTATTTAATGTTTTTTTTAATTCAATTTTGATCAATCCTTATAGATCTAAATGGTAATTTCTCAGCAGGTAATATCTCAGCTTTATCATAAATAGGTAACATCTTCGCCACTACGGACAGCAACACGGACATTGTCGAATCAGCACGAGAAAGTTCAGCTGATATGCGCAACCAGTCGCACGTTGTGCGAAAAGGATGAGGGTTAAAATAAATTATACCCATGTACTATTGAGCGATGACTCTTGTTTAATTCTGTAACGATGAAAGAGTGAGGTAGCGTTCCGCTTAAAAGGATGAAATATTCAACCGACATAGTCGGGTCCCGAAAGGACAGTTTGTATCGACAAATAAGGTTTTCTGACAGTCCTGTGCGCTCGCAAATCAAGCAATAAAACTTTTAAGTCACTCTATAGGAGCACATTTAACGTTTTGATATGGTAACAAGTGTCTTTCGTACGTTGCGATGCCTTTGATCACCCTCTCTATTATTTATCTTACGTATAGTACATCGTCAACTTCTTTAGACATGCCAACCTAATCTACGGTCGTTTGAGTAGATTGAGTGCTGTTGAAATTATGTAAATAATAATCTGCTCGAAACAGACGATGAAATAGTCACTAAGTTATTGTTACGCTAAAATTCCTCCAAGCATTCCAAGGCAACTAAATACATTGTAATCAATCACTTAGTTTGAACAGTACTCACTTCTTCACCGACGCTCTCATAAATTATTTAGATTTGCAGCATGAACCTGGATGTGAAAGAAGGCAGTTTCTTTCGATCCAGCGCTGGAAACGAGGAAAAAGAGGAGGACCAACCCTGAATTGGCTTAAACCACCCAATCATATCTTCATGTATTTAGTCCTTTTGCAATCAAAGCAGTTTAGAAACAATTCATCCTTCACCTTATTGCTCATCAGTGCAACAATGTAATAGTTAATTTATTTCAACTCTTTGGGGACATCGAAAAACTTCATTAAATCCTCCAACGTGTACTTCCTGCTGCAACTAGTCGCTGCGTCGGCAAATGTTTTAATCAAAAAATCATGAACTTTTCCCCTTAAAACAACACGAACACCAACTCGATTCGAAGGATCAAGGTATTGATTTTCAATATTTATTTCACATTCCAGCCGTGAACTCGGTGAGATAGAGTAGCATTAAAACAGCATGACGGATAATGTTTGTTGTTAATGTTGCCGGGTAACTTTAATGATTTATTTGTTCTGCGTGAAAATGCATCTCTTTCAGGCTCTGTGAACATATCGAGCAGAATGGAAACCTCATGGAGACCATCTATGCTTGCACAAGATAAAGCGGCGTTCCGATACCACTTAATATAATTTAATAGTGGACATATGGTCTCAAATGGCCACAATTAGAAAGTATTTTTTCCGAGTCGAAAAACGCTAATGGCGAAATTTATCTAGAAGATAAAGAATTACTCACCTACTGTTTCCGAAATGTTTCATTTCACCTAATTCATTTGTTATATTTATTGTGATATCATTGTGTTGGCTGCTTGTTGATGGCGGGTCATTATCTGGACTATGTGTATCCTCGGCTGGCAAGGGATCCTCTTCGTGCTGGTCGTCACCTGGTAATAATGTAGAAGTTGTATTGCCATTGCATCTAATAAATCTTTAGTTCAGTTACACGTGACTTAATATATGCTCATTCTATTTTCAAATCAAACACCCCGTTCAAGTACCTTTTAAGTGTAAAGTGACGGTCTAATGGTAAAAAAATTCTGATGGCTTTTACTATCCTTGCCAATAGTTCACGTCCGACTGACTAACAGAAGACGTGTGTTATATGCTTGTGCATTGTTGATAAATTATTCTTTGTAAATACATCAAATCGATACCTTTATGCTTTTAACTATTTATGCGTCTTCATATGTAATATCATTGTGAAAAAGATCTGACCAAGATAGTATTATGTTTAAGCATGTACAGACAATTCTATCAACTTAACGTATCTTCGGACGTTCAATAATTCACAAAAAATTGGATCCTTGCAAAGGTTATCCTTTACCGCTAAGTTATTGCGAACCACTTCTGCCGCGGCTGCAGATATTTACTTGGCAGTTACCTTATAAATCTCTAGCTACAGCGGTCAGTTAGTCGTGAGTTTCGTGCGGGCATAGACCACTGCCCGCGCTGAACATTCTTCACTTATCCTCCTTGACATTTAATTAACAGGGATGAAGAGACCGACGAAGAAATTGGAAGTGGGACCGAGAAATGATCTGTTTGGTAGCGAGCAATCCGTTTACATTATTTTTTGAGATATTCATAAGGTAACGAAAGTTTAGATGTAAGGAATCGTAAATTTCATTCGAAAAACGGTTAGAATTCTGATAGAACCCCGCCAACTACAGGCATAAATATAACATAAAGCCTCCCAAATAGTGAGGAGTAGTGCTGATGATTCAAAAGGATGGGGATGATTGAAAAATTTCAAAAAATCCACTATTGTTGCTAGTTACTCTATTATTGTCGTAAGCATTTTTTGCTATATATTTTCATGCATTTGCATGATCTTCGGTCTTCTGAGCTGGGAGCGAGCATTCTAAATAGAGCAGACATTTGTCAGTTGAATGATGGAGGATCCCATTTAGAAATTTTTCTTGTTTTTACCTGAATACACAAGCAATAGTTTCTAAGCCTAACCTGAAAATTCTGCGCCTCTAGAAAAGTTGAATGCTTCATACCGCGGAATTCCTTTTGGTAAATTAGACGAGTATGGAGCTGCTGACTGTATTGTTTAATCCTTTGTAACAACTGTCTTTAACAAAAATATATTTAATAATAATAATAATCTTTTCAATGCACGCCGCATCGTTTGGCTTACAATTTGTTAAAAATAGAGCAGAAACTACTGAGCAGTATTCCATTGATGAGTGGTCCATAACAATTGAAATCCACATGACACTTATAGCGAATAAATGGCGCGTGCCATTAGTTAAATTAAATTTTAAGGTGAACGTTTGTTCGGGACATTTATTTTGTTGACTGACAAACCGTCAAGTGGACAATGATGCTCGAATATTTTAAGCTGCGTTTGAATCAATTGATAAAATACTGAAACAAGGAAAATTTTAATCCATAAAGTCGCCCTAAAAAGCAATTAAGGCAAGGCCAGATGCATCTACAAGACGAAAACGGCTGGGAGCGAAGTAAATTTTAATCTTGAATAAAAACCTTATTCGATAAAATATCCCGAATTTCTTTTTCGAATGAGAAACATATGATCAAACGAAGACTTTGACAACCAGAAGAAAATCGAATCGAATCCTACTTTAGTTCCAGCATGAAAAGAATTCAACATGTGAAACTCAATAACGAATTGCGCTGTGGCGCCAAAAATGGCGATGATTATGCAGTTTATTCTGATTCTGAAGAAAATACGAGTATTAACTCTTTTTTAAAGCGAGACGAAAAAAGGAACTGCAAGAAATTTTAATGATAGAAGAAGGAAAATAAAAGAACGATAAATGGTTTGATTCTTATTCGCCCATTTTTATTGCCTAAAATAATAAGAAATTCATGAAAAGCCGACCATAGATTCCTGTTATGGAGTGGCTGGATTAGAATGATTTGCGGTAGCTGCAGAAGGCGCAAATCCTTATATGCATCGTAACATGAAATAAAATTTTACTGAAAAGAGATTGGTTCCATATTACAAATTCATTATAAATTGCGCACACTTTCAAAAAATACGTAGTTTGCCTGAAGTATGTACTGCTTTAATTTATAATACCATCCAAAATCTGCTTTTTGAGATATTCACACAAATTATTTAGATGCTATATTGGGAATCCGGCCAATTTAACACCATTAAAAGTATTCAGCTCCTGTCTTTATTTGGTCTAGGATCTTTACAGATACTTCCTTTAATCTAGACCACAAAGTTTCAAAGGGGTTTGAAACCTATCATTTCTCACATTAGAAAACTGATCATAAATAGTCCGAAATCAAATAGTGTTAAATCAAAATCACTTAGTGTCTACCTAAAAATAAGATGAGATTAAGAAATAAGGCACCATGGCGCAGGGCAGGATATTTTCCCATTAACAGCCCCAACAAAATGAAGTTGTCATTTTTGTAACTCACTCTGGCAACAGAGGTGCTTTCGAAGTATAAATTCGGGGCCTGACTGAAAGAATATTTGCAGGATTGCTGGTTCTGACTATCCTATCTTGCGACAAACCTTGCTACGACATTAAATGTAGTTGCATCTATGAGTCACCCGTAACAAAGACATCCTGGAGTTGGGTGAGTTGATGCGAGTTGGAGTTGGGGATGAAAACGTATTAGTTGATCCCTTCTTTTTCAACGTTTGATTGAAGTTCTCTAGTCCGCCTGAATGTTCTTTTCGGAAAGTAAAGATTTAATGGTGTTTTAAGGCTTATTGCACCCAGATAGTAGATCATATATTAATGATAATATTATATGCATTATACTCCCGAAATAAAAACGACGTTTTTGTTACCATTAAATATCATCAGTCCAAATATGTTTTACTTATGCGTAAGTTTTTAGAAGTATTTAGAAGCTCTTAGAAGCTGAAGAAGCTTTAAGGAAAGTTAAAGATTTTTTACTCTGAATTGCTTCTAAGCAATAGCCTTGCACCCCTGTGATACGACTGACAAATAATATACCTCTGCGAAATGCCTTAGAATTTGTAAAAACTAAAGTCAAAAAAGGATTAACGAAGTTTTTTTGACTACGAAAAATCTTTAAAGATCAAATAACAAACAAACTCTCATTTAAATTTCAAGTTATTTCGTTATTCTTCCCGTACAAAACCAATACTTAGATATATCTGTGAATTGTTTGAAATAATATTTAAACTTACCACCCATTTTCTGATTTTCTTCCTGAAATGATGCTAAGCTGGGATCGTGTCGTATTTTTTCTGGTAAATTTCTCCATACTTTTAAGGCACCCTCCGTTACCTCACTGAAATTAAATAAAACGAAAAAGTCGCATTATTTTTTTGCCATTATTATTTTTGCATTATTTTTGATTTGTATATTGCGTTGGACATTGGAAAGAACATTTTCAAAGATAACTTAAGGAGTGCGTGGGCTGTTTGGAAGAATTAACATGAGATTTAATTAGTAGCATCCTGTTTAATCTTTTATATTGTATTTCTTCAGAAACTCTCACTGTGCATCAGTAGCGATTGTAATGTTTATGCTTTCAGGGTTTGTTATATGTTTCTGTGTGATCCTTTTTTGTGAGGAACTGGGAGTTAGTTATTATGATCGGATAAACTACGGGACATATCGTAATTTTTCTATATTGCAATACGAAATTCAAAGTCAGTGTCCATTTATTCCTTAACTTTTGTTTAAGTTAATTAAACAATTGGATATTAAAACTAAAATACTTAAAAAGAAATTCCAAAAGATATAAGTTGGTGAAAAAATTAAAGTATTTTTTTACAACTTTTGTTAGGAGTATAATACAGGAAGTGTGGTGCGAGGAATGTTAGGGGTAAATGTTTTTTTTAGATTACGCTTAGGTGTTAAAATGATTATTGTAGTAGGAAAATCGAAGTTTTTCGTATTTCGTTTCCTTCTTTGCACTAATCAGCTTATTGCAACATTTAAACGCTTTCTTTCAACATTTCTTCAAATTATTTGAACTTTGCATCAATTAGCGCGTGTGTGGTATCGATTAGGGTAATTATGGTTCTAGATCTAGCATTCCTGGAACACTGCAATTAGGTCACATATGAATCCGAATCAGTATGAGTGTCGCATGGGCACTAGCAATCACATATTCTCCAGGACATTTTTTCATTCATCACGTGCACACAAGACTCCTATTGGAAACGGATACACACCATTCTTCGTAATGAATCATCGGTAAAGTGACTTTGTAATCGCCCATGTTAGCGTCCTTAACGACACAAATCTACTGCGAATCCGGGATGCTCGTATGTGGCTGAACGCATGTTAGCCACTCTTTCCGATAAAACGACCGTTCTCTGCTCAACCGTGTACAATAACTGACCAGCGTGCCGGGCATATCAAACTATCTATCCAACGAGTGCTTTACTTTTGCAGCCAGGTCTAATACCCGTAAATAACAACTAAATTACATCTTAATCCACTAAAAGCTAATTATTCGTTCCGTTGCCAAGACACATAATCAGAATAAAGTTATTCGGGCTTGTTGCTCTTCGTTAGATCACACTATGACAAATTTGCTCCTGCAACGGCCTTAGAAACCGAATACTGAATGCCAACTGTGCACTATGCTCTGTATCTGTATCTGAGAGGCGGATACGAGCGCAAGAATGGATAAATAGATGGACAGACGGACGCACGGACGGACATGAGCCACTTTGCGATATTACCATTGTGTCATTTTCCAATCTTTCAAAAGTGGCAACAAATTGCTTATGACCGAATGAATGTTTCTTCCGAATAGAGAATTATTGTAGTTAAAATTAATTTCAAAAATTAATTCAACGAATGGAATCCTGTTTGAGTTGTTCCTGACCATGGTGGGCACGCAATATTGCATGGTTGCAATTTGGGATGGGAATGTTGCTGAGTGGTGGCCACGGCCAGTAACCTCTAGACTATCGATTCAGTCTGATCCTTGCGCGTACTTGAGCCGTGGGGTGGTAGGAAGCTCGAAAGGAGAACGAGGATTCGGTGGGAATTGAGCAACAAGTTGTTGTGTCCTGATATGCATATGCAAATGCCCACGACCGAACATGGGGGAAACTCCAGTCGACTTGGGCGAACAGACATAGAGGTGTTTGGGCTCATATGGAAGAAAATGAATAGCAGATTGCTGGAAATCACAAAGGCGAAATCAATGAGTATATTAACATGTGTTTGATGATTTGAAGGTGAAAAGATAACGAGAATGTATTCCGAGAAAGTGTGATTGACCTTGCAGGATGAAGCAAGTCTTGAACTGGAGGTTTTGTCTCGCGACTAATTTAAGTATCGACTGAGCTTATTATCAGAAAACGAGAAATCAGGTTTTGCCTCAGAGATTTCGGACGAAAAGTTCGGAAAATTTCGGCAAATGCAAAGGAGTATTTTGTTTTTTTTTAAGTCTCACAAAACTATTCATACCAGTTCCACGAATATTTTTGTTCATAGGATCGCGTTACTGCTTACAAGTGTTAACACTTAGATCAAACTCACAATGTAACGATATTATACCTGAGTAGTCCTGATGCAGTACTCATAAGCAATTGGGGATGGGTCAAGAACATTCTCTTGAATTCTCTTAAAAATCACTGACTCACTGAAGCACTGCAGGATATGTGGATGAGTTATGGGAAAAAGATGAATAAGAATAAGACGAATTGGTTTTAAATTAATAGATATTCTCACATGAAGAACGCCAACACAAATCGAAGCAGTTATTCAACGCAAAAGTGCATGCTACATATGTTAAAATGAAAACGTGAACCACGCGAAAAATTTTCCAGAGAATTAAATAGAAATACTGAATTTTTCTGATAACTTCCACTTAAAATGACAAATGTTTATTATTTTGTTTTTTTAAGAAATAACAAAGTACTAGCTCCTGACAAAAGCCTTTTTCATTTCAAATTTCTTATTGGACAATGGCCGAAAAACACCGAAAATACTAAATTTTTTCATCAGCTCTGCGTATCCCTGCATGAATCTGTATTATACTCAATTTTATATTGGAATCTACATAAACATATTCACGTGTATTAAGCGGAAGCCACCAGCAGGCGCTCGTTTTGCCCTTGAGCTAAAAGGATGGCAGGACTTAAAATCCCATATCTTCGCTGTTTTTGCTCAAATCGACTTCAAATTTGACAGGGGTAAACAGTTAAGAATCAATGAAACAACAAAAACATTTTCTCATCCTTAACATTTTCTCATAACGTTTTTTCATGTTTTTTCAATTGTATTGGAAAATTCTTGATCGGAATATGCAATGTTTAAAATCAGCCATTACATTCTCTCCATTCATAAGTCCTTTAACTTTCGCGGTCTATATCTCGTATGAGTTCGCTTTATTTCTTACCTAGAGATCCTCATATCTCTCGAGTTTCAGAAGGTTGTCGGAGTACAGTTGGGTTTTTGGAGAAGGGACGAGAATACTTCAATCTATGCTTTAGTTTAATATAATCAAACCACCATACTCCTTTACATTCCCGTTTTTTTATAGTATTTTGGTGTCATTCAACGAATCAACCGACGAAAGAGTATTGACGTAGTTGTTGCAATTTTTCTAAGAAGAATTTCGCGTCGTTTGAAAATGTCGCTGCATTTGTATAAACAATTTGGAATGCGGGTAATTACGTAAAATTTATCTCTGCGCACGTCAAAGGCTTCAAAAAAAGATTGTTGTCATGCATTTTTGTCAATCTTTCAGTTCAAATAAAAAGAATTCGGAATTGATTCTCTAGCAAAAAAGCCTCCACAAAGGAGTTGAAGTTCACATCGAATTAGCGAGCAACTATCGGTTTAGTAACAAAGGCCTAGAAATGAGGTTTTCCCAAACTTTATAATAATGATATGAACAAGAACAATAGCTCAGTGAACAGATAAACACTTGATTAAATAAATTTCAGTAAAATTAAGGAGAGATTTTCGTAGGGAACATGAAACAAAGGTCAACAACAGACGTGGTGTACCCAGAACAAATTGCAATTGATGGAATATAATAGAAACGTTTATATTCGTGCAAAATCTTTGTTTATTGTACTAACAAATTCAGGCGTTTGCAATGTTGTTTTGTTTAAAGTGCAAATAAATATGAAATACAGTGAAATATTCGAGAAAGAACTTTGGCTTACGTGAATTGAACATGAATGAAAACGAAACAAAATATTGCCTAAGAAATAACATGCCAAGATTTAAAATTTCCGACTTGGAAAGGAGTCTTTAAGGATTAACAGTTTTAGTTTATGTTGTTTTTGTCATGTTTGTTATTTGAATTTAGCAATTAACTTTTCATTAAAATTTTGTAGGTTAACTACCCGTGAGGTCTGCAATGATTTGTAACATTCAACGCAGAGGAGATTCATTCATGTAACAAATTTGCACAAATTCAACACGCTTGTTTGAATTCATTCTAAGTAGATTTTTTGTACACATTCTAGCATGACAATTGCCATTTTATTGCCGAAATAGATGAAATCCAATTGTAAGATAATTACACTTGTTCGTGTGTGTTGCAGAATAGCACTCATATGTTGATATTTAACAACTATTCATACGTGCAATTGTTAGTCTAAGGTAGAATTGAGGTCACTGAATGCCTTTGTTCGCGAACGCTACTTTGAGAACGCTCAAAAACTTTAGATACTTCGTTTGTTTATTTTTGCTAATTTTGCTGAAGGCATCCCTACTTCCCAACAAAATATTTTATTGTTTGATTGGACTTGAATTTTGAAGCGCTTACGGGGTCGATTTGATTTTTTAAGGCTTTACAATTTAGAATCGTAGCATGGAAGAGACGCTCAAATAAAATCAATTGGCATGAAGCTTTGTTCAGATGTTAATTTATTTCTGATGTAACTGATTACTGCGCTGGCATCGATGTCAAAGGCATTTGTTTGGCAGTGATCTTAGATTTCCTTGAGTCGGTTACTGGTGCTGGCTTTCTGGTTTTAAAATGAGAAAGTCTCTCCACTCTTCATACTGGGACACATGAATAAATGAAGGAAATCATGGCAATATCATCAGGATATAGAGATAAGAAGCCAAAAAGGACTACTTGGCGAAATTTAAGCCTTTGGGTAGCTTTTGCTTGTGAAACAAGGAAAATAACAAGTAATATTTTGAAAATGAAAAGCATGAATCCGAGTCTAATCAGTATTTCTATGCTTGATTTTTTTACAAAATATTTCGAGAGTGAACTCTTCCCTCCCTCAGTGCTGATTGTTTCATAAAACCAAGAAAGGCAGAGGAAAAATTTGAAATAAAATAATTTAATTAAAATCAAATTTTCCTCAGGCCTAGCGATTCTTCATAAAACCAAAGGAAGTACGAAAAATTCATTGCAGCGTTATAAGGTTGTTCAATAAGTGATTAGAAACATAGCATAGCATATCGTTTTTTCTTATGTACTTCTTATTGATGCTTTTTGAAGTAGTTGCCTGATAAGTTTCTATCAATCACATTCTTTCCTTTTATTGTTGCCACCGATAAAAGCAACTTTGTTTTTCAAGAGTACCAAAAGTGAAACGTGAATTTTCAGTTTTTAAGAAATACGATTGTTTGGAGTTCATCATCAAACGTATGTTTGTGTGTATTAGTAGTAAGAAGTATGAGTTCATCATCAAACAAAGAAAGACACCTCTTACGATTCAGCATAAACTTTAAGCAGCTTATAAAGACTTTGCTCCGAGTTGAAGAATCGTTCTTATCATAATTGAATCATTCAAATTGAAGATGTCCTTCTATTTTGACCGTTTGTTTAGGCTTTTATGCCAAAGACCATCGAAAAATAGAAAAAACCTTAATCAGAAGAGAGCCGACTGAAGAAGAAATTACTCGTAGCATAATCCTTTATTTCTTGATTTTCCATTCCAAAATGCTATGTTTTTTTTTTAATTTTGACATATATATATTTCGGGAGTAAGTTGCTTCCTTCTTCGTTGTCAATTATTTTCCTTCTTTCCAGAAAATATTTTCCTTTACAGAAAATAATTGAAACTGAAGAAGGAAGCAACTTACTCCCGAAATATATATCGGTCAAAATTAAGACAACAACATAGCATTTTGGAATGAAAAATCAAAAAAATAAAGGATAGTTTATGAGTGCTAAACAGGGGAAAATCCACACAGTACCGTAGCTTTAACTGGAGTATCAGAACCGACGATTTTTAACATGCTACATCAAAGTCTTGGCATAACTAAAGTTTGTGCAAAGTTTTTAGGATATTTTTTAAAGTGTTTTTTTGAGTTGTTGAGCAAGAGTTGAGGTGAGCGAAAGGAAGAAATTTTTACTTATTTGGTGCAAATTATGAGTCGATGCGGTTCTAGAAGAATACGCAAATCAACTCCTTAAAAAGTTCAAAGGGCGTCGATCGATCGAAATGTGAAATGGGACCATTTTTTGGGACATGGAAAGTGTTGTCTTGATTCATTGACATCAACGTAATGTCTTCATAGCAACAATGATCAAAGTTTTTTTTTACAATCAATTAAAGGATTAATTATTGGAAGCAATCAACAAGAAAAGAAGAGGAAATCCGCAGAAGATACGCTCCTCTTGCACCACACAGCTTAGGAATCGGGCAAGCTATTTCGCGATGTAATGTCATTCAACGATGTCGCTTACAACAATGTTGTCACCTTCTCGAGGTCTAGCCCTCAGAGAGTTTTATTCGTTTCAAGGGGTGAAGAACGAACTAAGCGGGAAAAAAAATTTAGCGACCATGATGAATTTGGGGTCTCTATTGCAGCCAAGATAAATTATTGTTTCCAGACAGCATTAGCAAGTTGTTTGGTAGGAAAATCATCAGAATAAGGATTTAAGGAGAATATATTCAATTAAATAAATTGAATGTTTCATTTCAACACCCTTCCTTATAAGTGCACGAAATGCTTGTCTTCCACCTCTATGCCCTAGTCGATTCTGATGAGGGGTTAATTTACACGCCGAGATTAAGAACAAGCGTGTAGTATCAATTTATGTGCCCTGGCCTATGGGTTGACCCGCTTTCAAGATAGTTTGATAAATTTTGATGAACATGTTTAACATCAATGTGCCTTGGCTCGCTCGATGTGAAAATGTTCAAAACTATTCTTTTTCAATTATCCGAGTTATATTTTAGTTATTTCCCGAGTTCTTGTAGATTTTCAGGGGACTGTTATGTGACGTAAACGTAAAACGTTTGTTTGAGGAGAGCCATTAATGGTGCACAAATAAGAGCGTCAAAATCGAAATCGAAAAAAAAAAAACAGGGAGAAAGAGAAAAATGTCTGCATCCTGTTTAGAGGCAATCTCCATTTATTTCATTATATTTCTATAATCTCCACTCCTGTGTTGGCGGCTTCTTGTTAACCATTGACATACAAGTTTGTGGATGGCAAATACCAACCACAACGCTCGGCAAGTCTTCGAGAACTAGCAAATAACCTGATTATCATCGTCATGGATAATAGGAAAAGGAAACATACATTTTATCCTGAAATAATTTTGCGCTTTTGGTAGATACACGAGCTTTGAAGTAAGAAATTCAAAGATGATGCCAAGTATAAGCTTTTCATTGGCTTTAAGTGGTAAATTTCACGATTTTATGTAATCAAAACGAAATATTAAGAACTGCGATTTCCAAGAAAAATGCCGAATTAATGAACGTGCTTTAAAAAAGTGGAATCAATTGAAGCAACTAGTGCAGCTTCATTCCTCTGATTGAGTCAGTTCCAGCCAAAACGATTTTCTCTGTCATGGTCAACGCAAAATCAACATACCAACAATGGAATTTTACAAATTTTATCCAACTAACGGAACGGAAATTAAGTTTTCGACAAAAGCTCCATAAAACTAATATGCATGTTTGTATTTTGTTTAATGGACAACAGCATGTTCATCAATTTGAAAATGACAAACGACAATAATTATTCAATTTTCAAACTCTTATTACTAAATTATGTGTTTCATTTCTACTTGCGTGAAAGAAATCCTAAAATAGACATTATTGTCATTATCAACATCATTGCCATCATACGTGTGTGCAAGTATGGCAAGTATGGCAAGTATGGTGGTTCGGCCAGGAGTAATAATGAAAATGTATAAGAAAACCATCTCATTATTCAATGGAGGCACAAGCACAAACACAACAATATCTCGGAAGTTGTTGATATTCAAACGTAAATTATCTAATAATAGTGTCTTTTGTCCGCAGCACTTGGAAGGAATTGCAATTGGTAAACACTAGAGGCATCAACTTGGACATCATACAAAGGTTGGCTACAGCGTATCGGACCTGGCACACCCACCGCATTCTAACGTCACGTGTAACTTAAGGAAGCGAGTGTGTACATTTTGCGCCTTTTCCCTGCCGCGGGCGGAGCAGGCGGCCAAGGCTCTCGGATTACACTCATATCAATCCGATAAGGACACTGCTTTGCGCACACTTACTTTTCACCTGGATCGACCATCATCGTAACTGGCAAGGATACGCGGGGTAGCACTCACGTCGCGAAGGCTGGCTGGCAATGAGGCGCGTTCCTGGTGCACCGCTTTCTGCTTAACACTATTCGATTGGAACGGTTGAGTTCGCTGATAACTGTTAGATGGCTTGCTAGGTCGTTTGCTAGCTGCTGTACAGATTGAGCTGATGCAGCCACTGAAACGCGACTTTTTACACTGAATCACTCTTGACCACTCCGTTCGCTAGACTTGCCCGGCTCGCTGATGAACCTGCACTTCAAATCTCGGAATTATGTGTAACGTCCAGATAATGGAGCAAGTACTAAATTGGACTTGATCCACTCACTCAGATTCAAACTACATATAGAGCCATCAATTCGTCCGTCAAGCAATCCATCTATCTGCATGCAAATGCTCTGCGGGTCACGGAATCCGTACAACCCTGAGTGTGATGGGGCGCGAGATTCACAGAAGATGCACATGTGTCTTGGGCCAACTTACTCGGGTACAGTTGAGCCAATGTTACTTCAATTGTTTAATGAATAGTCATTATTTTAGGGTATAATTGAGGGTTCTTCTCGGGTAGCCATGAAAACAATAGACAGACGCATCGCGCGAGTCCTCGAAGGAAAAGCAATTAGTCGATTAGCTGAAGCAGGGAGGGAGTGAGTGATTCACTGCCCAAAGCTGTCAGAGGATTCGTTTGGCCGATGATAGTGGAAAGGTTCCAGACGCGGAAAATATCAGGATATCAGTCTCGAAATTCATTTTTTGCCACCAAGTCCTTCTTTTCGCCTAGACCTTGAATCGTTGTGGAAGGGGAGGTGGAAAACGAAATATGGAATAGGCAAACAACTAAATTGTTATCATTTATGTTCAAAAGATCTGGAAACTGATTGAACATTACAGGCATAATATCCTTTATTAGGGCTATGTGAATTCCACTGCGTTCTTCCTTGTTTTTATGTGCATTTTTAAACGATTTTTGATGGATTCCCACGTAAAGACACGATAAAAATACAAACGCATCATGGTTTTAAAGATCAGTCAGTTCGGAGATTAACCATCCACCGTTTGAAAGGATGCCACTTCGGGTAAACGCCTTAACAGTATTATAATGTTTTTTTTTAGGTTGTCGATGGGCCGTGGGCCATTTAATGGCAGACCTGCATCAATCGTCAGTATCTATAATTTGTCTGGCAATATATCTCCTAATGGTCTTCACTCTTTTTGCCCCCAAAAAACTCTCCATGCCGCCTTGCTGGCAGGTTCAACCGAGAAAATTCTCTTTGTATCCTTGCTCCGCATGTACTTGTAAACAGTAATGG
Source organism: Stratiomys singularior (assembly GCA_954870665.1). Taxonomy (NCBI): domain Eukaryota; kingdom Metazoa; phylum Arthropoda; class Insecta; order Diptera; family Stratiomyidae; genus Stratiomys; species Stratiomys singularior. Next base: position 1,518,770 of record OX940879.1, on the reverse strand, counting down.
GGTCGATGGGGTAACTCATCACTTTAAGAATCTTCAGTCACTATTCTGGCTTTCGTTCAATCGATGGTCTATGATACTTGGTTTGAAAGCTCAACGAAACTTCTTCAATATACGGAAGTTTGAGTACGATGGCCAAAATCGTAATGTAACTTTCATCGTTGTTTTAAGGAGGATTCGCCAAGCCTTTGTATCTTAAGAGGCATATTCTGGATTGAGATTCACCCAACTACTTGGACCATTCCAACGGCTACAGTATTCAATTTCGTCGGCGTTATCTAGTCGTTAGGTTTCAGGTAAATTATCTGGATACTTCTTAATTGCCAACTGTTGACAACCGACACTTGTTTTATCATTTCACCAATTGCCTCTGCAGTTTTTGAAGCGACCAATTCATCGATTTTTACAATTTCCTTTTATTTCTGTTCTTGTTTCATCGGTGAAGCTCCTTAATTTCGATGTCTAAACATCCACTTCCCAAATTGCAGGATCCTTAATGTTTTTGACGATCAATTTGTTTCCGGAAAATTTGGCGTCAGAATGATATGTAGAACGCCAATCAAAGAATTGGACTACAGATCTTCTCTTTGCGACAGGATCTGTAGGCAAATATCGGGAGGGTATTTTGCTGCTTTACCTGTAGTCCATGGGGCTTTGAGGCAGGAGTTAGTGTAGTGAACGAATGAGGAACATGATCCCCGTTAATACCTGGTGACACATTATAGAAAACAGCGACGCATATAAATATAAACATTGAAGACAATAATCTGAAATTTCATAGATACTAAGTTGGACAGTAGGCCCTTCCCTGATTTCATCTTAAATTTAGGGTAAAGTGGACCTTTGTTTAATATTGAGGATGAAGATTGCAATGATAGTGCTGATCTCCAAGCATTTTGCAAGGTGATTCCAAGAATTCTCGTCTATTTCGGTGAAATGTCATAGAGAAAAAAAAAATAATTAGAAAAAACTCCTTCGGCCAACCGCACCACATGCACTGGTACTTCACGTGTTCTTTCTTGGATAAAGCTAAAGTTCTAGCCATACTCGTATGCCGTATTACAAAAAAGAAGAATGTAACGAATGTGCGAAAATAACCCTGAAATTGATGGGACGAGGAAACACACTACTCATTGTAGTATAGCATAATACAGGCTTATCAGCATGACACAGATATGAGGCCAGTCAAAAGGATTGTGCGGTTAGTATGGGAATAATATTCAAAACCCCAAAAATAATGATATATATCTTAAAATTCATATGTGTTATTGTATTAATCAGCGCAGTTTTTGTTCATCGAAATAATATTTTCTGAAAAAAAAACAAAATCACCAAAGCGGTGAGATAATGTCCAATAGATGTTAAAGATGGCAAAAACAGACTTGACCAACTTGACGGCCGATGAAAGATCTCCCTTTGTCGTAAAACATGCTCTGGAAACTCAAAATTGCATTTAAATATTGCACAAAAATTGTTTAAGAAAATGAAACGCTTACCAGATTTTGCATATTTCATGTAAAAAGAATAAATAAGAGAAAATTTACTCATACTAAGTTTTCTCTTATTTATTCTTTTTACATTAAATCTGCATTTGGCTTAGTATTAAATGATTGTGAAGTATATGTCAGACGTATCGTTCATTCAGCAATAATCGTCAAGTTGCTTATTTGTCCTTATGATAAATATATCTAGTGTAGAGACAAATCTCGAGGGCAAAATCTTAAAATGTAGTCTAGATAAAATTTTTGTGCACATTCGAAACGAGTAAATAAATTAAAGATTTTCTAAACATATTTCCCTTACTTAGCAGCAGTTTTATGAAGACTATCCAAGGTAATACATAATTGATTTTTTGATTGACTTTTGATTTTGATAGTTATATAATCTTAGTATAACGTTATACTACTATGATTATAATAGAGAATAAAAAGGAAAAACTCAAACAGCGCATTCAGTGCTCATGTTGCATAAATCAAGTGAAAGTTACATTTTTAACTATCGATTGTGTAACGTCGTTCTCCATTTCCGTTTAGGAATCAGATCCTTATAAAGTTAATAAAGTACAATGAAGTTAAAAGCTATCTGATATTTATTGGAGACGATTTCCGGGTTTTTCTTTTTCAATTGCTTGGTATATTTATTACTGCGAATTGTTTTTTCATCACATTTAAACGTTCCGGACAGAACTTTAAGTTGAACGTTATTGTTAACGACGTAACATGTTGGAAAATTATAGATTTCCGAATACAGAACAACGGAGAAGGAAACTTCATTTTAATAACATTACATGTATATTTCCATTGTATCCATTTTGATTTGATGGCGAACAGAATCGTATCCGTGTTGTAAGATAACTGCCTCGAAGGTGGTTTATCAATGGTCGATCAACCGAAGCGGATTCTTTGTATTTTTCAAACCCAAAACAAATACGTGAAACTAAATCCATATTTTCTCTGCTGTTCAATGTTCTATATTAGATACTCTTGCAAAAAATATCCACTAAGCCGCAAGTAAGCCAAACAATGGAGACTTTGCCCTAAAAGTGTCACCTGTGTCTATTGGACGCGATATGTGACAATGATAATGTAGTGGCTGGCGCGGCTTTAACATCGCTGGCTTTAACGTAGCGATGCATGAGTCCCGGGGCTGCGACTTTAACGATTGGTGTGATGACATAGAACTTCATGTAATGAAATGCTAAATATAGGAGAATAAATAAGACCCAAAGCATGTGCAGACCCATTTGAAAACGGTAGAGATCTTCATTTGCGTTAAATGCAACAATGGACACTTCCACTGCATTTAGTACAACTGAATGTGTGGAGTGAGCCACGGCTACAACAACAACAACAACTTAAACCGCATCAACGATAGTTGAAACAAGAGCAACGTTAGCAGCATCAACAGCAACAAATGATAATTGTAAATGTTAAGCGGATCTAAATTATTGCAAAAGAGCCGGCACCGTTGATAGTTTGATGGATTTACACCCAACACATTCATTTGGGCACTTGGTTCTGTGCAATTTGAACAGGTTAACAATGTACCATGCATAGTGGCATAAGTGCAAATGCAACGAGTCAGTACATTCGATTGTCTATTGAGCTGATTTAGGATGAGGAGGGGTTTGATGGAAGATTTTAGAATTGGTGTCAACGTGAGCTCCATTATCATCAATCTGCACGACCTGGGCCTCACGTCTTTAGATTGTGAGCAGTGAAAGTACTCGGTGGGCTCGATAACTAGTCTATGGGATGTTAGGTTAATCGCCAACCTACTGAGAGATTCTGGTTTGATAATTCTTCAATCGTGGCATAGTCCAATCATGAGAACTTACATTTAAAAGTTTCCCTTTTCACACCCCTCAGGGCGAAGTGAGTATAATTAAGAATCGGAGGCAGCCAAATCCCTTCATCACCTTGTATTGTCCTCGAAAGAATGAGGAATAATCCAACCTGATCGTGAACACACGCTGCTGCTGATTCCTCTCAGGTGCAAATTCTGTAGCCAGGACGTGAATCATAGCCCTGTGCCTGTACTGCACATGACTGACTTTTGTGATGAATTCGATAGTAGCATCATGTTGAATTAGGCGTAGAATATTCATTTCTCATCCCCAGCCAGTCCAATGTAAAGGAACGCTTTCTTTTATGTCTTTGGATCATCTATTCAAAAACGGTCATGAGTATCATCAACCGTGGAGCAATCGCTGCTCCAAGCCCTTGAGCTACACATTTGTAGTAATGAAAGCAGAATACTAAAACTTCCCGCAAATGCAGCTCAACGAATACAAAATCTAATATTTTTAAGCACTGATAAAAACAAGGTTTCCTTGTAAATCCAAAAACTTTGTAAACTGATGACAAGTGACGTACGTAACTATGAAACCGTCGAAAGCAACTGTGAATGTCAAACGATGACAGTAGGCTGAGTCATCTTTAGAAATTAGACCGAAATAATTCTGCTAACAGTATGTATACTTTGCTGGGACTTACATGTGCAATAACTTTTCAGTTGCTATTCTGGTATCAATTTGATGTTACTTTTAGACGCTTCATCAAAAAGTTGATGATGACGTCGATCATTGCGTTTGGTAACCATTTTGTCTATTTCCCCTCGTAGTCTCACATACATATTTGGTTTTAGTTGAGCGAGAAAATTTTATCCCATGCTGTTATTTTATCCCATCTTTTGAAATATCAGTTTAAATGTGACAGCTTTTGATTGATATGAACCTTTTTTATACACGTTGTGCAGTACTGAGTTTGATGTGATACAATTGATTTGCTTTGTGGCTTAATTAGCACACACTGGTAGTACGCCTGATCAGACACATTGCTTATCAATATTATCAATTATATTCACTAGGTTGACTTATGTATTTGTGCTTAAAACACTGTCAGGATATGCTCTGTACTACGAGACAATTATTTAAGATTTAGTTAAGGGAGAGTATGCAACAGGAGCCAATGATACTATGTATAATCCTGGCAGTAACAGAGGGTGTTTTATTCTCCTAGATCCTCGACGAGTAAACTCGCGGAGATCGACGGAGAGAAATTGAGGTGAAGCGGATATATTGCTTATGCATACGGAGGCTTCAAGGATACAATTACAAATCGAATAGAGGTGCAAATTGATGAATTGACTTTCCAAACGTTCAGCGTGAACAAAGAAATCTACTCGCTGGAAACAAGGGAGCTACCATCCAATACTGCAGGGTAGAAGAGAAAAAGAAGAAGCGTTTGATCTAATTGGCAGGCTTATATTGTCGAAACAATGCATGGAATGTAGACGATGACACTAACAAATGTCACTTTATATCCGAGAAGAGAAAAATCTGATGTTGGGAGTGTGATTTTAGAATCACGTAACGTAACCGTTACTCTCCTCTAGGAAGTCGAAGACATTATGAAAATGACCGCAAAGGACGGTCCTTCACAGATTTTACGTCGGGGTAAGATGAAAAGCTCGTTTTTAAAAAGATCCTGTGCGTATTATCACGTACAGCAGGCGAACTCAAAAAATAAGCCACAGCAGCATAGTGCTAAACAGTACCAGCAACAAGTTCAATCGTCTCATGGGACGGGTGAATGGGGAAGGACAAGTGTGAGGTGACAATAGGTAAGTCATCAATTATACGGATCATGACAGAATCACCAGTGAATAATACGTTCGGACTGCTTTGAAAGAGCAAGTCGTGTTTGCGACTAATTTGAGAAACCTCAGAAAGTCATATGGCGGTACTCAAACAATGAGAATAGGTTGAAATAGGCGCTTGGCTGCAGGCTGCCCAATTGAATGCGTAGTTCGGAGACTTCAAGGGCAAGGATCAATGAATAGGCACTTCAAGTGTTTTGCGTTTTAAAGAAAAACTGAAACTTGCACTAGCGACAAGAATTTGCTTAGCAGAACATACAACGAACTTTGATATGCAGCGCTTAGGCGGTAGTTGTGGTTAAAAAAGATCACTCAATGGGTCCAAACTATCCATTCTGTTGGTAAAATGTTGTTGGTCCAAATGTTCAATTTGCAATAAACTCTTGTGTCAAAGTTTGTGTCAGGCAGTGCAGGATCCGCTTACACAGACAATATATGGAGGAAAACGATCCCAAGTGAATACAATGCATTGTTTCTGTTTTCTAGTAAATAAACATAAACTTGATTACTCGAGCCTTCCAAAAGGTCCGTGATGGAACAGATGTTGATTTCTGGAGTCGTATTTAGTCGCCCATTTACACTTGTTCCACTGACACGGAAACAGGGAATGTAACGTTTTGAATTCGTTGTGTTGGAAGATGAAAGGAAAGCCAATACAAAAGCCTCGTGCGATAGTTGGTGATCCCGGCAAGAGGGTCGTCATAGGGAAATTTTTTTAATACATGGAATTTCACAGTTTATCAAACAATTTATGCGTGTATAAAAAAAGGAATGGCTCATAATCGTGAGTGAAATCTCCTAATTACAGATAGGCGCAAAAGAGGGAAAGATTCCTGTACTCTTGAGCTAAAAAGTTTGCTTGTGTTCTTGTCGATTGTTCCTTTGAGATTGATTATGGGAGAAACTACGTGTTGCGCCACCAGGCGCCTCACATGAATTTCGTTCCGGGTTCGTTATTGTGGAACAAAAAATAACACGATGCATAGCACTTGTGTGTACTGAAATAATTGACTATAAAATTAAACTATGGCCTGCGGAAAATTTTCAACTTTCAATTATTATTCTTCAAAAAACATCAATGCTGGTTGCATAACTAGCATTCGAAAAATTTAGGAATTTTCATCCGCAAATGAAAAATCCACTTCTGATCAATCGATTTTGTACAACACAACGAAACCGAATACAACTAGGATGCCTGTGGTACACTTTTGCTGTCCTTGCACTATTACTTTCATAACAGGCTTGATGAAGCGCAGTACAGAGTGGAAATGCCTGGAACTAACATCACCAACTTCTATTTATAAAATTGAAGGTCTTTCCGGAAGAAAACACCGAAATCATAGCCCTGACACAGTCATATGGAATGTTCCAAAAGTACTTTAATATTTCCTTCCACTACGCTATTATCTCCCCACTACAACCCTTTATTATTATCATAGAGACGAAAAAAATCAATAGGAGGAATAACATCATGCAATGGCCCCATTAAGAGAGCATACACCAAAAAATGTCGATTTTATTTGCATGCCTAATTGAATTGAATAATTTATTTTACTATGCAGAGCGTATATGGAAATTACACGTTGTTGTCACTATAATTGTTTATATACCACAATTATGTTGTTAGCGTTTCATACTATAAATGAATATTTTGTTTCTTTATTAGGTTTTTTATTTTGGCTTCAAATATTCACGCGAAAATTTCTCAAGGTTGATTTTATTGTATATTCCACTCAGATCGCGCGAAATCCGATTAATTGTGCGGATCCACGTACGCATAACGCGAACATATTCAACACCTATTTGTCGCAATAATTAAGGGCATTGAAAACAATCACTTGCGCCAGTTCGGTTCAGTAGCAATTTGCTCGGGGTGTCGCGCTTATGTTGATGATCACATATGTACTCCGTGTCACCCATTTAATTTTCTTCAAATGTTGCTACTGGGCATGCATGGTCACGTGTTTGTGGATCGCCCGTCATAGGTGTAAATCAAAGCTAGATAGGAAACAAATACGAATTCCCACTTTATATCCACTGGAAATCGATAGTACTAGGAAATAGAAAGTCTTTATTTGGTTACCTTCTAAGTTGCAAGCAATAATTGCATTTCGCTGCAAGGTGACAAACAGGTGAAACATACAAGAACGCTGAAAACTTCGCTACGAGCTCTAAAGGTGTTGATATTTTTATTTGAGAAGCTTACATTCAGCTTATTTTTGTTTAACACATGGACTAAATTATCACACACATTTTGTTTTTGACGATGGAACATTACGCTCGACGAAGCCTTGGCTAGGAGGGCTAGGTAATATCTGGCGTTGATTTGCATAAATATGTAATAGTGAGCAGTAAATTTATATAATTTCCAATGTATTTATTGCTCTCCATGATCCTACAACGATTGGAAACTATGACACTGTTTCCTAGCAGCTCCTTCTCATATCTCATCATATCGATAATATCATATTGATAAAATGCTAACAGGCATGCCCCCATATTTATCCTTCAACAACGTAAATAGGTTTGCCTCGCAACTCACCTCAGACTTGTATCTTTTGTTACTTGCCTAAAATGAATTTCTCGTTTATCCTTCGATGCTCCATTCGTTATTTTCTGTTCTCAATGACCGAATTCATTGGTCGCGTTTTATTACAACAATTTGTAACCGGCCAACAGGGACACATTAAAGTTAAGAACACGAAATACATATAAATTCCGTTTTGCAAATTTAGTGTGTTGGATCGGTGGAATCAGAAGAAAGAGTGAAGAAATTTTAGTATTTCTTTGCAACTATCATGTGCTGCCGTGCATAATACATTGCATTTACTTTGTTGCAAGACAGTTTTTCCTTTCTCTTCGGCACACTTTAGTACACTCTTAATTCAATTCAAATTCCACCCAATTCGTACTTTAATTTCAAACTTTCACATTTTCCATTAAACGATGGAAATGAGATCGTTCTTTTGTTTGGTTTTTTGAATTGACCGTTCAATAGGATGAATTCTGGTCTCGTTTAGACTAATTTCGTACTTGATTCGAAATGAAGAGGGCAAATGAATTTATTTAAATATTCAGTTCAAGGCTCATTTGAAATCATTGCTCATTATGAGCCAATTGTTTCGTCTGACTTAGTTTGAAGCCAGAAAAAAAAAAATATTGTCGTGGGAGCGAAGGTAGTTACAACATAACATCGCTTTCATGATGCAATAGTCCGATAAAATTTTAAATTTCACGGCATTTTTTAGGCTTATCAACAGGTTTTGTGTTATGTTTTTTTTTTGGGTTGGGGGTGAAGGCAATTTACGCCCGGAGTGTGGGACTCCTAGCAGCGCATGCTACCAGACTACCCACTAAACACCCCCCCTGTCAAGAGATCCTAGCCTGGAACCGTTTGACACATTACTTCGGGCTAGGCCTCTTTTTACTTCGCCCTAGGGCGCCGTCAGTCTAGAGAAATCTCCCTCCAGCGGGAGGGGGCAGGATGGAGGAGGACTGCTGGAAAGGAGACCTCCCTAGACCCCGCGCCCAAAGTTATCTATCGTATATTTTTTGGCAATAAGTATTTCCCGAGAGTAATGTGCCACACAGGTCCATTTGTCGAAACTTTTCAGCATTTCTCCGACCAGATTGTCTGGAGAAAGCTCTCCCATCACCTCCCACAAGTCCTGCCGCATCCTGTTCCACCTTCTACAATTGAAGAAGGTGTGACATGCGTCATCCCTTTCCCCTGGGCAGAAAATGCAGTCTGGGGACCGTGATTTACCAATCTTGTGCAAGTAAGACTGAAAATACCCATGCCCGCTAAGAAGCTGGGTAAGGTAATAATCAGTCTCACCGTGCCTTCGATTTAGCCACGATCCTACGTCCCCTATAAGGCGGGCAGTCCAGCGGCCATTGGAATCGCCTTCCCATGACTGTTGCCACTCGAGTATTGTGCGCTGCCTCTCTTCTCGGTTGACAGCATATCTTGAGCCCTCCACTTTACGGTCATAAATTCTCCGTCGTTCTCTTTTTTGAAAAAATTTTCCAATGTGCCAAGAATATCCGACCATCTGGCGGAGTTGAAGGCATTTCTGACGTCAAGCGTCACTAGCAAGACAACTCGTTTTTCAGTTTTTTGCGCTTCGGCTCGACGGACTGCATTCACCACTTCCATGATGGCATCGGTAGTAGATCGCCCTGCTCTAAAGCCATACTGCCGAGGAGATAGGTCCCCTGCAGCACGAATTGCCCCTGTGAGTCTTCTTTTGATGAGCTTTTCGAACACTTTCCCGGCTGTGTCCAGGATACAAAGCGGCCGGTGTGTAGATGGCAGCCCGGGGTCCCCTTTTCCCTTGCTGATCAATGTGAGCCTCGCCACCTTCCAGCGAGATGGGAACACACCTTCTCTCAGGCAAGCGTTGAACACATTGAGTAGCAAGTCAGGACAAACGTGGAAGACCATTTGTAGCACCTCGGATGGAATGCCATCTGGTCCTGGTGCCTTTCGAGTTTTCATAGAAAGCACCGCATCCCCCAGCTCATTTTTAGTGAACGATGGACATTCGCCTGAGTCGACCTCGTGGGCAGCATCAACACGGACAGGGTAAGTTGGAAAAAGCGCCTGCACTGTGCCGTCCATCTTATCTGCTTGAAGTAAATACGGCTTCCGTGAGGTACCGAGCTTGCGCCACACTACCTTGTAGCCGAGCCCCCATGGATCCCTGTTCACATCGTCCACAAGTTCTCGCCAGCAGCGTGCCTTACTCTCATTGATGAGTCTTCGGTGTTCTTTCCTCGCTGATCTGTATGCTGCTGTCCTATTGGATGCTTCCTCTACGTTTCTCGAGCGCTGAGCTGCACGTCGAAGTCTGTGACACTCGCCTCGTTTATCTGCGATATCTTTTGACCACCAATGTACAGCAGGCCTGTCGTGTCGAGGCCTTCGTCGAGGCATAGATGAGCTACAGGCAGAAGTGAATGTTATGTTATGTTCACTAAGAAATGAAAGTTTGTGTTATGTTAGTAACAAAAATTACTTCAAAGCTCAAAAGTAATATATTACAGAAGGGGCACAATAAATCGGTCTAGTGAATCTTTAGTAAAGAGCCATTTAAGTTTTTTTTTAATTTTAAACGGCTACACTATCGTACAATCACGAAAATATTTTGCTTTTGATGATAATGGACTTTTCTAATCAGTTCTGGGCCTTATTTGGACCACGACATCAATAAGCGTTTCGTTCCGCGGTCAACAAATCGTAAATTTCACGAAAGTTTTACTATTAGGCTTGAATGTTGTACACAATTATAGCCAATTTCAACCCTGACGTAGCCAAAAATGGATGAAGAAGAACTACCATTAGCAAGGGATAATGAAAAGACTTGTAAGGTTAATCCTGTTGCTACTCATTCGCTATCAGAATCGCAACCATGCACTATTGCCACTGACACCTTATGATCCACTGATGCAATAGTCCGACCTTTCGCAAACATCCAGCAATATGTCACTCAGTAACTCAGAAGTTGGCAGACGACTTACGAAGCTGCAAACGACACTGGAGAAGGATTCTTCGAGCACCGACGCAGAAAGCCTGAGAAAACCCCAACGTTCAAGAGGATGAAACCGACTGCAGGCGATGGCCTGTGATGTGAAGAGGTAGTGTAGCGATGCGTAATCTCCCGAATATCTACAGACTGCAGTAGCGAACGTAAACACCGCTTCATCAGCTACCGAGCATGCGATTAAATCTCACAAACATGTGGCTATTACCCCCACATCTTCAATTCCCTAGATAGAATGGCATCATTAAGTAGGAAGGCAATCTGTATAACCAAGCCAGTAATGAAAACAGAGACATACAGGATAGTCAATCAGCGAACGAGTAACAAAATCAACCAGTCTAAATACGGTAAGAGTAGCCACAATCAAAGTATGACCAGTAACAGCGGAAAAAGAAATCGATGAATTCCTCCAGAAGAAGATAAACACGGCTTGCAAAGATAAGAACAACTCCAGGATAAACCCAAGCCTTTGCCCGGCCCTTACAGTAGCATAATTCAATATGTAATGGAACAAAAACGACACAAGATCTCTAGTGAGTTATTGTACACACATGTGTAAAGGGACACGTAGTTGACAAACTAGCTAAGCACATTCGGTCGGTCAAAACGGTATCAGTCAAACAATGAAACAAGACAGTTGAACACCAACGCCATTAAATAGACGCCATCAGCAGTGAAAAGGAAGTTTAGCGATATTTTCCGGGAGAGAAATAGATTGCAGTGACTCGGATTGGAATGACACGAACAAATTGGTTATAAGCTTAGCCCTTTGGTATCGTGCTGACAATAATAGGACTAGGAAGATTGTTACTAAAGATTCTAACTTTCGGACCAGAAACTTCTGGATTTACTCGTCAATAGACTGGACATTTTTCTTCTTCAAGAAGAAAGTCAAGAGACTGCAGCAGAATCAAGAGAGTGAAAGTGCCAAGAGGGGCCATCTACAAAAACTCAGCATCATATGGGTATGATATAATCATTTGGGTATGATGCTGAGTTTTTGATACCATACATCGACAAGTATGGCTCATAATTGTCGATGTTGAGACTGGCCACGCTAGAGACTAGACACAGTGGCCAGCAAAACAATAATATAAATGATAATCTTGAATTGAAAAGATACAACTGAATTCTGATCTCCACAACTGAGTCAGTAGCATAACCCACTAAACACACATCCGTCTTACAGATCGTTTAATTATTAAAAATATTTTTTTGCCATGTACCGGAGGTAGCTATTACTTTTCATTTTTCTATGTTGACGTCATACAGGAGGAGTCATACCACCATTGCTTTAGACAATCTCGCAACCTGGAATATGCAACACCTGCATAAGAGTTCAAAGCATATCTGTACATCAAGTAAGTATCAGGCGAGGGTGGAAGGAACTTCGAGATTTAAAAAATTATCTACACGCAACAAAGGCCCACCACGGTTGCAACCATCTCTACCTGCCTTACCATTTCATTTTTGTAGAGTGAATATTTGACAGTCTGAATTGATCCTTAATATCTGCTGTTCTGGTGCACGTTAGTAGTAGCTGGTGCATACGAAGTTTGGCTTCAGCAATCAATAATCTTTTATTAAGCATGTGACCTCAAAAATATCGAAAGCAGCTTCAAAAATAATTCATATTCAGGAAAGACATACGAAGAAATGTAAACATACTATCTTAGCTGTTTCACGATGGAACTAGTTCCTTTTCCATCTTTTCCGCGACAACACAAAATCGCAAAATTGAAACTTGAAATTTTCTGTCCTTACCAACGGTGATTAGTTAAATACTGGCTTGTCTCATTTTGGAAAAGCATCTTTTGGCGGTTGAGAAAACAAACCGATCAAGGCGTAACAAAAAATAATCAATCATCCTCGAACCAGATAGCGCCAGAAAACAATCTTAACAAGCAGTCATGGCTAACTTAACCGACTGCAAGTATCTGCAATGATCTAGCAAGCAGAGGTTTGATTAAATCCTTTTCCACTACGCTCGTAATTTATGCACATTTGCCTCGAATTTATTAGCGTGAACTTATTTGCTATAACTTTCAACATGTGACCATAATATGTCGTGGATTTCTCTGAATAGGCAATCGCATCTTTATCAAGAATTCACTGACGTTGTTCAACTAGTTCGAGATGGTCCACTTTGAGTCGGGCATTATCTCTGACTTCATACACAGAGTTCCAATGGGTGAATAAATAACAAATTAGCCAAGTATTAGTTGTGGAAGTTTTCATTCGTTGTAATGTCCAGTAAAAATTGTTTGAATACTCAGAAGATTTCAGCATGAAGATTTACCCGAAACTTTATATTCCTAGCACACCAGGCACGCCATCTTTGTATCCAATTTTATGAAATGGATATAGGTACGCAACTAGTGGGCATGAACTGGAACTAATTATTATTAAAATTGGGTTTGTCTTTAAATAAACGTTGAAGCTGCATGAATTTGAATAATTCATTTGATGAATCCAGGGGAATCAAATCAAATTTTAATTTATAATTAAAGCTTCACATTTTAAACTGCTTTAGGTCTCTAGCCTTGAAGCGTATCTGACGATATTCAATGCTGAGATTTCCAAACAACTTTCTCTCATATCAGAACACTTGACCTGATAAAATCCTTTGCATATATGTCCAATATCACTATGATTTTCCAACTAAAAATCTATCCAGAATTCAAGTTTCTCTAGTCAAAAAAATTGAAGATGTCAGCCATTAATTTTTTATATTTTATTTACCGAAAAACGTAGAATTCCCAGTGAAATCAGGTGAATCATAGGCGCCAAGCGTTTCGGTGGAATTTTGAAACAGGTTCCTTAGAGCCTTGACTGTTTTGAGTCTCATCGCGTGCTTTATTGAAGCCAAGGTTTATTGTGTTTATTCTTTTGGGGCGAAACGTTTGCAATAAAAATAAATTTTCATTGAAACCAGCAAAAAGCGGCAGTAAAACGATGGAGAATAAATGACAAATTTCAATGCCTTTCCCAGGTGAATTAAAAATATAAAATTCACCCTAATTTGTACATTGTTGTATGAAGTACTGGCAGTTGTTGGTTGACGTTAAATTTGAATTCCTCTGAGAGGTCGGATTCCGTAAAAATCAGACTTTTATTGCGGGTACTTCCAGTTTTCCTTGGCCGTATTTACTATGCACAAAACACAATTTTCAAGTACTTTTCCGTTCCTTTGAGAGCTAACTAATTATCTTCGGTTTACTGGAATGGGTTTGGAGTAACACTTATCACTTCTGGTTAATATTTTGTTTAATTTTGGTAATTCTGTAAATGGGAAGTTCCAAAAAAGTTAACAGTTACAATGAAATATAAAACTTTGTTTTTATCGCTGCAAATTAAATTTATTTTATGTCGTTATCGTTTCAATGTCAAGTTCTTTGAATGTTTAAAATGGTTGAAATGTAAATCATTGAGCAGCGACTTACATGGGAGCAGTTTTATCTTGAGTAGTGGCCATTTAGTAGGCAAATTTCAATTCCTTATTCTTAAAACTTCGAGCATCTTTGTTAGCTAAACCAGTCTCGCGACTGTCTCTGTCTTCAACTTAGTTTTGCTTGCGAATGAGTACTTGTTAACCAGGCGGCATATTGAGTAATCGTCGTAAAATATGATGACATGCTATACTCATTTTTGCATTGAGCCATGCATTTAAATATTGCGCCAAGAAGGTGCTCCAAAGAATTATTCTGCATTGCTATATTTCATTTAAAGAACCCTGGAATGAGTTACTGAGTTACCAAACCTTTCAAACTATTTTGCTTGGATCAATATGCGCAGAGTGTCTTAGATCAAGACTGCACACAATTGAAGGATCTGCAAATTGTCACTCGCACCCATTTAATTATTATCACATGTATGTTGACTCGTGGCGAGAATTTCTGCAGATATACAAGTATTAAATGCGATTTTCAGACAACAGGTGGTGCACCGACGCAGTTTGTAGTAGAAACATATGACCCTGCGCCATTCCGTTATGTTACAAGCTAGTGTCACATGGGTACGTGTTATAAATTGGAAGAGTGTTTGCAGAGTGTAATGTGGTTGTGTTCAATATGTCAAAACTTATATATCGAAGAAAGTGCATCCGCGGACGCCATAATACTTTGGTTCTTATGAAGAAAACTGCTCATGAATTATACCGATTATTTGGACAAGAGGTACTCCACCGTAAAATGAAACGTGCAAAACTGCTAAAATAGACGAAGGTGTAGTATTGCGAGCATTGATGGATAAAGACGATTCGTAAACTCAAAATCTATTCGCCAAGCGATCGAGCGTTAGTCAAGAAGCTACTTCTTATCGGAAAGGTTCAAAAGACTTGTCAGAAACCTTTCAACAGCCAAAAAAAAAAACATGTGACATTTTGATAGCTTGGACAAAAGGCTGTCGCCTTAGACCAAAAAACTGCTGCTACAGTTACAGAGAATCAAAACTGAATTCGTTTTGAGGATACCAATGTACACTGTGTTTGGAGGATCCGGGGGCATAATTAGTTATGACGAAAATCAACCTAGCGAAACTTTTAAGTTAAATCTTACCTAGACCAATTGGCCGACTTAAGCCGATTGTTAATTGAAAATCAGAGTTGTGACCCGAAGTCCAAAGTCAAAATCTCCTTCAAGTTTTTGCCGCATAACGAGCAATAAGACTGGGCCAGGACATAATGGAACCGCTTATCTGGGAAGTTTTCTTCCATTCGGCGTAATAGACATCTTAGCTTCATTCAATTGACTCCGGTTTGCATTGATGGCTTACGAAGGTTTGAAAAAATGGACGATGGATGGTTCGCAGCAAAATTGCAAATATTTTACTGGCGCAATTTTAATAGCGGAAAACAGTGAAGCATATTTTAAATAATGGAAATTTGACTATTGTTCCTAAGTTGGCACATTTTGATTTCAGAAAAAAAATTGGCGTTTTACACTTCTTTTGTCGATTTTAGGGAGTTTCGTGTCTTATAAGATGGCATGTTGACCATGCCTTAAAAATTTCCGGCATTACCAGGTTATCTCTTGGTTGAATTTTGTAAAATTACTCATCGCGTAGGCTGAGCCTCGATTTCTAACCATGAAATCAAATTGAAAAATTGAGTGTCACATTGAAAAACTTAAAATTATCTCCGGGTCTCTCTCCTTTATCGCTTGTTGCCAATTATTATAGCAAATATAATTATGTCGTTGACTTGAAATCTTTTTAACAAATCCTTGAAATCAACATCTTATGAGCGTCTTCCTTGTTTGATTTCAATTTTTCTGTGAGATTTTTGTAGTTGATACGGTCGAATGCTTTGCTAAGAGGCAAGAACATAAAATGCATATAGTTTTGGGGTGCTCAATAGATTGGCTATGCCTTTGTGATTTCCAACAAATCCTTTATCTTTATTCTTTAGCTTTTTTTTCTTTGTCGAACCAAGACTAACTGACTCTTCATTCGGGCTTCCAGGCCTCTTCTATGGCAAATTTTCGGACCGACCTCAAAGGGGTTAGGTAAGTTACTTTCGTAAATGTAAAGCATGCAAAATATACCAAAAAATGTTTGTAGATCTCCCATGAATGTAGAGAAATAACGCAGTAGCGAAAAAAAATTTTCATGAATTTTCTCATGCAAAGTCCATCCATGCAACAAACAACGTCACAACCGCATTGTTTTTTTCTTTCCAGGTGGGCTATTGTGGTATCCAAAAAACGATATCACTCCCCATTTACATCCGTCATTCAAAAAAATTTTCTTTGCTAATATTGAGCAAATATTGTCATATTAACTTTTCCGTGTGTGTTTTCGTGTCAATAATAATTTCCTTCAGCTTCATTGCCATCGAAAGTCACAGTACCCGAAATTCATTATTGGTAACACACTTAAAACGACAAGTACTCGTTGCATGCTCAATTAATACACGTTCCAACATAAAAAATGGATAGTGGCGTACTCAGATTTCTTCTGTTTAGTGTACCAACAGTTTATTCGCGAAATTAATGCGAATTTATGCGTTTCTCTTCTCTTACGTCCAATCAATTGAACAATTAGCTAAATGTTAATGGACACATAAAACTATATTCGGCCGTTTTTTCAAGATTTTATTGCATCTAGTATCTGTTTGTATTTTTATTTACTTTTTTGTGTTTCGGCTTTTGTTAGCATGAGCCAGCCCGTGTGACTTCATTACTTTGAATGTTCAGTATAAAGATCAAATATTGCTGAATGCACGAGAGATTTTACGGAATCGTTCCGGAGAAGGCTTTTGAATAATTACTACAGGCATATTAAGAAAGCTCTTAAATCTTATAAGGAAGACACTCGAGTGTGTCCCAATATTGTTTTTTTTTTAATTATAGATTTTGCTACCAGGCGAAAGATAATTTGATGACTGAGTCAATTTCATACTTTTTTAGCGTGCTTCCGAGTATTTAAGTGTGTTTCAGCACAATAAATCGTTCATAGTTTCACGACAGAGTCTCTTTCGATAGACATTATCATTGACTTAGTTCATGCTATTATCAATCATATTAATTTCGAGGAATCAATTTATCGGAAGCTTTTAAGGTTGAGTCTCTACCCGGTCTATTTAGAATTTGTTTCAGAAAGTTTTAGTGATAGTTTTATTTGCTTACACCACCGCGGATGCAACTGTAGTACAATTATGATCCATTAAAATATTGCTAGCATTTTGATTTGCAGAACGATTGCAAGTCTTCTTTGCTGAACGAAAACGAAAATGTCTTCCGTGAAGTTAAGTTTTGGTCTCGTCATGAAGACGTGACGTAGCTGTAGCACATCTTGTAACTTGTGTCTTGACACAAGTGCACTAGGATCAATCGTTCAGGAAATAAGTTTATCTTCACCAGCGTTTTTCATATTATATCTTCATTTTGGCTACCAGATGGGGGACGGATGATAATCATGGTGAGATATGTGCTTTGACTAAACGGATTGCAATCCGATGGCAGCTTTGTCTTCGACTGAACACGCCAATAGAGATTACCTTTCACGTATCAAATTTGAGCTCAATTTCGTTAGCTACGCGTTCCTGTGATTTTCAATTTGCTGGCTGTAATACATGTTCTTTCGTTGGCATTATTAAGTAACCATTTCTGGTTTTCATATCTTGATTTGGTTACGAAACAACCGCTGAAAACTTAACAGACTGCTGACTTGCAGACTGGTGGCTTGCAGGATATTTTTAATGGCAGCAAACTTACTGCTAATAATTTAGATGGCAAAAAACTGTCACATTTTGGATTCATGGTAACTCCTGATTTTTCTATGGAATTAAAGTGATGACATTGGGTTACAGGCAGATACTCCAGAAATCTTCAAGGCAAAAATCAGTAACATGTTTGTCCTTAATTAAACGTATCTCCAACCAAGTCGAGTGAATTTTGCGTTGCTTTTTGCCCGACTAAAAGCTATTTTCAATGTTCCATGGAACATGGTTGCATTGTCATCTTTTTAGCAATGCATTATCTACAATGCATGTAGATAAGATTTGTGGTCTGAGCCACCCTCTGTTAAAATGTATCTTATCAAATAGAGGTACAATTCTTAGAGGATTGGCGAAAAGTTTTTTTGGCGCATGTTAGTATTAATAGAAACTTTTCTCGCAAGACTCTGAGCTGATTCGCTTTTTTTGGCAAGTCCAATGTAAATCTTGGAGCACGATCTGATAGAACTCTAGACCCTATTGCGCACTCTCTAACTCTATGTTAACAAAATCTTCGCTCTGCAGGACATAGCATAATCATAAAGGTTCTTGCTCGTGAAGGAATCGATGCGGTGTGCATTTTCTAATTGATTGAGAGCATAGTTTAATTGCAGAGTAAGCACACACAGCGCTAACACGAAAAACACTACCGATATCGCGATATTCGACCAAAATAAGACCAAAGGTGAATTTTTTGCGTAAAACAAGCATAGACATAAATATACTTGTACCTTTTCTATCTCTGTTTGAAGAAAAACTTCCGAAAAATCTTAGCGCTGTATGTACTTACACTTTTTTATGAGATGTTTACATAGTTCTTTTTGAATATACTAGTGAAAATCAAATTTTTGACAAAATTCTACTGAATATGACTCGGATATCCGATTGCCAAAATTTATCCTTTCTTTTGCTTGACTATCTGTCTAAGAAAAGTTGCCCGAAAGTGTAAGCGTTGTATGTGGCTACCTTATGGTTTGAAGATGAAAAATTGTCGAGGACGTCGATTGCCACAAAATCTAGCTTTAGAGACGAGAACAGTCTTAAGGTGCCAGTCATTATAGAACACGATAAAAAGTTAGAATCTCAGACAGCTTTGCCGACAGACAGTCGAGTAGGTTCCTTATTTATTAGACTGAAATCAGAAGTTGTGACGCTTTTCAGGTCTCTCAGGGGCTTACAGTAAGTTCAACAAAAGAACGCAATCCATTTTGATAACTATACTGCCGATTCTCAACAAGCCAGTAAGGAGTAGCGAATCAAAATCAAGGCAGTCTTGATGAATACTAGGACTCAATTGATAAATGGCAAGGCAATTTCCGTAAGTACAACAAATCTTCTGTGCTTCTGAGAGCTCTTTACCCGGATAAGGGATGCTTGTAGCTACATGAGACTATATGAATTTTAAGGCCATTTGCATCTATGAAAATTCTAAGCCCCATATTGCTGGTCGGATTATTTCGAAACTACTGGAAATACACTGTCTAAACACTCGTCTCACTCGTCTAAACATCAATTCTCATATTTGAAGCCGGCATCTATTGGCCTGTGGTACTCATTTCACATCTCATTTTGTCTCAAAACGAGAGTTCTTAAAGATTCTTTTCTGTCTGCTTGAGCTCTGAAGGTTCATCATCTCTGAGCCGATCTAGCCACTCTTCTAGGTTCTCGATCTTCTTATTCTGGTACTTTGGTACTTTAGACCAGAAGGCCACAGTTAAAAGACTCCTAGGAAATTAATACAGCCATTGTTATCAAGATCTACAAATTTCTAGCAAGTAGAATAGATTTCCCGTCAATCAAAAGTCAAAAAAGTCAAAAGTCGAAAGCCAAAAAGCTCCCCTTACATAAACCGACTGGATTGACTTCGATTGACTGGATTAAAAGTCATTTTGATGTTAAAATATCATATTTCTTGGGTGCACTCCTTTGGTATGAAATTAATCACATGACTTGTGCAGACAATTTTTCTAATATTCCATCCTATCATACCAACATACCCAAAGCTATCAACATAATTATGTTATCAATGCGTCAATGAACTGATTTAAATAAAGAAATTTATCTGTCTTTAGCTTACAAAAATTAGATTTTACGTTTGTCGAAAATAATTTCATCATTCGACTGGTTCGTGAACATTTGAACATGCATAGGAAATATTTGGAACGCAATCAGCGTTACATACTTGATCTTAAACGGACAATGCGTTCGGTTTACATATTTTGGGGAAATCAAATTAAGAAAACGTATGAAAATTAAAGCGATTGGAAAAAACGAGTATAAAATAATAAATTAATTGAGGCATTGATTTACTTTGAGATAACAATAGTGATCCCTTTTTTAGTTCAGAGGTGAAAGCTATTCAAGACCTGAGTAAAGGACAGGACTATGACCAAGACTAGCAGACTACCCAGTAAACGGTAGGCGATCGTCCTAGCCATATACCCTCCATGCAGGTATTTGCTAAAATAAAGCTTTGTGAGTGGCTACTGGCTACTGGCTACTGGCTACGTTTCATTGCTTGCATTCCAAACATATGGTACAGACACATGGCATTCATGTTGTGACGCTGAAGTTACCTGAATGTACCTCAATGGGAGGTACCCAAGTTTGGTTTCCTCTCTTATTCTCGTCCATGTAAAATGGCACTATCCTCACGTGTGACTTATCGAAAATTTAATTGTCTAACCGTTTTCTCTTTGTATCCTTACTGACTAGAAAGTGTCGAGCAACTGAAAAGCGGAATTAAGGGTTGACTGTGCAAATGTTGGCAAAGTTTAGGTCAAACCGGGAGTAGGCTCACCCAATTGGTATGCTTACTCTTTGTCAAATCTTAGAGGTAAACATAATTACTTTTGGTGAACTGAAGCAGTTGCTTGAAGATTGTCTTCTATGCACGTTAGAAAGTATAAAGTGACTAAAGGGGACCAACATATGCCGTTCAGAGTAGGCTATTAAAGCGCCATCAAGCACCAGGTTTCGGGCGATGTTTTGCCCATCGAAGCCACTATCACTATTTTTATCTAGAAATTGCTCGTTCTCCGAGCAACTCAAACCCAAAAAACCTCCGTAGGACGAGTTGGTGACAGCTACAAATAGGTAAAACACTTCCTAACGAAAAGGAAAACTTGGCCCGAAGACATATAAATCCCTAATAAGTTTAGCTGGCGGCAAAAACAAGGCTAACTTTAAATGCTATTCTGTAGGTTCTTGAAAGTATCCTAGGCGCGATATAAACAAAATAAAACACAACAAAATGAAATTAATTTGAATAAGCTAAATATAATTTCTAGACCTTATTTACAGAACCCTGTAAACATTTGCAATTCGTTTTAGTATTGTTCAAATAGTAAACAGGATGGGTATGAGACTGAACATTGAAACTGCTAGACCTAACAGGCTCTATCAATGACAGTACTATGAAATCGCTCGAATTAAATTCTAGGTGGACCAGGAACGTTTCCTGTATTTATGAGGATCATCGGCCCGGACCTGTTATGAATTCGACATGAGCTAAGATACCTTCGCAGATGGCAATGGTGCTAAAAAAGAAAGCTCACTGTTCAGGTTCAAATCATTAGAATCGAATGAAAAATCCTTTTCATTTTGTTATGCTTTATTGTAGTGTGTTGTAGTGTAGTGAGTTGAACCATTTCACTTAATATAATCATAAGATATCGATAGATAATGGTAACGTTTTCCTAGTGCAATGGCTGGGGAATGGACACTGATTAATGTAAGATACTATGGATTCTACTAAAGTATTTCTAGCAATAAGACGGTCAAAAACATAAAAAGAATATTGCGGAAAATTCGCATATTTATGCTGTAATATTAAGCTATCAAATTTATTTTTGTTGTTGTAAGTGTGGAGTTCAATGGTCTGAGCTTTTTGTAAGTCCTCTTTGATAATCAAAACAGATTAATCTCCATTATATAGTCATATTCGTTTTGTAAATGGTTTGTGCTTATTTGAATATTCTATTTCTAGCTTGCAACTCATTATGTATATTAATTCGTTGTTTTCTTGTTGTTGTAATCAACCACTTGTCGATGGTCATCAGATGTTTTATTATCTTTCGGATTGCCAACCACATCACGAACCGATTCTCATCAAAATTCAACAAAATTTGTATGAAAATTAGGTTTCAAAAAATTAGGGCCAACGCTATAAATTAGAGGTTTATTTTCTCAACATGTTCGGCAGGATCAATACGCCGAAATATTTTCACGATTTTTTTGTACTTATGCAACCTAATTCCATAAATATTAGCGCCAGCTTGGATGTAAATATTTCGGTTGATTTCTGTTTTTCTTCTGTTTTTTTCTTCAATTTTTTAATTCCATTTGGAGGGCATCTGAATGCAGATCAAGTTTGTTTCATTTTATTATTTTTCTTCAAATAGTCAAACCGGACCTTAAATATTCATAAGCTCGTTGAGTGTTTGTGTTTCGAAATAAGCAACAATTTGAGTGCCTCCAAGGAAAATAAGTTCGAGGGAAAAGAACGAATCGAACGTTAGAGCGTGTTTCGCAATTTGGGTAGACGTCGAGTTCACTTCATGCACGAACCACCTCAGCAACGGTTACTTCAGGTGCAATAACCATAAAGCAAGCACTTGTTTTCCACCGCATGCAGATTACTCCGTCGCAAAGGTGTACCTTGAACACCTGATCCGAGAGAATGTCGGAACCTGATGAAACTACCAAAAAAGTTTAAGTTGCTACGATAGTGGTAGCATGGCATACTGCAAGTATAGTTTCTTGCCATTCCCATAGTGTGAATGCGCGAAGGCGAGGCGAGTTTCCATCGCGACAAGCGCTTCAGCTTTTTCTGCCGCTGTTTGCGGGAAAATATGAAACTCCATCAAACTACCAAAAGTATCTTTCTGTGTGCCAACTAGTTCTTGGACGTCGAGCTTGCATTCCGCACTTCACTAAACACATTAGCAATAATTGGAATGGAATGGTGTGGACAACTTACTGTGGCAGTGGGAATTTGTCGACGGCTTTCCGACCACCTTTCTTGGATCGGAAAATACGTTTCTTGATGGCCTTGACTTTCATGATGTCCCGGCGATGGTGGAGCTGCTAGAATGCGCTTCGTTCGTTCCCAACCGCGATATTGATTCGGCGAGCACACGCGTTTCTATCCCTTTAGGTAAACAAACGGGCACCACGCGTCAGCACAAGCACTCCGACCACAATGGGGGATGTTTGGGGGTTGAACGCGACTTGGAGTACCAAACAAAGTGCTGCAGTTGCTGTTGTGAAAATTCGCCGGCCCGAATCGACACTAACGCATTAATTCGCCAGATACTGGACGAAAGCACTAACACAACTAGCAAGGATACGGAAATAGCTGAGCGGATACGTCGAATTGCGGAAACGGAAAAGAGAACACCAACGGGCCGAACGGGCGGTTGCAACGGATCCTGGAATCACGTGCACGCGTGCGAACTGGGCAATCCGCGACTTGTACAACTTTCGCCGCTTTTGCAATAATACTGAAACAATTTGGAGCCTACTTAAATAAATAAGAAGCAATCGGAGACGCTGCTGGGAACGGGGACGGAGACGGGGACGCGGGCGACCGGCGAATTGAATAAATACTAAATAAATTGGCACCAGATTAAGTAGATTACTAGGGAATTGTCTCTCACTACTTTCATCGCTGCTTCACCGGTTACCGACGCGGCGAGTGTTCATTCTCGGTTACTTCAGATGTTACAATACCACTGCAAGCGAACGCGTTTTCACGGGACCAACTGTTCGCGTCTAGTGTTGTAAATTGAATGAATGGTGGCGAGGCGCGACTGGGGCTTTGGCTGGAGCGGGCGAATGCATTGGTAACCGATTTCAGCGGCTCTTCTCACTTTTATACATTCGGGGGGCGAAATGTTAAGACACCACCATTACCGAGCCACAACCAGTATCACAATCTTGCGATGGAAAACGCTTTATTTCGATTTATTATTTCGTACACTGCGTAAACACCGAAGCCCACCACGGCGATTATTCGAATATGGCGGCCGTTATCACTCGCTCTCCGGGGTCGGCTCCCTCAGTGGTGGGTGCTGGAGTCTTCGATTGCGCGCAATCTGGGTAGCACAGCAGTCATTTGTCTTCGAGATATTTCCATCTATTCAACAGTCCAAGACGATAGATCTCGGCTCGCCGACCAATTCCAAGAACGTTCACAAATCTCGACGAGTCCTGCAGTTATGTAACCGTCGCTACGCGAATAATTCAAATTACTTCTGTTTCCTTTCGACCTAACGTGAACGCTCGGGACTAATTAAACCCCAAAATCCCATTGTACGTGACCAGCAGATTATTCCAGCTCGAAACCACCGACTCCCTGCCAGCCTGACTCCAAATCCAATTTTCCATTCAAGGTGCATACGTGTATGCGCAGGACAATCCTCTTATCTGGCGTGCTCGTAACGATTTGGTAATTACTTTCAAATTGAAACTTCACTTGTTTCGCGAGCGATTGTGAGTTCACACCGCGCAAAACAGTCGTCCGATGCGCCATTATCTGATCCTCTTTACGATCTGCAGATATTTGGTAAACATTTCGAGCCAAGATCAGTTGACACAGTTACCATTGCCTGCTGTGTTTTCAATTATTCAATAGCGGCATTATGTCACATGCTCGCACATATCACAAACCCCGAGTGGATTGTGTTATCAGCTTTCCCTTTTGCGCATTCTACAAAAAAACTCAAAAACAAAACACCAACAACACAAAAAGATGATGCGGTTTTCTAATGCACTTTGAATGTGGCCTCAAACATCTCAACCTCGGCATATATCACATGCCCCGGGTGTCATGTGAGTGGAAATTCGCGGTAAAATGCTGTTGAATTTGCATTGAACTTTGCATATAAATGGGTGGAACAGGTGCGTCGAAACGCTCAACTCTGCGAAGGTTTTGTTGCATGGAAGTCATGCCCAATGCAATAAAGAGGCACTAAAGACTCCCATTAAAAACTTTCAATGTAGATATTCACGTTGTTACATAGTTTCAAAAAGGACTCGGAATCAGGACGGGAAGATAATGGTTTTCGTCTAGTGTCAAACAACTGATAAGGCCAGTTTTGAGCCTGGTTGTGACGGGAAAATGACGAGCAAAAGGGGGATTACGGAGTTTTAATCAATTGTTTTTTGTTCGTGTTTCGCAGAGCACATAATTCATTGTTGCATACGAATATATATTTCGGGAGTAAGTTGCTCCTTTGCTCGGTATCAATTGTTTTTGGAGTTTTTTAAAAGGGATAGTGTGGTCTGGAAACCGTCTGGCAGCCAGTTTTCAATTACAATATTTATAATTTTCTGTCAGTGGATATCACCAGGACTAATAATATCGTGAATAGTTTCATACGAACACAACCTTTGAACATTGTCCACATTTTTATCAGGAATCGAGAAGTTTTGTGCTGACTCAAAGGGCATTACGTCCAAAAATTGATCGGCTGTGCTCTCCATTTGTGCTCGCAATTCGAAACAATATTCAATATTTTTCAACTTTCAATAATATTGCGCGATTCGCAATATTTTGATGTCCGATATCCGGTGATATCTTGACAGTAGGTAAAGATTTTTCAGAAGTAAACAAGTCGAATAAAATAACCAATTATTTATTGGAAATAACAAAATACTTCTTCCATGTTCTTCGTTGCCGGAACAAATATATAAGGAGCACCAGGGCGGAGCGAGAGGAAATAAGGGAAAAGAACTAGACTCGACCGATAGTCCGTGGGTGATCATTTACAAACCAGACACATTAGACTGTCTAAGGTAGTCACTGGAAAGTTACACATCAGATGTGGTAAGGAACCCGCGATAAATCTCTCTGAATGAGCTACGTTGAATAGGCTTGGGTATAAGTATCCTTTAGGGGACGTATCTGATCTTATCACTGCCTTATCCTTTGCAGTCTACTCGAGAGATTCCAGCACTGATGGGAAGTATTCAAAAACAGTTCTGCACAAAAACTCACAGTAAGAAACAGGGCTTCACTCTGCAAATGCGCCTGAATATGTAGAGACTCTTTTGATGGGCTTTCTTCTAAAGTACTTCCATAAGCCAAGAGGAACGTTGCCTGGTGAGATGCTTCCACTGCCGAGTAGTCAGCCTGGACAAGCTTACGTCTCAATTGTGACTACGTGGTGACTAATGGTACATTTAGCAAAAAATAAGGGCCTCTGCAATCCCCATCTTTGAGGTTGTGCCATTTCCCACCCAAACCAAAATAAAAATTCACACAATCCTTGAGTACTACTACTATTGTCACACACTGTGTTGAATGGTCGGATTTTGGCAATTGAAACAATGGTGATATGGTTAATGAGATGATTACTTGATCGTATAAAAGAAATGCAGTCTTCATATATGCCATTTTAAGAGCCACTGCCAAATTTTGTCGTGCGGCAATGGCTGAAGAAATGTTCATCTATGAATTTGTATATTATCTGCTCGTTGTGTAGTAGAAATTCGGCCATGGCAATGACTGAAATTCATGCATTACTCAATGAAATAATTTCAGCTTTAGGTGCGATGATTTGGGCGCCTTGTTGGTGCACTAAATTGAAGTTGATCGAGAATATGAACAAAATTTTATTCGAATAATTATTTAGATGATCTAATAATTTGGGTTGGGGTGGGAATTTTATTGGTAATTTAAGGACTCTAGGATGAATTGGTGTTTCAAGTTTTCGTGAAATACTTTTTTGTAGATCGTTGGTGTTGTATAGAATGGCTCCGACATCACTCGTGTAAAAAGATGATGGAGGAAGGGGGTTAAATTCAGGAGATTGTTTTATTGCGACTCACATTTTAAGGCTTATTGACTTAAGAGTTTTGAGAATCTGTGCTGACCGTGATGACGAACAATAGAGCTCGCACGAAGTACAACTGTGTTAAGTTCGGGGCATGGCAGATGTAAGTTGAATTATTGCGCATTGCCCTTTACTTCCCCTTTTTTCGTCCACACTTTTTCGCCGCATGGCCGTCCCAACATAAGGACAGAAGGACCCGCTGTCAGTCAAGCAGAGAACTTGCGGAAAGATAGGAACACAGTTTCAGAATTCCTTTTTGTATATATACGCTATTCAGGTGAATTAATAAATCTTGCTAAACAATCTAAATCTAATCTAAATCTAATCAATCTAATCTAAACAGCAGATCAAATTCCAAGGAAGTTCGAAAAACAAATGCCTTTAGGATAGTGAGAAAAATCCCGTCGAATATTTTGTAACGACTTGCGAACAAGCAATTGAGGATTTGAGGGAAACAGATCGGACGTAGACGTAGAGTAGACGTAAAATGTAAAGGCTAATTCAATTCAAGTCGCTTGAATTGGTACCACTGCAAACTGGATAAACGTCAATAAAGTACCATACATAAGACGTCAAGAATGTGTGAGGGTGAAAAATAACACATTTACTATTTAGAACCGCTTAACTTCTGCGTTATGCTTGGTATTTAAATTATTCAGATATAACATTCCTGTATAAACATGATTTTTAATTTCAGAAGATTTTGGTAGATCAATTTTTCCATTTTCACTTAGAACATTGTACGTGATTTATTCCGCACCCACGAGTCTTCGCTGAGTTAGCTTAGCAAGGGTATAAATCATTTACAATGTTGTAAGTGAAAATGAAAAAATTGATCTACCAAAAACTTCTGAAATTGATAAAGCCAGACCAAAGGCAATTTGGAAAAATAGAACAAGTTCGAGCTGAGAGCAATATTCATAACTAGTAAAAATAACCAGTCGACATCCACCTAAGCTGGTAGTGCCAATTGATGCGTCCTGGCCTGTGAGTTGGCACCTGACGAGAAGTGGCAGGGACGCGTGTTTGAAACCAGCTTGAGCTTTTTCCACCTTTCTCAATATGATTTTTAAGGAAATTTCGAAGTTTCAATGAAGGTACGATTTGAAAAATTGTATTGTAAATTGTATAAATATTGAAAACGCTTTAAGCTATTTGCACCGGAATGGTGACCAAGTTTATTGTTCCAGTGAGCGATAGAGCGACGGGGCATCCGCAATTGTCGATGCAACCGCGTTTTTTGACGCATTTTGTAGTAAAACTTGTGTATAAACTATAAAGACAAAAACTGAAGGCGAAAAACTATAAAAAGCACAAAATTATTATAGTTCGTTGAAGGCGTAGAAGTCGCAGGAATTTCAGTAAGCACATTTCGCATTCTCTAGCTATGCCGATGAAAAATTGTCTTACGCGTGGTGTGGAAAAT
Source organism: Stratiomys singularior (assembly GCA_954870665.1). Lineage (NCBI taxonomy): Eukaryota > Metazoa > Arthropoda > Insecta > Diptera > Stratiomyidae > Stratiomys > Stratiomys singularior. The sequence goes on along the minus strand of OX940879.1, from coordinate 1,490,585 downwards.
CCACATAAGATTTCCGAGATGTTATTAAAAGGCCAATGTTATTGTGTTATGCACGTTGTGACCAGGCGTCTTTGTTTTTGAAAACAATGCAGACAAAACAGAAACCGTCAACAATACGTGCTATATAATAAACGATGATTTGTGGCAGTAAATCAAAGGTGTTGATTTGCAAGACAAGTGATTTGAGCAAAATGATCCATAATTCAACGAGCAATCTTTTCTTTTACGAATTTTAGGAAACCTTGATACGAGCAAGTATACGAGTATGTACGGACAGCATGAACTACTTTAAATATTTGTCTTATCAAAATATTTATTGTATACTATTGCCAGTATTGATAAAAACGAGGATAGTGCGCCGTTCGTCGGAATTTAAGGCTCGGAAGGAGCTCTAGCGCCGTTGTAATGACGACTGTCAAAAATCAACAAATTAAATTAGGATAACTCAACGATGCAAACTCAAGGATAGTTAGGATTACTTTTCAGAAATAAGATAACATTGAACCGTGCGGACATTGTTGAGCTTAGACAATATCTTTTGGCAATTGACTCAAACAGTCGAAATTGAAGAATTCTTTCGAATTTTTCAAGACGTCTCGGTTGCCTCGACAAATTGAGTTTCCAGAGCTCGAGTTAAGGACGTTTCAAGATGTACAGTGACGCGTTTTATGAAAGAGCGCAGTTACGCATAGTATGGATAAATCTTCTTAGCTTTTAAAGTTCAAAATAGTTCTAAAGATTTATTATTAACTAAGCGAAGATGGAAAAAGTCAGCGTTTGAATAAATCGAGATAATGTATCAGAAAAAGTGTTTTTGTTATAATTGGGACAATCTAGTGGTACGAGTCTCAAGAAATTCCAGAGAAAATTTAATCCGCATGCGTGGATGATCACAAACGTTAATTGGTTTTTTTAAAACAAGCATATCAAGTGAAAAAATTAATGTCTCTAGGGCCCGTGCATTGGAGACCGTGCATTGGAGCCTTGCTGCATAGGTGTTGAATACTAGATCTACTGCATCAACCACATTAAGCCGCGAGCAATATTTAAATGAAACACACATTCCAATTATGTTGCATCAAGGACAAGAATGCGAAAAATATATACCGCAGTGGAAACGTTTAAAAGTAATTCGTCATTTACAAAGCCCAGTTAACGATTACTTTTATTCCCGAAGAGTCTCAGCACAATAAGTTAAAAAAATCAGCAAAATATCAGAATTCCAATCTGGTTTTAATTAAGTTTAGCACAGGCAAAGACGATATTCTCTATGTAGATAAAAGAGAAATGAAGACAGTTTTACCCGGCCTTAATCTTATTAGATTAGAAAGGTCCTTGACGTTTATCATTTAGTTAGCGAAGATTTTCCTGATAACTGCATGCTGACAGCAAAGTCGCCGATTCTCGGAAATCAAGTTAAACTTAGCTGTCTCCACAGCTTCGGTTTGCAAGGACTAAATTTTTTGAAAACTTGTTGCCCAAGATACTAGGTATGAAATAATGTCAGAAGTCACAACGGATAGTCTGAGCACCTTTTGGGTCACTGAATGACACAATCTAGGATCAGTGAAACAACTATAATGTGTACATATGGCATATAAAGTTGATTGAAGTGAGGCCGTAGAGTCTATCCGACGGAGCAGGATGAAGACGTGTAGTTTGCAGGTAATCCGTGGATTTCCAGATTGAAGTGAAAGTCAATGTTGAGACTGAGATTATTGGCATTGGAATCACACACGGTGCCTTCATTTGAAGCTTTAATCGATTTGATTACTTTTTGGCTTGATTTTCCAAATGTGTGTTCGGATAATGATTAAATCCCACAACCAGTGCAGTTTTGTTGTTATTATACCTTGCCGGAGAAACATAGACTGAAAATACTTTCCAAAGCCAAATCCGCCAAGAGTTGTAGCGAAGTTGCATACTTGCTCTGCTATTTGTATGATAAAAATGATTAATTTTAAATATGAATTTCAATATGCTTAAAATCTGGCCGACACACGCGTTATGGAAGCTCTAAAACGATTCTTGACCATACCATAAATTGTTCGTCAACTTCCATTGATGAAGATACCATTAATTCGGCCCACCCGAAAAATCCAATCAAAATCAATGAACCATAAAAACTTAAAAGCATGTAAGATCGATATAGATCTTATTGCTTTCTTGCTTTTATATCCCGCACGTAAGAAAGCATGTGGAACGCAGGTAACGCTGACTTCGTAGATTCTGTTTGTGCTGAAGAAGTCGCCGGTATGGTATTGCACGTGCTAGTATACCTGCCATGGTACCGATCAACTCCCTAGTGGGAAAAGTGTATTTTAAGCGGATTCGATCTTTAAGGAGAAAGCGATCTAGGTGTGCGTTTGGATAAGTTCGACGATGTCTCCAGTGGAAAGTATGTGACAAAAGGGGTAATATGATCTTGATGCCACTATGAAACTAGGCTAGATTCCGACCGTGTAAAGCAAACAGTTCGTGGCTTCTACTTTGTTCAAATTATCTCTACAAACTATGTCGATGGTAGTTCAATTTTTTTAGATTTTAGTTTTGAGCTTATATTTAAAAACCATTACTCCTTATTTTAGGCGAAATCCATGAAATGAAAATTGAGACCCAGCTTGGTGAGTGAGGATCGTTTGGAATGCTTGGAAATATAAATAGCAAACAAATGACATGCATAACTGAGACAATGTTAATTATGATTAATTACGTGCATATCACACATAACACTAAATGCATGATGCCTGCTTAAAATTCAGCGCACATTTATAATTAATTTAAATATAAAACAACGACGCTGAAGCCGCAGAACGAAATTTACGTCATTGTCAACGTTGGTCTATCATATGTTGATATTGACGCTCACACATGTATAGGCAGATATATGGTTGCAGGTGTAAGTCATCAAAACGTGATTTCTTTGCAATTTGGAGAAAAGCAAAAGCTTAAGTAATGGGCGTTGTTTACTCAAGGCCATTTGTTTGCTGTAATTAATCTGGCGCCAGCAGGAGGGAAGCATCAAGTTGAAAGTAAAATTTAGTGAGATCCGTTTATAGGGACTAGGGACTAGAAATTTGAAAGGCGGTAGTGGACTATGTTCGAAATGTCAATATCTTCGTGATCTACATCTTTGGAGTGTCCATTGGAGAATACAGCAGTGTCCTTACACCCTAACATATGCTTGGATTTTGAAAACACCAATTCCGCCACTCGATAAAAGCGCTTCCCTAGCCAAGCAACACCCCTCCATTCTCACCAGGTGGATCAACTCGTTCGGGTGGGTCTTATAACCTTATTTTCAGAACCATTTCAGACACTAGTGAGTCAGGCTCGAACCGGAGCCAAATGCTCTGAGATTTCATCTTCCTCTCCGCATGTTCTACTGATAACACACGTTCAAATACTTATTTATTTGGGTATCTTGAACTGAAAGGTTGTAGCCAAATAAAAATGTCACTAAGGTTCCTGCGCCATTCTCAACAGTCATTAAATTCGGTTATTGTAAGGGTAGCAAGACAAGACTTCCGAGACTAAAATTACAGACTCATACATGTTGCCCTACCTTTGTGTTTGATAGTTCTAGACAAACTGAAAATTTGACATAGATTGATTGTTTGCAGGAAATTGGATGACTTCTTTTTTCCATTATCAATTGCAAAAAGGACTTCCATGGGTAATCGTTTATTCTTTCCTCATTATTCAAGTGAACAAGAATTGTGTTCCTTTGTAGGCTTTAAACAAACAAAGTAAAATAGTTCACATGACAAATCAGAACTCTCTATCTTAAGCGATAGTCATATATGAAACCTATGATGAGAGCCCAGTACAGTATTAATAAGATTTAATGGCAAAGATCTGTCCTCGCTTAAAGTGCTTACAGTGATTGCTTGGATTAGTTTCATCATTTAGTACCCCAAGAAGTACGCACGAGCATGGTATGAACTGCTTGGGTTTATTGATTATTAACCTAAACACGAGTATAATAGGGGGCGTAGTGGTAGCAGTTGTAGTAGTGGTAGTAGTAGTTGTAGCAGTAGTAACAAAGCTTATCTCCCAAAAATTTCTAACGAATACTCAATCTTACAGTATTCAACCAAAATAAATGGAGTTTTGTAGTGAAGAAATGAAGTTGCTCTGTCTCATTTGCGTTAAAACGCAATACAAATATAAATCTGCTAGTCCTTTTTTTATTTCTGTCTATGACAAGCCGAATGAGAGTGTTAGTGCTGTATTCCCTACACTATGGCTTGGGTAAGCCCGGTCTCCATGTAGAGAGGCCAATTCATGTTCTGATCTACGATGTACGAGACGCGCGAGAAAGAAAGAACTAAGAAAAACACGATAATTTTGGGCTGCATCTTGGACAAGAAGTAAAGACAAAATCAACATACAAAAAAAAAAACGAACGGGTGAACGTATTAATCCAATCGGTTGCTGTGGGACATTACCATGTCCTTGAAAAATACTGGCATAAAGAAGAGGATTATACGTCACACTGCAGGTGTGGAAAAGGGATAAGACAGAGACACAAGGAATAAAGATCAGACCCAGAAAGAATTTTTATTCTAAACATTTCAGGTCTCACGGTATCCATCATTGGGCGAGGGTTTATGCGCCTGTAATCCTCCGTCAGAGTTATACGAAAGTTTAGCGTTAAAAATCTTATGAGAGAAATATGACCCGAATTTTACCTAAAAACATAGAAAAATGAGTGCGGAACATGGAGTTGCGCAAGCAGCCCAGTCAAGATTAAAATGATCTGATCACCGTGCAACCTTAGATCGACTCGTAGAGGAATCTAACCTTATCGTCGAATCGATCTTGGACTCCTTGTTTATGTGTGACGAGTACTCCTTCGATATGAAGATAGGCTTAGCTACTTAACCTTTCTAGCTTAAAACCAAAGCTATCCTACTTGCATTCTTTTTGGAAGTAACGGCGCTCTTTTTCAACGTATCCTATTTTGCCCGTAATTTCGTGGAAAAATCCTTGAGGAAATTCAAGTGAATGTGGAGGAGTAAACTTAGATGATACAATTTTTTTCTTCTTTCCCTGCAACTAAGTATGAACTGCTCAATCCTTACCTAATGAATGGACCTCGAGAAGCGTAAAAAAAATAATAAAATAAATCGGGATTCACTATATGTCGAAATTAATTGTAAGAATAAAAATCCGTAACTTTCAATAGTATAATCTGTGACTGAGATTCCAAAACGAGTTCTGTGCTGACGAGCTCTTAATTGTGTTTGCGGGCGAAACAGCCCCGAGTCATGGTTTAATGAATATGAGGCTGTAACCGCTTTCAACACAAGATTGGAATGTACAATTCTAGAGAATCAAATTCCAACCCACTCAATTTTTCTTCATTTAAACTCAGCAGACTCAGATCCAAATTGATCAACCCAAACAAACAATGTTCCTTCTTAATTGTTCCTATTTCACAGTTACTTGCTGCTATAATGTTCTAAACTTTTCGAGGTACCCTTAAGCTATTACAGGCACTGAAAATTATTTGGTTCAACAAAATCCAACAAATTAAGCAAATTGTTGACCAAAGATGTGGAACTGGTTACCCACTCGTTGCCCACGATTAAGCGGGAACTAGTTCCTTTCGTCGAATCAGCCCGAAGTCAACAGCTATGAAGCGTGGAAAATTAACACCAAATTTACCATAATCTTTCCTAATTAACACTTTCAGCAATTAGCACTCTAATTTGCTCGCTAATATCGTTTTGTTCACAGGATCACGAGTTGCTGCAAGTGTAATTATAATTATTAGAGGTGCTGAAAGCACAAAGGCAGTTACTTGGCAGTTCCTGATTAATTGCTATTCACATTCGGTTAGTCCGACAAGGAAGTGCTTATCAGCTTTGAAATTGCGTTTGCAGCTTTTCAATGGAGACGTCTCTTGGCGCGAAAATCTCCTTTGGTTTATTACTTTTCCGGAAACTAGTTGAAATATTGCGCGCCTTACATAACTTGTTGCAGCTTGAGAGGATTCTTAGTAATCGTCTTCTAAGTGATTCGATCATAAACGTTCCCCAGAACAATGCGCAATCAGAAAAACAACCTTTTACGGGCCTGCACTCATATGTTCACTGGAGGGATTAAATATTCGCTAATTTGTTGGATAATCGCGGGGGCGGGGAGGATACTTACACACTATATAGCGTTGCGAGTTGAACATCAGAAACAATTATTTATTTCTTTATTGTTTTCGTATTGCAGGCAAAGTGTAGAAGCCATAAAAGTTGATTAATTGTTTATAAAGTGATTTTCATCACTGCAATTAAAAGAAAGTTCTAAGAAAAAAGCTTGGCTTAGGGAAGCAGAAATCCAGATGCAGGCTCAGAATATGTGATGTGGGTTGGCTCTGTGAAAATAAAAACTATGAAAAATAGTTTGCTTGCTGATGCAACGATTATTAATTGCTTTTGCATAAATTAAATGTAAGTTCAGCTAATAAATCTGCAAGCCTAATAAATCTTTTCACGGATTAAAGATAAATGATTAAACCTCCTTGAGGAGTTTCGTATTGAAAAATATTAAAATTTAACACTTTAGCGCTTCCATTGGCTCAGAGCGAACAAATTCATCTTAGAGCTACTACCATAAATATCTCCATGGAGACAGTTATGAGTGAAAACTTATTTTCTTAATTACGGACTTCTACAACCAACGTTGAATTGTGCAATTGGAAATCATTTGCAAATATTAACATGTGTGTGCATTGGAAAGTTCTTACAGAGGCTCATTCTCGTACCCTTAATTGCAAAAGCTCTCATTATCAGACGATGTAAAATTTATTGAAATGCTTCTTGAGATTTCAGTTACCATTAACCTCTTGATATTTGCAAACGCCTCAGATACACGTACGCCACTCACTCAAGACAAGGCTAAATCGTTTCACTTGATGATAAATCTTGCAGAAATATCTACCGATTAAAATTTAACATATTGCATTGCACTATCAACTTGCACTTTGCAAGTTGGTCTAAGAGTTTGAGTGCATCGACGATTAAGACAACACTGCTTAAGAATACTTCGAAATGGGGTTTCGAATGGAGAACATCTCCAGATTTATCAACCGCCAGAATTTAAAAATAAAGGAAACACTTTAAAGGCAGATATTAGGGATGCAAAAGCGAATCACATTCCTCGTTATAGATATTTACCATGTATTGAGAAGAACGTAATGAATTAATAATGGATCCAATTTTCCTGTAACACTTTTCCTGATATTTTGCAATAATTTTGTTGTTCCACTTTACTGTCAGCCGACCTGCATCGTAATAGAAATTAAAACTGATAAACATCAAGAGAACCACAATCAGTTCAGCATAGATCGTATGTTGCTTATCCATGCTACAATTTCTCCCTTGCCTTATCCATATTTCACTAATTTACCATTTTTCAATTCGTTTCTTTTGTTCTGACAATCGACCAACAGGAAATACGCTATTACATGTTGCAATAGAAAATGTTGCGAGCTCCTGGAATGGTCGGGTAACCTACCAAGTAATCCTAAGGGCAGTACAAAGCTAAGCTACTTTGTCATTTGATTCATGAATACACAAACGAAATGAGCAATGATGGCACACATTGAAGACAAATCGGCTTCATAGTTCCAGTCATCACCATCGCATTACAGCTCTTCTCGGAGGTTCCTCTCCGCCTTAAGTATCCAATTCCATCGCATTGGCAGAGCAAGTTGGTGCTTCTGACTGTGTCCATCAATCGAACGTATTCTTTAGTTAGAAAATTCGAGGAACGATGCACTACCTCCGTCAATAATGGCAATCTCCGCTGTACTTTATTTCGTAATATCTGCTGCACTAAATCCATTACGGTTTCCATATCCTTTTGTTTTGTAGTCTAAGTCGTCAAATGTTCGTACAACTCATGGCTTTACCTTATTAGCAATAGAAATCTTTCACGTTTTGCTCCTGTAATGCGTCTAAGGACTCCTCTTGCGATTATATTTATTTGTTCGCGAAATATTTGCTCACAACCTTAACCCATGCCTTATCACTTTTTGTTTATTAGATGCTTTGTTCTTTTGTATCCTCCTCAACAGGAGCCAGTCAAAGCCTCCAGCTCCATAGTTGCTAAGAGTTCCACATCCTCTTCATTCTCGTTTGGATACCCTGTCGTTTGGCGTGTTCACCGAGTAGTTTGTTGCCTGTTAGCAATCCCATCAGGGTTTTTACACCTTACTTACTGTCCTCTTTCGGAATAGTTTGGTTCGCGTTTTTTTAGGGTAAGGCCAAAGGGCTCCTTGTTCCTGTGTACCTCCTACCAGAGGGCTTTGCCCAATTCACTTTTCAATTTTGCTGACGGTGCTTCAATTGAGTTAATTCTTGCTGTGTCACAGGTTGTTGTTGTGCTGCAACCGAACCAGCTCATTCGAATTTATCCGCTCTTTCACTTGCCTCTACTCCAGGGTTCTAAGCCACCTTCACTTTTTTCCATTTAGCCTCACTAATAGTTGCGAATGCATTTAGGTCTTCTATGCGTCAGCAGTGCTGATTTGCAATCTGAAAGGACTTCTCGTTTGCTTTTCAGGTTGGTCACTGTCTTTCTGTGCTACCTGCAAATTGCAAAAATTTCCGAACAGGAAACCATAGTATGAGTATATAGCATAGCATGAATTGAAGTTTCGGAGAAGTTGTAGTTAGTCACTGTTTAAGTTAAAGCTCCAGCGCTATAACCAAATTGTGGTTTGGTTATATGAGGTAAAATCCTGCACCGTTTCCCACATTTCCCTGGTGAGAATTTCCATCTCGCATAGGAACTCTGTTTCAAATACTGCTGATGTTGTATCTATTAACCTCCCACTTAAAGGACCCCTTTCTCCATAGATTTTAGAATGGGCTAGTGGCCTATTTTCAATATTGAAGCAACTAAATTACATTATTCGGAAAAAAAACTAGTACAGGCCTCTGTCATCTTCATGTTTCAAGTGTATGGGAATATTTTAACTGCATTTCGGATATGGGGACATCCGTTTTCCTCTTCCATCCATATATGATTTCCTAGCAAAGCTGAAACCCTAAAAATTACTCCCTCATATTAATCGATTCAAATGAATCCCATGCTCTTACAATCCTGGCTCCTTCACTTAATCTTAATTACGTGAAAACTGAAACTTATCATAAGATGGGTTTATTCGCTAAATACTAGCAACATGACTTGGAGCCTCTGCTAGGACATAAAACAGCCAAAAAGCTCAGCATTTCCGTCTGCGTTTGAATAATTCCACAAAAATACGTTTACACGTGTCTACATTGGAGTTATCGACAGAGCTGTTATCCACCTCAAATCGATTAGGAGTAGACTAACGCACCCGAAAAAGACACTCACGAAGAACCGAACCAAATACCAAATATCCCATTTTGGGCATATTTCCTCCACACGCAACTCAACAAACGTGTGCAGACGTTAGTGGTTAAGGACATTATTTTCGTCAGAGTATCCTTCGTTGGAATGTTTGAGCTGCTCTATTATACGACTATTGATCATTTCCGGGGCAGCGGGAACCTCATTTATTCCCAAAAATTTCAATTATCCTATCATAATGGACAATAATTACCCTATTTTGTGTGTTGGAAACGTTTTCAAGGCAATCTGGGAGGATCGATACGAGTCCTAGGTATGGCACTTGCACTCATTTTAATTGTTGTATCATGTGTATAGCATCCGTCCACCTTTTGTTTACTTTTCCGCCGTATCGATATACAATAAAAACATTCATAAATTACGTGCCATATAGATTTTCACACGACAAAGTTATAACGCGGCTATGTATAGTACGTATGGGAATTTACTGTTGACGAACAACAACGGTTTCTTGTGTGCTGTAATACATTTAATACGTTTTCCTTGTGCGGGCGAATATCTATGACACTCTTAAGAAGTTTTAAACGTTTTCGAATAAATTAAATCGGAGGAAAACGAATAATTTTCTTTCACAGTAAATTGGTATCGGGAAGTACTTACTCCCATCGATTATGTCCAAGTATCCATTCATAGCATGAAACTGGAAATTCATTCAGGAAAATGTAATTTAAAGTTTTTATACCATTTGTAAGACAACTGATCATTTGTTTATGCATGGTTAAGTATGTTCGTAAATTAATTAATTGCGGCAATAGTTTTCTCAAGTTGACACGCTGAATTTTGCATGTCCCCAAAACTTACTTCAAGGACAGGATTAAGTTAAGTCGCTAACGAATTTATCGTAGCAATTAGGGTATCACCATCGTGATGTAAACAAACAAGTCTTCGACTTGGACTTAAACTTAGGAGTTCTTCAGAAAAACGGTAACAGTTTCGATCACTCATGATCAGCGTGCATGGTGGTACGTACGTAATTGTAGTTCCCAGAACTATAAAGAACTGTGAACACATCAAACTATCAAGAAAAAGTTGCGATCAATGCGGAAACCAGGTCCACCAAAGTCTGAGAAGTCTAAGGAAACCAGTTGTGTCGAATAGTACATGCATGAGAGCATTGTTCTTGGCGAATTCACCACATACGTACTCGTATGTGGACTGATAAATATTCTAAGATATAATGGCGGAATTACTTCACATAAAATGTCTCAATTGACATTTCAAGGGTATACACATTCTTCGATCGAAGGTCGTTAGAATAACGTTCGTATGTAAACAGGATTCGTTGCTCACTTAGACTGTGGGAAAAATGTTGAATTTTTGAGTCGATCGTATGTTATATATTAACCTGAACACGTCAACCATTGTAAAAGATTTTCCGAAGTAACATTTTTTCTAAATATAAATTTAATGCGTAATGCGGAATGATTGGGTTTGCCTAAATGAGAGAATCACACACGTCCTCTAGTTTTGAAGTCGGATGATAACTCGAGGTAGTAACTCCACCATTCCCCAAGAAGAATTGGTTTCTTTGATGAAGGATAACTTTAAGGGTTTCTGCTCTGCATTTTCCTGTTGCACATGCTCGGAGCTGAATCACAATTTAGGCTTTCATCGGAACTGCTCAACCAACGTCCCGCCAACGATCATACGCACTTCCACACATGCACACCATCGCAATGTGTCTCGCGTTAAACGTAGATTTTCAGGACGCGGAATTATACACCGGAAAGGTTTCAGCCAATAAACAACTTACAGCCAATGAACAACACACCGCGGAGGATCACGGAGACCACATGAGCGCAACAAAGGCAAATTGCAGGACATGAGAACTTTGGGAGTTTAAATTGTTAAGAATATTCAGTTATATGATTATAGTGTATTGCTAATAAGTGCATTGAAAAAGAAGTTCTGACGGAGAATTGTTGCGGCGAATTATGATTTTGAAATTCACTCACTCACTACTGTAAGCGCCTTGCTTTCGAGCACAATTCTGCGTTCTATAAAAGAACAGTAGCCAAAGTAGCCTGTATTCGTCTGTGGCACTCAAATACAGTACCAAAAAAAAAGGATTTGAAAAACTGCTTCGCAAACCCCATCATGGAGTTATATCCCGAAGTTGCCAGCGGTACTGCTTGATGGAAGATAAGATTATATAAGATCTAGGATAGATGTTCCAGGAGGCAGAGAAAAAGAAAAGTGGAACGACAAAGAGAATAAAAGAGACCTATGCATTGGTGCATTGCTCATTGTTTGTGATATTCTCCTATCAGGGCACCGCCTCTGAACGAAGCCTGAGGTTTAACACTAAGCCTTCAATACATACAATGAGAGATGCAGGATGAGAAATAGCTAACGGCTGAAATAGCTAACAGCTTGCTTCAAGAGATATGAGCATTTGCTAACGCCATGTTTCGAAGTATCACATTGATGTTCCCGTTTTGAGTAGATTGTCAAAAACTCACTTTTCGCATCAAAATTGAATAGTTTCGAATCTTCTTTCTATCGAACCAACTTTTATTTTCGAATCTTGTCAACAAACTGGACGACAGATCATGCTTAAATATAGAGTCATATCAGTGTTGCCAACGCCCATATTAAGCAACAAACGCCTCTTATTCCGTAAAAATTTCCTACCGTATATGTTTTAAGATTTGATTTAATCCTAAACAAAAGTTTCATTGTTATTTTAATATCTAAATAACAAATTTAATATCTAATAGAATCGAAATTCACTACTTAATCTACTAGCATTTTATAAATGTATTTAAAAACTTGTTTGTCAGCTGATTAACTATAGCTAATATATTTGGTAGTTGAGTTGAAGATACATGCAACAAGACACACAAATAATAATAATAAAAATTCTTCCAAGCTTCCAAAAAACACTTAAAAATGGGGACCCCACTCTTAAGTTTACTTGAAAATTAGTCTCTCAGCTGCATCACATGATAATTTTAAAAAGTTTTAAGTGATGGGATCCTCAATTTGAGATTCAATTGACGACAAGGACGACACTGAAATTGGAATGAGCAAAAACGAGTTAAAAATGATAATTATGGCTCAATTCGTTGTCAACAACTCAAGGCGATTATTATTTACAATCCGAAACGTACGTGGGATTCAGAAGGAGAGTTATTTATTTTCAAATATTTTTGTTGCCTACCAAATCGTCGAACAAAACAAAGACCTACTTTTCTTCTTCATGCACTCATCGGCGATCATCTTCATCTGTTGTGAAGAATTGTCGGTAAGTTTGCAATTGTACTTGAGACACTGCACCCACCTATCTACATTTACTGCAATTTTCCAAGTACTCGTAGTAACGTAAGGATGCCCCCTACACGTAGCATATGTGTAGGACATTGGTTGCATCTATATCGTCAGATTGGACTTGGACAGCTTGTATTTGTAAGAATGATCGTTTGTGATTCAAAAAAAAAAAACAACTTATGAAAACATCAAAGTTCCTAAGTGATTTGTTCTGAAACTGGAACGACTCAAGCTTCATTCCGCACAGCATCGAAACGCTAATACCTTTAGGGCTTTTAAGTACCGATCAACTTTTTTTCCCCCTATGCAATCACCTCCATTATTTACCTGGCGATAAGTGGATTTTTTCATGACACATGGAAAATATCACCTTTGTTCGTTTACAAAGTATATAATCACAGACTGGCCACTTTTTTTCAGAAATCCCCTGGATAAATCCCCGAAATAGCAGTTAGTCTCGAGCACGCGTCTCACAAACTATCAACAATAATTCAAAGAGATGTTAAACTCAAAAGAAAATTCAGGAATTCACGCTGCCATGGCTCTTGGAAATACAAAACAGTCTCATGATGCGGTTCTCCAACGATATACAACCGGTTGTTCTGACCGCGAATTGTCCGCTTAAAAGCTTGCATGTATCTAAGCTTATTGTTGGAAATATAGATTTAACGATCCGAGCCGCAAAAAAACCAAAGAAATGTTTGGAAAAGATGATTCGCATTCACAAACAGTTTTTTTTTCGCCATATTCAATTATGTGGCTATGTTAGGTTGGTTGCCGCAGGGTCAGGTCCCGCGTTCCTCTTATTTAGGAGCACAGCATCCGCATTGGAACCTGAGCAAACTCATATAAACGTATGGCGAAAACTGTTAAAAATACCCAGCATAAGTGGCCAAGGAAGGCTGCCTTCAAGGCGTCCGCGCAAGCAACGACGCAAATGGTTATTTGCATTTGACCTTTCTGGCGTTCCACATAACTAATAAACATTAATTGTTTATTTTCCCACTAGTCATCATTTCAGCTTTGCACGCCTCGACACCTACATGCCTTGATAGTGTTCCTGCTCAGTTGGATTACAGCAAAAAAGTGTTTAGATGTTGTCGGTATGCTGGGTTCAGTGTCTCGTGCTTTGTGGTATCCAAGCTATCTGCATAAATAACTGCTAAGTGTAAGAGATTATTGGAACTAAACGTTGTAAACGTTGGTGCCACGATACAGCAATTAATAGAATTCACAGCAGATTCCTAAGCATGGGCTTCTATGCCTCTCACGACAGCGAGCTTGCCAAGGAAAACCCCAGGGAGACGTTCTGCCAACTAAGCTGTTTTGCCTCAGCTTCACGAGCTAGTTCGCCTAACTACCTTGTTACAGATACCACTGTGTACAGGGTTCTTTAGGTACACTACGGGCGACCGGTTCCAACCAGTCGACCGTCTTGAATGTACATATGTAGAAATATATGCTGGCATTAACACACATGAGCACATCTCTATATGTTTATTCATTATAGGAATATTACCTCTGAAAAGAGGTCAATAAAAAATAAGTACAACCTATCGTCAATAGTAATGAGCTGAGCGCACCTAGCTCACCAAGCTAGCGTTGATAGCAGGTACTGGATAGTCGCCGCCTTGCACACGTCCAATCTGCTCCTTAGTCATATCTTCACTCTCCTGTCTTAGCCACCTTGCCAGCTAGCGGTAAACCGTCACACATTGCCACATCCACCTTCATTTCTGCAATATTATTACTACAAAAGCAAATGAAACGCTCGCTATTGGTATTTTCTGCAATTTTAATTTACAAGAAATTAACATAGTGACAAACAATGCATATGAACAACAATAACTACTACACATGTCTGAATATTAATTGGGATTCGTCGAAATTGTCATCTATTGCAAATTCAATGCCAATCGAGGAGAACATGTGAAAAGAAGAGATATATTGTGATAACAATAACGCTCGATAACATCATGGGAAACACGATTCTGAAAGAGAAATAAACAAAACATTATTTATTGATGGCTGTCTGTTACTCATGTTTCTTATGAATAAACGTCGGCTGAAATGATATATGTGCTTCTTTTCAATTAGGGGCAGAGGGGCAGAGTCAACTTACTTCAATGTGGTAAAAAGATTCATCTTTGTTCGCTTACACATTCCTTGATTATAGCGCAATTGTTGCATCATCATATCATGTAGATGTCTTTTAATTTCATGCAGCGCTCGATGCGGTTCTAACGAGCTGTTCTGCATTCCGGTGAAAGGATTTCCATTGGAGCACGAACAGCAGAAACTCAGATATTACCGGCGACCGTTGCCATTTTGAGACAGTCTTTTCAGGGTTTCATCATCTACCTCGTTCAACCCGAAGCAAATTTGGGACATCCTAGATTCAGTATCAGATTTTCTTACAGTAGAGGAATCCCACATAACCCCAAAATAATATTACCCCATCCACAGTGTCCCTTAGTATTCCACTCGAAGTAATTTGCAATTTAATAGCTTGCATTACTGTGTAACGTTCCTATAAGCGATATTTCAAAGCTTATCTGCTCCTTTATATTGCTAATACCTTCCAAATTGCAAGGGATATTCCGCCAAACTATTCGGCACTTGTTTAACAATGATCACTGCCATTTCTTTTCCTTTAATTGTGTTCAATTCATCCATTGGTTTAAGGTAGCTTCACGTGAAAAAATCCATCGATGCTAAATCAGAGCTACTTGGAAGCTGGTTGGCGTCACCTCGTGTCGATATCAATCTTTCCGGAAAAGGAATCACGATAATTGAGATATCAATGACTCACGAATCATCAATATAAATATATTCGACGTGTGAGTTTTTGCTCCGGAACCGGATCAAAAACTTTTGCGTAAATAATAAAAAAAGCTCACACTTTGCAGGCACATCCCAAGAGAGATATAAAAAAAGCCCATATAACAAATCAAGCGAGCTTCGCAAAGTAGAGAGCTTGAAAGTTATGCGAAGCAGGTGAGTGGAGAGTTGCGTTGCGTTGCTTTTTCAGCTTAAATTTATGTGAGTATAAATTTGACTGGTGTATTAGGTTATGTAATTCATTTTTCATGAATGTAAAATTTAAGAGAATGTTATGAAGATAAAATTCAACATTCATTTAAATTTTAAATCCATGATAGGGAAGAAACAATTAGGACACTCGATCCTAAGAGAACTCAAAGAGCGGGATATTCAAGACTTTTACTCAGTGATGTACGTACACATTTCAGATTTTCCTCGCTTCACAAGGATATTAATCGGCTTGTTCATGGCTTGCCCCTCGTAGATTCAGTCCTCGGAATATTGATCATGTAAGAGATATTGGTGTCCACTACTGTTTTCGTTATATCGACTTCGCTAGTACTTAAAGAGCCATTCTCTCTCTTCGCTGCTGTCTTAGTCGCAGTCATTAGGTAAGCAGAAATTCTACGAAACAACAGTGAAATGCTTTTGGTAGGAAATAACAAGTAGGGATTGTATTCCTTTACGAAAGATGGGCTTCATATAACAATGGAAAATTCAAGTGATTTGGAACATTACGATCTGCTCACTTTCATTAGTTATAAAGTTCTTTTTCCGTCGGAACGAAGGGATTCGTTCATCTTGGTTGCGTGAGCATTACTTTTGATCCTCCAATGAAGCATCATGCATGAAGACGTTCTTGGTACTGATCTTTCTGGCACACAATTTTAACTTCAAGAAAACCCTTTTTTGGCAGCTTTTAATAATGCAATCCAGCATTGTTGGTCGCTTTAAATAAAATCGGTTAAGCGACAAATTGAAACATTGGGTAATCAAGAAATGTTTGCCAGTCCGAGTGTCCATAGGAAAAAGATATCTTCAGAACTCGGCCAGCTCTTCAAATGGTAACTTTTCTATTGTACAGTACGCAAATGAAACGTTGTTTTGAATTACTTTCTGGCAAGCCATTTAGTTTACAAACATTTTCAAATATCTTTGCTAGCACTTTCGTCCTTTAACTGCTCTTATCGACCATATTTCAGGTAAATTGACTCGATTTGACCCATTCGTCCTTACCCATGCTCCTCCCCAATTTTTTCAAAGTATTTGCAGATCGTTGTAAATCGAGGTGTAAATGGCCATCTACATATGTGATCTGATACCTAATGTACGGTTCCGGTTCACTAGTCAGTGCCCTACATTCGTCACTACGTGGATAATCTAGTTATCCACGCAGTGATCAATGTATCCTTAGTCAAAGATGGAACTTGCTTTTTGATTTGGAGAAAGCATGCCACACACTCGGGCTTAGAAATAACTCCCTGATTACTGTCTAACCCAATTAAAGTGTCCAAAATATTACCATGACTATCATGTTAAGTAGTATTTTTTACGGTAAATTGTTTATCTTTATCGTATTGCGGTGATTCCAGGGGAAAATCAATCGGGCAATTGAGGGGAACTGAGGCAATTGAGAGGATCTCCATATAGATCCAAAAGAGGGCAGTTATGAACTGATTTCCCTCAAATTTTGCGACACATATAAAGATGTTTATGACCTTGAAAGAAACTCAAACTCGTTGCCCGTCGAGGTATAAGTCAGAACTATTCCGAAAGGACGCGAGGATATAATTACGCATCAACGCGTCCATTGTTCATTTGTTCCATGACACACTGTTGTAGTCCTGATGGATTTCTAAGTAGTTTATCTGATTTATATTTTGATTATTTATATTATTCGAGCATTTTTGCTTCGCGTATGTGTCCTTGGGTGCTATTTTATGCAGATATTTCATATTAAATAACAAAACATTCTTTTTCAGACGCTCCATTAGGTGACTTAACATTGATCGAATGAAAATTATTTACTGAAAGTGTCACTAATTGTTATTATAGTGTTAAACACGTATTAGCTTTGACATGATTTCAAATTTATTTAAGTGGTTTAGACTATCCAAGCACAATACACAAACCTATAAATATTCATTCCAAGGGAAGTAAATTGTCGAAGCAATTAAAGTAATCTGCATTTCAGAATTTATCTTGGAAATTGTGTAGTAAGGTGTTGAATGATTGAGCTACTACTCTGCCAATTACTACTTGCTGCATTTCAATGATTGAATTCTCTCTGAACGATTTTATTTGAATTTATATAGGATACACTTACGTCGTGCTAGTCGTAAAAATAACCACAGAAAGCGATAAAGCTATCATTGCACTAATTAGATTTGGATTCGATGAATATCGGAAATGAATTGTCTGTGCATAAATAAGACATTTACAATTTAACTTAGTTGAAAAATTAGTGGTTGTTTATGAGAGATAATAGCTTTCTATTTCCATCACAAATTTGTTTATTTTTAGATTAGAAATTCGAGCAATATCGCATAAATTTTCTTCCTAAATGATAAATTGTTTGGAAAAGTTAGCTCAACTCTTCTCAGTTCGTTTGGTTGATCGAGAAACACCAATCCGATACTTTGAAGGCCTACTCAAAGCCTTTCGATAGACCAAATTATAAAGTAGTTCTAGCAAGTAATTCAACAAGTCCTGTATCACTGTAAGTGCCAAGGACCACAGGCACACCCAGCTGTGATCAAGAATCTAGATCCTCAAACACGTCTTGACGCTGGCGTTCCAAACTGTTGCGCCATTGATGAAATTCATGCTTTGCATACACTCCAAAAAAATCCTGTAATCTTCACATATCCCTTTCAGGTTTAAGACTCACTTAACACATGTCATCTACCAATGCCATCGATTTCATTCTGTTTAACTTTCAAATTTAGCCGGTTCGTTGAGTTATGCAATAATCTTACGCAAGTTGAATTATTATTTTCGAATTTACTTTATTTCTTATCCGAAAAAAACTGACATCTGTAATGAATATGAAGTTTTTCTCTTATTTTTTTGTAATTTTTTATCCTCAATCGTGAGTTTCGGATGATATAATACATTTCAGTCGCCCGGGGCAAGGCCGACAGGTATCCTCTCATCTACGCGCGCATTACGATACGGTGAAATATTTTCTGTTTATTTATTATTTGTTTTTAATTCTTGTAATTTCATTGATATTTCATTCAAAATCTACGAAAAACGCGTTTGTGTTGTGCATGGTTAGCTTTCTGGGGCATCACAACTTCAAAAATTCATTCGATATTTATTTTAAAAGTTGACTAATAATGCTCGTAGAGTTGTTTGTACTATTTGATTTGTATGTAATTGTACCAGGCTTACATGTGTGTATCACATATGTTTGTTTCTTTAAATAATTGGGCTCCGCTCTACCTTCGGCATCTCTAAATCTATTTTTCAAGAGGGCCGGGTAAAAGTTGCTCCAGAGACGTGAGCCAAAGTTAAAGACCTCATATGAGAATGTAAACTCGATTGCTGATTCACTTTTACTGCATAGAAATCCCCGAACGTATTCGAAGCACGTAATGATAATAGCCTTCGATGGATTTATATTCAACTAATATGACGCGGTTCGCATTTCCAAATACTTTCGACACTGAATAAATGCTTGATCCTGAATAGTATGGTCAGCCAAGGCACGTGTACAATGTTGGTACTACGTTGGTACTACGCGACGACGTAGCTTTTCGAGAATATGTTTGGGATTGCAGCATTGAAAAAAGAAAAAAAAAGAAAAGGGAAATGCCTATTTGATTTTTAAAAATCACCCAAAATAATGATAACGAGAAGTCTTGTAAAAAATCGCATAACGACCAAAATCAAAGCAAAAGGATGTATTTCTGGGTAGCCGAGTCTCGTTTAGAGCTCGAGAGACATTTCTAATGGTGGATCATAAGGAAAACTACAAAAAAAATTTTATAGCTGTGAGAGGAATGCTATTTATACCCTGTATAAAGGACTTCCTAACACTATCCCACAATTTGATTTTTAGTGATTGTTACCATCATATTACATCTGTCAGTTACCATCTAGCTGTTTGCTTGCCTCCACGGCTGACGATTGCAGCCCCACGAAAAGATCAGCTAGTGCGTATGGTGAACCACAACTCAAAGGTTACTCTTAAAGCTAAGTTTGTAAATATATTGGTCGTATGACCTCCGGTAAAATTGAACTCATAATAAGTGTAAAAACATCTCCTACTACTACTACAATTATAAACAGCATTCTTCTTAGTAGCCTAAGTAAAAACAATACTAGTCCTTCGATCAAACTCCCAATTTTATGGTATTCGTTCAAAACATGTGGAATTTTATTTGCATTGGTAAATGTCTTCTCCTTTTACGTAAACTAGGCATACACCCAAACAACTTTTGTCTCAACACCCAATACAAATATAAATCTATTTGTATCATTTCTATGTCTGTCTGAGAGAAGTCGTCCGGAAGTATTAGTGCTGTATGTTGCTTCGCTGTGGTCCTACTTAGAAAGTTTTCTTTTCAAAAGAGTATGTCTATTTAAACGATTATTTCAAAAGGGTATTCACCAATTAACTTACTTACAGGCCATCCATACATATGCCATGTGCATTCGTTACATTTTTTTTCAAAACGAGTCTTAGGGATACGTTTCTTTAACGCTTATTACGGTTTCAATTTTGAAGTGGTAAGTCTTTTCGATACCAAGTTCAAAAGACTGTAGTGAAATATTATAACTATTCCGATTTACCAATTTACATTGTTAATCGTAAAGAATCGGTTCCCTTATACTTTTTTGAAAAAGGACTTGTTTCATTCAAAATAGAAGCTAGTTCTTTGTAATAACTTTGTGTATTGTGAGCAACTATCTTGCATTAGCTCGAAAAAAAGTCGACAAAGTTCAACTGACATTTGGAAACAAGTTTACATACCTCATGATTTTATGATACTTTACTCTTTATTTCTCTAGATGATGTGAAGAGTGCAATACCTCTGCCCAACACCTCCGTGAATTACCACTAAAAGCTTACCTGAAAAATTTTATGAATGATATCTTATAACCGTGCTGTTCAGCAATCCCAGCACAAACCACGTTTGCTGAAGCCCCATAAACTGTCCCGTTTCCTGCAATTGCAACCGGTCTAAAAAGAATTTAGCTGAAGGAATAGTACGAGTACCTCCTAAGCATGGACCAAATGCCAGTGCCCAAACCAACGGCTGCAGTGGCAAATTTAGTTTTTCGTTTTCCGCCAGTGCTACCACAACCTTCACCATCATTGCTGTAATGGGAATACTATCAACGAACGCAGAACACAAAGCGGAAACCCAAAGCACTAGAAAAATTGCACAAGCTAAACGCGAATCGTGTGGGACACTAAGAATAATATTTTCTGTTTGTTGACCAATCCATGCAATCAAACCCAGGCGTGATAGCGACTCCATTGTAACGAACATCGCGGCGAAGAAGAGAAGAGTAGTCCATTCAATACGGGTCATCAGGCCATCCATGTCGTCTCGTCCTGAAATGATGAGCAACAGAATGACACCTAGAAGAGCGACCCAGCCTAAGGAGACGTTACGCAGCTCAGGCACGGATTCGATGAAGAATGCTAGAATGATTAAAGCAAGGACAGACGCTGATTTGAAGAGGAGAGGCTTGTTCTTGATAGGATACTGCAAAGAAAGTTGATGGTACTATAACGAAATATCGACAAGTAGATATGAAACGGTTTTCTTTCTCAAATATATCTGCTCCTTCATGACTTACCATCGCTCTCAGATTTTCCAAGGTGTGATTGTAATCGTCAGTTGATACTGCTCCCGCGGTTTCCATCTTCTTAAGTCGTCGTCTCAATACATGCACCTTCTGCAGAAGCGTCCCCTTAACAACATCTGCATCCTTCGAATACGAGTTTATAGAGCCAGCCGCCCGCTTCCAAACAGTTATTTCCCTCCTCAAGTTCTGCAAGTCCTCGGACTCAGTTAGCCGTAAGGTGTGAATATCGCGAAATATGTATCGAAAATGAAGCGAGGTTTGAATCACAACCAAAATCACGCCAGGTACCATGTGAGCAATGAAGGTGATAAATGTCACTCCCTGCGGCGAAAAGTATTTCTGAAATGACTGACTTCACTCTAGTGTTCAATAAATACATTATTTTGGATGTAGTGATTGTTGGTGATGATGATGTTGGGTGGATCCCCGATGGGAGTCATGGTCCCTCCGATATTAGCATGGACAATAATAGCCATCAGAATAGGTACTGGATCCAGTTTCATTACTTCGCAAAGTCTACATTATAAAAATTAGTCAGGATTATTTGGAGATCATGAAAAGACCTGATAGTTATCGGTGTCATCAGTAACACAGTGGTCACATTGTCCAAGAATCCTGATACCAGACAAGTGATCAAGCATAAACAATGGATCAACGGCCAAATTTTCCCGCTGGAAATCTAAATGAAAAATAAACGACAATCGAGATCACTATTATAGCACATTTCGCGCTTACTTCAAACGTTACAACAGCAATGTAATCAAATATCCCTGTCTCCGTGAGGATCGCCACCAATGCCATCATTGAGAACAACAAAAGTATTGTATCCAGATCCATCCAAACAACAATTTCTTCCATTGATGGTCTCTCGCCGAAGATACTCAACACTGCAATTCCCATTGTGGCCGAAATCATGCTGGCAAACGTTCGATGGACAACCTTCAAAAGTAAATTCATAAATGAGCCATCGGCGGCAGTGACCATCGCCGAGTTATTAAGCATTCAAATTACCTCCCAAATAATTAAAATATACATTACAACTAGAATCAATGCACCAAACATGGCTCCCGTCTGCATATCAATAACGTCCGGGTTGTAAAAGACTTCCATCGCAAACAATCTCAAAGTTTCAGGCTGTGAGTGTTTGGACATCAAAAGACGAATTGTTTTTGAGCTATCGTCCAGGGTTTCGCTTTCCAGCGAGGATAACTTGAATCGCCGCGAAATTTCTTTGATTTTCGACGACTCATAGAATTCCGGTGGGACTGTCGGCACTTTCCACAACTCTATTGTACTCTGCAATGGAACTTGCCTAGAAAAGGAGTTGTGAACTGACGAGAGAGCGGTTAATATCGTACCGACAAAAAACTGTCGTTGAGTTTGTCCACAATTAAAAATTGTATTTCGATAAAGTCCGTCTCGTTTCCTTCGACCTCGAGTGGAGTCAAGAAGGCACCTTTCAGCAGCAATTTAAATTGACGATTGCTGGGTGAACTCTGGAGATCCAATTCTGAGAGGGATAACATTAAAGCGAGTTCTATCCTCACGAAATAAGCACACATGACATACAGGAAGTGTTTAAAGGACAAAACAAAAGTTGGTTTTAGATAACAACCCTACGATAAGATTAAAAACTTGGCGCATGTCTAAATATGACGCTGGTATAAAATTGGATAAAATATTAACTTGGATAAAAATTAACAAGAAATATACAGCTCTTCCGATTTCCTCCCGTGAAGTACCAACTTGAAATCCTAGCCCTGGGTCCATGCAGACACAAGCATGCAACTTCGTATCCAAAGATACCGATCAACAAGTTTGGAAGAGAGTCCTCGGATGACGTGATAAATACTTGCTTGCGGGGTTCTTGTGCAGTCGAATCCACTCAATATCGTCAGTACAGTGAGAATGTCCAGCGGTAATGCCTTGGAAATTTTTTATCTAACCAATTATTTATAAAACAGATTTATAACCAATCAACAAAATGCACATTGCTCTTCCTTGCTATTGAAAAAATGATTCTTCGGTTGTTTTCAAAAGGAGGTCATTGTTAAAGCAATACATACCCGAACAGCCAATTAAAGGTGCTCCAAGGTGTGTTTTGTCTGCGATAGTTATGCTGATTACATATATGAATTTGAATTGTATCTGCAAGGCGACGTTACTTCTGTGAGCCAGTAGGACATTAACTAACCTATATTTCTGATAAATTGTGTCCTCCCGAAGGCCAATGAAACTGCCCTAACAGGAACACAAAGAGATGGTACCAACGTTGAAGATCGCTTTTCTCATATCAAAGGTACACATTCGATAGTTCGAGGAATCAAGATCTCTGGTGATCGCCTAGAGTTTACTTACTAGAGTATTACTGGCCTAGAGTTCTGTGTCACCTTAGGCAGATTGCCTGTCAGAGGCTTTTCGTCCCGAAAATCTCGTTTGTGGTAACTAAATTGTCAGAAAAATGCGGATGCTGCAAACTATCAAAAGTCGGTTTCGCAACAGAAATTCGCACCTCCAATGTTGAAAAGTTGGAAGCTTTCGCGGCCAAATCAAACGCATATATTGTAGTTCTGGGAAGTTCTGAGAAACAGAATAAGCGGTCCGATTTCAAATCTAGCACTATCAATTTCCAATATGGATCACGCTTTGCTATCTGAATTTCATAATCAAGCGTCAACAAAATGCTTGCGTCCTTTTTTTCTATACTTGTCCGTGGTCACGTATAGTGTGACAATTCTCCAGAAAAAAGTGATGCGAGTTTTCATAAATGGTCTTCATGTCTTATATTTTCCCTACTTGCTTTCCTTTTCCTTATTACATGAACTCTAGCGTGGATTTTTACACATTTCTTTGCTAACATGCTGTCTATGTGCAGGGTTCCTTGTGTTTTTTGCACTGGATAGTTATCAAATTTTACTCTAGGGACAAGACCATTTGTTAAGATCCTAATTTGTACTGAAAGTAAACTCTACTACAAGCAGGGAATATTTTTACCACCAATTAAAGACGCTTGTTCATTTTTTGATTTTTGATTGATTATTAAATCAATTTTTCACTGGATCATTATAACCGTTGACGGGATCGAAATGTGTTAGCTTCCACAACATTTTGGGATTGTTTAGCTGGGTTGAAACAAAGAAAAAATTTGAAAACAAGCTCTCGAAAAATCGCAGCTATGCAGTATGACATATTGTCTTTGCTTTTAAACGCTGAAGGTTCCCGCGTATGTCGTTACTAACATATTCAACTCGAAGTGGAAAAATGATTTTGATAACGTCGCCTAAGCGATTGGAACAAAAACGAACTATTGTAAAATATGAATATCTGTCGAATTATGTAAATGGAAATCCACTTAAGGAATCTTGACAGCTTTTCATTGGAGTACCCAATGTCAATCGTGGCTAACAAGGGTGCAAGTCATTTCTAAATTGAAACAGAGATTCATTGGATCGGCACAAAAAAAGAGTCCACCGACTGTTGCAAAAACAACTAAAGATTCTTTGGCATGGAAGCATACTTGACGCGTGTCAATCGAATTTTCAAGTCATCCAACGTGCGTAGTAACCTCAGAATAGTATAAATAAATACTTTCATCACAGCATAAACCTGTTTCAATTCGACTCTGCAAAAAGTGATGGATTAAATTTTGAATAAACCATTCAGGATAGGATCAAATTGGGTGGAGGAAGTTGGCAGCATAATTGTGCCGTCTTGATTAGTTTCAAATTAGCAACAACAAAAACCCATTAAAGACGCTTCCACAGTCATGTGTGCTTATTGCGCTCCCGAAAAAGGCAAAAATCTCATAATCCATTTAACCTTTAACTCCGATGGCTGGAACGACCACTTGAGTTCCCTCGAAAGTATTCTCCTTGCTGGTGGCCAGAATCGCTGTCATTATCAACCAGATCACCAACAATGAAACTATTCTTGTGTATTTCCTATACTTTTCCGGCTGGCCAACAGCTTGCGTGGAGGCAACCGAGGATCGGCTTAAACGGAGGAGTCGGATTAAGCGCAAAAATGTATGAGCGGACATTGAAAATTAAATGGATCTAATTAACAACTTATCTACATATGAATGCATGAGAGGTCTACTCACTTCTTGTCCACGGGCGAACTACTACGATCGCCATCTTTATTAACGCTAATTGATACGAATTCCGTTTCTTTGGTATTTTCGTCCGTGGCTGACACGTTCCCATTGTCGCAGTCGTTCTCGTTATCAGCGTTCTCGCTATCGTCCGTCGCTTCATTCGATGATTTGCCTGCGATAGATGGTTTGGGAAAAGTTCAAATAAAGAAATCCTGCCCGGTGACGTTAATTACACATTCAAATCTACGGAGTCCACTCGAGCAGATAAGACAATTTTCAGTGATTATATTTAAGTGCTTGGGGCCGATGGGGATAATTGCATTTCCGATCATTATCAGATTACTGGCGATAATAGGCAGCCAGTTGAAATGTAAATAGATATAATACCTAAACGCTTCCTGAAAGCTGGAAATTATTCCGCGTTTCCGCTGTTTTTATGAATGGCGGTCAGTTGTACTCCACTTTACTATGCCAATGTAGCAAATCGTGCTCCATTATCGCTCGGCTGTGACGAGAGCAACGAAAGCGAGACATGCTCCATTGTGTTGGACTCATATTTATCATAAACGAAATCAACAAACCACGTCTTGGTACAGATATCGTCTCAATAAGGACGTAAGCAGATTGATTGAACAACAATGGGGTTTGAGGTCACTACGCCACATTCAAACCTCGCGAATTTCTCCTGCGCCGAAGCACTCATGTGACCCGGGCAGGCTCCAGCCATTCACCTACTGACTGCGGCCGAACAAATAATAGAAATTTGATTCACTTTACAAAAGAAACATGTTCCGAGTGCATCATCATTATTAATCATATGTTGACATCCTACTACAGCCCGCAACACAAGTGCATACTTAACCGTAACAGCCCATTGATCTCCCGATTGTAGTAATTCGGTTACCATTAACCATGCAAGGACTGGCTACTGCTCTAAACTATAATTAGAGTCATTGATGAACGAGTATTTCCCCGAAAACAAATTGTTTGTATCGTGCCAAAATAATATTTAATGATAAGTGCGAAACGTTTTATTTTTCTGTCAATTATTTTGATTCATTTCACGTTCCAGGATAGACAACAAAGATTGATTTTAATTAGGGAGAATTTTTAATAGAGATCAATGATGGCCGCTAAAAATTCAACTACTAGCCGACATTCTGAGGTTCTAATTGAAAAAGTTGAGATTTTTCGAGCTGACACCGTACTTTTAGTTGCGAAGATGAAAGATTTCGAATGATACTTTCCACACCACCTTAATAAATGTGATAATGATTCATTTTCAAGTTTCAACTAAGTATCATGGGCCGAAATTCGCTCTTCAGCTCCTTTCAGACAATTCACGCCCAAGAATTATCCACAAAAGCCGTACGAAGAGGACTAAAAATCCGGTTCAAACAAAAGACGCCAAAAAGTCCTCGCTAACGTCGCTTTCACTACACAAACAAGGCACATTTTTATACATTGAATAGTCGGCGTTTAGTGTATGAGTAACTAACAAGGATCAGATACTATTGTGTGTCGCTTCAGTAGAAATGACACAGAAATTGGCTGGACTTACCGAGCACGTTTTGATACCTATGTTGGTATGTTCCATTTGGATCCAACCTGTATCCATAATATCGCGTCTAAACTTAATCGAATCTCCGCAGGGTAAGAGCGTAGTCAATCTTTCATTCAATTTTGTTACTAACTGAAAAGATTCTTAAGCAATAATTCAGCAAGGGATGGCATAGGCAGACGCCAATGCTCAAGCCTAAGTTAGAACAATATAAAAGTCGCTAGAACATGAGTGATTCCGCTAACTGGATAGCTAGACTTATTGCACTCTTTGAAGCATACATCAGCCCGAAACACGTGGTGCTGAGTGCCAACCTTTATCCGTTTTCGACAAAGTAATATTGAGAAGGTTAGATCACCAGTTTATTATGTTTTTCTGATTGGAAGATTCCATGATCACATATTCCATAAATTTTTTATCTGTAAGCGCGATTCCCTAAGGGAAAGTTTCCTTGTTTCCATGACAAGTCAGACTAAGACTGACTTTACAGGGAAGCAATGTTACAAGCTCAGGATGCATAACAGGCAATAGAAAGATTTTCGCTTCCACCGTTAATTACTTGGAACTGAGACGATTCCTGTCTATAACCCATAGTACAACAGGGGACCCTTTTTGGACAAGAAACATCCTTTATTCAGCGCAGTGAAGTCGCTAGTCTCACATGGCTTGAAGTTTTGGGCTGACACTGTAAATAGGGAGTCATACGGAAAGCGATGTATTCAACTGAAAAAACGAGGAAGGATTCGTCTGCACACCGTAACGTTTCTGAACCTGCATTGCTGGTTATGGTAAAAACGATACCAATCATGTTCCTTGCCCAAGAGCCAGTGTAGGATTTATATGTGCAAGAGAAGAGCATGCAGAGGTTGCTTCAGTGTGAAGTGAAACACTCACTCACACTCAAAGTGAAGTGAAACACTCACGATTTGAGGCAGGAATGATGGGTGAACGAAATGTAAGAATCGTGAACTGCGCGCTTAATTAGTGACGCCAATACATTGCTCAAAATACATCATTGCAAGACTGATTGTTACCTAATGCAGTTCCTTTGCGGGCATGACTTTCAGTTTTACCTGAGAAAGTCCCAGTAATCTGACTGCTTGTATTTCTGAGAGGTCGCGAATTATGTCTAACTTACAGGTGATATATGACAAACACTGGTAGTGAATGGATAGGCTTTACAACTTAGTGGATGCTTAGACGTGATTAGAAATACTTAGTTTAATCACTTTGATGTCATACTGCCCTCAGGGAGTGATTCTTCTCCTAAATGAAGGAAGGAAAGAAGAAAGGTCAGTTTCACACAAGTTCCTATCCTTTTCCATATTCTCGAGCTGAAAAATAGACCGCTCTTCCCTGAAGGCACTACCTAGCGAGAAATAAAAAGGGTAGTTTCACAGATTATAACAAATAGTTCCATGCTAGTTTCTCTCGATGAGGGAGTTTATTGGGTGGTCCACAAGCTTTATGGTACTGTGAATTCTACACTTAACGCGTAATCTACCGTCATCACCTACCACAAAAATCAGTGCTACAAACTACAAGCAAACAAACTGCTACTACTACAAAATGCTACAAGTCCCTGGACAGTGAAAGCTCAAAATGCTATTATTTGCTTACGAAAGGATGTTTTTCTTTTTTGAGGTATACTTTGAGATGAAAAAAATTAATAATACGGATTAATTGTTTTGGCTGCGACGAAATTGGTTGTATTGAAAAGATAATTATCTGCCAATTTTTTAAAAATATGATTTGGTGTATGTGAGCGCAACAGCTTACGCGATGGAAGTACAAACGAAACGTCGAATTTTCGACTACTCTATCCAATAATTAAGGCCGCATCTCGAGACAAATACGAGGTCTCGAGCTTGTCGGCGTAGGCGAACGATACGTCAGGATACGTCATCCTCACAAGAAATAGTCCAGCAATGTTAAATCACAAGATCTTGCAGGCCTGTTCACCGTTCCAAAATGAGATATTATGCGCTCATCAAATTCTTTTCGATAAGGCGATGGTTTATCGAGCTATATGGCTTTTCGAGCCATCCTGTGAAACCAAAAGTTCCCTCCAGCTCCCATGCATTACGCACAGTACGACGTCTGGACGAATACGTATTATAAGTAAGAATAAAGGTGGTGCGGGAACGATCCATGGTTAAAAGAATCAATTGTTCTGATCAAAGATTATGTTATCCATAAAACTGACGTAGTGCACAATGAGTTTCCCGAACCGAACCATTTTTTTTTTTCGAAATAAATCAGCGCCATTTGCAGACGCTGCTCAGGCGTCAAACCATTCATGATAAAATGGCAAACTCAACTGATTATAAAACGTATGACAGCTGCCGCACTATACGTAGCGTTAAGAGTGTTGCCAACTTAAAGTTCTATACCTATCATATATATTTATATGATTTTGACTTCAGTCGTACAAAGAATAATATTCTCTCTTATTCCTGAACAAAAGAAACTTGGCCTAGAACATTGCTTGTCCTTGGTAGACATACTGGTATTCCAGTCGCAGAATGAAGGTATCCATTCTTGAGCCTGAAACGGCTGTTGGCAAAGTATTAGATTTGCTACTAAGGAAGATTTTTTGATTTAAATAGACTGCTCTGTGAAGCTCCAAGTTGACTTCAGATGCTCATTTCTTGATATGTCTCAATTTCTACTATTAAATGAATAAGTTATGATTAGTTGTAAGTGTAGATTGGGTACATCCAAAAGCTCTTCTTTGAACATAATCCTCTGTGTACAAGAAAATGTCTACTTTGCTTCAGTAACTGTCTTTTATATTGTTAAATATTCATCCTGTACTCACCGTGCAATCGTTCGTGCTCTGTTTTGAAGAGGGCCAAGCTCGGATCTTGCCGGATTTTCGCCGGAAGCTCACTCCATACCTTCAACGAGTCCTCAGACACACTACTCCTTTCCTCATTCACAGCCAAGTTCGGGATGTATCTGCCCGTATATTCGGTGGCCGTTTTCGAAACGAGCCGCTTCGTGATTTTGAACTTCTTCGGCATTTCTCAAATGACCAAACTTTTCGTCGCCGTTTCCAAGCAAAAGCCAACGAGAAGGCCGCGCGGTAACAAAGAAGTCACTCTCACTTTATTCTAAAAATAGAGCACAACAATACCGATTGATTTTTTCCAGAATTTTTGATTAGCCAATGTATCCAGAATGTACATGCCAGCTAAGGACAATTGAATGTTATGCGAACAAGTGTGCATTGGCAATGTGATACCTTTCTTCCTGTTCCACCTCCACTTAGCGCGTGTAACAATATGAAAACTAACGAACGGAAAGAGGAACTCAGCGTGAATGGAATGCTAATACTTGCAGCGCATTATTGAATTGAACAATATTTTTTTATTTCTCACATTTATCACAGTAATTAGATATTGTTGTCCACATATGGACGTTAAGTTTGTTAGTTATCGAACTATGGACACCGACTTCGCATCCGATATTCTGCGGTCGTTATCAGTGGGTTTGATAGAAAATATCGATACTAGAGTATGTGGACGAACCACGTAATACAAACATTCGCTCCATTCACATCGTACACCCACAACACCGAATATCAGAATATTTAACGTTCGAGCGGCGTAGCCTGCATGGCCCTCCAGCCGCGAGTAAGACACAATTTACTATTTCGAATCGAAATACTACAGTTTCACTTTTCAAAAGATTTCAAGGGGCCAAATTAATATGCACACAATAGAATAATCTCTTCAAACACTTTTGTTATAAAACGCTGCAAACTACCCCCCAGAGCACAATAACCATATTAACACTCAGATAACACACGCCACCCACACGCTAGCGTCCAAACTGTTTATGTTCCAAATGGATATCTGTTGATTCCGGCGGATGGTATTGATTTTTGCGACACGTCTGCGAGGACGTCCTGGCGCGGAAAAGGCGGGAAAGCCTTCGAATGTTCGATTGGTGCAGGCGGCGAATAATTCAGATGGTCCCCGCGGGTAAAGTGGATCAAGTGCGCATTTTGCTTGCTCACTTCGGATTCCAACGTACTGTCGTCCCGGCCAAGTGAGTTGGACAATTCTAATTTGCTCTGCCCGAATACTGTCTGCAACGAGATGCTATTCAAAATAACGAGGCGTGGAATTTAGTGGAATCGCGTGTCAGATTCCTAAGAATTCCAGCAAACCGAATGAGCATACAGGCTTGCACGCTGCCCATTGTTTGCACAGAAGCAATTGAGATGAGGACTGTGAATTTTGGAAATTTGATGTTAAATGAAAATAGAAAATGCATATGGCGATTAGCCGTAATTGCATCGTCGTTAAACAAATCGCAAGTTATTTTACTGAACAGTGTCAATATTAGCGTCCTCACATGTTTTGGGGCCACATCTACGTTTGCGCTTCACAGTCGAATGATTTCACACATGGTTGGGTCCCCTTCGTCTTCGTTCTGTTTGTCTCCATCTTCAAATACGAAAAGTGCAAAATCGAATTGTAGATGCAAGCATGCAGATTTCTCTTCCTGGACCACATTTGCAAGCAGATTTTGGTAGAAAGTTTTTTCGGTAGTTCCAGCAATTGAGCATCTCTGTTTTCACCTCTTAAGGTTCGCCTTTTACATGTGATCAATTGCAAGCAGTTTTCCGGTTAATTAATTGCATCATTATAATTTCTCGATATAATTTGTTTTTAACTTCAGTATTTAGGTTTATAATGTATTAAAAACTATAGTTTTCGGACGCGTTGCATTTTCCAAATTGGAATCATCGAATATAAATCACATAATCCTGCAAATTCACCTCAATTTGTTGAAAATGCAAAATAACAGTCTCAGAGCATCGTTTAAAACATACTTTAATTATAAGTTACAAAATTATATTAGAAAATCTCTAAAAACACAAGCATCGACTTCATCAAACAATAAAACTTTTATATTTTGTTAGTATCGGTCTCTGTGGAGAAAACAAAAGCCGAAAAACGTCCTGAAACAGAATTTCAGGACGTTTGCCAGGATTCTCACAGACTTCGATCGCCTGTTGACCACCAGTAAAATGTTCAGGACGCTTGAATCACGTCGTATGCTTCATAGCAATATCACAGTGAGCCGTGTAGAGTGTAGAAATGTTGTAACAGTTTTGCATCTTTTAATAAAAAATTTTAATTCTCACTGATATTATGTTCCTCGCTTAGTTCATCCAATATTGAAAAATCCAGCGCGATCGAAGGGATCAGTAAACAGCGAACACACCTCGAATAGCTTTTAAGCCTCACTTAGCTTTTAAAATGAGATATAAGTTTTGGAACGGCTTGCCATTGGCCCCTGTCAATATTTCCAGCTTTTCACGAGCATAATTCTCTTTTATAATAATACATTCATAATACAGAAATTTACACAACAGATGCAGCAAAAAATATGTTTGGCCCTACGCCACATACATAAAACAAGAATCAAAAGGCAACTGCAAAGGCCATATGGGAGATTTTTGAGACATACACGTTACAATGGGTACCTGGACACAAAGGACTGAAGGATTTTGTACTTACGGATAGCAAAGCCAAAGAAGGCATACTAACCGACGTACAAATCGAGACGCACTGGGAGCTAGACGAAATATTGTATGAAATACAAAAGGAAATAAAAGACTCTTGGCGTGCAAAGATCAATAGACAAACAGAAAACTACCAACAAAGCGCCTGGAAACAGGCGCATCACCTCAAAGGCGGCAAACCATGGTTCTATAGCGAAAGAATGTCAGGAAGATCAATCAAAACGATTAACAGGTTCCTTACGAACAGAGCCTACAACAGGGAAAGACTCTTCAAAGCCAAGCAAACAACTTCAAACCTATGCGCCTACTGCAAACAGGTTGATGGTATAGACCACTGCATTTTTCACTGCACCAGATATAAAGAAATCCGGGCAAAATATAAGCTTTTCAAACATTACAACAAAATCCACAATCTATTAACGACAAATCACATGAACATCCTTGGGGACCTTGATTCCTTCCCATCAGAAACGAACACCATCATCTAAAACCCCCATATTCCTATAATTTAATCTCTCTCTCAACAAACTTTCTCCGTAGTAATAATCCCCCGGTTTTCAACACAAATTTATAGACCATAGAGCCCCCCCCCCCCCTCTTTCACATACTCTAAGTCATGCCAACAAGAGCAGTCCTTTCCAATGCAGCCTGAACTTTCTCCCAAACAAAACCACTGCAAGCCAATATCATTCTCACTATTGTCTATTTGCCAAATGTTATTATACAATGCTTTATTTGTTGCTTTATATAAAAAGTATAATTTATCATTACTTCCTTTAGACTCGCTCGATCTTTACATTACATTTAGCAATCATCATATAAACTCTTAAAATTACATTCTATGTTTGCATGTCTCTTGAAAAAAACAAACAAGAGAAAATAATATACAACAAAATCCATTATGTTAAATGCTCTTTACACACCTGCGTCCTTGCAGCTCTTAATACGATTTGATTTTGCCCTTCGAGTATGACAAGAAAAGAAAAAAAAAAATCAACGGATTGCGCTTAAAACAACAATGAATACATTCTAGTGATTAGTTTGTGAGTTTTGTGAGTGAACAAAAAGGTAACGTCTAAATGGCATCAAGTTACGAATGAATTTCAAAAAGCTTGGCAACTTCATTCAGATCCTCAAACTCTTTGTTCTCATTGATAACCTTCCGCGCGATGTTGATTCGATTGAATATGTTCCACAACAAAACGCCAACGACTTTATTATTTTTTAGATAGAAAATCACGCCTTTGTCATAGTCCTCTATATGATCTTGTTGCGGCTTCGTTTCAGCTTCCGCTCCCGCTCCCGCCTCTCCTTGCTTCTCAAAGTTGACAGCTTGCAAATTTGTTGCTGCACGCTTTTCGTCACTAGTCGACTTCTTCGCAAACACCCCGACCGTAGGCAGCGATGAATCTACCAAGCCAATGCCTTCGAAACCAACAAAAGGACCGAGATCTGACCAGAACATGCTCTGATGTTTATACGGCTTCTCTGTAATTGTTCAAAAATCGTTGTATCATGATTGACATCAGATGAAACTTGCAGAACTCACTGGCTCCAGTCATATTTTCACCGGCCAACCGTCCTGATACCACTGAATGATCGTGATGTTCTACTCTACGCCGCCCAAGTAAAGGATCATAAAAACAAGCAGCGTCGCCGGCCTGCCAGTAAACGGTTAATTATTGGTGAAAGAAGCTTTTCCTCCGAACAATGATCATCGTTTTGTTCGAGATGAATGCAGGCAACTTACCACAAACAAGTTTCTTCTCGCCTCAAGCTCGGCATTCACCACAAAACCGCCAAGCCGAGAGTCTGTCTCCAGCCCAGAATGTTCAGCAATCGCGGTATTTGGTTCGCACCCAACACATACAACAACCTTTTAAATGGAACTTTACATAAATAACCAATACATAGAGAAGACATAACTCGTGCTCACTCACATGATCAACAATTACAGATTTACCATTGCTTAAATTCAACTTCAATTGATTACTTTGTAAACTAACTTCCTCTACTTGTGTATTAGGAATGACACAGACATTTTGATCCTTCACTCGTTCCGTCGTCCACTTGCTTAGATATTCGGGCAACACTTTTGCCATGTTGCCCGACTCGTAGAATATCTGATAAACTTTAGGATTGTTTTGTCCAACTGTGTGGGCATGATTGTCTGAGTTCCTTTTTTGTTTAAAGTTATTTTCTTTCTTACCGTGCTGAGCTAGCGCGCATGATAGCTCACTGCCTAAAAATCCACTGCCAATGACTGCAATCGATCCCTTCGTTTCGGCTA
This sequence comes from Stratiomys singularior, assembly GCA_954870665.1. Lineage (NCBI taxonomy): Eukaryota > Metazoa > Arthropoda > Insecta > Diptera > Stratiomyidae > Stratiomys > Stratiomys singularior. Next base: position 1,455,775 of record OX940879.1, on the reverse strand, counting down.
CTTGCTTTAATTTCACAAAGTCCTGTGTTGTGCGGTAGAGCGAGACTCGCTCCTTGATAGCCAGAGAAGCTGATTCGAACACGTCAAGATTTTTTGGTTCACATCCTGAATGAATTGAGTCTTAATAGAAATTTCTCTTCGGCATGATCCATGCATTTACCTGTCGCTATCAAACACTGATCGTACATGATTTCCGTTCCATCCGACAGTATCACTTTCCTGTCGCACACATCAACTTTCTTCACAGTGTACCCTTGAGCTACGGCCACTCCACCATTCGCGCTGTCCATCAACTTTGTGGGATCTATGTAAAATTCGGCCGGCTCATAATACAAACTTCGAACAGCTCCGTTCCATTGCTTGAACTTGTAGTCGGTGGGGATAACTCCTTTTTCGGCATGATACCAAAGTTCCTTCGATAGCGGAGGACGCATGTAGGGACGTTCGTATTCATTTGAGATGACTAGAACCTGAAATTTCACGTGTTACATTTGCCACAGTTTCCAACAATTTGTAATCACGTCACCTTTGCTTTGGGGTCACGAGATTTTATCGCACGAAAGGCTGAGAAACTCGCAGTGCCACCACCAATCAACAAATAAGGAACTTCTTTAGGTAGGTCTGTTGCATTTGCAGGCACTTTAACCGCTGAAATTGTTTCAATTTTCAATTAGCAAGCAACAAACAAACAAACATCCATCACTCACGCATTGCTAACCCAGCTGCGATGCCGCTTTTAGCATCCTTACTCTTTGAACTGCGATTGCTCATGTAATATGCCTAAAAGTAATTGCCTCTTTTGACAAATATTTATAAATGGATTTCTTTTATCTCAATTACCGCCGCTGCAGCTCCGCCCAGTGCCAATAATCCAATCAGCAATTTTAAATTTTTGTCCTCGCCTGGAGGTTTAGAGCTGCCACTCGGCGGCGTAACCGACGGATTAGCAGCAGGTTTGCAATATTTTGGTTTGTTTGGCTCCTTTCGCACATTTTCCGACGAGCATAGTGCACCTTGTTCCTGTTGTGGGGCAAAAAAAAAACGATTGTTTTAGAGAAAAATTAACGTTGATTTGGCTAGCATTCAATGATTGGTTAGAGGAATTGTGAGGAATGTTATTGGGACGTAACTGTTAGTTGTCGTAATCGATTCATATCGGGAGAAATTTTTTCTGAGGACATTTTGGTCGGTTTCATTTTGGATCGAACTTCAAGTTGTCTTTTATTTACCGAATCATATAAATTGCGTCCGTTGATGAATTTCTGTATACCCGCAAAATCTGCAAAAATGAGCAAAATAAATACATTGATTTGATTGTGTTTACTTTAGTTTTGTAAATATTGAAATTTTGAGATTAATCATGTCGTAAACCGCTTCTCCGACGACTAATTGTTTTTTGATGAAATCGATTATGATTGAAATCGTTTCGCTATATAGTCTTCTGTTTTTTCGATCTCTCATTGTTCTATTGAATTGGACGATAAGTTTTTTTCAGATTTATACAGCATAATTTAAACAAGCGTTTTTATTTTCACAATATTAATTTAATCGGTAGCGTACTTTTTAGGCTTTTTTTGAACCTTTTGACATCGTTTTGGTGAATTCGGAATTCCAACTTGGACGAGCCTTCGTTGTGCATTAACAAAGAACTTTCCTGGGCTCTCCTTCCAGATCAATGCGCAGTCTATCCTGCGAATTTGCAGAAACAGGAACAAGTGAAAAGCAACGTGATGCAGCTATAGTACCTAGTGTATGCATGCCCCTATTAATATATGCCTCTATGCAATATTCCATGCCTCAATACCGCGGCGATGAATGGTCCCGAGTCTTTCCCGTCAATGAATTATCACTGACATCGCGAAAGACTACTTTTCACAATGGAAAATCCCCTCGAGCACATATTCAATACCGGATCTATTTTTGAGCCATTTGGTACGGCATTGTGATGCAGCCAATTCTAAATTCACTTTAACAGTACTTTGGGACACTCGGTCCTGCAATTATGCTACCCACATTCGTAACTTTTACGATGGTTTCTCGCAGCGCCAATTTCAAATGAAAATAGTTAAATTCCCTTCCGGACAACATCAAGAGTTCCCTTCAGAGTAAACAAATTCGGCTTTTCACTTTTTTCCAGAACTTACACATCTTCCGAAAGAGCGACAACCTCGTTTATGTCATTCTAATAGCACTCAGCGGCAGAATATGAAGGACCAGTACTGGTGTATGTATACTCTCGTGACTCAAAATGCTCTTCTTAAGGGCGAGGTCAATAAAGCGGGCAAAAAGCTAGTTGAAGATTTAGAGGAAGTGATGCACAACATTCGGTTTCTTCATCAGATGCGAATATCGTAGGACTAGAGCCATTACATTACACGCAGAACATTTAACAGACATTTCACATGAAAAAATATAATATGTGCACAAAGGAAGCATGATATGATGTCCTGGCAAACGCGACCTGATGTTTGCCGTTCATTTATATTAATTTCCACCAACTTCCAGGACGCTGTACCTGAAGCAGGAGTGTATCAATCGATCGATGCACGACCCTTACCATTTTCTTCGCAAATGCATTTTACAACGCAAAACCACGCTGCATATCATGCTACTGATAAGCTGCCATTGCAGTTGACAAATATTTGATGAACGATAAATCGAACGTTGAGGCCATGTCCAAATTCCATTTTCGCTTCCGTGGAACTCGAATATTCCCACATTGCACGCAACACAAAACCATCTTGAGCTGATTCATGCTATATCAATAATTCACTCCAAGCAATTCAGGAGTTCCAGGGGACGATCGAAATAGCATTTGTAACTAGAAATGCCTTCGAAGGTCACGCGTAGATGTCGAAAAATTTTGTAAGTTTGTTTTGCTCGCACATCAACTTCCAAGCACAGTTTTGCTAAACCCTAGAAGGCATAACCAAACCGCAATGCCGGCGCCCACTTACCTGAAAAGATTTGCCGATTTGCGTAATTCGTGCACCTGAATATCCGCCAATTTGCTCTGCATTGCAGCACCGTAATCATCTTCACGGATGTACTCAAATTTTGACTCCACTTCAGTGCCGTTCGCGATCTTCAACGCGTTTTGTGTTACAAAAAAACCAAGTAACAAATAAATCAAAAACTAATTCATAGGTTAAATTTGAAAAGAAGTGCCTCCTATCCCGATCAATGTTCTATTCGTTTGCACTATTTTTGTCGTGTTTTCCTCTTGTGACCACACTTCGCGCGAGATTACCTAGTTCGAGGCTGAAATGTCATCGTCTCGTTCTCTTTCACCAAGCGTTCGCCTGTCGTTGGAATGTCTACAGTGGCGGCTTGCCGTTCCTCGAGATGAATTCCAAGATGTGTCAAGATGTGGTTCGGGTCACGTATGCTCGATTACTTTCGTTCGCATACGGGCGGAGTTGGCTTCCGGTGTGAGGCTTGGATGCTGCAGGCGCGAACAACGATTTCAGCTTTAGACCTCAAACAATTTTGTAGAATATTTTTTATGTCTGCTCTATTGTTCCCTGTTGGAAAATTTTGCCGCCGACTTCTATTAGAAAATATATTTGGCAATGAGTAGAATTTTTTCAGAAGCAGCAATTTGACGGAGTTTTGACGTATGAGTAAATAACAGAACAAATTTTCAAAGTGTGCTTGCTAGTAGGCAAGCGATGATAAGTATTAGCAGTATTTCTGCTTGAATTTCATTAAGTTTTTTAAGTCATTAAGTTCGATTATGGCCAAACGGGTAGTGCGTAAATACTTTTCTTAATGCTTACAACTCCACTTCCGAAGCAGATATTTCTTTATCGATCATAACACGACTAAAGAAATTTTTGGTCATGTCTCGTTGAAGTGGAGAAAGCCTTCGATACGCTTTGTTTGGATACTTCGAAACAAATTACCCAGACACCTAGCCTTCAAATCACCCACAACTGGTGTATGGAAGACCGTTTTCTGTTACTGATGGAGGTCCAATAATGATTTGAATGTTCAGATTTTGAGTGGTATCCAGCAAGGACAATAAACCTATCGAAACTCTTAATTAATTGATCACACATATCAATAAAAATTATTAAAATTATTTGTTCGGGCGAAGAAGCGTGCAATAATGGCATTGTATTTCTGAGAATTGACGAAGTAGTGGCATTTAATTGAAACCGCTTGTTTGAGGTCAAGAAAGGGAATTACCCAGTCCTCTAATGGCCTGGGGAATTGCTTCAATTACAATATTTGTTGGAGCCCGAGAATTTCCAAGCCGACCAACCAACTCCATGTCTTTGAGTGGGTTATCTTGTTGTATGAAAAGGCTCCTGATGTATTAACGGAGAGTCACATAATGTTCATGGGTTCATTGCTTTGTTAAATGTGTAGCTAAAATAGACTTCATTGCATGCAAGAATTGTCTCGTGTGCATTTCCATATTACTTTTAAATTAGAATATTTAGGAAAAAATTGATAATACCAAGTTTTATTGGATCCAGTCCACAACAAATAACACGATACCCGTTAAACTGTGCAAGACTGAAGTGCTATTCCAATTCGACGAAACAAAAGCTCGTCATCTTGGAAAGGGAGATTGGAAATCCTCTCATTGGTCTGCCTGCATGGCTGCATAACAAGGCAGCAGAATGTCAAGTTGACAGCTGAAATTGATGTAATTGGCAGCGGCAGGATGACCAGGGTATTGTTTTGATTGCGGCATGACAGTGATAAGATATTTTCTAGTTACATTTCTACTGCTTTGATTATTTGTGGACGTTTGAGGACAACGATTTAGTATTACAGCAACATGGCACTGCCGCGCGACTTGCACGAGCCGGTCAATCCGAACAAGGTTAGTAGAAAAGCCTCCGAGACATTCGTTCCGGACTTGCCTTAATCGTTGCCACCTAATTTGATTGAACATTTCCTCTGCAGACGCTGGCCGAAATGACTCCTGAAGAGCGTCTTAGGTACTGGTTTCAGTGGTAAGGTATTTGGAGTGCATCTAGCTCAGAGGACATTTGCTTTCAGGTATGAACATCAGCAAATCCACGAGAAGCACAAAGGCCATGACGCGATGCATTCGGAGATGGTTTTAGTACTTTTAGTCACACTCATCGTTGCTCAAATAGTGCTGGTTGAATGGAAAAAGCGCCACTACAAATCCTATTCGGTAATGAGCGCGTGATTTGTTGTAATGCGATACCAGCCCGGTCTCATTTTTCAGATGACTTCACTCTTCGCCTTGTGGATCATTCCTCTGATAATTTGTATTAAGAACGGTTGGACGCGATTCATATTTTGTTGGACGCTGCTAACGCTGATAACCGCGTTCGTGATGTTTAAGGCGAGTGAGAAGCCCATAAAGGGAACTACTCCAAGGTACGTCGTAACTTTGCTGATGGTGGTGGTTGACACGGCAAATTACTCTTATCACTCCGAACATACTTTCCATGTAAAATTGCGTTTCTAAAGATTTGATATCTACGTAAGCAAGTTGGGTACATGCTTTTTACAAGTTGATAACATATCTTGGTTGGGGACAGAACTGACTGCACATGCAAATTGCACGCATGGTTCGCATTAGAGCAAAATGAGTCTAACACAGTTGGTTCTAATCAAAGACGGCTGGGAACTAGTTTATGGTTGTTTTGGTTCCTAGAAAACTGTAACCTCTAATCAAAGTGATTATGACGAATGTATGTAGCCTGCGGTAACTTGGTAGGGAAACAGTTGATCCGCATGTTTGGTTTTTATTTCTGGACATCTGACTCGAGCTAATACGTTCCAATTGTTTTTCATTGCAGACTAGTCTACAAGTGGTTTTTACTTATTTATAAATTAAGTTACGGCTTAGGCATAATTGGCTATATCATAATGATGGCAACGTTCTCAGGGGTGAATTTTATATTCAACCAAGCTCCAAATGTTTGGATGGACGTCGGTGGCTTGTTCGTATTTTACGGACTTTATTTTGGTGTGTTGGGACGTGATGTGTCTGCAATATGTACAGATAAGATGGCAGCCCACATAGGAGTGCGAATGTTCAGTTTTAAGTCGCTTAACCACTAACCGATTTCTTCCGCAGTACTATTCGCCGCAAGGAATGCCTACACGAAGTCTAGAGAAAAATATATGCGCCGTTTGTGGTAATCATATCATAGTTAGTGAAAACGAAGAAGGCGTCATTGAAAACACATACAAATTGTCGTGTGACCACGTCTTTCACGAGTTCTGCATTCGCGGCTGGTGTATAGTGGGGAAGAAACAGACCTGCCCGTACTGCAAAGAGAAAGTTGACTTAAAGAAAATGTTCAAAAATCCGTTAGTATTCAGTCGAAATGTTGCTGATATGAAAGGAAGAAGTCATTCAATGTAATTGTTTCAGATGGGAGCGACCTCATGTGCTGTACGGTCGCTTGCTTGATTGGATTCTGTGGCTGGTCGCATGGATCCCGTTGATATTTTTCATAGTTCAAGGAATAAATTGGGCCTTAGGTCTTGAATGATAGAAACGCGAAGGAAATCAAACAATTCTCCTTTTATAACATACATTTCTTATTGAAGTTCATTGAAATTACGCTGTCCGATTTAAGGATCGAACGGAGTAGTGAATGCAATATTAAAATAGATTGGACAAATTTAGAAATTTTATATATAAATGGAAACAAACAAATTTATGCACGTAAACTAAATATTTTATGACATTCTCCCCTGGGTTAGCAAGAAAAATTAAAATAAAGCAAAGTGATAAAAGCCAAAACAAAGTTTGTCTTGCCTTTTCCTATAAAGTATTCAAGGACAATGCGAAATAGTATGGTATACCCGTGCACTTGCTTATGAACATGTTTCAAATGTTTTGAAAGACTAATTGTGCTTATGACCGTCCTACTAAGAATATATTCCGATCATTCTATTGAAGAAACAACTTTTGTTTAACGCTTTTAAAAGGTTTAGTGTAGTTTAGAGAACTTATGCATATGTATGATAATTATTTTAATGTTATGTTGGTAAGAAATTCTTCGATATCTTTGAAAATATTTCGTTTACTTCAACTCCGAAAAAATTCAATCGTTTTTCATATTTTATTGAACAATAAAAATAAAGTGCATTCAGTTTTTTACTTTAATTTTTATGCAGCAAGTGATTGCATGAGGTGATTTCTATGCAACCATGTGCTAAAATTGTAATCAGAACGTAAAAGATGTTCTATATATAAGGCTCCGTGTATGCGACTAATTTTTTTTTTGGAATTTTCTAACAATTGTGTAAGCATTATACCGATCGCCAGCATGTGTCATGACAAAAAACAGGTAGTATGTGCACATAAACTTCTACCCATTCAATTGCAGTGAGTTCGATTGAGTCGAACTCCCGGCTGTCCTAACCTGTCACCAGAAAGCCCAAGACCGAACGTCATATTACCTCTGCGGTTACTGCGGACACCCAGGAGACCATTCATTGTGGGAACAAGCAACGTGAGCGGCAACTGCCTTCGAGGAGGAACCTTTAACACGGCTGTTTGCATTAACCCAACAACAGAAAAAAAGCAACGAAGAAACGCAAACAGACGCAAAAACGAATTTTGAGTGATGTACATTTGGGGAAACCATCAACATTGATGAAATTCAAGGCACAATGCTGGTTCTAATGCCATGGAAGCTCCCAACTTGTGCGTAAGTTTAAGCATTTTATGGATCGTTTAGAAGAAGAGCAGATCTTGCGAAAGGCAAGGATCGTACTGGCAAAGCTCTAAACTTACTAATATGTCCTAGAAACGTAAAGAAGATGAGGAACGATGCATTAGAGCTGTAAGAACTCTTACACTGAATTGGCCGCAAACCCACATAGAAATCTAAGGGAGAACAAAAGCCAAATTGAAACCGCCATTGTTTCCCACAACCAGCGCTGACCAAAGGCTTCTTAGCAGCTTTCAGACCAATGAAAGTAGACCGAAACAAATGGTAGAATGTCGAAATTTCATGTTAGCAGTACGTTGCTTGCCAGTTTCCTGCTCGCCATCAACGATCCGTACTGTAATGTGCGTGTTGTGAATGGTATGTACAACGTACAAATTCGCAATATTACACACGGGGGAGGAAATTCGGATTTGGTCGTGGGTAGAGATACCGTCGCGAACCTCGCGTTTTTTATATTGATAAACGCTAGCTGAGTAGTGCTCTAGAGTCTATGAATTGCGAAGTTTATGCCGTATTTGCAATGGTACCCATTCAATATAAGTTGTTTGCCAATCTTGCTGCTATCATCAGGATTCGTTCGTCACGGCATGTCACATCCGATTGCGTTAGCGTCCAAGTTTCTCCCGGCATGATTATTGCTACCTGTACTTGCAGTAGAGTTGCTGAAGAGCCGAGATTTGCTTAAAAAGGTATTATTATATGCTTAATTTAGTGCCAGGTACACTGAAATAGTTTTTACGAGAGCACTGAGTATTCTTAAGAAATCATCTCCTAGCCGATTGCGTTGCTCGTAGAGATAATCGTTATTTGGAACCCGGACGGCACAAGCACTAGATTCACCAGGTTACAATACGGATGAGACTTAGCCATGGTTCTGTTCGCTAAGCAGCTATGGAACTCGATATAGCTCGACATTTATATGCGTAGTGGACAACCCCAGCATCCTTGGGCATTTTTGCTCCCATGGAACTTTATCTGCAGGACACAGCTCATTTCGGCGCTGTTTAGGCTTTCGTTAGTGTTTCTTTGAAGAACCGATACTTGTCTGTTTCCAAAATGTGGCTCAGACACGGGTACAATGTCGTATCCCCACAGAAGATACATTTCCGTGTGGATTTTTATCTACTTCGTGTGGATTTGTTACTTCGATAGATTTGTAGCACAACGAGCTCAGGCCCTTCGCAATCGTTAGCATTGTGGGCGAAATTTAGGGATTTAAGGCAGCAGCAATGAGCTGCTATTCGATGTATTGTGTGGACTTTCCCTTGTGGAGAACAGTTTCGGCTGCATTCTCAGTCAAGTCGGCAACAGCCATGAACTGTCCTTTGTTATTTGCATAGAGGCAAACGTTATCAATTCGACGGCGGAGGTGTACAAAAAATTCTAAAAGGCTGAAACTTCCTCCGTCACTCAAGGCTTCTTCTCCCTATTCCCGCCCCAGATCCCATCCTTAGAATTAGAAATAGAGGTTTGTTTTCAATGGGGAAAGTGGTTAGAGGACCGAGCTACTTTTATTTTGTCCTCATACGTTTTAAAACATGCAAAACCCGCTTAGGTTAGCCTTCAAAGGATATCCAGCGTGTACATTATGAAGGAGCAAATAGGATTCAGGTCAACTGTGCGATTTCATTTTCGAGCAGTCAAGGTATCCGATGCAACTAGTGGACAGCATTGAGCGCTATGACAATTTATTGCCATTTCGGTGTTAATAATCATTAAAATCAATATTTATGGAAAAGATATGCATAATAAAAACATTTCTACAATATATTCTTGCAAATGCGAACTGATTATTGCACTTCCGGATGCAAATGTGTTTTTCCAACGGAATCACATGTGGTTAAATGTTTTTTTTGTTTTACTAACAATTGTTCTTAATCCATATTATTCACTAATACACTTGTATAACTCGACATATAAATAGTAATTAGTCGAAGAAACGCAGTTTGATTCTGATCTCGATTCTCATGCAAGATGAAAGTTGGGACTGCACTCATTGTCATATTTAGCTCGTTCACATGTAAGCATATGTTGCACTAATTGAAAATTTTAGAAGTTAATAAAAGTTACGAATGGCAGTTAACCGAAGTTTAATCAAGTTTGATGCGAAATTCAAGCAAAACTTTAATAATTTTGAAGTTTTATCCTCAAGCAGGCGTCGATTGGAGCGATGCTAGACCGCAAATAACCATCGACCAAGTTGGATTCTATTTATTTACTCCTGAAAATCCCGACACAGAAGAAGAATTGAAAATAAACAATACTGAGATGCTGAATAACTCCAAGTTCAACAAGGATTGGCCTGTAAGGTAAGAGTCGATTCATTGCTGATTTTGCGTTGGTAATTATATCCGTTAACAAAATTATTTTACTAGATTCATTATCCATGGCTACGAATCCAGCAAAGACTCGTACTTAAATTCCCTAATACGTCATGCATATTTCGAAAAAGGAAATTTCAATGTCATCTCTGTTGATTGGGCAGCGTTTTCATCGACTGTCTACGCTGTTGCTATGAACCAAGTGACTCCTGTTGGGGAGATTGTTGGGCAATTCACACAATTCCTAAACAGAGAAGGAGTTGACTTCGACAATATGTACCTCGTAGGACATAGTCTCGGTGCACACATTTCTGGAGTGGCAGGTCACTTTATTGCCCCGGAGCAATACAACACAATATTTGCTCTTGATCCTGCTCGTCCTGGCTTTGAAATCTTTCCAGTCGAACGGAAAATTCAACCAAGCGATGCAAAGTACGTTGAATCAATTCAGACCAACACCAATATCATTGGAGTTGGAATGATTGAGCCCGCGGGCACGGCTTCCTTTTACCCCAATCATCGGAACTATATTCAACCTGGATGTTCCGTGATCAGTTGCTCACACACTCGATCGATTGACTATTTCGCGGAATCAATAAACTCGAAAGGAGGATTTTATGGCAAGTGCGCCAATTGTTCCAAATATGTACAAATGGGCGGTGACCCGTCTGTACATAAAGAAGGAGTGTTTTATTTGGTGACAAATCCTTATCCGCCCTACGCCAAAGGAAAATGTTGTGTTTGATCAAATCAAATTTTCGACAAAGTTAAGTGAAGCAACAAATTATCTGTAAATAGGATGCAAATAAATTCTGTTTTGTGATTTAAATAAAGTTTATTTGAACGATGTGCCCTGCTTTACTCAACAATATTCGTCAATAGTCAATAAATGTCTTCTTCTTCCGTGGCGCTACCTCCCGAATCGGACTTGGCCTCCCAAAATCAACGAACTAGAACGGATAGTTCATGAAAATAATCCAGAATTACTTGGTTAAGTTCTTATTATTTCGCGAACGTCTCTTGATAATTCCGCACTTTGCTAGTTTTTTCCTTTGATTCGTGTAGGCGTCATATAATTTGCCAGATGCTATTTTCCCATTTGTGAATTTTCTGTAATACGTTTCGGCCTTTTCTCCAGCAAAAATTTCACTAATCCAATCGGCGAGTTGTTCAAAGTCAAATCGTTGCAACCTTTCAAAATGAAGTCGCAGGATTATTACATGAATGTAAAAAACTAAAATTAAAGTCGAAACACATTAAGCAGCAATAGAAAAAAGGAAAAGAAATCTACAAACGGTATTCTCATGTTAGGTTCGATAATTTTCATGGCAAGGACTAGCACAAAATCTTATGCTCACATTCTGTTTGGACTTATATTGAGTAGTTGCCGTATGATACTTTTGCTGATTGCTAAGCGATCTGAATCTGTTAACTTTTTTGTTTTTGCAAATGACTGGCAAACAAATTTGCACTCTGCATTCATGAATGCAAGCAGCTCCTGTAAATGTGAGTTGATTGAAAGAAAATCGTTGTTCAATATTCAAATGTTGAATTTTACTTTACTTCTTTAGTTTCTAAATTGTTGAAAATATTATCTATCATATTTTCGGTTTCACAATAAAATTCAAGTCGCCTGGAATGGGCGAGCGGAATATCAAGTCCTTGTTGAACAAGCGAGCAGCTTTCCTGTCTTTTAGTAACATCCGTATCTGTAATTTATTAACGTTAGATTCACATGGTTCCGATTGAGAAATAGCACCTTTAATGTTTAATACAAAACAAGGACATCTCATAAACTGTTTCACGTAACCCATAATATCTTCACTTTTTATTTCACAACCACCATGTGTTACATAAATTGGTGGTTCGCTTATGTTGAAACTTTCCTTTACCGAAGCGTTCAATTCGGAAAGATGAAATTCTCCAAAATTCAAAGTAACGCTAACAAGTTTTCTTTGGCATCCTCGCTGAACGGCAAGTAAAATTTTCCCGAATGTCTGTTCACTAAATTCACACATAATGATGAGTTGATTTTCCACAAAATCACTTTTGATCTGATACCTCCAAAGCGGTTAGCAAGCAAGGAAATAGTTTTACGACAAAAACATCAAGAACGGCTAACCGCAATCGTCCTTACATCTTGAAATTGAGTAGCTGACTATTTGGTATCGAGTGAAATGCATTGCATTTAGATGCCACTGCACATGTTCTATACAATTTTCCTCCGAGTATTGAAGGTATCAATTGAATGCTGCATTTGTCGAATAAGAAAATTAGTTTTTATGGTAAATTTTAACCATGTCTTTCTACAAATAACGTCGAAGTCGTGATAAACTTATCTTTTTTGCAAATGATTGCTTTGCAATACTCACACCAGGTTTGATCTAATTCAAAAGGTAAATATAACTCGGGATCCTTATACGCATGCAATTTGATTGTTTTATTTCCTGTATCTCCATATCAATTTGAAACAGTCAACAATAATTACAAAATCGAAACTCAGCTTAAAGGAAATGTTTCTGTTTGAAAAATTCAACTACAATCAAAGTGATTCTACACTTTTTGGATTTATTTTTCTTTGCAGAGCTTGTGAAGGCTAGTTACGCTCTGAATTTCTGGGACTGCTAACTAAATAGTATCCTCGTAATTTCTTCTTAAGCCTTTTGTTTGTCACAACAACTGGCGCCTCTAACAAAGGAGGCTCCTATTTCGGCAGGGACGAAAGGAAGTGATAACGAAAGCTCTTGTTCAGAAAGTGATTCTCTCATCCTCTGACGAAAGATGTTGTTTTTTATGAGAAAAAACACATGCACGCAATATAACACTTAGTTTGATTTATAATTGGAATATAACATTATCATTATACACTCCCTTGAAGATTTTTTCAAAGCCTGGAGCATCAAATTCAACGGAAGGGAAACAGGAAACATGCACAGGGAAAATTGACCGCACAATCTCGGCCATTTATTCCTGCTCCAGCGGACAGCTACGTGGTGAAGGATGCGAATCCTCTTCACTTTAGCCTCTTCTGACTACGAGTGCGTAGCAGATTTATCATATCGTGGCAGTCGGCTGGGGAAATGCGAAGGAGTTTAGAAATATGAAGAGACCATCACGTTTTACGCTACGATTCCTCTAGTCAAAGTCATGATTCCCTTCAAGACTTCTGCGAAACTAAGACCATATCGGTCTCTTCAGTGATCTCTACCAAACTCTAACAAACCGAGAGATCTAACGAGGCATTTTATAGTGCTTTCCTTCCATAGCATTGCAGTCAGATTGCCCGGGCAAAATCGGAGAAAATAAACTCTTGCTAGGAGGAGCCGTAAAGAGGGACATCTTGCTATCAAGCTGTGATAACGCTGTTGGAAAATTCCCACTCAAAATTGATCCCTCTATGCCTATGCCGAACCTCGATGTACTACAGGAGTCCTGCACACAAGAAGGAGAAAATACAGGCTTGCTTCGCTACCCACCTTTTCTGTGTTGACGCTGTCTAGGGAGAGGCATTCATAAACCATCCACTAGTGACAAATAAGGAATTGAAACCAGTAGTTCCTTCATGAATTCGAAATTGCTTAGGACCAGCCGATATCCTGAGATCCTAGAGTTTGTCTATAGCCACTCAGTGCCTTAACACCTGCTTGCGGGAAATGTTCTTTGCTGAGCGATGCAAAATCGCAATATTCACGCTCATCACCAAGGAGAATGTAAGTTGTTAAGCCGCCGAATGTGTACACATGTTTGATTCTGCTATACCCACCGAGAAATCTAATTTTTCTGAGAAATCATCCGCGAATCTATGTAGTTGCGCAGGTGGTTACTGACGTGGAACAGGAACTCAGTGGGTTCAAGTCGTGAGTAAGACTCCTGGTGACGTTACATAAAATAGTCACACTCCACTTGCTTGGCATGGGGTTATAATTGAAGCTCAGGACAGCCAACTGCAAGCATATTCCTTACCAGAGAGTTTAAGAAAATCAGCCTTCCAAAGACGACCCACGCTCCTTGGCAACAATCCTGATAAAGTGAACTTAAGAGAAGATGCACAGCGTGTCTCATTAAAAACGCAAGGAAAGGGAGAACATGGTGGCAAAATATGGTTCGACTCAAACATTTAACATAAAACTGAATCAGGAATGAAGTTGACAAATCAGGAATGCCAGCCTCTGAACATCATCTACAATGATTTGCTACATTTGGGGATACCTTATGGTGCCTCGAGTCGTTGCGATGATCATTACTACTCAATTTATCCACTTTGCTCAACTTGGACTTTAGCAAGTAACGGATGCGTGGAGTGCTGCATAACCGTGCAAGAAGCATCCAGCCAATGACCACAAAGACTCCACAAAGACTGAGTTCCTAGTATTGACAAAGAAGCGAGTACCAACTGGAGTTGTTACGAATGTTGGCTGCCTCACGGTTCACACCAACAATGCGTTAATTCTAACGATAACATATCCTGCAGTGGACTTGAAGGACTTCCGGACTTCGTCCCAGCAGGCAATAATTATTAACGGCATCTAGGATACGGTCATAAAAATCAAGACGTATGAATAGGAAGCTCCGTCGAATAGAGTGTAGGTTAGAAATAGTTTTCAATTAAAAAAAATAACTTTTAAAAATTTGCAACAAATATACTCGCGAAATCATGTAAGCAATAAATACATAAAAATATGTTCTCACAGCCTTGTGAGTGTGTGTGAAATTCTGCATTTCCCTGTACAAATGCATTTTCCCAATGAAATCACGAGTCATTAGTTGCGATTTATCTTAAATAAAATTAAAACCTTTTCTTCACTAATACACAGCCAGGCTACATTATATAAAAAGTACTCGCTCGTAGAAAGTTACTTGATTCCGAGCTTGAATTTAACGCGAGATGAAAGTATTTATTGTTATTTTTATCACATTAACATGTAAGCGTAAGTGACCAATGCATAAAGTATTACTTAAACGTTTTTTTGCTAGTAGATCTTGATTGGGGCGTTACGGGTTCGCCAATAACTGTGGACCGGGTTGGATTCTATCTATTTACTCCTAATAATCCTGACAACCCAGACGAGTTGAAAACTAATGACACTGAGCTATTGAATAGTTCCCATTTCAACAAGGACTGGCCTGTAAGGTATGAGTGATATTTTTAAAATTTTCAACTGAAACTGTTCGTACTTGTTCGCTACTAGGATCATCATCCATGGCTACGAATCGAGTAAAGACTCCCCCTTGAATTCCTTGATCCGCGAAGCCTATTTCAAAAAGGGAAATTTCAATGTTATCTCTGTTGACTGGGCGAATCTATCAAGTGTTATGTACATTGACACTATACTTGCAGTGAATCCTGTCGGCGAGCTAGTTGGACTCTTCACAAAATTCCTCAATCAGGAAGGAGTTGATTTCGATGATATGTATTTAATAGGACACAGTGTCGGTGCGCATATTGCGGGAATAGCAGGTAACTTTATTGCACCGCAGCAATACAACACGATATTTGCTCTTGATCCTGCTCGACCCGGTTTCGAAATCATCCCATTCGAGCGCAAAATTGAACCAAGCGATGCGAAATACGTTGAGTCAATTCAGACCGATACAGATCCCATTGGAGTAGGAATGATTGATCCAGCAGGTACAGCTTCCTTTTTCCCGAATTATGGCACTTATAGTCAGCCTGGGTGTATTTTGGTTGGTTGCTCGCACGCTCGATCGTTTGAGTATTTCGCCGAATCACTAAATTCGAAAGTAGGATTCTATGGCAAGTGTGTGGATTGTTCCACATATGAACAAATGGGTGGTGAGCCGTCAGTGCCTAAGAAAGGTGTATTTTATCTGGTTACTGATGATAGTCCACCCTACGCCAAAGGGAAGGACGGTGCTGACGAAACAGATTGAATGTTGTGTTAAATGAAATCATGTGTGCGCAAGCATGGTGTATAGAACTATTTTTACAACTGACAATAAAATTTATTTCAATTTCGTTCCCTACTTTCGTCGGCAACAGTTAATAAGCATGAATAATTTATCGATGTTATCAGAAATTATTTTATAGAGTTTTCACACTTTCTGCTCTTGCCAATTTTCTTCGATCGAGAAACGATCTTTAAATTGGATTATGCATTTGTTTATATTTTCTTTATGCTAATAGAGATCAAGACAACCAATTAACAAAAACACTTATTTCGGAAAAATTTCATCGGAAAATTATTGAAAACATCCCACCGCCCAGCATGTAACATAATCTTAAACAGGAAATCTCGCCTCGAACATTCTCTGCCCTTCCCCAATGAGGCACTTCCCAAATGGGACAATGGGAGCAGCTTCCCGCTATTTCCGTCGATTGAGACTATCCAGCGTTTTTGAGTTTAACTGGTTTGCTTTGATCTTTAGTCCTTTTTTAAATATCTTTCTCGGTATCATATAGAAATATAATTAAGACAAATTCGTGTAATAATTTTGCTTAAAGCCATGAAGCTAGGTTCGAGAGCAATACCCTTACTTCCTTTTATATAATATGGAAGAATGTGCGTTGTGGTTGCAGCTGAGGTTTCCGGTTCAACGCACCGATGGTCAGTGCGAACTTTAAAACTTACGTACGTAGATCACACCGTTTCCTCCAGTCTAGATTAGAAAGGTCCTTACACTTGGGTAACCCGACCCTTCCAAAGTACACCGCCACCTTAAATTTTGGTGTATATTTATCGAGCCTGTTTTTAAGTCTCAACATTTATCTCAGGCTGCTCGCGATTGGAAACAGCTTTCCATTTGCCTGCAGTCATCCTTCAGCAGGAGCTATTTTAGTCCACGGAAGCTGTTAAGAGATTATTAGCTTGCGGAGCACCGATTTCGCTATGGTGGTACAGAGCTCTGGACTTTTGCCTACGAAGCGTACTCTGACCCTCTATTAGATCTTCATTTGGGTAGGCACGTGTAATCAAGCACTACAGGGCGTTTAAGGGTCTCTGAGGGATCCTCTGGGTAGACTATGGGTGGATGGTATAAATGGGGACTTAGGGATGGTAAAAATTTCACAAAATTTCGCACCCACTGTTGCAACTGCTTTCCTGCCAGCCCTTGGGTTGGCCCACTCTCTTTTTTTCTCATTTTTCATCAACCATTAGACACAATATTATTTTTACATTACTTCTATACTGCAATTACAATACAGAGATCGTATGTATTACAATTTTTTCCAAAAATAACCTTCAAAATGAGTTTTGATTATATTTGAAATTATGGTTACCATTCTCAGCAGTTTTTCAATGACATTAAAACAAGTCCAAGCATGAAGAGAAATGCATAAGCACGGAGTTAATCGGAAGGAAAATTTCTGGGGGTTTTTCTGTCTGATGTAACCGATTCCATATTTCATCAGTGGGTAATTTAAAATAATGGAATAAATACTAAGTTCAAATGATTGTATCATACAACTACTTATTTTGAATAATTCTTACTTTGTTTACTTCTCAACTCTTCCCGGAAATTATTTTTAAATGGTAGTTTTGCAAAGAAATGCAAGAAGCTGAGTAAAAAGCCCCCAGAAACGCTGCACGCAAAGCAATACAGGGTGCTCGGTTGAAACTGTCCGTTTTTTACACTTTTTCAACTTTAATTTGAAAAATATTATTGATAATAAAAATATATTATTTTATTATGGAACATTGTGTTTTTCATCATATTTAGGGAAAACACTTTTACCATGCTAAAGATATGTCCATCAAATTTATTTTCCCAAAAACCTGCGATATCCTAACTTATTATTAATCTGCAATCCTCGATCTATAGAGAGTTCCTCCCTCTTACTCGGAAGTCTCATAAAGCTGCTTGTTTGCGTTTGCTTCTACCTTGTTTTACGACCTCACTCTCGCCGGTCAGCGTAACCGATGAAAGATTCATTACAAATTTTCACGGAAGCATAGAATTTTTGCCGAAGACGCACTTCGTCGAAGACATTTACCTCCGAAAATGTCCCAATCTCAATGATTTTGGAGAAAACAGCGGAATAAATGTATTCCAAAATTAATCTTTGTTTCACGTCTCTGCTCCTTAGCTCCTTAAGTCTTCATGCACAGGTTCAATTGCAATTGGCAGTCCTGGTGTCAACAGTGGCTTGTCAAGATGAAGTTCACATTGACCATCTGAGGATTCAGGTTGGCGCTACTGGCAACAGCTGTATTCGCTCTCTGGACGATTTTGATGAGATGAAATTTAAGGGCAAAAATTACCATTGCGTTTTCAAACCTGCGATGGAAATTCCCTAACTGGACCCCAAATAGAAATGAGAACCGTCGTTTCTCTCCTACCATTGTCTGAAACCGCCAATTCATCCTGTTCCTTTCTGGCTTCTTCCTTCATGTTACTTTCTTGTGTGGTAGCAATTTTCAAATTGCGTCTTTTTGAACATCTTTATGTTTCTTAACAGAAGCTGATGTTGATTCTTACGCAATCTTCATTTTTGGTGCTGACCACGATAGACATTATCCTTTCCACATTCAGTTTCACTGCTCCTTGCGGAAACTAACAATTTGTAATTGAAACCTCTTTTTCAAATATTTGTTTGTGATAGCTGTTACGCTCTACAGTGCCAAACCAAGCCTGAATCAAAGCATAATTATTAACCAGCACAAACACTTCGAACAAACTGCCGATCTGACTGTTTTTAACTGCAAAATATTTGGAAATTCTTTTGGATTGGTTAATTTCTTCTCACTTCTGGGAAGAGCAAGTATACTACTCGCAAAGGTTTTGCGTAAAAACACTTTTGCTTTTTCTGTCTCTGTCTTAGATCTCTCTTCGTATAGAGATGTGTACTTTGTATTAGAGGATCTTAGGTTAAAAGTTTATTTTTCTTCATTTCAATACCACCCTGTAATACTTTGTTGACTTTCCTCAGCTTGCAGGACATTCAAAAGAAACAAAGACAATTTCAAATGAGGAATTTTCACCTAATGTGAAATGCCTCAATTTTCCCAGCAACTTAAAGCGTGTTAACACAGAAAGGACGACACAATCATTCTTGTATTTGAAATCGTGAGAGTTATCCACAATGAAAGTGAACCATTCAAACAATTTTGAAGTTGGAATGACAATTGTTTACAAAATTTTCACAATTCTTGGATTAAATATTTTCAATCCAGCATTTCGTCCTGATTGGCGAACAGCATGTTGTATTGGACTTGCACTGTTTGGTAACATTAATGTTTTCTACACGCTGTTCCACCACAGAAATGACTTTAAGATGACTCTACGATGTCTTTGTGCTGCTCCAGAAGCATTTCAAGTTAGTTCCTGGACAGAATGAAAAATCAGACTCATATCAACCATTTAAATAAATCAAAACAGTTTAATTAATCCTTTTTAACCCGTAATTACTTGCAGGGCGTTGTTAAACTTTATACCATCATGAAACATGGTAAAATGATGGTGACTACCACCAACTTTATCCGGAGTGTCTACAACGAAAACAAGGATATGAGAGCAAGCCGTAATCGAGCGTTGGAGCAGTGCTCAGCGACTCTAGTGTCCTGTGTGAAAATCGTAATTTGGGTGTTCATTTTCATCTTGGCTGCGGTGGCAATCTATCCTATTTACACTATAATCTTCCTCGGGAAGAAGGAGCTTTTTTTCGAGATACTAATCGTCGGCTACGAGGTGAAAAACCTTGCTGACTATATTTGTTATCTAATTGTTCAAGGAACGGAAACCATTTTCGCATTTACTGGAAACAACACATGTGACTTGTTGCTGTGCATTTTAATTATTCACACTTCGCTATTGGCGGGAATATTTAAAGCGGCCCTCGAAGAAACTGAAGCATTGATTGGAACCGATAAGCATGCATTGCGAGCTTCGTTGAGAAACTGTATTCTAATGCATCAGGATTTGATCAATTATGTTTTGGCCATGAATCGAATCTATGCTACAACATTTTTCTACCAAACGGCTACAGCTTCGTTGTCATTGGCATTGAATTGTTTCTGCATTGTTAAGGTAATTAAATTGTTAAGTTTTTCCACTTGATCAACGCTGCCATCGGTGTGAATACTGAGCCCTCCACTCCCATCTTCAGCATTTGCATTTATGCTGCCATTTCTATAGTCTCGACACCACTTCCAAACCTGTCATTTTACTTGACACCTGATGGGAGGAGTGTGATCTATATTGCCGTTGTGATCTACATGCACCGGCTGGCAACCGTTTACTGAACAGAACCACACCCACAATGGTTTACACCTACAAATGGCAGTAGATGTCACTGCATGCGTGAAGGACATTTCGATAGGAGAGGACGCCCTTAAATTTGAAATACGCCTCGTATATCGGATTGTTTCAATCGAAATACGAATATAATTTGCCTTCAGAACGACTCGCTGTCAACAATATGGATCCCTTTTTGTTTTGCGAAAAGAACCAACACATCTAAGATCACATAATAAAACGCGTGTGCCCTCAAGATGTCGAGGAGTGCATCTAGTTCGGATGTCGCACTGTGCTCCTGTTCTGTTGCAGTATTCCGCCCAAGCCACTTTCACCGCTTAGGCATCAGGCCCGAGCAGCCTGATAGAAAGTGTTTCTTAATTCCTTCTTCAGAGGCGCGATTCTCTGATTTCGATTCTAGGACCTTCTATCTATATTTCTCTCTATATTATTGTCAGCTATCAGGGCTCAACTGTCAACTCACCTTCGGACACCTCAAGGGTAAAACTGCAGGCGCCCTCTTGCGCCGCTTATAATCATTAGACATCTGCAGTTGTATATATAAAACGAAGCTTTTAGTAGATATGGTTGGATTAGATTTAAGAACCATAAGTCCTGAAATTATGGAACATTCATACGAGTTTACATTTTCCAGACCGATTGGCTTGGAGCTTATGGTTTTGGAGTATTTTCATTGATGAAAATCTTCACATTCTGTGTACTAGGGACATTTGTTGAAGTTAAGGTGAGTTGTGAAGATACACAGGAACGAATTCATATTCAGTTCTCGTACTCATAGAGTGATGAAATCCTGCAAGCCTTGACAGACTTTCCGTGGTATCTGTTACCTGTTGACTGTCAAAAGATGATCTACATGGCTATAATACGATCCCAAAGGTTTCCAAAGTTAACAATTGCAAAAGTAGCAAACCTCAATGTTGCCACAGGAGCAAAAGTAAGAGTCATACTTAAACTTCGCTAGGATCGAAAAACTAACACGCGCTTGTTCAATTTCAGATCATCAAAGCTATTTACTCATATCTGATGATGTTGCTTAATGTTGACGCTTGAGGTAAAGAGTAGAACCAGATATTTCAATTTATATGTTATTCAATTTATTCATTTTTGCAGCTTCGCCATTCCTTAAATCACAGTTCAGCATTCACTTACAAATAAAATAGTACCCAAATAGCGTCGTAAAATCCCGTCGTCTTGCATTGGTTACTTTGAGTATGCATTTTGGCTCTACCGAATTCAGCTCGTCCTTGTTTGCATTATTTGTCTATATTTTATTCGATAAAGTGCACTCAGAGTTTTCAAGCACACTAGCACAGCAGGACCAATGACGACGACCAGGATGACCGGGATGACCATGGCCACAACCTTTGAATCCAGGCATGACTCCTTCACACGCGCACATTGCAGTCTTGGAACCTTTACTAGAGCAGAATGCACAGCAGTGGAAGATTCCGGAATGTGGACGCAAAGATTTGGCTCTTAATGTAAAAGGACTTCCCTGCAATGAATTTGAATCTAATTGAAGGAACCGCTTGAAATATAGTTGAATACTTTGATGTGTTTTTCTTTTATTGTAACGGACAGCACCAATATTCCAGTCGTATCAGGGATAAATGTAATAACATAAGATCCATCACGTCTGTCACTTATCTGTCGATAAATACATTTCATTTAGTTTTTGATTGATCGTTTTGCAAGTACCTGGAAGGGAACGCTTCTTGCGGACGAATCCTTATATTTAAGCACTGCATGTAGTGTCAAGCCACCATGGCATAATGGCATGCCATCGCTGTCGCGGGACAAAATCACTAGTTCGGCCTTTCTGTGCACTCTCAATTGATCATAGCCTGTGTATGGGAATAAAGAAAATACAAATGTCCCTGTGTGATACAGGAATGTACGCACATAATACTCGTAAAGAATACCTTATTAAAAAGTTGAAACGAAGTGGTTACACTATTATTCTACTGCTCAACTTTCAAGATATCCTAGAACTTTTCTAGGGGAGATTAGTGTGAATACTCCTAAGGCGACAGGAGATTCCAAAAATAAAATTGTCTTAATACTGAATAGAGACCTGAATAGCCTGATGTACGAGGACACAGAAGTAGAAACGGTGTTTCGCACAGGTCTAACGATTCACATAGGATATTACGAAATCTCAAAACCTTAGCTAAAAGGGTATTTTCATCAAAAATGGCTGCGAGAAATTTTCATTTATGCGTTCTGATACGGCCAGTTCTATGCAAATGGTGTCCATTCAAGCTTGAAGGACCTCTGCATTCGCATGTCAAAATGCGGGTCGAGTATTAGGCATTAACCAGGAAGGATCCTTTTTGGGTCTGAAAAATAATTATTTCAAAACCGTATCCTTGATAGTTCTAGAATAATTCAGCAGTTCAAAGTATTCTCATATACGGCAGGATTCTAGTTCTTATCTAGAGAAAATTATGTGGAAAAGTTTGAATATTCAGAGTTTAGGTTGTCCAGTTAACATGGGAAATATTGGAGTTTCTTAGAACGTTACAAACACCAACTACCATGTAATTAAATTAATGTTGTGTTTCTCATGTAAAAAAGCAGTTCTCCAAGCTAATATGAATGAAAAAAGCGCTGGCAGGTCCTTAAGACATTTTTATTCATCGTAATGTGTGCATCCGATTTTAGACTACTATTTTATACTATACTATTCTATACTACTATTGTATTGAAAGAACATGTCATTGATACTCTACTTGACTGATTACAACAACTGACTGATGGCGATGGCGGCTTTTAAGGTTGGAGTGAAGCTGGCAGATGGGCACAACCTACTAGTGAGTAACATAGCCTTAGAACATACGAAAGGCAAAATCGCCATTGATTCAAAAGTACGCTGCACTATAAATCGAACCAAAAATTAGCACATGCAGAAGATATAAACACCCTGCTAGGGTCCACAACATTTGCTGGAGGAACCCTGTTAGGCATGCACCAAGAAACAAACCAGCCAGAGTTACAAACTAACGAGGCCAAAAAGAGTATTACCCAAAAATGGACTTCAAACCGGCTTGATATAGTGAAGAAAAGTCGGTGAGTGGAAAACGTAGATTTTATATATTTTGACGTCAAACATGTGCAAGACAGCAAGAAATCAGCAGAAACAATATAAGAACGGCTGCCGTATAAAATAGTCTTCTCCGTTTTGCCAATACTGAACGCCAGATGCATGTACAGAAAAATAAAGCTCCAATTGTATAAACCCGCCAAAAGGCTTGAGGTGGCTGACGCAACCATATACAAATGCATTCGAAAATCAGATCGATATGAGTATTACATAAGCAAGCCGTGCAAGAGTCCAATAAGCGAAGAGAACTTTTAGACCAGCCAGAAGTCTCCAAGATAACAAATCTCTGGACTCATATGCAATGGGCTGGCCATATGACATGGATGAATAAAGATCCTCTGAAATTTTCCGTAGGTAAGGCCAGACAAGGTCAGCAGTGTCACGTCCACGCCATTCCCCGATTCCCGATTCAAAGGTAAGGTTGCTGGATGTTCTTTCGATATTATTTGGATAGGAGACATGTTATGAAAGATGACCAAGCTTAGGCCCAGGCTAGGATACAGAATAGTTAACTTTTATTAATTATTTAATACATTGAAAGGAGCTCAAAAAAATGTTTAATCAATTCCAGCTTACCTTCAGTTTCCAGGGTACAGAAACTAGGCTCTACTGTTTGAGTTGTTATAATTCCAAACATGGGTATGTTATTCTGAGCTTTGGTAGATGGTGCTCTTACTTCTGGCAAAAAATGGAGCGTATCTGATATCTGATATCGTAAAACTCTGCGTATTTATTCATTTCTATTAAATATTGTGCGAATAGCTTACCTTTGAATCCAGCATTGGCTTGTACTTATAGCAAAATTCCACTCTCTTCATAAGCAAATTCACAAATGATAGAATTTCTGCTTCATTTCCAATCGCCGTGAGTTCCTCTCCAAATTCAACGATAGCTTTCGCTTCTGACGACCGTTTTTCTGTTGAAATTAAAAAAGTTCATGTATGTGTTAATGGATTTTTCTTTTCATGGATTGAGATTTATATCTGTCACTGTAAGTTCTGTACAATTTTCCATAGGAATATTTTCTAACGAAAGGGTTCGAAGCTTTGATATGTACAATTACTTGCAGCTTGTTGTCACATCATAACTGTTTCGTGTTGAAATCGGTTTTGCGATTGATATTACATACAAGATGGTAAACTACTTTCAGGTATTGATATATCTGAATGCGTAAGTATTAGAGGTTCTTGTTACCGCAGGGCAATATTCTAATTTCTTGTAAGAACGCGTTGCCGTTTTTGAATTCAGAACGCGCTAATGGTGGCTACAAACGGCCATTATGTGGCCTTACTGAAATTCAACTCTAACCTACAGTATCCAATTTATACATTTTTTCGGCATGATAAATACCCAAGTCATATTGTTGTTCCAGGATCATTTGCATTTTAGTTTCCCGGGCTCGATTAATTTGTTGCAAAAGAGTTGCTCGATGGGATTCCAATGCTTCAAAATAGGCAGCCATATGCAGTTCAACTTCTTGCTGAACTTGGTCACATTTGTCATTGATTTTCTTGGAAATCGTTGCTAATTTAGTTATAGAATGGTTGGCATATTCACAAAGCGGCCTTGTTTTGTCAATAGATTCCTTCAGCAATTTCTGATATGACTTGAAAACTTTTTTGATGGTGTCGATTTTGTGTCCTTTATGGAGCAGAAGATTACAATCCGAACAGATAAGCTGCAAGACATGAGATAATGTTTACGGTTTTATCCTTGAAGGAGTCGTCTTTTCGATTGAAACCAAGCAAACCTGTTGACAAGTTAAACAGAACAGCTTCAACTCAAAACCAGGATGCATCGAGCACTTCAGATGCAATTTCAAATCACCATCCTGTGAGAGAGTGTTGTTGAATCGATGCTTGCGGAGCTCCAGTATATTATTAATATTATGATGTGCTGTGGATCGTTGACGCTCGTGCGCTTCCTTGCAGAAACCGCAAAGATTCAGAGTACACGTAGTGCAATGGTGAGTTGCCTTGAATAGACATTAAAAATTCATACAACGAATCGAAGATTCTTTAAAATAATGTTGATTTAATTCGAGTATGTAGAAAGGAGCTTACCG
This sequence comes from Stratiomys singularior, assembly GCA_954870665.1. Lineage (NCBI taxonomy): Eukaryota > Metazoa > Arthropoda > Insecta > Diptera > Stratiomyidae > Stratiomys > Stratiomys singularior. The sequence continues at coordinate 1,430,386 of OX940879.1, read as the reverse complement.
TCACTGAGTCACAACATAAGTTACACCAAACACTGGCCATTCCATTTTCTCGGACCGTAACAATGTGATTTTCAATTTTACGGACCAAGATGTAGTTCTGGGGCAGCTGGATAATTCCTCCTAAAGGTATTTCCGTACGATGCTGGCAAATAAGACATGTCAACGTCTTTAGTTTTTCTAGAGCAAGAACCTCGGCACAACTAGGGGCTGCAGAAGTACTTCGTAAGCTTTTCCTAGTCTATCAAAAGGAATAAAATTGTGGAGTAAACTTGAATAGCAACGAAAGTCCGTTCATACCGATTTACTGCTCTTATCAGTTTTCTTACCACTTTCGGTTGACGACTGACTATCAGACCGTAATGGTGTCGGTGAATCAGAATCCTGATTTGAGCTAGAATTCGAGGTTGGATACGTATCTGAATTTCCTATAAAAGACACCCTAGTTGAATTGGTGACGAAAATACACGTTATGTTAAGTTAAATATACGAGCCTATATTATAGTAGTTATTCATTAAAAAATTTCCCTTGTTTACTTCAGTAAGATGGAACCATTAAAAGGTAACGTCTACAGATAGTCATTTAATTGATAGTAATGTATAAAAAAATGTACCAAAGGAATGCTGGAAATTCAATGAAATATTAAAGTATTTAAGTGTATTTGTTTGTAACAGGCATGGAAGGGCTAGTTGTTAATTCAATTTGTGAACAAAGTATACTTTGTATTTGATTAACTGAATTCTGCATTATGTACCATTGCACATCTTCGCCATCTATATCCTAAAACAAGAACGTCTTTCATACTGTTTCCAGTGCTAGTTAAAGTTCAACTTATCCTCGGATATCCAGGGGTCGAATTTCGAAACATGCGCTCTATACACACGTCATTTTCAAACATAATGCAGACGATAACAAACGTACAACGATGTCCTTTAAGAAATATGTAAAAAGTCGTAGGAGATTTCGACTATTCCTACTATTCGTGGTTGTGTTTTTAGTATTATTCACGGTGCTCATCCTGAAAACAAACATCAATGGCGATCTCACTGCCGGGCCATATTTTAATATACCACAAAAAGTTTACGATTTCGAACAACGTCAAATCATCCCAGAAAAATACAATGAAGGTGAACTGAAAGCTCGCTTAATCAAGGATAAAATCAAAATGTTAACGCAACATAAGACCGGAGGTGGGACTAGTGGCTTTGAGGATGAAGAGAATCGCAAGCCCCTGCCCTACGTAACGAAACATGTACATATATTTTACAATCTTCCTGTGGCTTGGTACAAGAAAGCCAAGCCGAAACGCTCATTCAGACTTGATACAAACGTAACCGAAGTAATCGATAGGACTCGCATCCCGAACATCCCTTTTTATCCTGCACTGGGATTATATAATCAAACTGATGATGTGCTGAAGAAACATTTTGAAAATATCCGCAACAGAGGGATCGGTGTTGTGATCCTTGCATCTGGGACGAAGTTGACGGAAAAGTTACTCCAACGAGCCCTTCAATTGGCTCCTGATTTCAATCTCACGATAACGATAGAGTTAAATGCTGTTCAAAACAGATCCGCAGAACATATCAGAGAGCAATTGATTGGGATTAGGCAGTTTTTGCAGGAACCGGGCTTTCATAAGACTTTCTCTGTTTCGAAAAATAAATTTGTGCCTTTGATTTATATACGAAACGCACACAAAATTCACTCCGATGAAAGGTTGTTTTGTAATTATCAGGCTGAATCGCTGAGGGACACAGCAATGGAAGGAATTTACGTTGGACATATCAGGTGAGAACATTTGCGTCAAATTGATCCTATGTTTGTTGTAACCTGTAATTGGTTCAAAGACTAAGGGAGCACACCGAGCTCATGCGTCGGCTCTGTTTTGATGGTTTTTATTCGCGTTTGCCAAGTAATGGAGCCTCATACGCCAGCACGTGGAAAAATTGGTCATATCTGAAATCATTCGCTCAAAACTACAAGATGCTCTTTATTCCCACCGTGGGACCAGGCTATGCGGAGAGAAATAAAATGCCACGCCATGGGAACATACAAAGACATCGAAGCAATGGAAGGGTGCGTATAATTTCAAATCTAACGTATTGAAAGCACGTTCTCATATAAGTGGCATTAAATCCTTATTGTATCAGCTCCAAACTTTCCTCAAGCAAGCTTCAAGTTTTTGGCGATTTCTTTGTCTTTGTTTATTGTCTCAACATGAGGGATGGTTTCAACACCTGCATCTTTCGCTTGTGTCACATTCCTGTGTTGAAAATTAAAGTACAAACTAAAGTGAACAATTCCAGTACTTCTCTCATACTCGCAAGGACCTTTTATTTGCAATAAACTTCGTGGTCATGAAATTTGACCGACTCAATTGACTCATTCCTGCAGGGAAATTGCCAGAAAGAAGGTTTTTACGCAAAATGGATACAAAAGAGTTTGCTTGATTTTATTTCTTTATGCAAATTAAATTTGCTGCTACTATATCCCAGATTACATTTAATAATTTTCATACCAAAACATAATGGTGGGTCTTTATTTTTACAGTACTATGGAGTCGCTTGGCGAACAGCCATTTCGAATCATGTTGGCTTTATCAGCATTGCCAGCTTTAATAATTGGCCAGAAGGTACACAAATCGAAGAAGCTATTTCTCATGCTGGATATTCAGACTATAGTCCAGGTAAACCAACGAAGTATTTAAGTCTTACTGCTCACTGGGTTGACAACTATGTTAAGAAAATGCCGAAGGTACAAAATAATTGCCAGAAATTCTCAAATAATTCCATTTGTTGAAAAAAGTTATGCTAGAATATGTGAAATGAAATTTAAGAAAAATTTATTGTTATTTAGGGTTTAAGTCTTTTCATTTCTTCCAAAATATCAACTAAATAGTTGTGATAATAAACAGTATAATGTTAAAAAAGGTTTTTATTTTTATTTTCGCATTTGGCTTCTTGGATTCTAAGATTAATCGATCTGTACATGGCGCATATTGCAGTAAAATCTCACTTTTCTTGTAGTGCGACCCTTCCTACCGGCCCGCTCAGCAAGTAAATAGATCCTCAATCGCTCTTTTGTCTTTTATGTTGCTGTAGCTCATGTTACTATATGTGCTATATCTTCTATAAGACTTAATATCATAATCTCTCAGACAGTGTCACTGCTTGCATCAATCACAAATCCCTATCCTGAAACACTTTTTCAGCCAGTTGGTATGTATCGCTCCTTTTCGGCCAGGAAAGGCTCCACACTGTGAAGAAAGCTACCAGCAATCTGCCATGGCGCCTTCAAAGCCGTGGTGCTGATAAACCTCTGATCAGGTTTCGGTTTTAAACATCCTTAATACTCTCGGTTTATGTTTCAGGCACATGGCACTTTCTCACTGTCCCGACAGCAAAAATAGTAGTAATAGTAGTAATATAGTAGTAGTAGTAGTAGTAGTAGTAGTAGTACAAATAATAATAATAGCAAAAACAATATTTTTATTGTTTTTGATTACAGAAATCCCCACTACGACCTGAGTCAACTCGTGACGAATGATAGTAGCCAAGGAAGAAAGAATCGTACATTCGATACATTGCGCGGGGCTTGAGCGAAGGGCAAGGGTATTTTCTCTCTTATTCGCGCAATGTTTGTAGTTCACAATATGCTGACTATAATCCTTGCGAAGGACTATGTAGAACGCTCAGCATGCTTCTTTGTAATCAAAAACTGGGACAAGGAACGTTGGGATCGCCATAATGAAATGAGAGAGTCAAATTTCTAAATATGTTCAATTTGATTGACACATTAAGCTATGTGGAGCACTCAATTGGAAATATCCCGACCATGACAAGGAGATATATAATCGTCTGACAAAATTTAGGGTGAATGGGTACCATTTCCGAACATCACGTTTTCCTCTTTGTCTGGCTATAAGCGATAACCAAATAATCAAAAGTGCGTTAAACCAAATGCAAAGTAGAAATGCAAAATACATCAAATGCTTCAATATTGGCCAACGAAAATAAAAGTATGCAGTCCGTAATTTTGTCAGAACCACATTTCGGCGTGCTATTCATTCTAAACCACAATTATTTAAAAATGGCTGACACTAGTGGTTTTTGCTCTGAATTTTCGTATTGTTGATTCTATGCTACTTACTTCTAGAACGTCTTCATACCTTTCCAATCATATTGAACAGCTTCTGGACTGGACCAAAATGGAATAGCGGCATCATTTCCATAGTTTTCATTTATTAAACACTGCAAGCAAAATGAATGGAGACAATTTAACGTCCTTGGATCCTTGAAGACGTTGTCACAAATTCGACACCTCAGATCGCTGGGAATCGTGTCACGATAATCATGATCCTCAATATGGTTCAATTCTCTCTGACATGCATTTAAGCCGCCATTACTGAAAAAATGAATAAGAGAATGCAAAATTTACGCGTAACAAAATACAAATTCATTCAACAAACAAAGAAACAATGTCAGCTGTAATTGATTCTCTTAACTACAAAAGAAGAACAAATTAAATTAACCTTGGACGATGACTATTGATATCAAGCGACAATCGATACGGCAATGACTTGTAGTTCAATGGCTTCATTGCATTACTCAAATCCCTTTCTGTTGCCACTGCTTCCGAGATGAATGTCTGATTCGACTCGCAACTCGCCTTCCGTTGAGATAGTGGAGCAATCGCTAAGTCCTTGCTGAAACCACGTACAGTTTTCTCACTGCCCTCAGTAGCTTCCATACTTTGGTTTGAATGACTGCTCTCAAATGAAGTCAATACTATTTCTGGCAAATGGGGTTTCGAAGCCGGCAGATGATCGTCGTGGATTTTAATCGGCACTATATTGAAGGGATGAGCAAATGAGGAAGATCTTGCCGATTTAATCGTCTCAGAAGACTCATTCTGGCTACCGTTGTTGCTTTGGTTTCTCAAAATGTAAATCTGCTCCTGAGACAAGCTCAGAACTATCTTCTCCGATTTGCTATTGTTAAGTAAAACTTCCAAGTCCTGAGACTCTCCGTTTTCAGCATTCTTCTCGATTTCCATCAGCAACTTTGCAGCGGGCTCACTTTTTGCCCTCAGCCTTTGATACCCACTGCTTTCGATTTCGCTATCCGAATGATTAATTATTTCGAAATCACTATCACAGCCCATGCTCGTTTCAACGGCCAAATGGCTCACATTCCCACTAACACGACTCATTTTCCTTAGGGATCCTTAGAAGCGTCTGAGGCCCGTGTCTGTCGCTCGAAAAATCTCAAGTAAAACTAAGTGAAAAAGTGTAGAGGCTTTTTGTCATTGGGTGGACAATGTAATCCCATTAGTGGAATGCACTTTCTTACCCTACCATTTGCAAATAAACATATTGATTTTCAATAAAGAGTCCCGATGGCAGCGACACCCTTGACATACACACTCTCCCTCTCCGCGTCGCTTGCTAGTAAAGTGTCTTCAATGTGCTTTTCTAATACCCGTGTTAGTGCTCATGTTGGCATTCTACAACCTATCACCAGTTATGTGTTCGATTACATGAAGAAAACATATCAGGAATATATTCCACAATGCCATTATTCACGTTCTAACCGACTCTAGCACCAGGATTGCTTACTAAGCACTTTTTTATTGGGCAATTCCGTGGTTTACTCTTTGCTATTATTCGTAAATAGTTTATGGCAAAACGAACTGGAGGATTTCTGTAACGTGTGATGGATTCGAAATCATCTATTTCTATGTACAAAGGAATCGACTTAAATGAAAATTTGTGGTATTTTAAAACATGAAACGAAATGAGATCTTAGTATGGAATGTAGTTCTTAAATGTAAAAAAAAAACAACCAAAGTGGCTACCAAGGAGGAGGAAGAGACTCATGAAGAAAATATCCTTCTTTTTAATGACCCAGGCCTATGTTGTTGAAAATATACCATGTCAGCCCAAAAATATTGCGATAAGGCTGATAAGGTAGATAACTTTCAATTTATATAATGTTTATAGCTCCTCGCAGTTTATGTACGCTTCTGTATTTTGCTTTGCTCAATCGCCACTGAAAGCTTTGTATTTTCTTTTTTTCCAAAAGTTGTTTTGTATTTTACCAAAGCAGTGGAGAACACTAGAACTTCGGAGCTGTTTACTTCTCTTAGAACCGACACTTCCAACCATTATCCCTGAAAAAGGGCTTCTCTTTTTCGCAGATTTACTTGCGTTGAGCAGAATGAATCGGGCTGGCCCCCTAGAGTATATTACCAAGCTCATTTGACTTTGATGCTTACCGTTTTTGCCTTCTTATAGTCAGCCTTCATGCTTCAGGCAAAAGTAAGTTAAATGAGTAAATCGTTTCATCAAAGTTTGACAACTTTATAAGTGGTATAACTTCCTGTATCAATGTTAAGTGCGTACACAATACGTGCCCCTTCTTTTGCTAAAAGGCGCTAGACTCCTGGACCTTGATCACAAACTTTCTCCTTGACTTACTTATACCAAACCAGCGAGAACACTCCCCGGTGGTTTTAACCAACAGATTTCTAAAAAGATTTATATTTTCTTTTCTTTAGATTCTCTCATAATAAGTTGTGACGGATCAAATCAAATAAAATTCTGCTTATTTGGATTAATGCCGTCGAATCTCGAGTTTCTACGAGGTGTTAACGCTGTCTTGTACTAACATTTGATTGTTTTATGACGCTTAGTCCATACGCAATCATTGTCCGAGAAATGTGTGTCAGGACAGATCTCTTCCGCGATTGTGTCACAATTCGTTGCTCACCAAATTAGATGCGCCTACGGTTCGGAAGCTGACAGAGGCAGAAGGAGATCCAATGTTACGAACGATTTTAACGACAATTTTTGGGCTACGAACCTTATGTTCGCGGAATTCCAACATAACTCTCCGAGCACTTCTAGTCCGTACCTCAGGAAATCTATCTCTAGACAAATCTATATCTAGACATTCTGATTTGCGTTGATTCTGTATCATGTACCCAAGCCCAATTGATTGATGCCGAACAAGGATATAGTCTTATGTTAACAGCTTGATATTCTAGGGTCATCTATTTCTTTTTGAAGAACGAGCGAGAACTGGCTTTAGTAATTCAAACCGGGGTGATAATTTCAATTCGTTCCGATTTATGAGTTTCATTCTCACTCCGCCTTCCGATTTGGTGTTGAGCTGAATTCGTTAAATCAAATCCGCTTTCGTTGTACACGCAAGAACGAACCATAGAAAGATTGGCGAATGAATCGGATTCACATTTTCCATGGCACCCAATACAACTGATGCTTTTTGGTGTGCCTGTAAGAAGACAATCTGTTTAATATCAGCTACAATTAAGTAATAACTATTGTATAACCCTCAGTCCCTTCAGATGGAATCAAAGTAGTGGTCAAATTACGAAGGTATTCGTCATTTGTTAAAAACCGCATTCTACTTATTGAAAATGGGCAAACATTACACATTGCATGATAATGTGCATGGCAATAATTCCTTCATTCAAAGGACATACATGTCAATGCACTCTTCGTATACTTCGTGATTGAATTCATGTACATAATGTCAAGCGCTGCAGCAATATCCTGCAGCGCCTAATACACTCGAGAATAAATGACCTGCATGAGTTAAGTTCATTCGGTTTCAATAACTCACATGTAAATAATTTGTTTCATAAGCCCCATGACGTCAAGATTTTTATCTAATATCGTGTAAAATAAGATGCAAAGGAATGTGGACCATTGTGAAAGAGTAAAAACTGCATAAGATTGGTAAATGATCAGAGCCAGCATATTTAAACAGCTACAGAAAGTGTGCCTCAATACTTTCAAATTAAGGGATAATTAGTTTTTATTCAATTTCTTTAAATTTATATCGATTATTCCTATTGTATTCATCTTTGCTGACAAGCTAGTCTGTAACAGGTCACATTTCATATAATCCCGACTGTATCCTGAAACCATTTTTATACTAGCTTGGACGAAAAACTTTGCATATTTCACTAGTTTTGAAGTACACTCTGTTGGTGACAAGCTTATAGGTCAATCTTAGGACTATCGTCCATTTCAGCCCAAGTATAGCACTCAGTAAGTAGAAATAAATCTGCCCAACCATAAAACCAAAACTTTTTTCCGCCGAAGTACTTGATACTGATAGCCCAACACGTGAAAACGGACATTAGCCACGAAAAAGGTGTTTGACTTTTAGTTGGACTAACAAACTTACAACATTGCTGTATTTTGTTGCTTGACGAATCCATTAGCAGCGATTCACATTTATTTCGTTCCTTGTTTCGAGTAAAATGTTTATTACACTTTGTCCCAATTATATGAGTAATGTCGCCACACGCAATCAAACTGCTGGTTTTCTTGGAATGAATGTTATTGCGAAGGTAGAGCGATATGTTAGTCAGCGAGGCGTGGGGAGGATGGTTAATTTTTGGAGTTATAAATTAGGAAGGATAAAAATTTATGTCATAAAAAATTACAAAGTTAAGTGTTTTTATTGACGGATTCGCCCTACTTTTTCATCATACATGTTTCACGTGTCAACGTATGAAATTAAGGGTGTGTGCTTGGAAACGATTTTAAAATAAATTTCCCGGACGCTTCCGAATTTTTCTCCTTGAGGTAAAATCTATGTCGAACGAACGAAGTACGTACTTCATCGATTAAATCGTCAGATTGGCGTTAATCACTTTTAACATTATTGATCAAGACCTGCATTAAAATTAAATTAAAATTACTTTCATTTTTTAGATGAATGTACTTAGAAGAAAAGGGATGTTCAAATTCAACTCCCAAAAACTAGTGAAACCCCTTTTGGGTGAGAGATTCAATATGTTTAAAACTGACATAATTGCAAATTCACTCTGCTTGCTTATTTTCACGTCTTTTCGTATGACTCAGTTGTCCCATATGCGCCTATATCTTTCACTTGTCATTTTATATTTACATATTTCATCCATTATCCCTGTCTTCAGTTTAGATTGTTTAACTGTTGTACAGTTGAAAATACTGAACTCCGCCAACAATAAACTCCTCATTCGCCTCCACGACAAAAACCCCTACAGAAACTCATCTCTATGTTAAAATTACGAAGCGAATCCGGCGATGCTCCTAGTTTTGTAAAAAGTATCCTTGATCGAAGCATTTTCCAAGCGTTGAAGCTTTGTTGTAGCCTGCACACCTTGATAAACCGGTTTATTCCTTTTGATACTTGCAAAGCTTTTTTTATTATAATTTATTTAAAATATCGCTGTTGTCTGCAACAAAAGATGCACCAGATTAAACTCTCAAGTTCAGTAATGGACCTTACTACTACTCATCACAGGCGTTAGAGGTCTAAGCCTTGCGAAAAAATCATTAATGGAAAAGTGTGTTTCTACGAACTTTAATTTTGACCGAGGTACAATAATCGTTTCATAAATTATAAATAGAAAAATAAATAAAAACCAAAAACTATCCAGAAACGGAAAGGACAACGAAATACTTATAAAAATAGCCAAAGTAAAAGGGTCTGTGAAAGTGGTACTCTGTAGAGGGTGAACAATACAGCATCGAATTTGGGAAGAATTGAAGAAGAGCTTCAAGCAGAGGATGAACAGTAGTGGCAAGTATCATATTGCAGGTTGATTTCCCATTGATCCTTTGTATATATTTTTTCATTTGCATAGTTTTTGTCGAATCCATTCTCTAATTTTTGGTTATTGTATTGTGAGGAGCTTGTTACCCGTTCTAATTTTTATATTTAAATAAAAGTTATGACAGGAGCACGCCTTTCTTATTTACAAGGAACTATTTCCTTATCCGTGAGTGATGCAGTGTTTAAGTGATCCAGCACGGGCAGCTGTCTAACCCCGAGTACAGCCTGGCTTATTGAGACCAGCCGGTCGCAGTATGCCACCCGAAGGAATATGGGGACAAATAAAACAACAATCCCAAACGGTCTGCAAACGAACTATCAATGGTTCCATAACAATATTTAGGATATGATGAATGGATCAACTCAAAAAAACTAACTCATAGGGGTATTTGTCTTATTCTTATACGAGTATACTTAACGGAAATACTGGAGAGAGAAGACGTTGTACAAACAACAATTTTTTTTAAATTCACACACCCAATACTTTTTTTTCAAACTGCAATAAATAATTACAAAAGATTACAATACAACAGATGAGACCCAATCTGAAACCATGGATATCATCTAATATTTTGAAAGAAAATTCATTGTGTTATTCTAATTATCATTCTAATTTTTGGTTATTTAGAGTTCGTTGTAACTAATTAAATGGCTTAATGAGAAATCAAAACTCTGTAGAGTCCTAGAGTGTGCTAGACTCCACCCATATTTACTTGACAATCACTTCGAACTAACTTCTATCAGTTTGAACTCAAGCAACTGGTTTTCACCGGCCGGCGTCTCTGCAAAGACTTTCTTCAGCATTCGTCGCCATTCAGCTATTGTCTTTCTCTTACCTGGGAAAACTATCTTAAAGCTTCGCTTAAACGCCATTGCAGCAGATACATCATCAGTTTCTTCTGATTTCAACCGGGCGACATTACGTCATTACTCGGAAGCAAGAAGAATGTGGGCTCGAAAAAATTCTGAAGATTGTCCAGTTCAGTGTACATTCTTCCGGGCGGTGGATATAGTGGCGCCTGAATTAGGTGTTACATTGAAAAAGATACAATTGAGACCTTTGACTCGCGACTTTGAAGTTTCATGATCAAGGTTTCTCTGAATAATTCGTCAGTGTCGTGAGCTCCTCACATCACAGAAATTAAAGCTCCAGCTGGTCGATAAGATAATTTGCATTGTTTCAATTCCGAATCGATATCATAAGACTGTCTGCCATCAGAGTACCGTCAAATCGCGAAATCCCTAAATGCAGATATCTAGTGTGGTGATTTTTTATCTAAGTTTATCTAAATCTTGGTGTGTCAGCAAGAAATTCAATCGCCCAACCCTACCTACGGGTTCATGCAGATAACTCATGCTGGAAACTAGCAAGACCCAAAGAGAAATCTCATCGCCGAACCCTTCAGGTTTAGATTCATGCGTAGTTCTAAAGATTGTTATTGGAAGTGACGTCATCAAGCACATGTTGATGAAGTTCATGCTCTGGTAAGCAGTTGTTTCACATATTCTCGGCGCGAATGTTCTCATCACCACACTATATTTGGTTCGATGTTGTCACACTTTGCGATGAGACATTATCACCGTGACTCTGGTTGCTACTGCGCGTGTGACTAGATAAATCAAGACATAAAACTTTATCCAAAAAATATATGAAGCTAAGTGAGGTGTTACACGCAAGCTAAGTACTCTATGCAATGCAGTTTAAACAATAGATTGTGCTATAGTCTGAGGACTTTCTCCGAATTTTTTTGCAATAACCACTGATTTTTCGAGAAATCACTAAGTCTTCCAGAACTCGGTTGTCAATCGAAACTCCTAACGAAACTGATAAATGTAACTAAAACTTCAGAAAAATTAAAAGATGAATCAAGAAATTAACATGAACGTGCAAATTTTGTGGTAACTCCTTGGTTCCCCATTGTACTAGGTGTCATGCAATAACGACTTCTTTGAATAGTAGTGATAACCGGAATATATTCGTAAGCTGCTGGCACTTGAGCGCTCAGGATGCATATTTTCATGAACAGACAGAGCTGTTCCATTTGTTGCGTTATTTAGATTCCATTATCTAACAAAGGCAATTACTTAATAGCCTAATTACTTAATAACAACAAAAAAAATTAAAATCACGGTGCAAACTATGATACTAAATTTAATTTATGAACTTCTCACGAATTTAACATTGATTCAGTCAATTTTATACGACAAACTATTTATCGCTTCCTAACAGGAAACGAAATCACACCATATTTATTCTATATCTTATTTAAACAAATATCCTGTGTACTTAGTAAGTGATTCAATATCTCCCAGCATTGATGATTCAAGCCTCATTTCTCAAGTGCTTCAGCACACTCCACGCAATTTGTTCTAGCCGTGACTATGCTATACGAGCCAAGTCTAATAACATCGTGAAAATTGTAAATGTATCCAAAATTATTGATTTATTGTTCTTTGCGCATATTTATTGGCGATATCAATAAAATGTATCATGCATGTACATCGCATTTAGCGTATCTACGGCTGATAATTTAGTTAATATATTTAATAACCAGTTGACTGGTCGCACCTATTGACTTACTGACCCAATGAAGTTTCATTAGTTAACGACTAGCGCAAAGCAAAATTCACAGAAATTTTACTTGTTTTCTCTTTCCTTTTTCTTTTCTTTCTTCAATTGGTTTTGAAGATTTTCATGGTAGTTTCTTGTATATCCAAGCTGGCACAACTTGATCACGGTATGAATGTTCTTGCTTAATTTCCACAGACCACTATGATTACTTTAGCTTTTGGTCTGTAGACAAACTTAAAACTTTTTTTGATTTCAAATAGACTCGACAGGAGACCGAAAATCAATAATAATCGAAATGTTGAAATTATTTTGGTAGCTCGTTATACCTTCCTTCGTATTTGGTAAAATTGTACAATTACGACATAATACCTAGATTTTATAATTATTAGAAAAGAGACAATCTAAGCGATAAGACGAATATAGAAGAACGCAAAGTACGCCTTGAAAAAATTATCTAGGGATCAGACTTCTGTCTCTATATTGCATATCTTTCATTTTCGAAGAATTTGCGTAAAACGTCAGGAAGAAGGTGAAGAAAGTCATTCGTGCATTATAAATAAAGTACACGTGCTCCCAATTCCATTTCTGCCCATACACACTTTCCTGTGACTAATTTCTACTCTCTTAAAATTGCCGCCACATAAATTTCGAGCGATGGAAAAGCCTTACACGCTCCACACACCACGAGCTCTAAGATATCCTGAAATTTAAATCCACTTTGCAAAAACGATATAACCTACATTGGTCGCCGAATACCGAAAAGCAAGTGCCGAATGATGCAGTAGAATTTCAACTCGCTCCTTTTCGAGCTGTAGAAATCAATCCAACTAGCAAGTCAGCCAGGCAGCAGTCAGTCGTCAGTCAGTTAGTCAGTCAGGAAATCGATAAGGAGAGACGATGGTGAATAAAATCAGCATATGTGCCGACACGGGACGTTTCCATTTGGGTGGGTTCCTCAAATTTGCACTTCAGCTCAGTATTTGCTGTTTTCAATCAGAGTGCAAAGCAAGCGCTATCAGTCGGCAGGTCCATTCGATTCCAGGATAACGACCCTGGAATCTGTCGACAAGCAACAAGAAACCATACAACATCTCAAAGTGCGTCTTATCACCTAGAGTACGCACAGGTCACGAAACCAATAAAGCCCAAAAAAGCATTAGGCGTTCGCAAAGGTCAGTTTCATCGCCATCAGCTGTTGTTGAGCCACTTCGTTTCCGGCTGATTGCGTGCGCCCCACAACCCACACTCAACTCAGCCCATTGCCACCCGTGCGAATGTGTCGCAAGGTCTCCCATCGCTTCGAGAGGCTCGAGAGCTTCTCAAGTGTGGTGTGTGTAAGTTTTCGATGATACAACGGGAAAAGCTCACATGCGTATTTTTGTCAGCGGCATCGCGGCGTCCAACGATGACGTCGTCGTCACATTTAGAGACATTGAGATAGAGCATGCAGCGGTTTTGGGGCTCTGCTGTGCTTTCGCGGATCGTCATGCAAACGATTTGAACGATAACAGTCGCTCCAGTGCCCTATCGCCCCAGCAAGCGAAAGCCAACCGCCTGCTCTGTCAAACGGACATGACCGTTGCGAAGCTCCCGAATTCCTAACTTTTCGTCGTTACTGCTTGACTACTGCTTTTCCTGGCAAGCAAAAGGAGCAGCACAAGAAGTCGAAAGCAGTGCTGTAAGTGCCTGAAGAGGACTTGAATCGGTCTTAACTAGTCGTGTGTGCGGATGATCCTTGGCGGGTCAGTTCAATGCTGGTGCCGGCACGTGAATAGCTTCGAGATTTTCCACGTCAGTCTAAGGACTTTTGCCCCGTTCAAAATTTTCGGTTGGATATTTTGCTTGGACGTGAGCGACTTTACAACAATAAATTTAACAAGGTGAATCGAATCGGAAGAGTTGATCCTATTCTAGTGCTGCTTTGCGAATTTGCCTTGAGCTCGTCGCCGGGTCGTCATGGTCGGCAAAGTGCCAAATTTAACAACATTCAATGACTACTCACAGTGGAATCATTTGTCACGTCGTGCTCGCTGAAAATCGCTAGGGATCATTGCGGCAGTGAGGAGTGCGAGTGGACTAATGAACAAGGTGACGAGAACGGTGATAGTGGTAGCGATGGCATAGATAACGTCCGCGAATCACGTGACCCACTGACATTCCACATCCCATTGATGCCATTGGCACCACGTATCCTTTCCTAGGTCCTGCATCCTTTCCTCACTTGCTTAATTTAAACAAGTGACTACGAATACATGGTTAAGATATTTCTCTACCTAAGACAGATTTGATTTGTCCTCGCATCGCGGTTGTGATATTTCTGAGTTATTAATTCGTTGAATTGATCCTTACGGTTCCTTAGTCTAGTTGAGTTAAATGTATGCTCGTTTTGAATAATTTATTGTTCTGCTAGTGAGACAGCATTGTGAATCAAAGAAAGTTGTTTGAAGTCATATTGTAAACGGTGACCACTCCCCATCAGTGCCTCCCCTAATGTAGCCTTGCTTGCCACCCCGACGCTAGGAGCAGCAAGAAATTCGTTAGTCCATGTGAAATCTATGCATGAAAATCGAAATCGATTTCGATTGCCTTTGCTTTTCCTTTGGCTGTAGAAATAAGTGGGCTTAGTCCCCTCGAAAAACATTCAATTTAATTGCCCCTCTGGCCTAAGCAACGAAAAACGAACAAAGAAAAGTAATTACAACTATTGCGGTATAAGTACACATTCATCCCTTGTATGCCCTCCCACACGTACCATAGGAGACTGGAAGTTTTATTGAACTGTGGTCATTAGCCTTAGCATTAGAAGTCCTGTCACTAGTGTAATTAATCACTAATTTATCCCTCACCAATCATTTAACGTAAAGCGCTATCGAGCGGAGAGTGAAAGGAAAACAAATAGAAAACAAGCAAATGAGAGTGCGATATGCGAGCAATCAACAAGAAACCACATTAACAATTGTTATGTGTTCATTGGTGCAAAGTTTGCCACTACTAAGATTACAAATATCGTTTTTTTCTCGTCGATCCGCAACATCTAGAAGATGGATTTAATCTCGTTACCTCCGTGCACGCGACATCAATCCACCAGTTCCACCAAAATGCCGGATCAACAGACGTCCTTATCGCAAACCTCCGTTCCAGCTATCAAGATATCAACCACATTTTTAACGACGGTAAGTTTTATCATTGCGCACACACACTTATCTACTCGAATTTATTCTTTTATCTTGTTTACAAATTGGATTTATTGAATTTTCGGAATTTATTTTATCATTGGAAGAGTTTTTATTGTTCCACTTTATTGGCAATGTGCAAAGGTGATTTCCTCGTGGATTTGATATCAGAGGACCGTGAACGATATGAAATAATGAATGTAGTTTTCAAAACTTGTCTGAACTTGAATGGCCCTAGGGGTGGTATAATGTTATTTCGAGTAGACTTCGATAAATTTGAGCAAAAACCGAATACAAAATTGATCTTCCTCTGTGTTTCTGAGAATTGACCAACCATTTTTGTCTCTAAGAAATAAATAGTCCCTCATTTTTGTTTTTCTGCATGATTTCCTTGTTATCGCGGCACACACACTAACGGAGTGATAATCCCATAGCTTTAACATAGTCCGCGTCGTCTTTCTCTGTAAAATTATTTTTGAGAAGGTGATGGCGTCCATTTAACGAAAATCTCTATCCCCCCGCATAAGTTTGAAGTTAAAAAGAATACTCTTTGGGTTGGTTTTTGTGGGCAAGGATGGTATTTAAACCGTCCAAATCGTATTTTCAGGCATTCGCCATTCACCAGGTAGGTTATGTGACACCGCATTGTCTATGTATATTATCTACAACTGTTTACCTTAGAACCTGAAATGTCCTGCATACAGTTTATAATTTTGTAGCACTTACCTCGGAAGCAAAAAGTTTCGTTGATGTTGTAATCGATTAAAGTTGCCTTTCTGGGTGATTGTTGATTTGATTATTATTGTGTCTAGTGGAACATGGTCTTTCGACAGCAAAATTGAAAGTTTCCGTAACTTTATTAAACTTATAACTCCATTAGCCTATCTTTGCCTATATCTCTATGTGCATAATTTCAATTTAAATCAAACATACCGCAAGCATCTCTACTGTGACCACGTATCCTAGATTAATATCGCTAAGACGCTAGCACCTAGAATGTCTTAATGAGCCTTACGTGAAAAGCGTTTGGCGTTTCAATTCTTCAGCTTCCTGAAATAGACTTACAAGGGTAGGCGGAAGGAAACGCGGCTAAAATAAACTGTCTATTCAAAGCCTATGACGCGATGGAGGGGCTACCACCGATTAATTAACATAAAATTGAGATAGCTAGAAAAAAGGTTTACTACCCTTTTATGTCAACATACGGGGTAATCGACCCCATAAAGTGGACTATCAAAGAAGTAATCTTTTGCATTTATCCTTGTGGTATATGAATGGGTTTAGACGTAGTGCGGCTTCCATTGATACAAGCACACCCATTTTTACGGTTTCTGTGATAAAACCACTTTCATCGGCGACAAAAACGTTGAAAGTTATTAATACACCCAGATTGAATTCATTCCAATTAATTCATTCCCGAACTTCCTTTACTTCCGCTTTATTCAACCCAACAAACTTGTCCCTTCTCTGCTAGGACTCGCGTAGGCTCACATATATTATGTTTTCCTATTTATGGTTGATTGCATATGGTGTCAAGGTTAGATTTTCCGAAAATATACATTTTCCCTAAAATGAAACTCCTTTGCTTAAACACAAAAATGTATGCACATACGATGTACGTCGAATTTGCAACGACCAATAAAAATAGCAACGTGAAACTGCTTGAGCTTGAAGGGGTGTGGGGTTATTTATTTTCGTATTTATGGAATGTTTCGTCGAACACGTGTATGATGAGGGAAGTTTTGTATGGTGTGTCCTTGTTTTTGGCATGTTGTTCACTCAGATCGAGGCATTATGCGATCCTGAATTTCATACACAAGCGAAAAAGTGCCAATTGATTTGTCGACGTGAGGAAAATAAGTGATTTTTTTGATTTTCATCTTCACATTATGCGCCAAATTTCACCTTAAGAATTTATTTACAGTTATCGAAAGAAGGAGTATATATGAAACACGGTATAAAAACAAACTTTCACTTTCTCGCCCGGATCACTGCATTTGCAGTCAGCGAGTTTTTTTTTCCAATTTTTAAATTCCACATCAATTATTCTCATTTGTTATGGAGTATAATTCTTAAAACTCCCCTTTTGCCTTACCTCTTTGCGATATCAATTTAATCAAATTAGTTGTTAACTCTTTATCAGTAAAACGCCTCGTGTGCGGGTCATAAAAGTTTATTGGACGTTGGAATCATGGGTTTTATTTTCGCTTTCGCTACCAGCAGTGCACTAAAAATGCATTCAAAAAAATTCGAATTTGTAATGCATATTACCTTAATAAGTTAGAATAGCAGTGGAATGGACCATGATCAAGGAATCGGGACCTTCCACGGTCGCGATGGACTAGAGTGTTTCGGATGAGACTCAAGAAATAACATTTGCTATAAGTTTAATTGTGAAGACAATGACATGTAATAAATGGTTGCTATTAAACATCGAAACTAAAATGGTTATAGCATGTTGGCTTTGAATAGCATGAGCTGGCTCAGCATGAATGTAAAATTCTCCTGGCACATTCCAATAAACTTAACGTTCAAAGCCATACTCATCATCATGTAGATAATATTTAAATCTCGGAAATAGTTCCACTCGATAGCATCGGAAACATCCCTCGTTTGATTTCCTGAATGGCCATCATATTAATCTTGGAAGCGCGACTATTTTCTGCGAAGAAATCTAGTGCTTTCCGGCTCATCGAGTGTTTTCCTCTTGTTTACCATTCCGGAAATATTGTAAACAAAACCGTGTCATCTTTTAATTTAATGAAACGTTAATTAAGTCAAAACATTCCAGAGCGCAGAGTGCGAATTCTTATCCCAGCATCTTATGAAGTATCTTTTCAATTCCACCAGCTGCTGCGCTTGGAATGTATGCAATATTAATCACGCACGTTTTCTTGAGAATAATCGACTCTAATGAGAAAATTAGTACCCTTGTTAGCTCCCCACGTAGCAAGATTAGTGGCACTCGAGTTGAATCGTGTAATTACCACATCTAGTTCATTGGCACTAAAAGCTACAACTCGTCCCGTGAAAATGCCGCAATTTCATTCAAAATTTCTGCCAAAACCAAAATGTCTACACTAAAAATAGTAAACAGCGAGAATACTTGAGGACTGTGTAGCGGAGCAAAGTGGCAAAAAGGAGTACACAGAAGCAGGCAATTGAATAATTTCGACCATTGTTTCAAGTTTTTCCGGCGAAATTGCTCTCTGCGCTGCGTGTACTATGCATATAAAACCCTACGCTCGGGGTATTTTCATGATAATCACAGTGACAGGACCGTTCAATAGTGTGGTAGGTAATCACGAGCTACCAAGTATTTCTTCGCAAAAGAAAAGGATTAATGCGACTGAAATAGCAGTGTGAGGTTTCTTACAAGCTAATCAATGCTATTATACTGAAACATTTTGACAAGACACTATAAATAAATGCCATGAGCTTGGTATGAACAAGTATATGACGAAGCTTGACGAGAGGCACCCGGCACTTTCTCCTTATGCAATGATGCGAGGTGTTGCTTGTTGTTGCAATTTTTCAAATTTATTTTATTTCTTATTTTTGTTCTGGCAAGGTGTCGAGCACAAATAAACTTGGACATGTGCATTTAAAGGAGCTTTTATTTGCCAGGAAACTATGTTTTACTCATTTTATTAATTGGTTTTCATGGCGAGGAGACCGCGTTGTGGCATTGTAATTGATCTAGTTTCAACACAACGGTTTCATCAATTTGAAAGCATAAGAATTCAATTAAAAAAAAATCCAAATTCTAAAAAAAGTGGTAATATTGAATTCTTTACACAACGTCATAAAAACGATGGAAATCTTTACGACATAGTGGAAAATATAATCAAAAATGTGAATCTAGCTTTCCCTTCATTTGGTCTCAAATCCAAGCGGCTATGTCACTTTTAAAGTTCAAATGCCAAAATAGCCCCTCAATTACAGTAGATTTTAAGTGATGTCTATAATCAAGACAGCAGAAAAATGCAAAATGACAAATAATGACAAGATTGGTGCATACACCATAACGGACGAAGTCCATAATAAGAAAACGCAAAGAATGTCACAGTAAGAAACAATGGATACTTAAAAAAGGACAGGATCGGAAGAAGCTTACTTACAAGCAAAAAGTATAGAAAAAATAAAATTAGACAACATTGGACAAATTTGCAAAAATTATTTAAAGAAACATCAAGACAGCTTTAAAAACGAAGAGCAATTTATACATATTCACAGTATGAAGCAGTGTTTTCTATCAAATAAACTACACTAGCTTTTAAACATCTCCGAGCCTGCATAAAATTTTGATAAAGCGATCCATAGTCCACAAACAAATCCCCTTCCGTTCTTCCTAATTGTAAGGATTGTGCTACAGCTCTGTTAAATTGTGATTTCTAAGAGGTTCATCATAGCATCCCACCAAATGTTCGAGGAATTGATGGATAATTCTAGCAATATCTTCAATCAATTGTTTATGGCTCTACGCATTCTTAGTTAAAACCGATGACATTTACCAAAAGTTCATACTATGCACTTTCATACAACTTTGCACTTGATACCAGGGTTCATCGATTCTTTAAATAATTTTCATGATGTTGTATAACTTTCGAATTTCTGGCATTGCGTGTATTTCTTCTGCGTCAGCCTCATGTATGATAAAAAGCCTTGAAGTTGGGTTGCTAAGTTCAAGTAGAGAGTCTCGTGGATGGAATTTCAAAAACACTACCTAGTGCATTTTCTAAGAGCAAAAAACCTCTGCGCGAAAATCCATTTCTGTCAAAAAACGACAAAGTAATTTTCGTGAGTTTCGACCACGAATCTGCATAACCTCATTCTCTGTACCGCCATAAGTTCAAACTCGAGAAATAGTGCTTCTCCTTACTTGGAAATGAAGTACCAGTTTGTGATATTATATTGGTATGTGTAAAACCCAAACGTTCCTGACGCTATGAGTTAACCTATTGCACCAGTTACCATCATGTTATTGTTCGAAAGGTCATAGCTGATAAGTTGATCTATCCTAAGGATAGCTACTCGCGGCGTTGTACAAATACAATAATGAAAACACTTCGAACAAACTCCCGACCAAATTGTATTCAACCAAAAGATTTTTGAGGTAATTTTTGCTTGGCGTAACTTTACTTTACTTTGCGTCAAACATAACTATTTCAGCTGTTTCTCAGACTGAGAGAAACCACCCGAGAGTATTAGCGCCGTATGCAATTCTGTGGTATCTCAAAACATCACCGAGGCTGAAGCACAGCGTAGTTACTAACCAGCATTCACACTTCGGAACGACGTCATGACGAAAGAGATACTATAGATGTTGAGAAGAAAAGGATAGACAGCCTCATCGTAGGATACACCGATTCCAATTTTTTAAACGAAGTTGTGCGCGTTCAACCTACCGAATTAAACTAACAAGAGTAAATGTCTTGTTGATCATCGTGAATTTAGACGTTGTTCACGTCACTTGGCCCAACTGCATGACTTCACCCGTAAAACAGCATTCAGGATTTCCGTAATTGCATTGCTGGTGAAGCACATTCGTCTGAAGCCGATTCAGCGCAGCTACAGGTCGCCAACCGGGTGAATCGCTGCAGTATTTCGCTCATACGTTTTCAACAATTTCCCTGTCGTTTCTGGAATATATAACACGCTTTACGCAGACGTGTCGACCTCAGGATTCTAGGAAAACGTTTTCACGCAAGTAGACATATAACGCACTGGTCTTTCCTTAACTTTCACAATAAGTTGCCTCCACCCACCGTTTTTCGTGATATTTTGCTGTTCAGCTTATGCCATTCGCCAGGGATTTCAATTAGTTTCTTGAAATCAAAACCAAAAATTCAACTCCTGCGACAAATTGCATATGACAACTTCTTCACAGTCAGTTCAAACAAATATATGTAAATTCCTCTAAACATGAAAATTCATTTTAATACTTTCAAAACAACGCCCATCAATTCGAAATAGTTCTGTAACAACGCTGAACAGCTATCACTGAATTGTCTGGATTAATAACTAATAAATACTGAATGCAAAATCTATACATCATTTCATGGCGCGACATCTGTTCATTTTCTCAACATAAAAGCATTTTTGAATTTTTCAAGAACTTGACGTTCAACCTATAATGATTCACCACGTGATTCAACTTATGTGTGTTTTGAAAGCGTGGGAAAAGGATAATCCAAATGACGTGCTTGTTTTGTTGTTTCCATGACCCTATCGGCCACGTATGACACTGTCAATAGCTGATGATTAGAGCTGGCTTTCGTTCTAGGAACCGGGCAAACACAGAAATATTGTACTGTTAAGATTATTGGTCAAACAAAAATAGGATACACTAAGGCATATTCATTGAGTAAATATTAATAAATAATTATTTACAATTTATGAGATATGAATAACTTATCGCCACAAAATCATTGTTCGAGTGTTTGTCAATAAAGTAATTGCGAATGATAACTAATTTATCAATGTGGCAAGCATGTTTGCATTGTGATACGAAGAATTGTAACACGTTTTTCCGTACGGAAAGGTATTCATTTATATATTGATTTACATATGAAAAAGACAACTGGTCATTTAATTTATTGTTTTTTAAAAGTAATATTTGAACTCTATTAATATTTGAGTATTTGACCTCTAACTCTAGAGGTCTATTATTTATCAGAGTTACAAACAGTTTTTACAAAATTCTTTCTTTACAAAATTCTTTTGCTTTTTCAGACACCCATAAAAACAGATCAGGAAATTTTAGAAAATTCCATGTTAGAAGATGATCCCAACGGGAACTCATCGATAAAGAGCAATATAGCAAAAAAGAAATCGCCGCGATGGGGCCCACAGCACAAAGGAGCACAAGAGCTGGCAAACCTATACAGTCCAGGTAAGACGCTCTGTTTTTCCTAGCAAATTCTGTGCATGTCCTTCAAAGGAAACGTTCCTCTACATTCAAAACCTTGTATCCTGGCGTTGTTCTCTATGGCGTAGAAGCCATTTCAAGGATGATCGACATTTGATTTGGCCAGTTTTCATCAGCCAAGAATGGATTGTGCTAAACATATTTATATGGATGGGAATCGAATTCACTATTTCCCCTTGTCCCTTGCACATCACAATCTCTTATATTTTAGGATTAATTTGTTTTATGATCAATAAACAACATATCAGCTACTACACAAAATAAAATGCTGGCATGTACATTTGCCAAGAATTTTATGTTCATTTAAAATGGAATTCATATCATTCGAAACCCATCTCCTAATTATAAAAATAGATTTTCACTCGTATTTTCCTCAAACCTGAAGCGAATTTATTCACTGAAGATCAAACATATAAAAAGTTTGATATTGTTGCATCAAATACATCTCATGCCATCGCATACCAACTTGACGACTTCTTCGTCGTATCCGTTTCCTGTGGTAAAATTTTTTTAAATAAAAACTGTCCTCGTCTTCATCTAATAAATCTCCTGCACCCACTACTAAATCAAATTTCTGCTTAGCACAAAATACACTCAACTACCAACATGGACATCACTCACCAAATTTCGATACCAATAATTGTGCTACCCCAAAAATATACTCTTCCTATATATTCTTGATACTTAAGATATTAAATCATCGCCCGCGAAAAAAGAATGGAAATTCAAATCCTGGCCCATTGCCAAATTCAAAATTCATTCTTTATCATGGCGTTTTAATTCCTAGGAAAGAATTCATGGGGGGAACAAATTTAAAAATATTACTGTCCCATGTCATAATTCTCCTAGTTGGAATAGACAAGGGGTGGGATGGGGTGAAAAGACGATTTTTTCTGCCACAACGCGGACAGTGTGGGACTAAAATGTACTACTTAAATACCCTTCGGATGGAAATTAAATGCATATGTTGGCAACGTGGTGTCAGTAAGATGGTTTTGTTTGCTATTCGATTCATTAATATTGATTGTACACTGCACGACACTCAATAGCATTCACCTTATGTACTATAGTTGCACAGAAGTCTTCCCAAATCAAATTGATGAATTAAATATTAATAATGGTTGGAATATTATCGAGCACACATGCCATGAAAATTAGGCTCGTCGTCGTTTCATCGAAAGTTCAGTTCATCAGTGAATATTTAGTAGTCGACTTTGATTAATTGATGTGTTTCACGTGTTTTGTTCGTCCAACTAAGATATATTTCAGTTTCTAGGTATTAGTTGTTAACTATATTATTCCATAACATAACTTGCGTTAATCCTTTGTTTCCAGAAGCTTCCTCGAAGTTCTTCTGCAATCAGACTCCAAATACGTACGCATTATTGATATGCATTATTTATTTTTATTCAAGTACGCTTCCAAGATAACAACACGTAGCTCATTTTCGATGCTAAAACGAAAACAGGTAGTAAATGAATGGTAGAAGCTAATTTCTTATCAACAATATAAGTCCTTAATAATGGACTTCATGTCTGTCTGAAAAGAGAACATGATTCAGATTTTAAATATTTCAAATTTATAAAAAAGGCACAACTGATATCTTTGATTAAGAGTATAAGTTAGTGCACAAATTCGATATTAAAAATTTCTTTTATATATCATATTACGAGTGTTTTTTTACTTTTCAGCATAAATTCTTTGTGGAGATGGAAAGAATAACGAATATTCTGCGTATTTAAATTCCTAATGAGGCATAAATATTGTGGAGAATATTTCCATGGAGTTGAAGGGATCAGACTACATTTCTGAGGTTGAGTAGCTCAGTCCGTCCAAACTTGATAGCACCGGATTTTATTGTTTAAGCTTGCAATCGATCAAGGGAATGATATCTGAAAACTACTGTCATAACCTGTCTGAAAAGAGAAAATGATTCAGATTTTAAATATTTCAAATTTATAAAAAAGGCACAACTGATGTCTTTGATTAAGAGTATAAGTTAGTGCACAAATTCGATATTAAAATTTTCTTTTATACACCTTATCATCAGGTAGACCCCGGTTATGACAGTACTTTTCAGATATTATTCCCTTAATCGATTGCAAGCCTAAACAATAAAATCCGGTACTATCAAGTTTGGACGGACTGAGCTACTCAACTTCAGAAATGTAGTCTGATCCCTTCAACTCCATGGAAATATTCTCCACAATATTTATGCCTCATTAGGAATTTAAATACGCAGAATATTCGTTATGCTTTCCATCTCCACAAAGACTTTATGCTGAAAAGTAAAAAAACACTCTGCTAGCTTTGTGCTGCTTTATTGTTATTTACAGTGACACAAACTTTGGCGAAGTCATACGCTCTGATTTTTTATAATTTTCTTCATTGCAACACCAAAAGTTCACCAGTTAGAACATTCTGAAATGACCGAGATATGTTGAAATCGATGACACAAGTCTCTTAGCTGACGTTTACCTCCGAAAGGCGCTTATCCGTGCTAAAAGTGTTTCTCATTTACCGGGAATGTATTTTTCCAAAAAAATTCTTGATAGGTCAAATGCAGTTTTTACTCCCAATTTCTAAGGTAGAGCTTTGTCGTGACACAAACGCTAACATCCTTCTTCGTGGTATTCTAGGAATGAAGCCTTCTGCTCGGCACTGTGTCGAATAATTTCGTGATTCTCTGATTCTGGTTTCCGCCTTCCATCACCGTCTGTGGATGGTTTCCAGGATCGTATTGATAATTAAATCAAACAAGTAGCAATGTTATAAAGGTTCTCCTCCTCAATTATAATTTCCGAATGTTGAATTCTGAACGATTTTCAGTCACCATGTGTGGAACAAACCATGTACACAGCCTTCACAAACCCAAACGATAGCTCGAAACGCTGTTAATAGATATTATTAATGTGCCCAATTGATTTATATTCTTTTCGACGAAACGTTTTGCTGATGTTTAAAAAAACAATGCACTGTTTCAGTGAAATTGTCAATGATTCCGTATTTGGTTTGTTCAGTATGTTGCTCATCATAAAAGTCTCCATTATCGTTCTCTCACTTTGCCAAAGGGTAGGTGATTATCACCATGAAGGAAAACGTAACGATAAAAGTTCGTTTAGATAATTCATTTGTACCAGCTCTTTGGCCGATCTGCATTCTCATCCTTTGACATAAACATACTGTCACTTTAAATGCAATAGCTCCGCTTGTTGTGCACCGAACGTACTGATATGCTCTCTGAGAGTGGGCATCAAGAGACGCAGAATGTCACGTGTAAGTGGAACTTATAGGAGCAGATGTTTTGAAATAATTTTTTTATTACTTTACAATACACTGTGTACAATTCGTATGTTTCATGCATTTCCTGTGACAGAGATATAATACCATAAGTAATTTGTCTTCATACATTAAGGACTTGGTAAGAAGGAATATTCCAAACATTTGGCTACCTCCATCTTTCTTTCAGCTCACGCACCGCAAAGTACATTATGCAATAAATTAACTTGCGGAACATTTTTTTACGGAAATGTATGTTTTAATTGATTCGTTCCAGTAATCTATTGCATTCAAACAATAACAGTGGTATCAGCAGAAATGTAGCTACCACTCAATAGCGATATCGTCGGTAGTGTTCCAATACACATCTCGCCATATCGTCACCTGCAGGCGTGCAGGTGCTTCCATTGTGAAAGCACTTGTTTGCACGTTTCCAATGAATTACCTCACATTGCCGGCGACAATGAGTCTCTCATCGTGATTGCTATCGACTGCATTCAGCAACTTCTGTATGCAGTTACGTCGTTAAAAGGCTCCCTTCCTTCCCTCCCCTTTCTTAGGCTTGCATATCCTTGTATCCTACGCTCGCCCCATATTTCAGTAAATTCTTTGACAAGGTCTTAGCAGGATGAATTTGAATGCAATTTCTCATCGGGACATTTTTGTTTCTCTTTCGATTTTCAGGAAAGCGTGCACAAGAAATAATTTGCGTGT
Organism: Stratiomys singularior; assembly: GCA_954870665.1. NCBI lineage: Eukaryota > Metazoa > Arthropoda > Insecta > Diptera > Stratiomyidae > Stratiomys > Stratiomys singularior. The sequence goes on along the minus strand of OX940879.1, from coordinate 1,404,081 downwards.
ACTCCTGCATAGCGTTAATAGTGCTGGACTTTTTCTTAATAATCAAACACTTTTGCTTCGAAAGGATTAGCGTCGCATTTGTAGCTGCGTTTTGTGGCATAATCACAGCGGATTTCGGTTCAGGACTTGTACATTGGGCGGCAGACACATGGGGCTCCGTCGATTTGCCTGTAATTGGTAAGGTAAGAAAGCATTTGATGCATGTACGTTGGAGAAGGAGTTGGAAAATGTAGGAAACATTGGAGGTCACTAGAGACTCATTAAATGAAAATCAGGCTACTGTGCCAGCCGTATTTTCTGTATATGCTAGCTTGCGAACAGATGAGTAATGTCCTTATTTTTATGTGTTTTTTGTGGATTTTTCAGAACTTTCTCCGGCCTTTCCGAGAACATCACATTGATCCTACGTCAATAACAAGGCATGATTTCATCGAAACGAATGGCGACAATTTCATGGTTGCACTCCCATTTTTAGCCACATTGGCTTATAAGTTTATCACGCGGAGTAATCAGGAGATCCAACAGGACTTTGCATGGAGTGCGTATCTCTTCTTATGCTCAATATTTGTGGCAATGACGAACCAGGTGAGTTGATTTGTACGAAAAATACATCTGGCTGCTGCAAGGACTTTTCGGTTGGGCTCCGAGAGTTAGCCTCTGAATGAAATCTTACATAATTTGATGGAGGATGAAGGTGGGGTCACGAAGGTTATACAAGAAAAGGGAAATCTATTATACTCAGTACGAACAAGTACATAACAGCTTAATACTTATTCAAGGCTCTATCTTGGTTGCCCACTTTAGTAAATAACTTTAGTAAATTACACCTAACAACTATAGACTGCATTTGCTGCCATTCGCCGTGTCCTTTAACGATAAACAAATTTACATAGCTTCACTTTTATTCATATTTAGCTTGCTGGAAAGCCGACTCCTATCTGTTCTAAATTTGGCTCTCCTATTCTGAATATCTTGCAGCCAACAAAAGGCGCACCCTTTCAGGGAAAAGCGTGATAGCAGCGTTCCTAATTAAAATGTATACTAACAGTTCCACAATCGGGCATACCTAAATCGCGGAAAATAATAAAAAGCTGGTGAAGCTTGAAGTGTATACAATATATTCTCGCATGTGTACACTCATATGACGATAATGTAATGGGAAAAAAATTCAATGTCAGTGATAGTTGGTGTAGATTAGTTAGTTCCCCTTAATTGCGATTTAAAGTTACAGACTTTTATTTGCCAGCAAATAAGATAAAAATTAATAGCACGCACGAGTAATAACTGTATTTAAACAGTGATATGTGTGGGGAGGGGGAGGGATGATAGGAAGACGCAATATGTGGAAGCACTTCAGCAGTTGAAATGCGACATGGAGCTTACAAATTTTGGAGATGGAGCATTAAATTTAAAGCTTCAAGTTATTTACCGGTGGGACACAGTTTAAATTAAAAATAACACTCAAATATGAAAACAACAAGGAGAAATTACTGAAAACGCTTTTACAAAAAGCGAACACAATCCAAATTCCCTCATAAGTCGACACACCGAATCACATCTGAAACAAGATGAAAGATTTAATATGAACGGCGATTGATCATATGAAACCTTCGGCTAATGGTACTAACTAATTTCTTTTATAATTATTTATTTACCCCTGCACACCCTTACTTAACCGCGTTATGCAAGAAATCCACACATCAAATTGTTTGTCTTTGGAATTGTCAGAATTGGAGAAGGCTGCATAATTCCTTTTAAAAGATTGCAAACCTGTTTGGATTAAGTATGATATAAAACATCCAATAGATGGTAGCCGTGCCTGAGCCCTTGATCTTTTCATGAAATTCGGAAGTGACAGCAAATGACGTGAAATATGACGTTATCACCAATTTCGTTTTGGATAAGGACATTGATCGCAAGAATGGTTTTTAACTTTATCTTTAATAAATCGGAATTGGGTAAGGTCATTCGTTCTGGTCACCTTCCTACTGAAAGGACATATCTCCTAGGTCTCACCATCCAGTTGGAGCCACAAGACCACCGATACCAAAATACGGCCTTGTATTTTCAGTTAACAATTGAGTAATTGACACAGAATATGAAAGCAGTTTTGCTTCCGTAATATATATTTGTTAAAAAACAGAATCGTATGCTCTACAGAAAAAATTGGGAAATAGCTAGCAATTTTTGAAGCGCTAAACATGGGAAAATTTCAGGCTATACCAAGGCTATAACCAAGTCAGATCCCTGTTTCTACTGTCTTCTGAAAATGAAGAAGGCTCAGGCTGTATATGAAAAAGGGTTTGAAGTCTAATGGAGTTCTATGTAAAGCCATAAGACGCGATGAATATTGCGTTATCAGAAACGGAAATGTGGCGATGAAGAGAAATATGAATAGTTTGAATAGGCCTTACGAAAATGTTTGTGACATAGTAGCAAATACAGGATCAGCGCTAATGTTTTTGGTGAATGAAAAGAAACAGTATGGAAGGGGAAAATCTGCGTAGCTATCGATCAAGGAGATTAAGATCACAAAATTAAAAATTTGGTTTGTTGTCGAAATCATCTAAATGGGTTCAAATACACGCTTAATTGGTGCAGATTTCTCTTGCTCACTTCACAAAATCTATTGAACGAACTGACGACTGCGAATACGTTCGCTGTTTTGAAGTCTTGAGAAAGCTGAATTGCTGCTTTAAAATCTTCTTTACCCCGTCCGAAGTTCCTTTTCTTGAAGCTCATGGCAAGTTTCCTCGTAAAAATGTTCGTGCAATAGATTTAACGTTTGTAATATGCTGATCAAAATAAAATTTCAAACATGCACTGCGATAGACCGTTGTCATAATATGCGTTTGGCAAGGATATAGTCCAAATAGAATTTTTAATGCCCATTAAAACCCAGCAGGAATAAAACGAAATTTTTCTCCCACAAAAGCATTCAAGATGATATCATTTTTCTGAAACAGGCACAAGCTCCAGCGGAGCGCCTCTAGCCATCCTAATTCCACACTATACTATACAACACTTTTTATTCTATCAGAAGCGCACAAGTGAGTGTAAAGTTCAGTTGTTGCTCTGTTAATATTTTAAGGATGAGCCCCCGACCAGGAACTAATCGCGTCTTGTCTCATTACAGATTCATAAGTGGTCACATACGTACTGGGCGCTACCACGTTGGGTGCTATTTCTGCAGGAGCATCATATCATATTGCCACGGCGTCATCATCGTATACACCACGTCGCGCCACACGAGACCTACTTCTGCATTACAACCGGCTGGCTGAATTGGCCTCTGGAGAAAATAAGGTTCGTAGCTGCAGCAGCGGCAGCAGGATAAGTGCAATTTTCCCTGCCAACATTCATTCATTTCCATGTTTAAATGCCGTTCATACTGAATATCCTTTTCAGATTCTGGCCGTCTCTGGAGAACGTTATAGAGTATCTGACAGGTTGCAAGGCACGCGCTGACGATATGAAATGGGCACAAAAGGTTGATTAGCGAAAATTTACATGTCCTTGCCGATTGCGGTGCTACACGTACACAAGTGGAAATGATGAAAATGATGATACTATTTTTCTTATTGCACATCGACTCTTGCATATTTACTTATTTGTAATCATATAAGGATGAAGAAAGCTGAACGAGAACAAACAAAACCCTTAGATCCTTGTTAAGGCGTAGAGTGAAAGGATATCTGCTGACCACTGACGTTTCTTGTATCGATCGACTTTCTTACTTTTCGCAGAAAGATCCCTTTTTTACACATTGGAGCATGTTGTATAATGCATAAGTGCCTTTTTTGGTAACTCATAACGGAACGCAATCTATTTCTATGAAAAAATCTAAAAATTAAATAACAGTAATGCACAGATATTAACTATAAACTGAGACATAAATATTTAAGTTGTTGTTTATTACTATTTTATACATGTACAATGCAATGTCTCTCATCTAAGTAAGTTGCGCGAATTGAAATTGTTTAAACTACTCTTGTACCGAGTGACTCAATACCCTGCAAGGATAGGATAAAGTAAAATGTCTGAAGTGCAAAAACGCTGATGCGAATGTACCTCGCTTTTTGCAAGGTTCCATGCAGAAGTATCGCCATCTATGTACAAATATATGTTAGTAACGCACTATTCAAAGTAAATAATGTTAATTGTTCGTACTGCTATTATTATGGTTTTTATTACCTACATATGTTAACCATCTAATTTTCTTGCTTAGCAAGCTTGCACTCAAGTGATCTACCATTGTAGCTGCCGGTTATTCACTATGTTAAACTGATTTTTCAAAATCAGGAGAAACCTGAAGAAGCAAAAACAAAAATGATCAAGGAAACACAAGACGCCTTAAGTGAAGATTTGCTAGATTCCACTTATATTTTGGTGAATAACACAAAGTCGCTAAATATAACTAACTTTCTAGACTAAAAAAATAATAAAAAGAAAAGAAAACTGACCAAAATTTTACAAAGCAACATGAAAAATGAATTGGAAAATTGATTGCCATGCAAATGATTAATAAAAAATTATCAATTTTATTTATATCACTTGGGAAGTTTTATTTGAGTGTCCGTCGAATAAAAAATCGGTTGGAAGGATACTTTGAACATCAAAAAAGGTTCGTTCCTATTATAGGCGGGAATACGCTACAAACATGAATTTTGGAAAACTTTTTATGTATCGAAATGGAAAGTTGACATAAGGAATTAAGCTGAAATAGCAGAGTTATGGGTGAACAATTTGAGTCGTCTTTGGTAATGGTATAACATCGTAACAAGTATCGCTTGAGCAAACGAAATCTGTTCAGGGAATGCGCTGAGTGATTGAATTGCGCTACTCCAATTTATTCTTCAAGGAACTCGCATGTCATCGCTAGGTTTGCACAGATCAGGCGATGATACTGTTTACATAGCTTCAACTTGTTCAACCACACGGCGTAAACAGGTAGTTTCGTTTAGTATAGTTTTCTTTAACTTGATTGTGTTTGTCCAGCAAGTCTTAAATTGTGGTCTTATATTTGGCATAAAATAGCCGCTCAGTGATTCGTTTTCTAGCTCTGGAAACTCTTTCAATTATGAATCGTACATCAACCGTTCTGTAGTTCTCACAGTGCAGCTGGCTTTTCTTTTTTGGAAGGGAGAGGGCTTGAAAGAAGAGATGTAGTTTTCTAACACTCCTAAAACATCTGTTCTAAGCTCTTCAAAATGGAGTTTGAAGATAAAAAACCAAAGACATCTCTATCGGTGACGCCTCCCAATGCTCCAATACGTTTCCTTTCCTTACGCTCCAGGACTGCTCGAGCATAATATACCAAGTGATTCCATTGTAAGTATTTCTCCGATTACAGTTTCGAAGTCCACGTCCCTTCTGCAAAATATGCTGTTGGATGACCGTAGCCTACCAATCGGTAAGATCATGATTCGAGGGAAATCAGCCTCACCATGCACTTGATTGAACCACGGCCTCAGGTTAAGGAGCAGACGTGCAATTAACCTCCCTTTGTGCAGCACTCGTTTCTGCACCTGTGCTTTTGGTGTACCTCCTTACTCTGAACTCCGCCCCGTAAAGTAAAACGGAATACACAGCGCTCATTAGAAGTCGTCTGCTTGATGAGGTGGGTACCTCTTTGTTTACCTCCATTAACCCAGTGAGTTCCGTTACACACAATGCAACCTTAGGCATAGTCCTATCGAGGCGAACTCCTAACTAGATAATATAACCAGGCAAACGCCTTCTGGGTTAACCTGCTACAGTAATAAGCATCTCAATGCATGAAACCAGCTGAGCTTGTCGCGAGGAAGATTGCAGAGTAGGGACATACGGCGACGTCAGGACAAGGGTTCCCCTTTGTCAAAACAGAGGGAGAAAAACCAGAACAGATTCCGCGGGAAAACAATAATAATCATCTCTGAAAGCCTCGAAACGATTGCATACCATTGGACCAAATTTTGAAAAAATTTCTTTCAAATTCTTAATAATTCTCTATTTTGCTTTACGTTATTCCACTGATATCATTTTCCGAACGCATCCTTCCAGTATCAAGACATGTCAAAATCGCGATAGATACTAACCTCAACTAATCATTAGAAATGTTTATCTCATTAAGGAGACTTTTACCTCGACATTTATTGCAAAGCGGAGTAGTTATTTTCGAATGTGAGAAAGTTAGTTATAGTTCACAGGCAATCCCGGCTGCTCTGCGTCCTCACAAGCCGAAATCAAAACGAATTGAAGTGGGACTTGTCATCTAAATCAGCGAATGTACACTTTGATTTTCTGTTTTACTTTAGGCTCAATATTTCCGCGACACGAAGTATGTGAGAACGATCGGTGGAAAGGGGGGCGACGGTTGTATATCATTCCTTCACCTTTGGTCCAACGAAAACGCCGGTCCTGACGGAGGCGACGGCGGCAATGGAGGGCATGTCCTGTTCGAAGCAGCTCGTGAAGTCAACAACTTTAACCATATTTCATCGATAGTAAAAGGGCATGAAGGAGAAAAGGGTAGGAATCAAGACTGTCATGGAAAGAATGCTCAGCACACAATAGTCAAAGTCCCGGTGGGCACGATAGTCAAGAGTCAAGCCGGCAAAGTTGTGGCTGACCTGGATAAAGAAAGGATCATGTTCGTAGCAGCAAGAGGGGGAAGTGGCGGAAAGGGGAACCATTTCTTCATCTCCGACACAGCGCAGGCACCTAAAATATGCGAGTATGGCGCACAAGGTGAAGAGTTGGCCTACAACCTGGAATTGCGCAGCATGGCCCATGTGGGGTTCATAGGTTTTCCAAATGCTGGCAAGAGCACCCTCCTTAGCGCTTTAACTCGCGCGAATCCTAAAATCGCGCCGTATCCTTTCACAACGCTAAGACCTAACATAGGAATGGTCTTGTACGAGGATTTCGAACAAGTAGCGATTGCAGACTTGCCCGGGCTCATCCCAGACTCGCACAAGAACAAGGGATTAGGCATTCAATTTCTGAAGCATGCCGAGCGATGCACGGTGCTGCTGTTTGTGGTAGACATGTCCAACAACGAACCATGGAAACACTACGAGACTTTAATATTTGAACTGGGGAAATTCAGTCAGGAACTCGTGCAGCGGCCGAAGCTGATTGCAGCGAATAAAATGGACCTGCCCGACTCCGAGCAGAATTTGAAAGTATTCAGGAGAAAAGTGGACGCGCCTGTGATCGCTATTAGTGCAAGGAATGAAACAAATCTTCACAACCTGCTCCAAGAAATCCGAATACTATACGATAATCATAAGAAAAAATAGAACAAATTATCCAGAAGGAGTTTTATAGAAAATTGTAGAATAAACTTTATTCCAAGTTCTTTTAATTGGAAGTAAATTAAAATAATATTCTCTATTACGATCTTAACTCTATTTTGAATGGCTTATCGTCTATAATCCGTCCTCAGCCGTGGGCAGCCAAAAGGCCATATTCGTGCAGGCAGACGCTAACATCATGTACTTCGGATTGAACTGCACACATTGTACTGGACCGGGATGGTCGCCATTTAGCACGCATACTTTGTATCCAGTGTCTGCGTTCCATACATGAACTCGACCGTCGGTGCTGCCCGAGAAAATGAACTGCGAGTCAGGGCTGAATGACGCTTCAATTGGAATTCCTTTGTTGTTAGGATAGCCCGTAAATGTCTGTAGGGGTGTGCCGTGGAAAGCGTCCACGAGGCGTATGATGGAGCCGTTTGTGCTGATCAGAATCGTTTTGCCATCGCGCGAGAACTTCAGACCAGTCCAGTCGCATTCCTTCTCTTGGTTTAATTTGAATGTGACGAATGGACCTTTATCGAATGACCTACAAGGGGACGCAAACAATATTCATGAGACTGCAAATTTTATCAAGATGTGCAATACCTTAAGTCATAGAGTTTGATGCTCTCCGAATTGACGCCTGCAGCGAAAATTAGTCCCTCTGGGTCGTAGGCGGCTACTGGCCTGCCCGACAAGTGCATCAGTCCCTGGCAGTTCGGCGAACGCAAGTCCCACAATCGTAACGTCTTATCCAGCGATCCAGACAGAAATGTGTCTTCAACCGGCGAAATGCACAACGATATAACCTTCTTCGTGTGCCCAGGAAAATATCGCAGATACTTGTTATCATGCAAACTCAGATACCGAATGGTATCGTCCACTTTCGTTGAGCTGTGGATTGCGGTGTTGTTGCCATGGGTGAAGTGAATCAAGTCGACACCATATTTCTTCGAGTTCACCGTTCGCGATTGGGTGCCTTTTTCACAATCATAAATTACTATCTGATCGTCTTCACTGCAGGATATCAAGTGCTCGCCGTTCGGTGAGAAGTCAATCGCATTGATCTTGTCCGTATTTTCACGAAACACTTTTGCCACTTTGAAGCTGCGCACAACGGGATCAATCAGTTTCATCTTCATTTTTGCGGCCTTCTAATATTGTCGATTTCGGAATGAATAATCGGCCACAATGTTTGTGCGGGAAGTGTTTTCGCTTGTTGTTTTGACAGATGGCAATGAATGTGATTTGCCAGAACGTGCGCGAATAGAATCCACAGAGCGGTTGTTCTCTTAACCCCACCAGTGTCACGGATTTGTTGTTTTGCTGATGGGAACGTTAGAACGTGTTGAAGGCGGTTCACTTGAACATCCCAAAAGGTAATGCAATTTGACGAGTATTACCCTGTTTATCTTTATTTTCTGGGCGTATCACATTTTGTAAAACATTATGAGGTATAATTATTTCTGGATTCTAATCTGTGACGTCTTCTCTCTGATCCACACAACACTAGCCGCAAAAGTCACCTCAAACGCATTGAGTGCATTCTGCAACTGACAGTTGTTAGTCTGACTCTAATTAGACTACTGTCAAATCTGGTCTCGTGTGCTGTGCGGTTAGAAAGTGTTTCGGCGTAAATTTCGTAACTATCTACATTATTGCAGTATAATAGTTAGCCGCAAAGCAGAAGGTAAGATTCGATTTCAATCACCAAACCACTCAGGTCGAAGACAACAAAAGTTTCAGTGATATATGAGTGAAAAAAGGGTTTTTTTCGTTCGGTACTTAGTGGGTATAACCTACGGAGAAAGTTGTCTACATGCCAATGTGGCGATGGATCCGAATAAGTCTTCGGTGGAAAAATCGTTTGATTGCAGTGATCCATGGACCAAACAACTGATCCAGTGGCCCTGACATTTTCCCTCAATCCAAATATAGGAAAGTCAACCAACAATTCTGAGTACCCTTTTTTTGGGTGATGCAAACACATCCACGGTGGCAATTACAGAACTTGAAATTTATGCACGAACCAGTTTGTTGTCTTTTCCTCGGCGATTTGTCGGGCGAGCAACTAATTCTGAATCAGATCACGAAATATCTATTGTTCGGATCGGTTCAATTGATCCGGTTAATGCAAAAGTGTACTTGAACCGAGCGGGAGAGCGAAGGAGGGGCCAGTGAAAGGCTAAACACTGTATGAATGTCTCGCCGGCAGTCTCAGCTGCAAATACTTTGAATGAGTATTTGAACTGATTTAGATAAGAGTTTGGTGCATAGTATACGTAACCAAATAATTTAGTTGGTTTAAAGTTTTCACACCATGGTGTGTAAGCAATTATTCGATTTTCGCGTAAATGCTGATTAGTTTTGGGTTGATTAGACCCCAATCAAAGCAAAGAATCTGATACGTAAAAAATGTAAATATTTTGGAAGTATAGAAGATGGGCAATAAGTGTGGCTGGCACGTCGTAAAATATTAAATCAATTAATGAAAATTGAAATTTTCTCAAAGGGCGAGCACATTCTCCGGATCTTCTCCGGTCTGCGGCGTTAGAACAACACATTTTTGAGTATAAAACTGGACCGAAAACTTTTTAGGTTTCAGTGGAATATCCCTTTAGCGCCTCTACCACCCAGCCCTTAGATTTGCTTTCTTCGTACTTGGAAAATTTTTCCCGTGTTTGGGGGTGAATGTAGAATGTAGCATAAATGTTGTGCATAATCAATGGTTGGACGTGTTTCTTCCAAGAAAGGCGAAGCGCTTCACTTCAAAGGTTAGTAAAATATCTTCTACTTCCAGGATCCCGTTGCAACAATGGATACCAGCCTAACATCAAAGCAAATCCGAAATATTTTCCTTGATTTCTTCAAGGAAAAAGAGCATATCTACGTCCATTCGTCGTCGACAATTCCTCTGGACGATCCGACACTCCTTTTTGCCAATGCCGGAATGAATCAATTCAAACCGATTTTCCTGGGCGTTGCTGACCCCAACAGTGACATGGCGAAATGGGTGCGAGTTACAAACACACAAAAATGTATTCGTGCCGGCGGCAAGCACAACGACCTGGACGATGTCGGCAAGGATGTGTACCATCACACATTCTTTGAAATGTTGGGGAACTGGTCGTTTGGAGATTACTTCAAGAAGGAAATTTGTGCATGGGCTTGGGAATTGTTGACTGAGCGGTTAAAGTTGCCCAAGGATCGGTTGTACGTGACCTACTTTGGCGGACATGAACCTGCTGGTCTCGAACCCGATTTGGAGTGCAAGGAAATGTGGTTGAGGTTGGGAGTGAAGCCGGAACACATTTTGCCGGGCAGCATGAAAGACAACTTCTGGGAAATGGGCGAGACTGGGCCTTGTGGGCCTTGCTCTGAACTACATTTTGATCGGATTGGCGGCCGAAGTGTGCCGGAGCTTGTCAACATGGACGATCCGGATGTACTAGAGATCTGGAATCTTGTGTTTATCCAGTTCAATCGAGAGCAAGACGGCAGCCTGAAACTGTTGCCCAAGAAGCACATTGACTGTGGAATGGGCTATGAGCGTTTAGTGTCAGTTATTCAAGACAAACGATCCAATTACGATACGGACTTGTTTGTGCCGTTGTTCGAGGCTATTCAAAAGGGTACCGGCGCACCTGCATATCAAGGACGAGTTGGCAGTGATGATGCTGATGGTGTAGACATGGCCTATAGGGTACTAGCTGACCATGCCAGAACGTTGACCATCGCTTTGGCGGACGGAGGTATGCCTGATAATACTGGACGTGGATATGTCCTGAGAAGAATCTTAAGGCGGGCTGTAAGGTATGTTTAGTCACTTTATTCTCGAGCAAAGACATAATTCGTCATATGTGATTCCAGATACGCTACCGAGAAATTAAACGCGAAGCCAGGATTTTTCGCAACTCTAGTAAACACTGTCGTGGATTTACTCGGTGACGCCTTCCCAGAAGTGACGAAGGATCCGCAACATATTGTCGACGTGATCAACGAGGAAGAACAACAATTCTTAAAGACGTTGACACGCGGGCGAAACTTGCTCAATCGAACGATTGCCAAATTAGGAGATGCCAAGGTCCTTCCGGGAGATGTTGCGTGGCGATTGTACGACACTTATGGCTTCCCAATTGATTTAACTCAACTAATGGCTGAAGAAAAAGGCTTGCAAATCGACATGGCCGGCTACGAAGAGGCCAAACAGAAATCGTACGTTCTATCACAAGGCAAGGGAGCCGACAAGGCAACTGAAATCAATTTGGATGTTTACGCGATCACTGAACTCCAAGCAAAAGGCATTCCAACAACTGACGATTCTGTCAAATACCAATACAAAGCGAAATCGGACGACAAGGATGCCGAATATGATTTCGCCGGTTGCACTTCCAAGGTGCTGGCATTGCGGACAGAAGCCGATTTCGTAGAAGAGATTCATGCTGGGCAGCGGTGTGGCGTAGTTGTAGATAAAACCAATTTCTACGCGGAAAGCGGCGGACAAATTTATGATCAAGGTGTCATGGTGAAGATCGGTGACGAGGGAACGGAATTTTTCGTGGACCGAGTTTACAATCGCGGTGGCTATATCCTTCATATCGGCAAAATTGAAGGAACGCTGAAAGTAGGCGACGAGTTGAACCTTCAAGTCGACTGGGTTCGTCGTCGACTGACAATGAACAATCACTCAGCTACGCATGCGTTGAACCATTGTTTGCTACAAGTTCTTGGCAAGGATACCGATCAAAAAGGTTCGCTTGTTGTTCCTGAAAAACTGCGATTCGATTTCAACAGCAAGGGAGCAATGACGATAGAACAAGTAGCAAAAACAGAGCAACTTGCAAAAGACATGGTGTACAAGAATGTTCCAATTTACGCGAAAGAATCGAGTTTGGCTGTGGCTAAAACCATTCGCGGCCTGCGATCAGTATTTGATGAAGTATACCCAGATCCTGTACGAGTGATTTCGTTTGGCGTTCCTGTTGATGACTTGGAAAGCAATCCGCAAGGTGAAGCGGGTGAGCAAACTTCAGTGGAGTTTTGCGGTGGAACTCATCTGCAAAGGTCGGGGCACATTGTGGATTTCGTGATTAGTAGCGAAGAGGCAATAGCAAAGGGTATTAGACGTATTGTAGCTCTTACCGGACCCGAAGCCGTCAAAGCCATAAAACGCGCTGAAGAATTCCAAAATAAGATTAATAAGCTGAAGGATATTATAGATGCCGACAAGGACGGTCGTGACTCGAAAGAGCATGTGAAGAAAATTGTTGATCTCACCGAAGACATTTCGCACGCAACGATCGCTCATGTGAAAAAGGACGAAATGCGTAACACACTCAAGGCCTTGAAGAAAACTCTAGATGATAAGGAACGTGCAATGAAGGCTGCGGTCGCTACAACGGTCGTGGAAAAGGCTAAAGAAATCTGCTTAAATAGTCCTAATAGCCCTTATCTAGTTCATCGACTCGAAGCCTATAACAATACGAAGGCTCTCGATGCTGCCCTGAAACAAGTGCGTGCTCTTAGTCCCGAAACGTCTGCCATGTTTGTTTCCGTCGATCCAGATTCAAAAAAGATCTTCTGTTTGTCATCTGTTCCGAAAACTGCTGTCGAAAAAGGCTTAAAGGCCAATGAATGGGTTCAACATATTTCGGAAACAATGGGTGGTAAAGGGGGTGGCAAAGCAGAATCCGCTCAAGCATCCGGACCTAACTATGACAAAGTTGACGAGGTACTGGAGCTAGCGAAAAGCTTCGCAAGCACGAAATTGGCTGCCTAATGATAGAGCAAACGATACTGCGAAATAAAGAATAAAAAAGGAAAGAAAAGGCACACAGTGTTCACGAAAATTCTTCAAAGTAGTTAGTTAGCGCCTTTTGCAATGCATTTTTAATATTAATTTAATTCTTTTTTTATTATATTGTTTTCTATGATGATAAATAGATGGAGCTAGACAAACATGATGTGTGGTTTTTACGACTTTAGCGCCTTAAGAATATTAATTGACTGCTTTTCGATTGATTTTATTTGTTGATTTGGCATCATTGAAGATATTGTAGGAAATTGCAGCATCCTTGAGCATAACCTTCGCCTTGACTCAACGCGATGATTCATTCATGGATCATGGTTACAGATAGCCAAAACACGTCTTCATGAAAGCAGGTCAATTCAGTAAATTGACATCAATGTTTTAGTCCATTCCTTCTTCTAACTGGCGGTTAAATCTATTGATAATTTATAATTGAATTTAAAATTTCGAACGTTAATAGAAAATTTGTATGCGTTAAAAATTTTGAAAGAAAAGTTTTTCCTTCAGCGGCTCTCAAACAGTTCGGATTAAGCCATCTACATGGCAATGATATTCTGTTGACATATTTTCATGGTCAGCTTGTCAGCACACATTTTGTTTTCGTTTAGAGACAAAATACCAAACTGGATTGGGTTGCGGAAGTTTGGGTCTTGTATTAACGAACTACACCAATAAGGTAACATGTTTTTTTTCTTTAGAAAATATTCTTAATGGGACAACCGCAATGCAATAATTCCTGATTTCAGCGATGGAAGTACTACTCGCCAGGGTCTTATCGGAAAACAAGGGGACAGCACTCAATCAACAACTCTGAGGTTGTTGCTTTATATTTAAATAGTGCATGGCTACGTTATTACAGCATTTTTAGGAAGTGAACAGTTTGGAGGTTTACATAAAGCCAGTATAAATTGTTTTGTTGCTTGATAATCTCGAATGAGAAAAAAAAAAAAACAAGAGGCATCGATAATGCAGATCTCGTTAAACTTTACCACCTGATCTAATATTGTCAAATTGCATTTCACAAAATCCTTCACAGTTAGGTTATTTTTCAGTTTTAAACCCTAGTCACATATTGTCTCTCCTATGAAAAACCTTTCAAAACATGTTATCCATACGTACTTCTAGTAAATTGGCGAAACTCGCCCGAGTGATATTCTCCAAAGAGTCAACGGTAGTGTCAGTGCTTCCCGGAAGGGTAATCACAGTCGTAATTGGTTACGAAATTTTTCATTGATTTCCTATTTTGCAGAGAGTTAAGAAGTACAACATGAATTGGAACCAGAGGAGCAGAATGGGTGAGCGCTGTATCATATTCGGTACCATCAATTTTATTTAATCTTTGTCCCCCACAGTGGAGAACGACGTCGCGCCGCTGATAGGAGTAAACTTTGCGGATTTAATGATGCAAGACCCACCGCCACCTCCGCCAATTATAGTGAATTGTGGCGAACTGCGTAGTCGCAACCAAGGGCAATATGTGGAAATGACTGGGCGTCTGGGTAAGAAGAGAGCGGGACGCTTCTCTGAAATTCGAGACAGATTTGGTGTCACGCAGTTGCTGATAAGTGAAGAGCAGGTGAGTTCCTTGCTTTGTGGCTAAAGCGACGAATGTCTAATATTCTAATCACAGGATCCGAAATTGGCTAAAAGAATGTCGAAATTACCGGAAAATTCAGTTATTACCATAATAGGACGAGTGCTGAGTAGACCTGCGACGTATATCAATGAATCGATTCAGACGGGGGAAATCGAGGTGGAAGTGGAAGATCTAGTGGCAGTTATGATGCCTACAAGCGGGTCGCGGAACCAAAAACGCTCCTACAGCACAATGACCGACACCGACTATAAAGGGATCACCAGCACCGAGTTTAAGAGGGCGGGTAAGAATTTGAGTTTCGAGTTTGTACGTTGATCGAATCGGACAATTTCTTAGTTAGTGAAAATTTAATTAAGTATTTCGACAACCGGGAATACACTTGCAACGATCTAAGGTTATCGGATGTAGGCAAGCTGGTGCGTCTCATTGGCTGGCTCCATAATTCCACAAATTCGAAATTTCAACAACTGAAAGATGGCTATGGGCAGACCCAAATAATCGTCAAGAAACCAGTAAATTTGTAGAGAACTTCCCATGAATACATAAAAGTGATTTTTCCTTGTTACAGAGTGATCTCCAATATCTCGACGACAAATCGTTGCTGCTGGTAAAGGGACGAGTCGTGGCCAGGCCGAAGTCAAATAGAAACTCTGTAAATATATAATGAAATCTTATCTTTCTCGAAGGCGAACAGCATTCGAACAAATCAAACTCATTCTAGACAATCGACACTGGAGACATCGAAGTTATAGCGGAAGAGTTGAAAGTGTTGGATCCAGAACAACCTTATGATGGTCCCATTAAGGAAAAGCCGGCGCAAAAACCCCTGCCTGCAACGCCAAAACCAGCGGCGGCCTCGAGCTCCCATACACCTGTTTCGGCCGATTTGAATGCGTACACCATCAGGACGCACAATTGCGGCGAGCTAACGATAGACAACGTGAATGAAAGTGTTGTTTTGTGCGGTTGGCTGGAATACCAACGCATGAATAAGTTCGTTGTGTTGCGCGACGCATATGGACAAACTCAAATAGTTTTGACTGAAGCAATGGGCGATATAAACTTGAGTGATATTCCGTTTGAGTCGATCCTGCACGTCGAAGGCACAGTTATTCCCCGTCCCACACAAATGCGTAACCCGCAAATGAAGACCGGTGACATTGAGGTGAGCGCTAAAAGTATTAAAGTATTGAACGAAGCCATGAAGAACCTGCCAATAGAAGTTCGTGAGCACAACAGATCAAAGGAAGCATTGCGAATGGAACATAGATACATCGATCTAAGGTAATGATCAAACTTCGCATCCCGTTGAAACTGTAGGAATCGTCGCTCCATAGGTTCGCTGATATGCAAAAGAATTTACGCATTCGTTCGGCCGTTTTGATGAAAATGAGGGAGTACTTGACAAATCAGGCTGGATTCGTTGAAGTGGAGACTCCAACATTATTCCGACGCACACCAGGCGTGAGTATTTTCAGCAGAGCCTTATGAAATGGGTGGGATATTTGCGTCTTTTTCCAGGGAGCTCAAGAGTTTGTCGTGCCAACAAGGAAGCGTGGACACTTTTATTCTCTCGTGCAAAGCCCTCAACAATTCAAGCAAATGTTGATGGCAGGCGCGATTGATCGTTACTTCCAAATCGCTCGATGCTACCGTGACGAGGCTACGCGTCCAGATCGTCAACCAGAATTTACGCAACTTGATATAGAGCTCTCCTTCACAAATCGAGATGGAGTCATGCAATTGATCGAAGATCTTCTGGTTTATTGCTTGCCACAAGACTCGAAACAAGTAAACAAACCGTTCCCGAGGATAACGTATAATGAAGCCATGGAGAAGTATGGAAGTGATAAGCCTGATACGAGATTTTCAATGACCGTATGAAATTCGAAGTTGAATTTATTAGTTTGAGGTGAAGTTAACTACGCTCGATTTTCAGTTTGAGAATGTGTCGGATATCGTAGCCAAAAACACACACCTCACGGAGGGAGTCAGAAACTTCGGTGCTTACGCTATTTTGGTGAAGAAAGAAACCGCTTACCTTTCCACGGCATTGAAGAAACAGTTTGAAACGGTTGCCAAGACATCGCCATGTAAATTTGTTTTTCACAAAATGGCTAAGGTAAATGATTTGTCGTATGCTATAGCTTGGACCGAACCAATAGTGAATCTTTCCTTTGAAGGATAACGTCGATGAATGGACGAAAGAGAACCTCAGTAAGTTGCTCTCTGAACATGTGATGAAAGCGCTCGGCGAAAAGTTGCGTATCGGCAAAGGGGATTTGCTTCTTCTAACAGTCGGAAACAAGGAAACTGCTGTAAGTGAAACAACCGATCTAAATCGACAAGCACACGAAACATAATGCATGACTTTTCAGCAAAAAACACTCGGTCGCATACGTTTGCTGTTCCAAGAATATTTGGAAACACGTAACCTCGTCACTAATCGGAAGAACGACGAGTACAATTTCTTATGGGTGGTTGATTTCCCGATGTTCACCCGAAGCGAAACGAATGAAGACGTACTTGAAAGTACACATCACCCGTTTACTGCCCCCGTCGATGATGATCGACCGAAGCTGTTTGAGGAAGAGGATCTGGATCAAATCCGTTCACAAGCATATGATCTTGTGTTGAACGGACAAGAAATTGGCGGCGGGTCGATTCGCATTCATGATCATGATGAACAGATTCGAGTGCTTGACAACATATTGAAGATTCCCCACGAGCATTTGCAGCATTTATTATTAGCTCTTAAGTCAGGGTGTCCACCGCATGGTGGCATTGCGTTGGGAATCGACAGATTAATGTCAATAATTTGCAACACGAATTCGATTCGGGACGTTATTGCATTCCCTAAAGGATTGGATGGTAAAGATCATTTGTCCAAAGCGCCAGTACCAATCTCGGAGGAAGAAAAACGGATGTATGGGTTGGTTACGATGGACGAAGGCAGTGAACCGGAAGAAGCTATAGAAGCTCAAGAAGAAGTCAAAGAGGAACAACCTACAGTTCAGACGAAAGTGGAAGGCGGTGGGGAAAAGGATGGTGGGGGGCATGTCACGGCGGTATGAATAACATTTTACGCGATCTAGTCTATATTGTATGAATAAGATTCATAGATAGTTCCTGTATTATGTAATATAAAGTATTTAACTCTATCAAATGAATACATTTCAATAATATAAAAATGATTTTATTCGTGTAGAAATGGTGATGAATTATTTCTGTTTGAATGAGACATTAGAGAAGAAGGAAATTTACTGTACTGCACTGCGCCTCTACTAACAAAACCTGTTTATAACTCATTGCGGCAGATGCGCGTGAGTTTACGCGAAGACGTGAAACTGCATGTTAAAACAATGGGGATCGTAGACAGCACAGCTCGAGGTGCGGGTGTCACGCAAGTCAATCATGGAAAATTTGTGGATCGAATTCCGATCTGAACCATAACATGACTTACACAAGGGCGTAACTTTGTGCAGTTGATTGGCATCTTAGTCGGGGGGCATTCAGCAGGGCATGATGGAATATTAGAAGCGAAGATTGTTTAAAGCCTAAAGGTATGGATAAGTGGCGGCTTCCCTTTGGTTATAGGAACAAGGGATCAAAGACAAAGGGGCGGTGCTGCCGAGGGAAGGGCCTCTGTAAAGGTGTACGGAGGATTACACAAATTTATTTTGAGGGAGCTTTAGAAACCAGACAAAAAACGAGGAACAATCACCTGTCGGGAAGCCACAAGCGACCGACTTACGGTCGCAGAAAATGGCAAGGATCAACTAACAAAGTTCTGGGGGACCATGAAATAGGATATCCTTAAGGATCTCTGTAACAAACAGATTCAATGCAAGTTTTCGAGAATGAGATCAGCAGCAGGTAAACTGAATTGTAACGAATAATAGTCTTTGGTTTATATGGTGAAGTGAACAGTACTTGGAATAAGGAATCACGAGTTGTTCCTATCAGCAAGATACCAAGGTAATTGCATAATAGTAAGGAAAGTCGCTGCGAAAGTTAGGAAAATAATATTAATTGTATTTCCAAAGCACAACGAACTTCGACTCTGTGAAGGAGTCTAAAGGTTGAGTGAATATTTACTTTTTACACTATATGGAGAGCTAATGGCCATCGCTTACCTATGTGTTATCCAAGAATAGATCTAGAATGATAGTAATAATTATTATTGAAAATTAATCACCATATTTCCCACTGTTGATCGTGACAAACAATTATGAACAATGAATGATAATAGAACAGACAGTGCCCCCAATTTCCCATCCAACAAGATGCCAACTACTTCGGCTATTTCGCGGCAAATCACGTACGGCAAATCACAACAGCTTGTTAGTAAACTTGTAACAATATTCGCTCTCTTTATTTTAAACAAAATACATTTTCATCTAAAACTTTCCAAATCTCCGCGTTTTTTTATCTATACAAAAATATCATTTTCTAATACATATTTATCAACGAGACTATAATATCGTCAAAAGGACAAAGTCGTTTGAACAAGTATATCAAGAAAGAAAAAAAAAAACGAACTAATATTGAATAGAGTGAAATAATGATGTGCGTTCAAGTCTTACAAAGTACAAGTAGTAATGTTTGAAGTTCTGTTCATAATATTGCTTTATACACGTACATGCGTGTACAGGAAGATGAATCAATGAAAGAAATTCGTACTCCTAACAAAATGCGATATGGCGTTTGTTTTTATCAAGGCAAATATTAACGGTTCTTATGTTTAAATTAGATAATTGACTATTGTGTTTCCATGTTATCAATAAATGCTGCATTGTAATGGGTAATCATGTAATCGTGATAGTACATCATTATGCAAAGCGGTTGACCGAGGATGATTGATGCCCAGACTACGATGTTACCCCATCTGGGTCCGCATTTCTTCTCCATAAACCTTGAGATTGATGAGAGTGGAATTTGTCCCATCATTCCCATAAAAGCCCAAATTTTAAACGTGTTTAGTGGGACGCTGACCTGTGAATGGAATCAAAAGCAACAAAGTTAGGAATTGCAACTGACCAGAAATTTCAAGGATTATCCTCACCAAATATTCATGAAAGAAAGCACTAATGAAGAAAACAATGAGCGACGCCATATTGCTGCTATATCCCATTTCAACGACGGGAATATACAAGTGTCGAACGCACCACCTGAAAGTAAAAGCAAAAAGTTTGTCCCATTTCTCTTGAACTTCTTCGGAACATCCTTACCTGTGCACTGGCATATTCCAGGTTCGCCAGAAGGTATCAATATTGTTGGCGTTCCACCAATCACAATAGAAATTTCGATCAGCAAAGTGCAACAGTTCCCCCATCATATTTAGGAACGAATGAAACATTAAGTAGAACACACAGAGCCACACGAGATGATTGGGGATCTATAAAAAGTGTTCACACAGTCAATGCAAAAAGGACCAATAGACTCAGGCCCAAAATACTTGTTATGGTAATGGATACAACAAGCACCAACTTACCGATAGTTTTAACAAACGCTCTGTAGCTTTAGGCACGTCCATGTGTGAGAAAGGAACTAACGAGTTTTTTACGGATGGGATCATCCATTGCTGAAATAGAGCCATCACTACATTTAAGCCGATAATGACTTCGAGAGCACGTCGAATCAGGAACCGTTTACGAATTCTACAAGGAATAGGTAGCCAACAACAAAAATAAGTGACAAGAGAAATCAAGGATGCCAACAAACCTAACAGCAAACTATAAACGCCTTACCTGGTTGTTCGTGGGAAATTCAATTCGTAGCACAATGTTGGCGCGTGCAAGAAGTAAAGTAAGTCTTTGATGTTCAAGTTCTCAGGATACTCAACCAGATGATGTGTTTTAATCTTTCCATTCTCTTCGTGATGTACGTGTGGGTGTTCTTAAATTTGAGTCATATTCAATAAAGTCAATGTTCAACTTTTATAATTAACTGATTTTGTTAAATTTAACGGTAATGTAATTAACTTTGACTTGCTATTCGTGAAAGGAAACGAATTTGCATTTGAATAATTTTTACTACTGGTTAGTATTAGTTTGCTACGATTTTTGGTGATTAAAAGGAAGTTTAATCTGTTCGCAGTCCATAGTTTCTAGAAATCCGAATTCATTCATCCTTAAATTGAATTCTACTTACAGCTGTGCATTTTTATATTGTAGAATAAGTTGCGGAAAGGACGCGGCGATTTTGAACTCACTTTATTACTATTATTTTACTTTTATATATTACTATTATATTACTTTATCACTATTTTGCCCGCACGCCATTTTTATTTTATTTGGGATCTATCAAGCTATCATAGCCTTCGAGTCGCCGGACACCTTTATAGATGTTCCTGACAAGCCAAGCCCAGTAATTTTCGATAGTATTTAAGTCTGGGTAGCACACCGGCTAGGTTAATAGTTAAATGTATTCCTCTTCAAACCACGTTCTACCAACTTAGCACTATGAATCGGTTCCTTTACTGTCTTTAGCCAGACGAGCAAGCTTTTGTTACGAACTCATTTACCTCAAAACTGTGTTAAACATCCGTCCCGATGTAATTTTTGAATAGGTAAATTCTCAATTTCCCCAAACCACCTCACGGATACTAACAGCCATTCAACTAAAGAAGGCAGTAAGCATATTAACAGCCCATTTGAGGGCGTCAATCCCATCAAAAAATTGTCAGCAGTTGAAATTAATTGGAAAATTAAGAACCTCAGATCCTGGTTTATGGATGTGTGTAAGGAATAAAAGAATCAAGAAGATGATTGGGTTAGAATCATGCTTGTCCGCATCGGTGGTGTTGATCTGATTCAAGGACCCAATTTTAAGTCGGACCACTTCCAATGGTACTCGAATGTAGGACAAAGGTGAACGATCCAAACTGAGAAACATTCTTTCCCGCTCCAGTTTCGAATTCAATGCACTCGGCGTTTTAATTAATTTGCTAGCTATGTTTACATTAAATTTATTTCACCGAAGCATGTACTCCAGACGATTGAAACTTACGCAATTCGGCGATTGAAACACTCGGCCGGCGACTTTTTGAACGGTTCTCTCGCATGCTATGACGACACCACATATTCACTTGTACATAACTCCACAATTTCATAAATAGTACAGAGTATAGGAAACAAACGGCTGATGCACCCACTGAAACACAATTAATTATAGTGATCTCAAGTGCAATGAAACTTCGAAATGTCTCTTACTTAAACTGAATGCATGGCCTTTGATATGAATAACAACCATTGGTATTAGGACCAAAACAATCACATTTACAACATGCGCAAACATGCCGAAACTTTCAACAATAATATCCTGCAAAAAAGGACAGAAACTCATTCGTTAGGCCTCTAACAGCAAAGCAAGTCGTCATTTGCATATTGAGTCCTAAATTACAAATTAAATACAAGAAAAATTCACTTACAGCGGCTAATCCTTTTTCTACTAACAGACAAATAACTATTGGAACAATTGAATCTGCAAAAGAGAAAGCAATCATTATTCAGTGATCGGAATCGTTCGTTCTTCATCCTGTTGCGCGCAAGTTATTTGATATTTGATACTCACATACAAATAATATAAGTGACGGGTGTCCTTCTCCTTCATTTCTACCGCTTAGGACAATATACCATTGCACTGGGTCAATTCGAATGCCGTACCTGAATTAAGGGAATATACAAATGAGTTGTCGTTCCATGCTAGGCCCACTCGGGAGCATACTTAAGTAAATTTTCTAAACATAATCTGAATCCTCCCATGGTCAGAAGAAGGAATCCCCAATTCACCAGTCCGGTGAAGTTGTCGAAGCCAGAGCTCCATGAAAATAGAGAGTCCCGAGGTTTGTGGCATCTGGAATAACGTGGGAAGCTTGCATGTGCGATTAAAGTGATTCACGTGCTTACAGACTATCATTGACAACTTATGTGATTCATATTGGTTCATGCTAACTGCAACTAGCTTAAAGCTAGGACTTACGGCTTATCGGCTTGCAATTTTCGTTGTTTCTCCTCGCACGTTGTGATATCATCAGCTCTTGTTTGGCTTTGCGTCCGACGCAATCGCGTTGTAGTTTCCTCGGCTTCGGCGGTCATTGTCGCTCTATCTGGAAAATTGAGTGGAAAACTATAGATTACAAGCATAAGATGATGGCATGTGCGCTTAATTTCCAATCATAATTTTCAATACGTCTATTTATAAATGCAAAGGATTGAGTGGCTTAGGGAGCAACTACAATTGGACGGAGATTATGATTAGAAAATGAAAAACACCAAGATAATCAGATCGATATCGTTATGTAATCCGCATTCTGAACGTGAAGATATGAAGTAGGTACTCATGTGGGCTTTAGATGAGCTTATATGGCGCACTAGTAATTAAGTTTCAGCTTGGCGAAATTATAGGGAACGGCAGTGATTTGCCGACTCGACGATAGCGAATGCATTTCTTGAATCGTACATGATCATCAATGAAGTGAGTATCATTGCTGATGTATCAGTGAACTTTGACCTCAATTTCTTCGTTACAGCAATGCATGAATAAGATTCAATTGCTGCAAAAGACATTGCAATAAAACATGTGAAAAGCAACAAGCACCAGTAAAGCCGACATAGTAGAATCTCAATTCAATCCACCCAATACGATTATCATAAAATGTTTTGAACTAACCATTAAAACTAGGATATAATATTTCTCCAGGTTTTTCAGGGAAAACATTTGCATGAAGAACGGCGCTAGAACGAAGCCAAGTTTGAAACCAAGACTCATAGAAAGAGCTACAAGAGCGCGAAAAATGCTCAAAAGATTTCAATAACCCAAAAAAACGTAAATAGTGAAGCTCGTCACGCTTCTCCATTGCTACTAGGTCCTCAACAGATGAAAACCTGCTTGTGAAGCGAAGCGACCTAAGCAAGTGCTGTGAACTGAAAAACGAAAAACGGAAGCTTCCTCGTCAACAATCTAAACCTGTGACCAGATTAGACCCATTTATTCCGAAACGAAGAAAACGCGGAGCCTGTTTGTGGGAAGTTATAATACGTCATAATAAGGTCGCGGAGGAAAGCTCTACTGTGAGCTGACTGACTGATTGTTGTAGGACCAAGAACAACAAAAAAGTAACTCAGGATGAGTGTGGTAGAGTCCACGCCTCTTGAAGGAGCATACCCTGAGGCTGAAGATGAGTGTGGTATAGCTCATCCTCGATACTGATTAAAGCCCACCAAATTGGCTGATATAGATGTAGAGGAGTGTGGCACCGTAAATTCTATACGGACCTGGATTCAGTACTAATTACTGATTGTATCAGTATACTAGATGTTAAGGATTGCGTAACCCACCCAGTATACCTGATGTATATCAGGTTTGTTCAGTGATTAGACAGTCCAAGATCCAATCGCACCCCCATTTTCAGTTTGCGTGGTCGGTTTTGTTCATTCAAACCGCCTTATTCATTACAGAAATTCGGCGTTAGCTTATAAGTTACCCTCTACTAGGTGCACGGCAATTATGATTTCGTTATCAGCCGCGTAAAGCTCGCCTTTTATCCTGTGACTTGGTTCCTGCGACCATTACAAGGAATTGTGAGAAGGATTTGTTAGTAGAGTTGTGTTTTCATCAGCATCTGGTGTTCCTACTCATAATCACGCAGTGCGATTTTCGGGAAATGAACAATTTATTCGCTGAATTGGAAATGATGGGGGAATTTTTATTCCTTTTCAAAAAAGTGTTAAGCATTTTGTCAATTTTTGCTTTCCTCGTTCCTTCTAACTATGGAAAACGAAACTTTAGATTGTTAAACAAACAATCATTCGTTAATCGAAGTGATTCCTCCTGGATTTCCTTATCGTCCGTCCTAATAATTGTTACCCGGGGCAGGTAGGTGGCTCAGCAGGTGTAGTAATCCTCCCCAACAGCTTCCTAGCTGACTATGTTTGGGTGTACTCTGAATGGCACTAGAGTATTAACAAGGTAACTTCGTAAGAAGTGTTTACAAACGCGACAAGTGTGGCTACGCCGCAATATTCCAACACTGGTTTGTTATTAACATAATGAATCACAGCCGTTCCGTCAACAACAATCATAGTCATCCTTCTATGTTAAGCCAAGCAGGCACCTATCGGAAACACATGATAAATTGGGTACAACGTCTAGACATCGAACTTTTATTTAGTTACGATAAGCGAGCCCCAAGGTTCAAATTTTGTTGTGCCCTTATCTGTCGTAGCCTTTTTTAGTGATAGTACTTGCATACTACTTATGTTGGCTTTATGGAAATTCATGTGGTAATTGGGAGAAAATGAAGTTGCATATCTTCGTGCATGAATAACAAACCTCGTTCGAACAGTAGGTTTTTGCTTTTAAGTCCCGTCGGCTAAAAGGGTTGTATTTATATCCTGTTTGGCTTAACTACAACAATTTCATGCTCGAAGAGTCATGCACAAACGTTTTAGGGAATAGTTGGAAGTAGATAATTGCAAAATAATGAGTAGTTACTAGTTGAAAATTTATTGGGGTAAACGGGCGAGCGCGGCGCAGTTTGGCCGTTTATGGAAGGTTAGAAACCCCATGAATATAAACTGAAATCTATTAACGAAAAGTACACTGAAGTGGTTTAAGATTTTCTCTTGCTAATTGTCGAAAGATTCTGCAAGGCGACACTCAGGGTAATTAAATTTTTTTACGATGGACCGCATGAGACGTACGGACTTTGACTTGTTTTTCCTTGTAAACCATAAAAATACGTCGTACAAAAATTAAGCTGAATCCAAGCTATCAAGCGTAGTTGAAATTCTTTCATGAAACTTGCAAACGCTAAATTAGATGGTAATGAAATCTTGACCAAATCGAAGTAGCCGTTCAACGCAGCACTGCTCAAAGGTAAATATTTAGCACCGTGGCCTTCATACGACACATGTGTTGTATAGCAGAGTTAATATTAGCTGAGTGCATGCTAGCATTTCGCTAGAACAACCTCAAGGCAAACTGCATTTCAGTCAAATTTGAACGATGTTTACTATGCTTTCGGGTTTAGTCAGCAAAACAATTTTCATGCTAGTCTTGACCAGACTAACAGCAAAAAATGTTTGCTACTACCCTGCTATGTCTTAGAAATGAAACAAAACGGTATGATAACTTATCTCCGCAAAAATAAAGCAAAATAAGTGATTTTGAATGAAGAAAAGCAGATACTGTTATCACATACATTGCGCTATAAGTTTGGCGCTCTCGGTCAGTTGGCAATATCAGAATATAAAGCCAATCATTAAAAACATTATCGCATATTTTCGGATTCCTGGACAGCATTATTTCAGTAATTTATTATCAAAGAATGTGGTCGAATTGGTCCCAGTGCAAAGGAGCTACTCACTTTTGAACGTGAATGTACTCTTCGTTAACGAAGTCCGCTTTATTACCGACCGAGCAAATTGATAAACAAACTTTGACACTTCACCGCACTATCACCCCCGCTCAGGGCACTCTCGACCGATGTTTGTTTGCAAGATATTTCTAGTGGTTAAAAAGTTCGGAATTTCAGGCCTATTTTTAATTCGAACTGAATGAGAACATAGTCCAAATTGTGAAATTTCGTGTGTTGACCGCGTGGACACTATGTCTGGCATAGAGACAGGAACTTATCAGCCCTTAAAACGAGCGGTACTGCAAGGCACTAACGGTAGATATGAGCCGGCACTTTCGATTCTCTCACTGTATCGCAAGCAAACCGCAAATCACGTCCTCGACCTCGAACTTCTGATTGGAAATAATTTCTTTCAACGCAACCACCACTCTCGCCGCGGCTCAGCTCGCGAGCAAGTCTTATTGGACAATAATCACAACACTGTCCCGAGTCCATGCTCAATCTGCCATCTTTCCGACTAGCTTTATTAGCGTTATAAATAAGCGTGGTATGGAGAGTGGCTAAAGACAAGCGACCACGACTCAGTCAAAGGAGGGGAGTTGGCAATTATTGTCGTGGACGTGAGAATTTCATTTTCACTGCCAATAGTGTTGGAAACTAGCTTACGACTAGGAGCTTTTCAGTTACTCGCGAGAGAGCTTCGACTATTTAACGGTAGGTATCGAGTGCGCATTCAATATGGTGCGTGCCTTTGTTTGGACGAGACTCCAACCTCCGTTCAAAAGTTCGAAGGTTTCTACCAGACTATCGAAATTTCGTTGTTTTCAGTAAATGTCGTGCTTAGTATTATTTAAACTTTATTTCTTTGGAGAAAGAGCAATCAACAACAAGCGTAAATTTAAATCATAAGACTTGGAAGCAAACAATTATCAAAGTCAATCATGGCAATAGAAAACACTTCGCACGCAATTCAGTTTAATCCAGATGTGAAACTTGACCTTTGTCTCGACATGGAGTGCCTCTAACTCGCTTTAACGCCCAAAATCAAAATGTAGACTCTTACGCAATCGATTTATTTATAGTTTACACATATCAAAAGTAAAAGTAAATAGTACAACGTATGCAATCCACCTAATCACACATCTGGGACACATTTGCTCCAACTATTCATCTCAACTTTGTGTTTTATTTTACTTTTATTTTTTACTAGGTTCGAGGATGTTCTTGTTAACATTTAATGAGCCTAGTTAGTAAATATTTACGTGCAACTGCAACTGAAGCGGCGCTTTATTATATAATTCTCGCAATATTTATGTGTGAAATAATTCTGATACTCATTCGCTTTGGCTTGGGAAAACATAAGCCAGGAGGGGTTCTAAGACTTCTACCATATAAGCTGTAGACAAGAGCACCGGACACGCCGAAATTTAGTTACTTTCAAATCATAAAACTAAGCGTTAGGAATAACTTGAAGGATAGATCATTGAAATTAAGTTCTGGAAGAGAGAGTTTTACTTTTTCATCAGTGATACTATTGTGAATGTTAAAAACTTTGACGTCCCTTATAGTAAATCCTTTATCAAAATGATTATAACGACTATATGGGAATGGTGACATACCTGTTCAAATCCTTGCTCCTAATTGCCTAAGCTAATCTCTTATTTAAAGGATGGGAGAAGTTCAAACATGGACTCTGGGGTTACTACTCAGTTAGAATGTCAAAGGACGAACTGATTGTGGTGATGACTGCCAAGCTTTATGTCGTTCTCATGGAACTGAAATTCACTCACTAAATAACGAGCAAGAAACGCTACCTGGGAAAAGTTGACCTAGCTCTGATTATTGGTCTTTATGGCGTTGTGATTGTTAGAATGGTCGAACCAGAGGCTTTAAGGCTGTAATACAAAGAAGTAGAAGACTCCATTAGGCAAATTCTTCCCACGGCAGAGAGCTTTAGCGCAAGGCTAACGCCTACCAATCCTAGAGGGCAAAGAGAGGCAACAATAGACATCCCAGAGAAAGACGCTGTGCAACTCCTGGCCAAGGAGAAAATTAAAGTCGGCTGGGTTGTGTGCAGGATACGTCGGAGGGTAGCGCTAACTCGATGCTACAAGTGCCTTAGCTTCGGACACATCTCCTTGAACTGCAAGGGGCCAGATCGAAGCAAACTGTGCTACAAGTGTGGCACTACCGGCCATAAGGCGAAAAACTGCCCAAACGAACCCAGTTGCATTTTGTGAAAAGATAAGGGACGGAAGTCTGAATATCTGGCTCATATTCCAGGAAGTGGTAAGTGCCAGGAGTTCAAAAAGGCATTAAGCAAGAAAAGAGCACAGACATGATTCAAGTCCTGCAAATCAACCTACACCGTAGCTCAACCGCACAAGATTTACTAGACCAGGTTGCAAGAGAGAAAAAAGTCGACTTGTTGCTGATATCTGAGCAACACCACAGCAAAGAGGAAGCGGGATGGTATTGTGAACGATCCGGCACCGCCGCCATCTGGGTACGTGATAGAGTTCTACCCACAGCTCGGACTTGCTCCAGCGGAAATTGCTTTGTGCTCATTGGGTGCGACGATTTGACATTCATAGGCGTCTATTTCACGCCGAATGAGTCGATTTCATGTTTTCAGAGCAGGCTCGATGAACTGGAGGAAACTATCTCGAGCACGGAAGGCCGAATCCTTGTTGGCGGTGACTTTAATGCTAAGGCGATAGAATGGGGAATGCCTCTTCCAGACCCGAGAGGAAAAAGAATCCTAGAAATGGCGGCTAGGAGGCAACTTGTCATCATGAACGTTGGGAACACACCAACTTTTTGACGGGGAGGCTGCTTAGGAACTATTCCGGATGTGACATTTGCTTCGGAGTCCTTAGTGCTTAGGATACATAAATGGAGGGTACTGGAGGACTCCTCGGCGAAATTGGTGAGCGTGCTACTCGACGCGTAGCAACCCAACCCTCAACTGTAGGTTGGAGTATTTCTAAAACAGATGTCAACGCGTTCGCTGCAGTTCTTATGAGCGGTGAAATTATGACGGTAACGGGTGAAGCCTCAGCTGAAAACATGGTGATCTCCACTATGAGGCTCATCAAGAATGCGTGCGACTGCTCTATGCCGGTGGTCGACAGAAATCGCTGAAAAGCGGCGAGAATGCCACAAACTCCGCCGGGAATCTCAACGTTTAAGAAATCGAGACGAGTCACATTCCCGAACGCTGGCATATAGGTCGGCTAGAAAACTTCTCCGTAGGTTGATTAACGAAAGCAAGGTTCGCTGCTGGCACAACCTAGTTGAGGACATCGATAGAGACCCGTGGGGGCTGGGTTACAAGCTTGTCATGCGGAAATTAGGAGCTGCAAGGAGGCCCTGTGTCCCTGAAATGGAAAAAATTGACGAGATTGTTCGAGTGCTTTTCCCTATGCATCCTGTTCGTCCCGATGATTCAGATGTTGAATGCCCTGGAGAATGCCCACTTTTTAGCGCCATTGAGATGGATGATGCGATGAAATCATTAAAATCGAAAAAGGTCCCAAGGCCAGACGGTATACCAGCGGAAGTGATACAGCTTGCACATCAACTTTGCCCTGAAAAGCTGTTCACCACTTTCAATGCCTGTCTGCAGCAGGGCGCGTTTCCAAATTGATGGAAAGAGGCGAGGCTCGTGCTGATTCACAAGGGGAAGGGGAACGCGGAGCAACCATCTTCATATCGGCCCCTATGTATGTTGAACGCCGCTGGGAAGGTGCTCGAGAGGCTCATTAGAGAAAGACTTGGAGAGGCCATCCGAACTGTTGGGGATCTGTTTCCTCAGCAGTACGGCTTCTGGGCTGGTCGATCCACGATCGGTGCAATAGCAGAGGTAGTGAGTGTGGTCCAACAGGCAGAAGCCCACAATAACTACTCGAGACGAATAGTACTGCTCATAACACTCGATGTGAGAAATTCCTTCAATTCTGCTAGATGGACAGATATTCTTCGTGCTCTGGAATATTTCAGAGTGCCGAGGTATCTGACGCGGATATTGAAGGACTATCTCAAAAACCCCGGAACTCATCTATGACACATTGGGAGGCCGGCGAAGAATTGATTTGACATCAGGGGTGGCGCAAGGTTCCGTTCTGGGACTGGACCTCTGGAATGTCTCGTATGATGAGCTTTCGAGGCTGCAGTTACCGGGGGAGTCACGCCTAGTTGGGTACGCAGATGACGTAGCAGTACTAGACGCCGGACGTACTGTTGGAGAGGCGCAACTCAAACTGGGTGCGGTAATACGTCGAGTGAGCGAGTGGATGACAGACCGTGGGCTTAGCCTAGCGTTGGAAAAGACCGAGGTCGTCGTCCTGACCAAGAAGCGGATCCCTCGTGTTATTCCCGTTTGGGTGGGAGAAATGATCATCGAGTCGAAAGAATCGCTTGATGATTGACTCGAAGATGAGTTTTTTCGAGCAGGTTCGAGCGTCAGCGGATAACGCTTCTGTGCGAGTATCGGCTCTCAGTCGCCTTATGGCCAACACGCGGGAACCAACTTCGAGCAAAAGACGTCGACTGATGAGTGCAATGGAGTCAGTGCTCTTGTATGGCTCCCATGTTTGGGCTGACGCTCTTAGTAAAGAGACGCACCGAAGTCTGGCACGGGTGCAGAGGCAAGGAGCTTTGCGGATAGTGGCTGCATATCGCACTGTCTCTGAACCTGCAGTGCTGGTAATCTCGAGGGTGGTTCCTTCTAAGTTACTTGCAGACGAACGGAAACGTGTATACTTACGTAGTGGGGAGTTGGCGAGAGAAACCGTCAGCCGAGAGGAACGGAGAAGGATCCTAACCTTGTAGCAGGAAACATGGGAAAACGAAACGCGACACAGGTGGACCGCACGGCTGATTAGTGATTTGGAGCCGTGGTTCTACAGAATGCATGGTGAGACTGATTATAACCTGTCGCAACTACTCAGTGGTCACGGGTATTTTCAGTCTTACCTGTATAAGATGGGAAAGACACCATCCAAACTTGCGTGTTCTGCCCGTGGGATGTCGGATGACGCCTGCCATACGTTCTTTACGTGTACCAAGACTCGTGTATTTACAATTTACAATTTACAATTATTCGTGTAGTTACAAGCCTCCGTTCGCATCTCTCGGAGAAAATTGGCGCAATTTCCCGAGAAATGCATGATGGATCGCTAGGCGAAAATCACGCAAAATCACGGGCGCGACAGCCCATTACGGACACTTCTTCTTACAGCGTGTTAGAGTGGTCTCTGTTTGAGGGCAACGTGAAGAGCAGCCGAGAGTTTTAATACGTTAGAATCACATTAGCATTACTCCGATGGTATCCACCACTGATATGTATATTGCTAGTCGACACACAGAAAGAGAAAAGCCAAAATAGAAAAGTATTTCAGTAGGATTACTAGCCAGAGTCTTCCTCAATTCCACAGAGAAGCTGGAACCACCAACAAACTTGGAAAAGTGCTTTGGTTATGCCAAATCTTGTCATCTGTCGTGAAAGCATCGTCAAAGACGCCTGTTGATTGGAACCATATCAATTTGTGCAGATACGCTGGCATATTTTGGGAGTATTCGTATTCAATCAAATATCACTTAGTTCGACCACATTCCATTCAAGTTAATGAAAAATACCTCATCCCATTAGGAAAATTTTCATATGGAAGGACATCCATTTCAAATCCAAACTTGCCACCAGTTACATTTTACAGCTTACGAATTGGCAGCATGCTGTAAGTTATCATATCCCCCCCCCCTTTTACAGTGACCGTAAAAATTCTTTGTAAGCCGAACAAGATTGTCCTTAGAAACCAAACGGCAGCTCGCTGTGCGGTTGGCAGTATTCCTCAGTGCAAAAGGATTGTTAGTGTCTCAACACAACTCTGATCTTCGCCCCCTTGAATTTTAATTTCTCAAAACTCTCTCACATCCCTGTGTGACATAAGATTTTCTCACCCGAAATTTGTGTATTGCCACGCGCTTTCCTCCTTGCCCTAACCGTTGTTGTATTTTCTCATCATGCTTTTGAGGATCCTTCAAACCGAGCTATTAGTCTATCCCGTCAGTTGACTCTTTGTCGAGAATGGGTTTGGGCAAGCATCATACTATATCGTTTCGCATTTATCCTTGCAGTCTTGCTCCCCAAAAACCATTTCTGATATCAATGTCTCCTCGGATTTGGCACTTTCTCCTGGTGTCTAGTGGGTAAAGCGGTGTTTGGCCAACAGCAAGTCTATTGGCGCGACTTGGTTCGAGCAGAAGCAGCCAGCGTTTCACTGAAAGGATATGTGTAAGGATATTCCCATACTCATTCGATTCGTTTTGTTCTTCGTATGTGATAATGTGATTGCTTTGTTTCATTTGGCAGAGAATTGATATGGCATGGCAGCGCGGATTGTAAGGATAGGAACTGAATTGAGAGTGGCTGTCGTGCGGGCGGCAAGACACGGAGATGTACGAGGACGAAAAGAAATTGAATGCTATGAAAAATTGTATTAGATTTAATGAATTAGTAAAGAGGATTGCTTATTGATTTTGAACGGAGTAATGGTTTTGATTCGATTAGACCAGACTATTTTGTGGGATGTGGTGAGTGTTTGGACGTTGGTGCATTGTTTTAACCGAATTAAATGATAAAGTCAAATGAGTCGATGGTTCGAATCAAATGTAATTTGATTGTTTTGTTTTGCTGTGGGCTGCCAGGCTACGTTTCCATTAATAAATTAACTGGCACTGAATGTACTTGGGTAATGAGTTTTCGGGCAATTTCCAAAGAAGTTGAATCAACATTTCCATTGGATATAGTTGTTGTCGCTAGACTTGCGTTTCAAGAATATTTAAGTCGATTTTTAACGATGGCTAAGAGCATAGACCGGCTAGGATCATGTTATTTTTCAATGTTGGCTTCAACAACGAAACCGTTACTGTGAAGGGGTAAACTATGTTGTTTTGTCTCCCTAACAATTTAGTACTACTTGGACGTTGAGATCAATGGTGAAACAACCCGAGCCCGGTCATGTGCTCTGCGGGACTTCGTCTTCGATTGCCGCGATCATTTCGTAACAGCTCTTCAGCTAAAATGGTAGCATTTTGGAAGTATTTGTATTCTATGCATGTATCCTTTTTAAACGCTTTTCATACTTAACTCATCGCCAGCAAGAATTTGATTATGTACTTGTCACCCTATTCAACGTTCGGGAAGCAAGTTAAACTACTTGAATTTTTGTTTGGTGGCTGGGAGATAACAGGGATATTTGCTGCCCAGGGACACCAAATTCATTTGTTTAAAAGGGGTCTTATATTCTCTTATGTTTATTATGATCTGTAGCGTGAAAGATCATTGCCATCTGAATTTGTTGTCACCATCACTGTAGAGCCTATGGGACGGAAAGGAGGAACGACGGATTACATTTGAAAGAGACAAAATACTCTCAATAAAATATTGTTCATCTCATTGCTGTTCAATACAGTCATTTGGATTGAATAGCAATTAGATGAACAAAAGATGAACTCCTGAGATCGAGTTCGAGTCAAACGCTTCGGGGCTCAAATAATGTCACTACTCGACTACGCTATAAAGGCAGCAAGATATCACACCATAAGGCTTCACTGGTCTTGGGCCAGTTTTAGTGAAGTTAAAAAGGAGGCAGTAGGTGAAAAAGAGCCTTTTTCATAACCACTATGTTATGCGTTTCGCTATCAAAAATGAGCAAAAGTCAAACATAGTACTTGCTTTTAACTACTAACCCTTGCCACTCATCTGTTTTGGTATTAGACAATTTAATTTCTAGACGGACAGTCAGTGCTTATATGTTAGTGATTGACTTTGTTGAACATTTTATTGACTCGTGGTCAGAATCATGTGTCTGAAGTTCCCTATGTACTGTGAACAAACGCACACCATTGTACTCTTGCGCTCCTGATTACATCAATTTTCCATCAACATTATGCCAAATCTTACCTTGACCGTCGCATACGTCATACAGACCAGCTTATAAGCCTTATATTTTTAAGATGGATTGACGTTTGATTGACGTGCCACTAAAAGAAGATCCCTGCAACCTGGTATCATGCGGGCCACATGGCATTGAGAATTATGAGAGGACTGTTTCAAGTCTCGAACTCTCAAAACATTTGGTCTTGGATTATGCCGGGCAAATTTCCAACTGTTTTGTAATAGATCACATCCGGATTCGCTTATGCACATGAGAGTATACTGGCGATCCTTTCTCACAATGTTAAGTAGTTAGACCACGCAATAGGTTGC
Organism: Stratiomys singularior; assembly: GCA_954870665.1. NCBI lineage: Eukaryota > Metazoa > Arthropoda > Insecta > Diptera > Stratiomyidae > Stratiomys > Stratiomys singularior. The sequence continues at coordinate 1,369,758 of OX940879.1, read as the reverse complement.
ACCGTTCGGCCCACGTCCGTGCGGTGTTAATGCAATTTGTAACATACATGGCCCGTCACCAGATTGTCAACCAGAATGTATACTCAGCGCAGTACGCCCAAGCAACAAACTACGTGTTGAGAAAAATGTCAAACTGACCGTGCAACTAATTTAGCTCCTGTTTTCATTTCCGTCTCAATATCATAAAAACTGCTCTTAAATTCAGTTCTAACGCAAGATATGGGCTGAGGTATAGCATTAACAAGAGAAGAACCAAATTTCGCTGCGTGGTACTAAAGTTTATATTGGTAGATATTGTTTCTACGCTTATGAATGAGCTGTTAGCAGCCAATTGGTCAGGACTTAATGTGAGTATCAAACAGAAACATTAAGATATAAAGGATGCGAGTACTTAAGCACAAACTAAGTAGGGTACAGATTGTGGCACACAACAAGTCAAAAATCTCAATGGTTCAGCTCTATTAAAAAAGCAGATTTTTCAGAGCGATATAATTGTCTTACTTTGAAGTCTTCAAAATAGCTCTACGCTCTAAAAAAATAAAATTGAAAGTCTTAAAAATAGCTCTACGATATTCTTGCTAACATAGGTGACCAGTAATAAACAGCGGTCGAAAGTATAATGTATAATATATTGTGAAAGATTGAAAACAAAATTTAAAACGAGATGTTAACTTCAAACTTTAACATCATTTCCTTATCCCTATGGGGCAGAACATCCAATGCGAAAATCAGTAGTGGAAACAACCTCACAGGCCTGCAGTTTACTGAAGCATTTATGTTTCAAAGTTTGAAGTCACTGCCTCGATCTCTTCTTAAATCTAGGAAACCTGGTATCGAAGATCAAGATGTAATACACAAAAAGGTTCTACGATCGACTTGCCTTTGTGGTAGCTTCTATCCATTTTATCAGATAACGATGCCTACCAAGCAAGAATAGAGCGACCTAAAGTATTTCTTGTTATATTTCGAAGTCAAATCTGTATAAGAACTTGAGCATTGCTGCTGTTAACATTTGCAGAGAAATAGTATTTGTAAGTGACGATATCTTATCAACCAATGATCCCGAATAGATGAAATAATGATGTCTTCAAGGTCTACGCAAATTGAAATTTAATCACTCTCAACAAAGAATTACTTCAAAGAGTATGTTTATTATCAATTCCCATTGTGAAAAGTTATTTCACAACGTAATGATTTGAAAGTCAGGATCAATTTTCCGATTACCAAATGTTCCTGCGGAACTGGAATAGCCTTGATGTATAACCGTACAGACCGCCGGCTCAGAACTTGAACAAAAGTACGAAAGAAAGTACGAAAATCTTTCATTTATTATAAATTGTTTACCTAATTTCAGGAATCTGAAAAGCACTCCCCATGGCTATGAGCTTAGGTCCTGAGCTCTGAACAAATCATTGAACTCTGTACGCGAGTTTGATTGACGTTTAACGATGCAGGGAATGTTCAATTGCTACAAATTTCCCAGGAAAACGCAATGTTAACTAGTGAATTGGTTGGCAGTTTAATGGTCACTACAACATGATTGTCGCTTGAATCTCTTACAATACATTGCTCATATTGGTACCCAGAAGTGCACAAAAGCGAACTGAATTCCGGAAAACAATCAAATACCTACAACCCAAATGTTCAATCAAAGTGCCAATATATGAATATTTTATGAAATCCAATATATTAGCCAACCCATTATTACACGCTTCCACTCGAACTAATATTCAGATCCCATCAATTAAATATGCTGACCTTTCACCGAAAAAGTGTCTTTTCCGAGAACGCTCTTAAAATTTGAATGGACATTTCTCAATAACCGTCATCATGCGCACTGCTGACGTATTATATTTCGTCCTCCCGGCGGGACAAAAGTTAGGCTAATTCAAAAAATGACAAGCTAATAGCAGTAGACATCAAAGTGAGGCCCCTCCGTTTACACAATAATCCCATTAGGCGAGCAGCTCCGCAATGCAACGCGTGTCATGACCAGAGAATGGATCTGCTTATCGATAAACCAATTAAAAAAGTTTTTATCAAAATAATAGCAGACGTTGGTTTAATTGAAAGTTTTCAACAACGAGCACAGCTCACTCGACCCTGCTCCCTCCCCGGTATCCTGTTCGTCTACTCGGCCCACATGGCAGCGGCTCTATTTCTTCCATGTTTTCCACAAGGAACCTCTGTTAGTCTCGAAATCCTTTGTATGGTCTAATGGCTGCATGCACGATGCTCGCCCCATTCGCCTGCTCCGGTTCCGTCTCCACAAATTTATGGGGCTCTAAAACAATAACAGGATGAATAATGTGTTCACTCTCTTTCTCTTTACGAGCTCGAGAGCCTCAAGTTGTTCTCCGAACGCCGATGAAATTAGTGTTCAGGCTGGGGGTGTGAGGACTCGAATGTGTTCGCAAATACCGATGAAGTTGGTCCTGAATCAAACAAAGCTTGAAGTATGTGCAAAAGAAGGCTGCAATAGGGAAGGTTTTTATGATACATACATAGGTAGGGATTTCATTCCAAGTTTCCATGTCCTCCACCTGCCTCCCTTGTGCCAGTCCATTTTTCAATTAATTAACTGCTAAATTAGTTTGATTGATTATTTTGAAACTGTTTTACGTATGGGTAATTACCTGGCGTAATCCCATCGGAATTTTAATAAACTGATCCGAGAGAACTTTTCAACTTTGATAAGCTCAGTTAGTTCTATTCTACTGCACTCCACCACCATCAGGCTCATGAATGCTTAATGCCGTGTTTTGTCGAGGACTAAGTAGTTGGTTGTATGTCGGCCCTCGACAACAAAGAGCGAATTGCACTTGATTATACGATTTTTGTGGCTTTCACTCCATTACCAGCAAACGATTGTTGGAAAACTTTTTTAATGATGTAAATTGTGCTAGTGATATATGTTTGGTTGTAAGTGTAAGTAGGTTGTGAGATTCCACGAAGCGGAGTCCTTGATAAAATTAACTGATTTTATCAAAATTTTTATTCAATCACCAGAGCCAAACCCTTCATTCGAATTCCACGGATTCCTATTACTTTTCTAATAATTTGCATGCATATTAAATATGATGAATGGACTATTAGCGGGTGTCCTTTTCATATCTGACTAGCATGAAGTTGCAAGGAAATAGAAAATATGTTTGCGCTCAGTCTTGATTCTCCTACTATCTAGGCATTATCAAACTGCAAGACAATACATTCAGCTTATGTTAGAACACCGAGATTTATATGCATTCGTATCCTTGCAGACAGGAAATGCCACGGCCTTGTTCAGACCGCACGGATTTTTCTTTCTGAGCAAAACTATTCGAATTTGCTTGTGAACTACTGAAAAAGTTTTAATGAATAAACTTTAAAGCAATTACCAAATATGCAGATTAGTGTTAATTAGAATACAGAGGAGTGGATCCTTACATGAACATGATTGTTCACTGAATGCGTTAGTGCAGGAATTGTTGATTTTTATGTGTATTGCAGTAAGGTAATGTCTTAGGCAATTGTTTGATTGGTATTGAAATTGATATGAAATCCAAAACGCTACCCAACTTGACGCGGCGTGGCCGCACACCAGCCCCAAGAGGGGTATCTAATGGACTCTATGAACCTAAACTAGCAGGTAAGTAAAGGAGGAGCAGCAAAGCTAAGGGTGACCAACCAATACAATGAAGGAAAACATTAAAATTGAAACCAGTAAATGAGGGGAGATGTTTCCGGAGATCAGGGAGTTAGTATGTTGGCACGAATCATTCGCTGTCTAGATTAGACCAGGAATGTATCCTTCAATAGTTAAGTATACTCCACTCCACTTCACAAGCTGCTGCAACAAGCAACACTCGGACAGGCGGCTACCTCACTCACTACGCGCTGAGAAAATTTAAGCGACAAGAGAAGTCAGAAGAAATGGAACTTGCATCTAGCCCTGGCCAAAAAAATGAGGAGATGAGACTGGCATTGGTATAACCATTTGTGAACAGCAACGATGAGCATACTTTGGCATATCTGAAGAAGGCCGCCACTGAGTAAGGAATGTCTTCAAAAAATCTGTCAGTAGTGCCAAGAAGGTTGCAATAGGCATCGGGCCTCCTTATACTCACCTACAACGAGGGGTAGTTAATGGCATATCTAAAGCCGGCTGTCGTTAAATTAAGCGACGTCCTGCAAAAGCAGTACAAGTTTTCCCAATGAGGATGGTAGTATTAACCATATTTTTTGATTTTTGTATGTGAAAAGAGGCAACCGTCGCAAGAAGCCTTTGAAATAATAAAGGCCTGAAGCCTACGACGTAAACAAAATAGGGTATCTCTTTATGCAAAGAAGGGTTAATAAGAAGTGAATGGTACCCGATTTAGAATTATTGGAGGCAGCGAGCGAGGAACTGAGTTTGTACCAAATCAGCCAGCACCACAGTAGACCGGCGATAGGAAAGTTATGGAACTCAGATCTAAATCATTGCAAATATTCGCCTCAAAAGAGAAGTGGAAGATTCGCTTTTGCCTCATATTTCGAAAGAAAATTCATCCAAATTTTCCCCGCAGAAAAGCACTTACCGTTTGACAACAGTGGAGTGCACAGGCTGAGGGTTGATTAAATAATATTGATCACAGCATATCTTCTCTATGACTAATCGATGAAGCCAACTAAAAAATCCCTGCGCCACCGGAATACGCATGGGGGAAGAGACCATTTGCAACGACGGATATGACTAATTGATTGCTTTTTATCCAACCCTTATTAACAGCGTTAGGGTAGAGCTAATTGAAGTCACTCTAATCCAACCGAAGACATTGGAGGCCTACAGGATTGGGAAGAGTTGAAAATACTCGTCAGGTCACCGGTAGTTTAACTTTGAAGTGAGGAGAGTGCAGAAGATTTCATTGGTCTATAGCTATCTGACCAATTTATCGCTGCCATGAATCTAAAGGCAGGCTCCCAAACTGGAAATGAATTACGATGTTGCGAAAGTATCCGCAAACGAGTGAATTATACCAAAAAAGCTTTAGGGCATAGCGTTAGGGAATTGTGATTAACCACTCTGGAAGTGCAATCCACACTGACGGCTCCAAACCGAATAGGAACAGGATGATGAACCAAGCGCAGAAATGCCACTAAGCAACTTTAACGGCTAACTAAACATCCCTTCGGATAGTAAATCAGTATTGAATGCAGTGTACCGATAGCAGGCTGTGAAACGATTTTAAAAATTGAAAAAGAGATATGGATATACATGGATATGAATAGCACGAATGCTGGCAGGATATTGTGTGATCTTCGGTTCCACTCTGACAAAACGAAGACGAACCAACTCCTAGGGAGAAGTCGAATTGGCAGAAGAACACTCGTGACCTTGCCTGCAGCTCAACATGCAAACGACTAATGCCACTGTCATGGACTGGAGGGTAAGACCGTAGAACAGTCTCGCCTATATTGTCTGAGCCTCAATCATAAGCACGCATGTATTTTATGTTAATGGGTCAGAATCAAGGAGCAAATCAAAACAAAAAACTGGAGAGGGATACAATAGTGAATACGTAAAAGCGTGGAAATTAAGGATAAGTGCAGGTATACTCTAAATCCGATAATGAATCCTGGAAATGATCATAAGACCCAAAAGGAAGTGAAGCCTTTCTAGTAATAACCTCGTGGGCTTTCGCGACTTGCTGTTTTTTTTCATATTCCGCTGCAGTTATTTCTGTTATATCAAGCCAAGGTTGTCTCCATCAAGACGGTTCCGTGTTACCCTTATTTCACTGTTTCTCATCTAAGAGAGAAGGAAGCCCGAGCAAACAGGCTATTTTAATCACCAACATGGAAAGCATTGGGTTGAACTTTCTTCGAGACTTTGCTTTTTCACTTCAGGCTCAGACCAACAGACTAAAAGAGCAAGTATACCGTTTATTATCTTTATGCGAAAACGCTTAGATTAATCGAAAAAACTCTCTGTATACCAAGGAGTGATGGACAGTGAAGTTCTTTATATGGAAAATAATATCTGAACAGGTTCACTTTTCCACTTATGTTCTATGTCATGTGTCGGTCGCGCTAGGAAGCCGGCGAAAGTTTGTCCCACTGATAAGCAAAAAAACACGGAAAAATCGTGAATAGAGAAAGTATATCCGACGTTCCAAAGGAGTAAAATCCAATGATCGTGAGCGAGACTCGTAAGCGATCCTTAAGCAGTTGTTATAAGTTTGCCTTCTACATACTTAGGTCATTCTCCAAAAACGCAAGCAAAATTCAATGGTGAAACAGCCTACAAAAAAGTGTCCTTGCGCTTCCAGGAATTGGGAAAATTGCAAATAACTTGAATGATATGAAATCACTTTTTGAATTTGAATAAAGTTCTAGAACATGCTAACGTGGAACCTACAGGGTGAAATGCGCACGTTCCATGTTCATCGGGTTTTTGAGTTTTGTATGTGACTGATGTGTAGATTGAGGATAATTACGAGGAAATCGCAACCTACCACAACTCATGAGAAATTAACGGAAGGGAAAAGAAGAATTGAAAAAATTTCTGACGGTGTCTTGAGGCCCTATGTTGAGAAGAGAGGTCCTATCTCCTATCGAATTTGGAATTCAGGAAGGAACATCAAAACTTGGTATGGCTTTTTATTAGCATGATAAATGGAAGTTTGGCTTGTGACACCTTCGAACCTGTATCCTATTGTGTTTACTGATTCTTAGCATCGGAATAATAAACATAAAAAACAAGTGTTTAGCCAAGTGACTAATTTATTTTATACTTTGAAAAGTAAGAGCCTTATCTGGTCCTGAATTTCAATAAATTTCCCTTCCAGTGAAAAATTAGTACAAACAGGCTTTGAATGGTTCTACATTGTTTTGAAATATTTGCCCAAAACTTTGTAGCAAACAAAATCACTTCTTCATTGAATTTTCGTTGAATTTTGTCATGTGTGCAGGATAGCTAACAAACAGATTTTCCTCTTTTAATTTGATGAACCGATCGCCCTAAGATTTGGCGCGTGGATCAGAACGACGTCAAGATATCCTGTTCCTTCGTTTACTTGTTTTGCTCATTTAAAATTTCCATGGTCGCTGCAGGCATTTATTCGACATAAAATCTGTAGTTTGGTCTGCGTGTGAGACAGGGAATATGATGAGGAGAATAATCATGAGCTTGATTAAGGAATAAAGAGCAAATCATCTCTAGGGGTGACTAATGATACGCAAAATGTATAACCGTTCGGCTTAGTTCCCCGAACATTTCACAAACATTGCTCTCGTGCTCCCTTTTCCGGTTTAAGGATTTATCGGGGTGGAAGTCGCTCGCACACCGAAAGTAATTTCGTTGCAACCGAAATTGCACCCTGTGCTGGCATCCAGCTCTCATAACGAAATCTTTTAAGCAATCCTCAGACTTTCACATCCATTTACAAAACATTGCGCGTGTGTATTTAGACACAATCACCCGTTCCCAAACAGAATCTCTCGTACCCACTTTCATTTTAATTGCTTTTATATCTGCACATAAATTTTCAAAATGTCCAAATTATTACACCAGGGACCATCAAGGCTGGTCCGACTAGCAGGCTGGCGGCGAGGAGCAGCAACAATGGCGCGTTATTCGCCAACATAGCTGGCATCCTTCTCGAAATAATGCTCTTCGGGCCCATAGCTTAGTATCTATGAAATTATTGCATTTCTACTAATTGACCGACCATTACGACTACTGCGAACATCTCTCAAAATTTTAATTATATTGTTTGTAAGACCAGAGAAAGCAATTATTTCTGTTTAGCACTCCTTGCTCCTTGTCCGCTGGTACCTATTGCTATCAACGAAACTCCTATCACGCGTCGATTCGAGTGGAAATTAACGGCAGCAGCACAAGTAACCCAACGGCAAAAATATGGCGCGGAGCGTGTAGTGGAAAATTCGGCGTAATGAAATGGCGGGAAAAATGGAAGAAATATTTAGGATGGCTGAATTTCGTAAATTGTTTGCTGCTCGAAATACATTTTGACGAGTCGCCGAATTAATTATCTCTCCGCCATTTACATGCGAAAGTTCTATTTGCTTAAAATATAAAGCAAATTAATTAGAGAGCCAATTAAAATTTTAACTAAATAACGAGGGAAAAGAGCGTATTTTGGGGAGAATGAAAGGATACATGTGGTAATGCTTTATTTTCTTCGCAGAAATGAAACTGGTGTAGTTGATGTATGAGGTTGTATAAATGAAAATTCCGTGAATGTTTCTGCTCACGGATATAATTATAAGAGTCACTAACAGGGCCAGGCATTGAAATGTGAAGTACCCAATTCTATTCATTACAGTTTACACTGCACCTTGGGTAGTTTGAAAGGATATTGAATGAAAACAAAGGAGGAAATCAGCGTGACTTATTCTTCTGCTTTCAAAGCGTCGTACAATTGAATAGTTAAATGCCTGTGCGATGATCCTTAGTATTTTCAAGTTTAGAAAAAATTTTTAGATTAGAGATATTTTTTTCATATGATTGAAACGTGTATTGCCCTTCTATTTTTGCTCAAAAAATAGAATGTCGTTTAGGATTCCGGAAGAGTGCAGGCGGATTCCGGTGTTAAGTCCTCGAGAACGCTTACGTTTTGAATGCCAAAGTGTATGGTAACTAAAACATATCAAACCTGGTTCTAGTATGTCCAAAATCTATGAGAACACGCTGAAGTTTTACGGGGTTTGAAACACGTCTTCGACTCCTATGGCACAACAGAGAGAGAAGACAAAACCTAAAAGGGAATATCGAGTAGACAGAATAAGTGAACGTTTTCAATAAAGATGTGATATTCTGGCTTATTGAGCTCATGACGTTCAATAAATATATGCAATCATATGCAAATTGGCGTCTCAACATTTCTGCATCGGGGCTCCAATTAAATCTTTTTGAAAGTGTTGTTGGTGGTACTGGCATGATCAATGTGGGTAAACATTCGATATTCAACTAGTGGATGTTGGTGAAATCCTCCTCAGTTGGCACAGAATATGCTTTTATGAAGCTAGGCCTTATTATTATAATCGTAGGTATCATTTGTCTCATATGCCTAAGTCTTTGGATTCAGCTCAGAAATTGTCCTCTTTAAAGAGTTTGTCGATAAAAGAAAGGGTCACAAGAAGCAAGGGCCGACGAACATTCAAAGGAACAACGATGGAGATTTCCGAAAAAACTGTGGGGCAACACGCTGTAAAATCCAAAGGACTCTTTGTAAGCACTTTGATGGTCAGATGTCAATGGACGCATATCTTAGTGTTGCTTGTGTGGATATTTAGATGGTAGATCACCTTGGAAGGATATTAAGAGCCTTTAGACTCCTTTTGTCACTCAAAGAATGCCCTACGCTTCAGAGCAACATAACGGTATGCCATCTAAAGCACAACAAATTTTTCAGCAGCAGGTTTGCCATGGTTACCCGAAAATGTGAGATCAACCTCTTGGCCATTGATGGTTAAGATCCAATATAAAATTGAACATACTACTCTGGAGTGTGTGTAGCTTACTTGCAAATGGAGACATTTGTCATCACGAAACTGGGATATAGTAGTCAGCTCATCTGTGTCGTTCTGGGATCAACTAGAGCAGCACAACGCAATGTATTTTTTGATCAAAGTCAAGTGCGCTCTTTACGCATGCAGAGGCGGCTCTTTTTCCACAATCGTACAATCTTAGGTAAATTTTAATTCTTGATCGAAAACTTCGTCATAAACGTTTTAAAGTGTATCTTAAAGCCAATAAAGCCGAAAACGTTCGTCCATTCCAAGGCATATCACTACCAGCCTCTCAATTTTTTTTATTCTATTGGTTGAAGTATTTGAAGCCAATTAAGGATTTAGAGTACGTGAATTTAGAAGTTTAGGTAAAACTGAAAACTAAAAGGACACTAATGTCAAGTTTTTCTTTAGCTCATTATCAGATTATTTTATCAAATGATCTGGAGGTAATCCTTCTTAAGATTGTTTTGTCAATCTTATCGCATTGCTTTGACTAATAAAGTGATTCCGATGACGACGATTGAATCAATAACATTTATTTAATTTTCGTTCTACTAAACCACAAACTCCTTTTTCTAATTATACCCCAAGACGCTCGAAGTACGTTATGTAATTATTACATTTGCATCTTTCAAAGCACTTGATATCAGCCGTATCATTCCCATGGAGAACAATTGAATATAAACCACGAAATATATTAATTATGAGGCGAATCAGTTCTTACAGGATATCGATAGGAGATAGCTTGATCCAAAGTTATTCGTGATAAAGCACCGTTGAGTGTTGGTCTGGTGGCATAAAAGTTTGCCTAAAATACTCAGAATAATATTCATAATAATAATACTCAGAACGACGTTTGAATCGGAAAAGCCACAATGAAGTATTCGAATAATTTTCTGTTTGGTGTTAACATTATTAGATTGGCTTATATCCTTTTGGGGTTTAATGTTCTTTCGGAAAAAACTAGCTTGAATTGGCGAACAGTTACTAGCATTCTCCTTATGGTCTACTTGAATTTCAGCGTTATTTACACTTTGTACAATTTCGACGGCAATTTCGTGAAGTTTTTGGAATGTCTCTCGGCAGCCCCGGATACTGTGCAGGTAGGAGTTCGGCAGGAGTTAGCATTTGCTACTTGGAATTTAGGAACTTTTTCAGTGTAAGACCTCTTACTGGATGAATTTCTAGTCTTCTTTTAAGATGTACGCAGCACTAAAGCACGGCAAGGCGATCAAATCTGTGATTCATTTTCTACGGAAAGTGTATGCGCTTAACAGCAATCCTGATGAGGATCGCGCTTCCGCTCAAATAAAATGCGGGAAATATTATCGCTCCTATCTTCGTGCCGGCTCGCTCATACTTTTGTGTACGCTTGTAATGGCGAGCATAACTCCATTGTACGGCTCGTTGATCCTCGGGAAGAGGGAATTGATTTTCGCTACATTTATTCCACAATACACCTCCAGTGAAAGGATCAACTACATTATTTCGCTGATGCTGCAGTTCGCTATAATCTTTTCAGGATTTGTCGCCTCGAATGCCATTGATTTGATTGTTATCACAGTGGCGATCCACTTCTCCCTATTGGCTGGATTATTTTTGACGACGCTCAAGGAGTTGGAAGCAAATGTTGTAAACAATATCAATAATAAAAATAATGAAACAATCAAACACCGCCTGAAGCATTGCGCTATGATGCAGGAGGATATCTTCGAGTACATTTCATTTTTGAATAGTGTTTTGTCTCCGCTATTTTTTTGTCAAATTGGCACATCCTCAGCAAGTTTGGTCATCAATTGTTTCTGTCTAGTGAAGGTTCGTCATGTGTGATCCGCAAGTTTAATGTTGAGATTAATGTTGAGCCTCTGGTTTTTGCAGACTGATTGGGTCGGAGCTTATGCATACGGACTATTCGCTTTCATCAAAATAATTGTTCCCTGCACACTTGGAACGTTTGTGGATATTTTAGTGGGTATTGTTCAATGACTTGTAATTCGAAAATTGCTTATCACTTTCTCCCGACAGAACGATAAAGTACGCAACGGAATTTATCACTCATCGTGGTATCTTTTGCCGATAAATTGCCAAAAGATATTTTTCTTGCTTTTGCTCCGATCACAGAGCTCTACACAGCTTACCATTGCCTATGTACGAGCTCCCTTAAACGTGGAAACAGGGGCCAAGGTAATTTACACATGACAGAACGCCTAAGGATAAAGTGTTTGTTTTTTATTTTTCTTTATTTGGACAGATCCTGAAAGCAATTTATTCATATGTGATGTTGCTTCTAAGTGTTGATGAGTAAACCAGGCTGCTCTGAAAGGACTGAGACTAGCTTATATTGAGTCTCGGTTTTGGAATTGCAACTGTATTATAAGACTTCCCTGGCAATCTGTGTAACTATTGGCTATTTATCACAAAATCCACAGAAAACATTAGGTTTCACTGAAGTAAGCACTAACAAGTGAATATAAAACTGAATTAGCTAATCATTCTGTGTATTTCATTTGTAGTATTGTTGAGTGAGATTTAAGAGTAAGTTTTTTTGCGTTAAGTAGAGATTTTGGACGCTTTGATAAATGGTAATCCTTTGGACTATTTAGATATCTTTATCGTTACTATTATCTGTTGCTGTTCACCATGACAGCTAAATATTCGTCATATGAACTAACTAAATAAGTAAATTGTATTTAAATCAATTGGTTTGTTTTGGGAAGGGCTATCATTAATGCAAAATAGTAAACCCTGTAGCACTGGAACCTAGCTTGGAGTTCGAAGTAAATCTTTCAGCTAGTCATCACGCTAAGGTATTTGAGCGACGCCTTCGAATCGACGATAATTCACCCAGTCTGGGCGGTAGCAACCTTGGCGTCGCCCTTTATCGTATCATGGAGCCTTGGCGTTATACTTCATCGTTTTTATGTATGAAGAATTCAGATTCTTGACGAATTATCATATGGAATTTGAGTTACGCGGTTTTGATAACGCGTGCAGTGTTCACCTGTTAACTGCAGCCTTAAATGCTCGTTGTAAATCGCATTCATCAGAGCTGGGGCAAGATTGAATCTGACCCCTTATGTCATATCGGTCTTTCACTTGACCCCTGAGGAAACCGTAGAATAGTATTCAGTGCTTGAGGTAGTCCCCCAACATCCGCAAATGATATGCCAGCATTCTGAAATATTCTAGAGCACCGAAAATATCAATTGAAACTGTCTTGCGAAATTGAAGGCGTTCACGATTCTTCTTCAGTTCATACATCATCGCTTTCCACAGCCGTTCAGCAAGAAGAAGAGCTGATATGTGGAGGATAGCTCCGGGATTTCTTTCCGTTGTTGATCAGCACAAGCCCCATCTCATTCTGGGGTCTCGGAAATACAAGCTCTTGTAGGCAGACGTCTTTATTTTCGTTCCCATTGATTCCGGCTTCTTCAGTGCCCGCATCTATCAATCAAATATCTATCAAAATCTATCAATATCAAAACTATATATATCTTAGTCAGCAGATTAAGAAAGTAATGGAACTAAATTGTTTTCTGCATAAAGTTTGACATGCTTAATGCTATGAAAAAAAACTTGTTTACTCAATGGCCGAGACCTATATTTTTTGGTCAAATATCTTCTTCTCTTAAAATCTTATGATAAATTTCGTTCTAGTATTGCCGATACAAGGAGGCTTAGGTAATGGTATCTGTCGTTACAGAGCGAGCGTTGTTATCCTCGCCGTGGTTCATTGAAAGTTATTCAAGCAGGAATCATGCATCAGTAGTTACTACTTGTATTTCTTGAGCGGATGTCTAAAAATGTTCCCAGGTTAATAATTTTGACATAGCTTTTGCTTTGACAGTTAATCCTTTGTTGCATTATTTTCTCATTTAACTTGGGTAAAGCTGCTAACTCTGAGACATCATTAGAAAGCGAGGAAAAAAATACAAATCATTCGGTTTCAGCAGCTCAAAGCATCAATTAATTTCCCACCATACTTTTCCTCTCTTTCTATTGACGCCATATACGCCACGCATATGCCCATCAAATGTAGTACAACCCTCACATCTACCTTGAATGGCTATAACAGTGTTGAACAAAGAAACCAATTTGACGGCTTTGTGACTATCGCGCGTTCGCCATAGCTAACATTTATTTTTAATTTAAAATCCAATTTGCGGGAACAACTGTTGAGTTATCCTTCCCATACTTTCTTTCAACACTAACCAGTCATTCTCGCTGGCTCACTCGCTCTCAGTCTCTTTTTCTGTCAATCTCCATACCACCCCTCTCTTCCGCTGTGCCTTATCCCTAGCTCGCAACTCCTGATCCATTTGCCTCATGAGAAAACTTCAAAATGAGACACTTTATATGGAACACGGTGTTGGTTTTCTTCTGTTATTTGTCCTAACGGTGATGGTGGTGAATGAATTGGTTTTTTTAGAGAGCAATACTCGTCGAATTTAATACATACGTTGACCATTCGTGCATGATAACGGTACGATGCTATGTGTAGTGTGTAGGATGTCGCTGATGCCACCACTGTGTTACACATATGAGTTTGGCGAGTGTGGTGTGCAATTTTACCTCGTCTATTACCATATCACGTTTTTTCCTCTTTATCGAATGGCAAAAAGGATGTTGTCCTTTGCCTTGGAGAATCAATTAAATTTCAAATATTGATAACAAGAATTTTTTTGTGGATCTACTTTTCCGATTTGGGTTTATTGGGAAACTGGAATGGAAATCGATATTCATGTTACATATGTAGATCATGCTAATGGTTGTTTGATGAAATTTAAGATGGGCAAACAGATGATTGGAAAGGATTCGCCAGTCATATTTAAAAATGGCAGACTTTTCAATACGGCATGAACTATGTATGAGTAGCACAAACATTTACGCCGTGTCGTTGAGTGGTCGATAAACTGAAGGATACAATGAATTTTATGTTCTGTGAAGGGTTAGAGGGCGAGGTTTCAAGAATTTGATAAGGTCTTACTTGTTTTCGCTTCCCGCCAAACCGCATTCCATGAAAGCCTTCTTAGCCATTATGCCTTACATGCAAGGAGCGTGGTTACTATTTGGTTGTTCCTGTTCACAAATTGGGTTAGTGTCGGCAAGCCCTGTTTTGCAGCTAACCTTACCCTTGCTTGAGATTTTGAATTGCTTTGAGAACTTCGTTCATGTTCCCTGATGGTCAGAAATCGATTTGTACACACCAGTTGACCAGAAAAGGCATGCAGGATTCTAAAGGCTTTCAATCGAGTACAGACTATCCTTAAATTGTAGAAACAGTCATAACTTACACTTAGCAATATAAGTCTGTGCTATATTGCAAAATGAACAGGAAAAATTTTAGTTTCAAAATCTCACAGAGAGTCCTTGCTCCTTCAGTCACTCATTCTGAAATTCTAGACACGAGGTAATCCGGTAACAGCCGTTTAGAAAATGAGGTAAATAAGGCATCAGTATCAGAAAAGGTCATTATTACTAGGTGCCATCTTGCTCCATCAAGTGAGTTTGCCCAGAATCAATTAAGGCCACGCAATTTAATTAGTCTACGTAATTTTTGATCAGACCTTTTATCCAAAACATTAAAGATAAACCAATCAGATTTCTTTGTGTCAAAATGGATTTTGCTACTTTTGGAAGATTTTGATTTATTCATTTTTGTTTCATGAATCACATAGTGATGTGTTTATAATTTATTTTTCTAACAAGACTTAGTTTTATTATATTTTGTTAGTTAATTTTTCAAAAAAAAAAGAAAAAAAAATGAAAGGTAGCACCGAAATGTTATTCCGAGTTTAGAAAATTGCAAGGGTTTCATGTGCTTAATTTTTACTTCCATTTGCTTCTTGCTGTGCTTTAAATGCTGCTGAACTAATTTATGAACTAACTTTATGCTGAAGATCCTGGATTTTTCAAAGGATTTCGTTTGTATTCTGTATTATTCTCGTAATTTGTGCGTAACTGTGCGTAATTTGTGCATAGGAAAAACATTCTGAAAATTGTTGGTAAATTTCGTACGGGTAACCAAAGTTTGCTCAGGAACATCATCAATATTGTGAAAAACATTGATTCTCATAAATTCCCCTCGCTATCGAAGAATTCGCTTCAGTTTGCTCAAGGGTTATCTCGTTTCAGAGAAAGTTGTCGCGAAAGTAAAATGCAAGTGGTTGTAATTTGAAAAATATTTACTGAAGAAGCTACAGGTGACTAATAATCCCTATTTTTGACAACCCACCTTTTCAAGGGGTAGTGGGGTAGTATAAATTTGCGACCTTACTTATAGATTGTTCGAATTTTCCGGGTCACTCCATTTTTGAACTGTTTCAGCGTCGACAAGCCCACCTCAACCCCTCTGTCTGGCAACAGTGTTATTCAGTTTCGTGAAGAGACCAAATTCTAAACCAATTCTATTTTGACATTCATCCATCCCGAGAAAGAAGTTGTCTTATGTCAGTTTGTATTCGGTATTCTCGAAAGAGCCCCGTAACATATCCAGTGAAGTGGCCCGTTTTCAGCAGAGTTGAAATTGGGGCGTGTCTATGAGATGTATACAAGTAATACAACTGAAGGTGAACCCTCCCCTTGGCACGAAATACCTTATTAAGCTGACTGCGTGCATCTAAGTATCTATTCTGAAAGTAAATTCAGTAAGCAGATCACTCTCAGTGAAAAAACTCAAGAGAGTCAGAAACAAAAATTGAACATTTTTATTCCATGATAAAACATTGAATATACAACGCGCATCTAAGGACATTTTCAAATGAGTAGGAGTCGTCTATTGCTTGTTACTGGATCTGCTCACATATTCACCACGATTATGTTCATTCAGCAAAGCTGAGCAGCAGCATAAGGTAGGAATAAATTGCTTTCATTATCTGAAAGAGTATAAAAAAAAGAATAATATTTGAAATGTTTCAAGACCAGGATCCGTCTGATCGTTGAACTTACCATTGCTCCAGTCCTTACATTCAACGGCACTTGAACATTCGCTATAGTTAGTTTGGAGAAATTTTGGGAGCGCATCAAGAGTAGATAAATGGTCTTCTGAGAATCACTTGGAAGTAGGTACCACGGAAAATCATATATGCCTGATGTAACGTTGTCACTCTGGAATTGGAAAAAAAATCTACTAATACTAATACCCTCCGTGCAAACCACAGAAAGACATCTTACAATGCTATCAACAAAGGTTCCGAGAGCGCACGGTAGGAATATTTTAATGAACGCGAAAATAGACAGAGAATATGCGCCTGGCCAATCAGTCTGCAAAAAGAGGTAAAAGGATACTAAGATACTCGATGAATATTTGCAATCGTGATACTTTCATTATGCAGAAACAATTCATTGCCAAGCTCCATGCAGAAGTTGCGGTTTGAAAGAAAAACAACTGAGATAACTCCTGATTTAACAGAGCGATGTATTCGATAAGGTCCTGATGCATCCCTGCACAATTTCGCAACTTGAAGTTGATCTCGTCGTGGTTGTTTTTAGCCGGGACATTGTCCACAATACTGGCCAACTCCTTCATAGCCGCCAAAAACAGACCACTCAAAAGGGACAAATGGATAACAACTGTCAAGATAATTAAGTCCATAGCATTGCTTCCAACGAATGCTGCAGTGAGCAGGATGAATTGAATGCTTATAGAGATTAGAAAGTCAGTGTTGTTCTCTGGTGAGAGTCCTGGTATAAGCATTTCGAAAAACATTTCCTTTTGACCAAGCACCCACTTGGCGTAGAACGGAGTCGACGCCATCACAATGTAATTGAAAACTAAAACACCAAAGGAAAATCGTAAGGCGAGGCGAAAGTGTGCGTCCGTTGTAAGGAAAGCATGCATACGATGCACGCCAATATGTCCGCTGTTAATTAGATAAACTTTTCGTAAGAATGAAACAGTCGATGAAAGGATTTTGCTACTTTTGATGACGGTGTACATTTTGAACGAAGCCTGCAATTGGCGATTGAAATGATTTGATTTCCGTTAAATTTTCGCCGATCGTGGTCATTTTGTCTTACCAGGAAGACCTCCGGCGCAATCGAGAGACATCTTAAAATCATAATAAAATAACTCCTGTAGCAATAAAGCGTGTACACGATTCCAACATTGCCGAAGACCGCCATCGAGGCAACTAGTCCTGTTCGATAGGAAGGCCGATAATTCGCATCGATTATGTTGAGCCCCATGATTTTGTAGAATGTAGAAGCAATGCTCAACGCTATTTCAAGGTTTCTTGAATAGTCCATAATTCAACGACTCCTCGCGTTGGCTCAGAAGGATAGCAATATAAGAGGCTAGGATACGCAAAGTTAGTTGATTTATTTGTTTTAATTTTTACTTGTATTCTTTGTCCGGAGTTGAACTGAATTGATATTTATGAAGAAAAACTTAAGAAAATACAAAGCCGCGAACAGCTTAGCTCAATGGCCTGGCTAAAACTAATGGTACTATGAGTGTAGTATTTGTCCATTCGTTTATATAAGAACGGGCTGAAATTAGAAATGCACCAGTAAGTCTACAATTTATAACGCATGGGACGTGAGGGAAAAATTGAAGTGAAAAAATATTTTCTAAACATTGATAATGAGGTGGGAAAGTTATAATAAGACACTGATTGTTTTAGACACCACAATTGCTGATTGTTTTCCATGAAAACTGATCCTGAAAAGAAAATTATAGTGCTGATGATGTAGACAACGGTTATTTGTACAACGTTAGAAAATTTGAAAAAAAGAATAATAAAGTTAACATGAAAATAAAAATAACCTTCAAATTATGCATGTTAATAGTCCTCGGATGTACAAGTACTGCAACGGGATTCATTATGGTAGCCTCATGTGGGAAAGGATAATGCATACGTCTGTAATATCCTATCTCTATTTTCCCGTAACTTTAAGGATGCACGTCACAGCGTTTAGGCATTTAGCACTAACAATTTCAGCTTGGTCTCTACTGCTTAAACTACGTTCCAGTATCTCAATTATCCTTTTGAACACAACTACCGCATTGAAGCTAGTAAGTTCATGACTGTCGGTTTAGAATGAGCAAATTAAACGTCGATGAGGATCGTCATCACCTCCTGCTTGACGATCACTGCTTTTCCTTCAACCTCGAATACGTGGGGACGGCCGTTCCGAACATGCTATGAGTTATAATCCCCTAAATGATTCCGCCCGAAGCCTTTGGTATGAGTTCTTAATTCCAGGAGTTTATCCGACTGAATCGAGTCTAGCATTCGACTAATTATCATGTGACTATACAGCTCGCAACTTTAGTTCATTCCAACTACTCTTGAATCTACTAGTTCGAAGTCGTAATGCAAGCCAATAGGTTTTATCTACCTAGTATCCATCCGATAATTCGTAAAGAGATTCTCAATATTGAGTATATCTAACTTGATGGTTAAGCTCACAAATCAACCATTCAGAATACCAGTCCTACTATATAAAGCATGTGAAAGACGTCTATGAATCAGCTGGCAAGTAAATGCATACATTGGAAAATTCGCATAAAAGCGCTTTTCTCAGTCCTGTCAATTTAAAGACCAGCTGCATACACTGGTGAATAACATAACACATAATACACCAACCGGTCATAAGGTCTGTGTTATGCTTTGGTTGTGAGAAGTCATAAGGATAAGTTATACCTTTCATTCATTTCCTAGTTGAGCATTAAAACTAACCTTCGCTGACCTGTTTAATCAAACTTTACCTTCGAAGTCTAACTGAATCCACCTGTTGGAAGCAGGCACATGAATTGTCAGATGGATACCTTTACTACTTTCTTCGTTCGAAACATATTTATTATTTCAGGCTTGTTCTTTTGATTCAGCTTTTGATTTGACCCTCTGTGTTAACTATATTCTTACGTGCAATTTTTAGTGCACTCTTCAACCAGGACTACCTCCTATTTCACTTCGAATTTCTCCGAATTACCTTATTTACGGTTCAATTTTTTCAAGTGTTATCCAGGATTGATACATAACCCGATTTGCAGCAAACGTTTCGCTTTGAGGAGGGGAAAAACCATCAAAAGCTTTGATTTTTTTGACTAAAAATCAGTTTAGTTTGTCATGGTGGACAATGCTACTGATGAAAAAGACCAAGAATGCTGAGGTAGTAAACCATAAGCTAAGTAATGCAAATTTCTCCAAGCTATATTGGAACCTGTTGGAAGGCGCGGTCTGTAGAGCCTTGACGAGGACCAGAGTTCGATGACTGAACAAATGTGACAGAAGGTCTCAAATTTTAGAGAAAGGGTCGATCATCGTCAGCAAATGCAAGCAATGTAGAGACATACTGGGAGACGTTAACCCTGGCAGGCGTTGACCCAACCCGGAGGTCTCAGCAACAGACGAAATTTAAAACAATCGTCACAAAACCGTGTTCCTAACTGAATTAAGCAGCAAATAATAACTCAAGGATATTCTCGAATCAACAAAGAACAACCGTGAACCACAGGTGAAACACAGAATTTACAGCATCCACTGTTCCATTTGCGTAGGAGTGAACGTAGTACCAAGGCAGAAGCTCATTGGGACGAGAACTTCTAGGCGATACAGTAACAGCAAGGAAAAAGGGAAGAACTTGGTACTTCAAACTGGTGGCAGAGACAACATATTATCGGTAAAGGAAAGGAATTGTCAGGTTGAGTATTTTGGTGAAAATACAATATCTAACTGGAATTTTTCATGAATCATATCCCACATTTTCCCTATCTACAAACATTATTCACCTTGGGTATTATCATTTTCTCCTCACATGTGTAGCAATTTGCAGATGTGCATTCCCTAGGTATAAATATTTGCAACAAGACCATAATAACATAAAATTGTTTTCAAAGAAATTAACTAGCAAATTATCCTTAATTGATTCCGTCTTGAATGCAGCAGGGACTCGCTCGGCAAGAATTGAAATGTTTTAAATATCCTTTACATTCATCCTCAAGGGAATCAAAAAGCCTGTTAAATAACGGGGACCCGGAGAAATTTGTGCAAGCTAGGATTTATTTCTAAAGTATCGCTATTCCCCCATCAGGAAACATTGGGCATTTTAAAGGTCCAGCGTTTCAATCACGCAGTTCAATTTTGTCTCGAAAGAATGACATTAAAAGTAGAATCCTCCGTTATAATCACCGATGTTATGACAGCCAGATGAGTCCTTAGGCAGTGTAAGTAATCGCATTAACTCTTTTTTTAATATCCTGACCTTATTGCTCAGTTTACCACGATTTGACGTTTGCGTCTTAAGTTTCTTGTCTTGGGATAACGTAAGTGCAATAATAGTTTACAGGTTATATGAAAAATAAAAAATTATCACATTATAATAAATAAATCAACAAATATCATATTCGGATCAACTAGTACCATTTAAAGATACAGAAGTGATTGATGCTACTGCTATGCGTTTAAGGATATTTTGCTGTAGGTGTTTGCGGATTATTACCATATCTTGTTCTGTTCATGCGTAATAGAAAGAATTGCAGGCCCAAAAACAGTTGTTTTCTATTACGTGTAACCTGAAAGTCTATTTGAAGCTTTCATACGTTTAGAAACGTATATATGCTCCACTCGTATTGGTCCTGGAGATCAAATGACATTGGACATGATTTAGGTTGTAAATTTTTCATCTTATACGAATTTCTTTTACGAGATTTACGAAATTTATTCCCTTCATTGATGTTATTATGCATTAGCGCATTGGTTGCGAAAAGGACTTCATGAGCTTTCAAAGCACATATTAGTTTATGATAATCCCCTTAAATAAATTCCCTTCAAATATTCTTTTCAATTTAACTTATGTAACGCTATGGAAAAATATGTTGTTGATATGTCAAAAACGTGGTATATACTGTCATAACTAGATTGCTCGGTAGTGAAGTTGTTTACAATTGAAAATTTGCGGTACAAGTTTCATTGAACCAACCACTCTAATTAATAATTAATTTATGAGCTAGTCAATCGCATAACGAGTAACTTTATTTCGATAGTGCGAAATGATATTTAATGAGAAAATAATAATTTTCAGTAATATTTTGGTTAGTTGGACGCAATTTAGTCTTGCGGTGACTCAATGGAGGAGGAATAATTTTGTTGAGGGATAACTTATTATGATTCAACAGCACAATATTTTCCCGTATCATGGATTAGCCGGGAAAACTGAATTCAAATAAAAACATATTTTTCTCAGTGTTCATACTGGTACATCGCAATACATAGTTTGTGTGTTACTGCAACTATGATAAAGCAAAATCCTTCTCACCCTTGCATCCTTCACTTCCATCCAATCTTAACTCCCAGAGGACATTAATTGCGAAAGTGCAAAGAAGTATTACAGTGAAAACCATTTCAATTTAATTAAGAAAACTTTCTTTAGTACAAGTTTTAATAAGATCAGTTACTTAACAAGCGACTAAAGTGTAATTAATTGGATTTTCAGTATAGAGTTAACTGTATCTTAAGTTGTTGTAACCATAGTTTGTGGTGGGGGTTATGTGCAGAGTGAGTGAGTGGAACACACCCTGGGGAGAAGTAGTTTAGATTTGGGTTTGTTAGTTTCTGTAATTCACGAGGATAATAGATGATGAGATTATGTTTGTCTATGTTATGAATCAAATCCAGGATAGCGGTCAATAATTTCATTCTGACAGTGTGACACATTTTAAGGTTTTGTTAGCCGATAATGAAGTGTTTATAGAGCAATTGATTATAAATCTTGCTTAAAATCTGCCAATCAATCCTCTCTCATTCCCTCTTTACCTTCAGATTCGGGAAAAAATAATTCAAAATAATGCTTTAATGACGGAGTTACCTCAACTCACACATTTCATCCTTCAGCCACCAAGGAACAAAGGTACTTCGTGCTAGCATGGATCCAACCATTCTGTTCTTTTCATTAGAGCCGATCCTAAATCAAATTCCGCGATGTCATCTTAGATATTACGTTGGAACAAGTATCCCTAATTGGATCCGTTAATCAAGGATTTAAGCACTCAATAGGAATTTAGAATAGTCGCCTAGGGGGAGTGACAGTGCAAGGAGCATCCTTTAGTTTCGATCTAATGAAGATGCTATTCTGCTAGCCATCACTGCAAGGCAAGCGAACCAAGCAGGGTTACATGCGACCCGGATACCCGTTCACCCACACCACCCTATCACTTTGCTGCACGTCTATGTAATCAAGCTTACGCTATTCGTGTCCCATTGATGATGGCTTTGTTTTCAATTAAATGTTATTAATTAGGGGCCTTAATTAATTCAGAAATAGTTGATAATACTCGAGCTATTGCAAGCAGGGAAGAGTTTGGCAGGCGGATGATTTACGGGTGCGCGTGGTAATGGTGATGATTTGTTGCTTGTATAGATGAAGGAGGTCTTTATTGCTGGAATGCTTAATTAGTTATTTGTTAAATTATTCAACTAGAATTATTTCCGTATTGAAAGTTGAGTGAAAATGGAGGGCGGTCTATTTGGGGATGCGAAACGCGTTCGTCTCTGGTTGTGTGATACTCGGGTAGTTCCAGAATTTCAAAAGGGCAGATTAGTGCATCAAGAAAGGTCGGGGTAGAGAGATTCTTTCCTAGCTCTTTCTCCACAGGCGTAACCTGGAAGCGCCTCTGATCGAATGAAAAGGAAAAGGTGGCCTATCTCAAAGTGATACCCCAAACGGTTTCAGGACACGTTTTTAAATTGACTGAGAATTTATTTAGTGAGTATTTCAGGAGCATTGCACACATGAGCCCCACACCTACGATGGACTATGGCATTCACTCGTTTTCCAATTGAAACTCTTTTCCAAATAAAACTCTCTTTAAGACAAGAGTTGCTAAAGAAATGCAAAAATGTTGCAGGCATCCTTACTTGATTCCGCATGAAAAATGATAGAAATTAGTATTTGAGTCAGGATGGGTTTTGTGTATGACACAAAAAACTAAATTTTCGATTTCTACCATGTCGACATCTGAAAAGTTTGAATAAAATTTGGTAGGCGGAATGGAACAACTGCTGTAAGGATATTGTAAAACGTTGTCGAAGACCAAGTGAGACTTAGTTATATAAAAACAATATTTGATTGGCGTAAGGTGTCCAAAACGGGACAAACAAATAAAGAAAATATACTGGTCGAATGAAACTGGTCTACCCGAGGACTAACCTACACATGGAGCAAAAGAATTGATACAAACAACATCGATATAGATAACCTAGGACCATGAATCTAGATGAACTTAGAACCACGTTTCAGACAGAAAGGATTACATATACAGGATACATATCCGTCAAAGGACAACCAAAGAAACGAATTCGTTTTAATTTTTTGCTAGGTTTTATTATTAGAGATCGGTTACAAAGGGCTTACGATTCTTCTGAAAGCGTTGAGATTTAGATCATTGGTTATCCCAATTACATTACCCAAACAGTCTTCTCTTAAGACATACAGCCTTAGAAACTTTCTTTTGCTTAAAATAAATTGTTGGCCACAGTAAACAACAGCAATAAAACTTGAAACACGCCCTCAACTCTTTACTAGCTATTCCTTTTTACGTAGGACATCTGAAATCGAAATTTTAATAGAGTCGCTATCAGTAACATGAGATCTGAATTCTCATATAACCCTCCCGAGAGCAACTTGACGAGGTGTTACAAACTCAATCGAATTGGCTGCTCAATTTAAGGACTTTCCAAGCAATTACAATCAAAACATCTCTCACTATCTCTTGCGTTCGACACTCTATTCCGATCCACTCGAATTACCGCCAATAATCTTAGTTTTCGTGCGGCAAAGGAATATGTAGAAGAGGAAGAAGTGCCAGCAGAAAGACTATCCTTGTAACAGTGCAAAAAACCAATCTATATGGTTTTATCTTCAAAATAACTTGAGCAAACGCCGCCACTTTATCTCCTCTAAATCCTGCAATTTAACAAATTTTCTAGTTCTTTGTAGAACAAACATTTTCCTTTTGTTGTAAATGCCACAAGATTTGGTCGAAATTGGTCATTTAAAGTAGATTTGATGCTCAGATTGGGAAAAGCAAAAACAACAGAGCAAAGGAAATTTCAGTCAGTCCGGGAGCCGGTCTCCCGCGCTGTTCGCCGCAGAGGCAGGGACGACTCGAGTATATGGGAGCGAGCCAACTTTCGCAAGAAGCTGAAACAAGGAATGGAGGCGAACAAGCAAGAATCCAATTTGTAGAGAATATGTCCGAGTTCTGTTCGACTTTTTCTGAACAATTTCGACAGTACCCATCAGAAGGGCAGGACAGAAAGAAAGAAGGGTAGCAAATATGCACGTTGGTGGTAAGTAAGGAAGTAGCTTGGCACTCGAGTTATGGGTAAATTTCTTTTTTGATCGAAGCAGGAACTAGATGGCTGGAGGCAATATCAAAGTGCATCTTCAAAATGTGTTTTCAATTCCCACTGAGCTCACAGTCCTCGAATCTACGCAAATGTATTGTGAAAATTGGAATCGTCAATCATTCGGGATCACATTGAATCGATGAGGACTCAAATATTTTAATATTTTATCGACGATTAGAAACATTAATTTTCTTTTAAACTCACTGTGGAGTTGCCGCATTCATCTATTATATCTCACACTGAATTCTATTCATATCAATTTATTCCTGGAGCTGTCGCTCTACGTTCCTGTTTCCACCTTGCCGAAAACCTCATTGTCCGATATGAAATAGGAGTAATTTGGAGATTAGCTTTTATTGACATATTCAATCCCTAATAACACTTGGTTGTTACCGCCTGAAGGAACGAGCGGTTGCGGGCGCTGTGGGACAATAAAATATGATGTTATCGCAAATAGAAATCATCGTCCTTTTTTCGGAAATCTCGTGCGTTCCAAGTGGTCTGGGAGCAGAACAGGCTCTGGACGATTGTGGAGAAAATCACACAGGGGCTTGTTCGAACGTATGTTGGGCAGGAGTTGATGGTTTTCTATTACAAGGATACATACGTATCTGCGTGGCTATGAACTAACTGTACGATTCGAAGTCTATAAAAACAGGAGACCGAAAAAAGGACGAAAATAGACTCAGCTTGTGGGATTTTGTTGTGCAATTTTCGGGGGAGTTTGAATGTCGATTTACTTAAGGCAAAGCTATCGTTTAGATTAAGAGTAAACCAAGGTCATGAAAAGTATTTCTGTATTTCTGACTGAAGCGAAAGGATAATCTTTAATGTTGTCTGAGAGTCTTTAAACGAATTCCATGAAAGGGAATGGATTAAAAGTTCTGCAATTGCAGTTTTCTCAAATAAAGAGGCAGTGGAAGCTCTTAGACCCACTTGTAAAAGCAGCCGTTGCTAGAACTAGCGTTAAAAAATAGAAAAAAGTCTGATTTTTCGCTGTTTCCAAGGATTGGATTTTTCTGGAAATGACTGCCTGACGTATCCTACGTTTAGATTATATTCCTTGTTCTTATATAAGATGATTCAAGCTTCAAGGATTGAATGCAAATTCTATCAAGATTCGGAATTTGCATACTTGTTTCATGAGCTTCCCTTCAAAAGTCATTGAGTGCATATTTGGTAAAACGGTTTCAGGGCAGGATTCGGGTTTTCATGCAAACAGTCATGGGTCTCCATTTTACCTGGAAAGAATCATTGTCTCGCGTGAAATCATCAGCAGAACATTAATCCTTGGTAACGCGATCGATCGAGCATTTACTGACCACCATGACATACAGAGCGAATTCCGCTCTTTTCCAAAAGTGATAACTATTTAAAAACATTTATTTTCAACGGAACAGTACAACTTGAAGACTGTTCCTGATTGTCCCACGAAATCTCCCATTCAATCGACTGCCAAGTTCCTAGGACTAAACACAATCGGAGTACTTCCAGTGAGTTGACTACGAACTGTTTACTATATGTGAACGCGAAACTAGCATAGGAGTTACCATTTCCCCCTGAACGTAGCACAGATGTATTGGTGTTGGAAAAAAATTAACATAACTACAAAACTACAAATTATATAGCTACAAAATTAAATTTTATTTCAATTTTATGTCATATATCATCCTTGTTTGGGATCGTATTACATTACTACTTTATTATGTGATAGAACAATACCAACCCCATTGAATTGTTTTGTATTTACTCTTATCAGATGAATTCATCGGAAAATTTTGATAGTTTACGGATAATTTTTTGACTATTTTTGCTTAATTTGCTTTCTGAGGAAAATGACGTCTGATATTGGGTCCAACCTTTGAATTACCTTAATTATTGCAGAGGCAATAAGGAGTCTTAGCCTTTAAATTAGGCATACAGAAAAAAACGTTTTCATTGACACTTAAATCCTCTCTCTCTCTAATTAATTATTGCAATTTCAAATTCATAATTGGGTAGATATTAAGCAACAAGGAAGGTTTCAATCACTACCACATCACTCCACCGGCCACAGCAATTATTCCCCGCTGACGTCCTTCTACGTACCTTTCGTCCAGCTCATTAACGACTATATAAGCCTATGTATCCATGTCGTTCTCGATAACATCCTGTCACTAACCTTTCATCAATCTCCACCCATTGGTTGGTAGTGAACTACATATTCAACGCACAACAAACTATGGGCAATGAGAGTATTGCGCGGTAAGTGGAGAGAGTCGATTGAAATAGGATTCCAGAAACACATTTAATTAGTTCGCTAAATAACTTTGAAATACAGCCAGCTAATTAAAATTTAATCGGAATCTGTTTAATCATATTTAACACGACTTGAAGTAATGCAATAATCCTGCAAATGAGAGAGGAAGCGATAGTAAATGGGAGGGATGAGGAAGCATTGGTCGGGTTCAATGTGGAAATTATTGATGCCAGTAAACCAGTGTAATTAGTATTGGATTATGGTTGGCGCAATGGGTTCAATATTTTCCCATTACTTGGACAATATTTTCATAAATGTGATCCTTATAGAATTGCTGAAACGTTGAATGTGATTATTAGGGGTTTCTATGATTTTGTTAGTTCATGCGAAAGCATTATATCCGTGGCCACACAACTATGAAGGGATACTGATAACCTTATTTTAATGGTTTTGCGCATGGGCTTTTGATCTGCTGGGGCAGCGTTGAGATTGTTGGTCAGGGAATATTCCCTGAAAAAAACTTTTTCAATTTAGGTTTTCAGCAACGTTTTATAATTTTCTCGACGTGCCCGGGGTAGATTCCGAGAAGGAATCCTGCTGACAACAGTGGAGAGGGGCTGGATCCAAAGCGAATAGCTAAGAAATATGCCGGTTGCAAGCGATTGATGAAAGTTTCTGAATGAATTCTTTCTTGCGTTGCTACCAACGCAAAAGCACGATATACCTAAAGAGAACCATAGAATGTGCCGGGTTTCCTTACAAACAACAAATGGAACTTCTTCAACGATAAAATCTTTAACCAAATTTCAAATAACCAACATTCGATCGAACCCATTATTGAGGACAAAAATGATTTAGTGACGCATACTTTTCATTCTCTCCTAAAAAAGCGTGCATTCTAGTTTCATTCTAGACTCTATGGGCATCCTAGATCACTTTGGTAGGAGTGCCTTAAGGTGACTTGTCAAAGGAATTGACCTGTAAGTGCTATCCGGGATGGCAGATACTCGATTTCTATTTCGGCTTAAATTTTATGACGTTGATACCTCCCACTTCCGCAAAATCACAATAAGGCCCGCTGAAGCTAAAACCTATAATTAAATGGACGACTTTCCCTTGATAAAAGTCCTCTTTGAAGAGTGGTTGCGTTTTCCGTGAAATCAGAGCTGCGCCTTCTATGGGTATGTCAAACTTTCGTGATGTCAACTGCAACACACCACTGCCACTGCCACTTTTCTTTGGTAGACACTATTGTTAGCCCCTTGCAAGGAGTTTTGGCTTCAACCGTAGAGATACAACGTAAGTCATTAATAATTAAAATAATTTCTGAACATTTGTAGTTAAAAAATAGGGTTTTGTTGAAATATGAAAGGACACAGGATATTTTAACAAATTACTCTACTCACTCCATAACTGAAATCGACGTGAGGTTAGTCCCTAAAAGTTAGGTGTTATAATAAGGATGAAATCTATGCTCAACACAAATATGTGTCTAAATGTTAGGCTTAGTATGAAAGTTATTATTACAACATTACAAACCTATTTTGATCTTCAAGAGATTTTCAGTTGAACTAGCGGCAAAGCCCTGTAAAAATAAATCCAACCCCGATCTTCCTTGCCAAGGAAAAGATAAAAGAAACAGATGCAGAAGCTAAACAAACCATGATAGGAATGAAGCATGAAACGATGAAAGTCATAAGAAGCAAATGAGAGGATTAAAATTACGCAAGCAAGGTTGCATACAATACAAACGGACATACATACGTCTACATTAAACAGGACACGGCGTCAACATCAATGGCTCTCAGTAGTAGTCATCGTCGTCGTAGGCGTGGTAGTCGAACAGGAGAGGAGAGCACATGTTTTAATTAATATCATGTATCAACTTTTAATTAACTCGCCTCCTGGATGCTTGAGCACTTTTCACGTCATGTTATTTTACTAATTATATCGTACAAACACACGCTCATGTTTCGTTTGTGCACGAGTGTGTGTATAGTGGGAAGGGTATCGAGTTAAGGAACAGGACGAGATGTAAGGGTTCGCTCTGAAATCATTGAGGGGGCGGAAAGGATGAAGTGGTTGGAGTGCAAGCAGTGAAATAAGAAGAAATTTTTGAAGTTGCTGCTGGGAGTGAAGCCGATGCCGCTGCTGCAAAGAGTGGATGATGATGATTCTTGTAAGAGCCTCGGAGCCATTTCAATAATTGCTGCCTTGTTTAGTTGTTTCCCATTTCATGTTATGTGCATAAATTGACGAAGAAAACATCTCCCGAAAGGTTAATTATTATCATTTTTAGTGTTATGATATAAAAACATGTTGGAATTCATTTAAAGGCTGTGGGTAATTGATATTAGTGGGGAACCCCAGAAAGTGATTGAAGCTTTTTATTAGCTTCTATTATGTTCACGGAGGTGTTCTACGCAGCGGAATTACGAGGGAATATGTTGCAACGAAGATAAGTGGCACTGCTCATAAATATCAAGCAAATCGGAAGCTAAGCTAATTCTTTACCAAATAAGGTTTTATTACATTGATTCAGTCAACATGGAGAATCGTAGGGACTGTGGGTACTGACACAGAGAATGAAAGGAATATTCATAAATATCCAATGCTATAATCTATTCGATGTGTTGTTGCTAAGGTGGTTATTAAGGTTGCAGTACAGATGTTAGAATGGTAATATGGACGTCCACAAGCTGCCTCTTTTTCTATGTGCTTCACGCATACTTTGTTCCATGTTAACTTCTGGGATGATCGTGAATTCTTTAGATCAAAGAAAATCTCAAGAAGCTTCCGCTGAAATCTTCAATTTTTCTGCGATAATTTTTTTCTAAGTCTATCCTTTGCGTTTCAATACACTGCAAACCAAATATCATCCACTTGCGTCTCTTCTGGGCGTCTCCTCCTAGTTTTAAATGTGAGGAAGACAAACATCGTCCCGTTTGTAAGGCTACGAGTCCTAAAGAGAAATACAAGTTACCGATCAGTTCAAAGGTCAAGAGCATTCTTGGGATCCAGAGAACATGGAATTTTTTATAATGATCTGGTCTAACCTTATCCATTATACATTGAGCATTGTGAATGGCTGCAGGCTGAGTTCGATTGCTGACAATGTGATAATTTTGCACGAGTACATGTCATTCCTGTGGTTATAATGATGATACCTCAATAAAGTTTTAGATGATATAGAAATCGAAGATAGCCGAAATCACACTTTTCTCTCTTCCTGCACGCATTTACGGAGAGTAATTCAATCCTTACGTGTATGCATCATCTGAAATTTAATCGTATATTCTCTTTTATTTTGAGTTTTGTGAAACCATTGTGTTCACAGAACATTAATGCTGATGTAGTTCGGATGTACGCCACCCAAGCTTTATGGTCTAAGCGCTTTCCTAGACTCCTAACAAAAGTAAATGTTCCCAATAGCCACTGATCCCTAAGCGTACCGTGCGTTGCCATTTAGAGCAAGCTGAAGAAATTGCGAAGTAATGGGTATGACTATAATTCTTCCAGTTTTATAATACTGAGCTGAGCTAG
Source organism: Stratiomys singularior (assembly GCA_954870665.1). Lineage (NCBI taxonomy): Eukaryota > Metazoa > Arthropoda > Insecta > Diptera > Stratiomyidae > Stratiomys > Stratiomys singularior. Next base: position 1,339,125 of record OX940879.1, on the reverse strand, counting down.
CAGGTTTTAAATCGTTCATCCCTTAACTAAGTCAGTTTGATCCATGTGGAGATGTTCTTGCTACCTGCTGAGAATAGTTTTGATAGGTTTGACGAAGGGAACAGGCTGACAAATCGGGCAGGCAAACCTCAGGCGATCTATTTCATGAGACCAAACCCTAAGAGAGTAAGCAGGTGAAAGAAGACATAAAAACTGCAAAGTCAACTTCATCTGCAATTAGCCGGTACAAGCTATAGGTAACGAAAACTAGGCAGTACCTGTATTGCACAGCTGCAGATCACCTCCAAAATAGGAAATTCGAATGTTATTAGGCTTCCCGCGCGCATCAAATAGGATATGAAATACCAGAGCATCCAGCAATATCAAGTCGATTGCTTCAAAACAGCATCAACTGCTAATTAGAGCTCCAAAACGGAGTCATCCACTGTGAAACGCTAATCAAGTAACCTCTCCTTTAAGCATATATGTGTGCCTTCATTCTGTTGGTTGTAAAAGGAGAGCAAGTTTATTAAAATTAATATTCTGTGTTTTTTGTGTTCTGGTCAAGGGTGTAACCCACATTTCTATCCCAGCCGCTGTATAATATTTTTGGTTAATGGCCTAGTGAAATAAATAGTAAGCTTGGAGGTTGATTTCCAGGAAGCTTTAATGAAAAAATGTAAGGTGTTCTCGATTGCAAGGACAAAGCCGTAAGGAATAGAAGAGAGTAGTATTGTGGACGCTTCCATCAGAAATGGTAAAATTGTGAAATTTAGGAATTGGTTCAGGTTTCGCTGTACTTTGGTTTGAAATTTTGTTCTTTTACCTCTTCGAAAGAGACATCTACACCTGTAACAGAATAGTTAACTATCTATCAACGAATTGAAAATCTTAAAACGGATAAAAGTGGAGACAACCCGGTGAGTAGAGAGGGACCAGATTATCACCTTCCGAGTTTCCGGAACTGTATTGCTGCGAAAATTGCATGCTGTAAATAATCTAAGCATATGGCCCGCGCGGGCTTACTGGAGTATGAATTAGGCCTAATATATTTATGCAGACAGTGAAGCGCTTCCTTCATTCGTTCATTCTTTCATGTTAATTTATTTATAGCAGCGTAAGAGCTATCTGAAAAGTGCATTTTTAAATTAATCTATCTAACAACACGGCTGCAGAGTTTATCCGTTGCTGTTGCATTTGTAATCACCAAATGCATTAGTCTCGTCCTTGTTATCAACAGCTCCGTGATCAATGCCACTAGAATCGCTCATCCTCCGCCGCAAACTCTATCCTAACGCGATTGCAAGTGTCATCATCGTCAGCATCATCATCATCATCGTCATCATCGTCATCATCGTAGTCGAACTCATCAACATCATCATCACCATCATCATCTCCGGTGAATGTTTAATTACCTAACCTCAAATAGCACTCAGCACTATGGAAAAGTTGTTAACTTCGTCCCTTTATCTTCTCGCTTGGCTGCCGCCGGCCCACATCGCGCGCCCTTTTCTCTATTCCCAGCGTTATCTGAAAAGCCGTCAACATCAATCTCACTACTTCTGCTAATAGGGAAAGCGACGGATTTTTCATTTTAACTAATGTCCAATTACACTAATGCATAAAAGCTTTTTCACATACTCTCCCGTCAATTTGTACTAATGAACACACACGCCATGTTTGTATCTACGATTCCCTTGGTCATAGCACGTATGAATGAGTGGGCTGACAGTGTGCCCCGCTTACTGCACCAGGCCCCACACCTTTCGCTATTTGGCCTCATCATCGGTTCCTACAGAACTACCATGACTAGGATGGATAGCCATGGAGAAGGAGCCACGAAGGAAGACAGGATGTGCTCGCACAGAGCTGACATGCATCATGCGGAAAGTATGCAAGGGACCCAAGTAAGGAGTGCTGCTCCTCAATGATCATCCCTGAATGTGCCTGATTGCCTAGGTAGCGAGGAAAGTTGCCGCTCCATGAATAGATTCATATTACCCTGATGCGATGCACTCGTTTGATAACTTGTGGTGCGGGTTAAGGGTTGCAGCAACAACTGTGAACTTTTACCAAACAGTTGGAAGCGCCTCCCCACCATTCCTTAAGGCTTAAAGAATCTTGAAGCAGAGACAATAATAATATTTCAGCAATAAATGCAGAGCATGAAGTATTTCTATATGCAATCACTAGATCTAGTTAATGCTGCACCGTTTTGATGCAGGAATCGAATGACCACGGTGCAGCATATGGTTCCGCACATTGAATCAAAGAACCTATTAGCGGTTTGTGTGAGCCTGTAACCTGAGCAATATCATAAAAGTGATTACAAAGTGATGAGATATCATTTCCTTTGCATCTCCACTCCACGCTTCGTTGTGTCCTTCGCAACCATAAAAATACTTCATTCAAAAAACTTTCTACCAAACTTGATAAGACCACTCTCGTTCCATCCCATGAAACCCATTTTGCTTGGGTTTCGTTTTCAACGCCGGAACATTCACATTCGCCGACAAGAACACATGTTAAGTTAATGTATACGTTAGTCTAACTCTAACTCTGGTCCTTGCTAAGCCTGCAAGTGCACACTAAAAGGTGTTTTAATGCATCAAGTTAAATACTAAAGTGCTAATAGCATGCAAGTGAAGTGGAAAGATTACCCCCAACGATGATGATGACTGCGCCAGGATAATGGTTTCAAGGGGTGAAGCGAAGGAACGGAGAAAAACGGACGAAAGGATGAATGTTATGCGACGCTTTGTTGCACTAAAGTAACATGAAAATCTTTTGTGTCCAGGCTCTATTCAATGAAACGTAGACGAACAAACAGAGTCCTTTCTGTCGATTCGTGTGACAAGATGTAATGATTTAATGGATTGCGCATCATTTAAAATGATTTGAATAATCCTTGTTTCTGTGAATACTTCCAACAAATCAAATAACATTCGAGTTTGTGGCATATACGTGCAAGGGCACGTCTAAAGGACGAAGCAAAATTAGCTAATGGCCTGCTCAGCTCTGAAGCTCTCTTCCGTAGGTTTCGAATTGCTAATAATTGATTTAACGAATAATCGGATCACGGAAACGAAGTGAAAAATTAGTTTTTACTTATTGTAAATATAAACTGTTCATTGTACTAAACCTTCAGTTATTAATTCATAAAGGCTCCATTTTGTTCTTGGACTTAGCCACTAGTGATTCCTCCACAGGGACTTACTAGAGCGGAATAGTGCAGATGCTCTGATCAACGTTCGACAAGTAGAAATTCCCTATTTGATAGTTCCTTCCTCTTTCAGAAAAGTAAATTGAACTCTTCCGAAAGAAGTGACCGTTCAATTACTGCTCCCTTTTGGAAATCTGATTAATTTTTCTGGATATCAATTCACACACTGTATCCTTAGCATGGTTTTGTAGCATATTCTATTTGGGTAGATATCACTCTGCAAAAAGTCTCCTTACCTTACCTTGACACCAAATCAAGCGTGAAAGGAGATAGAAAGTGAAGTCTGCGGCAGTGAAAACCGAGCCCCGGCTGCAATCTGGCATGGTTTTCGATTTTTCCGATCAGAATGGAAGGTTTTGCATGATTTTTTTCGCCAAATAGCAATCATACGGAAAAGAGAAGTGAAACTTCTTTGTTAAAATGCTCGTTTCGAGAAGATTGGGCTAACAGACACTTCAACATCCTCCCTTCAGAGACACATCATACCTAGTGATGCTTCCCTAGAAGCCCCTCTATGCTTACTGACACCGGTCTTCCATCTATTGAAACATCGGAAAAAGCAGCCTCTAAATACTCTATTGGCTTGAATTGATATTTCTGACAAAACAGGAACTAACTCACTTTCTCACCGTCGTCAGAAGGAACTTCTCAGAGCATCGCGATCTTTCTCCAGCGAAAAGAGTTGGTTGTTTGTCTCCGGTATATTTCCCGACATTAAAACAAAATGCTTTTCCATTAAAGTCGAGGATGTGTAGTATATTTGTAAAATTTAGCAGACGTTAACATTTGACTGTTTTGAAGTTCCCCGTCCTGAACTTTATCCTCTGATGCCTAGAAGAGACAACGCCGTTTGAACCAGTTCTTAACGTAATCGTCGACTTCGTTATCGTAAGTCGTTTTGACGTCAAAAACTTGTTCAATCGGCGTCGTGTGTCACAGGCAGAAGACTTGCTCATACTCATCATCATCACCACTTTCATCGTAATAAGATTTAAAAGAAATATTCAACTTTTTGAAACCATTCAGTAATCCTGTGCTGGCTTGGAAATTGGTTTACGCCAATTCACTGGCAAATTGATCCCTTTTCACTATCGGTTGCTCTACCAGTTTCCCTTATTCGCTCATTTACATTCTTACAGTGCCTATTTAGAACTTTCTCTAGATTTTTGGATCAAGTCGACGACCCCTGCGCGAAGTGCGTCTTCGAAAAATGAAGTGATTATCGCGACAGCGCATGAGTGGCAAGTAAAAAAAATGTGATTTGTTTTCGTTTCGCTCGTACTTATAAGCTAAACGTCAAAGCAGCCAGCCAAACTGGTCCCAAGTGCCGTTAAAAAGAACAGGTAGTATTCTGGCAAGATGCTTAGTGCTTTCCACTACAAAAGTATGAGCGGTCGATGACATTTGTGACAATGACTTTTCTCGATAATGACATTTGTACGGTGGACATTTCATTGGCGCTGCCATTTTGTTTTCCGTGGAACACAAGACGGTCACCGCTACCTTTAAAGGCAAAGGACGGTAAGAGGTAAACTAAAGGACTTTTCATTTATTGTGCAACCGACCATAGACTTTTGCGAGATCAACGCTGCCCAAATTCCGCAAAATGAGGTCCTGATGTTAAATTAAGATGCCTTTGCCAGTCATTATCCGTTTCCCTGCATAGCAAACCCTTTCATCTTCTATGTTGCAAACCAAAATCTCTTCTTTTCTATAATACTTTAACAGGTACAGCTTTTCTATTAATACTTTTTTTTACAGTAACAGGAATTAGGCCCTTGCTATCAATTTATGACGAAGTTCAGCACGAAGACATGCGATTGTTTTTTAAAACAAAAATTATGCTGTACTTGTTCAACTTTCGTGCCCTTCGTTAGTTAGATAATAAGAAGTTTTATCTGACAGGATCAATCAGATTTCCTAGAAAGAAGAGTTGTCTTAGAGCCATCTACAATATTTATTTTTCGCGAAATCAACGACATTTGTCTCTAAAGTAGTTAAAAATTACTTGTAAGTAACTAGTACGTAAAGCGAACTAGTTTACTCGCCTTCACCGAAAGGATAATTGTTTATTTTTCCGACATGTCGAGCATATTTTTCCATAATGATTCTCAAAAATAAAATAGAATCATCACAGTCATTTGGCTCATTCTATTTTGCACTTCTGTCTTGACCAAAAAATATTTAATCACGACCGAAACGAATCCCTTTTCTAATGGACGAATCAGAGCTCGATGAAGTGACAAGGACGGCAATTTCAGTAATTAACAGAAACGTTACTCATCAAAAAAGGGTCCGAGGTGATGATTTGTTAAAAAAATGGTGCTCACTTTGAACCTTTGCTCGACAGCAAACTGCAAAGTGGACAACGATGAGTGGTGAGCCTATAATTTATTTAAGTAGGAGGAAAGAGCTTTTTGGGGAGACACTGAAAGTTGCACTTTAAAGAATTGATACGCCGGGAGAGGGTTCTTTCCATCCTTTTTAGAATTGTTGCGCGGACAAAGGTTTCGTTTGAATCAGCAGTCAGTTTCAGGAAGCATATAATGTATGTAACTGGCACAGACTACGGATTAGAATTGGGAGGAGCAGTTACAGTAGCTTAAGTGAATGGGCACTAATGAACCACTTAACGCTAATTAGATGAAATGCAAAGGAAAGCGCACAATCATGCATGTGTGAATGCTGTGCTATAAATGGATGCCGCACAATTGTGTTATCCTTTGAATTCGAAGTGATTTGACGAAGCGGAGAGCGGGGTGATGGTGTTCGATTTGATTTGGAGTTGGCTTTAGTGAGCTAGCAGATATGTAGGGCTTCGAATATGGTCACCTCTAAATCCATTCTGCTTGGCTAGACGGAGTCCTCGATAATCCTTCTGTTCTGCAGCGCGTGAAGCACATACGGATGAGCGGTGATTTGAACATCTGTGCTGTAGGTACTTAACTTTGGAGGAATATTTCGAAATGATTTCCTACCACCCCAATGTGCGGTGCTGGTTGCGAATTTTCCGATGACACAACTCACGTTGAATCTGCGTGCTTTACGCGGCAGCAAATGGAGGTTTGGCGCTTGAGCTCAGCTGAGCCGAGCAAAGCTGCACAGTTTCCATTAGAGAAACTTTGGCCGGGATGGGTATGATCCTGTTGTTAAATTTGCCCCCGCATACATGCATACCGTCATAGATATACGTGACTTTTTAAAATCCTTTCGTTTTCCTTCATGTTCTACCCCTCGAACCGAGGATCGGAGTTCTCCTTCCCGGCAACGTTCGGGACTCAAAATCGTGAACACAAATATGCTCGCACGGTGCGTTACACATGTCAACGGTAATTAGTCCTTTTTCATGATTGATGGGCTTTTCAATTTGACGTCATGTTGTGTAATTATCCGGGTGTAATGTAATTCATATGTACAAGAGGCCCCAAACGACAACGTTGAGGTGGGTATTCACGGATATGGATAGCACATCTCGTTGCCGCTACGAACAAATAAATTAATTTAAGCGGACGCGAAATACGACAAGTGTGACAAGAAAAGAGTGAATAGAGGTGGTGAAAAGGGGCAAGGCCGCTTGACATTTCAAGTGCCTGTATAAGTCATACCTAATTGAGGCCGCCTGTTTTGTAAGGTTTGACTAATTATGATTGCACGGGAGAGAGCGCTCATGGTGTTTGCAATTGCCGAGTGCAAGATGTATTTGCAGTCAGATTTAAGGATTAAGTACACACCACATGCACAACACACGTTTGCGTTTTTAGCAGAAACTAACTGTTCGTTCGGATAGATAAATGCACTAGTGGCAATGATATCATTTATTAGATATAACTTTAATTCAGTGTTAGCTTTGGTATGTTTGTGATCCCGATATTGTACTTATAGTCCATCCCTTAGCTGTGATACTCTTAGTCCAAAGTTAAGTGTGGTCCTGGACAGATTTGCTTTTCATCAGAACAAAACAAACAACTTTTCGGGCCCTTATATTCCGCATCCTAAATAAGAAATATAAAGTTGTTTTCATTTGCTGTTCCTCATCTTTCTATTTATCGTGTTTAACATAGTTGGATCTTTAATATTTCGAAGGGCAGGAACTCTGAGCAAACCGTTTTTATAAACCATTGGAGCGTAACTACCGAATCCTTTCTTCAGCTTACCTGTGGCTGCCTGAACTGACGCCCTGAAAAGAGAAGAACAGACAGATTAGAGAATTCGATATAAATCGATTTGGCCCTCAGGTTGAAAGATGGCAGAAAAGCCTTTAAACGCTCCTCCCGTTCAAAAAAACTGGAATTTACAGCACCTGGATGAAAGACATCGGCCTTAATAAAATGGACAAGCTTTTGCAAACACACAAGGAAGCGTGTAATATAGTGGAACGGAAAAATTATTCCCCCACTCAATCGAAATAGCTAATAAGCAAAAGAATAAACAGAATGGAATGGTTGTTAACTTTCGGGAAAGAGTTCACAAAAAGCCTTTAATCACCCGTGGAAAATGGGTTTTGAATCTCATTCGTTGTTGTAAGGAAAACGAACAAAACATTGTCAACATCACAACGATCAAACAACGAATAAGCACTGATCATAATTAAAGTCGAAGGTAGGGACTGTCAAGCCTATTATTGCATACGGTCCCGGGGGTCAACATATAATTCTCAACATATAAGGAACGAAGATGAAACCGTGAATTTGCTTTGTTTCTGTATATTTCTAAATAAAGCACTTGTGATCGTTCCTCTTGAAAGACAAAGGAAATGTTAAATAACAGGTAAAATTGGGCGGGAAGGGTATAGGCTTATTGATGCATTCTGCTCTTTTCTAAAACAGGCGCAAATACTCTCGGAACTTTTCCTGCATACAATTTCTTGAAACATTTTAATTCTTCACTCAATTCTTTCGAGATGAACATTACTGAAATAAGTTATAATTTGCTATCACTACTTCAATTTCTTATTATGAAATAGGTTTCTTACCAGCCATTAAAATCTTTTGTGGGACAAAGTGAACCGCGACTTTATTGACTAATGGGAGAAACGTAACTGAACAACTTCCTACATATAAGATTTTACAACCAAACGATACATTACCTGAAAGTAGTGCCAATTCAAATTAGAAAACCTATACCAAAACCAGTGAACAAGGAAGCCTTCGTTTTACCACTTTCATGTGTAGTAACCAATTCCGCATGAACAATTTCTAACATGTCCTCTTACACTCGCTATTAATTGTGTAAAGGAATCAAAATCCTATTCCGGGATGTCATGCGAGAACTCAAGGAAATTTTCTTATTTGCAATACAATTGAAATTTAAACATTCACCGGTCGTTTATGTCTCTCGCTGTTGTCAAAGTGAGATACCGACAATAGGATATGAAGCAAACCATGCAACCAATCCTTTGAATAATTGTCTAAATTCATCATGCTAAGAAGGAAATGCAGAGGCTCTGAGATGCGTAGCATTCAGTGAAAATATTCTGTGTAGCAAACTTGGATTTTTTTTTGCCATCAAAAGGCTTGTTAAGGGCGAGTCACAGTAAATATCTACAGTCAACTACAGTCAGGAGAACACGAGATGTAGCTAAGCCTAATATCTTTGCTAGCTTGACCTCTTAACGCAATTAATCCTACAATAAATTTTCAGAAAAAGTATCGGAACACTGCTCACATTGCCAGACATGTTCTCAAACTCCTCACGCCAACCAATACACAAGACGAACAAATTCATGTCCTTACAACATCTTCCAAGGAACAAATGCGCTTTTGTAGATTTTATGCAGTAACATGAGAACAGTAATCGTACAACGTCTTATGTGGTTTCCTAGCGAATAGCTCAGGAATTACTAATGAATTGGTGGAAGCATTTTAATGTTGGAACTGAAATGTTAAGGATGAGATGAACAGCTTTGAAATGCGATGCATTGCAGCACTTGTTCATGCACATCCATGAGTAATACTCATAGATCAATTTGCATGGCCCAACAAAACTATTACGAGTTCAACAAAGGATGTTTCCGGAGCCAATTAACTCCAGGGTTATTCGATTAGATGTTCTCTTCCAAGGACTAAACTGTAGTTACGTTTGAATCAGGAGAACGTAAATCCTTAATCTCAACATGGAGGTGATAATGCAAGCTTGAAATAAGCGTAGTCCTGCTTCTTGGCCTTACCTTGCGAAAATTGCCAACTTGACGAATTACTTCTGGCAAACGTTAACGCAACGCTACACTTCACCAAACGGAATTATTCCACAAAATCTACTCGTCAAAAAATAACGACTCATAATAAATATTTAAGTTAATTACATAATTAGCCCCCACCCGTCCTTCTCCAGGCGTTCTGCGTCGCCTTTCTCGTTGTTTGCATCAGCTGAAACTTCGCAACATGAATTTTTAACTTCATCCTGCCACGTAACGATGTTATCTGAAATGCTATCTCCTAATAAAGTCCTGTGTAATAATGGAACCCAATTAACAAATTAACAACACCCCCGAAATTCCCAACAATATTGCGCTGAAATGACAGCAGGGCCAAACCTTTAATTTAACTAATTGAAGCAAATTATAGAAATCAACGAGTAATTTCTTTTCTGTCCCTTGTCAATGTTGCTAATTGGTAAGTTGGTGAAGCTGCAGAGGAGGTGAGGGTTTGAGCGGGTGCCATAAGCAGTTAAGGGTTTGGTCATGCAGAACTTATCTCAGCGGCTATAATTGTTTCGAACGTTTGATGTAATCATCATTAAAATATTCTTTTAAGCATCTGAAAAGAAAAATTAAAATTGCGTCATTTCAAAAGCCACATGAATGCCAAGTTATTGACCGTGTTGTCATTCGGGACAAAGCAAAGGAAAACTGAGGAGAGAAAAAATTAATTCGGCATTGATTAAATTTAATAATATGCTTCGCCACAATCCTGACAAATTAGGAAGCAAAAAAAAAATATTCAAGCATCTGGAAACGCAGAAACTGGTATTCTTGGAAAAAACTTGGAAAATATACAATCAGTTAAGAGGGTAATTACTTTTTGAGAGCAGTGTCTCATTATTCACGCTGCAAGCTGAAGCTTTTCTTCAGACGCGAAAATTCGTCAATGCCTGTGTTAATTATGTTACAAGGATTCACAGCATTTCCATCATATTCCTTTGATTGATTCATTCAGTTATCAGATCAAATTGATATGTCTACATTAGACAAAGCCTGTGAGGTAACCTGGGTTTTGGTGCTAAGGAGAAAAGGGCTATAGACGCTCGGATTGTGGACATTCCAGTAACACAAACTCTGTGAATCCATTAAATAGCTAAACGTCATCTAGAAAACATAGTATGAGAAAACTTTTCCGGCTCTCCTCGTGAGCTCCAGGCTCCTTGCTCCCTTCAAATCTACGCTTTATATGAAGGACAACAAAACGCAGCAATCCTGCATGTAGATGCAATATATCAAGTTCCAGTTGCGCGTGCGGTTGGCAACAAAGCACTTATTAAAAAAATATTTTAGACACGGCACCTGTATCTCTCACCTGTATATGTATGTCACGTCAACTTTTACCATAATCGATTTAAGCAAGTTTGGAGACCCGTTTTCGCGTTTCAACAAGGCTAAAACAGGCTGCCTCCACTTTATTTTACCCAGTAACGTTTGGGTTTTGATGGCTTTTTCCGGGAATATTGTCCGACATTCACCGATTCACCATGTTCGTAACTGGTTTCGCATTCGCAAAATATTTCTGAAAAATAAAAGAAAGACTGTGTGTGTTTTCCTGTGTTTAGCACTTCTAAATTAGATTTTATTGTTTGATCTTCCTAAATCTAAAAAGAAGGACCTTGCTTTGAATTTTGCCTGATAAATTTCATTTTTAATCGGTTTTCAACCATGAGCGTTCGGTCTTCCCCGACGAATCATGAATCAATCATGAAAAATAAAATTTAACACGCAACATTAAAAGGTTTTAAGGATTCACTTTCATTGTCGTGCTAGAAAGGTTGAGGAAATCCAAAGTGAATTCAATTTCAACCTCTTCCAACCATATCCATAAGCTTCGAACGTGGTACTGTCCACGAGCATGCCAAGTGACAAATCGAGTAAGCACCCATCAGAAACATTTCAAATTACTTTTTTAAATCTTTTCTTGTTTTTCAATATATAAAAAGATTTTCATCATATTTAACATCAAAGTTTAATTCTTATTATCTCTGCGTCTGCTCAGAAATTGACGTTTGAACCTTTTGGCTTGTTTGATTTGATTGTACTATCTTTCGATTCAACAGGTGGCACTAGTTGTTCGTCGGGAGTATGCGGCCAAAAAGTAGGACGTTTGATCGGATCTAAAGCATTATCTGGGAACGCTTCAGCAAAGTCCTCCATTGTCATTTGTTCGAACGGGATTGTGTCCAGAAGTTTGCAGGCCATGCATTCATAATATGCTATTCTAACATCAGATTTTTGCTTATAAATTCTTATATCCTCCTGAAAGTGAAAGGGAAATTTAAATAATTGATAAAATGGATGAAGAATTTGCTTTCACTAGTCTTCGAAATTTTCATATTGCAAACAAGTCTAGGAGCTACAAGGTTTATTTTCTCTGAAATCTGATTACTGGCTCAGTGTAGATTGTTGCTTTAGAGAAAATGAACGTGCCCGTTTACATCCTTTAAAATTGACCCCACTACATTTTAGCATTGCCTGAGAAGCACAACCTGAATACAATCACAAAAATACATAAGCAGATAGAAGTGCTTCGTACAGTTGCCGTGCAAAGAAAGAAGAGTGATAAAGGCAGCCAAATAAGATAAAGTCCTTAGTTGTCCGAATTATCTCCTTCAGTATCAAAATTCCTCTTTGTCTCTAAAAGGAATTAGAAGGAATCCTTGACGCGCAATATTTCTTCTTATTTATAAGCCCCAAAGTCCTTTTCCTCACTAACCTCAACTTCTTGTGTCAACTTTTCAATTGCATCCACATACAAATTGTCGGGATATGGAACCTTGAACTCTGCATATTTCTTTCGAAACTCTTCTACGATAGGAACGTAGTCTGGTCGCACATTCATTTTATAATACTCCCAATCAATTTGCGGCAACCCATCGGGAAGGGAATTAACTCTCCTGGAAATTTTCAATTGACAACATTGAAAATAGAAATCTTAACTAATGCATTTTGTTACATACTCCACATATGATTTCGCAAGATTTTGCACTTTCCGCAAATAATGGATTTGCTCCTTGGGACAACGCTTAAACAGCTCTGCATAATTGACTGTCGTGGTGAGAACGCGCTTGGAGCTCATGGCACTAACTCTTGAACTTACTTATTCGCTGGGTTTGAAAGTTTGATGTCAAAATGGGGCTGCAAAGGGAACTAGGTCTCAAATTTTCAAGCACTTTGCACAACTTTCAGAGGAGGCAAAGTGAAACTGCTATGTTGTAAAACGTGCACTATTATATGTATACAGATCAATCACATGAGAATATTTGGCATGTAAATCAAATGTACGTCATCATTTTCATGCTCTGTTCCAAACAGGATACATTCGAAGGTGGCTTTGAATTCTTTAAACTGTTTAAAATTATTAAGACATCTTGATTGCACGTCGAAGTTTCGTTTAGTCTTCACAATATTCAGGCATTTTTGTACTCTAAAAAGCCCAATTTGATTCATTTTAGTACCTTTAGGCCACAATGTTCGAATCCTACAAACAGTAACGCCATACCTTAATTTTAATAGGAATCAGTTAGGCTCCGAGCTTTTGATATAACATTGTAACGTACAATATATTTAGTGATTTCGAGCGATTTTATAAAGTAATATGCAAACGATGCATCGTATATTCTCAGTTTCCCTTCGATGTACGTCTCCTACGTTGTATAATCCAATAATGACGCTCTTTTAGGAATTAGCAATCATCTACTATTATATTCGCAGACTAGCTCATGTGCGTTCTCACCTGGCCTTACGCAGAAGCAACCTAACCCTATCAAACTGTCGGTCGATAAATATTTTGTGGTCTGCGGGGCTCTTATTACCATCAAAACGAGTACTAGGTATTCTATGTAACACACCTCAGTCTCACCTATTAATAAATACCAAACCACTGGCAATTAATTGGCAGCGTCCACTGCAAATAAACTCAAAATTGACTACAATGGTTCAGCCATATTTGAAATCAGGGAGTATATTGGAGCCAATCGATCAGGACGGAAGTGCCGATAATGGCAAAAGCAATACACCAACCTGTAAGACGCAGTCATCGTACTGAGAGCATTGGGCATTTATTCAGGATTGCCGGATTTGATTTGGATTCCAGCGCCACCGAAGAGCTAGGAGTAGGAATACACTGCCAAAACTTCAGTGTTCAAAAGAAGGGGCACAAACTGGAGTGTTTTCAATAGCTTCAATGATGTCATTGCTGTCAATTAAGGGAGTGATTGTCATGAAAGTTGTGCTGTATCAAACAAGCACAACATCTGCTACTACTACTACTACTACTACTAAAACTGCTGCGACCTCGTTAATTGCTCAGTGCTACTATTTCAGGAGCAAATTCACTCGAAAAAACGTTTATAGACCAATAGGATGATTCCAACTCTTATCCAAACCATACACGCTAATAGTTGGGAATATCATTTGAAAAATTGGACCCTGCTACATGATAGATAGTTTATAGTGACATGTAGCGAGAAATTCCAGGAAACCATTTAGTTGATTGCTAATTCCAAAACTCACAAAAATTAATCACGATATTGCCAGGATTCTGCTCGAAATATTTCACCATTGTCGAACAAAACTCATATTTTATACCAACATTGAAGCCACGCCGCCTTGCCTTCCAATATCCTGAATCCTTTTAGCATGATAGCGAGCTCTCACATGTAGATAAAAATATAGCAATCCAATTCGATGGTATTAATGTCAGAGTCGACATCTCAGAAGATACTTTTTGCCCGAGTATACTCCTGCATGGGTGTATTTGATACATGAAAGATTGAGTCGAAAGGATAAGAAGAAAGTTTAGAGTATGAGAAATAAGGTGCCGAGGTTAGGCAGTTGAACGGTTTTGGCAAGCTTAGATGACTAAGATGAATTGGTCGCGTTGTAATAAATACTGAGTGGATGATAATCCAGAAAGACAATGAAAAAGTCACAAATTTTTGGCGAACGGCGCTTCGGTAATGAACAAGGCTTTAATTATAAGCCGTCTCATTCCGGAGCATGGAGTTTTAACGTCTAAAAATCTCATCAGGAACGAGTCCATGTGACATTTTGTTTTAGTTCTCAGTACTTCAAAACACCATCGCCCAAAACGAAACACTCATCCCTGCAATTACTAATGAAATACAGACAGAGTCTCACATTGCTTTCTCTATTATTACATCACTTCCGAGCTCGAATTTTTTTCCATTTGCGTATCCCTCGATTTCCTTGCGCCAGTGAAACCAACAAGAGAACATGGAATGGATACAATATTTTTCCTTCATATTCTTGTTAATTCCGAGGATATTTAAACTAACTACATGCATATTTGCTTGAATATCATACTTACCATAGAGAAATTTTGAAACGATTACAGACCTCCACAAAGTGCTACCATCCCCCCCCCCCCCGCCCGTTGTCATTAAGTACACTACTAATTCGGTACAACCCTCGTTTTGTTTGTTCCAATTAAAAAAGTTAAATTGAATAAATATCGTACGAGATCTTCCTCTCCCTCATCCTCTTCGCTACTTCCTACAACATTCTCGCAGAAGTGAACACTAACAGGAGCGGCATGTTTTGCTCGTTTTCCCTATGACAGCGGCGAGTCCTTTTCCGTCTATCGGCAACTTCAGCCAAGCACTGCGCGGTGCCTCGTTTATGAACGCACTCTTAAGCCTCTAGTTTTAATTAGGGAGTCAATTAAAAAGTAGCGAGGACCCGAAGTGAGTCTATTCAGTTGTGAAGGAGCACAGACGGACCGAGGTAGCAGATATAAGTGATGTTGAGTGGAGGGAGAAAAAGATCTTAATAAGTGTCATTTGAACGAACTACTTACTCGTCCGGTTGTCCTTGCCAGTGCCACGTTTGAAATATAAACGAAAATGATTCTCGGTCGTCGAGTAGCAACGTAAGTATAGGCTTCATGGTGGATTTCGTGATGTTACCTTTCGTCTAAACCGCACTTCCATATTTTTTCTGTACCCAGCGCCATACAAATGCACTCTAATGCCAGCAGCACAAGCCATATATATCCTTTTGAGGACTGATTTGCACCGAGCTGAATATCATTAGCCAATTGTGCCCGGTGTTTTTATTCCGTCAAGTGGAGAATAAATGCGAGTTATTCCGGATGCTAGAGCTGCTACGGCAATAGGCACCCAATTTTTAATTCCTGGAAGGAATGAGAGTTGCCGTTTGTGTTCAACTTTATCGATAAAAATATGAATGTGAGGGTTTGTATTCACAAAAAAAAGTATCTTAGAATGAAAGGTTCATGGAGTTCTTACTCGTATGGTGAAATATATTTTCTCCTGCGACTCGAGGATATTTTTCGCCTAGTTATAGTTAGCTTCAGCTCCTACACAGGGATGATTAAAAAATATATAAATTTTTTCCCCTTGTAGAGGAGATAAACAAGTAAGAAACTAACAATGCGGCAAGGATGAAGTACACTATGATTAGGGGCCACTAGCTGAGGTTGGAAACCTTCATTCCCATCGCGGAAACTTCCAATGGGAATTTTATTTGTTTCAGTGGGTTCAAAATAAATTTTGTGGTTTATTCTGGTCTGTTTCCCTATCACGGTCATAACTAAGGTTGATTGATATATTACTTGTTCTTGTTTAATTGTGAGAAGACTAATGCTGGACAAACATTCAGGTCATTCATCGTCTTCAACCGAGAGCCGAACATGTTCGTAATTTTCATGACATTTGGAACATAGTATGAGGTTCAAAGCTCAACACCATTGCAAGTATTGAGAATTATGGCAAGTAGTTATCCCAGGTTTCCAAGTTAAACACAAAATTCCACAGATGTTGGTCTCAATGCTGCTTTAACATAGAGAAATATGTGGAGTTTTAGCGAAAACCCCGTAGCTACTTGGCAAACGAAGGAATCTGTCATCAGACTGCCGTAGCTAGCTAGTATGCATTTGTACAAGCTGGCATGCACAAATCTACAACAGGACGCGTGTTCCTTCGCAACTAATTGACGACATTTTTCGAAGAGACATAGTCCCTTCCAAGTAATCGAAGTCCAGTCCAAGTAATCTTTTACCCGTTTACAGCATGATTGTGAAACTGATCGGTCGGTTTTTCAACATGACTGTGACAATGTGACTGCAAATAAGGAAAGGATTCTGCAAAACATCGTGGTGACGGCTAGGGGTCATGCTGGGTTCTAATTTATAACAAGTCAGTTTCATACTGTACACGTTCTAGGCGTCAAATTGAATCACACACCCAAACTGTTTCCTAGTTTATAGCAGATAGGAAATCGTTACTCGTTTCCTTAAAAATTTGGCTTGTAGTCAGTTATACCAAAATGGAAAATTCGAAAACTTATCTCCTGAAGTTCTTGTTCGAGAAAACATTTCACAGTTTCCCGGAAACGAAAACTCACCAACGGTACCACTTGCAATCCTCGAACTGCAGATGACTAATGTGGTTTTCCGAATCTCTGCCACCGTCATCATCAGCATCATCACCGTATTCGTTTAGGTACGAGCGCACAACCCTTGCTTGCTTGTCCTTCAGCATCAAGTACGAAGTACCGAGCGACAGCCAAGGCTGAAGTGCCACTCTATATCTCCATAGCTATCATATCTGCTCGTTCTGAATGTATACATTTAACACCATTTCAGCCACTCGCTCGCCCCCCTTCCGAGATATTTTAATGGAAGCATTCATTAGAGCTCACTAATTACTCCCAGCTTTAATGAATAAGCTCTAATGAACCACTTTCCGTTAATTAAAAGTGGAGTAAAGTGGTCTCACGTCTTCCACCGGAACATCTGTGGGTTGGTCGATTTGGGGTTTGTGTTTGCTCTCATCCGCATCCCTCGCGCCAGTGCTTGGCTACCGTGATGCACTCCTGCTAAAAATTCAACCCAGTCAGCCCACTAACCGCCCATTACTCACTCGGCCTACCCTTACTTTCATCTTTCAGGCTGAGCTGTTCACATCATGCTTTCAGGGGCCTTCATTTTCGAGTTTGGTTACTGAAACACTACCCCTCGCCTGGTGCTTCCCACCTTCGCAGGTTCTAGCGTTGTTGACCTGAACCCTGAACGCAGATCACCTTCTCCGATATCTTCCGAGCTAGACAGCAGACACCGCAGCCTTCGTTCCAACCACCATCCCTCGTTACATCTTTTCTGCTCATCAGCATCTGTATCAAAAACAGCCGAGTACCGAGCACAAATTCACGGAAAAACGTTACTTTCATTAATTAACATTTCACGTCTCCCGGCCAACTTGCTACCCACCCAGGACTCGGTCGGGTCTTGCACTTGAACCACCCCATCCTTTTCTCATGCTTATTACGTGAACGTCTCATTACGAAATCGCATAAACATTTGTAGTGATGTATGTAACATGCGTGTAAAGGACAGGATATGAGCGAGGTGGGGCGGGAGTGACCAAGGTGGATAGGGAATGAAGTGGCACCTGAACGTTGGCCGGCTGTATGAGCTTGCTCCGTTTCAAATCATGAACATTACATACTAACACGTACATGCAAACATACATGCTCCTGACATGATTGATGATCACTACACTAATTAGACCCGGAGTTCAGTTTTTTTTTGTTGCTGCCACTACTGCTCCGCTTTCGTGTCTTCTCCCACTCTTCGGCTTTTTTCTTTTCAATTATCTAATTGAGCGATATAATCAGGCTTAAAGGATGGGTGGAGTAGTGGCAGCGTGGCGTGGTAGCGGCTCCGTTATCCGGCAACATGTGATTTCGTTTAAGACACCTCTTACGTTAATTAGATGACTCGAAGAAATGCCCCTCATTTCCATCCACTGTGCTCCGTCGACTTTTTTCATTTTCAAATGTTAATTGACAAAAAATGGGAAGATTAAAGCTTTCAACCTTCCCTCCGGCTGGCCAGGATGCCTTGGAAAGACGCTTCAAAATCAAAGAATCATTTAGCTGTTATTAACGAATTTCCTTTTTACTATCTACGTCTCTGGTCTCTCTGACCGAACTATTCCGCAAAGTCCTCCAAAGGAGGAACACTCACAGGGCTTAATGAAGATATGTTCGTGAATCCTTAATTTTCTGCAAGTTGTCGTGATTTTATTTTACAAAACTCGAACATTTGGCACAATAGAAATTGTTCCTGGATACTTACAAGGATTGATTGCATGCAAATTATTAATTTCAATTTGGAATCAACCCTTTAGCCCGCTTGTGTCTTGCATGCACACTTCCTGCTGCCAGTTCGATTTCTGATTTACCACACGTCGATGCTAACAGGGACCTGTGCTGCTTAGTTCCTTTCGGATTTTAATAATGGAGTCAGTGAGTATCGAAGGCATTTCACGTTCGAGATTTCAAGGTATCCACACACAAATGGAAAATATGGAAAATTAATTTCCCTCCAGCTGCATCCGAATAGTACGCGCCCCAATCGATTCCATTATGACGAAATATTCTCGAAATTTGCCAAACCATTTAATCAGAAATTTCATCCTTTAATTCCATGAATATCATTACACGCACAATAATTATATTGCTTTTGCTTATTCAACCGCACCCAGCGCTCTATTAAGCGGCTGTTTAAGGGTTGGGGCGGGGTAGTTGTGGCGCGCATAGTGGATTCCTGGCACCGCTTTTGCCTAGTTATAGCTCAATGTGACTTCAACTCGTTAATATTGTTATTGAAAACTCGCGCAAAGAATTAATTAGACGCGTGTAATTAGGCCTGGACTGAAAATTGAGTAAGCCCAGCATCCCTTCGAGCTGGTTCTGCGTCAGTCACACTATGTGTGCGTTGCTATGTAATATAAGGCTTACTTGTTTTTCGCAAATTGAATGTAAAAGCGATTTATAGAAAACACAATGGCTAATTAAACCGAATGTTATACTCAATTAATTAAGCTAATTAGTGGAGGAAGCTCAAGCCAATGGCAACATAGCGAGCTAGTAATATGGCGAAAGTTGTGGCGTGCAGGGTGGAAGGAAGTAGCGAGGAGTCAGGACTTTGATAGCGGCAATGGTGCAAATAGCGTCGGAATTAAAGAAAGGAATAGAGTCAGGATAAGGAGAAAATAGAGGGAGCTTTGCCGATGATTTAATTAGGATGTAAAGGCTTCACGACTTTTCCGGTTAAATACACAATAATCATAGAAGGAAAATAGGAAATACATAGGAAATCACATAGAAGTTGCATTCAATTTGGAAAAATTGAATTGAAGTATTGAACTTAAAAAAAAAATTGAGTAGCAAATAATATAGAACATGCAACAAAAATATGCTTTGCAACCTGGATTTCCATATTACAATGGGTTCCTGTAACTTCAGGTTGCAGGATGAACGATTTCACTGGACCTTTGGATTTTTTTGAATCTTGACACTTTTTAAAGTTAGCAATACAACAAATAAATTCTTCTATTTAATGCTGTCCATAGGATTTTTAGTTTTGAATTTTATTGTTACTATTATCATTGTAACTATTATTTCCCCTACAAGTATGACCTTGGCGTGGAGTGTAGCATGGCAAACTTGTTGATCATTCAGGCGTTTTACTGGTCTTCCGCCTAAAGTGCCCGATCAGAAAATATGATAAACAACCCCGAGACAAATAAATTAGGGATGGTGATATACACCCTGAATCACGATAGAGCAACAAACCGACACAGGCGTATTTCCAACATACCGACTGAAGATACGTTTCCAGGACACTCTTTCGTTGTGAAGCTCTAAAGAGTACACATCTACAAGAAATGAGTCCACAGATGCAGGTATGTTAGCTGCAGACAATAGCCAGCAGCGTGACCCACCTGAAAAATTGACAACACTCACGACAAACATATCCGAAAACATTGACAAGATGGACTTGTGACAGCATTCGGATAAAACTGCGGTAACACAAGTGTTTATCGAGCGCTTCGAGTTTGTGGAACGATCGGACACCAAGATATCCTCTATGCCCTAACAACATCAAAGCATTATGAAGGAACAATACTGTCAAGACTAGATTCACTGACTCTTTATATGACCCAGTAGAGATGAGGGGAATGGAAGGACATTGCTAAGAGACTCCACACACTCCAAATTTGTAAGGTGAGGGGAATTACCCTGAAGTCCCTGGTGATTGTGCTTTGAAGAAGAAACTAGAATAGACAGAAAGGACTTCCTCCAGCATGGGTGCAGTCTTAAATCGAAAGACAGAAAAGGAACTATAAGAGATGCGTGAAAACGTAGACCTATTGAAAAATTCGCTAATGAATGGAATAAAATCGCGAGCCAATATATTTCGTTATTCTTTCGAAAAAAGAAGAAGATCTAGTCGAGTTGTAGCATAACCATACTACCATTTCGGATTGAAAGGACGCAACCATGGTAAATTAAGATATATATAACATATGTTTTCTGGAACTCCTCTATGTGCATGGTTTCATATTTGAAGTAAACTTATTTCGAAGTTTGGTTAACGCTTGTCCCAACAATTAGTTTTTTCCCATAAATTCTTGGATTTCGTGCATCAAGTAAATGAAACATTGTCTGACACAATGTCTCGTATATTTCCTATGCAGAAAGTTTCGGGCTTAAATTCGTGATCAGAGCTCATGACAACGCATACAGCATGCACATATTGGATAATCACCAGCTGCCATATTCAGGAATCCTGAGAGATGTCAGGGAACTCATTTCGAACACGGAAACCAAATTGTATACGTTGAAAACAACCTGGTTTTATTTTCCCGCGTTACTTATTCAAGGTAGTAATCGCAAAAGATTGATTTTATTTTTGAAACGCTCTAAGCAATTTTGACCTGATCGACGACTGTCCGGGATTTTACATCCCTCTTAATTTTCACTCCCTGCCACAATCGATTCGGGACCTGACGATTATCTCGCCCGTATCATTGTCTTCCAATCTCACCCGCACAGTCACATCCTGAATGTACAAGCTCATTCGCAATCTTGTATCCTGGCAATAATCAAACGCGAGAAGATAAGAGCGTCGAGCTACCATGGTTTCTATTCTGACGAGTTGCCGCAGGGACTCCTGAGGCGATTAAAGCCAGCTCAGCCTAGTCTAATGGTCAATTAGAGCGAAATTGTGACATGCCTAGTAAATTAAAGTTTGCATTCATAAACATTCGTCTAATTGCTTGTTAGTGCGGCTTAGGACGAGTTCTGCATGCGTCTGCAGCTAGCCCGGCAATTTCTATGCTAGTATGCAGTGCAAACGGATGACGAGTGATGCGAAATGGGGAGCTCGGAGCATGTGGGGTCCGGGCGCCCCAGCCAGAGTGGAGCGCCAACACCAAACAAACGGACGCACCAACAATGCAGGCTACAACGAACTATGAACGAACGAACGGATGAATGAATGAGATGGGACCTTGTTATGATGCCCTTTGTCTAGCGTCTAGGAACCACTGAGCCTCGCACTCCTCCTTGGGCTCCTAGGAAACCCAAACCGAGCCAGCTCCCCGAATTGGAGCTGTTGGTGTTGTGTGTTGTTGCTCTGCACTCGCCGTGCCATTGTGT
Source organism: Stratiomys singularior (assembly GCA_954870665.1). NCBI lineage: Eukaryota > Metazoa > Arthropoda > Insecta > Diptera > Stratiomyidae > Stratiomys > Stratiomys singularior. The sequence continues at coordinate 1,317,229 of OX940879.1, read as the reverse complement.
GCTCACGTTCGTGCATAAGTTAATTGTGCATCCTTTGCATTGTCTAAACGCTCTGTCATGCTCAATATTAGTTGGAAAAATTGCACTTGCCTTGTTGCAGTGTACAACAGTCTGCAATTGGCTTAATTAATCGGTATATGCCTGGCAGTGCAAGAGTTATTTTTCCCCATTCATGTGAGAACTAGCAAGCACTCACTCAATTTGGCAAAGCTGCTCCTTATAATGTGATGGGAACTGAGCTCGGAATCGTTACAAAAGCGACATGCAAACGTGCACGAGCGGCCTTGTCAATTTGTTAAACCTACATCTCTGATTAACCAGTTACATTTCGGATTATCCTAATTAGCGCGAATTAGGAAATTTATTGTTCTTCTTCTCTTATGAAATTCTCCTTTTCGAAGACTCGGAGGAAGCATGAACAGGACAACTTATACCAAACACGACTGAAATGAGGAACTAAATGAATATCATTCCACGGTGGATTACTAGACGTTCCAGCAAAGTCCTGGGTTGGGAAGTCTACACGAAAAAGAACGCGCGGTTAAATTGGCTCACAAAAACGAACATTTTAGAGCGTGCTGCCAAGTGATCTGATCCTTTATATAAAATCCCTAACAATAATACTCACTGAACATCTTATTAGGTTGGTGATATATTATTCAAGAAAATCGAATTATGCCACAATGTTGCTGCCTCTTAAACTAATTGAAAAGCCAATTGCAACTTATCATTCATCCTTGCCGCTCCTCTTCCACCTCTCCCTGTGCCAACCGCAGACCGACAGAATCTAATCATATAGAAAATCCTGCATAGAAACTCAAGCCAAATCTTCCACAGGAAAGCCACCGCGAAGACGAGCAGATTCAATTTGCTGAGAACACTACTCACCCTCTCGGGCACATCTGCCCGTCTGGCGACTTCTAACATCCTTCGCCAAGTGATTCCTATTCTCGGCGACTATGTACGTACACTATAAGAGTATGCGATTTCAATTCGCGGCAATCCCATAAAATTATCATAAGATTTCTCAGCGGGATCTTCCATCAATCAATGGGAAGCATTTTCCCGAAATGTTTTCCATGTGTGGCTGTTCTATTACCCGATGTCTCATCCGGCCAGGACTTGGCCATAGCAGCTAGCGGAGAGGGTTTTGAGAGGGGAGGCGCGGCGTTTAGGGTATTGTATCCGCGTGTACTTGAGCTCGGGTTTGGGGTCGTTCCGCCCTTTTCTAGTTTTTCCAAGACTCGCTCTCCCACGAAAGCGAACTCGACAAGGATATGTGAATTCATCGAGAGTAGTAATATAGTAAATGCACTGCGATATGTTTATCCCATTTTCCCTTGATTTCTTTGCAGTGGTGATTTGGATTTTTCCTTTTTCAGGATATTCGTGAAAATTTGTTGGACGGGTGAGACTGTTTTAAGGCAATTGGGGAATCTTCTGCTTGTGCAAAATCCCCGTCTGAACTTTGTATGCTTTTGGCTGGCTGGTGAGTGACTGTTGCCCTCTGACAATTGAACTTAAGTTCGATGTTTTGATCGGGAATGCCAATTTGTTATGTGGAGATTTCGCGAAAAGTATCCATAATGTAGGTGATTTGAGTTTTCACGAATTGGATTGACGAATTTGTCTTTTTTTCGAAAATTGAATTGACGTTACGAAATTTGTTTACGGTTTTCTGTGTATTAGCGATGAAAGCGAGATTCAGAGGGCACATTAGCTTGGATTAGGAGGAGGTCCTGGCGAAGCACTACATGATTTAATCCAGAAATCAATCCAAAGTATGAGCATGAGGGATTTCGTATATTGATACTAGGAGGACAAGGATCGAATTATCTGATTTGAAGACGTGTGATTTTATTTTCGAAAAGTTTGTTAACGTAGTTCCTTTGATACATATCGAGTAGTATGAGAGTGATGCATATCCATTAAACATAAGAACGAAACATATATGCTTCTCTGATGTTCCAATTTCGGAATTGAGTTTGTCAGAAGTGTTTGAAGCGAGACCGAGATGGACTGTAGCGCCACGATAACAACTACAGAATAAAGTTATGTTTGCATCAACTTTCAATTCTACTATAATTGGATTGAGTGGTCAATCAATGACTCCAATGATATGAATCCTCTTTTATTTTGAATAACTTAATGAGACACTTTGAAGCCAGACGGCTTGTATTTGAAGAGGACTAACTGAAACTGGGCTTTAAAATGTTTAATTTGAGTGCCCTCGGCCCCAGACACTTTAAACTGTACAAAAGGGTATTTATCATTATTTTTTTTAAATTATAATTAGTCGTTTGGGGTTTTCACTGTTGGTCTATGGTATGCTTTACATGAGAAAATCATCTTTTTGATCATTCTTCATGTATCTTCAACCGTTCATACGTTTTAAACAAATATTGTGAATCCGTTTTTTAGCGCTCGTCCAAAAGAACAATGTAAGTTGCGAATAGATAAGCCTACTCATGGTTCAGCTATTGGTAAACGAACAATTTTCCAACATTTTTCAACGTCAGTCAGCTACTTATTAAAATCAAAGAATATTCTCTGGTTCCCATAATTTAATCCTTTCTGAACGATAAACACTAAAGGAAAGGCTCAAAGCGCAAAAAAACCGACAAAGACCTTGTTAGTAAACTAATTCAATCTTTCGTTTGTAACGAAATAAACTTCACGCAATGGGAAATGGTGGGAAATGGTCAACGACGGAACAAACTGTGGAGGAAACATTGCAGAAGAAGTACATCAATATTTTACGTCCAAATATTATGCCCAGCTTAGATGAAGAGCATGCATCTAATTTCAGCAGTGATCATGCATTGCAAACTCCAGCACGCGTGGGGAGAATCCTCGGAAGCCTGATGTCTCATGACGTACTTTGTCCCAAGAGGATACGTCTTTAAATATATTTTCAGAGGCAAGATCCTCCATAAGAGTACGGCAAAGCAATAGCAGAGGACGTCGAGTAGTGGCACAAGATCGAAAATAAAGTGAATCGAAACAAAGTGAAAGCACAAAACATGGACCTCCAACGCTTGCAGAATTGACACCCCTTGGCCTCCAGATGACGGCTAGTGTCACCCAAACAAATGAACTCCCAGTCGTGCGATAAATGAACAAATGCCTGCATTTTTCTTATTGAGTATATTCCTCAAATCCTGCCAAAAACACGACGGAAGTTAAAAGTTTTATGCATCTGTCACCAGAGGGTTGAAACGTACCTTAAGGAACCAAACCTACTGAATCAATGTCGGGATAACTTATTCAGAGTGAATAATCTTTCAAGATTTTGGTGCAGAAAACATTCTGGTAGCGCAAGATTTGACTGTAATTAGTCCTTGAGGCCGTCCATCTGTCGCGGATCTAGATCACTTCTTGCAACTACAATCAATCTGCAGGCATTCGATTGCAAAGTTGAACGTGCGCTTCAAAGTGATTTGTTAACAACTCGCTTGACTTACGTTTCTTCACGGATGTCACCAATTGCAGCCTCATATCCTTGGTGTTTGACACAAAAGTCACCACAATGTTAGGCATCAGTGCAGCTGAAGTATCCGAGGGGCTTGCACCCTGGTTTTAATAGTTGTGCTCGTTGCTCCGCAGATTGGACTCTTTTCATAATTTATTCTATATTTCTAATTATTTTTCGTGTTACTCGAATATTTTCATAACCAAGCCTCAAAACGTATTTTCATTATTTATAGAAAGCGCAAAACCCTCCAGTGCGCGAATGCGGCACACGAGCCCGAAAATCGGCTTTGCTTACTTGTAGATTAAGCTTCATTCCGTTTATTAAGTTCATCCTTTTCAGCTATTGCATATTTTCACTCAAGCGATCACAAGGATATCCACCTACCAGGATTTTGAATGCAGATTAATGTGATGGAAGCTAAGGGGCTAAAATGTCCTACAAGAGCAGTGCCTGATATTGCTTCACGCGACGAAGGATCGAAATAGTTTGCTGCAGTCATCATTTCGGGAGCTAAAGATATTTTTATGACTATTTTCAAGTTTTGTTAGTATCAATGGATTCCCACAAAACGAATCTATTTGCATATTTAACAAAATTAATAATAACTATTAGATCACAGACCAAATTGGCAGATTTTCTTTATAATTCTTGGAATTTTTCGTTGGTTTCGGTGAATCGTTAACTTTTATTTGCAGGAGCTAATATGAATTTACAATCTTTATCTACATTACGGACACTCATAGGGCTTCACGCATAAGGACAGAAAACAGAAAGCATTTTTGTGAAACAATGCAATATTTAAGCATAGATGAATTAACGCATCTGTCGAAGAAAAGAAGTATTCGTTAGAGAAAGTTCCGAAATCGTCTGAAATAATCTGTTTGGAAAATGAAAAACTCGAAGGAGCGCTGATTTTAATTGCATTTGTCTGAAATTAGTGGCGCATTCAACTCCACTTGGCCTAACTGATGGGCGACAGCTTCAACGATGGCGACTGCGACGAAGACAACCCGCTTTGTCTATTACAGGGCTGGCAGCTTGTTAGCAATCAGGATTCATAGAGCAAAGGACACAAGCAGCACCTCAAACGTTTTCAGCTTGCATTAACTCTCCATAGTTCACGTCAATTTGCGCACCTACGTGGCATTTGGCATCCCCAGATACATCTGGTCGTCGAGAGGTCGAGATTGAAACTGTTGGCAAAATGGAAAATGAGTCCGGGGAAGCTGGGATCAGGATACATGGGTAGATGGATGGATAGATGCCGGTGCTGGCAGGATGGCTGGGCGATATACGAAATCGACGTGTGTATGTACGAGCACGGGGAGTTGATATCGCAGAGGGGGTTGCGACGATAACAACAACGACGCTTCATTTTCCGTACAATCAAGGACTGTAATTTGCCGATTCAAACCTCGTTACGAGCATTTCACGTAGTTCATGAGGTTCATGATGAGGCGCTTGTTCCGTTACAACCACACTCCATTCTCCATACGTAGTCACATAGTCAAATCGAGAGCATGTAATGCGGTTAATTAGGAAAATATTGTTCTCGGGGTACATTCGGGTGGAAATATCGCCATGCCCCCGTGTCCTAAGTGATATGAGAGTAACCTATGAGTTTGGTTCGTGTTCATCAAACAGCATTTCAACTATTCTGAATCGACTTTTCGGGGCTGAATGGTTGGAAAATTTTCGTCCATGTACTGTGTTTGTTCTGTTCTCTTGTAAGGATCGTTAGCTGACTGACTGTTACAGGAAATTTCGTATTAGACGCTGTTGCGATAATGATGGATCCACGTCGAGGCAATCTGCACCAATTAGCGAGACTGTAGTGTGAAGTGCAACATTCTTGGTTTAAGGATAATGGAAAGTCATTTTTGGTCTGACGGCAGAACTTGTCGCTGCCATCAACGGAAAAATTACCGTACAAGAGAAAATTGAATTAACTGAATTGAAGTAAATGAAATTCTTTTATTTTGTATGTGAGAGATACTCAATAGGCCCCCGGACTAACCATAAGTAGAATAGTAGAATAGAAAAATTGCTTTTAGAAACTCGATTTATTCCAGAACCTACTCTCCTTTCGAGGAGATGCATTCTTACCAACGCTCCCATAGCTTTCCCATGCATTTTTTCTAGCATCCTTTGGCCTTTCTTTCAAAACAAGCATCAGGTATGGCGTCGACTTCAACTTTTAGCTAGACTTCTTCTGCCGGAGACTAATTTTTGTAGGTGGGAAGCAATTCAATTGAATACTTGTGTGTTATACCATCAATTTAAGTCTGATTTATCATTCATGTGTTCTGTCGAAAATTAATTTGTGCAAGCGGAACTCCACCCCTGGTCCAAATATGGCCACATTCGCGGATCTAAGAATATTTTCAAGTATCCACACAATACTGACCGCGAATGATGACGTGTTGTCGTTTATGAATCTGGTCTCTTTCGGTTAAAGTTTACGCCGTGCCCTTTCCCATGTGTCAAATTTGCGAAGCTGCAACCACTTCAAACTTCTTTCTCAATCGAGAATGGAACCCATCCTGACACAACAAGTACTGCATCTCCCTTAAGTCCGAGTAGCACGGAGTCAACTGTTGTAGCAAAAATAACCGCTGCTGCCTGATTAACGTGGTCCACGAAGAACATGTCCTCCCTGCAGAAGATTTTCATACCTGACGTGGTAAGGCTAAGCCAAAATTCTTGGCATTTTTAGGTCCATCGTGCCGTGCACTAGTTTCCCTGAGTAAAACGCGTCCTTCCAGCAAAATAAGCATGGGCCCATGTACCATCAAAATCCAAGTTGTTAAATTGTAGTTGTTATATGGCAAATATCGAGTTATATGGCAAATCAGTTAAATGAGAGAGAGGTATTTTCCCACACTATTTCAACGTCCGTTCAAATATGATAGAATTTAGTACGTTACTTCAGTGCAAGGAGAGCCAGCTTGCATTGAATTACCTTTAACATGCAAAGTTTATTTATTATTAATCCTGACTGGCAGCTGTTCGTGCAATCTATTCACTACTAAGGAGTTATTAAAAATTGTCAGAATTCTAAAATTCATTCGCGTTGTGTTCTAAAAACATTTCACAGCGCACTCCGCCCGAAATCCCTTTTTCCTGTATTTATTATTTGCTTTTCCGGTATTCTACGAAGCATTCAACCAATTCTAAAATTAATAAATTTCACATTTTAATTCTTGTCGTGCCGTTGTGCCGCTTCGATTAATCCAAATTAATTAAATTCATTTGAAAGGATTTTTACTGCCACTATCATAAGCATTCCATTTCAATTCCACACAATTTCCTCGCCCCACCCCACGTTCGTAGTACCAACAAAACTGAACGAGTCGTGTCAGCACCAATGAGTTGCTTCCCTCTGCCACTCATTCCCGTGTTGCCGAGGACGATGTCCCGGAAAATTCATTTATCCAATTGTAATTCCCCTGTAACATATGAATCATTTCCAGTCCAACTAATTTAGCGAGGAGCTAGGAAGGCGCTGGGGTCGTGAGGACGCAGGAAACAGGAAGGTGTTCAGGGCAGGATAGGAGTCCATTCTTTCATAAAACGTAAGAATTAGTCGGTGTGAAACGATTGCTTGGCTTTATTTTATTAAATGTTAATGCCGATTTTTCTGGAGCATTTCTACTTGGCAATTTCCCACCCCCTCGAAATCAGGAGTAATGACACTAAAACAATTCAATTGCCATAAAATTTCGAGAAGTGTTTACTTATTCTGGGACGCAAATGAAATTAAATTGCATGGGAGTTGATGGTATCACTTAAAAAGGGTTTCATCGACTGGACGGGTGGCGAGGACACCGCTTTCTGCTTGCTTGCTTAGTCAGGATTTGCGCGAAATAATTGTACATCGCAACTCTTCACTCTGCTTGCCGGGCGCCTTCATTAGAAATGGCAAGCGACGAGCAAGTAAGTGGGCCCGGGATCGGGGACAGCTAATTAAAATTTAATTAAACAAATAAAGTGTTATTACAAAAACCAGATAAATTAATGAAAATTTTAATTGCATTTTTCAACCCCATTCATCCGTTTTGACAAGAAGAAGGAAGTTTCGTGTTTCTGGGACCATGTTGATTGTGTGCTTGTTTTCCAGCCACGAGCCATCGGTGCTGGGTGGGGGGCAGGATGTCTGCTTCTGAGAGATGAGACAAATCTTGGAGCGGAGAGGCTTGTGGCATGCGGGTGGAGAAGACCATCAGGAGTTAACTGAGAAGATAGTGAGGATTCACGGCAGGAAAGTGCTGATTAAAGTTTTCTCTCGAACTAAGTTCTTAAATTGAAAACATTTGTCGTCGAGATTTGTAACAATTATATTATCTTCAGATTGATGGTGGCTGGTCGTTTATAAAGTGCTGGCCCCACTAAGCACTTGATATTTTTCTCACATACAAAGTAAGTGGTAAGACAAAGGTGAAAACAGTAAAGCAGCAACTCCATTACAACTTCATGCATCGCAGCACTAATGACTTGGTTCGAAGATTCTATGCAAACCCTCCTGACAGTCTTCCACCGCGATTTCCTTGTCCACTGTGCTCAACTTCCATCGCTTCTTAGCCTAAAACATGATGTAATAAATAACCCGCGAAATTTAATTAAAAAATTTTTTGATTACCGAATAAGTAGAAAGCTTGAGCTCCGCTCGGAAAAGAACGTTACTTGGATGGTATTGCTATCAAGCATGAGGCCTAAATTCCTCTTCCTCGTTTCATCCTTATCGCAGCTACCATCCGTCCCCCCATCGTCGCTTCAATGCCGCTTTGCATTGTGGAACTGATTGAGGACCATCTCTCTCTTCGCGAGTGATTGATATGTGCCAGCGAATTATTTAATTACAAGCGGGGCCATCCAACATTGGAACGCGTTCTGACCGATGTTGTGGCGGGCGGGATCTTAAAACTTCATCATATCAAGATACGGAACTTGGAGCTCTTTCATTACAATAATGAATGGTTCTGCGGGTGGCCATCGCTTGCTGTAATTAAGCGGCCAAAATGTGTGTTTCAATCTTGTGCTTGAATTGACTTCGATTGGAAAGGTGCGAACTGTGCAACGTCCTTCTAATGCAGTCAGATTTTACGCTTAGGAAACTCGATTTTGAAGCTATTGTTGCGTTCCAAACAGCATGTTAAAATAGTTTACCTCAGAAGAAAACCTGCATAAAATTATTTTAAATGAAGTGCACGACTCAGTGCGATTGCATTTATTGCAGAATAAAAGACATTGATCGGATTTTTTCGTGCTTTAATACTGAGAGAAATGTCCTTATCCACTGGGACAAATAAAAAAATAATTTCTGGCTTAACACATAACAAAGTTCTTGAATATTCAGTCACAGACATCTATTCCTTCAGCGAAGCAGACTTGGAATCACCTAGCCTTCACTGTTTTTCTTCAACTTTAGGCTTCTTTAATATCCTCCTTACTTTACATTGCATTTACCATTAAACCTCACACTTAGTACAGCCCTGCAAGGATGTACACAAAACAACAGCTAGCCGGAGAAGACTGAAACAAACGTCAGCAGTAGACGAAGGCTTTTTAGAGCTGCTTCAGCCAGTAAACGGAGCTTCAATAGAAATGCCACTAGCAACAGTGAAAAGGGAATCGGATGACATCCTTCAGAAGGAAATGGAAACAAGAATGACTATAAAAAAAGAGTTACTCAGTCACAACCTGAGTAAACGACACTTGTCAATGGGATTGCTTGCAGGGCAGGACAATGCTTCACCTGAAACTAGAAGGTTTTCAGATTGTCAGACTCTAGCTCAGAAGTGCTCCCAGTTGCGAAGGTGACATCAAGCAGCAGACTTGAAACACCTAGCGACCATCGAGCTGGAGGCTTTCCTTGGCTTCTGTAGGGTGGAAGGACCTCTTGAATGACTGTAGATAAAGAGATGCTAGATAGGACGGTTCAGTGATGGATAGAATGGTAACTGGGATCTATTAAAATTTCTAATCGCTTCACGCACACTGAGATATCAAAAAATTGTGTACAAAGTCGCTTTTCTCTTTCTAGAGGCTTCATTCCTTAACAATGATCAGCTGCGTACCGGACTTGAGTAAGCGCAGTGGGTACAAACGATATATCGAGTGGCTTTGTTCTTATAAGATCTGCACAGCGGCGCATCGCTTTCGCGTTGGAGATGGTTTTCTTGTTCAGTTTGCAGCAAATTTACAATTTTCAATTTTCTTGAAACTTTCCTCTCGGCAAGCTAAATTCTGCCTAGTTATGAACCCATAGACAAGGCTTGGGCCGAGGACACGCGTTACAACTAGCTCAATTACGGATCGATGAAAATCCCACACACATACTCAGCCCTGAGTGTTTCTAAATGATCTCGCAAATGTATTCACTGAACGAATCACTGCTCCTAATTACATTTGTTAGGCAACACAATCACTTCTATACGTATTGCAATAAGGATATCCCATTTGGTCCGGCATAAATAAACATTAAATGACACCCCAAAGCACTTTTCAGCCGCCAAAGTGCATTCATTTGAACCAACCACCGAAAAAAGCCAAAATAAAAATTCCAGTCCTTTAAGTTTGCTCCATTACTCACGAGTATCCTTTGGGAATTGCGAAGATAAAGAAAAATTTGAAATGCTATTATTGCGCATCACCATTAATTGAAATATTCACAAGGTACTCCCATCCTGCTAATGTGCAAATCCACTTTGCAATAGACGTGTGTACCGACATATGTAATACATAAATACGTACGTGGCCCCGAACGGTACAGTGAGAATTGCGGGGGCCTGGGGATGTTGGGCATGCACGTATGTACGTCTAAAACGCTTTCCATTGTGCGAAAAAGGAGGGGTGACATTTCATACCTGTGACATGCAATAATCGAAGTGGATGTTTCTACTTTCGAAATGAGAAAGTACGCTCCACACACCAAGGATGCGGAAGTGGGTTGGGGGGGGGGGAGCGCCAGGATACCGAAAGGTAGCACCCGAGTGAGGCCAGATTGATGAAACGGAGCCAGATGGATGAGGGTGGCTAGTTCGGGGTGCGGGGTGGTTCGCCTTCAGCTTGGAATCACTAAAAAGCCAAGCAAAAGCCATTTTTCTCATTTCTTCGGCACGAAGCCGACGTCGAAGCTGAAACCGCCATTGCCTCGTATAGTGGCAATTACATTACGCCCGGGCAATAAAGTAAATTGCTTTTATTCTCTCCGAAATGATTAATTCATTTTGTCGAAGAGCGAGAGGCCTCGTTTCCTTTCCGTTTATTTTGCTCTTGCAGAAAAGCCGACGCCGTGGAAAGGTTGGCATTTGCTTTTAGTGAGATCGTGAATGGATGTGCCGGTCCAATGTAGTGCATTAGGATAAAACCGCCACCGACTATTCAGTTCTGCGACCTATGTCATGTTTTTAATCTGCAGAAAGGATTTTCCACATTTAGTTACTTAATGGGAACGGAAATGATTACGCACTTTAAATCGGAGCCTTTGCTCCGAAGTAATGGAAGACAATGCATTGGATTTTATGGTAGAGATCCTGCTCGCAAGAACTTTCAATCGTAAAGGCATGAAAAGTAGAAACTTAAATTTCAGGACTCCATTTGTTGACGGGGCTTGCTCCTTCTGAAAATTAGGTCGATTGAATTGATGATTTGTTAAGGCGAGTTCTTCACGTTCGGATTTCGTGAAATGCTATGCAGTAGCAAGGAACCAAAAAGCCATCCAAATGCAACCTCATGCTTCTAAAAATACATGAAAAATCCAGGGTCACCTCAATCCATGGAATTAATTGCATTTTGGAAGGTTTCTAAATCTGTCCGCTAGCAGCAGTTGAGAAATCTGCACTCACCTTCGTATTGTATATCGTTGTGACGTTGTCCTTGGGTTGGTCCAAATGAATTCGATGTAGAGTAACATTCAATGTGTCTTCGTTTCCTTGTATGGTGGCACCCTTCTTCCTCCTGTCCGTCAGTCATTGTTTTCGTGTCGGATGAAAGATTCAGTTGAAACTTGACCATATCCAAATAATAGTGCTAAAATAATAGCCAGGACTATTCCAATTTTGAATAGTTCTTAAGGAAGTACATTCACAGTATGAGGGCCTGTGGTGCGAAGCAGGAATTTGATAATTAGATGTTACACGGGAGAATTTTTTGAATAGTTTCAGAAGGACGAAGTCATTCAAAAGATAGAAACAACTAAACGCGTGCACATAAATAACTAAAATAAAGGATTTCAATTTGCAGTGTTTTTCTTTTCTGAGATATTAGTACAGAGAATTGCACGAAGATAAACTGAGTATAAGTAACCACACAAAGTGAAGCACACTAACGCTTTCTTTTTATAGGAAACACATTGCAAATGATGGCTATGTGGTGATTACCACGCTTGAACTCAATGAACAATTCGTTGTTTACTTTTCTTCTTTACGTAGATTGTTAGTCCATGAGAAAGGACCGGATTGTTCCAATTGGCTCGACTGAATGCATATTTGTTACTTGTCTTATTGTGCGCTTATCTCAGCGGCTCGCAACATTTTTCGCGCCAAGTACGAATGTAATGAACAAATATTTCGATACCTTAAGTTAACAGTATAAAATCCGGTGTAATGACTTGATTACTTGATAAACAATGGCTTAAGACATAATTGTTTAAAAGTTTAGATATGTGCTCGTGAAATACAAAAATTCCTTGGTGGAAATTTAAACGGCCCTAAGGAATGGATCGTGTAGCAAAAATGAACACTGTTTTAAAAATGAGTAGGAAAAAACATGTCTCGAAGACGGCAAGAAAACATTCTGTATCAGGTGAAGTTCTCAATATAAATTTAAAAGAGTGGCTCAAAATGTTCACAACTGAAAGTCACTAATAAGGGAATAAACATTACCAAATTAAAAGTGACTTTGAAATCAAGAGATTTCAACAAGATTTCAACATCATGTCTAGATATAAGGAAAACAACACCCCGCAACGAGCGATGTGATTATTTAGACGAAAAAGGAACTGGATGACAGTTTGTCCATCTAATAATTGTAAAGTTCAAACATTGAAGGATATCTGGGAAAATTTGAGTTGTTACTATCGACGAGATGTGACAATACAGGCAGGATGCGTACACGATTGAAGTGAAAAAAATTGAAGCTGAGAAATTTGAAACTGCACTACTCTATTGTCAAAGCTTGGGGACTACTATTGTCCCTAGATTCGAGTGGCTAAAGAAATAGTCGAAACTCGGGGCTGAGCGGCTGGGAGGCGAAGTAAATTTTATATAAACCAATCCTATTGTAACGAGCTAGAGAACTTGAACCGAGTAGCAAGAGCGGAGTTGATTCAAATAAGCAAAATATAATGCTTCAAAATATGGCGCAAAAAGGATTGTTGACCGATACGATAAGTGTAGACATGTGACATATAAATGAATAAAAATCACTGCAGTTCAGCGTTTGATTACAGAAGGATCACTGAAACGGTCTCTCCATGCATCAGAGAAAAACCCTTTAGCTCATGACTCAACATTCAATGGATAATGTAGGACCGGTCTCTGAAATTAATTATTTGAGGAATGTAGCCAACTGAATTATGGCTTCTAACATGATAATCATTATCTTGGGCACGATAAAATGATAAACAGATGGTGTATGATTCCCAACCGAAGCATAAAATCTTCGTAAATGTCTTTATTGAATGCTATTTGACAGAACTTGTCCGCAATACTGAGACATAGTAGTTTTGCTACTAGTTTTTTTTTTGCAGAAGTCCACCAAAACAGCAGGCCAAACGACATTTTATTGATGTTTCTGCTGCATTCTATCAATGATTAGGTGCAATCGATGAGGCACTAGAGCCAGTAATCTATAACTGGCTACTATCAATTGATGAAAGTTATATAAGACCCTAGGAAAGGCAATTGAGCTTGCGCAAAACGCATTCGACAGTTGATGCCGCCAAGGTTGCAATAGAAGGAACTGGAAAACTCCACTATCGAAGTACGTTCAGGAATGTTTTCAACTCAGCTAATCGTTTCTAATTAGTTTAGAAATTCCTGATTATGTTCGATTACTTCAGGGAGAGAACAATTTGCTTTAATACTGATCAAAAAGCAAAGTACTATCGGGTTACGGGTGGATTCCCATAAGTCAGTCCTTTGGCCTCATTTATGGAACGTAATCAACGACAACACCGTTACAACGAAACATCCCAGAATGAGGTTATGCCGAAACACCCGCGATTGACGATCATCGGGTCCAAAGACAACAAAAGTATAGTAGCATTAGCTGGATGAGCTAGTGGATATTGAATTACTCGTAAACGAAGCATTATACACAGAAAAGCACGAAGGATGTTAAAAAAAAAGGGAATATGATGCTGAATTGATCGTAGAAAGACGATCGACTCAACCCGTTTTGATTTCTTGCTGTAGTAATGTGTGGTTTTTTCAAATCAACGTTGGTCACTAGATAAAATTAACAGCAAACAACAAACAAATTGATAAAATCTCAGAATCGTATCATACTTATCCTTCTCTTGACACTTCTTCGTTACTGATTCCATTGGCCAGGAATATGAGCTGCTGGTCAGACAAATGAAAGACTGGAAGCTTAACCATAATCATCTTTTTTTCTTTATTTCTCGACAGTTAGCCTTAAAACTTACATAATAAGATTCCACTTAATCTTAAGCATTTTTCTTGTTTTATTTTTTGTTCATTTACTATATACAACTATTTACAAATACAATGCGATGATTTTCACTCTGCTCCAGCTTTACATATACAAGAACTGCTTGCGATGTCGCCTTCACAGCGAAACGGATTCTATAAATACATCACATCCTTAAAATACATAATCGTTTAGCAATATCTATATCAATGTGTTGTTTTCTTTTCGTAATTCTGCTTTTTTCCTTCGCCAGCATTATGTTTTGTTTAATTTTACTTTAAATTTATTATTTAATCAATATCACTTTTATAGTACATGATTTTCTGATTTCGTTTGTTTTTTGTTTTGCTTTATTTTACTTAGAAAAAGGATATTCGTTGATTGATCGAATTGTCAAAGTTCAGGTTTTGTAATGTTTCCTGGATGTGTTTGGGTACGAGTGTGATATTTGTATGAATGAGAAAATTATGAGCTTGAAGATTCATTCGTTGCTTTGTCTACCAAGGAGATCGTGAAGTGCCTGACAGGGTTCCAAATTTCAGTGAGAAATGTCTTAGGAGTTTCACAAACAAAAGTGCTAGGGTAAGAGTCGGTTTGAACAGTCGAGATGTTGACAGACTTTATTCAAACATGAACTCCCTCCAGAAAAGCTCACAAACACTTAATTGAAATTCCTGTAGCGAGGAATTTGTTTTGAATATGTTTCGACAAACAGTCGAGGATCTCCTTCATAAACATTTTTGATAGTTGATTTATGGTGAGCTGCTGCTGTTGCTGCGATTTAGTGGTCAACCGATGATGTTAACGACTAGAAAGTTCTTTTTTATGTGTATCTGTGTACGTTGATTTTGCATAAATACCACTCTGATGAATTTATGTATCGGGACACGGTTTTTGAATTGGATTCACGGCCGGATCTCACTCCTTAGTCCTTCGGGGTCGTCCGACCTTGCCTTTTCGTACAGGCGGATTCGCGCCATTTGTTGCTGTTGTATTTTTAATGATTTTGTGCCAATCCTGTTCGCATACAAGACTGCCGGCAAGCATTGTGTATCTGCAATGAATGAAAAACAAGGATATTTTCTGTATTCGTATTTGAAGATTTTATTTTGTCGCGATACGTAACGTATCGATCGTTTTTTAAATTTATTAGTAATTAAATTGATGCAAATAACCGCTAACTGAGACCATGGCGGTCCCAAAGAGTAACGCAGAACAGACGTATCAAGCAGGGAAGCTGAACCGACTCAGTTAAGGCTGATTGCAAATTCTTGCCAGCTGAACTGGAAGACAAGATTACAGATTTGGGAGGCTAATTACTCCGAACCCCGATAAGAGCTGTGGCGACGCTGATGATGAATGGCCTAATGACGGAGAATCAACTGGGTGGTTATTTTGTGGGTCAAAACATTAAAATTTTCTTCGCATTAAAAATTAAATTTCTTGTTTTTTCTAAACTGAGCAAATAGCATTTTCATCGAATCATTCCGTAGCGATAAATTCATTGTGTTAAAGGCCAATTGCACCCGAATGCAATCGCCAAGAATTTCTCGCCTCGCAGGATTTGCGCGGCTTTTGCCAAAAATAATTGATATGAGGAAAATGTTCCATCAGTCAAGATAATGACGGAAAAAATCTTGTCAGCAGACAGTCGAGCCTTGGATTTAACCGGGCCTGCTTTCTCTTTATTAAAGAAAATCTTAATGACTTGTTTAGGTCCGAGTTTATATTAATGAAGGCATGTTTGAACATCTGACAGATCTTTGACGTCTCGACGTTTTATTTTTCTACAAAAAATGTGAAGGACCCATTTGGCAGACATTCAACGAAGATAAAAGCTATTTTTGAAAACCGCTTGACAACACGTATGACTTAAGTCCACTTTTGTTGCAATTATTACCGATCTAAGTTGTCAATCGCTTTCCAGAACGTTCATGGGATTTCGCATATTGCACTTGACAGTGGACATCGTGTTTCTAACGTTTCACACGTTTTCGTCCAGCTTTGAACTTTATAAAAAAAAATAATTCATGCGTTGCTGATAATTTAGATCCCCACGCTTACTATATTTTAAAAATTTCTGTAAATCCTTCACGAAGAAGAATTTTTTTCATACTTATCAGTTTCGTAGTGAAGAAATTCGAGTGCTGACTAAACGGTTGGAAGTGGCAAACGCCACCATACTCCCTATTCTAATGGACTCACCTGACGGTACCATAAAATACATCCTTGCTACTCTAGATGCTCACGTTGCCCCGTCAGTAACAAATATAAACTCGGCAAATAAACGTTCTGACAGCATTAAGTGTTTGTGCTTTGATTCATGCCAAGAATGAGACAGGAATAAAATACATCACATGGTTGCCGTCTTATTGTCAAAGACTCGATGCGAAGCAAATAAACCTAAAAAAGTCTACCTTCCAATGATTACCTCTAAACAGTACTCAGAAAAGCGGGCACTGTTTGAGTTTGACTTATTGGTCAGTGTTGGTACTGTGGCATTTGAAATTTCTGACATCCCATATTGCAAAGCCTAAAAATTGAAACGGTTTGCACAACATTGGATGCAAACGGAAGTTCGATGTTTGGATGTACGAGTCTGGTTTGGGGTACGAGTTAGCATGAAATACTTTGTAAATTAGACTTCCATTTGCGAGAGGGTGGCTTAAACGGAACAAAATCAAGTCATTTATTGTCAAAAATTGACAGGCGATAACAAACGGCGATAAAAAATTTACAGAGTTCGTCACTAAAGCGAGCTGGACCTCCTTTGAATGCAAAACTGATGTCAGGGCAGGTAATGCTTTGTGTTTTGAGCGAATTCACAGGACTCGTATCCCGATAGCTGCTGCAGACATGCAAGCGATCTATTCCAAGCTGTACTGTTGGCCAGTTCCTGACCAACGGAAGACGCTTGGGGCAATATCAAACACATGTCAATGTCAAACACATAAAACTCGGCGAGCGACCTACGCCTGGAAGTTATAATGCATCCAACTGACAACCCTGAACTGTCAAGTTAAGACGAACATTTGTTACTCTGCTATACAATGAAAAATTGACCACGATGTGTTGTGTCGACGAAAAACCAAACCCTCTTAGAAAACAACAAGACTTGCCTGAGATATGAAAATTCCACCTAAAACGATGTCCCGCGTTTGAAATAATAGGATCTATGCACACAGCAGGCCTGAAACTTCTGGAAAATATGGTAAGGTCACCCGCTGTTGTTTATGGTATGCTGAGGTGTGTCGTACGAGGGAGTCATTATGATGCTCGAGTTTTGTCAACAAAACGCTATAAAAAGCAACTAACAGTCAGACAAACATTTCGAAGTTCACTGTCAATCATTGACTCAGACGATTCTTCCAGTAAGCTTAAGATATTTCAGGACTCACAACCTGCAAGAGTGTTCAAAGGACAACTTATGCGAGTAGACTGCAGTCGAAGATTGGTCATCTGGGTGTACTGGCCTTAACTCATTGGTTTTCTGACTGTGGTTAATTTTAGAAAAGAAAGCCTACTTCAGCCTAATCGCAGCATTGGTGAAGCATGTTTGAGTGGCAGCAGCGACATTGGTGCCTTTGGCAGGAGTATGTGCAGCGATGCGTATGCGCAGCGGACGGTAGCCGGATGGGTTAAGGAACTTCATTTTGATATAACCCAACGGGCAATCACGTATGCATACGCATCTCCGTGCGTGTTTCCTTTGCGAATTTCAAATATAACTCCATTCTATAGGACACAAAGCTTATGGCTAGACCGTCTATATCCGCTGATATCCTTCAAATGCTATCCTTCAAATAAGCAATAATCGATTCCTACTTTAAATAATGTTCATGTTAGCAGTTTTACTCACCTATCTCCAGTTCTTAAATGTGAGCCGCATTTTGTGCAGGAGAAACATTTCAAATGGAAAACGTATAAATTGCTTGGACTATTCTTTTGGTTGTCTAGGTTCGTTGTTTGTTGATTTAATGGTGATATTGCTTTCGCTACCAACTCGTTCGGAGGAATCGTTTGACCACAACCTGAACATGTACCGGAACACCCGAACATACTGCAATGAAGAAGGATAAAATAAAGAATGAAATTTAAGCAGATACATTCGAAATTTTCACAAGAATCAACAAACAAAGCGTGTGGAGCGGATGTTTGAGCGGCAAAGGTCAAAATGTTGCAATTTCCTCGCGGCTCATGAGTAATGACTTTGCCTAATCAAGCAAAATTAACTGCACAGAGCAAATCGTGATATGTTAACGCGCGTCGGATAGTCCCCATTCGGCAGAGTAAGCGCCTTAATCTCTAATTTATTTTTTCAATTCTTAGTTTTGATTAGTAAACACAATGATGATTTCTTCCAAATGTTTTGTACATTTTTTTTATCAATTTCCTCTCATCAAATCAGCTTTAATTCGAACGCGCCAATTAAGATCGCATTTCATTAGCAATCAATTCATTTTAATCAACTTAAGGGACCTCTTCGAGCGTTAGTCGATAAGGCACATCGCTGTGCCATGGATGATAATAAAGCGACGAGGAAAAGCTGATAAAATTCTTCTACAATAAACATCGCCCCAAGCGCAAACATAATCGCCCCATGGCGGCGGGGTCGTAAAATTTAATTAGACACTTAAATCTGGCATAATTATAAATCAAATAAGACGCGACTATTGCGCGATTTGACGGTTCGATTTCGAAACACCGATTCGCGCTCGTCGTTCGTCCATTAAGTAATTGAAAATGGTTTTTGTTTTGGCAATCGAACACACGCAAGGAGCAAGCCTTCAGTTTGCGACGCGACCTTATCGAAGATGTGCCCACATATGCAATATTTGGTGCTGGTGCAAAGAAGGAAACAGGCAGGCGTGGTGCCAGATATGCGATATCTGGCGCTGCTTCCGCCCCGCTCTACACGCTCGACCGTTGAATTCGTCAATTTCCCAGTAATTGAGTGTAATTGCTTCCCGCGTTATCAGAACTCCAAGCAAAACGGCGAAGAAAGAATTTTTGTTGTATTTACGATTGCTATCGACTCCATGTTCGACACTCGTTTTGGGGCTGATAGAACTACCATGTGGGGTGCTGTTGGGAGGAGTGTTCCGCCAGCCGTTCCTGTTGCTTGTCGACTAGTAGAAAATTAGCACTACTTGCTAGATGTCGAACAATCATCAATTGATGGGAAATGATTGGTAACGCCCTAATTGAGTCATCAATTTTCCCGGCAACCAGGCGTGCGTGAGGAGTGACAATGGGGAATTTCTGGTACAGGGAAAAGGTCGGTCCGTGCGGAAGATGATTGCGGTTTCAGGTGCCCAAACAAAAGATAACACTCGAGTTGGTTCTTACGAAATTGCAGGGAATTACATCGTAACCCGGACAACGCCTAATGTTCACACGCAGAGATGGAAATTGGAGTATGCAGCGCATGTGGACCTGCATAATGGCGAGAAACGGTTTCAAAAATGCTGAATTGCGCCACGCCGTTTGGTGGATTTCCCCGAGACATAACTCGATAGGAGCCGCGACATTTGTTCGTAGGATTTCATCATGCCAACACGGACACCCCATTTGGCGATTTCGTTGCAAGCCTCGCACATGTGAGGATCCACACATGCTCGACATGCACCCGATTCCCGCAGAACTCATGTTTTTGCAATTGATTTGACAACGATTGCTAATTATAACACAGCCCGCATGTCCGGATGTGGTCAGATAATATTCTCTAAATTAATTTTCCAGCTTCCTGCATGCTCCAAGCACTCCACAATAATACATGATCGACAGATAACAAAGCGAAACACATACGCCACTGACCTCGTTAATTCATTCTTTCCCTCATGGGAAAATAACCCACAAGCACATAATAATGCACTTGGAAATAATTAATACCAATGGCTGTCGTAAAACGCTTCAGACTATGTTTCTACTATTTATATTTTGTTGTTTGTAAATAGTGCGGAACGATTTAAAAGAATTCCTTTCCTTTCTTCCTCGATGATGGACGAGTGCTGGCCGCCCCAGTTCGATATCCAACGCAAACCAATTATCTTCCTTTGGGTCCTCCGGAATTGTTTTAATATTTTTCATTAGCGAGCGGACGCGCTTTGCTAGTATCACATTAACGCGTTGGCTTTCGTGTCTCGCGTCGGCGGATCTGCGCCGATTTGACTATCATTAAAGTCGGAAGTAAGTAGATTGCGATAGATTTAATTAAAATTTTACACTTTGCCCCGTGGCTTGTAATTAATGCCCAGTAATTGCTATGATTGATAAAGTTCCAATATTAGAATAATTTTAGCGCTGACTACGACAGGGATGGAATAGATCAAAGCTCACTTCGAACGCCGTCTAATAAATTTAATTCAGTATCATGAGGAAGAGGGGAAGTAATTAACAACGAAAAACAATATTATTTTCACTTTGTACAATCTTCTTAAATGGCTTTAAAATGAGTTGAAACCAAGCCAGGGGCACTTAACACACGTACAACCCACACCCTCTTTGACACTTTTTGTCCTAATGTAATGGACAAAATAAGTTATTTCTGTGGTAAGGAACTCCTAACCATTGAGCGTTACGGCTTTTGGAGTCCCAACTAAAGACCATTCCTGACAATCTGAGGACCTAGTCTGAGGTCATTTGAATGAATACTCAAAGAACAGACGCCGTCAGAAAACATGAAAGTCATCGCGAGCCACAGAAGAGTAATGTAATGCTAGAAAAGAGATCCTTTTTCGCACACCGCCTGACGCTGAATTAGTCGTTTTTTTAGCAGATTCAACTGCCCCAGCATAATTTTCCAACCATTCTAAGCATCTTTCCGATTCGAGTTTCCGAGGAGGGCTCTCCCATTTCAGAAAAAAGGTCATCACGGCCGGGAAAAAAGGGCGGACTCACTTATTCCGTCTTTTGCACGCGATATTCACTCCTGCGCTGCACATGCAACTGATGGCTGTGATCTACAGGCAAAATCAAAAACATTCATGCCCGCTTAAAAGCTGGCTCATATAGAAACATCAAAAATCAGTCTCAACGTGCGCTCGATTGTTTGTGTCTCAGATCCCTTTTTGTAACTGGAGCCCTGATCCTTTGTTTCGGCCTCTCAGGTCTATTCAAATCACTAAATAGACAGCATTGTTTTTCCATCCTGGAAATATTCTTCCTGTTGTGGTCGCAAATGCTACCGTGGTCCTCTGATTAGCCCGGGGAGGTGCCATACAAATTCTTTTTGTCCACAGGTCCCTGGGGACAGCACTTTCCGACAAACACACGCAAGCCAAATTTGACAGCAAGAAATTCAGCCTCAGCAATTAGCACTAACACAGTGTAACGAGAATTCATTGCAAGAATTTAGCAGATATTCTCAGCCTAACGACAAGCAACCGTTGCTCTTAGGAATGCATTTGCATGTTCTATAAAACTTTCGCTGGTCGAGAATTTGACAGTTCTTTATTTTGAATTTATTTTGAAGCGTTTTGTTATCTAAACCGCTTTTTCTCCGTACCGTGATTATGAGTTTATGAAGAGCTCCGGCGGCAATTTTCTAGGCACCGTAGAGTTTCTTCTGCTTCTTCACAGATTTTCATTTGAATCTTATCAAAGACTTCCTTCTCCTTCATCTGACCAAGGACCTTGCCATTTCTTCGGTATGGTCTGTGTGCATTAGCAGATGCTGATTTTGGCGTACTCACGTCTTTCACATATTCAAAGAGGGATTTTTTTTTCTTATTTCATTTGGAAGTTGTACCTGATTGACCCAAGGAGTCATTTTCCTTGCTACTCACGGCGCCTGCGTTATTCAGTTTCAGGGTCAATATTGCAACGTCTACTTTTTCAAAAAGATTGACAAGTCCCTTTGTTATCTTGGAACATCCAGGATGCTGCCGCAAATATGTGTGAGTGTTTGTCCTGTATCGGAGTTTAAATGCGATTGAAAATGTTGAAACCAGCGTTGGTTAATTACATGCTCGTTGCCTTTATGTTGTCCTATCTCATCTTCCAATAAAGTATAATAATAATAAAGTTCCAATAAAGTTTTTCCAACTGGAAGTCTTTAGGGTCAATTCGAAAGTTGATTTGACAATCAAGAATATGACAATGATCTATTTGATTAGCTGTGAAACATTTAATTTGAAGGGAGGACGGCACCAAAAGCCTTAGAAGGACTGGTCACTGATAGTGTGAAATCTTGATTACATAAAGTATGCAAATATGAGGTGTTAAGTATGGAATATTTTTCTATTTACTTGTTCCTCGTGGCAAACATATTGCATGTTAATTATCACATCTCTGGCGCCACTTATTAAATCTAGGCTGCATTAATGAAAACATAAATTTCATCTACAACTCTACGAAAATCCAAAAAAAAAATTAAATTAAGGACATATCAAATCTTTTCGACGCATACGCATGCATACGTGGAGACATATCAAACATGTTCCTAATTAAATGCGCGATTTTAGTCAACATCATAATCCAAACAGTTAATTAACTATTAAATTGCTTTACGCAGATGATATCAATGTTTGTTGGTGGCTGCCATATCTGTTGGCTCTTTTCTTTTTATTCTTTTTCTAAATAACATTTGTGCCGACAGTATGAATGATTTAGGAGTCGCGAGTCACGCCGCGAGACAAGGTCATTTTAAGCGTGTGATTAATATACGAAAAAGCCACGGGCGCGAGAAAAAATGTTGAGGAAAACTCTGAAAACATGTTCAGGTTTAGCAGTGCAAAAAAAAAACTCCAATCTCGTTTGATTAGACCCCGTTCTAAGCCAATTTCCATTTGAATGCGCGCAACATATGTGACTTGGTATCACATATTCCATGCCTATCAGACACTTTAATGGGGGCCTGAGAAATATTACCCAGAAAAAAGGTAGAAAGGAAAGTTTATATAAATGTTTAATTTTAATTAAGTGTTCATATTTAAACGTTAAGCAGCCACCAACGACAAGCAATTATTCTTTTAGCAATGCACACCTCACAAAAGATCCTTTTTTGGCGCACTGCAGGCTAAACCACTATAATCAAAAGTTGTGTCCCTTTATGCATTCATTAGCACTTGTCTAGCTGACATACTCCAGCAACGAGAAGAAGATAAATGCAAAAAGGAACAGCAATAAAAACATGATTCGACCGCACTAACGAAAACGATGGCAGGACATTGTCCTGCCAAAAAACCATTTTCATAATTTATTAATTAATTAATTAGTCGACCGGGGACTTTGTTATTCATTAAGCGCACACCCGGATACCCATTAATTGATGCCAGCTGGGTGGTGGATAAATATCATTGGGGGTTTGACTCAATGGGGGGAAACAAGAGCCAAGGCTGGAGCTACAAAAAAGTTTCATCTTGTTTGAGATGGCTTGTGTGCAAAAAGGACGAATACGTAAGTAATTGTAGAATGTAGTTATAATTGCAATGCAGAAGGAGTTGGTTTAATGTGCCGGAATCGCGAGAATGTATTTGAGGACTAGGAATTGTATTTCTTCACCGAGGAAAGAATTATTTTGCGGAGTGAATCACCTTTCCGAGATTGAACGTAGGAAGGACTTTAGGTCTAAATTTTAACCGGTTTCCATACTGTCCGTTGATTCGCTTGAATACCACCATGATATGGTTCCGGAAAATTAACACCTAGATTGGCCAGCTCAGTCTGAGCATCTGAGGACCCCATAGATCATTAATGGAGATTGTCAAAGCAAAGCCAGACGCCATGCAATCAAGCACAAAAGGAAGCTGAAGCATTGTGTACAACCAAAAAGGGACGCAATCGATGCCGATGATTGTAAAAATCTCGGAAAATCTATACCAGAAAGAATTACTGCCGTAATTCAGTCGTAAGATGAAGGCTCATAATACGAAATTCTTTTTAAATGGCCGGTATAGTTTCCCTATAAATATCGTTTTGTTTTATAAGAGGAAAAGGGGACAAAGCTGACGCCCGAGGAGCCATTCATTATACTCTGCAGTTACAACTCCATAATTCATAATGTAACTCGCTGTCTATCCTAGATTGATTCTGTTTCCAAGTGCTACTACCACCGTCGTTTTCTTTTTTTAGTCCACCGCAAATAGTAGACTTTCGCTTGACGTTCAAAAAACAAACGATTGATAGTGTTTAAAAATTCAATAACAATCATTCGGTTAACATGAATCATGCATTAGCATTTCTTTTTATTCGCCCCCTTAAATTTTCAAGCAGCATCCTTGCCCCCGCCTGCTGCACTCATCATAAAACCAAGTAATTTTATACACGCGTTACTTATGGATTAACCGTGTCCATTTATCAAATTAAATTCATTATAAGGATGGCCCATGTTTAATCCTAATTAAATTGAATTCTTTGTTATGCAGCCAAGAGTAGTCTTCTTCGTGGGATGAAGTGCATGAAATCTCATTTGCCCATTTGCTAACACAGTAGTCTCCTCCTCCTCCTCCTCCTCCTCTTGCATTGCTGGTAATAGCGTGTTTGGTTTTTTCTTCCCGGTGCGGTTTAATTTATTTTCTCAATTTTATGACTTGTAAGGGTGGAGGAGATATTAATGACCACCACAAGTACATTGTTGTTGTTGTTTCTTCATTTTGACGAGTGAATTATTCTGTAGTGCAGATCGAAGGATCCAAATAGAGTTCTGTGATGGTGGTCACAATCCGGACTATGCGAGCATGTACGAAATCCTTGCAGTTACTTGGTATTGCTCCTATTCCCTCATTTTATGCGGCAAACGGTTAGCATAAATTATTATTTTTCAGCTTCTCTGTAGATTACTGGGCGGTTACTAGTTTTTATTCTGAAGGCCAACGTATATATTCCCTTCGGCCTGGCTTCTAAACGCGACTTTTAAAACACAACTTTATTTTCCGATCATATCATAAGTACAAATAGCGTCCACACTACGAGGCTACTTCGCCGAGACAGAGATAGAAAAAGCACAAACCGATTTGTATTTGGATTGCGTTTTTATGGAAACGCTTTGAGTGCGCCATTCTTTTGCCGCGCCAAAATGAGAGAAAAATGAGATATGTAAATATAAATTTAATATTTTATGTGATATACATTAAATATATAAATGTGAATATGAAATGCAATTTCGACTATTTTGGTGGGACGTTTGAAGCGGGGTTTGATTGATGTGTAAACACTGAAAAGTAGCTGCGCTGGGGTCAAAAAACAAATGTCCCGAGCTAATTACCCATTGGAACTTACTCTACTATTGGCTCACGGTGGATGCCCGTCAACATAAACCACGAACCAGAAAAGTCACTCTACTCGATTATGTTCGAGGAAGAAGGCGGGATTCACAGATGAGACAGTATGCTTAAACTAATTCATTTCAAATTTCAGGTGTGTCCTTTTTTCAATGATATAAGGGGTTTTTAATATAGGTGATCCCTGAAGAAAACCCGAAAAAGCAATGGAACGTACTGCGCTAGGTCCATTTTATTGTTGAAAATCCTAATGCGAAGACCACGTTGTGTATTTAGTTGGGGATCGAAAGGGTGTTCTGTACTATGAGCTGGTAGAACGTGATGATTCTGTTAGTAACGATCGGTAGAAGCAATAATTGATTCGTTTGAACTTGTCCATCAGAAGGGAAACGACCGGAGTACTAACAAAGACATGATCGAGTTCAAATTTGTTTTTATTCTAAGTTCAATAATTAATTGAATGAATTTTTGGATGAAAACAAGTAATAAAGTGGTTTTCTTTATACTTGAGCGACATATGTGATTCCCATGGTCTTATCTAATGAAATATTGTCTCCGAATAATGATGATCGCAGTACACAGCGATGTAGACGTCGACGAGAATGATAACGACAAATTCACTTGGCAGATATTATATTATCTCCTTCGCTTTCGAATACTACCAGAAACAAACCAACATTTTGTTTGCTTAAATTGTCTCAACATCAACGTGGTTTTCTTTTAAAGGAAAGCCGTTTTAAAGGTTTGTTTGTTTGGGAGCCGAGTTCCCCGCTTATTCCACTAGCCTACTAGCCTAGATAACGGCTGGGGCGTTCTCTCCCTGCAAAAAGGCAGAGAGAGAACAAAATCAATCGATCCATTTGAAAAGCTCCATATTTTTCAAGGATATTTCAAGCGAGGTTTTTGGCAAGGAAGGTTTATGGGGATCGGATCCGCGTTCAACTGGGCTATCTTCCGGTTCTTCTTCATTTTGCGCAACGCTCCTTTTGCGAGTCTCAGCACACCGAATTCAATACGATTTGAATGAACGAAACTCGGTTTGCTAGGGTTGTTGTTGGTTGAATTGATTTTATTTTTGGACCCCTCCACTTGGAATTTGTCTATTGGTTTCGATGGGTCTTCAAAACCAACACACAACAGTCGTTATCCTGAATCATCATCTCCTCATCATTGCCAAAGTTCATGCATCCTTGAAATTGAGCTAAAATTGTTTGGTTGCAGCGAAATAAACAAAGGATTCGATTGCTCATTTCGTTAGTGTCGAAGCTCGTTTACGACATTTCCTTAGGATGAAGCAACTGTAATATTTATCATCAATGTGTTATAGGTTAAGATCTAAAACTGGATTTAAATTTGGATCAGGATGTAAACTTCCCTTTGCGTTATATGACCAAGCTTCTAAGGACTCGTTGGCAGGCTGCATCTTATGGGATCATTGGAGAATCACCCCAACTGTTAATTGTTTGAAAGGTATATGTCTACAAGCTATACAAGCAGATACAGGATGAAAAATTCAGTGACAAAAAACAAGGAAGGGTACGGACCAACCAAACACGTATCCTACATGACATGGCCGAATGTCACCCACGATCTATGACGGCGAATTAATTTTGCAATTAAGCAGCCTCAGCTCCGCAGGATGCAAATGTGCATTTGAAACTGGAATTTTAATTAGCAATCAGAATGATTCGAAAGTCGCTACTTCAATTCGTAATTAGTAAGCGGCGCCCGACGTGGGGTTTAATGTGATTTGAGCTGTTAATAACCAGAAAATGTATAAATCTTAATTTTGATTACATTTCCAGCGAAATCAACTAGTTCGCTCAGATTTTTCAACTCGTTAGAAAGTAAAACGAATGATTGCATTGAGTTTAATCTGCCCTTAGGCAAAGTGCTCATTAGCGTATTACTAGATATTATATCAGATTCGTGTGGCCTAAGCCGATAGGCAAGCTCTAGCGCTTGGCGATTAGGATAAGCCGAAAAAATGTCATTATCCTCGGAGTCGTCTGACCACAACTGGCTCAATCAATTCCGATTTATCGTCGAAATCCACACAATTAAGTTTACAGAATGAAGCAATTCCTTTAATCAAAACATATCCGATTTAATTAAAACCATATGAATAACATGTCGTAGTATCTTTATGGTCGCAACATGTTGACAAAATTCCAGCCCGGGCTGGTGCGTGCGTGCAAAAACCAGGAAAATAGAAGGAAAGCTACAGCAACAACAACGACAACAGCGAATAATTTCATTCTAATCGCCAATTAAATTGACGTTCATCGCTACAACTTCACTATCAATTTTCTATTTGGCCGTGTATCCGCCATTCAGGCTCGACACTCGTCGTAGATTAATGCAAACGAGGCTAATAACAGTCATAGCGATTTAATTAAGCTCATAAACACGATATTTTTACTTGCCACGATAATTATTATTACATGTTACATGTTGCTGGTATTAGTGCGCGCTTATTCAGTGGGAAGCGGTACTTCGGTGGTTCATACATGGTCTGCTAGTGAACGCACTAACGTACGTAATTGATGTTGTTGTGCGATAGTCGCTGTGCTGAGGCACTGCTGATATCGTTCTGCGGTTGTCACACTTTTTTTTTATCCTTTCGTAATGAAAACACTAGAAAGATAAGCGTGTGACTCAGGGAAGAGATAAGCGAGCCGCCATTATGGAATCCGCTAGTCGAAAGCAGTCAATGCACTCGCAGGCTTGATACAAGAGCCAGATAAGCATGGTTCCTTACTCGGCACGGGGGGACTGTGTTGGAACGGAATAGATATCAGTCGCGCGGGCTGGAAGCGAGGAATAGATCCAGCAGAAAATTTGCCTCTTATCAAGCGGTTGCGTTCGGCGGTCTGCAGATAAATGCGGGCGAGTGGTGCGGCCTGGACTTAATTCAGCCAACCTGGCGTGAGCAGTGTTGAAACCATTCCCATGCTCTATTGGAACCTCTAACCTGCCCCGCAGCACGAATATTAAGAGCCTTAAGGTATCTGCCACACTCAATCAACCTAGGAGATAAGTCCCGGCAATATACAGACATAATATAGCAAAGCGAACAGGACATAGACCAAGTATGATACATTACTGCAAGTCAAACATCCTCCTAATCAGCCTCCACAATCTCTCGGCTCATTACATGCATCCTGCCGTACTCGCTGCTTAAATATTCACACAATGTAAAACGAAAATCACTGAGTATGGTAAAACAAATATAATAACAGTATCAAGACGGAAAAGAGGTGTTTGAAGTAGTCTCGCCCCGAACAAGGAGCCCAAGGAGCCTGATAAATGGACTCCACAGCTTACAGTCAACGTTGGCATCCATCCTTTGGGATGTCTTCCAGAAAAGATGAATTCTTCTTCAATTTGAAAAAGACGTAATCGATATAACTGGATTGGGCCCCGTTTATCGAAATTACATCACACATGATGGCAACGTGCATGGACTATCAATCAGTAGTTTATTCGGCTTTCTTGATTTTTTGTTGTTTCGATCCTTTGCTCGTTCCTTCGCTCCCGGCGTCTTTTCTCTCCATTCGGGGACGGAGGAGCCTTAGATAACCAATTTTGGGTGTTCTCGGTGCGAAGCGACAAGATGGTCGCACTTTAATATTGGAACAGGTTGGAAGTTGTTTTAGATGGGCTGACAAAATATAATAACGACATAAAGAATCTGTCCCTTTTTTGGATAATGAGATTACTTGCATGGTCGGCTCCTTTTTTCACTTGGCATTATATGTGTGTACGTGCGAGAGCGGGTGGTACGACGGAAACTAGGATCAAGGGGCTTGTGGGACAATCAATAGTGGGAGGAGGATGTTCTGCAACTTTTTATATAAGCTGTTTGACAAATAAAAGCAAAACAGAAAACTTTTATGACCGAAATCAATAAGTATATGTAAATTCTTCAGTTCGTCTACTGCTGGCTGCCGAAATCATTTACTTGGGCTCAAGGAGAATCGAAGGAAATTCTGGAATACAGAAACTTTATGGACTTCAGCAGTCATTGTCTTGATTGACTTGAGGACACGTTTCGATTATCTTCAATCATTTTCAGCCCTTGCGTACTCGAAACAAAAACCTTTCATCATTTTAGGGGTTGACTTAAATGCAATCCTTCATTTGATGCGGCTTTTCGTGTCCAATATCAGCAGTAGAACAATAAAATAGTGTTTAAAGCATTTCAATCTATTTTTCAAAATAACTTGTGCTTGTATTTGTTTCGAGAGAGCATGGCACTGCATTTATTTTGTTTCAATTTTGTTACTAAAATTAAATTGAACAGTTGGATTAGGAGCCTCAAGAGACCTGGCACACGTTTTCAACACAAGACAAGGCGTAGTTGCAGCATTATCAAACTGTCATAATCTTATAACTTTCCCTATCACGTATTTCTACCCCAACGGATGATGAGCAAGCAAGTACTCACTATCTAGATTCGATAGTATGCCTAGTAAGAAAGAATTTCGGCACAGATAGACGATGTCAGGTCTTCTACAGAATGCTGCTCCTTTGGAATCATATGCAGTGAACTAAGAACTTTAGCATGATGAGCCGGTCGTCGCAGTACATGGACAAGGAAATGAAGATATCTGCAGGAGAGGAGACAGGATCGGTGGACGAGAACGAACATAATATCCGGTGAGTTTTGAAAGGAATAAAATAAACTTTCTTGGACTTCAAGAGTTGAGCTCAATGATAACAAGAATTTGCCCTATATTGGACGAAATCCCGAGGACCTGAATTTAAAATTTTTTAAAATCATTCGGTTTCATCAAACTTGACTTCAAACGATGAATCCAGGAAAACCACAAATTTTAACAGATGCCTATCATTTCGACCGTCAGTAAACCAATAAACGGCGTCACCTATGCCGGAATAGTCCTCCCCAACAAATGAAAGGTGACAAATCCAATTAACAGCGGCAATTCCTTTCATGTCACTCATTCGAATAGATTTCAAGTGCATACATCCAATCCATTTACCTCTGGTTCTTCTTGTATCTAATCATTGAGGTGCGTCTTATTTGAAGAGGATTCTCACTCATCCTGAATTCAATTTTTTTTCCTTCGCATCGTTCTCTCATTCTTGACGAAAGCTTTTTAAACTTCACACTTCGTTTTGCAAGGCATCCCAGGATATTAAGTATTGGTCGCCCCAGTCCTTTTTCTTTCAATCCCGTAGTCTAGTTTTTTTTTTCCTTTCTCTCGCTCTTTCTTCCTTGATCACGTAATTTTTCCATTACATTAAGTGAAATGGTTTTTGGCTTATGTCTAAGTAAACAGCAACGATTTTTATTATTTTTTTTATTTTGTGCGCTTTGAGGGGTAGTGGTATTTTTTGATTTCTCATGAGTGAAATCAATTTATTGGTAGTTTCTTTTTATCTCTTTATTGATGTGTTCGTTTATCATCGGCGTCATTTGCTGGTTTTTGAAATGTTTTTCGTGTTGTGATAAGAGGATGATGAGGTCTTTACTAAGAGTTTTATGGTGTAAAAGATGTGTGCACGGCTGGCATTTTAATTTTGCTGAAGATGGTCAGGATTAGTGTTTTCGGCCGATTGGAAGGATGCCAGAAAAATGTTTGTAATTTTTCTTTTCCTCTCTGTATTTCCCTCTCTCTCTCTCTTACACTCTCTGTAAAACTGTTTTCTCTTGAACTTTACTCTGAATATCAATAGTGGGTACATTTGGGAAGTGACGACCTCAGGCCTCGAAAGATTTTTAAAATATTATTTCAAACTAAATTGATTTTGTGATGCGGTAGCTATGACTACATCGCTTACTCGTTGAGGATCATTTAAAATGTCAACATTTGATGAAATCTCGAGTTCTAGATAAGGAAAGATGAGGACCATTTTCTATAGATAAATTTCCTTTGTGATATTCGTCTGTTACCTTCCAACGATCATATCAAGATAGTTTGCCAAAATTTATACTATTTTTTTGAGCGTTAAAGTTAAATAAGAAATAACTGCAAATGTTAAAATACATGAAAACATTTTTAAAAGCAATTTAGAAAAAGTATAAATTCGATTTCCAGTAAAAAAAGGAATCAGAAAAAGATTCGATTGTAGTCTGAACGATACGTACGCGTACGTCTAGCAACCACTAATTTTTTCAGATGACATGATTGACGTGAAAATTAAGAAAATTTGGCAGTCTATTAAAATGTTATAGGTTTTATCTTCAGTTTGTTCCATTGTAAGCCCAAAAAGGAAAAGTTTTTGAAATATGAAAAGGGTCCACACGTTTCTTCTCCTTTTTTATGCACTTTAATGCAATTTAATGAAATTTATGCACTTTATTATTAATTTAAACGTTGCGAGTGTGTATCGTTACGGTATAGACATACATAAATACACACACGCATTGATGCATTGATGCGAGCACTTCCTGCAACGATCTTGGCTTATTTCCCAGGACTTATTCTTGGGAAATTTATCAAGAATCGATATTAATTACCCAACTCTATTACTCCGCCTCTATTTCGTTTTCAGAACGACGAACAGTTTGCAACTGAAGGAGTACAAATTGAAAGAAAATACGGGAGCTTGCGCGATAATTTGTAGTGGAAGAGAAAATATTTTCGAAAAATAATAGAAACGGTCCAGTTATATATAGGAGAACTGACAGAGGCTTTCAAAAATAAGAACCGCCAAAACGGCCAGAGCGATGCAATTTAAATGTCAACATTTGAATAATTATTTGAGTTTAGTCCTTCCTATCAATGGGTTCAGAGTGAGACGTGATGTTAGAAGGCAAGAGCAAATTTAACCGTTTGAACGTAAACATTGAAAGTCCAGTCTTCGGAGTTTGAAGTTTAATTAAAACACCTTAAATATTTCTACTCTGAACATTTTCACCAACAACTGTCTCCTGAGCTTCCTGTGAATTTTACTTTACAAAAGATGACGTCAACTGCATGAATAATCGACTGGTTGCATAAATGTTAAGTGAAGAATGAAATTGAGGAGTTCATGAGCACCTCACGCCAATTGGCTTTAGGATATTGAACCGTCTGCTGTGAGCCCTACTCCATATATTCAAACTATGAATTCGACATACGAGTACTATGCGAGTACATCAAGGCATCACAACACATGGGGATTCGGGTTCCCTTCTTTTCTACTCAGCCTTCATTGTGAAACTAATTTTCTGGATTGGAAACTTTAACACTGAATTTAGTTTCTATAGATTGCTTTTAAAATTTATAACTTCATTTTGTGTTTCTAGATTGCATCCGACTATTTCACGGAAGGGTTATAGTAGTTGCACTACCTTTGATGGAATAGTAAATGAAGAATAAGTACTGCTGCGTTTCGTCTTTCATAAATTTCTTGGGAGAATGGTTTGGCTCAAGTGATTGTTCGGAACAATTCATGCAGAAGTTTCAAGGTATCGCAAAATAGATACGAAGATGCATTTTCTGAATTTTCGTTAAAAGCTCATTTGCAACATCATTCAAATACCGAAGAGAATTTTCATTAATTTCCTGTGAGTCTTCATTTGGTATTCAAAGAATGTTTTGACATGGAATATGAAATACAGAGTAAGGATGGCAAGATGGATAAATACTCCGTTCGCATCTCTCGGAGAAAATAGGCGTGCTCTCCCCAAAAATGTAACGGGAAAAATGATGCAACAAATGTCAATTGGAACTGTGAGTCGCATTACGTACGGACAGTACTTGTTATAAAGAAGGGCATGATGGATCGCTTGGTGAGGGAGGGGGATCTCTGTAACAGCAATTCTCTTCCTTCCTATCCATCCGTGCAGAAAGAGGGATTTCGCTTAACCTGAATGCACCGCTAAGCGATGATTAATGAGGCCTAGTCCGAAGAAATGTGACAAACAGTTCCAGGCTAGGTTCTCGGTGTGACAGGGGAGGTGTTTAGTCGGTAGCCCGGTAGCGGCAGTGAAAAAAAAAGATGGATAAAAAGCTGCGCACTGTGCAGTTTAGTAGGAGGCATCATTCAGTTCCAATTGATCAGCGATTAAAATATCAAATTTGTCATGATGCTATAAAAAAATATGAAAGGGGCATTGAAAATCCCTAAATTGTTTCTGCAGCCAGTTCTCCCTTCAATTTATAATAGTGAATCCAAGTCGAATGCGAAAAAATACATGGAGTTGAGTGGAACAAGACCCTGTGTTTCCTTCAAAGACATTTCGAACAACCATGCGTTTATGTATCCAATCTGACACATAGGAAACGACGCCATTGACAGACGCGTATCATCAATTAACGTGTGTCAAACGGTCACTTATACCATTTTCATGTTACACAGGTTGAAGTGAATCAACACTTGTTATTTTCAAAACAATGAATGAAAAAAGAAATTCGAATGCGTTGATTGTTTGTTGCACTCGAAAACAAGAATTAGTGTTGAAGCCAACGAGAGGTCTTAGAGTAGGATAGAGACTCTTCCCCAAGAAAACTAACAATTCTTGACTGGTATACTGAATTTAAACATGAAAACTTGGAAAAAAAGTTCTCAAAATGGAAGAAGAAGTGATGTATAATAAAGTCAGACACTTTGAAGATACCGAAAGTAGTACTTTAGAATTTAACTCCCAAATGTCTAGCATGTCATTTGTGCGTACAATTTCAAGCAATGTTTGGAACTGTCCAGGGG
The DNA here is from genome assembly GCA_954870665.1 of Stratiomys singularior. NCBI lineage: Eukaryota > Metazoa > Arthropoda > Insecta > Diptera > Stratiomyidae > Stratiomys > Stratiomys singularior. The sequence goes on along the minus strand of OX940879.1, from coordinate 1,283,215 downwards.
AAACACCAGAGATTCTACGATTTTCTAAGGACTACTACTTAGTATTTTCAAAGCGAAAATGATTGTTAGAGTTATCACTAATTCTGTAATAGCGTAAAATGATTTGCCCACTATTTTGAAATCCCAAACAGAATTAGGGATACCAAAACGATTTAAAATGATAAAAAACCGTTATATTCAAGAAATGCCATCTTGATTTCAAATCCCCTTCGTGCTACATATTCAAAGCAGTTAGTCTGCGCGGAATAATCATCCTTGAACCACATCACCTACGTCTTAACGAGTCTAATTGTTAGAAATATCTAAATTAAAGCTTTTATCCCTTTTCCGGATACGAGTCCTTGTCAGTGTTTTCATCATACAGACTACACCAACTACATCCAACAATGTCACGGAAGACGACAACGCGGCTAGGACGGCAAGAACGTCCCGTAATTACGGCGCGACACCATGCAAATACCTCACTTCCTTCTCATTTTCATCTCACGGCCTTATCTCTTCGTCTCATCTACGCTATCTCTCGCTCTCTCCGTCATTAATTAGAAGTTGTTCGGAGAATTTTTCCGAAAAGTTTTCCGTGTGCATCCATTAGTAATTATGTGGTAGACACGGTGTTGATTAGTAGTGTGAAAGGAAGGAAAAAGGAACATTCTAACTATCTAGTGGGGGTTGGGTGGGTGAACTACGGAATTATAGTTGTTGCTTTTGTCGGCTGGTAATTGGATAGTAGGGTGGGCGACAACACGGGGGGTGGTACATCATTTTCGTCATCTTAATGATGAATTTTTTGTCAGGCGACAAGGAAACGAAATAACAAGATGTATATGTGCATGTTAATTGGAAGGCAACGTAATAAAGACATTGCCAGACAAATTGATGATAGTGTGGGTTGAGTAGACGCAATTAGAGGATGGAGCGTGGCAATGTTAAATTATATGGTGCCATGCATAAATTTCGAGTGAATTAATTTACTAGAAAAATCTTTGATGATTGTAGAGAATCATACACCATTCGTGTGGAAAATATTTGCACCCGTGATTGAATTTCCACGATTTTCTTATCAGCGGATTTGTGTTGATACGTTGAATGGGGTGTTGAGCGACCAAATTAGTTTATCTTTACATTCACAGGCCGGGATATTACCCCTGCTATGGAAATTCGGAAAATTTACTGTCCAAATAAGATACAAGGAAAATTGCATGTCTCTAGGTCTATATTTCCGCATTCCCGATCTAAATAGGGAAGTTTACCCAACGCGAATCGCGGTAACAAATGTATATCCCAGTAACACGTTAACTTTTCATTGCAATAAATCCTTGATCACAGTTCAAATGGAGTATAATTTTCATTCTACTAAGAACAATTAATGCTGAGCATATTTCGCCTTATTGTGGTAACTTGTTCATCAAGCATATGATGATCTAAAATGACATGTTCCAATACTCAAGAGATGAAACATGAGAAATTTGCAACATTTTCCGCTCGAAAAGTATTTACGCTAATTTTAGATCCTAATTGGCATGGAGATACAATAAAAATCAAATAATTTGCGCCACTTACCTTGAATAATCTTTTTTGCAAAGTATTAATCCACGACGTGTGTAACAGCTCGTTCCCATATCTGCAAGCATCGCACCACAACAATGGCACTTAAGACACGAATTATGCCAATATCTATCTAAAGCGTGTAATAAATAACGATCGGCTATTTTTTCTGTAAGACAACAAAAGATACACAAGAAAATATCAGTCGAGCGAACAAATTAACGCAGATTAAGTGGAACAATAAAGAATTAAGATAATCAGGCAAATCATTTAGCAGTCATTAAATTTTCCGATTTATGTGTTCATCATTGAATATTATTTTAATCGAAATGTGTAGAGATTTATGCGAAAGATTTAATTGATTCAACAGGTGTAATTTACTCAAAATATGGCCACTGGGTAGAGGTGAGAAGATAAATTCGCACTAACCATACCTCAGGCAGGGGTCCTTGTATGGTAATGGCTCGAGGCTAGTAATGATTTGCTTATGAGTTTCCTCCTGGTGCTGCAGACACGAGTGGGCAAGAATACTCTAATGCGTATCAGGCATTCACAGGGACGGAAAGAACGCAAGCAAACTCGCGGTGTCAACAATCGAAAGGATCCTACAAGCTAGCGAAGCACATCAGGGATGTCGTTCGTTGATGGTCAACGAATACCTCAGGCAAGGCTGTTGGCTAATGGCTCGAGGCTAGTAATGATTTGCTTATGAGTTTCCTCCTGGTGCTGCAGACACGAGTGGGCAAGGATACTCTAATGTGTATCAGGCATTCGCGGGGACGGAAAGAACGCAAGCAAACTCGCGGTGTCAACAATCGAAAGGATCCTACAAGCTAGCGAAGCACATCAGGGATGTCGTTCGTTAGAACTTTACGGAATGACTTTACCTCTCAGATGAGAACCTCAGTGACATCAACAATATCACAATGTCATGATAAGTCGCATGTTTAAGGACTACGTAAACCATGAATTCGACTTAATAATACATTCAACAGACTTGTCAAAGACGGAGATATATAGCTAAGGATAAAAATCAAATGTTCATGGAACGATCAATTTCTGGAGCTTCAGACCATTTTCAGGTGGATTGGCGATAGTGAATAGACGAATAGCCTCACAGTGAAACCTACGTTTAGGTCCCTAAGGAAATAAAGTAAGTCCAAGTGCTGATCATATTCCTTTAACATCAATTACATAGGAAGCAGGATATATAGCGTCGCACCGATTGATTCAGTGAAAATGAAAAACGGACTTGATTTTTGGGACGAAAATTGAAAGTTCTTCTAACAAATATTTTGCTACTACAGTAGGATCTTCGAAAATAGATGAAGAGTAACAAAAGAGTAAGGCTTTTAGGCTCCTGATCTATACCCAAATTATCGAAAGAAAAAAGAGTTTGGAAGAGCGTATAATACTGCGAGCTATTCGGGAGACCATTAAATTATTCAACAAAAACCGCACTCCAGCTTATAAAGATTATACCGCCAAGGATGAATTCTAATTTCTACTGCGAAAACGTCCGATGAGTTGTTTTCGTACAACATGAAAATATTTATTGAATGCCAAACAATTTTGGAATTGCCACGCGGAAAAGTCGTTACATCTATATTAAAACGCTTGTGGCAATGACCAGCAGCCACCAGCAAAAATCTGATTGTAAGTCCAGTCTACGTCCCACATTTTCAAGCCTATTAACTTCCGTCTGAGTTATTCTGGTCTGTCCTTAAGCCTTGCTCTGGATATATAAGACAGTGCTTTGACAGTGGGAAGGAGTCGACCAAATTGAAGGCATCTACGGAAAAAAGTTGCATTCAGCATCGCTTAGGTTAAACTAAAACACTCAAAAAATAAGGTGCACTTCAAGTGATAATCACCAAAACTCAACGTAGGACAGATGAAAAGCAGTTGTGCAAAGATGTGCAATGGTTTCGAATTAATAACGCGTTTGGAACCTCGTCAGGCCAATGAGAACGAGGGTATCAGACTATAAAATGCGATAAACGAGAAAACAACTGAAGAATTGAATTGAAATTCCTAGGGCTCTAGCAGAACCAAGAGTAGGTCTAGAGTAGGTCTGAATATCTGTTGGATAAAGGACTCGTTCCGAGACATATAGTAGCGAAAAGATACAAATTTATCTGGCCAGGAAGATCCCAAATTTATCCTTATTGGTCCTCCGTTTTTGGAAGATTTTGTAATGTACAGTAAATGCCATTCAACGGAAGACGATAGAAAAATTCAAGGATAAGCGTAGCGAACTGGCAGCTATTTACCACAGATGTTGGCAACTGTTGTCAGACTCAGAACTCGTCAATATGGACATTACATCCCTTCCCAGAATTAATTGCCACCTAGCACATGAGCAGGACAAAGAGTTTGGCAGGAGATATTCGAATGATATGGAAGATCGGAACATTGTTAACGTAACCTCGGAAGAACTTATAACAGTCTAGTAGAGGATCAACTAGTCATGCTCAAATACGGCTCCAGCGGAAAATCTTTGCCAGAACGAACTTATCAATAGAGAATTAAGAACTAATCAAGAAAGTTTTAGATTAAAGTGGCAAAATAGTAAACAAACTCGCGTGTGAAAAGCAAACTTCAACTCGACAGCGTTCAACAAACAGACGACACAGAGATGGGGTGAAAGCTCACCTAATTGGCCACGAGTATTTTTCCCAATTAAGGACATCGCCATGCAGAAATCAAATGAAGTGCATCAGCGGCTCTTGAATTTTCCCAGATGGTAATTGGTGAGAGTTCAGCACGGAGCGTGTACTGAGATTAATGCCATCTTGTACTTTTCCTCCCAATCAACAATCGGCCAATTAATAAGCCCAGGTTCAACGAACATTTTGAATATAACACAAATCAGCCGTCCCGTCCCAGGTGAGCGTGTCTGCCCAGAACAAAATGGAATTCTTGTGTTTTCTCTTACCTCCACATCCAGCACAATGCTTAATTGGACTATTGTTGTTATTGTTGAGCTGTTGATGATGGTGGTGATGGTGATGATGATGATATTCAGCAGGTGACATGTCATCCATTGACCCCAACTGGGGTGTGTGAACGCCCGAGTGGCCATTGTGGTAGCCCGCCGACAGCGGCGGGTAGTTGTTGTTGTCCGGGCTGGGGGGCGGGTGCGAGGGCGATATATCCGCATACGGATGGTATGGGGTATTCATTGCTACGGTAGCCGCCAGCTTGACGTTTTTGTAGGGTAGATAGTCCGATTCTAAATCTGACGACGAGCAGTCTGTCATGCACGCGATTGATTTATCCACGAGTGCGCGAAAACGCGAGAAAAGTCACTCCTGGCCCAAGCTCCACGCAATTGGCGCACGCACTACAAGGACGCTGCTGCGACTGGCGAGACGCTGTCGCGGCGCAATAGGGCGGGAAAATTCAAATAGTCCCAGGCACGCCGGAGGCTCTAGCAATTATCTGACCGTCTTGGCGCGAACAACTATTCGAAACATTGTAGGAACTTCTCGAGCCGCGATGGTTTCTTTAATGAACTCGACAAGCGACCAGCTTTATTTATGGGGTCGAAAGTGCAATCAGCACCTGTGCATATGTGCAATTGCGTCGATGACAAGACGCCGGTGCGCCAGGTATGCGCTGGAGACAAGAAGACCTAGAAATTGCGCGGTTTCAGGTGCGGCTCTAGGCTGGTTGGCGCGCTTGCGTGTTCGCAACTGACCACATGGACACCACCACGGACAGACAGACAGTCAACAAGTCGGTCTGGCCCCTTTCGCACGAGAGAAATGCGAAACTGGAATGTGTGACGCGTATGTAATTTGTCTTCTTGAATTGCACGCTATTGCAAGTCCAAGTTTCTACGTGATTGCGTGCGTTCGCTGCGTCGGCTCCTACGTCCAAGGCGTCACTTGCGTCTTCTTGGCGACACTTCCTTCGACGATGACTGCAACTGTCTTCTCAATTTCGTTGGACCAATGATGCACGATGAGCAGCAAGTCGGAATTGATGCGATGACTCGCTTGTCGCTGATAGTCTAGTTTTAGAGAAAATGGAAAATCTGGGCTCCAGCTGTGTCCTCAAAAGCTATCTTGAGCCGCGTGAAAGATACGGCTGCCACTTATAATTGTCAATCAGCCGAAGAATGAGTTCAGCTTAGAGTGGGCTCCTTTGTGTGTGGATGCGTCACGATCAAGTTGGGCTCTGTAACGAAACAAATTGAGAAATAGTAAATTAATACCAGATTAATCACAGAAATCTTAATCTTGTTAAGCATATCTAGACTGGCTTAGTAAGAGCTCACTGAGCACATGTATGATCGAATTATATTCAATGGAACCGATGAAATCTAATCATTCAATAGAAATGGTCTCCGCAATGCGACCAGGTGCATCCAAAAGGATTTGGTTTAACGTTCTCTTCTTATTCGGGAAGAATCAAAGATTGAGCCCAATCGAAGCCATGACTCTGATAATCCAGGACGTCTTTAGTAAATCTGTAAATCTTCTCTTATGGAGAAGGCCTAACATTCTCTAGCATCTCATCCCAAGCGCACCATCTGGGCTGCAGATTCCCAATCAATTTACCTATATCATATCCTGTCGACAAACCCACGCACCTTTCATTTTGGACTTAGCACTCCGCTGCGGTAATTACCATCATGTGCTGAATTATATAAGAGCGATACTACTTTAATGGTCCAGTGATGGATTATTCAAAGATTCGGAATACTTTTTTGTTGCATCCGTAGAGGATACCGGTCGTGGTGAGCCAGCAACGAGGCTAGTTGGCAGTTTTGCAATCAGGCAGCCAGGTAGGAAGGCAGGTAGGAAGGAAGGTAGGTTAAGAATTGAGTTAAGACGCTCGAATGAATGAGTGCCTGTCTTTTGTGGCTTTTGGTTTGGGTCGACTTGGATAAGATGCTGCCAATATGCGATGAAATCGAGCCTTCTTAAACGCAACGAGCGGACAAACGACCGTAAAGACAAGATCCAAGATGAAGGCTTCGATCATCGCGAGATCGGAAGGCGGGACAAGTTCAACCTGTTTGCAATTAAAGAAACTCGAAATTATGTTGTTTTGTTTCTTGGTGTGGTTTTGAGCTCACGTTGGTTGATGGCGTTCAATTAAAATTAGTCAATTGCAATTGGAAATTTTTATTGCGTTTTATGAGCCGTACGTGTATCGGATTGTGCAGACTAGTTGGTGGGTTTGCGGTTTAATGAATAGATATTCACGCAGTACGTGGTATTTTATAGAGATTTTATCGAAATTCCAGTTTTGCAACGCTGAAACTGCGTTCGGCTGAAGGCTGTAATTAAATTACAGACGACACGGAGGGAACTAGGCGTTTCTAATGTCTCCATATCATCAATTCGCCACTAAACGTATCCAGTTTTACGTTACTTTCTATATTTTTTGGAGGCTGCAGTCTAGTTTGTCGAGTGAAATGAAGTCCTGAATACATTGAATGATAGATTAATCCACACCAAGGCATGGAAGCAGTCATCAAAGGCTTCGAAATCTTCCGACAAATTGACCGAACACCCATTTCAGGATCACCTTATTGCGTGTGTAATACTTTGGTTTACAGAAATCATCGTTGCAAATATCCGTAAGGGAAATTTCGTTTGCAGATTTAAATCTCCGAATCTTTTAGAAATTGTATAACAGACTACGACCTTCGCTAATTTTGTCTTCGCATATATATATATATATATATATATATATATATATATATATATATATATATATATATAATACCGTTCTCGGGTCTTGTGATTGAAGATGTTTTCCCTCCAACATTCTCGGATTTTCAATCTTGTCCACTTATGTCAGAATCTGAGAACATTCCACTGGTTTCGCAGATTGAATCCGTAGAGCGCTTACGAGGTTTGTCTCCTGATCTTCGAACCTCTAAATATACTTACGCAAACTTTATTCAAAATTTGATGATCTAGAGACAGGATTCAACGCAAAAGGACTTCTAAATTAGTGCAAATATCGCAATTTCCAGGTGGAGGGATGCTTTGTCATAGATTAAAATGATTTACGATTTTAAGCAATGACTCGTTCACTCAGTTTTCAGGAAGCCGTATTCTTTCGTGTTTCAGTCTTTTACATGGTCATTATTGCCTCAAGCATTTCGGTCCGCTGGAAATTAATACGGGACTCAGCGTGGAATGTCTTCGATTCAATATCTATCAACATCGATCAATGTTTTAAGATTCAATAAAAGCATCCAAAATTTATTGATTTTTTCTGGACTTATTTTTTGGTTCTAATACTTGAAGTCTGCTCTTATTTGTGCCAGCTTATTTGTAAGCTAATACAGCTAATACATAAAATGTTTTAAAATCAGACTATCCAGTATAATTAGACACAAATAATGTCGGAGATTCGGCAACAATAACCCTCTTTGAAAGGCCAACACAACTATGACTCAATGCAAAGGCAAGATATTTCGTTAAAGTAATCCGAAAAACTCAAAACAAGAATGAGCCTAGGATGTTATTTAGGAGCACGAGTGAAACGACGACATTTTCTTTCGAAAAAAATGTCTTTTCAACCGAAGGATTTATTGATTAACTCATAATCATTGATGCCGAAGATGCCGGATCCGACTCTTGGAACGAAGTCAGGCAGCTAACAAATGATGGTCCTTATCACACTGTGTTTTGACAATTTAGTCTTTCAAGAGATGCTAACCGCGGATCGTTGCACGGCCTGCTAGGATCTGTCGGCCTGTGTTCGTCAGTTCATGTTTGTTGGATCAATGATTCGATCACCGATGGTAGTCCACATGTTGGCCGAGTCTTGTCCTGAATATGAAGCAAACAGACAGGATAACAAATTGATTTCTCCAGAAGCCCTCCATACAGACAGAAAAATAGCAAAGCTAAGCATCATAAGCAAACGGGAGTTCGAAACGAGTTTTCGAGATATCCTTTTCGAAGATCTTGGACGTAAATTCGAAAATTAATCAGAACGGACATGATTTCTTTGCAAAATCCAAATTATGAAATATAGCGTGAATGGTAATAAGCAATGCTAAGCCATCAAGTAGGCAATGCTTTATTCTGCACTTGTCGACGTAAGACCGCACGTTCAAGGACATTCAGAGTGACGAAAACACCCCAAACATTTATTTGGGAGGAATGACAAAATAAATAAATTAAATGAGGAGCCAATTTAAGTTAACAACAACAACTTGGATAGATTATTCATATTTTGAGCAGCTGCTTCAGGCGTTCACCAATCCATGACTCCATCCATATCATCAGAGAGAAACAGTGTACATTCAACCTACACAAGTGTGCGTGCATATATAACCGCGTAATGATGTGTGTAGTTGAACAAGTTGGCGGCAGATTGGCGACATCACATCGGCACTAGTGACAAACGGACGGGATTTATTAATTAATTAAAAACGACAGGCCATAATATCGCTCTTTTAATTAAGTTCATTATTTTTAATTGGATGCGGTTTGTTCTTTCGTCGGCTTCGCGGACCTGAACGGAAAATTGATTCGAAACTATTCCCACTTGCATGCGTGGCACTTTTGCGAGGATCAACCCGCGACGAACAGAACAGTTGGAGATCGGGAGACAATCATGTCCTGGGCGGCGTCAATTGAAAGTAACTACTACCTCCTTTTTGCAGGCCACTGAAAAACCCACCCCTGACTATGTCTACCAAACATTCATCGTAGTAGACGACCACGTGCAAATGGAGATGTATGCATATGAGCTGTTCCACATTTGAATAATTTTATTTTATGGTAGCATTCGCATTTGATATCCATCTTCAGGGCATGAGAATCTCAGCAAATGTCGCCTGGAGGCGCCAAACATCCTTTTGGATGATGAAGGTTCACTAATTTCATTAAACTCAAGTGTGGCGCCCAATGTGCGTTACGCAGAAAATGCTTTTGTGGCTTTGCTCGCAGTTCGCGGGAATAAGTGCAATAAAGTGAAATTTTCCCACGCAGTCAATTTTCACAATAATTGGACAGCGCGTAATAAGTTGCATTGTGCAGGAATGATAGAGCACTAAAGTCACTCTTTCATTACAAACTACACAACAGCTACATTATCCTTGTAACGAATCTTGAAGTAATGACTTCGATGGCAATTGTATCTCGCCGCAATTTCAAACGAATATTTAATATATTTATTTGACCAAGAATCAGATATTTGTGCTCTAGATGCTTCCCAGGAATGTTTGCAGCTGTTTAGATCTGTATCATTTGTAGTCTCGTCTGCCTCTGTGCTTCCTACTCCGTCGAGCGTGTGTGCTTGTATTGGCGTACGTGTGTGACATATGTGTAAACAAATCATAGGAGATTATGTTTGGACTGGAAATGAAGCTATTAATAGGTTGGAAACACCACCCAACTACCTGACTGGCCTGGCCCAGCTAGCTGACTTGGCTAGTAGACCCAGATTGCAAAGGAATCTGATGAATGACGAGGAAAGCTGAACGAAATATCGGCCAGCAAAGAAAGGATTAGACAAAAAAATCTAATTTCTAAAAGTTAGCATTGACTGTTGGCCGTTGTCAAGCATGAGCCGAAATTTTTTTGAAAGAAATTTTTATACTAACAACGTCGCCTTCCGTACAATTCCAACTAAGTGACTTCATAGCAAATTTATTCGGGGAGTAGAGCTAGGAAGTCTGACAAGGACATATATCCCACCATCAATTGACATTTTATCACTAACCTAGAACAATGTCGCCCGTCTATTTCTCTAAGCGTACAAATCATGGTCTCTTAATGGATCAAAGTAAAGCATTATCCACTTAAGAATCACCACAAAACAAGGACACAGTTAATGCTTTTCAAATGTAGCCTTCCTCGCCTACCACCTCCTCCTCGACGACCAAAAGCAACATAATGGTATCGTGATGTCAAAAAGAATTCGTAATGGCGTTATTGCTTACCTACCACCATTCCCTTGCCCTCCCTTCCATCCAACAGTTGACACCAAACTCCACTATATCCATCTGGTACGGTTAAGAGATAAAAATCAGGGAATCCTCTTACACGTGTATCTGAATGTTCCATTTTTATAAGCGCGCATCCGCGAATTTTCTCAATGTGACAACATCCATTCGCCATTAGTCCCATTCCACTACAATGGATTCAAGGAAATATGGATAAGGATGGTACGGCAGGGAGGAGTTGGTCACGGAGAATTTTTTTCAGTGTTGTTGAGCAAGTAGATGATAATGAACAAAGGATAAGGAGATGGTAATGAATGAAAGTAGTGTGAGCTTTTCAAAGACTCTCAGACTCGAGAAAGGCTCTCTCAAAAACCAATAAATTGATCGATGCAGTATAGGAATTGGCAAAACATCTTGGCTTTTGTTTCATACTTTCATTCCAACGAGGGTCTTATTTTGAGGATCTATGTCTGGCATAACATGCAACACATTACTGTATTGTGGTGGTCCTGATGATCAATTGCTTCCGCAATCATCGAAATATTCACGCATATAAAACGCTCATCAGATCTTGCTATTTATCGGACGTGAGACCAGAACCTAGTATTCCTTTCTCTTTCTCTTTCTTTCCTTATACTTTTATCGCCTCGAGAGTATAAACACTTTCTAGTGGTTACGCTATGTCATAAATGACATCTTCTGTAACTGTAACACTTTCCAAGAAAACTTGTAACTAAAATTGGGGTTAGACGGAATTTACTCTGCACCAACTAGATAAAATTGGACACCAGAACCAAAACTTGGCTGCACAAGCATTTTTAGAAGGATCTTCCATGACGTCCAAATGACGTTTCCACTTCCGGAGAGATTAAGGAAATCTACGATGTAAAACAAACGATCGGAGAATAAAGTGCGATCATTGCTGAGGTTGCCAGTGTTTCAATTGAGGAAGCGCAAAGCACTGTAAGACGTCTTTTGGATATGGAAAAGATCTCCACAATACGTGGGTGCCCTTTACTTGCGTCTGAGAAAAAATACACAAGTGCGTCAAATTCAATGGTTTTCAGAAGTCCACTGCAATGGTTTTCAATGGACTCAGAAGGCGTTTTCGAGTCAATTCACAGTTTAAACAGTAGGATTTCCTAGGTGAACCTGCGCCTTGGAATGTGAACGCAGCTTTGTCATTGTCATTGCTACGGGATTGAAGGATGTATTCGGAGCAGTTCTGGGAATTAAAATCATTATTCACATTATTTGCTACAGAAAATATTAATGGTTTATCAGTGATTTTTCAGTGAATCTTTTGATAACTTTTTTGAAACGTGTTGGATAACTTTAACTTTCTTACGTTGACTTAGATAAATAAAAACGCTGCCGATTATCCAAAAGTCAATTATTATTAAAATAATTGGGGTTAAGTTAATTCGGAATAATTTAATTTGATACTTTTTCAAGGATAACTAAAACGAAGATGAAGGCCAGTTTCAAGCCAACCTCAAATGTCCGCCGTTTGAAAAATGACGTTTTTCTTCATTCACACCTGTGAGGAGTTTGCCGAAAGAATTTGAAAAACCGATTTTCTAATTGCTAACAACTTTGTTTTCTTCCGACACAAAGGCCACAACTATTCAGTTTAGGCATGATTTCTTGCTTTTAAACCAGATTTGGTTTAAAAAAATAGAAGAGTTTTCCCTAAAGCCTAGGAGAGGCGACGATGTTTGAAAACTTTCTTTTATTTTCTGACAGCCTTCATTATGATTATGACCGTTATTATGACTAAGATCTTACTTCCAAACATAGTGTCCGTGCTTGCTGAAAGCTTACTTATGTATCTTCATTCGCATACTTCAATCCTGGAGGGATATTGGAACGATACCATGGATAGCTGATCCATTGGATGAATCAGTCTACTGCGCATCGGTCTGCAGAGGGTTATGGCCAGTGAATCGTTATGGTCGCCTTGACCTTACACGTAGTGACAGCAGTGTTGCGCACCCACTAGTATTAAAATTAAAACTCCTCCATATGAAATGGTACCTCTTTTCTTAGTAATGGGGGACGGTGGTTGAGAAATCTCAACTCTTCTCGTGAGACCGTGAAGATAGGCCCCCAAATAGGTACTGACGCCTAACACTACTGCTGACGTTAAGCTTAGTCAGTCATATCCTTTGCTGCGCTATTGTAGATATGCAGCGGCAGGGTTGCACTGTAGATTTGCTCCATTTTACAGGAGTTATCCTGACGATAATGTATCACACCGAGCAGTTACAAACACCCTTTTCTACTTTAAAATTTATTTATAATTGATCAATTTTCCAACATATAACTTCAAAGGAATAAGGTCAATTTAGAAAGTTTTTAATAGCAAAAGCAGTTTCAAGTTTTTTTTTGAATATTCAACAAAATATGCCAAATGAACGATGAATCTTCGTGGCAGATAATAAATAAAACCTTAGGGGGATGTAAGGCCGAAGTCGAACTACCTTTTTGACGAAGTTTCAATTTCTTTTTCATCGACTAAATGAGTTTATCATTCAATTTATTTAGTATTATTAATAGCGGGAGCGCATTCGCTTCTCCTCGATTCGCTGACGCCCGACATACAAATCCTCCATTCCAACGTGCCACAGGCTGATATTAAAACATAAATCAAACGATATCTCATTAAAATATAATTTACGGCCTGGATATAATACCCTCATTTAAACACTTAAATGCCGCATTGTGTGTCCTTAATTAAAATCCCTCCACCTATTTCTATCTGATAGTCGTCTGCAAGCGGAGACAACAATGTTATACACCATCGAGAGCTTTTCAAGCGTACAAGCAAGAATACAACACCCCATCTCCTTCGGGCTGCATCCCCTTTGCATACTACTCGCGCCGGTACATATTTGTGTACTTCACTCGCACGACGTACTTTTGCTCCTTACACGAAACTCTTACTATCCTCGTTCGCTAGGATTATGCAATGTCAGAAAGCGGCTGCTAAACATTCTACACGCCCTCACCCCTTATGGCCGCGACGTGGACGAGACCTCTTGAGTGAGTGAATGAGTGGGGGAAGTGCGGGGTAAAAGCCAAAAGGGGATGGGTAGCGCGATAATGACACTGTTTGGTGATTGTGGGTCGCATGCAATGGGTACGTAGCCGACGTTTTTGTTGGGGTTGTTGTTGCTTTTGTTGTTATTATCGTCGTTGTTGTCATCCTCGTCATCTTTGTCGCAGCGAAATGGCGATGACTTTGCTCATCCGGACTTCATTCAAGACATTGTTCCCAGCTACCAACGGGGTCTATGCTCCCTTTCCTTTAATTGTTCCACGTCGATGGAAAATTGATTTTTTACTGGCATCGCATGAATGGAACGATTCGAGTGAGTTGTTTGAATGTTGAAAGGATATCAATGCCGAGAGATGGCCAGATTGAGAAAAGGATTATTGTTTCAACTCATTTCGGGTGTCAAGTTTCGCATTTCAGGATATTTCGGGAAAATATCCACAACATCACTGATCGCATGAATTAAAACTTTTAGCCAATTATGGAAAAATATATGACGAATCACTTTTCTTCGTGACCCTGTCAGGGACCCCTTTTCCCACCCCACTCAATCATTCGAGTTACCACCAGGTTCCTCTCACTCAAACACCTTGCACGTAGTTCAATCGATCAATGCTGAACGATGTGACATATTATGTGATTACAAAGCAGATCAATGTCCCTCTAATACAACCCTCTCGAAATAGTAGACAATATCAAGCCGAATGGGGTGTCATATGTTTTCCATAGTTTTCTCTCTCACACATAATTCAAAGGTTGTTTCTCATTGCCAGCTGCTCCTCCAACACCGGCTCCCTGCCTCGTCCGCCCTTCATCCTTGCTACGCGAGAAAAGTATAAGATTGTTCGGAACGATTACCTATGGTCGGCCCGTATAACAACAACCCCCTGCAGTAGATAGTCTAGGTCGGCTGATTTGATAGTCAGCCAGCTCTTGGAAAATTCCCAGCTCCATCCAACCTGACGTCGTCAATGTGTAGAGTTAGACACCCATGCAGGATTGTGGGTCGTGGTAGGAATTGACAGACAATAAGATACATCATACAACGCATGAATGTATGTCGATAATAATTGATTCATTAAATTACCTCGGAAATGTTCAGGGTGTTTCGAAATCACTTGTCGTGGCATTTTTCTGTTGTGAGCTCGTGTCAACTTTAGATGATTTGCTGATTAGATTTTGAGATAGGCGGAACTGAATGGGATAAGCGTAGTCGAGGTGATTGGTGAAAGTGTGCTGGATGGGTGCTAAACGTTTCCTTTTCTTTGTACTGGTGTTAAGAAAACGATGGATGTCGGAATAGGGAAGCCGTCATGACAGTAATTGGCATTCATGCTCAATTCGAGAATTTTTTATGTGAGTATAGAATAAACTTCCTTTTAAGGAAATCAGAACTAGATGAAGCGCGAAGCCTATGATTTGTAAAATGTTAAGACTATAAATGTGTGGGCAAAGTGGATGTTGCCCTACGAATAGTACGAATCTGGATAGAGAACCATATAATCCAATTTCCACCTCCATAACACAGAACTGTTGGGAATCGTTGGGTTATAAATGTCGGCCCAGCGTATCCTCATCATTTTTGTAGCTAGAAATATCCCATGCAACGTCTCCTTTGACAAACTCACCGCCCTCCTTAATTGCTTCGTTGACTGAGTTGGAATGGCATTCGCATCTTACAAATGTAAGGTCTATACCTTCTCTGAAGACTCGAGTAAATCCAACCTCCAACTACAAATTAAAGTCAGTCATATTGGATTCTTAGTGTGTTTATTTGGCACACACCAAACGATTAAAAATCAAATATATAAAGAACATATTGCAGAATACTTGCGATGAAATTTTTCAACCTATGGCAACGTTGCAAGGATTCGTTTAACGATTTTGACCCCATTCCAAAAAAATATGAAGTAACGTAACAGCGATCTGTTAATTTTTTGACTTTGCCCTAGACATGATTTCTTCTTCGGGATCAGACTACCGAGGATCAATTACCTGTTGAAAACGTCCTCTTTTCTTTCAAATAGGATGTAAACATTTAATAAGTTGATCTTCAAATATAGTTTTACATTATTTGCTCCACAGAACCGAAGGAACGCCACGTGAAGACTGAATTCGATAGCATTTTTTTGGATTTCGTGCTCCATTGCAACCAGCAAAGAACTGGCGTTCAAAGGACTATATGTGCATTGACTTACCTGCCGTCCGGTTTACAACAGGTTCTTGTTAAACATCACTCACTTTTGAAGCGTTTGGACAAGGTTTATGTCAGTCTTCCCTAAGTATTCTCTTTAATTTTTCATCTATGAAAACCTTCCCTCATCGAGTTATATAGCGTGACTACTTGTATCAACTAAAGGACTTAACCTACCACCCCTATTATTCAGTATACAACGTTCATGGCACACATTAAGTGCTTTTAATTTTCAGGACGGCGTGCATTCAGGACGATTGTTCTATTTTACGTTCAATTCGAAAATTAACATTGAAACCTCTAATTTCCTGGTATTTATTAGGAAGTATGTCTCATGAAAACTACTTTTTGGTTACATATATTAAGACTTCAAACTATTTATCTTCAACTTCGACTCTGAATCCTTTGCGCCATAGTCATTGTTGCAGATCGCTGAAGACCGAAATCAATTTCATATTTTCTACCGAATATAAGTTAGCTTTAATTACTAACCGAAATCCAATTGGGTCCTCTCGAACTATTTCCACATTTTCCCTGCACATGTGACTCGAGAGGACACCCGCAAAGAAGAAATTAACTGGCACCACATGTGAACCTAAAGTTTATGAGAAGATCCTCGTATGGCTTCTTGTCCAAGTCTCCGTACAATTTTCTTACCCAATCTCCTGTTCCAAGTGCGAAAGAAAATAAACTCATGCTCCCGATACCACAGACGAAACTCACACGACCTGTCGTGCTACAATTTTCCCTGGCATTAACACACACACACACGCGCGCGCAAACGAAGAGGAAGAATTGAATAGGACCGGACAGCTGGCGGAAACAGAGGAAGAGAGTACACAAAAAATTAATTGAATTTAATTAAAATAACTTTCTTGGTCTCTAAATAGACTTTTTTTTAATAAATGACCGAGGAGGGGTGTGTGGCAGCGGGTTCCTATGTGCTGGTGACATTGAAACTCGCCGTATGGGCTCAAACTTACACATGCCCACACGAGGAAGTCACCGAGACGCAATTAAATGCAAATTATTGCAATCATTATTTAATTTGCAATTAAAGAAGCTTTTTTGCTCGCTACAATGGCGTTTTTGCGATGGCGTCGTAAAAACGATTAAGTTTAATTTGGTGGATGAATGACCGACCGGTGTGAGCCAGCCTGATTCAAACCGCCGCGCCGGTGAATAGAAAGACGCGGTAGCGCGTACGTTCTCATATGTGGCGGTGATGTGAATAAATATTTGGAGCTGGTCTTTTTGCAACAGTTTTTTTTTCAGTTTGTGTGCGAATATCCGTTGAATTTGAATTTCAAATGCGACGGTCGTTATTTTAGATAAATGGGACAGTCAATCGCATTCTGCTTAAGTTTATTGAGGTGGGTAGTATTATGATTTTAATGAGCTGATTATTAGTTTTTACTGGCGAATGTGACAAAATTCGTCTTTGTTTAAGCAAAGCTGCGTATTCTTTCCGTATCTTGATGAAGAAATATATCGAATTTCAGAAAGGCGCAGTGAGAGGCTTTCGTGAATGAGAAGTGGTGAAAAATTAGCATTTGTATGAACGTTTCTTTGATCAAACAGAAGAGTTAATTGTGAGAAATTATGTTAAGTCCTGAAGCAGCTGCAAATTGCTTGAAATTTATTGCAAAGTGGTGACCCCGTTCTGGTTAAAGCTGCTCATAAATGAGCGCTCCCATAAAGTTTAGCATTAATTCGAATAATTTGCGGACAACAGAGGAGTATTGAATGGGCGAATTAATGAGCAGGTTTTTTGTCCGTGAATAATCATGATGTAGATGTCCCACATTCACATCACAATATCTAAGGATTCAGTTAAGTGTCAGGCATGAGGATAAGTATGCTATTTACTCTAGTACCCACTCCAGCAAACCTGAATCTGCAACAAATAATTTAATCAGAGAGATCCAAGCCAGCAGCGGGAAGATTAATCAAATTCCTAGGTGCAATCGAATCATCATCATCAATCACATAACGAACAATTCGAAAACTCACAAATTAAATTCATTCAGCATTCAAACTACCTCATCACTCGTTGCAAATAATGTGAGCAATGTATGCAATCAAGAAATTCCTTTTGACTCCGAGCCTATTGCGCATTCATAAATGTATCCTGCATGCGTATATCTACCGTTTGTCATATTTCAAACCATTCGAATTACATCTCGTACTGCTTGAGTCCTTTGCTTGCAATTCATTCATATCGTGGTAGCATGCTCCCTGTCGCCAACAGTCGTCCAGCACCCGAACCACTCTGTTGCAGGCAGTCATATCAAATCGATTTCACTACGGGGTGAACATTTTTACAATCTGACGACTCTGCCAGGAGCGAATCGTTCTACTATTATCCCTTTTGTGTATCCTCACATCCCCTGCGTATGTGCTCGATGACAATGTCCTTGCCATTCCGATCCTGTTTCATTTAATCAAAATGAATTTCGCAATTATCATCAATTTCCCATTAAATTAACTGAGAAAATGATGGCAATAGTAGATGGGATTGTATCATCCCCAACTGAGTGTTGAGCGTCTTGTAAACATGCAATTAAGACTAGATGGGGTTGCAGTTTGTACCAAAAATACGTACGCGGACACAGGATCCCGTAGATTTTTTGCAACTATTCCGGATGCATTATTCTCCATCGAATTGTCTATGGGAGGACGAAAGTTACCATCATGAACGTCTTCAAATATTTAGCCTATTTGGACAGTGGCTTTGCAAAGGATGAGTCGAGCTTCCTTTGTTTGATTTCCAGGCCCCGTTCACCATCAAGGACGACGATTAAAATCCACAGGTAATTGGATTCGAATTCCTGCCACACACTCTAAAGCAATTTGAAAGAAAGTCAATCACCGGAGAACAAAGCTCGCCGACTTCCCTTCCTTTTAATGCCAATCTGTATTATAACGAACGTATTCCTTTTTTGTATCCCAAATGATTTCAATACATGAATTATACTTGAGGGGGACTACAAACGCGTCCCCTTGTTAATTTCACTTTCGATTCGTGATGCTGCTGACGTGAGTACACCACCGACCAATAACATTTGCTGCGATGCTCCCAGCTCGCATATCCTTATCCGCATTTCCTGCATACGTGCGCGCCATTCAACCAACGGTACGGACGGCAGCAACAGTCCTACACGACAGCAGATATTGCGAATCTACTATACGATGCATATCCGTTTAAGCCAGGAGACAAGATAAATGATATCGTTCAGACGCACGCATCAAATCTAATTGAACGAGAAGGATTATGTGTCATCAGGATTTTATTCATTTGATATTTTATCGATATGAAATGAATATGGGGGATATTTACATGTGTCATTTACATGTGGGTTCAATTTGTTGATTACTAGGAGCAAGTAATATTTTAGGAGGTAAGACTGAGTATGGCGTCCATTTGGTACAACAAAAAGGAAAGGACAGCCAAAATATCAACGCATTTGCATAGTATGCATAGGTGCATAGTACTCATTTCCTACGTTCAATGAGAAGCATAGAAGCGTAACTAGGTCTTAAAATAAGGAAAAAAAGCGTCTTGTTAAGCAGTTTGCTAGGTAGGAATTAACATCAAGGAAAGTGATATGTGTTTGGTTGGCGTAGTTGATAATCCTCTACTATGAAATACTGCAGCCTGGGCAACCCATCGATTCTAAACTGTTTTGTGTCCAGCCAACTAGAAGTCGTCAAGGAAATCTAAAGCAATGGCCAGATTTGGTCAACAAAATAATGACAGTCTTTCAGCAAAACATTGCAAAAAATTGTTTGTCACAAAATTACAAAACGATATTAATCCAAATAGTGGATATTTCAATAAAGTTCCTTGCAGTATATTTTAAGTAAATTCTTTTAATTTGACGTTTCAGGATGAATTCACACTTTATTGAGTGGTTGAGATCTTATTTGAATCCAATGAAACTTTATCGTGAATCGCATAAGGACTGTACGAAAGCAAGGACAACGTGCACAGTGAACATTTAAAAGAGGACCGTTTCCCAAAGATTTTGTTCAGCATTTGATGAAATTCCAGGAGCAGCATTCAGTTGCTACCGGTGGAGGAATTGCATATTACTTCTGCAGGCTACCAATAAGATAACGTAAAAAACTGAAGCTGTAGTGCACGTCTACTGTCATTTGTGAAAGTGTCGTATTTCCCCGTAATAATGAGCGGCCATTTCCCTCATCTGTAAAAATGCGAGAACATATTGAACTTGGTTGGGACGTTTCTTCACATCCACAATAGTCGGCAAACGTTGCTCCAACAGAAAGTATTTTTTCGATAGAATCTTCTTTATCAATTTCCAATGATAGGTGAAACTTGCGCCTGAATTATGAGCCATGCTGAAAACGGACCATACTGACCTCGTTATGAACTGTGCAGTATGTGCTCTGCATAAACGCTTCAAGGGTGATTCAAAGTTGGGAGCCAGAAAGGATAATCGTCCTTGACGGCCTGCAACAGTCTGCTGGCGACAAATCGACGCCTGAACATTAGTGTTTTGGGACACTGTTTAGATTTGAATTGCGGAATTGTTGGGGAGTTGCGACTACTTTTTCAACCCAACTTTCCTTCATCTCAACTATCTTGGTGTTTCGTCTCTTCAAACTATAAATAACCTTGAAAAGAAAAAAGGCTTGAGTCGAAATCCGAGTTGAAAGATTAGTGTGACGCAGAAGGACATTGCAAACGAAGCGCACTATTATCCCTGAATAAAGCATTATACTACCTTTCTTTTCGCTGGAATAGACTAGATTTTTTTTGTAATTTAAATATTGGAATTGTCCTATAATTATGGCTCACAGCCGTCAAAGCAACAGGTCCATAACATACGAAGGTTAAACAAGTCGAAAACTGGCCAATCGATTTTTCCGTGGATGTGGACACCAAATGGAACACAATGAAATATTTAAATTTTCACAGCTAAGCGCTTCCATTATTCGCCGCTTACCTTCCCCACGTAGCAACAAAAGCCATCAGACAGCTGTGTATTTGCCGCTCTCATTCCCTGTACCACCCTTAAACCTTAGTCACTGTGTGCCGGTTCTGGGAAACCCTCGTTCGTAATTACATTTCCACCTGAATAGTTCATTTAGAGAAGGTACCAACGTTTCAAGTCGTGATTTCAGAACATGCCAACAACAATGAGAAAACGCATGACCTCCACAATGTAAGATTGATTACGTTTATTCGTTCATTAGATTCGGTTGAATGCATTTACCCCCCTGCGCCGTCTGCAATCAAATTAACACACAATACCCCGAGATCCGACACAATACAACATTCCTTCAGTTGTTCAAAACGACAGATGAGACATTTTCATTTCCATTCAACAATTTACCCCCTGCCAAGGAGATTAGTGACGATTATTACCAATGCTATGTGGCTGAGTTGCTTAGGGATCTAGAAAATGAAGAAAGTATTCTTATTTGTTGCGGCCATGTCTTAAGACGGATTTGATGCGTGTAGGCCAGGATCCATTTTTTACAGAGCACATAATAAAAACGGGGAAACATTATTGGTCTGTTTGCCAGGATCGAGCGGAAAATAAACTTTAATGCACTACAGACCACTTGTTTTCTGGCTCCTTTTGTTTTTAACACAACAGTGCGACGACTGAAACCTTGATGAATGCCAACACAATGTGCTCACGAGCGATTTAGGACCACCTGAAAGTCTACAAAAACATGCTCTTCTCGCGTAAAAGGACATGTAATCCGTTTCAGTTGTATAATGGGTGCCTGCTACCATCAACAGGGAGAGTGTGCAGTCAACCAACAGGAAAAAATCTCTCCCCCGCGACGGCGATTTCATTTAATTTAATTCCATGGCATCCGAAATGGGAATCAAAACAGGACCCATTTTCATTATTACACTCATTTTCACGCATTTTCTTCATTCCCAAGAAGTAAAGAAGGGTCGGCCATTAAAAGTACTTTCATCAAAAGGAGGAGTTAATCAGGTAATACGACGATATTGCATAGTGTCTGTTGGCGTGCTGCTTGGGATGTTGATTCAGGAAGATTGAAATCAATCAAGGTAACTTAGACTTGGATTTGAAATAATTGCGAAATGGATAAATTGAAAAAATTGTTAATTTTACTCGGTTGTTTCTTTAAACAAGCCTTGAAGGCCCAAGTGTAAAAATACTAGAGATTCTGCTTCTGGTTTTGTTCAGCCATTCAAGTCGATAAGCACGACGTGATGAGCGATTTCCAGGGAGATTCTGCCTTCTGGCACAGAATATCCAAAACTGGCAGAAATTCAGATAAATGTACGCTACGTCGCCTGGTTTTAAAAACTTGAGAACTGAAAAATGAAAATGCCAAGTTTGATTTGAGTTAATGCCATTTATGATGACGTGATCAGATTCACGGAATTCCAGGACATTCGCTTAAACTTAAGACAAATTTCGTTTTAAAAAGTTAACTTCAGAAAATTTAAAACAAATCTCATTTTCAAGTATTTCTTCATTAGTTTTAATCATATCTGGAAAGTTAGGTTAAAAATTAAAATAAAATTTTCAAACAAAGCCAATCAAACGCATAAACTTCCTGGACACCTCTGATAATTTCTGATTTAAAATGTATCTTTACTAAAATATTTCCAGTTCGTTAGCTGATGGAACGAACAAGTGTTTATACTATTTCCTCACACGAGCCAATCCACATATCGACATGCAAATAATGAAAAAAATCCATGCAGGGCCACCAAAAAGCATAGCATCTGGTCAAACATTGAAATAATCTCTGCCGAAATTCGAAATACCAACGTTGGTGGGCAAAGCCGTATTTCAAATTTTTGGAAATTGTGATTATAGCACGACTAGGACCGAATTGTTTCTGTAGTAAAGTAAATATCTTAATTTTCAAGGCTTTCAACGGTCCAATGAGTGTATGTCCACATATGCGAACAGCGGAAGGTTTCCGGTTGCCGCACTATATTTACTCTATTGGATACACACGAAACAGATAAGTACAAGTGAGGGTGAGTTTTGTTCTTTTTTTCAAGGAAAATCATCCGTGCAGAGATGGTGTGCGTTTCATTCAGTAAACAACGCGGGACGCATCTTTTCAGCCTTTTCCAATTCAAGAATGAATGAACGAATGACCGGATGGGTCAAGCTGCGGTCAAAATGTGTGAATTTAGATACATAGAGACATTGGTTGACCCTAAAAAGCATAAACTTAAAGTGTGATACTTGCAGACAGACATGAGTTGCTAAATACTTACGGAAATGTGCTTATTCGGCTCCGATTTTCATGGAAATTAACTTAAATATATTGAAATTATGACAATTTATTTGGCAATTACGAATTTATTTTCGACATTGAATAGGATTAAAACTAGTTCTCGAATGACTACTTCTCGATATGAGATTTCTATGCTTCAGAAGCTAACCAACCTCTGCAAAGTTAGAATTTGTATATCGTACGTTATCTATACGCCTCAAAAAGTAGAAGCTGAAATTAATAATTTCGTGAAGGATTCAGATTTATTCAGGAGGAAGCAGGGAGAATGAGCCCGAGAATGAAACAGCGAAAGAAATCTAATTTGCCGGAAATTCTCGGCACACTAGACGTTATAAATTGACATTTTTTGCAAACGAATTAAACGATTTTAGGGTCAG
Source organism: Stratiomys singularior (assembly GCA_954870665.1). Classification (NCBI taxonomy): domain Eukaryota; kingdom Metazoa; phylum Arthropoda; class Insecta; order Diptera; family Stratiomyidae; genus Stratiomys; species Stratiomys singularior. The sequence continues at coordinate 1,259,837 of OX940879.1, read as the reverse complement.
TGATTAACAGTGTACGTGAATATTGACTAAAAATTGTTCAAGGTGTTACTGAAAAAGTAACCAAATTTGGAACACTTTACTAACTGGAACACCAGAGCCATTCGTCAAACTCTATAGGCCCGCTTAGGAAACCTCGAGCGGAAAAACTCTGAAGAAGAAAAGTTGACAACAGACTAGACTAGCCCGTGAAAATCTGAATTCAATAAAAAGGTCTCAAAAGAGAAGCAAGAGTGAGAATCGAGTGTCCGCATCCAGAGCTGTGGGGCCCACTCAACATAGATTTATCATGAATATTGATTAACTGTCAGCTTGCTCCAGAGACACTTCGAACCAAGACGCTTCCTGGCTTGATTCAATCAAGAGTGAAGTTTCAATGTACTTAAAAATTCAACACTAGATAATGGTTTCCGGTAAGTGCGAACTCATGGCTTCATCAATGGTTCGTAGGGAAGTCTGGAGGTTAAGCTTTCGACAGACTTAAGGAAACTACTGAATTTTTCAGTCCGAAGAGCCTCATCAACTGCAGAGCGTTCACGCTCCTCGGGTTCTCACGAAAACATCTCTCTAACAAATCAGAATGCGTGAATGTGTGGTAGGCCTCATCCTGGACATCACAAGCAGCAGCGAAACCATAATTCTGAATTCTGGAGCAGATCAGTAGAGCAACACAGGAGGTGCGTGATCTACCATTAAACTACTTAAATTACTCTTCCAAAGCTTTGTTAAAATTTTTCACTGTGACAAAATCGCTTGAAGAACGTACCAATTGAAAATAAGTAACAATTAACTGAATTTCCAACTATTAATTTCATACATATAGAATATATTTCATGAATAATTGAATAAATTTTGAATAATTAAAATTTGCATCACTGACGTTTTAAAATTAATGTAAATTTCTGCACATTTCCGCACGCCTATTATTCAATTATAGTTAGTTAATGCCAAGTCCTGAGTAAGCTAATTATGCCACGCACATGGCGCAGATTACTAGAGTTGAAGCGACAGGTACATGGAAAAATATTGCAGAAAATTTAGCACTCCCACTGGAAAAATAAAAAACAGTGCAATTTGTGTCTTTCAACATGGAGGAAAATTCGTTGCCATCCAGGGAAGTTCTTACAAAACCACCATGGGAAGTATGGCACCTGTTGCCTTTGTTACTAGACACTAATACGGTATTTAAAAAGGGATTAACTATTGAAAACAATTTTCATACATCAAACACAGTTCAAAATGTTTAGTCCTTGCTGTGACCGTCTCCTGTGGTAGCTCTCCTTCGAAATGTTGCAGTATAAAATGAAGTGCAGATTGAAAACGTCTCACACTATCTTTCTCAGGAAAAAACTGCACTTGCCATGTTGGAAAAAATCTCAGGTAAATTCAACATAAAAGGATAGTTCAGGTAAGGAGTTGGGTACGACTACCTGCCGGCAAACAAACTTTTTACAAAGTGTATGATTGATTTTTTGAGTTGAGTTGAAAAAAGTGGAACAATAAACGGAGTAGGATTAATAATCCTGAATTATTTTTCAGGACTCACCCGAGCCACATTCAGGTGATGGTATAAGTTTTTATCCTAGTGAAAATCAGGTTAGCTGGCTTTTGGATTTGGCCGAAGTTTATAATTAAATTTCCATGATCTTCCCAGCAGTTGAGTATCGTTTATCATTTCCCAGCAACGTTGTCTTCCACGTAACCAAAAATCAGCAAAAGGCAGCCAAGCGACCACACATTGCTTCGCACTATCATATTGAATTTAATTAATTAAAGAAAAAAATACAAGAATTTCAATACTACTAATTACACGCCGTTCTGCGAACAATAATAATAACAATTATATTTAATTATCCGGGCAACTCACGTTTAGAGTTATGGAGGAATCCTTGGACAGAGCTACATATGAACGAGACGAGCGTATGTGCAGTCGTTCATAATTAATAGACGATTAAAATAGAGTGGGGCTGCGCAAGTACTTAACATTCTACAATACTTTCTGCCCGTGTAATTAGCCTAATGGCAGTTTTTCACTCGTCCACCAACTTCAATTGTTGTTCGTTCACAAATTATTTATGCTTTTTGTCTGATTCTAGACGTAGCGTTAAACTTTGATGCTGGCACTTTATGGCAATTAGAGTTTAGTTGGTAGGCTGGAATCCAATTAATTGATGTTAATTAGTTATTGGGTTGTATAAAATGAACTTGCAGCCTTACGAGCAGCGGGAGCGTATTTTCACGACAACTGAGATTACAGGTCATTGATATCAATTCCATTCATTGAGTCAAAAATCAATAACACAGAAGAGGAGCTCGTTTAAGGGGAAGGGCTGGCCTGAAATGTTAGTGCTTGCGAAAGACTCTTGCCCTGGTCTGCAGGAGAAATTACTTCGCATACAAAAACTTCAACATCGTCCTACTTGCTTTGAGGACGGAGTCAGGCCCTCATTATCATGACAGCCGGTCTGAGCAAAAAACCTGCCCATTCCTTTCATATTATAGTAGCTAAACTGGTGACCCCGGCGTGATCAAGCCATAAAATCAATTTGACAGCACACTCTCGAAGATTCGCTTCAATTGGTTAAACAGGAAATATACACCAAAATTAATGTAATGCTGATCTGTTAAATGCATCGACTTAGTGCTGCGTATTTTGTCTGCAAAAAAATTTATTAGAAATTACTGGAATTTTTTTGAATATTTTGCCTAGGTTTGTAACCGAGAATGCTGCGTTTTAACCATTTGATGTTTATTGTGCCTCCATTTCTGATCCACCTAGAGATCAGGTCAATCTTCATAAGAAAATCAATTACAGACTCTAATAGAAAACGTCCAGATTCCTCTTCGGAAAGACATTAGCATGCCAAATTCTCTCTTCTTTTGCAAACACTTCTCCGCAATAAGCTCGTGCGTATACACTAGTATTTATTTCGCCAAGATTGCAGGAAGTGCACTCACTGTTCACTTTTACGATCCTTTTGTAAGACATGACTATGCTGAGTTACTCCCGTGATACAAATGCAAAGCTAACCCCTATCGAACTCATGTCTCCTCTAAAGTTTCAGGACTGTATCTGACTATTCTGTGGCTGATGGTTGGTACCACTTAGCAGTATGAATCTGCCACAGGATCTTGTGTTTGCTTCAGAATTGGTCGGGGTTATTTCTCTGTATGCCATGAGAACATCGTAGGGATTTCCATATGGTGTTGCTCATCATCATCTTTCTAACAATTTAGTTTTACCGATTTTCGTGACATTCAGATCTATGGTATCATGAGAGTTGAATTTGAGTGGAATTTGAATCTGTCAAAAGCAAAGTAATAATCAGAAGGGTAACTATCGGGCTAATGGAACTAGTTTGTCGTTATTAGAACAATTGTTACTGACCCCCATGTTAAACCTCCCCTTTTGTAGTTGAACCTGGAAACTGCGGCGTGAAGGCGTTTTCCTCAACCAACGCACCATCCTAACCATTATATTGAACTTAAATTTTAGTATGCTTTGGACCTACCTTAACAATCGGAACCAGCCACCCCTGATGAGTAGGAAGCCTTTTAGCAAAGTGTTCAGATGGAGACAGGGATCATACTCCACTTTCATTTTTCTTTTAATAAAATATTGTAGATATTACTGCGTCCGCATTTCACATTCAAAGCCTCTCGCATTAGTCACCAAAATGCTCAAATAATTTCCCATCCTTTTTGAATTCCCGGCGAAGTTGAGCATCACCACCAAAAATCCCAATTCCACTCGATGCGAAATGAAGGGGCGCGTGGTCCCTCCGCGCGTTTCTCGCGTGACAAGTTAGAAGTTTAATTAAAACTTTTTTCGTCGTTTTTAATTAATTCTTTTGCTTACGAATGTATTTATTTTGTCTGTTGTTTGGCGCGACGACGGCAACGGCAACGACTACAACCACGACGGATGATTGGGCGTTTGTATGTTGTTTCCCTTCCGCACCATAAAATCCTGCCCGTACACCCGTTCAATTATAGCCGTAAGCCGAGGCAAACTCTCCTGTTTTGGCATACAACGCCAAGGGGCTAGCCATCAATGAGAGGATTCGGGGTGGATTGTAGGGCACTACAAAGTTCACATCCTATACACACAATATCGGGAATGAGTAAGATTGTAATAATATCAAGGAGGCGGCAAGAAATGCTGCAAGACAGGCAACGCAAGCGAAGAAGATTCTCGTAATTCGCATGCAAACGTATGGAGAAGACCAAGTTAAATTAAAATTAGTCCACAATTATCATTAGGGGCCATTAAGGAAATTAATTGCTTGAACGGCATATCTTTCCCACTGCCGTCGTGTTCATCCTTCCCGCCACGGCTGCTCGCTATGGTCCTTTTGAAATTTCACCTTCAAGGCAAATGAGCGATGGCGCGGGGGCGTAATGTTAAAATGCCGGCTGTTAGAACTGTTATTTTCTTCTTTCGGGATAATTTGGTAGTACACGGGGAGGAGGACAGCTTGCTCCTTGCGGCAACTTGTAGGATGTTCGAGCGATTCGATGGGGAGTTTGTGTTGCAATGGGATGGCTTTGAAATCATACTTTCAGAAGTATACCAGCGCGGTGCCGGGGGACCTCCAAGGGAAGAAGTCGTTGCGGTGATTGAAATCAATTTCTATCCTGAAGAAAACAATGGTGGAAGATATACTACACAGCATATCAAATGAAAATTTTATGATTTCGTCGATGAAAGCCAAGTGTTTGGAGTATGTGGTAATTTGCGGCGCTACAACCATATCTAACGTTGTTATGATTTTCGTGATTAAAGGATGTTCTGATGGAGTCATTACAGCTCATGTGAGTTGCCAGCAGATGTGGCAATGGATGCTCAACATCAGGAATCTGAATTGTGGCCAGCGTACGAAATAGCTGATCGAAATTGTTTTACTGGAAACCGCTTCAACATCTAGTTACCAACCCATCTCAGCGCAATCAATCAAATAGGATCTACGTGCGATTGTCTCGTATGTATGGTTAGGCTTCCCCATGCGGGGAACTCAATATGCGTCGATAGTAGTCTCACAGCTCCCTTAGCCTTCCAATGAATTTTTATCCTGTGTTCTTTCCGTACACATACTGTGGTCATTCGTTCATCTTTATCCTTTCGATGTGACTTGTTCATACCAACATCCTCAGATCTATATCGCAGATGATACCATTCGTTATCCAGGTAGTATTCATTGAGCCTGTAAGTCATTCTCACTTTTAATTCCTTTCAGAACGCGGGCCAACAATTATTTCAGCACCTTTCACCTGCACCATGTTTTGGGTTACGCTTCGCGGTGGACATTTCTTGCTATGGTGAAACCAATTTAGGGATTTCAAAACGAGCGAAGGTCGAGATCTAGCTCACTGCTAATCGATTTTTGTCAATCGAATTGTGCCGGTCTAGGACTAAACGGCCATTTTTTATAATTAAAAGTTCATACTCTATTGCATCTATTTCCAAGCAACAACGAATGAAATTTGTTTACGAACGTCTGAACCATTATTTGCATTTTGGCGGGGACTGACACTTTCAGGAGTCGATTAAAATCTATGAAAATTTTGTAGGCTCACTGGTGACGGATAAAAGACAGGAATTAAAACAAATTTACGAGCTATTTTCGAAATGATTTTTTTTAGAAACACGTCTTTATCCATTTCAGATCTCTTTTATTATCTACACTAAGACGAAATAAAGTGAAAATCTTGACGAAGTCTCATCACTGCTCTAATACTCGCCTTCAGAACAACTGGTTCGAGTTCACTCAAACATGGGACCCCGACAGCTCCCAGTGATGCTCCGATTTGCGCCTCTGTCACATTATCAGACCACGTAATTATAGCACAGACCACAGACCGATAATAATGGTCACACCCTGACCACATCACCTACTTTTTCGAAATTAAGTAGCCCTGATAAACTTCTATCCCCGAGCCAGAGTACTGATCGGAGGCTATTTTCTAATAAACTCTGTACATATGCTGAAACTTTAGGTTATTTTCTGAAATTACTAAGCTTATCGCCTTTAAAAGGACTTTATGGAAGCCAAATAATTATCTGAATGTGTTTCTAACATCACCGAGTTTCGTGTCAATTAGAAAACCACCAAAAGTTTGGGCGGTCTTACCTTATTTTGCAACATCCAGTAAAGTATCCTGAAATAAAGAAAGGAAAAACTAGTTAATTAAATACAATTGTTTTTGTTTCAATTAAGTTCGAAATTTACTGGTTTGTGAGTGAGGATGCGTTTCGACATCCCTAAGCCATTCTCAGCTCATGCTCTGAGTTGACACAAAGAAGTTGAAACGCTGTCTCCCTCACAAACTAGTACGGATCGGATCGGAAAATAAATATCGATTTAATTATCAATACAAAATGTAAATACAAAAAGTAATTATATGCATTTGCTTGTGAGATCGGATAAAAAAAAACTTCTTTTGTGTTTCTGTCATTTCACCATCATTTTACACATCATTGCGAATTTTTTTTGTTTTATAAATATTCAAACTTTGAAATTTGCATGAAAATAATTTCATAAGATTTATTGACTAGTTGTGGTGCTTGCGTTAATAAGAAAAAGAGACGACCAATTAACTCTTAGTGCAATCAGTGAACCTTTGACTTGGACCCTAACGCCAACGTATACTAACTAAAATGGCGTTGATACTTGATTCAAACTGGAACGGCTTACAAACCCACTAATATGATGCAAAATATTAACTTCCACGGTATCCTTTACTCTATTAACTTAAGACACAACGATATACTGCGGCGGGTCCCGGCAAGTCATATTATTCAGTTTAGGATCAAGAAGGTCCATCGTTGCATGCATATCCCGACGAATCCGAAACTGACAAAGGATGGAAAATCTAGGCACCCTTTCGCGCTAAGTTTCTTTTTCTTATTGCTTAGCATAACAAGCGATTTTCAGAAAACGAATGATACATCCCCAGAGACCATTAGGTTTTTCTCAAACTAGCGACGGAAAAATTTGCTTAGACGATTTTCCAAAATTACATTTCAAAGAAGCAGGATGACTTTTCAAAAAAGCAAGATGATATTTCAAAGGACACTTCGCTACTTTCAAAACGTCCGCTCTTCCGATTCCAACGATGACATTTGCCCAATGGCTAGCCGAATCTGGGTAAGAGTATTATTTTACAGAAATTCATAGGAAGGTTGGAATACCGATACCCTTAGATAGATAGGGCGATAGAGAGCTTACAAGTTTAGCAACATTGATAAATGGAGAAATTGCGGAGGTAAGGATACTGTTCCTCCATGTAGCGCAGAATTATTTTCCCATAGAAACGGAATAAGTGAGTTATTGGGTAGGCATCCTTCCGCAACTTCGGCGAATCAACTCTTTATCTCCTATCTCAAGCAAATTTTGCCCGCAGATAATTGGCTTAAAAATTAAAACCGTTTAGCGATCACGCTATGGTTGTCAGCGTCACCGTAGTGGCTACCAATGTCCCATTCAGGCCACCGATAATTATTGGCGTTAAATTTAGTATTCCGAACAACTTTTTTCGGTAAATCCATACCAAATGGGAAAGTACTTGCCTTATAAATAAATTTTAAGCCAATATTGATATTTCTTACGGATCAAATTCTCCTATTGAAATTGAAACAAAACATCTACGGCTGTTTCCCGTCAATTATTTGAAAAAATGCTGAAATTATCGTTAGCTGAAGAATTCTATTGGCACATATCCACTTTATCTTTCCAAAAATAATGAAACAAAATCTCAATTTAGCAAAGTTCAGTTCTGCTTCGCGTGTTTAACAAAATTTGAAGAAGACACGAGCTGGGTACTGGTATTTTATGCATCCTTCAGCGTTTTTCTCACCAAAAAGGCATGGAGCCCAATTCAAAAGGAATGCACAAGAATTTTATTAATCTATCCAAAACGATTTTGAGAATCTCCCATAGCGACATTTTACCATTGGTTCCTTTTCGTTGGCCGTCGAGTTGCCTGCAACGAAGTTCGCTTAAAATCTGCCTGCAATGAATCATATCGCCCCGACTGGCCTTCTACTGACAGGTCATAATCCTTTAGGTCCTATAAACAGCAATCTCCCTCAATGCCAACATCTTTCTCCATCAGAGACGTTAGCAATCGCCAGAATTCGCGCCATCCACCCAGTCAGCAGCCTTAGAAATTCGAAGAAATACTTGCGTTTTACACTCAGTGCCTTCCAAGTACCTTTCCTGGTGTTACATCAGCATGCTGTCAGGGTGCACTTTGCTTGTGTATTTCTTGCTCATCTCCTTACACACAAACAAGGAGCAGATCTCTCGGCGAAAAGGAGATTTAATATGAAAAAATAGATTTTTACTTCTATTTGCGGTTTTTTATTATATCTTTTTTATTTCGCATCATTTCTGCCTTTTTTTGCTTCTTGTCCCTGAGCACAGTGTCAGCATTTGCACTAGCTCCCTTGCGTCATCCGCGGTCCTGGAGGGTGTCACTTTCTTGCCACCTTCCACTTGAAGTTCTTCAAGCTCTTCAATGCCACAAGATAGGCTTGTTATATATCACACCTCGGTTAATATACAATGCGCAAAGAATTACGGATACAACTTGTCCAAGGAAATGACAGGGTGGGAAGCGGAGCAGCACGAGGTAGGCAGGAGGCTGAATATGAATAGGCGAAATAAAACAAGAAATGTAACAAAAAAGAAATTTTACACAATTTTTGCTCCTTTTGTTTCCTCGCTCGTGAATTCTGCGACTCGAGCAAACGATTGCGATTGAAGGAGGTTGGTACCCATCCCTCCCTCGTCCTTTCTAGCATTCCTGGATGCTTTCTACGCTGCCACACAGCATTTTTTTTGTCTGGTCGGGTTGGTTGTTTGTCGGTTTGTCTTTGTTTTATGTACGTGCTTCGTGCAGGACATAGATACATTCAGTCCAGAGACTTTGACGGTGGTAATGGTAGCATAGTGTACTAAGTTGACTAGCAAACGCCAGAGGAATCTGCAGTGCAGCCAACATCATCCTGACGCGCTATGCGTTCGTTGTATTGTATTTCCGGCAATATTCAACACAAAACTGTAAACAAAAGCACGAAACGAATTCAATAAAATTTTACGAGAGAATATTCATATCGTAATAATTTATTTGCCGTGAAATTTATTTTCTCGCAACATATACCGAAAAAAGCGAAGCATGAGAATGGCAATGGTCGCCATTTTTGAGGGATCGGGAAAAACAGAAGTGGAAATTTTCTTTTTTTGCTTCAAGTGCAATTATCATTTTAACGCGTTGGATATGGGCATATATTTTGTGTTTTTTTATTTACCGAAAGTGAAAAGTTTTTGGGCATTAGAATTCAGTAATGGGCGACTGAAAGTGAACATTCTTTTAGGATACCATTAGGACGGTTATAGCCTATAACAAGGAGCAGAAGCGTAATTTAGTTCAATTTGTGGGGAAAGTTTTCATATAATTTTCGCATTCGAAATTTTTAAGGAATATCACGATGTAGGGGTTCGAATCATTGAGAAATGACTAATGCAATTTTATTGTTCGAAAATCAGCAACAAATGCACAGTTTTATAGGATTCTAAAATTTCTACAACCTGCATTAATTTTTTGGGGTACCGCGATCATGTTGAAAGGTAGGGAACGTTCTAATGGCTCCTTAATTTTGAGTCATTTCAAAGAAATAATTCTTTTCGAGTACTTTTCAAAATATCCGTGGACTGCTTGATGGTTGCACCTCTAATTGCCTGCAGAGGATTCCACTTGGCGGCACTAGATTTGTTCAGATATATATCTGAACATAATACAGTCATTCAAGTGAAAGTAATGTAGAAAGCTAATTGCATTTAAAAATCGTCAAAAATTAACGTTTTCATGTTATTTCCCATGTTTTCGAATTCATTTGTCATATTATTGGGCCAGATTTTCGACAAGAGGGCGAAGACAAGCCCCAGGAAAACCAATCAGGAAGCACATTTCTGTGGAAATAATCGCTTATGCTGATATTGGAATCATTGCGGTTCGAACAAAACTTTACGCCAAGGTTGACTTCTATTTTGATAGTCAATGGCGCTACAGGCTAAAATTTTCGAAAAAGACTATTATAGAATGCAGTATGTCAGAACTTATTTCGAAATCAAAAGTACGCGAGATAGTAATTTGGTCTAAGTCGGACTTGGTCATATTGATATTCCGTAGGTACATACTCTAGGTTGACAGTCCAGCGCCAGGATGAGAAGTTCAATTGGCATCGGTACTTTACAATTCAGAAGAGGGACCACTACCATGCGGACCACATTTTCAAAATTGCAGAGGCTGGTTTCTGCGGAAGGTTTCTGCATTTTTATACAAAGAAACCATCCGTAATGAATTCAACAGGAGATAAATTCATTCAAAATTATTGAACCCCTCTTTAGTCAATTAATAAAGATAATTAATACTCGAATATATCTCTGCCATTTACCCAAAATCATTAGGATTCAAAAATCAAACCAAAAATCGAATGAATTCAATTCAAAAATCCTGCATTGAAACAAGTTTCGTAGAACCTTAAATATTTAAACAAGCTTTCATAATTTCTTTCCAAAAATACTAAAGAGCATCATTTTCGTTTCGAATTTCTTGAAATTACTTTTAAAATTCAATGCATAATGCTTAGCGTTGGCGAAAAAATAAGCCAGCAGTCGATAGTGTATTTTTATTTGACAGAATCGTCCTTTTTCATGAGCGTTCTAATTAAATCGCGTCAAAAAAAGCCCTATAATGCGTGGTTAGCACGCAGACAATTTAAAATTCCCACGTGCACGATTTGGAACAAGGACTTTAAGAACATTTTAATCATTGGCTAGCTCGTGAGTAATTGATGTCAACGCAAGACGTAATTTAATCTAAACTTGCAATTTCGTTATGTAGTCAGCGAAGTACAGCGATTTTTTTTTTGAAAAATTTCACTTTACCAAAAAACATTCAAACTTTGCGCAATAATTAGTGTTTCATTGAAACCTACAAAAACAAATCGAAAGACTAATTATAGTCAAAACAGTTGTCCAAAACTAGCTCACTTCAGCGGTTCATTGGACCAATGAGTAGGGTTAGATCCCACCATCAGCCACCAACACTCGTTGGTCCGTGTAGCTTAGAAAAATTCAATAATGGCCTCATATTTGCATAAATCTACATATGAAGTGCGGATGTGTTCCATAACGTACAATTGAGTAAGACACTAAAAGCCAAGAGCCTCTTCAATGACTAAGTTCAACAAGACCTCCGCAGTGAAGAGTTCAGGTCCTCCTCTCCCACATTCCCAAATTCCGGTCCTTGCTTCAAACCACCATCGGCCGCCAGCTTACAAAGCTTATTAGCAATGTCTTCCATCTAAAGTACACAACATTTTTTCGGTATCAGCCTCTTTGCGCGGAATGATTCATTTCTTAAGCACAAAAAATAGTTATCTACTTGAGGCTCCCTCCACGCCGTCGCCTCCTCCTTCGAATCTCCGAGATAACCCGCGACAGATAAGTCTTGGCCAACAGTCAATTCGGCTGAACCCAACTCGAGCCCGGGCCCCCTTAGGCATATACTCGTGTACCCAGCAAATGTTCCATAGTTCCTCTTCGCAATGCTTGGATGGATGGATGGATGGATGGTTGAATGTGGGGTGACCTGTACCAGTACCATAGGTTGCAGTACTTGTCGTCCTCTACCCTATAACTATCTACAGCGTTCGGCGAAATGAACCCGCTCAAAGGTATCGCGAACTGAAACTCTACTCGGCTACGAAATTAACGTGTGGTAAAGCTTCTCTAATTATAGGTGTTCCGTGCAATGTTTCGAAGGTTCTTCGTGGTCACTTTTTTCTGTTCGCCTCTTCCACTCACTTGCCGCCCTCTTGATTCCACCTTCTCGCCAATTCTCCCCGGGGCGTAGTTTACGCTATCGGTTCGACTCTGGGTCGTTGGGTTTGAGATGCAGAGGTATCGAACGTTTTTCTAGAGGACGAAATCAGGCTCGAAATCAAGATTTGATATTTTCTTTGTTCGAGTATCCGTCACATCTCTAGAGGAACTATTTCAATACTCTAGTAATTTTTTGCAACCACTCTTAAATTTCTTAAATTAAAGGCTTAAATTTCGACCTTTCACAAAGTGAAAAATGGTCTTGGGCAAAAATATTCGGGAACTTTAGCACCAAATAAATAGTTTGAGGTGCTTAGATATCTTTAAATGAATCAAGAAAATTATTCATTGACCAACTCAAATTCAAATGCCAACTTTTGAAAGGAAGAATATTGCCGGCATTGAATTTTTTCATGAGTAAGACTGATTAAAATTATTTTTCTTTGAATGAATAAAGTAATGCAAAATATGCAACACTATGATGGAAACAAAACAAAATTTGTTAGTTTAGTGTTGAACTTGAGATAACCCAAATCATCAATACCGAATCATAAAAATAAAGATCTCTGTCCGCCAATCTCTTTCTCTCCAACTCTGAGAAACAAACAGCGAAAAGCTTTCTCCGATAAGTGAAACGTTCTAGCGTTTTTCGTCTTTCCCTCTAATTCTCGACCCACAACTTTTCCAATCAATTTTCTATTGAATACCCGTTGTCCGTCCGTCAAACGGCCAGACTGAATTGAAGCTTTGTTTTCCTTCACGTGAAGATGGCCTTTAAGACGTGATGAAATTTTCCATCAGTATGGTCTGAAAAGTTTCGACCCTAAAGTGATACAAAACATTTTCTTTTTGAATTAATTTTCAGTTTATTTCTAAATTTTCCGGCAAGCACTTCCCCCAATCACCCTTCGATCTTCGAGTCCGTCCAAACAATGCTCGGCGGCTCCTCACCGATCCCCACCGAAGACTCTTTTGTTTAGGTCCGGGGAGCATAATCAGAAAGAACGATAATCAGTTCACGATGTAAACCATGGATTTTTACCATAGAAATCGCCAAGATATGTGAAGACTCATCGTCTTGTAGAAACAGTTTTGCCTACAATTGTTAAACATCAGATGATGTAAAGAATGAAAAGACAAATGTTCTACTCCTATCTCCTATTCTGACCTCCAGCCACCTCGATCCGTTGCTAATATTCTCTCATTAAGAAATCCTAATAACGACATCCTGTTTTGAATTTTTTTTTACGTGGAGTCGTTCGTCCTAACTTGCATCCCACTTGGAAGACCAGGTCGATTCATATCTGAAAACTTTACTGACTGAAAACAACAAGTGCAGAATGCATAATTGATAACGACATTACAGCGACGGAGATTCTGTAAATTCGAGACTAGTTCAGAAACACAGGGTTCCAGTAGTTCCATCTGATGTACAAGGTCCTCAGTTAAAGAATTCCACATAAAAATAACCGAAGTCATTGGATGGAACACATGAGTGAGCCTTAGCGGACATTTGTCAAGGCGAGTGCCGTCAATTTTTTGATAGCGAACGGTGGAATGGACATTCGGAGCTGATTTACCTCACCTTAGGCAGGTTGTGGTCACTAATCTTTAGGTTATTCCTCGATTGCGTGATGGGCCATTGATCCAACATATTTATTCTTGATCAGCGGAGATTAAATGGCTAAGAAGCACAGGATCAACATTAATGAGGCCCAGAGCAGACGTATTAAAAAGTTGAACGTGTTATGTGTTCTGTGACCCAGAACTGTTTCGAACTGTTGTTTATCCCTTCGGGTACATTTATTCATAAGGAAGATCGAGCTTACAAATTATAGTCAAGAAAATCAACTCAAGTCGTATCCTTTGACTTTTCATGAGGAAAAAAATTAAGAGCCGGGTTGGTATGATGTGCTACGGACTGCTAATGGGTTCGGTATCGTAAGTGACGTGCCCCACTTTCATATCGGAGAATGTGTGAATAAGCCCAAACTTTCTGCAACCCAAGGTAAATGCACCTGATCCTCCTCATAAGACTAAGAATAAGAAGGATGGTGTGCATGTTAGGGCGGTGTGTGTGAAGCATGATGTGCACCAGGTTGTGGTCCGTGAAAATATTTAAAATATTTGAAGTCGGCCATTAAAAACAAATGGCAGCAGGGTTCCGGAACTCAAAAGCCACAACACGACGGCAGAGTCAGCTGTCGATCTGTACTCGAATTTTAGAAAAATAATAACATATTTCGATAGAAAACATAAGCCAACTCCGCTATATCAGGCGAGATGATCGTCATATAAAAAGTTAAAATAAATTTAGAAAAATGAAACCACCATTTGCAATTTATTGAATACTAATCCAAAACCAACTTGAACTGTTCCACCTTTCTTTCTAATATAATGTTCCTGCGGCTTTGGTAAGTGACCTGGCTTAGTGAATTTCCGGGAAGGTCGACCGTAGTAAGTGTTGTAAGTTTGGACATGGTTTTAACTTTTAGAGCTATGTTTTTCATATGTCTCACTATAATAAGTCCACAAGTGTTTACTTATTTGTACGGAGCAGGAATAATGGGCTGTGGCTTTAAATCAAGAGTAGAGAAGCAGAACTTATCTCGTTTTAAAAAGCAATATTTTCGGTTTTCATATGTCTTAACATCTTTTGGAATCAAGAAATATTACAATTTTTGAAAGTATCTGAAGCAAGCACACGCCAAAATAAACACCAAATTCGAATCTGCACCCGAATTAAGCTTGGAATCAACGAAAGTTTTCGGAAGATGTAAATTTAAAGACCTGCGAAAATCGAACCATTCATTTTTAAACGGGATGGCCCTCCCTGCCCAATAGCCTAATCTATTATTATAATCTATTAGGTTTTGTTTGAGGAGACGTAATTGTATGGCAAATATGATCTTCCGTTTCGATGTTGCTCGATTTTAGTTGATTTCATTCAAGAATTTTTCGAAGTTTTACAAGTTTTTTGGAGAATACTCGGAAAACAAACCAAACTTCCCTAAATGTTCACTCTGACGGCATGATGAGTACATCAACGAAGCCTTGGGTGCCACTGAATGAACGTTCCAATCGAGGCGGAATATTGTTGCTATTCCTTTCCCAACGTCCACATGCATTTTCCATCTGACCGACTGGGAAAGCAATAACAATTGTGGCGTGGACGTAAGGCGGGCGTTTCAAATGGAGTCGCCAGCAAGGTTTGCATCGTCTGCGAGATTTCCGAATCGAACCCAACTGTCTCTGGATATGTGCCATGAACTGCACAATAGCCGACTAACAAACTAAAATAGCGAAATTAACAACAATAGCAGCAACAATGTAGGCCCAACGTGCTCTGCACCGCCAATATACCCAGCGCCTTCATCTGGCAACACACCGCCCAACAACAACTACAACAACGCAACCCGGAACAATCTAGCGAGGCTCAACTGAGCCGTGCAGAGTACAATGTACAACAACACTAAATTAAAGTGAGCGCAAAATACGAGTCTAATTGCTGCGAGTTAATGTGCTCCATTGTGTGGAGTGTTGCTGCAGATGATATCGCGTCGCTTAAAAATAAATTAACATTAGAAAATGGCTCGAATTTCAGTTCTTTTACTTAATTATAATGCATTTAGCCGGTGAGCCGTGGGGCCGCGGGGCCGAGCTCGCGGCCGTGGTGTGGCTCCTAATGGCGGCCAGCTTTAATGATGCATTGAACTATTAAACAAAGATACCCCGAAAATATCAAGCAGAGCTCCACCGCGCGCTGGAGCCTGCTCCGCTCAAGCTGATGACGATAATGATGGTCATCAAGATGATTCTAATGACGATAATGATTGTAATTGTGCTGAATAGTTCTGAATGGGTTTTCGGCTTTCCCGCGATAATGGCGGCGCATCCACGGACTCGTGGCACCGCAGACTCTATCCGGCACGAATGCTGGGAACTTCGAGAGCAGATTGCTTCGCGGTTCGGGGAAAAGCGCGAAAGAGGAATTACTGACCTCGAAACGACTGTTGTATGTCTTGATTTATTTTAATTAGATGTTAATTATCTCCACATGCTCTGCGGCTGATGCGGGCTCAGGCGTATTCAGAGCAGTGCCACTCCGTGCAAAGTGCCGAATCGAGCTCAGCTCCACAATCGGCAGCAATTTGTTACACTGCGACCATGGCAAGCCATTCGCCGCCAGCGGCTCCCACAGTTCGAAATCGAGTCCTGACGATTTCTGCTCTTATTTATAGCATTTGAGAAAATCAACATTAACCCAAATCTGTCAGGGCAAGAAGTATTAATCATTCGGTACCCATACGCTCGCATTGCGAATGCATTTCCCCGTTCGCGCCCAACAACGCAACTTGCAACGCACAGTCGAGAACTCCCCGCAGATTACGCTTAATCTGATAAATAATAAAATCTTGATAGGTCCCCATCGCCGCGCGGAGCTCAATCGCATTCACGGGACTCCAATAGGAATCGCGAAAGCCTCAACGCGCTCCACAGATACTTCGCGGCCCGCACAAATCCCACACCAACGACAACAACAACAACTGCGCCAACAACCAACGGCGGACAAATCATGCCTGATTAGAAATACATCTGATAAGATAACGCAAAGTACATTTATCTGTCCAACAAGACAAATTACACGTTGATTTTAATCACAATTAATCCGCAGGTAATCTGAGCAGATACTCAGGTACTCACTTGCAGATATCGACGTGCTTGCGGGAAAGTCGCGGGGCGCGCACTTGGCGCGTATTTGGTCCGCCTGCGAATTAATATGGCGCGTAGTGCGTCGCAGTTGTTACATTTCGAATTTATTGGCGTTACGTGGAATCGCAACAAGGTGGCAAAAATGATTTTATTACGGATAATCAACAATTTCTATGCGTACGGCAAATAATGAATGTCTCATTATTAATTGTAAATGAAAGGCGATTGCGGCGGGCATTACCATTTTATCTGCCTGATTGGGGCCGCCTCAGGACAGAGCGATGCGATTGGGGGCGATAAATGTCTCAGCTGACGAGCTAAGGCGGCGCGAGATGCGTCCTGATAGGGATTACATCTCTAAAATTAGATTTCATGGACGAGATTACTGAGCGACTACGTTTCACTCCCCAGACACACTTTCAGTTCGACGACGAAATTTTCCCTACGAAGCAAACACGTGATGGCAGAATCACGTTCAACGTTAGAAATGTTCACTTTGCATCGAAGGTAATGAATTTTTGTCCATAAATTGCAAACGCCTGCCTGCACTTGTCAACCTCCAGTCTATTTGCCAGAGGTGAGTCCATCAAAAGACAACTTTATTCACGAAATACATGAGACAATCATCAATAAGTCCTAAACCATGATTCGTTATTCTCGATTTATCAGTAAGAGCTTAATGACTTCCAAGAAATTCTGTCCTTCAAATCCCTTGTATTCAAAAAAAATTGATTGCCCTCATCTACTCAACGTTTAGCTTTACGAGCGCTCGATTTCCGGTGAAACCGGTC
This sequence comes from Stratiomys singularior, assembly GCA_954870665.1. NCBI lineage: Eukaryota > Metazoa > Arthropoda > Insecta > Diptera > Stratiomyidae > Stratiomys > Stratiomys singularior. The sequence goes on along the minus strand of OX940879.1, from coordinate 1,242,445 downwards.
TTGCAAGATCCTTCAAGAATCCTTCCATCCAAGAATCTTGATAAGAATAAATAGGGCCCGTTCGTATATCGAATATCACTAGCCCATTCCGATAAAAAAGGTTCGTACTGGTGAAGATGATTTGTTTGAAAAAATCGGAGTTTGCTTAATTTACTCCATCGACCTTTTGCTGATGTTCATGTTCTGCTTGTTTGAGGTCCTCAGAGAGCTGAATCTAGTATGAGTAAGCATGGCGGATCTTCTAATTTTTTTTGAAATTTGCTGCGTAATTCTTCGCGAAACTTGACATTTTTAAGAGCAATACCACATTAATACTGTAGACTCTTGGACAATACCGTTCTCGGTAAGAATTGTTTGATCAGTCTTCGAATTGTTAACATTAGCTGAACTCTTACTAATGTCAAATGGGTGAAGTTTAGAGCGGTAATTTTTTCACATTTGTTATAGGTTCTCACAATGATGATGTTCAATATTTTTCATTCGAAGAAAACCCCCAAGTTGACGGATATCGAAAACGCATCGAAAGCTGTCAAAAATACTGTTTACGACAGTACACAACGTCAAATCACTGCGAAATGGCGTAGCGATAATTTTATTTCCGGACATGGAGATAGCCCTCAACTCGGCGACGAGTACAGCTCGAAAAGAAAATGTTTTATTAGTTCTGAAGATTATGAAAATTAGCTGCATACACAGACACAAAGCTCCAAGTATACAAATCTTCGATAAGACCTGCGCTATGCTATGGGTGTGAAACATGGACCCTAACCCAAGTATGCGCAACTAAATTTCCTTTGAGTGACGAGTCCTTAGGCGGATAATTGGAGCGAAGCTAGACGGAGACCAAAGGCGAATTCGATACAACCAAGAGCTGTATGACATTTTTGACAAACCGTAGGTTTCAATGATTAAAAGGTGGGCGACAATGGGCTTATCAAATGAATCTTATGGACGAACAACGGATACCCAAAAAGGTACACGTTGAGAGAACTGAAGTCCGGCGAACAGTAGGGAGTCCGAGGAACCGCTGGTGTGATTCTGTTGACGAAGACAGTTCATCACTGGCCGGATTTCGAAATCGGAGGACGCGGTTAATGAGCTGAGACAGTTGGAGACCCTTGTTGCGGAAAGCGAAGGCCCGAGAGAGGCTGTAGTGCTAACAAGAAGAAAATGAAGAATTCCGAATTCAGCCAGATGACCCAAATTAGTATCAAATAAGCAAAAGAATTTTGGCCATAGTATATCAGGCATACTGACATTCGCGAAGCCTTGAGCGTTGAAAATTTTATCGAGACACGATAAAGCATTAAATGTTTTTGAAACTAGTCAATTTTTATGGACAGTCTAGCCAAACTAATGAAACATACTCATATATGACATGTTGTAACTAAATTTACCGAACAAATAAATAAATAAAACTCTAAACGCTAGCGAATAATTGCGAGTCCTTAGTCGGAGTATTGGAGTAGAGGTCAACAGCGCCTACTTTTATGTATGAGTATTTGAAGGAGAGATGAAGAAGTGACATGGAAAATAATGAAAGAAGAGGAGAGGGAGGGTGAGAGAAGAAGAGTTATCATTAATAACTTCGATATGTAATGTATACTTGGCTGCAAATTCCCCTTGGTGAAAGTGCACATCAGTCTACAAACTAATCATAATAATTATTGTTATTGTTATTCGCAGAGCATAATCTCTCAGCTCTTTTCGATAAATTGTAATTATTGCACCGTAAATATTCATCAATTAGATCAAACTTCTGTTGAAAACATCATTAGCTCTGAAGCAACACCCAGTGCCTCATATGAAATTCCATGTATGTGGAACATATTCACATACGACTAAGCGTACGGGTGTCCTCCTTCGTAGCATGCATAGTATATTTATATGAGTGAACTAACAAGCATTCACATTACATAATTAAATTCATAACCTAATGATATGGCTGTTATCGATATCGTTTTCAACGAATTAATGCACTTAATTGGCTTGTAAGAAATTCGATATGTATCATTAATTTGCCAGCATACGTACATGTATATGCAGACATATGTACATATGAGGACATAGTTATGCATCGCGTTTGGAGGCACTCGTAACATAGGAAAAACGAGAGGTTCCATCAACCGACGAACATATATCAATACATTCATACGTGCTGGCAAGAGAATGGATTGACTGCTGGAGCACTGGCACACAAGGAGTCGTTCGGAGAAGGAACGGATTGAAACTATGTGTCTATGTAGTCTACAACCACCGGGACAGAGAACATACTATATACAAATTATAGTTAACATATATCAGCAACAAGAAGCGATATCACATTTCGAAACTATTCACTGAAAATGTTTCATTCTATTCTAGTCTACTCCATTTCCGTGAATATTATATACGAGTGGATGTACCATGTGCTGGTTTTGTGAGTTCAGCAACACTCACCTATGTACAATACTCGTATATACTTCTAGCCGTACGCATATGTATGCATCCAAATCCACGTAGCCGGCATTGTGCTGCTTGCTGAATGATTTATGAGACTTTAAATGAGAACAGCAGGATATTTAGACTAATTTGCTATTTGATATTTCCCTCTAATTAGGTGTATATTAGACTCCTATTGAGATGAATAGATTTCCATGTTAAATGAATATTTTTGCCATGGCAAAGTATTTCGACATGAAATATTACAAATTAGGCATATTAAAAACATACAAGAGTATAATTTTACATGTGTAAGTTTCGGCTTCACTGCCCACGCATAGCAAGGAATCGCACACAGCGTTCGCCCACTGATCCGGAAATTTTATTCAAACAAACAGATGAAATCCATCAAGATCCTTTACGGAAGCTTTAATATTAAAGCTGAGTGTAAATTGCCGGACGGAATCAGATACCGCCAATCAGCATTCAAATTGGATAATTAGTAAAATAAATTATTATTACAAAATTTGCCTCTCCTTTATCCAAGGAATATACCAGTAATTGATGACTGATCAGCACAGGAAATTCACAAAAGCTTTCCTCTAAGATCCCAAGGATATTGTCTTGAAACAGCGGCGGGAAAGATCGCAGGTATCTGCCAAACACTGGAGGGTAGTAAGCGCTATATTGGATAGTTTTGCCTGATATTTGATCAAAATAGAATTGCTTGTTTTGTCGAATGGCGTTGCGAAATCTTGCCACGCCCATTAGGGTACACTAATTTGTAGTGAAATTATTACCTTGATGCAACCAGTCAGTTAGAATGCCCTGCGATAAGGAACGCGCTGTCTAGTTTTGAATAAAAAAAAAACTTCCAAATTACGTTCAGCGATTACAGAGGAGGCCACAACCATAAGATTGAGACTGTTGGAGGCTTGACATTTGGATGGTCAAGGAACAAGTTGGACTGTAAAGTAATAACGATGACGTATGATGAAGAAAGAAGAATGTTTTTTAATTTGTTCCTCAAAGTTAATTAAGTACAATTGCTGTTCTTCCTTTAGTAATTATAAGATATAATAACCCAAAACTACGGATGGAAGTAGAAAGGCAAGTTCCAAAAACCAAGATACAAACGATGAATATTTTAAGTTGTCCTCGGTTGGTGTCTCAGGCGAAAATTCATAAATTTTGGATAAGTTGAGTCTTACAAATATTTAAGATGAGAGCCAGAAAATGTCTGTCCTTCACGTTCAAATCTACTTGAAACGTCGCAAAATCCACATGCCTGGGATTCAAAATCTAATGGAGACTTTCTGCTAAACTTGCATAAGTATCGGATTATGGAGCTCATTATTATTCATCAGACTTAAATTTTTCACGAAATATGCAAGCACTGAACTTTCTACACTTCCATTCACACGAATTCAAACCTTCACCAAAGTACATTCCCATCATCAATGCCATCGTCATCATTGTCATCCACACCGCTGTCTCCTTTGCCAAATACCTTTCTACCTTTTGAATGCAAAAGTCTCACCGCAGTGTTGCACGCGACAATCAGCACACATAACGGTACATCAACTTGAAAATGTCACATCCGATCATTAAGTAATAAAATAAATAATAATAAAAATAAAAGTGCATTAATATATGCAAATTAGCTGTAGTGGCTTCTAGAGAGACTGCGGGACTGAATTGTTGAAAAACAAAAGGGGAAAAATAATCCAAAGAAATCAACGACATATTTAATGCAAAAGACTGAAAATGGAACTCGTCCCACAGCCGCGCGAGTCCATGAACCATGCCAAAATTTTCATAGTCACTGTCGCACGAATTCCGCTGGAGTTGCTTCCACAGTCCGGCTAGTGAAGGTTCCGAGGACAAAAAACCAGCAAGAAGCAGCAGCACCATAAGCCAGTACACCAACCACCACCGGCTCTCTCCAGTCTCTATTCAATTCTTAAAAATCTGCAATTCAAATATGTGACACCGAAAGAGCCATTACCTAATGAACATCTTTTCTTTTCTTTCGCTTGACGATGGAGTTCGCGGGTGATTTTTCCTCTTGTACTTTCGCGCTACTCATTCCTGCAGCAACACCGCCAATAGCAGCAACAACATCAACAATCACCTCCAACAACGAGAACCGACAACAACGATGGTGATGATGATGACGATATCCATCCATTACTTCAGTATTATTTGGTCGATGGTGCCGAGTGATTTCTTCAGAAATAATATTCTTAAGTAGTTTCTCAACTGACAAATATGGCACAGAAGAATACAAAAAGTGAGTGCAAATTGAATTTTAGGGTCACCCACACTCGACATCCATTATGAAAGGTGCAGCATCCTCTGCAGGATTGAATGAAAGATGTTAATGATGAGGCACACAAGCAAACTAAAGTGTTCCATTCTCAATTATTTGGTTGCGATGGCTGGCGTCCGCTCAGCACTGGGTTCCAAACTGCTTCAAGGACTTGTAGAGATGTCCTTATCTCGCTTCACTTTCGGCAATGTCAGTGGGCTTCAGGAGTTTCTTAGTACTCATGCGTAAACAGGGATCTAAGTCACTGGTTGACTTATGTAACAGTGTTCTGGCCTTATATTTTTGTCAACTCTGTTCAAATCTTCCCGATCTCCCCGGGATTCCCGGGAATCACTAAACTATTTACTAAATATTTCCTTCTTCCCAATTTTTGTTTTATTTTCAGATTTTTCTGAGTGCGTTCGTCAATTTTCTCTCAAAGGACAGAGCACTCGTTCGTCCACCGTATGCACCTTTGGAAGGTGTGCCAAGAGTTCTCTATGCTCCCAGCACAGAACAAGCAGTTGGCGAACTGCGTCATTGCAATTTTGTGCATGAAGTCGAAGTGTTTAACGTGGACACCTGCCTTGTACGGCTTAATTCCACGGTCTCCATAGACGGGGTTGAAATAATGCGTCACCCAACGCCCCCAATCAAGATGGGGTACCAGTTCCTACCCCAATACAGGATATCCGAGACGCAACTGGTGATGCAATTTTGTGCAGTTAACATAAAAGCGAACTGAGCAGCTAAGTCAAGTAATAGTTGGTCCCACAATATAAGTCCTGGACTCATATCGCTCATGAGTCGCGCTATCCACCTACACCGCGTAGTATGTCCCCATTTTTTCTGCCAAATGACGTCTGCCTCACTCTCCTTGCCTATGTATCTGAAGTAAACGTTTCCCGTACGTATGGTTTGAGACGTCAGCCGAGGCTTCAAAACCGTATACAAGTATGAACTCCATAGTGTCTAAGGTGCCTTTTACCTTTTGTTTGAAGATCCGCCGATGTTTGTCATGAGCCGGCTGAGTGATGAACCTTGTAACCTGTAACCTTGGTGTCCACCGCCGTTATATGTTCAAGAAAACTCACCATAAAATCTATTCTTTATAGTGCTCGTCTTTACTCGCAGAGGAACAAGCTTGGGAATCCTTTTTTCGAATGGACACTTCAGTTTTTTTTTTGTGCCAGAAGCTACCGACCTCTTTGCGAACCACTGCGTCCAGATTGAGTTGTGCCAGTTCACCTGAGCTTCCAGCGATCAAGCCCGCCTTTACTCTAATCTCATGTATGAGAAAAATTTGATGGATTCTGGGGCCATAGGGATTGCAGTGATGCAGATACTTTCAGATACCCTGAGAACCTACTAACTACAACTAACATATGTCACTACCTATTAACTAAGTTAGTTAATGCTTCTCGTGTGTTCCCTCGGTCTGCTGAAGATCAGGAGGAAGATTTGCTGACTGTTTCTGACAGCTCCCCAAAAGCTGATAATTATGATCGATTTCAGGGGCCGCAATTTCACTAGGAATTTTTAAAGGTTGACAAGGCTGTTCTTCAATGTGCCAACAACGTATCAGATATTTTCGAATTCAAACTAGAATTTCCTGATTTCTCTAGACATAGCGTTTACGTCCAAAAAGTTCAAAAAGCATCGAAACAAATTTTGCGATTTTGACTCATCGTCTCTCACCCAGACGATGTGCAACGGCAGAATTATTTACCAGATCTCCGGCTACATCAAACGTCTCTTCAGTTCCTTTCAAACTTCAAAATGACATCTTCCAAGATCAGGTAAAGGTGGAAATTGTTTATGACACATATTTTCTGAAGAGAAAAATTAATATGGTAAAGAGCACTACTATAAGCTCTAATTCGGTATGATTAGGTCAAATTTATTTATGAATATAAGGGGTATAACTGGCTCCTATACACCAGACATTGTAGAGTAGTTTGCCATTTATCATACAAGCATTTTTTCAAAGAAAACCCCAATAGAGCTACGAATACGAGAGGTGTCAATACAGTTGGCAACCTATACTGGAAGTACCAGTATTGCTGTCCCTTCATTTTGAAGACCAACGTTAGGTAACCTATACTGAGCACACCGGATTCGTTGCTAATTCCTTTTTGAACATCAAGGACTAATTAGTACCCCAAATAGCACACTTCTAAACGAGATTTTCCAAGGACCTTCTCTCGGATAATTGAAATAAAGTAAACGAAATTAAAAGAGAAAGAATAAGAAAACACACATTCTTCTTATGGTTCTTTCCATTTTCCAGGAAGTGATCTTCAGTCCTGAGTATTCACTGAGTGTTCTTGTTGTTTGTAGACTCGCAAGGCTCAGCATAACTATCAGTAAGGATGAGTAGAGAAAACTCTACAATCAATTCGTTATAGAGTTTTGTTTACCAAAATTTTTCAAACGACAACGAAAGGTTGGCTCGAATAGTTGGTGACAGTTCTAGGAGGAATGCAGGACGAAATTCAAAAACTCCTGGTAGTTATTACTGTCATTTGTCACAGAATAAGATATGCAAACAGGTCGAATGTCATGATTTGCTGATTTCAAAAAATGGAAATGGAAGATTTCAAGAAATGGAGAAGAAAAAAGAAAGAAAAGAAGAAGAGAAATGGAGACAACCGAACAGGGTGAAGCACATAGGAAAAAAGAGCGTAATAGTTTCAGTTGCTGATTATGATTGCATAGGATTAGCAAGTGCAATGTTTTTTTTTGCTTATCCTAAACTCGCATTGTCATAGTTAACCGCATCGTAGATCAAATTGTACTTAAAGGACATTCTAATGAACCCACCATGAAATAAGTTAAATGTTTTGCACACTTCATCATCAATGGCGCAACAGCCCCTATCAGCCTGAGCCCTATGATCTTAAATAAACGCAATATCCCGGACTGGAAATCGTGGCTCATTTCACTGAGAAATTTTTTTCTGCTCTTAATGAATCTGCACGAGCTATTTATCCAGGCAGGCAGTACGATTTTTCGGTGATCCATCTAGAAATTGATTACTTCAGCGAAAGATACCCCTCTAAGACCATGATCCAAAACTCAGTTCAACCATGAATATCGTCTTTCAGTTTAATTGACAGCATTAAGTCCGTCGAATTCAATCAAAGTCTGGAATTAGATTGCTTCTCAGCTTAATTTCACCTCCAACCACTACCCCGTCCGACCACCCCGCGTGCACCCCGCACACTTAATTATGAACATTGTTCTGAAAATCTTAATGCTACGCTTAAATTAAGACAACTTTTGTTGGCAGTTTGGATAATTCCCCGATTTGGCGCGGTTAAACTTTGAGAAAATCATCGGACCAACGATAGGATCGTCCCACTGCTTCCATAACGTCCATCGGCACTCAAATGCTTCTACATACACACTTGCGCGCACACTATCACACTATTTGGATACAAAGTCATCAGCCCGCCAAAAAGCATGAAGCACGCAAAATTGTTTCACGGTCCGAAGAGAGAAAGAATTTCAGATAGTTGTGCGTGGAGTGCCTGAAAAGCCCCCTCCGAGCCTTTATAATGGGAAAATACTATCCAATAATAGCAGCCATTAGTTTAATCCAACTTAAATGATTTTTATTGTGAATGCTGTGGCAGAGTGCGGCGTGGAACAGTGCGGTAGGCGCAAGACGGGCTGGGAACGTGAAGATGGTGGCGTTTTATGAGGGAGCGCTGATTGAAATTTAATTAAAATCAAATTGTTTGGCCTCATTCAATTATCGAGCAATTAATTTCCTTGTTATATTACCCCGGGTCCAATGCTAAGTGGATTTTGCAATTTGAGAGGTCCAGTTGGGCAAATGTTGAACTTTTACGAATCAGTTCATTTTCCCTGGGACAACACTCGACCGCCATGAAATGAAGAGTGATTTGATGAAATAGGAACGGAAGTTAAGCTTGCAGCTTCGTCTTATCTAAAAGCGAGAATGAGAGAAAGAATTTGAATATTTTTTAAAGCATCGCTTTGTTAACTTCACGCTCCATAATGAGTTTTTTTTAACTCCTACAGTTGAAAGGACGGCAGGACAACAAGTTTGCTCCAAAATAAATCGTTCTGTCCATACACAAAAGCTTTTACCTTTAATGATGCTAATGCAAACTACGCTGCATCCAAGAACTTTTACCGACCATGGCAAATTTGGACGTCATTTCAACAACTTCTTTGTAGCAAGTGGGAGCCGAACACATGAAATAATTTTTAAAATTGCATCGACTAACTCAGATATTCTATCTTCACTACAAAGGACCAGTGCAGCAATTCAAATGTTGTCAATTTATGTTGCCAAAGTATCCTGCCATCATTTCCCACCACGCAGTTCTTCCATTGTTCGCTCGCTTCTACACCTTGCAAGAATCCGCCAAGTTACCGCATAATTAGCACTCAAAGAAAGTGCTTGATGAGAAACGAAGAATCCAGATATGATGAGCTGAAACAACATGAAACGACTTGCTGAATGGTTTAAGCCAACGGGTATCCTTCAGTTGTGTTTCACTTTTTGTTGCCTACTATAGCAGCGGAAGAATTGCCAATGCCTCACTTGAGTGGATTCAAATAGAAGCTGAGCACGCCAAGGAGTCTAATATTGCTTGCGGGGGTTGAAAATGGCGAAGTAATCCGAGTGACGAGTGGAGTGAAGGAGAAACGCATCTTTCTGAAAAACGTCAGATATGAAAACGTGGACATGATGCGACTAGCGAACGTCTTCAGTTCTTCGGACTGAAGTATTAAAAGGATACTGCCAGACTAATTGAGCGGCGGCGAGCGATGCAACTCCCATCGTCTTTCCATGCTTGAACACTTCCCTTTTAAAACTTTATTTTTGCCCTCCTAATGACGTCTTATCAGTGCTCCGCTGTATAGACCCATTGACTTAGGAGCCAATTAGGAATGGCTCATTCACCACTTCTTGTTATCTCCGCTTATTGTGTTGTTGCTGCCATTGTTGCTAGTTACTCGCTGCTTGTGGTGTCAACATCCCTCGCTTCTCGTTCAAAGCGCCCATTCAGCATGAGCTGAAAAAATCCCATCCCACATTCGTCCTTCTCGCTTTTACATTTATTGCAAGATCCAGTTGCCTGTTTACTCATACATTGTAGTCGATATTGGCTGTATCACTCAACCCCCATTCAGTTTGCAAGTTTCTCATCCCTCTCGGGATTAGTCAAGAGTGTAATCAACAATATCCCTTCATTAGGATCTCGTCGAGAAATTGCAATTATAGCACTGCTCCCCGGCATAGTGTGCGGAACATGCCGACTGGCATGACTAGTTCTAGGGGCGTGGGAGCGTCGGGGATGAAACAGAAAATCCAGTATGAATGTTCAGCCGGAAGTCGTGTCCGGTCGAACCAGTCGTCACCCCTCCCAGTGCTCTACCATATATGTACACATATTTGAAGCAAATCATTTCAGCAAAAGTAGAAAAACACAATTAAAATAAATTACTGCTTTCTCTTCCTGCTCTCCTTCGCGCGACCTCCTTCAGATTGCGACCACCCTCAGTAGATGGTCAGTCAGTGCAGACGATGAATGAAGGGGAGGCTATCGAATATCACCTGCGAAGGCGACGGCCAAGTCGTCGGAGGGGTTAGAAAGCATTTCATTGCCGCAGCACAGTGCTCCCCTTCGCTTGATTCTCGCCCCCGCAACTCCACGAAGGCACTGTTCTCTGTGAAAGGTAGAACACGAAGCCTGTTAATCAATTCACCCCTCAGGTGAGTTCTAAAACGTAATAATGGAATTAAATTCGTGTCTGGGTGGTTTGTTTCCCTTTTATCAGACATCTCCTCCCATTTACACCGCATTGTACCGATACTATACTCGCTGCCACTCATATTCTCTTCGCCCAAAAGCATTTCAACTGAGCCACGTATTCCATGCGGTGCTCCGTATTTCGTGTAATTTGTTAGTAGTTGCATAACCACCTTCGCATTCGTCCTTTCTTACTCAAAGTTGCCTGGGACGAGCAGCACGACGATGTCGACATCGTGAACGGCCCTAAGAATGGGGTGGACGCCGGCGACGAGGACGAATGGTTAAATGGTTGGAACGGTGGTGGATAATATTGAATCGCAAGGACGAAGAAAGTGAGTGTGGTCAGATGGAGGATGAATATTGGACTTTGGCCTGTTGGGCGCATAGGAACAACGAATCATTACTTTCACCGGAGGTATACGAAAATAATTACTGAGTTGAATATTTCTACAAGTGGTGTGTAGTGTCGATGGACTTACTCTAGTGGCGGAGCAGCTCGGTCAAGGGGGCTGCAAGCAAAACAATGAGTGGAATAAGTAATTAAGGCTATTCGTAATCTAAAGGTGCAATACACAAAATTGAAGACAGATGAACGATTTTCGGAGAGGGATAAATTGATGTGGCATTAGGGGTGGAGTAATTTCGTGTTTTATATGTGTTTGCGCGTTTGAGGGTAATAATTAGTTGGTCTTTTTTGGGGCGAATGGTTCGAACCATTATCAAAGTACTTATTGAATGTTGTAACTATGATATTCAGTCTTAAGCTTAATGAATAATAAATAATTAGTAAGTGAATTGCGCAATTATCAGTGACAGGCAGGATTTTTTGTCGTTTAGAAATTTAATGGATTTTCAATGGGTTCAACTGTCTGCAAAACATATGAAAAATGTTTCATTCATTTACTCTTTTGATTTGCAAAATATGATGTTGCCATGAAGAACTGCATGGTGAAAAATTCAATTGGTTTGCTTAACGTGGCTCGCATTCACTGTCGAAATGAGCAAAGGTTCAATTTGATAAACCTATTGATAAACTTAGCACTTTTAACCGCATTCAAATCCACGCATGTAGTCCTCCTCCAGACCTTCAGTGAAAACATAACGATTTTAACATCCTTAGGTCAGCATAGGAATAATCAATGTATTACGTTGGCTAACATGCATTCATACATCTTTTAGGCAACATAATCACATGGAATAATACATCACATACAAAATTTTTACAGCTATATGATCATATTCATTCTAATACCAATACCTATACATTCCTAATACCGGTAGCATATTCAAAATACCAATCTTGGTGAGAGCCGGGAAATCTGTCCAAATCGACTTTCATAATATTTCCATACTTAGCGAAAACAATCCAACATAGAGGACACAAAAAACAGAAAGAAACTCATGTTATACGGATATCGAGATCGAGAGAACCGATGAGAGGAGCGGCCCGAGCAAGCACTCATCCTTAAATTAGGGAGATCAAAAATGTTGTATATCCTGCAAAAAAAAAAATTATACCCTAAATATTTTTTTCAGAGTGGAAATGGACGATTTTTCGACACTTTAGATCCTGATCCTTTCAAATTGATTTTGAGGAGAGAGAAAACCTCTGAAGGATATCGATGAATTGAAAGAATTTCTTGAAATCGGCAGTGACAAACCCATTTCGCTCTAAAGATATCCTCCTCAAATCCACACTAAAGTGGATTTGACAAAACATTTGGCTCCACAGGAGATCAACGCCCAATTGTATCAAAAACTGTAACCGATGGAATTCTTATGCTTAGGTTAGCACCGCAGGTTCTCTAAAACGGCGTTGCAAAGAATATTAACGGAGAACGCGTGAACTTTGTCTTCGAAGATAGGAGCAAGAGTTTTAGAGGAGAAAGCTGTTCGTGTCAGAAAATGGCATGAACCCCATGATCCCTAAATGAAGGCCTTGCATTGCGTACATTCTCTGTACAATAAAGTCTGACCTCTTGGAGCAGTAGCAATAGAACAAAACGATTCCAGCCGCACTTCTAAATCAAGAAAACACGAATGAATAAAAAAAGTAATTAAAAATGAAAACATCATGACTTTATCTTATCTACCATATTTACAACAAGTATAAAAACTATCATTAGCACTATCATTATTAGCTACCGAAGCATCCCATCCCGTACTTGGACATTTTCAATTTAGAAATCATCGTCATCGTCATCATCACCATTTTCATAACTGGTTCTTGCCACATCATCATCATAAGTGCTCAAAGAGTGCACACACGTTACACCACCCAGGCCCACATGTCTAGGCCAGGGGCCCCTGCATGGGACCCCGAAAAAGTGGCCCGCAAGGAGACAAAAACAAGACGAAAAGGCGTTGCGCGACTAAGTGTTCTTGAAAATAAAAATTGACATATTTTATTGTAGTTAAAAGCATACTTAAGAAAACACTTAACCAACAAATAATTGCTTATTCATTCAATTACTCAAAAATTTTAATGACCAAATATTTTCCTTCGTTTCTTGACGCTGAGACTTAGTCTCCCGTTTTCTTCGTATCTCAACACGTCTCTTGTGAATCTTTCTGGCCGCGGACAGGCCGGCTGTGAATGGGCCAAGATGGAGCTGGGGTTGGGAGCTGGGAGCTGGAAGCCGTTGCTGCTACCCGCGAGGATCGTGTAGTGCTTTTCATAGTTTATCAGTCACAGAGCACTACTCGCCTTCGAAAACACTTATCAGTTCGGTAGTTGAATATTTTCTCTAATTAACGGCATTTCCACATATCTGCTTGTTTAGCATGCATTCAGATTTGAGTGGCTTTAGCTTTTAGACGATTCCCGATTTTTTGGGTATTTTCAAGCACGAATACGATGAAGCCTTCCGCGTCGTATTTCGACGTTGGCCACTTTAGATTGAAATTAGCCGCAAAGTGGTCAGCGCTGACCCTGCAAGATTTATTCTTAATGGCGATTGTGCGTCGCTCAATTTGATTTGGGTCAAGTTTAGATGGATTTCTTATCGGTGAGAGGCGGAGATCGTGTTGGATCCGTTGGAATGTGAAATGCTGTTTGAGGTTCAATTTTATTTTCATTCGTAGAAAAACATTGCACTAGTTCCCAGCTATCAATTAGCCTCTGACCCTCCAGTGTCAACCTTCCAGCAACTTCGAACAGTTGGTTAAGGCGTTCTGGCGGTTCCGTGCTTCAAACTGCCGATGGTCAGCATTAGAAGCGACTTCGCCCACTTTTCCCGGCAAATACGTTCGAGATTAATTAAGAATTCATACAAAAACTCAAGAACTCAACGCGTTTGGTGCTTATTTGCCGATTTGAAAAAATATTTCATCTGATCGCTGCGGAAATAGACACTTGTCTTCCATGCGAGCAAAAACTCGAGTTGTCCAATTTCCTTCCAAATTATTTGCTCCAGCACCGAGTCTCGAGCTAGAGCTTCCTGGAAACGCAGAAGATTCAATCTCAGCATTTTTCCTTGGGAGCAAAAACTTCTACGCTACCAACAAGTGCTAAATCATTCAGTCCAAATCTTCGAACACCATCGACTAAATCCTAGGCGATCTGTATCTGCGCCGACCTCCTTCATTAAAATTTCCAATGGAATCTTATCAATGCTGCATGCATGGAATGGATGGATGTCGAGATGGACTAGGTAACAATGTGGTTCTTCGAGGTATATCCGAGATCCGCCAACCGCTCGCCTCCCCTCAAGCCGGGTGGATCTTAGCCAAGTCTGCCTACCATAATTTTCCCGGTGATATTTTAGACGCGACCCAAGGAACACGACACAAATGAAGCAGCAAAGAAAATTGAAATAACAACTCACATCATTAAACCAATTAGCTCATGTTTTCAGTCATATGCGAGCATATGCCCCCTTAATTACGGCGGTTTTGGAATCTTTTCGAAGCCAAGGAACTTGAGATGGATACACCTACGTGCGATTTTATTTATGTGCATTTTAAATTGTCTTGCTTAGAGCCAAAGAGAGCAAAAGGACGAGCGGAGCATGGGGCGGCGGTGGCCTGAGGACGGCACAGGTGAGGGAAAGGCACAACAGCGATAACAACGACAATAATGATGATGACGACGGCTAAGACGGCTGCCTCAGCACGAGAAGACGTCGATGGCGAACGACGATGGGGGTGAGGGTTGTAAGCGACAACGACTCTCAAGACGACGACGACTACGACGATGACGGGTTTCATGAGAAGCATCTTTTATTCTCCTTTTTGCTTAATTAATTTCGTTGTTAATTTTAATTAAAATAATTGTGTTGTCGATGAAATATTGAAGTTAATTAACTGAGAGGCGGTTTTTTTTTGCTCGGCGTGTGGAAAGAAGAAGAAATATAGTCATTGGTTTAGTAGCTAATTAGCGGTTATTCAGCGTATGGTGGTTGGTATTTATGTTAGTCAAGAGGACAAGGCCATAAGCTATGCAGAATGGAGCTTCAGGTGAGGAATATGATATTGAGTATTTGGAGTTTTGAGTTTTCTTCCCAGCTGACTTGAAATGGTTGCGAGGCAGGTGATTAGGCAGGAGGAAGGAATCGATTTGCATTAATCGAAAGAAAAACGTTATTATGTTTTATTCGCTTAAGTATTCCAGTCCCATGCCTTTGGATCACACGCCAAGCTGGTTGCACTATTCATTTGCCGTCGTATGAGACCATCGACTTAAACTTCCAAATATTCTTGGGTGCACCAAGAAATCGATAAGCCCTCAAGGCTGTGAGCCGTAATTTTAACATTTTCCAATGGTGTGGAAGTAGCTTGTGATGATATTTGTGTTAAATCCCACGATGGCCACCCTTTAATGCCAGAAAAGTTTTTAGTACAAATTTCGGCAAATTATCCTTGCTGACCGAACCAACTAATAGCTGCTACGGGATAACATTCTATAGAGAATGTTGATGTGAACCTACTCCTTTTATTATCGTCCAAAAATTTCGCACGAGCTAGATTTCAATTTTAAGTGGAATTTGTCTACATTACCCTAGAACATATCTGATACAATCAACTTCTTCTAATCTAAAGGGGAATCTAAGGGTCGACAGAAAGGAGTGCATTTGGTAGCCATTGTTCAACTTTACTGTTCATGTTGAGCCTGGCTTGTTTGACGGAATGGTGAACATTCTCAAGAAATTCAGATAGTCCGAAAAATCATGTAAAACCTTTTCACAAAATGACATTTTCTTCTCTGGTTTATGTCTTGCGGATATCTGTCATTGTCAGGTGGGCTGATAATCCGCCAGCAGGTGGCCATGAGTTGTTGTTGAACTCAGGTTCAACAAGAAACTGCGCAAAATGGCCATACTTTGGAACTGGAATACCAACCACTAACCCGATTTGAAAGCGAGTGTTTCGAAGGCTGAACAAGAAATGTCAATTTGGACTCACTGTGAAGAAATTGACGGCTGGTTGACCCCAGAAAATTCCAGTTTGTATCGATACGGGAAACGGCGATTTTGATTTTGTTCTATGAAATATCTATGTACCTCGGATTATCTATTACTTCAGGCACAATAAACGTTAGGATCTTAAATTTTATGACTAAAGTTCACATTTTAATACTTGCAGGTTTTGAAAAAAAAAGTTAAAGCCACTTTTTGAGCAGATCTGTCCAGAGCAACCGCGAGATTTTCGAAATAATTCCGATTAAAGTTGCAACTAGAGACCATTTTGTTATTAATTCAAATTTAAATCTTACGCAATAACTCTCCAATCAGTTGAATTTTTGTTTCGCATACCTGTAAATATAAAAAACAATTTCGTTAGCATTCTGATGAGTTAGAAAAACATGTTTGAATAATGCTCTTAATATATAAACTTTCAGTGAAATAAGACATTTGTCGCCATCCGTTAAAATATCCGACGTGTCAATGGTATAATAATACTTAAACATACACTGGTTCCAAAAGGGTCAATATATGAAAATGACTAAGGACAACCCGCTGCCAGGCAATTCGCGAAAAGAACAAATCAAGAAACATGTCCAGTATTCCAACTCAGGAAACTGTAGAAAGGCTTATGGCAAAATGACAGCGGGTTCCTTCTAGATGCGACCAATTGGACAACAAGCTTGTAAGATCGGCATATCAGTTTCATTTAAGCTGAATCTCAGTAATTTCTGTTTGTTAGTCGACAGTGGTTACGGGGGCCCCTCCTATTCAGACGACAAATGTCATAGAATTGTCAATTTTGACACGTGTCATTCCTATTAAAACTTTCAGGGAAACATATTTAACTCTGGGTAGCTTGGGTCCGCCGGGCATTGCTTTGTGGGTCTCGAGGACGCGTTTCGGCTGCATACAGCCATCTTCAGCACGTTAGATGTTAGCTAGAACGAGCTGAAGATGGCTGTATGCAGCCGAAACGCGTCCTCGAGACCCACAAAGCAAGGCCCGGCGGACCCAAGCTACCCAGAGTTAATTTTGGCCTGCGGCAACACCAAAACGAACTTAAACATATTTAAATATACTATAACTTATCGGTATTCAATTTAACTCGGTTTGCTCGGTTTAATCAGGTTAATCTATGAACAACCCGAAGGTGCGTATGAATTCACGATTATGCTTTGTTAATCCTTCAGACCTTCATCTACGCGGGTAACATGTATGCCAATCATGTCTCCTTATTTTAATTTGAACTTATTAGAGCAATGCTCATTGACTTTCTACCACTCATCTCCGTAGTTGCCCACTTTTATTTCTTAATTTATTCAAAATTCACACCGATTGTTTAGGCGAAAAACTAGGTGGTGCGAACAGGAGTAGGTATGAGTGATAAAACATCTTTTTTGAGAGAAAATTTAATCCATTGGTTTTTCATTCCTGAATTTTTTAACCAACCATACAGTGCCTGCCCAGGGTCATGACCATAAAAAATTAACCAACACTTCTCTATGATTTTCCTTAGCAGCCAAGAAAATTGTGAAATTCATTATTTGTACTATCTTCCTCCCCAGTAGCGTTGACTGCACAATACTATCAACAGCGTTCGTTGGTGCTATTGCGGAGGTGCTCCATCTTTTCACTCGGCATTTTAATTTCCGGATTCACCCTGGCATTCGCACGAATCACGTGTGAAATCGTTTCTTGAGGTTTTCCTGCTTTCATTCTTTCCGTCGAGCAGATAAATCGAAATATTCATTAGCGATAAGTTATGGCTTCGCGCGTCGCAGATTATCACATCGTTGACGATGGCTCTAGTTGTTGTGGTAGCGTGGAAGACCTGAAGGACTCAAGGTGTGAGTTTGACGACTGAAGCAGGAAAACGTGCCGATTTGAAGTTGCATCCGAGTATGCACAAACCTAAGGAATGGGGCGACGGAGTTGAAACTTGAATGTACTCTCACCACCAAATGGTAATTAGACAAGAAATTATTTCATGACATCACCGTGTAGGTAGATTTAAAGATTGAGGCAATTAAATGGATTTCATCTGAATTATTTGGTCGAATGCCAACGCTATTAGTCACTTTTCAGCGTGATGTCCTGCATGGAAGTGCTAATCAGATGTGGCATTAAGTCGCATAGGATTGGAAGAAGCCGCCACAGATGAAATCGCTTGCGCTGCAACCCAAAAATGAGCTAAATTTAAATTCGGAACGCATAAATCTTTCCTTGATTTTTGAATTACAAATGGAATAATTGCTGATGGCATAATGGCAATGGCATTTGAAACGCTGCCATTTGACATCGGGAGTTAATTAAATTAGAGGCATTTGTAGCTTATCTGACTGCATTTTTTTATCATCACTGGGCTGTACAGGATTCTGGGAAAATTAGCAGGTTTTAAATGGACTCATGCATGTAATCAGAAAGAAAGTTACTGCTTGCCATGAAAATCGAGCATACATTACTTGAAATTAACACAAAAGTCTTAAGAAAAGTTCTTAAGAAAAATGTTAAGATGATTTACATATCCTACGAAACTCCGAATGAGCAAACTTGCTTGTTTTCGAAATCCTCAGCACACCATCCACAGACTTAGTCCTCTACAGCCTACATCTTCATATCCTCTCAATCGAATCGCAAAATCAAATTCAATTACACATCAATTGAATTCCTGACATTGACTTGAAAATATAGGTAAAATTGAATCAAATTCAATAAAACTTGGAATATGTTGAGTGGTGTTAGTACGAAATACTACGAGCATGCATGCATGAGTGCACTGGACCAGCTCTTTCACGACAGCCTGCATACATATTCATAGGACCATCAGGATGGTATCTCTTCCGCTCTGCACTGACCTGGGCCAGAGAACGCGTTAAGCTCGAACACTGGACTCTCGTCGAATGGCTAAAACGCCACCATTGGACCACATACTAAAAGGTTTCATCTATATTAAACGGGATATCTTGCATAATTGATGCCAACGTCAATACATCCTATCGATTTTCTCAGACAGGAGATAAGGGGCGGGCGAAAACGGATCGAAAAAAATCATTGACAAACATTTGGAGGAACTCACAACCACCCCCAGAATGGATGTCATATCGCAAGGAGCAAATCGTAGTGAAACTATGGCCGAAAAGTTGAACTTTGAATGTGTTTTCGCTAAAAGGAACTCGAAAAACAAGAAAATTTGTTTGGACTTTTTGCGCTCACTTATTTTATACCTTTTACCATGTCACCTATCGTCTTTTCATATCGTTGTTGAAGTCGTCGGGAAATGTAATGGAATTTTCAATTGGGCCACTACTGACCAAACGATATGAGAATTTTTCCTTCGATGGAGCAAACTTGCAAAACTACAAGACGAAAAGTTCGTAAGTTCGCCTTTGAGTCCAACGAATGGAGGTTCCAATGCACATTCTTTCACCACTACGATGGTACTGCAATGGATGTTTTGCTCTTGTTGTATGTGTTTCTTGCATTTTCCATTTTTGATTGGAAAATTTACTTGTTTCGGATTGAAATTATATTTGTTTAAAGAGTTTGAGTGAGTGAATGTGCAAGGATTTTTTTGGATCCGCAAAATTGAAACAAATAATCAATCGAGGGATGGTTGCGTTTTGGTGGAACAAGGAAATGCAATGGAGCGAATTGAGATTTAGGGGTTGAATTGGGCGAGTTCATTTCGAAACATGAAATACAGGAGGAATCGACGCGGTCACAAACACGCTTTACGTGATTATGGTCCTGAGTTACAGCTGGTTACAGCTATGTAGGCTAATATTTGCTGAGACGCCATAATTAACGAACGTTTTTAAATGAAAACTCAGAGAAATAAAGGCATCGCTGCCAACGCTACGATCTCAAATTTTTGCAATTTTTGAAATTTTGCGACGATATAACTGCAGTAAAGTACTGATTAGAGTGTCAATAGAGTCCAAATACGAGAAGAAATTAAGAAATTTCATTTAAATTACTTAAAAATTGAAAAAACTCAAGTCCGTTGCGTTTGCAACGTTTCAAACTTCAGACAAATATAAAATTTTGGCTCCCATCTTGATTCTTTTGTTTTATGCCTTTTATGGAAGAGAAAAACTAGTTTAATTATATTAATAAACCCACTCTTTCAGCAAAAGATGCCTCATTCCCTGAAAATGAAAGAAACACAGACTTAAGCGGCTTTCTCAGCAAGATTCGGAGGAAATTTGGAAAATTACAAAGATTTTATCCGTTGTCTGAGTGTTGGACGTGCAGCTCTCACGACTACTTACTACCATCCTGGGTAAACCTGGCTAAACTCTCACATAACCTTAAAAGCCATCGCAAGAGTTGTTGTATTACGGTACAAATTGTCCTAACTTCTGTCCATTTTGGCAGACTTGGCCAATGCGAACAGATAATCGTGTGATGAAACGTGTGATGAAGCAGATATACTGTTTGACAGTGGAAAGCACTCAAAGTATTAAATTTGACAAATGAGTTGTGCCTGATCATCTATTGAAACCAAAGAATCGATAGGTGCGAGTGCCGTGATTTCACCTTCACCGGGTATAAGTACTTTTTAATGTCCAGCACGATGCGAGTCCTTGATATTGAGTTTGAAGGAATTTCAAGATTTCAGTTTGAACAGTTGAGGACTGAGAAAAAACAAGAAGAGCAAGAATAGATGAAAAACTATTTTTCCTACCATTTTATCATTGGTAGCAAATAATCATCTCTAAGTGTAATCTTTGATTCGAAGTCGAAGTTTGATAGTGGCCCATAAAGTCACAATGAGGATCATATCGCCCCTAAGCTTTTGAGAGTCAGTTGCTTGCTTGTTAATTTGTTCCCAGCAGCGGTTATCTTCTTGTCATTTAAAATTTGGCTGCACTCCTTAATTGAAATGTAAATTTTCCAACAATTTTGCCCAGTTTTCATCAAATGGATTTGATCGACATACAGCTTCAGTTAATTCCGAGTTCTTTCAGATAAAACATGGAAAAATCCTCTTTTTCCATGTTTTATCTAAGACCTCTTCTTGTTCATTACTAGCCGACCAACTCACATTTTCGTTAAAATCACCCCAAAAAAAACTCTCAATCCACGCTCAACAAGTTTATCTAATTGCATTCCAATACTCTCTGATATCTTATCACCAATACTATAATCCTCATGTTCCAATCCACAGATATCAAGGTATCTTTTCTGTAGGTATTCAAATGCAACTGGAACTATAAATTATTCTGACGATTGTAGAATGGAGGTGATAGTCAGATTATCTGTGATTTATGGTCATAAAGTTGATATTAAAGATTATTGGAAACGATCTAAAGTGTTAGATATTAGCACTTCCAACATTATTTGTCATGTACATTTTTGTAAATGAGATCAACTCACAAAAGGCTAGGAAAGAAGGCTTTCGTGTTATTGGCACCCATTCGACTGACTGGAGGAGTTCATTTTTGAGGAGGAAGCGTCAGATACAGGTAGCCAAATTGCGTGTGAATTGTTGCTGGGTTCATTCTGATCATGGAAATTATTTAAATGTGGAAAATATTGAAAAATTCAATTTACAATCATGAATGAAATTAAGAAGACAAAATGTGAAACATTCATTCAACATTTCAGAGCAAGAACGTGCATTGTTTCAGTAATTGCTATACAAGCGGATTTGAATATCTAGGATTGGGCTAAATAATTTAGCTTATATTGTTACCCTGTGATATATTCATTGATATATTCAGGTTCAGAATAATTATACTCTTTTTCCATTCTGGATATTGTCGTCAATTCACTTCCCCACATATATTGGTCTACAATTCTGGAATTTTCGAAAAAAAAAACACACGCAATTTCGACGACGAGTTCAAAATCAATTCTTTAACCATTATGGGTTGATTCATTGCCGAAAAAAGGTTTAGTTGAATTTCTCAGAAGAATCTTTTTAGCTCAGGCTCAGTTCAATTTCTTCACAAAGCTCTCCAAAGGAAGGTTAAGCAACGACGTCTCCTGCGATTAAAATTGGAACCTTAAGCTGAGAGGCGTACTGAGATCGTGTTCTGCAACGAAGGGGAATTTGTAAACAGAGCCAATGATTAAATAAAAGAAGGTGTCTGAAGTTTGCATCGTTTCGTCTCGTTTGTTTTCCACTTTCAAACTCTTTTGGATCATTTCAATGGAAGTTGTATATTTTTCTCGTATTTCGGATTCTCCTGGCACATTTAAAAAACTTTCACTTGAGTCAAATCGTCCAATTTTGAAGGTGCTACTATGGCGTGGTGAGATATATTTCTTCTTAGAATATCCGCGCACCCTCACCGCTATCGGTGACTAGTTAGAGTTATACAGAGGAGGAACGTGCAAACGGTTTTAAGGTTAAAAATACGTTTCCTCTGAAATAATTCCATAACAGCAGGGGAAGTTTTGAAACATTCTGCGAACACTGACTAATCACAGACGCCTTCGAGGCACGCCAGCTTCAAGCAAAAGGTCAATCAAATGGTTTTGTTTTAATTAAGCTCATGCTCATGCATTCTGTTCAGTTGCCACATACATACACGAGTATCCGAGAATTGCACCACATGACACACCCGTTCGTTTAATGAAACCACGAAATTCAATTTGTAATCGTTCAACCAAAACATTTTATAACCAAATCAAGCAGTTAAGATCGTCCAATCAACTCCTTGTCAAGACCTTTCCGAGTCGTTCCAATGAATTACGCAAAAGTTAAACACTTTCTTTGGGCCAGATGAAAGGGCAAAAGGTAATTTCGTTTCGCGTACGGCTCCATCATCCAAGATTCAGCCTCACCCGTCGATATATGATGCTGCGTATATCGATCACGAATATGTCGTATTGTTCTCACCACCTCACACCACGCTGAGGTGAGGTCCGAGTCAAGCCAATGATTCGGCAGCAACCAACAACAACAAAATGGTTTTGTAATTGAAATTTTATTTACACTTCGCAACTAATATCTATTAATAATAAAATTAACGAGAACCAACGAGAGCCACTCATATGTATGAAGATTGGAGGCTAGCGGAATATGTGTAATTATTACTTAACACTTTTTTCTAGTGTTTTTCGCGGAAAGGTTAAATTGATTGATGATTTGCAAGTCCGCGAGGATGGATATTGCGTTTGTTGCAAATGCTGTTTTTGTTGTTGCGGCGTGTGGAGTAGTCACGACCACGACTTACTCCCGCTAAGAGAAATCCTTAGGCGCGTATACTCTGAATTTTATATTTTATTTTTTGGTGTTGTTGACCGACGCCGAAAAAATGGCGGAAATCGTTGCTTGATTGATCCAGATTTTAAAACTTGCACTGAACGTTGGGGGGTTGTAATTCTATTAAGGATCCAGCATTGGGAATGTGTTTCGAAAGACTGGAATACCTCAAGCTTACGCAGTACCCACTAGGCCCGATCGTGTCATCCTTGATTGCGAAACAGCACAGCGGACCCATTAATGAAAAACGATTCCGAGTTCAGTTTTCCACCTACAATCAATACTGGTCGCTGTTTTTTCGATTTTTTTTTGAGGTGATCGTTAATTCCCTAGTTCATGTTTGATTTAATAAATAATTCTGATTACAAGCCAAACGCTTTAAACTTGTCAGTCGAGAATATTCTCGCGGCAAATATTGACTTTTGCGTGCGTGCAAACAGCCATATAAATTTTAACCGCTTTTATCTAAATGCTAATCAAACAACCCATACCACGGCCCCTAATCCAATTTATACTCGCCAACCGCCGAACAATCATTATCAGTACGGGACACTTTAATGCTACAATTCAATTAAAATGCCTTTCATAATGCATAGACGGTTTTCGCTTGTTTTTACAAACAATCTTTTAAAGGAGGCATAATATGCGCTAATTAATTTACATCTTTTACCTGTCACTGACATTATAAACGAGGTGTATACATTTTTCGATATTTTCCCTGAATCTTTCCTCAAACGAGACAAGATCCAGACACGCAAGTTACAAATCTCGACTTCAGTACGTTCGTACCGTTCACGTATGTGCGCGCATATGTGAGCACTGTACAAGCGTGTACCGCGAAAGATACATCCATAGAAGCTTTTTATTACGCTCTTGTCCAGACTGTGCGGCATTTCCAAGTGATTTGAAAAAGCCGTCGACCGTGGCGGATAGACGTCGTTTTCTTGGTTGCGCGACGTCGTCGCCTTCTTCTTCTCCTTCGAATCTTCTACATCTTCTTAGCGAATGCTTGTAGATACAGAGGTATCTATAGATACTCAAACTCTGCATAATTTTTTGTACCTTTTTACAAGCACGTTCATGTGGAGAGTTGACCGATCTTTCGTGATCGTACGGCACGTACCTGATATAAATATGCACATAGATCTGTGTATACTTGTACGCATTATAATTCAAATGTTGATAAGCGTTTTGGTATAAGAACATCTACATGTCTTCGACAATACGTTTCTGCTTAGATTATCAAGTTGTCCGCGCTTCGTTGGTGCGCTAGAGAAATACTTTCAAGAGATTTTTACACTTAAGAAACTTAAAAAAAAAATTTTTGAGGTTTACTCATCGAAAAAGTTTCAAATAAACATCAACGCATGACGCTATATGACCTAGAGCCGCGCATACCGATTCCTAGCCTAGTGAAATTTTCGCAAATAACGGGTTTTCTGCGGGGGCTTGGTCTCCAGCCATTTCCCCCCTTTCTCAACACGACATTTCTGTCGTATAGTGCGGTGTGGAACTTACAGTCCATGGCCAGTTTTTACCTCGATAGGAATCGGAAATAACGAGCAGTGATACTTGTCGGATGGAAAACCGGCGGGCAGGTGGGGAAATAAGTCCTACCTGTTGTCCGGAGACCGACTAAGCAAATCCCAAGGATATCATCGAGCATATTGCAGATCATACTGCTTATTTACTGGGCCAGCCTCATCAAGGTTACTCGTAAGATAAAATTTCAGGCAAAAAATTTGTCCTGTGGGGTTTATCTCTATGCGTAGGCAGGTTGACAAATTAGTTTCAAGTCAAGATGCAAACAATCCAAGATCTTATACCAGGGCAAGGGTAACGCCTATTAGTCTTAAAGTTGGCACACCTTGAGCTGATAACATGAGCTTAATAGACTGGAGCGGCACTAAGCAGCAAAGTTGGAATACCCGGCAGGCACGGAACTGGAGGCTCTCCTTAGGTACTTCAGGAAGAACGCACCACCTGCAGAAACTGCACCCAATCCGCAGACCTTAAGGTCAACAATAAACGCCAGAAGCAATAGTAGTTTTGCTCAAAGTGTTTCAATTCGAATTAAGTAAGAGTTCCGAAGCTTTTTGGCAATTTGCAACATTTTATCTGCATAAATAACAGCAATGGAGCAATTGTCTATTCATTTTCCCACTGGAATGTTCGCAATCGTATGCATCCGACATATCACACAATGTGTGCAATGAATATGTGATCTTGAATGGTCTCGATGAAGCCATTTCAGACGCCTCTTGATCATAAATTTTCTTCTAAAACATGATCTTTTTGAACCATCTTCCCTCTCATCGCTCCCTCCCTCCGCAACAACAAAGACGTTGACAACCAAGTCCATACCACTTATACACTAGAGATCGCTGCAGCATTTCTTCTTTCGTCAGCATTCCTGTCGCGTTCGTTGTATTCTTGTTCTCGTTTCGAACCCATTCACTTTTTTAAGGGATAGTAGGACTGTGTCAAACTGCTGTTTGCATTATTTTAATTCCACCCAGAATCGAAATTAGGTTAAGTTGACATTGATCTGTAATTTATTACAACGTTTCGTCCAGTATAAATATTTTTAGAATTGTAAGACGCTGGGTGGAGTCGTGTTGAGAAAACGGTTGAGAAATTTCGAAGGTGGATTCTGGTGAATCTTGATAAAATAGGAGCGGAAATCTATAAATAGACTTGGATGAATGATTTATGATGCCATTAAGGTAAAATATTAGAAATTTTTGAAAGTTGATTTGAATAAATTTTATTGCACAGAATCGTTCGAGTTTGATTAGAATATTTAATGAGCTAAATTGGCTGAGTCAAACAGAACACAACTTAAAATAAAATAAAAATAAAGTGAAATAGAAAACGAGTAACCTAGGTCAAACACCACTTAGATTGGAACCATTATATTTTACGATCAGTTAATGATCACTGATTTGGTCGGCAGCAGTTCACAATTTATTAATAGTGATGATCATTGCACTTTGTTGCTTTCACTGAACTTCTACGTACGAACTCATGTTTTGCACGCGTTGCATGTACAATAGCATATTTATAAATTTGTTAGCAAGGACTGTAATAGTTTAGATGGTGTTGTTGTTACGGTTTCTGCCTCCGATGCGGCAGGTTCGCCGAGTTTTCTTGTGCCAACTTTGTTGCCGAACAGGGAGATTACGTGGGACTGTGATCAAATGATCCTTACGTGCATCTTCTATGTCCCAAGGAGGGTACTCGAGTAAGGACACGCTTTTTTGACACTAACTTTTTGGTACAGTTTACTAGAATAAGCGCCAATTTGTGCTTAGTACCACGCTTGGCTTTATTGAGCTTTTTCGGTGCTAGTAATGCGTCTTGAAAAAAAGAGCGTTGTATAGGTTCGAGAAATTATCCTTGCCTTTCTTCCTTCTCAAAATGAAGATGTTTCGGTCTTCCTGATGGCAGGATGGGTAAAGAGAAGTTGCTTCACACGAAGACAATGGGCCAAACACATGAGCCGGGTGGACTGCTCAACTAAAAGAAAGGCATCCCTAACCTGCTGGTAACATCCAGTCAGATATAAGATGTCAACACCGAATGAGACAAGAACTTCTATATAAGGTTCTCGTTGTCACAGGGAGGCGTTAAGATTGTAGCCCACTTGCTTTGTGTGGTTGAAGGCCCGATACTCACAGCGCTCGCTTCAAAAACCCAACTCTGAAATATTACAATTGAAATTCAAATGTTGAAACTAAAAATATTTATATCATACTTTCCATCAATTTTCATTAATAACACCTCAATGAATCTCTTTCTTATTTTCAGAACGGATCAAAAACGATTTATATCAAATTATTTTTTAGGTTTATGAACATTTTAATACATAAGAAAGAAAAAAAAACAAATATATCAGATCAGCTTGCGTTTTTTGAGCATTTTTATATGGTTTAAATATAAAATTTTAGGTGTTCATAAAGTTTTGTTTAGTGGTCTTCATTGTCAACGAAATGTCATAAGAAAAACAAATGCAGATCCTCAATACGTTACTGAAAACCAAAACTTGCTCTCATATTTATGGGTTCAAAGGTAGATGAATTTAAGGAGAACACTTGACAAATACATTCCATAATATGGGAGCGAAAAATTGGGCAAAAAATGATCGCATCGTACGAGCATGAGTTTGGAATTAATGGAATAAATGGTCTGTGCCTTTTACCATTAAGGAAATGCAACCGCCAACGGTTTGATGCACCCAACCCAGCAGTTATTTATCACGCACGGGATTCATATGTATCAGTACGTACGTTTTGGGATATTATATTTATTCCTTAATAGTTGAAAGTTATTACAAACCAGTGATCCTGACATGTTTATCTATCATTGACGAAGTACAAAAATCTTGGACAGCATCTAGTCCAATCTCATGTTCGGGAGGAGTTTTCTCAATCTTTTGTCGCCACGCACTCGCAGATTTTAAACATTTTTAATATAATAATATTTAATCGACAATTTCGCTCTTCCGATTTCCATTCTATCTAAAACATTTAATTGAGCTGAGCACGCTCGACTTACTTATGGTATAAGCAATGTTATTACAAAGTTGTGGTACACTGTCCTGAGAATAATGACTGATTCCTGTGATTGATAGTCTTACCCCCAGTGGTTCTTATTATAGCTCGGCGTGTATTGTGCGGTTTGCATGGCACATGCTTCTGAACACTTATGGATCATTTTGATAGCATATGAGGAAGGGGGTTCTAGGCAATAAATATAATTTATTGGTGCGACGCTCTTTTCACTTTTATATTGAAAATGAACCAGGCCTGAAATATTGTCATGGGTATTCATATTTTACTACAACTAGAATACAAGTTAAGTTTCAAATGTTAGTAGATTGTACCTTAATTTAATGTTTGTGATAGTTTTTTTTAACTTTGTATTGGGGTTAAACGGCTTGTGGGCTTTATTTGGAATCAACCTGTGAACCCTGTGAAGTAGCTGCAAACTCACGCCATTTCGGTATCTAATCCACTCATGTTTACCACGGTTTTACTGTCAGATCCTGTTGTCTGCAACACCATCTAACCAATACTCCCCAATATTTACTCGCATCTGGGTATTCCTCGTATTTTCTACTGCCTTTAAAATTTTGCCATTAACATTGTACGCTGGGCTTATTCCAAACCTTGCAGGAACTTCACCTTCACATTGCAACGCATTGCTTCCCACTTGAACAGGAGAACCTTTCGCTGAACATTTCCAACACTACTATTGTCAAGGCCAAATGGTTAAATGGCGTTTTAGTTGTTGGCTCACCAGCATTTAAAGTAAACTTTATTTTGCCGTTTGGGTAGCAAGCGTTAATATATGTCGGGTACGACACCCTTTCTCCCTCAATTCAAAAGCTTCGTCGTATTGGTGCCTTCGCCTTCCAACAAGTTGTGACCCCATCGTCTAGCAACAGGAGCCGGATCGAAAGTGTTTTCTATGTGAATATAATTCCCAATATTGCACGGAGAAAACGTTTTATTCACTCCCAGGGAAATTATTGTGAAATTTTGATTGTTCTAAATGTGATTTATCGACGCAACATAGGGTGCAAAATTAAAATTTTATTTGAAAAATTATTACGCCAACAGAATGGCCTTACTATAGGTGTAGGTGAATCCCGCAATGATATTAATATAATTATGAACATAAATCAAAGTTTAGTAGGTCGAATCTGGCGAGGGTGGTTTCATTCTACTCCTTATGCATACACAATAGATACACGAGTAAACTGTTTACACACATGTCCGTTTTAGATTGAATGTGACATGTTCAGGAGATTCCCGAATTGAACTTATTTTATGCTGAACATTTAATTAAAATTTATTACTTGCAGGTGGTGCAGACGTTTTAGTAGTTTATGCGATTACTCTAGAAATCCGTTGCACGAGCTCTGGCCTAAAAGCTGAGCCGAAGGATCTGCTAAGAGCGCGGAATCAAGTTGTACTAAAAATGATTTTACTTCCTAAGTGAAAACCTTGGGAGCAACATAAAACTGTGCATGATTTCTGGGAAATTGCAAACAGATGACTGCGACGGGATTCGGCGAAGAACACCTTGCACTTCTTCTTCCTTATAAACATTCTCTCGCTAATTTTCGCTGTTCTAAAATCGGAAATTCACTAACGTAGCCCAATGTCTGACTATTACTACATACATTTGTTTATATATTAACTAAAATAAACATAGCACGTCGTTCCGCCCAAACATTAATTTCTCACTTGGACTGATCCCAAAAGTTGCCGCGCAACTGCGTCTTCCTACTTGTACATACGTTAGCAATTCACACATGCGTTCACTGCGTTCACTGTGTGAGGTGCCTTTGATGCATGTTTGCTATTAATTTTCGTCATTATCGCTTGGCATCATGATGGTGGGTCTGGGGATTTTATTCTTATGTATTCTGTGGAAAGATTGCGAGAACGATCAATCTTTCACTTCCGCAGATTTCATCAACGAAAATTTTCCACAATTTTCCAATCGTACAGGTTGTGTGCAGCTAAAGGGGTACTGTATTATTCAAATATAGGCTGCTAATGTTTTTGCTCGTCTTTCCTCGCATCTTTTTCCTGGTCAATACTTTTTCTCGGCCAAACTTGAACTAATTTCGATTTGAAACTAATCCAGAAATAGTAATAAGTGTAATACTGAATAAAGCAATGCTTGTGAATCACTCGCTTTCCTTGCAGCAAGGCCCCAGTTCGAACTAAGTAAATTAAGATGTCTGAAGTTAGCATCGTTGCAAACGCAACGCTGTCAAATGTTTTCACTTTTTATTTTTGGTAGATGGTCAAGCTGAAATGATGAGCAAACAGATGATACAAAAATTCGACAAAATTTTATGTCAAATTAACCAAAAACATTCAAAAAGAAAACGAATTGAGGTCGTTGCGTTTGCAAGGATACTTCAAGGAACTTCACACACATGACTTCAAAATTAAGTTTGTTTTCACGACTACAAGACTCACATCCTAGTTTAGCAGGAATGCGTTCATGGTTTCATGTGAACGGATTTCAAATTACGTCGAGACTAGCCTAAATGTGGATTTACCTATCAGGACTTGCAAGCATTTATGATGGCTGATTCGGTTAATTGATAATTTGCATTTGAATATTTGGCGTGTGAAAAAGGTGTTAACAGAAAAGTACAATGGAAAAGAATTTGAGTCTTAGTAGTCTAGACACATTGACGTGCCAATACAACTAATGGAGACATTGGGTCCAAGATCGATCAACTTTGCATCTACTTTGTAAAAAATTGAGCCATATTCTGGTGTAAACCGCTCGATATATGCAACCATTCGACGCAGTGGAAGCATTTTCTTTTGCTCCTGTGCGAAAACCTGGTGAGCAAGGTACAGAATTTTCACACGTGTGGAGCGACGTCATAGCGATGATGTTTTCTTTGACTGCCACCGTGTGATACACACACACAAGCACACATCACGGGGTTAAACAATCATCATATAATGTGACCAGCCTATGGGTTAACAGACATTTTTTACTTCAAATTTTTATAAATTTTTACTGGTCTTCAATTTTTCACTTTTGGAATATTTCTTTGAATGCAATTTGACTTTTCGGGTAATTTGGTAAATTTCATTCGCATATTTGAATTTTTTGCCCTGCGCTAGGTTTTCATTCCAGTTTAATCATCTACTGAAAGGATGTCTACGAAGCGCAAAAAGGGTAATGAACAAATCAACAAAATAGTGAAAAAATTTGACGAAAATTTCAGAAACCTAAAATAGGACATAATCAAATCCTTGAGTGAAAACGTGTACGAGTGTATCGAAACACACCCACGTTGAGCGCTTTCCGAAAAATTTCCCACAATACTTGCAACCGGTATAGTCAGGAAAATCCTTATCTTAATAGATGGAAATTCCTTGCCAGTTGCAAGGAATTGCATTCAGATGTGCTTGTTCCAAACTTTTTCACTAATTAAAGAATTGAAACAAATGCATTGTTATCACCCATCCTCATATGTCCATTTCTTCACAAAATTGCGCCATTTATCTCCTTAAAACCCATTTCCAAGCAACACGTTAACTTAACATCATCGTATTAACCCCTCGATCTCTGCATGTGATTGACTTATTGACCACTCCACCACGACCTCAATCATTTCAATCGTTTTACCCAATCCATCCGACTCCATTTGTTCATTACTCTTTTCGCGCTTTTGGACATCCGTGCACGTTCGGCATGACAAAATAACAACAATAACAGCAACAACAACAAAACCATTCCACAAAGTTGACGAAGACGACGATGGCTACGAATTATAGCAGAAGAAGGAAAAGGCAGCAACAAGAAAGCGATAGCGTGATTAAAAAGTGAATGCAATCAAATTTGGGCTCAGAGATAATGAGGGTCAATCTGGCAACCTCGTGTTGCCGCGTCCGTTGTAGTTGCCGCCATTGCGCGCGTAGTAATGGCAGATGTTTGAGCTGTGAAAATGTAGTGGTTCATCGCTGGTTGTGTCGTTATTCGCAGTGTGGATGTGCGGCCATATTATAATTTGCTCGAGGAACTCTACGCGGTGGCAGGCGTTTCTTCTCCGTGCAGTCCCGAGCCGAGTTCAAGCATCCGTCACTTGCTGAAGAAATGTGAACAAATCTCCATTTTCTCAAGGGTAGTCTTCACACTCAAACGACTCACATGGTCCCCGGCCCGGCCCGTCCTGGCCGGACGAGCAAGAAAGGAACAGAGTGCCGGGAAGAAAAATGAGTTCCAATCAAATTAACATGGCTGTAATTAATTAACAGATATTATCTGACAGATAAAAGGCAAGAGTTAGGTCACATGCATGGATAGTGCTCCCAGCCAGGCCGGGCGCAGACATATAGACGACACTTGCTGTGCCTAATGCCTGGTCGTATAGTACATTCGTGTCCTAGACTCTTTCTTCGCTTTTCCGACGTCTTCTTTTCGGCTTTTATTACTTTATAGTTCGCACTTGACAGCAGCGCCAAAGGACCAAGACAACAGGATTTCTACATTGCTGAATTGTTTGCTGCTTCCTGCGTTCCCTGCTCACGTCTCCTGTTGCAGCTCTATAGCGATACAGGGGTAGGTTTTCTGTGTGTACTCGAGAGCCGGCTGGCTGCTCTTCACTCGCCATCCATATCTACCCCCTTGCACGTTATCCCTACAAGGCATACGGACCCGTAATTAAATTCCCTACTTCCACGCCATGCCGGCATTGTATTGTTGTAGTTGCTATTGCTGCTGTTGCCAGTATTATTGTTGTTGCTATTGTTGGTGTTGTTTGGTTGGGTATGGATTTAAACGCGCGACATTGCCGGGCTACTATGTGTAGGTATGCCGAGGCGGAATGGAAGGATGTGTTTCGTTGTTGTTCTTGGCGCCGATTGAGGACGAAAAGAAGACTGAACGAGGGAAGCAGGGACAGGGCAAAAAGAGAGCGAGAATCAGCACCAAACACATTTTGTGTCGGTAGATCTGCCGAACTCAAGGTAAGTGAACATGCAGGAAAAGTTACAGCAAGAATTTATGGGACAATTTACTATACAAAATGTTGCTCCTGCTGAAATTTCGCTCACTGGAATCACATCAATTTGGCGTGCGACTCATCATGTCCCTCGTAATGCTGCCACTCATTGGAATCGCTTTAAACTACTGAAAGTAGGAAGATTTTCAATTTCCAAAGAGTTATCCTGCGGAGTCATTTTCAGCACAGGCAGGACATTTTAAAATAGTCCACAAAAAAACTCAAAATATTTTGTGTCAGAAAACATTGGTTTTTGCCAATCAAATCGTTGTGTCCTATCTGATAAATCAAACACAAAAAATGTAAAATTGAAAATCAGTCTCTTCAGGTTTAACGATGGGCCCAATGTTTTATGAAAATTTAAATGTTAGAACGAACGTTTCACGTTTCATGAGTTTTAATTTTCAGAAACCTTGATGAAATCGGAATAAAACGATTGCCATCAATTGAAAGCAAGCAACGGGCTGCGGGCACAACTGACAGAAATTTATTTAGAGGACTTAGTTATAGAGTAAGTTAACAAGTTGCATTACCAAGCGTCGAGACAAAATCTATCATTGAGAGGTCACTGACAGAAAAAGGAAAATTGAACGAAACCCAACAGACTGGGACGCGGCTTATGCACCTTCCGGTTGAAATCATAAAGTCCTGATATGCCTTTTTGTCCCTGAAACTAAATTTAACAACCGATCGAAGATCAACGATCTGAGGACCTCATTTGATGGTTGGAACCATTTTAGCTGCCCATTCACTAACAACCTCAACCAGCTTTTGAATAGGCCCTTCACCCTCTACTTTTGAAGTATCCAGCCAGAACTTACTGCGGCTTTTATCCACATTGATCTCTATTTGTTGCATTTATTTGATCGCATTGTGTTACTTGAACTTTGGACGTAGACAAGGCTCTTTCCAAGTTCATCAAAATTCATCCTAAATTTATGATGATATGGGATATTATGTTGAGAATTTTCTTTCAGGTTCGTTGCATTCCTGATTGTTGATTTTTTCGGATTGACACAGGCTGTATAATATGACAACCTTGATATTCCTCGTCAGGATCCACTATTGGATGTTGAATCATCCAGCGCTCACAGCGGAAACCCACAAAAGTTATGGTAGGATTCGGATTTCTAGGAGAAGAAGTTTTGAACAAGACGATAAACCTCAGTTTTGACATGGTTCCATATAAGACGGATTTGACCTCAAGGACAATTGGAAACAAAAATGTCAAGAACTAGCCAAATATTATCATTCGAATAATTAAAGCTGAATCTAATTTTCGGGGTCAACGAGGCTGATTTCCAACTCTATAGCGAAGTAGCAAAGCTGTCACTTTGAAATCAAAGAACATCCTCACATTTACTGTTCAGATCGGTGTTCGCTCCAAACTCATATGTGTCAGAATATGACGGTCAATCATTTTCAACGAATCGTGGCACGATTTGTTAGATTGTAAGTGTGTGAAAAGCTGACGCTCGTAACTTCAGGAAGAGAAGTGGACATTGTACAACTCAACATTCAATTGACTGGTGATACAGGAAAACGAGGCTCCTTACATAGAGTTTGATAATACGGCCAACGAAACAGGCTTTTTTCAACGATATTTTGCAGAGGCTTTTATATTATTCTTTTCAAAATCTTCTGGTTTTGCTCTTTTAGACTTATTTTAGTTAGAATTGATGAAAAGTCAAGCTAAACAGCCGAAGAATTACGCGTCAGACGCTACCGATTATGATGCAAAATGCCAAGAAGGGCACGTTTCCGTCTCACTTATAAGGGAGAACTGGACGAGTTTCTGGATAGTTTGTTTATATTGCTCCTTGATGGCCGGCAGTTTTGGAATATTACAAAATATTTTTGTTCAGGCAAAAAAATTACATTATTACAATTTTGTTCAGATTAAGCACCACTTTAGCCTTCGAGAGTATTTTCTAAATATACCATCTAAAAACCACTCTAAACTTTTGGCGTTAATGCACAACATTCTTCTTTGATTCATGTGATTACTTGTTGTTTCAAAACACTAAGACGCCAACTTTTGACGGACAAGACGAACTCATAGTTTTTAACTTTCTTAAAAATGAGCAAGCTTGTCATTTGCATGGCATGTCCTTATTGATTGTTTCCAATGAATTGATTGGGATTTTTTTTATTTTTTCAGAGCCGCTCTAATAGACAACAGCTCATAATATTTGAAACATTCTTGGAAAAAGAGATAAATCCAAAAAAGAATAACAATATATTGACTTCCCACATCAAAGACCAATCAATCGGTTAATAAATTATAAATGGTTTGATCAATTAAATCTTAAGGCATGTTGAAGTCACTTCGCTATCCTACTATTGCCATTTTCACCCTGAAATCGGAGATTAAAAATTTGTTTGCAATAAGGCATGTCTAGCCCACCAGCGGCATTAACAATAACTAAGTTTCATAGTACCCAGTTGCCAACAATAACTAAGTTTGACACCGAAGCGCACCGGACCAGAGTGCTTCATGCATTTCTTTAGGGAACTTTCAATGAACTAGAGAGGATGGGAATGATTATAAGCTGTCGAAATCTGAAGAAATAGTTAATACTCGATGTAACCCATAACAAAATACCGATCCTTTGACACATTGAGCAAAAAAGAGCAATTAGAACGAGAACCTACTATTAGAACCGAGAACCTAGCCTGGAACTGTTTGTCACATTACTTTGGAATAGGCCTCATTAATCATCGCTTAGCGGTGCCTTCAGGTTAAGGGAAATCCCTCTTTCTGCACGGATGGATAGGAAGGAATTGCGATTATTAGAGAATTGCGTTACAGAGATCCCCCCTCCCTCACCAAGCGATCCATCATGCTCTTCCTTATAAGAAGAACTGTCCGTATGTAATGCGACACACAGTTCCAGTTGTCCTTTGATTGCATCATTTTTCCCGTTATATTTTCTGGGGAAATTACGCCAATTTTCTCCGAGAGATGCGAACGGAGTCTTTTGAATCTATTACACGTAAAGAACGTATGGCAGGCATCATCCGTCATCCCCGGGCAGAACACGCAAGTTGGGGATGGTGTCTTTCCCATCTTATACAGGTAAGACTGAAAATACTCGTGACCACTGAGTAGTTGCGTCAGATAATAATAAGTCTCACCATGCATTCTGTAGAACCACGGCCCCAAGTCACTTATCAGCCGTGCGATCCACCTGCGTCGCGTTTTGTTTCCCCATGTTTGCTGCTACAAGGTAAGGGTTCTTCTCCGTTAATCTCGGCTGACGGTTTCTCTCGCGGACTCCCCCTTACGTTAGTATACACTTTTTCGTTCGTCTGCAAGTAACTTAATAGGAACCACCCTCAAGATTACCAGCACTGCAGATTCAGAGACAATGCGGTATGCAGCCGCTATCCGCAAAGCTCCTTGCCTCTGCACCTGTGCCAGACGCCTTCGGTGCGTCTCTTTACTAAGAGCGTCAGCCCAAACATGGGAGCCATAGAAGAGCACTGACTCCATTGCACTCATCAGTAGACGTCTTTTGCTCGAGGTTGGCCCCTGCGTTTAGATATTAAAGACTCAACTTGTGTCAATCTGAAGAAACTAGGCAAATATAATTTGATTTTTTGTATTGCCTTTTTCAAGTTTTAAAGACGCGCAGACAAAACGTAACCCTTTCATGGTCCAAGGAGAAACTCTAGAAGGTGTCTGAAGTTTGCAGTCAAATATTCCCACTATTCCCACTATTTTAGCAGCTGATCAAACCGAAATGAACACGTCGTAGATTGCACGATCATTCAATAAATGTGACCAAATGAACAAATTGGTCAATTCTTATAAAATTAAATATTGGAGACCGTTATGTTTGCAATGATGCAACAGACACCTACTAGGCGCTACTCCTTAGCAATTAACTTCGAAAATACCCTGAATGTGAAAAAATGTAGAGGATTATATAACGAAGGAGAGGTTTAGAAAGTTAGACCAGAATGGAGGAATCTGGGATCAGAACTCAAGAAACGACAGATTTCTTTTCAAGACTGCAGCAATTCATTCTCGATAGATATCCTAGATGGATTGTTCGAAATCTGGATGGATGCTTCGAAGAATTTAATGTGTTAGATGGGGTTATTCCTGCGTACAAAGACTGTATAAAATGGTTTACACATTTTATATGATGTACAGGAAGTTATTGCTCCACACGCTCGCAAAGAAATGGAGTTTGGAAAAACCGAAAAAAGTTATAGGTCAGAGTGATGGATTGAACAAGATTTAAAAAAAAGATTAATAAAGGAACCGCCAGAATTCTTGACAGCACTTATAATATGGCGGATGAGGCGAGTAATTGCCCGTAGGCTGTAAAAGATCCCGACGAGCAGTACAGTACATTCATCGTGAGAGGTTATCAGCATCGGAACAGCTATAGCTAGGCACATTGAAGCAGATTTGTCGGTGTTTGTTTGTTGAAATTTCAGAAGGACGTCATAGGAGATTGTGTCATAGGTTGGAGCTTCGACAGTTACTTCCAAATCAATGGTCGATTTCCCTCGTTTCAAAATCGGATTCAAATCACAAAAAGAATTTGAGAAAGATTATCAATGAAGAATTTACGAGAAATTATAGAGAAGGAATCATGGATGTGTCATCAGTAGGGTGAGTTCTTCTCTCAACGATTGATCCGCGGATCTTGACGTGAGCGGCATATCGCTTTTCTCGGCACAGTGTTTCACTGAGTTAGGAAATCAACAAACTCATACGAAAGCTGAAGACACTTTGAAACTATGAACGGTCATGTTTCTTATTATTTGTGAATTTTATTTAATCAAGGTGAAGGGTGACTTTGCCAGTCATCCTTTGGGTTATTACAAACTTTGAAGCGTAGTGATTCTAATACCATTCAAGTTTTGAACGTCTTTTGAAGGATATACTGTAGGCGTTCACTTTTGGAAAATGTCAAAATTTAAATCAGAACAATATAGCGACCAGTTATCTATATATAAATGGGATTTTATCTAATGATTTAAAGAAAATAAATGGCATCACGTTTCGTATGATGTCCTCTTCAGTGTCGATATATAGAGTTCAGTCGTGATACTCAGTTTCCCATTATGTTATAACACATGTTGCGTGGTAAACTTGCAATGGCGCGTTGGTTTTTTTATCTAAGGTCGCATGTTATTACTACAATATTATTTACACCGACTGGCGATTTCAAAAACTTCCCGTTCCTGCGTTTCTCAACAATGAAACATTCGCGTAAAAATATGAGAAACCATTTTGCAGCTTCCTTGGTTAGGCTTTGAGCTTTAAACTTATGTTTACTGTGATTTCAACAAGGAAAGTATTTTGGTCGCTGAATTTAGTCCTTAAAACGTTAAATTTTCTATATGCTAAAATTCCTTGGTGGTAAATTTCAAATTACTTTATTAAAGCTATTCACATGCAATTTTAAGTCTGTATCGTTGCAAATGCAGCAGTCACTAATTTTTGTTACTTCTTGAGTTTCGTGGATTGATATTTAATGAAAATTTTTGGAGATTATTATCTCAATTTTCACTTTCTGTTCTCAATTTATCTTGAACAGAGAATATATATTAGAGCCACCAAACTTCAATTCAATTTGTCTTTGCCAAAGCTGTAAGAGAGTTTCAGCAGGTGAAAACCCATGCAAGGTATGAATGTGCAACGTTTACATTTTTTAACCTGTAAGCGGTTAATTTGGACACTCACAGATAAGCCATTGGACATTTGCAACAACAAACTATTACTAAACTATTTACTATTCTATTTGTTTGGGATGAAATTGTAAATATTCTAAGAAACCAGTATTTCATATTCGATCCTTGATAATTATCGTACTCTGACTTTCATCAAGTCGTTTCCAAACGTGCCTATCCAAATAATATTCACATCCACCGTACATCAACAAAACTGAGAGTAACGAAACACGAAGCGAATGAAGGAAGAAAAATACAGCAGACAAGGAGCCACCATGCTTGCTGCCAGTGACGAAGGGTCTTGGCTGACTGGTAGAGTCATCCCCTATTATAAATAATTGTTACCCCCACGACCACGCTCTAATTAGAGCAAAATCTTGTCCAAGATAATGAACTAAAATTTTATCGAACATTAAGGAATGGTTTGGAGTCGTTTCAGCAGTAATACTACAAAGAATGTTCCAACCAACCCGTCGGGATGTCTAGCGCCGTTCAGAAATGGTTCACAATATCTGCTTTATCATATTCCGGATATCTCCCGACCGATGCCAGTCGACCTTTTTGGCTGTGCCACAAGTTTGCCAAACTAACACAATCGAGTGGGACCTGGTATCAATGAATGATATGGTGCATGTCTTGCATCCGTTCTTCCGTCTGTCCTTTTTATGCACTGCGTTTTGAGAGGTGTAGAAAGGAAACTAGAGGACTGGATCTACTTCTTGGAATTTATTGGCTTAAGTTTATGAGGGACAAGTTCTCAGCTGTTTGGTTCGAACAGAGAGGAAAATTTGTATGAGTATTTTATGGAATATAAAGTTTCATCAGTACCGGCTTGTTAGATTTTCGGACGACATGCCTTCTACTGAAGCACAGTCTAACCTAACCTTGCTGTGAACTTCCCGCCAGCCAGGGATCCTTACCTTAGAAGTCTGCTTTTGTTTCAATCTGCAATCGTTGCTGCACGTCAATTAATGCTTCGCTCCCGCGCCAAATTTTTAATTACATTCGACCATGCCTAATTCTCTCAATTAAATACAAAAATAAACCAGACAAGTCTGAATTTGCAACAATTTTATTTCGGAAAAGGAAAAATAAAACAATTTCTCCTCTCCTTTGAATGCTGTAACGCACTTTATCACTTTACTCCACTCGCTAGACAAAACTTTTACAACCAATAAGGACTTGATGCAACAGAAACTATTATAAACTTTAAATCCATTTTTATCTTTCACTTCGATTCAGTGCCAAGTTTTCCCGGACTAAGTGAAACTTCCTTCCGATTTACTGAATTTCTTTTCCTCAGAGTTCTCTTGGCAACACTTTATAGAACGATTGACGTTTATCTAAAAGCGTCACTGTCACAAATTTGGCAGTAAAAAATTTCCACCGAACTCGAAATATTAAAATATCAACCACTTGCACTCGGAACGAGAAGGCAATTGAAACGTACCCTTCATTCGCGTGAACTTATCCACCAAAGAAGACCGGACTACCGTTTGACGTTTGTCACGCTCCACGACACTGTAGCAAAGTAATCACACGTCCGAACTGATCATTGGGTAACACTGTACTGAAGCAACGGCAACATAACGAAACTGGTTGATGCGCTTTTGTTTCGGCATCCATGGCTAACGGTGCCGACCGTATCACGAGTTCTCACGAGCCTCGAAATTTCACTAATACTACGTTGGTGTTGACACCAACACCTCAGCGAACTCACGCACGCGCACATGTGGTGGTGAAGGAGAAGTACAGTTGACATGCACGAGGGTTTTTTTTGAATTGGCAGTTTATGCAAAAGCGACGCGGCGGGACGGCGAATGGAGCGAAATAAAAATCAGGTTTGAGAGTGTTTTCGTTA
The DNA here is from genome assembly GCA_954870665.1 of Stratiomys singularior. NCBI lineage: Eukaryota > Metazoa > Arthropoda > Insecta > Diptera > Stratiomyidae > Stratiomys > Stratiomys singularior. Next base: position 1,202,192 of record OX940879.1, on the reverse strand, counting down.
CAGCTTAATTTAACGGGTTTTATTTGGCAAGTCGAAAATGCTTATTCTAACTGTTAATGACCAGTATTTACTCATAGAGATCAATTGGCAATGGCGTACGTTGGGCGCCATTACGAACTAATTTGTATTTGATTTCCACCCGCCAAAAAAACCGGCAAAAATTATTCTAACCAGTGAATTGCATTCAGAAAGACATTCAGCGAAACTTAAAATTCGCATTCCACGCATCAACGAAATGGACTCATTCATTACATTGTTCAATCAAACTCAGATTTGCCTCGTGCCTAATTCAACTGGATAGGAACCAAGGAAAGGAATTGCAACTAGTTTTTCAGTTGTGTTTTGGAGGAAAACATAAGCGATTCGAAAATCACAAGATGAGAAAAAAACGTAAATAATGTCAGATTTAAGCAGGGAAACGCGACAGCAGACCAACTGATGAAAACCTCAGCAACCCCTCTAGACACTGGAGAGAGTAGAAATTAGATTTGCTGCACAAATTATTTGTTCTCTTTACAAGGGATGGCTGTGGCTTTAATAAATGTTTCCCTAGTTTCCACGAGGCCTCACCTGACAATTACATTCCGTTCATATGGATTTGAGTTTCATAAAAAAATCCATGTGTTTTGTGGCACATTCATTTAAGCATTTAATGTTTTCAGCTTTAAATGGAAGGGAAATGCGCTGAAATATAAGAGAAGAAGACAAAAAATTGCCGGACGTTCGAATTTTTTGAACCAAAGCCAAAGCGTGCAGAATTTTATGAAGACACTTCTCGGATTGATAAAACATACAGGAAACAGTTCCGATACTTTGAGGACTGCAGTTGTAGCGTTGCATACAAGCCTTGTCGTGGACTGCCGAAACAATTCGAAGACAAAGAATCGGGGGCATGACTTATTGAAGATTCGGCAATCTCCTCAACCAATCAAGAGAAAAAAAGTAACATCACAACGCCGAAACGCGTCTGTGGACAAATCAAAGGAAATGGCGGGGAACGACGGAATGTTTCGAATCCAAAAAAGGTATAAAAGTAATCAAACTCATGAGAAACTTGCAAGCGCACTCGAAAAAACTGTTTCCGTTCGTTGCAAACTCTTGAAGGCACTCTCCATGAGTACTCATCCCCGAAAGCAGGCAACTGAGTCCTTCAGAAACTCCAAATATTGAGATTTCTTTCATGAATATCCTATACGAATGCAACAAAAGTCCTTTTTACATCGCATTTTAACGGGAGATGAGAACTGTATATTCTGAGGCAAACCAAATACCAGAAGATATACTTTGCCTTGGCCGCAAGCGTGTTTATGCATAGTTGAACGGTCATAATACCATAAATGTGTTGCAATTTAAACGGTGCTTTAATTTGGCATACGTGTCTAGGGTTTTATCTTTCTATTCTGGTCAAATACGAGGCCATCCTCGAAGCCTTTTATCATATTTTGCTTTGGGCATGCCAAGCTTATCAACTGGATCAAAGTCCTAGCAGTTCTCATCTTGTGTCCAAGATTCGGTATAGAAGAATTTTCCGAATCTCTTAGTTTTTATCGCCACAGCTCTTTTATTTGCAACAGACTCCTTATCTTATTCATAGATTGATCTAGTCCAAACATCAGGATGACGATTCAGAATGTAAAAGTAAAGGTGTGGTCAGATGTTCATTATTTTATTTAAAATGTCAAAGTGTCAAAATTGACACTGAAGAAGGGAGCAACTCACTCCCGAAATATATATTTGTCAAAAATTAAAAACATAGCATTTTTAAAATGGAAAAACAACAAAAAACAAAATCTAATCTAGAAGTGCTAAACACGGGACAACACACACAGTATGTCAAAGTTGTTCGCATTAGTTCACAGCATTATTTATTCGCTCTACTTTCTTATCCCAGTACTGCTCATACTAAGAAATAGGTGCAGATCGTCCTGAAAGAACAGTAATCTTCCCCACATGAATCCTGACGGACTTAATACAATCGATATCCGAAAAGCGTAAGCCAGTCGACTTCAGCCTGCCAGAACTCTACATACGAAGAGTACAATCAAGTTGTTCGCAGGTTAAATTGGATTTCCGAAAAAGAATTGGAGAAGAATTGAATTGAATTATTTGGCATTAATTTGCACAAAACCATGTTGTCTTCATTTGGAGTATCGCGAAGTCCTTCTGGTGGTTTATAAGCATAGAACTGTGATTTCCTGTGCATGCTGCTGGACTCAAGAACTTTCAAAATTAAGAAAATTGTACTGGGAGCATTGTGTTTTTGTCCGTCAACAGTTTCCCTCATATTTGCCCAGATGCATTGACAAATTTCAAACTGCTTTAATCACAAATTGTTCTTCTGCAGCAACTTAGATGCGGTGCCATTTTGAATTGAACATTTCCCAGTTGGAAGTGCAACTTGATCACGAGCAAGCTACGCAACTCCAACCAACAACACTGGTCAAATGAAATCATGATTGCACTGAAAACAAACACAATCTCAACATCACTTCAAACTACATCTTTGCTCATGGTATGAGGTGTCTCCCAATTAATTTAATTGAAAGCGAGTGAGTCAACATGCGTTGCATGGCTTCCCCTCAGTTCTCGGCATCCCATTCCTTCCTTCACATGTTTACATGGCATTTTCTACACTCTCGCATCAAACTCGTTTTTCGCACACACTTGTGCGCGGTATGTGCATTCATATGAGCTCCTTACACAGCGTAGCACGCCGAGCAGGCTGTCTCGCTTGGTCGCATCGCTTCCACCTATCCCATGCATGCTGGTTGATGGTGTCGTATCAAAGAAGGTGCATTTAAGTTTATTAAAAAAAGTGGCAAGAGCTTGGCCGGTTGCTAGCTGTTTTTAATTGGGACCAATTAATGAACTGTCTAATCCCCACTTGGCGTGGATAATTGGGCAAAGAAAGGACTCAGCCTTCAAGAGAGCTGAACTGGGGTTCACTATGAACGGCGATCTGTCTGTCTGCTCGGTTTAGCTTGCAGATTCGCTAGGGAAAAAGGACTCGTTGGCATTGATATCGGCAGAGGATTAAGTTCTGAGAGGATGACGTGCATTGTCAAGGACTGTATAGCTTTGCTCAGGGATTTCCTGTTCAATAGTGGGCACAAAATTTTATTTAAATAGTAAGAAACCAGAGAGCCTGATGATGTTACTATTGTTGTTGGTTGGAACTGGCAAAAGCGAAGAGAATCTCAGCGAACTCGAACAAAAACTTTAATGGAGTCCTTCCTGCATGTAAATTAAAACGCGTTCAATACCTCTCAAGCCATGTCATGCTTCCTTAAGGTAAACTTCAGCGAATCCTCTTAAAAATCTCAAGCTCAGTACTCACTTCCGCATTTGTTGTCCACGCAAGCCGGGGAGGCAGCTCGAATCGCGAGTACATCAACGCCATCCACCCGTCCATCCATCTATTCGTTCATTCATCTGCAGCGCGAACAGTCCGTTGGAAAAAGATACGAAATGGGGGTGGGGAGCTCGAATGTGCTGGCATTCTGCAGAGCCCGAGCTTGAGAACTCAACAATATCGAACAAAGCCAATTTGACTGATAAAAGCGTTCGCCGGTGTCATGAATCTTTAAATGCATTTAACGGCGCCCCGGGTCGATCCGCGAAAGTGGGGTTTGGGTGGCGAAGATACTCTCCCTCGCCGGGGCTTGTTTACTCGCATCTCAACTGTCCATTTGCCTGTCCGACGCAAGAATGCCAACGCCACCTTCGCGTCGGGGTGGCGGAGTGGAGCGACATCCACGAATAATGGAGGGGTGAGTGATTAGGCTAATGGAAATGGTATGGATCGGATGCGGAAGTAATATTGTTATAATTTGATTTGGTGTTTCGCCGGGCTTCACGTCTAATTGGAATTAGTGCAAATTTACATTAATGGAAGTTGGAAAATAGCCGCGGGCGGGCCTGGGTAGGTGGCCAGTCGAGATTTGTTGACATTCCTGTGGGATATGCGTTAATTAATAAGTTATTAGTTAAATAAATCGAGCTCATTCTTAGGGTACATTGCATAAGCCATGGTTGCAGTCTCAGATTCTCAAAATCTTGAAAAAAATTAGCCTTTAATAGCCAATCACCAAATCCTGAAATAGCGATAAAATAAAATAACGTAGAGTTTTTATTCACCCTCCTCTGACAAGAGTTTTGCTGGAGTGGTGCTTAGACCTAAACTTGCTGCGCATCACGTGGTATCTCCAAGAACGACTCGGAGCAGTAGTTCTAAGGGTTTCTATGCTGCCGCGGACTGGGTCATACCTAGCAATATGCACGTGGATGCACAAATTACAAAATCATCGCAGTTTTTGAAGGACAAGAAAAGCCTTTTTCTTATCATAATTCAACAAATTTTCTTTTCCTTTTTTGAATCTGAGTATTTACTACCGAGTTCTGTGAGCCCTTACCTAGCCCATTTATAAAAGCAGCCTTAACAGATTTCAATCGAATATACTATGAAGCTACTGCATAGTCTGTGTGGAAGGAAAACATCAGCAAAGACGCTTAAAAAGAAGAATGCTATGAAATGTAAAGTGCAAAAAGAAGCTTGAGGAGAAAGGAATTTGCCAAAGGCTCTACGCAGGAAGCTTGGGCTGAACCCTTGCGCAAAGCGACGCGTTCAGATGACAACAAGTAAAGCACTAGGGAAAAGAAACGAAAGATTGAACGCGCTTCCTGCAGCGATTAAAGTTCCAGACCGCGATACTTGATAGCTCTACGAGGATTTACTAACCAGGGTATTAGCGTTCATGAAAAAGGGTTTGCTCCATGCATCGTAAAACCTGTTCACGAATTGCAATGACCAGCAGTCTTTGAGATATCTACAATTCTTCCCAGTGCCCGAGGTACCGCGTCCAACAAATTGAAAACGCTCCTATCAAATTAACACTACAGTAGCGACACTAATGATAACTCTGCCCTCCTGCGGATCTACAGTAAGTGTCTGTTACTACACAAGCAGAAGACTATAAGAAAATCGGAAAAGATTCAGCTGATAGACATTTTTCAGAGCTTCCAGCGCTCTAAAGATCAATTTAAGGTCGCTTTCATCAGCGATCTCCAGCTGAGATTTTAGGAACGAAATAGCATCTTCGATCGCATCACCCCGAACATTCTCAAGTCGATGGCGAGAATGTCCCCTCAAGTATGAGAGAAATGCTAGTTTGACATTTTAATTTACTTTGGACCTGGATTGTGTGATTTCATCAAGCCAATAATCAACTTAAATATATTCTTAGTGGCTGTTTTTGTTAGATGCTACTCGTCCGGCTCAGTACGCCGGCTTGGCGTCCAATCGTAAGGCACATGTCACGCCTGCCCCGGAAGAATAATGGCATAATATCTTGTAGACTGTCCAAGGCTGATTTCAATTAAAGAACGATTGAATCGAAGGAGCCGAGCACAATACAATGTTGCAATGACGGCGATGTCAAATCAGTCACAGAACGAACCTGTTCCTTCCGTATTTCGGAATAATTCACTTATAAGCAGCAGCTCAATTCCTTTCTCGTGACATAGCATTGCAGGTCTAGTACGAATACATGAATGTGCAATTAACTCTGTGGGACTCAGGTTACAGGATGCCTAGCCTTGCTTGCTGCCTTTTTGAACAAAAAATATGTCTCTTAAAGAGTCTTCAAGCCTACAAAGACCTTCAAGACCTACAAACATTATTGTTTCTTTTTCAAAAGATGGTGAAACTGCATTTTACACACTATTGGCATATGTTTAGGAAGGCGACATTTGTAGGACTCTCGCAGGTAGGACGGAGTAGGATGCAAAATTCAAAACAAATTCAAAGTACGTGTAGCCTCAACTCTGGAACTAACCAGCCTTGTTACTTGGCCAATAATTGTTTAACTGCTATTAAATATATCAGTCTGTTCGTGGACTGACTAGAAATCGGCCTGTTTTTTTAATCGTCTCTAAAGTGGCTCCTCCTTTCTCAAGCTCTCCATTTTCATGGACTTCTTTGAAGACATAACCTAGGATCGGTGTACTTCTGCCCGTTGGCTTCTTCTCATTTCCGCATAGCGCTGTTGCCTAGGGTCCTCTGGGTCGCTTCCCTTTGTCCAGCCGGATAGGGTAATAAGCTTTTCTAGGCATTTCTGGATTCTCAGCTTCAACTTTGTTTCAACGCCGGGGTACGGAAAGTTCTTTCAATTTTCACTCTCATCACAGATGAAAACTTTTGATAGAAACTTGTACTATAACTAATCTTGAAATTTAGCGGCAGTGTTGTTGGGTCTTTGAGGTGGAGTCCGTAATTGGAGTCTATTTTGTCTTGAGTTCCATTCCCCTTCATCCACGGTTTGGTCGATTGTAATAGAAAACTCTTTATACATACATTTAGTTGTGATATACACTTGGATTGTGGGAAATCTCACCTTCCGAACCTCACACGTCCACCATATACTTTGGATTTTTGATGACTTTAAAGTTGATTACTTTTCTTTAAAGTGTCATTTTCCACGGCGTGTTACACTAAATCAGAAGCAAACAGTAGAATTGACTGAAGGATACCTTAGGTTATCGCGTGGTTAAAAGACAGTCATCTTTGCTCTTGTTCCAGTTCTTGACGTTATTGAGTTCGAGACCAACGTGGTCTGCCTGTCCATGGTATTTTGCACAAATATGAAAAATCATTGCCGAAAGCTATGATCCTTGGCCTACTAGCGGAGAGTTGAAATCAGAACTATTCTTTTGTATGGACTTTTTTGCATTACTCAAAAAACTCCTAAGGGTGAGTTTTAAATTGGATATTGAAGTCTTGTAGTTTACTTGATTATTCCAGTAATTGGAATAGATGTTCTATGTTATGATGTTATCTTCTCAATTCATTTATTTTTCACCTTTTACTCAAATATTTGTGCATTTGTTGCTGGCTATTCAATTCAGTTCATGTCTGTTCTTCGGTTCCTCGAATAGGAATTCCCAGAAAGTCAAGAAATACTCGAATGAACGTTAATTTCTAGAGACATTCCCAACTTTTCACGTTCCGCAAAATATTCCAGCCACATAACAAACCACATATCACTGTCAACTATTCGCTTAATTAACGTAGTTTTAGCCAATTTCGAAACAACTTTCCGATCGCCATCATCTCCGAATCGTCTGATTAAAAACACTTCAAATACCGAAAACTCCAAATGAATTACAGATTTCAAACTTACATAACTACCATCCGACGTCCTCCACCGCGCCAGACAGGACGAGCTCAAGTATCATAAATATCGAATATCCCCCGAAATCATTAGTTCGTTTCTGCCTGAAACCTGGCCACGTCCAGAGAATAGTTTAATTAAAATTCCTCCGAGAGTGGTGAGAGACGCGAATTTCTACTACAGAACTTTAGCCATTACCACAGAAGGTCCCCAATTGAACAGGAGGTAGACCTTCATTCATGCAAAATTGCCAATTAAGGAGCCTAAAATTCCACAAAACTGGCCAGAGGATGCATTTCTCAGCGGGTGTGTTATTACAGCTCCAGAGCTATTGGCCAGTGCGAGTGGTGAGAAAAGGGCAGAAGGTGCATGTGTGTATGGGTCCGGTTGCAAGGATAGATAGTTGCCAAACATGAATATTACTATGGGAGTAGAAAAAGGATTAAATTGGCAATGACAGTAGGGGTCGTTAGCAAATGCCACTGTTCTCAATGTTTGAAGGAGATTTCGTTATGCTTAAGGTCAGGTCAGTTAACATTCTGTGGAATTGAGCTTCAGTACATTCACGCACTTGTAGGATATGTTTTTTCGTAGACTCGGTTCTTCCTCTGCTCTTCAATTGATTTCTTTCACGTACCTCAAAAGCCTTAGTCCGACGCTTATTATGGTGTTCAAGATCGCCAGGTACTTGACTCCGTCAACTCAATGTCATATCCACTCGCTCCTTTCCAATTCCTGCTGTCCGACTCACAACACACTACATATGCTCACACCTTTGCAGCAGTAATTTGCTTTTATTTCCAATTCCTCTTCATACTTGCAATTAACTATTATTGACTGAATCCACATAGAAAATTTTCGTTTTCTTGTTCGCCACCGAGCGCGGCCATTGCTGAGTGTCGTTATTGAGTTGCCGGCTGCACCCCGCAGGGATGAACTTCTTACGGGCCCGATGAATGCCAATTACGACCACTATTGCCTCCGGCGCCCATTTAAATGGTTCAATGAAATTTGACTCATTGGTGCTCGAAACCAATCAATCAAAATAATAAATTCAATTGTCGTTGTGGCCGTTAAAGATGACGACTTCATACATTTACGTACATACGAGCGTGCACATAATGGCGGAGTTAATTTATTGGAACACGACTTTTTGCGCTCCTCGCGCCGCCTCTTGCTCCTCGTGTCGCGCTACAAGGAAGAATTGATGGATGGATTTTAAAAGCAGGCAACAATGGCAGCCTTTTATTGGATGTCGATCAACTATCGCGAGTTTGAATAGTGGTTGGTCGAATTTCGAAAAGATGTTGGTCGGGCCGAGCAGGAACCCAAGCCAAGGAAACAATTGAATTGCTTTGAGCGGCTTTAATTGCTGAATTTTAAGGTTCGCATGTGATCCTGTCTGATGCAGACGTAGTAGAAACTGTCGATTGAGAAAGTTTCTCAAAGTTCCCTTTACTCTGAGTCCACTTCTATGAGAATAATGTAAAGGGGGTTGTGGAAGTAGAAAACCATTGAAGCAACGTCAGAAACTGAGTCTTAGAAAACTAACTAGCTAACGAAAAAACAAAAATAACGAAAAACTAGTACAGGTCTTGAGTGCAAGGATATTCAAAAGGAAATTTAAATCAAATTAACCCACAATGGAATGTTAAGGTTGGATAATTAGCTTACATGAACCGAAATTTGAGCACTATGTTCATGGCGCTCTTCGTCTTTCCTGATTCCTTTCCCAACCACACTCTTATGGCGAGCGTCTCATTGCTAGGGGATGACGTAAGAGACTTCGAACCCACGTTTACATTCGAGTATTTACTTTAAGCATTGTATTCCGAATTGATGGTACTGTTCCATTTAGTACAGAATTCGGTTTAGTAGTTGCGGCGCTATAGCTCGCTACGGAGCTTGATCTTCCGTAGGTGACGTCTCCAGCAGTCGTGGTCAATCCGACCATTTTGCAATTACAAAGCAGGAGTCGCTATTCTCTACCCTCGTCAATCATGTCCCAGCAGCACTCCCCTAATGGTGTTCATACCTCAACCTTCCCTGCCTATATCTTCATAGGTATCTGTTGCTAATGCATTCGGACTATAGTTCCGATGTTTTACAATTGAGGAGACTTGTACCGTTAGTAAATCTTATTTGCTGTTGATATCCTTCACGTTTCCCTCCTATAATGGAATGGTCCACATCACTTGTTGTTGTAGTGCCACTTAAAAACTCAGGAGAAAACTGGGAAAAATGTCCTGTGAGCAGGATTCATCTTTCTATTTGCTTCCATTGATCCATAGCCGTCTTCCAGTGGGTCTAGTTTGAAATAAGGAGATCATCAATGTTTCCCTCTCTACGCGAACATTTAAGATTATTCTAGGTGGACTAGGTATTGCTTTCTTTGAGGTAGGTTTTGCTAGGTAGTGCTTGCTTTATTAGGATATCTTCTGCACATGTAGAGAAGTATGACACGACAAAAATGTCACGATGGCGAGATCTCAACATGTGTGCAGAACGTGGTTAATAGTAGACAGCTTATAGGTGGTCGATCTATTAGCTTTAAAATCCTCTTAATACAATTATATTTTCAGCATAAACAGCGATTTCCCTATTCGAACTCATTCATTACTTATTTGTTGTACAGAGCTCCCTGAAAGTTCACTAGGACAGGTGGCAGTGATTATTCACTGCTTTTGTAAGTGGCAAAATTCATGTACAAGGAAAAACAAACAAACAAGTCCAACTCACGTTAGTCCTACGTTCTGGAATGATGAAATAAAAACATACCGGAAGAAAACGAACAACTTGTAGTGAATTCTGACAGCATATTTTTGTAGTTCTTAGTTTGATCATTATCAGAAAGACAAACGAAAGCATCAATACGTAATAATCCATCACACTCATTCAATCCATCCCAGATGACATCTCTCTAATGACTCGTCGTCTATGTTGCAAATTAAGCGAGCTTTGCAAGATAGAGAGCTTAAAAATTCAACGCCGTATGTGAGTGGCTAGCTCTCCGCCCAAATGCGCATAACAATAATTTTCTGGGGAAAGAGTATTTGTGAGTCATTATGAATGAATACTACGTCTAAGGAAATATTAACGAATATGTTAACTGTTACTTCGCGTAAATGGTAAAATTTGGGTCGAATACCATTAGATTGGGGGTTTAGTTGAAGTGTTAGTGCTGTTTAGTGGTTAAGCTAGTTGAAGGTATGACAATATGTGCACCAAGTAGTTACTTAAATGAGCTGAGAATAGATTCGTGCGCGTACTCGAACGCATCCTCACAATAAGTAAATAGAGCCTGGCGCTGCAGTTTCAAAATTGTTGTCAAAGTTTCCTAATTTACTGCATGGGGTTTCTTGAGGCTATATCTCGTGCTTTTGCCATAGACCAATCTGCCGTTGCCAGGAATACCCTGGAATGGAAAAGAAATTATTAAAATCCAACAGAATCAACGATTATAATTCATATTTACTTACTAACATCCCACCAAAATAAACAGGACCGTCATATTTGTTATCGCTAGCTGATGGCTTGAATATGTTAAGGAAATTACCATTGGTATTTGCTTCTAAACAGAATTATTGTAGAGCACTCTGTTCCCCTCTCCAGCTATAATTCATCGTAAAAACGGACCTTTATCATACTGACATAAGAGCTATGACCAGATGCTGCAAAATTAAGCGAGTGTCTCCTCTTTATTGAATGGAGATTGCAAAGTCCTTGAAACGGATAATTCGTGCACTGTGGATGCATTCCTGCCGCTTGGTTCAAAATTGAGTGGAAACTGCCAAAAGCATCTTTCGACTCAAGGCTTGTGATAAAATGAGCTTTTATTAACCGACTGAGTCCCGTCGACCTGTCATAAGACAGTATTAAGACAAAGAACTTTAGGTTTCACAACCAAGAGAAAAGTAGAGGACCAAGCGCCCTGCGACAATGGACAGAACCAAGTTCGTTGATGATACATTAAGGGATGAGGTGGAGTTGACAGAGTTGCAGTATTTTGCACGAAACAGACTGTCAGTGATTTGAACCGCTCCTGCGGTATCTTGGTTTCATCTCAAATATGTTGGATAAGTTCTACTACAGTGATTTGAAGGTTATACTAGAATCTCATCAACGCCCTTTGGCATTTTGCAGGCTTTTAATGGTGAAATTTACTTATCGCAGCAATGGCTGTGCTGAAGGAGACTCATTGGAAGCAATTGACGTGTATACTGTGACTGATATAGGTCAACCCAATGAAACGAGAACGAATTCACATACTAAAGATGGCGCACCGCAGAGCTTGGTTTAGAAACGGACCCACATAAAAGAAAGCGAAGGATTTACCAACTATAATTTGGCTTTGGTTCCAAAATCAACTACTGGTTAGTCTACCGCTCCTTAATCCTATTCTCATTAGATATTCTTCATTATTAGAAACGGCTACCTCGTGCATATTTTCAATTCTGCATATTTTCTATCAACACCTTTAATAATTCATCATAAATATGTTCTTCTTAAAGCTTTTGATCTCAGTTGCTACTCGACAGGGGTTCTCAAACACTGACCATTTCGTCCTGATATTTTTGCGAACGTAACTAATATATGTGTGATTGTTTGATGTAACCTATCGTTTGGTTTAAACGGCGTTTGATGTTTGACTTTCCTTCTATCAATACCTTCGAGCAGGTCTCTCCAATTTCGTTATCTTGGATGCAGGCCGAATTGGGTTTGAGAGTGCTGAACTTTGATGCATCTGACGCCGTAAAGAGCTCCACAATAACGCACGTTTCTAAAGAGCGGCAGTTTTGAAGGATATGTCCCTAACAAACGACGTACAAATATTGACGTATGTAAGGATATAATGTTTTCTCGAGGCCCAGGTTTGCTGGAGGCGCACATGGAAAACTTGATGGGAAGTATTGCCATCGGTCGATGCCCAGGTTCTTTTATGAATGAGTGGGTGTAGAATCTTGTGTACTTTCCGACTTTGTTGCCGTGGATCCAAGCCTTTCTGCAGCTAGTTTGGGTTCCAAGACGTTTCTGTTTTCCAAGGGGCGAATAGTTTGTTCTTCGGCTCCTCCACTTGGTGGTGCGGTCATTATGAATGGCGGTAAGTTGGAATTTTCACATCTTGTGTTCCTCTTTCGAGGAAGTTACCAGGAACCTCCACAAGGAGGTGTTAGTAAGATTTGTTTGCAGACACGCCTGCGTAGTTAGTGTATTACTGAGGAAACTGGCCAATTCGATGCTGAGGTTATTATCTACTCTTTGGTCACCGGGTTAGGGCCGCGGTCCATGTTTTTTTGAAGTCGTTGGTGTTAGGTGGCTCCGGAAATGGGCATCAAAACCGACCAGGGTGAGTGTGGATCAGACAGCGAGAACTGTGGATCAAACTACCTCTCAGAATCCTCACAAAGGTACTGGAATTCTGTTAAGTGAACCCAGCAAGCAAGAACCCCAGGCAGGAAAAGAGCATCCGTTTGCGCTACCTTACATTCGAATTGTTTACATTAAACTTTTGAAAGATCACTTCAACGAAATTAATCTACTGTAACCATCAATTTTAACGTCTCTACTTAACCAAGTTAACTAGGAGCCAAATATCTCCTAAGTACATTCTCATTTCTGCCCGTAACTTTCGCCCCGCCAGCCGCCAGCAGCTCGACAAGAAGAAAAAGAAAAAAAGAAAAGAAAACAAACTTAGTTCAAATAACCATCTGCTAATTGTTAAGTAATTCAAATACCATTGACACCGACGGTATGCAACGGTTTTTCTATCTTTATTGAAATTTATCTAAGCCATTAGCAGGTTCATCGCATTCACCAAAGTTCACTCTTCATTAACTTTTATTACACCTTAGACGGGGGCTACTGAATTTCCTAATTAAAGAGATAATGCTAAAAAGATATTCATTTCTCAGGAAAGACTTTGTTGTAAGTAGATTTTCAGAACGTAGATAGATTTTTATCATTTGCTTTTGGGACGGGAGGCTGCAGAGTTAAGAAGCAATTGACAGCCTCCCAATATCGTTTGCATGCTTTTATCCTAACTGTTGGGGCATAAAGTGCTGGAAGCGACGTCGAAACGCTCCTGGAAATTGAAGTACATTAACCAATTTGGTAAAGATAGCTTTTAATTGAAATATTATCTTCTCGGGTTTTATGTGCATTGTAAGGTGCAAGGTGAGCTTTGAATGTGACCTGGAGTGGACTGAACAAGAACCGAAACCTTCTTTGTGGGCACTGTACCTATAGAAAAGTTATGGCCTGCAGCTAGTTGGTATTTTATTAATTAGAAACTCTATAGCGATTAGTATGTGGGGTGGTCACTTCCGCTTAGTGCTCTGCTCTTTTTGGAAATTCGAATATATTTGGTTTTGTGCAAAGCTGGAAATTCGTTGCTGATGGTGGCAATATTGGAGGTGCGTGCAATCTACAATCGCTGACTCATTAGGAAGGAGGAGACGCTAGCTCAGTTCTAGCCTAGCAAAATATAGAACCCGAAATTCTCTTCGCAGTTACAACAAATATTCTGCGAGGAACTGAGGTGGCAATATTAGTGTAAAAAGTTCATGAAACGGATGAAAAAGTGTAAATAAGTTGAAAACTCCACACGAAAGGATTAATTTTTAAATGCATGACATGAACGGGTTCCGCTGCAAAAGAACTGTCATTTGTGCCCTGGACAGTGCGACCACTATTATCAGATATTATTCATATGCTTGAGTTTTTTTTTTAAAGATGAGTTTTACCCTGTGTAAACAACATCCTGGTGCAAATGAACATTATTTAAAGCCGTCTTGTGCTTGTCGAAGATACACACTTACCAGCTGGAACCACAGGATTTCCAAGAGACGAGTTCTGTGCTTGAATTCTTGCATCTTTTGTTGTTATTCAGTTGTCGCACTTCTGTCCAAGGGTATAGAGGGACTTTCTAGTTGATTCCGAGACTCTCATTCGTGACATACCCATTTTCTTTTTGTCGTTATCGTCGTTGTGGTGGCGCTACAACGCCTCTCAGTCCTTGGCCTCCTGTGTGCCACTCCTTCCAACAGTTGCAATCCATCGATTGTTCTTTCAGATTACAACAAAAATCCAGATAGCGACTCACTTCCATCTTCAACAAGCTCAAAGTCCAATAGAACCACTTCAGAGGGATAAGCAGTCCTTAAGGTGCTACCTTCAATAGACGTCAGAATCAAAAATAGTTCTGCATTCAAGGCATTATTTCTAGGATTTCCTCATACTGAGAATGGATCTATGGGCTCATAAACCACTTGAACGTTCATTACCTTATAATTATATTCGATTATATTCGATTTGAACACTTCGTTAATACAAATATTTAAAACACGAAAAATAATTTTTGCGAGGTCTTTTTTCTACTTTCAGCTTTATTAGCTAAAGTCTCATTAAGGGCTTGCAAAAAACTGATGCATTTGTTTGATACTGTCCCGAAATATTTGTTTGTTATTTTATTAACACTGTCCGTTATTAAGTTTACATCATTAAACACTTGAAGATCAAAGTCCTTGCATTTCCTTCATGCAGCCTAAAGCAAGAGGAAAACGGACATCCATTATAATTGATTGGAATATGTAGAGTAAGGAAATCTTTGGATGTTTTTTATTCCACTCCTTGACTTTAGTTGTAGTGAAACGAATACGAAACATGAATCGGACATAGTCTAACTACTACATTCCTCGTTGTGAATAAACCCAAACTTGGATACTTCCAACTGGACCCTGGTCAGCATAACAGGGAGAGTCAGGATAGGATAGAAGCAAAAGTAGTCGTTATCGTTAACGTTAACATTAGATGTCTTCTTCCTCTTATGTGCGGGTCACTGCTATAAAATAACAACCCGGCAACATAAAACATTTTAATGATATGCACAGTTGAGTCCTTCCGTCTTGGCTGGCCAGTTATTTTATATGGAATTTATTTTTTCTCCCTTCACCATTACATTTCGAATACTCCAGTTCGTAGCGTGGTCAATTGTGACGGTACTGTAGTGCTCCCCATACTATTTGCAACTATACTTTTACATATCGAACCGAACACAACAGTCCTTTCCTTTTCTTAACAAGACAGCACCATTATTTTTTACTTTAAGGAATTGCTGCTTCGATTTCCCGAAAAAAGGACAGCCGAAATGAAAAACGAATTGTAGAGAGTGGTGTAAGTGGCTTAAGAGGAACGAGTGCATTGAGGTAATTCTGGTGCTTGTGCCTAATGGGAACAGTAATTAGGACAACAAAAGGACACAAATTTGTCGACGAGAGATGTTTTCTTGTGACTGGGAAGGAAATATTTGCTAAGGACCATCTTGGGAGCAAGGATTTGTTGTGTGGTCTTGTAAAGGACTCATTTGATGATTGGAAAATTATTTGAACAGCAGAAAGAGGTTGGGACGCGGTGAGAGAAAGGGACGTGGAAAAGGTATGATTGCTCGGAACTAAGCTGTGTATTTACTTACCAATGTAATTAATCACCTCGCTCGTGAAAAGCAGTTTAATAACGCTCATAAAAACGAGGCGAAGAAATTACAGCTTCGCCGTCGTCCTCGAAAATAATATCACACCATTAACAGCCGCATGGTAACATTTCAAACCGCAAGCCACATCGTGCTCGGATTTAAGGAGAACAGCTGCAATTGCATTAGCACCGCCAGCCTGCATGCTATCTTCGAATGCAAGCAACAGCTACCATGAATGCATCAACTTCTGCACCAGCAGTAACACCAACACCAACAAACGCAATCACAACAAACAGCAAACAAAATTTTGCAGTTATCTTTTGCTTAACGAAGAGAACAAACCGCATCCAATTAAAAATAATGAACTTAATTAAAACTATGTTATAGTCCATCGATTTGGTGAACTAATTAATGAAATATTTCTAGCAATATTGAACCTGAGCTGTGGCTGTGCAGGACTGATGTTGAGAGTGGAGCAAGTGCGGAAGGGGACGATTTGCATTGCTGGTCCTACGAGCGCTGTCTATTCTCCAGCTACTTACCCATGGAGTAGTCAGCAAGTTCGGTTGAGGTAACTATGCCAACTGCCAGCGTCGGTCAGGTTTGGTAGAGGAAAAGTGGGCATTGCAAGAGATCGATGGTTCCAAGGAAGCTGGTTCCCATAAGCAGGGTATGTGAGAAGAGAGAAAGCCAGCTCGATAATATGTTTTTGTGCCAAGATAAATGCTAACGAAGGATGAAATAATTCCCATTCTCCATTCATCAGAGTGAAAGCAATGAGCTGGTTAGCATTCGAATCGATCAAGGATAGTATATCAGCAAATCTGTTGGCAAAGTCATAAGCAGACAGTGCCTCAGATGCAACCATGCTTCCTGACATGCCGAGGAAGCTTTCGTGTATATGTTGGATTTGAAAAGTCCATGGTAACGAGTTCAAAGTGGACTGCACCAAGCACCATTTCTACGCAAGCGGAATGTTTTGTATTGAAAAGCTGAACTCATGTCAGTGTCAGGACACCTTGCAAACAAAACAAGAAAAATGTAACAACCTCAAAGACGATTCTTTTCGATACCTAGCATATTTGTCGTCTGCTTACTTGCGTAGACGTTCCCAACGCCGGTTCAAAGGAGCGACCACAAGCATTGCGCACAGCCAATAAGTCTCTTCTGTAACTTCAAGG
This sequence comes from Stratiomys singularior, assembly GCA_954870665.1. Lineage (NCBI taxonomy): Eukaryota > Metazoa > Arthropoda > Insecta > Diptera > Stratiomyidae > Stratiomys > Stratiomys singularior. The sequence goes on along the minus strand of OX940879.1, from coordinate 1,185,372 downwards.
ATCTTCATAGTATTACACAACCAACGCGGCCACCATTTGCGACGGGAGAGCTTTAAATTGATACAAAATGAAAAATTATTGGTTTAAATGTCCTCGTTGATTTTGTTGGACCGAATGCAGTCTTCCTAGCCAATTTTCCACTATTTTCTCATGCATATCGCGTGGTTAAATTTTCAATGGTAGGTTGTGTTTTCGAATAAGATCACGAACTGTTCTTTGCGTTTTCTGATAGGGAAAGTATAAGGATGTGATATCGCGTGATCTCAGATGCGACTTCGTTTTAGTATTTTTGAGAGATTTAGTCCAAGTAGTTTTGTTTTGCGTGGTCCTAAAGCCATTGACCTTGTATAGCCAACAGGATCTTTTCGCTTATTGCCATCCTTCCTGTAACTGGTAAGTATTCGTATTTGTAGTGCCTCGAATGAAATTTCCAGAGTATCCAGGACATCTGGCAATGTAGCAGAGTAGATTGCAATCTTAGTTTTCAGCGCCACTGCCATGACCTGGCAGTTGCAGTCGATTTCTAGATTGTGGAAGCAATCAAGTTAATCCAAACAAGAATAATATCAACCGACTGGTATAGGTTCTATCTTTTTCCGAAGAATATTTTATTCGTCCACTCTCGACAGGTTTGATTTTTGCGATAGTCATTGTGAGACGGAGGTTGTATAGGCTTCCTATTTCACGTAAGGGCTGTCTTTCACTTATTGTTTTGGTTGTTATTGTTGTTAGTGTTGTTATTGTTGTGTTAGATGTTTTCGGTGCCTGTGGATTATTTCATGGTGCCGAAGTAACTGATGCAGGTAATGAGGCGCAAGCTCAAGGACCGCAAGATCGTTTATGAAACATTGCGTGCTCGGCGATGAATAGATGTGACATAAGGGGTGGTGTAAGGCTCCATTTTTGCCCGGACTCATGGAATGTCATATACGATGGAGTTTTGAAGTTGCAACTACCGGCGAAGTCGGACCTGATTGGTAAGGCTGATGACGTAGCAGCATAAGTCAGCGGACATAGTATCGAACCTGTACAACTCAAACTACGTGTGATACTGCGTCGAATGAGCGAGTGAATGACTGTAGTTTTAGTTTAGCGCTGGAAAAACCGTGGTCATTCTGGTAAGCTCTGTGTAAGACGAGAGCGTCTTACACAAGTATAGAGGCAAGGAGTTTTGTGGACAGCAACCGCATACGGCACTGTCTCTGAGCTGGTGGTGTTGGTTATCGCGAAGGAACAACCTCGCGATAACATATGAAAAACATTGTCCTACATGTTGGTAGTCGTACTTATGTGAGGGAGGGGGGGGGGAGTGTCGAAGAGAGAAATGAGAGAGGATAGAGGAAGAACCCAAGCTTTGTGACAAAAAAGGTGAGTACACGAAGCGCGAGTTAGGGAGAGCGCACAACTCTTCAGTGGCCTACGACCGATAGTCTTCAGAAACGTGGTGAGACTGTCACAAACAGTTCCAGGGTTGGATTTTGTTGTGACACGGGGAGGTTTTTCTTGATCTTCTGTGTATAACGCTGCCGGCTGTTAAAATATTTCTTGAGCTACTACAAACCGAGGTCGCAATCCCAGAAACGTAGTCTGTAATCATATTTCAACCATTTGCATTGATTTTATGTTTTATTTTCGTTAAAAATCTGCCACACGTAACTTATAAGTGGAAGATTTATCACTTTCAGAAGTCTTATTCCTCAAATCATTGATCTACGCCTCCGCCGAGCTTCATTCCTCTGAGTGTAATTCAAATCCTGGAGGAGCTATCAGGAGAGTAAGATTCTGCTTTCGAGTTTTGAACACGTACTTGAGGTCCTCCAAGGACAGACCAATTCAACTAGTTCACCAACTTGTTCAGCTGTAACTAGTTTCATATTCCTATTTTGCCCTTATTTGCCGTATCGGTTTTAATCCTTTTCGGAATAAAATCCCAAACATCTATTTTTAGTTGATAACTATTAAAAACTATTACGTGTCCAGATTTTCCCGGGTTTAATAATAAAATAATTATTTAAATTAAAATTCGATCAATAAACGAAATATGTCTGATTCGTTTCCCAACGAACCAAATCAAATTGAATATGAAAAGAAAACGTCCTTGTGAGATGAGAACCAAATGAAATTTCGTGTAGGACTTAGGATACTTAGATCGCAATGAAACACATTCTTTCTGTGACCATGCTAGTGTTAATAATTTAATTAAATTATTACCTAATGAGATTTCAATGGCAATAGAAGTTAGCATACAACGGCCTCAAAAGGATGCTGGTGGAGTCCGAGTGCATTAGTGCAGGATCACCATGAATGTTGCACTTGTGCAAGGCAGATGCTAAGGAGTAATTAGTGCAGAATTAATGGCATTTTGAATGCGTTCAATGGAAGTTGAGTCTGGTCCTGCGACTTGCAATCTGCATTATAGTTTTCATGATTAACTCCTTAGAATGCACTCCGTTATTAACAAATCAGTGGGAGAACCCTTAATGCACCGCTTGGGGGATGGACTCAGCAAAACATCGTTTTCTATTTGATGAATACTCACAATCTTATTGAAATTGGACGGTTTGGATATTGTACCTTGTCGCTGGTCGCACAGGAAATTATCACGAAACGTGTGACTTTTTAAATGACTCCATAAATTATCATTACCGTCGAAACTACCAATTCACAGCTCTGACAATCTGACACTCAACGACATTAGTTAACATTCCTTTGTGTGAAAATTATCACCTTCAACACCTTCGTCATAGAATTCGTGGTGGTAATAGTTGTTGAATAGTTGGTAGTTTTCGATGTGGTGGTTGTTGTTGCCTTTAAACACCTTCACCGCGAACGAGTTGTCCTTCTGACTGTTTGCAGGCTGCTGCATATAATTGTGACCATAAGCAATTACGGGTTGCGCACTGGTTGGCCAATTAAATGGCGGAAATTCAAATCCAATTAAAATACTCGTTACCGTTGGACAACAAGACGATCAACCATAAGTGAACACAGATAGAGATACTCACTCATACGCGAATGCCTAGATGCAGTCAAGAGCGAGAGAATTGATTGTTTATTATTTATGAGGGAAAATTTTACACCTGACAATGGACCATCTGAGCGACCCGATCCTGCTGACTAATGATGTAGTCGCGCATTAAATAAATTGACTCAGCGATTGGCTGTGATGCGCTACCTCCTGATAAGAAGATGCGGGTTACCGATTGCCGTACGGCGAGCGCAGGAAATGTTGGAAGTCGCGAAGGTGCAATCTTAGCTACGGGCGCATAACTCATCAAGAGCAAATTCTTTGTATCACAAGGATATGCTGGACAACTCGGCTTTTGAGATTGTGAGCATTTCTGAATAGCAGCTCCTGCAATGCCGAATTTTGCATTGCGGTAACTTTTATATTATTTGCATTGAATCCTTTCCAGTAAGAAGCCTTGCCAAAATACTCGAAAACTGAAAAGTTGCCGATTTTTGTCGCGATATTCAGAGTGAGGCACGCAGAAAGTTCCAATGCCGATACAAAATATTTGAATTATTTATAGATTTGTTAGTTGTGAGCTGTAATGTTGTGGTGTCTGGAAATGGAAAAAAATTTGGCCAGCACTGGAAGCCTACATCAATATTCATCTCACACATGAATACCAATTCCAGCCACAAACAGTGTCGAAGATTTCTAGTTCAAATCACTCCATAGAAGATAAAATACATACTTGATCGCAACTATTCAATGTTCATCGTGGCCATTGTTTTAAAGTGTGGAGAGCCATTTCGATTAGCGTGGAAGACGTTACCAAGGCTCCGCAGCCTTGACACTACATGACATGACAGGACTTCACCTTCAGGATGTCTTACCTCCAACTCTCAGGTTACTCGCTCGATAATTTCAATTTGCCAGCAATTTAGTGTCGTTTTCGTTGAATAAATTGAGTTTGTCAAGTGACTCTGACTTCCAGTCCTATCCTCAAATTTAATTTTTGCAATCCAGGAGCCACATATGTGCTGCTAAAGGGTAGCCCAATGCAGCTCCTGCAGCATTCTAATTATGAAGGTTCGTTGATTGTTGAATACTTCGCACCATTCATTGTTGTGCCTGAATGTTCATTGGTCCTTACCCCGTTTTGAACCAAAAGTTCTGCTCAGCACTCGCCTTATAAACGCCTTCAGGAATTGTGCAGATGTTTGCAAAAAGGACCACGTTTTGTCGCCTTATCATATCATAGACCATGTTATACGTTTGTAGATAATGCTTCGTTTTATTGTTTGAAAAATGGAGTGAAAATCACAAAGTACCTGTTTTAGTCCTGATGATGTTTGATTATTCTTGGAGAAGTTTGCCATTTAATCGCGGCAGTTTCGTTCTCGCTTTTCTCCACTTGCCTGCCGTGGCATACAAAGTCCATGTTCCTAAGTCCAAAGTCCCAAATCCTTCCATGACGCTGCGCATAACAACCTGTAGGTAAGTTTCGCTTGTTGCTGATCCGAAGAGCATTTCATTTCTCTTTGCAGATTAAAGGGGATGCAACGCTTTGACTCGAATTGTCGAGCGATGTGCCTTCGGTATTAACAGGGAGCAGGTTGCCCTCGTTCCTTTCGTGAAAGCAAGTAAACTGGAATACTTTTTTTAAAAGTTCTTTCTAAGTTCTGGGCTTATTTGCAGGACTAATTTGATCATTAACAGGTCGCCGTAGATTTTTCGTCTCTTCTTAGTATTTACCAATCGCCATATGATCTACTCCCAGAAATTTGTAAGATATGCCATGCAGTGAAATATCTCCGTATTTTGAGGAGATCCGCATCGTATGTATCCGATCCAAGAGTGCGCTTACCACGTAACTCTGTGAATCAGCATTGAAACTCATTCTCAAGATTTTGCCTATAGAACTTATAGACTGGCCTGAATTGCATCGTACAACACAGAACAATAAAATCTCTGACACTTGACATCTGTGTCTGTCATATTAACCGGGACCGATCAAAGATTAAAGGATCCAAGATCGAGGTCACCAGAAGCGCCTTGGATGGGATCATGCATGAAGGACGCTCTAAGTCTTATCCACATGAGAATGTGATCGATTTTCTAGAATGTATCGCCTATGGAAGTGATCCAATGCGGCTATGACAAACATGTTTCATATTTTTTAAGGTGAGGAGACCACTAACTATTCTAGTGTGAAGTTTTAAGAAGACTATTCCCTTAATATCTTCATATATCTCTGCCTCTTCTTACACCTGTCTCTTAGTCCCAAATTTCGGCACTGTAATCCTCAGAAGCAGTTTTAAAGTCTTTCGGAGCAAGGAATTGAGCAATCTCCTCGCGCAGGCTTAAACGATTCTTAAATAAGATATTTCATGTTTCTCCGTTTTGCAGATATCGAAAAGTTTTGTTCTTGTCCATTCTAAGATTCAACCGCACCAGCGTCATTCTTTTCAGTGGTCATTTTGGTATCATCAATCCAGTTGCAGAGTTTTTGGTCAGCCTTTTGGAAAATCAGTTGCAAGTCCATCGCTTCGACGGCTAATCTGGTTGACCTGTTTTATCGTGTTTCCGATTTAACACATAAAAGACTGGCCATTATCCTGATTCATCGGCAACCGGAGCAAAAGCCAGTATTCGGTGGCATAGGGAACGAAAGTATTTGCCGACAAGTGTTTCTCGGGATTAAGTGCTCCATTGGTGGCCGAAAACAAATGCCATCCCGACGCCTATACTTCCACTGCTTTCATGGAGAAAATGGAGACAGCTTCACATATCACCACCGATTGCTTCCTATCACTGTGTTGACCACAGCGAGTTAGAGGCTTTCTTTAATCGGTACGCCACGGGTCATGTTCGGAATCTTAACTACAAGCAGACATTTTAAACGATTAAAAGATGCGATAATACAATTAATACTTATCGCAAAAACTACTTCAAATCTGAAAGGAAGAGCATTTTTGGGTAATTTGTTTACTTTGTTTGTGGAGTGTGATAAGAGAGCGCCAAGCTTCACTCACCAATCTGAGTTGTGCTTCTGCTGAGTGCGATCCCATAACTTAGTCCACCGCATCCCATTTCTACCACCGCGGCTAGTCCTGCCGCTTGAATAAAGACTGTTTTAATCGTTCACTCCTCCCACATCTCAGGCTGAAATCCATGTGAACTTTCACTCGTACAAGTGCACTCTCCGTGCAAACAGTCCTTTCGCCGTTCTTGAATAAATTAATATACCCATTAAATTCAACCATCTTAAACTGGCAAGACTCAATGGGAACCCGAGGACCTATCGCAACCTCAATCATAGAGTTGATACGAAATTGCTGATTTTCACAAGGTTGCGACACTGGCGATAAGTAGTTGGTCTGGCACTTACCACTCGGGCAGATTGAAGGTATTAGCAGCCCAGATACAAGCCGGAGCCGAGAAACTTTCGATAACCACTCAAGATCCTTAAATGATTGCAATTGTCTCTCGTCACGGACTTTATCGTGTCAAAAATCTGAAACACTTTGAAATTGGTTAGTCGTCGCCATCGCAGTAGTTGATGTCGGCGTGCAGACTGTTGTGCTGCTGCTCGCTACCACACGGTGGCCAACTCATGTGTGATATGTGGACCTCAACGTGGTCGGTAATAGTTTTCCACTCCCATAGAACGTTCACACTTGGTCCCGGTCCAAGGCGGATGGATGCTGTAATGATTGGAGATAAAGTGCAACCAGGAGGAAAGAATTATTATTCTGATGGAAGATCTTGTGGGAACCACCGGAGGATAGTGCCCGCTAGCCACGATGGAGTGGTGTGGACTTTAGTGCACCGTGAAGGCCGGATCCGGCGGCAAAGATGCTTTTCACCTACGAGGGAGCCGCATGCACTTTTACCCCATTTCTCCGGATAAATTCCAAGTGCCCTTCTTTCCGATTGGGACCTATTCGTCCATCGCATTCCTCACTAATATGGACTGCAATATGCAAAGCTGGGCCACTCGTCTTGCCGTCAAGCACGGCTCCAGCTCTCACCGCAGCCTCGCTTGCCAAGTAGGTGTCAATTAGTGCTAAATGATGGATGCGATATACCGTACTTCGTCTTTATGCTAATGAATATGGACAGTTAATTATTTCTGTTTGTTTTACGCGGCGAGTGGAGCGTGTGTGGGAATGGCCCGCCCAGATGCTGATCTGATCGGTTGGCGAACCCGTCCCACACTCCTAGTCCTAGTCCCAGCTCAACACTATCAGCAATTTGGGATTGGGCAAACACCGCCCGAGATAGCTGGCGTGGAATGCACGATGCTCGCTCATAAAAGGACTCACCACGTATTAATATCAGAAACAAACAACGAATTTCGGTATTTAACCAGATCCTGGTATTTAACCTGGCCCTTTCCCTGGTTGCGGGCTGTGGGAAATGTCTTGGAGCTATCTGTTCCGCGCCTATTAGAACGCACCTCAAATCCCCAAGACATACTTCTTAATTATCGTTTGTTGCCCAGTTGGGTTTGTTTGCGTTTCTTGTGCAAACGTCCGTTTAAATCTCGCGGAACAGGAGTCGCAGGTGTGAAAGTGTTTGTGGATGACGGGTTGACGTCGGCGGGGCTGTGAAAAACGGAATTAGGCACTCGTTCGAATAGTGAGCCCCTAATTGGATTGGTCGGCGTCCGGGAGGCATTCATGGCCGCGTAAGTTTAACTAGAACCGCAGCCATCACATATGCGTATGCAGAATGGACCGACTAATGAGGGATGGCGTCGTTGCGACTTCTATTCCGACTCCAGCAACCCAAAACGATTCGAGTCCGAGTCCGAGTCCGAGGGTGTTGGGAGCCATTGTGAGTCTCATTAAACGACCGGCCGACCAAACTAATTGGACACATGTATGCCGGCCATCCAAGCGAGGAATGTGTGTAAATAGGGCCAATTATACAATATGTGTGACGGGCGACGGAGCCGATGATGATGGTGGTGGCGGCCTTGATTGAACGAGCTCGTTAGGCGGATTTCAGATGCCGTGATGACAACTCCTCAAATTTTTCAACACGAAAGTGAATTCTGGGATATTGCTCGATCGGGACGTTGAGAAGAAGCTTAATTAATGGTTTTTCAAGCACTGGGACATTGAATTCTCAACAAGTTGGTTGGTGAAACTCGGCGTTAGCTTTGATCCTAAATTATTGCCAAAAGCAAATAGCATGCCAATCTATTAAACCTGATTGTGCATTTGTATTATAATGAATTTTCGATTCCTATAGATTTCAATTCCTAAAAGCTCGTTAACGGAAAGAAAGCTTAGAATCGATGAAAGGTCGGTAAAAAGTTACGAAAAATCGTCGTCATATTCGAAGATACTTCCGATTGCTCCGGTTGAATCCGCACTGAACAGTGCTGCCTAATTGTTGAGATGAGAGGTCGTATATCCTGACCGCTATGATCGAGGGCGAAACGTGAACGTGGAACGTGATTTTTCGAACACATCGTGGTGTTCAATACATTCGAATTAGCCTTGATGAACACATAAAGCCTTAAAGAGTAGGTACGGCTGTTTGCGGGTTCCAAATCGAATAAAATACATTCGAAAATCACTAAGAAAGCCTTTTGCCGACTGTTTCATGGTTAGCCGCCATGATGCAGTGAATGGTCTCCTAACTTCTATCAACTTAGAGTTGCATGAGACCTTTCTTTGGCTGTAAGGGGTCAACTCAGTGTAAAGGTGAAAGGTGAGTCGCGAACTGAAGGGTTAGTATGCAGTAGCAACAAAAGGGAAAACACGAAGTGCGTAGTGGCAAGAGCAAAACGAAGCGGCGACAATTTCAACGCCAGAACAAAATTTGGACAACGAGTCGGCCAACAAGCCTTGCTACCAATGGTTGCGGGTCAAGGCAAATCGTGAAAACAGCTGCCTTTGTCAAGGAAACTGCAACCATCCGCAAAAACAAAGAAATTGCTAAAAGGCGACGAAGGCAAGCCCTGTACTTCTTTCTCAGGGTTAAAAAATAATATGATGATAAAATCGCAACGTTTACGATGAGGGGGATGAGACCGACAGCAAGGATATCTGGAATATCTTAGAACTGTAGTAACCTAAATAAGCACCATCCGAAAAAAGGACTTTAGGGTATATACAAGAACTATTGCGGCATTGCACCGTAAGGCCGGCATATGCGACACAGATTAGACGCCTCAGGAAGCCTTCAAAACGCAAAAGCTGCAAAGTCTGGAGTTCGAGACCCTCGAAGCCCAGTTTATTGCCAAAATTAAGGCAATCAACTGAGAATGTGACCCATCTGTATCATAGTAAGGTGGTAATAGGCAATCTGTTCAAATTTCTAGCAAAATTGCGATTATGATGGGAAGGAACTTGGTGCATGTGCTAGTGGAAAACAAATCAACATGTTCGACACAAGCGGGGAAATTGGAAAGATCTCTTATGTTAAATGTTAAAAGGATATTAATTTAATTTCTTACCACATTTTACCACTATGGATTCAATGTTGGGAGAAGAGACAGCGAACAGGTACCTAAGCTAGGACGCACTTTCTGCTTAATCTTCCGCTCCTTACAAACCACCAACTCCGCTCTCTTTTTGAAAATAAAGTCAAAGAACTGGAACCACTAAGCTGTTGGAGCTTCTTGGTGCATGGTTCACTAATAAATAGTAAAACCATACGCGACAAGCTAAGGGGTGGTGCGGTATGCTATCTTCAATAAAACGTCCCGGTGTAATATCAATAGTAATAACAGTAATGCTTGGTCTCACCTGGAAAACGTATTATTACCGAAAACTAGGGAAAGTCGAAGCATTCAAATTTATGTCGCCCGAAAGTTGATCAAATAAAAAATGAAAATGGCAACGCGGAAAATTTTTTGTAATGTTTACTGCAATCAATCGAATAAATTATTAAATATTAGATAGTAAATAACATTATATCTGCTGGGATCAGCATTTCTTCATAAATACTTCATGCGTTAGATGTAAATTTATAGAGATATGTCCTTGCAGACAATGTTCAGAAATTTTTTTCAACTTAGGCCGTTTAATAATCTGAAACGAAGTTAGATTATTTCTCATTGTCAATCATTTTTTCAGAGCAAGTTACAATCGTAAGTCGTAGCGGTTATCCCTTTTGATCTTGGGGCTACCGGAGCATACTTGTCAGGAGTCAAATGTGAAAGTCGGCCATAAATGCCATTTGTTGTGGGTGGAATTGGCGGCCAAGTTTCTTCTTGTCCATAAATGTTCAGCACTTTCAACGGCTTTTTTGGGAAAACGTTCGTTGAAAACTTGGGGTTGTAGAACTGATCAGCGGGTGGGTTCAGAATGTCTTTATTTTCCTTGATAAGATCATAGACTTGATTGCACACTTTACGATTCTCCTCTATAATCCAAGACCAGTTTTTCGCCCAGTTTCGTCGCAGTCGGTTTTCCGTCTCCAATTGAGTTCTGTGGATTTTCAGAAGTTGGTTTGCGTTGAACGATGGCATGATTTCACGGGAAATTGCAACAGGATACTAATGTCAGTTGGTTGATGACGGCTTTATAGGCATCGTTTACTCCGTTCACTTCCTGAATCGAATAATAACTCGGATCGAAAGTTTGCAAGTCCTTATAATTCACAATTTCTCTCCAAGTGGCAAAAGTTTATTTAATGTTTTTTTGGCAGCAGGATCAAAACAAAACTTCAAAACAATTCCACCCTTTTATTCGCTAGTAGGTAAGAGCAACTGCGAACCTGCTGCAGAACGCATAAAAGTCATTATATCCTTTCCAATCAATGAGAGAGCATGAAACTTTGAGCGTTTATAAAATGTTCCATTATGAAAGTATTTTCAATATTCTCCGCCATCTTAATGTATTCCGTGGTGCCTCCTTGCATTATTGTATTGTATCCGTATCGCGTCGTCTCGCATCGCGCTGTCGAATAATGAGATTTTGAGGTAATAAATTTCGTGAGAAATTTAATTAAAATTTTCGTTTATGAAATAAGTACTATGCATTGAAATAGGTGGTAAGGAGGTAAATTCACCGGGCCCGCACTAGACTAATGTGTTGTATGGTTGTAGTGAAGGTATCCACCGAGTTCCGCTGCACAACGAAGGATTCTTAGTTGGGGCGGTATGGAAGCAAGGGTAGTGCAAATGGCCTGAGAGGTTGCATCATGCGATGGTAAGCAAAGTCAGCGTTAATATTAACGACATTCCCACTATAAAACATCCACAAATCACATAAGAAATGCGTTGTCGTTTCATTGTTTGGAAAAACCTCGGGAGGAGACAATAGCGACAAGGTATCCATTGTGTTTCGTGGCTTAATTGAATAGCGTACAAAGTTAAATTAATTAGGGGAGAGATAGTTTGAAAGCACAAGCGGTGGAACTTGCAAAAGAATGAGCACGGGGCGGGATGACATAGAAATTCGATTTATGTTGTTGCTTGCTTGTTTTGTTTGTTCTTATTATAGAGAAGTTTGATTATTATCATCAAGGTTGGAGTCTTCTATGATGCATTACTCAAAAAGGCATAAATTAATCAATAAAATCAAGTGATTCTGAATGACGCTCAGTTAAAACTTGTAAATGAATCTAGAAAACTGATAATGGACCTCAATGGAACATGGGAAACTGCTGCAGTTCTGTTGATTTCTGGGGAGAAATTTTCTAGATAAATAATCGATGACCTTAATGAAGCCTAAAAGCAGGATGAGGTAAGTATGAGACCTCATCTTGCTTTTGTTTTCACGGACCTAGTTAGAGGCCCGGGACCAACCAACTTGAAAAGAATTCCTTTTTAATTTCTGGAAACCTTAAGCAGTGGAAATTTTAACAGCTACCGTTTGAAAACACGCTCACAGTCGCTATGAAATTGTCATCTGAAAGGGATAGACAGTGTTTTCGAAGTCACTTGATATACCGGCGAGCAAATTGATTGTCCAGTTTGATCAATTTAATGTTCCAGCTTAACTTGTAGTGTTTCTCAGAAAGCAGAGTTTTGACCCTTAAATACTGGCTAGCAGAGAGAAACTTATGGCGTATCTAAGCAGAAAAAAATCCTTAATATCCACAAAAGCCACTCAGTAAATTCTTGATTATTCATTACTCAGCTGTTCAGATCTGAATTAAATCCAGCACATGATTTCATTGTCCTTGACAAAAGGAAGTCCACAACAACATGTTTTTTAAAATTGAAATAAGGAAAAGGGATTCTAATGCACAGAGGCTTCTTTTTTCGTAGTTCGTGAAACATGGGTTGAATGAATGATTGTCAGTAGTTAAGGATAAGTCGAAATTTCTATGGTTTTAACGCTCTTAAAATATTTTCCGTTCTGGTCAGCTCATGTCAGGTACGCTGAGCCTAGGATATGAAATAAACAGAACGTCTTCGACAGAACTGAAACGAGAGCACGAAATAGATACATCCATACACAGTGAATCAGCGAATCAGAAACATCCATCAGTGCATGAAGCTTCCAAAATAATGGCTGTGATGACATTTCTGTGGTCCAGATATCACGAATGAACGATTTTTACGAATAAATTTTTGACGGTAAGACCCAAGTTATTTGGACAGAAGTATCGAAGGACGCTATGAACAGGTAGGGAAAGTTGGTGGTGGGTTATTTTTTGTTGGGGAGGCGCTTGACGCTTTACCCTGATCATTATTTTATTAATTAAACTAATCAACCGGTTCAGGTTTTCATCAACAAGGAATATTACGAATCATGTCCAAGTTCATCATCTACAGCCCAGTGCTACGGGAAATCCAGGAAATCCGCAGCACTGGCAATTTACTTGGCTAATTTGGAGCATTTGCCAATGTAAGCCAATGCTCGTCGCGCTTCTCGTTTTCAAATTAAGTTTTCGTCATTCTTGTTTTGCTGTCATGTAATTATTTTCACTAATTAGTTCTTACACTCTCATTAAATGTACGCGCTCGTTGCCAACAGACGCTCGGGCCATAAATAAGAATGCAACTATAAAATTTTATTAATTAATTTCTCGTTCATTATCAAAAAGTTTTTAGTTGCCGCCATCGCCACCACCGCTACCACCAACATCGTCCAAGTACTTGAACTTGCTCGTATTACTCTTTCGCTCCTTGTGGAGGTCCTTCTTGCGCACTTATCGCGGCCCTACTCTTCCCAACCACTTGCGACGCGTACTCTCCGAGCTGAGTCTCTCGAAGGAGGCTGGTTATTTTTTGCTTCTTTACTTAGCCGAGATCCATTTCACCTCTCGTCATCCCCGCGTCCCCCATACAACAGCCTCCGCGCCTTCTCCCTCCTTGCGTCCTGTATTGTATTCGTCGTAGTGCAAATTTTTTAATTAAAAGTTTTGCGGGCAGAAGGCGTTCAATTAAAATTTCAAACTACTTAGAAATTGTAAAAAGAGGATTTTTGCGCTTTTTATAACTATTTTAGTTTGATAAATAATGAATGGTGAAGATAGCGAGTCGTTTTTAATATTTAGTTATTAGCACATTTCTTAAGTAGTTGCAGGAGATGTTCGAGTTGCCAGGAAGGCTGCGGGCGCTGAAAATATTTTCGCCGTATTATTCGACGGGAACTCTTAATGCAAGCTGCATACACATAGTTAATTTATGGTAGCGCTCTTGATAAGTGACGCAGGACTTATTGGTTGCTGCTGAGACTTGCTCCACCTGCTCCAAGTAATCTGCTGTTAAACGACTTGCAGGCCCGCATTGATGCTCACTTTTCGTCGAAATTCTTTTGAGACTTTTTAATTATAAAAATTAAAACAATTTCCGCCACAGGGCACGGCCACAAATCGTTGACTTTCCCTTTTGCACTTTCCACTTGCCATTTTCCATTTTCCATTTTTCATTCTTCAATTCAAAGGCGAAAGTTTCATTTTAATGATACACCGGACAGACGATTAATTTTAGTTGGCAACTTTCCTAATTGAGGCGATCGTCCGATGATGGCAAGAATTTCATTAATTTAATTCGCACCATCGCAATAATTGTATGGGGAAATTCAGCAAACCGGCAAATAAACAAACAACGGCGTGGCCGGCAGCTTCGTTGGCTGTCAGCGGCATAGGCAAAGTAATTCGCACATACAAACACAAGGTCCTGACGGCGGCGATGGGTGTTCCGGCAGACCAAGGAGGCGCCAGCAACTCCAGTCAAGCGAGGCTAGTAACAAAAAATTAATTAAATGAGTTGAAAGTCTAAAAGCGTTCATAAAATCAGCCTCGACATTTAACGTGGATACGTAGCGGAGACAGCCTTCCCTTCTGCGTAGCCTCCAAAGTAAATCCTTTTTTAAACGTCCAAAACATCGAGTGCAATGACGAGGTACAGGTTTTGTGGCACGTCCTGTAAATACCATCAACGTTGAATTCAGAAATCATTGGACAGGAGCTAGGTAATACTCGTGGATTTTCAAGTTCAAGTCCTGGTGGAGCATCGCAGGCAGGAATTGGAAATAATTGTAACTCAAGTACATTGGAGGCATGTTTTGTCAGAGCACTTTCCTATTGAAAAAATTCAAATGAATTTGGTATGTTTTTTGGAACTATTCCATACTACACCAAGCATTTTCTTTTGACACTCTCAAATTTCTTGAAACCTTCAAAGTTTGGGTAAAACAAAGCGCGATGGCTCCCCAATTGAAAAGTAAACTATTTAGTACTAGACTGGTGTCCGCGAAATCCGCGATTCGAAATCCTTGCCAGTAGAGCGGACACGGTGCGGTAAAGTAAAAGTAGATCTGCGGTGAAGTAAAAGTCGATCGAGCTTGTCTTTGAGTTCATATAGAGGAAGTCGTGTGCCATTCCTTAAACAAATATTCTGCATTCTTATGATACGTCACTGAGAAAATAATTAATTGTTCCGCAGAAAATTTGGAGAGTAGGCAGTCTTGCAACGAATATAATGGTAAAATTTGACTGTTCTGGTCCTTATGATTTCAGTATCTGTTTTGGCTTGCTTGGTACAGGCTTCTTGCAATTGCACCCAACCTGACTATGAATGTACGGTTCCGAGGGGAGTCAATTGGCAACAGCCTCAAATGTGAATGTTTCGATCAATCATCATAATTATGATCAGATGATGACCGTCATGAAAGCTGGTACTACAATCGAAGCAAGGAAGCGTGGTAAAGACAAAATTTATAAAATTCTGATTGTATCATATGGCATATTGCTAGAAGGATGCCGTTATTACCACAATTGACAATTTAAATAAATAAAAGATAAATAAAAAGAAAAAAATAAAACAAAATAAAAGTTTCTAATGTTGAGAAGCTGGCTTGGAATGAAGCCTGTTACCGGGATTACTCCGGTACGTCTAGGACTTCGCGCGTCCTAGGCCGAAACCCCTCCGGTTGGGGCTCTGGGCTCCGGTAGCTCGTCGAAGACGGGCGTGGGCGCCACTCGCTTACCCAGTTAGCCCCGATGAGCCGCCAAGCGAGAATGCGGCTCGCCCGGATTACGCTCCTGAAAGAAAAGAAAGAACACTACCTGAAAACACACGGTGCGAAGCCATAAGAGGAAATTGTCGCCACACCAAATCAACTTCAGAGAAAACACGGATTCCTCACACCACCCCCCGACGTCACCTCCGTGGAACCTCCAACCCACTGTGTACGCGCGCTCCGCGTTCACGCGCACCCCGCTTCGTCGCCACTCACAAAGCCGGAAGGAAACCTGCAATACAAAACACAGTCTAGCTCTCACCAAAGGGAAAAAAAAGATCTTCCGATAATTCTTGGCATTTATTTCTAAAAGGAAAACAAATAGCGAGAAAAAGAAACTTAAGGCTAGCTTACGACTAAACTGGTCTTCCGCGATGGGCCCCTTGCTCCGGTCCGGTCGCGCCGCGCACTCGCGAATGGAATTGACTTAATTTGGTCGTTACTGTAAATTTCGCGTCCTGGATTACAACCACTTCACTTCACGTCTATCTTCTGTCCTTGCAAGGTTTTTTTTTTTGTTTAATTTGGTAATTATATTTGAAAGTTTATTATCCACTTTTCCACAGCACTCTCACGACTTTACCCCTTTATGTTGATCTTCAAAACCCCACTCACTTTCCTACTGCTCGTCCAACTTGTCCCATTCCCATCGCTAAAACCAAAACGAAAAGAGCCCCCGCTATTCAGCGTCGTCCTTATATTATGTCTCCTTAACGGCTACCACCAACCAAGATCCCGCTCCTCGAACATTCACCTCTCGTTCGAACCAAAAATTAACGTTTCCTTCGCCTGCCACCGCTGTAATCCCAGTTCGCCGTAGATCGCCGCAAATCTTCGCTGCGAACTACTTTACCCAACATTCGCCGCGATGATGACAGTTCGCATTGTTTACTTAACAATGTAAACAAACTTCACTGAAGAAAGTGACTTCAAGGAAGACTCCACCATTAAGAAGGAAGTTTGGTGAGTAAAAAACATAGCCTCCCCTGTTTTGTTTTTCGGATTCCCTGCACTGCGTCCGGTGGTTGACTTCGCCGTTGGCTCCGGGTGATCTTAGTGGCCTTCGTTTCCGCCACTTCCGACGGCGGTAGTGATCTGGCTGAAATGCCCTTAGTGCCCGTAGTGTTGCTTTGTGGTTGCCGCCGCTCCTCCAGCCTGCCTTGGTAGCGCCATATGTGTGTAGCGTCGTTCAAGTGTCGAAAACTATCCTTGCCGTGATGTGCCGGCCGACGGGAGTGATCAGCTTCTGTTCAATTTTCACACGCGCCCGTATGTAACCCTCACTCGTTAAAACTTCAATGCCTGCGCTACCGTATTAACGTGAGTTATTTCCCAAGGTTAATCCTTGATCCCTTGATCGGTTCTAGGTGAACTTTTGATCACTTGGCTTGCCCAGCTTTTCCCGCGACATTTCACTCGGTCCCAATTGCGTCTTTTGCACGTTCGTATTGCGTGTCGGAAGATCATTGGTTAATGCTACTATTATTGCCTTAACGCTAACTTACTAATGACAGTGTAGTCTTACATCTATGCTCCTTACCCACAATTCTGCTTCCCCTACTCCGTCCAGCATCGTGGCTTGAAACGTGGTGGCGCTTCTTCCTCCAACTCCGGGTTACCATTCTCATCCGTATCGCGTGGTGACAGTGCCGCGGAGGTCTCGGGAAGGGGTGAAGTCAACCAACCCGTAACAAGCCTGGACTTCCTTCCTTGAACAAATGTTATGAATGAGACAAAAGAGCCTAAAAATGCATTCGTGAAATTCGAGGATGGTGTAAAAATGATCATCACCGACAAACGTGGAGAAAGTGGAAGGAATTGAAAACTCTGCTCCGGAAGAAGCACGTATAGAAGAGGTCGAGAGGAGGATGCCGTTGGCAATTCCTTCCGAAGCCTTCCCTACCCGAAGCCAAAAACGAACTTGCAGAGCCCCGCCGGAGAAGAATCGAAAAGATGCGAACCAAAGACGTTATCTAAGACGTGAAGACCCAGTGCGTTATTGAATTGACTTGAGCTCCTGAGAACAGTGACGTTGATTGTGATGACAAGAGACGAGATGGAAATATAAACCGTCAGTTTCTTCCCGCTTTGCGATGACAGCTTCAAGTGGTGATCCAAGATATGATGAATATTACGAGGCATGTTTAATACACAAATATCACTCAAAAAGCAGAATGAATCAAAAAAATGAACACTACCAAATAAAACAAAACAATTTGACTTCAAATCGAAATGAATCCTTAAGAGCAAAATATGTTTTCCTTCTGAACCGGTTTCACTATTTTGAAAATTGGAATTCATTCGAATCAGAACAAACATCGTCGATTGTACCAATAACCGAAAAATCATCAGCAAGGAAGAATTTTTAATTAAATTTAGTGAGGAGTTCAAATGTTCTAAAAGGCGCAACCCCTTTATCTGACAAACTCCAAAACATGTTATTAATTACACGTACCCATTCTAGGGTTCAACTCTTGCTGCATATCAACTACCCACAACCGAATCAAGAAAACAACAGGACAGGAGAGCAGAGAAACTAAATTGGTCGTGACTCTGTATGAGTACACATGAATGAAAGCAGCCACCGTCAAAGGACGAGACAGGATCAAAAAGACCTTCATACCTTTGTATCGTCACTGTTTTGTGTGTGCTTATTAAATTAATTGTTTCTAGAACCTAGCTCCGAGCTTCTCCCCATCGCCGAAACAAAGGGCCGAAGATCCTGGCGGTGGTTGGAGGTAAAGGGTGGCAGCAGGCCAGGCCACTAGGTGTTGTGGGGCATTAGGCTCACGTTAGATTACCAGTCGTCTGACCGGAGCAAGTGTAGGCAATATAGGAAGAGCGCAGGATAGTGTAATGCACGTTTCAGGTTTAGTTGGTGGATATCAAACAATTACAGTTACGTCATATTGAGAAAGGCACCCTTTGTGCTACTGACAGTTAAAGCAAATTAGGATATTGTGGCTAGTCTGATAATTAGTTGCACGATTCCGTCTCTCTCGCCACAGGTCTCAGGCTCCTTTTCCTTTGTTCCTGTGAAATATCACCTTCCGCAAGAGGTAAAGTTTGCTTTTGAAAAACAGAGTCCAAAGTTATTCAAACTGCAGCCACGTGTAAATTTCGAGGTTCAAAAGGAGATTCGTGGTGAAAATTTCAGAAGTCTCAAAAGTGAAGCTCTAGCTCAATGCTTCGAAGAAGAGTTAGAACTATCAAATTATCTTCAATCGAATTTCGCATTAAGTACATAGAGCCCTGATTTCTCTTAAGGACTTGATTCCCAATAAATTCAACAATCTACTACAGTTAGAAACAACATATGGACTCGTTTCCATGAAACCTTTGTTCGACTAAATAAATTCAGTCCTTTCGAATTATGGAAATCATTTCTCAGTTGAGAGAAAAGTATGCACAAGTCCTTTTCCACCATATGACGACGATCAGGATTATTTGTTTGGTGTGAAACATATTGTCTCCATGCCCGAATAATCTCACAACTATGGTCAAACATATAATAGAAAATGGCATGCAAAGTGCAGGAAAGTAAAGGATACCATGGACAAACAACTGACACCGAATCATTTCACCATCACATGCAAGAACTGTGAGTTTTTCTGTTCCGGTTCGGAAATTTCTTTTTAATAAAAATTTCAAATTTCCCTTCGACGCAACACTGAGTTGCTTAAAAGGTAACAGAAGTTTGTCAGTTATCCTCACGAGAACTTTGTTGTTTGGGTTGAATAATGTAAAGCAATTCAGGATGGCGAAAAGTGAGTAGGTGTGGTCGTGGATGTATCGACATATTGACAATACTTATTAAATCCGAATAAAATGTGGGACCTAAAATTGATAAAATTCTTTTGGTGTCGGTTTCCTCGTAGTGTTTTGTCATCTAGAACGATAGGCTCATCATATATCGCAGCTTACCCATCAAAGCAAATAACGTACATAATATTCGCTGCTATGGAACTTCCTTGAACTCTGGCTAGAAGCAAGGAGATGCGTTTTGAAGGGATCGCCACATTGCAATAACTCACATTACAGGAACGTGAACAAACATCTACCGCGCGTCAAGTGCATTTCCGAAAACTTTGATTTATTTCAGAGTCCTGCAATTCCACACACATATCATCAGTGAGGGAGGATAACGTTGGCCACTTTCCATTTCTATTTCTCACCTGCCCACTTCTCTCTTGCTTAGCTGAAGAACTTCAACTTCTCAAATATATTGCGGTTCAAGGAGTGTTAGGAATGGCTTTAAGGGGTGTCTGTGTAAGAATAAAGGTAATTCTCTAAGTATGATATTATTTGTTGAGGATTCAGTGGTTGTTTGGTGCAAATGAATGCGATGAGTGAAACTTGAAAAATCTGTAACTGAAGAATTTTGTATTCGCGACTAGGCTAGCTGTCATGTAGCCAAGACGCGTTCGGTACATTTCAGAAGGCATGAGTCTGAATTTGAAGGTAATGAATGCCCTGGACATACCCTCATGACATCGGATGACGCTTCCGTTGAAATTAAAACCCCCTCGTGTCACTATCCTGACAATTGACCGTCAGGGAGTTCGCTGAAGACAGTGTGTTGACAGGGAACTCAAAAACAGCAAAGAAATCGGGAAGATTGTTCTTTTTCTCCGGACAACGCTCCACTTCATTAATCGGATAGTCGGATTTTCCTTCTGTTTCAAATAATCCTTAGAGAGACTCTAGTTTGGCGGTAGTACTTACTTTGTTTTCTTTTTTCGAACCATTTACCGGCTTTGAAACTGCTGGGACCGCAGTGGCGACAGCGCTACCGCCAATGAGAAAAAGGACGTCGTGAGAGTATGCCAAATACCGACATTGCCAATCCGAGTTTTGGCTCTGAGTTTTTTTCATTTTCAAGTGTGCAAAAGTAACGATAACCCTTAAAAACTCGAAATCGCTAATAAAATTCGACCGAACTTTATTTGGTCCACCTGCAAGACGTACGTAAGACTTTTCGTAATTGCATTCGAATGTTTCAACTCCACCAGCAAAAGGAGCAAGAACGTCTCCAGTTTAGAGCGCCTTTCATATAACTCTCGTATGCACTTCAGTGTGTGTATGTGTGCATGAAGAAACGATAGGCAACTTTACACATCTAATACCTTATGTGGTGAAATCCCCAAATCCTCGACCAACTGACTAAATTTAATTTGGAGAAACTTTTTAATGAGAAACTTAATCCAGACAAGAACACATTTTCGGTGAACGTCCAAATAAACTGTAATTAATTTTCCATTTCAAGAACCATTAATTGTTTCTTATAATGCGAACTGAAAGGAATTGGAAACTTGTAGAAGTGGTTGATTGGTTGAATTGAATACTTGCACATATATCATGGAGAACGAGAGTAGGTTGTGATTTCGTAGAGATTGTGGATGTTGATTTAGCATCTAGGCTTGAAATTGCAGACATGCCGTTCCAAGGACCTTCCCGGTTCATTGCTGCAATTCCGGGGGCGGAAAATTTCAATCGCCGACTAGATAACTGGTCTAGTAAACAATTTACAATAGTCAACATACCGGTCGAGATGGGGGTTTTTGCATCCTTGGCCGTCGCCCTTCCGCCCCGTTTCCTAGTAGGGAAACCCTTAAAGTTATTCACCGCAGAATTTATTGGATTTGTAATTTACCTTCACCTTACCTTTAACTTTTCACGTTGGTGTTTGTGGCATCACACGATGAAAAACGATTAAGAAAATTCGTTTGCCTGAGCTCATTAGCTGCGTTCTCTCTTCGCTAATCCTTAAGATTTAATGTACAGATAGTCGGTCATGACTTTTAGATTTTGATCGAACACAGTTTCCTCTAAAGTTGTGGATTTTCTTTGTGGGTCCCAGCGCTCGATTGTGGCCCCAATGACCCGAAAGTGTGCTAATGAGTTTGAAATTACCCGCACCCGCGGATAGATCGCAAGGAGGGTGCGCTAGGAAGAGGACAAGAGGTGATTCATGTTCTGCAACTCTCTCTAATTGATACTTTGCGTGACTTGGAGCCTTCTTTTCTTTTTCTCCAACTGACTTTCCATTTACCCCGGCCAAGCATTTCTCGTCGGCGGTCGTGAGGTTGTTCTGAACGATTTTCACAAATTCATTGTCGGTGGTGCACGTTGTTGTGCTCGCCGTACAGCAAGGAATTAGCGAAATGAAGGAAAGTGTGTTAGTTTTGTTTAGTCTCATTGGCAGCTCCTGGTGCTATGGAATGTAGTTAATACCTATCAACAGAGACTCATTTGTCATCATGTGCATGATGAATATTTTCCGATTCACGTGTAGAAGCGGGGAAAACCGCCGGTAATTGCTGCTGCCACAACAAACAAAATGATGTATATCATTCCCAAATGTTGTGTTCCCAGTTGACTTTTATTAGTCGAACACTTTGAGCGATCGCTCCTTATTATGTACAAACAAACAAAGTGATGGTTTTATTGTTTCTACTGTCAGCGCAAAGTATCCCGCATCCTTGGGGTGATTGTATTCACTCCTGGATTTTATTTTCACTTCGAATGTTTGTATCCGAAGGAAGAAATATCTTGAAGCTCTGTACCAGCTTGGACATTGCCCTACGAAACCCATCTGAAATCGAATGCATCCTTCTACAGCAGCCCCCTTTCCCCGCGTCCTCAAGCGCACTCGCACACCATTCACACCATGCAAACATGCTCTGCATCGGGATCTAACTTAATTGTTTTAATAATTAACCATAATACTCGACTACAACTATTTGCAATTACCCAAATGATGTTCATTGTCTCTTTGAGAATATTTCGTTATTGTTAATTAATTATTGTTGGCAAGAGTTGAGCTAGTACAACCAGTGCCAGTTATCGACCGTAGAATATAGTTCAAAGGCAATAGTTGCAGCCCCAGTGCGCCCTGGCTCCCTCCCCGTCACCGGTTGCCAAGGGAGCGAGGGCAACGGGGAGGCCAAACTATTATGGATGCTGATTAAAAGGATGCGACGGCAATCGATGGAGGAGTGGGACTGGTGGAAATTGCACACCGATCGGTATGTCTTCATCAGGCTCATCATATATGCAATACCAGTAAAAGCCATTTAATTAAGTCTGAATCATGTACAGGCAGCATACAATTTCAAATACCAGAGCTGCCTTTGCCATGCATGCGTTAAAGGAGCCTCTTGATACCTCGTAAATTGGAGGTAGTTTGGAGCAACTGCCGGAGCTACTGCACCCCGCAAACTAACTATCAGGAAGTACTCGCTCCTATTATGGCCAAAATGTAACGATAATGACTTTATTGCGAAATTGACGTCTATGGAATCTTTAAGTAGAATGTATGAATATTAGATGTATAGTATGTAGATTAAATCGCATTTGCTGTAACTGGAAATTGGAATTGAGTAGACAATTTGCTCCTGCTGCCAAAGTGCTGGTTTGAATTTTTAATTATTCTGATAATTTTCCCGGCGAGCTTAAAGTTTTACCAGTGCAAAAGACTCCAGTGTGAGAGACGCCAGCTCCCAGTGCTTTTCCTCGCAGGATAGCAGCAGGATCACGTGATTTCAGTACCTCACTGGTGAAACCACTCGTTCACGCCACTCGCCTGATGTTAACTTCACAAGTTGATGTGGGAAGCTCAACAAAATGAATTGTTAATGACCCATTCAATGGTTTTATTAAATTCAAATCCTGTAAAGAACAATATCGTCTGATCAGCCCATCGCATTAGAAATTTGATTTTTTTAATGGCCTCGAAGTTGAGAGCTGAGATTCCACTCAACTTTATTCTGATCCTTGTTTTCAAGGCAAGGATTGTAATGAAGCTGATTTCTGCTATTGCGAAAGGGTGCGTGATGCAGAGAAACTTCCAATATGGCTTCAAGTTGTTGGTGGAGAATAGCCAGAATCCTTCTAAGCATTTCGATCTTAAATACCTGAAACATACAAAGTGATTTAGTCATCACATTGTCTCTGTGCCTCACATCAGCTTTACGCCTTCTATTCTCGGCCCTTGACTAAGCTTCTGAACTATCTTGCAGATCTCGTCTTCAGTTAAAGCTAAATTTGATGAAACCTTGTTTTAACGATTGACTCCCTTCGGCTTACTTGGACTTCATAGCCAATCCCCATCCAGTTTTGTCTCCAAATGCTAGTGCGTGTGAAGGTTCAATGGTATTCGACGGATGAGACTTCGCGCATTTTAACGATTATTTGCAGGAAGTTTATGGGCATACGCATAGTCTAGTCAGTCAGTAATTTTAGATCAGTCTAAAAATGTCAATCGCGAATGGAAACAACTCATTGCACGTGGGTTGTTTTGCGTGTCACGAAAAGAGTTAGAAGTAGAAAATTTGTGATTTGTTTACATTTCCCTTCTGAACTTGTTTGGAAAAATGTCAAAATGCTAGTAAAATTTGATTGGTTTCAGCCAGTTTCGAAATGCTTCAATACCGCCGAGCCTGATCCCAAGTCCCGTGTTTGAGGAAAGAGAATGAAATCCGGCAAATGGTTAATTGACGAGAGAAAGGAGATAAACGGCCCCACAGTGGTGATATTTCATCGCAAGCAGAACCGTAGAAATTCATATGCAGGCTTTTATAATATTTATTTATAGTTTTTTTGACTTTAGGTTCACTTTCGATTATTTTTCCATGACCAGTGGTACAACGTGACAAGACTTTTCGAAGAATTTGAAGTGCAAGACCACTCCCCTAATAATAGACTACAGGTCTAGAAATGATGAGGAAGCTGCTCATTACATCTTTCGTCTAAATCCAACCCAAAGCACGAGAACTAAAAGCCGAAAATCCTTAAGACTGACTTTTTATACAGGTATCAAGCTTAGTATATTTTATTTTTGTCCTACTTTCGCGGCATCTCTTCATAAGCTGAAATTCATGTCCTTCACAAGATACTAGCCCGCCAATGTTATTTGAAATTCGATATTCAAGTGAAGCCATTCGTGTCCTATTAATGATAAGTTTTGCAACTATTTGTAGCCAACTTAACGCTACAAAGGTTCGACAATAAATTCATGAAATGTAAGTGGAGAATAAATGCATGTCGGGAGCTATACACGAGCGTATTCCTTGCTGAAAGTTTTCAAGCCATGGCATGTTGATATCTTTCGGAGACTTGTCGATGAACGATGTCCGTAGAATTGCTATAAGAAATAAAAATGAGACGACAGCAGTTACTGTTACTAAACGTTCTTGCAAATGGACACAAAAATAAACAACAAGCCAAAGGTAGAGTAGACGAACGACATTGTTGATACTTAAGTGTTCAGGACATGTGAATTTTTCGATTAATGAATAATTGATTGGCGTCTGCGACGACATTCGGAGACATTCGTTGAGACCAAGATGGAAATGATGTTCTTGGACGATGCATAAAGTAGTGTCTAAGTGCATGACTCTTTCGTCCATAATTGATGACTGGTCAAAGTGTCCTTCTTCTGCCATTCATTCTTCAGCTCCTCAGTATGTGACAGAGAATTTTCCTAGAGAATTAGAAAAGCTTATTTCATTTCAGAATATAAAGTGGAAAGTGTAAATATTTTAAGTAGTTGCGACTGTATTGCATTTTTGCATGGCTTGGCATGAATGCTCTTCAGAATTCTGGACGCCATTGCTAGAATAACAGATGTCAAGGATACTTCTTACTCGTTCATCTTCAAACCGATAGATGGTCGAATTTATCAGTGTTATAAAAATTAGTTAGTTTGGGAATCGTAGCAGGATTAATTTGCTGCAGGATCGCAACACTGCGGCCGCGTGCGGAAGAAGTCCGTGCGCCTCAACCAACAGTGAGTGTCCAGCAAATCAATTTAGGAAACTCATAACCGCATATTGCCCTTCCCAACATTAATCCAAATGGAACAAGATGCTTGCGAGAGCCAAAGCAAAGGGGGATTCGGGCCGAACTTGCAACTTTAAAGTTTGGTAATTACAGCACGTTGAGTGATGCCACAAAACGCTCTTACGAGGCTGGAGGAAACAATTATAACTACGGTTCAACTTCATTAAATGGCGTAAACTTTTGTTATACCCCCATATGTCTCTGCTGTTAGTGTGTTCCGTTGCAAGGGTACCTCTATCTGTCGTGCACTTGTCGAGCTGGTGGATGTGCTGCACATAGCTTACCCCTGCATTGAGGAAATGGGACTGGCAGGCAAGGACGAAGGCAAGTTTAGCTGCTTGCCTCAGCTTAACAGCCAGCCATCAGTTATCTGTGTAATACATGCGGCAAAATGCTCCACCAAGTGAGGGCAGGGGTTGGCATAACAAAGCCTGGAGGCAGTTTTATGTATGCTATGCAATTAAAACATGTGAGCCAGAAACAAGCTTTGTACTTGGCTTCATAATCAAAGGATACATCTCAGCAACGAGCATTAGGATATGGGAAACAACTCTGGCAGACGTGTTTCTGAAAAGCCTTTCATTTGATAAGTCTTTGACCAGTGCACTGCATTGTTTGATATTACCTCGGCTCAGGCGTCTGTCAGACCTTCGGCCCTCACCCCTCCCACCCGCCCACGTCCTGCAGCTAGTTGTTGGGAAATAGAATAATTTTCTTCTCGGTGATGACGAATTTCAATGAAATTATGAGAAAACCATATGTGTGTGCATGAAAATGACTTGGGTAATTTGCTGGAAAGAATGTTTTGTAGTTTGCCAAGTGACCTGGACAAAGTTCAAAAGTTGAGACTAGAGAAACCATAAAGGCAATGAAGTGAAGCAACTGCTTCGCAGCAGGATTGCTCGCAACGAAAAAGGCACTGAAAGGTCGCCGACGTATGGGACATTAATTAATTAGTGAATTGTTTCGCTCCTACTGCAGACACATTGTCACGACTCGTACGACAGAACTGCATAAACAACGTCGTAAGGACCTGTTCGACACAATGGCGAATAAAAATAAATGATTATTACTTTCGGCGCACTTGGAATGCTCCTAATGACGAAAATCCTATCATCAATGGCGCGAATCGACAAATCAACGCTATCAACGTCTTCGCATCGACATTCAACTCAGGTACCGCCAGGTAAAAAGGTCCAAAGCAATCTTTCTTGCAATAACTCCACACTTGCGCGGACGAAGCGGTTAGTTAAAGCGGGCGAACTTATTAAATCAAATTCCCAAGACGTTGCCGATTTCTCCGTTTCGAGATGGTTTTCTGGGCTCGAAGATGATATGGCACCTGAGATAAGGTCACCTATGCACGAGAAATCAGAGACTAAATAAAAAGGATAGGACGGAAACATTAGACGCGGTAATTGTTCTTTGAAGAGAAAATTCAGACATGAGGCAGATGGAATATGAATTAAATCATTAGATTATGTCAAATAAATTGTTTGTCTTTTACTACATTTGTCTCAAATCAGTATTGATTGAATTTTACAACATTTCATGGGAAAATTCATAGCAAAATAATTTGATTTAAGGTGTCACCATTTGTCGGTAAGCAGATCAGTTCGGTAAGGAAAAATGTGTACAGTACGTTGTGCATATCTTCCCAGTCTTATACAAATATCCTGAAATATCCCGATCGCAAGGAATCGGGAGATCTAAGCGATTCTTTCTCATGATGAGTCAGTCAGGTCATCCACTACTACTACTACTACTAGTTTAGAGACAGTTCCAAAAGTTAAAACTATGAGATACTCGCAAAATGTTACAGTGGGGTTTGCCAAATATTTGGCGCAGATGGCCAGTGAGGCCGCAAAAATATTTACTCAGACGCGTTGTTCCCTGGCAAGAAAAACTATTCTTTAAAAGAAACAAATACCTTAAAACTATCCATTCCTTGGTCCGTGTCAGCCCCCACAAGGCTTTTGTCAATCAGCACACGCAACAAAATAAAAATGAAAGATCTTGTAAGGAAATGAGTCTAATGTAACGTGTTAGGATACACATATTTAGTGTGATATATGTGCCTATCATTCGGGCCACTACGCCGCATTAGTACGCGGCGTAGTGGCGTTACTGCATTAGCCTTATCGCTCATGTTTTCATCACTTTTACTTCTGCGCTGCAGAAGCGTCTCCTGATCATTAGCGTCTCTTTTTTTCCTTACTACTAGCATATCCTCTGTTACAACTTCTTCGCTACATGACTTTATCACCAGCGTCCTCCTATGCAGCTTTGCAACCAGCGTTTGCTTCGCTGTCACTGTCACATGATGTCTTCCACTATTGATTTCTCTATCTATTTCAGAAGCCAGAAGCCGCCCGGGAGGGAACTTGCTGCTTTTTTCTTATGCTTTGACTCATCCATGGCAGGTAATCAGCCAAAAACTTCGCACTCGAATTGTCTTATTACGAAGATGGAGCAGATTGTGACCTGACTGAGCGACAACGAGTTTCCATCCTCACCAGCTTTTCGTATATTTAATTTTGACATAACGCGCTGCGTCTTCCCTTCACCCAATATTTGCACTTTATTCTCTTTATCGACGACATTAGTTTTTTATGCTCCTTAATCGCCGCCTGAATTATCCTTATTCTTGCAACATAATAGCTGGCCTTCCAAATTCAGTTTTTGCGAGCCCCTGTCTTGTGCACTTGGCGCATGTTACAGTCGCAGGCTTAACACCTGTCCCTTCTGATCCTGATTGTGTATCGGATTACCGTTTTCCGCCAAAATTTCGTCATGGAGCGCCAGAACACGGTCCATCAACAGTGCTTTGCTGCTGATGTTTTCCACTTTGTTGTATAAGTGACGACGAGGTCTGCCTCCTTAGCCGATGCTCTGTTAACCTTGAGTCCCTTGTGTCTGGGCTATCTGCTGGTTACGGCTAAGTGGTGACATGGTTAAGGCTGAATTAAGGTATCGCATATTAATATACAATTATTACATTAAGCTCCTCTTAACTTATACTAGCTTTGGAAACGGATTGCAGGCAGCTCTTTCGAGGCTCATCACCACCGCGATCAAAATCCGTCGTGTGGACAAACCGTCACTTATGAGTTGAGCAAGTGATCGTCAAAAGGAGACATATCTAGGTACGTGAAATGTAGCGAAGACTCGAACGTTGCGTAACGTTCCGTATTCCATTTGTTTTACTTAACGAATATCCTAATCCTTTCAATTGTTGTGGAGGTCAATTTATTTTCTTAAGATGATTCCTTACAGGAAACCATTTTGCTGATTCTCTTCAATTCTCCAAACAAATTGTCCTTTTTATTTCTGTACAGATTAAATTCTGCAAAATTTTTCGGTGAAGTATGCAGAGAATAATTGGAGTAGAAAGCGGTAGGAATAGTTTTCAATTAAGTTTCAGTGAAATCTATTCGTGCATGAGCACCTTTGCCGTGTAAACAAACTCAAAATGAGTACGAAGAATCAGCCGGCAATGAGTTATCGAATAACGAAAATATTTGAAGCAATCAGGAAAAAGGGGGTTAGTATGGTTTTCGTTTTCATCCAATTATTCCAGCCGCCAATCGACTGCTCCCCCCAAAGAAGTTGCTCGCGTCTTTGAATGTTGCTAGCAAGTCATTAAAGCATGTCGTACATGATGCACATTGTCGAAGAACAGAGACAAAAACCACATTCGAGATTTCAGTTGTGGTGCATCAAAGCTTCCACCAACTCTCGAATACCAACGTCCTACCATAATTGACGTTTTGAATTGATGATGCAGTGGCCCAATTAAAATCTACGAACGCTGCTCCTCTATGGATTGTGCGCTTTCACGGCGTTAAGGCTCTTTGACTCCTCACCATCAACGGCTACGTGGAAAAAGGCTACGCGAACCACCAAACTACAATGCAACTTCATACTTTTCTCCATATGAGAACGGAGCTCCGCTGTAAGAGTTCCGCCAGTTCCAGCTTAATGATGCCCCACCGGATTCACTCGTTAGTTTTGTAGTTAATTAGCGTTTAATTATTGAGCCTTCCGGGACTCGAACGGTTTGAGTGATAGAAAAGCAATGAACAGGCAACTAATCGTTCAAATTTTCTAACAACTTCATGAATCCGAACATCCTAGCGAATTCTCAATTCATTAAGGCTTCGCTGCATACTTTTCTGCATGTCTAGACTAGGTGTCCAGTAAAAGACTTTCAAAAGCACTACTTTATTCAATATTTATTCACCTAATTGGCTGGTTGTCAGGCTTCGAATTTTTTTCTTCTAACGGTCGTTAGATACCATTTATAAGTTATAACTCCTTACCCAACAGAGGCCACGTTTGTTCGACACCAATTAGTTAATGAACCCTAACTGCAATTCATTCCTTCAAGTAAAAACGCTTCAAAGCTCATCACCGAGGTTTCCTGTACGATAGTTATCTATTCGAAAGTTGCATGTCTGCTCCGAAATATTTTCACGCTACTTCGTCCCTCATGTTGGACGTCAGGACTTCATTAAAATTTCAATCACACACCGAATAAAGTCGCCGAAACTACTGCCAGTCGCGTTTATGGGCCATTTGATTGGAACCATCCCCAATAATGCAAACTTCCAATTAGAAAAAAAAGCCCGTATGTGCGTCTACTTGGAGCCTTCATCCTTAACTTGTTCGGCTGCCGTTCAGGTTTATTATGAATGTTCGAATTGGTCTTGTTCGCTACTTTATCTCGACACTAAGTCGCTGGAGGATGCGGTTTTTCTCCTATGGGATAAAGTGTTTTAATGAGCTCCCTTGCTTTGTTGGGCTCTATTTCGGCATACGAACGAAGGCATATGGGAGTTTGTGGCAACTTGGTTCTTGATTCTAGTGGAAATGGATGCCGCATAGTTATCACAGTGTCATTTTCCAGAAGTCGGAACAATATCAGGATATCAGGTGCCATAAAGTGCCGGAACGTTGGCCTGGACGCTACACAGTCCAACGCTGAGGGATGGCTTAAATCGCTTAGTCGTCGATACTGGCAATATTTTCTCCAGACTCTGAGAAATCACGTAATTTTTACAACATTATCAGTTATTTCGAACAACAAACTGCTGATTCTGGTATCTCTCATGTTAAGAAATATGGGGCACTCTCTTTTCTAATCCATGACTTATCGTACCTAGTCGTAGATCATCTGATTCTTATGTAGCCTCCCTGTTTATAGAAGCATGCAAGAAGACGGACTGAAACAGCTAGGAAATGAGTTTCGATTTCGTATTGAGTATTCCTTACGAAGGATGCTATAATACCGACTACACCTGTCATCGCTTTACTTTCATATATGGTATGTCAGCCGACAGAAGTCAAACTGGACTGCCTCCACGTCGATGCAGTTTTTATCAATTTTCTCAAATCATCCTTTTATGTTATCGCTCTTCGAAAAATCAACATGTTTCTATCGAAAACCAATCACGTGCTCAAACTAAAAATAAAGTTAATTTTGAGGCATGTTCTCCAAATGGCTCGCTCGCAGCTTTCCCCTGAATATTTGCATCCTTGAACTGCAAAGATGAATCTCTGAGTTTGCTTGTACTTCGCAGAGATCGCAGTAGCATTCGGGCGCGGAATAATGAGTAAAGATGTAAACGTTCTTCAGGCTATCTCTTCTGAAGTGTCCTCTAAAGTTTTTTCGAGATTTTTAAAGATCAAGGATTGGTTGAAATGAAATTGACCTAATCCGCGTCTACTTAGCGTGTATGTGTACAATAAATATAGCTTTTTATGGAAATATTTTACTTATTTTTTGCTATAGGTAACAACATTATTTGGCTGATACGCAGAAGGAATTTGAGAGACTATCGAGAATACTACCGAGACTACCGAAAATATTCACTGTTAACATTCATCACGAATAAACTTCTTACGATGGAAGTTGCAAAATCTCCAAATACTGCATTTAATGGGAATGATTTTGAAAACCTCAGACAAATGCAAGGAGTTCAACACCAATTTCTAAACAACTTCAAGGTGTTGCAGCTTTGGGCTGGATAGAAAAATGCCGTGAGGCTCAGAATGATGAGGAGACAGGAAAATTCAATGATCAGTCAGCACTCGTGTATGAAGCGTTCAGTAGGATGTCGGCCTGAAATGTGAAACTAACTTCCGGATTCAGAAGGTTGTTGTCATTCATCAATTAAACACGTTGTCAGAACTATAGAACGAATATGGAGCGAGAGAGAGAGAGAGAGAGAGAGAGAGAGTAAAGGACAAATGAAACAGCAACTTACAGAAGCTGCTTGGGAATCGGAAAAGGACCAAATGCAGCCACTACGAGCATGCCAAATTTGTGAACCCAACGCTACCGTTCGGTAATGGGTTTTATGTTTCAATTCTGCACAATAGAATGGAGGATGATGTTAAAATCATTGCAATGGTAATGATTGATGATGAATTGACAATTCACACCAACTTTCACTGCTTCACTGTTGTAGCATTTTCTAAGCGAAGACATTTGCGGTAGTAAAGTGTCACCTGTCACTATGGAACTTGTGAGTCCACATGAGACTTAATTTACCAGAAACACCTAACTGTATAGTGCTGGAACGGTTTGCAACAACTTAAGACAGAATACAAAGGAAAATTATCCTTCCATCCGAACGTCTCCTCGCAAAAGCAGAATTAAAAATGGGATAATAGAGTCGCACCGTACAGAAAACAGCAAGCGTTCCTTTTGTAACGACTTGAATGTTGTGATGATGGTTTCTTTAGAGTGATTCCTTAGACTCCTTTTATACTTTCGGTCAAATATTAAAAAAACATTTTCGTATGAGCGAAGGAAATAAGAAAAAAAAAACTTAGTGCCGGTAATACGACGAGAATCCTAGCCTAACAAATACGTACCTTAGAAGACTTTAAATGAATCATGGCCATCTTTCTTTAAATCATTGGTTGCTTGGTACAATTAGGGCTTACCTTAATGGTAAAATTGAACCCTGATTCATTTCGGTCTGATGAGGTCATGAGTTGTGATCAGATGCTTCAAATCGAAAAAAATGCCCGTTTTGATTTGAAGTTTCCGAAACGTCAGCAAGACCAATTAAAGGCTTAAAAAAGGAAGATGAGATTTCACACGTTGCTCGAACTTATCCGTTAATTTATAGATTTGGTAAATGCGACCTATTCGCTGATAAATAAATTTTCACCACATCCGACCCCTGTTCTCCCTATCAATATTTGTTGAAAGTGAAACTCTAAGGGAACAAAAATTTGGCATATCCTGCACCACTACTCCGCCGACTTGTATCTTCCCTTAAATTTTCATCTTGTAATCTGGACGCGCGTGTGTGTAGGACGGTGGTAGATTCTTTTGCCTTCGCCCGCATAAAACATCTTCGTTCATCAACATGCCCAAGAATGACGCGAATGCCGATGGTTTTTATGTGAGTTTCACTTCTCTTCCGATTTTCAATTTTAATGATTTAAAAATAATTGTACATGTGTCCATTTTTGGCGTTGCCATGATTTATAACTTGCCAAGGAATTGCATTCAAAGGGCTTTTAAATTTATAATGATTGTGTAGGTTTTTTTCCTCGATCATGCATGGGTACTTATTGTTTAAATAGCAAAATGTGTTTTCTCGGCAAGCAGTCGAAATGGAGTTTGTTTGAGATTTTTTTCAAGTGATTTGTGGGTGTATTTCTTTGCACGTTTTAAACTGAATTCATACCTTGAACTCACTTTGACTTGACGCAAATATGATTTTTCAAATTTATTACAGTTACTTCAGTCCGCGTATCAAATACGTACTAGAATGTGATTTTGTCAAAACCACTCGCAGCCTCGATTACTATCCCAAAGGTATCGATCACGACGAAGATGTCGAGGAATACATCTCCAAATTACACAAAACTATGTATCATTGCTACAAGCGGTATACGGACCCGAGAATGTTGAACATCATTTGGAGATAGTGATGTTATTACTTCAACTGCACCCTTTTCCGCAGCTACGCGATTAATTTCTTCGAATGATGCACAGCTCCGTCCACGAAGTGATGGTATAACATAAGAATAGGTACATACAGCGCTAACACTTCCAACAAACTGCTGGTAGAACGTAATTCGACCTGAAGAAGTGGAACTCACTGTGGATGGGTAAATACCCTCTCATTTTCGCGAAAAACAAGACCACCCCTTTCAAAGTTTCTGCGATAAATTGCAATGCAAAGGTAAAAATAGTTGCACTAAAAATAGTTCTATTTCTCTCTCCCAATCTGAACGGTGAACTTAATATACAGTCTGTTTGACAAGAGCGTGTACGGCAAAGCTCGGGAATGAATTGGGATAAAAAGTAGAAAAAAATACACTCATTATACATGATATAGACAATGATGCTTTATTATTAATAACTTGTCCAGTCGCCTCCATTATCAATAATTGACTGGAGTCTTCGAGGCATACTTTCTACTAATTTTATTGCATAATCCAGGGACAAAGACCTCCAAATAAGTTTAATTTCACAAACCAATCGTTTTAAAGTCCAGATCTGCTTTTCTCGAAGCTTCAACTTCATGAGTGCCCAAACATTTTCTATTGGATTTGCATCCGGCAACTGTGATGGCCAATCTAGTACTTCAACGTCATTTTCTCGTTTCCACACTGTACAAAGATGACTCCGATGTTTCGGGTCATTGTCTTCTTGCAGTAGCCAATATATGTTTTTCCTTCTAAACCACTTTTGAGCAGATGGTAATAAAGCCCTTTGATATATTTTGACCATTTTAGCTGCATTTAAATTACCTGTTAATATGTGCAAGGTGCCAAATCCCTGTTTTGAAAAACAACCCCAAACGTGCACCTTAACCGGATGTTTGACGGTCCGCTGGATGAATTTATTGGCGTGGGTACACCAGGTATGAGTGACAGAAGAACGTGCCCAAAAAGAAGTTTCGTCCGAAAAAATTACATTGTCCCAATCCCGGTCCAAATTTCCCTGCGCCCAAGTGAGTCTCTTTTTAACATGATTTTCCGACAGTAGCGGTTTCTTTATTATGCTACGAAATTTTACATCATGAGCCAGTAAACGTCTTCTTATAGTATCATATGACACATTAAGGCCCTTTTTAAGCAAAACCGCTTGGCCACCACGTAACGATAGGCGAGAATTCTTCTCCAATACCCGTAAAATCATTTTGTCCTCCTTTTTCGTTGTTTTTTGCGTAGAGCCACGATTAGGCAGATCGTCGACATTTTTTACTTCAGAATAGCGTTTCACCCACTTACTAACAAATTTCTTTGACTTTTTCATGTATTTTGCAGCGGCTGCGTATGACATTTTGGGTCCTTTTGGATGCAAACACAAGAACACTGCTTCATAACGTGATGCGTACGTAACGCTCATGACGAAATACGTCCTTCTCTGACAAAGATCGAACGACAACTGAGACTCTATACACAAAGCATCTGAGGGGAAGGGGCTAGCAACATGCCCAATTCTCAACCAAGCTTCTAGCGGTACCTAAAAAAAAGTTTTGCCGTACACGCTCTTGTCAAACAGACTGTAAGATTAGCAAACGGGAAGTCAGAAGTCTTATTTTTTTTTAAGAACAATTCGTGTTATTAAGTTGTCAAAATAATGACTGCATTCAGTTCAAACAAACCGAAGAGGATATTGCAACGATTATTTGTGTACGAATGAGTGCAAATTTGATGGGAAATTAGGAAGTGTCACTAAACTTCCCATTGAATTCTCACATCTATCACGTGTTAAATTTCCTATGGTTGGTTGGATGTTTCGCCTAGATCATAACTCGCCGTTGACTTGTTCTCGTCCACCGAACCGAACCGACTTACAAAAATTCTGAGAGCGCAGATCGTCCGAACTTTTTTTTTGCCGTTATGATTTCATTAAATACCTTGCTCCGAGAATTTTATTAGCTCTAATGAATTTGTATGCTTTTCATGATCTCAATCGAACACTACTAACCACAGCAATCCAATGCTACCATTAGAGCAGTTGAAAGTTTGAAGATCCGTACGGTCCTGCATTACCAAAAATTTTGGCGGAAAAGTAAAATTGCACGCATTGACGAGGAAATGCGATCTACCGCAATGAACAGAAATTTCAGCATTCTCCCACAAATGAAAAATGCTAAATCGTTCAATGCCACCATAATTTGTAAACGTCAAGCTCCAAGCTTGAGATAAAGTTTTGAAAAGCAAGTGAGAGAGAAACACTTCTAGTTGATGAGAGCACGTTGTGCTCTCAAGTAATTGAGAGATTTTAATTGAGGTTGACGCAAGAAATCGGGAAGGTAGCCTAAGATGAAACGTTTAGAGAACTGTAAATGGTTGCTTCAGGTGATTTGTTGTTTTGACAATCAGTGATAAAGTAACTGCGCTTAAAAATAACTAAAACTGATGCCATACACCAGAAAAAATATCTAGAAATTTTTTTTCGCGATCAATGAAAATCTGGGTCGTCAATCAGCATAAGCACGTTATCCAGCTGATAAAATAATCGAAGAACTAGTCTGGTGTTGGGAGATGTCACTTGACAGATCCGTTTCCTTACTCTGTCTCTGTGCTTATGTATCCGGAAGTTCTTGTTGGTGAGAGGTTACTTTCAGGACTTCAGGTCATTCGGGGATGTTCAGGGTTGTTTCTCACTCCCTGCCTAGCAAAAAAAAAGGAGGGTAGTAGTAGGAAGGGTAGGAGTAGGAGGGGTAGGAGTAGGAGGGCGTATAGGCATACATACTTGAGATTATTCGTAGTCTGTGCAATGGAAAGTGTTCCTGTCTACTCGGAGTACACGGACACTAATATTGGAGTCGATACTGACTAGTTGTGGCTTGCTTGCTTGGTAAATTAGTGGAAATCTTTGTGTTTACTGTTAGACGGTTGGATGCAGCGCATACGCTGCCTTCCTGGTGATGCAACTGCATCGTTTATCCCATAAATTATTCCGATATATCGTACTACGAAGGTAACAAAGGGGTTTGAAATGTGTTTCTCACTCTTGGTTGGGACCGTACGTCGTTGAGCGGTCGGGCTACCAGCTATTGATAACATGGACCAAATTGATAGTGGTTCTGAACTCAATCACGAAGATCCCGATTGCTGATTTTTCTGGCGGATTGCTGCTCCTCCTTGCGAGCACAGTAGCCTTGTTGGCTTTAATGCGGAGGTAACGCCTGCTATTTTTTATAACGAATGAGCATTGACGCTTGATGATTCAAAAAATCAACTTTTTCTTTGCGCCGTAACGCCAAGCAAAATCTTCTGTAGTACAATATTCACTAAAAAATCGATTTTATTTATTTGTAATAGGATTCATTTTTCACTTGTTTGTATTCAAATCACATACAAATGACAATTTACGGATATTTACATCTAGAAATTGCTTTTTTTTCTTTATTTTTATCTCCAGGAATTTCAATTTGAGTTTATTTTTGTTTTACTATGTCTTACTATATTTTACTATGGCTCAAGTTTCACCTTTACGTGTTGACAAAGTGAACTGCCAACATGAACGAATGAGCAGGGGTTTCTATCCTAGCAACCTAGTGGCAACGAAGAAACAAAAGCATTCGAAAAATTTCAATATAAAATATAGTTAACTTTTGGATGACGTGCGTATGGATAGATTGATCAACACAGGTGTCGTTAAACTCCTTGATGTTATTGCAAATGTCAGAGAAGTTATATTCCATGTTCAATCAATAAAATCAATCAATTCCATCGCAGATACTGGTGCCGAAATATAATCGTCCAATGGAAAACAGAAAATCTTCAACCGGAGCTAATGGCGGACTTGCAGTTACCGAAAACTCCATGACAACCGGGAGCGTGGCAAGTGAAAAGCAAATGTCAGAAACCAAAGGTGGTGAGACCAAAACTGCTCCCATTGACATGCTATCGGAGGTTTGTACTTTATTTGAAATAATTTCATCCTTCAAACAATTCTGAACGACTTGCAGTTCCTTTCCTCCGTTATGCTGAAGGACTATAAAAATGCTTTGAAGCATTGTGAAACAAGTATGTATTGAAGGAATGATTTTTGATGCAAATAAAATGCTTTAAAATGTGGATTCAAAGTTTTAGAATACGAGCCTGACAATCTAACTGTGAAGGAGTTCCGACCTTTGATAATTGAAAAGTTGAAAAGTAAGGCAATTTCTTTTAAGGAAACATTTAGAAAAATTCTTTAAATGTTCTTTTCCTGATTTCACTAGTTGACGCCGAAGCTGAGAGTGTTGATTCGTCAAGCCAAGAAACCTCCAATGAAAGCGATGATTCAGACGAGTCTGGTAAAGCAAATCGAGAGAAAGCTACAAATGAAGATTCAAACGAATCTTCGAGTGAAGACGCAGGTGGTGATAGTGAAGATCTAATCACGGAAGAGCGCGACGACAGCATTTAACTTAGAAATAGGAGCGTCCTTTTCAAATGAAATAATTCATTTTATTTTTATATAACTTAATAAACTGTAATGAGACAATTGGTTCGACAAACATTTTGTCTTTCTTGAACTGTTTCTATAAAATTAATTAATTTGTCAGGGTGTCAGTAGTGGCTGGGGAAGTGTCTGTAAAATTTGCTTACAGGAACGACTGCAGTAGTCCTCGCCCTATCGAATGAATCACGGCATTGAAATTTCGCGTCTAACATTCGCAAAGTTCCGAAGGGTTTTAACTCGAGTTTTAATTTGATGAAAACGATATTTTCGTAAAAAATTTTGACATTAATAAAAACTTGGCTTCGGGGTATGAGGGGCTGACTATCGGCGTTATAGCACTACGATCTTGTCTTCCCCTTAAGGGAGCAAAGTCTTGGCCCACAAGAAAACCCCTTTTGTTGCCCTTGGGCTTCCTGTACGTATTACTGTACCCTTTTCAAAAACATGAGGCTTATGAAGTCTATTTTCTGACATGGCTCAGTTCCAAATACTTTCCTTTTAAGATGTCAAATCAATCACCTTCAGTTTTCTTTCCTGAAATTTCGGGCATGCAATGAGCAAGCCAAAAAATAACAAAGAACAAAAATTCGTAAATTTGTATTACTAAGACAAAGACATGTTGTATACTAGAGGGGAATTACGCAATTTTTAAAAATAATACGTGATATTAAGAAAGTTGGAATATTTTATTCAGTAGAATGAAAATATCCTTTCAATAATTTTAACATTCCATCTTGAAATGAGGGGTAATATTTGAGTAATGTTGGAATTCCTTACTAAGGGATAGTCGAACAATAACGCGTTAGGCGCTTTTCAAAACTTTTACTGAAAGTTGTAGCAGTTGGAGTTGCGGTGGGTCAGCTAACAGTGGAAACAATGCAAGCTGTTGCAGAAGCTAAGCATGA
The DNA here is from genome assembly GCA_954870665.1 of Stratiomys singularior. Lineage (NCBI taxonomy): Eukaryota > Metazoa > Arthropoda > Insecta > Diptera > Stratiomyidae > Stratiomys > Stratiomys singularior. The sequence continues at coordinate 1,146,792 of OX940879.1, read as the reverse complement.
TTTACGACCATGCAGATTCCAGCCTGTGTTCCGTCACAAAAAGCGTAACATCAAATTTGTGTCTTTGAAGACAAACGTCCTTAGCGTCACAAACCAACTTTTCACTTTTGTACTGGTTGCAAGCGAACAAATGCAACGAACTTACGCATTACTCCGCATACTAGGAGCATGCACTGAAGAGAACCTGGAAACTCCTTCTGGAAGACGCTAACATGGAGCGTGCATAAAAACATCCGAGAACATGGTAGTACTCAAAGAAGTGTATGAACTCGGAATCATAAGGAAGGACAGTGCATTTCGGCATTGAGCGAACGTTGCTCTCACGCGAACCTTGTGATCAATGTTTTAGGAGCAGTTGAATCGAATTATTTGACATACCTTCATCTTATGTTCATACAATAAGAGCTAATTAAATCTAATAGGAATCGGCAAAGAGGAACGCTCGGTTGGGTAAACTCTTCAATACACATCAGGGGTATGTGCATCCACTCATTTCGTTTTTCTAAATGAATAAAATACCTTTTGCTCGTATGATGTACAACGAGCAGAACTCTAGCTCCATCATAAGTCTCTTCATAATTTAATTAGCCTGACTTTCACCTCACTACGCGCCTCGCTTCCGATCTGGAAAGCTACCCCCGCTTCAAACTCTTTCGCTATTCCTTCGATTCGCTGCATGCAAGTTAAACCACTCACCATTTTCGTAAGCAAATTGGCTATGCAGTCTCGCATCGGGAAGTCTTCCTCTAGGAGGCACGATGGTATGATAAGGACGAAGCGCTCGAGATACGTCGAGCGAGGCACGAGCAAGGGTGGCAGCAAGAGTTGGCAGGATGTATTTTTCATATAGCGCAAATACCAATTAAAACTAAAATAGGACATTCTAATGAGCGCCGGTGAGACATAGAGCCGCACAAATATTCCGAGGAATTTAATTAAAAACTTAATTAACCGGATTTACCTAATTACCATTATGCGAAGTTGTGGAAAATGATGGTGATGAGATGTTGTGAAAGAGAGGTTTCAATGTCTGGCACGACTCCTTGATGAGAAAGTGCATTCGCGCAGAATGCGCTATTGACGAGTCTCGAAGAAATACACTTTGGTAATTTGATGACAAATGAGGAGGAGATAAAGGATCAGATTAGACTCATATTCACAACCTAAAATATTGCCCAGAGGGTAAGCCATTTTGTCACATGCAAGTCTAATCACTGTTAAACTTAATTCAGGAGAGCAATGCGTATCCTTTACATGAAGGACGTGCAGAACTTACTATGAAGTAATGAAACAAAATTTAAGGGCGATTTGAAGTAAAAAACCTTTCAAAAGCGCGAATAGTGTTGTGTATAACACCATTCTGGTTCAGACTTCAGTTTAAGCTTTATGCGAAATGAGTTCACTTTCATGATCTGATTTCATTTCAATTCAACTGAGCTAGATGTCTTGCCCTTAGTACCCTCAAGTTGCACTTAGTTCCACCATTCTTTTTTTCAGAACTTTCGGCCATAAATATCGAGGACTTTTGCATCAAATTACGTACGCAGCTGCTACAAAAGTTCTGCCTTTCTTTTCGTAGTATGCAGCATAAGTAGCAACACCTCCTATTTTGGTTCTTTCCTACTGTACCATTTAGTAAATTTATATCGCACTGCAATCCCACTTCTGACACCAGTTGTTAAATTCGATTTCAAATCGTAATACCTAATTTCCGCTCTTTCCCTTTCACTTGGGGCTCGTATTTGGCTTTATTGCGTCAAATGGAATATATGTTTTTGTGAGGTTAATTAATTTATTATAGTCCCCACTTAATTTACACTAAAATTCATGTCAATAAATTCGCCTGATTGGAATAAGCTTTACAGTCAAATTTAATTAATCAAAACGGTTCCAACTTGCGAACAATTCGCGTGATAAAATTCAACAGCAAACTATTTATCAAACGAATGACCATTTTTATCATTTACTTTGACAACGGCTTACGTTGATATCCGCTGAGCTATTGGATTAAGGCGGCGAGTTTACATTGAATCACATTGCAATACTGTAATAATTTTCTTGTTTTCCTTGAGGTTTTATTTAATCTTTTGTGGAGTACGATATTCACTTAAAAGATTTCGTAAAATGTGACCAAGTTAATATCACACGATTGATTAATAAGACGGTTGATCCTTTTGATTTCTCAATGATTTCTCAACGATGAACTGTGTCCCACAAGTTTTTTGCCAACATTTTTTACGCCAAGGAGAAATGTATTAGAAGTAGAGACGCCTTGCGAGCATGCCACCAGCGTTCCTCAGGTATCCGTTTTTACTATTTATTACGTCGTGAAAATGCTAAGTGATCCCAAGTCTCACAAAATTACTGTCCGTCAGATATCAGATATATGTTACAAAATTTGGTTATCACATGTATAATGTGACTTCAGTTTCAGTTCAAGTCTTTAAAAATTTACAAAGAAGATGCTTTAGAGGTAAAAAGAAAATTTATTGATTATTTTAAAGTACAATTGATTAAAAAATTGAGGATTGAAATTGTCATACTTTTCCGATATTAAAACCAGGTCCTTGTTCGTGAAGTGTTTCGGTTCACCACATCTTCCGTCGACTTCTCCAGATCAAATGCCTCTTTGTCAACTAAAGAAGTGGATGTGACTACAGAATTTTATATGAAAATAAAAGTTAACTTACGCTGGAGTTTTGCTTTAATTAAAGGATAAAAACTCAAGGCTGTTTCATTCTGAGGCTCGACTGCAAGTACTAAAACCAAACGTCAGCTCGCTCGCTGTCATGTTAAAACCAAAATCTTTCTAACTTACTTTTTTTGCAGGCTTTGAACGCGTCCTTATGTTTTTTTTGCAAAACAGCTGCTAAAAGCTGAGGAAAGAGGGAAGTCGCAGTGAAAAACTGTAATATCAAAGCCAAAACTCACCCACCTCTATAACGCTTTCTTCATATTTAGCATTCCCAGACTTGGACTCGTTCACATTTCTTGACCAAGCCATAAGTCCTTCGGAGTAATGACCGAAGTTGTACAATTTCCGACAATCCCAAATGAATAGCAGAGCGTAAATAATCGAAAAATTTGACCAACACGAAGGTTTTTGCGAGATCTTCGTTGTAATCAAAACCTTCCACAAATTATTAGGACTTGAAAGCTTAAAGCAATTTGAAATTTGTATGATTTTGATATTTTCCGTAAATCCAAATGCGATTCGTGAGGAAATCAATTTCTAAGAAATATTTCTATGCTCACTTGGCTTGTCAAAATGTTTGACACATTCGGTTTTCTTAATAGACGGGAGCGCTCCTTACATTATCGCTCGTGTTTGCTGGAGGGAACCGAATCCAGTAACAACAATTGGTTCGTGTTATTCAGACCAAGACCTTGTCAGCGAAGCCTCATCTGAAGGCTCACTTTTCTTTTGGATTTTTCAGGAACTGGTAATCCTTGTGGTTTTTCCGGGAGTTATTTTTAATTTTTATTTTATTTTATTTTTAATAATTAATGTTGCACAAGCATGTGATTGTATAAAGTTCGTACACGTACCGTTGAATACATTCAGTCCCTGATAAGGTCAGAAAAAAGGTTTAAATTGCACCTTGCGAGTAGGTAAACTTTGAATAATATTATTCACAGCGTTTTGAACCCGATTATGGTAGACTACCTTCAGCCACTGATGAGGTCGGTTGTAATTGTTGTTGTTGCTGTGCAATCGTTTCAGGACCATAGCTACACGAGGTGCTAAGGAACTTCCAATTCCCCAAGGAACTTATCATTGATAAATGGCCTGATATTTCGATACTAGAAGAACAAATTCAGATATCACTGCTATCATTGCGACTCGAACGTGGTTTCGTTTGATCAAAGGATGAGCACTTTCACTTCTACACCCCCCGGGTTACGATGGAGTTAGTGGAAAGGATCTATTTCCCTGGATCCTTGGTGCCTACTACCAATGATTGCGACAATTGGCACACCGCAACAGCTTTAAGCTGATACCTCAATTGCGAGAATCAAGAGAACTTTGAGATTTCAAGGATCATTTAGGTATGGCTGGGTCCTTTTCAGGTTTCTGGGGGACAAATTTCGGAAAATTTGCTTCCCACGATAGTTCACTCTTTCAAAAAGCCGCGTTGGGTGCATTTACGCTCGGACAAGTGCAGAATTCTGGTTGGATTCAAACCACGGAATCCAAGCCATGATTCTAACAACGAAAATAGTTAGACGTCCATTCCCTTGCACTTCGCCTTGAGCCATCGAATTCCCTCAAATGCATTCCCTTACGAAAATAATACATTTATTTTGAGTCGTCCCGATTAATTAGTGAGCAGAAACGAAAATAGTTTTAATTAATCAATCTAATTGGATGGTGCATTTTGAAACTATTAACGTGATTTAATACCTGTACATAATTAATTACTACTACGCTGTTTTTGTTCGTCATCCTCGTGATCGCATTCCATCCACTTGCCATTAGTCCACTATTGGGGAAAGGAGAAGGATTTTTCGCAGCTTCGTATGGCCACGTATGAGCGCTAATATATGTTGATGCCGACATATTCGTGTGTATTTAGAAAGAGATAGAGCCGCTAAGAATCATTAAAGTCCTTCAAGGATGGCATTCATTAGCAGAAACTGATGGAGCATGGAGATAACATGTTTGTATGTACGGCAGGAGCGTTTTCACTTCACTGTACGTACTTGCAGCAAATCAGTTAGTCCGGATAGCAGCCCCCGCGCCCGGCGCGCTCCTGCTCCCTGCGCGGATGCTTGTCCGTTGGTTGGTTTGAATGTTTGTCTGTTTGTATGCATGCATGTGGCTATGATGAATCTCATCTGATGGCAGTACCTCGTGTGTGGCGGTTCTAGGGGACGAGATGTTTCCGGTGTAATATGTAGTATCTACATTAGCGTAATTGGACCTCATTTAAAATGAAAATGCTGCCTAATTAGCGAAAGTGGCATGGCATTCGTCACGAGGACGAGGACGAGGAGTGGAATCAGAGACGGAGAGCAGCTTAGGAGCGTAGGACGTCCTGCGATGGCGAGTGTGGCCGGGGATGGTGCAGGGGACACTAGTGGCGTCAATTTTAATGGCACAAAGTTCATGCGAACATGTGCCCATCTGTGCTCGGGTTTTCCACAAGCGAAGCGACGCAGCGCAGCGTCAGGGAATCGACGAGGATGCTTTTCACATTTTCTATTACGTGTGTATATTTATTTCGCGTTCATTTTTCCCGTAATGAAAGATATGTATTTTCGACAAGAAGACATTTCGCAGTGGAAAGTAATTAATTAGCGCCACGGGCCGTGCATGTTTTTTTTAACAGGTCTCATTTTGTCTATCATTTTTAGACTCTTGTTGATGTGCTCGATACTCGCATAAATTTCCATGAAAATTATTCCAGACCTCGTAGATGGAGGCGAGCTTTTAATGGTCCTTTCCATGATGTATGATTTGATTTGTCTGCTTTTAAAAAAGTGGAAATCGCTGTCGATGCCAAAAGGTTTTTCCAGGACCAGTAGAAGGGAAGACACATTTGAGTCCTTCCATAATTGATTACATTCGAAGTGGTATCGAGATCTCCACTTAGCTTCCTCCTGCCTCTAAAACCCATTACTAATCTGGTTCATGCTGTTGCATATCGCAATCATGCAAGCGTACGTTAACATGCAAACGTGGCACATTTATTACATATAAGTGGATATTTCTGTATCGCCTAAACATGCATGATACGCGCCGCGGCGCGACACACATGAGTCTCGTGCAGGCTGCATATGACTACAGTAGAGTGCACACTGGCGAAGTTCAAAGTATTACTGTAGTACATACAATGCACATGCTAGTGAATGTATGAATGCATCAGTTGAAGCACCCAACCGAATGGTTACCGGCCGGGCTGGCATACCACCTGAAGATAAGGAGCAACACAACCACTCAGGGATTGCCGATGGCGTATTACTACGGCCGGAGCCAATGATGGAGGGCTTTCAGCTTAGATAATTAAACATACATTTTCAATCTCAATCCATCAAGAGATTGAAAATTCATGTTTCCGATCCTATTGCGAAATGGGAAGCCAGTATTCTTGACTTCGGTGGGGTGGGCAGGACGCTCGCTAGGAGTCTTTCCATGGAAGAACTAGTCTATGATGCTTTGACAAATGCGATTATTTTAAAATTTCGGAGAGATAGGTTCCTAGGCTTATACAGTTTTAGAGGCCATTTATAAAGCTGTCCTTTATCATTGACTTTTACAACCTACAAATATGCTAATATCCTGCATGAAAATAAAATGAACCATGACATTTTCTGATGAAGCGGACAAATGCGATACGCGATTTTCAAAAACTTATCGCTGCGTTGCTTGTGTGTCCTGTTCTTGACATGCGCCGTCTTTTTCAACCAATTTTAATATTTGGATTATCTCTGACGGACTGCACTTTAGTATGGTCGAAAACCTTTTTCAACTTCAACAGGTCGAAAAAAGACCCATGTTTTGCCTCTTACTGCTGCCGAGATTGAATACGATATCTAAAGGTTGTTGCATCATGATCACAACGAACCACTTGAAATTGCGACTATCCAAGGAATGCTGAACGCTGTATTTAAATTGGAAATTTGGAAAAATTCAGGTTTGAATTTCTGACTCCCGAACGAAATATTTGGAAGAAATTCCTCAAAAAAAAAGTTATTACAAATAAATATTCGAAGTCAAAGCAAACATTCCCTTCAACTCCTTATAAGCTGTAATAATATCTCTGACTAATATAACAGAATTCACTGAAAAGGTTTATTTCATTTTTCACGTATTGAAAGAATTCTTCAAATGATAACTTTACAATTGAATAAAAATTCGCTCATGCTTTTGTTCAACATTTGATCTTTGCAAATAAAGATTTTAAAAAGTCAACTTGTATTTCCTCTGTCTTCAAAACTGCTGTATTGATATTTCCTGTTATTGGAAAGTGTTCCTCAATCCTTTCCGAGTCTTCCATTCACCCACCCGAGAAGCGGGGATGGCTGACTGAACTATAACATACGGCAAGCCTTGATGATTCATCCAAGCATTCATTGCATTAACTAAAACCCTTCCCCCGATAAATACCCTCCGTTGCATCCTACTCCAGTAAATTGAATTTTGACGCATCATTCATAAAAAAGGTGGTCATTCTGAGTCTGTCAAACATGGGTTTTTGACAAATTCCAATTGATTCTCTCGCCGTGTACTCTTGATCCACTTTTGCAATATTACGAATCATAATGTTCATCTCATGGCCTGTGCATCTTGTTTTCTTCCTTACTTGTTGTGTGTATTCTCATGATTATGTATTCTTATATTGCTTAAATCCCTTTGGTACAGTGTTTGTACTGAACACCAATCTACGATAAATTTATCCAAAGGATTCTCCTTGAGAGCTATCGCTGACCAAAACTATAAGACCAAGACGATACTGACATCCCCAACTCGATACTGATATACGATTCAATTAAAGAAGGGTGATCTTCATAAACCTGTCACTAGACGAATGAAGGGAAAACTATGTGAGTCGTTTGTCTGACATCAAAACCGGTTTGCAGGGCGCATGCCTGAACTTTGCATTTCGGGTTTTTGGTGGGTGGACCTAAAGGATAACTTGATCTATGGAAAGTCGTAAACGTGGAAATAAAAACTTTTTTCTAGTTCCAATAGCATGCAATTATTTACGAGATTTCTTTCGAACAAAGGAAGCATACCAGAGTCTACCAAAACACCAGAAGGAGCTACAATGTAACTCCTCAATTCTCTACTCAAACCTTTTTTGAAAAAACAAAAACGGCCAGACTATGAGTGAAGATACCTCAAAACTTTTCTCTGCATATGAAAATATATTTTGATGCACTTAAGTGGGGTCTGTTACCGTAACGGCACCAAATTTTCGGATAGTCTTACCTTGCAGGTTTTTTGAAGGATGCAGCACTGTTTAAGCGGTCGTGGGCACTTTCCTCTCGCAAAAATCACAAAATGGCTTCTTCGTTGGACCCTTTTTATAATGCGTGACATTTATCGACATGGAACTCAAAAATTCTACTACGGGAATGCGTCTACGAGCGAGAAAAAGTAGTAAGCAAGGATGAATACTTTTGCGAAAGAAATGCATTTTCGACCACAACACCACCTCAACGAACAAAAACAAAACAGACCCAAGACAACAAGTGACCCAATTTAGTAAAGCTGAAATCGCGTAGTTTCTGAGCCCCATCATGTTTCGTACTTGGTAAAATATCTAAATAAGGCTTATAAAGCTCTCTGTCGACTCCACAATCATTTCACATGCTAACTACACTGCAACGACTCTGTCTCATTCATTTTTCCCGGAAAAGGATGACGTCTTGAGAATCACAACAGTTGATCCCCATCATCTATATAAATCCTAAATATCCATTACCAATCATCCTCATTAGTTAATAATATCAAAGTGTAATGAACCACTTTTCTCTACTTCCACCTCTCCCCCACTCTATATTTTCCTTCTCTCTTTGTTGCTTTGTCTCCTTGTTCTGTATCTGCCTCATTACTTACACATCAGTCTCTACCACTTAAGAGACATCCTACATGAGCGAACGCTGACTGTTGCTGGTGGTGTTCCATTATGAAAGCCCTGGAAAATTTTTCAATCCATTTCGAAGATGAGACTAATCACTTAAGCGCAGGAATAATCTTTTGATTCTTGAATGCCAAGTGCTTCGTACATTTGCCAGCATCTTCCATTGGCATTGGTATTCAGGGAGAGTGTGGCGTTATAATATCATTACAATTGGATAAGGAACGGAGGGAACAGCAGAACACTTAGGCTCACCCCAGTTGAAAAGAGAGGGAGAGAGAGAGGGTCTGTCAAAAGGAGAACGCTTCTCAAAAAAGCAACAGAATCTATCAAGGATACAAAGACGCTAACATTCTACTATCGCATACACTTAATTTGTTTTCACCTTAGCGGATCCTCCAATGAACAAGGGCAAGTTTTCTCCCGCTCCTGGATTGCAACGGCCTCGTGTCAGTCGTGTCTTGAAAATTGGATAAATCATCAAACGCTTCCACAATAATTGCTGCAAGTGTTCATGTTTTCGGAACCCACTGTATTTAATTCATGTTATAGCCAAAATCTCAAGGATATTGTATTGGCGAATATCAAAAACCACCAGAAAGACAACAATAAAAAGATCCCAGACTGTGATCCAACATTGAGACAGAGGCGAAGTCGGGGTAGAATAAGATGCGACGTCTTAAGTAGCATCGCATGCTTTTATCCAACACCATATACACCGCCCCTTTTGCACCCTTACAGCCATACATAAACACAATGGGGGTTGAGACTGCCACTTATGATGATTGACATTCGTAATTCTGTTAATGGGCTATAAAGTATGGCAAATTATGCTCGTCCCTGATCTCTGGTTTTGGCTCCGGCATCCCTGGCAGCCTGCCTGCCTCGTTGCCTGCTTCCTGTCTAATGCTTGCCTCGCCACATGAAAATTTATTAACTTAATGGATAAAATCATAATTGCATTATAGTTGGATGGGATTCTATTGATTCCTCGAAGTACTTTTAGCCTCTATAGGGTTATGAAACTGGAGCTTGGATTCGAACGTTGGCCGTTCGAATGTTGGCTGCTTTCCGTTCCTGATAGGAAATCAGATGGGCGAGAAGTATCCATTAGTCACATATGTAATCACTGATATTGCAATCGTGTAATGTTCAAACGGATAAAAAAGCGAGTCCTTCCGTCGGTGTTTTGTTGGAAAATTCCGATGTCTAGTGTTTGGCATGTAGCAGCACTCTGATATGTGTGAGTGTGCTGACCAGTTGAGTCTAAAACTTTCTTTTCTTTAGTATTTTCAAAAAAGGATGCTTTCTGGAGAGTATTCAGGAGAGACATTAAAATTTACCTCGTATTTGCCGTTATATTCATGTTTCACAGATCGATCTTCAATCTTTTCCTGATTCATCTGGCCTACGGGGAGCTTTGCGCCTCCGTCAACTAAAAAATTTATTCACCTGGTATATACGGGACTCAAAATAACCACGGAATTAGGCAAAAGATCCTTTTGGTTGATCTCAGATCGAATATGGGTCCTGAAATTTCACCCCTTTAAGCCCATCAATACAAAAACATTGTATTAGAACTGTCCGGAGTATAACTAACTGGAAAATGGTTGCATTGGACAGAATATCCACGCTAGATCACCAACGTACCTCACTGGATAATGTCAAAAAAATTTAAGATGCATTATTGCTGATAAAGGAGTTTTCACTAGGCGTTGAATTGAAGTAATTTTAACCTCATAGAGTGTTTGTCAAAATTTGAATGAGAATGGGAAAGGCGAAAGAAAAGACTGTTAAACTTGGGCGGGTCCCCCAAGAATTTTAACCAAAACCCCAAAGGAGAGACGACTTGACATTACCAGGACAAGCCTAGAACCGTACAAGACTGACCTTAGTTTTTCTTAATCGACTTATAACAGTGGATAGAACGTGGAGCCATCGTTTAGCTCCCAAGATCGAAGAAGAATCAATGGCTTAACAGGCCCCAAGTCTTGATCAACACTGAAGGAATTTAGATTCTAAATTTTTCGGGGTTCCATTTTCAGAAGAACAACGCAGAGTTCTTTTTCGGGGGTTTTCGTGCCTCTTTTTTCGTGGTGCTCCTGGAATATGTAAGCTCTTTCCAAAAGGCAAGCTATGCTAGAAAGTTTAAGAGTCCAAAATCGCACAGTGATTATGAGTTTATCGTGCGATTTTTACATTCAGAAAAATGTATGTCCTCGTAGTCGGAAAGCTGAACGTTCTATTAATCGTCTAATCAAACATTTGACTGATTCAGTTGAACATGAGTAGAATCCTGAACGATGCCAAACCACTTTTCAAGAGGAGATTATTGTCGTCTCAAGCCAGAGCGTGAAGTATAATTCGACTTTCTCTATTCCGCATATTTTGGAGAATTCCCAGCGTTCTCAAGTGACAAAGTGGCGAATTTCGTGTAAAGATGATCGTGTAAAGGCTTATAAGATGCATTTGACAAACGCACTCAAACCTACTAACCAAAGTTTGCGTCATTCCTAAATTTCAACAAGACACTGATTCAGACCTCAGGGAAAAGGACAAGTTTTTCGTTTCGTTGCCCATTTCTCATCCAACAGTTTCAAGAAAACTGAAAACTGTAAGAGTTGCATTGAAGAAAACTCTCATAATTGAGAGATTCAATTCCGAAAAAAGAAAATTCAGTTCTCAAAAATCATTGTTGTCGCTTAAGGCGTGATGGGAGCTTTATTTTCTCATGGGGGATAATAGACCCGACATAACTACAAATAACCGAGGCAACATCAATACGTCTACGAGATTGAAAAATTTTGACATAAGCAACAATTTTGACAGCGTGGTTCGCATTCAACTCAAAAAATATGGAATAGCTGATTATGAAAAAAATCTCCGTATCCTCGCTGAATTGTCATACATTAATCTGGAGCATTAGGCATATTGGCTCTTTTTTAAGGATTTGGTCAGGTATCGTATGGTTTCAAGGTACGTCGTTGAGGGTATTTACTGAGACTGCTCATTTCGTGTTTCGTCCATCGCTAAGCACATCCGGAACAAGGTTCTTGATTGATTTTCCATTTTCTTGGGAAAAGTATGAAGCAGAATATTGTGATTTGGATTATGGATCTTTTGGGCTTTTTCAGAGTCAAAGAACCACCGACGAGGACAAAAATGTATGGCGTTTCTAAATGTGGAATAAGTTTCAACTTTCAAAAAAGTATTAAAAGTGTGTTTAATAATATTTCAAAATCACTGCGCACGTCTCCATGCAATAGTCGTGCACAGTAGAAAATTGACATTTTTGCCATGTTGGTAAGAACGCGGAACCTACGAGGTAGCATGCGTAGTTGGAAAAATCAGTAGAATCGATGACATAAAATTCAATGCAATATTAGGCTAAAACCGTTCGTTTTTCTCATGGCCTCAATCAAAAAAATCTGTTTATTTCTTAAAATTTATTGAATCCACTGAATGCTTTCAATAATTTCGGCTTAAATTTAATCTAACTTAAGTCGCTCTAATGTTCTGGCCGTATTTATTATTTGACTAGAATTCGGAAAGTTACGTTAATATTCACAATTTTTTAACAACTTCAATAGTTTGCTCCGTTCGATTCGTTATTATTCAGGATTATTATCTTCAGGCTCGTTGAGACTTGAAGTTGAATGCCTTCCTGAGTCTTCTGGGTCCAAACCTACTCCATACACTGGCGATTCCCCTTTGAAATTTCTGTCTTTCCCACTCAAGTGAGCCGCCTCATTATCCAAGTCCTTCAAGTGCTTTTCGTAAGCTCCACAGGAATATTTCTGTTCGCTTTCATAGTGTCCTAGGGTATATCGCATGTTTTTCTCCGCACCATACGGATCTTTGGTATCATACATGGGAGTTGTGGACGCATAATTTCTAGGTTCATATATCATTGGACTGCTTGGGTAGGATAGAAATGGCTTTTGCTTTCCAGGCTCACTATGAAGTTGAATATCGGGGCTGGATGGGAGCTTTTTGGCGATTTCGTTGCCAAGCTGATTCTGCTTTAAGTTGTGGTGACTGACATTTGAGCAAGGATATGTTCCAAAGTGATCTGTGTGTTGTGGATGATGCAAACTGCTTCCCGTATTGCTATAATAACTCTGTTCGCATTTTGGTGGACTGCATAGAGGATATCGGTTTTCACCCACTGCCGTCGGCACGTGCAAGCCCTTGTTGGGAGCATTTACCATTAATTTCTTCATCACATCAACATCTCGGCCATATAAGCTGCTGTAGAACAAGTGATCCTTTGAAGTGGACATTGTCGGCTGCGGGATGGGATGCAAGAACCCACTTGTGTTGGGTAGCCCGAAATCAGCACTGGGGGCTTCAACGTCGGGCGGCAAGACAAGCTTCGGTGGTGCGCTGGGCGTGTCAATAACGTCTGGTTCTTTCCGGACCTTCGGAGGCCGGCCCAAACGCGTGACAGTATCTCAGTCCCTCGAACGGCGCGGTCTCCCCACTTTTCCCTTGCGCAATGGCGGATTCGGTTGAGCGCTCTTCAGAAGCTTGTGCCAGTCTTGCTCGCAAACCAGGCTGCCAGCGATCATGTAGTATCTGTGGAATAAAAGAAAACACAACTTTTGAGTACGCACTGGCAAAAGGATATCAGTTGAATGCCACATAGTGACACTGCACCTAATCGCCTTTCTTATCACTTATGAAGCAATCTGTGTCGGCAAGGTAGAGTCAAAAGGGAATATTGATTCAGCATCAAAGTGAACATTTGCATGGAACGTGGGCTCGTGTGGAAACTATAATATTTAAAAACACGTAGCATTGCCAATTGAAAGAATTGAAAGAATTCGTCAGGTTCCAAGCTCGTCACACATTTAAAATTGATTCGCTCTTGGGAAAAAGTGCATGGTTCGTCTGCTTTCCGGCCACATTCACTTTTGACTCGACCACCTGCATGGAAACTACCATTCGAAATAAAGGATCTGGTTGCAAGGACTCGCTAGCTCGCTTGTCGGCTCACCAGCTACTTTGCCTGCTTGCCAGCTTCTTGCTTACCTATCGCCCGGCCTTAATTGTGATGCACATTTCGAACAGGCAAAGCATTTCAAATGGAATACATGATGTTCGACAAGCTGGTTCGGAAAATGTTTTTGACTGCCTTCCAAAATGGAGGCGGGCGACGTCGTTTGTTGTTGCTGTTGTTGCTGATGCTGATTGCTTATGGGTGACGTTGTCCTCATCACAAACTCATTGGCTGCTATCGTTTGTCCACATGCTGAGCACGCTGTTGTTCCGAACATCCTGCAAGAGAGCATAAAAATTTTTGTTTGTCAACGCTATTTGCATACATAATGGCCCAGTTACCGGCAAACGACGACATTTCCCAAACGTGAACATTTTATGCATGGAGATTGGAAATTCGCAAGCAGAAAATGCGAGCAAAGGATTTTAAGAGCAAGTGCCTATCCGAATAAGTCATGCTAATGCATGTAGGAATAAGTGAGAATGCCGTTATCAAGCTATAAATCGTACCATATCTCGCATTACAGGGTCCTAGGTGTGGATGCTGAACGATTCGTTTAAATATTGTTAGTAGATCGGATCAAATGCGTCCAGCAAAGTCTCTTTTCATGGTCACAAGGATATCGACCAAAGAGGTTGTCTAAAACACGTAACCCAAATGAAGTTATTTGTTTGATGATTAATACTTATCCAGCGCGTACCCAAATGCACGCATTTACTTTGACAACAACAAAACCTAATAAGGATACTTCGTCGAACAGCGACCGATTTTTCGACTTTCGAGAATTCAAAATGTTTGTTTTCTCAAGTGACAGTTTCTCTGATATGATATCCTTGACCGTGGCATTGGGTCGGAGATTCGTTCCAATTAGTATTCAATGGGGAAGTGATACTTTTGAAAAACAAAATAAAGTGGAAACCTTTTAATCGCTCTTTTGATCTCTCAAGTCCTGACCTGTATCCAAGTAAGAATTTATTTTTCACGCTGAAAGGATACTTTTTTCACTGAATGGAGTGCCAAGAAATGGCGGCATGATTTGTATTGATTGGTTAAATTAAGTTCGGAAGGAGCAAAGTTACAGCTTCCGATTGCAGGCGGTTTTATTCATTTGAAATTCGAAATCATCGCACGTGGATTCCTCGGTTGTGATTGTACTTGTAAATGCAAATTTAAATTGTAAAATGGGAAATCGATAGAACGTTTCAGCAGTGACTTTTACAAGCTTTGTTTGTCTTAATTTATGTGAACGTAGTATGTAAACTTTCGCATTAAGAAAGGGATATATTTGAACCATATGAAGAATTCTGAAAGCTGCAGCTATTTCTCATTTTAAGTTTAGTTTACTACTATACTATCTTCCTTGCAAGTATTGGGGATTCAACCATCATGGACAAAACCGAACCGACGTATACTATTTTTGAAACTGTTCTCTGAACATAATAGAACATCCAAATGTTACCAAGTAATCTTGGAGTCCCACACAGCTGGTGGCTAAACGGATGAATTGCTTATGATCCCGCGAGGATGCGCGATCATAAGCAATTCCAAACGCTAGGATGCTGCCAACATATTCCAAATATCTCTGATTCTGGAGAGAAACAATAAAACAAGGACATGGGAAATGGATGCTCTAAATTATTCGGTGAAAGTGGTAGTATGGCAAACATGAAAGGAGCAGATAAACTGGTCAGCAAAGGACGAACAGTGACCTATTGGTTTTATCTGATTAGCAAGCAAGTAAAATATTGTTTCTTAATTATTCGCAATCAAGCTAGATTTATCAAAATTCGAAGTATTGATCACTTAAAGGATTAGAAATTGTACCGTCTAGCGGCCGAGAAGTAAAAGAGCGCTCGCCTTTCATGCGAGGGCCACGATACTTGCAACTGTAGTTTGTGTGTTAGCGAACTACGTACGTAAAGTCCACAAAGATTCTAACCAACCATAGCTAACTTCATTTTCGTCTAGGAAGAGACAATTCTCGGTCGCTGCAAAAGTCAAGCATCAAGTTCCTGGCTCCAAGCTGGGCAGTTGTTGCACCGATCATTATCGTATTAAATATTCTATTCTTTATCAACTCGCAGCAAAAAATTAAACCCTTCTTCTATCCTGCCATTAAGTCCATGGTAGTTCTACGCAGAACTAGCACCCTTCTCATATTGCACCACTCTACAACGTTCATAATACAAACGAGTACCGAAAATTTCGGGTTTGCTTCGAAAAAATTCAGTGCCGTGTGAATTATTTGCAAACGGAAAGCACCTCGAACTAATTCACATACTCACCACAAGACTCTCATCAAGGGGGTGTAGACGTTTACTTTTTTTGTACAAGAGCATAACCCATTAACAATGCGATCCTGCAGTGGCGTCGAGTCAAGGAGCGTCACAAGAAGGAACATACACTTATTCGAACTAGGAAACAAAACAACGTAGGCTGAGTGGTATGGGCAAGGAAAGAGCAACGATATTCGCATGGACTTTGAGGAGATTTACGGGGGTGGGATTTGCCCACCTAACTTTTGCCGCGCCGAAGCATGTTGAGTACACCTATTAAAAGCATTTCTCGTCTATATGTCGTAATTTGAGTTGAAAATTAGTTTAAGTACGGAATGTGTAATGAAGTTTATTAATTAAAACTGTTCGGTGCAACGTGGTCGCTTGTACAGAGCTCGTTTTGCAAGCAACATTGAATGCTGTCTGCCCGCTTTCCCCTAGTGCTGCAGCCTTGCAGTTTTCCCTAAATCCAGAGAAGCGCTGAAAGTGGGCAGCGGAAAGGCAATGCC
The DNA here is from genome assembly GCA_954870665.1 of Stratiomys singularior. Taxonomy (NCBI): domain Eukaryota; kingdom Metazoa; phylum Arthropoda; class Insecta; order Diptera; family Stratiomyidae; genus Stratiomys; species Stratiomys singularior. The sequence continues at coordinate 1,130,417 of OX940879.1, read as the reverse complement.
TGGAAGGTTCTTCATGGTTAATTTAGAGAAAAACTTCATAATTGTGGATTAATCTGGCTCTTTCAACTCGTCCTTATGCGTTTTTTATGATTCCAAAGAGTACAGAGCCACAATGTTTCCTTTCAACCTCGTCGTCAGCTCACCCGATTAGGTTTATTAAAAAGCCATTAACAAACTCAACTCAAAATACAACCGACATTGAATGGACGTTTCCAGAAAACATCCTTTTCATCTATGACGCCTTAGTGAAGCTGAGCCCCGCTAATTCTTCCTCGCCATGAAAAAGTTAAGAAGGAATGAAAATCGATGGAGCTAAAGTAATTAACAGGATATTAAGCAGCGCACAAAACATTCTCTGCCTGAGTCCGTTTGACAAAACACTTCTCAGGGAGATTGTGATGGAAGCGAATGCTTGACTGCTTCACATTCAGCTGGCAAAGGTGCTGTGTTGTCGCCGATGAACAAGCGTTTCCCATGTTGTTTTGTTTTTTTGACTTTGACACCGGCACAGTTGAATGTTCGCCCGCTCGTCCTGCATGCAAGCGGACACACGGTGCGAGCACTAACGATTGCAAGGATGGCCAATGAAAACGCAAAATGGACTAACCTGATGACTCGTGCTGATGACAGTCAAGCAGTGCTCTTGCTCAACTATGAACAGCAGCCAGTCTTCAAGTTCAACTTTTGTGCCTTTCTGTTTTATTTCCAGCCCAAGTCAAAGAGCTTTTTTATTGAACAACTCTGCCACTTCTTCCGATGATTTATTGAATTGTTCCACCTGCTCGTTAATTGCTTAAGTGGTAACGGGAGCTAAAGGATAAGAGTCATTTATCCCCCATTCTTCGATTCTTTGATGGGAAAATGTTTGAATAGTATGCTCTTCAGCTGGCAGGAAATGATCCTTGTCAAGGATGACGACGCTGGAAAATGCCGGTGTAGATGCGATTTGTGGACACATTGAACGATGATTGAATAGCGGGGAAGGAGTTTTTGTCATGCTGTCTTTCTTAGAGTTCTAAATAAATGACAAATCATATGCATAAACAGCGTAACTGTAAAATATATATGTAATATATATAATAGACTGTAATGTAAAGAAAGGGTTTGTCACGCTTCTCAAATTAAACAGTAGCGACTCTATTAAACGTTCCCTGAGGTGTTACACATGACGATTGGTTCAGTATTACTCAGCTGATCGGCCAGCTGCCATTTGAAGTTTCCATATTTCAGGGTCCGATGACTCTACCCAGCATTGTTGGTTCCCAGCTCTCGTGGTAAAGTTGTAGTCCAACTTCGCAATAGTCCACACAAAAAATGTTTATGTGTAGGACCCGGGCTATTACATCTCGAATCACTCCACCTAATCGATCCTTTAACTGAGCAGACGAATTCAACTTTCCCTATCTCAATTCGTAGCCTTCAAATTTGCAAAAGCCGACAGTAATTTACTTTGAGCTCACACTGTATCTTCCCCTCTTTCATTCGATTTACACTTCCTACTTATTATCTGCTCCTCCAGTCTCCACTCTATTCTTCACTCTACTGAACCAATGTGGCATCCACCTTAAACACTTTATTAGAAAACAATGAGAGAACTAAAAGGACGTTCAATTTTAATTCTTAACAGCAAGACCGTTAAAAATGGTGAATTTGAATCAGACTGCTTCATTCGCCTAAAAAGAATCCATAAATTTTTCCTGGGTGTAGCAAGCACACATCCTAGGTACCTGCAAACTCCAGTGATATTTGCACTTAGTTTAAACGAGAGCTCAGAGGGGATTCTTCAGCGATTTCTGTGGAATGCAACACAGACTTTGCTTGAAGTTTGGTATTTCCAATTAAACGCGGATAGGGATTTATTGAAAATTCAGGAAAATTTGTTTTTGGGAATCCACTGATTAATTTTCGGATTGTTGTGAGGAGAACGCAAAAATTTACAAAGCGCAAATATTTTGGTTGCATAAAGTACAAGTCAATCAGCGGTGAAACGAAGATCGAAGAAAATCGAACGACTGAAGAAATTGTGCTCGAAAATCTTCATAGTGTGATAGCAGAGATGGTTGGGGAATTCACTGGTAGTACAGGATAGCTCTTGACATCTTTTGTAGATCAATACAACACATTGTGATTGATATTTTGGATGTATGAGGAAATGGAAAAATATTCAACAACAAATATTCAATACAATTGGACGTCGACGACTTCCAACGTCCTCGATAATATTACAAGGGTTAAAGACAACAAGCAATTTCAATTTTATAATAAATGATCCGGTTTGGGTTCTCAAGCTCCGAGTATAATTGTATTATAGTTTGTGCATGTTAATCTCCTTAGAAACTACAATTCATAGACTTTGATTGATCCATCTATAAACCGTGTAGATGCTGTCCTGGCGTTTGTATTCGATCTGTGAAGGGTATTTACAAGATTCGAAAATTCTATTTGTAAACTTCATCAACTCTACCCCGAGACATTGACCAACTCTTTTGCGGCCTCCACGTTTGGTGATACGAATCCAAATTAAAGGATACAAACTTCTAAATAAAACCATTTAAAATTCATCGTTGAAACTTTATGATTCAAATGACTTTTGATGCTCATCGAATGAAAACAAGATATGTTTGCAAGCTGAAATATTTAAATTCCTCCTTTTTCAATCACTTTAAATCCTTTCGGAGCATTTGGAAAACTTTCACGGACAAATTGATTTCTTCTTGCTGCCAACGAACACGTCCCGTCAACTAGTCAGCACTGAGGAGCGCCCAGTTATCTCACAATCATCGTTATCATCCTCGTCATAATCATTATCCCGACTATTCGCAATGCAAACAAAGACACGCTGGGAAAATTTCGTTAGTCAGCTTGTCTTTATTCACGCTTGCGGGGGCGAAAGGGCAGAAAATGTCTGCCGGAAGCGAACGACATTAATACAATTTTGCGCACCATTTAAATCTAATTGTTTCTCGTTTGAATTTGAATGTCTTACCACAATTTGCTGCCATAATTTGTTCAGTTGTCGTTGAAATGTTCCAACTAGCAGAGAGCGAACGATGAGTACATGGTACTTCGGATGTGTGCTAGGATGTACTCCCCCACGTTGGCACTGTCCCCAGGATGGGCGCAGCATACCAAACCAGCGAACTAGGACCATTGCCATGCACAGCAAAGTGCCGGCGAGGACGATGCGATTGCGATAGGATGACTTTGATTCAGCCGCCCTCCTCCTTGAGCGTTATCACACTTGCTCTCCTTCTACTTCATCTCCATTTAAAAGATGCTCTGCCACATCGATTCAAAGGATAAATCCGGCTGGCACATATGCATATAGAGTGTCTCGTCACTTTAAAGGAATGTGTGCTGGGAACTCCTTCGCTGCCAACGACGCGGTGGCTCGGTGCGAGTGGCGGTACGACCGCGAATCAAGGAAGAAAAGACGCAGCAGATAGACCAAAATCACCTCATTCTAACTTCAGCATTATAACTCAATACGGACGATATAAATGTCGTATAACCGCATGTCGTTTTTCGTCCTATGTACATATTTTCCGAGAGATTTTCATTGAACTTCCTAGTCAATCGTTTCGGAGGGTGCGATGTGAAGTTCATAGTGGAGCAAACATTCAGCAAACGGAAGAGCCTGCAAATGTGGAAGTCGTCGTTTGTGCGGGAAACATAGGACGGCTGACAATCATTTAGTGATATTTTGAATTTTTGTCACGTTTTCTTTATGTTTTTTGACATTAATTTGATGAAAATTGAATATCCAAACAGAGAAAAATGAAATTAAGTTCTATAAGTTATTGACTACGTGGCATCTTTGAGTAACAAATGGGCAATAAGTTCTTTTGGCGTTGTAATTTTCTGTTGCTTTCGTTTCATTTCATGATTTGTTTGGTTTTTTCTCGGAATACTGCCCCGTGTATTGCCACCGAGTCACAAGGGCAAATCTTGTAAGCGTGCTGATTCCCAGAAAAGCTTGCTGTTCCTGCTAAAATTTAAAATAGACCAATCTGATTAAAATCAGTGTTCAAGAAAGCCAGTAACGCATTCTGTTTGGGATGACTGTAAGGCAGACCTAGGCCGAAGGAACGGTAGAATAAGTCCTGACTTGACAGTAGTTCTGGTCGAAGTATGTACCGCCGATTTCAATTGCCTTCAACTGCTGCTCCACTGAACTGCTAAATCCAGCCGTTTATGTAGGCGATTCAAAATAGCCCAATTTATTCTGATTCTCCAAGTCTTCTGAATCTGTCTTTTGACAGTTCCTCCTGATTTTCGGAGTGTCAACCAAAGTTTAGACCATTTTCGGCGTCATATCCTTAAATTATGACCCTCACCGAAAGTTTTTCATGAGCCGTACAATAACATTATAGGGTCAGAGCACATCTAAACTGCAAAAAAGGCGAAAATCTAAGACAGACGAATGTCATCCCCTCCGCTTCTAATTGTTAAGAAAACTGGATCTGTTTGACCGTCCTACATGAAACCCAGCAATTATTACGTTACTGTAACAAGCATATAACCTCGAAGAGCCATCAACAAAACCCATAAACCATCGAATTCATTACAGAAATGGAACAAAATCAAGCGATTTATTTCTGTTTGTAAGAATTAGTAGATCATAAGGTAGGCCCACGTTGATCTCTTACGGAAAAATAAACGCCAGCATGAAAAACAATCTGGAATTTGCCTAAAATGCCTGCTAGCAAAAGATTCCAGCTTATAACAGCAGGATTTATGATAGCCAGGGAGCACAGACCAGAACACAAGAACATGTGTACGTTGACGACTAGGTATGGTAATAAAAGGGACGATTTAAGGGGCCCGCTTGAGTATAATATAGTAAAAGAAATTCCACAACGAGCTCATCCATCGCTGCTTATTTCTTTGAAAAAGAACAAACAATCGAAAGGGAAAATGTTACACAGAAAGATTCAAGAAATGGCAAAGAAAATCAAACGAATAACGAAGCAAGACGCATGGGAAAGTCCGAAGATCATGAACGTGTCCGACAAACACCATCCAAACCTGTGATCGGAATCATCATCCGACAAGTGATCTGCAAGGATACCGGGAAAATAGGCGGTAAAGCTTTAATGGGAATTTGAGGGAAGGCGCAATTAATCTACTTAAACTGGGACACATTGTGTAGTACCAGGATTCAAGCCTAATGGTTTTTCATAAAATTTCGAGGAACAGGAACACGGAAGACGGAAATGTGCTTTGTTGCAAAGAATAACTATTTCCCTTAAACCAACATGAACAGCGGCAGGCACAACAAGAATGCAGACGGGACAGAGGTGATTGAGTATGAGTAGATTGAGATTGAAAATGTACAATTTCCTGGTTCATTTGATCTCGCAAGGGTACAGTGTTAAATACACGTGGCTAGCTTTAAAGCGCTTGATTGTCCATTTTGGTGTCTGAAAATCCTCTCATCTGAGTCCCTGTCAGAAACGCAGAGTATGCGTTGACCAGTCACAACCGTCACTGTCTGGCATTGTCTAACGATGGTAGCGACACCAAATAGTGGCAAATAGTGGCACGTGCGATTAATTTGATGAATCTAAACATTCCTTCACGGAGATCCTTAAAGTGCAAGCAATGCACCCCTCACGAATTTCCCATCAAGAACATGCATACGATTCACATACTATACGCGATCCTTAAAAAAAAATTCAACTTAATATAGTTTAAATTGAAACCGCTCAACAGGAAATCTGAGAAGAAAATGTTGAGATAAAAATACATTCGTTAAAAATTCTTAATGGTGGCCATTATTTCTATTCAGTAAAATTGCAGTGTCAAGTGCTGACTGCATTCGCTGCATTGCAATTGCAATTTGCAAGAATGAAAAGAAAATAAAGAGAAGCGTTACACGTAATCACGGCATCGCTCACTCTTTTCTGATGTCCTCTTGTCTTTCTTGGTGTACATTGTCCTTAGTAAGTCACCTCTAAAGGATTTACATTTATCATTATCTGTTTTTTTTTTTCAGTTACTCTTCGCTCACAATCTGGTGTGGAAAGCATCCGGGAAAATAATTGCAACCTGATGATGATGACGAGCAGAATGCAGACTTGGTATGGTGAGGACTAAAGCTCGAGTAAATGACAGTAGAATTAAATGACTGATATCTGTGCGCCTTAAGGGAAAACTGTGTCAATTGCGTCTGGCTATCGGTTTTCCTCCATTAGAACTCGTGTGTCATCCAAGGGTGAGATAGGTATCACCGAAGGTTCCTGTCTGGTTATTCGGGGGCCAGGCACTGTAGCCTGCATTGAACATTTCCAAATCAAAGCATACGCGTCGCTTCGTCTCCACACAGGCGTTCATATGTGTTATGTTAACAAGTTCCTTCCTCCCTTATTCGGGCTTCTTTGACTAGAGCGCATTTACATCCGCACCACCTTCAAATCAATATAATCGACAATTTAAAATAATTCCCCACAAGAATGGCTTTGATTTGTTTGCTTTTCGCCGAAATTCCGGAGTCGAGTCCGCGGGGGCTGCAACGGCTGAATACAACACAATGAAGGCACTGAAGGGGTTCGCCGTTGTCGTTCTGTCTGTTTGAACTACCCAAATTATACGTCTAGTGTTTTGGATTCTATGCCGCAACGCCACACTGCCACGGTGGAAAGCATTCGCTTCCAGCTAGCGAGCAAACTTCTCTCCACATACGCTCGACTGGCTCCACTTGTTTGCCTCGTACGTAGTCCTACGCACAACGAAGACCAAGCACGCTAGGCTAGGCCTAGGTGAGCTGCATGCGCCCGAAAGGACACCGTAGCGTATCCGCATATCCTAGCAGCCGAACTACATCCCCACCGCAGCCCCAAACACAAGCAACGGTGGCGTACCCGGAGTCCCGCATTCAGCTAGCGTGAATAGCCTCGTTAAAATGACGTGCTCGAATTCATAAATTCGGATTTTATCGATTTTTTAATTGAAACAAGCTACGGGGGGTGGACTACAAATGTATGGCGTGGTGTGGCGTTACAATCGTACACAATGGCACAAACGGATCCGAATGCCGGCAAATGATTTATAGCCGTTGCCGAATATAAAACAGGACAAATAATGTACATACGAGCATTCCACGTACATTCGCTCAGAATATTGCTGGGTACGCTCGCACAGGCTGAGGAATCATCTTGGCGACAGTTGTTATTGATTCCATACTCAATGAAGGACATCTCTTAAATTTCTCCATTGTCCTTTTAGTTACGACTGAGTTTTTAAGCATGCTTTTTTGTCGCCGACAGACTTTGAATGAAAATTTTTAACTAATCTAAATATGTTTTATACGAGCTCGCTTACCGTGAGTAATCAGCTTTGCAAAGAATCATTCCGCTCCTTGTGTAACAACTGGATCCAATGTCGGCCAGCATCGCTCCACAGCAATAGCATTTCAAACATGAATTATGCCAGTATCGGTCTAAGGCATGTAAGAAATATCTTTCGACTATTTTACCTGAAATAACATAAAATATTAATCAAAATTACCGAACGAGAAAAAACGAACGATCGATTATCTTAATTGAAAAACCAAAACCGACTCTATAAAGTCCAGAACTGCTGCAGTAATTAATTCTAAATTTTGCAATAATCTAGCCAAGTAGTTTCAATTGACACCAAAGTTGCACTGTTTGTTAGCTTCCTGGTTTGGTGTACAAAAAAGGTTCATGCGATTTCCTTATTCTGACTAAGTCAGTCTCGCCATAGATCGTGGGAGGGCACCTCGGCTGTGTCCGGAAATTTTTGTCATTTGCGGTGTAACGACTTCAGAGAAAAAATTTATAATCGAGGAATCGTAGTTCAGGGATGAAATAGTATGCTAGCAACCTCACATCAGCACCATGTGTTTCGCAACATGCAACACTAAGGACTAGAAACACCTTTCAGAATAGTAAAAAATTCAGAATAAATGCCTATACAGCCCTGAAACCAATCAATCGAATTCCTAGAACATCTGAAATAATATTGGGAGAACGTGTGAAATCAATACAAACCAAATCTTACAAATATCATGAACACTGAGGGCTGAAACACGATAAAGGACGCAAACAAGCAAGAGGACATTATCACTCAAAAAGTGAAAAATGTAAGGTCCATCTAAGTTCATCTAAATGTGTCAATGAGAAGCAAGTTTCGCAGTCCGTTGGAGGATCAGGTGCAAATGCGTAAATAGGAATCGAAGAGATCGATGAGTTTCAACTTATTATTTCCAAAAATTTCATTATTGACGCAAAAATATCGCTATCAGCCCAAGACTTGAATATAAGCACGCGTAAGTACATGCAGCACGAATACATCGAACAAACTCCCGATCTAACGCTATGCGACCGCGATAAGCAGAATTTATTTTTATTTGGGCTGATGATATCCCTCCAATTTCTCATATAACATGATTTCCCCTCTCAAAGCTTTTACTTAAAATTCCAATACAAATAAAAATCTGCTTGTGCTCTTTCTGTCTCCGTCTGAGACAAGTAATCCGAGAGTGTGAGTGCTGTTTATAGCTAAGCTACGGTTTAAGATTAAACGATCCGAAATAGCGATACGAACTTGCAATTTCCTATCGAAACTTAACTTACAATGTCGAAAATTGGATATGTTTGTTAAGTACGTGAAATTTTTCCATGCTCACAGCGTGATTTATTTAATGATGAATAATTGTAAAAACAAATGGCAAACCGGCTTGCTGCAAGATATTTTCAAATTTTTCTAAAAGTTCTTGCTCGCATCATTTTAATTGTATATAAGCGCAACCGCGTATGATGAATGCCGTTTGGCACAGTGCAGAATTAGCATCTTGCTTCCGAATCGTTGCACCTTGGGATTTATGGAACTTTTGTTCCTGAGCATCTACATTTATTGGTCGTTCGTGTATACGCTTGGTTTGATTTAGGCTATCAGAAGCGAGGATAGCTAACTCACTTACAACTGGTTAGTCTCAAGGTGTCAAGTCAAGGTGACAATATACCGACCCAAATATTTCCTGCTGAACAATCAGCAGAGGAATTATCGTTCACATTTTGTCACTCATGATAAGATATCGTTAACTATTTTGCCTAATATTTCTAGCCAACCCACTACCAACCGTTCAGCACAAAATAATTTTACCTTTCTTCTATGTTCAAGGTCTGTGAAGACATCAACATGAACTATCACGTGGATGAAACTGTTGAGTTTGCAGGATGGTCTGGTCACAATCAGTACCATTCCAAGCAATAATCGTCAATGCGGGGCTATTATGAGGACGCGGCACTACTACATACTCTGCACAGCAGATTCTGTTGAAACAATTTGCTTCCAAACAGGAAGGAAGACATTGCATGGACCTCGGTTATTGCTTCCAGTTCACTGTTTTACTCGGCAATCCTAGTCAGTTTTCAGTTTTTTAAACAGAATCCATAGGATTAATACGTAGTCGAAAGAGGCCGAAGGGTAGTTTAAGGGGAGACCAGTCCAGAAAATGCAGGGAAGGTCTGAAGGTCTTAACCAGTCTGACTAAATTCAGCTCGCTGCGATGCGTAAATAGTTTTCGGATGGTAGAAGGCTCCATCCTCAAGTGATGTTTTATATGACTTCTTGTTGTTGAAACGTAGAATGTACAATTCTTACCTTCGTAGCCTTAAAAAAGTTTTATAAACCCATTGAAATATTTCCATTTGAAAGAAAGTTTGAGGAATCACAAGATTAGACTCCATTCAAAACCGTGACACAATTTCCACTGGAATACGCCGCAAACAAGAACTTCTTCCTTGCTAATATGGTTTGTAAACCCAAGAGCTGCTTCGGTTTGTTCCTACCTCTTCTCATGCTTAACTACAAATCCTTTAATATATGTATCCGCTTTATCGTTGGAGAGTGTATAAAGCTACAACTAAAGAATTTAAATCCCAACCACTCTACGACATCCATGCACACCCGTATATTGAATAAATAAGAGAAAAATTAAATTTTAACTTAAATTTTATATACGCATGCATTTGGTCAATACCTCCACATCCTGCACAATGTTTCACAGGACTGTTGTTGTTTAGGTGATGAAAATTTGTTTGCCCATTGCCATCCATTGGCATTGGTGGGGGATGGCCGTTTTGATTATGAACCATTGAATTTCCGTTACTCACTGCACAACCACCACTAGCTCCACCACTGTTGCTCCCACCACTCGTGCCGTTCCCGTTCGCTCCGGGGCCACTTGCTCCTGTGCCACTCAAATTTGTGTAGCTGCCGTCCGGGCTTGGAGTGTTGGGTGTCGATAAATCCGTGTAGGGTTGAAAATGAGGGTTCATTGCTATAGTGACTGCCAGTTTGATGATAAGTGTGCTCGACGGCCCAGCAATGGAAGGAAGCTACTTACAAGAGGGTTCCTTGCAATCGTTTTCCACCAATTTGTCTGTTGATAGTGTCCGGCTCGATATGCTATCTGCAATTACAAAATAAAACCGATATCAATCGTGCATCCTGTCTAGCATTCGTAGGAATTCTGACAAATTGAAGTTCATTAGGAATCATGGGGACAGAGCGGGAAAAACTATTGCCGCCTCTTATCTTCACCTCAAGTCCTGCTATCTGAATAAATCACCTGATGCATCGTGATAGCACTACAACGGGGCTTAGGACATAAATGCGAAGATAACGCACCGACAATTTGCAATGTGTTCCTGGCAAATAATAGTGCATTTTCGCGATAACCACTATCATTACCGCGACTATCACGTTATTAACGCAATCATCGTGGTCGCTGCAACTTGAATGCAATTCCACCGCACATCAAGGAATGCAGCAATGCAGCGTGCAGTTGAAGGAGCAGCGAGAGACAAGACCTAGGTGCGGAGCAGATAAATCGCCTTTTGATTTCATTTGATTAGCAAACACAACATCGCGCGTCCAACATTATTGCATCAATTTGTCGTCTCTTCGCGGCTGTTGGATGCATCTTCGAGTGTCCATTTTCGCGCCGTTAATCAGCCCAAGTCACTCAGTCACTCAGGAATTGAACAGGTGAGACTGATGTCGGTAATTTTCACACTTGGACCTAACCATACCGACCATGCGGATACTCAACGACTCCACGCATTCACTTGGCAAATTAACTTGGCGCGGAAACATGAAGCCTAGCGAAATTACAGGGATACATTATTTCTTACGAAAGATATGTGTAGTTTGCAGCTGCATGTGTGTGTTTCCGAAGAACAAAATCCATAGAAATGATTATGGACAAAAAGGTATTCTAGGAAAAGTGGGAAATTAGCGAAAGGCGATAAATGCCACTGTAATTGGAAAATCAACTCGCTGGAGGTATTTCAAGTATGGGCACCTGGGATACCAAGCCTTATTGCCTGTAGTTTTAGCGGCAACAGTGTAGCAAGGACTTGTTCCTCCAACATGTTGTGAGCTAAGCATCCCAAAACTATAAACGAACATGATAAGCCCACATGATCACAACTCTTTGAGCATGGCTTAGCAACATAAAACTTAAAATTTCCTGGCAGGAGTCGCAGTCCTTCGGTTTAGCAACACGTTTTCTACCTACGCATACAATGTACTGCCGTTCAACCACTTCGTGCCGATGTAGTCAGGATACCGCATACAGGTCAGCTTTTTATCGAATAAAAAGTATTTTTTAATGTAATGATTATATGTGATAAATATTTGCTATTTTGACTTTGAATAAAAACTTCACTATGTGCCGCTGACATATTGTTCGCCAAAGCCTGGTCTTAAACCTTAAATTCTGGTCATTTAAGCTTAGATTCGACAATTTTGCAGGGCTGCAACAGTATATGTTCGCAGTTCCCTTGTCTTAACAAACCCTTCTTGCGCCATTCATCCTCGTATGCAACTGCGGAAGGAGATTGATCTCGCTTCAACGAAATCTCTTTTGGGCAATAAAGGCTAGAGTCAGTAAGAAGTAGAATTGAATTTCTGTAGCGCGAACCAAGAGTCGAAAGGGGGTAGACGAAAGGACACCACCGAGGAGTTTTTCTTTCATACACAAGATGACCACATTTGCTCATCGTCTCCCACCCTAAACAGTCTCGATCTTCCACTGCTGAACTTGCCCTCATCGGTTGTATCAAACGGAGTCTCAACAGAAAACGATCCACCTCGCTAGAAGATGTCCAAGGGACAATTACGTTTTAAGGGAATCTTGACTAGCGAATTCCAAGGGCCTTCTTCGCCGATGTCGCGTTCACATATTTATTGGTCTCCCGCCACTTTTGCATGCTTCCATTGACTTTTCGAACGAGACGAGCGAAACATTCACCGGTCGTTTCTTTGAAAGAACATCATCACTTTTAACGGCATTAATTTATTTGGTCACTTGTGAGACGTTCATCCTTTTCGTAAAAGTATAATCTTTTCCTTGAAAGACAATTTCATTCAGATTTTTAAAACGTTGTGACCCACAACTGGAATCACTGATCACAAGGTTGACCTGAAAAAGCAGAGTTAAAAACGTCAGCTGACAAATCAAACCGTTCCAATACGATTTTTGTTGACAGAGAAAGGTGACTTGAACATATCGTCGGGGAAAATCGGCAGATATATTTTTAAAAATTTTTAATAACAATTTGGAAATTTCGAATGTCTTGAGCAGGCTAAGAAAGAAGGTCAACTAAGAAGACCGAGAAAAAAAGGATGGGAAGACATGAAGATCATTTCTTATAATAATGGTTAGTCAGGTCATGTTATCGTTCTGGTATTCCAAGCACATGGGTAGAGTAGAGCTGTTCTACTCAATGGATGGAATACCAGATGGTATTCCTTCATGGCTCATGGAATGGAAAGTTGCTAAAAAGTTATTGCCGTGCTATCGTTGCTCCTGCTTTCTCGTAAACAATTCACTAGATAGACAGACTTGGTCTTCAGGTGTATTAAATGAAATGCATCATACACCCATGTTGGCATGAATACTTAGCAAAACTTGTCCAATAAATCATCTGCAACATCATTATTACTTGGGTAATCAGTCGCATTGAATAAATTGCAATTATATGTCCGGCAAGCAAAAACGACATTGAACTAATTAAAACTAAAACAGAACAAACAATTGACTTTGCAGTGCTCCAGCAACAATTAATGTCTTTAATTAGAAAATCTGCAATGGTTATTAGTATTCATGTAAACTAACACCGGATCACGTTACATGCTCCACACAAGGCCCCAACATGGTACGCTGGTGCGGGCATGGACGGGCACAGGGATCCGTGAAAACAAACAAGTCTTAATTGAAAGAACCTCTCGAACAATGTCTAATTGTGTGTACTTGAGGTACAATGCGAGAGGAGGAAAAAATTCTAAATACTGACGATATACCCTCTAATGCGAACTAATTAATTCTGTCGCTGGCTCGGCCAAGTATCTGAATCTGCTTAGCTAAATCACTTAAACTGCAGCTTAACCAAGTACAGCGGCGACATTGGGGTAGGGGATTCGATGGTTGGTTGGTTGGTTGGCTGGGCCGCTTTGGGGCCACACGGACTAATTAGCAGTGCCTGCCATACTTAGCAACCTCGAGATCCAGCTCTCCTAGGTCTGGCTCCTATCCGCCGTAGCGCAGAAACATAAAACGGTCTCATTCACTCGAAATCCGTGCAGCGGAGGTTTTTTAGAGCTACTTCTTTGCCATACAATACCCAACTACTTATGCAAACAGAACATGATCCCCGAGCGTTCCGCTTAAGGACAACGCGACAGCATCCAATTATAAATAATGAAGTTAATTAAAAGCAAAACTATTAGTTGTCGTTTTAATGAACTAATTAATAAATCTTTTCAAGAGTAGCTGCATATGTGGATGTGTGTACTTCTCCGGCAAGTACACATGCGAGTGTGCACGTTGGAGGTTTGTTTTTTCAGTGCTGAAGAGCTTCTGGCTGGAGGCTGTTCGGTACAGTACCATATGCAGGTACGTGCTGAATAATGGGAAGTCTCCAATTCCAAGAATAAATCGCGTCAATACTTTTGAAATGTTGATGTTCGTGCCGAACTAGCCTTTTAATTTGTGCTGTTCAGAATGCCTTACAGTGTGAGATGTCGAAGTGCTTGCACGATAATGTCTGCCAAGTTTGTCAGTTCCGAAACTTTTCAATCTATCCAGAGGGCAGATCTCGTGTTTGCAGTCCTTGAATCCCAGTTGCCCAGCAATCTCTCCGGCAGGGTCACTAAGCCGCAAATCAAGGGAACAGTTGAAAAAAATACTTGAAATGTAACTTAAGCTGTAAAATCTCTTTGTTTTGTCTAAAACTAACGTTCAATTTGCCTGTTAAGGAGGAAGAAGGTTGTATAACCGACTCGTATAACCTTCCTGCAATCGCACCATCGAACATCCTCATTACTGCTGCCTTGAATCTTTTCTTTTATTGAGTCTGGTGCACTCAAGCTTGCACATACCTATGAAACCGTGACCAAAACACACCTGACTTTTTGTGCGAATATCCAACGCGTGAAACCTGATTCCGTTTTGGTCAAAAGAGGGATTTCCTAGCTTCTCACCTAAGGGTGCTCAGATTGGAGTTTGGAGATTGGAGCTAACCGCATGTATCACTATTGTCCCGAGCACCGCCAAGCAAAAACATGATCTTTCACCTGTAAGTACAATAGAATACCTGATAGGAGCAGCTTCAAGTATCCTATGAAAATCGTTCGTTATCCACCGGGACTGGACAGCTGGACAGACCAAAGAGCTTGGTCTTATCCTAACAAATCGAGCACAGAACGCCTATGTAAAACCTGCAGCGTAATAACAACTTGTGACATTGTTAAATGTCCATCGCCTTCTTCTGCTGGCACAGGTGCCACACGCGGGACTTTTGGCGAGTTGGAAGAAAACTTGATACACATCTGTATTGTTCTTCTGTATAGTCTGAGCCCGACCCTCGCAATGCCCTCAAAGGCCTTCGATGGAAAACGCAATGTTTATTGGAATACATATATATTTTGTAATGTTTATTGGATATAATACTGGATTACTTGGTGAGCTAGGAGCTAAGGGCTATTCTTGCGTTCCATAGAGTAATTGCATAGGCTCCAATGGTACTAACCCAAATGCTGGGAAGAAGAGTTCGACGCTGATGTTTGTTGTATACAACAGTGGTTTGCCAATAAACAACATTTATTCTGCGGATCTACTACTGCGCATCTACTACGAAATTGCTTTCGCCGATAATTTGGACTGCTCCTGCTCATGTTTGCAACGAACATTCAAGGATTAGGATTAAGTATTAACTAAAAGAGAAAGGAAAGCACTAACAAAAACTTTAAGGTTAAAAGATAATTACATTCTAGGAAACACTTAATAAAGTATCCGATTACTAAACTATGATTGAAGCCATTTCCATCGTAAGCAGGAAACTGTAGGAAATTGTCCCTCAACAAAAAATCTCAATAAAAATATACCAGAATGAACGGGAGCAAGAAGAAAAATGCTACCAAGAAGGCTATGATCTCTTTACGTCCATGCATCCGTTTGTCTAGAAGTGTCGCCTTCCAGATACAGAAACATCTCGTCCTGATATAACCTTTGTCCTGATATAACCTGGATGACACTTGAAATTTTAGCGATTTTTAAACCCTTATAGGTGTAGGGATAATAAGGATATTTTGATCAGTGAAATACGGAACAAGTGAAGAATGGAACGGACTGAGTTGTAATCATTAGTTGAGGGATATTTTTGATCACCATCTGCGTCCAGAGTTTCGATCATGAAGAGCCGTTGAACAATTAGTTGTAGCTCAGGTCACATTGAAGAAGCCAAAAAATTACTGCAGGACTCAGTTTAAGGTGGAAGCAAGCCACAGTTAGTCACTGCAAGTGGCAAAATTGCTACTGCATTTCAAAACACTCGCAAAACACTGGTCAGCGGCATCTTTATTCGGTTGCAAAGTACCAACCTTGTGTGTTATATGCGCTACACTCAAATTTCCAATAGTTAAGTATCCGTTGTTCTTCATTAAGATAATTCAGCACACACCTCAATTGATAACCCCTTTGGAATCTAGGCCTTCAGGTCTCTTAGAGCCACTGCTTTCCGGGTCCAAAAATACTTAAAGAAGTGGTTTGTTGATTATGTCCTATGGTTTTGGTGATAACACTTAATTACTCAAAGGTACCTTCTACAGCTAGATGGGCTGACCATCCGTCTCCAGCCATACTACGATTGTTGCGTATAATAATTGTATGCGGGACCTAGTACGTGGAAGCTGAATACTTCACTCTTCTGGACTGCATGTTAAAATGATGAGTGCAAATGTAAATGAGTAATAAACGATGCATAAAAGCCTTTGAACATGCTGGATGTCTTCTATGGCACAACAGTATTCCAGCATTATTCCGCAATCAACTGGATTTGTTTCAACGTTTCCCAGTGTACTCCTCAACCAACTGACACGAATCCTTCACAAATGCCAACGCACTGCACGAATTAAAATGAAGATTGCTAAAGTGACAGCGAATTCGAAGGAAAATATAAGTAAGCTGGGCCCAAAGATTCTAATTAACAACGTCAACTACAATGGCATCGCCTTCACGGCGGACAGGCTGAAGCTGTGACAGAATGGAGCAATGCAATTCGACAAAAGCTTCCTCTCAAATTATATCGTCTCATTAGGGCATACCATTCTAGCGTTCAATCGTTCAATCTTACGCAAACGAGTCCCGAGTTCTCGAGCCAACCAAGGAGGCTGCTCAGACAGGCTTGAATCTCCCATTTGAGCCCGCAACGAGGGTTGAGTCTCATCACATCTCCTAATTAGTAAGTCAATTTATAGAGATGCAGCAGCTCCCATACGATCCAACTTTCAAGGACTGACACTGCTCCATATCGGCAGGCTGGCTCCGTTGCCTCTGCAGGCTCGTAGGTGCGCGAACAATGAAATTTTCCGCTTCCACATATGGACTAAATGGCCGGGAATTTCTGCTGACAGTATTAATTAAGACCAAATGAAAAATATTATTTGTTAATTGGACTTGACAGGTATCCACGGAATGCGTAACATATGGCAAGCGTTGCAGGACCGTCCAGCATGGTTGCGCTCTGCTACTGTTCCGATGGCCACGGTAATGCGTGCCCTCCCTTATAGGATCGCGCGACAAAGAAAAAGTTGTCACACGGAATGTTTTAATTGATGAAGTCGCTGAAGGTTAGCTTTCTATGCGCGATTTCGCGAGCTCCATGCTTGTGACGCTGATTATGTTCAGCACAGGTAAGTGGCTTGTCTTCCTGCGGGCAATGTGAAGTATCAATTTCTTGGATTTTGCATTTTTCCTCGTGGATAAACGCAAGCAAGTCAACCATTACGACGACAAATGTGCTAAAGTAAAGTAAATCCGTGGAAGACGATAAGGCACGTAATATTCTGTTAGCGGTATTTGCTGCAAATATAGTACACGCTGCTAATGCACGCCTCGAATGCAATCAACGGTTACCCTCATATGGCCGCGAGATGCAACAGTTGGTCAGCACATTCTCGTCTTATTCCGCCTTACTTGGAATCACTTATTAGCTGCTCTATAATTTACTACTAGGAAATAGCAAGCGAAGAAACGCCGTGGATGCAAGGAGAACACCGCTTTTCGACTCATTGCTGGACTACGTACAATATATGTGTCACTTCCTGTCACATACATCGCCCGGTCTGAACGGCAGCGTGTGAAAACAGTACTCGTAGCTCATTATCAGATTTCGCACGCAAGCTTTTAAACCAACAGAACGAGCAACAGGAACGAAAAGAATGTAATTAAGGTCTTAACGACTGTATTAGGATTTTGATGGATGTCCTTGCTCGTCAGGCATGCGTTGAATGCATGCTCGACGATTTTATATGAAATTCTTTTGGTAATTCTATGACGTACAGCGGTTTGGTAGATGTACAGTCCTTGCAATCAACATGCAAGGATCCGATTCCCTCAAAATCAGCACTCGGTCAGACTGAAATGAATTAACTCGCCAGTCTATTTAACAGCCAGCTCCACTCTGAGAATTACCACTCAAAAATTTATCAGACCTATAAATAAAACACTGTCATCAAAACTTAAACTCAAATTGCCTTTTATTCGCTGTTTCCAATTTCCAACCCCATCATCTGAGAACTTGCCAACAAAGAGTGGGCCAGGCTCTCTCATTCACTCACAACACAAAGACGATGGAAATTCCATAGTTTCAGGAACTTTGTAATTTCAGTCGCTACGATATTAATTAAATGGCACAAACAATGCCAAATTTTAATTAAACACACATACCTTTGCACATACAAGCAATTAGAAGTAACTTGAAGCAAACTAATTAAAACACCCCATTCAGGGGCAACGTCAGTATACGAGTTTAGATTGGCGAAAACGGAGGGGCGGCGAGGAGTTCCATAAGAATAACGAGTGGGTGGCTGGAGGCGAGTGGGAGAAGGCGCTGGGTCTGGTCATCGTCATCCTAATATGCTTAAAGCCATATCAGAATGTCATATATGAATGAACTATGTAGGCGAGCCGTTGCTGAGATGAATGTGGTCAGGGTCAAGATGGAAGGGGTGAGTGAGTTCCGGGGATAGAACATAACCAGAAAGGCACAAGAATCTATGTATGTCAGAATGCACGCAATCATATTCAACAATTATATAGGTTTATTGCTTTGCTTGCAAGCAAACAAGGACTTGCCCGTTACAAAAGGATTCGAAGAGTACAATGGAGGAACTGTGACGTAAGTCCGAAGCTAAATTGGCGGAATAACAATTTAAAGCGCAACAAGAGGCACGACAAGAGGAGACTTGCTCCGAATTTCAATCAAGTACCCGCCTCAATTTCTATGAAGAGTCAATTATAAGCGAAGGGATCGAGATTTTTGAATGATTGCTAAGCAATAACACAAGACCCACATCGTGAATTCTTCCTCAAGCATACAATGATGTTAGTATAATTGCTTACGATCGATGAGGAGATACGATGTATCTTCAGTATCATGTAATGTTGGAATTGAAACAAGAAATGTTGAAGCGAAATCAGCAAAGAAGAAATGAATTAATTTTGTAAGCCTGAAACTATTCGCCTTAGCTTAAAATCCACTCTAGCAAGTCCTTGAAAAGTTACGTAGACTATAAGCAATAATGAATTAAGAAGTCCTTCTGATGATAACAATAATATGAATAACGTTGAAACATTGATACTCGTAGTAACGAATTCGTTTACGTCCATAAAAGATAAGGCTATCGATCTGAATACCAAAAAACGCTCAGTTGAATACCCCAGTAGCATAGGACTTCCCGGTAACCCACTTAACACCTCCCCAGCCATTAACACGGCGTAACCTGGAATTCTTTTCAGATTACTTCTACCTATGTCTTTTTCTTCGTGACGGATGGTGCCTTCAACTCTTATTCATCTGACAAGAATCCGCAGATACCGATTACTGGAAACGTTACCTGCCTTCCTTCTGTGCCGTCTAACAATCGAAAATGTCTTTTTCTGTGAGTGGAATCATACAGTTTGGTGTTCGCATCTAAACCACCAAACTATCTCAAAAGGGTTTACCAATCTTCACCACGACGTAAATGAAGACTCACCCCCATTTCGCGTGTGAAGAAGGTTCGGTCGAAAAAGCGCATCTTCGAGTCAGACATCAAACCACGAGAATCGTGTTCTTATCCCAGACGATCACATCGCACATCTGGATGGGAGTTATTCTGAGAATTTCTTTTAAGGTTGTAAGAGCGCCCCATTTGTTTTCTACGCTAGGCTACATTCATGCCCATGCATAACCTGCGTTCCACTTGGTGAATAGAGCCTGCTCAGGCAATCAAGCTCACCTCCTAGAGCTTGTTCCTGAGAAGTTCTTGTGGCTTTTTTCAAGGATAAAACCCTGTACAATAGCAGAATTAAACTAATCTCTAATCCCAGCTATTGCGCTTGGAGTGGTTCCACTCATTGACGCAGTCTCTCAACATCATAGTCAAAAACTTCAGCCACGTATAACACTTTTCCAGGGAATGTCGTGACTGTTTGTTCATCATTGAGAATTGAACGCATTCCTCACAACGGGTCGCACGATACGCCTTCAGTGATGATCGTGTTAGTTTTGCTAACAGAAACAGTCTAACAACAAAACAACAAGGACACTTTGAAAGAATTTCCAAACTAACGAGATTCAACCAAAATAAGTAGAACTTTATTTGAATTAGTAGACTTCCTCTCATTATTGTGTCAAGCAAGGACACCAATTTCCAAAGCATTAGAGTAAAAACGCAATAAAAATCGAAATCTACCCATGGTTTCTCTAACTCTGTCTGCCAAAATTAGCACGGGAGTGTTATTGCTGTTTGTGTTTGAACAATGACCATAATGTAGAAAGGGAAATTGATGTCTCAGATAACAACAAAAGAACTGACTGATAAACACTCAAAAATTTAAAAAAAAAAACGACCAAAATTAGTTCGACTTAACTTTTATATCAAATCAGTGAACATTTAGTTCTGCTCGTGATTTCCTTTGAAATTAAAAAACATTTCAACGTTGTGGACACACTGCTTAAAATGCATGCAAAAACAAATCTTCTATATCCTTGCTCAAGATCACTCAAAAACACCCAACATTTTTTCCATTGTTTGATTCAATTTCTGCGAATTCCAGTATTTCAAGGCACCTATATGCTGTGGTTGATCGTCTAGAAGCAAGCGTACCTTTACTGCTGGTTTTAATGGAGAAAATTGGGAATTTTCTAAGCCTACAGTCGTATCTGCAGGACAATTTTCTCCCAAAACATTTTTATGAGGTCCAACAACTTCTGCAATCTTGCAATGTGTACTCCTTGAGATTAGAGTTGTAACCTGCTTGTTTGGTCTAACGATTGTTCTTGTACTAAAGCTTTTTCTACTAAATCTTTAGGCATGGAACACATGGAATATATAGTTGGACTAAAGTCCCTTACTTTGTTAAATATTGTTATTTTATTTAATTGTTTAATCTCGTTTTTCATTTTCAACACCCAACAATGAGTTTGAGTTAATGCGCGTTTTAGAATGGTTTCCTGTTGGCTATGTCAAAAACTTTAGCTGCAGCACGAGCTCCTATTACCTGATCTTCAACTGTTGTGATTAATTCTGTCAGGCTGTGTTCGAACTATTTTGTTCTCCCAGACGTGCAATTACTTTTCAGTAGTAACAGAAAATAGTAGCAGAAAGAAAGACCAGAGAAAAGATGCCTTTTACTTCAAAGTATACTTTCATTTCTATAAAACTAAAGCGCTTCCTGCTCGTCAGTTTCCTTTAAGATTGAACTCGAGGAAACATATTGTTATAGCAATAATCTTCCACAAAAATTCATTAAACTAAAATGACCACGATCAAAACTGAGCGCCGTTCTCTCTACACTGGAAAAACCAACTTCCGACAACGACTGCTGCCTGCCGTGGGAAACCTGCCGCATTTGGCTGCACCAACAAAGAGCACCAACACTCTCGGGTGTCATCGCGAAGAATGAGATAGAGCAAGCAACAGTCGATTTATGGTACTCGTAGCATTGTGTTTTCTTCTTTCTCTTAAGCATTTTGGAAGCGTTATTTTTGATAAAACGAGATAGTAGGTCCATACATCCCAGGCTTTCCCTGTAGTATTTCGATGGCAAGCATCTTATTTATCCAAGCAGATTACAGTGTCTAATAGCAAATAGTATACAACACCCACTCTTTAAAACTTATAATGAATTTCATTTGAAACCGTTAAGTACGTTCGCCCTTTACATCCCACAACCTTAAACTCAAGCACGCTTGACACAGTCTCCTCCCCATTAGCAATCTCATATGCATTCATAAGTTTGATAAAACAGCAAGATCTCATTCACCATATATTCACTTACTTTGAAGCTTTTATCTATAACCCTTGCACGCTTGCCACCCGTTTCTGTCCAAAAAAAACTTACGAGTTGAGAATGTGGCAAAGGGTAGACAAATTTATCCTTTGCACTCATCCTCGCTGTGATGGAAGTGGAATTCTCGTGGAATATCCTTGGTACAACGACAAGAAGTGTGTTTGAGCCGCTGGGTTCCGGGCAGGCCGAGCGAGGCCAGGCAAAACAAACGACCTCGGTCTAGACCAACGAACATGAGAGCCCACCATATCGCAACCACCCCCCTCCCCTTCCGCTTCTTCCTAGTCCTCTTGAATTTCTTCAAACAATTAATTTTCTCATTCGACCGTATTCGCCTTAATATTTAGTTTAAATTTTAATTAGGTTTGTAATGAATTTACTTAAACGTACACATAAAGTGACAGGCGCTCCGAGAGGAACAGGATAAGCGGAAGGCGGAGATGAACACACTCGGGTTGCTGCGACGCGTGAAGGGGGACGTTGGCATCCCGACGGCAGCAGCGAGGATGAAGGCGGATAGCGATGGATAGGACTCTTTGAAATTGTGTTGTGTGTGTTTATGAGGGAATTTAATTATAATTTCCAGTCAGAGGATAAAAAGATGTAAAATGATGGTTATCTGGAATGGATGTGATGGCTGTTTGGGCATAGTCGCGGCCGATGTACCTTGAAAAGGGGAAAGTGAAAGGAGTTCCCCGAACACTACAGATTTAATTGTGCTGACCGGAAGTTTGTGGGATTTCATTCACTTCTTTCCCATTGCATACGAACTAACCAAACCCTCGTTTGTTCGCTCCCGACCTCTTCAGTTTGCCTTCCATGTGCCATTAGAGCAAATTAAATAGGCATTACAGGGTGGATTGCGACTCAGTCTGCATGTGACCATGCCTGAATATTATCAATAAAATTTTCATCTCATCCATAACATTCAGTCTTTTCAGATTCGATTGTCTTTGTCATTGCAGCCATCAGCGGAATTGACTTTCTGCACATTTGCCTAGGACCTCTCTACCAATCCCAATCCGCTTCCGCGAACCACACCATCTTTTATCTATGCCTGAACCGCGCCAAGTCATTCCACGTTTGACTGACTATTTCCGAATGTCATCAAATGCGATTTCAATTAGGCTGATTAATTGGATTTGCTTGGAGTTATCAAATATTAAAGGTGCGGCGTTGAAGGAACACCTGGCGCACCTGGTTCCCTCTCTCTCGATTCGCCCGTGAGCTATCGTCGAGTTTGCTCCATTCGCCCACAATAGTTTTGTGGCCTCCAGACGCAACTGGCAATTATAATTGAAAATGAATGGGAAAACTAAACGAAAAAGTGAAAAGAGATGAAGACAAGGAAAACGACAGCTTTTGGCGGCAAATTTCAAATTGAAAGAAAAATCAAGCGAGCGGCATGTTTTCAGTGTACTTGGCAATTACCACCCGCACGTGAAATAATTATGTTTAGCAGTGTGCGTAATATGCTGCCAGAGTTGCCGTTCGCTATTTATCCCAGAATAGTCAGATGGAATTTTGGATTTTCAATTTTCAAAAAGCATAGTTAAGTTTCTCGTTAAAACTCGTATTTTTAGGAAAACTTGTGGGGAATTTCCATGCTTCAATTGTTTATTTCTCATTTTGCATCAAAGCAGGTCCGACGTGGATCAAAGACGCGTTTCAAGATTCTTGTGGCGGAGTTTCTGAGCATTCCAGTCTTCTTTGTCGGTTTTCATAGTAAATCTACCATGGACTATTCAACGACCGTCTGTAAGTTACCAAAATATCCGACCCTTACACAGTACTTGACTGGTACAGAAACGGAAAAACTAAATGAAAAAGAAACTGTTTCGTCGTGTATCTTGAGTTGGAAGTCACTCCTGGTCCCTCTTTCCAATTTCCCATTTGAATGCTTCAATGGCTAGTAGATACTGATCCCTGCAATCATATGATTCCTGCGGCTACAAATTATTAATGCAGCAATACTTATACAATATACTGCCAAAATTAACATACGCAAACACGCCCCAGAAGAGTGTTTTACCCATCCTCTTTCTAAACTATCGAACTAAATTCAAGTTCACGAGCCAGAGTGCATTGTAACGAAACCTTTCTTTTTCTGCTCTCAGAGTAGGCGTTTGCTCCTGAAAGAATTCATTTTGGCTTAGCGTAACTTGTATAGCAATTTGTACCTAAACGCGTAGAGCACCTGATTTCCATATCTTACAATCCCTCTTAACAAGGCTTCGCGAGTGTTCTGTGACAAACTATTGTCTACTTTGTGCCCCTTGTGGGTATCTATTAGATCTCCCGATTCTCCCCGTTTCAATTTTTTTGTGCACCAAACTGTTCTTTAATTTCTTCTTCGTCTAATCTTCACTTTCCGCACCCAGGGAACTGGAGGTGGAAATTCTTCTATGAAGGCAAGTTGGTCACAAGGATCAGGCGTCCCAGGTGAAAAATGTTCCGCACGTAGAGAATGAGCACATCCTAAACAACTGAGGGCGTAAGAATTTGATGGAGTTAACAATAGGAGATGCCTTCAAAAAAGAGCACTCTTTCACCGATAGAAGCGCAGAAGTGGTTAGTCAGGTTCAACTGTTGTAGTCACACTGTAGTCACGCGATTCATAATCATGCTGAAAACACGTATTGTCCTTAGTGCCCCAGTTCTTTATATATGTAGATAGATACCCCAGAAACGGTTAAAAAAAGTGTATGATACAATAATTCAATAAATGCAATAGTTTAATGCAATCATTCGAGCGATTACCAGCAAAAGCGGGCCCTGCTAGACAACCCTGCTAGATCCATGGCTGAAATCAACGTAATATCATGCAAGATAAACTAATCGAACTTCACCTACCGAAGGAGCCTCGCTTGATCAGCTATCAGCTATGCAATTTTCTGCTTGCGGCTGCTGATCCTTAACAGTCAAGGGTATATACGATCAGAATGTATCGATTCTTGTATAATTCATACTGAGTAATATTCAACACTCCAGAACAGTCAGAACCTAAACACTCACGCCAGAGTTCAGAGTTTACCGTAGTGGTAGTTGCATGTAGTTGGAAGAAGCGTTTATTTTACAATATATATCAACTATACAATAACCAAGCCTTAGGGGGGTTCCCGGATGAGTTTGGTGCGGAAAAAGGCTGAGACGGAATGAAATAAGAGAAAAATTGATGGATATGCGACGAGCAAAGAAAACTCCATTTCAAGCCTCGAAATGCTGCAAAAAATGAAAGAAAATCATGGAAATGCAACCGAAAATCCTTCAACTATTACCTATCGAGTTTTATCTTACAATTTACTGAAATTTCGAAAGTATATTTGCTCCTGTAGCTATTGTGTTTGCTGCTATTGTGATCACAAAACTTTCCTTTTATAAATTGTGAATGTTTTAATTTATGGAGAGTGTAAATTTAAATATTTTATAAATATTTGCTCCTTTTCCACTGAATTGAAGTTTTGTAGTTTTCCTTTTCTTTCTAAAGAGAAGAATTCTAAAACCAACTTTTGCTTGGTCGCCTTGAAGATTCATGTTGTGTAGAAAACGGTTCAGAAAGGACGATCAGATGACAACGCATCATAACGGAAGTCTACTACAAGCACGTTTTGAATATGTTGTAGCGAACCCACTGATAATTTTACTTCTTTTATTGCAAATTACGACCGCCATGACAACAACGCCACGAGGTTACAAACATATCAATCGTCAATTATGGATTAGGGCAAATTCTCTGTTCATCATATTTGGGTTCAATTCATATTCTTCATTTTTACGTCCGAACATATTTCAAGGGTTAAATGCGTCCTGTACGGGAACACTGCCTCTAATCTCAACCATCCCACTCTGAATATGATGCCTAGTCCCACTGTCATTGAGTTAATTGCTTGGAGTAGATTAACGCTGACTTTCACCTTCCCTTCGCCAAACGCTCATCGCGTCACACACATCCTTTCAGATGTTCACCACTGATTAATGGCTTTTTGAAATTTGATGTTTGATTTTGATTTAATTAAAGTTTTTTAATTAAGTTACCCGCTATCTCCGCAGCCGGGACCAACTCGTTCTCAGGCTCTTGGGCTCCTCATACGAGTCGTGCGCGTACTCCCTCCCCCAGGCATCGTAGCAGCTATGAAGTTTCATTTCATGTTGATTGAGTGACTCCCTGGCTAATTAAGTTGATTGTTTGGGCCCCAACTATCATGTAGAAATTAGTGTTAGTCTGTTCATTGTCGTGCCATTCAATCTTCATCCTCCCTCCCTAGCTTCTTGCTGTACGTTGGCAACTTCATTAGTTATTCCCCATATCACCAGCGTTTAGCGGATTCTGTCTTGCCTAGAATACGTTGGTTAGGCAGAGTACATGGCACCAGTGCAATGGCTTTCCTCAAACTTTGTCTATTATTCGTCTAATCTCCTGGATCTGGCGATTTTTCATCGCAATTTCGGCATTGGGCTAGCAAGTGCGCTTCCTGTCGCCCCACTCTGCCATGCCTCCTCGTCCTTGGATGGCGCGCTCTTCATTGTCGACAACTATGAACAGACTGAATATGTATGTCTCGCCTTTTCGCCTAGCGCCCGTGATAAATGGCTTCTGATAATTTTCTTAATTATATTTTGTGTTAATCGAAGTGGAGCCTCTCCCTGCCATCGTCGTCTTCGCAACTAACTTAATTAATTCTGCTCCCATTGGAACCGCTATTATAGCCGATACGATGTTTCTCGTTAATGGGAAATTCAATGAGGACTAGAATAGAGCACAACAATACTTTCCCGTCCCGAATATTGCGAAAGCGTTCGGCTCACTAGTCATGGCGAATGGAATCGGGCGGAATTGAATCGAATGGGATCGGATCGAGACTCTGTTATGGGTTTCCAATTTAGCACTTGCCAAAGTATTGCGATAATTACATCTCGAAATTATTGCCGAGTCCTTATCGACGAGTGAGAGCAGAAAGTTCTTGGATTTCGACGGGAGAGTGGTGTTTCACCGGGAAAAGCTTCCATCTTGTCAGGATGAAAAAATGTCCAGCCGCTTCGAACTCAATCGACAATGAGCTCAGTGTTCCTTTCATTTTCAAAACTTCGAAGGAGTAATGATTCTTATTAGTTGGTGATCTTTTCACCACCAATTTTGCCGACATCTATCACATGTTCACGCATTGCATCCGCACCCATTCACCACATTCTGCTACACTTTTCTAAAAATACAACGGTCTCCTCTTTAATTAGAACACACTTTTCTCTTGGTTGAATTTCCCACCACGATGATATGTAAAAGTCGCATTTTTCAGTACAACGTTTCTCTACGCGCGCTCCCAACAACGAGAAAAACTCCATTTTCCATTCTCCACGAAAAATGACAAACGCTAAGGAAAATCTCGGATTTTTCCCGGATTATTATGATAAAATTAAACGATTAGTTTCATCGAATGACATAAACGCTTTCGGGCGGTTCAAAACGGATTTAGAAAGGATTCAACATGTGAGCAAAATTAATGTTATAAGTGAAAACCGTGTTGAAATAAAACGTGAATTCGCGGGCAAGTCGAAGGAAAATGCATTGAAGTTGAAGCAAGTGGGAAACGAGGCGTTTAAAAATAAAAAATGGCCAGAGGCATTGATGATGTACAGCAAAAGTTATATTTCAACGCCGGGTGATCATGGTGAGTGGAATTCACATAACATACACTCACACATGTCGTTCAGTGTTTACATTTGTTTTTACAATTTGTTTTTACAACACCTATGATCCTACGGTGTACGATACCCCTTAAACACTCTCAATATCTTTAACTGCTCTCTATAAATAAATCCTTAGCGTTGTTGCGTGTGCTAGATATGCAGCTTTCAACTTTAACGTCTTGTCGAATCAATAATTCAAATAATTTATTTTCACTGCTTCAGTTGTTTTGCTAACCCATTCATTCAATAATTACCGATCTGCCACCGAGCGTTGGTCTAATTTCCTTCTCGTCGCAAGTGTCAGAATTGCCCGATACTGCGGGATCCTGACCCGCGTTTGAACACGGCGATAACACTTGGAACAAACTCCCGATTGGCATCCAAACAAAATAAGAACAGTTATTTGGCTTGGTAGATATTCTCTAATGTTTGCGTTGACCCAGAATCCCAGAATCAATTGAGCAATAAAAATTTAAGATCGATAACCGCTCACTACCCTTTGCGACACAAAGAGGACCATAAGAACAAGTAAATCCTCCCTGCGCAACAAACGAATGATAAATTCCTTTGAATCTGGCCAGCTGATACGCTGCGATGAAGACAATCGTAAGAAACGACGCATTGGGATTGAACTTGGGGGTCGTGGTCTGAAGAAGATTTCGAGACAGGATGATAAAAATGGATAAGAGATTAAGGTCATAATGCCTACTCGTTCCGGGGTCTACTGATAGAATTTGGAGCTAACGCCAGATTGTATTATGGTGCTTGTCATTGGAGGCACAGCTGAGCAAGCATAACATACGCTTTGTTATGTTGAAAGGTCTTTATGACCGTTCGTGGACTAAGCCTAGCCAAGGGTGACAATTCGAAGATCTAGAACCTTCGGTATCAGGAAAGCGTTCGTGGAGTCGAAGCTGATCCATCTGATGACAAATTGAAGGCTGAGTTTCTCTGAGCAATTCAGGGCTGCAGCGAGCGTGTCGACTCTCAGTAAATATACGGTCAACTTATAAGGACATTGTTGAGCTAGAAACGCTCGGCGAGCCCTGTACAGACCAATCTCTGGTAAAGTTTGGATAAAGGCACCGAACTCATAAGGAAACTACACCGCGAACGGCCAGATCTAGCATGTGGAGCGTCATGGGTTGCAAATGCATACTCAATGGATATCAAGTCAGCGACGTTGGTTATGGCAATAATGATCCTATATAAACTGTATCCATAATATTGCAACTGATAAATAAAGACAAAGCTATATATACTGACGAGCGAGTGCTAGAAATGTTTACTATTTTTGCTTGTGATTTATCATTCATATATTTATCCGTTGGGAAAAATAATTATTTATTATTGCATTTATTTATTTGCGCATGTTTTTGCACATTGACAACAAGCTGAGGAAATTGCAATAGTACTGGCCAATCGATCGGCAGCGTTATTTCATATGAACAAGTTTACTGAGTGCTTGGCAGATGTGAAACGAGCTACTGAAAAAGGATACCCTAAAGATATGCTATACAAATTATATGAACGCCGCGCCCAGTGTTATCTGGCCACCAAAAAATATGTGGAAGCTGTGGAAGCTTTCAAGTGAGTCCACATCTCTTGGAAATTTCAAAATATCCAGTACGTCAAACCAACCACTATCGTTTCGTTTCAGAAGTACTATAACGGCACTAGATGATTCTAAAATTCCATTGGAACGGCGCTGTCAAATCGAGAGGAATGCTACGATAATGATCAAAACCTTAGAAAGGGATCAGATCCCGAAAATCCAGCATGCGAAAGCTGCAAGTACTAGTTCTACCCCTCACAAAACTAAGCATTTCATCAGTGATGCCGTCATAATCGATCAAAGCAGAGAAGAAGGACGTTTTGCGAAAGCGAAGCAGAATATTCAAGTCGGCGATGAGCTGCTTGCTGAAAAACCTTATGCATGTGCCTTGCTTGAAAAGTTCTGCAAGACCCATTGCCAGAACTGCATGAAGAGGTAAGTGAACTTATCAAGAAATTCGAGAGTCTACGTCTATAGTCTATAATTGGTCTACGGTTTCATTAATTCCAGAACAATTATACCAATAGCTTGCCCCAAATGTGCCGATGTCGTATTTTGCTCTGACAGCTGTTGGAAAGAAGCTTCCACATCATTCCATAGGTATGAATGTGGAATACTTCCAACAGTGTGGAGATCTGGGATATCAGTGAATTGTCAAATGGCATTACGATGTGTTACTATGAAGGAATCAAAATATTTTACGGACAATAAATTTACAGATGATTTGCCGATTTCAGAGCTGCAGAAGTGAGTGAGAATGCCGACTTTATTTTGTTTGCCAACTCACTTTCGCTTCTAGATTGTCACACACCGACTATCAACGAGTATACGGACTGGTCCGTCACGAAGACAAACGGTCAGAGTCTAGTTTCTTCCAGTATTCAGTATTGGCTCTATTTTTGAAAGACTGTTTGGAAGTCGGCGGATATTTCGATGAAAACAGCTCTGATGACCACAAAGAATTAATTGCTAGTTTGATTATGAGAAACCTACAAATTCTTCAGTATAATACCCACGAAATATTTGAGCTTCATAAGGCGCTGAATACGGGAACCGCCAAAAAGACCATTTTCATTGGCGGTGGCGTTTATCCGACGCTGGCCCTATTTAATCATTCCTGTGATCCAGGAATTGTAAAGTAAGTGTGTGAGAAATTCGTACTAACTTTTGGAGACCACCCATCCCTTTCTTGATTGCAGATACTTCAGCGGCACTACAGTTTTTGTTCATGCCGTCAAACCAATCGCCACGGGTGAAGTTATAGCTGAGAATTATGGACCAATGTACACGCAAGAAACTCGCGAAGAACGACGTGCCAAAATGATGGCACTCTACAATTTTGAATGTAATTGTATCGCTTGCACCGAAAATTGGCCTAGGTTTGATGAAATGCAGAACGACGTTATAAGACTCCGTTGTGACGCTGAAAGAAAGTGTTCAAATATCATTGAGATACCGCTGGACTGTAATGACTTTATGGTAAAGTGTATTGAATGTGGCCAGTTCACCAATATCCTTAAAGGATTGAAAGTTATGCAGGTGTTATGTTATTTTTGTGCTAGTACTATTATATGAAATTTTAATCCAAACATTTTTGCAGGACTCCGTTGCCATTGATAAAACCGCCAGTCGACTCTATGAAGCTGGAGAAGTGCAGAAAGCTTTGGAAAAATATATTGATAAGTTGAAAATAATGCATGAAGTTGTAGCTCCTCCGTTCACAGATTACTGTCAGTGCCAACAAAATATTAAGGATTGTTTCCTTCATTTCGGAAACTCGTACATTTCTTCTGAATAAAACTGGGCAATTTTGTCAATAAGCTTTTCGTAGATGTGTTTCTAATAACTAAGGCTAAATTCAAAAAAATAATCTCTTCTGGATTTGACAGAAACTGCTTTTGAAACAAACCTTCCGAATGTAAGGTGGCATTTCCACCCAGAAAATACCACTCACACATTGGTCAGGGACGAATAGCATTTTTGCTCTCATATCGCTGAAGAAAAGAAGCACCCTTGTCGACATGCTTTTGCACTACGTTCGGCTGATCACACCGTTTACAGAGAACAACCATGGAACCGTGAATATTCGGTCAAAGCGTCATCGCGGAAGCATGGGCCGGCAGTTCTTAAGTTTTTCTGCGCTCATGTTTCCAAACCCAAGTCACTATACGGTGCTCAAAAGTCTTCCGCTTTTCGCTTTCGAGCTGCTTTTCACAAACATCGAAACAAACATTGCTGAATATCTCTTGGCTTGAATCGTGCCATTCTGAATCATTCCCATGTCTCTAAGGCATTTTCAGAACTTTTGTGAAGTTACTCCTAATGATACAGGTAATACGATTGACTTTGACATCAGTCTACACCAAGAAATACCTCCGAATCAGCATCTTCAAAAACATTCTATCTTCCAGCACTATTCCTGTTTTCGACAGCGAAATCACCGTTATAATCTCGCGGCATATTCACTGATAGTAGTTTTACCATGAGCTCATGTCACCATTTGACAACCCTGGGTCAATTTTCTGTTCTTTTAAAATTAAATAGAGAAATATAGAGAGTTGTTATACACTTCATGGGTATCAGATGAAGTGTTGATGCCTGCGTAAATAGGTAAACCAAGTATTCTTACGGGACAAAGCATTTCCTTGGATCTTTATCTGATGCAGCAGCAGCCGTAAACTTAATGTCAAGTTGACAGTTCACACTTTTTTAACATTTGTAAGTTATGCGTTTGACAGTTTCGGGTGTCCAAACCAATACATATCAGTTTTTTTCAATGAATTTGTTGAAAGTGCATTTCATCTACATCAAGCTTCTGAACATCATCCATTATTAAGAGTCTCCCTTGTGTGTAAAGAAAATGGTACGCCATGTAGACATAAGCTTGAACCAGAGATAATCGGTCATTGCCTCTTACTTTTAGTATTGACACGTCCACCTGTGACTCAATTGGTTTTGACCAAGTGATATACAATCACTGGCATGCTGTTTGATTCTTGGGGAGACATCTCCCTTTCTAGATATTCTGCAGGGTGAGGCTCCGAAGTTTCTGGCGAATAGAATAGATCTGATGAAAGGACGCATGATTGCAGTTTTAGAGGCACCGTTCAGTGTTTTTATTGCAAGACGGAAGGAAGCTCTTGTACTTTCTCATTTTACCGGCGAATCAAATGTAACGTACGATCTTATTTTGCACGTAGAAAACCAATTCCTTTGGCACAAGCGTGAGAGATTCTTACTGTTCCTACTGTGAATAACAACGATGAGTACGTAACCAATATCCTCCAGAGATGAATATTCCTTCGAGTGTTGAAGTTGAAACGATTTCCGAGCTACTGCCAACTGTTTTGTCCAGACCCAAGGTCAATTCTACCCTTTTCGTAGGAGTCTTGTGGTCTCTTCTCAGAAATAAGAACGCGAATCGTAATTTGATGTCTAGGTTGTCTAGCACGCTGCCAATTTGTACTTGTAAAAATGAAGAAGGGGCCTGGGGTTGTCTCATGATGTGGGAAACATATGCAAAATTTGTTTCGCACCGTATCGACCATGGAGAAAAGATAGAAAATCCATTGAGAAAAGTCAAAACAATCTTTTGCCCTTCCAAAACAAGTTGGGCTAGGGATTATAAGATCTGAATGAGAATTGCTTTGAAAATACCTGAGAAAGGTCAATACAAGTAACAAAATGAGTATCTAGAAAAACTTCACCAGCATCAGAAAAATTGGTCTCATGCGTATGGTAATATGCGCTCCCTATTAAGAATAGTGAACAGATGTTGTGAAGTTTTTCGAAATGACTCGGATTTCCGATGTTTCGTCATGTGTCGTCATATGTAAACTAGGCTGAAGCATGCAAAACAATCTACTACCCTATAATAATACAAAAATTGATTCAATAACTGTCTCAAATCGGTCTTCAATGGTTAACTGATGCAGCAAAGGCGAGCGCCTTGCATGAGTACGAATGTATGCATTTGACTCCTTGAATTCAATAAATTTGCGATAATGCAACATGATTAGTGCGGAATGCGAACTGAAACAAAATGAAAGCCGGCTCGGTCCTCGTAAGCTGCTGGACTAGATGCGATTTCCAAGTAACTTTTTGAAAGGTTCTAGAGGTTCTAAGTGCTCCCAGCTCCCCACTAGGCAAAGAAATTTCTTATCATTTTGAAAAATATTCCATTACCGACTCCATCAACGCGCTGATTCTAGTACAAAGTATCAAATTAAAATTGGAGCCTCTGGAGCTGGAGACTTGTGAAAGTTTATGAATGAATTGTGTGTGGGTGGTTAAACGGAATGTCTTTCATTGGGCTGGAGCCTTTCTTCACTGCTCCTAGCAGCTCACATCTCGTTCGTGACTCCTCGCTCCTTGCGCCTGCTAACTCATTGCCGCCTTCCCGCTCAATTGCCTTCGCGAGAGTGAGCTGGAGAGTTGGGGAGGAAGGAGCGCGTGCAGGAGGAAGCCTGAAGTAAAGAAAAGTAATTAAAGTGTGCCTGGAGCTGTTCATTACATCGTGTGATTAGCGTTCGTTGATTTCCTTCCTGGTATGCATTTCGCTTAATTAATGCGCCGTGTGATTAATTAAGTTTTCAATTCCGAGGCAGATTAGTGGAGTGAAATTCGATAGTGCTTTCCAGCAATAATGATGATGATGATGCTTTGATAAAAGCATTGTGTCGATTTAAGTGGAAGTTGTAGTGGTAGAGTTATGTTGCTGCTTCGCTATTGTTTCGCAAGGCAGTTGAGATACTCTGGCGCTGGAGTGAAGTCGTTTGCAGGCTTTTATGTAACATTCAAAAAGGTAGTCGTTCGATCCAGCTGAACTTTAGATTGAGCGGAGACGTCTTATATAATATGGTAGTTGTTACTGTAATCCGTCAATTTTTAACATCGATTCGGAGGTTCTTTAGGATTTGTCTCAACGGCAAAGTTTGTCACAATTGGGAAATACTCCCTCAACAGTGAAGGATGCAAGAAAAATCACTAAAATCGAGTTCCTCCTTAGAAACTTGTTCTTCTACTCCACGTTTTTCTCTTAACATGAATGCCCAAATCAGGACATCGCGAATTGAGCTAGATTGCAGTTTCCTCAATGCTCGACACAAGACAAACTATGGATTTTTATTTAGACAATCATCATTTGCGAAAACCTTAAATTCCTTGCATCTAGCTTTATATTTTCTCTCGAACGTATCTTTGTTTTTTCTCTCGAACTTTCGCATCACCTAGAACCATTTCATCTTTTGCCATAATAGCGTCAATTTCACAAAATAATTTCTCAACTTTTTTAATTGTCAATTTTTCAATTTTTACTTTTCATTTTTCAAGCAATCAAAAGATGAAGCACATCTTGTTATCCTTTAAACAGTTACACTTCAAGCTATCTTGTACGTCACACAGGACTATTTAGTAGAATTTGAAGCGTTGGTGGCACGAATACGAAAATTTCAATCTCCAGCAAGTCCCCCGAACTAGAACTTAAATTTCGCACTTGCAGCCTTCTGATGACTATGCTGTAATGTTTTCAAGCTCGAGTAAATTGGCCTTTTTCAATCATAAATTGGAAGTGAAATGTTTACCGGATATAGATATATGTAAGCCATGAACAGGCGAACACTCTTCCTCGCGTGCAATTTCTTATAAAATTCCTTAATTAACTAATTTTCCTGTTTTCATTCCAAACTGATACGTTCAAAACAATACTTGATGGGACGACAAATAACAAATCCATTAGAAACTACCCCCTTATCACATTGACTGAGCCAATTGATTTATTTGATCTACAAACGTTATTTCAGCTTTCCTTCTAATTTACTCTGGCGTGGTCAAACCAGTCCTATCGCTTCATAAAAGTCCTTCCAACAACACAATGTGATGTTTTTCAGGCTGTCTCCAGAGTTAATTGAGCGCAACGCGTAATTGTCACAAAGTCAATTTAATCCTTTCCTATTGCTTCAGAAATCATTAACTTGATTAACTTAAAATAAAATAGACATCAACAAACATCCCCTACGCAATGCTCGACGCCCACTTTGCTAACATTATACACCCGATTGACGGTAGAGCCTTCTGTTCGACCCAACACACACATATTTGACCTTCAACTCCTTGCCCCGGATCGGTCATTTGCAAACGTGATGCCATCAAATAAAAATGACGACAAAATTAATTAGGTAAATAGAAACAGAAGTAAGGGTGACAATAGCATCAAACTTCCAAAAAGTCGGAATGCAGAGCGGCGGGAAAGGATTCCCTCTATTGTAGCCGACGCCAAAATCAAAGTTGGTGGCAAAGATTGTCCGCCCCAATATGATGTCGTACAAATAGCATTACTCAACGTTTAAGCTCGTCGACTAGTTTGTCTCCACCACCTCGTTTTAGAAGAGTTTCAGCACAGACGATAAGGACGACGACAAGACTGTTAAAGGGATAACAGACCGCCTTACTTAATAAATTAGATGGTATCGCTTGACATCATTTCATTAACTAAATTATCGTTGTATGAGTTGATCGACAAAATAGGATTATAACGCCCGGATGTCGGTCCTTCTCGGTTTTCTGGACACCCTAAACTTACTTATCGAGGCGCGCCACCCGAACCAGGATCCTTGCAGCAGTGAGTTGGATGGAACGCCACTCATTCGTTTGCAGCAACGAACCAGTGCTCTGACTGACTGTAAGAACGTTCAGCCAGTCAGCCAGCGAGTCCTGCGTCGAGTATGTTACACTTCCATTCTCGCCACGTATGGCTGCGATATCCTCAATATACTCGGCACAAGTTCTAATGAGAATTGAGTACAACGAGGCCATTGAGCCTGTCATTCCAATTATCCCTTAAACCCTTGATGCTCCATTACACATGTTCTTTGATTGAATCTCTCTGCACTGCACAAGAACGAAAATGGAAATGAAAGGAGCAGTTAATCAGGTCGCCACGATTTCGCTAATTGATTAAGCTCAGGATTATATTCGAATTACTCAAATATCTGAGCATGTATGCGTATCCATTTATGAGGAATTCACTAAATGAAGGACTTTTCATTTGTTGACGACTTGTGACGTTATTGCTTTGATTGATTTTGTAGATGTTCTTGTTGTTTCCTACTTACGATTCGATTCAGAAATAAGTGGCGCAGAAATTGTGGAAATCTCAAAATAAGTTTCTTTTTTCCTTTGGTTTGCCGTAAATTTTTGTCAAAATCACAGAATTCGATTTACAGCTCATTGGGATAAAGGAACCCCCCAACGTCAATTAGAAACTACTGATTGAAGATTGACGCCAGTTCATAAAATTTTCTTCTGGTCCTCAACGTTTGGTAGAATTACTTCAGACTTTCCAAAGTGATGTCTCGGGAGCTCTGTTCAATTGTTCTATGCACTGCTTTCACAACATTTCATCAATCTTCTCCAAAAAACGTATCAGGCAAGCTGTTAACATGTAAAGACAGTTGCAGCTACCTGTCAAATTTCATGCCAACAGTTCTTCTTATAAAGGAAAGCATCATGGATCGCCTGACGGCGCAGGGGGAAGTTAGATATCTCTGGCAGTAATCCTCTTCTTTCCCATCCATCCCTGCTGAAAGTGGGATTTTTTCTCAACTTCAAGGCGCCGCTAGGCGAGACTAATGGGGCCTTGTCCACATTAATGTGACAAAAAGTTCCAGGCTAGGTTCTCTGTGTGACAGGGGAGGTGTGTAGTCGGTAGTACGGTTGCCACTGGGAGTCCAACATTCAGGGCGTAAATAGTCTTCACCTCGCAACAAAAAATATATTTATTATTTTAAATATGCGTGCACGGAGCGCGACGCAGGTGGACTGCATGAAGTATCAGTGACATGGTGCCGTGGTTGTACAGAAGCATAGTGAGACCGATGATTACCCGACGCAACTACTTAACGTTCCCGGTTATTTCAGTCTTTCCCATATAAGTTTGCTTCTTTGTGCTGCTCCTCAAGGACACGTGTTAATTTCTTCTGTACTCCGGTTGCTTTATCTTTGCGGGTCTACCTTCAACCCTGCACAAGATGTGCAGCTACGACGCCAAAGGAAAGTGTCTGCAGTGCGGATTGGTTGTATGACATAAAAGCGGATGTACCCTTGCGTTAAGGTTACCCTTGCTCTTGAGTTTTCCCAAATCCAATGATTTGGTTATAATATTAGTTAGAAAGTCCTTTTGTGGACTTTTCTATGAGACCAACCGAAGATATATTTAATCTGGCACAAATACTATGAGATTGGACATTAATTTCATTGCAGATGTAGTTCTAATGGAGGTGGCGTTGAATCAATGGAACCAGATGTTTTCTAGACTCCTAAAATAGGTCCTACTGGAAGCCATACTAACGCTCTGTAGCTAGTTGTTGGTCTCACTAATGCTATATATATCCTTTGCGCAAAAACTCCAAGTTTTTAGTCCCCTCGTTGTAAGGAGCTCTGCTGCTGATCTCCGGCCGCTCGGTCCTTGGTGTGGCGAGCAAGTAAGTTCACTATTCAAGCTTATTCCTCGGTATTCTACCCTAGTGCCAAGCCACATTTGCGATGATAATATACCAGTTCCGAGAGTAAAGCCAGCATTGATGTAGAATGTTCATTCGAATTCAAGGAGCAACGAATTTGTTCAGCCAAGAAGCAGACCAATTAATTTATTAAAAGTACAACATGTTGCCGATGAGGACCCGTCTCAATGTGAATTAGGATCGTTTGATGACATGGAAGAAAACCACTCAGAATGCACTTTATTTTCGCATTCATATGTTCGTATAATTTCATCTCAACACGAGTCAGTCCTTTAGAATCGATCGAATCAAGCGCGAATACCTAAATACCTTGCTTGAATGCACAATCCAACGACTGATTGAATTATCCTAATGAGCAACAACTTCGGGCGCGAATCCAAGAAACGTTGAAATCGTGACTAAATTAGCAATGACAACGCATTTTCGCATTAGATATCGCCAAAAAGATTCATAACGTTGGCAATAAAATATTTTTAAAAAGACGCATAGACTACAATCAACTGCTATCAGGCTAACGACCACCACAACTCATCGCAACCCTGCAACTCTCATGAATAGCACTTAGCCCACGAAAAAGGAGACACAACGTCTCAAGGCTCACCTCCGCTTCCACTTCCAGTTCCATTTTCACCGCCACAGTGTACATAATAAATTACCGTATTTACAAGAATAATTCGCAACCACTTTTGGGGCTGAGTGACTCACTGATGATCGACTCCTGGACGCGCGAAAAAGTCAAAAGCACAAGGAACAGGAGCCACGAGTCGGTAAACCTTGAGTTCCATTCATCAGGAAAAATACGCCGAGGGTAACTGTGCCGTTAATGTGAGAGCAATTCGCTCTTGAGCTCAGCGCAAAATTCTAGGAGGAAAGATTCAACCAAAATAAAAAGATGTGGCAATATTTGATGAGACGAATAAAAGGGAGACGTCCCACGTTCAAATACGTGCTTTGTTGTTTTTGGCAACACATCCAAAAGATCAGACTGTTTTTCAATATTATGTGAAGTCGCATGAAAAGAAAACGTTCGCGGAACAAACAGTGTGGAAACCGTTCCTGGATAATCGTATTTGCCATGTCTGATTAGCCACAGAGAAGGTGTCCTTAATAAGATGTTTCGGGCATAGCAAACGTTTTATTTACTCTCCTCGCTGTCAAGGTGGTTGAACTGTGCCTTTAAACATCATCCAGGCAATAATAAAGTAGTCATCCGAGCATATTATCTTTGAAAATGAGTCCTTCGCATCGGTACAATCATGATTTCATTCACATTCACCTACGAAAAACACCCAAGCAAAGTTCACAAATCAAGTCCAATCTGTTCTCCTAAAGTAGAGCTCGTTAGAGTTCAGTTCAAGTGAAATTTCGTCTAATTAAGCATCTCCTTTGATAAGGACCGACGTACAAGTACTTCCCGACAACAGTATTGAATGTTGCAAAAACATCTCCAGGTCGTAATTAACTCGCATTGTTGTTAAGCGAATAGAGGGAGTGATTGTCCCAATGCTCCACAATTGTTCAGATAAAACGAGGATACACATGTATCTGATTCAATTGAACGAGTTTCGGTGAGGACGAACGAATACTACGATCCAGCAATGCATCCGTGTGACGTACGTTTCATCCTTTATACTTGTCGTAAATTCCATAAACAAACAACAATACGATTTTACGGCTCAATCAATACAAAATGTGGGATATGATGTCCGTTTTCTGGGTATTCTAGCCAGTACATTCATATGTGACGTCTAAAAGGCGCAGTGTAGCCCTGTTGATCGAATGAAAGAGAAACTATCAACGCGGAAGTGGGTAGAGGAATTAATCGTGCATTTTGACACTATGTTTCAATCTGTTGAAGCGTTGACGTTTAGTCCTTTCACATGGTAGATGTACACACCTTGCTCGATGGAATTCTAATCCAGGATAGATCGGGCTCAACGTGCCACAAGCAAACCATCTTGCAAGCAGGCTCATATATCGAAAGACTACACGGAAAAGGACGAGATCTAGCGGTGCGTATCAGCCGCTAACAAAACGTCATTTGAAGTCCTCTTTCCGATGCCGTCAAAGAAACTGAATACAACTTATATTCCTCTATATTTTCGAAATTTCAGTAAAGTGTACCTTCATTCTGCGTGACTTTGATACCACTAAAGAAGGCATCAGAGGAGAACATTGACGCTTTGATAAGTGCTCCGATCGATATTTAGTATAATGGAACATTGAAAGTTGTGGTGAGTCCTGCACCAAGGCAAATTCTATAGTCTTCAATGCAAGTCACGAATAAGTTCAATAAATGACAACAACCACGTCAAGCGGATGCCGGAATCAATACAAAGAGTCGAGCGTTTATGATCATGCCGAATTGGAAGACGCGAGCATTAGACCGATAATACTGGGCCCAAAGTTGTCAAATCTGTACCGCGACGTGATACAGATGCAAGGCTGAAGCTCACACGGATCTGAGCGTACTTTATCTTATTCATTAGATTCATTAGTATCACATTATCTGGAAATCATATCAACAATTTCGAAGCGAAGGAAGGTGCGAGTGCTGAACGACTCATTTGACCACCCATTTAGCCCACAAATGTAATTGTAGGGCACTTGGGCTGAGCATCAACACCAACCTAATTGAGCAAGGTGAACTCTTTAGGAGCACTGCCATTTTCCATTGCTTTTTTATCGAAGGAATAAGAAACAATTAAGGGGGTGATGACAACTGAGAGTAAACTTAGCCTTTCGATCATCTCACCAAAGGAGCGATAAGGACGTGGCCGGCACTACATTATAAGTCATCAAGGAACCGAAATAGTTACATCGAATGCCACTGAGG
The DNA here is from genome assembly GCA_954870665.1 of Stratiomys singularior. Classification (NCBI taxonomy): domain Eukaryota; kingdom Metazoa; phylum Arthropoda; class Insecta; order Diptera; family Stratiomyidae; genus Stratiomys; species Stratiomys singularior. Next base: position 1,089,951 of record OX940879.1, on the reverse strand, counting down.
CACGTAGCTACGAATCAAATAATTTTCAAACGTCCCTTTCCCTTCGTTGGAAACATCCTAAAACCTTGTAATTTTGAAGTATCTGAAAGTTTCCATCAGCGAAAATGCCAGTGATTTTTCTTGAAGTTGGAGTTTAGATCACTTGGGATCTGAATCTCTTATGTGGATGCTACAGCCTATTCCGTTCGCTTGATGCCTGAGCTCTTTGTTTTCTCGATGGAGCTTGGCTATTCTGAACTCTTGTCAGTTGATCTGAATAATCCCTAAGTGGCATTCAAGTTAAGTTTGACTCTATGGTGAATGTTCGCGCTGGTGAACCTAGAAGACGCTGAACGCTGCTTATTGGTATTTGTGATCAATGCAGGAAACACTAAAGCAAGTTAGGACTTACTTTTGGTTGCCACAAACATCGAAAAGTACTTTCCGCAGGGAAACTCATTTCAAAAGCAGGTCACATACTTGGTAGTTTTTAATTTTATCAAGTTCCTTTACAACGCAACCAGAGACAAAACAAAACGCTTAAGTTGCCCGCTTGCAACTGAAAGGATAACAGCACACTTCACATCTTGTTTATTGGTTCAGACACAGTTTTCATCCATTAAGCGCGACCAATAGCTAGCTTAAGCCGATCAATCAGGACACGATGCCTGATTGGCTCCATTGGTGTTCGATAGTGTAATCTAATCAACCAAGGACATGCATCATGCAGTCCAGCCAACAATGCATCACAACTATTATGTTGTGTCCTTGCACTTCGCAATCAACTCAACAATGCGGCAATGCTACCTTTGTTACCATTGCTCAACAACCATTCTTTCCTACCAGGCCCATTAATTCCATATAAATTCCATTTAAACGGAACCTCGTCTCGTGTATAATTTCATATGGGAAAGTGTTTATTCGTAAAGTCCATTCCGCCTCGTCACAAAACCACGGGGCTTAGTTCTGGTACACGTTTTAATTAATTTCATTTACTTCAAGGTGAAAGAATTCATGAAAGCTCCAACGATAACGCCAGCCTGAGAAGGTGCGGGGGTGCACTTTCTGGAGAGCAGAGAGAACGTCGAAAGCTGCAGGACAGGATCAGACTGGAGGGGATGTGGTGTATTGCAATTGCTCCTTTTTTGAGCCACGATATGATTGTGAGTTGTACAAGCTGCATGTAAATCAGAATTAATCGAAAGGAAAGCGTAAATAAATAAATGCATAAATAAATTAGCATAACAAACAGACCAGTGAAATATGGAATGCATTTTTCCGGGAGCGTTAGCCGAAATTAAAGAATGCAATGGTGAGATTTAATTGATGATTCCAATAGGAATGTCCACTTCGAGGGTTCGAACGATAGGATTTTGGGTTGTCTGTAAGTGGCTGAGTTTTGAAGAGTGCAAGCGAATGGGATATCGATGCGCCATAAGTGGAGTTCGAGCGTGGATCTCTCGGTTTGGAACTGCTCCATACTTCGATAAGGACGCGAACCAGAGTCACAATCACCGCATTTGATGGAACGTTCTTAAGAGTTGTCTTTGTAGTACTAAGAAATCAATTCTACCAACTCTGAACAATTCAGTCGATAAAAAAAATGTAATGGTATTTCAAACCCCTTTAATCGCAGCGAGCCACGATATCCTCTTTACGGAATCGTCCTTGTAATCGTAACCAGTCGTTAAGCCCAATTCAATCTGGCATGAATACGAAATCAAAGGATTCAATTAGTTCCAAAGAGTGACTTGGTCTCTTCGAACTCGTAACTCTGTTAAATTTAATTAAAAAATCATTATTTTAATTGCGCTATTATTGTTGGAAGCCATGCTGAGTTTTAATTTGAATTCATCAGTAGAGTGATTTTTTGATTCATTTCAGCTATGATATAATATTTTAATATCATATAATCAGTCAACTGCATGAAATCTGAATTCTTTTAAAGTCAAAATATGATTGCGTCCATGCATACAGAACTTCCACTCTGTAATAATAAACCAGTGAACCCGATAAATGGATTGCATTTGTCGAATACCGCCTGTTGTTTGTACAATGTGAATTTCAGCTTTCACAATCATCCCTAAAGGTATACCTATGCTAACCTTGAACGCAATCTAAACTTAAATGTTGTGAGAATCCAAGGTGCCAAAAACTTTTCTTTTTCCTTTTTCCAATGCTCATCCATGTAGAGTACTAGGACTCAAATTTCATCGTGGATCCACTCCCTTTTTGTATCCCTGCTTAATCAAAAATGGCCCTACAGGGAGGCAGAGCTTCGGCTCCGGCTATCTGTCTAAATGGTTTGCGTTCACCCGATTCGCGTGTATCTGCTCGTCCTTTTTTTTACTTTTCCAAGGCAACAGCCAGAGGACTGTCTTCTTCCCACTGGAAAAAGTGCTAAATAAAGGTGGAACAACATAGGCCGAAATCTGCGTGACTAAGGAGATGCTTCGTTGTAAATAGTCTTTAGTACGGAGAAAGCTCCTGCTTTCGGAGGGAGCCAAAAGATCCGACTTCAGCGTAGCGAGTTACAGCGACAACACATCTAGACGGAAACCACCAACAACAAAGGCAAACATGGTGAATTCTTCTGAGAAGGGAATGGCTTTCAATGAGTTTCAGAAAGTTTAACGATCCTTCAAATAAACGATTTGAGTCTTCTGACACTCTCATGAAGAACCATTATGAGAAAGCTGATTTCAGTCATGCAATGTTGCAGGATCTTCTGGGATTCACAGGATCTTCTGGGTCCTTAAATGTATGGACAAGCTTGAGTAAATATCCTCTGCGAATGTGCCACTAAGATAAGGGATGCACTGGGCTATTGGACACTGTACCTGGTCTCCGGTTGTGGACACTGTTTTCAGAACAAATATACGCTTTTGGTTGCAAATCACAAGGGTTAAAACTGGACAGGCATCGCAGGGCTTACCTATCAACCACGCGGATCTACATAGGAATGATCGGGTTGCCCTCAAGGCTGAAATACGCCAATAACTCCGCTTTCACAATCTTTCGCCCCTATAACGAGCAGGAGAAGATCTACGAAGGCTGTAAAGCGTAAGGTTTTTATTGTGGCGCAATAGTTCTCTACAGAACTTGGACCGTTCGATGTGTTATAGGTACCTCTTATCATCGTCAAAGTTACACGAGAGTATAACCTAGCTTCAACATTTCGGGACCACTTATGTATTGAAAAATTACTGCTCTGCCGAGGTGGAATCAGAATTTAGGAAGCATTAGGAAGCTAGGCAAATGTTCAACACCTTAAAACGACAACATTGGGTTCCCGGGAAGCATCCCACATCCGAACAAACAATGGAGAATATAAAAACTGAGCTAGCGTTTCAACAAGAATGACATTTATATGTTGATGAAATTTAAGTAATGCCCGCTGATGTCTCATTTTCCTTGAATATAGTTGTTGCGAATTGGTTGTTCAGTGTTTAAAAGCGTTGAAAATGCCTCAAAATCGAGCCATTCGGAGGCCCTTCACAGAGGTCTACACACCTTTCTGTTGTCGGAAAGTGTAAAGTGAGGCCTTCAGCAGAAGTCCTTGCATGCCTGACAACTGATATTCAAGTTTACCTTCTTTTAATACTATCCATCAACCTTAGATTTGTGTTATTCCTTCAATTACATAACACCAACCAAATCACTGCTGAACCATCCACAATCACTTTGAATCCTTTTGCCTCGCATATACGCACACACGTTGCCGAATTGATGGTAGTAAATTTCATTACGGTGGCGGTTTGTGATGATGCGTCGAATTGAAATCTGGAGCAATTGAAATATGGTCGCTTCAAACAAGCAGCCGCTGTTCACGCATATGTAAATATTATTATAGCTGAACAAATCTACAAACATTCGCACACGTTCACGCACATAAATGCAAACATACAATTCAAACAAATAGACAAACTTGGTGCTAGTGCTGCTGCTGCTCCAGGTGCTTGCATCCCGACAGCGGGACTCGCAATCCTGCTGCAAAGTCGTCACAGCGAGCGGGACGCAGAGCTGCGGGACGCGAAAGGGACGAAAGCTACAGTCATCTTCATACTAGGCGCGGCTCGCCATATATCCCGGCAGCATATACTATGAGAAGGTACTCTCCATAAATGTTTAATCAACGTACTTGCCAGTGTTTAATTACTATTATCATTAATTACATCCACTTGGAGGTATATTTGCTGATATAATTATTGTCACACTTCACCATATACCGACTCACATATTCGAGATACATACATTCATTGGGTACACATGTAAACTCGAACAAAACGTAGTTTGCACGCTTGAATTGTACTACGGCAAGCAACCGAATAAGTGTAGTATATGCAGAATATCTGCAAATGTTGTTCACGAGTGTGTGCTCAACATATACGAATCATGTATTATAGCAGTATTTCGGAAAACGCTCACGGCTGATTGTTTACAATGTGGACGTGTTTGTTGGTGTGTTTGTGGCGCAAAACAAGAAAATCGCATTAACATAATTAATTAATAAAGTTGATAGTCAAACATATTAGGCGACGATTATCATCGAAAATTTGAATTGGCAACTTAACCAGACTGACTATGAACCAAAGAACGTACGAACCGACATGAATTGATGTAAGTTCCTCCAATGACCGTTGTTCAGGGGCTTAAATTTTCAAGTAAAATTTAATTAATTGCTGAATCTACCACCGATTTCGTGAATATTAGCTTAGCATACTAATGTGGGAAAGGATATTCCCATTAAATGATTCAGCCGTAGATTGTGCTCTTACAAATAGCTTGGCTTTTTTCAGGTTGGTGTCAGAAGTGGGTTTGAAACGAACAATCCACGTGCAATGATAATCTTGCAAAATGCATGGTGTGCGATTTCGTGAAAGTGCATTTCAACAACAAAATTTGACTAAACTAGAGTAGTATATACAGTGCCTCAATTTACAACGTACCCAAACTTGATTTCACTGCTATGCTCACTACTAACACTAAGATGGAAAGACTTAGACTAGAATTGGTAATACCAAGGAGCAAGTGAAGATCTTAAAAAAACTTCCCCTTTCTCGTGGGAAGAGTCAAAGGACCGAGAAGTAGTCTCACACTAAATCTCCTCAACCTGATTCTTTAGTACTTCGCGAGAAACAACTCGTCCTTTGAAATGAATGGTACACCGATTGTTTAGCAAGAATAAAGGTTACCTGGATTGACTATCGCACCTATGATCAACTGCACAGCAAAACCAACGACATTTTATTCTAGGTGTTGATATTTCCAAGAATTTATAAATATTTATCAAACACACAACACCAATCATCGGAGTTGCTTAAAATTTTCAATATAAGCTGGAATTCACGATAGAAGTGCCTTCAATGGTCTCTATGAGTGGAAATGACCAAAACTTGTTAATTTCTTAACTTCCACAGAACTTCGTCATTGTTTGCTCGGTCTTGTGGAATGCATTCATTATACAAATCATTTCTTATTCATGTTGATCTGTTTTCTATTGGATCCTTTCTTCAAAGTTTCTTTCTCGTCCTGGAACATGAAGCTCACAAAATGTGATGAATGCGTTTAAGGTTTCCAGTGCAGTAAGTTTGTCTATTCCATTTCTCAACAGCTTAAGGATTTAACGAATTCGTAATCGTTTTACCACCACCGCCCTCCAGTCGTCCCCTCCCATGCTGTTGAATGGTCATTATCCTTTAACAAGTACCGTTCGTATTGCAATAACCACACATGCAATGGTTTTAGATCGGGGAGCAAATCACTAAATCATACTCATCGTGTACACTCGAATGGTGGACAGTGAAAATTGGCCAGTCATTGCCTCATTACACATCGGTCGGCTTCCGCGCCTCCCTTGCCCCTGCTCGCATCCTGATCTGTATCCCGGACAATAGGCTTCTGCTTAATCATGCGACTAATTGACTATATGGGCCATATAATTCACAATTCATTTGATTTCCAACTGCCGGCGCTGATTGCCGACATGGCAACCACCGAGCGCAATTCCGGCAATAGCAATAACTCTAGCCGGAAGCCAGACCAAGGATATGGAGGTGCAGATCCTACAACTCCTATGCCAAACAGCGACAGTGAGAGAGAGGCAGCGCAGGGCCAAACCAGCCCGGAAATCACAATGGCCCGATGAAGCATTGAACGGCGTTTTGATTACTTTACTTGCCTGCATGAAAATTGTTGCAAATTGTAAAATAAGCCTTGGCAAGTGAAATTCAACGGATTTCTGATTGAATTTATTTGAGGATAGGTCCTACAACTCCTTTCCGGTTAAGAATTGTCCGGAAAAGGACCGCGTTTTCCTCAACTTCCAGATATGTTCGATTCGTTTCATTCAAATAGATTCGATTCAAAGTCAAATATTCCAATGTAAATGTTCCTTGTGACTCCTGACCGCATGCCTGGCTGTTTATTTATGCATTTCTTTCTAATGCAATTGAAAACAAAGGGTCGAAAAACGTTAAGGTCCGCCAAAGCGAAAAAAAACCTGAAAAAAGTGCCAGACTGCTGGCTGAGATACTGACACCATTTAGCTTTACTGATGTTGTGTTCCACACACCAAAGTATCGTTGCATGTGAAAATAGTTTGATTTTAAAATTATTCAAAAAGCTCACATGGGCAGTTGCATATGTAATCGCAACGCTCCCCCGTTCCAAAGCACTGCAACAAAATGATGACCTACCAACGTCCACGCGGGCCCTGGGACTTTAAACTATGCAAATTTCTAGGTCACTCTTATTCAAAACATAGAATCATGCAATGCAAAAATGTGTGAAACCAAAAAAGTAGGAAAACTAACGAAAAACCAAAAAAAAAGGAACATACCAAAGAACGGTCAATGCATGAGTGCCTCTGCTGCATGCATAACAACAATACGTGTAGGGAGTGCATATTTTGCCAAGCCATAGCGTGATGGGAAGTGAACTGTATGCATCCGTAATACCTTCAGCCTGATGAAAGGTTTCGAGTGTTGAGGAAATAGCAAAATTCGCTAATTTATTGCTAGGCAAACCTGTGATTAAGTTATTAATCTGGCAGCCTACGTGCGGGGCAGTCAGCATATTCATCTTGTTTAGATGGAGGCGGCCATCAGTGACCCATGCGCTTGTTGTTGTGCTTTTGAGCTTGAAAATGATTTAATAGTGTAAATTATAGATCTGGAAAGATATAAGGCGTATATAGATACTTTCGACACCATTAATTTCCGTTTGATTGGTTATGATCCTTCAAAAAATCGAAGCTTTTGTGTTCCTTTCTTTTGAAAATCGATTTTAATTTGGGCAATTTGATGGTCCCAAAGGGCAAATATAAACCGTTCGTCGGCCCATTTGATGGAAACTACACCAAGGGATGGCTGGTTAGAAAAAACAAACAATTTCGTATGAATCAGCTTAAGCAAGCAATAAATAATAACTTCTTCTTTAACCCGATAGCTGAAAAATTAGACTAAGCGAGCCCCTGACTATTATTTGAACAGTGATTTCATATCTTGCCGTTCCTGGTGAGGATTTTAAGGGTCTATCGCAGGATAACAAACCCGCATTTGACCCCCGCATTTAACCCCGCAACTTTGTCGCGTAGAAATGATGGCGGTTATCCGAGTGATAAGTCAATAACTCGCTACACTAATTTGACCTTAATGAAGGATTCAATGGAGTGAAACAAAAAAGGAACGCTAAGATCAGCAATAAGCTTATGGCTTCAATTTCTTGTGACCGAGAAGGGATTCACCTGATCTGTTTCAAGAAAAGCAAGTTTATCAAAGTTGCTTTGACACTAATATCTGCAAACATTGGGACCAAGCGAAAGAAACTAAGGTTTGCGACTGCTTAACTATATTTCATCAGTGCATACCGCTGCGTAACTCGACTTTCGAATCGAAATTACGAGAATAGATTCAGACCGTCGATAACGGAACTATACAAACAATCAACTATTTCAACAAAGCGGATTCAAAAGGAAAGAAGTCCTAGTTAAACCTTCAAAACGAGGTTTGAGAGAAAAGTATGGTCCACGAAAGCAACCAGTCCAAAACTCTATTTGCCACGACACCCAAAGTTTCAGAAGGACCGTTTCAGTTGTAGATAAGACGAATACTGCGGGTCGCCCTATTGCCCGTCCGGCGGAAAACCAAATCCTCTTTCATCTTCATAGCTGGTTCACGTACAAGAACACTTGTTCGTGTTAAAACATAGAGCCAACTCCTAATCGAGCTGTACTGGACTTCCAGTCTCCAGTTGCACTGGTATTGATAAGTAGAACTTGTTGAGAACATCCTTAACATCCTCCACTTTGAAGTTCGAAAATCGAGCCATCGCAATCTCTCTGCTTTAGTAGTTACACTACCCTGATCATCGTCTGAGTTTCTGATTCCAAGAAAACTCAATCTTTTGGATCAAACATTTCGATCCTAGCAAAATGATACTTACATAAGCTAAACTACAGAATTTCAGCTCAAAAACATTTCCATGCAATGCACAAATAACTTTAAGTTGCCCAGAATATCGCTGTTTGATGCGGTCTTTGTGATCGGACCTGCTCTTCTTCAATATGAAGATGAAAATCGCTTAATTGCGAATGGCGAATGCTTCACGAATATGCCAAAATGATTTTACTGACCTAAACTTGACCACATTCTAAATACCATTGAACAGAGGCAATTATTTCATTGAAGGAACATTTCCCAGTACAGTGTTTAGAAATGGTAATACCATCTGTCAGCCATGATCAGCCGATAAAACGTAAAATCATGATCAGGCAAAAACAATCTTCAACGATATACCAAGGTACCGTCGAAACTTTATCACGCGATATGTATCACAAGGTAAGGGAAAAATTGTTGCAAGATTGTGCGAAGATAGAATTTGGTCCAACGAAACAGAGGATAATGTTGAACTACATGTCGATGGTTTCTGTAAATAATCAAAAAACCAAAAGAGTTCAATCGCCTTCCTAGCTCTAGCATCAAACATCTACTTGAGCACTACTGCTGTCAACATGGAAGCTTCGTCAAGTGATTAACAGGACAAGTTGCAGGATCAACAGGGAGTCCGATACAAACGGAAGGTGGACTGCCCGGTTGATACCTAAGCTGAGACTAAGGCTCAATCTATCGCATAGCGAGATTGATTGCTGTTGAGCGGGAGGGATGTTTTCGGTCTTTGCAGGATAAGATTCATAGGTCACCGTCTCCCACCTGTGCTATTCATGCAGGAGAAGCGAATGACGCCTGGCATACAAGTTTACCCGCAAATAGTAGAAAAAGCAGTGCAGTGACCTCTTCAACTAGATTTGAAACGTCTCTCCGGAAACCATAAGCGAAGACATGCTGAGATGGTTTGACACGGAATCGAATCGCATTGCAAATCATCCTCCGATAGTCCTTTAAAAAAAACGAATTCACTTGCCGAACGTCCCCTTAAAGGACAGATATGCTAGACGGTGCAAACCACATAAGATTCGCTCGGAACAACTCAGTCTAGATGGAAACTAAACTGAAATAATCAAATAAAAGAAAAGGATGCAGGCGATTGGCATATGCAAGGAAGCTGCAGCTCCCTTCATGATGACCTACTCAGCATCCAAGTGCTAATCGCCTTCGAATTTATTTGCCACTCGCCATACACAATCCCAAAATTCAAGTCCGATAGTCAGCAGGACTGCATGGAAACCAGAGTAATTAATGACTTATTGATTCGACAGCCGCTTATGAGGGCGGAGATTTAATCAGTAATCAGGACGACATTGAGTTCGAACAAACACAAAATGCTTACGAAAGATGCATAATCGTTGCCTAATTCGAGCCCGAAATGCAGGCCAAAGACACAGGTCCAGTACATTCCTCAGTCGCAACCACAATGACATATGCTCAGCTCGAATTCATTCTAAGTCAGCCACTAATGATATTTGACCACGTTCGTCTATTGTTTACCAACCGCCACATGCAAATTAATTTCCACCGTAATGCAATTAAAGCCCCACATACACACATCCAAGCGTATCCTGTCTCAGCTGCTTATCGGATCAAACTCGGAATCGGGCATTAATCAAAATCCCCAGACAATAAACTCGATACATTCGATCCAATTAATATTAATTGCGATTAGGATGCACCAATGCGCTCGCTACTGCCCCGTCCAACTCCACACTGCAGTGCCGGGGTGAAAGGGCCACGCAACAGTGGAAGTGAGCATTGGTAAAAAAGATTCAGGTGGATTTCATGCTGAGCAACATCGACAGTCAACAACATCATTTAATAAATCTTAATTAAAATTAATAGTATCATTACAAGGAGAATAACTGCCTCAAAGTGTTCTTGTTGCGTGCAGGGAGGAAATAGTGCAACGAGCAGTTGGACCCGATCGGGCCAGTGGCCTGAAGAATGGAGCTATTAAGAGGACAGGGCTGCTAGGACTCCGGGCATGATTCCAATTAAGAATCCCTTTCCTGGCAAACATCATTTGAATAGGATGCGATTTTCTCATGTGACATTATTATCTTTATTATTTCTTCGGCGACATCTCCGCTACAGGCACAGATACTACTCCGTATTCGCCTCGCAAATTATAAATCATCTCAATGCACCATTGAACACCGTGTTGGCACAGTTACAGCACTCATCCGAGCCTCTAACAACCGGTTCCACTGTCGCAATCCCTCACCTGAGATTGTTACGGATGGCTGAAGACCGCAGCATCTTTAACCTCCTCCTCGGCGCCCGCCAAGCCAGGTACGGTGCTGCTTGTTAAAATGCACCTTGCATCGAAGAGACCTCTACTCGCCATGGCACCAATCCGGACGACTATTACCAACACCTGTGCTTAAAGACAGGTCATGCCTGTCCCTCAGCCTGAAACAACCATCAGCCTGCAGCATGCGTTGCACGCTTCCGTGCTCTCAACAGCTCACAGCCAGTGTCCCATGCAATCGCATCCGATGGAAGCAGCAAATTCGATTCCTCTCGCTGTGTGGCATGAATGGAACCAAACGCAAGAAGGCTGCAAACACAAGGACGATGTCGATGGTGTTGTCAGTGGTGACGATGGGCGGCATCTTTCGCCCTAGATACCGGCAGAATTTGCATCCCTAAATCGATACCAGCAATTATGGACCGATATTTTATTGAACGCTTGATGAATTTTTAACTATGGTGTCCTGGGGAGAGGACACCGAGCGTTTTCGTTTAAAACGCTCGACAAACGTTTGAATGTGAACCTTGCTGGTCGGGTGCAGAATGCGAGAATGGTCTTGTAAGGGGTTCCATTGAGCGCTTCGTGTGTTTGCTAAAATATCTGTTAATTGAATGCTAAAGTGCATCCCTTTTCAACTAGAAACGTATTGCTTTGAATTTTGAGCAGGTTGTCCGCAGTTTCTACAAGAGGCTGCCGCGCTCTGCTCACGCAAGCGGGCTGCCAACTTCGTTTGAAAACGTTATGACCTGATCGAAGTTGGTTTAAGTGGAGTGCAACAGTTTAAAGCAAATTGAAAGGATATGCCTGAGAATGTTAAGGGAAAAGCATGAAAGGCAGTTTTGAAACATCGCTTACCAGTCGTGTAGAGAGGATACACATGAGATGTTGGACCATCTTTACAAACAACCCATAGACATTGCAATATTTTGATCCTGCAAATAGGACTATTACATCAAATGAGTGCTCGCTACTGGCATTCTTTCGCGTCCTCTCCTATTTCTGCATCCCCTCGCAAGCGAGTACAGTCTGACTGGATTCTCTGTTTGGATTCTCTCACTCAATTAGAGTACATTGTATCTGTGTTTCAATCCAGAGCTCATTATGTACGTCCTTATCGTTATGTAAGCTACATCTACAAGTGTATGATTTCGGAAATCTAATTGAGTTCGCCTAGGGTTTCCGGAATCGTTTTTTATTGCTCACACACTTCCACTCACAGGCTTTCTCTTTGGCATATCGTCTGGAAAGAGTTCCATCGTCTTTCCAAAAGGACTGATAAAAGACATTACCAACTTCCGCTCGCCTCCAAAATATGTAACAGAAATTCATTTCATTTCAACAAGTGTATGAATGAACTCCTCGTCAAAAACCATCGGTGTCGAATCAAAGTAGTAGTTGCAAACCAAGCGTAGCCGCCGAGGATGTTTAATCAACGCCAGCAAATAAAAAAACCTTGCGAAAACAACCTGAAAGAGCAGTGAAAAGATGTCCACAATGTCCGTAAGTCATCCTACCGGCAGACGTTGCCCAGCCGTTTTCCTTCACTAAGTCAATTAGTCACTCAGTTAGCAACAGCACAGTGTCCTGACATTAAAACCATAAAGGCCCACAATGGGCGGCTTATTAAGCGCAACCGTGATGCAATAAATTGAAGATGTCCTAATTTCGAGTCACTCAAAATAAACTTGAACATCATTTTCACGACTTATTTCCAAGCTAATCAAATCATTACCATTTACAACCTGTCTCCGTAGCTAAACCACCTGGAAATTGTGAATGGGGAGTAAGCCAGTGATAAGACGCGCGTGAGGAAAGGCAGCCAGCACAGCGGCAAAAGGGAACAAGCGCGGCCAAAGGACGTCCCACCAGAAATGGAAAGCGGCAACAAGTGTCTACGCGCACGAAAATTGGTGATGATACTGTGGTCTGTTTTCTTGCTTTTATACCGCTCCGCGTGCTGCGAGCCCCTTCAAGTATTTTCACCAAATTCGAGCTGAGAACAATAGAGCAATCTTGGCGATAGCTTATATCCTCCGCCAGTCAGCCAACCGCCATCCGGAATATCCACAATCTTATTCGTGAACCTGTTTTCCATGAGCTGTTGTAAGAAAGTTTGGTGGTTGCTCATCAAGGAGTTACCAGTCAACTTGGATAGTCGCGAACGCAGTTGTTACCCACAATCAACTAACAAAAATCTAATTAACGCGGGATCTGGTGCATCCCACGCTAGGTGCCGTTCTCCCTCAAGGCAATTATGGCTAAAAATATTGCTAAAGACTATTAAAACCTTGCACTAGGCCTGAAATTAAATTCAAAGAAGGAGTTGGCTCACCGTGGCTGGCAGTACTCTCGCTTAACTTAATGGGTTGTCTTCATCTCGGGCCATCAAGACAAGAGGCCCACCATCTTGTCATCTACCACATCGCCTTGCGCCCACCAATGAACATCCCCTAACGAGCAGCACAAGGCTCAAGCCAGCGAGTGGCCCATCAGCGACAGAAAAACGAAAATGGAAGAAAAAACACCAACAACAACTAAAACAGCAACTACGGAACATTCGTTTGTCTCGGAACTTAATTAAAAGAAATGGCAAACACAAGATTTTAATTAAATTTAATCGCTGCCATTAATTTCGTGTTTTATTACATTCCATCCGCGCGAGCCTCATCCTTCGCCGCTTTCCTGCAGCGCCACCTTTCCACTCCTGCTCCCTTCCTGGCACTGTGTGTTTTCCATTTCATTTCGGGAGTAACAAAACGAAAAGACGGATCCTTTCAGTGTTGGCGTAGAATATGAGTCGTGCCACACGACCAGAGAGGTAACATGCCCCGGCAAAATAAAGTCCCTTTTCTCCATCGCCACAGTCAACGCTATCGTTGTTGTTGTTGTTATTGTTTTTGTTGTTGTTGTTGTTGTCGCCATCCTCTACACTATGGCCATCATGCAACTTTCAAGGGAAAGGATAAATGGTGAGCGCAGTGAGCGGGAGATATTATGGGGATTTCCGATTTGACTGTGCGGAAAAATTGCTTATTGCGGAAATTGAAATAATTGTAAATTAAAAAATTATCCAATGCGGGTTAAGTTGATCGAGTTAAATCGTGTCAATTAAGGGAAATTGAAAGTGATTCGTGGAAATGAGCTTTTAAGGGATCCGTTTGGAAATTAATGTAAGGTATTGTAGCCAAGTGATTAGAGTGAATTGAATTGGGTTTAAGGAGCTGACGAAAATGTATTGCGGATTACGGAAGAAATGGTAGCAAGCAAAGTAGTATTTAAGAATGCTTTTATCGAGTAATGAAACTGGATTAAATGCACGCTTGGATTGCAATTGAACTTGCATTTCTCCGGGATATGGGATTTTACTCTAACGCTAGTACCAAAATGATGCCAAATATTGAAATCAGATAATACTCAATTATTTCAATTGTTTAGACATCGTTCAATCTATTCGTGGCTACTCACAGGACACAATCAACGCGGTTTCTAAGGCAAACTCCCAAATGGAGTTGGCACGCTCACCTACTCCTTGCGTATTGCTACGTAAGCAACGATGAATCATTCATAACATCTTGATTAAAATCCAACCAAATTTTAACGTACTTCAATAAAGTGCCATCTCACAAATTTTGTGATAACTGAATTTCAAACCCAAATCTAAATCAAAAAACTCCTTTTGGTAGCATTAGATCATGTAACCACACTTTGAGTCGATGCTTGATGCGAATATTCGCGTGTGTTCCAAACCATTCGAATTTCGATCGATTGCTTTTTTTATTTTGAAATCCTTTTCGCTGGAACTCTACAGAAGAGCCGCATTCTTTCAAGTTCAACAAAAATGGCCAAAATACGGGAATCGAACCATCGAGGAAATCCGTCAACACTTCGTTGTTTAAGAGGGTTTTCCATAGACCCAAAGAAAGAGACTTAGATATAAGAAATACAAATTATACATTGAAATTTACACTTGTTGATAAAAAAATTTATCCAGCGTAGGACTAGACATTCTTTACGATGGAGTGATGAAAACTATTCAACATCGATATGAGTCCAGGATCAGTTCATATTTTGCAAGAGCAAGATCGTCTGTCTCACAACCATGTTCTAGGGTAGATCAACAGGCAATTAAAATATTTTACGATTCGTTCAAATGAAAGATGGCTTTGAAGCGGCCGCAGTAAATTGAAGAACACACCTCCCATATAAGACGTTCTTCTAAGTTTTGACAATCTTATGTACGCGCAAGAAAGGCCTGTGCTGCACTACATTTACATTTACACAAAAAAAAACTCTGAAGAGAAAAAAAAAAATGAAGAGAGAAGACTCAGGAATAATTATACATTTAGTCTTGAGCACCAATTCAGCTTTCACGTGTATTGACGGGATAAATGCTGTTAACGCCCTGAGTGCTAAGACAGTTTGACACATTACCTCGGGAAAGGCCCGATATTTCTACGCCTTCGAGTCCAATAAGACCACGAAATTCACGGCTCTAGGAGGAAAGAACGAAGAACAACAAAAGATCATTCTGTCCCTAACGCATCCTGCTTTCAATTGTTTTATTAACGGTCTGACCTGTCCGAACGCAGTGTGCCGTCTGGTGTCATTTGTCAACCGTTCTAAGCATTTCTCCGACAAACGTGTGATGGAAGAGCTCCCCAATTTCACTGAAGAAGTCAACACGAAGTTTATTCTGTCTTTGCGAACAAAAGTTTTAGGACAGTTTTCTTCCCCCTCCACTGTTTAAAATACGCAGTTGCGAATAAGTCAAGTAGAATAAAGTCGAAAACCGATCGAGCATTTTCCACCGCGAGTCTCACAAGCTGCATATTAACAGAGAAAGTCAAACAGATTGGACTTGCGCACTTCTGATTCTGAAACGAATTGATCGTGTACCGGCGTTCTAAAGATAAGAGTGTCATATGGTCTTGCCATGAGTTCAATAGAATAGTTCAAAGAAGGAGAGGGTCAAATGTGCTAAGAAGAAAAAATTCGAGTTGGCTCAGTAGAGCCAAATCACCTTCTCAGAAACATAAAATTAAGTTTTTATTTTTTTGTCTTCCATTGCAAAATGTCATGTTTTTGATTTGATTTGACAATGTGTCAAAATTACAAAACATTGCATACAAACAAACCAAAAAATAAAATCTAATGTAGAAGTGCTAAGCACGGGAAAATACACACAGTAGAAAATTAAGGCCAGGTCAAAAGTTTTGCCTGAGCTCACCTCTATTTTTTCATTATTGATGAGAATTAAAACAAAGTTAAAATAACCGCGTTGATAAAGCCAATCAAACATCTCATTTAAAGCAAAATCCAAATACTGCCGACAACCTGCGATAAATCTTTTTACACCCTTCGAAACAAACATAAAAAGGAAGCGGAAGGCGAGCCAAGACGCTTAAACAAAATTTCAATAGTGGTCGGAAAAATCGAAACAGATTGAAGAGTTTGGAACATTAAAACAAAATTTTGATTAAAATCCACTAAAATCGAGCAGTTAACCATCTGTTTTCATTTGATTGTCATTAAAACAAATTTAATTTACTTTCATCTTACTACCAAGCAAGTTTTCATAGTCTGACTGGGGAACTAAATATCACTGTGGACCGGAAAATCGAGTAATAAATGGACAAAATCTCAAACAAAATTACTGCTCAATTATTGATGAAAAAAAATATCAACAAATTTTCCATGGTTTATCACTCTCTCCCTTATAAAAGCAAAAAAATAAAATATCCTTATCAATGAAAAAAGAAACATCGTAAAAAGCCGATGACCCAGCAAATAATTTTTTTCTCCTGGTCGTTCTTCGTAACATTCTTTTCTGGAAAATAAAAGTAGTCATCTGTTAACCGGAAAGCTTTGCACCCCAATCGAGCATCCTAGTTCCCAATCCTGTAAAGAATTAATGAACTCAATTTATATGGTTAAGTTCTTATCGGTTTTGTTTTGTTCGGCGTTTTCAAGGACTTCAACGTACTTAAGATGCTTCTAACATCTGTTATTAGCTTTTTAAGAGGGAGCAGAAAAAAATGAGCATCAAATAGGCTCGCTTGAGGCGGAGGAGCGAGGCGGGATGGAGAGTGAAAATGAAAATTGAATATTGAAGAGAGTAAGATGTCTGTGAATTTTCCCTTTTACGACGCTGCGGAGAACGAATATCAACTTATCCTGTATCATCGTCCCTAAGTCTAATTGAATTCGTGAGAAGATTCCTTTCTCTTGAAACTTTTCAGAGAAAAAGAAATTAACGGAGAAAGCTTCGATGCGCAGCGTTTCGTGATGGTTAACAATAGCTGGAGTGAAACGTGGAAAATTCTCGGAGAGATTTTAGTGCTCACTTGGCCGCAGAACAGCGAGGATATCAACGGCTCTTTCAAAGCTATTTAGAAGCCGCAGCAGGACAATCGGAAAGAAACAACTTTGTTGTTTTTTATAAAAAAAAGAATTTGATTGCGCGATAATTACGGATGTAAGCTGATTTTGTCTGCTCCACAATTCCATCCCCTGTAAAGTATTCTCTCGATTTTTTTAAGTCTAACAAAGATCTTGACCGTTCGTTGGCGTTCCTTTAAAACTTACTCGCCGCAGCGCAAACCTCCTTGCCCGACACATTTGTCATCGTCTCCTAAACAATTCTATAATTAAAACCATACAACTTCATTAGACCCATTAGCAACGAACTAATATCTCGTTCGAACAGATCCTTTAAATTGTATACAACGATTTTCCTTTAGCCGATAAACAATAGGCAGCCCAGGACTACCAACTACAAGTACCACCAACTACATAAGTTGGGTATGATGATAAATTCCCTACAATAAATTACTTACTGCCCACAAACTCTAAACCACCTTTTAATTAGAGTGAAGTTTTGTCAGAGATAATGAACTTAAATGTTCGTCCTGTACAATATGCTCGAAGCTGCTTCGAAGATTGCAGGGTTGGGCCCGATTAGGAATGAAATGGCAGGTACGGGAGTTGCGTCGTGTTCAAGATTGCAGGATATTATCCTACAACGAATCCATCCATCCATCTATGGACGTTCGGTGTTGGTAGCCAACTATCAGTTTTGAGTTAAAGACAGGACAGCGAAAGCGGTAGAAACTTGCCAGAAGGATGCAAAAGGTTGCAAGATGGTACACCGAGAGTAGTGAAATATATCAGGATACATGGCTGGACAGTAGTTGCGCTAGGAAGACTAGTCATCGAATAAGTGAGTGAATGGTACAGTTAAGGTTTCAGCTCTTTTCCTTTCCACTGAACTTTTCACTGAAATTTTCACCTAAGATTTTCCTTATCTTTGAACAAGTTACCTCAACCTGGATTAGATAGTGCCAAATGAACTATCACTGAAGTTCTTCTGGCTGAAGTACAGACCGACCAAATAGGCAGGATGTGAAGGAAAACTACAGTCTAAGTTTATGCTATCCTTGTGTGTACGTGTAGATTGCAATGTGTTTGGACGTACTTCTGTTCGTAATTTGTTCGGTTGAAATTGAAATTCTAAAATTTAGTGTGATGATGAGATAAAAGGAATTTCAATCTCGTTAAGGACCTGCTGCACTCCTTGTTAGATTACATCTGAGCTGGTAATTCGAGAAATGACCATTAAACTGTTTTAAAAGTTCAAAGTGTAACTGAAATTGTAATTAAATTATCAGAGTTTCCTTGCCAAAATCCTGTAGGTAGTGCAGATAACACATGTAGAGAAATTGTTTTTTGAAGGTTCTAGTATGATAATTCCAGACAAACAAGGTTTCTTTTCAGAGCTGAACAAATCTGCTGGATTTCGCCCAGCAAAAGAAGATAGTAATGAAAAATTTCAGAATTTTTACTTCATACCATTTATCCCTTATTATCTATATCATTATCGCTAACTGCTATTTTTGATTTATAGTTACTATTATCATCATTATGAATAATAAGGAACTACGGGTCCGATAGCTATTGTTCTCTCTTCTAAGAAACCATGGTGGATCTACCAGTGGGGGCGGTCAGTTAGAGAGACTACTTGATGACAGGCGAGGAAGAATCCTCGCCCCGCGGCAAGAAGGTTGGAGAACGAAGAAGGAGGCAGGTGGACTAGGAACCTATTCGCTGACCTCAGGTCCATTTTTTTGGCACAAGCCAAAACACGGAACAACTGATTACTACCTACCTCAAAGCTGTGCAACCTCTAAGCTGTCATGGGTATTTTTAGTCTCATCGGCAAAGCATAGTCTTCATCTCCTAACCACAAGAAATAGAATTTATCCTACCACTCCAATAAAAAGCTCCGAAGAAGTGCTTGATAGAAGAGAACTGTCAGTGCATGTGGTGAAGGTGGAGAACGATCTGGAAGAGCCTTAAAACGTTGCAGCTGTGGTTGTCTATCCTTATCAGAGCAAGAGCATGTGCCATGATTCCTTAAAGCGGGATCACTGTAAAAGAGCTAAACGAACCAAGCCAGCAGCTCCCAGCTAAGGAGTGCGTGGCAAAACTCAACGAGTAAGCACACCAGAAGTGACCAGTCCCTTGCCCGGAAATCTCGAACGCCAAATAGACAGAGTCTGTACAGGAATCCCTTCTGCTGGGAACCCCAAGAAACGCCGATCGGAAATCATTCATCCAGATAGTGTATCCTCATTCGGTATGCCCAATCGATTTTGCAAGCCCCGAACAGGGATAATTTCAACCAATGGCCTTCACTACGTTGCCCTCATTTTGGGCGATAAATGTTTTGGCTGTTAAAACATTTATTCAAATCCTTCATATGTCATACTGCTAAGTACAAGACGCAAGACACACATTGTGCAAACCCAAGGAATCAGAAAATGTGGGAGTGAACTAAAGATATGAACCTTAATAAATCACAGTTCATATCGAAAATAAAACAATACTCTACTACCCATGGATTTCAAACTATGGGAAAAACAACAAGAGCAGAAAGTTCATTATTCTAAACAAAATTACACAAGCTTCACTTTCAACATCTACAATTGCCCCAGGCTCCATTTGAAATCTTCATCAATACAGAAATCAGCAAATAAAACTTCAATTAACCACAAAATTATTTATTAATAAATTCACCTCTGAGCGCCGCCAGACTGACATAAACATATTAATTGAATACTTAACCGTAAATATTGCTTTCAAAAGTCCAAATTATCCTTCAGCCGACTTTTATGAATTATAAAGCATCCAGAAAAGTCAAAGAATTCCTTCAACTGCACTTCAGCTCACAACTTGGCTAAAATACCACAAATTAATCATTCCATTTGATGAGACCAGCACCAGGATGAAGAACTCGACGATACTGATGTTGTATTGCTCATCATCATCATCATCATCATCATCATCCTCACGATGAGCTTGGTGATGATGAATGGGTTAAATAGACTTAGAACTGCTGTAATTACAATCAGGATTGCTCCCTCTTGCTGGCCAGTTCTCGAAACTCACTCGAAAGTTACTTCTGTCCGATTCTTTGCTCACCGCTAAAGTAAGACAATGTCCTTGCTCCGGCCGACACACCATATGAAGTATCTAATTAAAAATTTTTCGTTATGCCTTATAAGTCGTGTTTCCCCGGTACTATGCCGTCAGGACGAGAAAGTATTAAACTGAGTGGATCTCGCACCAAGATGGGGTTGAACCATTATTTCCTCCGGCGACCTATTCCTTCCAAAACGGTTGCCTTCAAAATCGAGACCCGCTGAGTACTTATGGGTGCAGACCTCGTGACTTCATATCATATAGTCCGCAACTTGGCCTCCTTTCCAAGCAACTATACCGTACAACTCGCTTCTTCCCTTCACCACCCGCGAGCATAAGTTCCGAGCAGAAGGAAACGGCAGGAACAGGACGGGGAGGCGAATGGAGGAAAGATCCGTGAATAAATGCAATTAATGTTGGTGAATTTCGTTTCGTTTCGGCTCTCTTCTCATCTTTGTCTTTTTTCTGCGGGCTCCGATTAATTAGTTGGGGAAAGTTTTAATTAATTTCGCCCAATAGCCCTTGACTATTGTCGGTTCAGGGGGGAGCGCGGCGCGACGTTTCAAAGCAATATTAGCGTTCGCAAGGGGAGCAAGAGTTTCAATTTATTTCGGTGTAAATTATTCGGAATTTGAATTGCCAAGAGTGGCTTTTAGACAGCAATGATGATGATGAGTTACTTGTGTTTTCTCGTCCTGCGAAAGCGACCGCGGGCTGCGGCAGGAGCGGCGAACGAAGAAGTTACAATAATTGATTAGAAACTTAATAATTTATGTCAAACAGGATAATTTGGTAAGTGCTTGAATATTTGGAAAGTAGAATTACTGGGAGAAATGCTGGAGCCGGAGGGAATTCTCTTTGATACTAATCTCTGGGATACGCCAAACAGAAAGGGGGAAGTAACTATCAAAGAATTTGGTGAAATTAAAAACGCATTGATTCAATACCGTGCCAAGTCTCCCAACCAAAATCCTCCTCACCCTCCTCATCATCTACATCCTGACACTTTCATCACAATGCCGCTCTTAACAACAACACAAAACACCCTTGTACACCACATGAATAGAGTCATAATGAAGTGCAATTGGAATGCTCGTTGTCTGATGTGGGGATGTTTCGTGCGTGTTTTGCAAAATATCATCTTCGTTGGCTCCACGCTGTATCCACGCCACTCCTTGGAATCACCAGAGTTCACACTTTCGCCAGCTTCCACCGCTAAACCGATGATTCTACTCGACTGTAAATTGCAATATTTCGTACATGGAACAACCGAATAGTAATAGTGGGAACATTCATTGATTCCAATCGTGTTGGCCTTATTGAAAGCGAGGAAAGTAGAACGCCGAAAAATTATGCACGTTCAATATTCGGAAATTACATACTCGTACATCTGATGAAAGGATGGCGAGGAAGAAAACAGGCGGTGGTGGCGGAGGGCGGGCGTTAGGGGTTGTTTTGTGGTAATTTACAATTATTGTTGCAGACGCTTCCATCGATTTGGACTGATTGTGATGTTTGGTGAACATTTTTTACACGCAACAAGCACCAGCAGCATTTTTTCGGCAGAGTGCAAACTATCGTATCAGCAGCGAATCAAAACTCGAAGGATAAAACGATACAGGCATCAGATACAGCAGTATCTGTCCTGAATTTCACTGCATATAGTTTCTTCGGCCAGGTTCATCTCTCACCAAGCGGGTATTTAGCGTGGCCCGATGTTCGCCCAACAGTCTGATCCACGGAACTTCGGAAATATGCCTCTTCATTGTTGGAAACTCAATTATCATCGAACAATCTTCAAAAACAAATCCAGAATCGTAAATCTGACTGAAATCCTTTGCTCAAATTATCAACAACAATGTGATAAGCCATGATCTTTCAAAGAAACCAACAAACGATCTCAGGATATCAGGGAAAGCGGTTGTTAGTGCCATGGGAGCTATCTAACCAAAAGGTTACGGGTAACGCAACGGGGAGATCGGAGGCATTCGGACAACAGGGAACAAAAAGTATGAAGGATTACCCGCGGAACTAAACCCATTTGCCAAAGCTACGAACGATTCTGCAAAAGGGGTCACAATACACATCGATGTTTACGGAGATTAGACTGATCTCGGACAATCTGCTTGCAAACTGAAATATCTGCACCATATCTAAGGATGGCTGTCACTAAAGAAATAAGAAATAGAGCAACAGAGCACAAAAATATCAACCTAACCACAAACAATAAATCATTAGCTTTCACATCCCTGTCCTGTGCACTGTATTTCCTTATTCTCTTCTGAACACTGAATGCTCCGAGCACGCTGAACACTTGGTGTCTCTTTCATTTTAGAAGTCATTCCGCAATGAATGGTTCAATGAAATTAGTAAATCTTCCGTCCCAGCAAATATTCTCGAAACAAAATACAATCCAATGAAATTATTTTTAAGTACTTCACGAATCTCGAGGATAATCATATTAACTTCTGATTTCTAATCGTTTCGTTTCACGTCCCAAAGTATTCCCGTTTCATAAGCTGGCAATTTTCCCTGTTTGATAGTTAATATACTTTTCCACAAGTAAAATCTCATCCGCGCCAAAGGATATTTTCACTCATGTCATGCATGTCTATAAAAACATGTGTACACTTCGTCAAGGATATGCCCAACAATTCCCAACAAAACCCCATCATCATTATGGATAACTTCTCTAATTGAATTTTCATATAATTGCATATTCTCTACAGCAGTGGTACCAACAGCGGCAGCAGGAGCAGCAGATAGCTATTATGAGAATGGTCGATGTTTGTTACAAAACAGCTTAATGGCATTTAAATACACTTAAACTGGCTTTAACAGCCTTAAACTGTTCCGTTCACCAGCGTTGTTGTTTTTGTATCGTCTCCTTTTATCGCTGTCCCTCATGAATGCTATTTGCATTTGTTTGACTTTGTCCTTAGGATAAAAGCTGATTTCCTAGAAAATTTTCGATAGTAGGTAATTAGTTCGGCATTTTTTGCTTAAGTATTAGTGGAATCTGTAATTAGGATGTATAAAGGATGCTTTGAATGACTTCAACATCACTTTCTTAGGCTGTGGGGAACAAAGAAGGATGCACGAAAATATTACCATTCAACATTATTGTGAAGAACTATGAACAGGATGTTTTTTACAGTTCAAGTCGCTGAAAATTATATTTCGTTCTTGTGCTCGGAAGCTTCTTTTTGGAAGAACAAGGAAGACACTCGTAAATTTTCCACTATCCTGGCAGAAAACGGAAGTTTGCATTCCACGTTTATTCTTTTCAAGGCTCGTTTTCGTAATCCGTCGCTTACACTCTCTTTTGTTGACTGCTTTATTCACGAGTTATACATGTATGAATGCGTTGTATGTTAATGTTTAACCTAAAGATGAAACAAATTGGGTCCTGCACTTACAACTCTCATCAAGAATAATTATTTGCTATAAAAATGAACAATATCAAAATTCTGAAATATCTTAGCCTTTCAGTACATGAACAAGATTACAAGAAAATTGAAAATTCTTAGGACAAGAAGAAAGGATACCCTTGCGGAGCAATATAAACAAGAGAAACTATTACGTTTTGATTAGCCTCCATAGCTAAGCTCTATGGGTGTTTTCAAGTAAGGAATAAAACTTTATCTTATTTTATTCTCAATATTTTTAAATTTCTTCTATTTCACAGAGTAGTAACACGTAAGGTTGTGCTTCACTTACTTCGTTTAAATACTTACAATTCTTTCCACCAATTCTCAAGGAACCAGCCAAAACCCGCAGTGGGCTATCCTGAAACTGTGTGGAGACTAGGGAAATTGTGACACTATTTATTCTGTCATACACGATTGTGCGATGTCGGTTGGGAGCAATGTTAAAAGGATTATAACGGCGAATAAATACTTCAATACAGCATAATGGAAGGAATATGGGTCCAACTCAGGACATCATTTGATCCATGAAGCATCGCACATGAACTACAAACTACAGTTATCAGGTAATAGTCCTGCCCTGAAAGTACTTGGTTAGTAAGTTTCATGCAATGTTCAAGCCACCTCGCAGGCTCTTTAGGAAAAGTGAATTTCAAAGCGCAAGTCGGAGATTGGCCCCGAAAAAAGAAAGTATAACTACCAGCTAAGAAATCTATTTCTCAATAGATGAAAACGAAAACATATTGATGTCAGTTCTTGGGCATAGCCTTGTGCAAGGCTATTACACTTGCAAGCAGTATTCAAGAATCACAAATTTCTTGACTACCAAGTTAACACATCCCCTTTCGGCTTGAGTATCTAACGCCTTAACATAATATATTATAATTATACAAAAGAATTAGATGCCGCGTGATAGCAACGTTTTGATAAATTTCAAAGACCCTGCACAATATGTTAAGACTTTAACGAAAACACGGCCGATTTCAGCAAGGAGTCGTGCACGGGGAAGAAAAATTGGTCGTTGCGGACGGTGAGAAATGATTTCTTTGCAGAGAAAGAACCGATCTGATTGTCTTGCCATTTATGTATGGTTCTGCTCCATTAATATATGCTCCTCTTGCCTAACTTAGCATTTTTTCCTATTTTGCTTGACATTTTTTTTAATCATATCCCGTACAACATGGGGCTTACACAAGGCAATTGAAATGGCAAAGGCACAACTTTCAGCATCCTTTAGACTTTAGGCCTTCCAAAATGATCAAGGCCAAAACTCGAGGTCGTTACCAAATTCGTAAATCGTCATCGACTGGGGGTAAAGTGAGACCCCTTAAATGCCGCTAAAACGTAGCTTGCTGATCCTAACAGCATTTTAATTTCAGTAGTCTCATTCCCGATTACACCCTAGCGGGAAAACAGAGCTCAAGCAACAATTATTGCCCATATCCACACTTTTCAATAAATTTATTGGAGGGGTTAAATTAAAAAATTAACAGTACATTAACACAATAAAATGCGTTATACGTACACTGAATGCATGCGAAATAGAAAATACTAAATTCACTTAAATTCTGAAATTCACTTATTTTATTTTCAATTAATTTGTACTAAAAGACGCGCTTATGGTCGTAATCAACCCGTGAATGAAATTATCATCAAACCGAACTGTCACCTGGTTAACGCAACAATCCCGCTGGTATGACATCAGCGCGGTAGGCAGAGAGTCCTGACAACCCTCCATATCATCAATGGAGTAACCTAGTGACGGCGACTGCGTTGGGAACTACGGTATAGGACTCCACATCAGTGATCCTAGTGCACACATCAGTGCCGACAGCATTCATTACCGCAGAATCGCGAATAGTGCTTAAGAGCTTCCAAAGCAGTCGAAGGTCGCAACAACAAAATCTCATTAGTGAAATTTCAAAACAGAGGAAGACAATCAAACGCAGCGGGAGCGAATAATATCGAAATGCAAAACAAAAAAGTATGACGATATGACACACCCCACAGCAGGGGCCTCGTAGTCAAGATGTCAAGTCAAGAACAATACGCCTGAGCCTGGAAGGAAGCATTCTTTCTAACAGATTTAAGGGTTACATTATTTTCCCGGGCGCAATCTTGTCAATTCCCTATTGATCTCGTGTAAGACATGCTGGTTAAAAATATCTCTTATACTCGTATTGCTCGATTGGTGCCTGATGCAATCGTTCATGTTAGGGTCAACAAATACTCTGAATTCATACTAGCCTCCCTTCTATCAATCCACTAGCCCTTTGGTGAATCCTGATCAACCTACTTTCGCAAAGTATCGGGCTCCAATCCACAGCGAGTTGGAGGGATGGTGATTGATGTAGTCCCAGTTGATCATGCGCCGAATTGCGGTAAGGCATCGACGTGCTTATTGTACTCACCTTGGAATGGTTAGGGGTGAGAAGTACGGTGGACACAAAAAACATTTGCCAGCGTCATCCAGGCCAAGTTCGCCATCTAGCATGATATATTTTCATGCTTTCAACTTACTTAAGCTACGCTCTGAAGGTTACCTTTCAGTAGATATGTGTTTTGTTTTTTCAATCCCTTCCACACAAATTTGAGTCCCATTTTCAACCGACTTAGCACGGAACGAAGTCCATCGCAACGAAACATAAACTTGCGTGGCAAAGTGTGAAAACACCTTAACGTGTATTCGCAACATAGAACTGTCATGACCATCACTTAGTGTATCGGATGTAATGTTTCTAATTTTATCCTTTGAACATCCCCCAGAAGGCTAAAATCTCATCAAATATTTACACGACTACCCCAAACCTTCTGCAATCCGCAATTGAAATTGTTCATTTCCGCTCTGTCGAATATTAGAATGAGATAATGATGATTGCTTCACTGCATCTCGAAGTAACCACGCTTCCTCTTGTATCAACCCTTTGCTGGAAATTCTCTGAAATGCATGCGGCCAGGATCCAGTATCCTCAGCATCTGGCCCATACTACTCGCACTAGCTGCCATATATTAAAGGTAGCATACGCTCGGAAATGTGGCTGAAAGTGCGGTCCGTATTCGCTAATTGCCCTCGTGATTAAAACTGAAAACTTCGCAAACCGAAATCATCATGAGTCCGCGAAGTTTAGACAAATATTGAATTTTTCATCGTACAGTAAATTTTCAGGTGGTTCTGCAAATGGTAACGTTGACCAATTACGTGTTTGAGGGCTAATTAACATGCCGGTGGGAAAACTTTGCTCCTTTAAATTCTAATAACATCTGTTTATGTTGTCAGTCTTAATGCAACAGCGTTGAATATTTCAAAGCACGTCCTGGATGGTGCAGCAGGAACTTTCTCAGCAATCCTAAACATAAGCCTTGCTCAACATTTTGTCCTATTGTACGTTGTGTCATTAGAAACTCGTTAATCGACTCAACTTCCGTCATAAGCGGTATTGCATGATTTATCATGTGTGGCCTTTGATCAACACTATTTAAAGGAAGTTCCTGCCTTGCAACGAGCAAGTCAACGGCAAAGCTCCATCTTGAAAGAACATGGAGACATTCGTTTCCGCAGACAGTTTTAAATTTGTTTGGTATCTCTGGACAATAAGTGCCATCAACTTTCCCAAAAAGTCCTCTCGACTCTATTTGCTCTACTCTGTTGCCTTCAATTTTTCCATTTTATTCTACTACTCATTCAGTCTTTTGCTTGCGCTCTTCTACGTAGAGAATCTAAAAACGCTCATCCTAAATTTGGTGATCACATCTACCATCGTCGCTTGTAACATCAAATATGCCATCGCTTTCATCCGTTTCAACACGTTGAGGTCACTCATCTACTCCTTGGGAGAGCTTGACGAGTTCTTGCTGACGAAGGACCAGAAGCGACATTTATCACGCACCATCAAGAAAGCGCATCGGCTTTGTGCGTTTGTGGCCCTCGAATATGGTTTGATATGGCTAACTTCAGGTCTCTCCATGCTTATATCTGTTCAGCGTGGAACACTCTTCTACCCCGCGAAGTATCCTGTCGACTGGCGAACTTCAAAAACTGCATTACGATTCCTCGGATTCTATCAGTTCCTTGGGATCACAATGGAAATACTGGTAAATTTAGCTGATGACTTGTATCCAGCACTCTTGCTTTTTATGCTCAAAGGACATTATGAAATTTTGGACATTGCTCTGCAAAACATACGAAACGGAGGTGAAAATCAATTGACACGAAATTATCGGGATTTGGTTAAATGTATTCAATATCATCAGAAAATTGAAAAGTGAGTACACCAAACGGATTTTTTAGGCTGACGATTGTCCAGATCGCCAAATTGTTTCTTCAAGGATATTTAATGCCGTTGCTGCAAGTATTTCTCTACCTTTTTTCATTCAATTTCTTACGACGGGAATCGTTTTGTGCTTAGTCGGAGTCATTATTATATTCTTCCATATCACCACAGTGGAATTGGCTTACCTAATCCTTTACTTCTTTGGGATTATGCTGGAGACATTAATTCCATGTTTCATTGGCAACGAGCTAATGTATGAAAGTGACCGTCTAACGACTAATTTATTCTCGAGCAATTGGGTCGACCAGGATGCGAAGTTTAAGCAAGTGCTTATCATTTTTATGCAGAATACGCAAAAATCGAAAGTAGTTCGAGCTGGAGGATTTGTCCCAGTTACTGTGAAAACCTTCTTAGATGTAAGAAAGCTCATTCATGCATTCTTTGCAATTTATTAATTTATATAAATCTTGTGGGTCCGGTTTCAGGTCACCAAATCATCGTACTCACTCTTTGCCGTTTTCAGTGAACTTCAAAACTAGAATCACAGAAAGAGGGGTCTTTGCGTTTTTCTGAAAGACACCTTCATTTCGGAGACACCGTTCAATAATTGGGTGAGGATTTTCTTTTGTTTTTGAAGGTATCCAAATGGTACAATAGCAAAGTACATCAGCAGAACGTCTTACTGAATAATAGTAAGACCGTGTATAATGTTCAAATCGCTCTTAAGCTGAAAAAATACAGTAGACATTCTCAATAAAATATTTTTTTCTTTTCTTTATATTTAATATATGTATATATACAAATGGTAACATCACGCTCAAATTTACTTTATATTAATCCAAGACCAAAAGGCCCAAAATAACAACACCAAACAGTTCTAAGTAGTGAATAAGTTATAAAACGTGTTCAATATCCTTTCAGATAAGAAAAACCCTGTCTAAGATTCTATACCAATTCCAAACCGCATGCATATTTTCACTTACCAGATAAAATTACGCATAACATATGTATCAAAGTGAATATTCCAGGGAATGCGACTGACAGCTGCACAATGTGACATTTTTTTTTTTTTCATAACACGACATTTTATTGTTTGTGATTTGACACATGCCCGTTATTGCATCATATATGGTTCGATGTAAAGCCTTGTCGACCACTCCCAGAAATGCCAAAATCTCTTGTTGTTGATCTACCAACGGGTCCAAAACGCCTCAAAGCCACAGGATGGTGTGCAGGAAAGGATCGCAGTTTCCACATGAATAAACCCCAAAGAACGTCAATCGGGGCTTATTCAGCTGTGAGCAACTGCCATAAGAATAGGCACAACACGGATTTTTGCATTGGATTGCCGCGAGTGACCTTAACTAGGTGCGGTACGACAATTCAAATAGTACAAATCCTAAGGTTTGCCCCTTCATACAATGATAGTATCGCTTTGTGAGAATATTCATACAACAATTACGAGCATATGGTGGCATCAGTTGAGATCAATGCTAGGCTTTGCAAAAGATCTATGCTGGGCTTTGCAACCTGGTGATGTCGTGATGAAAAAAGCGAAAAGCCATCATCCATCCTGCAGTATATCTTCTATTTCTCCTTGTGAAAACCCAATGAAGCTCGGAAATCTGTTCCCAGTACGACACATTCCCTTATTTTGGACTTTTATTGTAGTCATACACTTGAATTTATCACCACCGATCTGAATTCTGCCTTTTATGCAGTCACTTGCAAATGAGGACAACCATGCTCTTCTTCAAAGCACATTTGTATATGGGGTGTGTATACTCCCTGTTCGCATTTCGGGGACCAGGCTTCGCAACCAAAGAGCATCATACAAAACAGGAACGCCTTCACTGAGAATATCCCGGAAAACTTGAGAGTACACCAAATGTTTCGGGTTTCAACCTTTAATAAAACTGTCAGATATAGATGATACTTTTTCATCTTTAAATATACATTTTCTTCTTACATTCCTACAACCTCATTTGGATTAGACACAATTTTCGACCAATTGACATTTGAGAACTCTTCTTATGTTGAGCAAATATATTATTTGCTATTATTTATAATTTATAATTCCAACAAATTTATTTTCCCATATTCGAATTTATTTCACATTAACCAACTGGAGAGCTTGGACCATGAGGCTTTCCCCCATTGACAAGACGATACTGCCCATCGAAAAGAACCATTATTTGTGTTCTGATCAATTTTCATGTTGCTGTTCTTTCTTTTTTTTTCCATGAATGCCAAAACCTTCTTTCATATTTCAGTTTTTGGGTGTGGATGTGTTTTTGGCTAAAAGAAGTAATTGCTTGGCTTTAGTTGAGCCAAGAGCCCCGGGAATTCGGCAGTTTTACTATGTTCCCCATAATCTCCCACTTCTGACACCGATTAATTTGGCTTGAAACCAGCCACTTGCTGCAATCATTCAATATTGTTTGTGTTTCCCACGTTCTATTTGTGCCTCGAAACCAGTTGTTTCGACATTTAAGTACACACAACACCCAGGTTTCCTGTAATATCAATTGAAATACTCACTCTCCAAAGCATTTTTTGTATAGAAAAGTAGAGAGCAAAACAATAAACGCGAAACATTCGTTGCTATTATTGCTGTCCTGAAAATTTGAATGCACCCATAAACCAGAATTGCCTCATCTCATTCGCGCCTCCTTTGAAGCTCATTGTAACTTGACATCAAAACTCTCCAATTCTTCCAGCAATTAACGAATACCAAATACCAGATTCTGTTCCATGCAAACCTCAATTTAACCATCAGTAACACCTTGACAGACAACGGTGATGTAAATGATGAAAGACATCAAATCACCAAATCTCGGGCTATCTTCAAGGTATCCTCCTGCCAGCACTAATTCTCTCTAACTTAATTGTCGACTGATGTACCTACGAACTGAGCGCCGCTTGCACGTTATCTACCCGCTCTTTGGCTACTTTCGTACCTGTACACCATTCCGTGCAGATATTTCTTAGTTGAAGCGCAAACAGGAAGAAAAAACAACTCTTTCACTACCTCGCTCAACATGCATTTTTTTTCACTTACCGCGTACCAAGGCTACTTCCACCACTTTCGCTGCCACCTGGCGAGAAGAATCAGCAGCAACGTAGGCCCTTCGAACACATGTGTGAGCGCATAAATGAAGGATATTCGTATCCTTGTATATTCATTGCCTGACGAAGAGAGCGTGTGTAGATAGTGGTTAATTGAGTCAAGAGTTGAACAACTCTAATTTCCAGCACTGTTCCAAGTTCTGTATAGTTGCAGGCAGCGAAAATTTTTAATTGGCTTATGTGAGGCTCCTGGCTTTCGATTTTTTACCATTTCGTCGTTCGTTCATTTGAGAAACCATTCGCTGCGTTTCGTTGCCTGCCTGCTTGCTTGCTTGCTTGCGACTTCCTTGCCTGGATTCCGCCATTCCTGCATTTGTTTTGTATTTCGCCCCCTCCCCCTTCCCTCCTCACGACTATCGACAATATAAGGCCGCTTGCATAAGCCACTACCCGTACAATATCATAAAATATAGGTAAGAGCGTCCAATTCAGTGTACAAATATATACGATTTGCATGGAGGAGTCTTCTACGTAGCCCACTGTTAGTCATGCATTCAAGTTTGAATATGCCCCATTAGGACGTTTTTAGATGTACTTTACCAGAGTAAAATTAAATTCTCGTAATTAGTTTTATTGTTCCGCTTGAATTGTACGAGTGAGTCTTTTTTCATGAGATCGTTAAGTATAACTATGGGCAGTTGTTCTTTCAGACGGAAATGCATTTTCCATGAGTTTGGAATAGACATCTTTTGAATAATGCGTTAAAGATTCATAGGAGCACGTCTGTCGAAAATATTGGCATTTGACCACCATCAACAACATAAAAAATCAGTCTCTCAATCCCGAGATTCACAAATACGCCGTTATCTAGTTGAATTGATGATGTGTCATCCTGACATTAGACGGCATAATTGTCAAACGTAAGTGGAAAGCAGTGTCCAATTTACCACCCAAAAATGGTAAATGAATAGGACAGAAATCGGATCTATACCATACAACCACGTGTTGTAACGTTATACACTCCACCGTTATAATGTAAGCGTTTTTAAATGCTGTGGTTTACTTTGAAATACCGTTTTTATACCAACGTATCAAACGTTCTTTTTAACTTAGTAATAAGAACGGATATTGCTGGAGAGGATCGCACGACCACGGTCGAAAACCAATTTCATTGGGTGGTACTGATTAAACTAAACAACATATAAAGGAAGTTCTACCTAAAGTTCGAGGAGTTGAAGGTAAATTCAAACCTTTACCTTCAAAAAAGTTGAAGGTTAAGGTATTCGTAAAGAGTTACAGAGTCGAAATTTGATAAAAAGTTTAATACTGATTTTGATAATGACTCATTTTTCACTCACTTTTCAAAATATCATTCGGATTGATACTAATTCTACCATAATACCACAATTTCGTGGTCTGCTATAGATGATCTCAACACATGTTTCGCCAAGTAGAGTATATTAGTACGACGGAAAAAAATGTATTTGTCTGAACAAATAAAATCATGCCAACCTCAAATTACTCAATTTCAATTTTTTTTACATTCAATTTAAAGAGCCAAACAAGACTTGAAAGTTTTTAGCGGCTACAACTCAAGACACGCCAACGAGAATTCCTACCACTTTTCATTTGAACAAAGCACGAGTAAATCCTGGGCTTCCAATTCGCAAATTTAATAGATCATACACAGCACTCATTGAAAATCTCCTTTCCTGTTCCGCGCATCCCTCCAGGCTTCAAGCGACAAAATATCATTGCACCATTCACCCTATCCTCGCAGCACTATCCATACACGTACTATATCAAACATAAGCTCCGGGTGACCCAGGTGTACCAACAGCTCCAGCGTAGTTAAATTTTCGGGGTAAATTTTCTAACGATTTTGTTGTGATTTGTGGCGAATTTATGAGAACCTTTCTCCCTCAACCCCACGAAAACGAAAACAATTTTACTAGCGCCAGCCCTGCAAATTGTTTGCATAGTCCGTCAGTAGCGAAGAAAGCTTCGGAAGAACAAAAGGATAAAATGTTACCAGAGGAAAGGGAACAATGGAGACTTTTGTTTGGTGATTGTAATTTATTGCTGGAGAACGCTTTTTCAATCTGCTCAATTGAATTTCATGTGCGGAACACATTTACTTCATTATTACCCAACCCGACTGCCTCTCGCTAGCAAACTTGCTATATCCGAAAGTCCTGAAAACGGCTAAATAATCTTCTTGCCACTGAGAAATAAATACAACAAACATCGGAGATTCAAGTTAGGTGGGCCAACGAAGTATGAAAGTACTATCCTTACTTTCTCTATTTTAAATGAATATGAATTGAACGAGTCACAATTTTCCGTTTATTTCTTTTATGAAATGAGCCTTAAATTCAATGTGTCCTGCCCACACTTGCCTCCACCCGTTTATAATAATTTATTGGAAGAAGAGGGAGTGTGACGAACGTAAAACAAATGCAAAAATCCCTCATAAAAATTTCAGTTTCAACGTTCAACGAAGAATGTCACAACGCAACAGGAATACTTAATGAAACGTCATTTATTTTGAATATCAAAATATTGGCAAATTTATGGGCGCAGAATAATTTGATTTCATTGCGTGACATTTATTGCAATTTACGTTTATTTTTCGCTCTTATTTCCCTGGCTAAAGATTAAAACTTCTGGCTGCGACGTGGCAACTTGAATGCGTCCATTCTTCGACAAATGTGATGTTTTGAGTATAGAAATTTTCCATTTCTATCGAATTTTATAGGTTTTGCTTCGAAGAAAATCATCTAGATTTCACTATGCATGCCCAAAAGCTTTGTCCCAAGGACTCTATTCCGCGAGCGTCGTTCACTAATTTGATCTCGGAAAACATGAATTTTGACGGAGACGAGGTACCAATGGGAAAAAACGAGGCACCGAATAAGGAATTGAGGTGCCATAGAGCCGTACTTTTTTGAAAATAAAAGAACTTATGTAACAACGGTGCAACTACCTCAAACCATTCGTTGCTTAGGCAAGGAATTTCAAGAGTTTCAAGAGTGATTTCAAGAGAACTTCCTTGGCATATATTATGCGACATTATATATGATATTCGTAACATATATGGTGTTATGAATAACAAAGACGTGTAAGTATATATTCTCAAGATCCTATTTTATTTGGATGTCAAACATACTCTTTTGCGCCGGTATCCTGTTCCTGTTTCTAGGAAAAAAACCGATGATTGACAAAGCAATTATTATAGACTTTCACATCTCTGGTGGATATTCTCTATTCTCTGACTCGTGAACAAGCTCACAGCTAAACTCCCATCGTTTTGGTCCATATGCAACTTCATCGCTGCCATTCAATGTTTCCATATCATTAGAACCTTTACCCTTCGGAAAATAGCAAACAAACTTAAAATATCAAATTCACATTCTCCACCAATTTATAACTCCACTTACAATCGCAGCAACATCATTGAATGCATGGTTTATACAATTCATTCCGATCCCTTCCAGTCCTTCTCCACGAACAAAACAAAGCTATAAACTCATTAAACACTAATGACTGCACCTTTTCACCATGGCAAATCATTAACAACAAAGCCCAGCAAAAAGGATTCCGAGTACTTCAACATACGTTCCAACATACAATCATGTGGCAAAAACAGACAACATGCTCCCCTTGGCCTCGTTCCATCGAAATTTTCTCAGCCCTGCGAGCTTGCAGCCTTTCACATCTATTTCGTGGAAATCTTTTGCGTCCGTCGCCACTGCAAATGCTATCTAATTAGCAAAAGTTCTCCTTTAATTAGGTTGAAGTCAGGACCGGTATTGCTAATAAATAAATCACTTGAGTCTGATAGCCTGGACCCAGCGTGAGAGGGAACGCTTGGTTCGGGGTCGAGGTTGACGCCGAAACTGATGGCAGCGCTAGCGGATTCCGGTGGTAGTGGAGCCAGGGACAAGCTGCAGATCGAGCCCAGAAGCTGCTGCGGACGGGGATCCTTTGATGTGTGATATGCGCGCTGAAGTTAATTAATTAAACGGAGAGTGAGCTGAACGCCAGGAATCATTTTGCTGATGCTCTCGCTGCTGTTGGTGTTGCTGCTCCTGTTGTTGATACCATTGTGTTGCTCGTGCCTGCTTTGCTATTACTCTATTTGATGTTCATGTTATCCTGCTACTGTTGTTATTGCGTTAATTTGTGCTGTTCTGTTTTCCTCTTCAGTTCGCTTCTGAGACATTCCTCGACGACTCACTTATCAACTACTCCACTCGCTCGCAACACGAATTGCATCCTTTCCAAACAATGTTCGAGTTCTTCTAGGCCTTGTCTGACCACCGAAACATGCGTTCAGACGCTTGTTAACGTCTATTTCGGAGCTAACTAACCGTAGCGTACTTGCCCCGCCCTCACCAATCTTCTAGACTTCACATACGAGTACTCCACAGTTCTTCACATGACATGCAACCACCCAAAGGAAGCAGAGCTGTGAACGTCAAGGAATCAAGTCGCAATCCATCTATACGATCAGCTGGGCAAAAGCTCGAAATTGCCTAGTTTTAATCTTCCTCGAACCGGAAATTTCCAAAGAATTAATTGTTGATCCTGCACCATGTTCGATATCATGTCCAGAGAATAGAACGGAAGGATTTGTGCGCACGGCAATGACTGTGTGACTCTTTACTTAATTGACTGTGAATACAAATTGGATGGATTATCGGAAGCGTGGAGTTTGTATTGATTGAAATGAGTTAATTATATCTACTGGACTGCAATGATGACCAGAACGGAAACGATATTTAATCGTGTCATATGTGAATTGTGAATGATGGATTTGATTCAAGTGGGCCGTATTAGGTTATGTCAATGGACTGCAACGATATTTCAGACAAACCAGATGAGTTATATTGAATCTATTTGGCTGGTAGCAATTATCGCCAGGAAAACATAAAATCTTATTATATTATTCCCTCGCGGAATTTACCCACACATGGTTAATAAACTCTAGTCTTACAAATAACACCACCACACAGATAAGGGAAGGTCTCTTTAGAGATGAAAATCCGGAACAAATGATTTCAACGTGAGAGCTCTGAGCGAGGGATCCTTAGTATTGAAGGTGTATTATACAAGCAGTAGTATACAAGCAGTCGAATCACCAACCCACAGTTTGATGGCCACCATCTGTACTCCGCAAGACTTTAAGGATTTCTGTGCGGTGCGTGATTAAATTTGACGCATACAAGTTGGTCAAATAAAAAAATTTTACCGAGAAACTAGGCAAAAGCTATGTTAGGAGCCAGTCTCACAAGATCAAGTTCACAAATCGAACCAAGCAAGTCATGTTAAACGTTCTTTAGCAATCTATCAGAGTCATTCCAAGTAACAGTTTACAAGTTAAGACGAAACAACTTCCTTGAAGTCGATCCCTTGTTACGTGCGCCTTTAAATGTTGCAAGTCACTGAGGAAGAGACTTTTTGGTACTATATTTTTGGTTTTTGGTACATTGGGTACTTTTGCTTGGCAGCAAAAGTACCCAATGGTACTTTCTTGTCCCATCGGTCAAAATAAGCAAACCAAATAAGCATTAATGGGGTGCATAGAGAGAAACCAATGAGAACCTTTTTGGCCATTTTCTCGTCGATGAATAAATGATTTTCAATCTTTATAAATAATAACAGCCATTTATTCAACCGGGATTACGGGAATAATTTCGATTCTCTATAACAAAAGACAAGCAATAGTAGGGCGGAGCTAGGCAGTCTGTCAAAGCGAAGCGGACGCAGTGCACAGTCCAGGATAAGGTTTAAGGCCGAAATACAATACTGTGCGACGAGAGTCTCGCAGCAAATGTCAAGCAATTTTCGTAACATGCGTTTGTATACGACATCGTACAATGATTGCGATGCGTTGATGCGAGACGAGAAATATTCGGAAATTCGAAAATTCACCTCACAACGAGGTGCGTGACGTTTGTCAGATGCACTATGGCGCGTAAATGAAATTAGAAATTCAAATGCCTTAATTACTTTTTAAGTAGGAGGGTTATTCGGAATGAATTTTGAATGAAAATTTCGTGCATCCTTGTTGAGGCTATTATTTGCCAAACGAAGGAAAATTCCAAATTCAAAAATTTTCAAAAATCAAAAATAATATTACTCAAAGTTCATTCAAAATGTCACCAATTTGACATTTGTCATATGAACATGATTCTTCCTCGCACCGCGTGCATTGTAAATTGAATGCGTTGCGCGACGACGAGCGAGAATTGCATCGCGCTCTCGCATCGCCGTCTTGCAGTTTCGTATCTGGGCCTTGAGTCTGTTCCAAGTACATGCGTTGAACAGTTCGCTGAACGAAAGCAAAAGTACAATCGATTATGACAGAATGACAGTAAATAGATCAGTACTTAGTCAATTGATAGCCTTGAATAATTTTACATCAATTAAAAGTCGTGTGATTAGTTTCATGATTGTACTTTGTGTTTCACTTAGCAAGAAGAGAATTACAGGTTGCGCACCTGGAATATGCAACCCCTTTCGAGCAAGCTTCCGATAGTAGCAGTAATTCGTGGCAAAATAATTCAATAAATATAAAAGGCAAAGCCTGTACACAAGTCAGATGAAGTATAAATCTACAATCGTTGAAGTTTGGCAATTTTTGATGAGTATTTCCGATAAAAACAATCAAGTAAAATAAAGATCCCTTAAAAATTAATTGACAACTTGAGAAAACGTTCGCAAAGATTCTACAGCGTATTCCTGAGAGACCTTCTGCTTTAATTATTGACCAGAACACCACAGCATTTTATTCATAATGCCATTGTGGACAATCATAACACTTAAACATTAATTAATACACCTGAATTGCGATATTCAACCTCAAAATTTCTAGCAAGTGTTTGACGAATCAATACACCATAAAGACCATAGCCTAAAAGGAAAACTTTGTTCAATAATCTATACAAATTCTAGAGAGGAATAAAAAGCGTTCATGATACTCAACATAAAATCCATTCGAAAAACTTACAATTATGATAAAATTAGGCCCAAGGAGCACACAAGAATCGCTAGGCATTGCAGGATATCTGTTACTAATTAACATGAATTTAAGTGCTATGAAAAACACGACCCCGGATTATTTATTATTATTCCGACCGATAATCTGCAATGATTTTCGGGCAGTGTTTGGGACAGTCAGTGATGTTTAGGACGTAACGTCCTCACCAAATTTATTTGATCAGTAAATGGTTTGCTAACAGGAGAAATCATTCCATGTGGTTTTTAGTGCATATAGATGTGTACTTATCTGGACAAGAAAATTTCATAATAACAGTTTTTAAAAGGAAATCCATGGGAATTCACAGTGGATGACACTTTTCATGTTTTCTACATAAACTGCTCCTTCTATATCGAAAGTCCCAATCGCGAGAAAATATACTTCAAGATCCTAAACGTTAATACCTAAGAAGTAGGCTATAGACCTTAACACTTAGATGTTACAGAATTTAACATCAACAGCGATTCTCTTTTCCTCTTTGATTCTGAGTGTTACCCAGAAGCAAAGACTAGATTATGTTAAGAACATTCGCGTTCTTGCCGGTGTATCCTAAGTTTCATATGCAATGAAGGCGCTTGAATTTGTTATTATGGTGCGGGAATGTTAGCGCATCTTGGATAGGTACTTTTGCGTTAATAATCCAGATCGAGAAAGATTGTCACCGTATCACTCTCTGATGAGCCCTTTGATTTAGAATTGGATGAGTCTTGGATGCGTCGTCAACTAGTTCTCAAAATGGACTGATGTTAATCGGTTAATATAAGATGACCCAAATTGTTGCCAGAGTAAGTGTGTGATATTGAATAGGAAACTGTTCGCTAGGATTGTTGCTACTGGCTCTTTCTCATTCACACTCAAGATTGAGACCTCACTTTTCTGCCACCGACAGATTCCTTATTGTATACATCGATAGCAGTGAAATATCTTATTTTTGAGGAAATCCCGCAACTTTTGTCAGTTGTGGTTGGTACAATATTAAGGTCAAAATTCGAACAGACCAACCTTCCTGCATTCATTTCTTGGTAGTCGTATAACTTTTTACTTTCTTCAGAACAAATTACACAACAAACAGTTATAGTATCCTGTCTACAGTATCACTTTTTATTATACTCCTATTGGACCGTTTTAAATCTGGAATCAGTAACTGCAAAAATGTAACTTTACTCTGCCTCCTAAATAAGTTCAAAAGTATTTCCGCATAGGAGGTCGGAAGGATATACGATTTTCACGCCAAGATGGAGCCTCTGTCAGATCTTTGCATAATTTCTTTTCGCAAAACGTAGAAGATGGTTGCCGTCCTGTTTGTTGAACCGAAACACAACTTCAAACACCTCCGCCATAAGATAGTCTGCCACACCCGGCAAGCTGTTTGGCTATCTAAAGCCATTTAATTTCTCACATCAAGGCTACATGCCTAAATAATGTGAGAAAAGTCGGAGTGCCTGACTTACAGCTATTACAACACCTGAGATCCTCTTCCCAACGTTTAGATAAACCATCGCTGAACTTGAACAAAGAATACGTCTAGTAAAATCTAATATAAAATTCAACCTTTAGGCTGCAGGTTCTGGGTTATTTTGTTTAACTTTCTAGATCCTGATCTGAAATTCCGAGTAAGTACTGGTTTTGCAGAAGTCATGCGAAGATTTGGGTCTATATTTATTTTGTGGTTAGGCTCCTAATGCAAGCTGAGGAAACAAATACTTGATCTTACGTTTTCCTGGGTAGTGCTACCCGCAGGGTTTCATCGTTCACATTACTCGAGTTGAATTGGTCAGAAATGGAACAACAGCTAACTTAACCCTTAAAGCCTATCTAATCCTGTTTGTAGACGGGCTGTTGCTGATCGAGCCAATAGACTGTACCGGAATGACAAATTGATCGACAACAAATTCTTGCTTTAAAGTATCTAAAGCCGCTTTAGATTCACAACATGTAGAACCAGAGCTGTGTAACTATGAATTGCCGAAACGAACAAATCTATCATGTCCTAAATTGCAATTTAATTCCATATGACGGTAAAATAAAAGTTCTAAACTCATTTGACAAACTTGCCTGAGACACTCTACAGAACCATCTGAAACCAGTATTGTACCTAGTGCCTAGTTTAGGGTAGCGTAGTGTTATAAGACGGACTATTGTAAAAAAAAAGACTAGTCTCACAGGAAAAATGAAAAGCAAAGCAAACATAGCCAAAAAGAGTAGTCAAAACTATGAGCATACCTTTGAAGTTATTTCAAAGTTTATTTTTAAAACCAGCCTAGTTTGTTTCACTATAT
The DNA here is from genome assembly GCA_954870665.1 of Stratiomys singularior. NCBI lineage: Eukaryota > Metazoa > Arthropoda > Insecta > Diptera > Stratiomyidae > Stratiomys > Stratiomys singularior. The sequence goes on along the minus strand of OX940879.1, from coordinate 1,049,693 downwards.
TCTTTTTCAAGACTTACTCTTTCATGCACTTAGTCTGTCAAAATTAAATAAGCTTTCAGACACCCCAATGACCCATCTTGAATTCCTTGGACAATTTTTACTTACCTGGCCAAACATGCTTCCACAAAGCTACATAAATGATTAATCCAAAAATGTCATCTTAGGCTTTACAAATCACTACAATAGCAAATCGCTTAGAACTTACCTTCCTGGAACATCTAATTAACGCAATAGCTTCATTCGATAGATTGCTGTTGAAAACCCACTTGCACTCGTTAGTTTTCCCGGACGTTAGGAATCAAAGCAAAAGATAAACACCGTCTTCACCGCACTCCAAACTCGATCTATTCAGCACTAAAATTTAATTCTACCTTACTGAATTCCCATAATTGAACCATTTCGCGCCCATTAATCTCCCTCACCATATTTAACACCATTCATGCAATTACGACCGGTAAACTTCCCAACAAACTTACAAATCACGCGCGCCTTCTTCCTTTACTTCGTCACTTTCTCTGTCTTCATGCAGGTATCTACCAGATTCTTTGACAGCATTAACAGTTCACGGAAAATCCCATCGGCACAGATGACGCTAGCCTGACTCGCGTAATCACAGCTAACTGAGCAATCACCAGAACAGGCAGTCAGTTACATTCAAGGATCCAATCGAAAAGATGACTCGCATGCAAATTCCGTCGGAAACTGAAGTCATTTTTGGAAAAGCACATGCCTTTTATAGGGGTAAATGGTGTACATCAGCATAATACCTACAATACACTATACTTACATGAACATGAGCAGCATCATGAAGCATGAGGCAGTTCGTCCGTTCGTTGGTTAGTTCGGTGCTGGAATTTTCGACAACGCAACACGGCTCGGTCCAAAGGAGTCGCAGGCTGATATCGGAGTTTCTCGTTGCCTCACAGCGGCCCATGGCACACCGGAGCTCCCGAGCTCCAACTCGCAAGCTCTTGCTCCGGCATATCCTTTCAACTAGACATGATTTCATCTCACGGAAACATATGTGACCGCGTCACCGCTACCACTGCCAACCGTCCCAACACGTACATACATCCTTCATCCTTTCACCATGAACATGCGCCCCATTCGCTCAGGTGTGCTCTTCCAATGTCGAAATCTTCTCTAGATTCCTACATTTCCCTGCACTTTCCCACATTTCCCATCGGAGAGAAAGGATTTTCAAAAAGCTTCTACTACGACAAACCATTCGGCACACGAGTGAATGATGAAGCAGGATACCCAATCTGCATCCAACATCGAGCAACACGAAGCGAACAGCAAAACAAAATGTTTTGGAAATTTTCATGCAACATCAACAGGTGGCCTTCGCTAGCCGTCTCATTAAGGAATTCCAAAAGAGAGATAGAGAGACGCAGAGAGCAACGTAAAGAAGGAATAGAGTACATGAAAGGATTTTGATTTCAGTGAAATGCGTGGGTAATCGACATCATTTAGTGCGCTCTCTCCTTCGGCCTGGCTGCTGTCAATGACAAACATATGTAAGCTGATTTACGATCCTTAAAAAATTCGTCCTTCAAAGCACGATGCTCAGATAATGAAAAGTTTTGTTTTGGGGAGGGCACAAGATGAGCTGGTTACTCCTTCAACGAATGGTCCTTTTGTTAATTCACATTTTCTATTTGAACGCAACTTAATTCGTGAAAATATGTCTTACCAGGATATATTTCAATACATCGAGTTCAGAGATATTTCACAGCTTGACATTACGTACTAGTTTGTATAATTTGTCTCCTGTTTCTCGAAGCGAAGAAGTTCTCAGCTAAAATGTGTTATGTATTTTCAAAGGGAAATTAATAATAAAATATATGTTTATATAATTAATAATAAAATAATAATTGGGCAACCGATAGGTCGCACCTGCAGCGAATGAAAGGAACAAGATTATAGGGTTAGTTGAAAATACAAAGGCCGCATAATGGCGGCCGAAGAAAGTTAATTTTCCACCGACTAGTTCACCGCGTGGGCGTGGGGGTTAGGACTTCATTTAAGCCCTGATCCTTCCATGCAACTCACACACACACACACACAGGGAAAGAGCTTAGTCCCTCATATTTTATTAAATAAAATTTATAAAAAATCAAACAACCTGTGAATTGTGCTGCGCTCAATGGTGCTGCGCTGACTGTGAACACCTCCTCCTCTACTGGTTGTGTATCTTCAACTGATTGAGTGTCTTCTATGGTTGAATGTCCTCTACTGGTTGGTGGTTGGTGTTCCTTGGCAGAATGTTCTCTGTGGTTGAGTGTCATCCACTGGCAGATTGGCCTCTACTGGTTGATGTTCCTTGGCAGAATGTCCCTTGTGGTTAAGTGTCATCCACTGGCAGATTGGCCTCTACTGGTTGGCGTTCCTTGGCAGAATGTCCACTGTGAATGAGTGTCATCCACTGGCAGATTGGCCTCTACTGGTTGGTGGTCCTCGGCAGAATCGCTCTACTGGCTGGACCTCTACTGGCTTCAACTGGTTGAGACTGGTTGAGTGTCCTCTACTGGTTGCAACTGGTTGAGTGTCCTCTACTGGTTGCAACTGGTTGAGACTGGTTGAGTGTCCTATACTGGCTGCTGCAACTGGTATTATCGGCTATCGGCTAATCGGCTGAATGTCTTCACTTGTTAAGTATCTTCTATCGGCTGTCGTCTATCGGCTGAATCTCTTCACTTGTTAAGTATCTTCTATCGGCTGTCGTCTATCGGCTGAATCTCCTCTTCCTCGCAATTTCCACTCCTTTTATATCGATACGAACACAACAACCCAGTGAATCGTATCGATCGTAAAAATAACTTCCAAGAATTTTTTTTTGGGGTTTTTTTTTGGTTTTTGGGGGGGTTTTTTTTCTTTTCTTTTTTTGCTACTTGGAATTTTTTTTTTTCTGGGACTTTTTTTGTTTTGTTTTTTTGTTTTTAATAACGAATTATTATTTTGCTAATATTATTTACTAATATTATTTACTAAATATTATACTAATATTATTTCACTAAATCTAACTTTCAATATTTTTATTTTAATTTCTTAATTTATTTATTTACATATATATATTTTTGTTTGTTTGAGTAATGTCGCCTACACATCGAAATACCTAACAAATGCTCTGCATAATGTATTGAAGCTGCGACATTCACAGAATCAACCAGAAATTGTGAAAACCTAATTTCTAATTTTTAATTTTAACTGCTTTTCATCTGCACATCCGAGTAATTTTTAGTCCGAGAATATTCCGCACTAAAACAAAACCAACAAAAGTGACATTTTACTCCCACGGAGGAAGGCGACTACTATAAACTGCACTGTACTGTACTGTAAACTCAGTCAATTCTACACGTGTATTCAAAACCACCATCCCTCATATTCTTTCATTAAATTCCTCACCTGGCCTTCGATTTTGGTGAATGCAATCAGCAGATGGTTTCGTCCAAGTCAATCCTAACGACAGAAAAAATCCTTTGTTTTCACACTCCTACCATTGTACGCTATAGACTACACCGAAATTTTTGATTTTACCATATAATTGAATTCATCCTTACTTTTTTGGTGCCTATTCTTTTCAAAGACACGAAATTTCATAAATTATCTGGTGTACTTTTTTCGTTTCGGTTTTAGTAAGGTGCGAAGGCTTTTCATGCGCAGAATGCGGAGCTCCTAGACGAGCAATTTTTCTTGGTTTTCCATTAAATACCGCCCCTATCACTCCGAGATCCTTGATTGGAACCGTTCGATACATTATTTCAGTTTTGCTTCCACTGGGCGACTTGAGGACTAGGGAAGAGCAGAAACTAAGATCGATCAAGGAAAAGAGATCTCTCCGCCAACATCGTTTTCCGACGCTTTTGTATGTATTTTGAATTGTCAGGACTGCATGAGCTTTTGATGTTTATGTCATTAAATCTTGCGAAGGTAAGACCGAAAAATCCATGGACATCCTCGTTCACACCAAATTCAGTCTCAGTATGGCATCGACTGACTCAGGATCTCAGGTCAAGAGTCATGCGTGCAACCATCCATCACCTTGTGTGTCATTCCAGAAAAATTATTGCTCATCTGTCCTCCCCGTCGACCTACTCACTATATCATGTTTGCATGGAGCACAGTATATGACCTGAAAGTGTATGGCTTTTATCTAGTGTCACATCCGCTATGCTAATATTTTTATGATTGCGTTGTCTATTCTCTTATAATCATTATGTACGAGGCAGGACGATCTTTTAAAAGTAAAGAAATTAGCTGGTCTCACAGAGATATGTGCTTCCGGTCATTATAAATTTACTTTCCTGTATTCACGGGCCTCAGAATATGCATTGTTTGATTCCCTTTTTGCTCAAAGAATAGAACCACTATTACTTCACAGTGCACTCGGAATTGTTCATATACTTTACCATCAATACCCAGTCTTGAGATGAGCCTTGTTTGGTCCTCACATTTTCACCTTAACAGAGTATCAACGAAAAACAGCGTGGAAGGCATCATATTGTTATGTAGATTTTCTACTACTTTCTACTACTTTAGTATCCCTAAAGTATCTGAAATTTCATATTTCTGTGATGATCACACAGTCAACCAATTAAATTTTAGCCCTTATTCCCTCATCTAACTTATGACAGGCTTTGGGCAAGCACCTTTTTGTCTGAACATCTTCCCATTCAATCGCTCTCAGTTGAATACTGGAAGTCTGTAATTACCACTTATAGACTGGATAACCCAATCGTTAAGACAGTGTTATCGTTCATCGTGTAAGGGTACTTTCAAAATATTTCCAATTTGCATCCTGAATGACTGATTGGACAAAAATTACCAATTTGGCCCTGCCTGCGGTGTTTCTTTGATGACTCTTCACACTGTATTGCGATACCGTCGACCAAACCAATGCTTTTCTAAGCTCCTTAGCATTGAAAGTCAGCACGGGAGCATACAAAATTCTTGAATCGTTCCCTTATATTCTCTACAGCTCTTGATTTCCCTTTGTAGTGAGATTGTCAAGCTTGGAAATCGGTGCCTTTCATAGAAGAATCAGCTTTCGAACTATTCCTTTCCACAGTCACAGTCCTCTTCATTGAATCATGTTACAACAAATTTATGGAGCAGCATCAGATCTTTCATTTCCCTCCGCAAACTGCCAAGAGTTTCCCTGGTTAGATATGATTTCCTGATTTTCCTGAGACATTGTCTTTAATCTTATTTTGCTCAAGACTTATTGCACACGGAACTTGTTGTCAACGAACGCCTAGAAAATTGATCTGTTGTGCCACCAGCGCCAGTTTTCATTCCGAACGGTAATCTAAATATTCCAACTGGGAATCGGAATTGTGGCTTATCCAACATTAGCTCCCGATGAATTTTCCGCTTTTTTGACTGTTTCAATTAACATTTGCCCAGTGTCTTATCACCCGATGAACCTTCAAGTCCGAATTCCAATTCGAGCAACAAACATATTAGAGGTTAATGACTTATTTTTAAGCCATTTTTATCTTTTATCTGTTTTCGTTAAACGTTACCGTTCACCAAAGCAGGTACACCATCATCCGCTTTAAATAAATCGTAGCACGGTTTCGAACATGTCCATGCCCCGTATCTATAGTGGTCTCAATAGAACAGAGAAACGCCCTGCCAGTAACGGTACCTGTCGGGCAAGCATCCTGATCCAAACTACCACCACCACTAAGCCACCAGCACCGGCAAAGACTATCTCATATCAATGCTGCATAACTAATCCGAAATCCCCTTTGACAAATTATTTCAAAAACCTTCAATTCTTTTATAACTTTATTTTGAAGTGCTCAACTTTTTTCATTTAATCCTTTGCATTTAAAATTAAATTTATTGACAATAAGAATCACTTTTTAACAATAATTTATCTATGTAATAATTCTATTCCACAAATTATGGAAGATGTCATTTCTCTAAAAAGTCTCTCTAAAATTCTCCTAGAATTTTCTAAAATTTTCTAAAATTCTTTCTCTAAAATTCTCCTAGAATTTCATCCTGTAGCAAAAATAATTTGTTTTTTGATATTGAGTTCCACAAATAGAGCTGCATCTTCAACCAATATCTAAGTATCTAAGCGCTCTGCTCGAAATCTTTCCAAGGCTGGTATTGCCATAGTGTGAAACTCAAATCTCATTTCTACGCAAGTCATTTTCCAGGGAAACTCAATGTGCAAATATCAACAACTTTCCAATATGGAACGTCCACATGGCGTTCACATCAAACATCACGTGGTAGTAGGTGGAGTTATTTACCGCGCATGTTGCAACTTGATTCATATTAAGTCTTTCGAATGATAAAAAGGATTAAACAATCGAGAAGGCGGAGATGATTTTCTTATTGGAGGACAGCAAACAGTCATTGGATTTCTATTGAGAATAAATTTCATGTTCAGTTTTTAAATTTTGTAATATATTTAACATTTTGCAAAGGATAAACACTGAAAAATGGATATTGACAATAAAAGATTAATAAAACATGGTAACAAATACAATTAATGCTGTTGTCTAATGAAAATATTAGTTTTACGAATTGTTTTATTGCTTTAAGGTTTAGAATCTTGGATGCCACCTGGTCAAAATTCAACTTAAAATCCAAAGCAGGCATCACAAACTAAACATATCATAAATAATAACATGAGATCAAAATTGCAATTCTTAGATTTTAATTTTTTGATTTTCCATTCCAAAATGCTGTTTTTAATTTTGAAAGATATGTATCTCGGGAGCGAGTTGCTCCCTCCTATTACTCCCGAAATGTTTATCTGTCAAAATTAAAATCAGCGTTTTGAAATGGAAAATCAAATAATAAAATCTAATTTAGAAGTGCTAAACACGCGAAAATACACACAGTGCAATTTTTATAAATGAATTAATTCACAGAAATAACTTTTTCTAATAATAAACAAGAAATAAGCCCGAAATTGTGCGGCATCTGCTGAGAATTTTTTTTAATATTGGATCACTGCAACGATTCTGGTTAAAAGTGTGATGGAAATGAAAAATACCAGAAAGTTATTTATTTTGGATGTTTCCACATTAATTTATTATCATTGTGTTAGTTAACAATACGTTAACAGTTATAGTATTTATTAAAGTATCAAAGTATTAAGGACACTAATATTAAGTTTTTATTAATAATATTAATATTAATATTGTTGTCTAATATATAATAATATTAGACAACATTCTCAGGAACATATATTAGCTTTTGCAATGACGGATTGAAACTTTTTATTTTGATATTTCGAACATAATTTCAAGTCAATCGGAAAACTTGCTTTCCTCAGAATTTCCCGAGTTTCTTTCCAAGTTTTTTTTTTCAATATGTCGTGCTTCCGATTGGCATAAATTTTTGCAGCTTGGTGAACTAAGACTTGCGTTATTCGTGACTTTCTGAAAATTGAGAAGCAACGAGCCTTAATATTCGAACATGACGGTACTTTGGTTGTACTTTTTTTGGGTGTTTCCACCAATGCATCATCCAAGTAAATTATCAATTTTCAGATCCATTTAAAAAGAAATTCAAACTCAATGAGCTTTTGTGTCTAAAGAAAGGTTATTGTGTTTGACATTTTTCGACTTCTTCCCTTCCGGTAAATATGCGAGCGCCAGAGGTCGGCACAGTCTTTTCTGCTTTAAAAGACTGTTTTTTGTCAGTATAAAACTAATGTTACATGTGGTCCTAACTTCCTTTCAAAATTTATTTATTATTTATACATGTGTCTATAGATTTACTTCGTTTTTGAAGTTTATTGATGAATTAGAGTGAGAGTCACTGTACCTTATCTATTGGTTGGTTTTGCCCATGCAATGTGCACTCTACACTAGTTTGACTCCAATGTATTTGTCACTAACCTTGCCAATAGAACGAGCATATATCATATTGTGAACAACTGAACATTTTGCTACATTGTCAACTTCCATATTCCAAAACCTGTATGATTCATATAGCCATTGTCATGGCTTTCCTTCTTTTCTCCAAAAATTTATCAATCGACACATCAACGGTGAAATAAAGCTTCTTCTCATTGGAGTACGAATCAGCTCTGTCCGTATTCCAAAGATGGCATTTGCTCGTATCGTTGTTTGACAGTGACAGCTGAGTGATTTCTGTGATCTGTCATAAGCATTCGGGCCACATTGGCTTGGGCACAAAATCCGTGTGTTTTAATATGCTGAATATGTCAAATTTTGTGTCAATTAAGCTGCAGGTGAGTGAGCTTTTAGTTTCCTGCTTTAAATTGAAAAAAAAATATATAAATGAAATCGAATTCGAAAACTGTTTTTTGCTTTGGTTCGATTTGAAAGAAGTTGGAAAACAACTAGAAAGTTACCTGAGAGTAGTAACTATCGATGAACCACAATTGAATTTATCAGTTCATGAAATTCTATTAAGGAGCGGATCACTGCTATAAGTATGTTTAATACACGCTCCCAAACTCACTTCCGTATAGCTGCTTTCAAACTACCGTAAATCCATATAATACAAAGCAATAAAATATCCATATGTCACAACTGATATCACCATGGTTTCGAGCCAATCATTTTCTAATTTAATAGTCATTTTGTTTAACGTTTTGAACATTGATCTGCATTCTCCTTTAGGTGTTCGTAAAGGCTTATTGTTATAATTTATTTGAGCTCTTAAGGGAACTTTCAGACGCTTTTGTGTCGACCGTGCAGATCATAATATCGTCATAAATTTAGGCTAGCGCTCTACCGGGTGATTCATTGCAGTCTAACATTATGCTGGAATAGATTGTACAAAATGTCATCATCCTAAAGACGCGATTTGAACAGAGACTTACTGCTTTGACAATGAACGACTTGCCGTAGAAAATGCTACGTAAAGGTGTTGTGGGTGTGGGGGAACCTCCAGTTTAGTAAAAGTGAATATAAGTTCATTCTTCCAGACTATGTTAAATTTATATTTCGCTACGATAAGTCTAACTCCAAACACTTTTCAACATTGATATGTCAATATACATTCGATCCCACTTTTATCTCTTATATTCATTCGAAATCATTGCGCCTACCCCTATGATAAATGACCTTAAAAACGATAGCGTCTAGGTTTGTCATGAAGAGCCTAACCGTTCTGAAGAGAATGAAAACCAATTCTTCAGGATTAATGTCAATAATGTTATCACGTGAGATGGTTTCACCCATTCGGTCATCAGGAAGTTTTGATGATATGACTTTGTAGAAATCTATGGATTTGTTATCTGATAACTGAGTTGATGGAATCTTCCATATTATTCAGTTCCTTCATCACAGAAATAACTAGGCCTACAAGGTCTAGCGCCAGAAACTTCAAAGTACCTCACTGCCACAACTGTGCACCATGCTCACTGCCCAATGATATCGTGTTTTGGGTCATAACCATTCGCGTTATGCATCCTTCTTTAGAACGTCGTACTTTTCAAGTCCTTCGTTTGTGGTATCTGAAATTAGAAATCATTTCCAACATGCTTGCTTGTGTATACTCTATTCAACGCACCCCATCCTCTAAAGATCCTTGTTAGCATTGGTAAGTATGAGCATTTAGCAGAGATTTCTTGTATTGACACAATAAAGAGAATCAATTCCTTACTAAATTGACAGTCAGCACCCCTAAATGACCGGTCCAGATTGCTCGCTAGCAGAATTTCGTACAAAATCTATCTTATTCGTTCCGCTGCATATCTGGGTGGACGGGAATGTGTGTTGATGGTGAGCGGAGGGTTGTCTCAAACCTCCGTACCCAACTCTGTATCGCTTAAATAACAATATACATGATAGCCAATATACGAAATAGTATCTCATCTACATTCATCGAGGAATATTGCTCGCGTAGATAATACTCGCGAAGCGCACAATGTCTCCTGGTAAATCACGCTTTGACATCAAATTTCTATAGGCTGCATTGCGTTTGGAACCCTCCGCGTCAGTGCGGAAGCTCCGGACTTTTCTAATGCCCAGAGACTATTCGGTTATCCTTCTATAAGTATTCCATTCCTACAACAACACCAACGTTTTGTAGTACGTATTCTGATACTTTTTATATTTAAAAGTAAGACTCTATTTTTGCCAAGATTTTTCAACTGTCGCCAGTTTTATTGGGGACTTTATTTGCCTCTCATAACAAATAAATATTCCCGGTCAATCTCGGAAATCAAAAATTGGGTATGATTCGGAAACTAACTAAACGCAACAAGTCCACTGTGATGATCCCCTAAACGAGCCCCTTACCCGCTCTCCTCAAATGCAAAAAAAAAAAACAAGTATTCACGCTTTACAGGAATCAATTTTTCAGGATCCAAGCACCATCAACTAAACTGGTCGTTCGCCGATGGAACAAGCCTTTGGATTTTTCGCCCAAATAAATAAGGAGACACTGAGGTAATACATGAATATTTGAAAGCCACAATTAAATATTCACACTCAGTTTGGTTGGGAAAATGTCTACGAGGAGAGTCTTATGACATTTGGTTTTATTTTATTCAAGCGACAAGTAAACACGTAGTTGACATGTTCATGTCATTTTACAGGAAGATGTGAATAAAGAAGTAGTGGAGGAATAAGAAGAAGTAAAGAAGTCAAACCTATTTCGCACAAACGTCTCGGTCTCGGGTATAAGGGTGAGTTGCGCTGGCGGTTAAAGGTTAAAGGTGACTATGACATGTTCAAAATAGCACCGAGTTATCTAGATGAAACGCATCCTGACGAGGACATAATTTTTAACTCAAAACATTATCCAACATTATATTTGACTTATATTACTTCACATGTGGACTTTACAAATGAAAAAATGCTCATGAAGTGTCCTTTGCATGCTTTGCACTGATGCTAGGATATGAAAAGTCCTCAATGTATTCCTACCATAGGAGCGTCGTGTTTTAAGCCAAACGTAATACCTGAATACCTTCGTACTGACACCAGTAGTTGTGGATATAATGCCATGAAAAACACAGCACGTGCCCTAAGGATGCTCTTAAATTCCATGACTCAAAGATGATATCTTGCAGCATCCAATGCACAGAGCTTGACGCTATCCTCGAGCTAGATTACATTTCTTTGTATGTTTATCCTTTACAGCACTGTAGGGCGATGCCTTCCGACAGCATTATGACACATGTTATGTTTTCCCTAAAGAACTGAAAATAAACCGTCAAATTATAACCTGGGATAACGTGGCCTGTGGGTGGTTGGTCCGTTGATTTTCGTTTGTAACATTTGCATGATTGATGTCATTGTCAATAATAAATGGATCTTAAGTATGGACATTACGGTGAAACCATGATGGGTAGGATATATAATATATGTTTATTACAAGCGGATATGTAACCGGAAATGTGAAATGCTGCAAATGGAATTGCCAAACAAGCATGGCGATGCTTCGATGTTACTCTCTCTCAAGCTAGCGAAACCCACTGAACAATACAAGGCACCATTAAACGTCATCATTGAGCATGGTAAAGTCAAAATTGTACCAGAAATGTCTTAAGGAATTCGAAAAAAGTACAGCAAGAACGATAACGACGACCAACGCGTAAATCTTATAAAAGAAATAAAATGTACAAGTTGTAGGGATACAAAATATCCTTCAGATCAAAAATAAAAGCATGCGTCATAAAAGTAAATCGTGATATTGAATCATCGCAAGGACTGTCATAGATAGAAATAGTTCTTAATCTTCGCACCCTGTATGAACCACGAACACACCTAAGCATGTACTACCAACTTGTTGTCATGAAGTATACATAATACTGTCATTTTCCACACTGGCTTAGAATTAAACCGAAACAAGGACGAAACATAGTTTTCGCATTCACCATACATCTGATGATGTGGTTATGCTTTGCAAATTCATTTATCCTCTTGCTCATCCCCAGACGTGCCTATGCTATTTAAAGAGGTTGAATTTTAAAAGTGTAAACTCTGCCTAAAATCCTTCTGTCCCTGTTGAAGCACAAAAGGTTACTCGTAGGTATTTTCCAAGTCTGTTAACATCCGGCCAGTAAAATATTCTACTTAACAAAAATAAATAGACCTTTTTGCTACTCACACTAGCTTTGCTTTACCTTTATCACTACTAAGGCTGCTGGCTTGTAGTTCTCCATTCGAAAGGGTTTTTTCTTCCTGATGAATGAAGTAACGATTTTCTTTACATGTAATTTTTAATGAGGCGCATCGCGCTCAGGAGGAATACGTTCTTTAATACTCACTCAGTTGAGTAGAAAAACGTTAAAAATTAATTAGTAAGTTTTCTCGTGCACATACGTAAATCAGGACATTTACATACGGCGGCTCAAGGCCGGATGCTCGCCTTTATACAAGTAATCACTTTGTAAATTAAAAAATCAACCTCGAGCAAAGGACTAGTAGTGTTTGCTTAGAAACCTAGTCCTGGGTTGAGAATGAGATTTAATGGATGAATAAACATTTCATGAGGGATTTCAAATTTTTGCGGTGAATTTATGTAAACTTTCTTTGGTCGTATGGTTATCTCTCTGTAATGGTGAGCGAAAACCCAAGGATATTAAAAACTCTTCAGGTCCGAATAGCTATGCCGATATCATGAGTCGCAATAGCTGTTTAAAACCATCAAATTTTTCTTTCATCATGAAGGAAACTTTATTGAAATTCTGTGAAATCATTGAGAATTTACAAATTTACACCGATAAATCTAAAAGACCAAAGATCCGGCATGATGCATGATAAATGTAAATATAAATGCATGATTGTAATTTTCAAGGTGTGACCGCATTGATGGTCACACCTTGATGGATGGATCGATGGATGCTTTCATAGCTGAAAAGACCCAATTACCTGAAAAAAACAGAAAATATACAAAAAAGGGCTATCTTGCTACAAGCCACGGAACACTGCCAAGTTTCGATTCCATATACAGTGCCTAAGTCCTTTAGATGGAATACCTGCCTTCAAAGCTTAACTACGCCGTCTCTTAAGGAAAGAGTGGCGAGGCGTCAGCGAGCGTCCCACAAACCTCGTTCCAGCTTACATTCAGAATCCCAATTTTCATGCCGGTAAAGGCGGAACCTAGCTATTGCTGACGCTATAACGATGAATGCCATTCTCATGAACCGTCTGCCACCATAAATCACCCCGAATAAGTTGTCACAATAAATTGGCAAACAAACACGGAGGCAAGCCCATGTTTTTTGATTGTTTGTTGATCATCCGTGGTTCTTTAAAATGCCTTCAGGGTTGATGTACACGGGACAATTCGCAAGGATACTCTATACGTTACTGTCAAGCGAGCTCGGCCACTACTCATAATCTAATCACACAAATTACTATGCTCGGGCAATCCGGCTGACAAATAATGGCAATTTTGATTGCTGGTCAGTGGAGAGCGAAAAGGCATTTTATATATTATATTTTCCAGCTACGAAATTGATCGTCCGCGCCTTAAACTGAAACCGGGCGAGAAATAGGAGCTTCCTCGTGGAACGTGAGAGTTATAGGCTGGGTATTCTAGGCGACAGGATTGGTGTTCAATGGGTAGACAAGAGACCTTGATATTGATTTACTTTCATAATTATCATTGTTTTCATAAAATTGTTCATCATTCATTACTAATCAAGAAGCAGATGCCTCGTGTTACTCCCATCAGAGGTGGCGAAAGGAATCAAGTCGCGCGAATAAATTTGACTAAATCAAGATTGACTGGAACATGAGCTTCTTCCATCAAGTCCGCACGTCAGCAAGCAAGACTGCGTCAGAAGTTTCGGCTCTCAGCCGCCTTATGGCCAACAATGAAGCACTAACCTCTAGTAAAAGACGCATACTCGTGAGCGCGATAAAGTTAACGCTCTTAGTAAAGAGTCACACCAGAGGCGCCTTGTACAGAGTACAGAGACAAGTAGCTTTGTGGATGGCAGCTGCCATAGACAGAGATTATTAGCCGAGAAGAAAGAAGAAGAACCCCAGCTTTGTGGCAGCAAGTCAGGATGCACGAAGCACGTGTTAGGTGGATTTCAAAACTCGTCACTGACCTGATGTCATAGTTTATCAGAAAGAATGGTGAGACTGATTATTACCTAACGCAAATTGGTCTTATCTGCATAAGGCAGAAAAGATAATGCCACACCGCATTCGCATACAGAAGATTGTCCAGGCAGTGCGGTACCTCTCCGAGACGAACGACGTGCTTTCTCCAGAAAATATAATGGGAAAAATGTTGCATCTTATCTCAACACGGACGTCGCCATACGTATTCGTCGCCCCGGAAACATTCTATGTTACAGACTTCCTCCTCCACGAAGGCGACCCGCTGTGGGGTAATGTCTAAAGCTCTATAGGGTTATATCGCTATAGGGTTATCTCTATTTTGTTGCAGTCGTTGGTTGCTATGCCCTCCTGGTCGCACAGTTATGAGCAACTGATGCTCGGTGCTCTCATACAAGTTTTAAAGTCAGTGTTGAGATGGTCCCTTTGTACGGCGGCTCTTGAGAGTACTTTCGTTTTACGTTTCTTCGATATCATCACTTCGGTTCTTTTTTTTGGTTGAACCTTCAAACCCAAAAAGAGATCTCTGACAGTGTAGGTTCCGGGCTTATCAAGCCAATAATTTCTCTCACCGCCTCAAAACGGGTAGCTTCGAAGGGACGAATGAGTCTCCTTTTATTCAGAATCGTTTCCGCTCTTCAGTGCGCCTTTTTTGAACAATACCCAATTCTTAACTATAAATCACCTTTGATGCTTTAATTCATTGCATTTTGCAAAATTTTCTTAAAATTAACTTCAAATTTTCATAAAATCCAAGTCATCTTTAGATTCGCTTATATCCTTGAAAATCCTGACTAATTTCAAATATATGGGCTTCTGAAGATGTTTCTGGTAATAGATTCATCATTCATACTCTTCTTTTTCTTCCGAGTTTATCTCATTCAGTCTTACCTCAACCTCTTACCAATAAACTCTTTAATTTTTAACTTTTGGCCAATAGATATTTTAAGATTAAGTTCCCGACTTCCGAAACTTCTGTTTCGGGTAGTAAAGTAGTCGTGAGATTGTTGTTTTTATTATAATTCCTTGCATAACTATTATTCTCTTATGCATGTTTGTTATTACCTTATCAAAAAATCTACAAAACAACTCATGAAGTAAAAATGGTCGGTATCTCTCCTTGCAATCATTTTTCCAACACGTAACATTATTGCCATTCTTGCATTCCTTTTAACTCGAGCATTTTCCACATTATCTACAACCTGCATCCGAATAAAATAAATGTCTGCGCTGAAAAAAATGCGGTCAACATTTTCGGCGAGCTTTCACTTTTATCATGTCCGAAATCCCTTAGATAAAGACCATTTTGTGGTTTTCGAATACAGACATGGATTCCCTTTTCCGAGTTTTCCGTATACAAAAATACATGAAAACTCGCGGCATGGTTGGCATTTTGTGGCTAAACTTCAACTTCATTATAGACAGCACGCAAGGATGTAACAATGCATGAAATGCATGCAGAAGAAGAACAACACATCCGCCACAATGAGCGCTTTTTTGTTTCCTCTAATAAAAGTACAAATAAATGGTGGAGTATTTTCACATTTCTGGATCAATAGAGGTTACATACATTACTTTCGGATGTTTTACGTTGCATGGCTAAAATCAGTCGCTTCTGTGTGAGTGAAAAGTGGACGTTTTTCCTTTCTTGTCTGTTAGCAGACAATAACGAATGGCCTGCCGGGAATTTATGGTTTCTTTGAGCGGATTATCTAGTTTATTCCATGCGGAACACAAATTTTGATAGAACAACCAATCGTGGTTATGTCCTCGATTTAGTTTAGAATAGGCTTTATGGAAAACTTTTCAGAGAAGGTACCACATGTATGTTTTTTCTTACTCAATTATTCTCCTGTTCCTATGAGTTACCATACAATTCATGAAAAGGACAACGTCTGAAAGGTACCGGGGAGAAAACATGCAACAGCTTTTTATGAATATGATCGTCTTTTTTAACGACAACGCATGTTAAAACGGCAAAAGGGTGTTGTAAACTTTCCTATTTAATAGAGATGCGTCATTTAAAATCGGCAAAGGTAGAGGTTCATTTGCCTCTGTTGTTAGCTCATCCATTCTTTAAGAAATACGATGTCTCCCTTACGATCATAAGTACCGACGTTTAAGTCGCTATGGTGAATCTCAGTACCCTTTAGTTTCTTGCCCAAGTTCCCGCGACCTCTTGAGACCATCTCTGATACCTTAAGCACTATATATTTAAGGGAGTAGTTGCAAACAATTCTCAGTGCTCCTTATCGTTGCACACGTGCTAATCTTGCCCTATCGTATTGACTTTCTTGGTATCGGACTAGATCACGGAGCCATACAGTTTTAAGGACTCAACGTTCCATTTAATATTAGCTTCTTTACTGTCGAGGAATCTTACATTCATCATCAACTACTCAGTGATTGGACAAGGTGGGCAACATCGCCACAAACCATATGAATTTGGTCCCAATAGACCAGCTTGGTGCCCTGGAATCAAGAACTTAACTAGCTTCCTTGCCTTTATCTCTATGGAGCTAACTTTCATGAGATTGTAGCTGCAATTCCTCGCGTCATCAATGATTTTCATCCTTGCGAACTCCGTTTTTATAATTGCAATCTGGAGGCCATGCTCGGCCATCAATTGCTCAATTCCACTCAATTCCTCCACACTTTGTCAGCAGATTCACAGCTAACTGATCCAGCATTGATTGCCACTGCTATATCTCAGCACAATCCAACAATAACACATGCAAAGACATTCCGTCACACGAAAAGTCGGCACCAGTTTCAGATGTCAAGTCCCAAGAATTTCTCCTGGCTGTGCCGGGTACAACAATCCTCTTTCTAGATATCGCCTTACATACAACAAATATTAATTCGTACAATAGTTCCTTGTTGTAGCCATCAAATCGAGCTGAATAATCTCCGTGCACATATAATATATAGCTTTTAAAAAAACTTTATTTTGTCCATCCTCCTTATTGTTAGCACGAGTTTGCCAACTAATTTTGTAATTTTTGGATGCAAAATATTATATAAGAATTAGCAATCTAGGTATCACGTAAATATCTTGCGTTTTGTTAGAATAGTAATAAATAAAAGTCCGATGTACCGATAATCGGGGAAGAGTAATGGATAAAGAATACCATTAGATGCGTGTTACCACCTACACCCCCCCCCCCCCCCCCAATTGTAAACTATCTAACTAACTAACTAATATACTAACTAACTACTAATTTTTAAACTAGCATCCGCCTTAGACTATCGTGTCAATGAATAATGGATGTTGGATGTGCACCGCACGATTGTTCTCTACCAAAAACATAAGAGCACTTTTTTGAAGTAGTGACCTCGTCAGGCACAACCTTGTGGTGACTTATATGGAGAGAGCCACTGTTTTGCGGCTCAAATTACTATAAAGGACTGTTTCTTCAGTACCATTGATCAAGTAAGCATGAAATGCTTTGAAGTCGCCTGTGTTCACCTACTCTGTTTTCGCAACCTGTAATAAATGTTCTTGGATGGTCGGTCATGGTTTCTACTCTGAACTCCGCATTTAACTTTTATGAACATCGATTACATATTTAACAACTGTTGCGGAATCATTTTAAACGCAATATATATGCCACTTCGGAAATGTACTCGTCCTGGTATTTGGACGCCGTCTTTTTCATCCCGAATTCCTGCACAAAACTTAATTGCTCAAAGAGTCTTTGTCATGACTTTGATTGCTGACCAATGGCAATCACAAATCAAATATTAACATATACCGAATGGGCAATATATCCTGGTCTTACTAGTTTAATTTTATTCCTGGATCATTGAAAACGCACACGATGGAATTTATTCAAAGATTTTTCGAACGAGCATTCGAGAAATAATGATGAGATTCAAATATGCTCGTGAATAGTTTCCAGTGATTTAAGAAGAATGAATTCTACTATGCCTGGCAAAGACACAGACAGACTGCATGCTCAATACCTGACGACTTTCCTTGTCATCAAACAGTTTTAAGCTCTTGCCTAAATAAAAATGATTGAAAACGGAAATCTAAAGAGCTCATTTAATCTTAACGTAAGACCATTCATTTAATCCACAAAACAAGACTTTCTGTTCAAACTCAAGATTAACATTCATATAAAGTCGAAAAATTAATTCATCAAAATACGAAAATTTTCACTGAATGGCTTTTTAATCCCATTGAAGCTCTCAAGTGCTCCGAAAATCGTTTCCCACAAAAATTCCCCATATTTGAATCCGAAACAAAATCAAGTGCAGTGAAGTAGATTAAAATGCTTTTTACAGAAACTCAATGCCCAGCATTTCGCTTAGTACTTCCAAGTACTTCAGTAACATTTGCACCGAAATTAGAGTGCACTAGCATCTAAAATGAATGCCCTTTGAAAAGGATGGGCTCTCTCGGGTCTTTCTAGCTAAGTAGCTGCACTACGCCACCTGCCTCATCGACTCAAACAGCAACCATACCAATATCAAAAAGTGTTCTTTCCAACCACGGTACCTGTTCCTTGCTTCATACTCTCTTCATCCGCAGGAAACGATGAGAACTCACATGCAGAATCCTCTTCTTCAGAAATTTCATTTGGCTGAATAAGTTCTCTCAATTCATCATCAGCATCCGGCAAAATATTCAACGAAAATTCGTAACCGTTTTACGATTGAACGGCAACAAATCCCATTTAATTACGTTGTCTTTACATAATTAATCCTTGACGAAAAGAAGAAAAGCTACGCTTCAATTTCCCGCTAAGCTTTCAGAGAAATCCGTTTTGTACGGATATCTAAATACTCCATTTACTCGTTTTATTCATTCGTGCCTTCCCAGCAAGGGTATGAATGTTTACTCAGGTTATTTTATCAAACCTTCTACTCTCCGAAGTGTTTTCTCTTCAAATGTTCCGTATGTTTCGGTATACTTTTGTAAGGACCTCTATTGAAAGGAATACACTCTTCGATATACTTGTACATAGAGCGGCAATACATCACAGTCCTTAGATGAACGTAAAACGTATAAAATTCGAAGAATACACACTACGTACTATTTGCAAATTACCTGTAGTACCAAATGAAAACGCACAGGATTCCGTTTCCAGCATGCACTCAAATACATATATGCGTTGATATGTAGTTTCTTGCAGCACGACCAGCTACCGAAATGGCGGAAAGGATAGCACTTTGTTACCCTTTTCCTTTCCCAAAGCAAACAGATGTGGGAAACATCATTAAGAGTTTAGATCCTCTAAATGCCTTTTTCAACTATTCAAACAGATGAAGAAATATACCTTCAGTGTGTCTGCGGTTTTGTTGTTGATTTTCTGTCAAAGAATTTATTTAAATGCTGTCGGGGCATATAAAACGTATGCTAACATATAAAAGCTTCCTTCTGTAGGACGACGCCTTTCATATAACCAATTACTCATTTTAATTGCAAACTAGCTTCCGTTATACAACAGAGAGAAAATTATTTGTAGTGAAGGTTCATTGATTTTCCGGTTTCTTTTCGACGGTAAGTAGATGCATCGATATCACAAGCCACAAAATCCTCAAAAGTTACTCAGCGTTTGCAAATATATAAACTGCATTTTTTAGGTGGGCCAAAGGTCTTCGAGAATGAGATAAATTCCATTTACCCAACTCTTAACCCTGCAACTTTTCTTACTTGCAGTAAATTTTTAAGGATCTTGCTTGCCCCTTGAGATTTCTTGTCCAAACTACGTTCAGAGATGAACAACTTCAATGAGCGCGAAATAAGCTCGCACAGGACCCAGTCTTCGTAAAATGGGAATTCAACAGCGCCAAGCAGCGCAAGGAGTAGATCTCTGACAAAGGACCAAGACTGCAGCACAGTTCATAGCGACCAATTATCGTTAATTCGAATATATCATGCGACCCCAGACTAAAGATGCACTGAAAATGCATTCAGTCCATTTATTTGACTCACAAAGGATCTGTTTGAAGTGTAGTCATTATTTAGAATATTGTTGCCAGTAAAAACATTCTATTTTCCTCAAACTGCAACCCCCCAAGAGAGACTAAACTGTTGCTTAGTATGAATGCCGGTAATGTTGCTTAGTATGAAAGAGAACTAAAGCATAGCATTTTCAAGCCTAAACACGAGAACTGGTCAAATAATCGTGACAATCCGATATACCAGTCGAAATCAAAAAATAAACCCCACCGAAAGTCAGATGTTTTCTGCTCACTCATACAGCCATTAAGTTATCTTAAAAAATCATTTAAAAAGTCCGAAATTCCCGCCAGGTACTCTGATTTGAATACCAACAGTTGACGAGGCGAAATTGGAGCTATCGTAAAATACCTCTGTGTGAAAAAATGTCAACAAAAGACACACAAAATTGGTAACGTGATGAAAAAATTGACCGACTCTGCTTGTACTCCGACGAATTTCACCCTTGACCACTGGACCAATTTGGACAGAACATCCACTGAAAATATAATTGCGAAGGACAACGAACGAACGTCCCTAACTAGAGACAAGACGATTCGAGATGTTGTGTTATCTGATTGTAGGGTGGACGCCGAGGATGTCACCCAGATGTTAGGAATCTCAGAGCATCATCATGACCGATCATACTGCTGAACGGATATCCTTTGAAAAAATCGTGTGGTTACCAAAGGAGAGTCCTTGGGGGAAAAACAATTTTGCGGCGCCGTGAAGTCTTTATCGCTAAAAACTCATAAACGTGATGTCATGAATAAAAACACTTACCCTAGCAGCCCTTGTTTCTTTGAAACTAGGTTTGGGACCGGCTTCGGCGTAATTAAGGTAATATTGACAGAAGCAGTCAGATTATTTCGTGGTCAAATTCATCTTTCGCAAATGGATTCGAGCGAAACGCAAACAATCATAAAATTTTCACTTTGAAGTCTTGTCACTGCTCATATTCGCAATGATCACTTCACTTTTTACTCGATACACTCCGCAAAAGTGTTCTACGCCCGCGATAGGCCCTGCTTCTCCGAAAAGCAGCAGCAACTTAATGATCTCCTTACGTTTTCCCCGAACATTTCAGACTCGCGTGTTCAGTTACAGTTCGTCTTTCCAAGTCAGTACCAAGCCCTGTTTTCAAAGGAGATGTGATGCTAAACTTAATTTTAGTATAGTGTTTTGAATATAGTTGATAGCACAGAAAGGTTGGAAAAATCTATTTTTTACTCTGGTCAAAAATGTACCGCCTACAAATCAATAGGAAACCATGAAAGAAATCGCTTGCGCAATGCAAATTACGTACAAGTTTTCCAACATCTTCGCTGGACTATTAAAAAATAGTGCTGCATCACTACAGCTGATTTGAAGACCACCATCGAATCCTATGTTGGTGACAAGTCGATGTCAAATCGAAGTTCCACTGTCAGTTGACTAGTCTCTCAGCGAACACATTTACACAAAGGACGGGATTCTTGAGCCAGCTCTTCAATAAAAATTCGAAGCTTATATAAAGGGGGGAGCGAAGAAAAGTATGATCAAGCCAGAAATCCTATTCAGGCACGTTTTCTCTCGAAAATTTAGTGTAACCATACCTTTGTTTTGCAACTCCTTTTATATGAATGTAGGCAACCACTCGAATTCGTCATCGATCTAACGATCAAATTGCTGTTGTCAGTTTTTATCCCTTCTGCAGCAGCTGTCTTTGTGGAAACGGTAGAAACGGCTGTCTTTAACAAAGAAACCGTTGTGCTTGAGATGGCAAAATGATAATTTTTGTCAAGTACTTTTACTTGACTTGACAGTAGGATTTTAAGTCAGTAAAAGTGGTAAAGCGCTATATCCTGTGAAAATACAGTCTCAACTATGAAAACTTGCAGCCGCATAGCGTTCTGAAAACCTCCAGTTTTTCCTGTGTTCAAAAGAAGAACATATCGAGGGTCATTGTCAAACCTCCATATCAATCGCAGGCATTTAATTTGGAGGAATAGCTTTATAAGCTGAATCCTATAAAACTTTACTCAAGTCGAATTTGCAAACTCTGTAAACGTTGAAAATAAGCAAACCATTGAGTGAAGTTTGATATGTTAAAATAAAAATCGTTTTATTTCTTGATTCATTTGTAATGATCCAAATGTCGAAATCGGATCATAGTGAGCCACGATTCCATGAAACAGTAGTCCTGTAGTCAATTTATTTTAATCTCAATACATTCAATATCATATCCTGTCCACTTGAAAGCTTCCATTTCCAGCTAAACACGTAAAGTCTAAAAAGTTTTTCGATTTCTATGAAGCCACTCAACAGCCAGTTGCACGTTAATCGTAAACCATTAACAATGGAGGTTCCAACAACCGAATTTCAGCGAATTATAAAGATTCTCTTTTTTGCTCCATTTCATTTTATACATCATGCATGCCATACATATGCAAAATCAACTTGGACCGTTTGAATCGTTTCTCGCCTCCTTAACATTACATTTCCCTGTTCACAATGCACAACACATGTAAGCTCGCTTCGTGAACCAAGCTTATCCTTAACTACGAAAAATACGGCATATGGGAGGACGAACTTTCTTCGAGGGTCCACGCCAATGCATTGCAGCAGCCAATGTAGTCAGTCAGTGGTAAAATTTAGACCGTCGGGTGGTAACACATCATAATCGTTGGAAATAAATCGTACTGAAGAGCTTTTGATTGTTAGGAACAAAATCTTCAACAATTTGACGATTATGAAAGGATTTAGCCAAATGAGAGGTTCAACCGTCTCGTTTTGATTGCTGCAAGTCCACTCTCTTACACAATGCCCATACAATTTTGCCGACTGTTTTGATTGGGAGGTGTTGTAGGTGAAAGCTAGGAGCTGATGGATCTCCTTTCTTCGACACGTAATAGCCACACTTGATGTTTCCTGACCGACCATATGCTAAACCGAAGATGCTCATCCGGGCTGCGAAATTGGTTTTTCGTTAATTGTTGTAGGGCTACCCTTTCACATTCACTGACTCAACCGAACATACACACTTAAATACTCAAGATTATATCCTAAATCTCGAGCCTGAGTAGATCAACGTAGCCCTTTTCTCCTATTCCGAGTACCAAAATCAAATAGAGCAGGAGTTTTGCATTTTAGGTTTTTCACAACCGTTGCGAAGGCTTGACATACTCCCAATCCCGAGTGTATGTTACCGTGAATTGTTGATTGTTAGTCGAGGATTTCTGATTTCAAAATTCTCCTCTTCGAGCACACGTGCCCTTCACCTCCATCCTACTGCTTGGCACATGTAATATGCATGAGTCCTTTCTCATGGCCAACTGGCTGAGCTAAACCCTTTCACTGCCGATCCCATACGAAATTTCTACATTCTAACCCTTTGCATCGATCCAATCTAAAGCACCCTCCCTCCGTGACCACCACCCTCAGACACCACCGTCCCGTCCTCCGTCCCCCCCACCAACACTATGTTACCAGGACGAAATGGTGCCTACACAATAGTTAAAGAAATTAATCCCATGCAAATGCGATTTAGTTTTGCTGATGCTTTTGTGTTTTTAAATTGCCATGCACGATTTCATTTTCAAGTGTGTTCCACAGAACATTTGTTTGGATTCAATTAAATTTTCAACATTTAGAAAAGAACAAATATATGTATTCTATTCGGATTACACTGGAATGTTGTTAACAAATGTTTTTGGTGAGAAGTTGTCGGAGTTTGGGAATTTATAGGTTTGCTATGGAGGAGCATAGCAACTGGCGCATTTGGGACCGGAGTACATGGTTTCAGCAGACAAGTTAATGATTCAATGATTTGGAAATTCAATTGCAGGTTCCTGTTTGTAATTCAATGCAACCAATAGTTGCTTCTGACACTGAAGAATGCAGTGGCCATGAAAAAATGTAAACTAAGCAAACCTGGTAACAAATTAGTCAGCGCTGAGAAGAAAACTTTTGGTCGCTAAATTCGCTACCGCCGAAAAACATCTAACTCGATAGCATCTGATCCGCGCATAATTTTCATGCGACAGACCAAGGAAGCCTTTGCAACTTACCTGATGAATTGAAACATCTTCTATGCCATAGCAGAAAAACATCAATGTTTCGGTCAGACGCCTTGTGTAAAATGATGTTGAGCCTTCTCGAAACCAGGTTCGGTCTACCTAAGTTCTTCTCTTTACCCGAGGCAAACTTTCCTCTGACGAAGAAGAACTAGTTTAGGTCAGCAATTACGAAGAGTTACCATGAGAGATCGGGAAGTGTCTTAATGAGTGCATTTCTGCCAAGCCTCATTGATTGTGAGTAAACAACAACCAGCTCTCTTGCTCTTGAGAAATCTGCATATTACCCTCAACGTCAAAAACAAACCAGTGACGCAATAAAACATTTTCCCCGCGTTCCAAGAAATGTTCCTAGCCACTGGAGTGGGCGAACGACGAAGTAGGCAACAGTTATGCAAGTTCTAGAACTTCCTGTACAGTCTCATTTCAACATTCAATAGACAATAGACGTTGTCAATCTTGGCGTGAAATCAGGAATCACAACTATTTCGGCGCAATCACCGCTGCTTATGTGACCAGAAAAATACGCACATGGATGTTAATCACTCCAATTCGCGAGAATCTGTCTCCCAAGGACACTCCGGCTGAGGGAAACTTATCTTCTAGCTAAATAGTTCGCAATCAGCTGAAATTTTGGAAAATTTTATTGTGTACATGGGTTTTACTGTGCTCATCACTTTACTGTGCTTCAACTTGCAGCTCAATGTAAGCAAATTCAAACTTTTTCACCAGGTACGATTAGGCTCGTCTAGGAATTCATCTACACTCCGTGCTTCCTCTTTGGACAGGGTCCCTTTCTTAGTTCCTTAGTGTGTAAGAAACCAATCCTACTCCGAAGCAATGTGTCAAGCAATTTGCGGCTTGCTATATAAAGATGTATAGTTGAAAGACCAAATGTCTTGTGCTATTAGGGGTCCTTTACCTGGGGCAACCTTCACTTCCTTATTACAACAGAAATCCTCAATAGTTGATACGCCCGAATTTTGGTAGCCAGCAATTTTCTTTGCAAATTCTGTCAACGCATGCACATTTTCAATTCGTTCCCTTTCTTTGTCTGGCCCACGGTGTAGCTCCTTCCATTTTGGAACTCTTGCTTGAACCTGCAGAGTCTAAAAAAGTTATCAAATTTAATATTTTTGAACAATTACGTTCATTGTTCGTATTTCACACATCAATCAAGGAATTTCTACAGGAGCGATTGCAACACATTTGATCTTCATAAAAAAAATATTTATTACTGACCTATAACTTACTCTGCTTACTTGTTTTTTTTTTTAATTCCATTGTTCCACGTCTGTTTCCTTGTGTCGTTCGTACATATGCGTTTCAGCGATGTGTGCATTCGTCCTATTCCTATTTGCTTATGAACGTGTGTCCTTTCATGTTTGAATCTGCAAAAGGAACATGAGCAAAAGAATCTTCGCAAAAAGAGCTGAATCAGTTGGAAGTACCATTTTCATATTGGCAACAACATCAGCCCCTTGCACACTGAAATTCCTGTAGGAACGTTTTCTGGTAAATCGTATGCACAAACAACGGATACCGAAAAAGAAATGTAGAGCGGAGACCAGTGGAGAAAACGAGGAAACGCTGGTCTGACTCTGTTGACGGAGACAGTTCAGCACTGCTCGGATTTCAAAATCGGAGGACACGTTCAATAGACCAAGATAGTTGGAGGCGCCAGCTGCTGGAAACGAAGACCCAAGAGGGGCTGTTATGTCTCCTTACAATTTTTATGTCTCCTTGACCGCGTGGCACGTTGACATGGTCAAGCGCTTTGAAAGTGTTTGTTTTGTTGAGTGAAATTGTTTCGTTTTCCGTTGTGTGCAAAAATGAAGAAAGAATGAAGAAATAAAAACAAACAAAAAAAAATAAAAGAGAAATAAGAATAGAAAATAAAAAAGAATTAAGAATAGAGTTAAAATGAAAGCATTTGTAATTTATATTATAGTAAAAATTCAAAAAAATTTGACAGTGGAAGAAGTCTCAGTGAAAAAACCCATTAGAAACGCTTGCCACAAATTTCCAATCAATAGAACTCACATGTTTGTTGTCAATAACTAGCTATAAGAAGGTGAAAATGTAATGGGAGGAAGAAAAATTGAAAGTATAAAGTTTAGCAGAAGAAAAAAGAAAGGAAAGTGAGTAGTAAGATATCCTAAGTATCGAGGAACAAAAAGTGAACAGTAAGATAACGTAAATAGGCAGGAACAAAAAAGTGAGAAGTAAGAGAACGTAAATATCGAAGAAAGACAACTGATATCGTAGAAAGAAAAGTGAGTAAAAAGTAAATATCGAAGAAAAAAATTGATATAAAGTGTTAGAAAAGGAATTAAAGAAATAGAGAAGGAAAAAAAGAAGGAAAGTGAATAAAAAAAGAAAACTGAATAGTAAGATAACGTTAATTAAGAAGAGAAGTGAATAAAGTATAAGGACAAGAAAAACTAAAAGCAAGATAAGCGGACCCTTGCTGTGCATACAACTGTAATAATTTTATCGTACTGATCAGCAGATGACGGAAAATTGAATACGAGCTTTGTGGAACGTGTCTGTTGGTGTTTGACGGAGTATCGATGCATCTTGACTGCACTGGAAGACCCTTGGATGAATATAACTTTGCGCGCTGTAATTTGCACATCAAAGGTCGTGATCGTTTCTGCCGGATACGAAGTTAAGGATATCATTAAAGAAGACGCTCAGGTGAAGTCCCGAAATCGAGCTGAGACAAAAAGTCGTGTTGGAGGTAGGTAGGTCGTAGGTGGTCAGAATCAACGCAGCAGCACTAATTTAAGTAAATTAATTATTTTTTTATGTATACATTCACTTTATATTTGATAATATTTGTATTTTTTTTTTTTTTGTGTGTGTGACATGGAAGGATCAGGGCTTTTATAATTTCGGAAAAAACCCCACGCCCGCGCATATTTTCAAATAACCCTGTCTTGCTAACCTTGTTCCTTCTTCGCTGCCGGTGCGACCTATCGGTTGCCCCACTAATTATTATTGGTTTATTTTTGTTAACTACATATTTTTGGTTATTTTGAAAATACATAACAAAATATTGCAGATACAGACAAAATGCTAATAATTTGGACTGAATCCCATTAGATGGAAAGTTTGTTTGTTTGTTGTTTCCGCTGTTTTCTTTCTCGCTGTGCACCAAGGACCATGAGCCTTGAACCACGATCAACTGAGGCCATCAGGCGAGAAACACCGCCGACAGCGTCCACCCTGTGCGCAACTTAGCGATATTCTCAAGTTATTTTAAATATTTTTAAATGCTTGAAACCATGGCTTTGATACGAACACAGTTCGGCGAACAATTCATTTCATGGTTAGGGCCAGTGAATAGTGACATCCTCACTCATCGGTTTTTTACGTTGATGCGGCCGAACATGAGCTACATAATGCAAAATGTGAGTTTAAATGTAATACATGTCGCGGAAACTGATTTTCGTCAATTATATCAAATTGATGAGCCTTTGGCAAATCTTTACTTCCCACGACGACTTTGGTGACGCGATCCGGGACTGCCTAACCTCACTCCGTGAATGACCAAGCAGTATTTACCTGTAAGGTTAGAATATAACCGAATCAAAGTCCCTTACGGTTGTTAGCACCATTTGAAAAAATTTTATTTTAATGATAACAAGTGAAAACAAATCCAAATTACATTCTTTCATTCTTTTATATGTTACCGAACCCCAGAGAATATATGCAAAAATTATCACAGTATTGTTGTCACTATAACAATTACAATTCTATCGAAAATAGGAGAAACGACAACAATTTAATCATTAAAATTAAATTGTACGTACTTAGCTACTAGGTTTGCCTATCTACATATTTTCAAGATTGATTTAGTAAAGAAGAAAAAATACTAAACAAAACAAATTAACAAACTTTTTAATGAAAACTATTTAACCGTTAAAAAGGTTTTGTAAAAATTTATTCTAAATAAATTAAGTTCTATGCATTGATCTGAGCGCCAAACTATCGACATTTCAGCTCGATGCTGCTACGTTGTCCTGGAATTCAAAGAAAAGCTTTTAGCGGAGCCTCGCACCAACTGTCAAGTTTCTATAGTTACCGTTGATTCGCGTCTGGCGGGACGGTCGACGAGTAGATAGGCGAGAGTCTCCGATGTAGTGTCGCGACTCATGCTTGGTGGTGTAACATTGTCAACACCAACGGGCGATGGGAAACATTCCGCTGGTAGGAATCTGCAAGAAACAATTGAACTTATTTATTGGATTATTTGTGTCGAATTATCATAGCTGTAGAATTTCAAGTACTTGCCTGTGAATAACAGGCGAAATTAGGTCTGGGTCAAGTTTCTTAAGTTTAGTTGGTCCCGTAAGAAGTGATACGATTGTTCCCACGATTATCACAGTGAACACACCAATCGGATTTATCCAATGGAACGATAGCCGATACAGTGGAAAGACGCCCGATTCATCAGGATAATCAGGCTCCATCCATCCCCCTGTGGTTAGGTTCGCTGCGCAACCTTCCATCGACACAGGCAAACGGTGTGGAACAACTTTGCCGGCAGCAAGAACCGCTTGTGAGCCAAATGAAACCCACCCGGACATTATTGCTCCGCACACCGAGCCTGCTATAGCTCCCTTTGTATTGCTCCATGGAATCAGCATTCCCAAAGTAAATACACCAAACGTCGTTCCTGCCGCAATGGCAGATAATGATGTCGCCACACTCAAAATCCCGCCAAGTTTCTCTACAACGAATACCAGAGCCATTGATATTGCTCCGAGAGCCAGTATGCTGCCTTTTACCAGCATTGAGGCACCACGTTCAGTGAAGCGCATTTTGAAACATCCTTTGAAAATATCCTCAAGAATCACAGCAGCTGTTGAGTTCAAAATGACTGAGAGGGAACTTAAAGCTGCGCCCACCAGCCCCGCCATGAAAAGGCCAGGAATTCCTTGTAGATGGCCGATGGTTTGCATGACGTATATCGGGAACAACTGGTCATCAGCCTGGAATTATTTCGATGAAATCAAATAACCGTTCAGAGTAGTAAGTTATGACGAAGCGTCTTCCTTCCGAACCTACCAGAATAAGTCCTGAAGACTTTGGATCACATTGGTAGTAATAGGCATAAATCAGTAAGCCTGCAAAACAGCACAC
Organism: Stratiomys singularior; assembly: GCA_954870665.1. Classification (NCBI taxonomy): domain Eukaryota; kingdom Metazoa; phylum Arthropoda; class Insecta; order Diptera; family Stratiomyidae; genus Stratiomys; species Stratiomys singularior. The sequence continues at coordinate 1,020,504 of OX940879.1, read as the reverse complement.
CGAAATAAACAGAATCACACCAACTGTGAAAACTCCGATCGACCATTGAGCATTTTTCTTATCGGGCAAGGACATGTAGCGCTGAACCATCGTTTGATTCACCGCATTGAACGATGTCCAGTATAAAAATCCACCAAACAATACGCTCCAAACGGTGTGTCTTTCATACAAGGATGTACTTATACTGAAAACAAAACAACTCTTTTCAAATGCATTTTAGTCCACTTAAAACATTTGCAAGGCTCTTACTTTCCAAATATCAGCCGACCACCCTCGTCCGCCCTCTGGATCACGTCATTAAATCCTCCCATGTGGACGGTACCCAAAATGACGACCACTACCACTGAAATAAACATCACCATCACTTGCCATGCGTCTGTGAAAACAACTGCTTTGATGCCACCCTGAAACGTAGACACACTGTTGAATTATCTCGTAATTACCCAAGAAGCAAAAGCGTACTTACAATAAGAGTATAAAACACACATACTACGCATACTATTCCAGCAATAAGATATAAGTTGATTCCGGTCACTGGAAAATTTATCAATAATTTTTATCTATTTTTGTGAGTGACGTGTTAGTTTTTATGTGTTAATTGATATGAATTCGTATAATAAATATTAAATTTGGTTGTTTAGTAACTAAGTGTCAGAGTACTCCAAAGATTCCGAACCACACAGGAACCGAAAACTCTCCATAAACTAGCACCCAATCCAGACAAAGGAAACGTTACACATCTCAACGAAGCGAACACTGGCAAGCTGTACAGGGAGACGTAGCATTCCTTCCACAAACTCAATTATGGGCTGAACCACAACAAGCTACTAAACGAACACCACGGTCTGTACCTTTCGGTCCGTTTTATAATCGAAAAGAGCTTCAACATCACAAGTGCGCCTACCACCGCAATATACCCACCAACGTCACCAGCCCTAAAAAATATTGCACCACTCATAGCATTCCTGCAAAGATACCTTTCAAAATGCGTCCTCTCAATCAATGTGGAAACGTGTGAACTAGCTGTTTCAGTAGCGCCGTAGAAACAAGCCATCAATCTGTGCCAGTTAAAGCAAAATGCTCCTTCCACACATCGACACAAGCCCCATACTCCTGAGAATAAGCCCTTACGTCCGCAAAGCCGTGTTAGCTTCAGGCGACAAAGTCTCCTTGCTATCCAGGAAGTTGAAAACAGCAAACACTGAAACCTCAACATACAAGGCCCTCATTAGACGAATCATCACTTACCCTATGCCCGCCTACCTTGCAGTTGGCCTTAAGCTAGCAGAGTTGCTGCAGAATATTTTGGAGAAAGATCTTAGGATGACGTCTGTCTAATCATGAAGGACCTGACAAGCGTCATCACTAACAAGCACTCGCACTTTCGGGGTATATGACGAAGAAAGAGACACGAAACCCCTTTGTAGATAATAACGCGAGCACATGCAAGATAAAGAGCGTAAACATTAAACGACATAGATGAGTGGAGAGATTTCGCAAAAATTCTCCAGCAGAAGTGATTTAGAAGTCTCCAGATTTAGAACGGCAGATTTAGAACAGAAGAAGAAGTCTCCAGATTTAGAACGGCTAAGGAGTGAAATAGTTTCGAATTTATTTTTAACTTCTAAACCTCCATTTCGTGAACTTATTTATCCATCCAAGTTCAGAAAAAATCAAATAGTTGAGCAACGACTTCTTTCTTTCTTCGTTCTTCTTCTTTTTTTTTTTTTGTAAGGCATAAGACTCCCACATTTCTGAATTATTTATTTCTCTGGAACAATGGAAGAATTCACAAAGTATTTGAAACTTCTGTGACTCGTTGTTAAAGTTAAGGCGAAATTAAAAACATCAATCCCTTATCTCAAAATTATGTTAAATATTGAACTAATCTTGGCAATTTATAAACATCTATTAGCAGTCAATTGACATATGCCAAAAAACATAGACCTTACGATTTTTTGACAATTCGTGGCTTGTCTTCCAGTAAGTCCAAAATTTTGTTTACCCATAGAATATGAAAGTTTCTACTACATACTTCAAGGAAGAAATACTACCGAAGCATGACTCATGAGCATTATTAGAAAACGGTCTTATTTGTGTTTTCTGATTTCACTATTTACGGAAAAATGGAAAAATACATCCTGCAAATACATCCGACCCCTCTTTCACTCTCCTCTTCATGCCTTGCTCTCTCTCTCTCTCTCTCTCTCTCTCTCTCTCTTGATAAAGCCACTGCCAAAAAGAAATAAAATCTTGAATAAAATAAAAATATCGAAATACTTGGCTCAGGTTCGAAAGTGAGAGGAGAAAACTTTACATGAACTACCTATGGAAGACGACGTAGGATTTTGAACAAAGCGTAGCTCAGTAGATAAATAAAAATGAACAATAGAATACAAACAACTACCAACCTTGATTGAATGCTATTGCAGGTACATAAATTACAATTGGTAGGAACAAAATCTGAAAATAGAAATCAATGTTTTAAATTTTCAATTCTCCTTATTTAATAAAATCTTTCCTATTGTTTTACAATTCGTTAGAGACAGAACAGGCTTTAAAATTTCCGAACAGATTTTGTAACGAAATCGCTTACTGAACTTACCTCATCCATAACAAACATTATAGATGCAAAAGAACGCACACCTGAACTAAATCGCAGCTCTAAGTACTGAAAAAGCAAGAAAAAACTACAATTATCAACCAATAGCCGTGAATTTTAAAAGTAATTTGTTCAAAGGGGTCCTTTATATGTTATTCAATATTCATTATAAAGTATTCAAAAGGATCTAAATTCTCGTATGAGAATTGACATTGGAGGATAGTTGCAGACTAACATACACATCACAAAAAGTTTCAGTCTTATAATAGCTGGTAGAAACACAATCTCAACAGAAATTTAGCACAATGAGGATCTTCGGATTCGGTATCGTTAGTGTTTTTCACACTAACACGTTAATTCACTCGTTCCTAGAAAAGGCCACTTGGCCAATCGTGCTTCAGGGTACAATACTGTAACAAGAAAAAGAACCTCTAGCTCCTCACATACGGTTTCATTTTTATAGATGTTCCTCCATCGGGCTACCCTTCACAAACAAAGAAGAGTCCTCCCAACAATTCAAGCAGTTCTGCGCCTGGGTCGAACAATCGAGAATAAATTGTTACAGGTATTTCTCCTATTTGCCGCAAGCTTGAAAGATGACATTCGTTGCAAGGTTTCAGAAGTCTCTGAACTTTTCACTGACTTCTAGCTGCGACTGGGATGCTTACACCAATATTTTCCTTCCCTACGAGTTTTTTTAGACCTCATCTTGCTAGATTGCGACCTAAGAGCTCGGTAATTCGAAGCCAAGTTGACCTGCTTCCAAAAGGGTTACCGTATTTTGGCCGGCCCACGTCGTTCCTGCAAACTCATCCTCTTTTTTGTTCTTCTTGACACTTCTGTGTAATGGAAGTTAGATCTAGTTTTAGAGCCTCTTTAGAGACTTGCAATAACTGAAGCACTATGTGCTTGTGCCGTCTGTAGTCTGTAGCAACGACTCTCTACCCAGGAGGAAATGTGATTCAACATAGTGGTAAGGTCCGTAGTAAAATATCAAAATATTGCGCCTCATTAAAATTTTTGAACACTTTCTCATTGAGCCATCAAAACGCATCCCTACCCCATCCAACAGTCAATAAATCATCAAAAATTTCAAATAACCAACCACCTACAAATACAATGAAAATCAATTCATTGAACATTTTTCCACGGACAAAAAACTATGTAGAATTTAAATAAAGATAACGAACCCAGAAGTGTTTAAACTATGAGATTAAATTTGGCGAAACAATTGAATTATGGAAGGCATTTTATCTTAACTAGCTTAAAAACATTCACTGGCAAAATGGAAAATTCTTTATGTGATACATAATCATATAAACAAGTCTGCCAAGCTCAATTCGTATAAAAGATGAATAAATTTGTCATGAAACAACTGGCGCAAGTACTAGAAATGTGGTCGAGATAAGAAGATAACAATGGACTTTGGGGTCTGGAGTCACGTGAAGATTGCGATAATACATGAGTTTGTTCAATTAAAAATGTATTTCAACGGAATTAATATTTTTAAATAAAATAATAAACAAATTAAAAAAAATTCGAAAAATCAAATGATATGATGAAGACACGTTTGTCGGAGCTTACTTTAAGTTTACCTTGAAGACTGTACTCTGGGCTTCCTAGATTTCGAGATAACCTAGATTTCGAGATAAATCTCTAATCTCCCTCATGGAAATATTTCTGAATTATAGTTTCAAATGCGAATCGTGCAAGTATCACTTGAGATCGAAGATTTGAATATTTCATGGCAAAATCGATGACAATTCCCTCAAACATTTATTGAACATTTTACAAACGAGAAGACCTCTGGAGCACAATCAAGACCTGCAATCCTTTTTGTCTTACCTCATATGAGGACCCCACTCTTAGCGTGGTGAAAACTGGCAAGTACACCGTAGAAACTACGAGTCCCATGCATAATACTGGTATGATGATAAGCCAATACTGCGTTCCGTATGTATATATTTCAGATGGCGTTCCGAGAATTGTGACGCCTGAAATGTAACTGAAACATAATGATAAGAATTGGCTACACGATTGAGACGAAGCAAAAGTTTGTCGAATATCGTCTGTTTGCAACCTACCTAGCCACAAGACTCATAGCCACTGGGAAAACCTTCAATTTTCTTGATCCCAGAAGATATTCGTTCAACGATAGAGACCCAAAATTGTTCCCTTTCCCCTTAGGCTCATCTGGACTTTGAATATTTTGTTTGAAATTTTTCCGCCTGCAAAAACAAATCGGCAAACGTCAATGCGAAAGCAATTTAAAAGATATGATTTTTTCGGTTTTATGCTTTATTATTTTATTAAAGAATTACATCTTTTGTTTCAATATGTTTAGTGATAATAATCATTGAAATAATGAGAATGAAGTTTTATGACTCCGCAAATCGCTCGTTCTATGAAGGAATTAGCACATATTTCTACTATACCCGGTTCATCTAATATATTTACTTCAACTTAAACAAACAACATTATCATTATAACAACATGCAAGTTATCAATATAACTGAAAATTCTGAATATTTATAACTTTTGTGTCACACATACCTGAAAAAGCCGAAATATGCACCCGTTGACGCCGAAAAGAGTAACATGGCTGCGAATACACAGTAATCCAGCAATTGAAAGTGGAATTCATTGCTTCCTCCAGCCATCCTGAATAAGAAACACACTTATTATTGAACGCGTCTAATATGCCAAACAGCTAAATATATAACAATTAATATAAATAGATAACAAAGTCTGGCTAAGTTTTTCAGCCCTACTGCATCCACAAGAAACCTTTTACACAACCCTTACTGTCATATCCAAACAATGACTTTTCATTGAACTTTATGTCTTCACTTATCTGAACCATAGGATAAAATAATTTGCAAGCTAAGTTAAATGAAGGTTACATGATAAATTATTAACGGTGAATCTAACATAGCTGTCGTGCTGCAGGGACCTATCTCCTCGGCAAAATGGCTTTAGAGCAGGGCGATCCATTTCCGATGCCATCATGGAAGTAGTGAATGCAGTCCGTTGAGCCGAAGCGCACAAAACTGATTCCAAAGGAGTTGTCTTGCTAGTGACGCTTGACGTCAGGAATGCCTTCAACTCCGCCAGATGGTCGGATATTCTTGGCACATTGGAAAATTTTTTCCGATTGCCAGGGTATCTGATGCGGATTTTGAGGGATTACTTAAAGGACCGCAGTCTGCGCTATGACACACAAGATGGGCGGCGAGGAATGGAGATAACGTCTGGTGTAGCGCAAGGCTCCATACTGGGACCAGACTTGTGGAACGCTTCTGCCCAGGGGACAGGGACGACGCATGTCACACCTTCTTCAACTGTAGAAGGTGGAACAGGATGCGGCAGGAGATGCGGCAATGGGAGAGTTTTCTCCAGACAATCTGGTCGGAGAAATGCTGAAAACTTTCGACAAATTGACCTGTGTGGCACATTACTCTCGGGCAATACTTACAGCAAAAAAGGTACCATCGATAACCTTGGGCGCGGGGTCTAGGGGGTCTCCTTTCCAGAAGTCCTCCTCCATCCTGCCCCCTCCCGATGGGGGGAGATTTCCCTACGCTGACGGTGCCCTAGGGCGAACTAAAAGAGGCCCAGCCCGAAGTAATGTGTCAAACAGTTCCAGGCTAAGGTCTCTTGACAGGAGGGGGGGGGGTGTTTAGTGGGTAGTCTGGTAGCATGCCCTCCTAGGAGTCCCACACTCCGGGTGTAAGTTGCCTTCACCCCCCAACCCAAAAAAATATAGCTGAGCTATAAAGGGTAGTAAATATTAAATAAAAGTGCGAATTGCATTTGCAGTAACATCCATCAAATGTTTAAAACGCGTTTACTGATACGCACATATAATATATCAGATTACATTCCAACTTCACCGAGAATAAGATGTCATTTAATTTTTGCAGCTGATATGTACTAATTTATGGCATTCATGAAATTGCAACTTACACCAATTGCTGATTACGCTGAAGCAGTGAAGATGATGGAAAATTCTGACGTATATTTCGTTAGAAAGGAGTCAAGCGAAGGAGAAAGCTGTCATTCAAAGCATTCGCGATTATACTAGCACTCATGCATGACCATTTGTCGACTGACTCGTAAAGATTTGTATTCAAATTTAGGTTTTTTATGGCCAATCGGGCACCGTGTCTCAGAATATTTCCAAATTCTTCAGGCTTCCTTCCCATTTACCCGTTTCATAATGCAAGTATACATTCGAATTTCTAAATAAATTACTATCAAGTTCAAAATATGTTACGATTGAGTAAGGAAACAAGCCCTCGATGTACAAAACAAAGCCATAAGTGAACCATTAAACCATAAGTGAACGAAGATAATAAAAAATGTGTTTAATTAGATATAAGTCATCACTACCCAGCTATCAAATTCTTTGACGGAAATGACCGCAGAATCAACCTCATAATCACCTCAATATAAACAACCTCATAATCGATGAAGTTTGGTTGGTACAGCGTTCTTGAATGCTCTAGAATGAATATCGCACTCCTATCAATTCCACAAAGTTCAGTTAACTCTTAAACGAAATCCAATAAGAGCCCAATTTTCATTTTGAATGTGCATTTTTGAAAACAAATACGATTCATAATACGTCCTCGACAAGCTCATTTCCGCATTTCAAACAATTCCCATCATCCATGGAATCAATTTTCGAAAGGACTCTTGTCATTTGCAAAACAATTTGTGCACGCATTTGCATTTGTTTGGACGGTTTCCCTTCCTTATTCCATTTTCGACAATTTTCTCAAATTTATATTTCAAAGGTACTTGAGTTCAATGAATAAGAAAAAGTCACAAAGAGCTAGTTTGTGTGATCAAAACAATGCGAAGCAGAATGATTAAATGTTTATGCAAAAATTTAGGTCCGATCGTTGCACAAATTATGTAGGTATATTCTCAATTTTCCAGGTTAAAATTGGGTAACAGGATCCAAGTGATTTCTCATCTTCAGCAACCTAAGGTAAGTTTTCAGGTCGACTTCTCTACAGCAATGTGTTAATTTTGTTGACGTTATTGTCCCTCCAGGAAGGATGTCCAAGGCATCCAACTGTGCACCGTCATAGGAACGCTTTTTGGGTCGTTTTCATTTGGGATTATGGGGGGCCCAATAAAGACAATTATGTATTTATTGGCGGTGACAATTAAGGCTTAAATTTGGCTCGTCTGAAACGAGAATAAACTCAGATTTTGAAACCGCTCGATGTTGTTTCGCCGAAAATGTGGTGCGAACTAGGGGCATTGAACATCAATTCCTGCCCTAATCAAAATTTATACGAGCGCAAGTGTAGACCTTTTGTCAAAATAGGTCGCAAAGATACTCTTTATAACGATTTGATAATCCCGGATTACTTTGTACCAAAATACCAACACCACTACAGGTATCATTCTTAGCATTGAAGACATAGACTCGTTCTTTCTAAAGTGCGACCTGATCGAGTTTCACAACCCTTATAGGAGTCATTTAATTTTGACTAACCGTTGAAAATCAGTTCATGAAAGCAATATTTTTTCGCAGAACAAAGGCGAATGATCGTGCAAAGCTCCATTGGAACTAAACTTCTAAAAAGTCTGAGCTACTCTTCCCGCCTCACTGTCATGTACTATTCCAGTACTATTTCAGAGCAGTCGATCCAATGCAGTTGTTCAAATACAGCTTCAATAAAATCTTTCAGTATATTTATCCAAGCCATGCTGTATTAGACCCAAACATGACTTCTACTGTATCTAGATAAGATATCAAAACTCCCAATATTAATAGCAAAACCAATGCAATACTATCACACACAAACCATGGCCTAAACATTCTGAACAAATATTTTTAAACTACCCCCTGCCACTAACGGGGAACTCCCAAGGATTATCTGAGTTCGAAAAACAAAACCAAAACAAAGAGGTCTTGTTTATGTTTCCATTTTTCGAAACATTTGCAATGAATCATTTAGAAATAAATATAAAAACTAGCATCTTCATTTCTTTAGAACTTTACAAAGCCAAAAGTACGCCATGTGATTATTTCATCAAGATCTATGTATACAAACGTCCTGGCACCTCACGCATATTTCACAAAGTATTGTAGCCAAACATCAACCATTGGATTCAATAAAATTTTAATTCAACGGATGATTTTCTCCTGCTCTGGCCGAATAAGTTCCAAATAGCTTAATCTATATGAAAGGAATGCCATTCAATTCTATTAATAAACCCTTCAAAAAACAACAAATATCCATGAGTGTCCCAACTCATTCTTGCCCAATGCGTTTTTGGCGCCGGTGGAAAATGACACCCCGTGCTTTAATGGGAAGATTAAGTTTATTTGAAAAAATGGTGCCAATCCTCCGCTTCAAAATCGACAATTTCTTCGCTTTTTTTACTGACAAAAATGCATCTCCATTTCTACAAACAGCATTCACATCCAACGACAGAATGCATTATATGAGGGCGTTCAAAAAATCGTTGACATCATTTTTGGTTTTTTTTTATTTATTTATTTTTTTCTTTGGTTTGAACTTATTTTCAGACATTAAACAATTTTCGGAAAAACACTTCTTTTGATATTATGCCAAAAATAAATAGAATGGAAACACAGTTCATAAAAACAAAACAAAATCAAAGATTTTGCGTGTTAAATAAAAAACGCAATCTGTACATTAATTATTCTGGGTGATGGAGAGGCCGAGTGATAAATTGACCATGCAATTTCGTCATATCTAATTGGGATGGATAAATATAGATATGAAAGATGAAATGAAAAATCAATGGAAAGAATTTCGTTAAGCGAAAACGCAGAAGCAATTTACAGCGATTTTGTTTTCTATATTCATACAAAAGCAAAACGAAGAATGATCCGGAAACACAAAGAAAATAGAATTATCATAAACTCATTTATGGTCCCCTTTATTAAATGCCTTTCTTCCGATTCGAGAGGTGGTTCGAGGTGATGCAACAAGGAGAGACGCAAACAAGGAAACTTACTTGACAAGTAGCTTACATTAAATATCTCCACTGTTTGTTCTTGCTTTCAAATGCTTGTAAAAGAAACAATTGGGCCTTGCTACACTATTTTTGTTATATTGCTATGCGGATTTCAGGACCTGCTTATCGCATATGTGAAATGCGCATATGTATTACATGTAAAATGTAAAAAGAATGTAGCCAGAAACAATTGTTTCTTTAACTAGGACTCACTGGACAAATAAATCCTTGCGAACTATCTAGCTATCCCTTTTACGTTTACATCGATTTTTCATTTAGCGTAGTCATTTACATATGCCGAAGTAAACGATTGTGTCCCACCGCAATTATTCGGCGAACTGAAAACCAGTAACAATAATAACTACCCTATTATCCATAATTTCATCTAAAATATTAGAACTCATGTGAAGATGTAGTCAAATTTCATATTGAATTAAAATAAGAGGTTACGCTGTAACCTCATACAGCGTAACCTCCAGCTTTACCAGCGATGTAAAGGATTAGAAAAAAGTTCACTTTGGGAAAAAATAGGAGCTTGACTTTGGACCTTCTGTCGACCATACATTATTTCCGGATGCCTGACTGCATCGGGGTAGAACCAAAAAGCACAATTGTTTTCAATTTTGTTAAATAAGAAGATTTAAAGTCATATATGCGCACAAGGATATGATCGTTACTATTACGGATCATATCTATTTTCAATTTGAGTTTTGAAGCGGTCAAAACTATTTAAAATTTTAATGTAAGCGCCAGATGAAGCCAAGCTTGAAGTTGTCTTCCGAGGCTATACGGTGCTCGCAAGAATTAAACGTTCCTTGAAGTAAAAGACCCAGGCGCTTCTAAACCCACTTATAATAGCATTTCAATCCAAAACCACGCAGCACCGATAACAATTCCGTCATTATATTGCGTCTCTTTGAAGATACTTCGTAAATAATTTGCAGTCGATTCAGATAAAATTCGAAAGAAAAACTCCGCATAAATTGAAACCTTGTTGCAACAAAGTCATCGTGGACTTCGTCTTACTTTTATCAAAACAATTTAATACATTTTTATTATTAATCCCCATTAGCCAGCTTATCGCGAGTTCATGTGTTGCGATTATGCTCCATTGTAAACGCTCACACACGTTCAAAAAAACACACATGTCATTTTCTGCTGCATCAATGGAGACACAAAGTGCGTAATATAAACAAAATTACACTCCGGGTAAATACAACTAAATTTGTTATCTTATCCAGAAATTCACACCTCTCATTTTTCATTAGTACTGGACTGATAAAATGTCTTTCGCTTGAAAATATTACTAGTGGTCTGTAGAAAGTAAGAGGCAATGGACTGAGATGCAATTTTCTGCTACAACGGAGTTCAGCAGAGTCAGTCTTTGATAAAGGGGTTAAAATATTAAGTATGAGTAGGCAATGTATGTGAAATTGTAAGTTATACTTTTTCATTGACGTAATCTGTTTTGCGAGGGAGATTGATTACGTCTCGATATGAATTAAGACCCATTAACTCTAGACATACCACAAAGAACATCAGCGAAAATAGAGCACCTCGAAAAAACTAAAAATTACCCTTGACCATTGTCAATTTTGACAAAATTGACAATTTCTTGACCATGAAGATATGAAATTTAGATCACAAAATTCATCAAGAATAATTTGGAAGTATCTTTTAGTCCTCATTATCCGTAGATGATGATTTCGTGACGAATACAGTAGGTAGGAACAAAGAACATGATAAAACTTTATAAACTCACGGTCATTATTCTTTGAAGTTCGAAAGAAGATTTGATGATTGAATTACTTTCAAAAAGACTTCGCTGAACGCGAAGTACGTTCTTCCTCTTGTGAAAATTTTTGCTCAAGTTATTTGATATAACAGAAGAGCCGAAATCAGGGAAAAATTTTCTCATCGCAAGATTATACGCCAAATCGTGCGTCGCAACAAAGAAGCTTTCTAAGATTGTCTCCTTTGCAGTCCCGCCCCATAGTGATTCAAAAAAAAACCTTCGAAGAGTAGAATTTAAGGAAAATGCATTTCATCCGAAATCATGATTCTACTTCTAACAATCTGAATCGACTTTCAATTGCTCCAAGGACCAAACCGCGAAAGTCAAACAATTATAGGCAGGATTGAGCTCTTTAATCAGTTTCGGCTTTTCGTGCGAATAAATATCAAATGCCTTGTGTAGCAAATAAAAGGAATCTAAATGCAGGTGAGTGATCGTGTATGAAAACAGAATTTGAGAGAATGTTCACACGCTTTTCTCTGCACATTTGTCTTTGTTTTCTATCTTCCACAAATTTTCCATAAAAAAAAACAATGCATCTGAAAAATTGAAGCTGAATACCGTTACATTGGTAGTTTGTTGCGTGTTAGCGCATGTTAGTGATTACACTATGGTTCGCAGCGTTACCGCTGTTTAGTGTGTACCCCGTACACTGCACTGAACACACTGATCAATGCTTAAGTTTCTTTTTTAGTTTCTTTGTTTTTCTTTCAGTGTTGTCATCGCGACAATGAAAGTGCTGTTTGCAGCTGTGCAGACTTGAGCAGACCTCGCTCGTGGAGCACTAGCAGGTCCGTATTCCCTTGTGCGAATATCTAGCGCGAATGCATTTAGATGATTGACTGTCATCCAATCCACCATCTTACTTAAATATTTGTTCCAGTAATCGAGAAACTTTACAGTTATCCATCGGAAACTATTTCCGTACACTTAAAAAAATTGATCATTGCCCAATGAAAGAGCGACGGGACATTCTACTTGGCTGAATTTCAATGCGCGCTATCATTGCTTACTTGTATTGGTTAATAGGACAATAAAATACCGCTAGCCTTGTATTTTGATTATAATCAATTGGGTGCTTTTCAACCATACCTTCTTTGCTCGATTTGTCTATGGTTAATGAGAAGAAAAGTACCACTCTTCCTGTGTTAAATATTGAACTATAACTCACTTGTTCTTGTTGGCTCACTTCGGTCGTTTGCCTTTTTTTAAACATACTTCTGGGAAATGAAACAAAATATATACATATATATATAAAGATAAAGTACAACCTTAATAAACGCAACCAAAGCAAATTGAGGCTGCTGCGATAATTGAGGTTGTTGCAGTAACCAAGTCACAAATTAAAGGCTAGAAGGAAAACAAGAAACGTGACATTGTTAAGTTAATACATATATTTCTCCTGTTGTTTTCAACACAACTTTACTTCATGTATATAAACAACACTTAAAAAATAAGAATGTGAAACTGCATACATACTATTTCCCACTGCTTGTCAAAAAAGTCTAAAATTTTTGATTGGCTTTTCTTGCACTCTACGTTCTTAGACACAGCTAGTTCTCTGCATTTCTGTAGAGCTAAAATATATGTCGATGGAACTGGATTTTTTTCAGCCCGTTGGACGCAAATGTTGAAAGCTTGTATTTCGGTCTTAACCCTATTTAATACTGGCAATGTTTCTTATTCGCTTTCGGTGCCATTTTCAATATTTTCAACCTCTTCTTGATCATTATGAATTGCTTCAACCTCTGTTATACTTTCTGATATCCAATTTCTGAAATCCACTTGGCGAGTAGGAGCAATTTCCTGCAGTAAATCGTAAATTGATGCAAGTGTTTCACGATCCTTGAGAATTTGATTTTTAATTGCAATCAATTGCAAGCGTTAGCCAATATACACACGGCATCGCGTAAATTAAACGCTTTGATTTTGTCTTCTAGATTCGATCCCTTTCTTCCGATAAAATGTGCCAAAAAATTTATTTTTGGAAAACAATTTCTTAAGTGTTATCACATTTGGGTCCATTGGTTGCAGAATTACAGTGCAGTTTGCTGGACAGCACATGACGACAATCATTCCATCATTGCTCTGAATTTCACCGTCCTTGCGGTGACATGGAGCGTTGTCCAAAAGCAGCAATGCTTTCTTAGAGAGATCCTCGAGATCCCAAATATTGTTGCACGTGTAAGAAGTGAAGCAATTTTTACAAACGGCCAGAGCGTTTTATGTTTAAAGTTTAACCTCGGGAACAAAAGTTGTGGAACCATTCTTCGAAAAACGCGAAAGTCATCGATGCATTCTTGTTTGCTTTATAGGTGACAGGTTTGTCATTAAAATTTTTAAATGTTCTGGGATTAGTGGATTTCCCGATGACAAACAGCTTTATTTTGTGCATACCAGAAGCATTTGTGCAAGCTAAGAAGGTAATCCCTTCTTTGATTACCTTTCGGCCAGGAGCAGATGTTTTCATAAAGTTCACCAGAGTATGATCTGGCATTAGTTTATAGAATAAGCCCGACTCATCGGCATTATAAATCTGTTCGGCTTATAAACCAAGTTCTTGAATCTTGGTTTTGAATTTTGCCAATAATGGCTTAACAAGCTTAGGTTTGTTTGATAATTTCTCCCTACAAATTTTAAGCTGGCGAACTCCATGTCGCTTCTTGAAATTTGCAAACCATCCATTGCTTGCGTGGAAAGTTCCGTTGTTTTCTTTAATCTTCTCGTGCAATTGAAATGCCTTTGATTTCAAAACTTCGACTGAAACAGGCACATGTTGTTTTCGTCGTTTTAAAAACCACTTAAATAAGCCTTTTCTATTCTAGGAAACTCACATTTTCGCAACGCAATATGTTTTCCTGGGCCAGATTCTGTATTTAAAACAAACTTTTTCAATGCGCTCTCATTTTTTTTTTTTTTTTTGTTGATTCTACATATGGTAGACTTATGCAGACTTATGCATTATCTATTTCGTATATCTAAAATTTCACTTTATTGTTCTGTTGATAGCTTAACCACTTTCTTCCCGAGACGGGAAGATAGAATCTTCTTTTTTTGTTGATTCTACATATGGTAGACTTATGCAGACTTATGCATTATCTATTTCGTATATCTAAAATTTCACTTTATTGTTCTGTTGATAGCTTAACCACTTTCTTCCCGAGACCCATAACTAACGAACTTAATATGAACCGATCACGGAAGAGGAAATGTTCAACTGCGTAAAAATTCTAATTTTGACCATATCGACCAAGAGTTCCAACAAATAGCTGTAAATGCATTTTCATTTCTCCTCTTTTACGCGCGCCATTTCTAAAACCTACCATCTGCTATCAAAATTTGCAACAAAATTGGTCGAAGCATACCTACATCAATTGAGTAAAACAAAAAAATCGGAATAGGAAATAAAGGTTGCACTCATCGATTCAATATTTTGTTGAAAGTTGCATTTACTGAGTCAACAATGTCAAAAATCTAGTAGTTGCGTTTATCAAGGAGTTGTGTTTACCAAGGGTTACGTTCATCAAGGTTGTACTGCAAATATATATATATGTAATATTTCTATCCATCTTTCACATAATGCTGGATTGTGGGAAGTAGTGCCACGTGTTGAAAAAAATCAATGCAAAATACTTCTTATACATAGCACTTTTTGCATTGGCAATTTTGTGTGCATGTGAAAATTCTAGACACGGAAAATAGTGGCGCTAGATTTTCAGAGTAGTTGATTGCAACCCAATTGTATTTTTTTATATGTAATGTAATATTTAATGACATCTGGTTTGTTGGAGCCGAGGCACAGTTCTTACCCTGTAAGAACTGGGTAGTTCTTACAGCGTACCAAGTTTCAGAAGTTTTTGAAAAAAAATTTTCGCCTTCGGATGGAAATCAGTTATCTAAGCCTTTAATTCAATTGTTTATTCGCGGCAATTAATTAGTTGTGAGATAACCGTTGAAATCCGAATATTGGCAAACTTATCATTTCTTCCGTTAGTCCTGTAAGAAACTTATTTGGAAGTCATGCTGGATCCAACCTGATTATAATTTGATGACACTGAACTTAAAACACCCGATTTGTATCTATTCCGAGAAAATCCTTTCGATAGTAATAAAACTTCTAGTGCAGGTCTTTTACGGCTTTTTAATAATATACAGAGAAGGGGAACCATTTTGCTGAATATAGAATTATTACGTTAATATTATATAGAATATAGAATAATTAAGTTACTACAAATTTTCTTCGAAGAAGAACTTGCGCATTCAATGAGAAAGCACATAACAAGCTACATTTTTTTACTTTTATTACTTTATTACTTTTTATTACATTTTATTACTTTGATATTTTTTTTTTTGTTACTCACATTGTATTGACAAAAAAGTTTTTTTGTTTTAATTTTTGAATCAATGTAACAGAGTCCAATGTCCACCGACCAAGCAGGTTTGAATGGAATGTGGCTGAAGCTCGCAAGTTTGTAACAAAACGAAAATATGTTCTTTGTTTAAATGCTTATCAATTTAAGAGAAGGGATTGCAACTTCCTCGGATATATCATTGTGGCATTAAGACTCAAACGGCCAGGAGCCATAACATTGAAAGTCATCAAACTCACGTACTAAAATTTTATAATTTATTTATTTATTTTGCTTGCATTCCAAACTTGCTTGCATTCCAAGGGATTCCAAACAGTGGTTAAATGAGAGTAAAAGACAGCAGCTTGTTCGAGACGCAAACAAATACACAATTGCAATTTTCTGTTCACATAATAGTAACATGTAATTAATATGATAAATATCACATGTGCCAATCGGGAACCTTTGAAGATATTTCGTAACATTATTTGATCTTAATCATAAACAACTAAACATTTACAAGCCATTCACTTACTTGGCGCTCTTGTCCAGATTGTCCATTCAAAATGTTTATTACCAAAAAGTGGCCACTAAATCGTTATTGTATATAAATGACTCAACAATATGAGCCAGCTGAGCAAAGGTTGGCGCAATTGAATTCCACTCGTTATCCAAATTGATCGACAGACGGGAACGACGTTCAAGTTACACTCAAGCAAGTCAATTTACTATCGTCCAATACCTCAAAACATTCATATGTTACGTAAACCGCTTCGTACGTATGCACGTATGTAAAATCACATACGAACATGAGAAGGAAGACGAACAACTTTTTATGTAAATTTATCTAATATTTGTTGCTCTTCTTGCATTATGCCGCGTGAGGCCTACCAACGCTCAGTTTTACGTTCAGTTTATTCGGAATACGTATTTTGTGTTTATACTCAAACGACCTATAGTGAAAATATTGTAATCTTGCGAAAATTTCACTATTTTTGCTATTTCTAGACGATTGTGTTATTGTTTATTGATTCCACGTTGGACTGAATACCAGTATGTGCACTTCACAGACACTGTCGGGAAATCTGATATTTATTCAGTGAAGTAAATTGTGCTGAGAACTCGTTCCGTGGTCACTAGAAAACTGCATAAACAAATGAAATTGGAGGCGCGCAATCACGCAGCGAAATGCACTTCAAGAGGTTTAACCTCGCTTAGCAATTATGGTTGTTAAGACATCAAGTCCAACCACCCTGTCGTTCAAGGAGATTCACTATCAAACTGCACACAGTCTTACACACGCGAATGAACTTTTATTATTAACGTCTTTACATAATGCACGCGGTAAAAATAGCGTTGCAGAACAGCATAAACAAGAATGCGTAAAACTGCACTTAGCACTATCACGAGCTAAAAGCCATATATCAGCCAAGAAACTCCGCAAAAGATACGAATTAGGATCGCAATCGCCGTGCTAAAAAAAAAACAACCGTAGCATCCAAATCTATCAATAGATGATGCAAAAAATTTGCACTTTAAGATCTTATCAAGGAAGTGAAAACAGCGTGTTGGATCTTACAGGCAACAAAAGAATACACTATAGGAAAATTCCCCTGTGTTAACAATCCTGTGCTCAAATGCAAAGATAAGTTCGTTCCACACTACTTCGTATAAAAACTGCAAACCACATAGCACATTACACGTACAGTACGGAGAAGCGTATCTTTTCTTAGCAGCAACTATTAAGCGTGTGAGGAAAAGCAAGCAATCGCGGAAAATCACCGGAATCGAAGCGGAATCTTGTCGCACACTACTTTCGCTCAAAGCATGCTCAGCGTTTTTATTATCGAACTAGCTGAGATGGCCACTCTTGCATACTCTAGCACCTCTAGCTTTGCTAACTGACTCTAGCTCACTCTCTAGACTTTTCAAAAACGACTTTTTCAATCGATCGCTACGCCTTTTAGGCCGAAGAAATGCTAACAAGCTTAAACGTAAAAATAGGCGAGTCGGTGGTGGAAGCTTTGATAAAAGATTGTGATTACAAGTGATGTGGACAGAAAGTCACTATGGAAATCATACACACAACGCTGTTTCGCTTCGATGAAATCATCAAGGACTCTTCTCGCTTTTACCAGACTTTGCCAGAATGTTTTTAAATGTTTTTGATGACTAGTGCTACCTAAGCGCTGGTGTTATTGTGTACGTTTGAGCATTAAAAATAATAAGAACCAGTAAAAGGAATTCAGCATGATTCCACCACATTTTCTGGACACTACCACCACATACTGTTCCAATTGAACCCCCATAAACAGGTGCCATGATTCCGAAATGCTCCTCAGCGTCCCCAACAGAACTTACTGAAAGCTTTCTCAACGATGCTTCATAACAAGCCTCACCTTCCCTGTCCGCTCCATCGACTGTATCTTGTATCTTTTCCACTATGTTAAGCTTTAAACAAGTTCGCCTAAAGATAAATTTACGACAGCAATTCCTCAACAGCTGGAAACACAAATGTGGCTTGAAGCTTGCCGTAGCTGAGACGTAGAACGGCGTGCTACGTAGAAATCTACAAAACATCCTTTCCGACAACGGACCGAACGTTTTCAAACATTACCTACACCTTTCCTCTCCCAGCGATGTCGAAATTTGTCCAAAGCATGAAATCACTGCATCGATGCCAGTGTGGATAACTTAATTTATTATAGACTACTCAATTTATTTAATTGATTGTTCACACACAGTTTCAGCTGTTGTCCGGGTTTTATCAAATTAATCCTTCGCATGTCACGTGCGGTCTTTCGTTTCCAGACGTATTTTTATTTTGTTTGTAGTTTTTTAAAGTTAAAAATACATGAACGGTTTTCATTTATACTATTTTTAGCTTCAAAATGGCTGTTTTTACTGCATATTGTCAGATTTTTGCTTAATTTTGTCGTTGTTTCTTCAGATTCAGACCACTGGATTGCGCCAATTACAAAACTCGTGTGGTAAAATTAATTCTTTTATTAAACTTCCTACTTTTATTTAACAAATACGATTTTGCTTCGAGGACTTAACAATTAACCTACATCACGCGTTTCAACTATTTAAATAACGTACACAGTTACCTTATCTCCCATGCTTAAGCAAAGAATAATTACTTAAAAAGATTTTTATCACATTTTCCTTGTTAAAATTATAATAAAAACTATTCCATGAAGTATGGGTAGTTTCGAACTTATGCAATAAGGCACCCTTACTTTCACTCCTTTCCAGTCTTTGAATGTAGAGAAATCGGAAGAGAACTTTCCTTTCATCAGTTATTGATGGGGCCGACCGCGATTTGGAGGTCCAAAAATACTATGGTACAGTTCAGAATTCCATGTATCTTGTTGAATAATTCAACCATTCCTTCCTTTGTGCATTTCGCAAGTTTTCCTTGTAGTCGGTTTTTTTTCATGTCCTTTCTCCTAATTGAAGATTAGACTCTATATTTGGCCGTTTGAAGCGCTTTTTGTGGATATAAACTTGATTCTATCGGTCTTATTATCACACTATCAATTACGAATTTGTTTTTATCCTTTTAAAAGAAAGTCCTTTTATCTAATAAAATGGTATGAGTCATATGTTGAAAATGAGCCCAATTGATGCTTAGAAATGTTCCAATTAAGTATGAAATAGTTGGTTGGTTCCGAAATGGTTCCTACGTCTCTAAAAACACTGCTGTGATCCTTTTATTTTTTCTATGAAATATTGACAAAAATGTGGCTCTAACTCTGAAAACGAGTTGGATTTAAGCCGTGGGACTCCTGAATGGCAAGTAGTATCAAGGGGACGTTTAGGTCCCTCTATTTAGTTAATATCATGTTCCTGTAATGAATACTATTCACAATCATTACATTTCCCATTCCATTTTTCGGTTGCTCGTTAGACATACACTTGTTCCTTATGAACAATGAACGAATTTTTTGACATCCAAATTTGACAATCCCATTCGAATAAATGGGGCTGATCGGAAGAGATGATTTTCTGTAAAAATTTGTTGTATCCTCCTTTGAAAAAATTCCCGGAGTACTGGATGGTCTTATGATTTGTGCTCCTAAGTGGGCTGAATCTTGCACAAGTAAACTTGAAGGTCCTTCCTTTAAAATTCCACGCGAAGTACTTCATGTTAAATGAAGTTTTTAAGAAAAATTCTGAATTGATATTCAGGGTTTTTCTTGTTTACAGCTGCAATGTTTCCTAGAGACCTGCTGGTACTTCTACGAACAGCAGACCGACATTCGACAATCGATCCAGTATCTTCGAATTCGGAGATCTTTTTCCCTTTTGTTGACACGTTTGGCGTTCCTCTGACTAGCTTTTGTACGGAGCTTTTGTACGGAGATCATATATTTTTATTAGTGCCATGTTCCATCTTCAAAATCGAAGCAACTGTATAAGACAGCAGTCAAATTTCAGTATTGCCAATGGCGAAAAAAAGTTAAGAAAAAAAGTGTTGATTTAACAACCTTATTGTTCCAATTGTTTGGCTACTTTGATCGCAAATATGACGAATTTTGTAGCATGTAGCTTTCGTTGAATTGTGGGTGATCGAGAAAGTAAACGTAGGTTTCAGTTCCCCTATCCGGCTCTAAATCGCCGGGGGAAATTTAAATTTCTTCAGACTGTGATGTAAGTTTCTTCTGAAGTGAAAACCGCTGTCGTTTGCCTCTCTCCTCTGGTCGGTATAATGACACTATAGATGATTCTTTGGATGGATATAGCTCCCTTATACATGATGGAGACCTTCTTTATACGTGCTGGAAGTGCTGGACATAAACTAGTTGGCGGCTATCAGCTGATCCCTCTGCAAACATTGCTATGAAATCTATAAATTTTTGCCAACTAGTGTGACGACAAGAGGGTTACTGTCACTTTTAATTAAAAAAACCCTTTTATTGCTCTTTGAATCATCTTTGAATCATCTTCCCAAACAGCATCTAAATAGATTTAGATTCAGTAGCAAATTGAGAGACACAGACAACGTTTTCTTATTATTTTTTCTATTTACTGTGGTTTTTTCCACTAGAATTACTGCTGTTTTCGTGATAATCAGTAGTTTTGTATGGATTATCCTTTCTTAATGCGGTGATATCCACATAAAACAACAATGTACACAATTTACAGACTATCTCATAACAAATGATTCAATAGTTTGCTAATAAAAATATAACAATAAAAATGTTTACGATTTTTATTTGCATACAAAACATCCAACATTAAATAAATTGCTCTAGTATTTATGGGTTCTTATCATTGTTCTCGTCAATTTTGTTACATCAACATAAATAAATACTCGTCTTGAACTAAATAATAGAAATCATGACTGGCAACCTATTCCGTTCTAATTGCAACAAGACGACATTCTAGTCAACAATTATTATTTTATTCACATTTTAATTTTATTCAGTAAGGCTCTCAGTAGCGTTCCCATTCGATCGCTTTCGCAAAATTGTACTTTGCGCTCTTGATAAAGTCTACGACTCCGCATCCGTAAAGGCTCCGAAATTTCATCTTTTGTATGTAGTTGTCATCTTCGATTGCAAATTGACGTCAATAAAAACGATTATAGAAAAAGCATCTTAAATTGAACTTTGTTCCAAGTTTCAGTGATACGTTAGACAATACTGAAATTATGGTAATTCATAGATTCTTTGCGGAACCTGCAGCACGATGACTAAGGTAAAACCATCAATGATTAGCATATGGCAGAGTATCTGATAGATAAGCATGTAAAGTGCAATATTATTGAAATTCACTTGCTCAATGCGGATAAAACTTAGCAGATAAAAAGATGTTTTACGATGTTTTAAGCTTTATCTCAATGGAGTAATTCTGTTAGTCATATTTGGGTTTTTACGTGGAGTGTTTTGTTATTAAACTGTTAAGATCTTCAACAAAGACAGTTCAGCGCAGCATGCGTGATTTCTTCAATTCAAATACGCAAACAAAAACACAAGAAAATCATTATTTTCTGAAAAACAGAATGGTACGAAAAGTTTTAAGACTCACTGTAGCAGTGTTTACCAAAACGATTCATTTAACCAGCTACGAACTGAAAAGTTCAGTATAAAATGGTAACAAAAACAGCCTCAACAACCAGCCTTTGCGATAGATTGAGCAATTATCCCCGATGAGCACTGTAGCTATGAGCTTTTATAAGCACGATATTTACTGTTGCCGAGAACCAAAGATTTTTATAGAGAATTACGTAGCTCTGCCTCTTGCGCTTAATTGTACCAAGAGCACACCCAGCCCATCGGCGCTAGACACCACTTTTATACCAGCTGCACAAATCACTCTTAGTCCAATGACTTTTGAATTGGATTTGTCGCACCAATATTTGCAGGAAAGTGTTTAAATAACAGACGATTATTCAAGATAAAAATTACTCATCTTCGTATTATTTAATATTTAGTCTTGTAATTTCATTTAAATATCTAAAGAGCTTTATTTGTATAATTTAAAATTATAATCCCCCAAAAACCACCTTTTTCTATCAATAAAAAAACAACATTCAAATCCACTAATAGTTTACTATGATCGATCGTTTTCTAATATCGCCAAACAGGAATGCACAAATTCTATCGACTAGATATGCCAGCAGCGTGTCAGCGAACAATACGAGTACCAACATTTTGCGGAACTGTAATTAAAAAGGAATTGTTATGTCAAAGCTTTGCAGTACGGCTTATACCTATGACGTCCTTAAAACTTATTATTATAATCAGAAACTCACATCGTGGGGAAACTCGATTATTTCAAATGTCGTCAAAAGATCTGTTGAAATTCCAAGCGACAACAGCACAACGACTGCCGCTGATGCCATTATTGAATACATCAGTAGACGGTTTTCGCGCAGACTTTCCATGAACGGGTGACCCTGGATAACATGCGATTCACATTGATCAACGTTTAGTTTCAAGTTATTCGAATAATAATATCACCTACCTTATAATTTACAACGAACGTAGATACTTGCAATGCTAAACAAATTATATACACCGTACTATTAATAATATTTGGTTGGAATTCCTCTTTTTCGCCGGGTTTGAGATCAATGTTAAGTTTCACTTTTTCTTCTCTGTAAGTGTAAGGAAATTTGAAAGGCAAGGATTATCTGACGGTAGTTGTAATGCAAATGTACATTAAATATATTTTTCATCTTTCACTCCGCCTGGCGTTGCGTTTACGGCTTTAAGGACGCATTTCGCATCCTCTGCTCATCAATCGATCAATAAATAACTTACCTCGGTGGACTCCTCAAGTTTGCTTCATGCACTAGATATATCAAGGCAGTGAAATGAACTGCAAACTGTGCCAGAATTGTTGATAGAGTGTACATGTTGAATATGTTTGGTAACGGCGCTTCTTTCGAGAGGCTTTTCAGAGGCTACATCAGTATGAAATGGTTTATTTTCGCGTGCCCACAAAAACAAGTGCAACCTTACCTTCGATCTCGTAATGAATAGAAAACATGCTGCTATAAATAGTCCTTGCAATGTTGCTTGCGTATCGCTAAATTTCACACCATCAATATATAAAACGGACTGGCAATAGCCAGATATTAATGCATTCAACGCTAAAATTTTCAACATTTGTAAAGTAGTCACCAGGGTACAGCGGCCTTGTTTGATAATATGACACACTGAAAAGGAGTTTTATCTTTATTGGTCAGAATTTACTTTTGAGAGGACTTTATAGAGCATACCACACATTATAGACGATAATTTACTGGTAAACGGCGCCGCTATACTGGCATCTCCCAACTTAACGACTTGTACTTGCTCCTCATCTAATTCCTTCAAAGCCTGCAGATCATTGTAGAAATATTAAAACAGTTACAGTTGCCAAATGAACTGGATAAAGAATGTTTCGTATCCCACCTTCTGTAGCGATTCCTGCGTTGCACTCAAAGTTTCGCGATGTTTCTGTATTGCTCGCTCTCTAGGCGTCATATTTCGCCTTTCCTCGAGACTACCTCGACCAGCCCCACGGGTTACAACAGCATTATTGGCCAAACTATCGCCGCTACTATTTTGTGTCTCCTTTGGTTTGGATGGTTTCTTCAATGGTGCGTTGCTTAATATTGATACGCCCACATGAGCATGTTTTAAAGCTCCTACATCGTTCGTTCCGTCCCCACACATCAGTGTACAATATCCTAAATGCTTAAGCGTTGTTATAACGAATTCCTTTTGCTTTGGTGCGAATCTGGCGCAAACTATAACATAAGGCAGCACTTTCAACATGTAGTTTTGTTTTTCACTCCTCAAATACTGCAAGCCTTCCCCTGTTATGCAAAGATCATGCTCATCAATGAGTTTCTTAACATCAACACTTGTTGATTTCGTGATTTCTTTATCAATCGACTCCCACACCCATTCTTCCTCCGTATCCGTTAAAATAAGTATTGCTTTCTTTGTAAATCTTAATTCGCGTGCTACGTGACAGGCAGTTAATGGATTGTCTCCCGTTATCATCATGACTTTGTTAGACGCATGAATCAATTCCTTAACGATACTCTTTGAATCGGGCTTTAATGGACATGAAATTATAACGAAACCGGCGAATTGTAAATCTTTTTCAACTTCTTCGCGTTTGATTTCTCGCACGTGATTTGAATCCATTTTGCCGAATTCTTTGATACCCAGGGCTAGGACTCGGGCACCACGACGAGCGTATTCTAAGTATGTCTGTAAATTTTAAAAACAATTTAATAAAATTAAGATGAGTTTAATTATCAATCAAAGTACAGCACGAAAAGTAATATTCGCCACGAGCGCAGGAAAAATATTTTCTAACTTTGCATGCTAGACATATTTGTCCAGCTTTTACCACGAAATATTTCTTACGAAAATCATGGGTATTAACTAACTAACCTTCTCATAGTGCTTCGGTACTTCCTTGAGCATACCCATGATGACTTCTGGTGCTCCCTTCACAGCTCCAATATAGTGCACATCATTTGTAAACTGTTGTATATAGCCAGCAAGAACCGACATCCTTTTCAGAGCCGAAGAAAAATAAAACCTGTGATACACCTTCAATGGCTTTAATTTCCCCTTTTTAGGAATCACGCTGTCTTGTTTCGTCAAGTTCCAATCAACCGCCGTCAAGATTGCTTTTTCTAATGGGTCTCCAACAAGTCCATCTTCAAGCTGCGCTAACGAGTGGCATGTCGCCAACACTTGTACAGTAGAATCCGGAGCTTGGGCTATAGGTAGTATATCAGAACTTTCATTCATACCAGCTACCCCTTCGACCATTAAATTATCGCTTGTCAGCGTGCCGGTTTTATCAAAACAACAAATTTGTACTTTTCCGGCAAATGGAATTCGGAAAGGTTCTGTACAGTAGACGTACAGCTTCGATAGTTGTAGTAGGGACGTGTTAACAGCCAACGAAAGTTCAATTGGAAGATCTGGCGGTATTATTGATGTCAAAATCAAAGTACATTCGAGGAACAATTTGTAGCGACTGCGTTCGGGATCTTCGGTGCCTCGCATCCACACGTATATGGCAGCAGCTACCGCGAACACAAGTAAGAACAAAATAAATGCAAATGTTTCTAAATTATTCTCAGTCACTCGTTTCACACCAAACAGAATAGTTCGCAGCAATTTTCCTTGTGATGTGTTGAATCCATTTCGTAGAACGTACCCAACGCACCCGCTATCTGGCGCTCGGATCCCATCTTTTGTGGGAGCAGTATGTTGTACAACTTTCGTTCCACCAAATAATGTGAACAACTTTCCCTCTCCTTCCACGTCCAACTCCACGTCCAACGTGTCCAACGTCTCGAGTGATTCTTTCATTTGAGGCACTGATTCTCCAGTCAACATACTCTCGTCTACGATGCAAGAGCCCCGAAGCAACAGAATATCGCACGGAACAGTGTTCTCGTTTTGGGATCGCACTACCGAAACTAGATCTCCCGGCACCAGTTGATCCGAGACGACAGGTCTCCATTTGCCGTTCCTCAGCACATTCATCAAATAAGGCTTGTTGCCCATTTTACGGATCTCTGACATATTTCGCAACTGCTGCTGGACCAACGTGCACTCGAAAACGATCAGCATGCACAGAGTGAACAGCGAATAGTACCAGTACTCATCCAGACACCACAATCCAACGGAAAATATTTGGAAAACGAAAAAAGGTGCTGTCGCGCGCTCTATGAATAACTGGTAAAATTCAGGTACAACCATTTCCATTTGATTCCTCCCATAGGTCTTCTCGATCCGCACCAGATCGGATTCGTTTTCGATTCCTTTTGATTTCGCATAGTATTTGAGTGGTTGATGTACTGGAAATTCAAGCGCCCTGAATGTCGCTTTCTCGTCGTCCCAAATATATTTAGCTTTTTGGAACATGAACCAATATGTGACGCTGTTTTTGTCCTTGTCGTCCATGTACGTCTGCTCGATTTTGACCAACTTGGATGATCCATTGTTGGCAGTAGGAACAACTTTGGCGTACACGCCATTCCGTGGTTTTTTCACCTGAAATTAAAAACCGAACAATTATTTGTCTGTTCACACTTGGCGGCCTTCCGATGCCAGAACTCTTGAAAACCTAACTTCATATACAATCATATGATTCCATCAATGCAATAAATTTGGGGATGATTGGATCAATCCGCTGGCCCGATACCAATTCATTCGCATCGCCCGGAAAATAAAAAAGGAAGAACAGCACCTGTTGTGCAAAAGGTAAAAGTTCGATATGGGCTGTAGTAGAAATAAGAGTTCTGAAAAACGAGGACTCCAAACAATCTTTTGGAAATTTACCACTTGTAATCCATCATTCGAGGAAAACTGTTATCAGTGTAAGATTAGAGCTCTGATACAATAAAGATATATACCAAATAGTTTTCGATGGTAAACGATCAAGTAAATAGTAAGGAAATATGTGAAGGAATATTTCACGATGGTGAAAGTGAGTTATCTAAAAATCCTATAAATAAATTTCCCAATCAACGAGAGCTCCCACCGGTTTCACTTCCCAAACATACCTTTCGACAATTTAGAAAAGTCAGCACGTGTACACTCCAGAAACAACAGAGCGATGTTAAAATCTGTGTGAATATGATTGCAGCGAGGCAAATAACTCCAGCTTCATAATGTTCCTCCACTCCATATACAACAAACCATAAGTAAAATGCAATCACATATAAAATGCCGAACGGTAAAACTACACCCGTCAATATTATCGGATTTTGAACGTGTAAAGTTACATATTGAACTAAGTCATCTAAATTCGCGCCACCCTTTCGCCTTACATTCATTTTTCGTTAAAACAAAACGCTCGAAAAAATTTAGCTGCCTGACAGCGAATTGAAGAAGGTGTGCGAAAATGAAACCGTCAAATTAGCTGTGCAAAGTGACATTTCTAAGTGACGTGTACACGTATAAATTTCAGGCAGGTGTATTATCAGAGTGTGTGTATGTCAATGTTGTCTTCTTCTTGGCGTGAGAAAACAAGTTACCCACCCGAAGCTCCATGAAGATCTTCGTGTTGTGATATTTCAGATTGAAAAGTTTGAAAAGTCCAAAATCCTTGAAATCTTTTTGCTCCACCCATAAGTGATTTCGTTCTCAGTATTGGAATTTAGTTGAATCAACAGAAGACCAATTTAATAAAAAGTTAGTTAAAGTTACATATCGTACTGCATTAGAATTTATATCTGAATATTTCATATATTTTTTCATTGATTGTTCAATCTTTTTCATATTTTTTCCAACCCAGACTCTGTCGCCAAATCGGACACTAAAGAAGAGCAAGCTGAAAAGAGAACTAAGTTTCTTCCACCAGTAAAATGAAATCCATTGCGAATAACCCTACAACCAGATAATGTG
The DNA here is from genome assembly GCA_954870665.1 of Stratiomys singularior. NCBI lineage: Eukaryota > Metazoa > Arthropoda > Insecta > Diptera > Stratiomyidae > Stratiomys > Stratiomys singularior. The sequence goes on along the minus strand of OX940879.1, from coordinate 992,865 downwards.
GAAACTATAATTTTCGACAATTTATTCGATGCTTCTATGATTTTGCTTTTCACTCTATGTTTCCTGTCTATCGCAAAACTAATTCAAAATTTAATCAGGCCTATGATGCCGATCACTCGACCTTGTTCATCAAATAGAGATTACCAAGGAAACGTTTGTCCCTTCACTGAGGTTCTCTATGGAAATCTCGTGTTCTTTTTCTGCCCACATTTTTGTGTGTTCGTCAATTTGTAGCTCAACGAGCAAAAACATCCTACAACTAATTGATGAACGGAGTATTAATAATGGATGCCGCGGTACGAAAAATTATTTTTTTTTTGGGATTCGCAAATAAATACTCGTCGTGATTGGCTGCATCCAATCAACGATGTTGATGGTTTAATACTAAACCAAAAACAAGACAAGTAGTGATATCTATTTTAAGGTCTATGTTTCATTGTCATTCCTATGTGGAACGTGTTAGTGGAAGGACGTATTCAGATCAGTGAAGTGAAGGGTTTTCCCCGAGCATCTATTGTTTTTCTCAGAATCCTACGAACGCCATATCTTGGTTCCTGGCGTAATAACGATCTTTGGACTTGTGACTGACTTACTGGAATACTCTCACAAAGGAAAAGAACAGTGAGTACCCTTTTACTTTCTTAAGTGAAGTGAACAATTGGTGAGCATAATATAGCATACATCTAGCACCTTAATATTTCATTCTGTGAACTGCGACATGGAAGAAAACTATGAGGATAGACCCCCAGACCCAGGGGACCCAAACACCAAAACTCTCAAAAAAAGAAGATTAGTTGAAAACAACGGCAATACAAAAAGCAAGGGAGAGTTGAAAAGCTTTGTACCAAATAACACATCCTTGTACCCAAACCCCTCTGAAGACATACCACGTGCCACACCATCTCAAGCCCCGCTAGCCAACATGAAAGTCAATAAATATCAACCCGATGCGAAAGGTAAATCCTTTGCAATCCTCATCGATAGTGTTGATACAAATGGTGACAGGGTTAGACTAACCCCTATGAAGATGTTCGTATACAACAAAAGCTTAAACATCCAAGGCATTAAAGATGTTAAGCAAGCTGGGTTCAATAGGCTAAGGGTAATCTTTGAAACTGCTACAGAAGCAAACAATGCTGTCGACAACACCAAGTTGAAAGAATACAACCTCAGAGCCTTTATCCCCGGCAATTTCGTTTACAGATATGGAGTCATCAGAGACATCCCGCACGAAATTAACACAGACGAGATAGTAAACTCAGCTAAGCCTTGCAATAGAATGGGAATTCTATTAGAAAATATAAAGATTCTACAAGCACAAAGGCTGAATACCAGAGATAGAAACGACCCTAACAAATTTATACCAACCACAACACTGAAGATAACCTTCGCAGGAACTGACCTCCCGGACTCTCTGAAATTCGAATACGTAATAAGCAAAGTTAGCTATTTTAAATTTCGACCAAGGCAATGTACAAACTGCGGCCTCCTAGGACACTCGGCGCAGTTTTGCAAAAACAAAAAGAAAACCTGCCTTAAATGTGGTGCGGACGATTGCGACAACAAATGCACAAAAGTCATGTGTGTATTATGTAAGAGCGACGAGCATGAAGCAACACATCAAAGATGCCCCAAATGGGTAGCATATAAACAAGAGATAGATGTTAGCTCTATCCTGAACATCACAAACAGAGAAGCAAGAGTTATTATTAACAGAAACAAATTTGCGGGTTTAGATGTAGCGGACCTTAATGAAGCCAACTTCCCCAGTCTAACGAACGCGGAAAGACACAATACCAGAAACCCCCAACAGGACACGCAAAAGGTACTATTCAGAAGCTCCTTTGCCCAAATCGCTGGCATAAACAATAAACCCAACACATCAAGAAACATCGTTAAAAATAGCTTCCCCTCTACTGAAACCCTCACCATACCAAACAAACCCATTACATGTAACCCACACAAAACCACTGAATTGGAAAAACTCCTAGGAAAGATGGAAGAGGAAATTAACAGAAAGACCGGTGACAACAAAGAAAAAGAGGACTTACTAATAACCAGTGTTCAAACATGGGTAAAAACACTACAGAAATACCTCACCAACTCTGGTAATGAGAAAAGTAACACAAGAAAGAGTAACAATAACATTATCATCTAACACATGAACATTTTACAACTAAACATCCAAAGTATCAACAAGCACAAGGACAATCTAGAATACTACTTATACAAGAATAACATATCCTTCGCACTCCTACAAGAAATACTCAGTAATTTCAATATTAATATGAAGTTTACCAACTACAATATAATCTTCAAAACCAGAGACAACAACATAGGAGGAGGAGTTGCAATATTAATCAGAAAGGACATTAAGTTTAGACAGATCCACACGAACAGTCGTATAGAAAATGTAGCAATCCAGACCCTAAACCTTAAACACAACATAATTTTAGCATCCCTATATGCTCCCCCCTCGATCAATACCCAATTTTTCAAAGAAGAATTAGACAAGCTTTCCAACATCTTAGACTACACCAAAGACATACTCATCGGAGGAGATCTAAACGCAAGAAACAAGGCATGGGGAGATCATCTTAACAATGCCAAAGGCAGAATTCTGAAAAGTTGGATGACGGAACACAACCTCAAAACATTGAACACTGGCATATACACTTATAAAACAACAAACAAGAACGGAAAAATTCTACAGTCAACGCCGGATATAACTCTTAGCAACATGAATAGGAATAATATCCTCTGGATGGAAGACAAAGAACACATCAGCAACAGTAATCATATAACAATTAAAATCTGCTTGCCCAGTACACCCATTTCAAACACCAAGAAAATCAAATATAGGAACATCGCTCAAGAAATAAATAAAACCCCTTTTTCACCAAACCTCAATAATATATACGATAAACTAAGCCACCTAATAGACCTAAACTCAAACACGATAAGATACAAACACACACCCAAACACTGGTGGTCCAAGGATTTAGCAAGGCTCTGGAAAATAAAAAATAAGGCACTACTAAATTACAACAGACTCAAATCGAATGCCAACTGGGCAATTCTCCACGAGGCAAAAACAAACTGGAGGCAAAGATCCAAAGAAGCCAAGCAAAGAAGCTGGACAGACAAACTAGATGAAATCAGAGGCAGCGGAAACATAAATAACTTCTGGAGATTCATCAACAGTATCAGGAATAATAAAGAACCCCCCTCAAGATACAACCTTGATGAGGACCAGACCCAAACCTACCTCAACATGATTAAATCAAAGCACCACCCTGATAACACCTTAAACATGATGCCACACAATCCTCTGGAACACCCACCAGACTTCGAACTGGAAGAACTCAATAATGTTATAAATGAGAAACGTAAATCCACAACCCCTGGTCTCGATAACATTAATCACAATCTAATTAAAGCCTTACTCACACATCACCCGAACAATCTTTTACAGGCTATTAATGATGCAGTCAATAGATGTGACATACCCACATCAGGAAGGCACATCAGAATCGTTCCCGTTCCCAAACCCAATAGAAATCTAGAAGACCTCAGCAACTACAGACCCATATCCCTCCTCAGTGTTCCCATTAAAATCATAAATAAACTTATAAAACAAAGAATCGAAACACACCTAATAAACACAAATCCACTACCAACGCTTACTTTTGCTTACACAAAAAACAAATCCTCGACAACATGTTTTAACACCCTTTTACAAAAACTTGAAAACAAATCCACTTTCCCCTTCAAAACTGCATGTGTTATAGATTTTTCAAATGCATATGAGAAAGTCGACCTACAGATCCTGAACAAACTTCTTTCAGACCTCAACATCCCAAAAACCTACACCTCATGGATCATAAATCTATATAAAGAAAGAATACTCCACCTCAACCAACAACACACGACAATCTCCAATGGTCTGCCACAAGGTGACGTCTTGAGCCCACTTCTTTTCAATATATACACTTCCAAACTGCACAACATATCTGACAGCAACACAACTCTTCTACAATATGCTGATGACTTCCTCATTCTAACTGAGGGAACTAATTTAAAGCACACGATTAACCTACTTCAACTCAAACTAAATCTCTTCTCCACAATGAGTGACAACCTCAAGCTACCCTTCAACCCGGACAAAATACAAGCCATTAATTTCCACCATAGCAGGAACACAGATAAAATTCTCAAACACAATAACACCCAAATAAAATGGAGCAATAGCATAAAATACCTAGGCATCAATCTAAATAAAAATCTAACCTTCAGAACACATGAAGAACACATCCAAACCTTTAACAACATAGGCAACATAATAAAATATCTGAACAGACCCACAAATCCCTTTAGCCCCACCTTGGCTCTAAATCTTTTCAAATCATTAGTCAGGCCCAAAATAGAATACGGACTAACTACAATGGCACATGCGCCAGCATACTTATTCAATACCATGGACAGGCTTAAAGCTAAGATTCTCAAGCAATGCCTAGGCTTACCCCCTAGCACACCCAACCTCTATGCTTTTAACATGGCATGCGAACATCAATCCATAGATAGAGCAGCTCTTCTAACAGCGAAAGAATTAGGTAAACAAATTGTCAACAACACTTTCAGACCAACATGGACTGAACAGGATCCAGTCCACAAAAGCAGCTACAATCACATACTCCACAAATTTAAGCACCACCTGAGAAAGCTCAACCCAACTCACCGAACTAAAAGACCAGCTAACCTATTCACCACACCTTTCTCAACAACGTCCTCTTTCCTCCATACCCACAACCAAACAAAACCCAACCTTACCTTCAAGAAGTATACAGATAACCTTAAAAAACAAAATGCCCTGATACTGGTGACCGATGCAGCCAAAAATCTCTTTGGCACAGGGATAGGATTCCTGAACCTTAACAACAACACCACCTACAATTCTAGCCTCCGCAATAGCGTAACAACAACAGCAGCAGAATTACACGCCATCCTGTCGGCCCTAAATAGGAACAACATACAGAATCACCATAAGATTTTTGTCTTCACTGATTCCAATAATGCTATCAAAAGTCTAAAGGAAAATCAAGAATACAGAAAGACCACACAAGATATATGGAAATTCATTGAAAATTACCCAGAGAAGATCTTCAATTTCATCTGGATCCCGGGACACGCGGGCATCATGCCATTAGAAACAGCCGAAAAACAAGCCAAAATAGGTGTTCTAAGCCAAAGTATCATGGACACACAATATGAACTGGACGAAATAACAAACTTAATAAAAGAAGAAATTGACAATGAATGGAAGGGCAGAATTAGAGCTCAAACCACCAACTACGCACCCTGCATATGGAAAGAGGCACACCATCTCAACAACAAAGGAAAACCGTGGTTTCATAAAAGCAACATCACCCCCAAACATATCAAAACCATCAACAGAATCCTCACAAACAGAGCCTACAACAAACTTCGTCTCTTTCAAATTAAAAAAAGCACTACCGACCTATGCATACAATGCAACAAAACTGACACAATAGATCACCAATTGTTTCACTGCACTAAATATGAAAGGATCAGGGCAAATCACAATCTTTTTCTTAATTATAATAATATTAAAGACCTAATTCTCAAAAACGACAGTAACTTACTTGACAGCTTTGGAGCGTTCTTAGCAGAAGCGAACCCTAACATATAACACCCAACGAGATATCAATCATACCCACACAATCAAAATATAACTAAGCCACAGACTAACTATGAACAAGTAATAATGATATAATTTACAGGATCGACAACGCTGGCCAGTGCCATAGCAGCCCGGGCCAATTTTAAGCTGGTATCCCCCAGTTGAACTTAAAAAAAAAAAAATATGTTTCATTGTATGAAAGTTCTTGCTAGCACCTGGAGCTCAGCACCTAGGGAGCCTTTCCGGGTTACCTGTAATGGTTCAGCTGCACTCTAATGCACCATTGTAATACGAAACATATGAATTAAGTATAGGATACCAATGGTTCCCCTCCCTTCAATTAAACCCGCCGTCAGTACGATTTTTACATTTTGGCTTGCTAGGCTAAACGATTTCTTAAAATACTGTTCGTTTCCATTTTAAGTTTCTCTAATCGCAAGCTTCTTTCGATTCATAAAAATTACTCTCTAGGAATATAATTAAAGTAAATAGTTTGTGTGTACTGTTTTATAGGTTAACATTTAACCGCCATATTAAATTGTGGATCGTGGATCATTAATGTGGAACACGATTCCTAGTTCATTCGCTTTGCTTGATTCCGCTCTGTTGGGCATCACTCGTTCGCATTCAACTTCTCGTGGCTTAAGCGTTCTGCACGGCACGAGTTATTCTGCGTTGACAATTTCACATATCTTGTAAGTAAAATTTCGGGAATATTTCATTAGATTGAAGTGCGAAAATTAAGTCTTTTATAAGCAATTACCTGCACGATGCGTGTCTGCCACTTTTTCTCGAAAAGTTAAACGTAATTTAGCTGGAATTGCGAGTCGCATATTCGTATGACACTCGACTGCGCGAAAAAGTATGGCGGCGTATTGGCGCGGTATCGAATTTTGGTGACTAAGCTTGTTGGCATAGTAATGAACTACTTTCTTGAATTGCTTCAGTAACTGAAAACGATGGCAGATAATGATGATCTTTTGGATTATGAGGATGAAGAGCAGACCGAACAACAAGTTACCGAGACGACAGAAGCTCCAAAGAAGGATGTAAAGGGGACATATGTATCAATTCATAGTTCCGGCTTTCGCGATTTCCTACTGAAACCTGAAATTTTACGAGCTATTGTTGACTGCGGCTTTGAACATCCTTCCGAAGGTAAATATTTAGCACATGTGGATAGTATTACGAAAAGGCGATGTGCTTGCCGGACATGATCGGCGTCATCATAACCTAAATTACGGCTGAATGCATAGTTTTTCTATCATATTTTTCCATTCGTAGATAATGCTTATCAGATATAAAAGATAATAAATGAGCTATAGATAATGCTATTTCATCTATATGGTCAGAAATAAAATTCATAATCTCGCAATAAATATCAATTTCTGGCGATTTACTTTGTTTGGACAGAACTAAGTAATACCTTTAGGTTAATTTCAATGCCGATTTGAATATTTGTCCGTCCAGCATGCACTGTGCCGATTTAAAATGATGATTTTTACGATAGGGACAACTGAAAACAATGATCGATTTGTCTTTAACTGATTTTATTAACTTCTGATTTTAATGAGAAACAAAAGATAGACACGATGGTGACCGAAAATCTTTTTTCTATTTACAGTCCAGCACGAATGCATTCCACAAGCTGTGCTTGGCATGGATATTTTATGCCAGGCCAAGTCTGGTATGGGCAAGACAGCCGTCTTTGTGTTGGCGACATTGCAGCAATTGGAACCAACTGAAAATCATGTGTACGTACTTGTCATGTGTCACACCCGGGAGCTTGCTTTTCAAATCAGCAAGGAGTATGAACGGTTCTCGAAATATATGCCATCAATAAAGGTACAGCCTTTTGCTTCGATTTCAAACCTTTAACTCTTAATCACACTTGTCGCCTTCAGGTTGGAGTGTTCTTTGGGGGTTTGCCAATCCAAAAAGACGAAGAGACGTTGAAATCGATGACTCCACATATTGTGGTGGGAACGCCAGGCCGTATCCTAGCCCTGATCCGCAACAAAAAACTGAATCTCAAATATTTGAAACATTTTATCTTGGATGAATGCGACAAAATGTTGGAACAATTAGGTAAGCTTTTGTTTATTGCGCGAATCCTAATAAATTAATCAAATGATGCAAAGTGATAGGGACAACTGAATGTTTAGTTCTACGAACTAATACATCAGTGTTGATTTATCTTTTCTGATGTTTACCATAATAATTGCGCAAGAAAGCTATCTTGTGAAGATCTAAATAAATACCTGTTTCTCTTCGTTGCAGACATGCGTCGCGACGTACAGGAGATTTTCCGTAACACACCACACGGAAAACAAGTAATGATGTTTTCGGCCACATTGAGCAAAGAGATTCGTCCAGTCTGCAAAAAGTTTATGCAAGAAGTAATTATCACCGAATTAATTAATACTATAAAATATTATAAAACGTTGTCACTACTCCTGCCATTGATTTCGCAACGTTCGTCTTGTCGCTTCGAGTCCGGGTATGGATTCACTGTTAAAGTAATGAAGTTTGTTATGGGGTCATCGTAAAAGTTATATTAAATCACGCCAATGACTTAAATCAAAAGCTTAATTCAAACGTTTATTCGGTAATAACGAAAAAGCTAATAAAATTGTTTAATACGAAATCGGGGATAATAGAATAACCAATTTGTCGATAACAAGTCAAACAACCGGGTTGCATGCTAACAAACCACCTCTGCGGCATCCTGTTGACACGATCAACGTGGGGAGAACGTTGGGCAGATATTGTAAGCGAGTGCTCCTGCTTGCGGTTCCAGTTGTTGGAAACCAGACAATCGAAGACAGTCGATAGTACTTCACAACGGCTGCCACCCGTGGTTCACTGCGGCTATCATCCACTAATTGAATCTGAGTTATTTGGGGAGTGGTGAAACTTATGTTTGCAACTCGGAATGGCTGTCTGGAGTGGCTTCAGATCCGTATGTATATAAAAGTAAAGTTTAGTAGTATAAGACGAGATGACAAATCCAAGATTGAAGATAAGGATCAAGATTGCCCCTTGAGCGAAGTCAAACCCCATAACAAAGCGACCAGCAGGAAAAATTAAAGCTGGCAGTAGCAGAACTTTGGCAGTCCGAAATGCAAATATTTCGTTTTAAATTACTAATTATCTTAGATTATTTCAGCTTATTATTAAACGCTCGTCTATTTCCTTGACAGCCTATGGAAGTTTATGTTGATGATGAGGCCAAGTTAACATTGCACGGTTTACAGCAACATTATGTTAAATTGAAAGAAAATGAAAAGAATAAGAAGTTGTTTGAGTTGCTTGATGTGTTGGAGTTCAATCAGGTAGAGTATTGATTCATGTAAATAGATCAGGAGGAAATACCCGTTTGGTGTCTGAAATTACAATTGAACTACGGTTTTACGTTACCTAACAAAACCATTAATTGAACGTTGCAGGTGGTTATTTTCGTGAAGTCAGTGCAACGCTGCATGGCATTGGCTCAACTGCTGACGGAACAAAACTTCCCTGCTATTGGAATTCATCGCGGAATGAGTCAGGAAGAACGCTTGTCGCGCTATCAACAATTCAAAGATTTTCAGAAGGTTTGTAACGATGCCCACTCGAGTCTTCCCAGGGGACCCCGAGGAATTGTACAAAATTAACGTTTCCAATCCCGTCTGCAGCGTATTTTGGTCGCAACGAATCTGTTCGGACGAGGAATGGACATTGAACGGGTTAACATTGTTTTCAACTATGACATGCCCGAGGATTCTGACACGTACTTGCATCGAGTGGCTCGCGCAGGGCGTTTCGGTACCAAAGGATTAGCCATTACATTCGTCTCGGATGAAACGGACGCAAAAACTCTAAATGAAGTTCAAGATCGTTTCGACGTCAACATTACCGAACTTCCAGACGAAATCGACCTGTCTTCTTACAGTAAGTTGCAAACGAATTGCTATAACACAGCTGTGTAAACTGACAAAACTGTTATTTTCAGTTGAAGGACGATAATTTGGGCGCATTACATACATTGTTTGGAACGTACCAAACGTTTAAAGTTTAGTTTTACAGACACTAATTGTAATTAATATTTAAGGATTTGTGTGCAACAACACGAAGTTTCATTCTTAATAAATATTTTTTTTTATATGTTTGACTTCAAAGTACATAAAATAAATTGCTGATCGTGTAGTGACATATAATTGGATATTTTTTAATCATACAGTGAAGAGAAAACTCCTTCAGATATTAAAATATTTCGTTTAAAGAAATATATTTTTTACAAAGGATACACAAATCTTTTATTCATACCTTTGCATCCGAGTAAACCAATCACTCTCCGTCAATTGTCTTACTTCCTCGATATAAAACTGTCCCAACCTCTTATCAGATTGAAGGACTCGAGCAGGATATCTTGACAAAGGAAACCATACATAACAAAATTGTGGAGGAAACCCTCAAGATGGTAACAACCGGCAACGGTCAATGTACTCTGTTAATTTCTCGAAAATACGAAAGAGAGTACGAATACGAAGAGTAAGACCATACTACAAAAAGAAACAAACTTCATGACAAGTACAAATCTCATTTTTTGCGTCTGTAAACAGGATTCGGTCAAAGCCTACTAATGCAAGGAGGGTGTAGGCGAATCTTCCGCTTCTCTAATCGGAGCCACAGCAGACTGATCCTCCAAGTTGGGGGCTGCAGAGGTAAGCTTACAATCCGTCCCCCGTAAAAAGAATCAATTGAAACGGAATGCAATCTCTTAGACTGGACTAACCACAAAAGCGAATAAAGGATTAGAAAGGGCAGCTGTATATGGGCCTATACAGATCACACCAGCATCATGACAGAGTTGGCTTTTTAATGTCCTGAAGCTCAAATTAGCAGCAACCGCAATGGTTCTACAAATTGAAAGAATTCAACCAAAAAACTGAGTTCATAGAAAATTAGAACATATGAAGTGGCCTTAACACAACCGACGAGAGACAGGAGCAAAGCTGAAGAGATTAACCTACGATGCGGTTCACGAATGAATCGTCTTGTTACCTTTCCGAATTCCAGTTAAACATCTTACCCTTGTTCCAGAATATTTTAAATTAAATCAGAGCAAATATATCGAAATATTTTATGAGTATTTAAATCTACTTTTGAAAATTAATTACAAAAATATACTTTCTTTTATTCTTAAACTACATTCAATTCGATTTAAACTTAAGGTAAATGCGCAGACTATGCATTAAACTAGAAGGGGCTTAAACAATAATGAAATCGTGTTTTCGCGAGGGGATCGGGATTCCAGAACGCATTCATCCTCTCGAATTTTTTTGGTTTCATCTGCTCCTTCGTCTCCCGGGTCCTGCTCCACTACTCTAGCTGGAAGGGATTTTCGCTTTCTCGACTGTATCACTGCTTTTGCTTTCCTCTTATACGGTGCCCAAAACGATTGTGGTTGTGCAAATTCGGCAAGATTTTCAAATCGACAGCAAACTGCTACAGCCAGCTCGTCGATTGGCTCCTGAAAGGAGCGGTCCCACGTGTTAACATGATCCGCAATTTTCGGAATGACACATATCATTTTTTCAACGAGCGATAACTGAAATATTCAGAAATGAAACGGAAAGTCTGCATACATGACTTTCAAACACCCACCGCTTGATTCATTGTCGGCATAGATTTCTTCCTTCTCGCGTTTTCTTTCGATTGAGATTCATTGGTCGTTGCTGCCGCTGCGGTTTGAAGCGGAGGAATATCGTCTTCCGGGTCGTTTTGATCCTCACTCGATGGCTGGGCTTGAGACGATTTCGGGAAAGTTTGGTAACATATTTCTCTAATGATAAAAAGCATATCTTTGATTGTTGAATGTCCTTCCGGTGAGTTGATTGATGGTTCCTTCAGAACTTTTGCTACAAATATAGATTAAACAAATATTCTAGGGGAAACATGATCGTCTGGGACTTTCATTGACTTACAATAAATTAACTTGAGATTTTCAAAGAACATTAAAAGTATTATTTCTTCCTGCTCGGACATGAACGCTTTGTACAGTAATTGCCGCAGTGATCTATTTTCTTCGCCCTTTAGTGGCGATTCAACTTGCATCTCACCTGGCGAAAAGCTTTCGAATCCTTCGAAATCCTGTTAATAAAAAATTTCATGAGGTTTGCATGAGCCAGTGATAGTATTCGTCGCTGCATAATACTCGGTGTAAGACTTACCAAGTAGCCGTTGTAGACGAATGGGCATTCGAGTAAGCAAGTTTGAAAAAGTATTGAATTTTTGGTCTCCAAATAGGTGAAAAAGAATTCTGTTGCCCGATTCGATAGCTCTCGGTCTTGATCCAATAAAACTGCCATTAAGGATAGCAGCAAATTGCCTCTGAGCTTGACGAGATCCTGCAAAACCATTTGCGCTAAATTTTTGAACGTTATCAGGCGGATCTCGAGAAAAGGAGATCGTAGTTTTGTTATAATTTCTGCAAGGGCTAGTTCAACCGTTTGTGTATGTTTCTTGCATAAATCCGTTATGCACACTATAATATTGCTCACAGTCGTCGGCCTTTCCGTTTTCTTCAAAATTAAACGATACAGCAAACAAGTAATGCTCGCTACACTCGTGTCCCTAATTGAGAATCTTCCCGCTAAGATAATCATTTGATTCAGAAAAATAACATCCTCTGGGTAAAGCTGGTTATCGGGCGTATCAATGTATTCTTCCAGATACTTGTGGATGAAGCGCACTATTTGCGGGTCGGGGCGAACGAAAAGCTCTAGATTTACTTCAGAATAAGAAAAAAGATAAGACATTACAACAGATCGATTCTCGTGGAATTGGCTAATATTCTGCTGCAGGTATTGTTCCGCTGTTGTATGAATATCCTTCATCCATTTTAATTGCGATTTACTTTTACGTTTGGCATTCGTCTTTGCTATTTTATTCCCAGAGTTTTTATTATCTTCAGACTTTGCAGCAATCGCCATGCAGAAATTAAATGCCTTCGAAATAATACTTGGTGGTATCGCGCCACTCTTCATCAGATTCACCACGCAACTAAATGCCATATTCAATGCACTATGGCTGAATTCATTTATCCAAATCGTTAAAACTTCTAGGATGATTTGTAGATTTTGTCCGGCATTCCACTAGAAAGACAATATTTCATTTAATCATTCACTGAAAAATATTTACTGTTCGTAAGTGTTCTGAAATGACAATTTATATAAGTGAATTTTTTCTTATTTGTACCGATTGTTCCAATGTGGACTTTATGAACGAAGATATCAACGAATCTGCGTCTTTGCACTTCATTTTGCCGGCAATGAAGCTAAGCATAATCCACGCTTCAGTTGAATTTGAAGTTAGCGTATGAGATTCAATCAGTGTCAGAATTTTAGGACTAGAATGATGCAATTCCATCAAAATTGTTTCGTAATGCTCATTGCGAAACATACCTGAGCATTTTCTTGTTCATTGACTCCAAAATACACGATTGCAGGAAGTACCGATGTTGGCTTGTTAACAGGACCCTGATGATGGCCCAAGGCATAAAGTGCTCCGCTTGATTCGAATTATCTATGCCGCGAATGTTATCAAAAACTCGCCTTTTGAAGCACTGAAACGATTTTCTGAAATAGTACAAAAATTTGATTGATACAAGAGCGCAACTACCTCCCATGCCTGGTCTATAAGTTTTGGATCGCTGTCTTTGAATAGAGGAACAATTATCTGAGACCATGCGTATATAACGGGGTAGCAATTCGGGTAGTAATTCAAAATTGAATCAATCATTTGTAGAGCTTGCTTACGAACTTCTAGCGAAGCGTCCGAACCCAATTTCGATGTTTCTTGCACAAATTTAGTCTTGTATAAAACAAAGGGATTTTTCAAGACCGCCGTTTCCAAAAGCAACAGAGCTCCCCGTCTCACGTGTGCCGTGTTGTTCTTAAGCAAATAATACAAAATATTGGGCAATTTACTGAATTCTTCCTTGAGCAGTTCATGCCCGTCAAACGTGTAATTCGGTTCAATGGGCTTGGGACGTTCATAGCGAATTTCAAGAAAACGCACACGGGGTTCTTCGGGCAGATTTACGCCTGTATCATCGAATGCGGCAAATTTCAATCCTTCTCCCATTATTTTTATTGCGTCTGGCGTTCCTTTTACAGTTGCTTGTTGCAAGCCACTCAATGCTTTCAGCTTTATGCTATTATTAACGTCAAGCAGTTTCACAAATAGCTCCTTAATTGCGTGAACTTCACGAGGCACGGTGGAGATTTCATGACGAAACACTTCCCAATTCACTTTTGATTCAATCAGTACGATACGAGTCAGTATTTCTACAGCATTTGTCCTGATTGATACTTCGTCGGCATATGCGGCTTTCAATAAAAAGTCTAGATTCGATTCATTGCACTTCGTGTACAGCGCTGCATCGTATTTCGCTACATAGTCTAAATAGCGTGCTTTTTCATCCTTTTCACCCTGCAATTAGTCACAATATTGAGCTCCCTTATCGGTTCGTCAAAGCAATGCTAAAATTTACCTTCAGCTGATTTGTTACTACATATTCTATAAAATGCTGTAATATTTTAGTTACAACCCGCGGTGATTTATTGATGATTGCTACAAACCAATCCGATATGTGTTCATTAAATTGTGAAGAATCAATCGAAGCACTAAACTGTTTGGGTCTCTTCGGTTTTGGTGGGAATACGTGCAGGCAACATGTGGTTTTCATGATTTTCATTAAGGTTTCTTCGGGATCGCCGTTGTGAGCATTAGCTATTTCGCCAAAAATATCAAAACATTTTGAATGGAGCATAGCAGCATCTGAAATTTTGGTAAATTCTTAAATTCGACAGCAATGCTTGTCTACTTTCAGTAATGAAGGACGAAGGTTAAATAATTGTATTTCAATCGATTCATTTAACACGAATATTTATAAATGCTACTGCAGTCTTCCAAGGAAGACGTTCGGGTAATCTAAAAGAAAATATTCTTTCTCTGTCCTCTCCAGAGGCGCTGTGTGTTTTGACCGTTTGAATGTACAATCGTGTTAGGTATAAGGCGCGAAGGTTGTGAACTGCAAGCAATACCATTAGCAATCAGATCCTTGGTTGCTAAACGACTGAGGAGGATTTTGAGGAGAGTCGACATTCTACTTAAAGTGTCATATAAGGCAAAAGGCAAAGGACTTTTATTGCAGATTCCGCGTTGGTTGACAATAAATTTTCTTGTAACGAAACTGAAGCAGTCCCATTTACCTTAGGGCAGAGAAGCTCATGTTTAAAAACATCAATTCGAAAATTACTGCTTATGTCAGAAATAGCTGATGGCGAAGTCTGCTACATGTCAAGGAAAAATAAAATGGACATTATCAGGGAAGTATATTTAGAAAGAAACAGAGAGGTACGAAATTCGTACAGGTGTTCTGCGAAAAGCCAAAACAAGTCGCTGAGATAACAAAGAAAGGCAGTAGTACGGAAGAAAACAATTTATCCAGGTGATACTTACAAGTATTCACATAACCATTTGCATGATTACTATACAGCATCTTATTTAGCTCCCAGATTATAGCGTTCCTGATGTCCTTATATTCTTCAAAGTGCACATAGCGGAACATTATTTTTAAATCATCGCAAAAGTTTGTCAAATTCACCCAAAGCTCTGCCAAATCCGAGTCCGAGATCCTTTTGGCTATATTCGGCTCCTTCACTATATCAACCAAATGGTATACTTGGATGGCTTGTTCGATCATCTTATCATCGAATATATGAAATCCTTTCGATCCAGGAATGGTTAACGACAGAACATATACTTGAGCACTGACCAATGTTAACTTACGGTAGACCTTCGAGGTAGGTTCGGTTGTGGCTAATCGTAGAAGAGTGTAGATGAATGTTAGGTATTGTTCTCTTGGTGAAACTGTTATAACACGATCCCAGCAATCATAAGTATTATCGTAGCCACTGTTAGAGGCTCGAAGCTCTCTTATTGCCGAGCACAGCTCCAACAAAATGGAAATAACTTGCGAGTTTTCCACCGCCCGCTTTACTATCGATAGCTCATCAAGTGAGGTGAAATTACCAGCAACTTGCTCAGTACCACTAGAGTCACTATCACTTGAGAAATCATCACTGCTCTCCTCAGTGTCATCACTACTGCTATCATCGCTTAGGTCTCTGCCATTGGTTGTCCTTATGGCACTTTGCGTCCGATTCGACTCCTGTTTATTTTGCACATTCTCGAAAAACTCCTCTACTTGCTCTCGTGTTACATGTCGCGAATAGAAATTCGAAAGGCTCTGGAATAATTCCAAAACCTGTGCCATTGCGCCCGATCTACAAATCCCGCCAAATTATCATCCCATTCCATGCCCAAACGCGACGCTCAATCTCTGCCGACATGCATGCAGCGTTTGACATTTGGGGCAGTTATTACGACCAAGCTATTTACAATGACTTTATTTTAAATTTGGTTTTGAATTGGTCGAATGTTGTTTACATTGTAAGGGGATTGATGAGCAATGAAAATTCGTTATAGAGCATATATTATTTACTGTTGCTGAAAATTTCTCGTCTTGAACGTTATTTGTTCCATTACAAATGTATCCAGTGGTGAATGAAGATGTTTGTGCAACATAGAGAGTTTTGTTTACGTTGTCAGCTGATGAACAATTGGTCTACTAGTATTCAATTGGGGATCTGGGAATTTGTGAATTGCTTGAGTTGGCGACTCTGTTTGTCAGTGGTGCAGAAGCAAACGACAGCTGCGCAGTCTGGTGTAAACGCGGAGAAGATAGGAGACATGAAGCCATTACAAGTGATGCAAGGTGTTTCGGAATAGAAAAAGTGTGCAAACGCCGTGTTGTTGGGCATTGAAGACACTATTCGTTTATTTTGCTAACCTAGTTAATCGCGTGCTCACGGTGTAGCATCGAAAGAATCGCCGAGAGCAGTGAAAGGTGCGGGAAATGATTCTGAATGTTTGACGTAAGTGTTTTGCTACGGCACTGTCAAAACCATTGTCGTCGCAGTCCCACTTAGTCGGAGAAAACTTGTTAAATCGCCCTCTTTTAGTTGATCAAATGAGAAGAATACCCCGACGAGTATCGTAGCTATTTCCCTTGTACGTACGAATGACGTTGATAGAGTATGCTAATTAAATTGATTTTCCAATATCGTCTATTAAATCGTCGGCAGCGGTAAGACCGCAGCTGTGCAGCTCCCACGGTGCAACCGTGCACGCCCAACGTGTCGTGAAGGTTTGCCTCCAGTTGCCGAGTCAATCCATTACTGACCAAATCCAGCAGTATAATTGCGCTCAGGATTGGAAATCGATGAATGTTGCATTATTTAAACAATAAATGGCCCACGAAGCCGATTAGCTCGGAGTGAAAATTGCGAATTCATATCTCGCAGACGGGATAAGATTAGATAAGATTACCAGTATCTTCCATCCCGTGTCCAACTGATCCGATGCAATTGTTGCGAATGCTTTGGCGCTGGTTAATAAATGTAATCGGCGTAATTGGTTTGTTTAAGCTTAATATTAATGTGGTTCAGTTAATCCTCTCATCGCAATCTAATTGGAGTGTTATTTGTGTTTTGTGTTAATTTTGCTGCATAATCTTCACGTTGCTACTCTTGTCATTGAAGCCGTGGAGTGATTAGTTGCCGAATTATATTGCTCACCGACAATAAGTTTTTTCTATATGCGATTGTTGCTTTTGACACAGAGCGTGTGTGTGTGTGTGTGCGTGTGTTTTTTTGTGTTGTATAGTTCGCGATAATAGATTATGACAATAGCAGCTGTTTGAGTGTATTAAAAAGTCCACTTCATTCTACTCCTTGGTACGTACTCAATGAACCTTCAAATATGATAAGTCAAGCCCTGGAATTTTGGTCAGCAAAGATGTTTATGTCGTACGATTTTCAGAAGAAATAAGTTAGTACCCTACAAAGGTCTACATTATCAAAGGACATAGAAAGTACTTCCTGTAATTATATCGCTCACTTTGTGGAAATTTGCGATATGTGAATCATGTAAATCATTTACGTAAACATTTCCGTCGTCCATGCCGGGCAAGGGATTTCAAAGCTCTACCTTATCTGTGGTAAACCTGAATGATTGAATATATGGATTTTATCATTAATCATTGAATAAATAGATTTCAACTACAACAATTAAAATTCGCTTCAATTCCTTCACTTATCAATCCCACCCCTGCACTTTATCTTATTGTTTTATAATTTTCAGCAATCTCACGGACATTTTCTTTGGTCATGTGATGACGATGATGATGTCATTTACCTGTAAACAAACTACCGGGCTTGAATATTTGTTTTTATTAACAAGTTGTTGCTCGTTTTCGAACTTGTGAAATAATTAAATCATCTTACTTAATGTTTCGGGTTTCGTTTCTGCCGCAAGAACTTATTTTCTTTTTGCCCATCATCGTATTATACGAATTAAAAATTAACAGCGTTCTCTATCAACTATGCATTATACTGTAAACGTCTCTACCAAGTCTGTCAGATGCGAAATGTTAGTCCAAATCAATGTGTTTATTGATTTGATGGGACTGTCTTTGAATAACAGTAATTATAAATAGTAATTTCGACACATTTCGATGACAACCGCTGAAAATAGCTGACTGATGTATTCAAGAGCTTTAAGGGAAATAATCCCTCCCCAGCCTCTAAACAGTCGCAGCATAGCATCATGCGGCTTTCAACAGTGTTCAAGACTGAAAATCACGTTGAAATAATTGTAAGCAGAGCACTTGCATACACTTGCATTCAGGGCGTGTAAACAACAATAGAAATCTGTACTTCAGTCGACAAAGGATTACTTGGAAATTTGCCTTAAGACAGAAGTTGGGAAATAGTACCAATGCGGAGTTATGATAACAAATCCAATACTTTTCAGACCCATAGCAAGGATCAAAGCAGACATCAAAAAACCATCCTTTGCTGGATCTAGTTTGCCTGATTGATTAATACATTTCAGATTATCTTCATTTTCATTTGGTTTGAGTGAAACCTAAGCATTTTGTCGAAAGTTCGAAGAGATTGAGACCGAAAAAGGTATGGATGTTTGGCTGAACTTAATGGCAGTTTTCCATCATGAGCTACTTCATATTGATCAGACAATTGAGACTCTTGTGTGGACAACTATAGAATTTACCTCCAGCAATTGATACAGAACTGCCCGAACTAAATTATATGAAAGGCGTTGCCTTCCATCATGGCAACGCCCGTCCACATAAGCATAACCTCCAAATCTTGCTAAAATTTCATTTGAAAGTTTAAACGCTTCTTCCGTTTAGTCTACAGGAATCACTCTCTGACTATGACTTGTTTCAGTCCATGCGGTTCTCTCTAAATGGAATTACGCTACTTTCAACATAAGCCAGTGGAAATACTTGATTTTGGATCTTTACTAAAAAAACAAAGAAATTTGCCTGAGAATATATTATTTAAAAGAAATTTATTTGCCGAAGAATTAGAAATTTTCTAAGGAATTAGTAATTTTGCGAAAAAAGGGCGTCAGATTAGCTCCGACTTCTGTAGTTTCCGTTAGATCTAGTTCAGAGTGTTTTAAGGGTATAGCATGTTGTCCGAACTAGGGGCTTGAGGAGCGTTAGGTCCGTCTTATTTTGAGAGGAAAAGAACACGAGAACATCATCGAGTCCGAGTAGTAGACGATATATATCACATGTAGGTGCGTGGATACTCCGACACAAAAAAACTCAAGCTCAAATATCACGATTATCAGTGGGACTCGAACCCAACTTCGATTGCAAAGAGGGTGAGCTTCTGAGGGAGTAGATTATTGCGTACTCTCCGTAAATCATGAAATGTGGCCTCTGCTTATTGATGATAGTTTGTAATAAATTGTCAACGCAGAGGACGCTGAGACCGATGGTTTGAAAGGGTTTGCCTACCTTTGGATTGAATAAATACTGTCGGTTAAAGTATGTTACAAGATATGTTTATGGCCAGAAGTTAAATGTTAAATAAATGTTCTTGTCTTTTCGTATATACGATGTATTTGTATAGATAAAATTTTTGTATTTACAATGCAAAAACAGAATATCACTTTGAAATTAAATAAGCTGCAAACTTCCACCAATAGCCGCATCAAAGTTAAAATATGAAAATCCAGAATAGCACAAAAACGAAATTATAAACGTAAGCGCAAATATGTAGTTTAAGAATGTAAATTTATGCAGATTACACAAATATCATTAACAGGTGTTTCGTGTTCCAGGGTTTTTTGTTATCAAAAAAACTGAGTCGTGCCCTGAACGAATTTCACATTTCCTTCAGAAACATGACAAATCGGTAATGTACGAATGTATTTTATATTATTGAATTGCGTCATGTAGGCAAGTAAAGGTATAAGGATGGAAAGTAGCATGATGCTGATGATTGTGTAGCAAATCTCTAGCTCATAATACGCTGGGTTACCTACCGATACCTAAAAATTTTATCAAGAAATAAAATTCGCTGATAGTGGTACGAGATAGATAAGCATGGAACGTTGTAAAGTATTTTCAGTTTCAGAAGAAGATTTTATGTTGATTTCGCGATACCACGAAAAAATTTCCGCTAACTAGAATATATCTATACCGGATGCTGCGTAAATTCATTAACCTTATTAATGACAATAAAAATCTTAAAGTAGACGATTGGCTGTGTTAACTCTGCATAAATTCGTATCATTTGAAATGTGATATTATATTTATAAAAACACCATGTACCTGCGAAAATATTAAGCACCTAACATTCATCATTACTAACGAAAATGATTAAACAAGGCTTTATGTATCAGTCTCAAATCACCTACAAGAAAAATTGAATTGACCCAATAATAAGACATGACATGCATATTGAATTATCGACGCTATCACAGTTCGTGTGTGAATGCGTTATATACCGAAATTTAGTTGATTTTAAGTCTGATATTGTTAACTTTTTATATGGCTTATTATTGATTATTTTATTGTACTTTTTGACCGTAGTTAAAATTTTGAAACGATAAATAATTAAACGCGATTGCGATTATGTGCCATATATTGATAAGACCTTAATATGCTGACCTGAAAATTATTCTTTGAATGATTCATCAGAATGGAAGATTAATAAAGCATAAAATTTAAATTTTTTTAAGGATAAATTAAGATATAAGCAATACTGAGTTTATTGAACTATTGCAATCATGCATGCTGCGAGATGCCGTGAGAACGAAATGGAGACTTGCTCCTATATGCGACAACTCGAGTACGGTGTCCTTCCTTCAGCCTAGAGCCTGTCTTTCGACGGCTGTAATGCAAGCTCAAACATAATGGGTCCTATGTAGAAGTGAACCCACGAAATGAACTAAGACATGCGGAGCATACTCAATTTCACAGCGGTATTATATTTCTGTGTGAAGATAACACTACTAAATAACTAACACTTTATCAACATTATGATATGCGTTTTTAAAAAAAATACAGAATTTTCCCTTTCTGAGAAAATTAATTGTTCATTCCTAGTACAGAGGAAACAGTCGGAATTAAAACTTAAGACTTTACAATAAATCATTGACTGACAATAAAAATAATTGCTTACTTAAACTTTGTTATTAACAATGAAAAGATACCCAACCATGCAAAGCAAATACTTTTACACTCGTATAGAAATTTCCACTTTGCTTGAATTCCTAATCAGTGTCCCACTGATCTGTGTCTGATAGCCAACGAGTGTATGTTTTCCAGTACTGACACTCCATTCCTATCTCCATTAGGCATGCCGTGCATATTGCATAAATGTGGTTGAATAAATTGCTAATACTGTTTGCAAATTTTGTTTTTAATAGCCACTAATAAATTGCTTGTTTGCTAACAAAATCAAGCAAATAATAATCATTTCTAGATTTAATTTACTGAAAGCAGTGTAGCAAATTAATTTTTTTGTGTTTTCATCAACTGCAGATCCTGCTGAAAAATGTTTTCGGAATAGAAATAATCTTAAAGATAGCATTTTCTGATCTAAATTCAACGTTTGAAATATTGAGGACGTTCGGTTATATAAACGAAATCATATAAATTTTATTAAAATTTGTTTGATCATTCGCTCGTCTCTCTTCCCGCAGATTACGTCGATGCAATATAAATAATAAAATGTTGTACGAAATTCACAAATAGAATAGAATCTGAAGCGCTTGTTCACTGAAAGAAATCTCGTGTGACTAATTACACCATGGCTGAAGGCGGCGGTGGTAGCGGCAGCAATGGAACACGCAGTGGCCAAGGTTATTATCAACTGAGTGTAACAAGTAAGTATAAAGTAGGATAATATTCTGACGTATTTTTGAATTACTTGCTTTGCTTCCTTTTCATAAGAAGGCTTGCTCGTCTATTGTTAGCATTGGTGTACTAAGGTTATGTATTCACTTTTCTGTTCTAGCATTGTTTACAGTGTATGGCAGCCTATTGTTGCTATATAAATTTCGTGGTGAAGACAGTAATCTTTTAAACGCTTCATTTCAAAAGCATCAAGTTGAAAAATGTATACATGTATAATTTATACCAATGTATACATTTGTAAAGTCATCCACTTACATATCGCTTTACGCAAATTTATCATTTCAAGATAACTTCAGATTGAATTGTGTGTATCGAGTTCAGTGTGATATGGTTGTCTACTTTACTATATCGCATTAGTTTATCTTGCGTCCACTGTAGATAATATCGTTTTTCATTCTTTTTTTCATTTTTAGAATATAAGAAATATTTGTAAAAGTGATACGAGGTTGCCTTATAAACGATTGTTTCTAAGTGAACTTGGTACAACCTGCAAAAGTTCCCAGAAAACATGAAACAATTTCAGTAGAATAATTGAATACGAAAATAAGATGAATTTTGGCTCTATGTTAATGCATATTTCTATAATGTGAGCCATTTGTTGATGTTTTGATGAACCCACTAGATATTTATCAACTTTACACACTATCTTGTGGTACACAATAAATTGTTGCTAGTCGTACGTATAGAATCATTATATTTCTATCGTCATAACGTCTGTAATCCAAACAGTATTTTGATTTTTCATGTTTTCATTTAGTGCAAACCAAAAAATATTACCCTTTATTTAAATTTTCTTCAATTTCTGAATGTCTGAATTTTTTTTTTTTTATTTATATAAATGAACTTTGAATTAAAACGGAAATATTAATTGCAGTCGAACACGCTTCTCTCTGCAACAATGGATTGTTCAAACCGAATCCTTACGTTGAACTTTCGGTTGACAACAGGAGCAATCGTAAAACAGATGTGATAAAGCATACTCACTTGCCGAAATGGAATGAAGGCTTCACGGTGTTGGTAGGCAGAAAAGCGTTTGCTTGAATTCCATTACTCATAATATCTTTTTTAACCCGCTTTGTTTATCTCATAGGTCACGCCAAATTCAGTGCTTGAATTCAAAGTGTTCGATCATTCAAGTTTTCACAAAGATGCCTTTCTTGGCGGAGCTACAGTTTTCCTTAATGAAATTCTGCGCCACTACAATGGGAGATGTGAAAATTTGGAATTAAGTATGGACTTAGTGAATAGTAAGAAGCCAAAACAATGGTCAATGCAAAATGGAGAATTAGTTGCAATTTTAAACGGCCTCAATGTTGATATGTCACAAGTCCCAAAAGCTAATAGCAACGGATCAACAACAAGCGAAATACAGCCAGACGTCGCCAATGGTGGTCCATCAGTAACATCTCAAAGTAATCAAAGTAGTGTGCTACGTGCAGGAATAAGGGCGCGCATGCGACTTTGCAGTAACCCTGGTCAAATAGCGAATTCGTCGCAAACAAACTCTAACGCAATAACAGCAGCCATTAGTAATTTCAATTTAAATGGTTCTCCATCGGGTGCGGGTGGAGTAATTGGGCCAAACTTAATGCATGGCGTCGGTAATGCAATTCCATCGTCCACCGGCGCTATTCGAAGAAATAGCTCAAACACATGGGAGACACAACAACCACCATCGCAAATCGCACATCAACGAGTAGCCATACCAAATACGAATGGAACGAGCCAAAGAATAATTCAAACAGTTTCGTCCGGTCCGGTAGTCCCAGATCCAATGAGCCAAGTTGGTGCTACTAATACTGTTGCACTTGCTGATGGAATGCCTACGTCAGCATCATCGTCACCTCACCCCGTAGCAGCGAATTCTGCAAATGTTCCTAATGGGGCAGGGAATCCTGTGCCTGTTTCAAACGCTAGTGACCAACAGCTGCAAACACAAGCGGACGATGAACCTTTACCAGCTGGATGGGAAATTCGTTTTGATCAATACGGAAGAAGGTATGCCGACCTTACTCTTAGATTAACCTCTACCAAATAACCGAGCAGAACGGGGTCCATTCATTGAGATTTGAAGGAATGCTGATTTTCATTCAGTGCTCTTAGCAAGTCGAAGATTGTGTCCGAATGAGTGCTTGTCGGACGTCATTCGTCAAATGCTTTTTGTTTGCATATTTCCATTTTTCCAGTACGTTCAAACATCGGCCTTTGTGTTCTATATTTATGACCCTTCACTATTTTCTAAGCATGAACACGAGCACTGTTCATGAGGTGCCCAAAGTCGCTCGATGTGTTGCAATGTATGGACAGTCCGAACATGCCCCGAAGGCTAAGGATCAATCAAAGAGTCTGTTTTATCTATATTTTCCATTCAAGGTTTTTAAATCTTTCACGAAGGGATGAGAATTTTCGGTATCCATTGGTAATGTTTTCGAAACACGTGGCTAGTCTTAATTTTCAACCGATTCATAAAAATATGTCTAAAAACCAAAAACGTGGTGCTGAATTAGTAATAAAACAAAAATTTTGTAATTAATGCAATATTGCGAAATGATCTAGGAGCAGTAGCAAACAACTGCCTTAAATATATCGCATGAAAATTTCACCGTCGTTAACATATCCGTGCGACATATATGACTATCGCTCAGATAAGATATCGTAGGTGGACAGCAAAGGTATCTTTAATCAATTCACATATCCTACTGCTTCTGCAGGGAAAAGGCAAAATAATATAAACGCCTGACATAAACACAATATTCATTATTCAATTATGTGTTGGACCAAAAATAATTAGGTAAGGTGCTCTCGCTGTAATTCTGTTGTTCAAACAGTGTTGCTGAAGTGGGTGTTAAGTCGTGCTGGCATTTGAGGGGCGCCAAAAATTTTTAACGTGCGTCGATCCGTGTCAACTTTGGGTTTCGCCCACTTTTCCTTTTCGTCGATGATGTTGAAGTTGTTCACTGTATTTTACACATTCCAGATGTCACTGTCCGCTCCTCGTATCGCTTGTTGTAACCGTCGTAGAACGAAATACATATTTCACTGCAACCATTACAAGACTTGGCATGGACGCGATGCAACACATGCAGGTGACATTGTTTACACTGAAGCATTGTTGCTGCCATGCAATCGGATGCGGCATACTGCCTGTTGTATTTTTTGTCCCTCGCCAGTATATTTTAACGTTTTCTGAGTCAAATATATGCGAAGTTTCCCCAATGGCAGGAATAAGTTAAAAATAGACGCCTAAGAACTTTCTTACTCCTTTCTTACAGTGGAACTCGCTCGTGTTTATAGTAATATTTTATGAATATGTGCATTTAAGACAAGTACATAAATACACACTGCGAAAACTGTTTAACATTTTTTTCAGATATTACGTAGATCACAACACTCGCTCGACATATTGGGAAAAGCCTACACCACTACCTCCAGGGTGGGAAATACGTAAGGATCCTCGCGGGCGTGTTTATTATGTAGATCACAATACACGAACAACAACATGGCAACGACCTAACAGTGAACGACTTATGCATTTCCAGCACTGGCAAGGGCAACGAGCTCATGTTGTTGCTCAAGGCAACCAACGGTTTTTGTACCAGCAGGTAATTAAACGTGCCAATTACTCAAATTGATAATGTTAAATCTTCTATATACACTACATAAACATTTTGTAATAATGGTTTCATTTTGTTTGAACCGTTTATTGTATCAGAATCCTGCAGCAGCTGCAGCCCTTACCCAAGAAGAAGACGACAATCTTGGTCCGCTACCTGATGGATGGGAAAAGAAAGTTCAATCCGACAATCGTGTGTACTTTGTGAACCACAAGAATAGGACGACTCAGTGGGAGGATCCTAGAACTCAAGGACAAGTAAGAATATTTGAATCGATCAAGCGAAATCAAACAAATTTTGAATCATTGCGATTGCAGGAGGTTAGTTTAATTAATGAGGGTCCATTGCCACCCGGCTGGGAAATTCGGTACACAGCTACTGGCGAGCGTTTCTTTGTCGACCACAACACTCGACGGACAACGTTTGAAGACCCGCGGCCAGGTAGATACATATAAACTTACTAAAGAGCTATAATGAGTTTTTGTTACGTAGGCGCCCCGAAAGGAGTCAAAGGTGTGTATGGTGTTCCTCGAGCGTACGAGCGATCATTCCGATGGAAGTTAAGTCAGTTCCGATACTTGTGCCAGAGTAATGCTCTACCTTCGCATATTAAAATCACGGTGACCCGTCAAACGCTGTTTGAGGAGTCGTATCATCAGATTATGAGGCTACCGGCGTACGAACTGCGTCGTCGATTGTATATAATATTCCGCGGTGAAGAGGGTTTAGATTATGGTGGTGTGTCGCGCGAATGGTTCTTCTTGCTGTCGCACGAAGTCCTTAATCCTATGTACTGCTTATTCGAGTACGCCAATAAGAATAATTATAGTTTACAAATAAATCCGGCCAGCTACGTTAATCCTGATCATCTGCAGTATTTTAAGTTCATAGGACGATTTATCGCCATGGCGTTGTATCATGGTCGATTCATTTATTCGGGCTTCACAATGCCGTTCTATAAGCGCATGTTAAATAAAAAATTAACAATTAAAGATATTGAAACGATAGATCCGGAATTCTATAATTCGTTAATTTGGGTGCGAGATAATAATATTGATGAGTGTGGGTTAGAACTGTGGTTTACGGTTGACTTTGAAGTGCTTGGTCAAATTTTGCACCATGAGTTGAAGGAGAATGGTGAAAAAGTTCGCGTGACTGAAGAAAATAAAGAAGAGTACATTACACTTATGACCGAGTGGAGGATGACTAGGTGAGTGCGCTGTTAAATATAAGTATGCAGTAAGCAGTGCTAAAATATACCTTGTGCATGTTTTATTTCACAGGGGAATTGAGCAGCAAACGAAAACATTTTTGGACGGTTTTAATGAAGTAGTGCCTCTGGAATGGTTGAAATACTTTGATGAGCGAGAGTTGGAGTTGATATTGTGTGGAATGCAAGATGTTGACGTGGATGATTGGCAGCGAAATACAATTTACCGACACTACAATCGTAACAGCAAACAGGTTGTTTGGTTCTGGCAGGTAAGTAGTAATTGAGTGCGTCCTCAATGCGAGGTGCAAAGGATTGTTTACTTTGAATTTTCGTAATAACTGTGTTCATCTTCATGACATTGATCACTTGCAGTTTGTTCGAGAAACAGATAACGAAAAGCGTGCTCGTTTGTTACAATTTGTTACGGGTACATGCCGTGTACCTGTGGGTGGTTTTGCAGAATTGATGGGCTCAAATGGCCCACAACGCTTTTGCATTGAAAAAGTAGGCAAGGAAACATGGCTCCCTCGATCGCATACATGTTTCAATCGTCTCGACTTACCGCCATACAAAAGTTACGATCAGCTCGTAGAAAAATTAACATTTGCAATCGAAGAGACTGAAGGTTTTTGTCAGGAATGAAATGATAAAATAGCGCGTGGAATGTTAACAAAAAATATTATATCTCGCCGACTTTGTTTTTATGTTTTGTATATTTCCTATTCTTACGTTTTATCTAGCAAAATATATATATATATATCATAGATAACCACATGAAAACTGTCAATAAAATAATTTACGGTTATGTAAACAAGATTACAATACTAATAGAATGGTATTTGCGATTTGTATTGTACATAAAGAGAAATCATATTTATGAAATGCTAAACATAATATAAAAAGTTTTAGATGGATAAACGGAACGAAACATGAAGTGGAACGAATTAAAAAGACAAAATTGATGATGAAAAGTTGAAGTCGATTTAGGAATCATTTGTAAATTGTAAATTAGATAGTACTGTATGTTTTACCGACGAAACGGTGGTTAAAAACGAGAGACAAAGAATAAACACGCGAAAGACCTAGCAATATTTTTCTAACTTGATTATTGTTAAACGTAAGCAACTTTTGTATTACTTTATGCTATAGTTATGATCTAATTTATTAACATCGTCGTTACACACATATGCAGTTGAATTTACTCTGGGTTTGATCAACTTAGTGACGCTTCATTATCACGAAATACGTATACGTACTTTTTCAAAGTTTATTCTTTCAACTCCAATCACATTTCACAATATTTTCTCATTTCAAATGCATATCAATATTCGATAGCTTTTCATTCAAGTATTTGGAAAATGCGTTGCAAAGTTTTTGGAAATATATTAAGATCTTTAAGTCAAGAGACTTTTCGTATTCACTAGAAAATGTGCGCAAGGGACCACGGGACTTTGTTTTAGATCTTAAATGTATTTTTAGTCTGGTCGATAAATATCTTTAGGTAGTTTGCACCCATTTCGTTGTTCGAATTTTTTTTTTCACCTGAATTTCAATTTCGTATATGATTAGGCTGTTGATTATGTACTAAAAGTTTCAATATACAAAGAAAAAAATATTAAATTCAAACAACATAGGTTAAGATTTAGCAGTTCAAGTACGTTAAAAAGAAAGGAGAAAAATTGAAGTTAGAATTGTACATACATGATACTGAAAGTATATTTTATTGTTGTTTTAGAATTTATCAATGGATAATAAAATTGATATAAAATAATAATGGTTGCTTATTTACTGGTTTTTCGACTATTTTCACATATTTGTTCTATACCATAAACGGCATTAATATCATTCTCACTTTTCTGCTTACATCGTAAGATACGCGCAATACGTGCCAAATATAAGGAACTACTTTTCGATTAGGATTCGGTTAATCATTGAAAATTCGGTTTTCCTCTGAAGTGTGCGTTATGAGAACTTAGTAAAAAGATTATCTGTTAACGAGTCAAGTGCAATAAAAATGATGCTGGATTAGAACTCTATCGGTGTTGGTGATATGTCCCACAATCCACCAAGCTGCGATCTGGGGCCTATGGATTTGAAATTAATTGCCTCTAACACGCCACCGGGCCGAAGTTCTGTACTAAACTGCTACGCCGCAATAACAATGTGGTAGAGAAGGACAAGTATTTTTTTTAAATTCATGTGACATCGTATGAATGTTGTTTTTTTGCCGTCATATTATAGAGAAACCGTTCAGCTGAAGGATGAACGATCCCTGGCATTTAGCGGTTGGTCGACAGTAGCGAATACAAAAAGCAGTGAAAAGCTGGTATTTGAATTCAATCGAGATTCTTCCTGATCTTATAGGCACCATTGATTTAGGAATATTATGGTGGGACACGTAGAAAGGATTTAGAATAGAGATTAGTCCGCGTCATAATCCGTTATTTCTTCTGTATTGACGATGGTTGATGGACGGCTTGTTATCAATCTCACGACTCTGATATAGATTCAGTAGGATTGTTTAGATAAGGAACCCCTTCAGCGATGCAATGCTAACCTTTTTTCTCCAAAGCATTTCGTACTTGGGCTCATGACATTGAAGGTAAACGGCACTGAATATTAGCTAACGGTTAAGAAATGAGCGTTTGGACGTCCATGTTACTTTTGTCGGTCAAACACGTAGTATAGCGGATACAGATACTCGGGTTTGCAGTCATATTCAAATTATCTACGTACCAAACCATCACATGATTCACAATCCCCACATTCCAGCCTTCCAATATGAATTTATTCCACTTGTTTATCTTACACTTGTCCCCCGGTAAATGTCAAATTTCCAATTTTCAAAATAAATCGCAGGCGCATATTGGACGTTCGAGACAGTTCTCTAGTTATCACATATCTCTTCGAAAAATCTACTTTTACGTTTCATCCGACTCGTTGCGACAATCAGACGGAGTGGAAAAAATCAGCCGGGCAAATTGTCAATTTAGTTTGAAATCAAAGCCGACAATTGAAAAGCCAGCAAGCAAGAAAGCAGTATGGATACTTTGAAGAGGATGTTTGGCATAGGGGATGACAAAAAAGAGCCGTAAGTATCTTACATAGAGTGTGTACATTTTTTCCCTGAAATTAGTTCGGAAGACCGATCGATAAATCCGGGGACCTTGTCGGGTTTGCCCTATTCGCCGGGTATGTTTGATGGATAGTGCAAATTATAATGCGTTTCGTTTGTTGGTTGTTATTAGGTCTCAAAGTTTTAAGGACGAGTTCAGAAAGCCCACCTGGTTCGAGGAGAGTGAAACGGATGATGAATTATTCGACAGCAAAAGTAAATTCCTGTTTCAAATGTTCACAAACCCTCTTGAGTTGCAAAAGCATTTTGATCAACAGATGCAAGAGCTAATGAAGACTTTTAAGCAATATGAGGGTGAGTTGGGGTGGTCGTGGATTGGTGAAGAAGAGCAAGTCTGAAATTATTTTCGAGTTGCAGACAATGGCGATTTCAATAGGAATTTTCGAGATGAGTACATGAAACCTGGATTTGAAGAAACTTTTGCGGAGGAGTTCAAAAAACATGCTAAATCTATGGATACTGATCTGGATGGAGAGTAAGTTTGCAAACACAAAATTTCCCATTAGGAAGAAGTTAGTGATGAACGCTTTCTATGGAGATGTTCCGAGAACTAATGCCTATTTAGCAAAAACAAATGACTCCCAAGACATATTTGGGATTCTTTGAATCTTTAATTTCCCTTGCTTAAGGAAAAATCAGTCAAACAAATTTGCGTTCGTTTAGTTTTAGTGCCTGTTGGAAACACGTAACGTACAATTCAAATGTATCGAACGAAATCATTAGATAAAAATATGTTCATGTTTAAAAAATTATAAGTGGTCTTAAGCAGAAAATTAAATGATACACAAGGTATTGCGTCATACCGTCATTGAATTTTTAACTGCTATATGCAAAGCAGCCAAGTGGTGCCCGAAGTGATATGTAACTGCATTTTGTATGGTGTAATTGAGATTTTCCAAAATAGCCACTCAACACGCCCCTTGGTTGATTACATTCACCTCAAGTATACTACATTTTTAACTTTACCATCCCCCTTGAACTTGCAACGTTGTTAACAGTTACTAAAAGCGTTTGATGTTTCGTTCACTAGCAGTTATATTTTTTTTTTATTTTTTCTTTCCGATGACTCAGAATATTCAGTTGCAGCCTATTGTTTTTATTGATACCGAACATATATTGCTTTACATATTTTCATATTCTTACTCTACGGTTTCAATTTTTTAAAAAATTATTTCACGTTTAAAAATTCATGGTGTATAATCTAATTAGATGGCTGCCAAATAAACACCAGCAATGCTGTTCAAATTTCGAACGTAAATGAAAAGATTGTTACTTTCTAGCTTAGTCAATCTTTTATTTCTGCGGCTACCCTCGGAAGCCAGGGTTCAAGAAACACACAAACAGTTCTTTCACATGTTGAAGGCTTTCAAGCATAAACTATTTACAAGTAGGCGAGTGGTTGCTACAAGCTAGCTTGTATTTTTCATCTTGATCAGGATAAATAAGACTATTCATTAATCTTGCAGAATCTACGCGGACCAACTACATTCCTTCCTGCAGCGCATGACGCCCGAATACCGGACATTTGGCGCAGGAAATGGAAACGAAAAGCCAAAACCCGTGCAGCCTAAAGTGAAACTCTCAGATGAAGAAACTATAATGGGAAGGATTCATGGCACCATATCAGATGGCTCCGAACAACAGCCACAACCAAGGCGCCGTGACAGAATTGTTCAAAAGATCCCACCACAATTTGGCGGTGTTTTTGATGGCTCCCATCAAGTAAATCCTTTACATTCCAAAATTCGCAATATATTTCATAGCTCGATTCAACTAGGGACCGAAAATGTTTGGACAGAGTGTTATGACACAAACCATCCGCAAACCAGATGGATCGTATGAGACGAAGCGCATAATTCGTGATACGGACGGTAACACAAAGACAACCATAACGCGGTCAGTGGAAGGCAAAACTGAAACGATAACGACGTACGCCGATGGCAAAGGCAATGCAATTGACATGAAAACCCCAGATGTAAAGCTGCCAATCGCAGGTGGAGCTACTGACGGATCTGCGGACATGCGAAACTTATTTTTGTCGAGGGAAGGCTACGCTTTGCCCAAGAACCTCTGGTGACCACAGGTCGTACAAGCTGTAGAGCTAAAATTCATTGCAACACTAATTGATAAATATAGATGTTTAGCTATCAGAAATTTGAATGTAAGATTTTTCCGTTTAATTAGCTGAAAATTGGAGTGTGTGTAATGCGTTTCATTTCAACACAAGTATTTCCCCCTTCGCGAAAGAGAATCTCGAAATCTCTCGAAACCTACAGAACAGAACATTGAAGCGGCGGACAAATGGAAAAGGTGGACTTTGTTCCTTTTCGGAGGGAATGTGATTTATTTTGGCTCACTAAAAGGCCTATTTAGTAATAGGCAGTTCTTAATTGTATTTCATAAAGGCTATTTAATTTTCGAGTCCATACTGCAAAATCTTAAAAGACATTTGGAGAAAGTTTGCAGGGCAGTTGAACAGACTTTACAATGTAAGCAAAAGATATGACTGAAAAGAATTGATAGGAAAGCAACTTTAGGCTCATTGAATATTCAATAAAATGTAACAAAAATCCTTAAACAATTTCAATTTGTTTTGTATGAATAGTATTCTCTTTTGCCATACCAAGCAATTAAACTTCGTATGTTTGACAGTGAAGTATGCAATAGTTTTTTTATGGTCATTCATTTCTTTTCACAGACATTCATACACTTCTACGAAATTTACTTCATCTGGCGCAGAAAAGCAACATCGGATCATTATCGCAACGTCGGCATTTTCATCAAGGCATATCTGGAGACTTTCCTTGACTAAACATTTCCGTGCGCCAGCGTGATTGTTAATAATTTTGTCATTCGGCATATTGAACCCACTTTCAAATTATTGTAAAGATAAGTCTGAATGTGGTCAAGATCAATTATTAAGGGAAGTTCCATGTACAACCATGTTTTCTGCATATTACTCGGCTTCAATTTTTACTCCAGTGAGGCCAACGGATCTGACTTTCCCTACAAGCTGAGTACAATTCTAGAATTGGGATCTTAATTCTTGAACATTTCGTAAAATCGGATCTGACAAAGAAAGAACTTCTTGCAATGAAAAAATTGCCAAAAAATCTTTCTATGATTGGCTGAAAACTTTGAGAGAAAAGAAACAACCGAGAAAATTTCGTGGACACAAATGAATTCCACATCGTTCAATACTACCATTTTTGATTCTAATACATCAAAATGCTGTACTGCATTTATTTCTCTTTACAACAAGCGCAAAAGCGCCACACTTTTAACAATATCTCGAGTTATGCTTTCCGTCAACGAATTCAGTGATGATGATCCTTCTTTACGAAACGCAAGCCACAATATCCACAAATGTGTGCACCCGGTTTATCCTTGAATCAAACAAAATTTATATATATACAGTATATTCTTCGAAGCTAAACCCTTACTAAGTTGATGTACACTTTGGGATGTCCTAGAGGTCCGTTCCCACCGTCACAATACACAACCCGCTCCGTAACTTCTTTAGGGGGGATTTCGTCGATCAATTTAATGCCCCAATTCTCATTAACATATCGTTTAGCATTAGTGAAGCGAACGTTTCGATAGTCATCTTTATCAAACACCTAAAAGTGTAAATTTATTGACAGTGTTTGCATAACATTTTTCGTACCGCTGTGATTGGCTTACAAAAGTTAAATATTATTTACCTGTCCGGTATGTGTGACTTTCTCCAGATCCGATCTTGTCGGAGGACTTCCGCTACGGCAACAAACTGCTGTTGAACTGAATTGCCTTTGATTTCGGCTAATTTTGCTTAAATCTTGAAAAATCTTCCTACATGCCATGATTGAGCAGGCACTTTGACAGACTATACGAGAACGGCAAAGCGAATCAAAATTGTCGATTGTGACTTGACATTTACAGCATCTTACAGTGATTTCTACTAGGTGGCGACGTAAAAGGAAATTTGGAATCCAAGCCGTGGCCGCAGATAAAAACGGATCTACGTAAAATTAATTGATGCTGTTGGTACATAAACCAATCAATAAAAACTATATTGGAACTCTGCCAATTGAAACAAGCGGTACACTGATGTTGACATCCTGTAACGGGTTCGAAATCTCGTGGGCAAAGCCTGTTAACGCAAGGACAAGAAGCAGGTAACGCTACAAATTAACGAACTCAAAGCCAGACAAGGGAACGACACCCGTACGGCCTAATGAAATGTTGAATGGTCGAAGAGTTGATAAGGGGACCATTTGGAATTCCTTGACGTAGAACTGATGATGATATTTTCAATTATGCTAATTCTAAAAGCTAGGTGCATACACAGGAGAACAATGCTCTGAATACAGCAAGCCGTGATAAGGCCTCCGTTATGCTCCAAATAAGAGTCGTGAACCCTGACGTGACGCTGACCAGCCACAAACAAAACAAATGTGTTATTGGAGCAAACCAAGAAGAATTTTTTGTACAGTATTTTTGTCGAAATTTTATGCTGCATGCTCTGAGTCGACAAAATCATAAAACTCCATAGGATGCAATGGGCCGAAGTATGAGCCTAGTAAATACCTACTATTCACAGGTATGAGTGAGAGTCGAATAGTCGAGTCGAATACCTGTGGGAAAGTACCAGGGCATTGAATGGAATCGACTCAAGCATGTGACTTCTACACGATTGCCAAAAATAAATCTCATATCTAAATATGAGATCCAAGCAAAAATCAGTTTTTTAGATGTAACGATTCTTAGAGAAGCGAAACTTTCAATATGAAATGTAACTAATTGTATTATTTATGTGATTACTTAGGTTTGCTGACCATTCTTACTTGAATAATTAGAATCCATCTATGCTTTCTGGAAAAGTTACTGTCTTTCAATATCTAGTTACAATATCAAATACGATGCCTAGTAGTTGCAAGTTTAGCCTGTCTTGTTTCATATTATATGCTGATTGTTCACTGTTATGCACATGCTATAGGCGATTAATAACCTTTGTTTCCAGCTTGTGAATTTTTCAGCTTACAATTTTCTATTTCTATTTCTTTTCTATTCAATTCTATTTCAATGTTGCATTCAGCAAAAACATTTCTCCGTATATTGGCATAGCAGGTGTTGTTTCTTATAACCCCAACAAAATATAGCTAATTCGTATTTCGGCTCGTTTGTTTAAAACGTTCAACTTTCTTGTTAGTTATACACTACTTTTATGGATTTCCCCATAAAGATCCCTTTCCTTGAAAATACATTTCATTAATCGAAACAGGTGTACGTGGAAACTTCGTTCCACTCAACCCGTGCAATTCCATTCCAATCAGTGTGTAGATTGTAAGCTCAAAGCTTCTTCCGTAGAACACTCCTTAAGCTTACTATCAATTCACCTGTGCAACGTAAACAACGCTATTTGTTTCTTTTACTCTTTTGCATGTTTACATACTGGATGATAATTACCTGAGAGCTTTTAAAGTTTGCTCTGAGCGTTCGGTTATGTTGTGCTTAACTTCCTTCTGTGGTGACAGAAGGCAGCGAAGTAGCCATAACTCCACTAATTTTAAACTTTCAGATGAGACGTTGCCGTTCGATGGTGTTCGCGTGCAAGGTGTGACGGCGTCGAGCTTAACCCGTTTTCGAGAGTTTGAGGGAAGATTCGGTCCCTAATTTACATCTGTTGGTCAATATCGCATACTCTTACGGTTCGAGGCGTGTGGTTAACACCGTTGGGATTTGAGTTAGTGGTTTGTGCTCGCGGCAGAATCGAAAATTGAGATATGGGTGATTATGTGAAGATGGTTACCACGTAATCAAAGTTGTCGCTAGAGTTCTGCAGTTTGCGAAAGGCAGAGGAGGACGGGCGTAGTCGTGCCTTTGTTACGTTCATGTGAAGTGTGCTCGGTCTACAGTGATAGCGTTCTAGTTGAGTGGCGAAAGTCGCATTGTTCTAGTTCCCTTTCCCCAAAAACGTTCTGTCCCGGATTCCGCCACACGGAAACCGCACCGAGTCTGCCTTCGAGCGACAATCGGAAGAAGTTCTATTCAAATTGAATTCGTAATGAACTCGTCGGTTCCGACAGCAACGGTGGCGGGAATCGACCAGCCAGACCGTGCCCAAAACAGTGCAGTGGAGAACAATTCCTTTGAACTGTCCACAAGTCCAAATTCTCATGGAAATTTCGATAGTGCAACAAGCAATCCAAAAGCTGTGTCAAGTGATCCGCCCAAGGCTCGTTGGGTGCAGTTTGATGACGACGATGATTTCGACAGAAATCACACACCAGGTCCGGCCTCATTGTCGACCGCTTCGCCCTTATCGGAGGTTGATGTTGTGGCTGGGCCCCTAACGGGCATTCCCATGCAATCCACGACTAGTGTCGCTGGCACATCTACCCAACACGAGACAGTGACGACCGTAGGCCTACTACCTCCACCTGCACAGGTAAGACAGCGAAGACGTTATGATTCGATCACGCTCATTATCACCTCATCACGTTGTCCGCCACCACATTCAAATTCCCAAAAGATTAAGTTGGCAAAAATCTCAATACTTCCATAACAAATCGGCACCTTCGCTTGAGGTCGAACTTTGAAAACTGCATGTTGCTGTAAGTCAAACGTTCCATTTAAAATGTAAACAAGATATGTCGTCCTTTTCGCCCGACCAATTTAGCACTTACAGCCTGTGTACTAAGTACGCACTTAAAATTTGATAGCTTTTCCCATTCCATTCAATATGCGCTGCCGAGGCCTTGCTGCGAATTAACATGCCTTGCACTATCGATCATTGCTTCATACTCGGACGAAAGAGCTGAAGTGAAAACCAGAAAATCAACAAGCAGCGAGTGCAGATATGCGAAAGCGAAATAGCATGTGTCGTGAAAATGCAAATGACTCACATGACCAGCTGACGGGTCGGCAACGGAATTCTGATTGCAGTTGCAATTACTTGGCGAGACGACCAACTGTGGCCCGTACTATGAATGCATCTTGAAAATGAACAAAACCTGTAGAAAGTTCCACATATGGTGGCTGTGGTCAGTTTCGCAATATGTAACGATAATGAGCCAGAAGCCTTGTGTGTGCTCGTAATTGTTTGGCTTAAGATATGGTTCTGTCGATATCTGGTATCTGCATTCCAGGTGATTGGTAGCACAGTGGGACATTGCACAGCTTGGACACATGGTCAAAGTGCATTCGCAGCCAAATAGTGTAATGATAATTTTCAAAGGAAATATTTGCATATGAAGTTATGCGAAAATATCGATGGTTGTGATTGCTGCGGACTCGAAAGGCTTCGAAATGAAATTTGGGAATATTTTCACTGGGCTCACAGGTTCCCAACGAATACAGATTTTACAGTCGGCAACTATTTTGGATTTTTAGCTTGCTACTAGTTGTATCTCGGGACCACCGCGGTTATCTCGGGACCACCGCGCTAATGGATATGGTCGACGGTAGCTTACCTTTAACCCTTTCGCTACGGCAATGTGCGCCGCCGGATTGACACCGCTGTACGGTGCATGTTCGTCTTTCTCTTGATCATATGATTCTTAAAAGCACTTGGAGATATTTCAATTGTTAACAGTATAAATGTATGTATAAATTAAAAATTACACTTTACACAGGCCGTTACGCGGCTGTCGTCTATAGACGACGCTCGTAGCAAAAGGGTTAATCTTGAAGCTCACGAGAACGGTGAAACTACGATGATGAAACAGCATGTATTTCTAGAGGGGAAAATTGGGAAATTCGATTTCGGCGACTCCATACTTATTGTGGTTCTACTTAATCGCTCAGGCATTCTGTTCCGAGTTTTTCGACTTATCTAGGAAAATTTTTCCATGGGTACAATAATAAATATAGATACAATGCACCAAATAATACCGAGCAATATCCTAACTTAATACCTAATTAGTGATAATCGGAAAAGTTCAGAATTTTAGGGAATTGCTTCAGCAAAGCTAGCCCCTTTTGTTTTTGTGGGAGGCGAAATTCAAGCAATCAGTGTTGCCGTTTTCGCACAGATTTGCGGTTCTATGTGTAGTATTTTTTGATAGTTAATTGTGTTCTGGAAACTTGTAATGAAACTATTGGCGAAGTTCGTTGAAACTGACAATATACATATATCTGATAGTATATCTAAAAAACTGAGCCTAATTTTTCATGAAAGGCAACTTAAAAAATCTTGTTTTGAGATTTCCTGCTTAAAACTAATCAGAACATGCGGAAGAGGTGCGTTCGTTGCAAACTTTGAAGCAAGTGTGCACCAATCCTTACTTAGATAAGATAAAAGATAAAATTCTTTATTGACGGTAAAACTCCAAGCAAGTATTTGCGATGCTTCAGGCCACTGTAACCGAAAAAACAATGAGTGAAACCTCCATAATCTATAGAACTTAGTGAGATTTGAGTTCAAGTTCTAACCATATACTCATCTTTCGTCGATCTGGATTGTTGTTGACGTTAGTCAATGACTTCTGCAAATGCTCACGTAAAACATTCCACACATTTCATGTCCAAAATAAGCGAAAATATTGAATGAAATGGGTCAATCGCTATGCCGATCGCTATGCGCTGCCATCGTTTTGATAGGTGTCTGAAGTTTGTATCGTTGCAAACGCAACGATCTCCGATTTTTTCGGATTTTCAACGTTTATTGGTTAATTTGATTTAAAATTTGGGTAAATTTTATTAGCAGTTTTGAATTTATCTGCAGTCCACTAGGTTTTCATTTCAGTTTAATCTACCACTAAAAACAAATGGTGAAAAAATTTGACAGCGTTGCGTTTGCAGCGATGCAAACTGCAGACGGCTCGTTTTGAGTGTGTTGGAACGTTTGATTATATTTTCACATAAAATTGTATATGCCTTTGATTCATTTGTTCAATGTAAAAATCACGAAACACACAAAAACATATGTAAGCTCTATACCAGTCAACCAAAGTGGCTAATTATGTTATCATTTGTTTGGGGAAATACGCAAAAAAAAAAAAATCGAATATCGAGAATATATGACCTTAACTTTTTTTTGAATAAACGATGAGTATGGATTGCTTATATCTGCCGGATTATGCCGCCTTTATGGTATCATAATCAACGAGTTGTTGGTGGCTACAAGAAGTTGAAACGCATCCAAGATGGCCCGGCAAGCATAAAACACAATATGATTTTGGCCTGTGACATCAACAACACGAATTTTAGCTGTAGAGTTAAGCTCTCCCTCTCCCAAAGAAGCCCGTTTTTTGGAAGCTGAAAGGTGTCTTTTTTATTTTATCATTCATATTTGTATTCATTTCATATTCATATTTGCGCACTGGTGTTATTCTTCATCACCGCGTGAGTGGCATCCTTTAAAGTAGTCCCCGTTTGATCGATCAAAAGTTTGAAAGTAAGCGCAGTTTCCACTACCTGAAATAGTCCTGGCAGTCAGTTTCCATAATCGCCAAAATCGTGCATTGGTCGGTTGATTCCCAACCGTCCCTGTCACCAAACCGATGTGATGTGAGCGGCATTGTTAACGTAAGAAAGAGCTTTAAGTCGCAAGGAGTTATTACAGGTCTATACAGAGACTATATTACTGTTCTGTCGTTGGAAATTTCGGGATGAACTTCGCACCAACGTTCTGAAGTTATTGCCCTCGAAGGTAGGCCAAAGCCAGAATCACTGCGACAAGGACGAACAATAAATACACGCAATATGCGAATTAAGGCATAAAGAGAAAAACTACGACATGGAGGGAGTTCCTGATTGGTTGTAGTTTATATAGACACCGGATAGAAGGCGCTGGAACGTTGTGGCGTGTAAGTTTAAAGATAGGCTCATAATATTTGGGACAAACGTTTGGTACTGCAAAGGCTTAAATTTAAGTCAAAATTTTTTAACGTTCCTTTCATCTGATGCAATTTACGTCCAATCGCTCGCACACACAATGTTATTGCATGTTTTCAAACAATCACTTCGAATCTAGGGAATGCACTGTTCAGTGCAGCTTGCTGTCAAGAAAATTTTCTTAAGATGTTATTGCGGGATGATTATGTGAACCAACGGGTAACAGGTAATACCGCATGAAGTTTTCCTTGAGTATGATCAGTGCTTTGTTGTCCCTTTGAATTACTTCGAATTTTTTTCCGAATTCGCGACGTAAATGAATATGTACTGTGAGTATTGATGATTACTCATACTGGAAACTTGTTGTTTCACATTATGTTGTGTATCCGAGTGCTGATACATGCAACATGAAATCCATCGAAGGCCGGGACAGTTGTTTACTCATTGTTTAAAAACGATAAATTAGAATGAGGTTTCACAATGTTTTCCAAATATCAATCCAAATATCAGTCCACTTAATTTAGTGGAATGTCGTTAGATCTGCAACTTGTTGGTATCTTTGTTCCTGTTTTCCGCTTACGCTATAGTTTCTGTTGGGCGATGGGATAGGCCTAGAGAGGGATAGAGCTATGGATCAATGCTGATCTATGCTGAATCCAACAGTGGTCATTGAAGATCAATAAAAAACATTTATTAGAAATAAGGAAGCTATCTGAAAGTCCACTTGGTTCACAAAACGTATACATCAAATGTTAATTTTAAAAAAGTAAATAGTAAAAAAGTGAGAAAAAATAATCTTTTGGTTTTATGTAGAAAAATGTATATTAATCTTTTAACAGGAAACATGTCTTTAACCAGTGCTGTTGCAAATTTCTTTCTTGAGAAAAAAAAAAGAAATGAATTTTGCAATGCAATCAAACTTCGATCTATAAACGAGCGAAATCATATACTTACTTGTGTGTTAAACAAATCGATAATGTCTTACAGTAGACCTGAACGTTTTTGTTAGTTACACAGTACATATGCTGTTAGTGTAAAGTCTGTTATCATGAACGTAATGTTTGCATCTAGATACTATGGTCACAATATTAGATAACGAATTTGGGCTTTTATATATTTCTGGATTGTTTCGTACGTTCTGATGTCTGGGCAAACTTGGATACAAAACATGGGAACAAATTAAAAATGTCACTTGCAATGGGTTAGTTAAGGAAAAAGATTTCCATGGCTTCATTTTCCGTTTATTATTTATTATCCGAATTGAATGTCATCTAATACACCGGACTGTGTATTCATGAATTAACTCATCGCTCGCAAGATCATCTCTTCTCTGCCAAGGTCCACCTCCAGTCCGGAAAAGTTGTAACAAACCCAAATATACAGACAAACTTCCCAAAAGCGGACAGTCGTGGGAAACGGCAAAAACTCAGCAATGGAGAAATGTCCGCTTTTGACGAGGGATGAGTACTTTACATAGCAGAGCTAAACCCTGGCGAGGAGAAATTTGAGAAAAATATATGTTTTTGATTGATTATTACCTGACGCAACTACTCAAGGGGTTCGGGTATTTTCAGTCTAACCTGTATAAGATGGGAAAGTCACCGTCCTCTGCTTGCTTGTTTTACCCGGGGACGACAGATAAAGACACACTTTTGCACGCGGAAGATGGACAAAACTCCGTTTGAATCTCTCGAAGCATATAGTAGGTCTCCCTTCAGAAAACGTAACGAGGAAGATGATGATATCAACAGCCAATTGTTTCCAGTGTCCCGTTACGTCCGGATGGTACTTCATATAAGGAAGGGCATCATGGATCGCTTGGCGGCGCAGAGGGAAGTTAGATGTCTCCGGTGGCAATCCTCTTCCTTCCCATCCATCCCTGCTAAAAGAGAGATTCCAGAAGCAGAAGGCGCCGCTAGGCGATGACTAGTGGAGCCTAGTCCGAAGTAATGTGACAGACAGTTCCAGGCTAGGTTCTCGGTGTGACAGGGGAGATGTTTAGTCGGTAGTCCGGTTTTCATTGGGACCCCGACACTCAGTGCGTAAAAATTATTTACCTCCCAACCACAAGAAAAAATGATTATTATATCTAGAATATATTTTAATTTGCAAAATAGATAAAAATTGACATTAATTCGATGTAGATTGTCATGACTGGCGGGAACTTGCTGAATGACAAAGCTTTGGAGTTTAAGTTTGGTTAAGTTGCACGTATTGAGTATGTTACAGCGTTTTAGGTAAGCTTAGGCTCAGGTTTCGTTTGGATTAGTTGAGTTGTACGTAAGATGTTTTTAAAATGCGACTTATAATGCTATAAATATAAATATAAATTTCGGAGAGACGTGAATATTGGAGTATTTGGGAAGTGCTCCTGTTTCTGTACGTCCTATTGAAAATAGAGATGCTATGCAGCATGATGGCATATATTTACATCATGCTGTAAATTGGAAATCGATTGTGAATGCAGACAAACTGATTATTATCTTTCAGAACTCGGACTCATTAGGGCAAAGTTTACTTAGATGTTCATCTCATTTCCTTCGAACTTTTTATGTGAAATTATTTAATTTTGTCGTATTAGTTAATATAATGCAGGCGTTTATTACTGGAGTAAGAAGTAAGAGTAATAAATGGAAATGAGCTTTTATAATCGACAGTACCAAAAATTTTCGTTGATTTTTACGAAGCAAACGAAATTTTAATGGATGAAATACGCGTTTTTACTTTTAGACTAACAAGCATTCCCCATCAGAAGTAGCACCTGCTGTCCTAGCCACAGAGAGTGTTCATGTAA
Organism: Stratiomys singularior; assembly: GCA_954870665.1. Taxonomy (NCBI): domain Eukaryota; kingdom Metazoa; phylum Arthropoda; class Insecta; order Diptera; family Stratiomyidae; genus Stratiomys; species Stratiomys singularior. The sequence continues at coordinate 950,234 of OX940879.1, read as the reverse complement.
ATTTGAACAATAGCAGTAGTACAACAACTACACCTAGAAATCATACGGCAACTAATTCGGTAGGAGTTTCAAAAGTAAATGCTGCCACCCAAAAAAATGCAAGTTCGCCACCAATTAGTACTCCACCAGCAACCACCGATATGGGTCGGATGAGGACGGTAGAATTGTCTGCAGGTCGAGTTCGCGAAGGATTTGGTAAGACAAGGCAGTTGAAGCTAATCTGAGTGTAAGTTGGTTGCAAATTTCCAATACTTTTAGCGAATGGTGATGTTATTGTCACACTTTTGCCTGTCAACACAAAATGGCCATGGATTACACCAGCTGTATTCCGTCCAGAACTCGTTCCAGAAGAGCTTATGGCGCAGGGACTTACGGTAAGATAAATATTTATTATTGCTATTGATAGCTATAACATTTAAATGTTTTCGAAGCATAAACGAATCGGAAAGTATAAACGGTTATGTTGCTGCCCTGTATGGATCGATTGGTTAATTAAAATTCCACCACTCCAATCGTGATGGTGATAATTTTTTATTTGTCGAAGCAATGCAAATAAGATGATCACGGAACTGCAATATGAATTATTTCATGTGCTTTGAATATTTTTAATTTTATCTCTATTGGTGTGGTACTCAAACAATGTTGGTGATACCACTTGAACTGCAAAGCTTTTTGGTTAGAATGTATTTGAAAATGAGGTAGAATGTGATTACTAATTTGAATATGAAATTTTGATGTTTGCAGTTTCTGTATTATTCATAAGCAAAAATTGAACTACTAACACACCGAAAAGAAACGATTTGCTTAGAGAATATATTGGCGTTCGCATTCTGATATTTTGATAAGTTGATATCGTGGTTGAGTCATTTGTACGCCTTTGAATAGTGAAAGGTGTAACGCAGAAAGCTTATGTAAATTTCAGCAGTGATGTTTGCCCAGTTGCCCGCAATGGTAACACGTGATAAGGCTTTTATTTTTCGCAGTTATGTACTCAGCAAAATTTATTGTTCTACTGTGTTCAAACTTATCATTCGTGCTCAACTACACAGAGTGTATATCGTTTTCTCCTCTTTTCGACTCTTATTTGAAAGCTATTTTACTCGAATGATCACATGAGCATTCCAGCAGGAATGCACTGAATCTTACTGCAGAAATTTTTTATTTATTTTAAACGTGAGTTATTTTTTGAAAATCGAAGTTGGTAATTACTTTTTTGAAAGCAATGAAATTATATACACAGGAATTCGTTATTAATACTCAAGACGAACTCTTGAAGGGATTTAAAATGATCCGCATGGTCTTTCAGAGCATATTATGTGGTTCATAGTTTTAGTTCGATCTTTTATTCCAAGCTGACGAAAGTCTTTTTGTTTCCAGTTAATTCTCGTTCGAAAGATAAGCAATTAGTATTTACATTTACATATACAACTATTTATAGATCAACTTCGCGTCTATTTGTAATCCAGTCATGATGATATCGTAACGTCGTGATCTAAATAAAAATCAAGTAATATTTTTTGTAGTTTCTTTCGCGCCTAGCCTAACAACCAAACAAAAACCTTACAATTTACCCATAAATTCGTTGCAAATTAATTTGTGTCCCTATCTTTTTGCAGCTGACTGTTGAAGAGTATGTAAATGCAATGGAAACTCTAGTAAATGATTATCGATTCACCCTTTATAATGTTTGCTACAAACGTGTACTCGTTTGTTGGATATTATTCGCATTTTGTGTGTTACTAGCGTTACTATTTTCTGGACTACAAGGAATCGCCTTATTTTCACTTGGTGTTGGTTGGCTGTTCCTGAACGCCGCAGCAATATTCCTTTGCATGTGGATAAAGTTGAAATTGTCGCGTGGGTTAGAACAATGTTTGGCTCGTGTGAATAGGCAACTAGCGCGACATAAAATCCTATTGGTACTGGATGACCGAGGTCGGATTTCTTGCCACAAAGTGAATCTCTGCTTCTTGTATTTTGACCCAGCACAATGTATAGCATACCTAAACTCGTTTTTGGAACGAAGCGAACAAAACGGGACGACAATCGACGCTGGATGGGAATCACGATTGGACTTAGATGTGACGGATATTGTGATACAAGGAAGCAACCCGACAAGACTGTCAAGGAAACAGGTGAGCGCATGCATTTTTTAAAAAGAATTTTAACATAAACTGGCTTGTGTTGGACTGAATGAAAGACAAATATTTATCAAAAAAGTTTGCTGAAAACTCCAAAAAGTTAATCAGTCCAGTAGAAGCCTCAATTGAAAAATTAGAATATATATTTGATGTTGTTTGCTAACTTTGAACAATGCTATTTTTAAACAATCACAAAAATCAGGCTCTTGCACAAGAAATCCTTTTGACCTATCTACAACGCTGGGGTAAAGATTTCCTAAGGCGTCGTCTCGATTGGACCGTGAACGAGGATGGTACCCATGAAATGCCTCGTCATTTAATGTCTTCAATTTGTCCTTGTCAATATGTTGAAGAGATAATAAATAATAAGATCAAAGCACAATTGAAACAGAATTGTTGTGGCCTTATAACTTTTTGTAAAGATTTTTGCTGAAGAATCAGAGCGAAGAAAAAAAAAGAAGACAAATAATGGAATCTCCGCAATCAGACGGAGATATTTTTAGATACATGTATACAAATAGCGTACACATAAAAACTTTATATTTGTTGAAACTTTTATATAGAGTAGTTAAAATGTGAATGTTAAATAGTCTTGTATTGTTGAAGCGGATTCAAATGAAAATTAGACATATTGGCAGTTATTTTATATGTTAGATAACCCTCCAAAAAGCATATTTTATTATTGTACTTGTCAGAATTGATCTTATGAAAAAAACGACACAAATGAAACTGCAAACTAAAAATTTTCTAAAGTTCATGATAGAGTTGTATCATTTTCCTGCGGAAATGATCATAATTGCGGAACAATCCGTGTAATCCACTTACATGTACTTAAATTAAGTATTGGAGCTCTGTTGGATCAGATTGTTCTTTGTTAGAGCAAAATTTAAGTCCTATTGGAAGGCGGATGGTTAATTGAAATAACCATAATAAATACGTAATTTACAATTGAAGTTTATAGTCCAGAATGCTTCACAGAGAAGCATCATCACCACAAAGTGAACCCATTTTTACAGACATTTAAAAGAGCCGAATATCAAAATCATGTTTTGAAAAAAAAAAATCCCGATTAAGTTAGTTGGTCTTTATAAAGTACATGTTGAAAAGTGAACGCAGAACTTCAAGCTTGAAGCTTAATTATTAGATCTGCTACTATGAATAAATAACAATAAGAAATCGTGTTTTTCATAAGATCGGTAAGCCCCTAGTCATTAGGTAAATAATACATCATTGTTCGTACACAATTTAAAATAAAAAGATTATTACAGCCATGAATCGGTAGAAGGGAACACAATTTTGTTATTATTCCCTCCTTGATAAAAATTACATTTATTTACTAGACAACTAAATTAGATTTGATCTATTTTTACTAATGATTGTGACTAACCGAAATCATTCAAAGCGATACTAGTTGCTCTTTAAATTTCAGGTAGAAGATTTGATAAAGAAATTAATTTAATTGATAGTAGTAAAATTCTAACATGTTGCTAACATTTACAAATTTTTATAACCATATATGCGGATTATTATGAACGGAAGCTGTACTGTTGTTCTCTTTTTTCATAATCATTCTCGAAAGCAATAATTATCATAATTGTTAATGTCTACACATCCTATCGACAATTTACTCAAAGTTGGAGGTAGTGGGTGAGCAAGAGACAATGTGTGAAAATAATATTCTTCTTTAGTTCAATACCGTAAAGGTTTTATTTGGAAACATGAGCTGATATAAGGTATTTGGGCCGCCCATATTTTAACCCCTGTTCGATATATCAAGGGATATCTATTTTTGGAGCTTATTCAATTCGCGGAAATCTCTAATAATTTGTAAAATTTGGTAATAACGTTAGAAAAAAAACAACAAAAGCCCAAACAAGTTTAAAGATGGAGAAGATTAATTAATAATATCATCCACTCCAAAGGTCTGTTGTAACGTTCACTTCCAATGTGACACCATACATTGATTAAGCTAAATGCCTTGGCTTGAATAACAACATTTTGACTGTATCTTGTTCTTCCACTTTTTGAATTGGAACACGGAAATTCATTCTTAATGTGAAAATTTGATTGTTGATTTGACTTGCAAACTTATTGTGAGTTACAGGGCCAATTCCATGAATGATTGCTTCGCCCATTTAAACAGTTATAGGATTTCTCTATGAAAACTATGAGATAAATTTTGAGATGCAAAATATTTGTGGATGTAGATTTTCGAATGGAGCAATACTGATAATTCAACAATCATTGAACTGTTTTGTTGGCCAAAGAAATAGTGGCATACTTCCACGATGCATAAACATCGAGGAATTAATAATCGAGACACACGGATCAGGAAGCAGGCGCCACATGTGACACATTGATTTTGAACATTCGTTGATTGTATGAGCCCGTAAATCAGAAAGTTCCCTTAAGCATAGTTGTCAAATCCTCTTTCATTGTAAGTATTTGTTATTGCTCTTGCGCCCGCTTTCAATCGATTTATTTTGCTTGTTGTGCTTTACGTAATCGTTTTGGTGTCTGCCGTTGCGTTTGCATAACGTTTTCACTTTCTTCTTTATTAATTGTTTGAAATTCTTAAATTTGGCATATTTTTGGTATTTATTCAAGCTCCTTTGAAATGCTATCCTGTGCTTTTTAAGTTATTCACTGCGTTTTCCAGTAAATGCTTTGACCAGCGATGGGTCGGCGTAAAAATTACAGTAACAATTTACAGTGATAAACATTATTATCCATCGTTGTTTTAAATTCAATATCCTGCCCCTCTTCAGTATTTCACATTGATTTTCAATGTTATCTATAATTTAATGTTAATGAATGATTGTCGAAATTCTTTATTTGTGTTATATTGGTTGACGCGAAGTAAAGCACAAAATGTGACTTGAAAAATTTAATTTGCTACAAATTAACTATTGCGCTGATATATTCCTTTGAAACCATTAAATTTTTTTATTTTTCCCCGTTTTTTACCCTCAGCCCAGCCCATTTTTTATTTATTCGTTTGTATTTTTCTTCATTCACTTGAACATATTTACTTTCTTTTTTCTAAGCTTAAAGTATTTTTGTTATAAGATGATGGGCGCAAGAGTGAATTTATTCGATATAATTGAAAATTCGCTGCTGAACATTTCTGATTGTTGATTGTGGTCGAAAATAGCAAGATTGCATGCATATTGCGTGTGTTTTTTATGTAGCCCAGCCAGACCATAATAGAAATGTTGCAATGTATGAACGTTAAGACCAGAGCAAAGCAATACATACGACGCTTTTAGAATATTTGGCACCTCAGGTGATTTTCTGGCCTTTGCAGCAACAAGTTAATATGTTATTTACGGTGACAATATCATTGTTATCACGAGTAGACACGTGTGTCCTTCAGGATTCCTAAGTCGCTACACCTTTTTTGTTGTCACCACCAAAAATGATAATTTCCCACGCAGCCGTAGTAAAAACATCAACGTAGGATAACATAAGCCTATGATGAAATCGGGGAATTATCCTTGAATCGTACTTAAATTATGCACGAATTCAAGCTGTAGAAGTTGGATTTTTAAATTCAAACCAATATTAAGAAAAATATTTCATATTCGAGAGGCGACTGAGTTGCAAAAATCAAAATCTTCACCAAATAACGTGTACATCTTTTCATCCTGGAATATGTTTTAAAAGAGTTCACACGTGATTACTTTTAACATTTGAAAAACGAGCATAAACTTGTATTTCAGTGCTTGCGACGTGGATTGCGTTATGCCGATTTTCCAAATTTTTACAAAGCATTCAAATAATATATTGATACCATAAAATATTGCATATAAATGTCATAATTGAGAAATTATTAACAATATTAAGAAAATTCATCAGACAGTTTACAGCGAGCTAACAGAAATAGTCAAATTAAAAAAAATTTTTAAAAAATAATTTTTTGTTTATATATATTTGCTTTCGTGGTTTGCAGGAAAGAGGTTTACTTCTATATTTGCGTTATGGATCCCGATGGGGCAATGAAATAGTACGTGGGATAGGAGATATTTCAATAACTGAACCGGCCCGGCATTGTGCCAATAGCATTTGTCCATGCCAATATATAGAACGTCATTTATCATGCAAACCACGAGGCAAGTCGAAATTTAGTTTAATATATTGGATTATGGCTTCCGAACGCTATGAGAACTAACAATTGTATTTGTATGTGTAAAAATGTTAGAGCCAGATTTATCTCTAATATAATTGCTTCACTATGGCCTTCCTGGTAGTTCGAAAATGAGCGGAGTATGTGTGTGGTTTTCGGTGGATCCTCGAATATCTTTTTTCCAGCTTGCATCTCATCCAGTGTTAAGTATTGCACTTTCTGCTTCATGCCATTTGATATTAGTCGACTCAATAACGAAATTAATACTGTTTCTAGCTGCTTTTCATCTATCTGTGACTAACATTGGTTGATGGTATTGTCATTTAGCCTCATACGCCATTGAACATTTGTTAAGTGAACAATTTTTTGGGTGTTTTACTATTGATTCACGGCAAAATAACACGTGCATGCGTGTATTAAAAAGCACTAAAGTCAATAAAAACATTAACACAAGTGTGCAAAATTGGAAATTTAAAGTAAAGAATGTTTGTAAGGTGTAGAATAGACGTAAGCTCATAAATGTTACCAATTGCGAATTATATCAAATATGCATTACTGCCTTAATGCTACTATACATTACCGTTGCTCCAAAGTTTGAAGTTTACATTGAATTGAAAATCAAAGACATTAATGAATGAAAATACCAATATTATACAAACCATTCTTAACAGTAACTTTCAAAAAAGAATCCCACTCACCATTTGACAAAGTACTTTTTAGTTATTCGTGCTTTGGTCATGACATGATTATTTAAAAATCTGTTGCTAGTTTGAAACAAGAAGTTGAAAAAAATGATATAGTACCTGATGATTTTTTAATGTATGCACATTACCACAACATTCATAAGTGCTCAGGAATATTTAAAGGTTTTCGTAAAATCGTGAAATCGAATCAATCAATCAAAATCTCTTCATACTACAAAATCAAATACATCTGCTACCATTTAAAATGAAAACAAATTTTTAGGCTATGAAAATCAATCAGGTAATAACGCTTTCACTACATTATTCATTGAATCAACTGTGTAGTGTGAATCTGAAATATCTGCGAGCTATTGAAAAATGTTTAAAACAATTGCAAAGCAAACGCATCATTTCGACTCGTATAGTTTCCAACTGACAATACTGGAAGAAGAGAATTCTTAGAAATGTACACATTAAATATTATTATGGTCTAAGTATATTGACTTTATTCCTATCGATATTCAAATTGTGATAAAAGTATGCATTCCATACCATTCGTGCGCGGATGAACGAATCATTAAAATTCTTTTATGTCTATCAGTCTGTATTAAGGATAAATGCAATCTAAATTGAGCTGTGCTCCGCAGAACGCAGACAGTTATTATTATGACTAATTCTATTTAACATTTAGAAAAGAATGTAGATGACATACAGACTAGAGAAAGGAAGTTGAAAGATAAAGAATCCGTCCAAGATATTAGAACATTATTTTGAAGTGTTGAGCATTATGCAAAAGAATTATAAAATATTTTAATGAAGAAAAAATGAATTAAAAAAAAAAACTAACAAAAATTATATTTACACTTTGTATCGTGTAGGAAAATTATATTCGAATAAAATAATATATTGTCTTTTGAACATAGGGTTTGTTATTTTGAAAAGGGTACTAATATGATGTAATATTTTTTGCTACTTATTTAATTTAGAAATGTTGTCAAAAAATCAATGTGAATGTGAATGTGCTTCCTTCCTTACTTATAAGCAAATATTCATATCTACATCGGAGACGATAAGAATTCATGATGATCATTATAAATATAATATAAATCGTTATCAAAGGACCCGAGTGATGCCAGATGGTTAGTGAAATTCGATGAATACCGTGGCTGAGACAAAATTATAGCCTAATTTTAATTAACTATTAGCCTTTTCGACTGGAATGTAAACAGGAAAGTAAACATTGAAAATTGTTGCAAATATCCAGATAAATGTTTCTTAAACAATTTTGTGAAATTCAGAAAACACGGCAACATACTTTCGATTATTTTTTCATTTTGTTAAGTCAATTACTCAGACAAATTTTCATCAAAGAAAATGTACCAGCGAGATCTACATATCCTTCATATAATTAAAACTTGTCATACGTAAGCGTTCCATTCGGCAACTTAATCCATTTATAAGCTATAATGTAAGAGGTAAACTCGAATACACATGAGACCATTTTAATTTAATTTTTCTGTTTATTTGAACTTAGGGAAAAAGAATGTCAGCTTATTTTGCTATAGAATCCTCTGATTGTGATACGCGTTTTTCCTAGCGGAAAAGTAACAGTTAACCGGTATGGGTTTTAGGGAGAGTGGCTAAGAATCTTCTAGCTCAAATTTTTCTCCGGTCAGGGTTGCTATATAGGTAGGTAGTTGCTATATCTTACAAACTCTTTTTACATCGTTTGGATGAATCTAACGATGCCTTCTGGCTTTCATGCATTGTTTATAGCTGCTGGCGAATTATATGTCTCTCCATCATCCGATCGGACCAAAAAATAATTAAGTGACACTTTTTACACTTTTATTGGTCCGAGGGCACAAACGTTTACGCCCTCTTAGAACATTGTTTTGACTTCTGCTACATATTAAAATGGTTAACTCCGCTCTAAATCTATCATGAATAAGCACATCAACAATGAAATTCCTACTCAATTTAATATTTCTCACAACACTTTTCTCATTGCGTCGTTTCACATATTTTGCATATAGTTACCCTTACACGGAGATCGGATGCTAATCTTAAAATTGAAGAATAAATGTATATATGTAATCTCTAATAATTTCACTTTTCATTGTTTCGCGTTGCACTAGTTTTTCTCGTAAATTGTAAAGAAATTAAATTAGTTGTGTTTGAAAGGTGTAAATACGTTTGTTCATCTGTACAATACAATCGTGGAATGTAGAATAAATTTCGGACAATATCCCAATTGATATGTTGAATACTTTCAGTTTTTCTCAGTAGCTGTTGTGCATATACTGCGGAGCCATCCTTTCAAATACCATATGCGTAATAAGTCAGAATATAAGAGTTCATTATTGGAGTAATTAACTTATTTTACAGATAATAAATATTAACCGTTAAAGATTGTTGGTCAAATCGTTAAAGGTGTTGATGATATTTTATATGTATTAGGAAATACCTGATAGCATTGGCTGCTATGTTATAAATACATGTATAAATTATTCATTAAACGTGTGAATGACAATGAAGAATTAACGATGCAGTATACTTAATCAATTCATATCTTATTTATTTTCTAAATAAATGGTTCCAGGATCTAATCAGTATATTACTGCTCTGATCTATTTCAAAAAATCAAAAGAAACTCATAATTATCGGCATGAAACGCAACTCAAAATATAAAATTTTCATCTGATTCTAACTCTAACATTTAAATATTTTTAAGGAAGGGGTAGGTTCAAAGTAGCGGGTCCAATTGAAATAAGTGTATTAAACTGCTTTGCTTAATACTTCAATTTTTTAGGGTATTTCTGCAGCTGTTGTGCATATGTTACCGACCCAGCATTTCAATACAGATATTAAAGCCGATATATGTTACATTTTTATAGTTTAATCGAGTAAACTGTTTATTTATATGAATTATGAAAGGGAATAAATAATTGAAAAAGTCATTCGAGTTTTTGGTTTTTTCGCGCAAAGTGTACAAGTATTTTGATTAGGAGATACCTCACCTCAGACGGCAATGATACACATATACAACATTTGTAAGCGTTATAATATTTGCAAAGAATAAGATTGTTTGTTTTTTTTTTTAAACTTTTTCAGATTAAACTATATTATTTATATTTCTATAGTCTCTTCAAAGTACCGAGATATAATTTAAAATTGTTTGGCAAGTAAGGCAGTCTAAGCATAAAGCTGTACTCTGTGGAACGGATAAAAACTATTAATTATCAAAATATTAGAAAGAACTTTTTGCAGGATTATAATGGTTGTATTTATAACACGGCTGTGATAAACACACTATTTGATATCTTTGTGGCAGGTATTGGCTGTGGTGCTAATCACATTATATTGCGTTTGATTCGTTTAAATGTACGCTGAGGTAAAGTATTTGTTAATACTCTGGATATTAAGCTGGTGTGTAGCACTATCTCATTGGGGATATTGTTTTGGTGAAAAGGCGATAATGATGGGCAATCAGTTGTGGTTGGTTGCAGTTTTTCACAGCCTTGACTTCCACCATGTATTAGACATTCGAAATCAAAACAGGTATTTTGTCAAAAGAACAGTAAAAATAATACGGATTCCCAAGAACAATTGCTGCTTACTGAAGTTTCAGTATTTAATGACCAAACCGTAAGTATATATTCCACCTTTCCATTTTATTAAATCATAGGTAAATATCGAAATTTGACCAAAATTGAAAACAACAAATGCGGTTTGTTTCGTGACTTTTATTCTTTAATTTCTTTTCTAGTCTCTTCCAAATGCTTGTTAATATCAATTTGCAAGTTCTTCGCTGTTGTGTCCATCTCTAGCTTAGACGATTCCAATTTAAGTTTATACGAATTTATAAGCGCCTTCATTCGCTTCAGATCATCGACGTCGTTTAAAAATGTCTCAAATACTTTCCACCATTCGGCATCGGTATTTGCTTCTGGATTTAGAATTCTCGTTTTAACAAGCAACGGTTTTTCAACGCGGAATGTTTCTAAATCTTCCATTATTTCAGTAATTGTAGGAGCGGATGGCGGAGGCTCATGTTGCTTTTTTCTCTGAAACATATTTCAAGAGTCAAGTGACGACGGTTCGTAACTGTTACGTCAACTTTCTAAATAGCAATGAGAATTTAAAAATGTCCTAAATGTTGTTTTTATTCATCATTCACACAATTATGTATCGACTAGTTGCTGGCAGAGAAAATCACAACCGAGGAATGTTAAGATATGCAGCTGACAAGTGACAGTGTCTTACATGTTTCAACGTACCTAAACGTCAACACGACGTGTCTGTCTTGACATTAGGCGGACTCTGCAAATCCAAGCGAGAATCAAAATTAGAATTAAGTCAACTAAATTTCCTACGAGCATTCGTTCAAAACATTATAAATCTGAGTCAATTACAAATAACAATAAACTTCTGTCTGATAGTAGCCTATCATGTGATGAAAATGCAAAAATGAGCATATCTTCCGTCAAACGTTGACTGAGCCACATAAAAAGAAAAAAAAAAATACTGTCAAATTGGACACCATGCTATTTGGTGGAAAGTCAATTGAGTGTCAGTGCCATTCTTCATTCAATCTTCATTAGAAATAATCAATAAATGTAAAATAAATGCTATAAAGCAAGACATTCGATAGCTTTGATTGGATTTCTCGTAAGTAGGGTCAATGTCAGACAATTTTTTTTCGCGGGTACGACGAAGAGTATATTTTTAGAAAAGTTCTTCCAGGTCGAAACTTTTTTGCTCGTTATGAGCTCTTCTTGTTTGAAAGTTATTCATTTTTTTTCAGATCACGATGAAACTTTGTGTAATATTTTTCACACTGTTCCTTGTTGGACCAGTGCTGTGCCAAGTGGACGATAACGACGAAAATGATTTTGCTGAATTCGATGACTTCGGTGCAGATGAGGATATTGCGGCCAATGTGAATGGAGATCAATGGACGGCTGAGCCGTCATTGAAATCCGAGTCGAAAAAGGGACCTGCAAATAGGAAAGAAGAAAAAAGTGATGATTTCATTGAATTGAACGATGATAACGAAGAGGATGGAGTTGTTGAGGAAGAAGTGGAAGGAGACGAGTACGAGGAAGATGATGAGGATGAAGAATTCGAAGGATTCGGTAGGGATGAAAGCAGCAAGGAGGGAATGAAAACCGCTTCGAAAGGTGGCCCGGAAATCGAAATCAAGCAAGCCGAAATCCCATCCAAATTCACGTGAGTATCTCAAGTTTGTTAGCACGTGATAGGAAAGTTAATATGGCGGGTGTTTATGTTAGGGCTACGTGGGACTCCTACTGGATGGAAATGCTGATGATTGCTGGTTTGACTGCATACTTTGCTAATTATATTGTCGGGAAAAACAAGAACTCGAAGCTTGCTAACATGTGGCTAAGTACACATAAAAGCCTTCTGGACGAAAATTTCGTGCTAGTCGGTAAGAATTTTTCGTAGGACCTATAACTTTACGGTTAAGTATTGTGATATCATTGAACGGGCTTCATTATAATGTATCGAAAATTTTCTGTACGGCGATGATATTCGCAGCATTGCATACTATCATTTATTATGAAATAATCCAATTTTCCCATGAAAACTACAATATATATGGTTGCAATATTGCCATGACATTTTTTTTTATTGTCATCACAGGAGACGATGGCAAAATTGAAAATGAAACGCCTGGCTTAATAAAAGAGAGTGAAAGTCTGTACACCCTATGGTGTTCCGGGCGTACATGCTGCGAAGGAATGCTTGTCGAGTTGAAAATGATTAAACGACAAGATTTGGTGGCTCTGGTTTCAAGCTTAATGCGACCAGTCCAAGATCAAGTGCATATCAAAATAGAAATATCGAAAGATTCAATGGACTCCTTCGTATTTTGTGTGTCATCAAAAAAGACAGGAACTCGCCTTTTCAAGGAAATGTCTGACCTTGTGAGGATTTGATCTCGCTATACGAATCAATAATTGACATTTGTTTTATTTATTTCAGAGCAAATATTGTAGTTTAGTTAATAAACCCGAGGAAAGGTATAATGTTCCGAGTGGTTTTGCCGTGTTATCGGAAATTCCTGAAGCTACGTCGACAATGCTGGATTCACGAATGTTGGCGGTGCTGAACAAATATGGCAACTATGTCGATTACATTCACATTTCGGACCAGTTTTGTGGACCAATACAGCAAGACGACCCAAGTAACATTAAGCAACCAGACGTGAAAAAAATGTTGATGGCAGGATTCAATCTTCCAAAAAATTGCAACATGGAATCTATTAAGCCACTACTCGTATTAGTATTTTACATAATGGAAAGACTGAAACGTTACCGTTTATCAAAAGAAGTAAGTAAAGCATTTGGTCACAATCCTAAGCATTAATGAAAGTGGACACTTGTGTTTCTATTTGTAGAGTAAGATTAAAGCCGAAAAAAATCGTCAACGTGTTGAAGAGGAGTTCTTGAAAAGCACCCATGCCGCTCGGGCCGAGGCAGCTGCTCAACGTCGCGAGGAGAAGCGAAAGCAAGAGAAAGAACGTATTCTGGCTGAGGAGGATCCAGAAAAACAGCGTCGTTGGGAAGAGAAAGAACAGAAACGGCAAGCCAAAAAGAAGGCACCGAAAATGAAGCGTGTATCTGTCAAGTCTTTGTAATTTGATTGATACATGCGATAGGAGGGCCCAGCCAGCTGATATTGCAATTCATTTAAGGATCAATTCGGAAACATTTATTTCATAAAAATGTACTTCAAGACTTTTGCAAAGTAATCCTTACTTCGTGTTATTGACCGTAAATAGCTCTGATAAATTAACGGCGACTCTATCTTTTTTATTTGCAAGTTAAGCAATAAAATAAAGACTTCGAATAAAAAATAATTTGACTCATTCTTTAAGTTTCTCATTTAATCGTTAGGTGATTGACATATATCATCGTATCTTTCAATACTTTACATGCGATTAGCACATCAATTTATTCTAGGTCGGAGAAGAAATATTAAACGGTCATAGAAGTATAAGATAAATATACCTCTTAGGTTTTCCATTCGCATTTCGTTTTCGAGCTGTTCAGCTAGCAGATGACGAGAAACCATAGTTTAGAAGAGTTTCTGTTATATCAAAAAGTTTCAGAAAATTTCTACGGTTTTGATTAAAATTTTTTTTATTAGCTACCTTTATTAGCTATCCACTACGTGTACTATGAATCTCGCGTTATTTTACAAAAATACATTGGGCCAAAATTTGCCGGCAAATATGGAAGAACCATTTGACCATATTTCAAATTTTTTGCACTTTCAAAATGGAACAGTTGCCCGAAATACCGAATTTGCTGACTTAAATCTTTTATAGTTGTTGTAATTCCATAGTCGTTGAAGACTTTTTGTAATGCCATATGAACCACCCCATCGTTTTGTATTGGACTCAAACTACACGTGGAATAAACCAAACTACCACCTGGTACTAACAGCCTAATGCAGTTGCTCAAAATAGCTGATTGTAATTCTGGAATTCGTAATCGCTCTTTCACACGCGTTGGTTTGAAGATATTGTTATCATTTTCTACGACTGAGTGGCGATCCGTCGTACACGGCACATCGACAAGGATTTTATCGTAAAGCTCGTAATCGACTATTGCTCGAGCATCGGATTGGGTGATCAAACATCTTTTGCGATGCCATTTAAGCTCGTAGTCGTAAATATATTGGTTCATTATCCGCTTAATTCGGTTGGTGCGGCTTTCTTGTATGTCATTACATATGAGGATAGACGGATGCATAGTTTGAAGCATTAGCAACGACTTGCCACCTGGTGCAGCACAAGCATCCAAAACACGATCTCCCGGCTTAACATCAAGGAAGATGGGTGGAAGGACTGATGCTCCGTCCATCAGGTAATGGGTTAAAACTTCGGTTTCACTTCTTCTCGGCTTTGGGAATAGAGAGCAATTTCCTTTCTCGTAACTGTATAGCCGCAAATTGTTAGGGAATTCGATGTCTTCGTTAAGCTCAATTTTCAGCGGGAAATCATTGGTGGTGGAATAGTACTTATAATGTTCCGATTCGGGAATCCAATCTTCCATTCCCTTAATGCGGCTGGCCGGTATGAAGTCATGAAGAGCGCCCAGACCAAAGTCGGGATCAACAATTCGTTGATGATCGAGCTCAGAATTTTCTCTTATAGTTTCATCAAGCGACTTTTTTGGATCAACTAACGCATCGTTTTCTCCGGCTAGTTTTGCTTTCACCGAGTCATCACGAAATTCTATTTGAGATGGAGGTACAACACTTTCGTCCGATTTCACAGGGTAAATAGATGCGATTTCCTGTTCTTCCTGTTGCCGGATAAAGCCACTCAGCTTGTTATCCAGCCTAAGTTCTATTTGAGGTGTCTCCTTAATACTCAATTTTTCATTTCGTCCTTTCTCTTTGGCTAGGTCAAACAATAGACGAATATTTATGGCACCTGAATAATAATAAATCAGCGAGTTGTTAATGGTGAGTGTCCAATTCCTTTACCTTCCGACTCCAATCGCGCACAAGTTTTCTCAGTATCCCCAAAGTTGTTAACCAAAGCCATATATTTGTGCTCTGTAAGCAAGGCTGCTCGCATGCTGCGCCATCGGTTCCCGAACACCGAGCCATAGAAGTCATCGAAGCTGTTCAGGGCCCGATCTTTCGGATATTTTTTCTTTTGAATTTCCGACTGTAAAGAGTCCATCAGCCTTCAGTCTTTAACATATTCAACTGCTCTACATACCCAATGTTGTTTGCCATGCTTCCATCTCCGTGGAATGAATATTAGTTTATTTTGCCTCAGCATCCTTACTGAATACTGTGCTGTCACTATCGCCCTCACATATAACCTCTGCAATAGTTTCTGACGTTTAGCCGGCAGAAACAAAATACTTAAGGTATCGATACATGCTGAAAAATTGGTTGCTGCTCGCAATGCTGTTCTGTGCTCACTTGTGACACTTTAAAAGTAAACATAACAATGTCTCTGAGGCAGCAAGATGCAAGTGGTGGTGATGATAAAGGTAATTAGAAATTCTCCAATACCAGATCCGATTTTCAAAGGATTATTTGCAGTATCGGAGGCAGAAGTTGAGAGCCTGCTGGTTATCATAATGGATACAAATCCATCGCAACGAGTGATTCGCTGCAACCCGCATCAACTCTCACAAAGTCTGGATTCTATAGTGGCTTTCGGAAATGCACATTTAATGCAGAAATCATCTAATAAGTTGGCTGTAATTGCTTGCCACCACCACACAACGTAATATTCCTTGTCTTGGGTTTGTGTTGCGGCTTATTTATTGTATAACTATTCCCACAGAAAATTCCTATATCCAAGCTCAGGCAAACCACTGCCGGATATAAGACAAGTGGATGGACAATATGAAGCGTTTACGGTCGTCGAGAAGACAGTCAAAGTCAATCTTTCACAAATGATAACTACAGCTCCGAAAATCTCCACTCCTTGTGAATCACTTCTTGCTGGTAGTATGGCAATGGCGTTGTGCTATATCGCAAGGGTGAGTTATGGATGCATGCCGTATGGGTTACATCGCATACGAAGACGTTGCTAGCAAATTTGAAATAATTGACTTGATATTATTACAGATGAATCGAAATAAACTCCCTGGAGAAAAATCAAATTCTCGCATACTTGTCGTAACGGGTAGCAATGAATGTGCTGCACAGTACATGACCTACATGAACGTATTCTTCACCGCCCAAAAGCAAAATGTTGTCATTGATGTTTGTGCACTTGATAAATCACTGAGTTTATTGCAACAAGGCTGTGATATAACGGGTGGTCAGTATTTGCGGTTACCCCAATTGGATGGGCTCTTGCAGTATCTGTTGTGGGTGTTCCTGCCCGATCCCGATACGCGATGTAAACTAGTGCTTCCGCCTGCCGTTAAAGTGGATTATCGAGCTGCGTGTTTTTGTCATAGGGAGTTAATCGACATTGGATACGTATGCTCAGTTTGTTTGTCGAGTAAGTTTTGTTGGTAGGATTCGATTATACAATATCAAATAATTGAATTCAAATTTTTTTCAGTATTTTGTAAATTCAGTCCGATATGTACAACTTGCCAGTAAGTATTCAGAAATTTAACCATTGATATTATGATATGGTTTAGCTAATTTGCAATTTTTTCAGTACGGTATTCAAAAATCCAAATCCTATTGCCCCAAAACAGAAGAAGAAAAAAGTCAAAGGTTAAGCACTGCGAGGAAAGAACATTTTCAAATACTTCTTATTCAGATAATAAGTTTACATAATAAATGAATGAAATATGTTAGAAAATAACTAAATATATGATTAAAATGTGAAACGATGTAGAACTGATGAATTCTTTCATTTGCCTCTTGTTATACCGCATACCATAAAAATATTGTTATATGTTCGAAAAAAGCAAGCGAAATGGACGAGCACTCGACAACTACGCCCACAGCTGCGAATGAGAATATACTGAAACCAATGTCTGTCAAACAATATATCTATCCAAAGCGCCTCACTTGCGAGGATTAGGTTTGCATATCAGCAATGAAGATAGTCCGTCAACCAGAGTCGCCTTAGATGAGAACCAGGAAGCATTATATTTTGATTCGATTTTACTTCACAGAAATGATAAATCTCAATGTACACCAAAGCCTGAATAATTGATGAGAAAACTGAAGAAAGGTTTTACGCCCACACCTATTCAGAAGTCAACCGAAACTCAGAGTCATGCATACCACTTTAGCAGTCGGAGAAACAGCAATGAACAGCAATGAAAGGAACGGCAACCTACGTATATGTGGTCAGTTCTGCAAACATTTGTCTTTAATTACGTTCCTTCACAGGAGTTGTAGTAATACATTGAAAACGACAGTTAATCGAAAGAAAATAAAATACTGGATACAGAGCCAAAGAGGAAAAGGAGCCTGAGGCCGATCAAAATTCAACAAGAGTGGCCCCATCAAATAGTCCCTAGAACATGAAAACAACTCTGATAGTTGGGGGTTAAACAGCGCCTAGGACAGAACTGGAAAGATGCAAAAGGCCTAGTTGTAAACAGGGGACAACGTTCTGGGTCAACACAACAAACAAATTACGGCGAAGAGGAACACTTTCTTTCATACAGTAGGTCTGAATTGCACAGTAGGTACAGTAGGTTCCCAAGCACCGTATATCGCTGGTATACAATCACTTAGAATAGTTGCAATCGGACAATTTCCTTGGTTCCTGTTGGACCCATGCCTTTGCCCAAATGTTCGAAGTCGTATTCTTCTTTTTTGATTAATACCAAGCTATTTTCAACATTATTCGTCCAAAGACTTGTCTAGCTTGAGACAAATGCGCAAAACAAAGAAAAATTCACTTTCCATTTTTTGTTTTAATATTTTAAATGTTTTATTTGTCTTTTCTGACATGACATTCTTTATATCATTTAAATCTAAATGTGTTGTCTAAAATAAAATTAAGATATTAAGATAATTTTTTTCTTTTTCTGTAGAAGCTTTCATAAGCTTGCACACATATTTGTAAAGTGTTACTGGTATTAATTGTAGAAGCACAGTCACATTTCATTTAAAATACTAAAATGCTATCCATATATAATTTTATAGTGTATGAGTTGGATGCAATTGCTTGAGTAGAATCCAGACTGAATTGTTAATTTATTTATTGAATCTCTTTTGAACTTGTACTTTTTGAGTGTGTACATTTACCGATAGAAGCCCTCTCCACTGAGTCATTGAATCGATAATATTTGATGGTTTTTTGTATACCTGTCCGAGTTTACAATGTTTAGTCGTTAAGGGATTAAGTATTTTGGTTAGAGCTCTATTAACTTTGATGAAAATAAAATCTAAATTCATTCGTCAAAAAACATTAAAACAAAAAGTTCTTTTGTTCAAAGTTTTTATACAAGTTTTATTTGCAATCAAAATGATTTTCGTGAACCCGTATAGTTTCCGTTGGTTCTAATCTAAATGATGTGTAAGTTAATTTGTAAACAATGATAAATCAAAACAAAGATCAGTTAAAAATGCATTTGATGTTTTCGAATCATAATGAAGCGATAGAAAATAAATCACGTATGTAAGTATACTAACGAATAAGTAGCGTCTTAAGTCACTATAAACATTTTTTATATGTCCTCTTATAAAAAAATTAAGGATTTCTGCATAATGCTAGACATAACAATATTTCTCATTATTTTTGGTTTTGCAGATTTAATGGCGTAGATTCGGTATGATCTGGCTTGGCTGGACTATTCAATTCAGTTCTTTCTGCTTCGGTTCCTTGTTTGTTCCATGGTTGCTCTTCGCCTGAACCAAAGATCGTGTACGCCAAAATTTCGATAGCGTAAAGTCCAATCGTTACAAAGAATATCACTCGCCATGCTTCGATAGTTTGCTGAAAATTAAATGGTGGCAATTTAGCTAATTGCTTGACAAACATTGCGATTCCATTTCAAGGATTATGCGTCTAATTTTACGCGTCTACTTACATTTCCATGCGTGATAACGCCGACGAAAACAGGTACAATGATTCCAGGCAAGGTAGCAGCAGTATTTGTTATAGCCATCAACGTTCCCGCATAGTTCGGGGCAATATCAATGTGATTCGAGAGAAAACCGCAGAACATTCCACCGATGGCTGTAACACCGATAGCCATGATAGCAACAGCCGCCGATCGATTACATCCAATATAGCAAAGAATCAACAGACACACCATTGGAACAAACGAGGCAAATAGGGTTCCAATTTTTCGGGCAATGGTGGTTGTAATTTTGCCTGCAAAAAAACATTGTCATTATTCAAAACTAGTCGTCAAATTTGTGGAAAATGCAAACCTCTCGCTTTGAGCGTGTCAAGTGTTTTGCTTAGACCAAGACTGAATAGCCACAAGGTGAAGAATGGAATCGCCGTCACAGCTGCGTTTTCCTTGATATTAAACTTGAGCACTTGTTTCATATAGAAAGGAAGCTCAATCAAAAGCATGTACCATCCCCAGTTGCTGCATGCATGAGCAACCAAAATAGCCAAGAACGGTCCGGATGTCAACACAGCCTTCCATGGGACAGGGGGTTTCTTGCCTTCGGACTCCTTTCCGGTGCCAAGTTGAGAAGTGATCATCTCTCTTTCCTCCAAACTGATCAATGGCTGTTTGTTTGGGGTATCCTGAATGAGCCATAGCCATAGTACAACCCATCCACAACTCAAGCCTCCCATAACGTAGAACACTGACTCCCAGCCCAAATTACCAGCCAATTGTCCAGCCATTAACATCGAAATAACACTTCCAAGGGCAGTTCCAGCATAGACAATAGCTGACATAACACTTCGTTCGCCGGGGGGCGCCCAAGAAGCCAACATTACGTGCATAGCTGGGAAAGTTACGCCTCCGCCAATACCTTCACCAATACGCATGGCAATAATAGCAATATAATGAGCATTCGCCATGACTGGTGTCAAAAGTGTGCATACAATATTGATCGCGACTGAGAATAGCATCACCCATTTTGCCGAGAACAATTCGGCAATACGCGCTCCCGGAAGTTGAGACACAAAGTAGCCCCAAAAATAACAACTGAGAATTGTACCTTGAAGGGGTTCACTCCACGTAAATGGGCCATCCTGAAAATATAGGACACAATTATTTGGTTTTATATTTTATGAAATTCTTTGGATTTGAAAGTAGATGACTTGTTTTTAGTTTCTAAATGCTAATCACTTGATTTTATTTTCACCGATTTCAGTTCCAAGTTCATTACTGACTCATTCAACTCAGCTCTGACTAAATCAATGAACAACTACAAACTAGTTATTTTCGTAGAAGCCGAAAGAAAGCGCGCCTACCCCATCTTCAATCACGTCGTCGCAGGAATGGTGTACTAGCCTCGCATGGGTTAAAATAATTTCAAATGGCCTACGTCAGATTCATTTCCCGCCAGCTTCTGATTTATGGCGCTGATCCATCATGGAGAACTACATGACTTAAGAAAATCGCAACCAGCCTGCGTCCAGGGCTCAATTTCATTAAAGTGATGGCAGAATCATATTTCAATATGATTTTTTCTAGTTTCTTGCAATAGGTCGACTTTCACATTCCTTCGGAGCCTTTGAATATTTGTTCGGTAAACTTGGTTGTGATCATTTGTATTCCATTATTTGACGTAGACTGCTTGGTGCTGCTTTTTCCTCCCATTGCCTCGATCCGCTTAAATTTTTTGCAGCGCTATGTAGGGAAATCACTCCATATAGGATACAGCAAAGGACAGTGTTTACAGTGAACCATTGGGGCATAATACCATCCAATGCACCAGAAACAGGCCAAGGTGTATTCGTTGGGAGTTTTAAGAGTTTTCTTTAGTGGAGTTCTGAAGTGTTTCCTCATTTTGCATCCTGGAGCTTATTTGTCCAAACACGCGTTCCCACGGTATATCATCTCCGATGTTTTCTCGTTATTTTTGTGGTTTTTGTTCTTTTGTCTTCTTGTTTTTGAATTTAACGTCTTTATCAGTAATCTGCCTACCAGCGTGTCTTGCCTGGTCTGATCCTTTGTTTAGGAGTAGTAATATCGCTGCTTCTGTGTCCGAAATTGCTCTTACGTTTTCTCTCTTTTTGTGGTGGTTGCGAAGCTTCTGATTAAGTTTTTTTGCTGTACTTGCGCTGTTATGTTGATTAACCTTAAATTAAGAAGGAAAAAGTATCTAGAACCTTTTCAGTGTTTGTTGCTTTTTCCTTCTTTTCCTTCATTGTTCTTGCAATGTCTATTTACTTGATTCTTGGTCGAACAGTACCATCAGAATATTCTCAGTAAAGAACCGTTATCTTTAAGAAATATGCGTATAATGTTTTGAACCCGTTTCTTAAACAATCCTTTTTTCTTTTCTTTATTGTGCTCTTTGTGCACTGTAAGTGCTATTGAAACCAAATGTTCAATTATGTTTTGTGTATTTGAGCTAAGGAATTCAGAGTTTTTCCATTAGTTTAGAACAATTACGATATCCTTATCAAATGTCAGTGTACAACTTGGATTAAAATTGGTTTGTCCCAGCGTGGGACCGAAATGGAAATAGGCTTTTTTCACATATGTATGTGCAATCGGCCAGTCGTATAAGCCACGGAAATAATGAGATCACAAATTTATTTCAATTAATAAGAAACGTTTCGAACCACAACTTGCCATCAACATGGCAATCTAACCAGCCACAACAATTAAATGAAAGCTTCCATTAACAACAGAATTATATTTTCATTAGCGGACCATTTAATATCAATTTCGGTCACAATCAAATGTTTATTAGTCCCCAAAACAAATGACACCTATACTAAGAAAATGCCAATTTGTTGCTATAAGAGTTTGCAATAGTGGCGAAGCAATCCAAAAATTCGCCATGGATGCGGCGTACCCCATACGGTATCATGCAGGAACTCATCAAAGTTTCATGTGCTCGCAGGAATTTTTGACCAATAATTTCGACATTTCATATTTCAACGACACACGCGCAAATTAGTCGATTCTGTCGGATACAAATGGTTTAAACTGCAGATACACTTCAATAACGGCCAGAATTGGACTAGCAATACGTTTCGATTGAAACGATATTTTCGGTTTCGTCAATCAATTTGAATAATGGATACTTTGAACTTTTTTGGTTGGAGATGGTGGCAAGTTGCCAGTTGCGAGGGGAGAAAATTATGATGAAAAGATTTTTTCGTGCGAAGAGAATAAATTTAAATGTACGTTTGTGAGTGAGCGGCAGTTTTCCTTTTGAAAAATCAAATCTGAAGATATTTTTATTTCGTAATTGAAGAAGCAGTTAATAAATATTTCGAAATATTTTATTGGAACCAGACCAGAAAATTTTTCGGCTTGATCTTGCCATTCATATTGTGAAAAAATGGGAGAAAGAAGGGATGAAAAAAGTATCATTCACCTTGAAATGTTCGTGATCATGCTTTCGATGAATCTGTTGATCGAGTTCTGAAGTAATTTTGAGCATTTATATCAATTTGATTTCTCGATTGCTTCTGATTGAAACTAGTTTAGATTTCTCTCTATCTCGTTCAAAGGTTTTTGTTGTTTGTATTGCGAACGCATATGTTGCAAATCTAATTTAGTTCGTTTTTGTTGTTAAAGATTCAATTTCAAAAATAGGACATTGAAAGCGTCACCGCCGTATGGAAACTTATTTGCATTGTACTTTGCCTAGATGAAGTCGAATCGCCATGGACCCATTACATGCCAATTGTTTTCAATGAATCTAAGTGCAACTTCTGGTGTGGAGCCTACAACAATCGGCGTACAAAAATATAGGATTAAAAAAATCACATTTTCCTATAATAAATGCGATGGATTCATCTTGTTTCTAGGACATTTGATTAAAACCGTTGCTAAAGATAAATTAAGCTCGCAGGAAACTCACGGAGAAATTAATTTTTTCGGTCAGATAACAAATTGTCCATTCAATATGCATATTTGACGGAATATTCAATGAGACATCGCTAACTTGTTAGAAGGAAAGGAGGATGTTTCGGGCGAGACGTTGAATTTGTTTCAGTTTGTTCTGCAAGTTAGGATTTTTTTCGAGGAAAAAACAGCGAAGCTCTATATTCCGAGTATTTTATAACTATTTCTCTTAAAATTGGGTATACAATTATTTGTCTTATACTATTGGTGCTAAATATTGGTCGTTCTGTACACATGCCGTTTTGAAGTTATTGTTCGATGACTTTTTAGTGCACTTACACTACACTTACATCAAATTTACATGTATTCAATGTTAAAAAAAAATTTATGTTATTATGGGGCAACGTGGCCTTGAATGCTTGTGAAACAGTAGGAAGTAGGGGTGGCTGTCTGTAGCCATAATCACAATGAACTCACAACGGCTACAGAAAGCTGAAACGAATCCCCACAAAAAATCTGCACGGCCCAACGGACTTACAAAGCCCAAGAAGGTGTTTTGAATACTTTCTAGTCGGTATTGTCTCGAATCGAATAACATCCAATGTCTATGTGAAAATGTTAGAAAACCGAATTATTAATGAATGTTCTTAAGCCCAAATTCTTATTATAAAAAGTAATTATGGCAAAAATTAAAAAAACAGAGAGTAAGGCCAACGACATCCATAAGAAGAGCAACTGGCGCATCCGAACGCAATTTTACGGATTGATCAACTTAAGTGGAAATAGACGGGCCATTTTACTCGAATACTGTTAGGTCCGAAACAAAAATAGGATGAAATAATAACGAATAATGGGTAACGTTGTTCAGAAAGATTACTGAAGACGGAAAAGCAAAGAAATATTTATTCCAAACCATAGACGCATCGAGAGTTTCAAGTAAAAGAATAATGCAACTTTTGGTAGATGCAAGGCCTTTTGCAAATTATTTGGCATGGTTTCATAATTGTAATTTCACGTTCATACCGACCGAGAAACACAGTGATTCATCATTGATCTATGGAGGTTTCGTTGATCAGGTTTCATTGGATCATTGATCAGGAATGAGGCAGAAAGGAATAATTTAATTATTTATTTCAATCAATATTTAAGAGTTTTTGATAAAAACAGAAATGATGAGAAATTTTATCGAGAAAACAAAGAAAGTAAATTCGATAGAGAAACATTATAGTTAGCCACTTATAGATTATTTTTTCGTGGAAACTAGAGTTACAAACAACTTTGCGGCGTTGTGAAAAAAACTCTCTAAACGTACAGGAAGACAAGCATGCAAGAAGAGAAAATATAATCAGCTGAAAAAGGTGAACATCTACCATCTGCAGGTCGGATTTAAATTAATCGATAAATTTGTTTGTTTGTTTTAATTGAATCTTAGTCCAAGCATAATTGATTATAAACGTTTTCTGATTTAATTTTTCAAAGGATATTTTCTTGAACAATAAATTACCTCTAGTACTTCTGGACCACCACTTCCTTGACATACTTCAGCCTTTGGTTCAGATGATGTTACATTTGAGACCGTGTGTTCACTTAAGCCGGCAATTGCTGTGTGATTCAACATAGCCACCATGGCAACACTCAAATTCACCTTTAGGCCATACACAATCGCCATGGATATAGAGCCCATGATGGCCAGAATATATCGAGCCGGAATCAAGCCTGAAAACAGTGACAAAAAAATAATTTTAATTCAAATTTTAATTAGCTCATCTTTTGTGGGGGTCCTACACAGTTCTACGTGCATCTAATATTACGAACAAAGGAAAGAGCTCACAACGTGTGGGTAAAGCCATGATTATCTACATATGAACGTACATGGTACGAAAGGAAAGAAAGGTCTAGGAAAGATAGATAAAAGTGGTAATAACCGAGAGGGTGTTCGAGAGAGCGTAACCTGCAAAACATACAACAACCGAATAGTAACATTTTTATCGACATTGGTCATAGAAATCTTATCATGATCATGTCTCCTCTACTGTGTGTGCAATGGTGATGTTTATGTCGGAAACTCTTGACTGCACCCGATCCAAACAAAAAGTTCATCATCCCATGACCATCTCCGTATTGTTGTTTGGGTAAAAGTGGCCTGGAATGCGCAACGTACATAATATATGTTACCTTTTTGATTAGCCATGCCCTATTAATATTCTTCTTTTGTGTAAGTATTCATTTTTTGTTGTTGGTTGACAATCATTTATTTATTGACAGACTTTCAGAGTAATTCACCGAAAATTCACCTTTTTTTGGCAAATGAACATTGAACCAGCAGAAGAAGGAAAGCAAATATAGTATTCGCAAGCGTTTAGCTGGCCGTCAACTAATGAAACTGGTTTTTTAGCTTAATTTATTTATATTTTATTAAAATTAGCAAAATTTCGTCTTGAACGTGGTAGAGTATCTTTTTATTATGTTTTGATAACACAAATCGTTCTCGTTTTTAACTCCATCTGTTCGCTAAAGGAACATCCATGTTATTGTTTAATCAGTGAAACATTGATGTTGAACGAATTCGGTTTCATGGAATATTGATTCCACTTATTGAAAATGAGCATTGAAAGAATCATTATCTTGCCGCACAACAGCCATTTCGACATAGGCAATGCTTTTTACTCATAACGCGCTGATTTACTTGAGATAAGAACAAATTCAACGACAAAATATGGCTTTAGGAAAGTTGGCAAATTTAAAGGACCGATAAAATAACATCAGCATTTTTTTTGAAGTCTGTGGATGAAATCGCCTTTAGATTGAATTTATGCAATCTGTTCGTCTATCATCCTAACATTTAGGTCATCCAACATCAGTCAACATCCTAATTTAGCTGCGAAGTTTGTTGCTCGTAAATTTTCATTCATTATTTTCGCTACTATTTTTTTCACTTTGAAAAAAAAAAGACTTTGTTTGCTTGTGTTGTTCATTTTCGTTAGGTATGGGTTAACACAAAAACATTGAGTTTTTTCAAGTTTGTGCTAGAACTTTGCCTACGCTTATGAGTCGCTACGAAAGATTTGCTACGCTTATGAGTCTTGCAATAACGAAGAGCAACACTACTCTTTTCTTCAATTTCTCTAACTTCTTTCTGACTTTCTATAACCTCTCATGATGTCGATTCTGCAAACAATATATTGATTCGTATACATTTTTGATTCTTACATTTTAGTCTTATTGCGGATTTGACATTCATTCCAGAGTCCTTGATCTATAACACATCTATAATCTACAACACA
This sequence comes from Stratiomys singularior, assembly GCA_954870665.1. Classification (NCBI taxonomy): domain Eukaryota; kingdom Metazoa; phylum Arthropoda; class Insecta; order Diptera; family Stratiomyidae; genus Stratiomys; species Stratiomys singularior. The sequence goes on along the minus strand of OX940879.1, from coordinate 923,576 downwards.
AAATTGGAGAGTTCTAGAGAATTCGGCCAGTCGATCAACAGTGCATATTATTCAAGCTCCACATCAGTGGTTTTGGAAGCCCATACACTCAGCCCTGCGCCTGCGTCTAGAATACGAGGAAGATCGACGGACACAAGTTCACCTACATGCCTTCGGGAGGCGGACCACTGTTTCCAGTTTGCCGAGGCCAGAGGAATCTTTGCTGAAGATATGGTGAACACCACAAGGAGTGCTATTACGCCCGCTCCTGGGGCATCTATGCCCCATCGAAGGCTCAGGCAATGTATACCTCTGGTGCACTTGTGGTGAACTAAGACCACAACTTCGCTGAATACGCTATTCATTAAGCTCGAAATCTTCTGCTTCGCTATAAATCAAGCGCAATAAAAGCTAAATTCGCTAATGCGTCATACAGGAGGGTTGGATGATCACCACGTCTGGCCTTCAGCATAAGGGACAGTCTTCGACAGTTTCTGGAACTGAAACCTATGGTCTCGTTTGTGAGTGATCGCAAAGGAATCTACCTCCGCAGCTAGCATGTAGTCGCTGGCTATAAAACAATAGCAATCGCGATGAAAATGGATCGTGAGGCTCATCAATGACTTGAGACCGCAGACTAGTCGCCAGCATGTTGAGATTGATTTCAGATTGACATCAATATTTCCGACTCACCTGCGCATAATCGTTAAGTTGCCTTCTTCAATTACATATTCTGCGCTGGAGTGAAGACTGACGCGTGGCAAATTTCCATTTCTGACGGAGATCTTGCTGAAAAAGTGGAACCCAATCGCAAAAATGTTGGAATCGAGGGACATATGAAACCATCTTGAACATTACGCGCGGTATATTCTCACAACGAAAAATAGTATCCTTGATTGTCTGAACGCGTCTGCTCCTCCTCCCCTTTGCACCGGAGTAGTAATTCTTCTAAACTCAAAACATCATTGAACGTAGAATAGGGAAAATTGGTTTCTAAAGAATCATGCCAGTTTTTCTTGCTGTGATTGGTTGACTGCATTGTGCACCCTCATGCTTGCTGCATTTCTTCACGATATTCTGATTTTTATGCTATGCCAATTATTAGGAATGTTTCCAAATTCCAAAAGCGAAACAATTTCTTGTCTTGAGAAGATACATGTTCTGCTCTTTTAAATGGCTTTTTAATTCTATATTTACTTCTATCCTAATACTAAACTCGCATGTATGAATAATAAACATGAAATAAAGATCTTTTTTGTGATATCCAAATTTCCAAGTGGTTACGTAAGAGCTCCTAACTTGAATGGTCCGAATAATTGATTACTTCGCATAACAATTCACAAGATGTATAAATTGAAATCAACATGCAGAATTTTCTGTGAGCAATACTAATATCAACAACTACATTTTCGAATTGCTGCATTCCATGGTCATCTCGACAATATATTTTCTGTTCACGTTTTCCAATTGTGTCTGCCTTTTGAGATATATTTCAGACGTAAATGTCCTTTGAAAGTCATTTCAAGTCTAACGCTTTACCCAGTTATACTTCGTCACAAGGAAGTCCCTACATCTGTGCGGCGTGAAAGCTAGCCTTATTCATGCAACTTGGTCGTTTCAAAACACAGCATCAATTTACACAAAAAGTAGGCATTTTACATGAATAAATAATTGTATGAAAGAACACATACATAAACACAAAACTCTAACCACGGGAATTTCAGTCGTTTCATCCCAAATTGAGTTATTTTTAAATAGGAATTTGTCTCAATATCGCATTGTGCGAAATTATTCAACCACCTACCTAGCCGTCAGCACTCAAGGTGCAACATCTAGGATAAATGATACGAATCCCAATTCTGAATTCTGCACTCCGTGGAGAAAGTCGAAAATAAACTGGACTTGTATTAAGGTCAAAATAATTGCATCAATGTCATCACCTCATTCTGACCGGGAAAGTCAACAAGCACAATACGAATTTCGCCGAAAATTCTTGAGCCAAGTAATACAGGCAGTAGCTGTAAATCCACTTTTCCACACATGCAAGCCGTCCAATGTGAACATACCCATCCCAAAACAAAGTGCAACAGGTGATTTTCATCATCGACACTATCAAAGTCGACAGTATCCCAGTTCGCAGCTATTTCCAGCTAATCGAAAAGCCCGAAACACTACGCAATTTTCCAAATACACCAAAAAGCGCTTTTCCCGCTTCGCCGTGAGTCGTTCGTCGCAGATCGAAGATTTTTAGAAAAGTGGAAAACGAATGGTTTCTCATATTTATCCACGGAAAGCATTCCTTCCATATGAAGAACAAGCTGAATGTGTCGATGTCGTGACTTCTATTCGACCTTGTCCGACCATCGCCACTCGAGGGGTGGTCGTAGCACACGAATTTCAAAATTAGAATCAGGAAGAGGTGATTCCGGCTGGGGTCATCGTGTCCTGTCGCTCATAAACAACTAACAGGATACTATTGCTATCTAATTTGCACGACCAACATATGGCCAAATTGCAACGACCAAAAAGCAAAACAATGCATTGTATTTTGTGCGTACTTACTTCCCAGGACATTTCCCTTGGCGGGCACTGCTTCAACCATTTTGATCACTGACTTGTTAGGAACTTTGCCGCACTAAAAAGTTCGAATCGCCGATAGTTATAATTGGACGCACTTTTAATTTTCACATTTAATCGAGGATTGTTTGATTTTGCCACTCTTCCCGAGTGGAATAGCTCCAATGAAAATCTTTTCCAAGCGTCTTGCACTACCCTGACTACTCAGTGTTCGTGCTCGTCAAGGATACAGAGCGAAGCAAAAATGTGAGGCGACAGTCAAGGCGATGTCTTTCGTTACTTTTCACCACTTTTCCACGCACTTCTTTCGCAAAACAGAAAAACGAACGAGAGCCGGTGAAGCTTGAGGAGCTGCTTTTCACTGCCTTTTAGCTTCCGCTTTGGGTGTCTGTAGACTGTGGACTATCGCAACGGCCGTCGATTTGGATGGTATCTGCCCGCGTCTAACCAAGCCAAGAGAAGTTTGATTTTGGGGTGGATGATAACTTTTTAGACGTAGGACTTTTGGAACCGTGCATGAACGTGTGTGGATAGCGGATGAAAAGGGTTGCCGCCGTCAATACCGCATTCCGAATTGTTTTATTCTCGTTCGCGTCAAATAAACGTTGGTAAGTTTTGCGTGAATGTTGAAGAAATAGAGAAATGTGGTAGTGAAAAGAGAAACTTGACGATCCTTCTACGTTTAAAACAAAGATATTAAATAACCGGTAAATGCCACATGGATTTTGTCGAGTGCTCGTTCTAGCTAAGTAATATATAATTTATCACTACACGCCGTTTGAATAACTTAATCATTCACTGTTCAATAGAATTTCGTCCGGAAATCTAATCTTATCAGAAGCCAATAAATACATGGTATCAATATGGGCTGATTATGCATGCAATTAGCCACTTAAAATTGCATTTACCGGCAAATCAGCTAGATAACTTAGCCGAAATGTTAATTTACTTAGAAACATATATCACTAAAAATAAGCTATTCTTCGAGCTATCAATTCAGATTATTTGATGCTTTTTCTTATAGTGTTTCGAACGTTTTGGCAAAACGTATTGTCTGCTCTTTCTTCTAATACCTTGACACCAAAGCTTCAATCTTTCAATTCTGTTGTTCCTTATCGATGACATTGTGCTTTAGATTAACTTCATATTACCGGTCATATTAAATTGTATGGACTATTTGTTAAATCTTATAATGATTACTTGAAAAAAAAAACATCGAAAAACCTATGCTCTTGTTGAGTTCCTTTTGATAGTTGTTTTATAAACACTTTATTTAAATGGTATCTGGCGCATAATTTTGTGGTTGAATACACAGAATGCATTTGGCATGTTCTGATTATTAAATAAAGTTTGCAGATTATATTTTGTGTAATTGGCGACTATCGCTGCATAGGTAGTTGCAATTATGGCAACGAAATTCGTCAATAATTCCTTTCTGATGCCGTTTTCTACGGATATTAGGATAATAAAACGCATACATATCATACATATTGTTTTTTGATTGATCACAGTGGAGCAGATTTCGACGTTTACGCTGCGTTCCAGCATTGTTTTCCAACAGCGCTCCTGCTGAAAAAGCATTGTTCCAGCACTCCTAAAAGATTGTCGTTTTCATTTAAACACAGCACGATTGGCATTTTAAGTATGGAATTTCATTATGTTATGGAGAATCATGTGCACTATTCTGTTTGTCGTTCCAGTACAAACTGCAATCTTCTTTATTGATTGTGGATTGTATAAAATCTGGTCTCGAACGCATAACACGTACTCTGCAGTCGATTTCGGCTTTGATGGTCCTAGACTCATTTGATTTACAAGACCACCTTGTTCTTTTAGGTTCAAATCTTTTCACCAACAACCATATACAGTCGAAACCTAAATAACGAAATTGAAATGATTCGGGCAAACCAATGATTCTGCTCATTTTAAATATTACTTAACAAAAAATACACGGTGTGCTTCCGATCAATGACATAGTATTTGCAGATCCGCGAATTGTACCCATCAAACGATTCGCTGGTATTTGAACAATTATGCGGTAAAGTTATAACATTTGCTCTGAGCATTCTTCATACACTGATTTTGATTTGTTAGTGTACTAAATTTGTCCTGAAGTCCTTATCAACGTTTAGTGCAACCGCTAGCAGCTTTCCCGCCCCCTTTTTACTGACTTTACTCGTCAATAATCACTTATGTGTCATCCTAAGCAGAATTCGAAGCAAGCAAGAGCCCGTCGTCAAGATGCAACCTGTCCAACATGTATCTAGTATCAATACACTACCATTAACAGGACTATCAACTGGTAAAAGTCCACATGAGGCAAAAACCGGAAATAATTACAAAACCTGAAGTATTACGAATGAAGAAGATAAATAGGACAATAAACGACGAGAACAAAGGTGCAATCCAAAATATTCTCCTAAACTTTATTGAATATTCTTTTCCTTTTTGAAGTCGACAAAAAGTTCAACGGCCTAAAAAGTCACGAGTTCTTTTTTTTTATAAAAAATAAATAAATTACCCTACTATACACTTTTAATTTTCAATTATTCTTTTACAGCATATTCGATTTCTTTTTTTCCCTCAATTTTTCTTCTTGTTTCAGTCTTCTTTCGCAACTTCAGATTACTTTAGAAAAAATATTGGGCGTTCAAGCTAGAATACTTAATTAATTCAAGTTCACCATCCGAAAACTCCTCCTTTGAACTGTTTACGATTCTCCTTCACAGTTTCACACTATTATTTTATTTTCTATACATAATAAATTATTCCGACTTTAGCCCATCAAAATTTCTATTTACTGCAAATAGAAAAAATGTATTTCGCCTGTACTACGTACGAGGAGCATGTATGTTGATCGATATTATGTGTAGTGATCAGAGTATGAATTGGATGAATTCGTTTGTTTATGTGTTAATGGATTTAATAATTGGACTAGAATTAAATGGGTTGGAAGGTTGATATCAGGAATATGTGTGAATATGGGAAATAGTTTAAACGATTCAAATGCGCTCGTTTTACAATTTAAATGAACTGGATACCGGATAATTTTTTTCAGTTTTAAAGTTAACCGCCCTCAAGCGGTGTAAGTTGCTTCCTTTCGGATGCTTGGAGGAATGGTTTTTGTTAGATAGCCCATTTTAGAATTAGGAAAACGTAAACAAAACAAAAATGAGAATTCGATGTTGAACACCAAACCAAAATTTGTTGTTAAAAAACAAAGTTTTTTACGATTTTTAGTAATTTTTTCTATCCGCTTCAGATCTAGAATCTAGAATCGACTAACAAACAGTCAAGAGATAGTGGTAAGAACAAACTCATGTTCAATATTTCTGTTAATAGTAGCCGATCAAAACGTTGAATGTAATTGAATATCAAGGCAAGTACTGACCGTGAATGGTCGAGACAAACTTATGAGTTAGATGATCTACGATATTTTTGATTTCGTGTCGATCAAATTATCATTAATGTAGTTCTAGTTATTCCGCTCTCAAACATACGCATTTTCACCTAAATATCTACTTTTTATAGTCAAAAGAACTTAAAACTAACCAACATGTGGGTTGGAATCCATGGCACCTATACACCCACCTGCATACCTCTAAGCCTTAGGCTAGTGGATACCTTTTGAGAATTGAAACACTACAAAACTACTGATATTGTGGCTCTTCTTGTCTCTGGCAGGATCTTTGTATGTTTTTTGGCTTTGAATTAAATTTAAGTAATTTGTCGCGAAAGGTATTCTGTTCAATTGTACTCAAGGATTGAGTTTGTCTGTGATCGAAAGTTGCTCTGCGCTTGCTAAGACACCGTTCTTGGGCTATTCCTGTGTTATTATTGGGTTGAAAATACGATGCATCTACGTATTCCACACTTGTTACAAAGCTAACAGATGAGGAAGAAGATTCTGTTCAATTCAAATTAAAAATAAGGATCTAGACCAGTGACACCCGTATCTAATAACATTTTAAATATTAGCTGGATATTTTGGACAGAAAATGTTTCAGGCTATCCTATAGGCCGAGAAAATCAAAACAAATAAATAATTTAATAAAGCCGTTTCGCTCACTTTACTAGACATTATTATTTATTAAACACATACTCCAGCAAGTACGTGTACGTTCTGAATGTTTTATCTTAAGAAGCGTATTTATCGGAACGCCAGAAAGTTCTAAGTACATTCGTTCGTCGCCGCCTTAAAAGCAAGACAATAAGGAAAACTAGTTGTTACCAGTAGCTTATCACCGTAAAACGATTTCCGTTAAATCCTTTTAAGCTCACTTAATTATCTCGCATAGTGCTTCGATAAATCGTTTTGTTGTTGCGAAGACCTTTGGCTATAAGTCCCGCCATCCTCGTTTTTGTTATCGACGTGAGCCAGTGTTTTTCCATTTGTGTAAATGACGGCTTTAAAATTTAAAAATTATGCAACCTAGATTCTTGTAGAAGGTTCAGAACAAGCAGTTGCTTTGCTTTATGAAAAACCATATTGACATTGTAATTATTCGGGAAATAATTTTTTAGTCAATTTTTATCAATTCAAGAATTTTATTTGTACAAGATTGCATATGATGAGCTACAAGTATTTAATTGTTTATGTAAACAGAAAAATTTTATTCAAAAAGGTCCGTTGGTACTTTTGCGTGCAAACGAAATTAAATCAGATTTAAAATTCACCATAAAGAGCTATAGAGGCTAAAAATGCTAAAATATTTGAGCATGCAACTTTGGCTGAAGTTGAAAACAAAATAGACAAGAATGTGAAGACTTCTTTGGGAAGAATTTCTGAAATATGTTTACTTTGGATTTTAGCCGTAAACCTAGCAAAATAACAAATAAGCGCATTAGTAAAGCAAGCACTACTTCAAATACACTTTAAATAAATTCTTCTACTGATTTAGTGGAAGTTAAGGAACAATTGTCTTGCAATTAACGAATAATTAAATTAAAGAAGGACCCCTGAGATTTTCAAACGCTTCAAAGATAAATAGCAAAATGATAACTAAATATTCTAGTAATAAACTCAATCTGAAACGAATATACAAGACGGTGCATCGAAACGGCTTGTAAACAGGAAAACCATAAACATCAGTGGCAGAAATAGCCTTGGAAAGCACTGCATGAAAATAATTTGATGTAATATAACTCCAGGTTAAGCTTATTGACTCAGGAATTAATTTAAGTTTCAACTTGAAACAATAGAAGGGTAGAAAAAGAATGATTCGTTTGGGAAGTTATTCCGTTCCGGTCCCTTGTAATGTAAAGAAAAGTGAGAAGAGCCACAAACTTTACGAATTTTCTTGTGAAAAAGTCCCTGAGACCTGTTGAATTGGTTTCCCAATCTTAACAAATTATTAAAAAAATAAAAAAAATTAAAAAAGCAACACTATCTCTTCATTATTAATAAATTGAATGGAATGCAGGCACAGTCAAAGATTTGAGCTAAAATTTCGCATAGATCAACAGTTTTAACTCTAGTTTTATTTATGCTATGAACGTGCAAGAGATGAGCGGTACTACTTAATCTGTAGAAAATATTATAGTTTTGTTTTAAAAAACCTTGAAACTTTATTGGCGGTGAATATTCAGTTCAAACTTAGTTCAAAAGGATTTTTGAAAAAAAATCTACTCATTACATTATAAGCTTGGTATCCTAATGTTACACAACTTATTGTACTCGGGTTCAACTCAAATCGTGGTAGTCTGCAACCTATTATTTATGCACTTTTATTTATTTGCATTACGCGAAGTATCGAGTTTGCTGCTACCTAGAAGAGATTCATGGAGAAAAATTAATAAGGCATTAGTATTAAGAACTAAATTTTACTTAAATTGAGGAATAACTCTTTGGCTTGAGTCGCCATCATGCCGCTTCCTCGTATTCATTGAACGAAACATGATGATTCGGTAGGGAACGTTCCATGATTTACGGATTGACCATGCCAAAACAAATATCAGTACTCAAAATTGAATTAATTTGAGTGCATATTCCAAGGTTTTCAGTTTTCATGCTTGCAACCACAAATGAAAGCACACATTTCGTGGTATTTCTGGATAAAACAAACAAAGCAGTATTCGCCCTGAATCTCAGCAGCTCATCGTTACATGCCTAATAAGGTTCTTGCATTAACAATGCTTGTATCGATTTGATCGGCGGTGAACAATAAACACTTCTTAATTATTGTTATTTACCTCTTGTTCGGCAATTCTCAACTATGTCCGAAAATTGTGCTTAGAGTTGACTCACAATATGGAACCAAACGAAATCATCAAGTTCAATATACGACTGATGCTCAGAATGCATTGACTGATGATGTAAAAACAACCAGTTTATGTGCAAATATGACGATAGTATTGGGCAACGTTATTTCCCACCAATCCGCGCATTCATGCGCGCTCGCACGTCCTCCAGCGCAATTTTACATGTAAAATTTGCAATGTCGGTCAAGCCATTGAAATACGTTCAACAAGAAAGTAGTGGCCGTCGCCCTCTCGAGGAAGTGATGTCAAGACTTGCCGCCGAGGCGCCATGGGTAATACGTCTCAGGCAACATATGTTAACATATTACGAGCATTTCGTATCGAGCTGATGTAAGCTATCGAAAGCTTTCGCGAAATCCAGAAACGATTCATAGATGCCTCATACTTGTCTACATAAGTCGGTGTCTGTGTATGGGATGAGTAATAAAATTGCAATGATACAAAATCAAAGGTGGGAATGCTTAGAAACTTCTTTCCGTGGAATAAGGCTCCATCAATCCCAAACAAATGAAAGAGATCAACATTAAGTGGGACGGCGAATAGGAAGGTGTATCTAGAAGAAATGAGCATGCGCATATCTAAGCACGATAAACGAGCTTTGCTTCGCTTGGCATAGAAACGTCGAGATACGTATCCGACGAACGAAAGTGAAAAGGATTGCCCACGTGTTGTTCGAAAGAGAGTTCCAGGGCCTAATTCAGGGTCAATTTTGAATTTCATTCCGAGTTCACTTTCTATTGAAAGCGTCTTCTCCAAATTCAAACAATTAGTTTTTCAATGTGGGGAAATACATCCTTTCATTATTTAAAATCGTCCAGCATTCATGGAAGCACTAAATCATATATTTTGATACAAAATTGATTCAAGCAAATCTGCCTATCTTAAACAAATTTATACTTTGACGGACTTGTGACGTAGGCTCCCTATCAATAAGTCCTTTCGGTTTTTCTCGCGGATCTATGTAACATTTGGCGGCAACGGCAAAAACCAACTCTTTGTTAATTGAGACTTGTAAGCTCACAAGTGCCAGTTACTTTGTTAGTTAAGCGTCACTAACTAGTAAGTTATTTACCTTCGAGTCAGTCGCGAGTCACATTGTATGGAAAAGGGTACTTATTTACTTTTACGGCATCAGTATCAAGATGCAAACTCAATATGAACACTATCGAGGTTTTGTGTTTTATCATATCAAAAAGATAAGAAATCATGGAAATGTCTTAAAAGTAATGCATTGTATGCGACTGCATACGAGGACAAAACCAACATGCTTAAATTTGTTCCCAAAGTTACTTTCCAGAACGTCTTGGATTCAAGACGCAACTCCGCAGCAACCCACATTTTACGACTCGAGAGATAACAAATATAGTAGAAATACCAGAATCAACCAGACCAAATTGGACACTAGGACAATCGAACACTACGATTCTGTGCTGAAACATCAAGAAAGTGGTCCATTCTCGATGTCCATTAGAGACTAGTGATGATAAATTTATTGTTTATAAAATGCAAAACAGAAATCGGTTCTGGAATAAACGTTAAAACTAATAAAAACCTCTAAGGCAGATTCCACCCGAATGGGGCCATACTTTGAATTTAGATTTTGCTGATAACGAGCTGTTCTCAAGACACCTAACTATTAATTCCGATTCATACGGTGATCAAACAGAAAACTAAATGCAGAAATCCACAAAAAGCGCCCGCAGTTACTAATTGCAAGGGAGTAGTCTTCCACGACAGCAAAGCAAAGTCACAAACTGCTTTGAATACCCAAAGCAGGTTACTGACGCTCAAACGGGAAGTCTGGATACGCCCATCGTTCTGTCCTGTCCCTAATCCTTCAAATTGTCACCTTTTAAGTAAGGTCTCTGTACGCACATACTCGTAAAATGTCAGAACACCATTTTGCAGTTGAGGATGCAGTTCAACAATTCAGAGCGGTATACGTTGAAATGCGTTACGATGAGATGTACCATTTGGAATTCGATCTATGGCCATTAGTTTCAATTTATCCTAAGAATAGGATAAAAATCATAAATTTCACGCACGTTTTTACTCTCAACGAATTCGAACCCTTCCAATGTTTGTTTTGAACTCTAAACCAAGCATCCATCTTACATCAATTTTGTCGTTACGATCGAGGAAGGTTCGACCTTAATTTTATAATGCGTAAGTTATCCTTGCCCGACTACCAAGTGTTCTTTGTTCGATGACAAGTGAGTGCAGTATGAACGTATACCCTACCTTTTACCGTTCATCTGAGGCCGTGACTCAATTGAAATATTTATTTATTTAAATTTGAGTTCCTGAAAAGGTATGGAGTCTTGCCTACGTAAACCTGGTGAATCACGGTCTCCCGATGGTACATGTTATGTTAGTACTTGTCAAACATCCTTTTTCATGAGATGGGGTAGGCAACATGGTGACTTGTTGCAAATACGGACAGTTTTGCACAGCAATGATGATATCGTACAACACAGGCAATCTTTTGGCACATTTCATTCGGCCTGTACTTCTGTTAAACAAGGAAATCTCAGATCGCCTGGTGGGGTCGGAAAAAGGGCCCTGCTCTTTCCGCTCTTGATGGCGCCTTTAGCGTAGCAAATAGCGAGGCCTAGTCTCAAACACTGTGTCATACGATCCCAGCCTAAATCAGAAGCCTCGTGTAGATGGGAGTGCTAGACTCAACAACAAGCCTTTGCTTCCCTGCTAATGGATATTTCCTACTTTCTGGTAGAGTTCTAATTGAAATGCTAAAAAAACAATTATCTATCAATGACTTGATGCTGTTTACCTTCAGTCTACGTTGTAACAGTCTGTCTAAAACAGTGGTTTCCTAGTTGTATAGACTTGCACTACTACGCCTTACAAATTCCCTATTTCACGCTGAAATTTCAATTGTATTTTTTTTTTTATTTTCCGTTCACGTTCACTTTTTGGGTTTCCCTGCGCAATTTCATTTTCTTGATTCTGATTACATGAGATTTTACAGCTTATCAATTTATTTACACGATCTGCATTAGTAAATCCTATGTAATTCGGCGATTCAAGGAGTGTTTTTGGTACTGACGTCAATCCAGCCGTAGTCTGTGTATGTTTCAAACAAATCCGGGCTGGAATTCTTCGCCTTCCGTCGCAAGCCACTTCGCTAAAGATCGTGACTGAAGTGAAAAACGCACGTTCTCCGGTAGGTCCTGCCGTGAGTTTTCTGAATCGTCTTCATTACATTCAATTGAATCGTTTGTTTCGTTGACAGCTTTGGCATTACTTTCGCCTAGCAAGGGGCTATATACAGGGATCGAGTAAGCCTTTTTGCGGCAAAAATCTTAGTCCAAGTTCAATCAAGATACTGCAAATAATTTCACACAGCGTATAAACTGTCTTGCTGTCGATTGCGGCATACTTTTGAGTTCATAATGAATCACTGATAACGCTTATTCACCACAAGTCCGGCTGATTACATATTATGAACTTAGTTTGGATAAGTTTGGCACGTGCCCTGAATAGATCGGAAGACTCTTTTTAAAGGAAGTTTCACAATGGCGCCCAGTTACATGCCCAGACAGGTTTGCCACTAACTCAAAAGAACCTTAGTAGAGCTACGTCTCCAATTCCTTCAAGTATTGTTGATTAGCAAACAAACATCGTCGATTATCAACACTTATTCAATACGGAATTACAACACTTAACTTTTTAATTTTTGAAAAATTATTTATTTTCTCGAAATTTAATGATTTGGCTATACACCATAGTAAACTCACTTACCTACAACCTTACCACTCCCTCCAACTTCGTTCGACCAACAAGCAATACCTAGGATTTGTTTAGAAGAAACACTAGAAGAAACAGCAGAGAACGGCAAACGAATCAGGAAACTCGCGGCTCAGGCAAGCAGCACAACAGCGAACCAGCTTCCAACTGCCAGGAAACAGGACACCAACCGCAATATTGTGCTGCCGTCTCCATTTCACCAATATAATATTGAATAATCCCCAATCTAAACAGCTAACCTCCTACTGCATAGGCTGCTGGAAACTGCGCCTAATTGAGCTGAATACAGCAACCGCGGCAGGAAACAATTTGAACGATTAATTTTACTCCCTGCTACGATTCTCGCTAATTTAAATAGGATTTTCAGTCGAACCCCAGACTTTCGCTGCTTAGCTTACTTTTAATATATTTTTTTCAAACCGCCTTTAATTAGGAACTTCGTCCATATGAATTTTTCCGTGACGTCTCTACGTTAGTTTTCTCAAGACCTGATCAATTTCTCTTTCGCGAGAAGTTTCAATTAGAACAGCATTTAAAACTGATCGTGAGGCAAGAAGGCTCGATACAAACGCCTCGTGGAATGCTCACCATTCGACCTAAACAGCTTCTAACAGCACACCACCACTAACAGCTCATTACTTGCATGGAAACTTCCTCTGCCATTCTCTCAGCCGGCCTGCCTTCTGCTGTCTGTTCTCTAACTCAGCGTTATAATTTACAACAGAAAGTGAAGGATGGAGCGAACAGCATACTATATATTATTCACACCAGCCAAACAGGAACGGCCTGCATTAAAATTTAATTTTATTTAATACAACTTTTCACTTTGTTTTCTTTAAATACATAAGTGTGAATTAAATACATAAGAGTGAACTCGGTTTGTGCCCAATGCATGATGAGATTCCGCCAAAATCGCTTCAGTTGTTTTCCGTATTTGAATATCAAATTATGGTTCTTTCCATCACAAAATTTTCAGAATTTGGAGGACATGTGTCTTCAACGCGAAAATTTCCAAGTATTGAGTGTATTATTTCGTCCCTATAGTTTATATTTACTTTGGCATCTTCTCATCATGCAATGTCCTAATTATAGCACAATCATTCATAAAATAAGAAAAACAAAATGCAAAAGATGAGTAAGAGTATTTTGCATGTTTTACGTCAAGTTTATTAAAACTTCCATACCAAGGAAAAATCAAAAATGCTTGCGGCGTATCTTGCGTACACCTCTCCTACACTACACTATCAATTAGCCGATTCTTTCTCCTTACTTTATTCAGAGAGATATCCTTTAAATATTTATTACACAAAGTCTTAACTATAGATAGGATTAGGATAGAAAGTAATCGTATATCCCGTAACTAGATATCTCTATCTATTTGTTTGTTTTAAAGAATGTTTACAACTACTTTTTCACATGATGCATTGGAGTAACCAAAATGTGATAAGATTAAAAACATATTAAATTATTCAGTAAGATATAGAAAACCTACAGAATTGTAAGGGTAGCAATATGGTGAAATCAAAATAATCCTTTGTCTTAAATTGAAGCGGGATCTTTAAAAAAAAAAAGGCTGTATTGGTCTGTTCAAGTTTTTGTGGGACTAAGCAAATCCAAACGAACTTGTTTGGGGTTTCCGAAATTAGAAATAAAAATATGATGGGGATTTAACATATGCATACTATTATCAAATTTAAGCTTAACGTCAATCATTTATACCTTTGTTTCTCTTTTGCATTAAGTCAAAGCGGGACCATGCGCCAGCCAAGACTTTCAGACCTGAAAAATAAACAAACGTAATATAAGATGGATATAAGATTGACGACATATTTAAAGTAATTTGGCAACATTCAAATAAATCTTATTTATTTAGCAAAATTAATTGAAGGGTGACAATTAACCAGTTAGGTGTGTTTGACGACTATATTCGTCATGGAGATGTGGCAAAATTTTGATTCAAGACGACTTTATTCGTTATGCATGAAATTTTGTTACAACTTGAAATTTAAATTTTAATTTTGGCAGAAACTAGTAGTTTTTCGTAAATTTTAATATTTTTAAAATTTTAAGAGGTCAAGACGAAATGAAACAAGCAAAAAAATTTCATCGCCGTCATCGCTTGATTATCGCCACACACCGGTGAGTGCTTTGCCAGAAATTCAGAAATAACAGGTGAATACATAGAAAAGCTATCTATCTAAAAGCGTGTTCACATTCTTTTTTCTATCAAATCGGAAGGATAAGCGCTTTACAATTCGAGTTTTAAAAGTAACCTGATTGGATATTACTGTTCAAAACGTATACCACAATCGCAACTGTGGTATACGTTTATAACTGTGGTATACGCTGAGTACTCAACAACAATGATCAACAACTGTTCGTGCATTTTAACTCACAAAAACCAATTGAATAATGCATCTGAGTGAGCAAGATGGCAAGCCCGCCTCTTTACTATTCATCTTATCGAAGCATGCAAAACGGAATGTTCTTTCAATGACCGCGTCTTAGAGGTATCGAGCTTCCACTGAATTCCTTCGAAAGGCATTTCGTGAGAAGAAAACCAGAAGAGGATCGATAACGACGTAGAAACTGTCAGAACTGAAATTGCGAACTGCGGGAGTTACGGTGGACTAACCACGTGATATGCACAGATTATAGGATAGGAGTTAGTGAAGAAAACTGAAAATGCTGATTCAACTCTAAATTCAAACAGAACCGGGGAGAGACGGCTGCATTTGTAATTATGCGATAACTTCTTCTGATACCTAAATCTTTAGCTCACGTATACATGGCGTGATCATTAAGCAGTTGTCACATGGAACTACTTTCCTACACTACTAAAATTAGATTCCTTAATATTTGAAAACCTGCAGAGCAAACGTTGGCTGCCTTAGTTCCTTTTTTAGCATACCCAATCTACTCACCTTGTGTAATCTGACGACAATCATTTAACTTCTGCTTCGGCTACGAGATACGCTACGGCCATTTCGGCTATTGCTGCGACTTATCGATTTGCGCACGGGACTCCTTGAACGTGAAAACTTCCCTCCACGTCTCGCCGGAGACCGGCTTCCGAAGGAACGGGAGCGTGATCGCGGTGAGAATGACGCGTTGCGTCTTCGTGGACTTCTTGAACGACGCCTTGGTGAACGTGAACGACGTCTGCGACCTCCTCCTCCTCCACCACCACCACCCCGACCTGATCCACTTCTTCTATGCGGTGATGACGGCCGACCATATCTTGCCATTTGTACACGCAGCTCCCTGCCATCCAAAACTCGACCATCCATTGCTTCTAATGCATCTTCGGCGTCGCGTTTATCATAAAATCTGTGCGAAAAAAAAACCTTCCAAGTAAATTTCGCCATTGTAAACCAAGCTCATTTCCAACCTGACGAATGCAAAGCCACGACTTTCACGTGTGAAACGATCTCGCGGAATGTAAATATCGCCCACTTCGCCACAGCGCTCGAAAACTCGACGTAAATCCTCCGGTGTTGTGCGATAAGTTAAATTATCCACCTGTAAATAACATGCCGCCATGAATTTTAAACTTGCTTTTTGGTAAATTATGCCTTTCATGGGCGGCCATCTTTGCTGAAACAATTCCACACTCTTACCTTTAACGATATCATCCCGTCTATCCGAGGCGGAGGCCTGGCGCTATTACTCATTTTATCGTCTTTGTCCAGGTTAAAGCCGTTCAAATCGATAATATAATTGAAAAAATTGAGTGCTCACTTTGCACTTTCTACTGAATAAAACCGCACAAAAATTTACGTGAACACAGTTCGCACCGAACACACAAATTCTGCTGAACACGCGCCTCAACGCCTTGTGTCGCACATAAATAGAGGGACAATTAAATGTACGATGTCTGCAAACTGTCTTATCGACATGGGAAATATTACATGTCCCCCTAACAGTTATCGATGTTGTGAAAAATTTCAAAATGTTCCGCTATCCTGCGAATTAAACAAAACACAAGTACTGCTTACGATTTTGTGTAACTTTTAGGAGGTAAAATATGAGGAGGAACTATCCTGCTGTTTCGTACCTTGCTGGGACAAGCTTCATCTGCTGACGATTTAATGGGAAATTTTATAGTGGGACAGCTATGGGACAGCTCGAATATAAATATAGGAGCCGATTTGGCGCCAAACTTTGACAATAGCAAGTTGTGTAAACATTGGTTTATCTAGTCGGTTTGTGGGCACTGTCAGCATGGATCCTGCGGAAATTGAGTTTATCGGAGAGAAATCAACTGTAGGTATAGTACCTAACTTTAGCTTCGATCCGGTTCATCTGATTTCTGGCAGTGTTGGACCTTTCCGGACTGGCCTTCCCATGCACGTACCAATTTGGCTAGCGGTGCATCTAAAAAAGCAAAGGAAGTGCAGAATAGTTCCACCTGAATGGATGGAGGTTGATTCTCTTGAAGAAATCAAAGAAGAAGAAAAACGTTCCAAGTGAGTGTTCTTGGAGTTGCATTTTATTTGTGGCTTGTCTTGTCTCGTTCCTGAATGAAAGTACAACAGGTTCTAATTTCTTAGATTTTTTGTGAAAATGCCAAGTGAAAACTATTTGGTAGAAGCTCAACTCATATTCAGCTGTGCATCGGAGGATATTCCACGTTGTGATGAAATTCGTACAATTATCAAGGATATATTCGATATACGAGAATCTAAGCTAAGAACGTCAGTTGATGCATTCATAAAAGGTGAAGGAACTTATGCGAAGCTTGATAATTTAACGTTACTGGAAATTCATGCAATACGTCCTATTCTTCCCCATGCACTCGATCATATTTCTCGTTTCCAAAAATTAGCGTCAGCAACTCAACGCGATATGTCGTCATTGCGAATGAACTCATCTACGCTTTCTAGTTCATATAATTCACAGCCTAGAATGTAGTACTTTTAGTAGTAATAGTAGTTAAAATTACACGCATAACAAGGCGCGAGGTGCCGTTTATATTTAGGAGCTTCAGCACGTGTAAGCACCGATGGGAGCGTGTTCTTCAATCGCATTGGGATTACTTTGAAGGTTACCTTGACTTGCATGAGCAACAGTTGCTCTATCGTAGATTAACGGATGCATGTCAAGTACTTTTGTAGTGTTGCGAGGAGTTTTTGATAACTCCTTTTTAGAAACAAACCATGTCGTTTTTCGAACGAACATCTTTTTTTTTTTAGCCAAAAAATTTTAATGTGATAATAAACTTAGACTGTCGTTGTCGTAATGTTCCAAATACCCATTACGCTCATTGTGAAATTCTAAACGTAATTTGGCAACACGTGGGTTGCCCTTTCCGAAATATAAATGGCAACCTATGTAATGAAATTGTTCATAAATATTTTATTAATTAAAAAAAAAATAAGAGCCTCTTATGTGTTTTGTTTTACTTGACATCATTTTTCACAGCGACATTCATTTGTTCATCGGAAAAGTTGTCCCTTAATTGCAGCCACAACGTATCTGGTAAAGATTTAGTCTGACTATCTGATACTATGCATTCAGTACCATGTCTTTGTTTCCTACGCGGAAATATTTGAAGATACACCAGATCCTGGATTCTATGACAGAGCTTCCACTGTTGGTTTCTGAATTCACTTTTCCTTTCACGTCATTTGCAAACCGGCTCACTTTTATTTTCAATCAAGAATTTCCTGTACTACTAGACATTCGTCAATTCCAATAGTTCCTTCACCTTAACAGATGTTTAGCTGCCGGTGAGTTCCATAGTGGTTAATGTCCCTTCCCACCCATGGCAGAGATCGTGTTGTCATAATTAGCCTGCTTTTTTTGTTATATGTGACTTTACTTAGTATTTCTCCACTTGCGAATTGTTATCCTATGTGGATTTTATTTAGCCATTGTGTAATCTCATTATTAAACCTTTATACTGTTCTGTTCTAAAACCAATTGGTAGTGGTGAGTACAGAGCCAGGCCGCCACTAACAAACGTCCTGAGAATGTCTAGAATCACCTGAGAATCGGAATCAGGTCGTTGGCTATGTGGCCCGGTGAAAAAGAAACCACTAGGTCAATTCGAAGTATCCGGAAAAATGAAAGGATTTCAAACAACATATAAAACAAAGAATGAGGAACAAGACAATCTCATACGAACAACTAAAACACTTGTAAGACATGGAAACCGGAAGTGTTATGACGACGAGCTACTGAAAGTTTGTTATCAATCTAGAGAGCAACAACACAGGAAACCCCGTCAAAGTAGTGGAAAGCCGACACCCGCACTTCTAAAAAAGTAAAGCGGGGAGAAATATAGCATATGGTGGATCGGCACAAGGGTGCTGGGCGTTTTCTTCAGAGAACTTCTAAGCCCCTCACATGTAACTAACTGAACCACGCGACCCAATGAGACTGACTTGGTGCTATAGATATCAACGCTCCTATAAAACCGCGACTCACCCTGGGAGATGTTGAAAAATACCAAACCGCGAGGCATCGACGACATTCCGAGGAAAGATAAGACGAAGAAAAATAGTTTCTTCAGAGCCTTCCTAGAAGATGAACACTTCTAGTGTTCATTATTTTTGTGAACAAATTATATAAACTGTTTGGCGCTACTGTTTCGTAATTGGTCCAAAAAAGCTGTCGCAAATAGCAAAAATCTGGAGAGTCCGTCAGGTTTCCTTTATTGGCACCGCTGGTCGGCATATGTTGACCGTTTGAATGCCATTATATTTAATATCAGGAACGTTTACTTTCCATTTTTTTTTTTTGTTTTCAATTTACTATTTCAATTCACTTGCTGATTTTTATCTCATTCAAATTTACTCCATGATGCGGTTTGTGAAGTTGATACTCTAAGCAAATTCGGAAGTGAGCATTCTCATTCAAAGTACTCCGGTTCAGGTCGGCTGGTGATTTTTAATACGAGCAGAACATCTGTGATACAGGAACAAGTGGGTTCTTATGACCTCGCACGTTAGTCTAAGAAGAAGGTAGTACACGTAACGTCGCAGAAAAGACTTGTCGGCATTCGATAAAAGATCGAAATCCTAAAAGGTTTCTGAAATGGGCGCAATTAAAGGATTGCACAACTTCGAGACAAAAGTATAAACGGCACCGAATCCTAGCACAATTTAATACATTGACCGTCCTCAAACTTGGTTTAGTTATTAGCAAGTATTGTGCATACTCGATTTAATTATCCTGCTTATTCTCCCTACCAGTAACGGCGTATGAATATTTATTGATTAGCAGAAATTCCAGAATTTGCGAACACAAACAACATTTTTATAAATCTTTTTTATTTTCAAACATTCAATCAAATACCATTTCAACATTTCATTTTAATTATTTGGATAATTCATCATAATTCGACTGACTACAATTCATGGGCGTAGTCAAGGGAATTCTTTTCCTTTGTGATTCATCTTCATCATCTTCACCACTAAATCAACTCACTTGCATCCTACAAACTAATGACTAAAAATTCACATTTACTTAAACGAGGGGAAAATTAAATCATCGAATGCTTCTCTTGTTGTTTCTCGAAAACTAGAAACAATAGAAATCTTAATTTCGAAATAAAAGCCTTCTTGCAAATATTCAAATAGAATATCCTGGCCCACTATTCCGCCGAAACGTTTACAAAGTCCCGGCAGTGGGGAATATTTCCGGCTCAGAAGAATGGTTTGAAAGAAATGGTTTTTCCAAAATTTAAAATCTACGCGATAAACTAAATGTCTTTTCATAAAACGATCTGATAACATCGTGCCACATATCCTTATTTCGTTGTGATCTGTAAAAGCATTGTTTGAAATAAATTAATAAAAAACTTCGAATGCGGTCGACAACACTTGAATGGGGAGTCGAGATATGTAACTATTTAAATTGCTTCTTCCTAGTATGGATCGAGGCGTGAACCCTCTTCCAAGGTCGTTGTTTGTTTTCATGAACTACCAAAATGAGAAACTAATCAAAAATTTTCAATCTATGACAATATTGGTCGTATCAAAGGACAGTTGGAGGCGGCAACAAACTTTTGGCTTAAATTATTCATTAGTATTCATATTTCCAATCTGGTGTATTATACATTTGGTTTGAGACAACTAACATGAGTTGAAAAGAAAAAGATATTCAAAAGAGGACATTTTAAGACTTGCTTCCGGCTTTGTTACCGCCTCCGCTCGCAAGTATTCTTAAATACATAGTATTTACATTTTTCAAGAACATGTTTTCTAACAATTCTTTCCAATTAAACCCTAACAAGCGCAGATAGCAATGGATTTCGAGCCTTTTATACGGCGACTATCTTGCTGGGGTCGACCTTGACCCTCAAGAAAACAGTGTCATCCTTGACGAACGTGCGCCTGTTCAGGAGCTCGTGCGAGATGAAGCGTGGGAATCCGAAACCGAGTTGATCAGGCTCCAACGAAGGCCTTTGGAAGTTCTCCCACGTGGGGTCAGGTACGAATGACTCGGCAACGCCGCCCTGACCATTGGACAAGCCCTGTTCGAACAGGGTGAACGTGATCGAATGCGAGAATGGCCATTTCAGCAGTGCGTCGTATTCTCCCGGCAGGACCTTGATATATACCGATACGTGGGTGCCTTCGCCCGGCCCGTTTCCATTTAAGAACATCGAAGCCTGCAATTTGTATCCGTACTGACTAGTGAAGAATGGTGGGGACACGAGTTCGAGTCCGTCTTTGGATTTAGCTTCGGCCATTTTCGAGGACCAGTCCGTGATCTTCCACAACAGGGTGCCTGTGTAGTTCGCGCTCAGCTTGGCAACGGCGTTCTTGAGCATCTGGATCTGCTGACCTTGGCGCCCCGCTAAAGCCACCATCAACGACAAGTGAGCAGCTGCATTCGCTTCCAGGTGCGAGTCGAGCATATGCCGGGCGCCTTTGAAACGGCAACCTGCCTCCTTGAAAGTGCATGGCACCACTAGCGCGGTGCATTCGTCCCGCAAGTGCGCTTCCATGTCCGCGCGGGCGATTGGCGTGATCTCACAGCGTTGTGGGCATGGGATGGGAGCCCGCGAGCAGCTGGTGCTGTGCAGATTCAAAGTGTCCGCCGAGAACTCCCGTTGACAGTGCACGCATCGCCGCAGTCTTTTTGCGCAATCTTTGCTTTTGTGCATGGACATCCGGCCGCGCAGCACTCGCACTCCACACTTGGCCTCACAGTAAATTGGCTCCTGCGAGCATGTGCCCGCGTGTTCCTCCAGTCCCTGGCCGCTGAACTCCAAATTGCAGAACTCGCATTTCGCACGCCGTTGTGTGCATGTGTACTGCAAATGGTCCGTCATCATGATGCGCGGAATTTGCGAGCCGCATTTGTTGGGGCAGGCCACTGCGTCATGCTTGCAGGTGTTCAAATGAGCCTGAAAGAAGAAAACAAAAAGCACGCAATCAGTCAGATGTTTTGTAAGTTTGCTATCAGTGAAATGTTTGTCGAGACGCACAGACCAAGCAAGAGATACAAATAACTGTGGGTACGCGCGTTAATCTTCTTTCGCAAGCGTCTTGCATTGGTCTTAGCAGTCTTAATTGAGATTTTAGTTTTCTTAAATATCATTCATTTGATTACGGCTATTTAACTACCGCACCTTTCAATAACTCATTACGTATCGCTGTGCACAAAATGTGAGTATTAACATTTTGCTTTCCGCACATTACGAAAGAGCCAAGATTAAGTGAAAATTACAAATAAAAATAGCAAACGCGTAACAGACGTTGGGAGCCATGAGAACTTTTCCACTCGCGTGAAGTTTCAGATTTGCGTACATTCTTATGAAAGGTATCTGCCATGAATTGTTTCGAAAATCATCAAGATTTGTCTGTCCTTGATTCCAGCATTTGGCATAAAACTCAAATAATATTGATTGCAGACAGTTTGGCCAGTTGGATGGAAATATAGAAATCCACCAACAACGAAAAGTTAACATGACTACACTTCCGTCGTTTTCCATGCAGCTGAGCTCATGATTTGATAAACATTTAATTTACACTGTCCTGTATAGTATTCGTGATAAAATTCATCTTTCGTGTTTCAATTGAATTTCGAATGATGATTGAGATCTAGAAATTTTTTTCGTTGATGATGTCTATTAGGAATAATGTCCTTTATGAACCATAGTTGGGACTCACATCGTTTTGATCTCCTTGGTGCGAGCCGCTGTTGAACTACCCCAAGCCTAACAGCAGCAACACACAAAGCGTTTCTAAAAATGTATTGCTACTCATTAACAGAAGCAATATTATTGCGATTTGAAATTGAACACTCGTTGGCAAAGGTGAAAGGACCACAAATGCGTTTGTTTTCTTTGATTGTGGCATGTTCATTCAGGATACTTTTTGAAAATCACTTGTTATCGCAAGATTTTACTTTCAGACAAATTTAATTAATGGGCGAGTTGTTAATATGTTAGTTGCTAATATGACTTTCTCTGGGCACTGTTTTAGGTATGGGAAGAAGAGAAAAATGAAGCTTGTTGCATTAACTTAATATCCTCCATCAAATCTCGCACTTGGCGTTTATAACTTTCTCAAGACTACTGAGGAATAATTTTTTGTCAATTCATTGATGTGACTTGTCAAGTCAAGCATTTGCCGAGTTGTAGAAGAAGGAAGCCCAACACCCTGGAACGGTCTACCAATTTTTTCGCGCTTGGGAAACACTTGGGGATTTATACTACACCGCTAACATTAGGATGTTATATAAGAAATACACTTACCTTCAACTTCCGTAGCTCATCCGACCATTTACATCCTTGTTTATGATGAATACAGAACACTAGTGATCCCATTATCGCCTTTTCCGAATCCAGATCAGGATAAATCTATAACAAATAAAACCAAACACATTAATTTGAGAACATCACAGTACACATGGTTAAGGCGGCCACCAAGTCAAGCGACTAACTAACATTATAAGGGCCTTATTGAACTCAAGGGACGGGTGAAGACCACAGCAAACGACTATCAATAAATTTCAGACGGAAGCCTGTAAGCGATTAAGTGCTATACCAACCACTATCTCATTTGTTGGTTTTTGCTTACTTTCGGGTGACTGACTCAGAAAACTTTTTAATGTTTATGTTTATTTATTTACTTTTGCGGTATTTGTAATTGATAAGACAGACAGTCAGTTTGGCCGTCGTGCTCCGGAGCTAGTAGCTTTCTTTTTGTAACAATTATCTCCCAAGAATTATAGGAACACAAAGATCGCTTGGTTGTTAGTTATGAGGATATTGGGGCGCAACCAGTGAATGTGTTACGATTTTCGGGGACAGTTTAGATAAGAAAGTTTCAAATAAATAAACATTAACGGCAAATAAAAATTGACTGATTTTTATTTATTTGATGGCATATAATATTTTTCAAAATTAATGTGAACTGGCAAAATTAAAATAAATAGTTTTATTATTTCATTCGATTTCGAAAAGGCTGATGAAGAATAGGAAAATCAGATGTTTTTCACAGAAATCACTATGGGCCAAATGATATTTGGTATGTACTCTCGCCATGGTATCACACTAAAACTTCTAGTTAAGAACATTAACGTAAGTTCATAGTGACTAAGCGTTTGAAAAGACAGTCGGAAGTATATTTTTTTCATTGACGAGGCGGAACTCAGTTACGACGCCCAATGATTCACGAAACATTAAGCGTGAATTCGCATAACTCAGCATGTGTCCTTTCCACCGTCGACATAGTGAAGAGTTTGACGCATCTTCCTCCAAATTGGTGTCACACAATCCAAGAATTTCGGAGTCAGACATGGACAAAATTTTGTTTGAACGACTTTAAACTGTGAGTGTTGAGTTCCACTTAACCTTCCTAAAGAATTCAAAGAACTGGCTACAACAGAACGTACCTATGCATCACACATCGACCTAAGCTTCCACGCCTTATTGAGACACCGCAAGGAAATATGATTACACACTTGTGATCGACCGGAAGCTGGCATTAAAAGCCGAGAGCAACAAAAACCATGTGTCTTCATATAGAGTAGAGGTTGCTGGAGCTGATGCAAAGCTATTGTGTTACTTCGTCGGCAATGCGCAGTTTTTCTATGTCGCTCTTGCCTCGAATTATTCTTTGCCTCGTTGTACATAAACATATTGATCTTCCAAGACTGCCGATTACCCTATAGAAAGGGAAATAAATTCTGTATCAGGGAGCCTCCTCTCTGCTTTCTTCATTTCTATCCTATTCTATTTAATCATGATGCAGCAAAAAGCAAAAAGTTTCGGTTTCAGATAGGAACTCGTAGCTTCACTGTTCCATTTTTTATTTGTGTCGGCATTCGAAGCATATGGATCGGTCTTCGATGGGGTAATTAGAGTACGAACAAGAATAAAAAACTTCAAATGCGCTTCTGATGAAGTACTACATGATACACACATGACTACGTAAAATATGTACACTCGAGTTACCATTTGGAAATTGCTTAGCATACACACATTGTTAAATCTTTTGGGGCCACAAATGAGTGCAAGCTCATCCGTACGCGGAATTTGAGCCGACTGCCACGAAATATTTTCCAAATGTTTATTGGATCAAATGATTGTTAGGTTTGTTTAGCTTGCGGTGTGTAATTTCTCGGAATAAGCTTATTAAGGAGAACACGCTAGGGGTGGCGTTTGAATATGTAACAGAGTGGAGACTTCTTTGCAATGGCAAGTTGCGGGTTAATTATAACGAACCACCCATTCTGTACGACCCAACTACCTGCCCTTTGTTAACGTTTGAAGAACTACCTATGCCGTGTTAAAAGTATTTATATTGTAGTGAACTGGCCGGTCATGAGTGCAGCAAAAAAGATAATCGTGGCAGATAAATTCTGAAGGATTGAGCACAAGGAAAATATTCTGTGGGAAAACAATGAGTTGATTCGGTAGAAGCTCATGCCAACACGATAAGGCACAACTCACCGAGACCAAGAATAACTTGGTCTGACACAATCTCAATGACTAGACTTCCACGTTCGCATAACCACCAAAAAGGACTTTGAAGAATTTAGAAATTATTGCTTCATCGCAATCCTTTTGGTAGTGTGGGTTAATTGTTACCGCCTGGAGCAACCTTTCTTCATCGGTCTATATTTTGCTTTATTATCATTGCGCATGTTTCACTTTTCGATTTAAGGATTATACTGTGCTTTTGAAACGTATTTATGTTTCCTATCTATAAATTTTCAACAGTTTGTATATTCTACTTTACTTTTGTGTTGTTTATTTCTCATCACATAAACACAAACTTTTGCAGAAATATTTTGTTTTCTCTAATAATAATTGACAAACCTATTTAGTGGTTTACCACAATTTGTCGCGTGATGGAGAGATTAAACAAAATTCTAACGTCAAAATTAAATTAATTAAATTTTTTTTTTTTTGAATTAAAAGGAGGTCTGCACCTACATTCATACCAATTTAAAAAGGAAAACTCGATGTTCAAAATCATTCAACAAACGTTCCCAATCCAAATATTTCGCATGGTTTCTTGGACTATATTCCGACCGTTTGCAATTGAATGGAGTTATGGTTAAAATAGCAAACTATCAAATGCATAATTGTACCCCATAACAGCAATCTAGGTGCCCGAATTAGAATTGGACTATTGATATCTTTGTTTAAATGGCTTGAAACAGGTACAATAAGCGCTTTCCAAAATTAAAGCCTTACAAAACGAATCTTGGCACTTAACCACAAATTCGACTACCATCATAAAACTAAACAATATCATCAAATTTTTATTGTTTGCTGATTATGGATACGTTGTTTTTTGCTTTTTCCGTTTTTATTACTTATACTAGACTCTTCAGGTGCTTTCCTATTGTAACTTCTCAAATCGATAGAAAGATATTGCAATATCTATCACCACGAAGTGGGACCAATAAAGCTTCAAATCAAGTCACTGACAATATCGTCAGTTGAACCCTCTGGAAACGTCCAATTTAAATAAGAGGTTACTATTCTTTTCTAGAAGACTTGTTGAATGGAACTTGCGTTCAAAGCAGTTGAAACTGTATCAGCTCTCCATACTACTGGGCTCCGTTCTACTTCGGAGCACCCTACTTGGAATACCCGTAAAGATCAAAGCAGGTGCATTCGATGTCGGTTTTTGTCGAGGCTGTAGGACTCTCAGGAAATATCCAAGTGCCTCTCCAACTAGTTAACTATTGTCTTTTTCAACATTTGCCTTAATAAGCGTTTAAGTGTTCGTAAATAGCTCCCAAAAAAGAGGCACCAAGTGCTTGGCCGGTGCTCCATCGCTTGTTCATTGTAGCACAACTTTACAAACTCTACTTTTTACGTTTCACCAGCGGATTCGATGTCGACGGCCTTCATCGACTTAACCAATGTCGTTTGTGCAGAAAACCTACTCAATCTCGAATAGTTACTCGTATAACTTCATGAAAAGCCACCCATGGCATTTTTCATTTGGTCGTAGCAAGGCAGTTGGCAGCTTACCTGTGTCTTGTATTGAGCTATTTATTTTGTTTAAGTTGAGGCTATATTTCTGGGCACGATGGAATGAAACAATTTCTAGTTTTGCGGAAATATGCTTTCCCCGTTTTCGTACGTGTGTGTACGAACAAACGTTGCTTCGCAGCACATCTTGCGCTGTAGTCAGATACTACTCGACGGGGCTAGATACAGGCTCGTGGCCGTTTCCCATGCAATGTCGACGCTCATACATTCATTTCGAGAGTTCTTCGCGATCAGCATTACTCATTAATTAGCGAACACACCTGACCGGATCGGGAGGGCAAAGCAGCCAGGTACGATTTACCACTACTGCAAGACGCTCGCAGCAAATGAAAGACATGCTGAAACCGAGCTCAATCTCTTATAGTAGAGTGGCTTGGAGTTGGATACACAAACTAAAGTTTCTCATTGCAGCTAGTTGGCACGAACGAACGAACGAGCGAGCGCGCAAGCACTGGACATATTTCCTTTCTCAGGTTTCTAAGACGATGGTAGTTGTCTGTTTGTATGTGAAGATGGCCATTAAGTTTAGCAGCTGTTGTTGCTATTGTAGGTAATTCACGTAAACTGACTTGTCTGAATAGTTGACTTTTATAAAGTTCGTTTAGAACGCTTTGTTGCTTCTAAGCCCATACATCCACATACTTGTGTGCTTCATATAGCACATTACGATTACGCAACGTCGTTTCACAAGATACAGACAGGTCAGCTATGTACAGTTGAGCAAATTTCTGTAATGCTTCAAAAACGTGTAGCCCAGGCAAATGGCGAGCATTCGTAGGTGAAATTACTTGAAAATTTTGCGATCTAGATAAGATTCAGTCATTAATTAAGAGGATGATTGTTCAGAATTAACTTTTTGAGGCATTTTTTCGTCGCTGCACACATTGATTAAATTTCCCAAAACCTCTTCAGGCTGAAACACGTATGTATGCATGCATGAATACTATTTTTTGAGAACACCAATCGGTTTGGTTCGTGAACTGTTAGTTGAATATATTAAAATTGAAATCTTTCTCATCTTTTTTCTTACACGTATTTTCCATGTAGCCGGTTTCTCCAATTCGATATACGATAGTACGAAACAGACTACGCGATTTTGGTGGAAATATTTCAAGAATTCATACTTACAACAACATATCACACCAACATCTGATTTTATTTCGCCATCAAACGATGTCAATGGCATCAAATGTATTGCTAAATACAAATCATCGAGTTTCAGCTGACACGACCGTAAATTTTAGAAATTGAATATTTGTTTGAAGCACTCGCGTATTAGTTATCACATGATTGAGAAAAGATATTGAAATTTTTTCATTGCATCTCGCAAATCGGATTGCAGTCATGGTTAACATTCGCAAACATTCGCGAGTGCAACAAAATCGAACAACGCATATGATATCGCCTTTTTTCTTGAGAGTTATTCGTCACTGGCCACCGTGATATCTATTTAATTATGCATATGTTAACCTCCTGGTTGTCGGACTCATCCATGCATCTACTAACTTCTATTTAAAGCAACATAACGTTCAAATTTCAAAACGAGTTTCTCCATTTTACTGCAAACATGTATCAGGACTGCGAAAGTGCCTCCAATTACGAGTATTTAATCTTTCGATGATCAATTTGCATCTAATTATACATTGAGAAAGTTTGCTATTGTTAGCCGAATACAAAAGCATATAACTGTTGAATAAGAAATTCCTAGTATTTGAGAGTGTGGCTCACGATGCATCCCTGAATACAATAAAAATCTTTTATTTCCTCAATCACATCAATTTCTTCTAGAACAGAATAAATTAGGGTTACTGCGTCTACGATACTGCCAAAACAGTTTGAATATCCTCCAACCAACCTCTTTGTAGATCTTCTCTAGGGTAAATTTATCGAGTAGGGGGAAGGGGATAGGGAGACCGAACATAATGAATAAGGGAATTGGAGCCAGAATTTACTTCCAAGTTCATCCACAATTCAATGAAAAATACAGTCTAGAGAATCGTACTGCCGCCTTTCGGCCGGAAATGTTTGAAACTAGCAAAGCAGCCGAAAGTGCAAGGAAGCAATACGAATGGCTTATTTTTTGTCGTATGGACATCCTCGCGTATAGCAAATAAATACTGCTCACGCTATCATTCACCTGTGGAGCTTCATATCTAGCGCAAGACTGCAGGCTGACACGGAAAATTCCAGCTGACCGAACTTAGTTTTTTGTGAAAGGCATCTGCTAAGCGTTGAATGATTTAGGTATGCGGTAAATATTAGGGCATGTGGTGTATCGAAGGTTCTAATTAGTTAGAAATACAAGTCCCAATAGGAGCTCACTTGTCATTGCTAGGTGTGGAGAAGCGCCCATGCATAAGTGGAAAATTGGCATGAATTTACTCGAAACTTCATATATTTCTTTATATATTATGTATTACTTAATATATTACTTTATTTCATATATTCTTAGCAACATGAATCACGAGTGGTTTTAGTTCCACGTGACATTGTCACGGAACTGACATTTGACATTTGTGCTGACGGGGCAGCACCGTGGCGACAAACGCCAAGCCTAGATTAGAGAAAAACAGTTTCAGACGGTGGCTGGATTTTCAACATTCTGTAGAAGCATACGATTGACGATTGGAAGCCAAACGACCATCTTCTGCCTTCATCTTCAGTATTTAGTATATTGGGAATACCAGAAAGTTTTTCGATCGTTAGTGCCCGAAATTGAAGTTCTGCGAAGATGATAGTGAAAGCTCTCGATATATGAAAAAAAAAACAAGCAATATAACTACAGATTCGTATGGTTGTATGTTGATTTACTAAAATATTCAATCATTCCGATAGGGAAATCGGACTTGTTCTTAATGCTCAGATTCGTGTAATATACAAAATAATCTTTAGGGCCACGCGTAAGGCATGATTGATCGGATTAAACATCCCTGCCCATCAACAATTGAAAATGATTATAGGCAGAACGACTATCCAATTAAGTTTTCTTAGTGGTTAAATCTTACGACAAGCCATTACTTTTTATCTTAAACGTTTCCATGAAAAAACTCTTCTGCCTACCTTGCTTGCAATCGTTGTTTCAGTACTAGTAGTCTCATTTAATTCCTACTTGCAATTTAATTGCTTATCCTTTCATTGTTTCTACTCTTATTGCAAAGTGATCATGAAACCTTCCATCATTGCTAACAATGGAAGAAATTATTTCGAATATACGCTCGCTCCGTATTCGTGTGATTTTATATTCCTCTTTACGAAATATGAACATGGTGAAACGTTGAAACCAAATCAGTCTGAGACGATTTACGAGTGCACAACTCCAGCAGGCAATCATTCATTAAACTCGTATGCGAATCACCATTAAAAAATGCTTAATCAAAACCAAGTGCTACTGCTGAGTATTGAGTATTGCGTTTATACTCGGCGTTTGTGTTTCTTGCTCGTCAGCGATTTGGAAGAAGTTTCATTTAGTTATCTAGTTTAGACGAGATTTGCACCTTAGGTCCAGTTTAAATTAGTTGCTAATCAATTATTGCGATTAGTTTTAGCACGCCAAATGTGTTTCATGTAAGTTTTACACGTTCACTATCAGTTCCCTACTATTTTCGGAATCTGAAAATCAAAACATCAACGCAAACTTCAAGGCGCACGACAACGATTGCTGTTCTTAGCCTCAAATAAGAGTTGCAAAAGGTGTTCTGATGAATTTTTCCTTGAGAGAAGTTCACTAGAGAGGTTCCAAGCAACTTGACGCAGAAAACAGTGAGTCTAAACAGTTAACACAAGAATTTGAAACCATCAGAAAACTATGTCCATGCTAAAATAGCGAGCTAGAAGAAACAGATGAGAAAACCGAAAAACTTCCAAAGAAAAAGGAGAATAAAAGAATGCATTCGTCCGAAGGGTTCATACCACCACAGCAAAGGATAAATTCTTCCGAGTATCTTTCTCAGTAAACATAGGTTGCCCAACAAAGAAGACAAATTCTTTTCATTTGACTATTTCAGCATCATATTCCAGAACTTCAGGCGTTCGTCCACTGTGATTTGTCTATCACAAATCAAAAGAGTAACGCAAACAAACAGCGATACCCATCAACGACTCTTCCGCTAACCATTTAGCAGCTATTCAAAAGGAGAAAGCTTGGACGATTAACGAGCATCGATGTTGGCATTGAGTGCGATATTCAACATTGAGAGTGGTAGCTCGAGAAAAACCGTCGCCCGAATCCTTTGGGTGCGCACGAAAACATCCGAAAAACTCCACCTTTCTACAGAACCTCCAACAGTAGCCAGCAGGGCACGAAGGCCTTGATTCCGAGAAAGTCGACGACGAAACAAAGCTCATCTCAGCGTTTTGATAGATAGAACTTTGCTCCCGTGGTTTCCTTTATTGGGAACAAGTCTGCATATCCAGATTGGGTTAGCGATTTACCTAAACCAATGAGCCGGAGAAGGTACTTCGATGCGAACAGCGATTTTTGGTCGTTTGAAAGGTACAGGTTTCATCTTTTATTTGAAATAGGACACATCCGAACAAGTGTATTCCTGATTTCACTATACTTGCCTTGCCCTAATAACATGAAAAATCAAGACAAATTTTCGACTGCTTGAAAATTTGCGTGGCAAGTTGGTGCGAAAAATTGGACGGACGTAGATTCTAGAAAAAAAAATGCAAAAGCAAAAGTTTAAACGAGAGAGTATCGACTCCCGTTTTCGTAAAATAATGGCTTAACCTATGTCTAAAATGTTTGAAAGTGGTTGAGCTTCCTCCGAGATGCGTACTCCTAATGCTTGGACGAGTTTTTAAATCTCGGATGTAACGTTGACTGTTTGTTAATATTTGCAAAGTTGTTTCGTGATGATGCCACCCACCCCTTATAATCTTTCGTTTTATGTATTTCGTCACCAAACTTTTCAGCTCTGTTGAGTTTCCACGAAAACGCCTTACATATGCAGTTCTTACAAATGCAACCCTCCGCAGCTTCCACTGAAAACACGATGGCTTACGGTCCATTCTTAGAATTTGACAATGTTGGCCTAGCACAACGTTGAGGTGAGCTAAAATGAATTTCGCTGTCTCGCGCAACGCATTTTCAGAATTATTTATCCCCATATTCTATTGTTGATCAATTATTTATCTACGCCTGGGCGTGTAATTGATTGTCATGAATTTCATGTTCTCACGATGCCTTCAACACTTCCAAGAAACCGCCGCGCATTTCTCGGAAAATCATAAGCACATGTAAGCGGCAGCTAAGCCAAGTTTGCTTGGAATTTTCACGCATGTTACACTCCCTGCTTGGTATTCTGGACGCGAGGTTCAGGGGACAAAAGAAAATGAATTTAACGTGCAAGTTGGGTCTTGTCATGCGCCGGATCCTCGCAGTTCGAGGCACCAGGGGCCAATGCTTGGAGCGCAGTGCATGGAAGGGACCGGAACTAAGTTCCCACGAAAACAATGCAGCACTTGCAACAAATGGTAATGCAATGAATCAGGTAAATACTTACGATCTGACTAATTTCTGTAATGGGCATGTTCGTTGGTTGCGGAGATGAAGATGCCGATTGCGACTGCTGTTGTTGCTGTTGTTGCTGCGTCTTATTCCGCGGGGGTGTGGGCGGTGAAGGATTGATCTGGTGAACATTCACGCCGCCACAGTCCTTCGAATTGCGGTTAGGCGAGATACGCGACGGAAAACTCAGCGTTTTTGTCCATTGCGCCAGGCTCCTTACCATGTTGCCCGCCGTCTCCACCCTCGAATTTCGCAAGTTTGCCTAATCTGAGGACTCTCCACTATTTTCGACTATACTACACTAACTGGAACTTGGTCTACTTGCTTCGCTTTTCACTTCTCACTTGGATTCAGTATCCCTGATCGCACGTTCTAGGGGTAGGAAACGCACAAATCACTTTCAGATAGTCACACGCACAATTTTGTCTATGCTACATGCAAGTTCGATCCTTTTGCAACGAAACGATTACTCGCCTGCATAGAAACTCACCCAGTCTTCTGAACGACTGAATCACTCCTTGCGAGACCTTCTGTGCTTCTCGCGATTACAACTTTCCCACGAACAGCTCACACAACACCGAACTCCTCGGCAACATCGACGAACGGTGAATGGTCGCAACACACGGCTCCTACCACTGCCAAAGCGCCACAGCACAGTTCATTTTCTTCGGCTTGCTGAACGACAATCTTGCCGACTTCGATTCCGGTTGAATGAACTCGGCTCCGTGCGAATGGCAGGGGAAATCTATCTTCAACTGGACCATACCTGACCCGTTCTTCGCCTTATGCCAGAGCGGGACGACCACAGAGCTGGCCGCACACGGTTCGCGAAGGGGCCTGGCTGCCGAGTTGAATTCAAAGTGATTTCCAGCTTTCCTCGAACTGTGTCAGTTGAACGGTGCTGAAAGGGCTAAAAGTTGGTTGAACGGCAAAAGATTGTTTGTGGTTTTTGTCAGCAAATAATGTTGCCGGCAACATCGCATCAAGTCGTCATACGGGTTGGGGATTGTTTGTTGATAGTTGACCGGAAGAACAGCTGTTTTGCGACCAACAACCCGCGCCGCGCCGCCGAACGACCAGCTGAGTGGTGAATTAGCGTGCGTGCAGCCGCTGAGTGCTGCGAGCGTAAGCTCCATTTGTTGTTTTTTGGATGGAGCACAGAAATCCAGTTTTGCTGGAGGACGTTCTTGCGTTCTGGATTTGTTTAGACAAGTTTAGGCTGTTCATATCTGACGGCATGTTGTGAACGTTACGGCGCACCGCTACCACTGCCTGCATGCACATGAATTGACCGACCTGGACGTGATTCTCCGCGACTTATCACGGCGATATGGTAATGTGTAGCGATATGAGCCTCAACGGCCTGAATGAATGAGTCATTCATAAGTTGGCGCGACCTTTGCGTCCTTCAAATGTGTTTCGGTACAATGGACGTTCAAATTTGATTGAGGTATTGCCAATGAATTGTGCCCCAGGCAAAATAGGTACTTGATCTATCTACTGAACTTGAAAAATGATAAAGTGCGACATTCTTCGATTTTATCTTTGAATGGGATGTAGCATTCAAAGCCCGTTGCCCAGGCCATTAAATAACCCGATTCCGATGAAATGTACAACTTTGTAACTGCCAATTCTAACCGGGAGTATAAACAGAACTTATGCAACTGATGCCATCGCATCAGCCGAACCAGCAACACTACTCAAAACCTTCACCGTTAACAAAAAAGGTTTGTAAGGAATTCACTCGCGCTTCGGTGTCGATGTTGTATGTATATGTAGCTGTAAAATGTTCTCAGAGTAGTATCTATCTCCAGATGTGTGATTCATACTACAGACTTATTGATACGTTAAGGATCGATAAGTATTTATTATTTTTCACCACCTTTTTTTGAACTCTGCACTGTTCTGAGAGTGTGACTAGTTTTGATCGCCATCATTCACAATAAATTAAAATAAGAAAATTACCTTCACATAAAATATAATCTTCGGGAGAGTGTGGCATTACTATGAGGAAAGCAACTTCGATAATTTCGAAAACTGAAAACAAGAGAATGTGTTACAGTTTGCCTCATTGATGTGGAGAAAGCTTTCGATATGTTCTGGCTTAATGGACTCGTTTTCATCCTTCCAGAAATTTTTTTAACCGGCGAATTATATATTATTCGATATATGCTGTTCGTAGAAGGTTTTGCTCATTATATAATATCAACTATTTGCCTGACGAACAATTTCATTCGACGTGGATGTGAAAGAGCAGGAGAAGAAGCTCCACAGGAACGAGTTGGAAATCTAAGTTCAACCTTTTTCAATGGGAAAAATTGAATTCGCCTTAACCAGTATTATTTGGTTTCGTACCCATTTTGTAATCTATTTTTACGGTATCATATATGCTATTTCAAGACAGTTCTGCTCACTCTTGCACGCAAGAATCAAGCCTTTCAACGAGGGAATCTTAAATCATTCAACAATCTTGTAATCTTAATTTATCTGAAACCACTGAAATAGGCTTTATTACTTCTGTGCCCTAATACAATCCCTACAAAATGAATGGGTATTGATGACTGTAAGGACTTTTAAACGAAAATACTACATATACATTTTGCTTTGATTCGGTCAAAACTTAAAAACGGTGATCTTCTTGTTTTATAAAAATGAGGTTTGCTTTGTACCAGAGGACTGTACGAGGACCCATTACCCAAAAAATGTATGACCCCTCAATGGCCAAATCTTCATACTGACAGAATAAAATTAACGCCAATTTTATACAAAATTTACACAATTTATTCAGATTCTTTATTTATTCACAATTTATTCTCTAAGCTCTTATAATTCTACTGTGCAAAGAGTGCAAGCTGATCAATTTTAATTTTATTCTAACGAAGATAGACAGGGATTCGATGGTTCCCAACCCTCAGATTTCAATCATTTTGATTTATTTTCCAAGTTGAACTACTATAAGCCCCCAAGAAGAATGAACTTATTTACTTCCTTCCAGGACCTTCCCGCTCTTCTTCGAAGTCTGCACTGGAATTCGACCAGGTTAAATGAAGGAGTCCGCGAAGAATCCTTGCAACTTTTGAAGCGTTAGTTTTGTGAGATCTAATGGAAGCTCATGTGATAGATGAAGCTGGTTGAAGGCGATCCGCGAAGGGTTTAGACAGAACTAGTTGAATATTTCCAGAAATAAGACGCCGGTATCCGTATGTGTTTTATGAGCATTAAAAATGTAGCGGGCGATCTCAAGTTGTTCATTCTAGAGCCTACACAGTTTCTGGGCATGCCCAATGGCTCATTGCAATATGCTCAGTTTCTTCTGTTTTCCCAGCAGACGTTTTACAATTTCACCCTAGAAGTATTGTCAGCTGATTAAACAGCACGACAGTACAATAATAAATTGCAATAATCATTTCGTGGTGGCCTAGAGGTTAAGAACTTCACGCCCTCCGTGTCTCTAGCTACCGCAAGGCTCCAAGCTATCCTCTAAGCAGCTTCCCTGTCGTCTAGAAAACCTTAGCCTGAACTGCTTATAATGTTGCTTGCAGCTTTCCGTAAACTTCATTACGGAAATTCATTAGTCAAAAATGCCGGTTGCGGGTGGCGCAGCGATTTATACCGTAAATAGGATAATAGATAGCAGATCGATGATCCTCCAGCAAGATCCTACGCAAGAAAGTATAGACGAATTAGGAATGGGGACAATTTTTAATAGCTCGACACACAATTGACAAGAAGACGGAAGAAGGCTGTCAAGTTTAAAGTGTTTTATTCGTTCCTGGTGATCTTAACAACCAGTTGCTATCACAGTCTATTTTTATGGACCTTTCCACACAAAGCGTAACATATGCTGTGCTTAGGATGCCAATAATGGTACAATAAGTTTCGCATCTATAAAAACTCTTTCGCAAGAAGCGTCAAGAGAAGAAATATCGGGGCAAAACTAGATGCAGCCTGATGGCTTATCAGATACAACATTGAATTGTACGAAATATCGACGAGGCGGAAGTTTCGAAAATAGTAAAGTGGCAGAAACTTTAGTGGGCTAGTTACATGCAGCGTATGGACGACTGTTGAGTAACAAGAAGCGTTTTGGACGGGAGGACCAAAATACGAAAGTCATTAGGGAGAACCTCAAGGCACGGCGTGGATTCAATCAAAGGCGAAAAAGTGACATCGCTTTGATTCCGAAATTCGAAAGTACGATCAATGTGTCGAGCAAATTGGAGACGAGACATTCTGGTCAAGCCACGTATCTAGTAGTATACGTACACAGAACGTTGTTTAGCGGACGTCTTTTTAATTTTATAGATACAACAAACTCCGGAAGCGTGGCTGAGTAGGAAGTCAAAGCTAGAAAGTATAATTTAGGCTCATAAAGTGTTATCGGGGCTCTATTCGACCGGGACCAACCGATGATTTGAGGCTGCGAACACGCAAGGAGCATGTTCACTTTTGTTTTGTCATAATACATGCACACCATTTAGAAATTCGTCTAGAAAACGTTTCGACTTCTTGTTAATACAATAAATACTTTAATAGATGTGTTTCCCTTATGATTACTAATCACAGTCTCGAACTCCTTTTGTGAGTGAAGCGGCAAAGTTCCTTTTTTCTGTTGTTTCTATTCATTTTTTTCTGATGAAGTAATTTGCAATAGATGTAGGTTTTCCTTGAATTATAAAATCTATTTTATAACTCCACCCAGCGACTCTGTACGAAGGAAAAAATGAGATAAATTTGGCCACCAAATTATTACGGACAAAATAAAATGAAAAAGCAGATGTTGCTTCTACCTCGCTATAGTTGAATTCTTCTTTGTACGAAGATGCTCGCTCAGACACAGAAGATATTGAAGAGCTGAATCCAAATTTGAAAAGATTTTTCAGACCTCTGATTTCACCCATGTGAGCAGATGTGAGGCTCACACGCATTAACAACAACAACAACAACACGAACAAAAACCAAAAAACTGATGAAATATATACGAAACTGAAATGAAAAGAAAGGAAACACTTCAATATGTAGAATGGCAGCTGAAATAAACACAATATTATTTGACTGCTTGGGTCTGGAGGACGATTAACCAAGATCCTTTGAAACGAGCCTTCCATATGTGCATACTACGAGTAAAATATGCCACGCATATGCCACATACGTTCGTCATTAATAATGGTATGTTGAAGATGGCGTGAAATCTCTACAGTGCCTATGGGCAACAGCTTCGTTTGAATTGATGCATACATGTCTGTCGAAAATACGCAACTTGTTAAGTCCTTGAAGAGCCCCTTCCTTCAGTCCAAGACTGTTTATCTGAAGAGTTTGTAGATGCCAAATGTGAGTTCAAAACACCTCAAAACAGCATGCAGGGTTACTCTCGTTTCTGCCTATTTTATCAGAGTTCAGGGAAATCAACGGCCATCACGATATTATTCAAGTCCACTTTTTGCGAAGAGAAATGACTAACTGAATTTTTCCTTTTTTACGTATGACTCATCATTTTCACATACGATCGTGTAACAAACCTACACGAAAAGAATATTCATTTGTCGCGAAACGATCATCTTTAACTACCAACCGAAAGAAAAGCAAAAACAAAGCTGGTCGTTGTTCGCCATGCCAACTCAATTGGAAATTATAATGCCATGACGTCCACACATGTGAATTTATGCAAACGTTATTAAAATTCGATTATCACAAAATATTCAAGTCTAATTCGCACCTGAGTTCCACAGGCCGCGATGTTTCCTCAACATTTGTCCCATACATCCTCATACATACATACATATGTGTGATTTTTTGTTTCGAAGCCAGATTTAGTGATTTGGTGATGTTATCGCATCCGACCTGAAATGTACACATGAGCACATGCAGGAGCATCGACAAGAAGAAAGCGGATAGGCGCAGGTGTTATCGCTATCGGCAAAGTTACGCTCTTGCCGAGAGGTGAATGCTAAACCGTCTGTACATGTGCAATAAGGTGAAGAAGAGATTTAAGATTTTCAGTTTTTTCTTGAATTCCCACAATCAAACAGAAGCAGGTGAGCGCTCTATTTGCGATCATAATGTTTGATTCTTTTGTGAACCCAAGAAAACAAATTCATTAAAGAAGTTATTGCGTCTGTTGTGTGGAATGTCGGAGGAAATGGAAAACCCCGATTAAATACTTGTTCTAAACAAGGAGATGTGTTCAAAGGTGATCTAATTTTAAGAATACAATAAAATGACTCCTCCTGTTATGTTTAGAGTTTGCGTGGATAAGCACAGTAAAATTTTAAATTGAAAATACTCTCAGTAACATCCTTGCAGATGCTCGAATATTGGATTTGTGAGCATTTGGAGCTTGGTTAATTTGGGTTTCTTTATCAGATGTTATTTGCATCCTTTCATCTCCACCTGAATGGCCTCAAGTTTTATTAAGGTCAACATAACAGACAATTTTTTATCCTTGAGCTTCGTCTGTAAACATTATCGATTTGATCTGAAATTCGATGAATAATTTATACCCAATGAGTGACCGGAAGTAACGCATGGAAAGCGTGAATTATTTGGTTACATGCTTTCCCAAAACAACCAAAGAAGTGGAGCAGACGGAAAAATTAAAAACTGGACCCTGGGATTTCGATTTTTCTGGTTTCTGGAAATTTTTTCCTTTCGCCTTATTTTGCGTTATTTCCTTCACGGCACGTTCCATGAGTTCTCTGCTCGCAGAAGGAAATACATGCAACACTAAGATTCTAAGTTGATAGGCTTTTGCTACTGCTTTTTTACCTCACTAGTATATAAAATAGGAGAGATATTGGACATTCTTGAGTTGTGCTCCTCTTCATGGATCCAATTATCTGACTGTTACCTGATTCCAACAGGACCAAACTAGCTCGCAGCATTGAAGCATTACTTGGATTACTTGATTAAGAGATTACTTGGACAAGAGACTCTTGGATTGCTTCAGTGAATACGTTTTGGAAAGCTCCCTGTATGTTTAGTAAAGTGGCTAGTGCTACCAAGTAAATCGAATGTGCTACCAAGATTTGGGGACGTGATTCTGTTCCAAGCAATTCAAGAAGAATTCTAACTGACAATAAGCCGCTAAGCTGACCAGCCAACGCAGCCTCTGCCGCACGATCGGTAGTACCAATTAACATCCCCCAGGCTCACTTACGAGGAGATGCAAAATAAAAAAGGTATCAATGCGCCCATATGCTGTTTTTACTCTATCAAGAGTTATTCGCCGTGCGCCTGTCATTGCATACCGAAGAATGGATATTGATTCACGAAGGTTTTCTCTGTAGATCTGTTTTTACAAGTCAAGGATCGACTCTTGAGGATTGTTCTTTGGATACGATCTTACCTGGTCTTCTTGAGTCATTGTGACTCTATAAAGATCGGCACTAACATACGCCATCCAAGATTTTTTCTGTAAGTTATTGAATGTTATGAACAAAAGACCGTTTTTATTTGTGTTATTGAATTTTTAAATTTTTCCTTGTTATTTTTCTACGCATCATAATATTAGGTGTTTATTTTGGAATCCAGAAATAATGGATACAACTAGATATGCATCAACCAGTTGGATATGCATCAACCATCCGTGAAAGATCATAAGCTAGTAGCTCCAAAATACTTTATCCTAACACACTCGCTGCTAGTCGTGTATTATCGAGCATTCCCCTCATCCTTTACAATTTTCCGAACTTACAAAACTGTAGGCTCGAGCATTGCCTTCTAATAAAGGCATCTGTGTCTGTAATACAGATATTGTTGTAAATGGTGATGTCATATGAGGATTGAAGTTCTTTTGAATGCGCTGATGATGGTTAAAAATTGCCGAACAGTTTTCTGTTGTGCCACGGCTGCCGCAGTCGCTGACATTATTGGGCAGTGATCCTCTCAGCAAGAACCCCGACAGCGCCAGCACAGCTGACCTCAGTGTCATATACTCCTGTCAAGCCCTACCATAGGAAAGCTTGCCATCGTCTTTACAGTTTACTGTCTGCTGCTTCTTAAACCAATATTTTTTTATAAATGTTTATTAGTTCACATGCTCATAGCTTCGAGGGTCGGAGGGATTGGATGGTTTTAGTGAAAAGTGAGGGTGGCGATTACGAACGATTCATCTTACCATCGCAGTGAAAACAGACTTTCTCTACTTTCCTTAATCAAATAGAGGATTGGCTTCTGTAAATATATGTAAGATACGAGCAACCGCAACGATTGAAGGCTTTGTACAACATTATGCCTAACCTGTTGACATCTTTGCGCCTATTTCATGGCGCAGATATGAAGCGCAACTTTCACTAGAGTGCATTCTTGCAACTTGCAACATAGTGTAGAATCGTTTTCCGAAAAGGCTTGGGTCCAGTTTGCGGTTCGTGGTTTGTTTTCCAACAAAACGCCGCTAGCAATTAATGTAACTTCGAGTGTGTCTGCAAACGAGTTATCCTTTCCGAAGTCAATTTATTCTGGAAGAATTATAACCAATTTTATGCTGTCAATCGGGTAAGAACAAAATCCTCTGTTAATTTCAATGTGTAAACATTTTAGATTTTAACGGATACGTTGGAGCCTATACACGCATCGACAAGACATTTATCCGAACGCATGCGTACACATGTAGACCCTGATTTCCATTCATAACCCAACATGTTCCATTGACCAAATACCGGTTTTGTGGCCACTAATCGGGAACATATGGCGACAAATGTCGAAGCATGAACTTATCACAACACAATTCACTTGCTCTTTTCCAACATTAGAATTTCAGTTGAAGCTCATAAAATGCGTGCGAACCTGATTGAGGAATGAGTAATGCCAAGCATGGATTATGACATTCGATGGATTAGACATTAGCAATGGTTGGAGGGAGTGGCGACGGCTTTGATTTTGGGTATATGCCGTCCAATTTCTGAAATGACACTTTGTCGCTTATTTCGTACTGGCATGTGTCCATGGTGAAGAAGATTCGACAAAAAGCATGCTAGGTTCTGAAATGTGTTTGCAAGAGCAATTCAAGTTGATGATTTGCGAGAGTAGAAACTCGTTCGTCGCTTTCACAATTTGTCTCTCCTTACTGACGACCTTGTTGCCCTTATCTTCATGGGAGAGTTCTTTCCTCTTCACGCCACGACATATGTTAACCTTTGTCGAGTCAATTCCACATGTGATATCAAGCAAATTGCTGACGCTGCAAAATGCACGCACGCAAGTGCTGCATCAAAACTTCAATTAAATTCATAAGTGCTGGATTTGCGGGAACCATGCAAACTCGTGTAAGTCCTTTTGCAAAGGAAACCACTTTTGCGGTTTACTTTTTCAGTTTCCTCCATCGTGAGTATTCGTTTGCATGTAACTTGAATACGGAGTAGCTATATAAGTGCTAAGCAGGTAAATGTGTAGGCTCTGGGTTGGAAAGGTATCTTCGATCTGTTTTCTCGAGCTGCCCGTTCTATACGCACGTCTTACCTTCGGTCGCTTATTCAATCATAACTCCGTTACTCAGGCACTTAAGCGCAAGTGTAGCATGCCCGATCGGGTATCACGTACGAGGAATATTCATGTTCCCATATGAAACGGCTGAGTAGTTATAACTAAAAGATGTGGACGCAGCAATTGTAGGATTTCGCCCGAGTCTGCCTTAATAATTATCAGCATAAGTGCGAAAGACATCCAAGGCTTCGAATTCGTCGATCACAACGAGGCTTCGAAATGCCGCTGATGTAAACGAAATGTTGGTTTGAAGATTCCGCCCGTTGTTATTCGTGATGGTACTGAAACAATTACCATGAATTTCTTTGCAAAGAATTGCGTGATTGGTTTGTAATTAATTAAATCTTTGACTAGTTGTTGGAAATAACTAGTGGTTTTCGTGGGCAAGTTACTGAAATCTATTTAGGAAAATAATAAGTTATAGTTGTAGCGTAAGATCAAGAAACCATCACACAGCAAAAGGAAAGAATGAAGTACAAATGAACGTCTACAAATTTATTCATATGAGGGAAGGAAAAAGTGAACAAGGTCAGAAATAAACTTCTTGGATTTTTGGAAAAACAAAAGTTTTCGGGATCAGAATGGGTGCTGCTTGGGTTTTTCCAAGTATCTTAGCAGATCTCGGAACTGCAATGCGTCTCTTTATTTCGGTACCATACCAAACGCCTTTTTCCTTTGTTAAAAACCTGGCAAAACCGTTTATTATTTGTTTCCGGAAAAAACTCATCTCTAACAGTAGTACATAGAGTCGTCCTTATAGAAATTGCGTCGCTTAAAAATAATGAAGGATCTCGTTAAGCTTATCTTACCTTTTGATAGTTTTCAAATGTTTTGCAAAGGAAAAAGAATATGTTATGGGCCACGAAAAATGGTTACAAACCCAGTAAAAAAATAAATAATGTTCATATAATGATAAATAAAATGTTAAGAAAAATTTTTTGTACAAACTCATACAAATTTAATTGGAAAAAATTACTGGAGCGATTCTGTTTTGCATTGAGTCAATTAAATTTCTTATGATTTCGTTACTAATCTTCTCATTTAGCTCATCTTTATTCTTAGCCTACGTAATATTCATTTGTTTTTTCATAATTATTCACAAGCTTCTATAGGGTTTTAATCAAGACTTCTGCGTGGAGACTCCGTTTTCCGTCAGAAACTGCTTTACTTATCCAAAAATACAATGGTTTAGGCAATAAAAGATAATGTATCGTTCACTTAATTCTTTTTTTTTTAAATAAATAAATAATTAACTATCCGATTTGGCTCTATGGCATGGAGCAGAATCATCTTAAAAAATCAAGTGTCCGCAGTGTGTAAGTTGGGAATACATTGAAGGAATCAAACCCTCTTTCGAAATTTTTTGATATTTTTCGGCATTCATCGTCCCATCTATGAAGTGTATTTGGTCAATTTCGAAGTAGGTAAAATATCTCCAGACCATCACAATTGCCGGACGTTTCACTGTTTTTATAGTACAGGATTTGTCAAATCTTTCATTTGGCCGACGTCTTACATATGGATCACCGTCAGGGCTGAAGATGTTGAAGTTACTTTCATCTCAAAACATCACTTTCCTCCAGGCATCAGATGTCCACCTTTTAATGTTGGCAGTAGTTAGCAGTTTTGAAGCGATTTCCCAAGGATGATCTCACCATCATGCGATATAAACGCTCTGTTTCTGTTTTCCTTTTTCTTCCAGTTCCTTTCTTTCGCTCTGTAGACACCTGGCAACCATTTCTTTTATTATTTATACAACAGTGGTTTGGTTGCATCTCATCTTCCTTGCTATCTCATGCGAAATAAATCCCGCTTCAACAAACGTTAGTTTTTCATTTTTTCCTCATTCGACATTTGTTTGAAACTTAATGATAAGAAATACACATTTAGGATCAAAAAGATAACAACCATAGGTGATACGATTTCTATGACCTCGACTGTATGTACCCAATCCAATTTTATCCTTCTTGAATAAATGGAAATTCATGTCCAAACTCAATTAATTCTTCTCAAAAAAAAAGTCATACACACAATTCAATAGCCATATTTCGTCTCAGTGCGCCCTCCCCCCTTGTATAATTCCATACCGTTTTCCAACGGAAAACTTTCAGAGAAAAAGCGATAAGCTTTATATTCGATGAGAAAAGAAGGAGCATCCCTTAAGAATCAAAAGGAGGTCCTCTATCTGGATTTCAATATCAATGTCCCAAAAACCATCAAGAATAATTACAGAATATTCTTGACAGATGTATGTCCCCGCTGAAATCTGATGTTATTATTGAACAATTATCATGGCAAAAGCCATTTTTCGAAAACACACCAAACTTATTAGTATTGTCAATATGTTTTCCCAACGAGATACGAAAATTAGTCACGAAAAGTGGCCAATAATTAATAATAATTAATAATCTTTTACTAGAATTATTAAAC
The DNA here is from genome assembly GCA_954870665.1 of Stratiomys singularior. Taxonomy (NCBI): domain Eukaryota; kingdom Metazoa; phylum Arthropoda; class Insecta; order Diptera; family Stratiomyidae; genus Stratiomys; species Stratiomys singularior. The sequence goes on along the minus strand of OX940879.1, from coordinate 879,093 downwards.
CTAAAAAAGGCTTATGGCAACGTTTGAAGGATCGCTCATTGCATGATTTGGTTGGGTACACATTGACACTAGGTTGCAGTGCTTCACAGCTGCGGATCTGAAAAAATTATGCACCTTCAAGAACATAACAACATCCGTTGCTGATGGGAAGCAACCAAGACATTGCGCATTCCCGAGACCAGTAGCTGAACTCTGACTTGGACCTTAAAATGCTAATATGTGCCACCATATGGTACCTACCGATCCGATATACCTCACTGCATTTATTGTTAACTATTTTTAATGACTGACCAGCCTGGTGATTACAACTAGTGGTCCCTCAAGAACACTTGGACCATGCTTGATTCCACGGCAATCCAAGATATGAAGAGCCACGAGCCAAGAGCTGCTTGCGAAGGAACACTCGCATGTGGTGATGGACTGTTCACGCAAGAGTTAGTTCTATAATAGCGCGCTAATACTATCTAAGTAACGAGAAAATATATGAATATGGAAAAATGTAAAACACAATGAGAAGTGGAAACGGAAAATGGAAAATGAAAAAGGGTCGTTTGCATTGTTGTGTTGTAGTGCTGTTGCGATTATTCACCTTTTTGATTACGGCCCAACGCACCGCACGACGACCACAAAGTCGTCGAGGCATACAAGTTTGCCGACGCCGCTGCCAGTTGCTCCGTGAGAATTCAACCGTGACTTGGATTTCAAAGTATTTTCATCTAATGGCGATGAGGAGTAAATGAAATGGAAGCAGAACCAGAACATTATGAATAACGAACGTTTCTCGAGATAATCTTCCGCCCAACTGGAAAGGGTTATCAAGGAACAATCAAGTCTGGCCGGGTAAGTAGCGACTTAGGAACAGCAAAAAACTTCAAGATGTTCCTTTCCTCGTTAGATACGATGCTAAGCTTGCGCTATTCAATTGCTTACTTTACCGGAAACAACGAGGTTTCTTGGGTAAATCCTCGCACCGAAGAAGTCTCCTAACAATAATTTCTACCTAATTCGTTTACGTGGAAGATGGCCAGCGAATTAGCGAGCAATCGCCAGCTTTCTTATTCGATTTTTTAAATTTTTTTGGCACCAGATTTGGAAAATGTTGCGTAGGCTTACGGCTGAACGCTATTAAGAAACGTCTAGCGCGGGTAGGTTTGATGGGAGGTCAGCAACAAATTTATGGTATTAAATTGTCTTTTATCATTCTGTTAATCTGTTCAAAGAATGTAGAAATACTCACGCTTGCCGTTTACGGCTAAAGTTGTGGGATGACAAACAAGATTGCGTTGCATGCATTTGCGTTTTGAGTTAATTTAATATTGAAATGAAAATAAACAGCAGGAAAACGCTTTGAAAAATTTCCGATAATACAAATTCACAAGGCTATGGGAAAAATTATTGTATCTTTGTGCTATTGAAAATTTAATCCATGTAAATGTAATTTCATCGCCTTCACCATTCCTGTAATGTTTACTTAGTTGTTTTGAACGATTCGACTTATTTGGATGTTAATTAACAAAGACGGGATGGTGTTGAATGTAACCTCAGTAACAGGATGAGCAACCTTAATTCGGCATTAATATCGAGCAAGCTCATTAGTTGTTTAAGTCTATTAGTTGAAGTCTAAAAACTTGACTTTAAACTTACCATATAAGAACTTTTGTAAGACATGTCGATTTTCACGCTTTCAGTCGATTTCTTAAAATAAAGTTCGAAATTTCAATGTTTCTCTGAGGAAATCTGGGTTTATGCGAAATCAATGAAAAAACACAAAAATATGAATAAACCTTTTTTAAGGACCTTGTTTACGAAAAGACTTTCTTTTTTTCTTTAAAGTTTTTTTTTTCATTCAGTTTAAATCTTCATTTAATTTAGGTTTTCTCTCACACGCCACGATTCTCTTCTTCCACGTTTATCTCAATCCCGTACCACCCCAAAGTGAGCCTCCGTCCTCCGAAGACATCGTGTCGCGGCTTTTTCCTAAACACATCCTGCAATTAGGAAATCCTGGAAGATATTTATTATCGGTATGTAGTGCGTTTTACCATAGCCTGGGCGGTATTCTTGGTGGGTTCATACATCCACAAGATCACAGAGAAGCAAAATTTTATGTAGAAACCACCCGCCACGTTTAGACATAAGCCCATGGTTTTTTCGAGGACGATTGAGCTTATGTGTCAACTACTGTTCTCTTCCCTTTTGTTAGAATCCAGGTTGCAGCAAGGGTCCTAGCTTCATTAAGAAAGATGCATACACAAGCGAATCATGACTCTTTTTCACTAGCTTAGCTATCTAGGCTTACCTGAGCTTACCTTTCTCCCGACCGTAGTACTTGAACCCTGACTCCTTGTCTGAGAACCCTGCTGTGATGAACGGGATGGACCATCTGCCTGAATGCACTAAAGAAATCTATTCTAGAATCATCTATTAGAAATCATTTGAGACTCGACATTCTTAAGAGTCAGCAGATTAGCATAAGTCCCTGAGAGGCTACTACCGGTGGCAGCATGAGCGGTTATAGCTTTAACCTTCAGCATCCAACGTGAAAGAAACTCCTCACCTTTAGAACGTGGGGTTAGATTCATCCCATAAAATATTGTTTATGTTCTGTGCATGTATTCTATTCAATACATTAAACCCCCAGCTTATGTAAAAATCAATAGATTTAGTTGTGTTTTACATAAAATTTGACGCGTTTTAAAAATTTTGGGTTTGAAATAACTCCACGTTGTATGCCGAACGTTAAATTAATTTAATTGGATTCGTATTTATTTTCTTTTTGGGAATGTAAATTGTAAATTTGCATTCGTTATGCTATAACTATAAAGATTGTTTTCATGTTGATTTGTATTTTGAATGTTAAAATCACAAAAGGTTATATGATAATGACAAGTTGTTCAGTCGGTCCTACAAATTAAATCCCTATTGTGGCCCACATGAATAACCAGCCGTGAAATGTAATCCATTCCGGATCAGGATATTCATTGCTTCTCTCATAATATGTACTCCCAAAAACTCACCAACAGCTGTACACCGATGCGCAATCTTTCGAAACATAGCGCACACCCTCTGGCAAGGCCGCAGCAGCTGTTATGCGTGAAAACAGTCCTTTAAGCGGCTGTGACTCAAACTTACCCTCCAATAAACACCCATAACACTCAATCCATACGTAACACAGAGAACATCTGTCGCGAAATGTTATTTCGGCACGGTCAGTGTGAATGGATAATGATACAAGAACTTCAAACATCACATAGCCCCGTGCAAGGAATAATGCTGCACGGTGCGATGAGTAAAAGGTCCAAAGGTTTAGACTCGCGATAAGTTAGCAAACTCCTCTACGCAACACTTCACAGCGGCGTAGTATAAAAACAATAATAAATAACTTGCCTCCATTGTCAAGAAGTGACACGTGAGATAACACAAACAATTACCAACCCCGCATTCCAAATTAAAACCCATCTACCATCTACCACACACATACGGACGCGACTACACCGGAAACTGGCAATATCGATTTCAAGTGTTCTTTCATGAGGGCGCATGGGGTCGTGTAAGAACTACTTCGTGTCTCTGGCAAATGCGTCTTAGAAAACCACTGATAGCGGTCCTTTGGCCATGCAGGAAATTGTGCGCTCGATTTTCTCGATGTTAATTGATTTGTTAAATGCGTTGCGTCCCGAGATGCCTTCACGTCCTTGCCAGAAGTGTGGCATTGACGCGGTTTGCAACGCGAAGCAGACGGCGCTGATTAATGCATAATTGCCTTCTAATGTTTAGTCTGGCGAGTTCCTTGTTTGAAAACAAATACTCGAATATCGGCGGAGGTCTATTAGAAAGTGAATATTTTTAGAGGAGATATTTTAGTGCATTTGCTCTGCGGGAGTTTGGAAGGGATAAATTTCAAGCCGTTATTCAGCTCAATGTGAAGACATTTCCTTTAACATTAAAAGCAAACGAAATTTCGAACAATAATTAATTACTATGATTTGCTACGTGAACTGAAAAATAATCATATTGCAAACCAGGAGAAAGTGGGCACAAAACGAAAAATAAAAACATTTGTCAGAAAATGAGAACAACGAAAAACGAAATCGAAAATTGATATTGGTCTAACAAGGATCGAAATTCTCGTAGAATACCATACACGTTTTTGAGAAAAAATTCGAGATAAATATAAGATATGATGACAAAGGATTTTTTCAGGGCTTAATGAGATTTTCAGAGGGTTTCATCACCCACAAAATACAAAAATTCTGCGAGGAATTTTTCCCAGAAATGCTTGTCCCCGATATCACCGAAATTTGAACTTTGTTAATAAGAATAGACAAAAATTGGGAGGATATATCTACAATAAAGAAATACTTTCAAAAACACGTTCACGGTTCTTTATATGCAGAATGTTCAAGTTCATAGCCTCTGAAATGATATCACCTTAAGCATTTTGTAATTCACCGTGTGAGCAGGAACTGTATGGCTTATGTGATGTGTCCAGTTTTGTCATCCTATTTGAGATATTTCAGCGAGCACCAGGCGAAAGTCCGTGCTGCGAAAATGCTCTCTATATGCCCAGAAGGCTAAATTAGGTCTAAGTCAAAAGTCCGTGAATCTTCATCTATTGAACTTCCTACCATGTAAAATTGCTGTAAAAAGCATTTCTGACTGTTCAGTTTATTTGCAAGGAACATAGCTTTCGCCTTGTGTATTATCTTTGCCTTCTTTTGTTTGACCCCCTATTTCGATCATTCTGAATCGGTTGCTAATCCGTTAGCACTTTTCACTTGATTTTCTACAGAGGCATGAATTAATATTGGTAGATTCACATATTTATTGTACAATGATTGGACAACTTCATTGAAAAGTAATTAGAAGAAATTTGCACGATGTAAGATATCTAGTTCTACCCAATGGTTAAATCGTCGATGTGAAAAAGGAAGATGGCAGGTGGCGATCCTATTCCATTTTTCGTCGGATAAATTCCATTTTCTGTGAGCGTTTTGTTCAGAAATAATCTGCCCGATTTCGCTTTCTTAAAATATTTACTTAAACAATGACAATTTCCATCCATATTCCATATAAAACCTACCCGACCAATATGTTTTCTCCAAAGATAACTTCCCGCATGATGGTTGTATAAGTCTCGATATTTTGATTGGATTTCATAAATCGTGTCCTCATCGCAAACAGTCATTTTATGGGTTCTACCTAAACCCATGCAAAATAGAGTTCAACTGAACATAGTTGATATGAATGGGAAAATTCCAACAAACTTGTTAATGTGTTTACTATTCGGAGGGGCCTTTCTTTTCGGGTTATCCTTCCAATTTGATATCTTTCGTTCTCCCACCAAAATTTATCTGATAAGTGAACAACGTCAAAGTATTTTCAAGAATATTCGCCCTATTACCATCTCCTGAAGCCTTTTCGATTACTGGAGGAAAAACTGGAACATTTCGACCAGAAATACAGGATATATGCGTACGCGGTTCCCCCAAATCGTCAAAGAATGAACTTAAATCCTTACCACCAAAGGCTAACAGGTATTGCATGTTCTGGAAAACATAAAAACTATGTTGGAGCTCAATTGCTCGTTCCTTATAATCACTTACGGCACTCAGTGGATGTAAAGCTTCCTTAAAAATGGGTGTTAAGTCAAATACTGCGTTGTTAACAATAACCCAAATATCATTGACTTCATTATGAACAACAACTTCATCGGATATGTAGAACTTTAGTTTAGTAGTGGGCATTGTTTCCTCATTTTCAAGTCCTTCGTCAGAGGATGCAGAGCTGTCGTTTTCGGAGCCAGACATTCGCGAACTTCACTCGAAATAAAATATTGAGGACTTTGACGTAGCTTTGATGACTATAATTTAATTGGAGACTTCAATTGAACCCATGTCCCTAGTTGCTTTGATTAATGTCGAATAGTCTGCAATATTTATCTCTAGCACCGCCTTCCATAAACCTGATCAAGAAAACTGTTTGGAGTTTTCATATCGATTGAGCCTTTTCAGAAAAAATGTCATTTTGATAGTAATTCGAATTTTTACGCCATTGTGATTCCCAAAAATTAGCATTCAAATTGCGTGGTGCCAGTTGCTTACAGGACACGTCGCTTCGCGCTCGATTGTAAGGGTCGGCTAATGCTAATACCCGTTGTCCTTCGAATGATAGATCTTCACTTGTTGATTGGATGCGCTTTTATAAGTGAGATGTGGGATTTAGTTCGTCGGATATCAGAATGATATGAATGAGCAACGCCTTAATGTGAAATTTTGTGTTTAACTTAAAGAATCTGCTCTTGAAAAATTTGCTCTACTCAAAATAATTGTCTTTTGGATGACACCAAGTGCAAATTTATCGACCGATAAACTTACTCCAAATTCAGTCTCCGAAGAGCATTCTTATAGTTGCTTCCAACTTTTTAAGTTTCACACTTCTCTTTTCAAACTTCTCCAGTCAGTTTTCCGGGAAAAATTCTCTATAATTTAATGTTCATTTATTATGCAGTAAATTTTAATGAAATGGACAGAAGCCAATGCGATCGCTCCGACAGGACATCGCAACACATTAGGTGCCGTCAAAAATATTTTCGGAGGCGCTCCGGAATTCAGAATAACTCAATTGAATTCCAAGAATACATTCAAATTCACTCAAATCGTACTCATATTTCTAAGACTTCGATTTCAGACCAATCAATTTCATCGTGCCCTCCCACCTTTTCTTTCCCAGGTTCGAAGATCGTTTTTCAATTCAATCCTAGTCGTTAGATAGATCGTCATCGAATATCGTTTCTATGCATGCTAAATGAAACGGCGAGAACCTGTTTGTTGTTTCTTTCTCAATCGCCATTACTGCATGTGCCTTAATATGTTTAATGGAAAATTCCTAATCGGTTGTTGCCTTCACTCATGTTGCAGCTTTTACCGTCGCGACCTTGCAATGTCGACCGGTTATACATTATGCAGTTAGGTCCTATAAAAGAGATCCGAACAACATTTCTCCGTTTTCTTTTATGGACACTTTTAAAATCCAATTCATGTCTTGCACAGATAGCGAATGGATCTTGGAAGTAAAAATCACAGATGAAAATCGACAGAACTTAATCGATGAAATATTGCCAAGCTATCAATCTTTTATTGCCAGATTCAAAATACGTTCGAAACTTTAATCGCGTCAAATGTGTTTATTTGCCAGAGAATCAGTGCAAGCGTTCGGAACTTATGTAAATCCCAATTGAAGTCAACGCATGAATGTATTTATGTGCATTTGATTGCAATGCAATAAAGCCTTTGCTGAAGTCCATGTAGCCGCCAGCTGTTCTGTTTCTTAATCGGGAATTTTATCACGTTCCTTATTCCATTTTTTACTGCTGCTATTTATTAAACAGACGCTTCACATGTTCAATATAGACTGGAATATATATCCTTGTTGCATGCCTGAATCATTTTAAATCGAATCAATGCATGAATGTGTGTAAATCGAGATGTTAGGATGCGCATATAATAATAATAATAATGCATAGTCCAATTTCGTGAATGTTCCTAAAGTTTGCGAAGCTAGTGGTCGACGTTTACCTTATACCACATTTAGGGATTTCGTTCCACCCACTGAATCCTTTCCTGCTCCTTTCCCTTTGTTGTTCACAGCACATCGGCTCGTACTTCACTGAATCCCAGCACTCATTTATATCCCTGCATGCGGTGGATTCAGTGGATCTCTACGTTCGTTCTCCGTGCACGACCCAGACTGTGCCCATTTTCAGAATTTTTGATTTGAAAAAATAAATTTAATGCTGAGTGATTCCCTGACCATATCTTAATAGTTTTGTTGCTAGTTTCCATTAAGTGTAATTGTCTGCTGCCGCTTGTACCCCAATTACCTCCGCTTGGTAGATGTTACAATGGTCATGGCGAGTGCATTGCTGCATCCACTCCGGTTACTGATATAGCTGGTATCTAGATTGGATCTGATAGCTCGACTATCAGCTGAAGGCAAAACAGGTTCAGGGACGTGCCAGTCAGTGCTAACGTCACCTTTAGACTGGTCTGCTTTTAAACATTTTCTAATTTGTTCCTTTGCGATTTTCTGATCGGAGCAGGAAACAGGGCCAAAATTTCACAGAGCTGATGAGGCCTCTCGACAGCTTTGAATCTAAAGGACGACTCTCAAAAAGTTCTGACAGTACTGGAGACTGTCTTATTTCTTTGCCGTCTCTAGAAAGAAACTTAAGAATAAGACCTCTCCCTGCAACGCTTTAGGCCATCCACGCCCAGTCGCAAACATTTATTTTTAAAGAACGCCAACTTATGTATCGATTCGAACTTTTAGTTAGGTGGAATCTGCTTTCTTGTCTATCATCATTGGCGGTTCCTTTTTTTATTATTCATATAAGGTCCTAATTTCAAGTTTGCAGGCTCATTCAATAAAACTTTGTAAAAGATTTCGCAACATATGAGTCTTCGGTCAGTCAACGTAGTAGGTATAATTCACTAATAGACTCTAAGCGCGTAAAGGATAGTACCATTAGTAATATTATATTAGAAAAACTGTTCAATCAAAATGAATGAAAAGTGCTTATTTCATATTCGCCCTGGTCAAGCACGGAACTTTTCCGATATTTTTATGCAACGAGTAAGCGATCGTTAACCGCTTCTGCTACGATAAGCATGAAACACATCCAGTGGCCGAAAGTATTTAGAGCTTCAAACCTTGAGGTTATTAATTATAATTTATATTTAATATGAATGTATTAGTGATAGTTCACTATGCAACTAGATTCAAAGTACGGAACGGAAATGCTCAACTTCCACACGAAAACTACACACTAAATTACACAAATAACAACGCCATCCGCAATGAATGATGAGAACAACCTCAGAAGGAATTTTTACGATGCTATTGTGTACCAAACTAATTCTCAAGCTTGTGAGCGGAATCTCTACTCCACTGTTTACGAAGAATGCGTGAATTTCATTCGGGTCACTGAATCGATTAGACAAGTATGCAGTGTGCATGCGCAAAACAAAACGAACAAAATTCAATGATAAATCCAGACAAAACAGTTGAAATGTTCGGAGAATGTGGGCACAAATCCGTAGCGTCGTCCAGAGGGATTATTTTGGACAAAACCCTGGACGGCGATTGCCCTAACCATGTGGACTTCCCTGTGGTCTCTTCGATTTAACTAGAACCATGCATCATAAAGAGCCCAAACTTGAAAACTTACCACCAGCCAAATTTCAAAGCGGCTTCCAAGTAGGTTAAACTAAGTGAATAGTTGATCTCGCTGACCAAGTTCGTGAAAGTGAAATGACTGTTGCTAAGTGTCAGCGTTTCGAACCACGGCGCGGAATAGTTGCATCTGAATCTAAACTGCCATTAGCAACGTTAAAACGCAGGAGCCGGTAAATATTCGATCCAATAATCGAAATATGGCCATAAAGTTCAATGCACCACTCGCGCAATCTAAACAAAGTGCATGGTCGGAAAGTGGAACGAAAGACTTAAGCGACGAACCTGATTCTGTCATGCTAACCTGGTACGGGGTCTGCGTCGGCTACTTTGAAAGTGCATTTTGTTATTGGCGAGCGAACTAGAGGCAAGGCCGTTTTGTCGGAGCCTGCGCATGCAGTGCACCAGGCAGCCTCTGCGAAACATGTCCGATCATGTTCGATCAACGATCATCTTGCTCAGATCAATAGCCTTGGGAAAAACTCAGCAGTTTCCACCGCGAGCTTATTGAGGTCTCGAAAGAGAGAAGTGCTGCTTGTTGTATTGTACCTGCTGGTATCGTAACTTGGCTTCGCCGGGCTCAGTGTATCTACCTGTAGCCTGAAGCCGTCCGTGCAACCACCGTTGTCGTCGTCGTTGGTGTTGGTGATGATAAAAGTTGGGACGGGACGAAATAAGAAAAAGCCAAATGCGTACCAGTTACAGCCTTGTTTTCTGCTTTCAAGACACAACACCAAGTCAAGCAACCAATAAATTCGTTGAATGTCTCGCAGCGCCCGTTGCGGGCGATATGATGGCATCATGGAAGAATTCTCAGGCTTTGGATTAACAGCCAGCTCCAACGCAGAAGACGCGCACGAAGATGTCGACACAATGGGAGAAGACTCGAGTTACGGTTGTGGTGGAGCATGCACAACTCGCTGCGAAACGAGTCATATGTCGTGGCTGCCTGCTCGCGAACTATGTGAAATCACCCAACATTTGTAGTCCGTGCGGCTGCTGCATATTAAGCTCGAGCTGTAAAAATAGCGCGAAGCCACTCAGGCATGGCCGGTCGAGCTGGAAAACAATGAAAACTGCCGGCCCAGCAAACAGGTGCTGGGGTGGTGCGCACTTGCTCCTAGAAGAACCATCCACCCAGATTGGCGGTCACATGCGCGCCACCAAAGCCAGCAATTAAAGCCACGCGAAGGCGCTGCGAGTAATTGCGGGTTCGCCATTTGTGCTGCATAGATTATGAGCTGAACTTTGCACTTATCGAGGCTTATGCTGGCTCCGAACTGATCAGGCCTAGCGTGCAGTACTTAGTAGGCGACGAGTGAACTGGTCGTGGAAGCTTCTTACGCCATCCAGAGTCACGTTTCGAAAATGTTAATTTCATATCTAAAACGGAAGCGCAACATTAAGCACAATATTAAGAAGTGCTCGTGCGGAATTTTAACAAAAACCCATGAGCTAGTACAGACCCCGTAAACAATGAGCGCGAGGTGATGGAGCCATTCCCCATGCGAATTAGTATGCAGCGAATTAACTCATTTAGTATCGCACTTCCTAATATGGTTCCGCTCAAAATGCCTGTTGAACCTAATGCACTGGCGTGTTCACCTTGCAATAAAAATCTCAATTAGCAGTCGACGACTTGCACGCGTGAATATTTCATGAGGGCAGTCGAGCTGTATGTTGCGAGTTTGCATGGCGCAAAATAACTATTCACAGAATATCTGCAACGCACGCTTGAAGACGAATGATGAATGCAAGTTCACGCTGCGGTTCTAGTATGTGCAGAGCCATGTCTGCTCGACAGAGGTGATGGGTACTGAAGGACATGTTTATGACTCGAGTAGAGAGTTTTGGACCCTTCGGACAAACAAACGACATTAACTCAACAAACGTTCGTCTTAAGCGAGGGATAGACAACTATTTATTCGTACCTACAGAAATCAACGTCAGGATTAAATACACTTGCAACGAAAAAAGTACCTTGATAACATAGGAAAGGCTTGAACAGTCGTTTCCATGGTTTCGAACGAGCGATTTATTGTTATTTAGCAAGTATTTTCCATTAATGTTGGTATGTTGGTCGTGATAGAAACCCATTCGTACCCAGACCACCGAATTCATCGCGAGAAGTTTTGTCGGTCAAGTGCTCGCGTCTGGCATATTTTTATATTTGAACCGTCCTGCTGTCTGCAATCGTATTGTCCTCCCATAGGTTTCGTTGACTCCTCATGGTCAATTGCATCCAACCTGCCGTTTTAGTACCTTCCTGGGTACTCTTAATGCGGGAACCCGCTCGGTGTCCTATGTATGTATTTCGAGCTTAATGGTGATGGGCACAACCTACATCTGATCGTTGCGACGAATTCCCGCGGTGGTCTTGCCTCCTGCTTCTGTACCTGTGCAAGATGCCTCCGGCATGACTCCTTATTAAGAGGGTGACAGTGGGCAATTTGAAATTCCTCTCACACCGACAAAGTGGTCCCCATAATAAATAGATAAGTGGTCCCTGTTTTTTTTTTTTGCATAGTATGAAAGTTTGCTCTGGTTTTAAATTACAGCGCGCACATCACATAAAAACAATTAATTATCGTACATGGAAACGCATCACAAAAGATTCCAGTATATCCTTCCAAAATGCACCGACTTTTAGGGTATATGCAGTTCCAGCAAACTGGAGGTTTCTTGTTATCATGCTGCAGCGTCAAATTATCCAGAAGAGGAAACAACAAAGATCCCCGCTCCATAACTTAGCTCTAACCTTCATAGCTTGCTAGGCGTTAACTTCCTCAACAGTGAAACATTAACAAGTGTAATTTAAGGGAGAACCTTTCATTTTAAACGGAGCCTTTCGTTTTTTGCGGAAACGATCTGTCTCTAGCTTTCTCTTAACTCTGCCCTTAGTGAAATATTTTACAGAACATTATTGATGGAGATGGCTTGAGAATGGAGCTGGACCGACTTTTCTGGGCACACGGACGATGCAAGCTATGTTACATATCTTTATGTATAGAAGACTGCTCGAACTCATATAACAAATCCTGCAAGGCAATTAATGAACGAAAAATTGAAATCCAGGACTGATATGCAAAGCAATACTTTGTTTTAATCACACATTCAAATAACCTGATACTATCATTTCGCAGGCTCTAATCTAAGCTTCTCTGTTTCGTCTATTGAAACAGTCTTGTCAATAGAGGAGAAGATTTCTGTACCTATTTTGGCTCTGGCTTCTCTCAAATCTGAAACTACCGTAGTGTGGTCCTCTTTGGTTCAACTCAGTTCCGTAGAAAGATATATCGGGTTGGGTTCGTTTTACATTCGTTGCCATCGGCAAAAAATAGGAGTCACACCAAAAGCGGCACTGAGAGGTAAACGTTTCCATAATCACATCAAAACGCATGGACTAAATAAAGATTTTATTCATTGTTTTCTCGTTTCATGTTTTACAATAAAGTAACATTTAGTCCTTTACTCCATCCCATCAGCTCGATTTCTATCAGTCCGAAACGGAAATGTAGGCTTGGAGTGACGGCAAATCAAATAAAAATATATTGCAATAAGCTTACAGACTTGTTGGTTAAACGGAAATGACGTATCAACGACATGTTCTACGTGGTACCACGTGTGCTTCGCACTAGCTTTAGGTGAGAAAGATGGCAAAGAATTTTCATGTTATGAATTATACTTGCAAATGAAAGTGTGTTCGAGGCTGAGCTAATTAACATTTAATAGTGTTTTATCGAAAATTTAATTACTGAATGATCTGTATCTGTATATGTTTAAATTTGTATGTTTATAATTTACATCATTATTTTGCAGATTATTTTATACAGCAAACTTTCTGCATAGTCAATTCATTGTTCACATTTCACCTATTAATTAGAGTTTAATTTCAGTAAGACTAATCCAAGTGCTTTTACTTCTGCTGCAAAGGGAACAGAACAGTCTAATGTAAGGAAAATACGGAGAATTTCAAATCCCGGTTCGATAATCAATTGCATGTTTGCTTGTTTTTTAGTTTACAGTGATAATACAATAGAATAGTAACAACATGTTATATATATATTTTATATTCTTTCAATATATATTTATTTTATTTTAATAGTCTTCTATTTTATGTATACACAAATATATTTTGTTAATCATGGGTTGAGTGTATTTTACGCTTAAATTCATACACAAAAAAATATATATATATATATGTACTTTCAATGCTAGTTTTTGTTTATATTCAATATATAATTTATAGAAATTTAGTTGTGGCATATGTATATATTTACTTGACAATACATTGATTCAAATTCTGTATTTATGTCAAAGATTCTGCTGCTTGCTCTAAAGTTACTCTAAAAGAAAGACCTCTTCTCTGATATTACTATGGTTAGCGTCACGTCTGCGAATATGTTTGGAATGAAGGTAGTTTGGTTGATAAGTTCTGGTAAAGTTTCTTGTCGCAGAACGGTATGCATCAAAGTGCATTGCTAAGATTGATATCGATGTATGTACGTGTGTTTTAGCTGTGAACTGGTGTCCTTAGAAAACTTAGAAACAAAAATCAACAGCCATGCCCTTGTAGCTGAGCTGCAGTTGTGGAAGGAATCCCCGCCACCGATTGATACTAAAATGAAATTCAGGCATCTTCACCTAACAAAAAGTCTACACGAGATTTGATCTCAAGCCTGTTATATTTCAAAAAGTCATTTTGTCATCAGTGCTTCGCATTAAACCTGCGCTACAACCCCCATTTTCCCACTTCCCGCTTTCCAATGCATCAACGTCGTCCGACTGACTCCAGAAAGTAAATATCAAATATATAATTCGTTCGCACAATGTGTTAAAATAGCACATGTCCTTATAGAAAAGTTAAAAGTCGTTGTAAATGCATTTTAGAAAATATCGTAGAAAATATGAAATTTTTCTCAACTATAGTAAGGAGTGTGCCAAGTCAAGTTCTACACTCTCAATTGCAACCCAACAACTTAGGAAAAGATTAAAATCATTGTGCTCAGAATATTCATCACATACAGCATTGTCTTTTATGGTAACCAAAAAAAAAAAACAAAATTAAAAATGAAGCTAACAAAGTCTAAAGGTGTCCTTAAGAATATGTGTCTTGATTGTGGCTTTCTTTATAGAAAAATTGTAGGTACATGCGTGATATCAAAAAGACTTGTTCTCGTATATTGTATATATCATGCTTCTGTCTTGATTATATCTCGATCCACTTCTTCGTTCCTCTCATCACCTAAGGTAATACTTTAGATATTTTCTGGTGACTCGATAATAATAGTTTATTAATTTATGCTTTTATAACATCTTCGTATGTATATCTGTATGTTGCTACATATAGGATAATTTTTATATTTATGGAATTCAATGGTTTCTTATGAAACAAAAATAGATTTATTTATGGTAACTTTGTTTGATCATAGTCATTTCTCATTTAGTGTGCATGTACAGAGGTCGTCATCATTTTAACGTGATCCCGTAAAATAAAACATAAACTTGCTCAAACGAATTGTTGAGGATTTGAAGGAGTAGGCTGGAATTTTCTTCGAACCCCCAACTGAAAATAACGACTGATCATAACACTCTAACTGAACTAAATGCTTGGAAGGAATGCCTTATTAAATAAACAAGCACTTTCAAATTGACTTCAATGTCCCAACTTAAATTAATATACAGACTTTAAATCAAAAGAATATTTATTTCTCCACCTTTGTCTGGCTCTTCTCGGATATTTCTTCCGCTTTAACTTTTTCTTCGTCCTCATTTTGTGCGTCCTCTTCTTTAACCAAGTCCTTGTCCAATTCACGTTTATCCGTTTGCGAGTTTGCCGGTAGGGCCTTAAGGATGGCATGAACCTCTTCAGCAACAGCCATTAAAACAAATTCGAACTGCTGCCGTGTGGCTACTAAGCCTGCACGCTGGTCACGCAAGTGTTCCAAAGTTGCTGCTATGTCAATTTCCCGTGCTCCTTTATTCATCCTGCCCAGAACCAAATCAAGAAGTATGTAAGCGCCCGTTCTACCAGCGCCATTACTTCCATGTACCACAATTGGACATGAACGGCCGCGATACGATTTGTTGACTTTTCTGAAATGTGGAGGATTTATTTAATTTAAAAATTACTAAAGTCCCTGGAAACTAAAGGACAAATTAATCCAACTACTTCATTTAAATCAAGCACATTTACAGTGTGAAAGATTTCATGATGGCTATTCTGAACATTAAACGGAGAACATATAAAAATTGGAAGCATGGAAACATAGCAATCGTAAGAAAATCTAACATCGGAATCCTTTTATCCAACTATCAACGTCTGACGTGTAGACCTTGCTGAAATAAGACGTAACAATTGACCGAAATAATAACTCGCCAGTAAGATTTCAAACAAACAGGCGATAGGAAACATGACACCCAAAACCAACTCTTGACACCATTCTTGACGTTAGAAGGGCTGTGATACGATCTACCTGGGCTTATTTGCTCGACTTTGTAGTTGCGAGATGTACGAGCTCCTTTGCTATTTTCCGACCCGCTCTCCGCTGTCCTGCTTGGAATTTTTAATATGATATCGGCATGTTTCATTTGTGACACCATTTTAAGAATTAGTTTGCTCCAAGGAAAATTAGAAAAAGTTTTAGGCGGTTCGGCTCTGCTAAGGACCGTGATTTGGGATCACGACATATCAAGAAGTCGATCACACAACTGAGTAGAAACAGTTTCATATTCATATCATTCAGAATTTTGAATTTGTTCTAGTGTGAGCCACTTTTTCCGTCTCAAAACAAGCAGATAAAAAAATTTCAAATTCTGTCTGACGTCGTTAGGTGCATTTTTTAATTTAAAGATTATCAGCTGAAAGAAACGACATTTTAGAAAAATTATTGGAGAAAGGTTGTTAATCGGGTCCGTATTGTAGTTGTCAGGGAAAATACACTTTATCATCATCGGCCATTTTAAAAAATGATAGTGCTAGACATTTCTTTGTCGTATGTTTTTTAAATAAATGTATGTTTCTATAAAAATGTTTATACATTATTCAATAGTGTCCCGATTTGTATATGATATGCGTTTGAAATGTTTTCCACGAAATCGACGTATAATACTGTACCATACAAAGAAATTATACGCACAACACATATTTGAGTTTTTATTAAACGGACTTACCTTCGGAACTCTAATAGCACTTTTGCAGATGATGGTACACCTCCGGGAGGCCAAGACAAAAAGTGGAATTGTGTCACTGTTCGCGTTTCGCTGGTTCTCAAATTTTTCAAGTAGAACGATCGCACCAAGTAGTCATCACACCATATGTGTTCGCTCACCAAATGTACCTACATTTCAAAAAAGAAAATACCTCTTAATGTTGCCTAATCGTGTATCAAAAAAGGCTATACGCACCTCATAGATATGGTATACTTCAGCTCCTTCTTCAGGCCAATATCGCGCGCATGCAATGTCGCCATTTTCTTGTAATCGACATAGTGCTACTATAACTACAGCACCTTGCTCCCAAATCATTTGCCAAAAGTGTGCTAAAGTTGTTGGAAGGGGGCCTTGAGCTGCAATGTATGCGGGTGCACGAGGATCGTGGTCCGTCTGTAAAGAAATTTCGTTGTTTGAAATTTTCCAACTTACAAAACAACTGCAATTAGAACGCACTATCGTCGAAGCATTTATATAATCGAGTCCTTCGGCGTTAGCCAAGTGATTTAGAACAACCCGAGAATGATCATATGGGAGAGGGGCAGTTGACCGATTAAGCGGAGCACATTGTGACTGCAATGCCGCATCGCGTGCGCTAGGTTCTGCTTCGTATCGACATAACGCTTCCCATTCTCTTTGCAACCGTCCTTTATTGCGTAGATGATCTTCCATGTAAGACTGTATAAAGTATAATAAGTGTGTCGAGTATCAGCAACTCGTATTACACTATTTAAGAACAAATATATACCAAAACCATGTGTCCCGTCGAGATGTCCATATTGGTTAAAGCTGGTTCTTCGCTCCAGGACGACGTACTTGATCGAGAAGATGGAGGACGTTCGTTTTCCTTCGATAGGGACATTATTCTTCCGCTTGCGATTGATTCTGAATTGTTTCCTTTGCCCGCCATCCGAGCACGACATAATTCCTGAAAAATTGCATTTGGTTAAATTACAAGCAAAGGGACTCCACTCACAACTTTCAATAATTACATATAAGGCTTCAGATAAAATGTTTTCGGCTAAAAAGGCCTGTGGTTTATCCGGGATGCATTTTTGTAGCTATTAGAAACGGTAAGAATGAAATCATTTACCTGATAATCTTTACTGCAGCTCTCAGAGCCGGTCAACCCAGCTTGCAGTCCTCCTAATTTATCTCTCTTTTTGTCGTGGCGCCGAATTAAGAAAAGCGTTATCACAATCACTACGACCGCAGCTGCTCCAGCGCCAGCAAACATGTACGCCATTATATGGGTTACATCAGGTCCATCATCAACAAGTCCTATCTTAGATGCAGTCACAACTGAACTATCATCTTTCGTTTTATCGCCCACTCCCGCCAGAATCACAGTAACTCCAAGGCGACGGTAAAGGTTGTTTTTCAAACGGGCATCGTTGATAGCCCGCGCGACATCTGCAGCTGTTTTCTTCTCAGGATTCGGTTCCACTCGGAAGGAGACTTCATGTCGGTCCACTCTATTTGCAACATAAAACATGAGTACATTGTACACGAGCTAACAAACAACCCACTATACCTGGGATGAGTAAAGTAGTTCTGCATGTGGAGAATGTCAGCTAGATTTGAGACGATCCTTGCACCAGTTTGCCAGTTATCCAGTCTAAAACGAAAGCATAATAACTCGAGTATGTTCTACTTATTTCCCCCCCTCTTTAATGCTTACGGATTTTTCAGAATCACATGGGCATAGTCAGTGTCAACGATGTGCGGTGCATGTTCCTCATCTGCGTGGTCAGATAAATCCTTCTTTACTTTCGACTCATCGTCGCCTTTAATGTGGTCGGGAAGCACTTCTTTTGTATCTACGGAGACCGATGTTTTATTGTGCGACTCACCCGCTTCATGCATGTCATTTGAGGCCTGAGCAGATGGTGGAGGGCCGACTAGTGGACCAGGTTTTTTCACATCTAGCCTTTCATGCCGGGTGAACCCCAGCATGTTGGCCAGCAGATTTCTTGCTTCTTGTTTTCGGTCTAGATCTTGCTCGTCAACTCTATCGGGAACATAAACTAATCCACCTTCTGTATAAACTCCACTCGATTCACTCTTGTGTCCTTTGTTCCCATGTTTGTACTGGATTGGATAGAGATTTAGATTTGTATAGTCATCAAAGCTGTCACGTTCTTTGGGAACTCGATATACAGGCATGAGTGCTTCCAAAGGATTACTTTCATAATGGCTGTACGGAGTCTCTGCATTTTTCAATGGAACATGCTCTGTTCTAGCCATCTCGCGGAAGAACGTTGTAGGTAATTCATTGTCTTCAACATTACTGGGTTCAGCCTGTCCTCGTTTGTTATCTTTTTTGTATTCACTGGGCAGTGCTTCGCCATTGATTAGGTAGTTTTCGGCGAAGGCTTGATTGTTCAGATAATTTTGTTGATTCAATTTTCCCGCTTCATGTCTAGCCAATATTCTTCTTAATTCAATCCTGTTCACAATATCCTTAATCTTATCTGCAAGATCCTCGTTGGCTTGTTCCTCACGTATTTCTTCACCCTGCGCATTCTGAATTAAGTCCGGTATGGATGCATGATGCATTACGATTTCCGGCGGATTCCTGTATAACCGATCATCAAAACCTTTCTTGGGGGGTGGAAAGTAAACTTCGTCGGCATAGTCGTCGCTGGGTGGAGTAAAACGCACAAAAGCCAAAGGACTTTGAGGATCAAATATTTCCGGGTCGGGTGCTAAGTTTGCACATAGGTTTTGTGGTAGTGGCATGCTACGACGGATGGAAAACAGTGCTCCTTGGATGCGACATTGCACGAATGGATGGTCCCACCCTAATCCGGCTCCCTGCAATTCCTCAAGCATGACTGCCATCGATCGTGACTGATCCTCAGTGAGCGGCGACCTTTTGGAAAAAAGTTAGCATTTGTTCAGATTTGTTTGAAGTGGGGAAACGGAATGTTTAACAACCTTTCGAATTCCTCATCACTGGAAAGGGCTTTGGAAACGCACTTGCCAAATACGTAGTCTGTTGGCGTAAAAAGAATTATAAGATACTTTGCAACACAAAGACGAAGTCAAATTTACCGTCGTAACACCATTCAACGTCACTTATGCAAAGGGAGCCAACGAATAAGCAGCCTAGGATGTAATTAAGATTTTTTAATAAATAGTCGTTAGCTTTAGAAACCATTAAAAAATGTCATAAAGAAAGAATTAGTATTCCATAAAAACCGTTGGATAAGCCTACAAAAGGCAAACATAAAGAATGTCGTTTCCTACTTAAAGCCTTCTCTTATATAGTTTTACATTCAGTTTT
Source organism: Stratiomys singularior (assembly GCA_954870665.1). Classification (NCBI taxonomy): domain Eukaryota; kingdom Metazoa; phylum Arthropoda; class Insecta; order Diptera; family Stratiomyidae; genus Stratiomys; species Stratiomys singularior. The sequence goes on along the minus strand of OX940879.1, from coordinate 859,358 downwards.
ATAAGCAGACAAACATTTTGAATTGACATGATACGACTTCTGCTCCAGTGCTTAAATATTAGTAAAATAGACAACATACGGGAATCTTACAAAAGTATCAATTGTCGGCTATTCATGATCTCTAATTCAGGACTAGCTTCCTATCTGTTGCATAATAAAAATGGTGCATGCGTGGGATTTGAAATGATTTAGTGCAACTGACAGAGTTGTGTCAATAATGTGCATCTGCTGTTTTCAGCATGAAACTGGCCAATTTTTGGGGTAAATTCCGCCTGCAGACGAGAAGTGGATTCTTAAGCATATCGAATAAGAAAAATACGATGGCTTTCCTCAACGAAGCCTTGTACTGCGAAAGTAGCACAGGGGAAAATAAGGGGACAAAGATTGTAACTTCAAACTTTTCTTCCTTATTCTTTTCGAACCCGATCATTATAACACACCTTACATTATAAAATAATTGTGTTTCGAAGATTTTAAAATGTGTCGCTGAAAGTGTTTTAATGCAAGTTTTCAATGAACAAATGGGGGTCAAGATTCACAGAAAATGATAAAATAGAATAAAATAATTTTTGGAAATAATCAAAAGTTAAAAAAACCTATGATTAGACTCCCAAAGCGTAATAGTGTATTTGTGGCTCACAACTAACACATGGCCTTTGATTGGAGCGAGAATAGTTTAATGTTTGAAACGAAATGCTTTATAACAGGAAAATATCCTGAGTCAAGTTCCCTTTTTACAAAAACTCTTTCTCAGCTTGCATTCACATAATTTTATGCACGATTTGTGCCTTGTTGTCGATGCCGAAAATTGATTATTATTCCGTCAACAACAAAGCCGTCGCAAGTTGAATACAATGATGAGTAATAATCCTCAAATTATTCCCCCGAAAAAACCATGATCTGCTAGATCTGATGCTAGACGCTATCAGACTTCTTTTAGAACCACTGTCAATTCTGCCATCTTCTGTTGTAATATTGGTAGTTTCTCTTTTGTATGGTTACATATTTTTAATTAATGGGTGGAGTTTAGGTTCATTAATACACAGCCATTTGTTTTATTTTGTTTGATATCGTTTAATATTCTCACAAATTCTCTATTCCTAAGTGTAACAGTTAACGTACGATGTTATTGTTACAGACGTCGCCTCTTCATTGAAGAAATAATAAGTTCATTACTAAACTGAAAAGTCAGACTGATTGTTGAAATTGTCCCAGATGCAAACATTAAGGTAATGATAATGATGGCAATAATACACAAAACATGGTGAAAGGCTGCAACCCGTTAAGCTTTCTTATTTATCCTCAAGTACATGTCATCAATCATTTTCTTTTCTAAACCTTATCATATTTATCTAGTCCTTTCGAAAATGTCCATTTAAATAATGAACTCAAGTTACTTATACGCGCAATCAGCGTGTATCGAAGAAGAATAAGCGACTAACAATTAGCCATTCCTCCTGAATAAACTGCATAGAAATTGAATGTGAACTCCTGACACTAGAGATAAGTTCAAATGAGCATCGGTCTACTAATGGATTGCCAAACCGATGTGCGAATCGTTCAACTCTTCAGTATCTATCGATTAGATTTTATTTTCCACAAAATTCAAGCAGAGAAAGGACGCTAGTTGACGAGAAAGAATCATTTGCTCATGACGTCAACATCACTTCGGTTGAGGTGGTGCTATTATCTGCAGTTACGAACCTCAAAAAAACAAACAAACTCGCTATCCCCTAAACACTTTCATTCAGATTCGTGCTGAAGGTCTTTGACGTCACAAGAAATCCTCCCACCGGTTGTCTCGAGAGTGAATGATGCTTGCATGGTTGGTACAAATATGGAGGTACAAACGAACTTCCACTCCCACGCTCAACGCTCACAGAAAAGTTATTTTGCCTATTAAACTACGTACATACATGTATTCCCCATTTCAGAAACAGGACGAAACACCGGATAATTTCTACCTGTTTGCTAGTCATCTCAAAGCTTCTCTCACACTCGAAGTTGTGGCTCACGACAGTAAATGCTGCGTTTAGATATAAACATTCGTACGAACGCAGTTCATAACACAATTTGTACATAAACTATGCAATATTGGCACTTAAGGGGGCTGAAGTGAAGTATATTTAAATCTCGCTTAAGGTTATTTTTAGAAGAGCTTTCTACCCCGTACCGCAAGTCTCCCTGCGCTCTACTCACTCCTGCTCAGGATACAACGAAAGCTCGGCAAGGCGTGGGAGAATGGAAGGTCGCATGTTCTGAAAACAACCCACCAATACAACGTGTAGCAGACTGTTCTTTTGTGGAAACATACACCAGAGCACCTACAAAATCAGCAAATCAAATTTCTTCTGCGACAGTCCTCTGTGATCCTTCTCTGCAAACAAGCATTAGGACAACATCCTGCCAAGTGTTTCGCTGTGCAAATTAATTGCTCCCACTTCGGCCGTTCATCATTTTTGACTCGTAGTCTTCAAGGTACCTGCAACAAGTCTCTTGCAACTTTCCCCAGGCGCGATTAGCATCTAGTCTCTTAACACATACAAACGCTTCTTTGGCAAAACACCCTTGCTCCTTTTAACATTCGACGACTGATTTGAAGGTTATCATCGAAGAAACGGCAGATAATTTACCCAGCTCATAAATGCGCATTAAAATTCGTTGGAATAGTCACTGAGGTATGAGTTAATCTACTTACCGACATGTCCTTCGGCTGAACTGAAAACCGGACTGCAGGATATAACCAAACAAGATATTAACAAAATCGGATAAAAATGTCCTTGCATCCAGTTGCCTTCTGGCTCTTTCATTCTGGCCAGGTTTAACCTAGAAACAAATAAATATATATATATATGAATAAGCGACTAGGATTCGACTTCAGAATGAAAACGTGAAACAAATGACATCTAACGGATTTATTATAGTTTCGAAATTATGTTCGGTCTGAAAATCTTCATTTATGTGCTTTCTTTTCTACTCAACTGCTATAAACATCCTGTTTAAGTATTTCTTAGGATTGTCGCTTCAGGCTAACTTCGTGGTTTGTTATCTTTGCAATATCTACAACCGAATTTGAGTCTATCACAACAGGTGGGGTCTCCGACAGAGCTCTTCGACATGCTGTTCTCGTCCGTTTGAAGTGCTGATAATGCCAGCATAAGCTCAGTTTCGACATCTGAGACGCAGATAATGTATTATAGATAAAAGCTCATCCAATTAATATGGGAAATTTTGACTGACGAAGCACGGAACAATTTTTCACACGCCGAGAACCGCAAATACATTCCAGAAAAATATCCTGCCCGGCAAAGATATCTGCGGAGCGCTTCGATAATTTTCATGACATTATCTCGCAAGTCAATTTACATAAAATTGTTTGATCACCAACACTAGTATACATATTGGATTTATATTGTGAACTGAAAGCTCCGCGTATTGTTTGATATAACCGCATAAATTTAGATTACATAAAGTCAACAGGTCTTTCCTCACTGGTCGAGAAAATTATCGAATTATTATCGCTGTGCGATGATAACGTATTCCATTTATGTCGCCTTGAGAGTTTTTTCAAGGAACCGTACCCCCGCAATCAACACCCATCATAAATTCCTAATATAAAATCATCAACGAATTTTTATCCAGGAGCTTGCGTCGCCATTGAACAGGCTGCGGAGCGACACACTCAATATGGAACTCAATGGCTCCAAAGCAACACCCACACACTTCTGTAGAATTCATGGCACATAATCACATCCTGCAGAAAATATACTCGCATTTTACTTCATAGACTTACCTTTAATTGCGTTCCACAATTATCCCTTTTAGTCCATGATGATTAGCGCTGAAACGTTCACTTGGAGGTACTAAAGACGTCGACAATTTTCCTTACTAGAACGCGACGAAAACCCCGTACTAAAAGCTTTTATTAGAGTAAATCAAAAAATGGAAAATTTTATTGAAAAGCTACAAAAGCAACTGCTTGCTGATATCTACCATCCGATATAGCGATGGCACAAATTGACTCACTTTTCAACTAAACTAAAAATTTGGCTACTTTTTCAAAACGTGTTCAAGACGGATCAATTCAGGTATCCTGATGAGTGCTATCGCGACGGAACCATCCAATCAACTGTTGTCGAAGCGCTTATAATGGAAAACTGAGGAGCTTAGATGCTTTTCATTGAAAATTTTCCTAGAAGTTAAGTTTAGCCCGAATACCCGACCGAGCAGCGTGGGTGCAAACCCCTTTCCTAGGGGCCAAGGGAAGGCTTTCCCTAAATGTTAAATGCTAAAACGACAAATAGTCGCGGAAAAAACCTTATCGATTTATTACACTTTTCTCCATTCAAAGTACGCCTGAAGCTTTCCTTCCTTTCTTGTGTTGGAGCAGCGAAGTAAGCTTCCAAGATTTTTCATCCAATCATTCCTTGTAACACATGCGTACTACGAATGAATAGAGTAAATATTAATAAGGATGCTTCTAATACTGTGTAATCGTCATAAATGTCCCGACTGATTGAGTAATATAAATAGTAAAACAGCCGTTTTGAACTAATTCACAAGTTCACTACTAACGCTATGTTGAACATGAATCGCACAACCAAGTTCATTGAAATATATCTTTCAAAGAGCTCCAAACAACATGGCCTTGAATCGATGAAGTTTTTCGTACTGTTCTGTTTCCATAGATCACCTTTTCGCGTAAATAAGACGAGGAGTGAAGGGAACTTTACTGCAATATAATGCCTCTCTCTGCACTCCCTCGTTCCTCGGGTGATCAACCCTCCAGGTTATTATTTTCCAGGAAGTTCAATCCGCGTATAATTATTTACCCTAATGATCGGGTTCCCGAACAATTATTATGCAATGAAGACATGTTTTTATGTGAATTAGTTTTTATGGAAACATTCAAAAAATTACTTTTTCGTCCCACAGCTTTAAGCAGCTCCGTGTCACTATAAGAATCGTAGTTTGCCACTATTCTCTGAAGCATCGTTTCTAATTCGAATTCGTTTCTCTTCCACATCAGCAATTAGGACTCGCGCTAACGCAGCAGGCATATGTGTGACATGACTTGGTGCTTTGGCATCTTGGTCGCTTTACGCCACCTGTTTACCCTCAGTATGAATTTCACGATAAGGACTTTGATTTGACTACGAATCGAGACCTATCTAACAAGCTTGCTCGTGCCTGACGTTTATTTTTACTCCCGTACTCGACAACGGTTGTCACAATTGCTCAAAAACGGTTTCATATTAAAAGACTTCTTTAAGATAACAGCGCTGTTATTTAAAGATATCGAGTTCACGATCAGCTCCTTCTGATGCCCAAGACAAGGAAACAGGTGTCTGAATGCAACCTCCAGGCGATACTCGCTTCAAGTACGTGCGCTGCGTATGCTACCTACCTTGAATGCCCCATCCCAAAACCGCATTGCACTTACGAGCTACGAACTCGAGATTCCTTTGTGTTGTAAAAAGTTACACTCGATTTCTATTTAGATATACTCTACTATACCCTCCACATTAGAATTTAACTCATACCAGTTAAAAGCCCTTTATATACTTGCATTTGCGGAGTTCCTTGTTGCAATCTTTTTGAAAATTCACGATCATGACCTGAAGTTAGTGTTTGTGGTTGACTTGTGACGCAACCTCAAGTTGAAACATACTACGGATATGGCCGTCTGATTGATGAAACAAAGAGTGAATTGAAATTTCAACAGTTTGTGCCAGTTGCAAGGGTAGAGACAAATAACTTTCCGTTAGGAATAAGGTCATTGAAATAAGCACATACTTTAAAGAATCTTATTTATTATATAATTATGAACGCACTAAATTCTATTCACTGCCAACCGGCATGCATTTGATAGGCACAGTATACATTCGTCATAAATTCGGGGTTCATTTCATTCAATCTTCTTCATTACAATATGTTATCGATGATGATGTTTCCCACGCTTTGGGATGGTATAAAAGTATAAAATTAAAGACAAAAAGCTAAGACAGCACAATCGCATTTGAAAGTTAAAATAATTACAATAAAATAGCAAATAAAAAAATGCAACATATGTTTTCCAAATATATATCTATGAAGGAAGTCTTTATTTAGAGAGCAAATGAAATGTTCTAAATTCGAGTTCATATCCAATTGGTTACTCATCTTGGGATCATTCAATCAACATGAGAACAAAATCCCACTAGAGGAAGCATATTGACGATACGGTAATTCATTGGCGGGACATGAAATTTATACTTAAATCAATTAAAATTTGAACAACGCTGTGGGGGTAAACCTACTTTCGTTAGTAAACGTTCACTAAACCAAACTTCTTCTTCTTCTTCTGTTCCAACTAAACTACTACGGTCTTAAAAAAGTTCAACGAATACTGTTTAAAATACAATATTTTAAGAGAGATATTGTGGAGATCACATCAATTTGTTCCACTTTCTTTCTTCCTATTCACTAGAAATAAATGCTTTGCGTAAGAATTTAACAGAAAATACAATACTGCTGATTGTATGAAAAATTGTTATCGAGAGTGAGAGAATGTTATTCATTTACAATACCACGGAGATCTCGTCTAATTTTTCACATGTTTAAAACATCTCCTTAAAAACGATTTTCAAATTACAAATGATGTTCAGTGAGACAACGCCACCATCCCCAATTACGACACAAACTGCTTATAATCAAACATTGAGAAAAAGCGAGATGCATTAAAGGTGTGAAGCACTTAGCAGACCGTATGAACACGATTTAACTAAAAAATGGATAAATAACATTCTCCGAGTCTCAGCAGTGCTTGGAAAAGTAAATATTAGAAATTACATAACTACTATTATAAATATGTCTTTTCCTTTTTTATTAATTCGAGCCGGCAGCTAGGCCATCTTTGGGAATTTTCCGGAAAATGTAGTTTGTTCCAAACTTCCGTTCGTATTTGTACGATTTTCCGAACAAGAACATTGTAATCGTTTGTAAATATGTCTTTGGAGTATGCTGATTTTCCGTCAGATGAATCGATATCACTTGAATGTTCACCATGTCAAATGGTATTGTCTGCAAGATCTAAAAATGGTTGTCGTAGTTTTTAATTAATCGCCTGTGCTTATGGAGCAATGATAAATGTGCTTTAGACTATTTTCAGCTGATCGAAAAAGGTTCTCAGCTATAATACTCACTCGCAACTCGTTTCCAGCCGATCCGAGGCTTAACAAATCGTAATTTGTTTTGTTTATCGCCAGCATCATCGAATACAACGGGAAACATTTCACGCGTGAATTGAACCAGGAGCTTTCTTCTTCTAGTAAACTGTTTATTCGAACCTCAGCATCTTCGTCATTGTGCAGAGTTACCTTTAATGGACCAGCTTAGTTGTTTTCTTGTCAACCAATTCATGTAAGTTTGCTCTCACCTCTTTTGGGTAACCGCTAGTAGATACACACGCATGCACCACCTGTACTTTGGGCCGATGAACATTCTGTTTACGATACGTGAAATATCGCCTTGGTTCGGGCTCAATGATCAACCCGCCCCAATTTAATGTTTCGGCCAACCACGGCGCTGTCATTGCTTCGCTCGTACTCCCCGTCAAAGACTGAATGAACACTCCATTCGTCTTTGCGCCTACCAAATTCGCTATGTAATGAGCCATTTCGGGTGTAAGCTCGTGATGTTCGGTGAAATTCAAATGCTCAACCGGAGCATTTTTCAGGAAATTCATTGGGTATTTTTTCATATGAAAGTCTCGAATGAATGCTACCAATGTTGGATCATCTTGAGCGACACCAACTAATTCATAGTCTCGCGACATATTCAGTTTGAATTGTTGATGACGGATCTCTGCATTTTAGATAGATAGAAAAGCTTGTCAGCGTCTTTAACCGTTTCAGAAACTTTAGTTATTAAATTCAGCATACCTGTAGTGTCCATATAAACTATGAGAAGACTGATAACTGTCGCGAACGACAGCACGCATAAAGCTATTGGTAACAATTGTCGAAAGGGCGATGGCTCCCCATAACGAGGATCTGTTTTCGTAACATCTGATTTACATGGTTTTTTCGTTGTCGACTTGGAACATGCCGGCTTTGTTGCCCCTGACGTCGTCATCTGGCTTGTGTGATTGTTCTTATCATTTGACTTGGACGTGCAAAAAGGAATATCAGAACGCGTCGTATTTGAATCACTGTTTACAAGATTTTTAGATGATGATGATTTGCTACATTCACCTGTCATTCTGCTTTTAAGAGTTGTTGATTGTGTTAAGCCATTTATGAAAATCTAGCGAAACAAGAAAATACTTTAAATCACTTTAAATACAACTTTAAGTTTTGAGAAATTACCCACAAAGTTACAGAAAATCGAGAAATATTTTATAAATTCAAATGTTTCTTGGGTGATCATTTAGCAAACAAATACGGTTGGCTTGAGAATGATTGGATTAAACGTAATTTCTCAAAATCTTTCTTGGCTGTTATGAAGTCGTCTCCGTATTCAAATGATAATTATCGAATCTTTAATTTTAATTTCAATCCATTGGCTCATTTAATATATTTATTTTCGGAGATCATCAGGCGAAACTGATCTAGATTCCGCGCTGCGATTTTTATTCTAAATTGAAAAGCAGATCTTGTTTAGGTGGTGGATTAGATAAGAAGGTATGTAGAGACTGATAAACCGTCAACTTGAGAAGACTAGGTTGCATGAGCAGGCTTCGGTAAAAGTCCTTGGGGAGTGTTATGCTTTTATTTTCTCTGGCTCCCGAGGGTTTCTGTATTTTGTGCTTGGTATTTTCGACCCAAGTCGCCCAAGTCGAGAAGGGATTTGAGAGAGAAAATATTCATTAGTGACAGCAATTCACGCTTACTACGAAAGAAATGTCGAGAAAGAAACTGGTGAAAAGATGTAATAATTTAGTTAAATGTTTCAAGAAAATTTAACATATGACACTTTTAAAGCAATGGCACTGATAACATTCTAAATAAGCTGTAACGCCAGAACGTATGAGAATCCAATCGGGAATGCTAAAACACTGGAAGCAAGAAAGCTGCGGCATTAGGGATTACGGATACTTGCGCTCAACTCTTCTTCATGCCCAAAACGTATTTTTCAATGCTCTTCTCGTTAAGCTTTACATCAAATTAATAAAGTTGCAAAGTGCGCTCAAGATGGGAGGGTTCGGATTCTACGTAGCCAGGTCACCCCTACAGCGCCCCACTCCAATGGAGTTAACCGAATCGAACGAGAATCCCAAAGACAGACCAAACCGAAGGTTATAGTGAAAGGTTATCTCCTCAAGTCACCGATTTGAATCCTATGAGTGCTAGTGTCACATCAAACCGTATAAGCCGCTAGTTGATGTTTCACGGATGTGGCAGCTACTGTTACTTGCTAATAAAGTGACCAATTAATAGACTTTGGCAAAGAAAAGAACATTAAATAAACGGACTATCCTGCAATAATTATAAAAGCTTCGTCGACATACTAACAAAGTACAGGATTAAAATTTCAAAAATATTAAAAGAAAGCACAAGAGCGATCTATTTCATTCAAAGACGACATTCTTCAAATCCAATTCAATAACAATTTTGTGGTCTAAACTTTTCTCTCGTTTCGACAGATAATAACATCCTGACAATGTTTGGTTGCTCAAAATAACGAAGAACAAAGTTGTTCCAGGTTAGCAGCGACCTGTAAGTGGAATCGAAATAATATTTTTGGATTATACCTTGACGCAGAGGTCCTTTCATTTGAAATTTGAACAATTTGAAAGCGAAAGGCATAAATAGCAGGAAAACGCCAACCGCGAAACTCTGTTCGAAGACTCACTTCCGATTCTTGCACATTCATAGAGATACACAAAAGGGACGATCTTCTGTGCACGCCTGCATATCGAATTTCTGTTTTCTTTGATGTTTCAAACAGCGTCCACCCCTATCACTTGTCACGTCATCAGCCACTCTCAATTTATCGTATCATGGAGACATGCAAGGTTTCAGCACCAAACCCAGGATCACGTACCAATTCTGATCCAATCGAATTCGAATGACTCGAATTCAATGACTCAACATTTCGCCCAATAACACTTAATTGAGCGAGCACAAAGATCGACCGCGCGTCAACCGTACAAGGAGTGTACCCCAGTAAATTTATTAATTAAAATCCATGACGTAATGTCCCGATACCAATTGATGCACGTTTCCATGCGAAGACCAACTCCGCAGATTGTGCATTTTAGCCGACATACGACTGCAGTACATACCGTCAATATTCTTGTCAAAATTTACTGCACCACGCAACTGAGCTCGTCCATGACACGTTTACTTTCCAAATTGTTAAGGAATAGGCAAATATCAACCTAAATACTTGCTACTAATGGATTTTTTCGTCGAATTGACTTTGACAAGAGACACTCTACGCAAATAGCAACGATAATTCCAAGCACAAAACAAATGCCAAACAATTTAATTGAAGTACGAATTTACAAGCGAATTATACACGAAGAGCACGCCGAGTGTCGACAGTTCTTTTACATTAATCAACTACACACACACCATGTCTGTGCATATGTAACGGCTGGAAGCAGTGTACTGCCATATCGCAATCAATTGGAAAGCAGATGTAACATCCTGTGGGAACGATTCAAAATCCAACGTGTGATTTGAATCAATCTCGGATGTCAATTTCGTTACTGCACGATAATATGACGATAATATGCCATATAGGATAGGAAGACGATAATATGCTCAACGAAACTTGTCTCATGTAATTTTTACCGTATATAGGGTCGAGTTAGAGCAAAGACGGCAACAAATTATTATAATTTAATTGTTTGATTGTTGTTTCGTGGTTGAGTTGGGTGTTTTGATTTTTTATTTAAATCAGTTTTTTCTATAACTTACGCATTAATTTGATTATAGAACAATTTCCGTCGATATTCGTCTCTTTCGTTTCCATCCCATTAGTTCTTCTAGTTCAAAAATAGTTTTTTTATTGGACGAACAATTAGAAAATTCAATTGGTTTCGTGACTATCAAAAAAGTGTGCAAAATGAGTTTAATATGCCGTTATTGAAACATTACGATCTGTCAAAAATAAATAAGGCTTTTGAAACCATCAAGTGTTTTGAAAATCCGACGGGTACACTTTGTACAACTTTGTACATTACACGAATCCTTAATGCTCTGAAAATCACTATTTGTTGTGGTTTTTAAGTCCAAGGTGTGATCGGATCTTATTTCTTGAATATAAGAAAACAAGAACAACAAGAACAATTCTAAAGAACGTAAGGAACGACAATTAAAATTACTAATTAATATAACTAAATAATAAATTTAAAATTTAAATAAAAATTTATTTAATTGAATAATATGTATAGAATATATTTAATAATGATCAAAATGTGTAATGATCAAAAAATAATGATAATGATCAAAAAATCGCAAAATCACAAAATTTCCAAATTTACCAAAAAATCAAAATGCGATAACGGCGGCTTGACGGTTTTTTTATTGAGAGCGGAGATGAGCGGTTTTGACCTGAGCTGGATTTTGAATTTTGTATTCAGTAGAACTTGTTCGGCAGCATGGTATTTGTACTTGGTATTAGTAGCCCACCAATTCCCATTCCATTCATATAAGAACCACTCCCTGGAAGGTTTTCTGTCATATTTGATTGTTGTTAGTGTGTTTATTAACTTTTTTGTTGCTAATTCTTGGGGTTAGAAGTTGTTGGGATGCTGATTGTATCGTCCAGCGGGTTTACGTCATGGTTCGTCTGAGCAAGAAAGAAAAACAGGACAAAATTCAATTGCTGTCGAGTTTGAATCAAATCAACAATCAGAAATTCATTGCATCCGAAAATGGTGAGTACAAGTGATCGAAAGGAAATTTCGATAACAAATTCAATGATTCATGATTTGAAACTCTTCGTTGTATCCTTAGATGCATTCCGTCACTTGCAGGACCATTCGGCGGCATCCAGCTGCGATGAGCAAATCTTTATGGAAGGATTACTCCACAATCCAGCTGTTACCCAAGATATCCGGGTGAGTTTAATACAAATTGAGTGGATTCTAATTAAGATTCTAAGAGTTGATAGCATTGGGGTGTTTTGCATGCAACGTAAATGCCAGTGATGACTCCGAGGCAGTGCTGCATTGCAGTATAATCAAAGTCTGGCACTTAATATCTGGATGCGTATTGCGTGCCTAGATGGGAAGCTGGCTTTCACTTTCATTCAACATATTTGTAGTAAATGATTGAGCTTCATTGTTACTTCACCGGATAGTTTGTTCAAAATTACCACGTTCCATGTAAACTGGCGAAAATTACCATACCTGACTTTCTCTTCGAAGTGACTACGCATATTTTCATGGAACTTTTGAAAATATCATCATTGGTACTTTGATCCTGGTTTTAATTGCTCAAATTTGTTACAGACGCATCTATTGAGAAAATAGAAATCACAGTATTGTATACATTCTGACACCTCAATGCAGAGGAAATATGTGAAATGAACAGTGAAAAATTGGTGGTTAGCTATGAAATTGCCGTACACGACTTATTTCTATCCTTTTTCTATTATAACTTCAATATACGCAACAAAATCTTACAAATGTTACATCCTATACTCAAGAGCTATTTAAGATATATGGCAGCCCTGTAAATACTTCTCCAAATGACATCATTTCAGTATTGGGTACAATAATATTGAGTAGATATCGCAGAAATTTCGGTTTGTTGGAAAACAGACTGATTTTGTTCGGGAAATTAAAATACGCCCACAGTGATTTATTCCCTGTTCTTGGAACATTATGATTTCACCATTGCACAACTACTATACTTTATCCACAATAAAAGTGGGTAGCCCCGAAGTCATTGTCGGAGTGTAACCGAAAGTGTAACTGTTCAAAGAAGGTAAATTCGAAATAAATGGAAATCTGAAAGTGCTTGGTGAGTACTAGAGCACTACTATATCGTATATACTATATAGCTGCTATACTTGCGACCTAGGCTCCAAGAATTTTCCTTGATTGAAATACGATTCCCTGACATTTTGTCCATTTCTTCACCTTAATTGCTTTCCCAATTTCTTAATAGCAAATATGTTAATTAACATTTTTATATTTGTTCAGCAATTCATCTTGTAATCATGTTTCAAAAAACATGGCCTGAAGCCTGCTGCACCATAGGTATTGAAATGGGCTTCGTTACTTCATTCTGTGTGGACCATAAATATTTCCAAGTACTATTTTATAACACCAATTTTCATTGCCAGTAAAATGCGATTGAGTGGACCCATACGCAGATGTGAATTTGCTGTCTTTTAGCAAATGGAATATGTCAATCGGTCTTTACACGCGTATTATGAAACAGTATCGAGCACTTCTCTATGCATTCCATAGAACTGTTGACACAGAGCAACATTGATGGCTACTACAGATTTTGTGAACCCCTTTAAGCACTTTACCACAGCATCGTGACAGTTCAATAAATGCTTGATTTCGTTTTCGCCAACATCAGAAGATCGATACCGAAGGTATTTTAAAACGTTGCCCTAAAAAATCATCAGAGCTAAATTTTCAAAAGCGAATTTTGCATAAAGATCACAAAACCGGATTTTTTCTAACATCGAATAGACAATAAACGTGCTTGTTTTGGACATGTGATTGTTCAGAGTACAGAAATTGTAAGGATGAAGTTGTCTACGGGAAGATGCAGTCGAATTTTATCTAGGTAATGGTCTATCTATGAAAAATATGTTTCAAACAGAACGTGACTTTCGTCATCGACATAATCGTGTATCATAAAACGATACCCTACGACTACGAAATCTGATCTGTTTAGAATTATCTGAACAACCGCAAAGTCTCTGCAGTCTCTGAGAGTAGTTCGGGATTAGATTTCATATGAGCAGATTGTACGAAATAATACTTATTAAGGTCCAGTTGATGTGGCAACGACACGTTACACTTATGACAGCTAGATTCGAAAAATGGGAAAAGCTTTCCTTTGCATATACACCAATCTTTTGAGATTGCTGAAGAGCACACAACGAAGTAGAGAGTAGAATACCTCGCGGTTAGGGCAAGACAGGTAGAATAAGATAGGCGACATCCTTCGTTACATGTGCGTCACAAGTGGTGTCCTTGAACAAATCGCAACAAATACCATCGGCTATAGGTAACCTGCAATTATCTTCGATTACCTGAATGAGGCACTTGGCGATCTTGGCGAAGTGTAAAACAAATCCCCGACACTTGTTGAGAGATTGACACTGATTGAAGAATTTCTTTTCCTAATTATCGAAGATTTGTTAAACACTTCCTCGGAATTGTGAAATGCTCCCTGGAAAAAATCTTCAAAACCTTCAATTTTTGCGAGAAATCTAAGGTAGGCTGGATACATGGTCCAAGATGTTTTAAGTATTAAAATCCTTGATACATGGTCCAAGATGGATAGTGGAAGGAACGCCTATCGTGATCCCGTTGAGTGATGTACATATTGTATTATACTTAATAAAATTTAATTAAAATTTGATTTTTCTTGAATGACACGTTGGCTATTACGTGTGGTAAAAATTTACATAAAATTTGTGAATTTGCATTATTACATATGTTTAATTATTTACTACTTAGCGATGTTCTTATGGTAGACTGTGTTGTAAAGTCGGTTTTAGTAACTTTTTCTTACATATTTTTGTGTGTTATATTTCAGTGAATTTCTGAAATATTGAATGAGGTTTTAAAGTGCAAGGTGTTCTGTATTGGCAGAAGAAAATGATTCTGTTCAGCGTTCAACCTTATCAATAAACAAATGTTGTTCATTATTTTGATCTGTTATTTTTACGAGGATTATGAGTGAAAATTGCTTGCGCTGTATTGAACGTTGATGATTTCCAGAAAGAGGTCTATACTGAGCGATCAGTTAACTTTTAATTTTAGATGGCTCAGTCGCTTGTCGTGTTCCACTAAATGATCCTTATTAGTAAGCAAAATTTTAATTGTTGAGGTTCACCTGGTCAAGGGAATAATTGTCCGACTAAAAAGCATTTTTTAAATCCTTCTCGATAGATTTGCATTGTATTGACTGTTTGGAAACATGTAGCGTGTATGCATTCAGCGTAATGAGTAGGTTATGAAATAGAACATTTCGCGACTATTTAGCTCAATGTCATTCGAACGGAGATTCTATGCAACGCGCGGTCATTTTAGAAAATGGCCAAGTTCAACACATGGCCATAACATATGCATGCAACATAATAGTTTGGCGAAAGTGAGTACTTCCAATTGAATGTGGATAATTAGTGTGTCACTAGACCAACATTGCTTACCTGCATTAAGACTTAGCACACTTTGTTCGGATACAAACAGAAGGCTTCCAATATGTTCCAATGTTGCGTGTAATTGTTGTTTCGTTCATGTATCTTAATGGTATTTTGTCATGACACGAGCAAATTTTTGTGCAGATGCAAATAAAATAATCCAATCAAATACAATTACTAAGACTTGAACTACAACAATAAAACTCCATCCCGAGTTAATGTCCCCGCCAACGATGGAAGATGACGCTCATATGCTGGGTTTACAACTCATACTTGACATTCTGCAGTTTTCCGTTGTTGCTTAGCAAACAGAATTGTTGTATCTAATTTGAGCAACGCGAACGTTAGAAATCGACTCCAACATTAGTTTCTGGTATGGTCGGTTCGAATCGATTGAAAACGAAACATTGAGCAGACAAGTGTTGGGAGTAAGCAAACGTGGGCCAACTTGTGACCCGCGAGCCGATGTCGTCATTTCTTAACTTCTTAATAACATTATGAATATGTGTCTGGCGTCGCGCACCTCTCGCAACCGTTAATTCTTGCGTGCAACACCACCAGCGACGGAGAAACCTGTTCATTGTTCGTGTTGCTCTTCGCTATTCTCGTACATATGTGAGCTAGAGGTTTCTGTTGCACGGTCGAGTATGTAATGGAATCGAAATCGTTCCACGGTAATTGGTGGTAAACACAAAATACAATAGGAACTGTGGGTTACGTCTTCGCTGATTTGGTTAGTGTTTGTTGGATTTTTCGATATTTCCTTAGTTTTCAAATGATTATTTGCAACAAAAATGTTGCGCGAAGCAATCTGAGTGCGTTGTGATTACATAAAGAACGAATTTCGAGAGTGCTTCGGTAGATCTTGAGGGAAAAGTGGTAAAGATTGTGGAAAAGGGAGTGGCTACCTACTTTGGAGCTCCTACGATTTGTTTAGTGCAGCGTTTCGAAGCGTTCCGAGCATTGTTATTTGTGCAAAAGTCCACAACAATATTAATGTTGTTTCCCGCCTTGCTTCCTTCAGTATAACAAGGGCTTAAATTAACTATGAACGCGCACCCGACATATCTGTGACTCATGGTAAATTCATACAAAAGGTACGCAAACAGTTAAAGTGAGTACATCGGAAGCATATATTAGCACTTATACTAAATTAGTTCTGAATAATCAATACATTCGCATCAGGGGCTGATTGATCTGCATTAAATGATCGAAACTAATGGCAGTGAAGCAACCCCGTGTCATTGTCCCACGAGCCACGCGTCGATAATTATTGTCACCATAATTGACTGATTCATTCACCAAATACGTCTGATAGTTACTCGAATGGCTAATTGCCATCTAGCTTTGCACTCTGCAATCTGATTATACTCATCCAAGGCGGACGAACTCATGTATTGCTTACTCGTTTCTGGGCCAGGGCGTGTTTAAAATTCCTCGGTAATTCATGCAATAGCTCTAAGCAATGTTAACACGTTTCGTAAACCAACTTCAAATTGCTGCGGGAAACAACACAACTCCGAAACACTGACAAGAAGAATCCAATGTTTACTTCGAGTTAGATGAATTCGGCCTCGAAAACAGAAACCCCTTGCGCGTATGGAATCGTCTTATACGAAACTGAACGGTTGTAAATTTTCATATAAGCGGGGAGAATCGACAAATCAGTTTGTGAGCATGAAAATCTACTTTCCAGAATACTGGCCATTGAACATTCTCCCATACATCATTAGCTGACTACTTAACTAATCTCGGGCTGTGGCAATTTATTAATCAACATTTTCAAATTGGAAAGTATTCTCTATTTGTTATCAGAACCGAAAGTTCTTTTCTATTCAAAAAGCGATCGGCCATGCCATCGTTGTTATAAAGCAAACCTGTCATATCAGGTGATTCAATAAAAATTATTAAATAAATAAAAAAAATCAAAGTTGGTCGATAGTTTACGAATATGAGGAATTATAGTTTGTCTACACAACTTTACTGCAATCTGAATAAGTTGTTCAGTTTGGTAACGGAAGATCCTGGCGAGAGTTAACGGAATGCAAGAACGCCAATTTTCGAGCTTTGCCGTTGACTAGTATGAAACTGTAGTCTTAATTGCGAATTCCAACTCAATTCTATGCACCTAAACTCACGGGATCAAGGGAGTCGACCTCTGCGTGTAAAGTGTTACATGTATCTACTACCGATCATTGCAGGAAGCTTCTCTCATGTTTATCGTCTTCATCGGTCCTTAGGGACTTCTGCATGTCCTGGAATCTAGAGGATGTCATTCTTTCGTTCTCAACGAAACTTTGCAGTGCTTAACGTCATTTTCCAATTATTTTAGATTTGTTCATGCAAGAAAGCAGTGTCTAAATTTGTACCAGGACTATCCGAGTGTATGTTAATGTTATTTTGCTTATTTCCATTGAGCATGATAGTTGTGCTGCCATTTGTATCATAAATGTTTGCGCTTGTACGATGTCATAATAATTAGGCTATTTGAAATTGTTATGAGTTTCCTATGTAAATTATTTATGCCAATTTCATTCAAGAGAGGTGGTTCGGCCTTCCGGCAGCCTTATAAATCTAATGGCAGATATCAGGTCATGAGCCCTACCACTCGTCGAAGAATTTCTTGCATAAATAGAAAAAAGTCAATGCGTTTTGCTTTCCATGACCATGAAGTCTACTTTTTTTCAACTTCGCTGCCAGTTCCAAGACTAGTGCCTGATGAGTCTGGGTGTGCGGTGCCATTGCAGTTTTCTGCGACTATACTGAGTTTTCTGGTAAGCATCCACCCCCTGGAATTGGTCGATGGTCCGTGCATATAAATATAATTAAAGGAATAAGCAAATCTATTACTATTTGCATGAGTGCAATGATTGCATCTGGCCTCGGCGGCCTTTATGCTTTAAACAGCATCGAGTCTAGTTTTTATAACCAGCCCTGGGTTGCCCCAAGCATCCAACTGTTTTGGCACTGCATGCTTTAGCTCTTTCTTGAAACTTTTGGGGACACCTTCATAAATCGACCATGGCTCGTGATGGTCGTTACATTTTACAAAACTGGAATGTTTCACGATTTCCACATGAAGCTCGAACGGCTCTCCCTATAAGATCATGGTGGTTTTGCTGAATTTTTGATGTTTTGGTGATTTTCGAGACAACCCTAGGTGAGCCCCGAAATTTTAAAAACGCTTCACTGGTTTCGAGGGCCAAATCAAACTCTGAATGTAACTATGATCTGCGACTGTACTTTGTGAAGATTCTTCCAAATCTTTATTTCCGTCTGACCTGAGTTAGTCTATGATGTTGAGTCTTAGATATTACTAGTCTTTGGATAATGGTTGGCAGGATTGTCCCCTATATTTCTTATTAATAGATCCGTGTTAGGTATACTGGGGTGGTTTGCAGGGAAATCACAGAAATCAAAGAGCAGAAAGCTCCTTTTGAAGCTCAATCATTAAAACAAAAAATTATACATTGTTTCACAAAAATATACAGAACTCCTTGTCAAATTACAAATTGTTGTGAAATGAAAATGGTATATATCTGTTGTTTAAGTTAGCCATTTTACTTTCCCTAGATAATTTTACTAACGTTCCACATCGTAATAGTTGAAGTTTAACTCGGAAGAAAGTGTGGAGCGTACTATGTATTCTGTGAGTCTATTCTGAGATTTTTTTACTGATGGCCAAATAATTCAAGAATCCGAGAATCATTATCGAATCAGAGTAATAGAAATCGGACAAACTTAGTGTTGGTAATTTCAAATTCATATATTGCTTTTGTCTCCTCATACCGCAACCTTTCCACTCTCCTTAATGCATACATTTTATTAGTAACTCAAATGCAACTTAACTATGTAACCTAGCCTATTGCACAAGGCATGGAAATAGTCTCCTTGCCACATTGGTACCAGTCTTTGTACTTTAGCAATGTATTGTTCTGAAAAAAGGGCGAACGTTGAAATCCGGAACTGCAGTTTACAAATCATTACAGCTGGGATCTTCTCTGTCGATCTCATAATTGGAGAATTGCACTTTTGATCTATATTTTTGTTGCAGGTTGAAGATTTAACACCACGATTCAGCACCAAACGGGAGCACAAACCAATCCAAACAAACAACCAAGGCCTGCTAGAAGATATAGTGAAGGCTTGTAAGGACTCAGTGAGAGAAGAGGCACAAGAATTGGTGCGCTTACTGAAGGCACCACACTTTCAAGTATGCGGTTCTCATCACATTAATTATACACTTAAGCGTATCAAATTATTTTAAAGGCGTTAATTTACTCACACGATGAACTAGGTGAAATAATTGAATCAGAGAAGAGACAAAGTCATCTGTTTCCGTTGGAATTCTTGAACAGCGACATGCCTGCTGAAACGATCAAAATGGTAGGCCTTAGGCGTAAGCCCAATGAGCCATTGGGACTTACTGTTGAAGTTGACGAGCACAATCAGTTGATGGTAGCTAGAATACTGGCTGGTGGAATAATAGATAAACAGGGAATGTTACATCCTGGTGATGTCATACTTGAAGTCAACGGAGTTCCTGTTTATACACCCGAAGAATTGCAAACTGAAGTATCTAAAGCAAAAGAGAATCTCACATTGAAGATCGGTCCAAATGTCGACGAAGAGATTAAGTCGGGCAGATTGATAATGTCCGGAGGGCAGGTAAAAAGTGCCAAAAATTTAGAACCAGGCAAAAAATTAACAGTAAGTATTTGCTTTGTGCTTTTATTTTCGGCTACTTGTTTACTAATACGTTAAGGTTAGATATTGTCCCAGATTCCATTTTATAGAATCATCATAGTGATCATAAATGAAATGTGTTAAGGTAATTGTATTGTAACGTGTAAATAATTGCTTGCTTCTGTTAAGTAGATGAACTGTTAGTTAACAACTCTCAAACAATCACTTGATTGTGATTGACAACCCAATTTAGGGGTATAGGCAAGCGCAAGGCTTTTTGCAGTCAAGAATTATTTTATATCCACATAAGTGACTCCGCCACCCAAGTTGGACCCTTTACACTATGCATCATTCTTCGGCGCTGTAATACGTTCTCGTGTCCATGCACACTTTCTATCTTCCTTTGGTTTCTTTCGTTCATTTTTAACTATTTGAACTCTGAATCCTGTAACAGTCTCTGAATATTTGCATATCATAAGGATATTTTGAATAAATGGATATATTTACGATTTTCTATGATGAATTTGCGACTGACTGTGACTGTACACACTTGGTGGATTGTATTGAGATGGTTTTATTGCCATCGCTCTGTAGAGCCAATATTGTAGTCGCTCTATGTTTGGAAGAAATCAGAGGGGTTTTGTGTTTTTGGAATTGTTTTCAGACAAAACTAATCCTTTTTCATTTTTTTTTAGAGGTATATGGCGAAAATATTTCTTTCGATGAGTTCACAGTTGATTGTGACTGTACACAATCGATAGACGGTGATATGTGCATTTAGTGCTCAAATTAGCTCCGAAATAGTGTTGAATTCTGGAATTTTTTTTTTAAAAAATAACCTATGTGAATGCTTTTTGCTGCTTTTTTGTCTGCTTATTTTTATTTTGAATTTAGTCAACTCGGATGTGAGGTGCGTTTTATCCATGTGGGTAAAGGTGCGCGTCTTATTGAAATTATCTGACTGATGAGTTCTAATATGAAATCTTAAATTTTTTTTAACCGCCACTTGCTAGTTTGTATGGAAATGTCTGTTGAATTCGCCATTTAGTTTCGATGAGATTGCATCAGTTCATTTGAACCGTGTTTCTTGTTTAAACTGAATTAATTCGATTACATAATTACATAAGACTCAATCATAATAAAAATCACGATTAAAATACATAAATATTAGCTTGGTTGACTTGCCTGTCAGAGAGAAAAATAACGTATGAACCCTACAAATATGAACATGTGTGTTATTGTGTGCTTGATAGTTCATTTATGTTCTGCTCATGATTTACTCTGCTGCTCTATTAATTTGTTTTCGAAAACTTTCAACAAAATTATCTGTGTTTAAATATGTTACACCCTATTTTGATTTGACCATTTCAGTGTTACATGCGAGCTTTATTCGACTACAATCCGGACGAAGATACACTGTTACCATGTAAAGAAATTGGCCTTACATTCAAGCAAGGTGATGTTCTACAGGTTGGAAAACACTATCGATAATTAAAGAACGTAAACGTAAAGCACTTGATTATCATTATTCTAGATCATCAACGTGAAGGACCCGAATTGGTGGCAAGCGAAGAATCTCTCTAATGCTGAAAGCGACATTGGTCTCATTCCGTCACAAGAGCTGGAAGAACGTAGGAAGGCGTATGTATCGCCTGAAGCGGATTATGTTCACAAGATTGGCATCTGTGGAACTAGAGTACTACACTCTAAGTCAATGATTATGAAAGCAATTAATTTTCACTCTATATCAGATATCGAAGCGAAAGAAGAAAACAATGTATAAATCGGTCGCCAACTGTGATTTTGACAAAGCCGATCTATTGTTTTACGAAGAAGTAACGAGAATGCCTCCTTTTAAACGGAAAACTTTAGCTTTAGTTGGCGTTCAAGGAGTGGGTCGACGAACACTCAAGAATCGTTTGGTGAATAGTGATCCCGACAAGTTTGCAGCTACTATACCGCGTAATAGATTGATTCTATTGAAGAAAAAAATTCTTTTCCCTTAATTTATTAAAATCCAATCCTTGCAGATACGTCCCGTCCACCTAGAGCATTAGAAGAAAGTGGCAAAGGGTACTTTTTCACTGACCGCGAAACAATGGAAGAAGATATCAAAAAGAATAATTACCTGGAATATGGCGAGTACAATGGCAACTTGTATGGAACTCATTTAGACACTGTTTACGACGTTATCAAAAGCGGTAAACATACATTCAAAACGAAATTTCATAATTATTAATTCATAGTTCATCTTAGGTAAAATGTGTGTCCTTGATTGTGCGCCAAGTGCCCTTAAAATTTTGCATAACAGCAAAGAATTGATGCCTTTTGTAGTGTTCGTTGCAGCACCAGGTATGGAGCAGCTCAAACAGATTTATGCTGAAAAAAGAGCTACTGGTTCATCTACTCGTAATCTAACGGTAAAGCCTCCTTCAAATATGTTTTCATTTCGGAATTTCATAAGCTAGAATTTTACAAGCATTTTTCTTTCAGTTTGACCGACAAAGTTCAATTAGATATAGTTCCCGTCGTGCACGCACGTTAGAATCATTAGCATCATTATACGAGGTAATTGTCTAGTTGCAGTTAGTTAACTAGACTCCTTGTAAATGTCATATTAAATTTTCTTTCGCTATTCTAATTAAAGGACGAAGACCTCATCTCGACTGTCGAAGAGAGTGCATTCCTACAACGAAAATATGAAAAGTACTTTGATATGGTTATTGTTAACGAAGACTTTGACGAAACATTTAGAAAAGTTGTTGAAGCATTGGATCAGCTCAGTCATGAACATCAATGGGTACCAGTTAATTGGATTTATTAGCAAATTGAAAGTTGTATTTTGTAAATTTGCTCATGGATTCGAAGAGAATATTGCAGCTAATTGCCTAGAAAACTGCCTGAATGTATCTGAAAATTATTTTAAAATGGACGCATTGATGCAATTTTAAACTTATAAGCTTGCGAAGAAATATTAGATCAGAAAAAGCAGTGGTTTGGTTGTTTTAATAGTATTTTTAAGATCACAAGGTTTTTTATGATATGAGGCAAATATGTCCTTTTTCGGTTTTAAAAAAACCATTATTTCTATGGACGGAAATAACGACTGCGTTATGGCACGATCGAAACGTCAAAAAAAGCAAAATAAAAGCATTTGAAAGACGGCTTTGAATGCGCATTATAGGGACATAACATGAAAAAGACCAATGGCTAATAATGCACGCCCAAAATTTGTACGAGCTGTTTGATCAGCAAGAGGTCTCGTAGATTGTAAAACTCAGGAAACTCGATCAGCCAATGGCGGTTCACGTTAGTTCTTTTAGCAAAAAAGTTACTTGAAAATGCCGAAAACCGGGCTTTAGCAGGCAAAAGAGAAAGAACAAACGAGTGAGTGTGGCTTTTAAAGAATAGAATATCACTAATTGAATCGAATTTTCCGGAGCGATCCAACAAAAAAAACACTTCATATTTCCGTGAGCAGTAAACGCGAAATCTCTTCTTAAGCAACCTTGATTCATTTCCGGATACAACATCATTCACTTCCTTATTTCCGATCTTCTGCACCTTGCGTGTAATCTATTCTTCAGTCGAGATAAGTGAATTCCATTCATCAGAACTTAAGGCGAAGGTGAGAGCTGATAATGGTTCCACCTACACATCTTAGTAGATTACGAAAATAGTCCGATCCGGAGCAATGGCTTGTGTAAGAATATTTTCAGTTTTGACAGTAAATATTATCTTAGATTTTTGGACGGATTCAAGATAAGACTTGAATTACAAACTGGCATTAGATAGCTCTGAAAATATGTTATTACGACCCACATTACACATGTAAATAACGCCGCTTGTGTAAGCACAATTGAAATAGGACAAGCCAATTGAGAAATCAATGAGTTTGAATTAATGTTAGCAAGCTATTAGACATATTGATAGTGAAAGATGAATTGTAAACTAGGTCAGTTTACATTGTTTCTCAATATTTACTTGTATACTGTCACTGAAAATCGAGGTCAAACATGTTTCGTTGCAAATTTCCCACTTGAGATTGGGTCCATAACTGGATAGGATAACTGACCCATCAATTTTCGATCTAACTTCGACATGTTTCAAATACTTAATAATTTTTAAATAATTCATGACAATGTCACCAAGTATATGACATGTGGGGAAAAGTTGCGACACCTTCGTTCGCTTACTTACCATTACCCAACCCAACAGGTTTCTACTACAAGTCTCTGTCGTTTTTCTCAACTTCTGGTTGTATTGAAAATTGCAAACATTAGTGTTTTCCAATCACGTTGGCATCTCAAAGTCAATTTTAAATTTTATTACCATAAATTTGATTATCACATTAGAATCCAAGGATCAACATCTGGCCTGTATGGTATGTTTCATATAGATAAAACTTACGATCCAAGTATTTACGATTTTAAGCGATTTTTTAAGACTTTAAAGCCGTCAAAAATTGTTTTGTAACATAATTTTCGCATTTCTGGGTGTTCTTCTGCTAGCTGATAAATCAATACAAATGTCCTTACCGCAACCAGCTCGTTTCATCAAATTCTTTATTTACATTTTTCTTTACCCATTTTCTCGACAACTTTGTCCAACTTGGTCCTGGCTAATTCCCAAAGAAATAACAATAAAGCAACATAACTATCGCATCCATCCTTTCGAAATTGTATTTGCATAATTCCATCTAATTACTTGCTTAATACTAGTGTCGGGACTCGATATCTACTAATATTTATTACATTTATATTATAGAACAATCAACGAAAAAATTATTCGCACATCAGCAACTCAGTACAATGCTTACATATATGTACTCGTATGATTTGTTTTTATTTTTCTTTTCTGTTCGAAACGAGAGTAATATAATGATATTGCTGGAGGTGCCTAATACATCAGAGTATCAATTAATGTGTAGATATTGGATATTGCTGTGCTATATATGGGATTATAAGATATGATATTTTTTTATAATGTGTATATTCTTAGAGAATTCGTTCAGTATTTAATTATTTGAACTGTCTGCAGTTTTCATTCGTTTTACAATATTCTATTCGTATGATTTCCTTTTTTACATCTTGTTAAATAGTTTTGATAAAAATAATATGCAAAGCTTCTACAATAAATAAAATATTTTACATAATTTATGTTTCGTACATTTCGCGTCGTGGACAACAATATAATGTTCACCTTTAATCCTTCCCTTCTGTTTCTCTTCCTAGTATCCTGCAAGTTTGAACCGATTTCGAAATTCAAGTGAAGTCCCACGATTACATTACATTACTCGTTATCGTTATTCAAGCAATAAATCTATAAACATAACTTAGCAATAAACTATTATTCATCGAAAGGACGCTCATTCCGACATTAAACTGTTTCGTCATCACTTTAATCTTCATTTCTAACAATGCGAATCCTATATACAGTGAACTATTACAATTCCGAATACTCGAACTTCAAGGAAATTATATTGTAAAAAAATATATTACTGTTAAGTTTATTTCAGTTTACATTTGCAAATTATCACATTTTTTTGCATATCCTCTGGCATTGTTCATTTCATTCCATTGATCTATCTTTAAAACTCCTAACTGAGCGCTCTCTCCTGGAGTGCAGTTCACAACATATGCATGTGTTATAATAAAGCTTTCAGGTTTTTCTCTCAAGCTAACTCCTTAATTCTTCTTCATACAAACAAATTCAGTATTTAGACATACTTAGCGACTCATTTGGTTGGTGGTGTCTTTACGGACTTTAGTCTTTTTCCTTTTTGGCATTTGGCAAACATTAAAGTACACCATGTGAGTTATCGACCGATGTCTAAATTAGCAGTAGCATTATATCAACTAATAAGTTTGATTATATGAAGAATTATAGATTCAATAAGTCTCGTTCATCTTTCACTATCCACAGTTAGCCAATCATCAATTAGGACCTACTATTCTATTTAGTTAAGCAGCCAATACATTAAATCATGATTATGAAATGGGTCCGTTGTTTGCGTTGGGATTATAGGGCAGCTTGGATGTTGCTGTTTGCATTGTTACCGAAAGCTGCGATAATGTCTCCTGTGATACGTTCGCCTTCAAAATGGTATTCTCCAATTCCAATTGATTAATACGATCCATAAGCTCCGCAATCTTCTCTTTTAGCACTTCCACTTCCTCTCGAACAGCAATCATTAAGTGAGATTTCACAAGGTCCTGAAAATTAAAGTGAAACGTCATTTGAAAAAATTGCTTATCCGTACACTTTTCTTTGAAAAATTCAACTTTTTAGGTTTTAATTATTTCGTTTGTATGAAAAATGATTATGGCTAGTGCAAAACGATTAGCCTTATACACACCAGTGTGAGCAGAACCTGGCAACATTTTTATTTCATATATCTGGCATATATCTATTTCATATTTCTATATCATATCGTGATCAGTAGAAAATTTCAGGCTTGAAATTTCGAGCAACGGCAGAGAAAAACAGACAGACATAACATAATAAATCAAGTATGCACTATAGTTCGGAATCGCAAACCCAACGCTTCAGTTGCTTGAAAAATCGATTTCAGATTTTCAACTTTACTTTTCTGTTCCTAGTGTTGCTGTCACCTTCAATCGGAAAGGAAATATGAATTTTAACCGCATCAACACAAAAAGAAACAAACACTACTGAGAAAGAAGAGAATTAGTGCCGAAATGCGTTGATGGATCCAAATTTAAAACTTTCAGTTTAAAGTATTGGTTTATTACATAATGAAATGTTTATCAAACATGGCTGCAAAATAGCAAATTCACCTGTGACCATAGAATATTGTATTTTTATTCACATACGTATTTCGAACGCTATTGTAAGTTTTTCCTCAGTGGTTACTAACAAATTTCTTCATGCAACAACTTATTTATATCAGTACTGGTTACAGTTCGCGGAAGATCCAAGAAACTAATGAGAGAAATTTCATGAACGGTCCATGTACAAAAAATCTTATGAAAAGGGGGTTTCCATTTAGAAGGAACTAATCACGGATCATAACAATTTAAACAGGGGTGAACACGCGTTGCCTAAATCATTGTTAATTCTTTTTTCTTTGTTGATTTCGTAGACTTCCAGACACTCTACGATCTCTAATTGCTGTATCCGGCGTACTTCGCGAATAATCTTGAAGTCCTCCATCGTGATCGTATGCCCTGTCTCCATTGTGTGTCTGGCTACGGATGATTTGATGTCATTGGTTCCCCTTCGTTTTGTTGTTGCATTGTCAGCTTCGCTCAAATGTTCCTTACAGCGGACCATACAAGACAGTTGATGCTATATATTTCATTATGTTTTTCAACTTTAAGAGAGTCTCAGAGTCTAGTTTGAAGTTTGAATAGAAACGCCTTCTGGTTTGAATCGAACCCTACACTCTTCAACGAATACTATGCAAAAAATACAAAAATAGCTTTACTAAACCATGCTTCCTCTTGATTTATTGTAAAATTTCAAAAAGGGTCAGAACATTTTTCCATGAACCATTCTAGAGAAAAAATAATGCCTGCGCATGCCGTTCTTGAAGATGATACGTCGAATATGTAATATCATTGCAATGAATACTGTTTGTAAATTTTCCTCATCAATTTATATACAATAGAGGTTAATGTTTATTTTTAAACCAGAAAGCAACCATGAGGATTACATAATAATCTAGTAAAATTACTCACCATAGCTTGTTCGATTTTATTATCAATGGCCACCGCATTGGTCCCAGATGCGCTGCAATAAAACAAGATAAATTACCTTTTAAGTTCCACACCATTTTGAATTAAATTCAGATAATTAATGGCAAAATGGCATTCATAAAATATTTATGAGTCATAATTGCCACTTTCATAATATATCAAAACTTTTGCCTGATGCTTGCATCAAATTCTGCGCATTGCAATCGAATTTGAGCGTTATAAGAACTTTGCGGTTTACTTTTCCAAATACTAAGCGTATTATGTAATATTACCTTACAGGAAAATAATGCCGTAATGGAATTTCTTTTTTTTTTTTTGTTTCCGTATGTATAAAAAATCAAATCTGACAACCGTAGGATCATTTCATTGTAAAAATTAGGCGCCACTTTCTTATTCTCCCTTTCATGATTGCAAGTCAAAGAATTCATGTTTAACCTCATTTCAACGAGCAGTACCAATTTAAAATTTTGGCCTACATTCACCTAAGTATAAATCCAAACACAGAATAAACACAGCGAAACTCACGATCTAAATGTAAATTATTTATAGCTTAAATAAATTTCAAGTTAAATTTACTATTTGATGATAACATTTAAATTTTATAGCACTCCTTTTTTGGATACAAATAAGCTATTTTTGCCTAGCACTTCACGAACATCACACTGGGAGACAGTGAGTTAATGGCAAGGATAAGATCGCTCAATGTTTTAGTAAGGATACAAGAAAACAAAATTCTGTTTCATTGTATCGACTTGTAAAGTTGAGGTAAACGTTTGTGCCTTAGCTATTTTAATTACATAATACATTTTCGTACCAGGCGTTTAAACATTCCACTGATAATTTTGTTAAAAATCATTCATAATTCTCTTAATTATGGAGAATTTTTTTCATAGTTCCTTGTGTAATAGGAACTAAAATGTACAGAGTTTTTAAAATAGAGCTCTATTTCCGTGGGAGTGCACTAAGAAATAAATGTTTGATTCTGTCAACTTTTAAAATAAACAATTTGTAAATATGTGAATTTTTCTCAATGTAAATTATGACAACTGGAAACATTCCAACTTCGCGCGGTAATTCTAGCTTTAAATCAATTGCAGAAAAAAAACAAAGAATCGAACAACACAATAATATTACAAAGAAAAACAATACAAAGCATTTTCGAAATTACTTAAAGACCTAATAATTCTACCAAACAAAAAAGTAAATGTGCTCAAAAAAAGACAAAGTTTCAATTTAAACTTCGCGAGGTAACCGATTTCGTCAAATTTACTTGCATGTAGGTTTGAGGTAGTGACATCTCAATCCAATTTCAGGTCCGTGTTATCATTAGCTATGTCGTTACATTTGTGTTTTCTCACCGACTAAAATTGATTTCATCGACTTTTATGTCTGATGGTTTTGTCCAAACAAATGCCATTCAGTTTTTTGGCCGTCGAAACATTGCAAATGTTTAGATGACCTTCGTCGATCGACTTTCTGACAGAATGAAAATCAAGAAAAAAATAAAAAACAAACTAAAAAAATCGTCTCTTGATATGAGGAGACCTAGTCGCCGGTTGGCTCATCAGGATAAAGCTAAAAAAAAATTAAAAAACATTTGGGTCTCAAAGAATCTCGTGCGGTGGTAAATACACGCAATTTCTTCGAACATAAGCATTAAGTCAAAGTTTTAGAAATTTCGGGCGATCAGGACGTCTACTAACGCATTCTCACCTGGGATAAGACTTGAAACTATGCCTATAATCCGGGAATTACCATCAAATGGTCTATCGATATTTGTTCCACTATCTTCGTGTTGCGCTTTATAAGTTCATTCCACTGGATCAAACTGTCAACAAGGTTTTTTATTCGAATATTTTGCTTGCCTGTCTCACTGTCTCACACGGCACTGATTATTTCTGTCGTTAGTTTTTCGCCAAAAAGTCTTTTCAAGTCCCGAAAAATCGCTCCGGCGACATTCAATGATTCTAGTTAAATTTAACGTGCATTGCTGCGCGCTTTGGAAGCTATATGGGGAAAGGTCTTTTTGGCACGTGTGCCGGAAGTAGATAGACCGCAGGATTGATGCTGCTATATCATTTCTATATACCTGCCAACACGACTTGGCTTATGTCGAACTGAAACTCCATTTTTAAGGCGTGCCGGTTGATATGAAGCGCAATCACCATCATGTAGTACCAATTGGCTCGTCGAAACCGGGTCTTGTAGGCTACAGGCCGAAATATAATCACAAGAAATCATTTTTAAAATTATTTCTACTTAAAAAAATTTAATGCTTCCCCCATAAATGCTTTTTCAAATATATCATCCGTTTAAAGGGAAATCTTCTACGCGATCATCGTGAAAATTGTTAAGAACATTAAAATTTTGGTTTTTCAATTAGCTGGAAACTAATGTTTTTGTCTTTTAAACACGTGTGAGCTTAACATGGGAACAACACGCTCTTGACGAGATTGTCATATTGTTTCTAATAGTTAGCAGCTCGCGTGTTAAACTACAATCTAAACTAAAATTATGCTGCTTTAACCTGTATGAGCTTTTTATACTTTCAAAGGTTACGAACTACGAAAGAATTCTACAAGGTCAGATCATAGTCCAAACGTTTTATGAGTAATTAAACGAGTAAAGTAATCCTCGAAGCTCGTTATTCTATACACAAAAAGGATCCACTATATAGGCTCAATTCGTCGAAATGTCTAAAAATAGCAATCGCAGAAAAAATAAATTCGAAATCAAAATCAGTTCATTTCGATGCTGATGCATGATTTGCGTAGTGTGCATACACATAGGCCACATATACACATAATACGACAAATATACATGTTCCCATTTCTTTGTTTCGAAATCGGAGTAAGTTGTCAACATTAGAAAAGCGGTTGATTGCATCAAAACGAGATATTAAACAGAAATCAATCAGTATTGACGTGTACAAGAAAAATATCCAATAAAAATCTACAAATCTACGTAAGGATCTATCGTTATATCACGAACGAAAAAGCTTATCTTTGCTGTGGCCATAACAGTTATGCCGTGGATGTTACTGCAACTTCAATAATTGAAAGTTCTAAAGCCTCGTCTTGTTTTACTAGTGTTTTCTCTCTGAGGTTAAACAATTGTCTTCAAATAAGAATTACAATATCGTCTGCAGACGTCATAATGCTTTGCACTGTCCGATCTCCTCATGGCTCCGCAGTAAGTTCTCGGTGGACGTTAAACCAGCGTAACTGATGAGACACAACTAGTATATTATTAAAACATTGCTAATTTTATCTCGAGAATTAATCATACTTACATTACGTTCGAGCAAAAGCACTTAGCTGAAAAAATGCCAATCGACAACATCAATTTGTCGGGCGAGACAGAACGGCATCACAAAGCAATATCGTATGTGAAAATATCAGTCATGAACACGGTACAAACATACAGCACATTAATTCGAGAACGAAATAATGTGTTCATTCCAATTTCCACTGAATTCGACGCTGTTTTGTGGTCTTACAAATTAGCAGCAAACGTAGATAGCTCGCATGCTTTCCGCCCTGTCCTATCACCTTTCGCTCGATCCAAGCTTCCTATCTTTTGTATTTCTATCTTCGCGCTTACGTAGATTTCGGGCGCGAAGTCGTTAAACCAAGTGGAAAAAAGTTTGATTGAAACAAGATGAAGATTCAAGCGACTTATTTTTAAAACATGACGAAAGGAATAATCAAGAGTGGAGCACAGCATATCGATTGTTGTGTGTTTTTGTTTTTTACCATCAGTTAGTGTGGTTAAAGGTTGCGAGAGCTTAGGCGAATCTTACTTTGTGCTTCGCGATATCGTGGCCAGTCAAATGAAACACTATCTTATCGGAGAATATGCTCCAGATAATACACATGCTTCGTCAGCCAACCTAACTATTGCATGCAACTTTTCCGACGAAAATCAAAATTACGTGTGCTTTTAGGCTCCTCGCCCCTTTTGTTGATAGCAGCCATCATTTGGTTTTTCATTCTGATTAAACTTTACGGTTTGTTTCGTTGTTCGCTTTATCTCGTTTCTAGTAACGAGTTTAACCATTTCAATTTTATTCCAAATTATTATTATATTATTAAATTATAATTATTCCAAAGTCTGGAGTAGCACATTGAAATTTTGATTTTATTCAAGAGTATAGTTTAACGCGAACGTTCCGACAAACGTCTAAGGACATCCCATTCCTGAGCTATGATTTGAATCTTGAAAAGATTAGGATCAAAGCCACCATTAAATGAACTGTGTAAGTCCAGTTGAGTCGCATTCTGTGCAAACATGTAAGTTAAATAACTCAATAGCATATAACAGACCCTGACTAAGGAATCACAAAATTGTTGTCGTTTCCTCCTTCAAGAACTTTCCCAACATGTGCAGGTGGCAGAGTTTTATGCCAATGTTTCAAAAGCGCAAAACATTTCTCGCAGGTGTCAAATCGATTCGCTATTTTTAATCCGAAACAAACACCTTATTCACCGATTAATAGTAAAAATGTGTGTTTTTAGTTTTTATAAAGATTCTCGCGACAGGCTCATGCCCAATTTCATGTCGGTATGCTGTACTGAATATTTGGCAATTTTATTTGGCACTTTGCATTTAATGGTATCGACGTAGCAATAAATAAAATCACTCAACGTTGCTGAATCTTGCTTGATTTGTTTATTTTCAGTTATCGACAACACAGAATCCTTCCTTTGATTTGCAAAAATTGAAACTTGATTTTGTTTAGAGTTTTGGATTTAAATTCCGAATTTCAGATTTAGAAATGAAACTTCACGAATAATTTTAAGCTCAATGCTGATCAAAAATCATTGTACAGTCGACAAGAGTCCGTCTGATTATTCGCACCGTTTATAACGATTCAGTATATTTCGTGCCACCATTATTGAGATCTCCAGCGATTTCACCTAAAATCCAAAAGCGGTTTTATGTTATATTAAAACTATTGTAAATGAAGCTTTGTGATTCCCATATGTGTAATTTTTCGGATAAAAGTGGCATGGCCGCAGAATTTCTGTACTTTTAGGAAATGATTACGAAGGTGATTTTCACTGACCTCTCATCTCATCAAGGAAGCTCAGCAATGATCAAAATGAATGGTGATCTAGATTTGCAAAGTCTGGGCGTGCACCAGAACTTCTCAACCTAGGTCTCTCAATGGGGCAAGTGATCAAGGATTGCATTATCATGGTGGTAGACAACGCATCTTCGATTGATCAATTCTAGCTGCTTTCTTGAATTTCTTGCTGCAATCTAACTAATTGAACACAGTACAGCTTGAGTGGATGAATTTCATAGTACACAATTACCTTGCAGTCCCACCAAATAGTCAGAATCACCTAAGATCTCCCCCATGTAGTTTGGATGCGCTAAGCAGTTCCAATTTAGACTCTCGGACAGCCTCCCTTGGCAAAAAAATTACTTTCGTCGTATCTGGCGCCTAACCTAATACCAAGCCCCTTCTTTCGTTTCGCGTAAAGTACTTGTAAAATCTGATCATTTTAAGGTTTCATAGAGTTCCTCTTGAGTCTGGCATGATCTTGGTCCTTGCCTCCAAACTTGATGAAACTTCCTTCGCATTTCTTGTCGCCAGTGTCAAAATTGCCATTTTCAAAAACCTTCATATGATTCATTCCATACCAGCTGCACTTTTCTTTCGATTCAAATAAAATTAAACACGGAGTGTGTTTGATTGGCAATTACATTTGTACAAATTGGCACAAGTTTAAATTACAGAATCCGTTTTTTGGGATGTTCCACCTTTTCTACTTCAAACATTATGTTCGACGAAATAGCCAACAGCACGCTTGTCTTTTGATTGAATTAAATGTGTAACAGCAATTCATTTTTGTTGCGTTCCAAAAGTTCTTACAACAAATATATTAGACACACCTCAAAACATTGCTCTTTACCCATAAAATACGAAACACCTTTGCAATGTGAAATATCCTCTGCCCTTTCAACAAAAATAAATAAATAATATTGTCACAATAAAATTCCAGACTTCATTTACATTATCACGTTTTAAAATTCAATAACAAAATCTTGTTTTCTTTGAATCGTTAATTTTTAACTGGCTTATTCTCGGTTGTGACGTTTTGTTTACTAACGTACGCTGATAACAGCAATAAATTACAGTCCAAGTAGTAGCTGTACGAATAAATTAAATTTGGCAAGTAGTTGAGACAATTTGGAGATAAACCCTAAGCGTAAATGTTAACTCAAATTATGACGTTACCCGTTGACATGTGTCAACGGCCCCAACGACCCGACCTCAAGGTAATTCTGTGAAAATCGTTTATGTCAAATAATAACAATAATTGTTGCTACTTTTTCTTCATTTCATAGAGCTTTTAGCGTTTGAATCGTCTTTCAATAAATGCAAATTTCGATTAACAACTTTCCGTATAACGAAACAGGAAATTTATTTTTAGCCGCTCAAAATTAGATCGGAAAACAAACAATAAAATGTGTTCGTTCAAATGTCGGAAGATAGGGCTCTGAATTGGGAAGTTCAAAGCTATTAATATGGAAATGTTCTTTAAGAAACAAAAGAAAAAGTTGAAAGAATTTCTTGCTATAAGAATTTAATTTTTTCCTAGTATTCATTTTCAATCAGAACATCTTTATAAGCTCAGTTTGGACGAATGGATTATGACACTGATCATTTTTGATCCATGCGAAAAAAAAACTGCTCAACAGAAAACGCTGGCATATATTTTGGCGTAGATCCTAGGAACTGGAAAATATTCGAATCAATGCCAGCTTTTCCATTGAGAAATACGTGTTTAGAAAGTAGCATACAGTAGAAGTAAAAACTATGCTTATCCACTTGCGGTTGCAGTCAATGGATATAGGTTTGACCGAGCTGTTCCTCGTTGAGGTGTGGCAAGTGTTTTATAGTTAATATAGAAATAACAATTCCAAAGAATAATAATAACAAAGAAAATCTTTTCTTTTTCCGATTTCCCTAGCGCATTTTTCAGTTTCGTCAGGTTATATCTGTGGTGCATCCTAAAACAACATTTCATCAACAAAGCAAAAAGCTACAATTCATTTATAATTTCCAAGAATGGATATTTATTTTGTGTTCAATTTCCAAATTAAAAATAAACTAAAGGCAGAATAAATTAATAGGCTTTGGGTTTGAAAATTAATTTGAAGACATCGCTGAAGATTATCCAGGCGAATCAACAACTGAACGAAAATCGCAAACTACATATTTCACTCCAGATTTAAACGAATAACTAAAATATTACCGGGGAAAGGAACCGAAGTCTAATGGTCGCATTCACGTTTGACCTAATTTGCATATACAATTAAAAAAGGTTGTAGAACCTGCAAAATCGACGAAATTCAAATAATCTATCAGTCGGATCAGCGACGCACTTTCAGATGTCTTCAAACTAAAACATTGCTCGACATGGTAGAAACTGTAGAAACTAGTTTTATAATAAAAATTAAAGGATCGAATCTTTATGAATATGCTACCGACATTATAGTTCAAACAGCAAAATTTTAAGAAATTCATCAGTGCTCGAATAACACTTCAAGTCTGGACTTTTCTTCTAACATGAGGAAAAAAAACTTGATGATCATCCTTTTGAATAAAGTTTGCAAAAATGATAACTCCTACGTCGCATGTAGGGTCCAGAAAATTGAGTCTTTGACGTTTGCAAATTTCCTGGGTTTTTTTAAACGTAGTTTCTGACTATGTAAGTTTTTGCATTGTCTGGAAAAATGCAACAGAGTATATAATAACGTGGAAAAATCGCATTTCATTTGAAATGAAATCGTAAATGATTTGAAGCATTATCTAACGTTGTTGCACTGATGCAAGCCGAAACTGCCTCTTTTAAAGGGGGGAAAGTTATTTATCAATACATGGCACCTGTGCAGCACATCTAAGACATCTAAGAGTTTTTGGCCAAAATTATGAAATGAAAGTTCAAATTTGAAGTCCAGTAACATCAATCAAAGTGCATTGCTCAGGCAGATGTCAACGTTTCACTTTTTGGACGATTTAAAATATTTGGAAAAATGTCTGCAATTCTACTTATTAATATAGGGTAATTACAGAGTCAAAAATCTTGAAATATCAAAACTCTGATATTGATCGGCGTTTTAAAAAACGCTGCCATGTTCAAACAACACAGACATCAGACACATTAAGTCCAAGTAATAGAATTGTAATTGTAACCTATTAAAGGAATTTACAATTCAGTGTGTGTTCAAGTTTGATTTTAATTTACATCAGATATGTCCCAAAATAAACCGATCTGTGTCCATTCCCCCACGTCGACAAAACATTCGATTGACTTCTGTATGGCGACAAACTTCATCAGAGACTCATCAGGAACTTGCTGCGCAATTACCAACATTGATTGAAAACTACGGGAAGTTGCAACGAACGAGTTTACATGGAGTGTGTTTGACAAAAAAACAAAAAAAAGAATACTTCCCATCATCAAGAGCCTCTGGATACATCTCGGCGTTATAACAATTGCTATTAGGTTGCTTTGAGCTTTTGAACTCAGATTGCAAATTCCTCCCAGAGATTCCAACGCATGCCACGTGAACACAAGGCCATTTTGAAGACACTCTTCAACATTACATCAGAACATGGAAATGTCATATGTGGCGTGCTTTTTATTTGAAGAACCCCTTTGATGCGAGTCTTGTGCCGGATGAGGACCAGCCATGTCGGCTGGCAATACCATAAGTGTTTATGAGTTAGCCATTTAAACATTTACCATATTATGTACGCAATTCACAATTTCGATAAGATCTGTTCATCATATATCATCAGAAGAAATACTTCCCATAAATGATCTCTGAGGTATTGGAAACACCTAAAAACAAAACTCCTTTCCCAAAAATCGCTGACAATTTTTTGAACGTATTGGACGCCTGGCGGAAGGAACTTAATAATGGCTTCCGAACACATATCAGTGCAGCGAAAGATTAACGATTGTACAAAAATTATGTGAAGTTTAGTCAAATTTAGTTTGCGTGTTCTCTTACATTTCATTGAAATGTGTATAAACGATATTATGAAACATTTACAAATAACATTTTGAACAGAATTTCTCCCACTCCAGTGAAACCTAAGCATGGACTGGTAATGCGTCAAGTTCTTGCTGACCACAGTTTTAAGAACACAACGCGAATGATGCAATCGCTTGAACAGAGAATGGCAGAAACATCGAATATGCGAACAGAAAGATTTAGTTTCCCTGCATTCTGTGTCTCCATTTAAATTTCTGTCCACGAGACTACTTCGAGTCCTAGCTCGTTATATGTAAATGTAACACTTTCCCACCTTCCAGCCAGCGTGGCACACTATGACCCCTAGAATCGCCACTTCTAACGCTTCCCAATTCGCACCTCATCGCTTCCTAGTTTACTAGAATCCAGGCAAATAGCTAATAACTTTTCAAAGATGTTTCTCTGCTTGGCTCCCCTCTGGACCTGGTTCACTTGCCAGTGGCCGCCAAGTTGTCATCTTTGTACCATTAGGGCACAACGTGATCTCATTCAACTGCTTAATCGACATTTTCGCAGCTCTGACGACAATCTCTACTACTCCATGCTGTTTACAAATCTTAGCTCAATTTCGCTTCACTCTCAAGTCAGTTTTGTTTGCTTTTCTTCTTAGATCCAATCAATAATCAGGAAGGCATTCAAAGTGGCAGCTCGTGTCTTAACCCATGTCTAGATTGCCCTCAAATTCCACAATATTTGCTCTTACGTAGAAACCAATATTTTCATTGACTTGTGGGTATTTAGCGAGTTTGTCTAGTAGGAAGAAGTTTCGAGTACGGCCCCAACCACACTTCTTAAAGTCGACGTGGTAGACATACATCCCAAAAACATGTCTACCAAACTCATGGTCTCCTTCCATTTCTCGCTAAAATTGGGGTTTCGGACATGGCGAACGGCTGCTGGAGCCCCAGAAGTCCTTCAGCAGCGCCATGTCTGCTAATACCGTGAGACAAAAATTTGTAAAACAATCGACGAAGCCGTATTTCTGCGGTCCCAGTCTGCATAGCCGTGCAGCTTAATAAATTCTCATTTTCCATCACCGTTTTTCACACCATCACCTTAACTTTCTTCTCACCGAAATCCAAGGTTTTACTTACTTTGGATAGAATTGGTCGAGATATTTAATAACCACTTCCCGCAGAATATCATGTTGTCCTGGAAATGCCGAATATTGCTGGCTACTAATTGTATCGGTTTTCATGGCTCTACCTTGGAGGATGCTGAATACACAAATCCACACTCGAAACCAAACTTTCCAAATTTCCGCGGCTACCAGGCACTGTCGGTTAAATGTTCAATAAAACGAAATACGCGGATCCACTAAAGTAGACAATGTAAGCGCAAGTATCTTCCACCAAATTTACTGCTCTAGTCTAGCAAGAAACTTTGACAAGAGCTACAGAGTACAGCAAGCAGTAAGCAGCGCGCAGCAAACAATGGTCGATCACTCGATTGCCGATTATTGCCTCCACTTCAAGGGAAAATTAAAACAACGGCACTACTAAGGTAGAACTTTACTCAACACTTCACGCCAATATGAAAAACATTCGAGTACCAAGTACCAAGTATTCTACTACTCGTCTCATCCAGCTGAATACACTTACAACTCGCACCACAAGTTGTAGCCGACGCAAAAAACACTCAAGTCGGAGTTACCGCACCGGCCCGAAACTTGTGCCTTTTTTCTCTGCTATCAAGGTGACAGCAAGTCTAGGCTGTTCTCAATCAGCCGCTTATAATTGGCCTAGCATTTCCAACTTCGTTATTTTTGGAAGCCCACCAAATATGGATATTGGGCGGCCCGAGCAATGGCCGCAACTCTGGTTACGTTCCAACGAAACACGCCAGAGGTTGTGTGCCACTACACCGGCCCATTACCCCCTTTTCCGTTTTCCGCAACCAGGGTCTACTGCAAACCGCTTTCATTGCAACCCGAAATTCATTTCATTTCCCGCTGCATCCGGTCGCTAAATTCAGACAGTCATTTCCCGAAAACACTCAGCATGGCACCACTGCAGCCAACATCACCACTCGTTTGCAATACGGCTGCGCCGTCAAGTCCCAAAGTGTGTGTGCCGATGCTGTATCAATGAGTAAGCAGTACGAACGCTGCGGCATGGTGACGTCACTTGTCAGCACAGCAGCCACTTCTCTCTACTTCTTCAGCAACTCAATCGAAATTTCCCTGCAGATAAAAGTACACTTCCTCTCTGCCATCCGCGCTTTTATCAACAGCGACTCAGCAGAGAATGTGCAGCGTTGCACTTGTGTGCCATTCAAATGTACAAAGTAGTCCACGAGCTCTCTAATATTGCAATTATCGATTTTATATTATCGAAGGTATTTTAAGCTGATAAATCAGTGGATAATGAGCCAATGTCAGTTGCTGACTATTATAAAATTTAGCTAAGATACAAATGACTAGAGGAATTACAGTTCGCAAAGTTCTATTCACTTCCAGAAACAGTCTATACGTACGATATATTCTCTGTCTCTGCAAGAGAAACAGCACAAAGTCCCCTTTGTTAGCTAACAACAGCTGGTCCGATCTGCCGCTGCTCTACTGCTTGCCTTGACCTTTTCCACCAAACAGCCATTTCTGCTTCCGGCATGGAGAAACTTCTCTCATAGTGACGGTTGATATTCGAAATTTCTTTCGGCTGCGTACATATTTCTGCCAAACATATGAGCATTCATTGCATTTATATCCAACTTAAAACCTGTTGCATAGTTTCCCGCATGGCAGTCGTTGCACATTTATTTACTAAGCTTGAGCCTAGTAACCCTTGTGTATATTTAGCTAGGGTACCAACAAGATCAGTACTTAAAAACTAGCCCGATGTAATCCAGTAATCCAAACAGTGTTCTTGATTTCAATTTTTACAATACGTATTTTCGGTTCATTATATGAAAGTGCGAATATATCTAAATGATTGGCACGAATCCGAACTTGGGTGTAAAATTAGAACAGAATTGAAGTGAATTAGTAGAGTACAATAACAAAATCAAGCCAAGCAAAAAGAAGACGAACTAATTGTTTTATTGACTTTGAGATTCTCAGAAATTGAGTCCTGTCAACCAATTGCCAGAATGGATAGTATTCTAGCTTTCTAACAATGTGTATCTTTATTCCGTTTTTAGTGGGCCTTGTCTTCATTTTTTTCGGAACACAGTCCGACTCGTCCGAAGCTGGTAAAAGTCGGAAAATTACACCTAATCCTCCTTATATTAACTCACATTGATGTAAGACGGAGTGTATGGTGACGTGTGGATATTTTAGCAGAACATAAACAGTAGATGATGGATCATAACGGATGTGAAAACCCCAGCCGTAATAGCTGTTTTTTAATTGTTTTTGGAAAAAGTTTACTGCTTTAGAAAGTCACTTCGAAAATTTCGAGAAGATCGACTAGATTAAAGGTGAAGGTGGTTCTTGTGAAAAGTTGTCTCCATTAGTCTCGTCTCTCAAACGAATTACAATCGAATTCGCCACTTCTCGGTATCTTGTTCGGGGATTATATCCCATTCTTCGATCAATTCCTTCCGAATCTTATTTATCTAGGAGAAAGCAACTTGACAAAAAGTTCATCAGGCCTTATTTCTTGCTCCATTGCAAAAACTACGCGCTCCTTTCGGTTATGCTCTCAAATCTTGGGTTTCTTTGTCACACAACGAGCGTGATACCCAGCTTTCCTTTCACAATCAGCAATTGTAACATTATAATGCACTTATCCTAGGATTGTATTAAATCTCAGTTTCACTAAACTACCGTTCTCGTTCGGTTAAGACTTACTGTCGTCCTGTTTAATGAATTGAATTTAAATTTTTTCATAGACAAGAATGCCGTTTGACGATAATCTTTCGCTATTTTGAGAAGGTCTTTCCCTTCATTCAGAATATTTTATAGATCATTTTCCATCATTTTCCAGTGTACACCATCGCAATTTTCTTCATCATTGGTTTAATTTTGAATTTTTGAAAGTGAACATTAAATTGTGTGTAGAGTTGCCGCAGTATTTATTCATGCTTATCTTGAAAATAATTTTAAGCGAAATATAATCAAATGACTGAATGTAAGGGTAAGCAGAATTCTATCGTCAGATTCTGATATTAGTTAATGCAATGTTAGGTTTTATAAAAATTATGAAGTTACTATTGACGAGAATATCCAAGAAAGTAAAAGTGAATCGAGAACTCAGTGGTCAGAAAAATCATTTTCTGTTCAAGAGACAGGTGGTCATGTTTTTGACGGAGCGATTGGAAGTTAGAAGAGTGACATGTGAGTCAGTGATACATATGATGTCGATCTCTCAAAATCCCCAGCCTTATTTTCCAGGCGATGAATAAAATAAGGAAACTATTTGGTCCTCACAAATATCGAAATGGATTTATAGTAGAATAAATCATAGTTTGTCTCGCTACGTGATATATTTATAAGATTGAGAAAATTTATCAAATAATTTGTCACTTATTGTCGCTTTAATTTGATACTTTCAAAACTTTATTTCAATTCTAGAGTTTCTGGTATGCTTCATCAGTATCCAACGAATGTCCAGACAACAGTTAACGAGTGGTGGAAGTGAGAATAGTTTCATTTGCTTAGAATTGGAGATGATACGTTAATAAAATTCAGATATTTAAACATGAATTTTTCATAACACATCTTTCTTAGTTGTAGCAAACTAAATTGACAATGGGGAAATATTTAATGTGATAGAAGTAAAACTATTTGATAGCAATCTTATGCAAAAAATAAGCTATAGTATAGTCTCGCGAAAAATCAACAATGTTGAATTATTATTATACCTTTGAAACTTTGAAACCTGCAATGCTGAATTGAATACATTTTTGATATAGGAATGGTCTCAAGTTGAAACACCAAAATGAAACATTCCAGTGTAAATTAATGATTGACTGCAAAGAGCCGAACACATCCTCACAACATTAAATCCACATTAACTATAACAGACGAACTAGATTTTGGAACATATTTCAGATATAAATCAACCAAAACATGCTACTAATAAAACCACAATGTTAGTTAGATTCCCACAAAACAAAACACGTTGATTTCAAATCCGACTATCAATTACGCTAACCTGGCTCCAGAATGAACGCCAACTGGTGGAGTACATGTCGAATATTGATTAAACTCATCGCTACCCACTGAACTGCTCCAACTGGACCCAAGGCGCGTAAAACTTTTCCTGTCTTGATCTCTCATCCCACTACTGTTACTTGATAATGGGATTTTAAGGGAAACCGATCGAGGTATCATTAATGAATGAGGCCTCGCATTAGCCTCCGGAACACTTTCTTCATTGCTCATATTTTTCTGCCCAATTGGATTCACTAAATTTTGAGAATGATGATAATGTGGTAAACTTAAATCTTGTTGCTGGTGCTCTGGTTGTTG
Organism: Stratiomys singularior; assembly: GCA_954870665.1. Lineage (NCBI taxonomy): Eukaryota > Metazoa > Arthropoda > Insecta > Diptera > Stratiomyidae > Stratiomys > Stratiomys singularior. The sequence goes on along the minus strand of OX940879.1, from coordinate 817,148 downwards.
TTGCTGATTTTGAGGTGATAACTTTTCTTTCGATTGTTTTTCGTCATCTGAGACGACAGCGAAATTATAAAGCTTATATGCTGGGCGATTGGATTTAGACAATGCAAGCGCCAAACTCGATACTCTATCAAAAAGAATAGAATGTATAAAATGATTTGTTTCTGACTAAATGATTACAAGAGATAAGATGCGTCTTTTCAGATGATATTTAGTAGCGTCATGATGATGCTTCCAAAATCTTATCTTAAGTTCTGAATAGCAATAAATGGTTATTTTTCAATGCTAAAACGCTACTGTATCACTTGAACATTACACAATCTATACTTATAATTAGTTCCATGTGATTCAAAATTTAAAACTTAGCTAATTAAACCCCTAAAATCAAAGTTATAAAACTATTTCGAAATAATTGCAATAAATTTATAAGTAAAAATCCATTTTGTGCCAACAGTGTAACTGATTACTTCGATCTATTTAGATAGCATGTTTTCTAAGAAATTTCATTTTCAGCAATCTGACCGCTGCAAGCTTCTCAACTCTCAAATCAATCGCGATGATTTGTAATTGCTAAGTTGAAATGCATGTTTTTCATGTTTCGTTACAAAACAAAGATCATACTGGTATTTATTACGCCAATAGCAAATCTTTAAAGATTCTCCTTCAAGGAAATATTTACCTTCATTAATTTCGATAAATTTATTGAAATTCAGTATAACAATCAACTAGTTCAACCACGTAGAAAAAATCCACAATTCAACATGGAGGCGGCAGTATGAAGATCTGATGTTTTCTTCAGCTTGGTTGCTTCACCTAGTTCAATATTTTTGAACTAGCTTATTTCCGATTGATATTTTAAACAGTGTCATGCTTCAATCAGTCAAAGAAAGCATGTCAATCGGATGGCGATTCCGAATCTTATTGTTGCACAACAATGAAATATATTCTGACTGAAAGCGAGAAGGCCAAAGTCTTCTGACTTAAGCTGTATTGGGAATTCATGGAATGTTTCAAAATGGAAGCTTCAAAAAGCTTCAACAAAAGGAAGAGCAATATATAGGCAATCCGCCAAAATAGTCGTGATGTGTCAGATTTTGAACAACTCTTCTTCAAGATTTCTTCAAATTATAACGCAAAAAAATTTACCGTCGAATGGATCAACTGGCAACATTTTTTTCATAACGTTCTAATGCCTAACCATCAAAACTAAAAGTGGGTCACAAGTTGACATCCTAAAAATTCTTTCCCTCATTGATAATCACTAATATCGTTATTATAACTATATGGCATCGCATAATTTCTTTAGATTGCTATAAACATTCAGTAAAATAGAAACAAAAATGAACTATTGTTGCCATAAATTTTCATTTCTTATTTGTTACGATGGTATTAATGGCTCAGTCACTAAAAAAGTTTGTGAATTCATGACTTTGATTTGCCCACACCATCGTTGTATTGATTCATATTTTTCGAATGTACACAGTAACCATTTGTCTGCACCAAATGATTACTAAGGCAATTAAATATTTGCTTGGAATGTTCATCGATACATACAATTATTTCCTAGCAACAAATTTTATTGTTCAAACTCATTTGATATGAAAATAAAAAATTAAAAGGCTTCCATCATTAATATTGTTATGAAGTAAGTTTTTCAGCAAGAGTTTCAGATTTTGTTTAATTGCCAGCTTTTACTTTAACAATACTGAAATTCATTTTATATTTAAAGAAAAAAAAAAATGAGGCATTTCACATGCGAAAATAAGATAGGGTGGCTATGTAGATTTCACGTTCGTCAAAATTCTTCTGATGCATTAAATTTTGAAACAATTTTTATAATCAATAGTTCAAATACATGAATTGTTTCGTTGAAACGAGAAACTGAAAAATAAGGCCTTATTTTCTTTCGGGGCCTTTCGTAAGCTTCTAAATTTACAGTCTATTAGAAATAAATAAGAAGTTACATCTGACGGAAGTTTACAGATTTGATCCATTACCTACTAAGACATAAACTAAATAGTGGAGTTACAGCACTTCGTATACCTGTTTCAGCATCCTTGCCTTACGGCCGCCAATGCCTCCCATTAATTGAGATTTTTAGGCAGTTCCAAACAAATTACACGATGAACAAGTGCTAAAAAGAAAAGCTTGTAATATCACTGGATTTGATTCAATTAACCGCTCATATTTGTATGCAGCTCAGAATTACATTATATTCTAATTGTTGATTCGGGTGTTTGCAACCTTTGAAAAATTTAAAAAAAATCTTTTTATTTTCCATTTTCAGGTTGAGGTTTTTTTATTTTAGAACAGACTGCTGTTTCGAGGCCGATATAGCCCTGTACAAAAGTATGCCGATGTTGCTTTTACCAACTCTCATGCGGACATAGACATCTAATTAATATGATGCCTCCATTAGACAGTCACCCGGACGATTTAGTTAAATACTCTTTTGCCATATCAGCAACTTAGGTTATTATATATTAAGCTTCGTCCTGTTTAATCAACTGGATTTTTCAAATCAATTTGCCATATCTATTTTCCAAAACACTGGCTCAAACTTTCCTGAAGGCATTGATTTAGGAATTAGGAGGCCAGACATTCTTCCGTCAAGAGTTCCCCGCAATTTACAACATTGGCAATTGTATCAATCACCGACATGGCAAACAAGGCAAAAGCAAACATCAACCGATGTGTTCAGCATTTTTGGGCAGATGATTATGGAATAGTTGTCGTTTCATGAATGCGTTAAAATATTTAGTTCTAGGAAATATAATCTTTAAGAATAGTAGCTGGGAGACAGGTATGCGTTGTAGAGTGGTTGGTTGACTCCATAGAGGCTAAATTTTCGCAATACCTACTGTTCAATATATGGGGCGTGTTCTGGCGTATTGCCTTACAAAAAACAGTTCCTGTACTAATTTGGCTGCTCCTAATTTCTATAATGAATTTTAACATTTTGTTTTCAAAAGTGAAAAGTTGAACCCTATGGTTAACGTCGTTCTTATTGGCAGATGTTCAATTTCTAAAGCTTCTCCCGAACCTTGAAAACAGCATTTGTGCAAAGTTTCATTATATCTTATCCTGATTTTACATGAAATTTCATTATGGTACGATTCCGTCAAATGCAGCTTTTGCCATCACAATCTTTCGGCAACGTTTACAGCACAATTATTTGAACTATAATGATCATTACAACTTAATTCTTCCTCTAAACAAATAGTTGTTTAATATATATATATATATATATATATATATATATATATATATATATATATATATATATATATATATATATATATATATATATATATATATATATATATATATATATATATATATATATATATATACATATATATTACATATAATCCGAATATACAAGAAGTATTATACATTATACAATATATATATATATAATTTCGGTCGTTCTGTGTAGATTGAAAAAAGAGACACCAATTCCACGTTTGGGTCTCCTCGCTCCGTCATTAATACAATAAAATTGGAAAGACTATGTTTCTATGATCATCACACTTTAAAACGCACAGAAGAAGGGTCAGAAAGATGAATGCCGCCATGGTCCACAATGAAGCTAATAAATACGTCTTCACACCGTCTCATCGATTAACATTTTGAGTCAGTATGGACATACGGTGGAATAGCTGAGATGTAGAAACATTTTTACAAATAGACCAAATAATCGTTCCTCAAGAAAAAGGTGGAACCCCATTCGAAAGCAAGGCTCCCCAAGAAATTTTTGGTACATAACAATGTTGTGTACCAGTTCATCCATTTGTCATGGTAATTGCCAATTTCAATCAGTAAAAACACTAAGGCAATTTGAGGAATTTCATTACTCAGTAAAAGCCAAATGAGATGATTAATGCAATTCATATTTTGGCAATAACGTGGAATGTCAAAAAGGGCAAAACTGCGCCCCAAGCCAATCGTTGATGTATCCGTACAACATTAAGACCGTTTTAATAACATATCTTATTGAATCGAACTCTTATTGAACTTGGACCTGGTGAACGACTACTGGAATTTCCTAGGAGCTTGTTCCAATTTTTCAAGCATTTTGTCACCGCATTTTGCGAATAGTTATTTGTGCTCCTTCCACACTATCTTCATCATTTCTTTGGACTGGGCAAACATTATATAGCGGGAGAATTCATTAGATGAATTTGTCCAGACAAAAGTAGTATTTGGACGAGTTTCAGAATTTGCTTATGAAACTTACCTTTCATTATCTGCTTCAACGACTGTCCCTTGATCTTCTTCGTTCGATTGCTGCGGCGGAATTGTAGTTGCAGAGGGTTGTGTTTGCTGTGGTGTCGAGACTGTAGACGATCCATCATTAATTGTTTTCTGTGGAGCGACTTCTTGATTCATTGCAGCGATATTTTGTTGACTTTGCTTGGGAGTAGTTTGTTGCACACTATTATCGACTGCTTGTGCAATTTGTTGAGGAGCACTTTGCGGCATTCCTACAACGCCCACGACTCCCGTCTGTTGCCGCATAGTATTTACATCTGACTGATGCATTTCTACTGGCATGCCGGATGCGTTGCTGATTACGGGAATCGTTGTTGCAGGGTATGGTTGACTTGTAGGAGGACCTATGTAGCGTTCAGGTTGAGGTTGAACCTGCGGCATTGTTTGCACCATTGGCTGTGACATCTGTTGTACCCTTGCTTGTGGCACCTGTTGTGCCATTGCTTGTGGCACCTGCTGTGCCATTGCTTGTGGCACCTGCTGTGCCATTGCTTGGGGCATCGGTTGCGCCATTGCTTGTGGCCTCGGTTGAGCCATAGTTTGTGGCATCTGTTGCGTCATTGCTTGTGGCATCTGCTGTGCCATGGCTTGCGGCATTTGTTGCGCCATTACTTGAGGTCTCGGTTGTGTCATCGATTGTTGCATCGGTTGTGGTATCCCTTGTGGTATTTGTTGTACCATTGCCTGTGGCATCGGCTGGGTCATTGTTTGTGGTATCTGCTGCACCATTCCCTGTGATATCTGTTGGGCCATTGATTGCGGCATCTGTTGTGCCATTGCTTGTGGTATTGTCTGTGGCATTGCTTGCGGTATGGGTTGTACCATGGATTGTTGCATCGTTTGCGGCATAGACTGTGCCATCGTCACGGGCTGCATCATGACCGAGGGCTGAGCCATACTGCTCGCCGGAATTGAGTTCACCATGTTTCCTACGCTTGGATCTCTAGTTACCATTCCTACGTTTACCGCTGACATCGAATGAGACGGCGCTTGAGACTGCTGTGGCACTTGTGCAACAAAATTTGATGGCACCCCATTCTGAATAGTGAAATTGGAAGGAAGGGTAGCTCCATGTAAATTTTGAATCTGCTGATTATTCTGATAGAAATGGGCCGGATGAGACTGACCTTGCATATGACTTTGATGGTGGTATTGTTGATTTGGAAGAGTTTGATGTATTTGCGGTTGTGAATAATTTACAATGTTAGCTTGCGGAGTACTCGTTACTACGTTATTCGGCATTGAAACAGACGATTGAACAGGTATAACAGAAGGCGTAACAGAAAACCGATTCGTTATCGCTTGTGGCTTAGTCTCCGGCAATGGCTGCTGGAGTGTTTGTCCTGGAGACCGCGAAGCGTTAACCATCATGTTCCCCAGATTAGCATTGTAAAGCATATTTGACTCTTCTGATTCACAGCCTTGTTCCGACTTATTTTCTAAAAGACCTATTCCACTGTCATTTGTCATTGCTCTGGACGATGCGCTCGTTGAAACACTTTTGTTGGATGCAGCCAAATTATCAGAACCTTGCAGCGTGTTGTGGTCTAAATAGTCCATGCACATCCACCGTCCCCTTTTGAACGGTTCCGTCGACTCGATCTTCACTACTTTGAATCTTTCGTTTCGATGATGAACTTCCTTCGGTTCGCTTTCCCCTGTCTTAGTACTTGGCGAGCCCACTATGTTAATACTTGCATCAGCCATGTTCACATGAACATTCGTATTAGGCCCAGTCTGTCCTCCAGTGTCAGTCAAGTCCGGGTCGACTATCACCAAACCATACTGCGAGCTTGTTGGTATGACTGGTGCTGTGCCCAGGGCGCTATTCGAGAAGAACACGTCCTCCTTCGAGAACGTGTCCTCCGAGAAACTGGGTGTCTCATTTTCCATGTCTGTAATTCGGCTATTGTCATCAGTGTGAGATTCATCCAGGTCATCGGCCGAGTCGTCCCCATTATCGGCACTGTGTTTGCTTCCAAACGTCACCGACGTGATCTGGAAGGAAGATGTTTTCGGTTTGCGATTCATTGAAGCACTCAGTAGCGATTGGTTCGCGCTGCTGCTTGATGTACCACTGCTTCCGCTCAGCGACGTTGAATTACTCAAACTTGAGCTGCTTTCTGTGCTGTGAATTTCACTTGCGAGACGCAAACTTTCGCTCGTCGTTCTATGAATAACGTGCGTCTGATGGTGGCTGTGGTTATGATGATGGTGGTGATGATGATGTTTTCCTTCTGAAGGGCTTGCACCGGCTGCTGCCTGATTGTGACCGTAGGCCATTACAGTGCTGGGAATACTTTGGCAATTTGTGTGCGTCGACTGGTGTTTCCCGGGTTTGTTCAGCTTTGTTAGTTTTGATTCGTTTATTTGGTCTCTTTGATCGATTGAGTTCATTCTATCCGACATTCCGTATAATCATACACCTCGTCAATCCTTCAAGTCAATCTCCCAAAAGAATACTCGTCATCTGCTGATTCTTACAGATGAGCCCCTGTGTTACTCGATTTGCCTATCCGTGCCAAGGAAGTATTTCCTGTGGAGGAAGAAGACAACACAAAGAAGGTTCGGCTAGCGCTACGTTCAAGCACTTTTTTTAGTTTTGTTTCTGCTCTTGTGGTACACCGCAAACGTCGTTAACAAAAACGCTTAGGCCATGCAACAAGCTTGCTGTCCTCTCTTAGAACTTTGCGCACTCGCACGAATCGGGTGAATTTGCCCAAGAGTCTTGTTTAGAAAGTCCCGAACACCACTACACTGCCCATCCTTTTTGCGCAATCTATAAACAAGTGTCAATTGCCTCCTCGCTCGCACGTTCGAGTGACAAATAGTTCATCATTTTTTCGCTACCAGCTCGATTCTTCGGCTCGAATTCCGCAGATTACACTTTTTCGTAGATTCTGTCTTTGAGCAAATCGTCTTTTTTAACACGCACAAGCGAACATTTGCATTCAACCAGACAGTTCGAGTCCGATTTCGCACGGCCTTCCACTCGGATTCGGCTTGATTTTGACGTTTCACCGATGACGGCAGTCACACACCAACTAACTCTCAACCGAACACTTGCAACACCAGCACGCGCGAGCATTCGTTTCGCCTCTCTACACACTTCTATATTTGTTTCTTCACTTTGTCATCACCTCCGCTACTTTTTCACTATTTCACTTCTCAGCTGTCAACTCGCCCAATCACGAAAATACATCGCTCTTGCGATCGCCAGGCAAGCCACTTCACTCCTCACAAATACAAAATATTTCGCCACTAAATTGCACCTTCTTCGCGCGGCTCTAGCTTCCAACTCCAATCGTGTCGCCGCCGCCTAGACTTCACCAGCTCCTAGGAACATATGCAACTTTCTGCCAGATCTTGTCATTGTATAACTGCATCTCCTTCTAGCGCACTCTTACCAAGTACGCATAAAACGTACAACGCCGAAAGATACTGCAACCGAGCGCTATTAATGGTTTTTACTTTGCGCTGTTCACGAAGATCTGTCGAAAATTCTTCTCTTGCGCAAAGCGTTGTCACCGATGCAATAATGTCACGTCTAAAGCCTCCTAAAGTCGAATTGTGCCGTAAATTAGTGCACTTTCTACCCCTCGTCTGCTGCACATATAAATCCTATTGCATTCCAGTCGCCTACACTTCTTTTACTTACTGCACTTCTTTTTTTCTTTGCAATCAAACACTTTTTCATTATCCTACTTCTCTTCACCGTCTTTAATACACTCCAACAATTCCATTCCTTCCACTCCTAAGCTCGTAATTTAGTCAATAATTGTTTATTTGCTCAAACCTATCATCTAAAGGGGTCAGCACTTAACTCTGCTTCAAAACAGCTACCAACTACGTTTCAACCTTTTCTTTTGCATTCACTCACTTGCTACTAGGGGCCACAAGCGGAAATTGTCTATTGAAAAATTGTCACTTTCAATTAAAACAAATTACGGCACGCACAAGTTCCAAGACGAAACCATCAGAGAACTCCACCATGGCTGCCATCCTTTTCATCGTCTTCTTCTTCTCGTAACTGTGATGCCCGAGATCCAACGAGCTTTCGTCTGCGTAGGGCAATACTAATTAATCAAATCAATTAGCCTCATAGCTAAATATACATTGCTCGGTACAACATTTCCTTAAGATAAAATGCTAATTTAAGCTTTATGCAATGCTTTTATTTGTCGCCTAAGTATTTCTAGAAGAAAATTGCGAATTGTGTCGATTCCCCATTGTGACATGTCGCCGGGCGGAATTGACAGCGGATTATTTTGGCAGTTGTCAAGTGTGGGAAAATCTAGATCAGGATAGGCGGCCGCATAAAGATTTCGTGAACCGTTGTCTTGGTCGCACTTTTCGCTTGCTTTGTTGCCACTAACATTTGACACCATGCCGCAAGGAAGAAGAAAAGTGCCTTTCAGTGGCAAAAAGAAGAAAGAGCAGCTCATTGCAAAACGGCAGAGGCGAGGTAAATGTTTGTTGCAAACACTATTTAAAATTCCTACCGTATTCTGATTGCTGAAACCAATGCGTCAAAAATTAATTCACTTCAACGAATTCAAATTTTGAATTAAAGTGACCTCTCCTATATCAGACAAACCTTGTTGCAAATGTTCTGAAATTCGTAAATGTTGTTTGCACCGTAGCAGACTCCATACTAGGAGCACCTACCGCTTTTTTGGAGCGAATAATCTTAAAGCTTCCTAGCTGCTCGCTTTCAAGTACCTTAGACCTACTTCAACAAATTTTTGGAGTCGTAGGTCTTTGTTAGCTTGTTGCCAATTTTCAAGCAAAACTTTAATGGTTTACTTCAAAAGCTTCAAAATGTGTGTTCAAATGGTCTACTGAACTATTTTAGGTGGCAGGTATGTAGCGAAGAACTCGTATACGGACTCGGACGACAGTAACGACGACGATGCCCTGATGCCCAAAGTTCAGAAAGTAAACACTCCGCCTAATCGTGCCAATCGTCAAAACAGATATGCCCTTCAGTTCTTTAGGGAGTCAGAAAAGGATATTGCACTTATGCGTCAGGTGGCCCAAAAACCATTGGGAAGTGTTGGCCTGAAGGATCGTGAAGTTGATGACTCATTTTTCCTAAACTATGACTTTCCCGTCAGACCCCCATGGAACTATTCCATGTCGAAAGAAGAGTTGGATCGAACCGAAAATCGATACTTCACGGTAAATGCTCTATTCGATTTCTGTCGTTACGCTTTCATTGAATTCTACTTTGTCGTATAGGATTACACGCGAAAATTGGAACAACAACACAACAAAGAAGAAAAGCAATTGAGCTTGTTCGAATTGAACCTGGAAACGTGGCGTCAACTGTGGCGTGTTTTGGAAATATCAGACATTGTGATGATTATCGTAGATATCCGTTATACTGTACGATGTGCAAGCCTGTGCAACTTTTAGCTTTTTAGCGGCGTCTAATTATCTTCCTCCGTAGGTTCTAATGTTTCCACCGGCTCTCTTCGATCACATAAAGGTCACGTTGAAGAAAAATGTGATATTAGTCTTAAACAAAATTGACTTAGTGCGGCCCGAGCTCGTGGTAGCATGGAGGCAGTATTTCATGGACACATATCCTGGAATATCGATCTCGCTCTTCTCATCATATCGAGCGAGAAAAATTGACAGTGATTAGTAATAAGTCCTTGAATTGCAATCGCGTAACGTTCTACCTTTACAGATTTGAAAGTGTCCAAAAGGAAGCCTAAAATAAATAGCAATGGCGAATGTGCCTTGGGAATATACAAATGCGTCAAGCACATTGTTGGCTCGGAGCTAGATTTATCCAAGTGGGAGGAGAAAATCCTTGAAGACATTGCTGCCAACAGTCTCGGTGCAATGGATGAGGACACTAGTGTGGAATCAGTTGCAAAAGCCGAACCGTATGAGTTAGAAGAACACGTGAAATACAAGAACGGAGTGGTTACGATTGGCTGTGTGGGGTTTCCCAATGTGGGAAAATCCTCCGTTATAAATGCTCTGAAGGGGCGTAAAGTAGTTAGCGTGAGTCGTACTCCCGGGCACACAAAGTACTTTCAAACTATTTTTTTGACGGACAACGTGAAGCTTTGCGATTGCCCAGGACTTGTCTTTCCATCCTCGACTCCAAAGTGCTTGCAAGTAATTTTAGGCAGCTTCCCGATTTCTCAATTGCGCGAACCGTACGCCGCCATCCGATACGTGGCTGAGAGACTTAATCTCACTTATCTGCTTTCAATTGAAATGCCGCCTGACTCGGAAGAATGGACTCCAGTAGCAATATGTGAAGCGTGGGCTTTGAAGAGGGGATTCTTCACAGCAAAAGCAGCACGACCGGATACTTATCGTGCTGCCAATAATATTTTACAACTTGTTCTGCAAGGAAAAATCGTGCTGGATTTTTTCCCAAATGGCTTTCTGGAAAAAGAAAGTAATAAATCATTTCGTATTTATAACGTATAAACACACTCAATTTTTAGACGAATGGAAAAATCACCCAGATGTGGATGAAATTCGTAAAATGCAGGCAGCGGAAACTGAAGTCTCAGACGTCCCGGACCAAGATAATTCCACACATTCGGAAACCGAAAGTATGAGGAGAGAATTAATCGTATTTGGTTTTATAAAATGCTTGTTTTTAGGTAATAGCAACAACTCCTCAGAAGAAGGTTTCGAGGCCGACGATTCCGCAGATATGAAGCGATGTGAAAATGTGTTTTCCCTCTTAGGCGAGGGATAATTCAAAACAGCTTGTACTTTCTGAATTAAGTAAATATCATTCAACTTCTTAGCCTTTGTTTTATTTATTGATAATGTTTGATGCTAGCAAGTCTAGATAAATAGAATCTCCGATCACCTATAGCTGAATGCAGCAGAAAGAATGGAAACGCCTAATGGGCTGTAATTAATGATACGGGATACGGGCGAAGAAACGAGACAGTTGGTCGTGGTACTTGTAGGGAACCAAAATTTTTAACGCGACAGCTCATCTTTGTAGTCTCAGTTGTTCATTAAATGAAACATCAAATTGCCGTTATTGTAGTCACAATTATTCATAAAACTAGAATCCGCACTTACGAGAAACCTGCTTACGATAATATTTCATTCACATTCGATTCCCTGTCTTCTTTGCTATAAATCATTGAAAGATCTGTTTTCCGACAAAGTTCCACGTCGAGAGGTAAAAACAAAACGAAAACGTTTTTTTTTTAATTCAATTTTTCCGTTTCATTGCCCTAGATCAAGCATCCTTCGTCGAATGAAGCAAGAAGAACAATTCCAATAATATGCATAGGATTCCATGCTGCATAAAAGTCGATGAAGAGGAATAAGAAATTTTAAGGAATGATGAAATCTACTTTTAATTTGTCCTCATGAAAAAAATCGACCAAATAAATGTTGAGAAATTCAAGTTTTTTACATTCATCTCAAATATAAAAATAAATAAGATTAAGCGGCATCTTCTAGAAAAACGACTTGAAACAGTCAGCTAAAAAACGTGCGTTAATGCGCTACAACTACTTAGATTCAAGTCTAAATTAAGTTTTCTTCGGGGTGTTTGTGTTCTTCCCATTCAGTCTCCCTCCGATGATTCTGAGTAATCGTGATTTCGATTAGCACATAACACTTCAACCACGGCACTGCAATGATATTTAAGTCATCGAAAGCGTCTGAGATGTTAATTTAAATTGACTTACTTAATCAAGATTTCGTCTTCGCTCTCGCGAGCAATAGGTGATGGGTTGATTGCTTTCTTGCGTAAAAGTTCATCTAAATTAGCGCGCAATTTTAAGATTACTTCGGCTGATGAGTGGTTTGTCTTAAAACTGTAAAAATTATATAAATAGATACATTTGTGGGAGCTTTAAAAGTTCATTCTCCATCAAACAAACCGAAATCGATCAGCCACCGATATGTGGTACGCTCCATGTTCATCAAAACCATTTTCATTTCCGTCACCGAAAATAAGCAACGCCAAAGGATTTATCATTGTGGTATCGAATAGAAAGATAGCTGAGGATTTCTGCTTCATAAAATATACAAAGAATCTGTAAAATATAGATTGCAAATTATTGAGTCAGTATCTCCTCCAAAAAGCGCAACATACTTATGTTCGAAACTATTCTGTCTGGAATTGATTGAAGATGGATGAAATGCAACTCTGCCATCTTCGGGCGTGATTACATTTATAACTGGGTTCGTCCTGTTTTTTATTAGTTTTATGTTTCTGAAACGTTAATTTTATTGCCAACAGACCCCGAGCAAGATCATAAATTTATTACCTCACTTTGGCAATATTAGGATACAGTCCGCTGGCAATAATTGATCGCAACAAATCGATATTGTTCGAGTGTATGTTATTTTCGGAATTCAACGGATCGGAACTATCTAAGAATCTAATCCGAAGTAAAAGTATTAAAATTAGTTTTAAATATAAACCCAAAGGTTATCGACTTTCAATATACCTTGCATCCATAAGGATGTCACAAAATTGACGCTTCATATTTTCCAACTGTTTTAATGTGCTTTGACTTAAAAAATTCTCATAGCAAAATCGAGTCTCGTCGCCATCCTGTTTACTCTTCCTGTATTTGCTTAAAACGTTAGCAACCGTTAAGTGATCACTTTTCGCCCCCTTAGAATGATGCTGACGAATATTGTCGACTTTCTCTTCTTTTCCTGCACATAAAATTGTCGTACAATTATTTTCCAAAATTGATATGCAATGTACCCAGTGGCCGATAGAAAGGATCTTTGAAAGACAAACTCGCTGCAACTGTTGTTATGGGATCGATACATTTAAATATCGATGCCATTAGAATCATTTTCCCTATTTGAGGTTCCACAGGTAGTCGAGCTAAATGAAGTCCAAGAGGGGTGAGACATTCTTTTTCATCTAGGGCATTCAATCTGTTGAAAATGCATCGGGATAAATCAAAAGAATATCCACGCGCCCTGAGCTTACCTTTTCAAAAGTTCTATACTGACCGCGGTAACTGAATTATCCGGGATACTTATAAGCGTAGTGAAGAACTGAGCCACGTTATGAATACGAAGCATTTTTAGGGTCAGTATAATTGATTCTAGTCGCGTACGAAGAATTTCAGGGGTAGGAAACATTTGTAATGTGTATTCACGTGCTCTACACACCAATTATTTAGCATCAATCGGGATATCTTATAAAAACCAAAAATCATGCACCTGGTAAATAAATGATAGCAGATTCCCGGTTGAACTCGACCTGCCCGTCCTTTCCTCTGTTTCATATTAGCTGTTGTCATCCACGTCTCTTCTAGCGTTTGTAAATTCGTTTCACTGTTGAACTCAGTCATTTTGATCTTTCCTACGAACTCACTTTTACTTGCCCGTAAACAATACGAAAAACATTCAAATTCACCTGTATCTATTACGTACACAATGTCCTCTATTGTTATCGATGTTTCTGCAATATTTGTGGACAAGATGATTTTACGTATTCCTTTCGGCGGCTTTTGAAATACTGACTTTTGTTCTGCCGATGGCATTTTCGAGTGTAACGCATACAAACGCATCTTCTCTGAGCAAAATAGTTTATTTTCAGTTAACTTTCTGTGCACCGAATTTATCAAGTCATATCCGGTTAAGAAAACTAAAATCGCTCCGTCCGGCATCCTGTTCGAAATGTGCAGTATAAGAGCGCACAATAAGTCAATATTAATTTCCTCCGAAGCTGGATTTCGAATGGCATCTATAACGAACTTCGAGTACTGATCCTGGATCGATCGCGCATATGGTTCAATAAATCCTTCGAAATCATCAACTTTTCCCTCCAACTCGAAATGCTGAAGAAACCATGTGAAATATAACTCTGCACACGTGGTCAACTCAATTTCATATATATTACCTTGTTCTTGTTCCGGTATTTTTCCCATTTGCGCTCTTTTCGTTTTCGTGGTTCGTGAAAATTCCTGAATTTGATTTCTTCTAATACATCTTCAAGATACAACTGCTTTACTGGAAACAGTGTGCCATGTACCTCAATTGTTACGCAGTCATCGAAATATTTTGAAAATGTACTAACACTAAATGTTGCGCTCATCAAAATTATTTTGAGGTCTGGTCTGTACGGTGCCAACTACAATTTACATAAGACAACGTAAATTTCAAAACAGATTCATCGATTTATACTTGTTTTAACAGTCCCATAACAATATCTGTATTCACATCTCTCTCGTGCACTTCATCGAGGAATACATGCGATAAATCGGACAATAAAGGATCAGATTCCAGCCGCTTCAGCAGTATCCCAGTCGTGCAATACGTTATTGAGCCCCTATCACGTGCAAAAACACTACAAATAGAAAATTATATTATCATGGCAGTGGAGAATATCCTTCATATCACTTTTGCAATCGGATCTGATACCCGACCGAGTTTCCAATACTTTCACATCTTTCCCAAGTTACTCGTTCAGCAACGGTTATGGCTGAAATTCGCCGAGGCTGAGTACAGAAAATTTTACATAACGAGCCTCGTTTCGACAAAAAGTAATGGTCCAAAACGTATTGTGGTATCTATAATGTGAATTATTTTGAAGAAATAAGTTGACGGCTAACAGAACTCTTCCAGGAAGATTTATGTTTAAGTATGTTATCTATATAAGTAGATATAATCGGATAAAATCAAACGTTCATGTAATCAATTTTTTATTCTTCCACAGAAGCTATCAGCTTGCTAAACTTGATGACAATGAACGTAATGAACAATGACTTATAAATCTGCGCTGGCATTTTTGTGAATCCAACTCACGCGACTTTATCCTTAAATATAGGCGATGACAACCCCTATATTGTGTATTGTGGCAGCTGCGCTACGAATCGAAGAGGTAGAGATCTATATGAGTTATATGTTTTAGCTATATGTTTTAGGAATAGGACGCTTGAATCCCAAGCAGGTAAACTAGTATAGATTATTGATCACTGGGCAAAACTTCAGCTTCATATAATTTCAAGTGTTTTAGCAAAACCGAAAAATTATTAGGATAAGTTTTAATCAAACGTTCATGATACGGCCTTCATTTATACAGCCATGATTCATTTGAGGTCACTTTAGTCCAATTGCCGTTACGAGAATGAACCAAATACAAACGAGAACTTTTTTATTTCAATTCTTTTATTTAACCTCGATAAGTTAGCTTATTTTCCTATATAACTTCTCAATTTAGAGACACTTTTTCCCAGTGTAAAAACACTTCGTGTCTTCAGCGAATTATGCATTTACGCTTCAACTTCATTCTTGTTGAAATTTCCTTTCTGATGGCTTCCTTGAGAAGACCATTCAGATGAGTGTCGCAAAGAGACAGGTCCGGGCAGTGGAAATGTCTCACCGATTTATTCGGATTTTTTTCTCTTCGTATTGTTGGGCACAGGCATTATCAGAAAGACGTTTCATTTCTCTACACCGAAATATAGGTCGTCTACAGCGATATGCTCATTTAACCTCACTCAAATTGCCGTCGTGATAGGTTAATTGTCCAGCGACCGTGCTAAGAAAAGACTCAATTTGTTTAACGGTGGCAGCGGTCAAGGGTCTTGATTTCAATATTAGCACGATCCACCAATCATTTTTACCATGCAAGCACTCTAATCCGTGATAGCATCTCATCCTTCAAGTGTAAAGTCAATTCTGAAGGAAGGAAGGGACAAAAGGATGATGTATCCAGTTAACGTTGAAATGATGTATTCCGCCGGGGATGAATTTATTTTTTTGTATTTGGAACATTCCGTCGTTCCCTGTCCCTTGCTTCGATTCGTCCACAGACGCGTTTCGGCGTTGTGCAATCATCGGTGTTATGTTCCGTTTTGAGTTTTTTCGATATCCAGTTAACCTTCCCAGAATATCTGTTTAAGCATTTCCATGGCAGCAAAATTATGCGCTGTATAATTGTCGAGGGAAACTCCTGCTGAAATATCATCAAAGTACTGAGAGGAACGAACGAGCTGGATAACGTGCTTTCTCCAATCCCAGAATCGCTACCAAACACCTCTAATCGCAATGGACTTCACCATTTTTATTTTATTCCAATCGTTTTTCTTTACGAGTACATCGTGTGCCATTTTACGTCGACCTTGGACACTAGTCAACTCGAGAATTCAAGCAGATTGGCCACGTAGTACGACTGTAAGATGCGCACTTGCCTTTTTATGTATGTTTGGATTTCCAGTTACGTATGAGTTGCAATCGGGGGTTTTTGTTTTTCCGGCCAGTCTGAATGGAGAGACGCAGAGACATAAAAGTGTATTCAGCGTCGACCTGTCGAATCTGAATATTTCTACCGATAAATTAATCAACTCAACCGCGATGGTGGCTATGGTATTGCGGAGTTGTCGATTCAATGCATACTACATGAAAATACCACAGTGTCTGTTATGTTATTTTCAGTTCAGATAAAACAAATGGTTAATTTCAAAAATTTACCCATTTTAATTAATCACACCTTCAAATCATTTCTCAAAGTATCAGGAAAGCCTATTGTTTCCATTTCCCGATTTTTACGCTTGCAAATAATTGCAAGTCGACTTTTCTGGGTTGTTTAGAAATGAGCTTCTGAAATCATTGAATGAAATTGAGGTATAGGATGACTAACAGAAAATGAAACTCTCAGAAACCCTTTTGTGTAGCTCGCCCATCGCGGTACAAGCGTTAATTTCTTTCATATACTTACTTGAGTTGTTTTACCACATCCGGTATCGCCAGATATAAGCACAATTTGATTTCCGTCTATAGCACTTAAGATTTCATCTTTACGCGAATGAACGGGTAGACGTGTTCTTGTAGAAGAACAACTTATGTATTTTGGATTATCTAGCATTTCAGTATATGTACGATGCAATTCTTCGTCAAGTTTCCCATCACCTAGCCTAATGGTGTCCGATAATTTTGCCTGCACATGCTCTTCAAACTTTGTCGTTCTAATAGATTTAAAATATTCCTCGAACTCAGAACGATACGAAGGATCGGTACAAGTATCATATTTATGAAGTGCCTTCTCTACGTTCGCGATTGTGTCTCCAGGTAAAGTAACTGAAGCCCCCTAAAGCATAATTAAAAATTACTTGTAATCTGAACTTTAAATTCATAAGAGTATACTTACAAGATTTTTTTCTTCCAGTTTAGCTTTTTCCATGGCTTTTTGCTTGTAATATAACCCTATTTCTTTACCACGCAAGCCAGGCGGCCTACCTCGGCTAGGTCCTCCGCCTCTACCCCGTTTCGAGTTCATTGCTTCGGTCTGAATGTAATTTGCGAAAAATATTAACTCTATTATTATGGTCCAGCCTTTACCATCGCCTGTTTTGCATGTCTTTTCAAAAGACCTTGAATTCGTCCAACAGCTTGCGGGTTCAAAAGTCGATTAAATTTCGAATGATTGCTTGCCATGCTCTTGCTAACATGAATAAAAAATGGGTTTTTGTGCGGGTTATTTTTTCAGATTTCGAGGTTTAAAAGAGAAGATAGCCTTAACTAATTTAACCATACTGAAAGAACTACGTTAATCTATTCAAAAACATCAGTTGCCGCTTCAGTCTTATGTATGATAGAATACGTAAACTTGGAGCTTCAACCATCGCCTATAGGTTTGTTATTTTGATACAGTTTAAAATCAAAAAATTGATCATTAAAATAAAAACCTAGTTTGTATTATTATAGGTAGAAATGGCTCGGAACATGATGGAAAACCCCGACATATTTCAAGCAAAATTGTTTGATGGAAGACTGAATAATAGTCTCGATCTCATGCCTTTAACACTTTTACTATAAGGTTACTAGTCATTTTACAACTTCAAACTCAACTTCTATTAGCTAAAGTGGAATCTTAAACCTATTCTTGGAATATAATGAAAATGCCATTTCCATGTCTGATAAAAAAGAATGCAAGCGATTTCAACGATTCGTAGTCTGCGGATATGGAACTTCTTCTTAACATAAAAGATTCTTACCTATAACAATGCTTCAGACTATTTCATACCCATTAACCAACGAGTTCTTGACACGAACCGCAGGCAAACATCATCCCACACTACGGTGCATTATATGAAACGTTCTTTCAACACTGACATTCGATTATTGCCAGGTGCAGTCGAGTTGCTCAAACGTAAAATAAGCTTAAACTTTATCTTTCTCGCTAACGTTCACTCTAATAACTTCGCTATTTTTGAACTATTTTTTTCTGCAGTTTAAAGCATGAAATTTCTAAACCACGTGAAGAATCCTTATTTGCAGTATTGATTTTCCTTACAAGTTGTTTCTTTTCTATGTAGAAGTCTTATTTAATTTTTGATATTATTCGGGCAATAGGCTCAAACATAGTGAATAACTATTGAAGAAGAGTATCCGCTCTGCTTGGGTCGTAAATAGTCCCGCTTCTACAGGCGAAGGCCCGATGCGCTCTCTGCATGTTTCATTTGATACAGGCACAACATAATAGCTTACATATTAATGTTTTGCTCTGCTCGAATTTTAAAAGCAGGTGAAGCAAGTAAAGGTAAATTCAAATAAATTTGTTTTATTTTTTACTTTTGAAATTAATTATCAGCACACATTTTTCTGGTGAAGTTGAATATTCTATATTCTATATATTACATTCCATTTGACGGTCATTTTGGCAAGCAAATGTATCACACCACGGAAGCGTCATTGAAGTTCATCAAATTTTCGTGAATTTCAAACAAATCAAGGCATCCCAATTTACCTTCTATGCTATTAAAGATCTGAAAATGATCAGCAAATGAATATACAAAGAGTAAGAATATATCCAGTAAGGTGTCACATAATAAATCAGATGATGACGAAAGGAGAAGATACTTATCAAACAACAGAATAGAAAAAACAAAGATAAATTTTGTTTATTCATAAGCTTCCAACTTCAAATCCATGTTCTTAACTTCAAAAAATTTAAAATTCTCATTTTTTATCAATTTTAAATAAAATTTTCCATATTTAATTTCATATTCATTAGAGCGCCTAAGCATCTATCAATGCATATGTTCCATCAATATTAAAAGCAATAGCAGTTAACCCTGTCGCCAAGGCGTCACGTATTTAAAACCACTTAAATTTATCCTGAAAAAGCAATCTGGCACTCTATTTGTTGATTATAATAAATTTTTGGTCTAACTTTAAAGCAACATCTAAAACATAATTTCAACGGAATAATTCAATTTAAATTCTATTGTGAACACCCAAAGTCAGTTGCATCAAAGTCACTGACATCAGCGAAAACGTCTCCGCACGGCAACCCAATACTGAGCAAGCATCACACCTTGAAGTTTTGGCATGTCGATATATTCCGATTGAAGATACATACAATTCTAATTGAACTTGGTAAGCTTCATCGCTATATTGTAAAACTAACAATTTATTTTCTAATTCCCGCATTGTAGTTATTAATTTTGTGCTTGCGGTGCGATTTGGCCGAAGCATTGAAAGTAAACAAAAGGACCGAAGATAGACTGCCTACACATATCAACAAGTGTCTCCCTAGAAATCAAAATTCTTATTATGGTCAATGACGTAAGGTTGTATGAATAATATATTTCTATTTTAGCAAGCGCCCGATAACCGACGAAAAATGCTTTAATATTTTCAGTTGACACAAGGATAAAAATGTCTAAGCATGATAGATCGAAATCTGGCGGGTTGCTGGAAAGTATTTTCGGGCGTCCGAAAACAAAGAGCAAAAGCCACTATGGCACAATATCCGGGCGGCCAGTGGCCAATGAAACGGACATTGATCTGCAGGAGCTTGAAGGGGAAATAAAAAAAATGACAGAAAATGAGGTAGATATGAAGTTCCAAGAGATTTTGGAAGACATGAACATACCAAAGGACAAGCGGGAACCTCTAGTGCAAAAGCCAGTGGGCGAGAAACGTGATATGATATTCATGCATTTGCGAGGTAAGCTGATCTCACGAGTTGTGCAGACGATTGCAATGTATTTATAGAACATTCAAGATCGTTATGCAATAGGTCAAAATTAAAAGAATTTAAACGTTTTTTTATTTTGTAGTTATAATATACATCTCTGGCAAACATTTTGTTATTTCAAAAATTTTAATTTTTGTGTTACGGGACAAATTACTCGAGCTCAACTGCTTCATTTGAAATTATATCCAACGTTTTCTGTTGATCAATAAGCATAATGGACATGCGCTGAAATTGTAGAATCCCTCCTTTCTTGATTCACCTTTTTTCCTCTTGCCTAATTTTTTTTAATTTGAATTTTAAAGTAATATTTGAAATTACACTTGCAGGAAAAAACTCGTTAGAGCACCGATCAAATTCCCGCTTTGAAAAACCTCTAGACTACATCGAATACCTGCAAGCAGGGGAACACAGTGAACAAAAATTGTATCAATGCCTGGAAAGCCTCCGTGTAGCGCTGACTAGCAACCCCATCAGTTGGATTAAAGAATTCGGCGAAGAAGGCATCACAGAAATTGTAGAGTTGTTGCGCAGAAGTAAGCAAGAGAAAAATTTTGGTCGAATCGAGTTCGAGTGTATTCGGTGTTTGAAAGCAGTTATGAATAATACTTGGGGTCTGAACCTGATCTTGAAACCGGACCAACATGCCGCTGTATTGCTGTTGGCACAAAGTCTTGATCCGCGCAAGCCAAATACCATGTGTGAGGCGCTTAAACTTTTGGCAAGTTTTTGTTTGGTGCATGAGCGAAACGGATACGAAAAAGTCCTGCGCGCTATAACATCGGCGTCGCAAGGCTCAAATCGGAACGGGCAAAGATTCAAATCGATAGTAAATGGGCTTTTTGTAGACGAAAAACACGACTCGAAACGTGACTTATGCTGTCACAGTTTGATTTTCATCAACACAATAACAAACACCCCTAGCGACCTGAACTTCAGATTGCACTTAAGGTGTGAAATTATGCGAATGGGTTTGTATGAAAAGTTGGAGATGCTAACGGAAATAGTAGAGAAAAGTAGTAATGATGATTTGAAAAAGCATTTTAAAATATTCAACGAAATAAGGGAAGACGACTTCGAAGAGTTTTTCCAAAGATTCGACAATGTACGGTTTGAAATGGATGATATTAGCGACTGTTTTGAAGTACTTAAGAATCTAGTGGTCGATACCGCATCGGAACCGTTCTTTCTTTCAATACTCCAACATTTATTGTATATAAGAGATGACCACCAATTTCGACCGGCCTATTACCAACTTATTGAAGAATGTGTCTCGCAAATAGTGTTCCATAAAAGCGGTTGCGATCCAAATTTCGAAAGTCGAAATTTTAACATTGATACGTCGGTGTTGCTAGATGAACTGGTTGAAAAATCCAAAGTGATAGAAGGAAAAAAGACGGAAGAATATGAAAGACGTATCGAAACGCTCGAAATGGCAAGGCAAGAAGCGGAGGCTCGAGCTGCAAACTTGGAGGAGAAACTAAAACAAATTGAGGAAAGCGGTGTTGTGCCGGCAGGACAGAGTAAACTTCCTAAAGTAAATATTCCGCTCCCTCCTCCCGTACCAGGCGGAGGACCTCCTCCCCCACCGCCTCCTCCAATGCCTGGGATGGGATGGGCTGCTCCACCACCGCCACCAGCATTCCCTGGCGGTGGCATGCCACCACCGCCACCCCCACCGCCTGGCTCCGGTGCCCCGCCACCACCTCGCATGCCCCCGCCCCCACCGGGAATGGGTCCTCCACCAGTACCCGGAATGGGTCCGCCACCACCTTTCATGGGTAGTGTTCTTCCACATGGATTGAAGCCGAAGAAAAAATGGGAAGTGAAAAATCCAATGAAGAGGGCAAACTGGAAAGCAATTGTTCCACAGAAGATGAGCGACAAAGCTTTTTGGATAAAATGTCAGGAGGAACGGCTTGCCTCTGAGGATATTCTTTTCGAATTATCGAGCAAGTTCTCCTCAAAACCCGTTAAGAAAGACAACAAAGACTCAGTGGATAAACCCACAACAGTTAAGAAGAATGTGGTTGACTTGCGTGTATTAGACTCTAAGACGGCTCAAAATATTTTGATATTATTACAAGGTTCACTGAAGCATTTATCCTACGATCAAATTAAGGTGTGTCTACTGAGATGCGATACAGCAATGCTTTCGACAAATGTTTTGCAACAGTTGATACAATATCTACCTCCGGCGGATCAACTGAAAAGATTGCAAGAAGTGAAAAATAAAGGAGAAGAATTATCGGGAGTGGAACAATTTGCTGCGACATTGGGCGAGATCAAACGGCTCAGTCCACGACTGCACAGTTTGAATTTCAAAATATCGTTGCCAGATATGGTTCAAGATATTAAGCCGGACATAGTGGCGGGCACGGCGGCATGTGAGGAGGTAAAGAAGAGCCCGAAGTTCGCAAAGATATTAGAATTAATCTTACTGTTAGGAAACTATATGAATTCGGGATCGAAAAACGAACAAGCATTTGGGTTTGAGTTCAACTTCCTAACGAAACTGACAAATACTAAAGATAATGAAAATAAGAAAACTCTGCTGCATTATATCGCCGAAGTGGTGGAGAAAAAGTTTCCCGATGCGCTTAGCTTCTACGACGATCTGTCGCATGTTGATAAGGCGTCGAGGGTGAGCTTGGAGACAATCCAGAAAACAATGCGCCAAATGACGAATTCAGTGAAAAATCTAGAAGCTGACTTAGAGAACAACAAAATACCTCAATGTGACGACGACAAGTTCCCCGAGGTGATGGGCAAATTTGCAGTTGAGTGCAAACAACAAGTGGAAGTATTAGCGAAAATGCAAGTTCAAATGGAGAAGCTGTACAAGGCACTTGGCGATTTCTATTGTTTTGATCCTGTAAAATATACAATGGAGGAGTTCTTTTCAGATATAAAGACTTTCAAGGACTCTTTCTTGCAAGCCCATCAAGACAATGTCAGACAACGTGAGGAAGAAGAAAAGACCCGACGTCTCCTTGAAGCTCGTGAACAATCGCAACGTGATCTGTTAGAAAGACAACAACGAAAATTGGCTTTAGTAGACATTGACGCAGCACAAACGCAAGAAGGTGTCATGGATAGTTTGTTAGAAGCATTACAAACTGGATCAGCCTTTGGCAATAGGGATAATCGTCAGAAAAGAAGACCTCGCCCCGCCGGAGCTGAGAGGCGAGCACAATTGAGTCGAAGTAGATCGAGGACGAGAATAAATCAAGGAGTTCTGACAACGAGGGAAATGATAACGAATGAGGTTTTAAGTTCAGCATAGTGGAAAGCTTATATTGGATTGTATATAAAGGTGTATGTTTTTTATTGGTATTTTTTTTAAAACTCTACATTGTTATTTATACCTTTATCAAATGATAACTTTGGTGCCAATATAGTTTTTGGTTACAGCAACAGTATTTTGGTTTCATGTTGATATGTTTCACATTTCGGAATCAGGGAAAGGAAAGTTTCTTTTTTCATAGTGTGTTGTGACGATTTCAACACTTTTCCAAAACCTTTCCGGTTGTTCTCGCTTAGCTTTCATCTATACAATTAAGTGAATTTCATGACTCTTTCAATATACTAGCAGCAGGTTTGCTTGCAGGAGGAGTATGATGACAATATGAATGATATGACAATATGAATGGCAAATTAGATTAGTAGTAATACTAATCTAATTTGCTAACCTTTTTGAAAGTTCATTAAGTTCAAAGGCCCCTTTGAAAGCATATTGACGGGTCGAGGCATAGTAAAAAAGTTCAAAATAATACTTCTATCATCAACAAAAACATAATAAATAACCGTACACACATAATTCCATACTAAGCTTTCATAGCTAAACTTGTACGTTTTCTGCTTGGATTTGAAGAATGTATAAGAAATTGAAAATCTGGCGGATGCCTCGCGATAAATCTAGGAACTCGATCAAGACAGAGCGTATTGCTAATCAGCTATGCGATTCCGAATTAGGTGGGACCATGAGTGATAACCACGATTAATCCATATAAGAATGGAAGGTTTAAATGCCTGCTAAAGAATGTATTGAAACGGAAGATTCTAAAAAATTATTGATAAGTTCAAAGAGTTATTTAAGATTTAATGTATAAACTAATAATAAATTATACGTTCATCATTTGTGGTAGAGAAGTTGTTTCGCCTGTCTCTCGATATACTGAAGCTCCTTTCAAACACGACCAAAAGTTCCTAATAACATGTTACCTATTAGAAATCAAAGTTAGTTTTTATCTGGGGAACAGCCAAATGCCGCATTGGTATGTTCGAGTTGTACGTAGACTGACGATTTGGATGGCTAAAGGCATTTGCGCATCATTGTGGCAAAGAAACTTATCGCGAAAGTTGAAAAACGCACTGCAAATACATGCTACTAGCAAACCGTCACTTTCAGTTGTTGGTTGCGACAGACTTGTCACTGATCTTAATTTATGTCTAGGATTCTTCCCTAGGTCAGGGAATACACACCATGTACGTAGATTAGTGTTGCTACCAAACTACCGTTTAACGAACGCGGGAGAAAACTGAATTGGTCTTCTTAAAATAAGAGGCTCTCAATTTTTACTTGCGTACTTGGGCTTGCTGAAACACGATAAGGTGAGTTTCTCTAAGCGAATAAGGCAACGGGAGATAGGGCATTATGCGGGGGTGTCGGTTATCAATCGATTGATGGCCTTTGTAAGGGCATTAAGTCGAAAAAGATGACTCTTGATATGCGTTATATAGTATGGGTCTTCATACGAACACCTAAAGGACTGGCACAGGTGCAAAGACGAGAAGCAATTCAGATTGCATCAGCATATTAAATTGTCTCTGAGTTGATCTTGTTGGTTATCACAGGAGTCATACCCATCGCTCTCCTTATCAAAGAGCGATGTGCACCACCGCGTATCGGCCTCATCGGAGAGACAACAAGCAACAAATGAAATAACGTGTTTCATTATGATGGGGCTATCCCAACAACTAAGAAGGACATACTCGATTGGAGGACATACTGGAGGCGTTGAACCCGGAAGAATACTTTCCCTAGCAAGCCTTTGTTTCCCGCTGGAGAAGGAAATCTTGATGGACGAAAGGGCAATTAGTCGAAGGATGAGGAGGTATAACCCGAAGATGTTTCCGGCTAGATTTTCTACTTTACTCAGCACGTTTCATTGACCTAGTGGTCGCCATAAAGAACAACCGTGTAAGGGGCATTTGTTTGAGAAGAATCATTATCAAAGAAATAAATTAGTTCTTTAGATCAATAGTGTAAGCGGTTACTCCCTTGTTGAATCTAATACGACTGAAAGAGCTTAGTTCAGTAAATTTCACAGCGGAATGAGGTTTGGATTCCAAATTGACTGCTTCTATACCAACGCCGATAAATAATAGGATGGATACGAATAGCACGCTCATTGTTTGTCATGATAAATTATAAACAATGCAGATCCAACATTTAAATTATTCTACGTAGGCATTGATATTGACGGGATATATAAAAAGATCTCATCCTTTAAACAAGATTTCACCACACGATCGGAGCGTATAGTGAGTGCCCTGAAGGATGTTGAAAACTAGATCGTCAAAGGCTGATTACAATAGTTTATTTTTCCACGCCGCTTAGCATTTATGGTTATTTTTAAAGCGGAGTGTCATCGACGCTAGAAGTTACAGCCTGTGTCGCCAAAACTGGTGTTTTTACTAAGTTGGTGGGGCTGACCGCAACATGGGTTAAATAATGACGTGTTTGTTGGTTTGAATTGCCGATGAAAAGTTCTCACGTTAAATCTCAATTAGATTAGATGCAAGATTGTCATGTGCGGAGAGCGTTCGGTTTGTTTCTAGAGACTGTAATTCCAATAAAACGACTCGTTTTGCACCTCAGTTATAGGGATGCATTCCTAATTAGGAGTAGTTATTGTTCATCCAGAGATGACATATATTCACAAAATAATTACTGCAATTCTGGAAAATGCGTTAAAACTATTTGCAAAAATAACAGCAATTCTCTTCATGGGAAAAAAAGAAAAAAGGGACGACAACTGCGAGTTATAGTTGATTTTCAATATATTACCTTTCTTTATGAAAAAACGAAAATCAGAAAACCCTACAACTAAATCACTCGAACTAATTCAATTCATAACACAAAAGATATTTCAATTCCTACTTATAATTTCGCTAATGTGTGACATTTACTGTATTTATAAAAAGCTTAAAAATCTTATAACCGCACTTGATTACTTTGACCACTATTACATTCGTCTATAAACTAATCGCATGCATACATGCGATTTATGTGTAATTGATCTTCGAAATCAGACAATTCTCTTCATAAAACGATCATCTCACCACCTTGGTGCATTTCTTCATTCTTCGGATTTGAACAGCATTAGAAAGGAAGCAGTCATTGCATGGGTTCGATGATTTTCGGATGGTCCATTAAACTATCAGGAACTTTTCTAGCAAGACAATAGTCAAAATAACCCATAAAGCGAAACAATGCTCTTAATGACACCCAACCAAAAAAAATTCTCGTTATTGTTCCTACAGGCCTGATCTCAGCAACTGAACGTCAAAAGTGAACTACAGGTAGAAAAAAAGGCGATATTTAGTAGGTACGTTATCAACACCCTAAATATAAATCCAAAACAAAGGTTGAGAATAGTGGGTACATATTTGGTAACACAGACAACAACACAAATAAATCTAGACAGTATAGACAGCATTCAAAGCAGGGCTCATTGCACTTTATTGCGTGGTAAAACAAAGTAGCTAAGGACTCAAGCGATGCGTAATTGGATTACCCGGCTTGTGTTAAAACTCACTTCATGGAAAGTAGGAAAAGTGTTTACCTAGAGCGCTCGAGGGTACAGATAACGTTGAAGACAAGGTCATTTGAAATAAGGATACGAGGCGGGAACATGCGTACATCAAAAATACCGCCTTCCACCAGTCAAATGTAAAATAAGTGAGAGTGTTTGGTCCTTTTGGATGGAATGTGCACATTTGTTCAGGGAAATGATTTAATTTAAGGGTTGCATATGGTTTCGTTCAAGTTTTAACATCACATTTTAAATAGATCTTCTCATTAAACTAATTTCCAGCTCGTATGCTTATAGACTTAATCAGAAGTGGTTTGAAAAACAATTTAATGGAACTTGGAAAAATGATGATCGAACGGGAAGCAACAGTTCCAATACTTTTAAATCACAATTTGCATTCCTTTACACTACGTATCGATTTAGGAAAATATTTGCATACTTTAAATATTAATGAACCATTGAACTTTGTTCGTGGTTAGATTTTCTAGAGGGTTTTTGTGATCCAGAGCATAAATTCGTAAATTGTCAACTCGAACTCAAATATTCGAATTATGTTCAGGATATGTCTGTAATAGTTGGAAGAAAAAGTAGCGAGCTTTGATAGCTTGCAATTAAGTTCATATTGAAAAACGCAATAAATATAATCGATTAAGATTGTCATTACCCAGATTATGTAGCGTTCCAAGAACTAATTATGTTGGTTTACAGCAAATATTATTGGATTAGATCTGCCACAAGTTATTTAATATAAATGAGTTATAGCTAGATGTGCTTGATTGAAATTAATTCTATAATTATATTTAGAAGTGCGGAAATGATACCAAAGCCGCTCCCAAACATTTTTACTCCGTGGTGATCAATGTAAAGGTGGATATATATGTTTTAGATTCAAGGGGGAACTTTTTATAGCTTTGTTAATAATTATTTTTTGAATTGAACAAAACAAACATTTTCCACGTTGTTGTTGCTGTTTTAATCCAATTTCTCATCCAAATTATGAGTGAGCGTTCGCAAGGGATATCGCTCGTTGCAACTTGCTACCAGAATAACATCAGACTGTAAGATGAAATTAAGATGTTTCTTCTGATTCTGATCCGTTAAGGGTGCCATGCCGCTTTTGGAATTCCGTCATTGTGTCATCATCGAAAGAAGCTGCTCGGTATCCATCTTCCCGTCCAATAGCTTTTTTTGTATCGGACAGTTGTCTTCATCAAATTGGAGATTCCTGGCCCGTCAATTTTTTCGAACAAATAATTGTTTTATGTGTTCCATCAGTGGTCTTAATCTCCTTTCCCACCGATAATCCTGCAAAGTGCCTTTCTATTGGTAGCGTTCAGTCAGCCCCGTTTCCGCGCCCCAAAATTATGTGCGATATTTCGGGAAATATTTTCATTTAGTCGTCCTAAGTTTCTGATCATATCTTCATCAGCTGTAAAGGATGGTCAACAAACATACAGTTGTATTCTCATCAAATTAATAACTCATAACAACTCAATTAATAACAAATGAAATTGTGTTTCCCGTTTTACAAAGTTTTAAATCGAGAAAAACGTGTTTGAAGTTTGAAAATATTTTATAGACATGAAAAAATGAAGAATTCTATTGAACGAAAATTCCTAATATTAATGTGCTCTCCCAGGAGTATGTTTCTTTAACGTCACGTTGCATGCTTTGTCTTTGTTCTTCCCTACCGATTACAGTTCCTTACTCATTCTCACTTGGAAGGAAACACTGCGGGTATATCAATAGATCGCAAAATGCACAAAAAAACCCAAATCCGATGCCAAAGATTCGCCATTTACGATATACTGACGCCATTAATGTTTTGATTTGCTGTTCACTATGCCCAGATACTACATTTCGACACCAATGAAGGATTCGAAAAGACTAAATTTTAAAAAGTGATTCCTCAATGGGTATCGAGCGGGTTTGTGTCAGTCCGTATGATTCCAAATGGTAGCAGTGAAGCATGAAATTTCATCATTCCACCATTCGAAGCATTTTTTTGGTTTTTTTTAATATGATAAATTTTCATATCTTAAAGTTAGGTAACATCCTGTTCACACTTATATAAAACGATATGTTAAGAACTTAATGTATTCTTACATACAATAACTTTCCTGTTGACAAGATTCACGACGAAGGAGGCATCCGTCTATTTCTTTCTAGCAACACACGAGAAGTCATCTGCTATTCTGTATTGAGATAATTTTTGTTCCTCAACAAGGAGATACCGGGCAAATAAACTCGTTCGATCATGTTTTGGTACAAATAACCATCTTTAGCAGTTTTCCGCCCAACGAGAGAGGAGCTTCTCAAATTACACCCAAAACTGTTATTCATCAAGCCTGAAGCCAAAGCCTGAATCTTAACGAACGATTTCGAAAATCACCAGTAGATGTTCGAATGCGTGCCAAATTCGAAGGAGCCAGGAAGAGAATGTGAACTTCGTTAATATGCGTATATGGAGAAGAGTCAATATGCGAAGATGGAGAACAGAACGCACGAGAAGAAAGTTAAAGAACAAAACTATTCGTAGTGTTTTTTAGACTCTATGGCACTCGGACAGTTCGGTAATGAAAATGAGGAAATGAGATTCAATGAGAGCTGTGGGCAGATTGCTTCAGGTTGTCCCTACACACTAGAACTAGTTTGGTGACTTCTTCGGTAGATGAAGAGCCGAACCATCGAGGATGATGAAACAGACAATGCTAACGTCGAAAATGTTTTGCTTCTCTAACTTGGCGGAGTGCAATTGGTTCAGTTGAAGAAGAGAATGGTACTCGCAAGGAGGGAGCAGTAGACAATTATTTGAGCAACATCAATAAAGTTTTGATTATGTTTGTGAATATTAAAAGATTCAGTAGTGTTTTAGCTTAACATAGTTCCAAAGAGACTACTCACGTCTAGTCTAGTTACAATTCTCCTGGCTAACACTCTCAGGTCCTCACAGACATGCAGCAAATTTTATGTTTTAAGTACTAAATTCTAGTTGTACTTTAGTTTTTTAGTTTTAAATACGAAGTTCTTGGCATATTGGTCGAAGCAAGTATTTTGATTAGCAGGCATGAGCTTTCCATATACACCAGATTTAAAAAAATAATGTTTCAACTTCATTATTTTTTTTCTTTATTGTTAGATGTGCATAGGAATGTTAAGTGAAATAATCATCCTCGAAATGAGTATGACGACCATGTTTCTCATTGGAACATTTCCGGTGAGCTTCTAACGAAGACTTTAATCCAATCTGGCAGACTGAAGTTTCTTATTTTGTTTAGAGGATAAATCAATAATTTCAAAAAAGTCGTGTTAAGTGTAGTGTTGCGAGTCTATTAGTAAAATCTGTTGGTAGACTCGTCTGATTTTAACAAAGCGGAGATTTGAATGAATCAAAACTTCTGTTTGAATCATTGTTTCCGAAAGCTTATCCAGTGCTATATTCATGCATGGAAGCCAGAGTATTGTTTTTTAACCGTTCCCAAATGAATGGTGTATGCAATGCGTCGTTTCCAGATAGAAGACACATTTAGAAGTTCCTTGGCTTTGTCATTTAGGAAAGGTATTAATGTCTATGTCCTTGCCATAAATCGAAAAACGTAGACGGCTGATTACATTTTTTAGGTTCTCGAAAGCTTAAGAAGTCAAATTGCCAGCATTTTGACAAGCAACAGAAATGTCGGCTGCTTCTTTATTACGCCTGATCAAAACTGAGCATTATATTTTCAATCGCGTCATGGCTTGCATACCTTTTTTGATGAACTAACTGCTCTGCTCTAAGGATTACTTCCGTCACAATAAGAATTGTCTCCTCAAGTTGTACTCGTGAATTTTCTCAAAATGGAATTCTAAATGCTTTAAATTTGCTCACTAAAAATGTGACTTGGTCACTTGACTTGGTTGCATTATCCTTTTTCACGGCATGCGGACAGATTCCTATTAGGCTTCTTTCTCAGTTGTGTTATGCGTAAATATAAGTCTAATGGAATGAGTATCTAGTAATGGTCACATGTGTCTTAATTATTAAAGTGCACAATAGAATTGCTGGATCTTCTGTAGAAAATGAAACTGTTAAAGTGTTGAGGTATTGCTCCATCTTCTACGCAAATTGGGTTTCAAAATACCTCCCTATGTATCAATGAATCCAATTGAAAGTGATGATTACAGTTGTCACAGACTGATATAAATAGATGAATTTTTGGGAGAATTAAAATTTCAAATATATTTTTCAGTTTGCAGGTACGAGAAATGAGGCCGGTACTTGGTTCATTTTTCCCCTTCTTTTCCGGATATCACAGCTTCGGTGCCTCCTTTTTCTACGTTTTCTTTTTATACATTCAGAGCCAATTCCTTTCACTTCCATACAATTTCCATCTAGTGCAGAGATAAGCCAAGGGAGTAAAACTTAGACTAGACGAGTATTGTATAATTTCTTCACGTCCAGCCTTATCATCCTCCATTCCTCGTTTTCTGTATTTTTCTTTTTCTCGTTACTCCTTTTCTTGCTTGCTTGCTCTACGCTTGTGTTCCATTCAAGTTTTTTTTTTCGTTTTTGCTCCTTTTAAATGCAATACGTTCGTCAATTCAAAACTGACCAAAATGTTTAAGCAGTTCTATCAACATTTATGCAACAGGAGTATATTTTAAAGTTCATACGTTTTTATTTTAGAGTTCACTCAGTTGATGGATAAAATGGCGTTACGCTTGAAGAACCGAGTGAACTGAGAACAGAGTTCTGCACATCAGGTAGGATTGCTGATATTAATTGGACCGCGATTTCGATGTATTCATATCGACGGAGAATACCAGCTGGATTTTGATTAAGTCATAGCCATAGCGTATATAAACATGAAGTTAAATGAAAACTTTTTGAACCTGACCCGGTCAAGAGATTGTAGAAAATGAAACGTATGGCTGAGTTTAGAAAGGGAAATAATTTTGACATTTTTGTCAGCACGTTGCATGGAGTGTCGTCTACTAAGCAATAGTATAACTTTCCTATCTGGCATTATTGGCGTAAAACGTGATTTGAACCGATTTTTCTGATAAGAATTCGCGGGTGCCCGGTAGCATTACATCTTTGCACTCGTACTTTTTATTCGTCCTAGTCATCGTAAACATAGTAAACAGCAATTTTACTATTTCACACTTATCAGATGATTTGTATGTGGATACAACTTTGGAAATATAACTACTCGGAACTATTTATATATGTTTTGTTTCGATTCGATGTCAATGATTCGACAGTTATTGAGTTCGTACATATAAATGTTTGCGACTTTTCAAATCTTGTCTGTTGGTTGAAAGGCAACAAATTGTAAGGCAACCACTTTCGCACCATTGATTGTAACCCGAAAGCGGGTAGCCTTTATTGGAAATAATTAGAGAGCTTTTTTTCATATTTATTGCCAACCATTGACGTATAGATCCATCATGCCGTTTCTTCAATGTTGTTCTTGTTGTTGTTGTTTTTGTTCTTGTTCTTGAAACCTCGAAAGGCACCAGGACCAGACGGCATTCCAACCGAGGTGCTGCAAATGGTTTTCCACGTTTGCCCTGATTTGCTACTCAATGTGTTTAACGCTTGCCTTAGAGAAGGTGTATTCCCATCTCGCTGGAAGGTGGCGAGGCTCACATTCATCAGCAAGGGAAAAGGGGACCCGGGGCTGCCATCTACATACCGTCCGCTTTGTATGCTGGACACAGCCGGGAAAGTGTTCGAAAAGCTCATCAAGAGAAGACTCACTGACGCAATTCGTGCTGCAGGGGACCTATCTCCTCGGCAGTATGGCTTTAGAGCAGGGTGATCCACTTCCGATGCCATCATGGAAGTGGTGAATGCAGTCCGTCGAGCCGAAGCGCACAAAATCGACTCCCAACGAGTTGTCTTGCTAGTGACGCTTGACGTCAGAAATGCCTTCAACTTCGCCAGATGGTCGGATATTCTTGGCACATTGCAAAATTTTTTCCGATTGCCAGGGTATCTGATGCGGATTTTGAGGGATTACTTAAAGGACCGCAGTCTGCTCTATGACACGCAAGATGGGCGGCGCAGTATGGAGATAACGTCTGGTGTAGCGCAAGGGTCCATACTGGGACCAGACTTGTGGAACCCCTCATACGACGGACTATTGAGGCTTGAGCTGCCAGATGAGTCGCGCTTAGTCGGCTATGCAGATGATATAGCAGCACTGGTCGCCGGACGCACAGTTGAACATGCGCAGCGCAGACTGGGAATGCTAATGCGTCAAGTCAGGGAATGCATGACATCCCGCGGGTTCAGTTTGGCACTAGAGAAAACCGAGGTGGTCATTCTCACGAAAAAAAAGAATTCCCACGGTAATTCCTTTGCAGATCGGAGATGCGACTGTTTGACTGTTTGATGCGACTGCTGTACAGTCAGTGCTACTGTGCGGCTCTGAGGTTTGGGCCGGAGCTCTCAGTAAGGAGCTGTACCGAAAGCGCTTGGCCCAGGTACAGAGACGAGGAGCTTTGCGGGTTGCGTCTGCATAACGCACTGTCTCTGGGTCGGCGGTGCTGGTGATCGCAGGAGTGATACCCATCGCCCTCCTTGCTATGGAGAGACGGAGAATTTATGACCGAAAAGTGGAGGGCTCAAGATATGCTGTCAATCGAGAGGAGAGGCAGCGCACAATACTCGAGTGGCAACAGTCCTGGGAAGGCGACTCTAATGGCCGCTGGACTGCCCGTCTTATAGGGGACGTGGGATCGTGGCTTAATCGAAGGCACGGTGAGACTGATTATTACCTTACTCAGCTTCTTAGCGGGCATGGGTATTTTCAGTCTTACTTCCACAAGATTGGTAAATCACGGTCCCCAGACTGCATTTTCTGCCCCGGGGAAAGGGACGACGCATGTCACACCTTCAATTGTAGAAGGTGGAACAGGATGCGGCAGGACTTGTGAGAGGTGATGGTAGAGCTTTCTCCAGACAATCTGGTCGGAGAAATGCTGAAAAGTTTCGACAAATGGACTTGTGTGGCGCATTACTCTCGGGCAATACTTACTGCCAAAAAATGTACAATGGATAACGTTGGACGCGGGATCTAGGGGAGTCTCCTTTCCAGCAGTCCTCCACCATCCTGCCCCCTCCCCCTGAGGGGAGATTTCTCTAGGCTGACGGCGCCCTAGGGCGAAGTAAAAAGAGGCCTAGCTCGAAGTAATGTGTCAAACGGTTCCAAGCTAGAGTCTCTTGACAGGTCTTGACAGGGGGGGGATGTTTAGTGGGTAGTCTGGTAGCATGCGCTGCTAGGAGTCCCACACTCCGGGCGTAAATTCCCTTCACCCCCTAACCCCAAAAAAAAAAAAATTTGTTCTTGTACCTTTTCACTTAAATCTTTCGAGCACACTTTATGTGATTGTCACACTTACAATTCTCCACCTTTCATAGAGTTTTGAGTGAATCTTCATTCCAATTTCTCCGACAAGCGACGGCTTTTTGTTGTACATGCTTGTTTTTGTAACATTGTAGCTGATGTCGATGCTCAATGGTACGGTTACAAAGCATTGCCAAATATTAGCCCCGAATTCAAATTTGCATTATTAACACATATTATATTATATACATATCACATTATTCATTAAATATTATTATATGCATTATAAGAAAAATATGCAGCAAAATCAAAATTAACGAACTTAACAAAAACATACGGGCACAAAATGCATCCTTACAAAATGTAAATGTAAATCAAATATTTATGTAAATCAACAAATTAGTTGGAATTACGAATTGGAATTAATTAGTTGGAAAAACGAAAAAAAAAAAACTTATTTTTAAAAGTTTTAGAACTAAATAAGAGCACAAAAAGAGCTTTTCGCGTGCAACTAATAATGCAATACATTCTAATATAAGTACGATGTAAAACCTTTTTCCTTTTGAAGTCCCCGTCACTGCAACTCCTTGGCAGCTCTTATCTCTTCCAAAAATAGAGAAGACAAAGTAGAGAAAACAAAAAACATTCTTGGATTGAGAAAAATTCAATCGGGTTTGGATGGTGTCGAATAATAATTACACTAGGTATTCAGTACAGTTATGGTTGCGACTGTTCTTCTCATTACTTTAACTTCCTTTATTTAAGCGTGTAGCATTTCTCATTTCATATGGTTTTTATTCTGCTTATTTAATGTTCTTTTCAGAATCAAAGACTTAGTTATCGGCAGGTGAGGCAGCAGCCGTTGCGGAATTTCTGCAAGAGCTCGTTATGGTGATTGTATGAGAACCCGAGGTGACCCCAACTATGGCTATTTCTTCCCAAATCAGTTTACATCAAATGTAACTCAATTTTCAATGTTTCATTGCGCAGAGATCGATTTCTGGAAGACTGCTCTGGAATTCTTTTTGGATTAAGTATACCAATAGCGCCCACATCAAATCCGTTACTACCATCCTCAACAGTAGGCTACTTTTGCCAGCCTTTCGCTTTTATATTTCCCATCTGGTATCTCGTTATATTTTAGAACGATTAACAATGTATTGAAGACGATATTTTGTTCATAAGACCTCTTCCTCCAGGATGGATTACCATTTTCAAATGTTTTTTGAATGTTTTTTTCTTCTTTGATTTGTTTTTGCATGGATTCTCCACTTTTTATTATATTGACCTTCATTTGAAAGAAAGGTGGTAGAGTTCAAGTTGGAAAATGCGAACCTGCGTCCCCTCCGTTTGTTTGTAGGCGCAAACTGCCTGGCCGAGACGAATCAATGGCACTACCAGCTTAATTTTTCATTGTTTGCTGAAACGCTGAAAGACTGATTTGTCCCTATTTGTAAACGCTATTCGGAATATTCAAAAGGTATTCTTTTGCTAGTTCAGCTTTCAAAATACGAGAAAATTGATCACACATTGTATATATCATGGTGTGGTTTGACGTATGCATTCTACACCAAGCATTGATGGAGCATGCAATCTTTTTTTCCTGATCGCTGCCGTCTGAACAATGTGTGTTTCGGGTTTTCTTGATCCCTCCGTACATTAGATGACTTAAAATTCATTCCCTGTACTACGCGAGTCCAACATATCAATCACATAAAATATATCATCGAAATAGTAGATTTCGATTTCTGTTATTAACTTTACGGGTACCTGGCTCTGGTTTGATATAGAATATTTATGAATTTTTAGTGGAAAAACACGCTCGCGTAGTTTAAGAATAGATCTGATTTGGCAGAGTTGTATACAGTAGGTTTATGATGTTTAGGTTGATATGCTTTAGGCACTTGTCAATTAGCCTTGCCCTCGGATGAATAAAGGAAAGGACGAATTTTGTCTTATGTTTAGTTTAATGTATTATCAGACAAAGTAAAAACGTTAATAGAAGTTGTATTGGACCTACAAACACTGAATTTTTGTTATAAAATAACGAGGAATAAGCTTTTCCTGTATTCCTTGAGTGTTGCCAATTGAATCCGAGCAAATTAACCTGAGTAATTACTCTTCCGATTATCAAGCAATAGGTGTAGCACATATTGTATAAAGAGATGCTTATACAACGGAGTAGAGGAGCTCGCGTTTGCTTTGAACGGTTGGTTCTGGAAGCGTATAGAATCGTAGCCCAATTTCTAATCCCATTGATTTCTGGCTCTTTTGCTTCACCGTACATGAGCGTCGCATCCAAGTGCCCATCAAACAAAGCTCGAACGAAAGATAAGAGTGAAGAACTAAAAGCAGTCTTACTGGCCTAATTGATATAACCGTCATTCGAGGCCAATAAAACAGAGGATAAATAATTTATTTGAATTTTATTTGCCGATTGCCGCTTACCAAAGCATACCGCGGGCAGCCGCTTTTTCATTCTTCGCGGTCATAACTTTCAACTTGTATCGTCATCAACGGTGCGAAGCCCCCTCCGACATTTGTGGATACATTACCTGGGCACGGCGTACCAAACACATTGCATAGCTCAGCGGCGAACGAGGGACAATTTGATTGGATGGTGGCTGCATGTTTCACGTATTTATGAGTGGCAAGTCGTAAATCTTACCGCGACGAATAGCCATTTGATGGTGCGGCTCGACCGGCCTACTGGCGCGAGTAGGCCAGGCAGCCAGACAGGCTATCGGCTTTAGTGTAGGTAGAATGTCGTTGCTCGAGGGCGGGGCATAAGCAACAGGCATCCATTACGCGGAACGGTGAAGAGCGCTTGCTGTTTTGCCTTGGCAACGAGCCGAGTGGGCGTAGCGAGCGACCAATCGGGAAACAAGTGCCATGTGAAAAGATGAAGGAAGGTGACGTTTTAGTTGTATTGTGTGTGCTGGAATTGAAGTGGTACGGCATCCCTCGTCATGTGTCAACAATCCGATAACAACAGCGCCATGATGAGAATGTTCAGTTTCGAGCCGTTGCTCGACGAGATTGTAGGTTTTTTGCTTCTAGTGTGCTAAGCGTCTGACTGAGGCGTTCGCGGATAGACTTTGGTGAAACGGTGATGTGTTGCTGATTGCATATTTACATAAAGTGCTATAACTCTTAAATTCAGTGCCTCGCACTTGTAAAGTGCACAGTTATCGCAAAATTGGGATACATTAGTTAATTGTGAAGATGGTGTCGTACTACAATCACTTGCAATATACGCAAAAACACTCCGCGAACTTGCCGTACCAGCCGTCGCAGCCGTGGTTCTCACCGACATATCCGCCTCCACCGAACGCCCATTTGTTTAGTGATGTGGATCACCAACATGTCTACTATAACCCTCAACTGTTCCACCAGCCGCCGGAATGGCAAACACACGAAAGTTACCCTGGCCAGCAAGGAGGATTGTCGTCACAAGGAATAGCATCGAACATCACTCCTGGCGGCAATACCTCCGAGAGCATCACAGAAGGATTATCGTCGCCTCCGATAACTGTCTCTGGGAGCGAGATGTCCAGTCCAGGTGTTCCTAACGGAGCATCTTCGCCCCATGCACCCAACAGTGGCAACAACAGTCGGCCCACGCCCGACAAGAGTCCATTTTACGATTGGATGAAGAAGCCGGCGTACCCCTCGCAGCCGAATCCAGGTAAGCCCGTTCATCTGATGATCCCCTGCCGCTAGAACGCTTTGTTTAGGCCAGTCCACTGTCCGACTGCGAGTGCACAAAAGGGCAACAGGTAGTCGTAAAGCGGATCGGGATGTTCCGTTGTAAATAAAATTTTCCCAAAATTCAATTGCCTCGCACAGCTCACAGGCTTATAAATTAATCCTGGCATTTATTCGTTCTGTGTGTCTTTTACATTCCTGCTTTTATTTACATGAACGTTTTATATTGCTGTTTTCAAAGAGCGCCATAAAAATAAATCATTTCAGGCACATCTCAATTATCTTTGTGAATCTCCTTAAATCAGATGTCTTTAGGGTCTTTGCAACTAAGGCTTGAACTCTGCTCCGACGCGTATCAGTGTTGATATTTTATTGAGTCTCATTTGCAGTGTTAGATATTTAGGCCATTAGACCTAGCTATGAGCGTATGTACTGCTCACTCCTATGTGGCTGTTTTGTCTATTTGCAGCATATGGAGCAGTGTACACTTGACGACTCCATTAGACGGATCTTTCTGGTTATTTGGTTACTTCTTTTCTTTTTTCGTGGTTTGTTGTTTACTTCTACGGTATGCAGCGCGGAATATATGTGAAATTCCCTGACACTTGGCAAACACTCGAAATATATGATGCGGCACAAGTAGAATGGAATGGAATTGAGCTGTTTGTTGAAATTGAATAATCCCTTGACTTGGTTCGATTCATTGTCATGGATTTGTGGTTGGCACTTTTTTATTTAAAAATTTGTCTATACCAAAATAGAATGTCAAAATGCTTTTAAATATTTGCCGAGTTTAGCGGGGAATCAACTGAATATTTTGATAGCGCATAGGAATTGAATTGCAGGGGTGGGGAGACGGAGTAATACGGTTCAAAAATGGTTTGCGTTTTTTAGTTTGAATCTTTTGGACGCTCGCAAATGGGTTTTGGCGTCCTTGGGAGTGCTAAACTAGGAGACTAGGGAGTGCTGAGTGAAATTTACCAACACCAATTCCACGAATCCTTGTCTTTGTCTTGACAGTTGATGAGGGAGGGAATCCCTTAACTTGGTTCGATTCATTGTCATGAATTTGTGGTTGGCACTTTTTTATTAAAAAATTACAGAGATAAATTTAAAATAAGGAACTGCATCCTCTATTTGTAAAATTTGCATGTAGTGATGGAATAAGAAAAACTGTAAATATATCTACATAAACTTTTACCACACAATTAATTATGCCTTAGATCATATGTTCACAAAATCAGTGAAATATAATTTAAGCTTTCTGCTCATAAAATCCTTGCGGAAAAAATCCACTTGCGCCCGAATATTGAAGACTGCTTTCCATACCCAGTATTTACTTATTCACTTGTAATTCGTGATGGATTCAGGTCAATATGAAGAATTAACAACAAAAAATTTAGAAATACTTTACCAATACAAACGACATATTAACTGTATGATAATATAAACAGACACATGCATATTTATTTTTGTATACCAAATAGGGAATCTTTTTAAAACAAAAATTGCATATTTTATATTGATATTTTTAATGAATGCATATCTCTAAAACAAACAGCCTTAGTCAGGGTTTTTGAGATGCGGTTATCCCCAGTTCGCCACTTTAACTTTTAAAAGGCTCGAAAATTTGATGCCGGATGCAGAAACATATTAATTGCGTCATTTTATGCTTGCAAGCTGTTTTTCCTTTGTGGCTCCTAAGAACTTTTAACACAAAATTGTCGAAACGATACTTTTGCCTAATTTTGGTGGCATTGGGGATAATTTTCATCAAGGCGGTTAAGTCGGGCTTATGCCGCTATTTTAAATTTGTTCACTAGCCACAGCTATGAAAGGATTAAAAACATTTGAGCTTTTTCTACCAACGACGTTCGTCGTGCAAATCTTGATGACTGAGCATTCTTAATAATTAAAAGAAGTTGTGCCACAGGCAAGAAGTATTCAATGGCAATTATGAATACATAAATTACATGACAAAGGAAAAGGTAAAAAGGCAAAGGACAACAATAGTAATTAGGATATATCCAAAATAAAAAACAATGTATTTAAATGCTCTTTAAATGATATTAATGCTAATGATAAAAATTATAATTATACTATCAATTGCCTGAAAGTGTCACAGGCTGAATTCGTTGTAAACTTTCCAATCACATTTGGTGGCCGCTGACATTGCCCTCATTAACCCTGAATTCCTTAAGGCTACCATTTACCCTAAATATTACTTTGCGAGATTCAACTGATGTGCAGTCATTTCTCTTGGTTTCGAGGTGGTAAGGTTAAGTTCTTGGTAATCTAGAGTTCAAATTGGAAACAAGTGTGAAGAGGTCTCCTCATGGTACGCTGACCGCAACATCAAAGCACACTGAGCCTCTCTGTTGTCTCTCTCTATGTTGCAAGCGTGTTTGTTTTCTAAGTTTATACACTTCAGGTGTTTAATTCTAAGATGGACG
Organism: Stratiomys singularior; assembly: GCA_954870665.1. Lineage (NCBI taxonomy): Eukaryota > Metazoa > Arthropoda > Insecta > Diptera > Stratiomyidae > Stratiomys > Stratiomys singularior. Next base: position 776,602 of record OX940879.1, on the reverse strand, counting down.
TTTTTGATAGATATTAAAGAGGGTTCAATATTCTTCTTCTGTAATGTTTTTATTGACGAACTGTTTACTATCGGAGCGAACTTTCTGGAAAGTGATTCTCGTCATCGATCTATTACCAGAGACAAGCAACGGATTTCGTCGGGAAGAAAAAATAATGAAAGAATGACCTGATAGCATAACTATAACTTATCGCAAATATACTCTTTTCACTTTGTGCTCCGAATATTGGCATCAGTCATTTCAAGGTGTTCGCGCGACGGCGTTGCACCGTACACAGGCTGTTTGGGACACCTTTTATGCTGATATCGAACAACTTTTATAGACTTTTTTAAAGTAATTTGTCACAAATATCCCTCAAAATTGTGCTACCCATGCAGCTATGCCTCTTTATTGTCTGTCAATTATTGATTGGCCACAAGTTAATGATCCATTGTCTTTCTCCGTCCAACCTAGTGATTTCTCTTTTTTTTACCTGCCTAATTTGTCCTTTCGTACAATATGTTCATGTACAATTCTACGTTTTGAGAAAGTTATTTAAAATATTTGCAACCAAAATACCAGACAAAAAATTTATCCAAATTTTGACAGATATCGTTGAAATTTGCTAGATATTTCCCGTTCTTCGTTTGCGCTGCCAATCACAAACAAAGAATTTACGTTTCCGTGCTTGTTAGCTTGGAATTGACTATAGAGCTGCAACGATATTTCGAAGGCGAAGAAGCTCAAATACCTGATCGCTATTTTCAGTAAGACTGTGAAACAGTTGACTATTTTTTGCTTTTGCATTTGCATTTTTCTTTTGGAACAATTTAAATCCCATTATAGTCTGCAAACTCTCAGCGTCTATTACATTAAAATGTTTCGGAGTTTTTCCATAGACAAAATACTCACATTTCTAATTGTGCACAGAAATTGCAAACAATATGCTTCAATATGTCCAAAAATAGTAGTGTCCTTTTTCTGATGTGTTGACACTTGCAGTATTTTGAGCGGTCAAAATGTTACATGAGATCTATTGAAAAGAATGTGCTAATTGGTTATTTTTGCATCTTTATCTATTGCCTTTGTAATTTTTTTTTTACTATTGACATATCGTATTGATCCAATCACCAATTAAATATCAGTTTATAAGGGGCATGCTTGCAAACAAACCATAAATGGCTAGGGTGGTAGGGTCTTATCATGTTCCTTTTTTCCTAGTTGTTAAGGCAAATAACGCAATATTTTATGCGCATGTGATGACAACTTGACAATCTAATGTATAACCTGATTAAGGTTTGCACTAGCGTTCGTGTATCCCTGCAGCAAAACCACCGAAAATATCGTCCCAAAAAATTCAAACATTCTTCGTATTCATAAGAACTGCACATGGCCAACCATAGGTACATGCTTGCTGGAATCGACGATCTTCAGTCACACAACCATATTTTATACGGGGGTTCATAAATCATTGATACTCGCTCGCAGGGTATAAACTTGAATCATGCTTGTCATATTATAAATGCTCACCGTGTGTTGTACTATACGTGTTTATAAAATCAAGCAAACGAAAACAAACATATTGATTCTACCCCCATTGGGAAGCAATGAATTTATTATTTATATGTATAAACATTTTGTGTTATTAAATCAAAATTTACAATCACTAAATATGGCGACATATACATACAACACGACAGAATAAATCCACAAACACTTTTAACACAATCGGCCAAATGCTAACAATTAGATCAGACTCTTAATCCATTTATGAACTTGTCGCATTATAGTACGGTCATTATTTTTATTGATTATTAATGGCCATTAGCACAAGATTATATAGGCATAAAGCATCTTAAATTTAGATTAAAGTTAAATAAATAAATGGGTTGTACGCGTTGTGATTACTAATTTGGAGCTGCGATGAAAATTGAAAAGCTTTTTATCGTACTATTCGGAGTAGATACACCGTAGACCTTAATGTGGAGGTTATAATTCTTGAATGGACGGAATGGTTATGAAACGTCGTTCAACTATCTAAATGACTATCAAATAAATAACTAAAATTCACAGAAATTAAATCAATCTTGTGGTGCGTTGAAAGGCATCGAATCAGTTGAATGACTTGGGTTAAATGAACGAAATGGATGATGTGAGCTTTTATTATCATTCTTTGTTTTATTGCGTTTTGCGGGCATGATTTAGAAATGTTTGAAAATAAAACATTTTATTTTATTTTTAATAATGTTTCTGATTGATCAATTGACAATTCGGTTTCCAAAGATTTAGACGACCACCTATTAACTGAGCATGTTTTCCGTTTAGTCAATTTCATCAATTTTCGTCTGTATTCGTTCGATCTTCTTGAGCAAATGATTTTTGAAATCTTTGATTAATTAAAAGATTTTCAGGAAGTTTTTAAGCGCTTTCTTTCGTGTCGTTTGTGTTACTTTCTTAACGTTTCCCCACATGATTGATGTGTCGTCAACGCTGTACCTTTTTCGACTATTTCCGAAATAGCAGAAATGATATCACCCTAACATCTTCGTGTAATCCTCAATCTCCGGTTCTCCTTTATTGGAGCAAGAACATAACCTTGATTTCGATTCAAACGTTCATTTCAATAGTTATGTGGGTGATGTATCTGTTGGTCAGAGACAACGATTTCTCTTCAATTTCCAACGTTTCAAACAGGCAAATCAATGAAAACTGGAAATGCTGTTGTTATTTTTGAGACAGGCCTCACTTGGATAATTAACTATTAAAACTCGTTAACTTCTTAGCATCCATTGGATCCAGTATTTACTTTGAACACAAGAAGCCGGAATCTCTTGGCTGATTGCACATACAAAGTAATAATTCGAAGATGAATATACTTTTCAGAATGTTGACATTGTTGCTCAGGCTTTTGTAAAAAAGGACCACTGCCACTGAAATATTCAGCTAAATACCTAATTATCGGCTGCTAAATAATTTTTCTCTGAGTCGAAGTGTTTTTACAACCTAGCGTTCAAAATCGTCAAGTTTACAGACTAGGAAAGAATAGAAAGAATAGTTTGAACATATAGAAATGTAATTAAGTGCAATATGTATTTTTATAAACCCAATGGGTTTGAATGATTGTTAAAGTTTGACCTAACTGAGCATGATTGGTTTCACTGGTCAAAATCGTAGCGAATGATTCCATTTGTCGGAGAAGTTCGAATGGCGCGCAAATAATCGTTCGGGTGCAAGGCGCAATTGCGTAACTAAGAAATAAACGAATTTGCATTTTCATTAACGAACTTAACCACCTTTTAATCCCGAAACTTCCACACAACTTTCAGCGCCAAGTGCGTGCACGTCTGCTCATATATTCGGGAGCTTAATATTTCTGAATGTGCGGGTACTGGCTTTGATGCCTTCCATTAGTTTTCAAAAAAAATTTGACCCTACGAAAAGGCTCGGTAGTATCACATTAACCTGGTCAAAAACTACTTGGAGTTACCAAAAAGGCACCATTCTGCAGCTACCATCTTGCTGCTTAAAATCATTACTTGGATCGATTATTAATGGACTTTATATGCTTTTGAGCCAGATTATTATTCAAAGGAGCGAAAGACGGAAGCATTTAAGGATAGATTGCAATCATGCATAGCGGTTCCTTGAAATTTTCATTTTGAATTTTTCAAAGTAAATAATTTGAAACTCACAAAAGACACTTGCGTACTGGCTGATAAAGAGAATGATTGCGTTGGTGTTTCCTTAGCCAGCTTAAGAAATCCATTGCCTTCATCAATGCAAATAAAAGTGAATTGATAGTCGCCTATCAATTTACAACATCGAAAACGCTACACAAATAGGAACGATTTGATATGCGTCGGTGTCAATCGGTTCGATAAGCAAGATCAAAAAGAACCGGAGGATCTAAACATTCGGCATGCTTTTAAATAGATCTGAAATAATATTTGAGTGCAAATTTATATTGCCCAATTTATTGGTCTCTTTCATGTGACAAACGAGCCGTCAACTTATGAGTCGACGCGACTTCGTAGATACACTTACGTCGACGCGGAGCGCTATGTCGGCCGACCTGTACGCTCGTTGGCAATAAAGTAATTAGAAGTCAATAAATTTTGCAGTCGCTAAACACACAATATGGTCTTTAAATCTCATTGTTGCTCATAGTGCTGATAAAAGGATTGTAGTTGAACGGGACGCTGGGGTGAGATACGGTTTGCCGTGGCTTTCACAATTGTCACCGGCATCTGGGGGTTTGTTGAATGCTCAAAAATTATTTATTCAGTTGGAAAAATCCATTTTAATATTTATAAGAGTGCGATTACTAGATAATTGAATATTTATAAACTTGATAAACATTCGGGCCTTATTTTCTGCTCTGTTTAGGTCAGTCACACACATGCTCCGAGCGACACTTTGGTCTTGCAGAGCTGGAGGCAGCTAGCAGGGAAGGAAAGCAAAATGATTTTAGGTTTCCAAGTACGTATGTATATGCAAAATGAAGAATGTCCTTACAGAATAGAGGGCAGCGGAGTATGGCGTAGCGCTGCTCATTTGCTTTGTATGTAATTAGTGTTGGGCACGTAATATGCATTATTTAGTCCTATTTCTCCTGCTTCCTGCTTTTATTAATTTCTTTCTCGGAGTGGCATGGCATGCATGGCTTTCGGTTACGATTGTTATTGGACTCAAATTTTTATTTGCTTTTATTTCAGTTTTGATTGGAAGCTTCAGGCATGGCGTTTACATTTTGCGTTACATGTTCAGAAAGAAGCAAACGAAAAAACGAACGTAAATAATAACTTACCACTGATGTGGTTGATGGCGTGTCGTATATGACTTTGCCTGACTAAACTAAATTATTGCGCAGATAGAATCTTCTTTTTGCCGAGCAACTTTCAGAGGAAGTTCTCCATCACGCAATCTGCGGGCTGAGTGATGAAGGAGAAGTAGTAAATTAACTTCATTTCCCAGTCGAGGTGGGGCTCGCGATGGCAAATATCATTGTACCACGCACGTACTTGAACGAGCCCAATAATTTCCAAGCTGAATGCATTTTAATTAGCTTGTTTTATTTTCTGAGACTCATTCGAAAATGGCGGACATCAAGGTTGGGCATAGTTCCTTGATGAATAGTTTTCGTTGTTGCTGTCGTTCGTACGCCATTTTGACTCGACTTAATATAAATAGTTTACGACTGGAAAAAATGTGAAATTATTGTAATTTGATTTGAAGTCTTCATTTATGGTCGATAGATTCCCAGGCGATTTGCATTTGTATAGCATGAGCAAATGAGCAATAGGAGGCGAAGGAACGGTGGTGTGTATTGCGAACCGTGTCTATGTTTCGAAACATAAAAATTAGCTTGAATTGAAAATCTGTTAATTTGGCTATAGTCGAGTGGCAACGTTGAGCAATAAACTGCAACAATTAAGTTTATGACGGTCGATATCCATATTCGTCTTAAATTCGTCGGTTTACATGAAAGCTACGACGAGTTACAGAGATACGACTATGTATATTCAGGTAAAAAAATTAATGGTGCTAAAATTTTTTCCACTCTCCTTAAGCGTCAAACTACCCGTCATAAACGGCAGGAATTTACGGACATTTGCGGCATACTGTCTCCATTCACAAGTGACGGCTGTGTTGAATGCGAAAAAAGATGACGGCAAATCGCTGCTGGAAATTGTCCCCGGGGTACAATAACGAAAATTACGAGTCTTGATTTAGGGCTTGCACAAGGAGAGCGACATCAGGATCACGAGTGCGACGTAGAGGACAAACGTTCATGTAGAGTAAAAGGACTCTGATAGAGAACAACAACAAGTACAAGTGTGCGAAATATGTCGTCACATTTACAGTCAAAGTGGGAATCCAACAACTAGAAATGTGCCAAAAATGAGGCCAATGACAAATGGTTCCCAGGACAATAGCTAGACCGCTTTCTAATAGAGTTATCTTTTCATGGTGATGTTCTGTTTAAGAATTATCGGCTACTTGTCTCTGCAGACACTATTGTTTAATAACGAGAGAGATTCCGTTCAAAGGATGATGCGGCTGAGATAGTTATCCTGCTGTGATGATATGGTTTCTCTGTGGTGTGTTTAATATGCAATGGAAATTAAGGAGTGAAGCGTTAACCGCATACAAGCCAATATTGTGATTAGATTGACAAATGTAGGTTTTTGCCTCTTGAGACGATGAGTTCAGTGATTGCTTATCGGAGGTTTGTACGGTTTGAATTGTTTACTCGCATATATTAAAAAAAAAAGAAAACACTGTTATAGAAAGTTATAGAAACTTGACAACCCAATTTCTAGTCAAGTTTGTGTTACGTTAGGAAAATGTTATTCTTCGATATCGAAGAATAGGAAAAACCAATCGCCATACCCGTATTTCGCAACTGGGAACTTTCTTTTCTCTCATTACCTTCCCATCGCTAAAACGCTAAAATGCCACGGAAAAAGATCTAAAGCTCATCAACATTTTGAGTTTTTCCAATCGTTTTACTTGAATCGAAATTAAAAATTGGTTAGCAGGAGCCCGGTGAGATTGGGCCTCGTTCTAATTGGTTGAAATTCGCATATTGATGAATTCCGACGGTCAAAAATGTTTTTTTTTTCGAAATCATGCGTAACGGCATCTTGAAATCTGAAGTTATTTCTGAAAATAAATTTCTATAGATCGGTAGCCAACGAGAGTCTACAGATTTTTATTGCTGTTAGTATTTATTTATAAGCCTCATCTTTCGTAATGTCGCTTTCCTCCGTATGTAACTACATATCTATAACGTTCAAATATAATCTCAGAGGATCGTTTCATGAGATCCATAGTGCGATTATTGAGTGCTTTTGCTGTACGTACTCCATGAAAATCCGTTTCCGTTTGTAATGTATTGAGTTTGTGTTTGGAGGTAAAGTGGGGACGTTTTTGTAATTCACGGTGCTAGAGCAGCCTTAAAATAAGTGTACCAACGACAATTTAATTTTGAAAAATGGTTCGTCAATGTCAAACTTGGTGAGCCCAAAAAGCTGTCTGAATGGCGGGGTTAATAGAGGTGGTGCTACTTGTCTATGTTATAGCTTGCTGATTGACATATTATAAGTTAATATGTGAGGTTGGACTAAATGGGACCATTGATTTCTGAGTTTTTCAGTCGCGAAAAAATGAGACAGCATGGAGCAAGTCGAATACCATGCCGTGACAAAATTACTCTCCGCACAGTGAGAAACACATCAGACAATTTGCACGGGATCTGAGTCTTTTATGGAGACTTTGTCCACGTTAAAACGGCGGTTCATAAGTCACATGGTCTTTCGAGAAGAAATGGGGCCGATTGGAGACCAACCCTGACAGGGATGGACAGGTCGATTGAGGACATTGAGTCAAAAACCATCGGAACATCACGAAGTGAATAAAATTATGGCATAAATATTTACTGGAGACGAAAATTGTGTACAAGAATGTCGCGAGCGTTTCATTAGAACTATTCGTTTTATGGTAAATCCGGAATCCAGCTGTATTAGAAAGAGTCCAAGAAAATATTTGTAATTCCTTATTTTTCCACGAAATATATCAGCTGAAAATAAAAAAATTAAGGAATCCTATTTTTTCAAACGATCCTAACCGAAACGAACTTTAACGGTTAAAAATCGATTTGGCAAGTTAAAATGAAAACCAGATTAAAAATTGATGAATGATTTATTTTACTTCAGTTCCAGTATAAAGAAGTTATTTGTTAGAGAACAAGTTGAAGGTTGGGGTACGTGAATTTTGCAACAATTTTCAACAAAACCGAACATCGAAAATAGAATACGGAATTGAATTTTTAATTGAAAAGTCCATAATATATCCATTACGCGTGATTGTTCGATCAAATCAGTAAACAAGGAAATAATTATCAAATGCGTTAAGGGTTAGTGAGAGTATTTTTCATTTGAAGGCACTGAGCGGTTAGTTCAATATGTGAGAGGCAAATCTCTGATATAATAAAGAAAGATAATCATATTATATATAAGAGCAAAAACAGTAGAGGCTGATGAATGGAGAATGTGGAACCCCGAAGAAAAATACCAAGGCGACTATAATTCATTATAGACGTTGAATTATGAGGTAAATTGACACTGTGTATTTAGGGTTCAAAGTGACAGATGATGAGAATCTGATTTAACACAAAACGAGGGTAACAGATGAAGGCAAATGATGCCACGCGTATATTGGCTTGAATGCGTTCTTTTGAATGTTTCGAACAGTAATTCATTCACAGAAAAGTGAGAACGAACCCGAGAGCTAAACATCGTTTTTACCAAAAGCCTTGTCCTAACACTACAAACGTTTGGGAAGTATTAAATCTGTTTAAAATTGAAAGTTAACGCAACTTGGCTAACCATTTTGTTGTTTCATGTTAAATTTTTACTAAGGTGGTTAAATAACAATCCCTTGTACTACTTAACTGAGTTCAAAAATTGGATATTCATTTGTTAAGGAGGACTTCTTACGAGGAATATAAACAGCAAAGGAGTAAACCAAACCCACATGTCTACATTTTCTACAAGAGAAGATGATTAGCAGTTTTGTATTTGGCTTGTGAAGTTGTAAGTTTAACTGCAGTCACAGAACATTCCATCCACAAGCAATGCTACGAAATCGACATATTTGGTTTGCAATATATGAAGTAAGATTGATAAGAACAAATTATCAGGATCAGATATGAATTTGTGATGATTTATCATTAAACCTAATTTAACAGACGTTTTAGATTTATACTTTTATTTTTATTGCACTCGGCAATTTTTTGTTAGCCTTTCTGTTTCTATCAACATCATGGAGTTATTTCATTCATGAAAGTTTATTTATCTCTGCGCACTAAATTACTGACTAATGGAACAGTTTTAGTCACGATTTATATTAACAAGTAATTATGCTGAGCGTGAGGATGGCCACGGCTTAAAACTAAAACAAATCTCCTCTCTGATCCAATCGCAATCGTATAGATGAAAATCTGAAGATACAACTACTGATAAACTTACTAGGATGGCTTCTATTACTGATACTGCTTCTGCTATGGGTACTAATACTACTGTATAACCCTTCTATGGGTGTAATAATTCTTAAACAATAGTTTATGGATTACATTCACGTTAAATACTTTGAATTTAAGTAACTCTGCTTATTGGTACAGACACCTAAGTTAAAGTTAGAATGAAATATGAAATTTTGGTGATTTCTAAAAGGACTGTAGTTTTCAATCGACTATTCTGCAACACCAACTCCCTGATTTGTTTGTCATGGATCTCTCATGGGTAGAAGTTGAAAGACGAAAACTTTCTCTTCGCTTGTTAATAAATTTATCCTCATCAAACACACTTGCACGGGACATGGTGGTAGGAATCAATTGGCCTTCCCAACTTCTCCAACACTTGGGAAACCTGTACTTTATTTTGAACACAAAATTTAATGTAACTTCCGTGCCAAATTTTTGGCTCATGAAAAATCGATTAATGAATGAATTTTCCGTTCAGACCGCGGCAGCCACCAATGACTGACCAAAATCACGTTATTCCAATGGCTGTCCAAGTTTTCCATGTCCGATGTGTCTCTCTTTAAAGTGAGTTTTCGACATTTGGCCAGCATCGTAGAAAGATGATGCAAATCCCATAGATATTGTTTAATTTCGAGAAAAAAGACAATTATTTCACCCAATCTGACAAATTTGGTGATTATGCAGCGAAGTTGATAGAATTTATCGCTCGGAGACTGCGGCAAATTATATGATGGATACATGATTCGTTCATGAAACATCATTGAGACGTGTGCATTTTTTAAATTTTCACCTCGAATCATTTACTCTGAAGCTTTGCCGTACGTTCTTCTTATTCTTGTTCTTGACCTTTTCTTGTACTCTTCCTCTGGCGTAATGTCTAAACAGATCTCTGAGTCCTGGCCTTAATTTATTTCTTGCAACTTGTAACAATAATTTCATTATTCTCGTTGTCTCGTCCGGATTGTTTTGTCACATGATGCTGTCCTAATTTTATACTCTTTTCCTTTCTCCGTCCTTTCCCTTTTTCCGTAGCTTTTTCATTAAGTCTGTTCTGGAAGGTCAAGGATTTTTTGTTTTTAATATTCAGGAAAAAGTCTTAATCTATTACGCATGAATAGACTTTAAGTTCAAATTAGAAGGGAAGATGATTGAACCAAAATATTTTGTAATCAATATTTAGTGTCGGTATATTTAGCTAAATCATTATTTATTCTACTGTTAAATGTCTTAAACTGCATTGGACACGATTCTGATATCAGCGCTTGCTGCTTTCCACCATATCTCCCATTTTGTCGTTCTATTGTATGTTAGAAAGGCCTAGTCCTTCCTACACGAAATTTAAATTGATCCAAAAATGATTGATATGGTTTTTCCATAAACTCCGGGCCGTGAATATTGAAATCGTGACGTGCTTATACCCTCGTAGAAGAAAGTAAATAATATCTCTTCGAAATGTTCTGATCACCGAAGGTTCGTTGTATTGTTCATCCTTCCAAACTGCTGACAGTCTGTTTCATTCCAGTTATTGCTGGTACTTCCATCTTCGGTGGCGTTCAACTTGGGTTCTAGTTTTCCTGTTCGTTTGTAATTACGTGAGTGTATTCCAGTTAATATTGCCATTTATACGACTGATTTTGGTAAAAAAAGGTCTAAGATACCAGCTGTAGATGGCACCGAAGACGAGAAAGGCTCGATCAGACTAATTCAATTGATAAAAACAAAAGGTTTATTTGAATTAAGATTTTTATTTTAGACGCTTTCGAAAGGAGTATTTATCATTGTCCATTTGAGTACTAAGGTTTAAGTTTTAATTGTATTTAATGCTTATGACAAATACTTGTGACAAACAAATCAAACGTGCAGCAGCAGATTTGTTTTCGATCCGCGTGCTGCCACCAAGGGAGGTTCATCGATTCAAAGATTCCACGCTATGTCATAATTGTCTAGTTTGCATGTCGATCTGTCGGTCTGTAGATCTGTCGATAAATATCACCATTGATCGTTGTTTTCAAAAAGGTTGATTTTGGTTCACATGACGCAATAAGATTTAACTCCAGGTTCTAACTAGTGATGTGAGGGTTTCACTAGCTTATTACTTTTTTATCAGTGCATATCGCGTGTGTTCATTTTCCATCTGCTCTACGCGCCTTAATCTTCTCAGAATAGCTTTTCTGAACATGCAATTGCCAGTTCTCAGCGTTGATCGATATAGTGTTTTCTTAGCAAGAGAGCCCTAAACTTTAAAGCATATTCTAAAGCAGACATTCTAGTGAAACCTGTTGCTGCTACCATTTTCCGCAATATTTACAAATTCCGATACAATGGGCAATTTTTAACTTAAACCTATCCTAAACCAATATAAACTAATTGATGGCAGTTTCAGTTATAAGATTAAATGTATGCAAATGATTGATGATCCGGGTCATTAATCAATACAATGTTTGCAAATCCTCTAGATAAAACGAACCGTCTTGAATGTTGGAACTTTTTTGTCGGCACTCAAATCCTTGGGTGAGCTGCAGTGCATGAATAGCTGCAAGTCGCAAGACCAGTGGAGTAGGTATTAGCGGCGTTGAAGGCTCCTTTGTGCTAGTGCCGTTCCAAACATGTAATTCGTAGATGCGTGTGTGCATGTGGGCATATTCAGTACTGTTAATATTACTGAAGTGTTTGTTTAATCAATAAATTGGAATTGTTTGACAAAGTATCAAACGGTAGATAAGACCTTAATTCAATTGTTATTGCCGATGATGCAATAGCATGCTGTCTTCATGTTCAACACTGCGCGCCTGTACTCCATGCCATAGTTCCAACTTGGCTAGATCTAGATATAGCATACATGTGTATCACGTTGTTGTCCAAAACCGAAAAGTATGTGATAATCGAAAAAACGGACTCTTGAAAACACCAAATTGTAGCTATTAAGTTCTCGACAAGTTAACATGAAGAAAATCAGACGTTTCACAGCTCATTCGTCACTCGACAAAGTTAAGCGTTATCTAGATCCGCTTTCGATATTTGTTAGATATCACCAGAGTGGGATTAACCATTGGATGTGCGGTGCTTTGAACTTATGGTTGCCCTGCTGGAAATGGTCGTGTTGGAGGGCAGCCTAAATTCATGTTTGAACAGCCTAAGATGTGTTGCACTCTAAGCGAGAAAAGTGAGAGCCATCAGCTGTCATGGATTCGATAGAGCTCCTAATTCTCTTCCGTTTCCCCTGATGTCCCGGTTTTTACTTCACATCTCACCTGGGACCCCAAAAGTCTATTCTGCACCTCTTAGTTGCTTCTGGCATTCCATCATCGCCTACATGGCCATATAGGTATCTAGAAAACGCAGTGTATGTGTGTATGAGTATCTGCGCCGAGATGGCAAATATGCGGCACAAATAAAGAAAAGATGAAATGAAGAATCATTTCTTATTTGACGCATGTATCTTGTATCTGATATACATATGTTGGGTTATATCTACCGGTGGTATGTGAAGATGATGGTCGACCCGAGCGAAACATCTTAACTATGCAGCACTTTATTAGCCCGCTTTTGAACAATAGATAAGTCTAATTGTTTAATTTTATTTGTTGAATGACACCAAAGGCATCGTGAAGTAAAAAATTATCTGGTTTATCACTAAACATTCAAAGGCGTGTGTACACTGTAAACTGTTTGTTTAGTGTTAAAATATTGTAAAACACATCTAATCATGTTTAAACTTCTCTTTTTGGGGGATTTACAGCAAACAGAAACGCTGTCGGCACTCATTTCCAACTTTAGTGACAATCTGTACAAGGACAATGACGTCTATCTAAAGGTTAGCCTGAGTCGAAGAGCGGGTTAGGACCGGGTTTATACGTGATTTTTAGCTTAGCCTGTGTGTGACGCTTGCGTCTGAATAATAGGGTTGCCCGGGTGCTAGTCTGGTATCTTTCCTCGCCATTGCGCTCATTGTCCATTTTCTCCAAACCCACTTTCGATTGTTGGTTATAGAAATAATTAATAATTTTTATACGGAGTTTGGAATTCCACTATCGCTTATTTATCTGCACCCAAGTGTCGTTTGAAAATTGAGTGATTTATACGAGTTGATCTGAACGACGATTAGATACATGGTTAAATGGTGGCTGAGAAAGGACAGCTTGAAGCATGTACTGTTGCATTTTTCTCATGGATATTCAGATTGAGACTGGAAATTTTCTTAAAACACTACGCACGGCGCGAGATAAGATCTGAAAGTGTAAACAAGCTGAACGTTGTCTCCAGATAAGGCATAGAACACAATTTTTGCTTAGCATACATTTTTATCAACTGTTACATTTTCAATTACACATATATATGACCGTGTCTAAATAAAACAAGCTGAGGCAATAGTACACGAATTCATATTTGTACGGAAAATTGCGTATTTGCAGTTTCTCTGCTTCATTTCATTTTCATTTCACATTGGGCACATTTTACAATACTTAGATGGAAGCTGAGCCGAAATTTTGAAGCTGAGACTTTTCGTAGAAACTAAAATTAGATTCTATCTTGACATTTTTCTCGACGCGACGCACGTACTCATATAACTTAAGTGCGAAGGTGAAATGAGAAGGGGGGAAGGGTATTGTTTGGCAATTCGCGGAGGAGGAAGAGATAATTATTTTAGGTCCGTTTCAATCCCAAACCTTATTCTGCTTGCCCCCAATAAAGGTTATGCATTATTTGAGAGACGCTATTTTTCCTCAGATGAATTCGTAGGACATTGCTCGGTGGTCCTTTCCTTGATTTGTGTTTACTTTTATCTTGTATGGATAAAATTGTCTTATTCAATTATCACTCCCGCTGAAGGAATCTAAAGCTCTATCACTGGATCAAATGAAGGTGTTATGTGAAGCCTATTGAAAAAAAAATGTTTGTTCCAGGTTGATACTTTTGTTGAATTTGTTGCATTGTTATTCATGTAAATTTAGCTTCCAAAGCGACCAAATGGACAGCTGAACAAAGTCAATAAAGTGAACCCTTCAGCAATTGTATCTTTATCAGATTTTGTATATTTTTGTCTTTTTTGCGTTTACATTGAGCTCGACGTGTATTTTGTTTACTTCGCGAAAGATATGATAAATCTTCATGAATCTTTTCCGAATTTAATCTCAGAGGTTATCACATGATTTGCCATGCGGAATACAAAATGGCCTTAAGTATGTGCGCAGATAATTAATATTTCATTTGGCAAATGGCGCTTGTGTGGTTTTGTCATCAGAAATGAATAATTTTGTCAATATGTTAAAAATGTCAGGAAATGGTTAAAAATATTTTCGATTTTCTGCAGGTCAAACTGCATCATCATCAATGACTCGTCATTCCAAAAAGGTCCTTGGCATACAGTAGCGAAACGAAACGTTTCCAATTCAGTTTTTTCCGACCTTGTTTTGACGCCTGCTCTTCAACTTACAGGTTTTTACAATGCGCGCTTGCGCCCGCCTTCACCTTTCAAGGTTTATTTGAATATCTCAGTTATGAACATCATTGTTGTGTCGTGGCTAAATTCTCTTGAAGCTATTTTTTTTTGGGACGGGAAAATCCCTATTAAAATCTAAGTCAAATTCGTTATACCTTGCATACATTATAGATTCACTGCGATACAAGTATTAGAAGTTAGGTGAATGTTCTGTTGTCAAATTGAGTTCTAGCCCTAGCTCTTTTTATGATCTTGGTTTGCAATTCTCGATGATTAAAAAAAAAGTCTTCATCTTCCATTGAGAGGGATATATTCCAATTCTCTGCACACAAAAGTATTATTTGTTTTTTTACTAATCGGTGGAACTGCCATCCTATATCTTTAATCTGTAGTCAAATAAAATACACAAGTGGATTCATGTATTTCTTTGATCTTTTGCAGGAAAAACTAGAACAAAAGATAAATATCGTGTTGTATATACCGACTTTCAACGTCTTGAGCTGGAAAAAGAATACCACACATCCCGATATATAACGATTCGCCGTAAAACTGAGTTGGCACAAGCACTGCAATTATCCGAACGACAGGTGAAAATTTGGTTCCAAAATAGGCGAGCTAAAGAGCGAAAACAAAATAAGAAACGTGAAGATCCATTGTCAGCGGGACTTTCGCAACATTCATCCAGCGGCGGGATCGGAAGTATAATGGACACAAAGCCGAAATTGGAGCCAGGCTTGCATATACCACACTCTCTGCATCAGATGAGTTCAATGGCCATGAGTTCTATGGGAATGTCACATATGGGATTGCATCCTTCCGTTTTACATCACAGTCATCATCTGAGCGTGGCACCACATCCTGCATCATCACAGCATCTACACCAGAGCCACCAACAAAGTACCACGGCGATTGGAGCACTCACAATGTGACTACGTCACACGGCGGATTACCAAGAAGTCGTTCGAGGCTAAACACTAGCAGTTTCATATCCTTGCACATCCCGTCGTCGTTGACATGGTCTGAGGCGCATCAGGTTAGCATAGAAAATCCCAAATGTGTGGTTTATGAGCGAATTCGAATAGATTAATGAAAAAAACAACAACACAAAAACAGTTTAAAGCTTAAAACAACCGTCCCAAGAAGATTTTAACTTAACGAAAAAAAAAAAAATATTTTGTGCAATGAAGAAGACTCTAGCTATAGCACACAAACACCTAGTTGTAACGATTTGCGATAAATCCTGAATTTGATAGTTCACCTTTGCTTACGAATTTTGTAAAATAATGTACATATATTGTAAGATTTCGTTCTTATCTTTAATTATTAATTAATTGACTAATTGTCCACCTACTTAAGTTAATAATTGCACAGGAACGTGTGAGAAGTATGTTAAGAAAAGTTAATTTTATTTATGAAGACACGCGGTGGGTTTATAGCCGTGACTTTTGTTGTATAGAGTTGCAAAGCCTTTCAAAGAATATTTAGTATCTGATAAGAACGAGTCGATGAATGTAAATCGATAATCTAGATAGGTACGACATACTTACATTCTTCCGTTTGGAGCGAAATATTTAGTAAAGGTTAGATGCGTATTAGCAATAAGGCAAATAAATATTTTCCGTTGGATTAATCCGTATACAGCATATTTTGGTATTGACTAGATTTTATTCACGTCACACAAAACATTTTCATTCACTTATCTATAGATTATTGGGTATTTTCAAAATATCGAATTATAGTCGTCTGTTGTTCATGTTTAGGGTTGACTTGTTCTTATTTATTGCAAAAGCTGCTGTGAATTTACACCTGTAACAATTTCTAAATTCTGTGAATAAAATTTAATTGCATCGAAATGACCGAGTAGAATTTCTATTGGAGCTTTTATTTTCATTGCGTCAGTAAATGAAGTAATGAGTAATGAGTTTTCACAGAGCGAACACCTATGAAAGCCTCAGACGGAGTACGTGCGGGTGAAATGCCATGGAATTTATTTTTATTTTCCTACGAGTGCGTACAAGTGCACGTTTCAGCATATGCAGCGACCGTAAGCATTCTACTGGCGATATGGCGGGGCGCTGCGGAGCAATTACCCATGAAGTGGGGAGTATGCTACGAGAATAGAGTCACCAAAACAATAATTAAACATACGTCCGCTTGCTGATTTGGATAATCGAACTTTTAACCACTGCCAACACTCCTAACCGACGGCAAATACCACGGGTTTCTGTAGCGGGTGTCGTATTGAAAGTTTTTTGGGATGATGTCAAATAAATTGAACGAATTGTCAACTATTCGGACAAGTCCATAAATGAAACAAGTAAAATAATAATTTATCTTATTTCTTTAATTTCTAAAAGTTCATGAAGAAATGCAGAAGGTGCAGTCAACGAAATATGTTTGGTCTTTGATTAAGCGTCGAACATGGTTCAAGGTTTGTCTGAGATGGGGTTGTAAGAAGCCTGAAAATATTTTCATTTTGCACATACTAAAACGGTAGTTGATCACTCAATTTGTTGCCCTTCAAAAATTCAATTACTTTCCATCACGATCCAATAACCCCTGAACTTCTTAATAGCATCTTATACTTCTTTATCTAAAGGTTATTTTCTAAAGCGATATAGAATTTGTTTTGATTGCCATCGAATGGTTTTTATTGGTTTATTTATTATTTTATTTATATACATTTTTACCAATATCAATTGAATATGATTTCAGGCATGTGAGCGCCACGACTGGGGCGCAGGGAGTCCAAATGAAAGGTCGACGAAATTCAAATGACTTGGAAAGGTCGAACGAATTCTCGACTACTCTAAACAACAATTGGGTCCGTATTTCATCTATAACGTACCGAATGTTGTCTTCCAAAAGGTCGAGCGTCTCGGTCTCGTCGGTGTAGGCGAGTGATTTGACTATTCCCCTCAAGAAACAGGGCAGCGGTGTTAAATCCCAAGATTTTAGAGGCCAGTTCACAGAAGCAAAACAGATTATTATGCGCTGATCAAATGTTTCCCTCATTAAGTCGATTGTTGTCACGCCATCCTGTTGAAACCAGAGATTCCTGCATCACGGCAAATCGATTCCGAACTAGAACTAGAAAGTCATTGACAATGGCTCTGTAGGGCTGCTCTGAGCTGCAGTTTTGCAGACACATGGACCAATGATTCCACTGGTCTATAAATCACACCAAATAGTGGCTTTCTCCAGATTGAACGATGTTTGGGCAAACGCCTGTTGTTGCTTATTATTCCAAAGCGGCAGTTTTGTTAATTGACGTAGCCATTCGATCAGAAATGGTCCAGTTCTATAGACAAACTTTTCTCATGAAATTCGGGATCTGTCGTAATTTTTTCTTGGGGCTATACACCGAATCTAGGCTGTGTTCAGTGGTCGATTGGCTTCAATTCCTGCAAGAGTTGGATTTTTTAGGGCTGCAAACCAACATCCTTGCGTAAAATTCGCAATTGGCTAAATTGGATGGGCACGGGTTTAATTGTTGAGCCCCATGTCGAATTGGGCCAGTTGGGTCTTCATCGACACTACGCTGTACAGCTGCTATGGTTTTTCATTACACACTGTACACTGTCTGGATGGATGCGTATTATGGATGAAAGTAAACGTGGTGTGGAAACAATCCATGGTAAGTCGAATCGTTCGGATAGAGGTTTATGTTAGCTATAAAATTGACGGAGTTTGCGATGAGTTTGTCGAACAGAACCGGCTTTCTCGAAATAAATCTGCTCAATTTCCATTCATGATACAATGGCAAACCTAACTAATTATAAAACGCATGACCGCTGTCACACCATATGTAGCATTCCAAATGTGTTGCCAAACTTGAGGTTCTCTACCTTTAGATTACCCCAAATTCTTTCCATGAATTATCGTCTCATTCCATGACCTCGTTTAGTCGTTCTGTTTTACATGGAATATATCAACATATATTCGTTTCAAAATTCGTTCCACACTTTAAACTCTATCCTTCCACACATCCACAAGCTTCTCGTGAAACCCTAGCACATGTACAAGCTGCCCGGTGCTTGAATTTGGAATTCACCAGTAACACGGAATAAATGTGTGGTTCATTTGGCGCATTGTTGACTGAAACCTAGGGAAATGTACACTAGAATTTCCCCACCTAAATTCTCTTAGATTTACCTTATTTTGCTAAATATGGCGTTATTCAGCATTTACTTATTATTTTTATTCTATTTTGTTGGCGTTTTTTAAGCGTTTATTTAGTTATACCACTTTGAAAAATCGCGCAGTGAAACAATATAAATGTGTACCAAAATCAGTTGTTCACTTTTGCCTGTAGGTGTTTTCCACACTCTTAATTTACTATTATTTCTTTTAAATTATATAAAAAATATGTCTGAGGTTACAGCGAATCCAATTGACCGTGATTAACTGTTGAAATCATAAAAACAGCTCGTCTATAGAGAAAGATCCATCCAAAACTTTCATTTTCTCACGGCCATAAAACCAAGTCAAGACGCCTGGCAGTCCATGTGTGGAAAACATGCAATTCTCACACGTGCAACTACTTCAACCCATCTGGACTATGTCCACCACCAAAAAACCCCTTCTCCCACAATTTTCCTCTTTGTTCTGCACTAAAACCCCTTCTCCTTAAGACTAAAACAGTCAGTCTTAGACAAGAGTCCATCGCGGAAACATCTCTTCCTTCTGATCGTTCTTTTGCCAGTTTATTGTGATTCACCTTCGCGCAGAGATTTTAGTGCCGTAGCTGTAAATACAGTGAATTCCTTTGTGTCTTTAATTCATAACAGTGTTTGGACAATCATTGCCAGCAACTAAATTAAGGACAACACCTCACAACTTCCTTGTTGTGGTAAGATAGTCATGACCTCCTACTTTTCTTTCTCTCCTTTATTTCAAACTCTGTAGATGAGCCTCCACGTAGGCTAAGAGTTTCTACCACGCTGACAGAAGGTCTCCACGCAGACCAATCTATTTCTAGATCTGTAGAGGAGTCTCCTCCGAGCCGAATCTACTCTACAGAGGTCAAACATAAGACCATTCTTTCCAAAGTTCTGTAGAAGAGTCTCCTCGCAGACTGAACACTTCTACAGAGATCCTCCTAGGATCATTCTATCAAGCAGTTTCTAACTCTGCCTACCCAGGAAGCGATGCTCAAACATCCTTCAGCAATTTTGGTCTGTTAACCCTACAATTGACAGAATTGCATTTCCTTCTATTTCAGCGCACAAACATCCGTGTGGTTCACTCAACGCCATTGATTGCCACCAGCAATCATTGTACCACCTGCCACAACGTTAGAGCTTCCTCCGTTAGCTGAGCCGCCGTCGTTGGAATCTCTGCCCTGCTGCCCTCATCAACCATTTCAACCTAGCTGAGCCCACTGATCGAGCCATCAACCTCCATCTGCCTATACTATATCCAATTGAACTTACTTTACTATTTATGCAGATTGTACACCTCACAGAGGCATTTATTTTTTAATAAAAACTAGCATACTTTTTAACATTAACGTTTATGGAATGAATTTATTATTTATTTAGAATTTAAAATGTTTCTCGTACAGATTCAGGTAAGGTGTAATGACTGGTGACATGAAAAAGGAATAGTGGTAAAATTCGGGTTAATAATGTGTTAATATCTATGTGCATTCTATTCTGAAAATATCCTTTCTAATGATTATCAGCTGTGTCACGAATACTACAGAAATGTCTCGATTCGGCGCATGATACTTAATTACTTGAACCCTTTCCCCTACTGTTTAGATACACGTCGTAGATGGGAAAATAAACTTTATTTTGCAGGCACCTCCACACGGGATGGCCATACGCAAAGTTCATGAGCTTAAATCGGACGATCTTCGCTGTCCTAAAGAATCATCGAAATGACTGAGCAATTTATTTGGAAACAAAAGCGTACGGTAGAGCAAATGCGTCTTTAAAAGTATTTGGTGTATTGTATCCTGCTGGAATCGCATGTCGAAGTTACGAAGTCATGTTAGGAGGAAATATGATTCAAATACCACTTGTCTCCATTGTAAGAAATACTTATCGTATGCATTAAGTGGCCAATAGCGTCAATTCTGTGTCTTAACGTATTTAATTGATTAAAATGGTCCTTATCGCTTTAAAAAATTATCATTACATGTAATAACGTTTCAAAGATATTTTGTTAACAAAAAATTTTATTCATTAAGCTTAAGCGCCTGAACAGATTTATGCTTGAGGGGATGAAATTTAGCACGAAACGTAGAGGGCACACCTATTTCTTTATTTTCTGCACAATTATTATGCAGAGTCTCAAAAATTGCAATAAGCAGCGACTGATTTTGAAGTAAGTAAAGTGCAATCACGTATGGCACAGAACGTTAAAATGAACCGACATGGGTGAGTGGAGGGAATCTAATAGCGGGCTTCGTGAATTTCAATGTATTGCAGCTCAAATTTATAAATGTCGTTGTGTATGGGTGCAAATATTAAGGATCGGTGATATGTTCATTCCGTTTTGTTTGCAAACCCCAAATCATTTGCAGGAGTTCCGCAAGCATTGTTTAGATCGGAACTTTGTTTTGTATGTTATCATTGTCTTGTAGTTACGCTATGGCCGGAACCTCCTGGCCATAGCGTACCTGATTCCTCCGGAACCTGATGGCTGAGGAATAACGTTTAATAGTGATATTGTATGGAATCCGACATTGTGACAAAATAGTCCGGACGAAGTAAATAAAACAAGGGCCCCGTCCGCCCCACGACTCAATGGCATAAGAACTGTTACCAGTCGTATTCCTTACTCAGTTACTTTAAGACTAATTCTGTGATTTTTGTTACAGTGTCCATTTTTTATTTCCTCTTTGTTTCTTCTTTCTCTTATAAAAGTATTTCAAAAAATTCGCAGCCACGATCTATTCATACCATTCTGCTCACTAAGCCGAGCATAATTTCTGAGTGTAGATAGAAGGTCCGATTTTGTCAAGTTCGAACTTCTCTTTTGTCAAGTTCGAAAATGGCAGAATGGAATATGCAATAAAGGCATCAATCGCTCTTTGTGCAAACGATCTATAAGGATGTGTTTAATCAATGCAAGCGTCAATGATAAATCTTGTGTATGCAGGTGCGTGAATCGATATGAATATGCAAATATACATATTTACCCTTTAAAATTAAAATTTCCTTTATAAATCAGCAAATTTGCGGAATTTCTTTGAAACTGGGTGCAATGAATACGAACTCTCCCTCCGAACCGTGAAAACCACCTTTGTTTTGAACTGTATGGCAAGCTCCCTTGAATGAAACTATTTGTAATATAATAATAGTAAGGTTTGTAACTTCGTTTTTTCTTCTATTGTTTGTACGCAAGTGTGCCCAATTTGATTAAAAATTAAAAAGAAGAATAAAACTTGTTAAATAAAATTTAAAACTGTGGATTGTTTGTAAGCGCTAAAGGGCGCCCATTTTTACGTAAACAATCTTGTGTGGATGTGTCTCAGAAATTTGTAAATTTGCGAGACGAAGTGTTCAAACATTCGTTTGAAGGTTCTGTTGTTAGCAGATTGGAAGACAACCCAGCAAGATTAGGATCATGAACACGAAGATATGAATGAAGTTTCATTTTCTTTTCTTTCAAATAACGTGCACTTTTAATTTTCCGTATTTGTTTTTGTCGGTAGCCATGTGTTCGCGCCGCGTTGTGGACCATGATGGTTCTGGACGCGGTGGATTGACCACGGTGTCTCCTTGTCATATGCTAGCACCATCACTGAAAAGCCAAATATCAAAATGAGCGCAAAAGCGCGTGTAGATAGGGGGCTAAGATGGCGATCATTTTGATTTGTGGGAAATTGAGAGAATTGGTAAGTTGGTTTCTAATGAAGGTTAGCTATCAAAAATAAAGATGAACATCTCGTCGATTTATGTTGAGAATAGCTAGCATCTTCTTCCGTATGGCAATTCATATGAGTGCCATGTACCTCCATACATGTTACGAGTTGAACAGCATAACTGAACTGAAATAAACATTTAAGTACCTACCCCTCACACAAAAATTAGGAAATGCGCTTTTGATGCTAAACGATGTGCGTCATGGACTCGAAAAGCTCATAAAACGCATTAGTCGATTTCCACTTGCCAAGGCTTCGCTATTTCCATTGGTAGCCATTTTTTCGGAACTTGAAAGCAAGCTTGTTGCTAGTTTGTTTACATGATAAAAGGTCGAGGGGCGTTATTTGGATTAATTAAATTTATGTAAAGAGACAACCGGTATGTCAATAAGAAACAAAAACAAAAAAAAAAGCGGCGTAACATGAATTCATGTTGGAAATGTGTTTTCATGTTTCTAACGTGCGTAATAATTAATCAAAGCGAAACATATCTATGAGAAATCTGAATTCCGTTTCTTCTCATTTGAATTTTTTTATTTTTCAACTCTGCTGCGACATCTTAATCCGAAAAGCAGTTCGGCAGCTACATTTTGCGTTTGTTCCCATAGCCGCTTGTTTTATTCTTACGCCACAAGCACAATTTTCAGAGTCGTTTCTCTTTTCACATGGACGTGTTAAAATTCTTCGTCCATTTTATTCAACTGGTTCTTTGAATTGACCTACGCGTTACCAAACCAAAGTCAATTTCGACCACTGGAAACCGCTGTGCATTCGGCAAGGTAAAAGGTGTCTTGCCTTGCCTGTCCAATCCACGATGTCGGTTCTCGTTGCCATCAAATTGCTTAAGGAGTTCATAACAATTGACCAATTAGGCGGTTGGCTTGAGCAACATAAGCTGATCGGCGCGGTCACATCGCTCCCCGGACCATAATTGCTGGTCTGTTCAGAACATAAACATTTCCCTCAGGCTGCAACTAGACTTCAGGTATTCTAGGAGCATCTTCCGCCTTTTGTACGCATAGATACAGCCGTCTTCTGGACAAAAGGTAGGAAATATTCAGTTCAGGTGATTGAAATGCACTGTTGGGACGATAACAAACCATTCCAAGATTTTATGACGATGGTAATAAATATCTACCATCTTCGCCAGTTATGTACATCTTGTGGTAATAAAGCAATAAAGTGAAAAACTGAAACAGAGGTAAGATGTTAAAAACTGACTTATTTTGACAGCAATATATGTGATGAGAATCGCTTGGATAAGAACGGAAAATTGTTATTATAAAGACGTTTCTGTTTCCGATCTTCCAATTGACGGTGCCGATCTCGAATTAAGTTAAATGAGGTATTAATGTCTGGAGAGTAAAATGTGGGAAAATGTTAATTATCTCCATCAATACGAGCTCGACAGTATCCGCCGGTGACCGCGGCAACTTTAAAATTTCGAACAGAAAACGCAAACAGCTTGAAACTATGCCCAAATTATCGAATCGTTATTGTTAAGGGAGATCAACAGAAAATTTATTATCGCGGATTTATTAAACCCCAATGAGTGCACTCGTCATTGGCAAGTTAAACCTTAATCTTCTCGTCTAATCCCTAAACATAAACCCTATTTTCACGCTTCAATTTACTGATTAGTGTTCGTTTTGTCAAGATTACATTGTTTCTTGTTTATCCTCCAATATGGGCCCAAATCGCCAGAATTAAAGAGGTTCACAAAGCAAACGTGATCAACATTCCGTCTTATTAAATTAATAGGAAATCTCTCGTCAGTTGAAAGGATTTAGTGGACATTCCTTAATCTTGCATTCTGATTCCAACACGTGATTAATTTGGATCCAGATTAAGGTAGGAAATGTGAACTTATTCATATCATCTAGATTTCAATGGAAATAACAATATCTAAGAGAAGCATTGGTGGGGAAAAGTGACCTTTAGAATATCGCAAAATGCTGATAACAGCAAGTACAGTGAAGAATTTTTCAAACGTAGTTGAAAAATACTGGTGGGTAGTGGTTTTGTTGTTTTCGAAGTTGGGCATCTTTCTTTATTAGCTACTGGTCCCTTCTCATTCAAATACTACCCGGACCAATAAGATTAACTGATACTAGATACATGGACGTACTCACGCAAGATTCTGAATGAAAAGATGAATAACTAGGCGCTGACACAACATCGCCAACATCTCAGCAAAAGTAATGGAGTGAACAGGGTAATGAGTTCAAATCTCAACTTTTAAATGAAAAAGTCTAATCTGCTCTTTTGACAAAAAGAGTGGCATGCTTGAAAGTTTAAACTACTACGGCGTATTGATACTTTTCACTTCCTCCATTGTCAAAGATATTTGTTAACTAAACGTAAACATACGCGATACCATACATCGAAATGTGTGTATTTCTGTTTGGCTTCAGGATCCCAATAAAGGTTGTTCGACTCACAAGAATGGCACTTTTCAACGCAACAGCGCAAGTCAGAATTTTTAAAATCTGACAGAAACATTCATAGCAATCTGCTGTCAGAAGCTCTTCTGCTGTTTCCTTAGCCACATTATCGGGAAACTCACTGTTGTCAGCAGAGGCGCATTGCTCTACAAGCTCAGGCAAATATTAATGTCAAGTCGGACTTTTTTCACCTTGAAAAGGGAGTTTGCAGGGAGCTAGAATGAGCTGCAAACAGAGTTGAAGCCCCAAGGGGACTTTAGACGAAATACAATCTGTAGGAAACTTTGCATATCACAATACTCCGCGAGATACCGGAACGAAACCAATGTGAGGCTTTATATTCGGTGTTATTGGAATTCAGCAGTGCACACTTGAAAGCGAAGCTCCTCGTATAAAAGTCTATAAGAAGGCCACTGCCATGCTAGGTTGCGAAGCGTGGATCCTCATTCATGTATAACAAAAAAATTATACACAATCTTAAAAGAAAAGTCCTAAACAGAATCACACGAAACGGGACGGAGACCAATGGCAAATCAGATTCAACAAGAAGTCTTCAATATGATAATCCTACAGAAACTACAGTGGGCGGGTCACTTGTATGGCATGATTTTCGAATGCGAGAAGATAAATTTGACGGAATGATCAAAAAATGAAGGCTAAATCCCAAAAACGATGGATGCGTTCAATCTCCAATATGAGACACCTGGCCCGGAACTCGAGAATATCAGGGTTTGGTGAATGGCTGGGATAGGGTTGACTGTATTTGTTGTCCAATTCGGATAGAAATATAGTACTACCATTTGAATTATCTCTATCTATCTATCTATTATTATCTATCTATAAGGCGAGTACCGCAAAAGGATTCGCACTCTGCATAACATTCATAACGCACTAACACAGTTCCATTCTGTGCTATCATTCAGAACAATTTCCATTCGAATCAGGAAATGAGGAATGAAGTGGTTCCTTTTCGCGAAGCCATTTTGGCAGCCTGTTTTCTGTTCGAATTTCATTACACCCATTGCATCTGGTGTGATGTGATTTTGAAGAGGTTTTCAGCGGAATTTTCAACCTCGGGAACCATCGTTGAAAAGGATAACAATGATTTTACAAGCAACTAAATATTGTGTTGCATTTGAATCTGAGATTCTGGTTGCAAACATGTGATTAGCACTGCTATATAATATACGTCTTAGTAAGAAGTAATTGATGAAATTTATAATATTACCTGTGCCAAAGTCAATTCCATCGAATATCGCAATGCTTGTTTGCGCATTTTGATTGTGACATAATCGAACCTTTTGGTGATCTCTTCACTTCAATTTGCAAACGACTTCAATAGAGATCATAGCAATCTGTGAGTATTGGCAGGTCAACCCTGTAACAAAAAACGCCGTTTTTATATAATGCTCGACGTTATTGGGCAGCCCCAAAGTCTCAGTTAAACATCAAGCATAATCTAAATTAGCATAAATGATAATCCGCTGTATACAATTAGCTGTACCACGAAATGTAACACGTTACCGTTATAAAACAATTCGATAATGATCTCATACTGATGTAGCCTTGATGAATTGAAAAGAAAGTGCTCTGTAGGCCAGAAACTGTAGCCAGAACAAACAGTGTACGTGTTCCGTGAAATACAAATGTCTTTTTCGATACAGGCTAACCGTTCATGATCATTCTCATGCAATAGGGCAGTGCATTTTCATTCTATCTACTTCAATGCTTGGAAATGAAACATGCAGTTACGTCACGAACCTCAATGTAAGACCCGTCAAACAAAATCTACACAATATTTGCAATTGTCATTCCATAGGGCTTTCTCTTGATTGCTAGAAAGACGCTTTCGGTTTCAGACCAAAGCAAACAGAAACGAATTGACCTGTGAGGGTGAAATGGAATATTTCATATTCGTGTGTACAAAGGTTCAAATTCATTGCCATCGACAAATTATTGATAATTCCTGCAGAAATATTTTCATGGATATTGATTAAGTCAAGTCGGTGTGAATTTTGTTTATTGAGGAATATGGATATTTCCTTTGCTTAAACTCTCGCAAAATATTGGGTTTCAAATTTTACCACGAAATTTTTCCTCCTCTAGGTTTATATCAGGTCTCGATGCGAATTATTCGTTCAAGGCAAGAACAATACCAAAGCTTCCTTTGGAAATGATAAAATATATTTTAGTAGTACTAAAGTTTAGTACTAAAACTCAAAACAATAAAATGGGATAAAATAATTTACAACTGTGTTGGCAATGCTTGCCTCGAACCGCTAACAGCTTCAAGTTGGTTGGCTGAAAGAGACTGAAAAGTCATTGTGTTTGTTAATTCTGTCAAAGGGTGTAATATTCGGATCATTAATTTGAAATGGTGAGACGGTGTAGGAAAGATTTCGGATTTGGTATTTAATATCGTTTTGCGTTTATGCAGGAAACAACAATTAAAGTGAAACCAACACATTTGGAGAATTTCTCGATTCCGAACGGAGCTGTAGCTGGTCCGGCGGATGCAAGTTGTGCGGTCCAAATCTCGCGAGTTCATCCTTTGAAGGAATCGGAGGAAACATATGGAAAGCATAAACTGAATTTAAGCTATCAAATGCTACGCAATCGTGAAGGCTTGCATGCACCTTTGAAATTGACTATGGAGTTGCATGCTGCTAGCAAAGTCGGGCGACTGCCCTTCTTGCCATCCAGGTAAATAATCGCATGAAGAAGCGAGTGCAGAAGCCGTCTAATTGCCGGATTTAATTTCAGTAACGTGCAAAGAGACGTCCTGTTAGGAAGAGATGAGTTTATGGAATTCTCAGACTTTTTAGGTACAGAAGACATGCACGAAATGATACGGCAGCCACATGCAGTTGTTGAGCGTTCCTTGGGAATTTATTAGTTAATGTATGTTGGATTTAAATAAAACCGAATTTTCGCGAATGTGGGATTTCCAATTTTGTGAACTTGAAGACTAAATTATTATGATCTTAACGTAAGCATTCCATATGGTTGTTAAACTGCAACATTTACGATTTTCACGACTAGATCGATTAAGTTTAGCAGCAGAACGCGAACAGCCTCTCATGGAACACTGCGGCATGTTGGGTTGGAGTCCAATTTAACACAACACACTAACGATGGTAGACATGTAGGTTGTGATCTATGGTGTGACATTTAGTGGCATCTCTTAGTCGGTAAATGAGCGTGCTTAAAAATGTTGAGCAGGCGAGCGGACTAGAGTCTGCAAACTGCTTCAAGCAAATATATAACACAGATAAATATGCATGTGTTGAATTTTGGCTTATCATTACGTCATGAAACAAAATTATTTATCGCGAATTGCTGAGAACTTTGAAGCTTCTTATGAACACTTGAAAAGCGCGTGGTCAAAATATAGTACGCATATGTATATGCGTTGAGAATGCCTTCAATAAGCAAGCTCATTTTACTCGTTTTGAATCGCACAAAAAGGATATCAGAGAGATCGAATGGACGAAAAGAATATTCAATCACAAATGAGGGCTATTGCTGTGGGCAAGGAAAAAAGGAGTACTAAGACTGTTTAAATAAACTGAAAACGTTCAAAGCACTCCTCATTGACACTTGTATATTGATGCATAAGTCTCGTCGAATCTTTGAAGCGTTTATTATACCCGATTTCCGGACAGGCCTTGCGCGTTATCTCCAATGCCGGTTGTACCTCCTCAATTGATTCAAAACAATGACCACGAAGTAGTTTTTTCGTTTAGGGGTAAATAAGTCGGTTACCGGATTAGAAGATTAGAAAGCCATACAAGTCATCAAGTGCTGATTACGATTAAATCTGCCCTTTTGTCCCCAAAACGATTTCATGGGCACCAATATCTACGGATTCTAGAGTATAAAAAGGGACTTAGAGACTCGTAAATTTGCTTGAAATAAAGATTAAATTCAACGAAATTGAAGAAGACATTCACACGATATTATTGTTAGAACTGTATGTCATCGATTTATCATTATCATCATATCATTAGTTATTAAAAAATCAGTTAATTGAAAGTCCTGGCATTGTGTGTAGTACAACGTATACATGCAATTAATTCAAACACAACAGGATTTCCCTGCTAATGGCGTTGTTCAATGTTCGCGTAATTAAGTTTTGACGCTCTTCTATGCAAGAATTCACTCTTATTAATACTTAGAGGAGTGTCGGAACAGTGAGCCATTCAGGTAGTTTCGCAGAGGCTAAGGTTTTTGAAAATTTGGATTGATTTTACTCTAATCGGAGATGTTGGTCACCGTCCATTCACACACGTATTAATAGAGTATTGTTGTTTGCAAAAGATAGAAAATAAAAATAAAAAGCTGGTCATCCTAGAGTGTGAACATGCTAGTTAGTTGTTACGCTCAGTATTTATTAAAGACCAAGGATATGTAACCTAGACTGTGTCTTTCAGCAGTTGAATCCAGTCAACGTTGAAGTGTTATTTGAAAGCTAGTGAAGGAAACTTCGATAACAACGATGAAGGACGTTTTGAGTAGAACGATGATGGATGTAAATAGTGGCTCGTTTTTCTCTTTGAATCGAATGTCGCGGAGTGTGCATGAGCCTTCGCAACACCAATTGTTGAAAAAAAATTTTATTTGTTCATTGCAAACAAAATTCGTTAAAATTTGCTTGGCACCTTGTTCTTTTTGAAATTGTATTTACACTCATTAAACAGTATTTCTTTTACTTTGTACAATTTATCACTAGAATCGCCATTTTGCAAAGCAAACAATTTCGACTTATGCTATTCCCTAGAAATCTGTTTCTGGACTTGTTGGTCTTGGATTTTTCGATACGTTACTATAAATATTCGAAGAGCTGGTGCTAATGTTCGGGTTTGAGCTGATACTCGCATTTGGTTGGACGTTGCTTGCACCAGGTAGTGCATCACTCGTTTTCTCGCTACTGTTGCGGATCGTAAAGTCTAGCTGTTCGTCAAGACTTACTCGCCGTGCCGGTTGCACCATTTTCGCGTTCTCCTCACTGAATTCAGTGGGTGAGTTGCTGCGAGTTCCGAAATTTTCTTGAGTGCTTTGAATCGAGTGTATCAAGGGAGAATTGCTAGAAATGAAAGTACTGTCTTGCTCGTCCCTTCCAGTGTCAGTTAATTCTTCATATCGACTATTTGAGCTGATGGCTCGCATTGGAAGAGTTCGAAAGGACTCTTCAGTAGTGTCGTGATAGCAATCCAAGAACTTGACAAACACGAAGAGGGCGATGTCCAGAAGAATCGCCACCAGGATCAACGACGAAGAAATTATATCCAAAAGGTTTCCATGCAGAGGAGTTTGATGGAGCTGACACTCGGATGTGGTTGCGGATTTATATTGGCAAGTGTAAACTGAAATGAGAAATAAAAAGCAATCAGCACCAGGCAAAGACTTTTTGACGTATCCTACCCGAGACCATATCGTATCCAATCTTGGCTGGTATGTAAGTGAACAGGCCAGTGATCATCAATTCCAAGGCTAAAGCAAGAGACTTGTCCTGCGGCAAGACACTCCTTAAGGAGATGACGATCCGCCCAACAATTCCGCTGCTTAGTAGTGCTGCGCTAAAAATAACCATTATTTGATATACGATCCACATTTTTTGGCAGCTTTTGTAATTGCAGGCGCCTTCAGCCGCCATAATATCTTTAACTGGAAAATCGCTGTCTACACCACACGTACAGTTTTTGTAGATCTGAAGGAATTGAAAAATTGAAACCACTTTTAACTGTGAAATGACGGAGAACATTGAAGCGAACCGTGATGTCGTTGATAACCGTCTGTGCTGAGCAACCGGCATGACACGGTGAGAAATATGTTTGCATAGACCCTTGCGGACATACTGGGAGGAATTGGATGCTGGATGGACATTCGCAGCTGCTGGCACAATACGGTTGCATTATTTTATTTCCCATTGTAGCTGCCATTTGAACGTCCGGACATTTTATAAATATGTAGGATACATAAAGCAGGCAAGTTACAATGCTCATGGATATGTTCCATAGTGTAAGCGTGCTGAAATGAATGAGAAATTGCTAATGGCGAATTCAGGACGTGAGTGCTCCTAGCTTACCGAGCACTCGGGTTCAGCTTGCCAATAATGAGACCAGCCACGAGGACTGTTAGGGCAACTGTCGGCGGCTTCAGTAGATGCGCCAGAAAACGTGAAGTCCATTCGTTGACCAGGCCTGTAGCCTCGTTGGAAGGCACAAAAAAGCGGGATCGCATATAGCTCTGCTCATGATGTAAATAATTCATTGTGCCAGCCTGGATGAACATCAACGCTAAAATGTTGGTGATGAGAATTTTGTTCTGGAACAAACGTTTCAACGACGGCCACAAGTTGACATCTTCAATAAACTTTGCGGGCTGATGAGGTGTCAAGTTGTTTGTTTCAATGATACGACTGGCTGCCATTTTGATCACTGTTCGAAGCAAGCGCCGTGGAAACAGTGTTACTAAAAATCCTAATATGAAAAGGGGAGGAGCAATTATCGCCCATCCCAGCCACCACGTAAAAGGGGTCGCGTTGACCACGAGAGAGACTGCTGATCCGAATTGAGGCCCCCACAATCGGGCGGCTAGCGCAGTCCCAATTAAGGTCGGACTGTCAACCAAATCCGCATTGTCATCTAAATAGCTGAAGCCCAAGGTGTAGAATGCAGATGCTCCCAGGGATGTTGCAAGTTGGAGGATGAAAAGCAAAACCAACGTGTCAATGGCAAAAGGTTTCCCATTGGTAAGTCTCAAATTTGGTGGTCGTTGGCATAGTGCGGAGACCGGTGTTGCTAATATGGTGGTTTGCTCAGTAGAGCTGA
Source organism: Stratiomys singularior (assembly GCA_954870665.1). Taxonomy (NCBI): domain Eukaryota; kingdom Metazoa; phylum Arthropoda; class Insecta; order Diptera; family Stratiomyidae; genus Stratiomys; species Stratiomys singularior. The sequence goes on along the minus strand of OX940879.1, from coordinate 744,984 downwards.
AATGGAAAATGTATTTGTTTACCACATCCTTTTCATTGATTAAAAATATACTTCGACGATAAAGTTGGTATAATAACCAGGATACATCCGATCGCTTGTATCATTGTTAAACTTCCCAGCCAGGACATGTGATGAAACTTTCCAGCCCAGTAGGTTACGAATATTGCTAGCAATGCTTGTAGGATGTTGTTTGTTACGAGGAGCCAATCTTTGTGAGACGCCACTAAGTTTTGAGGTGAGCAAAAAACCTTGAAATATTACCAACAACCGTCAGGTCGAATCCATAATCGACTGCTGCTTGTTGAACTGATATTCGAAAATAGTTGTCCACAGCTCCTTGGAGTATTCCCGTTAGCGCAAATATGATAAGGAAGGTTCGTATAGTTCCTAGTTTTTGACAACCTGGTCCGTTGCAACATCCCATTGCTGTGATGCCACAATCAATTGAACCTGAAATGGTTATTCGTTATATAATTGCAACATTATAGTGATCATTCTTCACTCAACCTTTCGGGATATTATTGGCATCTGCTTGAATTGGTTGAATTGACGGTGAATTTCTTTGATCCATTGTGATTGATAACTGCTGTTAGTTCACTGAATATGGAGCTTAATGTATTGCCAGCAATGCTGCAATCAATTTAAGGATTGAATAAAAAGAGTAAATGCATTGTTTTGTTAAAAGTGCGCAAATTCGAGGTTTAATGTCGAAGTTCTTTAGAGTTTCATCTCATCGAAATAACGATGCATGGAGCACAGCATGAAATATGCAGTTGACCGGTTATGTGCGGCAACTAAAAGGGACCTCTAATGTTGACGGAGTTAAGAAACTAGTGTTATATGTATGCTGGACGAGCCTTATACGTGGCTTGTAAAGTATGGAAGCGAAACACGGCCGAAGAATTGGCACACGATGGAAAGAGGAGACACACGAAATCAATTGGCAGATGTAGGCCTTCCTACCTCTTCACTAATGTACCTAGAAAAAGCATAGAAAATAATCACGAAAGGTCATCATCCCAAACCAAGACAATTTCAACATAAGCTTCAAAGTCGGTAAGTGATCAAAAAGAAATCTCTACTCTCCGGACAATTAAAAAATTGTCTATAGCTATCAAAAACGTAGATTCAAGCATTTCGCCACAGTAGGAAGCAATATTTTTAAATTTCGAATATAGTTTCGTCATCATGGTGGTGGTGCTAAGGCTCCTTCGGAATCTCTTGGTTCTGTGATCACGCTAGCCGATTGGAAGATTCGAGTAGCAATTCACCTTGCTCGTCTATCAGGTGCAGTTGCTGGGCCTTGCCACTGGTCCCCGTCCCTCAACCGTATCTGCGAATATCTTCCCAAGTTAATACATGGTTTATCGGTGTTCGTTTGAAACGATTATGACCGAACTTCGAACAGAAAATGAGATTCATTCGTCGGCTTGCTTTTCGGCAATGTGGCAGCGCGGCTATGAACAACTAAACTGTGGAAGTTTAAATTGCCCGAAATTCATGCTATGTATTAGCAAAGGTATATGGAAGCTTCACTCGAACTGAGGATTACTATAAAAACTTTATTCAGGATATTTTGCGTCCAATAATCCGCCGATTGTGGCCGAGGATCATTCGAAGTCGTGTGGTTATATGACTTATATGTGTGCCCACTTATCATTCGAATTTTTGAAAAATACCGCTAAAATCGGCATAAGGATTATTGTGCAGATCGAAGCCCTACAGCGGGAGATAAGAACGGAGCGCTGAACGATGCACTAATACTTCCACGTGCGTTGATAAGGAGGAGCATATTGAAGGCTTATAACCACTTGTATTTTCTTCAATAAATAAACAGCAGAGCTTGCATATATGTCTTTAGTTTTCAAATATTTGTCACGTATTTTTGTATTTTACCGTGAAGAAATGCTTTCGGACAAGAAAAAATAGATGCCTTGGATGCTGTAACGAAAATACATCATAGAAGCTACTAATGATAGTATCAATGAAAATGTTTTTCACTGACGCTGGGCCTATGTATGCTTTTGCTAATACTGAAAAGGGCGTGTCAGTGTGTCGAATCGCACCTGCCGTATGTCTAGCGATCATTTAACAGTTGAATGAAAAGCTCAATTCGGCTATAAAGAAGCACAACATTATCCTGATAGATGATAATCATAACAGCATTGATACATGACTGATAGGAATGAAATCACTTCGTTAGTCACTTGGTATTGGAATGACTCAGAGATAAGGCCCAATGCGATGTCTGCACTTGGCACGCCTCAAACTAAAACACTTCACTGGTAAAACGTTTGAAGAGTGCAATTCACATGGGCTTATAATATTTGTACTTGTACCTTAACGAAGGTGAAATAGTTCGTCAAAGGGGATTGGAGTACGACATTCTCAATTCGGCTGACCGTGACTGGTGCCATGGAAGCTAACTTTAGTCATTCTTTCACAATATTATAATCAAGGTATCACACTCGGGTTCCGGAACGAGTTCGTTAATTGTAAGTGGTGTTTATAATTAGTGCGAGATGTGGTAAAAATTGTTTTAAAATTATAAACTGCTCTCGCTTGCACACACACACGAACTGGTTACCAATATATTTTCTTTAATAATTAGGTGCGAAATGCTATAGCACCTGTAAGCTGCAGTTTTTTCGGCCTGATAAAATTGTTGATAAGATAACAACTAAGAGAATGCTTAAAATTGTAGTAGAATCATCGTAGCTGTTTACTCTTTACTCTGTCCCAGAAATAAGGGAAAGCAATTCAAATTCAAATTCCAACATGCGTTAACGGACAACTTTTAATCCATCGTTATTTGAGCGCTCGCTCCAGCAGAAAATTATTTTTCAGTATGATAAATGATATTCGTAGAATGCCGAATTTATTGGTCAAGCTTTCCGATTTGACCATCGAGTTGATTGCATGCGTTGGGTTCGATGAATTTACAAAAGAAGAGCTTCAATTCACTATATCATAAAAAATTTACACCACCATTACCACTAATGAAACAAGAAATTTCAACATGAGTTTTTACTTCAAATGGGGATTGGCGCAGTTTTATGATAATCGCAACACAACCAGTGAAAGAATAATCAAGTACAACCGTAGTAAGCTTATATTTAAATGAAATATTAAAGTGCTGTTAAAGTGAAGTTGTGAAAGGATAAGTGTATTCCGAATCGGATAATGAGAGTTCTGCTTACGTACTAATGATAAAAGTGTTGGCAGTATGAGACAGCAGCATCTTCCTCCAAAGTGTTCAAGTTGGAATGAACACTTGACTTGGCCGAACATGAACATGAAGACTTGGCCGACGAGGAGGGTGTGGTAAAAAAAAGGACATCATGATCAGCTAGTGCATTTCCGACAACGGCTTTGAAAGTTTAGGAAAATGTCAATAAACTGACCTAAGGAAGAAAGTAGAATCAACACTCACTCCACAAAATAGATCCTGGACATGGCATGACATTCAATTTAATCACAATGTGGTTACCGAGTAATACACTGCAAATTTATACGGACATAATTTGATCTTTGATTGAAAAAAATGATCTTTGATTTTCAAAAATGCCGGAATTGCAACGGGTTGCTCAAAATATTATTGAGTAGGAAAACAAGAACATGATCTTCAATGAAATTAAATCATAGATCGAAAATTGACTTTAGCACAATTACTCGGATTAAAACAGAATACACACAGTCTGAATGTATCTGAGCAAAAGAACTGTTTGCATCCTAAAAAAGGACCAAATTTGAAATATTTTTTTTTTGTTTGGAAGGGAGGTGAATGCTGTTTACGTTTTAAAAGAGCGGCTCTTAGCATCAGAAGGACTTGACTAATTTCGAAAGACCTCTCCTGTTACCCTGAGAATCCAGCTGGGAACTGTTTGTCACATTACATCGGGCTACGCCACAGTTTTGTCGCCAGCTCGGCCTTAAGTTTGAAGTGTTGCTTTTTCAGTCAGAAAGAGCGGAGAGCGCAGAGTTTACTGTAAGAGTTACCACTGAGTACCAGGGATCCACGAATCCTGTATTCATCATAAAAACAACCCGAACGTGATATGCCACACAGTACCATATGTTAATTGATGATATCGTCACCTACAGCAGACTTATCGGGGAGGGTCAACCATTCTCTCGGAAATGAGAAAGTGCTCGCTTCACCACCCTCTGCACTTGAAACTGAACAAACACAAACACAAATTATTTATGAAAAGTAAATATTCTCAAGTTTGGAGCACTTGTAACTGGTTACTTGATATCAAAATTATCTATAAAACGCCTATGAAGAATATCTTAAACTTTCGCAGTGTCTTTTATTACCCATTTACATAACAACTTTCTGTTTTACAGGTTTAAAAAGTTCATTTAATTAAGCATTGAACTTTTCCTTGATATAATGAAGTGTTTGAACAATATGTTCAGAAAGAAAATTATACAAAAAACTTGTTATCAACATGGTAAATTATAAATTATCCTCAAAAATTAAATCAGCTTTAACTAGGTCGAGTGGCACATCAACTTGTTCTACATAGTTGTAAGGATTAATATACAGTTGAAGCCGACATCGGCGCCAGGTTTACAGGGTTTTTCAGGTTATAAATGTTTACTTTGTGATTTAACTATGCATAACAAATGTCCTGCATACATTACACGAAATGAATACAAGTATTAAATACTGCTACACACATCAATCGATCAACTTTTGGGCGATTCAACATCCTCGTTACCCTCATCAACTGTTGAAGTTTGTTGCACCAGTTTAGGTTGCATCCTATTGAAGTGTCCTGGTGGAGGCGTTTTCAAAATGATTTTAGGCGTGATGATTGGTGTCATTTCTTGCGGCAAGACATACTGTTCATCCGGGAAATCATGTTCGCAATGATGTTCACCACAAATTCGACATTCGTAGATGTTTGGTGTCATTGCTCCTTTGAGTTTCTGCGGTGACAGAAATAATAAAATGTAATCTATGGTACGTAGTGAATCAAAATAAATCATTACATCGAAACAGGTATTGCCGGTTGCGCGAGCAATGCTCACAAAGGCGTAGGTTGGTATACAAATCAATGATAAAGCTGCAATTGACCATCCGATACCATACGCCCAATCAGGGTAGACGTATTTGCCATTGTGATACGTTGGCTGCTCGTAATTAATAAGACTGAATATCCAAAGGCACTAGACATGAGAAATGAGAAAACATGCAAAATCTTATACAGTTTTTATGTGATTGCTGAAGACCTACAATCAGCAAGAACGGTGCACAAATTAACCAACAAGATGTGAAGTAGAACGATGGAGCCTTTCCGGTCATTTGTTTCACATTTTTGGATAGTCTATCTACTCCATAGAACCATGCGATGGCGATTATTTGGAAGAATGCGAGGAACATTATTGAGATCGAGGCGGCATAATGGTCTACCAATTGGAAGAAATATATTCCACCCTGAAAGATTGGCAAGTTACAGAGCCGTTTTCCCATACGTTACAGCATACTTACTTGAATAAGATTCGGAAGTCCAAAGAAGAAAGAAATGATACAAATGATGAGAACTAGGAGCTCGTGGTAGATTAACTTTCGTTTGATCCAATTCGGGAACCCATCTTGAATGGCGGTAACAACTACTTCCACTATGGCGAACTACCGAAAAGGAACATTCATTGTTACTATGTTTTCTCAATAAGCTATAGAATGAAACATACTTGACTATTAAGACCCAAACACAGCAGCATAAAGAAGAACATTACGGCCCACATTTGACCTGCTGGCATTTTGGCCATTGCCTGGGGATACACCACAAAAATCAATCCCGGTCCATCACTGATTGCATTTTCAATTGACGTGTTTTGTTCGAATGCCAAATTTCCTAGAGTGGCGAAAGCAAAAACTCCCACCAGAATACTGGTGATTGCATTAACAGCGGAGACCGCCAGAGTATCATGCAGAATATTATTGTTATATTTGTTGTAGCTGGCGAAAGAAATCATCGAACCAAAAGCTATACCAAGCGAATTGAAATTTTGCGCTGCTGCGTTGATCCATACCTAAGGGCATGTGGGATTTGATTAAATACAGAGAAATCAACACTCATTTGGTGCTTTTACATTAGCATTTTGCAGCAGTTCCCATTTGGGTCGGAAGAAAAATCGCAAACCATCCTCAGCACCCTCCAAAGTTAACGCCCGTCCCATTAGTACAATGATGAGTACAAATGGGAATGTGGCTGTAAAGTAACGCACCTACAAGGAAATTTAATTGGTGGGTATTAGATATAAGACCGTCGACAGACGTTGATCAACACAGAAGCGCTTTCACCAAAACCAATCATCTTAATAAAAACAATGCAATTGTTATGGAATGATTACCTTTGCTGATGACTTGATTGATTTCCATATTGCAAAATAAACAAGAAGCCATGCACATATTAAACAAGCGACTAGTTCCCATCGCATGCTTCCTGCATATTCAATACCTGCGCTGATTTTGAGCACCTTATTCCTTTTAACAAAAACAACATTGAGTCCCGTGTGAGCATAGCGAATTGGTATATTAACTTACTCGAAAAATTCTTCAGATGGTGTCCGTGATAAATTGGTAGGTGTGATATTGGCATCTAGTCTTTGCGGTACCCAACAATCAGGAGTATTCCATCTAGAAAATTGTATAAATCATATTTTTTATTTGTTCATAAATTGACTACAATGGGTGTTACTATGAGGAGTAAAAACTGATATACACAGTATGTCGGAAAAGTTCCCGAACTTATTTTGTAGCGCTTGTACGAGTGGCGCCACATCTTGAACGACACCGGTACTATGTTGCTACATCCCTCTAGAGTGTCTGAGAATTTTTTCACCAGTATCCGTTCATTAGTTGCCAAGATAGACGTGCTTGAGTGTACGTGTGTTTAGTACCCCGGTGCAAGCTTTACGATGGATGAGAAATTTGAACACCGTGCCGCAATTAAATTCTGCTATAAACTTAAAAAAACTTTCGCGGAAACGAAAAAAATGATCGATTCGGCTTACGGTGAAGGCGCAGTACGAAGCGCCAGTCATCCGCTTGGCTCTGTCCAGGCCGCGCGAGGCCTCAAAGAGTGCACCAACAAAAATCACGGATAAAGACGATTCTCATCGCTTACTTCGACTCCAAAGGCCTGATACGCAAAGAATTTGTGCCCCCAAACACCGCCGTGAATGCTGCGTATTACGTAGATGTGTTAAAACGTCTAAAGCGCCGGATTAATCGCATCAGGCCCGAGTACAAGGAACCGGGATCGTGGAGTTTACTGGATGACCATGCGCCTGCTCATTCTTCGAACATTGTGAAGCGTTATCTCGCCAAAAATCAGATCCCACGCATAAATCACGCCCCATTTATGCCAGATCTGGCTCCAGCCGACTTTTTCCTATTTCCCAAGCTAAAAATCGCCTTGAAAGGACGATTTTTTGAAGATGTACCGAGCATTCAAGCACCTTGCACCGAGCGTCTCACAGCGATAACTTCAGAGAAGTACCAGAGAGCCTTCGAATCACTCATGGAGCGCTCAAATGAGTGTATATCTAGGGAAGGGGACTATGTTGAAAGTTAACTGGAATAAATTTCTTTAGATGTAATTTTCGATTTTTTATTTCAAAAGTTCGGGAACTTTTCCGACATACTCCGTAGATAACAAATAAAAATTTTTTGATATAGATAATAACAAAACATTATTTCCAAAAATTTGACTCTTAATTTGATTAAATTGGTTTTGTTTTGTACTAATTAACTTTCATTCATAGATGAATCTCTTTCTAAGATTGATTTTGCACTTACTGAAAATACTACTAAAGTAGAAAATTCACCTGTTATTGCAGTCCGTCCATGGCATCACAGGTTTGAACGATGTGAAGAAATAATAAATTGCGTATGCAATAATTACACTATAATAGGTGGACATGATAAATGACACTATGACACCTCCAAGACCGGCGCCTGTGAATGATAGTTCGTATTAAAACGTAGATTTATATTTTATAAGTCATGATTTAAAACTATTTGAGGAACTTTTCGAGTTTCGGAAATATTAAGATTCCCGAAAATGGTGCCAACTTGTTCAATGGCCACATTGAATGGAATCAGTTAACCTGGGAGATTTTCTTTCGAGTGAATATGTTATTGTTGGACGTATAATGTAGGTACCGTATGCTACCAGAAGCGAAAGGATTCCGGACTTGTCGATTAGGAACTTAGATAAAAACACTGTTCAGATTATTCTTTAAATTTCTTGGATAGAAACATTTGGCCAGCTATAAGCAAGGGTCGTCAGTTTAATCTTTAATGTGGATGAAAATTATGTAAAATTTTATATTCATCCTGTAATTATTCAGGTATCGTCACTTGAAGAATCCAAACATGACTGGCTCTACTCAGGTCCCTGATTTTTTGGGCCTTTTCGGTGGCGGATAAGCGATCTTAGCTAGCATAGGCAGGCTACGTCATTGTATAACAATTAGTGGTTGCATGATAAATTGAGAGTTGTCAGCATTTTGCATTTAGCTGTTGGGGGTTCCCATTTCCTTTGCTCATCAGAACAAATCTCGCCTCCTGATTGCATTTTGTAATACATCCTTCTTCAAGAGTACATAATTCAGAATGCCCTTCTTGAATACCCCAAAGATGGTGCAAATATGATGGGTCAGGACGGAAAGATGGATTAGGGCAAGGACGAAGAGCCAGCTGAACTGGTTTAAAGCCCCAGCCGAAAGGGTTCCTGGATTGTCTGGACTCGAGAGGTTGTCAGCCGCGGGCCTGATATCCGTTGATCAATTTACGAAGGAATTTCCTAGCTGACTGGTATGCCAGTATTCGGGAATGTAACTCATCTCCATCCCTTGAACGTTGGGTATCGCGGTGGAGGCTTAAAGATTAATTTGCTTTTCTGCAATCATTGCTGTCCAGTGTCTGAAAGATTGACTGTGTCGTGGCTCCCACCAGGCGTATTAATTTCATATGGTTGGAAGGAGAAGGCAATTTACGTTCTGAGTGTCAGACTCCCTGAAAGATATCGACTAAATACGTCCCCTTTCACACAGAGAACGTAGGCACCAAACAGTTTGACACATTAATTCGGACTAGGTCTCTTTAAGTTCATCTAGCGGAGACTTCCAGTTAGAGAGATGCTCTTTCACGTGGTATGATCGAAGAAGAGAGGAATTTTTGGAAGAGTGATTCCGCTTCCCTCTACGCCAAGCCATCGAAAATGCCCTTCCTTGTTAGTAAAATCGTCCTCGCGTAGTTCAACACAATGTTCCATTTGGCCTTTGATACTAGCTTACTTCCACCAATTTATCTGGAGATAACTCGCCAATCACCTCACCAAGATTCAAGCGATGCGTCACCCACCTTTGACATGTCAAGAAAGTGTGGTAGGTCTCTTAAGTACGTATAGTAAATTAGCGAGAATGTTTTTACAATAGTAGCTCTTCAAAGGAATCCAATGTGTGCGCCTTCTGGAGAAAGGATGTTGAGAATTGCCCGCTATGCGTGCTTCAGCACAAATATTGATCTTCCTGTGTGGTATTAGAAGCACGTGGAACACCCCAGTAAGAAATATCTACAGATTCAGCCCTTGTCAGATTGACCGAAGTGGTTGGGGTCAAATGGTACAACCTGTCAGGGTTTCTGCTGGGGAATCCATCAAATATATCAGCTAGGAAAACCCTCATGAATTATTACATCAAATGTAAAAACTTTATTGGGTTTGTGCGAACGAGCGACAGGATACTAGTTACAGTAATCCAATCGTAGCAATTACAAAACATGAAAAAGAAATATATAAGTAAATAAACGAAAAAAAAATCATAAGCGATTGATTCAATACATAAAGTTAAATTAAATTCAGGAATCTATCTTTCAGCAATCGAGTGCCACATAAGTAATCTTCAACTCCTTTCCGAAATAATGGACGGGCTGATTGGAGTCCCGAACCGGAAGTGTGTAGTCAACAATTAAAAGAGCGCTCGATTTAAGTTTAAAAAGGGAACAAACTTAGATAAAAATGAGTTAAAGAAATTAGTTAGAGCCTAATTTTGAAAGTTCCATAAGTTTCAAAAGCAGAAAGCCAATGATCAAAGGAACTATCATTAAGACCAGAGAAGAGATCAATAACATCGACCACTTTAATGAATTTAAATGAAAAAAGCCAACTGCAAAATAATTTATTATCAGTTGTTTGAACTTATCGAACATTGTAGTTCCTACTTTAACCAAGCTAATCACAGAACAAATTCCCGACTGAAAGTAATAATAATAGCATGCATAGAACAAAATCGGAAACAGCTGGATCATTTGAATACTACTTAAAGAACAATTTACTTCTGCATTATAAATACTTTCAACTACATATTGGAGATATCTACTGTTCAAATAGACACTTCTTGTAGTTTGCACCTTATCGATACTGTGTTTTCAATAGGATTAGAGTTCATAGTACTATAGTACATCCAAAGCCATCGAAAAAAGCCTCAAAGTAAGAACCCTCATTGCGATATCATTCGTGAATTCTATTCTTATCTAGTTGTACGTTTATTGTAAAACTCATTCAACTCAAGGCTTTGCCTACATAGCGCTCACTCAAAGAAGAACACTCCTTGAAATTTATTCTGGTATCTTTCAAAAGAAAAAGAAAAAAATGTTGGATTTTATGTTGTGATATAAATGACGTTACATTTGAATGGGCTTACGCCCAAATTTTTTTATCAAAGATTCTGGTCTCCGAAATAATTGGTTCATTGAAGTTTGCAGCGAATAAATCAAGCTAGTGGGCAAATATCTTGAATAGTAAACAAGCTCTGATATGAAAATATCTATATAGGTTGCATTCACTATCCATAAAGTAGAACTTGTGTAAATATTTACCCTAATGTACTTTTGAAGGGCACAGCGATTGCTTTTCAAGCCTTCTTACCTTTGAACAAAGGACAAATTTGTCCTAACGCACCAATCGGTCCACGTCCTGTATATTGGCCAACGGCCAACTCCATGAACAACATTGGGACACCGCACACGATCAAGATGATCAAGTAGGGTATTAAGAATACACCTGAAACAATAATTGAAACAAAACAATTTAAATTTTTTGGGTTTAAATTCGGAACATATCTCATTCGAATTCAACCCACCTCCACCGCTTTTGTAGCACAAATATGGAAATCTCCAAACGTTTCCCAGGCCAACCGAGTAGCCAATACAGGCCAATACGAATTGCATTTTATTGGCCCAGTGTTGTCGGCGTGGCTTAAGGTTGGCCGTTTCAGCATCGTCTGAAATACCGCCAAAGCTGTCGTCATCGTCGTCCCCGCCATTAGGTCTGAAATATGAAGAAAGTCGTCTTTGACACAATTGATGAAGTATTTTTTCGAAACTTGACTGTATATGCCAGTCTCTAAATGTAACTTGATCCATGTGCGTGAGCAATTTGTAGCCTCGCCTCTACAAATTTCAAACTGAGCGGCCTTAAAAATTGGATCGTTTCGTTTTTTACGCTCCGAATAATACATTACCGCGCATGAGGGAAAAGTGATAAAATCTTTAATTAACACCTGTAAATGGCGTCTTTGTAAACCATATAGATATAGAAATAAGTAAAGTTCACAACATATCACCTAGTTGGTAATATGATTCACGTTTGATTCCTCATTTAAATTTATCATTTATAAAGATAAACGTATCTGAAGCAAGTCGTTTGCTGGAGACGGTCCAAGGCGATCATGCGCTCATTAAGGAATGGGGATTTGATACTGCGCCCACGATGGACGGGCTGGAGGACGAACTTGACATCATTTGCTAAGTTTTTTCAAAAAGACTACGATGGAAGAAAGAAAGAAATGGAAGAAAGTGCTTTGTCGGCACGTGAAAGACACGTGGACATTCACAAAAAAACTTCTGAACATCGCTTTGAATGAAATGGAGCAAAAGTTGTCTATCTCAAAGTCCTTGTAGCTGGGTATAATTTGAGAATTCCAAATCATAAAAAAATTAAAGCTTTGGGAAGTTGAAACATCAACAACGACGATTGGGACAAATTGCTTGAAGGATTCCAAGCTACCGATGACATACTCCCAGAATCTGAAACATCACACAAGGACACATCTGCAGTATGACAAGAAACTATATTATTGTCCTTTAGTGTTTAAGACCCTCTATTTGAAAGATTCCCCCATTGTGAACAAACGTAGTTCCAAATAGAGCGTGCTCATGCCCCTTGGAAGACTTCTCGTTTTCAGCAAACTTAGTCCCAGTCTTATCTTATGGTTTGTATAAATTGTATCGCAATTCAAAGGTAATTTGAGTTTCAAAGGTTTGGAACAAATTTACCCCGCAAATCACACTCCGAACTTAATGGACGTACAGATTAAATGGGAAACAAATAAGATTCCTCACCAAAGGCCTTCTCTGAAGGAACTCGTCAATCCGGAAAGGGTTCTATGGACCATCAATAGCTTGGTAGTAATGTATCGGTGAGATTAATACTTAGTAACTGTATCCTCGCTACAAAGGGATAAATTTCGTGCAATCCAACGTAACGAACAGGGGCAAACGAAAATGGTTATACCTAAGTAGTCCAAAGCCAATCACTTCAAAGGCGAGGACATTAAATTAATAAGTTAGTTGTACGAAATATTTGACGGTACAAAAATATACAAAATCATGAAGTGGCCAAAAGTCCAGTAGACGGGTCACTTGCAGCGTATGGGGTTGTACTAGTACAATGGGAAGTACATGGAATAACTGGAAGTAAATGGTACAAGAAATTTAATCACACGAAGGAGAGGAATATTCGAGAAGAGCTTTTCAAGATGGCTACGCTTCGAAATTTGACAGTTTTGCGATGGCTTTAGCACTAAGATCAAATAGTCTGCGGAAAAAAGACTAGGAAGCCCAAATAAAAATTGTCTTGAGCCTTAGGAAATTTCATCGTATTAATAGGTTCCGAAAGCGCCAACGAGAACGAATTTACGCAGTTATTTCTATATTAAAATATGAAGAACATTTTTATTTGTCAGGGCGTTTTCTTGATTGCCGGAAACATCTCATGCGAAGTCGAAAAACTTTGAAAGTCTTAAAAATTGCTAATCCTTCGCTAAGTAATTGTGTTTTATACTTACAATTTAGCAATTCGACTAAAATGAAAATTTGTTTTTTCTGAATATTTTGTTGGCGATTCGGCACGCATCTGAGACTGATCTATTTGATTCGCATATGGCGACATTTTTGAAGTCACTTCACGTACGAATAAAGGAGAGTTGAAATGAGAAAACACTAAGAACTTTTCCGTAACTTGTAAAAATCACAAATTCACAGTTGACGCCACGTTTGTCTTCAGTAAGTTTTCCATTGTAGCTTAACTTGTGATTTTGTCCTTATTAGAATTAGAATCCTTGCAGCACTAGCACGAAATAGCGAGGCATTTCAAACCAATGCACCAGGCGGAACTAATTGAACTGATTTCAAATAACTATTTCATATTTTTCAAGAAATATGGAAGCTATTTCATCAATAAATTTGCAGGTTGTCGTCCCACAGTGCTAATCACTGCAATGCTGTTGGAAACGAAGGTGTCCCTGGCTCCGTGCGGCGAAAAAATGAAAGGAAACTGGCGTTTACTTATGAAAATTGTTATTAAATGGTATCAACTGAATGTTAAGCAAAGTACAAATATAAAAAGCAAACATCTCATGTCGTTCGTATTGCCAAGCTTAAAAAAAGTCTCGACCATATTCAATGTTGGATAAAATCTATAAAATCAATGAAAAGCGCGAGCTAGATTGAACATTGATGAGTTACAGCACAGCAAAACGAAATGTGGTTAAAGTATTGAATTACCAATCTTATTCGCGCATAATTTGAATTGGTCGTTGTTTAGAGATGCTTTATCTTGTAAAAATGTTTTGAATCAACCGAAGACGTTTTCATGTTTTTCCATACGAAAATAAGATAAACGTTCCTATAGAATAATCAATCCTTCCTTGCCAGGAATAAAGTCCTCATAAAAATTCAGGAAATAAATTTTCGAATGGAGTTTGCTGACCAAAAACCTGGCAATGAAATATATTATTGCTTTTATCATGCGAGTAAACACTTAAGAAAATCAAATAACAAATAGGAGCTTTAACTATGAAAGTGATCTAAAATGAGGGTAAATAGCAAGCATAGCTTGTTAATTGACAACTTCAATAGAAGCTCCTATTTATTACGTACGTCTTCAAGTTCAAATTAATTCGAAACAAACTCCTCTATGAGAGGTTTCAAATGCAAAAAAAATTTGTATAAGTAGATTATATAGCTAATATTGTAAGAAATTAATTTAGTTAACCAAGGGCTTAGGCATTGCTACATATATCTAGTTTCTGTGTGACGATTTAATACTGCACCGGGTTAATGATCACCCAGGAGACAGTATATTCTCACCAGGTTCGAATCGCATAGTTTCTATACCAAATTTGTTTATTTGCGTAATATTAGCATATCGCAATAAATATCTGATTGGTAATTACAAAAAGAATTACAGAGAAGCTCTTAAGCTCCAGTTCACCACGGATTAGGCACGTGTCTAAGCTATTAGCATCTGGTAAGAGGAACATTTTTCTGATGCACAATAATACTCATTTTTCCCGAAGTGAATGGCTTAAATGTTATTTCCTGCTTGCTGGTCCACTTGATTCTTGCTTCTCGCTCATGTGCTCATTCGCTATGCGTCTCAACAGCCGTTCTACAAATTTACACTGATGAAGGTAAATTCTAGCTTGTCTTTTTGTGGCATGTGTAATCTATTGTTGATTCCTAAGAAAATAGATTCGCCGGGGTATATGCTGCTCTCCAGTCTACTTACGGTTATGCAAATGAACAGTGGAAAACTATGCACGTTAAATGTCCGCTAATTACTTCTGTTTCAGTTAATAAATCGCAACGGATGTCAATAATGGAAATGGTATTGCATTGCATTGTAGCATTTCCATGCATCCGCGACGACAAGCGTTTTAACATGATGCATTTTATGAAAATCGTGTAATATTTGACTTTGACAACGCAACTCCTTATTGCGGGCCGAAAAAGGCTACTGAGAGATTAAGTCATGATGATGTTTACCATTATTATTCTGAATATGTGAAGAAATAAAGAATTTAACTTATGCTAAACCAGAGCCCAGGAGAGTAGATTGATCATTCTGCGCAGCGAATAAGAATATCAGATACACTTTGTGCTAGAATGCCTGAAATGGTCAGGAATGCATCATCGGCTTTTAACAAATTTCGATAAAGATTAAACATTCCAACGAGTTCCACAATTCCGTCGACCTTGAACTTACAAATGTCTTAATTAATCAAATAGTTTGAATACGCACCTACGCATGATTCCATCATTAATGGCATTGCGAAGCATAGCGTCCATAATAGAAACATAAGAATCAACGATGCGGCAAACAAACACTTGAATAACAATTAAAATGTTCAAAATGTCGTCCCCAAGCGTCCAGATCCCATTTATGCATTCACCTAAGTGTATTTGAAATAGCCAACCATACGCATCATTGATCACAATAGCTTAGGATAATTACGTTGTTCTCTTTTCAGTTTCAAATACAGTCGTTACCACTAAACGCGGATCACATTCATTGCAAATCAATGAGTATTTCCCAAAATAGTTGGCTGACAACATAATATGTTGCTGTTATTCAATCGAACAATTGAACCAGTTGATATGATCCGCATAATAATTGGCTTGGTGAGAATTAAGGATTATTCGCGTCAGTGAAAACGACAAGGCGTAGACATGCAACTGCGGTATGAAAAACCTCGCTGAAATCAATAAATAATAGTCGCAACGCAAATGAACGTTTGAGGTAGCAGATGAAAAGGCGAACGAGATGAAACATGAAATTCTCAGCCGCCAAAAGGATCTTCTGAGAAGGTCTGTAATGACTGAAACAACAATACCATATGTATCTATTACCAAACGGACACCAACTGAATGTTGTGATTAGTGATCTGTA
Source organism: Stratiomys singularior (assembly GCA_954870665.1). NCBI lineage: Eukaryota > Metazoa > Arthropoda > Insecta > Diptera > Stratiomyidae > Stratiomys > Stratiomys singularior. The sequence goes on along the minus strand of OX940879.1, from coordinate 728,950 downwards.
CGGTCCTAAGAAAAATCAGGTCAAGAAAGTTCTTTAAGCCCTAGGATTCCGCCCAACTGAGGTTTTCCGTAGAAAACGGAAAATGCGCCCCCAACCGTCTTACAAAGAGGCGCGATTTGAGACACCTGCACTACCTGACGAAACCATGCGCGAAGATTGCCAAGAATTTGAATACACTGCAGACTATATCCAAAATGTGGTGGGCTTCGCCTACCAAAAAACAAATAAAAATACCGAAGTGCGTCAACTGTGCCTGCTCCACAATCCCAAGAACGTCAAGAGTAAGGCGTCATTCGCAAGAAGTGTTGCTGAGTTTAATAGATAACACTCACACACAGACAGACCCACAAATAACTAAGGAAACGTCGGTGATATGCAAAAACAATTCCTCAAAATGCTGCAGGTCATGATGGCTGACATGCACCAGGACATGGAGAGGAAATATTTACTATTCTCGTGTAGAGTGCGAAATGTATGCATTAAAAGGCTGGAGATTCGACTCATTTTTTTAATTTGACCGTAAATTGGCATCAAAATCATGCAGGAAATCTTACTGGAGTCTGGAAACCGTGGCCACATTCCTAACGGCGTTCTGTACCGAAGCAACAGAACCACGAGTAGATGGGGGGAACGGATTTGCTGGTTTGGCAAACTTTTCAAACACATCCTTAAGCCGTTGAAAAGATCTTTTTCTCCAGCTATTGAACCAAAGCATCGAATGGTGCGTACCGCTTCAGTTCCATCGCTGTAATTGTATCGTTTGTAGTTAGTTTTGTAAGGTAGCAGCCACACATAGATAGTATGTCCCAATCGCAAGTAGGATTTGAGGTTTTGTCCCATCAGGAGAAAGAGGCAACAAACATCTGACCCATCATAATTAGACTTTAGATAGTAGAAGTCAGACTTCAATCAATCGCATTGGAACAAAAACATGAGTATCTGTTGGCAAGATAGCCAACAGAAGCTGTCATCCATATCCATATCAACAATGATTGTGGTTTTAATGCGTTTGCGGGAACATTTTATGCTCGAAAATGATCTTCAATTACAAAATGACATCGATTTTTTTCTATTTGCAAAAGTGTGTAGATTTACGACTTCTTGCATTATGATAGTGAAGTGAAGTTTTGATGCCCCGTTAAAGCAATCTTCACAATAATTTACAGTTTGTTTGATTATTGATAATATCTCCTGTCTACTTTAGCAACTGACTGATAACAACCATAGGGTGTTTGCCATGGCACAATAATTTTTGAATAAGGCCTGGCAATTAGGTGGCGTTCTGGAGACAATTTGGATGAGTTTTTGTGATTATGGCTAATATTATGTTTTTATCAGCGCCTAATTCAACATGTCTCGTTTGAACAAAGCTATGGAACGGTGCAAACGTTGCAAATCAAAATAAAATCTAAATAGTGGCTAGTCTAGAACTCTGCTTATCTAGAAGCAAAAAGCTTATCTGGGAAATTTATTGAGCTATCTTAATACGCACGGAATGGACTTTTGTATTTGTTCTGATAAATTAGGCATTTCTGGGGAAAATATGATTTTCGTTCTGCGGAGAATTGCCACGATACGACAAATCCAATAGATTCGTTTTCTTTGAGCTCATAAAAGACAGAACGCTCTTATCTCAACAACGATTTTCAATAAATGTGAATTTTTATACCTCATGTACAATTAAGTTGCTAAATTATCAATCCTTGAATTGCGTAATCCACTTCATGATTCGTATCTCTACACACATAGCAAGTATATGCCGCAAAAAGACGGTGCAAGTCCGTATACTCAACAAAGCAAGTAAGCTCAACCCTTTTGGGTTGTAGCATTCATTTCAAAATGCATTAACTGCAATACTGATGTGTTTATAATTGAATAGAAAGAGTGATACTTACAAAGGAGACTGAGGATCAACAATTTTCAAAAGCTCGGTAGGCGACGTTGGAACTCGACGTATAACCATTTTCTTGCCATCCGTTGAACCCATTCCGATTGACGCTAATGAACGTATTGAAGTTGAGTCGGTCAACACACGATTATTTAGCGATGCATCACCAAATACATAGGAACTAGTTCTTTGCATCTTGACTGAAGCGTTTGTGGTGAGGTGATCATGGACATTGTGTAGTCTATGAGCTAGAAGGGAAATCGTTTTAAATTTAAAGACGATAAGATTTTCTAAATAATTGTTATTTTTGTTTATGGATGTTGATTTATGTTTATTTTGTTTATAATTTGCTTATCATTTGTCATCGTTATGGCCACTGAAAATCTGACAAATACAGCTGAGGAATCCATGGAGGGAAACATTTGCATCCGTAGGCCAACACTCACCCGGGCCCACCTTGCAAAACGATCAAATCGATGCAGAGCTGCGAAAAGACAACGACTAAACATGTCTTTATCGAGCGGTTTTTGTTTACCACGAGGCTGCGAGTCCAAAAACTTCTTTTACTCCTTCTTCGTGAATTGGTGGAGCAAAACCTTCGAGAAGCGCTGGAGACCAGAACTGTGCACTCCAAGCTTAGCGATTCAGAGCCTGTGGATAGTCACGCATTGGACACCGTTGAAGAATTCGAAAACCAGGACGCTGAGCAGCCTCTTGTTTCTCCTAAGCAAGACCTGACCTTGGACAGAAATCAAGAGGAACGACTAACGACTTCGGTCAGTGTGATCCTGGAAGTCATGAGAAACGCAATCAATGCCCACAAAATATTAATGAGCATATTAAAAACAGGATCGGCTAGTTTGAGTACCTAGTCGATTGAATGTGTCCAAGGATGGATGGGGATAAGAACAAAACGACCTGAGCCTAAAGCTCTCAGCAAAGGTGTGGAGAACCAAGTTGACTTCCACTTGGTTTGATAGGACGCGTAATAAAAGGCTATCAAGAAGGTTCCGCGTATAAAGTGTGAAAAACAATCAAACCCATCCGGGAAATGCTCGACGGATCTGAGATTAATGACGAGAAAGACAAAGTATCAGCAATGTATTTATGCTAGACCTATAAGGCAAACTATAATATTGTTAAACAAGTATAATATTATAATAAACAAGTATAATATTGTTTTCAGCACCCCAAGAACATCCAACTGGTATTTGCACTGAGTAAAGCGAAGCCTTGCACGGTAGAGACAATCACTTGAATTCTAAGTAGACAACCTACTTGACATACATATGTGAATGGAAGGGAATGTTTCAAGTTTCATAAACCAAACGAAAGATTTCCTCCTCACTTGGGAAGAGTTTTTTTTAATTTAAATGTTTTCGAAACTTTATTAAAGTGATTAGACTCCGAAATGTATTCGGAAATGATCAGGCGCCTTAACTCGAACTCTATCTGGGCTCAATGGCTCACTCTGAACATTTCTCGTTGGCCATACAATATGAATTACCATGCCATATATGATACCATAAGAGTTGAATTCAGAAAAAGCTATAAATGAATAAATAGAACCCAGAAAATCAAATAATTTCGAAAATTAAATCTATGAAAACTATGTGAAGCAATAAAATTTGCGCGATAGCTTATTTGGGTATCTGGATGAACGAACAGAATTCTGATTTTGTAGTATGGATGGTCAACTAAACGATGCTAAATCGATCAGCTTTGTCTTCAGAACGATTAATCAGTTCGAACGGCTCCGGTGCACCAGCTTACTTAGGGAGAAAGTGTGATGTACGGTAAAAGAGAAAGGGCAGGTTTAAGAGAAAGCGGCCCAAAGTATTACTTAATCAAATAACATCCGTCTTTCCGTCGTAAGTCAGCTGGAGGGAAAATAAACATTTTTTTAGTATTTTATATAACGTATCAACATTCCTGTCGAGAATTGCAGAAGAGTCGGTAATCAATCACTTTGAAGATATCAATAAAGTGGTCATTGCTACTTAAACGGTGCAGTAAAATTTGTTATTACTCAAAAGTTTTAACCTATAAAGGCGGCACGATAATTTGGACAAAACTGTGACTATAGGACTAGTGGACTGAGAGCACTTTGGGCACACCACGTAAAACGCAAAGGCTAGCATTGCTCTAAAGTTTCCTCCTGTTTCCAATGGTTCCTCGATCAATATAATATTATAATCTGTCTCTTCGTTTTTGAACCGACAATACAACCTGTAGGGTGGTGCTGTATCTAGTACCCACTTCTAACGGACGAAATCGGGACGATCCATCACATTCCTCAGGCCAACTTCGAGCAAGACTTGATCAAGTAAATAGCAATAAATTAAACAGAGATAGGTGAGTAAAGAAAAACAGCGCTCCATCTCGCTTCAGTATTCTATTAACTATTAACGAGACAAACTCAAACGCTTAGCGCTAGTCCGCTCTTGCGAATAATTGAAACTGAATTTTCGCATATTCGCAATTAGATCACTTTCGCTAGATGTCTTGCAGGAGATACTACATAATATTTTAGTACGTTCGAAAGATGCCATGCAAATGCGTTGGAGCCATTATTTAGTGTGGACCAAAAGCTGCTGCAAGCATTACTCCAGTTAAACACCTGCTAATTAATTGAAATGATGACGTACCTTCCCTCCAGAATCATTATTTATTAGCACCTCTCCTGCACAAGTTCGAAAATTAATGCAGAATTGAGAAGATCGTCGAAAAAATCACGAGTAGTTAATCTCGACTAAAGTTTATGAGCGGGCATGTTTTGTGGGTTGTGAATGTTTAAATTTAACAACAAGCATTGGGCATTGCGCCTACCGAAGCTTACACCGTTGATACTCAAGAACTGGTTGCTCGGGTCAAAGAAAAGCTCCCAGCGAATCAATCCGCAGAAGAAAATGTTTTTGTGTCACCTCGTCACCAAGCACTGATGGAATTTCAGCGAGATCATACCTGAATGGATTTTCACTTTGTTGGATATGTTACGCGTGACCTTCCAGTGCGTGGGAGTTTTGCAGGTTGAAAACGAGAAGAAAATGAATGAGGGCTTGGCGTGCATGAAGTTGTTTTGAAGTTAATTCCCGGACTCTGTTCTTTCGGGAACAATCGAAAATTTGGATGCGTGTTCCGAGTTGAAAGCTTCGAGACTGAATTTATTTAGATTTATTCAAACGACAAACGTCTGTTGCCTTGTGGTATGCACAGAGACGGGGATTTGTGCTGGGATTTCACGCAGGCTCTTCCATTGCTTTAAAAGAAAACCCGAATAAAGAAGAGAGGATACAGTCTTACCTGATTTAACTGCCCGCAAGGCTCCATGGCTGGATTGCGTACTGGCTGGAAGTGCGGAATTGGTTGGTGGAATAGCAAGCGTGCGAGATGTAGTTCCCGCTGCGGTCGACATCGAGACTGGACCGTTGACAATCTGATAGATGGCATCCGAGTGGTCATCCACTGTGTTGTTAGCATTCTCATCAGATTGTTTGTTGCTGTTCACACCCGACTGGCTGCTGATCCATTCGCTCGAATCTGCAGGTTCTACTGGCGGTTCTTGTATGGTTGGGATTACTAAGGTCGATGTGTGTGTGAACTGAGGAGGTAGTTGTTTCTGGCGAGGACGTTGATCACCAATGCTGGGATCTGATGAGGAGTGATGACCAGAGTGATGATTTGAGACAGGTGCAATTGTGAACTTGGGTCGACTAGGAGGCAGCAGCGATTGTTCTTCATCGTTGGTCTCGAAGCTAACACTACTGTTGCGTTGCGAATTGGTTTGTGATTCATTATCCTTTTCGGCTGCTTCCATACTAGTTGGGTACAACGTTCCGTTCCCAGCCACTGGTAAACTTGAGTTAAATGACTTGGAATGTTGAACGATCAAAGAGTTTGTCGATTTAGCACTATTGCTCGGTATTACACCATTCTGACGATCAACTGGTGATATTGCTGCGTTCATTATTTCGAAAATTGCCAATGCAACTTTTGTTAACTGTTAGCTAAGGTGAGTAAAGTAGAAGTGGCTAGAATAGAACTTAGCATCATCCAGTCCACCATGGTTGTCTAAGAGCTGATTATATTGGAAGGAAATACAGCGATCGATAGGACAAAGTAATCAAATGGAGCTTGGTCATTGCTTGCTTATCAGCCGACTATCGATTAGTTAAGCAAGAGCACTTTTCCTCTGAGTCGAAACAAACAAGCAAGGAGCTACAGAGTGTAAAACTTCTTCCCGCCAATACACGTACAGGTTGAATAGGAGGGCACGCGAACACGCTTCCTACAACCAGGAGCTACTTGGGTCACTCAGGAAAATGATAGGGGAGCGAATTAGTTGCTTATTCGCTCCCCGCGAGACAATCATGAAGAAATTGAGGCTAACGTACGCTATTATATACGCGACAAGCCTATTTTCTTTTGACGAGAAGTGCATATCAAAATTCCCCAACCGCTTTGTCTAACTTGATTTTCTTATTTCTATTTTCTCTTTTATTCAAATACAATAAATAACACATTAAGATAGAAAATATTATAAAAACTCAAATCGAAACCAAAAGCAACCAAACCATTGTTTTGCCTCCACCTGTCGTTAATTGCTGCGCTGTCTTATTTCTTCTACTCTCGAAAACGAGGCAAATTCAAAACAAATTGTTTCTTCTTTACCCCACCTCCCCATGACCGATTGTTTTATTATTAACAGTATTAAATATGCAATAAACAGAGGACGTTTTAGTTTAAGTATAAGTTTAACAAAATGACCAAAGATGCGGTAGCGGCAGCGGCGGTAATAGTAATAGTAGTAGTAGTAGTAGTAGTAGTAGTAGTAGTAGTAATAGTAGTATAAGTAGTAGTAGTAGTAGAAGTAGTAGTAGTAGTAATAATTGTTGTAGATTTAGTAGTTGTTGTAGTAGAAGAAGCAGTAGAAGTAGTAATAGCAGGAGCAGTAGTGGTAATAGTAGTAGCAGTTGTTGTTGCTTTAGTTGTTCTAGGAGTATTAGCAGTAGTAGACTTAGTACCAGTAGGATAAAGAGTAGAAGTTTAAGCAGTATTTTAGGATCCGGAAATGTTGGGTAATGATTGAAACTCAACCAAAATATTACTACTTGACTTTATACATGTACATCATTTAAAGTACAGCCGTTTTATATTTTTCACACACTTCGATATAACTAGCGCATTTGGATACGTTTGCGCGGTGTTATTTAGATGAATAGAACTCCTAAAATGAATATTAATTAGAAAAAAAGGACGTGTCTGTAGAACGATTTACAATAATATAGCAGCCGAACTCAAATTTGTGGTTAATTGACATTGACGCTTACTTGACATTATTTACATAACTTTATTTACGATATTCTCAGTGTAATGTTCCTTTTAACAAACTAAAAAAAGTTTTAGCATTATACAAAATCCTGATAAGACCTTAGTTTATGATTGGGACTTGCGGCACTTACGGAAACATCAGAGAAGAAACGGCAGAAAATATTAGGATTTTAGCGCCATGGAACACCAAGAACCTCTAGCATCAGTTTTATTGTTTTATTTATGGCTTTCTTAATGCAAACCGTCATTTGAAAGAAAGAAGAGATTGCATATTCTTGTGTCTAGGATGAAAGAGCGTATGCATGTAATTAGTTATTTGTTGGTAACAATTTTGAATCTTCTCGGTGTATAACGCGACCATTGTTACGCTTTTCGACAAGTTTTCTTTTAGCAAATTATTAAGACAATTTTTGGGGAAATCAAGATTTTCATAGGTGGAGGTTATCCTAGGTCAACCTCAAATAAGTATCCCAATCATAAATCATTGAAGTTGTTACTATAGTAAAAGATAGGCCAAATGCAGAATTTACACGCTCTTCTCCTTGCATACAATCCGTCCTAATAGCACCAACCATACTAATGTATTGGTCGATTGGATAAGTTCGCGTCTGATTTTCATATCCGGCATGAACTTGCTGTAAAACGAAGTTTCGGTAGATTTGTTCAGTTAGGTTCCATACTATGCATATATGTTACATGCTATAGTATGAATATATAGAATTTCATTTGTATTAAATACTCAGAAATACTCGAAGCGTGTGTTTGGGCCTTTATTCATACTCGGTTATTGAAATTTGTTTGGAAGGTTTCTAAATGTGGTTTCACTTTGAAACATTAACTTTGCTCTTGACTTCCTTATTGTCCATCGCTCCACTGAAAAAAAATACTCGACCACATAAATGTGGCCCTTGTTCTTTATGTATGTTACAAAGGGGACCCTGTTTGGAATCGTATGGTGATGAAAAGCGAATTGTATACATCAAGGGTCAGCGAAACAGACCCTGAACAGACCGGTGAAGATGTAGGCGCCGTATTTAAAGCTGGGCTGCATCCAATGGAAATATGGATGATATGTGGTGAGATAAATAATTTAAAAATAGTTAGTTATTAGGTGTCGACTTGATGCAACTACTCTGTACTACTTTATATTGAAAATATAGGATTGGTTCCGTGCGACGTTTTTCAGGGAGCCTTTCGATAAAATCAAAAAGCAGTCATAAAGAAAAAGGATCTCTGCTGGATTTTGTCAAATTATAAGGGAAATGGCTTTGATTGACACCACGATTTTAGACAGAATCAATCAATCCACTAGGAGAAGTCACCAATAAAATTTGCGACGTATACAAATTCATCTGGCAAGAACCCAGCAAAATCGTCTGGATCCGAAAGATTGCCGATTATCTGATCAGGTTACATTAGAAATATTCTGCCGTGGTATTAGAATACTAAAATAGGTGACAATTTTTGCAATTCTTTTGACAAATATTCAGTATGATCAACTGTAATTTTTTTTTATCTCAGTTGTATGTTTCGTATAAAAAATCCTGTAAGTCGTTTCATTTCATGAAATCCTTTCCTCCGTTTTTCGTACACTGAAAAGTATTTTTGGCTATCAGTAATTCTTTCAATTGCGTAACGTAAGTCTTGCCCTAATTGAAGATACTTTTACAAATAAGAAATAAATCCTTTCATTTTTTTTTAAAAAAGCTTTTAAAAGGATGGTAGCGCAAGAATATAAGCCAATATTTGCGTACTTGTTGCCTAAAACCTTTGAAAATACGGTATTTGCTTGTGTGACGAATTATCTCGAATGCGTTCGAATTGTTTGAAAATTTATTTAGATAAGTAAAGCTGGCACATAACCTAAGAGACTTGCAAGGAATACCACGTACGAGACCATATCAAACTATCGCTCTAATAACGTTTCCCACCACATAAGTTAAGGGAGCTTCGGATAAATCAGATTAATTTGTCAAGCAAGGAAGTTATTGATATGAAGACGTGGCAGAATATACGACGCATAAGGTGCAGAAGGCTCTCGGTACTTTGAGAGGCAACGCGAATCCCCTCCTCCCCCTTTTTCTTAGTGAACTCTGGTACAATTTCAAAGACTACCTGCTTGTACTTAAAATGTAGTTACAAGGACCTTGCCAATTACGCGCAACACCTTGGACTAAGCTAATTCGCATTTCTCTGATGCATTACATTACAGCGAAGCGTTTTTCGAGCTCATATGTAAATATTAACTACATTATGCAGTTGGCGAACAGCGTCCACGATCAGCATTCCAACAAGTGATTAAGCTGCACGCCCACGACCTGTTGCAGCCCCAATCGGGGAAGCTTTCGTTTTAGCGCGCTTTCAATTAAAGGTCATTTGTTTTGCATGGTGTGACAGATTTCCGTGGCAAAACAGGGAGGATGCATAAATCAGCTCTTGTCTAATTTACAACCGGCAGTAGACACTGAACGAGTCTCGCATGCCCGAGTAGTCGCTAATTGCGATGCATTATTTATATTGTTTATATCTAAAGTTTCGGATGCAATCATACTTGGTTGCGAGTCTCTCACACATACATCGGACGTTGATCAAATTGGGAAGTTTTCGACACAATTGTTGCTTCCCCAGTCTGCTAATTGCATAGTGTAGAAACTAAGGTAGCGCGTATAAGAGGAGCTGGCTTCACTGCTGAAGATTCAACACTGAGTTGCACTGAAATTAGGACGCACTCCGACACATTAACAGCAGCACTGAGCCCGGGAGCTAAGCTAGAATGACGATCTGTTGGGAAGGACTCATAGTACCGCGATACTCGGTTGATAGCTGAACAAGGATATGCGCCACTCCAACGTCGCAAGTACACCGCGAAGCTTACAGTCACGACCGTAAACGTTGTCAGATGTCTACTGATCGCGCAGCACACGCTCCGGCTCAACTTATCTTTTCTGTTGCGATTGCCCTAGTAGCTTCGGTATCGCGTAATGAACAAATGTGGATGAATTGAATAAAGTGTGACAATCATGCAATACCCACCTTCATATATTATTGCAAGCATATGCGACAGACGCAACACACTCGCATGTGAGTAGTCTCCAGTCAGCCATCAGTCGTCGCGACGTTGAATTGTAGTCATATTCAAATAATACGTACGCGATAATGCGTACAATAATACGTACGCGATCATATGTGCAACGTATATGAAGAGTATGACGCGTATTTGCGCTCCTCTGCTCACTGAACATTCGTTCGTTATCATACGACGCTCAGACGCGGCTTGGATTACATTCAAGTTATTTATCGAGCACTTAAAAAGTTCCACCATTAGACCGGCAACCGGGGACGAGACGCGATCTTAATTTAGAGGCCCAGTTAGACTCTTCGTTGATCAAGACCACAATGGTATGCATCAGATGACATTTTTTCCCTTAAGTGCCGCTTCAAATACCGAAACATGATCTAGGATCAGACGTCGCATATCAGACGCTTCGTGTATTCTTTGTTGACCAGACCGTTGTTACATCTGATCCGGCAATCAGTAGTTTCTCGTCTGTCTCCGGCCAATATTCGCAACCTATACAGGTTACAATCTGTTCCTGAAGATAGGTCCTGAACAGAGCAATTTAATACAATTCCAATAGAGTTCGAACCGTAATACTGTGTGTAACTGGCCTATGCTATAGTTAGTACAGTACACTATGTGTAATACTGTATAACCTGAAGTTATACTAAACTATAGGTTAGGCACTTTGATGTTTCCGTTCAAAGCAGAACGTTCCTCATCAGGCGAGAAATTATGGCCAATCCTTGTTTAAACCATGACTAAAACTCACATCTTCTTACCAACATTATGAGGAAACTATCTGAATCATTAGGGTTGGTTCCGAGTGTGAAATGCCCTTATGAAGATGGCGGAACCGCAAGCCGCTGATGCACTGATTGTGCCCTGGACTTGCTGAAAATGGTAGTTGGGAAGAGATATGCACCAGATTAGCAGCTTAGAAGCCAGCTAGAAAACGTCGTCATGGACTTATCACGAGCAGTAATGTCAGTCGACGAAAAGATGTGATGGACGACGTTAACAGGGATCCATGCGGATTGGGTTACAAAGTAGTCATGTGCAAGCACGGCACCGGAAGGTCAATTTGTTGATGTGAGGCAGGAAAAATGGACGATTGTGGATTGTGCGGGCTCTTTTTCATGACTGTGGATTGTGAGGGCTCCTCATTTCCATCCTAGGCTGCAGCGCGTGTAATGGTACTCAATTGGCTAATAGTCAACATAGGGGCCACCACATCTAGACACGGCACCTAACAAGCGCCCTGCAGACTGTTATACTCGCGCTTGCCCACTATCCTAGATAGTTCATAGGTTGTTAGCATTAACCAGTTGTGATTGAGATGTGCGTAGGATGAATCGCGCTTATATTATGGTTCGTGAGAGCAGTCGTTTTTTGGATCCTCGGTTTCAGCTGCCAGGAAGTGGAAACCGTTCGGGGAAGTTTATGACACAAGAACATTTCAATTAATTTCAATAATTCACACCGCTCTGATTTTCAATTAGTTTATTTAAAAGTGTATTCAAAAATATACAGTTAGTAGTTTATTGTCTTTTTCATATTTTAAAGCATACTATATTTATTACATATAGTATTTCATATTTTAAAGCATTTCGAATTTTGTTTTGCAAATGCAGTGCAAAAAGAACTTGATCTTTCGTACAGAGCATCATATAACAAGCGTCTTGCTTACTATATTTGATTTTCATATATTGGAGTATTTTGTAAGGATTCAATTGTATAGTTTTGAACAAAATAGAAAAAACATTATTTGGCAAATACAACAAGGCTTAGACAGTTGTGGAAACTATTTTCCACTTTGCAATATGGAAATGAGGTGAAAATGTCGAAACTTTCATCACGTGCTCCATCCCCGATAAATTGGCATTGAAAAGCAACATTATAAATGTATCGAAAATTCGACTTTTGTCTCTATAGGATACAGTTAACATAGAATGGATAAATTATGTCCTATATTTGCAGAATGTGTACTTAAAGTAGTGACTATATGCTTTTTACTTTTTCTTTTTTCCATCTCAATTCATTTAATGTTGTCTATGGTGACGGCTGTGAGTACTGAGAAGTGATTGCGAACGAAAACGAATGGTGCAAACACTTTGGCCGATTGCTCGGCCATCGCTGCAAATGCTTCACCAGAAGTTTTCATCGCGCTTCACTCTTTTGGAGTCCGGATAATATACGAGTATAGCAAGCAGCCGTTCTCAATATCAAATAGGCGCGTGGAAATCGAAAATTATCTTATTTGTTTTTAATGTGAATTGGAAAAGTTAGGAAGTCGCTTACGCGCTAAGTTAAATAATATTAAAACAAATATATCAAATTTAATTCAATCACAACAAGCATACGTAATATATAATGTACAGAATAATAATTTGCTGACTATAATTTATCAAATTATATTAAAAATACTTAAAAATCATTTGCAGAAATGATAAGGTAAAATTAATATCAAATCCTCCGTTGGTCGTCGTCATAGGACAGGGATGAGACAATGTAAAAGGCATCACATTAGGGGTTGCGGGATAATCTTACGTTTATATATTTAAAAAGTTTCTTTTCGAGTGAAGATTTCGACTACGGTCAAGTAATCCACAGTGCTTAGATCCTACAGAGTAATTTACAAGTTGGTACAGTTATTCAGGCGTTGATTCTACTGCTAACGCTGGCATTAGCCAAAGTCTTTTCCATCGTCTTGTTCTTGTTCTTCGTCGAAGCAGCAGCTTAGTTAGGCAGTATACGATATGAAGTACGATAAACTCTTAAGAATATTCGAGGGGAATTGTTTGTAATGAGTAATGTTTGGGTGCCTCCACCAGCGAATGAACTTAAAATATTTGGATTTTATGTTTTTGAGGATGAAGTTAATCTAGTCGATCAACGGAGGAGATGTCGTTTCGAGGAACATGGGTCACTTTACGAGTTTGATATTTTCACACGCTATTCACACGATTTGGCAGTGTTTTGTTGAGTGTTCGTTTTTCGAGTGCTATGCACTGCAGCCTGTTTTCAAAATTAATTTGATAAAGATTCCCATGTTCCGTGTTTTTTTTTCTTTTTTCTTTTTTTAAATTCTGATCAATTTATCTAGGATTTGTCATTGAAATTGGTTTCTTTTCGCTTGTTTCGCAAGTCACAAGCGACCGTTCAATTTTTAAAGATAATTCCTAATAAATCGTTTTTTCTGTTTTGTTTTCTTTTTTGTCTTTTTGATTTTCTCTACTTTCGCAGTACATTCTTTTTGCACGGCTTACATATATTCCTATTCTGTTCATAAATCTGTTATTTGTTTATTTTATTACAAGGATTGTTATTTAATTACGTTTCTATGACAGGTAATCTGGCGTCGGTTCTGGAATTGCGTCTGGATTCGTGAACAATGGATTGGGGAACTCAGGCGGATGTGGCAATGGTCCGACGGTCTTTGGTCGCCGGCGATAGGCCATGAGCCAACATGATACTGCGACCGCTACGGCCACTAAGGCCAACAGAGCTGTTATCACTAGTGCTATGATGAGTCCCACCATTGAAACACAAATATCTTCGACGCGTTGCGCAGCCGGTTTCACTGTCAAACAAACAAAATAGAATTAGGCCCTTGTGGTTCAGCGTTGGTTCATTCAAATACTTACGACTCTGGGAATCTGAATAGCGCTCCTCCCTCCTTTCAAACGTCAGAATAGCATTCGATTGAATAGTAATCTCTTCACGCAATTGTCCTTCGGAGCCAAAGCCACCGTTGGTTGCAACTGCCGTATTACTAGTGGTGGTGGAAGCGGTCGAATTCTGATCGGCTATTTCACGTCTTCGTCTCTTTCCGAATGCATTATATCCTCCGCAATTAACCGGCTGGCATTTTCCAAAGCAGACGCGAATGTTGCATTGGAAGCGTATGTTGTCGCTCGATGGGAATTTGAAGGCGTTGAAGCTAGCCAAAAGACTGTTTGTCTCCGATTGATATTCCCATTCGCCAAATATACTTGGATCCGTTGCACAGCCGTTTTCATCTGTTACAATATACTCATTCTCGACGCTGTCCTCCATAGTTTTGGCTATGCAACTGCGAGCGAAACCACCATATATTGCTGAAACAATCGAAATTTAGATGTGATTATGAGATTACTCATCTCAAAATTAAATGTACTTAGCCGATCCGATTATACTTACTTGCTGGCTCAATGTCAACTTGCAGCATCAGGTTGTCTCCGATTTCTGCTGAGTTGATCTCCTCGCCATTGTGCGTCACGATCTTCATTTGGCAAATTGGTGGTGGACCGGTATTGGCTATAGTTCCAGCGGTGGTTAACATAGACACATTGAACCCAAGCGTTACGTTCTTCTCGCCTGTCTGGTAGACACATTTGATGTTGTAAGCTTGCGCTTTGTATGTCACCAGCTTGGGATGCTTCTGTATAACGAGCACGAAGCTCGCAATACCATTGACGTGAATCAGGCCGCAGCTTCCAAAGTGAACTTTGAAAATTTCAGTACGCTGTGACGAATCAGCTGAGAGATTAACCACGCGGCGACATTCTTCTTCCTTGCTGTGTCCTTTCACGTATAGTACACCGTTGAACCCACTTTCGGCTATATCAATAGCAACTTGTACGCCATCCGCCAAGCAGCTGACGATCATGTCAGGTCTTGGGAAGTCCGTGCGGAAGTTAGTATGATCTGAAAAATTGATGCATATATTAGCACCTAGGACTAGAACTAGAAACCATTAATAGAAAATATAAAACTTACTACATAACACGTCTGGGTTGCCATTATATCCTGTAATACATTGGCACACCGCACGGTGATTTGTTGTATTGCAAAGCGCATTGATTCCGCAAGTCTTCTGTAAGCACGGATCATCACATGTCTTAGTCCTGGTGTTGCAATATCTATTATCTGCACAATCATAATCCGTTTCGCATTCCGGTTTATCCGCCGGCACGCATTCACCCCGCGGAGTCAGTCGATAGCCATGCTCAATTGGGCAGATACATTTGCCTCGCTCGTCGATTACCATCCCGCGTTCGAGTGCGCACACACAATGATTTGTTTCGTCAATTCGGAATCCTTTCTTAACTTCGCACGGTGTGCAGTATTCAAAGATGTTGAGTGCGCTGCCTGGTGGGCAAACACACTTACCATTGTTGTCGCGAATGTAACCTTTTTCGACATGACATAGAGACACTGCAAATTCATAAAAACAATTTAATTATTTCCATATGACCAAAGAAGACGAGTGCTACGCGAGTTTTTCACTTATTGTTAGTACTTTGCAACTTACTCTTATCACATTGCACGGCTGCGTTGCCTTGGTATCCCTCCAAGCAGTCACAAACCATTGTTCGTACTGGTGCAGTGTCAATTACTTGGCAATCCGCGTTTACTCCACATGGAACCGTTGCATTGCACGGGTTCACACACTCACCTGCTATGCAGGCCTTCTGCGATGGACATTCGTAATCATACGTGCATGTATCGTACTTCACGATACAACCATTATTGTATGGAACATATCCAGCTGGACAGGCGCATTGAGGTCGGTGGTTGTAAGTCTTACATATTTCGTCGGCAGCGCAAATGGCAGTGCTCTCGCATGGGTTTAAGCATTTGCCATTGACACAAGCTTGATCGCTGGGACATTGGCTATCTGCGCGACATCCCACCGGCGTGCAAGATAGTCGCGGGTTTCCACTAAATCCTGGTAAGCATTCACAAACGGCTCGGTGATTAATGCCATAACATTCGGCCTGTTGGCCGCAAGGATTATTTTCGGCCGAACATGCTGGTATGCACTGTCGGTTGATGCACGAGTGCTGTGGCGAACATTCATCATCAGTTCGGCATCCAATCCGTATACATTCTATCTGCGCATTGCCTTCATATCCCTGTTTGCATGAGCATACAGGCTTATGATCCTTGATTCTGCATTCCGCGTTTACTCCACAATTGCATGGGTCTCTACAGATGCCGTTGACACATGACCTGTCCGCCGGACAGTCGGAGTCTGACACGCAGCCACCTACGTCCAGGACGGTTTTCGTGGGTTTGCATGAGCCGCTGCCACTGCTAATATATCCGTCCGGGCAGATACATATCATTGTTCTCAGTGGCGATGTTGGTGTTACTTCGCAACGCGAAGGGCGTTCACAGGGCTCAAGAAGTAGGCACGGGTCACCGCATTTGTTGTTGATGCAAGCGAGCTTCGATGGGCAATCCGTATCGAATGTACACTCGGGCACTATTTCAGGTCTGCAATCAACGTACGGGTTACCCATGTATCCTGGTGGACATCTACATATGGCTAAGTGGTTTTGAGCGCGGCACTCCGCTCGAGATGAGCACGGATTGCTATATAGGCAAGGATCCACACATTGTTGATTTTGACAAGCTTTTTCGGATGGGCAATCGCTGTTTGTTCGACAACCGATGATGTTGCAACGTTCATATGGGTTTCCACGGAAGCCCGGCAGACATCTGCAATTGGCTCGGTTGGAAACAGCGTAACACTCGGCGTTCGTGCCGCAGTGATCATCCACTAAACATGGATTGATACAGTTTCCATTGATGCAAGCCTGATTGGATTCGCATTCGCTGTCGATTCTGCAGCCAACTGTTCGGCACAAAGTGTAAGGGTTTCCTTCGAAGCCTTCAGCACATGAGCAAGATGATCTGTGATTATGTACGTGGCAGATTGCATTCGTTCCGCAGTTGCATGGGCTTTTGCATTGCCGGTTGATGCAAGCTTCTTGGTCGGGACACTCGGAATCACTACTGCAACCCGATTTCAAGATGATGGCGCGACACTCGCCATTTGCATCCGGCACTGTCAACTCTGGACATTCACAAACCATTGTTCGAACTGGAACACTGTCCAGAACGCTGCATTGAGCAGATCGGACACACGGCGACAATTCTTTGCAGGGGTTTACGCATTGGTTGTTAATGCATGCTAGCTTACTTGGACAATCTGGATCGTGTCGACATTCAGGTTCGTTTTGTACTACTGGTCTCTTCTCACAGTACGAGAATGGGTTTCCAAGTGGCATGTCTTCGGGACACTTGCAAACTGCGGCGTGATTTATCGCATAACAAACGGCATTGCGTGCGCAAGGCTCGATGCCACAAGGATCGATGCAGTGTTGGTTTACGCACGCCAAATTCGAGGTGCATTCAAAGTCAGAGTGACATTCTACTCTTTCGCACCGTTGGAATGGATCTCCTTCCAAACCAACTGGGCATCTGCATGCTGATCTATGATTCTTGCCGTAGCATTCTGCATTGATCGCGCAAGGGTCACTCACAACGCAAGGATTTATACATTCGTTATTCACACACTGCTTGTCGCTAGCGCATTCATCATCTGATTGGCAACCAAGTTTAATGCATCCAAATTGAGCATTTCCAGAGTAGCCTGGTCGACAGTAACATACAGGATGATGATCTCGTACCATACATTCGGCATTTTCTCCGCAATTGCACGGGTTCACACAACGCTCGTTAATGCACGATTCACTTGACGAACATTCTGAGTTAGATTTGCAGCCAATCGTTGTGTCGACGGTAGCTGAAATGGGATAAATCAGATTAATTTTTGCTTTTTGCAGAATTTACACATATATAACTGAAATTCATAACAATGTAAAGACCGTACAACTCAAAATATTTATTACAATAATTTTCACTCGAAACTTACGACATTGCTATATCATTTTGCGAAAAGAAAAAATTTGGGTAGATTTGAAAAACTCAGCGCACATGCATGACGCCGAACGTTAGCTCTAAAATCCCAGAGTGTCTCTCTCCAAGTAAAAATATATTCTTAAGATGATTTAGTTGGTAGTCAGGTAGTCAGAACTCAATCATTCACGTCCAATTTTCATTCGGACCTAGTTGAGCGACTTTCTCTTGAAGCTTTCTTCCAAGTTCTGCTACCACTAATATCGCACTAAGAAGCAACACCATTGTCACCGTAATTATAGTCTTTTTTCTCTTTCTCTTTTTTGGAAAATCAATCTAGCAAAGGGTGCCAAAGTTAGAGCGACATTTCATCTGCGATAACATGTCTACCGATATGCCAGGAAAATAATTTGTACGACCTCGACTGTATAATTAAATGACCGATTCGCAACTGCTCCCTCAACTTAACCGTCGTTACAAAGGTATGTTATACTCACGTGGTATGCATCCATCTTGAGGGTTGCCCAAGTATCCGACCGGGCACCTACAAATAGCGTTTCTGTTTTCAACGTGGCAGAAAGCGCCGCGACCACAAGGATTGGACTCGGCGCAAGGATTTACGCATCGTTCATTTTGGCAAGTTCGGTCGTACGGACAATCGTCGTTCTTGTAGCATTCTGGCTGTGGTGCTACTGATGGTGATTTGGCGGCTGGAAGGAAATAAGCACATATTGAAACATACGGTTTTGTAGGAAAGCTTTGCCCAACTCACGTGTATGACATTCGATTCTGGGGTTTCCTTCATATCCAGCAGGACATGAGCAATGCGCGTAGTGGCTTTTGGACAAACATTGCGCGTTAATACCACATTGTTCAACTTGACAAGCAATCACGCATACTCCTCGCATGCATACATCAGAATCGGCGCAATCGTCGTTTACAACACACTGTGGAGCGTCGTGTTTAACTGGCACGCAATTTCTGCTGTTGTCTGTTACTGTATCGCTAGGACATTTGCACACCACAGTTCTCAAAGGCAAAGTATCCAGTACTGAGCAGGTCTGTTGTGGCGAACAAACATTTGGATTTTCGCACGGACTAGCGCAGTGGCCATCAAAACAAGCCAACTGTGTGGCACAATCTGCGTCTACAGTACATTCGGGGCGGGGTCGGGATGGCTCACGTGGTGTCGAGCATTCCACGAATGGATTCCCGAACATTCCCGGTCGACATTGGCATTCTGGCTGGTGGTGTCTGCCGATACAGGTGGCTTGAGGAGCACATGTGTCCAAATCGCAAACTGGTCTGCATAGCCTGTTCAATCGATCGCAGGCTTCATGGTCAGCACAGTCTTCGTTGTATTGGCAATGTCCTGTTACACAGGAAATGAATGGGTTGCCCTGAGTTCCAAGTGGACAAACGCATGTGGCTTGATGATTCTGTGCGCGACATTCTGCTCCAATACCGCACTGTTGCGATCCATAGACACAAGGGTTGAGACATTTTTCATTTATACAGGTCTTATCGTAAGGACAATCGGCGTTGATCTTGCATTCAGCTGCAGGCAAAGAGAAACTGAAGTTATCACAAAAGAACCAAAAATTTTTCAAGCTTTGAACTTACGTTTATAGCATTGCACTTGCGGATCGCCGCCCCATCCAGTTGGACAGTAGCAAAGTGGCCTATGCTGCGAGACGCGACATTCAGCGTTACCAGCACAAGGGTTGCTCTCGGCACACGGGTCCTGGCAACGTTGGTTAATGCACGCTGTTGATAGTGAGCATTCTGAATCAATTGTGCACTCTGGTGCGGATTGTGGAACTAAAACAAATCGAACTTAGTGATGCCGATTCTCAGGCTAAAGACTTGAACTGTTGTTTTACCTTGGAAGCAGTTTGTGAAGGGATCCCCTTGCAATCCCACTGGACACTTGCAGATGGCTCTATGGTTTTGCGCCAAACACTCAGCTGTGCGTGCACACGGCGAATTGTCTATGCACGGATTTACGCAGACTGCATTACGGCAAGTTTCTGTGTTATGACAGTCATCATTGGATCGGCAGCCAGTATCTTTAAGTTCTTCTGAAAAGTGAAAATTTCATTGTTAAGAGCGATTCAATAAAGTGGATTTTTAATCCGACTAAAAGAACAATATTTGCTTAAGCAATTTCATGTATTTCAAGAATGCTTGAACTTCACCCCTGGAGAAATTTAATTGCTAAGAGAAACTGGAAATAAAACGGAAGCCTTTTTCTCGCCTCGAAGCCTTGAAGCGAATAAAATCGGCTTCTCTGAAGGATGTATGTGTGCAAAAACAGGTATCTATTTTGTGCAGAAATTAGCACTTATTATGTTTGTGTTGTTGCAAATGAAAGCAAAACTTGAAAAAATCAATTGCTCATGCTCAGCCTCCCTTTGAACATGGCACAAACGTTGCTTTTGTGCACTATTTTCTGTGCAATTCTATTTACATGCAATCTTTTATTTACAAATTCACAAACCTCCTGAAAATGCTGAATGAAAAAATTATTATTACAACGAAATTATAATAGGAGGGCTGCATTATTCCTTGAATCCTATTACCTTTTCTACAGCCTATGTCGGCATCACCTACGTATCCTGACTCGCACTGACAAACCATTGTTCTTAACGGAAGAGTATCAACAACACTGCAAGTGGCATAGACTCCACATGGTTGCGTTACCGTGCAAGGATTCTTACATTCTCCACTAAAGCAAGCCAATTTACTAGGACAATCAGCATCAACTGTGCATTGCGACGTATCAAGAGCTGTTACTGGAATTCATAATGATGGTCAGCTAATATGAAACGGGATTAATGTAATGTGATTCATTTACTTGTTGTACATCGTTCTCGGGGGTTGCCAGTGTAACCTGGTGGACATCTGCACTGTGGACGATGATTATCAACACGGCACTGTGCTCCGACTCCACACTCGCATGGATCTTGACAACGTTCTCGAAGGCAAGCCAGGTTGTACGAGCATTCCGAATCACTTGTACATTCTGGTCGTTCACAACGCATCAACGGATTTCCACGGTATCCTTCGGAACAGTGGCATCGGGCCTTGTGATTAAAATCAGTGCGGCAATAAGCATTCGCTCCGCACTGTGTAAATGTGCAGGGATCAACACATTGGGTGTTGACACAAGCTTGGGTTGCAGAGCATTCGTCGTCAGATCGACAACCAACTGTAAGTATAGACAGCCTTTATTGATTTGACTTTTCGTAAAAAAATTTTAAAAAACATTCCGGAACTAATGCAATACGTACGTAAATGACAATAAATTTGAGCATTTCCTGTGTAACCCTCGTTGCACACGCAAAGTGGTCGATGTAGTTGTACATGACATTTGGCATTTTCTCCGCAAACTTTTCCTTGGGAGCAAGGATTCCGGCACTCTTGGTTGATACATGCTTTGTCATTAGAGCAGTCTTCGTCACGGGTACATTCTGGTTGTGGAACAATGACATCCGCTTGTCGTGTACATTCTATAAACGGCGACCCATAATATCCTGTTGGACAAGTACAAACCGATTTGTGATTGATAGCCTTGCATATTGCATTCAGTCCACAAGCGTTAACGCATGGATCCTGGCATTTCTGGTTTATACATGTACGATCAAACGAACAGTCCTCGTTTGTTACACATTCAGGGTACGTACAAACAGCTGCACCATTCACCGCACGACATATTCCGTTAACGCGACAAGGCGATGGGTTACATGGATCTTCAGGTTCGTCTTTGGGTGGTGTGTGGCACTCCACAAATGGATTTCCAATCATATTGGCTGGGCAGGTGCAAATCGGGTTATGATTTATTGTTCTGCATTGAGCACCGTAGCCGCATACCCCTGAGCATGGATCTATGCACTTCATGTTCACACATGCTTTGTTTGTAGGGCAATCTGAGCTAAGGATACATTCGGGTGCACAGCCGGATCCAGTAGGGCTTCCAAAGTATCCAGGCAAACATTCACACACAGCACTTCCTCTCTCAATTCTGCAAGCCGTATTCAGGCCACATGGTGATGGATAGCAAGGATTCCTTTGTTCAATTGGTTCTTCTTTCAATACTATTGCAAGACATTGCTTGAATGGATCCCCAGTCAGACCGTTTGGACAAGTGCAAACTGGGATGTGGTTTGTTACGCTGCAAAGTGCTTCGAAGCCACAAACGCCTGGACATGGATCCTGGCAACGGTATTTGATGCAAGCTTTATTTGAAGCACATTCACTATTGCCGATACATTCTGGGCGGCATCCATCATAAGGATTGCCAAAGTAATCCTGAATACATTCACATACAAAGTTGTTGTTGTACACGCGGCAGTTGGCGTTAGCTCCACATGGAGATGGATCGCAAGGGCTCTTTGGCTCTTCTAATACAACCGGCGCCTGTTCTTTGATGCATCGGAAGAACGGATCCCCGGTGAAACCTGGTTGACATACACAGTTTGGAATATGAGCTGACACCAAGCAGTTGGCATTTTCTCCACATGAACCTATGCATGGATCAGTACATTTGCGATTTATGCACGCCTTGTTGTATGCGCATTCATCATTGCTCAAACATTCAGGTTTGCAGTTTGGAGGGGTACCGAGGAATTCCGGCAAGCATGAACACTGAGCTTGGCCATTCAAATTTCTACATTCTGCATTCAATCCACATGGAGACGGGTTGCATGGATCATCAAAACTTGGTTGCTGGACTTCAAATGGATGACAGAAACTGAATGGATTGCCTGTATATCCATTCATGCATTGGCATATGGCTCGATGTTGTAGTGTTTGACATTCTGCATTAATTCCACATTTTCCTGGACAAGGGTCGACACATTTGTGGTTGATGCAAGAATTGATTTGACTGCAGTCAGCATCTGAATAACATTCTAGGCGACAGTTAGGCGGCGCGCCAATGTATCCTGAGATACAACTGCAAATTGCCTGTTGGTTGTGTTCACGACATTGACTGTTGGGGCCGCATGGCGACGGCAAGCATGGATTCTGAACTGCTGGTGGTTCTAGCGTGCAAGAGGAAAAGATAGGTTAAGATTTGAAAACCAAATATTTTTCGCATAAGTTAACGTACTTGGAATTATTTTGCAACTGATGAATGCATCTCCAGTCATGTCATCAGGACATCTGCACATTGCAATATGGTTAATAACATCACAAAGTGCATTTTGTCCGCATGTTCCAGGACAAGGATTCACACATTTGTTGCGCACACAAGCCTTATCTCGTGAGCAATCCGAATTGAGCACGCATTCAGGTCGACATCCTTGGTAAGAGTATGCATCCCCATGATATTCTGGAATGCACGAACATTTGCCGTCATTACAAACAGCATTTGGCCCGCATGGCGAGGGATTGCAAGAATCTTTGGGAAGTTCATCTCCTGTAGAACAACAAACATTATTATTTACATTGAATTATTTCAAAAAGATTTAAATTATGACAAAAGGTCATCATAATTACTTGGTGGAGGCGGTGCTGGCCGACAGCTAATGAATGGATCACCGATATATCCCTGCGGGCATGAGCAGCTTGGAGTATGGTTGATAACATTGCACATCGCTTCGAAGCCACATGATCCAGGACATGGATCAACACATCTCTCGCGAATACAAGCTTTATTGCTTGGACATTCTGCGCTGATTGTACATTCTGGTCGACAATTTGGCGGCGAGCCTATGTATTTTTCCAGACATGAGCAAACCGCTGCACCATTCTGTTCGCGACAGTGTGAATACGGTCCACACGGTGATGGGTAACAAGGATCTCTATGGCGTTCCTCTTCTTGTTGCGGTGGTGGCGGCAATGGATAGCACCTGGTGAATGCTTCTCCAGTGAATCCTGTTTTACATGAGCACAGTGGGCTGTGGTTGCGAACATGGCATTCTGCATTGATTCCACACGTCCCGGGGCACGGATCTTCACATTTCTGGTTGATGCATGCTTTGTCTGATGTGCACTCGGAACTCAAAACACATTCTGGTCTGCAGGACGGTGGGTTGCCGAAATATGTTGGAAGACAACTGCAAATCGCTTGGTCACCACTTTCGCGGCACTGACTATTTGGACCACAAGGTGAGGGCTGGCATGGATTGATGTATTCTGGTCGTGGTAAAGCTAAGAGATGAAATTTCGAGTTAATAGCTATAAATTGCTCAGTACATCGTTATATGCTTATATGTTTTAACAATGCTTATATGAATAATTTAATTTAGGGCTTACGTTCAGCTGGTTTGCTACAATAACGGTACGGGTCTCCAATATAACCCACAATGCAATTACAAGATGGAACATGGCTTGTGGTGTAACACTGAGCGTTAACACCGCAAACTCCTGGACACGGATCGAGACATTTATTTTGCACGCACGCCTTGTTCGAAGAACAATCAGAGTTGACTACACACTCAGGTTTGCAACCCTCGTAAGGATTTCCAAAGTATTCAGGTAGACATTGACATGCACCCGCTCTGTTCTGTTCCCTGCAAATCGCATTAACACCGCACGGATTCGGGCTGCACGGTGCGACCAATTCTGTAGGCTGAGGTTCATCAAGTATGTAGCACTGTGAAAATGGATCGCCAGTGTGTCCAGATTTACATAAGCACATTGGCGTGTGACTTATTACGCGACATTCGGCATTTGCACCGCACAGTCCAGGACAAGGGTCTTTACATTTTTGGTTGATGCATGCCAAGTGGCTTGCGCACTCAGAACTAGTAACACACTCCGGTCGACAGTTTGGTGGGCTGCCAATAAATTCTGGCCGACAAGAACAAGATGAACTATCGCGAACGGCTTTGCATTCAGCGTTTGGCCCACATGGTGACGGGCGGCATGGATCTCTTGGTACAATGTCTTGCACTGGTTGGACTGAAACAATATAGGTTAAATACCGAGGCTTTTCAGAGCAGAAGAATTGGAAAAAATCTCTAAGAATTTAAAATATTCGACACCAGGACGTTGTTTATCTCAACATGAAATTTTTTGCAATTAGGAATTTTTGCCAATTCTTTGAAACTTTGCGCAGTTGTAGTACCTATCGGCTGGCATAGCGTGAACGGATCACCAGTGTGGCCTGTAATGCAGCTACAGAAAGGATTGTGGTTGACTACGTTGCAGTTGGCATTGTAACCGCAAGTTCCGGGACATGGATCGCGGCATTTTTGGTTTAGACATGCTAGGCTGGGTGCACATTCTGAATTTGTTGTACATTCCGGCCGACATGAGGGCGGACTACCGATGTAGCCCTCCACACAGGCGCAAATGGCTTGCTGGTTGATTTCACGGCATTGACTATTAGGTCCACATGGCGAGGGATTGCATGGATTTGTAATGGGTGGTTCTGTAATATACTCCAGTCAATATGAGGTTGCTAATTATTCGTTTCATGTATTTACTTGGTACAGCGGTGCACAATGCGAAGGCATTTCCGGTCATATTGCTAGGGCAGCTGCATAAAGGAATGTGGTTTATGACATCACAGATGGCGTTCTGTCCACATACACCGGAACAAGGATCTAAACATTTTCTATTGATACAAGCTTTATCACGTGCGCAGTCGGAATTCAAGACACATTCTGGGCGACACCCAACGTAGGGATCGCCAAGGTAGTCTTGTATGCATGTGCACACTCCATTATTACAAACAGCATTTGATCCACAGGGTGTCGGGTTGCAGGGATCATCTTTTACTGGTGCTAAAGGGTTCAGATGGTTATCAATAAATTAGAGCTAAGACTTGTGAGGTGTTCTTACGTTGCGGTGGAGGCAATGTTTGGCAGAATGTGAATGAATCACCGGTGTAACCAGTAGGGCATGAGCACAAAGGTATGTGTTTGCTTACAGAGCAGAGGGCATTCAAGCCGCATGATCCTGGACAAGGGTCAATACAATGTTCACGGACACAGGCTTTGTTACTAGGACAATCTGAATTCAGAACACATTCCGGGCGACAATTCGGAGGAGCTCCAATGTATCCAGTTATGCATGAGCACGACGCTGCTGCACTCACGAGTCTGCATTGAGCGTATTGTCCACAAGGTGATGGTACGCAGGGATCCCTAAATTCGTCTTTAATTGTTTCAGGCAGCGGGGCTAAAAAAGTTAAAAAATGTTGACAGTTGAATGCGTAGGGTCGTCGAAAGAATATCTTACTAGGCATTTGGAAGCATCGAGTAAATGCGTCGCCTGTGTACCCTGCTATGCAGGAACACAGAGGACTATGGTTGCGTACGTGGCACTGAGTATTTGTGCCACAGGCATTGGGGCATGGATCAACGCATTTCTGGTTGACACACGCCTTGTCGTACGAACATTCGCTGCTGATGACACACTCCGGTCGACATCCTGGCGGAGTTCCGATGTATTGGGGCATACAGGAGCAAATTGCTTGGCCGTTTTGCTCTTTGCATTGGCTGTTTGGTCCACATGGCGATGGCACGCAAGGATTTAAATATTCGTGAACCACAGCTAT
This sequence comes from Stratiomys singularior, assembly GCA_954870665.1. NCBI lineage: Eukaryota > Metazoa > Arthropoda > Insecta > Diptera > Stratiomyidae > Stratiomys > Stratiomys singularior. The sequence goes on along the minus strand of OX940879.1, from coordinate 702,469 downwards.
TGTGAAATATCAAAAGAGGATGATTTCAATGAGAAGCAGTTATTTTTTGCGCGAATTTTTACAATATTTTTGTGATTTCAATATAGTTTTAGGAAAATTTATCAATAATTAACTCAAGTGTGATCGTTTTAAAATTTAAACTAAAAAGTCCAAAAGCAATAGAACAATATTTGGTAATGATAAATGGTCTTACGTTTAACTGGTAGGGTGCAAATACTGTAAGGGTCGCCCGTGTATCCGGCTATACATGTACACACTGGTGCGTGGCTGACTACATTGCATTCCGCATTTTGGCCACATGTTCCCGGACAAGGATCGCGACATTTGCTTTGCACGCACGCTTTATTCGATTGACAATCAGAATTGACTGTACATTCAGGGCGGCATCCTTCATATGGGTTACCATAATAGTCAGGCAAGCACTGACATGATCCAGCCAGATTGTGAACTTGACAAATAGCATTGGATCCGCAAGGACTTGGATTGCAAGGCTCTAGCTTTTCGACTACAGTCTCTTTTTGAATACCACAATATGCGAAAGGATCACCAGAATATCCTGCGGGACACAAACAAATCGGACTATGACTTACTACTTTACACTCAGCATTCGTTCCGCAAAGACCCGGACAAGGGTCTTTACATTTTTGATTGATACAAGCTAAATGGCTAGCGCACTCAGAACTAGTTAAGCATTCCGGCCGGCAATAAGGAGGTGCGCCAACGAAATTGTCTAGACAAGAACAAGATGGTGTGTTTCCAATATCACGACATTCCGAGTTTGGTCCACATGGCGACGGTTGGCATGGGTTCTTGGGTTCATCATAGATTACTGGCTGAACTGTGGGTGGGTTGTTGTTGTAAATATTTGATACATAAATCGAACTACGAAACACGATATTTGAAATGCTTTCTTTCTTCAATGATGGTTTGAGAAATAATTTTTAAGTTTAAAGATTTGAAAAATAATATTTTTAGAAAGCATGTAGAAAGCATGTCAACTATCTTACAAGTTTTTCGAGAATTACTTATTGGTGAGCAAGATATGAATGGGTTTCCTGTTTGGCGGTCTGGACAAGCGCAGAAGGGATTATGGTTAAGTACTGAGCATCTGGCATTGGCACCACAAGTTCCTGGACATGGGTCTCGGCACTTTTGATTCACGCACGCTGCGTTGAGAGGGCAATCTGAGTTAGATGTGCATTCGGGTCGACAGTTCGGTGGACTTCCAACGTAACCTTCAATGCAGGAGCAAACTGCTTGTTGATTTATTTCCCGACACTGACTGTTTGGACCACATGGTGAAGGCTGACAAGGATTTTGTATAACGGGTGCTATTGAATTAAGATTTATAGTGAAGTAGTTATTGAGGGTTACTGCGGGCTTACGTGGAACTGGATTACATTGAATGAATGCATTGCCAGTCATACCATCCGGACATCTACACATGGGTATATGGTTGAAAACGTCACACAGAGCATTGCTACCACAAGTTCCTGGACATGGATCAATACATTTACTACGAATACATGCTTTCTCTCTCGAGCAGTCTGGGTTCAATACACATTCAGGGCGACAACCAACATAAGGATCTCCTTGGTACTCAGCAATACATGTGCATGTGCCATCATTGCAAACTGCATTTGGTCCACACGGAGAGGGATTACAAGGATCGTCTTTCACTGGCGCTGGAAAAGTCAGTTTGCTGCTCAAATATTGTCCTAATCTAACTCATCTAAAGCTTACATGGTGGTGGTGGCGCGGAAGTGCAGATCGTAAATGGATCACCGGTATATCCAATTGGACAGGTACAACTCGGCGTATGACTAATAACCGTACAAATAGCCCTAAAGCCACATGACTCAGGGCACGGATCCACACACTTTTCTCTTATGCATGCCTTGTTACTTGCGCATTCGGCGTTTATTGTACATTCTGGACGGCAATTTGGTGGTGAACCTAGGAATGTTGGAAGGCACGAGCAGGAAGGAGAGCCGTTTACATCGCGACATTGAGCATTAAGGCCACAAGGTGATGGCACGCACGGATTTCGGTATTCCTCTAATTGGAGTGGTGGTGGTGAGGCTGAATTAGGAATTGAAGTAAATTTATGTTTATGGCGATTCTGACAATGTGGCTTACGCAGAGCTGGCGAACACTTCACAAATGGGTCACCAGTATACCCTTGAATACAAGAGCAAATAGGACTGTGGTTTCGCACGTGACACTGTGTGCTAGCCCCGCATACTCCAGGACAAGGGTCCACACATTTTTGATTGACACAAGCCTTGTCATAAGCGCATTCGCTGCTGATGACACACTCGGGTCTACAAGCGGGTGGCGATCCAATAAAGTTGGGCAAACATGAGCAAATAGCTTGCTCATTCTGCACCTTACACTGACTGTTCGGACCACATGGTGACGGAACACACGGGTTTACGTATTCATGCATAACAGCTGTCGCGAAAAAGAAATGGTAATGGTTAATTTGTAGATGATAGATAACTTTAAAGGATTTATTAGAACAACATTTTTTCATTAACTATGTGTCAGTGGACGAAGTGTACTATCTATAAATATTCTTACGTTGTTGAATAGAACAGGATCTATATGGGTCTCCACTGTAACCTGATATGCATTCGCATTGCGGTAAATGGTTCACGACGTGACATATCGCGTTTTGCCCACACGAGCCAAGGCAAGGATCCTTGCATTTATTTTGAATACAAGCCCGAGTTGAAGGGCAATCTGAGTTTAACACACATTCTGGTCGACACCCCTCATATGGGTTACCGAAGTATTCAGGCAGACATTGACATGCTCCAGCGCCGCTTTGTTCGCGACAAAGAGCATTCGAGCCGCACGGACTCGGGTTACATGGATTGGGACGATCAGGTAGAGCCTCTTGCAAAACATTGCACTGTCTAAATGGATCTCCAGTATATCCAGCAATACAAGTACAACTGGCCGTATGACTAACGACGTGGCATTCTGCATTAGCTCCACAAAGGCCGGGACAAGGATCTTTACATTTTTGGTTGATGCATGCTAAATGGTTTGAACATTCCGAGCTCGTTACACATTCGGGATGACAGTTAGGTGGAGATCCAATATACTCTGCGAGGCAGGAACAGGATGGCGAATCTCCAACAGCCTTACATTCGGCGTTAGGCCCGCATGGTGATGGCTGGCAGGGATTTTGTGGAGACTCGTGTTGAATAGCTTGAATTAGGAAATAAATGTCTAAAGGAACTTATCTCTACGAGTAAAGTATGGTTATATTTACTTATCGGAGAGCAACTAATAAACGGATTCCCGCTATATCGATCAGGGCAAATACAGAAAGGATTGTGATTAACCACTTTGCATTGAGCATTGACGCCACAAGTGCCTGGACATGGGTCCCGACACTTCTGATTCAAACAGGCGAGGTTTAATGCGCAGTCTGAGTTCCTTGTGCATTCGGGAATACAATTTGGAGGACTTCCGATAAATCCTTGGATGCACGAGCATATGGCTTGCTGATTCACTTCGCGGCATAAACTGTTGGGACCGCATGGAGACGGATGACATGGGTTTTGAATGATTGTTGCTGAAATATTTTCGTTAATGTAACTTCCATATTCTAAACCTTTTAAACCTGTCTTACAAGGTATGGTATTGCATTGGACAAAAGCGTTGCCCGCCATTCCATCAGGGCACCGGCACATGGGGATATGGTTGATTACTTCGCAAAGTGCGTTTCTCGCACATGTTCCGATGCAAGGGTTAATGCATTTATTCTGAATGCAAGCTTTGTCACGGGCACAATCTGAGTTCAAAACACACTCTGGCCGACATCCTGTGTATGGGTCACCTGAATATTCTGCAATGCAGGTACAAACTCCGTTGTTACAGACAGCATTTACACCACAAGGTGATGGGTTGCAAGGGTCATCTTTAATCGGTTCAGCTAAAAGGGGAAAAGTACAGATATTTCTAGGTGGTAAATTGTCAAAACTTGTGTATTACGTGGTGGGGGGGCGATAAAGCATGCGACGAATGGGTTACCAGTATAGCTGTGAGGGCATGAACAGCTGGGAGTATGATTTATTACATTACACGCTGCACGTATGCCGCAAGATCCTGGGCATGGGTCGACGCACTTTTCGCGAATGCATGCCTTATCACTTGGGCACTGAGCATTGATGGTACATTCAGGTCTGCAGTTAGGAGGCGATCCAATGTAGGTTGGCAAACAGGAACAAGATGGTGAGCCATTATTATCCTGGCATACAGCATTTTGACCACACGGTGAAGGCACACAAGGGTTAGTGTAATGTTCCTGTTGAACGACAGGTGGAGAAGGTGGGATTCGGTAGCATCGTGTGAATGCATCGCCCGTATAACCTGGTTTGCAAGAGCACAAAGGAGCATGGTTCCGAACATGGCATTCGGTGTTTGTACCACACACTCCTGGGCAAGGATCGACACATTTTTGATTAACACAGGCTTTGTCGTAAGGACATTCACTACTCATAACGCATTCGGGCCGGCATCCTGGTGGATTTCCTAAGTAGTTGGGCAAACATGAACAGATGGCTTGACCATTTTGTTCGCGACACTGACTGTTGGGGCCACAAGGCGATGGTTGACATGGATTTACGTATTCTTGGATAGGTGCTGTATAAAAAACATTACATATGTAAAATATTTCTAAAAGGTTCTAGGATTTTTAAAGTCGGTAATAACAAATTTGGCATTCATAATGATACGCAGTAGCGAATTTCGTTTCAAGTTGTTTTTGTTACAATTCGATTATTAGTGAAGAGGTTAACTTTCTCTTACGTTTTGCAGGTTGCTCGCAGTATCGGTAAGGATCTCCAACGTATCCGACAAAGCAGCTGCACGACGGTAAATGATTGACAACGTGGCACTCTGCATTCTGTCCGCAGCTTCCCGGGCAGGGGTCTTTGCATTTGTTCTGCACGCATGCTTTATTAGACGGGCAATCAGAATTCAGAAGACACTCTGGTCTGCAGCCTTCGTAAGGATTGCCAAAGTATTCAGGCAAGCACTCACAAGACCCAGCACTGCCTTGCTCCCGACACACGGCATTCGCACCACAAGGGCTCGGATTGCAAGGATTGACGCGTTCAGGTTCTGGGTCTCTTTGTAAATTGCAATACGTGAAAGGATCTCCAGTATACCCGCTAGTACACAAGCACATTGGGGTGTGACTGACAACTCGGCATTCGGCATTCGATCCACATAAGCCAGGGCACGGGTCACTACACTTCTGATTGATACAGGCCAAATTACTAGCACATTCTGAATTTGTCACACATTCCGGTCGGCAGTTTGGTGGTGAACCGATGAAATTATCGAGACAGGAACAAGATGGTGAGTCTCCAATTGGTTTGCATGCTGAATTTGGACCACATGGAGATGGATTGCAGGGATTAGTTGGAACTACGTCGTGAACTGGTTCAACTGTTGGCATTTATAATTGAGACATATTTTTGAGTTGTATTTGAGTGAAGAACATACTTATTGGACTGCACGCGATGAAAGGATTTCCAGTTTGGCGTTCGAGGCAACTGCAGAAAGGATTATGATTGACTACTGTACAGCGAGCATTTTGTCCGCAAGTGCCTGGACAAGGGTCCCTACATTTTTGATTCATGCATGCTTGAACTAGCGGACAGTCAGAGTTGGACGAGCATTCTGGTCGACAGTTGGGTGGCACTCCAATGTAACCCTCAATACATGAACAAACTGCTTGTAGATTCATTTCACGGCATTGACTATTTGGACCACAGGGAGACGGGTAGCAAAGGTTTTGTAGGACAGGAGCTGTAAGAAAAATGTTGTTGGGCCGATTCTCAACGTGGATGTTGGTTTCTTACGTGGTATCGGTGAACATTGAGAAAATGCGTTTCCAGACATGCCTTCCGGGCATCTACACATTGGTATATGATTTATAACTTCGCATAAGGCATTGTGGGCACAAGTTCCTGGACAAGGGTCTTTACATTTGTTCCGAATACACGCATTGTTTCGAGGACAGTCTGAATTGAGAACACATTGTGGTCGACAACCTGAGTAAGGGTCTCCAAAATATTCTGGCAAACACGTGCAGATACCATCGTTGCAAATAGCATTGGGGCCGCATGGAGTTGGATTGCAAGGATCATCCTTTACTGGCTCCGCTTTGGTGAGAAAAATTTTTTTAGTTGATTTTGATGAAGAGCGAACAATTTGTACATTATAGAAGATCTTTTTTTCCAAAATTGTTTCAATTACTTTACATATTTTTCTGTGGTGCTCTATTAAACTTTTTCTTCAAAAAAGACCATCTATGACTATCATTATTTTCGTTCTTACACAGAGGAGTTGGAGCTATATTGCAAATAGTGAATGGATCTCCTGTAAAACCAGATGGGCAAGTGCAACTGGGAACATGGTTAATGACCGAGCAGAAGGCTCCGACTCCACATGATCCTGGGCATGGATCCTGGCATTTCTGGTTAATGCAGGCTTTGTTTCTCGGGCATTCCGAATTGATAGTACATTCTGGACGACAGTTGGGCGGTGATCCAACATACGTGTGTGCACATGAGCAAGAGGGTGCATTGTTGAGATTGCGGCACTCCGAGTTCGGACCGCATGGAGATGGCACGCAAGGATCCTGGTATTCTTCATGTATGATTTGAGGTGAGGCTAAACAAGATTCGTTTTGATTAGTTTACGTGACGAGTCTCTGCTTTGAAGGTCTTACGTGGTTTGGGGTAACATCTAATGAAGGCATCTCCGGTGAATCCCGATTTACATACACAGAACGGACTGTGGTTGCGAACACTGCAATCAGCGTTTGTTCCGCAAGTACCAGGACAAGGATTCTTACACTTTTGATTGATACAGGCTTTATCATATGAACATTCTGAACTCATTACGCATTCTGGGCGGCACGATGGAGGGTTACCAATGTACTCTGGAAGACATGTGCAGACTGCTTGGCTATTCACTTCTCTGCATTGACTATTCGGTCCGCAAGGTGACGGTTGACAGGGGTTTGTATATTCGTGAGTAACAGCTGTGTGGCGAAAGGGGTAACATAGTTATTTAGTATATTGAGATACCCTACAAAAGTTGATGAATCAGCTTAACCTTACTGTGAAATGGTAGCTAAGAGAAAGACTTCGGTAAAGTAGTGAAAAAAGCAACCGTCTTCACAGTAAGCTCTACTTAAAAATTATTGCATAATTGAGATCAGTTTTATTTCGAATCTTACGCTGTGGAGTGAGATGGCAGAACCGGTAGGGATCTCCTGAGTATCCTACAAGGCAGTTGCAAGCGGGTACGTGGTTGATGACGTGACACTCAGCGTTTTGACCGCATGTACCAGGGCATGGATTCCTGCATTTGTTTTGTTGACAAGCTTTGTTCGAAGGACAATCGCTGTTCAGAACGCATTCTGGACGGCATCCTTCGTATGGGTTTCCGAAGAATTCGGGTAAACATTGGCAGGATCCCGCGCCATTTTGCTCTCTGCATACAGCATTTGAGCCACATGGGCTTGGATTACAAGGGTTAACATATTCAGGTTCTGGATCGCGCTGCAATGAGCAATAACTGAACGGGTCTCCCGTGTACCCACTTTGACACATGCATCTGGGTGTATGACTGATAACGTGACATTCGGCGTTGGTTCCACAAAGCCCTGGACAAGGATCTGTACATTTTTGATGGATGCATGCAAAATGACTGGCACACTCGGAGCTTGTTACGCATTCGGGACGGCAGTTCGGGGGCGATCCAACGAAGTCAACTAAGCACGAGCAAGATGGCGAGTCGCCAATCGCCTTACATTCGGAATTGGGCCCACAGGGAGAAGGTTGGCATGGATTCTTTGGTGTCTCATCGAAGATCGGCTCAACTAGTTTAGAAATCATTATGAATTTTGCGAGAGTATTAAGTGGTAACACAATGAAGCCTAATGTTATTTTTTTATGTTTTTATGATCGAAACTTTTGTCTATAAACTACTAAAGACAAAAGATGTGATAATTTTGACATAGGCTTCATTATGCTCTTTTAACGACGATATTTACTTATTAGAGTGCAGCGTGTGAACGGGTTGCCTGTGTGTCTATCAGAGCAGATGCAGAAGGGGTTGTGGTTGACAACGGTGCATCGAGCGTTTACGCCGCACGTTCCTGGACATGGGTCTCTGCATTTCTGATTCAGGCAGGCCTGGCTTAAGGGACATTCAGAGTTCGTTGTACATTCGGGCCTGCAGTTTGGTGGACTTCCGATAAAGCCTTGAATGCAAGAGCACACGGCTTGTTGGTTTATCTCGCGGCACTGGCTGTTCGGTCCACAAGGTGAAGGCTGGCAAGGGTTTTGTTTAGCGGGTGCTGTGAAGGATATTAAATAATTTATGCCAATCACTCCTCTTGTCGCAACTGGAATCTTACGTGGTATCGGGGTGCATTGAATGAACGCATTGCCAGACATACCGTCCGGGCATCTGCACATTGGCACATGGTTGATAACATCACACAAAGCTGTACTGGCGCAAGTTCCGGGACATGGGTTCACGCATTTATTTCGGATGCATGCTTTATCTCTCGGACAGTCTAAGTTTAATACACATTCCGGCCGACAGCCTACATATGGGTCCCCATGATGCTCAGGTATGCATGTGCATACACCATTACTACAAAGGGCGTTTGGCCCACATGGGCTTGGGTTGCAGGGATCGTCACGCACAGGCTCAGCTTTAGGAAGAAAGCAAAAATTTTAACGCTCGGTTTATCCAGACTAATTGCTTTCGTTAAATCTTACTTGGCGGTGGTGGGGCCAGAGTACAAATTGTGAACGGGTCTCCAGTATATCCTGTCGGACAAATGCAGTTTGGAGTGTGGTTGATTACTTCGCACATGGCGCTCACGCCACACGATCCTGGACAAGGGTCCACACACTTTTCTCTGATACATGCCTTGTCACTGGTACACTCGGCATTTATCGAGCACTCAGGGCGACAGTTAGGCGGTGAACCGATGTAGCTAGACAGACAGGAGCACGATGGCGACCCATTCGCGTCTCTACATTCGGCATTTGGTCCGCATGGGTTCGGAACGCAGGGATTTCGATACACGTCTTGTTCAATTGGTGTGGGAGGCGCTGCAAACGTTGTTGAAAATAAATTTTAACGTGTTTTGAGTCTTACACTTAGACTTTTTAATCAATCTTACGTCGTATTATATAGCATCTTGTAAAGGCATCTCCGGTGAAGCCTTGCGCACAACTACACAGCGGGCTGTGGTTCCGGACAATACACACGGCATTGGTTCCACAAGTTTCCGGGCAAGGGTCTACACACTTTAAGTTTACGCAGGCTTTGTCATAAGGACACTCGCTGCTTATTGTGCATTCCGGGCGGCAGGCCGGGGGGGTTCCAATATAATTCGACAGACAAGAGCAAACACCTTGACCATTTATTTCCTTGCACTGACTATTTGGCCCGCATGGTGATGGTTGACAAGGATTCACATATTCATGTAACACGGCTGTATTTTATCGAGGGCAAAAAATATTATTTTACACTTGGCAAGAACATCAAATTTGCGGTTAGAGATCGCATGCTGTTTTCAGTGGACTTATCGTAGGAGAGAATTTTGCAATTGTTTAAATTTTATACATGCAAAATGAATTGATCATGTAGGCAAATAAAATATAAATAACAAGTTGAAACAAGAAAGCAACAAAAAAAAAAAAAACGTTAAAACAAAGTGAAATAAGTGAAAATAAGATGCGCAAAAAAGTGATAAAACTAAATACCAGAATAAATATGGTTCGAATTTAGCGTTTTTGCTTCATTTAGCATTCGGGAATCGAGTCTTTGTTAGTGTTGGAAAGATTAAATTGATAAATGGGTCGGTACATGGAAGCAATGGTTTTCTTACGTTCTACTTGAAGTTTGCAATATCGGTATGGATCTCCAGTATAGCCGACGAAGCAATTACAGGATGGAAGATGGTTGATAACATGGCAATCGGCATTTTGACCACATGTTCCCGGGCATGGATCTTTGCACTTATTTTGTACGCAAGCCTTGTTGGATGGACAGTCTGAGTTGAGTACGCATTCGGGCCTACAACCTTCATATGGGTTTCCAAAGTATTCTGGTAGACATTGGCAGGAACCAGCACCATTTTGTTCGCGACAGATAGCATTAGCTCCGCATGGACTTGGGTTGCAAGGATTAGTGTATGCCGGTTCAGCATCATTTTGCACGCTGCAAGAAGTGAAAGGGTCTCCAGTATATCCAGCACTGCAAATGCACATGGCAGTGTGACTGAAGACGCGACATTCAGCGTTTAATCCACAGAGTCCAGGGCAGGGGTCCTTGCATTTTTGGTTGATACACGCTAAATGACTGGAGCATTCAGAGCTGGTTACACATTCTGGACGGCAATTGGGTGGCGATCCTACAAACTCGTTCAGACAGGAACAAGACGGTGAGTCGCCTATGACGCGGCATTCTGAGTTCGGGCCACATGGTGACGGTTGACACGGGTTCTTTGGTGGCACATCTTGCAGGGGTTCAACTAAAGACACTTTCAATGAAATTTGCTTCTCTGAATTTATGTTTTTAGTTTGTTTTTACTTATGACAGTGCAGTGTGTGAATGGATTTCCAGTGTGTCGATCCGGACAACTGCAATAAGGATTATGATTTGCTACTGTACATCTGGCATTAATACCGCATACTCCAGGGCACGGATCTTTGCATTTTTGGTTTTGGCAAGCTTCATTCAATGGACATTCTGAATTTGTGGTGCACTCCGGTCGACATGCAGGCGGACTTCCCATGTATCCTTGAATACAAGTGCATACTGCTTGCAGGTTTACTTCCCGGCACTCACTATTTGGTCCACATGGAGAAGGTTGACAGGGATTTTGTAAAATTGGTTCTATAAAGACAATTTGTTTGTATTGGATTGTATCGAAAATGAGAGGGTCAAATTCATACTAGGGACAGGAGAACATTGAATAAATGCATTTCCTGACATCCCATCGGGACATCTACACATTGGGATATGGTTGATGACATCGCACAAAGCATTAGAAGCACACGTTCCTGGACAAGGATTTACACACTTATTTCGGATGCATGTCTTATCTCTAGAGCAATCTGAATTTAAAACACATTCCGGCCGGCATCCTGTGTAAGGATCTCCGTGATATTCAGCAGCGCAAGCGCAAACTCCGCTATTGCAAACGGCGTTCGGTCCGCATGGTGATGGATTACAGGGATCGTCTTTAACAGGTTCAGCTGTGAATTCATACATTGTAAGAATTGTTTGTGCGAAAATGAGGAGGTCTTCTTACGAAGTATAGCTGGAGCCAAATTACATATAGTGAATGGATCTCCAGAGTATCCCGCCAGACATGTGCATATCGGTGTGTGGTTAATAACGTTACAAATCGCTCCATAGCCGCAAGATCCAGGGCATGGGTCAATACACTTCTCTCTTATGCAGGCTTTGTTGCTAGCACATTCGGCATTGATACTGCATTCCGGACGACAGTTTGGAGGTGAGCCTATATATGAGGGCAAACATGAGCAAGAAGGAGTTCCATTGGTGTCTCGGCATTCCGCATGTTGACCACATGGGGATGGAACACACGGATCATGATATTCTTCTTGAAGGACTGGTGGAGGGGCTGTCGAGCGATTGTCCATAATTAGAATAGTATTTACACGATCAACTGAAGAAAACCATTAACAAACCCTCACAATCGAATGGCTTGGGCTTATAACTTAATTCGATTGTAAAGGCCGCGAAAAGAATTTAACTTACACGGAATAGGGTAGCATCGAGTGAAAGCATCACCAGTATAACCTACGTTGCAGGAACACAATGGACTGTGGTTACGGACGTGGCATTGGGTATTTTGACCACACGTTCCCGGACAAGGATTTATACATTTATGATTCACGCATGCTTTATCGTAACCGCATTCGCTGCTTATGGTGCACTCCGGTCGGCAACCAGGAGGGCTACCGATGTACTCAGACAGACACGAACATACAGCTTGATTGTTAATCTCTTTGCATTGGCTATTCGGTCCACAAGGCGAAGGTTGACAAGGATTAACATACTCATGGATAATTGCTGTAAATATTAAAAGTTGCGTCACATGTACAATTTTGAAAGTGCGAGATGGACCTAAGGTCCTTAAGATAAGAGGAGAAAGAAAATTTTTTCGGACAATGTCAGTTGTGTCACTGACCCATGGCAAACCACGGCAAGCATGGAAAAAATTATCGAATATAATTTGCTTAATTGAAAACGCGATGTGAAGTAGAATAAAAGCTTACGTTGCAGGGGAACGCTGCAGGACCGATATGGGTCGCCAGTATATCCCGCGATGCATGTACAAGATGGCAAGTGATTGGTTACATGGCACTCTGCATTCTGACCACATGTTCCTGGGCATGGATTCTTGCACTTGTTCTGCACACACGCTTTGTTCGACGGGCAATCCGAGTTGAGTATGCATTCGGGACGGCATCCTTCGTACGGGTTTCCAAAGTATTCTGGTAAGCATTGACATGAACCAGCCGCTCCTTGTTCCTTGCAAACTGCGTTTGCTCCACATGGACTTGGGTTACACGGGTTGATGTACTCCTGCATAGGCTCGCGCACGAGGCTGCAATAGGTGAATGGATCGCCAGTGTGTCCTACGAGACATATGCATATTGGCGTGTGACTGACAACACGACATTCAGCGTTCGATCCGCAGAGCCCAGGGCACGGATCTTTACATCTCTGATTGATACATGCCAACTTGCTTGCGCACTCTGCGCTGGTGACGCATTCTGGCCTACAGTTTGGTGGTGAGCCCACAAAATCAACTAAACAAGAGCACGATGGACTATCTCCTACAACGCGACATTCCGAGTTCGGGCCACAGGGCGACGGTTGGCAAGGATTTTGTGGAACAATATCCTGAGCAGGTAGAACTAAACAATGTTTAAGCAACACATTAATAACAGTTTCTCGCAGTGAAAATTCTTAGTTACTTATTGGTGAGCAGCTGATGAAAGGATTGCCTGAATACATGTCAGGACAGCTACAGAATGGATTATGGTTGACAACAGTGCACTTTGCGTTTTGCCCGCATGCTCCGGGGCAAGGGTCTCGACACTTTTGGTTGATGCATGCCTGATTTAAAGCGCACTCTGAATTTGTCGTACATTCGGGCCTGCAGTTCGGTGGGCTTCCAATGAATCCTTGGATGCAGGAGCAAACAGCTTGTTGGTTTATTTCTCTACACTGACTATTAGGGCCACAGGGTGACGGATGACAAGGATTTTGTATAACAGGTGCTAAAAAGTAGAGAACATAGTCAACGAATTCAGACAAAGCAACGAAAATCTTACGGGCAACCGGGCTACATTGAATAAATGCATTGCCTGACATGCCGTCAGGGCACCTGCACATGGGCACATGATTGATGACATCACAAATAGCGTTCGTGGCACACGTTCCTGGACAAGGGTTGATGCATTTACTACGAATACACGCTTTGTCTTTGGTACAATCTGAGTTAAGGACACATTCGGGTCTGCATCCTACAAACGGATCACCTTGATATTCCGGAATACATGTACATATGCCATTCCGGCAAATTGCATTTGGTCCGCACGGAGAGGGATTGCAAGGGTCATCGTTCACAGGTTCCGCTATTTATTAATGCAGAAGAGTGTATGGTTAGTTGTTTCGGTAAGGGGCATATGTAATTGTTTTTGGGGACTCTAAACCCAAATAACGAAGCAACAAATTTAAGCTTGAGTCCCAAACAACCACAGGATGAAAATTAGGGAAAAAAGGATATCTTACGTGGCGGTGGTGGAGCAGTCGTACACAAGGTAAATGGATCTCCAATGTAACCGGCGGGGCATGTACACACTGGAGTATGATTAATAACGGCGCACAGCGCATTCAATCCACAGGATCCAGGACATGGGTCAATACACTTTTCTCGTATGCAAGCTTTGCTGCTTGGACATTCAGCGTTGATGCTACATTCAGGGCGACAGTTCGGTGGTGCACCGATATAAGTTGCCAAACAGGAACAAGAGGGAGAACCATTAAAGTCGCGACACTCGGCATTTGGCCCACAAGGGGAAGGCACGCACGGATTGTGATGTTCTTCATGAACGATTTGTGGAGGAGGCGCTGAAAGTGTAAAACGATTTGTGGAAAGTGCACATGATTTAGAGGTAGTCATCACTTACGTGGAATAGCGTAACATCTGCTGAATGCATCACCTGTATATCCAGGTATGCATGAGCAGATTGGGCTATGATTGTGCACACGACATAGAGAGTTTGTGCCGCAAGTACCTGGACAGGGATTTACACATTTTTGGTTAACGCAAGCCTTGTCATATGGACATTCACTGCTGATAATACATTCAGGCCGGCAGGCAGGTGGAGTTCCAGCGTAGTTTGGAAGACATGAGCAAACTGCTTGCTCGTTAACTTCACGGCACTGACTGTTGGGACCACAAGGAGATGGTTGGCAAGGGTTTACATATTCGTGCGCGACAGCTAAATACAAAAATAATCTTCATCAAACTTGCTCTGAAATTCTGTTCAAATTGCAGCAAATACGTTTTGAACCTTCTTCCATTTGAAGTGAACCCTTTGCTTACTCTCGTTTCTTTCAATATTATTCTTTGCATATTTAATAATTACAGTTTTTTGTAGCAAATAACGAAATTTTTCCATGTATACGAGGTTCCCGATTGATTACTAGTTTCATGTAAAATTTCATTTAAAAAATCTTCAATATTCCGAATCAATAAGAAGGTGATTTGCTGTCACCAGGAGCAAGTACGCATTGCACATCAAATGGAAAAGTTTCATCGAAATGACAACACGTGTGAGAAATTAATTAAGAGGCCCTAGCCAATGCTAAGAGCTCTTTGGTAAGTTCCTTAGTAGACAGTAAAATAGAATTGATAATTGTCAAGTTGTCTTACGTTTCGGCGATAAATTACAGTAGCGGTATGGATCACCCACATAGCCTGTGACACAATTGCAAGTTGGCAGGTGGTTGACGACATGGCATTCTGCGTTTTGGCCGCAAGTTCCTGGACAAGGATCACCACATTTGTTCTGAATGCAGGCTTTATTTGATGGACAGTCCGAATTCAAGACACATTCTGGTCGGCAACCTTCATAAGGGTTTCCGAAATATTCTGGCAAGCACTGACAAGATCCCGCTCCGTTCTGTTCTCTGCAAACTGCGTTAGCTCCGCATGGACTAGGGTTGCAAGGATTGATGCGTTCAGGTTCCGGATCCCTCAGAGCCGTACAATAAGTAAATGGGTCTCCGCTATACCCTGCATTGCATATGCACATTGGCGTGTGGCTAATCACTCGGCATTCGGCATTTGAACCGCAAAGGCCAGGACACGGATCTTTGCATTTTTGGTTTATGCACGCCAAATGGCTTGAACACTCTGAACTAGTTACACATTCAGGTCTGCAATTAGGTGGTGATCCGGTGAAGTCAGCAAGACAAGAGCAAGACGGCGAGTCACCTATGACTCGGCACTCCGAGTTCGGTCCACATGGTGAGGGCTGACACGGGTTCAGGGGTACGATGTCTTTCACGGGTTCAACTAGGAAAATAAATTCTTAGTTTTCTGACAGCATTTATAAAAGAAGACACCTACTTATTGGCGAGCAACTAACAAACGGATTCCCAGTGTATCTTTCTGGGCAACTACAGAACGGGTTGTGGTTAACAACCGTGCATCTCGCATTAACTCCACATGTGCCTGGGCATGGATCTTTACATTTCTGATTCAAACACGCTTGACTTAAGGGGCATTCAGAATTTGTAGTACATTCCGGACGACAATTCGGGGGGCTTCCTAGATATCCTTGAACACAAGAGCAAACCGCTTGTTGATTGACTTCACGACATTGACTATTTGGCCCACACGGTGATGGATGACAAGGATTTTGTACAGCTGGTGCTATTAAGGATGGGTCGTCAATTTACTCGCGATTCAAAGTAGAATACAACAGAAAACTTACGAGGTACAGGTGAACACTGTAAGAATGCATTTCCTGTCATGCCGGTTGGACATCTGCACATTGGAATGTGGTTAATAACTTCGCAAATGGCGTTAGATGCACATGTTCCAGTGCATGGGTTCACACATTTATTTCGGATGCATGCTTTGTCCCTCGGACAGTCGGAATTAAGAACGCATTCTGGACGACATCCTGTATAGGGATCGCCTTGGTAACCGGCAATGCAATTGCATTGGCCAGCATTGCAAATAGCGTTCGGTCCACAGGGAGATGGATTGCAAGGATCATCATGAACTGGCTCCACTAAATACAACAAATCATTCCATTAACCTAAGAAGAAAATCATTTGAAAAAAAAGCCTTACGAGGTGGTGGCGGATTAGGGCTGCAAATTGTGAATGGATCGCCTGTAAAGCCAGATGGGCACGAACAGCTGGGCGTGTGAGTTGTTACTGTACATGCAGCCCCAACTCCACATAGTCCTGGGCATGGGTCCTGACATTTCTCTCTTATGCAAGCAAAGTTGCTTGAACACTCCGCATTTATTGTGCATTCCGGGCGGCAGTTCGGGGGAGCTCCAATATATGTTTTAAGGCAAGAACACGAAGGAGAACCATTAATATCACGGCACTCTGAATTAGGGCCACATGGGGATGGTACGCATGGATTTCGATATTCTTCTTGTGCGATTTGAGGCGGCGGCGCTAGAAGAGCAAGTTTCTGCTACATCTAAGAATCTTTTTCGAACACACATTATCACTTACGAGGCATTGGATAGCATCTGGTAAACGCATCTCCTGTAAAACCAACCTTGCAAGAGCAAAGAGGACTGTGATTGCGAACACGACACTCTGCATTGGAGCCACATGTCCCTGGACAAGGGTCCACACATTTTTGATTCATACAAGCTTTATCGTATGGGCATTCTGAGCTCAAAACGCATTCCGGACGACATGCAGGGGGGCTCCCCACGTATGTTGGTAGACAGGAGCACACTGCTTGACCATTGATTTCTTTACACTGGCTGTTAGGACCACACGGCGATGGTTGACAAGGGTTCACGTATTCATGGACTATCGCTATAATATTTTAATGTGAGAGTACATTCAATTTGAGCTCAGTGATCTGAATCGTATTCGCCGGTAAAGTTTCTCTATTTGAGTTCCCTAATATGTGCGTTGATTCCTTTGAAGAAGCAAGGCATTACAATGTCGACCAAGGATAATTAAGACGTCAAACTGTTGCACCACGTGAGAATCAATAAAAATATATTTTATTGGTTGGCTTATTCTGAGTTCTTTGAAATGCTATATAAACTTTTGCACGAAGCCAAGCAAGAAAATTGAACCACAAATAGAGAAACAAAACGGCAAATACCCCACGGTAAATGTAGTTTCTACAAAATTATCCTTACGTTGAGGTGGAATACTGCAGAGACGATAGGGGTCACCTACATAGCCCAAAATGCAAGCACATGAAGGCAAATGATTGACGATATGACATTCCGCATTTTGCCCACATGTTCCTGGACATGGGTCCTTGCATTTATTCTGAATGCATGCTTTATTCGAGGCACAATCTGAATTGAGAACACATTCCGGTCGACATCCTTCATATGGGTTACCGAAATATTCTGACAAGCACTGGCATGATCCAGCTCCGTTCTGTTCCTTACATACTGCGTTAGTTCCGCACGGATTCGGATTGCAGGGGTTTATTCTTTCGGGCTCTGGATCCCTCAAGGCAATACAATAACTAAACGGATCTCCAGTGAAACCTGCTGTGCAAATACACATAGGAGTATGACTTATCACTCGGCATTCTGCGTTTGCTCCGCATAGACCTGGACAAGGGTCTTTACATTTTTGGTTGATGCAAGCTAAATTGCTTGCACATTCTGAGCTAGTTACGCATTCAGGGCGGCAATGAGGAGGAGATCCAATGTAGTCTAATAAACAGGAGCATGATGGTGATTCACCAACGACTCGGCATTCAGCATTTGATCCACATGGCGACGGCTGGCATGGATTTTGAGGAACATCTTGCACTGGTTTAACTTTAAATGACAAATTGTTAAGTGAGCGCGGGACAATAGATTTTGGTTTTCTTACTTATGGGAGCACAACTGACAAAAGGATTGCCCGAATATTCGTTCGGGCAGCTGCAGAATGGATTATGATTCACGACGCTACATTTCGCATTAATTCCGCATGTTCCCCGACAAGGATCTCCGCACTTTTGATTTAGACAGGCCTGACTTAATGGACACTCTGCGTTGGTGGTACATTCAGGCCTACAGTTTGGTGGACTTCCGATAAAACCTACGATACATGAACATACAGCCTGTTGATTGATTTCCCGACATTGACTATTTGGACCGCAGGGTGAAGGTTCACATGGCCTGGTGATCTCAGGAACTGTAAAAAGAATTGTTAAGGCCTCGGCGAACTTTTGCATGTGGGGAATCTTACGAGGTGTGGGATTACACTGGACGAAGGCGTTTCCAGACATTCCAGCCGGACACCTGCACATTGGAATATGGTTTATAACGTCACATAAAGCATTTTGGCCACAGGTTCCTGGACATGGGTCTTTACACTTATTACGGAGGCATGCTTTGTCTTTTGAACAATCTGAGTTAAGCACACATTCAGGTCGGCACTCAGAGTAAGGGTTTCCTTGGTACTCCGGTAAACACGTGCAAACTCCACTGTCACAAACAGCGTTCGGACCACATGGGGAAGGATTGCATGGGTCGTCCTTGACAGGTTCGGCTAAGAATCAAAAGAAAATATTAGGTTCTATTCCGTACAGCCAATGGAGCTTCTCTCTTACGTGGTGGGATTGGCGCTATATTGCAAATGCTAAATGGGTCCCCGGTATATCCAGTAGGGCATGTACACGTCGGGATATGACTTATAACGTTACATATAGCTTCGAATCCGCATGAGCCTGGGCACGGATCTGTACACTTTTGACGTATGCAAGCCTGCTCACTAGGACACTCGGAATTGATGGTGCATTCTGGTCTGCAGTTTGGAGGAGATCCCAGATATGAAGGCAAACAAATGCATGATGGTGAACCATTTAAATCGCGACACTCTGAGTTGGGTCCACAAGGTGATGGTACGCAAGGATTGTGGTAAGGTTCATGTTCTATTTGAGGTGGGGCAGCTGAAGCGAAGTTTATCATGAACAGATCAATTATATGGAAAATGATAGATTATTTCTTACGTGGAATGCGATAGCATGATGTAAATGCATCTCCTGTATAACCGGATTTGCAAGAACATAACGGACTGTGGTTTCGAACATGACATTCCGCGTTGTTACCACATTGTCCAGGACATGGGTCTGAACACTTTTGATTTACGCAAGCTTTATCGAATGCACACTCGCTGCTAAGTACACATTCTGGTCTACACTCTGGTGGGGTGCCTACGTAATTGGCCAAGCAAGAACAAACTGCTTGGTTGTTAATTTCGCGGCACTGACTGTTTGGTCCACAAGGAGATGGTTGACAAGGATTAACATCGGCATGTACGAGTGCTACGGGGCATATAAGGTAAACTTAAAGTTCAAAAAACGTACAATATATTTTATTGTGGGGTCAGGAATCGAGGAATCGAGGAATCGAGGAATCGAATTTTTGATCTTGTTTCCCGTTTTCGAAAATCTTAACTTTTGCTTGATTGAGTTCTATACCGCAAATAGAAAAAGGACCATGTCAGATAGTTTTAAATATTTGCGGCCTACGTTTCCTGACCCTACTTTTGAATAAAATGTTTTAATTTTAATTTCGCGTTTCTTACGGTGTTGAGGAAGTGTACAAAATCGATATGGGTCTCCAGTGTATCCTGTAAAGCAACTACATTGCGGCAGGTGGTTGACTGTATGACACTCAGCATTTTGTCCGCATGTCCCGGGACAAGGATCTTTGCATTTATTTTGAACGCATGCCTTATTTGATTGGCAATCCGAATTGAGTATACATTCAGGGCGGCATCCTTCGTACGGGTTTCCAAAATACTCTGGTAGACATTGGCAGGAGCCAGCTCCATTCTGTTCTCTGCAATTTGCATTGGCTCCACAAGGGCTAGGGTCGCATGGATGAATATGTTCCGGTTCTCGCTGCGGCTGTAAAATGCATTGCGAAAATGGATCGCCTGTATATCCTGCTGCGCAAATGCACATTGGTGTATGACTTAACACACGGCATTCAGCATTGGCTCCGCACAGACCCGGGCAAGGGTCTTTACATCTTTGGTTTATACATGCTAGTTGACTGGGGCATTCAGAACCGGTTATGCACTCGGGGCGGCAGTTTGGCGGCAAACCGAGGAAGTCCGCAAGACACGAACACGAAGGACCATCACCGATAGGCTTGCATTCTGCATTTGGACCACACGGTGACGGCTGGCACGGATCAGTTGGTTGAACATCATGAATGGGTTCCACTATTCAAAAATGTCCGAATCATTAAATCTTTTCTATTGTTGATCCCTAAAGTTTTACCTATTGGCTGGCAACGGCTGAACGGGTTTCCTGTAAAGTGATCTGGACAGCTACAGAATGGGTTGTGGTTAACAACAGTGCATCTGGCGTTCACGCCACATGTTCCGGGACAAGGGTCGCGACATTTTTGATTAAGACATGCTTGGCTAGGCGGACATTCAGAGTTCGTTGTGCATTCCGGTCTACAATTCGGCGGGCTACCAATGTATCCTTGGATACAAGAGCACACCGCCTGCTGGTTAATTTGGCGACATTGGCTGTTTGGACCACAAGGTGACGGTTGACACGGGTTTTGTACTACAGGCGCTGTAAGAAAATATACCGTTCCACTTGTTGGTTTCCTTCAATATTTTTTAAATGGCTTACGCGGAACAGGATTGCATTGAATGAAAGCGTTGCCCGACATACCGTCTGGGCACCTACACATCGGAATGTGGTTCACCACATCACAAATTGCGTTATGCCCGCATGTCCCTACGCATGGATCTACACACTTGCTTCGAATACAAGCCTTATCACGACTGCAGTCAGAATTCAGAACACACTCGGGCCTGCAGCCAGTATATGGATCACCATGATATTCAGCAATGCAAGAACAGACTCCATTGTTACAGAGTGTATTTGAACCACAGGGAGATGGATTACATGGATCTTCGTTGACTGGTTCCGCTGGTGGAAAAATTCAAAATAATGCAAAAGGTTCATAGCAAAAGGTTGTTACAATTGTCATACGTGGAGGTTTTGTGATGAAACTACAAATTGTGAAAGGATCTCCTGTATAACCAGCTGGACATGTACAAGTCGGCGTGTGATTAATAACATTGCAAACAGCTTGTAATCCGCACGATCCTGGGCACGGATCCATACACTTTTGTCGAATACATGATTGCTGACTAGGACAATCAGAGTTGATGGTACACTCGGGTCGGCAGTTTGGTGGGGATCCTAAGTAAGATGGAAGACAAGAGCACGATGGTGACCCATTTACATCGCGACATTCTGCATTTGCACCGCAAGGCGACGGAACACAAGGATTTCGATATTCCTCTTTCTCTACAACTGGTGGAGGCGCTATAATTACAGAAGATCGTGAATTCCCATACATGGTTGCAAAAACTTCTGTATTATCTTACGGGGAACAGGATAGCATCTTGTAAACGCATCCCCAGTAAAACCTATCTTACAAGAACACAATGGACTATGATTTTTCACGCGGCATTCAGCATTGTGGCCACAAGAACCTGGACATGGATCTACGCATTTCTGGTTGACGCAGGCTTTGTCATATGAACACTCGGTACTGATTACGCATTCAGGTCGGCAGGCTGGAGGACTTCCTATGTATTTCGGTAGACATGAACACACAGCCTGGTCATTAATTTCTTTGCATTGGCTGTTTGGTCCACATGGACTCGGTTGACAGGGGTTTGCAGGCTCGTGTAAAATAGCTGATGGGTGAAAAATAAGGGATTTTTTATTTTAATACAACATTCGCTCAAAGATGAACCGGGAAAACTACTGCTGCGATGCATTGAAATACTGCTAGCTCAAGCGAACGTTGCTACGTCATTATTTATAACTGTCAAAAGCTCAAATGAACAGTAGTGTTCCCAATTTATCATCTTCAAGAGTTTTGTGGTGGTTCGTAGAACGGAGTTTTGAACGCTTACGTTGCGGTGGTGGCCGGTTACATGCAGTATATGGATCCCCAACATATCCTTGAAGGCAATTGCATTGCGGCAGATGGTTGACTACGTAGCATTCGGCATTTTGCCCGCATGTTCCGGGACAAGGGTTTTGACATTTGTTGTTCACGCAAGCTTTGTGGGACGGGCAATCTGAGTTGAGAATACATTCTGGTCGGCAACCTTCATATGGATTGCCAAAATAGTCAGCAATGCACTGACAAGAACCTGCTCCATTCTGCTCCCGGCAGACTGCGTTCGCTCCACACGGACTAGGGTTACATGGGTTGATATACTCAGGCTCGGGGTCCTTTTGAACCAGGCATTGTGTGAAAGGATCACCGGTGTATCCAGCGCTGCATACGCACATTGCTGTGTGACTAACAACACGGCATTCAGCGTTCGTTCCACACAAACCAGGACATGGGTCTTTACATTTTTGATTGATACACGATAAATGGCTTGAGCATTCTGAACTAGATACACATTCTGGTCGGCAATTTGGTGGAGATCCGGAAAAGTCTGGCAGACATGAGCATGATGGGGTGCTTCCTATCGGTTTGCACTGAGAGTTGGGTCCACATGGCGATGGTTGACAAGGATTTGTTGGTACGGCGTCATGTGCCGGTTCGACTATTCAATTAAACGTGAATTATTGTAATTGCAGGATTATGGAGCACCGACAATGTATGTTACCTATTGGTGAGCAATGAACAAATGGGTTCCCAGTATATCGATCGCGACAAGTGCAAAAGGGATTATGGTTGACAACTGAACATTGTGCATCACGACCGCATGTTCCTGGACATGGGTCTCGGCATTTTTGGTTCACGCAGGCGTGGCTTGGAGGACATTCGGAATTCGACGTACATTCTGGCCGGCATAGTGGTGGGCTTCCTATAAATCCTTGCACACAGGAGCATACCGCTTGTTGATGCACTTCTCTACATTGACTGTTTGGTCCGCATGGTGTAGGGTTACAAGGATTCCGTATGATAGGTGCTAAAATTTAACGTTTCAGTGCAGATCGCGTTCGATGAATTATTTTCACTATGACTTCACTCCATATGCAAACAATTTCTCACGCCCGAACAATGAAAAAAGACCCGAATTGGTGTTAAAACTAAGCGAAATTACAATTGCTTGCAGATGTAGCGAATTTATCTCATTATTTACTTGGCGTTGGACTGCACAGAATAAAAGCAGATCCTGACATGCCTGCAGGACAGCGACACATTGGTATGTGGTTAAGGACTTCACAAATGGCGTTTGTGCCGCATGTGCCAGGGCATGGATCAACGCATTTGCTGCGGATGCATGCTCTGTCACGTGCACAGTCCGAGTTCAACACACATTCTGGTCGACATCCTGCGTACGGATCTCCATGATATTCTGAAATACACGTGCATACTCCATTTGAACATTGAGCATTCGCTCCACACGGCGAAGGATTACAGGGGTCGTCATAAACTGGTTCAGCTACATAAGAAACAATTCAGTCAACATACGTCCTTTCTATCAATCTATTGAACATCTTACGGGGTGGTGGAGGAGCAAGACGGCATTGAGTAAAAGGATCTCCTATGTAGTTTTCGGGGCAGGAGCAAGTCGGAGTATGATTTATCACATTGCAAATTGCATAAAGTCCACATGATCCTGGACATGGGTCAATACACCTTTGACGAATGCAGGCTTTGTTACTGGGACACTCGGCGCTTATTACGCATTCATGTCGGCAATTTGGCGGCGCTCCAATGAATTCACTGAGGCATGAGCAGGACGGTGAACCATTCACTTCTCGACATTGTGAATTCGGTCCGCAAGGAGATGGGCTGCATGGGTCGCGTCGTTCATCGTGCACTATGAGTGGCGCCGGAGCTAAAGGAATATTCACATGGGTTAGATCGAAGATTCGATTGGTTGAATTCGGCAATTTCTTACGAGAAACGGGGAAGCATCGTGTAAACGCGTCTCCCGTAAATCCAGCGCGACACGAGCAAAGCGGACTGTGGTTTCGCGTGTGGCATTCGGCATTTGTGCCACATGTTCCGGGACATGGGTCGACACATTTTTGGTTAACGCATGCTCTTTCTGATGGACACTCGTTGCTGACAACGCATTCCGGGCGACATGCTGGTGGTGAGCCGAGGAAGTTCGATAGACAAGAACATACAGCCTGTTCGTTTATCTCTCTGCATTGACTGTTCGGCCCGCAGGGAGAAGGATGGCACGGGTTCACATGTTCTACTCGAACCGCTGCGGACATGAACATGTACTTGATAGTAAATTTTCTTTGTGGATTAGTTTCTCCGAACAAATTTCTGACCACGTGAATGTTTTCTTAAAACGCTAACTCAAGATTTATTTAATAACAGAAATTTTGAAGTAATTCGAAATAGTAGATGACCGTGCCTGTAAATTTTGGTTTATCAGCACCACCTAACAATTCCAAGGAGAGTTTTCAACTGCTTTATTCGCAGGTAGGATAAGATCAAAACTTCAGGTGGTCGGAATGGGTTAGTCGAAAAATGTGCAACTCTTACGTTCAGGCGGCATAAATTGGCAATATCTATATGGGTCGCCAGTGTATCCTATCCGGCAAGTACATGATGGATGATGGTTAATTACACGACAATCTGCATTCTGTCCACAAGTTCCTGGGCATGGGTCAATGCACTTGTTTCCTGTGCATGCCTTATTCGTCGGGCAATCAGAGTTCTGTATGCATTCCGGCCGACATGCTTGGTATGGGTCCCCGAAGTAGTCGGGAATGCACTGGCATGAACCCACTCCATTTTGTTCGCGGCAAATTGCATTGGAGCCGCATGGGTTTGGTTCGCATGGTTGGATATGGTCATACACGATTTCTGCAAGAGATAGATTAGAATTTTTCGGTGAGCAACCTCCAGCCGAGGGAGTGTGTTTTGGACAGTGGGTTACTTGGTAATTGGCATCCATTCGCCCATCGCGTTCCAGCAGATTAAGTTTTGCGCCGCACCAAAGCCTTTCTCTACTGTTTAGGCAACATGTTAAGTAGTTTTATGGAAGCGTTATCACCTGGTTACGATAATGATCGTTATGACACGCGTGGTGCTGGATTAGACATGGTAGTGAGTGGCAGCGTGAGTCTCGGTACCGAGGTCTGTCTACTGGCAGTTATTAGCAGTGTTAAGCAACAATCACGTCCTGGATTCAAAGGACATCTAGTTAATATTTTAGTAACACAAGTGTTTGTTATAATTCCAAGCAGGGTGTGCCACCTTCCACCCATTATATTACTGGGCAGTTGCTACCCTCTTCATATAATGCAATGGGAACAGTAAGCTGCTGCTTGGAATTGGAGATATTAGTGCGTTTGAGGTCATGTTTAGCAATTACTAAGCGCTGAGGCTTCATTATGATACCAGTGCTGGCTATGGCTATGGCTATGGCTATGTTCGATCAATGCGAGTGTTTTCAAATAATTTAGTTCTTTTAGAAGAGTAACCAACCCAGAGTAGTTGTGTTCTTTCTCCATCTAGTACACTGAGGCTTGATTTCCCTTTTCATCCGTCCAATTTGGTTATAAGGTGGACGAAACTTGAAGCTCAAGTCAACGTGTCGAGGAAGAGAAATCAATTACAACCACTTTGCATCAGAATATTCAAAATGTTTAAAGTTCGTCAAAAAATTATTGTCGACAAGTATGTTTGGTGAGATACATTCAGATATATTCTACATTTAAAATACTATGCATATTTATAAAATGGTGGTCATTGGTCGAGTTATTGGCAGGATTCAATTGAGCATATCGCTACTTGTAGTAAGCATTATATTCATTATTGCGTTATAGTATTTGGAGCACGTGTGATACTTTTAAAGGCAAATGCACATAATTCAACGTCCAAACGCTGCCCTGTCTGAAATTTGGCGGTCACGATATCCTGCGCTTGCGGAAAGTCTCCGGGCGTTGGGTTCGTTTGTACAGATGTCGCGAAGAGCATCGGGAAGCAAAAGAAATTCCTTCTAAGTCAGTCAAGTTGACTCGCGTTGATCCAATACTTTCGCATTGTTTTACTTTGACAGAAAAAGAATTTCGGGTAGGATATTTTGCACCTACAACATGATACTGAATTGACTAATGATGTTTTTTGTTTGCGGGCCTTTGGCTGCACAGAGACAGAGTCGGAATTGTTGATATGTACATTTGACTTTAAAAATTGCTGCATTAAAATGTTTTTTTTTTAGACTGTTATAAGATTTTGCCTATGAATGTAGTATGGGCGTTAATTGCATTGTGTTGTACCGTTTCGAAGCAAACCAGCTTTTCAGCAGTTATTTGTGTGGTTTAGAACTAATTTCTTTAGTGCATTTCTTAGGCAGCAAATATATTGGCTACGGAAAGCTAAAAATACGAACTGGGAGCGTCATTCTCTAAAACGTTGTTTGGACTGATGATAGCAACTTAAATATAAAGGCGCACATACCATTTAGTTCGTATTTCCATCGTCCATATATCAACATATTTGTAAATGTGTGTAAAATGCTTAGGGTGTGCGAATAGCAAACAGTCTGGCGATTGTCCAGTTGAAGTTACGCAACAACATGCTAAATATCTGAACCGTTCCAACCCTTAGCCTTCTCAGTTCAGACTTATAGCTCAGCAAATTTGAGACAAATTTAAGATCCTGTCGCTGGACATGCAAGTCTGTTTGCTACGATAAAAAACATGCATCACCTACCTGGTGTTCGAATACATCCGCTGAAAGGATCGCCAGTATAGCCGTCATCACAGGAACAAATCGGCATATGGTTAGCAACGGTGCAACGAGCGTTGTTGCCACACGAGCCGACACAAGGATCACTGCACTTTTGGTTAATACAAGCTCGCGACGTTGGACACTCGGGGTTGATCGTACACTCCGGACGACAATTTGGCGGTGTACCGACGTATGAACTTAAGCACGAACACGCCGGACTATCACCGATTACCTTGCATTCTGAGTTCGGACCACATGGCGACGGTACGCAAGGATTCAACGACGGACGCGGCTGTTCTAGCGGCACTTGGTAGCATCGAGTGAATGGATCTCCCGTATAACCCGAGTCGCACGTACAGATCGGATTGTGATTGATAACTTGGCATAAGGCGTTTTGTCCACAAGATCCTGGACAAGGATCCACACATTTCTTGTTGATGCAGGCTTGCTGCAATGAACACTCGGCGCTTACCACACATTCGGGCTTGCATGATGGTGGCGAGCCGAGCATTCCCATTTGACAAGCGCACACAGCACCACTGGGTGAAGCGTGGCAAATGCTGTTCGGTCCACATGGCGAAGGATTACATGGATCCTTAGGAGTCTCGTCTTTAACTTCAAGTCGGCAACGAATGAAAGCGTCTCCGGTGTAACCTCGCGGGCACGTGCAAATTGGAATATGGTTCAACACATCGCACTGGGCAGCCTCGCCGCACGTTCCTGGACATGGGTCGATGCAATGTTTGTTCACACAGGCCTTGTTTGGAGAGCAGTCCGTACTTAATGTACACTCCGGACGACAGCCTTGATATGGATCACCACGATAGTCCTGAATGCAATTACATACTCCATTGTTGCATTCCGCGTTACTGCCACATGGCGACGGATTACAAGGATCTTCTACAGGAGTTGGACTTGGCGCCACTTCAATAATTTCTACACATTGGGTAAATGGATCACCAGTAAAGCCAGATCGGCATATGCAGATCGGAATGTGATTCTGAATGCGGCATTCTGAGTTTATTCCACAAGATCCTTCACACGGGTTTCGGCACTTTTCGGCAATACACGAACGATCTGGTGGGCAATCTGTGTTGACTACACATTCTGGTCGACAATTTGGTGGAGCTCCAATATAGTTGGGTAAGCAGGAACATGATGGGCTATCATGGATAGCTCGACACTCCGAATGAAGTCCACAAGGCGACGGATCGCATGGATTTACTGGTCTCGGCGCTGGCGGCTCATCACGAATTGGAACTAGAACACAAAATAAAATTCATTTGATTCAGCTCAATCATTTTGTATCTATTATGTATAAATGACAACAGTGGAATATATATACATACCCGGATAGCAGCGTATGAATGGATCTCCTGTCATATCTAAAGGACAGCTGCAGATCGGATTGTGATTGATTACTTCACATTTCGCATTCAAACCACATGTGCCTGAGCACGGGTTTGCGCATTTGAATTTGTGACAAGCCTTATTTTGTGGGCATTCTGCGTTGACAGTACACTCCGGTCTGCAGTTGGGTGGTGAACCAATGTATTCGTCAATACATGAGCAAACTGCCACTCCATTCGCCTCACGACACTTGCTGTTCGGTCCGCATGGCGATGGATTGCAAGGATCTGATACGATTGGTTTCACAGGCTCAATGATTCGTTGACATGAAGTGAACGCATCACCAAAGTATCCTTCATTGCATACACAGTTTGGCACATGGTTTACAGCATAGCATTGAGCGTTTCGCCCACATATTCCAGGACATGGATCCATACATTTGTTTCGAATACATGCTTTGTCCGTTGGACAGTCGGAGCTCAGTACACATTCAGGGCGGCACCCTTCGTAAGGATTGCCGAGGTATTCATCGATGCATTTGCACGATCCAGCGCCATTATGCTCTACACAAACCGCGTTTGGTCCGCATGGAGATGGCTGACAAGGATTGATTTCCTCCTCCTCTGCGAATTATTAAGTTGAAAATTATCAGCAAGTTTGCCACATTAACAAAATACGAACAGATTAACTCATTAAAGTGGTACTTACTTTGCTGTTGTATGCATTGTACGAATGCGTTTCCTGTAAAGCCAAGAGGACAGGAACAAGAAACAGTATGACTTATAACGCGGCATTCAGCATTCGTTCCACATGAGCCTGGGCAAGGATCTTTGCACTTATTGTTGATACAAGCCTGTGTCGATTGGCAATCAGAATTAATGATACATTCTGGGCGACAATTCGGAGGTGAACCAAAGAACTCGGGTAAACATTCGCAATAAGGACTGTCTCCGTTGGCTTTGCATAATGCATTTGCTCCGCATGGTGATGGCTGACATGGATCGCGTGGAATATTGTCATCTACACGTTCAATTGGTGGCGGTGGCTCATAGCAGCGAGAGAATGGATCACCAGTCTTATCTGGTGGGCAGCCGCAAATTGGACTGTGGTTGATAACTTCGCATCTGGCATTGATGCCGCAAGCACCACGGCAAGGATCAACACATTTCTTATTTATACACGACTGCACAGGTGAGCACTCACTACTAACGATGCATTGCGGTCTACATTGGGGCGGAGCTCCAATGAAGCCATCTAAGCATGAGCAAACAGCATGTTCGTTGATGTTTCTACACTGACTGTTCGGTCCACATGGAGAAGGATTACATGGGTTCTCGATTCTCGGTGGATCCCGCTTGATGAATCTGCAGCTAGTGAATGGATCCCCTTCGTATTCTGATAAACATGAGCACGTAGGAATATGATTAATCACTTCGCATCGAGCATTGACACCACATGTTCCGGGACAAGGATCTATACATTTGTTGCGTAAGCATGCTTTGTCACGTGAACAATCTGAACTAAGAGTACATTCAGGGCGACAGCCATCATAAGGGTTGCCCCTGTATTCTGGATGACAACGACATTCTCCATTGAAGCAATCGGCGTTCGGTCCGCATGGAGAGGGGTTGCAAGGATCTTTCTCTACCGGCTTGATTGTAACTGGTGGTAACAGATTACAACGAACGAACGGATCACCTGTGTAGCCATCAATACATGTGCACACAGGCACGTGATTGACTACGCTGCACTGTGCTTCGAATCCACATGAACCTGGACATGGATCTTTACATTTTTGGTTGATGCAGGCCTCGTTGCTACCGCATTCTGAGTTCAAAACACATTCTGGGCGACAGTTTGGTGGGCTACCAATGAAATCTTGTAAACATGAACATGCTGGACTTCCTCCAATCATCTGACATTTTGCGTTCGGCCCACATGGAGATGGTATACACGATGGCGGGGGCTCAGTTACTGGCTCGTGCACCACAATAGGTGTCCGTGTACACTGCACAAATGGATCCCCGGTGTGTCCCCGTGGACATGTGCAAATCGGACTGTGATTCTTTGTGGAACATAAAGCGCCAATGCCGCAAGTATGTGGGCATGGATCAACGCATTTGTTGTTAATGCATGCTTTATCAAGAGAGCACTCTGAGCTAACGACACATTCGGGCCGGCAGTTGGGTGGTTGGTCAATATATCCTGATTGACATGAGCATACAGCTTGATTATTGATATTTCTGCAAATGCTATTTGGACCGCACGGTGACGGATTGCACGGATTTTGTGGAGTGTGCTGAATTGCTGTTAAAAAAAATAATAGTTAAATTCGCCATCATGTAATTTATAGTTAACTCACGTATATCACGGCAATGTGTGAATGGATCTCCGGTCAAACCATCCGGACAAGTACATACGGGAATATGATTTTCAACAGTGCACAGTGCATACATTCCACATCGACTTTGACATGGATCGACACATTTAAACCGGACGCAGGCCTGCATTAATTGGCAATCGTCATTCATTTCACATTCTCGTCGGCAGCCTCTTTCGATGTCGTACGCGTTTCCTTCGAATCCTTCGTGACAATAGCAAGCTCCAGCTCCGTTTCGTTCGCGACATTCCGCATTTGGACCACATGGAGATGGTTCACATGGTGATACAACTGGCTCTGGTACCATCACTAAAAATCATTTTATTATTTCATTGATTGGACATTCAAGAGCAACAGGCTCGTCACAAGATGTGACGCAAGTAGAGCAGGGGGTCGACTATTTACCTGGCTGAATAGGCTGGCATGCCTGCAATGCGTCTCCCTCGTAGCCTTGCACGCATGAACAGACTGGATTATGTTGAATGACTTTGCAGATTGCGTTTTGGCCGCAGGATCCCGGGCATGGGTCAACACAACGTTCGTTTGTACACGCCAAGTGGCTAGGACATTCTTCGTTGTTCGTGCATTCAGGCCGGCAATTCGGTGGTCGACCGACATAGTTTGCGAGACAGGAGCAAGCTGCTTGGTTTCCGATTTGACGGCACTCCGAGTTAGGTCCACATGGTGACGGTATACAAGGGTTATCGCTGTCGCGAGCTGGTGGTGGCGATTCCACACACGATGTGAATGGATCTCCCGTCAATCCAGGAGCACAGGTACATATCGGATTGTGATTGACTACTTGACATCTGGCATTAGCGCCACAAGTTCCCGGACATGGATCTCCACACTTTTGATTTATACACGCTCGGTTTTGAGCGCATTCCGAACTTACGACACATTCGGGCTTGCAGTTTGGTGGCGCTCCAACATATCCAATTACACATGAGCAAACTGCGTGGCCATTGGATTCACGGCATTCGCTGTATGGGCCGCATGGTGAAGGTTGGCATGGATTTTTAAAAGGTGTTGGCGTTGTTACTGTAATGAATCAAGTGTTAAGGCTTTTCGTTAGCCGATGAAAGATCGCACGGTGCTACATCGGTCTGAAACCGATCTTAGACTAACACCTGAATACATCATTTTATTTAACCTACCGATTTCAATCAGTTGACACGCTCTTAGCGGATCCCCTGTGAATCCGACAATACAAGAACAGCTTGGGGCATGGTTGAGAACCCTGCATTCAGCATTCAAGCCACACACTCCCGGACAAGGATCCTGACACTTATTGTTCACGCAGGCTCTGCTTCGATCGCAATCGGAATTTTGAACGCATTCTGGTCTACATCCACTGTACGGATCACCGAAGTACTCTGGCAAGCAAACGCATGATCCAGCGCCGTTGCGCTCGCGACACACCGCGTTTGCACCACAGGGTGAAGGATTGCACGGATTTCTAGGCGCTTCGCTTGCAGGAGCTTTGTGTTAATGGAAAAATGAAATAATTATTTAAGTATACTGAAACATAACATGCTAGTAATCCATGCAACAGGAAATACCACATACTTTGTTGAATTTCGGTACAGCTAGAGAACGGATCTCCGGTGTAGCCAGGATAGCACTGGCACACCGGATTATGCTTGATTACAGTACAGGTCGTTTGTATACCACAAGCTCCCACACACGGATCACTACATTTTTGATTTACACATGCCAAGTTTGCTGGGCAATCAGCGCTACCAGAGCACTCTGGTCGGCAAGTCGGTGGGCGACCAATGAAATTAGGTAGACAGGAACATGCAGGAGTGTCTCCAACTTCAATACACTTCGAGTTGGGACCACAAGGGTTAGGGACACAAGGGTTGCCACTTGGTTGAATAGGAATATCTACTGTATTTGTATGTAGCAGTAGTTTTTATATACATAAAAAGAGAAGAGAAAAACTACAGGTCATATAAACATGCATCGAAAGAATAGAACAGAAAAGAGGGCAGGAGAGAAACAGAATACTTTGCCAGTGACAAATTGCCACCACACGTATTGAAAGTCAAGAATTCATATTCAATTAACTGGGACCTAATGTTGGTACTTAATGGTGTAAGCACATAAGCAAGTAATAACGATCATCGTCAACGTTTGTTAGCACCAGCAAGGCATTCTGTTTCTCTCCTCCCCGGAAAGGCATGCTTACACTGAATTTTTTCACATCTATTGAAAGGGTCTCCGGTATAGCCGGGAGGACAAGAACACGCTGCGTAGTGATTGATGACTTGGCACCGGGCATTTACTCCACATGTACCCGGGCATGGGTCTTTACATCTTTGATTTTCGCAAGCCTGATTTTGAGGGCATTCCGAGCTGACAACACACTCCGGTTTGCAGTTGGGTGGTGAGCCAATATAGTTCGTCTGACAGGAGCAAACTGCGTGACCATTGATTTCGCGACATTGACTGAACGGACCGCAAGGCGAAGGTTGACAAGGGTTGATTGGTTCTAATTGCTCTGAAGAGGGAAGGGGGTTTATTTTCGGTTGCTGATGACAACTTTTGGCGGGCACCAGGGGTCCTAGACATAGTCCCTTTCGGTTTTAGTTTTAACCACGTACAAAACTCGCAGCCTTTCTAATCCATACTAACCATTTACAACCGATACTAGCAAAGAGCAATCTACGCAAGTCAAATTTGCGAAATCATAACCAAGGAGGACTGTACCAACTCGGAAAGCAATTTTAACGTCTAGGGAGAAATGTCTAGGACCGATGGAGTTAGCAGACTAGAAAACAGTCAATTACTTGGAGGCGCTGGGGGCTCGTTGCAGGAGCTCAGTGGATTTCCAGTAAGGCCAGGTAAGCAGTGACAATTAGGAGCATGGTTGTTCACTCGGCATTCGGCGTTAAGACCGCACACCCCGGGACATGGATCCTTACATTTATTGTTAATACACGCCTTATCTCGTGGACAGTCGTTGTTGGAAATGCATTCAGGTCTGCAACCGCTGTAGGGATCACCGAAATATTCTGGGAGACAAGTGCACGATCCAGCTCCATTTCTTTCCTTACATACTGCATTCGGACCGCAAGGAGAAGGGTTGCAAGGATTTATTACCTCTTCTTTTATAATGGCTGCAACAGGTTAATGCATGTTTCAAGAGCTAGTACGAACACAACAATAAAGTTCTTACGTTTAGGCTGACAACCGGAAAACGGATCGCCAGTGTAGCCTTGCGGGCAAGTACACACCGGCGAATGCTTTACCACATCACACAATGCGTTGAAACCACAGGAGCCTGGGCAAGGGTCCTTACATTTTTCGTTGATACAGGCCAGATTGGCCGGACATTCTGCATTCAAAGTACACTCTGGCCGGCAGTTGGGCGCGCGTCCAACATATCCCAACAGGCAAGTGCAAACTGGCGACTCTTGTATAACGCGGCATTGTGAGTTAGGCCCACAAGGCGACGGAATACAAGGACTCACCGGCTCATGCACGACTGGTTCGCCTGATTTATAAAAATTGAACATAAGTATCTTTTAGTTGGACCGAGTCCTATTATCAGTTGTTCTCAGTTGTTTAGGATAGCCGTTGACTGTTTCGGCAGCTATTTTCTTCGTTCGTACTTGTTTCTACTTGATAGGAAAACTCCTAATTTGTTGTTTTGTTTGTTTTTTCAGTTCCGAAACAATCAACGCCATACAAATAACTGGTGTCTTACGTTGTATAGGGGCGCAGCGAATGAACGGATCACCAGTGAAATCAGCAGCGCACGTGCAGATGGGGTTGTGATTGGTGACTTGGCATTTCGCGTTAAGTCCGCATGTTCCCGGACAGGGATCAACGCATCGTAGGTTCACGCAAGCCTTGTCTTGAGGACATTCCGAACTAACGGAACATTCAGGGCGACAAGCTGGCGGCGTGCCAACATGATTAGGTACACAAGAGCAGACAGCGTGGTGGTTAACCTCACGACAATTACTGTAGGGACCACACGGTGACGGGTGACAAGGATTTTGTGCGACGACGTCAGCTTCTATAAAGTGAAATGAAGTTGTTACCACTAAGTTTTTGTATCAACAATAGAGCAGATTAGCCAAGCGCTGCAGTTCGCGACCAATTGCTTGTAAAAAAGGACCGATTTGAAAAATTAAATATGAAGCCTTGACATAGCCAACGGCTCGCGGGACTGCAATGCGTGGCTAACCGGATGTTTTTCATACGTTTGGGAATCTCGCGACAAAGCTCAGATGGGTTTCCTGTAAAGCCTGGTAAGCAGGAGCAACTTGGTGAATGATTTATCACGTGGCATTCGGCATTGGAGCCACATACTCCCGGGCACGGGTCCTTGCATTTATTATTAACGCAAGCCCGATTCTTTGCACAGTCTGAGTTCAATATGCACTCCGGGCGGCATTCGTAGTAGGGATCACCGAAGTAGTCGGGCATACAAGTGCACGAGCCGGCTCCGTTGCGCTCTTTGCAAACCGCATTCGCCCCGCATGGTGAAGGATTGCATGGTTGAGAGATTTCCGGCGGCTGCTCAACTGCATTGACAAATGATTTGCACTGTTAAAACCTTTAAATTTTCAGCTGGGTCGTTAAAATATTGTTATTGGGAACGGTAGGGAAGCTGTTCTGTTGTGTGCAACTTGTGTTATTGAGGGCAACTAATTCGGGTTAGCAAAACAGCTTGTTTAGCACTCGTCTAGCCTAAGGGTGGTGGTCAGTAAGTGTGAGAGAACCAGGGATATCTTACGTATAATGGGCGAGCATTCGGCGAAGGGGTCACCGGTGTAGCGATCATAGCACCTACAAACTGGTCTGTGATTATATACATTGCAGGTCGTGTGTGCTCCGCATGAGCCAGGACAAGGGTCTTTACACTTCTGATTGATGCAAGCCAAGTTGCTAGGACACTCGGAATTTGTTGTGCATTCGGGTCGACAGTTGGGAGGGCGGCCGATGTAATTCTCTAAGCACGTACAAGTAGCCCTGCCATCATATTCGCGGCACTGCGAATTGGGTCCACAAGGTGACGGCAAGCAAGGATTTTGTGGGTCTTTTTGAATAGGCGGTGTTTCTAAAATGGAAAACGCGAAGCATAGGTACAACGTGTTCAAGCAGAAGCGGTAAAGCTGGTCTGGAACCATAAAAGCCGGCCCTTATTTCTTTCGCGTTCGTTTTTACTCCAACGCCGGCTGTTATGATTCTGACCATGAAAAAGTGGTTCCTGTCACACTTTCACACTTCGCGTGTCTTACTTTCTTCCAAAATGCAGCGCACGAATGGATCGCCGGTGTATCCGTTATTGCACGTACATATCGGATTGTGGTTGATCACGCGGCATTTTGCATTGAGCCCACACGTTCCTGGACATGGATCGCGGCATTTCTCATTTATACAAGATTTGTCCTGGCTGCATTCAGAACTAGTCATACACTCTGGTCGGCAATGGGGCGGCGCACCCACATAATTTGATATGCAAGAGCAAACGGCATGTCCACTAATCACTTTGCAATTACTGTATGGTCCGCATGGCGATGGTTGGCAAGGATTTTCGATGACCGGCTCGCGATAAACTAAACGTGCATAAAAACGATCAGTTGGAATTAGGAAGCAAACGATGGTTGGAAATAAACGCCAGATTTTTGGAAGGGAGCCAGATTCTTCTTTCTTTCGTTTATTGCAAATTAATTTCGCGTCCTTATTATCATGTACTGATTCTAACTTTATCGTTAAGTTTATGCAAACATTCGAGTGGGTGTAAATTTAACCTACTCTGTATGACTTTCTTCCTGCTCCCTTCCAAATCTTTCTCCAAGTATACCATGCATGTTGTTTAAATTGCAAGTGGTATATTTTAAGAAAGCGGTGAACGATTTGCAAATCAGTTGAAAATCGTTCCTTTGCGCGAAATGTAAGAAAGCGGCAAGCGATCGAATCCTTACTTGGCGGAGGTGGTGATGGCTGATGGCATGAGCTCATAGGGTTTCCAATAAAACCAGACAAGCACTCGCAAATAGGAGAATGGTTAATAACTCGACATTCGGCGTTCAGACCGCATGTTCCTGGGCATGGATCGACGCATTTCAGATTCACACAGGCCCTCGTCTTATCGCAATCGCTATTAATCATACACTCAGGTCGACACTCAACATAAGGGTCTCCTGAATATTCGGGAATACATTTACAAGAGGCGGCCCGGTTTCTTTGCTCGCACACAGCATTAATGCCACAAGGGCTTGGTTGACAAGGCGACGCAGGAGTTTCAATCACTGTAATAAACATTTGTTAGGAGTTCTGTATATTCTGAACCTGCTAGGTGGTTAGCGTCGTATAAATAAAACATAATTGTAGTGTTTACATACGAGGAGGAAGTGGTGGAGCATTAATCAACAAAAAATTACGTAGCGTCCGTTTAAAAAGTACGAATTATTTGTTTGGCCAATTGATTCTAGTGTTGATCCGATCGCGTTTTAGTGTTAATTATAAGTAAAATTGTTAAGTATCCTCTGATCACTCGACAATCAAGAAAAAATGGACGCTTCGTAGTTAGTCTTATTCTGGCCATGTTCTGTACGAAGATCATTATATTATTGGATTTTTTTGGAATATTATATGAATTGACACATGAATAGTGACACTCAAAGAAATTTAGGTAGCTCCTCCTCTTTTTTTGTAACAAACAAAACAAACTGTTAGAAAATCAGTTAGCAAGGTAAGTAATCTTTCTTACATGGTATATCCCGATAACATCCCGAAAACGGATCACCAGTATATCCTAGCTGGCACAGACATCTTGGCACATGCGCGGTTACACGACACTCGGCGTTTATACCGCAGGATCCAACGCAAGGGTCTGCGCATTTATTATTTATACAGGCTAAATGAGATGGACATTCTGAGTTGATTGTACACTCAGGTCGACATTGTGGCGGTCTCCCGACGTAGCTTGGAGCACAAGAACAGATCGGGTGACTGTGTTGAACCCGACAAATAGAATTGGGACCGCAAGGGGATGGAACACATGGGTTCACAGGTTCCTGGTATATTACAGGCTCTATAACAATGAACGTGATTTGATTAATATTGTAACGGGCAAAGTGAAATGACAGACGATATTCCTTACTTCTTTCGGGCGAACACTGGGTAAAAGGATCTCCTTCGTAACCCTCCATACAACTACAGATTGGTGAATGATTTGTTACGCGGCACCTAGCATTATAGCCACACGTTCCTGGACAAGGGTCCTTGCATTTTTGGTTAATGCAAGCTCTATCTGAAGGGCAGTCAGAACTTATCATACACTCTGGGTGGCAATTGGGTGGTGCACCCAAATAGTCTGGGAGGCAAGAACACACAGGCCTATCTTGAATTACGCGACAATGGCTGTATAGGCCGCATGGAGATGGTTTACATGGATCGCGATGTGGTTCTTCATATGCAACTATAAGACAAGAGCAAAATTACAACACCGCTTCGCACTGGTGGCATGCTTTCCAAAATATCTTACTTTGCGGTATTGGATGACAAAGTTGCAGAGGGTTCCCTGTATACCCGGATAGGCAATCGCAAACAGGGAAGTGGTTGGCCACTCGACATTCCGAGTTTATGCCACACAAGTTAACACACGGATTTACACATTTCATATTAACACAGGACTTAGTGCTAAGACAGTCAGAATTTTGTATACATTCTGGGCGACAGTTTACATAAGGATCACCAAAATAATTTTGCATGCAAGTACAAGAGCCAACTCCATTTCTTTCTTTACAAATAGCGTTTGACCCGCACGGTGTAGGGTGGCACGGGTCAGATCTAACTGGTACTACTATAATATATCAAAATAAGGAAAAAGTGCTTATATTGCGAGGAAATAAAAGAAAAATAAACAAATTTCATGCTTTTCCTTATGTCTAAAAGAAAATCATCATTATGTATATGTAAACAGTTATACAACATAGCAATAGAGACTAGTAGTAGTGAAAAGTTTTCATGCAATTGCTTACCTTGACGCATATTGCAGCCGGCGTACGGATCCCCCTCATAGCCTTCCAGACATGAACAAACAGGCTTGTGATTTTGCGTAGAGCAGATTGCGTTAAATCCACACGAGCCGACACAAGGATCTTCACACCTGTTTCGGATACATGCCCTATTTGAAGGACAATCCTGGTGAATCACGCACTCGGGACGGCAATTTGGGGGTGCCCCGAACATTCCTAAAGCACATGTACACACGGCGCGGCCGTCCGTTTCACGACACTCCGAGTTGGGCCCACACGGGCTAGGTATGCAAGGATTCGACTTTCGTGGTGGTTCTTGCGCTGCAAAATATTAAGGTTCAGATTTTTGTCTCCTGAATATCAAATGTTCTTGTTTCTCACGTTTTACTATGCATTGCTCGAACGGATCACCGACGTAACCATTTGGACACGAGCAGATCGGGTTGTGATTCACAACTTGACATTTTGCATTAAAACCACATGCTCCAGGACAAGGATCCATGCATTTTCTATTTATGCATGATAAATGTTGGCCGCACTCTGAATTCACCACGCATTCTGGGCGACAGGCTGGTGGAGAGCCGATAAATCCTACTTGGCAGGAGCATGTTGGACGCCCATCGATAACTCGACACAGGCTGTTTGGTCCACATGGCGATGGCTCGCAGGGACTTTCGGTTATTGCTGGAAAACACATCTTACTACTTGTTCACTAATTGACCGTTTAATCTTGTACTTACGATGAATTGGTTCTCGCTTGCAACCGCTAAATGGATCGCCTTCATAGCCCCGCTGACAAACACATTGTGGAATATGGTTGACTACTTGACACTCCGAGTTGGAACCGCACCTTCCAATACATGGATCGCGACAATGCTGTTTGATACAGTCCAGATGACTGGGACATTCCGAGCTGAGTACACATTCTGGTCGACACCCAGCCTTATATGGATCGCCGATGTAGGGCGATATGCAAACACACTTGGCTATGCCATTCCTCTCCTGACATATTGCATTCTCAGAACATGGGTTCGGGCTGCAAGGATCATGACGATCGGCTGATGAAGTTGGTGGTATCTTTGTGCATTGGATAAAAGCATCGCCTTGATAGCCTTGGAGACAGCTACAGTAGGCTGCATGAGCCACTACGTGACATTCAGCATTCACACCACAGGCATTCGCGCAAGGATCCTGACATTTCTCGTTAACACAAGCTTTGTCTTGTGGACATTCATTGTTTAGTGTACATTCAGGGCGACAATATGGAGGACTTCCGATATAATTAGCTACACATGAGCAAACTGGATGTCCTTGTTTTACTTGACACATGGAATTAGGTCCACATGGTGACGGCAAGCAAGGATTTTCAGGACGTCGCTCTATTTCATCTGATGGAATCTTCGAGCAGGCTATGAATGGGTCCCCTTCATAGCCAGGCTCACAACTACACATTGGGTTATGACTGATTACTTCGCATCGTGCCCTGTTACCGCACGTGCCAGGACATGGGTCAATACACTTTTGGTTGACGCATGCTCTGTTTTGTGAGCACTCTGCGTTCACTATACACTCTGGCTGACATAGTGGTGGTGATCCTTTGTAACCTGGCAAGCACGAACAAACGGCATTGTGTGCTGGTGAAATCAAACAGCGACTGTTGGCACCACAAGGAGATGGATCGCAGGGATTCTCAGGAAGCACAGGCACTGGGGGCAAATAATATGGATTGCATATTATAAAAGCATCGCCTGTGTAACCGCTTGGACAAGAACAAATGGGCGAGTGATTGACCACATTACACACTGCTCTTTTTCCGCAAGCGCCCGTACATGGGTTTTGACACTTGGAATTTATACAGGCCATCTCTGTTGCACAATCAGTGTTGATTACACATTCAGGTCTGCAACCAATTAGTGGGTCTCCATAGTAACCTCGGATGCAGGTACAAGCTAATATTCCAGCGCGATCCTTACATTCAGCGTTGGCGCCACATTGAATAGTATCGCAGGTTTCCGTTCGCGATGGACTTATTGCGGATGGGACCGCGCAATGCTCATATGGGTTACCAAATAGTCCTTGTGGACACGAACAAATAGGATTGTGTGCATATACACTACAAATGGCATTATGACCACACGACCCCGGACATGGATCTATACACTTTTGTCCTAGACAAGCTTTATCGAATGAACAATCGGAATTCGAAATACACTCAGGTCTGCAGGCTGGGTTTTGTGTTGCTCCTGATCCAAAGCAAGGATCACATAGCGCGATGCCGTTGCCGTAAATAGAGCAAATATTGTTCGGACCGCATGGCGATGGAGTGCAAGGATCTCGGCTGACATTAGTTAATACACCAACTGGGGTGCATTGCATAAACGCGTCTCCGACGAACCCTTCTGCACAAGCGCACATCGGCGTGTGCTGTGAAACGCGACATTCAGCATGCAAACCACAAACTGTTCCTTCGCAAGGATCTATGCATCGCCTGTTCATACAAGCCCTGTCCGACGGACAATCCGAGTTGATTGTACACTCCGGAGTGCAACCCGTTTGTGGGTCGCCGTGGTGATTTGGCAGGCATGAACACAGTGCGCGATTATTCATTATTTGACAATTCGTATTCAGTCCGCATGGGCTAGGCATGCATGGGTTGGGTTGGAATGCGTCAAGGGCGAAGCATCTAATAGCTGGATTGCCTGTTAATCCCGGTTGGCATGAGCACACTGGATGATGTCGTTCAGCTCTGCACTCAGCTCCATTACCGCAAGCACCTGGGCACGGGTCCCTGCATCTGAAACCCATGCATGCTTTGTCGTCAGAGCAATCATCGTCTACTTGGCATTCATATCCTGCGCAACCAGCTAAACTGGTTGGATCTCCTCCCATTCCATCCGGGCATCTACATAGGCTTTGTCCGGTAGGTGACACAACGCACTGGGCGCTTGGTCCACATGGATTTGGATCGCACGGCGTTAGCGGCTGCTCCCGGCATCCAGTGTAAGGATCTCCAATGTATCCGGGCTTACAGTAGCATTGTTCCCGGCTGCTGGCTACATAGCAATCAGCGTTTCGTCCGCATGGGCCTGGTTGACATAATACCTCTTGTACAACGGGTTGGGTACATTGCTTGAAAGGATTGCCGACGAATGGTTCTGGGCAGTAGCACGTTGGCGACCTGTGCGCGTCACAAATTGCATTCAGGCCGCATGGGTTTGGTTCGCACGGGTTCTTCGGCTCAACACATCCTCGTATGGTGTTTGGACTTTCGATGTAGCCTGGTAAGCAGGTGCATTTCGAAAAGCCATTACTGAGCACTGTGCATTGTGTGTTTGGACCACATGGAGATGGGTCGCATGGGTTGCTGGGCAATCGACATGGCACGTGAGGGGGCGTTCCTTCGAATTCGGGAAGACAGAAACAAACTGTCTTGCCATTTACTACCCGACAGCCGCTGTTCGGTCCACATGCATCGGGAGCACACTCGGCACCTTCGGGTACTTGAAAGGAAAAAAAATTAAAAACAAAAAACCAATTAGGTTATTGTTAGGATCAAAAGTCCATCAGTGATACTTACTGCATAGTTTAAATGGATTCCCCGTTGATCCTTTAGGACAGAAACAAATAGGATTTCCGCGATCCAGCTCGCAAAGGGCATGCACTCCGCATGGGTTTGGATTGCAAGGATCCGATGGCGGTAAGCATTTGACGGAGGGATCACCAGTATATCCTGGTGGACACATACATCTCGGCTCACGATTGTTAACGTCGCAAATCGCGTTCAATCCGCAGTTACATGGTGAAATGCATTTGCCGTTACTGCATACTTCTGTGTAAGCGCACTCAGAATCCTCATAGCAGCCCGATTTCGAGCAGGAAATATAGGGATTGCCGTTGAAACCATCGAAGCATTGACACACGATTCCATGGTTAGAGGGAACACATTCAGCGTTGTCACCGCAGGAATCGAATTGGCATGGGCTTATGCAACGTCTATTCAATCGATCACACAACTTATCTGGTGGACAATCCTCGTTGTATTGACAAATAGGATGATGGTCGTTAACTGTATGATTCAATTCAAAGCCATTAGTCGTAGAATACACGCAATATTGCTCCCAACCGATTCACCCCCAATACATACCTGGCTGACACCCAATATATCCGTTCCCTTGATATCCTTCCAAGCATGTGCAGTCAGAGCCATGATTTGTGTTTATACAGACAGCATTGTGTGCGCAAGGATCACGTATATCACATGGCCGCTGACACATGCCGCCGATGCAGGCTTCAGTTATGGAGCAATCCTCATTTCTAGTGCATTTCACTGATTTGAGTTGCATTGGAAAAATAAAATAAGTGTATGTATAAGTTTTTGTGTTGTGCATTGTGATGGTGCTTTGAAAATTCTATAAATATATTCTACATTTTATTGCGGAGAAATTGGATTTCCTTTTTGGGACATTTTTTCGAAGGCCAATCGTTTGTGCAATCTAAGACGTGTTCACTTTATATCGCTGGTATACAGTACGCGTTGAAGGATCTGAAGCGCTGGAGTGCTCCCGCGTGAGTGCAACGCCGTCGGAACTCTGTTCGAAGCCGAACAAAAACGAGGAGGAGGAGGATCCACATTACGCGAGCGACACTCCATTGCGACGGCGACTACTAACCTTCCAATGGGTTGCTTCATACCAGCAACATTTACAAAGTGAACAAGTACTCCATGCTAGCCAAAACGCAGCTCAATTACGACCACGTCCGAAACAAGTCTGTTATGGTTACTGGATTAATTTGTTGATTACGTATTAGTTCGTTAAATGTTAAAAATGTCACAAAAAGTAAAATGAAATGCAATAGTCGTGAAATTAACGTTAGAGTTGATTAAATAGCTTACGTGGCTCTAT
This sequence comes from Stratiomys singularior, assembly GCA_954870665.1. Lineage (NCBI taxonomy): Eukaryota > Metazoa > Arthropoda > Insecta > Diptera > Stratiomyidae > Stratiomys > Stratiomys singularior. The sequence goes on along the minus strand of OX940879.1, from coordinate 658,788 downwards.
TGGTGTGCATTTAACAGCTGGGTTGCCCTCGTGACCGTGTGGGCACGAGCAGATTGGACGATGCATTTTAGCTTTGCAGTTGGCCGTTTTCGCGCATGCGTTCGTGAATTCGCACGGGTCGTGACACAGGCCCATATAACAGGCCTCGGTTTCTATGCAATCGTTATCTGTTTCGCACGGATCTGGTGCTTTGAAGGAGCCGCCCGGTGGTTCTACTCGAGTGAATTAGTGTATTTTAGGTTTGTTTGCAACAATGTTAACAGGTGAATTGTATGTATAAATTATGTACACGTAAACATATGCGATATGCGGACGACTTTGAAACGTTTCAATGCGCGCATGCAAGTTGATTGCGGCAGGATTTTGAAATCACTTTTTTGAACAACTGTGCCAATGAGCCTTTACACGACAAAACGAATTTTTTCGCGCTAATCAAAATGACAACATCGAACCTGAAGTCTTTCCACTGGAAGAAAGCTATCCTCCAGTCTTACAATTTACGAGGATGTGCTCGCAATCATCTTACATCCGCCTTGCAACATTCATACAACCATTGATCAGATGGTATTAGGGGGTTCTAAAACCAACCATATGTACAAAGCATATTTACAGAATCACGCGCAACCCCAAAGAGGTTTGTGCTGAATGTTTTTTTTTTCTGTTTTTCTTCTGAATATTTACAAAACTAAATTTTGAAAATGAATGTGCGTGATGCATATGTGAAAAAGGTTTCGACTAATTTACGTTAACTATGCTATGTAATACCTTTTACGCAACCGATGTTAGGGGTCGTGGCATTTTCTTGACATCGTGTCAAGCAGCGACCATTCAAGCAGATTTCGTTTGACCCGGAAGCGCAGTCGGCAGATGTTTTGCATGGTTTTAGTACTGTCGTGGTGGCAGTGGTAGTGATGGGAGGAATGGATGTAGTTTCTGTTACGTTTTCCCCACTAACTACCGCGTTTGTTAGACCCGTAGTAAATGGATAAATCTGAGTGGTCGTTAGGATGGTGCTTGTTAGATCTTTGGTAGTAATTGTGGTATTAGAATAGTCATATTCAAGCGAGGTGTCGCCGCGAGTCGAGGGCCTCTTTGTGTATTCCACGAACGGCGATGTACTTTCTTCGTCAGACTCCGTCGAAGAGGATGTTGAGTAAGATGTAGTCGTTTGGGAGGTAGCTTTGCTTTCGTCTTCAGTAGTTCTGGAGGTGACCAGCTCGTCATTATAACTGCCTGTAGTGGTGCCGAGTGGCGGAGGGAGTTTTGTGGCAGGGCTTAGACCACCACCAGTGCTGGCAGTTCCATCGTAAATGGAAGTAGCATCTTGTTTAAAAGTAGTAAGCATACTCTCTGTCGTACTTTCGCCGACTCTCGTTACTGCTTGAGGGCTTTCAGATCTTATTGAGGTTGGAGCCTGTGTGGTGGCCAAGGTACCAGTAGAGTCAGTCGCTGTTGGAAGTGGTTTTGTGGCAGAGCTTGTCACCAACTCGGGCTTGGCCATCTCTGTACTTTTTGAAGTGGACGTAACCACGGTGTCTTGGATTTCGCTCCTTGTGGCGTCTTCAGAACCAGCTCTGTTTGTTTGGGACGAAGTTGTTGGAGTTAAAGTTGTTTTCATAGTTACACTGGGACTGGTCTGTTTTGCTTCGGTGGACGATGCTGTTGAAATAGTCGATTCTGCTTGTGAGTTGGCAGGAATCTGTGTGACTTTATTCTCACTAGGCGTTGTTGCAGATGAGGTTTCGAAGCTAGTCGCACTAGAAGTTTCTACACCGTCAGCCCGAGTACTTGTTTTGCTCGTAGTTGGATCAGTACTCGTTCTTGTTTCGATCGTTACTTCCATCGTAGTTTCGTAAGCCGTTGTCAATGATGTGGCGGAGGTTTTATCCCCAGGGGTGGCCTTTGTTGTCTTCAAGTTCAATGGTACACTTGTGCTTGTAGCACTGGTGGTTTCAAAACTAAACGGCCCAGTTATATTATTCTCACCATCCCGATATCCTTTATTTAAGGTGCTTGACTTGACAGTGGTAGTTAGATCACTGGAGGGTGTGGTTCGACTACCACCTAAATCACTGGTGTGTGTTGTGCCATCTTTTGCACTTGTCGTTGTCGTTACGGGAATAGATGTTGCCGGCGTCGTTTCTATGTTAGTAGTAGTAGTTTCATCGGTTAAGGTGGTTAGAGCTATGGTAGTGGTTTCAGTGGTAACACCAATTAAGGTTTGCTTTGTGGTTGTAATTGTGTCTAGGATTATTTACAAAAACGGAGTTTATTCGATAAAATCAATCCAACTGTCTAGCCAGTGAAATTGTTGGCAAAATCTTTGAAAGTGTTAATTTGCATTACTGTGTGTGATGTTTATATACAAAACTTTATGATCGCAAATTTTACATTTTTCACAGCACTACGTCCCTAATAACAACAATCAAATGATTCTAAGGCAATTACGATTTGTTCAATTTTGTACACTCGAAATTATGTTATTGTATGTTAAAAATGTGCTTTCTAGCGCAAATGTGTGAATTTTAAATGAACGCAATACTTCTAAACTACATTTTATGTACATGAGCGGTTGATTAAAACTACGCATACCTTTGACACAAGCTCCTGTTGTGGGATCACATGAAACACCTGGCGGACAATGTTCACAGCCTATGGTCACGACGGGATCGCGTTCTGCAAAATGAGTTTACCTTTAAGGAATGTTCAAAACTATAGAGAAACTATCTTAAGAAAATAAGCCTGCATCATCTCAGCAATTAGTAAGGCGAACCTTAAGAATCCTAGATCTCAACCACCGATTAAGCTGCGTACAGCACAAAACCAATTGTCACTTATAAAACAAAATCTCATCAAAAGGATCATATGAACAGCTTGAAGCTTCATCATTCGTTAATTATGAATTACTGATAGATCATCATTGGTTCGCTTGGTTTTTAAATTGAGTATTATTGGAACTCCACAGCCGAAGGCAGCAATAAGGGTTCGGTTTCGGTTTCGGTGTGTTGAAATTTGTAGCATATCAGCCTGCTTTCAATTGCAAGCGCTTGTCACAAAAGGTGAGTTTGTGTCATATTCGAACAAGCTTGGACTAGATCGGCGATACGAGAGTAAGGATGGCTGAATCAAGATGTCATTACTAGTAAATAGAGAAAGCATTCAGGTGATTACGCGCGGAAATGATTCCAGTGATTCGCGACTAGTTGCAACAACTGTTTATAATGTTAGGAACACCGTCTCAATAAGCTGCTGAACATGTTTCAACTGCAAATATTATGGAAGAAAATGAAGACAGACCGCTGAAATTTGGTTCTACAATGAGTTGTAGCTGTGATATTCTCGCAACCATAAATTCACGAAAATGTTAGAGCCAGGAGCTCAATAGTTAAATCAAAAGAGCATCAAAAAGAGAGGTACATATACAGAATGCATAATAATTGCAGAACAACAAGGCAATTCGGTTGCAACTCATGGTATAGTATCTTATCGCCTGAAAAGGACATTCGCTTTCATGACCGAGAAAGTCACATCAAAAAGTCCAAATAAATTCTAAATACACTTTAGATGATTGATGTAGGACGATAAATGATAGCTGTTGCCGAACATAAATTAAGATTAATACAACAGAGTGATGCTTAATACTTACGTTGTATGCAATTGCAGCCGTCACATTGCAAGTGTCCTCGGCAGTCCGCGTGCTTTTGGCATTGGCACACTGGAAAAAGTAACATATTAGTATTTCATGAAGTTCGATCTGATGAACGGATCTTAACAAAGCATCGCAAATCTAGTCTTATTGAATTTAATTGTACTCTTAGCAAAGCGTCAAACCTTTTACACAAACTGCTTGATGGTTTTGCACTTGGCACTCTTGCTCGCCCGAACATGGGTTGGCGTAAGCGCAAGGATCGATGCAAATATTATTGATGCAGGCGCGTTGCGACGGGCATTCGCTACTGGCTGTACATCCTATTTCTGCAATGATACAGGAAATTAGCACCCTTATATGACTACTGACACTGTCGAGCATGGCAACTACAACGACTCGTAAATGCTAAGTTTCACTGCTCCAAACAAACATAGCATTCACGTCTGCAAGCCTTATCAGTATTCGTAAGTTTCAAGCAATAAAGGACTTAATAATGTTAGTAAATACCACATCGGAGTAAAAGCAACTGGTAGGAGTTGTTAGTGAAACGAGTATGTAAAAACTTTCTAAATCATGCACATTTACAGCTGAAACCACCAATGACCAATGATGGAGGCAGGTTTGCATCAGCGCGAACTCAATACATGGTACTAGTCAACTTTGAATTCGATCTGGAAATAAAGAAACATTTGCTTTCTTCTTGTCGCGCTGATGCAGACCCGCTCCGTGTTTGTGACTGTGAGTGCAAGCTCTCAGCTTCTACCCCTTCGTCCGTATTTACAATTTCTTGGCATCCTGCAACATGCATCCTCTACCCAAGATTGGATTGTGCGAAATAAGGTCTTCTGAATCGACCTAGAAACTCTCCTCTGAAGACGTAGAGTAGAATTCAAAATGAAACTTGAATGCATTAAACTATAGTCGTCTTAACAGGATAGTAGCTTACTTAACCGGAGTTTTGGAATTCCACTTGGGAAGGCATGCAACTGCAGATCTTCTGCAGTAGAGGTTCATGGGCACCACAAGTCGGTAGGTGGTCGCATCGTGTGCGTTGTGCCCGAATGCTAAGAAACCCCCGTAAGAGGGTAGACAACAGAAAGGTGCAAATCTTATATTGATGCTTTTATGCAGCAGTAGTTGTCGTAGAGGCAGAATTTCGCATAGCGTTTGGCAATCGGCAGCTTGCTAAATACGAGTAAGCCGCCCAATTGGCATGCAGTCCAGGGGTGCGCCAATTGGAGACGGAGTAAGAGAAAGAAAAGTGTGTATCACTATTGAGACAAGTTGTAGTTGAAGTACATCATATGACTTGGCTCAACGTGAGATCCCTTCAGCCCCAATTCATTCCTCATTTGCATGTATTCGTTCGAAAATTTTACCTGCGACTGTATAACAATCAGGAGTGTTGAGTTCAGCTGTGGTATTGCATAAGCACACTGCCGTATGGTTGAAAGACCGGCAATTGTTAATGCTGGAGCACGGCGAGTAGTGGTAGCAAGGATTTACGCAGTTGTTCTGGACACAAGTCTCTGAGTCGTGGCACTCGAAATCCAAACGGCAAACAAGTGATACATTAAGTGGTATCGGAGTCGTCAACGTCGTGGCCGGCCCACGCGTGAAGTTGGTGTCAATCTCTTGGTCAGTCAGCTCAATGCTTCGTGATTCTGTCGAGTCAGCAGAAGTTGTAATTGTCGGCTCTATGGATGTAGCTACGGTTGACTCAGTGTTATACACAAGCTCTGTAGTAAATATAATCTCCGTAGGATGCACAGTGGGCAGGGGACTAGAAGTTTTTTCAAATGGACTAGATAAAGTTTCAGTCGTTGTTGTGTACATGGCAGTTGAAGCAAAGGATTCTGAAGCAATATCAACCGGGAGCGTAGACAAATCAGCGTCAGACGTAAGCGTTTCTGGTGGAGTAGGAGTGCCATCAGACTCATTCCCGATCATTTTTCGCTCGGTATGCGAATCAAAGTATACAATAGCATTCGTGGGTTTCACGGTAGGGAAACTAGAGGTAGGGACTCCTACACTAGCGGCAGAGTCTACAATTTCACTGGTATTAAAGCCTATAGTTGTGGATGTATTGGCTACACCAGAATAGGACTCAGTCGTAGTAATCTCCGTTTCTGAAACTAGAGAAATACTATATGTCATATAATCTACAGAGTGGAATGCAGGAGTCGACTTTCGTGCACCTAGGTAACCTAAATTTTTATCTGCGATTGTTACTGTACTATCCTTGAACGTTGGTGCAGTAGTATCGAATGTAGATGACTCAGGGTATGTCGTTGTTAAGGGCTGAGCACTCTCAATGAAGGGCTTGAAGGAGCCAGTCTCTGGGGTTTCAGTCAATGGTGAACCAGTCGATGCCTCAATACCTGATACAATGGTTGTAAGTCGTGAAGGAACTGTACGGTCACTGGCACCCGGATACATAGTGCTACGAGACTCTGTTGTGGTGTCAGGAGCACTTGTCGCGGGTTCAGTTCGCGTACTCACAGATTCAGAGCTAAACGAGGTTGGGCTTGTGTATTGTTCTGTCGAGCCAGATGGTGAGGATGAGTGAAGTGTTGTTGTGTAACCTGTGGTTCGATCATATGCAGAAGTTGTTGTTAGGGACTCAGGGGATCCTGTTCTCAATGGCTCGCCACCTTCGGTGAATGGTTTGAAGGGAGTACTTTCCGTAATATCAGTGGCTGACCAAGCAGTCGAGCCTTCCATATCTATTCCTTGTGTTGTAACACGAGAAGGAACAGTACCAGTGCTACTCTCTCCATACGTAGTACTGGGAGACTCTTGGGTAGTGTATGGAGTCCTTGTTGCCCCTTCAGTGCTAGGAGCACCGCTCGAATACCCGAAAGAGGTGGGCTCTGTGAAAGATTGGGTAGAGTCAGATGGAGGAGTTGTCTGGCGGGTTGACATGTGACCTGTAGTTTTGATTTCTTCCTCGCTGGTTGTTCGGTCGAATGGAAGCTTCGTGGTAATGGACTCAGGAGATGTTGTTGTAGACCGCTCAACACCTTCAGTGAAGGGCTTGAAGGAGCCAGTCTCTGGGGTTTCAGTCAATGGTGAACCAGTCGATGCCTCAATACCTGATACAATGGTTGTAAGTCGTGAAGGAACTGTACGGTCACTGGCACCCGGATACATAGTGCTACGAGACTCTGTTGTGGTGTCAGGAGCACTTGTCGCGGGTTCAGTTCGCGTACTCACAGATTCAGAGCTAAACGAGGTTGGGCTTGTGTATTGTTCTGTCGAGCCAGATGGTGAGGATGAGTGAAGTGTTGTTGTGTAACCTGTGGTTCGATCATATGCAGAAGTTGTTGTTAGGGACTCAGGGGATCCTGTTCTCAATGGCTCGCCACCTTCGGCGAATGGTTTGAAGGGAGTACTTTCCGTAATATCAGTGGCTGACGAAGCAGTCGAGCCTTCCATATCTATTCCTTGTGTTGTAACACGAGAAGGAACAGTACCAGTGCTACTCTCTCCATACGTAGTACTGGGAGACTCTTGGGTAGTGTATGGAGTCCTTGTTGCCCGTTCAGTGCTAGGAGCACCGCTCGAATACCCGAAAGAGGTGGGCTCTGTGAAAGATTGGGTAGAGTCAGATGGAGGAGTTGTCTGGCGGGTTGACATGTGACCTGTAGTTTTGATTTCTTCCTCGCTGGTTGTTCGGTCGAATGGAAGCTTCGTGGTAATGGACTCAGGAGATGTTGTTGTAGACCGCTCAACACCTTCAGTGAAGGGCTTGAAGGAGCCAGTCTCTGGGGTTTCAGTCAATGGTGAACCAGTCGATGCCTCAATACCTGATACAATGGTTGTAAGTCGTGAAGGAACTGTACGGTCACTGGCACCCGGATACATAGTGCTACGAGACTCTGTTGTGGTGTCAGGAGCACTTGTCGCGGGTTCAGTTCGCGTACTCACAGATTCAGAGCTAAACGAGGTTGGGCTTGTGTATTGTTCTGTCGAGCCAGATGGTGAGGATGAGTGAAGTGTTGTTGTGTAACCTGTGGTTCGATCATATGCAGAAGTTGTTGTTAGGGACTCAGGGGATCCTGTTCTCAATGGCTCGCCACCTTCGGTGAATGGTTTGAAGGGAGTACTTTCCGTAATATCAGTGGCTGACGAAGCAGTCGAGCTTTCCATATTTATTCCTTGTGTTGTAACACGAGAAGGAACAGTACCAGTGCTACTCTCTCCATACGTAGTACTGGGAGACTCTTGGGTAGTGTATGGAGTCCTTGTTGCCCGTTCAGTGCTAGGAGCACCGCTTGAATACCCGAAAGAGGTGGGCTCTGTGAAAGATTGGGTAGAGTCAGATGGAGGAGTTGTCTGGCGGGTTGACATGTGACCTGTAGTTTTGATTTCTTCCTCGCTGGTTGTTCGGTCGAATGGAAGCTTCGTGGTAATGGACTCAGGAGATGTTGTTGTAGACCGCTCAACACCTTCAGTGAAGGGCTTGAAGGAGCCAGTCTCTGGGGTTTCAGTCAATGGTGAACCAGTCGGTGCCTCAATACCTGATACAATGGTTGTAAGTCGTGAAGGAACTGTACGGTCACTGGCACCCGGATACATAGTGCTACGAGACTCTGTTGTGGTGTCAGGAGCACTTGTCGCGGGTTCAGTTCGCGTACTCACAGATTCAGAGCTAAACGAGGTTGGGCTTGTGTATTGTTCTGTCGAGCCAGATGGTGAGGATGAGTGAAGTGTTGTTGTGTAACCTGTGGTTCGATCATATGCAGAAGTTGTTGTTAGGGACTCAGGGGATCCTGTTCTCAATGGCTCGCCACCTTCGGTGAACGGTTTCAAGGGAGTACTTTCCGTAATATCAGTGGCTGACCAAGCAGTCGAGCCTTCCATATCTATTCCTTGTGTTGTAACACGAGAAGGAACAGTACCAGTGCTACTCTCTCCATACGTAGTACTGGGATACTCTTGGGTAGTGTATGGAGTCCTTGTTGCCCGTTCAGTGCTAGGAGCACCGCTTGAATACCCGAAAGAGGTGGGCTCTGTGAAAGCTTGGGTAGAGTCAGATGGAGGAGTTGTCTGGCGGGTTGTGATTTGACCAGTAGTTTTGATTTCTTCCTCGCTGGTTGTTCGGTCGAATGGAAGCTTCGTGGTAATGGACTCAGGAGATGTTGTTGTAGACCGCTCAACACCTTCAGTGAAGGGCTTGAAGGAGCCAGTCTCTGGGGTTTCAGTCAATGGTGAACCAGTCGATGCCTCAATAGCTGATACAATGGTTGTAAGTCGTGAAGGAACTGTACGGTCACTGGCACCCGGATACATAGTGCTACGAGACTCTGTTGTGGTGTCAGGAGCACTTGTCGCGGGTTCAGTTCGCGTACTCACAGATTCAGAGCTAAACGAGGTTGGGCTTGTGTATTGTTCTGTCGAGCCAGATGGTGAGGATGAGTGAAGTGTTGTTGTGTAACCTGTGGTTCGATCATATGCAGAAGTTGTTGTTAGGGACTCAGGGGATCCTATTCTCAATGGCTCGCCACCTTCGGTGAATGGTTTGAAGGGAGTACTTTCCGTAATATCAGTGGCTGACGAAGCAGTCGAGCCTTCCATATCTATTCCTTGTGTTGTAACACGAGAAGGAACAGTACCAGTGCTACTCTCTCCATACGTAGTACTGGGAGACTCTTGGGTAGTGTATGGAGTCCTTGTTGCCCGTTCAGTGCTAGGAGCACCGCTTGAATACCCGAAAGAGGTGGGCTCTGTGAAAGATTGGGTAGAGTCAGATGGAGGAGTTGTCTGGCGGGTTGACATGTGACCTGTAGTTTTGATTTCTTCCTCGCTGGTTGTTCGGTCGAATGGAAGCTTCGTGGTAATGGACTCAGGAGATGTTGTTGTAGACCGCTCAACACCTTCAGTGAAGGGCTTGAAGGAGCCAGTCTCTGGGGTTTCAGTCAATGGTGAACCAGTCGATGCCTCAATACCTGATACAATGGTTGTAAGTCGTGAAGGAACTGTACGGTCACTGGCACCCGGATACATAATGCTACGAGACTCTGTTGTGGTGTCAGGAGCAATTGTCGCGGGTTCAGTTCGCGTACTCACAGATTCAGAGCTAAACGAGGTTGGGCTTGTGTATTGTTCTGTCGAGCCAGATGGTGAGGATGAGTGAAGTGTTGTTGTGTAACCTGTGGTTCGATCATATGCAGAAGTTGTTGTTAGGGACTCAGGGGATCCTGTTCTCAATGGCTCGCCACCTTCGGTGAATGGTTTGAAGGGAGTACTTTCCGTAATATCAGTGGCTGACCAAGCAGTCGAGCCTTCCATATCTATTCCTTGTGTTGTAACACGAGAAGGAACAGTACCAGTGCTACTCTCTCCATACGTAGTACTGCGAGACTCTTGGGTAGTGTATGGAGTTCTTGTTGCCCGTTCAGTGCTAGGAGCACCGCTTGAATACCCGAAAGAGGTGGGCTCTGTGAAAGATTGGGTAGAGTCAGATGGAGGAGTTGTTTGGCGGGTTGACATGTGACCTGTAGTTTTGATTTCTTCCTCGCTGGTTGTTCGGTCGAATATAAGCTTCGTGGTAATGGACTCAGGAGATGTTGTTGTAGACCGCTCAACACCTTCAGTGAAGGGCTTGAAGGAGCTAGTCTCTGGGGTTTCAGTCAATGGTGAACCAGTCGATGCCTCAATCCCTGATACAATAGTTGTAAGTCGTGAAGGAACTGTACGGTCACTGGCACCCGGATACATAGTGCTACGAGACTCTGTTGTGGTGTCAGGAGCAATTGTCGCGGGTTCAGTTCGCGTACTCACAGATTCAGAGCTAAACGAGGTTGGGCTTGTGTATTGTTCTGTCGAGCCAGATGGTGAGGATGAGTGAAGTGTTGTTGTGTAACCTGTGGTTCGATCATATGCAGAAGTTGTTGTTAGGGACTCAGGGGATCCTGTTCTCAATGGCTCGCCACCTTCGGTGAACGGTTTCAAGGGAGTACTTTCCGTAATATCAGTGGCTGACGAAGCAGTCGAGCCTTCCATATCTATTCCTTGTGTTGTAACACGAGAAGGAATAGTACCAGTGCTACTCTCTCCATACGTAGTACTGGGAGACTCTTGGGTAGTGTATGGAGTCCTTGTTGCCCGTTCAGTGCTAGGAGCACCGCTTGAATACCCGAAAGAGGTGGGCTCTGTGAAAGATTGGGTAGAGTCAGATGGAGGAGTTGTCTGGCGGGTTGACATGTGACCTGTAGTTTTGATTTCTTCCTCGCTGGTTGTTCGGTCGAATGGAAGCTTCGTGGTAATGGACTCAGGAGATGTTGTTGTAGACCGCTCAACACCTTCAGTGAAGGGCTTCAAGGAGCCAGTCTCTAGGGTTTCAGTCAATGGTGAACCAGTCGATGCCTCAATACCTGATACAATGGTTGTAAGTCGTGAAGGAACTGTACGGTCACTGGCACCCGGATACATAGTGCTACGAGACTCTGTTGTGGTGTCAGGAGCACTTGTCGCGGGTTCAGTTCGCGTACTCACAGATTCAGAGCTAAACGAGGTTAGGCTTGTGTATTGTTCTGTCGAGCCAGATGGTGAGGATGAGTGAAGTGTTGTTGTGTAACCTGTGGTTCGATCATATGCAGAAGTTGTTGTTAGGGACTCAGGGAATCCTGTTCTCAATGGCTCGCCACCTTCGGTGAACGGTTTCAAGGGAGTACTCTCCGTAATATCAGTGGCTGACGAAGCAGTCGAGCCTTCCATATCTATTCCTTGTGTTGTAACACGAGAAGGAACAGTACCAGTGCTACTCTCTCCATACGTAGTACTGGGAGACTCTTGGGTAGTGTATGGAGTCCTTGTTGCCCGTTCAGTGCTAGGAGCACCGCTTGAATACCCGAAAGAGGTGGGCTCTGTGAAAGATTGGGTAGAGTCAGATGGAGGAGTTGTCTGGCGGGTTGACATGTGACCTGTAGTTTTGATTTCTTCCTCGCTGGTTGTTCGGTCGAATGGAAGCTTCGTGGTAATGGACTCAGGAGATGTTGTTGTAGACCGCTCAACACCTTCAGTGAAGGGCTTGAAGGAGCCAGTCTCTGGGGTTTCAGTCAATGGTGAACCAGTCGATGCCTCAATACCTGATACAATGGTTGTAAGTCGTGAAGGAACTGTACGGTCACTGGCACCCGGATACATAGTGCTACGAGACTCTGTTGTGGTGTCAGGAGCACTTGTCGCGGGTTCAGTTCGCGTACTCACAGATTCAGAGCTAAACGAGGTTGGGCTTGTGTATTGTTCTGTCGAGCCAGATGGTGAGGATGAGTGAAGTGTTGTTGTGTAACCTGTGGTTCGATCATATGCAGAAGTTGTTGTTAGGGACTCAGGGGATCCTGTTCTCAATGGCTCGCCACCTTCGGTGAATGGTTTGAAGGGAGTACTTTCCGTAATATCAGTGGCTGACGAAGCAGTCGAGCCTTCCATATCTATTCCTTGTGTTGTAACACGAGAAGGAACAGTACCAGTGCTACTCTCTCCATATATTGTACTGGGAGACTCTTGGGTAGTGTATGGAGTCCTCGTTCCCCGTTCAGTGCTAGGAGCACCGCTTGAATACCCGAAAGAGGTGGGCTCTGTGAAAGATTGGGTAGAGTCAGATGGAGGAGTTGTCTGGCGGGTTGACATGTGACCTGTAGTTTTGATTTCTTCCTCGCTGGTTGTTCGGTCGAATGGAAGCTTCGTGGTAATGGACTCAGGAGATGTTGTTGTAGACCGCTCAACACCTTCAGTGAAGGGCTTGAAGGAGCCAGTCTCTGGGGTTTCAGTCAATGGTGAACCAGTCGATGCCTCAATACCTGATACAATGGTTGTAAGTCGTGAAGGAACTGTACGGTCACTGGCACCCGGATACATAGTGCTACGAGACTCTGTTGTGGTGTCAGGAGCACTTGTCGCGGGTTCAGTTCGCGTACTCACAGATTCAGAGCTAAACGAGGTTGGGCTTGTGTATTGTTCTGTCGAGCCAGATGGTGAGGATGAGTGAAGTGTTGTTGTGTAACCTGTGGTTCGATCATATGCAGAAGTTGTTGTTAGGGACTCAGGGGATCCTGTTCTCAATGGCTCGCCACCTTCGGTGAATGGTTTGAAGGGAGTACTTTCCGTAATATCAGTGGCTGACGAAGCAGTCGAGCCTTCCATATCTATTCCTTGTGTTGTAACACGAGAAGGAACAGTACCAGTGCTACTCTCTCCATATATTGTACTGGGAGACTCTTGGGTAGTGTATGGAGTCCTCGTTCCCCGTTCAGTGCTAGGAGCACCGCTTGAATACCCGAAAGAGGTGGGCTCTGTGAAAGATTGGGTAGAGTCAGATGGAGGAGTTGTCTGGCGGGTTGACATGTGACCTGTAGTTTTGATTTCTTCCTCGCTGGTTGTTCGGTCGAATGGAAGCTTCGTGGTAATGGACTCAGGAGATGTTGTTGTAGACCGCTCAACACCTTCAGTGAAGGGCTTGAAGGAGCCAGTCTCTGGGGTTTCAGTCAATGGTGAACCAGTCGATGCCTCAATACCTGATACAATGGTTGTAAGTCGTGAAGGAACTGTACGGTCACTGGCACCCGGATACATAGTGCTACGAGACTCTGTTGTGGTGTCAGGAGCACTTGTCGCGGGTTCAGTTCGCGTACTCACAGATTCAGAGCTAAACGAGGTTGGGCTTGTGTATTGTTCTGTCGAGCCAGATGGTGAGGATGAGTGAAGTGTTGTTGTGTAACCTGTGGTTCGATCATATGCAGAAGTTGTTGTTAGGGACTCAGGGGATCCTGTTCTCAATGGCTCGCCACCTTCGGTGAACGGTTTCAAGGGAGTACTTTCCGTAATATCAGTGGCTGACCAAGCAGTCGAGCCTTCCATATCTATTCCTTGTGTTGTAACACGAGAAGGAATAGTACCAGTGCTACTCTCTCCATACGTAGTACTGGGAGACTCTTGGGTAGTGTATGGAGTCCTTGTTGCCCGTTCAGTGCTAGGAGCACCGCTTGAATACCCGAAAGAGGTGGGCTCTGTGAAAGCTTGGGTAGAGTCAGATGGAGGAGTTGTCTGGCGGGTTGTGATTTGACCAGTAGTTTTGATTTCTTCCTCGCTGGTTGTTCGATCGAATGGAAGCTTCGTGGTAATGGACTCAGGAGATGTTGTTGTAGACCGCTCAACACCTTCAGTGAAGGGCTTGAAGGAGCCAGTCTCTGGGGTTTCAGTCAATGGTGAACCAGTCGATGCCTCAATAGCTGATACAATGGTTGTAAGTCGTGAAGGAACTGTACGGTCACTGGCACCCGGATACATAGTGCTACGAGACTCTGTTGTGGTGTCAGGAGCACTTGTCGCGGGTTCAGTTCGCGTACTCACAGATTCAGAGCTAAACGAGGTTGGGCTTGTGTATTGTTCTGTCGAGCCAGATGGTGAGGATGAGTGAAGTGTTGTTGTGTAACCTGTGGTTCCGCTCGAATACCCGAAAGAGGTGGGCTCTGTGAAAGATTGGGTAGAGTCAGATGGAGGAGTTGTCTGGCGGGTTGACATGTGACCTGTAGTTTTGATTTCTTCCTCGCTGGTTGTTCGGTCGAATGGAAGCTTCGTGGTAATGGACTCAGGAGATGTTGTTGTAGACCGCTCAACACCTTCAGTGAAGGGCTTGAAGGAGCCAGTCTCTGGGGTTTCAGTCAATGGTGAACCAGTCGATGCCTCAATACCTGATACAATGGTTGTAAGTCGTGAAGGAACTGTACGGTCACTGGCACCCGGATACATAGTGCTACGAGACTCTGTTGTGGTGTCAGGAGCACTTGTCGCGGGTTCAGTTCGCGTACTCACAGATTCAGAGCTAAACGAGGTTGGGCTTGTGTATTGTTCTGTCGAGCCAGATGGTGAGGATGAGTGAAGTGTTGTTGTGTAACCTGTGGTTCGATCATATGCAGAAGTTGTTGTTAGGGACTCAGGGGATCCTGTTCTCAATGGCTCGCCACCTTCGGTGAACGGTTTCAAGGGAGTACTTTCCGTAATATCAGTGGCTGACGAAGCAGTCGAGCCTTCCATATCTATTCCTTGTGTTGTAACACGAGAAGGAATAGTACCAGTGCTACTCTCTCCATACGTAGTACTGGGAGACTCTTGGGTAGTGTATGGAGTCCTTGTTGCCCGTTCAGTGCTAGGAGCACCGCTTGAATACCCGAAAGAGGTGGGCTCTGTGAAAGCTTGGGTAGAGTCAGATGGAGGAGTTGTCTGGCGGGTTGACATGTGACCTGTAGTTTTGATTTCTTCCTCGCTGGTTGTTCGGTCGAATGGAAGCTTCGTGGTAATGGACTCAGGAGATGTTGTTGTAGACCGCTCAACACCTTCAGTGAAGGGCTTGAAGGAGCCAGTCTCTGGGGTTTCAGTCAATGGTGAACCAGTCGATGCCTCAATACCTGATACAATGGTTGTAAGTCGTGAAGGAACTGTACGGTCACTGGCACCCGGATACATAGTGCTACGAGACTCTGTTGTGGTGTCAGGAGCACTTGTCGCGGGTTCAGTTCGCGTACTCACAGATTCAGAGCTAAACGAGGTTGGGCTTGTGTATTGTTCTGTCGAGCCAGATGGTGAGGATGAGTGAAGTGTTGTTGTGTAACCTGTGGTTCGATCATATGCAGAAGTTGTTGTTAGGGACTCAGGGGATCCTGTTCTCAATGGCTCGCCACCTTCGGTGAACGGTTTCAAGGGAGTACTTTCCGTAATATCAGTGGCTGACCAAGCAGTCGAGCCTTCCATATCTATTCCTTGTGTTGTAACACGAGAAGGAATAGTACCAGTGCTACTCTCTCCATACGTAGTACTGGGAGACTCTTGGGTAGTGTATGGAGTCCTTGTTGCCCGTTCAGTGCTAGGAGCACCGCTTGAATACCCGAAAGAGGTGGGCTCTGTGAAAGATTGGGTAGAGTCAGATGGAGGAGTTGTCTGGCGGGTTGACATGTGACCTGTAGTTTTGATTTCTTCCTCGCTGGTTGTTCGGTCGAATGGAAGCTTCGTGGTAATGGACTCAGGAGATGTTGTTGTAGACCGCTCAACACCTTCAGTGAAGGGCTTGAAGGAGCCAGTCTCTGGGGTTTCAGTCAATGGTGAACCAGTCGATGCCTCAATACCTGATACAATGGTTGTAAGTCGTGAAGGAACTGTACGGTCACTGGCACCCGGATACATAGTGCTACGAGACTCTGTTGTGGTGTCAGGAGCACTTGTCGCGGGTTCAGTTCGCGTACTCACAGATTCAGAGCTAAACGAGGTTGGGCTTGTGTATTGTTCTGTCGAGCCAGATGGTGAGGATGAGTGAAGTGTTGTTGTGTAACCTGTGGTTCGATCATATGCAGAAGTTGTTGTTAGGGACTCAGGGGATCCTGTTCTCAATGGCTCGCCACCTTCGGTGAATGGTTTGAAGGGAGTACTTTCCGTAATATCAGTGGCTGACGAAGCAGTCGAGCCTTCCATATCTATTCCTTGTGTTGTAACACGAGAAGGAACAGTACCAGTGCTACTCTCTCCATATATTGTACTGGGAGACTCTTGGGTAGTGTATGGAGTCCTTGTTCCCCGTTCAGTGCTAGGAGCACCGCTCGAATACCCGAAAGAGGTGGGCTCTGTGAAAGATTGGGTAGAGTCAGATGGAGGAGTTGTCTGGCGGGTTGACATGTGACCTGTAGTTTTGATTTCTTCCTCGCTGGTTGTTCGGTCGAATGGAAGCTTCGTGGTAATGGACTCAGGAGATGTTGTTGTAGACCGCTCAACACCTTCAGTGAAGGGCTTGAAGGAGCCAGTCTCTGGGGTTTCAGTCAATGGTAAACCAGTCGATGCCTCAATACCTGATACAATGGTTGTAAGTCGTGAAGGAACTGTACGGTCACTGGCACCCGGATACATAGTGCTACGAGACTCTGTTGTGGTGTCAGGAGCAATTGTCGCGGGTTCAGTTCGCGTACTCACAGATTCAGAGCTAAACGAGGTTGGGCTTGTGTATTGTTCTGTCGAGCCAGATGGTGAGGATGAGTGAAGTGTTGTTGTGTAACCTGTGGTTCGATCATATGCAGAAGTTGTTGTTAGGGACTCAGGGGATCCTGTTCTCAATGGCTCGCCACCTTCGGTGAACGGTTTCAAGGGAGTACTTTCCGTAATATCAGTGGCTGACGAAGCAGTCGAGCCTTCCATATCTATTCCTTGTGTTGTAATACGAGAAGGAACAGTACCAGTGCTACTCTCTCCATATATTGTACTGGGAGACTCTTGGGTAGTGTATGGAGTCCTTGTTGCCCGTTCAGTGCTAGGAGCACCGCTTGAATACCCGAAAGAGGTGGGCTCTGTGAAAGATTGGGTAGAGTCAGATGGAGGAGTTGTCTGGCGGGTTGACATGTGACCTGTAGTTTTGATTTCTTCCTCGCTGGTTGTTCGGTCGAATGGAAGCTTCGTGGTAATGGACTCAGGAGATGTTGTTGTAGACCGCTCAACACCTTCAGTGAAGGGCTTGAAGGAGCCAGTCTCTGGGGTTTCAGTCAATGGTGAACCAGTCGATGCCTCAATACCTGATACAATGGTTGTAAGTCGTGAAGGAACTGTACGGTCACTGGCACCCGGATACATAGTGCTACGAGACTCTGTTGTGGTGTCAGGAGCACTTGTCGCGGGTTCAGTTCGCGTACTCACAGATTCAGAGCTAAACGAGGTTGGGCTTGTGTATTGTTCTGTCGAGCCAGATGGTGAGGATGAGTGAAGTGTTGTTGTGTAACCTGTGGTTCGATCATATGCAGAAGTTGTTGTTAGGGACTCAGGGGATCCTGTTCTCAATGGCTCGCCACCTTCGGTGAACGGTTTCAAGGGAGTACTTTCCGTAATATCAGTGGCTGACGAAGCAGTCGAGCCTTCCATATCTATTCCTTGTGTTGTAATACGAGAAGGAACAGTACCAGTGCTACTCTCTCCATATATTGTACTGGGAGACTCTTGGGTAGTGTATGGAGTCCTTGTTGCCCGTTCAGTGCTAGGAGCACCGCTTGAATACCCGAAAGAGGTGGGCTCTGTGAAAGATTGGGTAGAGTCAGATGGAGGAGTTGTCTGGCGGGTTGACATGTGACCTGTAGTTTTGATTTCTTCCTCGCTGGTTGTTCGGTCGAATGGAAGCTTCGTGGTAATGGACTCAGGAGATGTTGTTGTAGACCGCTCAACACCTTCAGTGAAGGGCTTGAAGGAGCTAGTCTCTGGGGTTTCAGTCAATGGTGAACCAGTCGATGCCTCAATACCTGATACAATAGTTGTAAGTCGTGAAGGAACTGTACGGTCACTGGCACCCGGATACATAGTGCTACGAGACTCTGTTGTGGTGTCAGGAATAATTGTCGCGGGTTCAGTTCGCGTACTCACAGATTCAGAGCTAAACGAGGTTGGGCTTGTGTATTGTTCTGTCGAGCCAGATGGTGAGGATGAGTGAAGTGTTGTTGTGTAACCTGTGGTTCGATCATATGCAGAAGTTGTTGTTAGGGACTCAGGGGATCCTGTTCTCAATGGCTCGCCACCTTCGGTGAACGGTTTCAAGGGAGTACTTTCCGTAATATCAGTGGCTGACGAAGCAGTCGAGCCTTCCATATCTATTCCTTGTGTTGTAACACGAGAAGGAACAGTACCAGTGCTACTCTCTCCATATATTGTACTGGGAGACTCTTGGGTAGTGTATGGAGTCCTTGTTGCCCGTTCAGTGCTAGGAGCACCGCTTGAATACCCGAAAGAGGTGGGCTCTGTGAAAGCTTGGGTAGAGTCAGATGGAGGAGTTGTCTGGCGGGTTGTGATGTGACCAGTAGTTTTGATTTCTTCCTCGCTGGTTGTTCGGTCGAATGGAAGCTTCGTGGTAATGGCCTCAGGAGATGTTGTTGTAGACCGCTCAACACCTTCAGTGAAGGGCTTGAAGGAGCCAGTCTCTGGGGTTTCAGTCAATGGTAAACCAGTCGATGCCTCAATACCTGATACAATGGTTGTAAGTCGTGAAGGAACTGTACGGTCACTGGCACCCGGATACATAGTGCTACGAGACTCTGTTGTGGTGTCAGGAGCAATTGTCGCGGGTTCAGTTCGCGTACTCACAGATTCAGAGCTAAACGAGGTTGGGCTTGTGTATTGTTCTGTCGAGCCAGATGGTGAGGATGAGTGAAGTGTTGTTGTGTAACCTGTGGTTCGATCATATGCAGAAGTTGTTGTTAGGGACTCAGGGGATCCTGTTCTCAATGGCTCGCCACCTTCGGTGAACGGTTTCAAGGGAGTACTTTCCGTAATATCAGTGGCTGACCAAGCAGTCGAGCCTTCCATATCTATTCCTTGTGTTGTAATACGAGAAGGAACAGTACCAGTGCTACTCTCTCCATATATTGTACTGGGAGACTCTTGGGTAGTGTATGGAGTCCTTGTTGCCCGTTCAGTGCTAGGAGCACCGCTTGAATACCCGAAAGAGGTGGGCTCTGTGAAAGCTTGGGTAGAGTCAGATGGAGGAGTTGACTGGCGGGTTGTGATGTGACCAGTAGTTTTGATTTCTTCCTCGCTGGTTGTTCGGTCGAATGGAAGCTTCGTGGTAATGGACTCAGGAGATGTTGTTGTAGACCGCTCAACACCTTCAGTGAAGGGCTTGAAGGAGCCAGTCTCTGGGGTTTCAGTCAATGGTGAACCAGTCGATGCCTCAATACCTGATACAATGGTTGTAAGTCGTGAAGGAACTGTACGGTCACTGGCACCCGGATACATAGTGCTACGAGACTCTGTTGTGGTGTCAGGAGCACTTGTCGCGGGTTCAGTTCGCGTACTCACAGATTCAGAGCTAAACGAGGTTGGGCTTGTGTATTGTTCTGTCGAGCCAGATGGTGAGGATGAGTGAAGTGTTGTTGTGTAACCTGTGGTTCGATCATATGCAGAAGTTGTTGTTAGGGACTCAGGGGATCCTGTTCTCAATGGCTCGCCACCTTCGGTGAATGGTTTGAAGGGAGTACTTTCCGTAATATCAGTGGCTGACGAAGCAGTCGAGCCTTCCATATCTATTCCTTGTGTTGTAACACGAGAAGGAACAGTACCAGTGCTACTCTCTCCATATATTGTACTGGGAGACTCTTGGGTAGTGTATGGAGTCCTTGTTGCCCGTTCAGTGCTAGGAGCACCGCTTGAATACCCGAAAGAGGTGGGCTCTGTGAAAGCTTGGGTAGAGTCAGATGGAGGAGTTGTCTGGCGGGTTGTGATTTGACCAGTAGTTTTGATTTCTTCCTCGCTGGTTGTTCGGTCGAATGGAAGCTTCGTGGTAATGGACTCAGGAGATGTTGTTGTAGACCGCTCAACACCTTCAGTGAAGGGCTTGAAGGAGCCAGTCTCTGGGGTTTCAGTCAATGGTGAACCAGTCGATGCCTCAATACCTGATACAATGGTTGTAAGTCGTGAAGGAACTGTACGGTCACTGGCACCCGGATACATAGTGCTACGAGACTCTGTTGTGGTGTCAGGAGCAATTGTCGCGGGTTCAGTTCGCGTACTCACAGATTCAGAGCTAAACGAGGTTGGGCTTGGGTATTGTTCTGTCGAGCCAGATGGTGAGGATGAGTGAAGTGTTGTTGTGTAACCTGTGGTTCGATCATATGCAGAAGTTGTTGTTAGGGACTCAGGGGATCCTGTTCTCAATGGCTCGCCACCTTCGGTGAATGATTTGAAGGGAGTACTTTCCGTAATATCAGTGGCTGACGAAGCAGTCGAGCCTTCCATATCTATTCCTTGTGTTGTAACACGAGAAGGAACAGTACCAGTGCTACTCTCTCCATACGTAGTACTGGGAGACTCTTGGGTAGTGTATGGAGTCCTTGTTGCCCGTTCAGTGCTAGGAGCACCGCTTGAATACCCGAAAGAGGTGGGCTCTGTGAAAGATTGGGTAGAGTCAGATGGAGGAGTTGTCTGGCGGGTTGACATGTGACCTGTAGTTTTGATTTCTTCCTCGCTGGTTGTTCGGTCGAATGGAAGCTTCGTGGTAATGGACTCAGGAGATGTTGTTGTAGACCGCTCAACACCTTCAGTGAAGGGCTTGAAGGAGCCAGTCTCTGGGGTTTCAGTCAATGGTGAACCAGTCGATGCCTCAATACCTGATACAATGGTTGTAAGTCGTGAAGGAACTGTACGGTCACTGGCACCCGGATACATAGTGCTACGAGACTCTGTTGTGGTGTCAGGAGCACTTGTCGCGGGTTCAGTTCGCGTACTCACAGATTCAGAGCTATACGAGGTTGGGCTTGTGTATTGTTCTGTCGAGCCAGATGGTGAGGATGAGTGAAGTGTTGTTGTGTAACCTGTGGTTCGATCATATGCAGAAGTTGTTGTTAGGGACTCAGGGGATCCTGTTCTCAATGGCTCGCCACCTTCGGTGAACGGTTTCAAGGGAGTACTTTCCGTAATATCAGTGGCTGACCAAGCAGTCGAGCCTTCCATATCTATTCCTTGTGTTGTAACACGAGAAGGAATAGTACCAGTGCTACTCTCTCCATACGTAGTACTGGGAGACTCTTGGGTAGTGTATGGAGTCCTTGTTGCCCGTTCAGTGCTAGGAGCACCGCTTGAATACCCGAAAGAGGTGGGCTCTGTGAAAGATTGGGTAGAGTCAGATGGAGGAGTTGTCTGGCGGGTTGACATGTGACCTGTAGTTTTGATTTCTTCCTCGCTGGTTGTTCGGTCGAATGGAAGCTTCGTGGTAATGGACTCAGGAGATGTTGTTGTAGACCGCTCAACACCTTCAGTGAAGGGCTTGAAGGAGCCAGTCTCTGGGGTTTCAGTCAATGGTGAACCAGTCGATGCCTCAATACCTGATACAATGGTTGTAAGTCGTGAAGGAACTGTACGGTCACTGGCACCCGGATACATAGTGCTACGAGACTCTGTTGTGGTGTCAGGAGCAATTGTCGCGGGTTCAGTTCGCGTACTCACAGATTCAGAGCTAAACGAGGTTGGGCTTGGGTATTGTTCTGTCGAGCCAGATGGTGAGGATGAGTGAAGTGTTGTTGTGTAACCTGTGGTTCGATCATATGCAGAAGTTGTTGTTAGGGACTCAGGGGATCCTGTTCTCAATGGCTCGCCACCTTCGGTGAATGGTTTGAAGGGAGTACTTTCCGTAATATCAGTGGCTGACGAAGCAGTCGAGCCTTCCATATCTATTCCTTGTGTTGTAACACGAGAAGGAATAGTACCAGTGCTACTCTCTCCATACGTAGTACTGGGAGACTCTTGGGTAGTGTATGGAGTCCTTGTTGCCCGTTCAGTGCTAGGAGCACCGCTTGAATACCCGAAAGAGGTGGGCTCTGTGAAAGATTGGGTAGAGTCAGATGGAGGAGTTGTCTGGCGGGTTGACATGTGACCTGTAGTTTTGATTTCTTCCTCGCTGGTTGTTCGGTCGAATGGAAGCTTCGTGGTAATGGACTCAGGAGATGTTGTTGTAGACCGCTCAACACCTTCAGTGAAGGGCTTGAAGGAGCCAGTCTCTGGGGTTTCAGTCAATGGTGAACCAGTCGATGCCTCAATACCTGATACAATGGTTGTAAGTCGTGAAGGAACTGTACGGTCACTGGCACCCGGATACATAGTGCTACGAGACTCTGTTGTGGTGTCAGGAGCACTTGTCGCGGGTTCAGTTCGCGTACTCACAGATTCAGAGCTAAACGAGGTTGGGCTTGTGTATTGTTCTGTCGAGCCAGATGGTGAGGATGAGTGAAGTGTTGTTGTGTAACCTGTGGTTCGATCATATGCAGAAGTTGTTGTTAGGGACTCAGGGGATCCTGTTCTCAATGGCTCGCCACCTTCGGTGAACGGTTTCAAGGGAGTACTTTCCGTAATATCAGTGGCTGACGAAGCAGTCGAGCCTTCCATATCTATTCCTTGTGTTGTAACACGAGAAGGAATAGTACCAGTGCTACTCTCTCCATACGTAGTACTGGGAGACTCTTGGGTAGTGTATGGAGTCCTTGTTGCCCGTTCAGTGCTAGGAGCACCGCTTGAATACCCGAAAGAGGTGGGCTCTGTGAAAGATTGGGTAGAGTCAGATGGAGGAGTTGTCTGGCGGGTTGACATGTGACCTGTAGTTTTGATTTCTTCCTCGCTGGTTGTTCGGTCGAATGGAAGCTTCGTGGTAATGGACTCAGGAGATGTTGTTGTAGACCGCTCAACACCTTCAGTGAAGGGCTTGAAGGAGCCAGTCTCTGGGGTTTCAGTCAATGGTGAACCAGTCGATGCCTCAATACCTGATACAATGGTTGTAAGTCGTGAAGGAACTGTACGGTCACTGGCACCCGGATACATAGTGCTACGAGACTCTGTTGTGGTGTCAGGAGCACTTGTCGCGGGTTCAGTTCGCGTACTCACAGATTCAGAGCTAAACGAGGTTGGGCTTGTGTATTGTTCTGTCGAGCCAGATGGTGAGGATGAGTGAAGTGTTGTTGTGTAACCTGTGGTTCGATCATATGCAGAAGTTGTTGTTAGGGACTCAGGGGATCCTGTTCTCAATGGCTCGCCACCTTCGGTGAATGGTTTGAAGGGAGTACTTTCCGTAATATCAGTGGCTGACGAAGCAGTCGAGCCTTCCATATCTATTCCTTGTGTTGTAACACGAGAAGGAACAGTACCAGTGCTACTCTCTCCATATATTGTACTGGGAGACTCTTGGGTAGTGTATGGAGTCCTTGTTGCCCGTTCAGTGCTAGGAGCACCGCTTGAATACCCGAAAGAGGTGGGCTCTGTGAAAGCTTGGGTAGAGTCAGATGGAGGAGTTGTCTGGCGGGTTGTGATTTGACCAGTAGTTTTGATTTCTTCCTCGCTGGTTGTTCGGTCGAATGGAAGCTTCGTGGTAATGGACTCAGGAGATGTTGTTGTAGACCGCTCAACACCTTCAGTGAAGGGCTTGAAGGAGCCAGTCTCTGGGGTTTCAGTCAATGGTGAACCAGTCGATGCCTCAATACCTGATACAATGGTTGTAAGTCGTGAAGGAACTGTACGGTCACTGGCACCCGGATACATAGTGCTACGAGACTCTGTTGTGGTGTCAGGAGCAATTGTCGCGGGTTCAGTTCGCGTACTCACAGATTCAGAGCTAAACGAGGTTGGGCTTGGGTATTGTTCTGTCGAGCCAGATGGTGAGGATGAGTGAAGTGTTGTTGTGTAACCTGTGGTTCGATCATATGCAGAAGTTGTTGTTAGGGACTCAGGGGATCCTGTTCTCAATGGCTCGCCACCTTCGGTGAATGATTTGAAGGGAGTACTTTCCGTAATATCAGTGGCTGACGAAGCAGTCGAGCCTTCCATATCTATTCCTTGTGTTGTAACACGAGAAGGAACAGTACCAGTGCTACTCTCTCCATACGTAGTACTGGGAGACTCTTGGGTAGTGTATGGAGTCCTTGTTGCCCGTTCAGTGCTAGGAGCACCGCTTGAATACCCGAAAGAGGTGGGCTCTGTGAAAGATTGGGTAGAGTCAGATGGAGGAGTTGTCTGGCGGGTTGACATGTGACCTGTAGTTTTGATTTCTTCCTCGCTGGTTGTTCGGTCGAATGGAAGCTTCGTGGTAATGGACTCAGGAGATGTTGTTGTAGACCGCTCAACACCTTCAGTGAAGGGCTTGAAGGAGCCAGTCTCTGGGGTTTCAGTCAATGGTGAACCAGTCGATGCCTCAATACCTGATACAATGGTTGTAAGTCGTGAAGGAACTGTACGGTCACTGGCACCCGGATACATAGTGCTACGAGACTCTGTTGTGGTGTCAGGAGCACTTGTCGCGGGTTCAGTTCGCGTACTCACAGATTCAGAGCTATACGAGGTTGGGCTTGTGTATTGTTCTGTCGAGCCAGATGGTGAGGATGAGTGAAGTGTTGTTGTGTAACCTGTGGTTCGATCATATGCAGAAGTTGTTGTTAGGGACTCAGGGGATCCTGTTCTCAATGGCTCGCCACCTTCGGTGAACGGTTTCAAGGGAGTACTTTCCGTAATATCAGTGGCTGACGAAGCAGTCGAGCCTTCCATATCTATTCCTTGTGTTGTAACACGAGAAGGAATAGTACCAGTGCTACTCTCTCCATACGTAGTACTGGGAGACTCTTGGGTAGTGTATGGAGTCCTTGTTGCCCGTTCAGTGCTAGGAGCACCGCTTGAATACCCGAAAGAGGTGGGCTCTGTGAAAGATTGGGTAGAGTCAGATGGAGGAGTTGTCTGGCGGGTTGACATGTGACCTGTAGTTTTGATTTCTTCCTCGCTGGTTGTTCGGTCGAATGGAAGCTTCGTGGTAATGGACTCAGGAGATGTTGTTGTAGACCGCTCAACACCTTCAGTGAAGGGCTTGAAGGAGCCAGTCTCTGGGGTTTCAGTCAATGGTGAACCAGTCGATGCCTCAATACCTGATACAATGGTTGTAAGTCGTGAAGGAACTGTACGGTCACTGGCACCCGGATACATAGTGCTACGAGACTCTGTTGTGGTGTCAGGAGCAATTGTCGCGGGTTCAGTTCGCGTACTCACAGATTCAGAGCTAAACGAGGTTGGGCTTGGGTATTGTTCTGTCGAGCCAGATGGTGAGGATGAGTGAAGTGTTGTTGTGTAACCTGTGGTTCGATCATATGCAGAAGTTGTTGTTAGGGACTCAGGGGATCCTGTTCTCAATGGCTCGCCACCTTCGGTGAATGGTTTGAAGGGAGTACTTTCCGTAATATCAGTGGCTGACGAAGCAGTCGAGCCTTCCATATCTATTCCTTGTGTTGTAACACGAGAAGGAATAGTACCAGTGCTACTCTCTCCATACGTAGTACTGGGAGACTCTTGGGTAGTGTATGGAGTCCTTGTTGCCCGTTCAGTGCTAGGAGCACCGCTTGAATACCCGAAAGAGGTGGGCTCTGTGAAAGATTGGGTAGAGTCAGATGGAGGAGTTGTCTGGCGGGTTGACATGTGACCTGTAGTTTTGATTTCTTCCTCGCTGGTTGTTCGGTCGAATGGAAGCTTCGTGGTAATGGACTCAGGAGATGTTGTTGTAGACCGCTCAACACCTTCAGTGAAGGGCTTGAAGGAGCCAGTCTCTGGGGTTTCAGTCAATGGTGAACCAGTCGATGCCTCAATACCTGATACAATGGTTGTAAGTCGTGAAGGAACTGTACGGTCACTGGCACCCGGATACATAGTGCTACGAGACTCTGTTGTGGTGTCAGGAGCACTTGTCGCGGGTTCAGTTCGCGTACTCACAGATTCAGAGCTAAACGAGGTTGGGCTTGTGTATTGTTCTATCGAGCCAGATGGTGAGGATGAGTGAAGTGTTGTTGTGTAACCTGTGGTTCGATCATATGCAGAAGTTGTTGTTAGGGACTCAGGGGATCCTGTTCTCAATGGCTCGCCACCTTCGGTGAACGGTTTCAAGGGAGTACTTTCCGTAATATCAGTGGCTGACGAAGCAGTCGAGCCTTCCATATCTATTCCTTGTGTTGTAACACGAGAAGGAATAGTACCAGTGCTACTCTCTCCATACGTAGTACTGGGAGACTCTTGGGTAGTGTATGGAGTCCTTGTTGCCCGTTCAGTGCTAGGAGCACCGCTTGAATACCCGAAAGAGGTGGGCTCTGTGAAAGATTGGGTAGAGTCAGATGGAGGAGTTGTCTGGCGGGTTGACATGTGACCTGTAGTTTTGATTTCTTCCTCGCTGGTTGTTCGGTCGAATGGAAGCTTCGTGGTAATGGACTCAGGAGATGTTGTTGTAGACCGCTCAACACCTTCAGTGAAGGGCTTGAAGGAGCCAGTCTCTGGGGTTTCAGTCAATGGTGAACCAGTCGATGCCTCAATACCTGATACAATGGTTGTAAGTCGTGAAGGAACTGTACGGTCACTGGCACCCGGATACATAGTGCTACGAGACTCTGTTGTGGTGTCAGGAGCACTTGTCGCGGGTTCAGTTCGCGTACTCACAGATTCAGAGCTAAACGAGGTTGGGCTTGTGTATTGTTCTGTCGAGCCAGATGGTGAGGATGAGTGAAGTGTTGTTGTGTAACCTGTGGTTCGATCATATGCAGAAGTTGTTGTTAGGGACTCAGGGGATCCTGTTCTCAATGGCTCGCCACCTTCGGTGAATGGTTTGAAGGGAGTACTTTCCGTAATATCAGTGGCTGACGAAGCAGTCGAGCCTTCCATATCTATTCCTTGTGTTGTAACACGAGAAGGAACAGTACCAGTGCTACTTTCTCCATACGTCGTACTGGGAGACTCTTGGGTAGTGTATGGAGTTCTTGTTCCCCGTTCAGTGCTAGTGGTATCAGTCGGATCACTCAATAAGAATGGTTTTGTAACAGTATAGGTAGAATCATTCTTTAAAGTTTTATCTTGCATAGACGGTGTTGTAGTCTTTAAATGAGATTCTCGTTGTGAGTTTTCAAAGGTTTCAGATGTTGTTTCTGTTTCAGGGAACATGGTATGGCGGGGTTCCGGAAAAACTGCTAAAGTCGTTAATGTCGTCGCTTCTGTTTCTTGGATAGTCGTGTACTTTTGAGTAGTCATTTGTTGACTTGGTTTCGTGGTTTCCATCGAGAGACTTGTGTGCTGTTCTGCACTGTGTAAATCTTTCTTATAGCATTCTTTAAAAGGGTCACCGCGGTAATTTTCAGGGCAGATACAATTGCGTTCATGTGCTTTAACAATACATAGTGCTGACACTCCACATCCATTAATGCATGGATCCCTACAAATTCCTGCTATACATTGGAGTGTGTCGTTGCAATCTTGGTGTGTCGTACAGTTGGCCGTATGTGCTACTCTTCCGTCTGCGATTTGGTTTGGTTTTGGATTTGGTTTTTGTTTACATATTTACAAGTAAGTACCATACATCATAGAAAAAATGAAAATAATGAAAATAAGCGTTAAGAAAATTCAACTTGGAATTAAATATATACAATTAACAGCAACAACTAAATTCTAGTGTGTAATTATAAATGGGCTGTCTTTTAGAGCGTTGCATGTGGGACTTTTAAGAAATTCGCTGTCAAGACAATTGATTGGATTAATCATGTTTTGGTTTTGCGTTACTCTTGTTATTCAAATGTTTAAATTTAAAAATGTAAGTCAAGTTAATACATGGATAGCTACTTAGTTAGGTGCGCGTACGTGTTATGTTTTGAACTTAGGCTCCATAGGCAATCGTTCTTCAGTGTACATCGAACCGCATACCCAAAAGCTGCAGGACCATAATACTAACTACCGAATTCCTTTTGTGTCCCGCAGCGATAAGCCGAGCCGAACGACACGAACAACGATTGCCTATGTTGTTATCCAATTAAAATCAACAAAACAATAAATCTTAGTTGGCAACGGTTAAACTTTATTATTTGATTTTTATTATTTTTACGGAAATTTGTTATACGCAGTCCTAGAAGCATATGCATCATAGGGCAGTCATTTAGAACACTAGAAACTGTACAAGAAAATATGTTGGACTTGAGAAGGAGACATTAGGTTAAGTTCCATAGACAGATGATAGACGTTGTTTGCTTAGAAAAAGTGAGCATGAGCGTGTGTGAATGTCTGTTTCCAGGTAGAACTCATAACTTCTAATATTTACCACGATCGTTTTTGAAAAACCGAAACTCATATTAATAATAGCAAGGAATATATGTTTTCCGGGAACGTATGAAGCTGACTTTGTACAAATTGGGCATCTTTCGATAGCGATCAAAATCCTTTTCACATTGGGATTTAATTTATTTTTGTAGCGGGGGTTGAAATGTTTCCTATAACTATTGGCAACGTTTCTCAAGCTGCATTAATTCAGTAGGTTTTGAGTAATTGTGGGAAATTTTTAGTTGTTTTTTGGTTATGGTGAATAGCGCACGTCACATTTTTATCGCAAACTTTTTAGCATTTAGGACGTGAAAATTGGGTTACAAGAACTTTCTTCAATTGCTTCTATTTGGCATACTAAAGCGTAATCAGTCTTCAATCAAAAGAATGACTAGAAAAAGATCAGGTTTCCTTTGTACATTGCAAATTCAAGTGTTTAGAGACATTTTGCAGTTGACTAATAAATGTGTAATATTGTAGTTTATGTATATTTGCTCGCACTGTCGAGCGGTGTTACCTTTTTGACATCCGTTTCTTGAATCAGCTACAAAGCCCGGTGGACAAAACTTGCAAATTGGCTTGTGGTCTTCTACTATGCACGGCGAGTTGGGAGCGCAAGCAGCATGATCGCAAGGATTAACGCATTGGTAATTTCGACAGGCCAGTCCGGCCGGGCAGCCATTGTCCCGTAGACAAATCGACAAGGATGGTGAACAATCCTTCAGGCAGATGCATATTGGCTTGTGATCTTGTACTTGGCATGTCTTATTCACTGAGCAAATTGGTGAACGGTGTGGCATTGTTATGCAAGGATTCCTACACTTACTTTCTATGCAAGCCATGTTCGACGCACAATCATCGTCGCGGAAACATTCTCGTTTTTCGGGCGCGCACGTTAGTTCTCCGTATTCATTTACCACGAATCCTGACTTGCATACGCACACCGGCTTGTGATGGTGGGTTTCACATTTCTTGTTGCCTTCACAAACATATGTCGGGTTCTGACAAGGATCCATACATTGACCGTATCGGTCGCACTTTGAAGTTTCTGGACAATCATCGTCCTTGCGACACGTCAACTGGATAGTACGATCAGTTGTTGGCGTTGGAGTGGTTGAATATCCACATTTCGCGTCCGGTTTGCATTCAACGTTCGGTCGCCCGATATAGCAATTAGGACATGAGCATCTCGGTCTGTGAAGTACTGTTTTACAAAGCGCATTTATTCCACATGCGCCACGCATTGTGCACGGATCAGAGCAGTGTCCTTGTATGCAAGCCTTCTCGCTGGGACAATCCACGTCCGAAGCGCATTCTCTGTCTAAATTCCGAGAATATACACATATTGATTCATATTTATAATGTATGCATAATTCATTTAACTTTTTTTGTTTTTTTTTTTTTTTTTTTTTTTTAATTTTTAACCATTTTTCTAAAGATCTGACAATTACATCGATATTTAGTATATTTCGTTTTGCTTACATTCCGGAGAATGAATGGAACCCGTTTAGACTTCTCTCTTCACTAAAACTATTGCAACAGCCTAAGCGCACTGGGTGAATTCTTAACATCATTGTTAACAGTTGCGATTCCAAACATTGAGAGAAACCTAAGCTTCCTATTCAAATTTTGCAATTCACTCAGTCCGCCTTCGTGCTGGCTTACAACTAAAATACTTATAAATCTATCTATTATAAATATACAATTGCTTCTATTATTTTCGTAACGTCACAATTCTCAGCTAGATTCTCTCTTAGCAGGCTGATCCATTTACAAGTAACATTTCGTCAACTCTTACCAACATATCTGGTGAAATTTATCAGTGGTAAATTTGTTAAAACAACTAACAACGCAATCGCAACTCGAATCATTCTAAGACAGTATGCGTATTTAACAGAGAACTGTGGAAGGAAAACTTTTCTCACAAAGTTTTTAGTTTTTTTTTTTTGCTTCTAATATCATCTTTCATGGGCTTTTTAAAATAACTTTTTCAAAGCGTTCTTAAAACAAGATTAAGCTTCTCGAACGACATTTAACATCCCACACATGCGCTCTTGCCCAAAGAAAGGCGATGAGAAAGCCAGGGCACAATATTCCAAAAGATTGACTGTCTTCGCGAGAAGAAGCGACAAAGACTTCGGAAATCAAGGAAAGATAGAATAGCTGTAATCAAAATGAAGAAAACAAGGAAACGCCTCAGCGGAGCTTCGAAAGAACTGAAGAAGATTGACTGCTCGATAAAGTTTACCGGATCGCTCGTCGGCAGGTCTGCACAACAAAAATATCAAATTTTCGTTAAATTTTCGTTAGATCCACGTACGCTTAACACTTGTTCGGAGTGAATCAACTTCAAATTTAGTATCAAAATTTCTAGTAAAAAACAATGGATGTGCTGTTGTTGCTGTTAGATTTATACGAAATCTTCCTTCACAAAATATCTATAGCATTTCAAAGTAATCTCTTTCTTCTCAATGACATTAGCTTAAAACTTTCCATTATATACATCTTAAGCTTATAAATACTCTATAATATTGAGTGCCAGTAAAAAGTATGCAGCAAAGAGCAAATTAATACACTATGCCGAAATAATCGTTATTAATAAGAAGGGAAATGTTAAGAGTATGCAAAGAACTAGAGTAAGGAAACGTGACTAAACAATAAGAGATAAACGATAGATCTGTACACAGCCCGAACCATTGTCTTTACGGTGCATTCACGTGACTTCTTTGATATTTATGCTATTCCAACACTAACTAGTACACGATCTTCTATGCTTCGTACTCGGCTTCAAGCATGAACCATGTGAGAATTGTCCCGTCCACAGTTCCCAATCTGACATACCTTATCTCAGAACGTTCTTTATTTGCTTCTTCTTTTTATTATTGATTTGACATTTTCTAATTTTAAAACTATCATTTCTTCTAGACTTTATCAAATTATTTATTTCAGTTGCCATGCAACCGAAGCACAATCGCGGAAAAGGGACACAGTGGAAGCATTATCAGTCCTTGATAAATTTCTTACAATTATGCACAAAAAATAAGAAAAAGCTTTCATCGCTTGATCATCACTTGTAAATCTAATTTAAACAAATAAATATTACTAATTGCAAGGAAAACAAATTAAAATTAATGAAAGTGTCTACTCATGTGTTTGCGATATATTAGCACGCACTAGTCCATCGAAAATTGGAACAACGCCGAAATGACTCGCATGATCCCGTTCGCTGTCGCGGATTTTAGTAAAGGACCTAATAGCGGTAATGCCATGCATTCGAAACTGGCTCGTACTTCCATGCGCTCTATGAGCTAATCTGGACGACAATGAATTGTTACTTTGCCGATGGAACTGCAATGTCTACGTCGGCTACAGTTCTTGCTAGACCTACACTGCCTCAATAAGCCCTGCTCCTTGACAGGGGCATTTTGCATATTCTAAAAATGCTACCTTCACTTGCGACTTTCGAAAGCATTAACTAATCATGGTTTAACCAAGGATACAACCCTGCGCAGTTGTATCCTTCCTATGCACGTGCCCCCGGCAAATCTTATTTTGTAAAATCTTTGAAGCGCCTAGGAATGCAGACAGCAGGCACAGTTTTCAAAAGCGGCGAGAGAGGCCCTGCCCCAAGGTATGGGATATCTATTTCAATCAAAACAATATGATTCTTTTCGATTCGGATGATTCCGGTGCGCGCACCAAAACATCATAAGCCGTGACTCACAAGTTCAGGCACCTTTGACAGTTTGAATGATACCAAGGATATCAAGATGGCTTACCAGCTAGATGGTTCACATCGGGTCAACTAGCGCAAGTGCATAAGACCAACTTTTAAAGCAATAGCACGAGAGAAATGGTAGAAATCTGGTGCAAACATATAGCAACCAATGCTACATTCTGGTATTCCGTGTAAAACACTCTGACGAAAATAAACAAGGGTGTCAAAAATTTTGCAAGCCAAATATTTTTCGCGTGGCATCAGCATGTTATTGCAATTTTAATACCTGGCAACGAAATCCTGCACCCACAATCACCGCGTTTGGGGCTACAGCTAACTAATATGGCCAAAAAATTAACAAGAAAACAGAGCCAATTTCCCAATGCAATAACATACAAATCTAATGCGGAAAATGCAATGAATTTCCATTTTTAGCTACTAATGGAGGAATATATATACATCCGCAAATACTGAGTATTTTTATTGCCTAGTTGGAAGGCGACAAATGGTGTATGCCAATTCTACCAACCATTATAAGACTGTGACGATCAAGAAGATAATGTTGAAGACGAGGAACTCGGAGGCGAAAGGCATTGGGGAACATAAAAAAATAAGTCCTTTTTCGCGAACGGAAAGTCACTGATTGAATTTGCGTGTGTAGAACAGACGATATCGGAACTATCCATGTTTTGCTGCTTGAATCCTACTTTTACTGCTGCAATTAAAGTACGAACCCGACGGCTTTGGAGGATTTGGAGTTTTAAGGAAGTGAGCTCCAGTCCCAACAGCTGTTGACAATTCCAAGTCCAAATCAGTCAACAATCATTCTCCATACAAGTATTACTTGTTCGAATCGCGGCGCATATTTGTAACTTGTTACTCCTAAAAGCTGCATGGAAGCAGTTATACGCGTTGAGCCTAATAAGACGCGGTAAAATTGCAATTGGTGAGTAGACACTATCACATCCTTTAAGATCAAAACCAGGTTGAACTTTGACCTAGCAATCAAGACTACTCTACTTTTGACTTATCTAACACACAATTTGTGGAGGGGATCGGGTGGACGAGGGAGAAGGTAAGGATTTTGTCTTTGGTCAGATTTATCTTAGCGTTATTGGGAAAGGGGCCACGTGACAATGGGTATGATACTGGCTATGGAATGGACATGACTAGATGACGTTGAAGACACTGATGGCAGATCAACATGATTGGGTTAGGTCGATGGAGTTTGTCGTTGAGGAAAATGAATGATCCCTGTGATATTTATAACAACGTGAGCATGGATAGAATACAAAGATTGATCACTGATTTTAGCAAATGGCCAGAGTTTCCTCAGCTCCGTATTAAATTTATGAACGTATTGCAATATTGAATGAAATGTACTTCCAGTGAAATAAAAAAATTTAAGCGTGATTCCTTTGCGCAAGAATGATAGCGTTAAATGAGAGGGTAGAATAGAAATTAAGGCACAGATTGGGAGACCGCGATAGCGACAGCGACATTCCACGATTTCTGCGCTTGAACTTAAAAAACCACTTAAAATTACA
The DNA here is from genome assembly GCA_954870665.1 of Stratiomys singularior. Lineage (NCBI taxonomy): Eukaryota > Metazoa > Arthropoda > Insecta > Diptera > Stratiomyidae > Stratiomys > Stratiomys singularior. Next base: position 625,277 of record OX940879.1, on the reverse strand, counting down.
ATAAAAATACACCTAAACAATAATATACTGCCTAGGCAAGAACATTAGCTAAAATTAGGTACGAACTAAACATATGTAAAATTTTCTCTTTCCAAGATTTCTAGTTGTGCTCGTAAAACATTGTGAAAACTTTAAAAATCGTTCAATCTAGTGCTGGACAATGTTTTTGACTCGTGTAATTCTACGCAATTTTGTGTGTGTATGTACGTATGTGTTTGCTAGAATGTACAAAATGTATCTGTTGATACGGAGAGAAATACAGTTCTGCAGAGGTCCGATCCTCGATGTGGAACGTGAGCTACTATACGTCTATGTTTCGTTTTGGTGGAAATTCAAATTGAAGAGTGGTATATACACACGCTGGACTTATCCTCTGTCTTTAAGGATTTCCGCTTGGACAATTTTAGTTAGACGGTCATTTACTCCATATCAAAATTGGTTTTAGTTCAAATAACAGGATAATATACAATTAATTGTTTGTCGCACTGGCTGCTGCCACTACATACTTAGCAGGTGTCCTTCAAACGAGCTAGGATTTTCCATTCACGTTTGACTGGCCGTGCGTGGAACTGAGCATTCAACCGATGCGACAAACAACGGATTAGTTCTTTATTAAGTTCAACAAATTCAACAATTTCGAATTACATATAACTCAGGCCAAAACGTGTTAAACTAAAAATGAGAAAAATTAATCGGTGATTCGACTTTTAATTAAAATGCTTTAACTTTTCTCCGGTCAACATGTTATCGGGGTTTAGATGCTCGGCCTACGGCTACATACGTTACACTGCCGTGTTACATACAATAATATTTTAAACGGTTCTACTCAACTATTTTAATCATATGAGAACGTAAAAATCGACTTCTCTCAATTGCTTGGCAAATATTAAAATATTTAGTATCAACTATACAAGTACGGTTTATTTTAAGGACGAAAACTATCCTATCGACTTGTCAATAATTCAACGTGCTTATTCATCTCCAGATGTCATTATAACTCTATGTCAATCAAATCATATAGCGAACATTTTTGACTAGCGTCATGTGACTATTTAACTGTTAGCTCACTTACCTTGCTTGCAAATATACTCGGTACCTTGGCGAACGCATTTGCCCACTGAACATCCTGACGACCGACAGTCACCCGTCTGCTGATAAGCTGAACCTGGTTTTCGGAAATTCCATTAAGCATTTTTAATATGTTCTGTGTGAGTAGGGGTTCGACTGCTCTACTTACATTCTGTGTAGGGATCTCCGAACGGGAAGGTGTCCGGGCAATAGCATTGCGGCTCGTTGTGGTTGAGGACGCGACAAGCAGCGTTGATACCACATGGTTGGTCATGGCATACGTTAATTTGTGTATCGCCGCAAATGCATCCTTTGCTTGGATCTCCTACGCATCCATCTATGCAACTGCACTCATACCCTCCGAGCACATCGCGGCACTTAGTATTGGCTCCGCATGGGTTCTTCGCACATCCGGACACGGTCAGCGGCTGGCATTCGGTTTCAGGATTTCCGAAGAAGTCGGGTGGACAGGAGCACTTAGCTTGTTTATTCACGACCCTGCACTGGGCGTTGATACCACAAGCTCCCATTTCCAAGCATGGGTTACGGCATGTCCCATCAACACAACGTTTGCTGCCATCACAGTCCTCATTTTGCTGACACTCGAACTGAACGCATTCTTTCGTTGGCTCACCTTGATAACCGTCTGGACAGAAGCATAGTACCCGGTGGTCGGATACGCGACAAAGTGCGTTGGCGCCGCAAGCGCCATCACGAGCACAAGGATCTAAACATTGTCCATTGATACAAGCATGTTCGCTAGCACAATCACTGTTGGACCGGCACCCGGCTATGCAAGCTCCATTCTGGCACAGTTGCCCTTGTGGGCATGTACCCGAAGCACATGCATGTCTGCATTTTCCCTTGGAGCAAACTTGTCCACAGGCACAATCCTTGGTGTGTTTACATTTAGGCGCACAGAAAACTCCTTGTTCGTCGCATTGGCAGTATGAGTTGCATCGCTCCGGTGGCAATGAGCACCCAGCCAGTCCGTCTCCGAGGAAACCTTTCGGACAACTGCACTGCACACCATGGTTGATAACTTGGCATTCAGAGCAGGCTCCACACTGACCGGAGTGTTCACAAGGATCTGAAAAAACCACTCAGTATTAGGGCACAATTGCAAACGGGCCATTGAACACTGACTTTGAATACTTACTCAAACATTTATTATCTATACACGCCTCGTTGCTTCCGCACACCAAATCATTCCTGCAACCAACTTGACAAATGCGGCCTTCACAGATCTGTCCTGAAGAGCATGAAGAATCTGTGTTGCAAACGGTCTTACATATGCCTTGTATGCATCTCTCGTCATTCAAACAATTATTATCGCTTTGGCACGTTGCTTGACACATGTTCCCATAGCAAACATGTTCCACAGGACAATCAGTTTTTGTGGTGCAGACAGTCGGTTGGTATTTACAGCCGATTTCTGGGTTGCCAACCAGTGGCGTCGGGCAACTGCATTGTTTTTGATGATTCGCAACAGTGCATAGCGCGTTCGTGCCACAAGCTGTAGGCGTGGCACATGGATCCTCGCATTTATGATTGGTGCACAGAAGGTTGTCTGGACAACCTTGGTCTGAGCGACAACCAAGTACGCAAGTGAGGCCACGGCAAACTTCGTTGCTGCGACAATCGTCGTCACGGCGACAAAGTGGCTTACATGTTCCGCTCTCACATCGTTCGTTGCTGAGGCAGCCACTGTCACTGGCACAAAGTGGACGACACTGCGATTCGAAGCAGGCTAAGCCTTGCGGACAGTTCCTGTTCTCGGTGCAGGGCAGTGGCGGTGAACGGACGCAGCCTACAATGGCCGTCGGGTTTGGAACCATTCCCGTCACGCACGAGCACGAAGCGCGGTGGTTTGATACAGAACAGACGGCATTGGGACCGCAAGGGCTTTCTGCACAAGGATTTGTGCACTTGTTGTTCCTGCATGACTCGGACGCGCTACAATCATCGTCCGAATGGCACCCGAATATACACTTGTTGTGGAGGCAGATGTGCCCCAAGAAACAATCGTTATCCACACGACACGTCAGCATACAGCTTCCCCGCAGACATTTTTCGTTCAGAGCGCAGTCTTGGTCAGACCCGCATACTGGTGAACACATGAAGTCATTGCATGCATGTCCTGGACTGCAATCGCCATCAGATGAGCAGGAAATCGGAATTCGAACGCACTCCAAATCTGGATTTCCGGTGAAGCCTGCTGGACATGAGCATTGCTTCGTGTGTGCACCTATCAGGCATTCTGCATTCATTCCGCACGCGTGTTGTTGCAAGCACGGATTGATGCATTGGCCACTTCGACATATTTCCAACGCGTCGCACTCAGTATCCAAAACACAGGTTGGTTTGCAAATGTCTTCTGAACAATATGTGCTTGGTGGACAGTCGGCACTCACTTGACACGGCACGGGCAAAGACTTGCATCCATTTTGCTGATCATTGGGATCTCCATCATAGCCTGATCGGCACGCACAATACGCGACGTGACCTTTAGGTAAACAATCAGCGTTTGGCCCGCACTTCGTATTTTGGCAAACATCAACACATTTCGGTTCCCCGTCCACACGACCACATTCTGCAGCAGCTGGACAATCGTCATTGGTCAAGCACTCCACAGCAGTGCGACATCCTTCGTTATTCGGGTCTCCTACCAACCCCCGCGGGCAAGTACACTTGAATGTTCCTCGATAATTTTTACATTCAGCACCTGGGCCACACGGCGCATCTTTGCAGAAGTCTACTAGCATGCAGCCGATTTTTGGATCTCCCGTGAACCCAGGTTGGCAGTAGCACACTTGTCGATGATTCTCAGCGGCGCATAAGGCATTTTCTCCGCACGGTTGTCCAATTAGACACGTGATTTTGCACACGTGGTTGTCACATGTTTGATCGTTATTGCACTGGTCATCTGAAGCACACTCGATTTTCTGGCATCCAGTCTTTGGATCTCCAAAGAACCCTTCTTTGCACTCGCAGTCAGCGCTATGACTACGCGCGTTGCATTCAGCATTGCGTCCGCACAGGACTCGTCCAACGCATGAGTCTTGGCAAGTGGCGCGTCCATAATTATCAACCACGCAGTTTTCGTTGGATGCACAATCGTCGTCAGTGCGGCACAAGATCTCCCTGGTGCAGATATTGTTCAGGCAGAATTGAAAGTCTGGGCAAGTAGTGTTCGATTTACATGTTGGCTGACAAATTCCTTTGATGCACAGTTGATCAGCAATGCAATCTCGATTGCTACTACACAATGAGCTGCAAACGCCGCCATTGCATATGTTTCCAGAAGGACATTGCTGGTCGTTACTGCAATATTGCAACGGAGTACAACCGAGCAACGGATTTCCTGTTGTTCCTGACCGGCACGAGCATATACCGATATGATTTTGAGCCACACAGTCGGCATTTTGGCCGCAGGAATTGGGCATCGTGCATGGGTCGATACATTTTGCATCCACACATGCTCGAGAGTTGACGCAATCGTTGTTGTCTGAACATTCTATGGGAACACAGCGCACTTGCGGATCTCCCAAAGAGTTTGGAGGGCAACGGCAAGTCGCCGAGTGGCTGCTGGCAATGCATTCTGCATTCTCACCACACATATTCGGCGATTCACATGGATTCTTGCAGCGGGAGTTGTCACACATTGCGGTGACCGGACAATCGGAGTCGGTGAGACATTCGCCTGGATTACGGCAGCCTGAAGACAGAGGGTCTCCAATCAGCCCCTCAGGGCATGTACACAAAAAGTTTCCAGGTACATTTTGACAAATAGCAGTGGAGTGGCAAGGATGGTTGAGGCACTCGTCGATGTCTTCACAGATGCCATCTACTGGGTAGTATCCTTGGAAGCAGGTGCATACTGCGCTGTGGTCTCGGACCGAGCATGAGCCCTTTCCACAGTTGAGAACGTCACAAGGATCTACAAAATAGTGAAGAAAGTAATTTGACATTAGTTTACAGAGCGAATGACTTTCAGTACTTACTTATGCATCGATTTGTCTCAACGTGGCATTGTTTATCGTGAGCGCAATCCTCGTTATTGACGCATTCCACACGGAAACATCCTACAGACGTATCAGTTGGATCACCCAAATGACCGGCAGGACAATGGCAAACTGCGCGGTGATTCGACGTTTGACAAAGTGCATTTGGTCCGCAGATTGTGAGTGAACAAGGATTCATGCATTTTCCTTCTGAGCAAGCTGAATTATCTGCGCAATCTTCGTTTCTGTAACATTCCTTCGATTTAGTACACCCGACATTTGAGTAACCGTCTCCAACTGTCCCTTCTGGGCATGTACACTTGTATGATCCGGGAATGTTTTCGCAAATTGCTGAAGGATGGCAGGGTGATTCGGTGCATTCGTCTATGTCGGTACAGCCAAATGGCGTTCCGATGAATCCAGTGGCACATTTACATTTTCCATTGAGACACAATTCGGTTGCTGGACAGTCACTGTCCGACTCACAGCCAGGCTCGCATGTTCCATCATTATTACAAATTTCGCCGGGCAAACAGTTGTTATTCGTGTAACAAACTTTCCTGCAAACGTTGTTGTAGCAACGCTCGCCAACGGCGCAAGAAGTGGTTTTTGTGCAAGGTAGGTTGCATTGGTTGGCAATACACATATGGCCTGCTGGACATTGGTTTGTCGCTTGGCAATTGGCCGGCACTCTGACACAACCTTGTTCAGGTGTCGGGTTTCCTTCGAATCCTGGTGGGCAACTGCAGCTGGTTTTGTGAGAGCTGAATGTACACAATGCATTCGGACCACACACACCTTCAGACTTGCAAGGATTTTGGCATTTGCTATCTATGCAAGCCTCATCAGCGATACAGTCTTTATTGCTTCTACAGCCGATGCTGCACGTTCCACTCAGACACGCCAAACCGCTGGGGCATTGACTATGATCCAAACACGGCACAACACACATATTTTGTAGACATTTTTCCCCAAAAGAACAATCGTTATTGCTTCTGCAAACAACCTTACACTGTCCATTGTGGCACACTTGTCCTCCGCAATCAGTATCGCTTGTACATTTCGATATCATCCGCAGACATCCCTCTTGTGCTCCATTCGGGGCAGGAGCGAATCTTAAAGGACACGAGCAAACTGGTTTGCGGTTTAATACCTTACAAACGGCATTAGCACCACATGCATTTTCACAAGGATCAACACACATTCCATTTGAGCAGGCAGCATTGAGTGGACAGTCTGCATCACCATTGGGACAACGTCCCTCTGGCCGACATCCTGTTCGCATTGGGTCTCCAATAAAATTAGTGGGACACCTGCAGGTGGGCCCAGCTGATGTTACCTCACAAATTGCTGACGGATGACATGTTCCAGGTGCGCAACCGCCTATCGGTACACATTCAATCTCTGGTAAAGGATTCGCTTTATAACCAACGGGGCACTGACAAACCGCTCGATGGTCTTCGGCAATACACACGGCATTTTCTCCACACTGTTGTTCATCGCAAACGTCATAGCAAGTGTGCGTTAGTCTGTTGCATAGTTGGCTTGGTGGGCAATCAATATTGTACACACATGGAACGCTCTGGCATCCGTTTGTCAGATCATATGGGTCGCCAGCAAATGGTCCAGGAGGACACTGGCACTGTGCCAAATGGTTGTTTGTTATACAGACAGCATGTGGTCCACAATTCAAGCTTTCACAAGCAGGCCTACACATGAGTTGGTCCGACGAACCGAACTTAACGCAAGCTTCGGACTCTGGACATTCTGCATTGGTCCTACATTGATTGGTTAAAGCCGGCTGACATCCATTACGATCGTTTGGATTCCCTGTAAACCCTGGCAAACATTCGCAACTGCCAGTGTGTTCAGCAGCCACGCACGCCGCATTCGCAGGACATGTGAACTCCGAACATATTGCCGTACATTTCAGAACTCCTAGTATATCCGGCCTGCACGCGGCGTTCGGGGCGCAATCGTCGTTATTCGTGCAGTCTGGGATCGACGGTTTTTCACACGATGAAGATACGGGGTTCCATACAAAACTGTCGTGACAAATGCATACCGGGTGCCCATTGTTGTCAATCTTGCAGCGTTCATTCTTCCCACAAACCACTGTCGAGCAGAGGTTTGCACACGCTTTCACTCCTTCGGCGTCAGAGGCACATGAGAACCCCTTCTTACAGTCCGTATCAGTCTTGCAACCATCCAAACGCACAGATGGCTTCTCCTCTACTTGACAACCGACTTGAAGATTGCTTGGGTTGCCAAAATAGCCATCGGCACAGATACACGTGGAGCGATGATCATTTGACACGCACAGCGCATTTGGTCCACATTGTATCTTGCTGCAGGCATCCACACACTTGCGTACGCCTTTACCTATTTGGAAACAAATTTCGGAACTCTTGCAGTCCGTGTCACTGTTGCAATGGCCCAAAATCGTACATCCCTTGTTCAAGTCATTTGGGTTCCCGCTATACCCTGGAGGACATATACATTTGCCAGCATCGCATGCAGCGCGAGGTCCGCAATTCTTGCGTGCGCATAAATCCTTACATTTGTTCCTTTCACACGAAAAGCCAACTGGGCATTGAATAGAGGCCGTACACTCACAATTGCGTGGATCGCTACAGAAATCTTTCTGAATTGCTTGGCAGGATACGAATGGGTTGCCAGCATATCCCAATTTGCATTTGCAGTCATAGCTACCAGGAGTGTTTATGCACACCGCGTGCTCACCACAAGGTTTATTTGAGCACTCATCGATGTCATTACAATGCACATAAGGATTTCCAAAATAACCTGAAGGACATTCACACGCGATTCCGTTGATGTCTGCATGACATTCCGCGTTCACCCCACAGCTATCGGGCTCGCAAGTTACTTTCTTCTGCGCTCCACATCCTTCGTATGGGTTGCCTGTTGTGCCAGGATTGCACACACAGGTACTAGATAATAAGCCATATTCACAATGAGCATTTTCTCCACACTCCGGATTGCAAGTTGCCACCGTGATTGCTGCAATAGATAACATTAACGTTAAGAAAATTGCACAGACAAAAATCGCAGACAAAACTTACGAGGCATGCACAGCAGATCTGGATTTCCAACAAAGTGCGGTTCACAAACGCATGTTCCGAGGTTCTTATCGCATGTGGCCCCAACTCCGCAAACCACTCCATCACATCTTTCCTTACATCTCCCTCCAATGCATACTTGTGGCTCGGTACAGGGGCGTGTAGCGGAACATTGATCCGTTGTACAAGAACCACCAGGGAATGGATTCCCTAATTGTCCTTGAGGACACTTACACGTTGGTCCATCCGCCGTTGGAATACACAGTGCTCCTTCGCCACAAAGAAAATCTTTGCATTCTAAACGGAGAGAGAGAGAGAGAGAGAGAGAATGTCAGTGCATTGTGGCAAATCTTTTGATGAAATAGAGAATCTGCTTATTGATTCAAAATTAAATGCAGTGAACGAAACTTACGAGACACACATTCTCCATTGCTTCCTTCCGAGTAGCCAACTCTGCAGCGACACCAGCCTGCATGGTTTTCCGGCTCGCAGTAAGCATTTGGCCCACATAGAAGGTTAGAACAAGGACTTGTGCAAGTTCCATGCATGCACGCCAAATTGCCAGCACAGTCATTGTTTGTTCGACACTCACTTCTGACAGCACCATCCTCTAAGATGCATCCATTTTTGTAAGCGTCACCGGTCATGCCTTTTGGACAAACACACAAATATCCACCCTTTTGGTTGATGCAATCCGCTCCATACGCACAGGGTGAATGCGAGCATTCGTCTTCATCAACGCATCCTAGCAGTGGATCTCCCTTGAACCCCACCTCGCACATACACTGCGGAGGATCACTAGGTGTACACTTGGCGTTAATCCCGCATGGATACCTTTCGCAAGGGTTTTTACATTTGTTGCCATCTGTAGGATCCAAGAAAAATGGCGGTGGGCAAACGCACTCGCCTGGTTGCACACATTTTTCGTTTGCTCTGCACTCCTTATCTGCTGAACACCTTCGTTGAGCAGGGGCACAGTGCCCATGATATGGGTCGCCACCGTAACCTGGAGGACAAGTGCAAGTATATCCTCCTTCGGTATTAACACATTCTGCGCCATATCCGCATGCTGATTGACCTTCAGCACACTCGTCCACATCAGTGCATGACCCATCCAGCTCAGCACGGAATCCTTTGGGACAGGCACAATAGCTGACTCCGCCAGCGATTGAAATGCATTCCGCCCCCTTACCACACTTTTCTCCATTCGAGCATCCTGCTAACATGCATGTGTTTCCGATAAGTTTGTACGGAGGTTGGCATTGGCATTCGTGACTATGACATTCCTCACATAAGTTGTACGGGTTGCCGTTAAATCCGGGTGAGCAATGACATTCATAGCTGCCGGGCAAATTTTTGCATAGGGCATTCAGTCCACATGCAGGTTTGTCTCGGTTCGCCGAGCACTCGTCCACGTCGCGACATTTTCCGGTCGCTGTGTCCCGTTCGTATCCTTGTCGACAAATGCAAACACTCACGTCTGAGTAGCTATCGGTGACGCAATGCTCTCCGTTGGGGCAGGGATTCTTGTCACTGCATCGGAACGGCGTTTCTACTCGAAGGCAGCCGCCGTGATACGGATCTCCTGATGAGCCTCCCGGGCATTGACATAAATATCCACCCAGTGTGTTTGTACAAATAGCTCCTTCCGGACAGGGGTTGCCAACGCATTCGTTTATATCATTGCAGCCTCCTAGCGTGCCAGCACTGCCCGTGTAGCCTTCTCCGCATAAGCATTGCGCTTGTCCGTTTACCAGCATACAATGAGCATTAGGTCCGCAAGTCATAGCTTCACAAGGGTGTCTACAATCGTTTCCTATATTTGGCTCCGGACACAAGCAACGCTTCTTGCCATCACATATCGCATTTCCTGGACAATCACTATCCTGCGCGCATGTTACAATCGCCACACATCTAACGGTTGGATCAGGATCTGCGATACTATTCTCCGGGCATTGGCAGGTGTACCCGCCGTCAGTGTTAATGCAAATTGCCCCTTGACCGCATTTGTTCGGCTTCGAGCATTCATCCAAGTCTACGCATTTGACAGTCGCGTCCCCAGTGTACCCAGGGGGGCATCGACAGAAGTAGCCACCCGGATTGTTGGCGCACGTCGCATTGATTCCACACCTTCCGAACGGTCCATGCTTTTGGTCGCACTCGTTTATATCAACGCATCCTGCCGCAATATCCAGGGGATCGAACGTCCACCCATCCTCACATACGCAGTATGCCTCATTTCCATCAGGTCTGCAATACGCATGTTCACCACACTGGACTTCTTCACAAGGCTGCTTGCAACCTATTCTCGGAGGTGTCCCGATGTAGCCAGCCTCACACTCGCATCTGTACGAGCCCGGTGTATTCACGCATGATGCGTGTGATCCACACACATCTGAGTGTGTTCGACATTCGTCCACGTCGACACAAATCGATCCGACAGGCTCAAAACCATCTTGGCAAAAGCATTGTCCTTCTATACATTCTGCATTGTTCGTGCAATCGAAGTTGGTCTTGCACAGAATGTTTACGTCGATCTGTTCGCAAGCAACTTTCGGATCGGGCCGGCCTTCGAATCCTTGCGGACACAGGCAGTTGTAGCCGGGCACTGTATTCTCACAAATAGCATGGTCCCCGCATGGCTTCTCCAGAGCTTGGCACTCGTCGATGTCAACGCATCCTCGGAAAGGATCACCAGTGTAGTCTGGCCTGCAACTACAGATGAAACTGCCGATGGTATCCGTGCAAATGGCATTTTCACCGCACGGGTTTTGTTCACATTCATTTATATCTGTGTGGATTCAAGGAATTATTACAAAAATATAACCAACAACACAGAAAGCTAGTAATTTGGGTCATGCATAGCTAGCATAGAAAAAGGAAGAAAATAGACAACTAAAAGAAGAACAAGCATAAGAACAAGAAGCAGGCCAAGGCCAAGGCCAAGGATTCCAGTCAAGTCCTTCCACCTCAACGCTAGCTGCTTGTACTTTACGTTCAAGACTAAAAGCACCTCCGCCACCAATGTTAGTAAGCAAAGTGTGTAAAACGATTGGCGTCAGTGTTCTGAGCTGATTGTAAGGTTTTAAGGTAATGAATAAGTCATGTCTTACTAACTTTGACAAAATATGTCACCCTGTCCGTGGAATCCAGGGGGACACAAACACTTAAACGAGCCTGGGAAATTAATGCATTTCGCGTTGGGCCCGCAAGCGTTCTTTCGGTTGCATTCATTTATGTCTGTGCACTCACCACCTGCCGTGGCATTGCCCGATGCGAACCCCGGAGGACAACTACACTCGAAGCCTCCCGGCACGTTCATACATTGAGCACCGTACGGGCAGGGATTGTTAGAGCATTCATCCATATCTTACGTGTTTAAGGTGGTGGTGAATTAGTTCGTACGTGTCCATGTTATGTTATGGTTTTGGATGAGTGAATTATGCAACCGACGACCACCGGGTAGTGTGTTTAATGCGTTGCAGTAATGTGTGCAGCAATTAATGAATTATTGGTTGATTAATTGTAATAAAATGCAAAACGAGAAAATCATGAATTATTAAAATGAACATAATATTGTAATGAGAGAATTCCTAAATCAACATCAAAGCTTACCTTCGCACGCATCCATCGGATCTCCCACGAATCCTTCAGGACAAAAACACTTGAAACTGCCTTCCATATTCGTACACTGGGCGTTTCGCCCACAAGGCGACCGACCACACTCGTCATAGTCAACACAACCCAAGGCAGACCGGGCATCACCATGGAATCCTGGAGGGCAGTCGCAGCGATAACTACCCTCAAGGTTCTGACAGTTTGCTCCGGGTCCACAGGCTTTGGGGTCTGCACATTCATCTATATCTACGCAACCATCATACGGATTGCCATAGAATCCTTCGCGACATTCGCACGAATAATTTCCAGGAACATTTATACAATTCGTGTTCAGTCCACAGGCATTAGGCTTCTGGCACTCGTCAATATCTAACATGAAAATAATTGAGTTCAAACAAAAGATTGTGAGGCGCAGAGTGTTCAATAAATAATGTTAAATAAAGTCCGAAGTTAGTTAAAATGCGTTGGTATAGTGGAGTATTTTCACGTTCCTTTGACTCATAATAACCTACCTGTACATAGCTGTTCGCCGTCTCCTTCGTACCCTTCCTTACATTTGCAGAGGAAATGAGCTGGTAAGTTGCAGCACTCTGCATTCTCCACACATCGTGCGGCTATGGCTGGGTCTTTGCATTCATCAATATCTGCGATGAAAGAATATTCAGTTTACTTGTCTCATAAATTGTTCAGAGCAAAATTTAAAACAAAAATCAAACGATTGCGAATTCGATTTTCAACGCAGGTTTAGTAAAAAAAAAGGCACCCGAAATGCGTTTTCACTTGGGATTATTTCTAGAAACCAGTTCATGGTCGACGGAGTCGACGCCCGAAAGAGGATATCTTAGAGGCGGAACACGCATTCGATGTCAGTCTGTAAAGTCATTTGCTTATATGATACACCTCCTCCCCATGTTGAGCAGCACATACTCATTAATATGTAGAAATCAGTTTGACATCAGAAAAGCCTTCAAAATTAGTTATAAAACTAGAATACGAGCTCCAACCCGTATCAAAGTGCACAAAGGAGTAAATATACCTCTGATACCTCTGACCCACAACTGCAAGTAAAGAAGCGGAACCAGAGCTCACGGAGAAACGCTTCATAATGGCAATAAGAAATCGTCTATTGCTGTAAATAAATCTGAGGAAGCAAATGAGACAATGAAAGCATCGATCAAGTTGATAAATTATGGATAATTCAATTGGAAAATATTTGGCTAAATCAGGGTTGTGGCTACTCATTGTTTTGGGAAATTGCTTTACTAAATAGTATCATTTTAGATGCTTATTGGACACTAGAATTGCGAAATATTATAATATGTACGGCGTGCACTTAGGGAATAAATCGAACCCAACAAATTGAATGTTAAAAGTAATTCGCTGATCGATTTAATATGTAATAATACCATGAAATCGTTGCTATAGTCTTTGGTAGGCTTTAAATAAGAAAGATGTTCAACTATGAATTATTGCCTGGCCACTTATCCAGTGTCGAAAAGACACTTGATTCTTATTTAACGCGGTAGTGAAAAACGGTCGGGTCTAAATAATCCGGGTATAATTATTCGTTTCCAATTTATTAAGCAACTACTACAGAATGATGATGCACATGGTGTTGAAAATTGAATTATTTAGAAGTTTGAAAACCTCCACAGGAACTGATACTGCTGAACACTTCCATCAGTCCATTACTGATGTCCGAAATTGAGAGAAACTGACGCTCATCAGTATAAAGGAAGAAGTAGCCTGTATCATTTTCGATTGTTCATGAGCCACTTAAAAAACTTGTTAAAAGTAATTATAAAAAGTAATATAGTAAATATTTTGGCGTCCAACATTTAATTCCACTCTAAGTGTGTAACGTATTGTTCATCGTTTTACTGATTCACATTGGTAGTTTTGTTGATAAAAAAAAACCCTCTAAATTATGTCAAGGAACCTGATATGAACCTAAATTAAAACTTAAACTCAAATTAAATCTGAAGCCTTCTGAAAATCAAGTAAGGACCTTTGTTATTCCATTAAAATTTGGAAAAGTTCTTTCATGCATGATCACCGAAAGGCTGAGGATTTTCTAAGCAACAAAAACACCTTTTTACGACCATAAAGAGATTACTCCGAGTTATTTCATGACATAATAATGTTAACTGACCGCCCAGGTCGTACTATCCCACACCCTTGGAACTTTTTCTATGTGGTATTGTGAAATCTTTTGCCTACGAGATTTGCCGAAAAACGATTTGCGATTTTAAAACAAAGCATCCAGCGCACTATTTAAAAGTTACATGATATGTGCGAGAAAGTAGGAGAAAATTTGGTATCAAGACGGCATTGAGTGCAACAAAACTGAGGAGAAGTTTTGTGATTTGACTTTTATTTCAAATAACGAAAGTGGCTGTTGCTCTTTTGTTTCAATTTATCGTTCTGGCGCAACGCGCGGTAATTCCTATCCATCGAAATAGTCTCTTTGAAGGTGTTGTCCAATTTGCAGTGAACGAAAAAACGGCCATCCTATCTACAGTCAATTTTGACTAGCAGAGGCCATTTAATTTATGTTTCAACAATACTTGGAAAATGTTCGTTATTTATTTGGAGTAACTTGTTCTTGTGGTTCCCTTATTAATACTCGCCGAATAGAAGTCTTTTTATTTAAATTTAAGATTCTTCATAAGTTTTAGATATGATATGGAAATTAAATAATTCTTTGCTCCGAGAACGCCATGAAGCGAATGAGCATCAGCAAAACTTAGCGCTGAACATGCAAATCAATTTAAAAGCGCTCATTAGTCAAGGCAGTAAACTGACGAAGGCATCTATAGCCATTTTACGATTTATCTATTGAACCAGCACTCAAACTATTGCTTCAGCGTTCAAAACGAGCGTTGGCCATATCCTATCGACCAGCCGCATTATAGATTCCAGCTCCTTCTCCACAAGAGTGGATTCGAACGCAATTATCCATAGATAAAAGCCACATAAAACACTCAGGTCGTTTTCGAGTCCGCTGAACCGACCATATCATCACATACTCGTATTTATGCGCGATTTGCATTTTCCTTTACATTCGCGAAGGGGCTAGAAAAGCAAGTGGAGCTGCTCCAACTTGTGTGGAGTGCTTGGTGCTTGCTGCTTGGTTCACGAGGGCTGCCGATGTCGAGTTGGAGCATGCATACCACAGCACATCACACTAGTCGGTCCAACTAGCGCCATGGTAAAAGCCGCGACTCACAGGGCAATGATCTTTTTTACCTGTCTTGTGTACCTCTCAGGTGAGACGGTACGCGTTGCTTTTATTTCTTTCTGGGGTTTTTGCCGGGTCGCATCCGACGAGGAGAAGGTTTGCATGAATCGCCAAGTACTTGCGTTCTGTGCGCAATCGATGCCTGGCTAACCTGGTGAAGCAATGCGATAAGCGAATAGGTGATGCAAACGAATAGTAGTGGGGGGGTAAGAGATCCGGGTGGATCAGTTGCATGGAGGGTTCGGCTAGCAAGAATGCGATCTCGCACCTATTCCAGCGCTACTCGCTCGATTACGCGAATGTAGAATCGAGACGCTCGACTTCCGCAGTACCTAGAGTACTTAGTTCTGGTACTGCGGATGAGTGTGTAAGCTGAAGGTTCTACTTCAATCTTGCTTCCTTCCCTTTGGTAGTTGTCCTGGCAATGCTGACCTGCGCGAGCAGTTTCAAAGATCCAGCTCCAAATGCTTTCTTCCTTATAAGCAAAATCACTACCAATCGATCCTCAAACGTAAAAAGCAGTTAGCCATGACCTAGTCATCACTAGACATCACTAAGTCGTCGACTTCAGCGTACCACCTCGTTGAGGGTCCCCTAGCTCATACTCGAAATAGCAAAATCCACTGAGTATCCGCGTCAGTTTCACTTTCAAAATCAAATTCATCTACGACACCTAATCCTACGCGCAACTTTTAATTACAGTGGAAACTCGTTGAAAGGAATGTCGCAACTCTCGTTTTCATATGCCGAAAGATTAATTAACATAATATGTAGGTGTTGTCATTGCAAATGGACTAATGAACAAGAACAATCTCTTGTTGTGTCGTTGACGCTGAAGAGAAGAAAAAAATACTCTTGTAGCCCCAAGCGTTGATGCCAAGATTTGAACTGAGCAAAATATTTCAACAACTATCACAAAAAATAGGTCCAACAACTCAAGACATACTCAATACGTTTGTACCAACTCGAATCGGACCGCGCTCTCTAATTCGTCTTCTGTAATTCCTGAGATAATCCTAATTGTCGCCTCTAAACGTTTGCGTGAGTGCAACAATCCAAATTGGACAACCCACCATCGCAACAACCCACCACCATACTTTTTCGTAACACATTCGATTTCTGAATGCACGTTTCAACCCGAAAACGGGGCAGCCATCAAACTTTTCAAATAGTGGCAATGAATCTTCAGTGCAAGCACACGAAGATACTTTTTAATTTATTCGCCAACTGTTTACTTTGTACGCAGGTAACCAGTGAAAGTGGACAAGAATTGTGTTTGGCGAATAACCTGAAACCATTCTGGAGCTTCTGCAATTGTTGACGGGCAACGTTGATGACATGACGACATTGAAATTCAAATGAGGTAATTTCAAATCGGATTTGAAATATGTGATAGTAACTTCGTAAAGTTATACTTTTGATGCGGCGTTTAAGAGTTTCGAAGAGCTATCAGAAGAATCGGTTGGCTGAAGGACAAAATCTCCCCGAAACATCACACGGCAGCAGAAACCAAGAACCAAAGCTCGAGGAATGGTTGATCAGAAATCTATCCTTTCCACACAGAGAGAAAACCTAAAACGTGACAACAACAGCGTTATTTCACTACTTTCTGCGTATTACAAAACCTTTATGCTGGCGTAGCTAATGGTGAGTACAAAGTAGATTTCAAACTGGGCGATTCAAAGAGGATTGACGAACTTTTTGCGGCTAAGCAGGTGCTGAGAGTATATTGCGCGTGTCCCCTAAACATTCATCATGTATATATTGACTTCAAGAAAGCCTAAAACAGTACACATCGAAATGTACCGCATAAGATTATGCATGATTTCTGAGTCCCAGCAAAATGTGTCCGACTCGCGAGAATGAGTATGTTGCACTGAGCAGTGCAAGGCTGAATCAACAACAATATGAAAGTAATTTTCAAAAATCGTTATAAGGCGCAAGGCTGAATCCCCATCTTCTAGTTTCATTTAGCACTGGGACACGTCAGCGAACACCCCCAGCGGATACAGTAGATTCACTCCTTTTAAAATCCAGTGAGAAGGTAGCCTGTGCAGACGAATTCAACATCATGTCGCGCTCTTATTCGTCTGCATGAGAAATTTCCGTGAACCTTGATTCGGCAACAAATGGAGTTGGTCAAGAAACAAACAACGATGACTCAAGCTAGAAAACTGACACCCGCAAGAGAAACTGCAGACGAAATAGGGAATAGCGAATCCGGGTCGCGATTAAAGAGTTTTATCTCAACTGCGGTTTACACACAACAATGTGTGTAACACAAAATGCTCCTGTACCAAACCAAAAAGGAATTGGACGGAAGCGCCGATGGACGAAGGACAGTAGGAAAACCATGTGATCATATACGAGTATATCTGCACCGAATGAAAGTTCGCGAACGTGATCAAGCCACTCAGAAAGTTGGAGGCGAGACATGCTGAAGCTCGAGATCCGTGTTGGGCTGCGGAGCCTTGAAAGACGGTGACGAAATCAAACTGCGGATGCTGATGCGAATTGTTCGAGCGAAACAGATACGAGATCGATATTGAATAACATCCAAGCTGTAGAAACGTTTTACTACGGCAATAGTCTCTCGCACTGGTAGAGGTATAATCGATCTTATATTCTACGTTACTACCAGAATCTCGTGGTACCTACAATAGGTCGGCAATGGATAAGGAATCGAGGATGGTGGCTGCAAGTCAGGAAGTGAAAACTCTAGAGTCGAATATGTCACAGTGCTGCTCATATTTCATGTTTGGAGGACTCGAGCAGTTGAGCAAGGACAGTTCCCAAGAACACTTAAGGGGAAAGGGTTTCACAGGTAAAGGAGGTCCAGACATGCGATTAACTAGATGTGTGAGCTTTCGTTATATACATATGGAAATTTGTCGCAATTTTCATACCACCAGCTGCTATGAAAAATTCTGCCTGCGCTCCGCCTCAGTAGTCTATCTTTCTTTAATCGAGGATTTCGGACTACCTACTCGCATCCATGTCGATAGATTGATCGGGAGCAAAATAGGAGACAAACGCAAATATGTGTTCCCCAAAAATTGATTTCACTACAACAAACATATAAGTAAGCGATCAATTGGGTACGTTCAAAGGATATTCCACATATCAACCACGTTTACAGGCTTATCAACTGCTTTGTACTCTGTAAGAAGATGTGAGGGCATTCAGCTCACGAATGCCCTCACATGTTCGCTTAACATATGACTTACGCTTTGGGTGAGTTTTTCTTTTCTTTTGAACTCTCTTTTCACTTGACACGATAGGAAGATGGGCTTGTATAGCAATGGCAAAAGCTCCAAAGGAACCGACCACTATGATGTAACAATCACTTTTCAGTTACATGCAAGTTATGTAATGGCAGGCACTGATTCTAATTATTACTGAACCGTGTCCAGAGCTCAGTACAGCATCTACGATAGCGTGTTTTATATTTGAAGTGACAACAAACAGCAAGTACAACAAATACACGCAACTATCTGCGCTAAATCTCTCTGGCCTAGGTTTCTTTGAGTTTGCATTAGTTGCACTTTGTAAAGGTGTGCAGAATGTGCATAGCAACGCGTCGGTACCGTTAGAGTCGATCTAGCTCAGAATGAAAGCCTTGAGTACTTATTCGGCTG
This sequence comes from Stratiomys singularior, assembly GCA_954870665.1. Classification (NCBI taxonomy): domain Eukaryota; kingdom Metazoa; phylum Arthropoda; class Insecta; order Diptera; family Stratiomyidae; genus Stratiomys; species Stratiomys singularior. The sequence continues at coordinate 606,628 of OX940879.1, read as the reverse complement.
ACTGACACGATAACGGAAAGGCAGGGGATGGTGTCGGAGGCCCGAGGAGCAAGGGTTGGCCACTGTTGCCGTAGGCTCCAGGGGGCGGAGGCAGACAGCAGAGATTTCAAATCGCCAGCGCATGTTTATTCAATCTTTCGCTGGCATCTAGTCCCAATGCAAATTATAGAGTGAGCAACGCGTTGTTCTGGCGTTGCGTGATCTTGTCGATGGTCGTATTGGATAAGTACGCTCGTAGATACTCTGGTCCACGGATGGATGCATCTTTCTAGCGCTCGTTCTTGCCTTGATGGAGCAGTTAGTAGCATCCTGGATGTTGATTTGCTTCAAGATATGTACTTAAGTATAGAGATTAGTCACTATGGCGGGTCTGGCATCTTCATTTGTTGTCAGCGTTGTCCACACAATCAGTGAATCGAAGTGACCTTCTGCTTTTTACATAAGCCTCGAGGTTTCCTCGGCGCGACACTTGGAAAAGATTCAAACTGCTCGCTCAAGCGAAGTTGACGATAGCTAGGGTAGATCGAAGGTATTTCGGTTGACGCATCCGAGTCTGATACCTTTATGACGGACGAGGGTCAATGTCTTGAGATTTCGTGGCAACATATCCCAGCTTGCGTGTGCGGAATAATTGCTACGGTAGTTTGTGCATTGAAACGTGTTGTAAAATCAATCTCCAAGATAAATATCACGAATTCCCGCTGACCGGTGAATGGAAGAATGGTTTATACAGAACTCTTGCTGGCCAATGGGGGCCAATAAAAGATGTGCAACTTGATTTCATTCCTCATTAAGGGTATCAAATAAAAATTAGGACGCAGCGGGTGAACCAATAAGTTAAGTACCTTCAATGGAGAACCCTGACTCCAATCGAGTTCAGTTGGATCTTGTGTTCAACGAGGACAATTTACCATGTCTTTCGCACGACTTGTTCTTGAGCCGTTTAAGCGTGGAATGAAACGTGGCACTACCAGTTGTAGTCTTCGTTATGAGCTTGATGGCATATGTCAGCAGATCTTTACCTTTTGTTTGTGCTCCTACAAGAAATCCTTGTTCACGCCAACGTGAATAATTTGTTCATTTCAAGATGCATATTTCGCAATTGGTATCAGATATCTGCCACTCACAGGTATGAAATGCACCTGCTTTGGAGCTTGTCCGAGTTCTTTCGTGATTTTTTTTTAACTCATGAGACTGCCACCAATATTAAAGATATATGCGAGTCTGCACAAAAATATAGGATGTAAAATTGTAGGTGAAGGTGTTCTAGTCGAACTCCAATTCTCCCTGAATGATTGTTTATGTTGCGTGTATCACGCCAAGAAGTTGAGGAGACAGTTCTCATGTGCATTGAAAACAATTATTCTGAAAACCAAGCCCAACCCAGTACTTACCTTCGCAATGAAGTCCATCACCACGATAGCCAGGAAAGCAGGTACATGTGAAACTGCCAAGCGTATTTGTACAATGAGCGAAGACATCGCACGGACGATACTTGCATTCGTTCTCATCTGTGTGGAAATGGAAAAGAAAAAATAATATTATTTTTTTTATTTTGCAACTATTCAGCTGTAGTGGGCAGCATTTATTCATTTATTCGTTATATTAGTGATGAACCTTGCACTTAAAATTGATTATGTTCCAAAAGGGTTAGCAACGTTTTAGACAAAATGAATAACATTTGTTTCATTTTGTAGTATTCTACCATATGAGAACGCCGGAATGGACGATTATATTCTGCTGCAATGAACACCCATCCATTGCAACGCACTCATTTGGAATTAATTCATTCTTCCTTGAAGGAACAAGAATTCCTTGAGATCATATTTAATTTTCCAATTGAATTGACTTGACACTTGCCTTTTGTCAATTATCAACTCCCATTTTCGATTGAACCTCCCACTCTGTTTTCCATTGCCCGTATTTTTTTCTCATGGTCAATTTGCATGAAGAACTCACTAAGCCGTGAAAGCGAGCAAAGAAAAAGAGCAATCGAAACGTAGCGAGTGTTAATTGCATAAAACTTTGTTTTTTAGCAGTGTTCATTTTATTTAGGCACTGCTCGAAGAAGCACAAGAATGTTAAAGGTGCCAATCACGAAAACCGAATATTATGGAAATCGTATTTTCGAAACATTTTAATTTTGAATAACTTCTTTGATTGGCCGGATGTGCTGATGATTTTGTAGTAAGGTTTATTTGTATTGTTTGCAAACAATCACCCTGATGTGTTGCGTGTTTTTCAGCCGAAATCGCGGTTGCGCATCACCTTACCAGACCAGTTAACAGACCGTTCAATATAAAACTTGTCTAGGTCGACTGGCGAATATCACGAGATCATTCGAAAAATGCTAACTTGAAGATATTCTCAAGGTTTTCATATTTAAAATTCACGAAAATATTTCAAGCGCCAAGTTGCTGTTGTTGGGAGTTTCATTTCTCAAAATGGCGTCAAAACAAGTGCTAACAGCCAATGAAAACCCCAACCGATTCACCTCTAGATGAGCTCGCTGTTTTAGCAAGTGTTAAGTGGTCCGATTTGGTTACTAATTGAACGTTCAAGCTTGCCCACGTCCTTGTTATTGTGATTTAATTGCACTCACCTGGAACTTGGCAATTGCATCCTCCGTATCCATCGTTGCAATGACACACGCCATTCAGGCAAACACCGTTAGTACATTGAGTGCCATCTTTATCACAGTCATCTAGTGGAAATGGAAAGAAGAGAGAAAATTTAGAATTCGAACGGAAACCTTCAGGTGCTTTTCATCTTATTGTGCTCCAATTCCAACAAATACTTCTAATTTCATACAATTACCACTGAGTATCAACAACACTTACTTGTGCATTTGAGTTCTTTGCTTAATTCATCGGAGCCAAGAAAACAATCTTGACTTCCGTCGCAAAGTTTCGATAATTCGTATAATTGTAAGTAGTCTGTCGATTCATTCACTTGACAACCGAAATAGCCATCCTCGAGATTCAGAAAAAACACTTCACCTTTAAATCTACTAGTTTTACTTTTGTAGGATTGTGAATGTACCTGAAATTAGAGAGGAAAACAACAATATAAAAAACTTCCATTGATAAGATCCGCAAATAGGAATATGTTTTGGATACTTGTACTTAATTTTACAAGCGAGTTGGGAAGAAGTATTTCAAGGTAATGTTAACATTTTTCTCCTAACGTTGCAATATGGGTTATATTGATAAATGCAAATCGTTATGCATGTGGTTGGAGTAGTTGCAGCAATGCACCTGCGCTAATTGAAGTCTACACACAAGTTGGCTCAAGTGCATACACACATGCATATGCACATGCTCCTTGACAAACGCTTTTTCCTGGGTATCAAATAGCAGATTTAATTTCATTGGTTCGGTTCTATCTTGGGGGGGAAATGTAAACGGATATACAAATGGCTGCAAGCCATACTAAGTCGTGATCGGCGTTTGTAATCAAATAGGCAATTAATCGATTGTAGTCTTTTGGTAGTTGGTTTTTGCAGATAACTCCGACGGTTGCATTCCCAACGTTCTGTGGCGATGCGAGTAATAAAGGTTGTGATGGACACAGACCGCGAAATCGTTCACCTTAAATAAGAAATTCCGCATGGATTTCAAATTTGAACCAAACCGTCGTAACTGCCTACCGGTGAATAAACGATATTCAAATTAATCCTGCTGTAATCATTGCAATAATAAAGTTTATATTTTTCTAACTTATGGAGCAATAAATGCCTGTCAAAGCCTTAAGCTTTCTCTCTCGCACTTTGCGTGTTGATCCATTATTTAGTCTACTTTTATCCTTTATTTATTACAAAAGAACTGTTGGAATTCCCTGGTAAAAGGCCAGCAATCTCAGTTATTGTAAAATTAGATTAAATGCAAATTAAAATTAAATGGACACCAAACGAGAAGAGGACACAGCGAAGAGTTGCTAAACAAAAGTTATTTGTTCGGACGACCGACGGACGAATCAACTCAATGTCGGACCTCAGTATTAAAAGTAAATAAATTCTAATTATATTCAAAACTGCTTCGATTACCATCCACTTTCAGAGAACTGTTTGTTCGTTGAGCGATTTCAGCGGTAGTCTGAATAAATAAACAAATCACTTTTCTTCACAATTGTTGGAATTCAAACCTAACAATTCGGAAATTTCCAAATAATAATTGTTGAATGTTTAAGTAAAACGTATTACGCGCATCAAAACAACCGAAATGCCTCATTTCTATTAATACAACGACATTTTACCAAGCAAAAATTTTAATTATATCTCGATACGATACGAAGCAAACAACTTACGTGAGAATTGGCATTTGATTGTTCATCTGCATTCCGCTTATATCATCTTTATTAATAAATAAAATGCACGATATAACCGCGTTCACTCGATGATATCTTGAATGTGCGATTTGAAAGTTTCCGGACCAACCGCCATCAACGATTTCATTCAGATACAGATACTCCGAAAGTATCTGCGAAGATAACAATGGACAATTCATTTTTTCGAAAGCGACTTTTGGTCGGACTGCGGCAAGAATAATATTAGCGAACTTTCAAAATGCTGTTTTCGATTGATGGAGATCGCTCGAGGGTATGAGTGGGGTGTTTCGAATTCGCCGCTGTATTAGGTGCATTTTGATGAGCAGAATGAAGTATTGTATTATGTGTTACTGCATTAGCAACAATCATGGAAATTAACAAAGGATGCAAAGAAACACTTATGAACGTTTCAAGCACTTTCGGCGAGCCGAATCCAATTCTTCATCAGGAACTTCCAGTCAGGCTTAGGTCGGCTGCCTCTAAAACCGTGTATGAATAACAACACCATTTCGGCACGATTGATATCGAGCTGAAACTCCCTCCTGATATATTCACAACGAACTCAATAAGAATACTGGAAAATTCAAAATTTCGTAACTATTTACAAATCGCTGTTGGACGATAAATAGTTCAATCGATCGCGTCTAACGCTTACTGGTGCATGGTTTGACTAAGAACTAAGATTCTATGTCGTCCTACAATTGTAGTGTATTCAAATGATTGCTCAAGCCTCTGAAAGGGATACCCCGGAAACCATAGAATACGCCGAAAATTCCTATACTGAAGACTTCAAGTTTCCGGATGAATATGTGCAAGAAAATCGCATCAAAATAATAAAGTAAGCTTTTGCCTTTAGGATAAGGGTTTTTATTCGAATATTTGTATTCATGTGCCTGACAACGTGGAATTCTTCGTATGGTTCCCATTGCCTAGTACCACAAAGTTAATCACCAACCACATACATAATGAACATAATGAGAACGATGATTACGTAAATCGACATATTTTAGAAATTTTTGTATGTTAACGAATTGATTAAAAGCTTTATACTTACGGTACTCGAGAGCAGCACTATCCACGTGACTAGTGGCAAAAATATTTTCATTTTTGCTGTAAAGAAGAGAAAATGATTGGTCAAAATATTTTCCGTCACATATCATAATATAGTTAAAGGAGGAGAAATGCAAGTGTATTAATTTTCCACCACCATTCTGTTAGACAATTACTAGTTTTAGTTTCATCAACTGCTTCCTAATTAGATGAATCAACCCACAGAAATATAATTTATACCACAATTATCTTTTTTTGACTTAAGTTGCTGATAAATGAATTTTTCAAGTTTGTTTGCTCCAAATTCCGTATTTATCAACATATTCAAGTAATGGTAACCTCATTTGAAAACTCCAAATGAGGGCAAATTTTATTGTAATTTTATTTATATTTGATTATAAATGTCTTATAAGTGGATAGTTAAGTCTGATTCATTCCTAATGGAAGGTATTGAAATTTCAGGAAAACATACGAGGTGCGTTTCTTTGTGGATCATGTGTTTGACTAGTTGGTTTTTAATTTGGAGCAGACTTTTCGTGCCTGCTTTGTGCTTCACTCATTCTTTGAATTTTTGAGTAAATTTATTGTTTGATAGCTGTTTCAATGTTTTTCGCGGGAACTTTTAAAAAATGCTATTGGAATTCGATTATGGAATTACTGAACTAAACAGGTTGCTCTGGCGATTGTGCTTACAGGAAAGTATTTCTTATATACAAGCGAAACCCATCAGCACTGATACTGAGGCTGGGTCTGCATAAAATTGGCCTCACAAGCTAAACCATGCGAACTCAAGCTGACGGCACTGTTCCTGCAGCAGAAACTCCAAGAATAATTGGCGACCTGCGTCGGGCGAAGATTGTCGCGCCAGACGGCCATTGTTTCTGATTCCATGAACCATTAATTTTCGCCATAATGCCTATATGCTAATCAATCCTTCCGCTAGCACGTCTATCACATGCTTGCGCTTTTAGAAGATAACTCATTTATTCATTGTGCTCTCACCTCGTGACTCATTCATAATTCTTTCATGATTCCTGAAGAAGACTCGAAGCAACAAAAATACAAGAACAAGCAGCAAAAGAACTTCTTCAAATGTTCCGCGACGGTATTCTCGTGTGAGCGCATGCACGTTACTCCACGTATGAACTCAAGTTACCGCTGTATTTCTTGTACATCAACATGTACCTTTTATGCATTTCAAATACCAATTTGGCTAGAAAAAAACTTTATCCGCCGGAAGTGATGATCGTTATTCGATTTGTTGCACACTTTAACGACTTTACAGCGTCTTATTGCGATTAAAGGCACCTTAACTACGGGGTAAGCGTATCTAAAGATATTGCTTTCTAGATACAGTAAAGTGACAGCCCGTAGATACGGATGGATGTGAATATGAAGGAAAGCACATTAAAAGTTGTTCTGGCAGACCAATTAAAATGTACTGTACATCAATTTAGCTTTAGCGCATGTTCTAAGAGATGTTCAAAACTGGTGATAATATAATGCCTGCAAGTTAAACAGACACCAAGAAGAAGCAGATTATGGTCATGTTTATAGAAACGAACTGGAACATTCTTGGCAATTTGGTTTAAGAAACAAATCTGATCCGTTTTTGCGAACTTCTTACCATTGAGTCACCCCATTTAGTATTCAAAATCTTCGGGCAAGCTCATCTGCAACCACAGAGGGCAGAGATATTCACCATGTAGGAACTCTTCTCGGGTTTGGTAAATCTGTTGGGAACTCGACATTTTGTCGTGCAAAGAACTAAAGCGTTGAGTTGTTGACTTCCACTTGGAGAAACTTCATTTTAGACAATTTTCAAAACCCTGACTTGCCACTATCACGCGAAGATACTCAGGATGATCTTCTGAGATTCCAAAATCACTTCCAAGTTTTTCTAAAGGACATCCAATGTTGGTGTATTTTTACGTAAAACCTTATTAGCTTTTCGCAAGCTGCCTTTTGAGGAGCTAGTGCTAGTGCTAGTAGTGTAGTACTACTATTGTACTACTATTCTACTACTTCACTTGAATAGTTCAGAACTTGAGTGGAGACAACGAGTGGAGTGATGTTTTCTATGATTATTTCTATCTATCACCATTTACTTGATAGACTGGCAGTTGAGTCGAGTTGGGAGGTCACATATCGTTCAAAAATTTACACTCCAAATGCAAAATAACTGTACTTTCACGCAAAGAGTGTTTGACTTCAGTTTCATTTATTTCAATGAAAATACCATTAGCATGACCTTAATAGCAAGCCAAAGATCGAACATAATTTTACGAAGAAAAGTTCAAAATGAGCATGAAGTCGAGCTTGAAAAATGTTCATAGCCAAGATTTATTGTTCCTCGTATCAATGACGGATGACGGATGCAGTCATGTTTTGTGATTTATCAAAAGTGAAAATAAGATCGAGTAAAGCATGACTCCGAATCTATTCCACTTTATATGTGCAACCCATTTAAATGTATGCAAATGTGGAAAGTTTATTAGTCAATGCTAATTTTTGGAAGTATACACATTCAACTTTTATTTCAGCTCAGAAGAAGGAAGTTTGTTCATCTATCGAAAATCTATAGTACGAAAATTTTATTTCGAGTTCCTACGAAGGCTTCTTTTGCATTTAAATGTTCGGATTCTTCAGCCTTCACCTAATTTTTGGTTACAAAATAACTCTACAGACATGAAATCACAGGCTCCTGCAAAATTGACATTTGCCAGTCAAAAGCCTAAAAAATCAGTAGAATCTAATTGAAAAATATCATACAGTCGAAACGAGGAGGCACTAAGCCCCGTTTCATAGGATATATGTTTTTTATGCTAATTTCTGATTTTCTTGATACCTTCTGACTTCTTTATGAAGCACGTTTGAAGCGTTAATATCCCCATCAGGATAAGCATAAAAACCCGCCCGCCCGCTTTTAAAATGAATGAGAGCACTGGACCTAGAATATACTTGTGCAACTGCACGAAACTAAGCAACAAGCTAGAGAGCCATACTATGGTTTCCAGTCGATGTTTTTCGCAATTAAAGAAGCCATGGGAAGGCAATGAACATACTTTATTGCTGCATATCCTTTGGATAGCTAGTTGGCACTGAAGGCAAGGCATCCTAACCGTGTAGCCTCACAACTAGCGTAGTATGTTGGCAGACACTTAGAACTGCGGATACCTGGAAGGAAGTAAACCTTTCGCTGATTCTTGGACAAACCGTGGTGTAGAACGGAAATAAAGAGCAGGTGAACTATCAGGAGTTGTTTTGGCAGTCGAATTGCAGCAAAAGTGGATTCAATTGCTGTGTCTCTAAGGAACGTGAAATAGGAGTTGGATGGAACTTTCAGAAGAGAAATAGAGCCGCCTTGGAGCGATGGAAAACCTATCGGATAAGCGGAACATGCCACGGAGAACCACAAATGGCGTAATACATTTTCAAGCAGCCACACGACCTCACCAAACGGATTACACGTAGCACACTTTTTTGTTATTGTTTGAGCCAATTTCATAAACACTTTATGTGATTGGGGTGGGATCAAACGGCTTAGTTGACGATCACTGATCTCGAAACCCAACTTGGCTTTTGCATGGTGGCAAAATCTGCCATTTGAAAGCACTGAAACGCATACGAGGAGTTTAAGGGCAACTCAGCTCTAAATTAAACGCAGTCGTGGACCTGGGAACAAAATACTCGCATCCTCCGAACGTAGATAATTTGAATGAAATGAAGAAGAAGAATATATACTTTCTTTTGCGTCTAGCAATTGCAAACTAAAGCATCAATGCCAATTAGAAATCTTATTCATAGGGTCTTTTTTAAGACCTCGCACCGTAGAGTTAGATGGTTATCATTTTATTCCTACTTTGTATTGGTGTGGAAATTTATGTTTCTCTCGGTAAACCTTCTTCATGGAAAGAATCTCAGGACACACATCCGAATTTATGGCGTGAATCATCTTGCAAACCACTGTTCCTACTTCATCCATCAATTACTTCGGTGTTATTGATATCCATGAGCAACCACCCTTCACTCTACTTCCCCTTTTACCACACTGAACCCAGAACGAGACGCCTGGCGAATATCGAAAAACCTGGTAATATATCTGTGATAGATTCAGTGATAGACTTCTGCCTGGTTTTAGACCTCTCAGCTCTTATGTAAATTTCTCACTACTGGTTGTTGCCCGAAGCAGTCTATTGGCCATCAGCCATCATCAATGAATATCATGGTGTAACCAACCTCTAGCCACCTATTATTCCTTTTAAAATATGCATCCAAGAATCGCTGGGATTGTGTTCAGATATTTATCATTTTTCGAATCTCTAACGAGTTGGCCAGCTTTGGTTATGCAGATACAAGTTCGAGTAAGGAATCGAAGTTGGAGTTCGAGTGCGCGTGGTAGTACAAGAGCTTTGCTTTCGCTACACGCTCGTTGTAACGCCGCGTCCACATCTCGTTCGACTGCTAAGTAGCATTTCTGTGCAGAATAGCACGAAAGCCGCTGCGTTTAACTGTAAACATTGATCGAAGAACTAGTTATTCCACATTTTCCTATTACTCGACGGATTATCTTAATCTTTTTCTTGGGTTTTGCCAAGAAAAACAGAATCAGGCAAGTTCGTTTGCATTGTGAGATTGGCAAACGTGAACCAATCCAGCCAAAAACCAACCAGTAGCCATTTGTTGAAGCGGACAAGCTCGCTAATATGGCGAGTCGTATATTAACGGGCTTCAGATTCGCCAATCTGCGGATTTCTACTGTTCAAGATACTTTCAAACTCGAACCGATTATATTTCATTTCAATGTACTTGGCAGATACTACTTAGCGCAGAGCTCAGCGCAAACGATGTTTGCAGGTAAACGCCAGATCAGCTTTTACGTTCAATACTATCATTACTGATAATTGAGTGATATCGGTATGAGGAGGCAGTTTTCGTCGAAAATACTGTAACTGTATCTTCACCTACAAATGAATTCTGCAATAAAATTCGCGGATTGCATCCGGAAGACGCTTGAGGGTGATGATATTGGATGCTTCCAACACAACGCTTACCTACTTCTTGCTCGGCGCTAGTGGTGATGTCATGTCGATCTCTTTTGCCAAGAATGTTTTACAAAGTAAAACAAATCTGAGAATTGTTCAGTTGCTTGATTGATTGATGGACGAGCCTTTAAACTGTACGCCCGCCAGTCAGCCCGCGAGCTAGCGCACTCTGCTCCTTCAACAAGCAATCAAGCACATATGGTACCATTCGCTGCTTTTACCTGAAGGGTAATGTTTTCGTCCGAGTAAGACAAATGTTCGGTTGTATCTTGTACACACAATCCGCCAGCAGAACCCAATCTGTTCGTATTATTTTCGAATCGAACGGGTTCTGCTCGTTAGATATAGAAGCGTGAAGCATTTTATCCAAGCGTACATACGTTACAGGTAGATAAGTAGTTTAGCCGAACAAAAAATTGACTTAATTGAAAAACAGCTACAATTCACGTATTGGAAGCGCTTATCGTTTTAAATAGAAGAAAATCGAAACAATCATTTCGAAAATTGGTTCAGATTCTCTATTTGACCCGAGCGTACATTAACCGGGAAAATATCCGGTAAAGGGAAGGGGAGTACAACTCGCTGCTCCTAAACAACTTATCGCCGATTCACGACACAGATAATTACATGATTCATTTTAGAATGTTCTATTGGGAGCGATTTTCTCGCTGAAACTTGCATCCGCAGCCAACCGAACCTGTGCGGAAAGTCAAGTAGTTGGATACACTTTTCACAATGCAGACAATAGAAAAGCGCTCCGCTACTGCGAATGAATTTCGTAACCACAAAAATGTCGATGGCGGAAATAAAATAGAAAACCAAACCGAAGGAAAACTAATATGGTAAACATAGGGCGCTGACTGCCGGTTAGAAAGAGTGCTGTCGCAAGAGACTCGATAAAGAAGTGGTACTTCATCAAGGGCTCCATTAAAACAATTCTCATAAACTGAGTGCTGATTTACCGTTAGTTGTTTTAGGAGATTAAATAGTTTCGGCGATATGCACCAGCAGCGTTTGACCGCAAAGAAGAACGTCAAGTTGTTGTTGGTTCCAGAAGGATTCCAAGAATATTTCCCATTCCGGGATCAAAGGCAACGATAACAATTATTTTAATAGAAAGCATCCAAAACGATTGGTTTCTTCACTTCAAATAAGAAATGCATCGTGAAGAGATCAGAAAATTAGTGAAAAATGCTTTGTCTTGTTTTTCACAATGAATGTTTTATCTAAAAAAAATTCAGTATCGTTTTCTGATTTCTCAATGAGAAAGATTCTAAACTTAACTCGAGCTTAAAATTCAAATGCCGATTTCAATCAAATGCGGATTTAGTGGACTGAGAATCTTACGAAGTTGGCATGTCGATTTCTACAAATATGTGAGATAGGCCATTCTACTGCCTATCGCGAATAATATTCTGTTATAGTTCCCATACAAGTGACATCACTTCGTTGGATAAAATGATTAAAATTTGCATGTGTCGGCGACAAGCATTAACTTGCAAATATTGTAACCGGGATTGAAAACTTGAATAAAATTCATTGACCAACTGCAATCATGTGAATACAAATCAGTCTCAATTATACGTTTTATTATATATCACTCGCTGCGTTGGACATCGTAGTTTATTTACATACAAAAAAGTATACCATATGCATACGTGTAACATCCACCACATCAGTGGTAGGCATTGTCATCGTGTGATGATGCGTAAAGCCAACATTCGTCAGGGGCGATAATTTTGCATATTAACAAGTGGTTACGAAACTCAATGCAGCTACACACACGCTACATTATAACTGCATAACAACTATTTAAATGCACACGAGTAGATTTTAGATACCTTGCTCAATGCTTTCGAAAAAATGTGTTACATATTTTGTTAAAATACGAATTCCCAATAACGAAGTAAGGCAGCATTGCATATAATGGGGAAATTATAGAGCACGACAGACGGCGATGCACTTCAGAATAAGAATTCGTAACATTCACCGCCTCGCATTCTTCTATGCCGACGAATAGATACTCATATTTCCTACGAGGGACCAGTCAAAGTTGCACGAAAACGTGTAGGATGCCTGTCGTCATTGCTCCCATATCGCCGATGCCCAAGCCAAGTGTGAAATTAAAACACTTGGCTTTCAACATTTCCTTACTCACCGCTCATTGTTTGTTTTTAACGTCATATGTGAACAGAAACACACACGCATTGACCTAGTTTTTCAATGAACGTAGCATTCAGTTTGACCCAAGCCGAAAACTTTTGCGTGGAGTGCTGTAGCGCTTGTGAAGGAGTACAGCGCGAATGTTAAAAACAAATGTTAACAAGATAAACAACACAACCTCGACTCGATGTTTGGTAAAGCACATCCACCTTCAGGTAATAAAACGACGCCAATACAAATTGCCATGAGAAGTGTGATCAGGTGAAAGTTTCCACCACTGAACTTATGTATCATTGTTACAAAAGATGAAATCTTCGTCATCGCCAAAGAGCATCTTTTTCCCTGACTCGAGCTGCGGTATCTGCTGCTTCGGAATCAACCACAAGTTCGCACTTGCGATTAGTTTCCTTTGTTTCTTGCTGCGCATTGAATGATTATATCAAAGAAATTCTGCGAACAGAATCGCCATAACACGGAGCATACAAAACGTCTTCGACATTTCTCCAGGTGGGTGTTCGATTTGAATCGCGTCTTCAATAAGGGTCGAAGTTACTTATGGAAATATTGGTGAAGATGCGAATTTTCTCACGTTTTTTCCTTGTTCTATTCAAGAGTAACTTGGACCTACCAATTATCCATTCAAGGACAAATACAATCAAATCTGGTGCACTAGGATAAGACTGCTCGTCAACTTAACAGAATCAACGAATCCTTACATAGATAACAAAGAATCGCTTGGACACTATATTGAGGTTATTTGCCATTCACTTTGATATGAACAGGTTCCCGCAACGAGGGGGCTTGGCAAAAGTGTACCCAATACAAAACCATAAATTTTGGTTGCCAGGCCAAGCCATACATTCACTGAAAACGATTCATGTAACTGAGGATGGTGCACAACCTGCTCGTGAATGAGAAAACTTGGAACACCATTTACATTTTCCATTCTAAGCGCCAGCGTTGTAACGCGCGACTATCAACAGATTCTTCTTCTGTTGCTAATGAATGGCATGGTTTTCATCAATTTCTAGCACTATCAGCTTGTTCCACATTTCCAAGCGCAGGTCAAGAAAACGAAGAAGGGAATTTACTTATTATTTACATCAACCAACCAGTCGCCTCGGAAAAATTTATTCGACCCAGTTGCATAATGTTAAGATTTCTTCGGATTATATTCTTTTGAATTTCATAATATGAAATTCTTGAGCGAATGGAATGAGGCTTTACGAACAACATAACAATGGGATTAAACCGATTCACTGCCTGTCTTCTGCCTGTTCGAACATTCATCAGCCAAAATATGCGAACCTGTTTCGGTATCGACTACTACTTGCAGGAGATGGAGAAAGCTGAATTTGAATAACGAAAGATTCCTCACGACCGCTACGAATTTTTATCTAATTAATTGCATGTGAGACGTGTTGATTTGATTAATTATGGTGCGTATCTAGGCAAAATAACACTAAATCTCAAAATGAGCTCCGGCAGCAAAAAAACTCTTCGTTGTAATTATGCACCTAATCAGCTTTTATGCAGATTTAATCATGATACATGGAGTTAATTATCTGCTTGCTACTTTACAAGTCAGATTCAATCTTTCGATGCCCGTAAAAACAAACTTCCATGTTTCAACTAATATCTTGACTGATCTTTGACTCTCATTCAGAGGTTTTTCTTGAACGTGCTTGCCACATTGCATCTTTTATACGAAAAGCTAAATTACTTCTCTGTTGCAGTTTTAAAAAGTGGAAAAATTAATTGAACGTTTGGATTGCCAACGCTTTTTTATTGAGAATGAGTCAAGTGTAGCGGCAGATACACTTTCCACGATAAATTACCCATGAGTGAATTGTAATCATTTCTTAATTGACAAGGCCGACTACAAAGCGCTTTCAGTAGGACAATTATCTCATCGTAAAATGAAATGTATGGGGAAAATTCCTGCTTTTCAAAACCGAGACTTCAGGTGGGAATCATGGAAAACGGAGCGATCAGGACAATTCAGTTGGGACTCACGTATGGCGAAGTCCAGGTCCCACGTCATTGGAGTACGTTGAATGCATGTGGACGTCTCTTTATCTCTAGATTCACTGCCGATACACGTCTGAATACAGGCTCCGGGAATGGAACCTACCGAAATCTAAAAGCAATTTTTCCCTTAAAATCACTGCGCAACGAAATTCCTAGCCGTCCTTGTAAATGTGGAAGTTTGATATGAACAGAAAAAACCTTGACAATAAATAACACACATGAGGATACTTCATCCATTTATTTCCATTATTTCAAATTTCAAATGTCTCGCTCCGCATTTCAGTCAGCGCAAAAGTCCATCGAAATCGAAAGACTTAAGCCAGTAACCTGCGTTTGACGAGGCATTTATATGTGTACATGAGTGAAAAATACATATATATAAATAAATGTCTATGTATACATTTACAGTGTCCAACATTACCCTCAATGAAAATTTCAATACTCACTGAAATCAATGGAATTAAAAAAAGAACATCAGAAGGAATTCGAAAAGAACAAATCATATTCGTAAACAGTTGGCGTTGCCTTCATATGCCGTGAAATGCACAAGGACGTTTACAAAGCCAATTTATATGTCAAGGACACATCTTCATGTTTAAATGTA
The DNA here is from genome assembly GCA_954870665.1 of Stratiomys singularior. NCBI lineage: Eukaryota > Metazoa > Arthropoda > Insecta > Diptera > Stratiomyidae > Stratiomys > Stratiomys singularior. The sequence continues at coordinate 591,409 of OX940879.1, read as the reverse complement.
CCCAATTCGAATAATGATCAAGAGTAATTCGCGAAACTTTTTATAAAGACTTTAAAACATTCCCAAGTGCTTTTTGGTTTTTTTCTTTGGAAGAGGAATTCAGTGCCTTTTGCGAAAGTTTTTCTCAGCTCTTAGGGGTCACACCACCTAATTAGCCTTACTGGTCAATTCTAAATGGCCAAACTGCAATCATTAACGATGATTCCCCGAATATATAATGGCACCGAAGATGCCATAAAATTGCCAAAATTCAGACTATTAACACATTTAATAAGTGCCCACATTGCAAAGAAGAGTTTTCAACAGTCATTTTCAGACAGCACGTTACACGCCTTAACTCTTGACCAGTTTTCTTGTGTGCTTATGTTTTTTTCTTCGTTCTTTCTTTTCTTGGTAATCCTTCAATTGGCGCCGCCATACTATTACGCGGTTCATGGGTGCGGCGAATAAACAAGAAATGTTTTGTCAATTTATCAACTTGATTGTTCCTTGCCGCCGTTTAATTTGTTTCCTTAAGGGTTTTTTAATGTATTGCTTCAATTGTTGTATCGCCGTTCATTCTTACAACTCCTTTAATGGGAAGAAAAACAACAACAATCCAATCCTACAACTTCAACAAATCAGATATCCGTTGTGACAGAATAAGAATCTTAATCTAGAACATTCCATCCCTTCTCCCATTTAAAAATGTTAATCGAGGATGCTGCTGGATAATATTCGTGGAGGTTATTGATGTATCTTACAAAAGAAATTATCATATAGATATCGATAGCAAGACATATGGAATGACTAGCAAATCTCAGTCCGGCCGACTGTTTTGACTTTATTTCAACGCAAAAACAATTTGGTTTGCTGTTCTTCTTTTCCTCATTTTAATTGGATTTTTTTCGATGAAGGACGGTTTCATATCTTCATATGCATGTCCGCATGCGTATGGTGGGCAGGCAGGCAGGTAAGGCATAGAAGGCGAGCATGATTCAACGGAATAAAGCAGAGTGGGTGTTTCGCGTAAGAATTTAGATACGAGTGGCGTATATTTAGATACGTTTATCCTTAATCAAGGTCGATGTCTTTGATAAGTTTTAATCGAAATTAGTTGAGTCGCCCATTCGTAGATACGAAGAAATATTAAGGAAACAGATTCGCGGTTTGCATGATGGGTAACATAATCGTTGTTTTCCAGGTACAACCACTAGTTATTTTCAACATCAGGATGCGTCTGGTTTCAATTTTTGCTAGATGTTGATGTTTTCATGTTGATCAGAGCGCTAAGGGCAGGATAGCTGGCGATTCGCTTGCAATTTGCATATTACATTTGTATGGAAGAATCGTGTACTAATGGATATAATTTTTCGTCATTTAACATGAGCATTGCGTTTTTAGTCGAATCAAAATCATTATCATCCATTTCTGACACTCTCCTCAGTACTACTCTATGCATATTATGTCATGCTCAATTAATAGAACTTTAAACATGAGTAAAGATTAATGATGTCTGGGTCAACATTGATGCTAACATTGCATGTTCACGTAAGTAATATGATGTATCGCGCATTGGAGGCGAAGGTAAGGTGAAGTGTAATGGTTTGGAGCGTGGTTTTTGTAATGATGTGAATACATACAAGTATGAAGAAGTTATGGGGAATTTAATATTTACCTAAACGAATTCCATGTAAGTTGAATGAAGTATATGAGGCTTGATGAGAATAGAGCTTTGAACTCTTGACTTGAACTGTGGGTTTGAGTTATGGATGTGAAATCGTTTTTGTTAGATCTGATCAATTTGTTCAGTAGAGATGAAATACATTTTCATTACTATACTTTGCTTTGCATACACGTTCAACAATTTTATTTGCCTGCTTGCCAAGGGCAGTTCAAATAAATGTTGTAGGGCATGCAAACGCTCATTTTCGACACAATTTCAGCTCATTTTGAGGGTTGGATATGCTGCGAGACAGAAACAAAGTCTTACAATATTCACTACATAAATATTTTGAATTTACAATCCATTACATGAAAATCAGCGCATGTAAATAACTTAAAAATGTTCTAGCAGCCAAAAATTTAAGGTTTTTCAAAGAATAATTGACTGCAAAAAGCATGTATTGAGCGAATGTCTCTAGACTTAAGGCACCTTAAGGTAGAAGAAGACGAGTCTTAGTGAGGTCACATTGAATTTCGGTTGGGATGAATGAAATTTTGACCACCTACGTTTTAAATATTACTGCACAGTGCATCAATAAAGAAGCATTTTATATTGTAACGAGCTTCGTACGAACGTTTCCATCTCATGCGAATTGAATATTCTGTTGAAATAGTTGCGTATTGTAGAACTAGAAAAGCTAAAATTAAACTATACTAATGTATTTTATAGTTTAATTCCTTTACTACATTCCAAACACGTGGCAAGGGTAAGCGAATTCGATGGAATTGAAGAGCAATACATATTCATACGATTTGAATAAAAAATATGGCCAATATGACTTGTCTTGTCATCGAAACTCTTTATAACATCTCGTTACATAACAATTTTTTTCTTAATGAACTTTCTGTGCTTATATTTGACCACATATCTTCGTTCCACAACCGTTCATGATCGACAATTCGAGCAGAAACATCCTCGCTTTGTAATTCAGGCGGAGTTCGAAGCGACTGCTGTATCTTTTCAGCCACATGAAAACCACCAGTATTCAATCAATTTATGTACTCGTATGTAATATTAATGCAACCGAAATTACCGCTCGAAGAACTAAACAATTGCCAGCCACCAAAAACCACTTGACGATACAATTACGTAAAATTTACGCGATTTAACTGACCAAAATATTTGAGTTGGTGAAAAATGTCATGGCCGCCACCGACTGCTGCGAAGGAAAGGCGCGTGATCTGAATCGTTGTTATGGTTACTGTCCATCACCGAAAGACGGTGGTGACAGAAATTGGTTGTCTCCATCACCTGCACGGTCTGGCGTGGAGTTATCCTGATTTATTGTTTAATTTGTAATGTTCAACCAGTACAGAAAGAATGTTGAGGAAAGGAATGATAAACTTATGGGCTGGAGCATTCAGGTGTTGAAAGAGTGGAAGCTGACTCCTACGCTTTCTACACAATGCGAGCAACTGCAATACGCGAGAATTCTAATATCAAATGTTTTGTTGCCACGGCGTAGGTGGTGGTAGAGTGAATAATGAATCGGTGATGGAGTAATTACCTTGGCGGGCGGCCAGATGCTGATTAATTGAGGCGGATGTTGATGCGAGAAGGCCAAGCGGCGTGCCACGCAAATTCTTTGAAGTCTTATTAACGGTAAAGTAGACTCGAGCATATAATTGCTAGTTCGCCACATGAACTCCCCTTCACATCATTCAAATCAATTCACATCGTGAGCTGGGTGGAATTTTTCTCTTATTCAATATCTGAAGAACTCTACAAGCATAGACATTTCCTTATGTTTGGCGAAATCTATTTGCAGTGAATAATATTTCCAAGCAGCCGTTAGAGCTAAACTCTCGAAGAAACTCTTCGTCGCCCAATCTGCAGTAAACGCTACAGCCGCGAAAAACCAAAATTTAAGCCAATTCATGTGCAACCAGTGCCCAGTGCAAATACATTTTGCAAATGTGCGATTCGATGCACAAATAACACACCACTAATCCCAAGGTGATTTTCTTGCTCCACAACTTTCACTCAACCAACCTACAGCCGGCCAACGCGTCTTAAAATGTTGAACATTTTAAGCGTTGTCGCTTGAACCTTCCATTTTTAGTGAATCATTACAAAAGACTGCTTTGCCGTATGGTCGCAACAGTGCCGTAATATCACCTTTAAGACGATCGGCACCACTCACCACTAGGGCCTAAAATTTCTATTTCTTACAAGTTGTTGTCCATAGCTGCATGGTACAAGTATGTAAGTGATGAATAAGAGAAGAGTGAGTAACCCGTTCAATTATTGTCAATGGTAAGCAGTGATTGAGAGTTATGTGGAAAAGCTCGTAATAAAGTGCCATACAAGGTGGGCTTACATAAATAATTGGTTAATGCAAATATTAACGACCCACGGAGTCGGTTGTGTGTAGTTAAGAGTCAAAACTTGTTGCTGCTCACCCTTCTGAAATGTTTTTGATTTTCGTGTCGAAGTTTGTGCGAAAGTTGTTGGGGAGGCCTACAAAGAGTGTATCTGGAAAAATCGCCTTCAAAGCCACGAAAGTACAAAAACCCAATACATAGTCCTTCTTGCGAGTTAGCTACTTGCGATCGCGCGTACAATTGAGTTTGACTCGATCCTAATAACAATCTCGAAACCTGGCCCCAATTCCGATGTCTTTTAACTTACAACGTTTCAAAGAAAAACCAACTAGCCACTTGACCAATGCAAGAGCACTAGACCGTTAAGCGTTCAAATAAAGTGTGAACGTATCAAATTTACGAGCTGTTACCTAATGTCGCTCTCAAACACAAAATGGGAAGGTGCCTCAGCATAGAGATCAAATTTTCTTACTTTATACAAACAGATGAATAATTCGCTTACAACTTGTTGTTTTCTTGAAAAGAAAAGAATTTCGTAGTTTTCATAGATAAGCTCATGTGATATCACAATCATATTAAATGACAAATTCCATTCCTAATCTATTATATACGACGGAGAACAGGAAGAGAAAAGTTTATCACCACCTCTAATATCTTTACCCTTAAACCAATACACCTAAGTGGTTGCCTTGGTGGCGATTGACAACATTGATCAGCGGTTGCATCCATGACAAAAGTTTCATTGCTCTGGCTTAGGCTCTAACTACCATCTGTCCAACCTGACAATTACCAATGGGCGACATTTATTCAATCATTTGAAGATCTTCGCTCCTTATGCCTCTTCACTATGTCGAGGTCTGCACTTTGCCGGAGATAAAATTCCTCTGCTCTTTTGCAGATTTACAAATACTGATCTGACGACCTCAGCCAGCAGAAATTTCTGAAGTTTTCGATTTATTCAGATTAAACACAGATCAGTTAGCTGTTGCGAAAATATCATTCAGTTTGTTTTTATTTAAAACTCATCCGAGGCGAACTGCTGCTATGATTCAAAGGCACAAGAACAAGAATCATGTTATAACTTTATGGACACAAAACCCACAAAGTCACCTTTACCATTTTGTAGATTGGAAAACTTGTTGGCCACCCATTCCAGCCCACACGTTCCCCTTATATGGTCAATCTGGACAAATAAATCGGACATGCAATAACTGAGACCAGTTCAAATTTGAAATCCTGTTGAGATATTCAAGTTCCATCTACAACCTCGCATCCCCGAGGATATTGATGTGATTAAGTCATTTCTAGCCAATTAATTTCAGGGTCTCTCGCACCACACGAAGCAAATGTGTAACGTGTGCAGTTGACTCTGCTACTTCAGTGCTGCAGATTTCGATACTCCAATTTCAAATTCAAATACTCAATTCGTACAGTTCGACGGAAATTATTATTGCACTGACCATCACAACTCCCTAATGATATATCTACGGGGTTTCTATTGTCAACACTGATATGACGTCGACTGATCATCATTTGGTGGGAATAGAATCTGCCCGCGGAGGGACATTGTTGACGCAAATGAGAATACTTAATCTGAGGTCGCTAAGACATAGGTGCGCCAGCGCAACACTCGGAACGTTGCATTTCTTTTGACTATTGTGGTGATCATGGCAGGAGATAAACTTGTTTTCTCAATTTCAGCATCCGAGCATCCATCGACTTGTATCTGAACCATTGCGTGCGAGGATAGAATAGGCCATAGAAAGTCGAGTTATGAGTTAACTAGTGGGCACAGGTACCGACTGAGATGCTGCTAATATGTTTGAATATTGATTCCACGTCCCTGGTGAATTGTTTTGCAATGATAACAATGCAAGTGTGCTTTGCTGCCATGCAGAATTTCGCATTGATCCGATACCTCGGAGCCAGCTACGTATCTTACACCAATTCAACCATATTCCGACGTCCCCATCACCTTGCAAGCGCAGCTGAATACCATGACGCCTCCAAATGCAAGAAAGTAACCGGGAATCTGTGTAAAGTAATTCCGCTGTTACTGGAGGAGCGGAGACCACAGGATGGAAGGCGACGTGTAAGAATGTTGATGCATTGAACGCAGTTCCAGTCTTTTAGGGAAGACATCGCATTCAGCATTCTGCTGAGCATACGGTTAAACGACTTAGTTCCAAGGCGTGCGATTTTTGGTTATGGTGCTGCAATGGGTCTGTATTTGTTAGGGATTTTGCGCTGTACTCTGTAAATTGTTTAGCACGCGAAGCTAGAAGCAATGAGGGAGCCACCTCGGAGCCAGCTTACTGAAGTTCGAACTGAAAAAACTTTCAGTCTTGAGATTAATCTCCGCCGAGATGCTGCATTAGATCATCATCATGAGCTCAGCGCAGCATCCACAGATGATTCGTCCTTGACTTCTTGCAATGAACTGCGGCATATGATAAACAAAGTCTTCTTATGAATAAATTAATGCAAATTGTGCGGCTTCAACCACTAGTTTTTAATTGACTAACAGTTATCTTAAAACTTGCTCCCGCCATTAGCAGTTTCTGACTCAAATAAAAACCACTACCACCGACCGATATGGAAGATACGAGCGGCCTAACCATATTCAAGACTTAAAGTTCAAAAAATCCAGTTTTTTGCAAACTGGCTCAACAAACCAACTCAAACGGAGATCTCGGCGAGATATGTTCCATTGAAGACAGCCCGTGAGTCGAACTCAAATCGACACCATCAACAGTGCAAATGTATCTCCTGGCAAGATGCTGAAATTCAAATTTCTTCCCGAAAGTGCTCGCCAAAAATGCTCAACGGAAAACCAGTTTGGCGGTTACAAGTATCTCTACCTCGTTAAATTTATTGAAAATCTGCACGATGTCCGGATGGCGAAAAGAGCTTTGTATTGAGGTTGCATGTGTCGCGTCTTAACGGCGCAACTCCAACATTTATTCTATTATAAGCTATTTGGCGACTGTTGAGCGAGACAAGTTTCGGAGCAAGAAAATAACAATAATGGTAAAATAACAAAAAAGCAGTCGTAGCTAAACCTACAAGCAGTCGTAACTAATGGTCAAACGCCAAGAAATCTGACCACCCGAAATAGTCGTTAGCTGGTGGCGGAAAAGATTTGCCCTCTTTTGCAGTTCAAAGGTGTTTGGCTTTGCCAATTTGGGAGCTATTCAACGTCGCGAAGCTGTGGGCAAAGAGGCTAACTGTGAACCACGTAGGTTCTATGGACAACTTCGCTTCGAGATCACGTTTCGCTTTGGTTCATTTATCTTATTCGGATCATCGACTGATACCTCAGTACTGAAGCAAATCGCGCAATGATTCCTTAATGATCGCTGAATCAACAAATGAAACCATCATGACCTTCTGGAAACGCTCTAAGAATTTTCGACCCCATTCAACTAGATCCCCGTCGCTTCCAATTGTAAATTTTTGAGAAAAAATATCGCAGGTTAAGTGTGCATGCAGGTTCCGCGTCAGTATGAATAGATTTGATTTTTTAATAAATTGCTCTTGTCGCAACCCCGAATGAAATCAACTCTGCAATGCATAAGACAACAATTGTCTGAACTTTGTTATTCCATCGACCACAATTAAAATCTTCAAAGCAATAAAACAGACAAACTTGTTTGCGTAGATAAAAACAAAAAAATGGCGGCTGTGCCAAGCGACAACGCAATGTTATAAATTCATATTAAATAATTCGCCTAGATGATGTCATTCACTAGTGTGGGAAGGTGAAACATTTTTGAAATTAAGTTTAATAAAAATCGAAGGTCGCAGTAAAGTTGAGGCTGCTCGCTGATTTTCGCGAATCCACTACATTCGTCGTTGCTGCGAAATCTTCAAGTTTTTAGGGTGAGACTGGCAATAATAAGGGTTCTGATCATGCTTGTTTAGGTTTTCGATGTGTATTGAAGAATTTCACTGTTCCCGACAACTTCGGATCAAATGACGTGAACAAGTGTCCAGTGCAGCTCAGCTAAATGCATTTCTTTATTTAAACTGAAGCGAAATATTTGTGTTATGGCATGCTCCTTAGAGAATTCCATGCAAATGAGTGTTCTTGTAACTAACTGTGCACACCTCTTTATTATTCATGCTGGAGCCCGTGTAGTAGCATTTCAAATGAGCTGCTTATATCGTATCAAATTGAAATTCCAAGAAGCAAAACAAATGTTTCGATGTTAGCATTCAACCGGCTGAAGATGTTATGATAGGCTAACAAGAGCAATTTATGCGGAATTTACAACTTTTGTTTAACGACGTGACTACTGAACTGGAACGTTCGCTCGCAGTTTAATCGCCATTTAAAATTTAATCCTCGGACATGGACCCGAAAAAGTTTCTTGATCCCACTTGTCAAAGTTTTCATTCTTATATAATTCACGAATAAACGCTTCAGTCGTTTGCAGGTAATGGCAATCAAATGAGATTGCTATCTTAAATTCGCTGCAGTTTTTTTCTCTACCGACCTGCAGTGGGTATTTCAACACCAAATACTTTTTCTTATCAAGAGATATCGGTTAAAATAACAACACAGCAATGGTTTCACCATATTCAGCCACGTCATAAAAAACTAATAAAAAAATGATTTTGAAAATATCCTCGCAATTATCAAAAAAAAACGAAAATCGAAATTCTTATGCAATAAGAAAAATCGACACGGGAAATTACAAATCACACTCAGCAAAAGAGAAAACAGAGGGAAACACACAACGTCCATGCTTGGACTCTGATAATCATGTTTACAAATTTAAAAAAAAAGATTGGTTCCAGAAAAAACTACATCCGGATAAATTCTGCACTCAACCGCAGTCAGTCACGTCAGTCTATCCAGAACATCTGAATCCAAGCACAGTTTACAGCCAAACCCAGTAAATCCTGACCAACAGTTACCAGTCTTACCATGAAAGCAGCAATCAACATTGTCAACAGTTTTCTTCTGCAAATCATCAGTGACCCACTGAATAAATATCACAGAACATAAACTCGTGGGAAACGCAACTGATAATCGACATGCTTTGGAATATACTCGATCGATATCGGGATTGTCAGGACAATTCTATAACATTCTATTGACAGAAAACGATAATACCCCAAAAATACAGATCCAACGTTATATACAGCACACTCTCCAAAGTCTGCAATCTGGTATGTATTGATACAAATAAACTAAACGTCATAATCATGATTTCAGAGCACTAGTTTGATTTGAGGGTCATCGAAGTTAATCAAACTGCACAAAAGAATCACAACGTATCAATCAGCCGTCATTCAGATTGCGAGAAAACGAAAACAATTGAGGAGGGGAGAGTTGAAGAACAGAAAATACCTCATTTGTAGTCTTTATGATTAGGAATGAAGAAACAGCACACTTGCTCTCATTGTATTATCTTGCCTTCGCTAAATTGAGGTTGAGAAGTTTTTGTTCCCAAAAATCAACAAAACTATGTATGTTGCGATTTGTCAGACTTGTTTTGTAGTTGGGAGCAGAAGAATATTTACGCCCAGAGTGCAGGACTTGAACCACCCATTGTACACTGCCCTTTCCAACCTGATAAACTAGCCTAGAACTAAGTTCCAGCGAGTTGCAGAGACGGCCTTCCACAAGAAAGACAAAGGAAAGAGAATTTCTTCCAAAAGAAAATCTAAAAATCCTACGGGACACAAGCGCCCAACATACCGCATGGCTCATTTGTCACCTGAATTGAGTATTTCTTTGATTGAGATATTGGGGAGGGGGACCTATTTCGTTTTTTTCATGAACACAAGCACGCTGCGTGTTTCATCTTTCGTATACAAGCAAGTTATCGAAGAAATCATCTTACTCTCTTTTACAAAATATGTGATCAGAACATCCTAACTTACGGATGGAGCATGAATCTTGCTCGCGGAAGCGCGCTCAAAAATTGAATATCCTCATCCGCCTTTATACAATGCTCACCCGAATATATACAATGCTTGTATCCGTCTGACTCTTAAGTCAGTTAAAGTGGATAGCAGTTTTCAACAATTTTGAATATTTATTTTAATTTATCATCTTAGCGAAACTGTTCATTTTGGCGTAGCAAACAATAATTTCATCCGGAAAAAGCAATACAAAGAACAATACCTCTCTGAAAATCTTAATCAGCAAATATCGCAGGATTCACTATGTGCTAGCTAGGATCTTACGAAAAGCACAAAGCATTCAAAAAGCACCACAGGGGCTTTAGAAAGGATGGCCGCTCTGCTCAACCTAGAATAGGACCAACCGAAAGCAACGTCATACAAACCAAAATAAAGACTCTGAATATTTGTCTAAATAAATTTCACACAAGGGTTCTTAGATGCTTTGGAGGTGAAATAGTTGAGCTGAACCTAAGCTAATGAAGCATTGCTCAAAAGTGGCCGAAATATCTCAGCAATCTTCCTGAAGTACAAACGAATACATCAGATCCACGATCTTGCTGCACAAGTCAATTGCAATAACATCGAATATCTATTCTAACATTGCTTGTGGTGAATAGCCAACAAACACCAGAAGCACTGGAATCTTATTGAAATTTTATCACAATCATAGTCCTAGTCATGCCACATTCGAGTCCTTTTATCTGTTGAACATCACCTTTCTGAACTTTTCTACGTTTAGGCCCCAAGACAACCACAAAAAGACATCTCAACACCACTCGTTCGTTGAAAAATGATTTGGTGAAGTATCTAGTTGCCGTAGTGAAGAGGAAGCTGAGCCAATTGCTCCATGCTCATATAAAATTTGCAGCATTCTTGCTTGTCTTTATGTAAATGACCCTGATATATATCGAATCTTAAAATTTCGAAATCAATAGGCGCATATGCACCCATAATACATACATACAAGGGATTAATTTCACAAGCAAAACAACTGCCGCCTTATTGCCACCAACGTACTCCCGGCAACCTGCATCACATCCCGCCTATTAATAAAACATCAATTTTCGTAACTACTCGTATCTACCAGTTGAGCACATATTCTCAATCACAAATCAAACTTGATATCTAAGAAGCATCAAATACCTATGATTTCTTCAATAATTACCAGCTTGAGACATGTGCGGATATTGGAGATGGGGCTCAGGAAAAACTGAAACCAAGTTGGAAAAAAACACTGCAACGACAAATACTTTTCCAACTCATTCGTGTTTTATGACGCGGAGGAGACCGAGATCGACATAATGTACAAGTTTCATAAGCGTTCACAGAACGTGTATGTAATTATCATTAATTTTTATCAATTAATGGCGGAGCAGCAGCAACAACAGGGCTATCAAAGGTATTGTATGGGCTGCATAGGTAGTTCAGTCCAAAGAGAAAAAACAATCATGAAAAACCATCACGTAGAAATTGTAATCTGTCACGGTTAGAAAATAATTGCAATTTAATTTTGCAGGTTTTATATGAGATATAAATACCTGGCGCTATGCTGTGCCATTAAATTTGCACAAGCTGAGGTGCATGTGTAGGAACATCATTTTCGCATCTGCTTTTGATCGTAATTTATTGGTTTTATCACATAAAGTACCTACACGTTAACGAAGTATAAAAATCCTGAAATACTGAAGTATAAAAATCACCAACACTGGTGGATTTATGGACTTATTTTCCAACCGAAACTAGCTACACGTCATTTGCCATTTCAGAAAGATAAGTTTTCTATAAAACGACTTCATTCCTAAAAATCAGATTTGTCGAATCTTTTATTTCTCAGTATCCTTTTGATAATGGAACTCCACTACGAAAGCAGCTGAAAATTTGTCATTTTTAATACGGACTCTGAATCTGTGATCATTTTCATCTAAGGTTTCATGATGCCCTTCGAAATCTAGGTTGATCCGCATGATCGGATATGAAAAATGTTGAGCTATACACAAGCTCGGAAAAATGATTGTATTTCGTCCCAAATTAATCCAACTGCACAATTCCGCTTCGGCATCGTTTCTAAGACTCTTAACTCATCTTAGCATGCTACTTTAAGTCCTAAGACTTCCTTCCACAGGAATCATATATACATCAACAGTGGTTTGTGTCTTCTTTTCTATTCTTACTTGAATTTAAGTTACAAGTATAAAATCGTAGGTCATAGGAACGAACGCTTGCAACGAAAATATATTTCTCATCATCCCGATGGAGCCCCTCATTTTGCCTTCATCCTCTCACCATAACAAATTGAAACTTGTCACGCTTATTCGACGAAATCGGATTAGGTAATTGGAAAAATAAACATCGATGATGTTTTTGAGTTCTTTCTTTTGTCTTACGAGTGGCTTGGATCAAACGGATATGAGTTGGACGCAGTACAGTAATAAATTCGAAGCCGTTTCGCTAGTTTTAACGAAAGAAGGCTTTCGGATGTTCAACCAGAAAAAAGAAAACTTTCTTCATGGCTCACAGCCAGTCATATTCAGACGTATTGAATCGTCGGAAATGACAATGAATAATGTTTTATGTGTTTAAAGCGTTTCAAAATGCATCTAAAAGTGTGGTTCTAAATATCTAATGGTTTTTTCTTGCTCAGCGGATTGAATACTCGAAACAAATGTAAAAAGAATGTTGACCATTAGCTTCAACGTTTTTCCAAAGCGACCACAGGTTCAGGTAAGACTGCAGGCTTTCAACTCATTTAAGTTCAAGGAACTGAAATTCGATCGAAATCAGAATGAACACAAAGTTTTTGTGCTCAATTAGGAAAAAGTTAAATTATAGAATAAGTTAACAATCAACGCCACAACATCAAATATCTTAATATCCACGAAAAAATCAAATACAGGCTGTTATGAAGCAAATAATTGGACCCATGAAAAATGAATGCAAGTCGAATAAAAATTCCTCCTGCAGCATAAAATTTCGCATTTCCCATATTCCCACATCATATCCGATTTCCATATCCTACAATCAACTAGGGCTTGTTATACCGAGGAGTTTAAAACTTATCATTCAGCTGAAAATTAAAAAGTGAATTTCATCACATCATTGTAACACTTGATTTGGAGCATTGTTGCATCGACATTCTCCACCTACCCGAACATCACAATCATGTAATGATTGATTCGATATATATATCTTTATACCATTTAGACGTTATCGGAGACTTTGTCAAATAGCGGAATCGTCAGCCAGCCCTTAACAAGAAACTTCACAGTCCTCAAAAGAAATTACTTTTACTTCTTTTCTATGAAAATTGAGCCGATCAATAGATGCTGCATCAATTGTAAAATGGTAAGAGAGTTTTCAGATATTTCTTTATAATGAGGAGGAAAGCTCAATTCACTTGCAAAATTGCAAGGACCTCTCATTGTTTTAAATAAATTCAGATCTTATTACAAAAACCTGAAAAACCTTTTTAGTTCTTCAGTATCAAATGGTTATCTAGACAAAGAGAAGTTTCCCAAATTTTCACAATCACATTTCAAAATCGATCCATTTCAACAACTACTTAGCATGCAATCCTACAATACTATGGAATCAAAATTAAAATAAATTGATTCAACTTACATTCATATTATGATATATCGGACATGGAGATATTAATTATTTTCCAACACATGCACTGATTATTTGAAACGTTGAATGTGCTAGTTGTTGTTGTTGGTGTTATCCGCTTTTTGTGTTATACTAGTAAAAATTATTGAAAACAATTAATTAGATTAATCAGTTAGGTTCCTATTTGCATATATTAATTATGTTGTTTTTTTCTTTTGATCGGAAATAAATTAGTTAAGCCGATATTAATTCGCTAGTTGAAACAACTTGAAAGAGAAAAAATCCACGAATTTTTATCCACCATTAGACACATGTCCTGTCTGCGAAATCGTTCACATGTTTCTCAACACATATCGGATGAGAAAAGTGCGCAGCAAAAAATCCTTCCACCTTAAGTTCACAGTTTAATTGTATTTGATCAGTGTACGTATATCCTTGGATTTTTTGATGAGATTTCACACTTGTATTTTCACTGTAGGCCACTTGGTCACATACGGGTGGGATATTGTCATTTATGCACTGGGAACACAATAAAACGATAAATTTTCGTCACTTGACATATTTTTCCGTGTGTCCGAAATCGTCACAAATAAACGAATTTCTAAACCAATCGAATGTTGTTTCAACTAAACCTGGCGCTATTTTAGTTTGTTAAAAAGGTTTTAGTCAATTTGCTGAAAATCATAGCTTCGAAACGGGAGATCATGAGCGAGAGCCTTTTGATGTGCAGTGCTGAGAATTCTTGTTGCGCAATCTCAGAAGTAGTTTGATGGAATGTGTTTAATAGGGAGATTTCAGGGAAAAAACCAGAGCTTCCTACGAAAATTTTTCCTGATCGTTACCAGGGTAAGACATGCTAGAAGCACTCAACAGATATTTTCCATAAATTGCAGGGTTCCACTTTTCCATTCATTTATTTCGCCTTTAAATCGATTTCTTTCCACTGCACCATTATCGCAACAAGATCACCTTGAAAATCGCTCTTTGGCTCGTTGAAAATGGTAGTGATCGATTCCACCGAGCAGCGTTACACATTTTCCAGCTGAAATGAGTTCATTTCGTTGCAACTACATTTGGTTTTTCACCTGTTCAAATAAAGTCGATTAAAATGTTCTCAAACCCAATTTCAGCGGCCGTCAAATCTTCCAACGATAAGGTAAGGTGAATGATCAAAATTTCGCTGAACGCGAAGAAACTCCGCTGCTATGATCTTCGGCAAACTTGCAGTTAGGAAATAATTGTTTCTACTAATCCAAGCGTGAAAGGTAAATGGCGTAGAAGAAATCAGCAACTGCGAGAGAATCCAGTTGGGATATAATTAGACATCGGTTGCGACTTATTGTTATGATTGTTATTTGCTTTGGTTATTTTTGCGCTCTTGAGCTAAGTCACGGCAGCCGCGTTGGCTGATTAAATTTTTCAACTTTCCAACCGATTAAATCACCACACAAATATGTGAGACTGCGCAGACACTCACCATTCACCATGGCTTTAAGGCCACAGTGTTAAAGTCTGGTAGCGAAAATATTCCGAGAATTGTTGCCACTTTTGCGACGAAATCCACGAAAAAAATACCAAGAAGAACCGACAAACTTAATATTAAAACTTGTGAAAAGTTAACGGTTGTGAAAGAATTTTTCAGATTTTATTAACGGCACTATAAACTAAGCACTTGTGCTTCACTCGAAGTCTACTGCAAGACTGAATTTCTTTTTCAATTTTGCACAATTAAGACAATCGGCCGCGCATAACCCATACGTCGTACTGTACTGGGTATGCTCAACTAACTGACTGAATCTTAAGATACTTCTCTTGCAGCACCCAACTCAAGACCTACGATCGGGTCGGGTCTTCCAAGCCTCCAAGACCTTTCCTCTGTTTTCCAGCGTTGAGATCGCGCGCACAACATACCAAGGAACAAGTATTCGCGATCGAACGTTCGGTGGCCATACAGGTGTTGCGCAGTGTGCAGAGCTGTTGCCACAACACAGCTCAACACAGGCCGCGATCGATGACGCCATCGCATCTTTCTCCAAGATTGTCCAACCGCTGACGTCATTGCTTCCAAGCCAAGAAAACTTGGCGAACTCTAGGAATGCCACGCTCATAGGTGTAGATCTTTCGCAATAACGGATGCGATTCCGAGCAAGAGAGCTGTTCCATGTGAGTGAACTCACTTGGTGTTTGGCAAAGAGTTGCACACATACGGATCCCGACGCTCGATGGCGAACGGAGGACCAGCCATTCAAAAATTGGAAAATTCACGATCATGGAGTGGAAAATGATACAATAATTCAAGTCGAGATAGAACGCTAAGATGTCAGACAGTGGCTAAACTTAAGAAATGCCCAATCTCCCATCTAAACGCTCCGCTGCCATGAGAACTCGCCGGGCCTAGCCAGCCTCGGCGGTCGAGGAAGTCCCATACCTGCCATCGTGAGCCGACGAAACAAAAGACTTAAGCGATAAACTTGATTTTTTCCTGGCACACTCAAAACTCGCAGGTCCATGTTGAGAGTTTTGTAGAAATGTTACCGCCACCTCACCGCTTTGATCCGCTCGCGCATTGACTGTTGACTCACTGCTCGGCGCAGAGTCGGCGGTTGATTGCCTTGACAAGTATGTAGTGGTTAATTTCGCTTTTTTAACGCCACAGCTCTGATTGCGCCCAGAACTAAGAAGGTGGTGCGGCGAGATATGCAGCCGAAGACGTTAGCAGCTAAGCAACTTGGACTTTTCGTTGGTGTTTAATTTTTCCGTGCAATTTCACCGCACGCCGACTGAAACTGCTCTGCGGCTGTCGACTAATTAATTCAATGAAAGTTTAGCAGACGGTCAACTGCTGTACGTACCTCGCGTTCAAGCCCATATATTACCAAGGGAACAATACCAACGGAATAAGACTTGGAGTGCTTGTATAAGAACTGAAGTGTGCAGATATTTGGATTGGTGGAGTCATTATGGGCGCACAGACTTACATTGGCCGAGAACAATGCCTACTAGCTTGGCTGTCTACCATGTCTTGAGAGGAATTTCCAATCGCCAAAACTGTAAAACCAAATCTTCCAAGAACTCTTGTAGCTACGACTGAACTTTTTGTTTCCTTTTATTATTCTGATTCAAGCTCCTTCCAATCTAGCCGAGCTAGATTTGTCCGATTTCATATTTTCACCTACCAATCAACTAGTAGCATTTCACTCGCCAACTCTTTGCCATGAAGCCGGAGCTAACACCAAAGAAAACTGACAAAATCATTCGAAACAACACGTTTCATAAGTTGTTTTCCACAACCACAAAAATCATGTTTTCCGTGGGTGAAAAATTTTGGTGATTGAACATCATTAAATATCAATGGTAGCCTTGCAAACTTTCCAGTTATTAATGCTATTTCGAGTGGGCTCGGTGCGTCATTCGATTATAAGTGAACCATTCTGTTTAACACTGAAATCGAATGCAAAAATGCTGTCCTTATTCGCCTATTGTGTCGCATTGAGACGTTGGCATTGGTCTTAGCTAGTTGAAATCTTTTCGGTAAGCGCTGCATTATTTGAATCGAGATGAGGTCTTCTTGACACCTGTTGTCTCCTTAATTCGCTCAGAAATGATTGGCACTACCTCTGCTACTCAAATCAGATGAACGTATACGAAACGTTTCTGATTATTTCGTTAAATTTGTTCCGATATAATGTCCCCAATTTGTTAAACAGTCAATTTCGTATTCTTGCGCATACTTTATCTTAAGAGTACTACATGTGACTACCTAAATAATGCTAGGAACCTAAGAATATTGCTAATTCTGGTCCTGAAATAAAGTAACTGGATTGTTACTTTTATTTGAAACAATTGCAAATAAAAGGGGAGCGTTCTTTCTCTCTCCCCCCATGTTTTGCCCTGCATAAATGGACATCTGTCAAATACTTTTCAATCCAGTTAAAGTTCGGAGTCTGTGGTAGACAATGACATGCTCCGTAACACCACTTTTTCGTATCCTTTTAAAATTACGAAATTGTGCTGGTAAGTTCAATCGCACAAATCGGTCCGTAAGCAAGCAAGCAGATTATTTCCTTAAAATTTGTATTATGAAAGATTTTTATATATAATTGTAAAATTAAAGGTAAAAAATCTTTTAAAACCTACTGAGTATGATTGCTCATTGCGAGCTCCATAGAAAATATTTAATTCAATTCAAACTTTATGTTTAAAGATATAAACACTAAAAGTTGGTTTTTTTATATTCATGCATACAGATTTATACGGGTAACTGTTGCTAAACGCACCGTCGTAATAAAAGCGTCAAAATGAACTTTCCAGTTTTTTGGGATCAAGTCGCCGTTTCACTACGCCCTCATAAAGTCCAAATGACCACAATTTGGATGTCTTATACAAATACGAAAATTGGGAAATGTTCAACTGACTATGAATCAAATCAATAATGGTCGTCCAAAAGCGTTCCACTTTAATAGACTCGACATATAGGGAAGCTTGTCGAGTGAAAGGTCGAAGATACATGCATCCTACATGCTTACTCTTTTCCCCCAATTTGATCTCAGGGAAAGATATGTTTGTCCGTACTTATACTTAAGTCTTGTTATGTTTCTAATAAAATCTTAAGTTAGTTTAAAAGTTAACTTGTTTCTAAATGCGAGCATCTATAAAGCATTTTAATGTCGTGCAAACTCAGCAATATGTTTAATTAAGCTGTGAGTTGACGTCGGTGCTGACTAGTTTTCAAGGTTCGCTTTGCTTATTAAAAATACAATGCGATAGGCGAGGAACGTGAACGAAGAGGCTGCCAATGTTCATGACGCGAAATGGAGAAATATTGCAAATATTGTGAAATTGCGAACTGATCAACGGAGATGGGATTTTCGCACCGTCTAGTCGTTAGCGCTTAGAAAAATCCTCTAAAGGATCCAGTATCAATCCTCTTGCCTAATTGACCAATTTCATTTGACCAAAATCACACATTATTTCATACTTTATTGTATTATTCAATGTAGCATTCAAAGGAAACAACAACAACCACGGGCGCTTAGTTTTTTCCGCTCACATCCAGTTCCAAAGAGCGTGTAAGATCTCTGTTTGAATATTTAATAATATGATCTATTCTAACCCTTACTCTTTGCAAAAGGATAAAGGAATAATAAAAAGCTCATTTAACTCTCAATTTTTCTCTGTTATTTAACCCATTGGTTGCCAAGACGAGCATATTCGTCCTGCTTTCTATTCATTATTTTTTATATTTACGAGTTTAACCGTCTGCTCTTTCGATATTATTCATTCGCTATGATAAAACTAACACCTAAAGTGAACGTGGCAACGGAAATGACTTCTCATGATTTGGGCTTGGCAGCGAATGGGCTAAATTATCGTGTGCTCTATGATTTTGAGAACGATAATGAACTCTATTGAATTCCGTATCAGTAATTCCTTGGCACATTCTTTTTTCGAAAGTGTTGAACATCTATCCATTTAATATCCTTGTTGTTCGCTTGAATTTCCTACCGTAAACTTTTTTTATATAAAGATTTTTTACCCGGCATTGTTCATTCCTGCTAAAAATCACGCATTCGTCATATTGGGTTCAATTTATTCCCATCAAAAAAGCAGCATCTTTTTGCCGTGTTTTGGGTCTATCGACTCAATTCTTCCACAAAAAAGAAACAAGAAATGAAGTAGAAGATTCTCGTCTTCACCGCAATATTCTAAATGAATTTATCTTTCTTGTTAATTTTTCAAAATGCCAGTGGACCGTTTTCGCGAAAATAGGACTTCAGAAAAGTCTTACTCTAGAATTTTAGTTCTGCAGGTAAGGTAAAAAACGAAGGAAAATCATTATTGACATACATTAAGATTTTGAGAAAAGATCTTCATTTTGAGCATTGAAATTGCCGATGTGAATGAATCTCGAGAAACGAAGAACATCATGTCTATCTCTATTCCGCCAAGCACGGAAACGCCGAGAAGTTATTCGAATCATGCAACGAAATCTGATTTACTCTTAAGTAATTAAAATTATTGAGTACAAACTGGCAACTGGAAAATCAATTTCCTTTTGTCCTCCAAAGCAGCGAAATGACTCTTGCCCACAGCAAAATCTTCAACTGTTCGCTGTGAACTTTTACTTTTTGGAATGGTCATCTGCAAACCATATGCATGTGTCCCAATCATCGACTGCAGGTGAATAAACTTACCTTAAACATCGCGTTTAGCATGTACTTGCAAAAAGAAATTAATTTCGTATGTACGCCGTGTAATGAAGACGTTTTGTGTATGCGCAATGCTGGTCATTGTCATCATCATGTCAAATAAATTTCAAATTTTTTATGGCTGGAACGTTACTAAATTTAAAACAAACATTGGTCGGGTGAGAGGATATGGTATGTAAGTTGCCATTAAACTGCAACATTCGCATATTGTTCTACCAAATACATCGGCTAGTGCTGAAGCAACGGTAACTTCGCATTATTTGTGTGATTTTGACCTGACAATATTTGCATCAGCAAACATCTGGCTAATGATTGGTGGGCAAGGCCCAAGAATGAGTTATTTTCGCTTTAACTTTTAATGATTTTTAAATATTTGCGTCAGATAAGGCAAACTGCATGCGATCCATATTAAACGAAAACCCCACAAAATGCCTCAGACATGCAATGATTTATATGGAACTAAGTTACAACACTCTTTGAAAAATCTAAATTTAACATAAGCGTTAGCCAGCGCTGAATTAAGTGTTTCTGCATCCTTACTGAAGACGCATAACATACATAATCTCCAGTCGACATCATTCTTTCCTTCCAATTCCGACCTCGAAAGTATTCTTGACTCTTCAGTCCATAAAGTTCTCTGCTTGTGTCCTGGTATCCACTTATATTACAATGGTTCTTTCCTTGCTTTTGATACCTGCAGCGCACGATAAGCTCTGCGAAATCGATAATTCCACGAAACCTATAAAAAGAGGATCTTTCGAAACGCAATCAATTTATTGCTGTCTGATCCCGTCTCAGAAAAATCTGCAATTTAGCCAAATGTTCGCTGTGTGTGTCCAAAACGAGCCAAAATCACAGCCGAGCAACCTGAGCCTGAGATACATAATCTAAACATATTGAATTTCTCAAGGATATCTTCATACTTTACGTTGCAAGAGTAAGTTTATTGTTGTATGTTTTGGTTTCTTTTTTTGACCAAACGTAGACTTTTAGTCTTTCAATCGTTATGCATCATAACATATGAAATCCAACTGATATATAAATGTGTTAGCCTCACTGATAAAGTATTCTGCCCAATCTATAAAAATTAGCCATTTTTAAATAATGTAGCGATTATCGCCGCCCGTACTTATTTCCACTGGATGTTTTACCCTGTTATCGTTTAAGTGATTTCATCCATTAATAATTCATAAAATGTTTATCAACTGTAACATAATTCACCTGTGCATAAGAAAATCATCACACGAATAATTAAATGTTATAGCCCGACAAGATCAACAATTTCATTCGTCTGTTTCTTTCCACCCCGATTCGTATCCCTTCTCGCCCATTCATCGGCAATGCACGAACAAATAACTTCCACAATAGTGTGCAACTTCGTCGAGTTCCTAAAGGGACCACAAAGGCTAAGACGAATAAGTTTGAGCTTGTTTCTGTGCTCCCAAGGCTTTAGTTAATTTCAATATATTAAAGATCCTCTCGTCTAGTTCGTGTGCTTGGGAAGATTCCACGAAGGAAAGAAATAATTCTTAATCGTGTTGCATGTTGCATATAATCGTCCATAAATCAAAAAGTGTCCATTTAATGTCCACCGCGGAGTATAATAAACGACTGACCATAGGCAAGCGCTTGCCATCTTCAATGCAAACGTTTAATTCACGGCTGCATGCTGCTTTTCGCATTTCATAAACGTGCATAACTCTTTTTCGTGAAAAGATTCTGGTGTTAACGACGAAAAGAATTCGTTCCAAGTGACTGGAAAATAATTATTGAAATCAGATGCGAGCTATTTATTGACGTACAAATTGCCATCAATACATAATCTAGGATATTTATAGGACCGCTTGGGTGAGTGATAAATGGTTGGTTAATAAGCATGCCTGCAACGAAGAAATATTAAAACTAGCTTGTGATCCTAGACTTACGACGACCAAGAAGACCTGAGCCTTTAAGGAAACTAGATCAAAATTAAAGTCAGGGAGATATATCAAAAAGGAATGTACCTATTGTCGACAGATACTGAAAGTTTTCATTGGAGTTTTCAACGGCATTACAATTGATTTACTCATTGCTGAAGATCTGATCAAACATAATTCACATTTGATATATTGTTAGGTTGGTGGCAGCCGCTGTCAACGCGAATCTCTCTCGGTTTAGACATTTGATTTGTGATTTTCGACAAATATTGGCTTAGAAGACCCTGCTGGAGAGCAGCGGGGGGTAGGGAGGTGAAGGCTATTTACGCCCTTAGTGTCGGACCTACTGGACTACCGACTAAACACCTCGCATGTCAACCGGAGCGCCTAGCCTGGAACCGTTTGACACATTACTTCGGGCTAGGTCTCCCTATTTTACGCCTTTTGGCGCCTCCGGGTTACAGGGAATCCTTCTCCAGTTGGATGGGAAAGAGGAGGAGGATTGCTAGAGAAGGAAACCCTCCACCCTCGATCCCCCAGCCGATCAAGTATGCCTTTTTTCATAACTAGGAAGCCTATGGAGCAACCGCTTTTGAGCCTGTCGAATATTTCAATTCACATGAACATTATCTACGGGTATCGAAATGGAACAAGTCAATTCAACGTTCTGTTAGGAGGTTCTTTCTTGGTCCACTAGGAGGTTACCTAGTGTTGTTGTTGCGCAAGA
This sequence comes from Stratiomys singularior, assembly GCA_954870665.1. Classification (NCBI taxonomy): domain Eukaryota; kingdom Metazoa; phylum Arthropoda; class Insecta; order Diptera; family Stratiomyidae; genus Stratiomys; species Stratiomys singularior. The sequence continues at coordinate 569,003 of OX940879.1, read as the reverse complement.
ATTCATCAAAGAACTTGATTTAGAGCCAACTCATGTCAACATGAAAGATACATGTGATAGTTAATTGATTGACTTTTTTGAAGATTGACATAATTTCCTCAAATATAGCTATGACAGCTAGGTAGCTAGATACCCCGAGGGCAGAAACATAAGCTCAAATATCACTGCCACCAGGACGACTCGTATCGAGCATCTGCTGCACAGAAGGTGAGAACTTTAAGTACGAAACCTTCTCCGACTTAACTGCATGTGTTCGCTGATGCTAAAACCTTCAGACACAGTATATCGTCACAGGATATCCAGCAATGGACATACAAAATGCGGTGCAAAAAAAGTGCAAAAACCCACAAAGCAGTCGTTTTGTCTACTGGATTTTCTCTACTAGTTTTCTCTTTTGTCTAACTGGGAAGGATTATTCACTGAAAACTTACTAGAACATTTCATTCGTGGTAGTTTTTTAACCACTTGAGCGTATTATTTGTGCTTCGTACGGAAGGTGGTGTGTTAGCCAAATCTTGATATGGACTCGGCGCAGTTAGCGCCAGTCTTAAGGACAAGATTGCAATGCTCGAAAGTTACCAACTTAAATGGTTAGAGAAAAACGCCTTCAAAAATGTCTTCACATACGAGAGGTCGTGTAGTTCACGGTTGGGGTCGTTCATGTTGCGACTGGAAAATCGAATTCTGCGTGCTCGTGGAATTAACTTCCAATTCCAGTATTCAGGTTACGAGCCATGGCCGCATTGCTCATTCTTCCCATTTGAACTTTACTTTTGCTCCTTGCAGTGGAGCAACTGTACGAACACTTTTATCTTCAAATAATGAATATTGCTGAGCTCCTTTGGAACGAGGAATTATTGAAGTACATTTTCAGCATTGCAGTGAATTTATCACGGAATGCATTTTAGTAACATTCGCGAAACTCCATTGCACAAACTTATCTTGTCGATTCATTATGATTGATCTTGTCGACTGGGATGCTCGCACATAGCCAACATTCCTGTAGCTGACGAAGAAACGCGAAACGTGAAAAAGTGTCATTTACAAAAAATACACTTTGGCAGTCGGATTTGGTTGTACGCAATTTGACGATTGAGAAAGGAAATGAGCAAATATTCTTGCAGAGTTTTTCTGAAAACTTCTTGCTTTAGCGTAGGAAATTCCTTAATCGTAAAGTATACTCACACTATTGATCATTATTGAGTTGAGTGCATTTCTGTTGAGTTGATGGTACCTCAAACAAACAAATATGGAATAACATTTCATGCAGATTGTTTGCATTCAATATTTACTCACCGCAAGATTTTTCTAAATCCTTTCCGCCGAGTCTTCTTCGAAGTTCTTCATAATATGCTTCGGACTCGACGCAGAAGAAAACTCGTTCTGCAATCATTTGCATAGGACTAAGGGCGAAGAGTGAAAGACGGAGGATAGTCCCAGAGGACAAGGCAATCAATGGAATGTACGAACGTGTGCATATGTAAACTATCTTTGTGTTGTTATCGGTTTCAACTCACTTTCCAAGTGTTAATAAAGGTAAACAGTTAGTGAATCCTAGAGGAAACACAAATGCAATGGGAGACTTGTGCAAAGGCAATAATACGGATGGAAGGCTGTGCAAGTGCTCCATGTTAATTGGTCAGATAAGAAAGTACGGGAAGATGGACGTAGCTCCAACATCGGCAAACGTTTGCATCACTCGTTTCGGATATAAAAGCTGTCCTGCTTCCAGTTGATGAGTCCACGGTCATGTATGTTACTTCGACGAAAATAAAAGACGCGAGGTTACATGCGTGTTGCGGATCCTAAAGTTAAACTTAATTATTGCAAGCAAGTGGCACGTGGGTGTCTGACATGGAAGAATACTTTTCCTCGGTGAGTGTCCCGGACTTTGCAGCGCGGAAGTTTTACTTCAGACTAGATTTATGTACTTATGCTGGAATTGAACAAGAAAAGCAATTTGTCTTCAAATCGAATGCAAGCCATATTTACCCACTCATACCCTAACTTGAAATCTTCGAGTTGGTTCTTTTCGTTCCCAGAACATCCAGACAGCCATTAAACAGAAAACACTGGAAAGGATGCCGGCAGAGGTGGTTTTGGACATTATTTTTCTTCAAATAGACTCAACGACTTTCAGGCTCTAGTCTCCATATTTGAACCACCTCCGAATGGAGTTGGATGTCAAAGTTCGACAGCATACCTGCTTTGGTTCTCCAGCACTGCTGTCGTCTCTAGTACCATCATCATCAACTAGCATTTTCTTCATGTCCACTCGCCTACACACGCGATTTTTAACGCCACTCGTGGAGTTGCCCGCTCGACTTGTGGATATGAGAAATGAAATGTATCTTTCGGTATGTATGTATAGAAATGTATCTTTTCGCGAATGCAAGCGAGCGGGAGTAGTGGTGAGGTAGTAGGCTGCCAAAGGCGGATCTCAAGACCAACTCAAGACAGTCTGCAGCGGTTCGATTACATTTGCTACTTTATGGCTCACCCACGCCCTATTTCCTCATCCACGAGCTACCGCAACACCGCGGCCAGCGACGAGTATGAGGATTAGCGCAGACTGGATTTTTTACATGTGGTAAATTCGAAACGCAGATAAACTTAATTAGATCATTGTCAAGAGACTTCAACCGAACCTTGTTTCCACTCGCCGTCCTCCGTCTTCTATTATCCGTTTTCTGGACTGGGGTTTGTTGTCTATTTGCAATTCGGGCCTCACTGATGACAAGATATTTTGTAACAACGTTCTTAGGCTGCAAAGGTAATGAAACTTTCAATGATTTGTTCAGATAAATATCACAAAATTTGAATAATACAAATAAAGAGTTTGATTTCGCCTGGGCGGAGTCGCTATGGATTTCATTTGCAAGATTAATGGACTATGAGTCAAGTTTCGAAAAATTCATGGCGACTCGTTTCGATAAGCAAACAATATTTTGGAGAGTTCACCATAAACCGATCTCAAGCGTTTTGTTTTGTTCATAAAATCTGAACACTGCGAATCCCACGACTCTATATTTCATAATAAATCTTGAACTTGCATCATTTGTAAAGTCGCTGATAGTAATCAACTTCTCTTTCATGAACTGCTTGAGGTGAGCTGCGTCTCGCCTATTTGCAGACATAAGAAATTTCGCGAACTGATTGGAATAACGTGTACTTGGTAGTAGATCTTGCTTAGACTATTTCTTCTGGCTTACGAAAATCTGCGATGCGCCATAAGGACAACTATTATTTTCCTTCAGCAGAATACCGCAAAGGCCATGGAGTTAGCTTATATATACATCTCGGCGGCGGCCCCGACCCAATCATGAAAACATGAATGATGGTTTGGACATCTTATATGAATTCAAAAGCTCTCTATCTCTTTAGGATTATAACAGTTTCATAATTTTAACATTCGATAAGATATGAGCAGTCCGTGATCGATCGACAACAGATTCTAGTTCCTTTCATCGCAACGACTTGAAATTAATTTTAATTTTAAAATTGTATTCGCACACTGTATTATTCTCCCATAAAAGAAACCTTCAAAATCCGCGATGTTGCGCCACAACAATCACGACAAAGTTAAGGATTTAAGAAGAAGAGATAAGGAATACAGAGTTGAGATATTTTTGAATTAGGTCAATTTGCAATAAAAAATATCCGGTAGTAATCAATTTATATGCAATTTGAAACGTTCATCTGTTACAACGTATGGTGTCATGATTTCGTTTGCATCCATAAAATGTAACTATACATCTCCAGTAGACAGGACTGCAGTGCTTGAAAACAGTATTTTTATAAAACTTCAAACTCAGCATTGCTTGGATGTCCACGCATTACTTCACAATACTCCATCCAGGATAACAGAGTCCGGTTTTTTATACACAACAGTGTATAAAAGCAGCTTCTGAGGAGAGCTGAAGTGCCACACGGCTCTCTTCTAGGCCGAGTTTGTTTTATTCAACATATTCATGTCAGACTTACCAACAGATCCGCATAACAAAGTTAAGTCTATCCTTTGTGCCGATGCCACGATACTATATTGCACCGGGTTAAACATAAAACTAATGCTGAAACGAACAAATGACTTAATTGATTCGATTGTACAATATCTACATAAATGGCAGTTGAATGTTAATTTGCCGAAATGTAAGTGAATCCTATTTAGAAAACAGGCGAAGCAAATCAGGCCCAAGACCTTCAAAAATAACGATAAAATTAAACTAACCTTCAATGAGATCCGCATAAAAATTGTTAGTAATATTGAATATCTTGGCATTACACAACAAACAAATGGTCCCCAATCAGCACGTAGAGAACACCCTTACGAAAGCTAACGCTGCCTTAAATATACTGGCCAAAGTCTTCAAGAACCAAATATTAGACTCTGAACTTAAATATCTAGTCTATAAGCGAATCATAAACATATATTAATACACATATAACTTATAACCCTATGTAACAATTGGATATTTGTAAATATTACTTTTATTAATCTTTATTTTATTTTTGTTATTTTCGTTGTTTTGTTCTTATTATTCATATTTATTATAGAAATAGGGCTCCTCCTCCTCCTTCCCAACCACCAAATTAAACGTAAAGACGATGGGGTTTTGAGAGGCTTCCCCCGACAACAACAAATGCTAAGTACAATTAAACATAGTCAAGACAAAAAATTTATTAGGATTAAGTCCTCAGAAGTTTCTTTTAAGGAAAAGTAGTACTAAGCAATAGTTAAGAATTGAATTTATATCTGTAAATGTACATAGCCTCATTAAATTGTTTTACCTTGGGGGAAAAACAGCTTCGGAGGACCGAAAACAATTTTACGCGAGAAATCAACGCGAGATCAAATGTCCGTAATAACAATGGCCTGCACGAAACCTGAAACCTAGCTCTACCGGGCACGTTCGAACTATCTCATAACATGGATTTGAAACTGTGGACTAGCTTCTACGCTAATCAGAGGACTGAAAGGCTCTGCCGTGGAGGAGGAAGAGAATTTTTCCCAAAGTAAAATTCCACAGTAGGTGGCCACGGAAAAAACATATGAAATTAAAGCAACAACTGAAAGCAGCATTTTTTCGAAATGAATATTTTGGATATTTTATAAGAAAAAATAAAGGATATTTCAAGAAAAAAGTAAATTAAAATTTTTCATTTCAACATCTAAAAATAAGCATTCCATATTATCCCTTGTTTTTTTGTCATTTTTTTTTTTTTTGTAAATATAACAAAACAACAAACAAATATAGCAGAAACCCCCTGCATACTAGAAAGCCAGATAACTATATAATGTATTGTATAAAGGACAACGGTTATTTTACTTTTGTCAAAGTTTTTTCGTAAGTTTTTTGAAGGCTACTTCGGAGAGAGTAATATCCAAGTATTTGATTGAACGCTCAAATGCTAAGTTCAGATACGCAGAATACTTTGTGCGGCACACACTCAACTCACACATGTTCTCATACTCGACGAGACAAAGTACGTAAATATTTATTTTTTCGCTGTACAAAATAGTTTGAACTGTGAAAAACAGTGAAAACTCATACATAAAGTCAACTGAAATGTTTTCTCCCATCAACGCTGAGCACAGAGTTAAGCTGTATATACAAATATTTATTAAGTCCCGGTCCCATTTCAGGCAATCCTTCGCATAGTTAGGTATTCTCACTTGAATAAATATTCGAAATTACGCATTTCATCTTTGAATTTCTCAAAGTCTTTTCATCTTTCAATTATTTACATATTCACTTTTAACACTGCAGAGTTACTAACATCCAAAAAAGTACCCACTTCCTTGAACTAACATACTCAAAAAACATAAACCGAAAAATCCACACCAACCAGTCATGATCCATAACAAACTTCAAGTCTTGCCTGGTTCATTAAATCTTTAAAAAAAAGTTCACAACTTAACAACGGAAGCATATTCCGCTGTAGGTATCATCGGGCTCATTTCACGTGCCAAGAGACCTTCATTTAATGCCCAAATAATTTGAAAAACAATCAAATTGTTTCGGTAACGCGAAAATACAATTAGATTCCCACATACGAACCTTATTTCCATTAATCTCTGAGCGCATGTGCGAATGTGTGCAGCAGTCGCTTTCTTACAAGTCATTATTGATTTTAAAATTAAGATTCACACTCGGCAGGCAAAAAGGTTCCCCGAAAGGTGTTTCAAGTAAAGCATGAAATCGATGGTACCCATCGTTGGAGCAAAAATTAAAATTCTCCTCAGAATAAATATCGCGAGGGCACGACGAGCAGAAGCAAAGACCATTTACAGAATGCAAATGGTCATGCCCAACCTGCTCATAGTGATTCCCAGAGCCGCTGTATTAACAATCCTTTCCTTGAACAAGATGTGCTTTGCGATCTTTAGGAGATTTTAATAGCAAAGACAAAAAAACGCTGGCCACATTACATTTTGACTCTTCTGGTGAGAACTGGCCAAAGGAAACGCTATTAGCTCCTCGCCTTGATGAACACGCTCTATGCAGTGATTTATGAAGTTACTAAGTCTTATTGATGATGATTGATTCCCGATAAGTTAGGAGCTCTTGTAAGGCTCCTCTGGATGCAACTATTGCGAAATGCGAAGCTGCCTCTATTACGGGCAATTTAGCGAATTCAATAATTGAATATTAATTTCGCAACGAAATTACAGCTGCAATCAATCCGTCGCGTGGTAATTACTTCACGCGAAAAATACCCCCATTAGATCTCACAGAATAAAAACTAGGTTCCTCGTTTTTTGAAGCAGCGCTATCTGCACAAACAAGTGGGACGGCATGTTAATCTTTTTTCCGGGGTTCTAGCACAACACCCATCGATTTTTGCTGTGCGAGTGTTTTGTTTCATCCTTCAAAGCACCGAGAATGATTTGAATAAATTTGAAGCTTCACTTCCCGCGAAAAACACTCGCATTCTTTCCATATGGTTCTTTTCACATGAGATCCTACGCCAAGTCACGCTTATTAGCCCCTCGACTTCTGAAGAAGGAATTACCTTGCGAAGTGGTAGATTCGTTTCGAGTGATTTCGAACAATTATTGATCGGTGTTGATGGATACTTATGTGAAATTCTGCATGTTCTACCCAACTGTTCGTTTCAACGCGCAGATTGTTATAATATCTACAATCTATACATTGAAGTGAAGAGTCTACTCAATCTATTGGAGGAAGTTTGAAGTGTCACGAACCCTGGCCGTCGTCGTCTCGGATAAAAACGCAATCGCATTTCGTGATCATGATTCTATCGCCAAGATTAAAAACAGAACGAGCGCAGTCAGGCTCATAAAAAAGATGCTGCACGATTAACTTGAACTTGATCCTGGACTGGTGACGGAAAATCGTCCGCAATATGCCATGTGTCTGGTATAATGCATTGGTCTGCAACAACGAACGGATTTTTGGTATCTAGGTCTCTACCACCGACAAACAGCAAGACTCACAGTGCCCGCAAGCTTGCCAAACAACAACAGAAACAATCTCATATTTTTTCAAGAAACCGAAACAATTGTTCGACCCAACGATATTAAATCATCCATTTGATACATTTTCGATAAAATGTCTGCCACGAAGAGACAGTAGTTTAGTAGTAGTGGCAGCAGTAGTCGTAGAAGTAGTAGTCGTAATAGTTACAAATACCTGTGGGTTCTTGATTTTCATATAAAAATCTATTCATGAGACTATTATAGGGGCGGAGAGAATCACACTAACAGTCTCTAAAATTCTGTATTCACGATATGCTCTAGAAATACTTCCTTGAGATCACTATTCATGGCACCATGACTACCATTCTTCTCCTGTGCGTTTAATGGCGTTATGGCATCATGACGAAGGGCATTTTTTCTTGATTATTAAAACATTCGATCGTAGCTCCAAAGAGAATTATCCTCAATTCAATACAGTACGCTTTAATTAAGAATTACTATGGAATGCTCCTAAAACAGCTGTGGTTCATAATTTGAGTCTTATTCTAAAAATTGCTGGGCTAGCCTCTGCTACCTCTTTACCCCTTACCAATATTCCATAAAATATTCTCTCGTGCATTTGTCTGTTTTGCCTTGACGATTATCAGTAGGAGCCGATAGAACCTCGAAGAAAGGTGTCTTTAATTCTATCGATTTCTGATCTCCACCTCAACCAGGATTATGAAGTTATATGAAAGGGAATGTCAACTCAACTTAAGACCAATCATTTGCATTCAACTACCTCAAGAACTTAACCCTGCTGATCATTACTTTTGCAAATTGGGCCTTGGAACAGTTGAAAACGAATCTACACTTTTTTGACAGAAAGTGGACAGTGGTACAAAATAAATTCCCAGGGTGTGTTATTCCAGGAAACTGTCAACTGGCTGTGTCAACATCGTGCGATGTCTTGACTTCTACTTGCAAGAACTTTTGAAATCTTGATCCACCAGAATGAACCGATTCGCGATGTTGGACGAAGCACTCAATGGACGATATATTGAGAAAGTGGTTGAAATTAGGTATCAATACTGAAAACAGTCCAAAGATGCTGAGGATGATATGAAATCGGTATTACTATTCATCGATTGTTTGTTTCTTGCAATTTCAAGTTTCATCGTGGTGTTGGTAATGTAAGCCCAAAGTCTCACTGCCTTCTGTTCGAACAACTCTGCTGATTTCATTGTTTCAACCTTTTGCTTGCCATTGAAATTAAGACCCCTCCCCCAACCAATGAAAGACAGCTTATATTTCAGATAGGGCCGATTGATCAGCAAACTCATGTTTTATCCGCGAGTCTTTATCTTTAGCTGAATAAGAAAATTAATGTGGTGAATAATAGCATCAAGTTGCCTTTGCCTAACGCAAAACATATGGAAATCTAATCTCACACTTGAGCTCTTCATCCAAAAAAATTTGATCCACATTCAAATTTGACTATGCTACGGATTTTCGCCTTTCAAGATTTACTGGCAGAATCCACTCAATATCAGTAATGGTTCCAATGTCATCTGCATTTTGAATAATTCTCGTTCAGACCACTTTCACATTTCAATTAAGATCGATTCAGCTCCATTTCTTTTTCCGAAAAGCTGAAAAACGAAAATTGACCGTTTAAGCTTTAACTTGTGCATTTAGCACGAGACTTTCTAGCGATGGCCAAAATGCAAGCTAAATGCTCTTCGATAAATCGCGAATAACAGGCAACACGCTTTCCCATCAAATTGGACTCCATGTCTTGAAATCGAACAGCATATTAAGCGCAAGATACGCGTGATGTGTGTTTTCTCAAGCAATAATTGCAATTCGCGGCGATTTGTAACCTAAAACAAAACGATTTACTTTGTTGTGTTTTGGTTTCTGCTAACTACTGACACAATAGTCTTCCGTTGCGTCCATTAAGTGCACGCTGCCGTAACGCTAACCCGAATTTCTAAAAATCCATTTATTGAATCCAGTCGAATGCAATCCAAAACCCAGGCAAAATGAACTGGGTGAACTAAGGCGGCTCTGACGTGATCCAGTCGTGGAGGCTGTCGGAGGCCCAAGTGGCGCCAGCTGAGCCCCTAATGATAATTCATCTTGATCAATCTTCACCAGTTTCGCGGCGCTTTGTCGAAATTGCGCCGGAAGCCATTTGCCCACTACTTTCTTCTTGCGGATTCTGCTTGTGAGGTGCGTCCAGAAGACTGCGTGGCACTCCGCCACTCGAGCATTCTGTTTTACCTTGACAATCGGTTCAAACTAATGTTGGCGCAAAACACTCCAATGTTTACTTCATTTCGTAGTTTTCTTTTATGATGGTCGTTAAAGAAAAAGCGTCTTCACAGTTAGGCAGTGTTTATTTTCCCAAGCCGCATTAATTGCCAATAACGTAAGGAGAGAAAGAACAAGAACGAGAAGAAGAAGAAGAACTCTTGAGTCGAGGCATAGGAATATAATTGAGAATAAGAATTCCTTCAGTTGATGATTTCAGTCCGTCATAAACAGATACCACACCTGATCTTGCGAGGGCAATGCACTAACCGTTCATTTGCAAATTACCCAAAGACATTAAGTCAACTGTGAAACAGATAACTAAGAAGAACGATAATTTGTACACCGATGAAAGCATTCCTTCGATTCTTATCATTCGTGCCGCTTGATCAAGTTCCATTCCGATGCCAGTCAATCACTCGTATGCAAATGTATGGGGATGGTGTCCGTTATTTTGTTTCTATCTCTTGTGTGACATGATACATTGTTACGTTTGAAGAGTTCATGTTGCCTCGAAAGGGCTCAGTCCAGCTTAAGACCATGTTGCAGATATTCCGCAAACTCCATTTTGGACTCCATTTTGGACTCCATCTTGGATTTGGATTTATTAAAAGTGTCTGTGCACCCTCTCTCTGGAGATGTGTTGAGGAATTAATGTGCTGGAAACTCTTGTAGTAGCAAATCAAACTGTTCGACACCTGAAAAAGAGATTCTGATGGGGCCAAGTAATACGTTGGAGCATTCATAAAGGTTGGACCACAAAGCACCATCAGTTCTGGGCTCAGCTGATAAAACAACAACTTGCAAGTAAAATTAAACTTAGAGATCAAGATGCTCTTCTTCACGTGTGAAACATCACCCTTGTCCCCAACTGAATTTTCTATACTCCTTCGACATCAGGATTTGCCCTTTCTTTGATTTCGGAATGACTTTTCATTGAAGCCAACCCCTCCCCCCCGAAGCATGTTTTGGAAGTACTCAAGCAGCCGTTAGCCCTTTTGATCTTGGCTCTATCCAACAATGACACAGGTCACTTCAACTAACATATTTTCAGCAATAGTACCAAGTAAGTTACTTAACGTTTAACCAAAAGTCGCACTGAACAGAGTAAGGCTAGAGGATAGAGGATAAAAGTAAGGAGATATGTAGGAGAATTACGTCAAGACAGAAATATCTAATGAAATCGTTAAAGATCTGGACTCAATCAGGGCCGTGGAGAATCAAACCAAGACCAAGTTGACCAACCATAAATATACAGGTAAGTCCTTATTTAACCGGTAAAACAAAGACAAGTATGAATAATATCGAAGTACGCGGAAACACGTGCTGAGCACAAGGCTCTCTCAAAACTAGGATCATTCTTTGCTTTTGTAGGGCGACGGTATGAACCATCGGTAAAAATAAAAACATGCGTGATGTGTCAAGCACCAACGCTGGCCTACGCTTCATCCAACAATGGACCTTGAAGATCAATAACGAAAGATATTCTTTATTATTTCCGTACATTCACCGGTAATTACTGGTTATATAAATTACATAATAAATTTAATTGTTGAAAAATATAGATAAAAAAAAAACTCGAAAAAGATGGAAGCTTTGCTTGATTTATCTGACTTAAACCACCTTACACTAACTAGGGATGTTTATCTGCCTCAACATGTGATCCCATCTTTTAAGCGTCGCGGAATACCACGCATTGACGGGTATTTCTGTGAAGAAAGCGATATCAGGCTGCCTGCCACGTAACTCGAGTAAATCTTTGTAAGGATGTGCACTCACAATGGAGTTCATCTTGAAGAAAAGAGATTTGAGGTTTGAGCGTTTTCACCTAGTGAAATACAGCGGAGCGATTATCGTCTGTCATGTATTAGACGTACCAGCTTGCAAACTTAATACTAGTAACTTGAAAAATATTAGCAATGGTATATATTCTGCGCACGAGATGTGCAAGGACTGAATGCATTTCCTACTCTTGTTGTGGGACTGCTCATGTCTGGGCAGTCAAAAATGAGCTTGTTTTTACTGGAATGGTATCTTAATTTGACCGAATATTTTTTGAACTTTGGCACTCCTTGGAAGTTTCCGTCCTTGGTACGCTTCGCATCATCCGAATGATGCAGAACGATCAAACTGCATGTAAATGCCCAACACACTTGCCCTGCACGACGTCAAGTTGGATGACAAGTGCGTCCGACAATTGGTTGAAGAGCGACCAATTCATCACCGGCGAAAGCACTACATTCAGTGCCCACCGCTTAACAGTTCACATAGCTCATGCATTGGGTCCTTGCTTGAGAGTTATACGCTTACATTATCAAATTTGGTTTATGAATTACCGACTTCCTTGTGATGCTACGATATATAGCCAGGAGCTCGATGTTTGGATTGGTTTCTTTGAGATGTGAAGTTACTTATTAGTAGGTCTGCTGGTCATCATGACCCTGCCGAATTAAAGCTGTTTTGAGCTTCCTCGGGGTGAACATTCAATGCGCATTTTGCAGTTACATTATCACGAAGACAAGGGACTTTTACTACAACCTTTTCTCGAACTAATCAAAACTAATTTCGAAGCGTAAACTTCAGTAAGAAATAAAAAATAAAAATAAACAATATACTGTGCTATCTTCAAAGTAATTGACACTTATTCTAATTTAAATCACACACATATTAACACTGAACTATTCACCTGATTGAAATCAGCAAAACTTAACAGAGAATAAGAAATATCGATACAATATCGACAATCGCTTACACGAGAGTCAAAATCAACAAAAAACCCGTGTTACTGACAGCAGCGCTAAGGTCATTCCTATGCCAAATCGGAATACTTGGGACGGTTGCGTATGATATTTTTGCAATGACAATTGAACTGCGGCTACGAGAGAAGCTGCGAAACTTAAATACGAATAAGATAAATAATTGCTGAGTAAATATTTTATTCATAAATTATCAAGAACTTATGGCAGTTAGTCGTGCAGACATTTCACTTGTTTGTATGCACATTGATTCAGTACTTATAAATAGTTTCATGGCCCAAAGCCTTCTGCAGTGAGGCCACCAGCGGAGTGCATGCTCAAGATAGCTTTGAGTGCCGGAATGCTAACATTTTACCAATTTGTGCATTAAATGAATGGCGTGTTAAAAAAATAATTTATACAATTTCAATGCGTTTTTTATTTTAAATCAAACCCAAAGTGCGATGCCATCATCATCATTTAAAATCAGTCCTCAAATTATGTTCAAAATTCAATCAAGTCACAATTTCGATTTGTCCAACAAAGTATAGTGAAATTCGCGATACGAAAGGCTGTTTCTCTGGCATGCAAATTTTTTCGGCTTTGAAAAGGTTTGTGTCTCATTTTTTTCCATATTTTTCCTGTATTTAAGCATTGTATTGACTTTTCCAAGGATTTCGAATGCCAGGTTTTTTTAATGGCAACAAGTGAATAATTGCTTGATTGTTAATTCTCCTACTGTTCTTCGGTACCTTTGGTAGACAGTGTCAGTCTTCAGAAGGAGACGTCGCTTCCTTTAAGTTTGACTTATCTCTTTCAGAAATTTCTCCAACTCCAAATGCATTTAATAGAAATTCAGCATATGATTTTCATAGCGAGCTGGAAAAAGACAGAGTTCCTATGATGCTGTAAAACTCGACCAACAGCTTAAAGTCGCTATCGCAAGCAAAAACATGTCTCCGAGAGGAATTATGGTTTAATTCAACTAAGCTCGGATTAGTTTTGTTTCATCCACGGATTGTTGTTTCCAGGGTGTGCCTGACCAACACGGTCGTATCTCTTCCTCCACCACATTATTATGAATATCTTCTGTTTCAGGTCGATGCGCAGTCGAAATAATTTCGGCTGCGTTCAAGTAATCAGCGCTTAACACCTTTTTAGTTTCGCGATGTTCCTACTAATTTCATTTTTCCTCTTGCATTTACACTTTTCTCAATGTCATGCCATTTTGATGAATGAAACCATAACTAAGCACGTATACGCGTCTCAATCGTAATAAAGTAAATATTCAATGAGAAAAGCAACTGTCATCTTACATATTACGTCATATTACAAAAGTCATTTCAGCATGGCAAATGTCACTACACAAAAGCTCAAGTTTGGAGACTCACACCTATAGACAATTGTTCTTTTAGTTATTCCTCTTGCAAAAATTCACAAATCAACTCACATTTTTTATCTTTTTTTTTTAATTTTCATCAGATTTCAATTTGTAGGCTGCAATAAATCATACTTCATCAGAAACTAAATGATCTGAATCTACAGAAAAATTCATTAGTTTAGCCGAGTCAGTGACGGCATTTATTTCCTAAGATTTTATCTATGCGAAAATTGATGTTGCATATTTTTTTTTAATACTTTTTCTGATTAGAGATCTTTGAAGGTTTACTTGAAGATTTTCTCACTATTCAAATTTAGCTTGGACCGTAAATCATCAATCTAAGATATTTTCTTCATAGCTCTTTTATTATAATTATAAAACGTTTTCAAGAATAATTTCATCTTGATTTTGTTATGCGTAATCTATTTTCATATCGAAATAAAAGTGTGTCTGTAATCAATTCGGAGAAAAAGTTCTTGATTTGATTAATTGATATTAATAAAAATTTTAAATTTTGGTTCCATTCAAGAACAGATGAGAGTAATTTGTCTTATGACTATGTACATAAATGCAATAAATCTCAATTGAAGCCTGAAGACCATTTATATCTCATTTATATCTCACCTAGCACAAGCCTGAGCTCCTACAGTCAGCAAAAACCGTCAAAAGATGGGCGTGGTTGACACTCAGCAATTAATTGATCAACAAATCTTCGTAATCACTATAAACGTTATTTTTCCAATTCGAAAGTTCACTTAAAGTAAGTTTTGCTCAAGACGAAATAATTTGATGGTACGTTCAAAGAGGGTGTTTGCAAGCTACCCGTTTTTATCTTTCAGGGGCCATTAGTGGTTTCTTACTTTAGTCCTGGTGCCTCTCTGTTGTGCGCAGTCTTAATTTTTCGGGCGCTCTTACTAGGATTAAATTTTGCTCATCTTGAAAGGCAACTGTTTGCAACTGTCTCGAGACTCAAAACCCCCTAATGGACCATTTCCTCTATTTTTTTACTTTTTCTATTCATTTTACAAGGAATAATAGAACGGATAACCGATGAATTATAACATTAAGGAAGCATACGAAGGGAATAAACGGAGAAAATTTTGGTGTCTACTTCCGAAATATATATCAGTCAAAATTAAAGGAAAAACATAGCATTTTGGAATGGAAAATCCAAAAATAAAGGATATGCTCATAAGTTCCACCCATTCCAAACACTCACGCAAGGGGCACACGGTTATTCTGCCGATATTATGTTCGTCAAATAGTCTCCATTGTGAGAAATACTCGAATGCTGGAAAATAAAATACAAATCTGTTAAATTTGGACTCAATTATGGACAGTGATCCTTCATAGTGATTCTCGTTGTTCAAGTTGAATACTAGCTACAAAGGGCTCATCTATTCGGTTTCTTTGCTGCGACGTTACTCACTCGTTCTTTCCCTCAGGTTACTCGCTTAAGTCTTTCATTTTTTGTTGAATGAATGAAGATTCTTTTTTCTGAAGTTTGCATGGTCAATTCATTTCACTTAGAAAATCAACCATTGTTTGTCCTTCCCGTCAACTAAGTCATTGGATTTTCATCCGAGCTTTCAGGAAACTCAAACATATTCAATCTTCCACAAGGCCGCCTAATTCTGCATACCATGGCTGCTATTAGTTCTGTAGCATCTTTGGGGTGTTGGTTGATAAACGATGTTTGCAGTCACACCGTCTACACTTGTAATACCCATAACAGACAAAATATTTGCAAACATGAATAATTTCAAGTGAAAATATTGAAAACGTCTTTCCAAGGTCTTGCTTCAAAGACTCGAATGCCTAAATGCACTTCCGCAGAAACTCCCGCTCAGGTAAACAAATATCAGCACAAGTATGTGTTTTGATTGTCCGTGTCTAAATGGCGAATTCCGATCGACGCTTGCATCCTGCACCCTTCGCATATTGTTTTGATTAATTTTGCCTAAGCCTAAGACGACGGAACAAATTGTTTTTCGCACATCTCACAGCGGTCGCAGTTAATTACGCAAAAGTGTTCTTGCCAACGCGATACGAGGAAGGCAACAGCACTAATGCGACCTCAGCTATTACTATCTGCAACATTGTTCACCTGCTATTAAGATGATGAGTCCATTAGCCTTTCAACACGCCGCCGCATGGAATGCACGCAGACCGACAAACAAACATATGCGCACGCATGCAACCGTGCTTAGGACAACCGAATGTACTCGCACCAGAGTTGGTCGGGAATTAAGGAGGTGCAAAAAATTAAAGATAATTACAAATGATACTCGGATGGCACGGAGTGATGAATTAATTTGTATTGTCTGGCCTGCTGGAAAGATGGTTGGCTATGCAAAATCCATTGTAAGCAAAACAACTGAAATCCTCAAGGCCAACGTTTATTATTGATGATTTTTGCTGACAATAGAAAAACAAATTTTTTATCCATAGTACTATAATTGATTGGATTGCCAGTAACGGAACTTGCAAGCATTCTTGTTGTCTATTCCGTGGGTCGACACTGAGTTCTGCTTCCAAAATAAAGAAAGGTTTGATCAACGCTGAGCCGGCTATGGGTTTTGGCCAACAGCTGTGGTATTTCATTTGATTTTACCTGAGAACTATTGAAATTCGCTTGTGCAGCGTCTACTCATAGGGTAAGAATGTTCCGAGATTTTTTCTAGGGACTGGTACCTCTCTTTTGAATCTTGTTGCCCCAGCATGGCCAAAAACGCTCATGTGAAATTTCACGCTTTTCAAAGCTCCAGCACGTATCTGCAAGAACTGAAGTGAAAATACTGACCAATAACGAGTGAACCCGCCCAGCCGTTTTGCGTTTGCGAAATCATTAGGGATTGATTGGTTTTGCAAATCAACTCACAAAAAGATCTAAATTGTGCTTCACAGTGCAACTGGTAATTCTACAAGGAGGTCTGCAGTTGAAGCTTTCAAAAGCAAACCATCTACATCTTCCGACAACCTCTCGCCCATTGATCATCTTATCCAAGAGGTTATGCTATTTCTTGGTCCCATTTTGTGCCAGTTGTAGAGCAAACATGTTCTATTAATCAAGAAATTAAATATATTGTTGTATGCTGGATCGTAGGGTCGCGAACGGTAACTGAATTTGCGCTGTTTTTATTTTGTGACTGGGTGATTTGAATATACAAGACGCAAAGAAGCAAAATCGCGAGCTATGTTGGTTGAAAATAGGAACAAAAAATTTGAGGCATTCCTTTCGAATACCTCCAACTCATATTTCAATTGTTAAAACAGTTCTTTTGCAGGGAAGTTGCTTAGATGATTAATGGCCATTATTTCCGACTCTAGACATATATGTAAAGTGTAGGATAGTTTTGGCGCAAGTTCGGACTGTTTGGTTGACTGACCTTTAAGAGTGAATGCAAAGCAACTTAAAAGTTGCTGGAAGTAGTCATGCTAATAAAAGCTCGAAATATTTGTGAAAATGTATACAAATGTGCGATTTCAGCGAACCAGATGGAATTCCTCTCTATGCAATCGGCTGCCTCTTCCAACTGGTCTCGCCTGCCTAGCTTTTGTTTTAGTTGTTTTATATGAGTCGGTCAATATAAGTCGGGCATTTAGCAGTAGGGCCACCAGTAGAAACCATGAATAAATATCACTTACGTGGTACCGTTTAAGAGTGGTTGAGTAATCTCTTCCTCTTTCTCGTAAGTGATCTCTGTTGCAACTGTCGGCCTAGGCAGACCAATTACTCTTTGTCTTCTCCCTCCCTTCTACCTCCTATTCGAAGGTTTCTAAGTGTGAGCCACCGCGCGGTGCTCCGTGAATTTTATTTGCATCATTAATGCTCAATGGACGAGTGTGGAGTTTAATCTTCATGTTCTCACCACCAACCCTTTTATTTTGAAGAGTAACGCCGTTGCCGGTCCTAATATATCTTATGTGAAAAATCCACGAGACTAAAACCAGTCAATACCTTACTTATTAGTTCATTTTACCAAGTTCCCTGTGTTTTTGGAGGTGTGATACAGTACAGGAAAGATTATCGGCCCTGAAAAGTCGGGGAATACCGAGAGACCCTACATTAAAATATAAAAAGATAAGGAATAAGATGGTTGCATTGAGGTTCAGCAGAGTTATGAAGCATTACTTTGAACAAAGATTTTAAAATTTAACGTTTTGAGTACAATCAAACCAAGCCACTCCAGCAATGGACTACTGACCTTGAATTATATAAATTTCAGTATCAGTGTTTTGTGTTAACATGACCAAATGAATTGAAATTGTTGTTGCAATCAGTACAAGTCGTATATATGAAAAGGTCCAATCTGGCAGAAAAGGTTTTGTAAGTACATTGTTTTCTACATTGTAAACGTTAAACGGTCTAGCATGTTCATGGGCACCCAGCATTCTTCAGCCTCTTTCCTTCACAGCCTCACAATATTTAGAAATTTCAAAAAAGTTAACACTCCCTTGCTCATCAAATTTTGCCAAATGTGATGCCAAATGGTCATGGGCCATTAGAAAAGGAACATTAATTCAAGGAAATTGATTCTCCCGAAAAATTAACATTCCCAAAAAGGAATACTTATTTCTCTGGAAAAACTATCCTACATTAAAATCACCCACTCTAGTTCGAGCCAATTTCAATTAAAATAAATGAACAATTCCTTCAAAGCAAATACACAACAAAAGCTCAACCAAATTGGGCAAAAGATAAATTTTATTTTCTGAAAGTTTAAAAGGTTCACGTTACCACCAAATCTCCGTTTGTGAAATTCGTGCTTCACGGAGGTAGTGTTGTAATACGTTTCTTTTCCAAGAAAATCAAATAACCGCAAAAGCTGAATGCAAACATACGAGTATAAGTATCTCAATCGTTGGAGTTGGCGATGCTGATGAAGTAAGCCGCTGGTCACACAAATGGCACAAAAGTAACAACTTGCCATATATGAATGTGGTAAATGATCACAGGTAATTCACTTCTCCTCGATTTCAAATCGAGTGGGTAGCGTGAGATTGAATAAAATTAAAAAACAAATAGTTTACGACGCAAGCGTGTGGACACCGTTGACATCATGTTGCAGATGAACAGAGGATCGGTATCCATCCTGACACTATTCTGCACCAGATATCTGCATCGGGCATGCAAACTACGGATATGCATATTAAAACCTTGCTTGCTCGTCTTTCGAGGCTAAAAAACAATGTCGCATGCCTAACATATTATTTCTCGTTAATTGACATTACTTTGAGAAAGTTTACTTTGAGAAAGACCATTTCCCGTCTGTTCGAAAATCGATTGTTCGTCATACTCCAGATAGACAAGTCGTATCTGTACCTATCAAAACTAGCCATAACATACCGAAGTTGTCTATTTGCTCCACTGTCTATTTATGTTCAGTGTTTTGTGATCCATAGAAAAGTGCACGAATAAATCAATTCCCCTGGAAGATTATTAATCACTTGAAACCCAAGCGTCATCATAAAAATTCATCTCATAACTTAGTCATGCTATTTATCCGTGATGGCTTCAACAACTTGCATGAGCCAAGCGAAGCCAAGCAAAGCCCAAACACAAACCCCAGAGCATCACGAGCCTTAAGAATTTCTATTCTTTTTTACTTTCGACATTTTCAAGACTATCCATCACGCATTCAAAACTCCTCTTTGACATGCGACAGGGGGGACGCGAAAAAAGCTGCGTCTGTGTCCGTGAGGGGCTAAGGTTTATTTTTGTGAACTCGAAGAGGAGGAGGTCTCGGAAAGATGATCAATCCAAGGCATAGCCAAGAAGATCCAAGTGGAAGATTGACGGAACGCTACCTTATACATTCAATCATTTACTTGTCTATTTGCAGATCACATTCGTCGAGTGTTCTGGGGATAATCGTACAATAAATTTAACTAGACAAATAAGTAGTTACTCAGATTGGACCGATACTCGTGGATAAGCGCAGGGACTGTTAGACGCATCATGCACTCTCCTACTATAAAACACTCATTAGTACGGTTGGTTTTTTCCTCGTCAGATAAAATTCTTACAGCGCACACATCTTAACAACTAGCTGCCACAGAAATGCAAGTGACTTGTAGACTTTATTATCTCGTCCAGTAATCTTCAATTTATGTCTTCAGTTTATAGTTGATTCCTTATTCGAACTAGATTACTATTTATATACATACTGAGGCTTCGCTTCTAGGCACCAAGGCCAACGTACGCGCTGAATTTTATCTTCTGGGAACCACTCATTTGGAGTAAGTTATAAATTTAACAAACTAGCATACGTTTTCCACAGGATCCCAATTGCAGTGAAATATACTTTTGAAGCACATATAAAAGTTATATGCACCAGTGCATTTTTTCGTCTTCAATTTTCGCCTTTGCAAAAAGTCGAAGAACAAGAACACTTTACTACTACAGTAATTTTTAATTGAAATCTCTCTGTAGGGTCGCAAAGCTGATGAAAAGCACCATTTACATCAATCGATCAATCAACGTTATGTGAATAGCTAAATGCCTTGACCCAAAAGGCACTACCTTAAAATTGAACCGTCATGTGAGTAGCTGCAGAGGACAACGTTGGGCGACTGAATTATTAACAATTTGTTGCAAATGACAACGCTTCGACGAACGGAATGTCGGGACTGATATAAGGGGTTAACAATAATAAACTGCCTCGGGACCCTTGGATTACTGCATGCAAATGAAAAGGAAACGAAGGACTCTCATAAAACTGACTTTTTTTTAAATCGGTCATTTAAGAGCGCATTGCAAACTATTTGTACAGCTTTGGAAGATGATTAGAACCATAGCAATACCTTTCCTTAGGACTTGACACATAGAAGCAATCAGCTTCTATCGCTTGAATCGGTCTTTATTTTATGAGGCTAATATACCGACATCCCCTCTAATTCCAAAGAATTGGTATCAAAGGCTCCCGGAGGAGCTACTCATTTAACAGAGCAGAAATTGCGTTTCAACGACGAGTGCCATGGGAGAATATGCTTTAGGCAGATTTGAATTGTTGCGCCATTGATGAGAATAAAACTGGATCAGATACTCGATCAGAAAAATTATTTTTCTTCCACAAAACTGCGATTTGATTTTTCGGTGTAAAAAGATTCTTCACTCTTTCAAATTTAAAGCCATTAAAATAAATAAAAGCATAGCACAAAGTTGTCTGTGTTATTCAACAAATATCATGTTGAGGTGATTGCCCTGATAATGTTGCTAAAAAGTTTTCTTTAAAACCACTCGTACTCAAATTAACGCGTTTCTGTTTATGTTTTAATAATTTTGTTGCTTCTTTTCCGCAAAAACAGAGGAAGTGTTCTTTTATATAAATGGAAAGCACTGGAACGCTTGATCACGAGAAAAGTGGTCCGGAAATCGCGCTCATGATTCAGCCTAATTAGCGCGGATTCGGACGTCTCTAAACCAGCTTCCAAATCCGATCCAATTATTTGACTCCTCGACCCCAGTTCGAATGGTTCGCATTATCTTACTGAACTCAATTCAACAGCATATGCGAGATTGGTAATTCTTATGTTTCGAACCGTGTACTCAATTGCAAGATAGTTTAAGCCGAAGATACAGTATGTGGACATGCCAATTTACCTTCTGCGTTAGCCCACGCCACCGTGTTACATCTACCGTGAAAAACGTACACTTTTACGCAAAGTACAGTACGAAGGAATAGACTGGCTGAACGCCAAGGGAAATTAGACTGGGCGGGAATAGAGTGGGGTTTGTCTATTCCCGATAGTCACGCGATACACTTGCACACGTATGTGAGCTTAGCATACATTAGTCCACGCATTTCATTTTGCAGTATTCCCCACTGATTAAAAATACAATTCGAGTGGGCGGTTATAGGATTTTTTTGGGTTTCGGCACACATGAAATTAACTCCAACGTACGAGGAAACAAAAAATTCAGAACATTGCGCATGACATGCATTTCGGCGCTAAAGGATTGACGAGCAACGTAAAACCAACATAACCTCTAGAATAACGTTCACAAGATACAACTCAAAGTAATAGTTTTATTAATGACTTTGAAGCTTTTTCACGCGACCTGGCTCCATGTTATATTAGGCATGTATTATAATTTATGCTGACTTCATGGTGCTATACTTGGTGATTGTGAAGTGTTGTTTCATGCAAAGTACAATCGGTAAAAAGTATAAAGTAAAAAGGAAAAAGGCCAAAAAGCAACAAGGTGGAAAACAAAAGAAACGTCGCGAATACTTTTCCATCTATCTTCGCTAGATTTGGTGACCTTACTATCTATTATGATATCACTGAACGAAAATAGCCCACGATGCACCGCAGAATTTTAATGAAATACAGTGAGCCATTGTCGGATCATGAGTCGCGCCACGATAGTTCTCTGTCCAGCGAATCACTCATTAAAACATTATTTTTTATCAAGGTTTTGTCAATAAAATATTTGATGAATCTTCTGCCTGTAGAACATGATGGGCTGGCTGACAGACACATTACACGTACTTAGCTTTTAATAAGCGAAGCTCATGTTTATATTTAAATGCTTATGAGTAGTATTTGCTATTATCCATGCATCAACAGTGACCGCAGATGTGCGCATTCCTGATGAGAGACATCTCCGCTGCTTGGCTGAATCGAGCCTGTATTTGTCCAAGTCATTAGTACTCTCCAGGACTTAACTCGAAAATGAGAATTTGTGTTTGCCCGTTATCAAATATTAGTTGTGTCGGCCAAGTAGATATTCGAAAATGTAGCAAAAATCTGCTTGATGGTAATCAAATCCAAACCTTGCTTCCGTCGTTATTACCCGCATTAATTCAGTCTCTAAATGTTGGCTGATGTCTATTCTTACAAAAGAACTTCCGAACTGATGTGTTTAAGCCTTCAAAAAACTTTGTCCTTATTCCATTTAATTTATCAGTCAAGTGCAATATATATGATGAACGAAAGAAATGACAACTGATACTGGGGCTGGTTTACAGCTTCAATATACATCTGTAAATGAAAAATTCTGTCATCATCTACTCCTCACACGTATGTAACACATCCAACGGCATCGGTCCATTGGTCGCGTCCTCAAATTACGAAATCGCACTCCTCGCTCAATCGAGACAGGCCAGCGCTTACTGGGTTTAGTTAGGATCACCTTAACTGCAAATACCTCCGTACTCACTCGTCATTCCTCCGAGGCACATGGCAGCTTCCAGGGATTCGCCGTTTTGGAGAGATCTGATTCATCAAAAAGTTCGTACAGCTTGTGGTTGGTCCTCAACCCCCATTGATATTAATCCGTTTGGTGCGTAAAGGGCGTCCTACCACAACCACTGAAGTGTGTTTACTTATTTTGAGCATGCTTGCACCGGACTCCACGTCTGACAACTTGACCGTGAAGACTTCATCAATATTCAATCTTCCAGCCTAAAACACTATTGATAAAGCAGTTTAATATCTTAGTCGGCACTTGGTATGCCATACGGTGTAGTAATAAGCCTGTCAAATTTTTACACTTAATCTTTTGCATAGAGAAATCGATTGACACGACTCTACGCCATTTGCTCTTTGTGCTTAATATAAATCGCGCAGCTTACGGGTGACGTTTTGAGTACTGCTGCTATAGTATTGACTTCATTGTTCTTGAGGCCAATCCTTGCTGGATGAGAAAACGGTTATATTGATGGCACTTGTTGCTATCTGGTTGAACATAAGCAGATAGGTATGTTTATAGAGACTCAATGTGGGATGTATGTTGATCGTATGCCCATGTTTCAGCTGAAGTCAATCAAGCGTTGGCCGTTGTTGCTGCAGTGAGAATACAGCCTCCAACGGTTCTACGATGTATTATTTGGTAGCCTCCTTACCCTTTGAAATGATCTTGAATAGTTTAATATCGTTTGAAGGCAATGAGTTAAAAAACTCGGAACTTTGCGAACTCGGGTTGCTTTGTTACCCCTAGAGTTGGAAATGCATGTATCTCGCATCGAATGGCATAGTCCAGTTTGAGTCATATGTCGTAGATTCCTCCATTCCTATCTGTGCTTGTCTTTCTTCTATGTATTGTATGATGCTTTTTTGTTACCCGAATTTGTCCGATCATGTTCATTGTTTCAAACATTAAGTATTGTATAAACCCAGTTCTATTGTTAACTATGCCTTATTTACAACATTCGCATTGACATCGATCTTCTATATCTAAGATTATCTTAGCTCCATTTGTTGCTATTTCCGCCGTAGATCTCGATGTCCGCGGTTTCAAAACTCTGCCCACCATTTTTAAGCAAGGCTTACCCCGTTGTATTTGCAATTTCTTTGTAAGTTTTTGAAAAATTATTATTATGATTGAGACTGGGCAATCGTCAAAATGCAACGACAATTCGCCAGCGTTGCACTCAATCAATACTGGTATATCGTCAGCATCGTTACTTAGTTCGCTTCGTAGTCCGTCGAAGACTAAGGTTTGGGTAGAGCGACCAAAACGGAAACTTGTGGTCAAATTTCGTTCATTGGTTTCTATTTCTAGAAATTTTTCACTTATATCAACCCGGATACGAAATCCAGCTTCAATAAACAAGGACTCATCTCCCATTTTTATAAGCTGGACAGTTTCGTCCCAAAAATTTAGTGCTTACAGTTCGTTCAAAACAGCCGGCCACCAAACATCCTCAAAGTACCGTCCATGTCTTGGACCCTGTATTTTCTTTGGACGTTTTTTACTTTATTGCTCCTGTATCCTGTGTTCCTGTGGTTTCACCCGCTTTTCAAGCTGTTTGAGCTTTTTTCTAGGTACAGGTAGACTCTAAATTTCTTCAATTCCATCGAAGAAATTTGCAGCTATTGGAAGGAGGCAGACATTGGTCGATGTAACTCAGGGTCTTTCTTACCTTTGCAGCTCTCCTTAAAAATATTTTCGAAAGAGCCCACTTTCCACTTTGACAGCAACCGCCACGCTTTTAGCTTTCACTAGTAAGGTGCACCAATATTTCAATTCGCGCGTTGGTTTTTCTTGTTCATGGATTTGACTTCAATTTTTTCCAGATGTCCACTACTCAGTCCAAACGCTCTGCCATTGCCGATTCCATGCATTCGATGAGCTGATCTTCCCAGACTCCTTGGATGTTGCACCGTCGGCTTGATTTCGAAGCACATTGCTTTTAGATATTGGTCGAGTTGTGGTGGAAGAGACCAAGAAAGAAGGAGGAAAGTACGTATGTAGTATGGGTGAAAGTACGCGAAAATGTGAGAAATTTTTCATCCAAGCTCAAATTCCAACATCAAAAAAGCAAATATTGTTGACTTCAGCAAAAGCTTTATATGTCCTGTAATATCTACACCATGACAGTATTTTGACGAATATCTTGTTGTTTCAATAAAAAATCACACAAGCATGGTCAAAGCATTTTGAGGAAATTCTCCAGACAACAATCATGAGCACTTGCTCAAATAAAAGAAGGATTGTAATCACAGTCATTAGTTCAATAAATCGCCAATTGATTCATCTTTTTTGAGCAGCACATAAAAACCTTCGATAATCCAGTGGAAAAACCACAATAGATTCATCCAATAATTACTTAATACATTTCAATGGTTCTTCTTTAAATCATTACTACGCTAATGAGATACACTAAAAACTTGGGATTTATAAGATCATGATTCTTCAATTGCATTATATAATCTAGCAAATTTTGTATTTACAATGCGCTTCTCTTTCTTTATTGAATTTCAAATTTGAATATAGTTTGTATCCACACTAATTATCACATCAACGTAAATTGTTGCTGATACTGCTGCAGTTCAGCAAACATTACAAATCCGTGCTAATGGAAGTCCACCTATAAATTTCATTTTCGTTCACGAAACGTAATTGCTCCTATTTTTCCTTGAGTCTGACCTGGCAGATAAGCTGCGGTTCATCAAAGCGGATCTTCGCTGCATATCCAAGAGGCTATCTTATGTGAGTGTAAAAGGGGCTCAACACTTTTAATCCATCACTCATATGAATAGTACGACGACAAAACATGATCTGTCTGACATGTGATGTGAGATCATCACAATAAATCCATTCCCCTAGTCATCGACCAGGGTCAGGCTTGACTTTTATTACGTGCCATAATTGCTATGCTGCAAAAATCTTCTTTTTGAATATTCTTCCTTTCGCACTTATTCCAGCACTAGCATAAATGATAATATAGTGCCAAGGGTCAGGGACCCACATGTGTTCTAAGCATTTTTGCGGGCCGCTTTGTAGAGAATTAATTTTCACATAAAACGCCGAAAAGAACTGATTTGCGAGGTTTCCTATTATGCCTGAAATCTTGTGGCTGAAGTGCATGCCGACATGGACTCGTTAGTGGCGAGAAAATACGCTCATGGAGACCGAAATTTCCCGGTTAATTAAATGAGCTAAAGGCAGATGAACAATTCACCCTGTAGCAATCGAAAAAAAAAAACGATACAACACAATTCAATGAGAAACGTCTCAGTGTAATAACTAAAATTAGAAACAAGTTAAGGACTGTCATCTAATCTATCCAAATATTTACGCTTTAGAGTAAACCTATTTCACATCGCAAATCCAACAACTACTCATCCGAGCCAATAAAAAATTCAATTCAATTGATATTCAAGCATGACATCGAAGGTCGCCGGAATAATGTTTTCAACGCAGCATCTTCACGTTTTTTCCCGCTCTTCAAACGCTGACTATCGGGTAATTCACTTCATTCGATTAAATCTTGCCACGGCTATTACTTAGCCTAATGTGCATATTATGCACATTTGTAAAAAAGAACATAATCGTAAATAATATTGGCAGGCCGCGGCGAAAATCCACTCGCATGTACTCATGTGATATGCCGGCGCGGCTCGACGGTTGGGCGGCTAATTAGAAGGAAAGCACAAATTTCCATATCTCGCGTCCATCCATACCTAGCAGCGTGCAAGGCTCAGGCATAATTGCCAATCACAGCCACCATTTTTTCCTAACCATTAGCCAGTAGTAAATTGTACTCGCATGTGTTGTGTGATTGTACCGTGTGCTACATTGTTCAATCAAAAGTAAGCTTTCTGAATTCTCAATTCTCTTGGTTGGTCCACTGTTTGGAAGACATGTGATAATGAATTTCACGGTGAAGTCGAATAAATTGAAATATAAATATAAAAATGACGCGGGTCTTCTTCGAAGCGTAACCGAAAGGCGATTTGTACTGATAGTCGAAACTTTTGAATTGTCATTCACTTGGAATTATGCGGAAGTGTTCGCTGAATGTCTTTTGTATGAGATCATTAATTTAGATGTTTCATTCCTTGTTGTTGGATTGCTACCGTGAACTAATAGTAAGGATCCAACAGCGAACACAAACTGCATGGTGACGACTAGAAATTTATTCTGTCGATTTTGCATTTTCCCCGTTCTCTGTGCTGTTCTGGAAGTCTTGGCCGTACATGATAGATGACTTCGCCGTGTCATATCTTTGGTTTTGTTTTTTATGGAATAAAATTATATCATATGCATCCCCGGCATGTAGCAATCCAAGCAGCCTCATGTTTCCTCTCTCCAAGTCAGAAAAGACAAATTGTAATGCTTATTAGTTCTCACATATCATATGCAAATTATGGAAATCAAAAATATGACTTACTGTTAATGCGCGAATATTTCGGGTTGGCTTCTCACGCTTGCCTCATATTGACCGTTTCCGCTTCGTGAGAACTTCCCGAGCTCATCTTACAGAAATCATCAACATCATATCACAACGGTATGTTCGACATTTCGATGAAAACATGCATAGTCGATTCAGTGTGGGACTTTTCTTTCGGGTTACTGGCTTCAGTCTTTTGTTTCCAAGTTTTCGTTTCGCCTATGTCTGCACAATATTTGGGTTAAGCAACCTACAATGTTAATTTCAATATGCAATCATAAATCAAAACATTCGTGTGAAGCTGAATTAGAAAATTCATTAACATTCTAAACTATAATGAGAGTATAATTTTTTACTCTGTGGTTTTGCTCGCAGTTGATTCCATAAAGAAACCATTCGCTACAGCTCGTAACCATATTTCTTCAGTAAAGTTTTCTAGACTGAACAACCGCCCTTTTTAAATCTTAAAAACACTTCTAGCTCTAAAATACTCTTTTCGTTTTGGCCGTAATTCCAATCGTTGTGTACGATTGAATTTCTTTATAGGATTTTCCGGCTCATGTCGCTTGTCCGACTACATTTAATATGTCGAGCTTATTGATGCGTCAAATGCGTTCAATGAATCTTAATTATAATGTGTAAGTTTGATTACACAACAATCTTCCGTCCCTTGTATCTTTATATTGTACCGGAAAAAGTTCTCGAAAACCCATCAACACTTTCCAAACTTCTTATAGGGGTATGAGAATAACGCTATTGATACTACAGAGTGATTTTGCTCTACCAAACAGCAAAAGGGAAGAGCAGAAAGAGTGGATCAATCACAACCAATTGTAGCTTGCTAATAACAAAAACTGTCCGTGTTGAAAGTGGCACTGAATTGGCTTCAATTTTACAAATGAGCTCAAAATCCGGAAAGTTGTGTTTTCCAGAAATGTTCTTCTCCTACCAATCCAATACAATAAAAGTCTGCATCAGATCATTTTGATATGGTCACTTTCAGATGATGTTTCATATCCAAGAACCGAATGCAAGATTCTTCGTCTAGCGATAAGCTGCACGTCAAACATGATTTCTGAGAATGTTACAGCACTAAATGGGTTCAATATAGCTTTACGCGTTCCAGTTGCATCTCATGACAACCAACAACTCTATTTTCGAATTCTTCATTTATTGTAGATGATCTTATCTAAAGAATCTAATCTCTTCTATAATCATCTATTGCCGAGAAAAGTTTAACTACAATATGTGGATAAGGAACCTGTTCAGATTGTTTCATCTTAGGTAATTATTACATGTATCGATTCCTTGTTGATTTGAAAACGAGTTTCAGAATTTAAAATCTTCTTTGAAGACTATGCCTACCCTCTATGCAATAGCTATTCGTATTATCTCTATCAATCCAATTAAATCTGCTGCAACGTCTAACGTCGCCATCATTGTTTTTCAACTGCAACGCCTGGTCAATATAATTAAAAATTTTATGGCCAAAACGGTCAAAGTGAACCGTGGGCGTTGTTATGCCAAAAAAATGGAGATACTAGCCATTGAACTTTTACCAAACAATTCCTCAAATGGGATTGTTGCCTCGAAACCGCAAGAATGGTCAAATCGTTCCTTGATTATCGTTCGAATGACGCAGTTCATCATTCTTCCGTGTTACAACAAACGCTGGGATAATTGCCGGCTAACTTTTCCAAATCGACCAGGCGAACAATTCGGCGACTTCATTCCACCATGTATTTATCCGGGCATCCTACCATTTATCCACGAATTCGCTGCCCAATTAACTCAAGCACAATTTGTATTTTGACCACAAGATGAGCCGTAAGAGTTAATGTTGCATCCAAATGTAAAATTCCAATTTACGCTCACGGTGATTCTGAATCCCAACTTACGTTCGTAACTTCAAAGACATTTCGTTCTCATTTCATCAGATTATATCAAGAATCACGCGGCTTCGTTGGAATATTATTTCTATTATTATCATTATTATAACAAATTTCCACGTCTCCCACTCGTAAACTGCAATTTAACTGCCATTGTGGTCGCCCTCAATTCACACCAGTCTCACTCGCAGCGGTCGTCAGATGCTTCATCCATTTTGAACCCGAGAACAAAATGTTCTATTTTTTATTATGCGAAAATGTGTCCGTCAAACTCCGTCCGACCAGAATAACGGATATGGAAATTGGAGTTTCGAATGTTACAACACCAAGACCAAGACGGTAATAATAACGGCCGCAGATATTTTCACTAACCAGCTGAATCTTTAGTATTTTTGGTTGGATCTCCAAAATTAAGTATGCGCATTCAAAAGATACTTCTTGCCAGTTGGCTGCGGGCTTGCCAGCAAACCTTTATGCAAAATCAAAAAAGGTTCCCATCAATACGAGCTAATCAGGTGGTTAACGTGCACACTCAATTGAATTAGATTCTTGACTTGAACGGAAATAGAAACTGATTGAATTAAATTGTATTTATTATGTGTCATTAGGGAACTTCCATCTTTACCGTCCTCCAATAAAAGAAATTTCAAAGACGGTTCAAGAGCTCATAGTTGGTAAGCAAAGGTGCCAAGCGCTAATGAATAATAACCAGGTGAAATTCCGATTTAGTGCAAATGATGATGAGCTAATTCCATACGTGTGCGATGAGTTCCTGAACTCAATATTGAAGTTTCGAATAACAGGCTACAGTTATGCATGTTTTATTCAAATTAATGCGGGAAATTTTCGTATATTGTGAGAAAGTAATTCGCGATGAACTAAAAATTCGTTGGACATTAAAAAATATACTCTTCTACGTGAAAGAGCTAATTAAATTGTTACGAAGTAGAGGGTTTTGTATCAACGAGACTAGAAAAAATATAAATTTACTGAGGAAGTCATCGTTTCATGCATTAAGCCTATTGAGTTTATTAAGCTACGTCTGTTAGGAACCACGCAGATTACGCGTTTGACATTTCTACGAAGAATTTAAATACATATTAAACTCGCGCTCTCACGCCGAAATAATCGACTAGCTAAGGTAGAACACGCGTCGAATCCATACATTCAAGCACTCAGGAGTTAGATTAATAGATCAACCTGAGAGATCATGCGTCCTCAACCGAGTATTTATACTTATTACTAAGATCCAAAATAGTACGTAAATAGGTTTTAACATAGGTAGTAGTAGTTTAAGTTAGAGTTAAGTTTAAAAGAGGTTTTTGTTGAATCTTCCACTACTATTATAAATATATCATATGAATAAGAAACATTTGTGGTACAAACAGAAAAAATACTGCGGATGCAAAGAATACCAAATTCAGAACTCTCACTTGAAGTATTAGCTTAGTTCTGAAAATTTCTAGAAACAATAAAGAAAAAAATAATAATAAAAAATAAATACATATTTTCGATAGTTTGGTTCTTACCTTCCTATTCCTTCAATTGAAGAAAAAATCCCCGCTTCGACTTAGATCAAGAAGCACTAAAGCATAGTGGAAAGTCAGTGCTTCCAGCTATGCAGTTGATTGTAAACGCATTTTTCACATTGCAGCCATCCAGACTAAAATCGTAAACTTATGAAACCAGCGACAGACTATTCGAAAGTAAGTATTCAAAAGAAAATCTGCACTATTCTCTTAACACTTTAAGATGCTATCGACAAGCCAAGTTCCTGGTGTAAAGAAAAAGTAGAGATTATCGGTTATTGTTTTAACGATTATCACAATCTCGCAAATAAGAGACGCAACGATATTTCAAAAGTTATGGTAAAGAACTCGCTTTAAAAAATATTTGAATCTGCATTGCCGCCATTACACTTTCTTAAGCCCAGAGAAACATCTGTGGTTACTGTAAAAACTTGAGAATCGTGAACTTTTTAGTGAGCAATCTCCAAAGGAAAGATATTGTACTCTCTTTGGCTTTATTAAATGCGAGCCTCGAAACTTTACTATTTCACTGGCTCCTGAAGACAAGCCCTTATCGTTCCATTTCCTTAGTCCAGGAACGTATCCTTGCGTATCAGAAAGTAACAGGCCAACAAGTCTACCTATTACCAACCTTTGACGATTTTTTTGCAAAATTAACACTAAAAAACTAATAAAAACATTGATGTAAAGAAAAAATTCGTCACTCTACTGCACAAACTGAAAAATTCTAAAGCCCCACTTGCTTAGAACTTCCGTTCTCAAAAATAGAGCCTTAAGACATCAGATATACCGAAGTATACCTGACGGAGTACCTCACCTCCTGCCTGACACCTGCCTGAGCTTGACGCCTGTCAATATTATTATATCCGATGTATCAATAACCGAACATTGTAAGCTATCTCCGCCTGCATTCTTTACTTGCTAATCGACCAATCGATTTTCTAGGATAAATCATACTTTGGTCAGACCTACCATACCAAATTTTGATCGGGAGTTTTATCGCCGCATGTTCTTAAGATTTGCATTTATCGTTGCTCTAGAGTCAGTATAGCAGTGCAGTACACTCTTCCGCAGAAGAACAGTTTTCTCATAATTCGGTGGGATTTGACGGAATCTAAGAGGTAGTAGGTGAGCTCACAGCTCACGATAAATTCACTACCGGCCAACTGCTCTTTTTGCAGGCAGTACGGAACTACTTTTTTATTGTCAACAAATTATCCTAGGACAGAGCACAATTTTCATTATACTGCTGTGGCCTTTAGTTTTTTTCATTGGGATACTTTTTCTCGATTGATATATATAGAGAACTAAAACAACACCTAACTCCTGCTGTCTGTACTTTACGTATCTCTTTACGTATCGCCCTGGAGCAGACAATCCCTGAAGATGAGATATTTTCGTCTTGCTGAAACCGCTGGGAAATACTTTGATTGCAAAATATATTGTTAAGTACTATTTTGCACGACCTTCTCACATCTCATGCATTTCGAATCACATTTTCGAAGGCTTATCGTCATACAGAATGCATACCACCGGTGAGCGAATGAACATTGCGCAGTCAGTTCCAAATTTTCGTCCTTGGCCTTGTTCTCTTGTCAGTGGTAATGCAAATATGTAGTTTGTACGAAATCTGTTTATTCGCAGCCCTGAATTTGTTGTTAAATTATATGTGGTGCTGACCAATGCAAAAAGCTCTTTATTTCAGTTTTTCCTATGCAAGAATAGCAATCGGGTGAATAAAATTTGAATTTCAACCTGATGTATTCTTTGTTCTCTGACCTCAGTATCCGCGTCAAGGTAATCCCAACTTCCATATGCGTTTTAGCGCTTGTCCAATATATATTAGTAAAGAATTCATTCAGATGCAACCTTTTTTTTTCTTCCAGGGCAATCGGAAACTAAATCAAATTCCAGTGCCAAATGGAAAACCGGATCCTTTCTACCGAGGGTAGAAAGAATCAATTCGTTCGCAGTTGCCGCCTTTTTGCATAGGCCCACATCCTGCCCAACTGAACAAAATGGATAAATTACCGCAAAATATCAGTTCCATGTTCAACTAACGAATTCGCTTAACGTTTTCGCTTTTCACGCCCCCTAAGTATTTTCCCAAATATGTAGTGCATGCAAACCAGTCATCATTTTCGCGCAAAACTGTTTTTTCTTGTGTCAATTAAAGTAGCATTGCGAGCAGCAAATTGCTGGATTCGTGGCCACGATACATACACCTAAAAGCTAGATAAATGGAAGAAGATACGAAAATCCGCGAGAGGTAATAACGACATGGAACATAGCAAGAAGAAATCAAACGTAAGCATCAGTGAATCAGCTTAGTGCCATTTACGTCCTGACTGAGCCAACTCCGATACAAGCAAGAATATTACATCGTTGGCCCACGTGAAGATTCCCGAACGCCTATGTGTGCTTCAGTGCAGCAAAGTGTGCGTGCGGACGTAGGCATGTAGTGCGGTCTTGAAGGTTGAAAATTTAAGCCGTTCAAGTCGTAAAACAACTTGGAGCGAAATTGGCAGTGCATGATCTGAAAGTTCTTCGAGTTCGTTGATCTTCTTTTTAAGCATTTTCGTCTTCGAGCCAAATACTTGGCCGAGTTGATGGTAAACCTGGATGAAGACTCTCCGTTTCTGCATGCCATGCCATGGACAAGCCGCCGGAGCCGCAGTCCATGCAGAGGATTGACGAAAACGAACAGCACTTGCGTGTGTTTTGGATGTCTGCCGCAGCTTCATGCAGGATCAAGCAGTGATATGCGGGCAAAGGAGGTACCGATGGGAGAGGTCGCCTATTAGATAAACCGCTTAGAAGAAGAGCCAAGGAGGAAATCGATAATTTGTGGAATTTCACTCGCTTTTGCATTCAACAGAGCTTGTTGCCATATAAACACACTCTGATTGCGAATGTGTCATGGTTTTCAGTTTCTACTCGTATTAAATTATGTATTTTGCTGGAATTTTGTGCACTCCTCAACATTATTGTACTACCGGAATGTACTTTTTGTATCGATACTGAAGTATTCTTTTCGGCAAATACGGCCAAAAAGGAACGTACAAACTAAGGCGAAAACAATCAAACAGCCCTTCAGAAGCATTTGCTGCAAATACACACAATAGCGTCCGCGTACTCGTTATTAGTATCATCTTTCTGAGATCAAATCAGCTTTAAGGGAAGTATATTACATCCGTGATTTCGAGTGCATTCTACGTTTATAGCAGCTGTTCGTTGCAACCCCGAGTGCCTCTTCAACTTCGGCATTTTGCATAAATTGCCCTGCTGTGGCAGTTCTCTGCAATACATTTGATGATTCGCTGTCTTCATATTAGTTATTATGTTCGTCTTTGACAAGATTCTTTCCTTGTGCTGCCATAAACATAAAAATTATACTAAATGGGAATCTTCACCGTCGTTTCTTATTCTGTTGGCTCAGCTTTGTACGAATCTTAGAGAGAACAAAGTTGCGCATATCAAGTATGGCGTCATCGTTCCTACCATTCTTGGAATTATTTAGCGGAACTGGTAAGCAAGATGAACGTCTATCCAACCAGCCAATGGCCGATGGCAAGAATCTATGTGCCGTCCAACAGGCAACAAAAATTAGCCACTGAAGTCCGAGTCTGTGTTGTGTTTTGTTGCGGTCAGTAAGCAATTCACTGTAGTATTTGCTCTGCTTCGGACGTCCTCTAGAAGGACGAGTTGAGGTCGTTCCACTATGTGTACATAGTCACAGAACAGCAACAAGAAATAGCAACAGCAGCAAAAGTAAGAAACAGCAACTGTCCAAACATGAGAACTCATTGCTTCGATACAATTATTGTTATTATAGTTGTTGTACAGATTTACAGATGATGAGGCATCTTCAAGCTCGTAAATTACTCGCCGAGGCAGCTACTAAGCGCTGGGATAAGAAAGAAATGACAACAAGATGTCTTTCATTTACTACGTACAATTTCAAATTTGCACCAAGTGATTATTTCAAATTAACACTCGATAAAATATCCCTTTGGCGGATGTGCTGGCACTCTAGTGTCATTGCTATTTTTAGATTGATTGCGGCTGTAAAAATGCCATAGAATAACTCTAATCACTGAATCACATACGGTTAAAGCGTGAGGCATACGGCAATTAAGAGCCAGTCATCTATTGTGAATTTCTTCCTTACTACTAACGCCATACATGGAATCAGTAAATTTTGTAGTACCCCATTCATTTGCAATTACTTGGTCAAATAAAAAGCAAGCAAACTTACATATTTGTAATCCTTTAAATTTAACTACGAATGAACATACTACTGCTAATACCTATAGAAATGCAAAAATACAAAATGCAAGTGAATGCAAACAACGGGTCCAGTCCTGTATGGACGCGCGACACAAAGGCAACATATGGAAAGTAAAAGGGATTACTAGCGCCTGCAAATTTGCAACGGATACTTAGAGGAAGAGTCACGATTGATCAGTTGTACAGACTAAGCTACACCATTGGTCGCTGAGCGAATTGCTGATTAAGAGAAATTAAGACGAATCGCTCTGATGTGACAGATAGTCAACTTGATTAAGGCTCATGGATTCCTATAGCGCAAAAGAAAACTGAAGAAGTCATCTCGATAAAAATGGGCCATAGGTACTATGGCCAAATCGAATTTTAGTTTCTCGGTGCGAATCCTTGAAGGTTTCGGTTATGAAAAAACTAAAAGCGACTAAGCCCGACAGAAAAGCGATGAGTTTAAACGATTTTGTACAGGCTAACTTCAAATATAGGGCGAAACTCTCAACAAGGAACAGCACGGAAAATAGAGCATCGGTACAGCGGAAAGTCTCTGAATCGGCTGAATAGTTTTAGATGTAGTGCCCATCACATGCCTTGCCAAAAAGCGTTAAAAAATGTTACACCGACGGAACGAAAGTGAGAAGGTAGCAGTCGCGAGTAATGAAATATATCGCACTTTTGACATACAGAGATGCATGACAGTTGCTATACCTGATTATCAGCTGCACGTTGATGCAAAGATTGCACGTTAAACAACGCACTGCAACAAACGCAAACTGAACTGGTTTAAGTTACCCTAAAGCAATGAGTCAAACGGCTCCAGGCTAGGTTTTTTGATTGACAGGAAGTGCGTTTGGTCGATAATGGAGATTCTTTCTGCTACTCAAAGTCCGGAACTGGTGTGAGTAGCCTTCGCCTCTCAACACCAACTTTTCTATATAGCTTTGTTTTTGAGAAATATATTTTTATTGAAAGGGTAGCGGGTTCAACCCCGACTTTCGCATAAAAGTTGATTAATCCACTTACTTTGCAATTCAAGTCAATTTAAATTTTGATACCGTCTTACAGTTCCAACTCGCGAAGAACTAGCAATGAACTTCCTTCTTAGATTGTTTTAAAGCCGTTTCCATGAAATCGTTACGAAGGGTTACAAGGAAACAATCCACAATCCAGGGTGAAATCCACTTGCGCGAAATGCACTTTTGCTCTGGCACTAATCGAATAAGTTTGTTCTGAGTTGTTAAAGCAGAAAATTAAATAATTGATTAAAGTATAAATTTATACGTTTTGGGTACGGAAAGAGCTCACAGATAGATTCTTTTTATTTCTTATAAAGTGTAGCTTCCACACAAAATAACGTCCTTGTGGTATGAGTAGTATAATTTAGTAGCTGGCAAATACAACAATGCAGTTGCATTCAAATCATTTAAAGTTCCTTAGCTGTCTAGTTCGCCACACGCGATGTTCAAGAACATAATCAAACCTACCTGTATAAATCTTAATTAGACCTTTTTGCTTTCCCACGGCGAACCGTCAATCTTTTGAATAAAAGATAAAGCTTCCGCAGCCTCTCTTGTCACTCCACTTTTGAAGAAAATAATCGCGAAAATGTCAGTCATGCTGGGACAAGCTTAAAATCCGCTTGTTCTTACCTTGGGAGCGGCTAATTCACCAACGCAAGACCAACAACACACTAGTTGTGTCAATGAAGGCATCAGGCTCCCTCCCGTCGGCTTCAATAAAATTGTTACTTAATCTTGCACGCGTGCCCAAAGGTTTTAGATTATTCTACCTATTACACAGGTCAATAACTGTTCAACTTGGTTGCCATGTTTCAAACTGATCCATTCTCACCTGCTGTGTTACATTTTCACTAATTGTTATTATGACCCAGTCGATACCAGTGTCAATAATAAGTCGCTCGCTCTTTCAATTTTACAATTGACTCCGTAATAAACCCTCATTGGTAAGGCATTAATAGTGTCGACGTTTTCCTTAAGAATTTCTCGCAAATCCGAGAAAAATATGACAAAACACGTGACCCTAAAAGTCATACCGCGGAAATCATTAATCATGTGAACTTCGTACGCGCACTGAAACGCTGTAGGACTGGCTACAGTAGACAATTATCGACAAGTCTCAGTGGAAAATTAATCATTATCGGGACTTCGCGACAACCATTAATCATTGCGCATCATAATGTTGTTACTTACATGGCAGCACAAAAAATTGTATCGAGAATTGAATCGGTTCACAGACCTCCATTATGAGAAACGTTCGTAACGGCACCGATTCGAATAATACACTAAGCCCCCTGAAATAGTGTCTCTTGAACAGTTATGTCATAAATGGCGAGAGCTGCTGATGATTTGCTTCCCGAAAATAAATGCTTCAAGATGCTTCGGATAAGCTTGGTAGCTGGCAAGTAGCAAAAACTTGCGACTTCTTCTTACCATCAAGATTCTGCTTTTCTTTTTGCAGCATGTGTGTGCTATTGCCGCGGCTTCGGCCGCTTCCGAATCGTGTCTGAGCCAGAACTCATGCTTTAGCAATTCAGAACATTAGCCAAGACTTCACTCGTCAAATTCACTCGTCATGGATGATACCTTGGGGATCAAGCAAAGCTCCAATTCCATTTAAAGTCGTTAAAATCTGAGCAAAAAGGAGGTCGCGATTTTTTAATACGATCAAATCAATGAAGCGACCACAGAAGCATTGACCGAAAATATTCCATAGAAATACGAATAAAAATATAAACGTTGACAGTAGCTAGTTTTCTTGCAAGCTTCAACAATTGCCAAATGTTACAGCTTACACTTATTTCCTGTCATCCTATAGCCTTAATCCTATTCTAAAACTTTCCGCTTGCAATAGCTTTCGTTAGACCAAATCAAAGGCTGTCAATCAGAACAAGCTTGGATAGGATCAACTTTAAACCCATACAAATAAGCACCAAATAAGTTAGCGCTACCAATTCTAAATCCATCGGAAACCCGAGAAAGATCTTAAATCATGATCCAGACAAAGCTATCTCGAATTCATATGTAATATTGAATAATCGATATCGAAATAATGGAACTCAGAAAAGTCTCAAGCCACAGCCAGGAGCATTTGCAATAATCCGAATGATTCCTTTCCTCATTCTTCCTATTGGCCTGGTATATTTGTCTCAAAGGAACAATTCAAGTGCATCTTAAAGTTCTACAGATGGCCGGCAGGACTTTTATTTCGAGAAATCGTTTAAGTCAGAGCGGTGGCGTTTATGGAACTTACCACGCAGCAGAGAAACATAGCAGTGTAATTCTGCTTGAAAGCAAAAATGAGATTTTTCGCAAATGTACCTTTGATGAAAATCATGTCCATGTCCATGGTACGAAACAATGCTCGGCATCGTAACTTATCGTCTTTGATTGAATTGAATGTGTAGAGTTTGAAAATATGTCCTGCATTCCAGACTTTAACAACGCCTTCAATATGACAAACATACATGACTACAGTGCATGGCTTGTCGATATTTCTTCTATTTATTATGAGAAAATAAAATCAACCTTGTCAGGGCTCTGCTCCTGAAAATATCAAGTGTTTTCTGGAAGCCAAGCTGAAATGAATCCGCAAACGCTTCTAGATTGCTTGTCAGCACTATCAAATTCGAGTCCGGGGATTGGTGGTACCATTGAATTTTTCCGTGTGCGAAAAGATTTAGATAACAAGCAAAAGGCATGTCCCCAAGGTTCTAGGCTTTGAAGCAAGCTCTTACACAGTGAACTTTACAACTCAGTTGTTTGTTCGCGATTCTTACTCGTAAGCTGGATAGCTTGTTGTTTGACTATACAATCACTCTCACTTGTAGGTCCTCTCTATGTTTAGCCCCTCCTTTTTATACAGAATTAGGCTGGTGGGCTGATCGAAGCAACTCCCATTCAGCCAAGGAAGATCTTCAAACAATCACAGCAGTTTCGGAAGCTAAAGTTGTCCCAATGAGAGGTTATGTATTTAGTCAAGCTAAATTTCAATGTAAAGCGGCCTGATGTAAAGAAAATAACTTCCTTTAGCTTTTTTGTGCATAGTTGTGTATACAAAAAAGTATTCTGTAGAGATATATGTGATACCAATCATATCGATATCAATCATTTATAATTTGACGAAAAGATCAAAGCTCACATATGATTTGGTTATGTGACAACTATGGTGATAGTATGGTGGATACAGTTCACTCGTATAACATACTTTAAGTAAGCCACACTTTTGTACTTGTCGTCCAGCCATTGTTAGAAGCACCCCGGGAGCGTCTCTTTTGGATTGTTAGTTAGCTTGCCTGTCGTTGCTGTCATAATGCCGCTGTTCTCTTGTCGGAAGGCCTTTCCTTCCTTAGACTCTCGATATTCGAGAACAGCCGGAGGCCGCAGGAGATCATATCAAGAGTAAAAAGCTTCCTGAATCATAAGAGTCTTCTTTTTCGGCAAACAAGCTTGAATCAAGGAGGAAATTTGCTGAACTGCTTTCATGATGGAGGTATCAATTTTCTGTTGACCGCGCGGCATCCCGTAGGCATCGGAGGACATTTCGGTAGCACAAATTTTGACCCTGTGTTGCGTATTAATGGAGTACCACAACACAGTACTCATTGCAAGCTATCAGCATATCGTTGGTATGTAGTTGTTTTTTGGGCTTCATAATATGGAATGCATTCACTAGAAATCTGTCTGCATCTTAGAAATTACTTTTCACCCAGTGGATGTCACCCAGTTTTGCGCTAACTTCGATGCAGTGGCACTGCTCCAGCGATTCCGTCATGCGGGCACTGCAAACTACCTTACTCAAATGCTTCTCGCCAGCTACATGCTCGCGACAAAAAATCCACGTATGTGCGCGAATTTTCAAGGTCAGGGAAATGTGCGTGCGCTCGATCACAAGGTTTTCGCAAAGAAAATCAAATTGAAACTGTTCTGTTAGACCTCGTAGTTAATAGTAGCGGTCATATAACCAATGTACTCACATTTCAATTAAGCTAACTTCAAAACATTTAACAAAATAAGGACGGTTTAACAGAGAAATTCAAACAACGCAATGTACAAATGGAAATCAGTGCTGGTTTTTAGTTTTTTTTTCGCAAACAAGCCTTAATCACCGCGAATTCTACCTCTAATTGCTGTCGAAACCACCGATCATCGGGTCGTCTGAAGTGCAAATTCTGTTTTACTAAAGATTCTCTATCATTAAGATATTCTTCCTACTGTTTGATCACACAGATATTCGCTACTTAAGTATGAGCTAACATCAAACAGCAAGCAACTAGTGTGTAAACAATAATCAATATGGAAGACAAGTAGGCAAAAAGCTACATCAGAATGTTTTTATTGAGTTTTCAACAAATTTTTCGAATAGAATAGAAAAAAAAACAATTATTATAGCTTTAAGAATGTTTTTTAAACCGGATGTTAGTACGTTGGTAGGTTTGTAAGTAATGATGATGATTGTTGAGAAATCTCCTCAACAGACGGCTCTTTTATTTGACAACGGTACATCCTAGAATAGGTAGTTGAATATTCTGTTGAATTTGAGATAATAAATTTCGTTTGATTTCATACATGGTCAAAGTAAATGAGTATAAAAACCATATGGTAAGTGATAATTCAGTTATTCCTTCTCAAGACACCATCAATTGGTGATTCATGACACTTCTTCGCTCAGTGAATACTAAAAGCCTTGGAAATTTTAATCAATTTTCTTACATACGATAACTATCCAGCAATAACGCAAAGGCTAGCCGAAGCTGAAAGCATATGTGTGCGTGCATGCTTAACACGGGCGAAGAAATTGCGTGAAGAATTTACCGAAGAATCTTTCTGATCGCCTAAATGGGTGATTCTTGAAAAGGGGAATGGCGTGAAAGAACACATTGAAACCTTTCGCAAGAGATACCCTTCTAATTACGGACTTCAAACATATCGACGCTTGTATATACTGCAAAATGTATACATAGATTTACATTGAAATATGTTTGATTACAAACGAGTTGAGCTAGAAAAAACCTCGAATGGATTAGTTTCTAGGGTTTACCTAAAGCATTGTATTAATGTTGTTTCTGATTTGTTTCAGCTGTGATACATGCCAAATCGTTGTTTTTTGGGGGTTTTTTTTTAACTGATACTCTGGAATCATGCAATCCGTAACGATTTGTGAATTTTTGCTAACAAAGTTATCTCAGCCCGCTTGCACGTTTCTAAAGGTTACATTCTCAAACGGAGACTCCACCACGTAGACCCAGACGCATTTCGATTTCTTTTGGGTGGAAATTTGATCAGAACAGGCTTGTGTAAGAAAACAACTATATAATTGTCGGTTTACCATGATCTGAAAGAACTGGAGACAGCACTACAATTATTTTAATTATTCCTGCATATCAGCGCTGGTCGTCCTTTGATCTATGCATCAGAACACAATGTGAATGAAAATATTATGTCTCCACTGAGTAAAGTGAATACACATAAATGGTTATTTACAAACATACCGGCTCGAGGATCTCACCTTCGTCCGCAACCCATGAAATAATTCAAGAGCGCATCAAATCGTCTTAGCAGAGTTTCATCTTGTTCCAACCGAGTTACTCTACGTGCTGAAAATTATCTGCAATAACAATAGAATAGGTAGTGGATAAAAAGAAAATCCACAATGGACTCGATGCATGTGCTTATTGTTTATGAAAAGTCCAGTAAAATAAATGAGTGTCTATGAAAAGTGGTGCAATTATTTCCATTAATTTTGTTGGCTTGAGTTAATAAAAACAAAGATGCTGTTAGATTACAGAGCAATCTCACTAGTTCAGCATGCAAGCATATGTTTATGCATGAGTTTGCGGGTGTTGAATT
Organism: Stratiomys singularior; assembly: GCA_954870665.1. Taxonomy (NCBI): domain Eukaryota; kingdom Metazoa; phylum Arthropoda; class Insecta; order Diptera; family Stratiomyidae; genus Stratiomys; species Stratiomys singularior. The sequence goes on along the minus strand of OX940879.1, from coordinate 526,958 downwards.
TATTAATTATTAATATTAGAAATCGAAAGTTAGTTTTATTTTCAATGGATCTGCTACTACTTGAAGCTATCTGAACAGTAGAAAAGCGTACTTTAGTGACACGAAAAGCAAATTCCGCTCGCTTTCTCAATTGTTTCGGAAAGCAAAAGAAGATTCGGAGCCGTCTGACAATACTCTAGCAAAATTTGTTCGTTTGACCATTTACGGTCTATTAAATTATATGTATTTGATTTCTCCTTCCTTTATAGTCATGCGATGAATCCATTGAGCCTTGTATATTTATTTAATGTTTTCTCCAGATCAGCCATGTGGTCATTGCTTTGCCCCGAATAGTTTGAAAGGAGAAACCTTCCCACAAAAGGTGTGAGATCACATCGACTCCACGTCGAATCCTCTCTATCTACAAGAGATAATGGATTGAGATAATTGTTGGGGATGGTGATTGTTTTCTAAAGTTTGAACAACCAACAAAGGTTCAGTAAAAGCTCTCCGGGATTTGCACATCAATTCCTACAAATAAATGGTGAGTAAGTATGCTTTTTTGACGTTAATATCAGTCCCTTAAAAAGGATCGGTAGTGATAGCTTTGCCCGGTCTTGTTGAGAGTATTTATGTAATAAGTTATTCTGAATTTGAGTAATCCTTTATACTTTGAGTATATAAATAGTGAATGATAATGATTCAAACATGGGGGGGGGGGTGAGTGCTGTAAGTGCTGAACAGCAGAAGATAAGAGAACTCTGATAACGCTGCACGGCCTTTTGAAGTTATTCGAAATGCATGTAAGGACTTTCTAAGACTATTACACGCGATTTCGCTTTTGAACTAGGTGATTTAACCTTAAGGCTGACAAAATGTCCCAAAGGCTACCGAATGCAAGAAGACGATAAAAAACCGTGAGTGGATGGGTGACTCAAAGATGCGCTTTGAATAAATTTCAAGTGTCATGGCATCAGGCCCCAGCTATAATATCGGCACTCACCCACCTTATGTTCAACATCGAGGCACCCGAGTCGAGTAACAGACGTCTAATGATGAACGCTTTCGAACTCGTGCAATTAATTATTTGAAGGATTTGGCGCTCCAATAAACCTTTCTTGCTCCACTCGTACTTCGCATACATGAGTGTGGGTCTGACGAGTGACTTGTAGGCAAGTATCTTCAATCTTGGTTGTTGACTGCTTCCTGAAAAGAGGTAGAAGAAGATGGTATACTTACGTGGTTTTCTTCCATACAGCGTGCGCGTGTGCACTAAAGGTATTTTTCATATCGAAAATCATCCCCAGATACTTTGTTTGCTTCGACCAGTACACTACTTGCCCGTTCAGCTTTATTCTTGTACCACAGATGCTCCTTATGCGACGTCCAGATTCTTGATGTAGATCCTTGAAAACAATCATCTCGCTTTTTTTAGCGTCAACCCTCATCCCCCACTTTTGATAATATCACGAGTTTGAGAACTGTGTGATACTTTGGAGGTTTACTCTGCCAAATAACTTTTCGACATTAGATAAGAGAGATATTCGGCGAGTGTTGACTACGTCTGTGTTATTGGATTGCTTCGGAAAAGCAAAGATTTTGGCGTATTTCCATTGCTGAGGGAAGTAACAAATATTTATGCATTTATTTAGAAGGATTGCGAGGAGAACAAAACAAGTTTGGGGGAACTTTTTTTAAGAAAAAATTAAAATTCCATATTAAAATTCCATCCCAAAATTTTGGAATTTTGCTCGAGTGCAAGCAGTCTGTGACTTTCAGGGCTCCCAAACACGGTACTGCCAATATATGCATCGGAGGGGTTCAAGTCTGAAAATTTAGTCAAGCACAGATTCTTGTGGTCCTTGTCGAAAGTTGATATTGTTATTTTTACTAATGAATTGAAAGCAGAGTCCTCACTTGCTTTCTCCCCATGAAGAACTGTCCCAAAATGATTTGCGATGGAGTCAGCAACGGCCTTTTCATCCGATTACTGGAGGATTTTTTTATAGATATCTTTAAGATGACCGTACGAAGAGTTGAATTCAAATAAGCGATGCCCGCTTCAATTTTGGTGGTTGAGTGATTTCTTGATCTGTTGATAAAGATATCCTCAAGCCTTCCACTCAAGTCAGCATTAATAGCTTCCCAATCGATACGTTTGCATGGGATAAAGAGCTGCGGATCTGCTACCTCCAGCTTTACACCCTTTCCAACTCTTAAAGCTAGTTCTACCAAAATATGGACAGCGTCAAGAACTCTACATTCAAAATTCCTTCAACTGTGAGAGATATTTACCAGTTTAGCATACACAATGAAGAAATCGATCGTTGCCGAGCTTTCTCGGAAAGTGCGTTCTTTCGGCGCAATCAAAATGAGATCGATATTTGCTTGCACCCAGTTTAACAGAGCCTTTCAATATCCATTAGATACGGGATTACCCCAGGAAGGATGTCCTGCGTGCAAATCACCTCCTAGCGGAAATAAATCAAGCTTTTCACACACAGTAAAAACGATTTCCAAGTCTTCAATGAGATCCCCAACCGAATACCCGTGATTAACGTATATTCCTACAAATGCAAATGTCGAGCTAGCAAGCGAATGTTAGCGATGGAGAGCTTAATGGAGCTCATCGCGACACCAGATTTCCAAGTCCAAGTATGCCGCCTTTTTCTCACTCATAATACTGATGCATTTTGTATTGTGGAATAAATGAGTACACTTTGCGGATGAGGGTGAACAAGTCACACCCGAATAATTGTTTGCAGTCATTGGACATGACAGCATTTCAGTCTTTTTGCTGCTGTTGACTACTATTCGCTTTAGCTTTCCGTACAGACTGAGCTGCAGTTGCCTTGGCTGCACCCCTTGCTAAACTAGCGAATGAGACACTATTTTGAATGGTGTTTTAAGGAAACAGGAAAAAAGCCCCTCCTATCTTCGTTCTTCTTTCGGAGATACCGTCTCCTCTCTTCAACTTCCTTGGCCTTAGGACTTGCGACGTGGGCTTAACTATTGCAATTCACACAGAAAATTGCATCTTTACCCTCTTTCTTTTTTAATGGGGCATTCTTTTGACTAGTGGTGTTTATCACATTTAACGCACCGGGCTTCCATTCTGCAGTTAGAGGCAACATGTCCAAATCTCTGGCAATTAAAACATTGCGAGGTGTTTGTTTTCGTCAAAAGCTCCCATTGTATCTTTTGATATAAGAGAGTTTTAACCTCTATAGCCTTTTTGACGTCGAAGTATGGCTTAAATTGAATGAGGAATGAGTTATTTTTTTCCTATAGGCCACAGTTGAGAACCTTCTGGCTCCCAAAACAACCTCCCCTAGGATGGCTTGGAGTCCTTCCTTGACATCATTGTCTTCGTAAGTAATGTGCGCGCCCTTTAACAACAAAGAAAATTTTTTCTCTGTTGGGAGAGTATACGTGTAACACGCCACCTTGTCCCATTTTAAAAAGTCAAAAAGATAAAAGTCAAATGTTTTTGGATGCAACGAAGTTCGCATGGAACCGTTCACCGTTACATCAAACTTGGGGGCCTCACATGCACGACGTATTCCCTACCTAAAAGGCTTCGGATTAAGCCTATCGCAAACTATCGATGTGGCCCTATGTTTCTTATTTGCAGCAATGTTGGTCAGATTTTTCGTAGCTCCGAAAACTATTCTACGCACTGGGCGGGTGCGACTTCAGCTTTGGTAATACTTCCCGAAGATTCGAGACCGCAGCGTGCAGCTACGGAAAAATCCTTTCGCTCAGGTTTACTGAGCGTTTCGAGGTTGGCTCCGGGGTTGGAGACACAATTGGCCTTTTCCGACCATCCTCAACGCGGGCCACTTCCATCGACTCTTCCAGATCGGACACGCTGTCACAATAAGTCGGAGAAAAATATCATGCTTTAACTATTCTTGTTACAATACTTACCATTTATAGTATTAACACCAAGATTTAAAATGAAACTCATCTGAATTATTTATCGGTTCTAAAATGTTTGATGACAACGTCTTTCGTATTTGGTTCGCTTATTACCTTTATAATTTCAAAATGAAAAGTAAATCCACTTAAAACACCTCTACACAAAATGGTATGAAAAATATCCGCTCGTCTACAATAAGCTCAATAATAGTAATAATTGATTAGTAGGAACCAACCTTTATCAATGCCAAAGTTATGCTGATATCCAATATATCCTCCAATATCTCATACTGCTCTTGATTGACTATAAATACATTTCCTGAAATTCTTAGCCAAACAACTTTCTGAATTTGCTTTAAGACCACGCGGCACATCCATGTCAGACCTTATCGAATATAAATTTGAGCTTATTATACTGAGCTAAAGAGTCTCACCAGCAAACAAAAGGTCTATAGACTTACATGATCATTTATATTTTCCCACAGAAAGTACTAGTGCTACACTCTAGTCTCTATTTTCGGAATAATGTTCGAAATTTCAATTGAATAACATTCCATCCGTAAATCAAGAGCCGTTCACCCGCCATCCATGATATCTTCAAGCAATAATAATAGAAGAAGGCAATTGTGAAAATGATGCCGCATTCACTGATAGATCAAAAGTAAATCCAATCAATCTCAGAGCTAGATAATGACTTCGATTTAAGACAAAAGTGCGTCCATTCCCTTACTTACATACAAATGCAAGTGTTTTATCTACAGCCCTGCCAACTCGCGACCCAAACACATGCGAATTGGTCAAGTATTTATATAAGACCACATTGAGCACACATAAGTAGGCGAGACCATGTGAAGATTTGCTCATGGACGTACATAAGTACGCTGAACACGTTCAATTATTATAAAACAGAATTTAGAAAAGTTCTACTTTTTCTATACATTGCCGATTAAAGTGATCTTCAGCAATTATTTAAACTGGTTCTGAAGTGTAATTGAGCTTGGCACTCGTTTTCATATAAGGAAGATTCAGATCACTTCAACTTCCAAGAAGTTGAAGTGAGACTGGGTCTTGGAAGTCGAAATGAGACTGCTGCCAACATTGCTTCGTTGCTATTGTAGCTTGTGCTTATTGTTTTAAACAATTTAGCAAAACACTTAGTAACAAATCGTTGCTGATCATGTGGAGAAGTACTAGTGAGCTATTAGATTCGGTTCAATAGTGTGTTCCCTTGGTACTGGCTCACGGTCAAAGTGTATACCCGCTTATTTTTAAGCAAAAATTTTATAATACTCCAAGTATTAAGCGGGAGCAATGTGACAATCATTACATTGCATCATCCAAATTTAAATTTATAAACAAATTAAATGTACAATAAGCAACGAGCCTTTAGTTAACCACTTTCATTTACGCAAGTGTTTCCTTCAAATAACTTTTGAAATCGAGCTCACCGTGCTATGATTGTGAACAACTAAACAACAAATGGGATCTTTCCTTTCCGCCGCTAAACGTCTCTTTCGTTAGTTTAACACATATAATTTATTCCAATGAATTTACATCGGGAAACTTTCCTTAAATCTTTTTTCTTTAATGTGTGCACATTAAACATAGTTTGTGGAAAAGCAACTTTGAATTTAAACTTAAATTAAAATTTTCGAGTGATATTGCATCAATTTTATGAGTAGTCCATTTACATCTTTCATCTGTCTACTGAATTCTGCGTTAAAAATTTTCAAATTTCCGTTAAAAACAAACTAAGAATTTGTCACCGCTTCAAAATTAATTGCTGAACGAGAAAACTTAAAATTTAACCGCACACATGAAAGTATATTTAAATTATGCACATCTTGCTGAGGCGTAGCCCCTCCCGGACCTTGCCCTCTAACATTCTCGATCCATCGTCAGCGTCCTCTAAGTCAGTCCTCCAGGCCATTGTGCATCCAAGTAGCAATTGACTATGAACGTCAATCAAGTCCAACCACCACCTCCTGGGCTTTCCCAAGTGTCTTCATTTGGCAGTTTTACCTACGAAAATATCCTCCGCATCCGTTCAGAACTCACTCGCATCACGTACCTGCCTTCACCGATTTCAGGTTTTCAAAGATTTTTCAAATTTCGTTTATTTAAGTCATGTATTAAATTGTCCTTCAACGGTTTGCAGAAAGTAAAATCCTACTTTTGAATACGCCGCTATAACCAATGCCACGAATTCTCAATGGATTTGAGTACCAAAGAGTGGTGAGTTGTATCTAGTTGCTTTGCAACAATTCTTGAAGAATGTTGCGGGTCATGAGCTTGCCGAAACATTCAATATAATGTATAAAGACATTTTTTGAAACGCGTTTACGTCATAAATGTGTCCTGCAGAATGGGAAAGAAGTCATATTTCTTCATTGTACTATCAATGGACAACAAATTACTGACACCAGCAGCGCAAATGCATTCTCTGACAAAAAAAATTTCCGACTCCATGTTTGATTGTTGGAAGATTTGACACAATCAAGCGTTTTTCTCGAACTTATTATTAGCTCTTCACCATCACATTCTACGTCGCTCATTCCGAAAAACATAAAATTTATTTCCAAATTATTGTGTCTGGCTTCAAGTTGTCTTTTGCAAAATTCATCCTTTTTGAAGTTATCGCGGAATGAAAGTATTTTCTGTGTGGAGATCGTTAACTTTGGAATATTTGATAGTCCTTACGGTAACCCTCCAATGGAAAATATTTGCACAAAATGATCTGATGACCCTCCTCCAGCATCGATCAGATCACAGTTTTCACATAAAAATGATTTATGAAAAATGCGTTACAACATTAATGGAAGATTTATTCAAGGGTGCAATCCGATGAATATCAAATTATCGAAGTTTGTCAGCAGAACGTCGATGCCAAAGTCAAATGTTGATTCCTCGGCATGCATGCCAATTGACCATTATATCGTGTGAAAGTACTTTTTACGCAACTGCACCACAGTGTATGATATCAAAATAGGAACGACTGCTAAGTTCCCTCTAACATATTATATTTCCTCGTATGCGTCTATGTATGCAGAAACGTCGATTAACAGCTAACATGATTTTTAATAGATGCGCTTAAATGTTTGTGTTCTCATTTCACCTAAGACTAACTGGGTAATTATTTGACTTAATCAATTTAATTGTCAAATCTGCCACTCTATCACTGTGATTTGCAGCTTTGATGCACGAAACATTTCTCCACTGATAATCAAACTTATATTTAAATATTTTGTGTTATGCTTTTGGCATATCAAGCAGATTTCGTAGAAGAATGCGACAACACATGTGTACCCAGATGAATAAAATGTAATTAGCATGGGAAGCGTTGGTATTTAATTCCTTTAAGAATTCCGAACATGATGAATTGCACTTGGCGCAGCATAAGTTCTCAGAATGTGACTTTCATGACCATCAATATTGATGCATTTGGTAGATTGCATAGCAATGAAAGTATGCACGGTTCCTTCTCCGCCAAAGGCTGAATGGGACTATTGTTTCACTTTACCGTAAGACAAATGACATCAAAGAATTGATTGTATACCGTGAAACCGAAAACAACACAGTAAAGAAATATATTTATTCGTCTGGTTGACTACAATTACTTCACCAATCGAATTTCAAAGAGGATTCATTACCTTCCCGAAAGGAAAATGCAAACAGACAGAAATGGGCGAAATGAAAAGTATCACCATAGCATGGGGTATCGACATCTTCAGCTTAATTTACTTGTTTGTTGGGTGTGAGATAAGCGTAGCTACTTCAATTGCCTGATTGGTTTCCTTCACCCTTCATGCCTGATATCGATAATTCCTTCTCCGTCTTTTGGATTCCTTTTTAAGGCTCATTGGAACCGCAAGCGATTGCTTCTAAATCCATGACTTCTTTTGTAGAGAGTCTTGCATTCTGCCCTCCTAAACGTAAAAGCCTCTTACTGACCAATCGCCAAATTCTAAATTTGCTCCATTCAGCTGTTCTATGACTTTCATTTAGTTGCGGTCGCTTGTCAACTGAATAATTTATCAAATCGCTGGCATTCAATTCAAACCGAGACCAGACAGTCTATTAAGCGTCTTTTCATCAACGCTACTAATCATTTGGCAGACAGAAAAAACCTCTTAATTTAACAACATATACATGACTCCATTGTAGTTCGTGGCCCAACTCACATTGTAATTCTTTTGCCGCAGCACTTATCGCATTCAACTTGAGACAAGGCCATCTTAGCCAATCGGCTTCGCTGGTAATCCTCACAAAAATTCGGACTTATTCTCCTAACCCCCTCGCCTTCCTGCTAGAATCTAATCGAATTGGCTAATGATCCCCCAATGCTCTCTGATCGTTTGCTGTCACTGTTGATTACCATTGCCGATGGTACGCTTGGGTTGCTTCTTGTTACACTTCAGATATCCGTGCTTAGTGTGAATAGTTTGATTTTTGGGTGAGACCACCATATTACCTCTCATAAGTGACGAATGTTTTATTCACATCTATCGCGACGAGAACTATTTCATACTAACACTGGCAACACACAATAATTTTGACTCGTTCTTCATTGGTAGCGTTTAATTTCAATGCTTCTAGTTGGGCATTCGCTAAGCATGTGCCCACAGGGTCGATAACTGGGCAAAGAGTCAAGAAATGTGGTTCAGATAATGTGGATTTCTTGATAATTGCTAATCAGAAGCTCATAAATCATGCAAAACATTAAGTTTTCAAGTATCAAACTTCACAATCACCTATCTGTAGTAGTTGAAAGCCTTAGTTGCCTTTAAGCACAATAAAATCCATTTTGGCTATCTAGAATGAGCACATTTGAATTTTACCTTTTTTACGACAAATCACATTTGAAGTTGCATGCTTTCATCGATCGTTAACATGACTCATGTTTTCAGAATATCTTCGGAAATTTGCACATCACATTAAATCCAGCATTCATCTGGTCAAAACTCCTACGTAAATTTTTATAAATAATCTTATGGCAGACGGTCTTTTTTATTTATTCAAAAGATAAGAAGGCAGACAGATGAGCTTAAGATTTTAACAGAATGGAACAGAGGGTCGTAGCAAATACAGAATATTACTTACAAATACGTCATGAACTTGCTATTCTATCTTTGAGGAATTAGATTCAAAATTCACTGTTGAACCGGCTATTGGCAGGTAACTAAAAACTCGAAAATTATACATTTCCAAATTTCCTATTTCCTTAGACTGACGGTTTTGATTAGAAGTTAACAGATGTGAATGCATAAAAGGGATCCGGAAGAGAAAATTCGGCTATTTCTTCTTTAAAAGCTTCAAACTAGGAAAGAAAATTCGAGAAGTAGCTTCTTTCGTGCTATTTCTCAGCTAAGAAGTGTTTCTATACAACTTGAATTGCTAGTGGGTGCAAGATATCGATCAAGTACATCGATCATCCCGTAACAGAGAAAGCAAATATAGAGAATATGTTTTAATCAATATGTGAAATTGTTTCGCTCTTCGAAACTAAGATGATGTTTCATCCATAAGAAGTTTATTTTCGTTTGAAAATCATACAGAGAAAACTCATGAAAATTTGTCAAACCAACTATTTCAAATTTACCCAGAACACATATTTCGCGTCAAATCGAAAGACTTAAGTGAGTAACTTTGCTACTATGTTTAACATCACTGTCAAATTAAACAGATAAGATGCACGTACCGTAGCATAAAAACATAAAAAGGGAACACCAAAAAAGAACGAGCCTATGACCTTCCAGTACATATTGTTTCGCAACGTTTTACAAACAAAACCATCTTCTTCCTCTTCAATATTTTTTTAACAAACTCATATTCGTGCCCATCTTTTTCATGCGATGGTTCAACATAGCATTCGCTAACTCTCCGATTCAATTCGTTCTTTTTTCTCACAGGAATATCTTAGAATTTCCACTCGTTTGATGTAAACTCCCCCGTTGAAGGTCAGTCATTGATGGGACCAAATCGAAAAAAATTGCTTTAGAAGCTCGTTGGGTTCATTGTACCAACGATTGTTCTTCAACTTCTTGTCTCTCAAGATGCGATGCGTTAACGTCTTAGCCAAGCAATAATAACAATCAATACTTCCAAACATCTTTCATTCTTTACAAAATGAGAAAGATCTAATGCTGGTTGCTGATGATAAGTTGTTGCGTTTTCTTACCTTGACGTCCGAAGAAAAGATGATGTATTTGTCTGAAAAGAATTTCAGTTCTCATCTCTGCAACCCAGCACGATCCTAAAAGAATCAGCTAGCTAACCAATATCTTTCATCTGCGTTTAAAAAACAAATAATTTCCGGATTTTTTTCTCTTCCAGCGATTGATTAAATTCTCTGGTGAGCCATTGAATGATTTATAATTGGAGAAAAAAGGAATTATAATGCTATTCTGCAGTGCAGTAGATGTTCATCTTCAGATAGCACAATGATATACGCGGGACAGAATCTTCTACGCGAAGGTTAACGCAAGCTTCGTACAACTTGAAACTCGAGGCAATGTCATGATTCACACCGTGATGATTTTTCCATGGACAGTGAGAAATAAATATGCAAAATACTTAAATTGCTATCACCCACAATTCGCTATTACATCTGCTGGCGCTTGTTCATAAGGGAATATTCTTCACAGTCCTATTATTTTCACATATCTAGAAGCCTTTTTTTCATATTAATTTGGTTGTCTTTTGTGCTAAATTGATTTCCATCAATAGATTAATTATTTTATTATTGGCGAAATTTCTTTTTCTTCCAGAATGATGTTTTTATTTTTATTATATGCAAATAATTTTATTCTAAAACAGTATTAATTTATATTATTTATTCTGAATGATTACGATTCACTTAACTGACTTGGAGCCCATTTAGCTAACTCTTTCATACCGTTGATATTTTCCCGTGTTTAGAACTTGTAAATTAGATTTTATTTTTCGATTTTCCATTCCAAAATGCTATGTTTTTATTTGTGACAGATATATATTTCGGGATATATTCTAACTCTTTCAGTTCTCCTATTCCTTTCAAACCACTTATTATTTTCCAAGTAGCTATATAGCAGACAAACTTTCAAACCTTACTACTGATTCTTGCGTCGTTGCAAATGGACTAGATGTTGCTTGCCTCCAGTTGGCAGTTCACGATCAACCATTTTACCGCAACGTCATCCGTGTGATTCATCTTCAAGATCAAAATCTCCTATTTAGAATACTCCAAATCATTGACGTACTGTGCTCTCGTTAACCGCATCCTTGCCAAACCAGTCATTCATATTTCGGCTTGTCTGACATTTAGAGAACTACCTCACCTCACCTTCTTAATCACATAAACCACAAAATGATAATACGTCATCAAAAAGATCTTTTCAACGTCAATAAATGCTTTTGCAAAAAATGCAAGGGCGTGAAGTCTGCACGTCGAATTTCCACGTACCAGCACAATATATTCATGTTTTCCATCAAATTGTTAACTATTGAACAAAGAAATCCTCGATTGAACAAAACTAGTCCCATTTTGATTTTCCAAAACGATGACTATGAAAGCCAATAAAATCCATGCGAAATTCAAAATTGATCCAATGATGACCATTAAGTGAAGTGTAATTATAATCAGCTCACAATGCAAGAATATAAATCACATGTCAATATTTTTGGGGAAAACTTTATCCATAATCCAAGAAGTTCTTTGAATTCGTAAACATTAGAATCAAATCTCGAAGTTTATGAGATTTTCGGTTCATGTAACTCCGGGAAAATCGCAAACTCTTGTAAAATCTGTGAACAGTATTCAACCCATGTGTTCTGCTCCTCATCCCTCTACTTGTAAACCGTATATGAGTTTATGGGGAAGCGTATATGGGGAAGCGACTTCCTAAGCGACATCTAATCTTGTAAATATTCATTTCTAAGGAAGCATTATGTGCGGCAACAGACCACAGCATCTCAACAAAGGACCGGAATCTGACTTACTCTGTCCCTGCTCTTTGTTCTAATACAGAGAAAAACTCATTTTACCATTTATATTAATTTCAATAAGTAAGTCTCCTCAAGAATTTCACTACCATGATGGAGTTCACATTAAGCAACTTGAACTAAACCGAAATCTTGAACTTGAACAGCACCGTAGATCTCGACGTTTTTCTGATTGTAAAAAAAACCGACTCCAATTGGCATTACGACGCTGTTGCGCCAATAATCTCTATGGCTTCATCAAGCAAATTACATAAATTATATTTTAATAATAATAATAGTCTTTATTTAAATGTAATATTTCACAAGAGTAGTGGAGTCTTAATTAGGAGATCTGACTTGAATTCATTACAGCCTTATAATACATAGTTAAACAGAACTAAAGGCAAGTTTAACATAATTGTAAAAGCGTAATCCTAAGGAAAAATTCAAACAAAAAACCTTTTTAACTTAAAATTAACTTATGCTAAACTAAAATAACCTAAACCTTTTTTTAATTAGCATAGTGTGTGCTGATAAGAATTAGTAAGCGGAAAAGCTCTAGGGGATGGGAATTGCATAATGCTGCAACTAAAGGATTCGAGGATGCACGAGTTTTCATAGAAGTTCTACTCTTCTTATAAGTGGAAGTTCTCCTATAAAGTATCTCCTTTTTTTCAAAAGAATTTCCTTCTTTTTCTTCATGGATATCATTTACGACTTTTCAGCTACTGCACACTTATTGCGGTGACCCTGACCACATACTTAAATAAGGAAATCAATCAACGTATTTCTATGAGATCCAAAATATTTTCAAGATTCATTGTTATCAACGACTTAAAATTAAATTAATTACAAGATAGAATTGCGCATTGTAACCTCTTATTGTCCTGCGTACTCCGTCTAATCGCAACAATTAAGAACATCAGGTGTCAACATTTTCATCATTTTCCATAAAAACAGCTAAAAAAATAACAGTTTTGACACGCACGTAATTAAGATGGGAAGTTATTTTACATGATGAAAGAAAGCAGCAACTCGATGCAAATCTGCTACCAAGAGTTCCTTTACAACGATCTTCAATGTTATTTCTATCAAAACAAGGCGAGGCACTTAGCAAAACTCTGTCAGAACCATGCCATTAATCCATCCTCGTCGATGTGGTCTATCTTTGAACTTTCAAGTTTATCCAGCAAATCACAAAAAAGATGCTTTGCGGAAAATCGATTTCACACAAGATCCGCCTGGCTTCACACAAGCCCTTCCTGCAGTTCCTCAGCCAACAGATACTCCTCGTATCTTTCCATTGAATCTATACAGATGATGTCATGTCGGATGAGGTTCTTGCCGAAACTACTGGCATTCAATTCGGAATTTTTGGCAAACGTAACCGGTTCGCCCGTGGACTTCAAAAGCAGACACTAGACATATGTGATTTTGCGTTGTGCAGCATCTTCTGTAAGCCTGAAACGTTACGACGAGATCTTGTTTTTCTTGTATTGCATTTAACCAAAGAATGGTTAAAGTTAGTTGAAGGGCCGAAAAGAATGAACTGCCTCGGAAGATGGAACAAATGTACAAAAAGACACAAGTTCTTATTTGGTTTTGCCTCGAGCTATCTTGAGGTATGCAGTCGGGACTGACTTGAATGTTAAAAAGTTGTCTTGAAGGTAGGATGATGGCTAAAAAGATTAAATAATTGCGTAGAAATGAGTCGGCTAGGGCAAATTTTTCTTGTTATAAATAAATTATAGTGTAACACAGAAATTATAAATTGCCCTACTCAATAGGGTTATGTGTGTCAGATTTTTAAGTTACCCGTCCCTGTTGGCAGTTTACCGATTTGGTTTAACGAACTGTTGTGCCTATCGGCGGATCCGTGGTTCCACATAAGCCACAGTTGGCAAATATTTGGACGTTCATTGATCAACCATTTGCAATGAGAATTTCACATAAAAGACAACGAAAGAAAATATGGCAAAATATTTACTATTTGCAGCCGCAGCAGTCGTGGTTGCATTCCCAACAATGCGAAATGACAGAAATTTACTTTTGCGCCTTATAATTATATTCTTTATAGGTAAGGCAATATTTCGAACATAGTATTGAAGATTTTCATGAGATTTAACTCCTGTTTGAAAATTCCCTTTTTGTCTACTTCATGGGAACCTGCTTTAATCTTTCCCAATCGCAAACCAAGTGAAATTCCCAACTCGCGGCTAACTACAGCCCCATAAGCATACTATCGGGACCTCGTCAACTGCAGAACTGACACATATAATGTTACACATACATATGTTTTGCGGAGACCCACAGCATTCGTCCTAATCATCACTTCAGACTCGAATTTGGACGAATTGACACGATTAAACAATATCCATTCTTTGGTATTGAAGTTACTTGATTCACTTTAAAATAGGTATTTGTCATGGCAACGAAAATTCATTCAACTACGTAAGGCAAAGAGGGCTTTATTTGAAAGGACAAATAAACAAATTAAGAGGAGAGGTCAAATTCACCAAAATTACTTGGTCAAATAGCACCAGACTATGTCCGACAATGAAACTTCAGCAGCGACAGTTTCCGCATTTCTTGCCAAAGTCCGCTACCCTTTAATATTCGCTCATCTCATATGCTCTCTCACAAATGCTGCCAGTAGGCATACTTTTGCTAACGGCTTATACTAATGCACATGCTGCGCTATTAGATCATCATATTAGACCCACATCAGAATTTAGATTTGATTTGAGCTTTTCTTTATTAAAAATGACTGGGGATAATGTAACTGGAACTTCTGTGCAATTGACAAACGTTTCCCTCTTGCAACTTGTATGATGTCCTTCAAAACGTAAATTACAAAGATATTCCATAAACGAAAATAATTCGGCACACCCGGCTGCAAACTTCCGACAAAAAAATATTTATTAAGGTTCTTGTCATGCTTTTGCTCCACCCCCACTGGTGGAGGTGGAGCAAAAGCATGTCTAAAAGTCTAAAAGGTGAATTTCGCGATGAAAGAAATGAAATCGTCATCTAGTTAAAATAAAAAATAGTGTTCAGATTAGACACAGTTTAATTCGCTCGCATCCGCTACGAGAGAGGATTCATGCTGTAACGTTCCTTTATTGCTATTCATTATAAACGTATACTTAATCATTTTGAAGTCGAGTACGACCTAAAAGGCAAATTGCTTGCTCCTCCGATGTGAAATAATGTTTTGCTTTGTTCTCCATCGCTATTATCCGCGGCAAGAATAACATCAAAAAGCATTTATCACTATGAGCCATGTATTTGTGGCTATGTGTGTTTGCGTCCGTGCATGTATGCGACAGTGTATAAGTGTATAGGTTTACATATATCTTTTCGACCTTGCCGGCAAAAGTTAAGCACAAATTTAACTTTAATTACAATTATCTGAATATAATCTATTCATCAATCAGATATGCTACTTACTTGGATAATTGCTGACATCATCCTACAAATCCGCAAACGGAATATTCCTACGTGCTATGCTCGTGCATATAACATATAGTAGTTAATGCTAGGAATTGGAAGCATTTTTTACGATAGGCATCTTGCTAAGAGCTTCCGACAGAAGATTCATTGCAGTTGTACATGTTGGCATGCAAATACACTTTTGCATTGTTAGAATAAGAAATGAAGTTAACAGTGCGCGTACTACTTTGCGTCCTTTATGCTTCAGAAGCGAATCCTTAAAGTTGAGTTATCAATAAATGTTGATCGCGGTTGTTTTGTTTTCAAATTTTCGATCAGAAATGTTCGTGTTCGTATTTTAAAACGAAAATTTTCCTTTTTTCGCACGTAGCTTTGTTGCGTCGACTACACATGTGTACACATTGCAGTTATAACAGAAACGATTCATTGGTTTTTTTCATCAGAATAACTGCATTGTAGATTGCAGACACGATTTGTCTACATTGAATTGGGCATGGAGTCTGTTGATGTTGATTGACGCGTACTTAACTTTCCAACATTGTTAGAGGAGCTGTGAGAAGTAACCAAGCAATTAACATCAATTAACACGCTGAGCCCGCCGCCGAATCAGCTGTCCTTTCCGTTCGGCCGCCAGCGAGCGAGTGAGCGGCTACATTGTGCAATCGCTTCTTCGATTTCTTTTTCTAAGTGAAACATGAAACAGTCAATACGTACGCACTTCCAAGAAAATTTGATCACATTTCATTGAGACTATATTTACTTTTTAACTTTAATACTGTCCACGGGCCAACGCCGGCTACATGGAAAGTTTACTACCGGTCGCCAGCAACCGGCGCACAGCTCAACGTGTTAAACCTGCGTACTACAGGAGAATACACGATTACGCAATCGACACCGTTTATATATCACTACATTTCCCAAATGACGTTTGCGAAGTTGAAGTTCAGGACGAAATATCATCAGACCTTAAACCGGCTCATTACTCTTTAAGTGTGCCAATAAGGGAAAGAAAAATAACGGAAGCTTTCCAAGTCGCATTGGCCAAGGAGAAAATTGCCATGCATCTGACATAGAGAATAGAGAACATAGAGAAAACAGTAGAAAATCTAACAGACGAAATCACGCTGGCAAAAGAGGACATCATTATCATGTCTCCGAGCAGAGAAACGTATCCCCACGTAGTCTCACAAAATCGGAAAAAACTCATGAAGCAGAAGGGATTAAGTTCGGTGCAGAGCTTGGAATCTAGGTGAACCGAGTCTGAGAATGAATGGTAAGCGGTTAACAAATGAATTACATGACCAAAAAAGCCAAATCAGAAATTAGCAGTCAGTGAGCTTTTATCAAAATTTTGGCGCTGGTTCCAACACCTACTGGAAAGCGTCCAAATATTTCCAACCAATTTACCGCCCAAACGAAAACTCTTTGGACGAGGAACATTAAGACTTTGCCTAGGACATGTCAGACTCAGATGCACAACAACACACCAACCAAACAATATCGCTGACAGATATATACGAAAGTAAAGGGCGAATACAAGCACTAAATAAATGCAAATCATAAAAGATGCCTTTGAGAAAGTCTGATAAAGTCATGAACTAAACCTGCCACTGCGGCTCATACAAATCTTTCGTTCTTTTCTAGAGGGCAGAACTTTCCGCGTCAAAATTTACGTTTTTGAGCCATTTTGAGCCTTTGAGCCAGTGATGCTGAAGTCCCTCAAATATTATCCATCTCACCTGTTCATGTTATAAACCCTGCAGATCTATCCAACGTGTTTGCAATAGAAAAACTATCACTGTACGCATTACATATTAAAAAAAAACATTTCAGTCTTTTCAAAGCTGAGTGATAAGAAGAGTCTGGAAACTGTACGGGACATATAAAAAGACATGAAAATAGAGGCAGTAGAAAAGTTCACACGGGACAAGGAGCTAAAGGTCTTTCATCCAATAGACAACCACGAAAACCGTACCTAGTTGTTCCTAAGAGCCTTAAATTTCCGAATTTAAACAGATTCCCAATAAAACCCAATAAACCGAACCCCACTTCTCCTAATGTATATTATGATAAGTGGAGAATAATACCCGCCAAATAATGGCTTAAACTTGAAAGTCCTTAATCGATCCAGGCGGACCCTCTGATTGTAAGTGGACATGTAGTGCCCACAAATAAGGGGGATCAAAGTGCTAAATCGAACTAACTCCATGCATCACATATTCCATTTCATTGTTCAACTGATAATGGTTTACCTTTTTCTATTCACTTTTAAGTTTTGTTATTTTCGTTTATTCCCAATACGCCCGAAAATCTACTTCGTATGGTAACTAGTTAACATTTATACTTTTTAGAATAAACTCCTTTTAAGCACTTAACGATTCGCAGAAACATAGCGCTAACAGTTTTCTTGCTAAAAATAACTGAAAGCTTGATAACGCAATCTGACGAAGTTAAACAAATTTATTGAAACGTCCAAACCCACATAACTTGAGTTGGAAAGAAAATTCCGCCATTCTTTGCTACAGCTTCAATGTCGCCTTTCTCTGGTAGCACTGGTCATGTCGGAATAGTTTTGATATAAGTTAAGCTAAAGGTTCACATATTTTGCTTACATCTTGCAGAAAATGTTCTGATCTGCGAGTTCTCTTGCAAGTTATTGTTGAACGAGTTTTCTATTAATTAGAACGGTGTTAAGAACTCTTATCGAAATTCCCTTAAAACGAAAATATATGTATCGAAAAACGTTATTAAAAAACACGAATTGCAGATCTCTGGTCATGTTGTAAAAAAGTACAACATGACCAGTGATCTGCAGAGACTGTTGGAGGTAACTGTAATAAAAGTTGCGTACTCGTAATTACTGGCTTTAAACTGCACAATTACAGCCATTCAGGCTGTAATTTTTAGGAAGATAACAGGCTTTTAGCCTGAAATTCTAAGTCATAATCTAACTATAATAAAAATCAGCGCAGATGGTTATAATAGTTGCCTTCAGGACCTGGCTCTGATCCTGATCAGAGTCTGATCCTCCCTGATCAAACCACTATTTCATGTGGCTTCCAGCACCTAATAAAGTGGCTCTTACGTACTTCAAAGTCCATAAATTAACCGCACTTTAGGGTAATTGATGCAGATTGAGTCAACGAGAGCGAATAAGATTATAACTTGTTTTATTCGCACTAATCCTCATTTCTTATTTCAATATAATAAAGATGTAGCCAGAGGAAGTTTTCGAGGACTTTTCAACCCGGATTCATCGCAGCATATTAGATCCGAAGAAACAGCGGAAGCAGTTAATTTTCGGAGACAAATCAGCGCCAATAAAGCCTAATGCCACTTTATCGGTGAGCAAAATTCGATGGAGACTGTGAAGAAAAATAAAATACATTTTACACAAGGAAAATCTCTTTTCGACCAAGGCCACGTACTTATCAGACAGTCTTCGTTTTACTTTTTTCTGTCCGTAGGAATACCCTTGTTACGTGATCGTTAAACGTAATGGTCAACTTGACGTGATTATACCGCAATAGGACTTTTTCAAATTAATTCAACACATGCAACAAACCAGTCACAGTGGCCACCTTCAATCTGGGCAAGTCTTGCACCTCAGTCCGTAATCTCATTCTTTCTTTTCAATTCTTTTGTAAAGGAAAGGAGACTACATGACTGCTGACTACTCGATCGAGTCTACGCATTTTCCCCTTCAGGTGGTACGCAAATCGAATTTGACTCCTGGATAAGTTCTGCAACAATTGGTCATGGGTTATGGCATCATCTACTGGCACAGAATTTAATTAAAGCGTAACCACAGAACTCCAAGGTTCTTAGTGACATAATTACCGAGAAGAAAATCAAGTTATTGTCCGGACCTGGAGACGTTCAATGTTGGAAGGTTTCTTGTAAAATATTACATCATAAAAAAGAGCATTGATTCAGACTGGATGCCACCGCTGTGGATAGATCTTTGAAAGTTGTTAATTTGAAAAAATCATTTTGACTATCTTAAGGAATTTCTTATGTATCTGCAATACTTTACAAAATTTTTGTAAGTATGACTGTAAATTGTCATAGTGGCAGTGGAATACGTGAAAACCAATTCATAAATAAAGACCAAGTCATTCGGTAGTGAACTATTGATAAATTCAGCACCATAAAAAATCGCAACCGCCTAATATTGAAGACACCAGCGCAACAAATAATCCATTTAATTAATCCTTGTTTTCCGCTCGGTAATTAAATACATTTCATATTTCATATTTCGCCCCTCATTCATCCCAAACACGATTTAAGACTGACTTTCACTAATCTTACCCGGTACGTCAGATGATTATTATTAGGCCACGACACTCATGGCTTGTACACGCTCGAAATAAATGCGGCACCAAAAGAAGAACTCGTCAGTATACACAGGAAGGAATACAACCACGATTTCATTCCGTACTCCGAACCCGATAAACTCATAGTCCTTCGAGATATTCACCAATTTAAACGTTTCTGCTAAACTCGAACAATGATATAAGATGAGAGTAACTTTCTATAGGGCTTACCCTACGAGACGCCTGAAACAAAAGTATAACATTCTAGTATTCCATTCTAAAAGAAAAAGCGTTTCTTCCTTTTCAATGAAATGAACGCAGTATTGAACTCTAATTCCCATACTAGCTATTTTCTCGCTAGCTAAATTTTCACGGGTTGAGTGTTTCTTGATTACTAAATAACTGAATTTCCTTAAATAATAGAACTCAACCTAAAAAATGATATTCATAAGAATCAGAAATCGGAACACTAGTTGGAAAAATGCGGAAGCCACGGAATGTAAGAACTCAATCGGAATTCACAATACAAACTTCCAATGATGAACTCACCACGTCTCATCGGATTCTTGCACCAATCTTTGCGTTGTAACTGCCACTTATTCCAATAACGTTTCATCAACACAGCTCAGACACATCCACAGACTCGAACCCAACCCATGGAGACTTATTCCGCACACTTTATCGCTATGGAAACGTCATGGCAGAGACCAACCACCATCCGTTTGTAGGATGTGACAGCTGTGATAAACGTAAGTCAACTTTGCTGTAAAACTTGAACGGTGCTCCGTGTTTTCAAATAAAGGCACTTGCTGCGAAATTGCCCAAGAAAGGTGGCTTCGAGCCAGTGCGAACGTCGAGTGAAATGAAGATTCATTTCCGTGAACAATACGGAACCAAGGGAGAAGAAATTCTCTATGTAACACCAGCAGGTGATTTGTTGATTGTTCATCAATAAAGTCCCATCCAACTTGACACGGTTTCCCTTTAACAGATCAGAAAAGCATTGTCAGGGTTCCATTGAAAGGGGATCGACTCGTATACAGGGAAAGGTTTGCGCTCCTGAAATTCCTGCAAGGAATTTTTCTGCCAAAAGGATATCCTGACAGTGTCAGTGAGGACTACTTGGCTTACCAGATTTGGGACACTATACAAGCATTTTGCAGTACCATCACAGGTAACTCGCGTCATTTGTGCTCGCTGAACGATATTAATAAGATTTATTCAGGCACTCTTACCACACATGCGATTCTGCAGGGAATAGGTGTTGGAAGCGATGTGGTGACTCCGCTTTCAGCGACCACTACGTGGGTACTCAAAGAAGGCACCGGTCATTTTGGTAAAATATTGTTTGCATGGTGGAAAGGGTACACAAAATTATTTCGCTTATTATGACACAAATAATTGAACGTTGTGGATTTCAGAACTGAATTAGATATCGAATCAAAAAAGTGGCGCTTACGGGCTGATGTGGTGAATGATATTGCGATGGGAATCGAAATGTACATCCTTCCCAGATATGCGATCTATTCCACATTTATCCTTTGCGGAACTACAACACTTAAAGCAATTGTCGGAGTTGCAGGTGGAGCAACACGAGCAGCGTTGACCAAACATCATGCAATTCGTGGCAACTTGGCGGATGTCGCTTCAAAGGATAGCGCCCAGGAAACATGCGTGAATTTGATTGCTTCATTTGCAGGATTGTACCTGCTTTCTGCTATCAAAAGTGAAACGTAGGTGTTTTCGCCAGTTAGAAATCAATGAAATTTGTTAATCTCTTTTTCAGGATGCTCTACACAATTTTTGTAATCGTTACGTTACTCCACATATATGCCAATATCAAAGCCGTCAAATCGGTGTGCCTGAAAACGTTGAACGAGTCGCGCTATCTAATTGCTTTAGAAGAATATTTTAGATCGAATCGAATGTTGCCACCCCAGAAGGTGAGCAATGAATTTGAAGAAGCGTTTTTTGTTTTCGGTTTTTTTTTACGTATTTTTAAGCAGATTTTTATGAACTATTTTATGAATTTCTCCCATATTAGGTGAATAAATTGGAACGTGTTACCCTTGGTCGGACGGTATCAGTATCTTTAAATATTCGCTTGGGACTATCGGCACAGAATTTGGTTGAGCAGTTCAAAACAGGCTACGACATAGACAATATTGTTGCTTCGTTTGACCAACAGGAGAGATTTATAATAGCAGAAAATAGAAAATATTTAGGCGTTTATCTTCACTTTGACACGAGACCGATTGATGTATTGAAAGCGTACTTTTATGCTGTTTCATATCTGCAGGACAGATCACAATTAAAGGAACGCTATTGGGAAGTGCAAGAGAAGTGGAATGAGTTTTTAAATATGGCACAAAGTGAAGGTAATTTTTTTTTATTTTGAATTGTATAAAGTATATGAGAAGACAACTCAACCAAACAGTTGAGGATACTCAGATGATAAAGTCAATTTTTATACCGATTAAAAAACAAAATGATTTAATTTTGACTAGATCGCTTAGTTTTGAGCTGGGTGAAATTCGAATTATCTGATTCACACTTTTACTCCAATCCTAAGATACACATACCTTTTGTGCAAACAAATGCTATGCAAAGGCTAACTCGATTGCTAATTTGATTTCTTTGAGATAAACTCTTCTTCATCCACTAAAGTGTCATTTCGTCTCTTCCATCACCCCTAAAACTATGATCTGTCGGCCTTGCCTACGAATTTGAGCTAACAGTAGGCAAACATTTTTTTTTTGTATTCATGATTCATTCAATTTGTATTCATGATTTTCTTCTCGTCTCTGGCCACTTTTATTGTAGTAGTAGTCTATAACAACTCATAAATAATTAAAGTGAATAATTTCAGGTTGGTGTACAACAAACCATCTTCTCTATGTCGATGAATACCGTCTTGATTGGAAAGTTTAAGCTGGAACAATAATGTATGTAATTTTAATCGCATTTAAAATCCCACATCCACATAATGGACCAACAAAATGTGCTAGAAATCACATTCCAATTAAAATTAGATTGCAAACGCCAAATATTCCTGGGCAAAGGTGTGTTTGTAGAGAGATAAAACGCAACGAAAAACAATGTAGCCTTTTAAGTGTAGTTGTTAAACGCAAAGAAATGTGAACTAGCAAAGGTACATTTAAAACGTGTACAACATAGTGGCTAAACAACTATATAGATCCAGATTTCTCTATTTTTGTACCTTCACCCTTAGACGCCAAATAACTAAATTTCTATCAATCGATGCTATTTTGACTAGAAAAGAAATTTATTCATTTTAAAAATCTAAATAACTCGCACAAAGCAACCAAAAAAAATGTATGCTTTAAACGATCCCTTCGCTGATTGTTGAGAGAAGGTAAATTAAGGACTAAATAAATTTTGAGATTGCTTTTTAATCGACGAAGGATTGATGGTAGTTCAGAAACTCTCCATGCACAAGTTGTTTATGTTTGTACCATGTCCAAGTGCCGCATCGAAGTTCTTATTACTACTTAAAAGTCCTGTAAAAAAGCGAAAATATTTTACGAAACATTTTACCCTATCCGCATGGTTTTTCATTGGAACATGAATCCTATGCTATACCGTTATATCGTTTCTTTTCGGAAGATGTATAGGAGAAAAACTAAGTCTAGACTATTAACTCGCCTTGCAATCATTCAATTCCGCCTATCCATTTACAATGTACGATAAACTTAAGATAAGTGAGATTTTCGACGCAAGCAATGCAGTCCGGTGCGAAAACATGAGCATACGAGTACAGTTATTAGAACGCGTTTGGCATACAAATGTTACGGAGAAATGGTGAAGTAATTCGATAAATGGATTTGTTTATAAGGCAAAATGTGATGTGCTACATGTTTAAAAATGCATTCTTCATCCTATATCTATTCGTCTCCAAATGCCCGCAATAAATGAATGCAAACGCGACAACAAGTAACTTAGGATGATAGAAACTATCGTTAGTTGCCGACAATCAAAATGCCAAAGATATTCGGAATATAATCGCATCATCTTAGTTCAATTCAAAATATGTTTAATATTGACTATGTATGACATCGCCAACATATTCCCTCTTTCATTTTAATTACGTGTAATATAAAGTTCGGATTGAAAACTGTCGGATTGCCCGATCATTTCTCGCTTCGCTATGCACTTCGTAACCACAAAAAACAGACAACCAAGCATATCAACTTGAAGAAGTTTTTGCTTAGCATTTAACTGCAAACAACCCATTGTTAATAATTAATAAACTCTATACAAATTTTTCTATCAATATTTATTTGATTATAATGATGAGCACGCGCAACTGTTCCGTCTGTGTTCGACTAACGTGATTAATGTATGTAAACGGTGTAAGGATCGCTTGTTCTGCGTGTGTGTGACGTTTAGGCTTCAAATGTAGAATGAACCACTATTTCAATACAAAGCTCTTCTAAAGTAGAGTAAGACAGCAATACTATTTGTAGATAAGTATTTATTTTTTCCGACACCCTTGAAAATATATTTAAAATTTCAAATCATAAATGTTCGAACGTAAAGAGCAAATTGCAAATGTTTTTTTTTTTTTTGCTCAACTATTTGCGATGTGATTTATGAAAACTTAAATAGACTTAAATAAAACTAAAATTTCAATTAAAGGTTTATTGTTTTATTCTAATCTTCTCACGATTTTCCGCTAGAGTTATTACGATTTGCCCGTGCGAAAACAAAAGAAAACCCACTCGCAACACCTCGTTCTTACTCGTAAAAAAAACTGGTTATTCTTATGGGCTTCTCAAGAAACATATATGAATAATATGAAAATGCTGAAAATTCGGAATGCAAACAACAAATCCATTTTCTGGCAATTTAAACATCCTTTCGTGGGAGCTTGTGAATGAGTTCAGACAATACTTGGAATTCTCTCTTCCATCTGAAGTACAAAACTATGCGCAATTAGTAACGAATAAAATTGCTTTATTTCGGAAATTCTTTTTCATATATATATTTCAAGAGTATTTGTTGATCAAGAATTTATACTCAGGACTGTGAAATAACAAAAAAGTATTGCAGTTTGGAAACTTCCCATCTTTACTGGAACGGCTTTCGGGTCCGTAAATCTTTGTACGAATTCGATATTTCATCTTCATCTGGAAAAATTCGTCGTTGGTTCTAGAGAGCATACCCGTTGCTTTCAATTTGAAAAGTCTAGCAAACATACATACATATCTTTACGTGTTCCGAAAGAAATCATTGCAGGATGCCAGTAATCATAATGGAAGTACGATTGGAAATATCTATTCTCTCTTCAAAGCCTTTATCTTAGAGATTCAACTATCGTTAGCGACAACTTTGACATTGAAAAGAATAAAATACTTTTTGAAAAACCTCCACTCAAAAACATAATGAACTCACCGAAGTGTAATTCATTGGACTCAATTTTAATTTGTTTTGGTGCAAATTTGATTCATCGCGTTTATACTCTATACTGATCATGGTTGGTACAGTCTCAGTCTGCTAATCGCGATGTCTAAATTTGAAAGTGTCCAACGATTTTTTCCATATCTCTCGAAAGTTGAAGGACCAGGTTCTCAACAATTTTTAGAGTGGTCGTCACTATGCCGCCAACGGACTCCTCGGTCACTGAAGCAGCATAAAAATTAGAGAATTTCATTCTCCGAATAAAACCACCAGAGTGGAAGGTGCATTTGTCCTTTCAATTGCGAGTCTAGTGCTATATCCCAATCCCCTAAATCCTTTGTAAAAATGTGCAAATTTAAAAGATTCATGACCCCACAACACGGATATCTACAACTAAACAGACACCCACACTGTCAAACTATGAAAAGCCAAATCAGAATTAAAACCCGAACAACAAAAATGCAGCAGTCGAATGCAGAATGAGAATGAATGACTTTTTTTATCAGCAATTATTTATGCAAAACCTATTATATTCATCAAATGCTTCAGCACACATGATACAACTTACGGTAAGATTGGTATGTTACAATGAAAAAATCATAAAACAAATAAATAAAACTATACATCATCCGTCTGCAAAACTTTTCTTGATTTCTTGATTTCTTCTGGGTCTGGGCTATTAGTTGGCTTTGTTCTTTGTCTTTTATTTTGATTTCTTTGACTTTTTTCCAATTTCCCTTCGCCGATCCTTCAATACAAATTTTTTATTAATATCACGAGAACACGAACAGAGAAAAAGAAAATACATCAAAGTTGCTCGGGTTCCTGGTCCCCAATGAGCCGCCGGATTCTCCGGGAAACGTGCTAGCGCATCTTTTCGACTCTTTGGATTCGCATCTGGATGCATATCGTATAAATTATACTCCTTTTCAGGTGCGCGCTCTAGGATAGCTTTCGTAGGTGTTCCATCGATTAATCGTTCTGGTTTTACAGGATGTCGTTTGGCCCAACAACGCAGTATATCCCAAATCACTTCAGGGGGCGCGTTCGTCTTGATCGAGTTTCTATTTGCATGCGAATAGGAAACTTCATAACCAGCATGAAGAATGGCGGATCGAAATTTTAGCATTGGAATAACTTCGAGCTTCAGCACGGAACACAGTTTATCAAGCGTGTAATAAAGGGGCACCTCAGAAAGCTCTTCGCTAATGATGCTTAGCATTCCTACAATTCGTCGATTGGTAGTGAGTTTCGCCAACGAGTCCTCTTGTACCGCATTCAATAACTCGTCGACAAAAGAGCTATCATGAATAGGAGCGGACCAAATTGGTCCACCTAGCTAAATGAATTACAACGATACACACACACTCTTTTGAAAATAGATGTAGTAATTACATGGTGTTTGTGACCACAATGTTGACACTCTGTGTTCACCATCGGCCCGGTCGGTAGTCCATATTTCACTTGATTTGGGTTCTTTGTATTAGCAACTGGTTTCGATATTCCAAGTGGTTGTAGAGTAAATGTAGCACAGCCAACGCACTGATGAATCATCGCTTGTTTGCTGTAATCAATTATTAAATGTAAGGAATCTCACTAAACGCAGCCAATTGTCCTGCTTCAACTGCGTCGAAATATCAATGATCTTATTTTCATGATTGGAGCGGGCTCCAAGCCAAAATTCAAAACAAATAGTATTCTATTAGTATTCTCACTACTACATAGTATTCTCACTACTAACAATTGCGTTCGGTTTTACTGTGACTCCGGTCCTCCCAGACGTATTTAAGATATTGTTAGAAATATTTACCAAATGCTTTTCTTG
The DNA here is from genome assembly GCA_954870665.1 of Stratiomys singularior. Classification (NCBI taxonomy): domain Eukaryota; kingdom Metazoa; phylum Arthropoda; class Insecta; order Diptera; family Stratiomyidae; genus Stratiomys; species Stratiomys singularior. The sequence goes on along the minus strand of OX940879.1, from coordinate 500,084 downwards.
CATCCAAGGGGCCCATAAAGGACTCGAACAAATACACGGACATAGAAGTCGGCTGATATACTGAGAAGTGGTTGAATATACCTGCCATAACGGTTTGCATGTCCTTCTATGCACCGCAACAGTATCCGGAGTGCCTAGGCCATAGAGAAACGCTTACAGAAATTAGAATTACAAGAGATCACTGAAGAGATTTACCATTTCGTGACAAGCTTTCGATTTCAGCGGCACCGATCCATACTTAACGTAACATGCCTCTGGAGTATTGCCGGCTAACACCGCCATATCTGTTGCCGTTACCAAGAGTAAACCTCCATCGTTAACACTCTGCACAGCTCCGTCAAGAAATTTGCTGGGGCACCCATACGGGTCCAAATCAATAACGTCGAAACGTTTATTTTGTGCAGTTGACAGATACATCAGAGTTCTGAAAATTATGAGCATATTCAACTAAGTCGTCATGTTTCCTTTCCTACTTTTCAACTTACGTAGCATCTGCTTCATTAGCGACAACCAAATCCTCCATATTATTGTGAACTACATTCTGTTTAATGGACTCTACAGCGGATTTAGATAAGTCATTAGCAATGATTTCCTTCACGCCGGCAACTTCTTTTGCATATCGAATACTTCGTAATCCAGTCGCTGATAGGGCTTCGAGTATTCGCAGACCATTCTGATAAATATGAATTTCACCGTTTCGGTGTTTTAGTCCCAGATTGTGTAGTTAAAAATAATATAAAATAACTTCATTGGCTCAACAATCAAAGCTGCAAGTTCCTTGATTATAAACTATACTATTAGGAATTATTCGGATACCTTTTCGAAGGTCCTTAAGTATTTAATCGAATTTTACATAAAATATAGACGAAATATAGACGATTCAACCGGTCACCAAAAGGATCACTTCCGTGTACAACAATCGATGATCCAACAGCGTCAAAGCCTAAATCTTTCTGTTTTCACTGTTGTCTTAAATGCATCCGGGGGAATGCAAGGCAAGAGTTTTGCATTGTTATTCGCGAAGTTGACAAACAATTCTTTATTAAATTAGCAATTAAGAAAATGTTTTCTACGCGACTTCTAGGTTTGTGGCATACAAACTTTGTAATTTCATGAAACTTAAAATCTAACCCAAAACCATTTTGTGAACATGGTCCGACCAAATAATAAGAGACCAATGGGACTCGGCCGAAATAATACGTGCCTCAAAGGAGGTCGTAATAAAGGTATAATGTTATGAGTATCTTCTCATATTTCTCAGCATGGTGTATGCAGATTAATGCATTGATTCACAATATCATTGATTCGATATTGTGCTGACGAAACGCAGTTAATAAATCATCCTTATAAAATAGGAAACATGAGGCTACCAGTCCACGGACTTACTTCATCCTTAATGCCTGCTTTCCAGTTATTCTCTTCCACTCCGTCTAAGTTCTTTGCTTTGCCGAACAGCCGATTGAACGTTGTTATAACTGATATACTCAGATCTCGGTTAAATTGCTGAACAGGATTGTAAAACACATTGCCTTGTTTACACAGTATTTCAGTGCTGCCTTCATTAATAACTTTCATCGACTTGCCTGTGGAAGGCGGCTGTTGTATTGCCGATGTAACCTGAAACGCACATAAGTTTGTTTGATACATGTCATGTTCAAGATTCGATTAGAATATTCACATACAACTGCTGCATCACTTTCCATTTTTCGTGTAGCAAAGGGTCGCCACAGAAGCCGCTTTTCAAACTTCATCCAATCCACTCGGCAATTGTCAACTAACGGGCACGTGTATATTGTCAAAGGTAAAATCAAGTGAAAATCAACTTGCGGACTATTTGTAAACTATTATCTACAATTAATCTATTTTGCACCATCAGCTGATTGTCATACGTCAGCCTGAAAAAGATTCCTACTTCGCCGGTCAATCCACGGACTGGCAGATACTTCTGTAAATATACAAAGAATTTCTACAAAGTGATGAATTGCATTGCAGTGAGACTGTTGTCCGTAGCCGGCAGAAATAGTTGCAAAAACTTTTCGGCGCTAAGGCGCACTTGCAGCTACCAAAGTGAAATATCATTGAAGACTTTATACCCGAACAGTAAACTAAATATTTACACACCGTCATCAGTAAAATATATGCATAAGAAATTTGAAACTCGACTTTAATGTTCAATATTTGTTCCAGCCACCACTAACAACCGACAAATTCAATGGTTATATTCCCATCAAAGATTTAGACATAACATATTCATGCAGCAGTGGCCCAGGAGGCCAACACGTTAACCGTGTCAATACCAAAGTGCATATTCAATTTCAAGTAGCTTCCGCTCAATGGATACCTGAGAAAACACGTGAAAAACTTTTAAAAGAGGTAATTTGTCTTTGCGTTCGTCTCAATAGAAAGCTACCTAATCTTTGAGACACCTGATCAGCTGTGAAACAAATTAGTAAATTTTAACAGTAACTACACATGACTTCCAGTTACTTGTATATAATATTTTTGTTATATATTTCCCTCCAAAGTTTGTAGATGCTCTAAAATACATCTAAGAAGCTACTGATCGATCGTAATGACGTCAATAACCTTTTTTTTGTTGGTGCGTAAATTACAGCATACAAGTAAGATCAACAAAGATGGATACCTTATTATCAAAAGTGATTTGACTAGATCCCAGCAGATGAATTTGGCTGATGCAATAAATAAACTTCGGAACCTTCTCTGGGAGGCAGAAAAAGAACCCGCGAAGCCAACAGAGGAAACACTGGAGAAACTACGTAGAAGGTGATTAATCCCTTGAATATTTGGTAACAAACTCATTCAATATTTCGTTAATAGGCAAGAAAAGGCAGCTAAAGAACGTCTGGCAATGAAAAGGAAAAAGTCAGAGACGAAAACCTATAGGCAAGCTCCAACTGACTTCTAGCCTGTAACTTAATAGATCAGATAATGAAAATATATTGTGTATAACGGAGTTTTTACATATTAAGGAACAAATCAGAATAAAAGTTTGCCGACTAATGTCTTTCGTACTAATTCCGACAGCTTGATTATCAGCTACGAAGAAATTAAACGCACATTTTTCTTGACAGCAACAACAAACATTAAGAAAACAAAATTGCAAAATATCACTTTATTCAAACTGAATTCGAATAAACTACCCTAGGTACCAATAGTATTCTGGTTCCCACCACTTTAAAATTTTAATTGATTTGATTGGATCATAAATAACTGTCCCCACCTTCCGACCATTGTACTCTGAAAACGTCAGTTCAAGCTTGAATGCTCGCAGGTCCTGGGAAATGGGCTGAATAATCTTGCTCAAATGGAGATTCGGTGAAAGGAAGTGTGGCGGCTGATAGAACCGTTCCGTTATCACTACTAGCAGTCGATTTCCTTCCTCTGTATGCCGTCTCGGCTTTCTTACCGTCGCTACAGTAGAAGGGTCAATATCCTCCCAACTCTCTACCACTTCCCAATCTTCTATCGTTCCACTCTTGTCATAAGAGCCTAACACGCTATTCCGTGAAAACTTGTAACATAACATCCAAGTGTTCTTCACAGGACGAAACCAACAACCGATGCATTTGAATTTGAGCAGATGTTCTGGATTAGGAACTGTCTTTAATCTTTCTGATGCAAAAGGTGGGTACATGTAGAATAAAGAGCGTATGATACATGGCCGATTGCCGTTGCCGCGACAAATATTCTCTGGTTGCAAACATTCTGGTAGCTTTACATCACTGTTGTAGTATTTTCTGTACAAGTGCGCCCAAAATTTCCCGCTCGACACGATGTACCGAGTTTTTTGGCAGATCAAAGCAAACCTGCATATGTCCTCAGGCGGAATGTATTCCGAGATCAGAAACCAAATATCAACATGAAAGTCGTTATATAGATGATCATTGTTCTGAGAAAGAATATGCCTGTTGCCGCGTTCACTAGCAACTACTGATGTAATTTCTTCGTCAAAATCCGTGCTGGTAGAGCTCTCCTCTGTATGATCGTGTCGAAGAGCTTCGTTTGCACACAATTTATTTTTCGGTAGTCGTTTGCTAGGTCTTGACGAATCAGCAAAATCCAAAATTGTTAAATCTGGAATAATCGGGTATGAGCGATTCTTGTGACTAAGTTGGACAATTCTTACTATTCAGCAGTTTAGTCTCTCTTGATTTTAACTTTCCCATAGTTTAAATCGATCCTAGTCGTCATTGTTTTCCGGGTTGTGGGTAGAGTTGGACAGGTCATTCGGCTGATTTGGTTTCTAAGATTTTCGAAAAAACTATCTTAATAGGCGACAACCAGCCATAACGTACAAAACTTATTTGACTGACAGCAGCTGTCATAATGGTCTAAATAAAGACGTCCCAGCTTCAAATTTAGTTGTTCAGCAAATGAATACGTATGCAAGTTTCAGTAAGGACTAACGGCTGCGAAACTCGACGATGAGAAAATAAATTCTTGTTTCCTTCTACTTTCTGATGGCTATAATAAACATTTCACTTAGAAGAATTAACTTTTGTTATGGCAGGGTTATCGCATATATTTCGAGCAATTATTAATAAATAAAATGTTCCCTCTAAATGAAATAGCTTTTCCAATCAGATTCATGGACTATCAACCTTCTAATAATGGAATCCAACATCTTTCTCGTCATAAATAAACGGCTTAAAAGTAAACACCGTCTCACCATCGACCTTGCTGTCCAAAGTAAATAGTATCCTATAGGGAAAGAAAAGCCAGGAAAACGTGAAAATCCTACCAAAGCATTTGATTCCTTAGGTGGTTCCAAGAATATCGTCGTGTTAGTTATGTTAAATAAAGTATAAATGTTCCAAAGGAGCAGAAGCGTTATTATCATCTTTCCTATGATCTAGATGCAATATGCTTGTTGGCTTCTTATGGCTTACTACGTCACCAATTCAAGGCTGACTGCCTTTTAATTCAAGAAACTTAGAAGAACAAAATAAGAATTTTGGAAGAAATTTGAACATGTTCAGGCGTCAAGGAAGGATACAGATGAAGAATTCTAATTACCAAATTTTATTCTTCTTTAGCGTTCCTTGCTTCCACCCTCGTCATGACTTATTGTTTCTGGCAAACAGTTATGGGTTATGCCTTCCCATTGTACTTCTTCCTGTTATCCTCAACGATGGCAATGTATTGGTATAACGGTGGCAAATTCGGCCATTCAATTTATTCTCATGTTTAAATTATCCTGGACGCATAGAGAAAAACATACTAAGAAGAATTAAACTATGAATTTTTTAAATTGTTCTTTAGATCATCAGCACACTTGATAAAGTTTCTGATCTCAAACTGCCCCAGAAGTGAGATCAGCCTTTTTTCACTTAGCTAAACGTTCACCATTTTAGCTACTGCGACAATGGAACCATGGATTAATTTTGAGAGCTACTATTCGACCTTAAATTTGAGTAAGCTAAATATAGACATATTATCGGAAAGTTTGCTGTGATCGATGTCCCAAAAACACTCAATCATATAATCATTATTTCAATGCTTCATCATATCACATTCCGATGCAACGCCACCCTCGCTCTCGTTGAATTTCGCGATATCAACCCACGTTCAGATGTCGCCCAACACCATTTGGAGATCTCCAATTGGATGTGTCAAGATTCGGCGCCGAACGTGAAAAGCGAAAAGTCTGAAAAATTGACATGTTAAACTGACACAATATGGCGACCGGGGTAGGATTTTTCGAAATGTGAGAAAATCTCGGTAAAAACGCGGACAGACCTGTGCTTGCTTCGTTACGTGACTTGGACTTGATAGAGGAGTGTTCGCACGCCAGGTCGGATTGGGTGTGGAAGAGAAAGAAGGTCGATTTCGGCAATTAGCAAAACTACGAATAGGATCGGAGAGCCCGTCGCTGTCTTAGCTCATTTTAAATTCCCGGGTAGTAATCATTTGAGACCCTAAATAGATTAAATAGAAGCCGCCCAAAGTGATGTGATTCGTACTGGACAAGTTGGCTGTGGTAATTGGGGGATGTACAAGCAATTACTCATGGAATACCAATGAAACATACAGGGAAGTCGCGAATGAAATCTGGTGGCTAAAGTTGAGTGGATATGTGCTGGTTGATTGGGAAAAGTTAATGCGGGGCGAGAAAATGTCAGATTGTCAGAAGATCTGTGAAGTTTGAGTGTTGGTCGTTAATAAGCCCTTAAAATTGTTGTATGGACTGAAAAAGAACGGAATCGAGGCAGCTCGGGTGTGGAATCGATCGTGTAAAAGTGAAAGGAATCGGGCGGATCCGAGCTCTCAACAGATCGGGCGCACCTTCGCACGCTTGTTTTGATCGGAGGCGGCTCGCGGTGTGCGAATTGTGTAGTAACTTCACGGCGAACCCGTTCGAGTGTCAAAAATGTGGAATATGATGTGTGACGTGATGCCCACCATCTCGGAGGACAGCATTTCGCAAAGATCCTCGCAGTTCAGCGGCGAAGATGCGAACTTCGAGCAGCTTATGGTGTCGATGCTGGACGAGCGGGATAAGCTGATGGACAGTTTGCGCGAAGCACAGGAGCGGCTCAGCGAAGCAGATATGAAGTTACAAGATGCCGAGAAAGAACGCGACAGCTTACAACGCCAAATCAATGCGAATCTGCCGCAGGTAAGAAGCCAAATCTTACTAAACGTTAAACGCCGGCAGAGTACTGTTGCGTGCTATGAACCGCGTGAACCGCGAGACCCGCAAACCTGCTCTAGAAACCTCAATCATTTGTGTCTGCCAAAGGCTAGCTTGAAACTATTCACCTGTCAAATGCAGCGATGATGCGACCGCGCGATTGCTGCTAGTACCGTTGTAGGCACGGCCTTGGCCCTCGTCTCCGGTGCCATCGCACTTGTGTGGATTTTCGGCAGTGTACTATGTAACTATCCACCACGGGGTCGGAGCCAAGTCGAGCCGGCCTCCAAATAGGTCACACATGAGACAGTTGTGTTGTCGCGTCCCCCTCCCGTTGATCAATCGATTTCAGGGTGTGTTGCGTTTTCTTCCCCAATTGCCACTTCTTATTCTGTTTGATACTTGTCTTATGGGAGTATGGGCCGCTGAGGATTGGGATGCAATGCACGTGAACGTGAGTACGGAATACGCCGCGTGAATGCAAAGTGAGCTCGTGCAACTCATCGCAATGGGTGTGGAGAGTGGACGTCAAGGGACGGCGGAAGTGCGAGCAAGAATCCTAAAATAAATTCAATCGTGGTTTCATTGACCTTATGCTGCTCTTTGCCGTTAAAATTTCGCATGAACTGACGTCCACGTTCTCTTTCAGAATGACATAATGCAAATTGGATTGCAATAGGAAAATTGTGCCTGTTTGTCGCATGTGAGGGGATGTAAGCTTCAAATATTGACGAATGTGATTTCGTTTGGAGGGAACATGTGCAACTTGAAATTGAAATGCTCGTTGGAGTTTACGCCAAGACCGGTCGTGACAATTTTTTTACATGGACCAATCCTCGAAAAGTGTTTCTGTTCAAATGCAAATTAGTGTTCTTAAAACTTCTAGCGCGGTATCTGGGGAAGATACTGGAGACAAAAATGATGTCCCCAAATGAGTAGTAGATCGCCTTAGATACATTTGAAAATATTGTTCAAAAAGCAGCTCGAATAAAACAGCAATAATTATAGTCTAAAAACATAAAACGATAGCAAACTTTTGGTAAGATCTCTTTAGTTATGAACAATGAACAACAATCGCGAATAATTAAACTTCGCACAAACTATTTCTGGTATCGTAGTATTGAGCAGTAGTATGCTAACTGATCATAATAAAAAAGCGGTTACTGTGGCTAGCGATCTCTCAATTTAGCTTTTAATATTTTAGGGAAAAAAAACACTCAATAATCACAATATGTGATCAGTAAACAGAAAAGCTTGGGATAAGAACTGATTTTTCAATACTGGTAACATCATCATCATCCTCAAATAGATATGGCGCCAGTAAGTGAAAAACTTATAAACGGTCAAAAAATGCCCTATTCGTCGTAGGAAAAAAATAGTGCAACACTTACACGTTCGTATGCCAGCATACAACCATATTCACCCATTATAAAGATCTGTTCTCTTAATTTCTCAAACGCAACAAACAAAACATTTGACATACTTCCTTTTGTAGTAGCTTAGTCCGCAAAACTTGCGGACTAACAAATTCCTCCATCAATATGAAATCCTTGCTACAAACCGGGCGAAACTATACGAGCGTTTTTGTTCGTCTAGAGGTGTCTGCAGGTTGCAGAAATGCCTTTTTGGTGACATGAAAGCTAGGAAAAACGAATGTTAAAAACAGATTCCTTCATCAGTATGCCTTGTTTTTTTTTCAGTTTTCTTTATTCGCTCTCTAGCACATTAGCAACAGATCAACATGTATTTCACAGCAGAGTTTTGTCTGTACATAGTCAGTACATGTACATGTCAGTCGCTTGCGGTACAAGTCCCTCCAGAGAACACTGACCATAGTCTTGGGCCATACATTTGTTCACATTGAATGACACTCATCAATACTGGCCTCCTTGTATTTGTGCTATCCTGTGTCGAACATTAGTCAAATCACCGCCTTATCAGCTGTTATCCTAGTTCGCTATCCTAGTTCTCATCCTTCAGTATATCAATAAACCCATATGTTACACTACAGCAAAAACAGTCAAGCAAAAAAAAAACGTCAGCTTTTAAACAGCGAAAGATGGAAGATGGATTACCTGAACAATGGTAGGCAAAATTTTTTGATACCTCTTTAATAAATATAAATATCAGTCCATCTGAAGCCCCGTAATGACATTGACAATAAATTAAAACATAAGCAGCATCATACATACACACCCAAGAATAACCGCGTGTTCAAAACCAGATGTAAGGACTGTAATACGTATACCATAAACAAAATGGTGTCCAGACACAAAGAATGATCATATATATCATAGCAAGACAGGTTGCAATTATTCGTGTAGCTGAAGCATAGCATATATCATGCTAATAGCACCTATTGATGTTGTAGCACAAATCTAAAGAAGTACTTGCCCCTTGAACCATTATTTGTTAGTTTTTTTTCATAAATTTCTTTTGAGGACCTGATTATTTCGGTAGGCTGTCATCAGTGCCCGAATGTACTCTTACATTGTAAATAACTCCGAAGCATAGTACTCACCACACATCGTAAAAGTTCTTATAATTCCAAAGTAGATTGTGGCTTTGTTTGAAAAAAAACTAAAAAAATATGGGATCCGGGATCGAAAGTTAGATCGGTTGAAAAAAACCGAAAATAAAAAAGAACATCAAAGTTTAGAAGAACATCAAAATTTAGAGGAAAATTAGGACCATCGAGAAAGAACCATTTTCAGCCTGGACGTTTGATCAAAAGGTGCAGCTCGGGCTGATATGCCTATCGTCGAGAGCGTGGATGCAATGATGCAAAAATTGAAGAACTGTTGGCATATATGTGTTTTTAGTATTACTGCAAAAGTGAAAGTCAATCACGAAAGTAATCTCAAAATGGCACACTTACTTCAATGAAGATCATTTCAGTATTAAATACTTTTGAATTATGGCAAAAAGTCGATGGAGACTTTTCTCATCACTTGCCAAAAACACGTAAGGCTTCATTTTAACGAATATCGAATATCGAAGATTCGTCATACATCGACGTCACACAACTATTAAAAGCTAAGATAGTGTTATCAGCACCACATCAATTACCCATTTTTGATTAGCTTAGGTTGAAACTCTTAATCGTTTTGTGATATGCGTAAAAGAGAAACAACATAGTTATGAAATGAATAAGCTAATGGGTGCGGCAAACACTGATGCGAAATGAAGCATCTTATCCTAATGCATGCAAACGATACAGTTTTATATTGTTCTGCAACCGATCAAAGGTTTATTAAGCGGCTGGTTCCCAAATAAAAGTCATACTAAGCTTGCTCAAGCTCAAATTACTAGTCACGAGTCCAATCAAAGTCAGTGAGAATGGTTAAATTTATGCAAAATTTAAATAATTTGTATCAGTTTTCATTGAGAAACCCAAATTTTCACTTTTATTTCGAATCTGAATCTGCCTACGATCGAAATTTCCGTCGAAATTTAGCCCTTAAATTCTAACTAATTGTTATTTATGATTAGGCCACGAAGAAAGATAACAGAGTTGATGAACACTTTTAATGGCTTGCATTCCGGTTTTCGTTTTCCCGAATGATTTTCCCTATAAATATCTGCTTGTTGAGGTCGAAGTGTTGGTTTCGGTTAATATTCAATGCGTAAGACCTAGGCATAATGAATGCAATTCAGAATGATGCATTGTACATTAGATCAACGGAATGCATGGTCATTTTTAACAACCCACACAGCATGGCTTGGCCATGCGCAAAGAGAAAGCATCTGGAGTGTAAATGAGACCACAGAATGCGTGATGTTAGTGTTTTAATTGAATTTGTGAAAGGGTTAAGGGTGTGTAGGTGTTGAATTAAATAACTCCATTCATTCCGGAAGGGAATGCATGTTTCAGAGGTGGAACAAATCAATCAAGGGTGTATCAGCCATTCAAAACAGCAAGAATCCTCTTCTCACTTAACCTAATATTAAATTGAGGACATCACTGAAGCAGACCTTCAGAAAAATTCACACGTGAACGTTTATTGGCCGCATTCATGAACGCCGGCTAATTAACATATATAACAACTTTCAGCTTGTAAATACTGGCAAATTCATACTGAGATGCAAAAAGCCCTGCATGGATTACTATTACTAGACGTTAACACCAAACGAGTTACAATTATTTGTGCTTGTTGATTATTCGTCTCAGGAATATGGTTGCGCCATCTCAAAACGTTGTTTACAAATGATAACTGATCGTATCGACTTTGCCAGGTTTTCGCATGGTCTATGACGATGTGTACATGCATGTACTATAATTAACGATAAACGGCCGTTTTCTCCTTGAATCGCCGAAGAAAATATTCTGTTTGCAGCGCAAATGCGAAAATGAGCACTAAAGGTAGAAAGTACATATGATTGCCGGCATATTCCATAAAAAGTGAATAATGATGGTATGAGCGACTTGAGTTGTTCATATTACGAGTCTATTGGACATATGGTCGTGTCATGCAGAAGCAAACCAGCTTGAAGTACGATACGATGCCATTCATTTGCCATAGTGCCATTCAGTGGTTTCGGGCAAACTGAAATTGAATGGTAAACAGTGTTGCGAGTCTATTTTTCAGCTATTCTAACAGTGGTATCCAAAAGTCCTCGATACATGGTCACAGAAAATATTGGAGAAATTTATTTGAAAACGGCAACGGATACAATGATTTGCTTATGTTGTCCGACAATTAACTTTCTTTCCAATTCTACTCAGCGTTGAGTGACCAATTGATTATGAGACTGTCCATTGATTCGATGCCCACATCAAACGCATTTTATTGATCTAAAGGATCTAAAAACAGCCATCTAACATTTATAAGGTGGTGTATCGTCTTGATAAAAATGCCTGGTCAGAAACAACCAGAACAGTTTAGAGGCTTCAAGGTGCTTAAGTTAATATAAGATAGCATCCATAAAGTAGGCTCTAACTGCCGTTTGGATATGCGTTCACCTTCGGTGATTTTTCCTAAATTTATTTTTTTAGACTACCGAGAGAAGAAATTCAAAGATGCGCGAAAATGTTGAGCTTATTCTTTTTGAATTCAGCCATGAAAATGATAAAAAAAATTCTGCCCAACCCGATATTGTCAGTTACTTATTGAGAAACAGCAATACTGTCAACAAACTTTGATATTTGATCAATGACCGTTTTGTTGAAGTACGTAAAATTGATTTAGGGGATCAAGATTTTTGCATCACGAAACCCGCTCGCTAGTGTGTATGCATGCACTTTTTTTTAATTATTTCAGGACCCTTATTTCAGTTCGTCAATGCTATCTGTGGCTAAAAGAATGATTCCACGCACAATATTATCGGTACGGGAAAGGTCTCCGTGTGGTCCACTAGAGGACTTGAACGTTTGGACCCTTATTAAAACACTTTGGCAGGAATGTGGAAGAAAAAATTTTCCGAAAGAAATCTTTACTATGTCACCTTACGAGACACACTTTGAGACCATTGGTATGAACCATTTCCTCAGAGCAAGTTACTTGTCTATTATTTGTTTTGTTTTATACATTTACGAATTAATAGAGCAATTAACCTTGTTAGCATCGGGCTTGCGAAAGTTGATACCTTTTACCTGTTTATGTCCTAACAACGATTGCTTGCCAACTCGGCATTCAGTTCTGAAGCAAAATACTTTTTGCAACAATTGTAAAGAATCTGTCTTAATGACTGCGTCCATCTGTTGTCTAGTTTATGTCGCGTTCTGCATAGGCGGGTTCCAGGGCCGCCACCAACTACTTCCAACTCGGCAGGCATCTGAGCCATCAAGCCTTCTAGTTTGCCAGCTCCTCTAATGTTCCACATTGAAGTCGTGCAGTCTTCCGTAACTCATTTGATGCGTGAGGGTCCCAACACGGCAAATTATTCCGTCTACTCAACACTAGTAACAGCTAGCGCTAGGAAATGGAATAAGACTGGTTCCCATCGCAGGTTTCAAATTTAGTGCGTTTGGATCAGCTCAGATGACTTAGTTGTTGGTTGCTTAAACCTTGGTTTTGAGACTCAGTTGTAAACTATGAACGGATATGGGATGACGCTATCGACTGAACTATGGCCGCATTCAATACGTTATATACCTATTGGTTTTTGTTCACCTGGATGGCCGGCGAATGTAATTAACTGGCGGTCCAGCTCCGTGTTCTCATGCGTGTAACCTACTGAAACGTGTGAGTTGGTGTACGCACGAGAATCGCGGATGATGGCAACAAGTGAAACGTTCTGATTTTTGTTGTTGTTTTGTGTGTTTCGTAGAGCTCAACGACGATTTGTGATGTGGTTCTCGCTACAACTTTAGTCAAAAAGCTTTGTAGCGTGTACAAAAACAAATTGTAGTGATGATTTGATACGGAATGCGAAATATTGTGTAACCTCGTGACGTGATTTCTCACTTGTGATTTGCGCATTTTTTCCCTGGCTCCCTCAAAGCCGTTTCTCACAGGAAGCATATCATTATTGTTTTAGCATAGGTAGAAAAATGTTTTATTGTCTAATGTTACCTGAAGTGTGTTTAGACAACACGAGACCGCGACGCGTATTCGTAAATAGCGTGACCTTGGTTAAAATTTAATAACGTTTAAGTATGGCACTTTAGATATATTTTTCATTAGGTAGATGGAGTATAGTTAAAAAGTTAGAGAGAAACATGACATGTGAGTTGATCATACGTCTTTTAAATGTATCTTCAAGTTGGCCTCAGCTTTAGACTAATTGTGAATGAAGCTTGCAGAGATAGAAAATCAGTGTTTTTATTTCGAATGAAGCTTGATAGGTCTATAAAGCTGTTCAAAATTTAATGTGATTAAGCATCTCCCCTGATTGAGCTCATACACACAGCATGCTTAATGAAGGTATGTGCCGATCTAATCCATCAGAACCTACCCTCTCGGTCTCTTTAAATATGACAATAACGAGGGCATTTGTTTCACTTTCGAATGAAGTTTTCATTAACATATATGATCTTGGTCCTTTGAGGAGATATCTGAGATACAAAACATATCGTCTGATGAAAGAAATCTCCAGATCGATGTTTACCCGTTCTCTTTTGGTCGCTTCCCGGGATCTGCCAATTTTATAGCGGCTCGTTTTTCTAGCCAAAATTAATGTTCATGTTTTGTTTCCGACGCTTTATATTTTCATGAATCTGATCACCAGGGATAAATATATATATATATATATATATATATATATATGTGACTAATTTACCAATAACCAGTGAGAGTATCAGTAAGTTACTCGCTAAGTATTCGTTTATAATAACTTTCCGCTCACCCCTAGACAATAAATAAAAAATATAAGTACAGAGGTTTCATTTTGATATCATATATTAAGAGTCAATGGTTGGAAGAAAAATGATTGAAAGAACTAAGAATACCCACAACCTATCACCATTGTCAGTTTGGCCTCTTTAGAGGATTTCAATAAGGCCATTTGAACGATGTACACATATGCATCCTGATTTTTCAACTAGAAGCAAGAATTCAAAAATTCACAACGTTTTTCTTTTTTTTTTATAAAAGTATTCAAATGTTTAATATTCGTCAGTAGTGCTGTTTGATTTCTTTGGTTTTAATATTATCGATTCATGTTGCAGTGCATTGGATTTTAGCAACTATTAATATAACCTCAAAATCAGTTTCCTTCAATTACTATGCAATCAGTTGTAAATGAAATCAGCAATGAAACTGTGTATAAGTTATAAAATAAGTGTGTGCGTGTGTTATGATATTAATTTCTACATCATATCAAACGCTATTTTACAAACTGTGTACATGCAATGTCATCGAACTGTTCTTGTCCTTATCATTCGGAGTTCCTTCAAATATTCAGCTTTCAGGATAGTTGCCATGCGGCAACATTTAATTTATATGCTTCATCCTCATCGGCAAATCGCTTTCAATGCAAATGTTTCTTACATCAAATTTTATTCAAGGTAAACAGAATGGTATATATTTAATTTATTTTTCTACATTTAATTTATTTCTTAACTACATTTCACTGGTTATTTTCTTTGATGGAACTGAAAGAACCAAATATTTTAAGCGAAACTGAAAAGATGTTTAAAATGTACATTGTTTAGAGGCTAATTTTTCTCAAAAATAAAGTTTAGTAGTTAATTTTTCTCAAAAAAAAGACGAACCGTATTTCAAGTTGGTGTTTTTATATTAGTGTCACATTACGAAATCGATTTGAACCATTATTGTATATATATATATATATATATATATATATATATATATATATATATATAAAGTTCAGAGGTTATGTATATTTTCGACATGTGTGTCGAACTCCAAGTCGCATCCGGACTATCGACTAAACACCTCCCCTGTCACAATGAGAATGTAGCCTGGAACAGTTTGTCACATTACTTCGGGCTAGGCCTCATTAATCATCGCCTAGCAGCGCCTTCAGCTTAAGGGAAATCCCTCTTTCAGCACGGATGGGTGGAAAGAAGGAGGATTACTGTCAGAGGTTCCTTTCCCTCTGCGCCGCCAAGCGATGCGTGATGCCCTTCTTTATAAGAAGAACTGTCCGTTCGTAATGCGGCACGCAGTTCCAATTGTATTTTGATTTCATCATCTTTCCCTCTATTACGTTTATTACTATTACTACGCCTATTTTCTCCGAGAGATGCGAACGGACTCTTGCCCATCTTGCACACGCAAAGAACGTGTGGCAGGCGTTATCTGTCATCCCTGGGCAGAACAAGCAAGCTGGGGATGGTGACTTTCCCGTCATATACAAGGCAAGACTGGAAATACCGGTGCCCACTGAGTAGTTGCGTCAGATAATAGTCAATCTCACCATGTATTCTATGGAACCACGTCCCCAAGTTACTGATGAGCCGTGCGGTCCCCCTACCTCGCGTTTTGTTTACCCATGATTGCTGTCCTCTCGGCTGACGCTTTCTCAGGCCGACTCCCCCCTACGTGAGTATATACGATTCCGTTCTTCTGCAAGAAGCATAATAGGAATCACTCTCGAGATACACAGCCCCGCAAGTTCAGAGACAGTGCGACATGCAGCCAACATCGGCAGAGCTCCTTGCCTCTGTACCTGTGTCATACATCCTCGGTGCGACTCTTTACGGAGAGCATCAGCTTCAATTACTGGAGAGAGAGCATCAGCTTCCTCATCAGCTTCCTCATCAGCTTCTTTACGGAGAGCATCAGCTTCCTTCAATTACTATGCAATCAGTTGTAAATGAAATCAGCAATGAAACTGTGTATAAGTTATAAAATAAGTGTGTGCGTGTGTTATGATATTAATTTCTACATCATATCAAACGCTATTTTACAAACTGTGTACATGCAATGTCATCGAACTGTTCTTGTCCTTATCATTCGGAGTTCCTTCAAATATTCAGCTTTCAGGATAGTTGCCATGCGGCAACATTTAATTTATATGCTTCATCCTCATCGGCAAATCGCTTTCAATGCAAATGTTTCTTACATCAAATTTTATTCAAGGTAAACAGAATGGTATATATTTAATTTATTTTTCTACATTTAATTTATTTCTTAACTACATTTCACTGGTTATTTTCTTTGATGGAACTGAAAGAACCAAATATTTTAAGCGAAACTGAAAAGATGTTTAAAATGTACATTGTTTAGAGGCTAATTTTTCTCAAAAATAAAGTTTAGTAGTTAATTTTTCTCAAAAAAAAGACGAACCGTATTTCAAGTTGGTGTTTTTATATTAGTGTCACATTACGAAATCGATTTGAACCATTATTGTATATATATATATATATATATATATATATATATATATATATATATATATATATATATATATATATATACATATAAAGTTCAGAGGTTATGTATATTTTCGACATGTGTGTCGAACTCCAAGTCGCATCCGGACTATCGACTAAACACCTCCCCTGTCACAATGAGAATGTAGCCTGGAACAGTTTGTCACATTACTTCGGGCTAGGCCTCATTAATCATCGCCTAGCAGCGCCTTCAGCTTAAGGGAAATCCCTCTTTCAGCACGGATGGGTGGAAAGAAGGAGGATTACTGTCAGAGGTTCCTTTCCCTCTGCGCCGCCAAGCGATGCGTGATGCCCTTCTTTATAAGAAGAACTGTCCGTTCGTAATGCGGCACGCAGTTCCAATTGTATTTTGATTTCATCATCTTTCCCTCTATTACGTTTATTACTATTACTACGCCTATTTTCTCCGAGAGATGCGAACGGACTCTTGCCCATCTTGCACACGCAAAGAACGTGTGGCAGGCGTTATCTGTCATCCCTGGGCAGAACAAGCAAGCTGGGGATGGTGACTTTCCCGTCATATACAAGGCAAGACTGGAAATACCGGTGCCCACTGAGTAGTTGCGTCAGATAATAGTCAATCTCACCATGTATTCTATGGAACCACGTCCCCAAGTTACTGATGAGCCGTGCGGTCCCCCTACCTCGCGTTTTGTTTACCCATGATTGCTGTCCTCTCGGCTGACGCTTTCTCAGGCCGACTCCCCCCTACGTGAGTATATACGATTCCGTTCTTCTGCAAGAAGCATAATAGGAATCACTCTCGAGATACACAGCCCCGCAAGTTCAGAGACAGTGCGACATGCAGCCAACATCGGCAGAGCTCCTTGCCTCTGTACCTGTGTCATACATCCTCGGTGCGACTCTTTACGGAGAGCATCAGCCCAGACTTCGGAGCCGTACAGGAGCACTGACTCCATTGCGGTCATCAGTAGACGTCTTTTACTCGAGGTTGGTCCCCGCGTGTTGGCCATAAGGCTACTAAGAGCCGATACTCCCCCGAAGCCTTATCTGTTGACGCTAGAACCTGTGGGAAGCTCATCAAGCCATGGTATTTTATTGATTCCTTCGACTCGATGATCGTTTCTCCCACCCGAACGGGAATAACACGAGGGCTCCGCTTCTTGATTGGGATGACGACCTCTGTCTATTATTATTATTTTTATTATTATAGATTTTAACAACGTTAACAAGAGCATCTTTTGTGCGTCAGAAGAGGAAATGATCGAGATTTATCTTTCATAGACACACTAGTATCAAGAAGTCGTGACACCTTGAGATTCGATGTTTAAAGAAAGGTCACACATACATAGAGAACAATCGCCAACTTCACCTGATGCGGGCATGGTCAAACGGATGTTTGATGAACAACTAAAGACGCAAACAAAGGCAAAGGATATGTGGTTCACTACGTAAACGGCAAAATTAAACGCATTTCATACATAAAAAATTCAATAAATCTATGTCTATGTGGACTATGTCAATGAAGTCGACAGAAGAAAAGAAATATCAACCGAGACTCTGAAAAGATCTTTTGGAAGGCAGTTACTCACCTTGAAGGGCAAGTAAATGACGTAACTCCAATCAGAGATTCCAGAGAAACAAGGATGAAACACTGTATGAAAGAACATGCATGAAACAGAATACAGGCACTTTTAATATCTTGACTAGTTAATAACTTAGTTTAGCTGATATTCCATTATTTATTTGATTACTATTCCGTTGAAGAATAGTATATCAGTAGAATTTTTAAGTTTAGTGAATCAATCGTTGAGGAAGATCAAACGATCACGGTCGAAGATCGATTTCCAATTGCAATACTAATAACATATTATCAAAAGAAAGAGTTTTTTTCTTCAACTAATAAATATTTTGTGAAGGTGAAGCAATAACAAATATTGATTTTTCTAATTGGAGACACTCCAGCATATAAAGGTCTAAATATGTGTAAAGCACAACTTTTGAACCGTTGGAAAAATATAATAATATTATTAACTAGCTATAAACATACGGTGAATTTCACCAAGCAGGCTTATTTGTAGCACAAAAAATACTGGTTTTAAAACTCGTCTACCACGGTGCAGTTGAAGAGCGTAAGTGTCACCTGACTCAGACTAATGCCTGAATATGAGCGAATCTTACTATGATGGAGCTTCTTGCCATTGATACCTTCTTGATACTTGTCAGCCAGAAGTCTTCAGTGTTGATAATTTTTATCTAGAAGCTTTGATGGGCTTGACAAACCCATAGAATGGAATTAAATTTTGCAAGCTAAATACTGGCTACGCTGCTTAAATAGATACTTTCTCTTAAGGGTATTCGATTCTAATAAAGAAGAGCCAGCTTTTCTTGTTTACAAATTTACCCGGGAGCTTGTTCAGATTTGGTCTTCAAGATAATATCAGTACATCAATACTGTAAGCATGAAAGTAGATTATGGCCTTTAGAGATTATTTTCTTTCGACTTGATCTCGCCATACTCATGTTTATCCAACGACTTAGTATATCTATGGGAAGGTACCTGGATGTATTTCCCCATTTAGAAATTATTTCATTCGACTACTTCCTTAGATGTCTTGAGAATTTGACGAAAAAAACCCAATATTTCACTGGTGCGAAAAGGTGAACAGCCAAAATCTATGGATTTATTCCTTGGAACTTTACTCATTATTCAATATTGCTAATATTGTTTGTCTATTCGCAGTACCCAGCTCTTCAGAATTGCTTAAGTTTAGCAAGATAGATAGAATTTTCTATATGTTTTTAGTGTTTTTTTTTTGTCAATTGTTTTGAAAGTCTAAATTCAAGCCTTTTAACTTTACAGGAATTTGCCACGCTTACGAAGGAACTCACGCAGGCAAGAGAAATGCTCCTAGAGCGTGATGAAGAAATCGCAGAATTAAAGGCTGAAAGAAATAACACTAGGGTAAGCGATCAACACCAAAATTCAAAATTCAAAAGTTTAAAGACGTACTAAATAGAATAGCATAAATAGAAAAATATCAGTTTAACCCAAATGAATGACTAAGAAAGCATTTTTGTTTTTCTTTTAAAAACAAAATATCTGAAAAAATACATACACACTAATTAATTTACACACTAACCTCCAAATGGATTTATGAATAAACAAGAAAATATGGATTGAATTCTTATTGGCCATTCCAGCTATTATTAGAACATTTAGAATGCTTAGTATCAAGACATGAACGTTCCTTGCGCATGACAGTAGTGAAGAGACAAGCAGCGGCCCAAAGTGGTGTGTCCAGTGAAGTTGAGGTGCTGAAAGCCTTGAAAAGTCTTTTTGAACATCACAAAGCTCTCGATGAGAAGGTATGTTTGTCTTTCATAAGTAAGGTAAAAAATATGTTAACAAATTTTCTATTCTCTCACCTTGAACGATTCAGGTCAGGGAAAGACTGCGAATAGCATTGGAAAAAAATTCTCAACTAGAAGATGAATTAAATACAACCAAAGAAGAGGTATGACTTTTTCAGACTAAAAAATTTCACGCTTTCATTGATATGGTGAAATTTTCATAGAGGGCAAATATGAGAGAAAAGTCTCGGGAAGAAGTATACAGGAAGTTTTTGTTGTTGACTTAGAACTAATAGTAGTTACATTGTGTTGAGCACTCGCTAGATTTGCTAGAAGTATTGTTCAGAAACTTGACTTCACATCTGCGGAAATGCTATAAATCATACACAATAGTTGATAGATGTATGCGATTGATTAAAAATTAGGGAAGATATAGTGACAGCGCATGTAAAATATATCTTTATAGCTGCCAAAAAATCAGTCTTAGTAATGAAAAACAAATTTGTATGTTAATGAACGGCTTGCTTGGAATTTCGATATTCGAAGCAATACATCAATATAAGAAAGCTAAGTTAAACTTTTCAGTGAGTGAACAGTCACTCGCAGGTCGAAAGGGATTTTTTGGTGTTTGGGGTCCGTGGACTTAAAAGAAGAGTAAATACCTGTTGTCCAGTGTGTGAAAGTGTACATGATTAAAGACGGTGTATCCAAAAGTAATTCCCAAACACATGTTAGAAATAACGCTATATTACAGTAATAAATACGTCATTAATTAATAGACTGGAATGAAGGATATATTTTATAGAAGTTCGTTCTTCGAGAACTAGCTGAAGGTGGCTGCATTCAGCCGAAATTCGTGCTCGCCAAAAAAAAAGATTATTTTTTATGACTTTTATTTTTTTTTAATTATTTACGCTAGAAAAATTTAAATTCTTATTTTAAATAATTAATTCACTGGTCTTGTTTTCTATTTAATATGGTATTTTTATTTAACTTATTTACGATTTGTTTACCATCTACTGATTCTTGTGTCGGTTTTTTGTAGCTTACCAAAACACGAGAATCCTATTTTGATTTTTCCGATTGTGCGAGAGCACTTTTCATTCATTGCTCCTTTTGGTTTCGTGTGGAAAATAAATAAGTTTTCGGGAGGTTATAGGTGAAAGGTATAATTGGTTTATTGGAAGCAAGGGATATGAATTTGAGTAAAAAAGAGTTCATGCAATTTGTTATTAATTCCTTTGGCAGTGAAGATAAAGGAAGGACTATTGTTTGGTTTATATCGAAGACCAATAGGCGAAGAGAATTCAACAGCTTATAGAGACATTACATTTATTTACTTAGAGCCATTACAAATTCCCCATGATGATGGGTTTTATTTAATTCCTATGAATTATGCGAAGTAAATAAAATGAAAGGAATAATCGTAGTAGCATTCCATTTCTTTATGATTTCGTACAGCGTTCATTTCGGCAAAATTTCATTTCTGTTCAGTCACACGCAGTCAAACAGTCACTTTTTGCGCGTACTAAATTGCACCGTTCCTATAGAATCAGTGTTTCTCATGAATTCCCACTCACAACCTATAGTATATACTGTAACTATGAAAGAAGGATCTTAGTCTATTTGATTTATTTTCATTTATCTAAACCTTAATCACAGCTACAACAATACAAATCGGGTGCAATACAAACAAGTGGAGTTAGTGAAGGAAGTAAAGAAAATGGTGATGGCGATAAGGTATAAAAATATCAAAATCGAGGAAATTTCAGTAAGTAATTTAAATGAATATTTTCTGCAGGGAGGAGGACCTAACATCAACGGGGAAAGCCAAGAATCCATTGATTATGCTGCCAAAACACATGAATTGCAGACAATTATCGAGAAACAGGTAATTTATACATAGTTGGGAATATGTAAAACAGTAACTTTGTTATCTGATGGTGTGTATATAATAGACTGCAGAACTCTCACAATGGCAAAGACGCGTATCGGATCTCAACAGTAAAATGAATGAGCTTGAAGAAAATTTGTCGAAAATTCAAAAAGAACTCGCCAAATCACAAGATCAGTGCTCAAAACTGCAAAGAGATTTGCGCGAGAATGTTGCCCAAAAAGAAGATCAAGTGAGTCACTACATTGTTTAACCCGCTCAAAGGTGTCTTAAACCAATAAATTTACAGGAGGAGAGAATAGCAACTCTTGAGAAACGTTACCTCAATGCTCAACGGGAGTCAACATCTCTCCATGACTTAAATGAAAAACTGGAACAGGAATTACGGCATAAGGAAGCACAATTGAAGGTAAATGGTGGAATGAAAAGATTTGATTGTGGTTTTAGGTGGCCGGAAATAATTGACATAATATTTATTAATTAATATCCGAAAGCTTCAAGAAGAAAAGATCGCTGCAATTCAGGAGAAACTAGAACTAGCTGATCAAAAACTAGCGCAACAGTCCAAACTTCCAGAAATAGAAGAGCAATTGAAAGCACGTATGGAAGCGTTAACTCAGGTAGGAACACAGGTAGGAATGGTCGCCCAAAAGATGTTTCTTTTTTATTATTGCTCCGGCAATAGTAAAAGATCAAATCAAACAAGAGAAGTATTCAATCGTTTCTGTCTCATTTGTATTTCATTTGGTATTGCTCGTTTAGCGTAAATTAAAGATTGTATGTATATATCATCGGTTTTTTGCCCTACGCACAATTTTTATGTTCTCATGATTCCACGAATTGAATGTAGTTAGACGTATAGCGTCTGATTGATATATCTTTTATCCCAAATATGTAACAGTTCCCGACACTTTAGGTGTGTGATTAATTAAATTGTTTTCAACTATTTCCAAGGAAATTTTACCTTAGGATAAGTTATCAGTGTGGATGTGAGCAAAATTTTCAAAAATATTTATTTTATCCATTAAAAATTTATTAATTCATTCTAAAAATAATTTCATCTCCTTTTGAAATTTGTTTTAAAAGATCTCCGATCAAAACATTGATATTTGAGCCTTTCATTCAAAACGTGTTCCCTAATCATATAGCAGTTAGTAACTGACAGTATACTATGCGTTAAATACTTGTTTAAGAGTACAAAACTCAAATGATTTTTCTACATTAATTTATCTGTTGCATGCAACGCGCTTCAAATTTAGACATACATGATTTTAATTTTGTTAATCACTAAAACGCAGTTATGTTGCTCATCAATTCAAAATTAACGAAAAATTCAAATATTTACAAATGTTCCAAATTTTGGAATGCTAAAAAGAAAAAGAATAGAAAAGAAAAAAACATCTTTTGATACCTGTCACTACCCCGTTATTATTTATCTGGACAATAAAATCCGAGTGGAAATATTTTTGAAAGTTGAAGCAATCTATGAAATGCATGAATCTCTTTTCCAAAAGAAATTACATAATTAAAGCGAACTCATTATCAATCCAGTAAATTGTTTTCAAAAAATATCCGATCAATGTACCGGCTTTCAAGTAAAACTTTGTTCGCATTACTGCCGATCGAGTATACGCTGTGTTTTGCCTGCTGAAATGAAGCGTGCAAATATCCAAGCATTGTTTGTATCATCAAAATTTTATGATGATCTCTATTTTTCTAATAGAGATCCGGCATGAGTAAAGACCAAATTACTTTGTATTCCAAACAATGCTTGGCCTTTAGCGGCTCTTGATTAATGCCTCAGAACGTTTATTAATCATTGATTTTTGTGTTAGGCACAAGAGCGACACGGGTCTGCAGAAGATCGCATTCAAAGATTAGAAGCGAACTTAGATGAGAAAAACGCGGAAGTAATGCGCCTTAATCAAAGGCTGAAAATGAATGAAGAACATAATCAACGACTTTCGTCGACAGTGGACAAACTGTTGTCCGAGTCAAACGACCGTCTGCAGGTGCATCTGAAGGAGCGTATGCATGCACTGGACGAGAAAAACACTTTAACTCAGGAGCTTGAAAAGGCGCGTAAATTAGCAGAAGAGTTACACCAAGAAAAAAGTGATATAATGAAGGAATTGTCAAAGACACGGTTAGAAATAGAGAACTTTAAGCGGCAACTGCTTCAACAAGAAATAGCATATAATATTCAACAAACTGAAGCTTTAACACGTAGCCTTTCACCAAGTAATGTGGTGGATGCAAGTTTTTCACGAAGCGCTTCCCATAATAGTTTCGATACGCATTCGTTGCGGCGAAGCAAAGGGAGAATAGATGAACAAGATCAATATGGTCGGAGCTTAACGGAGCAGGTGAGCTGAGAAAGTTGTAGTGCACATTAACATGAATTAATTGCCAGGTGTATTTAACTGCACAGGAATGGGGGAAAATGCAACAGGCGCACGTTCTAGCGAACGTGCAACAAGCTTTCGACGTTTCCAGTGGCCCTGAAGGCGATGATGCCGAAAGTTTATTTAGCACAGCGGATATGATGTCTCCTACTGGTCATACAGACGCACAAACGTTGGCAATGATGTTGCAGGAACAATTAGATGCTATCAATAATGAAATTAGGCAAGCACTTGTTTATCTTTAATTAATACATTCATTAATGGGTAGTTGGTATGATCGCTTATATATAGATTAATTCAAGAAGAAAAACAGTCAACCGAAGCCAGAGCCGAAGAGCTTGAATCACGTGTTGGAAGTTTAGAACATATGAATTTATTGGCTAGGGGCCGGTCTATGGAACGACAAAGCCCTCCACTAAGTGGACGGAGCACACCAAACAGTCCGAATCGAGACTACTTGCATAAATATCATACGGTAAGTATTTGTGAACATTGATTTTAATGCAGATGAATATTATATAAAGGTTTGCTGGCAATCGAAACGAATTTTAAGTCAATTGGGAACCCATTTTCAAGGTTACAAAAAGATTGATATATGAGAAAAGTATTAACACAATTTTAAGTTTTTTTATGTTGGAGTAACAGCCACGGACCTCCAACTTAGTATGTGTAACTCCGACGCGATTACTTCTGAGAATGTCAGTAAACCAATTAGTCGGTCGATATGTATGTAATGATGGTGCTCTAAATACTGAACTTTTTACCAATGATGTTAGTAATAAATTGAACCATTTTATGGTAATTGTTTGCCAAATGTTTTAAGTGAAACATATAGTTGCGAAATGCAGCCTAGTATATCTTTATTTAGTTTGCTTTGCGTGCTTACAAAAAGTCACAATCAACTCGGCCTTGTAAAAGTAAGATATGTAATGATTAAAAAAAAAACAAAATCTTGCGACATGGATAACCTTTGCATTCCTCTGTTAAGTGTTGTACGTTTAAATCAATTTGGGTACTAGCTTGAACGATAAACATATACTTCTAGTAGAATTTACTAATTGGATATGATTTGAGAGCGTGTGCATTACACTGACAATCTCAATGAAGTACATCGTCCGAATCACTGGTGAAATGAATAAAAGAAAAAAACACATTAAAATAATAAATTACAGGCTCCAGCCTCAATGTCGCCAGCTCATCTTCATCAGTTTGCGACACCCATAAGTCCAGGCCAATTGTCTGAATCTCTTCCTTCTAGTCAGGTATTTTGCAAAAAATGTGTTTAATGCTTTCTCATCATGTTTTTATGATTGCGAGCTTTGAATGCACTACTTAACAATAAAATGAATAAAATCAACTTGTTTTCTTGTATGCTATTAGCCTGAAATCATATACTCAATCATGTATTCTTTTTGTTATGTATTCATTCATTTTTGGTCTGTGATAAAAGTATTTACCCAAGAATATTACCTATAAATTTGTTAAGCCCACAAATATTCTGGTTAATATGAACTTACAAACGCTTTCTTATCTTTTCTGTCATATTGATTATTTTAATTTGTTTAAAACAATAATATGCGATGAGTTGCTACAACAATGATGCCGTCATGCGATTAATACACTATAATTATTTGTATCGATTGTCTCTAATCCATTTATACACTTCTTAACTGTATTTGAATTGAGAATCCTACCACGAATGATTTCAATGTCCTCGTATTGCCGAAGAAGTAGATTCCATAGTATATGATTAATGTTGAAAGAAAACTTATACTCGTGTTTGAAGGGCAAAGTAACTTGGATTCAACTTCTTCAAGGTAAAAAGGTTTTTATGCATTGATGCTATTGCGAGTGTGATATATAGCCTGGTTTTTGCGTATTTCAAACAACTAATACAGAGTTCAAATTATTTAAACAATTAATTCACCACAACTGCGATATAGGATTAAAAAATTTAATAGTATAAAGTTAGAAAATTGCTTTAGAGCGCCGGGTGTTTTAATTTTTGGGAAAATCAAACATGCAAAACAACATTTCGTCAGAAATTAATCTTCAACACAATCGGTCACACAATAAGAAACCAAAACACAAATAAATATTACAGATCTCCAGAAATAATCAGAAAAAAATATGTGAAGTAAATACTAAAATCTCCAAATTTGACTTTGTTTCGGTCTTAAGAGTAGAGGAAGGCTCACAATATAAACTCGCTTGAAGAGGCTTATCGGAAGAATTTCAAATTTCTTGAACGTGTTTCATTTATAAAATAATATCGGTTAGATTTAGATATTTCGCGCATACTCATTCTTGCCAAACCAAAATAAGGTTATTCCTACAATATAAAATGATCTGGTCGTCTGGACCGTTGAAAATGGAAAAATCAGCCATCCCTTTTTAAGGGTAAAACTTCTCCAAACTGTATCTTATGAGGTACCACCCATTCCCCTGATTCAACTCTTTACTAGCCTTTTCCCTGTTTTTGGGTACTTTAGAATAAAAAAATATTCTAATATCTTAGAAAACATATAGTATATAGCCTATATTATAGTAAAACCTTAATTGGTTAATAATTAAGGATATTTCGTTTCTAGCTTTTGTATTTGGTCTATCAGGTTACATTGAACTTATATGCCCAGAACGCTCGTGACAATATTCTTTTTTCTTATGTTCCATTGCATTTTCTATTATTCTTGTAATCATCATTGTTGTTGCGGAAAAGCTTTCATAGTAGCTCGACGAATTTAAAAAAAGGACGGTAGTTTGAAGGAAAATACCTACGTCGTTACTAACCAAACTATTACTACAATCAAGAACTACGTCAAGATTGGAGGAAATAGTGGGATGTTGTAATAATTATCCGCATATCGCACATTTTTCAAGTTGTATTTTTGGTTTAACACGCGGATGGAGTACGAATCTCTGATCGGTATGATTTGTTTAATTCAATTTATCTAGCTTTCGATGGGAGATGATAGAGTAAATATTATTTTCTTCCCTTTGAAAAATTGGCGACAAAACTAAGTAAAAGATATCGTACCAGATCGTAAAAAATTATCTATCCAATTAAACATACACGAACACACAACGAAAATACTAATGCCTGCTATCAACTCTATAATCCATCTAACATAAAACAAATGGTCTACAGTATGTAAATTTCAATGATTAAGACCTACTATTAATTTATTCATTTGTTTCACTGAAACTGAAATTAAAAAATAAATTTAAAATGATGCAGAAATTGTTATTAACCACGTTAAAATTATCATATGCCTACAGCTTAATCTGCCGGCACTATCAACTGATGCTTCCCGTGATGAGTTACACAATATGACGTTAGGTGGCGACTCAAGTTCGGGAGGAGCAGCGTCGCCACTTACAGCTCGATCAATACGCTTGGAAAGGGTGGCTCAAGCGCTTGCTCACAGTCAAGAGGAGCTCCGAAGGTATTAAACAATTTGCGATTGAGAAAGTTAACATGTTTTCATTAAAAAATAATATTTCCTCCCTTTTAACGAAAATGTTTGAAAATGGCTGCCAACAGGCGCTCAATGGGATTACCACCTAGTCAAGGACCCAACAACTTAAGGTTAACTGCTATTAAATGTTAGAATGCTTTTTGTCTGTTTGTCATCTAGCTTTTTAAGTTTTTCGGACCAAGATGTAGTGATTTTGCGATTCTTGTATTTATCCGTGTATACGTGGAAGCACTCTGGCTGTTTTCATTTGAAGTTCTGTAATTATTGTTTATTATTACGTGTCCACAAGTATTACTGTTAGCTAAAGTTTAGTTGATGTTTGCAGTTACTTTAATTTAGCCGTCATAAATTAATCTTATTAATTCCCTGTTAGGTCAAGCGTGAGTAATTACGGGCCATCGCCTCTAAGCTCACGACATGGTAGCCAAGAATCATTGCGCCATTTGAGCGCAATGGGCTCGATGAGCATGCTACAAACCCCTACTTCGAGCGTTAGTCGTGACGCGGTAGCCGCGGCTCAAAAGAAAAAAGGCATAAAATCAAGTTTGGGCCGTTTCTTCAGCAAGAAAGAGAAAGTAAAGGGTGTGAAGGACGCCATGCCTGATGGTTCGGCAAGTATGATGTCAATAGGTAATTTATCAGTAGCCATGAGTGACATTGATTCAAACTACGATGCAATGAGCATATCTTGCGGTAAAATATCGATGCCAATGAAAACATCAGTTGACTACGGTCGACAGAAAAAGAAGTAAAACTGACCACTAAAAAGATGGTAGATTTTAATTTGGAATTTTTTCAGGGAGCATGATTACAGACACGATTTACTAGGAGAGGCAATGAAAGCCGGTACGCCATTTGCGTTATGGAATGGTCCGACGATTGTTGCTTGGCTTGAGCTTTGGGTGGGAATGCCAGCATGGTACGTAGCTGCGTGTCGAGCGAATGTTAAGTCTGGCGCAATCATGAGCGCATTAAGTGATACTGAAATCCAAAGGGAGATTGGTAAGTTAATTCACAAACACTTACAGATTCGGGATGACGATATTATAAAATGAAATATCTGCAGGAATAAGCAATCCACTGCATAGACTGAAATTGCGTCTTGCTATTCAAGAGATGGTCTCACTAACGTCTCCATCAGCTCCACAAACTTCTCGTACAACACTTGCATTCGGTAAGCTCGAAAATAAAGTAGAAAAAGCAAATTGCACAAGTTGAATTCGCCGTTTTTCTATTGAAGGTGACATGAATCATGAGTGGATCGGCAATTATTGGCTTCCAAGTTTAGGTTTACCTCAATACAGAACCACTTTTATGGAGTGTTTGGTTGATGCGCGTATGCTGGATCATTTAACTAAAAAGGATTTGCGCGGGCAATTGAAAATGGTTGATAGCTTTCATAGAACTAGTCTCCAGTATGGAATACTATGTTTAAAACGATTAAACTACGATCGCAATTCATTAGAAGAAAGAAGAAAGTCAGCAGAGAATTTACTAGCTGACGTGATTGTTTGGAGTAACGATCGTGTTATCAAATGGATATCGAGTATTGGTTTGAAGGTAATTGCAAGATAGGCAGATTATTGGGATGCTGGCATTATTGCGATTATCTATTACAGGAATATGGAAATAATTTATTGGAGTCTGGAGTTCATGGAGCTTTACTAGCATTAGATGAGAGTTTTGATGCAAACGCAATGGCGTTAGCACTACAAATTCCAACACAAAATACACAGGTAATTTATTGAATAGTTAGTTCGAGTCAAGATTCGTTAAAATTGAATAATAAACTTAAGAAACTCTAGCATCGAGATTTTATAGCTATAAAAAAAATCACTGGGATAATTTTTATATTTCGTATTTCAAGTTCGTAGAAAATTCATGACCCAAAATCGAAAAACAATGAAAATTTGAACATAATTCAAATCATTAACCACGGAAAATAAACCGCTACTTATTTCACAATTCAAAATTTTTCTGGTATAGCTTTTGTTTATGTGGGATCCTAAGAGTATCCGCTACGGGTTGTTATTCGCTGCGCGAATTTTCAAATTAAATTATTCGATTTACTCATTTGTGAAAAATCGTTCTGCAATATCCGTATATAATGCATCTGCGACCAACAAAAGAAAATGTGTTAGTCAACATGGGTAGCATATTTATAGCATAATTTATTTAAAATTTTCAGGCACGACAGAATCTTGAAATGGAATTCAATAATTTGCTAACAATGGCGACCGAACGACGTCCTGAAAATGAACAACTAAATAAATCTTGATCGAACGCTAGCCTCTCAACATTGAGCGATGAATAATGAATAGGAGGACTATCAAAACAACAAGGGATGTCGCAGATAATGTGCAGCTATAATAATGCTCAATGTTGTTGGCTTTTTTAGTTACTGTTCCGCTTGATTATTTTGCAAAAGCTTGACGACGCCCATTGAATGGAAATTTATGCGTATGTGTAAATGTGTGCGAGTATGACAAACAGAAAGTAGTTCGTATGCTTAGCATTTATTGAAAAGATTGAAAGGACAATTGTTCTTAATGGATGGAAAGCATACATATTAAAAATAGAAACAAGTTGCATGGAATATCGGTTGGTAGTTTAGCATTCTTAGTGTTCCTTGTTGGAGTTTCATCCGTTTTCATCCCAATAGTCATTACTCTGTGCATTGGGCATTTCGGGCTGAAAATGTTTGAATTGAAATAATTTCGTATAAAGGCAATTTTGTTTAGAAAATCTACAGAAAATTTAAGAAAGCCCCGAAAATTGAGTGGCAAGATAGTAGATAGTTACAAGCAAAGAAAAATACCATTTCACATGCAGCGGCCATAGACAATGGCAAGTAAAAACTTTGACATTAGACATGAACGACCGACAAATAATTTAAAACTAGCGTTTTGATTAACTGGAGGTCCACCTGCCAAGTAAATGTTTCGTAAATAACATCTTATTTATTTTATGTTAACAAAAATACATTAATTAATCAAGTCAATTTTTTACCAAACCCGTTATGTACTTAATTGTAATTGTTAGTTTTTTTTTAATAAAATAAAATATAGTTATTACATTCCCTGTTCCGATTCAATAGTTTAAAGAGAACGTTTCGTTACCTTGGATTCAGAAAAGAATTATTAAAATTGATCATTTGTCTCGCAATACTGTACTGTACTGGTATTACTGACAATAAAATATTGAATTCTATGATGAGATGTGAAACTAGTGTGTGAAGTAGATGAAATATGAAAGAAGAAGCGATTAAAAGAATGGTAAACTGCCTCAGTTTTGAAAATAGAAGAAGCCATCACAATATGCTAAAATCGTATAACAAATTATATAAAATCAGCCCCCTAATAAAGTACAGCTAGCTCATATAAACATAATGAAACCGGAAATGCTATTTGCTAATAAGAAAGTAATCAACAAGACCCAGTGAATGAAGTTTGCTTAAGTACGCCATTCTGTCCAATGAAATAGAACGTGACTTTCGATTTGAGTACAAAACGAAAAAATTACGTGCAATATCTGAATTTATTTTTATGTGTTTATTTTGTATTCCGCATTGGCAAAACTATACCGTGCATGCTATTATATGGCAATCAGTAGCTAAATGTTGAATAGCCCTTCGAGCGATGATCCACAAAATTTTTGGAGGTTGACATGACAGGGATTAATTAGATCTATCTAATAGGATTCTCTTGGCAAGACAAGGGGATTTTCGTTTTTTAATTTATTAGTTAGGCAGTGGATATTATGCTCATAATATTCGGATTATTTGTTTGTATTTTCCTAGTGCCTTTTGTAATTTTACATCTGTGTTAACCACAGATACAATCAACTAAATATTTCTTGAGTTTAATATAATTTGATACCAAACTAATTCATCAAATAGCTCGAAGTTGCGGACGCTCTTAAAATTGAAACCTTACAAAAGCAACTTATGGAAAGTGGCAGGAAATAACCAGAATATTATGATAGAAGGGAATAAGTGCAAGTGACAATTTAAGTGGATGATAATCACGAAAATTCTCTTTTCACTGAAGGAACTTATATGTATATGCCCTCGAAGAATAATTGCTCCTCAGTAAAATCTATGTGAAATCTTATGCACAGTTTTGTAACATTAGTTATATCATCCTTGCCCAATTCGTATCACTTAAAGCGTGTGAATAATGATTGCAAAAGAAGAATTCTATATACATTAGCCGTGTTGTATTGATAACTAACTGAAAAATTGTGATTATTTTTTCAATTTGAATTAGCACCTTGAACTAGTGCTAGGTATTATATATCGTATTTTCTAACTTTGGTGAATAATTTCAAAATGGGACAATTGCGAATCGATATATTGGGAAAAAAAAACAAAAACAAAACGATAATACCTAAAATGTCCTATCTTGAAGGGCTGCTCAACGTTTTCTACCCCCAAATGGAAACTCAATACTTCCAAACTTTTTTTTTAAACAATTAAATAACCATCCTACACGAACGTCAAATACAATGACGTTGAAATCAAAAATCCTATCAAACGAAAAATACCACAAGAATCTGAAACATGATTGATCGTCTTGCTTGAGCTATTAGCTATACAGCAAACTAATGATGTAAATTTTACTAAAATATTCTATTGGACCATAAATTATATGAAAAACCTCTTTATATCTACGTAGAATACGGAAGTTTATATACAAATACGAACCCTATTTATATTGCATCTTAGCCAAAATGTACTTCCGTGCGTCAAAAAAAGAAAAATCCGAACAAGTCTCATATTCAAGATACAAAAAACCAATGAAAAATCCAAGAACAAATAAACAAAATATAAATGGCTAAATAGAAAAAAATTAAAAATACGAGTAAAGTACACAAAACGATGAAACCAAATATTAAAAATAAATGAATGCGTTATTTACCGGAATGTATTAGTATTATCACAAACAGAAAAATTATATAAAAAAAAATATGTGAAAGAAAAACATTCGAAAGCGAATGAGAAAAAATGAGCAAGAAACTAGAAAACTTATAAGTAAATAAAACTAGGATGTTGAAGAGGGAGGGGAAGTTATTACAACTATATTAGTCCACAATAATAAGATAACGAAATACTGATAATGAAATGAAAAATTTAGTAGAATTGAAATGCTAACCGAAAAAACTGAAATTCAACAATCGATTATGCATATATTTAACAAGAATAAGTAAGAAATAATGTGTATATTCTTAACTTTTATTTATATAAAATATTGATACAAAAAACTGAAGCATGTATGTCATAAGATTAAATAGAAAAAGTTAATATATAAATTTATATATAATACATTGCCATTTAATATAAAAAATATTCTACAATAAAAATAAAAAAAGTATAAGCAAGTGGTGTAAATATAAATAAAATTATGATAAAATATGCTGCTGGTGCATTTTATTTCCTGAATACAAAATTCTAAAATCCAAAAGTCGCAAACGATAGTAAGAATAGACTTCCATCCAAATACATTGCTCTAGATTCCCTAACGATGATAATAACCAAAAGTGATAATTAAATAGTTATATAGCAACAGTAAAACAGCATTGTATCAAATACATACAATTAGCTAAAATCCCACGTTACTATATATATACTAGAAGACGACTGCTAAATCATTCACTTTGTCCGTTGAAACAATTTATTTACGTTATTTACCCACGATTAATAAACAGAACAACCTGGCTACTTTCTTTGTTCAACAATGCAAAAATTCTTCGTCCATATACCCAGCTTATATTGATGAAATACATTTAGAAAAACAAAACGAAGTCCTCCGCATTGAGTTTCTAAATGGCTGAAAAATGAATGAAAAATAATGACTGATGAAGAACACAATATATAGTTTTCCAGTCGATTGCGTAGATGATGGCCAGGAGCAGCAGCAGTTGCATAAGTCCATTCATAGACACATACAAGAAATCGTTCGCCAATGAAAAGCTTACTGCCCCAAGGCTGGTTTTCTCAGTACCATGTACATGCAAGGCGTTACTCTCAGATATACAAAGTGCGTTGGTACCTCCTTTGGCACTATTGGATCAAAGAGATCAAACAAAAACTCGGATATTATGTTAAGAAGGTAGATCAAAAATATAGACTTTTGGAACTTTGGGATTCTTTCCAAAGAATTTTTTGCTTTTTGTTTGGCTAGTTGCAAGGAACAAATACACATCTCGGTTCAGACGAACCTTAAGCGGTCGGGATATTGCCAATACCTAACCATAAATTATTTTCTAGAACATTTTCTAAAAAATTTTCATTGAGAACTGATTCGTGGTCATTTTAAAAATCAAACATCTGTGGAACGTTCTAATGGTTGTTTTTTCAAGCGGAGCTACAGAACCACCAATTTTTATTCAGAATTTCCCGCAAGCACATCTACAATGTACAATCTAAGATTCAAATTGCCCTTACTAAATATTGCATTCAGTTACCAACACTAAACAACAGAGGATTCGTTTTTAGGAGGCAAATGAATTCGCAAAAAAGAAGTCGAAGTTCGTCTAGTGCGTGTTTGTGTATCAATGTTATTCGAGATCTAAATCCTTGATATTCTTGATGCTAATAAATTTGAAAGCTTGCTGAACTCTTTGGTGAGTTTCAGCGGTTCGACTGGCCTTCCAGATTTTTACAAAACCATTTCTATATCTTGTACGAATTCTTTGAAATCACACACTCCAGCGAAAATAGTGCCAAACTTAATAACATCATGGTTCCGATCATGAGAAATGCAGGAAACATAGGCTCCATACCCACTTCAATATCATCGACGGTATTGCCCACCATTTCGCAATTCGGTACGTTCGGTCGCCAGTACTTATCCTGATAATCTAACACACCGAATTCCATCATACGTAAAACACCATTTAAAAAGTACTCCTTGAGGGGTGCATGCTTGGGTACAACAATAGAACTTATCACCTTAGGAATCATTCTGATTATTTTTAATTCGCAGAACCTTCTGTCGGTCATGGTATCTGGGGAAAATTATTTCTGCTGTTATTAAATGCATTGAAAAATTAAAAAATTACCCGTCAAATATTGATACGCCCCAAGCGTATCAACATGAAATGCAAAGCCGCCCTTCTTGATGAGTTCGAGTCCTTCGTTAATTGAAATAGCATTGTCCTTATTCTGGTTCAAAATACGGTTTAGTAAAATTCTTCTTGAAATATCCGAAGTTATATTCATGAGATATTCCTGGTACGCTAACTTCTCCATGCCTAATCTCAAGCGACTGTTGTACAATTTCTCAGGAGTGTTGATGGTCTTTGGTGGCTCTGAAAGTAACGATCCCACCAAGAACGCTGAATAAAATTGATACAGCATAAAAGCCAAAAATAGGATTGATGTAAGTAAAATGCGACCCGAAAAAAGAGTAAACGCATTTGTGGTCCCTTGCTGAACTATCGTTCCAAATGTTAGTATGCCTAAATTGCTTGCTGATCGTTCCACCAATGACGGCTCTTCGAACTTGGCGATATAACAGAATATTACGGTAAATACGATGGATAGCGTGAACACAGCAACCCAAACGCTGTCCTTAAATGGTTCGAGAAACACATTTCGCAAAGAAACGCTTTTCGGATGGCGAAACACAAAAGCCAGTCTGGAAATTGTCTTTGAAAGAAATTCAGAACAAGCAATCTTTAACATACAAGCCTATGTGGGTCGGTGGTAAGAAATCAACCACATTATATCTCGGTATAGACATTTGCACCGTTGTTATCGAAAAGTTTGCTCTCATATCAGATACAAGGCCTATCGCACCATTCCATCGATTGTTTTCATAAGAACCCCACTCATTTGCTTGGACCAACCCGACGCTGAAAAAACAAAGAAAGCTGACTCTCCGCAACGTACCAAACGAAAAATAAATATAAATTGTATTATATACAAACTAAGGGGTAATAATTGTTACAAGCCTAATTATTTGCAACCTAAAATAAGATTGAATTCTGAATATTCCATCATAATGAATGATAAATAGAATCTGATTCACAATAACCAAATAATTTTAAATACGTTCTGAAATTCGGGAGCCAAGACCGAGAAGTGCTGTAATGTAAAAGCAAAATTACTTTTATATGTATTGTGTTACCCTTATTCTATACTTTTTTTATTTTAAAAAGGCAAAACCCGAGGTATGGAACGAATGAAGGTAAACATATATGTATATAACAAAGTAATATTTTATCATTGTAATATTAATACTTAATTAATAATAAATATTATTATTGTAACTTAATACAATTACTATTTTATTTTATTTATTTTCGAAACAAGTTATAAAGTGAACCTTGGAATTACTTCCTATTTGTGTAGTCGATTGATTTTTTTAACATTTCTAACACAAAACGAACAACCGTCCAATCCGTCAATTTACCTAAAGTTAAACATTTCAGCTAGCACGCGTGCAATCCTGTAATTCTTCCTTTGCATTATGTTTGAGTAAGCGTTTCCCTTACTTTCCAGATAAGTAACCATGGCGTCATATGAATTATTTACAGAGGGAAGCTTTTTGTTAGAATTAAAGAATTGTTGCATAAGATCAGTATCAGAACTGCCTCAAATCATACTTACTGTTATACCGCCTTCCAATCTCAACCCTCGCAAATTTCTTCTGCGCGTTATTTTCCACAGTTGCGCAAAAGTTTCATTGGCCCTAAAATCACTTTCCGCTTCAGTAAAAATCAAATTGCTCTGTTCAATTTTATATGCCTCGTATAATTTATACGATTTCCTAAGGAAAATTATGCAAAATAGACTACATAAAAGTTAAAATCTTGCTCCGATACTCACGCGGCACCCGGAATTCCAACAGACACGTCAGAGTTTAGGTGGATGTCGAGATGAGTCAAAAGATCTTTTGCTGCCGTTATGTTTCTACTTACAAGCAACCAATTTCGGTTGTTAAAAAGAGAAAAGCTAGAAATGTTTTGAATAGTTTCTTTGGCGCCATCGCAATCCAAGTTTACAACAATTCCCACAGCTGCCGATACTTCACTTATTTTCGCCGCAAATATTCTAAATTTTTCGTTTTGGCTTTCTAAATCAAAATAAGATATGAAGTACGAGCCCGAATACTGATAAACAGTGCGATCAAAACCACATGATGCTATAATTCCCCTTTTAACCCCTTTATAATCCAAAAATGTCAATGAAAGACTTCGCAAAGCGACAATATTGCCAACAACACAAATACCCAGCAACAGTTGAAACATTTTCTTACGAACGACTGCGGTGCACTCAACGAACATGGACATTGTGCATGCACTTTTATACCGCCGTGGAGGCCTCGCAATTATCTTTCATTTATTTGCCCCCCTGCAATGTTTAAAAAATACATCTTATCAAGATGTTCTTCAACTTTGACAATAAAATTGCCCGGTAGCCGAAACGTCGTGCACAGCAAACATGCACACTACACTCATGTTTTCCTGTAAATCCAAAAGCTTGGAATGGTAGATGTCTAGTCCTGTGGACATTTCATTTTAAATTGGATTGTTTTCTTATATGTTAGTTGCACTCATCGATTAATGTATGTATGTAATGCTTGATGATTATTTCAGTTGGTGTTGGGTTCAGCTGAGGTTTAAGCATATTCCGGGTGTATTTAAGCATTTCGAAATACTGTGACGAAACGTAACCACCACAACAAAGTAATTACCTTCCGTCCCGTCATTGCTACAAGGAAGAGCGAAATGATTAAAACAATTCAAATTGTTAACACTTTCTTAGAAATCATTTTAATAAAACGTTTAAGAGCGCCCATCAGAATGGATCGTTAGCTTATAAACTATTGGTAGCACACAACTTTCAATCGATTTAATTGCCACGAGAGACCCTCAATTGCTTCCTAAAAATAAACCAGAAAAGGAAATTTACTCCAAACATGATGCCACATTTATTATTTTCTACATTATTCTACATTAGTTGAAGTATTCTTTTAAAAAAAAGAAACGAATAAGTTGATATTTTTTGGGTGGGTGGCAGAAATTTTTTTACACATAAAAATTTTTAATTCCCACATTTGACAAGAAGATTTTGTTTGTGAGATTCAGTTACTTTTCAACAACAAAATTACTAAAAATTAGACATAAGTTCGCAAACAATCGGTACTGTATTACAGATAGCACTTATTAATTTTTGCTATTCAATCTCTTTCCTATGCTCTCATTTCAGCGTTCAGTACTTTCGGTAGTTACCAACCATTGAAACATTTAAAAAATGTGTTTTAACCTTTGAACGATGCATTTGTGTAAGCTGCTCTCCCTCGAAAGCTTACGCTCGAAAACTACGCTACATAACTGTATTCGTCACCCGAGTTTGGTGTTCTCTCAATATATTGTTTATCGATTAGGGATTCAATACATTTTTTTATCATCGAAATACTCGGCGTAAAGCTGACTTTTGATTGGGATAAAATCTGAAATAACGAAAGTTAGCTATATGCATTAGCCAAGCTTCGCATAAATTTACCTCTTGAATAAGAGCGTTATGCCTTAATATCTTCCTCGATTTCATTATCCTCACAATTGCTGCCTGGAGATAAAGTTTGCGGTCTTCGTCTACTGCGTTCATAGTATGCTCAACCTGAAGTAGGTGGGAAATGTTTTTAGCTATTTCTCACAGTTGTGAATATTACACAGTATGAATGAACTTGCCTCTTGAGGCGTTTCACGTTGCAGGGCGGCGCTTATCTTGAATTTCGTTCGCTTGTTTGAATAGTCGAAATTCAGTCGGATTTCGCTCTCCCGTTCCAAGTTCTCCGAAGTTGCTAACAATAGTTTCGATTCAATCAACGATTGCATGTGTTTTTGGAAGGTTTCATCATTCAGCTGCAATGTCTCTTGTATTTCTTTACACGTAAGCGAGTCACAGTTCTCAAATAGCAACAACATCGCCATTTGATACGTTTGCATTGTTACTATATATGATTTCTTCAAATACGACATTTTCAGCTCGCCGTGGCACAAGTGGTGAAGCCATGCTAATTTTCGCCCGCTGAATGACGTGTGGTAAAAAGTTTCAAACTAAAAAAATATGCGAATTTTCTAACCGTTCTATTGGCAAGCTTAAATCTTGTTACCATTCTGATCGATTTTTCAAACTCCTGCGGCACGGCAAATGGTATCGACGCTTGCGTCGGCCCAAGTGGCCATGCTCCAGCTTGTAAAACCTTAATTGATAAATTTATACCTAGTA
Organism: Stratiomys singularior; assembly: GCA_954870665.1. Taxonomy (NCBI): domain Eukaryota; kingdom Metazoa; phylum Arthropoda; class Insecta; order Diptera; family Stratiomyidae; genus Stratiomys; species Stratiomys singularior. Next base: position 461,295 of record OX940879.1, on the reverse strand, counting down.
TTTGAATAATATTGAGATTCAATCCATACTTATGAACTTTCTACAATTACCAATCTCTATGTTTTCATCCTTTAAATGGCTATTGAATTTATTATTTAAATCAGCAGACAGTGAAATATCTGTGAACATTCGATGTAGCTTGTTTGTAAACTCGTATCCGCAAGCTTGCTGGAAGTTGTGTGCAAAACTATTAAGTTCGCCCATATTTCGATAGAGAATAGACCATCGATTTCAAAAAAAAATCCACATACCTTAAGTCTATTGATCATAGCCTCCTCTGCTTCCATGCTCTGAGATTGCTCATGTATTAACCTAAACAAGCAAAGCGACGTTATTTCATATCAAAACCCATAAATTAATTGATCAAGCACCTCTTGGCCAACATTCGGCTATAGAATTTTTGGAAAACATCTTTGTCCTCAATGTATTTGAAAATTGTTATGCTATTTGTCAGTTTCGTATCAATCTCACTTTCAGTGGTTTTAGATTTTCTTAACAAACTATCACAATATTTGGCTACCAGCTCAGCACTTCGACACGGTTGTCGTTCGTTGATTCGTTTATTCACTACACTCGCGCATGCCTTGTCCAATGCACTTAAAAATAGAGAATCGTTCTCAAAAACATCCGCTATCAGTTTTTGATATTTTTGATGCACCTTTAACATATTCTCCACAAACTGAATGTGAATATTGTCGCCCTTCAGCGTAGATATTGTTTCAATACCCTCATTTTTAATGTGATCAAGGAACGTTTGCTTGAGCATGTCTTTTAATCGATCTGGTATTGGCTTCAGTATGACATACATATTTCGCAAGTCCTTGCGTTTCTCTTGCGACACCATTTCTTTGCATTCGGAATAAAGGAAGTCCAGATGATCATTTATAAACCGCTCCTCACATTCCTTTCGCAACTTCATGACTGAGCTGAAAAGCAAAGCATATTATTGTTATAACGTATGATATTTTCCTTTGCAATACAAACCTAGAGTCTAAGAACCTTTGAGCTCTCCGGTTTTCGTCAGCCAAAATTTTGATTACTTCCTCCATATAGTCGCTCACCGAACACCTTTGCAAAAGCTTAGCTGCCTCATTTCGATAGTATTTGCCACTTTCATTCAGCATTGTCCGCTCAAACAACTCCTGATATAGTTTCAAATTTCCTTTTTTCTTATAGCCTTGCACTTGGACGAAACTCTGAATAACACCGTGAATGACTTCAACAAATTTTGAATCGATGCCATTCATTCGGTCCTCCTTTATGCCTTCCAATGTGTGGGATACTAATTCTTCACCCAAATGTTGTATCATGTAGATACGCCATATGTCTAACCCTGTTAATTATGATTTATTAGTTTTAGATTCAATTTCAGCCTTGAACGTGTTCCATTTGCAATACAACGTACCCAATTCTCCGATTTCCATCAGTTCTTGATTATCGGGAGAAGCGTTTCCATACATTATTTCCGCATCAGAAATTTTTTGCTTTTTGATGTGTTGTTGGTTTAAATATCTGTAATCAGAAATTTGTATCGAGCTACTAATCTTCATCCGATATTCAAAGGCAAGTTCATAGGAAATCCCGCACAGCTTTCCGATTGTGCGGCGGAATGCACTTCGGCAGAAATACGGATTGGTGCAATAAGCAGGTCAGAAAGTTAAAATTTTCTGTCCAAAACATTATATCATTTTCTTTTTAATGTTTTCACAAATTAAAAGTTACATACATGAATGCAATTATTTTTAGCCACGACAAGGTTCACGCCGCAAAACATAATTCGGTTCCAAACCCCTAGCAAAATGTTTAAAATTACTTTTGCTTTGAGTTCGGTTTAGGTTCGGATTGCTCGTAAACTAGCAACTAAATTTTAAACTTTCTCTCTATGCACAATGGACAAAGGACCAAAGCTTATTTGTAAGCAGTTTCCCCGACTCCAAACAAAATAGTTAAACATTTCTAGGCACTGAAAAATCTTCACTGTCACTCGTATGTTATAATTGCAATACTTACGAATACAAATTATTAAGATATTCAATTCCCTTGCTGTATTCCGACCAAGCTTTGTAATAGTTTGTAAGCAGGTTTTTCCTTTCCGATGTGTTACGATCTGGGGGAGCGACTTGAGTTGCAAGCATATTCTGTACATGGTTCTCTAAGAACTGTTTGGTTTCATAATAGAGTTTATCGGCTAATGGTTCTGGATATGCCACGCAAAGTGAATAAACGTCGCTGAAAAATAAACAAAAATTTAATCAAAACAAATATATACCGACAGTTATTATTAAAACCTAAATCGATCCTGCCAGATGCTAGTCGGCACACTTTCCATCGTGAGCACCTGCTTTACTGTTTCTTTCAGCTCTTGCCACACATTTTCGAAGTTCACTTTTTTAGGCTTTAGCGACATGATCGCCGACTTGTAATCCCAATACTCAAATCTTCAGCTAACGTTCTACCCACCGAACAACGCAACTGAAAGTAAATGGATCATGTTGATTTGTTAAATTGCTGACCAGTGTAAATAGACTTTTGTTCTTTACAGACAGCGTACAAGGTGAGGGTTAACTTGCTGAAAACTATGACTTGGAGTTTCTATTTTTGGACACTGTGTATTTTTATCTTTGCATTTTGCTAAACAGGTACAACGCAAATTTTCTTTTAATCTACTTCGCGTGCAATTCATACAAGCAAGTAGTCCCTTAAATTACTCCCTGTCGTGTTCACGTAAGAAAATCTTTCGATTCGCGCAATCTTCCAACAAAACCTGCGAGTGAAAGCATTCTAATGAAAATACCAAAACTGCACTCAATTTGCCGCCGTTGGTTCAATTTGTATTTCACACGATAATATCATCAGGATCATACCTTTTTAACTCACTTGTGATATTATTAAACTTCACATGGAACTAAAGCCCCAGAAAATCCGAATCCTCCTTGAAACCACGAACATGAATTAATCCTGCATTAGCAGCTGTCATTTCAACCAAAACGACATTTGTGTCGAAAACTCACGAGCAAAGACGTTTGTACGGGATAAAAGACTCAACGAAACGTTGTCAATAAAACAGCAAAATTTTCAAATATGACCAAATCCAACTGTTTTTCTTTTAATATTTGTATTTCTATAGTTTTGAACACTTTAAACACTACAATCAATGTTAAAAATAAGAGATTATTTATGTCTTCAAATTTACGTCGAAAATTTGTTAACCAATTGCTTTTCTTACTAATCAATTAAAGAATGTAAAAAAGACAGGGATTTAAAATGTGGAAGGCTCTGTTTTCGAATTGATGTGGAGGATTTATATTTATAAATTATTGTGTTCCAAACAAAGATTAATCAAAAATTTTCAAATCACCGAGGAGCATCGAAGTCGCTCGCTCGCTGATTCAACAATCAATGCTGTTTTCAAAACAAGAACATATTCAACTTATTTGATGAGAAAGTACTTATTTAAACGTTAGTATGAAAGAATTAGAAGATTTACATCAGAAGATCTACAGTACATCAATAAATTACATAATATTACAACATGTCTATCAGTAGAGTGGAACGGCTGCGAAATTCAGGGACTTTGCGACAATTTTGAGTAGTAATCAGGAAAAACACTTCTTCAACCGACTCAACAACATATGAGCATAAAATCACAACAATACAGTAGCAGTAACATTGTTGTAACGTTCTTATTTGTATAATATAATCATACGTGAGCAAGTTTGTCTAGATGATGAAAGGGGACTTCCGCAAGTGTTTGGCGCATTCAATTCCATATGAAATAATACTACTTGCATGCGTTTAGAGCTAATTTAATGCGAAAAAGAGGTATAATGAATTTCAGCACTCCGTTTAATCGATAATAATCACTGCACAATGCATCGACAAATTTTATGTCAGTGGTACTATGTTTCCTAATGTACGATGTTGTGGAACAAATTCCAGGCTTTCTGTTTAGCACAAAGACTTAGAGTACGGTAACGCTGTTTTGCTTTGAATAGTATATTCGTTGGTGCTACGAACATCTGTTTATTTGACAATTGCAATGAATGAACGGAACTGTCATTTGACCGTGTCTAAAGTCCTGTTTATAAGAGTTATGTTGCAAATAGGCGTTTATGTTGGAAGCGATTAAATGAATACTTCCAAACAATTGTGTTGAAAAAAGCGGTAGTTGGTTATCGCATCCTATTGTGCAATCAGGCCAAACATTGTCCGACAAGGGCAAATGGTATAGGTGATGATGTCCTATTGTGCATATGCTGATTGTCGCAATAAATATGTGCCTTGTTCGAGCATTGTGTTTTTTACTCTACCGCAAGACTACCGTCGCCAAATATGGATTGATAATTCTGGGAACCCCGAACTCAAGTCATTGAAACCATCAACGAACAAGCAGTTTTGTGAAAATCACTTTGATCCGAAATACCTCCGCCGGCAATTTACACGAACTAGGTTGCGCAAGGATGCTATACCATATAAATACAATGCTGAAAGACATAATACGACGATCTCGCGTAGCAAAGAAAAATCAGAGACGCGTAATGATAGGAGAAAGTGAGTTTGAAATCCCTTGTAAATGTTTGTATCCAACTGTTGCATCCAAGCTCCATTCTTTAGTTAGAAGATACTAATAGTGTGGTTTCGCACTTTTTTGCTTTCAATAATAACTTACAGAAGCTGTAATAATTAATTCAGTGAAATTTTCTCAAGGTGTTTACCTGATTTGGAAAATCCTGACGAAGAACCTCTTAGCTCGGATAGTGGAACCAAAGCCGTCCTACACAACCAATCGGACTATCAATCGTTTCCAGACGTCGTCTCGTCGTCACAACTAGACGAAGAAAATGATTTTCAGGAATGCACAGATATTTCAATGCTTATTGTAGAAACCCCAGAGTTGGATGCACCTGACGAGTTTTCGCCCGATGTGGAACAAATCTATGGAAGTGTGACAGAAGAAACAGTTGGAAACTCTGTAAAATCATTGGATTCTCAGTTTGAACCAAATTTGGAAGATAGTCATGCCGAATCAGAAGACATCGCAACAGCCGCAGAAGACACCGGAAAAGATTATGATGAAGATAAACATTACGTCCTTTCATTACTTGGACATTTTAGACGTTTGCGACCAAAGTCAAAAGCGATAGCTAAATTAAAAATCTTGCAATATCTCACTGAACTAGAGTTTGAAGATAGTTCAACAGCTTTAAATACGTGAAATTTAAACTTCAATCTTATTAAGGAAATTTGTATTTGCGAATTGTTTTTTTTTTTTCTTTCTTTTTGGACGAAATAATACGTCGCCCTTACTATTGGCATGAAAAATGTTTGTGATGTATCGCATTTGTTTGTGTATTAAAAACTTATGAAATAAATTCAAGTAGACTTAGTCATAATTCGTAGGAAAGAATGCTCGAGCGATTTAGATTTCTTCTATCTCTTTCAGTTCATAAATTCAATTCCACTCCACATTATGCCATTTCTAATTCAAAAAATTCAAATGAATTCAACTGTATTTCTGAAACTAAGAAAGCTTGTAAGCTCTGATGAATAGTAAATTTGATGCGAAAAGCTTGCATATGGAGGCAGTCATGGGAAATATGGTCGCGTACATGTGGTTCGTACGAGCCACATACACAAACGAACGGTACGAAACTTAAATTTTGGACGGTAATACAAATAAAGCTGCACATGAGCAAATCAGTATACCTATAGAGGTACGTTTTTAATATGAATACACGTAAACCGGGTATAATTTGGAGTGATGAATTTCCATTGAAATTTGTCGTCTTTTTCTGTCGTGACATAAAAAGGTTATATTTTGATAACAGAATTAGAAATGAGCCAATCGAGTCAATTAAGTAAGTAGTTTGAACAGTTCTTTGGCCGGTGATTCACAAGATTCTATGGAAAAGTCTAAACACAAAATTTCGCTCCTTCCCACACTTGTTTGTTACTTAAAGATTACGTTTAGCCTTTGTAACTTGTTGACTGCAGAGTCGGAAAAGATGCACTATGTAAACACGACCTTGAGCTAAAATAAACAAAATCATTAAACTAGTATGGAAAGCATTCCATATGTGCCTTAGAATTAATATCGGTACACGAATGGCTGCTAGTTTAAAATGAGATCCTGTTAGATCGGACGTCAAGATTAGCGAATTCTGGTAATACATTCAAAAACATCGCGTCATTTAAGAGTATTAGTTTCGATAATGGCAAGGCGAACGTGTTGGTTTTTTTTTATTTTGAAGTCCATAAGCTAATATTTTTATTCGCGCCAATTTAATTTTGGCCTATTGTTAACGCCATAACAACGCGGTTTTTCGGGCTTAATCTAATCCAAACATTTCGCGATAGATATGTATGGATATTTATAGGAAAGATTCTTACATCCATTCACATTTTTTTCGTATTTGTTAAGGAGAACTTTTGAGAAGCATGAAACCCTCTAGTCAACATAAGAAAATCAAACACACTTAAAACTAAAAAGTCTCAATTCAACTGTCTTAAATTGTGCAGAACGCACTGAGTTGATACAATCACATGACAAGACCTTTGGTTCATTTATAATAAATGATTCATGATTCCAAAATACTACCAGGTGAACTCTAGTTCACAGTATTGGGAAAAGTATTGGGAATCGGCCATTGGTCACAGCTTGCAATTTGAAGCCGCGGCCACCACAAGGTCTTGATCGATTTTTGATGTGTTTGCTCCTACAATCGAGTTATTCGTAAAAGGACTTGGTAGCAGAGGTGAACATGATCAGCAGGGTTGGTTTCTTTAGTGGGCAAGCGTGGTAAGGAGTGACTGCTCTTACAGAGGAATGCTACCAGTACCCCTAAAGGGAGTCACAATAGTTCCTTAAAAAAGCAGTAGCAATGCGCTACTTTAATAGGATTCACAAATCAATCCGGAATCATGCGCGGTAAATTTAACATGAGTACATATACAAACTCCTATTTGAAGTGATTTGTAGAAAAAACTCTCGTAAATCAATCCACATCAAAATCATATCAATTTATAAAACAGGCTAAAATTCCTAAGCAGAAACATCAAAAACGTTCGCTGATTTTATTATCAATCAACATGTTGTGTGGTAGCACTAACGCTTTTTGTGTTCATCCAATGACATTAGGATAAGTATATTTGTGAAACGGCTATCATTTTCAACATGTATTTGTCTGTAATTTCGTTATCTTCTTTGCAAAATATCATTTATCGATCGTTATTCATTTCCTAGTATTTATGAACTGATATTGATATGTTTTGATGCATTATAAGGCATATCTGTTTTTATCCATTTTTATTTTATCGTTTTATTTTATCGTGCTTTTCATATTTATCTAACTACTTGGACAATCAATTACATAGTTGAGCACCAACGAAATTTACAAATATTGTATATATAAATAACAGCAAGGTCAAATATGTGCTGAAATACCAATCCTTTACGGGAAAAAATTGAACGGGGCGAAAATAATTAGCGATAACGATCACGAAAGAATAATGCAAAAATCAAAACATGAGGTCACTGAACCAAGTTGTAAGCTAACTTGCGATATTTTTATTCAGTATCAATTTATTTACTAAACTAGAAGCAATGTGAGAATTTATTTTGCTTACTTTGAAGAATGAAAGTTTCAACACAAATTTGCTCAACTGATTAAAGGACCGTAACAGGATGTTGATATCAAGTGCATTGAATCACCCAAACGCAATACAAACAGCTCGATGAAAAAGAGATATCGCGAAGTTGTACAAGCACGGAAATGCGTGCTTACTTGCCTTGAAATAATTACGGTTTTGGATGCTATTTATGAAAATACACCATCTAAAACCAGCACCCTGATAAGAAATTGTCACATTATTAGGAATTGATTTCAGATTTAACTGGGTTTTCCTCTTGTATATTGAAAAACCACTGGTGATAGTCTCCATTATTCAGATTGCAAGGTCCTATCGTACACTTAATGGCAATGTGTTGTCAGTTGATGCTATTCCATATTAAATTGGAACAAATCTCCCGTCCGAAGAAATAAATCAGGCATAAATTCTGTACAATTAATTGAACAAAAGATAACTTTCTTCTAATTGTTTTGTGGGGCCTATGTCCGGTCGAAACGCAGCGAACGGCAGCACTGCATCGTTTCATTTCCGGGCTGGCAGCAATGATCTTATTTTCTCTGGATTTATCAACGTGTTGGCAGGTGTAGAATCGCTGCCGAAACGGGCAATGTATACATTTCTCGTCCCAAAATATACCAACGAACTTGAACACATAAGAGCTAGAATTTATCGAGGTGGTTTCTTTGTGTCGAATCGCGATAAATTATCCGCCGAAATTGCGCATTAATAAGATGCGGATTTAAATTCAGCTGAATGCAGTTTTTTGTCGACCCGTTCCACTTGGTTTCTTTTTGCTTGCTATTGGCCGCGCGTCCTTCCTCAAGGAGTTTTGCGAAAGTGGTTGCGCAGCCGTACACGACCGCGGTACGCGGCACGTATACGTACACATGTCCATTTAATTAGGGCTATGGCGTTGGCAGCGAAAGATATTTTTGGTGGGAAGAGTCGGAAAATGAGGGGTTTTCGGAGCTAATGCCGTGACATTAAAACCTCACGAAAAGTGGACCAAATATATATCTTCAATTTGAACGATTGTTACGAAAGGAACTCTACAAAGAACTCCGAACTCCGGGGCAAATCGGCTTGACGTTTCCATTTTGATACAATTACACTTTGTTATCCGAATCGCAATGGTAATGAACGCATGAAATAGAGCTTTGCATTCGGGGTAATATGCATTACAAATCTTCGAAATGAAGTCACCTCGTGAAAAAGTTGCCGAATGCACGAATATGCAACGAATACATTGCAACAAACTGTTTGTTGAAACATCTGTATACATATCTGCTCAGCAAGCTATAAGGAGCTAATTTACATCTCGAATAGCGCCAAGGGTTTCGCTGAAAATATGCTTTCGCCAATTTTAGTCTAGCGGATACTTCGGATCAGTTATTTGGAAGGGCAACATCTAACGAACTAATTTTTCGGTTTCTTATTTTCTCCGTATTTGTTTATTGTGCGCAAAGTATTTGCATTGGAAACCCAAAATAACCGTCTGCAGTTGAATACGAATGAATGATGACAAATGAGAGTTGTATATAATGCACAAATCAACGATTCCCCAAATTAGTCATTGAAAACTTAGGCGTCTGGCAACCCTTACCGTCTGTATAGTACATGAACAAACATGTCAGGTCAGCGTCGCGCCTGATGTACGTAACGGTCTGTTTTTTGAAGTGAAGTTCGACGCTCCCCGCACTGGTGACGGAAAGGAAACAGACACTTAGGAACGTTTCACGCCACACGAAACGGGAGCACGGCTTGCAGAGCTCGGAAAAGTTCGTTTCCAATATATACTTCCTGGGGCGAGCAGACGTTGCTTCGAATGCAACTTTGCGCAATTTCCCGCGCGACGCCGTTTTCTTTTGTTTTTCATACAGACGATACGTTTGAAGTTCGGGGGCTCTGGTTTCGTTCCAAGATGCCGACGTTCTCTTTCAATTAAAGTTCATTAGCACTCGCTCGTCATAGTAAGAGAGCGTCATCGCTTGATTTAGTGAAAGAGGAGCACCTTCATATTATTCCCCAAGGCGAATTTCCTGAACGGGACAATGTAATACTGAGCCGACGCAATTTTCCTTGGATTTGTCCTCTACGCAATGAAGGGCAACCTTGATGCACAAGTAGTCTGAATAATACTTGGAGTTGAAAATTTCTTGGCGTCTGCCAGGGGCTGGTCGGGAATGTTCGAATGAGTGTTCTTCTGCACTGTTTTTTCCTCTCTCCTTTCCGCTCGTAACCATTTCTGCACGCGTCATTTTTGCCTCTGAAAAAACAAAGCGGCAGATGCACATGTGACCTAAAAGAGCACATGGCATTTGCAATTGCCCGACCTTTCCTTGCGTGATGGATTTTGTTAAGGAAATTAAATATCCAGGCAAGCGCGTCAGCCGGCATTTTTTGTTCCTTGAATTCGAAGGAAAACCCGTTTCGTCTCTTCGTTGAAGATAAGCAAGTGTGAGTGTGCGTTGCTCACCTATACAACCAGGCGTACCTTCTCTGCACACGCGCCTTATAAATAGTGCTAAGTATATAAGAAAAGTTCAGAAGACCCAAGCGTGAGAAAATAGGCGAAATAGATGGAAACGGGTCTATGTGGCGAAATTTTGGATATTCTTTTCTTGTCGGCAATTTCCTTCCGCGTGTGTTTATCATCGATTTCTAGGTACAGAGCGACAATAGAACGAAAGTGTAGCCATACCACACAAATCTTCTAATGAAAAGCACATACCGTGAAGCCACATGGCGGAATTTGCATTTGTTGGATACGAGGTGAAAGAGAAATGTGATTGTTGTGTAAATTGGACATTAAACAATTTACGAAACTGGTTTGCAACTCAAGTGTTCAAGTGATCTTCAGGTGCTGCGTTGAGACACATCTGAATTGATAGATTTTCTAGAAATTGCTGGATCTAAGTCCATAGAGGTTTTGAAAACCAAATCAAGTATAAATGCGTTGGCTAGAAAGCGAACGGAAAATTTAGGTTTACTTGGAATGAATTCCAATATTAACGTTCCCGTATGAGTTGAACGAAAGAGTTGGTTTGTTTTTCTAGAGCCATTTTTTAGCTCGAGGAAAACAACTTTATCATACAGGATTTGGTTTTATAAAAAACAATTAGCTTTTGCACTTTTATCTTCAGTTTAGTAGGATGCAAATTAATTTTATTCATAGCATTACGCTGAAAATTCTAGCTAGTATAAGTTCATGTTCAAATTGTTCTTAATTATGAACTAATGTTGACTATGCTAGCATTTTGACGACTTCATTGGTGCGGAAGTATCACAGAAGTGCTTGATCCGAAATGATTTTGTTGGATATTGGTATTTTTTTTCTAAGTACTTGGCGCCATAAACAGCAACGATTCTTACAGGAATCTTAATTTCGTTTCGCATTTTGCACAGCAGAAGGCACATGAAGTGAGCTCCCTAATATGTAGGGACATAAAGACAAAATGACATAAAGATAAAATGAAGAAGAAACTTGCTAAAGAATCTAAGAAAAACATGGAGACAGGTGTTATCAGATGAACTTTTATGAAATTGTGATCCTGATTCTGATCCAGTAGTTTTTGGGCTGGACATCGCATATGTCCAATTTGTCCTTCACATGTTGAATGGCTATAGAAGTTTGGAGGTCTATCATAGAATTAATATCAATGTATTGCGGAATTTGCGCACAATGGGAATGCAGAGGGTGTTATTTTAAGAAATAAATCGTTGATGCAATGTTGGCTTTATGAAGTTGATGAAGTTAGTCGAGGTATGAATAATTTGTGTAAATTGGCTTCATATAAGGTGGTAACTCCAAATGGACGTACCGGTGCTGATTTTGATTTCGATATAAATTTAAACGTGTACATAAGACGTATAAAGCATCGAATACATAAAAAGTGTTTCGTTTCCAGAATTGCAGCGGCTGCGAATAAGTCGTGGGGTAGTGTGCGTGCTGCAAAGAGAAAATAGGTATGGGAGCTGGATAGAACGGAACTTGGCTCGGCCTCATTCGGTGTTCGTCAGCGGTGGTATTCACACGTAGAGTAACCGATCTTGTCTTGTCGTTGGTGTTCAATTGGAATTTAGAGCAAATTTGCTACAACAATTAAAGTTAACTTTCGTCAACAGTTTGAACGGATTAAAAGGTCGTAGATATGGCAGATGCAGCAGTAGAAAACAAGTGAGTACCGCATTTTCAGTGAAAATAGGTGTGAAAAGACGTCCGGCACTTTTTCGTTTTGGCGGCAATATGGCGTCAGTAGTGCGTTATTGCCATTTGAAAGAGCAAGTGGCTTGGAAAGTTGAAGGAAATGACTGAATGTGCAAAAGTAGGGTGATTGTGGTTGAGCGAAATGTGAAAATGGCCGGGAAAATTGGTAGGTGCAAAGCGCGAGGAAAAACGCGGTCTTTGCGCGATCCAGAAAATCGACGCTCGTGTGAGCGGGATAAGACATGCGGCGTAAGCAGAGGAAAGCAGGACAGGGCGAGCGTGACGTGAGGCTTGAAGTCGTTGGGAATTGTGTTTGCTGGAGTCGGTTGTACGAGGGATAGGAAGCGCACCTTTTCGTTGATCGTTTGGTTTGGAAATTCAAAGTTGGAAGAAGACGAGACGAGTGGTGGAAATATCTTAACGGCCACTTTGAATGGTTTTTGTGTTGGTTGGCTGAATTACGAAGCGGCTTGTTAGGAAGAAATGAGTGTATGTGTGTGTGTGTGTGGCGGGCCTGAGGGGGTGAATAGTGGATGCGTTGTGATGTTGGTGCGGCGCGGGAAAGGTTGGCTGTAGTGTCCGATAGGACGAATAAGCGGATCCGGGGTCGGAATGTGGGTTGCCTTTGCTGTTGGTAATCGGAAGAGTATCCTATTTGGATAAGGTTGTGCTTTTAACGCGATCTGGTAGGTTTTGGGGAGTTTGAAAGTACTGCGGTGTTTCAAGAGTTGTAACGGCCGCATTCGTCAGCACTTAGCTTTTGTACGAAGTCTGCATGTGGTAATGTTTGATGCTGGCTAGCGCAGCCGAGCGGCACCTGAGCGCATGTAATTAAAAAACGACTGCGTATGCTTGTGTCGACAATGTTGGAACCTAACACGGGCCGCAACGTTTAGCGCTCTAGAAGTCGTTGGTGTTTTTGTGCGATTCGAAAAACGCTCGGTAGTTGGAAATGTGAGTGATAGAGAGAGAGAGGGGGGGGGGGGGGTGGCGGTGCTAGAAGTAGAGTTGTTCTTACAAGTGTTGGGGATGCCACTCGCTTATTTATACTGCGTTTAGGTTAGTTTTGTGGTCAATGTTTGTGGAATGAGTTGTGAGTCAGTAAATAATCAAAATGTTATTTTAAACTTATGATTAAGAAGGAAATTAGGTTGGAGTATATTCCATGCCTCGGCGGATGCGATGCATTTTTAGCTAATGATCGAGTTGTTGCTATGAGCCCATTTTCACACGCTTAGCGTAGTTGGTTTGAATTGGTGGCAACTCTGTCGAGTGTTGAACGCCACACGTAGTCACTGAGCCGGTGGTTTTGCTCGGGTGGTTGCTTTGGACATTTACTTTGTCTAGAAAGTACGTGAAATGTTGTGTCCATCATGTGCGCAAGACGGCAAGTTGTTTGTACGCTGTTTGTTAGTTGTGAATGCGAACAAGAAGTGAGGAAAAGTCTGACGATTGGATGTTGGTTGTTCTTGCAATAATTTTCATGAACGGTGTGGATGTTCGGCGGTTGGTTTTGCGCTTTGATCTGCGGAAGCTATCCTGCATCACGAAGATATTGTGGGGGGTGATGACATGGGTTGATGCCTTTCTGGTTTGTATGCACGTTTACCAATGTATATTTAATGTCAGATTAACGCAGCACGTCATGATTATTAGAATGTTGAAGGCAGCAGTAATGGCTGTAATGACTGGATTTTTTTTCTTTTCGTAGGGAAGTCGCAATTGTCGAGAAGGAAGCCGAAGAAGTAGTCGAGAAGGTTGCTACAGAGAAAGCAGAAAATGGAACAGAAGAAGTAGCCAAGGAAAACGGTGATTCTGAGAAGGCCGAAGAAGAGTCGGCAAATCCAGCGGCCGAAGAAGACGAGGCTTCAAATGGTGACAGTAAGAAAGAAGAGGCTAATGGTGACTCCACAGGTGAGTAGTAATGATGAGAGTTCGTTGGCCGGCAATTTTCTATTTGCCAGTCAGAATTAATATCGCGTGAACTAGTTTTGAAGTACGTAATGTTATTGGAAGTCGAGCTGGTCAGCAGAAACTGAAACAGCAAAGTAGTTATTTGATGGTTCGGTAGTTGTAGAGATTGCTAGTTTGAAGGAAAATACTGAATCCTGATAAACTGGTTGCGAAATAAATTGACTCTTGATAGCGTCGATTTTGTTAGCGTAGTATTGAACTGTCTCCTTGTTTTGCCACAGACGCCCCCGCCGAAGCCGTAAAGAGGAAAGTCGGCGACGTCACCGAAGTTGTTGAAGAAGTTTCTCCCGAGAAAAAAGCCAAACTGGATGAAACAAAAGAAGTCGAAACTAACGGCGCTGAGTCGACAGAAGTAGCGGCATAAAGCAGTGGAAGTTTTTATTATATATAATTTTACTATATATATGTAAAAACAAGATTCTCCCGCCCGATACAAATCCCAATCCTAAACCCTCCGCAGTCCCATCCCACGACCCCTGTACTGTACTGTTGACTTCGCTAAGATGATTATAGAATCCTTGAGCTTGAGCTATAGTGCGATTATTGGTCAAATATTCAGATGCATCTTTTGACACATCCAATAGGTGCGCAATTTACTTAGCTTTTGATGAATGTCCACAATAGCTCAGCTACTACTTGGTCACTTTTTCACCCACTAACAATCATAAAGTGGATCTTCGATTTAGTTTCAGTTTTAGTAATGTAATTTAAGTTTTAAGGTGAAATATAGAAACGGAATGATCAGACAAAACAAACGAACCCGCAAACTAACGATGTACACACTTCAGTAAGTTTTTTTTTTTTAGAGGCATAGAACTTTTAAGTTTGGCGACATTTTTTGAATGCTAACGTATGGTGTGATAGCTGCCATGCGTTTTCTGGTTGGTTTGATTTGCCAAAATATCGTGAATTTAAATTGTTTTGGGCCTGTGAACATGCCTGGCAACACCGCTGGACTATTTCGCACATGCCCAAAAGTACATTCAAATGAAAATGACACATCATTTATCTCCATTAAAACCAATTTCACGGCAATCAACATAATTTGTCCACACTTGATTTCAGTGCAAAGTTCCATACCTCTAACAAACCACACTACATACACTTGCAAATGAAACAACTAACAAAAACAAAGGCGACAGTGAACCGTATAAAGCAGGAAATAAGTAAAAGTTTTACATTTTTATGGGAATATATCAGATGTATAATATAATTTATAAAATGTAACCAAAACCAGATATGAAACGTAACACATGTAACCGTGACCCGGACACAAATCGCGCATAAGGTTGAACTTTGGGCTTTTGGTGATATTCAGCAAAGTCTCCAAAGACGTGAGGATTTTCTTTATTTTTTTTTTCTTTGGAATAAAATAACTACATACTGCCGATCGATCACACTACTAACAATACAAAGTAAAGTAAAAAGATAAATTTTGGACAATATTTTGCGTTATACAACGGCATATACTTAATATTCTACTGTCTTAATTATAAATGTTTATCGCGAACGGATACTTGTTTTGTTTTAGAAGAGGACGATTTTCATTTTTTCTTTTTCATATTTAGTATTTCATGTATAAAGAAAAGAACATTCCTAACAAGAAAAATATCAAAATCAAATATATTATTCGGAAGAAGAGAAAAAAATTAAAAAACAATAACAACGAAGTTATCTCTTGTTGCTCTGCCCGCGCTCAATCTCTGGCCAAAAACTAGATGTTCGTGATACTGTCGCGGATTTTCGAGACTGACGGTGCTGAGGGGAGCAACAGAGATCTACTTGGTACAATGATGTATAGAATGAGAGTAACACTTTAATTTTACTTGGAATTCCTAACAACTTGTGTTTATTTATAAGGTGAAGAATGTGTAAAATGAAACTATTTGAAAATGTGGAATTAGTCTTTTCCTCTTTGTGGCTCGGAAAGTTGATTTGGAAAGGTCGAGTAAGTATTTGGGAAGACAAACTATTATGTCGCGTCCTACCTGTGATTCCTACATCTTGCGTTATATTTGAACGAGAAGCAGTTGCAAAGTCGCTGGCACCTTGAATTGATTGCCAGTGCTAATTTTAGGCATGAAGAGACTTGGAAGTTGCAGATTTGCGAGTCAGCATGCAGAACCGAATAATGTACGCCATATTGATCTGGGTAAAACGATTAAAAGCTCATAGGCCTGAAGTGCTTATTCGAAGTTGGAAAGCAATTTTATTGTACGTTTGACAGTTTTTTCAGATCTGGTAGTAAGAATACATTAAACATTCACTCTGCGCATTCAAAAGATGTATTGCACGGTTGAGTTGAATTGGTGTTATAAAATCCTGCATTAACGGCCAGGGTGCCGTCAGTTTCTTGAACGTTGAGCTCTATCAGTTCATGAATTTATCTTTAATTGAAATTTGAAGTTGAATAAGCCACAGTAAAAACTGTGTTTGAAACAAGTGGCGGGGTGCAATATTCGAGCGCTCCTCGTCCCACGCGTTGGTAGACTAGAGATATGCATGTGCGATACAAAGGATCTCATGGATGGTGAAGATGAACGCTTTCATTAGTCCTTCGGTTCCTTTTTTTTGCGAATTCTTACTCAAATGCACTATTTTCATTGATTGCTTGGACTGAAAAAATACTTCTACAGAACTTAATATACTTTGTATGCATAAAATACATGCAAGTATTCCATTTAATTCCCAAATCTTGGGAGGATTTTTATGGGGCAATCATAATACATGCTCTCAGGCAGGTTTTCTCTTTTTGTATTGGTTTTGACCTGAGGCTAGTTTTCGGGTTCACATTTAAACTTAAGTTGTAATTGTTCTTCGATTTTCATATGAAATAAAAATGAAAAGAAAAATGATCTTCCATCGCCATGAGTTTTGTGTAACAGTATAGAAAAGATGATTTGCGGGAAAAATGGAGTAACCTCGTCATGATACGATTAATCGAGCGTCGGCTACAGATGTTGATTCGTACTCGGGGCAGTTCCCGAACTTGCCAATCACTGCAACGACGTGCCGGCTAGCCGATTTTTTCGTTTTTAGTTCGTAAAGGTAGCGAGAGTATTTAAAATTACCTTTCAACGTAGATAAGTGGTGCCCAATGCAAAAAGTAACGATTCAGGGTTTTTTCAATCGATATTTTTCGACTAAAATAGAAGGATTGACTGATACCGCAAGTGTTCACGCACCCATGTAAAGTCATCGCATCCCCAGGAAACTTCAAAGTGGCCCGTGACGCTATAGTCTCCAAACAGAATGTAATAACTCGGTGCGCGAAATCGTACTAGCACGTTGCATCGGGTACTTGGAGCGGCGTTTGGTGAGATATCAGCAGGAGCTGACCGAAATTACTCTACAAGTTCGCCATTTTGCGGAGAGGACGTTTGTGCAGAGTTTTTTGTGGGGTCAGTCGTCAAAATTTTCTTTCGTGTGTCCTACGGGCGACGAAAACTCGAAGGCGAAGGTGTTGTAGACTGTGCAAAACCGCTGTGATTCCAACGACATAGGGAAGTGGAAAATTTTGGAATAGCGAGACTTTGTGTGTAGTGTCGTTGTTGCGATCGACAAGTGGAAAAGTCAAAAATACGTGCGTCTGATTGCAAACCTGTTCACGGCTCACCTAGTTTCCAGTTGTCGTTTCGGGGTTCGCGTTTTCCTTGCGAATATATGGACAAGCAGCGAAACCCGTCGTGAGCGAGAGTGCAGAGTGTGAATAGTGATCAGAATTTCGAAAGCGCTGCTTTGGTGCTGGTTCATACGAGCAATCGATGATTTGAAAAATGCCTGGGAACTCGAATATGACCCCGAGCGGATTCGGAGCATGGTGAACGGGCTGTCACTTGATTTAGGAAAATCAACCATTGCAAAGTCGTCGGAAAACTATTGCAAAGTTTTCATAGGTGAACGAAAGTGCTGTGAGAGTTTGTCGAAAAGAGCTTGCAGAGTCTCGAAGTGTTAGTGTGGTGCAAGTGGCTCGCTAAGTTGAAGAAAATTGGAAAATTGATTTTTCCCCGCACCTGTCAAATGTCGAATTGATCCACGAACAGTGGTCGGTCGTGAAAAGAACGGGGCCCAAGTGACAGGTATCGCTTGCGAATCGGTGGACACACGCAATTGGGTCGGACCCGGGAAGCCCGGGCTCTGGATTCTGTAGACGGGATCTCAATGCGGAAAATTGGTGCCGTGCAACGTCGTGCGGTTAGCAAGTGATTGAATGATGTGCGGGTTGGATTTGTGTCATTAGAGGCGCATTGCGAAAGAGCCCATTGTGCGGGCGAACGACCTGTGAGTGAAAATTAAGTGTATAATCGGCACTACTAACACATCTCGTGACTGAAACGCCGCTTGGCTGTAGAACTTGCGAAAGAAGCGGCGAGGAACTGCCTAGTGGCTCGCGCGCGCAGGCTTGTCAAACCTTCTGCGTTCCCTACTAACGTAACAAATAGTCAAGCACAGCGTAACAGAAAGTGCTAGCACGCTGGACTCACAAACGGAATCGAACGATCTCGATTTGCAAGAAGCAAAGGCCGCACACGAAGAACATCCCCTTAAATCTGTGCATAAACAATCACCGTTGCCATCGAAATCGCCAACGCCATCGTCCTCGCATTCAACAGATAAGATGGGCAACAACGCATCGAGCGCCAACAAGAAGGTGGACGCAGCCGAGGAGGCCAAGGTCTACTTGGAACGTGCCAAGGAAGACTTTGAGGACTTGTGGAAACGCAACCCCACCAACACCGCCTGCCTGGACGATTTCGAGCGCATCAAAACGCTGGGCACGGGCTCATTCGGACGCGTGATGATCGTGCAACACAAGCCCACAAAGGATTACTACGCAATGAAGATCCTCGACAAACAGAAGGTGGTAAAGTTGAAGCAGGTCGAGCATACGCTCAACGAAAAACGTATCCTGCAGGCAATATCGTTTCCATTTCTTGTCAGTTTGAAGTATCACTTTAAGGACAATTCGAATTTGTATATGGTTCTCGAATACGTGCCGGGCGGTGAGATGTTCTCGCACTTGCGCAAAGTAGGTCGCTTCTCGGAGCCGCATTCGCGCTTCTACGCCGCGCAAATAGTCTTGGCTTTCGAATATTTGCACTATTTGGACTTAATCTACCGCGACTTGAAGCCCGAGAACTTATTGATCGACTCGCAGGGCTACCTGAAGGTGACGGACTTTGGGTTCGCGAAGCGCGTAAAGGGCCGCACGTGGACGCTATGCGGCACGCCCGAGTACCTTGCGCCCGAGATTATCCTTAGCAAAGGCTACAACAAGGCTGTCGATTGGTGGGCCCTGGGCGTGCTAGTGTACGAAATGGCAGCAGGATACCCGCCCTTCTTCGCCGACCAGCCCATTCAGATCTACGAGAAAATCGTTTCCGGCAAGGTCCGCTTCCCCTCACACTTCGGATCGGACCTTAAGGACCTGCTGCGTAACCTTCTGCAGGTCGATTTGACCAAGCGATACGGCAATCTCAAGGCCGGTGTGAATGATATTAAGGGACACAAATGGTTCGCCTCGACGGACTGGATTGCAATTTTCCAGAAGAAGGTGGAGGCGCCGTTCATCCCGCGATGTAAGGGTCCTGGCGATACGAGTAACTTTGACGATTATGAGGAGGAGGCGTTGCGAATTTCGAGTACGGAAAAATGCGCCCGCGAGTTTGCCGAGTTCTAAGTTGGCTAGGATTACAAAAATGACGCGCCCGCACGCAGCACATCTTCATTTGGAATGTTTTTATTTATACACCGCCACCAACACCATTCTTATCGCCAACCGTGGAGTAGGCAGTGGAGCAAGTGGACAAGCGAGTCGGCGACGGTTCTGCAATCAACCCGCCCAGCTATTCCCGGTTAGAACTCTCCAATGTGCTACGTGCGAGCAGCTCCTATTCAATATTTACCCAAAAGCTTAGCCGACCTTGGAGATCGGCCCTAAGCGCGCTGCGTTAGGATTTAAAGTAATAATTGCAGTCTCTGAAACCATAGTGTCGTCGAAGGATTGAATAAATTTAATGAAATTAGAGAACTAACAGCAAATCATATATAGATAAAATGTACTTTTTAAGCAAACAGATGCAACCCTATTTACAACAGAACATAAACAATTGAAACAAATCACGAGGTAGAAGTAATAAATTTATCTATTTTCTATTCTTATTATAATTATTGCAATTTCGGTCCTTCCTGTCTGTCGTCTTTAGCCTTTTTGCCTTTGGCTTTTGCCTTTTTGCTGACAGCATACTGCAATCTACTGAATAATTTTCAGTTCATTTTGCACCGTTCTGTTTTCCTTTGGTGTTTTGTCGAAGCCTTCTTTAATTGCCCGCCCTCATCCAGCATAACTAGCATTCCCCGTCCCCGCTCCTATTTAATTTCCTATTTAGCAAAGGATCTATATTCATATTTTTATTATTACAATTAAATATATATCTCGTTTTAATATTGTTGTTATTTATTAATTAAATTTAAACAAATGAAAATAATTATTATTTAAATAATCAAGTCGTCATCAAATTCTTAGAGATATCAAGCAAATTATGAGGTGAGAAGAAATGAAAAAAGAAAAAAATGAAAATTTAAAAAGTAACTTTTTTGTAATTATTTAAAAAATGAAACTGAAAAGTCATAAAGTGTAATTGCAAAATGAATATTTAAGATTAAGTTAAAAGTGAAGAGAGTAATTAATATGAAAATGATAAAAATAAAAACCAACAAATAAATAAAATTGAAAAAAGTGGAAGATTTGTTGTTGATGACGGCATCAATCGGGGTAAGGATTATGAGCAACGTTACATAAAGTCGACCAAAAAACATTTTTGGTGGGAAAGCAATGTGAGGTTGATGGCCTACTCTTTTGAAAGTAAATCTATGTACGCTCGCTATAATGCCTTGGAGGAAAATTCTAGCTGACAGTTAGGTAAAGAAAACAATGCGTCTTTGGTGAGTCTAAAACATTGAGTGCCTTGCACGCGCAATTATTTCTTATCAGAACAAACAATAGCCCGATAATTGCAAAGTTCTTTGGTGCAAGGACCCTACGCGGTCATTACAAATTCCTATACAAATGTTCGCTACAACCTTATTCACGGTCAGTTACCAGTGAAGAAGCTGTCCCAGTTTATGTACTACATAAAACTCGGCAACGCACTCTTCCTCGGTTTTGTGAATCAAATTTCAGAGTTCAAATTGCACAGCTGTCAAATAAAAATATAACATCCCATATTTGTCGTATTGGTCAGTTGCTTGGATAACAGAATTCTGAATTCAATACTGGTAGCACGTAAATTTTTACTCCGCTTAGAATAAAAAAACAATAGAACCAATTTCGGAGCACTGTACATCTCAATTTTCTCGTTGGTAGATTGTTACAGATTGTTTCCCAAATCCCTACTTTTGGTCGGTACCTTTCTCCAATGTGACGCCCTGACAGCCTCGGTCAATCCCATACTAAAATGCAACAACTAACAGCGATCCGCTATCGTCACTCGAGGATTACCAGCATTTGGTTTGGCTTCCCAACCGGTCTTAGCCTTATTTGCGAGTTCTTACCTAGGTTTCGCTCGGAGTTTCACAAGCTTGACGACCTCTCACTCGTCCAAAAGTTGTGGTTTGCTAGTATTTAAAATATTTTTATTCATAGTTGTTTGCCTGAAATCTGGAATCTTCACAGACATCACACTCCCTGGTGATGAACATTTTACAGTTCTTTAACAAGTAAATCTAAACACGGTCTACGTTGACATACCGCTGGTCTTATGGATCGCTATCCTTTTGCCCCCACTCCCTGGGAGGTGATCGTTTTCGTTTCGAACCTGGTGAACACAATAGTCAAAAACGTGTCTGTGGCACTTCATGACACTCCGAAGACTGTTCAGAATGGAATTCGGACTAGGAAGTTTCCTAGCATCAGTTGATTGCGTTAGCATGAACTTTTGATGATTCTTAGAGCTTCAAGCTGCCGCTCGTTGTTATTTGCTCAACGCTCAATAGTTTTACAATAATCTAATACGTCTCCAGAAAACCTTCCCGCAAAGTCTCACTCTAACATTTTGATTTTGACATTCAGGCCAGATTCACTTTAAGAGTTCAATTAATAAACATATCAAAACTTTGGTATGCAGCGAAGACGTGTTATTTGAAATCAAATTTAGTAGAATCTTTGAGTACATCTTTTTGAAAACTCCCAAGTATCCGTGCATGCAAGAACATTTACACTTTTTGAGCGTCGAACATAACTTAATGGTTTGAAAAGGTTGCCGATGGAATGCTCTGTCAAGACATTATAAGTGAAGGTCAACCGTCAGTTAGACTGTAAATAACACCTTTGACTCAAGGACCGGGTCCAATCTCTCAATCTCCAGTCAACAGAAGTTTCTGTGCCTACCCATGTCTATTATCAGCAATCATTTGTGTGATCACGTTTCCAAAACGTTGGTGCTTGTTGTTATTAATTCATAAAAAGCACTCATCTTATCCAGGTTATTAAAAAGTATGATTTAATGTTTCTCTGGATTTAATCTTAATAATTTAATAACCGCCGTTTCATATGTTTTGCAGTTTATCTTGTACTTAACGCACAACAGTGGTCAGAAACATACGCTGCAAGCGAGCAGAATTAAGTTGCCGATCTTTCGAGTGGTTTAAAAATGTTTGGGTGGAAATTCTCCTTCTAAATTCCTAAGTGCATTATTCGAGTAGTTGGAAGGGTCTAAATAGTACCAAATGAAAGGGACACTTCCTTAAAATGAACCAAAGTAGAGTGGGAGGTGGAGCAGTCACTTTGTGGGTCAATACGTGCAACAAACGATAAAATTAAAATGATTGCGGCGGAGGAAATGATGTATGGAATGGGGGAGTTGTTATTTAACGTCTTAAGATAAAAGCATCTCGAAATAACTTCTCGGAATATCGGTCAAAGAATGGAAGGAAAACGTTTTGATGATGGACAAGTGAGGATTTTCGCACCAACCACCACCAACGGTTTCACGAATAAAATGAATCGCTGCGTGTTCGCACCAATGCGGATGCCTTGGAACTCGATTCCATTCAACACCCATTCGCATCCAACATATGTAGCACACATACGTGTCACTGAACAGCACTGCGTTGCATCACACGAGTACTTACATACTCGTGTGAGAACAAGATAGATACGAACCAAATCAACATCTTACCGAGAAGGAATATTATGCAAATTTATGAGTGACAGGTAATGCAACTTCGAGGTCGTGCTGCAAATCGCTTACATACGGCTGTTCGCTGCATTTCGCACCCTGCATGCGTGAACATTGTCAAGAAGGATGTACCGTGCACTCGCTCGATTTGACAATAGTTTTCTTCAGTACTTTGTCCATGAGGACCTTGCCAACGATTGCTTGCAGCTGCTGTTGTTGATTTGATTTTTTTGTGCATATCCGGTGTTCCGAGAATGACCTTGACCCCTTGCGGAATTTACATACGAGAGGAAGAAGTGAGTTATCGATTCGCTTGGGGTAGCCAACGCATTCGCGACAAATGGCCGGGAAGAATGGATAAGAAGTATAAGAAGAAGTACGAGTTTAAGAATTGTGGAGAAGGAATTCAGTTTGGCAATCAACATGAGTCTCAGGCGAAGATCAGTTCTTCTGAAAGAAAGCCATTGAGAATTGAATAGGGAACGGTTAAGTTTCGGGTTTTGATATATTGCTGGAATATTGTTTATATATCGGCCGACATAATGGTTGGGGAATGTGATGGCTGCCTAGCGGGGGTGGGCGGCCACCGAGCATTCTGTCTGCTCATGCAACTGTTCAAAGTGTTCAAAGTTTTCATGCTGCTTTCCTTCTGGGTGGAAGGAAGTGAGCTAAAGAGGCGAACGTAAGCCGCCGACGCTAAAAACGACGTCAGCCAATTGGAAAGAAAACTTTGCCGGGAGAAGAAAAGCAATTAACGACCCTCACTGTATAGATTGATGCTATAGATGGACAATTTGTTGACACAGTCACCTGTGTAAATACGTCGCCAGTAGTAGTTGATTAACAATAATAGTAAATAAGATACAATTTATTCGAACTTTTTGAGCTACTTACATTTGTGGGATTCCCAACAATTTTTCCCCCTATGGTTACACATATTCCGAGATATTGTGCGCCGTGAAGGTGGTTAATGCATCAGGATTATTTTCGACAGTAAAAAAGAACAGCTTTCGTCAAAAAAATTGTACGTTCCGCGGCGTTCACCGGTCTCCCAAACAAGGCATTTCTTTGCCTCACTCACTTTCGTTTTACTATCCAGGCTGACTAGAACGAGAAAAGGACCAAGCCTGGGCAAGCTCAAACCAAAAATTGAAAAAATCTCAAACATTGTTTTGTTATATCATGGTGGATCAGAAAGCTCGCTGGTCGTGGGTCTGGTGGGAGGAAGAACAAAGGTTTCGGACGAACAAGAAAAATATTCTCAGACTATTCTCAGACTATTCAGACTTGTCCTATTGAAACCGTGACTTACAATTGGCCTAACCAATTCAAAAAGCAAGGCTTCTGTTCGCATCAATCCGAGGTCCAGGTGGACTGCTGACACTCGAAAAACTAGATCCACTCATATTGGAAGGTTTAAAGGAGCAGTATTTTATATATATTCGCAGAATATTAGCTTTCACAATTTTAACATTCTATGCGACTATCTTACTAAGTCCAAAGTTTGAGCTGGATGTGTGCCGAGAAGGCCTATGTTTTTGCGAGTTTTGACTCCCTGTATTGTAACAAGGCTGCATTGTGGGCGCTGATTGCGGTCACTACAGAAAGTGACACAAAAACGGAACAATTTAGTCTTGATTCTCAAAATGGTTGGGCTCAACCTCGTAGGTTTTTTTTTCAAGTCTCAATAATTTATTGGGTGAATTGTTTTGTTATATACAATTATTTACATTTATTCTTAAACTATTACTTAACCTACGGGTTTTGCCTAGTGGCTGTACCCAGAGTTCAATACTAACTAGAATTTATTGATTCCTTAAATACGATGATATATTAAAATTCCTTCTTAATTACTACACTTACACCCTAAGTGTGGCCTTTAATTTTCAATCTTTTTGCTTACATTAACATAATATTTTTATTATAATTTCTAATACCCTAAAAGAATTTTTGACTACAATGGTTTATTTTAACTACAAAATTAACTACAATGGTTCTTATTTATTATTTATTGCTAACCGTTGGCTGCCTCCATCGCTCGATTGTCTGCCCCATTGCAAATCGTGGTGGTCCCATGCTCCACCATACGTTTCGCCGCTCGCTCGATCAACCTCTTGGCATAGAGGTTGATTGGTTCCAAGGCTGCATGCCGGTACAGTTCTCGGTTGGGGTAGGGCCGTCCGTCCTCCCGTTTATGCATCCCAGTACAAGCTCGAAGGATTCTGCGCTCCAGTAATCCTATCTTGCTCCATTTGTACGTCGCTGTAGCCTGCCATATCAGCACCGCATACATTAGTATGGGCCTGATAAGCGACTTGTACGCTAGTAACATCACCCGCTTGTTGGTTGATGACTGTTTCCTAAAAAGAGGATGCGTATCTAGTTTTCTTCAATACCGCGTCCACGTGAGCACTAAAGTTGTTGTTCCTACCAAAAATTACCCCCAGATACTTAGTTTGCTTCGAGCAATGCACCACCTGCCCGTTCAGCTTTATTCTGGTGTCACAGATATTCCTCGTGCGACGTCCAGATTTTTGATCTTGTCCTTGAAAACAATCAGCTCTCCTTTATTAACTCTCATCCCCCACTTAACCCTCATCCCCCACTTAACCCTCATCCCCCACTTAACCCTCATCCCCACTTTTATAATATGAATAAAACAGCCAATTGTTATTGAGTGACCTCTTTTGAAGCTAAATTGTCTTTCCGGCACAGTTCCTGCCCCTTCAGAGAACTATGTGATGCTTTGGAGGATAACTCTCTCGAGTAATTTTCCCACATTACACAAGAGAGATATTGGGCGAGTGTCGACTACGTCCACGCTGTTGGCAAATGTTAATGCAGTTATTCAGAAGTATTGCGAGGAGAACAAAATACGTGTGGGGAAGTTTTTTTTAAGAATAAATTTGAAATTCCATCAGCTCCAGCTGATTTTTTGGAATTTTGCTCAAGTGCAAGCATGCTGAGACTTTCAGGGCTCACAAACAGGATACTGACAATAGGTGCGTCGGAGGAATTCGAATCTGAAAATCTAGTCAAGCTTAATTAAGAAATCGATCGTTGATGAGCTTCTTTGGAAGGTGGACTCGTTCAGCGCAATCAATATGAGATCCATATTTGCTTGCACCCAGTTGAACAGAGCCGTTCCATATCCATTAGATACGGTATTACCCCAGGAAGGATGTCTTCCGTTCAAATCACCCCCTATCGCAAAGAAATCGAACTTTTCACACTAAGTAAGGACTGTTTCCGAGCCTTCAATGAGATCCCCACCCGAATATCTGTGTTTCACGTATATTCCAACAAATGCAGTGTATATCCCGCCAGCAACGAGCTCAATATCATGACGTCTGAGCATTTTAGACTTGGAAGACAGTGTTTTTGAGTTTTGAGATGTTCCTTGAAAGCCATAGCTTTTCCAAGCATTCCATCTGGGTCGTCATTCCTTATGACTTTTTCCCCAAGTGAACTATGTGTTTACTTTTCAGTCTTGTTTCTGAGATGAACAATAAATTTGGTCTATGCAGTCAGACAGAGTTCCTTTTGAAATGTGGAGCTAGCGAACAAATGTTGACGATGGAGAGCTTTCAACCTTGTAGGTGCGATTATTCAGGACTATTTAAATACAAAAATACGACCGGGTGGACATGAACATTTTTCAGTGGTCAGTAAAACACATAATTGGATATGTATGGATGGATGGATGGATATATATGGATCTTACGAACCGGGTGGGAATGTGCTCAAAACTAGATTGCTATTTGCTATGCTGAAGAGTTTTCTGTTTATAAGAATAAACAGAAAACTATAAATGTATGTATCTAGATGATCGGCAAAAGAAGCAAAAGGGACAGTGAGCGATTGGAAATCAAGAGAAAAGCATTGAGATATCAACTCAAAAGAAGAAATAAAGTTAAATGAAACTTTGTAAAAACGGAATTTGAAGATTTTCTAATGAAAAGGAACGATTGTAATGAGAGCCCTTCACTAACCCGAACATTTTTAGTAGTGAACTGATCGATGTTGGTAGCAATTGAACTTCCTGTACTGTAGTCGGCAACAGTTTTTGTTGTCGGCTGTAGAAAGTCTTTTAGAGCCAGTATCTGCGAGAATAGGTTTGCGGAAAATATGCCAGACGAAGGAGTAAACCTAAGATTGCAGCAAAATGATATGTCATCAGATCCGCGAAGGAATTTTACAAAGAGGTTCATTGAATAAGTGGAACTAGTGAACGAACCAAAGATTTTGGACACTTATGTGGTCAAAAGATATATTGGAAATCTGGTTGAAAGTTTAGTTCATTGAAAAAACAAGGACCTTAGGTTAATCGGTCCGACTGGTCTTTGGAAAAGATTGCGTGTGGTAGTTGATGATTTTTTGGGTAATTTACAGGAGAGCAAAGGCAATGTTGGCGATCTTGAAGTAGTAAATTGTGAGTAGTTGGCATCAGTTGGCGCCAACTGGAATGTGCGCGGAATATGAAAGGAATTTCAAAAAGGTAAAAAAATGAAATTTTCGTTTCACCTTCCAAGACTAAATAGAAAATGTTATATACTTAAGTAAACAGAAAATCTTATGTACCTTAAGCATGCCTTCTCGCTGTGAGAAAAGTTTAGTTATTTCTGGCATAGCACTAGCTGGAGCAAGTTCCATGATAATGACGATTGTTTAGTCTTACGTATTCATCGAAATTTTAATTCACCTAAGAAATACTGAAGACCGTTGCATACAATGGCACAACGGCGCAAATCTGAGCTTGACGAGAATGAGCAATGTGTTTGAATTCATCAGAACATGCAGAATATAGATCCATATTCTAGCTTGGGACGTCATTCCGCGCATATCACTGCAATTTTTACCTTGCTCTCTTCGTAATTTTGTTTCGCATTAATCAGAGCTCATCATTTCGTTTGAACAATAGCAGCAGGTTTGTGTTAATATTTTCCTGTAAATTTCCGTTTGAAATTTCAACAATTTCTATTTGAGGTAGTAACCATTGAAATTTTTTATCATCAGAAGCGTATTTACTTCACACA
Organism: Stratiomys singularior; assembly: GCA_954870665.1. NCBI lineage: Eukaryota > Metazoa > Arthropoda > Insecta > Diptera > Stratiomyidae > Stratiomys > Stratiomys singularior. The sequence continues at coordinate 433,270 of OX940879.1, read as the reverse complement.
TTGTGCAAATATAAGCACTGTATTTTCACCAGCTACTTGGAGTATACAAACAAACGAATGTACGTTGAACGTTATCAATATATTTTTTATCGCAGAAAGATTAAACTCATTACCGTCGCTGATATGCTCTTAAGCATAATTTTGCTGTTTTAAAATGATTTGAATTGAAGTAAGGTTGGCTTTTGTAGTCGTTGTTCCTGGTTAGGGATCAGCGAAAAGTTGTGAGCTGCAGACTCGATATAAATTGTTATTTATTTTTTCTTGAAGGGCTTTTCCACATCAGGAGTCTACGTATAGAATGTTTTTACAACGATAGGGTGTTTAATTCCTTTTTATTAAACTATTTTTATTATTTATATTTTAATCCTTTTTAACTTATTTTATTTTATTATTTTATTCCTTTTTAATTATATGAAATAACATCTTTTATTTGTATTTTACTACTATATCATCTTTGGCGTTATGAAAGATTATAATGTGTAGTATAGCGTAATGTAAGAGTGTAGTATATAGTACTTGTTCAACAAGTACGCGGAGCTTGGTAGGCGGTTTGAGTTCTTTCTATGAATAAATATTTGAAAATTTTGTCAGAGCCTTCGTCTTTTAATTATAACTTAAGTTTTTGCAATTCGCCCTTATTTACAAATCGTATCAACTCAGAATTGCGATGTACGGGAACAGTGTCGTTTCCCTTTTTATGTGAGATATAAAATAAAGTTAGACTAGGTGGAACATTATTGTTTGGTTGACTTTGCTGGGACTACGCGCGTATGTTATCGGCGTTAGCTCTGGTTGTATTGATAAACGAGCTTTAATGCGTCTGTCAGCTTGTCAAGGGGAAGCGAACAGACATATTAGGTTGTTATAAATAATATTTCCATAAGTGAAACTCATTACTCAGTGGAGTTATAATTTAAGGAACGATTTATTTTTCTTGTCCTTTTTGTGGTTTTTCTAATAAATAAATAAAAATAACATTGAACATTAGCACATTCGAGCTGAAGCAATCTGCTTTTCTTTTTCCGCTTTTAGACCTTCTTCGTTTGATACTTTTCATGGTCAAAAGAAGCAATCTTATTAAGAACAAATCTTATTTTGCAGTAAAGAGCGTGTAAAATTTGACCATAATCGGCTACGAGTCAATAAATTCAAGTCTCGATTATAGGAATGGTATAACACTGACAAACACATGTAGTATATTTTGATTTAGTGTCTGATAAGCGCCGATCAAAAGTTTTTGGTTTTTCAATGTAATGTACCAGGTCGTAAATTCGTCACTGCAATAGTCAAGATCAGTAATTAAAAAGTCGAAAAAGCATAAAAGTCATTTCTTTCAGATGAGTTTTTTTCACATTGAATATTTCATATGGAATCTCGAAGTATTTCGAAACAATTTTCGACACGGCCAAAAGCATAAAATCAAAGTTCACGATGTGCTCAAGTTCTAATACTTACTCGTTCGTATGTAGGAAGCAGTACGTGGACTAGAGCGTATGTGGCGTCAGCGCCTATCGCTAACCCCTTGTTCGACAAATGATAATGAATACGTACGTAGCGATAAGCAAACATACTTGAGCTAGTCCCACACGTCATCCCTCCGGTACAATCACCTGAATGAAGATTATTTTCAGCGTGCATTGTTTGCAAGCTGTGCCAAATGGAGCTGAACTTATTACTGGTATAAAGTGCGTCTAATCGAGCTGACTTGACGACATTCGTCATCTGCACTGGCGCTGGCTTTTGTATCGCCAGTACCACCCACATTCCACTGCCTTAGCTATTCCACCTTTTCCCACTGTCTTTCATCATTGTGGAATGCTGGCAATTTATTCATATTTATAAATAAACTCCTTTGCGCGTTTCAAGACCATCTAGCATGAGCGAAGCACGGCGAGAACGACCAACAGCAAATGAGCTGGTCCAAAACGGCCGTTGGCTGTAATCTGCGACTGATATGCAACTTGTGACACTGACGGTTGCCTATTCTGTGTATCCAGAAAGATCGTTTATCTCACTTGAGAGCAACCACTTTAGCACGTACGTTAGGAAGTTGGCAATACAGCGAGTAATACAAGAACATTCATCCGACCACAATTATACAAAATGCCATTCGCTGTAAATCGGTGTATTTACCGCTCAACTATGCAGGCCATTGGCACAACTAGGATTCACTCGACAAGGAGTCCCACATCACGCCACCCTAGAAAACCCCAACCCAGCGCCAGGGTAGTTTTTGAAGTAGTTTCACCATTTCAAATCCTTAATTGAACGTAAAGTACGGCTGATAGCGAAGGCCGCAGTTCACCGCCACACATTTCACCTTAATTGAAATTTGCAGTGCCATCAATGGTGGGCAATATTTCCAACAATTAATACTATTGGACGTTGATGACGGCAAACGAATTCACATAATATCATTTGCAAAGGATAAGAAAAATTCCCAGTTATCAGGTCATCTCTGTAGTTGGTCGTATGTGTTTATGGTCGTGAGAATCCTTCCTCCGTAGATTAGTTATTGCAAAGAGAGGGGAGGTAAGTTATTTTAAGTTTCTTTAGGACGGAATATCTATTCTCTTTTGGAACCATAAATGTTTCGCGAACTTCATCTTTCTTCAGAGCAAGTTATATGATGTTGGCACATTCTCAGTTTGTCGTGCAATACGTGGCCAAACAGAATACATTATTCATGGTGGTGCAAACAATTCGAAACAAATGGAAATTGGTTAATGGACTCCTCTTTAATAAAAAAATAATTATTTTTTGAATGCATATTAATACATAAGCAAATATATGGATTGAGTTATGCCAGGCAAAATAATAAATTAACGAAAAACAATGAGTACACAAAAACGGGATCTCTGTGGGCTTCGAGAAACTTGAAATTCTTAGGAAGAAACATTGGGTGTGGCAGCACTTGCATACTATAGCCTTTATCCAGGGTTCTAGTCATTCTCGAGCTCTACATTAAAATGGTCTTTTTGTGTATGTTTCGTATCCTGGGAAGGATTGAAAAGCGGGCAAAGTTAGATATTTGGAACTGACATTCAAATTCAAGTAAAGTTAGCCTACTGGAAAAACCGAAGTGGTTATCCTGACAAAGAAGAGAATCCCCAGAGTAGGGCCTATCAGTGTTGGGGACGCGCTGATTGAATCGAAATCAGCAGTAAAGTATTTGGGCGTCCTGATAGACTCGAAGATGAGTTTTCCCCAACAAATCAGGGGAACAGCGGACAAAATTCAATATTCATGAGTTTGGAATTTGGTCTGAATACTTGTTTGTTTTTCGCCTATAATTTGACCTTTCCATAGAAAAGAAATTAGTTCTGCATTAAAAACTTCTTGATTTAATTTTTAATAAGCGCCATCAAAGCTTCACGAAGAAAAACAAACAAAAAATAATTATGAAATTTATTATTCTGTTGAAAACACTTTTATTGCAATGAAACGAATAAAAATGACGGAAAATTTATTGATGAAATATATAAAAATAAACTTCGCATGCTCAAATGCTTTTCGAAATGAATAGCATTTCCTCTCGGCTTCTGTTAGATCTAATTTAAATTGGACTAAAGTAGAATATTTGACACTCTTATAATGTTAATGAGATAGAAATGAGTGGATCCATGAAATAAAAGTGGCTTTTACTTGTAATGGCTCTCGCAAAAGTTGAGTGTGAGGAAGTGTGCGTCGAAAACGTTAAAGACACTAATTTTGAGTGAATGAGTGAGCAACGAACAGGGTTGACCTCTAAACGCAGTAAACAAATCAATCGGTTTGTGTGCAGACAGCTTTCAGGCGCTTATCCGAGGAATGCCAATACCCAAGGGACTTTTTGTAATTCGATCGGAAAAGAGTTAAAGTTCGGTGTGAAAAGTTTAGACACAATTCTCCCATATTCCTTATGTACTTTGTACTTTGAGAATTGAAATCATCTGTGTCCCGAAATTTGTGCCTAACTTCGTGTACCTAATGCGCTGCTTCTCCACTATGAAGGGTCCTAAATAATATAACGATTTAGTAATACTCTCAGTTTGGAGAATCTCCAATAAAATGAGTTTTTGTACGCATTCTGTTTTTTTTTCATTATGTTCAATTTATGTTAACTTAGTATATCAATGTTCTAATGATGTTACATTCATGCGAATGCAATCGAAATTGAAGTAACAGATAAAATATAGAAACAATAAAGAAAGTAATCATGATAAAAATGCGTTCACTGTATTTTGGAATATTGCGAGATATCTATGAAGGACAGTCAGCGAGTTTGTTTGATTGAAATTTTCGTTGGGGAAGACTGAAGTAACAATGAATGGTTTGCTGGGTGAGCAGACCAATCATAATATAATAACATTCTTGCCTTTTGGGACTTCAAAGTAATTCGATTGATTCTCTGATTTAAATGAGTTCTAATCGAATCGAGCAAGTGTAAAGCCGGTGGAAATAGTTCATCTTGAGAGATCCTGAATATCGTATTTGTAAGCTTGGTCATGATTAGTCTCCATTATCGAACTGTTTGCATTTGAAAATTGATATTCGGGTTGTGAGATTCCCAGATAAGTTGGATTTCTTAGATGACTCTTCTGAACGGCGCTTAATTGTATGTAAATGAAAAGCTAATTATGCCACCTATGACTATCACTCGCCATACCATTGGATTACAGTCTAATCGTAGTTGATGTGCATAACTTGGCTTGTTTTAAAAATTAACAACTGATATGAATGCTTCAAATATCCTAAAGTATAAAAGCGTTGTTTGTTTTGCATTGACAATACGACAGAGGGAGAAGAGAGCGAGTCAGGGAGAGAAAGAAGAATTAACCTAGTACGTACGAGTACGTCATGTCGTGAAATACAACGTGAGGTGCGCCCATCAATTCGAGTGCTGAAGCTTATGATAATATACGCGACTGTGTACATAAGAGGTACTTATATATTGTATATGTGCGTACAATATATCGGTGTACAAACAGTGTCCGTATAAACGTTTCTTAATATTTTCGATAATATTTGGCGCAAGAAAGCTATTTATTGATAAAAGAAGTGTCTGCGATACGAGTTTTACGCAATGAGGAATTTTTTATGGTGCGTTCTTTATCTATTTATCATGTCCCATCCCTAAGTATTTGAAGGATTTTATTAATTTGGTGCGTTTTATTTAGGATGTATATTGAGCAAATAATATTTAATATTGCTTTATTACTCCCATGATAGGGACAGACGGAATGAACAAGTGCATATGAAATTCAGATGAATCGAAGATTGTTTTCTGATTTCGGATTGAAGTTAAGTGTGAGATACGGACGCCAACAAACGCCTTGAACACTGGCTCAAACAGCTGTTGAATACAAGATGTGTTTGATATAAAACTCTAAATACCTGATAACGGCATACTTCCTCGTTAAAGATTTCTATTATTTTAAGATTTAAAGACACAACTTAATTAGCAGATTTTTTTCCACGAAACGTTACATGCAAGCCGATAAATGCAAACAAATATTGCCTGTACTAGCCGCCAGTTCCAAGAATCGGTCGAAGTGTGCTAAGTCTACCACAGGTGGTCCGTTAGTGGATAGTGCACTTATGTCTCCAAATTTATACAGCACGGTCAGTGCACTACCCACACCTAGTTTTTGGTCTGAATAGCAGTCACGCAGCTCTTTTATGAAACTTTTTATAATGAAACGACCAGCGAGACCTTGATTTCTGATAGCAAAATTCTTTCTATTGGCTTTCCATGAAATAGTCCAATCGTGTAAGATGTAAGGATTCTGGGCGGCCCGTTGAATGGGCCATTCGAGAAGTTAGAGCAAACAAGGAGTCCATCGTAACAGTTGCTGAATAGAAAGCTATCCTATTTTGTTGCAAATACGTATCATCAGAATCAATTTTATCGATTTCAGGATGAAAGTTTTGAATAGTTTCTCGTTCATAACAAGGATAGGCGCATTCGCACTTTCAATCTGGAAATCATGTGGAGAAATGTGGCTTTATATGCCTATCTACCAAATTCCGCACCAAACAGTGTTTGTTCCAACAGGACATGATGCACCTCACTTGACGGTATTACTATGCAAGTAACGACAACAGTAGCTGGTAATTCACTTACCCGTCTAACCATAAAGTTAATCTATATTTGCAGATGTTGGTTTTGCTTCAAAGCACGTGAAAATGAAGGGACGTAGCAACGGGCTATAACATTAATTGTGCGTTGAAAAGAGTCCATTTGCCCATACCAGCGTTGTAGAGCCTCTGTCTTCTTTAAAAGTTCTGAAATGCGTCATGATCTCCGAAATTTTTTATTGAGATTTGTAATCTAAATAGGAAGAGGTGGTGAGATGACCTTCATCGAATTTTCGTAGAAGTTCCCAGAGCCAGGCAGAGAGGCATGTCAGGTGCTTGGGTCGTCTGCGAACTTTCGCAAAGAAACAAGGAAGAGAGAATAACATGCTGTGTTTTCCTTCTTGGTCAAATCAATCAAGAATTTCTTCGACGGATGGTTACTGGAGATAAAAGTGGGTCCTGGACAATAACGTGAAACGGCGCCGGACAGATTGCTAAAGAGGTGAATCACGAGCATCCACTTTGAAATTAGGCTTTCATCCACGAAAAGTCTTATTGTGAGTGTGGTGGGATTTCCGAAGAGTCATTCATTGGGAGCTTCTGTTCGATTTCATATCAAACATTTCATGCGGACTTGTACTGTTAGAATTTAGAGCGGATTCAACAGTCTACTCGCCAATAGAGTCAAATGTCGCAAAGTAAACTTTTACCATGAAAATGACCGAATGTGACCGAACACAGCATAGTTGTGCAGTGTAACTCAACGAAGAACGGCTGCGGTCGTTTACCACCCGTTTCATATTCTCCCGATTTTATTTCAACAAATTATCACTTGTTGGGGTCCCTGGACTACTACGTCTTGGAACGGGATACAAGAATGAAGAGGATCTTCGTACAGGACTAACTATACTAGCATTTCCGAAGAAAAAGGTGAAGTTTTCTACAGGGAAGGGGAACAGTGACTACCAGAACGTTGGAGACAAGTCATACAAAATTAAAGTGATTATATATTAGATTAAGCTCAAAAAATTAATGATTAAAAACAATAAATTATTTAATTCGAAATCGTAAAAACTTTTGCACACACCCAATATGTGCACCTGGTTGATGCACCACACAATTTCTTTTAGGAGAAAACTTGCCCCTTTCCAAATATTGTTATGACAAAAGCTTTCAAATACGGTCATGCTGATAATGTTGCATTGTAGTTAACGAAGCAGGCTCGTAAATTACTGAAATTTATTGATATAACTAGCGTTTTCTTTATTTTATGGGCTTTATTCATAAAACACGCACTCTACGGGCAGCAATCAATCCAATAAGGACGGATAAAATGGAAGGAACGTGAGAAACTTTGAAATTCCGTTTAGCATATTCTCAACTTGCATTTAACTATTATTAATTTGTAAATCTTTGTTAATAACTTGGTTTAAAAAATGCAGTTTCAATGTTTTCTTCAATAAATGTCTACTGTCTTCAACAGGAATTGGTTTCTGAACAACAAGGTTCCCTCTGTCTGGCGATGCTCGAACACTTTGAGAAACCTTTCTGAGTTCACGTGAGGAACTGTTTAGATCTGGGAAAAGGTGTTTCGGAGTTGGCCATTGCCCATTGGCAATGTTCGCAATGCTCTTGTTATTTTGTGCATGCAGTTTGCGTTTCAGGCACATTAATTACGGGGCTAATTATTTAGCATGTATTTCGAATGACATTTATTAGATCTGCTATTTGCCTTAGCACTTAGAGTCCTTAGCACTAACTAGTACTAGGTTTCTGTGCTGGCTTCAGCAGCTGCCCACTATTCAAATTTATTTAAAGCATTAAGCTTTTGTAAGTTTCCTTGAGAATAAATGAAAATGCAAATTAAACCGCAAAGGCAAAAGTTATTTCTCCAAACATCCTTCCTACGACACTTTAGTGATGCTGCACCTGCTTCATTTTAGACCTTCTCTTATATGTTCAGTGAATTAGCTAGCAGCCTTTCAGAATCCGCGTTTTCAATGAACAATTGTGAATGTTTCAGTCTTCGTGAAGAAATCGGGCACAGTAGCAGTACATCTCATTATTCAGTGTGGATTGCATGTTTTCAAAAAGGATGAGAAAGGTTAATTTGCACAAAGTGTAGGGCAAAACGTGGCTTGGAAACAAAGGTGAGGAGTTGCCGCCATGAGATATCTATGTATTTTCTTTTATTTTATTTTTCGTAGTTCATTCCTCGAGGCGAGGGTTGACTTCGTCGAAAGAAGATGGCGGATGGAAGATTTTCTTGTTGACATTCCCATTCGTGGATAAGTAGGTTGCCAATCGGGAATGTAAGTAGCCCTTGTCCTCAAATTTCAAAGGGAAATTTGAAGATTGAGAAAATGCAAGCTTCCGCTGCAACTTGTGATTAAGTTTAGTAAAAATTCAATAAAACACTTGTTTGTTTGAACAAGCATCACTAGTATTAGTTTGACTGTCACATACATATGAGTATGTATATGTTCACATTCTTGGTGAAGAGTAAAATTTTCCACACTAAAATATTTTCGATGGACTCAGGACGGGAGGGCAGATGCTAACTGAAATAACAATCAGTCTCCCACCTCCTATCAACGAAATTGCAAACAATAGTTTGCGAGTTAGGTGGAGATGGGTCGGGCGACTCGTAGTCGTTGTTGTTATTGGAAGTTGATTGTTCGATTGTTTCTGTACGTTGTGTAGCACTTTTGAGTCCGGAGTAGTATCTAGTAGTATCGCAGCAGCACGCAGAAAAACTCTTTTCAAATTTCACTAAACGCTATGCATATGTCGTTGCAGTCGCAACTTGCACTTGTTTATTTGCCCGATGTAATCTGCGATGGATGAAGCCAGTTTAGCGTTGCTACAAACATCATCCGTGCGTTAACCCTTTTCATAGGCTGACTTTTATTTGTTACTTCTGCGTAGCCATATCTTAGCTCGGGCAAAGTTTTCAATGTTGACCGCAAAAATTATCACGACAGGGATACTATGATGGCCGGGTCGGGGTGGAAAGCGTTTTGTAAGTCACGCTTAACATACTTGATTTTGATTACAGAATACACTTGGTGGAAAATATTTATCTAGTATAATCTTAATTGGCAGCTGATATTCAATGTAGGCAATTTCTTGTTTGCTGTCTGCATGATCGTAGTTTCGAAGTTTATAGTCTGTAGATATTAATTTTAATTAGCTGAAAATAACAGAACCTGTGAGGTACGAAATGTCTAAATTGGCGCAGTTGTAAGTTTGGAGGACGCGAGGAGACACTGCTGGCGTGCAGGAAAGCGCTTGAGAAGTTTTCAGATTGTTCAAAAATGTTTTGCCTGTTTATGACGCAGAGTGAAATTCTAATGGGAGCTTAGACACTGAAAATCAAATATCTATATCACAACTTGTAAATTGCTTTGTGAGTAAGCCTCGACTTTGGTTCACCTGTACAATATTCATGAATTTTAGTTGAATTTTGCGTTTTAGATAGCGAGTTTTCAATAATTATAAAAGCGATTGCTTGCAGAGCTAAAATTGAAAATTTTTATGATTGTGATGAATCGATTTGTGAAGAATGTTATATGTTAAGGAACGGAGATTATAAATCCAGACATCAGTGGTTGGACTTTCGGCACTTCAAATGCTGTTATCTGTTATTTCATGTAACGAAATATTTTAATATTTCTTCAAGAACGAAAACTTGCTCTGTTTGGAAGCGCTTTCGAAGCGATCCGTCTACCATACGCTGAGTCAGGGGCTCAAATAATTTCAGATACCGTTGAAGCAGAATCTTCGGTCTCGAATCCAATCTGAAGAAGGCACGCATTCTTCATTTGGATGAAACATTGTCTTCCGATCTTCTACCGAGTTGAAATTTTTTTGAATATTTTATTAAATGTGAGGTTTTGTGTTTCGTACTTGGCCCAATAAACAAACATGAATCATCCAGTATTGCCAAAATTCAAAATGTAGCAATACTTAGCAATTACTTAGTTTCGAGACCCCATGTCTGTGGGGATCGGTGCATATCCTCAAGGAATACAGAACATTCTAATATTAAATATGCTTTATTTCTTTGATATAATGCAGATGATAATTTTTAAGCTCAATGTTGACAATGTCCCGCGGCGAAATGCTGTGTGCGAACATACTTCTTACGGACGGGTCATGGATTCAACTGTATCTTATTCCCAATCGACAGCATACAACAGTGAGTACCAGCAATCCCACAAATATTCCCGTAATACAGACGCTGAATTTCGACTTAAAAATCAATGCAGCCGGCGGGGTGAGGAGACGTGGAAAAAACCAACTTCACTTTGTTCAACAAAGAGTGCCAGCTTATGGAGAATATTACAGGGAAACTATTCTCCCTGTTTTTTAACGTTGTCCTACTAATCGGCAACAATTCAGGTATCGAAGGAAAGTGATTTCGACGCAAGATGACGCCAAGGCGTTTATTGGTTTGAAAACATATGAGGGAATTTATAAGCATTTTTCTGCTGGTGGATTGATTGGCCTGGCATTTCCCCTGATTCAACCCCATCGAAAGTGGGTGCTCCAAATAACAGGAGCGTGTCTTTAGAGATCCTACACGAAAAATAGGCAGCAGATGATTCAACATGTACCAGTTGGAGGGGGACGCAACATCTGCGGACTACCCAAACAATTCATAGAAAACGCGTGAGAACCTACTTCAAACTTCATATAACCACAAATATTTTGGTCCGAAACATTTGCCCTTTAGTATTAATATAACAGCTTCACTAGGTTTATTACAATTGATTAAGACATGATAAATTGAAGCTTAATATCCGTTTTTGTGTTCCTTTGAATGATATTTAATTTTTAATAGCGTTTGTTTATTATTTCTCCACGTACAATTAATGTATTCTAATCGATGACTTCTATTTGTCTCATAGTCGAGATGTTTTGATGAATTATTTCTTTGAGATATGTCAATTCGGGGTGGATTTTTGTGTAAGCAAGGTTATTGGTATTGATATTATTTAATTTTATTTATTTATTTGGTGGACGTTATTAGATTTGGCATTAGGAAGATGCATTTTTCATGTATTTTTGTCCGAATGTTAAAATCATCCGAGTGCCAATGAAGCCCTTAACAAGAAGCTGATTTAAGATCCGACAATAAGAATGAGGAATGCTTTGAACTGAGCCCATCGAATGACTTAACCCAATCCCAGATCGATGCGTCAAGTTGAATAATTATGGTGTCAGAACTAAGGTTTGAAAGAACAATGGCGCTGTTAAGCTGATAATTAAAGCGGTTTTATTTATATTATGATTGGAAAAATACTGCTAGGACAAACACCCTTGTGTTTGCAGTTCCTGTTTATTTCTCATTGTACGTGGTTCCTTTACGCATGAAACTTCTATACGGCTGGCTTAAGTTGAAAAATGTCCTCTGGAATATCATTTCCTTTGCAATATATTCGCGCAATGTTTCAAGATGCAGAGCGTCATCACCACGCAGGCACCAATATATTTACATCTTTCATAGAAATTGCATTTAGACAATGGACCACAAAGCCACATTGGAGTTTTTTTTTTGCAAGTTCGAAAGAACTTATCCGATGAAGAAAGACAGATAACACAAACGCAAGGATTTAAAAATAACAGGGAAATTCGCATTTGCGTCGCTAATGGCAGCACACATGAACTACGCGAGTATCCTCCACACATCTTTCACGCTGCTCAGAAGAAGATATAACTTTTATCACTTTCGCTATGAGAAATATAAAAATAAATTAGCATAGAAAACGCGGGCAGGAAGCTGAAAAGACAAAAACTTATCTTTCACACATACTACGCTGTGTGCAAGCAAAGAAGCGCCGGGGAGGGGTGCGACACGGGCAGCAAGCTTGGGCCTCCATGAAAAACGACGGCAGGTGCCGCGGCTGATATAACGTAACAAAAAATAGGCGATGGATAGCTAAAATTAAATTCATTTTGGCATAATCGAAGGATTTGCTTGTTTCACTCGCGCATTTTTTCATTTTGCCCCTTCGCGCCGCGCTCGCGATTTCCCAAAATATAATGTGCAAATATTTCCCGAATAAATTATGACTGTGGCCAGAATAAATATTTGAGCAGAATGATTTCGTTATTAGGCAAGCAAACGTGTAAATAGAAGTATTTGTTGTGGAGCATTATTTCGTGCTGGAGTGGAGTTAAATAAATACTGTGAGGGAGACAATGAGAGCGGGGTTTTCCGCCATTGAACGCCTACTTGAGTGTGACTGAATTGGACGCGAATGCTGGAAAACGAGAAAATCCAGACTTGAGCGTTTTATGCAATCAACAAGAACACTTTTGAACGTTTCTATTGCACGGCGCGTCATCAAATCTAATATTTATTGCATTGCATTATGTCAATGCGAACGTAATTGCGCTGTTATTGCAAATATCGTTCAACGTAGTCATTGCGCAAGCTGGCGTATAAATGGCTTGACTTAAGTTAGAGGCGAACGCATTCTAGTTTACCTGAATTGCCGTGTAAATTGTTTAAATTAAAAGACCAGACTTTTCTAGTGCTTGCATATGGAGCGCGGCTGCGGTCGTCTCTCTGGAGCGAAAACTATGGCGAACGCAGGTGGTCTAATTGATGTGTCATGAGACATTAGACGCTCTATGAAGTTTATTGAAATCCTTGACATTGTTTTTCGTGTCGTAAAATCTTCCATTATATTTCTTTGATGATGAAACAAATGGAAATTTTGGCAGATTATTGTTATTCGAAAGCACGCCGACTATTGATGGACAATGAACGCAGAAAACAGGAGAAATACACAAGAAAATCTTAAATTGAGGTTAAGAAGAACTATTACCGTTTCTCATTGCTGCGTGTGAATGCTTTCATATGTGTGCACTGTAAAAATGGCGCTCTTACTACTATTACAAGTGGTTGATACTTATGTAATAAGAATCTCAACCAACCTCCAGCAAAATTTAAGATTTTGTTGAATCTCGTTCTATCGGGAGTTTGGTGGAAGCGATGATGGTTTTGTAACTACTGAAATGCGTTAACAGCCCGGAGTTGCATCACAAAGAAAGGGATCCGAATACCCCATGAAGTCTTATGACGTAGATGAGTGGAGAGATCGCGAAGGCTTTTTCCAAGCCTACACACTTAGGTTAGGAATATAGATGTTATGTATGCATTTCTCTTTATCTCCTTTCTTCAACAAATTCTGCTTACAAATACAAATGCATTTGGAAAATTGTGGTCGATTGCCGTTAGATTGCGAATTTGTCCGAAGTGTAAGCTATCACGCTCTTTAGTGGTAACGCTATGATTTAAAAGTTTATCGCTGCTTTGTGCTTACAGTTCTCAATCGAGAGCATAGCAAAGAAGTTCCATATCAGTTTCAGCAATTAATGCTTTCAAATCTTAGCTTGGGCAGCTTAATAGTTTGGTAAGTTATGGCAAAGGGCAGATACATTAACACTTTAAGGTGACTTTTCTCGGACAGAGATAGAAAGAGCACGGAAAGTCTGTATTGCGTTTTTATGCAAAAGCTTAAGGACGCGTACCTTATTCTACGCAAAAATACGGAGACATTTTCCAATCATAAAATGCCACATATTCTGGTCGAAGGCCATTAGAGGTGGAGTTTGTTCAAACTGTTAGTGCTGTGTGTACGTTCGTTTGGTGAACAGTGAAGAAATCAGTCATGTACAAATCGTTGTACCAAAAGTAACATCGGATGGTGGCTGACAGTTACGCGATACTAAGACATAAGACAATAAGAATTTTTAGGTAAGAATCAATCTAGAAACATCATAGAACCGAAAAACATGTTTCTGGAGATCATCATTATCTTCAAAGCAAAAAAATATTTAATGTTTATCTTTTATCTAGAGCTAGACAGCAAAGGAACGTATGGGATATATGGAATTCTTAATTTTTTAAAGGAATTTAAAGTTGGTGCTAGTTCTATACTAACAAATGAATGATATTTTGTTTTATATTTTACGGGATTGAGGATGTACTCCAAAGAGAATTTCCCAAGGGCATTGAACTAATCAGGCGCAGAAAAAAATTTGGAGCTTGAAAACGTCTCGGAAATTATTGCGCAAAGTGATCTGGCGTTGAAAGATAAATTCAAGTACTTGTTTTTGCCATGCGTATGTTGCTCAACATTTACAACGAATTTTTATGAAAATATTCAATAAACATAGATTTTAACATTCAGAAATAGGAATTAAATAACGAATTGCACAATAATGTGGCGGGCGAGAGTTATTTTTGGGTCAAATATTTTTTTGCTGCCAAGCGCAAGCCATGGATATTCCGATATGGCGAATGGACCGACTGTCAGTTATCACGTATGTTCTATTTTAAGAAGGAATTTGTAGTTGGAGTGACCACTGTAAGGTGTAGGAACAAATTGGTAACATGTTTACAGAAAGCACAGACAGCAACTGGCCCATCAAATGTTGGTGGCAATTTAATCGATACCCTTTATATCCAATTGTACACGAAATGCTTTGTGGTTATCACATCCAAGTCAAGCTCGTTTCAAGGATCCACATGCAGTCGTGTGCATAATTGCTGCTACCCGTACTACACGTATGTATATGGATAACTGAAGACTCCAACATGCTTACTTTTCTTTGGCAAACTCACTTGTTTAGAGGATATTTTCGTCCTCGAGTGTTAGGCGACAGTATCCGATGGCACTTGCTATGCTAGACCATGTTGCCTCATCGACGTGGAGCGAATGGCTGCTGAAAGGCAACAAACAGCTGAAGCAGACGGAGCATATGGAGCTGTAGGAATTGTAGGAATAATCGAAGCAGCGAGAACACAGCAAGCTGGACTAAATCGATGACTATTCCGGCTGCTTTGAAACGCGTTTTCTAGTCATTCAACTAAAAAAGCTTTCAATTATGAATTATTTCCAGGTGAGCAGCCAATTGGAATGACTGTTTGAAGACTACGAGAGACAGTGGCGAGGCCAGAGCAATTGAGCCATGTCAATGGGCTGTTGAATGGCTGTTTTTAGATTCCCGCCATGTTTTTGTTGTTGGTGTCCTTGCCTGGTGACAACAATCCGCTAGGCGAGTTGTTTTTGTGCTTTCCACCAAACCAATCAACTCACATGAATAAATCTTTGATATAGGTCGCCAGCCACTACTAACACTCTCCAGGATACAGGATCAAGGGTGGAAGAGTGATTGCAGTTAACAGACTGATGTTTCCATTGTTGAGAAGCAGAAGAGAATGTCAATTGATTTCTGTAAAAATAAAATGTATCCTGCCACTTTGAAACCGACTGCTCGATTTTCTTTCGAATATCTTGAGGGAGTGTTGTAACGGACGAATGGCGTCCGCATGGACGTTCTTGTAAATAAGTAGACAGTGCAGATTACGAGAAAATCAAAACCATATATTATAAGCTGAACGTTTCTAGACTTTCTCCGTACAAAACAAAATGTATGTGAAGGTATGTGACGCAAAAGTGAGGGAAGTCCAGCAAAGGTGTGCTATTGCAAAATTTATGGTAGCCTTGTAGAACGTTTGCTTTGACCCTTAAGCCCTTCATATAACCTCAATTTTTGCGTAAGATGCATAAAGAACGATG
Source organism: Stratiomys singularior (assembly GCA_954870665.1). Taxonomy (NCBI): domain Eukaryota; kingdom Metazoa; phylum Arthropoda; class Insecta; order Diptera; family Stratiomyidae; genus Stratiomys; species Stratiomys singularior. Next base: position 417,611 of record OX940879.1, on the reverse strand, counting down.
CGAAAACTACGAAAAACACATTTAATAACCTAAAGTTGAAAACATTGAATTGATTTCAAATGCGCTAGTCACGAAGGCTGTACCACATTTTTGTTTTAATGAAACGTTAGCACGCGGTTATCTGTAAACAAGGTATTTTGCCTTTTCTACTCTAACGTTCATATACAAAAAAACCAAGTATGTTTACACTATTCATATTTTTCTGCAGAATCAAAAGAAACTCGGAGATGACTTTATGTAAACACTCTAAGGAGAGACATATGCAAACGCTATATAGGGTATACATATGAAGTCATCAAATGTGATTCCATATGCCTTTTTGAGGCTTTACAAGATGTAAAGATGTAGTCGAGTAATTTTTCACGAGATATGTTTTGATTTTTGCATGAGAAACAAAACGACGATGACTTATCGCAACTGATACCAGTGGCGCAAAGACGCATTGCTGCCGAGAAAAGCTTATCAGGTGATAGGCAAAGGTAAAGATTGCAATCCAATATGGCTTCACATAAGGTGGTATACGCCGATTTCCACTCATTCAATTTGCACTATCTGGAAAATATGACGGCACTTAGCAGGCAACGAGTGATATCGTGAAATTGCTTGGACGGAATTTCCGACTAACCAAAGCTTTATAGCATTGAAGCTCACTTTACAATATAATAAATTTACCATTATGGCGAGTCACCATAACTGGTCATTGTCGGTTGAGTCTTTGCTAAATACTTGTATTTATTAAGTGCACAGTACACAGGGTTTTTGTATAGAATAGGCTACAAAAGTGGAGACAAGACTGCAATAATATAAGCGGAAATGATTGCAAGACTTTTGCTATTGACTAAACTCTAATATGGAGAGTATTACTAGCGCTTGCTAGTATCGATGCCGATTGAGTGCCACAAAGGGAACGATTGAGGTGTTAGCGCTCAAATACAGCGCAGTGCAGTTTTCAACTTTGGAACCCAAGCTTTAGCATGTGAAAATAAGGAAAACGGAAAGATCCTTGTTTATTGAACAGATTCGATAACTGGGTATGGGTTGATTGGAGTTGTTTGACAGGACATCGAAAGAGCTCCATCGTCTAATAATGCGAGTATGAAGAGTCGTAGTAGTAGTAGTAGTAGTAGTAGTAGTAGTAGTAGTAGTAGTAGTAGTAGTAGTAGTAGTAGTAGTAGTGGTAGTAGTAGTAGAAGTAGTAGTAGTAGTAGTAGTGGTGGTAGTAGTAGTAGTAGTAGTAGTAGTAGTAGTAGTGGTAGTAGTAGTAGTAGTAGTAGAAGTAATAGTAGCAGTAGAAGTTCGACGAATTCTGACGATGTTTTCAATCTTTTACATAGGGAACTGTCTATTTCATTAGTATTAGCGAGCCAAAAACTGCGCTTGCCTTTATATGTGTTGAATTTTATTTCTTGTGTGTAGCTGGAGTATTATGAACTTTTGCAAGCTTCTACCACGGAACTAAAGCTCTATCCTTTCAAAGCTAATTCAAGTTTAATTTTGCACATTTGGGGCATAGCATACGTACATACAGCACGAACACTCAGAACAAACGCCCGATCTAACGGGATTCAACCAAAACAAGGAGAATTTTATATGTATTGTTGTATATTGTTCCAGTATTTCATTTGGCAAGAGGAATTTTCAATCACTTGTATAAAAACGCAACACAAATATAAATCGAATATTGCTTGTTCCATCTCTTTCTGGCAGAAGCTGCCCGGGTGTAATCTCGCTGTTCTGTATTGCTATATCGTGAAAACACAAAAGAGGGAATAAACTCGATAGCGAGTTAGAATAGCAATAGTGGGTATATGATGGTATCGCTTCTTTCTCGTCCTTTGATAGTACAAAAAAAAAAACAAAAACAAAAACAAATGAAAATGGAATAAGAAAATTTTTAAACACTAAAATGAAATTCTACTAATTTTGGGTTTGACTTAGAAATCATTGCGATGCTGATATCGCATAAAAGTGCTCATGAAGAAAATATTGGTATTTTGCTGATACAACTTTAAAAAAAAATTTAAAATGAGTATTAGCATTCGGGCTACGAAAAATTCTTTTTCACCCTGAATCGCACTCAGCATATTATTATTGTTTTTGTTCTCTTCATTATCAACTCATAGTGACCAGCATCCAATGTGGTTCTGTACATTTCAAATGGGGCTGGTTCCTTGAGAATTGACAAGGGTTTCAAACAAGTTGAATGGGAAAAGTTTTTCTCATTTTATATGGAATTTATTCGGCAAATATCTTACTTATGTAGGGATCTTATGTGGGGAAGCGTAGTAATCGTGTTACAAATGCATTTAATCTGCCAAAGGTTGGGCGTGTAAGCTAGAGATTTGGAAATTGTTTTTTTCGGACGAAAGTAACACTGGACTGGAGCTAATTTTTCTGGACTCATTGCTTATACTTCTTCAAAAATGGAATTTATAGGCAAGGAAGTATTCGTGAACTGAATTTTCAAAAAAAATATCACATTTGTGAATCATAGGAATAATCAGAATTGTGTTAGTTTTGCTATCCTCAATATCGCTCAATCGCAGGACGTAACCTCATCTGTTGATGAGAAAAGCTATCATTATATCGAGACATATCCTCCGAGGGCTGTAATGATGCATCAAAGCACATTATCATGTTCTGATTGTTGGACTAACAGAAAGGGACGTTGCATATGAGTTTCAATGCCTTCCACTTGAATTATAAGAGGATGATGAGGGATGTTATTAAAACATGACTGTTATTTCCACACCATTAAACATATCTTTATTAATGCAGTTCACTACATTACGTTTTATTGACTTGATTTTTTGATTTTTACGTTGAAGTCAAAAATCATACCTGAGATACTTGAGGCATATTGCAGCCCTCATGGGCAGTTATTTCAGCAATGGTGATGATAGAGAAATTCCAACTTATTTAAATTGTAGTCAAATATTGAAAAAATAAGGTATACAGTGAAAATAATCATACAAAAATGTTTTAAGTAGCGTAGAATGCACCAAACGCGAGTATACGCGAATAACATATATTTTTTCAAAAGCTGCAGTATTTTATTTCAGGCAAAATGCTCAAAAATAAGAAATCAAAATTTTTCTATCACAAATAATTATTCAGTTCATAATAAGTCGACAAAGAAAAAAAATGTCCGCATTACTGTCTCCGATACATGTATGATACATGTCTCCGAGTACCGATAAAAAATTTTAAGAAAATTGACATGAGTATTGTAACTTACACTTGTTCCACAGCTTCTTTCCGCAAACATTTTCATCCATCCAGCCACATTGACACCCTACAGCTAACATTATTCATGTTAATTTTTCTTGCTGTGATTTTTCTAGCACGCATTACACGAGCAGGGATGGAAGAGGCAAGGGACGGGACGAATTCTTAAAAAGGATGTATAAGCGGTTAAAAGACACTTTAGAAAGTCGGTGCTACGGTGCCGACATCATCTTGAGCTTAACAAAATTACTAAGTTTACGAGTAAATCATATCATTATATTTATTATTCGACTTGGCCTCCATTGTCCTTGTTCTACCGAAATTCTGTTAAACATCACTTTGCTCTTTACGCTCGAGCCATGAGACAAAGATTTGCGTTGCGTTTGCATATCTCAGTAATTTAAATCATGTAAGGGTGACGTGAGCAAAGAGCTGAAGAAGTTACTGAAAGAAGCATTCATTGCAACGGAATTTTGTTGAATCCTGTAATGAGTTGTAGAGTGGGAATCGTTGTATCGGTGATCAGGTTGATGTTGCAAGCAAACCAAGTGATGTGCTTTGCGGTGCTTCATGAAGTTGTCAAGAAGCAACTTCGAATTCTCTCCTGCAATTGAAGGATATTTACATTTCAAATATGGTTCCTCATAAACTAGAATCATATGCAATGTGCTAGAGCGACTGGGCTTTTGTGTCGTGAACACTTTTGACCATCTGCTGAACGAGGCATACCTCCTTGCACAAATGTAACTTATATCTCCTCACTTTGATCAATAGTGTCCGTTTCGATTATCCCGATGGGCTTATGCTGTGTACTCCCACTATTATCAAAATTATGAAAGGTAACTACTTGTTGAGTTTGAGCCCTTCCCGATATTAACCATGTGTGGCATTCTGAGTATTGTCACACATGTTTTGCTTATCAATAGTTACAAAAACATTCTAATTTGTTTAATAAGGCCTGGTGGCCGATAAAGTGTGACTACGATCCATAAAATTTTATGAGCGGCTTTTGTATGCATACTCATATCCTACAACTTCGCTTCACTCAATGAGTTATCTGTGATCGGAAAACTGCTGCCCATTGCACTGCGTTTGGGCTGATAAAACATCCTGTTAATTCAACACCAATTAGCTACTACGAGTATTTCATAATTAGCAAATATGTGATTAGGTGCGAAGATTTATGACCGTTCTGGATTCGGTTGTTATCCGTAATGCGTCGTAGATATCGTGGGGTGAATACATTTGTTGATAGTTCCACTCTAAAACTCGAAATATTTCAACTTTTTGGGTGCTAATCTGGATATTTTGCTGGGAGCGAACAAATTTACCTTAAACACATTCAATACAGGATACGTTGAGTCATTTATGCTCCCTTCCACAATTTCCGGGAAAAATTCAAGTATCCATTATAACTTATTTATAACTATATTATCGTTATCGTTGTGGACGTCTTGGTCTGTTAAGCTCAAGTCGCCACAAAAGACCTAAAGTATCCTGTAATAGCAATAGGGCCTTGTGAAAACTAAACACCCAATCCCACAATCGGCATAGTGTGATTCATTTCCAGCAATTGATGACGAAGTCCACATGCCGAAGTGTAAAATCAAGTAGTACTGCCCACGGCTATACAAATATTAGTTTGCAGAAGATAAAATGAAATATTCCACATATACAAGACAAGTGCTGAATCATTTTTTTGCCGTCAGAAGTTGAGTTTTTCATTCATTTCGTATCATTTAAACATAACGCTATCCGTATTCGCTGATAATATTTGAGTGAAGCAACTTAAAAACTCTCATGAGCATAGCGTGACAACAAAACTGCGTGAATACCTCGAAGATTCTCCCGAACTAATGGGATGCAACCAAAACAAGTAGGATGTCATTTGTATTGGTGACTATTATTTAATTATTTCGAGCAATAAGAGTAACACTCTCAAAACGCATGAGTAAAAATGCAATACAATTATAAATTCACCGTTGCTTGCTCTATCTCTTTCTGTCCGAAGCCATCCAGGAGTGTTTTTGCTGTTTTGGGCTTACATTGTGGAAAAGTTAGATGAACTCAGCGAAATTTCACTGACTTTCACAATTGACTTTGTTGAGGTTGGGGATGTTGGGAGTCGGAGGAGTACATGTCTTATTTTCTCGACTAATAAGACGAGGCCCCACCGTCAATAACGGGGCATGTATTCTATGTGGATTAGCGCCCCGGATATTATAGTAGTTGGAGTACTCATCCATTGAACAGAAACTGCTAAGTCCGAGTCCCGCTGGTGACAGTCGTATTTTAATTTGTGTTTTTGGTGTCGGAGTATCAGCTCATCTAATTCTAATTAGGTATTTTCGATAAGCTTATTCAGATCAAAAGTCACCTTCTCCTGCATATTTGGTCAATAAAAATCAGGTGGCTCTTGCGCCGAAACAACAATCCTTTTGATGTTCGTTGATCTTGTTACCACGGAAGATATCGAAAAGATCTCACCAAAGAATTCGAATCAAGAGTTTTTAGGAAAAAGTATTTCTTTCACAATTTTACTAACCTGTGCACAAGGTCGACATAGTCATGTATGAAGTAAGGACGCTCTCAATATTGAAGACCAAGTTTGAGTACCCGGTCCGACGACGAAAAGACTATTCAAACGAAACGATGCATGCGAGACCTCCTCGAAGATAATTATCTTTGAATCATGTCGTTGCATCCAATCCAATCGAATCCAATCCAAACTCTTTCGATTTCTAAGAAATGTTAACTTTTAGCCGGAAATTTTTGTACATAAGGAATTTCAGCGGCGCGAATACGTGCATGTCAAATTCGAGGAAATGGATTCTTTTTCACAAAATCCTTTATTTAGTATTCCATTATTTTCGGTATTCTTTCACTGTCATTTTATGTTGCAATTTCGAATAAGCAGAGATAGCGTGTTAATATAGATTTACATGTTTGTCAATTGAAAAAACGAAACACTTCCAAATATACCGCTGACTCGATTTTCTTTTCATTTAACGTTCGCAATTTTTCATACGATACTAAATTAATGCAAAACACGTGTCTAATTAAACTGTTGAATAAACATTGTTGTCTGCAACCGGAGATAATCAGTATTAGCCAAGTCCTTTCCTTCCCACCATTAACTAGATATAATCTAACTGAAACAGAAAACTGAGACTGTCCATATCGATACCAACCTGGAAAGTAATTTCATCAAAACAAGCAAACATTCCGAATTTTCAATAGCATATTAGTTTTTTATTTAGACAGATTATGAGTTACCACCAGAATATGGTTGTGCTGTTGGTGGAGCTGGTACTTGTTGATGGATCCACCATAGAAACCGCGAAAATACAAATTGTACTTTAGGTTAGCTTTGATTGAAAATTTGGTAAACCTGACAAGGTGATATTTTTCTTAGCCCTAGTTTTGCTGTTTAAAATTTTATTTAGTCCTAACATTCTCTAATCCTATATTAATGCGGTTGCGATTGGCAATAAATATGAAATGGAATATTGTTGGACGAATCTGTTTTCGAGATTGATGAAAATGTCTACACAATATTACTCCCATGTCAGCCGACAAATCCTTCAATCAACCTCAGAAGAGGGCATTTCACTTGATGTTGTACATATGGAGGAGTATTTTGAAAGTGTTGTTGACATGGTTGGACAGGATATAAGTTCTGCAAAGAAGCTCTTGAAGAGTTAAAGGGTAAATATGCTGGCTATCATATTTGGTACTTAGAACTGAAAATCTGAGGCAGATAAAGCTAAAATAGCATCTTCTTTTATGTTCTTATAAATTTGGTCTTGATGCCGAATTCGAGCTCAGCTTACGTTTAGATAAACGAAAAATTCATTCAAAAAGAAGGAGTAACGAAACTGTGTTTAAATTAAGAGACGCAATTGGAATTTAGTTTAGAAACAACATCATTCAAATGTGTGCTATAGCGACGCAATTTAACTTAAAACCTAGACCTTAAACTTGCGAAAACTTTTCGGCACGCTATACTAGAAAAGGTAAATATTTCTTCACGAACCTCGACTGCAACTAAGCTAACGTGGTTGGCCTATGGGTATAAGAATGACTCTCGAAGTAGCCCCCGAGAAAGAAATGATTGGTAGTGAGGTAGAGGCTTTCCTCGGTACGATATAAGTTTTCCTTAACACATTGCGTTTTTGAAAGCCGGTAGAAAGTTTGATAGCCGTATGACGTGTCCCACCATCTTGAAGCAGGTATGGTAAAAAACCTCGTCCCGTCCTTTTGTAGTCATCAGAAGTGACTCTGACCGCCTAACCTAACATTCTTAAAATCGGGGCCGATTATTCCTTGTGTCAACCGAACCGTAGCGTTGGTAAAAGGTAGGAATTCTCGGACTTGGGTTTTGAGTTTGATCAAGAGGATGTTCTTAATATGGCAACAGTGCTGATCTTTTTCGAGTAGATAGTTCGAAATGACGTAGTACAAAAGTGCTCTCCTTGCTAAACACACCTCATATAGCCCATGAATAGGGGAACCGTAGCCTTGAGCTAGCTGTCCAACAATAGGATCACTTTTTAAGTGGAATTCTTAGAACTGGGAATAATATTGTCGCTGAACAATTCTACATGAATTGCTATTTTTGTGGTCTCCTTTACGGAGTCCGCGTAGTACACTACTATTCCATTTAACGCATCATTGCGTAATATTTCCAAATGTCGAGCCACTTAACACGCTTAGCCTCTCCTCCCTCGCGTGTGTTAAACAATGTATCTTATGAATAAATATTAGAAGGCTTCAACGTATTAATGGAAAATATGCTTCCTAGAGCGGGATCGGCTTGATTTGTGAAGGATTGGTATTCTGGTTGTATGTTGACTCATGTTACTGATCGCCATATCGATCATTCAAAGTGAGTGAATCTCTCTCGTGTCAATTTCAGAGAATATTTTTGACCAAAAGATTTTAAACAATTCGCATAGTTATTGAGATTACACGCACTTGTCTGGTTTGAAGACTAAATGGTAAGACGCGTGATATGAACGCGACATACACAAGATCAACTACATAAGTTGTCGGCTTCCTTTATGCAAACATTTTTAGAATTTTTGTTCGATATCATATTTTGAATATCACTATCAGTACCCTTCAGGTCATGGATTCCCGTCGGTCGTGTAGGGATATCCTGTCTATTGTGTCCCCATATGTCTTATTCTCTCGAAGTATGCTTCAGTACTTTTTGGCGCAGTCTTTTTCGTTGACTGAAATGATTTTAATGCCTAAAATGTTTCAGATTTCGGCTGATTTCCGCTTAAGTAAAATGTCATGAACCTCGAAATTATTGAAGGAGGCTTTCAAATGCTTCTTTTTATTGATTGGCGGTAGTTTCATCATATCACCCATATCACGTTGTTGAATAAGTTGCTGATAAATGTTGTTTGAATCAGAACTTTTGTTGATTTTAGACCCCTAATCAAAGGATACGAACCAAGTATTTTGCGGAGAGGAATAGTTCTTTTTCGGAGCAAGGACACGCTCAGAGGAGTTATTTGAGAAACTTCTCATAAGCCATATTGCCTATCCCAGTATTCGTTGCCCTTTTAGGGCCGCAATATAGATCGTTGTACAGATCACTCCCGTCGAAAGTCTCCAACCATGTAACAAACTAGGGAGTGGAGCTAATACTCCTTTGCATGTGGAGTATTAAACGTTTTTTGAACTGCTTCTCTGGTAAGATTCATATGTCATGAATAAAGACAAAAGCAAATTAATCTGCTTCTCTGGGTGCTATTCCACTGTAAGTCCACAAGGTGGTAAAAATGATTTTAAATCAAAATCATCACTTGGCAGCCATATTTGAGTTGGCAAAACGTATTATACCATCCAATTGTTGTTACTCTTACGTCAGCAAATGCATATCCATTCAGCACATTCCCTAACGGAAATTGGAGGAAGGTCAAGTGTAAATTTCCAATCCTTTAATCGCGTAAATCCTCCCCAGTGACGGCTACTCAAACTTTCGCAAATCGCAGGCAACCGAGTCGTCAAGATAATCGTAGCTTCTATTAATCGTGTGGTTTCTATCAATTTTCCCATTCATCATCCATGAAATTTAGAGCACGTGGAGCGTTGGAGGACTACATGTAACGGTTGCAGTTCAAACTGCCTGAACGATTTACTCGCCTCCCCATATGGACAGACGGCAATGAATTAAGATAAATAACGCTGTGCGTCCAATCAACATGAATTTTATTTTTAGAGATGTTTTCAAATAACTTGGTCGAAAGGATTTCATCCTTTCGTTCTGTCGACATCTTTTACTTTGTCTCCATACCGGCAACTTGTGATTTTTCATATAATCGCAATTACTAGGACACGAATTCTCCACAAAAGATTGAAAGTTGGCGCAATCTCCGCCTCTTCTTCCCACACACATTGCTGCGACGTGTGCGGCACATCCATGGGCATGACGTCAGAGCTTTACCCCTATTTGCAAAAAGAATACGGAATTTTTGAATTTGTTGCTTTTGCGATAGGCTCGCGTTTTAACGCTGAAAGCTTTCATATTATCAGCGCTTGTTATCAGCGAAAGTATATAAATCTGAAGGACTCTTTGTCGCTAGTTCCATTGTTGACTACGATTTTGTAACGTGCGGTTCCTTGCGACCGAGATTTTCGTTGAAGAAAGGACACCTGCCAGCGGTCTTCTTAATCGATAACGTTTAACGGGCGAAGTGGAGAGAAATTTCAAAAGTGAGCAAGTCTAACGGTGGTGCTGAGCTGCAATTTGCGAAATTCTCAGGAACCGAAACATTGAGGCGGTGTCCCGCCAGAAGAACTTGAAGAACGCGAAACATAGTGTCGTTGTTATTCCCAAATCTTGAACGATTCAAAGAAGATCTTGTGTACCCTAAGTGGACCAATAATTGGTTTTTTTAACGGTTGATTGGAGGTGACAAATTGAATTTTGGTATGTATTGCCTGTTTTTATAAGACCACTCGTTTTTCACAAGATGAGTCAAATAATTTCCTTAGAGGCCATCAGCAAGATGGTGCATGAGGCAATAACTTGGTTAACTTAGGTAGACGTTTTATAACTCTTCTCTGTTCGTCAATGATTGACACATTAAATTTTTATTTGCATTTGCAACAAGCCCCGAAGCGTTACGGTAAGAATACTTGGAAGCGCCTTTTACGACCTGAACGTTCAATTCCAAGTACAGCTTTGAAATATTTATATAAAGGACTTGTAGCAAAAGCCGCGTGGTATAAGGCAAGACCGGCGTCTTATGATTCGTATACTGTGGCTGTTATTCGTCGGCGGTAAAAACATAACTGCCATCGAGCGCAACCTTGTCTGAAGTTGTCTTACTCGAATATGCACTATGCTAATATAAAAGTTGCGTAAAAGTAAACAATACTAAAAGAAAATTGATTGGTTGCTGAGTAAAAGAATGGATTTTCATTTGGAAACGATGATATCAAATATTCATAAGATGTGCTAAATCAATCGGTTCGGGTTAACGAAAAGAGGAAGTTCGAAGAATTCGCTATTAACGGAAACCCAAGGCGGCTGCTAAATAAATTCAAGGGATGGATAATACCAAAAATCCTTGAAAATGTAAACTCAATGTTTTTTAATGACGTTAACATGGGCATTAGCTGGATCCAAATCCAAAGTGGGTTTGCTTTATACTTTAAATCGTATCTTTTCAGTATAAAGTATAAAAAATGGGGAGGTTCCTATCTATGGCGAAAATACAAACGTTCGAAACTCGTGCTTGCAGTCCAGACGCTATCTTGAGTACTTGAGAAAGGCCGGTGTTTCTTTCATTGTGTGTTTAATTGATTGCAACTTATTTGGTAAGCTAGGTTGCAACATTCATATTTACTATTGCTTCCATCATCACGAGATACTTTTGCTGAAAAATACTTAGAAACCCTGCATTTTGCTTTGTGTTATCTTATTATCATTTCCCTTATTGGATTGATTTTCCACCGTGATTGTTCGGTCTTTGATTGGAATAGACCCACATACGTGTCTTAGTTTCTTTGGTGAGGTTTGCCATCGGTGAATTCAAAGTGCGACAGATTCAAATTCACTATCTCCAAAAATCACTGCCATCTTTGCATCTTGGCTCCAACTCCGGCATTATGCTGGTATGTATGCCGGATGCTGCCTGAGTGGAAGTGACCCTTTCTTAGAATCTTACATATCGTCACCATTGGCGTTTTATCGGCGGTTCATTTAACATAAGGACATCCAAATACCGTTTAGAGATTATTGCTAGATGAAGTGGCCACGTCTATCAGAGTTAATTGGAAGACTAAGTCTACTTGCTTCGAATATGCGAATGATATACTCGCCTATATTCATTCCTTTCCAGCTACCTCAACGATGATCACTTCAAAATCTGTAAAAATGGTGAATGTCTTCGATTCGATTGAACCATCCTGCACATAATTTCTATTCGGTGCTTATGATCAAATTCAAAGCTGAAACGTTGAAATGCACCTTGGAACTCCTTTTGACTGCTACTTGTAAGCTATTGCTTGCACCTTCTGTTGCTACTGCTCGTCATCCTTTGTGTAAACATTTCAACGTAGCAACGTTTCGGAAAAGATTCACTTTTAGCCAAATCTCCGTTGGAAGTCAAAATCTCCATCGTTTGCTCGATAGACGATTTCGGGTGATGTTTCTACTTACAAATTGTCCAAGGGTTGCACTCTAAATTGCAAATAATCCGTAAATAAACCGACGGATGAACGGAGGATATCTCAATGTCGTTTGAAGTGAATTGTAGGATTTGTAACGAAGTGGACATTGCCCTAGCAATATCGCATTATTACCTATGATGCGACCACAATGACCGTTTACTTGCTGTTTATTTCTAGTGCACACGTTAATAGTATTCCAAAGTAATTGTTGAAATATGTATTTCAAGACATGTGGCATGACACATGTAGAAAAAATTATCGGTAATATTGCTGGAAAAACATTATTCCCTTACATCATGTAGGGGTTTGAATACGCAACAGCGATTTGACTTTCTTAGCTCCAATTGTAATATATAGAAATAAGATAAATCAAATGGTAAAGAGTACTAATGTCGTATTGCGCTTTGCAGGAAATTTTTTATTCCAGTGCCATACTTATTGCGTGAAATGAATGTCAAAACAAATCAAACCTAGAGTATTCAGCGAGAAATTTGGAATACCTAAATACAGAGTCAAGGGCTTGTAATTGCATATGAAATAATCACATTTGGATTCACTCAAAGATTCCAACAGTTGTCTTGCACTGAGCTTATGATTTTTTGTGGGTACAGCTGTCAATGTCAACCTTTAAACTCTAATGATCGTGGACTTGTTAGCGTTAATCATGTGACGTCCCAAAATTGTGCAGACCGGGCGGTTGATGAAGTTAAGGCAAGAAATCTCACTACCTGACATATGGAGATATCAAATGAGTGCCTCCTGACACATCAACAAGGTGTGATTCTGAAATGCTGGGTACTACAGGTACACACTAGAAAAACAAGCAGAATTTGATAAATTTTAAAAAAGAATTCACTCAATTCAGATCATAATGAATGTGTTTATAATTTCTGGTCATCAGTGGGTATATACTAGTGGTTCCATAACAAAATCGACATGATGCTATTTCGATGGGAATAATCCGTCATATATGAATGAAGCCTGTATCATGCCAGCCCGCAATGAAAATCACATTCAGAAGACAATCAGAGGACATTCAGAAGGCAGGCGAACTGCCTTCTGATGATTGCATCAAATAAATAATGAGAGCAACCTACCGATCGATAGAATTTTTTAAAAAATTTTCAAGCTGTAAACTATTGACAAAGGAAACATAGTGACAGAGCCGTTCTATTAGATTTCCATTAGTTCCTTCTTGTGACTGAATCTTGGAAAAATTTTGCTTGATCAGGTCTGTCTATGATGCATATGGAAACTTACAAATAGAAAACTAACTTAGGGTTAGTTTTTGACATAAACGCGGATATGCTAGGAAACCTTTTGACTCTTCAAATGTTTCTATCATTCTGAAAATCCCGATGATTAAGCAGGAAGGAAAAGCAACATGCTTTTAAGTTATTTTGAAGGCTCAACATTTCTCTGGAAGGTGACTTGGATGGAAGAGATACGATTCTCCCTGGGAACGAATAAAGCGTGATCTTTATTGCGTGCAATATAGAAAACGGGGAAATAAAACGGCTTAAGCAGAGGGAAGCACAAGCAGCCATAACCCTCCCGAGTGACTTCTCGCAGAAAGAGATAGAAAAAGCAGAAGTAGATTTGTATTTGGCTGCGACTGTGACAGAGTGGAGGGACTTGACAATTTTTTTCTAAAAAAATTCTATTAAAATTATTGTCATTGTTTTTATTGCGGTTACTTTTTCTTCGTTACCGTAAATATAATTTTTCGAAAATTTTCCGCTACAACTCTATAAAATAGAAACTTGTACACATTTCGCATTCACAGCCTGCGTCCCTGCCAATCTTGCCAGGCGTTTGGTACGTGTTGAACGCGTAAAATATTTCTATTATATTCGTCAAAGTCATGTTTGCTACACTAGCTCAGCCAATTAAACGAAATATCGATTTCTCTCATCCTGTCGTGCCGCTGGCAAAGTACAATATTCATTCCAGTTTTAATTAATTTATCACATTGCTTGTCAAATAAGATTGACAAAGAAGTAACAGGCGGTGAAATACGAGAAACTCATAGAGCAATGGTGCGTAGCAAGTTTAAACAAATTCATGTCCTTTTGTGAATTTCACTGCACCTTTCTCATCTTTGCAGCAATTAAATTCAATTAGATCAGTAGTCAGCGGACGACAACCACATTTCAAAGTTGTGGAATTCATTACGTTTTCCGCTCTGAGCTCGTGATTTTTTTAAACTCTCTTGTACTGCTTCATCTGTTTCGATTTTCTGGCAATTTGTTTTGGACGGGATGAAAGTAAGGACGAGAAAATGGCAAACGGTATGCCAAGGGTGTTCCTTTAACATGTTTGTCGGTCGGCACGCCGAGTTTGAAGTCATGGCAGAGGGAAGTAAAAAAGGTTATTTGTATTCATCAGCAATGGCCGTCTAAATGCCTCTAAAAAGCTAATTGGAGGTTTCAATCTTTTAATTGTACTTGGCGTAAAAACAAGATGGTTTTGGTTTGTGTTTGGTAGGTAAAAGGAATTTTCAAGACAATTACAGTGAGTTGCTGACACGGGAGGATTGATACATTTGTCAATTTCTCTAGGAGCTGGAAAAGTTTGGGTTGGTCACATGAGAAAAGTTTCAGGAATTATTCCTTTTTGGTAAATTTTATAAGAAGGGATTCGGCACAGAGAATTATCTACTTTTCAAGACTAGTTTCGGAACGGGGTTGAATCAAAGGTATATGCTTGAAAACGTACATATTTTGAATTCGTTTAGAAATTTTACGAAGCTGCTCGAGAGTTTTCCCAACACTCCTTGCTGGGAAAGATTCAAACATAGTTCGAATGTACTCGAGTCATTGATGCAAATGATTTTTAAAGGCGTTTTAACTCGTAATAGTTAGTAGTAAAGTAGACGAGACGTTTGATTGCTTTGAATATATTTGACGTAATGATTGACGTAAAACGTTGAGCGAGGGGAAAGTGAAAGTGCAATTTAACTAGTTCGCAGTACTCGTTTCAGCAGAAATTGGAGTGTTGGACCACTTGTATTGGATAGTTGATTATGTTGCCTTTCCCATCTTTCATCCTCTAGGAGAAAGATGTGCTCGGTGGCATGTTAATCATATATTTACAATTTTCGAACATGTACAGACTTCAATCATAGCCAGGTTCCAATTTTTCTATGTGAAAAATATAATTAGAAACATCGGATAGCATCCAAGACAAGTTGGATTCCGTGGCTTTGTTTACACAGTCTCTAGAAGGATTAGAGAAATCAACTTATTGATAAGCCTTTGTTTTTTTTTTCTAGAAATATGAGCCAAGCCATTGTTGTTTGATGTGCAAAATAAAGTTTTCAAGGAAATAATTTTAGGGTTGCATCCTCTCCATCCCAATCCTTTCAATCCTCTGGAAAGGAGTTGAAAGGCTGAGTCAAAACGGTGTGGAACTTTACCTTAGCAGTTGTTAAGTGAAAATCATACCGTAAAACGTGTTGTCTTATCGAGTGCATCTTTCACGATAAATTCCGGCATTCTATAATTCTTTTTCGCAAGAAATTGCAGAAATTTCATCGAAAGAACGCGTAGAGCATGAGGATGTTCGATACTGGAAGCTGCTATAGCACTAAATGATGTAGAAGCATCAATGTAACTATGTAAATCTAGCAGTCAGTATGTACAAGTATTGAAATAATTAGGTTTTAAGCCAAACAGGTTGATTGCGCACTTACTTAACCAACTGCATAATAATTGCCAGCTACTATATTATGAACGAAAAATTACTCCTGCAACGGCGAAGATTTGCGATGATTTAATTACTAAGAAAGCAACAACATACCACGCATATAAGTTCATTGCAACGAACTGAATTCAGTTGAAATAATTTTATAAAGTTAAAGTAATATATAGTTATCCAGAAGACAATTGTTTAAAACAGATGATCTATGTGGTCCTGAATGGTTTCAGCCGAAGCGATGTATCTACACTAAAACAAGTCGAAAAAAGTTGTTTTCATCGAGTTTAGTTCTGCATCAGGCAGTAAAATAATACTAAGTTTTTTCACAGCAAACTTGATTACATTTATTTGACTCAAAAAGGAGTTCAATTTTCTCAAGAGACGATGACTTTCCTGTTCAAGTACGTGATACCCAAGTCAGTGTAACTTAGGGACCTACGCAGAAACTTCGCTTACACGTAACAGGTTAAAGGGGGTATGCGATGTTGGAAATAATAGATCGAAATTTTCGACCAGAATATAAAAGATTTTCGAATAAAAATAGTAAGTTTCGCAAGCTATTTTCTGAGTAAAGGTATTTCTTATCAAATAGTTTGTTGAATAGTGCTGCATAAAGTGTTTGTTCCTTTTCATCGATTCCATGCGAATGTGGCAACGGACAATCTCTTTTGTAAATCTTAATAAATGGACAGACGGTTTTGTCGGCCATACTCTGATTTAGACCCCAATAGCTAGCAAAGTGCACTCTTTATGAGATACTAGCACTTCCACTAGTTCCACTAGGTTCGCCCATATCGTTAATTGTGTGTTATTCTATCTAATACGTACCTACATGTCCCAATAAAGTTACAATAAATGTGTATATTTTGATAATCGAGTCATATAAGATGTACTAAGACCAAAAAACCTTTGGGCCATTCAGTTTGTATTAGGCAAAGTAAAATCTTTTCTTTATTTTTAAAGATTCGGAAAATTGCAGGATTCTGCATTTCCTGATTGCTCTGATCATAAAATCTTCGATTGGGGCGAGCCTGAACGGTTTGAATTCGAAAGGGATTATTATTTTCAAACAATTTAATTGTTGCCACATGCCACACTAGTTCACAGGACAGCATGAGTTGTGTGGTGTGTTAGGAGTACGCCTCCTCAGGGTCAAAGGAACATCACAAGGTGATCTTGTTAGAATCATGCTTGACTGCATGCCTGATCCTGACGGTGGATTGTAAGTAGAATACGGACGGTGAGTACCCAACCCATCCGGAGTTATCAAAGTTCGCAAAAGTGATTCGTTTCAACTGATTCTAGAGCCGAACGATAAAGTTCCTTCCGAGATTCTCCTTTGATATTTATTTCTTGCACGGGTGGCAAGAAGCTAGAAGGGTGGTAAGCTCACTGCGACTCTGATCGACCATGAATTGAGGAAGTAGACGAATGGAAATCTTTTGCTAATATTGTGTTTTCCAAGATGAGAAAGAAACATAACAGCAATACGATCTGCTCAGTTCAATGACAGTTCACACAAATTTCGTCCGCGTGATGCAAACACATTTGATTATTTTTAATTCAAAACCAAACTCGACTTTTTGGTAAATATCATAAAAATATCAAATCTGATAGTACCTCCCACAGGTGTGAACTTCCATGGGAATTTTTGATGTCATCTATGAAATACGGATAATATTAATTAAAAAATTTACATGATGGAACCTCAACTACTAAAAGAATTGAATGCAGGATGTAAAATTATCCGTGCCTTTTGTTTGGAGCGGGTCAGATATGTAATTACATTTCAAGCAACAATCTTATTACAACACAACCAATTGATCCTTTGTGCGTGTAGCAAACTTGTAACTAAGGCTTTGTTACTTCTTTTAACCTAAACGAGTAATGTGCCTGCGTATTACATATTCACGTGTAGAAAGCGTGCCCCAAATGAACTTCGTCCTCCAATAGAACGCATACGATTTATTTTGAGCTTGGTCATATTTGCTATACCTTCAGTAATTATTCTTTCGTTTTGTTGTTGGTTTCCAACAAATTCAAAAGGAACTTTTTTCCGTACAAATATTTAAACTATGAAAATTGACATGCTACTAAAATAAATTTTAATGTTTTTTCAAACAACAGAAACTGTAGTTGACATCGACGTGGCCCAAAAGTTCACAATATCCATGGATAAATTGTTCTCGCTAGAGGCTGCAATGCAAATAGACCTGACTAAATATATACAAGTCTAGTAGACACACATAGCTGGAAAATTGAGGAAGAATTTTAGAGTGGTAGAGATGATTATGTAAGAATTTTCAGGGAAACGGTTTTTGATTTTGTTAGTCACCCACCTGAAAATATCTTTGCTGTGAACAATTTAATACTCTTCAAAGATACATTGATTCGAGCGAAAGATGGGAGACTCGCTTGAGTAGATTCATATTCGATTCGCAAAAGGTGTTTCCCCTATTGAAAGGTTGGTGCCAGCTAAGCTGGAGAAAAAGCAGTGTTAACATGTAACAGTGAGCACAAAAGCTAAATCCTAACACTTCAGAAAGTATACTTTACAGTGTTGAGTTTTTGAGCGCATCAAAGTCAAAAGTCAATATGCATAGTTTTTAAATGCATATTGACTTTAGAATTAGTTTAGATTGAGCTTATTCAGCTTATTAGATAGAGGCTCGAAACCGATTCAACCTCCTCCATCTGATAAGCGACATGGTCGGTTTTAGGTACAGCATAGCTTACCTAAACTTATTACCTTAGCTTACCTTTTTGTCAGTACATAGCTGTGCAGACAAATTTTTCGTAGATTTCGTTAATAGCATTGACAAATTAATTATGGCACTCGCGGAAGGTTGTGCAAGTGGTGAAAGAATATACAAAGCAATTGCGATGCTGTTTGGAATAAATCATGGTAGCATCGGACCGAAATCCCTGCTTAACGACAAACTTGTGTCGAAAAAGCATGGAAGGACCTGAAATGTAATCCGAAGAGATAAAGTTCTAGAGTTGAACATTTGGTATGAAATTTTCTTTTAACTTCTCAACAATTCCGAATTTGTTCCAACTAAATTTGGTTTCGGTTTGGATGTAGCCCTACCAAGTTTGTTTTGATGTTATTATGATTATTATTAAGTCCTATTTGGCTTCAGATTTACAAACAGTTTTCGTCAGATTGAACTCAAAGTTCTTACGTGAAAACCATAGAATCGAACAGTGGAAAATATTCCAATTTCGTTGTGGTCAGAAGTGGAACGTGTCCATTTTATGCTGATAGGCTTTTACGCGCAGACTACCTTGGGAAGCAGTTTCATACAACAGGAATAGGACCGGCGTTAGGAAAGAGGATAATGAGGGCCAGAATTGTACGTTTGCCTACATGGATGTAATGATTGAAATTAGTTGTTGGCATAATTGACTGTTGTACTTGGTTTGGTTGATTATGAGTAAAAGATAAGCGAATCGGCCGTTATTGTAGTGGTTGCCACCGAGTCGGTTCTTCGCGTAAGTGTTTTACCTATTTTGTCAATTAATGTCAGTGGTGAGCTCTGTTATTCGGTTTCAATCATAAATTGGTGGATGGTGTAAAATGGATTTTAATTTAATATGTAACACTGAGGATTCGCATGACACGTTGTCGCCTATCATTTGTATAAAATTTTGCAAGAAATATTTTACTTACTTTGCTTTTCAAATTTTAAATAACCTTTTTCTAACTGATCGGAGAAGAGAAATTTACAATAAGATCCTGCAAATCGACTTTTAAAACGTTATGTTTTTATTGTTTCCTTGGATTAACATTAATTAACCGTCAATCATTAAAGCTACATTCTTTCAATTTTCTCTTTCAAATTCGCGGGGGAGCTTATGTTACGGATTGCGTTTGACATTCTTTTTGGAAATGTTTCGATACGTTTTGTCTCAGTGCGGGTGTTGGTACGTTAGCGTTGACTTGTTCTGTAATGGGAGACATTTTATAAAATATGTTCACACAGAGAAATAATATGAGATTACCGCTTTAAGGTATTTTTTGAATGATTTGCTGGTTGCTGCGCAAAAGCGCAAGTATAACTATTTTAAAAATTCATGCGTCAGTTCCTTTCATCTCATTATCATCATCTTGGAATCGTCCAAACGGACATAAAGAGCAAATAGTGTAATATATTAACGACACAAACAGGTGGAATAGATGCCGGCAAGAGCATCAATGTCTAAATGAAATCAAATCGAGATTGTCATAAATGCATCAGTATTTTGCTATGTGTCTAGCATGTACGCAAATGGCTCGCAGGACTCAAACCGAAAGAATATGTTGTTTTGCCTGAAGCTACAAATTGCAGCAAAACACAAGATGATATGCGTTGGTGTTGACTTTCAAAGGATCCATATTTAAAGCGAAAGTTAAAGATGTAGCAAATAACTGACATAGTTTCGGATTCATCCTTAAGCGCATTTTCATAATTCTGGTGAATCGAAATTGCTCAACTACATTTCGCTTTTGTTGAAAGCAGATTTCATCTTCTCTCTTTGGCCGGGTTAATTTCGTTCAAGGGTTTCGTTCATTGATGTTTGCATTGCAACTGATAGTGTATACTTTTGTAACGATTAGGTCCCAATATGTTTTTATAGCACCTGCTTGAAGCTTGAAGCAAAGAACTGTGAGTTGAAATCGTTGTGTAAGAAGTGGGATTAAATCGAGTTCTATTCTGTAAAGAGTCATCAATCAGTTATTCATTTCTAATCATGCAACCAATTAAACTGGAGGAATATCGCATTTGTAGCACCATTCACGGCGTGGGGAATTTTTAGCATCCTCTGATACGATTGGAACGGCAATTAAAATTCACAGACTAACACATTGTCCTCGATGACTACAACATTCCACATAAATCTGATGCATTACCACTTATCACCTGGTACAACATTGAAACCAATTAGTTTTGAGACTTCATAATGAAGGTTCAGCGAGGAGTAATCAATAAATTTGCAAGCATCATTTGGATCTCATTGAAAAGAAGCGTTGCAAGGAAAATTAATTTTCTATTGTCGAATTCCATTGTTTCGTCATCAAGGAGCACTTAAATCCGATAATCTGCGAACTATGTATGAGTTATGTGCACTTTTGCGTGTGAAACGTATCCATATATCACTTCGAAAATCATTTGGTTGTATGAGGTAATCTCAAGAGCAAATATAATGCCATACGAATTTTTTTAATTTCACCGGAAATCATTCATTTATTCGATTGAATCGCAGGTGGTGTTTGAGGGCACTTCTGCGATACATGATGCAATTAACATCATTGAAACAATCAGGGTGGGCATTGTATCCTTTTGACCTATTCATTGTTACCAAAAAGTTGTGAGAGTCGAAAAATTTAATTAGTTCGAATGGAATGTGGTAGCCGTACCTCGTACTTTGATCCTCTGGTGTAAATAGCTTTTGTTTTTTTTTGTTATTGTTCTGCATGGAGCGTATCACTTAGTCCGCTAAGCAGAAATTTATAAGCTGTCGGAGTTTCTGAGGATTCTTTGGCATTTATGGTTCATAGTTAACAATCCGAATCCGTGAGCTTGGCATCTTTTTTTAAATGTATTCAGATGATCATTCGGGATTGACAAGGCGTGGGTTACCTCATTGTAGTTAAGTGGACAATGTAACACACAAATCAAATAGAGATGTATGGATTTAATTTATTTGAGTATCAAATATGCTTCATAGTAAATCACAGTCTCAAAAAAGTTCACTTAGATGAAGTTGCTTATGCAATAAGCCGTGTTAATCCGTAACCCCCTTTAGTAATTTGCAACCTTATCGCAAGTTTGACCCAGATCGTATGCAAAAGAATTCTCCTGAGAATTTTTGACCATACACGAAGAAATATATTCCGAGTTGCTTTGTCGCATGTGAAATCTTCGTAATATAAAATTGAGTTGTGGGAGAAGTCTTGATAACTATGGCCACATCTGAGTTCTTTTGATTTTCGAGCACTAAAGCGGGAGCTCCCACTTTTATCTGACCAAAAAATTTTCTCCCTCTCAATCAGCTTTGACGTTCAGTTAGTGACAGGAATTGAAAATGAGGATTAGTTCGCACATCTTTCTACTGCTCATATGCCTCTTTAATTCTAGTTTCTGGCAAGAATAATACATTTTACAGGGTGGGATTGACAGTGTCTGTGTTGAAAGAAAACAAATGTGACTTATGACCAAATCATCTTGAAATTATCGAACAACATTTTTGAAGCATCACGTATGTTGCACGTCTCCTTGAATATATGTGGCAAAGATGTCAAATCAAAGGAATGGATTATCTTACAATCAAACCGAGGACAAGATATATCACGGACTCTTAATCCTTTTCACATAATAAAATGTTGTTTTCAAAAATAATGCCTTTCTAGCATAACTTTTTTCAGTGATTCCATAGCCCGCCAGGCTCAAAACTATGAAAATTACATTTGCATAGTGAAAAATGCTTGAAAAAAGGTCTTTGTGCTTAAATTAATTCATTTTCTTTCTCGCATTTTCTTGCAATAATAAAGTGTAATTAACATATTCGGAAATACCACAACATCTGGTAGAAAACATTTAAAAGATGTAATTAAAGTTCTTCATGCGTGTTTAGGCGTTCTCCATATTAGAAAGTAATTTGAAATCCTAGCCCGCAACCAAACGTTATTTGCCTCAAATTTTTATTCGAGTTCAGGGTCGTCTTTTGACCAGGTTAAGTGTTGTCGAAAACTTTTTGACTTTAAATTCCCTTAGGAGGATTAACACATGAAAAGTGTCGTAACGGCAGAGAAAATGATAGACAAACATACACATAAGTGAGTGTGTGGTTTGCAGTGGTACGATTTATAGAATGTGAAAAATTGTAACTGGTGTATGGAATGTGAGCATAATTTTCAGTGAAGTTTAAAATAGAGATAAAGTTTTTGAGACAAGGATCAAAATCTTTTTGGTAAGTTGTTTGCTATGGCTAGCCCAGTAACGACTGTAGTGAACGCAATTACCATACACAAGTTTCGTTGGAATTAAAATGAACAACATTATTGAACGTATAGAAGCTCACGATCCTTTGTGACATTTGTAACTCAGTGAACTATTTGAACAATTATTGGAGAAATTGAATTAAATGAGTTTTAATTGAAAAGTAGAACTTATTTTTAGATTGCGAAACTGTTCAATGGTTGAAGATAGATGTTTATACACGTCTTTCTCAAAAAGTTTCCATGACGTTGAAGACGACCGACGTAATGTTTGTAATGAAAGAAGAACATTAGTTTCGATCTATTTTAGCGAAATATTAGCAAGTGCTGAAAGTGCTGACTCAAATTATTATCGATCTGAATTTCAAAAATTCCAATATATTTGGTACCAACGGTATTTCAGTAAGCCAATAAAACGGTATCACAATACCAATAGCTCGGTTGTTGCAAAAACCAATGTTTTCTTCTTTCACAGTATTCTTTCTTTGATTGAATAGTTGAATTGATCTCAATAATCTCGCAAAGTAACCTAGCTTCGATAGGAGAGCTGCAGAGGTGCGGACAACAAAGGACAATTGAAGTAATCGTACAGTCTCGTCGAAAACGAATTTCTGCAAATTCCAAAGCTGAAGTATATATCAAAGTCCACACGCCGTGCTGATGCCTTTTCTTACACGTCGTCTGAATGGTTGATTGAAGAGTCTTCAACTGCAACGAGCGGATAGATGTCCATTGAAATTTAAATTTCCTGAGACATAATAAAACGCACATTCCGGGCAATTGATTTTCAATAATATAAACTTTTATAAAGCGATGTAGTAGCAATAATTTTATTTCTTGGTGTCTACATTCATATAATGAAGCCTGGTTGAAGTAGTTGGTAAGGTTTTTGTAGTATGGTTTATGTAAGTAAAATGAAAGATGAATGTTAGATAGTAACGGTTCAGTTCAATGAATTATTTTAAATAAGTGAAAAGGAAAGAGATAAAACCCCAACAACTCTGCCGCTTGTTTGAATAAAGTATGTAACGACCTTAACGACTTTAGCAAAGGAGCTCACAAAACGTTTTCACAAGGAAAAAGTCTGATTAATCTCCATAGAGCCTGTCGTATGCCATGGTGCAGTTATTTGCATCTGCATGATATCTAAGGGGCGCTTTTTATCATAGTCAACTTTACATCGAAAATCATTAAAGTTATCATCGTCAAAACATAGCAAATCAAAGCTCTTTAAAGCTATTCGATCGCGTGGGACTGTTTTCGGTAAGTTTCTTTTCGACATTATTTCATATTTGAATAGTCAATTTTGTCAAAATTTACAATTCAATGTCAGTGGGAAAATATAGGAAGCCTTTGCAGATCTGTCGTCATGTCGTAAAGTGTGCATTTTGCTGTCTGAAAAGACCTTTTCCAAAAGTTTATGGTTTTTTATATGATTGTTAAGTGACGATGGTGGCCATAAATATGCAATCGGGTTTTCTTCAAGGCTTAGGATCTAAAAGGGAGTTGAAAAATAAAAAATCTATAAAATATTTCTAACGAATTCATATGCTTTGTTATTTATCTAGGATACCTTTCAGGTGGCTTAAGCAGAGTAAATTTATACTTTTATTATGTACCTATTTGGTGGCTACGGGTTTCACTTGTAGATTGAGATGAAGTATGAGACGTAGATTGTTTTGACTCATGCATTTGATATCAGCTACTTAGTTAATCGAAGGAGTTAAAGGGAAACCTTCCTTAAAGCCTGTTTGCCGTTTGAACAATATTAGTGATAGTTTGAGAAAATATATATATATATATATATATCTAACTAACCTCTCTAACAGATCCGTTCTTACCTGCAACGCTAACACTCGGGCTTCCGGCATGATATTACATTTAGAATATTACCAAAGTCCCCTGCGTGTATGAGTAGTTATGAAGTTGTTGCTGTTACTTCTTTTTTATCCAGCAATTATCAAGAACAAGTAGTCGTCTCATGTTAACATCAATTTATGATTACAGAAAGGTTTTTGCTTCCTCCTATTTACTCTGTAGAAACAACATACGTGGCCTCCTTGTTGCACGTGACTCAGTCCGCGCAACTAGTGTTAGAACTTATTGCAAATATCAGCACGATGCATTCATAATCGGCCACCAGTGAATACTTGTAGGATAACAAATCACAATAGATAAGCTAATGGTCGAATGTGGTCTCATGAATGCGATAAATCATCCCCAGGATATTCCTTCCCTCCACCAAAACAGCGAAAGCTTTTCTCTAATAATCCCCGATACACACATGTAATCCCTATTTGTTCCAAAACGTATGTAGATTTGGCGCATTTTGTAGAATGAAATGAAAAACGTGCCAAATAATTGCTACTGTCAATAGAATAATTAATGAGGTGTTCGCCAACGGTCTACAGTCGAAAGAGGATCAACTAAAGTAGAAGGCAAGGGCAAAGAGATTACCGCATTAATTTCACCGTGGAACTTAATTCAAAGCGTGTACAGTCTGATTTCATTGAATATCTAGATGAGGTGATAGTGGAGGAAGTCACAAAGGTGAGTGGTAGATTGCAAGTCCTGTGTAGCTTAGTGTCTTAATCCTGCCAGGAGCTTGAACTAGAATCAATTCTAGTGCACGTCCATGTCATATTCTTCATCAGCGCTTGTATTCTGAACCGATGTATTGAAAGAACAGCACAGAATTTCAATGGGCCACTGAACGTGCGATAAAAGAGAAATGCATTTCATACGCATTTCTGCAATTCGTTGGAACATCGTTATGAGGATTGCAATAAACAAAATGCTTTCATGGATTTATTCACTGCACACCTGACAGCAGATGTCCTTTTCAAATACTTATCGTGATTCAACTTGCAAAGTTGTAGGTATAAATCAAAAATGCTACACAAAGTCTGTTAAATAAGAAACAAATGTATGGCAATAATAGATTCCTTCAAGAACGAGCCTGCAGTTTCGCGCTGGCAATTGCAGGAGCAATGCTTCGAAAGTTAGAACAGAAATGACAAATGCCGCGTTTCTCAAATCCACAAGCTGCAGTGGAGCTTCTCGAATTTTTTTATTTGGAGCTTTCTCAGTAACAGTAGAAGAAATATTGTCATAGTTCTATTTGAATATATCAAATTAACTTTTTCGAAGCCTGTTCCGATAAACGAGAAGATATTTTTCCATTTCTCGATTCTCGAAAACGAGCAAATCGAATTTGACATGAATCGTGTTTGTCGCTTTGCTTAATTTGAGTCAGCGAATCTATCAGTATGAGAAATGTGCAATTTAATTTATTGCCTACCGATTTTTTGTTGTTAATAGATACGAGGATAAAACTACGGTTTGCATGGGAACCGAAAATAAGGAAAGTTATGGGTTGAAAGAGAAAAGCTACCCCCGTTTAGTTGTGTAAAGTCCTTGATGTTTTTTTTCCATATTGTCAAATGTCAATTATTGCATAGAAATTAAGGATACAACTATTAGTTTATCGAGCAACAATAAATTCATTCTCGCGAAAAATGAAGTAATCTCATTCAGTGTCAATTCAAAAACGTTTACGCCAACCTTCAAAAGTTATGGAGCTTATGTTGACTTAAGCTATGGAACTTATTACTACTTTTTTATTACTCCTCTACAAAATTAACTCTATTCGATTGAACTAATCAAATTATCTAGTGTTGTTTTATCTACTCTTACTAAATTTTAAACGTTCTCTCCGATGATAGTTTTTAATTGGACTACTCTGACAATGAGTTATCCAATTTAAATCAAGTAAAAAATCTAAAATTGATTCTCGGTTATTCAAAGCACAAGCATGATGTGCCACATAGGGCAGAAGTGCCAGGTAATATGATTTGAGATAATACCTCATAAAACGAAATACATCCTTCCATCCATCACATGCTCTCGTGAATTGTTGTCTGTCCAGGTTTTTTTTCTTTAAATTTTTATCGAAAATGTCATTTGGGGTGGGTTATGGTCTTCAGGTTTTTCGGGTCAAAGCGCAAAAAATTTTAGATCCCTTGGCCAAGTGTATACGCAAGTACACGAAAGAACACAAATTTAATAATGCTCTTAAATACATGCCTGTGTATATGCGTATACTCGTGCATGCTGTTTATCCTTTACAAGCCACATATGACATTTTAGCCATGACAGTGAGATAGATACGGTTTGGAAATATTGTAAACTGTGTTTTACAAATAATTGCGTGAAGTTACCTTTTGTTCGCGCTTAGGGATACGTGTTTGCACGTAGCGTAGCTAAACTACCTTTATCACTGAAATTGCGAGAAAAATGCTAGTCACCGGATTTTATAAGGAACGTGGGTCTTTTCTACAACTCGCATGTTACACCGCGAACGGTAAGACGAGATGAACGCTTTGACCTGGAAGGGAATATATTCACAAGTATTGAAGAATTATGCTTCAACCCTTGCAACTTTTTTCGCGTTTTAATTTAGGCAAATGGATGAGAAAAAATTGCTTTGATCTAAAGTTTTTACAGTGAAAAGTCGTTATTAATGTTCAAAATAAACGCAGGCCGGAAAGTAATGCGAAAGTAATCAAAAATTCGTAAAATGATTAAAACCATATTAACTGTGTTGACTTTTTAATTATATTCTTTAATACGTTAAATGCACCATTACATCAAATGGCTTATCCTTGGAAACCGCAGTCTACGTTGGTTGATATAAACCATCAATATTCAAGATAATGTTGAAAAAATCAAATGTACTCCGCACCATCTTTCTACGTAGTCTTCAAAGGAAAGAAATTAAAACAGGAATGCTTTGATTCGGGAGGAAAACCAAAACAGCTAAAAATCATGTAGTTCAGAAGATTTAACGCTGAATTTCTGCCGTATATTTTTCCGTGAATCCATTCAGCTGGAAAATATCAAAACCATTTCAGGTGGAAGTGATTTAATTTTCCTAAGCGTAGTAAAATCTGGCTAAGATGAAGTTCATGTGTGCACGTATGGTTGCGTGAGTGAATTTCACTCACGACAATTTAGTTCAATACAGCGACCATGTGCTGTAGCCTCCACCATTGGAAAGATGCATCAGCCTGAGAAAATACGGGAAAAAGACGTGAGGCAAAAAGGATGATCCTTCCGTTTAATAGATATAATGAATGTCCTGATGAAAATACCTTAAATTCATTTGATAGAGGGTGGTGCAATGAATCCGATAATATTTTCGTGGAAAACGCTTAAGGATAACGAAAAAATGCTAGGCACGTCGCACGTGAACAAATTTATTTGTTTTTCCTTTTTATATCCCAAGACGGAAGTTATGTATCTGCGAAGGACGGATTGTGTTGAACTTATGGAATGTTTTGCACTAAAGACTTTATCAGGTGGGCTTTTACCACTATGTATGTAGCTATTACGAATAGAATGCGGCATTGATTGTTATTACAGAACAGAATTGATATTATTTCCACATAGTATTAAAACATTCAACAGGACCGCGAGATTTTAATTTGCTGAACGTTTTTTCGACAACTGCTTGGTAAAATGGTCATTAATTATAGTTGCTAAAATCCTAATCTTATATATCATGTCACTATGATTTTCATTCAATTACTCTGAATTTCTCTAATCAGACATTTCAACGATTCGCTCAAAATTGACAAGTGCAGTATTTAATTGCTTTAATTGTTGGTGATATTGGATGCATCGAAGTTATGTTGTTTCTGCTTTGGCAACGGGCAACTTTCTTTACACTTTAATACCTTACTCACTTAAGTTGTATAAACGAAAGTCAACTTTTGCATACGAGGCGGGTTACGCGAACGACACAAATGTTTCGATCCTTGCCCTAAAGTTAAATCCCTAAAATAATACTCAGCTTCGCTATAAAATTCATTGATTTGCATACATTATTAATCGCTATATCAAACCCTCACCATCGTTTTTCGTTTACCCATATCTTGTTAAAATAAAGCAAATACAGGATGTTTTCAGATTAAATTCATTCTCTAATGTAGAGGTAGAGCGCACCCAGCCAAAAAGAAGCAGTGGCCAAGATTCACGCATACGGAGTCGAAGGCACGTAAAGCACATAAACGTGTGTTACATAATTTAATATTTATGATGCTGCGGTCGAAAGCTAACAAAATACTCACCGAGTCCTTAGGGTTGTTCGGTGTTCGCCTACTGCGTCGAAAGCCGCTC
The DNA here is from genome assembly GCA_954870665.1 of Stratiomys singularior. NCBI lineage: Eukaryota > Metazoa > Arthropoda > Insecta > Diptera > Stratiomyidae > Stratiomys > Stratiomys singularior. The sequence goes on along the minus strand of OX940879.1, from coordinate 388,828 downwards.
ATAATTTGAGGGAAATGTTTCTTCTCTCTATTTAAATTAGTAACGATTAGCAGAAGGACTACTGAAATTTCCATACTTATCAATTTATAACCAACCAAGACGGTTTGCCCTAATGACGTAAGCGTATGGAAATGCTCCATCCGAGGACAACTTGTTGATTGCAAATTATCCTGAAGCCTGTTTTTAAGGCTTCATACAAAATGGTAGGGATGGAAGAATAGCTACAAACATTTATAATCAATTCTGGCCTTACTTGATCAGCTTGAGTTAGATATGACTTCGCCCACGACAAAATATGAGGACAAATAACAACCCCTAATTTGCGCATCCGACTTAAAATTATTAAATTAAAAAATTCCCCCCTTTTGCATGCGGAGTAATGTGCTTACAATAAAGTACACTAAAGTCAGGCTTGTAACGCGTATTTTCGCACCTTGTTTCTATAAATTTATGGAGTTTAGCAGAACATTTGGAATAATATCAAAATCAGGTAGTGAAATTATCTGTAGAGGGAATTCTTCTCCCTATTTTCCTGGACGTTTCTCTCTTATTCTGCCACATCCTCATTTTGTCAGTCGTATAATTTGCTGATGAAAACAAAACTCAAATTCCATCTTTATAATTGTTTCGCAAAGGAAGAGTGCTGCTGCTGTAAGTTGTGCTTTTAGGTTTTGTGTTTAACCACTGGAGTCAAACTGAGTGTAAACTGGTCTCTATCTTGTCGGGAAACGCTTGGGAGTAATAAAATGTTCACTCACTGTCCAACTGACAGCCGATAGAATAATTAGACAGCATCTGAAAATGTCGACTTAGAATCTCTTTCAATTGAGAGCTAAAGAAAGATGAGTGCAGCCCTTCGTTGAGAACTCATGAGTATGCAATAAACCCAGAGGAATCCTGCGAAGGTTGTTTGTGGGAGAAGGGATAAGAGCTTTACAACAAATACGCAATGCAGTAAAATGGATATCCACTGAGAGAATTCATTCAATTGAAGATTATTATATTAATCAAAGAAGTTTTTTATTCCGACTGCAGAAGATTTAATGTTTTATTGTTATCTCTCAACTTTCATCCGTTTCCTTCATAAAAACAAGGAGCGCCAGATTTTCATTTGATTTGATTTCTCATGTGCACTTGAGTAGCGATTGAACCCATCCATGCGCTACACATGCTTCTAGTTGATCTTAAGTCCTTCGTGTCTTTGAAATAAATCGTTATTTGAAGTAATGCCATTTCATCATTTTTCGATACGTAAAAGCCGAGGCCTACACAGTCATATGAAGGTAAACGCAACGAAGTCCATAGCAATGAACCGAAAACTTCACCTTTTGAGTCGGTTCAACGAAAAAGTGCTTAAGGAAAGTTTCTGCGAACGTTGATAAATTAAATTTACGTTCCCATTTCTCATCAATGATTGCCTGCCAACGCATTCATATTGTTGGACTGGAGATAATAAAATACATTGATGAAGCCGACCATCACACCTGTTTGCCTTTATCGGGCGAAAAAGGAGAGAGAAATTTAATTCTGAAGTTTGGAAATACAATGATATGCTGCTTCTTTTATTGTTTGAAGAAGAAGGAAAGGTCATCAGGAAAATCTTGCAATCAATCTTTAACTCCTTAAAAATTGGTGCACGATGCAATCGAATCAGGAAGTCAGAAATCAAATACAAATTAATTTATATTGTCTTCTGAGCGTACAATTTCGTAAACACATAGTGTGCCTCCATTCAACTCCAGCGTAAGGGCAGTGAAAAAACGCGTATCAAGGTATTCTGAATGGGCCAACGAACAGGAGGTGCTCGTTAATTGCACAACCACACGGTTGGTTTTATATTCAAATTGTTTCACCAAGTCCGCCTTTTAAGCTCAATAAGAGCCTTATAAATAATTCCTAGAACATTACTGCACGAATAAATAGATTGCAAATTGTTCTATTGATATTTGGTTTCAGCTTAAGTTTTATTTGCTGATTTTATTCTTCATAATGCTTTGGATAGGATTCATTTGAATATTTATTCATTATAAAACTAGAAGCTGAAACAGATTTTCTTGTGGCCTTCTATGCTGAAATTTTCATATATTCCCTACTTTCGAGGCGCATTGAAATTATTCCAAAAAAATAAAAAAATATTTGATTATGCATTAAGCCTGTTGCTGACGATTCGTCATGTAAACTTCACCATCAATAGCTTTACAAATAGTTTTGTTTTCATTTGATGTATAAAGAACATTTGCATGAGAGTTATTCAAATTCAGGATACCAAAATGAAACAAGGAATAGCAGGTTCAAACAGCAGATGGTCCCTGTATGATACCACTCAAGGTTTTTCTGCTCAAACAAGGAAATTAACGTTGAATTCTCCAACATACTGTTAGCAGTTATTATCCCTTCAGGTGGTGGATCAATTTTGAAAACATCATAAAGTTCGTATGTACCATTCAGGGCCCAAACAAACAACTCTTGCGTCGCTTGATTGCAGGATTTGAATGAATAACAAGATTAGTGCAAATATAAACACAATATGACCAGAATAATGTTTATTTCATCAAATTGTAAGTAAGAGTAGATGAGAGAGTTTGTGTTTGTCAGTGATTATGCCGATTGTTGGAAACGATTTGGGCACCTTTTTGAACCAATGCATCATAAAATGTACCATATGTGCTGTGAGAGTAGAAAGCCTGAAAGAGGACAATGGCAACATTTCGCAAGTCCTTTGTGAAGGTGGTGACGAATGAATTTTAAGTACAACGCAGACGGTGTAAATTTTAATAATTTTAATTGATTTACATCTGTGTTGAGATAAATATGTATTTTTCGATAGGAGACAGCTTGTAGCATGGTTAAGAAAGAGAAGAAATATCACGGAGAGATGATAAATTACCAAGTAAATGCTTACCGAGCACTCTGGCATATTCTGAAACCCAAAATAATACAAGGAATTCACCCGTAGGGCAATAATATTTCGTTCAAAGGTGCCATCATTACTTTTCTGTGTGGCATCTCTTCAACACCAATCCCACAAACGCAATAAAACGAATACTTTGAGACAATAACCTATAGACAACTCAACCACAGTATATGAATCTCGCCTTTTCGTTGACGTCAACACATATTAAACGCTGATAAATTATTTCGAAAATTCGGCTATATTCATTTTCATCCCAGCTTATTTGAAATTGCGTGAATCGAAAAAGTTTGCTTTCACACCGGAAATTCTTCCAAATCGGATAAAATTTCTATGAACGTATGAGTTTTGTTCAGACGATTCGAATACCTTCTTACTGTTAAACCAGCTTCACCCACTTGGGATACCTTCAAGTGCTTCGCGCGAAGGTTCAAATGAAAAGACCTTTCGAAGAAATCATCCTTCATAGGAGAATGGTATGGGAAGAGCAGCACTGCCGTCTCTATGGGTACATTCGTCAAGGATGTTATATAATCGGGCACACGTCTCAAAAGCCCAAGAATCCTTTTCCTAAACGCTTATTCGCACGCATTTATTCATCGGTTGTTGTGCGGTCCATGAAAGGTGCAAGAAACCGCTTCAACACATTCTCTTCAAGGGATTGAAAGAATCGTTTGATCAAAATTCAAATATTTTTGCTACAATTCGCAGTGTTCGTCTTCTGTTTGGAAAATATCCTCGACAATAGCACTCATATACTCCGTTGCCGAGACTTGTAATAGGATAATCGAGGATAAGAAATATGAATATCATATAAATGATATACATACCGATATCAAGGTGAAAGTATGTTCTTGTGGTGAATGCAAGTGGGTGACAGTTGGTGGAAGCAAGCGGGAAATGAACAGAGTTGTGACAAGAAGGAAAATGTTTTCTTACTGCTTCTACAGTGGTGTCGGTTCTGAGAATAAGTACACCCGGCATAACGATGTTTCATGGAGAGATGCTTTCACAACAGGAAACTTATTTTTTTTCATACTTGAGATCTGCTGCTGGTGTGATTGCTTCTGCAGCAGTCTGTAATTCAATGTGTAATTTTCCGGTGTCCGATTGAAAATCTGATGAAAGTTTCTATAATAAATAATGACTGCCTGCAAAAGTCCTTTTCAATGGTCGTTAATGTGCATTGCAGTGTGAAATGATAGGGATGCATTGAGTTGGAACTGTTGAACTGCTTTTACAGATAGGGGTAATGCGGGCTATATACAAGTTTTGAATAAAGCAAGTTGACGGAAAATGAAGCTCAACCCTTACCATCACTCCTGCGGTGAAGGTATTGACCGCCAAAACTGTTGTACGATTCCGGTACGAAAATCAATAATATCAACATATACCGCAATGGATATGTGAAATATGTGGGGGGTATTTATTCGTCGCGAACTCTTACTCTGAAGCGGTTTGCCGAGTTTATGACGGTTTGATTGTTATGTTGTTCCTTGGAAATTTTCACAAATCCATGTTCAATTTTATTTGTGAAACTACTATAAAAATTATGTTTTGTGCTGAAATTATGTTTGATCATGAATTTCGTTTTAGTCTTTCCATACGATTGTCGGTTGATTCCCAATTTATATTAAATTGCCAGAGCACAAAGGGTCCCACTTCCGATGTATATTTGATTCAAATAAGGGCTGCAACAATTTGACCAAGCATAATTCCGGCCATAGCACATTCCTTTCCAACACCTTAAATGGAACGATAGGCTGTTGATTAGCGTATGAATGCCTAGCGATGAATGATCCTTCCTTCCCAACTCCTCCATTGGAAGACAAGTTATTCGAACAAAAAACACATACGTTTCCACTAGTCGAAACTTTCCCGTTAGAAAGTAACCAATATGTATGCTTATTAAATTATTTAAAGTATGAGCCTACCCACACATGTGCCATTGGAAACCACGCCGCTTTTCAGATTTCGTATATGTTCCACTCATGAATTTATGCATGAATAAATAAAAGAAGGCGAAATTATACCATAGGGAAAACCTTGAATGCATTGGAAACTCCACAGAAACTTTGACGACGGATTCATATTGGAAGCAAAAAAGTACAACACTTCTTCCGGTGTATGATAACGATGAAATATTCCCGAGAGGAGGAAGTTGTAGTCGATGGAACGAATTCACCCTGTTATGGTACCTATTTCGAATGCTATCTCGAACCGTAAAAAATCACGAGAGGTGAATATGTGGAAAATGCATTAATACTCCTCTCTTTAAATGAAACAACAGTTGAAGTGATAAGTCTAATTTGGCGAATGTGTAGCCTTTGCTAGGAAAGGGAACAAAAGTGCCATGAATTTTCGAGAAATAAGCAGATTCGAAAGTGAGTTTACTTAGTGTTTGCAGGAAGAGTACAGGTTGTCTGTGCTGTTTTCTGGCGTCAAGTTTCACAGGATTCCGCCTTTTGCTCAGTGCTGTGAAAAAACAAACACGCTGTTGTTAGAGAAGTTTTTGCCACAGCGACTGATATGTTATCCCTGATTGGATTTTTTGTGTCCGTTTAAATGCACTTGTCACCACTTCGATAAATGCCAAATGTTGCTTTATTGATGAAACTAATACAACCTGGACGCGGGAAAAACGGCGGTCAACCGAACCCATAACAATTTATGATGAATGATTTGATAATGTTTTAATAAACGAAGCGTTTATGAAATAACACAAGTCCGATGATATAATTCAGGTCGAAATCTTCAGCCATTAGGCAAATGGAAATTTCAAAGATCTAATGTTTATGTACGTTTTACAGTATAAATGTCAATATGTCAGCCTGCAGCCCAATCAAAGGGGATCGGGATAAACGGAGGAAGGACGAGGACAGGACGCCGAACGATTAAATCGCGATTGGAGAGGGTTTTCAGACGGCACTATCCAAAGCTGCCAAGAAGGCAGCTAAAAAAGCGGCCCTAAAGTTCAAAATCGATGAACCTCCATAACCCAAGAAACAAAGATTAAGAAGCGTCGAAAACCCATTGGGCAGGCACTGCTGGTTAAACCCACCGACGGTAGATCCTATGCGGATGTTCTGCGTGAAATCAAGGGAGCAGTAAAACCCGAAGACATACAAACTGCAATAAAAGCTGGACGGCCAACTCGGTCGGGGCCCTAACCAAGAAGCCCTAACCAAGGCTAAAGCGCTTCTGCAATGATTCGTATCCTTCAAATCAATCCTACATAGGGACCCACCACATCAAGGAGACGACTCTTAATGAGCGTTGTGCAGTCGCTTCTACAATATGGACCAGTGGGGGCGACGCTCTCAGCAAGGAGTTACACCGGAAGTGGTTGTTACAGGTGCAGAGACAAGGAGCATTGCGAATCTCATGCGCATATCGAACGGTCTCTGGGGCGGCAGTGCTGGTAATCGCAGGATGATACCCATCACCCTTCTTGCGAGAGAGCGCAGAAGTATTTACCTGCGCAGAGGCGAAGACCGAAGAGAAGAGATTACCAGAGAAGAGATTACCAGAGAAGAGAGACGTCGCTCTCTCAGCGATTGGCAACAGTCCTGGGAGCAAGAAACAAGGGGAAGGTGGACTGCACGTCTGATCCCTGACCTGAGGCCGTGGTTCAGTCGAGTGCATGGCGAGACCGATTTCTACTTGACCCAGCTCTTAAGCGGGCACTGTTGTTTTCGTTCCTACCTGTACAAAATTGACAGAGCACGGTCTCCTAACTGTGTGTTTTGTGCAGCAGAATTGGATGACGCCTGTCACACATTCTTCTACTGTAAAAGGAGCCAGCAGTGAGGGGACCTCCTCAGCGAAATTGGAGAGCTCTGTCCGGAAACTATCGTCGGAGTAATGCTGAAAACAGTTGACAATTGGAATCGCGTGGCGCAATATGCTCGGACAGTACTGATACTGAAAAAAGCTTTATTGGTGCGCTGGGAGGCATCGGGGATCGATGGATCTCTTTTCTTGCACTTCCTTAATCTCCCTTCCTTCCCGTTAGAGAAGAGATTCCCATAATCCGAAGGCGCCTCTAGGCGTGGGAACACGAGGCCTAGCCCGAAGTAATGTGTCAAACGGTTCCAGGCTAGGTTCTCAGGTTGACAGGGGAGGTGTTTAGTGGGTAGTTCAAAAGCATTTTGCGTCTGGGAGTCCCACACTCAGGGCGTAAACAGCCTTCACCTCCCTACACACAAAACAAACATCTTTGATTTTTAAATGCGAGTTTAGTTTTTTGCAATCTACACCAATTTATACACATTAAACATTGATTAATTACACTCATAATATTTCCACCAGCACATAAGAGCTAACATGTCGAGTTTTTAAGATAACATGTATAGTTAGATCAAAGGATGTACGTACATTTGCTGCGGTGTATATGTATGATCAGAAAACTAAATGTGACGAATGAGAATTTGCGAATAACTTTTGTCTTTTTGCAATGTGAAGTTCGCAAAGTTGAGTAAAGTTTTCGAAGCGATCCACCAGAAATGAGGCTTGGGACGTGTACGAATGTTTAGCTAGCGCTTTGCTTCTCGTATAATTAAAGTTTTGATGTTTGTTTTGAAACAAAAAGGGATAGTTGGGTGATGTTGAAGTTGAAATATAGTTGAACTTTAAATATAAAATTCAGAATTAGTAGCCAGTGGAAAATTAGTATAGGTTTTCGAGGCTCCATGCGCTTCCATTAAAAATGAGGCCCGATGATGAGTATATGACAAGCAATCATCACTGAACGTATCAAGAGCATCGAAAGATTTGTATTGTTGCCAAACGTAAGATGTGGGCAAATTTTATTTTCTAACAAGTGGCTGAATTTTAAAGGATTCATTATATTTGTTTAATTTTTTGGTTTAATTGAGACGTTTTCGTTAAACTTTTGACATCTTCTGACAAAATAGTAATATTGATTATTCAAAAAACGCTCATCTACAAACAAATAAACTAAATGGATAATAAAACTCCCAATTTAATTGACATACATATGGAATAAGCTACGCATGCATTGTGTTAATATTCAACGAAAGTGTTAACAATTTCCTTAATCAACTGTTTTAGTAAATAGGAAATAAGAAGATTTCTAGAGTACGTATTCAAAGATTAAAAATAAAAAAACAGTCGATGAAACGCAACAACCTTTATTTGAATTTTAAGCTATCTGAATACACTAAACTGTTGAAACAGAATATTTTCTTTGCCCATGCTGAAAACTTTCATGAATTACTCTGATTGAAGTTTACGTTTTTTTTTTCAGAACGATGTCGTCAAAAGGATGCTGCTCCTCATTGTTGCTTGTGGGTTTACTTTTCTTCATAACGTCACTCACAGAATCTGCTCCGATGCCCAGGTAGTTGTATTTATGTCAAAAATGTTATCAATGTTTGAGGACTTCAGTAGATTGCATTAGTTGCATGCGAAATTAAATGCATAAAGCAAACAAACATAGCTAATTTCGAAAATTTAGTTTTATTTTAAAAATTTAGTTATTAATTTTCGCAAAATTGGCAGCAAAACACGGTTTGAATGAAGTCGAAGTGTGTAAAATAAAAATGAGCACCAGGCTCAAATTAAATTTATAATAATGATTGAGAGAATCAGGGCAGGATCAGAAAGGGTTTTAATATGCACATGAAGGGATTGAGTTGATGTTTGTAACATTCTTAAGTCCGTGTCTCAAAGCAAGCTCAATCGAAAAAAAACAAAAAACGCAAACAAATATTTATCAGACAAATAAAAATCAGAAATTTTTCTTAACTAATGTTTTGCCGCTTTCTCTGGGTTCGAAAATTTCCTAAACTGGAATGTTTCAGATAAGCAATAAGGAAAGATAAGCAAGTAATGTGAGTGTCTAGAAATACATCATCAAAACCATTTTACCAATAATATCGACAGTTGGATTATTTTCAAGCAATTCTGTGTCAGAACTAAATTCACAAATATCTTAAACTGCCCTCCTCACCCTCAAACTGACACGCCAACTGATTCAGCAGTGGAAGATTGACGCAGTTTGGGTATGTTTTGATTTAGTTTGGTTCAAGTGTTTGATTTTTTGGTAGTAATTCGATTCTTCTGCTTAGGAACCACTTGTTACGACTTTGCTGCCCTCGCTTAACCTTCGACTCGCAAAGCCTATTAGCATTCAAGCTCATTTATGTGGAAAATAGTCATGTCGAATGTTATTTGCTCGGTGCTTCCCTTGCAAATTATTTAGGCGTTTGAAGACGATACGATGTTTGTCTTTGAGGCAGGATAATCGTTGAAATGCACGGTAAATGAGAATGATAGTCCTGCGAAAGATAATGAGATGAACAATTCAGCATTGCAAAGTTTGTAGCAGGAATTGTTGCTCAAAGATGACGAATCCTGTTTCAAATCGTCCGCCACTACAATCTATGCTTTGTCTCGTCCTCGCAGAATGATTGTTTTGTTGGACATCACTATCATGAACCATAATCGACCCGTCCCAGAAAATACGACGAAACAAATGGTTCATCTTTGCAATCACCTCCCTTTTTACTCCCTTGTAAAAAGGAAGAAAGGCAAATGGTATCTTTTCGAGTTTTCCTTTATCATTAGATCAATTAAGGTCTTAGTGTTTTCTGAAAGTGAAAGCGACCAAGCTGTCCGGGAAGATGTGTTTAATGTTTGCGCTAAAATAAATGAGAGACGATTGTGTTGTCAATGGTGCACACCGATTACATTTTAAATTTGTACGTTAAAGCTCTAATTTTCTGAATAAATTCGTTCATTTTTCGTATGGCTTTTTGTTCCATTCCATGTGCCAAAAATTCTTCCGTCGCCAACTTCGAACCGGATTTCTTTATTGTGCTCAGGGAAAATAGAAAATTCGCAAAGAACGTGATCTCATAATGAAAAAGAAAAGTGAACATAAACTGGCAATGCACGTAGGCAAGTCAATATCAAGTGAATCAAAAAGTTTCGTGCGTTTGAACGTTGTTTGTGGGAATATATTTCTCCAATGGGACGATTGTTTCGTCGCCAAGGACTAACAAAAACCAAGAAAATAACTTGAGTTTTGGCAAGAAATGCATCGATTGTGTAACTAGGAAATTCGAATTATCTTAAGGTGTTATCATTTGCTCAATGGTAAGTCGGGAAAATAGAGGTATAAGAGGTTTATCTACTTTCTCTATGGTCGGGAATGAGTACATGCGCCATGTTGCATTCCACATCCCGCATTTGAGGGAACATATAGTAGTACGCGCATTTTTTAAGTCCACAGAATTTCAAGGTCTGAGTAAATACGATTGCCAATGCAAGTTTCTGTTATGAACTTGAAGAATTGCATTGTCTGATTATTCGAAAGTTGTATATTTTAGTCGTTGTATTTAGTACAATCCATCTAATGAGATTCCTTGGCAGCGGTGGCGGTTTGGAGTGAAGTGCGATTCAGAAGTTTACTCCATTCTTTTCTGCAAGTGCACTTTCCTTGCTGAAATTACTAGATTTCAGCTTTGAAAGGACTAGTTTTGCACCTTGATCTCGTTAGAGCTAGAGCACCACAAGAAGATAGATCTTCGTAAGAGAGACACTGATCTTGTTTGGGTTCAGGCGTGCACTTCCTCTATTACTCAAGGGAGTAGATTCCTAGGTTTACACTTACACACTATGAAACAGTGCTCTACAGTATGTTAACAAATGCACAGGTGTTTCCATCTTGAAATTGCAGAGGCTGTATTCACCATTCGTTTTCAAATAGATTTTCAGGAGATGGCTGTTCAGTGTGTAATGCTTTGTGAAGACCGCAGCAGTGGTACTTAACTTTCTCTTAGCCTTTCCGATGCAACATTGAGAGGTTTTCTCATTAAAGACGTCGACTTCATCGTGCGCGGGCATTTAGCATAGGGGAGACCAATTATCCTTGCTTGTCTTGTTGAGTGCGTTACAACATTCTAGAACCATTGTGGATACCATTATCGATGATTCTTATGCTGTTTTCCTCTACCAGTGCTTGGCAACCTACGTCTTTAATTGGATATCCAACAGTATAGTAATAGTTTGCTGAGTTTCGCACTTACAGTGATGGCATAGAGGTTTGGTGCCGAGATACTCCGAATCCCGGTCCCACAGACTTGTCGGAACTATCGTGACGGTCTTAATTCTCTAGCCAGTTATTGATTTGAGATCTGAATAAAGCAATTTCACAATTTTTTCTGGGTGTTGACGAATTTTAAAGCATTGCCACGTAAGTATTTTTATATTATGTATATTCGTAGATCTTTGTAAGCGCTTGAATTTTTAATAAATCCTGGAATAGATCAAATACGATTGACGATTCATTCATTGTTATGACTTTTTGTTTTTCTGCGATGTTTAAAAGCTGCCGATGTAGCCTTCGCCTTTACATTTTCAGTACAAATGTGATTATGGACCACGTATTTCATTCATTAGTTATTATCGTTATCCACATTTTAAAATATTTTTCTGAAAATGCATTTGATACTGCTTCATGTTCATTTTGCTTCCTGTGTCATATTTGCTGATGTAGCAAATATTCTACTTCTCCATTTCAAACGTTACATCACTTTAAAAGACTCATAGCAGAAACTATCTGCAAACCGAAGTGAACTTTTTCATTCAAGTCCTCAATCACTTCCTGTCCGCATTTTCGAGCCCCCTTGTCTCGCAAGATTTACGAAATATAATTGTTTCAAAAATGAACTCAATGCTGGAAATGGAACAGCAACCAATTTTATTTATTTCTAGATGTGATTATTTGTACAATATATCTTCGTCCTTGAATGATTAAGTTTATTCCATTAATAGGTCCTTATTTCAAAATGATTCACTGATGTTCGGGTGAATTTTATAAAACATAACCCATGTAGCATTCAATGGATACCCGCTCTTATACGTGTCTTATTTATTTCCCTGAAAAGGTTACGGAGATGCAGGACAATTAACCCTAACATTCTGCGAAAATGAATCATTTGAATCGGACTATTCTATCATGCGATGCATTTTAGGGGAGCTAATTCACTGCTTCAATACATACGAAGTCGAGTGGTGGATTAAATCGTAATGGTCATCATGCTTTCTATTCGGTATTATGCAAGCAGCTTTATTTCTTTCTCATAAACATTGCCATGGTTGGTTTGTAAAGCTTTCATATTTTCCGTATACAATTATATACAATTACAATTATATACAATACACATATGCTACCTAACAGTCCCGGAACATATGTAGCAAACGTGTGATTCAGAAATATGTAGCAGAATTTTCGTTTAGTTAAAGAAGCGACTCCAATTGAATAATCTCTACGCAAAGCCACTTCCAAGTTTATAGTGAAAGTGATCTGCTTGATGCAACATTCCTTCACGTCAAAGTTTCATTTATATGAAAGTTTTCCTTCAAAACTCGTACTCGAACTGCTATGTTTGCTAGAACTCGTTTCAATTTGAAGTACCAACAAGTCCTTACCAATAAATAAGCTAACGACTTTCTTTAATCCTAATTCTTTCTATTTTCTTTTTCTCACAGCTACAACTACTATGATGCGATGCAGGAGATCCCTCGTGACGAGTTAATGGCATTTATTGCAAGACTCGGAGAGACCGTGCTGAAGACGCAATATGATCTCGGAAAGTGAGTAGAAAATGTGTGAAAACAGCATAAAAATAAATGATTCGGGAAACGAGTAATTAAAAGAATAAGCACTTCATCAGGATGTAGGAAAGAACGGAGAGTGGTGGGAAACGAGGAGGTAGCAACTGGGCTGGATGTCTGGAATGAAATTTGATTTTTCACTTTTCGCGCGATAAGGGTGCCGATGAACCTAAGTACATCAGAGAACAGATAAGAAACCCTTTGTTGTATGAAATTTAGGTGTTGTCCACTTTCCGAAAAATATCGTGTTATATTTCATAAAATAAATGCTAACAGGTCGAGTGCCCAATCAGAACGTGGAAACAAGCCCCGAAACAAAAGCAACACTTTCACTCTTCTTAATGAAATTCCTGATGCTTTTGACGCACTAGTGGTTGAGGTGGAAGCTACCAGTAGCGAAGAGTGTGTATAGAGTGGGCGGCTTATAAGGAGTCTAATACAGCAGGGAATGAAAACCCTTTGGTGGTGGCGAATCTTATGCCTGTAATTAAACTTCATAACCCGCATTAATGATGTCGTAATTGGATGAGAGGTGTAATGGTCTTCTAAGCAAGCAGATGCTTTGAGTTAAGATGGCATTGAGAGGATTGATAGATTTTTTCACTGGATACATCCGTTTGATGCTTGCTGTTGACTTGTAATGCAAACGCCCATTAATGTTGAATTCCGTGGATCGAACTTGGAGATTTCCGTTCCGATATACCAGAACGATTATTGGTTGTTAATTTTCTTATTGAGCATTACAGCCGATATGATATGGAAGAATCCAATCGGGGTACATTTGAATCAAGTGAAGAAAGTATGACCTATTAACCTAAATTTAGCCATAATCACCTAAAAATACAACCCACAACACAAGTCGGCTACTGTAACTAATCTTCGGAATATTTAAGCCAACACTTGCCATTATGTTCAAATCAAATGAAAATAGGGAGTTCGCGGGGATAGTCTGTACTGAGTAATACAACGGTACTGATTCGCGAGAAACATATCTCCATAAATAGATACTTAAAAAACCGAAATGAATTATCCTTGAACAGCAGCTGAAAATCGAAGAGCTATTTATCATACAAATCAATAACAATTTAACTTTTCGTTGAAATCGTTGTGAGTTTCTTTATAGGGATACAGTATTGGGACATTGACGCGTATTTAATGTCAGCAAAAGCATCGAGCCATCACGTGAATTTTAAGATAATTTATCGATTTTGCCTTGCCGTGCATGATGAACGTGGTAACCATTCAAAGGCAACGTTAAATACCCACACAATCAATTAAATGTTAACGAATTACAAAATTCATAATTAAATTCACTGATTGCTCGATTCGCCTGTTTGCCTATACCCAGCCAAGGGGAAGAGTTGGGGGTAATATCACAACAAAATGATTTGCCAAAATTAACACGTATCTGTAGTATAGTGTTGTGAACTCGGGAAATATAATTGTGGTCGTTAATTGAATTATTCACCACTCAGCTGAATTAGTATTTAGCTACGTAAGGAACAAGGATGACTTCTGGTTGTATTCATAAGAAGACAAGCGAATGATTGATTCAATTGATAAATACTCGAAAATTAGGTTTAACAAAGTAGTAGAGGTTGTTATAAATGTCTTCGTAGAATTGGTGTTGTTTGGAGAAGGGGAATGAACCAGTTAAGTAATGTGGTTGAGTTGAAAGCATTCACACTTTTAGTGTGTTCACACTGCTGGTTTTCCTGTTCTTTTTTTCAAATAATAAAATTAAATATATTTTTTAAATTTATTCGTAAATAAAAACTTGGCATTATTGATGAAGTGTATGTTGAAGCACTTGCTTCCCAATATTAATCAGAGGTGTTGACAAACGTATCTTCTTTATCTGTTATACATGATAATCCACTTCGATATAATGATTCAACTTTTACATTATGATTTTTTGGCGTAGAGCTTACTAAGTACAGTTTTCAGGACATGCTGCTTCCAAGCGAATTCTTACAGTCTTGAGGTTGTTGCTGTTGCTGTTGCTGTTGCACCACACTTTTCTCTACAGAGTTTACGCAATGAGGTGCATTAGAGCCACTTCATTTGAAGACTAAAGGAACACGAGGCATTGATCTGATCAAACTCATGGTTGGCCATGACAATTTGAAAACACTCGAAATGCAAATTCAAACATAGCTGTCACCAGTGGAACTCGAAACCAGCATCTGTTACAGAAAGGGTTAGGATTCCAAGTATTCTACCATTCGGAGTTCTCATACAGCGTTACGATACTTCTATTGGAATCAGGCAAAGCGAACCGCTTGTCAGGGTTTATGTTGTTTAAACTATTTTCAAATCGGATGGAATGATTTTTAATTTCACAATTACATTCATGATACTGCATCCACCTACCGTAAGATGATAACATTTTTATATGGTCTTCCCTTATACCCTAACCAGTTTTTATTGTCCAACCTTTAATATTACGTAAAATCAATTTTCTTTCGTACATATGTATTTTGAAATGCTCACCGTGAAAGTCTGCACTAAATACATTGAAGAAAAACCATTTTCTTGTTGCTTTTATGCTTTTAGTTATATCCTGCGAGCTTTAGTCGACGTTTTAACGACAATCGTACGAGTCGGGTTTTGTTATCACAACATTTCTGTCTTGCCGGATTTCCTCATTTGTTGCAATTCAATAAATATAGCATACTTTTGACAAATCTAATCAAAAATGATGAATATTCATCGGTCACGGATGGCACCTACGGAGTTTCTTCTCGACCATGCTGTCTTGATTGATGTTATTAATCTTTTTTGACAATTATTCAAGGTTTGATTGGATTAGGTAAACTCTGTCATAATAAGCTTTTCGTTTTTTTTGCCATACGAACAACTAAACATTAAAAGTCGAAAAATTTTCACATACCTCCAATAACACCAAAAACGGGAATATGCCTACAAAGAATACCTCATAACAAGATGCGCTATCAAGATAGACGCAATTAAATCTTAAAACTGAGATACCAAAACATCAATCAACCAAAGGCACGCGCCTAACCATATAGAATTTACTATGTTGCTATACCAACCACTAACACTATACAAAACGAACCAAACAACCCTTATTATTTAAGAAAATTAACATGTTATTTTACAGAAATGCACCAACTCAGGATATCAATCACATTAAAGACCAATCACGTGAATACGCTTCAGTCCCTGGCCTAGCATTCAACAATGAAGACTTGTTACAATTGGCTCATAGTAAACAGGATCGTTTTGGAGGGTAAATACACAAGTTTAGATTTTAATTATTGACACTTTACTCTGAGTACTTTGTACATTGCGCGTTTCTTAAGGAGTGATGGATATAATACGAAAACATTAGTTTCACCTTTTTTCGCTTGTATTAGCTTCTAAGGATTTAATTCTTTGCAATGAAGGCAACTATTGTTGCCATTAGCTTCCGAATTTTCTGTTTCTTCTAAGACTTTCCGATTCTTCTGGTAGGCACAACGTTACGTTTTATATCAACAAAGATTCATAAAGATGCAATGGAAAAGGGTTGACACAATTATGTATCCGAACTTTTTAATCGCCCTTAAGTTCGGAACAACTTTGTAACGAATATTTAATAGCTTCTAGGCCGTGATACTTTCGGTGTAGCTTTCTGGCCATCGTTTAAGAATTTATTTTCCTTTTTCTGCATTGACAGACTTCAAGTTTTCCTTGAAGGTCGGTAAGTGATTGAAATTTAATAGGTTCGCTGCATAAAATACTCTCTCTCCTAATTTCAAACGTTTGTTTTATTATTATTGTAAATATTGTAAAGAAACATTCATCAACGCATATTTAGAGTTTTCCATTGAATTTAAGTACTGATTTGATACCGTAGGGTTTCGGAACAAATGGGTATCAAATTTCTCAAAAGATACTTTTACTTACCGTCCTTCATGAAACCAGGAAACATTTCAAACGAATTCCAGCCTTAGTGGAACGTCTTTGTTAACATTCTTTACTTTCCATCCCACAGCTCCAAGCGTACTGTTGACTTTGGTCTAGCACGAGGATATTCTGGCATTCAAGAGTTGAAACACCGCATGGGAATGGCTGCTGCAAACTTCGCCGGCGGCCCAGGACGCAGACGACGATCAGAAACGGAGGCCTGAACTAACCACTGAACGCAATACACATAAAGCTAAATACCTATATATACCAAACTAAGTTTACGAAATTGAACCATAACCTCACATTAGAATATGTAGACTAGTAACTTTTGCGCTCATATTAAACCTTAACAATTCAAGTTTAACGAAGTTGCTATACCAACAAGCTACTACTTGCAATAATGTAAAGCAGATATTTAGTGTTTCTCTTCATTTATGCAATCAACATCTTGCACTGGATCCTGCAAGTAAAACATTCGAAAACTACAGACATGTATTAACATTTTGTTGTATTTAGTTCACACTGCATGATTTTTTAATCAATAAAGCTCACAGGATTACATAACAGGATTGCAAGCCATCATTATAGCCTAAATCGATTGGTTTGCCCACTAGCCTAGCTTGACGTGTATATATGTTGCCAACCAAGCACCTGGAAACGTTTGAAAATCAAAGATCCGGACTGCTTTTCTGCCATTGCATTTCCAATCTGCCATCAACACAAATTAAAAAATGAGAAAG
Source organism: Stratiomys singularior (assembly GCA_954870665.1). Classification (NCBI taxonomy): domain Eukaryota; kingdom Metazoa; phylum Arthropoda; class Insecta; order Diptera; family Stratiomyidae; genus Stratiomys; species Stratiomys singularior. Next base: position 371,617 of record OX940879.1, on the reverse strand, counting down.
TTACAAGGAATGAATAACTACTTTGATGTTTGCATAACGACTTGAAGTTGTGGTACATGTGTATATTTTTCCAATTAAATTTTCAACAAAATGTGTACTACTACTATTACTGCTATGACTAACTACTGCTATGTTAGGCTAAATAATATTTTATTATGCAGCTGGAAAGTAAAAAAAATAAAAAAAAATAATAAAACTATATGCAAATGCTGTACTAATTAAACAACTTTATATATTATATTTACCAGAAAGTACCAACTATGTAAAATAGTAATATAATATGAATAAATGCAATTTAATTTGTTAATTATGGAGCACAATTCGTTAATTATTCTGCACGCTGTTAATTTCTTCTACATTTAGAGTGTTCGTATATCATTGGTACTCAGAAGAAATTGCCAGAAATTCAGGCAAAAAGGTATCTCATATATTGTTTAGCTCGCAAATGAGTACGACCACATCCTTTTGACAATCCTGCTGTTAGCGAGTTTGCCCAGCGCAGAGTCGTTCAGCGATTAAGGCCAAGTTTTCATTCCTCACCTATAATTTGTACGTAATACGCTTGAATCAGAAACACAAGATAGCTGCTCAACAGGAGCATTAGCACCTTGCAGATCCTTGATTAACAAAACCTTTTTTTAAAAAAAGCAAATTAAGACGATTAAAGCATCTGGGCAATTTCGCCAACTGCTGTCTTCACGGTCAGGCATGGCAAGCTTCGGTACCCGTTTCTGGGTTGCATCCGTAGTTAGTTAAACATTATCGGGGAGAGCAACAAGTTATTATTGCTTCAAAACTGGTCAGGGCCATTGAATTATAATAAAAACATATTTTGACTTTAATCATCGAACCCCACCTAGTTCGATTTGACTGCTATTGAATGTAAGATTAAAGCAAAACTCTCGAGACAGGAATATCCTCGTCCTTAGAGTTTTTCATTTGAAGTTTGGCTGGGTATCACGATACTGCAAACAGATCAAGTTGCCAACCCCACGTTCCGACCAGTTTCGTACTATTTAAAGGGGTTTGGGGGAAGTAAGGAATTCATTGCTTTTAACCTTTCAAGAGTCGGATCGTGTATTACCATAACCATATCGACAATGACATAAGACAATGCTAGATCTTCATCCTTGCGTCTAAACGTAAAGCAATGTTGTCCATGCTACCGATTCCTTTGCATGCAGAAACATTTCAAGTATCCGCGGAGGTGGAAAGAATCATCTGGAAAGCAAATAACCAACAATGCAATCCTTTTTACAATATAGAACTTTATAGAAGTTGTGAACATTGTGGATCTTTAAAAATGATTCTTTCATTGATACTTTTCGCAGCTGTTCGTCGAATAACAAACAAAATTGATTTTCATCACTTCGACGATTGATTGCCAACCACTTGGCATTATTTTTCTTCGAGATTAAGTACACCACTAAATTCGCTTGCGATAAGTGTGCAACCGGAAAATTTATTCTTCTTGAGCGTGTGGAAATCGAATATAATTAATTATGTTTTTGTTTGCCGACAACCATCCGACGCAAATTATATGCAACGTGTACATGCCAACCTTAAAACAAAATAAATTCGGAAAAACAGGGCGGACCGAAGTCGTGGAACCGAGGTAGCTGGTTGATGAGACTTGATCCTATCCGAAATCCCAGCTAAGGTGAAGAGAGCATTTTCAGAAAAACCCAAAGTACCCAAAGTGAAGCCTTGCTCGTTGGAATGAGATATAAAAATGGGAAAGATTTGCAAACTATGCAAATTCCAATACAATGTGCGCTGTCGGTATGAAATGCACGTAAGCCGTCGCGTACACACTAAGAGGAAACGGCAATCCTGCGGAAATGGGTGGCCATGCCGAATAATTCAGGTGGGATACAGCCACATATTGCTAACGAGTAAAATCGATAGATAAATAGTTCACGTGGCAATTGAGAAAATTTCGTGTAACAAGAAAAATGCTCGAATATGCCTCGATGCGAGAGTACGTTGGAACGATATAGGGGGCAGGCTGTGAATACTGTCTGGGAAAGTTTGTGTTGTGATTTCTTAAGCAATTCCAACGAATGTTCTATCTGAGTGGAAGTGTTTACGTGTCATTCTTCGGATGAACTTAGATTTTGGTGGAGTCGAATATACATCTATCTATCATATTATTGTTCTTTATGGATAGAACGTTGAAGAAAAAATAAGCCTAGTAAGTGAATTATTTTGTATGCACTTTATCGTCCTTTGAATTGTAGTCCAATTCAACGATGCTTCAGTGTAGCATGGCTCTGACGGCAAGGCTGATTTCATCCTGACCGCGAACGCGGGTTCAAAAGTAATCGCCATCCGGACAAGAAGATGTTGGGAAATAATATCCTGCTGATGAAAACAATTAACAAGTCGCTTTGTTCATAATTTATTCAATACCGACTAAGAGCTATTCTAGAACTCTACCATCATTGCTCACGTCTTCTTAGTTCAAATAGTGTTTGCTTCAACTTTAAGTTTCCGACGAGCACTTTTCCCGAGCTGGACGTGAAAAAGGCACTGCCGAGGGTCTGAAAGGACTTCAGGCAAAACGACATAAAGTTCGAAAAATGGATCAGAAAGGATACTGCAACAATTGTATCGTCAAAGCCATTTTCACAACTCCGTGCATGGTGGGTTCAATTACAGAAGGTTGTGCCTTTTTTGTCGTCTTCCTTTGCCGTGATAAACGAAAAGCGGGCAAATCAAATTGAGCGAGAACGACTGCTGGGTGACCGCAGCCAATAACTAGTCGTTGTGAATACAAACATCAATAGGATGAAAGCATTTAACCTACATACAGAGGAAATGTGTCAGTTATATGATCGCTCCTTCTTCATTTACCAACAAACCATCAACAATATCAACGATTAGTGGCTATAGATAGGCAAGCAAAAAAAAACCAAATACCATATTGAAGTGTTGTTCTGTTTTTGATGCACCTTGTTTATGTTAACGTATGAAGCTCCTCGCTTGTCCAAGAAATTAATCCAGATTTCATACGATTATATAAGCTAAGACAGGATGAAGGAGCATTAGCTGAAAACATTTGTTTAGCGAATTGGCAAATTGAAGCCTGCGTCTTAGTGTAGGTGTCGATTATGCAATCTATTACAAGTTAGTTTTATTAGCGACGCCAAAAGCATCCGGAAAACATCAACAAGCGAATAACAATAAACTTAGTAGAAACGAGGTACTTCTCGTCTAAGCATCAATAAGTATTAGCGCTTTTTTTTCAGATTAGAGCGCAATAAACCGTAAAGCATTGCGATATCGAAAATGGAATTGAAAAAAATGTAGGAAACGCTCCACGCTCTAGTGATTGATTCCCTCAAGTGTAAGAGCAGAATTTTAGCTCATTCGAATAATAAAAAAGTCAATTTACATAATGCGAAAAGCGAAACTTCAGTGAAAGGCCACTTGCTTCCAAAGTCTTGTTGTTGAACTGGGGAATTTTTCAAATTCAAATTCGCGTAATTGAGAAGAGAGCAAGTTTCTTAGGAGCATTTTATCTGCGATTAGTCAAAAAGTGTAAATCAAATTTGAGTTGAATCAGAATGAATTAAACATTCGAGTCAGATGGAAATATAAAAGTGGGAGAAAGTAAAGAAAAATGAGTGAATAAAGTAAAGGAAGAAGGGCAACTTAACGCATCTCCATGTAGCTTTGATAGAAGGCGGATTATCTTGAAAAAATTATTGTAGAGAAGTTAAAACTACCACATGGAATCGCATTCAGGAAAAGAATCTTTGGCTTCCCAAAATGCGTTCGTTCTTTTGTGAATGACTTGGGACAGGAGAACCGTGAAACGGTCAATGAATCCTTTTCCTAATATGAAAACATTCGTCCAGTTGACTCTATCCTTGTTATCTGTTGATGGTAAGTACTTGATCAACCGAGTCAATAGTCGTCATAGTCATAGTCGTAGTTGTAGTAGTAGTAGTAGCAGTAGTAGTAGTGGTAGTAGTAGTAGTAGTAGTCGTAGTAGAAGTATTTGCAGGTTCTATCGGTGAAATTTCCTACCTTCTTTTTGCTGAAACTATATGAGAAGCACAATGCCTTCAGGGATTTTTCAGAAAACGTTTTTACATAGGTTCATCATAACATTCTATGTTATGGTTGTAGTGCTAATGCTTCTCTAAGGCCTGGGTCTTCAGTATGTGATATCTTCATCTTTAACCTCGGTCGACGGAATACTAAATACAAAATCCTGGAATACTAAATTCAAATTCACTTCACTACCCTCACAAGTCGAGTCCGATTACACTTCCTGTCGTAGTTTTCCTATTTTAGAGACCTTTCTCTTATAGTCGTCTGTCTCTTGTACATTATTCGCCAGTTATCTCCTCCTGCGTTTGCTCTTATAATGGGTCTTATGACCTGACAATACATTTCATTTATTTGATGATTTTGAAGTCAGAATCAATATTTCGCAATAGTGACATAACACAGGTCTTACCATCACTCTGCATATTCCGAGCTTTGCTCATTTGCCAATGAAGCTGTCCTTAGCATTTGGTAGAACAGAGAACAGGTCTCATACGTGAGTCGAATCCTTCTATTTACTGCAGCATATTCGTTGCATTCTCGCACACGTGTAACGAAAAGGTATACGGAATTGTCCATGTTTCCTTATTCGACCATTAAATATGTTTGGTGTCGAAGTTGAACTGGGCACTTTCTTTTGTCTCGTCAATTCAAGGCTCTGCCTAGTTTGGTACGTCGTGCATGATCTAAAGGATTTCTTCACCAATTCTAGAGGACCGTGAAAGCATTTTGTACGTGATACATATATGATTATGTCGATTATATGCATGCAATTTATGTTGTAATGCTCCCTTTCATTATCTGAGATGGTAACTTTCATCAGTACTTTATTAATCTACGTCTAGATTATGCTTTTACCATTTAGAAATGTTTAAGTAAATCTATTTAAAAGCATTGAAACAAGTTTTATATACATGCCGCGCCGGCCTGTTGATTACCATTAACTTTGTTATTAATGAGTACCATTATCACTTATATATCAACTTATCAGATTTTTACTAATCACTAGCTCTTATTTGCAAGACTCATAGCAGATTTTTGTAAGCATACATTTGACAAAATTCTGTTTCAAGTGAATATACTATTCCTTTGTTGTAACTCGAGCTTAAATACAAAGCCCCATTGGTTTTATCGTTATAGCTCATGTTTATCACTTTCAGATTACCTGCATGCCTGCATGTCGAAATTGAAATAGTACATAAACATAGTGGAACAATGTCAATTAAATTCGTTATGTGTCCCACTGGTGTCATTATTCACGCCGTAGTTCCTTTCCTTTACAACTTCCCTACGAAATCCTTTTTCATGCAGGAAGGAGCTTCTTTTGTGTGTGTCCAGAGATGCATTTGTTACTAGTCTAATGCAAAGTGATCCCTGGGTACTGGTGGAATAATTTACAACTGGAAACATGGAAAGCTACTTGAGTACCATTGCACTAATTTAATTTGAGCAGGGGGATTGCTTCGAATCGGAGCGCAGTGGAGTTATGATTAAATACCATTACTGAAAACAAAATGTAATTAACATAAACTATGTTGGAGGCAAATGCGGGAAAACCTTTCAAATAAAATCCAAATCAAATGGTGCCGCGAACAAAAATATATTAATTTACTGTCAATAGCTAAAAGCAGACTCAAGTCACAGAAACGAGTCATTTCTTTTTCCTACTTTCACATGATAAAACTTTTGATAAATGCCTCAGTGTACCCTATCTCAACACACAAACGAACTAGCGCAAACGGAAGAAAATAATACAAAGATGATGGGAGCAACTGCTTCAGAAGCAAGTTATCATCCAGACGCATTTCAGCTTATCAACATGGCGAAACAAATTGTACCAATCATAGACGCCCTCACTTTTTACTAGAAACTTTGAGCCGAGCTCCGTGAACGTGCACTTTCCAACTATTCCAAGTGGATTATTCTTCAAGGCTTGTTCGTTCATTGCTTTCTTTATTTCTTCCTTCTATTCCAACGAGGAATGGAACGGAGTCGAAAAGTGGCCGCTTCCTTTTCCTTAGTGCCTTTTGTTATATGCAAGACCACATGACTGGCTATTCAACATGTATGTCAGCAATTCATAATATCAAGCGGCATCTGGGATTTGTGATAAGAATACAAGTGCTCACAAAAAGGATAATTTCTTTTTTGCTGAGCTCAAAACAACAAGCGGAACGAAGCTTTAAAGTAAATTTCAAATGAAAATTTTGAGAGTGAATGAGGCAAGAACGACATTTCCAAAGTATTATGTTTGTGAAAAGGTCGTGGCTTTTGTCCACTTGAATTCAGACACACTTTGTGGAGTTTTTTGAGCTTGTTGTTTGAAAAGGATAATTAAGAATAGATAAACGAATCTTGCATTCACAATGCCCGAGTGGATTTAATTTAACCACAAAAATTGTTTCTTTGATTGTTTGTCTGAGAAAAAGAAAATCAGGATTTAAAATCGAATAATAAATCTTAATATCTCCAAAGCAGACCTAGAGCGTGGATGTTTTCTGAAAACACAATCTATGCTTCCACTTGTTTGATCTTTCAAATGCATGGGGTTTATAATTCAATTTCACTCCACTCTACTTCACACATTATTTCCATAGTTTTACGTAATTTAGTAAGGTTCGTGTAAAGAGTTAGTCTGCAGCAACTATTATTCATGAGTTGATTTATTTTAACTTTTGAGTATCTGGTTTCGTTTTTTAAAAAAATGTTATAGCTGTTGACTTTACCTTAACGAAACCTGAACATTTACCAACGAACTTTTATCAAATAAACCCAACTCATAATGAAAATTGAATCAACACATCGTCAACAGGTAAGCAAGTAGCACATACGTAAAGGTACTATAAAATCGCTCTATCTACCTCTGCTTGCACGTTATTCGTATTCGTGGGAAACACTTTCGTCCTTACAATGCCAGCATTCCAGTTAAAGCGATGTCACTATCCTGAAAATACTCTGCGTCGCTTAGTTTTTATATGTACGTACGACGTGGGGTATCCACCACAAGTCGTACGTTGTGGTTGGCAGTGGTGGGTACTATCACCCCAGCTCAATCTCTGGAGTATTACAGTCAACAAGTTAACAGAAGTACTTGACCTATGCCCGACGTTACTCAAACGGACGTTCTTTAATTCAATAGACCATCTAGTGCGATAAATATTGTTGGGAAACGGCCGGATATGTAAGTTGGCCGCACATTTCCCTGCTATACAAATGTAAAAATGTGCTAAATATTGTCACCGAATAAATACTTCATTTACAGTCAATCGAATTGAGTCAAGCAGACGTCGAAAAGGACGTTGGTATTTGGTTGGTCACATGGATTCTGTAACAAGGGAAGAGAGCGAAGCTTGCTGCTTATTTATGCTGGGATTGTTGCTTCATGAGGTCAAATATGTAGTAGACATACTCGTACGTGTCGTTTCCTGATAAATATGCTCAACTTCGCAATCGTCACAAGAATCCTAAAGCGATCCGAAAGTGCAATATCACCACTGATTATGGCGTATCGCTGTTTTGAACTGTGCTCTGATTTTTTATTGCGTTGCACAAGGAGTCTCAATTGAAAAGTTTGCAGTGTGTTTGAATGCAGAAAAATCGAACCAAAGGAGTTCGTCTTCATTCCTTTGGTTCGATTTTCCTTATTTCTGAAAGCATGAACATATTCGAAAATAACCTCTTGAATCTTTTTGCACTTCGACAGATGTACGACAAGATTCGGGAATTCATGGAACTTTAAATCAAACGCGCGGATGTGTAGTTTTTTTTAATCGGAACGCATTGCCAGTTATCATCCCATAGACGCTGCAAAAACTGAAACGAAATTTAACTACGTTTCAATTTTTCAACATGTTCTTTATTGGTATACTGAACTTGTTTACAGATATTTTCAAGATTATTGGTATGCTGTACTAACAAATTCAAAATCTCTCCATATTCTCACTTAAAATTTATCATATAGTTTATCGTATAGTTTTCTTTTATTGCAGTTTCTACAACCATTATTTCCACTTATTATTTTTTGCTTGGCTTTGTTTCTTTCATTCAAAAAGATTCATCAAAATCAATACTTATATCTTTTCGCATTGTTATATTTACATTGGCACTTAGAGAATATTCCTAGTTTTTATTTACAATATTTGTCGTAGTGTTTCTTTTGCTTGTTAGCTTCAACTGGTGAAATACTTTGTGTGTTTGCATTTTTCGTCCCTAAAATGTAGTTAAATAAATTATATACAGTCTCAACATGTTGGCCGGGTGTGAAGTGAGGAGATGATTCTCAGATATTCACGGAAGTAGAAGAATTCTTAACAAGTTCCATATACTGAAATGGTACGTGAAAGTTTTGTCCATTATATTCCACAATCAAGTGACCGCGGCAGTGCGATGCACCAACCACCGTGACTGTTTCGCCTTTTTTCAACTGTTCTCCCGGGAGCGTAGCAGCTGAATCCTCTGGGAAGTTCATTTTCATCACTCGCGTCTGCGGATAACCCAATTTCGAGTTGCCACTGACAGTGTATGGTCGAGACGGTGGCACTGGTGGAGGCCGTTCCTGAAAGAGTCATTTGAAATTTAGTTGATGGTATTCGTTATAGAAAAGCGGACTTGATGCAATTACCAAATCCAAGCCAAATAATGTACAAGTTTGCTGGATAATTTTCGAGTCACATTTATCATTCAAGTCGGGAGGAGGAGTGCCCGCGATTGGTTGTGGTCTTGGTCTTAGCGTTGTAGCAGTGTTTGCGGCGTTCTTGGTCGAGATTCGCGGTGCTGCAAAAAGTAGAGCTTTGGTTAATCATGTAATATAAAAGTACTGTTTCTCTCTGCTGACCATCACTGTACAATAGAAAGAAAGCTGAAAGTAGTCCTTTACCTGCACTAGGAGCACCTTTGATAACTTTGGCCGAGCTGACGATGAGTTCTCTTGGCCTTTTTATTGTTCCAATACGCCGGCGCAACTGCCATCCCCTCCATGTTGCCTGAATAAGTGTTGCGCTTTTGGTACGAATGTCACACCTGAGCTTCTCCAAATGTTGCCGAATTCCTTCGCTCAAAAATACGTGGCGTTTCCCCGGTGCCCATGACAACGTAACAGACCCGTCGATTTCCGGCGGATTTTCCAACGCGTACTGCAATATCAGGTTGCAATCTTCCAACGCCTTCTCTTCGTTCCTTCTTAGTAATCTGAATGGCGCGAGCATGCGGTATCGCACGATAAACTGCTTGAACCTCATTCGGTGTGGGAACCCAGAAGCCATCAAATTAACCGTTTCCAACACCTGTAAAGCTCTAATTTGCTTGACAACGGTGGCTCGATCGAAGCGGCCTGGAATTTCGCAAGCGTTGCTTCTAATGCATCTGACAAAGTGCGGCCTTGCATGCACCAACGTTCTCAGAAGATTATCTAACCGCGTGTGGAAGTCCTGCGTAAGGGTAGAAACAGGCTCGTCTCCATTCAGCATTTCTGTATGTGAGGTTGGAGCTATTCGAAAACTTAGACCTCGTGGTACATTCTCCATGGCATACAAGGCTTTCAACTCCGATCCGAATAAATGAGTGGCAAACCCAAAGTTGCAAGTATGCTTGTAGAACACCGCAACCAGGTCATCAGGAACAATATCTCGGTTTGTGTCCAGGAAATCGGTGGCATCATACTCAACACGCCCTGCAAAGTGTCGAATGGTAAATGTCCTCGGAAAGTGCAATTCCATTTGCTTCGTCTCGAGTCTGCTGGAGTTGCGGTGTTGCATTTTGATTTTGGCCAGGTAACTTTCCGCGTTTCCTCGTAAAGAACATTCGGCGTCGAGCATACTCAACAAACCAGTACGCAATGATGAAATCAAGTCGATGCAAGGCACATTGTCTACATAGTCGACTTCTGTATCGCATAGAATCCCCTCGTCTCGACAGGACTCAACCGACGACTTGAAAATGTGAGTGTTGTAAAAATGTTGCATCGTCTCTGCACACAAGTTGATGCACAAGTGTTCCAGCTGTGCAAATGGCATGGGTTCTTCGAACCCAAACATATCTAAGATTCCAATAAAACCGTCGGTTGCATGACGCACTGCGTTGTTTAGTGCAGCCATTGATTTGGAACCAGCATTTCCTCCTACCGTCGATGCATGCTGACTTGCCACATCACCTTGGTTGTGAACAGATTCATTAGAGTCGGAGCTCAATGTTCCTAGTGTCGATCCAAGACGTTTCAAACTGTTTGCACGTCTTACTATCGTTGCCACAGTCCGACAGTAAAGTGCTTTTGCCAGGCAATCTCGTGTCATGTTCGACATATTGGCGTCGCAAACTGATTTGATTAGTTGCCCGCGAGCATTGTGCGTACGGGAAGTCAACCCCCGAAAGAGAGCTGCAGGTGGTACGCCGAGGAGGCTGGCGACGGCGTTCAGTTCAATTTCACCTTTCACATCCACTTCTAGGCTCTATAACATACACAAAGGAAATTCATTGCTTATTAATTATAATTGCTTATAAATGGCAAATATTATTTTCGAGAAAGGTGAGAAAGCTCAAGCTGGTTTCGAACACGCGTCCCTGCCGCTTCTCGTCAGGTGCTAACTCACAGGCCGGGACGCGTCGGTTGGCACTTGGAGAAGCGGCAGGGACGCGAAATCCTGAAGCAAATTATCGCGCCCAAAAAAATGTGTCATTCAATCAAAGGAGAAAAACGACACCAATTTGGCCTTTTGAACGTGGACCATTTCTTAGCCCACGTTGTAAACTCTGTCAAAAACGACAATGTATTAGCTGAAGTAAAGGATTGTACGCATTATAGGAGCAAAATGTGAAGTAGCGAGCGAGGCGAACGAGGTACAATGACGACGTGTACCAACTTTTCCACGAGCCAACGGTGCCAAGGTTGCAAAACTGCAGAATGATGATATGCAGCGGACGAATGGTAACCGATACCCAGGATGGTACTTGCAACTAAGGCTGAGGGACGAGGAACATCGGGAAAGCCCTGGAAATGTGGTCCGCCCTGAGTGCTGGTTTCGAAAAGGCATATCGAATCGCAACCGAACCAGCCGCAATGCGTGCCGCCTTTCTGAAATCTGCAACCCTTTTTAGCCCTTTCTGGGCGAGTGTCGGATATATCCGTCGGCGTCTGTCGTCGTAAACGATAAGAAACGCATATACTAAGATGCTGTATACTAGCCTAAGAAGTCAAGTTGCCTCTCAATGCAATTAGAGACTTTTGAACGATGAACTCTTATCTTCTGTATAAGTAAATTCACGATGCAAGACCATGGTAGGAGCACAACGAATTTCAGTTGGTCGGATAAGTATTTCTGTGTCACTTAATAATATTGCACATAATATTTCATATTATTCGGCGAAATGAGACAGCAAGAAGTAAAGATTGTGCCGTATGCTGGAATTGGAAGGTAAATCATGGAAGAAGAGAGACAATATACTATTGTGCTAGCTGTTTCGCTAAGCCGAAGCCGAAGCCGCTTAAGCTTGAGTTTTTATAACGCGAACGCGGGACGTGAGTATTTCCTTAACTGCACGCTCCAAAACCTGTCGTCCACTGCGACGCTCGCCCGTCGAGCGGCTCCGTTTGCAAAGGGTTCGAACATTGTAATAGACTAAATTGTCTCATAAGCCAGGGATATTCCACACGTTATTTTGTCTGATAGCTTCGAGAGAACTTCTCTGATTTTCCCCGTGAGCCCTGGTAAAAAGCATCGGGATTTCGCTCAGGATTTTTACAAGTATTATCGTCACGATGCCTTCCGGCAAATCAGACGTAAATTACCCATTTGAAACATCACAGCGAATGCGACCGATAAAAACTCCCGCCCGGAACACGTGATTTGATCTCCGGTAGTTGTGCTTGGCGGAGTTTACTCGTTCACCGAATCCACGCTCAGAGAATTCCACGTAGCATTTATTTGTTTCATTAGCGTGTTTTAGAACTTTTTAGCACATTTCTTACAAGTTAGTCGAAAATTTAATCACAAATTTACCCAGCAATGGCGCTTACGGTGCGTGTCTTGGATAAAGAAACCAACGGGAGAGCTTTTCTACGAAAGCTTCTTCTCGAATGGAAGCAGATCTATTCGGTGCCTGTGAGGGAAAAACTCTCGCTGGCCGGACAAATTCAAAGACTACACATGTGTGAAATGAATTGAGAAGAAACGAATGCGTTCCTGTTTGATTGTTTGATTTGAGGATGGTGTGGACAGCTCATTATGGACGTTAGTATTTTATTGTGAATTGTATGTTAATGGTTGACAATCAAAATGACTGAAAAATTGGCTGATTTTCGATTATTAATTTTACTGCAACAATTATACGAAAATTCTAAGCATGATAAGGCGGATCCGATTTCACTGGATAGAAAAAGCGCTGATTTCGAAAGCGATTGCGCTAGTTTATTTCAATTAGGATATTAAGAAACTCGTTTTTTATCATCTCAAAACAAAGTATAAGAAATTTGGGACGGGGCAGTTTGGGGAAGATTTTGTCTTATTTTCTGTGCAAAGAAGTACAATACAAGTCCAGAACTTGTCTATAAAATTATTTTCTACTCAAATTTGGAATTATTCAAACAGTTAGCGGATGAACTAAAATAAATCTGCTAAGACGTACTTTTGAATACTTTGCATGGAAAACTCAGATCGCGAAATTAAGATAAATGAAGAAGTTAAATTTTATCATAGCATAGATACTGAGAAGTAGTAACGAATAAAATCATACAAGTAACAATCTTACATTTGCGTATAGTGTTTCTCAACCCTTTTCATCGTTGAATTTAAGATTGTGAAATTTTGTAACAAGTTTGATTCGTTTACTTGCTATTCAAGTAAATAAATTTTTCGGAATGCAAACGTTTAAAGGTGTTAAGATTAAGGAATCTTTCTTTAAGGTTTCTTATCTGTATTTTCTCGACATCTAATAAGCAGCAGGGCTTCAAAATAACTGACTGACGTTATAATTTGTTTTCGTGAAAATATGTACCTTCTGGATGCTAACAAAGACAAGAGAAAACATCACTCAATTCTTTCACCGGTTTTACGAGTGGAATCTCTCAAATCAACGGAAAATTATCAAATTATTTATAGAGAAACTTGACCTAACAAGTAGACTTCACAAATCTCTCACACATTTCCAAATCCTTATTAATAGATACTCGAGCTTCTCTTGTTACTTCTATTTTTGTACGAAATTTTGAGGCTATTATGTAGTTGAAAGCGAAATAAACAAATCTTACCTGCCCATCAACGAATTTCACATTTCCTAATAACAATACTGCAGCTAACACTCGAACTACATCTAAGAAGGGTATTCCCAGAATACCTAAGCATGCCTTCCATGCTTGGAAACGGCTCGAATCTTCCTGTTCATCTTGGTGTGTATCTCCTCCTTGCAAATATCTCAAATTAGCTGGCGAATATCCTTCCAGATTTAGTTTTATACGCTCTTCTCGACTTAATCCGGCCAGCATTTGATAGAAAATGTGGTAATTCTTTTCATTTGGCAACGGGCGAATTACGCGCGTTTGGTCAAGGAAATAGCAATGAATTTTTGTACGATACAAAGCACCGTCCGTTACTTGTACTTCGATGAATTGTCCCTGCAATAAATTGTTGATTAATTTCAATCAGCTTGTATTGATAGCTTCAGCGTATCGGGAGGAATAACTCGCTCATCAATAGAAAATTTTATCAGTCATTATAAAAATTTTGAGTGTTTCGGTGTATACTAACAATTCGACTGGACTCGGAGTTGGTTGAGGTTTTTGCTGAGCCTAGAGATCTAAGCACAGTGAAAGCCGCGGCCAGGTGCTTGAATGCATCCGTTTCGGGACCGCCACCAGCTACAGCGAACAATTGACGCAACAGCAGCATTGAACAATGTGTTTTCCCAGCACCGGATGTACCCGATAGAATAATAGCTTGAGGATATCCTGTTTCAGCTTGTTGTCTTACTGCTTCCTGGACAACACGTCTGAGTTGCACAGCTAGGGGAAGAGCTCGTGTTGAGGATAACGTTAGTGGGTTCCCGACGTCTTGGTACGGATTTATAGAAAGCAGTATAGGTCCGACATTTGTCTGAAAATAGGACGAATTTATGATCAAACTAAGTTTACGTGTGCAACAGTTTCATATGTTTATTTAGTAAAATTCAGCAATATCGGATTGGTTTTCCAACGTCACTCCATTTAAATTATACCACAAAAAGCTTTTCCTGCGTCTTCAAACAGTTCTAATTGTAATTTTCAAAAACTTGCCATCTGCTCGTGTCATACGGTCGCTTACTTCCTCCTAGAATTTTCTGCAGTTGTGTCAAAATAATTACACTCCATGATAAAGAGCTTGCTTATAAGGTCAACTGCGCACACGGTATCAACCTGGTGACAGAGACCTGTTTGCCAGGTTCAATGAGCTCGGTTTGTGGGTCGACCTTTGAGACGGCCAGCAAATAATCTTCTCCGAGTCCGTGTAATATTTATGATCATCAGGAAACCTGATGTGCTACGTAAGAGTCTTACTGACGCACGAATGTAAGTATCTGTTTACAAGCGTCGCAAAATTTGTAAACTAATAAGAGGAAGACTGCGTTCAGCACTCGACTACCTCACTTTGTTCGCTCAGAAAGACTGATCCATATAATAAGACATAAGCACATCGCATATGGCCATCACGAAGAAATCTGCATATGTAGGCGTATCGTCTTCTTCTATCTTTTTATGTCTTTGGAATCGAATGTTTTACAAGTACATGGCGAGCACCTGGTCTTGCTAGTGCCGCAGTTAATTTGTACTTAATTAGTCAGCCGCAAGAGATTCGCTTCTCATTTACAGGTGTTCAAAAGCAAAATGATACTTTAATATGCGAACTTTAATATCACCGAGAGGCTACTGCTCACGTTACAGGAAATCGTGGTTTATGCAAAATAACCTAAATCTTAAATACTAAATCAACTCCCTTTAATACGACACGCATTAAGTCAAGGAATGTATTACAACAAAAGAAAGAGCAGATCAAGATACACATCGGTAATTCAACCGTCATGTTACTACGATCAAATCCAATTAAACGGCCAAAATATTTGTCAGGGTATCCCACTCGGCTGTATGGTTTACCAAGACACTTGTGTAACATTAATTCCCAGAGTTAATAAAATAAAAACGTAGATTTAATAGCGTTTCTGGATAGTTTTTTCTTATTGGCACTTATTATGTGAAAACAATTTGTCGGAATTGGTTATGACAATCTAGATTTCCAATTTTCAATTTCCACAATTAGTAGATTTCCGGTGATATGAAGTCACATCGCCATGACAACAAGCAACCGATCCCCAATCTTCCAGACAACCACGCTAGAAAGTTCCTTCAACCAACCATAACATTTTTTTAGTTGCATGGTGACGAAATTAAAGCTACTAAAATTCGATATAACTAAATACATAGATTGGATTGATCACATGCAACAAGAAACCAGGAACAAATCGAAGACTATAACAAAATCGCATTAACTTGTACAATGCCTAAATTACGACTGTCGCTCGCAAGTAGACCGCACTGTAAAAAAATTTTTCGATGTTTCTTGTTAAACTTCAAAAAAGGATTTTTTCGACTTTTTAGTTAGCAGACACATTTTTATAGTATGTATAGGATTATCAAAACTCTGTCACAATGAATTTTGAAACTTTGTATTAAAATTGTATTCAACTGTGGGAGTGAGTGAATTAGTAAGCAGATTCAGTTAGCCATTTTTCAACGCGTTGACTTGATAAACGTCGAATTGTGTTTGAAGTGATTATAGAGAATGAATCCTGAAGAAACGTAATATGCTGGACAGTTTTCAGGCGTCAGGAGAAGCTGATTTCCTAGGGTAGTTTTGTTTTATGTGGACGAGCGTGCTCGTGTAAAAATATTACTCGATCTTATTTCATCGTGGTTTCTTTTTTCCAGAGCATTGCCGGATTTTTCGGATAGGCTTGATAACGTAGTGTTGTAATAGGTAAAAAAGTGTCAGTGAGCTGCAATATTTGATTTCAGAAGCTGTGCACAAAGGTTTCCTTTCAATACTCGAAGCAGTTTCGTCCTCAATATTTTGCTGCACCTGGACGTTTCATTTTGTTATTAGTATATATGAATATTTCCTGAAGCAAGGCAATGAAAAATCAAGACTCCTAAATTATTGAAACCAGTATACGTTAGAATATAAAAGCGTCTTGATCCAGCGGCCGTGGTCTTCCCTAGACACAAATGGTCTCGAAGTTGTCGCCATACGGAGTATTAATTGTAATTTTTTATTTGCCACTGACTGTCAGCAACATTAGAAGTGTACCTCAGATCATCAAGAGTTAACCCCAATCGATATGCTATGCAAATTGGCTCATAATCTATTCTGAATTAATGCCGCCATATTAAAACACAATCGAGTTTACCATCCGAGTGTTAAAAATTGAAGAAAGCCAATGCACGCGCTTACAATGTAACTGTTACACTTTTTAAACTTTTATTCAACATCAGCGGCCAATCCGTAATCTCAAATTGGTCCATTTCAGCTAAGCATGCGCAGGCAGAATGGCGTGTCACTCCCAATAATAATCTATTCATAAAGCCAAGCATAAATAGATAAAGACCTTAAGACAACGCTGATACATTACGGCGGTATATTAACATTTCGCTCGTAGGTTCAGTGTAACAACAACAAAGGCAAGTGTGCGAAACCAGTTTGGTTTTCCAAGTAATGATTTGTTCGGATTTTTGCATGTGTATCTGGCGGTTATTGTGCTTGCAATCTTACTGGTGAACAAATACAGTGACATGCGCTCGTTTCAATTCGAAAATTGCGAAAGTTAATCGAAGATAGATTGCCATCGCATTTTGGAAATTGGGGCATTAGGGAACGGAGTATAGTACCTACTCGTATGTGTTCGTACACAAAAATCTGATCTTATGAAAGTAACATGCACATTCCCAGAAAACGTACGCTCAGAAATATTGTACGTGAATTTTTTCAAGCGAGTTTCACGTTTGTTTAAGATTATTACATCCCAATTTTGAAATCATTGTACTGGAGCGCAACTGACAATTCAGCTGCAATCGATTTGCTTTGTCTACTTACGAAATACTTTTTCTCGGTGAATCTGGCCTGAAGCGCCCGCATGACAGCATCTTCCGTAAGCGGTCCTGGCAGGTGAATAAGATCCTCGATTTCCGAAGGCTTCTTCGGTTTCCCATTTTCAGTCTTTTTTGATGTTGCACTTATGATATTCACTGATCCAACAGTGTGTGAGATAGCTGTGTGTTTATGAGGTATATCTAGAATTCCCGGCGAGCATTGTGCAAGGGTGTCTGTACAGTTAGGAACGTCTGCAAAATACAAAGCAACTCTTAAACAATTGGAAAATTTCAAAGCACTACATAAGCAACAAGTTATTCTGCTCCCGAAAAGCACACTGGCTCACAAAATCTAGTTTAGAATGCGTCGGTAAGTATTCGCACTAATTTTGAAACCGAACATCTTTTATTTTTACACAAATATTCTAATAGCATCACTACACCGTACCACCATATAAATTGAGCCCGATGCGGTATTGCATCGCAAGAGGTGTATCTGTCCACGCCGATAGCCATACCATTTTTAAAAACATGCCATTTACTGATACGCTTCACATGCTACCAAAATTAATAGTATGGCCATTTAATTGGTTGCAAAATATTTGACTCTAAGACTCGCTTTCATCTCGGGCAGTGTGTTGACATATTTCATTGGTTTTGCTCATTAGCATCATATAGGTATCCACATAGTGTGGTGAATTTTTTTAATCATGCCGTTTCAGACCTTATGATGAATTTTAATTCACGAATGAAAACCTCTTTCAAATTGTGGTCATTCGTTTTCAGACAATGAATCATTTTAGTGGCTGCTTTTCAAAAATTACAAAGAAATCAAGCAATTTTGGAGGTCACATGCATGATTTTTTGGGTTAAATTTGTAAGATTCGGTGTCTCCTATTGTTTTCTAAAAAGTATCATAGCTCTACCGTCACTATGATATCAATATTGATGCATTCAGAATTCCGAAGGTAAAGTAGAACATGACAGTGCTTGTGACCTATCGGAAGTGCAACATTATCCAATTATGCATTCCTGCATTCCTTTAAAATGTTACGTGGGCAAAGCTTGCTTCCAAAAGAAGCGAAAGATTCAAACTCGGACAGATCTCAATTGTTTATAAGTTTCAAAGTCGTAGTTAGTTAGTTACTCGTAATCAGTTTGAAATCTATGCCGAAAGAATTTTATTGAGAAACATGAACATCGAGTAAAATATAAAATGGAGTTTCATGCAGGAAGTGATGGTATCAGTGATTAGAATATTAGAATATTAGAAATTTTTGCCCAACCCAGATGTGTTAAACAAATATTTTGAGTGTAAACGGGCATTAAATCGACTACGTCTTAACAAAGCAAAAATTGAAAGAAATCGAGTACTCACCAGCATTAATAGCATTTACATGATGTGGCAAGGGATGTGGTATGGAAGCGTTTCTAGGTGATATTATAGGTGGTGGATTGATCTGTAAATAATAAAATTCATTAGTAACAATGCAACGTATTATTGTTTTTATCTCCACAATTTTAAAATACGTCAATGTAACTTATTTTATACCTTATGAGAAGGATTTTCTAATTTCACGGGGCTGTTTGTGGGGACTCCTTGTACGGTATTTCCACTGCCAAAGTGCGAGCCACTCATAGCATGGTTGCCAATAGACCCACAAGCTGGTGGCGCGACACCACCGTTCGAATTAGCCCCGCCACTTGCTGCTTGGCCTACGTGTAATCTATTACGCAGGGTGACAAGCTCTGTACTAAGGCTTTTGAGACGCTGTTGAAGATGCACTGCCTCGTTTGATGATGAAGCGTCTAAAATAGAAACATATAGCGCCTTTTATAATAAAATAATATACTTCTATCATATGCACATTGTTCGGGAAATATGTCTAAAGTTGAAATATTCATGTATGTCGTAGATTAACTACACATAAGAACTTATAAATATTGTTATTAAGTCATTATGATGTGCAAAAATACTGTGGTGTTTATATTTTTAACAATATTAAAAATAATAATATTGGTTATCAAAATAGTAATGAGAGCAATACATATTTCTTCTATCTTCTAAAATCAATGTCGCGCGGCAATATCTATTTCAATTATTTCTGTATTTGTGGCTTTTTGTTTTTATATGTACTTGATCGTTATTTTGTTATAACTGTCCGCTATTAGATCTTTCCGATAAACTTTTTAGAAGATATGATTTTTATATGCTCTTAAGTTTTTTATGACTTCATGGTTTGAATTTTTCATGACCATGCGGAAGCACTTCGGAACTATATAGGGCACATATTGTTACATTCTTGAGCCGTGTAACCTTGATGCATGGCCTATAAACACTGCCATCAATAAATACATTTTTGGTACAAATAAATCGCAACCACAAATAAATACCGCAGATTATATAACATAAATGAAAGATTTCAATAGACAAGTGCAGCAGTACATAGGAAATATTTTCCTAAAGGAACATTAGCATAATTTTAATTTAAAAAGATTTCTTCGGAAGGTCATTTGCGAATATTATGAAATATCTATAACTTTGTGACACTATTTTCAATTAAGATAAATTTATTATTTATTTCAGGTTATTTAAGAAAAAAAGGGAGAAATTGACATCATTTATTGATTTCTTAAGTACTTGAGCCCATCGCAACCAAAAGCTCGCATTCCAACTCAATTACTTTCAAACAGGAAAATTTTTTCATGCTTTCCTCTGATCTATATAGATATTCTTTTGATCTATATATATAGAATACATAGTTCGAGGACAGTTATATTCGAACTATTTGGTCACTTAATAATTCGCAAGGTAGACAGTATCATTTCACACTAACGTACATAAGTGAGCCTAACCATTATTACAATTTCTAAATTTTTTGCTACCACTAATAAAGATCTCGACATTGTTAGGATACTATATCCTGGAAAATTTTAGATCAGCTTCAATCGATTATTCGGACCGATCATATAGCAGCAACAACATTTACGAGTGGAAGTCAAAAATTTCGTGCATCTTGTTAAGTGTGCTGCAACGAGTTCACAAACAAATTTCTCGTTTCAATTTATTCAGCACTATTTGTTATCTTTGGAGAATATGAGTCACTCGGGACTACGTTTAGAACGTAGTACGGGTTTGTTCAAAAATGCATAAGGGAATGCCAACCGTAGCAAAATGGCTGTGTGTGGACAGCGGCTCATTTTTATGTTTGATAGCTAATTTGAATCGATCAAATTTAAAATCTTATGATAATCCTCTTATGAAGTCGTCAGTTTACTCAAAATCAATTACAAGGATACCTAGCACTGCTATTCATAGACCAATCTTCGATTAGGGGCAGAGTCCAAGTTAGCTGATCATAAACATCTCTTTCAGCTTTGCAGAGACGCTTTCCTTATTTAGCAAGGAGCTTATGACGGTGTGATCTTCAAGTTCCACAATTTTTAATCCTTGATAACACAAAAATTAATAACTTAATAAAACGTTATAACACGTTCATATTGCAGAAGAATTCTTTCGTTTCTTTCATTATTATGACCATATAGTGAGATATAATTCTGCACATATGGTAACATTCAATCTAAAATCCGTCAGCATCTTTGAGAACAACTTCATGTCAGTAGTTTCAGAGCTTTGAAGGAAGAAATCAGGAGATTCATATTTTATTTAGTTTTCAATAAAGTCTCCTAGTGCTTACTCGATCCTTTTTCTAAATTCTGAATACCAGTCACATAGTTCCTTTATTGTTCTTTCCGAATTCCCTCTAGATCCACAATCACCTAGCAATTATCTTTGAAATTCTTGCCATGGCCTTTTCCCTGAGCCGAAAAAAGTGTGGAATGAAGTAGTGAACCTTTCTCATACCATTCAATTGGTAAGGATTCGATGAAAGCTGCCGTATGAGCTATATATTTAATTATGACTCACTTCGTTCTTCATCATTTAAGAAATTTAAATTAACTTAGTTCACAGAGTAGGCTATTTATTTATTGGATTCCTATACGGTGCAGTAGTGAGAATATAAAGCAGCTGAGTTATTTCTTGTTTTTAATACTAGCTTGTTGACAAATATTATCACTTAGTGTTAGATCACGCCTCTTTTGATTGAGATGTACAAATATTGATAAGTTACTTTCCTTCCCGAAAATCGGATCGCATTTTTACTGGCATGTTGAGGCCTATATTTATTTTTTATATTCATGGTGCGCATATTCCCGACTTCCGTTTGACATTCCTTTTACAAGACTTCATGGGTAAGTTTTAGTTTGCTTGGCAATTTTTTTATTGTTCATCAGAAGAAAATAAAAGCAATAATGGGGTTTCTTTCGAATTATTTTTTCTTAAATTTCAACTTTTTCTTAAATTTAGAAATCTGGCGCAAGGTAATTTCATTTTGCATGCGGGATCTTTTCTTTTATGCCAGATACCAGAGATTTGGGTTTAATTTTGTCTTATAGTGTTAAGATGATAAAAAATTAAATAACAATTCCGACTAGGAGTCTAGCGTTTTCTGCATGTAAATTCTAGGTGATGAAATATTAAGGGATTTTCTTTCCTTAATGAAGATTAAGGGATGCATTCTTCCTAATAAGCTCTCGATGTGAATTGTCTTAAACTTTTATGATCATTACAATACGAAAGAAGTGGTTAAAAAATAGACTTCAAAGTGCGGCAAAAGCCAAAATGGAATACGAAATACATTTCCCATGTCAAGAACCTCCGATATTGTATAAAGTGTTGTGAGTTCAAATTAGTTCCGAATCTGGATTCAATAGAAAAGAATCGCAAACTGAAAACGAACAAATACTTTAAACATCATCTGGACCATTTCGGCGTACGTAATGAAAGCGTCAACCTATAAATACGACAAACGAGCAATTGCGTGAACTGTCGAAAAGTGTCATGCAAAAGTGCTTCACTGAGCCTGATCGTCTACTCAAGCCGATGCACTTTTGCTGCCATGAATAACCTAAATCTAAATAAGTCAAGATTTCCTAATACTATCCAACAAACATACCTTGCGAAACAGACGCTGGTTTAGGTCGCATTCCTTCACCTGAAAGCGAACGACCTTTTTAACGCAATTCATAGATTTTATATATTATAGATTTTACTTTAATTATATTATAAATTTTTATATAATCAGGAAAGTTTAATTGAGGAATACTAGAGTAGTTTCTATTTCTTTTCACTTATGAAAAGCCTTCGGATATGAAATGAAGGAATTCGAAGGAAGACTTTGCTACATGAAATCAATTTTATAGCAAACTAAATTAAAATAACCATTTACAAGTTAATCAAAGCGAAACATATAAAAATTTAACCATATAAACATATTTTGCCAGTCGCATTTCAACCGCACATACTGCATAACTACATAATCGTAAAGGTATTTGCATTTAAGAGGGCCCAACTTATTTCTTGGATTAGTTTCTAGTCATTTTTGACCATGGGATTGCACTCAATATTGCACACTTGCACATTCTAACAGGATATTCTAATGGAAAATAAGGAAAAGTTCAATTTGAATTGAAAAGCCTGTATCATTGCCAGCTGCCTGAAAAGGAAACAGCAAGAAGGATTATTACGTGCGAAAATTACAATTTTCAAGAAAACTTTTAACGATGGAAACATGAATTTGGAATGGAGTGAGTATTCTAGATATTCTAGAACATTTACAAGGAAGAATTCAGCGCGTGGTTCTTTGATCTCCAGGTGGCAAATTATGTATGATTTCCTTACGAAACTTAAACATCAACAGGAAATTAAACATTTTTTCTCTATGTATTTTCTCTATTTTGCGGCATGGCATGCAATGATTTTTTGAATTCAGTACATAAAACCGACATTTGCAAATAAGAGTCTTGCAGAAGAGATAATTCAAGCTGACTCTTAGTTGCAGACCAGCGAGGACTTCGCTTACTCACTTCGGTGTAAAATAGAAATGAATTTTCTGCATCAGTCTTATTCCATCACTTTCGAGGACTATTTCAGAATGAGTTTGGAGGCGATGATTATTACCCAATGAACTCTTGTCTAATGAAGTACTAGGCAACTAATTGACGAATACGCTCGCAACTTAGATGTATAACTATCAAGTCATCAAAACAGAGCTTAATACTTCATCTTTATTCTGCTTTATTCCTCCCTTGTCACATTGTAGTGAAAGGTTTCATTAAAACATTAATTTATCTGACCGTGCGGCATGATGAAATTATTAAAATATTTTTCTGGGTAGGTAGAGCGGCAAAGAAGAGGACTCAACACTCCAGCTCTTGACCGTTCATTGACGTTATTTTGGCTTGTTTCGCGGGGAAATAGCGCGGCAAAGAAGCAGTGGAAAAAGTGAACCAGTTTTTTGTTATTGTTCGATGCTGTCGCATGCCAGCCAAGCACTAAGACGATTATAACACGCATAAGAAAATCTAAATAAGAAGATGAACCAACTAAAAACGAATAGAACCAGAAGAAATGGTCATTCCACACAACCAGTTGCTGTCATACCTTCCCGTGTAATCTTAAACGGTTAGCGGGCTTCAGAGCTGCCCGAAACGAATCATCAGAAGAGTGGTAAGTTGTGAGTTCGCCAGAAAAATGCTATTTTACTATTCCATCAAACGACAGGTTATTATCTATTGGAAATTTTTGAATTCAATTCATGCTATAACTGCGAATAGAACTTTGCATGTTGTGTGTTTGTATGCTGAATTAAACATTTCGACGCATGTATAGATCAGAGTCCTTCGAACTTCGCCACATGGCTTCATAAGCGATTGAGTCAGCCAAGCACTGTTCCTCGCAAATTCCTCCCAGGTCGTGTTTGACTACCTATATCTTTTCATCAAATTTTTGTCGATATCTTGTTGCTTCTGGGCCCACCGTTTCATATTTTCACTTCTTCCACGAATGTTTTAATGCTTTGGAACGGCTCACCTCGGCTTAAGTTGTTCCCTCGTACATCAGATTAACCATCAAACGCTTGCTGCAGTGATGTGGAGCTTCTATGGGCGGACCTGATAGAACCTGGCGCTCAAGAAAAACAGGTCCTCAAGAATTCACGATCAATTTGAATGAGCAATCACTTGGCATTCCTCCGCACCTTTTAGGAGAAGTCTTCAGTCTTTTGTTGTTGACCAGCATAATTAGATTGTGCTCTAGAGGCCACCATTAAATTTCTAATTGGATTTGGAACGCATCGCGTATGGATGAAAAATCTTCAACTCTTGGAAAATATTGTGAAGACTACGTGAATACAACTGTAATTATAAAAACCACGCCCTGAAACTGTTATTGCAGCGAAAATTTATTGTTCAATTGCAAATTTAAAGCCAATTTTAAGTATTAAGAAATAATTTTGCCAAGACTTGAGATAGCTTACCGCGTTGTGATTCAGTGACTTTCGAGTTAGGAGAATTAGTCGAAGGCAAATACTATGTACGTACTCTCTTTGTTGGTCTGTTAAATATTTCATATTCAATGAAATTCGTTCAATCGCCAAATGAAGAATTCTATATAAAGACGAACTGTCTAAAAACGTTCGCGGAAATATTTTGAGTAGAATACGCTGGAGCTTCCAAGTAATGTTATACAACGAAAACGAACAAAAACTCTAGCCAAGGATTATGCAATAGGATGTGATTTAAAGGAGCGGAAATCAAAAACATAACTAGGTCAGAAATATTAGAAACTACAAAAAATTATTACTGGAATCTAGGAATAACAGTTTGGGTATATAATGCTAATCTTTTTTTAAAGATCGAAACAGTAATTTACAGAAAACATCTGCATTAAAAGCAAAGTTTCCTGGTTAATCTAGAGCTCCGGAAACTACACACCGAGGAATATAGTATTGAAAATTTCGCAGTGAAGGAAAAACGAAGAGAAAATGGGTATGTACGCAGGTTGCGATTCTGGCTACGGAACTCAAAGTTACCAAAGCTTTGAAAATCCAAGGAAAATTTAGTATCCGTTGCAGCAATTATTGCTCTTTTCATTTTTCAATTTGACGTTGAATTTGTTCTCCATTTATTTAATTCATACAAAGTACATTTCTTTTTTATAAAGGATCACAATGCTCATTGAATAAACACAAAACACAAGTCAATCAAAGTAATATAAAGTTTAATAGCTTCTACCGCCGATAATCGTTCTCTACTTTTACCGGTACATAAACTTTATTGAAACGATTACGTTTCATTGTTCGCGATTTTCTTAGTAGTTATCAAATAGTGCTGAAATTTCTGTAAATTTCGTAAATTATTTAAAAAGCTAATTACTCAAATTTTGAACGTTTTCTTAAGCGAAACTGTAAAAATTACGTAATTTTTTTCAGTGAGTGTGGGCTGTACGTAAAGACGATGTTGCAAGTCGAAATCCAATAATATGATTTTGTTAAATAAGGATTGGCTTTGGCAATAGAAGTTCTTCGACTCGAATTTATATGCACATGCATGTGTGACACGTATGCTTGCATTCCTTCGGAAAGAACAAGTTTCAAAGATGAGCATGTATAGCTACGACAGAAAACAAAAACCATAAATGTTGGTAAGTCTTGACTTTAAGATGTTACTCCTGAGTTTACATTACATTCCCAGCATGGCTAAGCTAGCACTGTCGTGAGTCAGGTTAAAATCTTTTAGATGCACATGCACTTTTGTGTATGTGCAGGAATACACTTTATTTGGATTTGAAGAATGATGGTGGCGGATAGAATGTAATATATATTGTCTGTTTTTATCAATTATCAAAAATTTATGTTACAGTTGCTTCGTTATTCATATACTTGAGGAGAGATTTATAGAGTTGGAGAAAAGACACACTTAAAATTAATTGAGTTGAGTTTTTATCCCGGGATAACCTTTCGTGAAAGTGAATAGTAAACAGCATTGTAGAAAGAGTACAGTCTATAGGTACCGAAATGTGTTAATAATTTTCTCCTGATCAAAAAACTAAGTTTCATTTTCTACATTCTCTGGGAAATCAAGATCAAGCTACTTGCTATAACTAAAATAGTACTGTCCTCAGTCTGGCTTCGAAATGCTGCATTTCATATTCTGGAAAATTAGCATGCAGCGAATCACCTACAACAATTCGTCAATGTTGTGGGCACCAAATCTAGTTTTGCATTGTTTACTTTGCTATTCATATATATTTTTTTATTAGGTTAAGAAACTCATTGGTTTGCCGGCGTGCTAAGCAACCAATTCAGTATGAAGCAGAATTATTCATTGCCTCTTGTATGCTTAAAATATCCCATCAATCGAAATAATCTATTTCGTTCAGTAAGAGCCGAGCTTTATTTAAATTTATGTACATATCTAACGAGATTCATGTGAGCTAAAGAGCTGCCTTGGTACATTCTCATCGTACGATCCCGTACAGCATACATTTCAAATTTGTATCGGAGGATTAGTTAGTCGGCGAATCAAAGCCAAACTAATATAATGAGCGACCCAGTCAACTGTAAAATATGTATCTCAGCCATCAGAACGATTCATCTAAGATAAATTAACGTTTCCAAGCTCCAGGTTTCACGTTGACATTATCATTCCCTCCTATTTGCTCAGTTTGCAAACGCATAAAACCAGCGAGCCTGTATTCCGTTGGTACAATGGGTCCTTCAGAATGACCGAAAATCACTCAAAAGTCAAAAATTAAAATTAGATTATCTCTGCGAACAATGCAATTTTACATCGGAATCTTTGCAAGCTTGATGGCCTCAGTAAGTGGTTGGATATGGTCACATATGGAAGTGGTTGTTCCCACTTCCATATAAGCTTCGACTCAGGTTGGCGCTATCTAAGACAACCTGGAAATTTCTTAAACAATTTTGCGTTCCAATCCATTTGCTCATTATCGCTGCTGGCTACTTTCTTCATTACTTTGTCGAACCATTGGTCAATGAATGCGATATGAGTAGGCATTCAATAATAACCTTTCAATTACCATCGTAGATCTCGGTCAATTGATGCTCGTTTCTACTTCCTCTACGATCAGATTAGTATTTGTTTTTTCTTTTCTAATCCCAAGTTCGCTTTATTGTCATGTTTTGGGCTGCCAACATAAGTAGATTTAACGACTTACTGGGGATATGATGTCTTAAAAGGTGAAATTTTATTGTTTATTTATAGCCCTGGCACAAATTCAACCACTAATTATATAAACAAAAAAAAAATTCCGAAAGTAGATAGATCAAGATGAGAAGCTGATCTTCTTCTTGTTCGCTTCTAGAAGTGTTGCTCAACATTCCACTTTCCGTTTATAAGACGCTTTAAACATGGAAGGTAGGAAAATAAAAACAGTCCGACCTTAGTAGCATAGTAAAATTCCAGAGAAGTTTCTTTATTGGTTTTAGTTTAGGAGCCAACTCAAGTGACATTAAATATCATAAAATGATTT
Organism: Stratiomys singularior; assembly: GCA_954870665.1. Taxonomy (NCBI): domain Eukaryota; kingdom Metazoa; phylum Arthropoda; class Insecta; order Diptera; family Stratiomyidae; genus Stratiomys; species Stratiomys singularior. Next base: position 344,057 of record OX940879.1, on the reverse strand, counting down.
AATGCCCGGAATGATGAGGATGACTCCGCACATAAACACTCTTTCAGAGGCTTTACTCGATTAAAAGGTAAACGCATAAATTCAATCGCCTGACGTTCTTCATTAACGGCTCCTTGACTGAATTTTGAATATCGGACAAAATGTCAAAATATTGATTATGAGGAATGTCGTTTGGATTGATCCCGCCGATCCCGTCTTTTCGCTTGTTATGGTTTCATTGGGGTTTGATCGGGGTTTCGCAGCTTCTCGTTTTAGTTTGGCAGTGAGAAAAAACCTTTCTTAAAATTAAAAATTAAAAATTATGGCAATTATTGTTTTCGTAGCAACACGTAGATTTTTCGATTATATTTAGGTCGTGGCAAAAATAGACCAAACTTCGAGGTATCTGGAGTTTGCTTCGTTGTAAATGTAACGGATCCGATTTTTTCACTTCGACATTGTTTTGGATAGTTGGACTGGAGTTTTTGTAATATTTTTCGTATTTTCGACTGCTTATCGTCCTACTAGTTTTGTATTTCAGTCCAATTAGCGACAATAATCAAAAAGGAGAAAATTTCGAGATCGTAAGGTCTGTGGCGATAGAGACTTCGGACATCTTGGATATTGGTAGGAAATTATTGAAAATACAAATTCGAGAGTATGAAGAACAATGGTTTCGGTTCTTAAATATTGCGCGTGAAATACATACATCGTGCAGAAATACAATATCGTAAATTTTCTTTATTTTGAAATAATAATACAAATTTAATGCCTACTGAAAGCCAGAATTCACCATATTATTTAGAAAAGCTTTTGTGAAAATGCTGACAATTCACTGCAACTTTAGTAGTAGTAGTTAAGTGGCAGGAAGAGTTTTCTGGCAGATCAAGATAAATTTAACAGGCCCTCTACCACCATTAACAGTTTGTTTGTGATTGATGTCGCGAGGCTATCAGTTTTTACATCGACTCGTAGACGGAAAGACATGATTTTAGAACGTAGTACATCAAACCGAGAAGGATTAATAATAAATAATATTATTGGCCCGCGAAAGCGTCACGTAAACAAATGTCAAATAGGTGTTCTAACTAATTCAAACTTTCTATTCGTTTTGCCATTCCCATCTCGTTACGATGTCAATTATTAAAAAGCGGGTGGTTGAGTCGTAGGGGTTTATTCTTTAGTTTATAGGCCGCAGGGCCCTTGTGATAAGTTAGTTATTTTTACGACGGCAATTAGAGATAATAAAAGGTAGTTTATTAGAATAATTGTAATTAGAGTTGTGGGGAAGTTATATAGTCGAACTAGAGACATTCTATTGGTGTTTATTATGTTTATCTCATTCATTGTTACCATGCATTCAAATTCATTCAATTTTAAGAAAAACAAAAATCTCCAGTGTGGCTACGGCGAATAAATTTATTCAACCCAAAAAAGACGATGTAACAATTGTGAGAGTGTTCGATTTAACTTCTCTATCACGTTAAAGCTCAAAGTGCATATACGCGTCAAATTACAAAAAAATCTATCAAACAAGCAAAAAATAAAAAGCAAATCATATCTGAGTTTTCTTGTAAAATACCAATCTATAAAGTACAAATTCTTATTGAATTGCCTCTCAAGGGAACACTTCAGCTAAAATCTCGTTTGATCGATAGCTATTTTACCTGCTGTCTTTTTGTTAAAGTTGACATGCGCTCGTACATCCTTGCATCGAACTTTAAATGTGAGGAGGTATGGCTGGCAAAAGCAAGAAGAAACGAAACAGCAAAGATTCAACCGAAAGTGGCGGAAATAGCAAAAAGAAAGCCAAGAAAAAATCGTCGTCCAAAGGAAAAGGTACCAAATTTCACGGCGACATTTTCAATGAAGCTGCCATGGAAAACGCTTATTACGTATGCCATAATGTTCAGGTAGGTGTCCTTCCAATATTCTTGTCCACGCTACGTTCGATTCTCATATTTCAGGATGTGTTGAAATCTCGTGGATTTATGTGGCCCGAGGCTCAGAAGAAGAAAAAGAAGGGCAAGCGCTAGGAGAGGAGACCGAGAGGAGAGTGAAATGTGAATTCAGTATTCCTGCACGTTATATTATCTTGTTCTTGTGCCATTCTGATTGAATAAAAATGATCCTAGCTCGCATCTTCTGGGTACAATGAAATCTGTCTTAGCTTTTTCATGCACAAGAAACTTACACCGCCATGCTAATCAAGCAATCGGTCTTTTGCCGTTCATCATTCGCTCCTAGTGTAACAAGATAACCGGGAAGTGGTGTCTTAAGGTGCTCCGCATCCATAGCGAACACAAAAAACCAATTGACTTTGGCCATTTCACGGCCTTACTTACAACATGCGGTTCTGAGAGCGTTCTGACCCCGACTAGAAACATCTTCATGCAGAAAATATCTGCATGAATCTGCATATCTGCATGCATCATGTTTACCACCTGTAAAATGGTGTTCCATATTGCGATGTAAGGTGGCACCGCGTGCTGGAGCAACCACTAAAAAGTTAATGGGCATTCTTGACATATTTTGTATGTAAGTGGGCCTGGAAAGCACATTTTCCCTGTCTCTTGCCTCATCGTCATGATATATTACTCATTTACAGATGCTCGTTAGACCATCACACTGCATGAATGCATGAAATGTTTGTAACACTACCTGCACTTAATAACTGTTCTCTTTTGACCGATTACTGCGCGCAAACTAATTTTAACTAATTGGTAAAGGTTGTCCGTGTGAACATCCGAATGTGGTTTGGTGTTTAGTACCAGGAGGAATGATTAATAAGTGGGCAAGAAATCGGTAATCAGATAATCAATGTCCAATGCAATCTGATTTGATGGTATTGCTAATGCACATTAGAAGATAATTGTGCTTACGTATATGCAAATGGGTTTGAGGGTCTAAGAATTGTTGTCTTTTTTGACGGGAAAAGTAGACTGTGTATAAAATGTCCTGGTATGTTAAGTCGCTCCCTGGGTGCCGGCGATTCACGTGCATACGAGACTGACACTTCCATGGTATTAAATATTGGCGATACCGCTAATTAGCAGGTATCTTCCTGCAAGGTAGTAAGTAAATGCAGCAAACAATGGCACACTTGGATTTTACTTTATTTAAAATTAGAGAAATGGTCAAAAACCGTGTAACTATCAGTACTAACTGAAATAAACGCCACACGTAAAACATCCAACACATACTAAAATACACTTGAATTGTACCTCGCTTGAATGGAATTAAACCTAGGCAATAAGAAAGAAAAATTTAATTTTACCTTTGTTAACAGCCAACATGTTCTGTCATGAATTTGGGAAGAGTAGTTGGGCCTCGTGCGAACATATATCTGCAATCGAACATATATCTGCAATTGGTAGCTTACTGCGAACAGTTTACTCATTGTTCAAAGTTACACTTGTTAAGTGGTTAAAACCCCGTCTTATTTTAACGAGTCTAGAATACTCCATAATTATGAATAATGCTGCTTAATAACGGTGGCCACAGCTTCTGCAGGTACGTATATATAACCCTTTTTCGGACTTTCATTTGTTTCAACCAAAATAGGGTGGCGCACACTTAAACCTAAAAATTTTTTCTAATGACTTCTAATAATTTTTAGAAATGCCTGAGAGTTCCTATTTTTCTTAGAATTTCATGAATGTGTTCTTCTCTTCTATAATTTTAGCTACTAGTTTCCTTTATATTTTTGGTAAGAGTTGCAAAAGAGTTATGCGTGAACAGATTGTGCTTTAACCGACTTTCTAATGTCCAAGGAACACTGCATTTATCGAAACATATGCAATCGCTGATGAAGACCGAACGATCACGGTCGAAAATCGATTCCGCTAGGTAAATAAAAAAACATGAAATTAAAAGAAAGACTTTTCTTTATTTTCAGCATGTGCAACTGATTTTAATAAGAAAAGTTTTTGGCAGTGTTATGAACATTAGTTGGATAATAAATAGGTATCCAAAGTTTTCATCGTTGTAAACGCAACTGTCTCCTTTGTTCCGCTTTTTGAACGGTCTTCGGATATTTTGACTTCTAATTTCTGATTTATTTGTTTGCATTTTTGAACTTTTTGCATTCTACTAGGTTTTCATTTCAATTTAACCAGCTAAAAAGAACAAATAGTGAAAAAATTTACAGCTTTGTGGAAAAATTTACAACGATGAAAACGTCAGACACCTTTTGAAAGGAAGTATATGAAGATAAGTAATACTGCCAATTATAATGAGTAAGTAAGCGGGATAAACTTTTTAACTTATTACTTTATATTATGAGGTTATTTCATTTTTCGCAACCAATTTCCAATAGTTTTATAATATTCGCAATGTTTTCTGAATATATTAAAGTCTTCGTTCAGGAGATGTCTGAAGTCTGCATCGTTGCAAACGCAACAAAACACACTTCTTCACTATTTATTTTATCTAGATCGTGAAACTGGCACGAAAACAGAGCAGAGTGCAATAAAGTCGAAAATGCGAGTAAAATTGTCCAAAAGTTTGTGTCAAATTTTCCAAAAATCTTTCAAATGTGAAAAAAATGGAGACGGTTGCGTTTGCCACGATGCAAATTTCAGTCACCTTCAAAAGCTAAAATTGTCAAGATTTTAAAAATCATGCACCTGATTTCGTGTGAATGGTGAAATCTTGAAATAAGTTGCATTTGTCCTGTCACCAAGATACTTTATTCGTTACGTTTGTGAATATCCTTAGGTTATGAGCTTAAGTTAACATGAAGGTTGAAAGGATATTTAAGTACTAAGAGCAATTCGTCGGAAGTCTTCAACATAGAATCGTTGGTGTTTATAAGTTCTCTTGTTACATATCCTTTATGGTCAACATCATGTCTTTATTCAAAGTGGTTCATGGACTAAGAGACAGTACCAACAGACAGAGACTACCAACAAATACCTTCTATCAAATTGGTCTTTTATCTAGCTGCCTAACTGTAAATTGTTTAGATAATTTACACAAAGAATGATCGATTCAATTCCTTCCTAACAAAGTCGCCTTGCGCCGCAAACATGAAACAGGTCTAAAGTATCTGCTGGCGTTAGACAACTGTTAAGAGTTCTTCGTTTTCTCCACGTCGTGGTATTTTGAGTGTTTGGCACTCATGAAAACTTTTGCGCAATGAACTGATCCATTGGGAATGTGTTGCGGTCGTTATTTACAAATATTGTAGTGGAACAAAACTTCAAACCGGATCCCAACAAAATACAATTCCCATTTACATGATGGTAGCTCTCGCGAGGAAGGGTGTGTAGTGCAGGCATTGTAGCATTTTGTTTGAATGCAACTAACGATTGAGCACCTGAACGGGTACCTGGTGCCTACAAATACCTGGTAGGTTCACTACAGCACTTCGCAGCCTAAACGACGATTCTGTGGAGTAAAGCGTCCGCGATCCGAATCGCCTTAGCCAGGCGATTGGAGTGTAGAGATACGCGCGGATGAGAGGAGGTTGGTCGGCAACGGACTTCTTGCGCGGTGCAAAGTTTCGCTGTATTGTATCTGCTGTGTTGTTATGAGTCGGGCCATTACTTGCAGGCGGTAGACAAAACGGTCAAACACACCAAGCAACCAAATAATTCGAAATGGCAACGACGGCACTACTACTGTAGTGTTAACAAAAATCGTACGTACGAAGGCTTAGAGAAAAACAATACTTATGGTCCCACCTCTGGAGTTCAGCCTCAACCAGTTTTTGTCTGAAATTTCCTGTCTCTACGCCATCCATTCGGTGTTTGTTGTTTTACTTTAATTTCGAAAATGTTCCGTCAATTTATTACCTAAGTATGAACGTGTCTACGTGCACCTTGGTCCAGTAATTATCGTGGTCCATAGTTCTGCACCGTGCGACTGATACTTCAATGCTACTGATCCCACTCCTGGCGGGTCCTCGTACTTTCCATTTTATCGGTATCGGTACCGATGATTGTACTAAGGCACTATTAGGAGTTGGTAGAGAATGTGATTTAATTGAAGTTTGGCGGGGCAGAAAGGTAGACAATTGAAATTTTAAAATTTATGTGCATTGATTGGCGAGCAAACTTGACCACGTCGTGCAGACATGCAAAAGGGCGTCCAAAGCAATCGCGGATTTTTCCTGCAACTTTTCGCAAAAGGTTAACCGTAGTCACTTTAAAATAATTTCAAAAATTATCAGCAGCAGTCAGCAATTTCTGCAATATTAGGAAGAATGTAATTTCATTGAAGAAGTTCACAAAATCGCAATGTTATGGTTGTTAAGGTTGCAACAAAGTAAAATGGCAACCAGATATTGTCACGCAGCTTAGAAAAAGAAAAAACAACAAAGCACGAAGAAGGTCACTACAATGGACAATCAATTGCAATTTTAAAATTCTAAGATGACAAGGTCAAGCTTGGGCAACGAAAGGTTTGATGCATTTTTCGCTGGGATAAATAATAGCGAATAATAATAAACAGAACCCTGCTGAATAATTACGCAAGTTACCAGTTTACTTTTTTCAGATGATAAGCCTTTCGTGGTTAATTCACATGCTTACTATCTTCCCATACGTTAGAGATAAGGTGTCCTTACAATACGAAAACCATATCTGAAAGGCCCATTGTGATCTTGGTGAGTCCCCAACAGCATCTGTGTCACAGCATCTGCTTCTTTTATTAAAATGTAAGGTGGGTTTTTTACAAACCCTGGTTATGTTGGTGACAACGCGTTAAGGCTCCAAGAGACCTACCCCAAAAAAAAGGATATTGTGTCTAGGAAATGCAAGACACAAGCCATTGCACAAAGGAGTTAGAAAATCAACTAGTTCAATAAGACGGACATTGCAAGAATCGGACATGAGGAGTATAGGATTATGATAAAATAGAATATAATAAGAGCACTCGTGGAGTGATTGTTTATTGAGAACCATATCGTAAATCCTTGGGCACAGCGAAATTTTTTAGCGACAAGTTTTTGTGAAGGTCCAACATGAACAAAATGATAATCAACTCGTTAGGTGTTGGGCACTAGTTTAGTATCTGGCTGTAGGCAAACGCTAAAAAAGAAAAAAACCTCACTGTAGTGCAGGAACCTACAGCCGTAGAGTTACGGCCACTATGCATCCATCTCCTGCGGTTTTATCTATAGTAAACTGAAGAAATCGCAAAGTGTTAATATTACGGATTACGGCTGTTAGCAATCACATTTTCCAGAAGTTGTGTGGACATGAATGAAAAATAAGCGTATTGGCTTTCTCCGTAATTGTCCGACACTAATCAAAGTCTTACAACAAACACTACGTAGTAATTTTTTAAAAGATCTGGATGACGTCTTTCAAAAGTGGTTTGGCTTCGAAACGGTATCAATTGCTCATCGGGGTTGCGGATCAGAGCCACTTTGTGAACAATGACTGTAAAGAAATGGATGTGAACCAGAAAAAATAGTTGGCAACTTGGGTCATATTTTCAGAGCAATGTGCTACGTTAGGATAATCGAAGACGAGCTACCACGAAAATTGACATGTCTAATGCTTAAATACCTCTTTGCACTGTTGACTTCTTCTACTATACGTATTAACTGACTTACTTATGCATCGCCGTGAAGCGTTATGTGTACTTTGTCTACTTTGTATTCAAGTTGGCAACTAGTTACAATAATTACAATTAGTTTGGTTATAAGCAGGATTAAAAACATTATGCTGAAAAGAATAGTAAGCAATCTTTAAGCCTACCTACAAGTTGAAATCAACAACTCTGCAGAAAAACTTTACTCACTGAACCCAAGCAGAGATACTTGCAATCAAGATGGTGAACAATTGTCGCGTTTGTCAATGAACGAAATTTGATTGGCCTCAATACAACTTATAGCTGAAACAGTAAGCAACTATTAAAAACCTCAAAATGAAAACTTTTTATCTTTACTTGGAATGACTATTCCCTAACGATTTGATTAATTTCATTTGGAAATAGTTCGTTCAATCAATCATTTCTTATGAGATGCGAGGAACCTTTCAGAAGGAATACACAATATAACTATGTAACTATGTAACCTGCTGCGCTTGCGGCGGGGAGGAAGAAAGCACAGAACACTTCTTCCTAGATTGCCCGAGTCTGGCCAACAAACGCCTTACTTGGCTGAGGTGTACTAGCGTAACAGAATTGGTACACTTGGCGACCACAGAACTGGGGGAACTCCTTGGCTTCTGTATCCTTGGCTTCTGTAGGACGACAGGATGGACCATCAGAAAACAATAGTACTACACTCGGGGAGCTGGGGGCCAATTCTGGCCCATGCTATTTTCCAGAAAGTGGACCCCAGTATAAATAATAATAATATAAACGTACAAGGAACGGAAAAAGGAAAGACCCAAAACTGCGTTGATCACTATACAAATCTTTGGTAATTTTTAAAAACAGCTGTTAGAACATAGAAAATTTGACACTATGAATTTCATGATTTTTTAAGGTACCTATCGGAGATTGAACTCCTAGTAATAAAAGAATGGTCCAAAAATGTCAATCAATACAAACTTATCACCTAAAAACCATTACTGAGCATTTACCTTGCAATTTCTTCTCCGTTTCCCAAAATTTTTGTAATTCCGTAAAGTATTTGTCCAGGATGAACACTTTCGATAGGCCTAAAGTGGCCATGATGTGACGCTACCACTCAAAATTATATGTAACTCAAGCACTACACACTCTTTTTCTCAAAAGTGGCACTCCATAAAAAAGCCGAAGAAACGGGCAATTAAAATGCATATATATGAAAAACATGTACCAAAACTTACAAGGAAAACACGCAACTCGAAGAACACATGAATATATGAAATATGGAGCACCTGCGGGGAAGTATGAATGTCTTTTGATTAGTTTTAATAATTTGGTGGATGGAAAAACAAATCAAAACGGCCAACGAATATTGTCGTCATCACTTCACGTACTGAGAGACGCAGAAACAACAAGGGATCAACAATTTTGGGGAGCGCAAGAAAGAGACAGAGATAGAAAAACGTTCTGTAATGAACTGCCTGTTTCCGCGGAACACTGGCTGCCCACGTAGATCCGGATTTCGTTGAATTTTAAAATTGTCGCGCCGGAAGTCCAGCACTTATTTTACAACACATTCACTACTTTCTTAGCACATATCAGTTGACCTTTCCGACCGCCATGTTCGCGCACGTAACGAACCGTATTTTATCCATGGTTATATTTTCTTCTGTTTTCTTAATCATTTAACAAACTAACGGACCGTCTGAAGCTCCCTACGCCTAGAAACTCTTCTCGCAACTGAGACGTACCGCATCGCGTTAACTCTACGGCAGGCTCAATCGTGCAAGAAAACCTTCTTGTCCGATCTTCGAGCCTCTCTTTAGGTTGTTTTCAATTTACAAGTTAACCATTACACTGTGTAATCGCCACACAAAGCATGCATCACGAAACAGCGGCATACGCAGGGGTCCAGTTCTTCACCAGTGCTCTGCTTTGCTTGCCGATTGGTGGCCGCTCTTCTGAATTCTTCTTTGTCGTCAATATTTTCTACTTATTCCACAGAGCTGTTTGTTGCTATTAGGACCCTGCGCTCGGCTCATGACCATATTCCAACTTCACCGTCGATGTTATACTTTCGGTTCATGTGATTTTAATGGCTTGGATATAATGTACCTGCGTTCTGTTTCTTAGTCTGGTGTTGGCTGTCTCGTGTTCAGTGGTGCGACATGTAAGATTAGCAATCTTAAGAGATTCGAAGTTAGTAGCTTCTTAGGTTCGGGAAGGATAGGTTTATATTGCAATCATAGATGGGAATATCGAAAAGAAAATCTACGCTCCTCACAATTAACAAAATAGATTTTCTTCGCGATTAGTTGCGGGTAGAAAGGATACTTGGTTAGAATGGAGTGAAAATAATCACTTGGTCGTAGAAGATCAGAAAGGTTACGGAGCCACTGCTCTCTTTGGCTAACTGAGCAAGCGATCTCTGGATTTCTTGGTGTTGGTAGGTGTTGAGATGATGGCCATAGAAGACGAAGCTAAAGACGGAAGGTGAAGTCTTGTGACTTCAGATTTGAACCCAAAAGCCCGAAAATGAAACCTGAGCGATTATGAGCTGTATGGCGTTTCGCCTAGAAGATATCAGCACAGGTTGTGAAGTTAGTGAAATTTTCCCCATCTTCTTCCTTCGTTTTCGCTCCATTCACATTCGCACACGCATTCCCTGGGTCAGTGTGAGTATGTTCCAAGTTTCAACTCCAGCAATAGCGGCTTTAATCGGACAGTCAAAGAAAAAAACACGATCCGAGTAATCCTTGAGGTGCTGGCGGAGCGCGGAGTGCCTCAAGTTTGTGGCTTACTCCAAACAAAACGAAAATCGGACAGGTAGAAGAACAAACCCTCTGCCTATGCATTATTTCTTCGTGTCTGTGTTTGTGAAACGCGGCCTGTCTAATTTCAGCGATGGTTCTTTTGGGACCCAGCTCGAATCCATGTTGCTTACAGTGTAGACCCTCTCAAATGCAGAAGATGATATGAGTTTTCTTATTTGTAAGAAACCTGTTGCTGCTCGATTCTCGTCGTTGTACTAGTTGTTGTTTGGCCGGAGTGGAGCAGTTGAATTTAGGTAATTCTTTCGATTTTTAATATTGCGCATAAACTGAAAACGTTTGGCATGCGTAGTTTTTGTTTAAACCTGAAGTACGAAGCACAATATATTAAATCGACCTTCGATTGCAAATAGTCATTCAAAATGCCTTTCTCCACATTAAACCTGACATGGAGTGCGTTTCAATGAACGTAATGAACGAGGAAAAATATTTGAAAGATACTTTTCGCTCCCAAAGTGAACTTTGATATCTTTTGCCTTGTAATGGACAGGTAGGGTCTTTTTCAGTTCGTTGTCTATTGATGGCGTCTTGGCTCACGAAACGGTTACTGTTGGCTTTTGTTTAGTCCATTCGGAGTAGGGTCAATTTATATGAAGTGCATTGCATCACACGCATGAGAATGTTCACGAAATATTTTGTTGTTGATACTTATCGTTCATGTACTGTGAATGCTCTGAAAAACTAAATCGAATTTGAACATGAAAAAAGGGAATTGCCACACGTGAAAATAAGAAAGGAGTTTAAGCCACATGCTTCTCAATTCCCAATGGGATAAACCGTGATATGTTCAGCGAAAAAAATTTTCTGCATTTTTCTATAATTTCTGGTAGTAATCTGATCTTACAAAACTTGTCGTTGACTGTCAGCTTTTTCACGTATTTTGCAGAGTTTGAAAATTTTCTATTATCTGAGCTGCTGCCATCGAATTCCATGAAAGCTTCATGAAAAGGATTAGCAGAAGTGGAAGTAATTTGGACGTTGCCTTATTGACGAGGAATGGTCGTTTAAGTGTTTGCTTTTCACCTAAGAGTAAAAGAAACGGAAACTCCCGGATGAATGCCTCATGATTAGTAGTTCGTCGGGCTAAAATAATTAAATTTAAAGGTGCACTCTCCCCTATTGACTGAGCCCCTCCATGTTTCTCGAGATATTCACTAAAGCATCAGTTATCCACCTCTTTAGAAATGAAGAGGACTAGATGGAATATTATTCGCACATTACCTCAAATTTCTCCAAAGTTCTTGCTGATTATTCTGAAAGGACTTACTTGCTAGCATTTGCTGTTTGGTGGGAAGCAACGTCGCCATAGCGTAACATAGCTACACTACTGGTTTTTGTAAGTGATCAGTCTATTTGTAATGCTAAGCTTTCCGGATTTAATAAGAGCGGAAAGGATGCGGAGCAGTCGACAACAGCTCCCCCGTTGGTTGTATAGGTGATCTGTCCACGAAAGCCTATTTTCAAAGATTCCTACGTACTTTGCAATTTGTTTCCACGTGATACCCACCGTCAACGGTGCCATTGTTTGTCTTCCTTTCTTTGCCATAAGAGTTACGCGTTTCTGTTACTTGAATTACACTGAATTATTCCATTTACGGAAATACTGCGACAGGAATCGTGATTATACAGAACTACTTATATATTTGGCGACAGAGAAGAATATATATAGATGGTCCTTGACGACCTCATTGACTTTTAATATTAACACTCTATACCAGACGTTGTTAAATACTTTCACTACGACACCCTGCGGGTGCATCCTTTTAGTTGGAGTTATTTAGGGGACAGTCATTTGAATGAAAACCCTTCTTTGACGATAATGTTTTTATTTTTGAGGGCCTCATTGAATCAAGTAAATAGACCTCTCTCAAAAATGTTCGCCTTAAAGGCATTTTGAATTTAGTGTATTAACGGAGATGTTGTGTTCTTTTCTATTTTCGGGAAAACCATAATTATTGCTGAAAACTACGCCATGGAGCATGCTTTTATATCCCAGGTGAAAGTTCTTAGAGACGCCCCAACGATTTTCGGATAACATGTCATTAATCAAAACCAATAATATGATCAAGTATGCACATATTATCTAGTCCTGTAAAATCAATTTTTTAGTGTTTTAACAAAATTTCTTTTCTTTCCTTGCCAAATAAATTCTACGAATATAATGTAAAAAGTACAAATGCATAAGCATAAAATAAATCATGTAAATAGAACAAATCGTTAAAATAATGAATGTTTAAAGGTAGTGAATTGTAGTTAATATAATATTCGTAAAGGTTGAACACAATAGGCGAAAGAATAATAGGAAAAATAAAAACAAAAAGACTAATCAAATGTCTAACTGATCAATTTGTCTTCAACGTTACTTTGTCCTAGTTGTTTCTGTCTGACGAGTGTTACAAAAATGGTCGCCATTGATTACTTTATTGAAATTATATTAACATTATTTAAAAATATAAAATATGAAAGCCGAAGTTCGCTGTTCCTGTGACTGGGCAGCAATTACGAACTTTCACAGCTTGTTTAATTTATAACGAATGATGTTGAGCTTGTTTTATGGTACGAAATGTTTGCGAATTCCTAAAGGCATCAACCATGGCAGCACTTTTCTTAGAAATGCGGGTGTGCGAGTTCGAAAAGGTTTCCGCTAAATGCCCCCGAAAAAGCATTTCAAGCGGAGCCTCAAACCGCGATAAAACCGTAAAAGCTTTCAATATGGATTCGTCGACCATATTGCCTCATAATATCGCGTGAGTTATCTTAACGCCATCAGATATGCAAAATAATGTTGGAAACACCAAACTAGTGTTGAATACGCGTCTGTAGCGAAACCTTTTTGTGATACCGTTTTCTTTTAGCTCTGCAGTTTTATATGCATTTAATTGCCGTCAAATTTTCAATATTCGAAATTGGAATGAAGTTCTGCAAATGAGGTTTCATGCATACCCACCTGTGGACGAGTTGACGCTTCCTTTTTTAGTTTTCCTATGAGGTAATGTGTAAATAGCAGAAGCCTTCCTGAAGCGACGCATTTTTGGAGCTTCTCTCTCCTTCGACCAAGCATTTTCATCCAGAATGCTTGGGTTCTTCGATTTGTGATGTGAAACTTGCGACGAATATGAAGAGCTGCAATAATATCTAATTAATCATCACGCCAGTTCCTCTCAATCAATTACTTGCCTGATAGCTTGATGATATTTACAAAAGAAATCCGGACGGATATTGTGTCGCCAAAGGAATTGCTCGCACTCTCGCAAAATATTTGTACCTTTAAAAAGTGGATCGTATCCTGGCGAAACGATGTCGTCGATGTCATTGGTCACAGCAAGTGGATTAGGGTTGGGGTGTTGGAAGTGGTCTGGGAAACCAATGAAAAAATTGATTTCACTATCTTCAGTGGTCGACGTCGGCGAGTCCTCGCTACAAGAAGAGGAAGTGCCATCTTGCTTCCGTCCACACGTGTTTCCTGACAATGACCCAGTTGTGCTATGCGGAACAGTGCACCGAAGTTTAATAGGGTGTCGAAATGTAAGACTATTGAAAGTGAAATTTTCCAAATGGCTAACGGCCTCTTCATACGTTTGATCGGGAAGCAACATTACATTTTGATCGAATCAGTTTTCTTCTGCTTGATCAGCAATTCCTGATGAGCTGAAATACGTAAGGAAAAGTAAATCGAGTCAAATTTTTGAGTTTCAAATGCAAGTAAGAATAAAACAGTAAGTCGTCTCATAATCTTCTGCCTAATCTGTCAAGCACCCCAAGTATTGCAAAATTTCTAACAAATATCATATGATGTTTAAATGATATATTTCCGATGCAAGAATGCATTCGTTTCATGCGAAACAGTGTGTATACCTCTACGAATTCACAAAAAAGGACTCTCTTTCTTGAAGTATGAACGAGAAGAAAACATTCAAATGATCAAACATGTTTCGCGCCTTACATATTAGATTTCGTCGTTCTTCATTATCCGTGGAATGAAGAAAATTCGAATCATCCAAAAAACAATTACAAGGCGTCATCACAAAATTTTTCCCAATTATGTTGCTACAATTATGTAGCAACATAACATACTTATTCGCACCTTTATAAAATCTCTACTCACTTGCTCACATTAAAGGACACTTGTGACTGACAAGACCAAAACAAAACAACACAATGAAGATGGAATGGCGCCGAAACGAAAAAAGCAGACGGAGAATGTCAGAAAATCGTTCCGTTCTGAATTAAAGGACGAATAAGCCGGACGACGATCATAAACATGTCAGCAGAGGGTGATGAATTCAGATCCTATAAATCTAAGCGCCATCTGGCAAAATGAAAACCCATTTCAAGCCTAAAACCCAACAAAGAAGCAGCAAAATATTTTCTGTACATGATGTTAGAACGCCATTTGTCTGTTCGGTATGGATACTCAGGATAAGGTGTTACTTTGCGTTTGAAGTTTCCTCCTAATGTTAAATGAGGTTGAAAAATGTGTGTATAATTGTTTGAGCAAAAATACATTTAACAAAGCTTTAATAAAAACGAAGAAATTTTATGTTTTATGGTTGGCATAAAGTCCCACCTAAGTAGAATTCTTTAGGATGAAGTTAGTATACAAGAAGATAACTTTGTAAATAAAAAATAGAGTAAAATCAGAGCTCGAGTCGTTCACTTTAATTGGAATGAACACTAGTCAACAAGGTTTGCTGAATTAACGTTTCCTTAGCCAGTTTTTTTGCGAGTTCACTTCGAATTCTGGATTAGAGCTTCCTAAGCCAGTCTACGCAGGCATTTATCGATAAACATAGATTGGAAGGGCTCATGCGAGGGCTTGTTTGCGAGCAATTGTTATTTTGTTAGTTAGATAGAGTAAACCAACTGAAAATGATCATATTTGAAAAATGTATTTTTGAAATAGATTGCAAGACGCTG
Organism: Stratiomys singularior; assembly: GCA_954870665.1. NCBI lineage: Eukaryota > Metazoa > Arthropoda > Insecta > Diptera > Stratiomyidae > Stratiomys > Stratiomys singularior. The sequence continues at coordinate 328,803 of OX940879.1, read as the reverse complement.
GTTCTGGAGAGTCCAAAACATGTTCTCAAAGCCAATAAGGCATGAAGAATAAGTGACGTATTTTTTGTAATATGAGGTGAGTATAATCCAAAGACCGCTGGCTACGACAATAAACGCGATAGTAATGCCACAATTTGAGATCTCAAAGTGATTGGTTAAATTTCTTTGAAGTTGATACTTTCCGAAAATACTCGATCAAGGATTTTTGTCCGATTATGAGTTCAAGTATAATTTTCCATTTTTAGAACTTTGAATTAATATACTCCGTTGATATCCGATATTGTTGACGAATAATTTTGCAGATAAAAAATTCGAGACTGTTTCCGTGCTAGTTTATAAGCCCAGATTCGATTGTTTAGATTGTTCGACCTTTTGGAAATTCATCAAAATATATGAAAAAGCATCAATTAATCACAAACATGGAGTCTTGGAAAGACTCGTTGGAAATTTAGGTAAATGCGAGGATATGATCCATTACATAATTGAGTGTGCGTAGGTGGTCGTAGTCGTCGGTCGGTAGTTTTGACTGAAATGAAAAATTTTATTACGCATTCGCGATTGTAAAGTGGAATGTTAGTTCACGAAATAAAAAACATTCAGAGTATTTCTGTGGCAACCATCCGATAAGAGTTCAGCAAATGATTGGCCGCAGGGAAACCGGGACGGTTTCGACACAATCGACCCCCCAACTATATAGTTCGGTTAGTAGGTTCTGAGCTGATTTTTATTTTTATTTAATCACACAGTTTAAGAGCTTTACATTTAAAGTTTTTTCGAATGGTTTCTATTCGCTATGATTCTGAACTTGTAAATTATGGCTAATCTAGATATTGTTTTAAAATATAACCGCGCTGTATCATAAATCTGTTAAGCGTCTATATTTCGCTGTTGAAAGCAAGTCGGAAATTGTTGATTTCATTTCGATACTAGCAGCCTTGAGCCAATCGTAAAAGTCTCCGAAATTATTCAAAAAGTAAATAAAATAGTAAAACATTTCTATCAGATCGTTAAATTGGACAGCTCCCGTTCACTTAATGAAGGCTTTCGACAAGCGGTTGAAAAACGATATCACTGCGTTGATAAAAGTACAAGCAAAAACTAGAACGCGAGGAGTTATGTGGGTAAGTCTGGGGGATTAATGCTTATCAATTTGATGGACGGACGCAAGGATTCTGGGTGAACAACAATTTGGATCAATAAAGCTGCAAGTGGCTCGTTAAGTTTTGTTGGTTTTCGATACCGATGATTTCCATTAAAAATTCTTCGTATGAAGACATTTTGGGTAGAGGATGCTTATTTTTTGTGTAGAGGAATCGCTTAGGGTCTTAGTTAATTCATTTAAGATAGCTTTATGACTACAGCTGAAATTTATTGTTGGGGACGTCGGCAATGCTAAGCATAAGGAAGATGAATTAATCAGGGGTCAATGCATCTATTTCAAGTGAATTAGATGCAGGCATTAGTTTCGAAGGAATCATGTGAACATTTTTGTGCAGTTGAAAATTCTATAAAAATTTTAAACGTCTATTTATCTGAGCTATTCTCATAAACGTCCTTGTCTATTTCTCGCAGAACAACGAACGACAAGATTGTTTGCACCCCAAGCAGCGCCAAGCGTAATTGCAAGCGTACCTATTCCATAGCTGTTCGCATCTATCTGTGATGACCCCTTGCAGATTTCTCATTCGTGTCGCATTATATCAAATTATCTACCAACATATTTATTAGTCTGGGTGCTCCTCCATAGCTTACATTTCTTCGCTTCAAGATATGTTTTGATTAATAGTTTCAAAATGAAACGCTCTACCTTTATCGTAGCTTGTTCGCCGATCGCCCTTCAGCTTGTCCGAGTGTTAAGGGTACTGCAGTCCAGAGGAAGGATAGTTTAGCCGAGTGTACGTTTCATACACAGTTCCTTGGTGGAGCCATGGATGCATATCGCACATGCATGCCTCCTGCAGAATGGACATTCACCGAAAAGCAGAATAATTGCAGTATCACGAACCCGACATGCACTTCGTGCCACGCTGATACACTGTAGCCTCTCAAGAACATATTCTCAATTACCATGGATACGAGGATTTCGTTTTAGGGGCCTGAAGGTAAATACCATACAGATACACTCTGCTACGCTTGGACCTTTGTGAAGGCGCAATCGTTCAGGGAGTACATTTGAATTTGTAACTCGTAATTGACTGTGTTTAAATTTGGCATGATCATTTTCATTTTCACTAACCCGGAAATGTTAAGAAGTTTTAAACAATACTAACTTAAAGAAATTGAATAAATGCTAGTTTGATGGTGTCAGTACGTATCTGCTAAAGTAGATTATATCTAAGGTTCTTACAAATAAACTAAATGTTAGTATTTGACGAATGCAAAGAAGCATTTTGAAGTCGGAAAGAGAAGTGGTTTTAATTAGATCGTAGCACTAGTAAGTTAGTTAGTGTCCTTGATTTAAGTTTCTAGATCGTTCGCTCTACCAATCATCTACTATCACTGAATCAATGGTCACCGAAAAAGGTCAATCAAAAGTAAGAAAATCCGCAGAGAAAAAATTGATTTTTGAGATGCGATAAGAGCCTAATTATTGGATAATTTTGGATTTTAAAATTCTGGTTTAGCAAATATTGACCATGTTGACGCATACCTTTCTCATATTGGTTAGCAATTGCATTTGTTGCAGTTTGAATGGTAGGTTTTTCGATAGTCAACAAAAAATTTTGTGGTCGATTTCGATTTCTTTTTCAAATCATTAATGAAATTTCGTATCTATCGAAGCACTCGTTGGAACGAAATGGAAAAAAACAATATAACTCTCGGGAATACGATACATGACTTCAGAACTGTGAATTGAAAAAAAATGACAGCTGCTCATGATATTCAAGTGATTATTTTGAATACTTTCAAGAACGATTGTTGACATTAAGTTCTTAGAGTAATATTGTTAAGATAACTGTCTCTGATCGTAGGGTCTAGATGGCCAGTTGCCATTGCCATTTGTTGAAAAAACTCGATTGCGCAATTTCCGATATGTTCCCAACGCTTCTTCCTGTAGAAATGTTTGTGAATTCGAGAAAAATGTGACGGCCTCTATGATAAGCTCCTTTCGCCAAACATTAAACGAATGTGATGCAAACACAATCTGAAACTCTCCGCTCAAAATTTTTTGCAAGATATTTTGCATCTTTTCTTTCAGCGTATTCAATGGTATTTGATATTTCGCAAGCATGATACAAAACCCTTCAGGTATAATTGGGTTTTCCGGCAAAAAGTTGTAGATTGGCACAGGACATGCATGAAGCTATTGCTGCTTCTCATGCACGAGTCTCCCTCATCTAATTTCACTATGATCACCGCTAATTAACAAAATTCAGCGAGCCACATTCTGATGGATTCTTGCTGCATCATCGGTGGCCATTTGTTAATGAAGGGGTGGCGGTTCAAACAAAAAGATTGCTTTTCTGTTTAATTGATACATTGATCTGCGGATACAGACGGAAATAAGTTCTTTCATGAACCGATGGCGAAGTACTCTTGTGCCGATTTGCAAAGAAACTTGACTGGATTAGAAATAAATACGACTAGGCTGTACCTAATTGTCATAGTATTGAAGCTGGTAGCTGATTTTTTGGAAATAATCTGACGAAAGGTAATAGTTGGGTTGTAATTTAGCGTAGGAATGAAGCGAAATCTTCAACACATGTTCCACGCTTGTTGAACTACTAATAACTTCTGTAAGCAAAAAGCGGATGAGCGGGCGGGTGAACATTCAGCATTTTTCATCATATTTTGTGAAGTTGCTTGAAGGGAGTCCGGACAGAATTAGCGTAGAGATCAATGCCCCTAGTCTATTCCATAAATCACTTTTTGAAATGTGTTCGCAAATTACTCTATAGCAAATTGCAGAGATGAAACGGGTGCAATGTTTGAAGCAAATGTCCAGCAATAGTCGCAATAATCCATCATGTTCCTGCTGCCGATATCAGGGAGCTATTGAACTGGTCGGAATGTATACAAAATCCACCTTTTTCCCCCAATTTGGCGTAAACGTATGTGAAGTTGGGGACTTGAATTGTAATTATATTCGGAATCCGTTTAGCTTCACACCACGCAAACAACTTATAGTCTAGATAGGTTTCAAGCAAGAAAACCACAAAAAATCAAGAGCCTAATCGGATTTTACTCTATCGACTTGATATCAGGAGAGACAGTAGTACGTAAATTGAAAAAGTTAATAGTGTTCTTTTGTATTCGATTCTTTTCATTTCGATTGTCGTAATTCAATTGAATGAACAACTTTGTATTACTTGCTTGAGAGCGATTTCCGTGTGCAGACCGATGTAATTATCGCGGAAACTGACAATAGGAGCGCTTTTATTTGAAGTCGAAACTCTAATAGAGTTTTAGCACGAACTCAACAAGGCTAAAATCAACTTATGCTATCCCGTGAATGCATGGAGTGTGGGTACAATATCTTCATGGAGACCAGAAGCAAATTAGATTCTTAATATTAGTCTTAAGCTGGTTGAGTTCATGGGTTAGGCTAGTTTGGACTTCATGAAATGTAATTTTCATTTTCGAGTCTTATTTCCTTTGTTTGATGCTTGATGTTAGCCACGGAGTAAATTAAAAGACATTATATGTGCTAAGCTTATTGTAAGTATAGCATAAAGTTTTAAAAGAATGTAATCTCCTACATACTTTTGAATTTGACATGATAATCTTCAACAGTTTGAGTTAATCAATGAAGTGGTAAAATGAAGAAAGCACAAATTAAAATCAAAAAACAAATAATGCTAAAAAGTACGAATAGGCTTTTTATTTTAAAAGCCCTCGGTCAGTTGATATGTCTTTAATTTTAAGTAGCTCCGTAGATAAAAGTCACTGCTGGATGAATCTAAATATGCAAATAATCAAAAATGATATAAAGAATAAGAACGCTTATAAATGAGATAATGAGAAAAAAATTACTAAGCCGAATAAAATTCTACATATTTTGGTTCAATCCCGTTAGACCGTGAGTTTGTTCGATGTGTTATCACTGTTCTACGCTTTTTGATGTTATCCTTCACTACCAATCATATTTCGTTTGCCTTATTCGCGAAAATAAGACGAGCTCCGTAGTATGGAGCTTCGCTGCTTGATGCGTTTGTTATATGAATTAAATGACAAATTATCCCTCACCATTCGGTGAAAGAACGGGGAGAAATCGAAGAGCACAGGCATATTCCTCCCGCGAAAGCGAAGGGCTGTTCACAAGAGCAATTTTGTTCGGCTTTATGTATTTCTGCGTTCGGAAGGTCCCGGGAATGCACGAAAACTTTTGTATAGTAATAAAGGACCATGTTGACTTAAATATCTAGCTAACTTATATTTACTTGTGCTTTTGATGTGTTCAGTGTCAGAATAATTTACTTCAACAGCAGACTATTATATAATCAATTTAATGCAGATGTCAATATACTGTCAAAAGGACATTTGAAGAGAATTGGAGGTACTTTGCGTGAGGTAAATGACCACTGTATGAAAAGACCTAGTACTCGAATTAGCTGGATATCGACCTGCTTTGCAATATATGATTAAATTAAATATGAGGATCCGGTGGTCACATTGCAAGGACTAGTTAGAATTTGGTTGTTGCCTACGCCTTCCTTGAACTTTTGATTTTCACACCGTGTGAAATATCTCTACGCAAGTAAGATTCACTTAAAGTTTCTTCTTCCTTATATTTAAAATAAGTGGGTATTCCCAAACTGTCCCAGATATCTGCAACGAAGGATGTAAATGCCACTAAGATTCATAAGGGTATTATTTCCATTTCGTGTTTCAACTGGATGAGACGAGAGTCTCTAGACCCATTTCGTTACACACCCACATCATTTACCCACGGCCCAACACAGCCATAAAGCACGATCCTCTTATTACTTTCGATTTTATCATCCCGCAGCCTATTATTACAGTACGTTGCAATGTGATCCATGAGCTCCTCGGGCCGCACAACCTCCAACATGAAGACCATCGCCTTAAAAGCACATGTTACGCTTTGCTGATGCGTTTTGCGATCTCTGGAAATCGTAAGAATTTAAGGCTCGATCGAACAAAGTGATGCTATCAAAAACGCGTTGGGGCAAAGGATGAATGTTTAAGTAATTTTCGAAAACATTGTGCTCCCCAGCGCTGATGCAACGATACCTGAAATAAATTCCACGATCGTCGCGTCAAGACGTGCCGCGGACAAAGGCCAACATTGAAAAGGATAGATAGCCAGCGACCCAAGCTTGCTCGCATCATATTCTAAATTCACGCTACACAAAAAGACGATAAAATACGTGCCATCTTAGTGGACTTAATAAGGATTACGTCGACTCGCCTTGCAGCGCAGTACGGTTCGAGGCAATTCCATGTTTACAAATTGCTAATAAAGACACGCGCTTTATGAGATTGCTAACATTATCCCATAGTCCGTGGCTCAGAGGCTCAGGTGTAAACAGGCAACTGCGCCCAAGTGCATGGCTAGGTGGAGTCCTAAAGCGCGGCGTAAGCTGCCGCGGTATAAGGTATCGAATTAAATGAGAAAGTGCTAATGGGACAAATACTCCAGTTCGGCATCGGCAATTATGAAGTGTTTTTATTGGTTTATTTAATTTCAATTATTGCTGCTAAGTGACAAGATCCTACCATGAGCGCTAGCCCACACACAGTCAACACCTTCGGTCGTTCCCAGCTGCACCCATGGAAATTGGAAATTTTAAGTAAATTTGTAAATAAATTTTATTTGTCCGTTTGCAATGTACATAGGTGCCAATTTTGTCTCATGTTTATTGATAAAATGTAAGAAATTGACTTTGATGATGATCGAATCATATGGATATGAAGAGACGATCTGCATTTCCCATAATACCTTTAGCCGTATCATGTAGATGTGGAAGTATCGATAATAGTGGAAGGAGCAGAGAATGCTAGGACGCGCGCGTAAATAGTTAAATAATTGAGTGAAACTTTGAAGGAGAAAGAAGAAGAAGAAATGTACTAAATTTAAATATTTTCTGCAGTAGGTGTATACATTGCGGTATGGATTATATTCCGCAATAAATGAGAGATGGAATCATAATAGTTCATTGTGTTAACCTAAATAAATGATAGAAACACTTGAGGAAATAGGACACAAACTAATTAGCATTCTTGCATAAAGGTTAACGTGACGAAATTTTATCGATTAGAGTGAGTTTAAATTGTTTTAAGAGTTTAATTGGAGGAAACAAATTCATTCTTGAAGTAAATTGATTTCTACAAATGATCCTTCAACAAGCATATTTAACTTAATATGAGCCCTAGAACAGACGAGGGGAGTTTAAAGGCTTGAGGTTGAGCTGAGTAGGTTCGTCACTATATTTGACATCACTATATTTGGGTTCGTGCTATACCCATCATATGTACATAATAATGAGAGCAGTAACAATTCTAGCAGGAAAATCATTTCCTGTCAATTTTCCTAAATTCTTTTTTGCGTAATTGGGCGCTGCGTAATAAAAGTTCAAAATAAGGAATACTTCAACACATTGTCGCTTTCATATTGGCGAGTTGCAATGGATTACACCTAAAGCGAAACGATCAGGAATCGAATCATAATATTTGCGAGTTGAATTTTAAACTCTACTACTACCGTCTTTTAAAATTTATTTAATATTGATTATATTATTGTGAAAACTATTTGTTACTTATATGACAGAAAAAGTTTTGAAGAGAGTTTGTTCGGGATAATTGTGGATGGTTTGGGCTGGACCGATTGGACATCGCACATATGTATATCAACAAGCTCAACTTTGTTTTTTTGTCAGTAATTTTTTTGAAACAAGCCATTTTGTCTCATAGGATGTTAGCAGTAGGCTTTTATTTGGAAATAACCGTCGGGTGCTTTTGTCCCCTTCGGAACTGGGTGTCAGAGAACGCAGCCGTGTGTAGGCGAAGGGTGAGTTTAATAGAATCATACTAATATCTCAAGAACGTACCGCGGGGTTGGTTTGTTTAAAGTTCGTTGGGAGTATCTTGTTTTAGCAGTTTTTTGTACTTGGCTCGTTAGCCTTCAGTTTTCTTATGAGACAACGCATCCGTTGTGCGTGCCAAATACTATTGTAAAACCTTATAAACTTATTATTGTCTAATTATCACTAGTGTAATTCCATGCAAAGTTGTAAGTAATAATGTGTATAAAACGTATCTAGAACGTTAGTAAAAGATTAATTCAAAATTTGCAAAAGCTGTAATTACACTTGCGCTTTGAATAACTCCACCGGTTCTTTCCACACACTTGAAATACTGTTTCTAAATAATGACAAACATTTATCAACATACTGGTGAGGAAAATCTACTTAAAAATTGTAAGAATATGTTTTATTGGTTGGGTGACCCAATTCATGCTCACTTTTTCGTATAATTATGTCTATTAACTTCACTAGCCCATAATTTACGGAAACACACATTCCAAAACTGAATCTCATTCAAAATATTTATATACTTCTAATTTATAGCGGAAAGTGTGGTGCGATGTGGTTGGATTTGAAACAACGTTGGTGGTCATTGCTCCTCACCAGCGTTATTTGCCATCTTTCACTTTAAATAACACCTTAGAAAAAAACTCCCCGCCAAGGAGAGACGCCGAAACACTTTTAAAGCACATTTAAATGCATTAATCGATGTTTATCTGAATCAAGAGTGAATATTCATAAGGTTCATAAATAATTTAAAGCTACTTACTTCCATAAAGTATTGATAATCAATTATAATTTGCTTTGATGCTGGTTCGACTGGGCGTTCTCTCCGCGGACGGTCTGGAAGTTGAGCTTTGTATCGGCCTAATTAAGAGGATCTGCCTTGATGCCCCATCAAACATCCAGACATGAATTCGATACAGTTAATTGAGTTTTATAACTGCCGGCAATTAGCTATGCGATATTATGTTAATGTCCTGAGAATTCGCTAAGGATTGATTGAGAATGGTTGGTTTGTTTGGATAGATGTGTAAGATTCTGAGACGTGACTAAAAGTCGATGAAACATCTGGTGATATTTGAATTAATTTCGGCCTAGGAGTCTGCAGATTCGCAGCGAAATCAACAAACCGATAACACAGTCAGCATCTGAAGAAATGCTTCACACTCCTACTCCATTGGGATTTCCTTTGTTTGCGCTTTAAATTCCATCGTCTTATCTGGCAAATGTATATTTTTATCTTAATCCCTGCTTAAAGGTCATTAAAAAACTAATGCCCCTCGTCTAGAAACTAATTAAATATAGCTTTTGGATCTCATAAATACATAACCTTTTGTATAACTCAGGCGAGATTAGGTTTTATGAAATATTTGGAATAATAGCCGTTAAATTGATGGCAAACACATTATATTAACGTGAACGAATGATTAGAATCAAGCAACCGAATTATTTGAATAATCACATGCAAAACTTAAACAATGGTATAAGTAGAAATAATAAGACCTCCCGGAGTGCCGGCGAATTTGAATCTTTCAACATGCAAATTTTAATGGGAACTGAATTAATATCTTACATTCATTAAATTTGGACGTCTGTCTTTATATAGGGGTGTTTATATATGAGTTTGTTTCTGATTGAATATAATGCTTTTTTATTTCTGACTACTTTGTATTGTATTTCATTACGAGCTAATGTATTACGTGCAATACAATTTTAACCCGGACCACCGGACTCTACCACCAAACTTTCTATCCGTTGTGCAACTAAGGAGCCATATAGGGCGATTTTTGCTCATTTGAGTGCACGGGAAAAAAAGAGATAGCTAAACAAACAATTTCAACAGCTACAACTCTACAATTGCTCGCACTACAGAGAACTTAAATCTATCGTTTGCAAACGTTCAACACAATTTCAATCTCCACATTGAAAAATAAACACGAGAAGTTAAGGACGATAGTATCATAACGTTTTATTTGAGTGGAAAGACTCCATGTGACAATTACAGTATCCTAACACTTCAATGAATCTTACATATTTCCACCCATAAATCCTTAAACTAATATTGGAAGCATTGGAAAAAACCTACGATGGCTCAACATTCGGGGATTAGGGGTTGTTATTGGACAAATCTTTCCACGCATAGAAGGCAAATTTCTGCTAAATTGAACATAATGATCAAAAAGTAATAAATTACAAAAATCACTAAGAAATAAGTTTAAAATCATTAAAAAACAATTCACAACGCTCGAAATATATGCGAAATCTATGCTACACGAAAGCGATTATTTGCCGAATATCGTCATTTTACAAAAGATAACTCTTGTTTATCAAGTGGAAAGCACGCATCAATCGAAAAGGCTTACCAGATAACCGGCGCTCGGCTTTTCAGTATAACACATTTTAAAGGTCAATTTTCAGACACAAATATACCAGAACTGATGCATTCAAAAGAGCTTTTCTTGGTGAATCTTTCTTGAATCATCTTGATGGGCCACAGGTTTCATAAATCTGTATCATGCCTTTTTCAGTAGATTCAACGTAATTGTTCACGCTACTATTTTTGATTTGTATTATCTTCCCTTCTTTGATACTTTAGTGTCATTAAAATTCGTTCAAACAGTTGCGGAGTGTTCAACATACAACTATTTTTTGAAGAGATTTACAACTTCAAGTAAATTGTAAGCTTATTGTTCAAGTAAATTGTAATTGTAACAGTTGCACGCAATGAGATTTCTTACAGTTGAAATTTTGGGGAAACATTTGTTATTATTGCCAAAGAATTGCAAGTTTCAAAGGGAAATGAATAATATTTTGTCTCTAGTGGGTTCTTATTTTTGAAACTTCTGGAAAACCTTTTCGATCAGCTTCTGAAAGCATTATCATCACGAAATATTTTCGCCAATAGGTTCTCGGGGAAAAAATTGGCTATAATGTATGGCCTTTAAAGCGCACATATTTGAGTTTCTTGAAAAATTTGCCTTTACATGTTGTATCTGCGAAGAGCCTCTAGACATAGAAACTATAGTAATATTCAAGTCTTAATAAGTTGTGAGAATTCAATTTCATCAAATGCTTTATGTATATTGATTTCATTGCAGGTCAAAAATTTTCATTTCCGGAATTTGATTAAAAGGGAAGCTCATCATAGTCCAAAGATATTGGCTGAGTTATTTTTCCAGCTTTAGATCTTCGATCTTTAGATCGCACAAGTTATTTTTTAGTTTTTCTTACTTCGCGGCTGAACCATTTCAAATAGAAACTTAGAATGTAAAACTTGCAATTCATCCCACAGTTGTGAGTGAGTGCAATGTAAGTGCAATATGTGTTTAGCATCTCGCATCATGTTCCGGTTGTTAATATCCATCCGTTGATTAGAAGTTTCGATCCTTATACTGGTGTTGATCCTTAAAAGATACTCCTGCATTACTTACTCCCATCTCAGTATAGTTACTACTATTCACCGGTTTCTTTTTCAAAGAACACCGGTCCTTTTTATCATGGTTCTTCCGGAAAAGCGGGTTTCTACAAGTCCTTCCGCGGGTTGTGCTTGGCATCGCCAACCTTCTTTACGTGATGTATTTGTTTTTATGTTTTGTTATTCCTCATGTATTCTCTAATTATCTACCTCGTTCATTTATCTACTTCCATGTTCCATGTTACTCTTGCCAACCATTTATTTATCTTATTTATCATTCACATTTTAACGACCCGACATTTGATGCTTTGCGCGTTTTTGCAGGGTCTGTGCATCTTTAAAGTTAGCACTTATTTTAAGGGACACTAAAGGATCCCCAAGGCATGACATCCCAGACATGTCTAGTAAGTCAATTACTTAACTCTGAAAAGTTGAGTCAAAACTCTCTATCCTAAACATTTTAAAAAGAAAAATGAATTGAAGATAAAATGAATTGAAGATAAAATGAAAAATGAGTTTACTATAAAAACGGCTTTTTTGTATCATCAATTTCAATTATCAATTTCATCATTAAATCGGTTCTTGTGTGACGTCAACCAGGGCTCTTTTCGTTCCAGTCTTCACAAGGACTATATGTTTTTGATTCATTGGTTTAGAAAACGTAGAGTTAAAAGTATGCATGGTTTTAAATTAAGGATGGTAAATCATCACCAGCTAAATAGTAATTTCATTCCGAAACTCATAGCACACACAGCCCACCATTAAAATTTGCAAAAAACTACATTTAAATATTCATTTAAATATTCAGAGAAACTTAATCATGAAAACAACAGATGCAGATTATCGGCATGTTATATGCACACCATCTCATTGGGTAGCTATCCAGTTTCGTTTTGAAATCATCGAAGTGAAAGTGATACATGTGTATTTAAGACAAAAACGAAAGACTTAGGCCAGTAACCTATTTTTTAAATCAATTCTTCTAGGTCTCATGAATAAAATCCATGCTTTACTAAGTTTATCGCTCGAGAAGATCTCGTATCAAATAGCAGGTGCAACACAGCCTGTATCCACATAAATCTGTCTAATCACCTTCGAAACGAATCCTCGCCCACTTTGATTTTTCCAAACTCACTGCGAAAATATTCATATTCAAGTACGAAATAATAGGTAACTAACTAGCTAGCAACGTTGACTACCAGCCAAAATGCTATTACCTCAAAGAAGTCATTCTCACGGCCTCCGATGATTTGGCAAGTTTCAGTCCTGATTGGAATTGATGTGTGATTGAAGATTATAACATCATCTAATTTGCCGATCGTATTCTCAAGCTTTTTTGAGGCGTCAGCAGTCAAAATACACTGAGCGCAAATTGAAAATCAGAAAATCAATATTACAGACCGCTATGATGGTAGGTGGCATAAACCTTGTGGATTACGAATGAAATTTTGACGAGGAGCTTTCGTGTTGGTTGAAGTGTAACTTTCGAAGACATGTGACTGATTGTGGTACGCAGTGCCTGGCTGTTTGCCGAGTAGCTGCGGTCAAGATTTACAATTTGTACTTCGTTGAGCCAGTTCTTGTCTCCATGTTTTATGGACATTTTAATCGTGTTTGTTCTGGACCCTGTAGGAGACATTTGTTACTAATCTGATAACTGAATCTAATTCATCCTCGCGTCTTGTCTTGCATGAAAGAATGACACAGCTTGATCTGGTTGAGTTCCAAAGATAAATACTTTTGATGGGTATCTAATGATTTAACTAGCAAATGAAAAGTTTGAAGCGGTTGATGAGATGGAAAATTATCAAGATAATTTACTTTAATTTCATTTTACAGCTGCTCATAGAGAAGATTTGGCAAAGTGTTCAGTTTCAAGAATATTGAAGTGGGCACTGAATAGTATGGGAAACCCTACTTTCTGCGCTATTCGTAACCGATTACATTTTAGGATATAAAATCGTTCACATCAGGTTTTTCATGTGCGAGAGTATCGCTAAATGTTCTCTCACAATTATAGTTCGCAACAGAAAACAATTGTACATTAATCACGTGGATAATGCATTGTGAAAATGAACTATTTCCGCTGTGAACTTGTGTATGAGAAGTAAATAATTGTGATCAAACGTGGCAAGCATCAAATGCGTTATCGGACCAAAGGAAAAACCGCTTTGAAACCATTCAGTCAATTGTTGAAATCAATGGTCGAAGTGAAAATGAGCTAATAATATTGTCTCAAAAATCTGGTTGTTTTAATTATTGTAAAAGAAAGTTTATGTATTTCTGTAAGCGTAAACGAAGTTTGGCACCAGCTCTTTTGTAGTATGTCGGATCATCAAAGACATCGTTTATACAGCCGATTTTGAAACTAGAAATTTCATCACATTATCAGATTATCAGCTTGTCATCAAAAAAGTTTGTCAGCATATCACTTGGGACCTACTTTTGGTTTGAATTATTTTCAGAAGCTTGCTAAATCCAATAATTGTGATCTAATTATTTTATCGTACACTAATGCTTTGTTTTCTCTAGAGCCAATTTTATGAACATAATCCTTGGTAGTAAGTAAAAACGGATTCCCACATAAAACGCAATGGACATTTCTGATCGGTCTTTCAACATATTTTCCAGCAAAAGAGGCTCAAACACGTATTTGAACCTCAATGTTTTGCACAAAAGTCCGATTACTTTGTTACGACTTATGTAGCGAAGGTAGGAACAGAGTAAATCATAAGGAGGAGGGAACCCAAGAATTCTTTTGAAATAGGGCAACGATGATAGAAATTCTATACCTCACTGTTGAATTTTTTCATGGAGTCTAAACTTACTCATAACATGAAGAAAGTGTTCAGTAAATCTATTTGGTGACCGTGAACTTTGTTATACTTGCTATACTACCATATAACTACTACTATTTTGCCTTGTGGCTAGATTATTCAAACAACTGCAAGCTTATTAATTTAAATATAAAACAATAAATATGAATTTGCCGATTGAAAGAACACTTGATATTTTCTGGGTATGTCGAAATTCTATGACATATGCGTAACATTGTTACGCATATGTAATGTACGCATATGAAAAATAAAAAATTGTTTTTCCCGATTTACTTGTACTGATTGATTATTCTAATTTGATCGATTAAGTTTCTTTCAATGCCAAAATCAATCGATAAAACCACAAATCAGTCTGATCATTTCTAGATTAATTAAACTATTTCTCACACATAGTAACTGAAAAAATACATTTGAATTTTCACCATGATTCCAGTAGCCGGAAATCGGCTGTTAATGTGTCGAATGATGCTAAAAGATTGTGATGATTATCTTCGGCGAATAAATTACAACTGTGTGTGGTTCATAAGCGTTCACTCTTCGTAACAAAGAAGTCAAAGAAGCACCGATCGCATTATAGGAGTCCTATCGTGAAAAAATCATGAAATAACAAGTAAACAAACATATATGAAGTCCAATCATTTGCTTTGCTTGCAAAAATCAAAATAACAACACGCCTACATTATATACTTAGATCTACCTTTATAAGGGCTGTCAAGTTGGTGTTAAAGTCAATATCCGTTTAATCCAATCAGCGGGATGCAAATGAGGTCACGGTGTCTTAGTTCACGAGAATGCACACGATATTATGTAAACAATGTTGTGAACACTTGGCAAGCAATGACACAAAATGTGTTCACCTCATTTCACTTGTAAACCTTCGTCTTTTCCTTGAGACACGTTATCATCATCTAAAGCACAGATTGTGGACAAATGCATTGACATCTTTCCGGTCTAACTTAATCTGGTATTCTTCACTGTATTATCACTGATTCCCGCTCGTTTCATTCAATACAAGATAATAATAACAATTGAAACTTCATAATTCGCGACATTGACGAACTGCTTCCGCGATAAGGCGTAGCAGCGTGACTTGTTCGGGTTGAAAAAGTAAAAATACAACCAGACTCAACAGGCCAACCGCACGATGCAAACTCTAGGTACCATCTGAATCGGATATTCTATTCAATTGGAGACGTTTGGAGCGTCTTGAGACTTCTTCGGCGTAGGTTCTTCAGCTACTGCGCGACCTCTTCGAACTGTGCAGTTTACCATTGGCTTGCTTAAGGGGAAGGTGGCCAGTGGCAGGTTCAAATCAGACGAACGGTGATGTGCCAGGAGTTCAGCTTATCTCGAAACTTTATCCACCTCAACGCAAAACTATGCCTCGATGGCCTTAGAGCCCAGTCATTACAAATGTATTACACACGACAGATGATCAGTGAATTTAGAAAGGTCAAACTGGGACAGACTACGTGCTTGAGATTCATGTGGTAATTCCCACAGTGGAAAATAGAATAGTTTTACTACCAATTACTACCACCCCCCGCACGACTGTTTATTGCGGAGCTGTGGGGTGTTGTACTGCGAGGAAGACGCTCCGCCACTGCTAATCTATGAAAGATGCAATGCAAGATCGGCGTACAGGCCGTGACAGCAACTTTTGTTCTTATTTCTGCGATTCTTAGATCCCTTTAGAAAACTCCTCGTTCAGTTCTTGGCTCCTAACCAAGAAGTCCGTGTATACTGTTCCAGAGTGTGACGCTACACTACACTGATCATCATATATGCGAGCGTCAGCATAACGATAATGTAGGAAATAAAATTGTACGAATTGGCTTCGTGGCGAAGATTTTGTGCTATATTTGATTGGGGGGAATGGAGTGCAATTCAGGGATTCAACCCACAGGATTAAGTTAACATCAAAGTGTATGTAGGTGATTAGGTTGTAACTATTTCATTTTCAATAAAGTTTGAATTATACATATTCTGATTAATAAATCATCAGAACATACTATTTTAACCCATAAAGTCTAAAATCTGCAAAATGTAAAGTAGTAGAAAGTTGGCAGGCGATATTCAAAGGTTTTCAATGATTTTCGAAATAAATTTCACATCGAACAAGTCTATCGACTTATTAGTTGGCGTTAAGTGATCACTTAAAACACATTCGATCGCGAGGCAAATTTAGATTTAATTCAATTTAAATATGAATTATTAATAAATAAGTGAAATTTAAGTGAATCTAATCAGAATGCCGTCAGTTCGCTTTGTCAACATTCGCACAATTTTGCTGTGTTAGATGGACATGGCTTACTGAACAACTTTGTTACCAAGCTCATATTCCTATTCATTTATTTGTTTGATGATAATTCAAAAACGTCGATGAAAAAGCTAATATTTTCAACGATTGTATTTATGAAATATAAACTGATCAATAACTTAATTATTCGACGACGATTCTGACGCGGCTACCCTTAAACACGGCGAAGTAATACGAAGTTAATTTTCAATGCAGGACTCATACAAAATATTATCTTTTGTTTGACGACTTAGTAACTTAGTAACGACTTTCCGAACTTAGTAATGTCTGAATTACTTTAACTTTTTAATAGAGTTTAAGATCGTCAGTATGAAAGGTTGTAATTGTCGAAATATGCTGCGATATAAGGGTTAAATTACTACAAATTACTAACAGCCCAGAAGGTCACGACCAAGACTGTGATCTTGAAGCCTGCATGTTGTTGGCGAGGAGTTGGAGAAGAGTGTTTGCGCGTGGTAAAAAGTGAAACCCAAAGGATTACTGTCTGCATCGACATTGGCAGCAAAAGTACCACTCTCGGCCTCTGCGACTTAGTGATGAAAATGAAATGCCTATATGATTAATACAGGAGCTTGTTCAAACAATTTCTCCATCTTCTCAACAGTTACAGTATCTTGGTTTGCTCTTGCCGCCTCTGTTTGGTCGGATTTGGTGCCATGGTATGTTTCACATGATCACGTTCGTTCGACCGCTCGTACTTACATATTCCGTCGCAATCACTTGTGTGTCGGTGACAATTTCGTTAGCAATCAGGTTTCCAATAGGAATAGGGTGCTGAAATCCCAGAAGCCACAGCCAGTATATTTTCGCTGGGTACACGTCATCAACGGAGCCTAAATCAAACTATCTAACCATCAGAAAGCAGTGCGACGATTATTTTCTAAAAGATTACGGTAGTTTAACAGAAGAACTGCCACCAGCAGACCATCACCATCATCAACGTATTCCTTGAGCGAGTGATGACTGCAATGGCACGATTCAAAATGTGCATTAATAACGATTACGAAGGGACGGGTGAAATTCGATATCTCAATGACATTTGAGCTTATTGTACTGACTTCTGTGTCAATTTGAACGACAACAATATTAAACAGATTCGCAAGTTTGCCTATTAGGGCTTTCGTAGGAACCTGTTCACTCACTTTTTTAATGGCTAATGTAGATCGGATTCGTCAAGTTTCAAAAACATACACATTCAATTTCGATTCAATCGAATTCAAATCGTCTTTGTTATGCGACTGTTTCTCATCGAAATAATAGAATCGAAACCAAACCAATCTAACCATTTAAAATTTGTATATTAATAAATTAAATAGAGTAAATGAAGATGAACTAGTAAACACAAACTTTTATTAGTTTCAGCATTAAGATTCTTAATGAAGCTATATCAAGGGCTTTCAAGTGTTGCTAAGAAGGGTAATTAAAATTAAGTGTATTGATTCATAGAGTTTAAATCCCGAGCATATTCTGAGCATATTTTGGAATGGCTAGCGAGAATTATATGTTTGTCAAATAGTTTCCTTCTACAACGAACGTTGTTAACTTAACCATCGTTACGTAGCGTAAAATACAAGCCAACATGACCAAGGACAGCTTATGTATGTCGCACGTTATCTTACCCACAATCCATAAAAGAATTATGTATTCCCAAAATACATGAGAAATTGTACGTAGTATACTGTGGACTCGCAAGTAGCTTGTTCATAGAGAAAGCAACAAACGGTGAACTCAGAGCTATATATGCAACAAATATGCAAAACAAAGTAAAAAGGCGAAGAAACTAGAAAGAAATTTATTCTTCGCGCGACATCAACTCAAACGAAAACATTTTGAATGAGCAAAAGATTGCCGGTGGCGTATTAAATAGCCTAGCCCGATCCGTTCGTTTATATATGGATAACATTAAGCAGTCCGCCCTCCATCTTGAGCATATTCTAACCAAATCCCGTGCTCATTAAAAAGGACCGAAGGTGGTTAAAGTGAAAATTCTACGGCCTTAATAAACTTTCAAAAAATTGAAGCGATAAATTATAGAAATGCCCTTTGTGCTCCTCTTTGTCAGGAAAACAATCAGGCTTGTTACTCACTTGAGTACCATGGATCATTGGTCCAAGAATTCATCTTACGTAAGTAATTTGCACTGATTCGAGGAGCCTCCAATACGTTCTACTGTAATTCTTTTGGATCAATTCGGTTGTTTAGGTATAGGCATCGACCAATGACATCTTTAACGTTATTACCTATATGTATTGCGCGAAAAACAAATTTCGAACGATAATACCACATTTACGAAAGCTAATTGTAATGGAGGCAGACAATTTGCTGCTGCTGGAATAAAATGCAAGTAGTTGCGAGACATAAAGTAGTCAATAGGGAACGATAACAAATTGGTTTATCCGCATTGCAATTTGCTTGGCTTGCATCTACCTAACCTATGCACTTAATGTATGCAGATATGTAAGCAGAATCTCTGCGATAATTTGCATTGAAAGACGATGGTAACTTATTGATGAAATGCTAGTGTAATAAATGCTGGAAACAATTGCCGTAAATATTCGCGGTGTGCAGATTTTTGAACTTCTTGCAGTTTACAGTTAGAAGATGTGTGTTTTTAAAACCGATCTTTAGTAAATTGTATAAAATTTGAACACATATTGGTGTGTTAGTAGATATTGACCAGGTTATAAGCACGGTATCATATTAAAATACTCACACTTCTATGGTTTTCCATTTGTTGTTTAGATTTTATATGCAAGAAAATTTCATCGCAGCAAGTACAAATCCAAATACGGGTGTTAGAAGTGTTGCGACGGACAGAATTCACTTACATTCTATCGATATTTCATTTGCATATCATTCCTTTCTTACCCTGCCCCTACGATATTGCGAATAGCCATGCAAATACCACAACGCCCATTGCGAAGTTCCCTTTCTTTCTCTCTCGCTCTCCTGAACCTTTTTATGCTAATCGGGAGCAATTAAGGTACGTGTTTAAAGTCACAGATAAATTTAATGACAATAAATAACGACAAAACTTTGTACACGCGATTGTAGTGGTGAATCTTTTTGCGCAAGATTCCAATTTCAATTGCAACCTCTTTTGCTGGTTTCTTTATCGCTCAAGTTTGATCTAAGTTGTGCTAAGTCGAAGGGAAAAGTTCTTTGTGCAATGGATTGGACGGTTCAACCAATGCTCTGTTTGTTATTCTTAATTAGTTTCTCTAAGTGCAAGCAGCGAATATAAATCCTATATCGAAATTTTCAAGTGCGAACAATTCTTTGAAAGCAAAGGGCGACTTTTGCTTTTCAAAGCAAAACTTTTGCTTTTATGACTATATGGACTTACTTTTCATCAGTGGGTCTACATGAACTTCCGACGCATTTATTCAAATCTTCAACACGTTTCCCTGCCAGATTGCTGTTTTATCTACTGATTTCTACCCATGGATCACTAATAATTCTGTTTCCACTGCAGCAAATTCTAAGCGTTTTCAAGTCGCCACATTGAAAATGATAAAAACCATTGAAATTACAACAAAATTCCTTTACTACGTCGTAGCTATTCTGTAGAAAACTGTAGCCCTCGATCGATCACGATCTCACTGCAGATGATCTGTAGTAAGAAATGCCATCATATAACATCTTCATGTCTCGTCTAACTGTTTATGAAGACATACATTGAAGAGATACCATAAGACGTTCATGACATGTTGATAAGTTAAAAGTTATGACATTTCCGGAAAATATTCTCAATAACTTTCCATTTTTGGAATGTGCGATTTACTTTTGTCTCTCACCCCAAACAGATAAATCGATTACCTACATTTTCTATGAACAACCATTGCAATTGTTTGTGGTAGTTAAGATGTAAAAGGAGCGCGAAAAAACCATGAACGTTGTTTTTATACATATAAGTATGTGGCTGCCGCAGACAATAAAGAGAAATGAAAAGTGATATAAATGGCTGTCATGAAAATTCAAAGTTCTTACTCATTCTGTTCACTACGCTGGACCGGCGGGACTTTCAATTAGTTTTCCTCTTTTCAGCGAATCTCATAAATAATTTCTTCCACAAACGAGCAACATTACCAATTACTACACCTTTATGACTGCAAATGGCGATTTCACTTCTGATCAAAGTCAGTAGATTCCATATTAGCGACCGTTTACAATCATTGTCACATTTTTCCATGTGAAACATAAAACATTTTTCCAAGTCATCTTCCCTTTTCTTCATGCAAATATTGCGAGCCCCATAGCCAGTACAGTCGAATTCAAAGCTCTAACAAAAGTATTTTGAAATACTTATCCATTGGTAAATGTTTAGATTGCACCATTACAGTTACAGAAATTGCAAATTACAGAGTGAAACGGCCCAGTTTTGTCATCTGGACCCAGCGCTACAAATATGGTACAATTGTTTAATACCCATTTTAGCAGCAGTTGGGTTGGTCTTTTCTGTGAGAATTTGAAGAAACATAGTAGAATTTGTTGAGCAGAAAAGGTTAATAGGTTTACGTAATATTCTATGATAAAACACAATAGTAATTGGATGTGTTATTCAATACAGCATAGCTCTTGTGTCGACAAATTGAATAGCAAATCTTAACAACTCAATTTTGAAATGAGACAAAAAGGGAGGGAAATTAAATTTTTGCAAGGAGTGGAATATCAAGAACGCATGAAATGCCAATTAAATGAATAAGGAGAACAATCATATAATCAATTAATCTCCTCACATTCTTCTCTTTATATATCGATTATTATTATTATTGTACTGGGGTCTACTTGCTGGAAATTAGCATAGGCCAGGAATTGGCCCTTAGCTCCCCATGTGTAGTACTATTGTTTACAGATGGTCCATCCTGTCGTCCTACAGAAGCCAAGGAGTTCCCCCAGTTCTGTGGTCGCCAAGTGTTCCAATTCTGTTACGCCAGTACACCTCAGCAAAGTAAGGCGTTTGTTGGCCAGACTCGGGCAATCTAGGAGGAAGTGTTCTTTACTTTCTTCCTCCTCACCGCAAGCTCGGCAGGTGTCATCCGTTTGGATTCCTATTCGTTTGGCGTGTTGACCTAGAAGATTATGGCCCGTTAATACTGCCACTAATGTTCTAACGCCATTTCGGTTTCTACCTAGGAGTTGTTTTGTCCTCATTTGATTAAGGTGGGGCCAAAGAGCTCGGCTTATCTTGCAGTCGTTCCTGTCATTCCAAGCCTGTCCAATCTGTCTCTTTCCAGAGAATTTCGTCTAGTTCCCTTTTTACCGTTGCTAGTGGCACTTTAATTGGGGCTATTCTAGTGGCATTTCGGTCGGCTGATCCAGCTCTCGCTAGCTGTCCGAGAGTATTTGTATTCTTCCATTAAGGTTGATTGTTGCCGCTTCTATAGCCGCTTTTATTGCAAACACTTCCGACTGGAAAACTGTGGTGTGGCTCTCCAGGTTATAACTTCGGTTGAGTTGCGGGTGGTCTGGGAAAAAGATTCCGGCGCCGCTTCCCTCATCCGTTTTGGAACCATTGTTGTAGATCATAATTTCACTTCCAGATGTGAAATCCTGCACCGTTTTCCACGCTTCTCTGGTCGGAATGCTGATCTTGTATGGTTTCTTGTTGGTTTCACAGTGAAGCTCAAGATACCAAGCCCAGTTACGTAGGCTTTACTTATGACCTTGCTAACGCACCCCTAAATCGTGAAGAAGAAATAGAAACATCAAAAGTCTAGTGTCACTTACATTGTTAGTTTGAAAATTCTAATTTCACTTAGGACGTTATATGACATGATAATAATTTTTCTAGTTTAATGAAAAGATACATCGGTCGTGGTGGCGAGTTTTTGGTGATGTACTTATTGCAAAAGATGACATTGATGCTTGGTTGGTAAAACGTTCCTTTTACTTTTTTTTACTGTCAGGATACTGTGAGTCAACTTGTATCCATCGAGCACTCGAACAAAACCCAGAGAGCTTTTTCGACGGCCAAAAATGAATAAGGCTCTCTAATGGCTATATCAACTTATTGACGAATTTAAGAGTAATGTGTACCAACAGGACTTCGCGTTTTTGGGGTTAAACAAAATTTGTTACAGCTGTTCCGGGAAATGAAACACAACCAAAATGGACTTCGTTTAATACTAGTTTTTTTATATATAATATGGAAGTCCATTAAAAATATATTTGTAATGATCAACGAATGAATTGCATGTCGCCAATTAACTGACGGCTGATATTAACTTTAAATTGAGATTTTGGTGTTTCTTAACATTGGATCTTTCTTCTCACAGGACAGTGCTAAGGTTCTTCGAACCTTTGGATGTTGTATTGAGGGGGATTTCTTATTTTTATGCTGTCTAGATTTCCAAGCCCGTAAACTCATCCCAACAGCATAAAACGGTGATGACGTGTATTGTTCCATAGTAATTTTCGTTGGTAAAGTTTTAGGCTGTTTGATGGCAACATAAGTATTAGTTGTGGTGCATAGTTTTCCAACTGATGTTGCTTTTTTTAAGCTACCAGTAAAATATGACGCAGGGCATCTCTGCTTTGTCCTTGGTACTAGATTTCTCGAACCTAACACGGCCTTGGCTGACTTTGTTTTGCGGTCTCGTGCAATGTAGCCTTGTTTGGCCAACAACAAATCCTTGCGAACTGAAACGGTTTCTAGCGACTCTTGAGCTGGAACTGATTTTTCAAGGAGCATTTTTTTCGCACCCACAAAGTCTTCTCTAACAGGAGGTTTTGTAACGTCGAGAGATGTTTCGCGATTTGCTTGATTTTTACCACAGCTGAGGTATTTCTTGATGTAAGGATAAAGTTGGGTTGCATGTAGCTCTTCCGTGGTCATATTGTGCCGTTTTTCTAATAAAGTAGCGTTCAATGCACTCAAAGTACTTTGAATAGTAGGATGCGAGTTTCCGGTAGCTGTAGACATCAATAAATCGGTCCTGATAGTGGGAGAAGTAGCAGATCGCGACAACGCACCATTGGACAGAAGCGTTGCATTCAATGGACTCTTGTTTCCATATGGTTTCAAGTTGCCATCGGTCAATGCTCTCTTGGCTTCTGCTGGAATCAAACAATCGAGAAGGTCAGATATAAAAATGGGCTTTTTAATAGCGTAAGTACGATCTGCGTCGATCTCGAAATTGGGTCTGTACGTAGGCATGGGTATCAGTTGGGAGTGTGGTTGAGCCATAGACGTAGTCCGATAATAGCACGTTGAAGTGACCGACCCAACTGAGCCAGCTATCCGCTCTTTTTTTGCAATTGTTGGTTTGGGAAGCACTTGTTTTCCTTTGAGGAACAAATTCAAGCCCATGTAGGCTGGTACTGGTGGTAACGCCTGACGATAAATCATTTCGAAATTTCCAGTATCAGCTGTTACGTCTGCTTTCCTATCTATTATCACTGCAATCAGTTAGCAAGCAGTTAATGAGATGTGTAAACCCTTATTACAAATACCTTTTATCGTATCTTCCAAGCACTGTGGGCACATCCTTGCTGTAACACTTGTCGTAGCTCCCAGATCAGGACTAGAATTGATCTCGATTAACCATGGATAGAAGTCTTCGCATATCATAAAGTCAGCTCCAAATAATTCAAAACTATTTGTCCGACGATCCATGTTGTCTTGAGAGGCCAGCATTGCTCCAATTATAGCATGCTGCATTCCAGGATAGATGCGCTCAGCCCACATATCAAATCGCCCGATTTGTCGCAAATACGTCTGGAAAGTGTAGCAGTCCCACATATTTTCTATAGGCAAACGTTCATCCCGTTTTCCATTTCGATATTTCTTCTGAACAGCATGGTTGGTCAGATGAATAGACTCGTGATAATTGAGCAAGTCATATTCCTGCGAGCTGAATCGTAAATAACTTTCCTTGTACATCCATATGATGAGAGGTTGCACACTGCTCACGAGGAACCATTGGCGTATATCAAACTTTGTGTTATGTATAATCAGAGGTCGCTCTGTAAATAGAAGTAACGCAACTGTTTAACAATGTTTCCAAAATATCTGCAATGATGCATAGACTTGTGGAGCTTGGCGACTATGAGCTCGCCCGCGAAAACGGATTTATTCAAGGATTTTTTATAACACAAC
This sequence comes from Stratiomys singularior, assembly GCA_954870665.1. Taxonomy (NCBI): domain Eukaryota; kingdom Metazoa; phylum Arthropoda; class Insecta; order Diptera; family Stratiomyidae; genus Stratiomys; species Stratiomys singularior. Next base: position 304,139 of record OX940879.1, on the reverse strand, counting down.
TATGCAACACGCATTCTCTAATGCAGACTTCATAGATACTAATTTTAGTAGAGGGATTTTCTTCACGGTTTGAATTGACATCGGAAAGGAGTCCCTTTACACATATAATAGCAACTTAAATGAATCACAATGCAAAATCCTGTGCTCCAAATAAATCACGTTTGCCATTTGTCTTAATGCAATGAACATAATCAAATTATTTCATGAAATGCCGGAGCTAAAGCTTGACGGTGTAGAGCAACCACATTTAGTGATTGATTGATTGATAGAAAAGACCTTATGCTTTTGTGTCACGTGATAATGGGAAAGTCTGTTGGTTCTCGTCAATGGAATCGTAGATGAATGACTTGAAAATTTATCACGGTGAAATATCATATCATTCACGCAATGACCTTCGAGTTTTAGTGGAATTTAGAAATTAATAGTGAAATGGTGTTACAAGTTCCACATTAACATTTTTCTGGTTTTAGAGTAAGCAATCGAAAATTTGCTATGCATTTGATACGACTGGTATTAACGATTTCAATAGTCAATCAGATAGAAACAAAAGAATAGACGAAAATGTTCTGGCGAAAGTAGTTGAACACGCGGAAAGTAGAGCGAGGTGATCAGTATGTGTTCTGAATATGTAAATCAAGTGTCAATAAAGAAGACTTTCATTAGTGATTAGTAAGAAAACTAATAAATCCACAATTCATTTCTAACGAAATTTCCACCCAAGTCCTACTTCGCCATAGATATGAATATGAACGCTGACTTATGAAATATGAGATAAAAATATAAAATGGTAGGCCACTCTTTCAAAATTTAACATGCATGGCCATCATTCGCTGATGATGAAAAGCGCAAGCTGTGCAAGTGCAAGCTGCAAAGCTGCAAAGCGCTTTTGTAATGTTAAAAGTGTAAAGCAAAAAATGAGAAGTATTCATCTAATTCTTACTAGACACACATAATTCTCTAAAGTTGCATTTTGTATCAGTACGATACTTTGATTACTAACTGTGTACTGAATCATATGCAATGAACAACACTTGGAGAATATTTTTTTTATATATAAAAAATTTATAACACGTGAATAAGCACTTACATGATTGAATTTGATTCGTCAAGGGAATCAAAAATTCGTTAAAATCAAAGGAAAACTCTGCGATTTTGCGAATTTGCTTCTGTTTTCAGGGTTCAATGATAAACACTTTTTGATGAAGACAACGTGACGCAAAACACTGCCAGAGTTACACTGGAGAAACTAAGGCTAATTTTCTGAACAAATTAATAATCAAGTGCGGATTTTAACGGGGGATACCAAAAGAAAAGGGCTTACAATAATAATTCGCGAAAAGCTCTGTACTTGTAGAGTATAAAGAGTGGCTGGCATCGAATCAAGACTTTGCTCCCGCATATTTGCAAATGTAAGAGTCAGACTTCAGGAATGTGTACTCAGAACTAGAAGACATTATGACGTTGTAGCGTTTAGAACATCAAACCTGCAGTTGTACACTTTTGTACGATAATAACATATTCAGTAATATTTGTGGTATTGTTTTAAATTAATTTTTAAACATCTTGGAAAATGGGCAACTTGTGCTCCATTAACTACTTTCTACTGGCGAATTATAAACAAACAGTAATAAGTTTTCTAATTTTCAACATATACCACGCAGTTATACAAAACAATCAATCAGCTGAGAACCACACCACTAACTCCAACATTCATATGCCATAAGAAATATTGAACTCGACTTACCCAGGTACTTTTGCACCACGTATCTAGATTTTGTGGCAATGGGAGGGTTCACCATACTCATTATTTTCTTAACATTATTCATTAAATGTATTCCTCTACCACGGCACTTGTTTGCCGGTTTTACTATCCAAATATTCAAACAACCATCTAAATTATATTGTGGCCAAAACATTTTCACCTCTCCCAAAATGCTTTCCGTGTTTTTTATTAAAGTTTCTATACATATGCGTGGATCCGATTGTATACGGCATTGCTCATGTGTTAACAAGTAATGATTTGTTAAAAAAGCATCCCAGTCGTGTTCCCAAATACGCGTTTCTGCATCATTGTCAATATCAATATGATTGCAAGTACCTAAAAAGTCAGTGACACGTTTAACCGCGAAGTCTATCGCCGAGAATGGAACTTTAGCAGTTTGAGCAAACACCGCTTCCCAACTAGCTGCTCGACATTTGTCTACCATGTACTTCAGCAAACCAATACAAGCTGTCAGGCGGAAATTTTCTGTGAATTCTGACAGTTCTTCAGGGCTCCACACATTATAACAACGCGGAAAGAACATCTCCGAAACTCCGTCTTCAAAAAACCAATGGAAGTCACGAAGTTGTGCGCAAAGGCCTTCCTTAGAAGTAAACGGTGCACGATGAAATCTATTGATGAGCATCGAAGGGTTCTTTGCTTGATCGATCCAATCACACTTTTCCTTTCGCGCTGTCCACAGAAAATCAATAGGCACATGCTCCAGAAACCTTGACATTATATTCCGTTCGCATTTGATTAGATACTGCCGTCGAGACTCCCCTGGACGTCGTTTAGGAAGAGTCTGCGCCAGATCTTCGTATGTTATTTGAGACATTCCCATCTGTCCGTATTTGCGGTGCACGTCTAATTTCTCCACCCAGCCCCTTACCGCAAGTGCATTTCGAACTGTAAAGAAACACCCTCGAATTGAGAAAATACGGTGACTTTTGACCGCATCAGTTGCTTTTTTACGCAGCTCATTCAAGCGTTCCATGGAAATCCAGTTGCGACGATCGGAGTAAGAAATTTGTTTGGAGATTTGTTCTACTGCCTCGAGTGTATTGCAAGGACAGTCATTATCAGCTCCACTAGAACAGTTCGTATTCGTGCTTTGCTTCCTTAAGACTTCTGGGATATCCTGATTAGACGTTTCGGTGGCGTCGTGTTCAGGGCTAGACAGGGCATCCTTGGCTTTGTCTGCAGTAATTTTCTTTCTATCTTTAGAACAACTCAATCTTCTGACTGAAGACGATGCTTTTGTATTGTCCGCTTCCTTGGAAATCTCATTTACCTTGAGAGGACATCGTGATTTTGATGCATTTCGTTTTGGTTCCATGATTAAGATATTCTTCTATTTTATGTCAGAATATGGATCAACATTTTAACAAACTGTATTTTAATACTTAAAAGCTATATGGATTAACATTATCACACAAAGAACACATTTAATCTCAACTTTTATAGAGTTCAAAATCGCGTTTAAATTTTCATCACATTCCCATGAAATGTTGAACTAGATATTTAGCACATGCAAAATCCTCTATAACGCCTAGCTAAATAAACACTTATGGATCACATGTCTGCATATCTACTGTCTTCAACCTCCTTCCAAAGCAAACAACACTAAGTGCTCTGTGGAACGCACAGTGAAAGACTGTTCCAATCACTCTGTTCGCTCATAAAGTAGCTTGCTTGTTGTAACCTACTTACTTTTTCCGAGTTTAAAGCGAAACCTAAATATAGTCTTATGAAAAATATGCCTATCAGCTGCACAGGAATCCTATAGGCACATGTCGAATGTTGGTCGCTGCTGGCTTCCTTCCATATAACTTGACATTTTCCAGACCCATTCGTACCAGGTGCCAGTTAATCAAGGATGTACGTATAGTTTACTAGTGCAACCCCTAAAGCTACAACCGAAGTACATCCTCCTGTGTAAATATGAAGCTAAATCATTCATTTCTATGCCCGGATAAAGGTATCTTATTCAAGATTTCTAAGAGATACAAATTTATTCGGGAAATATTCTGGGAAACTTGAATCATTTGCAGGAAGTTAATATGTCCAAATGTCTGTACATACATTTAGATATACCTATCTGACATATTCACTGTGCTTCCATTTGGGTGCTCACTGTGAGCCACAATGTGAAGTTTCACGTGCTGCCTTTTCATGCAATCAACCGCACAGATTCAAGTCTGCATTAACTTCCAACTTTTAAAAATAGTGGCCTAGTTCTCGCTAATGGGGTAAACTGGAGTTATTCAATTATCGTTCGTCGATTGCAGAAAATCATTCTTAAACAACTTAATACAGGCTGCAGAAGAACGTAACCATAGTTGTCGTGGGAAAACCGGCAAAAAATTATGCCCATCGAGCATTTTCGTTTTTTTGTTGTTCCCAACTGATTACTAACTTTAAACAAATAAAATTAATTTCTTTTTAAATTATGCACAATCTTGAAGGTTCTTAAGACGACTTTTCTCCAGCTGGTTATTGTTTTGAAAGTTACATTACAATTGAAATCGATGGATAAGATGAAATAATTTTTCATGTGGTATCGTCATGCGGTTTCAAATATTCTTCAAAATATAAACCATTTAAAAAGTGAAATCAACTCAAAAGAATCAACTCTTCACGACTCAGGTAAGGATAAACGAAATGCGCTCATTTTATTCAAATTACAAAAATGTCCTTCATGAATCACTTCACACAAGAATATAACTAAAATACTTTAAAATCTCATTTATTCATCGTCAATCATTTCTTCTTCGTCGTCCCACATCCAACTCACATCTCTATCTGTCTCGTCAAAATCCTGCGAACAAATCAAAAGAATTAGAACAAAGAACAAATCAAAGAATTGATTTGTAAACTTACATAATCCATATTATTCGCACTCGACACACTACAACTGGTACAAATCATGTATGCAACGCCTGTGTTATGTCCAGTGCATTCGCATATCTGACACGGATCTGGCATTGCTGTTTTTGCAACTCGTTTAGCGAAAATTGTTGCAAATTTCTTAATTGGATTACGTTTTTCAGGCCTTAGTTTAGTTGATGTGAATACCGATCCTTTAGTTTCAATAGCGAGAGGCGTGCATGATCCGAGAATTTCCTTCGGAATACGGACTTGCTTGCGCAGATCAACATCACCCCTAAATTCCTTGAAGTCCCTTTTTGAATACGCGAGCTCACGATCCATACCAAAGAAAGTTCGAGTAAGGCGCGATTTGTCAAAAATGAACTCCTTATCCATTAGAATATGCAAGTTGATATTTTCTTCGAGCATAAGTTGAAGTAATGATGAATAGTCAAACTGCAAGGGAGTACATGCAAATTAAAACCCCTTGGAAATAACACTAGTTGAAAAGAGGAGTGCCTGTATAACAATATTAAAGGTTTCCCATTTTGATTTGACTTACTCTCATAAACGCTGATTGGCATTCGGAACAGGGTAACAAGATAAATATCTTTGAAGCTCCTGGTCTAAAGATGAGCTTTGCAGCGGCACTTATTGCTTGAAATGTATCGTTGCTAAGACCTTCGTGAGTAGTTATGTGTTCAAAATAACTTCGCAAGTTACTTGGATCCGTAAAAACTTTTTGGTTGTGCACAATGCTTCGCGGCTTATCGTATGGAGACCTTCCTCCGTAGGCCATTACAGCATATCTGACGAAAAAGGATCAATTGTTACTAAAATGTGGAATTTATGTGGAATATAAGAAAGGAAAGAAATCTACCTATTATTTGTTACATTGATAGATGTCAACTCCTTCTGGATAGAGTTGACAACCGCGAGAATGCTTTTCGTGTGCGTAATATTTGCATTACAGTTTTTAGCTTCAACAATAAAGACAATATCAGCGGTTTTCGGCACAGCATTGTCCTTCAGCTCGACGAACGTTCCTTCAGCGACGTAAGATCCATTAATCAGATCGCAACTAAAAGTCACAACTAAAAATATATCCTAAATTAATCAGTTTTCTTACTTACTGTACACACTTGTCTGGAATTCGTAACGGTATTTTTAAAGCAGAGCACGCCTCTATGTAGCCAAGGGCAGCAGTACACGCCCCCTTTTGAGCTGGATGAGAGCCCTTCAAAACAGTGGAAATTGAATTATGGCCCATGTCCAAGCACATATCATAGAATGGCTTTGGATCAAGTTTACTAAAACAGCTACTAAAATACGGTGTTTTGAAAAACTCCGTGCACAAATCCATGAGTTCTGACGAATAGTTCTGAGCTTTGACTTTAAGACTTTGACCACATTGGTTCCAGCTCCACGATTGCACAAACTCATCTTCATCCTTTGTAATTACGCCATTGGCAGCAGTATAATCGTCGAAAGCTTCGTTATTCATTGTACCCAAAAGACCCGCAGTTTGTCCAAAATAGAATCCACCCAATTCGAACCAACAGAGGTCGAACTGAAGATTACAGCTCAGTATATAATCTTCCTGTGATTGAACTGTTAACACATCAGAGTCCCGCGATATAAGAACAGATCCAATCTCGATGGGGAGAGTATTGACAATTTTTTTATTGATCACCAAAGTGTCTCCAGAAACGTCTATTTCTAAAACGTCTTTCTCAGTTGCAAGAACTAATTTTCTTGATGAAATCAAATTGTGAGTCTGCCGAATGATCTGCGTATGAAAAGGTACAAGTAAATCAACTATCGTATATATGTTTGCGTTTAGAAATTCATTACCGATGGCGCAAGTAGTAAACTAAAGTTTCTCTGGAAAAAATCATGTGTCAGCAAATAAGAACATTGGTCCATCTTGGCGCGGTCTGCAAGGAGCTCGTATTTTGAATTTAAAGCTACAAATCGATTATCAAAAGTCATATAATGTCTGGACCCTATCAAAAGCGAGTGCGATCTGAAAGGAGGTAGCCACATGCTAGGGTCCAAATAAGGTCGCAAGTTGTAAACGTAATTGAGCAGCGAGAAGTTCGAGCCTGCGAAGAAAGCCTGGATGTCATTTAACCTCTTATATTCTGGAATTTCCTCAAATTTAGGAGTTTCATTGAATGCATGCCATGACATTGGTAGCTTCTGCTCCAGTTCCATTATACCAACATCAGGATCAAATATAAACTTGGTTTTCGCTTCACGGTAGCGATCTTCAGCTTGCAATGCAGTTTGTGTGTAACTAGTGATTTTATTACGTACCAAATGCCAAAGCTGATGTAAACGTCGCTCAAGTTGGAACTCCTGGGCTAACCACTCTAGTTTCAGTTTCACATCGTTTGCACGTTGCACGAAAAACTGTACAGTATCGAGTTTTTCTAAAGTTTTCAGTTCTAGCCAAAGTTCGTTTATGACGTCATTGAGTTCCTTGCCGAAGGGTACCAATTTAAAATATTTATCCTTCAGAAAATTCCACGTTATCACGGAGTATTTCTTTATATTAGTTATAGCATCGTTTGCACTTAAATCCTTGTAAAGCAAATCCAAGTTATGTGTAAATGTTGAAACTTGATCGAAGTAGGGCGACTCAGCCAGCTCATTGGTTCGTTGATAAATGAAATCTGAGGATTAAGTAAAGTATCTTTGGTATGAGTTCAAATGCTTTTGCAAGGGTTCTTACCAAAAACTTCCTTGCTTATGCTCCACAGCGCGCTTTCTAGATAGTGCAAGAACTTAATTATGTGTGGTTCCAGCTTTCTCAACGTTGACTTCCAATAATTTTCCAATACAAACGCAAACTTGTTCCACAGATTTTCAACATATTTTATAATTGATAAATGTAGATCTTTGATAAATTTGTCGTATTTCTCTACTGCCTTCTCCATGAAACCCGATAAATGATCCAAGGCCTCCCCGTGCAAAAATTTACTAATCATTTCCAGAGCTTTCTGGTATGACACCTTGATCGTCTCGATGAGCCAGAGGATGTTCTTACGAAGAGCCTTACCTGAGTCACCCATGATATGCCATAGCTCAGTCAAAATTTTCGGCAGCGATTCAATGTGGTCACGAATAGCGAGTTCGTCCACGACAGTAATTGTGAAGTTAACAAAGGTTTTAATGTAGAAGTCATTTGCTTCATAAGACCGATTAACGAATTGACGGAACTCCTCCAGGTCTTCCTCCAACACAGTCAAGTCACTGCAATCACATCCAACAGTGTTTCTACTTATGAATCTACCAATATAGCTACTTATACCTCAAATCATCCAAGAAGTCTTGCGTATGTGGCTTCGCATTATTCCATACGTCGTTGATAGTATCCACCGTCTCCACGTATATCGTTTTGATCCAAAAGTCGATTCCGTCTGACATAGACTCGTAGAACGATGTAGCGATATCTTTGAATTTGTTCTGAAAGATCCATATTCCCATTACTTTTCTCTTCCAGAGCATGGCTCTGTAATCATCCCGCTTACCTTTATGTCCGACTTCAATTTCGGCCGCCACGTTAGTTGACTCGTAATCAGTCGAGAGTGATTCATTCGTAAGTAGTATGCAATATCGATAACGCGGATCTCGTCGTAGTTGCGCCATAAATCAAAGTATGCACTTCTGGCATCAGGCACAAATCCTACCATCTGGACATTGTGTGAGGCATCCGACGTCAGGTTGATCTCCATGCGAGTGTACTTCTTGTCGAAATCAATAAAAACGTATCCAGTAGAGTTCAAGTCAGGTGAGTCCCATAAGCTCATATTGAGTCCGTACAGTGGGTAAGAGCCAAACGGTTGAGACCATAAACGGATTGTCTTATAAGGAGTCATTCTCTGTAAAGTGGCTACAGCTATAGATCTTTAGGGGAGCGATTAGGGCTTTTGATAGTGGAATTATCTGTGAGGTTGGCTGCTCTGTCAGCTATTTTCGTTATAAATCAAGTGATTTCATTTAGAAATTAAAAGAAATATTATAAAATAAAATAAGTCTCAAATTGCTCTTCAATCACCACGACTAGAATGAGAACGGATTGCATTGTACTTTATTTAGTAAATTCAATTTTGACGATGAAATAAAATGCAATGTATTTAATATTTTTGTTGCTTTAAAATGGCCAACGTGAGCAGATAGAAAGAAAATAGGATACTATCTTTAAATGAGAATACATAAATATATAAAATACCAAGTCGAAAATGCTATTTATCTGCACAACCGCGCTAATACCCACATCAATAAAATAGTTGCTAATACACTTACGTGGTAGTGGATAATTTTCTCTTTCAAATCCACTTTTGCTATAAATATTCCATCTTGATTTGGCAGATAGCCACGTTTATAGTGACCATGCGAGTCAAGATTATAGAGTGTTTGCTTAGCACCCATTGTGCCTTGCACATCCAATTCGAATTGAGAAGCTTTATGCTGTCCTTGTATGTCAAACGAAAAGTTGCGATAACCCACAACTTCCGTAAGATCCTTAGCGGTTACGCTCAGCAATAGAGTGTGGCTTGGTTTGTCAGTATATGTTGCAATCACTTTACTTTTCAATAAGTGCACATTGTCTCGGTAGAAAGAAGCTTCAACGGAAGCATTCTAGATAATTATGAAACAGTGCAACGCTTTTATATAGTAGGGCAATTAATTTGTTTAAATACCTTTGTGAAAGATGGGTGGCTGATAGTTATAATTGCTGTTTGATTATCCTTGTCGCTTCCTACCAAAGGATGGCTTCTCCATTTCAACCCCATATTCATCATCTTTTTACTAGGCTCATATGAGTTATCACCAGTCGGTTCACCCCATTTGAAAGCAATGTCAGAGTCGAACTTTTTGTCGGTCACTAAATAGAATCCTTCAGCAGAAAGGTTTCGTTTTGGATAAAAAACTTCCGCAGTGAAGGCATGCGACTCCGTTTCTTGCTGTTAATTTTTTTATATTTCAAATAAATGCATATGAAATGAAAAAAGAGAATTAATTACGTCGGTTAGATTCTCCACTCTCACATTATATCCAAGCCAAGCTGTAGGCGCTACTTGGATTTTGGAACTCTGCTTTGTCACAGTCAGCTGATTATCATACTGCGAGTCGAGGGTGACAGTTCGATTAGGATGGATGGCAACTATATGGTAGTCCTGCCCTGTATCTGTTGATCGAATGTGAAGCTCGCCAGTTACATTGAAGTTTGTAGCATTTTTCAATTCAAATATCTGAATGTGCTTTACATCCTACGAGAAAAATACGAAAAGAGTAAGATTAAAATTTTCAGCTGAAAATTTGACGAAGCATAAAGTTGTGAATCACTTACGTAATCCGGGGCATCGAATCTAGTATATTGTTTTGAGTGAACGTAATGAATGCCTAAGGGCTTGATATTGTTCTCCACAGATATATCTACGACATTCTTCTCGAACCCGGCTCTTTGCTCCGACTTGCAAGTGTATTTTGAATCTACTACTTTATTCTTATTATACACCATGTTTGCGTGGCCTGTAGTTAAGGTCTGTCTTTCCTTCAACCCATATTGTATCCTCGCGGAATGTCGCGATTCAAGTGGAACTTCTACAAGCATTGTTCCTTGAATATCTCGATCAAGATCTTTCCATTTGAAATTGCTTCGGTGTTCATATAGAGCATAGTCCATAGGCCATTTTGCTTTAATATACTGTAGAGAATCTTCTCTGGAATATAACTCGTATATAGGGTAAGAAATTTTCATAAAAAACCATGGAGCACTTACCCAAACGCTGAAAAATTAAAATCTCCCCGCACCCATGTTACGTTAAAGAATGGAATCGTTGAATTTATGTGTCCAAACATGTTGGAAACACTGGAATAACTAACATCTGCATCAATTACTCTGCGATTACCTGGATAACTTGCAAGACACCTGCAATGATAACATAATTTGCATAGAACGAAAACGAATTGATTTTGCCTCCTAAACATTAACTTACGCCAACATATGATAAATTTCTTGCTGATCGATACTTCCGCTGATAAGCAAAGTATCTTCATTTGCATACAAAGGAGTCATCAATCGCCCCGAAAATTCTCTACGCTTGCCGCCTTTCTTCAACATATGAATGTTTCCTTCGACTTTATTGAGACTCTCAATGGATCCCCACTCGACAAATGCTAGTCCCTGCAAATCATTTATATGCCTGTAGTTTCCTTTGGTCGCGAATTTACGCTTCATTTCATCTGAATCATATTTCAATTCCACAGTGACATCCAAAGGTTCCTGTGACATCAGGTTTCCTCGATATCTTCCCATTATTCTATGAACATCGCCTACGGGTTTTGGTAGTTGTGCCACAAGAGCAGCCGATATATCACGGACGGTTAAGTACATCAGTGTGCCGTTTAGGTCCACAATCCACACCGAATCTACATCGACTTTTCCACTTACAGTCAGCCGTTGGAAATTTTTGTTCGGGTTCAGATATTTCAAATTTGTTTCAAACGTCCTCGAACTCAACGTGTCATTGTCTAATCTCCTTAAGTTGGTTTGCATGCTGAACTGCATATTTTCTAGCAAAATCCAGGACCAACCAATTGTTCCATTGCCTTCTACATTTCCAAGTTTATAATTGCCATGAATCTCGCCTACATCGTGGACACTTAGACTTCCACCGAGCAGTACATGTTCAATGCCGAGATCTTTCCAGGGCGTTTTCAACTCGATTGAGCTAAACATTTGGCCGGCATGCTTTGGAAGCAAGGTAGCGTTTAAAGTTAGCTTAGGAATATTTGGATCGGTAGATTGCAGTATTGCCATAAAATCCCAATTTAAATGGCTCCTCAATGAGTACCCTCCTCCGACTTTGTGCTGATGTTCTGCGCCAACAACTGTCAATTGAAATGTTTTACCATAGTCTCCTTCTGTCGATTTTAACTTGAATTCAAGATTATATTCGTCGTTTGTTTTTGACACTAGTCGGGCGTTTGCATACAGAGGAACATCCGACAAAAAAATTACGTTTCCATCCATACTATAGACGTCCATATTTTTGTAGAAATTGCCGCGTAATTTATAGTGGCCTCTTGTGGTCTGTTCACTCAATGTCCCACTCAATGACATGTTTCGATAGTCAACGAGAGGTGTGGAAATCTCTACGCTAACAAACTCGTTGCGTCGTAGAGCCATCCCACGAAACTCCGATTTTGTGTTATTCGAATCCAAGAAGGAAACACACAGAGATGCCATTGGATGAGGAGCCTTTGTTACTAAAATGGATCCTTGTGCAAGTTTCAATGGAATAATATTCGTTTCTATTTGGCCCTTGGCATTTATGTAGCTTAACTCATCAAGATGCCAAGTTCCGATTGCTTGAAACTACGGATCAAAAAAATTACCTTATACCTCCACAAAAGACACTTCCAACTATACACTTACTTTGTTTATCGTATCGTTATCTTGGGCATCAAAACCCAAAGTTACACTATTTTCAACCTCCGAGAAGTCTTTTTTAAAATATACACGACAGGCATAGTTTGGAACGACAGGTGCCTTTAGAGACATTGCCAGATACGTGTCCAAATAGTTCTCATCCGACTAAAAAAGTCAATTCGTTTACAAACATCATCAATATACCTCAAGTGAACCAATATAAAAATACCTCAAGTGAACCTCCAAATGATAGTCGTGTTTCTTCAGTTTCTGCTGTAAAGTTACCTCTATATATGCTATCTTCCAGCTCGAGTGATCCAATCAAATCTAGTTTCTGCAGCAGGTCCAAAGGAGTTTTCAGTTTCAAAGCTAAATCATGCGTTCTAGCTTCGGTTTCATCAGTTGTTACGGTATAATTGACAAAATATCCTGCAGTCCGCCATTCGTTGCCGTACAAAACAGAGACATCGAGTGCTGTAACGAACTTCTTCCTGAATTCCATGTTGTATTGGAAAGTTGATTTGATTTCTGGAGCTGTTTTGAAAGGCATTTGAATCCTCAACTTATTTTTTATTGTTAACAGATCGGGATAATAAAGACGATCTTTTATATCAACTTCTCCTTGAGGCAGCTTGAGTTTTCCCAGCACCAAATAATAGTCTTCGATTTCAGATATATCAATTGACCCAATTATGGTCGGCCAAATTAACGTGTCCAATTCCATATTACCGATGTAATTCAGTAGTTCATCATAGTCAATTTCATAATCTTCTACATAATCATCCGTTTCTTCTTCATTGCCATCCTTCTCCTCGTCTTCTTCAAATTCCATTTCTATGCCCTTTGTACTAAGCTCGGCAATAAGATTAGATTTGGGAAAGAAGTTGAGAGCGATTCCAAGTTTGTACGAAGATAGCTTAGCATAAATCTCAAAATTGAATTCGCGAAGCTTTACGAACTTGACGATTGCCCCATTCTCTTCAAAATTTTTCAAAGGTGTAAAAACTTTATAAGAATACTCGAAGTCAGTTAAGTTCGTTTTTCGCCACACTCCAGTGAAACCTAATGTGGCGTTATTCAAACCACCACGCATGTCAACGGTCTCATCTTTCGACTTTCCGATGAGCAGTAAACGGGTAAGGTTCTCAAATGGCGTTGCCAGACTTAGCTTAACATCGAAGTCGGTAAAAGTGATAATGTCCAGTAATATTTCGGCTCCCAGCGCGCCACCCGGTGCCCGTACTTCGGCAACTGCGTGCCTTAGTTTGTCGTTAATACCGAAGCGCCCATTTACTGTTTTGAATTTCTCAATAGGAGTCGTAATATTAATTTGCAACTTGTTGTCAGTCACCTTCTTCATATAGCCTTCTATATCCATAGTAAACTTACGAGATTCGATGTCCATGGTAGCTGCACCTTTAATGTTCCGGCCATTGCTAAGAGAACACTTCATAGCTAATGCTGCTGTTTTATAGCCTTTGAAAGGACTTTTCAACTGAAGACTCCCGTTTATGTATTTACTGGCCTCACTTCGGTCGACGCTCCAATCCGACTTCAAACTGTATGTCTGAATGGTATTGTTTGGTAAATTGTGTCGAACATTGGCGATTGTATTGAATTTTTTAAAATCATGCTTGTGCTTGAATTGTGCGTTAATTGTAGGGACATCATGCACCGTGCTATTTAGAGCTACTTTTACTTCGCAACTAAAAAGCGGTTCATGGATAACATAGTCCGCTTTGAAAACGAGACCAATATGTTGCTGCTCTGCCCACAAAAGTGATCCATTTACTAAGAGTAAGTTGTTTTCGTAGTATACTCCACCATATAGCTTATTCCGCTTCCATCCTTGGAATGGCGTTTCTACTCCTACTTGGACCCAATTGTTCCTAGCGTGACCGGGCACATATCCTGCATCGAAATTTAAAACGATTGCTTCGTTAGGATTCCAACTGACCCTCGCATTGCCGCTGTAGTCTGGGCCACCGGTAAAAGCGTTGTAGCTTGCGCTGAAGGTACGGTCGGGATATGTCAGCATAATAGAGCCATCGTACTTTCTCCATTCCGGGACATTGTATTCAGCTAACAGAGCTATTCGCTGAGATGGATCGCGATTGGCATCCCATTTAAGTTCTGCTGAAGCCTCCTTTCGATGCAACGAGGTAAAGCCACGCAAATCAATATGAATATCTCGTAATCTGTTAAATAATATTCCCTTTAATACCTGCACGGCGTCCATATGCCTGTTTAAAATCTCACCTGTCTAAATGCAGTTCCACATGCAATAATTTTGGTTGTTGCGACTGCAACTTTGACGAGAGCCAGTAATTTCTTTCGCGGAACTGAATTTCAATGTGAGACGAATATTGACCATTGCCCTGTCGAAGATTATTTACACTTATCCCATACGGCAATCGATTGTACTCTGCTTGTCCGTCGAACATTATTTCCATATCATTGCGTCGATAGATTATATTTATAGCCGTGTCGTTGAATGACGGACTTTGAATCATAAGCTTCAAATGGTGGTTGGACTTTATCCTTGTACTTTTATCTTGATAAGTTCCTTGAATATTGGCTGAATGACCGGAGAACCACATTCCATGGAAGTCGATCTAGAGTGCACATTTCATTACTACCACACCAACTTTTTTGAATGTTTGAAATTTAAAAGCCGGTAACGCAATTAGATAGAAGGGAAACCATTATGACATTTTCGAAACATAGATCTCAAAATTTTATGTGGCCCTTCAGAACAATATTTATGTAGTGAGATGTGATCTGAAAGGACTTCTAATACTTGATAAATTGATATTACTTATGTATATATATGTCATTAATCGCCACGCCCCAGTCACATCATTCAGTTCGCAAGAACGCATGTTCCAACACAGAATAGGTATTTACTTTAAATAAGATGTTAGTGCATGAAACTTGAAGTTTGGTACTTACACTGAAATCATTTGGACTTTTTTCAATGACCTTTAATCTCGCTGTACATGAGTCAAAGGATGGCACTGTTAAATTCAATGCAGCGTCCACCGCAAACAGATTAAGTCTTGGCAAAAAAACGGAAAACGCAGCAGTAGCTTCCTTTCCACGAGCGTAGCGCAGTGCCCACAATAAGTTATGTTTCGGGCCATTCTTATTTCGTTCCTCATGCCTAACAGAACATAAGCACTATGTCAAACATTCTCCTGGGCATCCAAGAAGTATAATATGTAATACCTTAACAGAAACCGAAAGTCGACATCTGAAACAGGTCGTTGAATTTCCAATGAAGCTGAAGTTCTATAATTTTCAATATCTGTCAGCTCATCCGAATTCGAACGTGCAAATATAACGCGGATTGAAGTTGTATATTTGGAATCTTGTAGATCTGGAGCATTGTTGAAAGTAAGTTTTCCTTCACTATGGCCTAGTAGAGTTAGCAACGTAGCGTTGGATGCGAAATTGACTTTTGGGTATGCTGTTGACTTTAATTTTACACGCCCTTTATACTCCATCCGATTCCTTTGGCTTCTATCAGCCATTTCACCGTCAAATTCAATAGCTTGAATTGGACTATCCTGGAACTATTATCGCAATTCAAGTAAGTGCGCACCTCTTTGCAAGAATTTCCAATATATTGATAAAATGCTTAAGACTTACTCGGTAATCGACTTTGAATTTTGTTGAATAAGCTACAGACGTTTTGAGTATGCTCCCGATGATCCTGGATTGAAGTTTCTTCGTTTCAAAATTCACATTTATATCATGTTGTTCGATTCCATTTTTAGTTATTGATTTTATCGTTCCTGCTGCGCCTGCGATTCTCTCCTGTCGTACTGAGAGGAAAAATCGAGGGTAGTACATCCAACCATTTTTAATTTCAGTTCTGTTCATTCCCACCTGAAGGAAATAATTCAATTCATGGATATCAGGATATATTTGTAATTCAATAAAAATGAAGTAACAAGCCTGACCTCTAATGCGAGGTTCTTCGTTCCATTACTATCCAAGTAAATTTCCATCAACCTATCGTCGGGATTGCTCTTATAGAATCCGACGGCGGAATGGGTATTTCCTGCATTCTTGAATGACATCGAAACATTCATAACTTCCATCGTTTTGAGAATGTTAGCAGCAAAAATTCTTGGAATTTCAGAACCAGGTGTTTCGAAGATGAAAGAAGTATTAGAGCTGTTTGCAAGTTGCTGCATATGGTACTCAAAGAGAAAAATTTTGGCTGTCGTATCAGCTTTGTTGAGATGTACATTCAAATTGATCGGGCCGCTGAGGAGTAGTCCGGGATAATCAGCAGTGGAGTTGCTTAGATCCGGCATGCTGTAATTAGCACAAAATTGCAACCCTATCGCGCGATCAATAATGGGCCAGGTGCAGGTTGCATTGGAATAACGACGATTTATTCCTTTTTGTGATATTTCGTCTATATCACGCACGATCACTAGTTTCGACCTTTAAATGATGATTTTTATCCTTATTCTATGATATTAACAGGCACTACAAAGAACACTTACTTGATGCTCAGGATTTCATTCTTCTCCTGCGGTAAGCCAATTGTTAGAGAAACCAAACTTGATCCACGAACCTTTAGCTTCGCTTCAACTGATGAACTTGAATACAAATTGCTCTTTACCCGCACCCCTGAAGTAGCATAGAAAAAATCGGTTTGCATGGATATAAGGACGTCTACCGAAACACTGGGCTTTAGTTTTCCTTCAATGTCAAAATTTAACGCCCCAGCTCCATGATCATGATTCACCAAACTCCCAGAAGTCCGTAAATCTACAGACGAAGCACCGAAAGCACGCACCGAAAGAGGAAGTCCACAAATAATCGGAACATTGTACGAGGCATCCAAGAAAACACCCGATTTGGTATAGGTGATTTCTTTCCCCGACAAAATCTTAGTCAAGCTGTTGATAGGATTTAAATCCGTCAAAGTAGAGAAAACTTCAGATAACCCTTCCATGGTATAATATTTCAAGTCGTTTCCAAAAACCCGCAGGTTAACGGTTGCCCGGGGAACATCGTATTTGTACCTTAATAGAAAAGTAATAAATTATTGCGCATAAAAAAGGCTGACCAATTACTTAAGGTTATAGCCAAGATCATCAATACTATTCCGCAGGCCCTTAGCTTCATTTGTAGTTGTTGGATATCTTCTACTAGAGTTTTTATCGGTATCTCTACGAAGTCGAAGTTTGTCCAGGTTAATCAGATCACCTTGGAAAGATTACAATTTAGTACGCTTAGTTTCAAACAAACCATCCATACCTTTATCTTCCAAAGTTTCAGTACCAAAATATTTGTTAAAAAATGTAAACTTTTTCCTCAGATAGTTTGTGTTGAAGGGACCTTTTGGACCAAACATTGCTGAAGCAAACTGTTCAAATCCATGCATGCGGGTTGATAACTCGAAAAAATTTACAGACTCTCCAAACAGATCCGCCGTGAAGTTCAATGATATAAGCCTTGGCAAGTAGGAATCAGTACCAAAGATAAGGTTTGCATCGGTTGCGGTACCTGCACGATAATATTTCTATTTATTCTGTAGTTTTGTAAATTAGGTACTTCCACTTTATTCCAATTAATGGAAATACTCTCTATTATGGTGGGGCTTCAAAATGCAAACGGATTAGGATTTTTTGTTTAAATAATAAAATTTAAAATGGAAAAATAAAAAAAAAATTATTAAAATTTTATTTGAAATTTTTTGAACTTTAAATAATTGAATAGGAAACACTCCCGATAATACCCATGTGGCAACTTAAATTATATAAGGGAGTTCAAAGGGTCGGTGGAAATACATGTAAAGGCATCTATATCTTCCAACGGTTTGGTATTACCTATATGTTAATAAGTTACTGTGTAACAGCATGAGCTGTGATATTAAGCTAACTCTACCATCAAACAAACTATACATACCAAAATTGTACTCGTCGAAGAACAAACTGTGTTCAAAATTTCGCGAAAATCGCCTGATGTCCATACGAAATTTTTCGTCCAGGCTCCCCTCTACCAAAAGTCCTTGCGCTTCCACGCGGACAGGTGACGCTGATTTGGCTAAATTTGTCAAATGTGACCATACATAAGATCCTACTTGATTCACCTCTTCCGTTTCCAATGTTTGCTTTATCACGCGTATAGAATGATAATCAGGACAACGCATTGCTTGAATGTAGCTGAATATTCGTACTTCGGTATTCTCTGTAACGTTTTTGTACACATTCAAGAAAAATGGCCTGGAATAAAAACACTTTAGATATATTCTTGGTAATTGGTATTTGTTTTGCTACCGATTTGAAACACAATCGATTCTTCTGAAAGAAAATAATGTTTGAACGCGGATTTCACCAGGAACGTTTGAGTCGACCACAATTTGTTTCATTTTATCTAGGAACAAGTTACTAACGATACCAATATTTCCAATGCCTTTCAACGCCACTACCATCCGTTCTTTGTTCTTTCTGATTTCTAGGTTTTCCATCAAGAGGTCTCCTGCATCCTGTTCCAAGAATTGTATAACCTTTTTAACCGGTTCGTAGTTCTCACAATTTGGATGACGACGACAGAATGTGTGTATCACAGCTGTTGATCCGAGGATGTAGTCGGGTTCGTTCACTTTTTTACCGTATTCAATCAAAGAAAGAAAAATTTCCAGAATATCTTCGGTTGGCCGAGACATAAACGAAAGAGAAGTCAACCAGTTCTTGGCCATTGGCTTAGGAATAGTTTCACCTACAAGCTGATCACGCATTAGATGTATTGCTGCAGGACTAGCAATGTATGGCAAACTTTCAAGCACATGATTCCTTTAAAGAAATTTTCGTGAGGCTGGCAAAAATACAATTGAAAAATCTTACTTTCCATTCGTGCATATGCTCGAAGACCTTGCAAGTAGTTGATGTAAGGCTTTGTAGGACAATAATCGAGCCGTTTCCAAAAATTTCGTGAAGTGTTCAATGAATTCCCTTTGTATATTAGGAAAACCCATCTTACACATTAGCTTGAGGAGATCTCGCGATGCTTTAATTTCGCCATGCGTTGGTTTCGGTGTTGGATTGTGATCATATAAAAGCGAAGATCGCTTTTTTACAGTACCATCGTCTGGAGTTAGACGTTTAGAGAAACACAGAAAAAGTGAAAATTGATCTTTCTTACCATCATAAGAAAAAGAAGAATCATCCCTTTGGATTGAGTCTTCGCCTGTGAGCTGTAGTTTCATTGTGGTCTCAATAATAGCACCGGTGTTGTTATTGGAAAGCGGTACTAATTGATGACGTTCGAAACAATCGACTGCATCATAAATGTGGCTGTCTACCGAGAGCTATGGGCGGCAAAGATTATATTTAGAAACGTTGGTACCTTAGTTTGCTATACAAGTTTGATGACGTACATTACAATAGCTGACTGAATTCAGGATAGGCCAAACAGCCTTATTATCTTTGAAGTTGTAAGGGCTTGTTTGTAGCACTGATTCGGTTTGGTATCGATTATTACATGATGCGATATCCTTCATCTTCTTGATGAGAACCTTTGTTCCGCTTGTTCCATCTAAGGTATATACTACTTTACACGAACCTGACACGTCGATCTCAGTGGTATTCCGATCCACATCGAATCGCAACATTGAGTTTTGTAAAGCGGATAAAATTCCTTTTTTAAAATTGAGCACCCAGTTGGGTTCATTGGCTGACGGGCATACTTCGCCAATAATGCCATCATGAAATGCAAATCGGAGGTCGTAACGACTAAGGGCAGACGCAAGGTCACTATTGTTCGGATGCAAGTCTAAATTAACCTCCAATCCTGGTTCAATGTATTCACTGTAATCGTAATCTTCTGTGCCATCTTCTTCTGCCACTGGAGGAAGTTTATTTCGAAGTTCGATGCTATTCAATGCTAAAAGGCCTTCACATGTTCGCTGAAACGTTAGTTCTATTTTTGCTGTCAAATACAGATCAGATGTATTTTCGCCACTTCCAACGAATTCGGACCGAATATGCAGGGAATAATCATACTTGTAAATAAAGTCTTTGTTGTAACCGAATTTCGTTACCTCAACGTCACATTGAGGACTTCCGCATATTCGGGGGTCTTGCAAAGGATCTGAAAGAGAATATTTCAGAAAGATACATATATCATTTAGATTTTGTTCAAACAGATTTTTATTTAAAAAAAATATTATTAATTCTCTCTAGGTGAAGGTTAAACTGTGTCAGTATTTAGATCATATATCGAAATTAAAGTTGCTTAAGTTTGAGAAAATTGATACAAGATGGGAAATCAATGCTTACTTCGTCTTTCGGTGATGGCACCATGACTTGCTAATATAACTAAAATTATCACTGGAAGAAGACGATTCAACTCCATTATCAATTACTTTTACGCTAGTTTCGATATTTGAGCGATGAATTTTTCAATTGTATAGCAAATATTCAGTCTAACGGCGTCGTCATCCTTTGATGAATCTGGAAAATTTATAAACAAATACTTGTTTTTTATGCGAAAGCAACAAGAACTCCCAATATTTTAGTAATTAAATAAATATCAATTATAAAATAAAATGACTTTTCAATTTTTTTTTTTTCTTTTTCTTCAAAAATATTAAAAATGTTTCGAGACATGAAGTCCGACAGCATTTGAGCAACATTTATAAGAGAATCGACAAAATGCGAATATGCAAGCGCGCCGTTGAATATGAGATCAGCCAATTAACCTGAACTAGCTGCAGTTCAAGTTCATGAAACGATTGGTAAGGAAAATCACAAATATTTCCAGAAGTTGTACTCTGGAAGTCTGTACTCTGAATTTTCAGAGGAAATTGTATAAAAAAATTAAATTGAACAAATAAAATCAACAAACAAAATTTTTTTATATTTACGGGTCATAAATATTATCTGAAAGGCGTATCTAAAGACCATTTGGTGATATTATTAGAAGCAGACATTTTTAATTCCCAGCACTTCGGAAGGAAATATATTTTAGACACCCGAAAACCGATACCTGGCCTAAAAAGGACCTCTATATATACTTAAAAATCCACTAAATCTGTCATTTTGCAACTGTTTAATTCACCCTTCACCAATTGAAATAGCTCTCTGTCATTTAAGCTTAAGGTGATGGGTAGTTGTCGCGGGCTGCTATTGTAAGCAACAAATAGATAACTCTTTTGTAGAACATATCTTGGGTGTTAGAATGTTAAGGTCAATGGTCCTCCAGTTAAATGTTAAGGTCAATGAGGAACTGTATTAAAAGTTCATTTACATAGAAAAGTGCTACTTTAGCTATACGTTAATGAAAATTCAATTGATACCGATTTGTATTTATTTATAAAACAAAAATCGAGACAGTTTACGCCTTTTTGAAGAAATGCAATGTATACATTATAAGATTAACAATGCAACATAATTAATGAAACAGCTGGCAACACACATAAGTGTAAATTTATTTGCATCTAAGATAAATAAATAAATAAATGGCCTCTAACTAAAAGGATTAAGTAAGTTACATACATTTTTGTGAAATTGAGTGAAATCATTAAATAAAGCGTCTTAAGCGACTCCACCGAAATGCCCCTTGAATATCCTTCCTATCTGAAATGATTTTTGTGTCATCGCAATGTCATGCTTTGAAGTTATGTTTGCTTGAGAATTGATAAGCCAATATGATGATTGCATGATGATACGACATCAACGATTTCTCAAATCACATTGTCCTTTTTATGTCATCAATGCTAATTTGTCTCCTTCGGACAATGCATTATCAATTCATTTTTAAAACAATAAGAGAATCAATGCTTTCGACAAACCACTGGCGTAACTTACACTTTATATAAGCTTGGTCTCCCAATTTACCTCATTTCGTAAAAATTTGAAAACACTGTAACACAATAGCCAGCTAACCCAGCATTTTTTATTTGATGAATGAAAATGAAAATGAATTTCATGTACCAATATTTGTATATTTGCAAAGTCGTAATATTCCACCGAATTATCAATGCTCGTGTTCGGGTGAAGAATTTTACAACAACAAAAAACACAAAAAAATCTGCAGATGCACTGCAGTCGATAAGTAAGCCCGGGTTAGCAATTTTTCACTGGAAAATGTCAAGACAGTTTCCGTTGGATTAGATTACGCAATATTATGAAAGCCACGTGAAAGTATGTTTTTTTTAAACAAACCGTTCATTCAGAGTGTTCAAGGAGACACCCTGAATTTTTCATGGTAAAATATATTGCCGCCGCATGCAAAAGCTGATCACTTTGAACTTGGACCACTGATAAGAGATCTTTAAACGATCCTTGACCATTCGCTTTTATATAGTTCAACAAAAGATATTGTGCGCACAAGATTGACAATTATGGAACAAATTGTCATAAACAAAGATTTCAACTCAAGCATAATCACTGTGCACTTTAAACTCTTGAACTTTCTTCAGCAGTTGAACACTGATAATACGATTCTATGAAAAGAGCAAACCTCCATTCACAGAACCAACAATGATGACACGCACATTTTTATTGCCATCGGAAGCAAATCATTATCACTTGGACTTGATATCAGATGCCGAGCTTTTGCACTTCCGCGTTACGTTTGCTGCAGCGGATACACTTGCATTATGCATGAATAGGAGGAATAACTCGAAATCCTCTTACCTACGAATAAAACTAGTAAGAAGTCTATTCTCTATATTTCCCAAGATACTATCGTATTCGTGGCAAGAACACAAACATAGATCCTTCCTGACCGACGGGAGGCGACAAACTGGTACGGAAATATTCCACTCAGTGCCTCAGAATAACGACCGAACATAGAACTGAGTCCGGACCGAATAGATAGTACGTATGGATTTCGATTGCTCTAGGGAAAATTGATAATGGTTGCTTCTTATCAAATATTCAAAGGTTAAAGACCAAGCGAGTCATAATAAGGAATATTGTTCGATGAAGGAATAGGTTCAAGTGAGTTGTAAGATGAATGTTCCTGGTATGCTCACATTCGTATTAGCAAATTCCATGGTATACGAACAACCAGAATTGAAACCTTTATTTTCATCCTCGCTACTGCACATAAGCACCTCATTCGTAGCATGGAGATATTCATTTGGCGAATTTCATGGAGTCGTTTCAGGAACGTGATTGACACTCAACTCCTTTAATGGGGTAGCTAGCCCCAAGCCAAGTAGATGAGATCCTTTAATGTTCGTTCATGTGAAGGAACCTTTTCTCTCCTGGAACTTTCATACATTGGGTTGAACTTAAATTCAGAGAAGGATGATTATCGAGCAAGTGCAGGATTTAATCGGATAACATTCAGCCAGATAGTGAACTTCAAGTTAGTTCACTTGAATCATGCAAAATCATCACATTAACTCATAACTAAGCTATTTGCTTTGGAAAAAATTTGATGGCAAAGCAAATAGGTGGCATTTCAATCGTATGTGAATGCATGTATAATATGTGCGACTATGTTTAATCTTTCTGTATACATTTGAAATTAATGGTACTATCACTTGGAATGGTGGGATACGCGTAGTAGTTGCATTGTAATTCGACGAGGTACAAGACGATTGTACTTTGTTTTCGCTCTTTGTGGTACTTACTTACTTGGTAGTACAATATTACTTGAGAAATTTTATAATTAATATCAACCCTACGGGTTCATGTATTAAAGGTAATCAAAGATTTTGACTCCTGATCGAAATCCGATTGGCGCATTCATTTGCTTCTTGATTTTATCATCTTGGAAGCCTCTAACGAAACGTTAAAGTTAATTATTTGCATCTATATTACATTGTTAACTATTATTTAAGTCATGTTTATGAATTACTACGTCTCGAAAATGTTAATCAATGCATAATCAACAGATTAGCTAATTTCCAATATATTATCGGAATAACGAATATCGAAATATTATCCAATATTTATCGAAATAACTAATTTAGATTAATCGGCAGTAGGATTGAATGTTTTAGTCAATGAACGTCATTCGTACCAAAAAGAATATTTTTCATTTTGCATGAACAACTACGACGTAGATCATCGAATGAAGTCAATACTTTGTGATATATACTTGTTTGCTTGACTTTCTACTTAAAATGGAGAATGTTAAGCAAATACTTTTATTTAATACAATAGAAGTTTCTCAGAGTGGTCGGAAAGAGTTCTGTGGAATTATCCTGAACATAAAGTACCTTCGATACTTAGACTAGGTGAGTATTAGGAGATTTTTTGACGGTCCTTGTCGTTAGTTTTTTAATTTTGACTGCGTGTTTGTGTGATTGCCCATCTTCAGTGTTCATTTTTCTGCTTCTTTCAATTCCGATGATGGATTGGCAAACTATTTCTACAAAAAGTGACAATAATCGACAATAGTAATATCAAGCAATTTCAAGAAATTATTGTAATCCTTCAGAAAGCAAAATGATAACATGAAACTCTGTTTTGTGGAAACGTTTCACAAGTCTGGCTGTATTAATGGATGGATGTTCGGACTGTCCGACATGATCTGCAGAGTAAAGGCTTACTCCCCCCATTTTTTTAAATTTCTCTTTTACTAACATCAATCACCGCACCTGATACACAATGTCACCTGTTCGCTGAAGCACCAGTTTCGCAACTGACTATTCATGAGATGGTTGGTATAGCACCAATACTAGCCACGAAATACAGCTGTTCAATGTTTATATTTGAGTATGTCTGCAGTCTGAGTGGTAGAAAAGCATTCTTTACTTCTAGCGATTTTTTAAAATTTTTTCTTTTACTTTTAGACCCTATTGAATTCAAATTCTTGCTTATATCTCTTGGCTTGTCCCAACCCATAAGCGAAAACAATAAAAACAACTTCCAGTTACTACATCATATTTTACACACTTACATTAAGAGCGTGTAACAACTTTATTTGTTCACATATTTATTGATCTCTCTCCAATGATTTGATTAAATATTACAAATTGTAGTGTTTTAGAACATTTTTGTTAACTACCCCCAAATAACTCTTATAAGTCTCCGATTTTCCCGTGAGCGCGATAAATTGCTCAGCAACCTCTACAGCCACTTTAATTTGAGCTTCGGAAGTACTAGCACCTGCAAGACAAGTGACATTTACAAATTAAGACAGAAAATCACTAAATATCTTACCTAAATGGGGTGTTGCTACTACTTTCGGATGTTGAATCAATTTCTTTGTCACATCTGACTTGGGTGGTTCTTCTGGAAAAACATCTAGCGCCGCTCCGCCACATTTACCACTTTCCAGAGCCTCAAGTAAAGCAGCTTCATCGATGATACCACCGCGTGCTACATTCACTACCTTGATTCCATTTTTACATTTAGATAGCGTGTCACGTGATATTAAATCTGAAGCGATTTCAAGTAAAATAAAGCTCCATGTTCTTTACTTCCATGATAAACATACTCCTTGTTTCTTTTATTAGAGGTGTGTGTACTGTTATATAGTCAGCTAGTGGCCAGATTTCCTCCAAGTCCATCTTTGTGATGTTCGCTGCCTTGGCTTCCTCAGCAGTTGTGATTGGATCGTAGCCAATAACCTGCAAACGACAACGGCAATAAATGGTCAAAGCCAAATAAAAGTCATTCACACGTTTACCTTCATTCCGAATGCGTTCATACGAATTCCAACCTCACGCCCAATACGCCCCAGCCCTATGACTGCCAGTGTCTTGCCTTGCAATTCGAAGCCACTATATAACTTGCGGTCCCATTTACCTTCTTTCATACTTTGTCCAGCTTGGATAATTGGACGCGCTAACGCTCCTATGAGAAAACACGTGAGTTCACATGCTGCTATTGAGTTTCCACCAGGTGTGCTGAAATATTTTGATATGATCGTCGTTTCCAATGAAATTTTCAAATTACTTCAAAACAATTATGTTTTCTTGTGTAGCCGCTGCTATGTCTATATTATCAACGCCTGCACCAGCTCGTCCCACAACCTTCAAACTTCCTGATCCTGCCTTCAGGATTTCAGCCACTATTTTCGTATCAGACCTTACTATAGCAGCATCGAAACTCTACAAAACAAGTTCTTCATTTATAAAATAAGTATTTTATAAAAATTCAACGTGAATTTAAAACTTTAGAAAGTTAGTTAGTAGCACCGATTTATTTCAATAGACACTTTGAAAATTAAATAATTATAGGGAATATGTTGAATGTTCAATGAAAGAAAACCAGATAAGTTCTAAAATCCTTTCAATAGAAATATTTCGCAGCGCCAAAGAAAACTTCAACCAATAAAAGGCTGTTAGACTTTGTACATTTTCAAATGCAATGTCACTTGACCCTTTAACTCACATTGTGGCATAAACAAGTTTACTTTATTCTTAGTAATTATTGGGTTGTTCAATTATTCATGTGCGTGTATTTCATGTAGTAGTGATTGCGTGGCTTATATTATTATATACTATTTTATAGATTAGACTTTAGATTATCTTCAGTGAAAAACTGAGCGTCAATAGTCAGCAAAAAGTTGATTAAAAATAAACTTGAAAATTGACAATCAGAGAGAGCATTGCCGATGTCGATTTTATTTTTCTACTTCCCAAAAGTCAAAATCGCGGTGCGGTCGAAAGAAATTCTTGTAATTTTATCGTGAGGACTGCCTTACTGAACGCCAGCGTCAGTGTTGGTTTGCTCCGTTTCGTTGGGGAAAGTTTATTGATCAAGATGCACAACATACTGGTCGCCCAACCACTACTGTTGATGACAAAATAAAGGCGTCTATCGAAACTAATCGGCGTACGACATCTCGAGAGATGGCAGAGAAGCTCAACGAAAATCGAAGTCAACCGTTTACTTGCGCTTACAACAGCTTCGTTACGTGAACAAACTAGATGTTTAGGTTCCTCACCAATTCAAAGAAATCCACTTCACCAAATGCAGTAACATATGCGACTCTTTACTGAATCCAAACCAAAACAACCCATTTCTAAAAAGAATCATAACGGGTAATGAAAAATGGATTGCTTGGATTGGATCAATCACGGACCAAGCAAGATGAGCCCCACAATTCCCCTTCGCCCCTTTCAAAACAATTTTATTGGGAAAACTTTCGATTCCGAACAGGCTGTCAAAAATGAGTTAGACCAGCTCTTCGCTTCTACAAACCTAGGCTTCTTCGAACGTGGAATTTTTCAACTTACCGACAGATGGCAAAAAGTCGTCCAACAAAATGTTCAATATATCATTGATTCATGTTTGTTCTCAATATAGATAAATTTCCTTTGAAAAATTTGAAAAAATCGAAATTAACTATCGAACAACCCAATATATAATTCTTCAACTTGCCTGTTAATAAATCATGTCAGGCATACTATGCTCAGTAATCGTGTCATCTATCATTTCACATATATTCATTTAATGCTTCGTAAATAATTAAAAGAAAAAAATTCCAGAATATTTTTTAAAGATTATCTTGTTATGCCTTAAATTGAACAAACGGCTATTTTCAACTTAACGAAACAAGTCTTTTGTAATGGACAGCGAAACAAATAACCTTCCAATTAATATTCAATTCATTCCGCTTCAAATCAATTCACAAAAATATGTTAAATGGAAAATTGCGTAAAGCCAAAAATTGCATAGATATCGTGGCCTAACACAAGCACCGGCAATGATATTAAACACTTCCGAAAAGCGGGAAGTCAACCGTTTCAATTCGAATCGATGAATTGTTGAAAATTTTAAATTTATATTTAACACAAGCGATGAATACGTGGAATAAATTTCCAATACAGCTCAAATTCACTAACGCCTTTCATACGCTGCATACAGTTTCGATTGTAGATTAACAGCTTTTCTAATGGATTGTGATTGTTGGAGAGGAAACTAGTCAGTCCTTCCGATCGAAGTCCATTCCGAACGAAGTGTAAATAAGATTCTGTTCATTAAAGGCTGAAGTTTGCACATTCGACTCAATAGGAACAGGGAAACAGAATGAATGAATTGATGCACAAAATTCTCCAACATTAGCTGCCAGAAAATGTCTTGTAAGAAATGCTTGCCAGAAAATGGCGTATATCTATTTCCATTCTCCATTTTAATACTTTTCACACCAGATAGACGATGTGCGGTTAAAATAGGATATTAGCTTTATCGTTGTAATATGTAACCAGCCTTGAATCTTAATTCCAACTTCCAGTTTATCAAATCATCAATTCAACCTCTTGCACACATGTATATGCTCAACAAAACTGCATTAACTGCATAACCCAACCTTACAATGTAGTCAGCCATGTTCGCGTCAAATAACTTGCTAAATCCACGTTCGTCTCATGCATTTCGACTAGAGCTTAGAATTGCTTTTACAATTCAAGATGCACGTATACCAAAAAGCCAATTTACCAGCTGCCGTTTGGAAAATCTGCACATAATTTGCCAACAATTCGCTTCTTCGGCCAACGGATTGGCTTAATTTTTTGCAGCAAATGTAAAAACAACTATCGAAAGGGCTACTGACCTGAACTTCCTTGCAGAGTTCTTCCTTTGATAGCTTTAGCTTATAGGTCACCTAAAACCACGAATTGCGCATTAAAATTGAATTCACTTTTCAGTCAATTTCACAATTGAATGAATTGACCGACATATAAGCACCTCAATTCCGTGACTTTTAAGAAGATCAACACAAGCAGCATCTACCGCATCACATACAAGCACTTTCTTCAGATCAACCGGCATTTTAGTAATCTTTCACTAGCAAGCTTTCTAACGAAACGGCTCCTACTCTTTCTCGGTCAGTAACAGACTGACTTCGCTGAAAAGCTGGTAGTGCGAGTTCAATCAGGCAATCGGAACGAGCTAAAGATTTCTAAGGAGAACACCACAGTAATCTGAGCCGAATGTATCGCCAGTCTTACTCAATAAATAAAAGTTTATCGGATGGATGGGTGCCGACACAAAAGAAGAGCTCTCTTATATTCTTGCAGCATTCCCGGCTTCCCAGGCAAATATATGCACCCAAAACTAGCAGGAAAAACAGTAAGAATATCTGGGCGCCAACAGATGCGTGACGAAGATACAAGGAACTTATATGTTGATTTGCTTCGGTTCAGAACATGTGTCACAGAGATTTCTTGGTAAAACTAAATTCTGCATAGCTGGACTTCTGCTATTGCTTTTCCCGTGAAATATTAGGAACTTTTGCAGTCGCTTCCAATTCCCACTGGTGAAAGGCTTGTTTCATGTACTGAAGATTTCACTTAAGCTGGTTACACCGGCTATCAGAAAGAACAGCTTCTACGGGCTAAGTATACTGACCCGTCTCATGTTTATCAGTTGCTTGCTTTTTGGTACTTGTTGTTATGTTGATTTTCCAGTGACGATAGCCGTGATCAGTAGGATTGCCAGGCTCAAGCTATATTGGTCGCAGTCTGGATTATTCTACAATTAGAGTTGTATTTCATCTGTAGATCATACGATGCGTACTATATTCGTAAGCAAAAATTAATTGTAAAAATTTAGGCCTAAAACCTGACAGGCTTAAAGCGATACACCTGTAAATTTAAATAAAATTGTAGCTGCGAGTGATATTAAAGTTACTACATGTGTCGTTAACTGCTTCAAGGAATATCTTTCAAATGTTATCTGCGTCTTCGTTGGACTTAACTGACAACCAGGCGTTTAATTTGCCAGTTTGATTAGTTGAAAATCAAACGCCGAATTGAACGAATGAAACGAATTGAGTTGAGTTCGTTCCATAACTTAATTTTTTCAAACTTTTATAGTACTAGTATAACGATTATTCGATTACAAAATGGCTTATTAAACAGCCATTCCAATCAAAATCCGTAATACATTCTTACCTTATTTTCATTCTTCATTCCTCAGTACTCGCTTCCACTTATGGGTCTTCTGCAACCCATTAAGTTTGGCTGGTTTTCAGTTGGATTTTAGCACCTTAATCTCGGTGACCTAGTTCCTTTATCTCACTCCTGACCAATATATACTGACTTTGATATGAATTTTGCACATTTAAAGACGCAACTATGAAAGGGAACAAAAGTTCAAGTTAAAATGTGCTTCGTTGTGGTAAACATATTAAAAATATAAAGCAAAATCCAGAATAAAAATTCAGGCAAAACTTAACGGTAAAGAAGACACTCTAAACTTGAATGGTTATGCTTCAAAAGCCATCAAAAAGCATAGCGGTTTAGAAGCGGTTTTTCAAAGCAAGCGGTTTAGAAATCGGGCAAAATAAGAGCTTTTAGATAATAGCCAATTCGTAAGCAGCATAACATGAAATCGTCCAGGAGACTATACTCATCTCTAATAAACTTAACTAACTCTAGCTCGCAGCGTGTTGTATTGGAGGAGTTATATACGTCAACTCAATATACTTTGCGTTTGGCGGTAGAGCGGTAGAAGTGGAAGCTCCTGAAGAAAAGTGCTAGTTGCATCTGCCGACACCACTCAACTTGTTGTGAGATTTATTGGTAAACGCAGTATTGGTTATTTTACACTCCAGTTTTGATGACATCTCTTATACATCTCATGGACTCTTCATCTTTGCAAAAACACTGCCGACCAACATCTTAAGTTGTATCAAAAAAATTTGACATTCCGCTTTGGTGACGACGGAAGTTCGCGGCGTAGTTATCGCCGTGAATTGAGCTCATCGACTTCTCCGGCGGAGTATCTTATAGCAAAGTTTACGTCAGGATTCTAGGAAATATCATCGATTTTATAGAAAATTCCTTCGCGAAGTACATCCAAAAATACTTCCATACCCAGAGTGCGATAAGAAGGTTCCATGAGTGCGTACTACTAAATGAAAAACATCTCAAAAGCGCATCAACATTAGTTAGCTTTCAAATCAAAATTATCAAAACGATTGCATAGAACCCTCGTTATTGACTGTGTGCAGAACCCACACTTATCTCATAGCCAACAAAGGATACCAACATTATTTGGATGCGTTAATGTTCAAATATCAAAGCTGATCATCAATTCCGACAATTATCCTGCTAGTCCGGATATCAGCTCAAGTAGAAAATCATATTACATTTATCCATTAGTATGAGACAGATTTTCGCTGGTCACGGTTCAATAATATGATTCGTTACGATGTCCACGCCAGCTACGTTTCTGTACGATTGATGGGATGTTTGGAATTAAAAAAATAAACCTGCAGATTGAATACTTTAATGAGTTCGTTAGGAGACCGGATGAGGTTATCTTACGTTCATCAGAACACTCTTCTTCAAATATGTTTCGACAGGAGTATCGCAGCAACATGGCAGCCGGATTATTGCAGAACGCTTTATAGACAAAATCATTTTTGAAAGTGTTTTGAAAACGAAACGCCCGACTACAAGCTACCATTTTTCCTGTTCAGCCCTCAATCAACGAAGTACAACTGGAGAAAGGATCACTGTTTCAGAATAAATGAAAATATGCTTCAGACTGCGTCCGTTTTGGTCGGTCCGCTTGGGTTTTGCACCGGCGATGATGTTGATATTCTGCTGGCCACCGCAAGCAATTTTTACGCTCATTTGCTTATGAATTTCTTTAGTTTACTACTCTATCTCTATGCGATGTACGAAAAGTTAAATTTGAGTTTATTGAATGCTCATTTCGATGATATTGTTTACTTCCTACCCCAGCTACTCGATTTTTATTCCTTCAGATACTTCAGATCAATGCAATAAAAATGTGATGATGCCACCTAGACTCACGAAACTCCAAGAACCTGCACTTTTTGTACAGGGAACAATGAAGACGTTATTTGTCCATTTGGAATAACATTCGCCATGGCAACACTAACCGACTACACTACTAAGCTAAACAACATGTGTTGAGCGATATGTTTTAAGCCTGACGTTGCGTTGGATAATAAATAGATAACAATTAATAAATTACACGCATCTGGTGATGGCTGTTACGCTGTTCCGCTGTTTGAGTGCAGTTGCAAAGAAGCAGCCGATAACAAATATTGCATCATGACCGCAATATAATCAGGAGTATCTTTTGAAAATCATTTTATAACAACAACAAAAATGCAAATTTCGGAAATATTTCATTATTTTCGAACATTTAAATACTTGATGGTATTTGAATACGAGCTGACGGATGTCTGTTTTCCGTAAATTTTCAATCCTTGTTTTATTCGCATTTCAATCCGAGTCCTTATTTTATTCGCTTTCGATCAAAAATGAAATAAATATCGAAATTTAATATTGGTTCACTGTGTTCTATTCTCACGTTCACGATGACATGCAACACTTATCTGTTTTCTTACTTTTATTTAATTTGAATATTTACAAAACCAGGGTTGTTGTGCAATTATAACCCTATATTGTGCAATTGCCGTATGAATTTCAGCGGATTACAATGTTTCAATGTTTTTTTTTTTAAATGAGCAAAAGTGATTTATCGAAAAAATTGCAAACAAACATTTTTAACACGATAAAATTTCCTTTGATTCGCAGCAGCAATTCCTTTCGAAATTATCTTCGTTTCGTTTTTCTTCTGTTGCCTCCAAATACGCATGTCCTTCTTCGTGTTCCTCGAAAAATCGATTGAAGAACAAGCAGATGTCAACATTCCAATCTGTTGTCTAATTTAGCCCGATTCAGTTTATTTCAATATAAACCCTGCCGCAACAAAGCAAATCTAAACAAGTGCTCACCGTTCAAGAACCCATTTCCGTTCTGTGTTGAGACGAAGGTTGAGTTTCCTTCTAACGTGGCGTCGGAAAACAGCATCAGAACGCAGAACAGCAAGGTGCACCCAAGTCCGGGGGCCGCCCGCAGCGTTTGGGCGCTACCCCTGACTGCCTCATGTAACATGGTGGCTGAAGAGGACAGTGCAGCACATACTGATCAAGAGGTTGATCGTTTGCCCCTGCAGGAACAACGGGACAACAGCATTCTTTCGGAAAACGTCCAAGTGATGGCCTACGTTGATGATATTTTCGATATCATTAAGAATGGCGAGGTGGTAGACGTGGAAAATATGGTCGAGAAGTTCGGCTTAGAATCATTGGCGGCCCGCGACAAGCATGGCTATACACCTGCGCATTGGATAGCGCTCGATGGCAACGTAGAGATGATGAGATACTTAATTGAGAGGAACGCGCCTATCGATTTGCCATGTTTGGGAACTCAAGGACCTCGCCCTATTCACTGGGCTTGCAGGAAAGGACACGTGGCTGTAGTCCAAGTTCTTCTGCAATCTGGGGTAGCCGTGAATGCGGCTGATTTTAAAGGCTTGACACCATTGATGACCGCTTGTATGTATGGACGAACAGCAACAGCGGCTTTCCTCCTTGGGATGGGTGCTTTGAATCATCTGACGGACATCAATGGTGACACGGCTCTTCATTGGGCAGCCTACAAAGGCCATGCAGATCTCATGCGGCTTCTCATGTATAGTGGGGTTGATCTACAGAAAACCGACAACTTTGGGTCAACACCTTTGCACTTGGCCAGTTTATCGGGGAACATGGCTTGCGTGCGTATTCTCTGTGAAAAGAGTAATATGGAACTGGAGCCAAGAGATAAAAACGGAAAGACACCCATTATGTTAGCCCAAAGCCATCGGCATAACGATGTTGTGAAACTGTTGTACAATGAGGTGAAAAAAAAGAGCCGGTGGATTCCGCCTTTATCGGAAATCTGGGGTTGGTTATTTGGAGGGGCTGGAGACTCGAAAGGGCCATTGTTGCTCTTCTTATTCTCGGTTTTACTTTGGGGCTACCCAATGTACATGATAAGGGCAAGTGATTACGTCTTAAAGCGCATTAATCAGATCATTTCTCACATATTCGTTTATTGCAGTGCATCCCTATTACATGGAATATTTTGCGTCGCTCCCATTACTGCTTCATTTATTGGAATGCAGTCATGTGGATCAGTTGGGTGATAGCGAATCGTCGCGATCCAGGCTACATTCCTTTAAACTCGGATACTTATTATCGCGCTATCAAGCAAATTCCATATTTCGACAAATGGAAGAAGCGAAATGTTATTCTGACCAGACTGTGCCATAGTTGCCGCTGCTTAAGGCCTCTTCGAGCCAAGCATTGTCGAGTCTGTAATCGCTGTGTTTCCTATTTCGACCATCATTGTCCATTCATCTACAATTGCGTCGGCTTGAGAAATAGAATGTGGTTCTTCCTGTTTGTCTTATCGGTCGCAATCAATTGCACGTTCACTATATACTTCGCTTGCTACTGCGTGATGATTGAAGGGTTCACACTACTCTACGTACTAGGATTGATTGAGGCAATTGTTTTCTGTGGTCTCGGCTGGATATTAACGTGCACCTCGGTATACTTACAACATTATAATTTGTTTCTAATTTAGTTGTTATATTTCCTTTAATTTCAGATACTACATGCATGCATGAATTTAACAACAAACGAGATGTTCAACTACAAGCGATACCCGTATCTAAGAGACAGGAGAGGACGTTATCAGAATCCTTTTTCACGAGGAGTGGCCTTGAATTTATTCGAGTTTTTTGTCTGCCTACCGGATAGGAGTGATGATATGGACTTTCTTCTAGATGACCCCATTTGAGAATAGCTTCCTAGCAAAGTTGATATCATTCAAAAGATGCAAAGCGCGTTTTTGGTGTAAACAGCGCCGGCCCAGGAAGCTGTTGGAAACACTTTGCTTATTGTTAGCTAACTTTTTTCACAGTTTCTATTACGCACTAAGCATGCTACTTCGAATAAACAAGCGAACAGTCAGCTCTTATAACATGGCTGTTCAAATTAAATTAAGCCACATATATTTTCGTTTGTCTCTTAAAGAAAAAGTATTTGAAACGTTATCAATGAGAAACGCTAACTAGGTCTAAATATCCATGCCACTGTAATATTTGAATGAAGTTACAATACCGAGAAGTATACAATATCTTTCGGTTGTTGGAAAAAATAAATTTGAACGGAAAATTAATGTGGTCCAGGAAAATTGTATCTTTTTTCACGCATTACCTTAAATACAAGCATTCATATAGCTTCATTTCATAACAAAACTGTTCTTTATTGTTTTCTACATTACTGTCGTAGAAATAAATAATTACAAAAGTTAAAAATTAAGCTTAAAAATTATATGTCGACGTAAGTGAATAAATTTATAAAAGTTGAGATAAGGAAACGATACTGAAATTATCAATTTTTCCGGAAACTTTGCAATATCGGATATATTGTCTCCAGACATTCCTCAATATCTCTCCGCGATTTTGCGCCAGTAAACACTATCTTGCCGTTCACGAATATCAGCAGAACCATTCGGGGCTTAACCATCCGATAAATCAAACCGGGAAACAGTTCGGGCTCGTATGAGCTAAATTGTCCGTGCACGTGATTTAGATTTTCCAATCTTATCGGAAATCGTAGATCTACTGTCGCTACCACGTTTTGTAATCTGTAATCGAGGAACTTAATTTTGTATCCGAGTTTCTGAATAATTCTGGCAAACTTCCGTGCGGCAAGCAACGCATCTGATTCATTCCGTGCTCCCGTGCAAATGACTTTGCCGGTTCTAAATATTAATGCTGTGCATCGTGGCTCGCGAATTCGCATCACAACCCCGTGGAATCGAGAGGGATTGTACTCGGAATTGCGGGTGCGGAAATTAATGTTCTGCAAGTTTAAATCAACGCCAAGATTCACAGTAGATACAACATTTCTGCAAGTAAAAATGAATGATGAAGCATTATCAATATTCATAATTAATTATCAATATAATTAGAAAAAACTATTATTCTGTTATATTCGCTAAACTAAATTACAGAAGTTAGCATTACTCAGGAAAAGGTTCTTCGATTTTGTTCTGTTTTTGCGAATTCGCAGCAAATATCCGACAAAAAATTACTAACAAATCGCGTGCTCTACAATTAAAATTTCAGTAAATATTCCTTAGCATGAAATGGTCGGCTAAAAGACCGTTACATAGCTGCTTTTCTTTCGGTGGATAAATCACATCTATGTATACCTTGTGTGGTATTGAAATAGAAAACTGACATAATATTCTAATCAATGGCTAGCAAGCGGTCAATTAGAAGGGATATGGTCTTTAGTGAACAAAATTTAAAGAAAAAATACAAGTGAATAAAAGGGATGAGCAAATCTTTCGTATATGCCTAGCTATGGGTACAGCCTTGGATAGCTTTCAAAGGTTATTGGGGACTGCAATGCTTCAATAACGCGACCATGCAAAGGTAGCACTTTACGCGGCTGTTGAATACGCTTTCAGACCATTGTTTTTTAACCAAAACATGCAAAATTTAAAATGAAGAACCCCGGTAACTTTGGATAATAGGTGAAAGCTAAACTTTTTAATTTTAACATTGAGTAACTTACTGCATTTTGATGGAATTAATAGCATCCTTAGGTCCTACGGGAACAGCCGGTGTAGTTGGAGTCATTGCACTATGAGGATTTTGTGGCTGAAAAGTACAAATTTGGACAGTTTTCCTTCGATTGCCGAACTATTTCCTACCTTCG
This sequence comes from Stratiomys singularior, assembly GCA_954870665.1. Taxonomy (NCBI): domain Eukaryota; kingdom Metazoa; phylum Arthropoda; class Insecta; order Diptera; family Stratiomyidae; genus Stratiomys; species Stratiomys singularior. The sequence continues at coordinate 267,579 of OX940879.1, read as the reverse complement.
GGTACATGAAATTCGTCGTAAGGGGCCGCGGTGACGGGCTGTTGAGTAGCGCCTTCAGGGGCGACTCAATCTGTGGCGTTTTCTCCATCTTGCTCGGATCCACGTTGATTTTCCACTTGATTTTCTTCACAGGTCAAATCACATTGCCAACACTCGAGATCGCTCAGTGTGAAAAAGAACTGGGACGCATGCACTCGTACTCGGTTGAAGTATGGGCCCTTGACGTTTCATGTTGATATGAGGAGCAGCTGATTCCATGACACTTGGAAGTTCGAAAAAGAGAAATTGATTTCGAACTTCAATCTGATCACCCAAGCATGACCCCTGGAAGTCAGCAATACTACTGCGTTGACAGTTCTTTTGTACGTACAGCCGTCATAGTGAATTTTATTTTCAAAGGGGGGCAACAAATGAGTGTTGTGTTGCGGTTACTTTGTTGTGCTCCGAAATATTTAGGCGTCCGCTGCCGGTGTGGTGTTCAAGTCAGATTTAGACGAAAAATCTACGAGTCGAATTGAAGCTCGATAATCAGAAAGAAATATTTGGAGCAAGTTTTAGAAATGCTACCAAAAAAGATGCCTGCGCTCAAGGAGTCGCATATTGTGAAGATTGCTGTGGAAATGGCACAGCAGAACCCACAATTGATTGAATTTGATCAACGGCAACCACTGACAGGTGAGTAAACGACTTAAATGATTGTAATTTCCGGTCATCCGTACACAGTGTGAGCTGAATCAACAAATACGGCCATAGACCTCCCGGTCGAGTTGGGCGTTATCTGTCAAAGCGGTACAGATTTGTCAGATTTGGAGAGTCACACCTTACGTTAACAATTAAGCCTCGTCGGTGAATGAGATTTCAAGCTAATTCCTGAATAATTCCATATTTCTTACAAGAGTTGGGCAATTATTACACGAAAATTCATTGGATTCGAAAAAGCTTCAGCATTGATTTATTTGCCTTTTCTTATATACAATTTCAAACAATTCCTTCTTCACTGCTATCAAACTAAGAAGACGATATATGCTTTAGCGGACCTTCCAAGTATTTAGCCAGAGCTAACGCCTTTTCCTTGAGTAACCCCAAACTCATACTTGATTTCGCGTACAAGCACAGCAATATGTTTGCCACTTGTGTTACTATCACTTGTCCATTTTCGCAATTCAATATGATAAGGTTGAGTCGATCTTCGCGAAATGCATTGCGCCCATGTCTTTCATAAGCGCACCATACATTACTTGCGATAGCAGCCGTAATCCGAGCATCTCGATCTCCGTATCCCGAATAGGCCAAGAGCGCCCCTTCAGGACTTAGAAGAAGCGTATTTTCCACACCACCAGAATTCGCCTGGCCAAGCACTTGTGTAAGTACTTTTGCTTTAAGCATGATACATGAATGAGCTAAAACGACAAGGGTATAGAAGTTCGAAAGCAAACCAAACAACGAAGAATTGTCTACTCGCCTGTTATAAACTATGCTAAACTGGAATTGTATACGTCACTGTGACAGCGGGCGAGTGCCATCTGTACTAATTTCGTAGAACTGGGGTTTCATTTCAGAACAGTAGAACTACAAATTGTTGGATATTTGTAGTTTGAAGGTGGGACGTGATAACGTTTCAATTCTTGACGACCGGTAAGCGGATGAATCCAAATGGTTTGAGCTGACATTAAAGTGAGTTAGTGCAATGGATTGGGTTTTTGGAATTATGTTGTATTCATACTATCATATATGAAATTAAATATGCATGAAGTTTTCTTCTCACTAAACCCTGAATTCCAGCTTCCATATAGTTATTATTTAAATATGTAATTATCATTCAATGACTGTCGTTTGTTGTGCCTTTTCCTCTTTCTGGAATTCCTCAAGGTTCTTTTCACCCGAAATGGCTTCACGAATTCACGCAAGCTGAGTTTGCAGACAATGCGTGTGACGTACAACCTCATGGCCCCAGCGAAATCATAATAAAGTTGTTATTAAATCGTAACATATTACATTATAATGTAATTAATAATGTTTGTAGTTATAAGTGTTGAATTATTCTGCTTCCAAAAATTTTGAATTATATTTCTTATAGTGATCCTTCGAAGAGTATCTTAAACCGGTGTGTATGAGGGTGTGCTCAGTTCTGTGGCACAAAATAATAACTTGAACCGCAAGAAATTGTTAACCTTCGGCATACAACGTAAAAAAAACTTCTCACCCATAAAATGTGGGGTTCGAGTTACCCCACAAAATATTGTTGCTGTTTCTCCAGCTAATGTAAAATTCATTACATTTGGTTGTGTTTTACATAAAATTTGACGCATTTTAAAAGCCTTGTGATTAAAATAAAGGTTGAATATGAAAAATTGGTATTTCACAATTAAAGTGGGGTTCATCTACTTTTGGGTGTAACCTCTGCTTTGAACTTCCAATGAGTTCATAGGCAGTTGAACACTTTTCCTTTCTAATTTCAAAGAGATGAATAGAGGTTACTTTATTTCCATTATTACCAGTGGTTTTAGCCTGTTATCACTGCCCTCATCAGAAGACAACACATCATTTCTTTGCATTTCAATGCATAGAACTTTGCAGGCATGTGGATTTGTGTCCCCATTTTTCTCCAGCATAGGAATTATATTTTCTATTTCTGTCAGTTTACCACAAAAGCCATGAAAAAGATATTAACCATAAACTAAGTAAGCTAAAGCAATAATCGTTGAAATAATCATTTTCAATTGTCGTAGTATTGTTTAAAATTTGCTAATTCTTTTTTTTTTTTATTATTTTCCAGCTATCATTCAAGAACTTTGCAATAATTGGAACATTTCAGATTCGGAAAACTACGCACTACAATTTTGTGAAACGAACAATCATAAATATGTCACTGAAAAGAATCGAAATGAAGTGAAAAATGGATCTGTCCTGAAATTAAGCCATTCGCCATCGAAAACGGCCAACGATATTTTAGAAACAATACGTTCAGGCTCAACAGGCAAGAAAGTTGACTGCTTGGAAAATTTATCACAATTGAGCTCGGATCTAACATTCGCGTTGGAGTTCATCAAAGAACAAGGGCTTAACATCATCATTGCTATGATTGAAAACCCCGATTGCGAAGTTAGTATACTAAAATTCAGTATGCTTGGTTTTGTGGAGCTAATGGAACATGGCACGGTATCGTGGGAGGTTTTACAAAATACATTCATAACAAGAAATATCAATATTATCGAAAACTTTGGGAAGTTTCCAAAGGAATGTGTCGAATGTGCTTTATCTAATTTGGAGAACATTGTTCAGAATAGCATGAAGTACGTTTTAATCGAAAAAGATGTGACGTTCGACGACTTATTGAAGTTGTTACAGTCGTCAACGTCATCAGTTGTTCAGCAAAATACGATCGCGCTGATCAATGCTTTGTTTGTTAAAGCCGAGGATGAAAGGAAGAGGCTGATTGCTCAGACTCTTAGTACAAAGGAGTATCGCTCGGTGATTTTGGGTAGTGCAGTAAGTTCGGATTTGGGGACGGAAATGTCGCATCAGTTGTATGTATTACAAACATTGACATTAGGTTTGTTAGAAAACAGGATGCGTATGAAGATGAATGCGCAGGATCAAGATGCGCACGACAAGATTAAAGAGCTTCGACGAATTGCTTTCGATGATTATTCAGGATCGGGTGGTAATGAAGAGCAAATGCGACGGGGTGGAAACGTGAACTTCTCACAATACTATAAAAAGTTGGGCTTCAAATGTGACATAAACCCAGCTCAAGACTTTTTTGAAACGCCTCCAGGTGTTTTAGCGTTGGACTGCATGGTCTACTTCGCGAGAAATTATACTCAGCAATATACTAAAGTTGTGCACGAAAACTCATGTCGTGCTGACGAGCACGAGTGCCCCTTCGGGCGAACTTCCATAGAATTGGTTAAGTTACTTTGCGAAATCCTAAGAATTGGAGAGCCACCTTCCGAGCAATCGACAGTTTTTTATCCAATGTTCTTCACGCATGATCATCCTTTCGAAGAGTTCTTTTGTATTTGTATCGTGACTCTAAATCGTACATGGAAAGATATGAGAGCAACATCTGAAGATTTCTTGAAAGTTTTCAGTGTTGTTCGAGAACAGATTACGCGAACGTTGGATTTCCTACCAAATAATTTAGATGACTTCCGCTCCAAAATAGCAACTCTAAATTACCAGGCAATCACAACCCTGAGACAACAAGAGCGCACATCCAAAGAAGCATGCGAGTCAACCGCGTCCTCAATTGTTAAATTAAAAGAGAAGATTACACCAGCCATAATGTCATTAATCAAACAGCAGCGACTGAATTTTCTTATCGAAGGAACTCGATTTTCAAAATATTCACGTGGTGCCCGGAGTAAAGACAAATTCTGGTACGCTCGACTGTCGCCGAATTACAAAGTGATCCACTATGGCGATTGCGATGAAAAAACCATTCCAAATTTGGACGAATTGTCCAACAAAGTGCTAGTGATCGATATAAGACAGTTACTGGTTGGAAAGGAATGCCCACATATGAAAGAGATGCGAGCAAGAAAGTCAGCAATAAATTTAGGATTTTCGATAACTTTTGATAACATGGATCAATCAACATTGGATTTTGTCGCGCCGGATGAAACGACGTTTAATTACTGGACTGATGGTATAAATGCTTTGCTGGGAAACCCGATGATCAGCAAACAGATGGAAGATGATTTCGAAACCCTTTTGTCAATGGAGATCAAGTTACGACTATTAGACACGGAAGGTGTTGACATAAGTAAGGATCCGCCACCCATTCCAGACGATCCCGAAAATTACGACTTTTGCTTTGAGAGCTAATCAAGTCCAAACAAGTGCATGAAGAAAATAATAAAATTCATCAAATCTGTTGTATATGAAGGGCGGGAATGGATTTACTGAGCAATAATGCATGCATGCACCGTACAACGTGTGAAAGCCAATTTAGATTGTTTTCTCAGTTCCCTGCCTGGTTCCATGGAGCGGGAATTTAGAATAAGTTTAACATATAAAAGTGTTTACATATATACACGTCCATGTAATTCATTTATAATATATGCCAAAGTATTTTTTCGGATTTTAATTTTACTATCCTCCAATTTACACTTATATAAACATATGACGATCATGGCCAATCATTAAACAATTCAATACACTAGCCAGTCGGCGGAGGGAGAAATAAAAAGGTATGTCTGTACCAAATCGACGAGTAGTATTTTTTATTTATATACTAAACTTTTAACTTAAGCAATCTTGTAAAACAAAAAGTTAGACGAAATAAAGGTAATCCTCTGTACTGAAATTCTTTACTGTGAACCAAATTTCAGCTGAAACGCTGGGATGTGTTTGTTAAATTTGGAAATATTTGTATCATTGGAGACCTTAAAAACATAAGGGCTCATTTGCCCTTATGTTTTTAAGAGAAAAATATGTGATGCTGTAGGCGAAAGTTCAGCACCGGATGCCTCGACAGCAACGGCAGCGTTTACAATATGGACTATAAAATTTACAAACTTCAAAATACCTGTGAATGAGGCCAACAATTAAATTCACAAGAGAAGTTGTACTTAAAAAAGGCGAAGAAAAAATAAATTTTTCCGGAGATACAATAAACTCAACACATACGAATTCAACTTCAAACAAAGTCAAAAAGGAATAATTTGAAAATCTTTTAACCCATACTAAATTATGGGCCGGTGTTCGCTATATATTGTTTTATAGAATTAATATAATGATAATATTGAGTGATTTGCGCATGCTCATCCATGCGCAGGAGTATTAATTCAACATTTCACGCTCTTACTTTTGCCATCAGAGGAAGTGACATTTCTGAGTATTTAGTGTCTCAGGAAACAGTCAACTCAATGCTAAGTTTATTTGCTACCATTCAGCCACAAGTAACTGAAACAAGTGCGACATATATATAGCAGACTTGATGCCATAACTGTTCATAAAAAAACACAATGCATGCTAAATAATGAGATGTTAAGATGATGCGATCAGCAAGCACCTTCTATTATACTGATTTATTTATTAATATCCCCCAAAAAACCCTGGGTATTATATGTATGCATTCATACATATGATTATATAATGTAGAAATAAGCAGCTGACACCATGCATGTCAAAATTGGATACTTGAGAATGTAAGAAACAGAATAATGAGGAGCAGCTAAAGAATAAGCTCATTTTGTGGCAATGACTTAATTCCAAAACTACTCTAAAGGAAGGAATATTTAAACATGAATTGCGAAAACCAGTTAATTTCTGCGCTTCGATGAAAATCCGTAAAGCCATTTATTCATCTGATAACGAAAATATGGGCAGAGGAGAAGTTACTAATCGACTAGTATTAACACACTTTAAAATACTCTCATCGATTAGCTACAAATAAATTACCCTAGGCCGTATTAATTGCCAACGGATTACCAAAATAAATCGCGTGCATATGCAATAAGAGTTCATACGCAGATAAATTCTTCCGATATAGGTAAAGACTTCCTAATGAAAATCAAATTTCATTTCAAATTGGTCGTTAATTTTCCGTGTAAAGTGAAATGATAAGTGAAAAAGGGTTCAACAACCTACGTCTGATTCGAATAGTCTTAGCAAGTGCTGTTTGTGCCAAAAATCTAGGCGGTGAAAAACAAAAGCACACACCGGCACATCCATCCACTTTTCAATTGCATTCCATTGAAAATTTGGTGCATGCAGGCAGGCGGAAGTATGGAGAGAGGAGTAAGCGTTGCTGTGATGGGAAACGGGCATACCAATAAAAAAAGTTAAGCTGTTTTAAGTTCCTTCCGCATTCGCGGGCTGTTATTCGATCCAGATTCGAAAGTTTAAAGGAAGAGTCGCCAAATCAGATAGTTTCTGTAGGTAATAGTAGAACTACTTCCGAAGCCTTACTACAAACCATATATGTACGATAATTTGTATTAAATCAGCAACATCGCCTGACTTTATCGAAGTATCGTGTTGGCAACGAGATAACTTTAATGTTATCGTTCTAATCTTGCGAAATTATTATGATGCGATGCTCATCTAGGCGACTGTTCCGCATCCTACTTTGACTATAATATAATACTTTAACTATAACACTTTAGTGCCTGTTATGGATACTCGGATTATGGTGTATATCCATATCCATGTTTCAACATCGGAACTTAGTCTAAAGCACTCTCATCAGTGTTATAGTATCAATGTACGTACTGAGCCCTGCGATTAGAGTGAAATGAGCAGGCAGCGTCGTACATGGAACACAGGCACACATGTGAATGCGCACTGTCGTCGCCGCCACGGCAAGTTGTTCTTATCTGAATCGAAAATGTTGAATCCTTAACTACCGATAATAGATTGCATACATCTCTACAATTTGGTCTCTTTACAATTTATTTCTTTTTTTGTTAGTCGAGAGTAGAGGGCATGTTCTTACTGATTTTACGAAGGAGGGAAGAAAATAGTGCAAATAGTATAATCGTAGGACTGGCGACTGAATGAGCTTACGGATGGAATCGAGGTAAAAGGATGAGGAGTGTAGGAGTATAAGGATAAACTATAGCCATCGTTTGACATGAATCTACTCATGTTGGCGCCCTGTAGTCTGTCTGTTTGCTTCGCCAAAAACTTTTCAATTATTTATTGCAATTGAATGGATTTCCTGTGTTTAACTGAAAATAGAGAAATCGCTCGAAAATTGTTGTTTGTACGTGACGGGCTGGTGTGTCTGATATGCGTGACAGAAAGCTTCAACTAAGGATGGACAAAAGCTTTATAGATATGAGTTCCCGATTGTGAAGCTATTGGTGAAAGTTACTTTAAAATAGAAAAAATATCAGCTTAAGTATTCCGGTTAAGAATACTTCGATTTTCACAAATTTATTTGACTTTTCTGTAGCAAAAGCTCACATTTATCCTCATAATGGGATTTTAATGAAACATATTCTGCCGCAAAAATATACGTCAAAACTCTCGACGAAGTCATAAAAATTATAATTTCAAATGAGTTCCTTTTTTCATTGAACTTACTATTTATCTGTTTTAGAGCTAGAAGAGCGAACAAATGTTGGCTGTTAAAACCCCCAAAAGTTGTGGTTTCAACTAATAATTTACTTGGTATATCAATTGCCGTGTTCACCTACAATTTTACATACATGTATATTATTCATACCTAAAGCGAAAATAAACAAAAAATATACTTTCATTTGGCTTTGTATCGGCGAATGAAACCTCGACGAATATTTCTAAACATTTCAAACAGTAGCAGTGAAGGATTTTTTTGAGTGCAGCTTTTAGAAGGCATTCCTTTTTCAGCATTATTTAATGAGATTTCGAGGTGGCAGCATTAGTGGGCAGAGATGGACGATTGTTTGGTTACGAAAATAGCGTCAGTAAACAATACAGCCTTGTTTGAGCAGGCGTTGTTGCTGTTCGAACATATATTAACGTACTGCAAGCTATGCTGCTGTTACAAAGATTTCATAAAAATTTGAGGATTATTCGGAATGCGTCGCTAGATACTGTAGATAGAACAAATGTTAATAAAGATTGACAAGAAAGAAGAAGCATTTGTGAATTTGTCTTTAAAGCTTTCTGGATCAAAAATATAATAATACAAAGACATTACGATAATAAGTTTTTTGTTCGTGAATGTCAAAGGTCATATTGTGTGGTTTGCAGGTAACGTAGGTTGCGAGCGCTAAATTCTTGCATGCGCTTGTCCCACCGCAGTATGCCGACTAGGAGGTTCGTTTTCCGAATTGGAAAGTTATTCACGCTGTACATTTGTTTTACTTGCAGGAATGAGAGCGATCTCCCACTTGGCGCATGAAAAACTCATTAGGGATACGCATAGGTGAAACAGTAATACGCACTCGTATAAGCCATCCTACACGAAAAATACCCATTTGCGTATACCTACATGAAATCGTTTGCATACACATATGTGTGGAAGACGTAAATCTTTATCACATATTATATATAAGTGCGTTACAACTGTTAGAGATGCGTCGTAAAAACGATATATATTAATCACCATATTGATAAAAGCGATAGATTACGGGCAAGTTTTCATAAATTATCGTCAATTGAAATCGAATGCGCAAGTAAAAGGCATTTGGAAAAAGTGGGTAAGCACTTTTCGAGTTCCAGATTGTATTTTATTGTTCACGCTAGTTACTTTTTCATCAAGTACATTTTCAGTAATTTCAGTACCAAGTTTTAATTTCAATTTAGAGAGAAAATAACCAATGCGTGAAATCCTCTGGGATTCCTCCGGGTCGAGCAGGAGATAACCTATAATTTTAATATGTTTTTATAAACCATTGCTCACAGCCTCAAGAAAAATATATTGATCCATCAAAGTGAGAGAATTTTTAAAAAACGTTTTGATAACATTGGTTTGCGTGTAGAATTCAGAGGGGAGCGGATCTGCTGAGTAGGGTTCATCTACGAGAAATTTGTATAGTATTGTAGAAATTTGTAATTTATAAGTGTGCGCATTGGCCACGTGAAGCAGTTTTTTGCCGATACTTACTTTCAACTAAACATGAATGCGACAATCACATTCTCCTATTTTGTTATTTTATTGGGAGCAATGCAGCTGCATCAGAACACAAGAACAAAGAATAGCCAACCCAATTGTTGATCGTCGAATTTCTGATTCTTCATGGTAAACTTAATATTTTTACTTTATTAGAAATCCTCGCTCAAGATCGGATTCGTTTCTTTGAAAAACATTCAAGTAGATTGAAGAAAATGTTGCTCGTAATGCGGCACCCTTTATCAACATTTATTTTGTGTGGGGAATCAGTAATTATGTATGTGTTCATCGTTATAATCAATATTGCAAAATTTTTCCTTTGGAAAACGTATTGCTTGCTAATGTTTCAATTGAGGCATTGTTCTGGTAAGAAAAGTGCAACTCTTAGCGCAAAAATAAAATAATAAGATTTTATGTTTTGTGGCACTTTCTTAATACTTAGTTGATATAAAAAATAATAACTCTAATATAGTATAAGAAAACTCGGGAAATATCAAACAATCAAAGAAATTTTCCAGCATTTTAACGTAACAGATACATAATTTAATTTCAATGGAGTCGCCCTGAACCTAACATTTATTTGGGATGTCTATCTAGAAGATTTGACTGAAGGTTATTAAGATCAAAAACTTTCGAACTGTCAAGAGTCTTGAAAGATATTTACCACTAAGATAAAGATCTTTCGAAGCCAGTCATGTAAATTAAGGTGTCAGATTTTATTAATCATCGGAACATTGAAAAAACAATCGTTCGAATGGATGAAAAGCATTTCCAAATAATATTTTTATACGGCCACATAGCAGCAGGATGCATAATTACACCCGTTCCTTCTATCGCCACTAAGAATTGGTGAGCAGTTTGTTTTTCTTAAGTATATCTGATTGCTTCTCTGCTTAACGCTGCTTGTCTGCTTTCACCTGTACATTGGCAAATAACAAGTGCACACATAAGACATTATCCTAGCACAAGGATGAATATCGACGTAAGCGTCAGAAAGGTGGATGCCGCCTGCTTTCAAAGTTCAACGTACTTTCAATACTCTGGCCTAGATTCCCTTGATTTTACCACAATATTTTACTAAGCTTCGATGCAGTAGACATGTTTCCAAATAGAACAACCACTCTCTCCTTTGCCAATAACTTTAGTAGGGTCGGCGTCGCCGCCCGCAATTGCATTCCCTGTTTTCTTATATCCTCACAATGCTGTTGTAATGGTCCTCGGTTCGCATTGAAATTCGCATAGAAAATAATGGCAGTATTATCTGATGCATGTGCTAATTTTTTTTTCTTTGAATATAAAAAAATTCTTAATTGTTAAGCGCATCAGTATTTTTCCAAGGCAGGTTTCTGGACATTAGGAACGGATTAAAGAACGATGTGTTGAATTGTACTTTGAAAAGTTCTTGATTTGCGGAATTGATGTTCATTTATGCATTTGAGAAGTTTTAGTAGTATAAGTTTTACGACCGCCACTTGCTAGTATTAAGATTTGAACTTGGAATATAACTAAATAGGTTACTAAATGCAAATAGCCAGTGTTCTGCAATAAATATATAGACGGAAGATGCTTCGTCCAATTTGAATCGGGGAACATGAAGTATATTGCATTACTTATAATTCAGCGCTGGAGTAAAAGTGAAGATCTAATAATCTGTATTTCCACATTCACTCGTTGCGATGTATTCGCTGATATTATTACATTAATAATTGACATGTTTAAAAATTCGAAGATACGTCGACAGTTTGAATCGTAGTTCTATTATCACTACTTATTACCGCTCACTTTACTTGGGTTTTCTCAGTGCATTTTGTAGAATTTAAAAAGCTACTTGAAAAGTTCGGGCCCTTATGGCTGCATTTCATGACCATCTGCACCATCTTCGGCTCATTTATAGCATGTTCACAGACGATTTGTGAGGATCCATGCTATATATCCAAAGCATAGGACAGACCTTCCAAACCAACGATTCGCGAGTATGGCTAAAAACGTTTAAATTAAACTTAAACTTAACTTAAAGCTTAATTACTGAGTTTGATATTTATTCTCACCCTTTTTTCAGTTGCGAGTTCTCTAATAACTTTCCCTTTAATTAATTTGCCATTATATTCGTCACGATTGCCAGGTGCAATTGAAAATTTTTTAAAATTTTTAACATTGACAACATTTTGGAAAGGATACAGACAAGATAATGCACGTATAGGCGAGAATACTATTCATTTCATTCATTCATTTCTATAGTGAGGCAACAGGACATAAATGTTATCCCTTTATCAATGTTTATCCCCTTTTACATTTCTATTTAATATCTTTTCTGAAATTGCTTTGTATCGTTCCGTTTAAATGTTGCCTAAAATAGCATTCTTAGGTTTTCTTTCTATCGCGTATTAGAGTAAATTTTCGAATTCTTAGTTTTACGCTGTGTATCAACAATCCTCAAAGTACAATGTAGCCTCGGACAACTATCTGCGGTAAACAGATGTCTGAGTCTGCGATTCGCTCGTTCAATCCCTTGCTGCTTCTAAAATTCATGAGATTTTTGTTGTGTCTGAACGCATAGCTACTAACTACTAACAAGCGTAAATCTATCGGTCCTCCGCAGTGCGAGCGATTTCAGTAGTTATCCAATGTTTTAACCGTCTTTTGTTTCAAACCTACCCAGTGTTCTCTATGTATCATAAGGGGAGGTTTTTAACACCTTAGTGGAATATGTGTTCCAAAAACACGCACACATTCATTCCCTGTGAATTCAAGAGACCAAGCTCAATTGCATTGTTCACTATTGTTACTTTCACATACCCTTCAACGTCAATTAGTGTACCAATAATGATTGAGTTTCGTTTGGGATTCGGGATCAAAACGAAGGTACTTACCATTTGCTAGAGCATCTGGTTCTTTCGGCAAGCAAAAGAAATGGAATTTTTCCTCAATTTCTCCACAGTATAAAACAGACAATGTTTTATGTTTTCAGTGTTTTGCAATTGTTTATTCAAATAATAGTTCCTTCAAATTATCATATGGTGGTTGAATACAATAGTACAGCACAGATTGATATTACTTTTCAGGACTTATTTGCAAATGTGTATTTTGTATGATTTTTCTCTCTTCCCAATGGACAGTGTAGTACTGTTATTACACTTAATCCTCTAATATTTATTGTTATTTTAAGTATCTATTGCATTATTATTGACATCATTTCGTAGCATAATACAGTCGGTCTTTAATGGTTGGAATAACGATAAACAGTTGTCCATTGCTCCTGCTCATTTTCCATATAATATGATTAGTAAAATACTTTTATCTAGTTCTGAACATAGTTTTTATGCTTTATATATATATAATATATACTGTTATTAATACATGTTGATGATTATTTTCATTATTATTAATAGCATATCAGTCAATTTGGATTTCAGCTTATGCAAATGTAAATAATATGTTTGTGTATATACTTGTTAGTTATTCGCCTCCACCGAAATAGGGGCGAAGTAAATATGGTTATTATAAATATATGTTAATATGTAACCCATATATAATTCATTTGCATTTGATTTTGCATGGATTTATTTACAAGGGTGTATATTTTACAAGAATGACAGTTTTATTTTTACAAAGCATTTTACAGATTTAAGTTATTTACAATAATTTTGATGTGCTCGTGGTTTTCCATAATATTATTCGAAAAAATATTACAAAAGTAGTTATTTGAAATAACGAACAATAAGAAATTGCTGATAATATTCACTACTAGCCGGAATATGTCGAATGAAATAACAAACTTAGATTTATTTGTTTATTCTGTTGTTAATATTCTGTTGTTCTTCATCTTATCTTCATTCATCTCGCCGATTTTTTGCATGATTCATAAATTTCTTTCAGATGTATAGAGATATGTACAAAAGCCTTCATTGTCAAGTGAAAGCTATGGATAGAACCATAGTTTATCCGTTTAATAACTTTGGAACTAGAATTAAAAGTCTCAAGGGTTTAGCTAAGGTATATAAGATAATATCTTTCAAGTTTAATCTTATGAATACCTCAATGTTGTCATGCAATTTGTACAATGTTAAATAGTTGATTTTTAGAAAAAATTTGTGCAGAAAACAGCATTTTTATCCAATTCTTTGTTTTTGTTCGACTTTTATTCCTCCTTTTAAAATATTATGAATCTCCTAATATTATCAATGTATTTCAAATTGCAAACAGCTAACATGTTAGTCGTAAGTCATATAAGCTTACATGTGTTTGAATAAAATTAGTAGTTTTAGTGCTATTTTTTTAATATTTTATGTCTGGGAAAGTTTCGTTGGCCTGAGATGTTAACAGAAGGCATTGTTAAACCTAAAGCCAACCTGCTATGAGTCGTCGAAAATTTATTTATATGCATAATATTGGATACAAGCATTCTTTCTCAAGACTGTAGTAATCTACTGCAAGTAGATCGATACGATACGTTGTTGAATTCATGAAAATATGGTGATCTTTTCTTTGGAAATAATTCGAGAATGAATGTGCTATTTTTGCAACAATAGAAAAAATGTGTGATTGTTTCAATGAACTAACAGATAATGGTATGAAATGAGTATAACTCGGGATCAATGTTCTCTTTAAAAAATCCCCTTAATCTGTGTACGTTTAGAACATTTGAAGATTTTTCGTTATAACATAATTTAATACAATTCAATTCAACCGCGATTTCTTTATAAATTTGGAATGGATACTTTCTACGAAGCTTATAGGCCTTTAACGACTGCTCTGCATGTTCTGTTTCATAGCTTCCAAGTAATGTTTATACATTATACATTTCAAAATATTTAGTACCATGATAAGTATATACTATATTTACATTGATTCATTGTTAATTATATATTTTCTTCTTTTCTAAACATATTCTTTAAATATTATTAGGTACGTGTAGATGACTTCTTTGAGATTTTATTCGTTAATATTGACAAATTTTTATGTGTTTCTTCCTTACATTATCGACGAAAAAAGCATAAAGCAACGAAACAAACGTGAAAAGGAATTGAACAAGTCTCAATCAAATAAACGATCATATTAGAAGAATGCTTCGGAATGATATCAGCCTCCATGAAATGTGAACAAAACAGCAAAAAAAGAAACAATAAATAAACTTAGTCAGCTAGTAGTATTTGTTATTTTATAACTATGAATTATATGGCTATGGCTTATATGGCAACATTCATGTGAATTTTCAAGAATTCAAAGCTTCATATCGAAACATTATAGATGAAACTAAGGAAGGCGGAAGAAGGGATCCAAGGCTTTTAACACAACAGAACATCAAATATATCAATCAAAGGTATCAATGGTACACATAGATGAAAGTGTGCAGAAAGGTGAATGTAGTAGTCCCTGCTAAATTTTGATAAGACCTCATTTCTCATAGTTGCACCTAAATAAATGAAATCTCACGAAAAGTGAACATATTTGTCCGGGGCCATTCGAAACAAATTTGCTGACTACACGGACTTGAATTCGTTCTTGTTTCGATAAATTGCTGACCGTACTTTACATACTTCTGCATTAGAAGTAGTATATCTGGAGTGGCGTAGTCTACTTGAATGTAAAAACTCTCAGTCTCTACCTAGTAGAATCATTTGTTTCTTTAATTTTGCGATACAATAATCCGAACAAGCTCATTGTTTGTTTCTCTATAATTCAATACAGTATATGGTGCTTGAAACGGGAGGAAAATGGTCCTTTTCGTAAAGAATATTCATTGAGCATCTTCAGACAAAAGTGAAAAGCTTCCAGTGAAATACGTGGCTGCTTGCTGAATGGGGGTAGGTTACACCAACCTACAACAAAGCGCGTAGGAATGATTAGACATCTTGTCAGTACGTTTGAGCAGAGTACGTATATAAAGCACTTGGCTTTATTATTAAGTTACCATGCCAGCGCCTGGAAGTCGATGACTGCAAGGCATAACATATTTGAGTTCACGTTATTATGCGAAATGCGGGTTGAGGTGAAAAGAATGTTTGTGAGCGAATACCTTTTATATCCATGTTGATGAGAAACATACTAGAAAAGCAACGCCGGCGTTGACGGGCTTTAAAAATTTTTATTGAGTGCATATGCATGTGCCGAGTGCAATGCAATTTAGCGCATTCCTCTGTGCCCCTCGTACGTCCTTACAATACGTCTGCATTATTTGTCAACGCGTCGTTAAATAACCACTTCAGACGTCTTCCTCACTATCTGTCGTTTAGAAACATATTCTTGTGATCTTTTAATGAAAGGCTAGTGACTGAACAGGTGTAGAACATCAACTTAGAAAAATGTTAGTAGTACGTAAAAACTCTGTTTTCTGCGTTGTTGCTATCAATTGAACAAGAGGATGCCGCTTCGCCTTCAGAGTTGGTTATTATTAAATCCTAGATTATGAGCAAAATTATACAAAACAAAAGTAGGAATCCAACAATCCAAGCTTGATTTGAATACGTAAACTGGAATTTTAATATTATATTTGTATGCGAAATACATTCTGCCAGAAGAATTTATTTGGGCGCAGTTTGTTCACGTGCTGCGATTGCTTCTCGTAAAACTTCTTTAAGTCAAGCAGGTTTTGCAGGTTAAAATGAGGCGAATAATGTTCTAGCCCAACTCGTCTTATTTACGTATCTAAATCTGCTCATTTAATAGGTTTTTCTATAGTATTTCGATTACTTTTTGCAATTTCAATACACTATATTCACACATCAAATCTAATGGATAACTGCTTTGTGAGCCTAGTATCAAAGTCAATACATTTCTTTTAACAACTTTATTGATTAAGTTATTCTTAACTACACAACATCGAGCTTCTTCTCTAGCTGCCGTTGAAGGGTCTCTATCGAATTTTCATCATCGGTTTCAGTAACTTCAGTATTAGAAGGATCGAACGAGTGTTTTCTAAACAAACTTGAAATCGCCAACAGGCTATTAATTATAGCGAACATCAATGGAGATGACGATAGTCCTTGATTTAACTAAAAACTAAAAGTACCGAAAAATCATTCATTTCGACCTTAAAAAATTAGTATCGATTACAACAAGAAATAAATGCCCTTTCATTTTTTTTCGAAAATAGTTGAACCTTCATATGAAACGAATGTACAATTAACAAGTCTTATTCAAGACTCTCCTTCGATTTTCGCTGACATACGTATTCGACGAAAAAGTGTCTTAGAAGAAATTTAAACGAACAACTTAAAACTCAAAAATCGTCATTTCTATATATATATATAGCAATAAATATTTAAAAAGCTTTTCATGTTATTTAATTGTATAGTTTGGCACTTTATTTTCAACTACTTTCTACCTACGCAAATCATTATTAATAACATAATTTCTTCACTGCCTTCAAATTTCCAAGGAGGAAGTTTGAACGACGTGTACCTTTAAAGAACAATGATTATTTTTTCGAAGTCAATTGTCTAACGTTGCTCGATTTGTATGTAAGTTGTTTATCTTTTTTTAAGTTTTCTGAAATATTATATGAATCATTATAAAAGTGGTGTCAGTGCAAATGAGACAAATTCTTAATATAAATACTAAAATGTACTTAATTGACAATATTTAATATCTTCCCTTGAATATTAGCAACCAGAAGAAATTAAATCAGTGACCGCTCCGCCATAATGAAAGATGGTTGCAAATTAGACAACTTGTGTTTTCTTTTGAGTTTTATTTTAGTTAAAAATAGTCTACCGTTACGCGGTTTTTAAAATATATCTGTAGAAAAGTCTGCAACTAGTGTTGATCGAACTTAAGCATTCGATTTATAGCAATCAGATAAAAATAAAAACACATTTTCTCACATATGTACAGGTAAAAAAGTAACTTATTTTCATTTATCTTTTTTTCCTATTTTGTTAAAAAGGATTTTTCAGTCTCCAGATGTATGCCTATATAATATAAAATACGAAGTTTAAGGTTTATCGATTGGGTAGTCATTGCCACGCCTCACAACTGATCCGCATTTAAAAGTTGTTGTTGCAGAAGGTTGCAGCAACTACCCAATCAAGGATTATGTTAATTTGTTCCTTACACTAAATTATCATGTGTAGATGCATACTTGGTAAATTTATTTGATAGAATAGCGACACCCATGTTCTGCTGCTTTGGGGGTGAGCAAAGATCACACATGGACTTACACAGACTTACGCTTGAGACTGTCCAGTTCATGGACTAGGGATTCTTCGCTGGAAACGAAACGTTTTTGCAGTTTTGCTGGGATCTGTAATTGGAATAAATGTAAAGAAATGCGTGAATATTGCTTTGCAGAACACTGAACATCAACACAGTACATCAAATATTCAAATACAACACAATCAGTCGTGTCCTAATTTGCTTACCTGTTGATATTGCTGTCGCATTGTTATCAGATGCTTGATTGTGTCATAAACACTGGGGGGCATATTTTGTTGTACGTTATCCACCTTATCGTAGGGTACTTTTGATTCAACAGCACCCTGTAAGGGTTTTGTAAACAGACTTCTCGGAAATGAATTTGCTGGGCGTGGTAGCACAACCTCCTTTTGGCCTGAATGTACTCCACGTTGTTGTGGTTTGCTGGTTGTTGTTGCTGCGGAAACAGCTATTGACGAGGTATTAGTTGTAGATCTAGAAGAATCTGTGGGTGAAATTGACTCTGGTAACTGAGGCCGTCCTGTTGTTGCTGCTTTATCGAGAGAAAGGCTTGCTTTTCGAATGCTGACGGCAGCTATTGCATCTTTATCAGGCTGTTGGGGAAATATTCTCATTTCAGTGTTTGTGCTACGTTTGCGATCCCAATTGATCCACGTATCGTCTTCGTACTCCGGACCTGATTCGCCTTCTGCATATGGAACTTTGTTGATAGTTTTCTGCCTATTATTTGCAGGCGCATTTTCATTCCAATATTCTGGATCATTATTGACTTGCTTGGTGAGAGTCGGCAGACTTTTCTGATGAAGAGCCAATAATTTCAGTTGTCTTTCATTTTCGTCCTCTGCTTCGTGATATTTATCTTGACGATGGATATCCATTGGATTGAATTTTTTCGTGTTGAGTGGTTCGCTTTGCTCAGGAGCATATTCGTACTCCAACGAAGTATAGTCTCCATATTCATCCTCATACATTGGTGATGCTCTATCATTTTGATAGTCTTGTTGTTGTCGTTGGTCATGTTGGTTGAGGGGCATTTGGTCCTCTTGTCGGAGCTGATGTTGGTTTTGTTGCTGTTGTTCTTGTGCATTTATTTGCCTATTATAGGCGATGAGATTTTTTAAAAAATTGTTTGTTAACTCATCTTGTTGGGCAGTTGCGCCCTGATACCATCCATCTTGTATGACAGGCAAAATCTCTCTCTGGCGTTCTCGTTCATCTTCCTGCAGTATTTCTTCATGCAGATCGTCCATGGGATTATTAGCAACGTCTCGATCATCGTAATAGCTGTAGCTAGGCGGATGAGCGTAGTAGTAGGGTGAAGGTTTGTATTCGCCATGATAAATCGGCATTCCAAAGTATTCTTGTCGAGGATAATAGTAGTAAGGATTGTCATCGGAATAAGTCTCATGATAAGTAGGAATTGCATATGCTGCTGGTCTTTGTTCATAAAAATATTTCGGTGGTGAGTTGTAGAATGATGGATTGGGCACGAGTGATGCTGGTATTGGCATCTGCGCAGCGTTGACTGAACGGTGATATCGTTTTGTACCGAACACCGGGTAGCTTTGAGAGCTGCTTGGTGAAGCAAAGTATAGAAGGAATGTCGCGAGGATGAGTTGCATGATCGGTAATCTATGAAGATAGAGAAACCATTTTGTCCTGAATCAAATCGATCTATATTTTTGCAATTTTGTACTTTGAGCTGTATTTTTTGAAATTTTGTTTGCATATCCCTAAACTTCATGCATTTTGCAAAATAATATACGTTCTTTTATCAGTAGTTCGGGTTATTCCGGACTACAACATTGAACGTCAATGAGCTTAATTCCATCTTCCCGCATATACATCATCATAGAAGGTATTGTACCTTTTTATAATGGGTGTCGAAAGAGTAATGTTTTAAGGAGAAATTCAATTTAAACTCTAGTGCTAACATCAAATTTATTATTTTCTTTTCATATTTCATATGCATGCCTTGTTTGTTTTGTATTCAATTTCATATGCAAGCTTTCCGTTTATTAAAGTACATTAGAAATGCCTACTACTTAGCACCGAGTTTTTTTTAGCATCACAACATTCGTGTAGTGTTGAAACATATAAATGAAATGGGTAAGTAATAAGTTTGCACACAGGCATTACTTAGCTCAAGTGAAACTTGTTAAAATTTCCAACCAAAATCAACAGCGTTGGAGGTTGGTTGATGTTTCAACTTAGAAACAAGCAAGTACCAGAAAACCCAAGACCGTTACATGTCAAATTTTTCTTTTACATTTTTTCATAATTTTCATAACAGCACAGAATCAGTAAGCACATGCTATAATGAAATCATCCCAAGGGAGAAAAGGGGCGAATTGCTTAAAACTCTGTATTTTATAAGTTCAATTTTTTTAAGCAATTTAAGCATATTGGATTGAGTACTTACTACCTTACGACCTGAAATTAATTTGAAAGCATTTCCATTTATTTTCAGTGGGTAGCAGTTCGACTTTTCATTGGCCTTCGCAAGTGTTTCGGCAAGTGAAATCGGAAGGATTTGCAAAAAAAAAATTCAAATGGCTTTCCGAAAATGTTGCTTAACTTAAATATTTCTCCAAAACTCTAACGTCATTCACTCTCAAATTGAATTAACTGAAATCATTTCCTCCAAAGCAAATCTATAAACAAGAAAAGCAACACATAATCGCCTTTCAAATCAAGTAATCAAACAGCTTCATTAAGCGAATTTTTATCAACGGTCAAAGGAGAGGCATCATAAGAGAAAGGAATAAAAAATATCATTTTGTGTGGGTGTTTAATTTGATCCTTATTATCTACCAGAGTACTTATGATAATAATATGGTAAGGGTGCGTCGGTAGATTCCATTCCGTTATTTTTCTCTTATTTCTGTAGTTGTATATAAAGGAGCTAAGCAAGCAGTTAAGGGCGGGCGAGGGATCTCAAAGTTGTAGGCGTAAGAAGGAACTTTGAATGCTTTTGAATGTGACATCAATGCTAAGCATTGATAGTGCAATGATAGTGCATAGATAGCATAGTCGTGGTAATGGTAACACTCAAAAGAAAACATTGCTACGATTACGAGAAACGGCTAGAGTTAGAAACAGCTTAAAAAAGTATATTCTTAATTACTTTAACTTAAAAAAAATCTATAAAAAGTAGTCGGTGAAGCGTTATGACATAAATTTCTTCTAAGCACAATGAACGCTGTAAAAAATCCGTAGGAGAATTTCAGGTGGTCCCATCTGGATTTTAAATGCACTTGAAGGCACGTTTCATCTCTTAGAAAATTCTTTTATGCAGCCCAGTTACTGGCAAGGTCGACATTGTTTGCAGCGAATTCATTTGCAGTAAACAAATTCCTATTTTATGTTTCGAAGCACACTTCATGAAAAGAGAAAGGTAATCATAAACCTATTTCGAATTTCTATCCTTCCTTTAGTTACCAATTCCTTTAGTTACCAACTCTATTTCGAAGCAGATTTTTATAGCGACGTTATTGCTTCTTTCGGAGAAAATATCATCTTGTATCCCCACTTTTACTAACCTAGAACTAGGTCTTGATTTCCATTTCATTTAGCTTCTCCGATTATAAAGTTCCTTTGAAATAACCATGCTGTAAGGTCAATAGAAGAGAGTAGCAAAAAACAGGAAGAGCGATGTGACCACAAAATAGGTCATCGTTAAATTGGGACAATAACGAACCAACAGAACACACAATTTAATTTGAAATGCATAGATACGAACTAGCGAGATTAGGGGTAGCGAGCATCACTAAAATTTTACAAGACTTTTTCTTTTCTATTCAGATTTTCTTTTGAACAGAGCTATTCTGTTCAAAATGAACTGGCGAGAGAAAAAATTTATAGTGGTGGTATGAATTGCCATATGGTACTTACCACTAACCAAGTTAATAGAGATTTTATTTCTTGCGGACTTCTATTACGCTGCTCGACGCTGTTCCTCAAAGTAGCGAAAATAATTTAATCCTACACTGCACACTTTTTTAACTTATTCACTTGGATTGTGCAGTTTCACAAAATTATCACACACACAGTCACTATGCAAGCACAAAGCAAAACCACAATAATCCAATTCTGGGTAGTTTTTGGAATTGTTTTAAGTGTTCATTGAGCGCTTCACTCGAATGAAATTACCTATTTGTAACTGGTTGAGTTCTTTGTATCTACTGGTTGAATTTAGTCCATGTAATCCACATTTATGTAGGGGAATTTTGCGTGGGCAATTGGCGGAATGGTGTGTGGAGCGACTAAGGACGATAAAATCCAACTGAAGGAATTGCTCGCTTTTCCTGGGACAAATCAATTCAACTCCTTGGTGGCTTAGACGAGAGTAAGTTCGAATCGAGCCATTTACCTCCTTTTATAGATTCCGTTCCTTGGCTGAAATATTTTCATTCATACCCGGCCAGCCCCCAATTTGGCGGGGTTGTCGCGAGAGAAACCAGAATTTCTTCTTACACTCTGCCATCGCCTACGCGTTCTGAATGAATCCCTGTCCTTCCTCCTCAGTTCCGCCAAATGGTAGAAAACCCTCCCACACTCGTACACGGGCCACGGACCACGGACCACGTCGACCCCTTTGATGCAAGCCCCCTCTTGCTCTAGATGTTTCACATAGGATGTGGGTGGTGGGAAGTCGACAGTTATTTGTCATTTGATTTTCTCAAAATTGCCCAACATCGCCAGATTTTACCAGGGTAATATTCATTTTAAGAATTTCTAGTATTTTTTCCTTTCTACGGAAAGTAATTGCATTAGTGATTAGGATCAGTCCTTGGCCATAGCTGACAGGCGGTATTACGGAAGTGTTATTTATTTTCTCTTAAGCGCTCCACCATTCGTGCCTTTCGGTTCATTTGGGTGTCACTGTAGGGTTGTCAGCGTGGGAAGAAGAAAGTCAATTCAGTGACCAAGTTTGTCGTCATTGCTTGCATTCGCATTTCTCCTTAGATTTTGTAGTATGCGAAGTTAGATAAGTGTGGAGGACCATCTGTTGGATGAGTTGAATGAAAACAACAGCATTGAAAGCTTTCACTTTGGGATGACGTGTTTCGAAATTGTAGCTTTCATGCTGCCGTTTCTTTCGCCAGCATGAAAGTACCTATATATTGATCCACGGACATATTCACAGGCGTTCGGTGACGTGCGTAGGCCGGCATCACCCCCTTCCCACAACGAAATCGCTGGCGTCTTGACTGATTTCTCCTTTTCTTTATAGAGTTCGCACTAAGGATAACGAATTTTACTAAATTGCAAAGATAAAGACAACGTTAACTGCAATCAAGTTTTTTGTCATTTCTGCTCTGATAACATCAATGATTTGGATTTTTTAAACTCAACGCAATACTTAATGCTGCAATACCATTTAATAAGCAAGACATCGAATCCAATGACAAAACAAAATGTTTCTAAGTAAAAATGAGTAAAACTGGTAGAGATGCAACGAATGCAATTTTGCTAAATTCGCAACTACGGCAGCGAATGAGCGACTTGTGAAGCACAAGTATTAGTGTTGTTATTAGAAAATTTTCACAGCATTACCTTCTATACCCCTTTGTCATAAGTGTAGTTTGATATAGTAGCATATTTGTCGTTAACAGATTTTAATTTGATGCCTGATTTTTGATACTGAGTTCGATGAATGATGTTTGTAAGGCCAATGAAAAAATCGCATTTTTGATTTTTCTCTCAACAAGGCGTGAATACTTTTGAAAGAAAAACTGAATAATATAATGGATAGCTGGAAAGAGCAAGTCAAAATCTACTTGTAACCAGCTAACGTTCAAAACTCTAGTACTTATAACTTATTGGATAATGAATGCGGGATTGGTGGGGAGAAATACAAATTATCAAGTTGAGTGTACAAGAATACACGAACTACTTTCTCGACTGATCAAAAAGCAAACAATATAAGCAATAAATATAGGCGCGCATTAAAACAAACACACTAGAATCAGCCGGTACCTTCTTAATTCATTCAAATGTCGAATTTAGAAATTAAAATGACGTTTAGTTGGAACTTGTATGTCGGGGGAAATGCGAAAATCAGTGCAAAGTGAGAGCCAGTTGTAAATTGAAAGCGGTAGTAAGTGTGGAAAGCCTTTGTAAACTTATGAGTTGAATGTGGGGATCAATTGAAAGCAAAAGGTAATGAGATAAGTGATCAGTAGTAATTGAAAAAACGTGGTGAATTTGGGTTTGTCGAATGATAAGTAAAACAATGTAAAGTAAATTATTTGCGCTATGGAATTTCGTTTTTCAATTAACAAGAACAAAATTAAAGGTCATCAAAAACAAGCTTAAAAACCCACATGTCATAGATTTCTTTGTTATTAAGATTAACAAACTTTGTATACTCTGATCAACGAAGCGCATATCACCTAATTTGACAATTCAACATTCCTTCATCTGTTGTCCCATTGTATTCTTCACTATATGTTATTGATTTTTTGAAGACATGTTATTACTACCCTTTTCAATTGAGATTCGAATATTTTTGCCCGCAAAGTCTTTGCCAGCACCTTTCTATTAACATCCTTATTACAATGAAGAATTGTGAATAGGGTTCGATGTTGTGTTTGCACATATGTTGCATTTTTTTTACGCATTGAAATTCAAAACTATTTTTTTTAATTTTTATACCATATGACGCCACCTGTTCGCCGATTCCCCCTCACCTTGAAAACTGCCCATATATATGTTTGCACTCAGGTGGACTTTTTGGTTAACAGTGCCGGTCGCAAGGTGATAAAGGTGGTTCGAATAAGCGCGAACAAGTGCTCAAAAGAACACGTAAGTAGTGCTAAAGCCCACACACAGCTTATTGCGATTTATAAATTTAGATCGACAAGTCCTACCTATGTTTAGTATGAACACTTATCTATATCTTATCAGAGACGCCAAACAGAACTTAGCTATTTCTAAAAATAGAACGTCGTGTAACATTGAGCAGCCGTATCAAGAGAGGCGAAAGAGAGCGCTATAACATTGGAGAGATCTCAGTAAGAGAATACTCAAGTTTGTAGGTTCGGTGATAAGTTCGGGAGGATGGGGAATGAGCATTGTTTATAAATATTTTGAAGAAAGCGAAAATCATGGGCTATGTTTTCAGCCCCAACAGGACGAGAGTAAGCGACTGCATATAAGGTTGCGTATGGAAATCCGAAAAAGCTTCTACGAAACTTGAGCTGAAGGAGAAGTCCTTATTGACGTCGATATGGAGTCCAAACATGGGCACAACCCACACTTTGTGCCCTAGACACCATTTGTGACGTCGACATGCGCTATCCAACCTTATCTGCTGCCTCCTTTTTGAAAATGACGATGTCGGAATGGAACCAACCCTTTACTGCTCGTCCTTCTGTAGTTATCAACGAGACCGAAATTTCATTCACAAAATTTCACCGCCACCGTACGGACGAAGATATATGGGACACTCTAATGCGCAAGTGTTAACAGGAAGCCTGGTTGGAGGGAAGATAAATAATCGTAAATTTCTGCCACATCGCTGAACCAACGTTTCCATATGTGGACAATAAATACACTTGTTTACAAAAATTGCTTCGATTATAACTTCAACGAATTTAAACAATCGACCTAAAGTATGTGTTAATATGACCAAAGTCAGGCGTTGTTCGTAAGATAGTCAAATCGCTATACGTAAAGTAACCCACGAAATAAACCAAATGCATGGCAGAACATTTTCCAAGAAAAGTTTATGTGGGCGGCTGACGAGGGGGTATTCGGTGAATGTGGGGGGAGGGGGGTTATGAATGAGCGAGTACTTGGCTTATTTCCTTTTTACTGAAGTTTTCATAGGTGGCTGTATGAGTGGGAAAAACTACTCATAGACAATTGAAGTGGTAGTGAGATGACTGGCGCCGCTGATTTAAAATGGGAATTCCGTGGCTCTTATGCATTAGTTGGAATATATATTATCCTCTGAATCTCATATTTTGGAATTCATCTATGCGGTTGAAATAAATTTAAATCAATTGAAATGTTTCTGAGCAGACACTTTCTATCTGAAAAGTGATTGGTTTCTGAATTTATTAAGACATCCTTCGATGCAAACACTATCATAGCGCTAACAATAAGTCCATTTCTTTCAATTTATATCTATAAAAAGGAGTTTATTGATAAAGAAAATTTTATTAATAAAATGGCCCAATTCTTGATTTCCGTACACGTATTAATCCTATCGCACTAGTGCTGCTATTCCATCGAAATAAATGTACTGCATGAAAATGCCATTTTGCTTAATTTTTTCGCTTTCAGTTAATTTTTTCGTTTGACTTTCAGTAGCTTACTCGTTGACTACATGTGAGAGCTTCAACCAAGAAAGATACAATTAGTCAATCCTATCCAAAATGACGACGGTACTATATTTGGTGCGATATTCTAAAGAAATTACGTAACACTATAATTTCAGGATAGATTTTATTAAGAGCGGTGTCCTTTTTCTCACCATACACTATTCTCTGTAACTACATCGCTGATCCAGTAGCAAATGCTTTCAGGTTGCTCATCTTCTCATCATTCCATTTTAGAAACAAAGCGAATCATCAAGTCTATTTTTGGATGCGAGCCAGGATGTTTCTTTATAATCATGAGTTTTATTTCAAGCACGTTCTTTCTTAAAGGCTTCACGAACAGCTTGCACACCAAGGGTACTTCTGTCTCTCTCTTCGATTGGCTGTTTCTATTTACCCAAAATCAGATGTTCGACTCAAACATGAAACGTATTTCGATGTGCAATGCATATTACAGCAACGCTTCCACTCGAAACTTTTCGCAGAGTCTTTTTTCGGCTTCTATATCTTTGTCCTAGTAGAAAATCCTTGAATGGTGCTTTATTTGCATGTAAAATGTTATTTGGTTGGTACAAGCGAAGCGGTTAAAGATACTTTATGAAAACAGTAGGTGGGTGAGAATTTGTTAATAGTTTTTTCTTCCTTAAATTCAAATTTATTCCTGTGATTTTTTAAATAAGTATACAACTTAGCTGACGGATATTGCCTAATAGCTGTGGTCCGAATTCTATACTCACCGACTTGCTTTAAAATCCTTACTCTATTTTATCTGGTAGCATTTTTATTATTAACACGTGCATCATCGTCTGTGCCTTTGCTCTCTTGTTTTACTTTTATTATGTAAATTAAAATTATGTCCGTTAGATTATTCTTGTTGTATACGTCTACACTATTAAAATAATGTCACGTTTTTACTCAGGCTTGTTTAACTTTTTACTTTTCAGCTCGTTAACTTTTTCTTGAGGTCGCACCACTGAATTGCGCCACTCTGAAAATTCTTTCATCCAATCACTTCTAGTACCGCACAATTTGTGTAATAAAATTGAACAACAAGCTACTCATCTAGTTACTCACTATTTATGTCATTTAATGTTCTTTACATAATTCAATGTCGTGCCGGAAATCCCATTTACCCGGACAACAAATAGTTTTCGGGAAATCCAAGTTGTAAAATTATCTTTCTTCCCCTTATCAGCTGTTCAAATGTTCGGCTCCATTCATTCCTGCCATTTGTTTCTTATGCAACGTGATATCCGAAACTGTATCAAAATTTCAAAATTTTTCGCGCAATTAGAAGCACATTTACTTCCCATTCACAGTGTCCTATCCAATCATTGGCATAAATACAAAAACAATATTCATAAATCACTAATAACAGCTGAAAAACGCAAACCTGTTTTCTTGGAGAGCATATATCTGCCTTGAAATTGAAAATTATCCATCAATATTACTACCGACAATTTCACATAAAGTTAACTTATCAATTACAGCATATAATTAGCAAATCAAAAACATTTTCATTTATTAAAAATAAAACAATATTTACATTTTTCAAAAGCTTCGGCTACATTCGGTTTGAAATTTGACAGCGGAGTTAACATAACAGTTAAAACGGCATTGAAAATATTATCACGCGGTTGCTGAATGATGCACTTTAATCAGTCAACGTTAATTATATATAATTCTAGCAAGCAAATATTGAAATGTTTGTGACACAAGTTCAGATGACGAAATTTTCGACCATTCATTCATACTACCTCTGATTTTTTTGAATAAGTGTCGGTGAATTTGTGTTAATATGTGTTAATTTTGGTGATTCCGGAGAAAAATGTGGGCCTCTCTATATCTTATTCCTCTATGGTTTCGACGCTTTCCGTCCAATGGTTGCTTCCGTGGCCAAATATTTGTAATGTTTGTTTGTGGCTGCCCCGTATGCTGCCATGCGTTTTACTCAATAAATATTGAGTTCAATAACTCAATAATAAGGTGAATCGGTTCACAGCTGCGCCCCGATTGTCAATGGAAACGTAAGTTGTAATCGTATCGGACACCTTTATAGATGAGAGCGATATACACACATACATACTTTGTGGAGTTTGTTGTTAAGAAATATATAAAATACAGTTTCCAACCAAACATAACATACCGATTGATTTGTTGTTAACTTACATCACAACATGGTAACATTCGCGCGGCCTTCGTATTCGCGGCCTTCCTTCGCGGATTTATATTCCTTTATTTCAAGGAGATTGGCTTCTTACAATCAAGTAATTTTCCGTCAGAGTTGAAAATTAAAATTTGAAATTACACTGCTTCAAAATTATATTATTCTATTCGAAATGAAATTTTTCCAATATTTCTCATCAGATCAGCTAACTTCAATTACCCCAAGTAGAACACTATAGGGACCTTTGCAAGCTTTCTTGAAATCATATTTCGTAGTATTCCAGAACCATTTTGTTTTCTTATCAAACGACTCTCTTCGCATTGTTAAGTGCGTTTATTGTGCTATTACTATTTACAATATAATAACATAAGTTAACTTAAATAACAACAAAAATTGAAAATTGATTAATTTCAAATTCAGTCATAATTAAATCTGAGTTAATTTTATGTAGTAATCAAATTGTAGTATTTTCTCTTACGCTTAGGCAAAATACTTACTACTCCATGTACCTGATTCAATAATTGAACCTACAACACGAAAGTTTCAAATGGAATTATTATATATAACCAGAAAAGATCTAGCGTAGGTGGAAGCAAAAAAAAACTTGTTATTAACCTGTCATGAGTTGTCTTCTCGAACAAACGTCCTGAGCTTGTTATAGACCAAGGAATGAAGAATATTTCAGATGATGTCAACATGAAGGAACAAAGGAAACCTATGAATGTTAACATTGGAACTATTGTTGAGCAGGCGCGAGAAACAACATTACTTTTAGATTATGTAGAAAAGTCTAGGCAAAAGATAATTAATCGTGCGAGTAAATTATCATAAGTTAATGATTTTTAAGAGAGTCTAAGACGACGATAATAAAGTTTCCTTAGCCTATCGCTTATCTTCGCATTCAGCTTACTACAAAAAAGCTAGAGTGCCCTTTAGCAAGCCCACAAAATAAGTCCTATTTTTTAGAATCCAGTTGTTACTCAATTTCAAGTCTAGTTGCCACTCATTTCCCTGCCAGTAATTGTTGCAACAACATTTGTGCTGGCGTACAAGACTTGCAACGAAATTGTTTGCAAAAAGCTCGCTGCGACACTTGTGACGAAAGTTCATATTGGCCCAGAACGAGCTACGCCTACATATATTCGACAAGTCCCGGGATAAAGTTCACAACCTTAATAGCATAGAAAGGAAAAATGTTCAGTGAGGGCGTATAGCATGTATAATAGAGCGACATTTCAATCGAGCAGTTAATTATTGTGGTTCTAAATGAACGACCAAAACTATAGATTAGCCTTAGTGACTTAACAGACAAATCAGAACACAAAACCAGCAGAAAGCCGTTCCATGTTATGCAACGGTTTAGATAAAATTCAAACTAATTGAAGAGTCTTGGTTGAAGCTGGCGAGTAGAATTTGTGTTTTTACGTGCCAAACGTTATATCTTAAGGATATCGTAGAAGTGTCGAAACGATAATTTAACTATCCTACCTAACTATTACTATACCTTAACTATTAGATTGAAATTGAAGAAGTCTTTGACATGACACG
Source organism: Stratiomys singularior (assembly GCA_954870665.1). NCBI lineage: Eukaryota > Metazoa > Arthropoda > Insecta > Diptera > Stratiomyidae > Stratiomys > Stratiomys singularior. The sequence continues at coordinate 237,830 of OX940879.1, read as the reverse complement.
GCCTAGAATGAATTGATTTGTAGCCTAGGTTGAGTGATTCTTACTATAAACATACAAGCAGACTTTTTGTGCAACATTTCAATTGCCGAATGGATTGAATTTTCATATGTAAGAATCGAAGCCTAAGTACTGCTGAATGCGAGTGACTAGCGAAAATTGGAATGATCATTTCCTTTTGTACACATATTAGTAATAGACACATTCGCACATGAAGCTACCAATCAGGTTCATTCTTGAGATCAGAGTTTGCAGTGTATTCTTTTGAAATCGTCCCAAATAAAGATCTTATACAACTCAAATGTCTAACTTTTCTTAAAGCGCAAAATGGAAGTGTGTTTCTTATAAATCCATATGAATGAGTTAAAAAGCATAATGAGAACTGGGAATGCTAAATTCGTATCCAATCTATTTACCAACATGTTAATATATCTATCTCACCATCCAGCTATCCCTCATCTTATGAAAAAATACAAATTTATCAAGATTACGATTTTCCATCAATGCCGTACAGCACAGTTAATGACGGTTGCTATGGAAAAGATTCTGAACACATTGGCGTTTAAAAGTTCACGGAAAAATCTTTCATTTTCAATCAAAATATTGCATTATCAATGTTAAGCGTTCATTACTAAGCGCCACTCTTTATCTGAGAGAAATTTATATAAGTATCTTGGAGTTATCAAGACAATTTCCAACGTTCGTTCAAGTATTTCTCCAGGAAAGATGTTGGAATAGTCTTCGTTGAAGTTTGAAAATGAGTCCAATTTTTACAGCATCATATCAAATATTACACACACACGCTCCGAAAGCTATCACAAGATGTGCATCGTTTGATATAGTATTAAATTGTATGATTGCCAATGGACCGAAGCACACTTGGCCTATAATGTATTTCTTATTTTCCTGGAAACATCATCAAAGCTTCTTGGAAAATGTCAAATGGATTGCAAATGTCAAAGGGTATAAATAAGTCATTCCATTTTTTCAAATTGATTTATTAAACACTAAGAGATACTTATTCCTGCACAAGCGGTCAGTGTAAGGATATGTATGTACATATTTACAAATTCAGCCCCATATTCAAGCTTAGATTTTAGCATATGGTGTCTGGAAACCAATTCTGCAAGGAAAAAGGTGAAATAAGATATGGATCAATATTTTATAGCGCCAATTGAGCTCTATAAAAGGGACAAAGATTAACTGTAGAGAGAAAATAGGGCACTTAATCATGTTTGAATAATTCTTTCAACTAAAGTTTAGAATCGAGACCTCTCATAGATTCGTAGTCGTGTCGTAATAAAACTTTGCTAGGAACTTTCTCTCTAAGCATTCCATTGATGATGTGGTGAACTTACCATCGATTAAAGAAAGATATTATGACGTTAACGTCAATACGAATGCAATTCCTGAGTCTGAGCCAATAATAAAACTAATTTTAGCTATTTACTAAGAGAGATTTGCGCATAGCTACTCTTGCCACGCTAGTTTCTATAAACATTAACCGATCCAAGAGGAAATTAGTACGCAATTGGCAAAGCGACCTGTTCAGTCTACTGCTTGTAACAGTATACTCACGTTTAATTCATTATTATTTTCATTTTTCTGAAATATTTCAAGGGTCTTGTCTAAGGTGTATCTGGTGTCAAATATATTTCAGTTTCGTGTTTTTGTATATCCACGTTCCTAAGGTACCCTGAACATGTGAGAACTCTCCTTTAAGCGAGGTTCTCACGCCGTTGAAACGCTTTTTGGGGGATTTTGTATTGTTCGACTCTTCTTGTTTGGCTTCTGTGACTAATAGGGCACAGCGTAGAATATTGTCATCCATACTCTTTATTTGAAAATGAGGAATATAAGGAAAATATAATACCATTCTTTTAATGATCGAATATTTTGCTTTCTGGAGATGGAAGAAGGAAGTAAACATCTAGAGAATAATTTTTGATTAGTTCACATGCAGAATGGATATGTGGGTAAACATGGCCGTCTGGTACCACTAAAACTGATTCAGTTTGTTAAATTTTGTCTGCTGGTTGTGTTTTGTAATTTTACATCGAGTAACAAAAACCGCTTGAATGCTACTTCTGGAATCACATATAAAGCGCGACCATGGACATTTGCAGGTTTGTTTGACCATAGACATTTGTAGATGCGTCTACGGTTACTGCTAATCCGTAAATTACTGTTAATCAATTGAACACAACTAGCGTACTCGGTAATGTTCGCGCATATTTTTTTCTATAAAGATATAAAGTAGTTTTTCGCTTGGAAAAAAAAAATATTGATCCGGGATGCTGCTCACATGAAGGACGACGCTCCTCTTCACAAAAATCGTTTCGTCGAATTTCGTGTCGTACTTGCGAAACGCGTTCGAACGTCATTTTCGACGTTGACTGTACTGAGTGTGTTCGATTGACGATTTTTCTTTCTTGTTCAAACCTTTGCCCCAGCGCACTGGAAATATTGCTTGGTGTTGGACCATTTCTCGTTTATAGTCGCATTTTTACCTTAAAAAAGCACCTTAAAAAAGCAATTTCTTACTTGCAGCGGTTGAACGTTACCTCAAATGCGATTCGAAATATTACCTTTATAAATGTTCCTGTTTGAAAATGCTGTTCATCGAATAACCAGTTCGAGAATTTCGTACTCTTGATTTCATTTATCTTTCACCTTGGACAAAGATTGCAACTTTTATTTGAAATTCTTGCAACTTTCCGCGTATGCGTGAGCTTAAAATAGCGGAAAAATTCATCCAAAAATTGAAACTACTCTTGTTCTTGCCATTCACTACATAACAAAAAGTTCCTGCTCTTCCATCAAACCACCTTGCGAACACAGGAAAGATGCATGCTTCGTATAGCAGCATCCAGCAACGGACGTAATTCAGAGTATGACGTCAAGCAACGCCATTTTAGTGTTCTTGTTGTCCTTGCCCCATACATGGCCAACTACTCGTGCTTTTTAGTAAGCCTGCATCAAATCAGACCAGACGTTGAATAAGTCTACAATCAAAGTATCCCACATGACGTTATTGGGAGAAGCAACAAGAATGTGAAGAGCAGAATCTACAGTTTGGAGTTGGGAAAAATAATGACCGTAGTCTGACAAATACGAGCTTTTCTTATTGATAGCATCCTTGTTTTGATGGAATTCTATTTTTCTTTTTCTTGGAGAGATTTGAGTTGGGCTTGGAAACTGGGTTTGGATTTTTATGTATATAAGATTTTGTAATGCCTGTTTGTCAAAATAACTGACTGTCTCAAGAGAATTTCAAATGTAGACTTTGTTCACATAAACAAGGTAAGGGGGATTTTGAAGCCAATAAATTATTAATCGCTTTGGCATAAATTGCACTCAATATCAGCATGCAAAGTGTAATGATCATCATTTACTAGTTTTCCTATGGATGCTCCCTACCCACCTGCCGGGAATTTCATTCATGCATAACACACGAAATCAATACTTGTGAATGTCATTGGGAAGTGTTAGCTGAGCTATTTTGGATATTTTTGTTCGGTGAAGTGGTTGAGCTCCTCTTAGCAAATTTGCTGATTCATAAGATTTTTTGGGGATTAAGAATTTTTTAATCACACATCGTTAATATATGAAGTTCGAGTACATTATTGTAAGTTCAATAGATTCTTCAACAGCATATACGATATGGTGCACTGTTTGGAAATTTATTTAATTTAAATGCATTTACGCGGATTTATTGTGTAGATTTCGTTCAATATCGTTCAAGTGCTCTATTTAAGTTGATAAATTAGTTGCCAAACATCTTAAGCTTGTCAAATTCAAACAGATTCGAACGAATCATAAAGCCGTTGGGGATCAGATGTACCAGATATGTCGTAGATACTCCTGTCTCCCTCAATATATGAGGGGTTTTCTCATGAATAGCTAGTAAAATTATTAAATTGTTGAGTGGCCACTTAATTCTTCACGTGCATTTTGCGTATTAAATTCACTAACATATGCGTTGTTATTTAACTCTGAAAACTCCTATAAATAAGAGTAAAATACAAGATGAACATTTATTCCCACAAATGACTTTCGGCTGTATTTGAAAGTTCGCGCGAAACTACAATACTTGTCTTATTTGACGTCATCATTCGAAATACCTGATACCTCTGCTTCGCGTGTGCAACAGCCACCCCAAACATGTGCCTAGTTGCTACCTTGTGCTCTATTTAACCTTATGGTTGCAACCCTATAGGAAACAAGCGTTGTTCTACTGACGGTGTTTCCTATGCTTAGCTGTAAAATACTGATGGAAACGAAAAGGAGCAACTTTCGAGTATTTTGTGTGATCTTCTTAGCCGTCCATTTCTGTATTTATATTTGTATTTGATGTTGAAATGATTTAAAATTTGTTTGAAAGTTCAATTTATTTATATCTAATTACGAAAAAAACATTGAATTAGGAACAGACTCGAATGCCTACTTTTTTATTCTTCTTTCATGACCTAGTCATTTTTCATGGTTATATCCACACACGGAATTTCCTGGAAAAACGATACCAGTAACTTTACCGAGAATTCGTTATAGTACTAACACTATGAGAAGTTATAAGTGAAGCATTCCCATGCTGCTGAATTTTGAAAACTGATTGGCGATTTCGTTAGAACTTCTCCACTTTATTTCGTGATATCACATGAAAAGTTCGTATGCGATTATGCGCATACGAAAGAATGAGATGTAATAGGCATATGTAGGGTAAACCTTATACCTCTTTACATGTTGTATAGCATGTCGGAAAATGAATTCATAATCACGTAATAATTCATATCGAAAGTTTAGTAAAACCGACTAAAACATTCGAAACTGCATACAATTTGATATTGAAGTGAGATATTTGCTAGCAATAGTTTTCCAAAGGAGGTTAATTAGAATTGACATCTACCATAAGCATTTATACAAACAATCATCCAGTTCAAGTTCAAGTATCCCAATCAGTCGACGGAGTCCTAAAATGACAATATTAAGGCAGCAATATCCGGTACTCTATGTTTGCAACACTTAACGATGGCTTTCATATTTTGCTTGTACATACATAGCTACCTCTTTATCTTCACATATCTTCTCATTATCTCACTATCTTATTATTGCATCTTCAGCAGATTGATGAGAGTAGAGCTTGTGTAAATTTTGTCGCCCAGGATTCTAGCTCTGTCGTCCTAGATCGCCATACGCTTTGCTTGTGTTACTCTTTTGAGACAAGATCCAGAAACATAATAATAAGGGGTCTCAACCGAAGCTGCAGTCAAGTTCTATCTCCAAATCACTCGAATTTCAAAATCATTTTGACGCTTGTGGATGGGTTAATTGGACTCGCCAAAGCTATACAGGTAATAGCAATGGAACTTATTTTGAAAACAGACCACAGGTAAACTCTGCAAGAAAAGCTTCATACATTTTCTAGTAGCAGACGGTCCACAGTCGGCTTGCTTCAAAATCATGCCAATGCACTGTATACCCTATCTACATTTGCGCTGACTAGCAAGACGATTACAATCTTTCTTCCGCAGCATTGCATGCACGACATTTGAAATTAGTTATTTATTAGTTAATATTTTTAGTTATTATTTTTTATACTATTTCTGATGGAAGACTGGCGCCAAGGCTAAGGAGACCAACCGATACTCATCAAAGGCAACCACTAGGATCGATATTATCTAGTCATTCGTCAAAACAACAAATCCAACTTTCCTCGATCCTAGTCATCATTACTTCATTTTAAGTCGATTAAACTCAAAGCCGTCTATAATCCTGCTGACATGAACAAATCGAACTGGAATCTTAGAAGACGCTTACAGAATTGTCTTTCCAGTGCAAATAAAAATGATAAATAAATGACAAGTATTTCTGTATAAAGTGTTTATTACAATCAATATATTTCGAAAGAGTTCCACACCGTACAATGCTGAGCAATCAATAAATTGAAAAATTACTGAACGATGAATCTGGTACTTAAAATACAAAAATAGCTCTACATATATTAAGAACGGTTCTATTATTAATAAGTCTGTTTCGCTACACGCGTTCGGGCTCCAGTATGATAGCTTCTGGAGGATATTTCCAGGAGTTTACTGGAGTCTGCACTACACTAACGCTAGCTTCTGGAGAATTATTACTGGCGTTTACAGCAGCCTTCTTATCTCTCTCTCTCTCTTTGCTAGAATGTTTGCTATAAAGCAAAGTAATGCAAAGTAAATTTCGATTACTTTGACAGCTGTTCCTTGAAAATATGTTAATTCATTGCTGGTTTTCATCGTGTAGTTCAATGGGTTTCATTGATGATACAATAGCTTTGAATGCACAATGAATAAAAGGGGACTTGAAAGCTAGGATAATCAGCGCCAAGCACTCGATGACGTCAATCGCAAGCAAATGAGATTGTTATGAAGAAAGAAAGAGTTTTAAGGTTAAATAATCAAATGAATCCGTCCCTCAAAGCAGCTAATTCAGACAAACCAGTTCATCGCCTGGAAAAAGAGAGTATGAGGATGATAGTCTGTGTCCCTCGTTTGCCCCGGCTACCAGTATTGCATATAAAGGACGAACAGAATTCGACGAGAAAGTTATCGTGTTCTTGTTGATATCTATACCGACGAACATTTTTCCTCATAGGAGAAGGCGCTTTTCCAAAGTAGTGATAACAATAACGAGATTACTATCGAGTAGACATTTATAGAAGGTATTATTAATGGAGAGGAGTGGGAAGTATATTTGGGTAGGTTTCTTATTGACTATAATTAATTATGAGTGATATGTCGCCGCAACACAAGCTCATTAAAGTCAATGGAAGAAGTAAAGAAGGGGTGAGAGAGGTAGGCTATGAAAGTGAGTCGGCGATTTTTGAACGGAAAGTAATATAACGAATTGGAAAATGGATAAAAATATGATATGAAGTATGATTGAATTCGTTCGTCTGGTGTGTTATTCTGTAGAAAATAAGCACTATTGGCCGAGAAAAATAGGTGAAATATGAGGTTTGGACTAGCTGCTTGCATATTTATTGAAATTCGAAAGCTATAGCTAAAACGGAATGGCATGAATCTTCATTGATAAAACTAATCGACCTGTGAGCAGAACAAAACATAAGCTTGTTAAGGCTTGTAAAGTTGTCGTTTAGGATTTCAGCTCTAAGTAAAAGAAGTGTTCACTTTCACGAATACCATTAATTGCACAGACCATATGTTCTAAAGCTGTCTTGTCTGTGCTCCAAAGACGGAATTTTTATTTGATAATGCGTGTTTACTAGTATTATTCGTTTCATAATTATCTTCATTCAGCATGATCGCATGAGGACTATAATTTAAAAAAAAAACGTATTTTCACACCAGTTCATTTTGCGCGGGAGCAAATTTTGGCGCGTCTGCATGGCGCGAGAAAACAATTTGATACTAATGATACATCAGCAATATAATAAGTCTTAAGAAATATGAAATTGGAAATCCCCTTCGCTAGCTGTAAAAACTAAAATAAATATCATAGAAGTTAGTTTTCATTTGGTTCTTAATAATAATATATACATCAGATTCATATTTATTCACATACATCTGTCGAAGTTTTCTGTCGGGTTTGCCTAGCCTTAAAACTTTACTTGTAAATAGATGTCACTGACATTTTAAGCAGGCTCTTTCTGCCCAGAATTAGCTTTTTACTAAGTTACCTGAGCAAAATAGTGGAGTTTGCGCTGCTATTTCGATGCAACTTCATTGAATCCCACAGAAGAAGCTTTCATTCAGAAATCAGAATTATTTCAGTCGTGTGCAGTTAAACGCGGAAGCGTATCACACCCAGAGAAAAAAGTGTATAGTTGAAAGTAGAAGGACTAAATAGCAAAGCAAAAACCTTTCCTTTCACATTTAACTTACTTCCTTATTTTTCATTTCCTTTTTTCCGTTTCGGTTTCTCCGGTTTGTTATCGCAAGCGCAAATCTGTGCTGGCTGGAAAGGAAACTTCTGTTCAGCAGTTTGAAAACAAGTAGAGAGAAAAGGTATGTAACTACATTTTACAGAACCACGTGCATAATTAAAGCAGTTGCGGATGAAAAGGAATTTATGATTTATTTGTATTACCAATCGAAATTTTCATCTTTTCTTTTCTTATCATCAATTTTCTCGAACCTTTCACCTCGTTTTCCATTGCGATTCCGTGCCGATGGAAAGCTTTGAGGTAAAGCTCATTTGCGTCGCCATGCAGTATATCGATTAGTACAACATAAAACGTCACGATTTTCATTCGATATTGCGGAAGCAACAGGTTCTAAATGTTGAGCATAACAATGAAATAGTAAATGCCGGCACTCTGTAAAAAACAACAAGTTTGTTAATAATCTGTTAGTAGTATCGAACTCATATGTGAAACGAGAGAATTAATCCTACTAATTTTCGTGCCGGTTGTTATACCAAAACGACTAAAAATAATCGTGTTGAAAACTACACACTATAAATTGTGTTTCAAGTCTACGCCAGGCGAAATTATTTTATAATCAGAAATAACAAGAGTAATTGCATTTTTCATGACAATTAAGCAAGTACGTTATTTGTAGGAAAACACTTCAGTGGTGTAGTGTAGTGTTTGTAGTGTAATATATAGTGTACTTCGATAGTCATATTTAAAGTCTGTTTGTAGTGGTTACTTTACTCCGACCGTTTTTCATTTGGTAGCGTAACATGTTAGGCTTTAGCTAAGTTTAGTAATAAGTTTATTCTATGCCCTTTCTTACTTTCTGCTTTTCTTGCGTAAGACTCTGTAAGGGCTAGTTGTGTCGAGCTACTCGAAGTTAAATTTACGTTAAAAAAGGAGTAGGCGAATGAGCGAATTTCGACTTGAAACATAAAAAGATAAGTGAACAGAACTTCAAGTTACATTGCCGTTCCAAGATTGTTGACTCATCAAAGTGGCTGGAAAATATTTACGGCCAAGGCGCTACGCTTTTGTTGCTCAGCTATGAGCAATACAAATCACTGAGCTAGAGAAATTACAAGGAACATGTAAATCCATAAAAATTTGTACAAATATTAAGTGAGCAAAATAATCTGATTCCATATTTTTCATCTGCTTAAAAAAATCGCTTGGAAGACTCATGATATTTCATGCATTTGTTTGGAAGCGCCATGGCTCCATAATACTACAATAATTAGACAATCCATATGAGCATAAACACTTTCTCATGAGCCATATAAAGAGAAAAAATTTTAAAATGTGCTGTGCGAAAAACCAGCATCTGGCGTGAAAATCGAGACCAAACTTGTATATTTTATCCATCTTACATGGAAGGGGTACCCAGCTTTGAATTTCAGTTGAGCTGAACGTCGTCACCTCAAAATGAGACGCAACTGCGATTTCGTATAAACATAATAGACATTTTCATATTCGAATTATTAACAAAATTTTGATGACTTATCATAAAGTACTAACTTTATAACTGATCGCTTATCATAGTTTCTATTGATTGCAGTGTTATCATGAAGCGGCAATTTGTATTGTTCATTGGGTTGCTTCTCGTGGCAGGACTTCATTGTGAAGTTCAAGCATATATGCCGATGACAGCCAAAGACCATTATTTCTCTGATGTGCTTTTACGTGAATTTGTTGATCGTATGGGGAAGGACTTGATAGATAGTTCTGACGTCTACATTGACCCGATCAATGATGTTCCGGCGCATTTAGCTTTAATGGCACGAGCATCCAAAGACTTAGAAGCCGAACAAATGGACTATGACGCGTTACTCGAAGGGAATCCCAGTCCATCGCTACGTGATCAAGAGTACTTGCAGCATAGTTCACTTTGGGGACATCAATACGTATCAGGAGGTGCTGGAGAAGGACCGCATAGAATAAAACCTCAAGTGAAAACCGATGCAAGCTTGCCGGCCTACTGTAATCCACCAAACCCCTGCCCGTACGGATATACTGAAGACCAAGGGTGCATTATTGATTTCGAGAATACAGCTTCTTTCAGCCGTGAATACCAAGCTTCCCAGGAGTGCATGTGTGATGGTGAGCACATGTTTGATTGCGCAGGACAAGACGGTGGTGATGACAATCGACAAATGAATTCAGACTTAGAAAGCTTTTTGGCGCGGCAATTCCATGCGGGTGAGCATAAAAATTTGGTTGCGAAGAAGTTTCATCCACAAGAAGACAATTTCAATCCTTTCTTGCGAGGCGAGAAGTTACCTATAGCCGCCAAAAAGGGATTGAACATTGTCTAAGGTGGATATTACGTACAAATCTCAGGCCGGATATCATCGTTGACGACCCAGGCTAACACAACTCACACTGGCATAATTCTTTAAAAGGACAACATTTAAAAGTATATAATATACAGTAAAGTATTTTCGTTCTTTAATGTAAGCTTAGAACCATATTATTATATATGTGTATATGCAAGAGAAAAAATATGCATTTGTTATTGTCACAATTTAATCCATTCACGTAAGAGTAGATCTGAGCAAAAAGGAATTAAGAAGTGTCAACTCAAAGTTCGAACCCGTTAGAAAATAATAAGTTCCTTTTAGCCTTCCTCTTCATCATATTACGGCAATTTTAACCATTGCTTTAATTAATCACTATATTCCCCAAAACTAAGGAGAACAATATTTCCAATGTACTAATGGAAACAAATATTTTTAAGATTGATCTAACTGTAAGGAAAACTACTAAAATAAATGTATGAATGTTATATTCACATAATTTATAAAGTATTCTACGATAACCACAATATAATACATGTGCATTGATTTTAAATAAATAATTATTTCGTTAAAACACAAAATTGAAGAATCAAAAACAACCAAAAATATGGCGATTCAATTGCAGTGTCAAAATCAATATGTACACAACATATCAGACACGGATAGAGCACATCATCCTGCAAAAAGTTGAGTTCTTCTGCGACCCATTGATCTATGTATTATTCTTTTGTAAAGGTCCCGGACGAACTGAACTGCCAAATGGATGAGTTGCCCTAAGCAAAAAAAAAAACATCAAATTCTCCAGATAAAATGCCAAAAAAGTCAAAACCATGCAAAACACGCGAAACAAAGCGCCCAAAAACAGACTCAACATTAACACACAAACAAATTATGTGTATCCGAAAGAGGCATTTATTTTGCATATTTCCAACACATTCCACACATTTTTGGCATTTTATTTCGAATTGTTAAAAATTAGTCCTAAGGTAAGGAGAAATCCAAAGATCTTTTGTTTTTCTACTTGACACAACCGTAGACAGACTATGCATGAACTTAGTCTCAGTATGCATTTCGAAATGGACGTAGCGAACATTCGCTTGAGAAAAATACAAGAAGCAAAACCAGCATATTTTTGTTCCATGTATGCATAAACAAATCAATAAATATAGTCTATTACAAATAATTACAACCTTGACTAACGATTATTTTATCTAGTCTAATCCAATCAGAATGCATGTTATATATTAATCATCAAACAGAAATAAAATAGTTACTACTGTGTAAGAAAGCAACTTTATAAAATTATTTACTTCACCGAGAAAAAATTATTTTGTTGACACGAGTATTTCGAATGACAATTATCACGTGTCCATGCATTTACCACTTGTAAAAGATTCGTCTAAGAGAACTATGTACGAAAAAGGGTTGCCGTAATTTGGGCTCGACCCCACATCTATGGATGTGGACGGTTTCTCTCATCCGTGCCGCTGGGACGACCACACCATCTCTCACATTGTTTCTATTTTTCCTTGAATTGTTATATGTAAGCCCTAAGACGCTCGAGTAAGGAATGGTGTTGTCTTTGCGGAACCTACCGACCGGCTGAGAGAAATTTGTGACAAAAATCTTTGCATAATTCCTTATGATGCCTGATTTGAAGTCAAGTATAAAGTTACTAATGTTATATCAAATATTAAAAAAATACATTAAACCATTTCAGATTATTGGTGTAAGTTTTAGTCTTTTTCGTTAAGGGCTTCTTCGAAGACACGTGAAGACGCTCTAAAGAAGGTGTCGAAGGATGCTGCAAATGCAAATGTAGAGCAGTTCTGAGATTAGGGGCGAAATCCAAGCATGCGCAAAGGATATACGGAAATCGGTTCTAAACACAAATATTAATCGGTCTAAAAGATCAAAATAAACCCCACATTTACTTGCTATATTGTGATAATATTCACAGCCACTATTGGATAAAGGTTTTTTTGGTAGTTGAACTCCTACGAAGCACTAAAATTTTAAGGTGTCATTACTTAGAAAGAGATGCGAGTGCCTCATGTAGAAAATAAACCCAGCTCATGCAAGATAGAGAATGTGAAAAGCAAACGTTTCATGCAAATGGCTTACCTACCTGTAACATTTTCTTATAATTTTCCACTTAAAAGATCTATTCATACCTGTTTTTGAGTTTATCAATGATAATATATTATTTTTCAATGAATTCTCTTCCTCTGTCCATAGAATCGAAAGTTGCTTCTTCGTATTTCTATTGAAGTTTTCACATAGGCTGTTTTACTCGATGTGGGCGTTACAGCCCCCATGCAGAAAATTATTTCTAAATACTCGTATTCAGTGTGCTCTATGCTAGAATTCTTCTCTAAGCTGGGAGGAGAAAAAATAGTGCGAATTCTACTTAATATTCTAAAGTTTACAACTTCTGTTGACTCTTATAGGCTAAATATTGAACAATGTTGAACAATCTCGTTCAGCTGATTGAGTAGCAAAATGTCAACAATTGTTAAATATTAAGAATTTCTCACTTGGAGGACACGTCAACATTTTTCCACCAGGAATCTATTCCTTCCGTCGATGTAAACATAAGAAATGGAATGGAGTTTTCAAAGCATTTTACAATTTTTGTTTTGTTTTACAGATTCAGAAAGATCTTTTTTATGATAGATCCGATATGAAACGAGAAAAAATATGTGTGATTTATCGTAGAAGGCATTTCGTGATTTTCTTACGGTGCACTGCCGGCTGATTGATATCGGTCGCATATAGTTCTTAAGCTCATTCGAATTCGAACTTAAATTATTCGAAAACGTTTTTAAAAAATTATTTGGAATAAACTGGAATAACCTTTCTCAGTTTATTTTGCTGCTTTTTCAAAAGAGACATTATTTACCAACATTACTGCGCGGTTCAATAGTGGCATAAAGTTTGTTTAATGTACACTCACGTTTTCCGCTCAAACAATCCTGTTGTGTAATGGAATTCGGTCAAATTCATTGAAACGTGGCATGACTAATATTTCTTATTTCATAGATGTTTCAATCATGATGTCACGCTATTAGTTCTATTTCATAACATATAAATAGCAGGCAATACTCAAACCTACATTTTCATCATATTCTGCTTGACATATTGGTGGAACTGCACGATTAAAAATGCTTTTTAGTTTTACCATAAACTCTTGTTGTTATTTTATTCAAATTTATTTTCTTAACGTGCATAAGATTCATACAAATGAAATACAATCGAAGTTTAAATGCTGAAGATTTTGCAATATAACAGAAATGCAATACTGAAATTTTAATCGATTCTAAACATTCTATGGAAATGGATTCTCATTTTCCCTCTCGTTTCTGTCACTTTAATTACAAATATACAATAAATTTAACAATATGGTAACGCTGTTCCTATATTGCCATAATACGCACGTTAAGCTCATGTCAAATTGCAAAAATAGTTTATTAATAAATTTATCCAACAGCGGATTCTGTACCATGTATCAACATTAGATGGAAGCAATTTACAATACACAAATAATTTTCTATGGCAATAAATTCAAACACGATTTCTTTTATCGACAAATATTCTTTACGCTACGCTCATGAGGATGGAGGTTTTATTTCTTCCTTTCACCAAGGCACAAAACACTCTCTGGACATTAGTGAATAATTGTACTCAATCATCTTTTTATTCAATTCCTACAGGTACTAACTTGTTGACAGTCTCCATTACCTCAATGTTTACAACTTACGTTTCATCCATTCTTCGCAATTAATCTATCCTAGACTAAACTTAAAGCATAATTTATTGTTATGATAATTGAAATAATCACAGATCATTATACTCTCGTTTGTTTGTATTTTATGAGTGGCTTTTTTAACAATACTCTTCTTGATTCTTCTATTCAAGAGATTTAACTGAATCCAGTTAATGACGTGACCAAAATCTATTCGTTATACTCAAGATAAAGTTTGCGCAATATGACTTCATCCTAATAGAATTAATCTTGAAATGAGGATGTTTAACCAAAAATTTATATCGGAACTCCTATAAAGCCGCATATATGGTAATTCAACCCAACACTTCCTCTTCATTTCAACCACAGCGATTAGGTCAAAGGTTCGGGCATACACCGGCACTGTTTTATTCGCTGAACTCGCTTCTTCCTTAGCTGAGGTACCATTGAAGGACATTTCAGCGTTACAGTCATCCATGTGAACTTTTTAGGCCGGCAAAATCCACATGAGCGAAATGCTGCACCAGTTAAATCCTCATCCTCGAACTGATCGGATAGGTCTGTGGGTACTTGCTTGCCACTAATGATTCGTTTACGCTTAGGACTCTTTGGAATGTAAAACGAGTTGCACTGTCCATAGCAAAATCGGTTGATAATTGTTCGCGTTATGCAACCATTTTCCCGAATTCTTTGGATCAGCGGCTCCGTCTTACACCAATCTTTCTTGAGATACTCCCTCCTCGTGACGTAGAGGGCATTTTTACTCGACTTCAGTATTTTGTCACTCCGCAGAGCGTGTAAATCGGTCAGAAGATCTGAAGTTATTGCTGGTGTTCCCATGCTATCATTATATACCATTATATTATTTGAGTTGTGGCGGTTTGCAATTCCACCATTATACGTATAGTCTATAGCGAGTGAAGGTGGTTGATGTTTGTGGCGGTAAGATTCGGTCGATTCTGCGTATTCTTCCTCCAGATCATTCTGAACTATAAACTGTCCGCCCCCATCATCTTGACTGCCATTCATTCGTCTTTCATTCAACAATTGCTCAATCGCTCGTATGTTCATCAACTCTAAAATCGAGTCACCTGCTAGAGTTCTTTGTACCCAAAAAATTGTTAAAATTGTCGCCATTAAAGTGCCACAGAAGTGTCGCCGGATCATCTTGTTGTATCACTTTTGATGTAGTTATTTCTGCAAGGAAAAATGTATATTAATGAAAACGATCAAAGAAATTCTTGTCAATGTAGCGATCCAATGATAATTACGTTCGCTATAAAGATGCTTCAATCTAATAGGCGGTAAACGTGGGCTGTTACAAGACTAGAGGCTTATCATTTTTTGACATAAGTGTCTGAAATCCGAAAACAGCGAGTAGAAATCTCTTGCCCGTTGTGTCTTCCGTGCTTTGAAGCCTACTCCTATTGCCTTATATCGAAATCCACTATTTTTAGACTTTATGTCGCCGTTTCATGATATTAACATGAAATTTTGAATGCTTGTCTTAAAAATGAGTTTATGATTTTTACATTTGCAGATTTCTTATAGTGAAGTGTTAATGGTCAATAAAGGTTAGCTATGATAAGTTATTAAAAACTACATACGTAATTGCGCTGCTCATTTCAGTAGCGTTTCTGATTGAAGGTATAACTCTGTGATGCTATGTTATTAAGTTATTTCTTCTTCAGTCATTAATTCCCGGCAAATTCGGAAACTGTATGAAGAGATGAGATCATTGATGAACTCATATTCTTCCTTTATTTGAAAGACGACGAGACTTAAATGCTTCTACTTTGTTGCAACGTTTCAGGGTAAAATAGGAGGCTTCCTTTTCTTGATTGTCACAGACCACGAGATGCGATATAATGCAGACTAGAACTTGACACTCACGCCAAAGGGCTTGGGGTAAGACTTAGTTTTGAGTTTCAAGAAATAAAGTAAGGAAATAATCAAACGTATCTAACACATATTTGTATCTAACATAAATTTATATATCTGATATATATTTCTAAATTTATATACAATAAATTTTGAGTCGCTTAGATTTTCCAAAGACGTTTTTTTTGTGAATTTTTCAATGAAGCGTTTGAACCTTCATTCATTCATTCTTCGCCATACCGTCTATTATGTTACTTCGAGCTTTGCCGGCAAACTTTTCTAGGACGTGTTCGGTTGAAATATAATAAATTGGCAATATAATCACGTCACATAAACTCGTACAGGTCTGTACTCGCACTTGAATCTTTCATTCTCGTTCCTGGCTGCTTTTGTTTACATTTATTAAGTTCGTGTTATAATTCACTCTAGACTATCATTGTCAGTTTCAGATATAATCTGTGCCCAAATGTCTTGAAAACTATCATTATATTAACGATTCTGAACGGGTACCAAATGGGCTTCACAGCATTTCAGTGCCTTCGAGAGTGCGCAATCCGTTCCGCATCTCCCATTATTACAAGGCAAACAATCAGAGATGATCTGGGTTCTAAACATGACAGTTTTATCCATTGGCATTTACGTTCGTTCATGCTGGCTTAATCTGATGAACCGATATTCTGATTAAAATGGATCATTCAGTCAATCAATTTGTACAGATGTGTTCGCAACAAAGTCAATTCAATAAGGTAAAGACTCCACTTATTAACTCGCACCAAGCTATCAGCTAGCTGGTATTTTTATTGTTAACTATTCGCGTTGGATCTGGCCAATTGACATTACCGCAATTAACAATAGAAATAGAAATGGGCCACTGAAACAGTTGAGTCAGAAATGAGTCATTTCCAGCGCTCGAGCTACACACAATGGTGGAAGTTAGGAATAATTGATTGACTTATAAATGTCGACGAATCATTTGATTGTCTTTTTCAGGAGCATATCAAACGTCGAGGAAATTAAGATCTGGCTTTATGTTCCGGCTTAGACTGAATCTAAGTCAAGTAATCAGCCCAGAGGTGCAAGCAAGTGAGTATACGCCAATAGTTTCTTGAATAAAGCATACTTGATGTATCAAAGAACAAAGCCTTGCCGATAGCAACACGAACCGAACATGGTATTTTTGAAAGCTTGAGTTAGTGGACAAACTTACAAGAGCCTGATAAAAAACTTTATGTTTCATCTCCAGATTATTACTTACCTACCGCTCACATAAGGCAACAAAGTCTTTTCCACGATTGAATAATGCACTTGAACTCTAAAAATAATGCTCAGGATTTGAAAATTTAAAAAGCGTATCTTACAATGGTTTTATTTGTTTCTGGTGGCCGATTTGGCAGGCTATAGGTATACTAACTTGCACGCAAAATTTGTATCTTTCATCAATGTCCAGGAATTTTTTGCGGGCGCATCTATTTGTAATAAAAAGATGTATAAATAGCTTTTACTTTGAGACGGCAAGAGGTCAAGATTTCGCAGTTCCGAAACATTCAAGCATAAACATTGATATTTATGTGCGTTTAAAGCTCCTAACGCTAAAATTTTTATAATTCACAGAAGGATTTTCGCACGTATCGGGTAAATATCGTAATGATAGTGACCAATTTCAAAAAACAAACAACGTCTGTTATGCCTCATTGAAGCTATGAAAGCATTCACTAAATCATTTTTCATTGCAGATCATAAAAAGAAATTCTTCAATTTAATTGCTAGCTCGTGGATTCAGGCATCGATAAGCATATCACATCTATGAAAGCTGCAAAACCTGGCGATTAGACTAGTATTTAGTCATCATCAACCGGAAATCCACTTATTGTTTGTGTTTCTCATATTTTCTTTTGCGAAATGGGTCAAGCAAAATCAAAGTAATAGTCACCAATCAAAGTCCTTTCATGTTGTACTATTGAGAGAAACGAAGCAGTTACAATGATTGCCCTCAAAAAAGAAGAAAATTCGGCTTCCTTGCCAATCGTTAATTTAGTGGGATCGAATACAAACTAACAATCTCATGATAAAATACCTGAAGGCAATAAAATAAACCTATACAAAGAACAACAAAGCACAAGCATTGAACGCAACGAAGCAAAACATATTAAAACAATTATAGCAAGATTTCATTGCGTAGTAGGCCATTTTAGGATTCTTCCATTTGTTTAGTAAGCGCTCTAAAAATTCTGCAGATTGCAGTTCAAATATCCACTAGAGTTCTTATTTGTCAGCTATAATGATGCTTATTAATGCTTGTTATTACCTAGACAATGGTAATATTGATCGCTTGATCTCATTTCAAACGTCGGTTGTTCAAAAAATTTCTGTAAATAGAAAAGTGAGTCGAAATATGTATGTTTAAAGGGATCGACGCCGAAAGAAAGCAAACAAAGCTGGATTGAGAGATTTACCCAGCAGACAGATTGGACTGAGATTATTGGCAATAAAGGAATTATGTTACATGAAATTAAGATACATCGAATGCAAGCCATAGTGTTTACGTGAAAACCCACGGATGCTGCACTTTAATGCAGTTTAGAAGCTTTAATTTGGTTGTAAACTGAAATTCATAAGAACAGAAAACTTTTTGCATTTTGTTTCTTCTGATCATGGCCAAAATATATATATACTCGTACATCAAGCTTCTATGAATATGCGATGCTTCTACCTACTTCTATTTTGTCTCGCTTTACCTCGAAAATTTATTTATTTTTTTTGTTAAAAATCTTAGTATGATTTATGAATTACATAACTAATAAGTTGAAGTGGTTCGGTCGCTTTATTTTTACTGTGAAGAGAGGTCCTTCAATTCGAATCATATGTTTGCGATTTCGTTAAGCTTTGCTGAATTTCCTTGCAAGCCCAGTCGCACTTGTTGAGAGCGCACGAAATCTTTTGATAAGTTCGCAACGCCGTGCAGGCTTTTGTTCCATCATCACGAGTATGACTTTTTTTGATTCGAAAAGTATTGATATTCTGCATGGATCGCTTTCGAATTTCGAAGCTTGTAGTGTTGATGTTTTTGACAAATAACTCATTCGAACGGTTTTATTCTAGTAATTTCCCGATCCAGTTATGGAAACAAATTTATCCAAATTTTCCTCAGTAAGGAAAATTAAAACTTGACGGACGTTGCCATTCATGATTCCGTCATTCCTGATTCCTTGTTGAAAAAACGTTAATCGATCTTCACTATCTTTGATGCAAGTAGTGGCTTTTGCTGTTCCTTATATTTTCTCTAGCTGCAGTTGGTTGATCGAATATAATGCTGCACATTTTTTTTTTCTAAGCTATAGTGCCTGCAAGAGTTGCAAGCTTCATTTGTCACAAAATCGTGTAGATATTAATACAATTTCTTGAGGGTGATTTCTTTAAAAGCATTTTCTCAAAAAATTCCGATTCAGAGTATTTTGAATTTGTAAAAACTATTTCTTTTGATAATCTTAATTCAACTGATGCGAACGAATGTTAATGTACGTTAAATTTACATTTTATAGTCCTTATTAGCAATTTTCAAGGTATCTTTAAATGCACCGAAAATTCGTGTACAATTTCTACTTAATTGTAATTAGCCATGAGGAGAAATTATCTTGAGTATTTTTCACCCGAATTTATTTCGAGGAATTCGCTGCCGATATTTTTCATTTTGAAGTAATTATTAATTTTTGATAAATTTTTTTTTCGATAACATTTTTACGCGCGAAAAATGCAGTAGCCGTGCTTGCAGAAGTTATTAATTTTCTGCGAAATTAATTGCAAGAGCCATCTAAGGATTGTAGCAAAAGCTGACTAAGAGCTTTGAATTAATTTCTAATTAATCAAATCCCTAGCAGCTTATATATGGGAAATCCCAGAAATGATTGCCCACCATGAGCATGTGTAGTGTTCTCAACTCCATAATACAAACACAAAGTTAAACATACACGTCGTAACTTTTCGGCACGATAGACGAACATTCTATCACACCCTAATATTGCTAGCAAATTTGGAAATAAAGACTAAGGTGATACACGAAAAGCTTTGACGGATATGGCAACTAACAATATACTGTGCTAGTTTTTCATCCAAATGATAGCATTAAGGTTCACACTACCATCTCCGCAATCAAGCAGTCTTAATAAAATTCAATATTATTCACAGATTGTCGTAACGTAGCATGTCAGTAATTTATCGAAAAATAGGCACTCAAGTGGCATAGGATGTAACCACTTACTTTCGTTTAAGAACCCAATAATATTATTGCACAGAGTGTTATTACAAGACTATTGAGTTAACAATAATTCTTGTGTCGATGTTGCTCGTTTTGATTTATAACAAGTTAACACAAATTGTTGATCTTAGCAGCTCCGCTACCCTTGCAGCTAATGCTATTTTCTATTTGGAATCTGTTTAGGTTCTCATTGTAGGAGACGAAAGTAGATAGGACAGCAGATTATGCTTTTCTGTCGTTGTACGTATTGTGGATACCCATGTAGTGTAAATTAGACTTTTCCTTCAATTTCTTCATTACTATCAATTTATGACCCTAATGGAAACCATGATTCCATTCAGCAAGCCTGAGGTGAACATTATATTTTATTCCAGGCTTGATTGTTATCTTGAATTTAATTCGAGGACTTCACCGCCGATAACTCAATAGCGCAATGATTTCTGGTTCTTTTAACACATTGATTGCCATGTTAGCCACCGGGGACTGACACCGACCTTTCCGTTCAGGCCGCGTTAGTCACCGGTGACTTTCAGTATACCTGATACTGATACGATACCTGCGCGCGCGGCCTGACGGGGAAGTCGCTATAAAACCGCGTGGCACTCAACGTGTTAATATACAAGTAAATACGCGATAAATTTGCGATAAACAATTTTTACGTTTTATCGCGCCATTACTGCAGTGTCACATTCAGCAGATATTAGAAATTGATTAGGCCATGTGAAATTCTGCTATGTTGTGATCAACTTTTTAGTACTTTAAGCAGCAACAAGTACATTCCAATAAATTGGGAACCATCAAAACGTTACAAAATATATTGGAAAAATACCAGAAATGGTGATACAGCTTTAAGAAGCGATTTCTCAGCATAGATCCAAATCAATCTCTACCATGTTCAACTGGCGCACACCAGTTCAATTTTCTGCCGATTATTCGAAACAGAGGACCTGCTGCGTGGGTGATTTCCTTCCGTGCAAAACACAACCATCCCACGTGTTCTTTCTTCAAAGCTTTTAAATCGTACTCTCGTCGTTTTCATATAAGAAGACATCAATCCTAGGCTGATGATCGACTTAAGGTGGTTTCTTATTATCTTATTTATGTCACTCATTAAGTTCAATCTACCAGAGTTGCTCCCTGAAATGAACATGCAAGCATCAAGGCTCCACTAGCAGGAGCATTTCGAAAATAGAGACGAGGAGTTCATACTAACACTCTATTTAATACAATTTTTCACAACATCATTAAAATGGTATTTTTTCAATAGTTTGTCATTATATCAATAGGCACACAGTTGTAAAGTTTATGTGGCAAGCAATGTAATGGCTGTGAATGTCACCATTAACGGCCATAGAAATATATACCTTATTGCAGGCGTTCCAAACTTACCTCCAACACTCAGTTCTGAGCCACGCCTACACAACGTTAACCCTTCGCATGTTATAATTTTTCTTCGTTCTCTTTGTAAGTTTTCGCGTAATTAGTCTTAACATTAATATTTGCGTTCCATTGACAAACGCAGCTCAAACCATTCGAAAGCTGGTAAATGTGATGTGGGTTTTCGCGTTTTGATTTGGTGATAAAATTACCCACGATCCATTATCATGATCTATAATGAGATATGTGTTTATTCCAGATCCTGGGAAGATAATAAGATCGTCCTTGTGAAATGTAGGAAAACAAGCATATCCCCAAACCATGATGTGATATGATAAGCTGATTTTATTATGGGATTAATTATGGGATTGCAAACTGGTGCTGCGGCTGCAAATACAACCTGCGATCGCTTCTACTTTTTGGTTGTCTACTGCTAATTGTGGTAATGGTACTATACTAGGTAATGTTGTGTTTGCTTCAGCTGTGGTGAAGATATTAACATTTACATTTTGAAAAATAGTAAAGCATGTAGTTCTCACCTTGTTACCTGCTCTTACGTATCTCCATCGGGATCTCATTCTTATTACAAATTGATTTGTTTAATTTAATTCGCAACTAGAAATTTATAGCATTTTGCATAAATATGGCCAAGAACTCAAAATTTTTGATCGCAGTTTGCGTGGAATTTTCGCAAGTTGGGACATAGCCTAAGCGCATACAGCGCGAACACTCACAACCGGCTTCTGCCAGAAAGAGACAAGTAAACAAGTAAAAGAGTTAGAGTCCTTTTCCTTGAACATCTATGTTTGCGTAATTTTCATTAAATTTAATGCTGAGTATAGAAAACTTATTCTAACGAGGACGTAAGAATTATAGTTCATTGACCTATTAGATCCATTAGAGAAAAAACTTCCGACATGCACTGTATTGCAGTAAACTTAACGAATGATTAAACATGATTAGATTTATTTGGGCCCGTCGCGGCGCGCTTGAGGTAGAACATGGCGAGGTTGAGTAGAAGTCGCGTGCATTTCGTACTATATCAAGGAAATGACATACAGACGAAGGGTGGGCGCCTGTCTGGTCTGTGGATGAAGACACAATGACCAAACATCAACAAAACCTCTGCAAACATATTGCTTGTTTTTTTTCTTGATGATCACTTTATCTTAAGAAGGTTCTTTGACTGCTGCTGACTGCTACAGTGGTGAAGTGGCGGGCAGCTGGCGACCCAGCATTATAGCTTCGTGTTTCCGCGGAGGAGCACTTTGCGTGGTAAGAGTACAAGTATAATGGCTGCAGTGAATGATGTGTGAACCATTCGAGTTTCATGGGAATTATATGAGATTGATCAGAAGTGATCTTTCGCGAATCTGAATTAATATACATTTTTTACATACAATTCACTATTATTATAGTCCAAAAGAATGGATTTGATTTCCACCAGTCCCAGGTCCGTAATAAATAAAAATCCATAAGAAATGATGCACAGTACGCGGCTCTGCTTTCCCACGTGACGATTAACTTGACATAAAGAATGGTAATTTCTATGTACTTACCATGTGGCTGACAGGAGGACACAACAAAGTACTTGAACGATTTTAACTGCTGCCATGCTGTTTTGCTATGTGTCATCTAAAATAGTTGTTGACAATATGTCCTACCTGGAAGAGCGCACCAGTGTGCAAGTTAACACCTTATTGGCATTTCCATCTCAATCGGTTCCATTAATACCCATCCCCGCGGCCACAGAATGGCAAAATGGAAATCAGGCGTTTGCGCTAAGTGGCCGCATTTTAAGTGATGGAGTCAGTCGGAAAAGCGTGAAATTGTCGTGTCTTATAATTTTTTACTTCTTACACCTAATGCGCATAAGAACCGCATCGAGTTGTACCTCCAATAAGTTATTACTAATCGTTAACTAATCGCTTACTATTTCATAATTGCATGCATTCCGTGTTATTTCCAACCGATACTATAATTAATGAGTGTGTCATATAACGACAATCATTGTACCACACGGATCATTTATTTTATCTGATTGTAATAAATATAAGATGCATTTAGTTAATGGATTCTGGGCTCTTTTGTACACGTACCGAGACTTTTAATTGTTACGTGATTGGCAGAGTGATTCCATTTTCGGGGATTAAGAAACTGCTGCAAACTGCACGCTTATGTTCACAATTGAGTGGGAACCTGTAATTATTTTTGATGGCGTGTGCGTACAGTGGGCTTCGTGAATGCAATATATGTCATTGGAAACCCTTGCCTACTACAAAATTGGCTCAAAAGACCAACGAACGATAGGAGACTGTGATATAAGAAGGTTTTTGAGACTCCAAGTTGCGTCCAAATTATGTTTCACTTCATGATAACGAATAAATAAAAACGATAAAAGTGGCTTCTCCGTCCTTATCCATTCATACATAAATATTCATTTTGAAATTTTATTTTCAAAACATCGCTGCGAACCAGAACGTTTCAGTTTATTTCTCCACATTTTCCATTTATTCTCCAATATTTAGGTCATTTAGCTTTGTGTCTTAGATATTTAATTCAAACAATAAGAAGTAAATTAATCATTTAAATTCAAAGGTGTCTTTCCCCATATGGCGGTTAACGAAGGATAAGTGTTTCGAATGACAGTGTTATGAGGCTTTTTGCCCTTGGTTCGTATAGAAAACCAATCGTCACATAACCCCTCAAGCCTGATCACTAAACTCAACTCCTACATCAAGGCACGTCCTACTACACAATCGTCACAATGATCTAAAGCTACCTTAGGAAAGCCGAAATTCGTTCTTAAGCATAAACTAGTAAGGCATGTCGAATGTGAAATCCGGACTCCAGCCTGTGTAAGGATTTCTGGAGTGTACTGCTTATTTACAGCAATTGTGATATTATTTATAAGAAATATGTTTTCATTTCAACACAGCTATACATACACAAATAATAGAGTAATTTCTTTATTGGACTATCAAATAATAATTTGCGCTCTTGAGCGCATCCATGTACATTCGACACTCTCCCCTCCTTCACTTCCGCTTACACCTGTTACATAACGTTATTAACTACGCCTTCTTCCTGTAAAGTTAATTCAGAACGCAGCGGTAGCAATCGACACCACTTAAAATGTCAACAAGTATTTTTTATTACTGCGAACAAAACTTTCCCGGCTAGTTGTCTCAAATGTAATATTAATTTATTAAATCAGCACTACTACATTTGATACAGAATGCATACAGCAAAAAACTTTACTTTGTAGTATGCCTCATAACATTGTTCCTATTCAATTTATTTCAAATATCGTCACAATTTATCCGAATGTATCCACACTAAGCAAAATATTATTAAACTCTCACTCTCATTTCATTAAGTTTTCATAGTTATCGTTTGTTTATATATGGACGAAGTAAACGAATCAATTTTCAGCAATGTAGTGCACATTAAGGACGTTCGTTTTAATTCTATGATAAATCCCTCTAAGACTGTACAAATAATTAGGACAGCTGTGTTTAGCAATGGCATCATGTACAACTCCACTGTATTCATTTAGTTATAAGGAGTATTTAGGTACTACAATATCCAAGGATAATCGAAGTTCGCTTACTATAGACCGAAAATGAAAAACTATTATTGAGAATGGGAATGGTGATGAGCATTTATCTGAGTTTGCAAAACGGATCTTATCTGATTACTGTGGGAGAAGTAGAAATCAGCAAGTAAATAATTACTCTTGCAGTAAACAACTCGAGTTACTAACAAAATTGAAGTAAGAAATAAAAATTGAAGTAATCAACGCAAACTGCATTCATTGAAATCCACCAGGAAACCAGATTTTTGGGTTGCTCGTAGTCTATTTCCGCTTCAATTACTGGAATAAATGTCAATAGATTCAAGTAACATTCCGATAGATTGTTTAAATTCAATGTGCTATTTAGTTGTTTGTGTATCAAATAACAAAAAAATAGGATGCCTTTTGCCAAGTTCAGGAGCATGGATTTCATAATGAGATACATGCGTGAAGGACTTCGTATTGTTTGGTATAGCGAAGCGAGTGACACGGATGCAAGACAGAAATAATAATGTTGAAAACAAACACCGCACAAAATTAGGTTTGCTCCAGATAGATCTTGATGTTTGTTGGAATGGCAACTTTAACAACACAAAAAATAAAAACAAATTTAGAGCTTGGCAGAAATTGTCGGTCTTCTTTAAGGATTATTGTATGTAAATTCTGTGAAAAACACTAAATTTGATTAAGGGCTGACTGAAAGTTTGTTGTTTCAGAAATTTGCGCAAGACACCTGACTATCACTTCGTGTTTAGGATTATTTTATTTACTGCGGAAAAACACGCGAATACACCAGACGTCGGTGCTTGGAACGTGCTTCGGTAAAACGCAACGAAAATACATTATTTATTTTCAATTCCACATTTATGTACAGCACATCAGAAACAGAACCGAATTATTTGTATTCTTTTACCAAATGTGTGCAAATGTGCAGATGAAACAAAAATATCGTAACATCCCTAAATAACTTTAATTCGGAATTATAACACTATTTGCGATGCGGCGGGTAATATTGTTGACGTGGTTTATATATCTTTTGCTTTAATTGATTTGTAAAAAAGTTCAGTTTTTAAATATATCGGAATGTTCTTAAGTAAACTTTGACAGAATTTGAGAAATTACTACGCAAGACCATTTTCGAAAATAGTTGAAAAATCTGAATTCACTACATAATTACCTGAAGCTTATGTGATCCTTTCGATATTGACGACTACTTCCGTAATATTGTTTGATATTTTGCATCCACAAACACTATGCAGCATTCGCCATGTTTCGCACTTACTGGTAAACTTTTTTATTTAATTTTAATGCACGTTCAATTGAAAATGATGGCAAAGATGTTCATTTAATCTGCAATATATTTCTACATATCCTTGTTAATTTTCCTCGCACGAATAGTTTACACTTTGCACTTAAGCCTTAAAGCTTTGCATGTTTCTAATCTTGTGTTGGTGGTTAATTGGAAATCGCACTTGAATGAGACTGTTGCTTCCTTTGCAGGCTCACACGGCTCCTCGGATGTTCACTGTCCGGATGGTGAGTGAGAAATGCAAGTGGAAATTTCGAATTTTTCCACGTTTTGCTTTAACCGGTCGTCGCCGATGGAATCACAATGGTCGCGCAATGTTTCTGCGATCATCAACGGGAGTTTAGGCATCACCGCCGCAGCATCAATGATTGAGACTCGAGCGTAGAGCATTAATATCGACGTGCGTACAAATTGTAGATGCATGAATATGTGACCAGTGGTGTAAGACTTGGTGAAAATTCTCTGACAGACAAATACTTCAATTTTGAGGAGTCCCTCCGTGAATTTTCTGTGCAGGTTGCGGTTATATAATTTTAAAATTAACAAGATAGTATACAATATTCGGAGTCTGTATTTTAAGAGAACTTCGTAGCTGTGCATCGTATTTGACTTAATGTGACTTAGTGCTATCCTTGCTAGTCCAAAGTAACGTTACACTTATCCGAATATAGATTCAGCAAATCAATTATCATTGTCTTTCATTGTTGAATGTAATTTTCATTGTAAGTTTCACGTACTTCCATTTTGTGTCAACAGTGTTCTCCTCTCGAAGAAAATGCAGGCTTTCGAACTTTCTTTGGAACGGTGAATACTTTCAAGAGAAAGATCAGAAATCATTGCTATTGGACAATATAAGATTTACTCCCTATTTCGTAATAAAACCCACAGTCTATGACCACGAAACAAAAATGTTGCTGTTGAACAACATTAAAGTGAGTCCCTATTTTGTAAAACAAAGACGGCAGTCTGTGCTAAACGATGCCTTGCTTTTAGATCAGTTGAACGGCGCAAACTTTTAAATGATTATTTTTCATCAGGACGTATGTTAGTACTTCGTACCTAAAAGGATAGGAAGAATTGACGCATAGATAGTGATTGCTGTGTAGTCGTTTATTTTGTGTATTTGCTAGGGAGGTATCAATATTAACTAATCTTTGCGAATTTGTAAACATGGAGAAGTTTGGCCATTGTGGTACAATTTTCTGAAATGAAACGAAGCCCACCATAGCAGATAATAATGGCGGAAGATGCGTACTGAGGAAATTCTGCGTCCTTATTTATAAGTGTAAAATATGATGAAGTTTACATGAAGCCATTTCAGCTGTTAAGACGAAATGGGAGTGTTTGCCTTGTAAAGTTAAAGGCGGTGGAAAAAATATATTAAGTAGAATTGAGCCGAAAGGCGCAAA
The DNA here is from genome assembly GCA_954870665.1 of Stratiomys singularior. Taxonomy (NCBI): domain Eukaryota; kingdom Metazoa; phylum Arthropoda; class Insecta; order Diptera; family Stratiomyidae; genus Stratiomys; species Stratiomys singularior. Next base: position 210,071 of record OX940879.1, on the reverse strand, counting down.
CTGACATGCAGTGCAGGCATTCAAAAATGAACTGTGTATTATGTTTTGCTTGGAAATATAGACACGAGAAAGTTATCGCAAAATTGGTTTCGCGTTGGATTTCAATTGAGGGCGTGGCTTATCATTCAAGGGGGACGGTTGTGACTGCATCGATTAAAAGTCATGAAGGATACATACGTCGATTGCATTCGCCCGGATTCGGTAAAAGTTTAATATTGAGTTAAATGTTTTAACTAAAGCGAACGACAAAGGAGTTTATTCTAGCTAGATGCGATGCAATACGATCCCATAGTCATTGTTTAGAATAATGCAAAAGTATTGAGGTTGAAGCTTTACTTTCGACTTCTGCAGTCTTTGCAGTTTTCAGTTGAGTTAGTCAAATGCAACTTAACTATCATTTTTTATTTTCAGTTTTCTTTTCAAACAAATTGTATTTGAACAAGACAGCGCTTTGAGCTCGCTAAAAGCCCCCACCACAAACGGTTTGTTTTCATTTTTCGGATATGTAAACCTAATCAATATCTATGTGTAAAATAGATATATTTACCAATATTTGGCTGTTTAGCAGCTCTTGAAATTTGTGTTTTAGGCCCTAGAGCGGGCAGATACGAAGATAGATCAAAGCAGATTTAATTACGATAAAGCCGAGATTATAGTTACGAAGAAGAAATGGCGAAGATATAAAAGTTGCAAAACTTCATATTAAATAACGAATTAACTTTACTAAATAATTCAACTGTGATTGTGTTGTTCCGGACATTGACATAGCAAATGTCATAGAAGCTTCTTGTCCACTTCATATTTGAATTCCACAAATGCTTCCCAGATTTAACGTGCAATTCCCTTTAGATTCGGAAACCACCAAAGCCCAAAGATTTCGCATCCCAACAGAATAGCAACAATCAGAAATATGTATGTTTCTTGATCATCATTTGTTTGCGCCCTGTAGTTCGTTTTCTGCTAGCATTCGTCGCCGGAACTGACTCTTATATGACAATCATCAGTAAGATTACCCGCCTATAAAATTAATTGATGGATCCCACGGCTCCGCAACTCCACGCTCTACGTGATTCCACACCATTTCAATTCCGAAGCGACGCACCGCTGCAACCCAAAGTGTTGCTATGATTGATGATCGGAGGCGGGAAAATCGCGTCCGCGCATATTGAAATTGGCGAGACGTTTTGAAACGACAGAATGGAGCCCGGGCCCACGGTGATAACTTATGGGGGTTATTGTTGCGTGCACGCTATACTGAAATGTATACTGAGCTCAAGCCCCCGACTCAATCATTTCTAATTTTATGAAAAGGTAAGTGACCCGAAAAAGTTTCAGCTATAAGCTCGATGACGTCGACATCTTACTTGAAATGCAATTGCGGAATATTAGAATGTGCTGTCCATCAAATGCATATAAAAACTATTTTGGGATGAATCCACTCAAGATTTTATAACAAGCAATTAAAAATGGGCAGCAGATTCACAATTTCCATCTGGGAATACGAGCCTTAGTCTTAGAAGCTAAAGCAATCCGGCAAATTACGTTCCAATTTTTGCACGGATTAAATGCAGAAGCCGCACCTTAGTCGGTCATTACATACTACCACCAATTTCAAAACTGCTTTGGTAGAAAATTTGCAAAAATTTCACAGCTTAAATTTATTATCCGAACGATTACCCGAAATGATTAACTTCCATTTTGACCATAGAGCGGTTTCTTTCTGAACCCAAAATGACATCATAACACAAAAGATTCAACAGGATGAGAAAATAAAGCATTATCCATTGCAAAGAATGCATGAATTGTATACCGAATGTAGTTTTTTGTGCGTTTGTAAATGGAATTGTATAATGAATCGCAGAATGAACAGATTTGATTTTAAATCCCTCATTCATAAGAAAACGTCCAGCAATGAAGGTGCAGAAGAAGGTCACCCAAGTTGCTCGTAACACCTTATAGCTTGTCGAATTGTTTAGGGCACGTCTGATCATTTCTACTTCGTTAGACCGATACGTCAACAAAGAAGCTACATCGGATATTAACACCCAACGGACATTATACTGTATAGTGCTTCCTTTTTTCACAACTTGGACGTTCAAAATCGGATTTTATTTCGGTGCATGGCACGTTTAAGCCAACCGTCCGGGATCATAAATCTGGATAAACGTGACTGATCCTCGAACGCAACCGAATTACATAGTTATTCAAAGCATTTGGGTATGCACCCTTTTTCGTGAGTAATTCGACAGTTTTAAGGGCCGAGCCCCGAGTGCTAATCTTGTGTTTCACACAAGTTTGTTTCACACAATCCTGCTGGATTCGGCAAACAATTTCTCCGAAGTTTGTATGTGTTACGATGTTTGCTGCATTGCTATAAATGAATAAGTAATTAAACATGTTTAATAATAGCAAAATAATAAGTCAATCAACACCTGATTAATTAAATATGTGGATGAATATCTTTGGAGCATTCGGAATTTAGTAGCGAAAATTCAAATATCACCGAAAATTTTCACTAAATTGATATTACTACTACTAGATACTACTAGAACAAAATGAGAAACTTCTTATTGAAAGTCTTTCACTTAATGTATTTTTAAGATGTGACGATATGTTGACGTGAATCTTATTAGGTAATTTTTAACTCACCCCAAAGGAAATGTTGAAACTGTTAGAAAATTCAGGGGAGACGAGCCCAGCCGCTAGAAATAAATTTCTTGTTTAGGTCAACAAATATCTATGGTATCAACACTATTTGATGATGATAGCATTGTAATCTATCGACTAATTGATTTTCTTGGCTGAGTAGATTATATGTATTAAAACGACGCGTAAAGAAAATCTATGAGATCAGCAATATCATGAATTTTTGGCTGAAACAAAATTACTTTGAATGATTTTACTGGAACATTGTATGAGAGGTAAGTAAAGCTAAAATCTCCTTAAAAGTCGTATAATATCAAAGTGGAAATTCGAACTTAGTTTATTTCCGCGAAATTTCTCTTTATTTCTCTGAATGGATAAAATAAATTAAAAAAAAAATATACAGTACATCCGATTACAAGATAGCTACCCTCAAATGCAAGTAAAGCAGTGCCGTAACAGTGGATCTGTATTGAATTATATTCCGCTTTGTATATATATATATATATATATATACGTTTTGATTGTGTTCTTAAACTAATAATGAAAGAATTTGCATAACAAGCACATCATTCTTGAACATTGCTTCATTACATAACATCAGAATAATGTCATCACATCGGTACATCACGATACATAACATCACATTGGTACGTACGCAAGTAAATATATGACCACACCAATTATAATACTGCAAGAAAAGTATTTCAGCCAGTAGCTATCAGCACTCTCAGATAGTGAATTGAGTCGTTGCTATCAGGCTGTAGGACAGGGAAATCTTGAGAGCACATCCTTCGGAAATTTTCAGTAAGTAACCTTATGTGAAATGGAGTCAAAAGATGTATTGGCCGGATGTATTCGGGTTATTTTGAATTGTACAATTTCGTAATTTGACAGTTCAATACTTTCCTTCGTGATTCAATTAACTTGAGGGCTAAAAGTAAAGATGCACTTCAATGTTACTGATTATCTATTGTGCACAACTCCCAATGAGTACATCGAAACTAGAGCAGACCCTTAGCAACGAAAAGGAAACTTCTCGTTCATTCAACAACCAGGTACTCTTCTTCAATAAATCAGAATAAAATGTGTCGCTGTCTGTTTATGTACAATAAGATCAAAGTGCGTTAGAATCCTTTTGGGATCGGATTAGAATGTCGTTAAAATATCTCGTTCATCTATGGAATTTCGGTATTTTTGTGGATGTTCACGAATGAAACACAACGAAATGAATGAAACAATCATGAAGCATCGGCGTTAGTCGTCAAAAGACACCTCTACCCACAAACCAACGATAAATACTTACCTGAGAAAACAGTAATCATGAAAAAAAATCTGTCGGATTATCGTTGAATTGATCAAATTGGACTGATTTCCTGGAACTATTAACATAATTTCGGTGTATTTTCGAGCTGCTTAACTATGCCTTTCGCTGTGGAGGCGTTCATATATGATGACGATCATCAAAGAATTCCAAATTGATGCGTGAGATTTCTTAAATTTTCATAATGAGTTCATTTGTTTCTATCTTTCGCACCAGATGTGAATTTGATTGCGAATTGTTGGCAACGAAGTATTAGGTTGCAGAGAATCCGTTTTACGTTTTCTCAAATTCAACGACTGACATGCGGCCGCGATATAATTTATTTGTCGGAATCCAAGGTCATCGTAGCCAATGAGCTCATCGTGCTGAACTAAACCCCCTTGAGTCCTGATGATCGACATTGCGAACAAGTTTGTGGTGTACAAACGTCCTGCGTAGTTTCTTTCGGGAACGAAGATCGCCAGAAATTCTTCAATCATCACAGGATACCTGCACTCCACAAAACTCTTATCATCACAATTCAGCCGCTCCATTCTTCCACGCACAGTCGTGATAATTAATTACTTTCATCATTCGTTTCGGAATGATCCCTAATGATCGCTCCATCAGCTCCCTGGGTCATAACAAAAAACTCTCCGCAATGATGCCTGCACAACAACCAATCGGTCGTAAATCAAAATCATTTGGTAAATTATCCCAGAAACAAAGCCTGGACTCTTCGAACGCCTGTGGGCCGCCGTCTCTTCCCCTTGCTGCGCATGGCTGCGCTTCCTATCGTTATCGTTGGGTCGGCCACCACTGCGGAGACGAGTATGCCTCCCATCAAAAAAGAACCATTTCACGGAAGAAACAAAAACTTAGCGCCACGCCAATATACGCAAATGTCGGAGCAGACACGTTACGGCGGAACTTGTGCCCCACAACTCGTCAAAGACGACGATCTGGCGCAATGACGCTAAGCTGCCCGTCGCCCGTCGGCCATTTGACTGTTTAGCTTTTATATGGGGTTGCTGAAGCAATCGAAAAAAGCTGCTCGTCTGAAGTAGAACGCAAGCTGCAGGCGAAAACCATTTGATGGACCAAGAAAGATCGTGGCTACAAATACGAATTGCAATGAAAAATCTTAGCACGCGGAATGGGATCTCCAAAACCGCGGGGCATATTGGCTCTGCTGGCGCCAGTCCAGATTCCCATTGAATCGTGGTAGTGCAAGGTGGCCGAAAATGTGGAATTGTCACATTTGATCAGAAGTCAGTCAGTGGAATCATTGGAACTATATTCCTCGGAAGTTATGTGGAAGATTAACAATGAAAAGCTAAACAACCGTAGTCAATCCTTGATTGATATCAGTTGATTCTGATAATGTTTCAACAAACAACATCATTTGACCGATAGATTAAGTAAATCAACATTCTCGGTTCATTGGATAATTCGATTCACCGTGTCATAATAGATATAATTGAACATCGACATAAATCTTACACGATGCTGTCCGCGAAATCAGCCCACAGTACATTTGCACAGAATTTCTATCGCAGCCTCTACAAAGTGTCTTTGGAAACCCACCTTGACCTTGGATTCCGAATCCTGATTTCTATCTGTGAGCCTTAATCGCACGATTACTGTCGCTTATGTTCTGTGGAACTGTCTGTAGATTGTTGTTCCATATATTCAGATCGAGATACAATAACTTACAAGTTATTGCGGACCAAATCCAAGGGCCGTGGTTTGTTTGATTTCTTGTGATGATTTCTTTGATTCAAAGCGAATTTTTTCGTAAATGAAAGATTAATAATAGAACTCTATAACCATGAGGGCATATCCTGTAAGTTCAAACATTTCCGCCATTTCAGTTTTGAATAAGAATTTGACTGGTGAAACTTGAAGTCAAGTCTCCCCTAGAAACCGAAAGATTTTCGGATACACTAAGTGGCTGGACGAAAAGACGAGACACTCCCGGATATTCACGCTGTCGTAATTACTCATTACCTTAACATCGGATTGATTATCGCTTGTTTGTTGGTCCCTATTAGAGACCAACTCGAGCTTGCCGCATGCAAAAGCCAGCAAAATTGTCCTCGTTCAGGTAAGATGCTAAGACCTTCCTCCACTTCACACTAATGAAATCTTTGACGACTGGGTGGAAGTAAATCACTCAAACAAGTTACTTCCTCGGTGGCGCCTAGCTATCAGAACACTTGTTATTAGCGGATCCGAACGAAAGAATGTATACTCGGGGATTTGAGCAAGGTATTATGAGTTGTAGTTATTACTTGGCAAGAAATCAAAATTTAATATTTAGAATCAATGTTTGGTATCGCATACAGCCAGTCGCAAAAGTATACACACATCTTTTAAATTTTTTTTTAACAACATTGCAATTTTTCTCCGTGAACTAGTGCCAAGGATGAAAGGGGAGCATAAGTATCGCATATATTTAAAGGTTGAGCATAAAGTATGCAGAATTTAAAGAATAATTTAAATGTCATGCAAATAAGCTGACAAAATTATTTTTGTCGATTTTTGTCGAAAATATTACCATCATATTTTAATAAATATTTTGTAGTAAGGTAGGTGGACCATGGAAGGCCACGCTCCTTTGAAGGCCAACTATTAAAAAGTCGTAGTTATCGACATGTAAAGACACATCCCTTTTACTAAATACTAAGCTCCATCAAACTCAAGGCCACAAACGCGGCGGCTTGACGACCGCGCCATTATTGTGGCAGTGCGAGCTCACGTTTCGTAGACTTCGGTCGTCGACGTTGCAGTTGTTATTCGCGCGCTTAGCAAAACGTAAGTTTTTAGTCAATAACCTATTATTATCTCATATTTTTTACTGTATATTGTTGTATAAGGTTATGTTTATGGTTTCTAAAGAATAAAAACATGGTTTTAACTCGATTTAAGTTTAAATATTGGCAGTGTTCCTAGGATGGCCGGTGGTTCCTTATAAGGCCAATCGAAAATTTGACCGTTGGCCTTGCTATGGTACATGGGCCTTACAAGAACCATTCACAAACCATGAACATATGAACATTTACTTTTTAGTTATAAATAAGTACGTACCGTTACAGTTAAAACAGTGTTCTATATTATAACATTTTTACTTTTGAGCGTTTATAACTTTTTCAACTCGGATTGAATAACATTTTTTTTCATAATTATTTTATTAAGTGGGTAATTGAACAGATGATTAAAATTTATGCGAATATTTCAGATTTTAAAAATGTCGGAGTCAAAACCTAGAAAAAAAAGAGGTAGTACATGGGATGAAGACAGTTTAAGACGTGCCATGGAAGCAGTACAAAATAATAAACTTAATACAAATGCTGCAGCGATAAAGTTCAATATTCCAAGACGCACCCTTAGAAACCATATATTGAATTATAATTAATATAAAAAAGTCATTGTCACACTTTATTGTTAGCTTGGCCTTCTTAGGAACATTGTGGCCTTACAAAGAACGGACCCATAAGAAGGCCATTTTGGATAAAAATAAAAGTTTTTAATTTTATTATAAAACACGTTGGCAAGTTCTTTGTTGCTAATATGATACTTAATAATACTATTTTTAAATAACTTCCATTAATATATTCTTAGTTACACGATGGTGTTCAAGTAATGTTCATTAAGTTTTTTATAGATGATTAAAATACATTGAGCATTTAATGTTTCGCTTAAATGATGGAGCTTATTATGTAGTTTTTGTAAAAGCAGATATATATATTGTTACCACTCTATTTTTAAGTTTAACGACTGATGTATAATATTGGCCTTGTTTGGAGCCGTGTTCCTTGCAAGGCCATTTGGAAGAGCTTTATAAAACTTAAATTTAATAAATAGTGGTTAAAGTTAGGTAAAAAGAAAGTCAATTATATGGTGTGCAATAAAACAAAATATTACTTAATAATTGGTTTCCTTAATTTATCCAGTAAATAAACGAATAAAAAGTGTTTACTCGTTAGAGTGGCCTTCCATGGTCCACCTACCTTATATCACTTCACCTTAATGGTGATTGGCATTCTATTAGGCATAATTGCACTGACCTTTTTGTCGATTATGGATTCATTTAATCCGATTTTTCCTGAATGGTGCTTTTAATGGAAATTTGCGCGATATTTCTTGTTTCTTAGCGGAATACTTCAGATATATCTACAAATTCTCAATTGGATTTATATTCAATTATGGTTGTTTCATTTTGAGTTGTCTAGACACTTTTTGAAGTATCGCCTCTCAAGAAAGACGCATACAGTATTTGGAATTATTAACTTGTTGGATTCAATGCTGTGGCTCAAATTAAGTTTGACAAGACATGCCTGCTTGACCCAGTCATTGAAATACTTTTTTAATATATTTAAATAGAATGTTTTGTTCAGTAAACAAAACGCAGTATTTCCAACCCTTCTGCCGACATGTAGCAACTGACCATTATGGTCTCACGATCAAGTTTTATGGGTGATTGTCAGTTCCTTGTTTCAAATTGTTCATCCCGATTTCTGCGCGGCTATTTCTTTCTATTTCGACCTTTTTAATAAACGAAACGTTTGCGCAAAACGCTATTTGACTACTTGAACGTTATTCGGGTACTTCTTTGCAAATGCAATATTTGCATTATTCACTTTGTGCACCTATAGATTTCTCCTTGCAATTCATCGGTATCGGTATCATAACTTCATTAAAACACAGTGAACGATCATTACACTTCAGTGATTCATTACCACAATATAAAAATGAGCACCTTCTTTACTCTTTTGTTTTCCTCTCCTAATTTCGATCATTTTGATTTGTGGCTTTTCGACCAAGTAACCAATGTTGCTGCAAACACAGATTATGATGACATAGATAATTCGGAAGATTATTGGAAATTTTTCCACTTAGAGGTCATTTCACGTCCTTTTGCAATATTTCTACTTTCAAAGCTAAAAATCCAAGCATTGCAGGACAAAACAATTCTAAATTTGGCAGCAGTTGTCAGTTATAAAAAAGAAATCACTTTTATGCGACTAAAAATAAATCTTGCTCCTAAAACTAAAGAAACTGATGAGAGCCAATACTTTTAGAAGGGCCATTTCACACCTTTTATGTGCTTAAATATTGTACTTTTTCACGACCTATGTAGACGAAGTTTTCTTGAAAATAACAGTGGAACACAGATCATATTGCTAATAATTATTTAGATCCGGGACTTTAGTGAAATTTAGGGAAAATTCAAATCGACGGACATTAGCTAGCTAATTCGCTACTTTTGTGTCTGACTGTGCAGTCCAAATGAGTGATTCAAAAGCATTTCCATTTTCATTCGAGGAAAACATACGCATGATTCAAGTACTGATGCGGTTCCACTTCAGCATGAATGTCGGTAATATATTACAATATCGTGATTTTACACCTGGTAAGTGATTCTTAAATACAATAGAATAAACATTAACCAAGCTGGAATGCTACGAAAATTTTCTCGATTTTGTATTCTGATATAGACACAGCTACAAATGGTAATAATTCGGCTAATCGTTAGTATCCTTTATATCTGTATTCTGTATTCGAAAGATTGAAAATTTGACAGAAGTATCAGAATAAACTTGAAGACAAGTAGAAATTATTTTTGAGTTAGGATCATTTTAGCTGGAAATTCCATTGATATTGAAGTTTAAAGAACGTTTTAACAATCTGAATGTCTGTAATCTAATGGATTTGAAAACAATAGTTAGTTACAGTCTAACAAGAAATACATAAGTCAAAGGTGAATAATATTCGAAAAAGTTTGTTTTATAAATATCGACATACTTGAATGTTAGATCATATAATAACACCGTTAAACATAGCATTCAGTTCTAGATATTACAAAACATTCTGTGTTATGCGATTCCAGAGAATTTCGTCGATTCGTCGTATTTAATAGTTGCTCTATGGACGTGCTTAGATACAGATTTTCATTTCTTATTTCAACTAAAAAACTTATCTAATTTCCTGAGAAGCACTCTTTAGCTGAAATTGAGTGCGTTTCAATCTAGAATAATTTTGAAAATTTTCCTTCCAGCATATTGACTTGTGCTAATCACTTGTTTTTATTGCACTCATATCAATATTTAGCATAAAATTCCTCAAACCGAACTCATTCGAAGAAGTTTTTATTTCTCATCGTCTATTGTCATTTCAGATAGTCGGTTTCGAATAGAATTTAGAATTAAGTATTTATTTTTAGAATCCAGAAAGAAGAAAATACCATAGAATTAAGAATCACTCTTCGTTCAATAGGCAATCGAAGTTCATCTCATTTCAAAGAAACTTCTCTTGCTGATATTGTATTATTTTCGTTAGGAACATTTTCAGAAACTATTAGCATGAGAATGAGTCAAAAAATGTTTTATGGTCGCTCGAATAAAACGGCATCTAAACGGCGTTTAGCTGCAATCAGGCGAGGTAGTTTTTCACACATCTACTAACCAAAACAAATAATAGTGAACGAAAGAGTGAACAAGTCAATCATCGTCGATGCAAAAAACAAACGGTTGGAAAACAAATCAAAGCATATTAACGTCCTAGATTTTCATTCTCTGAAATGCAAATCAAATTGGAAGTACCTAAAGTCCTGATATTATCTGAGCACCTGTAAATCGGAAGGTTCTTTGATCAGGTGAGAATGGTTGTGTACTTTCGTCTTCTATTGTTGAACAGAAGTACCGTTGAAGTTGTATGAACAACCAACCGCCTTGTGCATTTCATTTCCTGCACTTCAAGGCTCTACCGTCTCACTTCCTACCGTCGGTATTTGACGCTGGAGTATCTGCTACCGAACCGGGTATTGGTGGGATCTAGAAAAAGTCCTAGATGTAGAAAAGGCGATCGAGTTGCCACCATGGACCAATAGGCAGCTTTGAATCTCAAATGGGCAGTTAACATGCATACTCGTATATGATGAAATAGAATATTTCAAGGATTGCAGTTTTTTGTTTCCTTGAATGGTTGAAGTTGCTTTTCTTTTCGTACGATGAAACTTTCGCAGCAAAACAATATAATCACGGCAATTTTTGAATTATGCATGTGTTAGTAATGGGGAATATTATTGAATTAGTTGAAAACTGCCCATTATTGAAATATGAGTCATAAAACCCAGCTCTGATTTATGTAAGGCTCTTTATTTTCTTCCACATCATCCGATGCCAACAGCAGTGAAGCGTTCAAAACTGTTCGCTGTCGAGCTGCAAAAAAATGTTTTTATGAATGGAATCGCGCTAACTTCCACTCATATGAAAAACCGTATTTCCCTTAACTCAAAACTACCTGCTGTAAAAATTGTTACGGAAGTAGGCTTTGTGACCATACCTACGACAATCGTCTTCGTCCATTTGTCAATTTCAAAACGGGATTAGCCTAAGAAATTCCTTTGATGCAGTTTCCCGCGCGTTTCTCATTCGTCCGGGGAAATAGTAGTCACGAGCCTCATCTCCGTCTATTACCTGTGCTTCATTTCTCGCATGAAATGAAAATGGATGTACTCATTCATAAATGCTATAATGTAGGTTTTAAATTGTCTTGCGAAACAAATTGTCCTAGTGTTGCTTTGCTGGAAAGATTGATGCGTTTCTCGCAGCGAAAGTCATGTCATGCATGTAGGGATGAGCTGCACCAATACGAACTGCTTCTGGTTTGCTCATTTTGGGTTGCGTTTATGAGGATATCAAACCCAAAACTGTGTTTTTGTCTGGAAAACCTTACGCAGTACATAATTTTCGCGCATTGTTATGTATATTATTAATTTCCAATAAACTGCATCAAGCTTAGCTTACGACGTGCACTAAGAAGGCTGTGATACCTGCTTGCCACAGCATGGCCCACTGAATCGAAAACGTTGATGATATGCTAATTAAAAATCAATACATCGAAAGTTTCTTTGATGTGTCTTGTAGAAAACCGAATCTAAATTATCAGTTGGATTTAAGTTGCATTTTGTGACTACTATCCCAACGGCAAATAGTAGTCAGCAAGAAACGGAAAGCGTGGGCTCGCCTCTATTACTTCGTACCCGCATTCACCAGACTCAATGATTTTCGAAATTAATTTAGTTGATATACGTGTTCGTGGAAGTATTACATAAAGCGCCAAAAGGTGTTTAGTTTTATTTTGTTTATGTCTAATTACAAATTACAGATGGATACGGAGACATGTAAAAAGTGATTTGGGAGTTCCGATTCAGTTTCATTTCTTCGAAATGATTCCTCTCTGTGCTTTGTATATCTAACTTGAGAAACTACTGGTGTTGAATTAAATCAATTTTTTCTATGTGCCGTACAACACAAGTCTTAACAGACCATAAATAGGAAATAACTCGAAAACACACAGTGCACTAATAATGTTGTGTAAAATACATATTCTACTTTCATCCTTAAAATTCTTACAGCGCGAACAAATGCGCCCAGTGAAGTTTTAGTTCCGTTGTAGGCTGAACGCAACTATGAATAGTACGAGTACGTTTTGCATGTACTTTAGGTGATACAAACTGTTAAAGCGAGTTTTATTTCGCTTGATAGGTGTGTTCATTTTGTTCTTCGTTTGTTTTCCAATATTCCTTCATCAAATAGTTGTACGAAAGGAACTACTGCGCGAAATCTCGTTGAACCTAAAATTTTGTTCGGTGGCGACATTCTTCGTCAACAGAATCAACAGATTCTGCCGCCATTATCTTCGGGTGCGAAAAAAAAGCAATCGATCTGAAATCCGATTCAAAACAAGGAGGATCATTGCAAAGCAATTGTTTGAGCATCAAAATCTAAAATGTAGTATTGGAAATAACTTATAAAAGCCTTAGCACAAAAAATGAAAAATGTTCAAGGCTTCGTGTTTTTATGATTGTGGAATTTATTAGTACTGTAAGGATGTTTCCATTGGTTTTCATCTACGCTTTCTTTCTTTATATGAAGACAAATTGTTTTTTTATAAAAAAATCATTATATTGTATTGGACAAAATGTGATACGAAATAAAAGACAAGAATGGATGGAGGAGAAGGAAAATTAAATTAGTAGAACTTTAGAAAAAATCGTACAAAAAAATTGAACAATTGTTGTCGGTTTATCCTAGTTGGCATATTGATACAATTTGATAAGTTTGATCTTAGTTTTAATATAATAATTGAATATAAATTTAAAATAACTCATCTATGAATATTTTCTGAAATGATCATCAATAGATTGTCGTAAATTTTCAGATTGTTTTGTTCTCTCTTGAAAAGGCGGAAATAAATGTTTTTCTTTTGCCTCAACAGTCTTTCTAGCCTTCCTACATGGTTTTTTCTCGAAGTTTTATTATCCATACTTTGGTATGTACTTTAAATAATTACAAAAAATGTAGTTAAAAAATAAATAATAATAATAATTGGGGCAACCGATAGGCCGCAACTGCAGCGAAGAACGAACAAGATAAGAAAGATAGTGTTATTTGAAAACATAAAGGCCGTATAATTGCGGCCGAAGAAAGTTACTTTTAAACGATTAGTTCACCGCGCGGGCGTGGGGGTCTTACGACAATATTAAAGCCCTGATCCTTGCATATCGCACACACACACACAGAAAAATCTTATTACTTCATTGTAAACAAATTTTATATAAAAATACAAATGCAAACATAATCATGCAATATAAGTAAGTACATTTATGTGAAAAAAATAGTCAATTTACATGAACTAGTCCTGCTGCAGTGATTCCGACCACCTATGCCGCCTCAAACACGCGTTTTTATCTCTGCGCGATTTCGGGACTTCACCTGAGCGTCTTCTTTTACTATACCCTTAACTTCGTCTGGAACTTGAAGGTATTTGATTGTGTTCAATCGAATATAACTTACTGGCATCCGCCAGAAACGATCTGGTCTTTGATGTGCAAATTACAGCGCGCAAATTTATATTCATCCAATTGTCTTCTAGTGCAGTAAAGATACGTCGATAATCAGTCAAACACCAACAGACACCATCTACGTTCCGAAAAGCTCGTTTTCAATTTTCCGTCATCCGCTGATCAGTATGATAAAAATTATTACAGTTGTACTTACAGCAAGGGTCCGTTATTCTTCCTTCTACTTTTTCCTACACTTTATGTATATATGTATATATATATATTTCATTTTTTATTCTTTTTATTTTTTTTTATTATTTTACTCTACTTTTATTTATTTCTGTTTAGCAGTTTATACTTTGAAATTGAAAATTTGTGGTGAGCGTTCCGAGAATTTAAATAATGGTTTTCTTACTGACACTTTTTTGTGTGTGTTTGATCTATCTGTTTCATCTAAATATTACTAAATACCTAAATCTAACTAGAAAGGCTTTCATTTTCATTCTGGTCTTAGTTCTATTTAATTTCGCATGATTTTCTTTTAACCTAAAACATTATGATTAAATAAACAAATTAAAATATTAAACAAAACTTAATTATAACAAATAATCGTACGTGCGTCTATTTTTTTATTTTTTTGTTTTTATTTGTGTATGCCGCCAACAACTAAAATACATACATGTTCCCATAACTAACACCTTTGAATACCATGCTACTACAAACTTTGCTCATGAATATTTATGGTTCTTGTAAGTTTGTCACCGCCCTTCCCAATTTATCGTGAGAAAAGCTTTAATCAGAAATTGGCTATTCAACAAGACTTCGAGAATCCATTCTCATTCCCAAATCCAGGGTGTGGAACGCATAGTTACAAACAGCGATATCATTTCCAAGCAGTTTCAATATGCAGATGTGAACTCTTGTCACTTCAGTAGTTTGAGAATTTCGTCTTTACGATATATATTGCCTTTCATCTGCTTCTACCGTTCTCTACAAACCAATACATGAGCGAAGGCATTCCGTTTCGAAATTTCTTAACCTTTCTCTAGTAACGGAACGCATTCATACGTCTAAGTCTGGCATCCATATGTCGAAACTGGCCCAAAAAATGTCTTGTAACAGATCACTTTGACCTTTTGATTATTGTATGTAGAATTAAAAAGTTGTCGAAAGGACATGACTACTTTTTTATAATTTTCTGATTTGATTTCAACATTATCATTATAGTGCACAACTTGTGTACATAGCACACAACGTATTTTTTTTTAATGGTTGGGAGGTGAAGGCTATTTACGCCCTGAGTGTCGGACTCCCGGTGGAAACCAGACTGCCGACTAAGCACCTCGCCTGTCACACCGAGAACCTAGCCTGGAACTGTTTGTCACATTACTTCGGACTAGCCCTCATTAATCGTCGCCTAGCGGCGCTCTTTCAGCACGGATGGATGGAAAGGAAGCCGGAAGGATTGCCGTCAGAGAGATAACCCTTCCGTCACTCCACGAAGTCGTCCATGATGCCCTTCTTCATAACAAGAACCGTCCGTATATAATCCGCAACGCAGTGCCAATTGTCTTCTGACTCCATTATTTTCCCCGTTACGTTTTCTGGAGATAGCAAGCCTATTTTCTCCGAGAGGTGCGAACGGACTCTTGTCCACCTTCTGCATGCAAAGAACTTGTGGCAGGCGTCATCTGTCATCCCCGGGCAGAACAAGCAAACTGGGGACGGTGATTTTCCCATCTTACACAGGTTAGACTGAAAATATCCGTGGCCACTGCGCAGTTGCGTCAGATAATAATCAGTCTCACCATGCGTTCTGCAGAACCACGGCCCCAAGTCGCTGATGACTATGTTGATGATGACCAAGTCGAGTCAGCGAGACTTGGTTCCCCCTATGTAGGTTCGGTGCCACATCATCTGTGTAGCCAATCAAACGCACCTCCTCCGGTAGCTGCAACCTCAAAAGCTCGTCGTACGAGACATTCCATAGGTCCGGGCCAAGAATGGAGCCTTGCGCCACCCCTGATGTCACTTCCTTTCTTCGCCGACCCCCCAATGTGTCATAGACGAGCTTCCGGTCTTTGAGGTAGTCCTTCAATATCCGCGTAAGATACTTCGGAACCCTGAAATATTCCAGAGCACCGAGAATATCTGCCTTTCTAGCAGAATTGAAGGCATTCCTCACGTCAAGTGTTACAAATAGTACAATTCGCCTCGAGTGGTGATTGTAGGCTTCTGCCCGCTGGACCGCATTCACCACATCGGTTGTTGCAACGAACGGGTATCGGCCAGGACTAAAGCCGTACTGCTGACGAGATAGATCCCCAGCAGCTCGGATAGCCTCCCCAAGTCTCTCTCTGATGAGCCTTTCGAGCACTTTCCCGGCGGCGTTCAGCATACATAGGGGCCGATATGAAGATGGGTGCTCCGGATTCCGCTTCCTCTTGTTAATCGACACAAGCCTTGCTTCCTTGCAGCAATTTGGGAACACGCCCTGCTACAAGCAGGCGTTGAATGTGCTGAGCAACATGTCAGGGCAAAGTTAATGTGTAAGCTGCACCACTTCCGCTTGGATACTGTCTGGCCCCGTGGCCTTTTTAGTTTGTAATAATTTCACCGCACCGTCCAGCTCGATCGTACAAAAAGTATACATTCTGCCGGACTTCCTCCGTGTGAGTCGTTGAGACGAACGGGATGTAAAGGGAAAAGCGGTCGAGCAACCTCGTCCATTTTTTTCGCTTCAAGCACACATAGCTTCCCTGCAGCTCCTAGTTTCCGCATGACAAGCTTGTCACCCAGGCCCACGGGTCCCTGTTGATGTCTTCAACGAGCTTGTGTCAGCAGCGAGCCTTGCTCTCGTTAATCGACCTACGGAGCAGTTTTCTAGCCGACCTGTATGCCAGCATCCGGGAATGCGAACCGTCTCGATCCCTTGAATGTTGGGCTTCGTGGAGAAGTCTGTGACATTCGCTTCGCTTTTCAGCGATTACTGCTGACCACTAGTACACAGCAGGCTTATCGTGTCGTGGCCGTTTCCTAGGCATAGAGTAATTGATTTCAGAAGTTTATGGTAGATCAATTTTTCCATTTTCACTTACAACATTGTTGGTGATTTATACCCTTGCTAAGCTAACTCAGCGAAGACTCATGGGTGCTCATCGAGTAATTGCACGCAGTCTTGATGAGTCTCATGGCGGAGCTCACTATGCTTTCAGCTGAGACTTCTTTCGTCCAAGTCATTGTTTTACCGCCCATTAGTAGTGCGGCAACCGAGTCAACGTCTATTTTTAGCAATGTTCCAACCTGCAGTTGAAGGTTGGGTTGCTACGCGTCGAGAAGCACGTTTGCCAATTTCGAAGCAATGTACTGGTGATCGCTCGCAGAGTAGTCCTCCAGTACCCTCCATTTATGTATGCTAGGCACTAAGGACTCTGAAGCAAATATCACGTCCGGGATGGTTCCCAAGCAGCCTCGCCGTCGAAAGGTTGGTGTGTTCCCAACTTACATGATCACCAGTTCTCTCCTAGTCGCTATTTCTAGGATTCGCTTTCCTCTTGGATCTGTGCGAGTCATTCCCCATTGTACCGCCTTGGCATTAAAGTCACCGCCCACAAGGATTCGGCCTTCCGAGCTAGAGACAGCGTCCTCCAGTTCTTTGAGTTTGCTCTGGAAGAGTGAAAGTGGCTCATTCAGCGTGAGATAGACGCTTACAAAGGTCATATCCACAGAATCAATCAACACAATCAATCCCATCCCTGCTGGAAAAAGTCCGGACTGAGAGTAAAGCGCTATCCCGCACCCAGATGGAGGCGATGCCGGATCGGTCGCAATACCAGTTTGCCTCCTCTTTGTTGTGGTGTTGCTCAGATATCAGTAGTACATCGACTTTTGAACCTGGCAACCTTGTCGAGTAAAGGTCGAAATACAGTACTGCGAGACAGCGATACGAGAGCGCGACGAGAGTCTCGCAGCAAATGTCACGCAGTTTTCGTAAAATGCATTTGTATACGACATCGGACAATGATTGCGATGCGTCGATGCGAGGCGAGAACGAGATTGATGGCTTGATGGCGGTGAAATGAAATTTGAAATTCAAACGCTTTTATTACTTTGTAAGTACTAGGGTTATTCTGAATGAGTTTTGATTGAAAATTTCGTGCATCTTTGTTGAGGCTATTATTTGCCAAACGAAGGAAAATTCCAAATTGAAAATTTGACAATTTGAAAAATCAAAA
Organism: Stratiomys singularior; assembly: GCA_954870665.1. Classification (NCBI taxonomy): domain Eukaryota; kingdom Metazoa; phylum Arthropoda; class Insecta; order Diptera; family Stratiomyidae; genus Stratiomys; species Stratiomys singularior. The sequence goes on along the minus strand of OX940879.1, from coordinate 192,040 downwards.
AACATTTTAATCAAAGTTCATTCAAAACGTCACCAATTTGACATTTGTCATATGAACATTATTCTACCTCGCATCGCGTGCATTGCAAATTGAATGCGTTGCGCGACGACGAGCGAGAATCGCATCTCGCTCTCGCGTCGCCGTCACGAAGTATTGTATCTGGGCCTTAAGTCTTCTGCGGTTTAGAACAACGTATTCGCCCACAATGTATTGGAATATTCGTTCTCAAGATAATTAGAAAATTTACCTTCATTTTTTGCAAATCGATGCCCATGATAGCAGGGTTTTCTTGAATAACAACCAGTAGGGATAAATATTATAGCAGTGATAGAAACAATTTTCTTGTATTGCCTTTTCGTTTTGCAACTTTTGATATTTTTTTTTGATTTTCTTTCTTTCTTTTTTTTTCTTTCTGTGAATGAAACATTTGTTCTAATAATGTTGTTGTTGAATATCTTTTCATCAGGGTTTTTTATTGCTCTTGCGTTTTTTGGATTTTTCCCAAAAACTACCCTTCAATGAATGTCAAGAACGTTTGGGATGATTTGAAATTGTGCTGTTATAATTATGCAAAGTCAGATCTTGAATACAACCACCCAAATGTGCTCATGGACGATAAAGGGAAACATCGTAAAGTTGAAAATGCATCTTCCATTATTTTATTCATTTTCCTTATTATTAAGCGACCTTGGGAGAATCCAATCAATTTACATTGAAGAATGTTTTTACAGTTAAGTTAAATAAGGTAATTTTTGTGGACAGCATACTATTAATAACCCTTGCACGCCACATTTCAATCGTCATTTTTTGGAACGTATTCAGCATAATCAAAAATTGCTAGATTACTCAACAATGCAGCATCTAGTCTACAACCAAAGCCAATCAGACTCAAAAACTTGTCAATTATTGCCAAGATAGGTTCATCCGGGTACGGTCCTAGAACGGCGCGGAAAAACGAAGTGTTTTTGTAGTCCAAGTGCAGCCGATAATTACATAATCCTTCATAGCATAGTTCTCGTATTTGCGAAGAGTTGCGTCCTACAGCTAATGGCATTAATGGCCTTGAAAAACTTGGTTTTCTCATGTAACATTCATTAGATTGTTTTGAATTCAATGTTTGTGAGCGTTCGGACGGGGTGGTAGCCTCACGATTTGTTACTCTTTCACAGGGCATCAGAGGGTTTACGCCATAGTGTGTATCTTGCTCCTTTGCACAACGATTTTGGTTACATGACTGAGTTTGGAGTATGCAATTAACTTGAGAACGATTGTGAGTGCAAAAGTGACAAGAGCTAGAGATAGGACTACTGATAACAGCAGAGCACGCTCTAATCACTGGTGTAGATATTAATTTGCAATATCCACACTGATAGTGTCCATCTCCACATGTTCCAGCACTTGACTCCTTAAGACAATAAACGGGCTTTTTCCTTTTTCTTGGATAAACTTGTCTGACCATATAAGTTTCGCCTGGCTCATACCCCGAGGAATCTAAATCAGCTTCTAGTTTTGCAGATTTGCGGAGTGATTCAATTATTTGAACATTGAAAATTTTCGTCATAATACCAAAGACAAACTAATTGCTAGTAATAATTAACGAATTTTCGAAAAAATAAAAACAGAATAAAAAATATTTTATATATTTTTTTAAATTCAAAGTCAATGTTTTTACGAGGATAGCTTGATTGATTAGATTATACAACGCAAAGTTTGGCTCAAATAATTTTTTAGTGGAAAATATGAGCTTGACTTTATAATAATAAAAAAATTATAAAAAATATTAATTTTTAGAACTTCATATGTAACGTTATAAGCAGGTAAAATCCCACGCAGAAGTTCGAACAACTCATACATATATCTCGTACATTTTCCTGTCGCTGACGTTTTATAACTTTTTAAATTATTTTCAAATCGATTTGAATTTCGAGTCAACAGATGACATGCGATCACATGACAAATCGACCCTGGACTTAAAAAATTCTACTTCGAATTTGATTCAACAATTCAAAGAATTCCAATTTAATTGATGCGATGCGATCATCACCAAGTGGTACGTGCACCGGTTTTCCAAATATCTGTCGCCGATCATTGTACGGGCAAGACTGCCAAAATATGTCACTGGCAAGGTCTTCTCTTGGACCGTTTCCTGATGAATGGATTCTCTCAGGTTTAGACAAAATTTTGTATTTCTGTGGGGTCAAAAATGCTTGTGAACCAGTTGAAAAGTTACCCGAAACTGCCGATTTTTACTTAAGTTCATCCAACTCCGAATTGAACGACGATCCATCCTTCCCACAGGAAAATTTTTTTGAAGAAGGGATTGAAAGAATTGCGCAAGCTGGCGGTAACGAAAGCAAAGTAAAACCAAAATGCCAGAAACAACAGAAAGGTATGTTATTTGGACAAATTAATGTGAACATGGATTTAGAATTAGTTGTGTTAATATTTGTTAATATTATAATTAGATGCGAGAGCGAAAAGTGAGTCAATAGATAAAAATCAACATTCTGCTTCAGTAGCTCCACAGTCTTTGGAAAATTCTAAAAAAGCAATAAAATCTGAAAACAGCCCTCTGACGATTTCGTTGACAAATGTCAAAAGTTCTTCTTGCATCACGATACAAACTGCTTCTGAATTAAGCGACATTGCAAGTGAGATAAAATTAAGCGTATTTCTCAAGCATAAATTATATACTTCAATATTTAATAAATAGTGTCTGAGATGTTTGAAGGACCATTGGCAAAAAGTAATATTGGTGTAGAAAACAGTCCTCTACCCAAAATATCTGCTTTGGAAATAAAACATGGGTCAAAAAGTCAGATGATGGTAGCAATAAATGTTAGATCAAAGGATAAATTTAATGGTCAGCTGAGTATCCCCTGCGCACGTGTAGACATGAATTCCTTAGAATCGGGTCGTTCAGAATCGATTGCAAGACCTTCAGAGCAACTCTCATCCAACGGAGACGCAAAAAATGAAAGGAAACAATTATGTATTACACCTACTTGTAAAATCCCATTGCCGGATTATCGGAAAAATCGCCGATATCTGCGGACTCCTCCAACAATTATTGGGACAAAATGGGCGATGGCAAAAATAAATTTATTTAGCGATTGCTCTCGCACTTATGAAATTCTTGAGATTAAGGGACAATTACCCGAAGCAGTGATTCCATGTAAAACAGCTGTTTTTTTCGCAGTGCTTCCTGATGGGTCTACCATCTGTTATGATTACATTCAAGGAACGAAGAGGGATTAGGAGGTGAGAAAATGTATGTAAATTATCGTTGTTTGGTTTTTTTCGGGCCGCAATTGACATTACTTTGTGCGATGGTCAAACCGGCTTAAGTGACTACAATAAATGCTGTGATTTGGAAAATGAAGGCTGTTCTTCCTTGATAAATTTTCTAACGTAAAATTTAGGATTGAATTGTGGGATAACCGAGAAAGAATACGCGATTCGGCTGTGTGAACGAGATCGGAAAATCGTGATCAAGATAAAAACCTTCTTTGAGTAATTCCATGATGAATCAATCAATCAGTATTAATTTCAATCTGTATTAATTTGTTGGGTCCCACCAACCATGAATCAAATTATGCATTCCAAACGAAACAAACAACGCGAACATCTAACTTGTGTCTAATATGTATTAAACAATATGCCAAATTCGAAACAATTCCACCAATCAACAAATATGAAAATAACAAAAAAAATCACTTATTTTTTAAATTAGGTTTATAGCTCATCGTTACGGTGTTATAATCCTCAATGTTAATGATAACCATGTAAATGTTTTATTGCGTTATTACTCGAATATTGCAACAACTACTCCCATTTACATCGAGTTTTTAAATAAGATTAGTTATACTTTTAAAATAATACTGAAGTATATAGTTTTTTGCTTCAGTTGCATTCAGGCTTTCGACCAGGCATGGCACATGTGTGTCTAAGAGACTGATCGTCTGATCAGTCTCTACCGATCAGATGATAGACTTTCTACGATGACTCTCAGATGATAGAACTCTAAGAAGCTACAAAAGTGACGATACCCGATATTTTCGTTTTGAAGCTGGTATGACAAAGCAATCGGAACTTTATGTATTGATGGCTCGAACTTTATGTATTGACAGTCGCGGTATTTCGCGTTATTTTTTGATTTCTATTAGCTCATTGTTGCTGCTTGTTAGTATTGTGGAGGATTTCGAATTGCTAAATGTTTATTGTTTTCATTGATAGTAAATAATGGACGCTATAATTCAAAATTAAGACATTCTTGTTATTGTATATCAAAATTAGGATATTGTCAGCATAGCTTTGTTGACTTAAGTTCAAACAATAAGAATCAAAAGTCAGAGCAAGCTTTTGGCTTTTTTTGTTTGATGGCTGTGAAAAGCTGAAACGCGCCCTCGTCAAAAACGCAAAATGACTGAGCAGACACAAGACATCATATAATTTCGGCCAAAATAAATTCGGGTAAATAGATTTTAAAGCTTCATCAGTACCAGGTATTGAGCTGATTGTTAAAATAAAATGTTAATTTGTAATCATAATATTTTAGGTTATAAGAAAAGCATCCGAAATAAAATAGAATTAGGACTAGAATTATAATGAAATTAGATTTAGGTAATAAGTAATATTTAGTTAAATAATATTAGAAAAAAAATCTCAAAATAAAAGTCTCAAAAAAGCCTCATTAACAAAAATCACCATAAAATTCTCGGAATGCTTGCCACACATTTTCAGCCAATAGAATTTATACCTTTGTTGTCAATAATTAGCTATAAGAAGGTGAAAAGGTTATTGAAAAAGCAAAGAAAGAAAAGTGAAAAAGTAAGACAGATAGTAGTACGAAGTAGTAGTAAGATAGTAGTGCGATAACGTAAATATCAAAGAAATAAAACTGAGTAGTAAGCGACGTAAATAGAGAAGAAGGAAAGTCAAAGAAGTGTGAACTATATATCGAAGAAAGAAAAAGTAAGATAATGTGTAAGAAAAGGAATTAAAGAAATAGAGAAGAAGAAAAGAAGGAAGAAAAGTGGATCCTTGCTGTGAGTACAACTGTAATAATTTTTATCATACGGATCAGCGGATGATGAATGATGAATGGTTTCTGTTGGTGTTTGACGGATTATCGAAGTATCTTGACTGCACTAGAAGACACTTGGATGAATATAAATTTGCGCGCTGTAATTCGCACATCAAAGGACGAGACCGTTCCGGCGGATAAAAAGTTAAGGAAACATCCTTATTTGACAGTAGTGAAACAAGACGTTCAGGTGAAGCCGCGAAATCGAATTCGTGTTGGATGCAGAATAGGTGGTCAGAATCTAATAGGACTAATTCATGTCAATTGACTATTATTAAATATATATATTTGTATTGTATGATTATATTTGTATTCTTATATAAAATTTGTTCAATATGAAAGAGTAAGCATTTTCTGTGTGTGTTTGTGTGTATGTGACATGGAAGGATCAGGGGTTTCATAATGTCGTAAAACCCCGCACGCCCACGCGGTGAGCTAGTTGTTTCGACCGCCATTTTTTCAAATAACCCTGTCTTACTTAACCTCAATGCTCAATACGTAACCTCAATGTTTACTATTTATTTATTTTTATTAAATACATTTTTTTTTGTTATTTTGCAAATACATAACATGGCGCCCAACGTGGTTGCCCCAAAAATTATTATTATCATATATAATTTTTTTAACTACATTTTGTATTTTTGTTTTACATAACATGACGCCCAACGTGGAGCTATGTTTTACCTACATTATAGATATATATTTTTGTTATATTTGAAAATATATAACAAATGTTTCAAAGAGTGCACCGATTCCAATCAAGATTTTAATATGCTCCGTCCACGTTAACTACTAAAATTTGTAGGCCTTAATTTTTTCGGACCTATCCCTTCTCCTTATAATTAAATACGTTCAAATTCTGAAAGAATCCACAAAAACTTAAACAGCTCTTACTTTTAATGTCAATTTACTGACTCATTTCTAAGTTTATGTATTTTATTTATCACGGCACGTTGTCTCGAGAAAATGAACTTCGTCCAGGGCTTTCTGATAGTCACTTTCACGAAATCGTATAGTTTCCTGGTATTTGCCTTCATGATTCAACATTATCAACGTATGCATTTGATCTGTTCGCGCGTCTTCTTCTGATTCTTGTACTTTCAGACTATTGCATGCTCCTTGATATGTGGCTGTCTGTTGAGTTATTGTTAATTTCGAGTTGTAAGCGTCTAACTTCTTCGCAAACGACTGGCCCGTTGCATTTAGAAGGGTTTTCCGCAATGATTCGGCTGTTTTGATTTTATCCTTACGCTTCTTCCAGTAGCCTTCCGAGCTTTTGAAATAGGTTATGACAATGCATGTCATCAGATAGATAACAAACAGAGAAAAGATCACAATCAACACAATAACAAGCTGTGGTATAATTTGTGCGATAGATGACATAACGAGCTCATCACTGACTTAGTTTTGAAGAATTTTTTTTATTTTAACTTTTCCACTTTCCAACTAGAATTTAGAAAAAGTAAATAGGAAGTTTTAAAGTATTATGCTTTGAGTTTATAAAACTGTCATAATTTGCCTTGCTGTTCTTAGCTGACTTTGTTTCTGCTTTGTTTTGCATGTACCGAGCTCTCCAAATCCAAATTCGATGAATCAATTTAGAATTATAGTATTTGTCAAAGATGACATGTCAAAATTCATACTTGACGCAGTTATTTCTGGATTAGGCTTCATTTTCTTCATAATTTTGTGCATTTTTAGTGCACCAATCGACGTTGAAAAATTGAAGTTACAAAGGATATAACTATAACTTGCTTATGGATAAACACTTCTATTGTGAAACTGTTCCGGATGAGCATGCGGGACAGAAGGAGAAGAAGTTGGTGCATTCAATAGCAAGGCAAACTGGAGGTAAAGATCGCAAAGCAAGTGAAATGACAATGTCTCTCGAAAAACTTCAGGAAAAAGTAGTGCTAATTTTTTTATATTACGCGGAGATTATTTTCTATATTACGCGGCTTAACCACGGTGTGCGATCTCAGTTGTAAGTTTTTTCATAATACATAATTATTGTTATTATTATTATTATTATTTATACTAGGGTCCACTTACTGGATAATAGCATAGCCTAGAATCGGTACTTAGCTCCCCATATGTAGTAATATTGTTTACAGATGGTCCATCCTGTTGTCCTACAGAAGCCAAGGAGTTCCTCCAGTTCTGTGGTCGCCAAGTGTTCCAATTCTGTTACGGCAGTACACCTCAGCCAAGTAGAGCGTTTGTTGGCCAGACTCGGGCAATCTAGGAGGAAGTGTTCTGTACTTTCTTCCTCCCCGCCGCAAGCTCGGCAGGTTACATAGTTACATAGTTATATAGTGTATTACTTCTGAAAGGTTCCTCGGATCTCATAAGAAATGAATGTGTGAACGATTGAACGAACGATTTCCCAATGAAATTAATCAAATCGTTAGGGAATAGTCATTCGAAGTAAAGATATAAAAGTTTCCATTTTTACTTTTTTAATAGTCGCTTACTGTTTCAGCTACAAGTTGTTTTGAAGCCAATCGAATCTCGTTCATTGACAACGCGACAATTGTTCACCATCTTGATTGCAAGTATCTCTGCTTGGGTTCGGTGAGTAAAGATTTTTCTGCAGAGTTGTTGATTTGAACAGTTGAACGATAATTGACTAGTTCTTAGGTTTAGCAGTGCGTTTGATTAAGTTGGGATGAATCCGATTACTTACATCGTCGTCTAATATCCTCTGCGAAACTGCATTTCTGCTGGACTTTGCACGACTTAAAGTGTGTGATTTTCGAAAAACTGAAAATTCTGAATATTGAGCGTACTAATACTTTCACAATGTACGATGATGATGTCATATCTATACCTCATATCCATGATGACAATCTATATCTCGACTCCATTTTCAGGCGAGGTATAATCTAAACTTAATGTTGATTTTTAATAAGAAAATCGAAGAGACAATTACACAGTTTATAAGCAACCGATTTCCAAAAAGACACTTGCAACGAACTGTATGAGTTTCGCGTTACTTCGATCCATGGATGCGACAAGTCGTATATCTCTAACATACTAGTTACTTTAAGAGCTGGTACATTGAATAAGCTGACATCGTCGTGCAGCTATTTCGTTTGTCATAGTTTGCGTGTCAATAGGGAGGGCACAATTTCTTTAACTTTAGCATAAGGGTTTTTTCGTTTATAAACAATTCCATGTTCCAAGTCATGTAAGTACCACCAACACAACCAACTCAAAAGTCAAAGTACATGAAAATGTTGAAATTTGTAACAAAGATGAAAAATGTCTCCCAGAATAATACAAATGGCATTTAGATCAAGTTTCGATCATCAGAGGTAAATATGAAACCCATCGGCTAGCTTTTTATTTCCTTGATATACTTTCTAAATAAACTAGGCATAGACTAACGTATGATCTATATACCTAATTTAATACTGAAAGCAAACAAAAATTATCAGAGGTTCTGTGCTCTTAGAACACATATATATGTAATAAGGAACAATGGATCACATAAAAATATTAAAGTAATGTTTTGTTGCTGTTATGATACTAAGAAATGTTGTCAACGTGAAGCTTTTATAAAAGAAATTATTTCAGATAATTCAACCGGGGTAGCAATAAAGTATGTACCGATTGCGAAGTATTTGTGAACTCGTTTCAGTGTTGACTTGATGCCCGACGAACAAAAAGGACACTAAAAATTTCTTCTAAAATGTATAGCAACTCCCCATAAGAATTGCCTGACCTGAAAAAAAGTTGCTATAATCAGTACACATTTTTGTGCAGGCTGTGGTGGTTGTTGTTGATGACAATTGTTTTCATCCAAACTTCAGTAGTGGTTGTTGTCCTCACTTGACGAAGCATGGATTGTATTCCTTGCTCCCACATGCAGTCCGATGTTACATTCCACGCTTCTTTCCATTCCACAAACCCCGCTCCCCCGCTTGCAGAACAAAAAAACTTATACTACCGTTTTATTCGTAAATTCAACCTTTTTTTGATTTTTAATTGATAATTTAATCAATTGATTATCGATATCGAGGAGGAACTTCAGACTTATTTTTTTGTATTGTTCTTTTTCCGGCCATCGGAATTATTTATTTAATCCATTTCAATTTCCACTATCCGGGTAAACCCGATTAAACCCGGTTCTAAAGTCTTCTGATAACATTCATTTCTAATGTCTTTTTATTTAGCGTCAATGCGGCCAATTTTCTCAACGAATGGTAATTTTATTTAATTGATTATTTATTATATGAATAATAAAAATTTATGTATATTATTTGCAGTCAGGTCCTAAGGAAAACTTAAGCTGCAAGGATTGGGTCCGGCGTTTTGCGTGATTGCCATTGATGATGAAAACCAATTGCAGCGAGTGAAATACAAATATATCTGTCGGCAAGTTTTACGAAGAATATGTCCGCTTCTCTTCTCACCGCTAGCTTGAGTTCCGTGGATATTGGGAACCTGTGGAACCTTATCATCCCTTACGTTTTCCATGCCCATCAGCATCTGCAACGTTCCTCCCTAATCCTTACTTTTCTAATATCGACGATATTTGATTGCTGCTTGAGTCAATATCCTGAAGCGAGTATCAAACTTTTGTTTGCAAGTGTTTCAGTAGATGTTTGTTCATCTGAGCAGTGTAGCGGCGATATGAGAGTTGAAATGATAGAGCAACGGATTGGAAGGATGTTATGCTCCCATGTGGCATCCTGAGTGCCAATCATGTTCCAGTGGCTCAGATGTTACTACAAAATAAAACAATATGTAGAGCTGATACATTGCTTTATTCAAAACAATTGATTTTAGATTTTTGACTTGGTACAATGAGCCCGCACAATTTCGTATTCAGAAAGTTTTAATCCTAAGGTCGAAGTTTTGAAAAGAAAAACAATATAATATAATATAATAATAATATAATATAATTTAATATAATATAATATAATACAATAATAATATAATATAATATAATATAATATAATAAAATATAATATAATATAATATAATATAATATAGAATATAAAACACTATAGTTTATAATAAAATACACTACAGGAAACTAGAAATAATGTATGCACTATATTATACCTAGTTATTCGGTTGGGATAACGCTTGATATTGATTATTATGTTCTAGATATCCACACAGCTATGCACGCTCATATTTCGGGGCCGGAATCTCAAAGTTAACCCTTCACTTATGTTGCACTCGGGACCTATTGCAACAGAGGTAAGTGGTTGTTCAATCAGACCATTCAGAACTCAGAAAACGGACCGAAAATCCAAGAAGTGCTCAGTAATTATATCATAGGGAAAGTATTTTTCCGAATTGCATGGAATGATACTTATATACGCTGGATAAATGGGATACATTGATTTGTCAGTAAACATTCTCGAGTATTCAAGCCGAATCACGGGAGAGAAAAGGATAACTAGCGGCATAAAGTGGAGGTATAGTAATAACTATGTAACTATGTCGCAACTTTTTGTGGCTTTTTTGTGAAAAAGACAAAAGACTCTGTAATCATTATTGTGAATAACAGAAGCACTTTCTATGTAATTGATTTATCTCTTGAAACGAAGGAACAAAGTAAATATGTGACCAACTAAAGAAGCCTGCGACTTATTCCTCTGTAAATATCAAGTAGGTGAATCCCGCGTTCCAACATTGATATGAAATCATTTTTTAGCATCACCATATTCTTAGAAAATAAAGAACAGCCGAAAGCAAAGAATGATATATAGAACTATTAAGAATTCGACTACGAAATCTCAAAGAATTCTTTATTTTAAAATTCAAATTATATGCTAAGAAACTTGTATTGCACACCACATTATCAACGACCTGCCGACGCTTCAAAATTATAATATCTGAACTTTTCCTGTTGGGTATTTTGTTAAAACACATGAAACTTTTTATTGGAAAACTGTTTATTGCCTCGGACAATCGATGAAACCTGTCACTGGGTCGCCTGTGATTCCGCAGGACTGAAATCTACTATGAGAGTGTGTATACGATACGTGCGGTTTGTGTGCTATTTAGTGGGAGGATAATCGGTCCTTGAAAACTATGTTTCACCGAAAAAGTAACTCAAAGCATGTACACTGATGAGACATGTGAGATTTCTATGTCAACAAGTCCATGTGAAGTGAAATTGCGGGAAGGATGAGGTTTCTGTTTGATTGAGTGGAATAAGCTTTTATCGCGTAGTATGCATGCGGAATATTTCAATCGGTAATAAGCCGAAACAATAATCAATTCGAACAGCTTCCTTGGTTTAATGTTAATATCAACTCTTACCACGGTTGAAATCGACGCCTACTGAAAGCAATTTCTTCATCGAGAGGTTGCCTGGAAGATAAAATTGAATTTTTTAATCAGCCACTTCTCAATAAAGTTACATGTTCAAAGAAATGTTCCTTCCATGCGAAATATCTTTTACAGAGATCTTTTTTTGGCTCCCTCTGAAAATTTTTCAGTTGTTTAGTATTCAGATCAACGACAGTCGATGGATTTTTTATTGCTTGATCCAAAGGAAGGGCGGAACTGTTGCAAATATATATAACTATACAAATTGCGAATTAGTGAATAGAATTAGCTTTGGAACTTACGTAAATTCCTTGCTATAGTTAGAGAAAAAATTTAGGGAGAAATCAAATAATGCAAGTGGTCCAAATAATAGTAAATATGACTTTTATTACCTATTCAATAATTGTTATGCTATACAAAAATACGATGCTAACGCATAGCCTTGTGATGCGATTTGAAATCGAAATTTTTAATGCTCATATAATTGGTACCGAAATTTCATCAAATACTGAAGTAAAATATCTACGAAGTCCTGTGTAACTACGACATCCTGAAAATAAAGTAATAAACACGTTTATATCATGGATTCCCCACAGAATGTACATCTGATTCCCTTTTCATTTTTCGTGTCCACTTTAAAGTTATATAAAATGCTCAGCAGATCGTATCTGACATGACTCCATATTCAAAAACAGCTACGACAACAACAATGAGAAGTGGACTTCCTGCTTCCAACGCGCTTATTGTCTATATCACGTTTAATGGGTCTCGTCTGGAGGGTGTAGCGCTAGTAGGTAATGAATATGTCAGGCAACTCCTATGCAGGACTCAAGACGGGAACGAGGACAAGCAAAACCAAAGGACATTGACTAAACGCTCTAATGATGTTCATCATCAATAGCTAATACCTTTATGGGATTAATCTACCCTTGAAGTTCCCTTTAAGAGCATTGAAGGAAAGTAACGAGCTCTAAGATGTGGTGAGGAAGGAAGAGATTAGTTTATTTTCAAAAAATCGGATGTTGCTGGTTCATCATTTGATTAAAAATTTTCAAATTTAAAAATTTGCTGTGTTTTGTTTTCTGAATGAGAGACATTTGAGGTACTAGTTGAAATATTACGTACATGATAAGCATATGTACATGCAACTGAATGTTTCAAATAACTAAGAATAAAAGCACTCTAGTAAAACGGTATAAAAATCAAATTGACGTTATATAACTCTGTAATTGCAAGAGTCGATAGTATATAAGAAATTGAAATAATTTGGATAAGCATTTGAGATTCAATTTACATTTGGACCCTGTTCTTCTGCGAGCAAATATGCAAAGCAACGAAGCCTTAAATAAGGAATATAAGGATTCCACGGACAGACACGTGCGGTTGGTATTGGTAGTCTATGTTCTCTTGCGTATTATAGTAGCGTATCATTTTCACCAAAAACAAGGTAAAAAGCACTTATTTTACATTTGACGTTCTCCGAAATTCCCTTAAAGTGAGGTTAACCTGATTAATAAAGTTACCGCAATCGAGCGAAACGGGAGCGTCGAAAGAATACTTATCGAGGAAAAAATCAAGGGGTTCAAGTAAAAATTATTGGAATGGCGCAGTTGGCAATGTGAATACTCTGCCTTTAGTTGCTAGTAGGAGAAACATTACTTGATCATTTGTCTTGTAATTGGATAAATAAGCTATCACCACATTCGCAGCAGAATCCAGCATACACCATTCCATTCGTATTCAATAAAGTCCGATAAGCATTTTGAAAAAACTCAATTAATTGTTTCGAAAATCGAAGAAATATTTGAAATGGGTCATTGTAGCAGAAGAAAACTATAGAAAAACGTATTGAGGAATTCACAATTGGAAAGTGTTCTCGGAATAAATGTGCAGCACACCCAAGAATTTCAAGGTAATTGCTTTAGACAAACGATAACGGATTTCCATTTGAAGATCATGACGTTGCAGTGAACTGAAAATATTGGCCAACATTTCGAAAAATGAACGTTGGGCCTTGAAAGCCGAAGTAAAGAGGTAGAAAAAAGACGGATGAGCTCGCAAGGGCAGCAACAGATCATAATGTAGTTAGACTGGTTCGAACCAGCATGCTTGTAACTGTGCAAACGGATCATTATGCTTATATATAAGATGACTATAAGATAACTGCAGAATATAATATAGGATAACTGCAGAATAAATTAAGCTCGTTGGCGTCAGTCTTACAAGAAGAAAACCAATCATCCGCTGTAGAAAAGGGAAATGCAAAAAAGAATGACTTACAGACTCTACTCGGCAACCATCGGCGATATCTGTGATATGTTGAATATCAGATGAGTAACCATACGAATAAACAAGACATACCGAATATTCTGGATTATCCGAGCCTGACTCATAAGCACAACAAATGTCTACACTGGAATTGAGTAAAAAAGTTGTAATACCTGGTGCTACAGAACTCGGGTACGCCTTGGTTTCTGTAGAGCACCAAATGACCTGTAAATATTATAATTATGCGGAGCCAGCGAATGAACCATTTCAATAGAACAAAACTCATGCATTGTGCAGGCAATGTTGAAATCCAGAATCCAATGTTACAGAATGTAACATCTTTAGTTTGACTCAATTAGGTAAAACTCCAAGCTTGCCAGTGACGATTTTTGTAATTTTCGTAACGTAAACCTTACATGACTGTGCATACGGAATGCTATGTACGGCTTGTATAAGGGCCTCATGAGGCACTCACGGTTCAAATTTTACTTCCGCGTATTGTGCCCTCCCTTTTTATACGCCAAAAGGTGTTTATGTGTTTATGAGTGTTTATAATAAAGATATACTTAGCATTCGCCTGATAAGTCCTATACATTGCTCAATTCATACCCACATTGAATTGAAGTCGGCATGCGGACAAACGATTGCTGATTTCGTCATTTATAACATTTATATACATTCAAATCCATGATAGATCATTATTATTAAGGATTTGGATTGATTGTACTGAATTGTTGTTGCTAATATAGATTTAATAAAGGTAACCGGGTATAGTTTTTAAAATTATATGAAAATTTTATAACCTAATGATAGATTTGACTTTGTTTGGCAAGGACTCTTGCTTAAGCTAATACACTCAAGATGGGAATCGTGTATATAACTTTAGTGAAGAATTTTTTTAAGCATATCTATATTTATTTGATAAAAACTAACAAGTAAAATGAAATAAACAGTTATTTATCAAGCAACTTTGAAATTGCACAAATAAATGTATGTGGCTTCACCAAAACAATTTCATAGAATTCGAAAGCTTACTTTGCGAATGAATTATTATTCAGAATAATTTCTTCCTCCCCATTTCACAGTAGTGTAGCAGCCGCTGAACAAGCTAAAAAGGCATCGACGCTGCCATTATTACGTTGGCATTTTGTCTCTCCATCGAAGCCACCGATACGTCCCAAGATACTTGGCTTTGTGAAAATCTCATGTAATATTAATGAACTTCAGAGGGAACGCTTCTTTGTCGACGATATTTAAATCCTCGAATGAATGAAAATATTGCATCGATTACAGCCAAGGCCCATCATCAACGTCACGCTAGATTGAAATCTTCAACGAAACCTCTCCCCGATCGGTCCTCAATCTACTTTGCCCACAACCTATTTTGTTCACATCTTGTATCGCCTTAGTGATGAGAGGAGTTTCATTCCTTTTTGTAAGGATTTCGATTCGACAATACTACTCCTTTGTAGCATCATACATATCTGTGTATAGGTTTACGGTTGCCAGCTCTTGAATGTCGACTAGCTGTACACTAATATGTACATCGTCTTTGAGAGTATTCCATATATAAATCTGTATATTAAGGGATAAAAGATACAGCAAATAATATCCCCATATTTTTATCCCTCCCGTTTTCTTCCGCTAGAAATCTTCATCGTAATCGGATTCTCAAATAAACTTCAACAAACTGCACTTTATTGTCTTCGTAGAAGTATTTCAAATTTAAGGGAGCAGTCCAATAAGAACCAACTGCATTCTGCACTTGGGTGCTCCAATTTCGTAATATAATTTTTTGAGCACAAATTGTAAAGAACTTTGAACTAACTTTCCGGCGAGTTGGTCGGTCGCGACACATTAAAAGGATTCTGTGAAATCGTGACCGGCATTGAAACATACGCGCTTTGGATGTCGTGTCAGATAGTCTGAGAACGTCTATAAGTAAGAAAGCTTATAAGTGGAAAATAGTGAGTACATTTTTTCTAGTGAATCAACGTTCATGATGACATATTAATATCAGCAAACCTGTATTCAGTTCAATATTTCAATGCTCTGTGCAGCTTCACAAAAGCGGAAAAGCCCCTCATATGTGTTCCCATGGGAAATTAACTAATCCGCCTTTAATGACAACATGCGTATCTAAAGCCTCAGTTTGGCATTTCCTTTGGATCAGCTTAAACTGAATCAAATCCACCGAGAATTCGTAGTGGGTTGCCTGCTGTTATATTTTGAACTTGTTTAGACATCCATATTGGTTTCAAGTTCAATTCTTGGTAGCAAATTCTTGGATTGAATTTGCATTCCACTTCAATTTAAAGCCAGGAAGGCTGTTGCCTTTAAATACCCATTGGATCTACACTTTTTCAAATGAATTACTCCTGTTTGAAAATCTGGCAACTCTCGGATATTCTTTGTTAGAACAAGATGCAACAAATGTTCTAAGCAGCTTTTCAACAATGAAATTTACTGCGGATACGAAAATAACACCAGCTAACAACGTATTATCATGTTAGCATCCGCAGAAAAATATACCAGTTGGACCGTAACGTGAAAGAATCCATTTAATAAATTATTCAAACAGTTCCCACAGATAGTCAAGCACACGCCAACACGTTCCCGGGAAGGGTCTCACGCCCTTTCGTATTAACCTGCCGAATTAACTCGTGAACATTTCAATTCCCAAAAGTGATATAAAATTTATTAAGGATAAGAATCAACAAGTCTCCGGCCCTTACAAAGCAAAACATGGGAGCAATTGATGCGGTGGGAAGTGTGACACCTAGTAGTTTCGCTAGGCTTTGTAAACTTGTATGTAAGCCTTTAGTGGGAAATATTGGTTGGAAAGCTGTTTCGATTTGAGACAAACATCGTAATATGATGTCAGGAAAATTCCCAAAAATCGATAGATTTCCACGAAATATTAGCAATTTCGCAAGTCGCACAACGCCAGTCGGGTCCTAGTTATTTTTCAAACAATACCATTTTACTCGATTTATATATCATGGCATTAAAAAATCCAATCGATTTGAAAGTAATCCTTTGCTGCGTTTCGCTGTGAGGGAGAAGAATCAAAAGACCTAGTAAATAATCGAAACGTCCCCTCAGTTTCGTAGCACTCGATGAAAGGCTTTTGTCGATGGTTTACCAACCTTTTACATGTTTAAAGATCGTCAGAATGATTTCAGTTGTAGGAGAGAAAGCCAACTCCTGGGGGAATTTCGTAAACAGTTTGGGTTTCAGTTTGAGGTTGGGAGTTTGAAATGGAAGTGAAAATAAAAACAAGAAACCAAACAGCAGGAATGCATTAGATGTGGAAAAACAAATCACTTTACTGGCAATCGAATGAAATGAAAATTTTATTCGTTGCGGGTGAGAAATTCTTAAGCAGATTGATTTCAATACCTCGTAGATTCGTGCTTGAAAGGGGAGTGTTTAAATTTAGTTGAAATATTTAAACTCTAATATGTTAATGTATCAATTCTTTCTTCTTCAGATTTATTTTAACAGAGATGACAACAATCTTTTAATGTACTGAGATTATCTGTAAATTATCTGTAAAATAAATATCAGCGGTTCAATAAAGTCTGTTAACTTTGATTCAGCCACGATCCAGATTTTACAAAACAGTGAAGCTTGAAAGTGTAAAAGTCGAGCAGCTGATGAGAGGACTCTCGTTTATTGTTTAGCCGATTAGGAATCGAAAGCGGACTTGTAACAAAAGTCCACAACATTTGAAGCAATGACAGTTATCCTTGCTGACAACAAATATTGAAAACGAACAATTAGAATACTGAGCATTTTTGAAAAAAAGTCAATCGAAGATGCATTCAATCAGAGATACTTGCGGAACAAACATACACAAACCTGATATTGTTCACCGAGTTGTTGCTCTTGATGGTGGATTCGTTAAGCAATAGAAAAGCTCCAAGAACTCGAATTGAATGGATTCTCGAGCGTTATAGAAGCACATTCGAAGAAACTCAAGAGTATCGTCTGCGTGTGTTTTCCGGACACTGATCGCAATGATTTCAAGACATGGCATGGGTGCTCTGCTTAGCTAATACGAACACAAGAAGTAAATCCAGTGTATGGATTTAAAAAATCAAATGCAACGGGGACATAAATGACTACAGAAATATTCGACTGTAATAGAAAGACTCGTTCATCTGGTTCATGCCCATTTTTTTATTTAGAATCCTTTGTTAGTGCAATGTAGCACATTTATGTGCCGCAGTGCTAACGAGGTCAAAAGCTGGAGTGCGGAAACGAGATTCTGGTTTCTTCAACCTTAAATACATTGTTATAGATCAATGGCTACAATTGCGCTACATTTGTTTTCTGTCACAATCATAATTGGCCCTCACATAATTGGTTTATTTCTTACCATTCAGTCGTGGAAATATGTCGCTAAAATCACCATTGAATCGAATGTTTGAAATATTGACAAATTCGAGCACTATCCTTGTGCATTATATTACTGAAACTGAATTATATTACTGAAAGTGATAATAAGGCAATTGAATATGTAGGCCCTTATAATCAACAGAACATTACATTTGTTATGAGATAAATGTGTCCCTACTTCCCTGACCACAAAACAACTACATAAATATGCTCATATCATAAATTATTTATAACAGACATAAATATTGTCATAAAATAAATTGGAACAAGTTTCACTTTACATTCTTGTGTCTGCTTCTCGAGAGACATAGTTCCTGCCTTACAGCAGTCAAACAAATCGCTCCCCTGGGGCTCCAGAATCGAGGGTGAAATATCAACGGTCCAACAAAAAAGAGGCATTTTAGGAATATACATACTCGTACACTCGTCAGTGCCATTTTGGCGAATTCTGACTCAATACTACTGCAACCTCACATTGAAGGCTTCCACTGTCGTTAAAACAAGAGAAAAAGATTCATGATAAATCCATGTCAATTTATTTACGAGAACATGAAAATTTCTTCACTCACCAGTTCGACCCCTTCTGAGAAACAGTGGAACAACTTTAAACAGATATTAACAGGGATTTGTAGAAGTGGAAAGATGTCTTTGTCCTTCGAACACGAAATCGTGTTCCACAAATACTGAGAGATTAGGTGCGAAAGTAGATTTTCAAGTGACGGATCTTTCATTGAAATAAAACGCGCTTAAAAGAATATTTAAGGGATTTTCGCCTATGGAATGACAAAATCAATACACACGGTAACTAAGGCAGAAAGATTTACTATATTTGAATGCAGTGAGTTTTGTTATTAGTATTTCGAATGGTATTACAAGTCATCGTAAATCTTAATTTACCCAGCTAAAATGTTTACAGGTATTTACAAGCCTTAGTTGCTTGCTTTGAATTGCAAATATTTTAGCGTCTTACAGTTTATTCTGCTTTAAATGAATAGATGGGCCAGTGATGTCTTGTAACGAATATTTATTGTCTTTCTATCAGAAAACAAAAAAACAATATATTCGGGTTTACATGCGTTCTGATAAACTTTAATTCAGGTATTCAAATAAAAGTTGTTATTTATATCCGATAGACAACTTATACCAATTTTAACGGTTGTGACAATTTGCTTTATTTGCCGGAATCCTTCCCCAATCTGACACTTTCATTAGGCTATTTTAATTATCCAAATGTGATGTCGCAATTTACTAAATTGTTCTTCTCGTGAGCACCATCAGACCACTTGTGACGGCATTTTCCTGTGTCCACTCTATTTTAATAGATTCTCATACACAAAAAGGACGAAGAAAGGGAGCCCGTGACATGCACTTTACAATGAATTTTTCCAATGGCTTTTGACTGTTGCAATTTCATTATCTTAAAATGAAAGTATTTACAAAAGGAAGACGTTTAAAGAAAAGACTTTTAGTGGGCTCTTAGCCTATTGTTGCCAGAAAAAAGTGAAAGGATAGTCGTACGAAATGCCCTTGACAAGATTTCATTTATTCAGAGTAATTGGCTTAGTTGGTTAGCGGAAACAGCTTCTACATCGTATTGTACTAAAAATGGAGAACATATACATATAAAGTAGGGGGAATCTGTTGATACATAGCGTTGATTGACTTGAAGAAAATTTAAAATGTTGAATTTGCTTTGCTACAAAATGCTAGTTCTAAACAACGTTGAAGTGAAGTATTAGATGAGTTTAAGGATTGTAATATTTAAACTGTGCGTATTATTATTACTTTCATTTACAGATTAAGTTCTTAATAGTGGAGCTAGAGAGTAAAAGATTCAGATTTTACTAGTAAAAAAATTAAATGGGTTCGAAGTACCATAAGGAATTTTCTAGCAAATTGTGGTTTTCAATAAAAGTATATCTATATTAGTTTTCGGTGTTACTACCGTTTTTGAAGCGAGCATCGATATTTAAAAAAATTCAATCTGCTTAAAACACAATTTGGTAAGGGTGTTGGATTTAATGGGGCTGTTTGAATGACCGATTCGAGTAAAATTATAAACGGAAAGCAACTTCTAACAAAAGCTGGAAAGTACTTCCGTTTATTCTGGACGATAAGCACGATTCGAAATTCAGCCACATGTAGAACTTTCTCCTCCATCTCTAAGATTTACTTAAGTAATTGAAGATGAAATTTCAATTGTAAGAATTGTTACTGCAGGCCGAAAAGAAAGTGCTATTCTGCTATTCAAATTTAATTTTCACATTAAATTGAAACCTAACCAAAATAGAATGACCTTCAAACTTGGCCATGGAATGAAATAGTTGTGAACATATTCATACAACAGTGTAATGGTAAGCAAAATTATAATTAACATTAACATTGACCGGCATATTAAATTTTATTTAAAAGGACGAATGTGTCGGGACCTCATTTCACTTTGACTTACCAATCGAGAAACGAATCGTTGTTTATGTAGTAGTAGTTTGCAAATGAATATCTAAATGGGTGTAGTAGTTAAAGTTCTCATCCTCTATGTAGCAGGTTCCAAGTTCACATACAGTTGGTGGTAGTGATATTTAGATGTTTAATCCTGGTAACTCCAATCCAATCCTGTATCTACAGCGTTAATTTTGATGGTTGGGGTGAAAATAAAAAAAAAATAAAACCAATTACAATTGTGCCTAAATCATTTTTCAACCAACCACGCCACATATTCATGGACATTCCGTCTCTTACAATCACCATTTCCGTTTTTGCTGCACAACTATCTAAATCGTAATGTAATAGCATTATTCTCGTGTATCTTAACTTTGAAAATCAGATGGCTAATGATATTTCAAATTCAGGTCTCAAAAGTAGACGATTGCTATTAGGTCTTCAAAGTCCATTCAATCAAATAATATTACACACAATACAACTACACTTGAATCTTTTTAAGACCTCACATAACATTCCTTCTCTCGACTGCATTCTTCGCATGCAACATGTGGTTATTTAATATTTCCCTCGAGCTGGACAGTCTACTGAATTCTTCATCAGGTAGCAATGGCAGCAAATGCCGCATGTTATTCCGACTCAGATTTTTTGAAATATGTGGAGATATCATACGTCATTTCATTATTTAATATCATATTATCAAATAATGGCTTAGGTAATATTTTTAAACTTATTTTATTTAGACACTCAAACCCTGCCGCAGAGAAAAGATCGATGAAGACAAATAGAAAACGGTTTTCGAATAGAAAAATATTCCTATTTGTGCCTTGTGACATTTTTCCATTGCGGATATCTGCTGCAACGAATAAATATGATATAGCAAGCGGAAATATTTTGTAGTCGGTCTTCAGTTATCTCTCTTAGTGGAATATAATCGGCGATAAATTGTTTGCTGGAAATTCAATTAACATCAAGCATCAGCACAAAAGTCTGATAAGAGGGTGCCATCCCGTTTGCTTAATTCACTTCATCTGGAGTGCTGACAGGATGGGTGGTGAAGTCGATTCCTCTCTGGCATCAGGTAGCAATGGTTGGCGATGGAGTCCTCATTCAAACAAATGCTTTTACGCTCTTACGCTGACGCCGGGTTACAGTGTGCTACCATCAAAATCATCCTGTCGCATTTAATTTTAGGGTTCGAATGCGAATTCATTCTGACGTTATTGAACGGGGAAAAGTAAAAGCCTATGTGAAAGTTGGCGCGATGTACAGTATGTGATACAAAAAGCTTAGTCGGATTTTGAAAAATGTGGTCAGGGCATGACTCTGGCATGCGAAAAGATAACAATAATTTCTGAAATCACAGTACATGTGCTCAGTCTGCTAGTTGTTCTTGCGAAAGGATATGATTTATTCAAACTTCGGTGAACTTTTTATCGACACATTGTTTGCTCTACTTTTCGAGACCTTCTCGAACCCCATCTGAAGAGCTGGAACCATTGCAAGGATTCAATAGAACCGTAGTTATATTAGTTGCACCCTTTGTTTGTCTTCGGATGTAATATCGACGCATATAATATTTTCGATCAAGAGATGATCAAACAAAACGATGATAAAATGTTTGCTAACCCCGAAGAAATAAAATGTTGCATCTTTTTCAGGGATCAGTGAATAAGCGCTTTCAAGGAATCTGTTGCCGTCCTTGCACTCACTCACGCGCCAACGATTCGCACTGGTGAATGGCACAGCAATGCGGTTGTAGCGTGTAATTAACATTTTAGTCAACTGGGAAGCCCACTTGTGCTGGTTGCTTGGCTTGGATTGCTTTCATGTAAATTACATGTTGAACGCGACCCCTTTTAGCAGTCGACAACGATATGGATATCATGATGATGTGGCTGATAACTCAATCTGGACGTCATTGCTACAGTCGGATTGAAATTGGTAAATAGATTATGGGTATATTAAAAACTTTTACAAGCGATGCGGATATGGAAATTTGAACAATATTAGAATTAGGGATCGCAAGAGCATTCTTTCGAACCAACACAAAAATGTATATTCATAATGATAAACATCTTCATGTTTATATCTACAGTGCATTGGGCCTTCTAATGTTAATGATATTAAATACATAATTCGATGCTGCTATAATCAATCACTCCTAAGTAACTTTTTGACTCTCCTTCTCTTATTCAAAGTTGATCAAATAAACTTCTATATAGTACTTCTATTCTCTCTATCTCTCTAATCTACTCCCTCTCGATGAGAATGTGTATATCTGCTTTGAAACTTTGTCATCAACGATATCATTATTTGGGAAACATAAAACCACCATTAATCCCTTCGAAATGCAATTAGAGGACGCGTCGTAAGAACATTTTCAATTTTGTAAGGACAAACGTGTGCGTTCGCCTTTATCGCTGAATTCTTTGTTTCTTGTCTATCCTCCAAGCAAAGTCTTTCACTAATTACACTTTGAATTTGGATCTGCTGAAGTTGCTTAACGCAATTAGTCTTCATTTGTGTCAATCAATTCGGACGTTAAAAGCGCGAAAGGAACTCTTCTCGTCCCTTTGGGTTGGTGTTGATTTTCTAAATGATTAAGGATTCCCGAAGAAATAAATTCTAATATTTTAGAGAAATATGAGATAGGTTTGAAGATAAACGGCAATTGAAGTTTTTGTTTATTTTGTATATTTCAGGTAGCACGTACATGTATGTTTCAAAAAGAGCAGTACTATGTGAATTATGCTTTCGTTTAAAGTTGGTGTAAATGCTACTATTGCAAAAATGCTGCCACTGTCGCGATGATAATAAATAAGCTCAAATCATTATCGAGAGACTCGAAACAGCCTCGTTCGATGTACTTCGAGAAAATATTTTCAACAAACCAATTTTGTACCTAACCATGAAATATGTTTATAGAAGTAAAAGCGGGAAAATTTCAGTACACCAAAATGTACTGAAATTGAAAAGTGTGAAAGATGAAAGAAAGTGATGCCATCTGATTTCATTTTTGTACTGATACTGCAAAGAAACCTAAAGCCTTTATAATCGCTTGCGATTATCTAAGTTGTGTACATGAATTTGAGATCCAGATCTAGAAAAGGCAGCATAGAAAAAATGTTAAGGCCTTGTACCGTTATTATTACCCTGTTAAATTCATTACTTTCCTTGAGTTATGGTAATGTGTACGTCAACTTTTATTCGCAACTATTGCTAACATAGTATTTCGAATCCTTTTTCAAATAACTTAAAAAGCTTATTAACATGATAAGAAGAAGAAAGGAACAACTTCAAAAATAATCTGTTAATCAATCTCGTCCAGAACCCTTCGATATTCCCTGAGCCTTTTACGATCCCCATCTCTCGCCCACGCAAGACTTAATCAAAGAAGTGGATTTAACCGAACGCAAAAACAATAATGACCGTTCTCTGTTTACATTAAGTCCCGTACACTTTTTATGTGACACCGGGATTCATTACGTATAGGATTCTTCGAAAACTCTCACAGGAGTTGAAAGATTTTGTGATAAACAGCTTGAGATTGAGATAAGCTCTAATGAATGTCACCATGAAAAGAATTTCACTTCAGCCGTTGCCATACCAATATAAAATGTTCTCAGTGTAATAATGGGCGAACTTCCCAAACGGAAATTGACACAATAGTTAGATTATGTAGCTTTGTGTGAGGGGAGCTAGCGTTGGAAAAGCAATTCGGAAATTAAATAGAAACTGCTTTTGGACGTTTGATGTTGCAAGTCAACATAATCGTCGGTTTGTGAAGTCTGAAAAGAATTCAACAACCTGCATTGACAACATCGCTTGCAAATCGTTTGATCCCTTTTTATAACACAAGCTGATTACTTCTATAAACTGTTGCAACCTCAGCCATCGCAATCAAAGACATTTATCCAAAGACTCCTCCGCGAGGTTTACCGGAGAAGGCTGGCAAATAAAGGTTTTCGATCCCTGGCAAGTTAAGGTATGCGATTGCGGCAGGTGAGGTTCGCAAGCTAATGGCTGCCAAAAGCATATGCTTTTGTCTTTTGTTAGTTTTTTGTTTTACAACAATAATGGTTTCGCCATTATTTTTTATTCGTAGTAGTTGGGAATGATGGAGATTGATTGAGTTTATATTGGTTGATTTTTTTGTTTGATTTTGTATTATGAATTCTAATCAAAGTATAATTTATTTTAAGATTATTCAAAGTAGATTTTGATTTTTGATTTTTTGAAAGCTGAAGTCCTGGAATGCTCGGCTTGAGAAGTAGCCTTAGCATTTCAGGTCATACATTGGTTTTCGCTCTGTAGAAGTTTTAGATGGTCTTTAAACGAGTAAACTGCCAGTGCATTGGGCGGTTCAATTCTCTTTTTTTATTGCTTGGTGTTTACCACTCTTGCCGTAACATTAACAGCTTCACTGGATATGAGAAATTCGAGGCGGGTTTTTTTTTGTATATTTTAAGTATAGCTATTAGCTATAGTATATATAGCTATAGCTAAATAATAGCTACCAGTAGCTATTTAGATTCATAAATAGAACTTGTTTTTTGCTAGTATTTAGGAAGAACGCAGGGTAATAAGACCCCGAAAAAATTGGATGAATAAGAGAAATGAGGTTCACATCCCTACATTGATTCATAGAAAGTAACGCAATAGCGTAGGCCGCAGTAATCGGACAAGTAAAGTTGTTAGTGAGGATTTATGCGTATCATAGGAGTAAGAGCATTCCTTCAAAAGACATACATGAGCACTTGCCAATTTTCCAAAGTATATGTTCAAAAATATTTTTGCTCTAAAACTTTCTGGATGGATAAAAACAGAAACTAGCTTGCTAGATTTCTGCACATATTTAAATATTTGGAATTCTTGTTACGGGTTGCGAAGTTCCGATAAAACTGATATGCTTCTTGGATTAATATATACGATCCACCCTTACCTTGCAACCGAATGGTTTTGACTGTGCAGTCCTATTCAAGAAAAAATACCTCACTTGCAGTTCAGCCCACAACGCAGGTTCAGATTTTAATCAAATGTATTTTCGGAGGACCGTCTGATTACCTAATGACTCTAACTAATCAAATTCTCAAATATGAATTTGACTTTGTGTTTTCTAAAATTTGATAGAAAAAAGGACGGAGTTGCTGCGGTTTTCGGTACAATAGGTGAAATCCATACACAAATTGCCGTTTGTTTATATTTGTAAACTATTTTTTAGTAACTATGAAATGTCAAACGCCACGCAAAGTTATTCCCTTTAGCAACATTTTACAGGATAATGAGCTCCAAGCTTACATGTCAAAGCACCCCCCACGATGGAGTGGGTAAAATATTTCAAGATCAAATATTAATCATGAATTTATCTAAAGTAGCAGTTAAGCAATGAGATTAAAAAACCATCCTTTAGAACCTCCTTTCTGTAGCTCGAGCGTTTCATTTAGATCATCATATTATGATATGACATGAAAAGACGAAATACCAAATGAAACAAAAAGAAAATGCGTGATAAGTAAAAGGAAGATAAAAATAAAAGGAATATAAAATAATAAAATAATAATAATAAATAATAAAAAGGAAGATAAAAACAAGGGCGGATGATCAAAAACAGATCTATCAAACGATAAGATTTGCATCTTCCTTTTGCCTAGGTAAGTCGGATGTCCTAAGAATGGAACAGAACCTTGCAGGAAATGGTTTGACATTATGTTGCTGGAAACTGACCTTATCTAACATGAATTCATAAATTCATTCATCACACATATTTTGCGTTCCAATTCCATTTTCCTTATTACTTTCTATGTGTAATTCCGAGAGGAAATGGTATTTATATGCTCATAAAACACCACAACGTTCTGATTGTTATGGAAAGTAAATTTTGTAAAGTAAATTAGTAAATTTCGGTAGTTTAATTTGGAATCTAGACTAAATTGAAATAAATTGTCGAATAAACTTTTTCAATGTTAGCTGATTCAAACTTGAAGCGATCTACGAATGTATCTATAACGTCTAAGACAAGGTGTTCAGTCAAGGCTTCAGATTGCCAATAAAAATGTAAAACGTTTTTTATTCAACCAACCATCCACTATTATAATGGAAACGATAAATCATAAATAGGTTTCAAGAGTCATTTACTTGACACTTTCAAATTTTACCCTGCGACTTCATTTCACGCTGGTTAATCACACAGGGAATTTCTACTTGCTCAGGGCTCCGTGTCGATTTGCGAAGAAAGTAAATCGGAGAAACCGGGGGGGGTGCAGTGAGTTGTGACGCGTACCCAAGCTGGATTGCTCCCATAAAATAAAATTTAGGCTTAAATTGCTGATGAAGACATTTGTGGAAGTTAACTTTAGCGTCGCATATAATCCTACAGGCGAACGTGCGAAAGTCGTCAAATCGAACATCCTGCAATGGAGAGATATACGAGGTCACTATGGTAAGAATAGCAAGAATATACTGCAGATAAGGTACGAATTGGAAAAAGCATTGTTACCATATGTAATAAGAAAAGTTGACTCTTCAATAAATGACAAGTTTCATCCGTTCAAAATGATAAACGATCATGCATAATAAAGCATTTCCTGTGAAACAAGTTTTGTAAAAAGGCGATTCACGTAATTTTGCATCCATTTTGAAAGTTGAATAGAAACGGAAAAAGGTTCAAGGATAGCAGGAAATTTGATTTTATGTACAAATAAGATGGATTACACCTTTATTGGAGACTCGGCCTTGTGATTGAGTCGTTGGTTTGGACGAACTCAATTTATGTAATACGTTTAAATTTCTCAACGTGACAAGTCACTTTTATTGTTGAACCATGGATACCACGTGAAAGTCCCTTTCAGACAAAGTCATTCGCCGGGAACGACCTGGAGAAGAAAATGCTGGGATGACCCAGTCGTGAATATGATATCTATAACTTCCAGACAATGAGATTTGATCAGATAATACTTCGTTTTTACGGAGCATACGAACTGTGATGCTGTTCCAAGCGGAAGCCAACCATGAGAATAATGCAATGTACGTTCCCGGAGGGTGGCAAATACCATGGCGACATAATCATATCGCATTCTACTTGATTTCACTTGAAACGCTTTTTGATTTCTGATTAATCGGCGGTAGGGTTTTCCTAGTGTACTCAGTGTCGTCTTTTAAGGATGTTTTACTTGAAAAGAGGATAATAAAAGGTTTTTGCTAATAGGGGAACTATGCGCACATATTTATATTGAAAATCGTGTTTGTACGCTTAAAGAGCTATCAGATATTTGTGAAAGAGTTTGTAATGACTCTTTCTGGGTTATTAGTCGATTTGTATCCATGGCGATAACAAATAGAAAGAAGGATTCTATTGTTTAATAACTTTAGGGCTCTGAAAGCAGTCTGGATTGGAGCTACAACATGAAAATTGTGAGGTATTTAGTGAATTAGAATGTCGGAGATGAGGCGCTGCAGTCTTTTTCATTTTCTTGGCAATATGTTTACCTTTTACAGCTCAACAGAAACGTAACTAAAACTCTCACAGAAAGTTGACACCATCAAGTATGCTATTAAAAAATGATTGTAATTCAAAATAACTAAAAACTAGCCAGTCGTCGTAGTTTATGAAGGGCTTGAAGATTTTCGTATTTCCTGAACTCTGCCAAAAACGGAGAGCCCTTCAGTTGGTTTTTGTCGGGTAGCAAGGGTTAATACTGGCATACAGTAGAGTCGATTACACTTTCTTCTTCTATACTAATAATTTATTTTTAATATTGCGGTGGCCTGATTTGAATCAGAAAGAATACGTTTGGTTTGTTGTCTATGTTAATAGGTTATATTGTAGGCCTTTTTCGTTTGCGTTTTATAGTGAACAAAGCTTGGACTTGTCGTAACTTAATTGAACGTTGCACCTGCGAATATGATGGGATTTCAGCGGTTTTGACATGATGACTTCTGCATGTCGCAAAATACAAAAAAACAAGCTGAAGGGTTCACAAAACTGATTCGCAGCATAAATATACAATCAAAAACGAATGCATATAAACAATATTAAATTTGAGGCCATTGAGATAGTAGACGACTATCACTCATTCCAAGCAAAATCAATTGTTTGTCTTCCAAAATCATTCCCGCAAATCATTCTCTTTAACTGTGCTCGAAGGGGCTCTGTCAGTCTTTATGCGAGGAAAAATATATTTAATTACTTATTTTTCTTATGCTATAATCATCCGCTTTACATACTTTTCCCTGAATAAATCGTAGTAGGGGCAACATTTCTTTACCGATCTTGCAACGGAACTGTGTCGCAATTGTTTTTGACTCTTTCACTTCCTCAATTTTTACAATAACCTCATCAATGTTTTGCATAGCTGCATTTATTTAAGGTACGTGATGTAATATATCGAGAAGTGAACCCATTGAATATGTTTCCATTCGCATATTGTATGCCATCAGCCATATCTAGTGTTAATTAACTGTGCATAATGAACATATTCAGCTCAGTCTCCGCTTTACTACTTCTCATCATAGCTGAATCTCGAGAAAAAAATTCATGCTCTTTGTTACCGATACTAGGCACGCTATACTCAGGCATGAACCTTGTGAAAACATGTGATTACCTAGAAGGCGGTCCAATCAATTCTAACGCATGAAAACAATCCGCGTTTTATACGGAACAGCTTACTCATGTTCGTTTTGGCTAAGGACACTGTTCCAGATCAATCTAATCATCTAGTATGCTACAAGAATTTATGCGGAACACATTTTAACTTACCTCATCAGAAGTAATTTGGACATCTTTCTAACTACCTTTTAAGATCTTAACCAGCCGAATTCAGCTTTGTTCTAAACAAAATTTATTTGCATTGTTCAAGATCGACTTTTGTCAGTTAATTTGGAAAACATGTTTTGTTGTAAATTACCAATTACTTAATAGAAAAAAGAATCTGTCAATAATATCTAAGTATTATATAGGGAATACCGGCGATGCTCTATGATAACTTATTGCTTACTTTGCCAAAAGTGAGACACCCTCAAAAATGAGTCTCGACATTTAGTAATATAAACAGGAAGATTACAGCTTGGCATGAGGTGAATGTCGTCATTGAATTGAAGTAGGGATTCGTAATTCTAAGCATAAGAAAGCAGATTCTTTAAATTCGTCACTTATAATAGTAGTTCCGTGTGTACACAAAATCCTGGCTGACCTACTGACTTTGCTTGTATAATATGAGTGGAAAAGGTTCTGGATATTTTTACACTGATTGGACTTTAGAATGATTTATTATTATTCCTAATCTCTTGTGTTTCGTCTGCAGAATTGTTTTGATGATATATGATCTTCGGTGTATTGCCTGGTTTCAGATATCTTCACGTGTAACCTCAGTGAAGTCAATGAAGGGCTTTTGTCATCCTGAAATTATCGAAAGAAATTGCAGATGCGTGAAGCAAGAATGCTTCTCAATCTTTTTTAATTTTGACGATTGACACTTCATTTTCTTCCATATTTTTTGTTGCTAAAGCTTGTAAACCACTTTCTGGTTGGTATCCACTGGCAGTTTCTCCAACTTACATATATAACGTACTTTTTCTTGGTTACAATCATTTCGGTTGAAAGCCACGGTTTTTTCTTCATGTAGTGTGTACGTATAATTATGTAATTTCTTTTATTTTCTTTAAAAAAGAAATCTCTTATAATTAAAATGAAAACATTTATAAGCTGTAATCTTATGAACGAAAGTTATCACTACTCAACCCAACTAATACAGCAGTCAAGAAAAAAATCAAGGCAGCAATTTATTCTACTCTCAAAAAATTGCTTGCCATTCAATCTAGATCCCGATTTGTTTAAGCAAGTGTGCATTAACTTTCTGCACTCAGTCTGCATTAACTATCCGACTTAAATCTTCTTAAAAATTTAATTGGCACTGCCACACCACCCTAAAATCAAAGAAATATGTTTGTGTATAAGTATTATTTGATTAACCTTGGTATCTTCACGCCATCTCAATCTTCTTTGATCTAGATCACCCGAAATATCTTGCAAGCCGTCTCAAAGAAGTTAGTTATCATTACAAATCAAACTCAGAATGATTAAGTATTTTAAATTTTAAGTCATTTCGTGTTATCTCATATTATCCTGCAATGCCCACTATTAAGATTATTATTAGTGATATAAAAAAGTTTACATCACAATGTTCGATGAATCCTTAATTTATTTTTATCTTTTCGATAGACGCGTATAGGAAGTAAGCAGAAGCATGATATTCCTTATTTCGTTGCAGACTGGCAAAGCGGTTCAACGAAATTCTAAGATCTTCAACCCAACGCATTTGTTTCATATTTGGCAGTGTTTGGAATAAACTATCGGAAAAATATCCTCACTTGCAGATGCTCTTCCGCTCACACCTGCACACAAAAAGCTTTGCTTATGAATTGATTTCCGGCTCCGCCATGGAAACCCCGGATAATCCTCCATCACTAACAGAATTCGTCGTACAAGGCAAAAGAAAATATGCATTCGTCTCGGGCGTTTATATTCTTTAATAGATTTAGTCTTATAATTTATGAGCTTAAGTCCTGTTATCTGCGTATGCAGGCTTCGTCATAAAGTGATTGTCCTTGCAGTCACCGTCCTCCAAACTCCATCTCTCACTATCGCACAATCTGATTCGAAATGGAAATTGGAAACAATAAAACAAACGGACTTCGTCAAAGTCCCCAATATGGATGATGGCGTGCTAGGATTTCAGGTTGGGGCTCTAGTCGGTAGCTCCTCCTTTTCTGACTGTTATTTTGAGTTCTCATACCAGTCAAGAGAGGACGATTGTCGCTAGAAGTAATGAAGGAGTGAGGGGCAACATACATACCTGTAAACATTCTTCAAGTTGATTTAGGTTCTTCACATTCTGCACAAAGTTACTCTGGTAGCAAGTTGCATCGATTGGACAACTACATTGTGTCTATGTGAATGTATTGCGGATGTATTGATACAACTTGCGCATAACAGTCATTCGAAAGCTTTTATAAATATGAACACACGAAACTTAGTGGTGTATTTTAGTGGAGGCTTTTCACCACACAGGACCCGAAGAATATTTGAACGGTAAGAATTCCACGGTTGATATGCTCTGATCGACTGAAAACTTCAAAACGATCGAACGATACAGTGGCAATTGTGAGTTTCAAATCTTCCAGATATTTCGGTAACCTAATTTACGAATGTTTAAAATATATTAGCAATCTCATTTGGGATTTTTGAGAAAATTTCATAATGTTGGAATTATGGCAGGTAAATTTGAATAGCCAGATTATAAATGTTCACAAGCTGGAAGTAAGAAATTTTAGTTGGTTTTCAATAAATTTAGCTGGTTTTTAATAAATTTAATCAAACATTAGGGCTCTTTCTAATTGTACGATGTCACCGTTTGTTACTTTTATGGTTTGTTGAACGATTAATTTCCATGCATTATAGCAGTCCACCGTCGATAAGTAGAACAGACGTACAGAATTTACATTATGTGAAAAATGAAAATATATTTATGTAAATTGTCTTGGAAATTTATGTAAATTGTCTTGTCTTTTTTGTCTTGTCTGTATTGTCTTGTTTTGGAAAACTTCTTATTTCAAATCCGAATTCTGCTACATTGTCAAGATTTCCTTGAAAGTTAAGATCTGTTCTTCATTGTTCGGAAAAACCCGACACAACACGAAAATCTTTTTTATGGCAATATGTTGAAAACCGGACTTATGCGCATATAGGCAAAGGCGACGGGGCGCAGGTTACAGAGGTATATAATGAATCTGATTAATATTCAAAGTCAAATATTACAATAAATCTGATGTCAAAAGCGTTGTGGAAACAGTTCTTCAGAGCCTATACCTCGTGAGTCCCAGTTTCTATTCAATTTTAATCTATCGGTGTACTGCAAAAATCTCCCTCGGATATTAACAAAAAGAATTCTTGGTCATTTATTGTATAGACTTTTAAGGGGGAGTACTTTAATGTAGAAAATAAATGTACAGGAACTGAATTTAGAGGTTCCTTTTATTTAATCATTTCATAGAAAAACATATGTAAGGAAATCTGTCATCTTTAAACTTTTAAAAAATCAAACTTAATTTTATTGCATAAAGGAGCCAGTGTGATTGAGCACTCTTGCGCCAATCTTGTCTGTGAGCGTTTCCGTGCTCACTGTAACCTAAGGTGTTTAATTACTGAAGTTTTTGGTAGATCGATGCGTCCCGGCCTGTGAGTTGGCACCTGACGAGAAGCGGCAGGGACGCGTGTTCGAAACCAGCTTGAGCTCTTTCCACCTTTCTCAGTGTTTAATTAGTTTCTGTCTGTAAGTGATCTGATGGCTGGATAAATTATTTTGGGTTTTTTTTCGGAGATCTTGAGGAATTCCATGGTTTTATTAGAATGTCTGTCTATTTGGTGGAAACGTTTTAGTGCTCTGCTGCATATGCATTTTTCTATGGCGTCGAGTCTGATGTCCTTGTGTATGTCCACGTTTTTAATATACTATGAAATTGATCCGATCCATCTCCGAGGCTTTTTCCGTATTGTCTGGGGACCTTTTTTATTTGTCTTCGATTTCTGGTAAAATGCAATGCTGCTGTAAGGTAACGTTAGTCGTATTTTTTGTGTATATATTATTAGCGGGCCGGATTTAAGGATTGGTTGTAAAGATGCCAGGATTTGTATAAAATATAGTCGTTTTTGTCGTTTGTGGTTATTGGTCAATTGTTAGTCCTGACTATTTTGATTTCCTGTTCCCTAGTATTTGTTCGTCATGGACTTGTAGTATGCGGGGGCGTTGCTGTTTCTTCCTGGTGACGAATAGTGTCTGGGTTTTGTCCTTCTCAAGTTCTATTTTCCATTTGTGGAAATATTCCAGGAGAATATCGATGGAGCTTTGCAGTTTTGGTGTGATGACTTCTGCTTTTCGATCTGTGTAGAATATTCACGTATCGTCTGCGTATAAGGATAGGCGTGCGTTTATTGGTGGACTAGGCAAATCCACAGTGTATAGACTATAGAGAATTTGTGAGATAGGTGATCCTTACCAAACTCCAGCTTCCATTGATCGTATGTTTGAGAAGTGATTGTCAATCCTGACACAAAAGGTTAATCCTTTGAGTAAATTAGAAATGAGAGTTTGAGAAATGAGTGAATTATTTGTATTACTGGGAGGAATATGAAGTTCATTTATTTTGAAAATCAGGCCTGCATGCTAGACGTTATCGAAGACTTTTGCTATGTCAAACATACCGAGACCTGCCGATTTAGTGCGATTCATCCCGTTGCGTATATATTGGGCCACCCTGATGAGCTTGAGTTCAGTCGAATTTTCGGTACGGAAACAAAGTCGTTCGTCGGGGATGAAATTTTTTTCGTCAACCGTCTCTTGTAGCCACTATAGAACAGCCCTATATAGAACTATTTTGCAAATGAAGTAGACGAGATTAATACGTCTTAAATTTCGCAGGAATCTGTGATATTTGCCTGGTTTGGGGATAACTATTATGGTAGCTAGTTTCTACGCTTGCACATACTTCCGCAATCGGGAAACTTTGTTAGTGATATTCGTTATTGCCGTTAGCGTGTTGTCAGGAAGACATTTAACCAGCCTTTTAACCGGACTAGGCGCCTTTTGTTTGGTCAGTTTTTTGTCTCGTGGAGGTGTATTAGTCGTATTACCTACTCCGCATATTGCCGCGAAGATATTATTTTTCTGGCTCTTCTTTGTCCTCTGGGAAGGAGCTTACACGGATTTGTTGGTCTAAAGTGTCCACGAACGCCTCCGCCCTACCTAAAGTGTCATATTGGAGTGTGTCTTGTCTGTGAATAGGTGGCACAGTTGTCTTATTTCTCATTCGAAAATATCTGGATATCCTCCAGAAGACATTCTCGCCAGGCTTCAAGCTTTGTAGGGATCCTTTCATTGCTCGTTTCGGAACTGTAGTATTCGTTTACGGACTTTATTAGTAAAATGGCACGCTTTAAATCTAGGATCACCCGTGCTCCTAGCTCTTCCCCAGGTTTGATTCTTCCTCCTTATTAGGTTTTTGAGGTCCGGAGGGAGTTCGTAGGGACTTTGTTGCTTGGCCGAATTTTTGGCTGGGTAGCTCTCCTTTACCTGTTTGATCTTCTCTGTTACTTCTTTTATTCTATTGTCGAGATCCCTTGGCTCGTCTGTGATGTGTAAGCCGCCTTGTGTACTAGTGATGAGCCTATTTAGCTCAGCCCAAGCTCGGTTACTTTTCACTGCTCCCCAATCGTGGTGGTATGCGTTGGTGCCACCTATGATTAATATAGTCAACTCGTCCCCGCCCTCTCCACGTAACTATTTATTCGT
This sequence comes from Stratiomys singularior, assembly GCA_954870665.1. Classification (NCBI taxonomy): domain Eukaryota; kingdom Metazoa; phylum Arthropoda; class Insecta; order Diptera; family Stratiomyidae; genus Stratiomys; species Stratiomys singularior. The sequence goes on along the minus strand of OX940879.1, from coordinate 157,204 downwards.
GTCCGAAACCGTTTATTCGTGCCCGAAACTGTTTATTCCTGCCCGGAAATTGGCCGCAAATTAACGATTTGTATTTTTTATGAGAATTCTTGGTATTGATTTGCAGATTTTGATAATTTTTGTGGTGTCATGCATAGGGGATTAAAGTTGAAACTTAAATTCAACACTTTATTAGAAACGCAACCTTTCATTTTGGATTTTTCAATCGAAATACGGATGCATTTTGCACGTGGAAAATTTTGTGAATTAAATTAATTCATTAAAATACCGGTTTTTTCCAGAATTTTCCACAGATCAAGCACACAACCGCACACGTCGTGATTTTTTGTGGTTTTTTTATCCAGCAAATGTATACAAAAACATATGTGTAACGTTTCAGGAATATATGTGTTTATTTTCAGTCAATAACTTCCGTTTTCTGAAAATAAAACACCGAAAATTAAAGATGCGAAAATAGAGATAGTTCATAAATTAAAAAATCGTCTAAGTGAGTCATTATTATAGGTAAGTTTCATTGAAATCATTCATTTTTCATGTAAGTTCTTATGCCAATAACTATATAAGAGAATATAACGTGACAACCGTCTTTAAGGTGTTCGAGACTTCTTCAAGGAGTTCGCGTATGCAATGCTACTCGTACTTAAATTAATTATTCTCGACCTCTAATAACGCTATTCGCATTTCAATAAATTATTATCGTTAAATTTTATAAAGTGACAAGCATCTTTCTATATTTTATATAAGTGTTTTATGAAACATAATCAAAACAAGAAAGACAAGGTTGATAGTTTGGGTGGATATAAAATACTAGCTGCCATGCATGTATTACATGTTTATTACCGTTTAGTTTACTGAAGCACGCTGTATGATCTTTTTTGGGCATATGTTAAGGTTCGTAGAATTAGTTTTAGTGCATGACTCAATCGAATGATTGCGAACATGATGGTGTACCCGCGAGCCGGAATATTACTTTATGCGTCATCGAATCATGGGTCGTTTAAAAATGCAACTGACTGAATTTGATACTGGAACTCGAGGTTTCGGATTTGTACAACCGCATTATTGTTTAACAATTACAACTATTACAATAATTACATCTTTACAGCCAAAACAGCGAACAAGAGTATACCAAAATGTAAAACAATGCGGCAACATATCACCATTGCTACCACACATGAATCTCTTTCTCTTTCGTTGGGAATGTGTGTGAAATTATGTCTTTGAATGCATCCGTTTTTACTGCTTCTAATGTGTCTTATGACATTATTGTACCATTATGTATGATTGGTATATTGCTAACTAACGATCATTCAATCCTGTTCTTGGAAAATTAATTGGCAAGTATTTCCTTGCGTAAAATTATTTGTTGCGAACATCATTCGTTAAATCTCAAATGATTCAAAAAGTGTTTTCCCCTCTCGAACATCGTCCATGTATAATAAGTTCAATACGATTCAATCTAACCGTAGCACTGCTATCTTTCTTGACTTGTTCAAATAACATTTATCACATACTGCATTAGCATAAAGTTAATTTATTTGGGGGCGTTCACTAGCAATTCTAACAAGCTCCGCCTTTTGGATTTTCTCATTTCATCTAGGAACTATAAAAATTAAATACCCTTCTATAAGTTCCACTCAAATGAAATGGTGATAGTAATGTACTCACAGCAAAGATATGGTTTCTTCTTGCACGTAACAACGTCTTTGAACCTGTAATTCGCGTTAGCAATCCCACGTGATGAAGAAGGTCGACTTCGAACTTTCTACCTTTTTGATTTCTCATTACGTACTCCCTTTTAGAATTCCACCCTCATTTATTCTATCCGTGCGCCCGGCCACTTAATTACTTCCATTCGATTTAATTCACTGAGCTGAAAATTAAATTTTATGGTATCCCAAGAGTTGAAAGAACGTTTATATGGAAATTCTTTGGCTAATTTGACGTTACGAAGTGATTCAATGATGCCGACAAGCGATAGGTAACCAATGACAACACCTTTCACATCGGTTCCTTTCTTTAAGGGAACCAGCGAGGGGTAGCCGTTTTATTGTGCTTTTCATTCAACGAAGGAATGAGCTTAGAACGTTATTGTCGTGTTTCCTATTCGTTGTTATGGCTGAAAAGTTTTCTCGCATTTTGCGGCAGTATCAGGAAATATGACCAAACAAAAAACAATTTATTTCACTTTAGGATATGTCAAGCAGTCTTTTATGAACTCTTATCAATCCGTTTTAACAAATGGAGTGGCTATTCGTCTTGAAAGATGTGGATCTAAAATGTGATGGACGTTCCCTGATTGTACATTAGAATTGCATTACTGAGTGATTTTTCATTCGAGTTCCGTTGTTTGCTGATAAAAAAACTGAAGAAAATTCATTCGGAAACGTATATAATCGTCCTTTATGTGACTTTATAACACAATGTGCAGTTGCTTCGCATGAAAAATTTCTCTTTAAGACATAAAGAAAGTATGGATATATTTACTGCATAGCTTTGTCGCATATATACGAGTACTTGTCAAAAACTTCAATCTACAATACCTTGTGTCGTTATTCTTGACATAAAATACACAGAAATACAGTACAGATACATAAAAATTTTCTTAAAATTTTCGTTAAATGTGCGTATTTTATAACGCTGGAACTAATGTGCAGTTTTCGTAAACTCCTTGAGAGGATAAAGTAATAAAACCATCTTGTCTTTGTTTAAATGCCTGTCAAAGGCAGCGTATTGTCAAAAAGTTCGTAATGATTTGGCTGTTCGTTTCTATGTAAGGCTTACATTTATTGTGTTTGCCAATGTTTATCATCTCTCCCTTAAATTGGAATTAGCTTGGGGTTTATTTGAGTTAATCTCATGTTTCTATTAATAAAAATATGTCCATAAGAACGACAATTTCGGCAAGAAACGTCTTACTTATTCTCTTTAGAAAGTATAAAGGATCATGTTGAACAACCCTTGTCGGTTAGAGCCCTGTAAAATTCTTTTTTCAAGCATTATCGTTTTTCTCAGCGCTTGTTGGTAGGGGTTGTAGCTTTATTTTACTGCTATTGATGAAAGTATAGTTGATGCCAATCAACAAACCCATGAACTTTACAAAAACGTTGTTGTTTAGGCTCTGCATTTCTTTCTCAACTGGAGCATTAGTTTTAAATAAGTCAGATTCAAAACAAATTCGATATGCATAACACACCAATAAATAATGTTCATAGACCGCTTGTGTTCAAAATCAATCGGTTAAACTCCGTACCTTTCCAATTTCGAAGATCTTCAAAACTACGTGGTTTAGTGTTGAAATCCTTAAACGCAAAATTTACTACTTTTGTACAGTTCCATTTATTTTAGAATTTACTACAGTTCCATAGAAAGCTTGGCGTTTGCTTCTTTTGAAGTCTTGAGAGTTTTCACTACTAAATCGTATATCGTTTTCAGACAACCATGGTAAATATTATGGAAAAGCATTACAAGCAAATACCATTTTGAAACATTCCATTTTAAAGGCTTTCTATCCACTCAAATTTACCGATGTTCTTCAAACCTGCAATCTACTTTTCGAACAACTTGTCCACATTTTTGGACTCGATACAACAGACAAAACACCCTACATGAAAGGAAGATGATCGTTTTTGTCACAAAAACCTCTTAAAATAGGCCACAAGTGTGTATTTCAGCTTTTAAAAGTTTTAGACCACCTACGTTTACGTCAATACAAACAACTACGTTTGTTATGTATTTTCAAATAAAATTTAAAAAAATAATACAGTAAAAAAATAATTATAATTATGAGAATAATGCTAGTCATAATAATAGACTAGCTCACCGCGCGGGCGTGGGGGTCTTACGACATTATGAAGCCCTGATCCTTGCATATCACACACACACACACATGAAAAAATCTCACTGTTTCATTTTATACAATTGAAACAAATTTTATACAATTTTTATACAAATGTTATACAAAAATATAAATATAATCATGCAATACAACTAAGTAAATATATAAGAAAATAGTCAATTTACATGAATTAGTTCTGCTATGCTCAAGCTGACCACTTAAGCTGCTTCCAACACGAGTTTTTATCTCAGCTCGATTTCAGGACTTCACCTGATCGTTTTCTCTCACTATATCCTTAACTCCGCCTGGAATTCGAAGGTATTGGATTGTGTTCCCTCGAATATAACTTACTGCATACTTGCATCCGCCAATAACGATCGCCGTCATTTGATGTGCAAATTAATATGTCGTCAAGATATTTCAACAATCAGTCAACAACAACAGCCACCATTCACGTTCGGAATAGCCTTTGATTTGTATTCATTTTCCGCCATCCGATGATCAGTATAATAAAAATTATTACAGTTGTACTCAGAGCTTGTTTTGAGAAATGTGATACATCCGCACACGAGCTCGTTCATACTCCTTATTTGATTTATTTCCACGACTACAAACAGCTTACCAAGTGTCCGTTTTTTCTTTTCTTCTTAATTTTTAATTTTAACTATTTTACTCTACTCTACTTTTATTTACTCTATTCATTGTCTTCTTCTTCTTCTTCTATATTAACTTTTTCTTTATCTACCTTACCCTCTGTTCACTTTTTCTTTCTTCTTCTTTACATTTACTTTTTATCCTTAAATGTAGTTGTTCACAACAAACAAGTGAATTATATTGATTCAAAAATTGGTTCCAAGAATTCTTTGAGAGATTGTTTTTCTACTGACTTTTTTACAGAGACTTATTTTTATTTAATATTATTTATCTAAATATTACGAAATACATAAATCTTACTACAAATGCTTTCATTTTAATTCTAGTCTTAGTTGCATTTCGTATAACCTTAAATATTATGATAGCAGATTATAATTGGAATCAAAACATTTTTCAAAAAATTGTATCATTTTAATTTTAACAATAATCGTGCTTGCTCTCTTTTTATTTCGTCATGCCGCCTACACAACGGAGTAACACATTATTGAAAATATATAAATTACTACTTTTATACGAGTATTATACGAGTACCAAAATGTACATAACTACCAGGCTTAGCATTCTTTAGCATAATTTTTCTACTTTATTGAAATCTATGAAATTTTAGACTGAACTAGGTACATTCAGCCTATAATTTTTTAATATAGTTCAAAATTTGAATAATACATAGTTTTGAAAATCGAATGTATTCGCGATCATCACATCTAAGCTATTTTATATATAATTGTACACTAAAGATAAGGATTATTAATTGTAGTTTCCATACATATTATATAATTATGTATGGAGAAGGAATAGATATCTAATAATACAAACAAGGATTATAACTTGTTCGTATTATTCCTATTCCTTCTTCATACATAAACTTTAAAACTGATAATCCTTATCCGACATGGTTCGATGCTTGTCTCCGTCTGTGCTGTTTCGGTTACACGATCATGCCAATTTTACAACCTGAGACAGACTATTTGCCAATGCCAATTTTACAACCTGAGACAGACTATTTCATGGAAATGCCAATTGAGACTGAAATTTTTAAAAGTTCTGTTCAAAACTAGTATAAGTATTAGAAGGGACTTAGTCAAGGCTTATACTGATAATTAGTTAAGCATTAGCTGGATGTGTCTGATCATTATTTTGCTGGGTAGTAAATCCCATACCCAATCCAAAAGCATGACTACCGCGGTTTGGCGTAACGTGAAAAATAAAGTCATCAGTATTTCGTTTGCAATGCATCCATTAACATTTCCATGCTAATGAATTTTATTGACCGAAAAAAACATTCATTTTACACATTTCCGCGTCGTACCATTTATAAAACCGACTACAATGCAGGATCCTAGTATCCAAGTTGTATATAAATAGCACAGTTCTAACCCAAACCACCCCATTGCCATGCGGATTCATTGATATGTGATGACGCGTGAAGGATGAAGAAGATGATGTAAGTCTCCCTCCAAACAATCCTTTTTCTTAATACGCGTACTATTAGTATCGTGTTGTACGAATTGAAAGCTTTTAGGGGGTTGGCATTGTCCCAATTCATAATGCACTGCGATGAAGTGTGGTATTAACAAAATCACAACGAAATCTGAAATTTAAATGGGGTTGCTTGGATTTTAACCATATAATGCAATGTTGGTTGCTGAAAACTAAACTTCACAAATTCTTCGTCGAAAATTACATTAAAGGAATGTGAAATCAATGTCTGGAATCAATTCTTGAATATTTGTACCAATAATATTGATCTATTTTATTCTATAAAAAAAGCGCATTGCCGCTACACATTTTGACAGTTCCTACAATATATCCTTAAAGACGTACGCAAACAATAGAATTAAAGGACAACGGCACTGACGGAAAGACACATCGGCGTTCAAAGATAATGGCACGATTGAATGGAACATGGTTGGGAGTTAAAAGGGTTGACAACCATACAAATGGTTTGTTATAGCTTTTACAGGACATGCAGACTAATAGCTTCCAATAATTATTTTAATGGAATTAATCGTCGGGATCTTTAAAGGGCCATTTGCATTTGTTATGCTAGCTTATGAAAAGATTGCTAACAAAAACTGCCAGCAAATAGGTTTTGCGTCATTGAAAGATTACGAACTAATTCCGAACATGTGCGAAGCTACAATGGCAGGGGCTGGATATGGGCAGAAAACACAGCTCAAAGCATAGTTATGAGTAATTACTATCATTATTTTATTTGTTTCACGATTACCAATCCATTCTAGGAAATGGATAGGATTCAATATAGATACGAATCAATATATACCGATTGAATATGTGGATGAATGCCCCTTAAAAAATTCTACCCATTCTCTACCGCTCCATAACATAACATCCTTGTTTGGTTTGGCATCGCTATCAACGACTTTATTATCTCTCAAATGCACCCTAAGCATCTCTCAGCCTCTTTCGCAAGAAGTCCAGATCAAGCTTCAAAAAATACCAACGGCCGCTCAGCGGCTATCCAGTGTGAATTAACGGGAACTGAGCGCATTATTGCAGTTCTCCTTTGATATTCATATATCTGTGGACAAAATAAAACGCGGCCGGGGGTTGCTTTTAGATGAATCGTGGTCGAGGTTAGATATTTTTTGGAGGGTTCGCAAAATGATTCTAACAATAAGTGAAATTTTATACATTGCCTGGAAGTGCCCGTGAGTTGGAGGAATGTATCTTTTCCAGTAGGCTGAATCATTTCAATTAAAATCTTTTAGATTTTCCGATTAGTGTTCCTTTTCAAAATGAACAGAATTAATTGCATGAAATATATGCATTCGCTGTGTAAAGATAATAATCTTTAATGGAAAGGTTGTTCACATTATACTCTAATGGATACTTCAAGAAAGAGTAAAAGAATCAATGATTTTTATATATCTCAATATTTTGAATAAATTCAATCAAATTCGAGTCTGGTAGAGAAAAATTCAACACAATGAAATAATTATTTCATGTTGTGTATGCTGTAGTTATTAATATATAACGCGCGCAAGGCTTAGCAATATAGTGGACATGAACCAGAATGCACTCATTCAATAGATTTAGTTTAGTTTTTTGACATATTTTTCAGACATATTTGACATATTAATAATTTAATTCAGAACCATTTTTAAGGACCATCTCACAATCTAGTCTCACATTGCAATTGCTTGGGATCCAAACGCATACTTTCCTTTTTTGGTACTTACACAAGGTACAAGATGATTAACTCATTGTTGAAAGTTACAGTTGAACTATATTTCATTGACCTAACTACTTCACCCCCTCCAAAAGCCTCAAGTATTTTGCCGCTTACTGATCCGTGATTGGGTAGATGTGTGTGATAAACTACTTGTAAATGTAGTCACACGTGGAGAGAGCATGGACCAACTGTTGAAAAGAAGATTCGAAACTAGATTCCTGGATGATGGGAAGACTCCTAAGAGGCTCATCTCAATCCGTAATCCAACTAATACATCACTAATCCATCACATCACTTATACTGAACTCTTTACTGTATTTGTCTCAATGAACAAAATTATATGACCCTACTCACATGTCAGTACTTGTGATTCAATCGGAAAATCGTTTCGTGCAACAAAACTTCAGGGTGAGCTTGAATGCGATCCTCATTTACTTATTAACACGAAGCATGGTTTGCTTTTTGGAATCAACTAGAATTATCAGATGCTATACACATTCAACCATGGTTTTGAATTAATCAGTGGTTGAATGGCTGAATTTTCTCTGGCTTTTGTGTATGTACCAGGGGGTACAAGGATTTGTACAAGGGTGTCAAAAACACACCTATCGAGTGGTAGTAATTAACGAGATACTCTACAGTAAACTGCACATGAAACATATCAACACTTAAAATTCGCGCGGCTCATCTTCTTACCACAATCATGATCAAACATGTAGGCTATATTCAGCAAAACTCAATTTGTCAAATTGTCATAACATCCCTACCAAACCCATTCCAGTGGACTGTGTAAGCCGTGGCTTAACTCTTGGAGTATGTGGTGCGTGGAGTTAGTGCGATTTAGCACTTTGACTCCCTCTTGTCTGTGAGCATTATATGCCCACTCAACCTATCGCGATCTGTCTTTTTCTACTGAAAATGTTATTCTATAATTTGGCGGATATTCGGGTACGTAGAATTTTGTCTCGTGTGCAGGGTTCTTAGGAACGCCATAGTGCTGTTTTTGTGATTGTCTATTGTGTCGAAGAGTTTTAGAGCTTTGTCTCGTACGTATTTTTTGACTGTCTCTATTTTTATGTCTTTGTATATGTCCGTGTTTCTAACATACCATGGGGTTCCCAGGATTTTCCGAATCACTCGGTTTTGGAAGGATTGGAGTGCTTTTTTGTTTGTTTCGGTCGTTTGGTAGAAAGCGGAACTACCGTACAGTAGCGTCGGTCGTATGATCTGTTTAAAGATTAGCACTCTATTTTTCAGGCTGAGTTTTTTCGATGCTAGAAGAGGGCGGAGTGAGGATAGGAGGCCTATGCAATGTCCTCGTTTGTTATGTATGTGCTGTTTCCAAGTAAGTCTGTCGTCGAATGTAAGTCCGAGATATTTTGCCGTTCTGGTCCATTGTATGGGTTCATTGTCGATTGTAATTGTCTGTGGATTTTGTCGTAGCTTCCGGGTTATAAAAATGGCTTTTGTCTTGTCTGGGTTAATCTTGATCTTCCATCTGCGGAAGTATTCCAAAAGAGTGTTCGTTGAGCGTTGCAAATTTGACGTTATGACTTTTGCTTGTCGTCCTGTAGTGAAGATACAGGTATCATCAGCGTATAGTGAAATTTTTACTGTTCGGGGCAGAGTGGGAAGGTCTGCAGTGTATATATTGTAAAGGACCGGTGAGATGGGTGATCCTTGAGGGACTCCAGCTTCAATGGGTCGGAGGCTTGATAGGCTGTTGTCGATTTTGACGCGGAAAGTTCTACCTTGTAGGAAGGATCCAATGATTTGCGTGAGTTGTAGGGGCAAGTTGAATTCATGCATTTTGAATATTAGTCCTGCATGCCAGACTTTGTCAAAGGCTTTGGCTATGTCAAACATAACCAGTCCTGTTGACTTCCTGCGTTCTAGACCCGTTCTAATGTGCTGGACCACCCTTACGAGCTGGAGCTCTGTGGAGTGATTGGCTTTAAAGCCGAATTGTTCTTCCGGTATGATATTTTTGTCATATAATGCCTCGGTAAGACGATTCAAAATCACCCTTTCTGCGATTTTTGCCATCGACGAGAGGAGACTGATTGGCCTCCAATTTTGTGGAAAAGTTGGGTCCTTTTGAGGCTTCGGAAAAACAATAATTGTGGCTGATTTCCATGCTTTGGGATATCTTCGCAGTTGGAGAATTGCGTTTATTATGTCCGTCAGTGTTTGTAATATATTGTCTGGTAGCCATTTTAGCATGGCGTTTGTTATTGTGTCATTTCCCGGTGCTTTACGTTTGTTTAGTGTTTGTACTAGTCCTTTGATTTCGTCGATGTCTGTTGGTAGTATCGTTTGGTCGTTGTTCTCGTGTGATCTTAGGAGCCTGTCGGCCGAATCTGATACGCCATCTATAAAGTCATAGTCTTCGTCGTCAGACGAATTTTCCTTGAATTGCATTTCAAGGGAGTCCGCAAATGCTTCTGCTTTGTCTGCACTGTTGTATTGTAGGCCGTTTAAGCCATGTATTGGAGGTATTTGTATCTTGTCTCGCAATCGAAAATACTTGGATACTCTCCAGAAGTTGTCTGAGCCAGGGTCAAAGCTTAGTAGAAAGCTTTCCCATTGCTCGTTTCTGAATTCGCTTATCTTTTCACGTATTTCATTAGTTAATCGTGTAGCTCTCACTCTTTGCCTAGGATCACCTGTGTACCTGGCTCTTCTCCGAACTTTGTTCCTTCTCCTTATGAGTTTTTTAATATTTTCTGGGAGTTCGTAGGGATTCGTTTCCCTTCTCGGAGTTATGATCGTGTTGTCCTCTTTTGCCTGCGTGATCTTGTTTGTTAGAGTTTCTATTGTTTTCTCTACGTCGTCAGCCGTTTCAGGTGTTTGATGTGTTTCATTGGCTAATGCGACTTGGAAAGCTTTCCAGTCCGTTATTCTTTTTTCTCGTATGGGGACATCTAGGAAGATGCTCCCTACTCGAAATAGAACCGGCTTGTGGTCTGATGATAGTTCGTCGAGGACTTCTAAGCGAACATCATTCATGAAATTACGTGAAATAGCGATGTCTAGTGCGTGGCCGTGTATTCGCCCATAGTGGGTTGGTTCGTTGGGGATATGCAGGCTTAGTTGATTTGCTGTGCTAAACTTATGTAGCTCGATCCCAGCTTTGTTGCTTCTCACAGCTCCCCAGAGGCGATGTGTGGCGTTAAAGTCTCCAGCGATGAAGGTTGGACCATCGAAGGACGTCAATGCTTTGAGGTCATCGGCATGGAAAAGGCATTCTGTTCTGATGGGGTTGTAAGTAGAGATCGCAAAGAATTCCAGAAAGTCAGTTCGCACCTTTATAACCGTGGCTTCCATGTGTTGGAGGTGTGGTGTGTTGATGAGATGGTGGCTCACATTTCGCCTCACGAGTATTGCCGTACCTCCTCCTCTACCCGTTAGTCTATCATTTCTGTATATAATGTAGTTTGGGATACGGAATCGGTTTCCCGGCTTCAGGAAGGTCTCTTGAATGAGTATGATATCATATTTGTGTTCGAATATGAACTCTTTCAGCTCACCAGAGTTCCGAAGCAGGGAATTTGCATTCCATGTGAGTATGGAAATGTGATCCTTTGGTGTCATCAATGTGTTTTTTTTATTAGCAGTTTTTTGTGTGGCGGTGAACATTGTTTGGATCATGTTTGCCATCATTTCCTGCATCATATTTTGGAACTGTGTTTGCATTTTAGCGAACATTAGTCCCATATCTGGGGTATTAATGTTAGAGGCTGGATTTGGGGTTGTGGGTAGTTTTATGGTAGGGGGTTGTTTCGTTTGCGGAGTGCTTGATTGTTGTGCGGCAACTTGTGCGAACGACTTCCTGATGTTCTTCGGATTTCTCGGACATCCCCCGTAGTTTGCCGGGTGTTCGCCTCCACAGTTTATGCACTTAGGCTTTTCTTCTGCTTTTTTGGGGCACGCGGAGAAGTGGTGGAGCTGGTCGCATTTGACGCAGCGCGATTGTGCATGGCAGCCTGATGCGGAGTGTCCATACTGCTGGCAGTTATGGCACATGGCTTGGCCGTTGCGTGGGCGTTGCGCCTCAACAGTGCATATAAGCTGGCAAATGGCTTTTATGTTGAATATTTCCGTCTCCTTTTTTGGGAGAAGAACTTTCACTAGTTTGGATGGTCCGTCGCGAGTTTTTAAGAAGAATGCCTCGGTTGGATGGAACCCCTGGGCTTTTAAATCTTCGACGATTTCTTCAATTTCTAGGCCGTGCAGGCCTCTGATCACAACGTTTAATTGTCTGTCCTCTGGTAGGGTGTAAGTGTGGTATTCGATTTTTTGGTTACTGAGTAATTTAGTCAGTTTTCGATGGTCAGTCGGAGTTTTGGGTACTACTTGAATGCCAAGATAGACCCGTTTGGCTGTGGTATGTGTAATTTTGTTTTGAACCATAAGGGACAAGACCTTGGACCACTTGCCTGGTTCTCTAATTATTATAGGCACTGTGCCACTCTCGGAATGTGTGGCGTCTTGAGTTTTGGGTTCGGTGGAGGGCATGGCTTTTGGGGGTATTTGCTTTCTCGGGGCAGCGGCCATCTCCGGAAAAGACACTGATGGTTTTGGGGGAGGCAGTGCAGGGAATTCCACTTCCTCTTCTTCTCTTTCTCCCTCTTCCGAAGAGTTGGCTGATTCCATACTGGAATCATTAATTTCCTCTGCTGAAGATTCTTGCGTTTCGGATTTTTCGGAGGAGGAAGAAGAGGTTTGGAGTTTTCGTTTTTTATGTCTCGTTTTATTATGGCTTTTATTAGCCAATCGAGCGCTAAGTTTTTCGTTAGCCTGACGCTGCTCGGCCAGCTCAGCATTTGTCCTCGCTAAATCATTTGAGAGTGATTTTATTTGTTCCATCGCCTCATCAAATTTAGCCGACAATTTGTTAAGCTGAACGAGCAGTGCAGTGATCTGCTCGTCCTTGGTCAGGTTTGGTGCGGCCTTCTTGCCGCCTTCCATGGCCATCCTTTCTCCAAAAGAGGAGTAATGTCGGAATATCCGCCAAATACAATTGAAAAAATTTTTAAAATTACCTACGCAGACAGATTACGATAAATTAAGTAGAGCAAAAACACTCACCCAGAGATATGTTTCGTTTTCCCTTTTCCTCGCCGCTCTCCTCGTTTCTCATATATGATTCCTATATTTCGCCGCACTTTCCGATTCTCATGAATCGATGGTCCTTTTGTGTTATTCTTCACACTCACTTTCCACAGTAACTCTGTCACAGTTTCACAGCGGCAAGCGCCGTTCTTTCTTGTTCTCACTTTCCAGACACTTATCTTCCTGCACTGTTGTCACTTAATTCGTCACTACACATCACTACCGATTCATGACACTATGTTCGTATGTTGAGTTGAACTGAATTGATTGTTAATGGTACACACCTTCTGGTCACCTTGACGGTCGTCGCGCGACGATTCCCGTGGCTTAACACGGAATCCCGTTATTTTATATAAGATGTAAGATCAAGAATATTGACGAAAATGTCGGGATATGGTCCAAGACACTTTCCGACGTGTCTCATCAAATAAGTGAAGTAGTTATCGTGAAGTGTGAGAGTGGCGAGTGTTCAAAGGCAAAGTTTACTGATTTGTTCACCAAACCTCAAAGTGGCCGTGAAATTCGTGATTTGCAGAAGCTGAAAACACCAATACTAATTGGGCCCCACTATGGTTGTACGGCCTAAATCATGCTTCATGAATTTGATGGCAATGAACTAACGAAAATGGAGTCAGATCTTCAAGTTTGATATAAGACTCAAATAAAACATACTACAAGCGACGGAAGTAATGGCAATTATCAACATCATACCATAATAATACATCAGACATAATACCTAATATTGACTAAAAAATGGATTGTTACATTCGCTCAGACGAAATTAGCAGAATTAAAGAAATTACAAGACACCATTTGACTAAAGTCAAAACTATCACTCCGCATCCTGCAATGCATTTCATGGACTTAGAATCGGATAGCATCCTTCGAGCGCCACGCCATTCGGATACATCCAAGCATTCTTCTGAAAAAACCGGGTAAGATGAACATCTGGAAGGAGTCTGTTATTGCGACCCATATACACGCATTAAATGAATCATACCCACTGAAAGCATTGATTGAGAATTAATTAATTTATTAATGCCTTAGATTATGCAATAAATGTCATACTTAATTACTACTTAATTCAGATTCTGCACGGTAATATTCTCTATCACATTTTATTCAGCGGTTAATCAGTTATTTATCTATGCGCGCTGTATTTATTAATAAATACTTAACCTGCTGACTATCAATTTAAATAAATAATTGACCTACCATTTACTAAATCTAAGAAAAACTAAAGAATTTTTTAATCGGTTTTCATGCTATTTTACCCATGGCAAGGTTCAATATGGTTCCTTACAGAGATCCATGAAATCGACGTGATTTACGTGGGTACCCGCCTCGAGAAGGTCCAACCCCACGGTCACTATCACAGGGTTGAGACAATGTGTCAACCACTACCCCTAAGATCTGAAAAAAGTTTCAGGCCTAAGACCCAATTTATTTAAAGCTTCCTGGATACCCGAACACAACTGGTGTGTGCTCCCTCTACTCTCCAGCCTTCGAAACCACAACCACCACGTTTCAGCCAGAATAGGCTCCTCACCGTGTGGGGGGCTGACAGTAACCTGTCATGGGCGTCCCTTAAACCCGTGGTTCAGATAACCTCTGATCAGATTGCGCTTCTCTAACGTCCGAGAAAAACTCTCAGTTTGTGCTCCAGGCGCACGGAACTGATTGCCCTTCCTCACACCACGGGTACGTGGGCTCGATACTCCCCAAAGACTGAATGAAATAAGGCGATGCCTATACCATCAGCCCCCCTGCGTCACCCGGAGTCCTATATCCGGGTTAACTACAGTCAAAACATGTATGCAATCAACATTTAATCAGCGTTTAACAACATTTAGGCTTCAATCCTTAGCAGTGTACTAGTCTCACATCCACCTCATCAACAAGTTGATGGAGCAATGCGAGCTTTTCCAACTGCTTACACAATGAACACCACTCAGTCTACATTGATCATAACATCCAGTTCGTTTCATTCAGTATAAGTCATCTGTCATTCTTTCACGGTACACCACAGATATCAGCTTAGCACACAACTTCACTTGAAATTCATCGACAAACAACTTCATCCTCTCCTTTTTCATTAGCATCATTTACCTCAATCAGCATTTAGATCATCATATTCTTCAATTCACTTCAATCAGTCATCCAATCATCATAACTTCAGTGCATCGAGTACTCTCAGCAGATCCCGAAGGCTCTTTCCCTCGGTAGCCCACCTTGGCGACATCATAGTTACTCGTTTCGGCCGAGCATTCCCAATTTCAATCAAGTCTACCTCGATCGTCATGCCGCTATCATGATTTCATTTGTTATCAAGTCATCGGTCATGAGTACAACAGTTCGACTGTTCAGCATATCACCGTTACGGTATTTCGTCAGTTACTTCAGGGTCACCAAGTCATCACTTAGGGTCTCAAATCTCCAATTCATCGATTAATCATTCGTCAAATCAACTTTTGAACGATTTTTCAACAGCCCACGCACATCAGTAAGGTTCCACTAGCTTTCCCTCATTCACCCAGACCACAAGAGCCGAAATAGCTTGCAGCGACGTCTTCGGTACTTACATCGCTTCATCCTTCTAATAATGCTTCATCGTTCTAATAATCATCGCTTCATCCTTCTAATAATCTCAGACTCCTTCACATCCAAGCTCTTCATCTCAGTTACATCAGGTTCATCAAGCAGCAAGAGGTGTACAACATTAACCGTTCGGCAGTCCGTCAGTCTCCAATTTTTAACAATTACAATATCTCTCAAGCCTTATCAAGACAACGTCAGACCATAGCGTAACAACACTATGCTAAGACCACGTTATTACGCTGTTGTCAGACACACAACTACACTCCCTTCTTCCCTCCCCATTTACACGATGCTTGGGACGGTCTTAAGGTAGAACCGAGGTTCTAACCCCAAGGCTGGGCTTAGAGAGATCCAGTACAGATCTTGCCTGCTTTGAAGAGTTGCCCTTGTTAGAAGGTGTCAGCAACTTTCAATATTGTCTAAAATCTTTTGGATCTTCGCCGAGGCTTTTACAACACCGAAACGCCAAAGTTTGTACTTGCTGCGGAGCTGCTCTGTTTCGTTCTGCATGTAGTAAATGGCGCTTTTGCGATTGAAATTGTCCAGTAGTACAGTATGAGTACTACTTTAGTACTACTACTACTACTACTACCACCACTACTACTACTACTACTACTTTAGTACTTTGAGTACTACTACTTAGTACTTTGTGAATTCTTACATAGCTGTTTGGGTCATGACAACCAAATTTGCGCAACCTAGGTAAAATGGGTCTGATCAGTGTTTTATAAAGTATTGACTAAGGTTTGCTGGGTAACCCAAATTGCGGACGGAGTAGACACCGGGTGCGGGACAGTTGGCTGTGACTTCTTTGGTGCTGCTTAAAAAGTGGGAAATGAATTTTATCGTCGCCGTAAGAATCACTCCTAGATGCTTTCAATTGTGGGAAGAGCAGATACTTGCTTTTCCTTTTTTTAAGCAGATTCTGCACTTCTGCTTCTGCTTAATCAAGTTGTGTCAAGTTGAAAGTACGGGTTTTTGCATAAAGTTGATTGAGTTTTCTAGGCAACTGGTTTCATACTCTGTTATACAAAGTACTCACGTAGGATGAAAGTTTAAGTACCAATTATTTAATTTGATTATCTTCAGCTTTTCTATGCTGAGGGCATAGGCCGTTGCGGATCCTTTCTAGAAGAGAGGCCTAAATTCCATAAAATTTACCGTGTTTAGCGTCAAATCTGAACCGTTGCTCTTTGATAAATCATTCCTGTTCACAGTATCCGGTTGGCATTGAAAGAAGTACTTTTTAAAAAAATTTCCGAAGCTTGAGATGAGCCAGCATCCCAAACAAGACAAGTCCTTCTAAGCCGTGTGCATTGGAATTATTTTTGCAGTAAGGGTTCAACATTGTGGATTATAGCCTGGTTTTCTGTAACATCATCAAAATTGACAGTTGAAGCCCTGTACTTTTGCTTTATTTTGAATTTTTATCACTGTACAACGTCTGTCAATGTCAATGTTTTTGGACATTCAGTGCTAAGGCGAACCAGTTCCTTTTTTCTTTGAGGATGATGATGCGAGGCTTGCTTTTTAACACGTTCCCTGTCCACTGAACCACATGTGGCTCAGGAAACGTGCATATGGATTGCACAACTACGTTCATGAGCCATATGTGGTTCAGCGGATACCTCAAACTTGTATTAAGAATTACTTCGCGAAACGTCGCAGGACGGGACTGTTTTTCTATGGGACGTTTCAGGCCGATCATATAGTAGAGGAAAACACTGGGACGTACGAGATTTTTTTTTATTTTTACAGAAAATGACAACTTCATTAATTTTTGAGTTCATTCTGCAAACAAGACAAGCAAAAGTTTTTTTGCATGGCGAGCACTCAGTATCCACTTTTTTTACTTTCTTAGCAGCTATTTTCCAGTTGATACCGTGTTTTCGCAAGTTTTCATAACATCCGCTGCATGTTTTTCCAATAATTTTGCCATCATCTTTTCTTGGCATTTTCGTCAAAAAGTGTTGGTTCGTGATTGAACTCGTAGATGGTCTCGAAAGCATTCCTGACATATTCGCGCTAGCGGCATCATCTGATTCATATAAAAGAATTCATCTGATTCTTTTCGTTAGAATCCGATTCGTTATCACTAAATTCGAAGTCACTTTCTTCCAATAAACGTCGCACGTCTTCACTTGTAAGATTTTTTTGTAAGCTGAGGGCCGTTTAGGAGGCATTTTCGAGCAAAAACAATCAATAGGACTAGCAATAATCGCGGTTTCACGGAAACTGAAAGTGACCGACAACTGTTTATGTGACAAGACAATGATCTTACGACACCCAAACTTGCCAGATCTAAAATATTATTTTCAAATGACAAAAATGAACGAATTTTGTTATAATGATATAAAATGTATTGTATATTATAAAAAATTACAATAAATAAATACCTGAGACACATATGGTTCATGAGCGTGCAGCGGCTAAAAAGACTCTGTACGTTCCTCAACCATATGTGGTTCAGATAAATATATATAAATATAACCTCCTTCTATTTTTAGCAATGTTTCTCTATGCTTCGGGTTTTTATGCAATCAAATTAAACCAATTTTCAT
This sequence comes from Stratiomys singularior, assembly GCA_954870665.1. NCBI lineage: Eukaryota > Metazoa > Arthropoda > Insecta > Diptera > Stratiomyidae > Stratiomys > Stratiomys singularior. Next base: position 139,242 of record OX940879.1, on the reverse strand, counting down.
CAAAAAGTAATTTGAACTTGGGGAGCTATTTTATTGGTTTGTTCAGGACAGGGAACGTGTTAACGATGTCATCTTCCAAATTTTTTTTCTTCCTCGTCTTAATCGTCTTCACCTGAATTTAAAGTACATGACATGTACAACATTTTACTAATTTGTTGTTCCAACAATTAGCGATTTGAAGTTTTAATAATGAATACGTTCAATTAAATGACATACTTAGAAAAAGTGTAAAAGTTCGTAAGCAACATTATGCAGAATGTGCATTCCCTTTGTGTACATAATATTCTAAACGATTTTTGGCATGTTAAGACAATTTTGATGCTGATTTCTGATACATTAAGTCAATATATAACTACCATGAACCAGATTGAGTATGAACTGTTTCATAATTTAAACGAATAAAAGGAGTGAAATATAACAAAACTCATTAGATTCATCGTGTGCGTTTTTCCGGCACATGAATGTGTGGTAATTTTTAATATATTCTTTAAATGAAAAGATTTTATATGGAAATATAATAAAAGTACTTAATTTTACTTGTCAAGTTCATACAAACGAAGTTGTCGAATTCATTCCAATTACAGTCTTTCTTACCGTGTGGAATTTTATGAAAAAATTCCACTGGGAATGATTTTTAAGATCTGGTTTGGAAGTGAAAATTTTGCAAGGTCTTACAGAAGAAAGTAACTGTGAACCGCTGGTGAAAATACCAACAGATAATAATCCCCAGTTTCATTGTGTGCGATACGGAAATTATGGCATAGCTATATTGCTTCCCTTTTTCTAGCTTCGTGCATGGGATGGGAATACGAAAAATCAAAATGGCTGATACAGAATAGCAACAAGATATTTGCTGTGCTGTCCTGAATATAGATACAGATATTCAAGTAACCTAAAAATAGCGCAAACAAATCAAGCAGACGACTTCAATATTAATAAGTCTGCCACTCGCATACATTCATAGACAACATCATATCAATTATCCTTAAAGCGGATTAAAATGGGGGCGGCTCCAACTTTACAACATTCCGATTGGTTCGAATTCTCTAGAAGTCAATTGATTTGCATGTGTTTGAGTTTCAACGAATGATACAGTTACGAATCCCTTGCATGTTGTACTATGATTCCAGCGCACAGATTTGCAAGTCCTGCGCATTGCCACTTGATTTCGTACAGGCTTTTCACCACTCTTCGTCAACTGATGTGGTGGAAAGGACCATATTCTGCATGTGCGTTGAAAAAGGAAGACAAGACACCAGTTCTCTCAATATCCTAGTCTGAAATACAGATTTAGGCAGGACGTCGAGCTGTTAAAGTGGATCGAACGAGGAAACATCATTGCCGTCGCAAAAAGACAGTGTGCTCCAATTGTGATATTTTCGGTGTGCGAGAAAAAGAAGTGACGAACCTCTGAGGCAGGGTATTGCAACAACAACAAATTTTAAACGTTAACAACAACTCGCAACGGATACTTTCCGTTATCAGATTCCAGGATACAACTGTATTATATTTTATCACCAACCATTCCCATGTATATTTTTAAGGACCATGTGCAGTGAAGAAAGTGTTACCTTCCCTCATTCACGTGCCAAACGCTCACACTGATATTTGGTTTCTGCGTTATAAGTTTACGTCAGCCATTCTTCCCCTCCGTCCAACAATTTTTAATTTTTATCCTGCTACGTTCAATCTAGGACTATCGAACTGTTACTCGACTACGTTGTGTGTTTGAATGTAAAAAAAAACGACAAACCAGTGGGTGAACATTGCACATTGGGCACGTATTTGTCGACTGATACTTATTTTTCAGTATTGGTTCCGAGATTTGAGCTCATGCGAAAATGCCCAGGCCAAGACCTTCCTCAGACAGAGTTCAACTTTGGACCCAGTGAAAACTCTGTCTGAATGGCGGTATCCGTTAATCAGCACCTTGATCAGTATTATCATTTTTAAATTCTTATGTTTCATCAAGTCATTCATTATTTTGGTTCGATTTTTTTTTCTAAAATTGCTTTTTCTTTTAATCCGCTTCGCAATCGTAAATATTGGGCCAAGGATCGAGTATGTTGTGCAATTCTAAGTGAAACTTACAAATTATGAAAAGTAATAATTAAAAAGTAAACAGTGTAAAGTGTAATTAGTAAATCCCTAGTATAAGGAGTGGAGACGAGGTCTGTTGGATTATAAAGTTGGGTTTCACTCAATATAGATTGTAAGTATAAACATCAACTATGTCGTGTATACTTTTGATTTTACACCTGAATGTGTCTTTAATAATCTTTGCTCAGGTTGCATAAACACTTGTAATATGGTAAGGGTGGTTGTTATATCAGTCAAAATCTACATTATATAACAAACTTTGTTTCGTTTGCATCTTGTCTAATATGATTGCTGTCTAGTCTGAGAAAAAGAACTGTAATGTATTTAACTCTGTGTCCAATTTCAAAGTGCTGCTATCAATTATATATTTATAAATGTATAATATGGCTCCACTTCGTGTTTGATACACAAAGACTAGCGCAATGGGTTTCTTCAAAGACGTTTAACATGCGGAATTCGCAAATATCAATTTACTGATTCAGCATGCTCTATATGACAGCAGTACGTACGCAGCTTGTTCCCCGGAACTCAATACCATTCAATACAAACAATTCCCAGACAACAGTTTTATGCACTGCAATTTAACTTCGAATATAAATCAGAGTAACAAAACAAGAAAATCTGCTTCATCAAGTCACCTAACTTAATTGTCTGAAGAAATCAAAAACGATCTTTAAGAAATACTAAAAGTCAACTTTAGTCAAAAATAAAAGTCAATTTGCTATTATTGACATATTTGGCTGATTATCCATGATTAAACTTGAACCAAGAGTACTTAAATCAACCCAGATACCATACACAAATTTGATGGTGACTGACAGGGGTCTACATTTATTCATATTATCACTTTATATTTTAAAAAAACATGTTTTTACCTTTCCATAATATAAAGCGTTGATACAAAATCCACTAGTTGTATCCTTACAAAAATGCATCATTGTAGATGTAGAATATCAAACGTAGCCTTTCTTTTTTAATAGTTTTACTGATTTATGACAACACAAACAATACATGCAGAGATGATCTGAAAACCAAGGAAAGTCTAAGGACTATTTTATCCGTTGCGCCTTTTAAGTAATGCCTGTGTAGTAAAATTTTCATAAAATAACTTAATGCTCCAAAATCTAAATCTATACATCATAGATATAGAGGTTATGGAGTATGCTGTACAATATCCAGAAGACACGCTGGTCAATATGGGGCGTAGTACTTAAACACACTTAAAACAATTTTTTTTATATAAATTAATATTAACATTAATACAAGCAACCATCTGTGCTTACATTTTAACCCAGCGCCATACAAAGAATGTAGTTCAGAATCCTTAAAGGACCTACGATGCAACACCGGATGAACAACTCGTATTACTATTATTATATAATAATATATAATTATATAATAATATATGATATGATATAATATAATCATATATTAAATAATATAGTATATAATAATATAACTATTATAGTTATTCATTGAAGATACAAATGGGCAAGTCGGAAATTCGAGCTTCGGAATTGGGAATATAAACGCTGAATATCATCAAAAACATTCCTCAAAAATGTCAAAAAATCGTAAGAATTAACAAGCAAGCATAGAAATGAACCAAAACCGTCTCCAAATTCGATTGTAAAACTACTTTTAATGAACTGCTTCAAAAAATAAAGAAGCTTATAATGGAAAGATATCAAATTTGCAGAAGCTCTAATAACACAAGCGATGTAAGTTTTTTGGAAATGACGATCTACTAATTTTGAGACTAAATGATGCACTAATAAAAGGGCATCGCTAGAGGATATGTTTTGCAACCAATTTATGCTCACAGGACCTTCCACCAGGAGTATTTAAGAACCAAATAAAATCACACTGTCGATAGCAATTATTTTCTTGTTCTACTTTGCGAAGAGTTACACAAAGTTGTTACACGAGTTGTCAGGGATCCAGAACAAATATTCTAAATTCTTGCATCCTGAATTTTAATGCGGTTTACCTTAGTGACTGCCTCAAATACCTAGTTATGAGTAGATTATATTACGATCAGAACGATTGGACTTGAAAAGTGCTGATTGGGTTTTCCTACCTCGTTTGTGGGTGGCATCCTGTCATTGCCCACATCCTGTAAAATATAAATACAAAAAACAAATACAAAAACAGAGGAAAGTCCAAATATCTCTGTACAACAAGTGCCTGAAGTTAATAGATCATTTGTAACTTCCTTGTTGACGCATTGATTGGTAGAAAACGTGACAGAGGTAAATTTCTATCGTGGCCGATTTCTTAATTTGCATTTACAATTATAAAAAGAGGGAAAGTCAAAAACATCGCACTGACAGTTTTGGCACTGGAAGCAATGCTGAAAATTCATCAAAAATCATTAACTCGATGGCCATGTCTACGAAGTCTGAGCCACACAGGCAAGACATTATGAGGAGAGTAAAACTGCGGACTTCACTTACTGTATGCGTTTTTCACGTGTACATGCAGTTTAGTAATTCAAATAACCTGGTGATCAATACAGTGATTACAACCGGCTAGTTTGCAGCAGTTGCGTTGAACGTCATAGGAATCGGTGGAAGGGCATTCCATTCATTCACACTCAATATGTGACATGTTTAGATTGATTATGTACGAATGGAAAAAACCCAGACAAAAAGATGTTTTGTAGGATCTGCCGTTGCGCAATCCAGCATAGAGTAAGCGGCCTTATCTAGCCATTTATCGGCCTTTCCAGTTTTGGCAGAGTTTAATACGATTGGCATAATCAATGTAAATCTGATGAAGTGATTTCTTCTGTGATCTTAACAATCGTTTAACGTACAATTCACTTTGAAAATTATACGTTGCTCAAAAGAACCAAAACCAGTTACACCTTCCAATGACTGAGCATGGCTGGATTCTGGAAAACTGAATCCGATAGGTTTAAGTTTCTTTAATACCTAAAATCATTCGAAAGACCAGCGATTGATTCATTCACTGCAATCGAGGGATCATAAAATAACAATAAGCATGGTGTTCGCCGCAGTAATGTAATAACTTCTCACCATATTTTAAAAGCGCATGCAAGCAATTGATTGTGAACGGGCTAATTTATAGACATTTTGATGTACAGGAAGCATAAAGCTCCGAACCGAGTAAAAAAACCGAGTTTTTTCAAATATTTGACCCGTACACATTTTCATGGTTGACCTAAACTTTTTTTGAAAGATTTTATGTAATAACTATTATATGTAATAATTTTATATAATAACAAAAAATTTCCTATATTTGGCCCATTTAAAAATTTCAATTACTCAAGTATGAAAATGTCTTAATGCCCTGGACTTTTCGCGACCAGTACCAAGAATCAAAGTAGGCGAGTTTCAACACCATTTTTATCTGTTGGATTGATGAACATCAACAAATTCATTTTTAAATAACAGAATTGTCGTTTTCAACAGTAGAAGGAACAAGGAACTCATACGCGAGTCGAGAGATGCTGACCAACCACCAGGAGTTGGTGGTATCCATTTATCTAGGAGAAGTTGGTATCCATTTGGAACAGGCGGAATCATGCCAATATGTAGTTCCAGCCAACATGTAGTTGCAACAGATAACGTTCATAATACATGCCTTCATAAGATCGCGTGGACACTACACCGCACTGACGTTACACCGTTAAACACCGTCATATACGTTACACCGTCATAGGTCATACGTAATACATTAGCGTCAAATACACTAAATAAATATACACTGTAAAAACTTCTATCAAAAGCTCGTCCATCCTCGAATCTTTTAGTTGCAGCATTGAGCAATTACCATTCCCTATAGCTTTTGCGCCTTTCAATTCTTATCAGCACAGTCTATGCTAATTAAAAGTAGGCTTAGGTTATTTTAGTGTAGCATAAGTTAGTTTTAAGTTAAAAACGGTTATTTTGTTTGAATTTTTCCTTAGGATTACGCGTTTACAATTATGTTAAACTTTACTTTAGTTCTGCTTAACTATGTATTATAACGCTGTAATGAATTCAAATCAGATCTCCCACTACTTTTGTGAAATATTACATTTGAATAAAGATTATTATTACTAAATATACACTGTATGGAAAATAACTAGTCGCATTTGATGTATTGAAATGGCGGAAACCTAACTAAGCTTATTATAAGTTAACCACATTGAAATACCATTAGTTACTATATATAAGTTGAAGAAACAGCATCAGGCTACATTCTACTTGTAGTAGTTCCGAGCTGGTAAAACAATCTAGCGGCCTTTTATGAGGTTGCAGTGCAATCATTAATCCACTAGGAATTCATCTGCGATCGATACGACGAACAAGACCTTTACTTTGCACATGATCTGTATTTATGCCAGTGTCTTGTCTAACTTTGAAGTATTTCACGGCATCTTCTATGGCAATAATGATTCACTAAGGTATTCAAATCGATAAGTAATGTCAGCGTCGTGTTATGAACGGGATGGGATTTTCGGATGCACTTCTTGTATTTATTGATCCACAAAGTGGCAATTCAACAGTCGTAGCGCAATGGAAGTCGTAGCGGCTACACTCAAATCTTATGATATGAATGATAAGATTCTGCTATATATAACTCAAAACATAAAAAAACAGCAAAGCATTTAAATCGAAAACTGAGGTAGTTATGGCAGCATACGATTGATATGACTGAAGCACCCTTGCTGAATCGGAAACTTTAGTAGATGAGAGACATTCATCATGATTGCCTTCAAGTTATATTCCCACGCCTTTCGTCATGAGTATATGCTTCTATAAATATAAATAGTTGCAGCAAATGGCACAGAATTAGCCAAGTTGTACAAAATGAACGAAGACATTCTGCATTCGAGATACGAGTAATTACGACCCATATCTCTTGAATGCGTAGCTTTTAAAATCAAAATTAAGTAAATTTTAAAATCAAAGTTAAGTTATGTTTAGTCTTTGTAAACCTTTTATTGACACTGTAAAACATAAGAATTATTGCATTATCTTTTCAAATAATGAGGCCATTCAGAAAAAGGATAGTAAATAGAAGCTCAAATTTCAATTGATTAAAAGATTTCGTGCCCGCAAATCAACCCATTTATAGAAAATTTGGAATGATAATTTACGGATTTAAAAATTCATAGGAAACTGAAATATAAAGTCGGGTTCGTAAATGATTTATTATAGAGTTTTAAACGGGCCCAGAAATAGAGTCAAAATATTTTTATTACTTATTTAATCAAAGTCCAAAATGACGAAGAGATCATTGGAGACTTTTCAACAGAAATAGCGACAAACTATTTTTATTACTTATTTAATCAAGGTTAAATATGCCGGAAAGATCATTTATTAAAGCTTAAAAATAATTCTATTCAAGTATCAAAAATCTAACAAATCTCCCATTTATCGTTCGAATCCACTAAAAACCGTTTATTTAATCTTGCAGGAAATCTTACCAGAAATTTCGAATGACCATCAATATAAAGATTATGACATTGTAAATGAGGAATTTGGTGGGATATAAACTTCTAGCCCGCGTCTCTAAATCACTGGCTACTGAAAAGTCACTCCTGCACAGCTGGAGTCAACACGAACGGACGTGGTCCGATTTTAGAAAAACGACTAATCCCCTCCTCCAAGATAACTTTAGCAATCAGTAGCAGCAACGTTCGCTGCAGAACGATATCAACCCCATCATAATTTCACCAATATAATTACCACCGAACGTGAATCAAAAAATAACGGACGAAAATGCGAGGACTCGGGGCTATCAAAGAACGAGCTGCAGGCGTTTTCAGTGGGTAAGTTGCTGATAATTTCCATCCAACAACGCCGCATGGAAACCCTTAAAATCTTAAATCTAATTTTATGGCTCACTGGCATCGTGGATGGTTACTACGATAACAATATATTCACTCCACAGGTCTCTAATCTTCTTTAACGCAGTAATCACCAGAAATTTCGAAAATAAAACAAATTGCAGCAAGTGGTATGAAATATTGGAAAACAATGCTTATTTGAAAAGTGAAAATATTATTTGTCCTGCCTCCATGGGGTACTGAGCTATATGACTACAACTATCACTCCTCAGTACTTATGAATTCTTGTCTCGATTGACATCGATTCTCGCTTACGTGTAATCAACTTGCCATAGGATCGATTCCATGTTAAAGTAGTCTATTAAAAAGAACTACAAATTGGGGAAATCGCACGCTGAGTTTCATAAGTATTATGTGGTTAGCATGGTTGTCTTAGTTTTTCCGAGGAAGGAACCTCACATTTTATCATAATTGTACGTAAAACATGCTTGAGCGATTCAAGTAGCAACCACGAGCATGTCAATGAAATTCCTTGCACGTTTCGAGGACTTATAATAAGAAAATACGTGATATGGTAATATTGAAAGTGTTTAGAGAATTTTTTTGAAAAAGTATTTGTTAAGGAAACTTGCACAAATGAAGTAAGTCAATTCATTTGTTCTGCTTAATTGAGGCGAAAAACTAAACATTCGGGTATTCTCAGGGGACTAATGGTGGTAAACATTTTATTTCTGTATCCTCCCATTGACACAATTCTCATTCTTCGAGTCATTTATCAGTAATATTTATTCATGCGATTGAATTCATGTCGCCGTCCTAGTTTCTTTTATTTGCAGATTACATCATATAATAATTCACAGCCAACAAAACTTTAGCATTCACTTAATTATATGCATCGGGTGTTTCCAATGGAAATTGACATTTTCCAAACGGCTTTCTCGAAGATCACCATTTCCAAGCATTGCATAGATGAAAGCCGGATAGCAGCCCGACTGTAATCTCTCTCCAACCAAAAGAGATGAATCCTTAAAAGACATACCATTCTTTGAAGTAGAACTCTTTGATTTGGAAAATCACACAGATTCAACTTCGTATTCCGTTCGCCAAAAGAGTTCTCCTTCTATGATTTTCTTTAATGTAAGAGATGTTTGCAAATCGATTGTGTCCTAAATTGAATAGAAGCCCATTCAATGAACATAGCTACCAACCAAATTGTTGTTATGGTAGTGATTCCATTCTTTATTCTTCGTCTAGTTGTATTTATCATAGATGCTGATGCATTTTGATATAGGAATTAAGTAGACTTCAACCCCCCACACAACGAGTCCTATTCAAAGTATGTTTGGCGTCGCATCTCCGACCATAAACATTTATATCTAAACGAAGTTTTCGAGAACGTAGTTGGTGCTCTCTCGAATTTATCATCCCCTTACTGTACGCATGTCATTTTCCATTCGAAACAACAGCCACATCCAACTGAATGTACCATTCTTGTGGATATTTCCCAGAAAGATTGGCGACATTCTAAATGAACTTCTTATAGATATTAAAATGATGTCATAAGCGTACTAGAATCCTTCCCGTTGACGCCGAAACAAGCATATCACTCTAGATTTGGGTCTGTTTCCATCCTGAATTGATTCCCCCAGTCATACCGATGAGCTAGCAGACTTTCTGGCTAGACAAGTGGCGTCAGTGAAGAGACTGTCTGTTTACTATGATAGAACATCTTCCAGAATCTTTCTCACGTACTTGGTGATTTCATTTGAAGACTGAAAATGGGGTGAACCTAAGAAATCAATAAATAAACATGCTTTCTCGCAGCTAACAAATTATTAGAATTTGGAAAATCAGACGGCATGCAGTTATCTTCTACTCAACTGCAAATGAAATGTGGTCAAAATGTTCACGATGCAATACATATTAAAGAAGCACATATCTCAGCCAAAATAAAATATTATAATAAAAGCGCAGGCCAATAAATTAAGTAAACCACGTCTAAGGTTCCAACACCCCGACAACAGCCCAAAAAATAGAAATTCATTGGCATTCAGTTCAAGTGGTCCTCGTCTCCCAGCGTGTTTAGGGGCCATTCACGCCTGCCACTATATTCATGGTAAAACGACGCTTTGTCGTTTGCAGCATCACTTTTCGAGTCGCTTTCTCAATTTCAAATCGTTTTCTATACGATTCGTAGCGGTGATAAAGAAAGCCACTTATCATCTTACGGCACAGTGAACTTGAGAGTAGTCGTCGATTTGATGAATGGCTGTATAAAGGAGTTTCTCTCCTTTCTGGATCCTATGACTCATTTCCTTGATATCCTCCTTGGCCACGAATAAAGGTTCTTTTCTTGAAGTTCGAAGTGTTTGCAGCTTTGGAAAAGCGAACTACACAAAGTTTTGTTTCGCGTGATTTTGACGTCTGTGAAAAATTAAATTACAATTGGCTTCACCACGCGGCAAATGCTAATACAAGTTGTTCATTTGGAGAGACTGTACACGTATTTAATACATTTCATAAATACCACGTGTTTTGATGAGACCAATTGTATGCCAAATATTTAAAAAAAAAACATTATAATAAACTGTAGCTAAACAACAGCGACACTATCAATCAATGAAGTAGTGAAAATCCGAAACGATTGGTGACTTTTGTCGGAATCCAAAAGAATCAAAAATAGAAAATAATTGATTTGTATTTTTCGGCATAGTCGATGAAAGGCGGGGGTATGTTTGCCCGAATAATGAGGTTCACTTTGCTCAAAATCTAGTTGAAAGCGATCTGAAACTGCCACAAGTTTTTGAGTTGAATTGGCCATTCTTCTAATGAAAATGATTTTCGGCACCCAACCAGGATCAATATTGTTTCTAAGACCTATGTTTTTTAGATGAATGTAGAGCTACTAATCCATCAACACAGATATTATGTAAATGTCTTTAGTGGGATTCGTTTGTAAATATTTGTATTCCTTTTCTATTTTGAGTTCGTAAACGCAGTAAACATTGGTGATTATATAATGGTCAAATTAACAAGAAATATTGCCCTAAAGTAGCAAAATGGGGCAAAGGATAAAGAAAGCAAAGGAAGGAGAACCAATGGAATAGAACAAGGACTCATTTCGATTGACATACAGCTGCAATGAAATAAATCATCATCGTCTACGGCTCGACAGGCCGCTTCGAGCGTTAGTTTCTCGAATAAAAGAAATATTAAAATTAAATTTTAATAGAACAAAAATTTCAATTCTAATCAGGGAAACATTTTTTGACAAAATGCACTCATATCTGGAAGGGCTTTGAAAACATGTTTCATGAAAGAAAGTTATTTGGGGATTGGATTATGGAGACACCCTTTTCCTCGTCACTACGTTTCCATAATAAAAGCTAATCAAACCGATATAGGATGAAGATGGATCGTAAGATTTGCACGTCACTCATTCTGAATTTTAACATATTATTAACACTCTTGAAATCACCACTTTGCGAAATTCGTTGGTTACAAATCGCTATGAACTGCTGCGAAGTTCAAACAATCCGAAAGTTCAATGGTTTAGAAAGCTTCATAAAGTATTCTTTTCTTATTTTTTTTGTTTTGCGTGCCTTTTCTTACCACTCAACGTAATAATAATTAATATTCTTCAAAACAAAATTCACCCAACTTCATTTCCTTATCAGTATATTGCACAATTCAATATCAAATAGAGCCGGAACTAATACCCACCTTTTATAATTTGAGCCCAGCTTTCATGCAATTGCGAAGATGCTTACTTCCTATATTGTAATCTAATACGGTACGAGAGAGAAAAATTGAGTTATTTACTCAACACAAATGCCAGAAATTCTTCAAATGTCACGTTCATTTTCCCTGATATGTAACTACAAAGAATTCTACCAATAGTATGGGAAAATATTTCTGCAAATTCCCTGATAAATTTCTTCTTGCTATTTCGTGACGAGCAATACGGGAAGGAGATGACATTTCACTTAACTTGAGCTAAGCACTCTGTCATGAGTATTTGTCATGTAATATCTGATTCCACGAACTGTCGTTAACAAAAAAAATCAGTGGAGCTTGGATCATGGACAAATGAGCTTTACATAGAATTCATTGGGTAGCCTCCAAATTTTTGCGATGCCAGTAAGCGATCTCATCATTTTCAAACGATTGGGCATATTTATTTGTCAACGATTTACGAACAAAATTCAAATTTTTCTTGTGTTCTTTCCAGACTAAAGCCATCATACGAAAACTTCGAAGTTTCCAAGCATGGCTATGAGCAAATGGACGGCGGTGAAGTGGGACATCCTGAAGCTGTTTTGCCCGAATCACCTGGATCATTTGGAGAAGTAGAACGTCCACCGCTTCGCCACATCGATAAATATTGTCGGGCAGAATGTCCGTGTCTTCCTGCTCGGTTCACTATAGCAGTAATGGCTTGTGTAGGTTTTATGATATCCTTCGGAATGCGGTGTAATATGTCGGCAGCAAAACTAAAACTCGAGCATAATGGGGTAAGAGACTACTTCAAATGAATTCACAACTAAGGATATATAATGTTAATGATTACTCGCAGTTACCACACTAATGGTTACAGCAACCACAGAGCCAGGTGCATTCATATATACTTATATAAGCGTTAGAATTGAATTCATATTCAATTGATTTCGTCATCACTTCCCATAAACGTGGCTTTTAGCTACGCTGCTCATTTTCAACGAATTTTGTCAATTAACTGGAAATTTCGATAGCTACGATGCGAAGCCTCAGACCCTTCATTGAAATCGGCAAACCCATTGCAAGAGCCTTAATGATATAAATCCCCTTGACGTGATATCCCTGATTTAAAGTCATATTTGTTACATGACTTCATTGTCACGCTTGTTAATAAACCCCTCGGGTGCTCAGAACCAAAAGAATGTGGGTAAAACAGACCATATTGTTACTGAGACAACAACAAAACTCACTGCCCTTGGCATGCGAATGCTTATCCTTCCTGTTTATTCCCGTTTTCCCTCGAAATCCATGCATAGTGAAGTGCGGCTTTTCGCAAATCGAATACAAAAGATCTTCCATTTTCAGTTGAAGGACTAAAAGCATGTTGCAAAGGACACCCACTGAGGGAGTTTCCGTTTTACAAGGAGAAACGTTTCGATATGTTTTATGGATATTACACCAACGTCAAAGTCATCATTTCTATACGCGCTCCTGAATTTTTTTAAAGAAATACATTAAATGAAGTGGTTGAATGATTGTGTACCACTTTTTCCTTTTTGAGGCAAGGGAGAGAAACTTTCTGGAGAAATATCCGTAAATGAACGACTCGTCGATTTCTCCAGCGGAGTTGAATGATACGGACTGTAGTTTAGATATATCTAATATACATTTCCTGGACTAGAGTTCGAAAGAGCGCAAAATTCAGTTGGTCATTCCATTGATATTCTGTTGACTGTGAAAATACCGATCTCTAAATATTAAATTAATAAAGAGAAAAAAATCAACAAAAATCGGTACTTTACAGCAGAATATTTCCTATTGCTTCTAATCCATTAGAAATCTGCAATATAAGTCCTGTATGAAAATGGGTCAAAATGAAAAGATAAACGTTCCATGTTATTGTTATGCGTTCTTTATACATGAAATTGCCTTTCTCAATAATATTAAAGGAGATTCGCATTGGTAACACGCTTAACTCAGTCGACGGGTCGTTTTAGCTTATTGGAAATTAATCTCCATTACGCCAATCGTAATAATGAGACGGATATTGAAAAAACTTCAGTATTCGAAGTGACCCAGATTCTTCACATTACTTTTTCACCAAATCTTCACATTACTTTAAACATTTGTATCCCGTAAAGTAAAACGTTCTGTCGAAGAGTAAAGATCATTCCCACCTTCCATTTTGCTGAGCGACACAATTCAAATCCAATGGTAATTCGATGATTGCAACACTTCGCGACATTGAATGTTGCCACTATACGAAAAATCCGCATGCTTTAACTGTTCCAATACATTATTTGTATACCAAATTCAGTATATTAAATTAACATACCAAATATAATAAAACCCCAAACAAATGACCCGACATCTTCTATCGGAGTCCTAATCATATTTTATACGTATTATATCTACAGACTGCATTTTTGAACTGGACAGTGGCGACTGAGAGTCATGTTGACTCATCGTTTTTTTGGGGCTACTTAGTGACACAGATTCCTGGTGGATTTGTCGCGTCCAAATTTCCAGCGAACCGAGTTTTCGGTTTAGCTATTGTTTCTTCAGCATCCTTGCATTTATTCGTTCCTGCTGCAATGAACATGCTAAGAGGAAAAGTTGTTATAGGGGTGCGAGTGTTGCAAGGCTTATTTGAGGTAAGTGCGGTAAATTTCCAACCGATGGTGAAATGGGGTGGACAAATCTTTGAACTTTTTCAAATTTAAATGTTAATTTCAAACAGCATGTAAGTACTCGCAAAAGTATTATTTTATTACTATTATTATTTCAATAAGGGTGTAACCTATCCAGCGTGCCACGGTATATGGAGATTTTGGGCTCCTCCTCTTGAGCGTTCCAGACTTGCAACATTGGCGTTCAGCGGTTCATATGCTGGTGTAGTATTTGGGCTTCCACTGTCAGGAATTCTGGCCGATGCAATTGGATACCAAGCTCCCTTTTATGCTTACGGCATTTTTGGAATTACATGGTAACAATAAGAACTTATTTCTTCATTTCTTCTTATTTGTAATAAATTTTCTATTTGTAATACATTCACATGTATTTGTTAGGTACTGCTTTTGGCTTTGGTTGTGTTTTGAAAATCCTCGAAAACACCCGACCATTACTATTCAGGAACTAAAATATATTGAAAAATGCTTAGGAGAATCATCACAACAAACAACCATGCCATCAATTTCCACGACTCCATGGCGACAAATGATGACGTCTATGCCAGTCTATGCTATAATTGTAGCAAATTTTTGTCGTTCGTGGAACTTTTATTTACTTGTCTTGTATCAGAGCTCCTTCCTAAAGCACAAATTCGGATTTAAAATTGAAGAGGCCGGGTTAATCGGATCGCTTCCGCATCTTTTAATGACTACTATTGTGCCTTTTGGTGGAATGTTGGCTGATCATTTACGAAAAAATGGAATCATGTCGACTACAATGGTGAGGAAAGTCTTCAATTGTGGTGGATTCGGCATGGAAGGATTGTTCTTTTTAGTCGTGGCGCACTCTTCAACTTCGGTGAGAAGAACTGAATAATTTTTAAATGCATAATAAACAGCAGGATATTCAGTTTTAAGTTTCATTTGAAACTTCACTTCAATATGTTACACAAATTTATCTCAAATTCTGTCTTCATCCGTTTCTTTAGCAAGGGGCTCTATGCGCTCTTACGGCTGGAGTCGCATTTAGTGGTTTTGCAATATCTGGTTACAATGTCAACCATCTGGACATCGCCCCAAGGTATGCTAGCATTCTCATGGGCTTGTCAAATGGAATTGGGACACTGGCAGGAGTTATTGTTCCGTATGCCATTGATAGGCTGATTAAAGATGATGTAAGTACATTTCCGTGGTTCTAAAATTTTACAATCATTATAAGTTGTTATGAGAACGGAGGAAGTCGTTAATGTACGTAGAGCAGGAAAGACTGGTCACTGTTGCTGTTCATATTTTTAGAAAGTTGCATAGGTTGGCCTAGCAAATACAGAAACGACGAGGAGCTCACAGAGATATGGATAATAGTTGAGGTAGACAAGCTCGTGCTGAATGGCAGAGATAAGATGCTCCGTATAGTGTTATGTTGACTTTTCGGGCCAGGGAAGAATGCTGGAAAGTGTGTTGGAAATTGAAGAAAATACGTCTAATTGAAAGTCTGTGCGAAGTTGGTAGTTGCGTCAACACTATAGATGGCTTTAATTACTATCTAATGAATCTCGGTAAGAATGAACAAAACGGAAAATATACTAGTGACTGCCAGATTTATGCTCTTTTGAATTGGAGATATAATGCAAACTCGCAATGAGGCTCACTTCGATCCATCATTTAATTCTCTATGTTATAAGTGATTCATGTATTACTCTCTTTTTAACTTAAATACGTTCTTCTCGAATAGTAAAAACAGCAAGTCATAATTTTCATGGATGAATATTTTCGTAATTTCTCTACAGCCAACTGGGTGTTGGACTACTGTGTTCACAATTGCAGCTACTGTACATTTAGTAGGTATAACATTCTATGGAGTGTTTGCATCGGGAGAACTTCAACCATGGGCGGAACCCGTTATAGAAGAACACAAAGTATGGAGTCCAACAACAGCAGGATATTTAAAGGAAACAGAATTTGTGAGTATTATTAAATTCAAAATTTTTGTTAAATATGTATTTCTTAATTCTTATTTATTATATCCTTTTTTACTATCGTGACTATCTGCTTCTTTCTGTTCCTCCGACTCGCAGAATGAAAGCGAAAACTCACAAATGCAGCAAAATAATGCAATTAATTATGGTGCTACTGGACACGTTCCTAACAATCCTTTTGCTTTTCCTACCACAATCGCTGAAGAACCAGTTCAACCAGAGCCAACAGATTCTTACATGCATGGCTCACCGGAGGATAGGAATTATTAAGACCTTATTAAAAGTTCAAAAAACCTAAGTACTAAAATTATTGTGCTCAAGTATATCCATCAAATTGTTTATTAGTAATATAATTTCTGCTAATTTTGTAGTTTCTGCTACTTTCGCTACTTGGTGATTTAAACCTAATACAATAGTGATCACACAATAGCTCATCATTGAAGGGCGGAGCCTTAGGTTGATTTTTAAATAAGAATTCAATCCTCCGAATCATATAATACAGTAAACTCTTGCGAAATACACTTTCGTTTCACATTAACCTAATACAGTTTGCCACAGTCAGCAACATCGTATGAATATGTTGTGAGGTAATTTAGATAAAATTGAACTGATATATTAATAGTACGATTACAATTAAAAATAAAAAAACTTCAATTTGCATTAAATAGTCAAAACGAACGAAATTGCCCTGCTTAAACAATTATTAATTTAGATAGATAAGGTTGTAAAAAATAACTAGTTAATAGACGTAAGAGAATTTAGGTGACGATAGGTGGAATTTAGACTAATAAAAGCGTAACCGGTCTGTTTTTGCTAAGCCGAATTTGAATGTAATTGCAGCATTATTCAGGGTGAATCTGCTAAGTATAGAAAACCAACAGAATTTCAAGGATTGTAAATTATTCGAGTGTAGGATGTAAATTAAGGATATCTATGTGTCTGTATTAGCATATTGATAAAACATAATAAAACAAATTGCATTTGTTAACTGCGCACGTTTTATATGAACGTAAATATTAACATAGAATCTTGAGATTTAAAATATAATTGTTAGTTATGTTAATGATTAAATGTGATTAAATATTACATCCAAATAAATGGAAGTTGTTATCTTAAGTAATTTTATTTGTCATGACCGCTTTGTGCTCAATAGTTTTGTTGTTTCATCATCATGAAAACACATAAACAATAACTGAAGAGTCAATTGTTTGTCTGAAGCAAAAACCAATTGTACAGAAAAATTTATCAAAATAGTTATTGTATGTAAATTAAAAAATAAATCTAAGAATTAAATAATAAGACAGAGTATAGGCGACGAGAGAAAATTTTAACTGCACTATTAGCTTTGTTCAACTCTGTTTTGTATTTTGTCGTTGCTATTTATGTTACTTCTGGATGTATATAAGACTTATTCGCGTTGAATAACATAACTTAGCTGATATGATATGTAAATTTTATGTCTTCGATGGTTTTGCGATTATCTTTAACTACATTTTGCGATTGTGTCCAATTCTGTTTAAAAAAGTGGCGAAATAGTGTAAATTGAAATAAAAATTACCAACTCTTGTTTGAGAGGATCTTTGTTCACTCTCAAAGGCTGTGTTGACAATAACATTTTAATAATGGATAGAATGATGACATCTGATGATTTATGTAGCCATAAAAATAAGTAAACTAACCAAAGAGCGAAAATATATAGACATTAGTTGCTAAGCATTCGTAAAGTAATCACAATCAGAATATTATTTGCAAGCATATCACTCCATATTAATCGATGACATAATTTCAATTTAATAACAAATTTTTAAGCTTGTTACTATATATTAGAGATTGGCGTTCGGTGATTTGGCAGAAAGTTAAATATTATCACATGATATTTCCTGAGAACTGATTTTTATAATTTGAATAGTATGAGCATATTCACCATAAAAACTCATCCAGAACTTTGAAAAAAATGCACAATGGAGGCGACACATTGTTTCAACTTTACAAAATACTGAAAAGAGTTTCATCCAAGTTTAAACTGACTGCTTAAATCATGCTGATAATTAACTAAATGTGTAGTTTTAAACAGTTCCTAAGATTTTCGATCTAATTAAAGATTTACAGACAAATTTCTTGACACGCTTACATAACAATTGTTTCCTTTCCACTTTCTCTATAACAAAGATTAAATGAGGTTATTCCTCGTTTCAATTTTCGATTGCAACATAATTGATGCACTAAAGTGAACAGAAATAGCACTTCCTCAGCCAATGATGCATGATGAGTATGAGCTCAGTACACTTGAAAATTGTAAAAAGCATAGTAAAATTTCAAATGAGGGTTTTTGTATTGTTTTTGCGATAGTGATTTCCTTGCAATCATTTATTCATTTATTAAGAAGAACGCACAAAACGATTTCTGTATCTGAATACGTTTTGCCAACTTGTGAGCATGTTTTAAATAATCTGGACTGCACAAACTGAAATTTGTTTAATAATATCTATAAATTTAGCACTATAGAATATAATAAATAGGACATATATTATACTACTAGAATCATGTCTATAAAGTAGGCTTAGTTATTAGGAAAACGCCACTATACAATACAAGTAGTTGGAACCCTTAAAGAAACCCATCCCATGTATATAAAGACAAAATAAAGACTCTTATTGCAACAGTTTCGGAACGTAATATATGTATGTATGTATGTATGTGTATATATATATATATATATATATATATATATATATATATATATATATATATATATATATATATATATATATATATATATATATATATATATATATATATATATATATATATGAATGATACAAACACAATGAAAACAAACCATTTATTCAAATCGAGACTCTACATTTTTTGTATAGATTAATATTCGATTTAGGATTAGTATTAATGGACTCTTAAATAGTTCACTCATTTTCAGCATACATAAGGACATAGATACATATTGTATGAAATAGAATGACTTCTCAAAAACTATTAGATATCATCAAATTCAGCATTTGTCAAACTATAATAAGAATTGCTAATTTACTCACACAAATTCATTTTGAATCCTTTTCAACTTATCGGATACCCGAAACTTTACTCTCAATAATTTACACCTATAATGTAATTAAATCTCATGGTATTTGATTTTAGTTGCTAAGCTCTTCAATTTCGAATCGTTTCTTGCACCTAGCAGTGAACTTTCAAACCGCTGATTATATAGAAAATAAAACACGATGAAAATATAAAATCTTACTAGCATTCTACGAATTGAGCAAAAGAAATATTTAAAAATGTTAATTGCAATAAAAGTATATACCAATGTTAAAAACCAAGTTTTATATTAACTACGCTAAATATTTCCTTCTTAAACTACCAAGTCATCAATATCCCGCGGACACAAAGACTAAAATGATATTTGTCGATGTCGCGAAGTGCGCCAGCTTCGCTTCTAATTGAATCGTTGCAGGAAAAAACTAGTACATCATGAGTGAGCTAGTATTCCCCAAGGGTCATCTGTAACACGACGTCTCTCCGTGCCCATTAAACAACGAAAAGTGGAAATACATTGCTGCGTTACATAAATCCTTTTATTGTTCGTCGGTAACAATTGGTTGTCTATTCAAATAGGAGCACAATAGAGTCTAATAGTAATGGAGAAACTCCACCGTACAATACCACCGCACAATCATCACAAAAAGTAGGGCACAATGTGCCAGTGTGAATGACATAACATCATTTCAAAAAAATGTACAAATTGTCAGAGTAGTATACTGCCACAAAAAGACGGAAACCACAAGTCAAATTTTAACAGATTTCATCTTACCTCTGCGCTGAAGAAATGCTTTCGATCGTTAAGCAATCGATGTTGTTTGTGCTGCTTTGGGTCATGGACAACTTTTTACTGAAATATGCGGAAGAGCATCTGGTGTTCCCCGATCTCGCATACGATATATGTATGTATTTAAATATATACAGATGTGTCGCATACGAATGTACATTTCACGCGAATAAATCCTGCTTCATTTCAATTTCCAATGCCATAAATACAATTCCGTTGCAGTTGCTGTAAAACTGGCTAACTTACTAACTATTTACCTGCTGGTACATTAAACAACAGTTGAAAGCCACTCAAATCGCGTCTTAGATTTTCGATTGATTTCGCAATCAATTAATTTTTTATATGTTGATTGTATAGCATAAGAACGAACGAGAGTCAGTGTATATCGTCAATTACTATTTTGCGCAGCACTTGTTGCCGGCAAATTCAATCTGAAAACAATGAGCTACTAATTTCTTGAAAAAATGCAAAAGATGTCCGATGTATGTTCATTATTATTATTGGTCATTTCAGATCCCATACTTCGAAATAATATTACGAAATTACCAACCCTTCCTACTTTTGCTCTTCATCATAAAATAAAACATTAATTTTCAATGCTCCACAACCTTATACGTCTACCGCCTTGCAGCTCAAAATGTCTTACGTCACACTTTGTGCAACTTCTTGTACATATAAGAAATCACGTCCGTCCGAGTGCTTTTGATCCAATCTTATTGTACGTTCGGCGTACAGCAACACTCAATGTAGATAGCTACTAGATGTTTAAATGTGGCTCATTCATTCAGCGGAACATTCAGCAGGTGGTAACCAGTGGAGACTCTCTCTTTCTATCAAGATCCCCCCTTCCGGGACCTCAAGATAATGAATGGGGCTTTCAAAAGAAATCTTGCGGATCATCTTATGTTAAACCTAGATCGTCACTCAGTTATCGAACCACTACTGTACGAGTTTCGCGACCAACGCGCTGGATAGGGATAAACCCATCGTTGTGATTGATTGGTATGTGCAAATATTCAGTGATTATCCGCTTGATGAAAAGTCACTTCGCCCGGAGTGGAAAAGTGCACTGCTAGTGAGTGAAGTGCCAATGGAAATTATATTGTGTTTGTGTTTTAGTGGGAAAATTCGCAGTTGTAATTTCAAAGTTCGATGATACTGGAAGAATAATGAAGGTGGATCGCAAGAATGGATTAAATCTGTTATTCCTTGCAATTTTATTGTGTTCAATTACTAGTGAGTAAAAATCATTGAAAATTAACTACGTTATTCATAATAGTAAGCTTGCAATCACAGCTGAATCTTAATGCCTTAATGTACAACAGTCGTTTTTCGTTTCAAGCTTTCCATCTTTGATCATGCTCTTCAACTTAACTCTTTACTTCGAGTTACATATGTGATTCTGCGTCTCCCATGAAAATCTTTAAAGATCCTCACTTTACTCTCAACTTGCAAAACTACTTGTACTTTCATAATAAACAATTGTAACTTTTCTTTGCCTGAGACTTTCCCTTATATACGAACATACCTTCGCGTGAAATAGTTCGCTGTCTATTATGACCTTAGTTTTCGGAACTTATTAATCATTTTTAAGTTTTTATTAAATTCACTCTCTTATGATTTAATGTTTTATATATATTTTTTTAACTGTTGCTAGTAACACTTTAATAACGCCCGCACATACTGCTTTTTAACCGGCTAAACTAATTCTTGCAAGCACGCCCGCTCTTTTGTTCACCTCAGTGTCAAAGAACACAAGGTAATTTCACAACTGCTTGCAGTCCTGCACTAGCTTGAGGCTCAGTTTTTATCCGTAAGGTAAACTTCCTTACGAATAACAAGTGTGTTCGCCTTAAAGTTTGCAAATTGCCATTTTTGTGGTGAACAATTTCAAAATTGTCCCACTAGAGAAGCGTGGTAAGGCTCTCTAGCTTTTACTTTCGATTGAATTGTGCGTCGTCACAGAAGTAAATTCAGGATCTGATACTCTAAACCATGTCGGAACCGTTGGTGAAGATTAAAATTTCTGTTTCTTAAGTAAGGCTCTGCTCTGCTTCCCATTCTTCCCTGCTCTAGGAGCAGGCATTGTCTCCGTAAGAGGTCTTTGCGCCTACTACGGTTGTATTTGAATTTGAAAATCTGACGATAGTATGTTCGATGTTTCTTTCCATGTTGCCTATGTTTTAATCTGTGTAGATTTACACGGTGTATCTGTTTTTTTTTTATATTATTTTAATCAAATGTTTGCTAGAGTTGACTTTGTTAGTATACGTGTATCCAAGGCATCAGATTGCGCAGAATATATATCACAGCTGTTGCGATAGGCCCCAGCCGAGGTAGGCCTTTCTCTGGATATTTTCAGTTCTCTATAGACCTTCGCTTCTCTAGGGTCACCCGACACACTAACGATTCGTAGCTGTTCATGGGTCCACTGTGTGGACCCAGGACCCTAGTTTGGGCATTAATAGCTATATTTTAGTCACTAGTATATTTATGGACGTCACTTTTCACTGACTTCTTCTATATGAAAAGCCTAGAATCTAGAACCCAGTAAAATATGTTTGAATGCTTATTTAACTCAAGCTAGGAATTTACACGAGAGCTAAGTCTGACTACTGTACAACACCAAGGATAACCCCCATATTTGATTCCTACATTTATCAGAAATAAAATTTTCATTATAGAATCGAATGTAGTACCAGTTGAAGGTTCTCGCGCTGATACGTGATCAATTTCTAGGAATTGTTTCCATACCGCTAACATTAAATATAAAGTGAACAGTGTACATTTAGGAACACGAAATAAGAGATTTCTTTTCAATAGCTTTAAATTCACTTTGAATTTTGTATATTGAGCGTTGAAGTGAATTCCAAATTTTATTGGGCCTCATTGTGGTTATTAACAAGGAAAAATATTAGAAAATCTTAAACCAACTTTTAAGCTCATTTCAATTTACATGCAAGCATTCATTTCAACATTGTTTCTTGAAGAAAATTAATACGAATGCCGTTGAAGGCGGCTCACGATACAATTTTTCTAGTAGATCTCAGCATTATCGCTAATACCTTGTTTCGTATAATAATATCAATCGTTATTCAAACGTGAGCACGAATCAGGTCTCATAAAAGTAGTATTTTGATATTTATCTGTCTATATGTGCATTCCAAAGAGTCGGTAAGAAAAGTAAAAGTAAAAACAGCGCACCTAAGATTCATCACATCACAATGAAGCACAATGAATCTTCAGTTGCATATCGCTTCAACCACACCAACAGTGATTTTAAAGTGTATTATTTCATAATATTTTTTATGGTCCTTGCATTAGTTGCAGAAGATAGTAGGTAATAGGTATCTAATGAATTTGACAAATAATTTACAGGCACTGAACGTTAATTACACAACGCATCTTACATACAGCACATGAAGTCATATAAGATGTCTAAATTTAATTAATTGCAAAACTAAATATTATACTTTGAGACTTTTACGGCAGCCACTCAACTGAGTTTTTGCGGAATTTCCAAATTTCCCATTTGACTCAACAAGTTGAAATGCTGCCGCATTGCACTTGAAAGACCCATAGTGGTGTTTTGATCACTTGACTTTGAATGTCATAGTTTAAAAAATCAATCTTTGGAAGAAAGCCTTTTATTTGGAAAAAGATTACTCAGGTTACATAGGATATGTAATGAAAATTTTTGAATTTTGGCGTGACCATAAAATCCGGACGTAGAGATGAAACCAATTAAAATGTATATTTTGTTCTATTATATATTTTATGCAGGTTTTTAAAAATTTCAAATTCATCTACAAATGATCCGAAATAATTTGTTTTTAAATAAATAGGTATGGAAGGGTATAAAGATTTGGCAACGGCCACTAAGCCCTTTTACTTTTTGTGTATTTTGTATTTTTAAGATGATTAATAAAAGTCTTATTGTTGTATAAATTATTATATTCCCATAATTCATAAAAATATTAATGTTTAGTCAGTCTACGTTAGCTTTGACAGCAAACCGCCTGTGAGATTTTCTTGTATTTCAAAGTTTATGGTATCGTAACTTTTACTTAGGGCACCTATTATAGCTGTTTTTGTTTCTATGTCTTCTGGTGTTTGAGGTCCTTCTTGGATATAAAGTGATCTTGAAGATATAAAGAATAAGAACCGTCATGAACGCGCTAGAGAGAAACTGCTGATCAAATGCAAAACATATCTCAGATACAGAGCTGTTTCAAATACAGAGACCATGTACTCGTCGGAGATGACACTAACATTAGAACGATCGAGTAGAGCACACCTCTATTAGATGTTCACGGTAAATATATCCTCGAAATCCAGAACTCAGCTCGTCGTATTGAACACATACCATACGGAGTCTTCAAGGCTCCGTGCCTCAATGGGACGTACGATCAACCGAACAGTCAATAGTTTCTAAGACTTTGATGTATTTATACTGCATCACTAGGCCCAGATTTAAGAGCCACCTTCCCAGATTTACAGCCACCTTCATATCTAATAGTCGTCAGTAAACAATTCGGATTGAATTCTTTGTTAATTCTAATTTGCTAATAATCTTATAATCGAACGTCCGAATCAATCTAATCTTTTAACCGAACGAAGCACTGATTGTCTGCCCAAAGTCTTCGTGCAGAGCTGCTTTAAGCAAAAAAAAATTTTTTGCAATCGTGACTGACATTTTATCTCAATATTGTTATGAAATTTCGAGGCTATGGTCTTTCTGCTCGTTCATTTATTCACATCAGATCGATTGTCTCCGTCCTTTTTAATAGTAGATTGCAAGGCACCTGAGAAAACTTTCACCAACTTGCTTATATGTAAATTTACCGAGGATACAATATTTCCGCTACAAATATAATTAAAGACTCGTAAAACTCTCGTAGTATTGTTTTCACAAAATTTCAATCCGCTTGGTATCGATGAAATTTTTCAATGGCTCGTTATCAGAGATTTTTTATGCATTATAGTCTGAGTGTCGTTCGACAAGACGTGTTTGTGATTGTTTCGAATATTTTGTTTCAATGACAGCATACGAGTATAGTTGCGTTATTTGTTACTGAATATGAATTTTCATAAAAATTTTCAATCGATTGCATCTGTTAGCGTCATTTGGCAAGCTATTTTGGACTCTGGTTGTTCTTTGATTTTTGCTTGTTTTACACCATAACTTGTTAAAGTGGCCGATTTATTTGCGAAGTACAGTGCGTGATAGGTGTTACATACAAAAGTATAACATTTGCGCCTAACTAAGTAGGCTCAATTTTCAAGCAACTCATGCCAGATGATAATTTTCTGATCAAATTAGTTTAGTAAAATTCATCTAAGCTTATAGCTCTCACCACGGAAATGCGAGCCCAAACGAATTGCTTGAATCTTAAAGAGGAACATATCGCTTACCGAGATACTTTTAAATAAATTTTGCGATAAGATTTTGTTTTAGATTCCTTCTACAGTTTAAAAAGTTGCCTTACATAGCAACATTCGTTAATTGCAATAGATTTTTACTAGCAATAGATTCATTCTATGCAATTTGTTTAATTTTCACAAAATATTTTTTTTGAAAAATATATAGGGAAAAATATATTGAAAAATATATAAATATAAAGGGATTTTCTTTTCATTGTGTCTTATTTCATAAATTGTTTGGAAAGGTCGCGATCGATCCCGTAAAGTAATTTTTTCGTATCCTGGTAGCCTTGGTAACTTAAAATTAACCACACCATTAAATACAATGGCTTTACCCTAATTACAATCTCTATGATGTACAATCAATAATTTGCATGATGGCAGAGCGAGTAAAGTATGAGTCTTCTGCACTGCTTCACATGCAAGTAACACGATGGTGTTATGTGCATCAACTACTCAGTTATAGCACATTAGCGGCCTTGTTTGTAATAAGTCAATGAAATGATCACGTGAAAATGAACAGGTTGTTAAAGTTGAGACATAAAGTTGACCATATAAAACTCTTGACAAGCGAATGCTAAGGTGAAATTTTCATTTAAAGTGTGGCGTCATTGTAGTAGGGGGTTATTTGATTCTTCATCCACCATGATTGTCAGAAAAACTTACGATGAAATATTTGAATAGAAAATGCGACAATTGGTACCTATATCAGAGTTTTATTTCGCAGAAAAAGATAATTCTCGATTCGTACGTTCCCTGATATGTTTACTTGTTAAAATTCTCGTAGATGAGATTTCCAAAATCTTGCACAGAGCAAGTTTGAATGACCACCCGAAAAGTTAACAGGTTCGGTCAGCTTTCCATTTTCAAAATTAAGTTTTAATCAATAAAATTAGTGAAAGCAATTTGATTTTATTTGCAGTACGCTCGCTATTCTATCGTTACTTCTTAACCATTACTTCGTAACACATTTCACATTTCATCATATTAATAGATTATGGT
The DNA here is from genome assembly GCA_954870665.1 of Stratiomys singularior. Lineage (NCBI taxonomy): Eukaryota > Metazoa > Arthropoda > Insecta > Diptera > Stratiomyidae > Stratiomys > Stratiomys singularior. Next base: position 112,710 of record OX940879.1, on the reverse strand, counting down.
GCTATCAAACAATTTAATAACAGCTCATGGCCTAGACAGCTATCAGCTTGTTTTAATTCAAATGCTTTCAGCGGTGAGTTATGAAAACTAATAGAATTTATTTTGCACTTCAGAATAATGACCTATCTTGTGAACTGCAAGCAACGAAATGTGAAAAAAGAAATCATCGTTGTTAGCATTTTGTTAAAATCGTATTTCTAACATAACTTATTCTGGCCGGATTACTACGCGGACTAATTACTTTATCGTTAAAAGAGTCAATGATGTATGTATTTAATATCATTAACTAACAACTTTCACCAGCGGCTTTCATAGTCTTATGCAAAAACATATGCAACGCATCCAAGGCACGAAGTGTAATAAAGTAAGTTGACATCTACCATTATGTTGTTTTAACCGGTAAATCGTTCAACCGTGCTAACAATTATATTCCAAAGCCAGCAATGATACGCACGGTCTAGCCTACGTAAATATTTGTAAAATGGATACATTCTATTAGCGGACTTGTATAAACTGATAGTTAACTAGCCTATTAGCAGATTGAATTTTCGAACAAAATATATACCGAATTTCTCATTTGGCGTCAATGCAATTGTCTTTATCATTTGCACTTGAAATATAAATAACTTTCAAATAACCTCACTTTGCCTCACTTGTCGGAAATTAAAGTGATGAAAGTATGTAAATAATGCTGCTTTATGGTGGAAAGATAAAGTCCACTGTATCCGTTGCGGTATTCGCTGGGTAATAGAAGTAAATTAGAAGCAAAACGTTGATGACTTTACAACTTACTTTACCACGTTTAAGTTACTAACTGTAATTAATATTTTGAAATCACTCTTGCACAATTTCAAGGAGAACGCAATTCTATGATGAGAATAAACTCTAACAACCATAGCTTTAGAATATATTTACGTAGAGCAGGAAATGTACAAAACATTTGGTGTGGTCAAAAGTAAAGGTAGGGATTTCCATCCATCGATTTTCCATCGTAAATTTTAGGCCCAGTACTCAGTACCCATGAAAAATAATACTATGAAAATACAACACACGTAAATATTTTGTAAAACACTTAGTCTAAACTGCTCCTCTAAAGTAAAACATGAATAAATAATAATTTAAAAAATTTTTAATAAGAAATTTAAAATAAAATTGTACTTGGAATACTGATCACCGATTTATTTTTTACGGTCAAACAAAACGTGCTAAAATGCGGGGGGGGGAGGTAAAATTAATGTTCACCACATTTACGTGGACATTTAACAGGCATACGCCAAAATCGCCGGGAACATACTGCTCCGAATCATGCTTGACTTTGGCAGCCCAGCTTAACAAGTCTATCCGACCGAAATTACATTAACATCCACTTAACAAGTCCCAACCGCAAACCAGTTGATGCAGTGGCACTTAGTTTGGAATGAAGAGATATGGTTTGATCCAGGTCCGTGGCCAAAAATAAGAACATGATTCCAACAAACACCTGCCTTATATAATGTTGAACGGTCGTAGAAAAAGTCGACAATTATAACTATTTGGCGACCTTGACCTAAAACTTGCAAAAGACTGCAATGAATCAGTTGATGTAAATAGAACTACGAGTTCTTAAGGCCAGCTCTATACACAGGAGAAAAAAGCTCCAAATCTACAATATGCTGATAAGTCTTTTTCATGAGACGGCTTTCTTTTTCTTTATGTCGTTCCCGTTCTTAATTCTCAACCATTTAACTTCCTCTTCTTTATTTGAAACTTTTAATCAAAAATCTACTTGATAACAACTAGTTTAAGTAGTTTAGAGTAGCCGCATTTCTTAAGTTAGCGTGAGCTACTCGACTACCTTCGAGAACCCTTTCAAAAATCATTGTTTTCCAATCAACCCTAAGTTCCATCTAGCCAACAGTTTGAAGCTTTTTAATCTATTTCTCAGCATAAATATGAAGTTTACAAAATTCTACAGTTATCCCACCAGGACTACACTTATTCTTCTATACTAGCCTATATATGTATATATATATATATATATATATATATATATATATATATATATATATATATATATATATATATATATGTTGCATACTCTTTTGGCGGTTTTATTAAGTATAAGGTTCAGACGTAATCGTTATTCAAATCGAAATTTAACACATTTCAAAATCAAAAACTTCGGTTAGTATTGTTGTTATATGAAAAATTAATAGCTATTTGTGAAGTTGCTGGTTTTAGAAAAAAGGACAAACGCTTTAAGTTTTAGGAATTAGCGCTCTTGTCAGCAGTAGATGGTGTAGCTTGTAACTTAAGTTTTCTATCGAGCTAACTTCTGGGAATAAGAAACCGACTTGCTTTATGGATTCGAGAACTATTGTATTCCATGTATGTCCCATGTATGCATATTCAACATAAAAACGATCAATTATTTTCAACTATATATGGAGGTAATAATGATTTGAATTATTTGCCTTGATAATGGTACATACTTTTGATATGGCGTAAATACAAATTGCCTAATTTAAAAATATTTTCGTCTACATGATAAACAAGCGTGAGGCTCAGGCTGAGCTTTGCCATCAACAATTATATACGGAAGTCGTCCAATTGAAATCAAATACGTGCATAGCACTCAATTATTATCACACATTATCCAAATGCATCAGGTATCAAACATTGCGATTGGAAATAAGAAGAGGAAAATGAAAAATGCAGAAGGTGGAAATACACCAATATGATATAGATTAGAGATGCAATTCTTGGCTAAGTATTGTACCACACTTCAGTTTCCTGCCTCTACAGCCTGTACTGATATGTTTTTGTATCAAAGGGAAGAAAGATTATAGAAATGACAAGTTTCGTCCAACTAGGCAAATCGCTCAAACAAACTTGCATACGTGAAGTTGTTGGCTTCAGAGCACTGGAGAGCACTGAGCTGGAAATGCTTTGGCATAAATTCTCATTGCATCAAACAATTATTGAACGACTAAGAGTCCGTCAATGGAAAAGCAAATGCTTACGTGATCCAAAGTTTGTACATTGTTATGTTAGGTTAAGGATTGCGCGAAGACATCTTCTAAACACGCTATCTGGTCATAGTTGAATAAAACCTTGTACAAAACTTCTCTATATATTCAGGATTGTACGATATTTTAAATATTATGTACGAGTAAATCGGCATTTTAGTCCAGAAAAGGAAAAAACGATCGGAAATAGTGTAAATAGTGTAAAGTTACTATCAACAGATTGATGTTGTGCTTGATAAATTCCTACTGTATCCTTCTCTAGTCACTTGTTAAGCAGTCTTGCGTACAATTCGTAATCAAATTATTGTTATTATTATAAGTTGATGCGAGAGGTTTTGATAATTTTCTCATGAATTAGTATCCCATGAAAACAGCATGCAATCCATTTTTCTTTATAATAACTTGAATGGCGGACTGCAATATGCATGCTTTTATACATATTTATTTTGCCCATTTATTTAATAGTCATCGCTTTCAAATTTTTATTCCTTATATTTTTTGTTCTTTTCAGATGCTGACGAAACGGAAAAAGAGACCGACGTATATGTTAGTGCATCATGTTTGGAACGTCCGTTCAGATGTCCTCATCCAAAAATTCAATTTTATTTGTACACTCGACGAACTCAAGAAAGTCCTGAGATGTTGAATGTACTCAATCCAGAACAACTTTATTTCACTCAGTTTAACCCGTCTCATCCAACTAAAATAGTAATTCATGGATTTGGAGGCGGCCGTAATAACAATCCTAGTCCCGAAATTCGCAAGGCTTATTTTACTGTTGGCAACTACAATATCATTATAGTTGACTACTCAGATGCCGTGAAGGAGCCTTGCCTGAGTCAAATGGATTGGGCTCCTCGTTTTGGTGCCATGTGCATTGCACAATTGGTAAAATACCTAGCCCGACATCCAAGGGGTGTTCTTCCAGATAATTTACACTTCATAGGATATAGCGTAGGTGCACATATTGCCGGTTTGGTTGCAAATTTCTTAAAAGAGGACGAGGGGAAAATCGGTCGAATCACCGGACTAGACCCAACAATTTTCTTCTATGCAGGATCAAATAACACACGGGATCTAGATCCTTCCGATGCACACTTTGTAGACGTTTTACATACTGGAGCTGGAATTCTAGGACAATGGCATAGTAGTGGCCACGCTGATTTTTACATCAACGGAGGAACAAGTCAGCCAGGGTGCGCGAGTACGACACTATTCCGTAAGAATCTTCTGATATGCAGTACAATATATTCAGTATAGTACAATGAAATAAATAATCAAACATAATGAAAAATAAATCCAACGGATTCTTAGTTGATTAGTTGTTCGTTTTTACAAACTAAAAAATCAGACAAAATGTTTATTCAAATTTAAAGTAAACGTTTTCATGTTTGGGAAGTGAATTCTATAGTTGACTGGGAAAGTTTCGCTGCTTCAATTTAATCATATTTCAGAGACTCTCGCATGCGACCATACTAAAGTTACGCCGTACTTTATCGAATCAATAACAACAACTCAAGGATTCTATGCTGGACCGTGCCCCAATCTTTTCACATATTTGATCGGCTGGTGTGAGCCAAAAGATTCGGAACTGGTGTTAATGGGCGAACATTGCACACCTAAGTAAATCTCAAATCCAAAATACCGAACAATTTTTGCTTCCAACTTTTTTTCAAATATTGCAGAGCTCGCGGAACGTACTATGTGACAACTAATGCTAAACCTCCTTACGCACGAGGCTATCCACGTAAAGGACGATCCGAAAAATCGGGAGACTACAATGGGCTACGAAAATAGGACAGCATTTATGGTGCTACTCATATCCTGCAAAGAATAAATGAAGGGCACTGGTGTACTCTGGGTTGATTTAAATTTAGTCGCACCTTATATTTGTATATACTTGTAATTATGTTTGTATATACTTGTATTTGTTGTAAATATTTGTGATAGTTAAATTATTCATCGATTATAAACAGGAACGAAAGGAAGGTAGATCAAAATAAAAGTGAAACAAACATAAATAAAAAAGAGTAATTAATGCTTAAATATAGTCAAGGAAAGGTTCAAGAGCATGTTAAATGATGTTAACTTAGCTTCCATTTGTGCTTAAAACAAGCAAATATAATGTAGTTCATTTATGTCACGCCTAATGTAAAATAAAACCACACGCAAAAACAAAGGATGCATGATGTGTGCCTTTATTCAGAACAGTGCACGTCAAAGAACAAATCTATTCATACTTCATAAACTACCTTGTTTCATCGTCATGAAACAGCGACTACATCTTTTTTATTCGAGTTAAAGCCCCATTGCCACTCTCTCCTGTATTCTTATTTTATATGTATTAAAGACAATATGCTGCGACATATAATATAATAATACATTTTCATATTATTATGTTATATTTTTCATATGAAATTACTGCTGAAATTTCCTAATAAACGTGATTAGAATGCCATTGCTCACTGTTCAATGTTAAATTAGCAGAACTTGTTCCTATTGCGAACCATTGCCTCCTTTGCGCTATATGAAAAAAATCCCGACACTCGCCTGCTTAGTTCAGACTTATCAAATTCTCTCAAACCCATACCAATTGCCTAGTCGCGCCTTATTACCGCATTTTACACTTGCAATCTCGATTGTGAAATCACGTGAAAATCGCTACAACTATTTAAGAATTCTGGCATCGTGCCATCAATCCAACATAGATATGCAGTTAAATAAAAATAAGTTATTGTACATACCTATGTGGTATATCAACACAGGTGTAAAATCAGATAGTATGATCAACTGGCTTTTGTTTTCGACAAGTCTACAGTGTTAATGGATACCATCTCCTCAGGTTAATTGAATAGAAAAAGCCGCTTGACTTTCCCTGTGAAACAGTTGAGGCGCGGAGACAATTTCGAGAGGTTCTAGTCATGATACGCGGGTTGTTAGTTGCTGCTTTAGTTGGAAGTACAGTGGTGGTAGCGCATTTCAATAGTTACTTTCTTACTCAGGATTCATTTGATCGAGACTATTGGGTGTTTCAAAACTGTTTTTACACAAATGCCACTTGTCCGAATGTAAATATAACTTTCTGGTTGTATACAAGGTACGCAGCATTTTTTGGTAACAAAGTGAAAGCATTTAGTGAAAGTTAACTTGAAGCAACCTTAATATGAATAGCAATGGATCGTAGTTTGAGTTCAATTTGTTTCCTATTACTTTTGAAAGTGATTTGGTTTCGCAATCAGAACTGATTCTAAATTTCTGAATTGCACTTCCTTCAGAGAAACGGCCAAGGAACCTAAGCAATTGAATGTTGAAGATTTGAAGTTGTCAGATTTCACGCCCAAAAAGCCACTAGCTCTATTAATTCATGGATACACAGGAAACCGAGATGCCTCACCTAATACGCAAATTAGAGATCCTCTCCTCGAAACTGAGGATATTTACGTCGTATCTGCTGACTATAGTCCTTTAGCAACGGAGCCATGCTACCCATTTGCTGTAGAAAACGCAAAGTACATTTCAAAATGCATAGCCCAATTTTTAGATAATTTAGCGATCGGAAAGATAGTTAGCATGGATGACATTCATGTGATTGGATTCAGTCTGGGAGCTCAGATTGCTGGCATTATATCAAATTACGTGCAGCCTGGAAAGTTGAAATGGATTACAGGTAAGTTTTTTATGTGTTGAAAAATATGTCTCGTTCCCATCACAATATCATGGTGTGTCAAAGCAGCTCAGGCCATTTTAACATTAATTTAGAAGCTGGTTGTAATAGTTGACCCTTACTCCTGCTGCAGAGTCCAGAGTTCAGAGTGGTAGTTTACATTTCATTTACAAAAGCTATTCAAGTTATTTTAATATCCAAATTTGTTCCTTATGGTTTCGGTGACAAAATAACACGTACATGCAAACAACGACGGCGCGATAAAACATAGTAAGTGCTGAAATTTATTTGGTGTTCATGATCCTTAATATGTACAAACGTAAAAATTAACTAGTATAAATACACCAGCTTCCCTCTTCAGTTAAAATGGATAAGGATAGTTAACCGAAACATGTTCTCAGATCAATCAAGCCAGGGCCAGACAAAGCTACAAGACCCATTATGACGTTTCAGTGAAGATTGCACCTTCGAAATTCAGAAAATCTAGAATAATTCGGAACTCAAAGAAAGAAACTATAACTTAAAAAAAAGTACTATCATGTGAAATTGCGTTACAACAAATTACTTGAAGTAATCCTCCACTTTATTTGCGAAATTCCCTTTTGGTTCTTATAGGTTTGGACCCTGCAAAGCCTATATTCAATTTTTTCGACAACGATGGCCGTTTAGATCAAACCGATGCAGATTTCGTTGATGTGATTCATACAGATGTTATGGAGCGTGGAATGTTAGTTGCATCGGGACATGTGGACTTCTATCCGAATGGTGGTATCAAACAACCGGGTTGTGATGCCCAAAACGAAACTAGTACATATTTACAAAGTTATTAATTCGATGCACTTGTAATGTTCACTGTGTTTTTTAAAGGTACAGGACAATGCAATCATGACAGAGCTCCTGAGTTTTACGCAGAGTCTATCACAAAGACAACAAAAGGATTTTGGGGTTATAGTTGCTACAGTTGGCTTAACTTTGTGCTTGGATTTTGCAGATGGAGCTCCTCTTCTCAGGTGGATTTGATGGGTTACAGAGTTCCAAAGAAGTGAGTTGGAATGCTTTTGAAACTAATTGATACTCGGAAACTGCAATACACGTAACCATAGCTAGAGAATTTTTTTCAAATTGTTCGTTATATTTCTAAGTATAAAGTGGTGAAACTGTTTTTAGCAGAAACCGTTGATTATTCAAGAATAAGAAATTAGATTCGATTACTAATTCATTTCTTGTTTGCTAGCATAACTGGAATATATTTTATGGAGACGAACGCAAATCCTCCTTTTGCTTTGGGTCCATATCCAAACGTAGCCACTGACAAGTTAATAAATCTTCCAAATGGACAAGCTGTGGAAGAAGAAATCTTCCATTATGTGGACTAAATGCATAGATTTCTAATTACATACTAAATTAATATGATATTTATTTGTGTAGCACATTATTTTATGATAATCTGTGTTGCTCCGGTCGTGCCAAAAACTATTGTTGCTGTTAAATATAAACATTAAATATTTATTGAAAATGAAATAAATTACACAAATTAAAGTGAAATAAATTGCACAATGTTTGGTTGGAAACTTGCAGAAAACAAACAAACAATTCAAAAACTTACTGTTTCGTTAAAATTATTTCTATGACTCACACTTGCAACACTTTCGTCGCACCCTTATAAGAAATTTCCCGCCGAACCTATACAAAGCCCAATAAAATTCCCAAATAATGTGTCGTAAACGAGCTGTCAGTCGTTGCAAGTGTTGTGCTGAAAAATGAGGCAATTTTACGTTTCCCGTTTGCGGACTATATTTCAGAGTTCAATAGAATCCGTTCGACCAGCTAATTTATTTGCAGTCGGAAATCGTTTCAGGCGAGTTGAGTGCGACAGTGAGAACGAGTGTCTAATAATACACGACGAAAAGATCTCCATCACTGGTAAAAAATGTCATATCGTGGGTTTCGGTAAGGCAGTTCTTGGAATGGCAGTTCAGTTGGAGCAGTTCCTTGGACATAGGTTAGCGTCTGGGATAATTAGCATTCCGGTTGGAACCTTGGATCAGTTTAGGGATGTTCCGGATATGAAGCTTTCAACAACTTCTGTAATCAAAATTTTCGAAGGTGCTAAGGATAATCTTCCTGATTGTAATGCTATGGCAGCAGCGAAAGCGATCAAACATCTGGCTGAAAGTATGACTGATAAGGATATTTTGTTCGTATTGATATCTGGCGGCGGCTCAGCTCTTCTCCCCCTGCCATCTGAAGGAGTCTGTTTGCAAGAAAAAACCGCTTTGATTCGAGATTTAACCCGCAGTGGAGCTGATATAGAAGAGGTCAATATTGTCCGTATTGCCATGTCACAAACGAAAGGTGGTAAATTAGCGAGCTATGCTAGGTATGCACATAAAATTTGCTCGTTGATTATAAGTGACATAGTGAACGATCCTTTGCACTTAATAGCAAGTGGCCCTACCGTTGAATACAAAAGCGATGGTCGTACCCCACGTAGTATATTAGAAAAATACAAAATTTGGGATAAAATAAGTGCAAGTTTGAAGAAAGCAATGCTCGCTGGGAACCGTGCATCAGCAAAATATAATATTGACAATATCATTCACATTATGGGAAATAACGAAATTGCTGCCAATGCTGCTGTACAGTGCGCTAAAGGTCTCGGGCTTAAGTCATGCATTCTTTCCACTTGCATAGCGGGCTCTTTGGAGAAAATAGCTGACTTATATGTAGCCTTCTTACTTGACCTTCACAAGTATTTAATGGGCACACTGACAGAACGTGAATTTTCGGAAAATTATCCTTTTGGGAAGGAGTCGTTACATCAGTTGCTCATAATTATGAGAAATTGTGAAACAGGTGACACAATGTGCCTGGTTCTTGCTGGTGAGCCGACAGCTGTCGTGAAGGGCAACGGAAGGGGAGGCCGAAGTCAAGAGCTCGCACTTCGAATGTCAAAGGCTTGTTATGAAAATGAGATTTTGGGCAATGTCAGTTTCCTCAGCGCCGGCACAGATGGAATGGATGGGCCCACTGACGCAGCTGGAGCAATTGGCTCCGCGGATGTCATTGTTTCATCGCTGATTATGCAACATGCGGATTTGGCCTATCAAGATTATATAGACCGCAACGATTCGTACAACTTTTTTAAAATATTAGATTCAGGCAAATATCACATCATAACTGGTCATACTGGCACGAACGTTATGGATATTCATTTAATAATGATACCGATACTGCAAAAAACAAAATGAAATGCGATTTCCTTTTGCCGATTTGTAGATAAACTCCGCCAAAAAATCATTCATCCACAACATGGAAAACAAATCACATTTGTCTGTTAAGCTAGTTTGCGATTTCCGTTTAACGTTGCTTCAATGCAAGAGAGTTTGTATTTTCAAATAATCAGACTTTCAATAACGACGACAAAATTTCAATCACATTCAAGGCAGAAAAATACGATACGCCATTGGTTGTTGCAAAATAAATTATTTTACGCAATAATAACTGTTTAGAATTCACTAAATGAAGCAATGACAGCAGAGAGGAATAGAAGGCTTTTCGAGTCAATTTAGGTTTATTTCCGAGAGGTATTTTTCGAGGGTTCCTTTTATTGAATGTCTAACGTATTCCTAAATACTTACCAAATAGGAATATTATATGGCGTGTACAAACAATTTTTTTGTCATATTTTACTAAGCTATCGATCTATTGTCACAATCTGTTGATGATTACGAGGTTGAACGCGAAGTTCAGCAAGATTTCAATGTAAGATATTCTTCCTATGATAACTAAATATTTTGAAGGCAGGTAGCGCATTGATTTTGAAGATTTCGCTCGGAAAATACCCTACTCTATCTATCGATTGGAAAGCAAGGGTAATCGTTTTGTTGTTTTCGTGGAAAGGTGAAAACTCTCTAGAGAGTGTTACAACTCCATTAGCACAAGATTTCCAAGGGCCCACCAGATTCCTCACCTTTCGTCTTGAGAACGTAGGGAACGTGTTGGTCACATTACTTGTAGCCCGGCCAGTTTTCTTTCGCAAGACGACGCTTTCAGGTTGAAGCCTTTCAGATGACGCCGTCAGGTAAGCAAGAACTTTTTCCAACCAGGATATAGCAGATAGGAATTATTGGAAAATAACCTCTCTTTCCTTCGCGTCGACAACCGGTTGAAGATAACGTGAACCTAACGTAAAAGAACTTGCATTTGCCCTTTGTTTCTGGAAAACCTTAAAGATCTTTGGCTGATCCACGCAATTTGTGGACATTGGATTGTAGCACTAAAACTGATAGATTGCTCACGTCCATAGCGACAAATTCCATCCTAGTGGCGTATTCTTTTTTGCCTCTCATAGCGGGATGCGGCTTTGTTCGTTTTCTATTACAGTAAGACTGGAGTCATCGTTGTCATGCTGGTTCCTGCTTTGGGATAAAAATTTTTATTTTATAAATCTTCCCGTCTATCCGTTTAAGTAGAGCATCACCGCACTGCCTACGGCTTGTCTGTTGCTTCTGCACTAAAAACTGCTTAAGTAAGAAAAAATTTTGTTGTATGCATCATTAATTGGCCCCTTCTTCATTTCAAAAGCACAAAACTTTTTAACTTTGTACTAGTGGCTACATGTCGTAATGGAAACTTAATGCGACTATCCATTTGTGCTTCACGAATAAAATGAAACGATAATGATGATAGAAAACAAAATATTCGCTGTTTTTCAAATCATATCCAGTCATACATTTCATGCACGATTTAATGGTACATGGTTTTTATGTTAGTCGCAAGTAAATATAAACTAAATGTCTGTGTACCCTCTAATACTAGATCAAGAAGAAAGTATTTTGAATTAGTGGATTCAAAAATTGGTTACTCGATTCGAAAATCTCTAGTGCGATATGATAAGATTCATATTAACACTAAATATAAATAAACTATTTGCTAAAATCCAAAATCACTATTCGAATCTTTGGTACTCTGTTTCTGTTATGCAATTTTATGTTAAATAAAAGTTATTAAACTTATTTAAGGCAATGCAATAATTCCAAGCCATTCAAATTCTATACATTCAAAGATTCACAAATAAATTTAAACAAGTATTAAGAGCTCACGCCGCACTTCATTTGCTTAAAATCAACGTTGAATTCAATCTGATGCAATTAATATTTTCCTCTTTGATAGACTTCAACTTTCACCGCCTGTGAATTCACACTGCGTACGCTCACAGGGGTGGTTTTCAACAGCGATACTAAGAAATTACGTGAAATAAACTTAAAGTGAAAATATATAGCCCAGACAATATCCATTGATGTTTGATCAAATTAATAAGTAATTTGACGCAGCATCTTCGTTCTAACTTCGTCGTTCATAATTTGAATAGGCAAGTTGAACGAACATTGTTTACATTAAATTATTTACAGGCGTTCATTTCAGGATGTGAGCTCTACATATTTCACAATGTACCATTCTTTGGTTGCGTACGTCGAAAGTAGACCGTCTGCCCTTTTGATTTTGGTATGCTTGACTGGTTGTTTTACGCATTGTAGGGTTTCGTTCGTCTTTTCAATTGTTGTACGCCCAATTGTGGTAGTTGTGTCTTCAACTATTAGCACGGTTGCGGTGCAATTGAATTTAGCGATTTTCCCACCGCTTCATGACCGACTTGGTTGGATGTGAAAATGAGAAATAAAAACATTTGCATGACATTATGCCACTTATTTTTTAAACTCCAATTCAATATGGTTATGGTACACGATCGAGATCGCTTGAATTTTCCAAAAAAAAAAATCAAAGAAAACTTTTTGGCGATATGAGCAGGAAGCGATGAACATTTCTGTGACTATTGAAAACGACAAACGTACCTTGCATGCGAACGTAATCGTACTAAAATTCAACAGAAGCGACTACCAAAATTAAGTTATTTTTTTGCATGTTGCACTATGTTGCACTACAGTCGAAACTTTATGTCATTGAATCGCCCATGAGCGTATTTCTTTGATTGTGCTGGCGGTGTACTCATTAAAATGTGCGACAAATATGGTGGCGATTTTATAGTCGGCTTTCCGTTTAGGTCACCAGCAAAAACTTGCAATTTTGACCGCTTCTGGAAAAATTTACCTAAGCACTGCCTTTTCCTGTAGAATCGGTTTTCGGTCAGCTTGGAAGGTTTAAGATACGGTTGGTAACTGGTACCACACGAGTCACAACCACTTGACGTTTCACACCACGTTGAATGAGCAAAACAAAAACAAACATTAAATTTCATGTTGATCCTTTGTCATTTATTCACTTTTGCAGTAAATCACCCGCTCTTTGTCGAGATTATCTGTACAAATGTCGTTCGCGCCCGATAGGCTATTAACGATATGGTCAATTATGCAGACATCGTTCGAACTTAGAAATAAAATAAATTATTGAAATTTTCTAAAAGGCGTCGGCCTTAGATAAAAAAACATGCACACATGATCATACGCACTCATATTTAATTTTTTTCATGATATTTCAAACTAAATTGTTAAAAATTTGCTATTTAATATTTTGATCAAGAATATTCAGAATTCTCTAACCTGAAATATATATATTGTTATTTCTGTAGCAGATGTTCTTTATCATTTTCATTATATTCAATAATTACAGATAAAGGTGATATAATTTTACGACTTCAAGCGTAGAAAAAAAACCACCAAAGCGGAATCACACAGTCTTTAATTTCAATCAGTTAGTAACGTTTCTCCATGAAATATTTCATGTTTGAAACTATGTATGAAGTTCGCCTCAAACAAAATATTTGAGCTAAAAAGAACTAAAGCCGTGGATTTTGAGAAAACTCAAGGTAAATATTATGCTACGACATATAGCCATATTTCCAACTTCATCTATTGTCTTTCGATGTTTATTATGTAGACTCTAAACAGTGCTGAAAACTTCAACCAATAATTAGCTACTACTATCAAATCAACTTTTAAAGGGGTATTTTCGGTGCATCGTAAAAGTGTTCCACATTTCGAAGAAATCGTTTAAAACAACTTGTTCAAGGAATGAAAGCCATACAACGCCTTATATCCGTTTCTTCCAGTGAATGTAAGCATCTGGCTGGTGACCCACATATCGTTTTGAATGGAAGTAAATATCAAAATCAGCGAAATGTTTTCAAAGCAAAAATCAAACATTATGTTTTTAAAGTGTCTTATCTCTTGCTTCTTCATCATTGGCACCAATGCGTCTATCATTTGCACAATTCACAAGAGCTGACCACATGTTTGCTGAAATTCATCGATACGCCATGGACCCAAGTAGTGGAAACAAACATCAGCTGTTGGAAAGTGGAAGTTTGTTCCTCGTTGATCACTCATGAAAAGTGGCTGCCGCTGTGGTTCTGAACGATCTGTTTTGAAAATATGCTCCTGCAAATTAAACACGCTGCATTGTACACAAAGAACTGCAACTGCTGATAATTAAGAAGAAAGCTCAAACAAATACACAATAGGATGTTCGCTGACTTAACTGATGTCCAGCTGGACCAACAGTGAAGAAAGGATCAAATTACAGGTGCAGACAGCATATTGATACTTGCTGGACTGGTAGAACGGCTTGGACGAGCGCGCTCCCTCTTACGTTATCGCTTATCCAATTACTAAAATTATCGAAACAACGACTAAAACAAAAATTTGACCAACGGGAGGACCAAAAATCCTCAAGTTATCTCGTCTTATTCTGTCGACATCTTAATTGACCATATTAATGACAAACATTACTTCAAACGTACTGAAACATACTTATATCCATCGATGCAAAGCAAGTAACGTGGTGGTAATTTATGTGTAGTCGCCACTGCATTTCACATTCTGCGTAATTTGGCCAATGCACCTTTCAAAGGGCATTAAGAGGGAGTGTGCACTGAATAAGGTTAAAAGTCTGTGGGAAGGTTAACCATATGCCACTTACCTAACAACAATGATCACATGTTGGATACCTGCAGGCTGAATGCCGAGTCGACCAAGCAGTCAAACATGCTCTGCCGCCGTAATGTCTAATATATCGATACCGCACCAGAAGCGACCAGCATGGCGTTTCGGTTCCGCTAAGCAAAGATTTGCATATGAATTTGTTTCAAGGAAGTGTTGGCATCTATAAGTAGACACATTTTCTTGAATGTATATCGAGTTTCCAAACGTATATCTAAGCTTCAAATAAAATAGCTTGATGTGAAGTTCACGTTTCCCATAGCAATTTTATGTAAGCAATGCGGAAACTACAAGTGACTGTAGTCCGTTGGGATTTATGCTGATAGCCTGAGTAATGGGTACAGCGATATCTATTTTATGCAATGGAAAGTCGATTGAAATTTCTTGTATTTATGTACGATATTATGTTGAATGGTTGAATGTTTGATGATACTAATAGATGATTACTGGAATCCATCCTTAAGTGCAATCTTCAATACGATTTCAAGGCTAATTCAATCAATCAAGGAGACAAAAAGCAAACAAGCAGGGCACATCTCATTTCAAAATCCAAAAGGGACCAGTAACGTTCTTCGATTGTAATGGTGTGACCTGTAATTAATAATTGATACAACAATACACAGTCAGTAATGTAAAAACTATTTATTACAATAATAATTGCCTAATATTATCGGAAGCACGAAATACTTGCAATCTAAGAATCTAAAATAGATTACACAAAGTATAAATTTTACTCCCATTTATTGCCGATCTAGGACGCAAAGGTTTTCAGATGATTGATCCAGACCTGATTGATAGAAGCTTCTGACGGGTTTCCTGTACACTGTTACTTAAAGTAATAAATGACCCACATGAAAGAATCAACACGTTTTGATAGAGTTCTTTTTTTCAAACACAGATCAAAATGATTTTGAACATAAATTTTTTTCCTTGTCTCAATGTTTGGCTGATATTTCCAACGGACGAAAGTTGATGTATATCATTTCTTTATTGCTTCTTGATAACCATTACCAAAAGATATTCCCAATAAAAGAGAAGTTTGTGTCATAAATATGATTGGAGCCTATTTTGTTCGTATGTCATAATACATACAAGACAATCATGCAAGTGCTGAAAAATATTTCCCCTATGATGAAGACATTTTAAAATTCCAAGCTGCCTCTTCGTTCGACCAAAACGTGTCAACTGAAGATTTCCTTCGAATACAGTATGTTTAACATAGTCATGGTGGTTTCAGCATTGCTAAGCTATGCACGAGTGGGTGGAAATGATCTCGTCAATTTTTTTATTGCGGGAAAAATATGTACAATATGTAGAGTATATTTTCTTGCCGGATATGAATAAAGTATCTTCGCTGGGACAAGAAAATCAAGCCCAGTCTGGTCAATGTGAATCCGTCCATAACTCAGATACTTGCACGACACGATGTCTGGAGGAATCATTAAGGCAAGTGTCAAAGTGCAGCGCTTAATTGTGAAAGAGATCCAGCAATTATACACCAGTGATGTGTTAATTAATCGCCTGTTGCTTTATTTTGTAGATGTGGAATGTGTGTGATTGCTTGAAGAGTCGTTTTGTCTACTCAGAACATGACTAGTTCATTAACTTATTGGAACAAGGAACTTCTATACCGTCGCACGTATTTTTGCCTTCTATTATCTTTTGCTTAACTGAAAAATGTAAACTTAAAGCCTTCGTATCAAATCAGTATGTAATTTTCCATTCCAGTGATTATGGTGAGTATGTGATGAAAATACCAGATGAAAGCTTCCAAAGTAAGAAACACTGGTTGATTATCATTTTCTAGAACAAACAGTAACTTTAGAAGTGAGTCGCACATTAAAACACTTACATTTCGCGGGTGTTAAGGAACTAGAGAATATTGAAAGATTGTAATTAATGTCAACATTCACGGACCCGGATTAAGCCAGCCTTCCTTTAATTCCAAGACTCTACAAACTGAAAATAGGCTCTAAAGTCATTTATATTTCAGTTTAGGATCGTTTGGAAAAAAGTTGTTCTTCACTATTATAGCTAAACAATTTAAAACATATATTTAACTTAAATTTGACTAAGCGTGGAGTATTTTTTAAAAAGTCATTTAAAATTATTTATTAAATAAAATAATAATCTTGATACTGGGACGTCAAGTGCAAAACAGAAGCATATGTTTCCGGTCTCCTAGGAAATAGATTTGGTCGATCGTTTATATATTTTTAAGTATAAAACGGTGTGTTATATCCGATAAGGAAAGCTCTTTATAGATTTGGTATGAAATTTCAGACAGAATCGTATAACGTTAACTGAAAGCGGACTTGAAACGTCGTCAGCTCCCTTATATAACTATTTCTGAAGTTTAACATAGTATGACCGGTCAGTATTGATAAAGTTGGTACATTGTATTCGTTGTATTCTTTCACTCAACAAAAATGAGAGAAACATCATTTTCTTAAAATGAATCGGATATCTAAGCGAAACAAGACAAATTATAATTTTGCTTAGGGGCCCTTCAACAGTTGATTGGTTTTTGAGGACATTTGAAAAATGTGGCACACATCATCCCTCAAGTTGAATTTATGTACAATAGGCCTTTTAAGTTGGCTTTTTTCTATTTTCGAGCGTCATAACATTTGACCAGATTCGATTTTTTAAAAAAATGCTTTGATGAATTCATAGTACAATTTAAATTTATTTATATTTACACAGACCCGAAGAAGTGCTATATTAAATTTGAGTTGTAAAAAAAGTAAAAAAAACGCGTTGCGCGTGGTGATGAATCTGACAATAGATAACGGCTCATATTTCCTCAAGAATATAAAACAGTATATGTGATATATATATACACATAAAAGTTCATATAATATAAATAACATAGATTTCTTGAAAAAATCAGTAAGTACTCGAGAAAAGTTTTTCCATGCGCCGTAGAAAAGTATTTATTGTAAATCGTTATACCTTCGTATCTGAGTTTGACGCAAGATGGACACCGAAACCGTATTCATAATATTCAACCTCATCATTACTCATTCATTCGTAGAGGTAGATTCGTTCAATGCCACTCGCAATCGACATTTCATAAACATTATTGTGCTTACAATTGGGAAATGTTTAAGGCATCTCCATTTAATGCATTAAGGATACATACGTTGTGTACAAATCGAGAGCAGCTAAGGAAGTTTGAAATGGATTTAAACATATATACATGGTAGAGAAAATAGATAAAGATATATAAAATGGGCGGTGCATGTTCACAGTTACCCCATTCACCCTTTATATTTCCAGTTTCCCAATAAATTTACCAAAAATTCGCAGAACCATTTAAGCAAGGAACTCAGATTATATGGGTCACATTTTTCCACCTAGACTAGCTAGCGGACCACAAATTTGTAATGCTGAATTCAGTTGTCGAGTGAGCTGTTGTAAAAGTTCCAAATGAATGGGCTCCAGCCGGTTCGAGTAGCAACAAAAGCAGGTTGTTGTGCCGATGTTTGCATAGTCCGAAGCTAAATGAATAGATCAGTAATTTTATCGATCGCTATATTCGTATGTCGATTCGAACTTCTTTTCCAGATGGTGAGGACTTTGCTCGCAGGCCCATGGCAATTTTCAGATTGGTTTTGTGCTGCTCTTAAAAGTTATTGTAGTAACAGTGCATAAGCCAGTTTGGCAGTGAAGTCGTGGATGATAGAGGCCGAAGCTTTAATCGAAGATATCATTTCGTCCGATGTTAATATTCGCATATTGACTTTGTTATTGCGATTCTTGTTGTCTCTTGTTGTTTTCGTCACATTCTTTTGGTTCGTGTTAAAAGTATGAAAACATCAAACTGGTGCTACTTACGTCGCTGAAACGATCCGATGTTTTCTATTATACAGCTACTGATTAGTCTCTTTCATTTGAATTTTCGGCTTTTTTGTTGTTTTTGCGGCGTGCTCTCGAGCAATCTGTAAGGGGTTCGCATTGATTACACATTTAGTACAATACCTAGATCGCTTCCATAAGTGCAGTTTAGATGGGTATCGTAAAGCGTTTATTGTGCACATTGTGTAATTCAGTGCTGTGATCTCGTCAGTGACCTTTTTGAGCGGTGACCTAAAAAGATCAATAGCAAATTATTCAAATTATGATTGACTTCTGAGTAATCTAAAAACGAATGAACAACTACTGGAACTACTTCTTCATATGCGTTTCGTTATCTTTCCTGAATATTTTCATGTATTATCGGAGTCAGGAATTTTAGTCCAACATCTCTTAGTAATCTCTAGTTAGCTCTGCTTCTATAAGTGTGACTATTGCTTCCACTGTTAGTCGAGGCTATTAAAGTCGGTTGAAATACGTTACCACGAAGGCTTTCGTTGTGTATAGAATATTATTATTGTTGTCTAATTAACAGACGAGATCATCAAGATCATTAATATCGTATGTATTGCTCAAGAACGTGTGTTTGAATTCATAAGCATCGTGATCATCGTCACTTTCTTGTTATTATAAATTACAGCATGCATGATAAGAAATACATTGAAGCGCTAACTAATTATTTGATCGACTTTAATTGTTTCGAAATTTATTGCGACACTGTAGTTCATTCATAACCCTCAAATTAACAAAATTAATGTTGCTTTCGAAATAAACTTAAAATGTGTTGCAACGTGAGCTTAGCTGAACAATTTGTAAGGTTTACATATTCTAACTAGAGCTTCAAAGTTTCTACTTGTTTCGTAATATTTTCCACTTTTTCGAAACGCTTCAGATACCTACAAACATGTTGCTTATTTTACACAGCTACGCCGTTATTATTTAAATATTTATTCTTATTCAAACAAATTATACACTCCTGAAATGAGTAAACCATTAATAGTCTGGACTTTCTGCGTGACTGCATTTATTGAGACGAGAATTAGCTAAAGACATTCACCCACCACTGCTTAACATTTCTTCTGTAACAAACTGTAATTGATTTTGTATAACGAGCCACGAGAAGAAACCAGTGTTCCCCGAAGACAAAGTGTGGCAATGCAAAACCCCGCTCGACGGTGACAGTGGTTTAAAAGCTGCGCGACGCGAAAATAATCTTAAGCTGCCATGTATATCATTCCGTTAGTATGCTTCCTTGGTTTTTAATTTCTTGCTGCACAACTTGGGCATATTCGAAACCGCGATCATCAAAAACGCGTACAGCTCGCACACTAGATACCCAGAGCGCTAAAAGTCAGGAAGAATATCTTCACGGGTCTACTTCCGGTATAGGTCAAGACCAACAAATGATCCTAACCGGAGTGCGTCTTGAATAGTGCAGTGTTTTTTGAGTGGATGTCCATGGTGGAATTCATGAATTCATGAATTCATGTTGTACTTGTTGTGAATGTGATACGTATTAACAAGAGATCCAGGAGGAACCCTCAGCAATCGTTTCATACTTTAGTTCGGTGTTAACAAATAGTGAATTTATTATTGCACTTTCTTTTCGATCAATGCGAACGAGTTCCACAGCGTGGTGTTTTTCGTTTGCTTAACGGGATTGCAGCGCAGCCTCGCTTCGCTCATCCAGTATCCATCATCACGCCATTATGTCGCGCAAATATTAATGGTGAAAATGAAAATGGTTGTAGTTCTCAAACGTAAATGACCCCAATCCTTGAGCGCAAACTGCTTTTCCAACAACCACAAAGGCTGTCGTATAGTTCGTAGAAAAATAATTCTGTAAAAATGTGTTCATGTAATTTGTTGTGGCGTGTGAAAAAAGTGATTTGCCGAAGTATGTAATATCTATTCAACAAAAAAGTGTGTGTTTCATCATTTATGCTTCGAAAATGATGGTACAGGTTATAATGAATTCGAAAATTATTCAAAGGTGCAAGTACGACCACTCCACAATCCAACAACATTTTCATAAAAAAAGATCCATTTTTAATACCCCAAGTGACTTCATTCGCGACAAGAAAAGTTCGACTTGAGTAGTGTCTTGTACTTGTCTTCAAATTATCAATAATATTAAGTATTCAATAAAACGAGTTTTCTATTTTTAACACCGGAGAGGCGAGAAAAATTAGTACATATGCGAAAAATACTCGCAATGCAAATGAAGATATAAATATTTGTGTGTTCTCATTGAGTACTGTTAATCTCTAATATAATTCTTGAGTATAATTTCATCTGTTACATAGAGTTGCCTGAAATCGCCGAATATATGCGAAGTAAGGCTGTTGGGAAAGAGTGGTGGAAGAAGACGTGCTTCAATAGTGCTTCAAGTGTGCATTTTCATTGAACATCGCACCTGTATAACTTTCGAGAAAATTGCTTAACGTTCACTCCAGTCAAAAATAAAAAAAAAAACAATTATCATTAGGGAGAGTCGCAGAAAAAGGAGAACAGCAATATAACTTGCCATCTGTTTAACGATTGCATCTGGTCGATGCTGCGCAGCTCATTTTTTTGGCAGTCGCACAAAAGGTAGGGTTCATCTTTACTTTCATATATCAATTGCTTGCATTGAATTAAATCTCATCCATGGCCTTCGAAATTTTTCGATTTATCTTCAACTACAAAAAAAATGTATTTCTTAATTTCCTTTTATCATTCAAATAAAACAGAACATCTATGGGTTTTTCATGTTAAAAGATATCGTAAAACAACGAGGATTCATCTTATATCATAGTCCAATTAACGTGAACTCAACCGTTGAAGCCATTCCTTCATGTAAAATCCACCAAGAGCATTGTGGGTGTAAATGTTAAGTTTAATTTACCGCCTTTATTATACCACCCTGCAGCTTATAGCAAACTATATTGTCACACACTATGGAAAAAATTTTCGCCATCCTTGTATCCAGTGACCGATAGGTTACAAGTTGTTTCCCAGAAATAAGCTTGTCTAAGATTTTCTATTCAAATAATTCTTAACTTTTTTTCGTGAGCGAAAGTAATTATAGTTAACTAAACTATGATTATATAGTTGAAATTTAATCGTTAGTTTTCTACTGCCACTAGTGCCAAAACCTGGTGGGTAGCTGGTGATAGAATCGCAGAAGCCATTTCTACCGCAGTTTGAGAACTAAATCTGTCTTCTTGAAAAACATGGTAAGCTTCGTAAAGAGAATACGATGTGTTACAAAGTATGTCCAAGGTCAATCTCGTATAGTTTCAAAAACGCGGATCTTGCGTCGTTTGATAGCACATTGTCCAACATGGAGATTGCTGTGTCCCTATTTTCTTATTTTATCGTTTATAGTAAGAGAATACAGTAGAACTCCACCATTATGAATACGCAGGTCTCATAATTCTATAATGAATGAATCCTGGTATATGCTTCGCCTTGGAGTATATTTCGGGGGAAATAACTTCGCAATTCATTTGAGTTGTTTTCTGATATATTGATTGATATAAAATGATTTATATTTAACTAGCGAAGGTGTGTGCTCACGTAATGATATAAGCATCGTTGCATCTCGGCAATCTTTACATGATATGGTCAAAAGATAAATGAAACTGTGTGTCATTTTAAAATGGAATCGAATTTACCCGTCCAGTCTCTCTATTGAAATCGAGACGACCTCGTAACGACGTGAAGTCTGACGAGAATAACAACGAACTGCATACCTCAGGTGAGCAGTTTGATCAACCGAAAGTATCCTAAGGCGAGGAAACTCTTGGGTCGGACCACTTGCAGAAATCACTCACAGACACTCGGTTCCAACACAAAACTATCCAAACTTAATACCCGAGTTCTTTTTCGCGCATCGCACAACACAACAACTACTTGATTAGCAATGTTTAACTCAGAAATAAATTGAGAGAGATCAATTGTTTTTCGGTGAAATGCAACACCGTATTATTGAAATTCTTACAACTCTTTAACTAATCAAAGTAAAACGAACTTTAATCTTGAGCTCTATCTCTCCAACTATTTTTAAGAATTTTCTCCCAGTTTTAAATTTTTGTATCTGTTTTTATTGGCTTGTACCGATTTATTTGATAACTTTCAAATATCCAATTCCTATCCAATTCCTAACTCAATTTCATTTCATTTCCACTCTCCAATTCAAACAAAAAGGGGTTTTTTAAGATACCTGAGAAAAGCTAGTTCTGCTCCCTTCGACACATCAACAATCTGTTTTGACAATCGACCGATAGGTCGGTCGATTGTCAAGACATTGTCCCAAAACATGGGTTTTGGGACCATGCTTTTCTACGGGCGTCGAAAAGCGTTGTCTAGGCAGTTTATTATTCATGTATGGGCACGAGAAGGAGACGTTGGGTGCTAAATCAAGACTGCATGGCGGGTGACCCGTAATTCGATGTTTTGGTGGACCAAAAAGTCAGCTGTTAAACAAGATGTGCGAGAGCTCGCACTATCATGACGAAGAATGATTCGAAGTCATTAGTTTTTTCTCTCATTTCACGAAAACTTCGGACAAAAAAAAGGGTTGTGTACTATTCAGAATTGACTGTTCCACGTTGCTCTAGTGAAACTGTTGCCTCACGACCAGTTAGTCCAAAGAAATAGGCGATTGTCATCTTATGTGGGAGCCAACATGAATAAATGTTTTGACGACCATTTGTTCATATAATATCTTTTGTTCACTGGTGGAAATTATGCCCAGGGACCCCTCAATCTCAAGGTATGTCATGGCATGTCGATGTTTTTCGGAAAATTCGCACGAACTTTCACGAAACTTATCGGTGAGTCAACGTCAGCCACGATTATACTAGCATTTTGATATAATTATGGTATCACTCCATCATTAACATTCAATTTAAATTGATCGATGCGCTACTGTTTTTATAATCCATGTAAAACATTGTAGTAAATCATCGTACGAAAGTTCCATTTTTGACCGAGATGAATTTTTCAACCTGCTATAATTAAAATATAAAGCGCTCGTAGTCAAAATATTCTGAGTACATATATTCTACAAAAAGAAAACTTCATGAATATGACAAACCATAAATAATTCAAAGTAAGTTGAGCATTCAAACGGAATTAAAAAATAAATATAATAATTTTTAAGTTTAAGTTCTGCTGCCTATTATATTAAACTTTTTTTAATTTATGATCACTCCAGGTTGCAAATTTGGAAATTATGGATGAAAAATACTGCTCTACATTGTGAAGTAACCTGTTCAAATCTAGTCGACATTGTGACTGTGTTTATTACACGTTACGCATCTTTCTAGAAAAATGAGAGAGTGTTCCTAAAAGTGTATTCAATGTAACAGAAATATGTTTAACCAACAAACGAATAATCTTGAGGTTCTTCTGCAATTCGTTCAAAAAATTGAAATAAACAAATCATGGAATTTAATAGTTACACTCTTCAAGTTGACATTTTTCTATCGACGTCATCAAAGAATGTTGTTAAACCGGTACCAATCGCGTTTTATATTGCATATCGTTAACGTTATATGGTACACCATATGCCCAATAAACTTAACATATAGAAAATCCAGATATAGATATTCTAGACATTGCCCAGTTGGAAATGTATCTAAAAATATATTACAACTCCGTGAAGACTGGCCAGCAAAGATAGCGCCTAGTAATCTATAGGACTGTAGTGTTATGTTGATTACACATGAGAAACGAATCTTTAGACCGTTTGAAATTCGAGGTAGATCTGGCCTCGCTTATTACCAACCTCCCTTGTCAATAAAGTAATTTGTTGTAATGAATAAACCAACCAAATCTGATTCGATAAGTTTCATCTACTCGCATTTCGACTCTTCACTTTCCGACTAGGTCGCCTTGTTCACGAATTTATAGTAGGTTCAGGTCAAAGCTTGTAGAGATGAGTAGCGTGGTACATAATATATTTGATAGATAAAAAGGCGGATCGTTGACTGTAATTCGTTTGGGATGAAAAAATAAAAGGCAACAACATGAACTTCATATGGTTCTGCTAAAAAGGAAGAATGGCACATGTTCTGCTCTCGTTGTGCAACAGTATTAAGAAGTGTATAAAGTACGTGTTCGCGATGTTGCACGAAGAGTTCAACAAAGACAGATAGCCTTTGAATGCATCGTTTTCTTGTTTTCCATGCGTGTTTTTCAGAATTAAAAAGCGACTTCAAAGCCTGATTGCCACTGGTCTTCAAAACAAGTTAACTAACAGCTCGAGATTGTTGCTCTATTGCATTTCAATTCAAATTAGGTCTCAAAGATTGAATATACGATGGTATCGTAGCTAGTCGCTGGATCGGTTTGTATAATGGCTGTGCGACCTGTTACTTGGTGTTGAATCATACACGCGATTTCAGCTATAATGTATAGGTATTCTTGTATGCTACGAAGTGAAATTGTTCTAACTTTTGCGTTTTTGATATAAATACATAGCCTGGATCGAGCCAAACACGATACTTAATATATTGATTGCGAAATCAATTAGCGATTGATTTCAATAGCGTTAATCCTGCGGCCTTCGTCATGGTAAAGAAATTCGACTTAAATGTACATCAAAATATGCGTCCGAATGCTTATATAATCCTAATTTTTCCTAATCCATCCCTTCTTCCAAAAAAAAACCACAAAACTTAATGTTTGTGTTAGAAAATAATATTTCTCAGGGGAAATCTGACGTAACTTTACATCAACCTGTAAGTGTAAGCAAAATGCAGTGACCCATCAGTATTAAACATTAGTTACAAGGAATTATGGAGTTAATGTAGAAGGGAAAATAAAAACTACGGTATACTTATTTCGTAAAGAAATACTTGATGTCCTTCGGACAGCGTAGAGTTAAAAGTTTTAATTGAACTAATTCCGGATATGTTTTAATATAGTCAATATGTTAATACTTATAGAAATTCGATATTGGTGATTTGTATAAATGATTTTAAGGTTTGATTCTTATCCGCTTGCTCTTACGTACTTGTTTACGTACTATTTGGTAGTTAAATAAACTGAGAAACAATGAAAAAGCAAACAGATCACAACAAACAAAAAATTAGTAATGTCTTAACAACATATTCTTGCCCCAATCGCCAGAACATTTAATGTCAAATAAATTTGCACCCAGAGCCATACGAATAAAATAGGATAACCTGGACAAGCAATTTGTCGACAACATCTGCAATTCACCTACTAAATTTCAAGTCACGTAACGGGAAATATTATAGAGATATAATATTATCCCGCGGAATGCAAAATACCTAGAGCACAGCGTAACTGCTTCAAAAAAATTCGGAAACTAATAGATTCCACCGAAATTGCAATGCTAAACTGGCTAGATATAAGATATAAACACGACGATATGGTGCATTATCATTTTTTTTAAATTCATCTACTCACAATGACTTTCATACACAATTATCTGGAAAAATCATATGAGTGGGATTCAGTACGTCACAGAACTTAGGAAATTTGTGCTGAGGCTATCGGTAATGCATGAATGCATAGAAATAAAGGCGGCCATACACTTAATTGATTAAATTTACAGCTTAAAGTGTGTTGTAATTAAAATATGTTAAAATCTAATTTATGTTAACTACTTAATTTTTATTGGCAAAAAAAAAAACAAATTGAAATGACCCTCAGGCCACCCTGTATATTGCAAAGCAAAGTGATAGTAGATAATATTATTCTTCAGTATAAGGAATATCTACTCATGTAAAGATATAAATGTCATGTGGGCAGAATCGGTATTAATGGACAATTATAATTGTACTATAGATTGGGAGCTCCATTTGTCAATAAAAAATATTTGCAAAAAATTTCTATTTGATTGTTCGAATCAAACGGAGAATGCTGACGTGAATAATCGTTCCACTGTAAACCTCGTCCTCGTGCAGGTTAAACTTACATTCCTGATTGAAATAGTTCCATAGCAAACAATTACTCGAATATTCAAGGATATGTCGTGTTAAATGCCGAACGAAGAAAATTTAGAAATGGTAAAATTCAAAAGTGAAAACGTACACAAATATCACAGTTTCTTAGTAGCATCACGATTTAAACGCTCAAGATGTTGATCCCAAGTCAGCACTACAGTTCCAGAGGCGCATGAATGTTGTACAGGCACGAATATCTTCATATACTTAAGCATAATGTAAAGAATGTACAATCTGTAAAGAAAAGATTTTACAAGTCGTAAAGTGTCTGAGTGTAAACAAGTCTAGCGCGACCGGCTTTCGAGTAAATATTTGAGATATGAAATCGTTCTACACAACTGTGATGATGCCCAGTGGCCATTTTTCAATCATCAACTATCGGATTAATATTTGTTAATGGTTAGCTGTTTGTCGTTAAGTGTGTACCTATACAATTTATTTTATTTTTTTTTTCATCACAGGTTAATCGTTCCACGCCACACCGCTTACCTACTTAGGTGGGAAACAGATACTTGAATTCAAGATGAAAGAATGCTGTAAATGGGCTTTTATAGTAGTTGTTAAACAATTCATCCCGGGGAAAAACGCTCAACATCGAAAGATCCATGAAGCTCGAATTAATCGAAAAATGAGCGTCGTTTGAACTGGTGATGCAGGACAAGCACTAAGAATACTGCACTGATCATCCTGATTATCACCTAGACAATCTAGCTTACATTTTCGAACAAATGACGTATTTTTGAATAAATGTCATTGATTTTATTAATGAACATTGATTTTATTAATGTTTATTTTGCTTCGCAATTTATCGACCCACCTATTTAAAATTAACAGCCAAGTTGATGTCAAAAATTGTTGAATAGTCAACCCAATTGAATCTGATCAAATAATTGACGCGGTTTAGCACACATGGAAATGATGTAATAAGTGAAGTTAGCTATTTCCAAATGCAAACATATTGATCTTTCCCGGTCGAACGTCTGTATTTTATAAATAAAGGTAAAATTTACCTTTGCTTGCGTATATTAACCTGAAATCAACTTCAAGACAAATTGTAAAAACGAGCTTTTTCGCCTCGATATAATTTTTTTACGATGATTTCACAATAATAATTTAAATTATTATTCGTTTCAAAACACATATATTGAAGATTATGATCCGGTTTTCAGTTTTTTCTTTGGTCTTTCTATAAACAAGATATTGCATGTACCCAAAGATCCAACAAAATATACTAATTAATTAAAAATTTATACCCTAAATCCTGAAATTATATATATTCAGTTACTAAAGGGATAAATGTACTTGTGCTGCGCCGCAGAAACTTTGACATTTTCATGCCTTTCATAATACACAAAGTAGTAGCTCTGTTTCCATCTAGTTATGACCAAACTAAAAACGTTTTACTTTACAGACTTCATGAAATGCTGCCCAATAGAATTTTTCATACGAAACCATCACAATCAACACGCTAATCGCGCATTTTTCACACATTTGAAAACTGAAAACTTGACTTTTCGTTTAAGAAATTAAGCAAGAAGGAAGTGTGTTGTGCGGCTACATAAAATAACACCAATTGCGGTTCGAGGTTACTAGTTTTTGATTCAAAATTTGTTCGCACGAAATTGTATCTGTTGCTGGTATTAAATGTACTTGTTGTATGTACCAAAATAATAATTTTAATACGAACATCATAGTATGGGTTTGATATGAGCCACAGTCACTTGTTATCGGTTGACTAGTCGGCTGCATTTTTAAAAATCCAAGCGAATTTTAAACAAGTTGTATCTACAATTAATAAAATAATTTCATGAAATTCAAATCCATGCTAAGTAAACTCTTCGTTGTATTGCTTTACCAGAATTTCGCTCGTCGCCCTAACAAAATCATCTATTTGTTTACAATTAGCGAAGGGGGTTTACATTGCAGCTTCGATGTTCAAAACTCCTGACAGATTTAATACAATTCCAACCGCGATGTTTATATTTCGCCAATAGACACAAAACGTATGCGTGCTGTACACTTAGCCAATGTTTAGTACTATTTTCAGTTTTTATTTTCAACTAATAGAGAAAATAACCTTCAAAGATCAACCTATAAGTAGGAAACATGTTGCACTGTTTTGCGTTCAAAAAAGAATTTTATTCAGAATTTGGAACTTTCAAATAATGACTCAAATTTTTTGCTTACAAATTTTCACTTCAAATCACTGTTGTGGTTTCAAGGTTCTTCGCCGTTAAATAGTTGCTACCGCACTCGGCAGCGCCCGATGTGATGAGCGACATGCATCGCTTTAAACCGCCAGCCAACGTCGACCAACGGTTTGCGAAACAGAAATAAGAGCGCCAAGTTTTGAGAAAATGCTAGTCTGCGTAATTTATTTATGTCTAGATTGGATAAACAATCGACCAACGAATGGATTATATTGTTCGAACCACTTATTGTTTGGATATGTTTTCTGACACATTTACCGGATTTTGATTTTGCTCATTTCTAGCACTAATCGAGGTATTATTGTTGGCTTATTAAAAGAATACGGATATCGCACCTTCGTTCAGTATTCCTGGAAAACAATCGCTACAGCAGGATCTCCTATATGCTTGCACTTAAGTATTCCTGGAAAACGATCGAGTTCTGAATCTTATTTCAATTTAGCATGATCATTACTTTGGGCAACTAGATAATTGTCTCTATGTTTAGCGCTTTAAAATTATGAAGCTAAATAATCCAACAGAAAGGCATTTTGCAGCTTTTATTCATAGAATGCGAGACTCGTTGTTAAATGTTGGGATCACAATTTTTAGGGTGGCGTCGTTCGGGTAAAGCTATAAATTGTAAATGACATTAGGGTATCGCATTAGTAAAATTCAGCGAGAACACGCCAATCGAACTCCTGATTCAAAGGTAATCAACCAAAATTAGTAGGATTTCATTTGTATTGGCAAAATTGTTCTCACTTATTTAGTTTTTTGAGTAGAAACGCAATACAAATATAAATCTACTGTGATTACTCTATATCTTCCTGCCAGAAGCCGCCCGAGAGTCTTCTCCGCGTTATGCCCCTACTCTCTTCCCTTTCATGTTAGTTTTTCAACGTTAGCACCTGAACTCCTGATTCAAATGTAATCAACCAAAGTTAGTAGGATTTCATTTGTATTGGCAAAGTTGTTCTCACTTATTTAGTTTTTTGAGTAGAAACACAATACAAATATAAATCTACTGTGATTACTCTATATCTTCCTGCCAGAAGCCGCCCGAGAGTCTTCTCTGCGTTATGCCCCTACTCTCTTCCCTCTCATGTTAGTTTTTCAACGCTTGTACCTACCTCTGAGCCTTGTTATAGTTAAACTATGCTTCCAAAAGAGAAAAAGTAGTTAAGAAAATGTCGTGGGAAACAAAGGAAACTGTAACGCAACTGATAAGACTACAATGCTCCGCCTCAAAACAAATATCACTCATAATGCTGAGTGAAATTCTAGTTGATGTTAACTCTATAATTAGCTCATCATCTTAATACTGAGAATATGAATTGATAAGAAATGGTTTTCCTTTTTTCGCTTGGGCCGGTTTCATGAGATTATTACAGTCCACTTTCAATAGTACATGTCTTAAGTAATAAATTGCTCCGCCTGTATGGTTGATAAAAATCAAACTCACGAAAATATTTTCACATCGTAAATATTCAGTATGACCGTACCTGCAAGTTTCCGATCTAATCTTTATGATTGTTTTGGACATATTACTGCCCGTTCTGTCCCGTTGTCATAAATAACTCTTCGCGTGACAGATACGTTCTCAAAATTTCTTTTCAAATTATCAATTTAATATTCGAATCATAGCCTGAAACGAATACTTTTGGAAATATGAGATTTCAGCAGACAGGGGGGCGTCTGGCGTCATTCTTTATCTTGCAGTTTTCCAGAAAAGTATTATAACCAGCTTGTAGCTTGTACAATAGTTCTGATTCCAAATAGCCATTGCTATAAAGTGTTTATACATCTCATAAATTATTCACACTATAGAACAGCAGCGCGGAAAGAAACATAACGCAACAAGTAACATTTCCTTAGAAATATTGAAATTCATAAATATTTTATTATTAAAAGAATTTTTTTTTTTTTTGAGGTACGGGCGAGACCACACGAGACCATATTTAGTGATAGCACACAGAACTTGTCCATCTACTGAGACCAGATTACTGAATGTCATTACAGGATTATAGATACAGATAAAACGCTACGATATGTATCAAAAGGCTCACGACAACGACCACAGCAACGCGTGTACTTTTTCTCGCTATAACACTGTTCTCAACTAGTCTTCTTGATCGAAGTTGTTTCTTTCTTGTTCCCTGTGCTCTCCTGTTAGCATTCATTCATTTTGATTCATTCATGAAATTCTGAAGCCGACTGATTTCATCAATGATCGATAAACAGAAGAAGTTATGTTCAGTTAAAGCCCGTTCAGATACTTGCATGAAGCAATTACCGGGTAAAGTTTGTAATACTTCTATTTGAACATAATATCAACTAAAAAAGCACGGTTCAGCCTTTAAAGAAAAAATATTATTCAGTTGATCTATTTTCCTAAAATGAACGATTATAGTTGGCTTAAAGCATATACAAGCTGTTTCTTTCAATGATCGACTCCTTTTTTTAGAGATTGCGCTCAACATTTGGACGGACATATAATAAAGGTTACACTTGTTTTCTTGATAAAGAACCAAATGAAGCCTTGCTTCCCAGTTAACAAGCATGATAAATGATATCATTTATAAAATACTGATACTCTTCAATTTTATGGGTTTCTGACACAGAATGAACTCGGGCAACTCTTGGCCCTAGCTAAATTTAGTAAGCTGCATCAACTGCTACAAACTATTCAACATTTTAGAATTACAAGTAAAGACTTGCATGCTATTGCAGTTTCTTAGCTTTAGAGCAGTTTTTATAGAAGATTGGAATCGCCCCAATCTTTTGAGAATAATGGCTAATTAGCTCATCCCTAATTAGCTCCCAACTCAAAAAGCACTCTCAGGATTTTTTCGGTCACAGCAAAAGACAAGCCAAAATGATCTCATTGCTATAGCGAGAGATCCATCACGCCATTTCGAAACTATACATCCATAAATTTTTTTCGTTTCCCTTTAAAACAAGAAATTATTACATTTACAATCGTAAGTTTATACCAAGCAATTACATAAACTAATTTATAGTTACCGATCAGGTCTTGCAATGTTGCAAGAATTGTTCGTATGTTACCAAGTAGCGTGGTGCTCTTTAGTACATGTCAGAAATGTGCTTGAAAAATGTCTTGTTTACGAAGTCGTTGATCGAAATTGTGATTATCAGAACAACCTAAAATCCCTCGTTCACATCCCTGTTCTAATTTACTCGTTGTGAATCTGTTTAATGGACGTCTTAGTTTTTTGAAAATTCGAATTATCAGGCCATATTCGAAGAACACACGTTCAGATCAAACTGGGGTATTTTATATAGCCCATTTGATTTACATGCACATATACCTAAGAAAAAAACTAAAAATTAAAAGCAATGCTCGTACGAAATAAATTGTCGGATATAGTATTAAAATTGAATTTGCTAAATTTTAGCAGCGTTCGTCAACAGAATTTCGTTTTACTTCATTATTGAGATTTTACAGGATCCTTAATGGTATGCGTTTTTCTAAGGTCAAAATCCGTTGAAGCTAAGGGAGCACTAAAGACTTGAAAAAAAGTGAACAGGGTATGATTTTTTGTGTTCGAGCATTTCGGAACGGATGCGGATTGTTTTTTTTTTCATCTTTTAAGTACAACAAGACTCCATCAGATAGCATTTTATAAGAACAATGTGAAATAGCACAAAATTAGGATAAGATTCGAATTCGAATTCCAGATTACAATGTCCAATGATTATAAATTCTACATGAACAGGATTTTTTCGCAGCAACACTACAATAAACTCGAGAGATATGGGAATTTTCCCATATTCAAGACACCTTTATTTAATGGCCGATAAATCAGACACAATACCTAGGTTACCCATAACGGGAGCCATAACACTAATACAAATTTAAAGAGATAACTTCACTTGTTGAGCTCTTTATTCTATTATTCTAGTTTCCTCCCGAATTAAAATACCTACCTAGTTATAGTCAAGCGATTCCACATCAGAATAAACTGAGCCTTATTTTAGCACCTCGCTATCCAATCATGCATTTAAATCTTCCTAGATTTGTTTATTTAGTTCGGACCCAGAGAGAATATTTATCAAACGATAAAATTTGATGTTTCCTCTGTCAAAGAAAATTTTCCAAAAATCTTCGGAGCAAGTGGATGATATTTATGGGAACGCATATATCACAGCCTACTGTAGAGTGCACTAGTCAAGTGGATGATTATTCTGTAGGTGCTTAAGATGAGATGGAAACGATATCGAAGGCTTGAGACGCTCGATTGCAACGTTAGAAAACTTCAAAGCGATTTCGAGACAGCATTTAGTACAATTCACACTCAATTAACAGCTCACTTATCGACTTTCATGGTTTTTAACGTTGGATCATAACGATCATTATCGGCATTTATACAGTGGCTGATAACTATTAACGACTTCTCCAAGAAGTTGTCATTATCGACGTTTACGTTCGCTGCTGGCGTTGCATCTGAATCTCTGTCGTTTTGAAGCATATTCACGCAAGGGTCAAAACATGCTTATTTCTTGAATTTCTGTTTAATAACATTTGAATTTCTTTCACAGTTTGTTCACATTCACATGTTGATCACAAATTTAATGACGTCTAAGTGTAATGTTCTTCAAAATACTTTTAAGGTACAAATGATCGTATTAAGTGACAAATGAATGAGTTAATGAGAAATGAGTGAGTTAATTGTCGAGTTAGATTGTTATTTATAAATAAACGAGTCGAACATGCAGTGCTGCTATTAATCGTGCATTGAAAATGTCAAATAATTAGTTATGGCTTATTGACACTAGTATATGATTCTATACAAAAATATTGTAAATTGAATAGTGCGAAGTGAATTAATCATCATAATATCATCTTCGAATGAATTTTTTTCGCAAGTCGAAGAACCCTCTAGATGAGTTGTTTCCCAGTAGCAATAAACACGTTGGCTGTTTCACAATAGATATGAATGTTAAGTGGAATCGTGATTGAAAATGTGAGTCTATGCCAGGATCGGGTCGAATTTTAATTGCGACTGTGATATTTGCATCAATGCTTTTGGTGTTGCAATATTAGCCCACCTTGCAGTCGTATACGATATGCTATGATATTTGGTGAATTTATCGACATCAACCGTGATTCTGAACAGATCATCTTATCGTGTCCTCGTGTCCAAAATTTAATTAGTACGAAGCAAACATGGGCAATATATCGCCCATACATACGGAAAACATTCCATTTGTTCATAGAAAGCCCACAATCCAATGTTTTTCCTGAGTTTTAATTCGCTAACTTTGATACAAACTTACATTACGCGTGCGTTCTCTAACATCAAAACTTTTGCATTATATTCCGCTGGGCATCGTTCCATTACTATGTTACTTATAGTTTTATGTACATCTATTGACTATTAAATATCTGCTTCATTGATTGTCTATCCTGGTTTTCGCTTCAGCGCCTGGAATGTGCCACTTTATTAACAGCCGCTGCCATTAAAATGCATAATACGTACTTTTTCATTAAATTATGTCAACGTCTGCCTGAGGCGCCTCACTCCATCAGATTCCTCTTCCTTATTTGCCCAAAAATATTTACCATTCAACTCAGCTTTTCATGCAGACTTCTGCTACTTTTCCCCAGCCAAGTTTTTATTTGCACACATGCAACCTAATGAATCGTTTGGCTACTAATCGCTGACATCAACCCATTTACAATGGTCTTCGCTAATGGATGTAGAAATTATTGATGATCATCCGAACGTACCTGAGGGAAATGTTTGCAAAAAGTAGATGTTGCTCAAAGAAGTTAAGAATATCATGTTCGCAGCGGAGTATCGAAGCGAATGTATCATACAAGCCATACTTTATTTCATAAATGCTTGATGGTGAAGAAGGCAAACAATCAATATTGTGCTTACGCTTTGCACACGCACCTAAAAAGTGGATTTTATCATTCAGGCTTCCAACTCGACGTATATCTATCCTTTGAAGCGCAACTGACAACTTTGATGTCAGCAAAGTGGTTTTGCTCTCGAAAAAGCAGAGGAAACTGAATGTTGCCAGCGAGAAGCATTTATAAATTCAGCTATAAACTAGTTCTTTCCAAATTCGTCAGATATTTATGTCTAAAGGATTGGTGCTATATAAATTGGTACTTTAATAAAATGTAGCCTATGGATTTGCGTTCTTTTGTATTGTATATATTTTATCAATATTAGTCAGACGTGCGCTGGATAATCAAACGAATAGTATCATGGGCAGTTAGAAGCGTGAATCTGGTAATACTTAAACAAGGTACATCAAGCCGCAATCCAAAATTCGCATTACTTACATCCAAAGAAATATGTGTCGATACCGATGTTTGGTATCACAATTGCGTTCAAGATCATCATGATGACGACAGCGAAGAAAATATTGATGAGCCTGATGAAGACTAGGATTTTACAAGAATTCCATTAAGAATGATCAGTTTTGTACCTCCCTTGCCTTCCAAACCAGCTGACAATCTATTCAATGTCTCCTGACCAGATACATGGAAGACTCGTTTTGATGTTTTTGTCTAGCGGCTAACATCGTAACATCAAACATGGATGGAACATGTTTAATGCTGTGCTTCCTCTTGCAGTAATTCGAGTAGCAGCTACACCTGTTTCAGAAATGAAAAACACACTTCACCCATCGCATGATTTATGAATTTATAATGACGGGTTGAATTTTGATTGTTGAGGATCAAGTTAACTTTTGCGTGACATATTTCGAATATTTCTGTATTTGTGAAGCAATGCATTAAGAAAGGTTCTTTGAGTAGTGTCTTTTGCTTAATTTTACATTGTATAAACATATTGTATATATTTTTCATAATTTATATGTTATTGTAACTTTTTTTTCTCATTTGTTAACTCTTTTTGTTTAGGTATTTAATGCTGCTTTATTAGTTCATGCGTATGTGAAATTATACACAATCAAATTTAAACATGAAAGAGAGATAAAGAATATACAACGAAAATTACCAGACTAACGGAACGTAGTTATAGGCTGGTGAAGAACTTCATGCAACCCGGTATAATAAACTCATCCTCAAACATGATTTTATTGAATGCTGGTCTCAGGTCGGGTGGACGCAACTTGCTTGTAAAGTTGAAATATCACTTTCTCACTTTTATTTTGAAATATCTTTTGACCAAAAGTCTATTACTAAAGGGACTTAATTAATAATTGACTGTAATAAATACTTCACTTCCCGAACTATCAATCTTCTTGGTCTTCTGGGTCTACAAAGAGTTTTTGTGGTTTGATATTCTAAAGCAACGAGTCACTGAATATTATTGAAAAGACGTCGTGCTCCTGAGACCAGCTGTACCAGCTCATCGCAATACTCGTATTCGACGAGTCCCTCAGCGCTTTTCCATTTTCTCAGATTTCACACACATGACTCCCACGAGCAATATCTTTGCTGAAAGCAGAATATGACCACAGCCTCCCGGTACCCACAGAATATCAATATAATCGTCACACAATCGGTTGTTCCTTGAAGGTTAAATTTCCCGATAACGTGCTGAAATATGGTCATCACAGTATCATTTAATCCGTCACGCAGTATTGCTTCATATGAATTTTTATCTAATTGAAGAATGCGCACGCAAGATGGCTGTATACGACTATGGAATTCTATAGAACGCACTTGGACTCGCCGCGAATCAAAGGAATGGGCACATTTGTATCTTATTTCTCTAGGTTAAATATGTCTTTTCATCGCATACTTCTTTTGTAAGTTTCCCGAACACACTTAAATATTGGTAATAATCTCGACGCTCTGTTGAGACATGGATATGTGTTGTAGTCTGGTATCCATCTGAATACTTGAAAAGGCACACATGTAACCATTAGGCGAACCTCTAAAGTTCTTCGGGAAAAGTTAATGTATAAATGCAATTATTTATGATTAATGCATTGAATTTCAAACAATGTTTGTTTAAAATATTTCAAGTTAAGTTTAACAGTTATAAGGATATAAATAATATGATGACCACTGTATTTTAACACAGAATAACAACAAAATCCTTTCCCGCTTCATCTAAATGAATCTATAAGTTAGGTGCGCTTGAAGCTCTCCAGAGGCATGTCGCATGTACTGATTTGTTTAGCTTGTACACTTTTTCTAACAGACGATTTACCCTGTGTTTGTTATACAGTAACAATTATGGAGTGTTACTTTGTAATAAACAGTACCAATAACAACAATGCTTTTGTATAATAGCGCTCCCAATAGCTTCATTGATAAATGAGAATATACATATATTTGTAATAAATATATCCCCAAAACGTTACTGACCAGCAAGAGTGCGTTGACTTGAAAGAATAAAAACTATAAAGCGTAAATAGCAACAGCGGTAACCATGGCCCGGTCCAGACCGCATGACTCCTTCGGTTCCACATTGTCATTGGTATCTGCTGTTTCATTGCACTTTATAAAGACGTTCTCCTCTAGATTCATTCGATTGTAATCAGAGAAGGCCGTACCTGATGTCTGAGAAGTGATTGTAATCTAGAGTAATATATTTCCCGAACCCTTGACGCAACAGGAACAGTCCGTATACGCGATACTGTTTGTATGACTACCACCTGCGTGTGGATAGAGCGAATCAATCGATGAAGGAGCTGGCGTAACTAGCAATCTGAAGAAAGAAACTTACAGTACTTTAAACGTTTTCTAATACAAAATGATATTATTGCTCTTTTCAGCTTTTTGCGATTTGTGTTCTTAGCTGATATTATTTAGTTATATTGTAGTTCTCTTTGTAAAGGCTATCTTTAGATCCATTTTCTGAAAAAAATGTAACGTTTCTTTACATATATTTTGGAAGAATTCCCACTGGCTACCCATTTGAACGTTTAGTCTATTCGCGAAAGTGCAAGGAACATGTGCTTTTTTTGTCCGCTTGTCGGCTCTTAACTCATCTGCTGATTCAAAGATCAGAGAAAACAGAATTGTACTCACTGCACATTGCCTCTGACGACCTCTTATAATTAATGAGCTACGTACGCATTTGGTTACACACGGCGTTCGTATTATTGGAAAAGAAATCGACTCCTCAATACTCCTCAAGATTACTTCGTTTTGTGACAAAAATCATCAATATAATTATTTGTGAATATAATTGTTATGTTTGTCCACTCCTTCAAAGCAATTTGAAGGAGTGTTTACAAGAGAGTTTACAAAATGTAAAGTTTCGGTAAATTATTTAAATGTAAAGATACTGGTAAATGGCATCCCGTATTCACCAATGAGATATATTTAAAACACTAACTAGTTTACAACACAATGGAAAGCAAGTCAATCTGAACAAATATTTTCTGATGATTGCATGAACACGAGTAAAGTATAGTAGTTTGTAAAATATTTCTCAAGTGGTTTACGTGATTGAAGAATTGGGAAACCAAAAAAAATTTCAATGACCAGATCATAGGGTATAAATGCAGTTGAAATCTTAACAGCTTTCTGTTCATCTTAATTGCAAGCTTCGTCCAGATATCATGCTGTATGTCTGACGTTTGATACAAAACCAGTGAGTTCCCATTTCGTCATTTAATTATTATTGTAACATTACATTAATCAGACAACATATCCACCACAGTTAAAGAAT
The DNA here is from genome assembly GCA_954870665.1 of Stratiomys singularior. NCBI lineage: Eukaryota > Metazoa > Arthropoda > Insecta > Diptera > Stratiomyidae > Stratiomys > Stratiomys singularior. Next base: position 74,434 of record OX940879.1, on the reverse strand, counting down.
GGTTTCTGTGGTTATTTTGACTATCGAGGTAATAATCAATCAAGTGTGAAAATTATGATATTGATATCTTCGTTGCCAGAAACCCTTCAATAATTGGCAGGTGCTGAGATTAAATGGAACATTTTGAATGAAAGAAAATGTAGTATTGAATTTAATACGCACGAACAATCAGCTTTATTTATGTTCAACAGATGGAGTAGCACTTTAGACAAATTTATATATATATATATATATATATATATATATATATATATATATATATATATATATATATATATATATATATGTATATATATATATATATATATTGTGGTAGGAAACGAAACTCATACGTGATTGGTTCCTTTTTGTATTTGTTGTATTTGTATTTCCTTTTTGCAACCAAGCAGTGAGTCGAAACACCAACGCAAGCATACATATTTTCTTGTTATTCTTCCAATAATTGCCTTAAATTGGAATTCCTTGATATTCTTGATCAATTTGCAAATACGTTTAGCTGTCCATGTCCTGTCATTTCTAAAGAATCACCAAAGATCAATATATACAATATAATACATTTGCCCCAATAGGTTTGCTTCGCTTACTGTTATATTTCCTTCCTAGGAGAGCCCACCAAACAGTGCAATTGCAAAATCTATAAGGGGAATTGTCCAAGTCTACATGGACATTTACTTGTTACTAGGACATTTACCTGCATGGACATTTACTTTATCGCAATTAGTCGATTAAAGTCATACGTAATCGATTGTTTTTGTTTCTCTTCATCCAATTCACGTTATGTCTATTTGTTCAGAATGTTGAGCAATGTCACGTTCAGTATGCATTCAGTACACATTCAACGAAGTACTGAAGCACAGAAATACAGGAATATTCATACTTAGTGCCTATATAAACTACATAAATGCATAGCGTTGGTATTGTTGCTGTATAAAAAAAATATGACAAGCGGAATTTGGTGCCATCCGATGTCAATTGAGGGTTTTAGAACGCTCCTTGGCTTCTTGAAGTCAACAAATACTCATGCATGATCCACATATATTTATCGTAGCAGCCGAACCCATGTTTTGATCAAAAAGTATGTAATTTCTCTGAGGAAAACGACAAAACCACTTATTTCTAGGATGAGTTCAATAGAAGTTATTCAAAAGTTTAAAACTTTGCTATATAGAAACTGAGCGTTCGATCCGAATATATGTATTCAGTATTTTGGTAATTTGCTTAAATTTGATACGAGTCATTGTTACAAGTTGGTTATGTAAATCTGAATGCATTGAGACGGTTTCCAGTAGCATTGCCGCAGAATCATTGCAATTAAAAACAACTTCTATTGAGTGAATTTGAGTCGATTGTAAATTGTTTCAGATCACTAGAATACAAACCATTTCTCTTCTACAAAATGGATAGCGCTTGTATTAGACTTTTCGAAGATCGCTATTGAGTAATCTACAGAAATTGACTTATACAATAGCTTGAAGATGTTTAAATACTATATTAGCCACGTTTAATTGTCCTCACAACAATTTCGCATTTGTCGACAAATTGTTTTTCAAATGTTGTTATTTTATATTAGTTTATGCTTACCGACTATAGTTTTATCTAAGTCGCTAAGCATAGAATAAGTCTTATCAACATTAATCCGTTATTGCACGAAAAAATATTATAAAATTAAATGTTCACATACATCTTCATATAGATAATTGTAAGTTTAATCTCAAATCTAAATTTTAGATAAATTGAAAAAGTGTTTCAGTCAAATTAATTGTTCATAAACACTGGACTTTTGTTTTGATGCATGAGCTGTACATTGTATTTGAAATTCAACTAATTTATACCACTATTACAGCAACCGGAAAAGGAAACCCCTAATCATCATAATTTTCCTTAAAACGCATCTATAAGAGAGCATATCATCTTCATATCTCTACTTACATCCACAAATTAATACCTTTCCTCTATCACGGCCCACAAACGCAACCGCCAAGATCCCATTCGAGAATATTTAATTTTGTTTAGGATCTTTGGAAATGTGTTCTAAAGATATTTCATTTAATAGAGCTACAGTAGCAGCAACAAAGTCCAATGTTCCAGAGGTAAAGAAACATTTGAGGTGTGTTACATAAGTTGCTGATCCATTCAAAGCCCCATGAATTTGTGCATTGCAGATGCTTGCGTTCCAACCATAGTTCTAAGTCTCGTTTTTTCTTATTGTTTTATTAATGTGGTTTGTGTCAAGTAAGATTTGTTTGTATTGAAGGCGGTTAGGTATGCTAAACGTACGAGCAACCCACACGAGGTGAGTGATAGTGATCCGCGTTGAGATTGAGATACAGGAGGGAATGTAGGGTTAATGTATACGTGAAGGATTTTCAGACCCCTCCTGCAGCATTCATTTTGGGCCAATCGCAATCTGATTCTTTATGGTTTACACGAGCAATGTGTGTTTTTCTTATATGCTTCATATTATGATTTGATCCAGAAGGAGAGACAGACAAGTTGTAGATGTCTTTGACGCTGTGATAGGAGATTACAGATTGGAGATTACATTTGGTTGAGCCCTCCATCTTACACCGTGGTAGACTTGTGGAAACAGCCGTGATATGCACGCGATATGAGAGACATGTCATTGAGTATCTATTTATAATGCTATTCGCGGCAGAAATGTTCTCCAACGTAATTTAAGGCAATTTGTTGCTTATTATATGATTAAAACTTATGCGAATGCAAGCACATAACTAAATGCAGCAAACGCTTAAATAAATAAACGCACAATAAAGCAATATTTGGGAAGAATATGTTTGTGAACCAAAGATGCTTTAATGCGTCTAGGATGGACACAACATTCAATGCGAAAACACAACACGTGAGTGTTCACTCGCACTTTAATGATTTATTATTTAACGTATAATTAGTCTTCAGATCCAGCCTTTAATGATACTGTTATTGGAAAATAACGTTTTTTAATTAGCTCGCAAGTTCATAAGATATTTCTTTGTATTTTGGAGGAACTTAAGCAAGGTATGTGAAGCAGGCTTCATATTTTATTCAATCCAACAAATAACTAAAATGAGCGCATTAATGTTTCTTTCATTTCTAAATCTTCTTATCGGTTGCAAATAAAAGCCGTTCTGCATGTGTTTCAAATGAAGTGAAGATGCCGTATCCAGTTATGTTCTGCTCTGCACCGTCAACATATTCAAAATGTGAAGCGTTAATCTGTTCACCATAAACTTTTCAGTAAAAGGTTAAAAATGTAAACCACCATATCTTATCATCTTGCCGAAATTCATCAACAGCATCAAGCCTCAAAGCTAAAATACTTTAATTTGAATACTTAATGAACCACTATTCTTACCAGTCGATTTCGATACTGTACTTCACAATGTGTCTTAATAATAAATTTCAATTCTTCAATTTTCTGAATGAAGTTTAGTTTGGAATTTCCCAAGGTTTTGTTCAATGCAACTCGATGAAATTTATTTTATTCTCTCTTTAAAAATTCTATCCGTACATATGTAGACCAACTTTTGGATACATGTGTTTTTTGTATGCGCAAACATTGTGAGTATAAATACTAATTAATTCCAGCAGTGATTTTGAATTTCTATTTGAATCAGTGTTGTTGGAAAAGTAAAAACTGTGTTACTTCCCACCAGCGAGGGTAAAAATAGCACAAGTAAACTTGAAGGAATATCACGTTGGCAATAGAAAATTTGGAAGTTTCTTGGGTCAAAAGATAGGGGAGATGTGGAGATAGTCTCCGGATTGCTCGGAGATTACTACTGATAATTTGTGATTGAAACGTATCCACCCATGAAAGGTGCTCGAAAAGCTTAATAAATTGCATGTGTGTTTTGAGTCTCGTACCGATTCCAGTGTTAATGTTGAATTATGTATTATAATGTTGAATTATGAAATATTCATAATATTGAAATTCAGGATTGCAGTAATATGAATATTACAGACTGATATAAGTGAATTGATAGCAAATTATGATTCTATAAACAGTCACGAAATTACATGTTTTATGTTGCCAAATCCGTTTAAAAGTTACACGTAATCATTTGGAATGCCTAAGAATAATGAACTCTGATATAAATACATAGATCCAAGGGAATACAAACGCAAGACTTTATCTAGAGTCTATAAACTTGCAGATAGGGATAAATTGTAGAAATCGTATCGCTTAACTAAAAACTCTGCAAGAATGAACACAAACAAAGATAGCTAAAGTTCAACTACAAGTTACTTTTATTTAAGTTATATTTTATTAACAGCTCAATCAAATTTAAGAAAGATTTTACTAATTATAAAAAATAAAAATAAAGAAAACAATTTTTCACAACTGCGAAATGTATGATTAAGCGGCATCTTTAATACTGCTGACAGTTAATCAGCTTTTTTGTTGAACAACGAGCTATGGGTGTTGCCTCCTTGGTAAATTAGTATTACCACTTTCATTCTACTTTCAACTCCTTATTTAATCTATGGGTTCGTGCAGAATTTTCAACGAATTGATTGCACCGTAAATGTGAGAAGCGTTAAACTAAAAAATCTTGATTTAAATAAAAAACGTAACTCACCTGTTCGAATTCCGTTTCATCAGTTGAACGTATTCGACGTCCGATTGGGTAGTATTTGTCCAGTCTTTCTAGTAAGTTTTATCGTCTAAATGTCGGTTTTGGTATGTTAAAAAGGTGACAAACTACATCGAATCGAAAGGTACTATCATTTCATTTTTGATTGCCTAGTCCATACTTTGCTTAGTCCAACAATAATATTTCCGTTATGACTTAATGAGAAACTGCCAGCCATTAAACTTCAGTCTATCGTAGGCGTAGACATTTGTTTTCAGGTCAACAGTTTGCAGGTTGGTCTAGTTTATTGGAAAAACTTAATATGGTGGCGTTTTCAAACCATGTCGAAGCGTTTTATGGAATTATCAGAAGTGGGAATAAGGCATAAAAGACAAAACTTTCCATTTACCGATAAAAATCTGGACGAAACGAGCTAACATATCTTCTCATCAGATGATTACATACAGATACGTGCTAGTACACTACGAAATCCAAAATAAATTACACTCTCTGTAATTTGAAGAATGATCTTCAAAAATTGCGCCAATTAGAACTGATTATTTTGAAAGAAACTTACTTTCGTAGCTTATTTGTTTGGGGTAACAAACCACACCGCTATCCGTAATAAAAGTAAGAATGAAATTTTTAACATTTTAAACCGCAGAAGAAAAAGTTAACAACATTTCATTCCTATCAACCATATGTTTATCTTTTTATTATTAATATGATTATCGAAGTTGCGCTTAGAAAGTTGTAAGTGCTTGATTTCAGCACATCCATGTGTGTGAAATATTTTTTGATTGATTTAATTTTTAATTTCAGCGTGGAAATTTGCACTGATAATTTTGCCACTTTGAACCAAATTTCATAAATGCGCAATCTCTCATACCTGCTTTCCACAATTCTAAGTTTTTTATTCCAAATTGCAAAACTTTGCTTTCCAAATAATCTAGCTTGTGTTTTTACAATAGCAAAATTGTTCGCTATGAATACTATATACAAACAGGTCATGAAAATGATTTCCCGAATTTCGAAACGCATACACATTCATCGTATAGAAGAATACAAAAAAAAAAAAAATTTCTAATCTTCTTTCAGCAAAACTCAAATTATATACTTGCACCATTTTCCTCTACCGTTTGATATTATTATGAAATTTCGTAAATCATAGCGAACAAATACTGCCGCCACGAATTGATCAACAATCGAATCATTTGCAATGCTTGTGCAAGGTCTACGACAAGCAGTGGGATGGATAGAAAAGTCCGATTAAGAGCAATAGTAAGAGATTCTGACAAATAAACTATCGAAGATCGGTTTTAACTTATCTTGCAATTTAAACTTGAGTTGCCATAATGAAAGTATACCCACGAAGTAATACTAACAATAAGTAAATTTCACAGGTTTAATCTGATGCATTTGTTTAGAAAGACGCAATTTTCCAAAGCCAATATTAGCAGTCCCGTCCCCGCTAGTTACTACTTCTTAGATTGCCTCGAGAATGCTCTCTTTGCAGGAAAATAAATGATTGGGAATAGAAACTAACACACTTGAGTTGTATATACTTTACGTGTAGATACTATGCGTGTGTTTTGGGAGCGAAAGAGACAGCTATACAAGTGTGGGGACGATCGGCGCAGGAGACTTATAAAGTCGACCAATTAAAGACCTGATAGATTGGGATCTTTGCATAGTTCGCGCCCTCCTCAAAGGATAAAAGCAATGTATTGCCAGCGCCACGCAAGACCTTCAAGAGCACGATGGGCAGAAGCAGACCGTCTCAGGTGTTTCCTGGTCTGTGATGCTCATAGTGAAATCAGTTATACTCTAAACAAATTACCCACAATATCTCACTGAACCAAAGTTACTAAAGCAATGAGGGTTATCGACTATGAGAGAGAGGCAAGTAGACAAATAAGAATTGAAACCGACCAGCCAACAACAAGACACTCCACAACGACAACTCCATACACCCGTAAGCACTTGAGAAAAAGTAAATGATATTTTTAGTTTGTATGAGCGCAAGGTATGCTCAGGTAGATGAGTGTCGTTTCATATAGATATAGAGGGATGTCTTTTGGAAAATCAGTTTAGCTGGAGATTATCTACGGATCGCAAATTGAATGCGAACTGATTTAGGCAGACAGATAGGCGTTAGACGTTCGACAGTGCTCATCGGTTGTTGTCTGGACTAGTTAAGCTACTCTCATATAAATTACCCATTACGGAAATATTCACTTACCTTTTTATAACTACTTGAAAGTGTTGTGCGGTTGTTGTGAGACAATTTACAATATCGCCGCGAATCGAATTGGATTAGATAAAACGGTTCTTCTACGATTCTCTTAGCATTTTGTAAATGGCTGCGTTAAGATGCCCAGAAAGCCAATAACTATTTTTGGGAATTCGATAAGTGGCTATAGTGCGAATATTCATTACAAGGGAAGAACATCTAAGCATTTGTTTTAATTAGTTGTCGCTAATGCCCCTGATCCAAATAATCATCGTATTGCTATCACTATAGTGACGGTATAGTGGAAATTCCTTCGATACTAGATCACCAGGTATTACCGGCCCAACAAGCTGGCCAACACGTAAATTATTTTAATTCGACTCCACAGGAGGAGATTATCTGACATGAGTGTAACGTTTCCAGTGATTCTCGCGTGGCATAAACATCACAATTTAGATGCTGTTTTGTGCTTGTGTGAACGTTTTAAGACGGGTTTTTAAGAGTTACATATTCTTCATTTACCACTTCCGCCGGAAAACGAGTGAATTCAGTTATTATTGTTCAAAGTTTTGCTAAAAGCAAAGTGAGAATATGCAATTTCCATATATCATCTCAGTTCTACTCATTTTCTACGCACACAATGCTACGAAGTAAAAATGACATTAACTTTATTGTGTTTTAAATTGTGCTTTTTATATTGTAACATTCAAAATTCAAGTAACGTGCGTGGGTTTTTTTGATAAACGTACTCATCTTCTCGAACAATTGCTTCGTAAATTATTATAAGACTGAGGTGAGTTTCAACGTCGTTTGTAGTTCAATAGATACACGAAGATAATATGGCAATACAGTTGATAACCAGTAGTGGTTAATAGGCAATTTTCGTTTAAGAAATTTTATCATTTCTTCTTTAAGTGAAATTTTGCGAAAATTGCAGGCTATCTTTTATCTAAATGTATAGATACATATCAATAATCGGTATTAGTTCCTTAACATCACAGCAAAATCAGATAATCACGCGTTGAGCTAATCTCGATGAAATCGATTCCCTTTCTACGAAACCACTTCAATATAATTATATTTACTTTTTGCCGAAACAATGGCTTCTAGTTATGAGTGCTTATAACTTCGGAAATCAAGTATTCTGTTGAACTCATTGACCACAAAAGATCAGACCCACAGACTAATTGCAGGTGAGAATATGACAATGGAAGTAAATGATCGTCATGTACTCATATCAAGAGTTGATTGTACCGACACTATCAGGGTTACTGTTTCGTTAAAGTCTTTCAATTAAATCAACAGACGCACGGTTATGAAGTACAACTTGGTTCACTGTAGAGATAGTATGATCTGTAAAAAATATTTTTGCTCCAGTTATACAACTCATAAATACTGGCATAATAGAATATTATTTCAAACCAGAGTCCATATTATTATACATACAAGACGTTTATTTATATAGCACAACTACCTGCCACGGAATAGTGAATAACGCGTTATTGAGGCTGGTGGGAATTGTTCAGCATTTACCTGGTTACATTCAAATCAGCACGAATGTGCTTCATTCAGTATTTACAGGAATTGTGACTCTTACTCATATTGAACAGTGACTCTTACTCATGGTCCATTGAAACAACTTTCTTGCATGTTGTTTCAATGGACCATGCATGCTTTCCAAATTCAACTCAATATAATCCTATTGTCTCAATATCAATTCGCCAACGAATATAATATAAGTAATATCTTCTGCGACAATGATATCTACACGTTATGAAGACAATTCAATTGAGACGGTAATTTATAACGCCTGTTATATTTTATTAGAAATGAGAAGTCCGAAATAAAAAAGGCACTTTGAATTTCTTTTAGTTATTGGCTTCTAAAATCCATTTACTAAATTTTTGAAATCAGTAATTCTAGCTTAGGCCGTGCGTTAATTGAAATGCTTTTGACATTGAATACTAGGAGTAGTTATATTCATATAAATTGTAGATCAAGAATACATACACATCTTCAGTTCATTTTTTAAAGATGCATTCCTGATATGTTTTCTTGAGTATAATTTAAAGTTTGTTTATTGCAGACGTAATAGTTAATATGGCGGTGCTAACTCAGACTTTTTTGCTTTATATTTTCAGAGTTGCGAGCGACCATGCGGGTATGGTTTCTTCTCCTCGTAGTGCTGGCGACTTTATCCCGAACGCAACAAGTTGCTAGCACCATCGTTCATAATAGAAGTATAACTAAGAATATTAATAATAACAAAGATCAAAGTAGCGATAATAGTATTTATAATAATAATATCAATAAATTAACACTTAGTGATAGTGACGCTCTAGTCCAAATTGAAAAAAATTTACTATCCATTCTTGGATTACCAAAAGTGCCCAAAATTGATAAATCGAAAATCGTAATACCGAAACGATTGCGTGAACTCTATCAGCAGACAATGGGCCACGAATTAAGTTCTGTTCATATACCATCACCTGGTTCACACACGCATACAGCAAACACGATGAGGAGTTTTGTGCATCAAGGTAAGTTGTAGCTATTTAGTTCTTTCAAAGCACAGCAAATATTTAATTTATGGAATTTCGGGAAATCTTTCTTCATCCATGTGTATATTTCAAACATTAAGGTAAACTTAAACTGAATTGAAATAATAAAAAAAGTTTAACAGAATGTGTCAATATATGTCAATGTGTCAATAGTCTGTTTAAAAATTTATTTGATGCTCACTTTGATAGTAATTTAAGTAGTTGCAATACTAAAATCACACCACTTCTTACCAGTGTGCAGTTCGTCTTTGGATAAATGCATAGTTGTTTAATTGACTAGGTATATTTAAGTGCTTGTGACATATTCCACACTAATAAAGTGATATCTTAATGTGTTATTTATATGCTTTAACAAGCATATTTGCGATGTTTCAGGACTAAAACGTAGTTTCCATTGTAAACTATCAGATGTGTGTAAAATAATTTTCTGGTCACATTTTCCCAGCGAAATATTATAATAATTGATTAAATAATTCTTATTAGTGATTGAATAATTTAGCTTGATGTGAGAATTTAACATATTCGAAAAGAGTAAAAACTAACGAAATCAGATAATTTTGTGCTAAAATATACTATGTAAAGTCAGACAAACTCACTGCATAAATAAACTCGTTCTATAAAACATGCAACCGAAGTGATTAAAATAAAACGCACAGCCTTATAATTTTCAGAAAGATTAACAGTGCCGACACTCGATACCATTTAATCGGGACACCTGCCGTTTTTAAAAAAAATAATCAAAGCTCTAAGCATCTAATAAATCGCCACGGGGGATTTTTTATTCAGAAAACCTCAAAAAAGAATACTTTTGCATCTGGAAAATGCTTACTCAGTTAGAAATTTCCATATCAATCGATCAACTTGCTTGTAAAATTTTGGATTTTTCTGGTTCACTTTCTCAAATGATTTTTCGTTAGCACATACGAGGGTAATGAAAATTATTTCTCGAATGGGTACCGAGTTTACTATGTAGTAAATGTACTTCATATAATAAAATGGTCGAAGAGAATCAAAATAAGCAGAAGGTACGCTCCATATGCTTCCGGATACTCAATCTTGGAGTGTAATGGCTCATCCTAGTAGCTTAAAAAATAAAATTTATTTTTGCGGACTGCGTCAGCATCGCAAAAGTAGAATATTGGCGTTTTCTGCTTAGTTTCAAAGCAGATGTAAGGCATTTGAAAAAAAATCAGGTCGATTAAAGTCAAACTGAAATTGGGGATTTTTAAAATAAAAAGTATGCATGATTGTATAGTATCGTGATGAAATATGGATTAGTTTATATACATATTAGCATCTACATAAGTACTCTTGATTACCTTTTCAAAGTGGTGTTCATTCTATTTGAAGTGACTAATCATAAATTTTGTTTCATCTCTTTGCAGATAGCAATATAGACAGCAGATTTCACCACCATAGCCGGTTTCGGTTGTTTTTCGATATATCAAGTATACCGAATGAAGAAACTTTGAAAGCCGCCGAATTGAACTTATTTCGTGACATGATATCACATCCACGAGCTAATCGATCGCGTTACCAAATTTCTGTCCACGATATCATCCGGCCCGGTATCAAGGGAAAACGAGAGCCGATATTCCTTTTGATCGACTCAAAAACTGTACGAATAAATACGACGGATTCACTCATCATGGATGTTCAGCCCGCCGTAGAGCGGTGGTTGCGGGAACCTAGGAAAAATCATGGCCTTTTGATCCAAGTTACCGAGCATGGTAGTGAAAATTCACCAGCGCTTCATAACCACATTCGACTGAAACGAAACGTCGACGAGTCTCATGATGACTGGTCACAAAAACAACCTGTCCTTTTTGCATATACCGACGACGGTCGGCAAAAGTCCCGATCGATTCGGGAAGTGAACAGATCAAAACGCGCGCATCACAGGCAATCGCGTGGCCGGAAAAAGGGTTCACAACTTTGTCAAAGGCATTCGCTATATGTGGATTTCTCAGAGGTAGGGTGGGCTGATTGGATAGTCGCGCCACCTGGGTTCGATGCATTTTACTGCCACGGGGATTGCGCCTTCCCTCTTGCTGATCATCTGAACTCTACAAATCATGCAGTCCTGCAAACATTGGTCCATAGCATAAACCCATCAAAGGTGCCAAAAGCCTGTTGCGTACCTACCAAATTAGCACCTATTTCGATGCTGTTTTTGAACGAGAAAAATGTGGTAGTCCTCAAGAACTACCAGGATATGTCTGTGGAGGCTTGTGGATGTCGATGATTTTCCGTGTAGATATTTAGGTATTTTAGAGAACAAAGTATTTATGCAGATAACATTTACAAAAAATACTTGTAAATATATAAAAAAAATCCTATTTATATTGAAACCAGTCAGTAATAGAAAAGTGAACGAGCATTAAAGTTTCTACTTAATAAGTGAACAAGGATAAGTGTTCTTCCTTGATATTTCGATAAGGAATGCATTACGAGAGATTCGGTGATCCGATTGGTATTTTCAAAATATATTTGTGTATTATAATATCCCCAGCAGATCTGCAGACAAACGAAGAGTTTTAAGAGTAAAATATCGCTACAAGTGGCCCAGCCACACAAATCATTTTAATTCCTTATAACGATTATGCTATTGATTATGCCGTTGTGTGACAATATAGACATACAGTTTGATAAAAATATAATTAGATGAACGTTAGAACCTATGAGAAAGCCTCACCAAACAAGGTGTACAACTTATTGCAAGCAGCATTATTGTTTTTATCACATCTAATAATGTTCATATGTATTCGAATTTGACAAACATGAGAAATCTATTGGAACAGGCAGTAAAAAACATAACATGTGACTCTCGCTATGTTTTAAATATATATTAATAGATGGCAACCAAAGAATAAAAGCCAAGAACGTGCGTTGTCCTATGTTCCAGATGGATTGTTGATTTATGGTCGAGGTTTTCTCCTTGTGTGTAGCTCATGTCATCTCATATGCCAGTTGTTCTGAAGTTTTCTTTGTAAATAAAACCACCCCTGTTGTGCCCAAAAAAAAAATAATCAAAACCTGTTATTGAATCGAAAGTCTAACAATTGAATTGGATGAATGATGAAAAACTCGTCAATGCGATTTTCTCCTTCTATGTAAATATCGATAGTAATATTATAAGATTTTATATGTTTGACAAATTTAAGAAATTTATGAATATATTTCTTAAAGTAATTTTCGAACTTGTGTGTTTTATTTGCGAAATACCAACGTAGGTTGGTATTGTACATTCTATTAGATGTAAAGTGTGCAAGTGTTGCTTGGGTCCGCCGGGCCTTGCTTGATTGGCTTCGAGGACGCGTTTCGGCTGTATACAGCCATCTTCAGCTCGTTCGTTCAGCTCGAAAACGAGCTGAAGATGGCTGTATACAGCCGAAACGCGGCCTCGAAACCAATCAAGCAAGGCCCGGCGGACCTAAGCAACACAGAATCGATAAATTAAATTTATCAAATGTACCAACACAAATATTCTAGCCTATTCCATCTGAATAAATAATAAAAAACACAGACGTACCATAGAGAAAATGAAAATATTTCCGTATTTTGAGGACCACCGAGAATAAACACATTGCAAATGGCTGCAATTTCATTAAGCTCTTGTTACACTGCCATCTTCGAAAAAAGTTTCAAATTTTATTTGAATAAGAAGGCGCAAATTAAACTTAGACACCACGCAGAAATAAGGGGAAGCAGACTTCTTGCGCTTTATTATTGCTACTGCTTCCAAAACTATTCACAAGCCTTCATGTGTTTCCTTTTACTTCTTCGCTCCAATCTCTTTCCACGACAGAATTTTTGATTAGCGTGAATAATTCGCACGTCGAGTTTTCATAATTGTTTAATCTATCTATTTGGCTGTTTTTATCCTACGCGTAGTTCGTTTGAGCTCTAGTTAGTAAATCTTGGCGTTTTAATCGATTAACGCTTTACATTTCACGTCGTTATTTTCATTGAATTTAACACAACTTTGGTTCATTCGTTACGTAACTAAATGTCAAGAAGGCTATATTCATGATTAATGAAGAACTACTTTAACCAAAAAAAAATTTTCGAATCGTAACATGTATTTTATATGAATTAACTTATTCAAAGCACTCAATTTATATGGCACTTCTGTTTTTTGATAATCAATCTATTTCCACTGATGAGCATCGTCGAGTGGATGCTGATTTTTCAAAAATATGTAGGGAAATGAACAACATATTGAACGAAATTTTTGATTGATTCCATCTACTCAAAATATATTAATAAGAATTATCAAATTTACGATCTTTTCGCAAAATGTTTGTACAAAATAGATCAGACGATCACAGAAGGATGTGATTGTCTCGAACTACTCTACGATAGAGTAAAAACTTCAATGCCAAAAAAGAAATAAGGCGCTATGGATTCCGTTGATTTCGTTCTAGATTTTCGATTAAATTATATTGTTCTAAGCATCTTCTACTTTCAAAAAGAGAAAATTGACCGACATTTGAACATTGTTATTGTCGTTACGCAAAACTAACTTATGATACTCTTTGGATGACACGGCATCATCGATTAGTCGTGAATAACCTTCAGACTGAATGATTTGACGTCAAAAGTTGCTTAATTTATTGGACTTTCTTATGTATGATTGCCTAATTTTCTTGACTCCGCCAATAAGTTCATCTCCCTAAGACAAGTATTCTGAAAGACAGTAAATTATTTCATATCAATCAAACATTCTTAGTTTTATTTCAATGGGAGAGGAATTAATTCAAAAGTTTAAGCTGGGCTCCGATCTACTATGGATTTTTTAATAATGTAAGCGTAAGTATTTTTTAATTATTTCTATGTATTTGCTTTTCCCCATCTACCAGCTGAGCGCTAGATGCGCGAAATTAATCAATAGCACAAAATTGCACTACCTCTATGAAAACTTCACTCCAAGTTACATTAACCCTGTAGAACCCCAATCTATATTAATTCTCAATTCTCCTTAACTGCCTGAAGTATTTCCACATCTCCGATTTTAGTATTTTTGATAATACATTATTCAGTGCCAATCCAAATATAAGAGCAAAGCTATTCTACAGATTCCACGATTCCATGGAACAATAGAATTGCTACATAGCATTCGGAACAATATTTTCATATGATTTCGAGCGCACACAAATCCTACATTTGGTAGTATCAATACCTTTCAAATGTTAAATCTTAAAACAGTTTAATGTCCCCAGCCCTCTTTGCATCAAGATAATTACACCAAAATACCACTGCACATTGATATATTTTGCTGGAAAAACCCAAAACTTTGTGAAAGGAAATGAAAATCAAAGTACCCTTATTTCATATTAAGTCCCTAATTAATATTTCAGTCTTCCTATTATTTCACAAGTTAAAGATTATAAACCTTGAATACATGTAAGAATAACATTAAAAGAAGTTGACGGTGTGCAAGCCACAAATCATCTTCTTTGCACGTTCTTCATTTTACATCGCTTAAGAAATTTTTATGAATTTAGGACGGATAAGGCGCCGTTCTACTATCTATAAAACAACAAAACCCAAACTTTCGGCTAGAATAACAGGATAACGAAAGAGGTAGGCAAGTACACCACTACTTATTGCTTATAATAAAACTACCTGTTCGTCGATTTACAAAAGAAGTAACACACAAGAAGGGATGTTGGGAAATTGACCTGTTCCAAAAGAAATTTATATTACGACCATTGTTTATTGCTGACAGGGTGCGTGCTAACCATTAAAGGTACAGTTTACCTTTATATCATTAGGAGAAGGCGAGATCCTTATGCGCCCTACTCGACCCTATGTAGTGACCATTCGGAAATAATTTGGAATTCCCCCCGAAATTTTCTTTCAGGTTTTGCGAAAAATACTTATTTATTGCAGTTTTGAGCGGTATGTCGAAAATAACCAGCAGTATGAGTTCACATATCGTCATATTAAGGTTAAATAAATTTGTATCTTTGAAGCTACTTTGATGCAATGTGCCAACTGTTCCTATGTATGTAGAAACAAGTTAATTATTTATTAGTTAATTATTATTTAATTTAGTAAATTTATTTAATAATATAATACTTCTAAACGTTTGCTTTAACGTTGCTAGTTATCCTCATTATATTTTTAAAAACTTATCGGAGTATAATGACTACATACATTTAAGCTGTACATGAAAACATATTAATTTGTACTACCATCCCTCTAGAAGAAGTTTATGTTAAACTTATATGTACAATCTATAAGTTGTACACATTTATGTTTAAGAATTCAAACATGATTTAATTGATTTATGATAACAATAAAATTAATTACAATTGTAGAAGTATAATATGATCAAAAATTAGCCTTAAAATAATTAATTCGGGCTGAGCAATTAAGCTTATATGCGCGGCGTTTATGACGAAAAACAATGTTACCCTTTACTAAATTCACATTTAAACTCAGGTTTGTACAAGAGATTTATAATCGTTGCATGTACTTAAATTTTTAAGTTTTTGTAAGGGAAATTGACGGTACGTAATGAACAAAGGCTAGGTTTTGATAATAAAAGCAATCTACGTATACTGTGTGGAAAGTGCTACACTTGTATCCGCTAAGAAAAAAGCTCCAGTAACTTAACAATATAACAGAAAGCATTTCTTACGGCGATCGCGTTATCAAATAAATAAAAAGCTGGTCAACTATTAGTTTGTAATTTCACCTAGAGGTTCGATTGTAAGCTAGATATCAAGATCTCCCTATCAAAAGCAAAACATTACGGCAGGATACTAGATAAATTAAAAATTAAAGCCTACCCATTATGAATGCTTCATATAGTATACATTTAGCAATTCCTTTGATTGAGAAAATATCATTTTTGCAACACGGTAATCACTACCCCAGCCAACATCCTACAAACTTCCACAGTCACTTACTTATACATTAGTTCCTTATGTTTCTCTTCTTCAGTTCCCGCTAGACACTCCGGGGTCTTAGAAAATCTTCAGAGATGAATAGCACAGAACAATCAAATAAGTCTCATCTGAAAACGTTAGTTCCCATAGTAAAATACACTGATTAGGTTCCAGAATTTCAGCAACTTGACATAAATTTTGTAGACAATAATGAAATAAATTATTCAACCGCAATCACAAGCACGGCTGACATAGAAGAAAGAGGTTTGAAACAAAAAGCCCCCATCTTAAAGTGTTCCTACTCCGCGATGCACTTCCAAACGGCTTATCTTTGCATATTCATGTATATATATAGATATAGTTTTTTGTATGCTATATCTTTATACTCAACATGGTCCGCTTTAGTGTTGAAGAGTCTGGAATCTGGCATCCAACCGCGAGGCAAATACCTGAGGAGCTAATTGTAGAAGATATGCCAGGAATTCTTATTCAAATTAACCACAATCGTGGATAAGAGAAACAAGATCTGGCCTTAAATTGTGTAGTTGGCTGAGATGAGCATATTTCCTGACCAAGATCAAGCGAAAGGCAGACGTTCTTAAAAACGTCGGCTTGAAATTCGACATAACCATCTACTTCTCAATTTTGTGAAACGATTAAGCTAAATTAGGCGTTTGTTATGCGCGATTTGATATTAAGACATATTACTAATTCTTACTCCATTACATATTCTGAACAGGTTCTTCAAATTTTTGCGAACATGCCTAATTTGTCCTTAAATATTGCAATAATTGGTTTGAGAATTGATGCTAAAAAGTAAATCTTAACCTCCTACTCTTGCACAATTCGAATGGATGGATCGTGACGCGGCAGTGTCATTCAAATGATCAAAGGGCTATGGGGAGAATAAGTTTTCCACATAGCTTTTGTCTTTGGTAAAACGAATTTCTTTGTTCAAACTCTGAGAACATTGAAAGGACTTAAATTAATAGAATACGAATTGCTTTTTATTGCCATGAATAGATTGAGTCCAGTTTCTTATTTCAAGACATGTATGAACATATATAGATTCTTTTAAACTGAACGCTTTCATATACAGAGTGCGATCAAATAAATATTGATTCCAAATATTTTCGTCCGATAAGTATTCTATTATTTGTAGAAAGTCGCCGGTCATTGTTCTCAAATTTTCACATACTACAATGCTATGAAAATTTCTATTAAATTCAGCTCGATATTTCCTTGAAAAATTATATCAAATAAAGCGTCTTCAAAAAACATATTATCATGGGCTATCATTTGTCTTGTGCATTGTCATGTACATCATTGGCTTTTGCAAGGATTGCCCTGGCTTGTATACGAGTATTGAAATATGGAATTTTAAATACTTAAGGCTTTATCTCAATTAGATGAAACTCGTTCTCGAGTTGAAGATAGCTGCATACAGTCGAATCGCGTCCTCGACAGTAAAAAAGCAAAGCACAGCGGATAAAACAAAATATTTATAACATTTAATGAGTCAACAGTGACATTTAAGCATGTTTCATACATTAACCACTGTAACCAAAATCAACCGGCTAACCAACCACTATACTACACAGTCGCCGATTCATGTGCAATTGAATTCACCACATCGTCAGAAACGGTCCTCATGACTCCGTAGATGACATGCTCCCGGCACGTCCGTGTGTGTCCACCTTTCAAAAGTATTTCAGCAAACCTCTCATGACTGCACGTTGATAAGTTAGATCGGTGATTTAAAGACGTCAACTGAAGTCTCCCCATCTTATGAGTCTTTTTTGACTATAGTTCTTGGGAGCACAGTCCTTCGGAACGGGCGATCAGTCTCTTCATTCGTTCTAATGCGTTGTGACTTCTTTGCTGCCTGTACCTAGGAATCAGCGTCAATATCATCCTTTCTACTGTGGGTTGTTGACTCGGACGGGTTAACTTTTTACCTCACTTAAGTCCTACAGGGCAAT
This sequence comes from Stratiomys singularior, assembly GCA_954870665.1. Classification (NCBI taxonomy): domain Eukaryota; kingdom Metazoa; phylum Arthropoda; class Insecta; order Diptera; family Stratiomyidae; genus Stratiomys; species Stratiomys singularior. Next base: position 56,185 of record OX940879.1, on the reverse strand, counting down.
CAATTATGCTTCGCTGTTAACGCTAGTAAGGATGTTCCCAGGCCAGCCAGTGTCTGTATTCAAGTCATTCAGGTCATTATTCGTCCTTAGCCATCTACGATAATTGGACTGAATTACATCGATTATATCTTCGAGCCTTTCGATCCCATTCTTACGACGATATTGTTTTTGAAGAGTGATGCCGTTTCCGCAAAAGACTCTACACTCTTCTTATAGAAACTGGAAAACTGGCCATTACTCGAGGGGGGCAAAGAACCGAACATCGTGGAAAGCCAAAAAAGATGCTCAGCAGCTGCAAGACCCTCTTGCTAACAGTACACAAAACGTCACCTGAGGACGACCTGATCACGAAAATAGCCGTCGACCGAAGTGAGAAAGTGCGGCTAACAAGAAACATAAGTGCCACCTTAAACGTAATGAGGATTGCAACGGACCTCGTTGATCGAATACAGCACTATCGCCGTAAGTGGCTACGAGCAGAGAGTGAGCTGAAAGAGCTTAAGAAAGATTCTGAACATAAAGTTGCCTTCACCAAAAATACTATTCTTTTCGTAACAGGCAAAACGGCGGCATGTAGCCCACTAAAACCCGGTCGCAGGAAAAAGTTAAAGTGGCCGACATCAGTCGAGATAAGAAACATCAGTCAAGGGGTGGAGGCAAATGCCGATTTTTAACTGGTGTGCTCCAAATCGCAACAGAAGGCTGCGAAGAAGACACAGCGCATCACAGCAAACGATTCGAAACAGACGTCCGAAAAGCAAGAAGGCACAAAACACAGGCCGATGCCTTAAATGACCAGGCGTCAAGTCTGCTGACGGGAGGACTTACGCCGACGTCCTCAAGGAGATTGACAAAATGTGAAACCCGAGAAAACGGTGTCTGTAGACGAACGGTAAGAGCAACCAAAACAGGCGGCCTCCTCGTAGAATGCAGGACGGAATCCACTGGGCCTGTTCGAGAGCGCTGCCAAGGACCTCCTTGACTCTAAAGCTGCTATATCGACATTACAGCCAATTGCCTCTTTGGAAATAAGAGACCTTGACTGTGTTGCTGATGCCAAAGAAGTAGAAGAGTCCATTAAACAAACTCTTCCTACGGCAGACAGCTTAACGGTAAGGCTCACGCCTTCCAATTCAGAGGGCAAAGGGACGCAATAATATACGTCTCAGAGAAAGAAGCTCAGAACTCAGGAGTTATCTCAGCTGATTTTAACTTTCTTCAAGGAGAAACTTAAAATCGGCTGGGTTGTGTGCAGGATACGTCGGAGGGTAGTCCTAACTCGATTCTATAAGTAGCTTAGCTTCGGACACATTTCCTTGACCTAGTTCCTAGTTGCATCTTGTGCAAACCAAAGGGACTGAAGCCTGAAGATCTGGCTCATATTCAAGCGAGTTGTAGATGCCAGGAGTTCAAAGAAACACTTAGCAAGAGACGAGCGAAGACATGATCCAAGTTCGGCAAATCAACCTACACCGTAGCTCAACCGCACAAGATTTACTCGACCAGGTTGCTAGAGAGAAAAACAGTTGACTTGCTGCTGATATCTGAGGAGCACCATAACACGGAGGAGGCTAGATAGTATTGTAACCGATCCGGCAGCGCCGCCATCTTGGTACGTGACAGTGCTCTACTCACAGTTCAGACTTGCTCCAGAGGGGATGGCTTTGTGCTTATTGGGTGTGCGGATATGACATTCATAAGTGTCTATTTCACGCCAATTGAGTCAATTTTATATTTTCAGAACAAGCTCGATGAACTGGAGGAAGCTGTCTCGAGCCCAGAAGTCCAAATTGTGCGCGGTGACTTAAATGCCAAGGCGAAAGAATGGGGAATGCCTCATCTAGATTCAAGAGGAAAACGAATCCTAGAAATGGCGGCTAGAAGGGGACTTGTCATTATGAACGTTGGCAATACACCAACCTTTCGATGAAGAGGTTGCTTGGGAACTGGATGTGAAATTTCCTTCGCAGTCTTTAGTACATAGGATACACAAATGGAGGATACTAGAGGACTACTCGGCGAGCGATCATCAGTATATTGCTTTCGAAGATGCCGAGCGTGCGACTCGACGCGTAGCAACCCAAACTTCAACTGTAGGTTGGAATATTTCTAAAATAGATGTCGATGAGTTCTTACGAGCGGTGAAACTATGACGGGGACGAGCGGAGTCTACGCTGGAAACATAGTGAACTTAACCATGAGGCTCATCAAGACTGCGTATGACTGATTTAGGCCCACCCAACGGCCTCGACACGAGAAGCCTTCTGTGCACTGGTGGTCGGCAGAAATAGCTGAAAATAGCTGAAGAGAATGTCACTGACTAAGACGAGTCACATTCCCAAACGCTGGCATACAGGTCGGCTAGAAAACTCCTCCGTACACTGATTAACGAGAGCAAGGCTCGCTGCTGGCACAACCTCGTTGAGAACATCAACAAGGATTAATGGGAGCTGGGTTACAAGCTTGTCATGTGGAAACTAGGAGCCGCAAGGAGGCTTTGTGTGCATGAAGTGGGAAAAATGGCCTAGATTTGTTCGAGTGCTATTCCCTATGCATGTTCCCTGATCCTTGTTCATCCCGATGAAGCAGACGGCCAATGTCCAGGAGAATACCCACTTCACAGTTGCATCGAGCTAGATAGTGCGATGAAAGCTTTAAAAACGAAAAAGGCCACGGAGCCAGACGGTCTTCAAGCGGAAGTCGTCCAGCTTGTACACCAACACCAACACCAATTAATGATCGGTGAAACAACAGATAAAAGACCAGGGTCGTCACCCTTACCATGAAGCGGAACCCTCGTCTTATTCCCGTTCGGGTGGGGGAAACGATAATTGAGTCGAAGAAATCAATAAAATACCTTGGCTTGATGATTGACTCGAAGATGAGCTTCCTCGAGCAGGTTCGAGCCTCAGCGGTCAAGGCTTCAGCGAGAGTACAGGCTCTCAGTTGCCTTATGGACTACACGCGAGGATCAGCCTCGAGTAAAAGACGTCTACTGATGAACGCAATGGAGTCAGTGCTCTTGTACGGCCCCGAAGTCTGGGCTGATGCTCATAATAAAGAGTCGCACCGAGGACGTGTGGCACAGATGCAGAGGCAAGGAGCTCTGCGGATAGCGGCTGCATATTGCCTTTGCCCTATTGTCTTTGAACCTGCGGTGCGAGTTATCTTGAGGGTGGTTCCTATTATACTTCTAGCAGAAGAACGGAAACGTATGTTTTGTATTTTCAGTCTTATTCTAGTTTGCTTGTTCTGCCCGGGGATGACAGATGATGCCTGCCACACTTTCTTTATGTGTGCAAGATGGACAAGACTTCGTTCGCATCTCCTCGCAAAAGGCAATTGGAACTGCGTTTCGCATCACGTACGGATAGTTCTTCTTATGAAGAAGGGTATCATGGATCACTTGGTGGCGCAGACCGAAGGGGATCTCTCTGACAGCAATCCTCTTCCTTCCGATCCATCCGTGCTATAAAAGGGATTTCGCTTAACCAGAAAGCGGCACGTGGCGATTATTAAAGAAGCCTAGTCCAAAGTAATGTGACAAACAGTTCCAGGCTAGGTTCTCGGTGTGACACCTACTACTACTACTACTATTACTACCACTACTACCACTACTACTACTACTACTACTACTACTACGACTACTACTACTGCTACGGCGACTACTGTGATATTATGCATATAATAATTATTACTATAATAGTGTATGTGTATGGTCATATAGTATGACCAGCGAGGTTAATTTGGTGTGTGTACCAACCAGTGTGGAAAGTTCCTTGACAAATGGAATTATATGTAAAACGCTGGACCTGGCCCATTGTATAAAAATTGCTGCGTAAGTGACAAATTAGAGAGTTCAAAACTGATCTCAATCGCGTGGAAGACCGTTTGACGAGGCGGACGGAAAAGTATGAAAGTTAAATTCGAATCTCCATATCAACCAGCATGCTATTAGCAGACAACTGTTCACTTCTAAGATCATGACACTAGCACATACCTGTCATAGAAGCTTTCTGAACCCTGTTTTTTGGGTGGCTTGAAAAATTTCATGAAACGGTAATGAAAACCTTTCTTTGAAACTCATTCAGGTTGAAAGATGAAATAAATAACGCAAAGTAATTTACTAATTGTTGTATTCCAAAAGGTCTGAAGAAAATACTTGATGTGATTACTGAACGAGGAAAGGTGAGGCTTTTGAAAAGCAGTTAGTAAACTCTCCTTGAGAAGCCTCAAAGCACCATGTACATAGAAACAACACAATGGTACCTAAGGTATTTCAAATACAAAATAAGAATATACGGATCAGGGATAGGTAACTTTTGCTCCGCCTCGAAGGAGCAAAATAAAACAATTATTGAAACACAACCTGTTTGATTATTCATATACACAGTGATGCAGCCACATTCAAGTAAATCTTGATGTTGAAAGATTTCAGCAGTATATCATTGGTTTGAATCATAAAACCAAATTCTTCAGCGGCTTAATGCAATCCGATGTTTTCAAACACACACAATCAAGTCCACCGAGAGCCTTGTAGCAATTTTAGTGATGACAATCAAATATAATCACTCGTTGCTTGACCATAATTTATACTCTAGTCTTTAATGGAAGTCATTATAAGAAATGATTTTCCAAAAACAAATCTCCATTCCGACGTTGCTGTAACGTTGAGTTTTCGCTTTGATTTATCTTTATCTCAATTTTTCTCGTCTCAATTGAGCATGTGAAACAAACGATGAGGTTTTAATCTAGATAAAAAAACTCAAGAGATCCCAATAAGTCTGCTACGGTTCTTCAAGTTTTTGCTTATCCACTCCGATCGGACATGCTAAAAGTCTCATTTATTCACCGATACATCTTATTCCCAGCATGCTATTGTTGAAAGAACCATTTGCGTGCTTCGCCACACTTCCCCATAGGGTTTAGTGGTTTTTGAAATTACCTTGTGTTTGGAAGCACCGATCACCTGTTGATGTGGAATTTCCCAGTCTCGTTTCAATTGGTGGTGAATCGTTTCATTGAAATCAACTTTTACTAATCCAGAAACTTTCTGATTGCATTTTAATATCACCTACATCCATGAATTACTCGAATATCCAAATGATCGGTTGTCACTTGCTTATCGATCCCCTCTCAACAATTTGGCTTCATCAGCTTTCTAAGTAAGTATTCATGCCATCGATTGTACGCATATCGTCTTTATCGCTTGCCTATTATCTAAATGTTTCGAAATTATCTTATGACCAAATGGACATCTAATCCTTCATGATATCAACTATAAACCGCAAAGGAATCGGCATCGAAGTGAGTTTAGCAATTCATCAACAATTATTTAGATACAACATTAACAGATGACAGATGCGATGATCTGTTTAGCGGGCTATATTTTTTCTTCTTTTCGGTCAACCCATGTTGATGGGCTTCATCTTTCATTTGCCTTAATCACAAGTAACAACGATAAATCATCAGATGATGCATCGAATATTTGTTTAAATATTATTCGTTCTGATATCCAGCTCGAGGAGAAAAGTAGAAGACACAAACAAAAAACACACATTTTTGAAATGGACGTGAGCGGGAATCTTGCCTAGTCTGACTACGAATTACGGGATAATCTTAGATATTCCTCACCGTGAGCAGGTAAACTGAAAGTCGACAGAACTAATTGGCTTCCATAATGCGAAGCTAATATATGAAAATGAATGGAAAGTGCTTCAAGAACCTTTTTTGTTTGCACCCGGAATGAGAAACGAAAAGCTTTTTGGGAGGTCCTTCCAATTACCTGTTTCAAGATTTAGCTGTGCGTTCTTTGATAGACGGCTATCATGATAGCTCGTCTTCCTGAGATTTTTTTGACCGTGTGAGAATCTGAATTTGCAATCGACGCATGTAAATATTCAATCATCTGAATTGCTCTTAACCTATTTATACACCTCCAACAGACCAGGAACTCATCATTATTTATAGGCCATATGAAGTTTGTTGCAGAAACAGAGCCGTCAAATAAGCATAGCATGAAAGTGTCAAAAACATCTACTTTTCAGAGAAAATGATGAAAGCTGAACAATAAACGTTTCAAGGATTGGCTTTTCTACACAATTTGAAGTTATACGTAACACGTTGCCCTTAAGCAGATTTTTAATATGTGCGAACTCTTTTGTCTGTTTCAGAATCAGATAAAAATGATATTCGTTCAATAAATTATTTTCATCATAGTTTTCGTTTGCTGTTTTCGTTTTCGTTTTCGTTTTTGCATAGTTTTCGTACACATGTACTGAAAATTTTATATACGCATTCTACTGTTATGTGGACATCACTAAATGGCTATACCATATCGTAACTACTGGGCAAACACTTCGAAAAAATTCAGAATCTTAAATCAAACAAGTTCCCAATCCCAAAAACGCGATTCGATTGTTTTGACAGGTGCATTGGGAACAAATAAGACATACAGACAAAGTTTCATAATAACATTCTATTAAAATTTGTAGTCATGACTTGTATTCATTTCAAAAATGACTCATATTGTATCTCACGGAAATTTTGTTGTTTTAGATAAAGACTCGGCTCGAGTGACGATTAAAGACTAGCTGAAAGAAAAATTTTTGGGTCTAAGCTGAACTCGATTTAGATAATTTTTTCAAAATGGGGAGCTAGAGAGTGCTAATAAAAAATAAGTTTGGTAGGATTGTGATTTGGGGAAAGCAGAAATAGTAAAGTATATCTGGCTGTAAGCACAAAAAATATAGCTTCAAATAAAAAATGATCTTTATCGTTCTACGGTAACCGGCTAAAATACGGCACTATCCCTCAAAATAGATATCCCATAAGTCTTTTGATTTTATTAGATAAAATTGTAGACAGGCAACACTCTTAAAAATTGTCAGATCATCAGAATCAAAATAATCTCAAGAAATAATTTGGCTTTTTGCTTCGCAGAGTTCACCGGGCTTGTTTTTTCGACGTGACAAACATATTCGATAAAGCATACGGGACAAATGCTTGAAACTGTCTGACATTTCTGACAGCTTGGATAAGTACAAAACATAGGCGCTTCCTTCTAAGGCAGAACTCTCCGCGTCCAAACTGACAACTTGTTGTCTCTATCCAGCCTGCGGCCCATTATAGGTGGAGTCACACACGGATCATTTACACGGTGGGTCCACTGATACCAATTTCTGTAATATGTATCCCTACTACCCCTATTTAAATAAAAAAATCTGAATATGAAAAACTGGTTTCCCATATTTACACAAGTTGTAAACCAACGGTATTCTACGGTAGTACCATTTTCTTTGGGATGGCGAAAATCGACGTAACGGTAGCACGGCAAATAATAGCCTGAAGAGATCGCCAATCCAGATGAGTTTTAAGTCTGGACAGTAATAATTACAGAAGCAATATGTGAAGCAAAAATGGCAAGATCCCGGCCGCAGTCACCTACTTTATTCAATTTTCACGCTCTCTATCTTGCACGCGTTCATTTTGTTTTCTACATTAAAATGCACCCGAGAGCGCTTTCTAACGTATAGGATCAGGCAGCCGTACGACTCTCGGGCGGCCTCTCTCAGGCAGAAGTAGAAAAGGCACAGTTAAATTTATATTTAGTTGCTCAATGAGAGCAAATTTATCAATCAAAAGAACCTTATTTGGTCGAATCCCGTTGGATCGGGAGTTGGTTCGAATTGTAAACGCTGTTTTTTGCTTGTGCTGTGCCTATACTAACTCCTGTAGGGGATCACTCGAGTTAAGCAAAATCAGGAATGATACAATTATTCGCACGGAAAAATCATGGATCTTACAAGAATGGCGGTTTGATGACAAGAGTGAGTTTTTGACAGCTAAACTGTATTTATACCAGCCGATCCTAATATTGTTGTTCGGTGGTTGTGCCGATCCTCATAGCGTCTTAAGTTTAACGGTTTAAATGTCGCTACACTCCAAATCTACCAACCACGGAGCAAGCTGCGCTTTTTCTTCATGACTCCATATCCGAAGCTCTCAGAAGGAGAGAAGTCACTGTCGCTTGCGCAATTAACTTGAACAAGGCGTTCGACTCAGTCTGGCTTGATGGCCTCCTTTTTAAGTTGATCGACCTCCAATGTCCAATATATTTGAGTCGAATATTGGCTAGCTTTCTGGCAGGAAGACAACTGGTGGTGAAAATAGCTAACGAAGCATCAGCACCAGTGCAAGTGCGCTCCGGAGTTCTCCAAGGATCCATCCTTGGCTCTGCCCTGTTCAATTTCTATATACATGATATTCCTCATGCCATCAATATACCAAGAATTTCCTACTTACACCCAAGCACGCCACCTGCTGCCAATCCCAATCAAAAAGCACTTTTCTATGCGGACGACATAATACTAGCTACCAGCCATTCTCGTCCATATGCTTCCCTAATGCTAGCGGTAAGGGACATAGGGTTGCTCCTTCCGAAAGCAAAAATCTTGTATTCTTAACAAATAAGCAAACTATACCACTAAAATAATCTATCAAATTCCTCGGGTACACTTTCATCATCGCCTCAAATTCAATCCTCATGTGCGAGAAATACTTAAAAAAGCAACAGTTGTATCAGCAACACTGGCCCCGTTGCTCTCCAAGAGATGCCTTGAGCCTAGGACGAAACTGCTCATGTACAAAACGTTGATTGGGTGAACATATCCCCCACTGCTGCGGAGGAATTACAAGTCTTCAAGCGGAAAATTCTGAGGAAATGCCACTCAAAATACAGGCGACCTAATAAAAAACACTATAAAAATCAGACACTCTATACAGAGGCAAGAATAATTCCATTATTGCAATATCTCGTAGAGAGTAGCAGGAAACGTATTTTAGGCTGGGCCACGCACCCTGAACCAGTAAAATTAAGTTAAGCTACCATTGTCACATGTATACATTGTACGTTAAAAGTCTCAATAAAGATTATCTGTCTATCTATCCGAACTTACCAACAGCCTCTATCGATCAAATTATAAAGCATTCTTGTAAGGAATACTCGTCAGGTTCATTTGTAAAAATCAATGCGGTATCTTAAAATGTTTGCACTTGAGCTAATAACTTATGATCTTAATGCAAATTGGTTCTAAAAATATGCTTGATATTAAGGTAGAATTGAAGCAGGCTGAACATGCCTTTGTCTTAACTTTGTGGCACTTCTCGCTGCTACATAATTACATATAGAAAATATAAAAAAGTGTTTTCCTATGTAGATTTATTCTTTGCAGGTTAGTAGGTAAAATACATTGTAATATGAACGCTCCATGCTTAGTACGATATATTCTGGTATTTATTTTATCAAAAACCAATCATGCTCGGTTTTGGTATTTCATTGAACAGTTTGATCTTAGGGGGAAACATTTTCTATAATAAGAAACAAATGTTGAAATCTGGTTAATTAATAAATCACATGCTCACTACAGATTCTAACATAGAGTAGATTATTAGACATGCTTCGCGATTGCATCCCAAAAACGTAAGTTTAAAATAAAACAGCTAAAATCGTAAAAAAGCGTAAAAATCCTCAGCTTACATTTTAAAAATCCCTTCTCCAATTTGTGCGGCGTAATATGATTTTTAAATAACGCTAGCGATCAACATTCAAACGAACCTTCGATCTGAACTAAAGTTCTCTTCATTCTTGAGGTAACAACTTCATTAATGTTAAGAAATACTTCGGACCTAAAAAACAAAATATTCAGAAGGTAATATAGCTTTCAGCTACTCATATGTACATGTGTGGACACAAAGTCTGATGCGAAGGTAGTGACAAGTGTTGGCTATTGAATGAAATACTATTGAATTATTGGAAAGGTGTGCTGTTTCCGAAATGGAATCATATTTCCATTCCTACTAAGAAACAAATGTGTTTAAATATTTTTATTCACCGCCCGAAATCTTAATTATTGCAAATTTGATTACCGCCTTAGTCTTGAAATATTGCCCAAAGCCAAAATTTAACCTTGCCAACCCCGAACGTTGAGATTCTTCGTTGATCATTCTTCAGGGTGTCTGCGTTTGAAGAGTCTGAAGGATGAAGTTGCTGTCCAAGATGATATGGGAAAATTGATGTGTGTGGATATTGATGACTGCGACGTCCAATGACTGAAGGAACTACTTGGATCGGATTGCGATGGATTGGATCAAATTACTTCGCCTGATTAGACAATTTCGCGCGGGCCTTTTGAATTCATCAATTGGCATTTTATCCACATAATTGGTTTCCTTTGCTTTATTGGGTTTTCTACGACCATTTCATGCGTTCCTTTTGCTCCCATTCAGCATGCGCCGTGCGAAAGCGTATCTTCCACTTTGAGAGCACGATTCGTATAGGTATGAGTATACATAAGTCATCCATTCAAGATGAGGTACTTTGCTTTGTGGCTCTTTGGCCGATTCCTTAGATGCCATTTTGCCTTAAGTCCACTTTATCTCTGCTTCAACCGCCATGTCCACTTTACAAAATGCCTGTGTGGTCCTTTTGTTATTTTCAACAAATTTAGTGCGAGCTGAGATAAAACTAAAGGCAAGCTGATGTCCAGCAGTGCTTACTCATCGTATGAATTTTTTCTTTCAACATTGATTTTAAAATCTCAACACTGGGAAAGGAGGAAAATGACTCTCCGATGGATTTACCTCTACCTGTTCGGGCTCTAATTTCGTTGCTATACCAAGTCGTCAGTTGCACTCCCTTGACCGGGTGTGTGGTCAAATATTTTTGCGTTTTACCTACAAATAGATCGAGCGGGAAGTCAAACACGCGGCTGCTTACTCGGGCTTCTGCTGTTGATGACCTGTTGGCTAATTGACTAAAAATTGTAAGACTCCATAACGAGCAAGGAGCGCGATCAGCCATTAAGAGCTTCATCAACGACCTCGGGATATGACAGATTTATCAAGTACTCTGGTTTTTTGGCTGTGCAGGAGAGTTTTTTTCTCAATATTCCCAAAAGTTGGAAAAATATGTTTATGCAAAGTGTTCGTTACTCCTCGACTTTTGATTCTCTCATGTTAAATAATTGCAACTTTAAGCAGTCAATTTACGCCTACCGAGTTTACATATTGTTAATGGTGAAACATGAAAAATGCATAGCGTCGCTTCTGTGTATTTGCAATGTAGGAAAAAACTCAACGGCTCGTAGAATTTTATAAAGAGCATTTGAACAGCAAGAAAACCCGCTTTGTATTCATAGATATGTTTTTAATGCAAAGCATGCGAGATCCCTATACTTTAATGTTGTCTATGATAGTTTTTTCGTTACAACTACAAATATTTTAAATTGATACCTCAATTAAACTATGAGCGTTACAACTAGATAAGATGCCTACAAAAACATTTTTTTTCGTGTTACAGAACAAAAAGACAAGCTTCCGAAATTATTATTTGTTACCTTTTCGAGATAGCTACCAGGTTGTATATGTCATTTAACATTCAATTCAACATCTATTCAGTTGCTTGAGATGAGGTGGCGCTTAGTAAGAAATTGACTTTTAGACAGTTTGAGAAAATTGGTTTAAACATTGATTGAAATAGTTACAAAATGACGGGTCATATTATGTTCGGGTTATATTGTGTCCTTTCGCAGTCGAAAGAACACATCCGAATAAAAGTTAAATATTGTAGCTGCACAATTGTACACAAGTACTACGACCGATTTAAAATATGCAAGCAATGTAATAGAAACGAAGTAATATCTGCTTATTACTGAATTGCGAGAATACAGTGCTTCGCTATCTGTGTTTTGTCCAGAAAGTATGGACATGTTGTCTTTCGTTCTCCGAACAAAATTCCGTCATTCCCCGTCTGTTTCGCTGTCTCGTTCGCATACGCGTTTCGTGCAGTGTGCTACCTTTGGTGAGTAGTTTCATAGTGATTTTCCGGTCCTAATTGTCCTTATTCATAGATTCATCATTTACACAAGCCAGTAAGGGTTCTTTCTCTTGTTTTTTGATTGATTTTCTGTTAATATGCTCTTGCATCACGCACCATCTCGAATTACAAATTATCAATTTGTTTCTTTCGAAAAATTGATACACTACAGAAGGGTTTTTTTTTTTTGTTTTAAGAAAATGTTTGCTATTGATTATGCTCACAATACATCAGATCATTTTATGTGGACACTTGCAAATATGCGAAACATTAAAATTTATTTCAAATTATATATGAAGATACATTCACCTTAACAGTGCGTTCACAGTGCCAGTAGGTGCATATTATTGCTTAAGCAAAGAGCGATGCAAAGGAGATGTTGTTGAAGGCATGTGTACTTGGAAAGCTTTGTATGCAATCTTAAGAATTATTTCATTTAATATGGTGCACCAGTTGAAACTGCATTTTGCGCACTTTTCGTTGTAGAAGGTACGAGAATAAGTCGTTATAAAAATATGAGACTAAAATACAAATTGAAACAATGGTAATAAAATTAAAAAAAGTTTTCAAGTGAAATTGCTCCAAAAAATGCTGACCAAGAATAGAAACCAATCTTTTAGTGTGTGATGTATGCAAAAGATCATATGAACCTAAAGCGCAATACCTGTGTTGGGAGGATGGGCGAACCGATGACGACAATTCTTGATCAATTATTGGCGGGAGTTCCGATACGAAAGATAAATGTATCTCTAAGTCCGCACCAACGCCCTTATTAAACGAATGAAAGTAAGTAATTTTTAAGCAATTATCATATTCTGCACAACAGGTACAAAACGCTGTCTCTTACAGAATACTCTCCCTTCTTCTATCTCCAGCATCATCATTTTTTTCGTTGCTTGGTACTTAACATTCCCTTGGTGAAACATTGTACCATTGTTTCGTGTTGTGTGTGCCGAGCGCCGCTGCGCCAGGCTTTTTTGTTGCCGTGACACGTTAAGTGGTCCACTCGAAATCGCAGCATGAAGCCACTTCAACAGGTATTGTGTGGTCCTAAAAGAGTCAGCGAAGCCAACATAAGATACATATAAGACGTTTCTATTTATTGTTTAATAGCACTTACCTGTATGGAATAACAGCCAGTCATAAATCTTGCATTCGTTGTGATAGCTCACTAGCTAGTTAGCGACGTTGGATGTAATCTCTCGTGTCTGATGTTAGTACAGTGGACTCCGGACATTGGCGTCGCACCGAGCGTTTTGTTTGGAAGATTTCGACGGTCAAGGAGAAATGTGCTTGTGCACTACATGAAAGTTTTGAGTAAAGGATGGTTCGAATCGACAGATTCGATTCTATTCTCATTGATTGCTGATCGGATTTGATATTAACTTGAAAATTAGTCCAAACTTTACCTATTTTTGTCAGTTTTCACATAGAAGCTGGAATATTGTTTATGACCTTTAATTAGCATATGCTCTCTTAAGCGTTGAGATCAAGGGAAAATATTTCGAACTTGAAATTGCGACTTCAGCTCACTTTCCGAAAATATGTAGCGTTGGCGATGGAGTGGTCAGTTCAATTTCAGAATCGAAATACCAGAAGCCAATCTGTCTGAGAAAAATAATCCACTTTAAAAAAGACTGGCAATGGAGAAACGCCACAAAGAATAATTACCTGCTTTGTATATACATTCAGGTATTACATTTGTAGTAGTTCAAAATACCCCAGAAGCAGCAGATATACAATACAATATATTAACACGAAAAAAACTTATTCTGATGATTGAGGAGTTCAGTATCCCATTCTTCACTCCATTTATTCTTCACATTGAACTTCTTTTCCGCTCCCATTCAGTAATACATACATTTTCGGGGTGGGCACAAGAATTAGTCGAACACGATTCCATTGGCCCCTTTCTTTAGAACATCAACAGCTTGAAAGGAGGGTCTAACAAAGAGGAATTACCAAATATCTTAACAAAGGTTCTTTATTTATCCGAAAGAAGACCAATGGCGTCAAGATATACTCAGATTGAGCAAGCAAGAAAGAACTATATTTACCAGCGCATGTGAAAACCAAGTTAAGATTTGTTCTGGTTTTAACGATGCATCATGATACCTATTGAAGTGATAAAATTGGTGCCTAATGTTTCGAACCGATATTCAAAACAAATTAAAATTGCTTTTTCTAAAACCAGAAATTACATTTTAGGCCCCTGTACACGCGCCATCTTATAGATGACAAATGACGGCTTTCAAATCTACACAGACAACAAGGAAAATGAAAACGATAAAGTATTCCAATTTCATTTTCAAGTATAAGTTGACAGACGGTATTTTTTAGCAGTTTTTTTTTTGTGGATCTAGATTCTATTTGAAATATTTGTATGATTTCATTATTATATTATAATAATATTTCTTAGCAAGTTTATGTAACAGGATTCAACTTATAGAAGAGTAACGTAATTTTACTTGGATATGTTACAAAGAGAAAACGGGATAAAAGGTTACAACCTTCGTTCCTGAATTTTATTTGAAAATTAAGTCATTCGGTTGCCTTGAACCTTTATGTAAGCTTTATGTCTCTTTGGGCAATCATTGCTTTCAGCTGGTAGCGCGTCTTGTGGTAAATTGACAGTCATACAGATTGCGATTTTTAGGCCATCAAAAGTGCTCAGTCCCTTCTTGCAGACCATCTCCGTAATCTTTGACCATAATGAGTACTTGAGATTTATGAAACATTTTTGAAACACGTTTAAAAGCTCGGCGTTTTTCTTTAAAATCAAATGTGTATCGCTTAGTGGCTTCATCATTTGCTCAAGGACTGATAATTTTCCGCTCAAGTTTTGTCACCTTTTTGCCAAAAGTAAAGTATTATGAAGCCATCATAGCCGAATCCCCACCAAACCATTTCTGTGCCAAAGGAGCCGCATAGGACCTATTGACAGTATCTCATGTTACAAAGTAACTGTTTAAAATTAGCTGGTCCACCACTCTTTGATCCTGTTACCGTTTGAGATAAGAGTTGTTGTGTATATAAGCCGCATTTATTATATGCCTGCTTCAGAAGTAAAATGTCGCATCTAGCGAATAAGCTTATTGTAGCTAATTTTATCCTGAGAATACTATGTCGGAATGCACGGTTATACCAAGAGTGTGTAAGAGGTTGAATATGCATCGCTTTGATGTGAGAAAAAAGCTGAAGGGTAGCACTGTTTACCGTAAAGAAGAGGTTAGGTTACAACCTTCGTTCCTGAATTTTATTTGAAAATTAAGTCATTCGGTTGCCTTGAACCTTTATGTAAGCTTTATGTCTCTTTGGGCAATCATTGCTTTCAGCTGGCAGCGCGTCTTGTGGTAAATTGGCAGTCATACAGATTGCGATTTTTAGGCCATCAAAAGTGCTCAGTCCCTTCTTGCAGACCATCTCCGTAATCTTTGACCATAATGAGTACTTGAGATTTATGAAACATTTTTGAAACACGTTTAAAAGCTCGGCGTTTTTCTTTAAAATCAAATGTGTATCGCTTAGTGGCTTCATCATTTGCTCAAGGACTGATAATTTTCCGCTCAAGTTTTGTCACCTTTTTGCCAAAAGTAAAGTATTATGAAGCCATCATAGCCGAATCCCCACCAAACCATTTCTGTGCCAAAGGAGCCGCATAGGACCTATTAACAGTATCTCATGTTACAAAGTAACTGTTTAAAATTAGCTGGTATACCACTCTTTGATCCTGTTACCGTTTGAGATAAGAGTTGTTGTGTATATAAGCCGCATTTATTATATACCTGCTTCAGAAGTAAAATGTCGCATCTAGCGAATAAGCTTATTGTAGCTAATTTTATCCAGAGAATACTATGTCGGAATGCACGGTTATACCAAGAGTGTGTAAGAGGTTGAATATGCATCGCTTTGATGTGAGAAAAAAGCTGAAGGGTAGCACTGTTTACCGTAAAGAAGAGCTGCACCAAAAGTAAATTATCCCTCACCCTAGCAAATAAGGGAACACACATTCCTTAGTTTTGACCGGAATAATTACTCATTAAAAACAAAGAAGTCTAATTGAAACAGTTAATGGAGTGTTTTTAATACATACATACACATATAATATATTTTCAAACCAAGATCTCGTTGTAGTGAATTGTGTAATTGTTAATTGAAAGTATCACTAAATGCGGTGACATCGAATCAAGTTAGACTTCTGTTTACAATTATTATGCAGAAGAAACATCCCTCCAATTGTTTTACTCAAATTTTTACTTTGACCCTAACAAACATTAAGAGCTTTTCCAAGAATTTAGTATTCTCGGAACGTATAATGACTTGTTCCCCGTTCGCGAGACTTCGAATAACATAGCCAGAATTATATTCACAACGGTTGCAATTAACTCATTAATTTATGGGGCACTAAAGGTAGAGAAAATGTTAATTTCAGCACTAATTGTATCAAGAATGATCTTCTGTGGCCTCTCCTATTGTCAATGAATTGTGCATATTTACTCACATGTGTGGATTAACCGAAATATTATATAATTGTAATGTTTTACAAATTAACGAAATATTATGTAATTTACAAATTACCGCCGGGAATAAAAAGGATTTTATTCAACGCAATCGAGGCAATTTCAATAAATACGTTTAGCTATTCTTCATTCCAAAATGTTTTACTCGATCGACGGGGTCACTTGTAATATGTTGACTCCGTTGAATATCAAAATCCCTCCAAATGGAAAGTATGCGTACTTTAGCAAGATACGTCGACACCCGATCATCATTATTGATGTTTATTTCATGAGGCCAGACCCATGTCACACACCTGCTCCTTGTGCGATCGGAGGAAATATTCCAGTCGTAGTGATATATGGTGACAGCAAGTTGTTTCAAGGAGAACGCTTGGTTCCAACGCGGCTAGCAAGTTGATCATGTTAATAAAATTCCACGAGTGAAGATCTCAGCTAAATCTCCATACGACCGCCTTGTTGTACTAATATAAGCTGGTGAATATAGTTGGTAGTCTCCACTTAATTGATATATCGTGAATTCCAGCATCACGTAGAGTGTTAAATAATTAATTGGATGCATATTTTGCTTTAAACATGTTTGTTGAAATGAATGCTTGCGTCGCAATATCGCCCAGAATTGCGTGGTTTAAACCATAGAATGTAACCCATAGTAATATACTCGTATTCTAATACAAATTATTCATTTCTGAACTGAAAAACAGAACAGCTTTCCCAAACGACAAGGTTGGTGTGATTTGTGTCACATACTGAAAATCCTCAAAAGAAAAGAAATCTTTCGAAAGAAATCCGAAAAAAAAGAAATTGTAAATTTTTGTTAACGTTCTAGACAAAAATACTATCGTCAATTAACTCAATCTGGTACAACTGAATAATAAACGATGAATAGGGTCATGCATCATTATGGCATGTTACAGGAGGTGACAATACTGAGAATTTATTGCAAATTGATATTGTAGTATTGATATAAAAATTGTAGTATTCTTTTGTAAAATTTTAAAAATCCTTCAGGAAAATTAAATTGCTTCTAACAAAGTTAACCCAAGTCTCAATACGATTAGCAAGCCAATATTTTGATTGGAAACTTGAATCTTTGCTATTTATAAGCATTATTATTTGATGCAATGTAAATTAGGAAGTACTGCAATTTCCCTTCAAAGTATCTAAAGTCGAGCTTTCTTATACAATCAACATGGATGAGTAAAACCACAGCCATGAGCCAACGATATAATGTTATGTTTTTTCTGCTGTTTTTATCAACTTTGTTAACAACGAGCCACTCAGTCTGAATGCATTGCTGTGGAATAAGAGTGATCAAATGAAAGTAAATTAACGTTGGGTGTGTGGATTTTGAACGTTTATTATCCAGATTGGAATCTGGGCGACATGCTCCTCAATGTCACTAAGCTGACCATAGAGTACGTATGGGCTGTAGGTAAGCGTAGCAAATATTATGGAAAAATATACTTGGATCTCTTAACACTGACTTTGATTTTGCAAATCATCCCCGAAATCGATGGAGTCTTCTATATCTCTAGTCTAGTCTGATGTTATTACTATGATGTTTCTGATATGATAAGACACTAAAAAATAAATAAAATAAAACCTAAACTCCTGTATAGTTAGCTAAACTAAATTGATTTGAAAGTTGATTTGATCATGTTATTTCTATAACAAGTATATTTGTGCAGCAAAGGCGCAGAGATAATATTTTATGAAATGGTTTCGTCATACCTTGAAACTTTGAAGACAGTAATATGATACCAAGTTTCCAGAAAGTTTACTCAACTTTTGCCCAACTTAACAGTCGTTTACCCTATCTGGTCTTTGGTATCATTACAAGGTACACGGCGACGGTGTAACGCATTTGACTTTTTGCCTTCTCACACAACACAAGGTAGCCAACAGAAAATATGCAGGAGGTAAAATTGACACAGCTGAGGTGGTTTCAGTGGGTAGTCACCCAGCAATGCCAATTTTCAAGACCTCAACCATGCTAACATACAGTAGTACCTGCAGGTTTGCTTGACTTACGTAAGTTCACATGAAGTTTCTGAATTTCTCGAGAGATAGACAAACGGACGCCAGGCACGATTTCGATGTTCACTTGAAAACCCAGGGATTTCAAGAATTTTCTTGCAATTTGGATGCGGTCGTACGAAGGGGTAATTGTATTCGTCTTATTCATGTTCGCAGCAAAGAAAAACAAAATATCTTCGAAGTTTCTTATTCGACCGCTATTCACTCAAACTAATTAAAATGCGTATCGTTATTTCGCGAAATATGTCTTCAGTTCTAGAACAATTACAGGAACCTTGCACAAAGCAGCTGATGAAAGGAGGTGGTAGTTCGAAGTCAAAAGATGTCCAATATGCTAGAAGTGTTGAACGTTCTGCTTCATAGCTGACAATGAGATGAAATACTATTTAGAATGCATTACACGCGCCCAACGTTGTGTACTGCACTATTATTAATTTACAACCATTTGGATTAATTTTATACTGGCGCTATACTTAAACATTCTTCGAGCTAGCCATTGCGTGTGAATAAATCTAATATGCAATATTTGCAGCACGAATTGTTTGAGGACAAACGTATTACGTGACGCATACTAGGTACATACGGGTATGCAACAGTTGCATGAATCGTTAGGTGTGGAGTATAGCCTTAGTTCTACACAACCCTTCATGAAAATTGGAGGCTTTGCTAATCTTGTAAGACAATTCAGTCGCATTGCGTACTATTATTGAATGTTAATTCCTTCATTGATTGTTACTATTGGTAAATAAATTAAGTTACTGCGCCGTAATTCAAAGATCTTCTCCAAGTCTCCAAACATTATAAAGCCATTGCAACTCGTATAAAATTTCAACTTGTACTTGATGTCAATGTCTGGCGACTTGTAAGACAGGAGGAAGGAAAGCATAATACGAGTAAAAAAATAATAAGAGGTTCCTTCCACCGCCTCTTAAATAAACACATAATAAAAATTTATTTTCAGTACAGTTTTATTCTGCAACATATAAAGTCTCTACCCAGTTTATTAAGTTGCCTTCCAACTTTTTTGGGCTTTCGAAAAAAATATGATTTTTGAATGACTACGCATTTTTTGCGCAATAGCTAGCGCCGTCAAAATCAACCGAACCCTTTTTTCATCCACTAGAAAAAAGAAAAGTAACTTGGGGCCCAAACCAAACAAAATTTACACGGATGAAGCATAATCTCGTTACAAGTATATGGATTTGCTTTGTTTTTGTATGTTTCTTAATACAAAAAAAATTTCTTCAGGTAATTCTGGCAGTCGTAATTGCTAAATTTTTCAGCTCGAGATTTTCACTATCTACACTCAAAACGACATTTTGGATTTTGTCATTTCGGGAGTGGTTACTCCTAGTGAACGTCTTAAGTGATGATCATTTTTTGTATCTGTCATGATGCGTAGTTAGATAATTTCAAATCGCGCCACTTCAACTGGTTAAATGAAAATGAATAAGAAAGCATAACATGTGAAAAGTTCCTAAGGCTATATTTCTGTATGATGGTCCATAGATTACATCGATTAGTCTCGTAATATACCGACGCTAGTAAAATGTTTGTTATTTATCATATAATATACGAGAGCTGCTCGTAGAATTGTATGATATAAATAATAAATAATTAGAGAAATGTTTGTCGTACGGGGAATATTAACGGAATGTATTGTTTAGCTAATTCCGTTTTCTATGATTTTGAACTTAATGAGATTTAACTGTTACGTCCTAACCCCGTATAACGATTAAACATTTATCGTTCAATGCCTAAGTGTTTGTTGCACAAAAATTTAACGATTCCGAGCATGTAACTAATGCCGATACACTGTCCTATCCACAACCCATTCCAATACGGCATTCAAATGGCGGATGGAAGTTTATCCTGTATTTAATTCAAATACTGTTCGCTAAATTACTTTAAACACAAGTTACAATGCTAGTGTAAATACTTAAGTCTTAATTGATAGCAATATAATTTATATAATTATTGCTAATTCTTTAATGTGCATTATCTTCGATGATGATGCTAAATTCACCACCACTAATTATCTCCATTTCAAAAATATTTCATATCTAAAACACTTAGAACTGTTATATCTCCCCTATGTCGGATTGTTTCGCAATTCATATAAAAGAAATTCAAAGTGCATAACGTCACATCTTCTTTATGAATACGAAATAATCGGAGATCACTAGGTAGTTTCAACAGATATTATGCTGCTCTACCCGTTGCGGGCAACTATTTTATATTTATAGTCTTATTTGTGACTACACTGTACTTTGTACCTTGCAATTTCCACTGTGCAATATTTTTAGATTGGAGTGTATCTCAGCTTTACTTAATTTAACCGCAAAGTATTATGAAAGCCATGAACTACAAAATACAAAAACAGAGACACTGAGACAGAGTGTCTGTCTCAGTGATACCTGTTTGCTGGGAAAGAGCCAAGTAGCGAAGTGCCACAACAACTCGAAATCGTGGTACGCCGACTGGGATCAACATTCCCAATGTACGCACACTTATTGGCTTAATTACAAGTAAATCGCTCAGAAGGGGATCGCCATAGGTATAACACACCTGCTCAAACTAAAGCCAAACTGTCCCAGTAGGCAATTTACACAAATAATCAAGAATGAACACATAATACAAATAATGAAAAGCTCCGGAACACCATGAACATAAAAATTCCAAATACTGTTGTTTTCGCTGAATGCAATGCAGAAGCTCAAATTCTTTCACTTCTTCTTCCATGCGTTAAACAATCCTACATTAAAATCACGAGTAAGAAGTAGTACTTTACCTGAGCGGCGTGATCTGTATCTATGCATATTATCACCCCTTAATATATTTCTTACCATCTAGTTATTCTTGTATCAGTTATATTTATTATCGTATCGTAAGCTGCATTAAGCCTTGGCAAAGGAATCCGAATAAGTCCAAATTATCTAACAAGTGACGATATTTACTGTTACAAACATGCATTCTTGATTAGATCCGAATTTGCTCTGAAAGCAATTTTGATTAATTCTCTCTTATAATCGTTTAAAATCGAATGATTCTTTTACAGGTGGTGAACAGGTCGATACTTGAACCAGTACATTATAAGACACTTGAAAATAATCAGGGTAATCTCGTAAGATACTATGTGTTCTATTTTTTCTTCCCTAATTTATCACTGCATGCAGTGATAAATTCCTTGGGCAACTTAAGGGAAAGAAAAAGGCACAATTGAGAGCAAATTTACCAATTCACATTACATTTGATTTAGTTGAGTCACTTATTTAGTTTAGGCAAATGCTGTTTGATCGGGAGTTTGATCGAAGTGTTATTGCTGTATATACTTACGCTATGGTAGAGTCTTTCTAAACTGGAAAGCACTGGGGAATTAAGGCCTCAGTAATCTGTGCGAACCCTTTCAACGTATAATGGGCAAACCTTGAAATTCGAAATGTTCACGGGCACCTGCGTGTCATTTCAGCCATGTTTTTTTGACGAAACTCATATTTAATACGATACCAATTCAAAAATTCTTTTGCTTAAACAATTGTCTGCTCATGAACTATTTGAATTTATAATTCGGTGTTTTCCAAAATATAAGACAGTTTTATTAGCAAATTCAGTAAAAATACAAAAACTAATAAATTTATAGCCATCAAAGTTCTTGGAACAGGGGCGCTAAAAAGTCTGATGTCATGCTTGAAAAAATAGACACAGTTTCAACAGTACAAGTCGTATTCAGTGCTAGTATTTTAGTAGTGATTTATAATCTAAGATCCTTGAAACATTTCTGCAAACAATCAATAGTTAAGACTTCAACTTGCAAAATGGTATCATTCATAACACTTACGTCTCATGCAACACATCTTCCATTTAAATATTCATCGATTTCTTTCATTTAAGAAACACCACAGTACGATTGCTGTTAAGATTCAAAATTGGTTTCTTAAGTAATTTGCATGCAACTTCATACTTCTTTTAATTTTTGAACACAATTTAAAATTTCATAAGCCATTCTACTATATTTGTTGACATTTCAAATCAAAATTCCAAAGTGTTCCTTATGCTTGTTATTATTGCCGGCTTGAATACTATATTAGTCGAATATCATCAAGTTTTCGAGAGTGGTTATAGTTTTGAATGTGTTGTGATGAAATTTTTACACTGAAGCTCAGAAAGTTCACAAGAATGTTCGTGACATTTATGTGTAGGTGTTGCTCATTTATTATAACAAGACAGTCTAACTAGAGTTAGAAGGTTAGCTGAACGGCTGAAAGGAATTCATTTATAAATAGTTGAGGCATTATCCAGCTCGAGAACGAGTTCTTTCTCGTTCGAAAAAGTTTAAGTACTTTTGTGTTCTGTAGAAGATCACTTTTGAGCCTAGCCACGACACTTGGACCAAATCGATGAAACAGTGAGATTGTGTTTCAAACATCCGCACTGTGTTATAAATGAAGTTAGTCCTTTATATAACTTTTGACTTAATCACATGCTCCTTGTTACTGTGCCGTCTTCGGAACCACAACCACTTCGTTTCAGCTAAGATAGACTCCTTACCCTGTAAATGAAAGACCGAAACATGAGTTGGGCCCGAGATAAATTCTCGGTTTTTCCTGCGTATTCAGGAAGATTAACTCGGGTACGTTTGGACAGTATCTCAAAAAACTGTTAAGACTAAAAGGAAATCTAAAAATAATCAGCTTCAGTGCGTCGCCCGGGATCTCATAGCACAAGTCTATAGGGCCCGGATCTTAAACGATCACAACATTTATACACACTATGCATGACGGTTCACTACACAAAACTTAGCAAATGCTCTTGTCTTGTATATGCCCAATCAGCACTCTAGGTGATGACAAATATTGCCTATCTCACAATGTAAGTTTTAATTCTCCTCCTGGCGGCCTTCCTCGCCACCACCACAGTCATCCATTTAGTTAAGACTATTTGACACGCAATAAAATTCGATTGTATCGTTATATCCACGATTCATTTTACACACTGGCTTATATGGATCTATCCTTAACACTTTGTTTTTCGGTCCACAAATAGACTCTATCCTATATTTGGATAAACCCTCCTAGTGACTCAGTGGTTACCTGTTTCCTAATAGTCAATTTTCGCTTGCGTCTCTACTCAACATATTATCAACATTATAACATTATGTTGACTTTTTTCTTTAAATTTATTTGTTTACTTACTTTTTCAGGTCACTCAAAGCAACTGTCTATAATTTGTCATCATTTATCCATGCAACGTTTATCCATGATTCGTCAATGTATAACATCAAATGCAACTTATTCACAATTGACAGTAGGATTGAACGACTTACCGTTGACAAGACAAAAAACCTATGCTTGTGCTTTCCTGTTTCCAAACAATGATAGATTTACTGGATAGGTCAACCCTATAGTACATGCATCAAATCCGCAACCCAATCTCCAATCTCACTTCCTTTACTCAGGCTTTACTCAGCGAATAGCGTTTGATTGGGAGACTCTTCGAAGTGTTAGCGGTTGTTAGTTTCTACTCTTTGACCATAATCTTTATGGCTCTGGAAGAAAAATATAGGGCGAGCAATAGTAGATTTACAATGGAATTGCGTTATCACTCAATCGTTTTGATAGTTTTACCCTTGTTAAACGAAATAATAAGGAATAATTTAAAAATGCAAATAAAATCCTACCAATTGAATCGATTGAATACCGTTAAAGCTTTTGCTTTGTGCTAACATTATCCTAAAGCCATACGCTTTGGCACTAGTAGCAAAGCCTGGCAAGCGGTTTCCAACAAGCTTCCCGTGTGATTAAATCGGATCAAATTTCTCAAATTTCTATCTACGAGTGATTTTATATAACTTCAAACTGTTTCTACTCAAACCGTTTAATTGTTTAATTGTAAAATACCATGACAATAGAATTTGCTGTAGTAGCAACATAAAAATATTTCAGGAATAATTAAGATCGATGCAGTACTAGCGGTAAACTGCTAATGTGGCGTTAATAATCTTATACCAATTAGTAAGGTGATATATGACGATATGGAATCCTCACAAAAAACATCGGAACAATGTAAAGACCATATTTTCATTAATTCAAAATAACGTGGCTACAGTCTTTTAGATGTCACTGTACTTTCTGAGGAAGAAAACTGCTGGCATGGTTCCATTGCGTCTACCAGACTCTCACCAATACTTTCACATTGGCCCAGACAGTTTGGCACCTTTAAGCTTGTTGGACAATAACATCAAATGAAAATTCAAGTATAATACAAACTTGATGGCTCGGGAAGTGTGGGATGCATTATTCAATTTTTATGAGCGCAGCAACCGTTCGCGAAACCCACGAAGTGCTTTTAATTTTTCGTATTCGATACTCACGACTTTTGAGGTAACTTTCAATAAAATAAACTAAAATTGTATTTTTATCGAAAACTAGAATTCAGTCACACTATAAATACTGCATTCCAGTCTCATTTCAAAATACCGTCTTCGCTATTCACGACAAACAGGTGCAAAAGAATTTCTGGCTTTTATGGCGCATGAATTATTCACATCGAGTCATCATTATTTATTAACATTCAATTCTTGAACTCGTTTACAGAAGATCTATTACCATCCCAGAGCCACTATTCCTTACATCATTAACAATCAAAGCATGCTATCATGCTTAATTCGCTAGATAAGGATTGCAAACAGAGTAACCAATTCTAGACCAAGTCAAATAACGAAAATTAGGATGGTATTAGTTGGGGATAATTTTGAACAGTTTGAATGGAGGTAATTTTCCTTAATCTCAATGGAGTTGTCTTCAATATTCCCTTAATTATAACAAAAAGTATTTAGATACCATCCAAATGAATGTACACCTGCAGACTCAAAATTCACTTCATGAATTGATGAATCTTCGTTGGTCAATTCACGTATATTTTATATGATTTCATTTATCTGGTCCCTAATGGAATTCGTTATCGAAAGATGGCGCTGTAGATGAGACCAGGCGTTTTTACATTTAGATGAAACGGCTTAACGGTGGGTTGGCGAGCACCCTTTCAAATGATTTAATTGCTTTATTAGGCTTTGTATGTGCATGTATGATTATTTTCTAGTTTTCGAAACTTAAAGCTGAGATGAAATAGTAAATCATATTATTGGTGAATAAGGTTTGATCTAGTCATGGAACGTTTTGCATCAATTTGAAAAAAATAATTTGTGTTCTCTTTAAAACAAAAGTTGCAAATGCCATACTAGTGAGTAGTTAAACAGATATACTGCGAGCTCCAGTGTCTCACGTAAAAATATATAAATAAGATTGAAATGAAATGCTCAAAATGTTCCAAGAGTAACTTGAACCATATTAATTGGTGCCAGAGTTGCAATTGCAATTAAAAAATCAATTATGCATACACCAATTCCCCCTTTTGAATCGTCTGCCATTGCAAACATAGGGCTAATGTTAGATGAATCACAAATCAAATTATAGGCAGTTTACTTTCCTGGGACAAAACTTACGAAGGAAAAATTAACTAATTTCAAAAACGACTTAAAAAGGTTTACGCGTCAAAACCAAAAGTACTTGCTCTGTGGTGATCTTAACGCGCGTCATAGGCTTAATAAAATAGGTCAATGTTTCTATGAAATATTGAGTGAAGGGAATATATTTATTCACTTCTCGACCGAACCCACATTCTATTCGCCTCGAGGTGCCGGATCTACCCTTGATATTATATTAGGTGATGACAATATTGACCCTTCAGATATTAGCGTATTACAAGCGCTATCATCTCCTCATTTACCAGTGCTTTTCACACTAGACTCAAAGGGAGTTTATCGCCATAAACCACATCAAACCTTCCTCTTCAAAAAAGCTGACTGGAGGAAATTTTGAAGACATATTAACGTCAATATATCGATTTCACAAAATACGTTAAATTCTTTGAACACAGCGCAAGCGGTCGATGAAAAAATCACCGAATTTAAGAACACTATTTGGAGGAGTATAGAATGCAGTGTACCCAAATCTAATGCCAAATATACAAGCTTCGAATTGGATCAGGAAGCTCTGAAGCTTATTCGGACCCGAAATAACCTAACAAGACAGTGGCAAAGATCTAGGGATACGGCCTTGAAGTTAGCTGTGAACACACTCACTACAGCAATCCGGAAAAAAATCTCAAACCTACAGAATCAGTACTGGAATCAAATGCTCCAGGGCTTAGATTATAACTCAAGAGGACTTTGGCGTTTAAATAAAATTTTCAAAAGCAAATCTCACAACCTCCCCTACCCACTTAAAGATGCAAGTGGCCAGCAGACTTACTCTTGTGAAGAAAAGGCAGAAATTCTTGCTGATAAATTTCATAATTACCACAACATATTAAACAAAAGGCGCAATGATATCATGGAAATGATGATAGATAACTCTCTGCAAAGTATATCTAACACATCTAACTTGCCCCCTGGCGCCTACATCAAGACTAGAGAAATAGTTAGGCAACTAAAAAAACTTAAGAATCGCACAGCTCCTGGGACCGATGGAATTCCTAATTCTGTGATGAAAAATCTGCTAAAGAAAGGGATTGTGCTCACTTGCCTCTTATTTAATGCTTGCCTCAAACTATCTTATTTTCCACTCGCCTGGAAATAAGCTGTTGTAGTACCACTTCTAAAGCCTGGGAAGGATCCATATGAGCCAGAAAGCTACAGGTCAATAAGCCTATTGCCAGCCTTTGGTAAACTATTCGAAAAATTAATGCTCAAAAGACTCACAGATTTCGTGGAAAATCCCAACATACTTCCTAACTTTCAGTTTGGTTTCAGACACGGCTATTCAACGGAGCACCAGCTGTATCGCGTCTCAAAGGACATTAAGACAGCTCTAATAGGAAAGCAATCAGTTGGAATGGTCACCATCGATATTGAGAAAGCATTCGATAGAGTTTGGCACGAAAGTTTACTTTATAAGCTCCAAGAGTACAAAACTCCAACATACATACGTAATTTGATAGCTTCCTACCTCAAAGATAGATCATTTAAGGTAAAGGTCCGAAATAGCACCTCTACTGTAAGAAGCATCCCTGCTGGTATACCTCCGATCTCCCTACAAGCGAGCACTGTCAAATAGCTGCCTTTGCGGACGATACCTGTTTTTATACTTCAGGAACTCACCCAAGTACAATAACAGCCAACTTAGAGAAAATGCTTGAAAAAGTATATCAGTTCTTCTACAGGTGGAAAATAAGCATCAATATTAACAAAACTAAGGCAATATTTTTCAGTAAAAAACGTAAAGTTCCTTGCTGCCTAATCGACCGATTAACTTTTTAGGGCAAGCCATACCATGATTTGACAATATTGACAAAACTAAGGTAATATTTTTCAGTAAAAAACCTAAAGTTCCTTGCTGTCTAATCGACCGATTAACTTTTTAGGGCAAGCCATACCATGATCCGAAAATCTGCAGTACCTTGGGCTAATGTTGGACAAGAATCTCATGTTCAAAGACCACATTGAACGAATAAGCATTAAAGCATTTAATTCTATACTTCAATTGTATCCACTACTAAACAGAAGGTTCCAATTGAACATAAAGAATAAGATGATAATTTTAAAGATGGTAATTCAGCCTATAATATTATACGGAGCGCCAATTGGAGCCAATGCGCAAAATATTTGAAATCAAAGCTTCAAGTCACTCAAAACAGGTACTTAAAAATGGCTTAATTAGCTTTTATATTTCTCATCACGCAAATTACAAGAGCTTGCTCATATTAGCCTTATCAATAAACTCGCGCTCTCACGCAGAGATAATCTGCTAGCTAAGGTAGAACACGCGTCGAATCCGTACATTCAAGCACTCAGGATTTAGATTAATAGATCAACCTGAGAGACCATGCGTCCTCAACCGATTATTTGAGGTTTATTTACATACTATTTTTGATTATTATCCAAAATAGTATGTAAATAGAATTTAACATAGGTAGTAGTAGTTTAAGTTAGAGTTAAGTTTAAAAGAAATTTTTGTTGAATTTTCCTCTACTATTATAAATATACCATATGAAGAAGAAACAGATGTGGTACAAACAAAAAAATACTGTAGATGCAATGAATATCAAATACAGAACTCTCACTTTAAGTTATTAGTTTAGTCCTGTAAATTTTAAAAAACAATAAAAAACTTATTAATAATAATGAACCGTATTATGTCTCTATTGGATACATTGTTTCTTGTTAAAAAGAAAACATTTGTGTATAATGTTTGTAAAAAGTACATTTGTTTACAAAGTCAACACATCCATCTAACATGCATATTTAAAATGAAAGATCAAATCATTCGTTTTCAACGAAAATTATCAATTTTTAAATAGATCTGCATATTTAATTTACAATTAATTGAAGGTCCAATTTGTTTGAATAGGTATATTCATATAATATTCTTAAAATGTTGGATGGGTAACTTGCACGCTTCATATTGTGTAAATAAACTTTCAGACTGTTGAAAATAAAATATATTTAGCGATTTGTTTTCTTGTGCATTCGTGGTGAAATTATTTAGCAGTATTACCATTTCTATCCAAAGGCACCATTAAGAATCTCGCACGTACGTAATTCTGGAAAAAATATTTTTCCAAAATTGCGAAGAGTTTAAGGCGAAAGTTTAAATGATGGTGCTTCGATGAAAAGAGCCAAAATACTTCAAACGTCTTAATTCATAGCGAAATTGCATGGAAGAAAAACATTCCACGATGAGACTCGGGATCCGGTATCATTTATCACACAGCTTGAAAATTTCCATAACAGGTGCACTTTCCTCGTTTAGTAGAAAAGGTTCATCAATTAGGGACTTAGTTAAGAAAATGTCAATGAAAAAAGAAAAATCATACACTTCCTTCGTTTTTTATTCATTTGTTATTTTTGTTTCGTTTAACGCAATGCAAGTGGAAGGTTGTTGACGCTTTTTATACTTTAAAATAAGTCGATAGTTAAAATAAGTCGATAGTTAAAATAAGTCGATGCTTAACTTCTTAGCATTCGAAAATTCAGCCATGACAAGATATTTGTTCTTAGGTATCACGACACTCATAGCAATGCGCAGTGCTATTAACTAAATTCCATCACTTTCGAACGTTTACAAAAAACAGTAAGTCATATATTTCACTTTGTGAATCATCATACTATTACCTTCCAATTCAGACAAAACGAGGTAGAACAAACAGTACAATCCACAAGAAATATTTTTATCAATGGACTATATTAGAATGTTAGAAAACAAACCCATTCAGGACCCAACAAGTGCTCTTATCTTAAACTATCAGTAAAGAACACCATTGTACTGCACCTGAAGATTTTGCGCTACTATGATTTTGGTCATATTCCTTTTACCACGCGAGCCAATCTATTTCATCAAACATTTTTACTACAAAGGTGACCGATGGTTTTTCTGTCGATGGAATGTAGTGATAACCACTCATGGTTGCTTTAAGAGACCTTCCTCCTTATTATACCTTTCAAGACCGTTCTAAAATTAATTATATGGCCTGTCAGATCTGTTCTTACCTCGGATAAATACCTATTCAGCACTAAGACATACCTCAAAAGTATCTGCCGAACTCCGTGGCTTTTAGTCAGTCGTCCGGTTTCTCTCTTATCATCAACCGGTTGACAATATAACTGACGCTGGGCTAATTGAATTTTTGTTTTTTACCTTTCACGGATTTAATAGATAACATTTTTGTCTCTCTTCGTCATTACTCTTTGGCTCGCAAGACCCCACGTGCACAAGACATGATGAGTCACGAATCAATTAGATGCAAACAAGACCCATCCCTACTATAAGAAACACAGCGTGAGTGCACTAGTCGCTAACGAAATAAAACTAAACCATTTTTATTTGATATACTTCGTGAGAACAGATTTTTCAGTATCTTGGTGCTATCACATTGTTAATAACGTTTATTCGTAACCGATTAAAACCGATTGTTGCTGTTTTTATCTTTGTCGT
Source organism: Stratiomys singularior (assembly GCA_954870665.1). Classification (NCBI taxonomy): domain Eukaryota; kingdom Metazoa; phylum Arthropoda; class Insecta; order Diptera; family Stratiomyidae; genus Stratiomys; species Stratiomys singularior. The sequence continues at coordinate 25,763 of OX940879.1, read as the reverse complement.
TTTACATCATATACTAATCAAAAAGACATTAGAGAAATATTGTGAAAATTCTTTTGGTAAATTTTCAATTGTCAATTAAAATCATGATCTCTATCTATGACATGAATTATTCTATTTTCTTTAATGGACTTCTCCGGTTTCAATAAAATTTACATTAGAAATTCAAGTTAGACTGCCTGGAACATTATACAAACTTATTCAATCTATCAGTGAATTGATCTAAATTGAGACTAAATATATCGATGATAAATAGCATCTGTATAAGCATTGATATACGTTTACTCCTTTTTCCTTCCCAAGCGCCACATCCACTTGTGATCATTGTATCGACATAATAATACTAATTATGTGCAAGTTCCTTGTAAATACAGAAGATCATTAATAACGTTATGTGTAATACATACTCCACGTCATGCGAATGCGCCACACATCCCTGTAATGAAATATTTGAACAGCAACAAACAGTAATTATTGAAAATTATTCAGTTCTTAAGAGTTTCATAGTTATGTTTATATGAGTACTTCGCTTGATCAATTTTATGGTGCACGGTTGAATGCATCATATGAACAATTGCTCAAATTCAAACTTACATATGTCAGTATTAATTTTAAGTATTCGGTGCTGTTAGCTAAATATTTGTTCATAATCAATAATACAATGTACGATCCCGTCAATCATATGAGAAAATCAATATACTTACAAAGTAAATCAAATAAATTCACGTTATCATTTCAGGCTTCGATCATCGAATGGATTCACTCGCCTTGGACCCTTTGGAACTGCGGTAGTGGTTAAAAATAATTTTAAGGTCATGAAAATCAAACCATATATTACAAAAACTTTGCGGCGTATAAAAAAAAATAATCCGGACATAGTACTATTAATAGCATGTTCAAATAATGGAATAAATTTATTTCTCAAAATTTTTCAAGCGCTTACACTATGCAAGCTGAAAATATTTATTTTTTAATAAATATTTAAAATAAATTAATTTCAGTTTGCAAATATTCTGTGTAGAACATAGTAATTACCAATGACACTAGAGTTTACACCTGCACGCATCTTTCATTTGCACAACAAGTGACAGAATTGTTGCATACAATATATTTGAATCGTTAACAACATATTCAGCCTTGAACTTTCAAAAAATTCTTTCTCTCTGCTGTGAAGAATGGCAAAGTGTCAATCGGAAATTATCTGTCATCAAGTGTGACTACGAAAAAGAAGAATCCCATGAATATGTTCAAATTTATATTCCAATGGAAGCAATCAACCACCAATATGTAGATATTCGTATTACACATCGTAAAAATTCTTTTATCAGAATACCAGACTGATGTCGCAATAAACAAAATTCTGTGTGAACAAATTCTTTTATAAGCTTAAATCGCAATAAATTTATTCTTGGCTTGAAATATTGCGAGCCATGACTTTAAAGTGAAACCAGATTTTTGGTTTTATAGCTAACTTAAGCGTTTCCAAAAGAATAACATTATAAGATACATGAAGAACATTCTAATAAAAATGGCGTATCATGATGAATGGGATGTTATGATTGTGCTTTTCAAAGTGTTAATAGGCGAGTCTTTGGGATCAGTATTCCTAATCACGTTAAAAGCTTTTAGACAATTCAGGTTATAACGATAAATATGCAAGCGAGTACCGCTTCATTAGGGAGTCATTCGTGTTATTCTTTATAAAGAGATCTTGTATCGGGCTCTTGACAGTAGTGAAAATCAATATTTCATCATTATTTCTTGTATCTCTTCAGAATTACTTGTTGCGCACCAAATCATCCTACTTGACTCTGCCTCATCACTAAAATATACAAAACCTTAACCCTGCTCCACGATAAATAGTCAAAAAACAAAACAGAAATATAATCTTGTCCACTTCGAACCCAACCATCAAAACATAGTCCGTTGAACTCAATAATAGCTTTGATTGCGGTAAGAATCTATGTATTTTCTCTCCTCCTTCTGGCGTTGTCGTAAAAACAATCCTATAACAGTTAGGCCGCGGAGAGAGAGGCATCTTCACCTGTACGAGTGATTATTCCAGCAAACTTATACAAAAACCAAATAACAACCAAGTTACAAAGGAACTAAACATTCAAATGAGCATTTTCAGAGAACGCAAAATGCGTTCGAAAAAAGTGAATTTTAATGAAGTAGCGATTGATCGATCCATAAATACATTTTTGCTAAGCGTGACCTTGCTTCCGCCCAACAAGCGTCATTTGTGAAATTTCTACGTTCTCTAATCCGTTATTCAACAAAAAGTAGATCGTTTTTAAAAAGAATGAAAACCCTAACGCGTTGGATCGATTTAATTGGAGAAGACGTGTTAATTTACAAATAATTTCCAAGTATCATTGTCCTGCAGAGGTCGGACGAAATATTTACATTTTCATTAATGACACGGAGCAAATTTCATCCGAAAGTTACATAATATTGACTTGTACTACAAGGTGGCTGCTTTTGACTAAATAACAAACCTTTACTTGCACCCTGTTGTAACAGTAATCTATCGATGGTATCGATGGCGACCACTACGAAATTCTATTCTTGTCTTGTCAATGCTTTCAAATCACCTGCTTTAAAAACCAGTATGTATAACAATAATAGATTTCCTTAAATTATAATTAAATTGAAATCATTCAAGAATGCAGCCAACAAAATCACTTAAGAAATAACGAAAAGTTAAACTCCATTCCGCTAGTCCACTTACATTGTAATTAATTAATGCATTAATTCGGTGCAACTATTTCTCAGCAATCACTATTCATTTAATCGTTAGTTTGCTACCACATCGATTAGGAATAAAAAGAACTTTGTGATTGAGGGTCAAATGCGAAAACAAAAGCGAGAGCTAATGGGAGATCTACACCAATCTGCATAAGGCGAAAAATAATTTCAGGTTATTAAGCACTTTGAATAAATTATACCTTCATTATAACGGTACTATACCCGGTCACCGTCGTTTTATTATGTAATACCAACAAGATGCAAGCAAGCTCCAGAATCACCATTCTTTGAGGGTATTAAGCGAATCAATTCGAAAATTCTAAGAACGCAACAGCTTTAGGGTCATGAAGAAAGTGGTTTGCGAATTTCCAATAATCGCTCTCAATAATTCAATCTATAATTCTATTGTTGGGACTTCCAACTACGCGAAACGACCAATTCACCTCTATCCAACATTCAGATGCCACCAAGACCCGGCTATATTACCAAATTATTCCATATTCGGATCGAACAATTTAAATAATTTTTCACATCTAAATGTGTCACGTCGCCGCGATGTCTCTCAGACTGTTTCTCATTTCATTTATTCCGCTCACATTTCACCATTCGTCTCAACGCCCAATGCGACGAGCATATTTCTTGCGATAAAAACATTCCAATAAACATTACATCACCTAAAAATGAAGACTTGCAACAAAAAGACACGCCATACTTGGGTACGACTCTGCACCCGCGGTCACGAGCGGCAGCCACAGTACTACAAGAGTGTAAACAAATTAACTCAGATAGAAACTCTGCCAGTTTTACTGCTGCGCATCAAGTGGTCATGTCCTATTTTGGTAAGTAGTTTCTTGCCATTTTCGGAAGCCTCCGATATCATTGCTTCTTTCTACACTTCAGTCTATCGGCAAGTAGTGTGGTTGAGCAACATAATCGTGTGTGTAAACAATGATTATGGTTCTATAAGTGATCACAGAAGAATCTAAAGAAATAACCAAAAAAAAAAAAAACAAGCGATTAGTTGAAGCCGAAATGAGGACAGAGTCAGCACGTTTAGGACCAAAAGCAAGTAGAAAATGTCAAATCTTAATACATTTAAGCACCGAGTCAATAATTTATTTCCATAGGTTCAATAAGAAAAACCCATGGACACCCACCACTCACAAATGTAACCGACCACCCTTTTCACTCTTTGCTACTTTTCAAAAGCATTTTTCGAACAAAACTTTAGTTTTCTTCATGAACTTAACTCTAATTCCCTGTAATGGAATTATATTTTTTGGTAGCTTTACGAATTATTGTACATATATTTATCATACTTTATTGTATAATTTTTACTATCCAAACGATTTTAACCGAAATATTCTTGGAGCAAGAGCTCCAAGCCCCGAATCATCAAATTCTTGTTGATTATCGATTTTCACGAAATTTATAACTTCACGGTAATCTATATCCTTGAGTGCCCATCACCGTTTTGTGAAACGGAAGTCGGAAAGTACGTTCAGTATGCTAATCATAACTGAAGACGTCTTTGAATATGACACAGCCTAGTGACTTCATTGATAAATGGGTCAGCAGTTTAGAACAACATCGTTTTACAGTAATATAGCTGTTGATAGCACCTTGAAATGTTACTATCTTACCTAAAAGTAGCAGCAAAATAATATCAGATGCCTTTAAGCCTTTAATAAGCCTAGAAAAGGTTCACAAAGAAGCGACGGCAACATGTATGATGACTAAATATGAACATAGACACACTGCGACTTCATTTTTCAACCCACCAAACAATCCACGATGTATCTTGAATTCCTGCCGGGGACACATTTAATCACTAGATCTCGTTCTCAAAGCAACCGAACAAATATACGCAGAGCTCATTTTTCTTGGCAACCTCTTAGTCTTGGCATTTCGCATCATTAGGCGACGAAAAAAACTTCTTTAATGAAAAATCTGCAATAGACATTGCAGCATTCTTCCTAATGCACACTCCTGATTCCTAATGCACACTCCTGATTCCTAATGCACAACGGTACTTTGACGACTCCTAATATTTGAGACATCTAAGTGTAGCGAAACTTCATGCGATGAAAAATCACAGAGTTAATCAAAGATGAAAAGACAGGTAGGTAGGTAGGTTGTAGTTATCAAAGTTAGCAGTAGAGATGCAACTGTCCGATATTAGGACAGTTGGTTTAAGGAAATATATTTTATCAATGGACGAACTTAAGCCTTATCCTTTTTCTCCGCGGAAAGTAACGAAACGAAGCGACAGAGTTTGTGAAAAGTAAGGGGAAAATATACGAGATTTTCTTGCTAGGTGAACTAGCATGTTGTATACTCAACATACAAGGTGAATGGTCGCCGGTGATTGTGGCAATGGGACCGATCGAAAGGAGCCGCTCCAAATCGCCCGCACTGACGATGGTCGGATAAGACGCATAGTGTCTCCAGTCAAGATGTAGAGTTCCAATCGAAGCCGAGGCTTCGGCAAAAATTAGCAAAGGTGGAGTTGCATCCGATCCAGTGCGTAGAATGACCAACGTTGCGGTGAATAGAAAACAAAGATTTCCTCCGATTCGTGTAAGTCATAATCTGAAGTCATTCAAGGGCAAAATTTAATAGGCATCTAAGAAATATCAGCTCGATGCCCCCGAATTCCATCTAAAGGTGAACAGTTCTACACGAACTTGTGGTCTCGAAAGGTTTTCGACAGTAGTTTCAAGTCTCAATCATATGGACAGTATGACAGTCTACGTCATTCCATCATATAAAAGTCACTGTCAATCACAATCAACCTGTCACAATCAACCTTAAAGAAGGAACTCTGTCGAAAAACGCCTTGACATGCATGCATCAGATTTGCTGATTATCTCAGAAAAAAGACGAAAAAATAAGCAGGAAATTCAGATGGGGAAATATAAATTAACGTCGTAACGGGAAGCGACCAAAATGGTATCTTTGGAGTACATACGGCTTTTAGTAAGAATCTCAAAATTCAAAGACGCTCTCTTGATAGTCAATGGGCAATGAGCGGCGATTAAGAGTTCTCACTTATAACGATTTCATGTCCATGGGGCCTTTGCGTACTACATTGAATTCCACTTTTCAACAGATTCTCAAAAGAAGAAGGGTAGCAAGGTCTCAAATTTACAAATTTCAAACGATTCACCTTTGTGAATAAATTTTGATACAGCAAGGAACAAAAGTCATGACGGAGCACAAGACCACTACAATTGGCAACGCAGTTTATGGCCGAGAAACGGTAGCAGCCAACAGACAATTAGTAATTAAACGAGTATTAAATTAATGGTTTTAAAATATTGTATTAGAATACATGTATTGGAAAATACAGTATTCATGATTAATATTTAAGTCTTTAAGTATAAAAACTAACAAATGTCAAAATCAGAGTGCAAGTGTAAATGTTCATAATATAAGCTAACAAAATAAAGTAAAGGATTCAGAATAAGTCAGTGAGAATAGAACTCTTCGCCATAAGATATAAGGCGAAACAGGTACGCTGAATTTTAATTTAGGGAAATTATATACATTCATCTTAAATAATTTTAGAAATAATACTCAAGTAAATTACATCCAATTCCAATTTCATACAGTTCATTTCCAACATTGGTCTTAGGATTTAATATTAAACAATTACAATGTTGCATTTGATATCGATATTCAGCTGAATAAGTCTTTTCCTAAGTAAGTTCTTTTAATTAACAAAGAAATATGTTCGGTGTAAAGCAGGAAAAATGTCATTTAATAATCATATGCAGACATGGGTAGCAGTGTACGTAAAACCATCAACTTTATGATCACCCTAATCAGTATTTAGATAAGAATTGCTTTATATCGCAAAAGTGAAACAGATTATGCATCGATAAAACGCTCGAGCAACACCGGCAAAACCATTGTATATATCATAAAAATCAATAATGTTGAAAGAACTATTGCAGCCATTAGTAGGAGGGAGTCGGCTAGCACAGTACATGGTGAAGATACTCCGCTTCCAAGCAAGATATTCCATTTCCACGCACGCCGTCGTCCCGAACAGATGAAAAAACTATAAACACTTGGTATGCACTTCAAGTACTTTGATTTAACCATATCTGGTCATGATCATTCTTCAATTACAGCGCTTTTTTATTGACAATGTCTTCAGACATTGACGAAAGCAATCATCAAGTAAGCGGAAAAGAAAAACATGAAAGAATCTGCAACCAATGTCTGACGATAGAGTTTATTTATTTGTTATTGTTCCGCCACTTTTCATCGGTTGCTAGGTTGCGTTTCAGGTTTTCTTTTGCATTGGTGTTTCACTTTGAGTTCTTTTTACAGAACAAAAGTATTTTGCATATGTAGTATAAGTATGAGTACATTATTTCCGTATTTGGTTCATAAGTTCAGCAACGAGATATGCTTGCCCATTAACTAAACTATTTGTTTAGTTTACTGAACTATTATGTCAAAATCAAAAATAAACCCTGCTGCTTGCGATTTGAATGACTTCAAGCAACTTTATTCCGCAGACACCTATAAATAACATGAAGTTGCATTAGGGGAGGTAGTTGGTTATTACACAATAATCTCCCATATTTTTATCATCAAAGTGATAAGCTAAACCTTTACTGAATTTCAGAACCTTCAATTATTCCCTAGCAAATCTCGACATATCTACGAAACTAATAATTCTCTGGAATGTAATACAGTGTTCTGCTTCCGTTGAAAAATTTTATATTACAGTTCAATAGACAACTATGTATTTCGAAAGCAAAAGTGAAGGAGCCCTTATTGATCAAACTTCACTGTGTAATCTATTTTGATTGAAACCTCCAGAGTTTTAACCAAAGCGATTGAAACGCTTGAATAAATCAGCATAGAATCCGTAGTGTTATCAGAAACTAACAAAATAATATCTTCTTATTAGCGATAAATGTATTTTAGTTTCCTTTTATGCATTTTTCCCCCAACTTGCATTGGTGGTCTCTGATAGTATATGCTTATAAACACATTATCTTAAACTATTAACATGTAAACTAGAATGCATAAAAAGTAGTAAGTGACGTATTGGAGGCTATCGTGTGCAAATTTTTTATCTTGATGCAGAATTTTACGAAATCATATAAATAACATTCTTAGCACCTAACTACTCTTGTTTAAAATACACGTTCCCGAATACAATCAAAGGCATTTTCAACTCGACAATAGGTCTTCCGCTTCTAGTGTCATTTTTCCAAGGCGAATGCACTCTGAAACATCAAAATGTGACTGCAAAACAGAGCATATCTTCACAACGGCCTGCCAGTAATATTGATGACCCTTTGTAATTTGTTCACCTGTATTCTTAAGATGCTTGTTACATCCAAGCCTTCGCCGAACATAGGGTAAACTAATCGACATGAGATAGCAACCGAGAATTTTTTTCTGGACCACATATCTCAAAGGTAATTAGTAATCTGCCGTCAGTTTTTATTTTTTGTGAAACGGCAATTGACTCAACATGATATTATCATTTTTCGTTACATGTTCTCTTAAAATCCTCAATGAACATTGAAATTTCAGTGTACCTGAAAATGATTCGTCTTTCATTATAGGGCTCCACATTTTCGTAGCCTTAAGCGCTCTGACATGTTATTCTTGAAACTAAAAATAACCGCTAAGAAAAACAGAGTCGAAATTCAATGATCCGGCAAAAACAACTCAATCAACCCAACGTGCAGCGTACCCATTACAAACTCTTCAAATAGCCCTCAAGAAATCGTTATTTATGACTTCATTGGAAGAATGAAAGGAACTCTTCCAGATAACGATCGAAGGAGCGATAATTATCGAAAAATATGTTAACTAGGATATAGTTAAACCAAGCAAAACACAGTCAACCTTGACATCATGAACATCAAGTTTTGTCACCCGGTGTAGATACTTCAAGACTATTTAAGGTCTAATTTTTAACCTATCGTTCCAACAGATAAAATCTTCCGAATTCTTTCATTGATTCTTCAAAGATTCACGATCAGAGCTAATAAAAGCTGATTTTATCACAACAACCGTATTTAATAGGGTTTGATTAAGAGTGTAGAACAAAAGATAGCAAAGCAAATTAAACGAAATCCGAATGAAGAAGAAATTGGTTAGCAGCACAGGGAATTTGTAATTCTTACGTATTACAAATGTTTTATTTGGAGGTAGACATTTTGTGTCGAACACATATATTAATATTGTGTATACAGAGGGTTTTTACTCGATTTTAATTAGTATGTTCAAACACGACTAGACTGTGGCTGATCCTGGGTGGTGTACTCACATACCTTTCATTTTCACCGCCGCAGCGACAGGGAGAAGATAAAATGAATGTGTATATGACATTCAAGCTTATGCTTTCATTAGTAAATTATTTATCTTAACACCGACGCAAACTTTGTTTGCGGATTAATGGAAAAATTATTGCCCTTACGAATATTTCTATAAATCATGATAGCTTACATCTTAGAAAAAAATAGTTAGGTCACTTAACATGGATTGCATCATTCAATGTCTCTTCCGGTAAGCCATACATAATAATCATAAAACCTAAGGAACTAAACTGAACGGTTTTGAGCTCATTGATATAAGATGGCTCACAATAAGGTCACTAAGCAGTATAAATGAAGGTCGTTGCTGGTTTTTTAATGCGCAAATCACGCATGAAGAGAGTCGGAGTGGGATAATTAAATGGCAGTCTCCGTGCAAATCAAATGACAACGAGCGTATCTTATTGACTTCACCTGAAAATCAATATGCTACGAACCTATTCGCTCCAATAAAAGAGCCGTCCCATATCGTTCCCATATGGCAACATATTTTACCAAATCAACTACATTCTAATACTGATGAGTTGCTTTCCCAGCTTCGTGGATCTAGTTGGCATCGACGAGTTAATTGCCATGTAAATCATTACATGAAATAGCTCATCTACACGTGCTGAATGTCAAGATTTAAAAAAATTAGTCAACCAGGTTCGTTACTTTCAAGTCAAAACATAAAAAAGCAGTAGTTTACACATTCAGAGACAAAATGAGAGAATGTTAATGCTATTACTGCAGAGAAACTCGAGTAGACCTGAAGATGAAGCCAAGGCACGAAATCAGATCGGTGGCCAAAGACAAATGACACAAAAAAACAATTTACGGAATGAAACACAAAAGAAACAGATATCAATCTGAACAACTGAAAACATAATCATCAGAAATTATAAGAAAATATTTTGACTATAAATTAAGAAAAATTTATTACAACCTTCAAAGTGCGTAAGATAATGCTCGGATTCTGAATTCCTGGGTCAGTTAAGAAGAACACTTACTTCAAACTTACAGTGGCTTTTTTACAATAACCACAATAAAAACTCCATTGGAAATATGATAAGTTGTTAATCATTTCATCGAGCATTAGATAACGATTACATCATTTACATTGCAGTTCCTAGAATTGTCTTTGGCGGTGAGGCATTATAGCCCTTTCAAAACATTTACTATTCCTCAGGAGCTCCCTCCAGTTGCAGAATCCATGCATCGATGCAATGTCTCTGATATTGTTGAATTGCATTCGTCTTCGTTTCTAACTTCACTTTGTTCCATTTATTCACCTGAATATCGCCTTTTTGAAACCGATTTAGACCTTATCAGATTGGTGGTTCATGTTTTGTTCATTTATACAGTCGACGTTTTTCTTTCTTCTTTTTGCCAATAAAAAATCTATTTTGCAGATAAAAATTAATGTTTTTTTTTTGGAATGTCCATCGCCTGATTAAACAGGACAGGCACCTACATGACTTAAGTCTCGAAATTTTGTGCCCAGGATTCTGTACACCTAGAATTAAATATTGAAACATTTATTTTTGTTTTTCAAAATCTTTAGTTGTTCTTTGAAAGGACAAACAATCATTATCAATTTTTATTTGATGTGTATTAAGTATTATTAATTATATGACTTGACTATTCGCAATTCAAATAATGTGATAACTCTCAGCTAGAGTGTTAACATATAAAATTTTATAATCCAACTTGAACCAAATATATTTAGCGCATTTCTCTTGGATGAAATATGTCAAATTATATGAAAACTAGACACCAGCGTTGTATGCATTATCCTACATCTGCTGCATGCATTATCTCAGACGCATTTTGGAAATAAATTTCATTTGATTATGAAAATATTTGCCTTCAGGCTTTTCGCACCTTCGTTTTTATCGACAGCACTATCTTAGGCAACAACACTGCATTAATTTCTAATTCAATATATAACATTAAAAGCATACTGAAATTAATATTAAAGTAAATATATGTCTATAGATTGCCTTGAAAAGATAATGTTCTTGAGAGGACCCTTACGCATTAAAAAGCTACTGATGTATTATATGGTGATAATTACTACTGAATTTTATAGCTCTTCATAGTGGCTATCAGATATAAAAACTTCGCCGATCTAGCCTTTTAGTCAAATACTGACGGCAGGATTATCTTTGGCATTTATTCGTCTTTGATTGACTGATTTTACCTTTCTGCTCGACTAAACTATTAGTTACTGTACAGTATCTAACATACAAATTTTAGCAAATTATTTCATAGTTCTTTTGCATCGATAAGTGAACAACTCAATTTATTAAATCTATTCAGTTTAGCATAACATATCTATCAAATTACATTATATGCAAAAACATATAATAAGTGCTAGAAGAGTTAGAAGTAGAGTGCTAGAAGAGATACTTATTCGATGAAGAAATCAGGGGAAGAATTCATCACTGAATCATCGAGCATCAAGTGGCCAATTGGAACAAAGAAACATTAATAAAGTAAAAAAATAAAATTTATAAAAAGTTTGTTGTTTTGTTGATATAGTAATTTTGCATAATAAGAAATCGTACATTAATAAAAACAACTAGTATTATTGACTTTCAGTATATGTATCGGTATATACTTCAAACAAGCGATTTAAAAGGATTATATTTCGCACAATATAATGATGACCTTGGTAACTTTTCCAATCTTCAACTCATACCGGTCCTTTAAATTATGAAGCGCGAAAGCATATTATGAATAAGTAACATCTGTTAACATGGATTACTTCATCAGACTGTATATTATCAAAACGTTTAAATTGCAGATTTATGGCAAGCAAACTTGTTCCGTCGCATTATTATCTTTAAACAGCCAAAACTTCTATTTTCGCAAGAACATCTAAAGTAGAAACTTGCTAAGTGTAAGAATATATGTCCTCGTAAATTAGTATCCAAATAGTGAAATCCATTAGTATTGAATACAATTATGAAATTCACGGTTGAGAAACTCCCCTTCAACGAAAGTTTCGACGGAAAATGAGTTTATATCAAACTTAATTTTAGATTGATCGTCCTTCATTCCATTCACAAAGTATCCAAGCGAAAAAAGATCAGAAGAAGAGCGTTTTATGTGCTCAACAACCAGAATAGAAAGCTTCGGTAAAATAAATATACATAGGTCAGGAAGGATAAAAAGTAACTTCCTCGGTGGCCAGTTATTATTATACATCAGTTTTCGCAATTTTACATTCGAAGTACTATTTGAAATGCTATCCCATACCAATTATCTTTACATCACTACAATCGTTTATATTGAATATAAATTCCCTTATGTTATTTATTTGCAATTGTTCTACTGAATTTCATTACATCGCCTTCAATATCGATCAGCTGCTACAATACATTTACCGAGAATTATTTCAAGTACACAAATTATTACTCACAACTAAAGTATGTTATGCATTGTGATGTGCTTAGATATCAGTAATCAATCTGGTAATTCTGCTGCAATGAAATAATAATAATATTTTTTTATGGTTGGGAGGTGGAGGCTATTTACGCTCTGTGTGTCCGACTCCCAGTGCCAACCGGACTTCCGACTAAACACGTCCGCTGTCACACCCAAAATCTAGCCTGGAATTCTGTCACATTACTTCGGACTAGGTCTCATTAGTTATCGCCTAAACGTACATCCACCTAGCGAAAGAGGATTGCCGTCAGAGAGATACCCATTTCTTCTGTGCTGCCAAGCGATCCATGATGCCTTTCTTTATAAGAAAAACCGTCCGCACGTAATACGATGCGTAGTTCTAATTGTCTTTTGATTTTACCATCTTTCACGTTACGTTTTGTGGAGGAGCTTATTTTCTCCGATAGATACGAACGGAGTCTTGTCCATCTTCTGCATGCAAAGGTGTGACAGGCGTCACTGTTATCCCCGGGCCGAACAAGCAAACTGGGGACGATGACTTTCCTATCTTATACTATATATTTTCCCATCTTATTTAAAATAAAAATAATAATCATAATAATAATAATTATTATTATTATTGTTATTATTGTTGTTGTTATTATTATTTTTATTATATGAACCTAATACCTAAATATAAAAACCTAAAATACCATCTAAATTACGAAAACAATAAATCATGATCTTATTGGAAGTCTAACTAGGGATTGACCGTCCTGTATTCCACAACAAATAAAAATGAACAAAAAACGCAACTTAGAAAGAATTCCGATCGATTCAAATCAAAACTAAAATGCCGAACATATATTCGCCCATTGGCAATATACTCACCATGGGCCAGCTCTTACTTCAAGCCGCCCATTGTGTAATAATTTCAGTCCAACCTTCTTTTTGTTATCCATTGTTAGATATATACTTACCCCATACTCGTTTGCAAGCTAGGTGGTCATGAAATGACGATGTACCAAGCTAATACGATGAAAATCACGATCCGGGGGCATTTCAGCCGCTTCATAATGCCCACTACTTATGGTTGGTCCCCCGTCAAACGGCGAATGCACGAAATTCCGCGGACTACCGCCCAAGTTGAAAATTATTCTTCGATTGAGCGAAAGAAAAAGTAGTCTACCCCAAAAGTGAATGAAGCAACCCAGGTTGAAGAATGGTATACCCTAATGCACAATGCAATGCTTTGTCTGTAAACGTTCAAGGCGAAGGTCTGAATCACAGACAGTTGAGGGAAACATATATGTATCAATAACCAATGGCCTGCGAAAAGATCCAAAACCTTCGTTGAAACAACAAATGGTTTTCCAAATCTCACTAACGTGAAAAAACATGAAACTAAACTCCGACTTTCAAACTTTACCTATAAGTAACTACAGGAACCACAATTGATATAGTAAAGCGCTAACAAGGTAAGCCGCCAGAAAAAACAATCCAGCTGACCGCGGTTCCAGTAACTTCAATCATTCTCTTCACTACCAGTGCCATAACAACCGCATCGATGCTCAACTAATAGTCCTTCTTTAGCCAGATCATACATCGATCAATTGCAGACTCTGTCGTAGAACTACCTCTGTGGTCACCTGCTACGGAACTTCATTCCGAATTCCATCATTTGCAGTCCGTGGTCTTCGTCAAACCTCGAAAACATCAAACCGAAAACAAATAGGCCCACTTTGGTCCATTGAGCCGAAATGATATTGTATTCTACTGCTCATCACCATCATCATCATCACCATCATCGTCATCATCCTCGTGATTATTATCCCATCCAGATACCAGCCGTAGAACACGTCATCATGATTCCACAATGGAAGACAAAAAACACAAAACGATTAAACAAGTGAACGGGATGCAGCTCCATTAAGTCTGTGAGCTCCGCTCAACGACGATCGAGCCAAAAGTTGTTCTGCGGAACAAGATGGAAAAAAGAACAAGTGAGAATGCAGGTTCAAAACATTTCTTCAGATCGTATATGCTACAGATATACCAAACTCGACTCAACAGTCGAGTTGATTTGCGGAGAAGGTCCCAAGTTCGTGCTAAGGTATCTTAATGTAAAAACATGTCAAACAAATGAAAATGTTTGCATTTAAATTCACATTTCAATCGAAATTCATTCATATTAACAGTTTCTAAAAAATGTGTTTCCTAATTTTTAAATAATAATACTTGATGTTAACAATTCAGAAGAAGAGGAGTGCGAGATTTGGATATATTTGGTTAGCGCGGAATCCGGACATAAGGATGAATACCATTTACAAACAAGGCCAATCCGTTTTTGTATTCTTCGTACAGAATCAAAAGAAAGCGTTTTCACCAATGCAAACATTCATACCGGAAATCCTATCCAGGAGTTCCATCTGTGATGCGAGCTACCACACCCGCTACCAAAAGCAACTTCAATAACTCCGTAAGCCTTGCACTCCTCTGGGAGGTCATAAAATTCTTCAATGGCAAAATTTATTGTTTCTTACAATACTGGGCTCATGTATTACATAAAAAAACCCTGTATGTTTGAGTTATCTAGCTTGAAAATTGAGTATGCAAATTTTGAACCTAGTTTAAAAATTGCACGAAGAATAATCGACATCTTTTAAACGTCTTTCTGGTCAGCCTTTAAACACTTTCGCAAAGATGTCGAATCGTATTGAGGTTCCGTTACAGTGGCAACTAAAACCCTAAGTTAAATGTACTATCCACCAAGGAGTTTCGCATTGACATATTCCTCGGCGATGTCATTAAATATGAAAAAATTTCTGCAAATTGGAATCTGGATTTTTTAGTACTTTTATTTACACAAAGCAAACTATCATTCTTTTTGTTTCCTACGGAAAAGAAGCCTCTGACAAATGCATTCCCTTCTTTGAATTCCAGGCCTATCTCAAGATCAACATGCCAAGAATTCAGCCATCTACCTATAATGTAATGTTCAGATCGTGCATAAGCCACCTTAATATCAGAAATTAATTGAACATCAAGTAACTCGTAGTACTTCTCAAATTCAATAAGATGCTCTACAGAATGAAATTGGATTAATTCTTGCTTTGAGGTAAAGATGTGTTGGTATAGTTAAAAATTATGCCGAAATTTGTGATACTGTTATTGTTTTTGGATGAGCAACTACGCCCCTGTGGCCTAATTTACCTGGAACTCAATAGTGATACGTGTATTCATTTCGTCTGTACTTTTTTAAGAGTTTTTTTTCACAAGTCCATTATCGGGCAGCTTTGCGAAAAATGAGCTTCGCTATAAAGTCACGGTCCTATCATTTTACCTCAGGGAGGCTGACAAGAGCTTGCAAAAGAACTATTACACACCACCATAATCCCTGAACGAGCCAGAACAAATTCCGATTTTGTATGGTGATTTGAGTTTTTGTTACTGTATCATACCAACCGAACTCATTCTATTCAGTCATTGTGGTCCAACTCATTTTCTTCTGCTTGTAAACTTCGAGCTCTTATTACTACCTTAAGTTTGTTAGT
This sequence comes from Stratiomys singularior, assembly GCA_954870665.1. Lineage (NCBI taxonomy): Eukaryota > Metazoa > Arthropoda > Insecta > Diptera > Stratiomyidae > Stratiomys > Stratiomys singularior. Next base: position 9,736 of record OX940879.1, on the reverse strand, counting down.
TGATTGGTGCCTGATGTTGTGTTGTATTTACCGATCGTGGCTCGTAAATTAGAGATCATGCCGCGAGATGAAGCGCCCTTACCTGCATGTCGGATAGTTGGTGCTATTACGGCAGCACAAGTTGAAAATGAAGTGGCCCTTTGAGTCTATGCTTCCATGTAGTCTGAATGGTTGATCCTTGTCGTCATTGCCCATATGGGCAATGATCGAAAAGAATTCGGTTACGCGGTAATTATTCTTGTTTGCGTTAGCAGCAATAGGTTGAATCGTTGAGGTTCCATCCACGATCGTTTCTGTAGTGTGGTCCACGCATTTCGTGTAATTGAAGCAGATAAATGGAGCGATAAGAATGTATTGGGAGTGTTCAATGATCGTGCAGATGAAAGCAGAAAACAAAGAAATGTTAATGTCGCATAGACACAAGTTTATTAATTCATTTTTAAATCATGAGTTTTTGAAATTCGCAAATGAGCTAACAAACAATTTATTATTTTAATTGTAATTATTATTTTAATGTATAAAAGGGAAGCTAAAAACCCAAGTAATAAAATAAAATGGCGAATAGCACTTAAAAGTTCTTAAAGAGGTAACATACATTGTATTAAGTAATATTTTTAATGTAAGAAATAACTCATAAAACTCGGTAATTATTTTAGTGTAAAATTAGATAAGACACGAGCTACCATTAAAATTTCAGCATTTCTTCGGCCCCTTGTTCGCAAATACCTTTATCTTCATGCCAAATATCTTCATCTTCTTGCCTAATATATTTGTGTCTACCTAAATTCAATTTCTCAAACTAACAAATATCTAATGAGGGTCTAAACTCCGGCTATTGTAGTAGTTCTTTTATTGTTTAATTCACCAGATACTGGGTTCACGTCCTATTGTCGTGATATTTGAATCTATTTTTCTGGTGTTGAAGTATCAGCTCACCTAGCTATTATATATATCTTTGGAGTAATTATTAAGGACAAGTGTGGTTATAACCAGATCGTTTAGTTGTGTACCTTTACAAATGCAATGACTTCTTACTGATTGCAAGTGACACTTGCAAGGTTCTTACTCGCTTCGCAACCAAAGTTATGCTATATAATCTTGCGCCATAATACACAGTAGGCGACTAGCTGAAATCGATATATATTTGCAAATGTTAATTTTGGCAAGCACTGTTTCAGAATATTTTAAATGTCGCCCCCAAATATTCCCAGTCTTAATGAATCAACCAACACTGAATCAACTGTAATCAACAACATGGACTTGAGTACGCTGAAAAGGGTACATTGCTATTTTGAGAGTATGAGTTATTTGTACCTAATAGTGTATACCCCTATTTAGGTTATATGGACACATCATGTGTCCAATTTAACTTAAATGTTATTGGCATTTTAGGTCATAAAATCATTGTTTAAAGGATAGGAATATCTACCAGACATAGAAACTATGTTCCGCACAAATGATCTTCTTCTATTTCTATCTAATAAAGCAATTTACTTTAATAAATTCTCTAATTTACAATTATGATTGTTGTTGATTTATAGGCATATTATGATTTTGGACGTGAGATTCAGTGGATCATGGCTTTTCAGTAGACTTTACGCAGTTCATTACACAAACAGATGTATGTAAAGGTATTTCTTTTATCATTAACATTTTACCTGTGTTCATTAGATGTTGGAACAGACAAATTGTACAGGAGTTCTGTTAGAATGATAGTTGTTTTCTTTTAATGTATTAATAACATCCATTTGCTATGCCCGAATGTTATATTAACATCATTAATGCAAATGCCCGTAAGCTGTGCTCACTTTTCCTTCTTACTCTCCACTAAGACTTTTCAATATATTGAATCAATGTCCTTACAATCCCTACTGTACTTTTTTTTATTTGCAAGGCAAGTGAGGTAGTGGAAAGTTACAGCAAACTTTTATTTTTAACAACCACCACCAAGCAGACCCGTGTGCATTACAGTGATTGGATAATATTCATTACTAAATTATTATGATGGACCATATGATTTCCTTCAACTGCCTCCTTTTGGTAACGAACTGTAAAAGACACAATAGGTATTTTCTACAACTGAATCTTCCACTCTTACCACATTCTTCGACGTTCGCCAAACAAATGTACGAAATTATCTGCATGGTATATAATAATTTCTTTTCTGGTTACCGAACCATAACCAGCACCTTATGGAACATTATACACTCACAATAAAATTTCCGTTTGCGCCACAAATCAATGTTTTTCCTTGAATTTTAATTAATCATCATCCAAAAATCTTAAGAATTAAGCCGAATTCTAGAAGTTTTTGGTAGATCAATTTATCTCTTGAGCTCTTTCCACCTTTCTTTGTAAATATTAAATTAAGCCGTGTAATTAATTAATGTGGACAAACTATCCCCAATATTGTACTAATAGTTTTAATTTATACCGCTAGATCTCTCTCACATTCAATTCGAAAAACGTACCACTTGAACTGTTCCTGCAACTACGTGTCGCTGTCATCATGACAGAAATGTCAACCTTCATTGAATAGGAGTTGGGGCCCGACGCGTTTTAATGCACCAGTTTCGCAAAGTATAGAATAGTTTGTGCGATTTTCATTAAGAAGGAAATGCTGACCCTACGTGAGCGGCAAATTAGTGTGTACAAATACATACGATCAAACTGGAATACGTGAATAACACTCTCCGAAATCTTATTCTTTCAGAGGCCGTAAAACAAATGTTGAACCTGAATCAACAACAATCGAAAGTGTTGGCAGTCGAACCAGTATGGAAAATTTTAATTTATGATCGTGTTGGTCAAGATATAATCTCTCCTCTTATATCCATCCGAGAATTACGAGAACTGGGGGTGACATTGCATGTGTAAGGATACATCTTAAACTTATTTGCGCATAACTGTTCGAGGCAATCAAAGACTGAATCAACTAACTATTGTAGGCATACTTCATGTAAACTTTGTAATTACAACTCGGCGTCCAAAATTATGTATAACGTCGAACACATAGCTTGCAATCTGATATGCTTATAATGTCCGTGTAGATTTGAATGTTGGCATTATATCCATTTAAATTTTCAGACAATTGCATTCGGACCGAGACTCGATTCCTGACGTTCCAGCTGTTTATTTCTGCGCGCCAACCGACGAGAACTTGGACAGAATACACCAAGATTTCCAGAACGGTCTCTATGACATTTACCATTTGAATTTCTTATCACCAATTCCTCGACAACGAATAGAAGATTTGGCTGCTGCAGCATTGCAAGCAGGCTGTGTGGCGAATGTTCATCGTGTTTATGACCAATATGTAAATTTTATTAGTTTGGAGGATGATTTTTTTGTGCTAAAGCATCAAAATAGTGAGACGTTGTCATACTATTCAATTAATCGCGCCAACACAAAAGACGATGAAATGGAATCTATAATGGACAGTATTGTGGACAGCCTATTCTCAGTTTTTGTGACGCTGGGAAACGTGCCAATTATTCGATGTCCGAGAAACACAGCAGCGGAAATGGTGGCCAAGAAATTGGAGAAAAAGCTACGAGAAAATTTGTGGGATGCGAGAAACAACCTTTTTCACATGGATGCGACTCATTCTGGCGGGATTTTTAGTTTTCAGCGTCCTGTTTTGTTACTTTTAGATCGAAATCTGGATCTTGCAACGCCATTACATCACACCTGGTCATATCAGGCACTAGCACATGACGTGCTTGATCTGAATTTGAACCGTGTATTTGTTGAAGATGATTCCACGATGGAGAAAACAGGTGCGAAAAAGAAGGTGAAAGCTTGTGACTTAGATAACAATGATCGATTCTGGTCGACACATAAGGGCAGCCCTTTTCCGATGGTAGCTGAATCGATTCAAGAAGAATTGGAACAATATCGAGCTTCTGAAGAGGAAATAAAGAAGCTCAAAACTACCATGGGTATTGATGGAGAAAACGAAGTAGCATTTTCAATGGTGAATGATACAACTGCTCGTTTGACAAATGCTGTAAATTCGCTTCCTCAGCTAATGGAAAAGAAAAGACTAATTGATATGCATACGAAAATAGCAACAGCAATTTTGAATTTTATCAAAGCAAGAAGGCTTGATTCGTTTTTTGAACTCGAGGAGAAAATAATGTCCAAGTCGAATTTGGATCGGCCGATTTTGGATTTGCTAAGAGACCCGGAATTTGGTCTCCCGGAGGACAAGATGCGTCTTTATATAATCTACTATATTTGTTCGCAGAACGTTCCCGAAATGGAGTTCGAAAGAATGAAGGAAGCATTACAAGAGTCCGGATGTGATTTGTCGCCACTTGCTTATGTTGAGAGGTGGAAAAGTATAATGAATAGGACACTATCAACATCTCATGCAACGCAATATGAAGGAGGAGGTACGAAAACTGTTTCCATGTTTTCGAAGCTTGTTTCGCAGGGATCATCTTTTGTTATGGAGGGAGTAAAAAATTTGGTTGTTAAGAGACATGTAAGTGTTTTCTTCTTGTTTTAAATAGTAGTATTGCAAGTTTGGACTCTTTTTAGAACCTACCAGTTACCAAAATTACGGAACAAGTGATGGAATGCCGAAACGGTGGAGAAATTGACGACTATCTCTACTTGGATCCCAAACTGTTAAAAGGCGGAGATGTGATGCCGAAAAATCGCGCTCCCTTTCAAGATGCAGTTATATTTATGGTTGGCGGATGCAACTATATTGAATATCAAAATTTGGTTGACTTTATCAAGCAAAAACAAAATGCGAATTCTTCAAAACGTATTATCTACGGTGGTTCGACTATAAACAACTCCAAGCAATTTCTTAAACAATTATCGCTGTTGGGTAAAGAAATCCAAACACCGGCACTCGCTTAGAGATAAGTCGTTATTCAAATGTTACAAGGCATTGTTTTGTACAGAGGGCTGAAATATTACACAGTATATACCATCGATAATTAAATCTATTTAAAGGGACTTTGCCGTTTTTGCAGTCAATTTAATGTATTTGGAAGAGCGTATAATAGAATGCGTCCGGTTGTGATCACCGCTAATTGGTAGAGAGTACAAATATTCGGTTTGCTCGAATGTGGATTGCAATATCAAAGTACAATTTTCGAAACGTCAAAACTGTCAGTCAAGAGAAACATGGCGTCGAGGTAGAAGCTTGTCGGATACTAATTGGTAGAGAGTACAAATATTCGGTTTGCTCGAATGTGGATTGCAATATCAAAGTACAATTTTCGAAACGTCAAAACTGTCAGTCAAGAGAAACATGGCGTCGAGGTAGAAGCTTGTCGGATACATTGTGGATTGTTAGAAATAATCCCCCTGTCTAATACACAATTACTGCTTCGTTGGAGTGACCGGGATCTGCATGAACGTTTTCGTGATAATCAGTGCAATTTATTTTTCGGTGTTATGTTTCCTGTACGTCAAATTCGAACCTGTTGTTTAGCTTTTATTGGTTTGCTAACTTTTTTCCAGTTGACGCTTGACAGTCAAAGTCAGCTGTTAATAAATGTACAAAACCAGGTAATGCGTTTAATGCCTTTTATTCACAGATCGACTTGCTAGTTAGAAAACGGCAAATGAATTGGCTTTCGTTGCAATGATACGCAGAGTTTTGTGCGAAATATTTTAGCTTTAGCATTAATTCTAGCAGCATGCGAAGGAAACTCAAGCTCGATATAACCTCTAAAGAAACGTAATTAAAAATTTCGGCGACGAGGTTTTTGTGTTTTTCCCTAACATATAAACATGATGTTGAGAACATTTTACAGCACACTAATGAGGATATATTTTTACAGAAGATACTTGTAGATTAGTAACATTGCGTGATACGTAGGTATTTAATTCCCGTCTTAATCAGCATGTTATTGAAGTTGTGTTTGGCATAACCATAGAGGTATATAGGTATAACTCTTCGAAATAGCCAAAAGTTTAGTCATGAAAAAAGTTAGCATATTATTTTCTTTAAAAATGAGAATATTATAAATATCCTTAATAATGAAAGTCTGGTTATTATTCAAACCTGAGACGGTGATGTTACAATGTGCTTTTCTTTGAATTGGGCAGCTCAATTAAAGTCCAACTTGCTTACGATAAAACAAAATATACAAGTGAGCAATAAATAACGAAATGTAATGAAATATGTATGTTTATATATGTGTAACCGTGCTTTTAATCTCTTTTTTTTTTGATTACATAGCTTATATTTTGAGATTCTACAAAATCCCTGAAGATAAGGAAATCCTTCATTTACTCTTCATTTACTCTATTTACTCATAAATCTAAAATACCACCTGAGCAATAAATACTATTTCATTTAATGCATTTACACACATATTTAAAGAAACCCATTGTGCGGTTTAAACTGCCTAATAATTTAGTACTTATCACTTAATCATAATAATTAATTTCTATCAGTACTGCTCGGTCGATTTAATCGCGATACATACTGCATACATCCCGATGCTTGTTAATTATCCAAAAAGTCGTATGAGGAATTTACAACATATGTTTATTTATGTTAAAATGAAGGACATTCGCACCAAAAACATTCTATTAAAACATTTAACATATCCCCACTGTTTTGAACGCATCCTTTTACTTTTACTAGTTTCTGAAAAAAAATTCTTATTCTCTATACTTTTTATTAAAATACATTAATTATCGTCTTTCCGAAACTATGTAGCAGCCATACTTGGAAGCACGTTCATAACTATTGTCACACCAAGAATTATATATACAGAAATTTTGCATTGAGCACTTGTAAATACCTGAAATTGCGGATAACATTCTGATAAGAATACTGCACGTTATGGATAAAAGAATCTAGCACAAATTTAAGCTGTTATTATGTACTACTGAAGTATTCGTTAAAATAATAAATGGTCGTATACATCTATACTTTTTCGGAAAAAAAACGTTTGTTAACATCTTTACCACATTGCTCTTTGGTTGATTTGCAAATTTAATTATAGTCAGCGCTTTTAGCCTATCTATGTTCAAAACAACTTAACCTTTTTATGTATTGTAATAATTTAATAAATATAGACAAAAATCTTAAAATTAACACTGCAATTTAACAATCGTACATATAGTTCAAATATGTAAAAGCCAAATGACAATAATTCATGAAAAAATCACATATCGTTCACAATCAGTACAAACTTTTTGACGGACAGCTATTTTTGCTACAGTGTCGTAAAAAGTTTAACTCAGCAGTTAATTAACTAATCCTAAAGAAAAAACTTTCTGTTGACGGCGTACCAGTCAACGTGGAGCCTTGAACCCTAAATTGTGTTGCGCAAAAGATAAAAAATCTCACTTCATTTGAAAGTCAGCAATGTTATCCAGGAAGATTTTACTGATCCATTATCGACCACATCTATCGCACAAAACGTAGTTTTCTAGCTAGACACACTGATGGTCCGGTAGAAACGTTGAAAGTCGCTCCTACTAGTGATACGTAAAATTGCCTGCTCTATAGGAGACTTAAATAATGAATAAAGAATGCTTAAATAATATAATGTGTGGGTTCTCATTGATGTGCAGATTCCGATGGCGCTATATACTTGTTTTTTTATTATGGAAACAAAGAAATCCTTAGTATTTTAATATTGCTTTGAACCGAAGAAATCGTTACGATAAACGAAGCAAATATCAATAAGATTTTTGTATTTAAGCCAAAAGATGCGAATTCACATTCGAATTGCGTAATTTACTTAACGGAAGATTGTTCTATGATTAAAGAAGTTTTGGACAGTTCTCACAATAAATTTGGAATATTATAAATGCACTTGTATTTCCGGGAACCTTGTAATAACTTATACTAAAGATAAAGTATTAATTTGTCAATGCTCTGCATTGTCTCTGCATAAAAACATACAGATACATTTTATAAATGTAAAATCCCTTGTTACCTGGGATGATGATGGTTGTTCTTAATATATATTCTAGATATACCCGTAATGTGTATGTATTACAGATCATATCATATCTATAATCATATCTATATTTTATCTATAATTATAATTTTATCATAATCATATCTATATTTTATTATCTTATTTGCAGAATTTACGCAATTTTAAAATTCTTTATTTTCTTTTAAAGGGAGGCGAAGTCGTACAAGAAACGATAATATCAAATGTTAGTGACGATCTTATTGTATTGGAATTTCAACGCACCGATGGCACCCTCATAACACAGCTAATCGACTTTCGAAATGTAACGATTTTTTTAACATTTCTAAAAAAATAATTATTGTGTTTAACGTTAAGATTTCATTCTTGTTGAAATCAATATTTCCAAAATTTACAAATATTTGCTTTTATTAGTTTTTTGCATTCTTTCTATCGATTTATGGAATAAGTTTATAGTAATTATCCGTTGAAATGGTATCACATTGAACTTTGTTCTCTCAAATATATCAATAGGAAGTGCGAATTCTCAAAGCTCTTGTGCTTGGTGAAGAGGAACGCGGTCAAAGTCAATATCAAGTAATGTGTTTCGTGACAAAATTTACAAAAGGTGAGTTTTTGTCTGCTGATGCCGTGGCAAAACTTCGACAGAAAAATCCAAGTACCATACGGACCCCAGAAGAAGACAAAGGTAAAGAAACCTTCACGATGACAGGCTGGGTAAATATGAATAAATCAGCGCCCATCACGAGGCATTTAAGCGAATTATGTTCTGAAGCAGCCGACGCAACATATGTTCGAGACGTTGACATAAAGGCTTGGGCTGAACTACCAGGTTTGTATATACCTCATGAAACCGCAAAACAATGTCCTAAATAAACGCTACCAAATCTTCTTCCTTATATGTAATTCCAAAAGGTGCCAGAGCAATTTCGGATTTGAGTACGTTTAATAGGCTTACCTTCCACACGCGTTGTAAATTGTATTATTTATTCGAATTAAACGGTCCATAATGTCGATTCAAACACAACTTATTTTAGCTTTTATAATTGTAAGCTTATTTGATAGAATCTTGTGTTTAGGGTTCTCCTAAAGACATTCAAAGATAGGTGAATACGACCAAAATAACTATTTTATTTCCTCTCACGGTTTTCTAGAGTCGTGTTATGCGGTAGTCTTTTCTATACTTCTTACGTCGTGATCATTTCTTCCTTGCTTTTGTGGTTTGGAAACCATTGGCATAAGTACATATTCTCTCTGTGACCCACTGTTTGTATGTGAAATCACTCTTCAGAAATATATATTTGATATTAAACAAATGCTTATAATATAGAATTGCTTTAGCCCTTTCTCCACCTTTCTCACTTTATATAACATACTTTGAGCTTCACTTTGCTTTACTATATGAATCAAGACCCAGTCTGTGAATATTGTGAAATGAGAAAAATGAGAATGCGATTGTGCAAGATTTAAAAAACCATAGGTAAGGATCGAGGAACGCAGGCGGGTTACATCATGTCTCCCGCAATCTGTTCAGTCAAATGATGTTAAATCTACCTTACTTTAATATTAGAACCTTGTTAAGAGTATTATCACTTTGTTTTCCATACATTGCTCTGGATGCAGTATTTTTGTAGTCCATGCAATATCTTTTGATTTGTCTATTCGTCGCCTTAAATAAATTTGTTCTAAATTTGATCTTACAGGTTCGTCATTGCCAAGTTTAGAGTCAACTATACACCGATTTCCCGTGCAAATATTCAGCTCTGTACCGTTGGCTAATTCGGCAGTTTCATCCACAGCGTTGCCTG